>OX621239.1:10000000-20000000 GCA_951640165.1 Pseudoips prasinana
GCAGTGTGTGAATAATGTCCCAGGATACTATTATATTCTAGGGTAGGTACGTGTCCCGACCATCTGGGACATTGCGCAAAAGGGGGGCGCCGGAGTCCGACATACCCACCCGCAGACACATTTTGCCGGTGACATGCGTAGGCATTCCCCCTGCATTATGGAAAAAAAAGGAAGAAATTTCTCGGAAAGCACTCGTAAAGTACTTAGTCGTGCACCTGATCTCCAAGAAGTTTTATTTAAAGTTCTGCAAAATATCCATTCGTATCGATACTTCTTCGAATTCGGGCTAGGTACTGACCTAGCCCGAATTTGGTGTTGTTGTTAGCGACAAACAATCGATACGATACGTAGTACGAGGAATATTATACGTATCCCTTAGTATCGATACAAAATATCGATTTATCTCATAGCTTTGTATCGATATGTCCCCATTTTTTGTGTTATTGTTATCTTTCGTGTAAGAGAATCACTGAATACCTGTCAGAATTTGCAAGGTGCTGCTTCACTAACCACTAGACCAATGGCCCAGTGGATAAAATTAAATAATGAACCCTACAGTGTATGAAATAAACTAGCTAAATGCAAGTGTGATAGACGCACTGGTAGTTCCGTGTCTTTCTTTGACGAATTGAAAGTACTTACTACTTATCGTATGGGCAGTGGTTACCGTCGTGTCAGAGTTGTTTAAGCTGCTCATTATGCCTCTGACATGACTTAACTACTGTTAACTAATGGCTACAACCGGGACCGACAACTTAACATACCCTCCGAAGCACGGAGACGCTCAGAAATGAAACCACTTTGGTGGTCATCCATCTATGGACTGGCCGCGAGCCTTGTTGCTTAACCTCGCCAATCACTTACGAGCCGGTGAGAGCATCTGTCTATGAGTCATATAAAACGAAGTTTTTTTCTTATAGCATAGCTAAGCAGCTTTTATGAAATTATCTTCACTAAAAAACTTAGCTACCTATTGGTAGGTAAGTAATATATGTACGTACATCCATTTTATTTTTCGTGTTATCTTCACATGATTGTCGTAATCGGCACGCGTATACAAAATTAATTAAATACAAATGCACCGGATGTGCATCTAGGTAGCAAGTGAAAGCTGCAGTGCAGCTTTGGTAGGATCCTCGCCACCGCGCGGCGCGTTTGCCCCTTAACCCCTGATCCCATGTCTATAGTTCGTGCCAGTGATCACACTCATTTTCCGTCAAATGAGAAAGGCTTTGCTAGCCTTATTATATATCCTTATTTATAATTTATCCTGTAAATATTTGAGCTAACTATTTTTTACTTGATGGCAACATATTAATAGCTGCCTGACTGGCTTTCTTTTCGGCGCCAACGCGTAAAAAGGGGTGTCGAGTCTTTATTCCATTTTCTAAAACTGGTGTTAATTCTAGTTTTTATGGGAAATATGGTGGCTTTTAAGACATAACGTCTTCGACAACGTACACAAGTGGAGGGAAGTGTCATATTGCCGTGAAATGCCGTTTTCCGTGTTGATTCGAAAACTGCATAGAAACCTCTAGTAAAGTCTCCACTGCCTTACTGGGGTAGGACTTTGACTGGACTGTGACGAACTTATTTTGACTTGGACTATGACTAAATGGTAAAACACTAATGCTATAATGAAACCATTTTATTACGGCTGAAGGATTTAATATCCATCGTCATAACAATTTTTTTTAAATATTACAGTTGTCTAATCTGACATTGACAGACAATCAGCTGAGTTTGTTATTGTCGGCGTGGATTCATTTTCGTTTCAATACAATTTTCACTATACCACATAAGCTTTAACTGTAAAAAGTATTGAATATACCAGGAGCTCATGACTGACCAGGAAATATTAGAAGAACTTTCAAATTCAATCAAGAATTTAAAGAAACAGAGCAACGATGCTGGCACAAGTGACGATGAATTTAAAAGAATGTATTTTCAGTCCCTTAAATCACTACAAAATACAGGTCGTAGAGAATCTAGACCTTCTAATATCTCTAATCGACGAATTATCACCAAACATAGAATATTATTAGTTCTAGGAATAATCATTGCTATATGTGCAGTATATAATTTTAAAATAATTTATAGCTCTATAGTGTGTAACCTGCAAGAATACATTTACCCCGGCTTGAAATTGCTTAGACGAATATCAATTCCGATCATATCTCTGTTTCCTTCACTTACTGGTAAGTTGTATATTATTATTATCTCAATGTTTTTAAAGAACAGAGTACCTAACTACTTTAATGTTATTTTGTGCTAGTTAAAGGAGCTTGCAAGCATCAATGGTAATTACAAATTAAATAGTGTCTGCACATGTGGCACAGCATTAAGATAGTTGCTTTGCCACTTCGTGGAAGGTGTGATCACCAACCTGTCTGCCAAGTGTGGCGATAATCACATATCCCATATTCTTTGGGGTGCCTTTTGTCAAGCAGCGGATGTAGTTTAGCTGACATGATAATGATGATAACCCTAGATTCGTTTTGAGATATAATAAAAAACATAGGACTAATTACAAGAAATGTAATATTATTAACTATATATTTTAGTTTCACATTGCAGATTTCTACCATGAAACATGTTTAATACAAAATCCATTCTTCACTGTGGTGGACATGGACTGCTGGCCGTGTAGTACAGTAGGCAATATACAGGAGGTGCACGGTGATCTCCCTACCAGTCAACAACATACTGCACCATTCATTTATGAGGTAAGTACATTTACAATTATGAAGATAAAAGTTTAACATAAAATATAGACTTGCATTGTTTAATTATATTATGGCTTGACAGTATAGTATGACAGTTAAGGAGCACAAGTTTAAATTAATTTAAAAACATCTTATGCACCTTCCCTTGACGAATTACGAGACTGAGTTGGGTTATATCCAATAAATAAGTAAAACTTTACAGTGGATGCAACTTAGGAGCTTAATTTGCCTATGAAATTCCAACATGCCTCCAAAACGGCGTAGCAAGAGAATGTTTTGTTAGTAGTGGCAGAGCGCCAACCCTGGGGTTTTTAGAAGGTGCTGATTCGAAACCTGCTGAACAATTGGTTTTAATATTACCCATTTTCGTGATTAGATTTACCATTTGCATTGTAAATAATGCTATAAAACTCGATTTTAATAGATTTCTCTTTATAATTACAGACTGAACAACAAGTAATCAACCTAGATGAATTAAAGAATCTGTATATAAGAAACAGAGACACATTTGACAAAGAATCTCCAAAGATATTAACAAACAATAAGTACTATATGAGCCCTAATGATTTATTTCATACAAACCAATTATATGAGAAGAATTTTTATGTTTGGTATGTATAATTTTATTTTATTGTTAATTATAAAACATATTAATTGTATCCCTCAACTCTACTCAATAAAACTAACAGGATCATACTTGAATAGACTTGCGTTTTTAAACAACTTTAAAATCAGTTTATTTATTTGTAAATAAATATCTTGGGTTCAAACTGCCATCTGATACCAAACATATGCTATAGTAGATATGGCAAACAGACAACTGATAAATAGACATAGAACAATAATCGTCCTCACATAAATATGTGTCTTGAGTGGGAATCGAACCCACGACCTTTGGTTCAGCAGTTGGGTTCAGGATGTGGTGTGATTTTTGTCCGTTAAGTAATATAGGACTGAGAGATATTTCATGTCCCCAAAGTGCAGGCGTCGTATTTAAGCAACAAAATTACACTTTGTAAAATTAATATTGTCTCCCTTACTATATTTTCAGGAAATTCAATAGTGTGGATGTGGCGAAGTTGCTGCGACAAATCATTCCAAGACCTAAAGTGGTGCCAAAGTTTGGCCAGAGTACAGAGAGGTTTCTCGTAGTGGACACAAGCCAACAATTGTACCAGATACCAGACACGGAATGTAGTTATTCCTTCCTGTTAGCTTTGAGTGGTACTAGAGAAATAAATCTGGTACCAGCTGAAGAATGTAAGCACCAGTGCAAGACACTCAAGATTGAATTACGAGAAACTTATTTATGTAAGGATATTTTAATTTATTTTATTTTCATTTTATTTTATTTGGACCAACAAACAATTACACAATAAATGTTACAAAATTATTATCACTAATAAACAATTGTGTAACCCACAACGTTATTCACAGAATAGGTACATATAATTAAGGTGATTCGTACTATACACTAAATACAAATTTACAATTTCGATTACAAAAACATTAAGTGAGAACATCATAAACAGAAAACAATAACTTAAATACATTTATTACCTACAATTAAGACATAAAATAAAAAAATCAATATATTATCTAGATGAAAATAATAAATAAGTAGGTACCTACCTAAATATATAATAGTTATGTGTTTTATGAAAAATCAAATAGCTATTTGATAGTTGTATTAAAATTTTGAATAGTTTTCAAAATTGTGTTCTTGAATTTTTCTGCTGGTAACGAAAATAAGTCTATGTCATGAAACTGCTCATTGTAAGTGCTCATAGCTCAGAGGCGCTCATAGCTAGATGCTGTCACCGGTCCGTAAGCGATCGGCGAGGTTAAGTAACTAGGATTACGGTTAGTCCATAGATGGGTGACCGCCAAAGTGGTTTTAATTTCGGAGCGTCTCCGTGCTTCGGAGGGCACGTTAAGCTGTCGGTCCCGGTTGTAGTAATTAGACAACAGTCGTTAGGCCATGTCAGAGGCCTACTGGGCGGCTTGAACAACTCAGACACTAGGGTAACTACTGCCCATACGATAAGTAAGTAAGTATTGTAAGTGCGAGTGATTTTATTTTCTTTGTCTGGTGAAGCCGTGATAGCCTTCTAGGTTAAACACGTCCTAACTGTAAACGCATGACGTTTACAGTTAGGTAACGTTAAAAATACACAAATTGCGTTCCGTCCGAGTCTGGGTGTACAGTCAACAGCATAAGTAGATGATCAAAATCAGACCTGAGTTTTGAGTTGATGATGCTATTGGGCGGCAGTTTTCACTAGTTAATATTTTTTACACTTAACACTCACGCACACCTTCAACTAGATACTCTTCACCACCACACTATTTGTCACAATTTATGATAATTAGTATTGAATATCCGACTTTGATCATCTACTTTTGCTGTTGACTGTACCTACTTTGTGTCAATTATATATTTGTAAAGTACACACACGGATTCATTTTTTATAAAATTAAAAACAATATAAACAACCGGTACCTAGCCGCCATAAGTTAGACTGAGAGCTGAACCCAAAAGACATGCTAAAAAGGCAAGACAGAAAAGAGACGATTGCCAAACAACGTAACATTCTTAACAGAAAAATCCCAATATCATTTTGTGAACCAACCCGGTCTTGAACCAAGGACCTCGTTATCATCTGTTGAATACGTTACCACTAGACCAAAGAGGCATACAAAATAAATAATGTACTAGACTGGTAACAAGCAACTTCCTTCATAAAATCGCCACCTACTCTGAAGATGTATAACCTCGTTAAACAATCATGAGTGGTGAGGTAATATTTAGCTTGAATTAGACTCCGAGCTACTTTTATGCCTATAAGCGGTAGAATGTTCTACTACAGATAATCAGGAACTGAACCGAACCAAAATGCCGACAAACCAAAAAATAAAGTCGATTTCCAACCATTTTGGCCAGTCTTATTGGAGACTCTGCGCATGGCATATTATACCGCACATGGGTGCGCAAACACAGGTGAACTTTATATCCGTCATACTCATAATTTGACGAAAAGGGCAAGCCGACATCATCAGAGAGAGGTCAGGTACAGGACTGACGCCACTACATGCCCTCCAAGGCACTGGGGTGTAACATCGCTGGCAACACCAAGACTGAAAATCTCAAAACTCTTTTTGGTCCGACCTGGGCTTTGAGATCAACATCTGCGGATGAACAAGCTACCATAAGGGCACACCATGTATTTAAGCGCGCCGTTGACGCGCGTTTATAGCGATACAGACGCGCGATAGCATCGCGTTTGTATCGATTCGACAAAGACCAAACAGGGGCTCTACCGGCTAAGTCGCCGAACATCGTTTTCGTGAATGGCATTCAAAGAAATAAAGGCTAAAAATGACTTAATCAATCGTTAAATCAGCTTCAACGTTGACAATCGATTCCGGACCATTTATGACGTCACATGTGGTCATGGAAGCCGATTTAACGATTGATTAAGTCAATTTAACCTCTATTTCTTTGAACGCCATTCACGAAAACGATATTCGGCGACTTAGCCGGTAGAGCCCCTGCTCTGTAGGATATAAGCGCGCCGCACATAGGAGTATTAGAGGCATAAATCCGGTCAAAAGTCAGTTTCACAAACAAAATGTAATGACACTTAAAATGCACTTTTCATGTAGCCTAGTAACCGGTTTATCGAGGGGCAGCCCCCACCTGTCCTCGCGCCCCTGACCAGTCGGAACTTAGTCGTTGTCGGAATCGCATTGCTTTGTTGTTGGCGCTCTATTTTGTGACACTAAATTCTCTGTGTAAAATGGCTGCGTGTAGTGGACTACGAGAAAAACAACCATCGGGTATGGAAATAGAAGGTATGTACTATATTATAAAATAAATTTTATGTAGTTCTTTCCCGATTTCCACACTTACTGCGTCGATATTGGTAACGCCTTTTTATACTCGATTTTTTTACTAAATTTGAGATATCATAGTGTATTTGACCAAGTGTCGCGCCTTGTCGCCTTTCAATTATTATGTTAGCATATATTTAAGACCTTTGTCTACATGAATATGCAATAAAGTCGTTCACAAACGTTCACCTTTATTTTTTGTAGAATTTTGAAATTTTAGGTAAAAATATTTAAAATATGAAAATCTACTACTTTTGCGTTCTTTTGTTACAGATCCCTCAGAGATGGTAAAGAAACTTAGTAGATTGGAATTATATAACATAATGAAAGAGTTTAAAGGAAAAAAACTTGAAGAAAAGTTCATTTTGTTGGAAGAAAACCTCGTACGGCTCACATCGTGGCCAGTCGAAGAAAGGAGTGTTTTAAGTCGTTCTTTGAGGTTTTTTAAAACCAGTTTCAAGAAAAAGTGGACAGAATGTCACAGCATAGAGAAGCGGTTCTTAGATAAGAACGCGGATTGGCTCAAAGCAACAAGAAGGGAGACCGCAAAAACTATTCCAAGAATTAAGTGAAAGGAGCAAGCGGCAAAGAACAAAAGATTTATGGGACCAGGTACCTGTTGCTGAATTGACCTTAGCTGCACGTGTAATGTATATAATGTATATAAAAAAATTCATTGTATTTAATATAACATACTTGGAAATGGTTTAATATCGTGTTTCATTTCATAACAATGAAGAAAAAAACATCAAATAATTTTGACCGGATTTTTTGGTCTAATACTCCTATGTGCGCCGTCGACGTATATATAAATCTTAGTATTAACCAATTAAATAATCATAGTTTAATTACCTTTAATATATCATTTAAAATCTTATCTTTCGTATCATTATCAAATCAACCAAAATACTTAAAAGTGCAGGTCAGTGCTAACTACGGGAGCAGGCCTAAACTTTTATATCCCAAATAGGGACTTATTGTTCCAAATTCCATAGAACATTTTGTAGTAAAACTGACGCCGTGGGGAAGTGTTTTTATATGAACCTCGCGCCACTGATATCTTTTTGTTTCAGTATGGTACAACTGGTGGTATTGGAGACCATTAATACAAGCATCGACGGGCAACCAAACGTTCATAGCGCACGTCGGCTCCTACTGTTAAACGATAAACCAAATATATAATGTCTTAATATAACACAACGTACCTCAGCTCATATGTAGCGCCTGAGGCGTAAACCTACAACGCGCGCATACGCGACCCTATCTTACTAGTTAAAAACGTTAGCTTTGAATGTTATATATACATGTTAATCCTATATTATAGGATTCCACGATACAGGCTTGCCTAGTGTGGGTCCACAGGAAATTTGTAACAGCTGTTTAATTTTTATTATTATATACGTCGCTCTTTTGTTTCTCTGAATGTACACCGTGTTTGTTTGATATCTCATAAATCTAGCGTATGAATGAGGCCATAAGAAAGATTATTTTTTAAATTTTCATCCAATATATTACTGTATACTATAATCTATAACTAATAATATAATATATCAATAAAATTAACAAAGTCTAGAATATATTTACAAGCAGCCCGGCGCTATCCCGCTACATACTTTACCACACTGCTTGCTACTGCGAATTTTGGCAACGGCGCACAGTGGAACGAATGTATGGGAGCGGTTGGACGTAGACATGTCCGAAAAAAAAGAGTAAAATTATGCCAAACTAATGATGCCATCTTATTCGATTACTTAATGCCTTCATAACTTGTGGTGATGAATTTCTTCATAACTCCCATATTTCGGGAGTAATTTGAGAAAATGTGAAATTTTACTATGAAAATGAGTGTATCGAGCTCTCTCCCTCCTGATTCCGGGCTTGTTTCAAGTAGCGGTCTCTAATATCATAATGCTAATACTAAGAGCTATATTTAATACTAAGACACATAGTGCGCCAAATGTGCACTTTCTGGGATAAAGAGTGATGTTTATTTTATAACACAATTTTTTTATTTTTTGTTTATTTTGTTGATTAAAACCGTTTTTCTAAAGGTTTACCTTATTACAATAACATTTCTGAGCAGCCAATTAGAGAAGATATAAGCTAATTAGGATATATAATTAGGGACTTAACGTTTACATATAAAACTGATGCACTAATGATTACTGATAAGAACATTGCTATTATTTAATTACTAAATGGCTCTTAATACACTAATTTAGCATGCATCATTTACTAATTATCACAATAACTAATTACCTTGCAATATTTAACAAAGGATACCTGGGATACCTGGATTTTATATAAATAGGTCACTATTAGTAACTTTAAAATCAGTGTTGATTTACACCTCGTTGTATCCAAGCTAATCTCGCAATGTATTTTCCAAATTTTAATACAAATCTTGATATTCACGTTGCTTTATGCGCACGCGCACATAAAGATTTACGCGACTTTAACTATTTGTTCAGTGTTTTAAAAGATAACAGTTGTGTTCAGTTATGTGAAAGTGCTGAAACAAGTTTAAAAGACTGGTGTCGTCGATTTTGCTACCGCATTTATGCAAAATGGACAAAGTCTGGAAGAAGCACAGATAAGTTTCGGAAGAAACATGAGATTTGGCTACAGGCTGCAATTCAATGGCCGGAATTACAGAATGAAAATATGGAACCTTCTACAGAAAATATAAGTGACGTCATCGAGCCCATAATTTCTCCTGCTAAATCTGATGCTTCAACTTGTACACATCCTAGTCCTCGTAAATCTTCAACTTACTTAAAAGTCATACTCTCATCAGTTCTTGTGAATATTTTTGTTAATATATATTTCTGTATATATATAATATATTTATAGACCTCTTAATAAGTCTGTCTGCGGTTTAAAGTAAATACAAATGGGGAAAAAACGTTTTTTTTTTTTAATTTTCATTTCCTTTTATCCCAGAAAGTGCACATTTGGCGCACTATGTGTCTTAGTATTAAATATAGCTCTTAGTAATAGCATTACGATATTAGAGACCGCTACTTGAAACAAGCCCGGAATCAGGAGGGAGAGAGCTCGATACACTCATTTTCATAGTAAAATTTCACATTTTCTCAAATTACTCCCGAAATATGGGAGTTATGAAGAAATTCATCACCACAATTTATGAAGGCATTAAGTAATCGAATAAGATGGCATCATTAGTTTGTCATAATTTTACTCTTATTTTTCGGACATGTCTACGTCCAACCGCTCCCATACATTCGTTCCACTGTGCGGCGTGGCAACGCTAAATATTCGAAAGACGGGTGACAATGACAAACTATGAATTATTGGACTTCCTTATTCTGGGCCTTTAGAATTTATATTAACTTTTAGATTATAACTCTCGTATTATGAAATATAAAAAAACACGGTGTATATATAGCTCCTATGACGCATCCTTAACACTTTGACAGCCGACCGTTTTTTTGCCCGCACTCTCTGGGACGCCGGCCATTTTTTAAGATATTGTAGGATTTTTAAAAACATAACTATAAGTGCTATAGGCATAATTTTTTTTTATTTCGTTTATGTGTTATCTATTTTAATGATTTAAATAAAAAACATGTTATTATTATTTCTTCTTATATTTCAAAATAAACGCTGAATATGATACAAAAATGAAAAAATAAACTCTTACAACAACATTTTACTTATTTTAACCTGCGTAATTGGTCATTGTTTGGTATTTTTTGAAACATGGGTAGTAACAAAGAGGTATATTACAGTGTGGACAGTAATAGACCGTTTCCTTCCTTCCTCGTTTGCCAGTTTCCTTCTTTCTCACGTCGGCACAAACTTTGCACACTCTTGCCACATTTGTTTTTTTATCGGTGCTCGGAATCCTCTCCAGGAAGTGCCTGCCAGTCAATCTCGTGCTCTTACCCACAAAATGTGGGCCGTGTGAGGGTCCTGGCTCATCAGCTGATGCAGTTTTCACCAGCTGATCACCACAATTCATCAAAAATTGCGAGAATTTCGGACGGCGCCTTTGGTTACGAGACTTATTATATATTACATATGAATTGACCATTGCCCTCGCTACCAAGTTGAAAAACATTTTTTTCCACCACTTCATGGTCTTCCGGTTCAATGAGTAATAGGAGACATATAGGTCATTCAAGTCTACTCCGATTTTATTATGGTTGTAATCTAGTATACAATCTGGTTTTATTCGCTTGGTTATACCAACACCTTTTACTTTAGATTCCACCTCTGACCAGGTAGCAGCGTGTTTCGTTGTCAACATGAGCACATCACGCTTGTCTCTCCACTTGCAGGCGGTAAGATTTCCCCGGTGACAAAAAGTCATTTCATCTCTGTCTAACGATTGGTGACGCCAATCCTGAGGCAGACCACGACGATTCGCCATGACTGTGCCAACAAGGCGAGTATCATTCAGCTAGAGAATGTCGGCGATTACTGGGCTCGTAAAAAAGCGGTCCATGTAAATGGTGTGCCATTTTCCAAAAAATGGTTCGCACAATTCTCTGACAATAGTGTCCACAGATTTTGCATCACCTGTATAAGGGACCATTTCCAGTATGTACCCAGTTGCTGCGTCGCAGAGCATGTAGATTTTCATACCATATTTGTCTGGCTTATCTTTATTATACACTCGGAAGTGTATACGTCCCCTAAACCCACAAGTTCCTTCGTCTACTGTCAGGTTTTCGTTGGGATCGAAACTGTTTTCGCATAACTGACAAAGTTGGTCAAAGTACGGCCGGATTTTGAAAAAAGCGTCGTATTCAGGATGACCACGAGGTTGATAACGTGCATTGTCGTTCAAATGTAAGCAGCTGTAAATGGCTCTGAATCGATTGCGGTTCATATGCTTGCTGGCGAATGAAGTTTCAATTATTTCCCGCGTCGACCAATACGAATCAAAACTTTCTTTGTGGACAAGCGACATATGAATTATGATGCCAAAAAACAACTTCAATTTTTGGATTGTCACAGGTTTCCAATTGTACAGCATAGTACCTGGTTTCAATATGCCTTGTCTCAACTGTTTAGCTTTCATTACCGATGCGTAGGTAGCGATTTGTTTCTGTCTTGAGCCTTACCCAAAAAGAATGCGGGAAGAAAATAGAAAAACAGTCAAATTGAGTTGAATCTTCAGTTACCTGAGCCAATACTTGACATTGTTCTTGAAAAACTGGATTTTCACGCGGTTCTTGCATTGGTTGGTATGACCACCCATTACCTTCATCCATATCCCTGACAGATCGTGAAGTGCGGTTGGCGGCCCGACCTCGCGTAGATGAGCGCGTTGCCGGCCGACCGCGTCCACGACGCGATCTCGAACTTCTGATTCGTAAATTATTACGACCCCGCTCGGGCTCCTCTTCCGGTTCAATGATGTCTGGCGAATCGGTCTCAAATCGATCTTCGACCGATGCGACTTCTTGTAAGTCAAGAAGTAATTCTGAAGAGACACAAAAACAATATAAAATCATGCTCGACGAAAATAAGTTTATGCTGATAATACATCAATCGAAATAGTAATTTACCTTCAATTTCATTATTTGGAGCTTCCCCAACGTCTGAGTCGTCATCATCTATCAAATATTCAGCAATTTCAGTCGAATCGAGTCGGTAACTGCGTCGCGCAGAAGCCATTTCGCGCCAAAATACGTGAACGCACTTGCGAGTCGGCGGCGATGAGAGTACTGGCGCGCTCCAGTTGACAAAACCCCTCCCCACACCTACACCCCGCACCACAGGTTGATGATTGATGCACGTACGGATAGCTAAAGAAACCCGCTTGAATAGAGTTGCACGCCGATAACGTACTGAATGCGTGATTTTTTAACAAGTGGTATGAAAGTTGATAACGTAGTGACTACGTGATCGGCGTCCTGAGGGAAGAGCGGCATCACGTATTCACTACGTGAAAGGCTGTCAGTGTTAAAATGTACAGACGCCAGACATTCAGCTACCCTAATCTGCCAAATTTCTTTGATAGATTTTCAACTTTATGACATAAGCATAAGGTTCACTTTCAATTAGGGAAATTTGATAGATTGGGGTAGCTTGATGTCATGGCGTCTGCACCTTCAAATTCTCGTCCACTTAGAGTGGCTAATAAGTTTACTTCAAAAAAAGAAACACACAACTGGAATGTACAAAAACCCCAATTCATTTATTAACAGAATAAATAAAATTAACTAGAAAATTAACTAACATATACTTTTATTCGAACTTTTTTTGCAATTTGTCTTTTAGAAACACTGGCACTAAAGATATGAGGGCAAATATGCTGAGGACTGTTATCGATGTCCAAGACCATGCGTCGCTGGTTGAGGTCAACGTATGTAAGGTCTGTCCTGCTTGAATGGCCACAAATGATGGTGGCGCTACACCTGTGAACAACATTTTCTTAATTAATTAAATTATATTCCACAATGCCGCCCATTCTATGCAATACTAAAATAATTATAATATCATTATACTTCTTTCTAACGGAGTTCATCATATGCGAAGGGCAACATCTTTAGTAATTTAATCAATTAAAAAACAATATCTATATAAGTATGTTTTTATAAAACAGAATAAAATTAACAAAGTCTAGAATATATTTACAAGCAGCCCGGCGCTATCCCGCTACATACTTTACCACACTGCTTGCTACTGCGAATTTTGGCAACGGCGTGGCAACGCTAAATATTCGAAAGACGGGTGACAATGACAAACTATGAATTATTGGACTTCCTTATTCTGGGCCTTTAGAATTTATATTAACTTTTAGATTATAACTCTCGTATTATGAAATATAAAAAAACACGGTGTATATATAGCTCCTATGACGCATCCTTAACACTTTGACAGCCGACCGTTTTTTTGCCCGCACTCTCTGGGACGCCGGCCATTTTTTAAGATATTGTAGGATTTTTAAAAACATAACTATAAGTGCTATAGGCATAATTTTTTTTTATTTCGTTTATGTGTTATCTATTTTAATGATTTAAATAAAAAACATGTTATTATTATTTCTTCTTATATTTCAAAATAAACGCTGAATATGATACAAAAATGAAAAAATAAACTCTTACAACAACATTTTACTTATTTTAACCTGCGTAATTGGTCATTGTTTGGTATTTTTTGAAACATGGGTAGTAACAAAGAGGTATATTACAGTGTGGACAGTAATAGACCGTTTCCTTCCTTCCTCGTTTGCCAGTTTCCTTCTTTCTCACGTCGGCACAAACTTTGCACACTCTTGCCACATTTGTTTTTTTATCGGTGCTCGGAATCCTCTCCAGGAAGTGCCTGCCAGTCAATCTCGTGCTCTTACCCACAAAATGTGGGCCGTGTGAGGGTCCTGGCTCATCAGCTGATGCAGTTTTCACCAGCTGATCACCACAATTCATCAAAAATTGCGAGAATTTCGGACGGCGCCTTTGGTTACGAGACTTATTATATATTACATATGAATTGACCATTGCCCTCGCTACCAAGTTGAAAAACATTTTTTTCCACCACTTCATGGTCTTCCAGTTCAATGAGTAATAGGAGACATATAGGTCATTCAAGTCTACTCCGATTTTATTATGGTTGTAATCTAGTATACAATCTGGTTTTATTCGCTTGGTTATACCAACACCTTTTACTTTAGATTCCACCTCTGACCAGGTAGCAGCGTGTTTCGTTGTCAACATGAGCACATCACGCTTGTCTCTCCACTTGCAGGCGGTAAGATTTCCCCGGTGACAAAAAGTCATTTCATCTCTGTCTAACGATTGGTGACGCCAATCCTGAGGCAGACCACGACGATTCGCCATGACTGTGCCAACAAGGCGAGTATCATTCAGCTAGAGAATGTCGGCGATTACTGGGCTCGTAAAAAAGCGGTCCATGTAAATGGTGTGCCATTTTCCAAAAAATGGTTCGCACAATTCTCTGACAATAGTGTCCACAGATTTTGCATCACCTGTATAAGGGACCATTTCCAGTATGTACCCAGTTGCTGCGTCGCAGAGCATGTAGATTTTCATACCATATTTGTCTGGCTTATCTTTATTATACACTCGGAAGTGTATACGTCCCCTAAACCCACAAGTTCCTTCGTCTACTGTCAGGTTTTCGTTGGGATCGAAACTGTTTTCGCATAACTGACAAAGTTGGTCAAAGTACGGCCGGATTTTGAAAAAAGCGTCGTATTCAGGATGACCACGAGGTTGATAACGTGCATTGTCGTTCAAATGTAAGCAGCTGTAAATGGCTCTGAATCGATTGCGGTTCATATGCTTGCTGGCGAATGAAGTTTCAATTATTTCCCGCGTCGACCAATACGAATCAAAACTTTCTTTGTGGACAAGCGACATATGAATTATGATGCCAAAAAACAACTTCAATTTTTGGATTGTCACAGGTTTCCAATTGTACAGCATAGTACCTGGTTTCAATATGCCTTGTCTCAACTGTTTAGCTTTCATTACCGATGCGTAGGTAGCGATTTGTTTCTGTCTTGAGCCTTACCCAAAAAGAATGCGGGAAGAAAATAGAAAAACAGTCAAATTGAGTTGAATCTTCAGTTACCTGAGCCAATACTTGACATTGTTCTTGAAAAACTGGATTTTCACGCGGTTCTTGCATTGGTTGGTATGACCACCCATTACCTTCATCCATATCCCTGACAGATCGTGAAGTGCGGTTGGCGGCCCGACCTCGCGTAGATGAGCGCGTTGCCGGCCGACCGCGTCCACGACGCGATCTCGAACTTCTGATTCGTAAATTATTACGACCCCGCTCGGGCTCCTCTTCCGGTTCAATGATGTCTGGCGAATCGGTCTCAAATCGATCTTCGACCGATGCGACTTCTTGTAAGTCAAGAAGTAATTCTGAAGAGACACAAAAACAATATAAAATCATGCTCGACGAAAATAAGTTTATGCTGATAATACATCAATCGAAATAGTAATTTACCTTCAATTTCATTATTTGGAGCTTCCCCAACGTCTGAGTCGTCATCATCTATCAAATATTCAGCAATTTCAGTCGAATCGAGTCGGTAACTGCGTCGCGCAGAAGCCATTTCGCGCCAAAATACGTGAACGCACTTGCGAGTCGGCGGCCATGAGAGTACTGGCGCGCTCCAGTTGACAAAACCCCTCCCCACACCTACACCCCGCACCACAGGTTGATGATTGATGCACGTACGGATAGCTAAAGAAACCCGCTTGAATAGAGTTGCACGCCGATAACGTACTGAATGCGTGATTTTTTAACAAGTGGTATGAAAGTTGATAACGTAGTGACTACGTGATCGGCGTCCTGAGGGAAGAGCGGCATCACGTATTCACTACGTGAAAGGCTGTCAGTGTTAAAATGTACAGACGCCAGACATTCAGCTACCCTAATCTGTCAAATTTCTTTGATAGATTTTCAACTTTATGACATAAGCATAAGGTTCACTTTCAATTAGGGAAATTTGATAGATTGGGGTAGCTTGATGTCATGGCGTCTGCACCTTCAAATTCTCGTCCACTTAGAGTGGCTAATAAGTTTACTTCAAAAAAAGAAACACACAACTGGAATGTACAAAAACCCCAATTCATTTATTAACAGAATAAATAAAATTAACTAGAAAATTAACTAACATATACTTTTATTCGAACTTTTTTTGCAATTTGTCTTTTAGAAACACTGGCACTAAAGATATGAGGGCAAATATGCTGAGGACTGTTATCGATGTCCAAGACCATGCGTCGCTGGTTGAGGTCAACGTATGTAAGGTCTGTCCTGCTTGAATGGCCACAAATGATGGTGGCGCTACACCTGTGAACAACATTTTCTTAATTAATTAAATTATATTCCACAATGCCGCCCATTCTATGCAATACTAAAATAATTATAATATCATTATACTTCTTTCTAACGGAGTTCATCATATGCGAAGGGCAACATCTTTAGTAATTTAATCAATTAAAAAACAATATCTATATAAGTATGTTTTTATAAAACAGAAAAGTAGTAATTATATTTAGTATATAAGTTATCTGATTTCCATAGTACAAGTTTTGCTTAATTTGGGATCAGATTTCCGTGTGTGAATAATGTTCCTAGATATTATTATTATTACAGTTTTGGCGCGCAAAACTGGGGGCGCACCTCAGCATTGCAATTGGTCGGCAACTTCGTTTTATACGCTCTATATTAGAAAGAGATATAGTTGGTCTGTTTGGTAAATGCTTGCCTTCAACGCCGCAGGCCCACCCAGGACAGATATCTGTGTGCATGAACATGTCTGTTTTGCTGAGTCTGGGTGTAATTATCTCTATAAGTATGAATTTACAAATGAAAAGTAGTATATGTAGTATATCAGTTATCTGGTACCCATAGTACAAGCACTACTCAGTTTGGAATCAGATGGCCATCTGTAAATAATGTCCCGGGATATATTATCGAAAGGTTGTCTGGAAGAATTCGCTTAATGCGATAAGACCCGCCTATTGTACTAGATTCTATTATTAATGTCCAATGTTTTTTATCTGTTTGAGTGTGCACAATAAAGAGTATTCTATTTCTATCAAGACACAAAACAAATAATCGTGCGTGAAAATAAAATTCTAAGTTACCACTCACCAATAAATGTCCCCAAAGCAAATGGCACTAGCGGCACACCAATCACAGGCGCCGACATGTTAATAAACCAATTGGGTAACAATGGTGTCACCCTCAGGAATATGATATAGTTGAGCAAATTATCTCTGTGCTTTTTCACTGCCTTAGCCCACTGGGCAGCCTTTACCGGGAAGAACTTCTTCACTAACTTCTTTCCAAGAAGATTCGACAGGAAAAAGCATAAGCTGGCCCCAATGGCGGAACAGCAACAGACTAGTATCAGAGCTAAATAAAATGGAAATAAAAAACCTGAAAGAATACTTAAAAATATTGATCCAGGTATTGCAAATGTTTGTAAGCTGTAATAATTGTTCAGGATACTAAAGAAAAAATATAAAAATATAGTAAACGTCCGAGAATTTAAATACAAGTTGTAATATAAATAGTGGACATAAGTTAAGGGGCTTAATTTGCCTATGGAACTAAACAACCTGTAGAACATCAACATGCAAAATACACAAAAAAAAATTCAACCTCCCCATAAAAGAATAACATTATCAATAGCAATAAATGTATTTTTTTTACGGAATAAATGAATTTAGAACGATCAGCTGATATACTGTGTAAGACGCGCCAAAAAGAATTTGTTCGTATTCCACTAACTGGTTTTATTTAATTGACGGTCACCGTAGCCTAGTTGGTAGTGCTCCTGCCTACGAAGCTGGTGGTCCTGGATTCGAATCCCGGTAAGTGCAAATATTTGTGTGATGAGCACGAATATTTGTTTCTGAATCTTGGATGTTTTCGATGTATTTAAGTATTTATCTATCTATACAAGTATGTATATCGTCGCCTGGTACCCATAGTACAAGCTTTGTTTAGTTTGGGGCTAGCATATTATTATTTATTCGACTGCACGTGGTCCGCAGCGGCTATGACAGTCGCCTTGCCGCTTCGTATCTCGGGTTCGATTCCCACGCTGGACAACTATATGTGTGATCCATAAATACTTGTTGTGTCTGGATGTAATTTGTGTCCGTCTATAATATGTTTGTAACGAACGATACAGGGATTAGATTCCATAGTCTCGAACTATGGAATCGATTCGGTATCGTTCGATTCTTGTCTTTAAAAAAATTAGTTCAGTTTTATAAGATAACACTTCTTAAGTTACGTCCACTATTCATTTTACAACTTCTATATACAAATAAAATGTTGTGCACGAAGTTGAACGAAGACCGTACGGGTGTTCGGTTTCCACACGCCTCCACCATACCCACAACAAACTATACAAAATCGTTTTATGTGACATGCATCCCCATGGTACAAACGCCAGCACATCCATACACCATAATCTGTCAAATTTCGTTTATAGATTTTCAACTTTATCACATACCTAAGCATAAGGTTCACTTTCAATTGGGGAAATTAGACAAATTGGGGCAGCTTGATGTGCTGCCGTCTGTACGTTCTCAATAAAACCTTTACGCTGATTTCAAATTGCATACCATCATGCTTTAGACTAAGCAGCGTCTTTACGAATTTTCGACAGAGCTATGCATCAGTCATCACGGCAATCAAGTACAACCCGATCGATTCTTCATCTTAGACGATCCAGACGATAATATCATGACTTACGTAGAACAAATCAAGGCTATTAGGAACTCTCGTGACTCTTTACACATACCAATATATCGTACGATGGCCCATAGTATGACCGTGAATGCGCCTTAATTAGCTTTCGTATCGATAAAATGGCCTCTACGATCCTTAACCCTTACCCAGGCTTTGCTATATTTTATTTTCATTGTTTTTGGTTCTTATTCCAAAAGTATTAAAGTTCAAATTGCTGTGGTCTCTTAAAGTACAGAGCCTGTTTAACGGTTAATTGGACGATCATCCTGTGTCTTTACTTATTCACATACAGCGATGGCTGCATAAAACATCTGGCATAATAACGTTTTTAAAAGGATACAAGATATATACTAGGAACACTCCAAATAATACTTCATAAAAATATTTTTCTTTGTAGCGATCTAGTACTAATCCTAGATGTTTGGCATCTTCCAAATCCCAAGGCAGGTGTATGTGCTGCCGCTCATGCCTGAAACCATAATATCAATATCATCATCACTGAATACATCCACTTGGCACAACCTCCCTTTAGATTCTCTACAATGACAGGTCAAGCATTTGCATCGACTACCGCTCAGTTTCCCAATTCTTGGAGCTGTTTAGACATTTAGGTTTGATCTCCACAGGGCTAAGCAGTGTAAACCTCCTAGGCTAGCAGTAAATATTTAGTTGATAAAACATTACTGAACTATTCAAGTATATCTTATGGTCACAAGAATATAATTGTCCAGTAAAGCAGTGATACATGCCTAGGCTTACTGTAATGTTCTGTGGAAAAACCATCATTTCCCTATTCAAGTATACTTTTTTTTTAGATAAGATAAGATAAGATATTTTATTTCGTAAATATGGGTACAATACATGGTGTTATACATTATACAGTTCAGCCATATTTTACCATAAGGCATGCGAAAGGTGCAAGACCAATAACAATCGCCTAAAACAAAGACGAACGACTTTACATATTCAATATACGTACATATATCACGTAATTACATTACAAAAAATAAACAACCATAATCAAACAAATGCATTATTTTGTTCTGAAAAGTATTCAGAGATATTGTAATAAGCTTTTTTTACTAAGAAGTTACTTAATTTTTTCTTAAATAAAGGTACGCTTAATGCCTTCCAAGATATCGGTAACTTGTTGTAAATGCATGGGGCCATGCAGAAAACACTCTTGCGCATGAGTGCTGTATTTGCTGTCTGCAGACATAGCTTGCTATTGTCGCGTCTGTTTCGTGGAACTACCTCTGCGCGACGTGTAAAGCGATCAGGATTAGTTTTGACAACGTTATCTTAATAATTGTCCCATGAAGCAATGAAGCTTACCAGGCTAACTGTGCCTCTAACACGAGTTCTTGCAGTTTACTTATCGATCACGCGTACAGTTTCGTCCCATACATTGAGCACCAGAGTTTTTATTTTATTTTTTTTTTTATTTTACTTTATTTGGGAAAATAAACAACATTGCAATTTACATATTTACAAAGTAAGCTTAAAATTAGAGTAACAATTGCAATATCAACCACATTTTCCACGTATTGACATATTTTGTGTTGTGAGTATTCTAAAAATAATGGAAGAAATAAAAAAATAAAAAATAACAATGACTGAAGCTAATTAAACTAAAAAGAAAATAACTGAAGCTAATTAAACTAAAAAGAAAATAACTGAAACAGTTTAAATTAAAAAGAAGTAAACTAACTATATCTAAAACTTTACAAACATTGTATTAAATTTTTGTCATGTTTGTGGCGCCAACCGACTTTAATACTTGTAGTATTTCTTTTTTAAAAGAGTATTTGGATGTTACAGAACAGTCGACGCCCACAAACTGATCGTTGTAAATTTTGAACATTCGTTGAAGGGGTGCGCGTTCACCTGCCTTTGTCCGGCTAGTGGTGGAAGCAAAAAACGGGTAAGCGCGCGCACCCCTTTGTCGACTTGTCCTTGGAACTACAATTTTTATCTTATTAAATAATTCTATACAATTGAGCTTGTTGTGCAGTAGATCATGTAAAATCATCATCTGAAGAAGCATTCTCCTCTTGTCTAGTGAGAGTAATTTATATAGAGGTAGCAATTGGTCGTATGGTAGACGAGTGCGATGGCATCTAAATTGTGTTGCTCTAAGATATTTCTTTTGAACCTTTTCAAGGGCTTTATTATACTTATCGTAAATTGGATCCCAAATGAGACAACCGTATTCTAGTTGAGAGCGAATTAGAGTCCGATGAAGGTGAATGTACGTGTTAACTCTAGTGAAATCTGTAGTGTTTCTCATTATGAATCCATACATTTGGAATGCCTTGGTGATAATTTTGTCTATATGGAGGTCTAAGTGCAGTTTAGAGTCAAGCAATACTCCTAAGTCTGTTAGGTTTGTAACTCTGGTTAGTATTCTATCGCACAAAGTGTACACATGATTTATGACATTCTTATTTTTAGTAAATGTAATGATGTTACATTTTGGAATACTTAAGCTAAGTTTGTTGCGCTCAAAATATTCCGTTAATGTGTTAAGGTCATCTTGTAGGCTTGTACAGTCATTAATGCTAGTAATACTCCTATAAACCTTCAAGTCATCAGCATATAAAAGAAACATCGTGTTTTTAAAGCATGTGTTAATGTCATTAATAAAAATAATGAAAAGAAGGGGCCCTAAAATTGATCCCTGTGGTATTCCTGATGTCACTATAACACTCTCTGATCTAAACCCATTAACGACTACCATTTGACTTCTATTTGAGATATATGAAACAAACCATCGCAGAAGATTTCCTCGTATCCCGTTGAAGGCGATTTTGTTAAGCAGGATTTCATGATCCACTTTGTCAAATGCTTTCTGAAGATCAGTGTATACCGCATCTACTTGGATACGATTATCCATATTTTCAAACAAACAGTTAGTAAACATGGCAAGATTCGTCACTGTTGATTTTTGTCTGACAAAACCATGCTGCTCTGGAATAATGTAGTTATGGAAAACAGGATAAATCGCCCCATGTACCAGTTTCTCAAATAGCTTCGACAATGCACAAAGGACGGAGATTGGACGGTAATTGGTGACATCATGCCTTGAACCTTTTTTATACACAGGAACAGTGTAAACACTTTTCCATATATCTGGAAAGAAACCTGCGGCGATGCATTTATTAAAAATTATATGTAGAGCATTGCTTATAGAGTCAGCTGTACGCTTCAGGAATACCGCAGGTATAGAGTCAGGCCCTGGGCCTTTAGAATGATCCAATTTCTTTAATTCTTTATTTATGGAATGTATATCAAAATGTAAGTCACTAATTATGGAACATGAATTAGAAAAATCACTCGGTGGTGTCCAATTGTGTGATAAGGTAGATGGCTCGTAGACCGATTCAAAGAAAGAAGCAAACATATTACAAATATTGTCAGGGTCATGTGATGTTTGATTTTTATAAAACATACTAGATGGTAAACCTGGTTTTTGTTTTTTGTTAGCTATATAGGACCAAAAGTGCTTTATGTTCTCAGGAATTGAGTCTTCTACAGAAGTTATGTATTTATTGTAGCATTTCTCGACTTCAGACTTGAACCGAGCTCGATACAAGGAAAATATTTCATAGTCCGATACATTTTTGTAGAGTTTCCACTGTTTCCATGCTTTATGTTTATTATTATAAATATGTATTAGAGTCGGGCTAAACCATAAAGGGTATCGTGTCGATCTAATTCTATGTAAGGGCACATGGCCTTTAATAATACTGTATATTTTTTCATAAAATGTATTAACCGCCTCATCTGCATTAAGAGGCGTAAGAAGTGTATTCCAGAGTACTTTATCTATGTCTTTATTTATAGAGTCGTAATTACATTTAAAAAAGTTATATTTTTTTAAAGGTCTACGGGTCATTTGTGCTATTTTTAACATAAAGGGTATCAATATTATAAAGGGGGGATGGTGAGCATCTAAAGGCACAGATACAAAATTTTGTGATAGAGAGACAGAACATTCGTTGATATTAGTGAAACACAAATCTAGTATTCTATCATTACTATTTTTGAATGAGTTGCATTGGACAGCCTCATGAATCGTCATAAATTTTTTCAGTGTCTCACATAAACTAGAAGTTCCCGTACATTTAAGGAGATCTGACTCGAGTTGCCAATTTGCATCTGGGATGTTATAGTCTCCGGCTAGTAAAAAATGAGTAATACTATTACTTCTTATGATATCAGACAATATTTCAAAATAAAGATTGTAAGCTGCCATGGGCGATGTATGAGGGATATAGGCTGCACCAATTAAATAGCAACCCGTCAGCTCTGTACCCGGAATTTGGACTACTACTAGTTCCAAATACTTTGATAGTAAATCATGTGATGGCACTGTAACAATGGAGGGTTGGAGATGCTTCAAGATAGCCACCAATACCCCTCCTCCATCATGTTTCATTGTAGCTGTAAAATCTCTATCACATCGGAATACAATGTATCTTTGATCTATAAATTCACAGTCAAGTATATTAGGAGTAAGCCATGTTTCTGTTAAAATGATAATATCGTAGCAATTAGATAATATGTTAAAAAATATGGTCTGCAGTTTTGTTCGCATGCCTCGACAATTCTGATAATAAACTGATAAATTATTATCTATACTATTATTTGCCATTATATATTTTAAAACAATTAAATTGTATTATTTTAAAGTATTTGCTGTACCTATCATAGCCCAATTGTGATATTAATAGTAAATAATTATATTTTTCTTTTGTTTGAATAATAAATAGAAACTCAGTTTGATTCTGTGTTATGTTTCTGTAAATTGACAAGAATACGAGTAGCCTCTTCAAATATTGACCAACATT
This sequence comes from Pseudoips prasinana, assembly GCA_951640165.1. Classification (NCBI taxonomy): domain Eukaryota; kingdom Metazoa; phylum Arthropoda; class Insecta; order Lepidoptera; family Nolidae; genus Pseudoips; species Pseudoips prasinana. The sequence goes on from OX621239.1 coordinate 10,023,705, forward strand.
AGGCACCACAACAAGCCCAATTAGAAGATTCAACTTATAAGATAAAATGAATATAAAGTAACCGTTAAAAAAACTATGAAAACAATCCAATTCAAAAATAAAATTAAACTGACGGGATGCTGTTATTATGGATTTTAGATTTGATCTTTTCGAGATCTTTGGCCGATCTAATCGCCAAGACAGGAGATTTGTCATTCTCTCTGACAAGTATTGTAGAGTGTTTTGTCCATACATATTTAAAACTTTCCTTTTTTGCTGTCTCCCGAGCCTGACGAAAAAGTTGTTTGTTACGGAAAGTCAAGTGTTCATTCATGAAGACCTTATGCCCCACTCCAGAAATACCGAGTTGTTCGGAAGTCAGTCCTTTTTTAAGCCTGTACGCGCTAATTACGTTATCACGGAATATTCTTGTAGAAAATTTTGCTATAATATTCTTAGGAGGTTTGCTCTCCGAAGCATGCGGGACACGATGAATAGATACTAAGTCCTCTTTTCTTAGAGAAACGCCAGTTTGCTTGCATAATTCGGCCATTATGTTACACAGGTTCTCATTTCGTCTTTCAGGAAGATTCGATATTTCAATATTACACTGCCTGGCCTGTTGTTCTAGTGTATCAATCTTACCCTCCAGTGTTAAGATAGTGTTGTCATGTTGCTCTTTGTTTTTCAATGCGCATTCGTCCACTTTTAACTTCAGATCATTGTAAAGCTCTGTATTATACCTATTAGATTCTTTGATGTCGGTGACGACCATTGTTATTGCCGCGTATTGCTGGGATATATTTTTCTGTTGAGTGGTTACTTGCTCAATTTCCTTCTTTAGCTCAGCTTTGTATTGGTCCATGTCTGATCTTAGTCCGAGTTATAGTTCTTAATAGTTTCCGCGAGAGGCGCTGGTGCTCAATGTATGGGAGAAACTGTACGTGTGATCGAGTAAGTAAACTGCAGAAAGGCTGCTAGAGGCACTGTAAACATGTTGAAATAAAAACAATACTACCATATTCTACTCTATCTCATTCTCAAAAGTAATTGCCCAGTGAAGCAGTGAGAGCCTACAGGCTATTTGAAAACAATCATATTGAAAAAAAAAAGAACTACCCTATTCTACTCTATTACATCCCCACAAGTACATGTATGTACAGGGAAGCAGTGAACAAATAAAAAAAATCAGTATATCCATACATATAATAAAATCTTAGGAAAGTCAAAACTGTACATTGAATATTTTTTTAAAGGATACTTGGGGCGTGATCTACAATCAATGACAAAGCCAAAAATATAGTTTTTGAATTTTTGTCTGTTTGTCTGTATGTATGTCCGGGCTAAACTCATAAAGTACTGCATGGATTTACTTCAAATTTTGCATGAATATTACTAAGAGGTCAGGTCAACATATAGGCTACATATTATCACGCTATCATCTTAAGGGGAGCGGCTGTGATAATTTATAAAGTTAAACGCGGGTGAAACCGCGGGGCACAGCTAGTATAAAATAAACTCAACTTACTCTTCTAAATCTGGAAACTGTCTGTACAACAACCCCAATGCCAGCAGTGAAGATACAAATATTATAACTACTAAAACTAAAGCTTTGGATGTTGACAAGTTTTCACTAGGTATTTGACTATTGGTTGATGATGCATCTGAAACATGAAATACAAATTCATTATAAATCAAATCAAAAATACTGAGACAAATCAGTTTAAAGGTAAATAAAATTGGAGTGTCTAAATAACAGCTTTGTACTAAATACATATGACAATACAGTCCTCATAACAAAATAACTTTAAATAATTAAAATTTTACACAAAAATGTTCATAAAATGAAAAGTACAGCACCAAACTACGTAATATTGTTATGGGACCAAATGGCAACTATTCCGCACCGAACTAAAAAAGAATCATGTAAATCACATCATAAATCTCGAATAATTGGTGTACATACATAAAAAGACCTCCTCTTTTTGAAGTCAATTAAAAATAATATTAATTTTTGCCTGTCGTTTTGTTCAGGCTTTTTTCTTACATGGCTGGAAGGTGGAATTTTTACAGCCTTCACTGGCACATAACAGTACTAAGGGTTTAGAGTAGTAAAGCATAAACCACATTCATTAATTCTCCCATTAATAGTGTCATAAGCCACATTAATGTAGAATTCATGCCTGTCACTACTACTTTTATAAGTGACAGGCATGAATTCTGTAATTCATGCCTGTCACTTATAAAAGTAGTAGTGACAGGCATGAATTCTATAACATGGTTATTCAAGGTCCTTTAGTTTATAATATTAATTAATTTGTTTGAGTTTGATAACTAATATAGTCAAGTGCTATTTGCAGTAAACCACAGTTTCAGTGCACCTATAAGTTTAATTTGCTGAATGAATATTTAGGTACTTGTTCCAATTTGTTATATTGAGGCTAGGGTTGTACGGTATTTATACATGTTAACTCATATTTCTTTAGTTATGTTACTGTTATTGCACATCAAAAATATAAACATTACAAATTAAATTTATTACAAATGTAAAACTAACAACAGCTACAAATATACCACTAGAGACTACATTAAAACCACTGTCTGCCTGCAAGGTTACCAAAATGCTAGAGACACCTCTACTCATTGTAAAGCTAAGTTCTTTAACTGAGGTTATTTTGCTTGGATCTGCATATCTTCTACATAAACTTAGTCCCACCCCAAACAGGAGATTTTAATTTACACAAATTACTCTTGTTACGGTTATACTAGTTACGGAATAAAAGTCTAAACTAAAACAAAGGAATATAAGGGAATGGGTAGGTACTTGAAAGAGGTTGGAACAATCCAATTGTATCTCTTAGATTTCGTATTCTTGGTTGGGTGAAGGATAGGTGAGGAAAATAGACCGTAGATGAAATAGAGGGATCTTGGATACCACCTTTTTGCACTCGAGATCTAGTTCGATTGCTGTGTACGCTCATATTTTATTTTGTCACTTCTTTAGGTCTATTAAGTATTCGATAGCGTATGTATTTTCTCACACTACTTCCACTAATTGTTCCTTCTGTTAAATACTATGTCGCTCGTTATTATTACGACATAAAATTATTTTAAACACTTAAAAATTCGAATTTCGTATTACCAATTTGTGACAAGACAAATTGATAGATCACGCGATTCAATGTCCATTCGGTATTTGGAAATCCAATATCTCTTACTTATTGTGCGTGTTAAAAAGAGAAACATGTTAATAAAATGCTAAGAATCAGTATCACTTACGAATTGAACCGCAACAATTCAATAATGAAAATACATATATATATTTTTTGACTTTGACGGGACCGATCCATTACGTTTTGTTTTTAGCAATCGTCTCAAATAATAATTTAAAGATTCCACATTGTTTTTAACTGGCACATAAATTACAGTCATATAACATACAGTCGCGCGGAATTTAATAGATCTAAAGTTAAAATACTAGCACAGTGATAGTGTGCCAAATATATAAAATTACTATATTATTCAATAATACTTTACTACTTCAAATTGAAATAGAAACTATTCAGTGTAAAATTATTATTTTACCTACTATTCACTTACGAGTAAATTTTCGCCAAGTGACGGCTACTTAGACAGCCTAGAATGTATATTGAATGTATTCTTTCCATGAATTAAATAAGGTGAGGCTTCACCCACTTAAGCCATGCCATCTACGTTCTAAGGATCTTTATACAAATATAGGAATAACCTTTGTTCGATATCCGCTGCACCCTTCTTTTTTTTTCTGTCGTTCACAGTTTTCTGTAGGATTTTTCTGTGCTCCTTCGGACAGTAGTGGCAAGCGAGGGCTCAAGTGGTCTGACAAATAAGAAATCGAAACTATGTAACACTGCCCCATGCCAGTGGGTCTTTAGGGATGTTTATATTCGATATGATACAACCTAAGAGTCATAAAAGGCGATGGTGGCGCTGACAGTCGCGGTCTTACGTACTCCCGGCTGGCGAGTAGGTAAGTGGATATGGACCGGACGGGATCTTTCGCCGCCAGCAGTCGTGTATGCGATGCTGGCTGGCAACTCCACCAAATGGGACGCCGTGGTCTCCTTCTGTGAGGCATTCATGCTACAGAAGGAGGCCGCCGAGCGGGATCGGGAGCGAGCCGATCCCGCTCGCAGACGGAGGAGGCGTCGGAGTGGCGGCAGCAGCCGGTAGCCAAACTCCCCTCGGGGCTGCGGTACGAGAAGTGTTCTCTACTTCCACCACGTGAAAGCAGCTCCGGGAAGACAGCGATCTGTTTGTGGCGCAATCGCTGTGCCGGACTGGCAGGAGTCGGCAATAGGGGAGGGCAATCCAGAGCCCTCCCTGGGTACCTGGGTTAAAGGGGAGCACCGGAGCAGCATACCCGCGTTCCCGGGGTTCCCCCATCAGGCGCCAAGAGAAGTCCACGGCAGGTTACGTTTAGTTGGTGCGAGTCTGACATAGGGTGGCATGCGTAGGCATTCCTCCCGCCTTACCCAAAAAAAAAGGTAAGTGCTATATATTGGATTGTGTACTCCTTAATCTTACCCCATGAGTGGTTAGACCTTAGACCATTGTGGCCTTAGGATTGTGGAGACAGCGGCCTCGAGTACCAGCAACTGGCTTTTCCAATTCATGTGCGTTTTAGAAACTTAATTATTTCTTATTAAAAACAGCGAAGGAAAACATCGTGAAGATACCTGCATGCCTGCGAGTTCTCCTAATGTTCTTGTTGGCATATAAAGTTAGTCAGCCCGCACTAGGCCCGCCTGGTGGACTATGGCCTATGCCTTTGTATTTATTGGAAGAGGTGGCATTTGCCCTTCAGTGGGACTGTAGGCTGCATTATACCATAATGAGTTCAGCGTTTTTAAAACTATTGAGGTTGGCTATAGCGTGCTTTCGGTCAATAAGCAGTTCGGCTGGGAATACTACTCGTGCGTGCGTGATGCCTTATGTGCCGCAAGCGGCCTAGGCCACGGTAACCGCTGACCATCGGGTACACAGTCTGCGTACAATTGTTAATTGTTAAAGTTAAAAATTATGCTTCTATATTATACGCCTAATCGACAAACATGCATACAGCCATATGCATGTTTGTCGATTGTACGCAGACTCTATTGTCTACGTATACGTATTTAGTACCTATCTAATTTTTTTAGTACCTAAACCTTGGTATTGGTTTACATAGGCACTCATTTAAACTTGTAAGACCTAAGAATAATAAGTAAGTATTGGACCCAAGTTAGTAGGCATAGGTACTTCCTTGAACAACACCACTATTATTTTTATACTAGTTACTATTATTATTTTATTTCGACTTCTATACTGCATTTCGCGCAAGGGAGCACACAAAAATCACTGAAATACAAAGACTGATGTTCATAAAAATCTTTGAATTATTATTGCCCTTTTTACTAATGTTCTGTTCAATAATGATTTAGCTGTAACGTTCTCTGCTTACCTACGACGCGCATGGAACTCATGGAAGCGTGCATGCATCCTGCGTGGGAGGAGGGATATAGAAACGCTACGGTATACAGTTGGACGTGATGGCAATGATGCCCGTCGCGTCCCGCGCCAGAACGTACTCCGATCGCGGCCCGGTCTGACGATATTACTCCGCGCGCTTACTTCACATCTCATTAAAACTGTTAACGACTTAAAACAAAAACAACAACCCATACGAGTGAAATACCAATGTGTGCTTGGATTTAATACACTTTAAGTGATAGTATTTATAAAGGAATACAGCAGTGTCCATAGTGAAAGTGAGCTTTCTAAACGAGCATAATTATTGTGCTGAGATGTCGTTCTTGAATACTTAGCATACATGACTGGAAGCAAGGAGGTAAGTTGCTACAGCGTTCTTTTTTGAATATTTACATTACTGTTCGCTACATTTAAATGCTACTAGATACTGTACTAGCCTAGTACTATAATGACATAACCCACCTATATGAGCCGAGATGCTAAACGTGCAATATTTGTATCTAAATCTCATCTAAACAACACGTCCTCGTAGGCGACCATTGGACAATTCGTCGTGTTTTTTGCCTATGTCCATAAGTATCCTACAAAAAAATACCGATACATACTACGGTATTAGATCGTCTCTGGATGCTCTGGAACGACTCTAACAATTTCTATAAATCCGGAGCGAAATCTAGATTTACATAGTTTTTATATTTTTACGGGTTGCCGTGGTTGTTAGATACTTGCTTTTCGCGCCGTGGGTTCGATTCCCACCCATGACAGATATTTGTGTACATGTCTGTTTGTCAAGAGTCTGGGTGTATTTATCTATATAAGTATGTATTTTCAATAGAAAAGGAGTATATAAGTATGTAGTATATCAGTTGTCTGGTTTCCATAGTACAGACGCCAGCACATCCAGCTACCCTAATTCGCAAATTTCTTTTATAGATTTTCAACTTTATCACATAAGCATAAGGTTCACTTTCAATTGGGAAAATTTGACAGATTGGGGTAGCTTGTTGTGCTGGCGTCTGTACAAGCTCTCCTTAGTTTGGGATCAGATGGCCGTGTGTGAATAACGTCCCAGGATACTATTATTACAAATATACATATATGTGGGAATCTCATGTTCTGCGGAATTCGAGCATTATGGTCGCTCAGTTAACATGATATATCTTAATTTTATGTAGTAGATATCTAAATCTCATCTAAACAACACGTCCTCGTAGGCGACCATTGGACAATTCGTCGTGTTTTTTGCCTATGTCCATAAGTATCCTACAAAAAAATACCGATACATACTACGGTATTAGATCGTCTCTGGATGCTCTGGAACGACTCTAACAATTTCTATAAATCCGGAGCGAAATCTAGATTTACATAGTTTTTATATTTTTACGGGTTGCCGTGGTTGTTAGATACTTGCTTTTCGCGCCGTGGGTTCGATTCCCACCCATGACAGATATTTGTGTACATGTCTGTTTGTCAAGAGTCTGGGTGTATTTATCTATATAAGTATGTATTTTCAATAGAAAAGGAGTATATAAGTATGTAGTATATCAGTTGTCTGGTTTCCATAGTACAGACGCCAGCACATCCAGCTACCCTAATTCGCAAATTTCTTTTATAGATTTTCAACTTTATCACATAAGCATAAGGTTCACTTTCAATTGGGAAAATTTGACAGATTGGGGTAGCTTGTTGTGCTGGCGTCTGTACAAGCTCTCCTTAGTTTGGGATCAGATGGCCGTGTGTGAATAACGTCTCAGGATACTATTATTACAAATATACATATATGTGGGAATCTCATGTTCTGCGGAATTCGAGCATTATGGTCGCTCAGTTAACATGATATATCTTAATTTTATGTAGTAGATATATACGTACTCCACGGTTTATTACGGGAGTTCCGTCGGTATAGCGGCCGAGGCATAAATTATCCAGATCTGTCCAGATATTAGCCGCACCTCTGAGAGAACATTTCGGTCGGCGCAATATCTAATTCATTACGCTACCAAATATTGTCTACTTAGTACCGTCTTCCTGGTACCTAGTACCTACAGAATATCTTCACTGTGGAATCATGTACACATCTAAAAATAAATTAAAACCATTGTAGAAAAAAAGCAATGATATTATATAAAAAAATATCATTGGAAAAAGTATAGGAATATAAACATTATTGATTCCCTGGTTGTATTGATTCAATACATTGGAAGTATTTTTTTAAGACAACGCCCGCACTAGGGCATCTAATCCCTGTGTCGCAGGGTACTTTACAAACATATAATTGACGGACACAAATTACATCCAGACTCAGAACAACTATTTATGGGTCAAACAAATAGTTGTCCAGCGCGGGACTAAACCCCGCGACACGAAGCGGTGATGCGACTGTGTTAGCCGCTGCGCCACACGTGCATATTGTAGGATTTTAATTCAAAATCAGTGGAATCGTGACTGCATGCAAGTATAATGTAAATCATATATATAATCTACCATAAACTTACATCATGTATTATTAATTACATGTCTGCGTCGACGGCGTCGGTCTTATGGTAGAGTTCGGTCTTATCGCAAAATGTGTTATTATTCTGCCAATTGAAACATCACAGTAGCAGCCCGGAGCGAAGAAGTTGGCAATGTGTCACCCTCGCGGCCATGACCAAAGAGAATATAACAAATATAAAATACGTAGCCGCGTCCCACAAAGATCAAGCAAAGCCGATGTTCCCATAAATCGGCTTATGTGAGTGACGGAATAAAAAGTGCACCTGCTTTGGGTTACACACTTATGGTAAAGGCCTGTATTCACATTGATTAGTGATTAGTGCAGGTGCTTAGTGATTGGGAGTAAACACGTGTGGGCAGATTGATTATTGCGATTGATTAGTATTCTGCGTAGTTTTTTTTTATATCAGAGGGCGACTAACGAGCAAGTGGGTCAACTGATGGTAAGTGATCACTGCCGCCCATGGACACTCGCAAGACCAGAGAAGTCGCGAGTGCTTTGCCGGCCTTTAAGAGTCAGCAAACAAGTGTTGCTGACCCCTCCCCCCACCCCGATGAGCTCTGGCTACCTTACCCACACGCAGAAACACAACATTAAAATTATTAATGTTATTATTAAGGAATGTCTTCTGTAAGGTGGAGGTACTTCCCCAGTCGGGCTGCTCTTTGAGCGAATGAACGCTGTGGCCTACCTCTCCTAAATGTAGTAAAGAGACATGCTCTTTTTTTTTGCAAGTGGACTGCTAGTAGCCACTTCTCGGCGCGCCCTCCCTTCCTCCTCACTCACAGCATGCCTGCCACTAAACAGGACACCAGGACACGAGGTAGTTAGCGTTTGGCGTCGAAGGCTTACTTGAGTTGCTTGCAAAACAAATGCCGAAGTGGTTATTCTGTTTCGTACCCATACTTTTCTTGGTCTTGCCAGTTTCGCTTCCACAATTTCTTCAGTTTCAGACATCAGCGTGTTTCATATTTCTTTCAGTATTTGTTTAATTGCACAGCAACTGAATTCACTAAATACAGCCACTGAATAGAATTGGGCCCTACTCGAACTATACCTTTACCTGCACTAATCACCTCCATTCGCACTAATCAAAGTGAATGCAGGCCTTAGTACCTACGTAGTCTGACTGCAAAGTCATAAATTCATCCTGGAGGAAGTAGGTATCTATTAATAAGTGCTTGAGACAAATGCGAAAGTAACTCTCTCGTTTTGACGACGAAAATAATAAACAACTGATGACTGATTGTAATATTTGTGCAGTGGCGTCTAAAGTCAGATCTATCTACTAGACATCTAGACATAATTAAGACAAATCGTCATGCGAATTGGCCGGAGTAATAGGCAAGTGTTTTTTCATATACCTCGTCCTCCTACTAATATTATAAACGCGAAAGTTTGTAAGTATGGATGGATGTTTGTTACTCCTTCACGTAAAAACTACTGAATGGATTTTAATGAAACTTTACAATAATATAGCTTATATATCAGAATAACACATAGGCTACAATTTATAAAGATAATGTGTCAATTGTCCAAAATATGACTATAAGTGTGTCAGTAGGAAAAAATCTACCATTTGCGAGTTATTCCGGCGTGCACTGCCAAAGCCGCGAGAGGTACATATCCTACTTATATTATAAATGCGAAAGTTTGTGAGTATAGATGTTGATATGTTTGTTACTCTTTTACGCCAAAACTACTTTAATGCGGGTGAAACCGCGGGGCATGGCTAGGTGACCAATATAAGGAAAAACTAGCTGCTAATAATTAAACTGCTCTAAAAAGTATACCTACTTTAACTTTTTGCAAGTGTTGATTTGATTGTTATCCGATTTGGATGGCACGAATGGCACCAACTCAATAGCATACCCTTTCTAATAGAATAAATCAATCAAATTAATTTAGGATCACGAACCCCAGCAAAAAGGAGGTTCTCAATTCTAAATGTGTCCTCTTTTTGTACAAAAACATTTTTTATTATTTTTTACTCAATAGGAAATGCTTACAAAATCATCACATTTAAGTTTTGTATTAATCGGATTACAATAGTTATAAAAAGATTTGTAAGTAGGTAAATAAAAGTAATGGCAATTTTTTTAGGTCGTTAAAAACAAATTTAGTTTGAGCCATGGTATTAAATGTTCTTGCTGGCCAGTATAGTCGATTATGCATAGGTATGCCTACGCCCGCTCATTGGGAGTGGATGCCCTTGCCCTTAAGTTGGAGATTATTTAGATGCATCATCATCATCATGGTATTAATACCATGCGATAAACCGGGCAGATAATCTAAGCGTGAACTAATGTAAAATAATAATATTTACCTGGGACATTATTCACACACGGCCATCTGATCCCAAACTAAGCAGATCTTGTACTATGGAAACCAGATAACTGATATACTACCTACTTTTCTTTTTGTAAATACTTACATACCTACTTATATAGATAATTACACCCAGACTCACGACAAACAGACATGTTCATGCACACAAATATCTGTCCTGGGGGGGGGGGGGGGGGGAATCGAACCCACGAACTTCGGCGAAAATCAAGCATTTGCCAACCACACCAACAATTACCTTGAGAACCGCCAAATTACATTACTATAATAATATGCCAAGCAGGTGCTTACAACATTGTTTCTAAAAACTATTAGACTATATTTAGTCCAATAGTTTGTCATTAATGGCCTACTATTTTTGTTAGTCAAAGATGAATAACACTAAATTAGTGTCATCAACACGATCAAAAATCTCTTACTATGACCATAATCCTACTAATGTTATAAATGCGAAAATTTGTGAGTTTAGATGTATGTATGTTTGTTACTCTTTCACGCAAAATCGAACGGAGTTTGATAAAACTTTGTAGTACTATAGCTGGTATATCCGAATAACACATGGTGTAATATATAATTCGATAATATCACGACTATTGCCAGGTAAATGTTGGAAAATAGCTTTTTATCTGAAAGCTAGTTACTTATAGACAAAAATAAAACCGAATAATTGGTACCTAATCGGTTCGTTCACAGATTTAGTTTCATCCGTGAAGTTTTAATTTGCTTATAGTCCGTTTTTAGAATCAATTTCAAAGCGGAGTAAACTTCGCACTTGAAGAGCTGATTCTTAATTCTAATACAATAATTAACTTCTCAAGTGTAACCGGTTTTCAGTTGGTCTCAGAGGTTTCGATGATAAATTCGTAAGATTTAAATTGTTGCGGCCCAAGACAAGGTGCCTCCAAGAACGCCGTCAATGTGGCTACATTGACGGCGTTCTTGAAGGCACCCCTAACGTCCTACGCGGGCAGCAGGTAAGCCATGCTGGCAATAATATCAAATTATATACTTAAGTTAAGTTGGATAAGTTTCATCTATGAAATTCCATCGCAACATATTCACTACGGTCGTCCTTAGAGATTAAGGAGCGTAAACGGAATGTTACATTGTACAGACGCCAGCACTTCCAGCTACCCCAATCTGTCAAATTTCCCCAATTTAAAGTGAACCTTACGCTATTGTGATAAAGTTGAAAATTCTATAAAAGAATTTTTACAGATTTGGGTAGCTCGATGTGCTGGCGACTGTACATTTACATGTATATTCTTCGTCTTGGCGCTCGTCTCGTGTAATTTATAGATTAATCTACGCATTCCAAATCAGGGTTAAATAACTGCGCCGTCTACTATGCATATACAATGAAACTTGATTAAGTGGGAACTGGATAAGTGAGAAACCTCCATAACTGGAACTCTTGCTGAGGTCCCAACACTTTGGCACTTAATTACCTGTGTTAGTGGGACGAAGCAATCCTCTATATCTGGGATTCGTTCTATTTGTATAAAACTAGCCGCTAGCCCTTTATGAATTGATATGCTTCTGAGGTCTAAAACTGCAGGGTCTGAAATGATTTAGGATTTTTTACACCAGCTCTACCTGCACCCAGCCGGCCAGGAATGGTTTCCTTGTTTATAGAAAACAACCCGCTTACTCCTCCATCATTGCTGCGAGCAAGTCAATGAGGAATACGTTGAGCTTTTGAAGTTCAATATTTAATTCTTCTGAACTATTTAAGAAATGTTGCAAACTAGATAGTTCGCAACATTTCTTAAATATTCTGCCGTATTAAGCTAAGTTTGTAGATCTAAAATATGCCTATCTGCTATATTAAGCTAAGCGTATATATAAATTGTTGGATAAATCGGAAGAGGAGACTCGTAAACATACTAGATTAACAAAGTTATACCCATGTTCAGCTGTCCAGAATGTAGCTTTAGCATTTTTCTTGCTGGGTCAACAGATTCATTTGATATAATGTATTGCAGGTAATGCGAGGAGATATACCCAAGTTGTGTTTGCTGGTAATTACACTGGCACTTGGGTCTGTGTGGGGCGGCGGCGCGTGCGAGCGTGGCGTGAGCTGGTGGGAGCGGCAGCGCGGCACATGTCTACCGTGCACCCGCTGCGACACCTCCAAGCGACTGGTCGTCAGGTACCCCTGCGAGATCCACAGGGACACCGTATGCCAGTCGCTCTCCGAAGCCCAAATCTCCCTCTTCACGCCTGTGTTATACAGAAAAGACAATGAAAGTAATAGTGTACAACCAAGTGAATACGAGAACGAATATGTGGATTACGATAGTGAAGTGACGGACAGTAAGGATGAGGTGACGTGGGACTTGCAGACGACCAGCCTGGGCCTCGCCGCCAGTGGCTGTATCGTGTTTTTCCTAGTGGTGCTGGTCATGTCTCTGTATCACGCGAGGCAGTGGAGGGTCATAAAGCGGGCACTTAAGTCAGGTTAGTTACTGTTGTTTAAATTGTGATGGCATTTGGAAATTACTTAACACGACTTGTTGACAAATAGTCACGGCACGATCATAATACCATACAAATAACTAAACAACATTACAATCAGTTCATTGGCTTATACTCATTCAAGTTATATTACATAGATTGCCCATCTAAGGATGCTAACACAACCTTGTGATAGGTTTTACCTTGTACTACAATTGTCAGTTGTATTTTTTCAATATCATTTTTTACACCAATAAGGCTTACTCACTCTGTGGAATCAATCAACTGTGGTAGTATTTCCTATTCTATATGACAATGCAACCTTCAAGATGAGAGCCTATTTCTTATTCAAAGACCAGCAACGCACAGCGGCGCCTTTTGTGTTGTGAGTATCAATGGGCGGCGGTGATTCAACCGCAGATAATGAGGTCCTGGGTTCAAACCCGGTTCAGACCAAGAAGTGGTTATTAGGATTTTTCCGTAAGAAAATTTTCTCAGTATCAGCCCGAAGTCTGGGAGTTGGCGATATAATGCCCCCGTGCCACGTAGAGTACGTAAAGCCGTCGGTCCTGTACCTGACCTATTTCCACTCGGAACATGAGAGCGTTGGAATAGAAAGTGCCCCTGTGTTTGCGCGCACACTATAGGTAATATGTCCTGCACACTTGGCTAGTCTACATTGAGGCTGGCCGCAGTGGCTGAAATTCGGGCGGGAGGATATTATTATATATATAAAAAACACACAATTTACCTAATTGACGGTTTCTTTTTATCGGTTAAAAATTCATAGGCCAACCAACCATGCTTACGCCCATTTTACTATTAAAGAGTTGTGATTGGACTATTGACGGCGTACGATACTAAAACTAAAATAAAACATATTTCATTTCACTGGAATGCCTTTTAAATTTTCACATAACATCAACATAAACAGTTAATGTATTCCACAGACGTCATCGACGCCTGTCTGGGTAATAAACGAAATGTAAACAACACAGAATCACGATCTCGCTCGTGCTGCTTATCGTAGATCCTGAATAAATATATTATGTACAGATGCCAGCACATCCAGCTACCCCAATCTGTCAAATTTCTTTTATAGATTTTCAACTTTGTCACATAAGCATGAGGTTCACTTTCAATTGGAGCAATTTGGCAGATTGGGGAAACTTGATGTGCTGGCGTCGTCTGTACGAGTAGATAGTACTAGACAGAGGGTGAAGACTGATATACTGCATTAGGGGGCCGATTTATGTGACATATTGATTGGTTAGATTATTACCAGTTGTACATTGGGAAAATGTAAACAACACAGCATGTCATGATGTCGCTCGTGCAGCTTATCGTTGATCCTGAATATGAATTATGTACGAGATAGTACTAGACAGAGGCGAAGACTGATATACTACAAAAGGGGGCCGATTTCTGTGACATATTGATTGATTAGATGATTACTTATCGTAGATCTATACATATGTGACACTTAATGATACATTAGTAGAAAGAGTCTATGAAGCTCGTAACCTAGGCCTTAATATAGACTCGGAACTCAGGTTTGAGAGTCACATTGCGGACTCCGTAAAAAACTGCTTCTTTCGTTTGAAGGTACTGTACAGAATTAGACAATTTTTATCGGAGGAAGTGAGAATACAGCTTGTGGAGTCTCTGGTTTTGTCGAAACTTAACTATGCGGATACTGTGTACGGCCCTCGGTTATTAGCTCGTACAGAGAGACTTATTCAGCGAGTACAGAATGCCTGCGCCCGATTTTGTTTCTATATCCCACCGAGAACACATATCACCCCTTATTTAAACAAAAGCTTTATCCTTAAAATGAAGTCTCGAAGGAAACTTCATCTGGCGTGCCTACTATTCGGTATCATAAAGAACAAGCAACCTAACTATCTGTTTAGCAAGTTGGTCTGGTTATCGGGCGGTAACAAACACACAGGCAGAAGATGCGCACAACAGCTATCAATACAGAAGCATAAAACCGCTGGATTTAGAGGTAGTTTTCGCTATGCTGCAAGTAAAGTTTGGAATAACATACCCCCACCTCTTAAAGATGTCCGTACGATTGAAAGTTTCAGAAAGCGACTACGACAATTTCTTCTCGATACGCAAAGGAAACTAGATAATGTCCAGCAAGACTCTTCAATTATTTAAATATGTTTATTATAAGTATCAATTTCATTTAGTATACATTTTTTCATTTACTTTTCTTGCGTATTATTATTATTATTATTTCAGCAATAATATATATTAAATATATAATAATATCCAATCCATAGGGATATTTTGTTATGTTGTCCAGGGAAGTGGAGGCGAAGTATATAGGCGGTCAAGGCAAATTTAGATTTACTCTTAGGGAGCAGACTTTATTTTCAATGTGTGTGTGTATATGTGTTCAATAAAAACATTTTCTTCTTCTCTTCTTCTTCATATAATAAAATCGTAGGAAAGTTGAAACTGTACATTGAATATTTTTTTAAAAGGATAGTAGGGGCGTGATCTACAATCGATATTGAAGCCAAAAATATAGTTTTTAGAATTTTTGTCTGTGTGTCTGTTTGTCTGAATGTATGTATATATATTACTAAGAGGTCGGGTCAACATATAGGCTACATATTATGACGCTATAACCTACGGGGGAGGAGCTGTGTTAACTTATAAAATTTAACGCGGGTAAAACCGTGGGGCACAGCTAGTCCTGAATAAATATTATGTACGAGTAGATAGTACTAGACAGAGGGCGAAGACTGATATTATTAGGAAACTGATTTTATGATATATTGATTGAATACCGATTGTACATTGGGGAAATGTAAACAACACAGAATCGCACGATGTCGCCCGTGCAGCTTATCGTTGAACCTGAATATACAGGGTGGCCGAGGACTTGACGTTCAAACGGAAAATTTAGATGCTTTAGATAGAGGGTGAAGATTGATATATTGCATTAGGGAGCCGATTTCTGTGACATATTGATTGATTAGATGATTACCGATTGTACATTGGGAAAATGTAAACAACACAGCATGTCATAATGTCGCTCGTGCAGCTTATCGTTGATCCTGAATATGAATTATGTACAAGATAGTACTAGACAGAGGCGAAGAGTGATATAATGCATTAGGAAGCCGATTTCTATGACATATTGATTGATTAGTTGATTACCGATTGTACATTGGGGAAGTGTAAACATTAAAGAATCTCACGATGTCGCCCATCCACTTTATCGTTAATCTTGAATAAATATATTATTTATGAGATATTACTAGACAGAGGGCGAAGACTATACTGCATTAGGAAGCCGATTTCTATGACATATTGATTGATTACCGATTGTACATTGGGGAAATGTAAACAACACACAATCACGATCTCGCTCGTACAGCTTATCGTTGATCCCGAATAAATATATTATGTAGGTACGCGTAGATAGTACTAGATAGAGGCGAAGACTGATATACAGCACTAGCGGCCCGGTACGTGCTTCGCTACGTATAAGGCATACTAATAAAAATAATGATTATTAAGTTCATTTATTCAAATAAAAAAATATTTAAATTGCTGAAAGATGTTGATTTTACACTTTTCCAAACCTTTTTTAAATTTTCTCTACGTACAAACCTTCTCTGGACTTTCACGAATAATTCAAGACAAGACAAGAAAATTAGCCAAATCGGTAAAGGCGTTTTTGAGTTATAACATTACAACGAAAAGTGGCATTGATTTTTATATATATAGATTAGGAAGCCGATTTCAATGACATATTGATTTATTAGTTGATTACCGATTCTACATTGAGGAAATGTAAACTACACAAAATCTCACGATGTCGCTCGTGCAGCTTATCGTTGATCCTGAATATATAAATGATGTACGAGTAGATAGTACTAGACAGATGCGAAGACTGATATACTGCATTAGGAATCCGATTTTATGACACATTGATTGATTAGATGATTACCGATTGCACATTGGGGAAATGTAAACTGAATCTCACAATGTCGCTCGTGCAGCTTATCATTGATCCTTAATAAATAAATGATGTACGAGATAGTACTAGACAGGGGCGAAGACTGCATACGGAAGCCGATTTTATGACATATTGGCCGGCCATATAGCCAGACCGGTGAGAGCGTCTTGCTATGACTTCATAGCTAGATGCTCTCACCGATCTGTAAGAGATCGGTGAGGTTAAACTAGGCTCGCAGTCCGTCATCACTAGATAGAGGCGAAGACTGATATACTGCATTAGGAGGCCGATATCTATGATGGTTGACTACCGACTGTAGGTACATTGGGGGATGAATACTACCGAAGCCGTAGGCTTAGTACTTTACTACTAATAGTAGAGCTATCGTAGTTTTATTTTATATAATATCAAGGCAAACGAAAAGGTGGGTCACCTGATTGTAATGAGGGCTACCGCGTATCAATTTGCCGCTAGAGGCGCTAGCATCGCGGCAGGTCTACGAAACGTCAAAATACACTGTTTTTGTTCGGGTTACGCTGTTTATTAATAAAATCTGCGATTATAACAAAAAAAATTGGTTTAAAACTAAATAAATTACAAAATGAGTAACAGCTCGATGACTGTAATAAATATTTGAAATGTGTGTGCGGGGACTGCACAACACTGCGGCATGCTATTTATGAAACACTTTAACAGGATTTTAAATATTTTTCGTAAAAACATTCGTCGCGTCCACAATAACAATGATTTTGATCAGCTATAGTGGACCTTCCGCGACAGTGGCGCCGACTGGTGAGCACAAAAACGGTAGCCCTCATTGATCACCGCTGCCCATGGACACTCGCAATACCAGAGGAGCCGCAAGTGTGTTGCCGGCTTTTAAGAAAGGAAAGACTCGCTTCTTGAAAGTTGCCATGTCCAACCGGATCGGAAATACCTCCGCTGTTAATTGATTCCGCGGGTACTATATCATCATTACAGCTTAAATAAGTCCACTGCTGGACAAGCCTCCCTCAAGATTCATCTTGAGGGGATATGCCATAATCGCCACGCTTGGCAGGCGGGTTGGCGATCGCAGTATGATGGTCGTAGTACTCAGAAGGAAGCTGCTTCCCGTCCTCTGGTAGATATTCCCTCGGGTCGACTTCTACGCCCCCCACGGGATGAGATGGGGTGATGAAATTCTGATTCTGATATTTGTCGCCGTCACCACACAGCAGGGTACTATATGTGCTTAATATTTTTTTAACCCCGTCATAAAAAGTAGTGTTATAATAAAGTGTGGAAATACCAAACAGATAAAACGTTGGAACCCCCCACAGAAATAATGGTTGTTAAGTATGTTTATGTCTTCGTGAGATTTTCGTGTAATAGTTAATAATTGAAATGATTATTACTTTTTAGGGTTCCGTAGCCAAATGGCAAAAAACGGAACCCTTATAGATTCGTCATGTCTTTCTGTCTGTCTGTCTGTCTGTCCGTCCGTATGTCACAGCCATTTTTTTCCGAAACTATAAGAGCTGTACTGTTGCAACTTGGTAAGTAGATGTATTCTGTAAACCGCATTAAGATTATTACACAAAAATAGAAAAAGAACAATAATTTTGGGGGTACCCTATTCAAAGAACTGAAACTCACATTATTTTTTCTTCGTACCCATACATGTGGATTGTCTATGGATAGGTCTGCAAAATTGATATTGAGGTTTCTAATATCATCTTTTTTCTAAACTGAATAGTTTGCGCGAGAGACACTTCCAAAGTGGTAAAATTAGTGTCCCCCTCCCCCCTGTAATTTCTTAAATAAGAGAATGACAAAACTAAAAAAAATATATGATGTACTAACCATGCAAACTAACAACAAAAATTGGTCTGAACGAGATCTTGTAAGTAGTTTTTTTTAATACGTCATAAATCGTAACCGCAATTTACCTTTCATTTAATCAACTGAAATACTTGCTGCTACGGAACCGTTCATGGGTGAGTCCGACTCGTACTTGGCTGATTTTTTAGTTTTAGTTTTATTCCACTTCCATTCCGTACAGCTTTTAAAAAGCTACAATATTTTTGTTATCGTTGATTTTTATTGATTCTAAAACCTATTTTTATCGGTTAGTGAAAGTTTGTTTAGTATTTTAAAGTTATATTTATTAGAGTCTATAAGACTATAGAGCAGTGTTTTTCAACCTGTGGGTCGCGACCACCTGGGGGGTCGCGAAGCTTCGGAAAAGGTTGGGAAAGCTAGTCACAGGGTCGTAAATGTATTTGTTGTAATATGATTAGGCCTGCTGCAAATACATTAAAAGTAAAGCGCGAAGTTCCAAAATTCTGGCTGTACTTTGTCTCTTGACAACCACCTAACCTCTGTATGATAAAATAAATTTGGGTGGAGTGCTCCCACACCTTAAAAAAATCGAAACAGACGTATCCGAAACGCTTTTTCTTTAATAGAATTTACAATTTTTATAATCATATTTAGAACTTGGCTAAATAGGCAAGGTTTTGACCGCAAAAGCTTGACGATGGAGAAAATTATGCGTAGTGCTGTAGTATTCGTGGGAAGCGCTATACAAAAAAGTATTTCTTCCATTACATTTCATTGGATACGAATGTTTTGGTAGCTAGAAAATGCACACATTCCGCAGTATCCGTAGATTCTTTATATCAAGGAATCTTGGAAACCTAAATATACATAACAATAACTAAATATAAGCTAGCTAAATATCATTACAATTATAAAATAAATCTTATTGTATTTTTTTTCATACAATCCGAATTTTAAGTAACTGTCGTCATGAAGAAGTTATTTCTTATTATAGTTTCATGACTCCCGCTAGAAGTTGACGGTTCTGTTGGTCTTTTCAGAGATTTATCCATTTTCAATAATTCAAAATCACTGTTAAATACGAAAAAAATGGCTGGCGCCCGACAAACAGTAACCGGCTGACTACTCGCAAAACATGCAAGTCGCAATCGCGCGTGCCGCTCTCATTGCGTCTCGCTTACTCATTCCCTAAAATTGCATTTTAAATATGTATTTATCCGAACCCTAATTATGAAAATGAATAAATATGTTGGATTCAATATTTGTCACAAAATAAATAAAATACAGGGGAAAAAAGCGGGTAGAAAAATGGATAGGGGGGTCGCGAAAAATTTCTTCGTACTAAAAGGGCCGCGTCATGAAAAAGGTTGAAAAACACTGCTATAGAGCATATTTATTTGCATGTGTTGCGGAGGTCTTTATAAGGCACAAACGTGCACACATTCATGAGTCATTTAAATAGTCATCCCGTATGACGCTATGGGAATTGAACCCGTAAGACGAACGCCTTAGCTACCTACTACTACACTCTGCCGATCAACCCAAGCAGAAAAAACGAACATATTCACATTTATTTTGTTCAAGTCAAATCTCAATGCTCGCGTAGGTGTAGGTAGACCCAATTCTACGCTGCGCGTGCGCCGGTCCCATGTAAACAATACACGTTTGTTTGAACATGTGCGCTACTAATTTTGACCTGCGGTGCCGACTGCGCCGGCCACACGGTTAACAATAGCTAACGGTTTTCGTTGCATTCGACTATTCCAAAATTAGAACCGTCAAATATATTTAGCTGGTTACATTAAACGATTACCGTCTTACTGACTCCTTGCTTCTATGGTGTGGGCCGAACTATTGACTGCTGACAGCCATATAAATTACGAAATTATAATTAGAAATCATAGGCGAGAGCGGAAGGTGCTCGCATTAAGTGGAATGTATCATTCTCTTACGGCCTGTTGGCGTGGTTATATGCTTGCCTTTCACGCCGCAGGTCGTGGGTTTTGAGATTTTGATTTTGGCGCATGAACATGTCTGTTTGTCCTGAGTCTGAGTGTAATTGTCTATATAAGTATGTATTTACAATAGAACAGTAGTATATTAGTAATCTGGTTTCCATAGGAGAAGCTCTGATTAGTTTGGGATCAGATAGCAGTGTGTGAATATTCCAGGATGTTATTATCATTCTCTTTTTAGATAACCAACAGGGCAATAGCTACCTACCTACCCTACCTCTTTCAATGGTCTACACTTCATTCTATTTTCTACGATTTTCCGTTAATCGTTGCATGTTATCATTTCTTCTTCTTTTCGAGACTTTCATCGATCCAAGTCCCAATTCTATCCTGGCCATGTTTGCGGTGTCCAGTCCATTGTCATTTTAATTTTGCTACTCTTTGAAACCTCTTATTTCGTATTTAAAAAAAAATTAACTGCACCCTGCGGTGTTACCCGCGATTTAATAATCTATAGTAGCTTATGTGGTAGCAAAAACGACTGAACGGATTTGGTTGAAATGTGAATGGAACAACCCATTCCAAATTTCAACCAAATTCGTTCAGTTGTTTTTGCGTGATTCAGAACATCAGAACATTTAAATGTTACAGACAAACTTTCACATTAGTAATGATGGCTCAAGTACTTTTTAACAATGTGTATAAAATTATTATATAGTAGATATTCTATTATTCTATAGCGAGTGAGATTATTGCTACCGCGGACTAAAGAGTAAAGTTGAGTCTTCTATTATATAGTAGGGCCAATTTAATTGATCACATTTGACATCTCTCAGTTACTAGTGAAGTGAATTGTAAAATTACCTTATTTGGTAATTATTCCAATAAAGATAAATCGTAATTGAAAAGCAAATGTGCAGTTCAAACAACGAAAAAATAAACAATATTCTATGCACGCCGGTTAAGGTTACGTTGTTGAATTTTGATGAAGTATCAAATAATATCTATTAAATTGGCCCTACTTTAGTTGAGTTACAAATTGGCACAATGTGATGTAGTCTTAGACGAGTTCCAATTTTATCTGCCGACCTTAATTCGTAAAAACATAATGTATTTTGGATATTGGCAGTAACCGGTTATTCTCATTGCAGATGTGCAAGATCTGACAGCAAAGCTAAAATTGATGGAAGCAGGCGGCGAGGCGACGCCCGACCCCGTCGTGTCCACCGACCATCACATCTACTGCAATATTCATGTGGGGAAACAGTCGCTTCTTGGTAAGTAAAGTTACTGCCTATTTACTTGTTTCTTTGACTTGGGAATTATAAAAGACGTAAGTACTTCGGTATAGATGTATTAGACTAGCTTACGAATACTTACGCTAAATATATTTGGCGCTCGGTTATATAATAATAAGTATATATAATAACCTAGACATTAAAAAAACTGGCCTAGTGTGAGTCGGACTCGCGCACGAAAGGTTCCGTGCCATTATGCATAAAAATGGCTTATCTTATCTTTGATGGGGTGTACTTGCGTACAGCACTTCGATCCTTCAGGATCTTTTGTACTATCCCCCACTGGTTTTTATTCTATCCCTAAAGCCCTGAATGAAGTCTTCACATAATCCAGTACGCTTCCTAGGGGTAGATCTTTGTAGTCTCCTGGTTCTGGATATGCCAGCCCCACGATGGCCATTCTGTGTCTTGCCAATGCATAAAAATGGCAATAAAACATGTTTGTAAGGAAGCCACCTTTAAATATTTATTTATTTCAATTTAATTATTTATTTTTAAAGTAAACATGTAACTAAATATTTTGTGAATATTTCAAGCGTCTGCCAGTAACCGTATCAATATCACGCGAAAAATTATGTTTGTTGTATCGGAGCACCTTTAAATATTTAGATTACTTACTTATCATTTTTTTTTGTATTTATTGTTAGATCGGCAACAGAAATACAACATCTGTGAAAATTTCAACTGTCCCACTATCACGATTAATGAGATACAGTCGGATCATTATAACTATCAACATGTTGCAAAAATGTCAGCCTATGATATCAACAATTTATTGGATGAGTAGCTGACTGACTAAACATATAAACATCCTTTATAATATACTCTTCCTCCTCCTCATAAATCTGTACTGTACCCTACAGGGTCCACAATTGATACTGCTTTATTATGCTTACCTATTTATGTACCTACATACATTGTAGAATGTAAAAAAGAATTGAGAATTTAATTGAGAAAAGTTCTATTAACAAAATAAAGCATATAAAAATTGTTTACCTACCTACATCTACATTATCTTTAATTTACCAACATAAAAGAACCATCTATTTCACAAAATTTAGAGCACGCGAGATGTTAAACATTCTAATTTGGAGAACAAATGCACTGCATGCTCTTCCAAAGAACAAAAGTTTTTGTAAAAGCAATGTTTACGTGGTCATAACTCTCATTAGGCAGTCCGAGTGAGGAGCAAAGATTCAGTCTGGCGCCATATTATGTGTAGGCGCAGACTGCGTTTGCGTCAGCTTGGCGCTAGCATAACAATTTAAAACTTGACACGCTTTCAAAGTGTCAACGGGTATTACCATCTCAACCATAGACACATACACGTATACAACGTGTAAGATGAATAGTTTAGAATAGGAATTTAATATATTATATGAATTTAATATATTGTAGAATATTAGTTCGAAAAATGTTTTTTTTTATTTACGCACCCGTTGCTTGTGTGCTTGCTGTGTGGCTGATGATATAGAATACCACCACCGCATTTCATCCCGTACCAGTCGACCTGAAGGAATCGGTATCTCTAGAGAACGGGCAGCAGCGTCTCTCTGTGTACTCTGACCGACATATTGCAATCGCTAACCCGAATGCAAAGCGTGGCGGTTATGGCATATCCCTTCCTCCTTCCCAAACGGTGGACACACAATTGTGATAATATTTTGAGAAGACCTGGATAAACCAGCATTGGACGCCATTCGGTTTACATGATGATATGTAATGCCAGTCTGTGGACTAAGAGAAAGCCTATGATTGTATAGAAACATGGGTCGTGCTGAGGTCTCTTCAAAGATGCCAAATTGCCTATCGGTATGTCCAGGTGTTAAAGTGTTTGTACAAAAACGCCAATATGTCAGTCCGACTTCAGGACCAAAACTCGAAACCTATTCAATTGCAGCGAGGTGTGAGACAGGGAGACGTAATATCTCCGAAACTGTTCGCCATTGCATTGGACGGGGAAGGCTTTGGCATCAATGTCAATGGAGAGTACATCACCCACCTTCGATTTGCTGACGATATAGTAGTCATGGCTGAGACCCTTGAAGACCTCGGTACAATACTCGATGGCGTCAGCAGAGTCTCTCACCAAGTGGGTCTTAAAATGAACATGGATAAGACGCAAATCATGTCGAACATCCATGTTGCACCCACTCTTATTAAGGTTGGAGACTCTGCCCTCGAAGTTGTAGACGACTATATTTACCTAGGACGGACCATTCAACTAGGTAAGTCCAACTTCGAGAAAGAGGTTAATCTTAGAATCCAATTCGGCTGGGCAGCGTGTTCGACCAGTTGTGTTGCCAGTGATGACTTATGGAACTAAGACGTGGTCGCTTACTATGGGCCTTATTAGAATGCTCAAAGTCACCCAAAGAGCAATGGACAGGGCTATTCTCGTAGTATCCCTGCGCGATCGAATCAAAAACATCAAAATCCGCGGGCGAACCAAAGTTGCCGACATAGCCCAAAGAATTGCCAAACTGATGTGGCAGTGGGCAGGGCACATAGCTCCTAGAACCGACGGCCGATGGGGCAGAAAGTTTCTCGAGTGGCGACCATGAAGCGGAAGACGCAGCGTGGGCAGGCCCCCTACAAGGTGGACCGACGATTTTGCAAGGATCGCGGGAAGCCGCTGGATGCGGGCAGCGCAGGACCGGCTATTGTGGAGATCCTTGGGGAGGCCTTTGTCCAGCAGTGGACATCTTTCGGCTGATATGATGATGATGATTTAGTGCCACACGTACATCCAACGATGTATGTATGTTCATGTCGTACAAGAGACCTACCTGATCCTAATTGTGTTATGATTACAAGTCGGTAGTACACGTTGCATGGAGGCCGCGGGATGCCGTCACGTCCGTGTACTCGTTGTGGATCAAATTTTAATGGCTCGCTGATACAATTATTTATTCTGCGCTCGTTACCTTTGACAACGGTAATGGTGTTGCAACGACCGCTTTCCAAACTCCTTTCAAAACTCATAAATATATCTTGTACCTTGGTACAACGATATTATATAGCTAAGGGCACTATTACTATACTTTACCAATTGCTTCAAAAAAACTTATTTTAAATATAAAAAGTTAAAACTATATAAATAGAAATACGACTTTTACTATTATTATTCTAAATAATCTCCCAATTTAAAAGAATTAAGAGACTTTTAAAGAATTATTTTCGTGTGAAAATCTATGGCGTAGGTACATATAAAGTTCTCATTTATATTTTAATTGTTAGAATCAATATGAAATTAGCAAATTACTCCCTGCACATAGGCCTTATTATATCACCTATCAATACGACATGAATAATTTAACAACAACTCGATAGTTTGTTTTTTTTGTGTGGATGTTACGCGATGACTTCCTTGTTTGTGAACCGAACAATTTTTTTAAAGACAACGCTATCTCTTAGGTATTGAATCCCTGTGGCGCAGGGAAACATAATAATATGATCAGCGGTCATAAAGTAACTAAATTCTTTAGTTAATTCATTTTCGGAATGAAAATCCAATGTTTATTTATAAATTCAATATTTTATTCGGAATATGTCATAGTTGAAGTCGGTTCTATGTTTTTAAAACGGTTATTCATTATATATTTATTATTATGGAAACATTTACATATTTATACAGATACTAAAACATTTTTCATTTTATTTGGTAATTTCTCATTTAACACTTTGATAGTACAGACGCCAGCACATCCAGCTATTCCAATCTGTCAAATTTCTTTTACAAATTTTCAACTTTATCACAGTCATAAGGTTTACTTTCAATTGGGGAAATTTGACAGATAGGGGTAGGTTGAGGTGCTGGCGTCTGTACATTCTGTTTCAATCGTATTGGTGTAATGATAAATAAATAATGACCTTTAAAGACGTAATTTTACTAATTTTTAATCTTATGTCAAAATAATAAATGAAGAAAACTGATGTGGTACCGTTTAGTCTACAGCTTGACTAAGGATTATGTAACACAAGAGGCACAAAACAAGATTTTGTCGAATTTAGACTGATAGTTAGTTAGTTAGAGGCACAAAACAAGCGAATTTGTTTTGCTCTTCATATAAGTCCGTCAGCAGATCAGCACGTTTGTTTGGGAAGGAATATGGGCATTACTTCATATATGTATATGTTGTACAGACACCAGCACGTCCAGCTACCCCAATCTGTTAAATTTATTTTATAGATTTTCAATTTTGTCACACAAGCATAAGGTCTACTTTTAATTGGGGAGGGCAGCTTGATGTGCTGGCGTCTGTACATGCTTCAGTTTCACGATCTAATTGACCGCCCGGCGCCCCACTATGTGTGTTAAACTTTGCATATTTTAAATGGATTGACTTTCAGCATAAGATTTTTTTTGTTGCACAGTTTTTTTTTTTTTTTTTTTTTTTAATATAGAGACAATGTCACTCAGATCTTCCTAGCCCCAAACTAAGCACGTAAGTAGGTACTAACATACTTTTTGACCCGATCTGGGAATTTGAATCCAGGACTTAATTGTCTCATTGGCACGCTGTACCAGAGTGCTAGTAAACTTAATATCATACAAAAAATGAAGTTCAGAGTTGGGAAACGGGCGGTCTTACACCTTGTGCCTTGTAGAACACGTAATGCCAGTCTTTTGAATCAGAATATGATGCGGATTATTCGTCTAAGCGTAACGTCATGAAGCGGCCAGGTTCAGATTTTACACAGCATTCGACCTAAGGGACGTAGTGGATTGCCCAACCTACTAACGATGTCGATTATTGTGATGCAAACGCTGTTGCCACTAGTTGCGATACGAGTTAAGTAAAGAAAACCGAGTAGTAAATTAAGTAGTTAACTTAGGTAATTTACTTATCACGTACTTACGTAAATTAGGTTGGTAGATACTTAATACTTATTACGAAGAAGGTTTTTTCCGCAAGCTTTAAGCAATTTCAAAACGTAAATTACTGGTCGTCATCTTAAAAGAAAGTAAGAATATGCCTATAGTACCTAGATACTATCTAGCTCCTTCATTTAAATTTAAAGCTAGCTTTCATAGCCTATTCTGATGTTGAGTATTACTATTATAAATACGTTTCTCTGATATAGATACGCTTGACTTTACCAAACAAAGAAAAATATTATCACTAAAAGGCAGCCAGTAACATATGTAGAGACGCAAATATTTCACTTTCAATTGGAGAAATTTGACTACCCCAGTATAATACGGTCTTCTTTTTAACTGATTAATTCAGTTAAAAAGGAGACCGTATTATGCTTCGATATTATTGATAAAGATATTTTTATTTTGCAAATATTATGGGTAATAGAGGACATAAAAACAGGTAACAAGTTCAGCCATATTTTACCATGTAGGCATGCAAAAGACAATATTTTAACAAACTATCGCTAGATACAATTTTAAAATAGTGCACAATGCAGTATATACAAGTGAATACAAAGAAAATATCTAAACTAACTTAAAAATCTTTCTCATTCAAATACCCACTAAAGTCATAATATGATTTCTCCACTAAAAAGCTTCGAAGACTTTTTTTAAACAATGATAATGGAAGCTCCTTCCAGCATTTAGGCATTTTATTATAAACTAGCAGTGCCCGCGACTTCGTCCGCGAGTTAATTAGTTTATTTTGTTTTTTTTAGTAAATTAAAAGACTTTTTCTAAAATAAAAGTAGCCTAAGTTGCTCCTTATTACACCAGCTACCTGCCAATAAAAGTTCCGTCAAAATCGGTCCAGCTATTTCAGAGATTAACCGGAACAAACAGACAGACAGACAGATAAAAATTGTAAAAAATGTTATTTTGATGTATGTACCGTATATATTCATATTTATGTAGTAAAAACCGGTTATTTCAATATTACAAACAGACACTCCAATTTTATTTATTTGTATAAATTATTTGTATAAATGACTGGAGCCATGCAGTAGACACTTTTGCGCATAAGTGCTGTCTTGGCTGGCTCCTGACATAGCCTTTCGCTTCCAATCTATGCACAGACCACAGTACAAACGTCTGGCTAGGACAATATGAGGGGTATTAGGCAGGTAATCGACCCAATGTATAGTACCGTACGTGTGTTCATTAGGGGTTATTTGTAATGCATAATACGGTCTCCTTTTTAACTGAATTAATCAGTTACAAAGGAGACCATATTACTCGCTTCCAATCTATGCACAGTACAAACGTCTAGCTAGGACAATATGAGGGGTATTAGGCAGGTAATCGACCCAATGTATAGTACCGTACGTGTGTTCATTAGGGGTTATTTGTAATGCATAATACGGTCTCCTTTTTAACTGAATTAATCAGTTAATAAAAAGGAGACCATATTACTCGCTTCCAATCTATGCACAGTACAAACGTCTAGCTAGGACAATATGAGGGGTATTAGGCAGGTAATCGACCCAATGTATAGTACCGTACGTGTGTTCATTAGGGGTTATTTGTAATGCATAATACGGTCTCCTTTTTAACTGAATTAATCAGTTAGTAAAAAGGAGACCATATTACTCGCTTCCAATCTATGCACAGTACAAACGTCTAGCTAGGACAATATGAGGGGTATTAGGCAGGTAATCGACCCAATGTATAGTTACGCACGTGTGTTCATTAGGGGTTATTTGTAATGCAAGTTCGTCCCCGAGCCACGCCGCTGCTTCCGCCCGACGCGCGGCGGGTTCACTCGCGCCGCCCGGGAAGGCCCACACTTCCTGCTTATACCGATTTTTGACAATAATACGTTTTAATTAATAATAAATGGCCCTTTCTATAGATACTTTATTAGGGTATTGAACTGCTGGAAGCTTTTGTAACACAAACTGATGTTAGTATACACTTAAGTTATGGTCAATAGACGGGCTGGCGTGGTTGGTAAATGCTTGTCTATCACGCCGTAGGTAGTGGTTTCGATTCCCACCCAGGACATATATTTGTGTGCATGAACATGATATGTAATATGTACCTATATCAGTTATCTGGTTTCCATAGTACGAGCTCTGTTTAGTTTGGGATCAGATGGCCGTGTGTGAATAACGTCCCGAGATATTATTATTATGTTAGTCTACATGTTGGTTATGGATATTACATTACCTATCACTTAATCACGGGCTCAAATTGGTATAAAAACAGATGCAATACGTTGGGCATTGTCTTGGATTCCCTACCAGCTTCCCACCCTTAGTTTAGTTTAGTTGGGCAGTTGGTTTCCGGACTTAGCCTCCTGATCTTAGCCATTGTGTGTGACCTTCCCACTTACATAACATGTGTACGGATGAAATGTCCCTTTCAATCCACTCGCGGCCTGCGTCTGAACGCGTATATTAACGTAGAACGACCGTATCACAAAATGTCCCTTAACCCACATTTTACGGACACCATCATCTGTTCCAGCTAGTCTCCTGTCCCTTATAAAGTACTGTAGCAACAAGTGGCTTAAGTTAAGTATCTATAGTGAGCGATAACTTATCCTAATATTGAAATCGCACTATGTTATATAACCCTGATATTATAGACACCAAGAGATCTGTTTTAGCTAATCTCCTGTCTCTTATAAAGTACGGTAGTAACAAGTGAGTTAAACCTTGTCATGGATCAACTCAAAGTCAGTGGCGACATGTCATATGAGCCAAATTTCGAACGCCAAAAGAGATGGCTTACGACGAGGTTTACTTACTAAAGGTCTCTGCACACAGCGGGCGCGGCGCGGCGGGACGGGACGGCGACGCGACACTGAGGAGTTGTAATGTACTAGATATTACGGACGACGCCACACAGAGCCGTCCCGCCCGGTCCCGCTCGACGCGACGCTGTGTGTGGCGTCGCCCGTAATATCTAGTACATTACAACTCCTCAGTGTCGCGTCGCCGCGCCGTCCCGTCCCGCCGCGCCGCGCCTGCTGTGTGCTGAGACCTTTAGTAGTTTGTAGTGTTATTACCTTAGCTCGCATTTATAGTCCGGTGAGCAGAGAAAGCCTCCTAGACTGTATTAATGCCATAAAAAATACTCTTTAACAACATAGCGACGCCATCATCTTCTTTTTTACATAATCAATTGGTACAGTATTTAATCCACCAACAACAGAGGTATCTTCATACTTTGATAAATTTGAATGAATTTCTAAAGTGAGTTGCCTGACGCTGTTTCATAAAGTTGAAAAAAAAATCGTAGGAAAGTCAAATTTGTACATTGAATATTTTTTAAAAAGGATACTTGGGGCGTGTTCTACAATCGATATCGAAACGAAAAATATAGTTTTTAGAATTTATGTCTGTGTGTCTGTTTGTCTGATGTGTCCGGGCTAAACTCAAAAATACTGCATGGATTTACTTCAAATTTTGCATGAATGTTACTAAGAGGTCCGGTCAACATATAGGCTACATATTATCACGCTATCACCTACGGGGGAGGAGCTGTGATAATTTATAAAATTTAACGCAGGTCCAACCACGGGGCACAGCTTGTAAGGGATAAAATGAATCCACGCGGACGGATTTGTGGAGTGGTACTATTGTTTTATAAAGCTCCTTCTACTTCTACAGACGGAAAAAAGAAACAAACTTTAATCATACCTTCAAAGATAAACAACACAAATAGCAAAAACTGATCAAAGTATGACTTGCTTATAATGACTTGTTACTAACTGGTGGCCTAGTCGAGTCAGTAATGGAATAAACCATGAAGCTTAGGCTTTAATTTAAAACCAAATTTTGGGTAATATAGTTTTTAAGTTTTTGTTTTGTTATAAAATTGTTAATGTTGTATACACCTGTAATGGCAAACCACACAGTACTTGTGTTTATACATAAAAATAATTTTAAGTTGCATTGTGAATTGTCGATGGTGTGTCATTTATAAATAAATAAATAAATAAAAATAAACACGGAGTGATGACTTATAATTACTAGTTACCCATTAGCCACGACGTGGACTATAACTACGGGACCACGTCAATTTCATAATAAAGTAAACAATTAATAGGTACATATAAGACCTAGGCATGGTTAAGAGTTGAATTTATAGCTCGTAGAACTGAGGGCCGCTGGGGTAGAAAGGCGACTCTAGTGGCGACCACGAACCGGCAGACGCAGACCTACTATAATACTACCGATGTTTTTGTAAGTGGCTCTAGAAGCCGCTGAATGCGGGTAGTATTAGAACGGCAATTGTGGAGATCTTTAGGGGAGACCTTCAAACTGCTGATATGATATAATATACCTAGACTATTTTAAATGACTCTTACCGATTTTATCTTAAATATACTTAATCTGTATGTATATATATTCACTCAAACCTTAGAGGAATTGCTACTGTCGAGAATTTCCATATAGGTACTCTTACGTGCGAAAAACCAAAGTAATACTTAGGAGTCTAAAGCATGCCAAACTATTTATTTCAGACGTCATACAAGGATAGAGATAGTTGTTAATTCACTCTCCAGAGTGTACACTCAACTTTAACAACAAACTTCACGGATTAATAAAGTTACGGGGGACTAGGGCGACTGGACAGAGGCAACCTTGTGCATTGAACTCGACTAACTTATTATCTTTTCAGCGGGAGCCCACCTCGTGGTATCTGATTTATACCGTGCCTCCTCTATTCGCTTCCAATACTTCAGAGTCTACACTCACCTTTAACAACAAACTTCACCGATTAATAAAGATACGGGCGACTGGACAGACGCAACCTTGTGCATTGAACTCGACTGACTTATTATCTATTCAGCGGGAGCGCACCTCGTGGTATCTGATTTATACTGTGGCTGCTCTATTCGATTCCGATACTACGGAGTCTACACTCATCCTTAACAACAAACTTCACGGATTAATAAAGATACGGGCGACTAGGGCGACTAAACAGACGCAACCTTGTGCATTGAACTCGACTGACTTATTATCTATTCAGCGGGAGCGCACCTCGTGGTATCTGATTTATACTGTGCCTCCTCTATTTGCTTCCAATACTTCAGAGTCTACACTCACCTTTAACAACAAACTTCACGGATTAATAAAGATACGGGCGACTAGGGCGACTGGACAGACGCAACCTTGTGCATTGAACTCGACTGACTTATTATCTATTCAGCGGGAGCGCACCTCGTGGTATCTGATTTATACTGTGCCTCCTCTATTTGCTTCCAATACTTCAGAGTCTACACTCACCTTTAACAACAAACTTCACGGATTAATAAAGATTAGAGCGACTGGACAGACGCAACCTTGTGCATTGAACTCGACTGACTTATTATCTATTCAGCGGGAGTGCACCTCGTAGTATCTGATTTATACTGTGCCTTCTCTATTCAATTCCGATACTACGGAGTGTACACTCACCTTTAACAACAAACTTCACGGATTAATAAAGATACGGGCGACTAGGGCGACTGGACAGACGCAACCTTGTGCATTGAACTCGACTGACTTATTATCTATTCAGCGGGAGCGCACCTCGTGGTATCTGATTTATACTGTGCCTCCTCTATTTGCTTCCAATACTTCAGAGTCTACACTCACCTTTAACAACAAACTTCACGGATTAATAAAGATACGGGCGACTAGAGCGACTGGACAGAGGCAACCTTGTGCATTGAACTCGACTGACTTATTATTTATTCAGCGGGAGCGCACCTCGTGGTATCTGATTTATACTGTGGCTTCTCTATTCGATTCCGATACGACACATTCATAGATAAAAGTCAAAAGCTTGCTAGCACGTTAGTCTATCGATATATATTGTATGTATGTATTTAATCGTAACCGATTCGCATCCTGGGTCGGGCCAAGAGTCAGACTCTTAAAATAAATAAAATTAAAAAAAGTTTTTATTCACGTAGACTTTAAAAAAGCGCTTGTAGTCAGAACATGTTTGTAGTAATATAGTTGTATACATTATTATTTCTAGTAACGTAGTAGTAGATATTTAGGTACACATTGTATTGATTGTATGAAAACATTTACAAAATTTATTTTATTATAGCAATGATATTTAGCTAGCTCGTATCAAGTTATTGTCAAGAGATTATGTTTAATTATCTAGTTTCAAGTCTAATATTTTTACTACATATTGTCAAATTTATTATTATTATTTATTATTATTAATGGTACTTGTCCTTACTTGTCCGGTTTTATCATATGTAGTTTTTCAAATCCAAATTATATTTATTCCTTAAAAAATTTACATTTATGTGGGTTCGTCATATTTTTTTACCCTACCGTGCTGTGATGACTTGGCAGCTACTGAGAAACACTGCCAGAAAACTCAGTAAGATTTCTTTTTTTAAATAAAATTTGCTTAATTTTAATTACATTTGTTTATGTGTGAGAACAATTTAATCCCAAGCACTTTTGCCACTTAAATAATCAGAAATTTTGTAATATGCCCTGCTACACAATTCGGCTTTAATAATTCTTTTAAACTTATTCGTACATCGTTTAAATAAAGAAGTGTCCACGTTACACAACAGACAGAAATTCTATTTTCATATGAACTCATTCGCCCGATTGTAAAGACTTCAATGACAAAGACACATTTCTCGAGCTGATTCCCGTATCTTGTTGGCTTCGCTTCGGTCTATCGCCCTGTTGATAGCAACGCAACGTTATCTTACGTCGCAATTGACTGCACGTGTGGCGCAGCGGCTAAGACAGTCGCCTCGCCGCTTCGTGTCGCGAGTTCAAGTCCCGCGCCGGACAACTATTTGTGTGCACCATAAATAGTTTTTCTGAGTCTGGATGTAATTTGTGTCTGTCTATTATATGTTTGTAAAGTACCCCGCGACACAGGGATTAGATTCCCTACGCGGGCGCTGTCTTTTAAAAAAAGGCGTATTCCAGCCATACTCCAGCGCGCATCTATCTCGCCTCTGCATTTGGTTATTAAGTCAAATTATATTTTACTTGATTAAATATAAGTCACGATCGAGTAATCTACTTGTACCTAGAATTTAATCTATCTATAGTTAATTTGTTATAGGTACTATTCATGTTCCGACTATTTACAAGTGCTTTTTAAAGTCTGGGTGAATGAAAACCGTTTATATTTTTATTTATTTATTTTATAAACTTTCCCAATTTCAAAACTTATTATATGATGTTTAAATTTTAAAAAGAAGAATCAGGACTAATTCAACTTTTTAGGGTTCCGTAGCCAAAAGGCAAATAACGGAACCCTTATAGATTCGTCATGTCTGTCTGTCTGTCCGTCCGTATGTCACAGCCACTTTTTTCCGAAACTATAAGAGCTGTGCTGCTGAAACTTGGTAAGCAGGTGTATTCTATGAACCACAAGATTTTTACACAAAAATAGAAAAAGAATAATAATTTTGGAGGGTCGCCATACATAGAACCGAAAACCAAAACAAAAATTTTTTGATCGTACCCACACATGTGGGGTGTCTATGGATACCTAGGTCATATTGAGGTTCCTAATATCATTTTTGGCTAAACTGAATAGTTTGCGCGAGAGACACTTCCAAAGTGGTAAAATACGCTTACCGCAAATACGGTTGGAGCTTTTTAAAAGAAATTGCTACTGCATGTCCATAATAATATACAATCATCTGCCTAAATGTATAAAAGAATTGCCATTACCAAAATTTAAAAAACAATTGACTGTCATGTTACGTATTACAAATTAAAAGATTACCTAAGAAGATAAGTTTACAAAGTATTAATAACTAGCTGTGCCCCGCGGTTTTACCCGCGTTAAACTTTATAAATTATTACAGCTCCTCTCCCGTAGGTGATTGCGTGATAATATGTAGCCTATGTGTTGACCCGACCTCTTCGTAATATTCATGCAAAATTTGAAGCAAATCCATGCAGTACTTTTTGCGTTTAACCCGAACATACGTACAGACAAACAGATAAACAGACAAAAATTCTAAAAACTGTATTTTTGGCATCGATAGTATATCACGCCCCAAGTATCCTTTTTAAAAAAATATTCAATGTACAGTTTTGACTTTCCTACGATTTAATTATATGTATAGATTCTGATTCTATTAGATGTCCTATACGTCCTTAGCGCCTGCGCAATAAAGACGCGGTGAAGGTCGAATAGTATCTATCGATGCGGTGTCGACTTTGCCATGGTGTGATCTAAACTCAAAAGCGACACTGTTAACTATTCCTGTCACGTTGGACTATCGTGATCATGACCAAACCATTATTCTTGTCCTACATAATCCTGTACTATAAACAAGTTAGTTACGAAAGAAACTTTAAGGGAATCTACCCAAACGAATGAAAGAATACCAGTGTATGTATTAAATCTTATTTTGTCTCTCCATACAAAATTAATACTTTAATGTAATGGTATGGGAAGATAATAATATTTGAAGAAAAAAAGAGAAAGATAAAGTATTTATTTATTGACTGCACGGACATAATTGTATACAGAATAGATTAGTTTATTAGGAGACTATAATGAAATAGGCTAGTGCCAAATAAATGTATGTCTTGATCTTTATTATAAATGCGAAAGTTTTTGAGTATATGGATGTACGGATGTTTGTTACTCTTTCGCGTAAAAACAATCGAACAGATTTTGATGAAACTTTGTAGTAATTGGACACTATGCCTCTTAAATCTCTTATGAGATAGAGTAACATGGGAATGTTATTTAATTTTTAATTATTTACAAACAAACAAAGATTATATTACCATATATATTTATTGGTTAAAAATAAAAGCATCTTAAATGATTATTAACCACTTTTGGGTATTTTATATATTTTCCAGTAGATATTACAGGTAACTTAAGCTCCTTAAGTTGTGTACACTATTTATGTTACACCTTGTAAATCGAATCATAGCCATTGCTCCCACCTAGACTTAGGCGTTCAGTCAGTTTACAGATGAGTGACCGTCAAAGTGGTTTAATGTCTGAGCGCCCTCCTGCTTCGGTAAGCATATTAAGAGGCTGACGATCGTTGAGATATAACGTACTACGTACGATACCCAATTTTATCGTCTCACACCAGTCTCGCCTGTATAATCTACTCATTACGGGTGAAAATATAGAGAACAAAACCTGTCAAAACACGTTAAAGTACAGGGTGAAATATAAGAAATCAGATCAGATAGCTCGTAGGACCGACGCGACGCGACGGCCGTTGGGGCAGAAAAGTTCTCGAGTGGCGACCATGAACCGGAAGACGAAATACAGTAGTTGTTATAATATTATAAGAACTGTTTTAAATACCCTCCCGACAAAAACCGTAGCCTAGTTGGTAGTGCCTACGAAGCTGGTGGTCCTGAGTTCGAATCCCGGTAAGTGCAAATATTTGTGAGATGAGCACGAATATTTGTTTCTGAGTCATGGATGTTTCCTATGTATTTAAGTATTTATCTATCTATATAAGTATGTATATCGTCGCCTGGTACCCATAGTACAAGCTTTGCTTAGTTTGGGGCTAGGATGATCTGTGTGACTTTGTCCAAAAAAAAAAAAAAAATGTCCACAGACGATCAGATCGATACACAAACAAATAATCAGCCTTAAAAACCTATTCATAAGTTAGTTGGCGTGTTTGGTAAATACTTGCCTTTCACGTCGCAGGTCGTGAGTTCGATTACCACCCACTACAAATACTTGTGTGCATGAGTATGTCTGTTTGTCCTGTGTCTGGGTGTTATCATCTATATAAGAATGTATTTGAAAAAGTAGTATATGTAATATATCAGTAATCTGATTTCCATAGTACACATGGTTACATATCAAGCTATATATTTCCAGTATCTCGAGGTGCTGATCTCGGGTTGTATTGGATTTCCATACAATGAGAGGTCACCTCTTTTTGGACATGTACCTATAGCTTGATGTTTGACCGTGTGTACAAGCTTGGTGCTTAATTTGAGATCACAAGGCCGTGAGTGAATAATGTCCCTGGACATTGATGTATCTAACCATATACTAAGTACAATAAAAATAAATAAGGTATAAAAAACGATAAAATATTAATATATATACAAAAGCCTAAAATTCGTCTTTGGGCATAAAATAATCGCCTTTAAATCATTAAGCAAGATCTCGACCTAATAGATAGTCGGTTAATAACGAAAAAATTGTATATAGGTATTATAATTTTATTCATTTCCCAGGCCAAAAGGACTGGGAAATGAATACCTATACTTCG
Source organism: Pseudoips prasinana (assembly GCA_951640165.1). NCBI lineage: Eukaryota > Metazoa > Arthropoda > Insecta > Lepidoptera > Nolidae > Pseudoips > Pseudoips prasinana. Next base: position 10,060,694 of record OX621239.1, read on the forward strand.
TTATAAGAACCAACTTCAAATGTTATTTAATTTACTTACAGCTTTCATTATTTTATACATTTGATTTGTAAGTTTCAGGGAACGTTTATGAGAATATTTTCAAAATTGAGCCGTTTACCTAGCAGTTCTCATAGTAAGAATTCAGTCATAAAAAATAGATATAATTATAAACGGATGTGGAGGTAAAAACATGCGTCACGGACGCTCGGCCCCATTTCACCGAGCGCCAGGAAATGATCCGAAAGCTTCCCTTCTCTGTGTTTGCGCAGTCAATAAATAGATTCCATCAGATTCCACTATCTGCATTATACCTATCTATAACTATCTGATGAAATGCTAAATGGAACTACAGTCGACGCCATGGTAGTAGACACACTTGAATTAATAATTAAGTTTATTCAGGGCTTTGGTATTAACATACACTTATACTGGACAAGCTCATAATTAAGCAGTAAAGTTAATCCGTGTGACCGTGGCGTGCTGGAAATATGCACTGTAGCGGTCAAAAGGTTAATCGTACTAATATTATAAACGCGAATGTTTGTAAGTATGGATGGATGATCAATGGATGGATGGATGTTTGTAACTCTTTCACGTAAAAACTACTGAATAGATTTCAATGATATAGCTTATACATAAGAATAACACATAAGCTACAATTTATAAAGATATTGTGTGAACTGTCCAAAATATGACGATAAGTGTCAAGTAGGAAAAAATCTACCACCTGCGAGCTATTCCGGCGTGCACTGCCAAAACCGTTAGAGGTACACATCCTGCTAATATTATAAATGAGAAAGTTTATGAGTATAGATGTACGGATGTATGTATGTTTGTTACTCTTTTACGCCAAAACTACTTTAACGCGGGTGAAACCGCGGGGCACAGCTAGTAAAATTATATATTAGCGGATGGCTCAGTCCACAAAAAAAAGATGACAGCTGTCATCTAATTTTCTTTGGTAATGCACATGTCACTAAGTAAAAGGTGTCTACGGTATATCAGACTTGCACCGATTTAACCTAACCTACCAGAGATTTCTCTTGTCGCCTGAGGAGGGAGCCCCGGGGGAAGTGGGAATGATGCTCCGGTTCTCCTTTTTGCGCCATGTGCCACGTAACCTTGGAAGACAATTAGGTATTTGTTCTCCAGGACTACCGACTCCTACCAACCGTCACAGCGACTGCGCTGTAAACAGACCGTTGGACCGTTGTCATCAAATTGACAAAATTAATTTGATATTTTAATCTCATTGAAAAAAACTGCCAGTGCAGCGTATGGAATAAAGTGGATATCAAGGTCGAGTGTACAAAAGAACGTGGCGTTGGGTCCGTGGCTTAGGCCCCCAGTGGTCGAGGCACCTGTGGCCGACGCCCCCGATTCGATTATTTTAATTCAAAGCAATTTTTGATCAAATGTACTATCAGGCACAAGAATCTTTTACAAAAATAATAAATGTCTAATGGTGGTATATGTATAATACATTAAATCATAATTATATTTATGTCATAGCAATGCTTTTATATTGGATGTATGTTTTGAAAAATGAAAGTCTTAGTTATTTTTCATTATTTTTTATATATTGATGTAGATTGGAATTTTGTTACTGTACTTTTCACTCGTTAATTTTCCAATTTTCGTTACATACAATTTTTTATAAATAATGGACTTATATCCTTATTTCTAAAACGCAACGCAAATCCAGCGTGCTACAATGTTTTTCCAACAAGTCTATATTTAACTATATTGTAAATATTTCGCACAAGCCCTTGTGAAGGATTTTTGGGAGGACCTTGTGGAGGTTTGCTGGAAGAGAACTCATAGTTGAGTTAAGCTCGCCTGTGTACATGCTAGCTCTAATGTCTTATATGAATATGTATTTCTGTGTGCAATAAAGAATAAATAAATAAATAAGGATCTTCGCTCGTCATTATGAGATGACTTTCGTATCGATTACATATTGCAATATTCAATAACTTGACTCAGGTGTGAAAGAGATATACTTAATATCTATTCATACCTCCTTATTATTTTAAATGTTGTAGACAAAAAGATGGACTTTTTATTGTTGCCAATAACTGGTTTGGCTTAGTTAGCTAACGATTTGGTTCAAGTTGAAAGATAATATTTCTACATGGTAATTTATTATAAATGTATATCAATATATTTTATATTAATAACATTTACTAACATTTTATATGAGGTCTATTTAATTTCTGGATGATTGTACATAATAAATATGTTTTTAATGTAGAAAAAGGTGTGTAAGGATAAGGTTAAGTGGCGATCTATTTTCTGTGCAATTTGATAGATAACTTTTGTTTGGCAAGGAATAATATTATTATAGTGAAACACTTTTCTCATTTACTGTACTAAGTGAAAAAGCACAAAAATAAAATGATATAAAATAAATCCGATCGGGGGCGTAGGCCACAGGTGCCTCGACCACTGGGGGCCTAAGCCACGGACCCGTGGCGTTGAGTGTACCTATTAGAAATAGATAGGATAGAAACTTCGCACGTCAATTTATCAAAGTACTTGTAACTCATAATGTATAAACATTGGTGCCCTAGATAAATGTAGAGGTAACTATGCTGACGATGGTTATTGTTTAGTTGCCAATGATGGATGATTTTCACCATCTATTTTAGGGTAGCACGTATGTATATACGAACCTCAACTGAACGTGGCAAGCAATGTATTCTATATGGATTTCAAACACAATGCAAATTGTTCATGAATAAATAAACAAAGTTTTTACCAAACGTTACTAAATTATTTAAACTCTCGCAGATCTGCAGAAAGAAATTTATTTAGAAATAAGTAGAAACTTTTAGTATGAATCACTTTAAAAGAAATTACATTATGTTTTAAAAAGCTTAACACCATTTAACCAGTTATTTAAATAGAACACCGTTGGCCTACATTTTTGTGAGTAAAAAAAATGCATTTAGTTATTGTTCTCTAAACTTCTCTAAAAATTATAAGACATTTAAAATATTTGGTAAATTTACCACTCAAATTAAATTCCAATTTTATATGCAGAGGAATTTAGAATTAGGAAAACCTTTGTTTTCTTAGATCTGACATAAAGATTATGTTTCTGCCATCTCGTCCGCCTCTTAAAGTTCTTTCCGAAGCATTGAGACGTTTAGAAATTAAACCACTTTGGCGGTCAGTCATCTATAAACTGACCGCACACCTGGGTTTATATTTAACCAGCAATTTAATGTCCTTGTAAATTTTCCTGGCTATAACCCTATTGTTAGATGTAAGTTCAATCTATTTTGGCCTGTACCTAGCTACATACTTGTACGATAACTTGTGTGTTGTCAGGCTCTTAAAGTAACTTGTGCCCCACTATTAGAAATGATTTATGTTCAACATATTTATGATTACTCTAGTTACCAAAACAAAATGGAACACAATAAAATTAGACCTCCAAGACTAATAAAAGATAGATGCAAATCAAAATTTTGCGAAAGGAGCCAGAATAGGAAATGTATAGATATTAGCGAGGAAAATCGTCAAGTTATTTTTAAAAAATTTTGGGATAATCTCAATTGGGACCAAAGAAAAGTTTACATTGCAAGTTTAGTCAAACGCTCTAATGTATCTCGAAAAACTTCAACAAACGATTCTAGGCGCGGGGCTACATTGCACTACTTTCTTCCACTTGCTCCAAATTCAAACACTAACGTGCAAGTTTGCAGAAATATGTTTTTAAATACGTTTTGTTTGGGATCCTTTACAGTACAAACTTGGGTAAAAATGTCAACATTTGGTATGGTACCTTCTCAAGAGGTTCAAAATTCAAGAAGAGCTAAATCTGTCAGGCGTGGGGGCGTAAGAAAGTTGCTAACGCTTAATTGTTTTTTGGATGATATGCCGAAGCTACCGTCGCATTACAGACGTAAGGAGACAACCAAATTATATTTAGAACCATCTTTTCGCTCAATGGCTGATCTATATAACACATACAAAAAGTATTGTGCAGAAAACGAAGAGCCTACCGTCAGTAGGTTTACATTTGAAAAAGCATTTAACGAGAAAAATTTGTCGATATATATCTTAAAAAAAGATATGTGTGACGTATGTACCAGTCATGCGGTTGATAATCTAAGCACAGATGAGTACGTACGTCATATTGATAAAAAAAAATCGGGCTAGACGAGAGAAAGAAGAAGACAAAGCGAGAGCAGCGAGGGGCGAAATTATTCTTTTAACGATGGATCTTGAGGCTGCAAAGTTTGTCCCTACTTGACTGCCAGCTCTCTTTATTTTAAGACCAAACTAACCAGTCACAAAATTTTTCTCGGTTTATAATACAATAAGTCACCACACTGTCTGTTACTGGTTCGTTGAAACTGCGGCAGATTTGACGGCTAGTACATTCACTAGTTTTATCGTAGATTACCTAGAAAGATTTTGTTTGACAATAAGGGTGCCGATCATAATTTTTTCTGATGGGTGTACCTATCAGAATCGCAATAACGTGTTAAGTAATGCCCTAATTGATTTCAGTATGAGATACCATGTTCATATAGAGCAAAAGTTTCTTGAACCGGGTCACACTCAATTGGAGTGCGACTCGGTCCATAGCGCGATAGAAAGAAAGCTTAAAAACCGAGAGATACATCTACCGAGCGATTACATTTCTGTCACGAAGGAAGCTCGAATACACCCGTTCCCTTACGAAGCTGTTGATGTTGACTACAGTTTTGTTAAGAACTATGCAAGTGCTTCAGCTTTTCGGTATTCAAGTATTCGGCCAGGTCGGAAAGCGGGAGACCCGACTGTAACAAACATTCGAGCCATAAGGTATACTGATGACGGAAACATCACTGTAAAATTGAATTTTGATGCTGACTGGGTTGGTTTACCGACGAGGCCTAAAGTTTTTGCAGGTTATAATACCTATTTGCAAATGAATAACGCGCCTCTTCCTATAACGACAACAAAATTTAATCATTTACAAAGCATGAAAAACGTTCTACCATCAGATTGCCATACATATTACGATACATTGCCTAAACTTTAAGCTAAACTCATTTAATTAAAATAAAAACAAATAGTAAGTGCATAAGAAAAGAAAAAAAATAGTAAGTCGAGAAGTTTTTTTAGCTTATTTTGTTTGATTTTTGATTATGATATTTTATGAAAGAGATTTTTGAAGAAATTTTTATGCTAGAATTTGATTTCGTTTATTGTTTTGTTTTTTTAATTATGATACGTTGTAAATTGTTTTTGTTTAAATAAAAATAATTCGGTTAAATCTGTGTTTTATTTACAAGAAATAACTCCTAACATTAAACTGAATTTTCAAGTTCTAGAATCAATATCTCCTAACTGACTAAATCGCTATAAAACGTAAACATGGTCATATCCCATCGTAACTAATAAAAATGTAACGCATTGAAAACTATTTTACTATCAATAGTTGATCAAAATAAGTAAAACCTTATTTTTAAACAGTTTTTTTCTTCTGGTGTAAAATTTGGTTCTCAACACTTAGGAGGTATTGGTACTTCATCGACGATAACCCGGTATCGGCCTGGAGTTAGGAAGAAATTTCACGGAGAGCACGCGCCTTACTTAGTCGTGCACCTGATCTCCAAAAAGTATTATTGTTATCTTTCGTGAAAGATACACACCGAATAACTGCCCGGAGTTTGAAAGGTTTGTGGTCTTAGTGGCCCGTGCCTCAGAGAGCCCCTAATCGGTCCTGCGACTAATCTGTGTGAGTTAGGTATACATCTCATCGGTCATGAGCATGAGGGTGTACGTAGAGCACCTGTCCTTAGTACTATTTTTTTTAAGTATTTTAGTACTCAATTAATTATCATCATTATCGAACTTTCATACAACAAGTACCCGTGCCAGTTTAAAACCAAGAATTCGAAGCACAACTTCTTCGTAAGCGCATTTAGATATTCGCTTCGGTAGCGCAAATGTGTCCCACACACTCCCATCAGATAATAATCGCGAGGAGGGCATAAAGTGTCATCAGGATCATGCACGTTATACCCTGCCTAGTTGGCTTGTTCCCGCTAAATTCTGTTAGGAGCGCTACTCGTTACTAATAGCTAATTAATGCTAAGTATACCTTAAGAAATAATAAGGTAAATATAGTATATTTTCAGCTTCAACATAGACTGCTTAACATACACTTCACTGCTGCGTGTGATTTGATATTTTATTACTTGCCATTAATAGACGCACATTTCTGTACAAGGACCTATAAACAGACTGCATGCCATCGTTAAGTATATAGTCCTGCTACAGACAGAATGACGGCGTAGAATTAGTAATAGAAGTAACACATCGTTGTGTTGGTGATTGGAATCACTGTGGTCCTACTGTCTATGCTGAAGTAGGATTTAGTCAATAATTTTACAAAACATAACGCAGTATGGTGATGTCTATATATGATGGATAAATACAGGTCCGTGCGTCCTCCCATAACCAAGGAGTAAACGAATCGTGTGATCGAATAGATAAATTATTTCCGTTCTATCAAAAACAAACCGTCGAATTGATTGAAGAAAACCGAATCCATTAATATTCATCCTTGGTCTTAGGCAAAACCGACGCTTCAACTCATGCGCAAGCCATACTCGTATTATTATGTGGGTAGATAAAAATAACTAGATGGCATGTGAACAGTGGAACACCCTGGACAATGTCATGATCGTGCCCCGAATGGCGAATTCGCAAGTGAATTTCCTTTCCACACAGTGGTCCGGAAGTTGATTGTAAGCTCTTTAAGGAGCTTTGCTTTAACATGCGCAACCACGATGTCAATAACACTATTGTTTTGCCATTAAATTGAAAAATATGTGCGCAAGCCGTACTCGTATTATTATGTGGGTAGTTAAAAATAACTAGATGGCATGGGAACAGTGGAACACCCGGGACAATGTCATGCTCGTGCGCAGAATGGCAAATTCGCAAGTGAATTTCCTTTCCTTACGGGGCTCCGGAAGTTGATCGTAGGCTCGTTAAGGAGCTTTGCTTTAACATGCGCAACCGCGATGTCAATAACACTATTGTTTTGCCTTTAAAATGAAAAATATGGTTAAATGTTTACTGAAGTTTTAGGTACGAGCAAATGCGTGGGTTAACAGATCAATATTTTTGTGACATCTGAAACGTGAAAAAGGAGTCGAAAGAGTCCCTTGACTTCTATAAAGTACCTAAATTCATACCTACCTCCTCAAAACGTATTCTGTTTTAGCTTGAACCAAAATGGTTCAAGCTTCATTAATTTCCAGAACCCAAAAACAAACCTCTAAGCTTTCTCGGTGATTTGTTTGTATTTATCTCGGTTTGCAAATCTTTTTTCATTGGATGACCGAGATACGCGGAGCAGAATAGGTACGGTTTGATCGTAGTTATTACATTTAATGCTGTGCGGTATTTCAGCGTGAAGATCTTAGATATACACTTCGGATTCAGCAAAGGTATTTTGACGTTCAGTCAAAGCTAAAAATCTGAGTGTTTATGTTCATACCTAACAAACCTTTGATTTTTTTTAAGACATCTGTTAATATTCATGCGAAGAGAAAAATTATGTTGTAACCGTTTTTGTATGCATCTGTAGGACATACAAGCGAATCTACCTGTTGATTAATGTTCGAAACACGTGCGCGTTTATACAAGATCAATATAAAATAGCAAGTGTATACGTTGGGCGAAGGAAGTCAGGGCCATTAAATCGTTATGATACCTAGTTCCGTGTTGATAAAGTGGGTCTACGCATAACGATGCGTAGGTAAAGGCCTACTATCATTCTGCTGCCCGATAGCAACTGCCACTATAAAACAGCACCTCTCATGGTAAATTAGAATCTAAAAGAACCTAATAGAATATCATTTTACATGGCAAATGTCAGTGTTACGCCGCTTTATTGTTTTAAAGGTACAGTCCATGCCACGGTGCCACCTTAACAGCGTCCTTAGTCCGAAGGCGGTAAGGGCGATTTTCGTAATGCAAGTGACATGTCGTCGACTGTACCAAGTGCAAGTGAGACTCGCGCACCCAGAACTTGCCTACTTACTGTCTTTAAAAAGTGACTTGTTAGTCTAGCTGTAATGTATTCAACTACAGTTAACAAGTCCATAAGTACTATTGGTGTCTCTTTTGTGCAAGATAAACACCCAATACCAGCCCGGAGTCCTGATGTTGGCGGTGTTAGACGCCCGTGCTTAAGAGAACGCGCAATGGTGGTAGAACAGGACTAATCTGTCGTATCGGATAGCCGTCCCATCGGATCATGAGCATGAGGATATAGAGAGACCGCACAGCACGCACCTACTACGATGGAGATTTTTTTTTTAATTGGAACGTAAATATTAACAATAAGATGTAACTTATTCAAAGTTTAGGGTACTAAGTAGTAAATAAAATCACAATTAAATTGTTTTGTGAAACTTTATATTTATTCATAATTTTATTTTTATTTATTTTATTTTCAAATTTCGAAAACTTACAGCTAACAGGTTACAATTATTTCGGATGAATAAAAAAGAGATGGCCAATTAAAAGTTTTCACAAATAACTTAATAAAAACATAATTTATACAAAGGCAAGTGTTTGTTGGGAAATCCTCGCACGCATATCTACTATGTTATTATAAGGCCAACTCTTATTAAAAGCACATTTTTGGGATGGGCTCGCAATATTTATTCAAACCATCTACATATTTGTGTCATCTATAAGTACATATTGTTCCGGGTCTGGATTAGATTTGGGTCCATCATATTATGCATGTTTATAAGTTCCCCCTCGATACAGAGAGTTTCCCTAATTCAAACGTCATCTTTTAAAAAGAAAACGAATAAGTATTCTAAATTCAAAAACTTTGCTGTGTCGGAAATCATGAGCTTTAAATGGAAGATCCCTACATAACGTTAGACGGGCTGCATGACTAGTCCTACGCTACGTCGAGATACTAGAGAAATATCAAGATACTACCTACTAGCAACCCAGCTTTGTCGACGCGACGTCGCGTCACACAGACTGAGCGGCACTTGATTTATTATGTTTATGCAGCGGACATCGGCTTGCCGACCGCTGTTTCAAATAACATTTAAAATGGTAGTAATTCTGTCATTCGATATCTCCCAATAAAAATGGTTCACGTGAAAAGGACGGGGCATTATAGAACAGACAAACTAACTTTACTAATAAGCCGCATGTTATTTAGTTATTAGGCAAGTTCTAACGTGAGGTGTATTGGTGGCAACTTTGTATACAACGTTAGATATTAAAATTTGATTAAGTCAGTGTAACAAAAACAAGCCACTACACAAATTTTCCATCCTTTTCCTAAGAAATGCAATGATAGTAAAATTAGTTCGTGTAATTTCGAATCAGTTGCATTATATGATTATTGGCAGTACAAAAATGTCCTATTCTTTCCCTAACAATTTGTTAGGTTATTGCAAAATCTGAATCGGATGCATTATGCTATTAATTAAATATACAGTACAAAAATGTGACTTACATCGAAAGACGTTTTTGAAAAAAAAATGCCATGTTGAGTCTGATTGTCCGGTGGATTAGGCGATGAACATAATTGACAAAAATATTCTACCAATATACCTACAATAGACGATATTTTTGTAATATCAATCAAGTCATTCAATTATATTAAAAAAACTTAATCGTGTTGTAGGTAATCGATACCTTTATTTCACTTAAGTATATTTACTATTCCATATACATACACATCTTTAAAAACACCGCCATTAATAATATTATAATTTCCCACTTGACATTGCCAAAATAGAGCATGGATAAAATGGAATGCGAATCAATAAATTAGAATTGGAATGAAAATCTGTTGGTGTTTTGTCAGAATCAGGACCGTTGTCTCCAGTCTCCCAGATCAGACAGCGGAACGAAAAATTGGCACGCGTTTGAAGGTTAAATGAAATTGAAATGGGATTATTGGTAGTTGTTTATTCTGACGTTTCCTCGAAATACTTATGTAGACGTTTCTCGCACGTACAGGGCGCGTGTTGCCAACATTTACTGTTTATTATTAAATGTGGAACGCCAAAACTTATAAACGTTCATTCTCTATTATTAGTTGCGGAAAACATATACCAGAGGAAGTTATGTTCCGGATTGACAGAGGGAGAATATTAACTAATTTTAGATGATTTGGATTTTTTGTTCGAAAGGTGGAGGACTCTTCACATAAAAAATATCTTAAATTATACGTAGTTTTGATTCTTAAATTATAGGTACTGTTTTGATATTTTAAATAGATTATTGAATAAAAGAAATTCTCTCTGATCGCCATTACCCCTTCCGGGTACCTATATCAGTTTGCCGATAACAATAGAGAGTGCACCTGTATTGGCGCACAAAAACCTGTAGGTACTAAAGAATATGCCCCTCCTCGTTTGCTAGTTGAGATTGCCCTGTATTCCGTTTTTAAGTATCTTCGGCAGTGTAAAGAAGATTTTCTCTAATTTCCTTATCGCGCGTTGTGAAAGGGGGCTAGACGGAAAAAATTGTCACGACACTTTTTGCAGCTGTGCGGCGTGCGCATGTTTCTCTGTCTGTCTCTCTCTCTCTCTCTTATAGAAAGCAAGCCAGATATTTTCATTTCTATTTCGCATTGAACAGTGTGGTGTCGCGACGATTATTTTTATTGACTGTATACCTACCGGTTTTTTGTACATAAGAAATAACTTCGTTCCATCCAGGTGTCCCTTGACACCTCTCAAGTTTTTTATTTATGTAAATCTAACGAATCTACCGTTTTCGAAATTCATCTGCGAATTTATAAGCAGTTGATAATTTAAAATGCTATGCGCACGCGCACGAGCCGTAACCCCAAACATGGCCGCTACAAACCGCAATTAGCAATGGCTCCTATAACTAGAGAACTTTATATCGCAAAAGGCTTGTTACGCAAGAGTAATTGCTAATTATATTGTGCACATGTATTGATGTAACTGTTTTGTTTCAGGTGCAAATTCGGCGAAGGGGCTCGGCAACGTCTATACACAGGAGAAACACAACCCTTAACCACCGACATCTATCAACAAGTCTACAGTACAAATAAATCTTAATTATATATATTAAATGACCTCGCACATCATGAGAATAAACATAGAAATATATATTTTCATAAGATAAAATTTAAATATACAGTATAAAAATAAATCTGTTTCATGTTTTTCATTCATCTGAATTGTTGCTATCTTCCTATATCTATTAAGAATGTATCAACTAGAGTTCAGCCGTTGCATCAAAGCGATTCTGGAGTCTGTCGGTTCATTTTCATCACTAGTTATGAGTTTTATGTATGACACATAGAACTCATACCTAGTGATAAAAACTTAAATTAGGCAAAAAAAAAATATTCCAACTGACATTACTAGTGTCGTTTTCAAAACATACATTTTATACAAAATTTGCCTTTTAAAAATGTCACGTTGTAATGAGTACCCATAACTGACACGACGTCAGGACCGCCTTCTTTCAGTGACGAAGTGGCTTTTACTCCTTTCTCCGTTACTTACTTATTTATCGTATGGGCAGTGATTACCCTGGTGTCAGTTGTTCAAGCCGCCCAGTAGGCCTCTGACATGGCTTAACGACTGTTGTCTAATGCTACAAGCGGGACAGTCAGCTTAACGTGTCCCCCGAAGCACGGAGACGCTTGAAATTGAACCACTTCGACGGTCACCCATCTATGGACTGACCGCGGGCCTAGTTGCTTAACCTCGCCTACTAATTTATTATCGTTAAAACTCTTATATTGCGGGAGCAAGTAAAAAATTTTATTAAGTCAAGTAACAAATTTGACAGCCTCCTACACATTACGTTCCAAAGTAACAAGCAATGCGATATTTAAGCCTAGATGTATTAGGTAAAAATAAAAAAAATGGGTTCTATCGGCGTTACTTTTTTTACATGACGTTTTACTCGAGTCGTGTAGCAAATAAGATTGCTAAGATAACTCAAGGCGGTTACAGTCATGAGATGGTCGGGTTTGTGCAAAAGTAGCTCTGCATTAATAGGTACGCGAAGTGAGCGAGACGTGTAGTTAATTACTTCACTGTTCCATAGTGCACTAAAGCGCCAAACAAGTTGCAGTAGAGGGCCACAGTAAAAAAAAAATAGTTTGATTGGCGTTTTTAGGGTTCCGTAGCCAAATGGCAAAAAACGGAACCCTTATAGATTCGTCATGTCCGTCTGTCCGTCCGTATGTCACAGCCACTTTTTCCGAAACTATAAGAGCTGACTGCTGAAACTTGGTAAGTAGATGTATTCTGTGAACCAGAAATAGAAAAAGAACAATAATTTTGGGGGGTATAACTGACACAAAAAATTTTTTTTCATCGTACACATTTGGGGTGTGTATGGATAGGTCTTCAAAAATGATATTGAGGTTACTAATATCATTTTTTTCTAAACTGAATAGTTTGCGCGAGAGACACTTCCAAAGTGGTAAAATGAGTGTGCCCCCCCCCCCCCACCCCTGTAACTTCTAAAATAAGAGAATGATAAAACTAAAAAAATATATGATGTATATTACCATGGAAACTAACAAAGAAAATTGGTTTGAACGAGATCTGGCTAGTATTTTTTTTAATACGTCATAAACCGCAATTTGCTTTCTTTTAATCAACTGAAATACTTGCTGCTACAGAACCCTTCAAGTGCGAGTCCGACTCGCACTTGGCCGGTTTATTTTATACCTGACGTTTGACTTACCTCAAGACAATACAAGGATTCTATATTAATACGCGAAGACGCGGGCCACTCATCATATTGGGGATCGGAAGGTGTACATATTTCAGCGCTGCATATAAAAGGTAAGGGTCAGGTGGATGATGCTGGCATCATCAGCAGTCGTTCTGTTGGCAGGCGAGTGCGACATATCGGACTGTAAGTACAGTATCACGATTTGTTGTCTTGTTTACAATAATCTGTACTTGCTTTGCATTCTAGCGCGAACGGGCGCCGCGCCGCTGACGCAGGCGATCTCCAAATAGATTTGACCGTATACCGTCTAGTACAACTATATAGTATATGACAACTATATGATTGATCTCATTTAAACAGAGTGCAGGAACAGTATAAGAAATACTTACCATATCCTGGGATATTATTTACACACGGCCAACTGATCCCAAACTAAACAGAGCTTGTACTATAGAAACCAGATAACTACATATACTACTAAATACATAGGTACTTAGTTTATATAGATAAAAAACTTCAGAGGTGTCAAGGGACACCCGGATAGAACGAAGTTCCTTTCGATTAATTAGTGAAGGAATTGTAATAAAATTTTACTTTTTTTCAAGTTATAATATATTTTTTTATTAACAAATATAATGTAATATAAACTTAATCAGTAGGCTCAATTTTAGTAATAAAAATAAACCAAAGTGTCGTTACAACTTTTCGTCTTAATTTTTTCCGTCTAGCCCCCTTTCGCAAGGCGCGATAAGGAACTTCGTTCCAATACACCCAGACTCAGGACAATCAGACATCTTTCCTGTGTGGGAATCGAACCCACGACCTCCGGCGTGAAAAGCAAGCATTATCCAACCACGCCAACAGTCAACAGTTTCAAATCATAAGGTCCCAAACGCCGTCGGTTCTACGAGCTAGTTGCCCCGCCCACTGCCACTTCAGCTTGGTAAAACTTCGGGATTGCGATGACAGAAGACCGCTGGAAGCTGGAAGCGCAAGACCGCCAATTGTGAAGTTCTTTGGGGGAAGCCTTTGTCCAGTGGTGGACGTCTTTAGGATGATATGACGATGAATTTTTACCCGTGGATATAAATAAAACAAATACATAATTTCTTCAAATATTATATTATTACCAATAAAGGTACTCGTACTTAACTCCATTACAAAATGCGAAGAAAAATATCGATTATATTAAATTAAATTTAAAACTACTTACCAACATTAAAAAGATACCTTACATCTCAAAAATAATAATTTACTAACAAACATTGTAGGTATTGAAATGCAATAGAATAAAATTGGACCAATTCGTTTTAGAATAGTTGCCAATCTTTACGATATTTTACTCCTGGCACAAAGAGTTCTAAATTTAAAAGTCTGTGAGTCTGTCTGTGACACCAAAAGAAATAATGCTATTATCTAATGAAAATGCGGTCAGTTAAAAACTTACAGACAAATTCTAGCTAACTCGCATGCTACTCAGCATTTTATAAGGGAAAGCATACCATTGAGATGTTAAATACATCCTGATGCTTGTTAAATCCTGAGAGGATTTGGACAAATAGAAGACCCTGTTGATTCTCATAAATCTAATTATATTCCGGTTCCGTTGTTTACCTATACAAAGTTAAGTAGATAGACTAAAATTAATTACCTATACAAATTGTTTGTAAAGTGAACTCTAAAAGTAAGAGAAAGCCGCGGAAGATTCTGAACAGTAAATAAAATTAGGGATATATTACTATAGCGTCTAATACCGCAATATATATACCGCTATATGTCACTATACATTTCTGGGTAGCTAGCGACGAAGACTTACATACGACGTGCCCTGTACGGTCTCCGTACAGGGCACGACCTATCTCCAACGTAGCGCGTAGTAGCAGTACGTCGTGTATTCCTGCGATTTAATTGGTCGAACGCTTTAACTAGTATGGCGACTCTTTGCTACGCTAGTTACTTTTCTTTTTTTTCTTTATGGCAATCTGCCGATGTTTTCAGCAATTTCTGCCAGTGTCACGAGTTTGTTGACTGCTCATGGGAAACTACAAAGGCTAATTAATACTTTATTTTTGTGGCACTAGTTTAGAGCCTGTAACCGCTAGTTACTTTAATTTCAATGACAAGGGAAACGTCAATTAGATACCAACTGCGTTGTCATTTGCCCAGGATTTCCAATTTGACATCTGTCATTAATAGTGACATAACCGGTAATACCATCACGAGTTTAGATGCCGTTATTGAAATAGATTATTAAGTAATATTACTTATAATTTTAGTATACTGGCATTAATGTTTATATGGGTTTGGTACATTTTTATTTTTGACGATAGCGAAGTGATTGAGTGTCGCATAAGTTTGGTTTTAGTCAACAGGGTACGTAAGTCAGAGTAGATTCCGATCTCTATGCTGTTTACGACCAATGATATCGCAGAATAAATTGAGATAAGGGCATCTCCATAAACATAAGGTTATGAAAAAATCTTAAGTAATATTTGAACTTCGAACACATTTGCTAAAGAAAAATATAGCAACGAGTCAACCTACGTTTTAAATTTTATTTATATAATTAATTTAAAATGTTCTTATTTTGAATTGTACGCCATTATACTGTTGCTGGACGCGACATGTAAAATTATACTATGTTAGATATCGCTGGTCCTGGCGCCTAGCGGCACATTTGGGAAATTTATTTAGTTAATTGCAATATCGAAAGTGGATTATGGTTATGTTTCTATCGTATTTACCGAATATCGAATTGCCAAAATTTATCTTATCGAAAACTTTACTATCTCAACTTCTTGCACGTTCCTTACACGTAATTTTCTGGCTAATTTTATAAGACTTATTTTATTTTATAGAATACAATAAAAAAAAAAAAAAAATGTAAGCCCCGTTCTAGAGTTTTGAATCTACGTTGATGTTCTATTAAGACTGAAGACTATATGACGATTCATCTATAACCACGACACAGATGACGAGTGGTCGTCTATAAACACGACACAGATGAAGAGTGGTCATCTATAAACACGACACAGATGAAGAGTGGTCATCTATAAACACGGCACAGATGAAGAGTGGTCATCTATAAACACGACACAATCACAATTATCGTACGCAATAAGATCTCCCATGCTGTAGTCCAATTTTTATTTCCAAAGGAATATGTTACACATCTAAAACTAACATAACAACTGACATAATATCATAATCTCTTATAACAATCAACACATTTAATTTGAGATTAAGATAAATGCAATAAAGTCTTAAAAGTGTTGAAAAAAATTCTTTCTTGACATCCATATTCACAGACTTGACAGAGAATACCAGCAGAGCTGGTGTGTTACTCCTTATATTTAAATGATATTTATGCAGCACTTGGATATTAATAGCACGTGCTTGTACTTGTCAAGCTCTCAGTTAAGCACGAAACTTCACCTTACCTTTTGACCGCCAGTCATTTATAGACAAACCAAAATGCAGTACGCCACCGTCACAGCTATAAAAGGCGTATTGTGGCGTGTTGGACACATTTTCGTTTCTGAATGTGTGATCTATATTTGACTGTGGCAGTCAAAAGGACCACAATAACCTATATTTTAGGGGATGGCCTAGCCCATACAAGCTGTTAATACATAAAAATGTTATAAAACTGTATACAATATGTATCTAATACTATATAATTAATTTGGAGACGCGCTATAATGGTGAACGCCGAATGCTAGACATTAAAAATTTATTTAAGCGACGTAAACAGGGCACCCTTATGGGATTAGAAGGCCGCCGAAGTAAAAAGATATCTTAAATCTTAATATAATATTTAGTACTACATTTAAAAATAATAAATTAGTAACTTTTTATTTGTTATTTATTTAAGGATAAAATATGTGTGATAACTCAGACCACATGGAAAGACTAATTAAATATATTTTTGTTACTGTGTTTGACTATGTTTAAGTACTGCATTGTGAGCTTGACAAGTACACACGGCTTCACATCAACCTACACATTTCCAGTATAAGCTGATCTCGCGTTGTATAGTATTTCCATACAGTGACAGGTCAGGTTATATTGGAAATGTATAGCTTGATATGCGGCGTGCATACAATTGTATGTTAATACCCAAGTCCTGAATAAATTTCATTATGGATTCCTCCAAAAGGGCAAAATAAGTCAATGATGCTTCAATTTGTTAACGCTAGCAACACCTTTATTTTGTTACCTACATTCATGGCAAAAAAAAATTGATTTTCTGATTGAATAAATACTTAGTTACATTTTGATTGTCAGCTGTGCTGGACTACTATTACTACTATGAAAAGACTGTGCAAATGGATATCAAGACTCGAGACTTACCTTCAAGTTGAATTGTGTCTTCATAAAATATCCTCACCCTACTGCACTAAACAACACCTTGAAAACAGGTCTTGTGTGCCTTTATTTAAAATGATGTCTTATCTATTGAGTTCAATGTATTTTGTATGATGACTGAGTGGAAAGGAGATAGCAATACGGAATTCACAGGCTCATTTAAAATGGCATTCATTATATATTTCCATTGCAAAAGCTGTAATTTTATAATAATCTTTGGCTGTGAATTTAAAGAGAAAATTGAACCTGTATATACGAGGTGTAAGAGAAATAGTGTACTAACTTAAGGAGCTTAATTTGCCTATGAAATTGAACAACGTGTGCACATCAACATGTAAAATACGCAAAAAATAATATTAACTCCTCATTCAAGCATAACAATTAACTTATAGATTTCATATGGGGCTCCAAAAATTTGTTTCTCGTATTTCATTAATTGTTTGCCGTCATTTCACTGCATGTGCGTGCATGTGAATCGCGGGTTCGAATCCTGCGCGTGGGCAATCATTTGTGTAACCCATAAATAGTGGTTCTGAGTCTGCATGTAAGTTGTGTCCGTCTATTATATGTTTGTAAACCACCTTAGATTTAGATTAGATTCCCTAGTGCGGGCGTTGTCTTTTAAGCAAAAAAAAAAAAAAAAAAATTTGTTTTATGGGTTGGTGGTGCTTAAGTTTCGTTTACTATTTATATTACACTTTGTATATATAATTCCTAGAAAATTTGTATGCAAAATAGAGAAAGAAAGAAAAACATTGTCCATATAAAATGTGTCAATAAACCAACACACTTGTAGAGCCAAAAATTGGTTCAATTACATGTTAAGTATTAGTATACCGTACTATTTACACATTGTATAAATGCAGAAGAAGTAAGAATACTGTATTGACGCATCTGTACCTAACTAAGCAGTCGACTAAGCTATTAACATTACCGAGAAGACTAACAAGTAATTCAGGTCACTCACATCATAGCAATCATTCACCGAACATATTCAACAGCCACGTAGCCGCGTAAAAAATATTGTCTACAAATTTTCTCTTAAAAAATCCACATTGAAGGCCTGGATTCAAGACGGAGAAATATCCTTTTCGTTTTAATTTTTTTTTTTTTAATATCTAATGCATTGGGTATTACGGGCGTTTTCTAGAACATGTTCCAATATTTATATTTTTGTAGGAACTACAAAAAGAAATAGGAATATATTTTTTCTGTTTATTTTGAAAAGATTGGCGATTGTGGAGATGCTTTAGGTATTGGCATTTGCTGTAGGATGAGCTGTGTGACATTGTCCCTAGATTATTACTGGCCCAGTAGTGGATAACTTTCGGCTGACATGATGAAGAATACCAAAAAATATCTGGAATTTTTGGAAACATCTTCAAGGATGACCAAAGTTCTATTTTTGCAAAGTTATATATCGTCACTTAAACGCGAGACGGATATGGCGTCATCCTGAATTCTGGTCTTTTAGTAAAAGAGCTTAGTATAAAAAATATATATCTAAATAGTTAGCATGGGTCGCGAAACACAGTCTGGCTACGTAGCTGATTAGGAGTAGAAATTCATCGGAGGTCCAAAGCAGATCCAAGGTATTACTAGCTGGCGGCGCGGGGCGGCGCGCCCACCGGGAACATGGCGCGCGGCGCCACGCTCGACACGCCGTCGTATCTAGATGAACAAAAGCGTGGCACTAAGCAAAGCATTCCTTAAAAATGTGCACGAAAAATAACGACCCTGACTCTTTTATGATATTTTTGACGGGCCGGTTGACGTGGCTGGCGTTGGATTTGATTCCACCCAGGGGCTCTACCGGCTAAGTCGCCGAACATCGATTTCTTAAATGGCGTTCAAGTAAATTAAGGTTAATAATGACTTAATCAATCGTTAAATCGGCTTCCGTGAGCACATGTGACGTCATAAATGGTCCGGAATCGATTGTCAACGTTGAAGCCGATTTAACGATTGATTAAGTCATTATTAACCTTAATTTACTTGAACGCCATTTTAGAAATCGATGTTCGGCGACTTAGCCGGTAGAGCCCCAGGACAGATATTAGCATTTCTCTACCACTTTTTTTATAACTTCACGAAATCTTGTCAAGCTATAAATTGTATGAAAACATTTTAATTATAAGGTTGGTATATTTTTTTTTTTTTTTTTTTTTTTTAATTTTGTTTATTACAGCAATCTGTCACTATTGTAGGACATTAAGCTGTATGTCTGTCACTGCAATTGGCTTTTTAAGGAGTGAGACCTATGTCGCACCCTTATACTTAATATGTACATTTATATTAGCACATCTTGTGGTATTTTGCGTTTGAGTCTGCGCTTTGATGATCGTTTTTCCATCAATTTTTGGGCTAGTTTGTTTGGGTGGATTACAATTCTGTCTTTGTATGCCTTTGCATGTCTGGTTATTTCTTCTTTAACTGTGGGCATGTTTAAATCCTTATGCAGCTGCTCGTTGGTGATGAACCATGGGGCATTTGTTATTAACCTTAGCATTTTATTTTGATATCTTTGTATTATCTCTATGTTGGAATGAGATGCTGTTCCCCACAGTTGTATGCCGTATGTCCAAACAGGTTTTAGGATAGCCTTGTAGAGGATGAGCTTGTTTTCCAGTTTTAGCTGGGATTTTCTACCAATGAGCCAATAAAGTTTTCTCAGTTGGATACTAAGTTGCTTCCTCTTGGTGAAGATATGTTTTTGCCAGGTAAGACGTTTGTCCAGATGCAGACCCAAGTATCGCACGTGATCAGCCTGTGGGACTTCTACATTGTTTAGTTTGACTGGTGGGCAAGAAGCTCTTCGCAGTGTAAAGGTAACATTGACCGATTTGGTTTCGTTAGCCTTGATGCGCCATTTCTTAAGCCAAATGGCTACATTGTCCAGGCCATTTTGTAGCATTTTGGCTGCTATTTCTGGCTGGCTGTGAGATGCTAGGATGGCCGTATCGTCCGCAAAAGTTCCGGTAGTGTATGTTGTGCTTGTTGGTAGGTCTGCCGTGAACAGTATATAAAGTACAGGGCCAATTACACTTCCCTGTGGTACGCCCGCAGATATGGGACATAGTTTTGTTATAGCATTGCCACACTGAACCATAAAGTATCGGTTAGTTAAGAAAGATTTGATGATCGCGTACAAATAGTGGGGCATGGATGATTTGATTTTATATAAAAGTCCTTTGTGCCATACGCGGTCGAAAGCTTGGGATATATCTAAGAACGCCGCTGCGCAGTATTCTTTTTCCTCAAAGGATTTCACGATCTCCTCAGTGAGTCTATGGATCTGGTCTATTGTGGCGTGTTTGTGGCGGAAGCCAAATTGATGATCTGGTACTAGATGCTTCTCTTTAATCACTGGAAGCATGCGGGTCAGTAACAGCGACTCATATATCTTGGAAGCGATGGGTAGTAAGCTGATGGGCCGGTAAGATTTTGGGTCATCTGGTTTTTTATCGGGTTTTGAGATCATGATAATCTGTGCTACCTTCCATTGAGGTGGGATGAACTTATGTTTTGTCATTGCATTATATATGGACGTGAGCATAGTTAACCCTGCCTCCGGTAGTTCAGCTAGTAGGCGACTTGTGATGAGATCATATCCTGGGGCTTTTCTAGGGTCTATTTTATTAATTGCGCGCGCCACTTGTTTTTTAGTGAACTTGGGAATGTCGTCTTCCACCTCCGTTAGCGGTCTCTCTTCCTGTAAGAATTCATCAATTTCTTTTTCATGATTGGGTGGGCTTTCATTTGGATGTGGTTTAAAAACTGACATCAGATGTGCAGAAAATATTTCTGCTTTTTCGGTGTCTGAACGAGCCCATTTACCGTCTGGAGTACGAAGAGGAGAAAACAACATTTTTGGCCTCTTTAATTTTCTTGTAGCCTTCCAGAGTGAGTAGTCCGAGGAAGCAGAAACATCAAGTTCACTGAGGTAGTGCTGAAAGCTTTTATTACTATGATCAGCAAGTAAGTTCTTTAGCTCCCTGGTGGTGTGATTTAAAGTTTTCTTCGATTGTGGACATTTTGATAGCTGCCACTTTTTTCTTAGTTTTCTTTTCCAGATAATAAGATCTTTAATACGGTTAGTTACATGACAATCTTTGGTAGATTTTTTACTCATTGGAGTTGATTCCCAAGCAGCATCTTGTAAGGTTCGGGTAAAGTGTTCAACTGCTTCAGTAATATCGTGTTCTGATTTCAGTGAAACTGGTTCCTGGAGTGCCATCTCAATTAGGTGTCGAAACAGTGTCCAGTTTGTTTTACTATCATGTAAAACGCATTTTTTTTCTTTTTCAATAAGGGTGGTGGAAAAATGTATAATTATTGGTGAATGGTCGGATGATAAGTCCAAAGAAGATTTACAGGTGAAGTATTTTGCGGAAATTCCCTTGATCACACAAAAGTCTATGAGGTCAGGGATTTTATTTTGGTCTGTAGGCCAATATGTGGGTTGTCCTGTAGAGAGAACATGCATGTTGTTAGCTTGGACGCATTTAAGTAGCTCCCGTCCTCGCGGTAGAGTAAGCCTCGATCCCCAGAACGTATGCTTAGCGTTGTAATCACCACCAGCTATGAATCGTCTTCCCAGGGATTTAAAGAAATCTTCAAAGTTTATTTGTTTCAAGTTGTGTTTTGGTGGGCAGTATAAGGCTGTGATGGTTAGTTCGCTAGTCCCGTCAGTCACAACGACGCTTGTTGCTTGAAGATATTCTTTACAAAATGCTGTTGACTGATAATGCTTGATATTATCCTTAATAAGAATAGCGGAGCCTCCATGGGCTTTACTGTCAGGATGCATTGTGTGGTATAGTGAGTATCCTGGTATTTTTAGAAAGGACTTTCTAGTGAAGTGGGTTTCAGAAATGAGCATAACGTCAATTTTTTGCATGTTCAAGAATATTTTTAACTCATTGGAGTGGTTGGACAGGCCATTGGCATTCCATACACAAATATTTAATGGTTGGAATGTAAAGCCAGTTTTGACGTGATTTCAGCTAGTAACTGTGTTAGGGCTACCATTTGGTTCATAATAGTTTGCATGGTTTCATTTAACTTGTGTAGAAAATTTTCCGTATTTTGTGTTTTATTAGTTTTCTGTGGTGGTAAGTAGTCTTGAAGCGCTTCTGCGTAAGTTCGATGTCCATGTTCTGGTGGTTGTTGTCGTTGGACAATTGGTTGCCGTTGTTTCCTCTGGTTCGAGGTAGTTGGATATTGGACCTTCTGAAGCTCCTTGTAAACACTGCACCCTTTGTAGTTCGCTGGGTGGTTACCATCACAAAGGATGCATTTAACTTTATCGGACCGTTGTTTTCTGGGGCAATCTGAAGTACGGTGAGATTCTGCGCATTTTACGCATTTTGGTTCTCTATGGCAGAATTTCTTGGTATGTCCATACTGTTGACAGTTACTGCACTGTGGAATTTCACGTGTTGGTCTAGGAGCCTCAAAGATGATCTTACAGTTAAGTAGGCTTGTTATTTTATAAATTTCTTTATTGTTTGATTGAGGTTTTAGGTCCAAAAAGAACATATTAAGTGGTTGTTTGGTCTGTCTGTGTTTGACGTTCCAGATGTTTCTTACTTCATGTTGTAAGTCTTCCAGAGCTGATTTAATTTCTTCGGTATCAGTAGAGGGGTGAATATGCTTTAGGACTACCCTGAAGCCTCTTTCTTCTTTAGGCTGGTATGTGAAGAATTCAGTGTTCCTTGTCTTCAGTTCCTTATAGACAGTAGTATATGATTCTGCTGATTTAACTTGTATTTTGACTCGTTCTGACGGCAATATTTTGATTTGATAATCACCTTGTATGGCATCTTCTAGCATTCTAGTTAGAGGTTGAATGTTACTAACTTTATCAACAAAAATTGGTGGGGGCATGATATGCTTCACTGCAGTAGAATTTTGCTCTTCTTGAGGTGTGGCATTTTCTAGTTGGGAAAAGCTGTTTGACGTTGATACAGGTGATGTCTTGGATAGCCAATAAGAGGTCAGTTTTATTTGTTTCTCTTTTCCGTTTTGGTCTGGGCTGGTTCTAGACCTTTTACTATGTGAATTTTGAGTCTTCCAACCATTATTATCACTCCCACTAGGCTTTGTTGTTAGTGTAAATTGGCATGGGTGGGTTGCAGTTGTCAGGCTTTTAAGAGGGGTTTTGAGTATGGGTTCACTCATGATGCATTAGTTCCAGCCACCATTTTCTTAAAAAAAAAATTATGTTTTATCTAAATTAATGAGACTTTTTTTTATTTAGATAATGAGTCGAATTTTGAAAGTTGATATGGCAACACTTTAACTTGTGACAGATGTCAGTTATCACTTGTCTTAAGAATGTGTGGGGGTATATAAATATTTATGTTGACAGCTAAATTATTTCCCCATTAGTGGGTAGAAAAATCTAGTGTTTTATTCACTATTTCAGCACTATCTCGCGAATTAATTTAGTCACAAACGATAACACTGATACTCTTGATGATTCTGCACATTGTGGTGTAAGTTTTGCAATGTTAACACTGTGATTTATATTTAATTTCACTAAAAGTTTTGGCACTGACTTGTTGGTAGCAGGAGCTTTGACAGCTGTCCTAGTTGGTATATATGGTATATGGTGGTTGGTATATAGAACTCTTTTTATTGGACGTTTACAGTCTTAAAAACCGTCTAAAGATTAGAAGACATTCACTGCTTCGCTGCAATTAGAATGCCTTCTTCGGAAAATGTCAACCTCTAGCAAATAATCAACTTCTCAAAATGCCATTATGAATAATGGCTAACTTCTATTCATGACAACTTAAAATTAAGTATATAAATGAACCCACACCAAAGAAATTAATTTTTGATGGGCTAAAACATAAGTGCACTTTCGATTCCCTCACTCTTGTAAACTGATGACACCTAGGTGACAGGACCGGAAAGAAAACACTAAAGAGTACAAGACCGACGACTTAACATGCTCTCAAAGACACAGGCTGTTACACCTCTGGGCTGATACTGAGAATGATTTCTGTTCAATACACTAGGCCAATAAGGCAATCATAGATAGAAAGATAATGATATACTAACTTGTTGCTCTTATATTTATCGGGGATGGCTCGATAGGGTTGTTGTGACGCATGTTCGTGTGTCCGTGCCAGTTCACGCATGCAAGGCTCCAAATCCAACAGTGAGTATCCCGAACACGCCTCTAAAGCCGGTGGCCAAGCAATGTTCCCACATATCTTGGCCTCAGATTGTTCTTTTTCTTCTGAACTGTCCTCTTGTTGTTCCTTGTTCTCGGTAGAATAATCCTCTCCTTGTTGTTTGTCAGAGCAATGTTCGCATAACAGACAGTGGCGGGCCGTGGCGAGCGCGCTGGCTGCTATCATGGATGGCTTGAACTGGAGGTAAGGATCGGCTTCCAATAGACATAGCTCTGCGAGGTACTGTGGGAGATTATATATTCACTTATTATTCAATCTAATCACAAAAAAATATTACTACGGAGACCTTGTCGCAACGATCACCTGACGCTGATTTAATGTATACCGTTAGTCTAAAGCATCCTTATAGTACAAACTTCTCTGGGTCGAATTTTGGTATTGGAAGAGCTCAATAATCAGACTAAGCATCTACATGGTACATATAAAACACAAGTACCTACATTCTTATGCACTTTCTATACCTTACGCTCTTGATGCAATGGAATGGGCTAGCAGATACAACTAGAAAAAAGTCAAGTGGAGAACCAATGTGTTTTCGTATTGTTCCATGCAGGTTGAGAATTTATTTGACAGAAAAATTCCAATAGCGCATTTTGTGACTGGATGGAACGAGGATCTATTCCAAGGCTTTTATTATCTGCAGTTGAATAATATTCTGCTAGATATATAAGGCAGTTAACTTTAGCATTGTAGAGTTAGTTCTGCAGCATTCTGAAGCTGACTACCACACTATAGCATCAGTTACAATGGATGAAGTTATTGAAGCATAAGTCACTAACATTACTGGGCTTTAGCATTCTGGTGCCAACCTTAGTTATTACTCACTGTTGCCTTAGTGTATTAAGGCACATATGGTTGAAAAATGTTTGGTGTATTTGAGCAACATAGCTAAAGTGTACTTCTGAGTTTATGAAATATGCACTGAATGAGAAAAGATTACCATTTTGGGAGGAAAGCCTAAAGATATGCAACTATAAGAAAAATATGAAGTTAATTTTCTAGCCATTCGTGGTTTAAATGTTAAGCTGTTCGATATTATGCGAAACATAATAATTTCTCTTTTAATATATCGCCCGAAGCACATTTTGTGAAGTACTTGTCCAGAGAAGTGCGCCATTTGTAAAAGGTTAAGTACACATTGTCGAAATGCTCTAGCGGACGCAAAAAAATTCTATATTTTTACTTTTTTCCAAATGATAGCATAAATAGTGTCCCAGGATATTAACTTGCCCTGTGTATTATAATATGTTAAGTACTCGACTTCGACTTTTATATTAACAGACTAATGATAGAAAAGTTTGATCTATAGACATACTTTGTACAATCGTCCCTCAAGCAAAACAAAAAAAATTATGATTGTTAAAGACTAATTCTAAGCATTCCATTACTAACATAGTCGTAAGTTTATACGAACAATCTTGTTGAGTCTTAATTACTCTAATAAAGAAAGTTCTATTCTATTCATGGATTCACCGTGCGGAAACCGGGTCCATCGCGTGGTAGAGGAGGCAACATTCGACAGAGTCTGAGACTTGCGACTCAGAAGTAGGTTTAAGGTCACAGCTCATTAGAGCCACTCGGCACCCACCTCGCGCCGCCTCGTCGCACGGCGTCCACTCGTTGTCGACAGGTGGTCCACGGGTGGACGCCGCGTTAGCGCCAATAAACGTCGCGCGTTCAACCAGTAGACCCCGCGCGGTCAACGAGTGAACGCCGAGTGGACGTCGCTTGGTCCACGAATTTTTGAGTGGTGGGAGAGGAGCGGCGCATCGCCAAGTATCGTCCTCGCGGGAATCACTCGCGGGCAGCGCGCGGTCCACTCGGGGCCCGCGCGTGGCCAATGCGCAGTCAACGCGCGGCAAGCATGCGAGCAGCGAGTTGGCACCGAGATTCAGCCAATATGTAGTAAAAATATAGCTAAAATTTAGATAATTAAACCTACACATGATCCTTGACAATAACTTAATTTTAGTTAGCTAAATATCGTTACTGTTATAAAATAAATCTTATTGTAAATTATTTCCTACAATCCGTGTACCTAAATATCTATATGCTCCTAGAAATAATTATAAATTTAATTATATATTACTGCGAACATGTTCTGAATATTTACAAGCGCTTTTTTAAAGTCTACGTGAATAAATTTTTTTTTATTTATTTTATTTATGTTTATTTAGTGGTCTACCCGCCGTCCGCGCGTGGACGGCATACGACAGAGGCGATCCGGTGACTACAGAGTTGATATAGTGAGCGCATACCCATACAAGTCCTTATAAAGAATACTAACCGCAGGAGGCGAGGCGGTGCGGGGTGGGTGCCGGGTGGCTCTAATGAGCTGTGACCTTTAAGGGGGCCCCCTATGATGCATCGACGCTCATCTTCTCAGACTCTCAGTGTTGCCAAATTTGGTATGATCCTAATAATGAATATAGAACTTACGGAAGTTCCTGATAATCCTAATACTTTTATAAACTTACCGAAGCAAGATGGAAGGTTCTCTTGGACAGCCCATTGGAGATGCAGTAATGTGACAGAAACGCCAGCGAGGTCGGTGTAGACAGATCGAACGACAGGACTTTGAGGATCAAATGCTCCATACGAAGTACCTCCCGCTTCGTGTACGTGTCGTCGGTGATGTACACGAACTCTGATACATCTGGAGGGTACACCTCTTCATATTTCCTGTAGGGGACACATGATTCTTTTAGTGATAAGTTTTGAATAGGCACATAAATACTGTGCATTCTAACAATAACCCATGCATAAAGTGGCACTGGGAATCAGCTGTCGGATATTCAAATACTAGAACAAAGAAATTCTACCATCTCTAAACAAACGTCTATCGCGCAGTCTACTACATCTGAACAGAAAGGATCTACGTATGGTGATAGGCACAATTACCGGACACTGCACACTAAACAAACACCTCTTCCAAGATTGGCATCACAGACTTGTGCAGAGGATGCATTGAATCTGAAGAAACACTGTAGTGCTACACTGCAATAGCTTTACCAGCCAAAGCCAAGTTCCTAAACGATCCAGAGACACTACAGGAAGCACTCAAGACAAGCTTTCGAGGCCTCTTGGACTACTGGATGGAACTGAAATGGTTCTAGTAGCCAAATAAGTCCATGTACAATGGCCCAATCAGAAGCCCAACTAATTCACTAGGTCACGGCCGCAAAACAAAGAGCTAATCGTATTATCTCATTAATATTGTTATCAGGGTCAAGTCTCAGTCTATCTGTGTAAATAACAAGAGCGCATTTTACTGACTTA
The DNA here is from genome assembly GCA_951640165.1 of Pseudoips prasinana. Taxonomy (NCBI): domain Eukaryota; kingdom Metazoa; phylum Arthropoda; class Insecta; order Lepidoptera; family Nolidae; genus Pseudoips; species Pseudoips prasinana. The sequence continues at coordinate 10,088,281 of OX621239.1, forward strand.
CATCATGGTGTAACATAAATTAGTGGCTATACCTTAAGGATCTTAGTTTCCCTACATAACTGAACAACACATCAACATCAAACAAAGACACAAAATTAACATGTATAATGATCACCTGGTACATTTTGTATGAGGAGTCAAAATCACAAACTGAACTTTATGTATGTCCACTCTTTATGTTACACACATTAGGAACACATATTAGGAATACACGACAGGAAGCAAAGTCCGCAGCCTCAGCAAATGTTAGGAGGAGGAAGTTGTCTCTAGCGAATCAATGTACATTTAACTATAATAATAAGTTTTCGTTAATACCCCAAGATTTATTTGCATTATTTCAAGCGCTCTATGCATTAACAGGACTGCAGGTCACTCAGAAATTGAGAGCTAGCGATAGGATTTGGTATTAACAACGCCATCCAACATAACATGTGACATGTAGAACACGCAATAGGTAGTGTACCAGATGATGTCACACTGATGCCAGATACATGCCAATCTATTTTCTGACAAAATGTGACAAATGCCTTTTTGATGAATATTCCTTTTCGGAAATCCATAAAAATGTAGGAATAGAACTCCCACACATACATATTTTTACCCACGACGGAATGGAGCAGGTATATGCGTTTAGGGTAAGAGATGTTTGTGTGTGCGTTTTTATTTAATTTAATCAAAAATGATCAACAACAAATTTTTGATTTAATGATAATTTTTTCGTCAAAGTCGCAATCACAGAATCCACAACAAATTTTTAATTTAATAATAATTTTTCGTCAGAGTCGCATTGACACATAGAAGAGGTTAATTTCAAGGACTACAATAAAAAGGATTGCATGACATATTATCTTTTAAAATAAACAAATGAAGTCAAGAAAAAGAAATTAAGACATGAAGGTATAGGTATTAAAATGGATTGCATACTCACGCAGCTATATAAGTAGCAGCTGTGCCAACAAGCTGTAGCTTAGTCCGCACAACACTCATGTAAGACAAAAAGCGGTCGACGTATGATACAGCCAGGTGCAACGTCTCGCTTTGCTGTCCGTACTCATCGCATACTTCTACTAGCCAGTCGATCAGGATGGACCGCATCAAGTGTGTGATATCGGGCTGCTTGCGCATGTAGCGAGGGTTGGCTCGGTTCTTTACCTGTTGAAATTATACATTTAAATCAGTATAATAATAATAATAAATAATACCGACCCGATATTGTCGTCAAGACCCGATATTGTCGTCATATACAAACAAACGAAAAAGACCTCCTTTGTGGATATAACAATACCATATGATGAAAACATATCTAACGCAAAAAAAGAAAAAAATTCAAAATACCTTGATCTGAGTTTTGAATATGCGCAAATTTGGGGAACCGAAAGACCTGCGATCATACCTATTGTTATATCCACAAATGGAGTTATTCCTAAATCCCTGAAAATCAACCTTGCAAGTTTAGGGCTTGATATCTGGCTGGAGAGTTACATGCAGAAGGCGGTTCTGCTGGCGAATGCCAGGATTGTGCGGAAATTTCTCTTCATGTAGCCCATATATTTTATAAGTTGTATTCGTATTAAAATACCCTTATATAATACATTGTAAATAATAGTGCTAATAAACATGTGATAATAATAAAATATTTATTTCAGATTGTAAATTAATCCATATTTTTGTTAGTAGTCATAATGTAAAAGGCACTGCACTTAGTACATGGCCTTAACTACCTTTAACAGCATAACATTGTTGGAAAAACGGAAAATAATGTCTTTAAAGTCACATATTTTGAAATATATAAGTATGTTTATCAGTTGTCTGGTTGCCATAGTACAGACTAGTTAGGGATCAGATGGCAGCGTGTTAGTTGTCCCTACATATCTATATTTATTTATATAAAGGATATATGCCTATAACTTGTATAGTTTTAAGATTTTTAAATATGAATTTCTAGAAAATCTATGTCAGCAGATTGTATATTACATAGTCACCAAACATGAAGATAAATTAAGATTATGACTAAATTTTAATTTTATAGCATTATTCGCAATGCAAAGCGTTTATCTAATTTCAAAAATGGAAAATAATAAATTTAATCGTCCGGTGGGTCTCGAACCTGCATCATCTACCAATCCGAGACCCGCCGGACGATTAAATTTATTATTTTCCATTTTTGAAATTATGACTAAAGCTTATGAACCAAATATTAATTATTAAGTGGATGTAACATAAAGTAGCTTAATTTGTCTATATATTGAATAACTTGTAGCAGATACAAACACATACTTTCCATACAAGAATAACAATCATCTAAACTATTTTGTATGGGGAGCCAACTTTTTTTAAATTGATAAATCAGTAACTGCACTCATTAAGTCGGCTACACTATTTATGTTACACCTTGTATATAAAAGGTGATACATAAATATTGAAGGAACCACAAGTAGGGCTACTTACCCATGAAATGGAACAAATAACAAAACTATTTGTAAAATACTAAACATATTTTTTTGGCACTTATACAAAATGCCTATACTATATTGATTTTTAATCTTGTATCATCCTCATCATTATATCAGCCGAATGACGTCCACAGCTGGACAAAGGCCTCCCGCAAAAATCTCCACAATTGCCAGTCTTGCGCTATTGGGATTGTATTTCATTATACTTGTATGGGAAGTTTTAATTTATTTTTCTTGTGTTTTCCAAGTTGTTCTACTACAGTTCAGTTTTATATGCAAATTAGGTTCCTTAAGTTAACTCCGGTATTTGTTACACTGTTATATTAGAGAGACTGTAAAGTAAAGAGGGGTCTCATCTATTATGTAAACGAATTCTCATCAGATTTGAATGTCAATACAAAAGTTCAGCCTATTAGTAAATAAAAGGTGTTCAAAACTTGCTTGTGGAATAAATAAAATAAATAAACTCAACAAATCACATACATACAAACATGCAAAAAAGCTTGTAAAAAACAGATAGGTACAAATGAAATGATTTACCTCTATTTCCTTCATGTATTCATAGATGTCCTGCCTGTATTCCACCACATGGAAGAACATCTCCCGATCAGTCTGTGCAGTGGTTGCATCATCATTTTCATCATCAATGATCTGACTTGATACAGACATGGAAAGCACGCTGGTATCCACCACGGACATTGGTGACAGGACCACATTTTTCTTTTCTTTTAATGGTGGCCTATAAAGCGTAATAATAAAGTACTAATTGGAATGCTTCTTCATACAAGCAGACTGCCTGCTTTACCACAGCCTGTGGTAACTTGAAATACCCAGACCATGACTTGCTGATCCAAGCTAATCATATGAGCTTTAGCAATCTTGTTTACATGAAAAATATGAAAGATCAGACATGTCTCAGAAATATTAAACTCTGCTTGCAACAGAAGTTACTTTAAACAAGGGCTTCACAAGGACTCTATTAACATGACTTGTCTGTGACTGATTGTTGATACTAATGGCACATTTAGATAATTGTTTTTAATAAGAATATACTCCACTCTTTGCCCCGGCATTCAAACGATCAACATACGTACTTTTTACCTCCGTGATTTAATATCAGTTAAACAATACAACTCGCGGACAATTAGCAAATAATAGTGCCACAGTGTCTCGATGACTCTGGTAATATGTGTTTAACTTAAAAAAACTGAAGTAAAGTGTATAATTTGAACATTATTAAGTGGTAGCAGTTACAAGTTTTAAAAGTTACCCAATAAGCCGTTGAGTGAATGACAAGACATTTGGCGCGCAGTGCACGCATTTCGCACGGTTCGGCAGTGCGCATAACCGTCAATATCGCTTGCAGCGGCGACCGATGTCTCAAGGTACGGCTCGCGCTAAAGATTAAACAACACAGACGGGACAGCACTTGATGGCGATTATTGATTGCCTCTAAGAAGACAAGAAGTAAAGTGTGAGCCAATTTTCTTTGCCTATTCAAATATTTTAATTAATATATTTAGATAAAACATGTCGGTACAATCTCCATCTCTGTGGGGTTGTTGTAGCCAGATAAAAGAAGGCGACAAAATTGCTAACTGTCGCAAATGTGAGAAGAATTTTCATTATGCCTGTTTGTCCCTAACCGCAGAATACGTGATCCCCCGTACTTGGCTATGCTCTGAGTGTACAAATCGGAGCAAAAGAATTGCCCTTACTTCTCCCGAACGGGATCAAGGGTCTATCCTAAATGCAGATGAGGTGCGTTGCATAATTTTAGAAATAACTAAGAGGGAGTTCGAGATCATGCTTAACAATCTAAATAAAAACATTAATGACATCTTGAATAAAGAGTTGAAAAAGATAAATGAGATAATTGTGGAGATGAATACTTCTATGACATTTATGAATGAACAGTATGAAGCCCTAACTAAAAAGCATAAAGATTCTGATGTATCACTAAAGTCTTTGGTCTCGGAAAACCAGACTATGAAAAACACTATTGCCGATTTGAATCATCGACTTAATAACTTTGAACAGAAAGCACGTGCCAACAATATTGAAGTGCAATGTTTGCCAGAAAAAAAAAATGAGAACCTCTATGAAGTAATGAATGAACTATCTCAGGTGGTTGGGTGTAAAATTGAGGACAAAGATATAACTCACTGCTCAAGAGTTGCCAAAATAGACAGCAATAACACTCGCCCACGAGCTGTTGTAGTTCAGCTATCTTCATCAAGGCTCCGCGATCAGTTTTTAGCATCAACCTTTAGCTACAATAAACTCAACAAAGATAACAAACTGAATAGCTCCCATCTTGGATACACAGGACCGAAGACCCCAATTTACATATCGGAACACTTATCACCTAGCAATAAGTCGCTACATGCAGCTGCCAGATTAAAGGCTAAGGAAAAGGGATTTAAATTTGTCTGGATCCGAAACGGTCGCATCTTCATGCGGAAAGCGGAAGGTTCTGAGCAACTTTTTGTTAAAAATATGAACACTTTGAAAAACCTAGCTTAGTTTTAGTATAGTTATTAATTATTATATAGCATGTGTGCAATAGATTTAAGTAGTTTAAAAATTCACTAGCTTAAATGTATACTATCAAAATAGTAGAGGCCTACGCACGAAAACTCATAATTTTTATAAACAATTATCTTGTGAAATGTATGACATTGTAGTCCTTACCGAAACTTGGCTGAATGAGTCAGTGATTAGCTCAGAGCTATTTGACAGTAGGTATACCGTATATAGAAGGGATAGAGAAGATAATAAAAAAAAAGATGGAGGTGGTGTACTAATCGCGGTGTCAAAAAAAATTAAATCAAAACGTATGCTCAACTGGGAGAGCCGCGGGGAGGACTTATGGGTCGTAATTGAAGCACCTTTCAGTAAATCTATTCGTCGAATGGCTCTGTGCGTAGTCTATCTGCCACCGCCAGTTCATCGTGTAACCCTTAAACATTTCATAGACAACTGTAACGCCGTGCTTGAACAGTCAGGGATGCACACTTGTATTATAGGTGACTTTAATTTAGGTAGTATAAACTGGGAATCAGTGGGGGATACGGCAGGCACAGACACATCGAAATGTTAAACATCTTTTATAAGACATTAAATGATCTAATTGTAACTTGCGTTCCTGTAAGCAAGCCCAGACCACCAAAATACCCCCCCTGGTTTGATAAAAGCCTGATAAAAACGTTCAACGAAAAGGAAAAGGTCAGAAAGCGCTATAAACTCTATGAAAATCCCATGGACAGACTTGAGTTAACCATTCTTACTAAACGATGCTCCGCTCTCGCTACTTTACGTTACAATGATTATCCCCGAAAACTAGAAGTCAATCTCTCAAAAAATCCTAAACTCTTTTGGTTCTATGTGAAACAGAAAAGAGGTGGATCTAGTTCGTTTCCTGCTGCGATGACTTACGAATCCACGACTACATCAGAGGGCCATAAACTTTGCGAAATGTTTGCCACGCACTTTTCGTCAGTGTTCAGCGACACTGGACTTGAAGGCAATATATCTGAGTCAAACTATCTCAAAGACTTGAATAACCATAGCATATCTTTGACTATACCAGTTATAGAACGTGAGAGACTGGCCAATACGCTAAAATCATTAGATCACCATAAAGGACCCGGTCCCGACGGAATCCCGCCCATCTTTATTTCCATGTGTGCTTCCTCTCTTGCGGTGCCCTTAGCAATAATTTATAATAAGTCTTTGTCCAGTGGCATTTTTCCCGATCTTTGGAAAGGCAAAAGTTTTTCCGATACTTAAATCTGGCGACAGTGAGAAAGTATTAAATTACAGGCCCATATCCCTTTTGTCCACCTTCGCCAAGGTTTTTGAATCCTTAATCTGTCCCTTAATACAAACCCATCTCAGACTCTACCTTAGTGATTCCCAGCATGGTTTCGTGGGGTCTAGGTCAACTAGTACGAATCTGTTGACTTTTACCGAATCGGTGATAGAGTCAGTAGACAGTAACAAACAAGTAGACGTAATCTATTCAGACCTAAGTAAAGCGTTTGACCGCGTCCCTCATAAAGTGCTTCTAAACAAATTATCTTCATATGGATTCACGGGCAAATTACTGAACTGGTTTGAATCATATCTTATGAACCGGAGTTTCTTTGTGGCAGTTAATGGCTTCCAATCAGGTACATACAACATCTCTTCAGGGGTACCGCAGGGATCGCACGTTGGACCTGTTCTTTTCAATTTTTTCGTAAATGATATCCCTCACAGTCTCAATACATCCAAATGCTTTATGTACGCCGATGACCTGAAGTTCTATAGGGTAATAGACACAAGTGACGATGTAAAGATGCTCCAAGAGGACCTCAACCGTCTTGGAAAATGGTGTCAAGACAACTGTATGTCCCTGAATGCTGATAAATGTTACCACGTTAGTTTCACTAGAAAAAGGCACCCCATACTAACTGACTATCATATCGGTACTCATACTATCCAAAGAGTGGACAAACATAAAGACTTAGGTGTCACATACGACGAAAAGCTTACTTTTATTTCACACCAAGAATGTATTATCAAAAAAGCTTCAAAAACGTTAGGTTTTGTTCTGAGAAACGTAAGGAACTTCCGTAGTGCTAAGACTAAAGTTATGTTATACAACTCCCTAGTACGCAGCACATTAGAATACGGCAGCACAGTCTGGAGACCGCATTATGCGTCCCACATCTTGAGACTGGAGCGGTTACAGAAGAGGTTTGTCTGGCACCTTGCCTACTCGTCAGGAGTACACAAAAATATAAAATCATATGTGGATAGACTGGTGCACTTTAATATACTCTCTTTAGAAAAGCGCAGGACACTGATCGATGCTATCTTTGTACATAAATTATTACGAAATAACATCGATTGTCCATCTCTTATAGAGAAAATTAAGTACCGAGTTCCAGCCAGATATCCACGGGCTCCAATCACACCCTTCTATCCACCACTTAGAAGAACTGTCCTGGGTGCTAACTCAACGGTCCCTCGATTTTGCAAGGTTCTGAACGGTTGCAGTGATGTTGTGGACGTGCACGCTGTCTCTCTCATGACATTTCGCAAGCTTGTACTCAAAACCTTAGTGTGAACCTATTAATCTTGTGTTTAAATTTGTACAATTTTATTGAATAATTTCTTAATTTTCCAATAATTTATTTAATGTTATATTTTAATGTATCCTTAGGCTAATAATTAATACAATATTTACATATTATATTTTATTTATATTCAAATTAGGACATTTAAAATAGGTTTTTAATTCTGTAATTATTAATTATAATATTTCAAAATTGTAGACTAATGCCATATTGTTCCTGTAGATGTGGTGCTTACCTAAAAGTGGTCGCTATACTTGGATTATTTTATGTATATTTTGATTTCTCTGTGATTGTATTGTATAAGTTGCCGTTGGTGAGCCAAATAAATAAATATACATATTGCAAATTTTTTTTTTTCATGTATAAGCAATCTGAAATAAAAGATGATTCATTTATAAGAGTTAGCTGTACCAACTCCATGAATTCCCAATGGCTGATTATATATAGACCATAGAAATACGTAGAAAAATTTAATCACATAATAAAAAAGTGTGTCAGCATCATAAATTGACCCATTTATGATGTTGACACACATTTGTATTATGTGATAAAATTTAAAGAGTGTGCTTTCATAAAGATATATCAATTCTTTTTATTACTTTGATGATCAGTTGTCATACTAATGCAATTCCCATGACACACAGTGGAATTTTGCTTGAAATGGCTTCTAGTAACTAACATTATTCTGCTATATATCATGGGTCTGATGTTAGTTTTAGTAGGACCCCAACTGAGGACTTTTAATATTTTTACTAAAACAAAGTATTGAGCAGGACTCAGATGTTGTAAGTAGGTAGTGAATGTGTTAATATATGTGTGTACAGAGTTTAATCTTCATATTGAAATGGTTGATCAGGATAATTATCAGACCATGGAAACAAAAGAAAATCAATGGATTTTCTTTCTAATTTGAACATCCTTGGAAGCAACATTTTAAACATATTGAATATCATTTTGTTGATGGTTTTTTTTATGTTTATTGTGATACAATAATGATTCTGAACTATCATTTTGTAGGGAAACATTAATATACTTCAACCATATATACATCATCATAATCTTGTCCCCACTAATATGCTAGTGAGTATGGTTTCCACACTTAGTCCCAATGCAGACCATTGTATGTGAGCCATGGCAGCATAACCCATTATCACATTATGTGTCTGGCCAGTTGGTCTAGTGGATAGTGATCTTGCTAAGCCAGAGATGTGGGTACAATCCCCACCCCAGACAAATCTTTGTGTGATGAGCGAGATTATTTATGTAATTATTTAGAACAACTTACAAAACATAGATTGATGGCGACTTGTAAGTAAAGCAACATTTAGCATGTATTTTTAAAACATGTATGTAATGTTATAAAAATACATGCTAAATGTTGCTCTACTTATAAGTCGCCATGGCATTGAAATATATAAGCATGTATCAGTTGTCTGGTAGCTATAATATAGGCTCTACCTATTTCAATATCAGATGGCAATGTCTCTCAAGATATTTATTTATTTATGTGGCACACATTCTAGTCATAATAATAAAAATGTTTGCCATGATTGCCACTTAGCCTAGGATAGCATATAATTAAGATTATTGTTAATTTTGGGTTTTCTAATTGCTATCCATTAACAGTCAAAGAAAAGAATGCACTTAATCCTAGGATTACATACATTCCTGCTAGTATTCCATTTTCTGCAATAGCCCATAGTAAGTGCCTATTAATACTCCAACTTTTTGTCATGGTTTTATGTGTGGGGTATGTTACCAACTATACCTCGCACATAAAACTGGAGCTAGATAAAAGATCATCTAGATTAGTACTACAGTAACAGATTTTACTGTTGGTTGCAAACCATATGTATTGCATGTGTGAGGTATCCTACTAACCATACCTCACACATAAATCTGGAGACAGGTACAAGAACATCTATGTTGGTATAACCAATTATAATTTCGAAATCTTTATGACAATACTGTTGTTATTAAGATATAGTATTTGAGTATAACTAAATGTATTGTCCAATCAATGAAAGTTAATAGCTTGGAATATGGATGATGCAACAACTATAATGACTTTTTACTGTTAAGGCAGGTGGAATGCCTCTGCATGCCACCCACAAATGTGTCTACAGAAGGGTATATCGAACTCACACCTAATAAACATACCCTGCCTTGGAATTCTCTTTGCACCTGGTGGGGTATGCCGCTCTGGTGCCCTGTGGTGCCGTGCATACTTACAAATCACAAGCTTATAAATACATAATATGATATAGTAACTACAATCCCAACCCCATGGAGCAGTGATCTTATATGGAAGATGTTAAATCACTAAGTGATTGAGTGTTAGTTTTGATCAGGTACAAAAAGAGGTTTAATTACAATACTTAATGCATGAAATGGTATAATCTTACAATAAACTTTTAGGTTATCGTAGTAGTCAAACTTACCTTGGTGCTTCTATCAGCCGATCTGATTTCTTCTCAACTTGGGTGCACAACCCTTTCACATTCTCGTTGCTGACGAATATGCTATCTTTCTTTGTGTCTTTAGCTACGAACGGCTTAAATGTGTGCTCCCTCTTCTTCACCTCCGCTTCTTTTGGTTTGTCTTCGTATACGCTGAAGGCGCGAAACTGGGCCACGGGAGGTACAATGTTCTTTTCGTTTTTAATTTGGCGCATTGTCCTATTCTCATCTTGAACTTTACAAGGTCCATTCGTCAATCCCGTCTGCAGGAAACACATAAAATTGAAAAGAGAACCAGAACAGTACTAACACTTACCACAACGGATACTTACGAGCTTTAGGTTCCGACTTTGGTTGCAGGCGAATTGGCTGAGGTCACCAAGAGCACGCCGCTGGTTCGCGGCGAACACTTCTGCATCTTTTCGAAGCCCCAAAGAGGCATTTTCTTGATCTTCATGTATTCTAAAAGCCATTGCCTCCACTTCCGTAAACACTAACAAAGTATCAGATCAGCTTAGCGTGCTCCACGCGAATGAAAATATGGCAGCTAAAGCGGAAGTGACCAACTATATTACTATAAAACACACATTTTTATTAAAATAATGAGAGTAAATCTAGAAAATTGCCCAGTTTTTGCTAATTTCACCCTCAAAACGCCAACAAGCGTCAACGGCAAACACACATTTCAGCTGTTGCAGTTTACGTTGGTTTGTTGTCTATGATAATTTAAAATTTAGCCAATGAGATTTCAACGTTACTTTTTGAATTTATTTTGTTTATGATATGAGTATCTATAGCAAAGATATTATATTATATTATATTATATTATGTTATAATACAATATCTTTGATCTATAGACGATAAAGGAATGGTTCCGAGCATAAATGCTCGAAGGGGATGGAGCGTATATATATTATTCTACTGTTTGGGATGGAATAAAATGGCATTGCTTTAAGCAAAAATCGATATATTTTATTGATGGTCACTTTATGCTTATAAAGAAATGGGGATCTACTGAGCGAAAATTTAAAGACATAGGGAGCAATTAACAATTAAAATTAATTATTAAATTACTACATATATTTGTCTCAATTTATTCAATAATATGATAAAAATATAGTGTCAAAATTCAGTAAATAAGTACTAATATTCAAAACTAAAATTATAATGGTCTCCAACATTCTATTAGGTAACGTTTTTACTATAGATAAAATCCAGCTTCTGTAAGAACAGTTCTTCTTCTTCTTTTTATAAATGGCAATTAGTGCCAATGTCGACAATTCTGCCAATGTCTGATTGTAAAATGGGAAAACGTAAAATAATTTAATTCAATTTTAACGACACTAAATTGGTATCACTAATTGTGAATCTTGCTGAGTGTGTTATAACTTGGATATAACACTGAAACAGACATAATAATGATAATACATAATATAAATAAATAATAAATATGAACATGAATAATTGTTAAAACATTCACATATAGGGGTTACCTACAATTTGCTGCATCGGATAATAGCCATTAAAACTTTGAAAATTTCTGGGGATGAACATGATGAAAAGTTAATGGGGATAGGGATTTTAAATTAGGGAGGCAACTGTACAAATTAAAAGCAGGATTAAGTTGCGAGCATTAAAAAAATATGTGGTCCAGAGAACTCTCATCCAACCCACACTCACAAAGTGATGAATCCCGAACCCGAATTTTCCGAAGGAAAACAGGTGTACAGCAATGACCTAAACGGAGTCTGCAAAAAACTGATGTAACAGTTTTAGAGACATTCTTATATCTGAAAAACCAAGGCTTTAAAGGTATATTGGGTTGTATTGAGTAATAAAAGCTACCCTTCTTCTTACTGGAACTATCCCAATTAATTTTCCATGACCTTTGTAGATTTATTTTTGGAAGATTCAGTAAATCGTAACTATAAAAACAATAGTACTTCTTATCCACCATTTGACATGTCACGGCATTTATAGCTAATAAGTCAGCACATTAATTGCCTCTAATACCGCAATTACTTGGAATCCAAGCTAGTTAAACAGTTTTCTGATTTTCTGAACATGCTAAAAGAGATTTTTTAATTTCTAGAATAAGTGGGCTATGTAATTTAGATTTAAGGGGGTTTTGTTCTAAAACTTTTAAAGTGCCTAAGGAGTCTGTAAAAAATACAGCCATACTGATATTATGTGCTTCTATTAAACGACATGCTTCTAATAAAGCAATACATTCACCTGTGAATACCGAAGATTAGACAGGGCACCTAAATTTCAGAATAATATTAGAATTTTTATAAAAAACAGCGATACCTGTAGGTTGAGAGCCTGAGAGCTTTGAGGCATCAGTAAAGAATATATCAAATCCCCTCCATCGTTCAAAAACTAATGCATTGAAGGCCAGGTCCGCAGAAAGTGAATCCCTCGATATTCCAATATGGAAAAATATTTCTGGTTTAAAGGTTAGGACTTTAAAACGAAAATTTAAAACGAAACTAAAATTAATAAAGTTTTTTTATGTCGCCAGTACCTTGACTGATTGCACAATATGCTCAAATTGATTAATTTTTGCAGTAATGGATGACAATTTTGAGTAATAATTTTGGACACAAATCGAGATGCCATATATTGCCTTCTTAAAAATAAGGGAGGTTCTGCACATTCAATCTGCAACGCATTAACCGGCGAGGACTTCATGCACCTAGAGATGATCCGAAGGCACCAAGATTGCACCTTATCTAATCTGGCTAATGCACTTTTGTTACATGGGACCAAAAGAAAGCTGCAAAGCTGCCATAATCCAATATGGTTCTGACTACCGCATTGTACACCAATTTCATGGTATATGGGTGAGCACCCCACCAGACCCCAGGGAGAGCTTTTAAAATAGGGATTATTCTTTCACATCTTTGAACCAAGTAATTGAGATGATGTAAACCTGTTAATTTTGAATCCAAAACAACGCCTAAATATTTAGCTTGCGAAACAAGTGGAATATTTTGATCATTCACCCATACTGTAATGTGTGGGACTAATCTTTTACGTGTAAATGCTACAACCGAACTCTTGGGTGCCGATAACTTTAGGCCATGATCCAATAACCACTGATTGAGAGATTCCAGGGAGAGGCAGAGAGAGGCGGCAGCATCCTTGATGGAGGGATCGGTCACGTAGAGAGCAAGATCATCTGCGTATTGTAAGAGGTGACAGTTTGAATTAAGGCATGAACCTATGTCAGCTGAATATAAATGATATAGTAAAGGACTTAGAACTGAGCTCTGAGGTAAACCCTTCCATGTATGCCTTATCTTAAATTCCTGCCCCTGAACTCTCAAAACCAGGGAGCGGCACATAAGTAAACTACAGATGCACTGTAGCATCTTCACTGGAATTCTCAGCTTTAGCAATTTTTCCCTGAGAATAGGGAGTTCGACACTATCATATGCAGATGCTATATCAAGAAAGGAAGCAACAACTGAGTCATTTCTAGAGAAAGCCAACCGTATGTCAGTGATCAGCTGTTCATGGTACCAAGACCTTTTCTGAACCCATACTGGGAGGTAAGCAATATATTCTTGGATTCAATTATTCACTCTAGACGGTTCTTAATTAATCAGATGTTCCAATAGTTTTGCCAACACTGATGACAAAGCTATTGGTCTTAAGCCATTCGGGTCATCTGCATGTTTGCCAGGCTTTAGGAGGGGAATAATTATTTGCGTCTTCCACTGTTCAGGGATCCAACCATGCCCATAACTAAAGTTACGTAGGTCTAATAAATATTTTTTGGATTTGGGACCAGCATGAACTATAAAAGAATAAGGGATCACATCTATACCTGGTGCTGTGTCTCGAACATGTCTGAGGATCATGTCTAATTCTTGCATAGAGAATGGGTCATCAAAAGGGTCATCAGATAGGGGGCAAAAAGCTTTCAGCTTCAGATGGAACATAGGGAGGGGCTGCCCTATCAAAAAATTGATCAGTTACTTCGCGGGTTATCGCTGACACTGATGGGGAGCAGCCACTTCTGAACCTTTTGATATTTTTCCATACCACTGACGGCTGTGTTGATGGAGACAGAGAAGTGCAGAATTGTACCCAACCAGCACGTTTCTTCCTACGTAGCAGTCTATTTAATTTTGCATAAGCCTGTTTGTATGCTATAAGATTATGGATGTTCATCTCAGAGTTATTGATTAATTCTGCTTTCTTCCTTTCCTGAATTGCCACAGTGCAGTCACGATCCCACCATGGAGGTGATGGTATTTTGTCGCGGACACTATTTATGATAGTGAATGACGAATCAGCACTTGAAATCATGGCAGAAATCAGCAAATTATAGCAGCTTTCCACATGACAGTGATCAGATGAATTTAAAATTGTTGAATTTAAATTTGGAAGGGTATGAATTTGGCCATCCAATAATGAAGAGAAACCTGCCCAATCAGGATTGGACAAGTTATACTTCAAAAGTGGAGATGATGTTTTCTCTAAATACGTTTTATCAGCCAAAGAAATAACAATGGGATAGTGATCACTGCCATATGTCAGACTGGTTCATTGCCAGTGAGCTGAAGCTGCCATATTCATTGAGCAGAATGTTAGGTCAACACAACTTTTACGCTGTCCTGGAAGTGTTCTACGAGTTGAACAACCATCATTAAGAATGCAGAGATTAAGGTCATCCAAAATCTCCACCAACCCTTCCCCAAAGGGATCACAACGTTCCGAACCCCATCTAAAATGATGACAATTAAAGTCACCCATAACCAGAAGTGGTCCATTAATACTTTGGAACACATTTCTTAGCATTATACTGCTGGGGGTGAGCTATGTAGACTGAGAAGACATTGATGCCCTCCACACAGCCTGCAGCCATACTCATATCCCCATCCAATACCGGCATAGGGAGAGACCTAAATGGGATACGGTTGTTTAGGAGCAGAGCTGGCCCACCATAGCCATCAGATCTATCGCACCTGAGGATGTTGTATAGTGGCATACGGAAGTTAAGACTTGGGGTTAACAAAGTCTCAGCAATGGAACGAGCCAAAGGCTTGGATTTGTTCAAGAGGAAGATGAGGTCGTGTTTTTTATGAAAAACGCTCCTCACATTACACTGGAGAAATACTTGGTGTGGAGCCATTTTTAAAATCTAAAAGAATAGGGATGAGTGTGTCTGGAACGCTGGACGGGGATAAATAACTAGAAAGAATTTTAACAATTAAATTAATAAGAAAAGATGAATTTTGAACAGGTTCTAAATTAGGCTGGTTAATATTGTTGTTGCTACTGTTGCTAGCACAGCCATTAGGCTGCGAAGGTGGAGGGGAGCTAGTTATCTGGTTATGAGCACTTTTGTCATATGAAGGAGAAAGAGGAGTACGGGCCTTGGGCTGCTTAAAGTAAGTTCTCCTATATGATACTGTTTTCTGTGAGGGTTTTCTGTGAGGGAGGTAGATTTGACAGCATTTGCATAATTGGAGTTAATTACCGGTATGACTTTACTGGCTTCAGCATACGAAATTGACTTTTCAGCCATGGTTTTCTTAATAACCTTCTGCCTTTTGTACTCCGGGCAATCTTTGCTATTTGCAAAATGATTGCCATTGCACACTTTCAGAAACATTACAGCTATCTTTCCCGTGTTCATGCCCACATATAATACAACGGTCCTTGCACCTGCACACAGATTCAACATGCCCAAAACGACAGCATTTATGGCACTGAATTGTTGGATATATATATTGCTCAACTGGAAGCGATGTGTAGCAGCAAAACACCCTTTGGGAGAGAACTTGGTCATCGAAGGTTAGGACAAATGTTTCCGTTGGCTTCCACCCAGTTACCCCATCTCGATTAACTTTTCTGTTAATACGTCGAACTTTCAAACTTGCACCACAGCCTACAGGTACTTTCAGATACAACTTGGCCTCATCTTCTGTCATATCATTTGGTACTCCTGATACAACTCCCATGCGTGTGATGTTGAATGTTGGAAGGACAGCAACATATTTGTGGCTTGAGAGTAGAGGGTTGAATAAAAATGAGTTGGCATCTTCTGAAGATGAAAACTCTACCGAAACACGGTTTCTGACCACATTCTTTACACCACCAGACACAACATTGCTATATTGTTGTTAAATAAAAAGAGGCCAAAAGATACTGGGTGCAGTGTAGTACCAGCATTGGGTTGAGCTTCCATGCGAGAAACATGGACAAGGAAAGGAGCTTTATCACTTACCGGGTACTCACTTCTTCCTATCCACTTCTCACTTTTTCCTACTTGTTTTGATACATTTGCTGGGCAGCTGGGAGGTACGTTTAGGGGACGTTTAAAACTAGCCGAAGTTACAATTCTTTTTGGCGAACCAAGGGAACATGCCGCACCAGCGAGTTGGGACAGAGGGCTGAGAGGGAATGTAGGGCCGTTGGAGAGGAATGGTTCATAATTAGAGGTGGCTGGAATATCAGGAGGGATTCCCGGATCGGGACGTTTATCCGTATCCATCACTCCGTGATTGATACGGACAAAATACTACGATATAGACACGTACGTTACAAACCACGTACGGACAATCAGAGGACAATAACAAGTCACAAAAAACACAAATAGACGTGATTAAGAGACACAAAACCGCGAAAATTGCCAAAATTCCTAGACACACGTGTTTACCAATGACACACTGTGGCGAGAATCATCTTGTTTTGTTGATCTTCTTCGTTATCCAAATAGAAAGTTATGCTGATGTCGACTATTCACCAAAAACCCAAAAAATATCCCGGACACACGTGTTCACCAATAACACACTGTGGCGAATATAGATTTTAGTCTTCTTGCGGCTAATCGGAAGCAAAATTTTTCATCATGACCCACAATCAGCCGTTATTTTAATTTTTTTACGAATTTTTTCACCAAGATGGACGAAAACTCGTCTTGTTCAATCCAACTCGTAAGAATAGTTGATTTCATGTTATGTCTCAAAATGTCAAATTTGACGTAAAACGTTCTGAACTGACAGATTCCTGAGTAACAAAAAATAAAAACAAAAAATACGGTACACCACTATTGTCTAAAAAGAGAATAAAAATGTAACGGAACATTATAAAATTACGACTGAAAACTCTCCGTCATGTGTCAATATCTAGACCACTAACAAATTTTTATAATTTCCAAAAAAAATATATATAGGTACCACAAAGAGGTTTTCCTGCTTCTTTGTGATAAATATTTTAATTTTTTTATCGACTAAAGGATCCTTAGTACTTAAGGAAGTGTATTTCTTGTTTAAGCTCAGAATGTTAACAATGAACTGTATGTGACACAAGGGAACAATAAATCCAGTTTAGCTAAGCCGAAACTTAAACTTCAACCACAGGTGAATACTTAGTTTGAAGTTTATTTGCTTGAGCTTGGCTTGAGCACCTACTTACCCCTATTGATGTATAGTTTTATTGCTACTACTAGTCCTAAATGTTGGTCTAGCGGTAGCGTGTTCAACCGCAGATAATGAGGTCCTGGGTTCAAATCCCTGGTTGGACCAAAAACGAATTCAGTTTCACCCGAAATCTGGGAGTTGGCGGTATTACACCCCCGTGCCTTGGGGAGCACGTAAAGCCGTCGGTCTTGTACCTGACCTCTTTCCAGTCGTGTCGCTAGTCGTCGCAACGGATCATATGAGTGATGGAATAGAAAGTGCCCCTGTGTTTGCACACACACTTGTGGATTATAATATGTCCTGCGCAATTGGCTAGCCTACATTGAGGCTGGCCGCCGTGGCCGAAATTCTGTCGGGAGGACATATTATTATTATTACTAATCTTAAGCTAACTTTGTATTTTAAGAACTAACATCCATTCAATTTGACCTTGAATTTGTTTTAATCCATCTAATATTAAATATGTAACGAGTTTAGTTACACCATTCGGGTTGTAATGAAACAGGTCTTTACCCATTAGTTTAATAAAAATAAATGTTATAATAATAATGTTATTTCCTTATTTATTATTCATTGACTGTTAATTTCGAATATACGAGTAACTCGTTCAAAATCACAAAGCAACGTAGCTTTCACAATGAAAGCACAATTTAATACTTTACCGCAGTAAGTAGTTTCAAAATGTTATTGACGGTGTTTATGTTAAACCCTAATAACAGAGCTAAGTTTCACAATCGCAAGGCAAATTAGTGGGACTATAATTACACACAAGATACAACAGCTTTTAAGTGGAAGATACTAAGGCTATGAATCACTTGATAGAAAATGTTAGAAGCTTTTCTTTAATGAATTTAACAGCCTATAAAGATTTCACATTTAGAATGATAATATGTTTTATTAACCTGAAACCAGACATCTAATAGTAACCAAAAAGTACAACTGATTAAATAGGAATGGCATCATATTTTCTATTTATGGGTAGCGGTATGCGCAAAAAACCGGGATATCGCAAATTGAAATGTCAAACCACAACGGCAGAGTGCCTACCACGCTACTACCCGAATTGGTAGAGGTGACCGGAACGGTATTATATTATCTGTGCCTGTAGGAACGGTTGATAATATCTATTATTTTACATAGGTATAAGTCAATCAAAACTATGCCTGTAAATCTAAACAAAAATCTGAAATAAAGAACGGAGAAGCCGTGCCTGATTGGTGTATGTGAGTTACGTCACAAAGGAAAATATCAAAGGGATTTATTTATTAATTCTAATAAATTTATGATCATGTAGGGATAGACGCAACAAAAATCCGTTAGGTATACATTTTACTAGGTTCAATATAGAAAATGATGGGGCATTACTTCTTTATGTTCACCAAGAATTTATTAACAATAACGCTAAAACAGACTACTTTTATAAAGTTTTTAAAATTGGTTTTAAAGTTTTCAGAAAATGCGTTAAATTTTGAGTATATTTGGACCTACTTATCAAGCATAACATAATATTAGAATTAAATAGCGTAACATAATACTTATTTGTCTAGGTATTTTAAGCAAACAATAAGCAAACTACTCCCATATAAAAGAAACTGCTACTTAACTTCAGTTTTGTAATTTTTATGATGAAAGCACAAAGGCGGTCACAATAATTCATTAGGTACTAAACATAACACGAGACTACTACAAGTCTATTTAGTAATCGTATAAGGGAAAACAAAAATGGAGTTTGATTTCGATAAATTATTCAAATTCACTGTGTCCGCCTTAAATCTGAATCGGTCCCATCCATTTATACAGAGAGATAAAAAATGGCTTTTTCAATTTATCATGATGCATGGGGTTTTTACTGTAGGTTTTGTCCTTGTGTTGTATAACATTATTTGTTATGATATAAAAATGAATAATTTCGCACAAACATGCAAGAATGCCGTAATGATTGTAGTTTATACAATGATTACTTATCAATATTGTCTTTTGCTCGTGCATCAGAAATCTTTAACGAGTTTGATTAATAATATGAAGAATGATTTTGAGTTGGTTAAGAGTATGTCACCGGAAGAACAAGCAGTTGTTTTTGAATACGCTAATAAAGGCAGTTTTGTAAGCAAACAATGGATGTTCCTGACTGGTTTTGGCACTTTTGTGTTCCTTGGAAAAACCGTCGTACTTTATGTGTATTACTATTTTATAGATGAATTTAGATTAGTGCCATTCTACGGTATAATTTATCCAGCGGCTATAGAAGACAGAAAAGATAAAATAATTATGTATATATCTACTTATATATTTGAGTTGTACTATGATTTATATGCTGCTGTTATGTACGTGGCGTTTGTGCCTCTGGCCCCTATATTTATGCTACATGTAGGTGGACAGTTACAAGTTGTAAGAATGAGAATCTATAACATTTTCGCTGTGAAGGATGATCAAATCATTTGGGCCAAACTTAAGGATATTTTGAACAGGCTGCAGTATATACAAAGGTATTGTGTAAAATATAATATAATGTTAAAAAAATTTGAGTTATCTATCGTATTATTTTAAAAGTACAAACGTATGTAAAGATAATACTAAAAAATACAATACTTTGATAAAATAGAATATATAATAAAATCGGTCCATCTGTGTAGGATGTGTTTGTATGTTTAAACATCGATGTTTCTATAGCTCTCAATAGTTTTGGTTCATTTTGCAGATTTATGGACGATCTCAAAGACTGTTTTAAAATCAACTATGAAATCACGCTCAAACTTGCATCAATTGTTCTTCCATTAGGTATATATGAAATCATGGTGGTAAGTAGTTTTTGATGTTCATGCGTCAGCAATGTTAATTATTAAAGATTCAAAGTATTTTGTTTTGGGCACCGCGTTATAAAATATTAGGCAGCAATACGTAATTAAGCAGGCATTATTACGTACCTTTCCTCAGACAAGCTCAAAACTACCACCTGTCAAATACTAGACTAGATATTACGAACACACAAATAATATCATATACCTACACATTGTAGGTACTGTGAAGAGAAACAAGTATCATACAAGAAACAAGAAACAGAGCCTCGAAAAAGGTCGTATACCTAAGTTCTCACATTTTTGTATTATGTTGTAAAATTCTGGTAAAATTTGAAAAAATGTCCATACTTAACCATCAGCTTAAAGATTTTTGTATGTACATATTTGTGTGGTCAAAATAAAATTCAGCCTTTCTTTCATGGAGTGGGTGAAGCTAACTCTGCAGGTGTTAGTTTTGCAATAGTTGTATTCTTATACTAAGTCTGCATGTCATTCTCCTGCTTGCAAATATTGAGCTCAGTGTAGTTAAGTAGATGAAAACTCAGTGTGTACTGTATCCTATTAAAAACTGAAAAGGGCTTTAAATCTGAAATGGTAAAATTCTATTTCCGCACGAGATTTTTACACTGATCCCAAACTGATTTTTTTCTCGGTGATTATTTCTCTGTGGTTTCTCCGATTTTTATGAATTCAGATATATGTACTCATGAGTTTGGTCATTAGCAGTGTGCCAAATTTGAAAAAGAGCGGTTCAACCGTTCAGGAGGAGTACAATCAAGAACGAAACGAAGCTCTTTCTTAGGCTACTCATGTAGATGAGTAGCCTACGAAAGAGCTTCGTTTACACTCAGCTTAAAAAGACAATTACCAAAATGTGCCGATGGCAGAGCATTGGAAGTCCGCTTAATGATGTACAAATGTACAGACGCCAGCACATCCAGCTATCCCAATCTGTCAAATTTCTTTTATAGATTTCCAACTTTATCACAAAAGCATAAGGTTCACTTTCAATTGGGGAAATTTGACAGATTGGGGTAGCTTGATGTGCTGGCGTATGTACATCGTTAATCGGACCAGAAAACGGAATATTGTTGAAGTCCATCTTCTGCTTTTAGATTTTACCCCAGCCTCTTTTATTTTTGCTAGTAAGTAATGATACGGGGTGCGCATAATATTCGATGTAGTACCATATTTATGTTTCAGGCATTAAAGCAAGGCGAACTAAGTATTGAAATCGTATCCTTTGTAGTTGGAGCAGTAATGATCAGCAGCGCACCTTGTTACTACAGCAATATGCTTATAGATAAAGTGAGTAGGTACTAATCAGGTGAAATAATTGACATTATTTATTTTATTATTTAAATAAACCAATGTGTAGCGCCGGTGTTGCTACATTACTCGCATTTTTTCCACTCTCAACACTGGTGCGTTCCTCTTTTAACGGAGTTTTGGCGCCAACGCGGAATAAGACGCCTCGGGTCATTGTTTCATTTTCAAAAACTGGTGTAAATTCGAATGTTTAAATATGGTGGATTTTTAGAAATAACATCTTCGACAACGTATACAAGTGAAGGAAAGTGCCATATTGCCGTGAATTTCGATTTTCTGCTTCTCCTTTAAGCCTCTGTAAAGTTTCCACTGCTGTACTGGGGTTGGACAAGGACTATGTATGACTTGACTGTGACGGACTTTTTGACAATGACTTTTGATAATGAACCAAAACTATTGAGAGGTAAATAAATGATATAAATAATCTATTTACTGAAGGCTCATAAGGCCGAAGAAGCCAGAGCCGTAAAACGGGATTAAAAATAAAAACCTCTTTTACCGATGGCGGGAATACGCTAAGATTTTTGACAGGAGAACTGTCAAAAGAAAAAATGTAGTGTCAGCGTTCGTCAATTATTAACTAAATAACTAAAATATTATTTTGTACTTTATAAAAAATAATTTCCTGCCACTCTGCGCGTCAGCACAGCAGTGCAACCATAGAATATATATAATAATGGACACAACTCCATTGTGGAAATCTTTTAGCGCCGCCTTTGTCCAGCAGTAGACGTCATTCTGCTGACAGGATGATGGTCACAGATGATGGTGATTATTGGTGATGATGAAACCGCACATAAATTAAGTGCTTATTATTAGGTAGGCTTAGTATTTACCGCCAAACTAAATTAACACAAGTAAAAATGCCCTGTCCATAATAAATAAGTTAAAAATAAATGCAATGGTATTAAAATATGTTTCGTTTATGTTGCATATAATTGGGGGCAATTTCTATATCTTTATTGCAGGGGGAAAACATCCGCCTGGGCCTATATTCGTGTGGTTGGGAGCAACATTTTAATCGTCGCACGCGCACCACTATACAATTGATGATGCTGCAAGCTTTGCGACCGATCGCATTACACACCGTATTTAAAACGCTTTCCTTGGAAACACTTACTGATGTAAATATTTAATTTTAACGTATATTTACAGTGTGTCTGTATGATGTATGTACGAAATCATCTCCGCTTTTTGGCCATGTTGGCTTGCCCTAGTGGGAGAATAAAGTAGTGCCGAGTCTTGACAGAAAATCTAGTTGGGAATATGGTACTCCCGTCATCAGTCTTCAATAGAACAATATGTTACTCGTACCTACCACATAATTTTATTAGGTACCTTCTTTATAGAGAAATAGGTCGATAAGTTCTCAATTTATGTGGAACTGGGCTTTGGAGGCATCAATTTTGTCAAAACACAAAAATGCAGCAATGAATGTCATTGGCCTCCAACGATAAATAAAATACATTTACTATTGAAATGAAATGCCGTATTGGTAGAAAATCACTCAACATTTTTTGTTTTATTTAAACAAGCAAATAATAAAGTCATGTTTATTTTTCAGGTCTACCAGCAATCGTATACAATATTTAACGTCATGAACACTATGTGGCATTAAATACGGTTTTGGAGTGGTGCACCATTCCAAAATATTGAGAGATGACGACGTATAAACAAGATATCTCAAAACAATATTTAATTATTCAATAATCTATTAAAGTGCACCATTTGGGACTTTATTAAAAATATTATCGTCCAATTGTAAACCCTTGCCTTCCCGGTACTCCTTTAATCGAACAGTAGGATTTCCAATAACGGTTTGCCAAGATTGCTGCCATTTCGTTATATTTATTCAAATATGCCAAGGAAATCTTACTAATAAAAGAAAAGAAAGAAAATATTAGGAAAATGTCCATAAGGCTTAAATCAGGACGTATACATTGAAAATACTCCATTGCCTGGTTTATGAAGTTAAACCTTCAGAATGCTTGTTAGCATCCCGGGGCTTTACTTCAAGGCGCAGTTAGGTAAAAAAAATATACTTGATACAAAGCTTCGATCAATAGTACTACAATAGTAGTACTATTATTAATCGAAGATTGAAAGGTATCATTTTGACCAGTATGGCCGGCCAAAATCATACCTTTGAGTATAGGGGAACGGCGGATCATCCGTACGGCGGGTGATACCGTAAATTGGATATTTCGGAAAAGAAACGATGAGAATATGTCTATCCCTGTCTAATTCGTAGTAAACATGTATCTATTCGTACCGCGATCGCCACACGCTAGTCTACCGCCTGGATTTGTAGGAAAGTCATGCGTCATGTTTTTGCGCCAATTATTATAAGGAGTGTTGTTGGTGTTTACACTGTAAGTAACATTTTTTAATTGTTTATTGTTGCATATATATTCCTAACTTGGACAATATTGTCCAACGGTTATATGAACTGTAAAATTTTATCAATATCCTGTATTGTTTTTATTTGTCATTAACAACAAATGCAAAATAGACACTTCGGGTCAGTACGTACACTTATGTACGGTATTACCTAAATATAGCTTCTAAACAAGTGAACCACAAAAAAAGGAGGAAAACCATCGCATAAGAGAAAAATTATAAACAGCTCCAGTTCTGAAGACGAGTGTTTGATGTTCGGCGGAAGAGATGAGGACGATTATGGCTTTTATACAGAAGGAGAGACGGGAGTTACGAACGAGCTTTGCATCATCTGTGGCGAATTCAGTTATGGAATCGCTACATACTGTGTGGGTGCTGGGTTTATGCACTATGAAGCGATAAAGACGCACCAGAAGGCTATGTTTGCGGTTTCTGCAACGAGAAATAGTTAAAAATGCCTTTGGATGATTCCGTATAGTCTGTACGTACTATCAATATTTTATAAAAAAAAAAGGAAAATAAAGCAGGTGTAGTTAACTGATTTGTTTCATTTTCCGAATATGATTACCTAACCATATTTCCAATTTAATAATACGTAGAAATAACCAATAATGGTTTTAGTTTTTATATGATTAGTCATCATCCTTAGGTGTACGGAAACCCCCGCTGTTCATTTATTCATACCTAGTCATGAACTAAAAATAATAACCGTGATCCGTGATCTTAAGTCTCTTTATCCTAAAACTTATAATCGCTTACTATCGTTAGAATGTGTTGATTTTTTAGGATAGGTGCGCCCACCACGGGCTTTGGTTCACTTCTGAACATCGCACTGAATAGTATCTATTAATTACAATTAAATATTTTTCATGTAGTTGTTTTCCGATAGACAATATTAATATTGACTAGTTTGCACGGGACAATTTTAGGCGAGGTTACTTTCTTATTAGCTATATAGTTGATGAGCGTCATTTTTTAGTACTTTAGAGTACCTACTCGGTCGTTATCCAACGTAGGTACATTTTATGTTTGTACTACTACGCTTGTTACACGAGAATTAATTAGGTGCACAATAAAATATTGATTGATTGTTTTAGCTTACAATCTCAACTAACTAGAACATATAAACTTTATAAAGAAATGTATTACCTACTCATTGTGCTTTTAAATCAATAAAAATATTTTAAGTCCAAAAACATTTTGTTTATTATTTAAATTATTAGTTTGATTAAGGAAAGAAATCAATCCCATTTAGTTGGTCAGATTCAGATGATTAAAATGTAAACGATATCTACTCGTTCTACTATCTTTTTTTTATAAACTATGTTATTGTCACATTCGGGTTCGATCCCCAATACTAGTAGAAATTTTTGGTGACTTTTGTAAAATTTACAGATTTTTCTAGTTAATACTGAAACAAAAGGTAAAGGAAATGGACTTTTCTTAATCTTAATTAAAGTTCTTCTAAAATAAATTATTATTAATAATGCAAAATTGAAATTAGATGGTTCTTGAAAGAAAATAGAGTTGGGTAACTTCAGGGATAACTGGCTATAAGAGAAAGAGAGACAACTATTTTGTGCTTGCACATCTCTCTCTGGCCCCTTCAGTAATCCATAATGTTTAGAGCCATTTCACGTTTTTGCGCGAATTTCTAAGATTTTGGGCTCCTCTATTACAATCTTAAGTAATACCCAGAAATTACTGAATACATGTTAAATATGGAAAAATCGTTTTTGTTGACGTTTAATGTATCACATTTTCCAAAAAAAATTTGCTTGCTCTGTAGTGACTCATCTCCCACAACCGTTTTAATGAAAAATCGCCGCAGAGTCAATTTCAGAGTCCTGTATCTAGCAATAATACTTATAAACTAAGCTAATAAAAATACATTCAGAATGAGACATATATATTATTCGTCGTTTAATGTAACAGATTCTTGAAATTTGTTACCATTAATTAGTAAAAAAATAAATCCTTACACCAATTTTTAAGTTTTACGTTGGAATTTCATAGTGATTTTTGGTTTAAATCAAGCGTAATTACTAAAATAAAATTATACCAAAATAAACTATGTTCTTTGGAGAATCGAATTCTACAGTTCTTTTTTAAATAGTTGCAATTAATTTGGCATAATATCGATGTGAACATCAGTTTAAATTACAATATATTACGATACACGGGTGGGCACCGATTAGTACGGCGCGAGCGCCCATCAAGGTGGGACCTGTGCCATTTTTCTCGCGTCCCGACTTTCGAGCGCTCGTATAGTGAAGTAATTCATATACTGCGACCACATAGTTTTGATTCGTTTTGTATTTTTTCATAAGGTACGGTTTTATTTATTATAAAGTATGTATGTATGTAAGATTTTAGTTTTTAAATTAAATAATTATATATAATTTTGTTTCATTACTAGCTGGGGCGCAAGGAATTTGTATACCGTTGCGTAAAAAAAGGAAACGTGATAATTCTGCAGCTTTAAAAAAAGCGACAGAAGAGAGGTAGATACCAATTTTTTTATTTACAATATTCGTATTTACTGTTACCGATTATTGTTCTTTTTCTATTTTTGTGTGAAAATTTTAACGCGGTTATATAATTATTGACAAACACTAAATAAACTTCTGTTTCAAACAAATAATTGTTAAAATGTTACGTAAAACTTCTGTTACCGAATCTTAATTTAATATTAATTAATTTAAGTAATGTTCAACTCCTGGTCGTCTGGAAGAGATCACTTTATGCGATAAGACCGTCCTTTGTACAACTGATCTATTTAATATTTCATGTCATATGTATTCTTATGGTGTTTAGTAAAGAAAAAAAACGGCCTAACGAAGACAATAAATATGTATTATAAATATTATTTCTATTTTATTGAAACGTATTTCTAAGGAAATACTTCCTACTTCCTTGACATACAAAACGTCAACGGACAATTACGAATTAATAAAATACGATACTTTAAAAAAATTATAATAATACGAATACCACAGTCTAGGCGAGAGAAACCACACCTTAACACCGTAATGATTAAAAAAAATAATAACATTTTTAAACCTATTGCTTTATTTGTGTTTTTCATGTTCAATTTTAGTATTCAGGATAACTCATGTTTATATAATTAGTTCGCATTATTTAAAATATTTTAAGTAATATATCTATAGAAGTAATCAATAAGAAACAATATTAACAATTTACTAATTAAATGACGTTACCTCCTTGAAACCTTTCTATAACGAGAAAGCATTTCCGTATCCGTCGAATTATTTACAATTTCATTCCTTTTTACCAATATATATCCGGTCCAGTGGCGCCACCTGGCGGCGATGCGGCTTTTTTAGTTTCGTAAAATAAGCAGCGCCATTTTGTAGCCATTGGCGTTTTAGTACCCGTCGAGGCAACACGTGCACCGCAGCTCTGCTCTGTCACTGTTGCCAAGCTCATAAAAAGTGAAGTGTATATCAGTGTACCTACTTTATACAAAGTATAACACCGCAGTAAGTCATTCCTATCTTTTTTTGTTTCAAATACTGTTTAACATTATAAATGTGTGATCATATTTTAACGGTTTTTCCGTTCGGATCACTCACTACGATGCTTTGAAGCATTAAATGATTAAAGTAATATATTCCTAACAATAGTGGACTAGAAAAAATATATTTCATTGTTATAATGTGTTTTTCGGCAGTAAATACTTGCTAACCGCTTGAAATTTGTATATGGTTTATATTTCATAACTATTCAAATCAAATCACTTTGTATTGTTTTAAATTTTGCCCGATATGGTTAGACCACGAATTTAAACGTATTATCGATTTAAATTGCTACCTACCCTAGCTTTATTAGTCTGAGTAGAATAGAACAAAAGCTACTACTACCTTTCGTAAATGACGCGTACCTACCTACGTATATTAATCATTTGACGCGTTTTTTCTCTTAGTCATGGAAAACTCTGTCTTGACTCGTGACGCCGAGCCCGTGGCTACTGCCAGCCCAAGCGGAATGAGCCGCAAGCGAGATCGGAGCAGCGACAGTAGTAGCAGTTCAACGAGCAGCAGCTCTACGAGCTCCTCTGCCTCTGGTACGAAGAGGACAAAGAAGTCTCGCCGCCGTCGCCATCGTAAACGAAGTAGGCGTACTAAATCGAACCAGTTGATGGACATGCTTTTCAAAGAGGTAGGCGAGCTTAAAAAGCACATTTTGACATCAAATACGGTTGATACCGCTTGCGCGCAGGACAATATTTCCGTTTGTTCGGCTATCAGTGGCGATTTATATCAATTGCATCATGTTACTGATGAGCAATGTCCTAATTATGATTATCAAGATATAAACCCAGATTTCACATTTGAAATCGAAACTAAATTAAAAGAACCATCTGTCCCAAAAAGACCTGACGCTTATTTAAAAATGCTTACTGAAGTCCAACGCTTAGGTAGTACATCTTGGGCAGAAGTAAGATATGCCGATACACAAAAAGTATATAACCGCACTCCAGGTTTCATAGACTTGGAAACAAACGAAGAGGTGAAAACATATGATACCTTACGTCATCTGGTTAATGCTGATAAATCTTATGCCGCAATAACATATTGCATACTTAAACAAAAAGAATCATTGCAAAATAATATTCGTAGTCTTCTCTCTTGGGCTAAAAGTAATGAGATTAATTATGAAAATTTAAGTATTAAGGTAGATGAACTATTCCAAAAGAGTGAGTTGAACAAAACTACTTCAGATCTTTTACAGCTTGTATGCGGCCATAGAGCTGAAAGCATTAAAATGCGTAGGGAAGCTATTACTAGTAAAGTTCGAGACCCACTTGTTAAAGTTGTATTAAATAAAATACCCCCCTCCATATCTCACTTATTTGATTCTGAACCTTTTACCACGGCATTAGAAAAGGCAGGCGGGGTCCGTAAAGCTTTTTGGCCCGCCAAATCAGATGACTGTAACAAAAAGTCTAATCTGCCCACTCGCCGCCCCTCGCGGGGGCCAGGCATTAACAAAACAGTTCCATCGCGTGGAACTCAGTACAATAGCTACTATGAAGCTACGCATATGCCACCATATGCCTTTACCAACCCACCCTCGCGGGGTGGATACAATTTGTCTTCGAATGTCCAGGTTCCGATAAACCATCCGAACACAAATATTAGAGGGTCATTTCGTAACAGAGGCTCGCGGCCCGAACGGCATAGTAACAGAGGGCATGCAAATACAAAACGTTTTCGAGGCAACGAAAAAAGGCAGAAATTTTGACTCCCAACATTTCCGGGCAGGCCAATTAGCACAACACCAGTTGCAATGGAGGGAAATGGGTGCACCAGAAATAATCTTAAATTTGATTCAGGGGTATCGCGTACCCTTCACCCAAAAGCCTCCACTAGTTTACCCAAATGTAAACAAAGGTCCTCTTCACACACCTGCCTCACAGGTGATGTCAATGATTATCAAAAAAATGAAAAAGCAAGGTGTTTTGGAAGCAGCTCGTACTTCACCAAGCTTTATATCCCCGCTATTTCTGGTGCCAAAACAGGATGGTTCAGCCCGGCCAATATTCAATCTGAAAGCGCTAAACAAATACGTGAAAACAGAATCCTTTCACTTGATAAATATGTATCGTGTCCCAGACTTTCTGCAGCCACAGGACTGGATGTGCAAAGTCGACCTATCACAAGCATATTTTCATTTACCAGTTCAAAAGTCACACAGACGGTTCCTACGTCTAATATACAAT
Source organism: Pseudoips prasinana (assembly GCA_951640165.1). Lineage (NCBI taxonomy): Eukaryota > Metazoa > Arthropoda > Insecta > Lepidoptera > Nolidae > Pseudoips > Pseudoips prasinana. The sequence goes on from OX621239.1 coordinate 10,118,031, forward strand.
CAAGAATTGCTAGAGATGACTTGCCTACCGTTCGGGCTATCTACTGCCCCGAAAACGTTTTCCATACTGACAAATTGGATTGCCCAAATATTAAGAGAAAGATGGAACCTAAGGGTCATAATATACTTGGACGATTTCTTAATCGTGCATCAAGATGCTCACATATTAAAAGTTCAGGTGAAACTCGCAATACAAATACTACAGAGATTAGGCTGGGAAATAAATTTCGAAAAATCTGTATTAAGCCCTCAAAGGAGCCTAACATATTTAGGCATTCTCTGGCGACCATGGGAAAATCTCAAATCCCTCCCAGACGACAAGGTCGCTGTAATTCTCAGGAAGGTGAATGTACTACTAATTCAAAAACAAGCAACGATAAACGAGTTACAAAGTCTAGTAGGCCTCCTGAATTTTGCCAGTTTTGTCGTTCCACGAGGTCGACTCTATCACCGGCAGTTGTTAAAGTTCATGAACTCTCTACCAAAACAATCGCTAAAACGTTATGCTCTACCAAAAAATGTTCTAGAGGAGCTAATTTGGTGGTCCCTCAATTGCCGGTCGTCAAAACCTTTACATTATCCCCATCCGGTGAACTTCCTAGTAACCGATGCGTCGGATATAGCTTGGGGGGCACAGCTGAACGATTTAGCTCTCGCAGGGACTTGGTCACAAAAGGAACAAGCGCTGCACTGCAATCAGAAAGAGATGCTGGCCATATTATATGCCCTTCAGAGTCAAATTCACCTACTCTGTCACAGTTCAGTACTAATTCAATGCGACAACAACACTGCTGTCGCTAATCTTCAAAAAGAAGGCGGAACAAAATCAGTACCCCTATCGGAAATAACATACAAAATTTTAGAATTATTAGACCAGCATCAAGTACATTTCAACATACAGTACATCCCAGGGAGGTACAACATACATGCCGACCATCTGTCACGTCGCCAAAAAGTCCCAGAATGGCATCTTCTACCTGCCGGCGTGCAAAAAGTGTTCGCCAAATGGGGCACTCCGATGATAGACCTATTTGCCTCGGAAAACGCTCATGTAGTGAACAATTATGTGTCACGAGATCTGAAAGACCGACAGGCCCTATTCCGAGACGCATTCAGTGTTCCATGGAACTACCCACTGGCGTGGGTGTTCCCACCACCGTTCTTAATTCCCAAAGTTCTGCCTCACCTAAACCGGTCGACAGGCACATACTTACTAGTAGTACCTCGGTGGAGGAGGGTCTTTTGGCGCGCAGATCTCAGAGCCCGAGCACTTGCAGCACCCCTAACTCTGACAAATCTAAACAAACATCTAGTCGACACATCAACGGGGCGCCCACCTCCAGCAGTCGAGAACATAATTCTAGAAGTTTGGAAATGTGGGGGTGGTCTGAGGCGGTGAAAAAATGGAATACGGAACAGCTGTCCTTACTGAGAAGTTCTTGGCGTAAGTCAACATTAAAAACTTACGAGATAGCCTGGAAGCGATGGACATTATGGTCACAGGCTAATGACGTCGATTCGTCAAATCCTACAGGCTCCCAACTAGCTCGATTCTTATCAGATTTGTATTTAATCAATAAATTATCCTACAATACAATACTTCTTCATAAGTCTGTTGTATCTACGTTGTGTAATGTAGAAGGCTCAAGTAAACTAAGCTCTCACGTTCTTGTAAAACATATTCTGAAATCGATCGCTCTCCAAAATCCAAAGAACTCTAAGCCGCCCATATGGGACGTTAGTAAACTTTCCGCCTTTTTAAGCAATTGTACTATAGATAATAATAATATATTTCAAACATCACGACATGCGGCAATATTATTACTACTATGTTCGGGTCGTCGTATCCACGACTTAACTTTACTAAGAGTAGATCCTGATCATTGTATTATATTGGATGATAATATAATTTTTTGGCCTGAATTTGGATCAAAAACTGACAGTAGCACTCACAGACAATCTGGTTGGAAACTGCTGTCAAACGCAACTAACCATAATCTTGATCCTGTATACTGGATAAAAAGAACAATTGTTTTGTTGGAAAATAGGCGAAATATTTCAGAATCATGTAATCTTTTTATTACGTTAAGAGGTCTGCCTAAACCAGCATCCCGTTCAATCATTGCGGGATGGGTAAAAACTTTATTTAAAGATGCAGGCATAATTGCCCCTCCGGGTAGTGTCAGATCAGCCGTAGCATCCAAAAGTTGGATAGAAAATCATTCCATCGATGACATATTAGCCCGTGGAAATTGGCGATCAGCAAATACGTTCCAAAAATTTTATAAACGCGAAGTGATTAAATGTTCTGATTCACAAAATATAACGAAATGCTTCAATCCGCTTAGTTAATCTTCTCTAAGATATCTTATGTGTTACATTCTAATTAACTTTTTGAAGTTGTTTTTATTCTTACATTATTGTTAATTGTAAAATTGGTAATGATTTAACATCACAAAGAATTACATGTATATATGAAAGATTATATGTAATAATAAAGCATAAGAATACGAGTTAATTGTAATTTTATTATTAAAATCCTTATCACATTGGCGTTCTTAAAGTTCCAAGTGGCGTCACCAGGCGATAACAAACAGATCTCGTTATAGAAAGGTTTCAAGGAGGTAACGTCATTTAATAGCAGCGTTTTACCTGAAATAAAACGCATATTAAATTACTTACCTCCTTGAAACCTTTAATTTAATTTCTGCCTGGTGTTATTATTATAAAGCCAATGACTACAAAATGGCGCTGCTTATTTTACGAAACTAAAAAAGCCGCATCGCCGCCAGGTGGCGCCACTGGACCGGATATATATTGGTAAAAAGGAATGAAATTGTAAATAATTCGACGGATACGGAAATGCTTTCTCGTTATAGAAAGGTTTCAAGGAGGTAAGTAATTTAATATGCGTTTTATTTCAGGTAAAACGCTGCTATTAATGGAACAAGTATCAAATTCTTTTGGTCGTTACGGAAGCAGTGTAGTGAACTCGTGACCCCAAGCTAGTCGTCGCCGTGCTTCAATATACCTAATATTTCAGAATGCTATTTTGTAATAGGCCTCTATATACTTTTGGGAATCTTAACCTTTCGAAGGTTAACTTGCAAGTGTGTACTGTCACTTGTAGTTTGTTATATTCTCTTAGGTTATTTTCTCTTTGCTATCAGGACCACAGAGTACTATGATCAGGAGGAGCGGTTTTGGCGCCAACGCGGAAAAGGACGCATCGAGGCTATGTTTTATTTTCAAAAACTGGTGTAAATTCGAGTTTTTATGTGTAAATATGGTGGATTTTTAGACATAACATCTTCGACAACGTATACAAGTGGAGGAAAGTGCAATATTGCCGTGAATTGTGATTTTCCGTGTTGAAACCAAAACTCCATAGAAGCCTCTAGTAAAGTCTCCACTGCTTTACTGGGGTAGGACTATGACTTGACTGTGACGGACGTGACGGACATGACTGTGACGGACTTGACGGATATAACTGACTGACTTTGAAATTTACATTACAACTGAAGACCAGGCGGTATGGTCACAGACCTGAGCCTGCCCAAAGAGGGCAAAACCAAAAAAAATCTATGATCAGGACCACGACTGTCACGTCTGTCTGTCGACTGTCACCTCCTGTATAGGTCAGTTATTATACTCTTTGACTGTCACACAGTCAGTTGACGCTGCATGTAAACAAAGTGTAAAAAGAAGAAATATACTATTATCTTTCCGATTTTAAGGCTAATATTATTTTTGTATATGGTATATCCATTCTAAATAAACCTTTTCCATGTCGGGGCTTTAGTTATCCTCAAATAATACAACATACCTATGCTATTTGCCAAAAGCGGCACAAAAATAATTTTGAAATTTTTATCAAAATGATCAAGCCAGCTATTTTCTTTTTCCTTATAATATGTTTTAGCAGTGATATATGTGACTCTGTTAGGGTTTATACAAAGCCCGATATATTGAAGCTTAGGTGAGTATTATATTATAATTTTCCAAATATAGCAGACCCATACTTACGTTTTATTTAATGAAAAACGAAGACTTTTAATGTCTGAAAGAATAGCAATATTGTTGAAATTTTCAGACAACAATCTTCACATTTCTTTAGTGGATCCTATATATATGAAACAAATAATATTAATTGAAGAAATTAAATATAAGTAATCCAGGTTTATATAATTAATTACAAATTAATTATTCAGAATAAAATTAACCTCTAATCTCTCTACCTTTACCATTCAAACCATTTTGAAATAAAATAAAATGAATCGAGAGGCACAGTTCAAAATTAAAATTTAAAAGATGTAACCGAACTTAGGATCTGACTAGTCAATGGAAGCACTATTTTATTTCTATGGTGCTATAACATGATTTTTCACACTTTCTTCAGTTGAGTAATAACACATGATACCAATTCCAAATTCTCAAAAGGCCACTTAACAATGTGCTATTCTACTATATAAAAATAAGTCGGGTTTTCCTTCCTGACACTATAACTCCAGAACGCACGAACCGATTTCCACGGTTTTGCATTTGTTGGAAAGGTCTCGGGCTCCGTAAGGTTTATAACAATGAAAATTTATAAAATTTAACGCGGGTAACACCCCGGTGCACAGCTAGTCTATTAATAATTATGTATGGGAGATAGGATGCAGACTGGTGAAACTTCTTTCACAATGGACAATTATTCACATATACTAACCATTCTGCAAACTTTATATTAAGAGAGATTTTTCTGGTTAAATAGTAGCAGTAGGTTCCTGCCTGCTTCCTCATCAGTTTTTTTGCAGTCATTACTTTGATTTGACATTGTGCAGCTGATTGTGTATCCACAAATGAATATTGCTACTTCTTAAAAAGTTAAATATCTTGGAACAACTAGAATACTGCCATCTGAACCTCTACTATGGCTAAGCAACAATGGATAAATATCACACTAATATTATAAAGGTGGAAGTTTATAATATTAGTATTTAGTTTGTGAGTGTATAGGTTTGTTACTTCTTCACATCAAAACGGCTGAAGCGATTTTATTAAATTTGGTATGGATTTAGCTGATACCCTAGATTAACACACAGGCTAAAATTTATAAAGTTTAATGCGGTTAAGACCATGGTGCACAGCTAGTACTTATATAATTCTAAATACATACATATTATAGGGAAATTAGACCCAGACACATAACAAGTAATCATGTTCATCACATAAACCTTTGTGCTGGGTGGGGATTGAACCCTCAACCTCTGACTTAGCAGACAGGATCTCTAACTACTACACCAACAGGCTAGTAAAAGACAGTTACTTATTATTTATTTTTATTTCAGAGAAGAAGTTAGAGACATGTTTCAGCATGCTTATGACAGTTACCTAAGATATGCCTACCCATATGATGAGCTGCGGCCATTGAGCTGTGATGGGGTGGACACATGGGGCAGTTACTCACTGACCCTCATTGATGCTCTCGACACTCTTGCTATCATGGGCAACTATACAGAGTTCAACCGTGTCGTAGATATTGTGTTGCAAAAGAAAACCTTTGATGCAGATATTAATGTGTCAGTTTTTGAGACCAATATTAGAATTATTGGAGGCCTATTGAGTGCTCATCTACTGTCACACAAGTAAGATTTTCTTAATTATTTAACAAACTATTAAAAGAAGGTAATTTTTGTTTGGTTTTTGTATGTATGTAGCACATTTCTCCTTTTCAGATTTTGATTGTTATTTGTTTTGTTGGGAAATAGCTTCTGGATCAACCCATGTAAATTTTGTTAACATTGGTTGTCATATAAAAAAAGTAGAAGCCATTTCTATGTTTTTTGAATCAGTAAGCATTTTAAATCTATTAATAGTTCAATTGCGAAAAGTACCTATTACTTAGTATGTTAAAAGATACTTCTTCCACGAACTCCCTTCATGTAAACTGCATTTTAAGATTTCATTAACTTGACAATAACTTGATATGAGCTAGCTAAATATCATTGCTGTAATAAAATAAATTTTATAAATGTTTTCATGCAATATGTACCTAAATATCTATGTTACTAGAAATAATATCTAATGTATACAACTATATTACTACAAACATGTTCTGACTATTTACAAGTGCTTTTTTAAAGTCTACGTGAATAAAAACCTTTTTTATTTTATTTTATTCAGGGAATTTATAATTCTCACAGGTATAAAACAATAGCTATACTAATAAATAGTTTTGACCAAGGTTTGTTTAACTATTAATCTCTCTGTCAGCAGAGAGATTAATAGATAAATTTATGTCTCATTATAGCATAACAGGTTGACAGGATTTTCAGGGTGTATTTTATTGCTTGTTGGACCTTAGCTCAGTATAAATCAGAATAAAACTTCTTGTCGACTGTATAAACGAGTATATTAAATCACTTGAAGATATAATAATTTTTGGGACATTAGCATTGTAGCATTAGCTATGACTTGGCGAGAACCATTGGCACCAGTGGAATTGAACAGAGTCGCCGGCGCAGCCGCGCCACTCTCATTGCTACCAATAAAAACACAAGAAATTATGTGATTTTCCATTTTTATTCAATCACTGCCAATCTTGCATGATGGCACAATATCCTTTGTGCATGAGTCGGACTAGCACTTGGATGGTTTCTTTACTACTTTCATATGAGAAGTATGATAGTAGGTATCTTAAAACCATTATTTCCATGTGCCCTACATTATTTATAATTTTATACAAATTACAGGACTGGTATGAAATTGGAACCAGGTTGGCCATGTAACGGTCCACTTCTGCGGCTAGCTGAGGATGTGGCACAGAGGCTTATAGCCGCATTCGACACAACAACGGGCATGCCATATGGCACTATTAATTTGCGTTCAGGGGTGCCCCCAGGAGAGACAAGTGTCACCTGCACTGCCGGTGTTGGAACATATATCATAGAATTTGGTACATTGAGTCGCCTCACTGGAGATCCTCTATATGAAGAGGTAGGTTTCGTGTAATAATTTTTGTTAAAAGGAAATAAATGAAAATTTGGTAGAGGTCTTTAATTCAATTCATTTATTCCCTAAAAAATTTACTAGTATGTGGTGGAATCGTCTTATTTTTACCCTACCGTGCAGGGTACCTACCGTAAAATGACCATATTGTATAGCCAGCACATCCATCTACCACAATCTATCAAATTTCTTTTATAGATTTTCTACTTTATCACATAAGCATAAGGTTCACTTTCAATTTCAAATTTAAACTGTACTTCAAAAAGCTCAAAGGCGTAACAAAACAAAACCAATCCGACAACAAATCTAACACAAAAACGCTCCTGACTACCTGTGTCACTCGGCACTTTCGATGCCACTGCACGAGAACATTGAATTCGTCGGCGTTCCGTATTACGTTAATGAGGGATAAATGTATTACGTTAATGAGGGGAATTTTTGTCTTCTTCAGTAACATCCCTAATATGCCCCGATTATGGAGTGGATAAATTTCTTAGCTTTATATTCCACGGAGGTGAAAAAAGAAATTAAATTTGTTTGACTTATTACAGGTTGCATACAATGCATTGAAAGCGTTATATCATCACAGATCATCGATTGGCCTGGTAGGCAACCACATCGACGTGATGACAGGCAGGTGGACAGCGCAGGACGCCGGCATCGGTGGTGGTGTCGATTCCTATTACGAATATTTGGTTAAAGGTTAGTTTAATCTCATTGATCTTTTTAAAAAACCTACCGTACATCAATAGATTAACTGATATATAAAAAAAGACCCCGTGGAGAAAAAAGCATAAGTAGTGTTACGTCAAACTATCAATTTTATCATTTCCATCATCAATTTAGAGTTACATGTGCGGAACTTTTTTGATATTTTTCTTGTTTAATTTGACGAAATAATCCAAGAAAAATATAAAAATAAATTCTACTTATGTAGGTATAGACCAGGGTCGATAATTTTTAAAACCAAAAAAAATAATAGTAGGATGAAACCCAATATAAAAGGAGGGGCATATTATAAAAATGAAAGGAAAAATAATTTACGGGCGATCTGAGGTCGGGAAGGGGATGGGGGTGAGTTTTTAAGAGTAAAAAACGGTTTTTCTCGATTTCCGGAAAAACTTAAAGTCCTATCGAAAAACGTCAAATGGCAAAGTTGTAGGTAGTAAAAAGATCTAAAACTTTTGTATTTACACATTTTTCACATAACCTCAAAATTTATGTGAAAAATTCAAAAAACCAAGTTTTTGGTTTTTTATTTTTATATTTTACAATTTTTTTCTTTTTTAACGAAATTTGGAGAAAACTTACCTTTTTATGTCCCAAATACGCTGTAATTTATTTGATTAAAAATATTTATTTTTTCACCTTATTTTGAATTAATATCGAAAAAACACCCTAATTTTCAATCGAAAACTCACCCGTCAAGATATCAGCAGAAAATTCGTCAAAAAATCGAAAAAAACCAGAATTCGATTTTTTTAAAATTATTATAAATAATTTCATCTAAAAAAATGTGATAGCTGCAATTTGTTTCAATTAAAAAGTTGATTTACTTAATGCTAATTACATTTATGTCATAGAAAATCTCATTATATATAAATATAAACGTTAATAGTACAATTAAATGTAGATACTTTATTCTGATTACGTTATTCATTACAATATTTTTAAACACATTAATCTTATCATTCACAAATACCTACTTTATCTTCAATTCTGATCACTTATCCATTAGTTTTTGTCTTTTTGGCATTTCTTCATCGTTAGATTCGTCAAATATCTCCGATTCTAGTAGATCTTCGAAATCTTCATGACTATCACCTTCTTCCTCTCCAAAATTGTTTCCAGACTGCGTTGGTAAGTTTCTTCTTCAATATTGAAGCAATTTTCAGAACCATGACAGTTTGAACATAAATTTGTGCATTTTAAACCATGTTTTCGGCAACCACATTTTAAACTGTTACATCCAGTATCACAGCTGCAGCATATAGTTTTGAGCAATATTTCCGGAATTAATTCTTTTTGTGTAAATTTGGGCATAATTCCACGTTAATATTGCTTCCAGCCCCAATCTGTTGCTGTTAGTTCGTTACCGAACCAAGTTTCAAGCTGATAATATGCCCTGTAACAATGTTGTTCTGCTGCTCCTTCTATGGGTGGGAGGTTTGCCAAAACGATTTTGGCTGATTTTCATGTATATTTCATATATTTTGAATATATCTGAAATATATTTGAAATGTATAAAATATATATGAAAATCGGCCAAAAGTTTGTTATTAAAAATATATTTACGGTGTATATTTAATATATTTTTTATGTATTTTGAAATTTTTTTTTTATCATGGGATTAATAAAATTTTTTTGTGCAAAATTAAGGAGATTATTATTAGTATGTATTATGACCCGCCTAGCCCCTTCCCCACTTCTCCATGAAATACCTTTTGATGGGCTACTATTTTTCGTAGGTCACTCAGGTATATAATTTATCTTAAAATAGTTATAGATAGACATCTACGCATATAATTTAAAGAAGACTCCACAACTTTCTCCAAATATTGTAGATGTCTTATTAAATATTAATTTTATTAACTTATTTGTTTGTTAATTGTAGTAGAATATTTTTATTTGCAATATTTTTATCAATGTAATATGTAATCTGACGTTTTTCGAGTAATTTAAGTGTTAATTTTAATAAATAGCTCTAATTTTTTTTTAATAATTAAATAAAATCGTATTCGAGTTTTTTTGATTTTTTGCATTTTCTGAGAAGATTTACTTTAGTAACATATGTATTTTTTTCACCATCGGAAAGTAGAGATTTCAATGAACACAAAACATACCAACTTTTTGAAAAAAGCTGGTATTTTGACGGGTGAGTTTTCGATTGAAAATTAGGGTGTTATTTCGATATTAATTCAAAATAAGGTGAAAAAATAAATATTTTTAATCAAATAAATTACAGCGTATTTGGGACATAAAAAGGTAAGTTTTCACCAAATTTCTTTAAAATTGAAATAAAAATTGTAAAAGATAAAAAAGAAAAACCAAAAACTTGGTTTTTTGAATTATTCACATAAATTTTGACGTTATGTGAAAAAAGTGTAAATACAAAAGTTTTAGATCTTTTTATTACCTACAACTTTTCCATTTGACTTTTTTCGATAGGTCTTTTAGTTTTGCCGGAAATCAAGAAAAACCGTTGTTTACCCTTAAAAACTCACCCCCATCCCCTTCCCGACCTCAGATCGCCCGTAAATTATTTTTCCTTTAATTTTTATAATATTCCCCTCCTTTTATAATGGGTTTCATCCTACTATTATTTTATTTCAGTTTTTATTATTTTTAAAGGCTTCTACCCTAGTCTAGTAACTCTAAATTCACTATTTGAAAATGATAAACGTAACACTACTTAAAATGCTTTTTTTCACTGGGGGTGCGATTATGTAGGTACTTACTATATATACAAAGTATACATATAGCTCATGGGAGCGTTCGAGACGCGAGTTCCATAATTTTAGTTCACCCAAAAAGGTCTCAACTCATCTTAAGAAATTTCCTCTTTTAAATTCAGTGTAAAATGAATTATCGTTTTAGGTGCTATTTTATTGGAGAAACCAGAACTGATGTCGATGTTCATAGAAGCACGCAAATCTATAGAAAAGTACCTGAAGAAAGACGACTGGTTCGTGTGGGCTACTATGTTACGGGGACACGTCACGCTGCCCGTGTTCCAGTCACTCGAGTCGTACTGGCCTGGGGTTTTGAGTCTTATAGGTAAATATCAGTTATTATTTTAAGTATCCGTAAAAAACAGTTAGTATACCTATATGAGACACACATCACGTGGCCGAGTGGACCGCTTTCCTACCACTCGACTCGTATTAGGCATGATACTATTTAAAAGATAATGGTCCAGGGTATTACGTCGACGCGTCACGCTGTCTGTGTTCCAGTTACTCAAGACATTCGAAAGTTTTACGGTTCGACGGGCCTGTTGGCGTGGCTGGCAATTCCTTACTTTTCACGCCGGAGGTCGTGGGTTCGATTCCCACCCAGGACAAATATTTGTGTGGATGAACATGTCTGTTTATCCTGAGTCTGGGTGTAATTATCTATATAAGTATGTATTTACAAAAGAAAAACCAGTTATCTGGTATCCATAGTACAAACTCTGCTTAGTTTGGGATCAGATGGCCGTGTGTAAATAATGTCCCAAGATATTATTATTATTATTTTAAAGCGCAATTTATTCTTGTAAGATAGTATAAGAAAAAGGACTGGTTCGTGTGGGCCACAATATTACGTTGACACGTCATGGTTCCTGTGTTCCAGTCACAAGTACAGGGTTAATGTCACGTCTCATATCAAAAATACAAGGTAGTTTTTTTATTTGATATAGGCGGCCGATTTGAATGATTGTAACACGCTATCTGTGTTGAAACCACGTGAGTCAAACTGGGCCGGGCATCTACTATATTAGTCGGGAATAAATTAAGTATATAATAACAATAATTACACACAAGGAATAACAAAAAACAGCAGGTTTACAAATTGAGTGAAAGTAAAACGGTACTTGTTAGAGTCTGGAGTCCGAAATAGGTTGAAACCTGTACTACAGATCTCCAGGCTCTCTCCGGAAAATTCTAAAACTAGGTGCATTGAATGAACGTGTTGTTTGGGTAATGTGAATGCTTATTATGATAACTCTATATATATATATGTATATATATACATGTATGAAACATGCATATATCTATACATATAATAAAATCTTATAATATTTTTTAAAAGGATACTCGAAGCCAAAAATATAGTTTTTAGATTTTTTGTTCGTTGTCTGTATGTATGTCCAGACTAAACTCAAAAAGTACTGCATGGATATGCTTCAAATTTTGCATGAATATTACTAAGAGGTCGGGTCAACATATAGGCTACATATTATCACGCTATCCCTTACGGGGGAGGAGCTATGATAATTTATAAAATTTTACGCGGGTAAACCGCGGGGCACAGCTAGTTATAATATATATTAAAAGATCCTATGTGAGTGTAAGTCTGTGTGTAAAGTGTGTAGGAGTGTGTGTAAGATATTTTTGTGTTTATAGAAACTGCAATTTGCATTTTAAATAAAACCTGTCGCTTTGTTCACTAAGGCTGAAATCTTTAGAGCGTACTTAGACTTTGCTCAGACTTTACTTAGACAGAAGTTAATGCATGTAACGAAATTACAATTGTTGTTTTGACTTTGTCTGTCTTAGCTTATGCTAAGCATAATCTTAACTTCAAAAAGTCTATAAATACCAAATCAAAGTATAAGCTTAGCATACATTTAGCAAAGTTTTACGTAAGTAAAGTTTGAGCAAAGTCTAAGTACGCTGTATAGATCTCAGCCTAAGAAGCAACATTTTGCGTTTATTATTTAAAATGCATTCCTATCTATTTTAACCTCAGATCTGAGATTTTAACAATATATTTCAGCTGTCAATAAAATAATATTAGATAATGTGTCCTACATTATTTTTTTTATCTATGCCTGGCCTATTAGTATTATACCTATCTTTCTTTACATATCCTTCCTTTTTTTTTATTAAATAAGCACAAATAAAAACTAGGAACTGTTATCTCTTCTAGGTGAAAGTGACGCAGCAATGCGCATAATCCACAACTATCACAGCGTATGGAGGCAGTACGGGTTCACGCCCGAAGTATACAATCTCGGTACGGGCGAAGCTTCATCATCGCGCGAGAGCTATCCGCTGCGGCCAGAATTGATCGAGTCCATCATGTATCTGTACCGAGACACCAGGGATCCCATTCTGTTGCAAATGGGTGAAGATATACTTAGGAGTATACAGCATAGTGCGAGAACGCCGTGTGGATATGCTACCGTAAGTGACAACACCCAAATATAAAATAAATAAAAAATAAAGAAGGTTTTTATTAACGACTTTAAAAAGCGCTTGTAAATAGTCAGAACATGTTTGTAGTGATATAATTAAGCATACATAATTATTTCTAGTAACAGCTATTTAGGTACACGGGTTGTTAGAAAACATTAATAAAATTTATTTTGTAATAGTAATGATATTTAGCTAGCTTGTATTGAGTTATTGTCCAAGAGATTATGTTTAAGTTTAATCATCGGAATTTATAATTTTAGCTATGTTTTAGTACATATTTCGCAATATTTATGCCTATTTATTATATTTGTTTATTCGGTCAGCATAAATTTGTTTAAACAGTTAATTTGTTTACACATTTGCGTCCTTAACAAATATACTATTTTAAGTTATACTTACAGGCTAACACCACATGTGTAGGCAAAATATGTTCTATGCTTTTTTTACGATACTCCTCGTTGGTCTAGCGGTAACGTGTTTAACCGCATATAATGAGGTCCTGGGTTCAAATACTCCGGCCAAAAAGTAATTTTAGGAATTTCCGAAAAGATAATTTCTTAGCATCAGCCCGAAGTCTGGGAGTTGGAGGTATTCCACCCCCGTGCCTCGGAGAGCACGTAAAGCCGTCGCGTCGGTCCTGTACCTGACCTCCTTTCGGTCGTGTCGCTAGTGGTCGCATCGGATCATGAGAGTGATGAAATAGAAAGTGCTCTTGTGTTTAATCACACTTGTGCACTATAATGCATTCCATTACGTAAAATAAAATTAAAAACAAAATATAAAAAGCACTGGCTGACAAAAGGTTTAAAGAAATCATGCAAAAATAAAAGATAATTAAAAATACTTACATTAAAACGAACAATGAAATCCTCCTTAAATATTATAAAAATTACGAAAGAATATTAAAAAATGCAGTAGCGACAGCAAAAAAACAACAATATACCGGGTGTCCCAAAACTCAACGTCAAGCCGAAACGGGGTGATAGGATTGATCATAACCATCACGAGAAAAATCTGAAAAAAAATCTATCCCATGCAGTTTGAAAATTATGGGCATTTTAAGAAAAACCTAGAAATTTGATCAAACTGTACCATTTTTCGGTTATTGTGGTTATTATTTTTTATTTTTGTTCATTTGAACTTTAGACACGTAATCCTAAATAACATTTCTAGAATCCCAATAAAAAATAATGACACAATTGCCTTAAGTTCCCGAGAATTGAGACTATTTGTTAAACTACGAATTTAAAATTTTCAAGATTCGTCGACTTTGACAGGCCCTCCTATAAAAAAAATGTACTAGAGTGCCTTGGCAAGTAGCATTAAAAGTTGGCGCATTTAATCAGAATTCTAAAATGGTACAATACTTGTTAGTTCCATACAATAGAAAAGAGTAAAAAAATTAAAACCTCAAGTAACCCGATTTTTGCTATCAGATTTTACTCAGTTAAAATGTTTTTAATTCGCACAAGCTCTAGGTAGGTTCTTAATTTTAAGGCAAAATGATGAGAGAGATGGATAATGGGTATGTTTGCCATGAGTGGACGTACCACTAGCAGATCTTCGCGACATGTGGTTTCAACAAGATGGCTGCCCAGCGCATTTCGCAGTGCAAGTAAGAGATTTCCTTGACCAGGAATATCCGGGAAGGTGGATTGGACGTTCGGGCACTATCTCGTGGCCCGCCCGTTCACCAGATTTAAATCCCCTGGATTTTTTCTATTGGGGAGTTCTCAAAGAAAAAGTTTACTCAAAGCCCATTGAGAACGTAGCCGACCTGCGTGAACGCATTTCTCAAGCAGCTGAGGCGATCAACTCTCGAAGATATGCCCGACTAATAAGTAGATCTTTTTTAAGAAGATGTAGGGCTTGTATTGAGGCTGATGGTAAACAATTTGAACATTTATTTTAATAAAAAACGTTATTTCTCTATCATCTGACTTTTATTCCAACAAACCTAATTATTTTACTAATTTTACTAACTTTTTTTCACTTTGGTAAAAGTGGCGTCACTATCTGTCTCGCTCACTCATGGCGAACATACCCATTATCCATCTCTCTCATCATTTTGTCTTAAAATTAAGAACCTACCTAGAGCTTGTGTGAATTAAAAACATTTTAACTGAGTAAAATGAGATAGCAAAAATCGGGTTACTTGAGGTTTTAATTTTTTTACTCTTTTCTATTGTATGGAACTAACAAGTATTGTACCATTTTAGAATTCTGATTAAATGCGCCAACTTTTAATGCCACTTGCCAAGGCACTCTAGTACATTTTTTTTATAGGAGGGCCTGTCAAAGTCGACGAATCTTGAAAATTTTAAATTCGTAGTTTAACAAATAGTCTCAATTCTCGGAAACTTGAGGCAATTGTGTCATTATTTTTTATTGGGATTCTAGAAATGTTATTTAGAATTACGTTTCCAAAGTTCAAATGAACAAAAATAAAAAAGAATAACCACAATAACCGAAAAATGGTACAGTTTGATCAAATTTCTAGGTTTTTCTTAAAATGCCCATAATTTTTAAACTGCATGGGATAGATTTTTTTTCAGATTTTTCTCGTGATGGTTATGATCAATCCTGTCACCCCGTTTCGGCTTGACGTTGAGTTTTGGGACACCCTGTATAAATAAAATTAAAATATCTCACAATAAAGTAAAAGCTATGTGGAACATAATTAATGAACGTACAAATAAAATTAAAAAATCTGACAAATATAATATCAGCCTAAAAATTAACAATGATATAATAACCGAACCTAAACTAGTAGCCAATACTTTCAATAACTTTTTTGCTAACATCGGTGAGAAAACCGGCCGAACATCTGGCATTATATTGAACACCCCGAGTATAACTGAGTCAACTACAAACACCATGTTTCTGAGCCCAATAAATACTCGTGAAGTTAACCAAATAATTAAAAATTTAAAAAACAAAAAAAGCCGTGAATACGATGAGCTGCCGCCTATCCTTTTTAATAAATGCGCAGAAGAACTTACTTTACCTTTCTACATCCTAATAAATCAGTCCTTTGATGAAGGTGTTTTCCCCGACGAATTGAAAAAAGCTATTATAAAACCTATACATAAAAAGAGCGATCCTAATAATTATCGCCCTATAGCTCTTTTGCCGACAGCTTCAAAGATTTTCGAAAAGGCAATGTGACCGTGTTTATAGTTTCTGTGAAAAATACAACCTTTTCAATGACAGTCAAAATGGCTTCCGTAGGAATCGTTCAACAGTCTTAGCTATTTACAAGTACATACAAGAAGCACTTAATATAATAAACAATAAACGCTATGCTATAGGTATATTATTAGATATGACGAAAGCATATGACAAGGTACAATTTAACATACTACTAAAGAAATTATATTATATAGGAATTCGCGGAAAGGCTTACGAATGGTTTAGATCCTACTTACAAAATAGAGAACAACTTGTAGAACTTGAATATTTTAATGAAACAACAAAAGAAATAACGCACGTCCGATCTGATGGTAAACATATCACAGCATCAATACCTCAAGGCAGTGTAATCGGTTGTCTTTTATTTCTTATTTATATAAACGACCTTCCAAAATCCATAGACGGACCATGCGTTTTGTTTGCAGATGACATTTCTTTACTTACCCATTGCGAAACGAACTCTGACATTAATTACCAATTGACAAATATTTTCAATACAATAATGACCTGGATGCAAGAACATAACCTAGAAATTAATTTTGCAAAAACTAAACTTATGACATTTCACCCTAATCAGAAGGCACCTATTAACATTGACTTAGTTTAGTGTGGAAAGGCCTCCGGCATGGACAATATCTCAGTCGAACAAATAAAGAATCTTGGCCCAATCGGCGTGACATGGCTGCTGCAACTATATAATTATTGCCTAAAGTCAGCTTCAGTTCCACGACTCTGGAGAAAATCGAAGGTAATAGCAATTCCAAAGCCAGGAAAATCAACAGACGATCCGAAAAGCTTTCGGCCGATATCTCTACTGTGCCATACTTATAAGCTTTTTGAGAGGCTATTACTTAACCGTCTTACAATCGCTATAGACCCTAAGTTAATACCAGAGCAGGCCGGCTTTAGACCAGTTAAGTCTTGCGGCAACCAGTCCCTAAAACTTGTACAACACATTGAGGACGGTTTTGAGGACAGAAAAGTTACGGGTGCTGTATTTGCTGACTTATCAGCTGCCTATGACACAGTTAACCTAAAGCGGCTGATGTGGAAAGTGGAGACGATCACCAAGGACCACAACTTTGTGAAGGTACTGCGTGAAGTGCTACATAATCGCAGTTTCCAAGTCCATCTCCTACTTGATAAAAGTCGTTGGAGAACACACAAAAACGGCCTTCCTCAGGGTAGTGTCTTGGCCCCTCTTTTATTTAACATATACACCAACGACCAACCGCTGAATACAAACACGTCCCATTTTTTATATGCTGATGACCTCGCTCTCACCTCACAAGCCGCCACGTTTGAGAAAGTGGAGGTTGACCTCTCAAATGCTCTTGAAAACTTGGCTGAGTACTATGTCATAAACTCCCTAAAACCTAACCCGAGCAAAAACCAATCTTGCGTTTTTCATCTGCGCAATAGAGAGGCAAGCCGCACACTGAATATAGTATGGAACGGAACGCCCATTGCACATAGTAACTTCCCTAAATACCTTGGGGTTTCTCTGGATAGGTCTCTAAACTTCAGAAAAAACTGCGAAAATATCAAGCAGAAGGTACACTCTCGTAACAATCTCCTACAACGTCTAGTTGCCACCAAATGGGGAGCCTCCCCCGACGTTGTACGTACTACCGGATTAGCGCTCTCATTCTCTGCAGCTGAATACGCATGCCCGGTGTGGAGCCGCTCAGCCCATGCAAAGCTAGTGGATATAGCTTTAAACGAAACGTGTCGAACCATCACTGGTTGTCTTAAACCGACACCAGTTCAATTGCTGTATCCACTGGCAGGCATAGCTCCTCCAGCGGTGCGTAGAGCGGCGGCAAGCTCCAGCGAGAGATTAAAAATGGCCTTGTCTCTGTCCTGTGTCACAAAGGCTTAAAAGTCGACACAGCTTCGTGAAGTGCGTCCTTCCACTGAGCGGAGAACTCTCACAGGCTAGATGCCAGCTGTGGTGAGAGTGTACCAAACTGCCTGCACCATTTGTTCCACCATCTGAAAGTCTCTCCCCTGGATGGAAACTGCCTTGGCTAGCCTGGAAATCATTAAATAGGCTTCGAACCCAGGTTGGTCGCAGCAGGGACAACTTGCTCAGATGGGGTTACATTAATGATCGCCTTCAATGCAAATGTGGTGTAGTCCCACAGACAATGGGACATCTACTATCATGTAGCGCGTGCCCTCACAACTGCACGCTTAAAGATCTGATGGAGGCTACTCATAATGCGATTCTCGTGGCCAAGTTCTGGGCGGACACAGTTTAGATTGCCATCGACTCGCTAAGAAGAAGAACATTGACTTTATATATAATACTCTAAAAATAGAAGTAGTTAACCAATTCACGCTACTAGGATTAAAAATTGACAAACAAATAAGTTGGAAACAGCACATACAAAAAGTAAAAGCAAAAATCTCGAAATTCACGTATGCTCTCCGAGAGATTAAGAAAACCACGGATCTAAAAACAGCACTCACCACCTACTACGCATAATTATGCTTTCGCATGGCTTAGCTATGGTATTATAATGTGGGGAAATAGCACTGACGCACCTACTCTCTTTACGTTACAAAAAAAACTAGTCAGAATCTTAGCTAACATACAACAAACCGATAGTTGCAAACCACACTTTCAAAATTACAAAATTCTTACTTTACCAGGTTATTCATGAAATATGTAAATTCGTTCGGAAGCAGCCAGAATTGTTTAACAAAAGAGGAAATACATCAACAAAATACACATTTCGACATTTCATTTTCATTTCATTTCATTTATTCATGAACAAGTAACTTGTATCTGAATGTGCACAAAAACATAACATAATGACATAAAGCAAAGTAAATTACATATGAATTAAATTAACAACTTAAAAAACATTAAATTTAACAAACATTTACACAATACTTACTATTTTAAATAAAATACAATTAAAAACATTCAAAATTAATTTTAAATAATACAATTTCAATAATAAGAAAATAATTAATTAATTACAGATGAGACAGATTCAAGAAATTAATAAAAAAATATTATATTAAATTAATAGTTAGATCAATAAATCAATAGTGAACAAAAGGCAATTAGAATATGATATAATAATATTAATAACGTTATATATATATATATATATATATATTTAAAAACAATAAAATTACAGTTCTTCTACAGCATATAGACATTTATTCAATAGGAATTCTTTTAGTTTTATTATAAATGCACTACTGTATACAGTACTTTTTATGTCCCTAGGCAACCTGTTGAATAATTTTACAGACTGGTATCGTGGACTGTGTCTCACTATTATTAAGTTATGTTGAGTCAGATTCTTCATGTCTAATCTACGGGTACCTTCCCTTATCTGCCGTTCTTCTATGGTCTCATAGTCGTGTATGTTTTTGGCCATATTACTTAAAAGTACCAGTACGTAAAGACTAGGTACTGTAAGTATTCCTAATTGAATGAAATGTTGACGGCAACTTTCCCGTTGTGAGACGCGGACCATGGTACGAATTGCACGTTTTTGTAGTACGAAAGCTCTTCTACAGTTATATTCATAGCTATTTCCCCAAAAAAGTATGCTATACCTTATTTTTGACTCGACTAGTGCAAAACATACTATTTTTAACTGTTCTAAGTTGATTTCATTTCTTAGGGCTCTCAAAGCGTAACATGCAGATGATACCGATGCATCAATTGCTTTTAATTTTGGTTTCCAGTTTAAGAGTTTGTCAATATGAATACCTAAAAATTTTACTTCCTCAACTAGCTCGATGATGACTTCATTTAAGGCAACTTTTAAAACACCTTTGTTACGTGCTGTAGTTTTAAATAACATTATTTGAGTCTTTTTACTGTTTATAATCAATTTATCTGCCGTGAACCACTCATGAAATGCTTGTAACGTAGCATTAACCCTTTCTGTCAAATCTATCATGTCATTAGCTGCCACTATAGCATTTGTGTCATCTGCAAAAATTACTAATGCAATGTCAGGTAAAATTGTATTAAGATAATTAATCAAGTCATTAATAAATAATAAAAATAAAATAGGTCCTAAAGTAGATCTCTGTGGTACACCCGTTGATATGCGTACAATTTTGGATTTAAACTTTTTCTTTTGTTTATTCTCAGTTTTGTCAATTTCAACGTACATCCGCCTGTTTTTTAAGTACGAAGAGAATAGTTGCAAAGCATTTCCGCGTATTCCATAATGATTCATTTTAGTCAGAAGTAATTCATGGTCAGTAGTGTCAAATGCAGAGCTTAAATCTAGGAAAAGGCCTGCAACTCTCATTTTATTGTTGATTTTGTTTATCACATCGTCTAATAATGTATACATGGCGTCTGTAGTACCAACACACTTTTGATACCCAAGTTGTCTTCTATTTAAAACTTTATTTACTCGCAAGTGTGCTAAAAGCCGAGTTTTAAGCAACTTTTCGAATAATTTTGACAGCACCGGTAATAGAGAGATGGGTCTATAGTTTTTAGAATCAGACTTACTTCCTTTCTTATACACAGGTATAACTTTCGCCATCTTTAGCTGTTCTGGGAAGATAGCCTGTTTTATACACTTATTGAAAAAGTCAGATAGAGGCTCAGCTAATATTTCTATGTGCTCTTTGAACAGACAAATCGGCATTTCGTCATACCCACAGGAATGCTTGTTTTTCAGTCGTTTAACCATCGTACAAATCTCATTTGGAGTGGTAGGAGAAATACACATATCACTGCCAACCTTGTCAGTGTATAGATGAAGTAATGCCGATGCACGGTTTCCTTCAATTACTTCACTAGCACCTTTATAGTCAAATTGATTCACAAGTAAGTTAGTTATTTCCTCTGGATCCACTACAATTCGTCCATCAACCTTAAGTCTAAGATCCTTCTTAATTACATGCTGTTTATTAGTACATTTATTAACAATCTTCCAAATTTCTTTACCTATATTTTTTGATGTATTTATTCGTCTCATTATAGCAAGCTTTTTAGCTTTAGAAACAATATTTCTATATAGCCTAATGTATACATTTTTATACTTTAAAACACTCGGTTCAAGATTATTCCCATTGCGTGCACATAAAAATCGTTTCATCTTGCTAGAGGTACGTATCCCTTTAGTGATCCACTTTATTTGTGTTTTATTCTGAAAGTTAATCTTACATTCTCTCTTTCTGTAGCTATTGCGAAACACTTTATAAAATCTTTTAAAGAAAGTATTAATACCCATATTAGCCCAGGATTCTTTAAGAATACCCTGTACGAAAGTTGCACTATTTTTAATGTTGAATACTCTTTTATCTTTTACAATACACCTATTCTCATGTATATGAGGATTGGATCGATTTTCCAAACGAAGTTCAGCAAAGATACCTGCATGACCGTCGGCTAAACCATTGTGATCTACATCACCACCCAAAATACATGCCTCAGGCAGATTGGTTATAATGTTGTCAATACATGAACTACTATTATTATGGATGAAAGTAGCAGAAGATATCAGATGCCTAAAGTTATAACATTTTAACAAACTAAGAAATTCTGCACTTTTTTTAGTGTCTACTAACAGATCAATATTAAAATCACCGCATATTATACATTTCCTATTGAATAAATAGTCCAACAACTTCTCCAATCTTTCTAAGAACTGTTCGAAATTTTTATCAACTGGATTTCGATAGCAACAACAGATATAAAGACCAGTGTCAGCATCTTTAGCTCCACAAATTTCAAAACATTCCATTTTATACAATTTGTTTATTTGTTCACAAATGTTGGCTCGTCTATCCATGTGCCCTAAAATTAAACTACCTCCTCTTAGTTTAGTTTTTCTGGTATTGTAAGCTACTAACTTATAATTATTTAGTTTAAAAACATTTGCAGTGCTCTCATTCAAGAAGTGTTCACTTATACCCACGTAATCCAGCCTTTTATCTAGAGTTTCAATATAAACTTCAAGTTCATTTTTTTTGTTCATGACACCACATAGATTTTGGTGATAAATATTAATGGAGATATATTTATTGACATCAGATATATTTGTCAGACTACAAGAAATATTTACATAATTGTTTAAGTAAACTTAATTCCTTCGTCATATTATTCATTTGCTTCTTTAAATCTATATTTTCAATAATAATAGTCTCCATTTCATTTTGTGTACTTTCTAATTGAGTTTTTAATTCCGCTGTATACGTGGAAAACATATTGGTTGACAGATCCAAGCTTTTTCCCAGTCAATCTTCACAAGACATTGTACTTAAATTACTCTCGTCTAAACAGTCGGTAGATTTTGATTTAAATATTTTTTGTTTTCGCAGGGTAATATTGCCGCTGTCAATTCCTTCCATTTTTGTTTGTACTGTTATGCATTTAAGTTTCGATGTTCGTTGAATATGTCAGTGAGTAGTGCCCTTTTGCTTACTTATATTTAAACTTCAACGTATTTTGTTACTGTTCGAATATTATTAATTTGAACCAGAATTTATTTTATTTCGTTTTCCACACTCATTTGGTGTTCCTCCAGTGTAATAAGTCGAAAATATATTCCAAAAAGACTTGTATAGTTCCGGATTTGATCTCAGGGCCTAAAACTTTATGTCTGATGTGTAACCGCTGAGCCAACTGCCAGTTAGTAATGCAGGTTGAAATTAACTACTGTTTATCAGAAATGGTAAGTTACATATCGACACCAGCAATTTATACTAAGCTAACTCACAAAATCGTACTTTACAGTAGAGGCGTTTAAAGGGAAAAACGTGATAACTTTTATTTTAATTGAGATACTTATTTGAAATTTGGTACCCTTAGTAGTTAAATAATTCATTGTAATATCTCATATTTATTTTTCCTTAATTGTGTATATTTTTTTATTTAACGTAAGTTAGCCGCTTGTAAACGTAATTCCTTAATCAAATTGTACATATTACACACGTTTATCTAATGTTAGCGTATTGTATTACGGGAGGTCATAGTGCTAAAGAAGTGTTATTTTTGTTGCGTTGCTTTAATAATTTATAATATATTAAGCATTAATCATAACTGTAGGGCCCTATGCATATTCATAAGATATATTGGTATCAATTATCGTACTTAATAAGAAGTTATTAAAGTTAGCTTTATTTAACCGGTTCACGGGTCACTGGTGGATATCGTACTAAAAGCCGTCAAATGATATATAGCGTATTATACATCGACGTGTGCCACAAGTTAGCGTATCATTTACGTTTACATTGAGCTATATACATGGATGATTTTTATAAATTCTAGATAAAACTGTGTAAATAATATAATTTTTCGTTAGGGAAATACATAATAAAAATAAAAATAGTATAGTAATCAACACTTTATTAAAATTTCAGTTAAAAAGTATTTACTTATTAATTAAAGATAAGAGATCAGAATGATCAATCACAGTTCGACTTCGTAAATTATATTTAAATCAAGATTGCACTTAATTTTATTAAAAGAAAGCAAGAACTTCTACTTGTTATTTAAATCACATAATTTAAACAGTATGTTGTAATTATTAAGTACTTATAAACATTCAAACCTCATCATCACTTGCATTCTCCTCGTCCTGTTCAGTTGTTAATAAATTTATATAAAATGTATGATACTTTTCAGGTATAATATTGTTGTCACAATAATATTTTAAGTCTTTATATTTTGCTACATTAATTCTCAACAAAATTTTGTATGCTTTTTCGGGAAAAGGCTCAAACTGGGATAATCTAGTAGATGTCTTTTTAAAACATTGTATTAATTGATTGCTTTCGTTATCAGCTAAACTATACTTGTATCCCAATAACCCGTAATTATCAGGATAAACTTCAATTTTTTTCATTTTATTCCACATAATTTTATCGTTGCTTAAATTTTTTGTCCAATTCTTTTTGCTAATATTACTTTTAAAATCAAATATCATGTTTTGATTGACCTCTATAACGGTATAAGGATTCCCATTGACCTTTGCCCATCGCACTAGTGAATACCATTCATCTGGCGAATATATTTCTCTACCTCTTGCAGTCTTTTCTATTAAAGCATGAACTGAGTCGCCCTCATTTTGTGTATGGCCCTTTTCCATAAAATGGTGGCGAATCTTCATTTTAAAATTTTTAGAAGCTAATAAGTACATATAGTAAACGATACGGTTACGATTTTGTCCCCCACAGTTGTCTGACCATAGGTTGACTTCGTGAACTCCCTTAGAAGCCAATTTATTAAAAAAATCATATAAACAACTGGCAACTTCATTAGCCCCCCTCTTAGCCGTTTGCTCATCCCACATATAACAAAATGCTTCTTTTGATCCCATATCGTAAATTGTAAAATTATAGACATTGAGCTTACGCCTATAATAATAAACACTTATATTGCCATGTGGTGAGCTTAAAACTTTTTGAAAATCAAATACAATACAAGCTACTTTGTTACTAGAGACCGCTAACAGTTTAAATTCTAATTTTAACTTACGGGAAATTTCTTTTTCTGTTTGATGTTTAGTGAAGTTTTCCTTTAATTCATCTGTAGGGTTAGATGTATTTTTGTACTGATGACAGAGGTCGCATTGGTCTTTTTTTGGTAAATGAAACCCTATCTTCAAATTAGTGTTAACAATATCTCTATACTGTCGTACTGTCTGTACTCTATCATTATAATTACTATCGGTACACCACTCAATATATAACTTAAACATTTTTGAAAAAGATAAAGAAGGATCTAAGTATTTTTTACTTGAACGTCTTCTAACGTAGTGAGAATCAATAGGGGTGAAAGAATTAACGTGATCTATGACACTCTGTATCATTTTATTTGAAATGACATATTTATGATTATTATGCCGACCTCTGTCATCAGTAACATCAGTAAAATCATTATCTTGAGTTTTCCGTCATGCAGTGTATCATTCCGTCATTGCAGTATAAACAAAGTCTTTACTAATATCAAAGGTGTTCAGGAACATTGTTTTGCAAACTTTTTGTAATGTAATGCCATTTTCTGAATCAATGGGGAGGTGGTAATGCAAAGTGTGCGCTCGACGACTAAATTCAGTTTCAACATTAGTGGCAGTCTTTTTACTTTTTTTCATTACATATTTGGCGATGATTTGCCATTGCTTCGCGTGGTTACCCGTACCCCAGAACTTATGAAACAGGTCACTACGAATTTCTTGGCTTATTTTACTGAAGCATTTCAGACGACAATTGATACAACTGCCTTTAATACTTCTTGCTGATTTAGTTTTTCCTTTTGACGTGGTGTACTGCAATCCTTTGTTACACAAACGTTTTCTCTTTCTTACTATCCACTCATTTTCAAGAATAAGACGTTTTAGACCCACATCAGTCCTTTTTTTCGATCGCCGTTTATTATTTCTCGGAGTTGAACCTGCAGAGTAATCACTATCAGTGAACGTAGCTGGCAAGGTTATTGAATTACAGGGAGTAGATATTGCCGATACTACATCTGTGTTATTGCTGAGGCCGTTATCCACATGCGAATGAGTAAGACTTTCCTGGGCGGACGTACCGATTTCTGGTGTAAGTGTTCTATCTTCGGTATCTTGGCAGGAAGTCGGCACCAACGTGTAGTTTAAACTTTGTGATGATTCCGAAAAATCACAGAGGGGTGAAGGGACGGGGGTATTATCTATGCTGTCAAAAGGATCATTAGTCACTACCGAAAACAAAGGTTCGATACTTGGTGGAGTTAATGTCAATGGAGAAGGTTTTTGGATAGAAGATACCCTTGGTGAATAAATATTAAGTGGAGTATTAGGAGCCCCCAAGTCATTTAAATTTATATCTTGTAATACTACATCTTTTTCGTAATTGACTATATCTCGGCTTGCTGAACTAGTTATTGAATAATCATACTCTTGAATAGGCTCTTCTAGCATGACGTGCTCATACAAAGCCACGAATTCAGGATTGTCGACATCAGCAGGTAAGGGCGATGATTCTACAACAATAGGCATAATTTATTGAAAACATATGTTGTTATTTTATATAAAAAAACATGTACATTAAAAAGAATTACAAAGTACCCTCAATAAACTAATTAACGTACGTGTTTACATAAGTATTTACAACGTAAAGACCGCTAAGTAGTGCATTTTACAAACGAGCTAGTATACACAAACGCACTAAACTACGCTAACTATGTGTTAGCGTTATGTTACACGGATTTTGCCCTCAGATGCTCACATTTTCAAAAAAACGTAGCGTATTACTACATAACATATTTATATACTTTGACACACATTTATTATCTTTAATAACGTATTAAACTTACCTCTCTCTACAGTATTAAGCGGTATCTCACTATTTTTATCAACACTCCTCAATGAATATTCCTCCTTTTTGGTTAATTCCACTATATATTTAGCTCGTTTTCGTGACATTTTTGTGATAGTAAAATAACACTAACAATAGTTTAAATAACGTGTAACAATGACTCTATAAATTAGAATTTACTGTAAAAGTTTTTAAAACTACGCAATCACATCTAACACAGCGACAAGTGTCGTTAGACTCATGTAAACAAACAAGCGGTGCATCCCCTCCCCGCGCACACTCCGCTAACAATAATTGGCGTAATATAGATAGACCGATTTCAAAAAGTACATTTACTTAGCGTTGTATAAGATTTGTAACTTTGTTATTTTTGTATGTTTCTTCACGATTTTTTTATTACATATAAAAAACCACATTTTAAGCAACTTGGCATAAAAAAACGAATTTACCTAAAATTCGAGTTAGCGTAGTATAAATTGTTGGTGTCGATATGTCTAGTTGATCCGTTTTTGCTAGTCATTGCCAAAGTTCAAAGTCCATTTTTAAACATGTTATTGAATGTAGTGGACATAAAAACAGATTAAACTTACCATCATCAAGAATAAAAATGCACTCTTCTAGTCCCTTTGCAATGTCGGTAAAACTCTACAACAAACTACCACACCGCATAAAAGACGAAGAAAATATCCATATTTTCACGAGAAAATTAAAATGCTTCCTCATACAAAAAAGCTACTATTCAATAAATGAGTATTTGAATGATAAATCATTATAAAAAATAAAAATACTTTTGACATCTTTAAATCGTTACTATATAATAAATAATAATACGCGCAAATGCAATTAGTAAATAATATGAATAACACAATTTCTTTTTTCTCTTTTCTTATAATTATACGTGACTTACATAACATTAACTTATGACCTGACATCACACATCATGACAATTATTAAAATTTATACCTGTACCTACT
Source organism: Pseudoips prasinana (assembly GCA_951640165.1). Taxonomy (NCBI): domain Eukaryota; kingdom Metazoa; phylum Arthropoda; class Insecta; order Lepidoptera; family Nolidae; genus Pseudoips; species Pseudoips prasinana. Next base: position 10,145,391 of record OX621239.1, read on the forward strand.
ATACTACCTCCCAAATTACAATGTAAAAATATTGCTGTGCCCTAGCAGGGTTCATGTTTGGTACTGTACCTACTCTATTGTTAAGACCTATGTAAACCCATGAATGCAATAAATAAATTGAAATTGAAATTAATATGTCCTGCGCAGTTACTCTACATTGAGATTGGCCACCGTGGCCGAAATTCGGCCTGGAGGACATTATTATTATTAGGTACCTATGTACATCTATATAAATAAAAAGACAAGTCCTGACTGACTGACTGACTCATCAACGCCCAGCCCAAACCCTTAGACCTAGAAAGCTGAAATTTTGCACAAATGTTTGCTTTATAATGTAGACAAGGAATAAGGAAGGATTTTTCGAAATTCAACCCCTAAGGGGGTAAAAGAAGGGGGCTAAGTTAGTATGAAACTTTGCCGTTTTTGAAGTTTAAGGCATAAAAATTGGTATTTGGCATTCCAGTTAAAAATAAAAATCACGTATTTCAGGGTTTTTGGAAATTCCACCCCCAAGGGCGGAAAATAGGGGATGTAAGTTTGTATGGAAAATGTGACAATTTTTAAGTTAAACGCATGAAAATTGGTATTAGGCATTTCAGGTAAAAATTAAAATATATATTTCAGGATTTTTGGGAATTCCACCCCCAAGGGCGGAAAATAGGGGATGTAAGTTTGTATGGAAAATGTTACAATTTTTAAGTTAAACGCATGAAAATTGGTAATTGGCCTTTTAGTTAAAAATAAAAAATATATATTTCTGCATTTTTGGAAATTCCAGCCCCAAGAGCGTAAAAAAGGGGGTGTAAGTTTGTATGAAAAATGTGACAATTTTTAAGTTAAACGCATGAAAATTGGTATTAGGCATTTCAGTTAAAAATTAAAATATATATTTCAGGATTTTTGGGAATTCCACCCCTTAGGGCGTAAAATAGGGCATGTAAGTTTGTATGAAAAATGCGACTCTTTTGAAGTTAAACCCATGAAAATTGGTATTTGGCCTTTCAGTTAAAAATAAAAATAAGTATTCCAGGATTTTTGAAAATTCTACCCCGAAGGGCATAAAATATGTGATGTAAGTTTATACTGACTGACTGACATATCAACGCACAGCCTAAACGGCTGGAGTTAAAGACTTGAAATTTTGACAGAAGGTACCTTTTATGACGTAGGTATCCACTAAAGAAGGGTTTTTGAAAATTCCACCCCCAAGGGCGTAAAATTGGGGATGTAAGTTTGTATGAAAAATGTGAAACGTTTTAAGTTAAACGCATGAAAATTGTTATTTGGCAATTCAGTTAAAATTTAAAATATATATTTGAGAATATTTGAGAATTCCCCCCTAAGGGTGTAAAGTAGGGTACGTAAGTTGCTATGTAAACTGCAACTTGAAGTTAAACGAAAATGAAAATGGGTACTTAGCATTTCAGTTAAAAAATATATATTTCAGTATTTTTGGGAATTCCACCCCTTAGGGCGTAAAATAGGGGATATAAGTTTGTATGAAAAATGCGACATTTTTGAAGTTAAACCCATGAAAATTGGTATTTGGCCTTTCAGTTAAAAATAAAAAAATATTTATTTCAGGATTACCGAGAATTCCACCCCTAAGGGTGACAAATAGGGGATGTAAGTTTGTAAGAAAAATGTGTCAATTTTGAGGTAAACGCATGAAAATTGGTATATGGCCTTTCATTTAAAAAATATAAATATATATTTCAGAATTTTTGGAAATTCCACCCCTAAGGACGACTAGAATAGGCGTTGTAAGTTTGTATGAAAGTCTGTATTTTTTGAGTTAAACGCATGTAAATTGGTATTTGGTCTTTCAGTTAAAAATAATTTTTTGTTAAAAAAAAACCCATGAAAATTGGTAGAAGTATAACTTCTAACCCGTGTACATAAGTATGTACACGGGTTAGAAGTTATACTTCTTAATATACAACTTGAACATAGTTATCAATTTTCATACCACCTAGAACTAACTTCATGCTGTTAAATTTTTTGGTGTCGGTGTACGCGCGCATCGTAAAAATTCACTCTCATTATTTTTCTCCATCGCGCCAAAAGAAGTATAACTTCAAAAAGGACACACAATTTAAGCAAACTCAAACATAAAAAAATTAGTTTCTTATGCCAAGTAGCTTAAAATGTCGTGGTCGTTGCCGTCAAAGTAAAGATTTACCGTTTTATAAGATTTGTAACTTCTTTTTTTTGGTAAATTTTATAACAAATTAAAGTAACGACATTTTAGTCAAATTGGGATAAAAAACGAATTTATCTAAAATTTGAGTTAGCGTAGTATAAATGGTTGGTGTCGAGATGATCGCACCCAAAAAACATAATCTTAATTTTACTGATCTACAAGTTCACAATTTTGTAACTAGATGGCGTTAATGTCGTTTCATATCGCGGAACTTAATCGGCATATCGGTTAAAATAACTAAATGCTTGAAATAAAAGGTAGTCCAAAACTGAATCAATAGATGATCGCCTAAATCTCACCAAAAATATATGCACACATCTTAATTTTACCGCTTTACAAGTTTATATTTTTGTTAGTAGATGGCGTAATCATCGTGTTAGATCGCGCTATGGTTTCGTTCACAAAATGTCGCAACCTAATCTAATGGGAGTTAGGTACCTTTGTGATTAATGCATCGTTGATTATTATTTTACTTTATTTAACTTACTGACTATACTTAAAGACAATTGATATGTATTCTTTGATTTTTGCTTGATGGTATCAGTTTTTTTTTGTAAATAACAGTAGCAAAGTAGTCTTTCATTTATTTCTTAGTAAGGTTATTTATAGGTTAGGTTTTATTCAATTTATATTGCTTACTAGCTGTGCCCGCGATTTCGTCCGCGTGTTAAGGGGCCTTTTACAGTCCACTAGCGCCGCCAATCGAAAAAATGTCATAGCTCGTAAATAGAATCAAAAATACAAAATGTGGTCTATTAATACTGTAGAAAAGGCAATAACGTAATTTTATAACACATTGTCAACACTTGAAATATAGCTGTTTAGCTAAATCGTGCATTTGTAACAAAAACGGCCGTTTATGTTTTGAATGCACGATTTAGCTAAACAGCTATATTTCAAGTGTTGATAAGGTGTTATACAATTACGTTATTGCCTTTTCCACAGTAATAATAGAACATATTTTGTATTTTTAATTCTATTTACGAGTTATGACATTTTTTCTATTGGCGGCGCTAGTGGACTGTAATAGGCCTCTTAATTAGGTTATTTCGTTTTTCTTGTTAAATTTCTTGTTAAATAAAAGACTTTTTCTAAAATAAAAGTAGCCTAAGTTACTCCTTATTACATCAGCTACCTGCCAATAAAAGGCCCGTCAAAATCGGTCCAGCCATTTCAGAGATTAGCCGGAACAAACAGACAGACAGACAGACAAAAATTGAAAAAAATGTCATTTTGGTGTATGTACCGTATATATATTCATATTAATGTAGTAAAAACCGGTTATTTCAATATTACAAACAGACACTCCAATTTTATTTATTTGTATAGATTTGTTTTAAAAGTTATGTTTTTTAGATTAAGCTAGAAGTAAGTAGTTACATTGGTCATCATTCAAAATTGTCGCGGACAAAGTCGCGGGCACCAGCTAGTATATATATAAAGAAAGAAATAAATTTATATACAGGGTTACTTCTAAAACAATAACAACCTCGCAGTACTAGATAGTTAACACCATAAGCAACAATTTTGTTTTTTTTTTGTTTTTCTTCTTTATTTCTATCTTATTCTTATATGAGTCAATCCCAGTAAGTTAAATTAATACTTGTGGTGGGGTTGACTCGCTTCTTTCCTTAATTGCTAATAACATGGTGAGACCTAATAAACATCAAATCTTAGACTAAGGTATAAAAATAGTAATAATAATAATAGAAAACACAAAACATATAAAAAAAAGAATAATAACAATAACATTTTATAAACATACTGCTACTTTTTTATATATATACAATTCACTACACCCTAACACAGCCTTATACACAGGTAGATACTAATTAGATCAACAAGCCAGTTTGTTTCAGCTCTTCCACATCTAACCAAGTCTGATCAGGATATCCTCCGTTTGATCAAAGGTTAGTGTCTTTAACCACAATGCCAAAGTCTTCTTACATTTACAGAGAGGTGTAGGATAAATATTCAATTCCTTATCTACTTTATTGTAGATATAAGAAGACTGACAATTGTATTGACGTTGTGCAAAACTAGTACGCACTCTGGAAGAATGACCTACTTTATCTTTTCGCCTCCTGTCCCGACAAGTTGGTATGTAAGGTAGCGTCTTATGGAGGTTTAAAGTTACATTCAAAATATATAATTTCCTGACGGACAGTAAATTGCTTATCGAATAGAGTTCGTTGGTAGGGTATCTGTATGGCTTGAAGTACATGACCTTTATAAGAGACCTTTGCGCCCTTTCTAGATCAATAAATTTCGTTTTTATGGCACCACCCCACACAGAAATACCATATGTGAGGATAGATTGTGCCAAAGCCATATATATCCCATTTTTGTCCTACAACTTGGATAATTTGTTAGATTTTGTTTTCATACATAAAAAAAACTTCGTTTAAAAAAACCGACTTCAAAAACTAAAAAGTATAAAAAAAATATCTTAATAATGATTTAATTTAATACATCACTTATAATATGATATTAATGAAATAATATAATTTGTATGTGCTGCCTATTGATAGGTTTGAAGTCGGTGCCAAGCCAAATGTAATAGTAGGTACCACACTCGCCGCGCGTTATTTTCAGCGGGATAGCTTCGTATTTCTACACAAACAACCCAAGCGTGCAGACGTCGTTGACAGTCGTCATATATTTTTATCATACAGTTTCATATTAATTCATATTGTTCTTTAAGTTTATTTACTTAGGTTAATCTTTAGTGTAGGAATTTCATCACAAAGTATGAAAGCTGTATGTAATATTAACTTTTATTTTGCTCGGGGCTTGACACCGACTTCAAACCTATCAATAGGCAGCACATACAAATTATATTATTTCATTAATATCATATTATAAGTGATGTATTAAATTAAATCATTATTAAGATATTTTTTTTATACTTTTTAGTTTTTGAAGTCGGTTTTTTTAAACGAAGTTTTTTTTATTTGTTACTTTTTTGTGTCTAGCTATGGTTAGGACTTCGAAAGGTGCCGTGCGCCTCAAAACTATAGATCCCAACAAACAATAACGGAAAAAAGAAACATCTTCCGAAAAAATTTTGTTCGAAACTCTTTTTCGCGTTCTTGTGGGTGACAGTGAATGATCGAAAAGACCGTTTGTAAAGTAAGAAAAACTACATAAAATTACGTTCACTCTAAGAAAACTTGCACAGTACGAGTCTAGACTAGCTAAGATTTATGAAAGTCTGAACAGCAAGCGTATAGGTTAGGCCGTATTTATGACCATCTAGCTAACGAGTCTGTGTGCTGAGGGCTTATACGCTAGATCTTATTATGAATCGAATGATCTTATGATCGAATAGCCATCTAGTCTGCTGAACAGAGGGTATGAGTCAATGAAGACTAGGTCTTATTAATGATCGATTAGCCAACGAGTCTACTGAGCAGAGGGCTGATAGCCTAGGTCTTATTTATCATTGATTAGATAATGAGTCGGACTCGCCCGTGAAAGGCGGAATGTTTCTGTAGCAGCAAGTATTTGAGTTGATAGAATGGAAGGTAAATTGCGGTTTACGATTTATGACGCATAAAAAAAACTACTTACTAGATCTCGTTCAAACCAATTTTCGGTGGAAGTTTGCATGGTAATGTACATCATCTATTTGTTTTAGTTTTATGATTCTCTTATTTTAGAACTTACAGGGGGGGGGGGGGAAGTTACATGCCCCCCGCCTTTGGAAGTGTCTCTCGCGCAAACTATACAGTTAAGAAAAAAATATGTTATAAACCTCAATATCATTTTCGAAGTCCTATCCATAGATACCCCACATGTATAATTTAATGATTTTTTTTTTAATTCAGTTCTAAGTAAGTATAGGGAACCCCCAAATTTTATTGTTTGTTTTTCTATTTTTGTGTGAAAATCTTAATGCGGCTTACGGAATACATCTGCTGACCAAGATTCGACAGTATAGTTCTTATAGTTTCGTTAAAAAGTGGCTGTGACATACGGACGGGCAGACATACAGACATGACAAATCAAGAAGAACCTTTGTGAAAGACATTTGGCTACAGAACCCTAAAAATGGCAGCTATTCCGCATCAAACTAAAGAAGAATCACGTAAATCGGTTCATAAATCTCAGCGTAATCGGTGTACGTACATAAAAAATACGCTGGTGCTAAAAGGTGCGCCTACATGCGCTTCCAAAAAAAAAGCTTATTCGTGCGTATTAAACGCTAGTCGTCTGAAATTGTTGTTTATGTTCATGCCAAGACACACTTGAACAGGGTGAGTCTAGCTTGTCTAGCTAAGATTTACAAACGTCTGTGCCAAAGACAATTACATCGTCCACTTAAACAAAAAATTTCATACAAAAATGTCCATAAAATGAAAACTACTGGGCCAATCTATGTAAAATTTTTATGGGACCAAATGGCAACTATTCCGCATCAAACTAAAAACGAATCACGTAAATAGGATCATTAATCTCCGAGTAATCGGTGTACATACATAAAAAAAAAAAAAAATACCGGTGTACTTGAGAACCTCCTCCTTTGGAAGTCGGTTAAAAAATAAGTATTCCTCTTCCAGATTGAATGTTTATAACTCTTTAAGAATTGCAAAGACGCGTACACGCGTGCGAGCTAGCGTCGTTCGCGCGTCGTCCTTTCTTTTATGAATGAAATATAGACTTACAAACTAATGCTAATGTTTGTTAGAAAAAATATTCATAATTATAAAAAGAAAAGTGAACTGCACAATATAAATACTAGGAATAAAAACAAACTAGCCATGCCAGGCTTTAGAGTAAGCAAAACTAATCAATCATTTTTAGGAAATTGTATTAGGTTTTATAACAAGATTCCTACTCAAATTACTGATCTGCCTGACACAAGTTTTAAAACACATATTAAACGTATACTTATGGCTAGGGGTTATTACACCACTAAAGAGTACATCGATGACAAAGACGTCTGGCTCTCACTTCCTACCTGCACATTGCTCGCTGGAGATCTTGTAGCCATATAGACATGACTGATCTGCTGTGTTACGTGAACTATCTGTAAATGATTGCTATCATATACTTAATTTAAAATTATTGACTCTGTCTCAAAATGAATAATGTTATTGTTTCGAAGTTTTTCTTTTGTATACCTAAATATAATCTAAAATAATAAGCATTCAGACAACCGATCGAGCATATATTGTGTTTGTCTACTAAATAATTACTCTAATTGGACCAAATCCCGTGTTCATGCCCGCTTGAGTATGTTTCGCCGGACCGTCTCAACTGGGTCGTGTTGAAACCGGTAGTAGATGAACCCACTGAGTTTGTTTCGCTGGGTCTTCTCAGTTGGGGCGCATTGGATCCGGTGGTAGCATTAAAGCCCGACCGTCGTTATTAACACAAGGTCCGTCATAATAATAATACCTTTAATATAGACACAACCATTGACAATATGTAGTAAAAATATTAGACTTAAACTAGATAATTAAACATAATCTCTTGACAATAACTTGATACGAGCTAGCTAAATATCATTTCTGTAATAAAATAAATTTTATAAATGTTTTCATACAAGATGTACCTAAATATCTATGTTACTAGAAATAATATCTAATGTATACAACTATATTACTACCTACAAACATGTTCTGACTATTTACAAGCGCTTTTTTAAAGTCTACGTGAATAAAAACCTTTTTTATTTTATTTTATTTATTTATTTAAACACTTCACGACTGTTCAACAAAAATTTTAATTTAATTTTTATGTATCGAGTAATGTCCAAACTCGTTAAAAAAAAGTTGTTTCTTATGATGTTAGCAATCTAGCCCTGCTAGATTGTTGGCATTTTACAAATAAGAATAATTTTGTATGTACTCTGTATTTTTCAATATTATTTTTAATCATTTAGTTCAAAAAAAAATTATAAGCTAAACTATGTTACTCGCACTTAATGAAGAGTCTGGGTATGAAAAGAAAACCGGCCAAGTGCGAGTCGGACTCGCGCACGAAGGGTTCCGTACCATCTATAAAAACGAGCAAAAAAATCACGTTTGTTGTATGGGAGCCCCCTTAAATATTTATTTTATTTTGTTTTTTAGTATTTGTCGTTATAGCGGCAACAGAAATACATCTCAATCTGTGAAATTTTAACTGTCTAACTATCACGGTTCATGAGATACAACCTGGTGAAAAACGGACAGAGAGCGAAGTCTTAGTAATAGGGTCCCGTTTTACCCTTTGGGTACGGAACCCTAAAAAAGGAATCTGCTTTAGACAATAGGACTGAAGTAAAACTTCGTTATACTAAACGTTACTGGCTATGAGAGAAAGAGAGAAATAAAATTTGTGCTCGTACGTTACAGTTCCACAAACTTATCTGGCCCGCTGGCAGCGTCGCTGTTATCGCATTTAGTGTTGCTAGTAACTATTTTTTGCAATAAAGTGGGTAAAAATAATATGAACATTGTAACGTTAATGTTACTTCACAAAAGCAAACAAATACTGTCATTACAAATCTTCATATTTTATACAATAATTATGATCATTTACATAAAATGTATGCTGAGTGTTCTCTAATGGAGATACTCCAGGTATTATTATGTCACCGGAATGGTTTAATTCAGAAGTCATTTCATTATCATCATTATCGGAAAGACTGCTTTCGCTTTCACTATCACTACCTAAATGAATGATGAAAAGCTCAACTAAGTATCCATCCCTTTTTCGATACACATTTTCAATATTTTTTCACATGATTGCAATGCTTTTGCCGTTCATTGACTGTTATTTTATCAAAAGCTTCTGCAGTCAATGATAGGATTTCAGAATTCGATCTACCAATATTCTGATCTGCTTGCTCTTTTTCTTTCACAAGTTTTCTTACAAATCGCTCCCGGACACCTACAAAGGAAATAGCAAAAATTAAATAAATAATGAGTATTTTAAAATATGTATTGTAATTAAAAATGCGAGGGGGAGTTTCGTATTTTTTCAGAAGCTGACAACACTAACCTGTAGCAGCAGCTACGCGTTCATACAACTTATTGAAGGGTATAATTGGTGCCTGATGGCGTTTTTCTTCCTTCATATAATTCAATACTTGTAATATAACATTCCTCGCATCACTTTTTAAAGCTTTCGGCATTTTTCACAATTACAAAACACATAAAGGAAAATAAATACGTGCAACAAACAATCAATGGCAGGAATGTCATGGAATAACAGGCCGATTGACATTTCAAACTGGCGTCGTTAGTTCTACTTTTGGCCACCGGGCCAGATAAGTTTGTAGCACTATACGTTTCGTATATTACTGAAGGGGCAAGAGAGAGAGAGAGAGAGAGACGCGAGTACACATTTTCTTTCTCTCATAGTTACGTTTCGTATATTGAAGTTTTACTTCAGTCCTATGATCTAAAGCATATTCGTTTTTTATACCCAGTCTTTATTAAGTGCCAGTAACATAGTTTGGCTTTTAACACCTCTCATAGTAATTTTACCGTGTATTTTTTGACTGCAGATCAAAGACGTGCGTGATCATCGTATAGAGGATCGCATGGAGTCCTTCTTCCTCGCAGAAACCACGAAGTACTTATACTTGTTGTTCGACCCCGACAACTTCATACACAACCCTGGTGTACACGGCACAGTCATCGACACTCCCAACGGGGAGTGCATAGTGGATGTCGGAGGGTACATCTTCAACACTGAGGCCCACCCTATAGATCCTACAATGCTGTATTGCTGTCGTGAAGCCAGACAGGGGTAATTGTTTTGACTTTTTCCAGACTTGCCGGGTTTCAAGCCCAGCACCTATTAACAATTTGTTCAAAGTGTATGCATACAGTAGTGAGCCCTTTTACAAGCTGATCGAGCTGGCTACGATATGGTTAAATCTCACTGTTTTCTCCTATCCGATGTTGTGGTATTTCTATGAATTCTGTTTCTAAACTGTCACATTCACCAAACCAGCGCCTACGTAAATTTGCGTCATGTCTTATCTCTAAGGGCCAGCGCAGACAGAGAGAAGCGCAGCGGAGAGGATTTTATTAAGCCACTAGAAAATCAACGTTAAAATTATTGAAGTAAAGTTCATATATGCATAAACATTATATGCCCGGAACCGCGCGAGCATTTTATGTTAGCTTCAAGCATATATGCACTTTATTTCTATAATTTTAAAGTTGACTTCCTAGTGCTTTAATAAAATCCTCTCCCCTGCGCTCCTTTCTGTCTGCGCTAGCCCTAACACTCAAGAAGTCTTATAGCTTATTCAAACTTCGAATTTTGGATCTAGTTCTCGATTACAGATGCCGTTAGTATACCGATGCTTCACGTGTCGATGTAATTCTGTTATTTGTTGCTAGATGGCGCTACTAGTAGTGTCGTTATAGTAACCTCCATGGTGTAACAGAACAATCTATGTGTACACGATCATGCTTTGAAAAGATAAGCTAAATAAGGAAACATTTAACTGGTCTTCAATATAGTTACCACCATATTCTAGACTCTATTCGTTTGTAATTTTATTTAATATTAAATAATTAAAGCTGTTAGAAATAAAGAGCGCTGTCTTTTTTGACAGTTGAGTAGCTCACTCTTATACTCGTTCACACACATCAAGAGGCAGGTATTTTGTGTCAACTAAAAATAACCACTACATCCCGCATAAATAGTTATCAATCGAAATATTCTGAGGAAGCAATAAGATTCCCACCAAACTTGTATACTCTCGAAAAATAAACCCAAGACCTTTTATATATGAATAATATATTTACAGAATAAATATCAGCGAAGTTCACAAGATGTACCAAATGCTTGAAGAAGAAGACAACATTAAATTCATGACTATGATAGAAGCTTCCTCTAAAACCCCTATTAATGAAACAGCTACTTCTGAACAAGTCAACACTCCAGAGGATAGACCACTCGATTCAGAACCAATAGACGAGAAACAAGTACTCATCAAAACCGAAATCCGAACAAGATACGTTAACATCGATGGCACAGAGAGAGTCGCAGAGAAAGTTAGCAACGAATCAAGTTTAAGAGACGTAGTTAAAGAAAGAATTAGCAACTTCTATAATAGTAGTGCAAATACTGTTGAAGAACCTACAACAGAAAGTTTTGATGTCGATGATATAATAACAGCAGAAAGTGAGCAAGAACCCGACACACTCGTAACTCCAAGCGAGGCAAAAGCAAAAGGAACATTTAAGATTTTATTACCAAAAGTAATACAGGACTTTCTAAATAATGACTGGAAGTCTAGGCCTAGGTGTGAACCTCAGTACATGTTGGAAAGGATAAGGAATGAAAGGAGATATCCTGATCACCCTGATGTCAATAAATACGAGTTGCTATTGACGCCGGCGCCATCGTTTTTGCAGCGGATATCTTTGGCTGGAGAGTTTTTGAACAAAAAACAACTCGAAGTTTAATATAAAATAAAGACGTTATTTATTTACGTTTAAAAGGGGACTTATTGACTGTGCTGTTATATTTAAGTGGAAGGTGTCTTGGTGTAAGCTTTTGGATCGCACATGATCTTATTGTAAGAGTTCCTAAAATATATTATACTTGTTGTTTAATTGAGGTCGTTTCATTTATATACATATTAGCTGTTCCGGCGAACTACATAACGCCTTATTTTTTGCCGTCAATACTGCTGAAACGCTGAAAGTCGAATATTTCATTACTATTTTAATACCTAACATTTTGCGTTTTTTCTTCCGGAGAGAAAAAAAATAGTGCTGATGAAACGACGACCAAAAAAAAAACAACGTCTCACAGTCTTTTGTCTTATTCGCACACTCACATTTCGGAGATTTGTAAATATTTGCAAATCTTTTTTTTCATACAAACTTCTGACCATAACTAATAAATAATAACTAATAAAAGAAAGATTTATCTAATTTCGTGCAGTCGTGTAGAAGTTATAAGCATACAAACATTTCATACATATATATAAAATGTTTGTATATCTTTGTGCTTGCATTAGTCTATTGCTATAATTTATTCAATAACACCAAAGAACTTGGCCTTATTCGCCAAACTCGCGTATACCAAGGTATGTCGTAAGTGCTTGGCTGGTTTTTCGGGGCTCCAGGAAAGACACACGCCACGTCATCTGCGCACGAGTCTTGTGAATGTGAACCTCTTATTATTAGGCCGGATTTGGAGGAAGTAAATTTGGATAGCTAAATAACAAAAACGAAGCACTGACGACTGATGACGACAAAGAGGCACCGACATAGTAGTATGAATCTGTGGAGGCATGGTTTTTTTGGACTGCAGTGGCAGTTAAAGATGTGTACTCTACCGCCGTCACGTGCAAGCAGCTCAGAGACTATAGCGATGTTGAGACGCAGCCGCTGTGCCGGTTGGAAAGAGCTGGTAATCGGTGACGACACGTAATTGTCCTTTCAGAGTTCCCACACCACCTGTGGCTGTGGTCGTTAAACTACCTGAACATAAATTCCCATCATGCTCCTCTAGTAGCCCAGAGAAGTCCACGGCAGGTTTAGGTTTAGTCGGAACAAGCCCGACATAGCCACCCACACACACCACATTTTGCGGGTGGCACGTGCATTCCCACTGTCTAACCAAAAAAGTTACTGTTAGTTTAAACTAGTACTACCGATATACATATATGTCGAGATAGAGGCTTGAGCATTGGATGTTGAGTCAGTGCCCACAACCAGCGGCGCAAATTCATTTGTATTAGAAATTAAATATCTAGTAATTAAAACGGTGAAGGAAAAAAATGTGAGCCGTCACGGGACGCCTGGCAGATGTGAAACATCGACATTATTTTGTAAAAGTAATATGCAGAAAAGAACATATTGTGATAGGAACTAAATATGTCATAATGATAAAATAAAAAGTCGATTGCGCCTGGCGACGCGTCGCCACACCGTACACACTACTATCGTACAGCGTGGCGACGCGTCGCCACGCCAGAAATCTATTTTACGTGCGGCTATAGATGTTTCACATCAAAAATCGTGGCAAAACCTGAGTTCCCAAAATATGTGAATGCGAACTCCCCAAACAGCACTAGGCCAGTGTGGTGGGTTAGTGCCTATGCTTTCTCTATGCATTGGTTTGTGCAGTATATTAATTTGTTCAATGACGAAAAATTTTCCTATGGATATAACTAAACTCTATAGCTTCTTCTATAGTAATAGTTATAATCTAATTACAACTCTCTGTCAAAATGACGTTTATTGATGTCTTCAGTGTCTTGAGAACTTAAGAATAATATTCAGCAGAATGAAAAAATCTAAATACAAATTCTAGTTCGCCTAATAAATTACAATATTACTCAATATTTAAACATGCATACTTTTGTACCGGATGGGAATCTACCAGCGACACTGAAGTGTGTGTTAGAAAGTAGTACATGGGAGACGCAACCGATGTTTTATTACGCAGTAGATTTATCATGACCGAATTGAAAACTACTGCATCTGAAGAGAATACTTTGTCGTCAAAAGGATACAAATTATTAAAGTTCGTAGGGGAAGGAGCATACGCTAAGGTAATATCAGTTAGTGAAAATTTATATTGCCAAATAGACTGGCATTTTCAAGGCTCTCTTATTAGGTAGGTACTTTGATAAATTAAAGTATATAAAGTTATATAAACACAACCATTGGCCTTATTTGGGGTACCTACTTCCAGAATATCCGTGACCGATTGTAGAACAAATATTTGTTATGAAAATGACTATCTCCAAGCCAACTCAAAATTTATAATAACTTTCAAGCCATCCTGTATAAAATGTTAATTTGTAGGTTTATTTAACGGAATATGGAAAAGATGAAAACCACAAGAGTGTACTCGCATGCAAGGTCATTGAAACAGCTAAAGCTCCCAGAGACTTCGTAATAAAGTTTCTGCCGCGAGAAATCGATGTGCTCGTTCGTTTAAATCATCCACATCTTATTCACGTACATAGTATATTTCAAAGGAAGACTAAATACTATATTTTTATGAGATATACTGAAAATGGTGACTTATTGGGTTATATTTTGAAGAATGGTTGCGTGTCGGAGAATCAATCAAGAGTATGGTTGCGACAACTCGCTCTCGGGCTGCAGTACCTGCATGAAATGGAAATAGCACACCGCGATATCAAATGTGAGAATGTACTGCTGACCGCTAATTATAATGTTAAGATATCTGACTTTGGTTTCGCGCGTTTCTGTGTAGACAACGATGATCAATTAACTCTAAGTGAGACGTATTGCGGATCGATGTCTTATGCGGCACCAGAAATTCTCCGAGGCAAACCGTACCAGCCTAAACCGACGGATTTATGGTCGCTGGGTGTCGTGTTGTTTGTTATGCTGAATAAATCTATGCCTTTCGATGATACGCGTATGCGGAAGTTATATGAGCAACAAATGGGCAAGAAGTACAGATTCAGGTCCCGCGTGGCAAATATTATCTCGATCGAGTGTAAGACTGTAGTGAAGCATCTACTGGAACCCGACCCAGGTCTACGCCATTCTCCTGCACAGTTGCTAAGTTGTGAATGGATTGCTATGGACAGTAGACTTACAAGTAAGCATTAGAATTCATTATTAGTAGTTTCATTTTTATTCGCTTTTTTTTCCAGTATTTGCCAATTTACAATGCTGAATGCCTTTTAATATTGTCTATGTCACTATTGGTTATAACAAGATTTAATTTAATTAATAAGACAACAGTAAAAAACTGGCATACTACAATTAAAGTTAGCATACTATTGTAGGGCATTTGTTATTCATTGCTAACTATAAATATTGTGGGATACCTATACATTCGGAATTTAATTTTAACATCATCGACATAAGCGAGTGTTTTTAGTGAAACATTTTTACTATATCTCAAATTTTGTCGTCCATCTATCGCATGTAAGGCGGCGCCCATGGCTCGCATCAGTTTACCGGGTAGCATTTGATCATTTGTTCACTTGATCGTGATGGACAATGACAAAGTGAGTCGAACAAATCGGTTAACGGTAAGAGAATGCCTTTGACAGTAAATTCGCCTTCGAAGTTGAATCGAACCCGCGACTTCCCGGGTATTAGGACCTGTGCCTCTAGCACGAGTTCCTGCAGTTTACTTACTCGATCACACGTTCAGTTTCGTCCCATACATTGAGCACCAGAGTTTTAGTTCTTAATAGTTTCCGCAAGAGGCGCTGGTGCTCAATGTATGGGACGAAACTGTACGTGTGATCGAGTAAGTAAACTTCAGGAACTCGTGCTAGAGGCACTGAGCGGGTCTTGTTTTATAAGCTTTCTCACAATAATGTACAGAGGCGAATATCTAAGAATTTTTTGGTGATGACTGGTATTTGGTGATACCATGACTGTCCTCTGGTGCCTTCTTCCTTGGTATACTTATAGGTAGCCAGAAGCCTATAGCTCCGCTATCTCACTTATTGGTTCTTAGATAAGTTGGCAGTTGCTTGCCGGTAGCTAACTAGAGTGGGTGTCAAACTGTCAACCCTGATAGGAATGGGGGAAAAGGCAAAAAAAAAGATAGAACCATGCCTTATATATATATTAACAGACGATCGTTGTTTGAAAAGCCTAATATCTGATTGCATTTTTCAAAAAGGCTGAAGTTGTACAGTTTCTTGACATTTTTTTAGTAATTGAATTGTAACTTACATAGGTATGAACGCAGTAGAGGCAGCGGCTCTTAACCGTGCCAGAGAAGAGCGTCGGCGATTGTCCGATTTGAATAAAAATCTCCGACAAGGCGATATACTAACGGGACCTCAAAGTTCTGCATATAGGGTAATGGTCCTCATTTTTCTTAATAATTAACTAAATAATATCAGAATATTACTAAAAAGGTCATTTTCCGATATTAAGTACCTACGTTGAAAATACTTTGGACATCTCACATATTAATATAATTATATTATAGATATATATGAACAATCTAAAAGTTAAATTAAAACAATATTTTAAGTCACTGTAGGTATTAAAATGTATAAGTACCTAATCTGTATGTAGCTTATTAAGTGTATTTTCTTTATTAGTTTAGTTAATTGTAAAGCATAGTATTCTCGTATAAATGTTCTCGTAAAATCAGGTATTTGTTTAGGTATATATATTATTATATAGATTGATATTAGATTGACCCATATTGGGAAGTGTCACGCTCAAACCCAAGAGGTTTAAGTGACACTATAGGTATTTAAATATTCTGAATTGTAATATGTTTTTTTGATAATTAATAAAATAAAACAAAAAATATGCCCCGCGGTTTTACCCGCGTTAAATTTTATAAATTATCACAGCTCCTCCTCCGTAGGTGATAGCGTGATAATATGTGGCCTATATATTGACCCGACCTCTTAGTAATATCAATGCAAAATTTGAAGTAAATCTATTCTGTACTTTTTGAGTTTAGCCCGGATATACATACAGACACACAGACAAAAATTCTAAAAATTATATTTCTGGCTTCGATTTCGATCGCAGATCACGCCACAAGTATCCTTTAAAAAAATATTCAATGTACAGTTTTGACTTTCCTACGATTTTATTATATGTAGGTATAGATGACAGCATCTGTGGCGCAGTGATTAAGGTAGCCGCCTCACTACTATCACGGCACCCCTCTGTTTTGGGTTCCATACCCGGTCATGGCCACTATTGGAACAGTATTGCGTTCTTAGTCTGAGTGCAAGATACAAGGAACGCCATGATATATATACAGGGCATTTCTTGTATCTTACTTAGTGTAAAAATCAAAATCAAAATGTCATTTATTCCGTTAAAATATTACATTTGTGTGGAATCGTCAATTTTTTTACCCTACCGTGCAGTACATGACGTGGCAGCTACTGAGAAACACTGCCAGAAAACTCAGTAGGAATCCTTTTTTAAAATTGTATCCATGTTCTATCCCATCGCCACTGATGGAACTGGATGGTCGGAAATGGAACAGTTCTTCTAAACGTCTTCCATCCAGACTCAACACATTTAAAGAGTCTTATAAGTATTTTGTTTTGTGTGTGTGTTAAATTACTTTTTTGTTTAATTTAATTGGACTTCGATTTTACATTAACGAAGTATTTTGAAGACGTTTATTGTTAACGATTTATATATATACATTTAACTGGATTATATATTTTATGTGCATTCTGTAGTTTCCTATAATTTGATAAGTACATGGCCACACTGTCTAGAAGCAACAATTTAAATTTATTTATATAAATGTATAGCTACGGCACCTTTTGACATGGGTCTCTATCAAATACAAAAAAGATGAAGCTAGCATGTAAAGGCGACGTAATTATTATGTTGCAGGCAAGTGAAATGATTCGGTCTCTAGCTAATGTGACCTCTAAACCACCAAGAGACTAAATGGAGGGACGATCCAGAGTAAGTAAATTACAAATAAAGTAGGTACCGGTAAATTTCCCCTGCGTTTTCCGCACGTGAGAGTTGTTTGTTTGAGATGAGCTCTACGCTCTGCATTACGAATAATGCTATTAAACTAACTAAAATAACTAGTTCAAATATTTAATAACATTGTTTCCAGCTTACACGATATTTTCAATACATTGATTTATGTGCCGATCGATCGGTTATCACGATATCCGCTCTATTGGCGGCAATATAGGACGTGATAATAGTGCTGTCCCGATATTAATTACTTTTTATTATTACTTTGGTCAAATGTTAACTATACTAATACTGAATTAAATAACTACTATACTATAGGCTAGAGCTGGCGAAGAATTGAAACTCTCAGGATCTGAACAATTAACACTTGCTTCCCGCGGTTACAGAATGATAAAGAAGGTGAATGAAGGCTCGTACGCTAAGGTAGATATTTGTTAATAATATATGATGATACTAACTGGCTGGAAATTTGACCTATTCCGTGCCAGGTTTTACAATACAGATCATTGGCAATATATTAAACCCAAGTTATAACAAAAAACAAATACAACATAATATAGTAGGTAGTCTGGATGGATCTGATCTGATGCAACTTGGACACAAGGATTCACTCCCCTTCAAATAACTTTCTAGCATTAGATAGAACCTAATTGTTTCGAGAACTATCCATACATTAAACTTACACTCAGACATTGAGATATGAGTGTAGGTACACACGGCTACATATGAAACTAAACATTTCCAATATAAGCTGAACTCTCATACAACGCAAGAGCAGCTTATAGTGGAAATGTATAGCTTGATATGTAGCCGTGTCTACATAAGTGAGTAGTCAGAACATACCGCGGTAGGTTCTGCGACTAATCACGAATAATAATACGATATATGATAAATACTCATTATTATACTGTTATTATGTATATAATCATTACAAATTTAATAAAACAGGTATACCTCGCAGAATACAAAAATCCTCACAAAAATGATAAGGTATCCATGCTCGCCTGCAAGATCATCGACACAAGCACGGCTCCAAAAGATTTCGTCAAGAAATTCCTACCGAGAGAAATAGAGATGTTAATAAAACTGAACCATCCGCACCTCGTTCACACACATAGCATATTTCAGAGGAAGTATAAGTACTTCATATTCATGCGGTTCATGGAGCATGGAGACTTGTTGGAATTTGTTCTCCAGAAGGGCGCAGTATTAGAAGACCAAGCACGGATATGGACAAGGCAACTTGCTCTCGCCATACAATACATGCACGAGCTGGAGATCGCCCACAGAGACATTAAATGTGAGAACGTGTTACTAACTGCTAATCAGAACGCCAAGTTGTCGGACTTTGGATTCGCACGATCGTGTGTCGACAAGAGACTCAAAGATATTCGCAGCGAAACATTTTGCGGTTCCTTATCTTACACTGCTCCAGAAATATTACAAGGCACACCGTACTTTCCTAAGCCGACAGATATCTGGTCCCTCGGCATCGTATTATATGTAATGTTAAACAGAGCTATGCCCTTTGAAGATAAGCATATAAAACAGTTATTCAATGCGCAAATTAATAAGAATTGGAAGTTTCGTTCGCGCTATGTCAATACCTTTTCAGAAAGTTGTAGACAGATTGTGACACTTATGTTGGAACCAAATTATCAGAACAGAATAACTATAGATCACATAGTAAATAGCGAGTGGATTGCTATGGATTCCAGATTATTAGGTTAGAACTATGAATTATATGGTATTAGAATCGAATAGCCCGATTGTAACCAAAAACTAAATTAAACAAATAAAAATATCATTTCATTTCTTTCCATAGTAGTTCTTATAAAAAGGACAGGCAATCGTTAACTGAAACCGGTTTTGAACCCTTACGAGTGAGTATAGAAACCGAGTAACGGCGTATCCATACATCGGATACGCGTAGGTTATAATAGGCTTAATGCACGTCTTGTAAATTCTAACCTAGCAGGCATATTTTACTACGTGCATTCAAGAGGCAGTGAAGTTGAATAGGTTAAATGCGGCTCAATTATGCACGATACACAGAAGCTCGCGAAGAAGTTAAACTTTCGGTCAAAGATCACAATACAATTTTTAGCTTTCATATCCTTTGCCAATTAAACCATTTGCCAAAGACGTTAATTGGTTGACGTTGCCTTCGAACTAGTGCTGTAATAAGAATAATGCAGGGTATACGAGGACAGCCAGATTGGCTTCCTTAAGGCTGGGGATGTCGCTCGTATATATACTCTTGTTCTGGCTATAGCCAGAACAAGAGAGGGGCAAAGAGCCAAGCCTTGGGGAACTCATGGACCTCCTTTGATGTGGGCAATTTTATTCGAGTGGGCTGTCGTTTTCTACACGATGTATGAAAGAGATTTAATGAAATTTAAATTTGTTATGTCTTGTAAAATACAGAATTACTAGTTTCCAAATATTGCATAAATTGCAATCAAGAATAAACTTTTTCATTGCCTCTATTATAGAATTGTCACCTCAAGAAATGACTGCATATAAAAAAGCGTGTGAAGAACGGGAGCAGCTCCATACAAAACTAGGAAATGCTGGCCAGTCCACTCCAGAAAAAGTGGTTGATTTGTTAACGCCTGAAGCTGTAGTGCAAGCCACTTTTCAAATCACGGATCCGAAGACGACGCCTTGGTAATATAAATTAGATATTCCTAGATAACCACATTCTAAGCACCTTTATCGCTAAAATTATATTAAAATATTTTTAAAAAATTGTGTAAGGAGATTTTATATTTGGTTCACTATTTCTGGCTAATAAATGATTCTAATTCAGTTCAATTCATTTGTCATAGATGTTGGTCGTCGCCAGCGCCACTCAAAACGTTTTTGTTTTTGACGCTCGCACGTTTATTGCATACGCACTCTATAAACAGTTATAGTTGTAAGTACCTAGGTACGTCTTGTGAACTCTAGAAACTTTGATCTAAAAAATATTGATAATGAGTAGCCCATGACAGGAAATTTTGTGTTACATATTACTTATAAATACATATTTCTAGATTACCTACTTAAGCCTTTGAGTACACAAAAAGGTGAACATCTTAAGATTTTCAAAGATTAAACTTAATAATTTATATCATACGAACTGATGTTAATTTAAGACTTCATCTTTATCAAATAAGTCCAAGCACATTATCTCTCTTCCTCATCCTAGTTCTATGTATACACAGAATGTAATCTTTATATTATTTCCAGTTTCCTTCTTTTGGCGAGTAAATGGTTATATGTAATTAATTACTAGAAACTTTAACGTTTAAACCTTTAAAACGCAGTTTATAGGCATGTTTATAAATGTTTTCAAACTTATAACACCATAATAGAGCATTTAATATGGTGGTAACAGTAAATACACTACCCGGTACATTTTTTTTTTTTAAGATATTATAATAGTTGGTAAACACGGCTACATATCAAGCTATACATTTCCAGTATAAGCTGATCCCGTGTTATATAGGATTTCTATATAATGAGAGGTCAGCTTATATTGGAAATGTATAGCTTGATAGCTGGTGCCCGCGACTTCGTCCGCGCCAATTTTGAATGATGACAAATGTCTTTTATAATTACTTCTAGCTTAATCTTAAAAATATAACTTTGAAAAGAAATAAGCAATATAAATTTAAGAAAACCTAACCTATAAATAACCTAGCCAAGAAATAAACTAAAGACTACTTTGCTACTGTCATTTTAAAAAAAGGGCCCGATATCTTCAACCAAAAAAATCAAAGAATACATATCAATTGTCCTTAAGTAAAGTCAGTAAGTCAAGTAAAGTAAAATAATAATCAACGATACATTAATCACATAGGTAACTCCCATTAGATTATATTGCGACCACGGCATTTTGTGAACAAAACTATAGCGCGATCTAAAATGATGATTACGCCATCTACTAACAAAAATATAAACTTGTAAAGCGGTAAAATTAAGATGTGTGCATATTTTTTGGGTGAGACCGATAACCGATATGCCAAATAAGTTCTGCGATCTGAAACGATATAAACGCCATCTAGTAACAAAATTGTGAACTTGTAGATCAGTAAAATGAAGATGATATTTTTTGGGTGCGATCATCTCGACACGAACAATTTATACTACGCTAACTCGAATTTTAAGTAATTCTCTTTTTATCCCAATTTGATTAAAATGACGTGATTTTTTAATTTGTTATAAAAATTACCAAAAAAAAAAGAAGTTTAAAATCTTATAAATCGCTAAATCTTTACTTAGACTACAACGACCACGACATTTTAAGCAACTTGGCATAAGAAACGAATTTTCCTAAAATTTGAGTTGGCGTAAATTGTTAGTGTCGATTTATTGAATCAGTTTTTAACAACAAATTATTCCCTGGATTGCTTTATTTTTAACTGAAATACCAATTTACATGCGTTTAACTAAAAAAAAAAACAGATTTTCATACTAACTTAAATCCCCAATTTTAGTCGTCCTTAGGGGTGGAATTTCCAAAAATCCTGATATATATATTTACAATTTTTAAATGAAAGGCCAAATACCAATTTTCATGGGTTAACCTTAAAAATTTCACATTTTTCATACAAATTCCATCCCCTATTTGTCACCCTTAGGGGTGGAATTCTCTAAAATTCTGAAATACATATTTTAATTTTTAACTGAAATGCTAAATACTTACCTTAAACAATGTCACATTTTTCATACAAACTTACATCCCCTATTTGTCACCCTTAGGGGTGGAATTTTGGAAATCCTGAAATATGTATTTTAAATTTTTAACTGAAATGCTAAATAGTACTAAATACCAATTTTCATGCGTTTAACTTAAAACTTGTTGTCACATTTCATACAAACTTACATTCCAAATTTTACGACGACGCCGCAAGGCCGTATATAGTGCAGTCATTGAAGCGAAAAATACGGTCTTACCTCCGAATTTTTTTACTGTGAACCGATTTGCATGAAATTTTGGAATTAGGCTCATCTTACCCTTAACTTCAAAAGTGAAAATGATCAGAACTCCGCCTATTGTTTTTAAGGGGTGTAAACAACCTCTTAATGGAAAAATTGACATTGAGCCATTTTATCGCTATAAAACATGTCTAATAGTAAGGGGTGAAATTGTAAAGTATTTTCTTACATAATAACCTCATATTAAAATAATTTTCAACCCCTTGAAAATCTTACAACCCTTGCAAACAACCCCTAAATTGAAAATATCACAAAAAAATACTTTGGTATGACATAAAAAGATGTAAGTATAGAGTAAGTAATATTTTCTATTATCTATAATAATTATCAAATTTTAACCCCCTTCAACCCTTGAAAACTACCCCTTGATAAAAAATTGTTAAATTTTTCTTTATATAAAATGAAAAGGATTAAAATATTATTCCACACTCTCGAAAATGATTATCATATTCTTAAGCTTTTCTACCCTTAAAACTACCCCTAAATTAAAACAGTAAATATATATGATTACATATTTAAAAATAATTTAATTTAGAGTTAAAAAATGCCTTTTATTGAATAAAATATTTACAAATTATATAAAATAGTACTATTATTATTAAAATAAAATATAATATTATTATTCATGACTCAATATCGGAGTCGCTGCCACATTCAACATCTTCTGGCTGAATCGGAGGGCTATTTTGGCAGTTACGAGTATCTCCACTGCACGTTCCACAGGTACTATTACAAAACAGACCAACTTTTCTGCATCCGCAAGACGCTCCACATCCTTTTTTGCAGTTTAGTAATATATATTTATGTATCCAATAGCTCTAAAAACGTGTTGAATTAAAAATTCCACTATACATAATCTATCAGTTAATTTTATTATCGATGGCTTTTTCGATGGCCCCTTCACTTAAATTTGTTGGTATGTATTCATGCCTACGTTTCCAAAATATATAAGCCATATTATGTATATATATACACATTACAATAGTTGGGGGTCTCTATTATACTGCGTACTTTCACATTGCTCCAAAAGAAATTTTCAGTTACTAAGTAGAAAAAAATATGATAAGTTTTTGGACCATAACTCCTTCAATTTTCATGCTATCACAATTTATAAAACACCATTGTAAAGGTAATTAAGAGAGCTACAATATCCTGCATTGCAATATATTAACCTTTTTATAAAACGGTGCAGGGTTAAAGGGCTTAAGAGAGGTTGTGATTGCGCTGCCACGCGCTCTTTAAACAATCATATCTCCGTCAATATTTGTTTGACAGAATAAACAAAAAATCCAAATTGTTTGTTATAAAAATACCTAAATCTTTTATCCTTACACTTTTATACGTATCTGTCGTCATTTTTGAGATATTATGAAAAAAAAGTGGGTTTTTTTTAAATTTTAAGTTTTGTTTATTTTTTTAATCGTGACTTTTTTGAAAATTATGTGTCCTGAAGCAGCCAAACTGATACTATCTATCAAACTCTTCATAATAAAGTTTATTCTAGGCGGAATATGATTAATTTTAATTTTGGTGAAAATGGCACTTATGAAACCCATTGATTTAAAAGAAAAAACATTAGATGCTTTCCTTATTTGCAATACAGCTCACTTATTTTACGTGCAAAAGACTTTTAATAGTGCTCATTTTAAAGCTTATTTCAAGGACTACAAAACCCTATTGTATTAGAATGCATAAAATGCATTTGCTCGCCGCTAGATGGCATTGACCACATCGATTAAATTTCAGACAAAATAAAAAACGGCTTTGATCTTTAATATCCAGCTTAATATTGCACTTAGAATACTTTTTAAAAAACCAAATTGTTTATTGTTTTACCTGCTACAATTTTTTGCTCTATAAAATTTTCGATAAAACTTATATTTTTAGAGATATTTCCAAAAAACCGATGAAAAACGTGAAAAAATTGCGAATTTTCAATTGCCAATAACTTGAAAAGTATTGGATTTATTGAAAAACTTTATAGATGATTTTTGCTTAAAATTAGGCCTTCTATCGATATCTGAGGTTATTTTGAAAAAAAATAAAATCACCTTCGAGAAGGGGTGGCAACCACCCCCAGGGTGGTTGCGGAGTTCAAATCATTTTCACTTTTGAAGTTAAGGGTAAGATGAACCTAATTCCAAAATTGTATGCAATTCGGTTCACAGTAAAAAAAATCGGAGCAATAATGCTTCAATGACTGCACTAATACCAAAGCCTTTAACATCAAAATGAAGGATTTTCATAAAATCTTTTATCCCTTATTCCACCCATTATATACCACCCTTAGGGGTGGTATTTTCAAAAACCCTTCTTCAGTGGATGCCTACGTCATAAAAGGTAACTACTGTCAAAATGTCAAGTCTCTAACTCCAGCCGTTTAGGCTGTGCGTTGATATGTCAGTCAGTCAGTATAAACTCACATCCCCTATTTTACGCCCTTGGGGGTGGAATTTCCAAAAATCCTGAAATAAATATTATATATTTTTAACAGAAAGGCCAAATACTCGTTTTCATGCCTTGAACTTCAATAATATTGCATTTTTCATACAATCTTACATCCCCTATTTAATGATCTTCGTGGTGGAATTTTCAAAAATCCTGAAATTTATATATTTTTTTTAACTGAAAGGCCAAATACCAATTTTCATGGATTTCACTTCAAAAATGTCGCATTTTTCAAACAAACTTACATCCCCTATTTTATGCCCTAAAGGGCTGGAATTTCCAACAATCCTGAAATAAATATTTTTAATTTTTAACTGAAATGCCAAATACCAATTTTCAAGCGTTTCACTTAAAAATTGTCACATTTTTCATACAAACTTACACCCCCTATTTTAGGTTCTTGTGGTTAGAATTTCCAAAAATCCTGAAAAACATATTTTTTATTGTTAACTAAAAGGCTACTAATTTTCATGCGTTTAACTTAACTTAATTGTGACATTTTCATACAAGTTAAATCCCCTATTTTTCGCCCTTGGGGTTAGAATTTCAAAATATCCTGAAACACTTAATTTTAAGTTTTACTGGAAGGCCAAATACCAATTTTCATGCCTTTAACTTCTTAAATGGCCAAGTTTCATACTAACTTTGCACCTCTGTTTTACCCCTTTAGGGGTTGAAATTTGAAAAATCCTTCCTTATTCCTTAAAGAAAACATTTGTGCAAAATTTTAACTTTCTAGGTCCAAGGGTTTGGGCTGGGCGTTGATGAGTTAGTCAATCAGTCAGTCGGTCAGTCAGGACTATTCTTTTTATTTATATACATAGATATGTAGCCGTGCGTGTGTACTACTGACGTGTCCTAATTTTTCGCTTGACTTTGTCTACGATCTAAATCAATGAGAATGCATAGTTAACCTCTTTTTATTTGTATTCATGTCATATGTCTAGAAAAATGACAACTTCATAATACCTTCCGCAAAGTCCATTACTACTACATCGTAATAAATTTCAACAATTATGCATGTCTATTAACAAAATTTCCGCTTTGTAACTACCAATATGTTTCCGTCGAAAGTGAAAATGAAACAATCATATTTGGCAATGTAACATAAATGGGTCCAACTACTGAAAAGAAAGATCTTAATACAACTCAATCAGATATTATGGTCTTACAAGAGAGGGGATTTATATTAGAGAAAATAGTTGGGGAAGGTTCGTATGCTAAGGTTAGTACAAGATCTGAAGAGATGATAGAGACTAGGGTTGTAACGAAACTTTGCCTCCGTTACTGCGGAAGTTCCGCAAGAAATCGTACCTGCGGTTCCGCCATCGTAATTTTATTTGCGGATATGTAGCGGTGGTTTATTTCGAGTAAATATAACGACGATGGCTCAGTGTTTTGCTGTGTTTTGTGTTTTCGTATAAAGTTGTATAAAGTACCTAATTGTTGTTGTTTATTTAAGTCATACGATGAAGCTGAAAACAAGTGAGATATAATGACAGGTTTTTTATATGACATATTATTCATAGTGGATATTCTACTTTCACCTTCGCATCCGCCTCCGATAACATTCCTATCTGCGGAGACGAAATGCGTCACCTCCGCTTCCGCACCAGCCTCCGCTAAGAACGCCTCCGTTACAACCCTAATTGAAACAGTTATATTTGTTACATTAGATGAATAACAGTAGACATTGTTTTCAGGTGTATAGATCAACACGTATGATAAATGAAACCCGGCTCGAAATAATGGCCTGCAAAGTCATAGACACAGCACAAGCTCCTCGCGATTATCTCACCAAATTCTTACCGCGCGAGTTAGATGTACTCATACGTGTCAACCACCCACACATAGTGCACGTCTCCAATATATTCCAACGACGCGCTAAATACTTTATTTTTCTCCGGTTCGCAGAAAACGGTGACTTACTAGATTTCTTGACACAAAACGGCGCCGTGCCGGAGAACCAAAGCAGGCTATGGATGCGCCAAATAATATCTGGAATCAACTACCTACACAGCTTGAATATAGCGCATCGAGACTTGAAATGCGAAAATATATTGATCACATCGAATTATAACGTGAAGATTACCGATTTTGGTTTCGCTCGGAACGTGCGCCACCGGGACCGAGACGTGTTGAGCGAGACCTATTGTGGGTCCTTGTCTTACGCTGCACCTGAAGTATTGAAGGGAATACCGTATCTACCCAAGATGGCGGATATGTGGTCGCTCGGAATCATTCTATATACGATGCTCAACAAGGCTTTGCCATTCAATGAGACATCAGTCAAGAGGCTCTATGAAAAACAGGTTATCAATTATCTAATTTCGATTTGTCTTAAACTTGTGTATAAATTAATATGTAATATGAGGCGCTAATAGCCAGACAAATATCAGAATCAGAATATCATCACCCCATCTCATCCCGTGGGGGGCGTAGAAGTCGACCCGAGGGAATATCTACCAGAGGATGGGCAGCAGCTTCCTTCTGAGTACTATGACCATCTTACTGCGATCGCCAACCCGCCTGCCAAGCGTGGCGATTATGGCATATCCCCCCAATACGAATCTGGAGGGAGGCTTGTCCAGCAGTGGACTTATTTAGCTGTAGGGAAAGTGGTCACCATTCGTACGCGGGGCACATTCGTAAAGTTAGTATAACTGAAAAAATAAACGGCACACAAACACGCCATTGCTTGTATGCATTGTCATACCGGCCGCCATGTTGCCAGCGGAGTGTCGCGCAAGTCGCACCACGGTGTATCGACTGACAAGACGTAACGTGTTTTCGCACGCGGTGAGTAAATTTTTTAGCTACGTTTAATTCGTAATTTTAAGTGGAATTGTTATGTTTTGGACAAAATGGTGATGATTAATTAATGTTAACATTGTTTATTTTGAGCTTTATTTGTTATATTTCTCAAACTAAATAAAAATTTGTTTAAAGTTGATATTTAATTTTGTGCAAGGCATGGGGAGCATTCAGACGGCTAAACAGGGGGCACATTCGTTCGCGTACGAATGCTCCCCTTTAAATTTTATAGGTCACCAGAACATTAAAATTAGATTTTTATGAAATAAAATATAGTAACATTTTAAAATGATCGTGCAGACAGCACAATAACATTTTATTCCTTTAATAAAGTTTTCTACTTCTAACAAAATGAAAGATTTTTACTAAGAATATCTTATAATCAATATTTTATTGCAGAATCATGGTGCGAAAATATAAAAAAAAGGGTACGCGTACTCAAGAGGTGGATGAAGAGTCCATGAAATTAGCAATTGATGAAGTTATTCAAGGACGGTTGTCGTATAGGAAAGCCGCGTTGAAATATAACATCAAGACATCGACGTTGGAAAGCA
This sequence comes from Pseudoips prasinana, assembly GCA_951640165.1. NCBI lineage: Eukaryota > Metazoa > Arthropoda > Insecta > Lepidoptera > Nolidae > Pseudoips > Pseudoips prasinana. Next base: position 10,173,797 of record OX621239.1, read on the forward strand.
GAGTCAAGAAATTCAAAGACAGCTCTAACACCGATGGACCCCCACGAACTTTTCATTCTAAGTTCACGAGTCTACAAGTGTTCTCCTTGGAAGAAGAGACACGCTTAAATGACTACATTATTAATTGCTGCAAAATGCATTATGGGCTTACAATAGTACAAATTCGCAAACTTGCCTACGAATACGCAAAAGCGTTAAATTTAAAATATCCCACGAAATGGGATGAAAACCAAATGGCCGGCTTAGAGTGGATGCGTAAGTACAGAGAAAGAAACGCTAACCTCAGTCTGCGAAAACCGGAAAATACAAGCGCGGCTAGATCGTTCGCGTTTAATAAGACTGCAGTCCAAGAGTTCTATAATAATTTGGCTAATGTGTTACAGAGGCATAATTTTGCTGCCGACAGGATATTTAACTTTGACGAGTCTGGCGTGTCTACAGTTTTAGAAACTCCTAAAGTTTTGGCTCCTAAATCACAGAAACAAGTGGGACAAATCGTGTCAGCGGAAAGAGGCGAATTGGTGACATTTGGTGCAATTATTTCTGCAAGCGGAAATACTATCCCTCCGCTATTTATATTTCCACGTGTACACTACAAAGACCATTTTCTTGAAGGTGCGCCTGAAGGAAGCCTCGGAGTTGCTAAATAGAAGTGGGTGGATAAATGCTGACATATTTGTTTCAGTATTAAAGCACATTCAGAAACACACACTGAGCTCTAAAGAGCATCCAATTTTACTATTATGTGATAATCACGAAAGCCATATCAGCTTACAAGCTATAACATATGCTCGAGATAATGGCATCATTTTTGTGTCTTTTCCCCCGCACACAAGTCATCGTTTGCAACCTCTAGACGTTGGAGTGTTCAGCCCATTCAAGGCAAAGTTGAAAATAGCGTTCAATAATTGGCATATGTCGAATCCTGGCAAAACAATCAACATTTATAATATACCTAAACTAGTAAAACTTGCATATTTGGAAACTTTTACCGCAAAAAATATTACAAGTGCATTTGAAAAGCCAGGTATATGGCCGTTCAATGAAATGGCCTTCAGTGATGAAGATTTCGCTCCCATTGATGTGTATGCTTCAAATAATTCGGTAAATGTGACACCTAATCCGGAAACAAGCACTGTCGCTCTAGAACCACAACCTTCCACCAGCGTGCCCATGACTGATATGAATGAGGCAGATACTCGTGAGCAGTCACCTTCTTTGCTCCAAAATTCGGAAGACATTATTACCGGAACTGGTGAACCTTCCACTTCTGCGGCAGAGACACAATATGAACCAACTATTTATCTTCCCGTAACACCAGAAATCATAAGACCTTATCCTACAGCTGTTAAAAAGAGGAAAACTAATAAAGGAAGAAAATCGGGTAAGTCCCGTATATATACAGATACACCTGAAAAAGCTGAACTAGAAGAGAGACATAGACAGAAAGAATTGAAAAAAATAGAACAGGAAAGGAAAGCCAGAGCCAAAGCAGTGAAACGTAGTTTGAAGGATCTTAATTCAAGACAAAAGAAAAAAAAAGCTAAGCAAATAGAAAGTAATGAAGATTCAGAGGAATCTGAAGGATCGAAATTTAGCTTGCGGGAGAGTTCAACATCTCCAATTGATTTCGAAACTGACGAAGAGACTGATGATCATAGTATCAATAATAATTTAAATGTGACACCAGAGAAAATCAAAGATAATTGTTTTGTTTTGGTAAAGTTTGAAAAAAAGACTTCTATTGTTTATTACGTCGGAAAAGTTCTCAGTCATTATTCGGGTACAGAGTTGAAAATATCATATCTTAGGAAGAAACCAGGATCATCTTGGTCATTCTTTTTCCCTGATATAGAAGACATACACACTCTGTATATCAGTGATGTCACCATGATCCTGCCTGATCCACAACCACGAGCGGGCTGTACAGCTAGAATGGCTAGACTTTTTACTTTTGCAGTTAATTTAAATAATTATAATGTGCAATAACTTCCAAAGTAATAACCAAATGTATGTCTGATTACCAACTTTAATTTTAAATTGTCAAAGACTGTACAACAATCTGATAGTATACATATTTCCAATTATTGTTAAGATCTCATTTAGACTGATTGTAAGCTTAAAATTATCAATAAGTAAACTAAGGAAGAACGATTTATTTTTTTGTTATTTTTCTAAAGAAAGATTTATCACCTGAGTCAAGTCAAATATTATTAAGTTAGTTCTTTGATAAATAAATATTTTTATAATAATTAATAAACATTTGACAACTTTTATAGGCTTTTTAATTACCCTGTATCAATCTACCCCATGGCGTATGAAAGTACCCCACCCACTGTACGAACGTACCCCGTACGTGGGGTACGTTCATACAAATATCTTATCGTAGAAAAATGAATATAACTCTTTAACCTTTTGACATAATAGTTTCGCACTTTTTTGTAACAAACTACAATATTTTTGTTACACTTAGGTACATAAACTAGATAAATTCGACATTTATCATAAATTAAAAAAATAAAATCTAAAAAGTGTACGAAGGGTAACCACTTTCCCCTGATGATGATGATGATGAATAGCCAGATGCTCTCACTGGTCTGTAAGTGATTGGCGAGGTTAAGCAACTATGTTCGCGGTCAGTCCATAGATGGGTGACCGTCAAAATGGTTTAATTTCTTAGCGTTTCCATGCTTCGGAGGACACGTTAAGCTGTCGGTCCCGGTTGTAGCCATTATGCAACAGTCGTGAAGCCATGTCAGAGGCCTACTGGGCGGCTTGCACAACTCTGACACTAGGGTAACCACTGCCCATACGATAAGTAAGTAATATGTACTTCCAGGTGATGCGTAAGTGGCGTTTTCGTACAACTGTGGTGAATGATTTGACGACGGAGTGTAAAGAGACCGTTAGTCAGTTAATGGAACCGGATCCTAAGTCTCGCCCAAACTCCAGTGCCGTCTTCAATGGAGCCTGGCTGGGTATGGAGCCGGCACTTACCAGTAAATATACATTACTATTAAAATAATACCTGTTGTCGAACACTTGCATTACTGTGCCATGTCGTCTCTAACAACTTGCTCGTGATATACAAAGAACCGGGTATGTTTTCGGAGACAGTATAAGCTCAGTTCCTCTACCACGACTCAAAATAGTATAGGTACTTACTCAATATAACTTACGGTTTTTAGTATAGTCATTTTAAGTTCATTGAAGTGTCCGCTAGGGGCGGTGGTAGTTAATGTCCTGGAAAAACTGCAAGTGAACTACATGAACTTGTGGAAGACATGCTGGTGTACCGAAACTGCTGTCTTTTATAAAATACTAATAGCAAAGAGCGGATAAAATTAAGAGTATAGGTATAACTAGCGACAACTTCTACTTATTCAGCTCATTCCATATTATAACGCATATATTACGCAGCTAGCTACGTTTTAGCTAATCTCTTATAAATTCTGTAACTAGCTGGTTAAGATTGACTTCGAGTATACCTTTATGCCTTATTTCTATATATTATTTTCCAATTTATGTACAAACTAAAAGTATAAAAGTAAGAAAGAATTAAATACAAGAGATGACATTGCAAAAAGACACTACTTATTTCTAAAGAAATCGCTTCCAAAATGTCCTCTTGCAGATCGCAGGAGGACATTTTGGATGATAGCAAAAATATTAGTTTGCCGCCGGATGATATACACAAATAAGAAAAAAAATACACATATACACAACTGCATACATAATTTAAAATAATAAACTATATAAAATACATATATCTAAGGCAAAGAGGACAGGTCTCTAAACCTTTTTTTTAAATACGAAAATTGTATGGCCATCACGAATGTTAGGCGGAAGAGTGTTCCTCAGCCAGACCGCCTGAACAGCGAAAGAGATGGAGAAGAAATCAGTTTTATGGAATGGGAATTTTAAAATGATTTTTAAATGTGTCCTACATTGGGCGCCGGAAGAACGTTTAAAGGAAAAACGTACTCCTGTACCTGGGTAAGAGGGTTGTGACGGATTATTAAGGATATAGAAAAGGAGATACAGTGTTCGAGTATTCCTGCTGGGAGCCACTTGAGATTGTTGCGGAATTCTGAGACATGCTACTTTTGGAGATCAAAAATGAAACGTATACATAAATTGTGCAAGCGCTCAAGTTTGTTTAATAACTCTTCAGTAAAATCCTGATAGCAGGCATCATAATAACTGGATGAAAGGTTACGCAATGTAATAACAGTTAGTCTACAGAAATCAACATTTTGACTGCCAGAATCATGTTACCAGCACGCCTCGATAGGTACCTACAACTACATAATCGTTATCATGGCACAGTTTGGTTCGTCGTCTATAGATGTCTGTGGCGGTCAAAACGGTTATAATAAATTTCGTATCGATTTCAATTGATAAATATAAGGTTAAATATCAGGTTGGGCCTGTCTAGCAAAATTAACTCCACCACTTGCATACATTTTCGCACTGCTGTCAATAAAGTCTTGTATATCTTGGTTTTAGAATTGACATTTCTAGAAGAGTTATTGTTGAAGCAAGCTGAAGAGGAGTGTAAAATGAGCGAGCGGGGCGGAGAGGAGCTGAGCGAAGTTGAGAGAATCGCAGAACTAAGGCGCAAAGGGCGCGCTAAAGGTGCGTCTACATTATTGTTTCAAATCTTGCCGATTTACCCTTTTCACTTTTTCCATCCTCTTATCACATCCTGTGAAATGCTACATAACTTCATTAAAATATCAAATCTTAAATGGATGCACATGTGGCGAAGCGGTTATGACAGTCGCCTCGCCACTTCGTGTCCTGGGTTCGATTCCCGCACAGGGGCTCAACCGGCTAAGTCGCCGAACATCGATTTCTTAAATGGCGTTCAAATAAATAAAGGTTTAATGAATCGTTAAATCGGCGTCAACGTTGGCTTTATGACGTCACATGTGCTCATGGAAGCCGATTTAACGATTGATTAAGTCATTTTTAACCTTTATTTTTTTGAACGCCATTTAAGAAATGCAATGATATAATAAATGATTTTGATTTTGATGTTCGGCGACTTAGCCGGTAGAGCCCCAGGACGACTAATTATGCAATCCATATGTTGTTCTGAGTCTGGGCGTGTTTTGTCCGACAATTTTATGTTTGTAAAGTAGTTTGTGAAGGGATTGGTATAACAAGTGCGGCAGTTTTCAATTGACAAGAAAACATTCATCATCAGCTTGATATCGTCCACTCATGGGCATAGGTGTCCCCAAAGTTGCCATTTGGAGGGGTTTACCTTAGTCACTGCGCTTGGCATACGAGTTGGCGAACGCAGTTAGGTGGTTGTCAGTACACAGGTAGCGTTGCTGCCCGACTACCTGGTGTATCCCTTAGTCGCCTTTTACGACCGCGGAATGGTATGGGGTTGAGTTGTTATTTCTGGGCCGGAAAACAGTATACAAAGTTGTCTATTGAAATTATATTATTGTTTCAGAGGGATTAAAAATATTGAAAAACACGGAAGCAGTATACGACAAATCACAACAATTATTCGATAAAAGCTTTTGATAATAAAACCACATAATTGCATTCATTTAATTTATTAACGTTTAAAATTTCTATAGTTTATATTTTTAAGGTATTATAAAAACGTTATAATACGTAATTGTACAAAGATTTTGTTGTTTCAATTATATTATTATACTCATATGTGTGAAATAAATCACTTTCTTATAATGATTTCGTATTGGAAGACGAGGGACTATCGTATATGGGGCTAACAACATTTTATAATATTTGGCACAATGTGTTAGGAACAGGATTGTGAACTAATCTATTATACCAATGTTGCGATTCAAATATTAATGTAACAAATACTGAGCAAGGTATTGTGCGATCAAATCATTACTTATTTCATAAGAAACTTAGTATATGCGATCATAATATAGTGATATCACATAAATGACATTATTGTCAAAAAATGCTTTTCGTAGTAAGCGTATGCTGAAATGCAGGCGCTTTGAGGCACTTTGAAATTGTAAGACAGACTGTTATTATGAAGACAGTAAGTGTGGTTTTTGCAGTTAAAGTGTAACCACTGATCTGACGTTCACTGTACTGTCGTAGGTAGAGACATACAGGTGTGTTGCGAGAAACGCGACGTTATTACTCGGGCACACGAATGTATGTCCCCGCCGGCAGTTGTCTAGCTAACGAGCAATATGAGTTGCCAATACCATCAGAAGTCATATTGTTCGTCGACTAAGAGATTTTGATGTTGTAAAAGTAAAAAAGTAAACATTTACTTAACATTCTGATTCTGACTTCTCGGTGTTGAGACACATGGCTGATTCACAGCTGACTCAAAACTACCCTACTAATATTATAATTAGGAAGGCTTGTGAGAATGGACTATGGTATAGATGTTTAGAACTTTATAGTAATATAGCTTTTACATCAGAACAACACATAGGGTAAGTATAATTTATAAAGTTTAAGAAAATAAATAAATAAAAAATGAACGTAAAACGAAAAACTTTAAGTCGAATAACTGACCGTTAGTTATGGGGCCGGCAGAGATGGACGATTTATGAGTCAACATGTCTTCTTTGCGTTTCTCGTTTGACCTGCGGTGCCTGCATTTCAGCTTAAACTTACCATAACATACATGATTTTCCATAAGAAATGTTGCAATTAAGTTTAAGCTTTAAAATCTGTATATAACCACAATAGAATCAGTATAAACATTTTCATAAATTCATATCGGTGTTTACAAACCAGTCTATATATTATAACTACGTGAAAAATAACTCGTAGGGAATAGAAAAAAGACCAGATTCATATTGTCGTCTTCAGTCGTTACCTAATTAGCTAATTAATTGTTAATAGCGCTAAGTACTGAAAAACTTGTAACAAACATGTGTATATACTTATTGTTCTGCCAAATGCCTCACATACATTTATTGTAAAATATTACGCCGTGCGTTTAGGCTAGGTCCACGGAGGCGTAGCTTCATTCTCTTCAAAATACGCCGAACAGCTTCAAGGTCTTAGCACATATATCAACTCGGAAACGGATCGTAACCTCGAACCGCCCAGTATTCTTTGGCTGCCGCATCACAGTGCGAATAAAAACTACTTTCTCATAAAAATATCTGAGTACGGTCGCATTGCGGCTAGCCGCATAGTGCGTAAGAGGCCTAAGCGGTTGTCACTGTGCTGTCAATAGTGCGCGCCGCGTCAAGACAAATTCTCCCGTATTAGTTGATATATGTGCTATGGCTTTAAAATATGGACTTACGTTAGGTTGGCGCCTGTTTGACGGCGAGGCGAAGGCGATACGGTAACGATCCCTTTCCGATTTGATGTGTGTGCTAACTCTAAGCAGCCCAGCGTACCATGAGGCATATTGCAAGCGTACGTTTTCGATCATTTCTGAGATTGGAGTAAGACGACGAAGACCTTATTTTGGCTTATCACAAGGCGCTGTACGCCCGCGCGTATGTCATGCTAGTACGGCCGGCGTCATGACACCTGCACGCAGCGACGCAAGGGCGAAGCCGCGTACGCACGTACGAACAAATTTGTAGCGTTGCATGATACACAACAACTTTGTTCGCACGTGTGTACCACTAACGAACATCGAACACTATGTTCAGCTAACATGTTTGCGGCGATCCTAATTGTATGTTCCATATGGACGGTGTTCGAATAGCTTTAATATATGTGCTGTCCGGCTGCCGCATCACAGTGCGAATAAAAACTACTTTCTCGTACAAATATCTGAGTACGGTCAGCCGCATGGCTCGTAACAAAATTGTAATGTCCAATTATTTCTTGGGATTTCAAGTCTAAATTTTGATTCAGTTTTTTGTACAAAACTATTTACCACCATATAGGATCCGCGTGAGGAAACAGTACCTCGTCAATCACTGCAAACACTAAAAACTTTCCGCTACTTCAAAATCGACCATCTTCAACGGCGCCGTCATGGCTATTGAGATAGAGTTCACAGCTGTTTTGCGTTAACTCTATTCGAAATATGTTCGCGTTCGTGTTTGAATATGTCGTCCATACGAACAAACCAAATGTTCATGTTTGATGTTTGCGTTCACTATGTTCGTGTTCGTACGTGCGTACACGGCTCGACGTTGCCGCTCCGTCAACAGAATAGCACAGTTTTATATTTAAGATGCAAGCAGGCGTATAATGACGAATACGCGTCTATGATGCTACGCTTCCATGGACAGTGAGCCTTACGCAAATCCTGATTACTCCCAGCGACTCTTATCCACATGTAGGTATACATTGCTGGCATTGTTCACCGCCAGTTCGTAGGCGTACATTACAATGATGGAATGTCTATTGCTTTGATTACCTGAACTTCTAATTTATTAAGTCAACAACTCTCAACCAGTACATAAGTCTTCAAAATATTTACTTAACTATTAAAATGAAAATAAATATTTCCTTAATTAGGTGAAGTTCAACATCTTCGTGTTACAGTCGCCGTCCATTTACGCGTTGGCTGCACAAATACAAACTAACCGTAATACAAACATAAGTGTTTTAGGTAATGAACCTGCACGCTTCAAATTGAATGGGAATAGTTATTAAATCTTTTTTGTTTTGAATCCTGAACCTGGTCTGAACCTGATGGTAAGTGAACACTCGCAATTGACAGCACGTGTGGCGCAGCGGTTAAGACAGTCGCCTCTCCACTTCGGTCCCGGGTTCGATTCTCGCGCAGGACAGCTATTTGTCTGGCGTATAAACGTATGTTCTAAGTCTGGATGTACTTTGTGGCCGTGAATTATATGCTTGTAAAGTACCCCGCGACAAAAGGATTCATTTCCCTAATGCCACCGTTTCAAAACAAAAAAAGTAGTATATGAAATTTAATAACATTCTGATCATTCTCTCTGCAAGGTGGATATTGATTACCTAAAATCTAGAATACTGGGCCCTTACATGTATAAAAATGTTTACAAACCACAATTCTCTATTATTAATTTAAAAAAATGCTTATTATTAGATTAATTTTAGAACTTCAAATAATTATAAAGCCAAGCATTCCGCTGACTACGTTAAATGAAAGACGACCGTTTACATAAATATTTATATTAAAATCTTTCGATTCTAATCGATTTAAAAATCTATTCTTCGATTTTAGATTAAACATCGATATTTCGATTATAGTCGATTTAAATCGATATTTCAATTCTAATCGATCTTTCGATTCTAAATCGTTTTTTCATCATGATATTTGGCAGTCGCATTCAATATTAGACATTTTAAATACAATAATTTTATACTCCTATGTTATTAATAATATTATCGAAATTAACATCTGTGGGCTCAATTCCGTGATCCGGTCTCAATAATTTAGGGCCATAACACCAAATAAAGAATTTAGCACCAAAATACCGTTACAATAAGACCTCAATTTAATATTAATTTGTTAACATTAACACTCGGACCGGACCCACTTATTTTAATCGTCATTGATCAAACATTGGAATCACCATTTAAACACTGGTAGGATTTAATGTAAACTATATGGCGGTTGAAAATTTTCTAAGAACTAGGTATAATTTAATGTATTTATTAACTTTTAACATTAGCGTGGGTGATTATAATCCGCTCGCTTTCTTACTACTTAGATAATTATCGTAGCCAGAGGTTGATTTCTCTGACTATCTCGATTATCTTCCTCAACAAGCTCTATTGTTTAAAGTTATTTTTTGTATGCATTATTGCTCAGGAATTCATAACGAGAAGAGGAATTTTAATGAAATTGACAGAAAATCTTAATATCAGCCACGCGGACGATCGTGTGAAGTTTGATAGCTATCGGTTCAACAGAATATTTTTATTAATTTTGTGTGACATGCTCCATTAAAATTTAGATAAATTTGTTACTCAATCAGGCAAAAACGGCTGACCAAAAACGGATTTTGATGAAATTTAGTAAGGAGATAGGATATACCCTAAAAATGTTAAATAGTATGTATACAGTGCCAAGTTATCCTTATTTTATATAAACTTAATGTATTTTGCTCAAATAAAATAAAATTCATTAGGTTGCAATATAATAATTATCTATACCATTAAAAATGTATGTTCGTTGGTCTTCTGTGGGCTCCAAAACAGCTTAAGCGATTTTGTACATATTTCAGATAATCTCTATACTTATACCCAGAGGGTGATCCTGTCCTGTCCTGTCAAGTTTAGTATTTTATTTATTATTTTATTTTACTAGAGATAGGATCAAATGAATTATTCTCTGAGATTTTCTTTACGGTGCATTGTAACGGAACATCTTATTATTAATTAACAACCAATGGTCCACTGCCTCCAAAACATTTTAGTTGAATAACTGCTAAAATTAATTAATATGATAAGCAGCACACATTTTAGACATACAGCTCGCCATTTTTACTTTATTGAAATTTTGACCCTTATCCTGATCAAAATAGAGGTCTCTTATCATTATTATCAAAAGAATCTTATAAAAAACTGTATTATCATGTGAATACTGTAAATTAATATAGGGTAAATTCAAAGGTTAAAATTTAATTCAAAGGTAAAGCGTGTAGCAGTTATAAAACCGTCAACTACTGCCAATCCAGACCTTGAAGTTCTAGTATCAATTGCATTTAACAGAGTCAGTCGCCAATGTACTTGACAAAAACCTAAGCCCAAAATATATTTACCCAATCGCTACGCGTCAGGGGGTTCGGGAGCTGTGCTAGGAAGTTATTTTCCTCCGCCATTAAGTCTACAAATTATCGTACAAAATGTAATTTAAATAACAAAACCTGAATATTATTAATTCAAACTTGATAGTAGAAGGTTTCATGAGAGGTTAGAAGTAATTTTTGCTAGAAAAACTATGTCCAGTTCATCGTACTACTCTCACCATGGCGCTGACATCCATATCCTCAAACGAGCGCATACGTTATTCGCCACAAAATATCAAAGAATAGCTAAAACAGCTTTATTCGAGTCCTTAACGAGAGCGCTATTTGTGATTGCCTATTCAAAAATGTATTTGCGAGACACGATGCATGCAAGATTTACTTTTACAACTATCCGCAACATGGCGGTATTCAAATAAAACTTGCTTTATTTTCAAAACATTACAAATAACTTAATTCTACAATAATTTATACAAATAAATATTAGAAACAGGTTTGGCGTTACTTAAATGACAGCTTGTAATAAGAAGGGTGCTCATCGGCAACATTTACTCGATAAAAGGGACCCGAATGTTAGCTGTACGGTCGCGCCGTGCACTGCGCCTCGCACTGCCACGCGCCTAGTGCGCGCGCGCCTCGTCACGCGGGAGAGAGACAGCCGACGCGACGTCCGCTGTTGCTGACTTTACTTTCATCGTCTGGAAACATCGTATTATTTATTATACTTACGTGTAATAAATGCTATTGTAATAAATACCTTTCCGCATTGTATTTTTTAGTGTGATAATAGGTCTTTACCTATGAAATTGCCGTTTTGTATGAAAAAATTTTAACGAATTTTTTTCATGAATTTTTTTATTTGTATTAATCGAAGTAATCACCCATGCAATCAATGCATCTTTGCCATCGCAGTGGCAGTTTATTGATGCCCTTCTTAAAGAAATCAGCTGGACGGGAGGCAACAAATTCTTCAAAGGCATTTTGTACTGCCTCTCGGGTATTGAATTTTTTTCCCGCCAAGAAGTTATCCAAATTCTGGAAAAAGTAGTAGTCTGTAGGCGCAAGGTCTGGTGAGTAGGGCGGATGACGGAGAGCTTCCAACCCCAGTTCTTGCAACTTGGAGACCGTCTGCTGTGCAGTATGAGGTCGCGCGTTGTCGTGCAGGAGCAGCGGAGACGAGCGATTGACCAATGCTGGTTGGAGATGCGCCAGCTTCTCCATCATTGTGCTCAGTTCTTCACAGTACACATCTGCAGTAATGCTCACCCCGTTTGGTAAGAAGCTGTGATGAATCACACCGGCGCTAGACCACCAAACAGTGACCATCACTTTTCTAGGGGTAAGTTTTCGTTTAGGGCATTGTTTAGGTGCTGAACCAGGATCCAACCAACTTGCTGAGCGCTTGCGGTTATCAAACAGAATCCATTTTTCATCGCAGGTAACAATGCGGTTCAAAATTCCTTCATTTGTGTGTCTGTTGAGCAGTGCAAGGCACGTCTCGACGCGTACTTCGCGCTGGCGATCATTGAGTTCGTGGGGCACCCACTTGTCAAGCTTTTTTACCTTGCCAATTTGACGCAAATGGACCAATATTGTTTTGACGCTAACGTCGAAAGCTGCTGCTAATTCAGCCGTAGATTGTGTATCATCAGCTTCCACAACCGCCTTTAATTCGTCATTGTCGACCAAAGTCTTCGGACGACCGCGAGGTTCATTTTTCAGGTCGAAATTTCCAGAACGGAAGCGAGCAAACCAATAACAGGTGGTGCGTTGGTTTGTAGTGTTAGCTCCGTAAACGTCGTTGATGTTGCGTGCCGCTTGTGCCGCGTTGCTGCCACGACGGTACTCATATTCCATAATTACTCGAATTTTTAACGTATCCATGATGACGAAAAAGATTGAAATGCGATGAAAATGTAACACTAATCAATAAAGAAATGACTACTTTTGGAAAAAAGAATCCATGTTTTTAAAATAAAATTAATTTGAAATTAGAATTCTTAGCCAAACAAAAATTATTTTGATTTGAAATGGCCAGTACTGCAGAACGGCAATTTCATGGGTAAAGACCTAATATTTAATTCGAGAGTATTTTTCTAGAATATTCTTGACCCCACTTTACAACTATTTCCATAGAAGATATTTGTAATAGTAAAATCACAATTAGTGTGTCATCACAAACCTGATGTCATGCCGCCAATTTAATGACAGGCACACTATTATTACCGTTACCATAAACTACGACAGTTCCAGTTTTAATTTAAATCAGTTCTTGTATCCACAAAGTTATTTCTGAAAAATGTTTTTTTTTTACTAGTATGTGGGTATTTTATAAATTCCATCTAAAGTGAGATCAAAAAGGCTTCTTTAAATAAATAGTCTCGAATGAATTATAAGACTAATATACTTACGTAGAAGTTTAAATAGCGATATTACAATAATTATTACATTGAAAATTCACTAATTAATACCAATGAAGTAAAGCGAAACTACGCAATGTGACTCTTCCAATAATACAAGATATACAACATATACGTTCATAAAAATGTCAAAATTAACCAACTTAAAAATGCAAAAACTCAGGAAACTATTCTTTTTAATGCTCAATTTAATAATCAGTACTTAGTATTACCCCCCGAGCTCTTCGAACTGCTTCCAGTTGCCTTGGCATATCTCTCATCAAATTACAAATAAAAAAAATTGAGGAATTGCATTCTATTCTTCCTGTAATACAATTTTAAGATCACGCATATTAGCTGGGACAGGATTTTTTTTTTTTTTTCTTCCAATTTTGTCCTATACATACTATATGGAATTCGTTGCGGGCGCTGACCATTCCATAACATTGATTTCTACGGTACTCACCTCAAGTTTTTCACTACCTCCCGCGAACCGGTGGAAGAGTCACAACTGCCAAGCTTGACTTTAAGACTACAGAGTGTCTCTCTATAGCGTTCGACCAATCCCTCATAAACTCCTGTGTTCTATGCGATTAGTTGGAATGCTATAGAGAGACAAGTCTCTGTTACCATGCTAGATCCGCTAAACGGTTACAGTCTTGAGTCTCGTTTTAAATTTAAGTTCTAAATAATTCAAACAGTGCCCCAAACCAAAAAGCCAGAAATACCCTCCTCCAGGTTAAATGTTAAGATAACTAACAACCAAATATTATTGCGCACACCGTTGTAAGTATATAGTGCAAATATAAAACAAACATACCTTAGAAAGATTATAGATCTATTGTTAACTACCAATAAGCTTTAATATTCTTATTTATATAAAATCACGTTTTAAAGTTTTGTTCACCAAAATATCTACTTGCCTTTTCACCATGTTGAAAACTTTCATGAACCGTCTTCAAAAAGGGGAAAAGGTTCTCAATTTGAATTCCCGTCCCGTGAAATTGCTGCAACTGTCTTAAATCCCGCAACGAATTCAATCAGAAAGAAACAAGCAATTAGAAAAAATGCTTCACTTCCCTCCACATTAAAACGGGAGACATTCTCTTTTTGGTCATGTGATAGATTGTTTTAAAAACATTTCTTTGGTAGAAGGCACAGAACCGAGTCCGTTCTGCCATGATTATACTGCTGCAGCGAATAACACAAGAGCGCAAACTAAATATATACAAGATTAGTGTGGTTAGTGGTGCAACTTACGGGCGAGTCGGTAATGTCACCTGAGCAGTCGTCGTGGAGCGGACACACCAGCTCGCCCAGGTCCAGCTCGTCCTTGCTCTTCTTGCGCTTCAGGGAGAACTGGCTCTTCTTTGGCACCTGGAATTACACTACTTGGTAACAATTTGCTGGCGCAGCCGGTAGGATAAGATCTGTAATATGCTACTTCCAACCGAATTTTGGTTACGGTGGTCAATTGCAACGGAGCTCTCTTACATCAAAATACGTGGAGCATATTATAGTGCAAACACAAATAAGTCTAAAGCGAATTTTTATTATCATGTTTCTGAGTTAATCCGGACGCACAGTATCCGGCGTAGAACAAGCCAGGTGGACAAAAGTCATTATCAAATTCCCAGAAATTTGTACTTTCTACCTGTAAACAACACCCGTAAACCTCTGATTCCAAGAATTGTTTACGTCTAACATTCCATATGGGTGAGTCATCGTTTATCAAAGTAAGGTAATTAGGTAAGTGCAGTTAAATAAATAGGTCAGTTGCATTTTAGCGACACTTACACTAACATCTCATGGTGGTAGTTCTAATTTTGTGAAAGGTTTTAGTGATGGATTTTACTTCTGAAGGTATGTTAAATATTATTTTCTTATTAGAATCTTTTAATGCGTTATAAACATTCATAAAGTAGACTATTTATGAATACTTAAAAAATTACCATGTTTTTCTTTGTTTTCGAACTTATCAGGCTTAGAAAAGCCATGTATCCTCTTGTATCCACTCTGAATTTTTGATATGTTTTAACTACATGCCTATAGACTATTATGTGACCTATTTTATGTAGCACACTTGAGTACAACATTTTTTTTTCTTTTTTTGTAGAAATGACTTACTCTATTAGTAAAATAGAGTATTTCGAAGAGTGGCTTAAGCACGAAAAAGACGAAAGAAATGATCGTCTATTTCAATTTATTTTGTCTAAGTGTGATTTCTCCGATATCACTGAAGAATGTCAAAGGGAAATTAAGATGAAATTAGCCAGCATTTCTTCGAAAATTGCAACCAAGTGGGTGTCTTCAGCAAAATCAAAAGAGCGTTTCCTGAATAAGAATAAGTTGTGGCTGAAAGGCAAAAATATAGAATTCTGCTTACGATCGACTCAACCACAACCTTCTACTTCATCTGCTGATTTTTGTCGACCCGGAAGACCTAAACAAGTTTTCGAAGATTCGTCTTTTAAAACTAAGAAACGTAAAGTTGCTGATCTAGTTGAATCGCGGAGTGTTGGAGAATTAATGACTGCTGCAGAGGTAGCTGCACGGTCCACTGGATATAAAAACGTTGCCAGAGTAATAAAGGACATTGGCGAAAATCCATCTTCTGCCAGTACATGCCTTCAACAACCAAGTGCTGTGCAAACTGATAGACCGCTAAGTAGTGACGAGGCATTAGCGTATTATATTGATTCAAAATCAACAACCCACTCATATAAACAAACTAGGAAGTGGACTATGAAAGTTGGGCATCACGTATTTCCATCATATGATTGCATTGTAAAATCAAAAAAACTGTGTTATCCTTTAGAGGAGCACATTGATGTTACACAATCTCGAGCAGATATTGAGCTACAAGCCATTTTGAATAAAACAGCAGAGCGTTTGGTCGAAGCTCAGAGAGAAGTTATCACAAGTGTGCTTCCCAATACATCGTTTACTCTTATAAGTAAATGGGGATGTGACGGAAGTTCGGGTCATAGTGCTTACAAACAGAGATTTGAGAACAGCGAAGACACTGATGAGTTCCTTTTTGTTTATTCGTTCGTTCCTTTAAGATTAATTGACGAGGGTAACATTATCTGGCGAAATCCTCGTCCATCATCGACAATGTATTGTCGTCCAATTAAATTTATTTTTCCCAAAGAAACCCCGGAATTGACGAAAATCGAGACAAATAAGGTTTTGGAACAAATACACAACTTGGAGGCTACATCTTGTGATCTTGGTGGTTCTAAAATTTCTATTAAACACAAGCTTCTTCTTACTATGACTGATGGAAAAGTGTGCAACGCTTTGACTGAGACATATTCATCACAGAAATGCTATATTTGTGGGGCTACTCCCAGAATGATGAATGATGAAGGACAGCATTTTGATAGCAATCAGGATAATTTTGGCTTTGGTTTGTCAACATTACATGCTTGGATTCGTTCGTTTGAGTGCTTATTACACATTAGTTATAAATTAGACATTAAGAAATGGCAAGCTAGGTCTTCAGAGGAAAAAGCAAGTGTAAAACAAAGATCAGACGAAATCAAACAACGATTCAAGCATGAAATGGGACTAATTGTGGACAAGCCAAAGCCAGGATTTGGTTCCACAAATGATGGAAACACAGCTCGACGTTTTTTCGGGAATCCCGAACTGAGTGCTCAGATCACAGGATTGGATGTTACAATCATCAAACACTTTGATGTATTGTTAAGGACATTATCTTGTGGCTTCGAGATAAATCTTGTTGAATTTAAAAAGCTTTGTGACGAGACCAAAAGACTTTATTTAAGCCTTTACTCGTGGTACTACATGCCTGCTACTGTGCATAAATTGCTTATTCACAGTACAGAAGTGATTAAGACGGCAATAGTTCCAATAGGGCAACTTTCAGAGGAAGCCCAAGAATCAAGAAACAAAGATTGCCCGAGGTTTAGAGAGCACAACACCAGAAAGTGCTCTCGTCTCGCCACGAATAGAGACTTGCTCAATATGTTGATTTTAACGTCTGATCCTCTGATCAATAGCCTTCGGGAAATACCGAAAAAAAAGAGTAATAAATTGTGCGCGGAGGTCTTAAAGCTCATCGTAGCTCCCACTATAGAGCCTCGACTCCAGTTGCAACCAAGACCTCCACAAACTCAGGAAGACTATTAACAATTGGATTCATCGGATTCTGAATCTGATGATTCTGATATTGAGAATTAGTTTTATTGTAAATAGATTAGTCTAGTGTTAGATTTCGATTTTTTGTATTTTTTTAATGTTAGTCTAAGGTTGTATATTTATATTTGTATATTTAGATTTAGATTTTTTGTATTTAATATGTTAGTCTAAGGTTGTATATTTACATTTGTATACATATTGACATTTAATTTTTTTGTATTTAATATGTTAGTCTAAGGTTTTATATTTATATAGAATTAGCGTTGATATTTGCAGCGATTGAGATAATTTTATTCTTATTTTTTTTTTCTGTATTGTAATCGTGTCATCACGAAATAATATATTTATACACCATCTCTATGCATTTTCTTTAAATAAAATATTATGGTACTACTAGCTGTCCCCCGCATCTTTGGTTACTGCTCCACTCTCGTGGGTCGCAGCGTGATGATATATAGCCATATAGCCTATAGCCTTCCACCATAAATAGCCTATCTAACATTGAAATATTTTTTTATATCGGCAAAGTACTTCCTGAGATTAGTGCGTTCAAACGAACAAACAAACAGAGTTTTTAGTTTTATAATATTAATAATATAGGTATAGAAATACTTAATTTATAGATATAGTTCCAAAACCATGAAAAAATATTTTTGTCCACTTGGCTTGTTCTACGCCGGACACTGTGGGACGTACAGGCAAGCGGGATTCTACCCTTAAAATATCTTTATAGGAGAATGGTTACAATGTTCTAGAAGATCTGGAACAACAGGTTACCTTGTATTTGGTAGTAGCAGTCAGGGGTTGATATCCAAGAGTCTGTTCCGCGTTACGTTTCTGCTGAATGACGTCCCGGCCTAATAGATCATTAAACCTGAAAGTAAACAACGTCTTTGATAATTGCTGTCGCTTAAGGGTATTTGATAGCTGAAAAAAGAAAAATATGTTTTGCACACAAACATATTTTTCTTTTTCGATCAATATCGCCAGCAATTAATGAAAACTAAGGTAAAATGTAAACAATAGAAAAGTTGTGCAATTGATTTGCATGACTTTTGATAAAACTACCCTAAAAAAACTTACCGGATGGGCTACAATTTGCTACGAAACAACAAATTGCAGGTTAAACAAGTTTTAAACAAAATTATATATTTGGTTATCCTCAAAAGTCGTGCTAATCTATTGCAAACCTTTTCTATTGTTGAAATTTTCAATTAATTTAATACAAACAGGATAATGTGTTGTGCACAATTTAAGCCTATCCAATGTCCTTAATTTTGGCGTATTGGTAAAACGGTCCAAATGGTAGGATTATTTACGCGGTCCACGATTATCATCACCATACGAGACAAGACAAAAGAGTGTAAAAAAGGATGCTGCTTAGGGCACCACAGAATGCATGTAAGCTTACATCACTCCACCTTAAATTATTTCAAAAACTGTTCTAAGTTTCTATGCACTTTTTCATACGAATAGTATGGAAAAGTGCATAGAAGCTTAAGGAGAATAATAATAATGTCCCCCTGGTCAAATTCGCCCATCGATGCCAGCCGTATATGTGTATATATGCCGGACATATTATAGTGCACAAGCGTATGCGCAAACACAGGTGCACTTGCTGTTCCCTTTCTTCTAATTAATTCTAGAAATTGTTAGTGCGCCCCATGTAATTCTTAAAAACCAGATTTTTAAAGTGGCAAAAATGTAGTTTTTGGCGGTAAAAAAAATTGCATAATATCAGTGACAGTGTGGAAATAGATCTAACACAAATTAAAATTATTGTACCTTTGTGTGAGATGCCGTCTGAGCAACGTTTTGCTAGCTGGAATGTTAAGTAGCGCGGCCAAAAGCTCGGCGGTAAACCGCGGCTCTAACAACATGAGACCTCCGTGAACACCTGAAATAAACAAACCCATTGTATAGGCACCACCAACTCTCAGGATACAACGTCTTCAACCCATATTTTAACTTAAATTCAACCTTTTCTTAATACAGGATACAGTAATACCCCGCTTTACGCGACCCCGTTATACGCGGTTTCACTATAACGCGAATTTAGACTTTGGCGTTCAAATGCCTTGCATTACTCGAAAGAACGTGTATAAACGTAATATAGTCATTAACTTCTCTTTGGTTATTCCTTCCTCTGAACATTCTGATTGAAGAATGAGGGATTCCCCGTCCTAGGACTTTGTTTTATGGGGATTCCCTCGTTCGTTTCATTTGTTCCGTCGTGTTTAGTTCAGCTGGCACACGTGGACGTGTTTTAACATTTATTAGAGATAAAAACAAAAAATTACGCTACGTCAAAAATGTCGCCTATAAAGAAAAAAAAGCGTAAAAACGTAACTTTGGAATTGAAGATAAAAGTGTTAAGAAGAATGGAAAATGGAGGTAAAGTAACAATTGTTGGAAGCGATTGTGGACTATCAGAATCGACTATGAGATGAAATGATTCGTAATTTTTTTTTATTAAATTTTGACTATTTATTATTACTTATTATTATTACTTTATTCATAAGCCTCGATATTCGCGAATTTCAGTTAACGCGATTTTTTCCGGAACGTATCGCTCGCGTAAAGCGGGGTATTACTGTATTTAGAAAACGTTGAATTAAAGATGAAAGATGGGTTAAAGACACTGTATCCACAGCATTGTTCTGTACACACCGATGGAACTAATAATACTTATGGTCGCAACTAAACGCTACTGTAAGTACACATAGGTACCTATGTATGTGTTTTCAAATTTATAGTTTCTCGTAGTCATTGTCCGGGGTTTTTAGCACTATCGGAAGATCAGCGTTACAGTTATTATTAACTGTAGCATTTGCTGATGTCCTTTCCTCGCTTAACGGATAAAATGGATGCAAGGCATTTTATCCGTACAAGCGAGGAAAAGACGTATGTAACAACATACTGTTGTTTTGCTCTTTTTGTGCTGGAAAATACTTTATTAAATAATAAATAAAGTATTTTGTATGCTTTTGTTGTATATATATATATTTTGTAAAGTTCTGTATTTCTAATATGGCTATCTTTGGAATATCCATGGCTTGCTAGGTTACGGGTAGTTTCATTAGCGCGATAGCGCAACTAACATATTGCTATTGTTTTCAAAGTTTCTTTTAAAGTTTTTTTTTTAATTATTCGAAGATGGCTAGATAATGGTATATGCCACGTATTTTATGATCTCCCCAGTAGCAATTACCTGCGCCGCGCAGATTAGGCGCGTACTCGGCCAGGTCGATCTCCTTCAGCCACTGCATGACGCGGTGACTGGACCAGCGCGCGAGCTGGGGGCCCGGAACAATGGCGCCCCCTTCAGCCCCCTCGTTGGTACCCTCGGGTGCTCGACGAATCATCGTTTCTGGGTCGAACTTATTGTCGCGGAGTACTTGTATGCCTGTAATTAAAGAATTTGGTAAGAACCCGGTAAGAAACGTTTCCTGTTACAGTTAACCTGGTTTTCCCGGACAACAGAGCAAAGGAAGAGGCGGGAGGAAAGACGGTTCAAGCCGTATAGGCAATAAGTTTACAAACATAGAAACTCGCGTGAGACGGTTACCTTATCACTATTATTTTTTCAGCTTAGGGCGTTTACTGATATGCATGAGAGGGCCCGTTTTAGAGACGTTTTGGTTAAAATTCGGTCTACGTTAGACGCGAAGACGCGGGCCGCTCGACCGATTGAGGATCGGAGAGGGCACTTCATCGATACGAAAGGAAGCTAAGGGAATCTGTAGTGAAATGCAAACTGATGCGTGAAGTCAATCACAAGTTAAGTGATGCAATAAAATTTGTATTTTTATTTACGGTGCAGCAGGCGGCCGTCCAGTGCGGCGTGGCGCACTGTTAGGTAGTTACCTCTGCGTATAGCGAGCGCGTGTAACGCGTGCGTGACCCTGAGGTGCGCGTGCAGGTCCGCGTGCGTGAGGCGGTGCAGCAGGCGGCCGTCCAGTGCGGCGTGGCGCACTGTTAGGTAGTTACCTCTGCGTATAGCGAGCGCGTGTAACGCGTGCGTGAGGCGGTGCAGCAGGCGGCCGTCCAGTGCGGCGTGGCGCACTGTTAGGTAGTTACCTCTGCGTATAGCGAGCGCGTGTAACGCGTGCGTGAGGCGGTGCAGCAGGCGGCCGTCCAGTGCGGCGTGGCGCACTGTTAGGTAGTTACCTCTGCGTATAGCGAGCGCGTGTAACGCGTGCGTGACCCTGAGGTGCGCGTGCAGGTCCGCGTGCGTGAGGCGGTGCAGCAGGCGGCCGTCCAGTGCGGCGTGGCGCACTGTTAGGTAGTTACCTCTGCGTATAGCGAGCGCGTGTAACGCGTGCGTGACCCTGAGGTGCGCGTGCAGGTCCGCGTGCGTGAGGCGGTGCAGCAGGCGGCCGTCCAGTGCGGCGTGGCGCACTGTTAGGTAGTTACCTCTGCGTATAGCGAGCGCGTGTAACGCGTGCGTGACCCTGAGGTGCGCGTGCAGGTCCGCGTGCGTGAGGCGGTGCAGCAGGCGGCCGTCCAGTGCGGCGTGGCGCACTGTTAGGTAGTTACCTCTGCGTATAGCGAGCGCGTGTAACGCGTGCGTGACCCTGAGGTGCGCGTGCAGGTCCGCGTGCGTGAGGCGGTGCAGCAGGCGGCCGTCCAGTGCGGCGTGGCGCACTGTTAGGTAGTTACCTCTGCGTATAGCGAGCGCGTGTAACGCGTGCGTGACCCTGAGGTGCGCGTGCAGGTCCGCGTGCGTGAGGCGGTGCTGCAGGCGGCCGTCCAGTGCGGCGTGGCGCACTGTTAGGTAGTTACCTCTGCGTATAGCGAGCGCGTGTAACGCGTGCGTGACCCTGAGGTGCGCGTGCAGGTCCGCGTGCGTGAGGCGGTGCAGCAGGCGGCCGTCCAGTGCGGCGTGGCGCACTGTTAGGTAGTTACCTCTGCGTATAGCGAGCGCGTGTAACGCGTGCGTGACCCTGAGGTGCGCGTGCAGGTCCGCGTGCGTGAGGCGGTGCAGCAGGCGGCCGTCCAGTGCGGCGTGGCGCACTGTTAGGTAGTTACCTCTGCGTATAGCGAGCGCGTGTAACGCGTGCGTGACCCTGAGGTGCGCGTGCAGGTCCGCGTGCGTGAGGCGGTGCAGCAGGCGGCCGTCCAGTGCGGCGTGGCGCACTGTTAGGTAGTTACCTCTGCGTATAGCGAGCGCGTGTAACGCGTGCGTGACCCTGAGGTGCGCGTGCAGGTCCGCGTGCGTGAGGCGGTGCAGCAGGCGGCCGTCCAGTGCGGCGTGGCGCACTGTTAGGTAGTTACCTCTGCGTATAGCGAGCGCGTGTAACGCGTGCGTGAGGCGGTGCAGCAGGCGGCCGTCCAGTGCGGCGTGGCGCACTGTTAGGTAGTTACCTCTGCGTATAGCGAGCGCGTGTAACGCGTGCGTGACCCTGAGGTGCGCGTGCAGGTCCGCGTGCGTGAGGCGGTGCAGCAGGCGGCCGTCCAGTGCGGCGTGGCGCACTGTTAGGTAGTTACCTCTGCGTATAGCGAGCGCGTGTAACGCGTGCGTGAGGCGGTGCAGCAGGCGGCCGTCCAGTGCGGCGTGGCGCACTGTTAGGTAGTTACCTCTGCGTATAGCGAGCGCGTGTAACGCGTGCGTGACCCTGAGGTGCGCGTGCAGGTCCGCGTGCGTGAGGCGGTGCAGCAGGCGGCCGTCCAGTGCGGCGTGGCGCACTGTTAGGTAGTTACCTCTGCGTATAGCGAGCGCGTGTAACGCGTGCGTGAGGCGGTGCAGCAGGCGGCCGTCCAGTGCGGCGTGGCGCACTGTTAGGTAGTTACCTCTGCGTATAGCGAGCGCGTGTAACGCGTGCGTGACCCTGAGGTGCGCGTGCAGGTCCGCGTGCGTGAGGCGGTGCAGCAGGCGGCCGTCCAGTGCGGCGTGGCGCACTGTTAGGTAGTTACCTCTGCGTATAGCGAGCGCGTGTAACGCGTGCGTGACCCTGAGGTGCGCGTGCAGGTCCGCGTGCGTGAGGCGGTGCAGCAGGCGGCCGTCCAGTGCGGCGTGGGGCACTGTTAGGTAGTTACCTCTGCGTATAGCGAGCGCGTGTAACGCGTGCGTGAGGCGGTGCAGCAGGCGGCCGTCCAGTGCGGCGTGGCGCACTGTTAGGTAGTTACCTCTGCGTATAGCGAGCGCGTGTAACGCGTGCGTGACCCTGAGGTGCGCGTGCAGGTCCGCGTGCGTGAGGCGGTGCAGCAGGCGGCCGTCCAGTGCGGCGTGGCGCACTGTTAGGTAGTTACCTCTGCGTATAGCGAGCGCGTGTAACGCGTGCGTGACCCTGAGGTGCGCGTGCAGGTCCGCGTGCGTGAGGCGGTGCAGCAGGCGGCCGTCCAGTGCGGCGTGGCGCACTGTTAGGTAGTTACCTCTGCGTATAGCGAGCGCGTGTAACGCGTGCGTGAGGCGGTGCAGCAGGCGGCCGTCCAGTGCGGCGTGGCGCACTGTTAGGTAGTTACCTCTGCGTATAGCGAGCGCGTGTAACGCGTGCGTGACCCTGAGGTGCGCGTGCAGGTCCGCGTGCGTGAGGCGGTGCAGCAGGCGGCCGTCCAGTGCGGCGTGGCGCACTGTTAGGTAGTTACCTCTGCGTATAGCGAGCGCGTGTAACGCGTGCGTGAGGCGGTGCAGCAGGCGGCCGTCCAGTGCGGCGTGGCGCACTGTTAGGTAGTTACCTCTGCGTATAGCGAGCGCGTGTAACGCGTGCGTGAGGCGGTGCAGCAGGCGGCCGTCCAGTGCGGCGTGGCGCACTGTTAGGTAGTTACCTCTGCGTATAGCGAGCGCGTGTAACGCGTGCGTGACCCTGAGGTGCGCGTGCAGGTCCGCGTGCGTGAGGCGGTGCAGCAGGCGGCCGTCCAGTGCGGCGTGGCGCACTGTTAGGTAGTTACCTCTGCGTATAGCGAGCGCGTGTAACGCGTGCGTGAGGCGGTGCAGCAGGCGGCCGTCCAGTGCGGCGTGGCGCACTGTTAGGTAGTTACCTCTGCGTATAGCGAGCGCGTGTAACGCGTGCGTGAGGCGGTGCAGCAGGCGGCCGTCCAGTGCGGCGTGGCGCACTGTTAGGTAGTTACCTCTGCGTATAGCGAGCGCGTGTAACGCGTGCGTGACCCTGAGGTGCGCGTGCAGGTCCGCGTGCGTGAGGCGGTGCAGCAGGCGGCCGTCCAGTGCGGCGTGGCGCACTGTTAGGTAGTTACCTCTGCGTATAGCGAGCGCGTGTAACGCGTGCGTGAGGCGGTGCAGCAGGCGGCCGTCCAGTGCGGCGTGGCGCACTGTTAGGTAGTTACCTCTGCGTATAGCGAGCGCGTGTAACGCGTGCGTGAGGCGGTGCAGCAGGCGGCCGTCCAGTGCGGCGTGGCGCACTGTTAGGTAGTTACCTCTGCGTATAGCGAGCGCGTGTAACGCGTGCGTGACCCTGAGGTGCGCGTGCAGGTCCGCGTGCGTGAGGCGGTGCAGCAGGCGGCCGTCCAGTGCGGCGTGGCGCACTGTTAGGTAGTTACCTCTGCGTATAGCGAGCGCGTGTAACGCGTGCGTGACCCTGAGGTGCGCGTGCAGGTCCGCGTGCGTGAGGCGGTGCAGCAGGCGGCCGTCCAGTGCGGCGTGGCGCACTGTTAGGTAGTTACCTCTGCGTATAGCGAGCGCGTGTAACGCGTGCGTGACCCTGAGGTGCGCGTGCAGGTCCGCGTGCGTGAGGCGGTGCAGCAGGCGGCCGTCCAGTGCGGCGTGGCGCACTGTTAGGTAGTTACCTCTGCGTATAGCGAGCGCGTGTAACGCGTGCGTGACCCTGAGGTGCGCGTGCAGGTCCGCGTGCGTGAGGCGGTGCAGCAGGCGGCCGTCCAGTGCGGCGTGGCGCACTGTTAGGTAGTTACCTCTGCGTATAGCGAGCGCGTGTAACGCGTGCGTGACCCTGAGGTGCGCGTGCAGGTCCGCGTGCGTGAGGCGGTGCAGCAGGCGGCCGTCCAGTGCGGCGTGGCGCACTGTTAGGTAGTTACCTCTGCGTATAGCGAGCGCGTGTAACGCGTGCGTGACCCTGAGGTGCGCGTGCAGGTCCGCGTGCGTGAGGCGGTGCAGCAGGCGGCCGTCCAGTGCGGCGTGGCGCACTGTTAGGTAGTTACCTCTGCGTATAGCGAGCGCGTGTAACGCGTGCGTGACCCTGAGGTGCGCGTGCAGGTCCGCGTGCGTGAGGCGGTGCAGCAGGCGGCCGTCCAGTGCCGCGTCGCTAGCCGCCGGTCGCGCGCCGCACACGCCCACGTCTTCCAGCCAGCGCAAGGCCCACGCCGTGTCCAATTGCCCCGCCAGCGTCAAAAGGGGGTCGCCGTGACCGCCCTGCACACAGACACGTATTTGTTCAGTTGCGCATCGCTCGTTAAGACACCGATACTAAAATCTAAACTCCAATTTCCATCAAGTGAAACTTTTTTGGCAGACGATTTGATAATCGATAAGTGGACGAGAACTAGTACAAAATTTTAAGGACGCGCCACATTTACGCACATTTTACTACATGACAAAAAGAGAGAAAGAAAGCTATATATTCTGACGCCACGGAAATGGAGCAAAAGCACACGACATAAAATGTTAGAATAAAAAAGTGCACCGCATGCGCTCATTTTATGCGCTGCGAAAACTATTGATGATTGAACAAAAAAATGTTCTATATTATTAAAGAACATTAACTTGATTAATATTAACAATAAAACGTCGCGATAGCATATGCAAATTCCGACCAAAATCAGACCAAGTTATTTATTACCTTTGCCTTAATCCTTACCTAAATAAAAGTTTTCTCAAGCAAGGCTGTTTAAATACCTGTAAATTACTTTTTAGTTTATTAAAATCGGACATTCCATTCGAAAGATATTACGAGTTTAATAAAATTGAAATAAATTAATTCGCAGCTACGTCGTAACGCGCCGGAGCGCCGGGGCCGGAGTGCAGAAGAGGTGGAAATCCTGGTATAAAAAATTATGCGGCTTTGGGAACATTGTACAGCATTCATCCTGAGTGTTTTTACCTCAGAGTTCTATTTCACTATGTACGAGGCCCAATATCAATCCAGAACTTAAAAAAGTTGACGGAGTTACTTAAGAATCTTACTAAGCCGCTTGCCGAGGTAGACGTTTACGTTATGCCAAAATTAAAAAAATAAATGTCCACCCATGCGAAGCCGGGACGGGCCCGCTTGTTATTGATATTTCATAACAAAAACATGACTTTAAAAACCATAATTTAATTTCAGCGCTTTACCAGGGCCCCTTCACTCGGCCATACCTACGGTGATAAGTACCTACACTTTCGCGCGCCTTGAAAGTGGCGTGGGCCAGTCGGTTGTCACCGCTCGCGCGCACAGCCACGGATTAAAAGACTCTCTACTTAATACTATAAATTTTGAACAGAAAAAATGTCTCATCACAAATCTGGTGCTAGATATTGTTCATTTGACGGATGTCTGTTGAAAAAAGGAGACAAGGGTTTATCATTTTTTACATTAGGTACCTAAAGATGCGGAAAGGTTAGTTCAAATTATTCTTTTAAATACCTGCCAAAGTAGCTTTGTAGGTGTTGATTATTTCTAATTAGAATCCAAATAAAGTGTTTTTAGTCGTATATACACTAGTTTTAACATTTTTGTTGACCAAGATAGTTTTTAAAAGAATTGGTACGGGTTTCATACATGTGAAATAATTACGAGAGCAACTTGAAAATGTGTTTTTTTGTTTGTTAAGATATCTTAACTATTTTGGTGTCAAATGAGAGATCTAGGCCTAAAACCATTTTATCCGTTTGAGTCAAGTCAATCGGTCCACGCGTTTAGGAGATATTTATGAATTAGTATAGTGAAAATGTAAACACCCAGAATTTTTGCTCGTCTACGAACTTTTAAGTTCTGCAAAATGTGAATTATATTATGATGATTACCCCATTATAAAAGCCAAAAATTGTAAGGTGTAGGTAGATGATAAATAGAATTTAGTTGGGTTCACTTCATACAAAAGTTCGTTACAAAATGGTACAGACTACAAAAAATATCCAAAAATTAGATGCACTTTAAACCTGAGTTCATATTTTTATATGAACTCACTCTTTGTTGGTCTGGTAGTAGCGTGTTCAACCGCAGAAAATGAAATCTTGGGTTCAAACCCGGGTCGGGCCAAAAAGTGATTTTGTGTATTTCATGTGAAAATTTCAACAACGAAAATTACTATTTAATCATACGCAAAAAACAGTAGATAGATTATATGGTTAAGAAAGTAGATAGACGATTAATACGTATCATAGTAACAGCGTCAAGCCGGTAACCCTACGCCAGTACACTCCGTGTCATACAGAGACAGTGTAATGCGTTAGAAGAGAGCGGCAGCGTTTAGGTGAATATCGCGGTAGGCACTGAGCGCGTATGCAAGCTGAATTGCACTTAGTTGCTTAGTAGCAGGAGTCGCTATTTCTATAAATTGTTGCGCGAAGAGCCGCTTCTGTACGTAAGTACTCTTTATTCTGTGGCTTTACGTTCATTATTTTAGTTCTAATTGTCATGATTGGGAGTACATTCAATTTGGAGCATCCATTGAGGTCTCAAAGCAAAGTTCTCACAACAATCACCGCACATGCAAGTTCTCAACACGAACAATTGGATCCAACTCGGCAGGCATACCACCTCGACCGGCCGCGCGGCCGGAGGATCTAAAAAAGGAACACCATCACCCGTTCCTCTTGATACCGACTAATAGCTAGAGGTTTCGTTACTATAGTGGAATTTTTCAGTAATATCCTACATCAAAACTGAACCTTAATACGTACAAGTAGGTCGGCGAGGGCTAGGACGATCTTCTTCTTGTGCAGCGGGTGCTTGATGGCGAGCTCCTTGTCGATGGTGCTGTGCGAGGCGCTGGCCAGCACGCCGCGCTCGCTGCCCGCCAACCACGCGCGCGCCGGCGCCACGTACGACTCCAGCCCCAGGCTCTCCAGCCAGCCGCATGTCGTCTCGCAGTCCCACGAGCGCACATCCGTGGTCTCCCTGCGATACCGCATTTATTTACACTATTGTATATATAAGTGTACATCAGAGTAACGCAAAAAGCCAACCAATTTTAAGCTTGGACTAGTTTCTTTATTTTTAATATGAGCTGCACCTCTAGTGAATAAAGTCTAGTTTCCATAGTGGTAAACAGCAAATTTAAGATTGTTTTTGGCACGAATTTGTCGCTTATGTGTTGTGACGAAACGTCAAGATTAATAATATTATATCAAACGAAAAAAAACACAATTGAGTCACAGGCTACCAGTTTAAGTTGGAAACTAGATGTAATCCGTCGATACTAATTGGTCGGATTTTTAGGCACTGCGCTATCAATATAATCTCAGTGCTCAACATGTTTTTGGATCGGAAAAGGCGTATTCAAGATGCTTTTGGCTCATTCACCACGGCATGCGTTTAGCTCTGGTGTGCGGAGTGGAGCCGTTCACACGCAGTACGTCGCCCCTAGGGACTCCATCGACAGTAATAACATCATGCTCAAATGCTCTTGGCTCACTCACCACGGCATGGGCGTAGCTCTAGGGCGCGGGGTGGAGGCGCGGGCACGTGGTTCATCACCCCCCTCCAGACGCGCACGTAACGGGGCTGATTCCACGCGATCCGCTGACAATTATAACATCTTGTTCAACATTCTATTTGTTTCAAGGTCACTAGGATCCTGTGATATACGGTTTTAAGGCAGAGGGACGGACTGAGACGCATCATAATAGCTTCTTTTAACTATTTCGTCACAGACCACTAAAAATGTATTAACACGATAGTTGTAATCCGCAAGCGAAACAAAGTTGCCGACATAGCCTAAAAAGAATTGTCTTACTGAAATGGCCATGGGCGGAGCACATAGCTCGTAGAACCGACGGGCAAGAAGGTTCTCGAGTGGCGACCACGAAATGGTAGACGCAGCGTGGGCTCTCTACAAGGTGGTATGATGATCTTGTGAGAGTCGCTATTGTGGAGATCCTTGGCGGAAGCCATTGTCCAGCAGTGTACGTTTTTTGATCGATATGGTGAATATTAGTTGTAGTAAGCAATAGTAGAATAGTTATGACGTACTTATTAATATTGGCACTAACAATATAAATATCAACATCATCAATTTACGTTTATTGCACCAATAATGAATCAAGAATCAACAGCTGGCTCAAGTAGGCAAGGAAACCTTTTTGCTCTCTACTAAGTAAATATCTTAAAAATAAGTAGGAACTTATTTTTATCATATTAACTGGGGTCCTGACAAAATATCATAACATTTCCCGAAACCTCTCATTCTATTCATTACACATATAATAAAAATAAAAATGCATGCAATTTAAAAGCTTCGACGGACATTCCGTATGTATACTGCGTTTCTTCTTAACACCCACAAAACTATACCCTATACTGATGTTAGCTATCTAGTCCTGCGAGGTTGTTGGTGTTTTACAAATAACCTTGTTTAATTACCACCTCATTTTAAACTCTATGGTATTTCAATAAGAGCTAAACTAATAAATTATGAACTATAAGCCATTATGGCCTCCTACGCACTATGCGGCTAGCCGCAACGCGGCCAGCCGTGCGGCTGACCGTACTCAGATATTTGTACGAGAAAGTAGTTTTTATTCGCACTGTCATGCGGCAGCCGGTCAGCAATATTGAAGGCTGACGGCAGACCGCATTCCGGCTAACCGCATAGTGCGTAGAAGGCCTAAGCGTAACAGATTTTTGCATTTATACGAATAACTAGTAAACGAGACATAGAGAAAGTTGTAAGAAGAAACGGAGTATGGTATATTTAAATGCTGTTCAGTTTAGGGCTCAGGCAATACGCAACACGTGCTTAAGTCTGCTCATTGACTTAATCAAATATGTTATATACATAAGGAATAACGGATATAAATCTACAACATTGACGAACATTGAAAGCCTTATCAGTTGGGACAGGGAGATATTTAAATGCGATTTTGATTAGAGTATACCAGGTTCAAAAAATATATATATACTGGGTGGTGGAGTTGACGTTCAAACGCAAAATTTAGATACTTTATGATGAGGAGTATCCGAATCACCCTCATGTATGTTCCCCATGTTTTTTTTTTTGATACTTTGCAAATTTAGGAGTCCTGAGTTCAAACCCTAATTTTGAACTTTCAAATAAATTCTAAGTCAGTTCTGCAATGATTAGATAAACCATACTTTTTAGGGTGTTAGGTTAAACTATGCTAGTTATCACAAAACAACTGAACCAGAAATGTTCAACAGAACGAGAAAATATCGAAAAATGATGTTAGGTGAAATTTCAAAATCGTTAAAAATCATAGAACATACATGGGGGTGATTCAGATACTCCATTATAAAGTATAAAAATTTTGCGTTTGAACATCAACTCCTCGGCCACCCTATATAGAAGTATATATTTTTATTGTTTTTGGACCTTCATCCAAAGTGATAAGGTAGAACGTGACGCGTCGTCAAACGTTTGTTGAAAGCGTAACTAGGTTGGACATAAGGCTGGGGCGCGCATGCTAGCGAGGCTGAGTTGCGTGTGCCTAGAGACCTAGGTTCGGCACGGAGTGTCCGCGGCCCGCCACCACCATGATGCTGGTCTGTTTACCGAACCGCTCTGACGTCACCACGGCCGACCGCGGCAGCGACGAATACATGTGCGTGTTGCGCTCGATCTGCCGCCCGTAATTAGCTGGTGGCGTCTGAAATGACAAACAAAATAAATAATACTTTTAAACACAGGCCAAGTGCGAGTCGGACTCGCGCACCAAGGCTTCCGTACCATTATCAATAAAAATAAGAAAAATCACGTTGTTGTATGGGGGCCCCTATACAACAAACGTGATTTTTTTGCTTTGCCCTTAAATACTTACTTTATTTATTTATTTTGTATTTGTTGTTATAGTGCCAAAAAATACATCATCTGTGACAGACGGACAGACAGAAAGCGAAGCCTTAGTAATAGGGTCCCGTTTTACCCTTTGAGTACGGAACCCTAAAAAGTTTGTTTTTAAGGTTCCGTACTTTGCCTCAAAAGTAGCCAAAGGTTAAAAGAGGATTACAGTACCTATGTACTGAAGGAACTTATGAAGTAGTAAGGAATTTTAGAGTAAGACGTCTGGATTACTACATTCTGGAGGGTTTTAAGAGTGTCCTTGGGTCTTCTAGGATTATTATAATCAAATAAATATCTTGGAACAAATAACACTGCCGTGTGATCACAAATTCGGCAAAGCCAATACTATAGCAACCAGAAAACTGATAGACATACTATATTTATAAATGCATACATATTATAGATAAATTACACATATACACAAAATAAATAATCGTGCTCATCGCCGAAAGATTTGTCTCAGGTGGGAATTGAACCCACGACATCTGGCTTAGCAATCAGGTTCACTAACCCCTAGACCAACAGCACAGTTATAGTTCCGACAGAAATAGTAAACAGCAACGCATCAGACGTTTTCTATCTAAGGATAATCGCATGAAAGCATTGCTTAATTCGGTACCAATTGATAGAACCATGACTTTCTGTTTATTATTCCGTTCTGTGGAATGTTTGTATCGTTTTATTTATTTGGCTAACCCGTTGATGAATGGTGTTTCTGTAACAAGTCTGTCAGTCCGTTAGCGTACAACGTTGGATCTATACCGAGGTGCGAGACGGCTTTAGGCAGATTCTTTTATAATACCAAATAGGTAAATATGGCATTAGTCAGCCGTACATTCGTTCTTGCAGCTCCGACGGTTACGCCCTTTTTTATACATTTGTAAACTTAATTTTCGACCCAAACTATTTTAAATAGCCTAGGCTATAGGCCTTTATTTCTAGGGACAATGTCACACAGATCATCCTAGCCACAAACTAAGCAAAGCTTGTACTATGGGGACCAGGCGACGATATACATACTTATATAGATAGATAAATACTTATATACATAGAAAACATCCATGACTCAGAAACAAATATTCGTGCTCATCACACAAATATTTGCACTTACCGGGATTCGAACCCAGGACCACCAGCTTCGTAGGCAGGAGCACTACTAACTAGGCTACGGTGACCGTCAAATGCTTCAACGGTTTTCCCTATATATAAATACTCAGGGCCATTATTTGTAACATATTTAAAAATGGACGTATCTTAAATTACTATTTACAATGTATCTGTACACCGACAACCACCCCTCTCAGAGATCACATTTTGTTATAGGACCGGCCGGTTAAAGTATATAATACACTTTTAAAGTTTTAAGTGTATACATTTGTTATTCCTTTTGGTAAACAATAAAGAGTTTATCTATCTGTCTAACCTTACATATGTAGTTACAGGGTAGTTACACTTAACCATGTAACAAACTACAGAATATACTTATTTTGTAGTTTGTTACATAGTTAAGTGTAACTACCCGCGCCAGAGCAGCCTCTAGTTTCTTTTACGTAGAGTTTGTGCACGGCATTCGTTATAGGGTTATTTAATACTAGTTCGTAAACACCAGCGTCATCAACCGGAGATAATAAGGTTCTAATCTCGTTTAGCTTCGGTCGAATTCCAGGTAACAAAGTGTTGAACTCCTCTCCCGGAGAGAATATAAAGTCGTTGGGAAAAACCTGGGCCCTTTTCAATTGTTTGGGCTAGCCCGTGCCATCGGATCTGGGATAGAGAGTTCCATCGGGCAAATGCTGCCATGGCTATTAGTATCACTAGTTAACATACCCTAGGTGGCGCTGGTCTAGCGATGGGCACGGAGTTGGCCTCAGGAGGCGGCGACCGCTCGAGTATGCCGCGCTCCGCCGCCCGCAGTCGCACCTCACTCAACTTCGATAACAGTTCCAATTTCTGCGTCTCTAGGGACGACCGTTGAAGCATTTCCTGTAGAAATAATAACTATAACCATTAGATATCCATCCCATATACCGTTAACAACACAAAGTATTAAAATATGTGCAAATCGGACTCGCGCACCGAGGGTTAGGCTTCGGTTCCATTGTGGCGGAGCAGAGCGGAGACTAGCTGTGCGGCGTTCACCAATCACATGGCCTGAAATCCACATCTCTTGTCCACTGATGTGGTCATTGCTGTTGGCCAATTTCGCATTATGCATATGGATGTACAGACGCCAGCACATCAAGCAACCCCAATCTGTCAAATTTCCCCAATTGAAAGTGAACCTTATGCTTTTGTAATAAAGTTGAAAATCTATAAAAGAAATTTGACAGATTGGGGTAGCTGGATGTGCTGGCGTCTGTACATCCACGTTAGCGGCCTTCAGGATGGTCGAGATCGTCTCGCCAGCGACATCATCAACTAAGATGAGAGGAGTAAACATGAGCCAATTCAGCCTTTGACACCATTTTAATTATATCGTTAGATTATAATAGATACTCATATTCAATTTACTGTAACGGGTCGCTATCGGTTAGAGTTCGCTCAAACCTACATACGACCTTAATTCTCTAAGGGGCCGCTATAATTAGGTCTCACTTGAAGGTAAAAACGGATAGAATGAAGAATGACATGAACCTAAATAGTAGGTATATAGGTATTTTGAAAAATTAGCTTAAGCTTAAGAAAAAAGGTTTTCCACAACAAATACTTTAGGAGCGATAATTTTTACTATTAAAACTAATAAATATGACTGTATAGCTATTTTGCATGTGGAATCAAATTCACGATTGCTATTTAATCCGCTACGCCAAATTTGTATCCATACACCCAAACGTAGTGTTGTATTCATAGACATGTGACCACTAGAATGAGATATTGAGAATGATATGAACCTAAATCTATACATATTAGGTCTTTACCTATGAAATTGCCGTTCTGCAGTACTGGCCATTTCAAATCAAAATAATTTTTGTTTGGCTAAGAATTCTAATTTCAAATTAATTTTATTTTAAAAACATGGATTCTTTTTTCCAAAAGTAGTCATTTCTTTATTGATTAGTGTTACATTTTCATCGCATTTCAATCTTTTTCGTCATCATGGATACGTTAAAAATTCGAGTAATTATGGAATATGAGTACCGTCGTGGCAGCAACGCGGCACAAGCGGCACGCAACATCAACGACGTTTACGGAGCTAACACTACAAACCAACGCACCACCTGTTATTGGTTTGCTCGCTTCCGTTCTGGAAATTTCGACCTGAAAAATGAACCTCGCGGTCGTCCGAAGACTTTGGTCGACAATGACGAATTAAAGGCGGTTGTGGAAGCTGATGATACACAATCTACGGCTGAATTAGCAGCAGCTTTCGACGTTAGCGTCAAAACAATATTGGTCCATTTGCGTCAAATTGGCAAGGTAAAAAAGCTTGACAAATGGGTGCCCCACGAACTCAATGATCGCCAGCGCGAAGTACGCGTCGAGACGTGCCTTGCACTGCTCAACAGACACACAAATGAAGGAATTTTGAACCGCATTGTTACCTGCGATGAAAAATGGATTCTGTTTGATAACCGCAAGCGCTCAGCAAGTTGGTTGGATCCTGGTTCAGCACCTAAACAATGCCCTAAACAAAAACTTACCCCTAGAAAAGTGATGGTCACTGTTTGGTGGTCTAGCGCCGGTGTGATTCATCACAGCTTCTTACCAAACGGGGTGAGCATTACTGCAGATGTGTACTGTGAAGAACTGAGCACAATGATGGAGAAGCTGGCGCATCTCCAACCAGCATTGGTCAATCGCTCGTCTCCGCTGCTCCTGCACGACAACGCGCGACCTCATACTGCACAGCAGACGGTCTCCAAGTTGCAAGAACTGGGGTTGGAAGCTCTCCGTCATCCGCCCTACTCACCAGACCTTGCGCCTACAGACTACTACTTTTTCCAGAATTTGGATAACTTCTTGGCGGGAAAAAAATTCAATACCCGAGAGGCAGTACAAAATGCCTTTGAAGAATTTGTTGCCTCCCGTCCAGCTGATTTCTTTAAGAAGGGCATCAATAAACTGCCACTGCGATGGCAAAGATGCATTGATTGCATGGGTGATTACTTCGATTAATACAAATAAAAAAATTCATGAAAAAAATTCGTTTAAATTTTTTCATACAAAACGGCAATTTCATAGGTAAAGACCTATTATAATAAAATCGTAGGAAAGTCAAAACTGTACATTGAATATTTTTTAAAAAGGGTACTTGGGTCGTGATCCCCATTCGATATCGAAGCCAAAAATATAGTTTTTAGATTTTTTGTCTGTTTGTCTGTATGTATGTCCGGGCTAAACTCAAAAAGAGCTGCACGGATTTGCTTCAAATTTTGCATGAATATTACTAAGAGGTCGGGTCAACATATAGGCTACATATTATCAGGCTATCACCTACGGGGGAGGAGCTGTGATAATTTATAAAATTTAACGCGGGTAAAACCGCAGGGCACCGCTAGTATTACATAAGTATATTAAAAAATACATTGATTAAGAAAAACCGGACAAGTGCGAGTCGGACTCGCGCACGAAGTGTTCCGTACGATTATCTATAAAAACGAGTAAAAAAATTCACGTTTTTTCTATGGGAGCCCCCTTAAGCATTCAAGAAGAAGCAAATTCACGATTGTTATTTAATCCGCTACGCTAAATTTGTATCCTTACACCCAAACGTAGTATTGTATTATTAAAATAATTTCTAAATTTAAATTGGCGTATCAACAAGGGCGTTTACAGACATGTGACTACCTATACAAAGACCCGACTCCATAAATAAGTCGATTCATGTGACGTCATCTAAAGAAGGCCCCTAAGGGTGTTTCTCCACCAGAGATGTGCTATGCTACATAACATAGTATGAACGTGTATACGCATAACGCATGTCTATCTCTGGTGGAAGAGGAGCCTAACTACATTAAAAAAATCTACTTCAGCGCGTCGCCATCTCGCTTCCACATTAAGATATTTTACAAACTACAAAACATTACATATTTCTATACAAACCTTCATTCCATATTCCCTATTGTTATTTTACATACTTGAGGGTAAAACTTTTACCAACTTTGAGTGTCGTTTGTTTTTATAAGACCTAAAAATAAGTTTCCAGCTTGTTGTTTTTATAAGACCTAAAAATAAGTTACCTCTAAAAATGACGATACTTCCATAAAACTTTTTTCGTATTAAAAAGTAGCCAATGTCCCTTCACAGGCTCTAGACTATCTGATTCAGTGTACCAAATTTCATTTAAATCGATTCAGTAGTGAAAACGCTACAGACAGACAGAGTTACTTTCGCATTTATAATATTAGTAAGGATGAAGTAAAATAAAGTGTATTTATGCAGCACTTAGATATCTATTCGCATGACTTCAAATCGTTGAAATCACAATGTACCAATTCAATCTAGGCCTTTTGCATTAAGTCCGCCTATATACAGACGCCAGCACACCAAACCACCCAAATCTGGAAAATTTCCCCAATTGAAAGTGAGCCTTATGCTCATCAGATATAGTTGAAAATCTATAAAAGAAATTTGACAGATAGGGGTAGCTGGATGTGCTGGCGTCTGTACATTACCATTGTACTGAAGTTTAAATAAATAAATTAAAAAAAAAGATAACTTAGAATTGCTAAGCCCTTATAATTGAAGTAGGAATAAAGGATAACCTAGCTAGTCCGTCCGCCAGTCTCGTAACACGATTGTTATGAGAATACCAATACCTTGATGAGAATTCCAACACAAACCGGCGAAGTGTGAGACATACTCGCGTACCAAAGGTATCGAAACTTCTTGGCACGTGTAGCACGTAGCAGTTACTTCTTACTTCGAGCATATAACTTTTTAGATGATAATGTAAAAGTAATATATGTATACTAAGTCCACTGCTGTACATTGTTGTGCAT
The DNA here is from genome assembly GCA_951640165.1 of Pseudoips prasinana. Lineage (NCBI taxonomy): Eukaryota > Metazoa > Arthropoda > Insecta > Lepidoptera > Nolidae > Pseudoips > Pseudoips prasinana. The sequence goes on from OX621239.1 coordinate 10,210,895, forward strand.
AATAATAAATTCACAACTAAGTTGGTATGAAATATATGCCCGCTTGAGTATGTTTCGCCGGACCGTCTCAACTGGGTCGTGTTGAAACCGGTAGTAGATGAACCCACTGAGTTTGTTTCGCTGGGTCTTCTCAGTTGGGGCGCATTGGATCCGGTGGTAGCATTAAAGCGCGACCGTCGTTATTAACACAAGGTCCGTCATAATAATAATACCTTTAATATAGACAGAACCATTGACAATATGTAGTAAAAATATTAGACTTAAACTAGATAATTAAACATAATCTCTTGACAATAACTTGATACGAGCTAGCTAAATATCATTTCTGTAATAAAATAAATTTTATAAATGTTTTCATACAAGATGTACCTAAATATCTATGTTACTAGAAATAATATCTAATGTATACAACTATATTACTATAAACATGTTCTGACTATTTACAAGCGCTTTTTTAAAGTCTACGTGAACAAAAACCTTTTTTATTTTATTTTATTTATTTTATTTTAATATAATTTAATGTGTCATCATGTCAGCCAAAGTATCTAAGTCCACTGTTGGACAAAAGCCTCCCCGAAGAATGGGCGATGTGCCATAATCGCCACGCTTGGCAGACGAGTTGGCGATCGCAGTTTGATGGTCATAGTTCACAGAAAAACGCTGCTGCGCGTTCTCTGGTAGATATTCCCTCGGTCGATTTCTACGCCCCCCACGGGATGAGATGGGGTGATGTTATTCTATGTCACCGTCTATTTAATGTGTATATGTAATAAAATGTAAATACATCGCTTTTCTATTAACCATGAATGAAGAAGCATTATTGCAAATAAAGAGTGGGGTAAAAAAAAAAAAAAGTGGTGCAAAAAGTATTGGGATAAAACCTATAATAAGATACCCGGGAGATTTCAAAAGAACCTGACTGCTATTGAATTCTATTGATAACTTTTAATTGGTAATATCACTGATGTTTTATTTAACCCCCGACGCAAAAAGAAGCGTGTTATAATTTTGACGTCGATGTTTGTCTGTGGCATCGTAGCTCTCAAACGGATAAACCGATTTCAATGCGGTTTTTTTTTCATTTTGTAGCCAGTTTCCTTGCGGTGGTTAATATCCATCCAGCAGTATAAGAGTATCAGCTCTTTTCCAAAAAAAATATAATTATAGTTAGATTCGTGGGTTTTCTAACGGTTAGGTTATTCTTTTGAGGACTTCACTTAAATTATTGTTTGTGGATTACGTTGATTTACAATCCTGCATTCCATCATCCTGACATTTTAACTATATCGCTGTTTTAATTACCTATTAACGTTTTATAATTATGTTTGTTGTAAATTATCGGATATTCTTATTTGAAGTTACGAATTTGCAAGACGTAAATATCGAATATGGTGTAAAACTATAATATGTGAACGGCTCAATCTGGCAAATGAAGACATTCATTCATTTAACAAAGCTTCGCAAAATTACATTTAGTGTGCAGATCTTATTAGCAGATACCCATTAAATTGCGCTTTGTGCTACTAAAGCTGTAATACTCTTAACTTATTCCTTTAAGCCTCGCAGGGCGGTGCGGCGTCTGGTCTAAACAGAAAATTCTATAGGTATAACCGTATTTCCATATCCAGAAGTCAAAGTCAAAGTCAAAAATCATTTATTCCGTAAAAATTTTACATTAATATGGAATCTTCATTTATTTTTTACCCTATCGTGCAGTGCATGACGTGGCAGTTACTGAGAAACACTGCCAGAAAACTCAGTAGAAATCCTTTATTTTTAAATAAAATATACATACTTAAGATTAATTACAATCATGTGTGTTGACTCAGAACAACTCAATCCCAAGCACTGTAATCTGAAATTTTGTAATATGCCCTGCTACACAATTTGGCTTTAATAATTCCTTTAAACTTATTCGTAGACAATTCGCTAATGAGAGATACTGACGTTGGATGTTGAGGGATTGCTTCTGAAGAAATATGACCAACACTTATGTAAGAGACTAAAGAACTAATGGAAGTCACTGATCAGTTGCAACATATGAGCCACCTGAAACACTACTGAGCCAAAGCCATGCCGCCTGGGAACATTCTTTGCTGGAATCGACTGAATAATTAGGTACCACAAATACACTTCATCAGCCTGATATTGTCCACTGCTGGCCATATAGGACTGCTCCAAAAAAGGACCAGGTTCCATAAATAAAATGTAATTGTGTAAACATGTAATTTCGACTAGTAATAGGTTGTTATTATATTTTAGTGGTATTTTAAGTTAAAAGTAATGCACTTTTTTATATTCTTATTTTTTTTATATAAATACTTGCGTTTTTATTTCTATTTACTATCTGTACCTTTTTGAAAAATATGGAGGTGATGGAAAAAACTAAGTACATATTCGTAATCAGTGCACCAAAGTTCCCCAGAATCACCTATCAAATTGCAGAGAGGAAGTTATGACCCTCATTTGGCAGGCCTGTGATTATTACATATACATATCATCAGCTTCATATCGTCCACTACTGGACATAGGCCTCCTCCGAAGGTTTCTATAACGTTGCCTTTTGGATGGGTTTGCCTTGGTCACCGCTTGGCATGTGAGTTGGCGACCGCAGTTAGTACACAGAAGGCGCTGCTGCCCTATTACCTGGTGTATTCCTTAGTCGCCTTTTACGACACTCATGGAATGATATGGGGTGGCACTGTTATTCTATCTAGGCCGAAAACGACACGGCTAAGAATGATATTGAATAATTATACTGTACTAGCTGTCCCCCGCGTTTAACTTTATAAATTATAGCCAGTGTGTTAATCCAGGGTGTCAGCTAACTGCATACCAATTTTATTAAAATCGATCCGGCCGATTAGACGTGAAGAAGTAACAACATACACACTCACATACTCACAAACTTTCGCCTTTACAATATTAGTGTGATTATAATTTAAACTGACGTGAAGAACACAGTGGAAATCTGTAACATAGCATCGTGCTTCTGTAGAGTTATATAAATTTTGGAGATTTTTTATTTTCTTTAATATTTTATATTTGTTTGTTTACACATATTGTCTTCTTGTTTGTTAACCGACTACAAAGGATGAGGTGAGTGGGTTTTTTTTATTAAACGTTTCTCTGTGTGTTGCTTGAGAAAAGATTTTGATATTTCTGAAGTTATACTTCTTTTGGCGCGATGGAAAAAAATTATGAGAGTGAATTTTCACGATGCGCGCGCACACCGACCCCAAAAAATTTAACAGCATGAAGTTAGTTCTAGGTGGTATGAGAGTGAATTTTTACGATGCGCGCGCACCGTGCGCGCGCATCGTAAAAATAACAGCATGACGTTAGTTCTAGGTGGTATGAAAATTGATAACTATGTTCAAGTTGTATATTAAGAAGTATAACTTCTAACGCGTGTACATAAGTACACACAAGTTTTTTTTTTTATTGATAGGACATGCTCATATATTTATTCCGTATGACCAATCAGTTTGAAATAATAGGATAGAATAGACTGCACGTGTGACGCAGCGTCTAAGACAGTCGCCTCGCCTTCGTATCGCGGGTTCGAGTCCCGCGCCGGACAACTATTTATGTGACCCATAAATAGTTGTTCTGAGTCTGGGTGTAATTTGTGTCCGTCTATTTTATGTTTGTAAAGTACCCCGCGACACAGGGATTAGATTCCCAAGTGCGGGCATTGTCTTAAAAAAATAGATGAAGTATGTTTTTAAACAGTAACTATTACTATTACAAAATCTGTCTATACATCATGGACAGATGCCAGCACATCACGCTACCCCAATCTGTCAAATTCCCCCAATAGAAAGTGAACCTTATACTTATGTGATAAAGTTGAAAATCTATAATAATTTGACAGATTGAGGTAGCTGGATGTGCTGGCGTCTGTTCTTATATATATACAGATGATGATTTATCGATTTTGTCATCACAATCCAATGCATACCTGTAAGTTGGGTAGTTACTACATACGTGCTATATTATTAGTGTAATTTGTATTGTTTCATGTACTTAATTATTCTGTTGGTGTGCTAAATAAATAAATACCATTTAAATAAATACAAATTAACGTATAATCATCAATAAACGTAAGCTATCTCTGTTGTACATCTGGTCGGTGCGATACCTACTACGCATATTGCCAGTCGACACACATTGCCCGGAACGGACTACGAAATTAGAACGGTATAAACGTGCTTACGTGTTGTTTATTTCGTTTACTCATAACCGCGTTGAATAGCATACCCAATGCATACCCCACATTCCCTACTTACACTATGTTTTTGGAACGAAGTTCCTTACCGCGCGTTGCGAAAAGGGGCTAGACGGAAAAAATTAAGACGAAAAGTTGTAACGACACTTTATGCTTTTTTTTATTATTAAAATTGAGCCTACTGAGTAAGTTTATATTACATTATATTTGTTAGTAATAAAAAAAAAGATTATTTCCTTAAAAAAAGAAAATTTTATTACAATTACTTCACTAATTAATCGAACGGAACTTCGTTCCACCCGGGTGTCCCTTGACACCTCTCAAGTTTTTTTCAACTAAAAATGTAGTATTTGGGTTAACCATTCTCTCCATTTCGCTATTTAAGGCATTAACTTAAATAGCGAAATGGAAATAAGCACGATTGGTGTCACTAAAAAGACAGGCACAGCGTTCATTCGCTCAAAGAGAAGCCCGATAGGGACGTACCTCCACCTTACAGAAGACATTCCTTAATAATTTAATGTTGTGTTTCTGCGGGTGAGTAAGGTCGCCAGAACTTATTGGGTGGGGGAAGGGTCAGCAACACTTGTCTGCTGACTCTTAAGGCCAGCAACGTACCCGCCCGAGTGTACAAGGGCGGCGGTGATCACTATAGAAAATAAGATAGTTGAAGTGGAGAGGGACAGGACACATGACGAGAGATAGTAAGGCAAAATGGACAAAAATTATAATAGAGTGGCAACCACGCGATGGCAAAAGGAAAAGGGGAAGACAGACAAAGAGATGAATAGATGACATAAGAAGAATTGGAGGCGCTAGCCAATTCTTCATAATTCAATTTCAAGATTCTTAATACTGTTAGATAAATATATATTTAGTTTTTCAGCAATAAAAGCCGAATAATAATAATGCCTTAAATAAATAACTAGGGTCAACTAACACATAGCTATATGATCCCAACAAGTTGACCTATACTATTACAAACAGACAACTGATCACACTTATATATTTCTAAACACGTTCATATTATAGATAAATTATTACACCCAGACACAGAACATATAATCATGCTCATAACAAACAATCTTTATGGGCCGGTTGGCGTGGTTGGTACATACTTGCCTTTCACGTCTCAGGCCGCGTTTCCACTGAGGCGGAGCGGAGACGAGCTGTGCAGCCTTCACCAATCACATGGCTTGAAATCCACATCATTTCTCCACTGATGTGGATTCCAAGCCGTGTGATTGGTGAATCGAGGCACAGCTCTTCTCCGCTCTGCTCCGCTCCGCCTCAGTGAAACGCAGCCTTAGGTCGTGTGTTCGATGCCCACCTAGGACAGATATTTGTGTGCATGAACATGTCTGTTTGTCGTGAGTGTAGGTGTATTTATAAGTATGTATTTACTCAAGAAGAGTATTATATGTAGTATATCAGTTGTCTGGTTTCTATAGTACAAGCTCTGCTTAGTTTAGGATCAAAAGGCCATGTGTGAATTATTGTTCTATTTGGAACCCTCGACCTCTGACGTAGCAGTGAGGATCACTAACCACTGGACTTGTAAAGGCAGTCACGTCGCTACAGAACTTATTACATAACTTCTGATTATTTAAGTGACAAAAGGGCTAGGCATTGAGTCTCTCTAACTAAGCACAAATAAAATAATCAATATTATCATTATTAAAAAGGGTTCCTAATTTCCTATTTCCTACCGAGTTTTCTGGCAGTTTCTCAGTAGCTGTCAGATCATGCACAGCGCGGTAGAGTTAAAAAAATATACGATTCGGAATAAATGCATTTTGTATTTGAATACCACCTCATAACCCTCGTGTTTAGGGATCGATTCCCACACGGGACAAATATTTCATTTCCTCTGAATGTTTTCTGTGTATTGTACATATTATGTATTTTATTACATAAAAAAGTATGCGTTTTCTAGTATCCATAGTACAAGCTTTGCTTATTTTGGGCTATATGGCGCTGTGTTATATTAAAATATAAAATTATACCACTATACCGGTAGCACTACCTAAAACACACAGACATTATTTTTATCTATGGAATGGCGCCCTCACAGTCTCCAGAAATAAACAACGACTAATGTACTGATGAATTTACTTTTAGCTGTCAATACATATTCAGTACCGCAGGGCACACATCATTTGAAAGCCGTATTACATTCACTAGTTTAATTTTTTTATGCTCAATGGATTTGCCATTAACCACGATCTCACCTGATGGTAAGTGAAAATGTGGTCGAAGGTAGACGCGCGGTCTACCTTCGACCACATTTTTTACCCATAAGATGCCTGTTAACTCTATCCTTGAATAAACCTATGTTATATGAGTCTGGAAACACGTCGTTTGGAAAGGTAGCCGCGTGTATGATGAAAAATAAATGATTGTGATTATGTTGATATGAAAATCACATTACTGGGAGAAACCTATTACTATTGTACGTTTATTGAAACGTGCTTATAGTGATACAGCCAGCGACACAGCAGGACATCAGTGAAATCCTTAATTAATATACACTTATTTTTCAAAATATCTAAACAGTATTACAAATACTATCTACGCGGTATTTAAATAAAAAGAGGATTGCTATCATTCAAATTGCCAATTAATAACTGGCAGTTTAATCTGCACAATGGTGTACCGCAATTCCAAATAAAAATTATTTTTTGGAATTTTCATCCACTAAATGAATGTAGAATTTATATTTAACAGCTGTGCCCCGCGGTGTTATCCGCGTTAAACTTTATAAATTATAGCTAGTTATTCGAATACAGTATAACCTATGTTACTCAGAACTTCCATCAAAATGCGTTCGGCAGTTTTTGCGTGAAAGAGTAACAAACATCCATACTCACAAACTTTCGCATTTAGAATATACTAGCCGTGCCACAAGGTTTCACCCGCATTAAACTTTATAAAGAATATCGCAGCTCGTCGTATCAAATATTAAAATTTGTTTAGTTGGTACCAAATAATAATCAAATCACAGCAATAAAACCTTAGAATGTTTGAATTGCATAGAATCAGGGGCGTTGCTATTAAACTAAAATTTCATAACATTACAAAAACAATTTCGTTTATAAATGTAAACGTTGCTCTTTTACACAGTTGTAAAATTACACCGAATGGAGATAAACTATTTCATCCGCCAACATGTGTTCGAGGGTCGACAATGGAATGTATCCATCGAGGCGAATATTTGCATGAAACTAATTAAAATTCGTCGAGATTCCTATGAAATGAAACATTAACACGTCCAATCGAAATTACATTGAAGTCTTTGTTGGTACAACTAAGTATACAAACAAGCTGACGGTAAGCGATCACCGTAGCCTATGGGTGCTTTCAATAATAATAATATCCTGGGACATTATTTACACACAGCCATCTGATCCCAACCTAAGCAGAGCTTGTACTATGGAAACCAGATAACTGATATTCTACATATACTACTTTTCTTTTGTTTTACATACTTAAATAAAAATTACACCCAGGCTCAGGGCAAACAGACATGTTCTGAAACACAAATATCTGTCCTGGGTGGGAATGGAACCCACGACAGATGAAAAGCAAGGATTTGCCAACCACGCCAACAGGCCCGTCAATACCCTAAGGTTGACTGTTAAAGAATGCCTTTGGCATTAAGTCCGCCTAGTACATCCAACTACTGAAAGAAAAATATTCGAGGTATCATCACGTGTACCCGACGACCCTTTAGAGACCTTATGACACCTTTTTGAACGGTCCTATAGACTTGAGAACTATCAGAAAGTTCATTCCACAGCTTCAGCGTACGTACGAGATAATTTCGCTGAAACGGTACCGTAAGAAATCGTCAATGTTCCAGAATAATAATAATAAATATCTTGGAACTTTTGTTACCTTTCCACGCCTCAACTACTAAACCGATTTGCCTGAAACCTGGAACTAATACGGAGTAATAAATAAAATAGCAATTATGGTGCTAATTGTTCGGTTTTCCAGCAGTTAACTCACGCGGGCGCTAGCTAGCATCCATAAACGATGACATTTTATGGCATAGCCTCCGGTCTCTAGCATCATAAAGTTCGCTGCGCCATGCGCCATAAGCAAACCACTGGTATTATATTCTCAAGACCGTTCATTCTTCTCCAAAATGAATCACGTATATCTAGTTTCAAAAACGGTAATACTCACACTAGGAAATACGCTATTAACGGACACAAAGCATACTCAGACTCAGAATAACTTGTATATGGGTAAATAAATCGTTGTTCTTGGTTGGGTTTGAACCCAACACTAAGGGATATTTTGTAAGGACAGCACAGCACGCCGATGAAGTGAAGCAAGTTTCAAAAACGGTAATACTCACACTAGGAAATACGCTATTAACGGACACAAAGCATACTCAGACTCAGAATAACTTGTATATGGGTAAATAAATCGTTGTTCTTGGTCGGGTTTGAACTCAACACTACGGGATATTTTGTAAGGACAGCACAGCACGCCGATGAAGTGAAGCAAGTTTTTAAAAAGGCAATACTCACACTAGGAAATACGCTATTAACGGACACAAAGCATACTCAGACTCAGAATAACTTGTAGGTGGGTAAATAAATCGTTGTTCTTGGTCGGGTTTGAACCCAACACTAAGCGATATTTTGTAAGGACAGCACAGCACGCCGATGAAGTGAAGCAAGTTTTTAAAAAGGCAATACTCACACTAGGAAATACGCTATTAACGGACACAAAGCATACTCAGACTCAGAATAACTTGTATATGGGTAAATAAATCGTTGTTCTTGGTCGGGTTTGAACCCAACACTAAGGGATATTTTGTAAGGACAGCACAGCACGCCGATCGCGATGAAGTGAAGCAAGTATTAATTGGGGCCGTGCAACTAGCTCTATAATAACACAACGAACACCTATTTCGTTGTTAAAATATATATAGATACACCTTTTCATCACATGACCGACGTAATCGGGTCAATTATTAAGAGTTTGAGAGAATTGGTTTGAATTTACTCCTAACGAAAAAAATGTATGTTTCTAAATTTAACGTAATATGCCAGACACGTGCGTGTATAGAGGTATTACTGGAATAATGTGGTAAAGTCTACGCAACACGGTAGATACGCTGTGACGTTAATAACGCCTTTATTACTTAGGCAGTAAGGACATTTAACGTAGTACAAGTATACCTTGAGATGCCGCAGACTACAACGAGATGAATGAATAGGTGCCTAGTGATAAAGAGATTGGGCCCGACGCGCGCTAGAAATTGCGGCCCACACCAATCATGATTATTCAATAGCCCAGCCCGTGCCACAGGGATCTAGGCCGTGCTGAATGTTAAACAGTTTACCGACCGACTGTCATATTTATTTATTCAACTACAAATCTATATGAGTATACTTTGGTGGCAATGACTGCTTCGTGGGTTTACAGGAATGTGTTCACCGGCAGATTAAGGCGCTTTTAACAGCCAAATTGGTGTGGGGTATCCAATATTAAGAAATTAATTATATTACAAAACTAAATTTGGAGAATATCGTTGATCCCAGAACAAAGAAGAACTACTTTCGCTCGATAGAAAATAAATGACAGTCACCTCTAAAATGCTTACAATAAAATAATACCTATCGAAAATTACTTCGGAATTTTAATTGTTAACATAATATGTAGGGCACTTTATGAGAAAAAAATAGTTGTTATTTCTTCAAAAACGCATATACCTGCTCCGTTCCGTCGTGGGTAAAAAGCCATCGCCCACACTAAGGATATTAATCACTGTGTCGCGATCGCGGGGTACCTTAAAAGCATATAATTGATGGACACAAAATATGTACATCCAGACTCAGAACAACTATTTATAGGTCACACAAATAGTTGCCCTGCGCCGGACTCGAACCCGGGACACGAAGTGGCGAGGCGACTGTCTTAACCGCTTCGCCATAGGTGCAGTCATTTTGTTGTATACCTTTTTTCATAAATTTTATATTTTTCTCGCAATTAATTTCACCCAGTTCTTACGTATTTTGTTAGTTTTCTATTCACTCTAGGGCGAGATTTTTCACGAAAATTTGGTGTTGTCAGTCTCTTAATGAGCGTTTTAGGTAGAGACAAAACATATCAGGATTTTCTTTTAAGAAAAATTCACAGGCCGGAGTAATACGCAGAATATTACAGTTTACCAACCGACTTTTGTATTCATACATTCATCCTATCTAGATGGGTATACAATAGCTTTGATTCTGTTGTTATAAATTTAGTGTGAATGACTGCTTCTTTGGTCAACCGGCAGCGTTGGGTAGGTTGGGTTACAAACTGTTATACAACATCAAAAGGAGTTGTCTGATATATCTAAAGAAGTACATACGTGTATCAAAATCATAACAAAAATAGTATCTTGGGACGACTAACACGTTGCCATCTGATCTCAAACTAGACACAGCCTATTCTATGGCAACCAGACAACTAATGAACATACTTTACAATCTAAATACATACATATTATAGATAAGTTACATCCAGAGCCAGAACAAATAATACTAATCACATAAATATTTGTCCTGAATGGGGACCGAACTCACGACATCTGATTTAGCAGTAAAGTTCACTAACCTAAGAACCATTCGACAATATGTAGTAAAAATATAGCTAAAATTTAAAATTTTGATAATTAAACCTACACATGATCCTTGACAATAACTTAAGTTAGTTAAATATCGTTACTGTTATAAAATAAATCTTATTGTAAATTATTTCCTACAATCCGTGTACCTAAATATCTATATGTACCTAGAAATAATTATAAATTAATTACATATTACTACAAAAATGTTCTGACTATTTACAAGCGCTTTTTTAAAGTCTACGTGAATAAAAACCTTTTTTATTTTATTTTATTTAACCACTAGCCAACAGCCACTACCACACAGAAATATTTAAATAAATTTGATTAAATATTGGGATTTTTACCGACTTGGAGCTCAACTTGACTGCATTTATACGTTAACCGATTTCTCGTTTGTTTAGGAACCGATTTGTAATTTTTTATTCGATTGGAAATGTTATCGGAATTGTTACATATAATTCGAATCGGTTGTCATGAATAAAAGTTAAGGCCAGTTTTAAATACGTACTTCTTAAAACAGTAATTATTGTCGGAACGATCATCTTATGCATAATATATTTGATAATGGATCACTAGAAAAGCCTTGAGAGTTAAATTTCGAGGACGCTTCTTATGGCATTTCTTTACACGAGAGTGAAGTAAGATATGACGTAAAGATAAAGAGAAAGAGACCTATATATTCTGACGCCACTAAAATGGAATAAAATATATCGACCAAAAAACGATCCAAAGTGATAGAACAAGAAAGCATCGCGAAAGCGCGCGTTGTACGTCTATACGCTTCAGACGCTACATATGAACAGGCGAGGTACCACGTTGTCATTTTCTTTATTTTTATAGCCAACTAGTAGATAAATACGTATTTGCAATGGCAGGACAGACGTCGATTAAACTAGCTATTGGATTACAGAAACCGCATCATAATTTGTTTCTCTTTCGAAGTTTCAAAACCATTGGTACTGTAGGTACAATTTGCTTGATTACAAGCAAACACTGAACAGTTGGTAAATAAGTATTTACAGACCTTTCACCGTTTACTTCTAATGAACTAAGTTGTAGCAAGTAAGCAGAGGAAATACGAAACTTAGAAAACGATTGGATAAGCTTTACAAATGAAGCGACCTCGTAAAACTTTACGCTGTTACAGCTTAATTAATGAAAAATGAGACTATATAACCGTTAAATACTCAACTACAAATTATAATATATAAAAGTAAACAAAAAGAAACAAAAACCCTACTACGGGAATCACCTACTCTGTGTGTGTGTTACTAGAAATGGTACCTAGTCTTTATTTTCCCTTCATCTGGGGTAAAAGCCAGGGAGGGCAAGCCCTATTGATATCGGAATGTATATCATGAATCATGAGTAAGGTAAGACCCTTTGCACGTAACACTGCCTTGTAGTACCCCAAATGACGGGAAAAGTCCCAACTACCATTATTAAGCGGGAATCTCTTATTAACATAATTTTCGGTAAAGTTTTCCCGTAGTCGTGGTCTTAGATTTTAATATTTTATAATATATTTATTTTTAGTGCTCTGTCGCTTGTTATGTTAGGAAACTAACAATATATGTGCGCACATGAAGCTCTTTCTTTTTATTGACACCAAACATTATATGATTCTTATATTTTTTCAGCTGTGTAATTTACGGACACAACAAGTAATTTCATTATTAGATTAAAGTAGACTTTCAATAACTTAAACTATCTGTCAAAACTCCATGGTATCGGAATACCATCGAGTAAAAGATTTTTTAACTTTTGAATAACTTCATCAAACACCATCGCGACTAACGTTTAGATTAAACATAACCCTCAACTATTCAATGGATGCATTTGTTTGGAATCTAAGCTGCCATACATAGATAGAAAAATATTGGCTTCAAATTTACAACATTCAACCTTCCTCTCTTTTTTACCAACAAGATATTTTGACAAATATCTTTTGTAAGGTATGACATATTATCCAAACTAAAAGCATATTCTGTATGAAACTAACGCTTGATAATATGCCGAACCTTGTCTAATGATTATAAATGTAAAACTGACCTTCTGCAACCGCTGTTCATTGTCATCAAGCCGTTGCCTCGCGTCCTGCAGCGCTCGCTCCAAGTCTGCCATCTTCTCCGTCTGCGCGGAGATCTGTTCCGACAACACCTGCACTTGGAGGTGCAAACTCTCCTTGTCCGCCTCCAGACGACGAACACGCTCCTCTGCATCGTTCTGCAATAACACACATATAATATAATGATCACGCATTATGAATGCTGGGTAAGAATGTAGAAGGTAAAGTCGACGCAACATTGGTAAACACAGCATCGTTATTACGTACGCAGTAAGGGCGGTTTACGTAGTTGAAGCGTATTCACTGATGTAGCGTCGTCTGTGGGACTATTCTTAGATCCAAAACACAACTAACGAAATTATTTACAATATCTAATACAACGCGCATCGTTACTTGTTATTGAAATTAGATGGTATTATACACGTTGATTAACATAAAAACACAATATAAAAGTGCAACTAAACATTTAACATGTTTTCCAGCTCGATTTGTTGTTTTGTACCTTGTAATTTCGAGGTGCAACGGGTGCAGGAAGTGATGGATTTGATGGCCAATTTCGTTCGTGCATATAGCAAGGCGGAGGCACCGGAGGTCCGTGACACCAGCACATTGGAGGCCACCAGCCGCCCTCGGGCCATCTGAACTGTTCGTAGGAGTTCCACCTCCTCTGCAGGTCTGGAGGAGTGTCCTCGTTCCGTGAGCGTCGTGGCCGGGGCGAGGCCCGGACGCTCATCGGATGTTGTGGAGGTTTCGATGTCAGTGATGATCTCGATTTACGATCACGGTCATGCCGATCGGAGGGCGCCCGTCTACGTCTCTCCAAGCTAGCAGCTGAATATTCATTAGCTCGATGTTCTGACACGTGTTCTTCAACTTCATCCAACATGTTTCCTGTCGGCATCCACTTAAAATCATCGTCACGTCTCGTTGAATTATCTAACAGTCTATTCGGTGTCAACGTACGGTATTCCGCTTCACCACTGCGAATTTCAAATTCCTGTTCATCGGAATCATCCTCATTAGTAGAACTGCTATCCGATTCCGAAGAAGATCCACTGCGTGGCACTGCTGCGGCACCTTCCGACCACGTAGTGCACTTCACTGTTGCCTCATCGGGGCTGTCTGAGTCACCGCCTGTCACCAGATAAGCGATAAAAAGCACATGAAATGCGTTGGGAGCCCCATGAACGACGGGAACTCACCCATCGGAGAGTACATGTAGGAGCGCACGGCGGGGTGCACGTAGCCCGCCGCCGCACGCTCCTGCTCCTCTTCGAAGGGCTCCGTCAGATATTCGCAGTCGGACATGAGGCTCTACAATCGCGACACTGTGCGACAAGCTCTCGGTACGAGTCACCTACGAGTCTCTATTTTAAAGTTTGGCTGTGTTCCAGTAAAACATATTATGCTACGTCAGTGACTCGTCCGCAGATCGCTCGTTACGTACTCTCTTGTGGGGGCGGCTCCTCACTTGACTGAATGGAAGCGGAGTCTCTCTCAGAAGCCTCCGAAGCGGTGGATAAGGGCCGCTCGCTGACTCCGGACGCTCTGCGGGATCGACTCTCACTGAAATTTTCTTCTTTTATTGGACGCACATTTTTTATATCCGCGCAAACCGATCGTGATTTGGGCGGCCGAGACTTTTCCTCGACCACGACTCGATTGTGTAATGCGGCGATCGTAGCTGCCACAAGTGAGCCCCCGCGGCCGAGCTCACGCATGTTTTACTTCAAAATGAACGAGGCTTACACGAGTAGGGCCGACGCCCGCGCCCGGAAATAGATCACGGTATATGCGCCTGATGCATTTTGGATACCCTTTTTGCTTTGATCCGAGTTTTATTGGACTTTACAGAAATACCTAGTTTATTAGGTAAACAAACTAAGTCTTAGGTCAGTCAAAACGAGTAATCTGTTAATGCACAAAGAAAAAGTTGGAAGTATAAAACATAATGTTTATGTACACACGTAACACACGATAATTAATGCGCACTTGATCTAGTCAGGCAGCGTGCAGCGCTCGGCACACAAGCTAGCACACTCACCGGTACATAGTTGACACCCTCGTAGAGGGACCGGCGCGCGCGCCCCCACTCGTCGTGGCATTTGAAAGTCGTCTCGGCGTAAGACTCAGCATCGTAGTAACTCCACATGTATCCGTAAGGATGCAAAATTGATGTATCATATTCAAGTGGATCATCGATAAAATCAGGGTTGTAAGGCAATTGAGGTGGGTATTGAGAAGGGGCGCTCGGTTCAGATTGATTAAATTCATGGCGGCCTTTAAACGATCCCAAGCAATCCATACTGGCTCCTCCCTCGATATCTCCGTAACTAGGTTTCCGCACACTGCAGTAATTAAATTTATCAGAGTTACGATAAGTGAAAACAGCTATTTATACAATTTGTTAAGTGCTATATTTTTTTAGGTGTTTTATAGAACAAACTTGTAAATTAATTCGGAATTATTTAGAACCACAGCTCATTCACGTAAGCGTCATAGGCTGTCACAAAGTGGGTCGTATGGTGGTTGCAATTCGCTCTAACATAATCCTTGTGCCGCGGGGCACTTGACAAACATAATTGACGGACACAAAGCACACCCAGATTCAGCACTACTACTTATGGGTCACACAAATATTTGTCATTTAGGGAATCGAACCCGAGACACATAGTGGAGAGGCCCAGTGTCAATTCTATACCTATTTCTTTCGTGAATATATATAATAATACGGATTAGTCCGCTATATTGATTATTATTATTTTTTTTTACTCGAATAGACTATCCTGCGAGGTGGACCCATAAACTATTGGTTAAAAGAGTATAAAAATCTGGGGATTTATAAGCAAAATATCGGTTTTAATGCCCGCGGCCGCGTAAAATCCTTTTTTATATGTCCGCGACCGCCAGAATGCAGTTTTAAATGCATCAAATGTTTTGTATAAAAAAGTTAAATTTAATGTTTTACCAAATAAATCACCAATTCCAGCAATAAGTACATAAAAAATTTTAAATTTCTATTCCCGCCAATTACTACGTTAATTTGTTATCTATTCTTCTAAGTTTTAGCTTTTTTATATTCAACCTTTTTAGAATACTTAAAATTTTAATATATGACTATAGTTTAACTGAACTGTTTGTCTAGTGGTTAATGACCCTGCCGGCTAAGCCGAGGCTTGGGTTCGTTCCCCACCCAGAACAAATCTTTTTGTGATGAGCACGATATTTTTTTCTATCTAGGTGTAATTTATCAAAAATATGTATGTATTTAGAAATTTAGTTTAAAAATGATAATTGTACAAATACTCATTGTGTAAATTCTAATGTATTCAACAAATTTAAAAAAAAATATTTAAACTGTAGTTAATTTTTGATCATTTGATTTGCATGCTGTGTATAACACATAAGTGATTATTACACGAAAAACTGTAATATTTAGCTTATATCTCTTACATTTAAATGTGTAAATAATCGCTGGTTAACCTATTAAAATAAATAAAACAAAAAAAAAATACTATAGACAGAAATAACACCATGATGGATTAGATACCTCTGCCCTTTCGCAGAGTTACTACCTAATTTATTATACCAGTATAAAGCATAAGTAACTCGCCCTCTAACATGTTTATAAATAAGTAAAATTAAATTGGAATATAAAAAGATATCTAAATAGTGAATGCAGGAGAGTACACAGTTGTGAAACCTATTACTCCCCTTATGTCGGAAATAGCGCGACAGCTGTTCCATAGAGGATATTCGACAAAAGCTCATTTTTATGCTCAACAGAGGGCGAGCACGTGTTGTCAAGTTCTAAAATTAGTCCCGAGTTGGAATCTTTTGCATGCCTGAAGCGATTGTATGTTTAGGACAGATATAAACAATAGTATAAAGTTGTCGATGACTCAAAGGCCGCCGTGCTTCTAGTCGAATTTTGTCTGCACCGTTTAGTTTTTTTTTCATGGTAATACCCGCAGAGTTGAATTCCTGTACCGGGGGTGTCCCCACCGACATGCAATTCACGAATATTTACGATATAAACACACCCAGACTAATAACAACAATTTTTTGGGTCACACAAATAGTGAAAGGAAACTTAACTACTGTGCTACACGTGCAATTCCAATGGAGGTTGATCAACTGGGAAGGACCGGTCCCCCTAAGGAATCGGATTGGCAGAAAAAGGGGTGTAACATCGCATCGTTCTTGACGTTCTCGTTCTTTAAAGCTCCTTTGACTCTTCTTCAGAATCCTCGCGCTCTTCTTTTTAGTAAAATGAGGAGCCGGAAGATTTATATAAGCCTTTATACCCAACTACCAAACTTTGCTGTGTAGCTGACGGCAAAGGATATCCATACGAATATCCATATAGATACCACCCCATCTTATCCCGTGGGGGGCGTGAAAGTCGTCCGAAGGATGCCAGAGAACGGCCAGCAACGTTTTTCTGAGTACTATGTCAATCATACTGCGACCCCGTCTGTCAAGTCACAACAAAACTGCGGCCCCCAGTCCCCGGCAGCCCTGCGATTCCCAGCCTTGATAAGCTCTCTGGTAACGGCAGGGCATGGGGTGCTAAGAATTCGTTTATTTTTGCTTTCATTCGTAACAACAGATATGCATACTAGTTATAATTAGGATTATCTACGTGTTATAGAAGATACTGTGTTCTGGTAATCTGCCTTAAGGCTATGTATGAGTTGCGGCAGTTTAGTATAGTTACACAATTTTTGAGTCATTTATGAACAGATACTACGCTACAACACAGTTTTGTGCTTTGATTTCCTTGCTACTCTCCCTGCATTATCCAAACATAGTTTATGTCACCGGTATGAGTGCGCTATAAGCGCTTTTATGTGATGTCTTACAAATGCCATCAATATACTCACCATGACGTGGCCAAATACCGAATACATTGTTACGCAAAACACCAACTGCTTATTCAATGAGATGGTGATTATGACGAAGCTACGCGTGATGCGCGAGATATAATTACTAAACAACTAGAGAAAGCCTTGTTCATCGTGCCATTATCTCATATTATGCATACTTCGTGTTACTAAGTTTACGTGTTTGGCATGTGATACTAAAGATTACTACAAAATACCGTTAATAATCACCTTTTTCTTCAGTTCGTTCGACCTGGCCTGGCTTTTTAGAATGGCACGAATGGCAGCGTAAACAGGTATGCCTAGTGCGTTTGCAATTCAAATGAAATCGAATAAAATAGTCAACTCAAACACATGCTGGAATGATTATGTGATTACATTCGTTAAAAATACATTACTAATTTTTAACCGATGAAATCACAGAGCACGTGCTTTTGGTTAACCCCTTTAAAAGGCAAGTTATTATCATGTGTAGTGCACACTAAACTCCAAAATGGACCATGCATCCTTCATATTGTCTTTAATAACATGGTAATGCCAGAAATCTGCGGATAAACTTCAACAAAACGTGTTCATTGGGTCCACACCTTGAGAAAAGTCTATAATTATATGCGGGATTAACCGCCATTAAAATCGCACATACATCGAAGTTTTCTATCTGAGTGGTGTAGTGTAGTTTTCGACCAGTCAAAGATGTAACCCAAGTACCTAGTGTCTATGGATAGCAGACACAGACTGGTTCTAAGACGCAGATGCAAATTCAAATATTTATATAAGTATGTATATGGCTATTGAAGGCTTAGTATGATGAACGCAATATTGTAAAACAGCTAGATGAGTTCAAAGTAAGTAGGTTTATTGAAATTAAAGAAACCGTACAGGACAGGAGCCTACCTCTGCCTCGCTCACATGTTTCGGTTACTTTCCCCGTACAGGACACCTATTTGTGTGATTTCAAATCACTGACACAGAGCACGTCTATACCCAGAACATATATGTAGTATTTGTACTGGGTATAGGTGTGCTCTGTGTCCGCAATTTGCAATTTCAAATTTGCAATAAAGTACCTCCGCCGCATGGGTATAGATAAAACTAGGGAACGCAATCATGAAGAAAAAGCTTGGTAGATCTGTGTTAGCGCATTATATTTCTCACGTAGAATATATTAGCAGAACAATAAAAAACTAAATTTATAAGTCTATTTGAAAGCGAAGAAAATAGAGGCGCTCGTAGCCAGATGCTCTCACCGGTCCGTAAGTGATTGGCGAGGTTAAGCAACTAGGCTCGCGGTCAGTCCATAGATGGGTGACCGCCAAAGTGGTTTAATTTGTGAGCGTCTCCGTGCTTCGGAGGGCACGTTAAGACGTCGGTCCCGGTTGTAGCCATTAGGTAACAGTCGTTAAGCCATGTCGGAGGCCTACTGGGCGGCTTGAACAACTCTGACACCAGGGTAACCACTGCCCATACGATAAGCAAGCAAGCAAGCGAAGAAAAATGTTATGTTGTTAATTTATTACAAAAGTCTTAAGACAAAGAGCTGTTTAAACTCCTTGAAATTTTACGATTCAATTAAACTATAAACATCTTGGACTGTAGATATACTAAAAAGAAAATATAAAAGTTAACGGCGAGCTAGCCTGAAGTTGACAGGGAATGACTGCCTGCCTCGCTGCAGGCCGGGAGTCGCCCCCGAGTAGACGGAACTTTGTACTTCTTTAGTTACTGAATACTTTTCCAAATCGATCGATTACCCTAAGCCGTGTCTTGTTATGACTGGGACTTGTTTGTTTTAGACTTTGGAACTGACAGGTTAGTTAGTTGGGCGGTAAGTTTCCACACTTAGCTTCCTTATTGGCCGCAGAGCTGCATTGAGCGAGGGTAGGAAATTTAAGAGATACCATTAATGGCACACAGTTCAACTTCTTCGGACATCTCTCAACTATAGGGGATCTAAAAACGTTTTGTTTCCTTGAATACGTGTATTATTTAGTCATTTCACATCATACACGTAATCAAAGAAATAAAGTAGTTGTGAGATCTACGAAGAAGCTGAGCGGTACGCCACTAATGGTATCCCTTAATTTTCCAAGCCCCTTTCGGTTTGTGTAGGTACAGCTAGTCAATACAGTAGCCCTTTAAAAATAAAAACAAAAAATAGATCTATTGAATAAGTTAATTTATGCTGTAAAACTGTAATTTTAATGTATTTTGTGTTGTACTATTTATTAATTTAATTTAATATAATTTTAATTAATATTAGATAATTTATGGTCATTTGTCATTAATTAATTATTACAAGTATTGTTATTTTATTCCAAATTATAAATCGTTTCGTTGAACAAAGTACGTATGTTTTTATTGAATAATTATATTTATGATTTTCAAGTTGCTGATATAATTTATGAAATTCAAATGTAATTTATTTTAGTGTAGAGTAATCGTGTGTTAATTCAATTACAATTTACTTGTTTATGAATCAATTACTAGTAACTAAACAATCATACGTATCGTGTGCAGGTAAGTTTCGTTTGGCCACTGGGGGCATCACGTTGTTGCTGCTGACCCAACCCCCACCCGGATAAGCTCTGATGACCTTACTCACAAACAAGAACACAGCATGTTGTTACTTGCATATGATCTTGACTGGCTTGTTGGTCTAGTGGTGACCTTGGGTGCTAAGCCAGAGGTCGTGGGTTCAATCCCCAACTAGGAGATATTTGTGTAATATACAATTATTTATTCTGTGCCTAGGTGTACATAATATATGTATAATATGCATATAGTACATATATACTCGCATTATGGTGAACATTGTCTAGTTTAGGAACAGATAGCAATGTGTTAGATGTCCAAAGATATTTATATATTGATAATTAGGCGTGCCCCGCGGTTTTACACGAGTTAAACTTTATAAATTATATATAGCTTATGTGTTATTCGGATATACAAGCTATATTACTACAAAGTTTCATCAAAATCCGTCCGGTAGTTTTTGCGTGAAAGGGTAACAAACATACACGCTCACACACTCATAAACTTTCGCCTCTATAATATTAATGTAATTTATTAATCTTTAAACAACAAGTCGGAATACTCTTTGAGCGAAAAATCGTATTCCTCTGAAATTTCAAGCTATTCTGTTTTTCTTCTAGTCGATACTATTAGTATTTAGTCAAAAGGCACACAATTATACTCACAAATCAAGTTTTTTGTGTATAGATTTAAGGTGAACTTTTAACCCACACGTTTTCTATGTATCTCCTTAACAAGTTGTTTACTAACAAAATCCCAACACGTTGTTGTTACACGTTGTACGAATGTACTCCAGACATCCTTGTTACACAACACACGTCACATCACAAATTGTAACACTCAGGTATATAGTTATTCGCGTCGCTAGAGAGAACCGCGAACTGACGGCGCTAAAAAATCGTCACATACACACAATCAACGCATTCAGTATCAGTGGGGCGAATCTCCAATTTTTTTGTACAAAATTTTAGTGGTTAATTTCTATACCACCTAGCAAACCAGTTTACGGCACCACCTTATGCTCTCACCGATCCGTAAGTGATTGGCAAAGTTAAGCAACTAGGCTCGCGGTCTGTTCATAGATGGGACCAAAGTGGAATAATTTGTGAACGTCTCTGTGCTTCGGAGGGCACGTTAAGCTGTCAGTCCCGATTGTAGCCATTAGGCAACAGTTGTTAAGCCATGTCAGAGGCCTACTGAGTTTTCTGGCAGTGTTTCTCAGTAGCTGCCACGTCATGCACTGCACGGTAGGGTAAAAAAAATATGACGATTCCACATAAATGTAAAATTTTTACGGAATAAAGTACCTTTGACTTTGACTTTAATGGGTGACTTGAACAACTCTGACACTACGTTAACAACTGATACGATAAGTAAGTACCCTATGGTAAGCGGTTACCGTATGGTCTATATGTCACTAACACATTTCTCCCCCTTTACCCCCTCCGAGCAACTTTAACGCAATACTTTGGAAGGTACTTTCCAAAGTTCCTAATCAATCTGCTCATATAGAGAAAAAGTGCTAAGCGC
This sequence comes from Pseudoips prasinana, assembly GCA_951640165.1. Lineage (NCBI taxonomy): Eukaryota > Metazoa > Arthropoda > Insecta > Lepidoptera > Nolidae > Pseudoips > Pseudoips prasinana. Next base: position 10,232,776 of record OX621239.1, read on the forward strand.
TAGGTGTGTCGAATTTTTAGGTTGCCCAAGGATCCCAATTAGTTTAATAACAACTCCTACATATATCAACCGGTTATTTATAGACGTTGATTTACATGTATTGTGTGGAACTATGAAAATTATGACATCATAAATAAACGATTGGATTAAGCGCTTAATTCCAAGCAACTGGTTAGACGTTCAAGAGATAAATAAAATAATATTATAAACCGGTATTCCATGAACCGGTAAAGGGACAACACCGAAATATAACGTTAATCCTTTATTTACGGTCTAAAGTTTGCCCGGTATCCGGCTTTTACTTGGGCACCCAGACATGGGAACCGGAAATGATGATGAGTTGATGAATTTGGGAGTGTTTAATCAGCAGCTTATAATTTATTTCGCAAGTACTAACCAGATTTCAAAATTACGGAACTGAATCCTAAAAGGAAAGGTACTTGATTAACGTGCCTAATATTTTCATATTCTGATTTGGAACCCTTGGACAAAATTTTAGCTGAATTTTTTTTCAATCGATAAAGTTAAAGAATGTGAAATAGCTATTTAGTTAATTACTACGTAATTTAAACAACTACTAGTGTTGGTGAATACTACGAAGTTCGAGTGGCGCTTGAAACAGACATAGTGGCCAGTCATTTGGAGTAAATTATCCAACTAATATTATAAATGCGAAAGTTTGTGAGTATGGATTATTGTTACTCTTTCACGCAAAAACTATTGAATGGATTTTGTTGAAACTCTGTAGTACTATAGCTTATATATCCGAATAACAAAAAGGCTATAACTTATAAAGTATAACGCGTGAAACTGGGGAGCACAGCTAGTAGCGTCATAATTTTCTCTTAGCTATTCTACCGTGAATAGCTGTCGTAATCGACGTTTTCCATATTTACTTACTCAAATACACTCTCACTTGGCATGGATAAAATCATGCGTGGATGCGGATAACGTGGAATGTTCTTGAATAATTTAGAATAACTATATATTATATACGATAGGCCACGGTAACTACGTACCATCAGAGGCACAGTGGTGTAATACCGCCAACTTCCTGGCTAACTGCTGGCACTGTGAATTTTATTCACATAATAATCCCAATAACTTTTTTGACCTGGCCCGGAATTTTGAATCCAACTCTTCGTCTCCGTCATCCGTTAACTAAAGAGGCAGTCCAAAAAGTTGTGCATTATGCTGCAGGGGGAAATTAATTGAATCGATTTTATTTCAAAGCAATAAAATTAATTCAATTTAGATTTTTTTCCATAAACATTATAACAAACACAGTGTGCACAATACGGGTCGACACCCCAGCGGGCCAGTGGGCGGCAAATGTACTCTTGGGCGGGTGGCTATAAATATCACTTGTTACTATAATATAGTGCTCCACTTAATTATTGCCCGTTCAAATAGCGATATCTCAATGTTTCCGCGCCACGCGCTTTTAGCTATGCGCCGAACACAGATGTAGGTTTATGGCTTCATTGTTTATGGATTGGATTTAATGATACGATTTGGAAACGACCTATATTCCATAAAAAAATCTTCAAATACTTTACATCATTCTATTCTTCTCTTCACACTCACAAACTTTTTTTATCATAATATCATATACACACTGACACACATGAACACTCGCAGGGAAGCATGATATTTTAATGTATTTTTTTATATTGTTTTTATTTTAGTTCTTTGTAAAAATAATTAAAATTATTTTAATTTTATTTTAAATTGTAAGAGAAAGCACAAAAAAAAATACGTTAACTCTTTTTTAATATGGAAGGCTGGCACAAGCTATTAAACGCTTATAAGGAGACTTCAACCACTAATATCATAAGTCCTTTGTGTTTACGTAAAAGTTATTTTTTATTTTATTTATGATGAGATTTTTTAGATGAGATTCGAGATTCCTTCAGTCCACACTAAAGGAATCTCGAAGGAATTCAACTTACTGAGGGTCGGTAGTGACAGGCATTTGTTATTGCTCTACCGCATAGCTGTAACAAAATTTGTAACATAATTAAGATAAACGGTAAATTAGGCAGTGAATTAATAATAAATTGGCAGTTGGCAACTTTGGAAGAGTTAGAATATTTAACACATTTCCCAAAAGTTGTTCTAACGCGGACTTTTTGAGGCATTAACAAAAAGTTTTTGGTTGGAAGGCGCGGTACAGGCACGATATTTATGCGATTGAAACAAGGTTAAAAATAGCTTACCACATTTGATAATATTAATTAATTATGTGGGTTGAATTGTACGAAATAGTTAAATTACACAATATTTTCTTGCACATTTTTTCAATCATCCTTTATTTAATTCATATTATGACGTCGCTGGAAATCCAGGAATTCTGAACGAGAGTATTTTTTTTATTATAATTAATACTAGCTTATTGGTCTAGCGGTTAGCGACTGCTAAGCCTAGAGTCGTGGGTTCGATCCCCACCCAGGACAAATGTTTATGTGATGAAAACAATTATCCTGTCTCTGGTCTGGGTGTATTTTATCTATAATATGTATAATTTATATAAGTATATTTATCAGTTGTCTGGTTACCATAGTACCAGATCTGCTTAGTTAGGGATCGCGACAGCGTGATAGTTGTCCCAAGATATTTATTTATAAAGCAAAGGCTATTTAAGGGTGAACATTCTAGATTGCATCGGCACCATTTATCTGTCAAATCCCAAATGCTTAAGAACTAATGTTGGTAATTGCTCGGCTGTTACAAGAAATCTAAGACTTACCTACAAAGAATTAGCCAATAAAATTAAAGACACGAGTTAATTATAGTCAAAGTATATTTCAAAATTATATTATTGAACAATTAAAAGAGAACAAAATCTTCTACTTATGAATTACACAAATACGGGAAACGAACTCGCGACACGAAATGGAGTAAGTGTCTAAACCGCTCCGCCAAACGTGCGATCAAATTATGTATGTTATAATGTACCTATCGAATCATGGACATGTCGAAATAAAATGAGTAATTTTACTCATTTCATTTCGATCTGTCCTCCAGGCCGAATTTCGACCACAGCGCGGCGGTCAGTCTTAATGGAGACTAGCCAACTGCGCAGGACATATTGCACAAGTGTGTGCGCAAACATAGGGAAACTTTCTGTTCCATTACTCTCCTGATCAAATGGAACAACTACCGACACGACCGGAGAGAAATATTACACAAAGAAATATGACGAATCTGTCAAGTTTTTAAGCCTTGTTGACATTTTTAGAATGTAGCTTTTCAAATAAGCACAATTATTTTCGTTTAGTTAAGTTTAGTACAGGTTGTTCGTCGTTATAATGCAGCGCCTGGTTATACTGTTATAGCAACTATCAGTACAGTTACGTCTCGATAATCTTATTGAGAACGGAAACAACCAAAGCGCTGCATTAGCTGCAAATAATCTCATTAAAAATACCGGCTTGTTGGACTCGCGAGACAAGGTTTCCGAGCCTTTAGACTTATAAAAGTTATTAAGTTATATAACAATCAAACCCGGACGGCGAAGTTTGTAGGTATATAAAGGATATAAAAAAATATTGCAACATTTCCGTATATAAACCCGTCACACACCCTAAAAAAATGTGAATTTGTATTTTAAACCGACCTCAAAAAGGTGGAAGGTTCACAATTCGATACGTATTTTTTGAAGTAAAAATTTACGCACTCTTGACGTGGGCATTAAGCTGATAGAGGCGCTCACAGCTAGATGCTCTCACCGGTCCGTAAGTGATTGGCGAGGTCAAGCAACTAGGCTCGCGGTCAGTCCATAGATGGGTGACCGCGAAAGTGGTTTAATTTCTGAGCGTCTCTGTGCTTCGGAGGGCACGTTAGAGCCTGTCCAGATAAGGCGTTTTACGCGCGAGTGCACTCGCGCGTCTCAATTTCTATTCCGTCCAGATACCGCGTTTCAGGCGCGTTTCTACACGCGCCTGAAACGCTGGGAGGGATCCAGTCAGTTGCAAACATGGACTCGGAGACAGCGATTGTGTTGTGGCTTGCATACCGTCGATGGAAACGTCGTAAACAGTACACAAACATTTAGTTATCACGCTCCATTTTAAATTAAATAAGTCCACTCGCAACGAACTCCCGCGTAGTACTGGACGCAGCAATGGCGCTCGAGTATCTCGACTCGCGCGGCGCTCGCGCGTAAAACGGGCGAGTCGAGAGTCCCGCGCATTGCACGCGTTTTACGCGCGATTGATGGAACGCGCGTAGGCATCTGGACGGGACATATGTAGCTCTAGTATCTGGGGTACGCGCGAGTGGCACCGCGCGCGTGCACTCGCGCGTCTCAATTTCCATTCCGTCCAGATACCGCGTTTCAGGCGCGTTTCTACATGCGCCTGAAACGCTGGGAGGGATCCAGTCAGTTGCAAACATGGACTCGGAGACAGCGATTGTGTTGTGGCTTGCATACCGTCGATGGAAACGTCGTAAACAGTACACAAACATTTAGTTATCACGCTCCATTTTAAATTAAATAAGTCCACTCGTAACGAACTCGCGCGTAGTAGGTACTGGACGCAGCAATGGCGCTCGAGTATCTCGACTCGCGCGGCGCTCGCGCGTAAAACGGGCGAGTCGAGAGTCCCGCGCATTGCACGCGTTTTACGCGCGATTGATGGAACGCGCGTAGGCATCTGGACGGGACATATGTAGCTCTAGTATCTGGGGTACGCGCGAGTACCCCAGATACTAGCGCGAGTAGTACTCGCGCGAGCGCGAGTGCACGCGCGCGGTGCCGCGCGCGTGCACTCGCGCGTAAAACGCCTCATCTGGACAGGCTCTTAAGCTGTTGGTCCCGGTTGTAGCCATTAGGCAACAGTCGTTAAGCCATGTCAGAGGCCTAATGGGCGGCTTGAACAACTCTGACACTAGGGTAACCACTGCCCACACGATAAGTAAGTAAGTAAGCTGGTGAATACATGACGCGTTACGACAAGTGTGATAAGGCGAGGCGAACGGAACTTGAGAGGGAGATATTTGTTAGTGAAGATACAAAGAGAGTGAAACGTAACTCTCTCTCTGTCAATCCAGCAGTGGAATCATCCACTGCATACAATTATTCTGATGATGATTACTATGCCCAATAATCAAAAAATATTTATTATTGATCGATGATAATTTTTTGATATTCGATTGTTTGGCACACAGCCGGTGTAGGTACTACCTACACCGGCTGTGTGGCTGACGACCATAAAGAATATCGCCATCCCATCTCATCCCGTGAGGGGGGGCGTAGAAGTCGTCCCGAGGGAATGAGTACTATGACCATCTTACTACGACCGCCACCCGGTCTGTCAAGTGTGGCGATTATAGCTTAACTCCCCTTTCTTAGGGGAGGCTCTTGCCCAGCAGTGGACGTCATCCGGCTGACATGACGATACACCGGTCTAAGTGAGGGGTAGACGGATAGATAGAACTCTTTATTGTACACCTCAAGAAACAATACAAACTGACAACATATACAAATTAATACAGTACAAATGGCGACCTTATCACAATGTGTGATCACTTCCAGGCAACCTAGGTAGTGAAGAAGAAAGGAGTTACAGAGATGGGGGTAGTTGCGGGTGTACACAACAAATTTCCCAAAAAGGTACCAAGAAGTAATATCCTAAATACTTTTCCCCTGTCGGCAGCGCCTTAAATGTGAAATATACAGCAGACAGTAAGAGAAATAAATACATATGTATATATACGTTAACAAATAGGTTACAAACATAACACAACGTGTATAACAACGAGGCAATAATGACCGACCCGACGCGACTGAGGCGCTCTGAATTTTAAATTACTGTTTGTACAGGCGAATTTGCTGAGCCAGCCCGTAAACAGACTATATAGATGGCGACACGCCGCCATAAGGTTACTCTTTACTTTCTTTGTATTAAATAACAAGCTCTTATAGATACTGCGAGCTACCCGCGTTTTAAATTGGTACTTTACGCCAAATAAAGATAATTACAGGCGATTCCATTCCCACCCAGACGGGCTACCGGCTAAGTCGCCGAATATCGGCATAGTGATCGGGGTTCAAATAAATAAAGGTTAAAAATTACTTAACAATGTTAAATCGGTTTCAATGACCACACGTGACGTCATAAATGGTCCGGAATCGATTTCAACGACGAAGCCGATTTATAAAGTAATTTTTAACCTTTATTATTTGAACACCGATCACTATCCCGATGTTCGGCTTCCTAGCCGGTAGCTCCACCAGGACAGATATTTGTGTGCATGAATATGTCTGTTAGTCCTGTGTCTGTGTGTATCTGTAAAAGTATGTATTTAAAAAAGAAAAGTATATCAGTTATCTAGTTTCCATAGTAGAAACTTTGCTTAGTTTGGGATCAGACGGCCGCGGCCGTGTGCGACTAATGTCCCAGGATATTATTATTTTTTTGACGCATTGGGCGTTACCCAACCCAAGTTATTGTAACTTTCGTAGGAATCTATATTTTTTTGGAAATACAAATTCAGATCTATGGCTTCCTACTAATAATAATACGAGTAATACTAATGTCATACTAGTCGAATTACAGCCATAGAGGTCTGTCTCACTCAATTTAGACTAGGCTAAGACGATTGTACAATATACACGACTATAGTTGATATATTACATATACTACTTTCCTTTTGTAAATACATAGGTACTAATATAGTAAGTTTATCATTATTCGTGTATGGGCAGTTAATCTTATTTATTTCAGTATTTATAAGTTAAGTGACTTAAGTTACTTCCACTATTTATGTTACATCTCGTATATAGATGATCTCGTTAAAAAATAAATTAAATGATGAATCCGCGTGTTGTATGAGTACTTTGTGATAGCTCTTAACTTTGTTGAAAGAAAGAAATAACGTAGGTGTATATGTTAAATTAAAAGCTTAAGTTTTAAATATTATGCTTTCAATTCCTATTTCAACCTTTTTTATATAAGAGGCAGACAAACAAGCAACTTGCTTGTTTGTCTTGAAGGTCACCTGATGGTAAGTGATCACCGCCGCCCATGAACACTCGCAACACCAGAGGAGTCTCATGTGCGTTTTGAGTTGGATTTCAGGAAACAGGTGTAAGTACATTTATTTATAACCAGAAGTGTAACTTTTCTATATTATTAGGTGTTTAACTCCAGACCTAAGCACCCAGGTGTGCATTGTGAAATGTTCGTAAAGTCCCCCGGGATCGAATGATCCCTTGGGCGGGCGTTATCTTTCATAAACGAAAAGAAAACTACTTAGGCGGTCACCCCATCTATACACTAACCGAGCGCCTAGATGCTTAACCTAGATAACTAACGACCTGGGTATGAGCGCCTCATACCCTTATCATCATGTTCATTAATTTAAGGGTGTCAGACACTTCATGACACTTGGCACCTAATAAGCTGTCAATCCAACGTTCAGCGCTAGACCCGAATAATCCAATATCCGCCACCAACGCTTTGACATCTGTGCCAAAAAAGCGTGATTTAGGGGCGAATGAAGTTAACTTTACGAGCACAATCTCGCCCCTCATTAGTTCCGCTTCAAAGTTTAAAATAGGACGGCTGTCAAAAACTTCATAAAGTATCTTTAAGGGTTAAAATAATCCACCATCAAAGTTTCTTTTATACTAGAAAGTTGGCAAGGAAGAATACGGCACGGAAGGTAAAGCATTACCATAACCTGATGTATTATTTTTATTTAACCCCCGACGCAAACAGCGTGGTGTTATTAGTTGACGTCGATGTCTGTCTGTCCGATGTGTGGCATCGTAGCTCTCAAACGGGTGTACCGATTTCGATGGGGTTTTTTTTCATTTCAAAGCCAGTTCCCTTGCGTGGTTCGTAGCTATGTTTGGTTAATATCAGTCCAGCAGTTTAGAAGTATCAACTCTCTTCCAAAATGGTGTAATTACTGTTGGTGTCGAGGGTTTCTCTAACGGTTTTTATAATTTTTATTTACTATTTAAAGTGGTTGTGTTTGTGCGGGTTGAAAATGTCTATTGCAATATAATAGAGGTATATTGCAAAACGGAAACTAATAACGCTATTTTGACATAATATGATGTCCAAATAGCGTAATTAGTATTGTACACAAAGAATGAGCGCTCGTGTCTGCAATACAGATCTGTACTATCGTTCAGACACTAGAGCGACACACGATTGGTACAACAAAAACTTGCGCAATATGATGATGATGATGATATGATCAAACCGATTTTTTTTAATACAAAAGGAAGATTTTTGATGTGCTGTTAATAACTACCCTTTAAAAAATATAGAACCGACTTAAACTTTTCTCTGTGACAACAGGTTTGAACAAAATGTATAATAAATATGTGACCATTCGGAATGCATACCCTGTCGCATAAAAACTAATCATAATTATCAAAATCGTTTCACAACAAAAGGAGTCATATAGGTAGATACCTAGAAAAAGATTGTCTAATTGATAACATCTTTCTTTTGTAGCCAGCGAAAAAGTAGTCCTAGATGATGACGATTATAATATCAACACTGAATAATCTGACCCAAAGACACTGATTAACTTGCCAACTTTTAATTATATAGGTACATTGCTAAGTGAAAGCGTTTGTTAGGGTTCCCTATTTAAAGGGCGAAATAGAAACGGTGCCTTGAAAGTCGGTCTTCCGATCCGTGTCACACGTATCTTCTTCGGCAACAAGTTACAGAGCTGAAAATAAGATACCGTTTCGTAGAAAAAATTGAACACAAAACCTATATTTAATTGCGATAGATTGTCTTTTCAGTGGCAAATTCGTTTAATTACTCGAATTGAAAATTCCTTACCACTTTCCACGCATTGCTTAATTAATGCGACTAAAAGAATCAGTATTTATCACAAAAGGCTCAACGTACACGCAACATAAGTACAGGGTGGGCCAATAATTTTTGCAAATAGCAACACTAAATTTCTCGAATACCGTTGGAGGGAGGGGTGCGCGGGTGGCGGGAAACTATGCGTCGCTACATGCAATTTTAGTCACGATGGAGCGCTTCACGGGACAACAGCGTGCTTTTTGTGTTAAACAATTTTACAAAAACAGCGATTCCTACGTTACTGTACGACGCCTGTTTCGAATTGAATATGGATTACGCCGTGTAAGCGAGTGTCCAAGTGTGAATTTAATCAAAGCTTGGGTCGTGAAGTTCGAGCAAACGGGATCGACAACGAATATTAAACAAACAGGCCGGCCACGTTCAAGAAGAAGCGATGAGAACATTCGAGAGGTTGAAATTTCCGTTCGGAACGATCCAGAATTGTCTACGCGTAAGCGTTCGGCGGTTCTGGCATTACCGAGAACCAGTCTACGGCGGATTTTGCATCTAGACCTCAAACTGCACCCGTATAAGCTTCAAATTGTGCAGGAGATGAAACCAAATGATTACATTCAACGTAAGATATTGGCTGACACAATGCTGGAGCAATTCTCTAGCCTGGAGAATGTATTGTTTACGGACGAGGCCCACTTTCACATCAACGGGCACGTGAATAAGCACAATTGTCGATATTGGAGCAGGGAAAACCCTCGCCTTAAACACCAAAAGCCACTTCATTCACCTAAAACGACAGTATGGGCTGCCATAACAGCAAAGGGCATAATTGGTCCGTATTTCTTTGAAAATAATCAAGGAAATAATGTAACTGTGAATTCAGCGGAATACGTCAAGATGTTGCGAGAGTTTTTGACGCCGCAGTTGCATGAATTTCAAGGATACAACAGCAGGACCTGGATGTAACAAGATGGAGCAACATGCCACACGTCAAATGTGACTTTACCGGTAGTCAAAGAAATGTTTCCGAATAAATTGATTTCTCGCAGAGGTGATATTCCATGGCCTCCGAGAAGCCCGGATCTTACACCATGCGATTTTTTCTTATGGGGATACCTGAAAAGTCGAGTCTACCTTAATAAACCGACGAATATATCCCAATTAAAACGAAACATCCACGACGAGATAGCCGCGATCCCCCGCAGCATGTGTTAGCGAGTTTTCCAAAGTTTGCGTAGTCGATTGCTAGAGTGCCAACGACGAGACGGTACACATCTCGACGATGTCATTTTTTAAAAATAAAATTCATTAAATTTTCAAAACGTTACAAATATAATCAACAAAATAACAGTTGTAGTTTTATTTCTATTCATGTTTTAAAAGTGCATAAATTATTGGCCCACCCTGTATAATACATACGCGGAGCGAAGTAACCTCGCAATTACGTTTAAGCTAAAGAACGCCGTCTGCGCTTCTGAAAAACAAATGCAACCATCACTTATTTACGAGTGCCCGCGCAACTTTTCACAAATCCAAGAAACATTCCATGAGCCTCGCGCGCCAAGCACTGCTTGAGCAAATCTCAAGCCCTGTACTTAATAAAAATGTACTAGTTTTGTACCTAATAGCTAGTAAACATCCGCACAAATACCTACATTTTTTATTAATACCCGACGCAAAAAGATGTCTGTTACAAGTTTGTCGCCGATGTCTGTTTGTGGCATCGTAGCTCTGAAAGAGATGGATCGATTTCAATGCGGTTTTTTTAAGCCAGTTTCCTTTCGGTGGTTCTTAGTTATGTTTGGTAAATATCGGTTCAGCAGTCTAAGAGTATCAGTTCTTTTCCAAAATGATGTAATTATAATTGGGATCGATCGGATTTAAAGGGCAGACAAAGTTTTTCCTATTTTTCTCTTCCGTCTAAACTGTTGTTTTATGATTACAGACAGGATGTGACAGAAATCTGTCACGTCACTTTTGGGGTCACCCATCTATAGGCCACGAGAATGTTTAACCTCCCCTACGAATTGGCAATGGCAGATCTATGAACGTATCAAAGGTTATTTTATATGACGATATATAAATTAGGAAGTTACTTATGTCCATAATATGTATCATTTGTATTAAACTACAAATATTGCAAATGCCTAATAATAATAATTAAGCAAGACTTCCGGATGTGTTCTATTAAAAATCCGTAGATGGTATCTAAATCTTCTGTAAGGATGTTAGCATATCAAGTTCCGTGGTTTAATAAAGTTTAATTGATCCCAAGGCAGGCAGAGCACTAGTCTTGCATTGGTAAACAGTAGGGGTTCGACTCTGCCGAACTGCCTATTTATTCCTAATAATTACAATAAAAACATGCGGGGCAGTCTTTGGCGACTGCCGATAGAAGTGAACTCATGGGAAGGGTGCAGTGATGAGAAGGGGAGTACCATGATTTTTACTCATCCAAAAAGTGCTCAATGCACCTAAAGAAGTTTGCACTTCAAAGTTTTTGGCCGATAACATATTATTATGTCCGGAACACCAATAGAGTGAGACCCGACACACACGTGGCAGGTAATTTTTTATTTTTCCCGTGATTCAATTTATTAGGTCATCGATTTTTCGCTCACAAGCGAACAAAATAGAGATGGAATGCTTTCTATTGAATGACCTCTTTAATAAGCACTACGCCTTTGAGCCTTTGTGTATTGAAAATTCATTCAGAACCAGAATATGTGAGTTGTATTGAATATACGTACAATTGCAGCTATGTAGGTAAGCACTTATACAATACATGCGGCCGTAATAAATTAATAATATAGTTATTCCTATATGTGAGTAAGGACTTCAGATATTCCCGGCGTCGAGTCACAAACCTTCATTTGCTATAGAAACTGCTTAGTAGTACACAGGCTGTATGCTTCTTTGTAGATCTCAACCGTCAAAACTCACCGACTCCAAACAAGACCCTTTGTAACTTAGAAGGCTTGGTCCGTTTAACGGGTTATCTTGAAAAATACAATCTCAATGGAGACTAACCAGATGCACGGGACATATTATAATAATAATAATATCTGGGGACAATGTCACACAGAGCATCCTAGCCCTAAACTAAGCAAAGCTTGTACTATGGGTACCAGGCGACGATATACATACTTATATAGATAGATAAATACTTAAACAAATTTTTGCACTTACCGGGATTCGAACCCAGGTGGTCCTGGGTAAGCTTCGTAGGCAGGAGCACTACCAACTAGGCTACGGTGACCGTCCGTATTATAGTGCATAAACACCTGGCCCAGGTGCATTTCCTATTCCCTCACTCTTATGATCCGATGGGACGACCAACGAAAGAACTCAGGCACATGTCAAACAGATTTCCGTGCTCTCCTAGGCACTGGGGTATAACAACGCCATCTTTCCGTCTCTAAGCTGATACTGAATACATTTGCTAAAAAGAAAAATATCCATATCACTTTTGGTCCCCTAGATTTGAACCCAGGACCTTATTATCTGCGTTTGAAGACGCTACCACTAGACTAACGAGACAGTCAAACCGCTAGAGGAATGAGACAATTGATGTTATCGGTCTGTCCATTTACAAGTTACGATGCCAGAGACAAACAATATACAGACACACAGTCAAAAAGTTATTAAACAGAACCTTTTGTCGGCAATCTGGAACATGGGGAAAAAGGGTATGGTTTAAAGTCGTAAATGTACAAAATGAACTCCGGAAACCCATCGCTCGTCAAATGTATGGATCTGAGTAAAGGGAAGGGTTTATTATTACCCATTCACCGTCATTTGACCCAGTTTTGATCAAGTAAGTAATCTTTATTCGTCTAAAATTTTGTTGAGACAAGATTTTTACAAAGTGATTTATGGTTTCACATAATATTTTCCTCGTAATTCCATAAGAAGGTTTTAATAGTGTTGAAAGATTTAAGCAGGGCATAGTTGTTCATCGACGGACTTACACTTGGTTAGGGCTACAATTTACCTTGCTCTACAACTAACACAATAATTAGTACTCCTGTATGGTACAACCGCAAAGGCAAAGACCTCATAGAACATTCTCTGACCAAATTGGAGACGTTCCCAAGAAAGACCAGGTCAGAAGTACCCTAAACCGGCAAGCATGTATGACAACAAATGAAAATCTGTTGTCTCTGCCTACCCCTCTGGGAAACAGGCGTGCAGGCAACTATACATAATAATAATGATAATACAGAGACCAATTTCACTGAAACTCTCTCAACTAATCTGAACTGAGACGTTGGCTAGTCTCACGCCTCACGTAGTCAAGACTTATAGTGTAGGAGTGATGCTAAAACTCAGGTCCACTCTCTATACCTCACTTTCATAATATGAGCACATGGCAATCTGACACGATCGGGTAGAAATTAGACACTGGAGCGACAGCTTTACGTGTTACCGATAGCTGCACGGGATAAACACCGGCAAATTCCAGTCTTCTTGTCAGACCATTTCCATAATCCAATAAAAATTTTACGCCCGACCCGGGTTTTGAAACCAAGTCTCCTCATCTACGGTGCAATACGCTACAGCAAGACGAAGGAGACAGTCGTAATACCTACATACTGCATTTATTGCACACTTGAATATACGCAAATAGGTTTCTGCTGACTTCTGATGTACCTACATATTAAATGAAAGTTGTAGAAGATCTTTGAAGCCCCTAACTGATTTAGTCATCGGTGTGATTCGAGAAAGCTCGAGCGGAAGCGGGTGGCAGGCATCGGAAGTGTGGCGGCGGGGCCTACTTCGCGCTGTCGCACTGATGAGGCCAATGCGGAGGCCACAACGGTTTTGATGGCGAAGTGACTATCTGTATTAAATTATTGTACTTTGACCTTATTGAGTCCCTATTTAGGTCATTATCATTATATAGCAGAAAACCAATTCGTAAAATAGTTTATAGTTTATATCTGAAAAATCTTATAACACTTAAGCATTTTGTGCGGACAAAATCGAAGATTTTTAATAGTGCTCCTGGCCGATTTTCAGCTAAGGATAAGTAAGGACAAAGTTCGTGTCGTACTAGTCAAGACGAGATTTATCGTTTGGTCAGTTGTTATCCTGGTGTCAGAATTGTCAAACCGTTAAGATACGGCTTAACGACTGTTGTCGAACGACAACAACCGGGAACGACAGTTTAACGTGCCCTCCGAATCACGGAAAAGTTAAACCACGTTGACGGTCACCAATCTATAGAATGACCAAGGTACTTGTTTGCTGCCATAAAACCATTTCTGGATAGTATTTTTGTATAAGAAACCACCTGTTGGCGAAATTTTCTTGTCTAGCACCCAACAAAGAAAATCAATTCGGTGGAGCCGTTCTCCAGTGCTGAACGTTCGGAAATTGATTTTTGTATTTACTGTAATAATGTATTTCCTTAAATAGCATTGTGTCACGTAAATAATATGCTACGGCCTAACAGGGCTAAAGAGCTATGAGAAAAATATGTGGAGTACATACTGAAGTACTACACATAACTATATTTCTCATATTTCGGATATCTATAAAACCAAATTGAATTCAAGGATCTTATAGAATTGAAGCTAACATTGGTAAAGAATTAATTAAATTTGTGATTTTCCGCCAGTTTTTAACCAATACTACGAACTTCATCATGTTAATAAACATATACGCCAAAATTACTATATTTTACAGAAAATTATTGATTCCAAAAGACGACTCAACGAAACTCTATAAAAGTAATCTCGATAAATTACAACTTTAAATATGTAGTGCACTTTAATGATTAGCAAAAACATTGTTTAATAAGAGTAGTTTTTTTCGCAATTAGTGATTTTGTTATATTTTGATTGTTAGATTTGTGCGAGATTGAATTGGGGGTTACTAAACACATTGAAGAAAGGCGGCACCATACTACTTCAGCGGTTAACAAAGTGATGTGTGTGGCATCATTATAATTCACTATCGGAATACAAGGGAGTAAGAAACATAGAAGGGGTGTTTTTTATCGGACAGCACTTAATAAAACACCTCCACCTTTCTCAGCAATAATCCTTAATCTCGGAACGTCTTTAAGTAAATAGATTCTGCTAGACTAGAAAGACTACAACTATGGTAACCACATTTTTTTTATAAATTTTAGTTTATTAGTGTGGACAGACCAAATTAATAAAAAGATTGCTACCGTACCAACATTACGACAGGCGTCAAAGTAGGAAGACCCCTAAATTAAATTCGTGTTTCTCTGGTAATTTCCGATCGCCTATTAATTTACGTCTAATTGAATTTCTGTCAGCGGCAGAATATTTTTTTAGCTACAAATTTAAACGAGTGCTTTTATAAGAGTACTTTAATATTTGAGTATAAACTGGAAAGTCATAGAATTAATCGTTCGGCGAGAATCCTTCACCCTTTACCACTGCAGGGTGCCTACCTTGCTGCGTTAGCCTACGAACATTATATAACAGCTGATGAAATTAACGTAGGGTATATATGTAGGTCGCCAAGCGTAATGTACAAGCAAAAGTCAAGTAAGATTATGAGGGTCTTTGAAAAGGTTGACTAGCTAAACGTGAAGCAGCGGGCATCAAGGACCTGTTCTATTATACCATAAAAATTATCATGCTCATCTATGCCGTATTTATTTATATATTTATTTGGATATATGGTGGCTCATCTTAAAGGAGACTAGCCAAATACGCAGGACATACTACAGTGGAGGAGTGTGTGCGACTGTAGAACGCGGGTGCACTCTCTATCCCGCGGTTATAATCCGATGAGACGTCTATTCAACATGATCTGTGCGAGACTTGACTGCACGTGTGGCGCAGCGGCTAAGATAGTCGCCTTGCTCCGCTTCGTGTCGCGGGTTCGAGTCCGGCGCCAGACAACTATTTGTGTGAGCCATAAATAGTTGTTCTGAGTCTGGATGTTATTTGTGTCGGTCTATTGTATGTTTGTAAAGTACCCCGCGACCCAGGGACTAGATTCCCTAGTGCGGGCGTTGTATTTAAAAAAAAAAACATAAAGCCAAGCGCAGGATTGGCAGCTTTACTTGCTTTTGAGGCACTTCCAGTCGACGAACTACTACTGGGTATATCTTGTCACAAAAATCCTAAATAACACTTTTCGGCCCGACCCGGGATTTTAACCCTTGACCTCATTAGCGGCGTTTGAATACGCTACCGCTAGACCAAGGTTTGCCATACAGCTGATGCAGCCAACAGAAGTAGTGTGAGGCACGGGTGGCAGGAGAATTCTAATTAGAGCTAATGGTACCCGCTCACCTGGAACAGCCGAGTAGTCTGCGGCAAGCGTTTGTACTTGTGAGATTAATGTTAAATATTATACTACACACAGCTATAATCGCTAAATTAGGTGAACGTCAGCCACCATGATTTACCACCATACATGTAACATGTAAGTAACAAGAACTTGGTAAGGCCATAATTTAAAGCTTTTAAGGTCCAGATTTCTCCGCGCAGCTATGTCGCACACACATTTAGGTGTTTTAAAAAACACAAAAATCAATACTTGGTTTCACAACACAACATACAATTCACACCATACTTAGTTTTCATTACCATCGGCAGTCCCCAAATATTGCTTTAACAAATAGAACTTCGCAGTATTTGCGGTAAATCACCAATTTGGCCGATGTCAGTACCTTAAGATTTTTCACGCAGGGTGCGTGAAAAATCTTAAGGTACTGACATCGGCCAAATTGGTGATTTGCGAACGAATAAAGCAACAAAAAAGTCATGTCAGCCAAAGTACATCAACTGCTGTACAAAAGCCTCCCCAAAGAATGGGGGGATTTGCCATAATCGCCACGCTTGGCAGACGGGTTGGCGATCGCAGTTTGATCGTCATAGTTCACAGGAAAAAGGCTGGTGCCCGTTTTCTGGTAGCTATTCAGCAAAAAAAGCACTGCAAACGCAATATTGTCATGTTCTGTAATTTCATTAAGTATCGCATCGCGTATCCACGGCAAATATAAACACGCTGTGTGCACTATGCATACACAAGCCCCTACCACATTGCTTGTATGTTGACATTATTACACAATATAATTTTGCACATAACATGCGAAATTCTTTTTGTAAAAGGCCATTTGTTCCACAAATTTTAGACTTTAGAGAAAGAATTTTAACACGTACATAATTGTGTATGTGTAATAGTGTAGGAAATTATAGGAACGCAATCAACCCATACAACTGAACAAACTAAAGCAAAATAAATTATAACATTTGAAAACCAATAAATCTGTTTGTGTTTTCGTAGAAAATGCGTCACCTAGGGGTCTACCGGCTAAGTCGCCGAACATCGATTTCTTAAATGGCGTTTTAATAAATAAAGGTTAAAAATAATTTCCTAATCAATCGTTAAATCGGCTTCAACGTTGATAATCGATTCCGGGCCATTTATGACGTCACATGGGGTCATGGAAGCCGATTGATTAAATAATTTTAACCTTTATTTATTTGAACGCCATCTACGAAAACCATGTTCAGCAACTTAGCCGGTAGAGCCCCTGATCGACTTTATTGTATGGGAATTAAATATTTTTAGAGAATTTTATAAGTTGATCTACAACACATTGTTCAGTTTCATAAATAAGTTATGCTCCTTAAGTTTCGTTTACTATTTATGTTACTGTCTGTTTTATATAAATGTCTCTCTCATGCTCGAATTTCGGAATAGCGGCCACTTTCAATTCAGACTAACCCTCTGCGCGGGACATACTAATATGATAGTACACAGGTATGTGCGCATACACAGGAGCACTTTCCTAATTCGAAGAGACAGCGAGTTGACACGTACCTGGTTGTCTCATAAAATTTAATGAGTGAGGGTTAGTAAATGCTCCTGTGTATGCACAGGTCAGGAACAGGACCGACGGACGATAGGTACACCGCTTACTGAAACTTGATACTGCTACTGAGATTTTTCTCTAAAATCCCATATTTTTTTTTTGTTTGACCTTGAATTTGAACCCAGGACCTTCTTAGGTTAAACACGCTAGACCTAGGAAGCAGTTTTACATATGTATGAGGCACTTGTAAGTACAGTAATGAAAGTACCCCGGTGCTTTTGCCTTTGCGATCGGTGAGGTCAAGCACCTAGGCGAAGAGTTGGGCGTTATTCGAATACATTGTTATTTTAATAATTATTCGAATAAAAAATTATCCACACCTTATTATCTATTAGCGAATAATTCAGTAACGAATTAATCATTCGTGAATATGATTTTCTTAAATTTCACTTTACTTTTTTACGACTTTTAATAGATTGTTCACCCCATTTCAACCCATACTTGTAGCTTATAAGGGCGAGTCTCGCCCGTATAAGCTACAAGTATATACAGTGAGATACGATAAAATTGGGTGTTGTTAGCCTCTTAAAACTTGGTCTGACTCTGATTGTGCTTTGTATCCGTGAATTCAATAAGTCTGAACATACGTTTAATACTACAAGTTTAATTATAAAAACCTAAAGAGATTAATTTGCATTTTGACATATAACCAAAACGAATACTATAATATTTAATAGGTACCTATAGATAAAAAACTGAATTTAAATCGTCGCCTGCGGGCAAGGTGTCCAGAAAGCTGGCTACATTACCCCATTGAATAGCGAGTCTAATACGTTGTTTTAGAACGAGCCAGCTCTCTGGTCATCTGACGACTTGATTAGACGCCTGGACAGCTCCCTAACGAAAACACGTGCTTCTGGACCTCAGGAACCCATTGTTTCCACCCCAAAGGGAAGAAAGATATATACTACAATGGATCTCATACTGCCTGAATTTATTGAATTATCAAGAAAATTTATCAGTCCAGTCCTCATGTAAAGAGACTCTTGGGTTAATCTATAAAACCCGATCCATTGCGAAGGCGCTCAATTATCCAATTTTGGCACAGCTCCTTCATTTAGTCTCTAATCTATAGCAACCCAGTGCTCTGTAAGTAAATTATAATAGGAAAGCAATCTACAGTTACCAAAGGCGGATTGAGGCGAATGTTTATAGTTTCAAATAGTCAGATAAAAACTGATTTTCAATGTCAAATTGTCTTATGATTAAAATGACATTTAAATCTGATGATTAAATTTCAAATAGATATATAAAATTGTACAAACTAGTATTACAGATATCTGAATATAAATTAATGAATGTAGTGTGTTAATCCAAATTTCCAGAAAAGTTCATTGGTAGAGAATTCTTAATTAGGTACAGTCTACGCCATATCTAGTTATACAAATACACTAGGGAAAACGTCTAATTAGCCTTAGTCTAGCCAGCACATCCAGCTACCCCAATCTGTCAAATTTCGTTTATAGATTTTCAACTTTATCCCATAAGCATTAGGTTCGCTTTCAATTGGGAAAATTTGACAGCTTGGAGTAGCTTGATGTGCTTGCGTCTGTAAATATGTAATTATGGCTTATTCCCAGAGGTCCACGATTCCATTGTTTCGGAAAAATGGAAGTTCATACATTGATTCCCAACGGTTCCACGACATTTTAAATTAAAAGCTTTTTGTTTCCCAACAGGTCCATAAGATTTTTAGGTACAGTCAGCAGCAGTCAACAATCTAAACCGCTATGATTTGGATGATTATAAATTCTTATTAATAATCTAGTAAGTATAAAATTTTACCGTCTAAGATAGCAACCCCTAAAAGCCGACAAGTCAGACAGCGTCTGGGTGTTTATATATATAATAGGTCTTTACCTATGAAATTGCCGTTTTGTATGAAAAAATTTAAACGAATTTTTTTCATGAATTTTTTTATTTGTATTAATCGAAGTAATCACCCATGCAATCAATGCATCTTTGCCATCGCAGTGGCAGTTTATTGATGCCCTTCTTAAAGAAATCAGCTGGACGGGAGGCAACAAATTCTTCAAAGGCATTTTGTACTGCCTCTCGGGTATTGAATTTTTTTCCCGCCAAGAAGTTATCCAAATTCTGGAAAAAGTAGTAGTCTGTAGGCGCAAGGTCTGGTGAGTAGGGCGGATGACGGAGAGCTTCCAACCCCAGTTCTTGCAACTTGGAGACCGTCTGCTGTGCAGTATGAGGTCGCGCGTTGTCGTGCAGGAGCAGCGGAGACGAGCGATTGACCAATGCTGGTTGGAGATGCGCCAGCTTCTCCATCATTGTGCTCAGTTCTTCACAGTACACATCTGCAGTAATGCTCACCCCGTTTGGTAAGAAGCTGTGATGAATCACACCGGCGCTAGACCACCAAACAGTGACCATCACTTTTCTAGGGGTAAGTTTTCGTTTAGGGCATTGTTTAGGTGCTGAACCAGGATCCAACCAACTTGCTGAGCGCTTGCGGTTATCAAACAGAATCCATTTTTCATCGCAGGTAACAATGCGGTTCAAAATTCCTTCATTTGTGTGTCTGTTGAGCAGTGCAAGGCACGTCTCGACGCGTACTTCGCGCTGGCAATCATTGAGTTCGTGGGGCACCCATTTGTCAGGCTTTTTTACCTTGCCAATTTGACGCAAATGGACCAATATTGTTTTGACGCTAACGTCGAAAGCTGCTGCTAATTCAGCCGTAGATTGTGTATCATCAGCTTCCACAACCGCCTTTAATTCGTCATTGTCGACCAAAGTCTTCGGACGACCGCGAGGTTCATTTTTCAGGTCGAAATTTCCAGAACGGAAGCGAGCAAACCAATAACAGGTGGTGCGTTGGTTTGTAGTGTTAGCTCCGTAAACGTCGTTGATGTTGCGTGCCGCTTGTGCCGCGTTGCTGCCACGACGGTACTCATATTCCATAACTACTCGAATTTTTAACGTATCCATGATGACGAAAAAGATTGAAATGCGATGAAAATGTAACACTAATCAATAAAGAAATGACTACTTTTGGAAAAAAGAATCCATGTTTTTAAAATAAAATTAATTTGAAATTAATTTTATTTTAAAAACGAACGGCCATTTCATAGGTAAAGACCTAATATTAGGTCTTTACCTATGAAATTGCCGTTCTGCAGTACTGGCCATTTCAAATCAAAATAATTTTTGTTTGGCTAAGAATTCTAATTTCAAATTAATTTTATTTTAAAAACATGGATTCTTTTTTCCAAAAGTAGTCATTTCTTTATTGATTAGTGTTACATTTTCATCGCATTTCAATCTTTTTCGTCATCATGGATACGTTAAAAATTCGAGTAATTATGGAATATGAGTACCGTCGTGGCAGCAACGCGGCACAAGCGGCACGCAACATCAACGACGTTTACGGAGCTAACACTACGAACCAACGCACCACCTGTTATTGGTTTGCTCGCTTCCGTTCTGGAAATTTCGACCTGAAAAATGAACCTCGCGGTCGTCCGAAGACTTTGGTCGACAATGACGAATTAAAGGCGGTTGTGGAAGCTGATGATACACAATCTACGGCTGAATTAGCAGCAGCTTTCGACGTTAGCGTCAAAACAATATTGGTCCATTTGCGTCAAATTGGCAAGGTAAAAAAGCTTGACAAATGGGTGCCCCACGAACTCAATGATCGCCAGCGCGAAGTACGCGTCGAGACGTGCCTTGCACTGCTCAACAGACACACAAATGAAGGAATTTTGAACCGCATTGTTACCTGCGATGAAAAATGGATTCTGTTTGATAACCGCAAGCGCTCAGCAAGTTGGTTGGATCCTGGTTCAGCACCTAAACAATGCCCTAAACGAAAACTTACCCCTAGAAAAGTGATGGTCACTGTTTGGTGGTCTAGCGCCGGTGTGATTCATCACAGCTTCTTACCAAACGGGGTGAGCATTACTGCAGATGTGTACTGTGAAGAACTGAGCACAATGATGGAGAAGCTGGCGCATCTCCAACCAGCATTGGTCAATCGCTCGTCTCCGCTGCTCCTGCACGACAACGCGCGACCTCATACTGCACAGCAGACGGTCTCCAAGTTGCAAGAACTGGGATTGGAAGCTCTCCGTCATCCGCCCTACTCACCAGACCTTGCGCCTAGAGACTACTACTTTTTCCAGAATTTGGATAACTTCTTGGCGGGAAAAAAATTCAATACCCGAGAGGCAGTACAAAATGCCTTTGAAGAATTTGTTGCCTCCCGTCCAGCTGATTTCTTTAAGAAGGGCATCAATAAACTGCCACTGCGATGGCAAAGATGCATTGATTGCATGGGTGATTACTTCGATTAATACAAATAAAAAAATTCATGAAAAAAATTCGTTTAAATTTTTTCATACAAAACGGCAATTTCATAGGTAAAGACCTATTATATACACACATCAACACAATCTAGGGATATTGAACATTTCATTGATTATCTAGAAAACTATAAACATTTTGTTATGACTGTAAATGGAAGAATTAAAGATAATTTCATGGCCGATATTTAAACATTAACAACACGATGCGATTTTGTTTTTCTAATTAATAAAAGTCTTAAATTAATTAAGCCATAGAAAATTACTGAGTGAACAAAAACATTTTATTCTTATAAAATTATTCAATCGAATTAAATGAATAAAAATCTTACCAAATCTGATAATCAGTAATCGGTATTTCCTCCTCTAACATTAATCACACAGCGGCAACGATTTTCCATACTTAAAATTAAGGTGTCAATGTCTTGCTGGGGTATGCAGTCCCAAGTTCTTTTTAAATGTTCGAAAAGTTGTTCTTCTGTTGTCAAGTTGGGCGGAAAATCCCTCAATGCTCTTCGCTGTAACATGTCCCAGGCGTGTTCAATTGGGTTTAAGTCTGGCGACTGTGGAGGCCAATCTAATACCTGAACATCGTGTTCTCGAAGGGCGGCCCTCACCAGCCGCGCTGTATGGGAAGGTGCATTGTCATGCATGAGCTGAAATTCTTGCCCCGTTAGGGCCCTGAGCGGGACAATGACACGTTCTACTACCTCCTCACGGTATCTATGGGCAGTCATGCTGCCCTGAATCCAAATGAGTTGGGTTCGTCCGCCGATTCGTATTCCTGCCCACACCATAATTGTCCCGCCTTGGTAAGAGTGGACCTCCTGTGGATGTCGGAGACGGCTGACCCTGCCTGGAGTTCTCCAAACGCGTGTTCGTCTCGAATCTGGATGAAATCCATAGCGGGACTCATCAGTGAACAGCACCAATGACCATTGTTGATCACTCCATGTCAAATGTTCTTGAGCCCATAAAAGTCGCCTACCGCGATTGCCACGTCGCAGCGCTGGGACTCGTAGCGGTCTGCGAGCATGAAGACCAACTTCATGCAGCCTCCTTCGCACGGTTTGGTCGCTCACCAGCAGCTGCTGACCCTCCTGGAGCCTTTGCACTAGTTGCATCGCTGTGATATTGGGTAGTCTTCTGGCGGTCATTTGGAGAAATCGATCCTGTCTCTGAGTGGTAACACGATATCTACCTGTGTGCCGTTCTGCCACATCTCCAGTAGCGCGATAACGTGACCACAGCCTGGATACCACATTTTGGCTTGTGCCCAGAGACTCAGCAACGACGCGTTGAATAGCACCGTTTTGTAACATGCCAACTGCCCGTAACATTTCATCTCGACTCAAATGATGGCGTGGCATGACGCTAAAAAGCTTACACAACCAATTGAGAAAAGAAAATAAAACAATTTATCAGGTTTTCTTCAATTAACACGCAAAAAATATTTTAATGCAACTTCTTGAAATTAGATACAACTCAAGATTGCGCTGTGCTTTGCGTGTTTTCATTTGTTTCTCATTTTAATTTTTAAATTTTGAATAAAGAATAGACAAGGTTTAAATCTGTAAATAAACTTTTTAAGGAAACTAAATAGGTTTTAAACAATAAAGCCATGTTTGATTTCAAAATAACGTATCCCTAGACTTTGTTGATGTGTGTATATACACGTACGTGACTGACTTAGTTGATCTATATATATATATAAAACGTGTCATGGACCCAATGGGAAAAGACGAACAAAATAACCACGGACCACTGGAAACAAGCCGTAATTATTAAAACTGTAATTTCTAGATATTATATTGTCGTAAGCATTTATCTTCTATTCAGCGAAATTAGAGGGATCGAGATTGAATTTGGCATATATGTATCTATATTCTTATGTATATGCAGTATATACCTACAGAACAAAAGAAAGATATTAGTAAGATATCAATTAGAAATATTAACTTCCCATACAAATTTTCGATCAGCTAGTATTTTGTACAGGGAGCCTAAATCTAACATTTAAAATTTATTGAAATAGACTGCGCTCGTCCAATTTCCTTCACTATTTTCGAATCTTCGGCTAAACTAAGTAGTCCATAAAACTTGGCCAACTACTCTCTATTATTATGATTAAAGTAAGGCAAGTTAGCTGGTACTTCCCACTATTTACTGCGAATGTGTTCATATCGTAAATTAAATTGGAAGTAAAACATGCAAACGTTGGACGTCAGTGACGTAGTACGACTTGCGAGTTACGAGCCGGATTTAGGATTCAGAACTCAGATTCAGGAAAGTAGGTAAGCCTCTACTGAAGTATTAAGGAAACCGGTATTAAAGCTCTCACGTTTCGCGAATGGCAGCTATTCTCCTATTCAAATTCAAGATTCATTTATTCCGTAAAAATATTTTTGTGGAATCGTCAATTTTTTTACCTTACCGTGCAGTGCATGACGTGGCAGCTAATGAGAAACACTGCCAAAATACTCAGTACGGATCCTTTGTTTAAACAATTATATCTTAACATAAAATTACATTATATTTAAATGTGTTCGTTTAGAGCGACTCAATTCCAAGCTGTTTTGTCTCTTCAATATTAGAAGTTTTGTAGTAAGCCCTGCTACACGATTTGGCTTTTGTAGTTCTTTTAAACTTATTCGTAGACATTTATTTGATATCACTGGGAAGTTTGTTATAGAATCATATATATTGCCGCATAAAACCCATACTACGAGTACTAGTATTATTCGTTCGACATACGAATATTAAAATGAATGCTATCCACCCCAAACTCCATACAATATACCAATATCTAAATGGTATTTCATTATACAAAGTTACCGATAGGAACTATGCAGAACTCCTGGGGTATAACTATAGAACAGGGATGACGAACCAACGGAAAGCGTCTATCGTAGAAATAAAATTAATGATTATTGAAGAAGGGAATAAAAGCACTTTTTGACAAATATATTATCTTTATATTAAAATGATCCGACCTAATACTTTTTCAGTACAATCTAAACTTATTTTTCAATCATGGCACATAAAATATAAATCACTTTATTCCTGATTTACCACAAACATGAAGACACAGTGTGGGCAGACCCCCTAACTAAAAGATAGAACTATAATCTTGTGAAAGAGAAAGATTTCAAATTTTATCAAATTAAAATTATGAACTAGCAAAAATAAAAGATACAATAAAATGTAGGTATTAAGTTTAAACAGTTTCCGAAATTAAAAAAACAAAGAGATCAACATGGCAGATATCTACAAAATGAGTTTTATTTAAGTGCGGGTAGGAATCGAAGTCAAGAACCACGGAGTATAAAGAGATCCTTACAGTTTAATCTTTGGGAAGCTTTTGTTTCCCAAAACTGTTCGATACGCAGCCCTGTCGAAACGACGAGTAGGTGACGCTGTGATTCTATAGACAATCATGGCTTTTCTGAAGTACAATGTAAATGTGCTACTTTATAAATAAATAAATGATATTTGCAATAGTGACACACATAATATGTCAGTTATTTATTAGGTCCTTTATGCACATTGTACAAATGGCATTTTCTGCCAAACAACCTCGGGGTGGTGAAGAGATAATAGGTAGGTGCACAGATCATAGAACTATCAGAACGTAACAAAGAGGGGCCTGTTTTGTTATATCGACATCGATCGATATATAATAAAAATAAATCTCGATGCGGATGTTAAACAACCAGCGAATATGGCAAATGTTGTAATTCAATTTATCTTTAAACTCCGATTTAGGTTTTTAATTTACACATATTCATATTCTTTATATATATATATAATAACAAGATTCATCGTATTTATTATCTTTCGGAGCAATCTCGCATGCTTAACAAGTGGCCAATGTAACAAACATTAAGCACCAGATCTCAGACAAATTACATTTTATTACTAAAAATCTTTTCAACTACTTTTACTGTAATTTGTGGAGATGAAAAAATATATAGTTGAAATCACATTTTTCTCAAAAAACTTTTAGGTAATCAGAAAGACGAAAGAAAGAAAGCAATATTTTATTTCCAAAGCAAATTGATGGTAATTAGCATTCACCCACCAAATTGCTTCTTAAACATGAAGCAAAAAATCCCGTTTATTCGTGACATTGTCAAGTTTTATTCGTCAGGACTTTTTTTTATTCAACTGTTCTATTTTTAAACACAGATAATCTAAGCTTAGAACAAATAAGGTCTTATTATCAATTAATTGGCACGTCATGGACTCATTTTATTTAATTTGGCTATGGATGTACGAAGGTTCACAATCCCTGTACAGGGTACATAGCGAGGTTGGTTACCCCACGTGTGTGAGGCGCAATGAATGCCTAAGTGGTGCACACGGCAATGAGATCTATTCATCCACGGAGTTCAATGCTGGTTAGCAAACAAGGCGTATTCATGCCGTAGGTACCTGGCCCAGTGCTGCCCCCTAATTATGTATTACCAAGGCGATAGAATAAATAAAATCGCTTGGCTATTGTGAGGAAATTCGACGAAAACATTATTTTAAGTATCCACGGTAGCTCAATAAAAATGAAATCAAAAAAATACGGTAAGCCTGTTACGAACAAAAAAGAAGAATTTAATTCCAAATAATGGTTGAAAATCTGTTAATAAAATATAAAATTTGAGGCCAAATAGTCCAAATTTTCAGTATTTATACGATCATTTTATTCACGAATAGCAATGGAATATTCTAATGAAACGTTCGGGCTCTACGCGAATTAAAATTCCTAGTAGGTAGCCTAATCCATCCCAAATTACAGAAACAAATATCCAAACATCTATCCTCTTCTACTAATATTATGTGAAATTAAATGTTGGTAATTTAATTTCACATAATATTAGTAGAAGTATAATAGCACAAATGAGGATCGGACTAAAGATGAATTTATAAAAGTTACCAGACTTAAACTCTTTCCACTATGTTATTGTATTCTAGACAACTCACCCGGGATAGAAGTCTTAACTTTGTCACGACGTCTGCGAATATAACAACAAACAAAAAAAAATTGGCGACGCGTCATATATGTTGGCAAGTTAACATTCGCAAAAAAATAATTTTATGATGAGGATGTAGTAAATAGATAATGATTTTTTGTACAACTACATGTGCAACTGCATGTATTACATACACGCTCACAATTGTTATCCTTTCGGAGTACACAAAAATCCTTGAATATTGTTTATTATTATAAAAAATCTGGGGTACATTTTACATTCCTGTGTAAATGTCTCTTAAAACCAGCTAAGTACTTTAAAATAAATTTGTTTTTAGTAATCGATCAATTATAAAATTATTACATAATCTATATTATCATATTTTACAATAACTAGTTCAATCTATCTAGAATACAATAACATATTGTAAGCATGAACCTTAAATTACATATATCCAGAAAACGAAAATATATAAAACCGGCTGACAAACTTTTGAGACATAAGCGTTCTTGGGTATGCTGTCCTTTAGCATAAGGCTGTTTAGTATGGGGCTTCTACAGCCCCATTACAAATGACGTCATATGTAAGTATAATGTGAAACCGATCATTCGTACTCGTCGGACGAGAGTACGACCGCGAACGCGTCGCGACCACCAACGCCCTCCATGACCCTTAGTTTGCATATCGTATCGATAAAAAGCCCCCCTCAACGCGGACGGGGGGCCGCGTCATGTCATTAACGTAGAGCGAAAGTTGCACAAAACTCCCTAAAATGAAGATCTCTACCCTCTCCCCGCCAGTAATCGCCCAGAGTCGAGGTTCGAACCCCACAGGGGGTGCCCTCCGGCGCGGGTTACTTAATTTCTAGACGGCTCGAGCCCTCTGCTCGCCTCTATAGGCCGGTGAAGCAGTGAAAGCCTCCTAGGCTAACTGTAGCGTCATACAATAACAATAAATCTATATCTAACAGAATATCTAAATGCTTATAGCTTCGTAAGCAATTTCAATTTAGTCATTACTATTAAGCTTTGTTTATGGTCAGTTTTAATACTGAAAAATAATAAAGTGAATCCGCGTCCAAATAAAACAAAAACCTACAAAATAATAAATATCGTCCAATATGGTAGTAATAACATTTTAATTTGTGTTACAACGCGTAAAACATCGTTGTTGCGATACAAGAACGATATTTTTATAAAAACGATAAAAATAAAATAAATCTGATATACATATCAGATTTATTTTATTCTTTTATCTATTATATTATATTATCCGGAATTATATTTTTATTTATTATATTATCCGGAAGGATGAAGGGAATCCTAAATTTGATCTGCCAGTGTGTATCGTTCGTAGCTTAACGCAGAGCGCCTACCCCGGATTGGTAGATGGTGCTGGTTCGTGGCCCGCCGGACGATAAAATGTATGATTTTCCATTTTTGAGATTAATATGTATGTTCTACGATTTCTTTAGTATACACAAATTAGTAATTTTCACAATAAAATAGTAAAATGAAACTCTTACGGCGCGATTCAGACCGTCCCTCTGTCTGTCACAGCGATATATCTCACCACCTTCTAATGTTAGCTATTTGAAAGAATATCGTGTTAATCACCTTATTGGAGCACTCACGGATGTTAAATAACCGGACAATGTAATAAACATAAAGTTTAAATTCTTTTTGCGTTAAAATACAGCGATTTAGGTAAATTAGTAAAAAGGAACTCTTATAATGCGACTCAGTCTGCATCCGTCTGACAATGTCAGCTTCAAAAAGCATAAGTTACTTAAAAGTACTGGTTATTTGAATTTTAGAATATGTATAAACATTGATTATCCCATTCTTATGGAAAAAAGCATAAAAAGCAGTCCTTTAAACAGGAGTTAAACAATTACAGTACAAGGGGACTGCCATATGCAAGAGCTTCATTTCCTCATACCAGAAATAGATACTAAAATATTATGATTAAAAGTCAATATAACTACTATTAGTTATGCAGAAAATTCAAATAATTACAATACATGGACACTTAATATTAGAAGAATAAATAGAGCGATGTTTCTAACGCGAGCCCCTCTCTGCTCGTAACACAGGTTAATTCCTAGCACGGGAGCGAGGTGTTTGTTCCCTGTGACTTACGGTTGTACCACTATGCAGTAGAAACTAATTTATTATAGTAGACACTTTTTATTGCAAATAAAGAATTATTAATTATTATTATTAACTTGCACAGCTTTATTGGAATCTTAAAAAATGCAGTCCGAAATTTTTGAGGTAACTAAATAATTTATGCGTCTAAGGAGTAACCCACGGAACCCTCGGCGCGCGAGTCCGAGTCGCACTGCGCATTAGGATTTAAAGAGTCGATATTTCCATTGATTTTTTATCAGCGGTTACATGTCGTCGCAATCCGACGGAACGCCAGGCTTGTCTCTGCCGTCAGCAGCCGTCTGTCGCGGACTACCCTAATGCCTTTCAGCTTTCAGTTCATTGAGCACGGTGCGCTGTGCGCTGTACGTGTTCCTAAATAGTCTACGAAACGAAGCGGCTTTTTGTATAAATCCTCAGCCGACGAAACTTTTCCAGGTTATTATTGTGCTAATATGCTTGACTTATACAAAAAATATCTAAAATAAATCACTTACGCCGAATTAAGTCGATTTTTTCGATTAAAAGTATCCTATTAACCTCACTTTTTTAAACTAACTACTAAGTTCACCAAATAGAAATTCCTTGGCGCGATACATAGTAAATATCTGAAACCTTATTCAAACAGAACAATTACTAAATCGGGAATGAAGTCGTAAATAACGAAACGAACCCTGAGCCGTGGTTCGCACCCCACCGAAGCCGATGCCCTCTGGGTTACTTGATTGTTTTATTTATCTATTGTCTGGTGTATCAGTGAAAATTGCTAAATGTAAAATTAAATTAAATTAAATGTAAAATTGTTGTTAATAAAAGTAGGTTCCTACTCCAATGGCACGCCGTGGTCTCATTCTGTGAGGCATAAGCTCCAGAAGGGGGCCGCTGTGCATGATTGGGAGCGAGGCGTCCGTGCCCAACTGACACGAGTCGGCAATTGTGGAGGGCAATTCAAAGCCCTCCTAGGGTTCGTGTCCCAAAGATTTGGTACATGACGCAAAAGGGGGGCACCGGAGCAGCATACCCGCATTCCCAGGGGCCCAACTCCAAATCCCACTACAAATGCTGAGATGAAACAAAATCTAGATCAAACCTTGATAGACAAACGACCTAAGTACCCCGAAATTTATACTTCATGTTTCGTTCAATGGCTCTATTACCTTATCAACTGGCGCATTTAGATTAAGGTGTAATTAGCCGGTTAGCTCATACTGATGTGGGTTTAGCTTATCGTACGACTATAGGGTAGGGAATGCAAACTGAGCTTAGTATTTACAGAGAAAAACGATTGGAGATTATCTCTACAAGTGTTATTCTCATGACTACTAAGCTGGATTTGCATACCCTACCCCATAATCGCAACTTGGAGACTCTGTTATTACCCACTTGTGTAAGTTATTGCAGCGGCCTAATACACGGTTAAGTATCACCCCGGTTTATCAGTCGATAAAATTCCGGTGTCTTTAAAATAACTGAGAGACTGCAAGTATGGTACAGTGGTGAAGGTAGTTGCGATTCCCGCACTGGACAATTAAATGCGACCACCTCTTTCTTACGCAAAGGTGGCGGGTTCGATCCTCGCACAAGTCAAATATTTGTGTTTATGAATATGTCTATATGTCTGGGTGTTAGGTCTATGCATTGCACATATGAATATATTTATGTAATTGTATCAGTTTTAGTCTAATATCCGTAGTACAAGCTTTGCTTCGTTTCGGCTAGATGGCGTTGTATGTTATATCCTTATCACCTGGATAAATGGTCATCTACCACTGTGCGTTTCACAAGAAACTTTTTGCCGCGTACTACCGCTCTGTGGAATCAATTAGCTTCGGAGGTATTTCCGATCCGGTATGACATGGCAACCTTCAAGAAGCGGCCTAATCTTTTCTTAAAGGTCGCCAACGCACTTGCAGCTCTTCAGGTGTTGCGAGTGTACATGGGCGGCGGTGATCACTTACCATCAGGTGACTCACTTGCTCATTTGCCATCCTATTATATAAAAAAAAATCCCGGACATTTATTATTATTTGTGTGTTTGTTCTGAGTCTGTATGCGCTTTGTGTCCTTGAATTGTATGTTCGTAAAGTTGCCCGTGTCACAAAGATATACTTCTGTAGTGCAGTTCTTAAAAAAAAACGGCCAAGTGCGAGTCGGATTCACCCATGAAGGGGCAAGTATTTCAGTTGATTTGCACGTAGCAGCAAGTATTTCAGTTGATTAAATGAAAGGTAAATTGCGGTTTACGATTTAAGACGTATTAAAAAAAACCACTTGCTAGTTCTCGTTCAAACCAATTTTCGTTGTTAGTTTGCATGGTAATGTACATCATATATATTTTTTTAGTTTTATCATTCTCTTGTTTTAGAAGTTACAGGGGGGGGGGGGGGGACACTCATTTAACCACTCTGGAAGTGTCTCTCGCGCAAACTATTCAGTTTAGAAAAAAAGGATATTAGAAATCTCATTATCATTTTTGAAGACCTATCCACAGATTCTGAAACCCACATGTATGAGTACGACGAAAAAAAAAATTTTTAATGTCATCTCTATGTATGGGGAACCCCCAAAATTATTGTTCTTTTTCTATTTTTGTGTGAAAACCTTAATGCGGTTCACAGAATACATCTACTTACCAAGTTACAACAGTACAGTTCTTATAGTTTCGGAAAAAGTGACTGTGACATACGGACGGTCAGACAGACATGACGAATCTATAAGGGTTCCGTTTTTTGCCTTTTGGCTACGGAACCGCAAAAAAGAAAATAAATTGACATATATTTTAACATAACGTTTACAGTTAAACTATAAGGCTTTTCAAACCGCACCAGAGAGACCTAGGTATGTCTACACTGAAATACCTTGTAAATCTGAGCACGGGGACCAAGATTACAATCCTTAGAGACTACTTATATATCCCTGTACTATGCAAAAGTTAAACTCATATCGCGCCATTTTCATAGGGAAATCTTATTAATTAAACTTAAAGCCGACGTTAATTAAGCCTGCGTAAATTAACTTCGGTTTAAATTTCCACTAATGAGTCCAAAATTCCGGCAGCTAATTCGCGTCGTCTATTTTCAACATTGAGGATATGTGTCGATAGTTTGGAAGTCAATAACTACCCCCAGCACTAACAATGCACAAAATAAAAGGCACCGAATAAAACAGTGCAGACGGAAACTTTTGAAAAAAAAAAGTGTAATCGCAAAGTTAAGTTATTGTAATCTGTGATCGAGTTAACTCCGCTACGTGGGTATACGTAACTTGCGAGCTTATCGCTTAACAGACAGACAGGTGCTATAGGGGGATTTGCTTAAGAATTCATGCAAACAAGGCACCTCTAGAGACATTGTTTACTAAGACTTCAAGAGGAGAGGGATCAATTCGAGTAAAATGACGATAAAAAAGATTTTTACACACGTAGACTTCAAAAAAGCGCTTCTAAATAGTGAGAACATGTTTGTAGTAGTATTGTTAAGTAGGTACATACGTAATTATGTCTCAGTACATATAGATATTAAGATATGCAGCTTGTATGAAAACATTTACACAGCTGGCTTATTTAAATGATTAAAAATGATTTTATTATTCATACGTTTCATAATCGAAATGTATAGTTTTGTGATATAATTAACTACATCTTGTCTGAATGGTTCTGTATATACAATACCTTGTGTTTATAACGACGGTCGCGCTCGAATGCTACCACCGGATCATACGCCCCAACTGACAAGACCCAGTGAAACAAACTCAGCGGGGCGGGCAAAACACTAATTATATTTTTTAATTGAACTGTTTTTAAGCCTGCCACACAATCGTAGCACTTCTTCTAATTTGGATACCAATTATTTTGAGCTAATATTCCTTTTAAGGATTCCTTTTCTGTAGACTGTCACAGTCTGTTCGCTTTTCGTAACAAAAAGCACACAAAATATTATTGTAATAGTCCACAAGAGTGTGCACAAACCAAAATAGGACGGTTCGTATTTGTGTAGGTTAAAATAAATTTTGAGAGGCGAATTGCTTTATTCGTGCATGAAAATATTATTATGATAGTGCGTGTGTACTATCATAATAATTATCGTAAAAGTAACACAATCCGTCTCTCAATATCCCTTTTCGAAATGTTGTAAAATAAACATAGTAAGTGAAAGCATACGCCGGTACCACCACGGAATGGAACGGACTACGTGACTGCAGACTGCACTACATCAACAAGTAAAAGGAAGTGCTCCAAGCAGCATAATGGTAAAGACAAAGAGAACTATAGAAAACCTTAATGGCGACTCGGAGAGTTCTTCTGTCTCTGTACTAAATCTGTAATAATTTCTTGCGTAATAGTCTAATCACCGTTAAATTGTTTTTTAAGTCGGTACCACCACAGAATGGAACGGACTACGTGACTGCAGTATGCACTACATCAACAAGTAAAAGGAAGTGCTCCAAGCAGCATAATGGTAAAGACAAAGAGAACTATAGAAAACCTTAATGGCAACTCGGAGAGTTCTTCTGTCTCTGTACTAATTTTGTAATAATTTCTTGCGTAATACCATCACCGTTAAATTGGTTTTTAAGTCGAAACTCAGTCAAGCAATTTTCACAAAGCGAATCTCAGTACAGTAAATTCGATAGGCTTAATACGAGGCTACAAAATCGAATGAACTGAACGGAACGAAATATTGTGATTGGCAAACATTATTACGGCAGTTAACAACGTTTGTGATGCATGCTCTTCTAGAGGTCGATCTCGTTCGTAATATAGTATTTCTCAGAAAAAATTGTTCAGTTAGGCAAGTACAAATTCGACAAAGAAATTTTACACGAAGGATTCAACTCGGTTGGGCAGTATGCGGAAAGCTGGATGACATCTTTTCGTCCAAAAACCTCAGTACTTAAGTTCTGAAGTCTTTTATCATTAGTACGAATTTCTGCCATTGAAATGTGGTGTCTAACAGTTGTCTGCATGCAAAAGGTAAACGTCACTCAATGAGCTATGTAGCGTGTTATCCCTACTCGGAATTTCTAAATCGCTGAAGAACCAGAGTAACCGACATACTCGTAGCTTAGAGTATTAGTAAGTTGAAGTGGCAATAGGTAGGCCACATCACTCGCAGAACAAAACCTGACGTAGATTATAAGTCCTGGGGCTCTACCAGCTAAGTCAGCGAACATCGATTTCTAAAATGGCGTTCAAATAAATATAGGTTAAAAATGACTTAATCAATCTTTAAATCGGCTTCAACGTTGACAATCGATTCCGTACCATTGATGACGTCACTTGTGCTTATGGAAGCCGATTTAACGATTGATGTAGTCATTTTCAACCTTTATTTATTTGAACGCCATTTAAGAAATCGATGTTCGGTGACTTAGCCGGTAGAGTTCCTAGAATGGGCTTGTTGGGATGCAGGGTAGGGCGGCCACCTAACAGAATGGAACGACGACCTAGTGAAGTTTGCTAGAAGCCGCTAGATGCAGATCGTACATTAAGAACGTTATAAAACTCTTTGGGGGAGCCCTATGTTCAGCAATGGTTGACATCAGACTGATGAGGAATAAAAATGGGCAGAACTCTTCCAAGAGAAGGAGTTAGTCTTTGAACAACTTCATACAAAACGCTGTATTGCTGCAACGCGATTAATATACGAAACAATTTGTCTAACAATTTGGTAATACCTGTAATGATCGTATTATATGATGCAATACATAATATTATAAGTAAGTAAGTATGTATAATCAATAATGATAAAAAATTATTTTAATATACCACTTTTATTTCTTTATGATGGTACAGTTAACTGCAAGAGTAGATGATTAAAATCGGAGATTCAATACTAATGATCATATATTGCGATATACAACATGTAACGTAATTAACGCACACCCTCAAACACCCCAATTAGAATATTATGTTGTTATCATAATACATACACTGAATTTTTAATTTAACATGTATATACATTGTTATTTACTAAATTGGTTTCTTGGAATAAAGTTTGTTTTTCTTTATTTTGTATTGAATGATGGAATTTTTATGACTACTTACAAATAAAACTGTGATTTAAAAGTCGTATTACATTGACTTAAGGTCCATTTCAATTTGTTTTGGCTGTACAGGGTTAATATGACAATAACTTCCGTAGTTCTAATTATTATGGAATAAAAAATTACCTATATTAAAAATTATAAAAATCGATTCAGTAAACGATTCAGAACAAACTATTTTCAGGATGTGCGTTAATTAAGTTACATGTTGTATTGCGCGGCAGTATCATTAGCTTAATATTCGGTACACTTACGGTATCGGTCGGTAACAATCACGTAACTAAGAAACACTTCACCGTCATGCGTCACACCATTTTGACGCAATTTACGAATAGTATTAAATGAATGATTTTGATTATCTACTTTTGGCGTTCACTGTACACCATTACGTATATCCAGCTGCTGATATAACTCTCTCGGATATCACTGTATATTAGTAGTATTATATAGTAAAATTAAGTAGTATATAGTAAAATTTAACAACTCACCAAAGCTACAGAATTGTTATTCTGCTGAAGCCACCGCAGTATGGCACTGGCTGTGGTGAAATCTGGCCGGGGAGGTGGTGGGATGGCATGCTGCAGGGATGAGGCGAGCTGCTGTGCCAACTCGAGCGCGCGAGCCCGCGCCGCGCGCCCCGGGCCACTCGTAACACCTCCACCAGAACCTGTGCCGCCAGCCTCTAAAATTATCAAAACAAGTCTCTTAAAATAACACGCCATTTATTACAAATACCACTTACTTATCGTATGGGCAGTGGTTACCCTAGTGTCAGAGTTGTTCAAACCGCCCATTAGGCCTTTGACATGAATTAACCACTGTTCCCTAACGGCTACAATCGGGACTGACTGCTTAACGTTCACTCCGAAGCAAGGATACGCTAAGAAATTAAACTACTTTGGCGGTCACCCATCTATGGACTGACCGCGAGTCTACTTGCTTAACCTCGCCAGTCACTTACGGACCGGTGAGTGCATCTGGCTAAGCACGCTTAGACCTCACGAGTAATCATTCAAAAATAAGTCATGGGCTTAATATTTTTTATTTAGAAATGACAAAGCCCGCATTTGGGAATTAAAGCACAAGGATGTAATTCACGGACACATAGCATACCCAGGCTCAGAACAACAATTTATGGGTCACATATATTGTTGAAACACGGGGGCGCTACACGTGCAGTCTAATTCTACTATTGAATCCTTCGATTAGGGCCAAATGACCACGTGAAGCGGTGTAGTTTAGTTTAGTAACTTTAGTTACAGTAAAACGGGGTGTAGAGCAATTCAGGGTTGAAAATCAAAAATTCTTTATTCCGTAAAAAAATTACATTTATGTGGAATCGTCATATTTTTTTTACCCTACCGTGCAATGCATGACGTGGCAGCTACTGAGAAACACTGCCAGAAAACTCAATAGGAATCCTTTTTAAAATAAAATATACTTAAGATTAATTACAATCATGTGTGTTGACTCATAACAACTCAATCCCAAGCACTTTTATCACTTAAATAATCAGGAATTTTGTAATATGCCCTGCTACACAATTTGGCTTTAATAATTCTTTTAAACTTATTCGAATTGCTCTACACCCCGATACAGGTTATTGATACAGGTTTCATCGAAAATTTCTTCTTTTATAACAACCGATTTGATTAAAATGACATACAGAATACATCGATAAATAAATTATCATACAGAGGAATTGGTAATGGGACTAGTCCCTCCCCTCTTACCCAGCACTGCATCTCCTGGTAAGCCAGGATCAACAGTGGTACATAATGAATTGTCACTGAGCGATGAGAAATCACTTCAACTATCTTGAATCACACGAATTTTTAGCCTCCTCCTTTATGAAGTTGGTTTAAAACATATAGGTATATACAGTTCCCTATGACGTCCTATTTTAATACCTACTGTACTACTAGTACCTACTGTTAACCCCGAAGCGTGAAATCGTGTTTAATAGAAAGTATCAGCAAGTAATTGTTAAGTGTAACAAATTTTCGCAATCTGAACTAACTATTTAATATGTATCTACTTATAAAAAATATATATTTATTCCACAATGGGATGCGATTATGATGTAAGTATTCGAAAGAAGACGATCGAAACTATGAATATTTTTAAACTGTTCCAAATATCGTATTGTCTATATCGGAATTCAAAAATTCGAACGACCTTGCGATAGTACAACGTCAAGAAGTAAATGCAAGAACATTACATAAACGCAAGAGATGTCGCTAGGAGCGCACTCAACAACATTATGGTACGAAAAAATAAATATTGATAAAACTTATTCGCTAAATTGAACTATTTTACCTCAAATATTCATTTACTATAGGTATAGCGGCCTCAAACAAACAAATATCAAAGTAACTGGTTTTTTAGGATCAATATTAGCTGGGAATCTAAATCGCGATATTAAGATTTTACCTGCGGTCTGTATAAAGCTAGACGGCTATTAGTAAAAATTGGAAGTGTATGTCTTCTGCTGTGTCGATACTTACTAGGCATTGATCGCTGCTCAGAGCAGTCGTATCTGCTTAGTAAGGAAACGTCACGCATTTCCCAATTCTGTTTAACGTTGTTAAACTGGTTGGCTTGTAGCGTGCGCCGACTCCCGCTCGCCCGGCTGGCTGGTTGCGACGGTGAGGCTCGCGCACATTCCTTGACCAGCCTTTGCAATCGCGTTGTTAGTCTAAACACCGAGTTTAGAGGTCTTAAACACTTCCATATGCAGGACGCTGACAAAACGTCAGACGTCAGATTTTTGTTCCCGCGCAATGACACAGTTGAACTACTCAGTTAACCGACCAGTAAGACAATGCAAACTATACTACACATATGGCCGTAACCGTATCAGCCTCTGGTATTCAATTACGGAAAGGTATACGGGTTATTCGATACTTCGACGAGGTTCATTGCGTCTTATTACGGTGGCTTATTATTACTATGAACTGCTTTATATGTGCTATGCTACTTTATATGTTGTCAGATCAATCTTATTGGACTTAGATTTGTTAACAAGCATAAGAAGTAGAACTTTCAGGGAATACGATGTTATCGATACATATTATAAAGAAATTGGTAAATATTTGACACAAGATTTTAAAATTATATATTTTGTTTTTGAAACTTTACGTTAACTACGTTCTATTTTAGAGCCTTCTGCTAAAGCACTTATTATTTATTTAAGGATTTCTCAAAATTTTATGTGATAACCGGTCTATTTTATCATATAAAATTTTGTCTATTTTATCATATACAATTTTGTCTATTTTATTACTTTTTTTTTTACTTACTTCACAATATGTTTTACTTTAATATTGTATTTATGTATGTATGTGCGCTTGACATGTACATATTTGTACGTTAATACCCAAGTGCTGAATAAATTTCATTATTTCAACATTAAGTATACGTTACGATAACGATAAATATTATATTAAATTACCTACTCATAATTAAACAAAGTAATAAAAGCTATTATACATGTTGTCTAAAAAAAATATTATTAAAAATTATCTGTCATGAATGAAATTTACTCGAAATTTAATGTAGGTTCATTAGCTGCATCTGTCTTCTTCAACGAGATAAGCTGCTAGATAAAGACAGCATATATTCTGACAAATAAAACATGTAGGTATTAATCAATTAAACCGAATATTCAAAAAAAGGTTCATTAAACCAACGTTAGCCACAACATAAGCACCGCGACACAAATCCCTTCGAAATTACTCCACTCGCGCAAATTGCGCGGGGACCGAGTGAATTGCATCCGCCTAGGAACAATAGGTCTTTTGCTCCGAGCAGAAAAATCTTCATCATTTTACCCTTCGTTATAATGGTAGCAATGTTATGATATAGTCGTATTATAGGCAACGGACTTAAAATATGAGCAAGTTTCTTATATTTTCATGCATCTCTCTTCAACTTAATTAATTAGTGACGCGAAAATTGGGAAGTTTGTACGAGTAAGTGTGCTTGAATTTGCATTCAACTCGACATATATCACGTATAGTAACTAATCTGGGAAAACACATAGGAACATAATTAGGTACCTTATTTAAAATTCACCCCCGCATGTAGTCCATACCGAAAAAACCGAAAATCGAAAGCACGGGTAAGCGAAATCCATAACATATGTATTTTTTTTATATTGTATCAAATACACATGAAGAACAAAACATTTAAGGGTTTAGGGCAATTCTGCATTTTAATCATAATCATAATCATTTATTTGCAATAAGTGTTGGTACAAAGCAGATCTTAAATATAATAGGGTCCTTAACACTTAGCCATACATGGTCATGCAAATATTATTATACAATAATGTCAATTAATATTTTATAACAATTCCTAAATATACATATAGCAACATAAGATTCAAATAAAAATGTACAAATAACTATAAGGTGCTTACTAAATGTCATTAATCCAATAATAAATGATGAAACACACAATGATAATGTCAACATAAACATAACAACATCGAATTATATAAAATTAAAATAATTAAAAAGTCACAAAGTTAAAAAATAAATACAATAATTTGCAATAAAAATTATAATTAAACATATGATTGTTATGCGTTGGGTTTCAAATATTCAGACATTTATATGAGGAAAATTATTTAATGGCATTAAAACTCCTATTAAAGATGGCATGAGGAAGACAGGGCAATTTAAATTCAGTCAAACTAGTTAAATTGCTCGTCCGGACCCATAATTATTAGTAGACGAGCTATAACATCCAACAACATTATTGCTAGTAACACGTAACTATACACTTTTGAAGTGAAAACTTCTTCAGGCGCGTTGAGTACTTTTCGGTTGAAAAAAAAAGGCATAGAACTCGCGTCGTCGTCACGTCATGCTTCCCATGAGCTATATGTATACTGTGTACACCTATAATGTACTTTTACATTTTTGAACAAAAAGGGTGAAAATCGCATCATCGTGACGTCACGCTTTCTATGTGTATAATATAACTGTGTGACGGGCCTGTTGGCGTGGTTGGAAAATGCTTGCTTTTCACACCGGAGGTCGTGGGTTCGATTCCCACCCAGGACAGATATTTTTCATGTCTGTTTGTCCTGAGTCTGGGTGTAATTTATCTATGCAAGTATATATTTACAAAAAAAAAGAGTGTATATCAGTTATCTGGTTTCCATAGTAGGTACAAGCTCTGCTTAGTTTGGGATCAGATGGCTGTGTGTGAATGATGTCTCAGGATATTATTATTATAATAACTAGTATATTGTAGATTATTTAGATTAGAAGAGCAATAA
Source organism: Pseudoips prasinana (assembly GCA_951640165.1). Taxonomy (NCBI): domain Eukaryota; kingdom Metazoa; phylum Arthropoda; class Insecta; order Lepidoptera; family Nolidae; genus Pseudoips; species Pseudoips prasinana. The sequence continues at coordinate 10,273,220 of OX621239.1, forward strand.
ATAGTTTTCACTTCTATCGGCAGTCCCCAAAGACTGACCTTTTTCTTGAAAATTGAACTTTTTAGGAGCGTTGAGCAATTTTTGGTTGAGTATAATCATTGAACTCGCGTCATCGTCATGTCACGCTACTGCATGTATACTGTGTATATCTGCAGTGTATCAATTCCATCCGGTATGTATGTTCATAATACTGTTACAAGATTTGCAAATCTTCATCCATTCGGCGCGGTTTTCGGTAGGCTGCAGCGTACTTGACACTAGTGATCCGCCCCGACTAGCATATTTGGGACTAGCGACCCGATCCGGCTTCGCACGGGTATATAGGTAGAGAGATAAATAGAAGATAACAATTCCTTGCACAACAATCATTAGTTTATACCCGTTTTTAAGGGGGACTAATTTTTACAAATAACTATATTCTGACATAACTAAAATAGTTAGACATAAAAATGAAAATTATATTTTTGTGGGTATAATGATTAGTACCTTCTACTAGCATTTTGTACTTAAAATATAATACGGTATGTTATTCACTTTCTATAGGTGGTTCCTTTTTAATCAGTTACGTGTTTTTGAGTAAATTGATGGATAAATCCATTACATAAATAAACATACAACAGTTCAAATCGCTTCCCTGCTCTTATCGCTTCTATTCTCTATGAATTATTTACTGCTATTATTATAAAGCTATCAATTTCTATAATACAAATAGAAAATTAACGTGAATGTTCCAAGTTACAATTGAATTGAGTGTAACCGAAGCTCTTTCTTAGGCGACTCATGTTGTACGTTCCTGATCGTACTCCTCCTGAACGGCTGAACCGATTTGTACGAATTTTCAACACTGGTAGTGAATATACTCGTGAGTACATACTCTCGTGAGTACTAGTATCTGAATTCATAAAATCAGACACGCCACGGAGGAATAATCACCGATAAAAAAATCTGCGTAACTGCACTCAATTCAATATTTGCAAGAAAGAATGCCTTGCACGCCTATTTATTCTAGTTCCTACTTTAACAACTTACAAGTATTTGCTACAAGAGAAACAAAATATAATACTGTGTCTATAAAGAGAAAGTAGAATAAATATTGTCTACATTTATGACCAGTGCAACAAATAGATAATAATTTTTCAGTCATCTTAAAATCTGTAATAGATAATACATACGTTGTGGTATCTGTGAATCAGTAGCATCGATGTCTCCAAACAACCGCTGCGTGCAAACGTCCAGAAACCACCACCTGCTCACGTGCTCAGGCAAATGCCAACAGCCCGGCATTCCGATCGCATAAAACACTCAAGTTAGAACCATCACTGTTATTAGCATTTGTATTGTTACGTGAAGAGCATAGTGAGTGGAAGGCTTTTAAACATACTCGAAAGGGCGTTCCCCGGGTATTATTTTACCAAAAATAATTTTTCCGCTTTTTGTTTTATGAACGACCGGACTGGGAGAGCACTTCCATCGTACAGGATACAATACAAGTAGAATAATAGCATTATTATCATGTCAATGTTGTAGCCCTGCACATGAGTATGGTCATTAGAGCTTATCAGAGTGGTAGTGAGACATAACGCCTGAGTGAAGTTATTCTAAGCTTCATAATAAGCTACGATAATCATTTATCTTTATGAGGGACCGTTTGCCAACTTGTTAGTAAAAAGAAAATACTGGCTATGTTATCTCTTGCTCCATTAAACTAATTTTAATGTCGTTTCTACTCCCTCTAAAATAGGTAGTATGAAAAGGACAGGGTATACATAGAACTGTCAAACAACTAAAATTGCGCACTTATAAGAACACCGGGCCACAAAATATAGACATTCTGTGACCGGCTTGGCGCGAAACACTGAGCAAATATAAGGGACACATGACTTTGGGTGCCCAGTGCGCGTAGAGTGCGAAGTTTTAGTAGTTTGACAGTTCTATGAATTCCCAGTAATTTTCATACGACCTATATTAGAGAGAGATGTAATGCTATTAAAATTAGTTTAGTGGTGTGAGAATTAGAATTCCAGCACTTTTAATATATAATATTAAAAGAATTCTCAGCAACTGGTGATGCCCAGAGAAAGACAAATTCGCTTCAGTATTTGTTGAACGGAACGGGGAAATAACTAAATACAAAGAACAACACGCAGCGCAACGGCGAGGCCGTAATTAGGAAACTTTCTGCGTTCACAGAATAAATATACAACATAAATATAAGGAATAAATGGATTTCATTTTGTAAATAAATATAATTTTATTTGGCTTTTTATTTTAGTCATCATTATATCAGCTGAAAGCCGTCCACTGCTGGACGAAGGCTTCCCCAAAGATCTCCACAATAGCCGGTGGATTGACGTTGAGAGGGAGATAACACGTTAGTTGATTAAGATAGGAAGAGAGAGAGTAACGTTTCGTATATTACTGTTGGGGCCAAGAGAAAAGGGTACTAGCACCCGTTTTCCTTCTTTCTTACTCTCATAGCCAGTTAAGATTGAAGTTTTACTTCCGTTGTGTTGTCTAAAGCAGCTAGCCCATTACTGTACAACTCCAGGCAAAGGCTATATCCAGCATGTCCGGATTTTAAAAAATTATAAGTAGAAAGCATATAAATGTGTTTAGAGAATGGGATGGAACAAACGTTATATTTTCTGTACTTTTTTAATCACGAATTAAAATTTAAACCTAAACTCGTGAAAGTATAGTATATTTAGTTCAACACAAATTTTAATTACGCGACATATTCATAAGACGCATTTTTCATAGCACAACACTCATAGAATCACAATATTTTGCAAGAAAATATTTTAGCAATGAGAATGCCAGCAAAAATGGCCTACGGTTTAATCTTTCCGTCCGCCGACTGAGATTAAATTCTCTTGTACGCGCGTTGAAAATGTTTGCAAATTCTTTCATTCTTTTTTTATTTATTTGCATTATATGGTACAGTTTATTTGAAGTCCCTGGATCCTGTGCTAGGTTATTAAACCTGTGTTACAGAATACAGTGTCCTCCCCGCTTTTAGTATGACAACAATAATTTATGCAACAAAGTAAAATCAAAATGAATTAAATTAAAAATTACACGTAAAGAAAGTTACAATTAATATTAAAAGATTATTACAATAAAATAAAGACCTTGTTCAAATAAAATTAAGACATGATTACAATAAAATTAAATATAAAATAAAAATTAAGACATCAATAAAAATTAAGACATTATTATTATTATTTGGGTTAGTAAAAAAGAAGAATGTTATGTGTGTGTAATGAGCTTTGTGGTGTTGATCTGTGTATGTATTGGATGTGTGTGGGTGTAAGTGTATTATGTACCTAATTATAAAACCGTTTTTAATATTTGTTCTGTTGCGTCATATGTTTGGGACTGTAACCAAGGTTGCAGAGTTTTCTTGACTTTATGAAGATTAAGTTTATATATTGAGAGAGCCTTGTTAATTACGTTGTAGATATATGAACTCTGTGCACAGAAGTGTCGTCGTGCAAGCGCAGATCGACAACGAACACTCTTACAAACAGGAAATCCAAAACGTCGGTTGGTTACGTTATTGTCAAATACAAGGGTGGAGTGTTTACGCAGGATAGTGCGCAAGATGTAAAGTTGTCTCACTGTTAGTATTTGAGCGTCAGAATATAGTTGGTTAGTGGGATAGTCTCTTTTTCGGAAATAAATAATTTTTAAAATCGTCCGCTGTGCCCGTTCCACCCTAAGCATTACAGTTTTAAAAGTTCCTCCCCATACCGGGATACAGTATGTAATTATTGACTCGCATAGGGAGCGATAGACTAGTGATGTAGTTTCTACGTCCGCTGAGTGTCTCAATTCTACGAACAAATAAATTAGTTTTCGAAGCCTTGAACACAGGGCCTCCGTATGCACACGCCAATCCAACTTTTCATCGATGTGAACACCTAAATATTTTAAGGATGGAACAATATTTAGAGTAGCGCAGTTACATTGATGGATATCATTACATGTGTGAGCTATTATTTTTTTCGAAGCCCAAGGAGGTTTAGGGGCATTGGGAGGTGTGAACTGGATCAATTTCGTTTTGGATATATTTAAGGTCAGGAGGTTATTGACTAGCCAATCCATTACATTATGCAATGACTGCTCAGTTTTTTCTTTTTTTTTTTTTTAAAAGGTATAGTTGCAAAAATATTAAATTAAACTTTTTTATAAATTTAAATAGATACTAGAGTAATAGAACTACTAGTCCTTATAAGAACTAAGCTTTTTGTCTATACAAAAGTCTTATTTTTATTAGTCTATTAGTAATTTGTACGAGGATAGATTCTTTTAAAAATTGGTGGATTAAGGTATTAATTAATAATTAGTATATGCCAAAACAACGTTTATAACATTGTTAGTACTTTTTTGACATTGATATACAGAAAGATGTTAGGAAATAATTTGGAAATATATGCCCAAAGGCAGATTATGGTAATACCTTCAATTGTCATGTAACAACTTATATGAGAAACGACCATTTTCTCAAGGACATTATTTGAGTATGAATTTAGTTTATTTCCTACACATACTTTTATTCTCACAAGTCTGCAAATAAGGTCGTATCTTGCAGCCATAATGAGGAAACTATCTTTAATTATACACGTATGTTCATAAAGCGTGTAAGTTTGAGTCCAACAAAATAAATACAGGGAGCCTTTTGGGCTAACATGACATATAGGTTCCTGCAAATATAACACAAAATCTCAATAATTTCCGTTTGCTAGGAAAGAAGATACCTAATTAATATGAAACCATCTGCGCAAATAACAAAAAGAAAATAATAAAACGTAAGGCTATTGGCACAATGCTCCGCATGATGCAGCGTGGTGCGTGAGTGCGTGTTCTAACGTTGAACGCACGTGGATGCATCCACGTGCGTTCATGCAGTTGCATGCATGTTTTGTGTATTAGTTTGTGCATGTTTTCTATACACACGGATATACTTACAAGCAATGTTAGAACACGCACTCACGCACCACGCTGCATCATGCGGGGCAGTGTGCCAATCGCCTAAACACATAGTTTAATAAAACATCGCTAAGCCCTAAAAGTAATACATTTCTAGTTTTTCTACCGACTCTGCTTACAAGCATACGGCCCCGATGAAGGTTAACTGTTACTGTAGCCTATGACGCTTGCAATACACGTGCTTTGGCCATACTCACACCCAAGACGCAACATTAGCACAATAATGCTACTACCTAAAGAGACTCTGGAGTTTCTTCTGTATGATGGATTATGTATTTTAAATATACCTACTTTGAGTATATATTATATTAAATACTAGTAATTAATATTCTCAGTATTTATTAGATAGAAATAATAACTTCACCGATATTTTTTTACTTCGTGTATATGTAATTATTTACAACGTGTGCGACAAAGTATAATATTAGTTTATAATCTCCCAAGACCTGGAATTACAAACATCACTTAGAATAAATGTTCGTTATTATTGCATTTAAACAAAAATATTATGACTAAAACCCGAATCAAATTCTGTGATTTCATAGTTTTGTACGGAACCGGCAACGCTGCACCTTCTAGGTTATTATTTAAAGAAAACTGAAACTCTGTATGATAACAATATGCATATGTATTGATTATTATATACCGCCTATAAAACGTAAAGTTCTCATATAATTATGTACTATAAACGCTACTACGTAGGTATAAGCGAAGCTGACTAGACGCGCACGTTGGCCGCAGGCCGCAGCGACGTCGACGCGTGCACGGAGGCTGCGGACGAGCGGCTGACTGGCGCCACGCCACCCCCTGTTCAACAGTTTGCACCCTCTCCCGCGAAAATCTCACCCCTACTTCCTGCAAAGCCTACAATACGCCTGTTTTAAGTCACCATAATATACTTGTGACATTTTTAATTAATGAGAACGTCACAAATAAATTGAACGCCAAAGTAATATGATATTAGTATGTACTTTAACAATAAATACAATTACAAGTACCCTGTTTACTACATCTACATTTATGAATAGGTACCTATAATAATACAACCTATCCCTAAGGGAAAAGTAGACGCAACTATAAGTTATATGTAATACTAGCTATGCCCCGCGGTTTCACCCGCGTTCAACTTTATTAATTATAGCCTATGTGTTATTCGGATATATAGGTATTCTATATACTACAAAGTTTCATCAAAATTCATCCATCTAACCATCCCTACTTACAAAATTTCGCGTTTATAATATTAGTAGGATTAGCTTTTACGAATAAAATATTAAAGAACTAATATACTAACTAAAACACAAAATTGAACTTTGAAAATGGACTTGTAGTCTACAAGTCCATTTTCAAAGTTATAAGTATATATGGGTACAAAGTTCTAGTAGGCTTTCACCGGACAATGGACGCAAGCGCATGGGCTCAAACCGTCTAGCAATAAAGACTACTAACTTCGTGCCCTCGCCGAGGAGATTTCTCTTTGGGGTTCGAACCTCGACATTGGGCGGTTACTGAAGTGGGCATGCAAGAGAAAGTTGGCTGTTTTGGGAATGTTTTGTACATTCTTATGTACAAAACGTTCTACCTTCATAGAAGGAATTTCATGAAGACGAATGCAAACAAAGGGTCATGTAGGACTATAAAGATATGTTGTTTGTTGATCGTTGGTGGTCTAAAGAAATCTTTTGTGTTACATATCAAAAGACTGTTTAAAATTATAACAGAGACTTCAAATCCAACTAAATAGTACAAAACCGCTTCACTCAAGCTACGGGCCTTTGTTATTAGCCCATCTGAAGTTAAAATATTTTTCATTTATAAAGTAAAAAAAAAACGACATAGTTAACTTGAAATTACGTTTTATTCTATGACTATAGACCTATTGTTTTCAGTTCGTATTGAATTTTTTTAAATGTTTATTCTTTCACTTCTGTCGTCTGTCACTGTTTCAGGTCGTAATTACAAATCCAAAAAAAATTACATGTCCCATTCATCAACTGTTAATTTCCATATAAGGGCCAGTTCACACCACGTTAAAGAAACACGCGTCGATGGCGCGCTTTTATCCTACAGAGCAGTTTGTTTTTGATTGTATCGATACATTAAAAAAAACTGCGTCTAAAAAAACCGACTACAAAAACTAAAAAGTATAAAAAATATCTTAATAAAGATTTAATGTAATACATCCCTTATGTACCTCTACCTTTAATATTTATGAAATACTATAATTTGTATGTGCCTGTTGATAGGTTTGAAGTCGGTGCCAAGCCAAAGCCTACCTACTATAAGGTAGCTTCTTGTTTCTCCACAAACAACCCAAGCGGGCTGACGTCGCGTCGTCGACGGTGTCGTCTCGAAATATAGTAAAATTTTTATGCGTTGCCTCCTAATTAATAATTTATCTGTTTGTTTTTCAGGGCCACAAATATATTCATATAAACGTATAATATAGATTTAATATAACTATAGTTACTCATTCAGGTATTAATATTATATATATTTTATTTTGCCTAGGGCTTGGCACCGACTTCAAACCTATAGGTAGCGCATACAAATTATAGTATTTCATAAATATTAAAGGTTTACATAAGAGATTTATTACATTAAATCTTTACTAAGATATTTTTTTATACTTTTTAGTTTTTGAAGTCGGTTTTTTTAAACGTATTTTTTTATTTGTTGCTTATTAGTATCTAGCTATGGGAAGGCTTACAAAATGGGCCGCGCGCCTCAAAAATATAAGTCTCAACAAACGGGAACGGTAAATACAAAAATATTCTTCGTAAAAATGTTGTTCGAATATCTATTTCACGTTAATGTGAGACAGTGAATGATGGAGAAGAACGTTCGTGAACTAAGAAAAATAATTCACTCTAAGAAACACTTGGACAGTACGAGTCTCGACTTGCTAAGATTCATGAAAGTCTGAACAGCAAGCGTATATGTTAGGCCGTATTTATGACCATCTAGTTAATTAGTCTGTGTGCTGAGGCCTCACAGACTAGGTCTAATAAGAATGATCAAATAGCGAACGAGACTGCTGAGCAGGTGGCTCATAGACTTGGTCTTATTCATGATAGATTAGCCGTCGAGTGTACTGAGCAGAAAGCTCATAGACTAGGTCGTATTGATGATCAAGCCAAAGAGACTGCTGACCCTGTATAAATAAATAAGCGGCCAAGTTCGAGTCGGACTCGCCCATGAAGGGTTCAATAGCAGCAAGTATTTGAGTTGATAGAATGAAGGGTAAATTGTGGTTTACGATTTATGACGTATTAAAAGAAAACTACTTACTAGATCTCGTTCAAACCAAACCGCGCTAACTGTTCAGTTAAGAAAAAGTTATATTATAAACCTCAATATCAATTTTGAAGACCTATCTATAGATACCACACATGTATGAGTTTGATGAAAAAATTTTTGGAGTTTCAGTTCAAAGTATGAGGACCTCCAAAATGTATTGTTTTTTTTTTCTATTTTTGTGGGAAAATCTTAATGCGGTTCACAGAATACATCTGCTTACCAAGTTTCAACAGTATCGGAAATAAAGTGGCTGTGACATACGGACAGACAGACAGACGAACATGACGAATTCATAAACATTAAATTTTTTGCCATTTGGCTACGGAACCTTAAAAGTGGCAGCTATTCCGCATCAAACTAAAGAAGAATCACGTAAATCGGTTCATAAATCTCAGTGTAATCGGTGAACGTTTACTATTTCGCATCAAACTAAAGAATAATCACGTAAATCAGTTCATAAATCTCCGAGTAATCGTACACCGATTACTCGGAGATTTAAGAACCTCCTCCTTTTGAAGTCGGTTAAAAAGCGATGCTAACGCGCGTGTGTATCGCTATAAACGCGCGTCAACGGCGCGCTTAAAAAACGTGGTGTGCATAGGCCCTTAATCTAAAGAGTACAGACGCCAGCACATCAAGCTACCCCAAGCTGTCAAATTTACCCAATTGAAAGTGAACCTTATGCCATTGTGATAAAGTTGATAATCTGTAAAAGAAATTTGACAGATTGGGGTTTGCTGGGTGTGCTGGCGTCTGTACATAAAATAAATTCCATATGCGGAATACATAATAATGGAAAATATACTATCTGCGAAGAAGAAAAAAGAAATAGAACATAGGTAGTGTTAAATCGAGTAAGAATGCACCATTCTTACTCAATTTAACACTAACATTTTACTTCAAGATACTAATTTTGTTTTTCTTCACATATACTAATAAGACTGCCTGTTTACTATTACTATTATATACTATATAAATTACAAAGTAACAGTTGAAGGAAAAAGATAATTTTTAAATTTTTGTATATACATAAAATATATGACCTGCAAACTTAAAAATTACTTTTTGTACCAAACCATTATTGATTAGTGAAAATATACATTATTTTAAGAAATTAAATGATTCCTACAATAATATCTACTCCCTATAAAAAATGTAATAAAGTGTGGAATAGACATAATAAGTATAATAAGATTTTCAGAGTCAAAAAGTCCCTACACTGATATTTTTGATAGATTAGATAGTAGAAGTCAAATATGTCATTTTAAGTTTTTATGTTTGTTTGTCTGTTTACTACGTCAGTAGGAGAGAATGGCTCAACTGATTACCAAACCAAAATACTTGGAATCGGATGTTTTTTGTTGGATAGGTTAAAAAATTTGATATATAATTGGACCCCTCCACTCTATGAAGACACTTATATTGTAGAGATCTTCTTTAATTAGATGATTATCTTCAGAAAAACTTCTAGAATAATACACCCGAAAATTACAATAAATTCTTAAAAACATAATTAACGGATCATAACATATTTTATAAATGTTTTTGTAACTTTATCAACCTTCTGTTCTTTAGTTATGTTCGTAAAAACTTACTTACCAAAAATGTATATTATTAGCAGCTTTAATGGTTTCTTTTCATGGAAGCTATATAAGGGAAAGATGAGATAACATTTAAATTAGTTTGAAGGTGTAAAACATAGAATGACCACCATTATCACCTAAATTATATGATAATTTTATTGTGAAAGTTTGTAATTTGTGCAGTCTCCATTTTATTATGAGGTACCACTCTAATTAAAAGGCATATTATATCAGGGCTTATTTAAACCATGACTCAAGGCATTCCTATTAGAAAGATGTCACTACCCTATAGTTGATTCATTTATAAATCAATTTTAGTATAAATGTAAATTCTACTCAAATTATAATATTGTTTTTAATTTGTTCGAATATAATTTTGCTTATATGCAAAATTTTATATATATATGCAAAATGCAAAATAACTCCATCCACAATATGTGTAATATTGGTATTTTCCTGTCATTATAAATGGTGTATAATTATGTTTTTTACAATTTTATTTAAAGAAAGAAAGAAGAAAGAAAAAGCATTTATTCAGTAAACTGACACAGATAATAATAATAATAATATATATAAAGGTACACAAACAGAAGTCCTTAATTCTTATCTGTGTGAGTCCGAATTGGTCCCATCTCAGCTTATTTAATCATACTGCATGTTCATTGCCTGATCTGTATTTCTGCAGTCATGTCAGATCACTGTTGCACTGGATTATGAAGGCGAAGGAATAGAGATTACAGCTTTATTAGCTAACACACACATGCACTTCCATATGTCCTGCATAGTTTGATAGTCTGTTGGGTTTTGTGGCTGTTTGTTCCACTATTGTACATTGTAGGTAATAATTGAATAAATTTAGGTTGGGTGATTTCGAAAAAAGTTCCCTATTTTTAAGATTTCGCTCCATGGTGCCTAGCTAGTAAGGCTAGACTTCAATCTAAAAATAAAAAGTTCAATAAATATATTTGTGTATTCAAAATCGGTTAGGGTACACTAAATGGACAACAATACAACTTTTTCCATTTAGATTACATTAACCGATTTTGGATACAGACACAAGATATATTTATTGAACTGGATAAGGCCCCAATATTCATTGAAGCATGCAGTTGCCAAAGTGAATGTATCTCCAAGTTTATTCCCTCAGTACGTTTACTTATAATGTACCTTATATTTTAAGGGTAAGGAGACTTACCAGCTATGATTCCATCCATCTGCTGTAGGGCAGCTTCTAATAGTTTCGAAGGATCCGACTCGGCCGAAGTTGGGTTATTATCCCCGTCAACTTCAGTTGTTTTTCCCATCACACCACCGTTAATAACTTTTCCTTTAATAATAATTTATTGCACAGTTCCTAAGCTCAATATAACAGAGTTTGAATAATAAATAAGAAGAAGTTTACAGAAAAAGTTAACTTTTTACTTTGTCAACAAAACTTTGATTGACATATGACATAGGTAGGGTTGCGAATACATATTTTCGAACTCCCCAGTCGTTAAAGTTTTAATGTTCGTTTCTTGAACTCCTCTACGAAATTTCCCTTCAAATATCTTTATTTACTATTAAAGTAAATAATTAGGTTTAAATTGATATTACTGCAACGTAAAGATTACCCTTAAAATCCCTTTAAAATAAAAAGCTACGGCATAAGAAGTAAAATCATCTACCTTTGATCGAGACTTCACACATGGGTGTTTTATTACATCATTTAGTTACGCCGCTGCCACTTGCCACCGCGCCGCGCCAGGTAACAGTTACATTAAAATTTTGTTATGTCATATTGAATCATATAAATGACAACTATAGAATTAGCCGCCGTAACTGCTACACTACAAAATATTTAATAAGTCACCAAGCCATAAGCTTATTACCACGTAGTTTTAGACCCCATAATGTAATATTCCCTTCACGTATAAGATGGTAGAAATTATATATTCAATAATTGTGTCTTGGCTTGTTAGTCTAATGTTTAGGGACCCTCACTGCTAAGCCAATGGTTATAGGTTCAATCCCATGTAGGACAAATCTTTGAGCGACAAGCATGATTATGTGTGGTGTCTGGATGTAATTTATCTGTAACACGTATGTATTTAGTTACAATAATTTATTATTTCTCGATAGTTTGCCAACAAATTTTGATCGTATTGAACTGGTCGTAAATGTATTCGTCGGAATGTCGTTATATAATTCCAAAAGTACTGACTGAAACAACAATATTGTTCAGGGTTTCTTACATTACTATTACTAAGCAAGACGAGACTAGGAACATTTATGTAAAAAAGAAACTTGAGAGGGACAACATTTTCGTTCCATCCGGGTGTCAAGGGACACTCGAAGTTATTTATTATGTACAAAAAACCTGTATACACTCAACAAAAAAAATCGTCGCGACACCACACTGTTCAATGCGCAATAGAAATGAAAATATCTGGCTTGGAGACAGACAGAGAAACATGCGCACGCGCCGCACAGCTGCAAAGTGTCGTGACAACTTTTCGTAAGAATTTTTTCCGTCTAGCCCCCTTTCACAACGCGCGATAAGGAACTTCGTTGCAAAAACAGGAAGACTATAATTACATACCAACATTTTTTACAGAAAAAGAATCCTGTATGAGCAGCAGTGTTGGCTAGTCTTACTGGGTTCGACCATTGAAATTCCGGAATCTGTTTATCACATGATCAATTACACAAGATCTGCACTATCAACGGGTAGCTTATTGCAACGCAGCATTATTACTCTACTGGACCATCAATATTTGCACGACAAAGGAAAACAAATTGAGAACTTGAAAATTGTCCAAGAATGCATAACTAGTGCACGGTAACTCGTCATTGATTCTAACCATACTACATTTATTTCAGGCTTTTGTTTTCATATCCAGTGCCATCTAGATTGCAGTGGTATAGTTATATTAAGCGGTTAAGCGGCCGGATATCAAGTGCTTCGTGGGTTCGATTCCCAGCCACACTTAAATTTATGTAACACATTTTTGGAGATGTCTGAATTTTATATTGAGTTCAAATGCGTAGTACCGCAGTCACATCTAGTTGATCAATAGTACAAAATACTAATATTGTTGTGACTATTTACAAGTGCTCAATTATATTTATTTATTTTTATAAAATTGTTAGCAGACTTCAGAAAGATGTAGGTTAGCAATTCAACCGTATTTTCTATATGAATACTTTTCTATCCAAATGGTTCTCGTAAAAGAGATGAAAACGTATCTATGTTTTCGATAAACGAATAATACAGTTAATTATATACGACAAAGTCAAATATATGAAGTAAGTCCAGTTAAAGCTAGTTTTTAAAAGGGCGAGATACAACATTTTTTCTTTCTGACGTATCTGACGCCACATAATTATTTTAATAAGTAATCCGTGTAATATACCTTTATAAGTAATCAGTGAGGTTTAAAAAATATACACAAAATGTATGTCATAGTTTTATTAATATTTCATTAGACCCTTTACCAAATTATTATAAAGTAAATAAATAGAACTACATACTCTGTAATAAGTACCATTCTTTTATAATCCTAAATCGTCACAAAAGGCGAGATGAACAATAAAATTTATATCAACTGCAAATAAACTTTCAACTTTCTTTTATAAAAAAAAAACAAGCAAAACAGCCACATTGGAAACATGTATTTACCGATACATAACAATTATATGTCCCACAATGTAATATATAATTTTATTTATAATAAATATAATATTTTTAGTATAAATACCTGGAAATGCACACATCAACATTTGAAAATGCACACATCTAGAGAAAAATTTATTAAGTCAATATAAACTATTGATCTAAGGCACAATCTGCTAAAATTTGATATAGTAACTATCACTCATGATTCCGAACTGGATTTTTGTAAGTAGTAACGTTATTAATACATAAGTACAATTTGATATTTTCTGCTTATTATTATCATAACGTAACAGACAAATATCAACAAGTTCAATCTGCTTAAAGTTACTAATTGCTTTCAACCATGTTAATTTGACTATCTTATATTACATACATAACAACTTAAAATAAAATTATAATGTTGGTAAGCTGTATTTTGGTATTAAGGTGAGGATTGCTACACTAAATATCTTTTTTAAATTATTTATAACAGATATGTATAATGTGAAATATAGTGTTGATTTATATATACTACCAATTTTACTAAAATATAACGATTCCCATTTATAAATTCCGATTTCCATACCAATCAATATGATTCATAAAATGTAAAAATAAATAATTAATTTCGATTAAAGACGTATGATCATTGGGAAAAATCCCTAAAATATTTACTTTAAAAAATACTGTTTGCGTTTATACCACCGATACAATTTTAGATCAACAATTCTAAATCAACTTGAAATACTTTAGTTCACAAGTTTATAGTACTACCACACATAAAATAAAATATTTATTTCAAACCGCAACAATCAACAATGTATTGGCTGCACCGTAAATAACTGCATGCGGCACCTCGCCGCGACGACATTGCCACATGGATTATTTCAACTATGCAGACACTATCTCATACAAGTTAAATAATACAACTACTTACATCTTTAAACATCTGCATTCTGAAAACATTTTATACTTAAGATCTGTTCTTAATTACGCCTAAACTCTATAAAATATATTACTCTATTAAATATTAAAGGCAATATCTATAGTTAGATATGGACGGATTAAGTAAAGGCGCCCGACGAGGGGGGTTACCAATTAATTATATTAATAGCTCTTAGTATAATTCTACGTTATTATTAACAAGTATTGCGGCGCGACGGGAAAATATGTAAAACATAAGTTTTATATAACCAACAATTGAAACAGCATAATATAAGAATCTCTATAAATAAATGTGTTGCTCGTTTCAGGTAACTCTTTGTGTCCGTGAGCCACGGCCGGACTGCCGCGTGCCGCGCCACCACTAGCCTAACACCAATGGAATAACAAAAACAACATAAACTTCGTTGGTAAACATAATTTCAGTTCCATCCAAGTCAATTTAGTAAACTTATCAGGCAAGACCACAACCGATATTAAGTACTTAATCGCTAAGGAATGTAAATCTCAGGTTAGAACAACAAATGGAATGGATTCACTATAGTATTGTAATGAAGTACCAAGTATCTATGTGAGTTAGTCTAAAAGTAACAATTAACATTAACTTTCATTCAAATTCTGACACTTATCTTCTTAATTGCATTAGAGTGAAACTTTATAATTAGAATAGAATAAAATCACAAATAACCGATCCTCAAAATCATACGTATAGATCTATCTATTTCAGCAACGTAATTTCAAAGAATTTTGCATAATATATGCATAATTTGTTTACAACAAAGTTGAGCATTTTGTATTTATATATTTTTCGGATAAATCATACTATTATAATTGATATTTTTTTTTAATCTCAGGCATAATACAACGCATGAAATTACTGAGGCACTAAACACGTCTATAAGTACAGGCACCAATAAAAGCACATGCGACTTTCTGCGGAGTACTGCGACCTCTAAGAACATTACAATTTGTGAAACTAATCTTTATTATGCTTTTGTGCGAGTACAACACCTAAATAGCTCCGCTTGAGCCAGATTGAGCAAGATGTTCTTAGCATGTATGTCAGTGTATTTACAACATTTTAAATAACATTGTTATAACCTTTATATCCAAAAGGAAACTCGATACAGAAAGTGCTCATTAACTAAAATTATTATAGATTGACTTTTTAAGTACGTAATGAATTTTATACTTCTAAGAATAAAATGTATTTTAGAAAAAAATAAATAAATAATAATAACAACAAAATAATTTAACTTGTACATTAAGTATTAGTCGTGGACTTGCATCACATGCACTTTATAAAAGGAAAATATAAATAAAAAATGGAATGTAGAATTTATAATTCCTGTCTGTACACAATCACAATAATTAAATAATCACGGATCATTATAGGCTTTGCCTTAACTTCTCAACAGCGAAATGTAAAAATATATATATTAATTTGTACACTCTTCACCATAATAATAAGTTTTAATAAACATTTGTAAAATTCACTACCGCACCAAAATACTTAAGATTTCTTTAATCACGGCAATGTTGTTTAATTAAGTACCGCAAGATAAAATAATAAATATTTTAATTATAATAATATAGATAATGGAGTAAGTAGTCCACTTATTCCCCACCAAAGGTTGCATGAATTTTATTCGTCAATCTCACGTATGGAATGTATACGTCGTAATTTGGAATGTAATAATTACCGCTTCATCTCAGCTCACTTCGCAAGTCTTATCATTATTCAAATATTAATAAACACTTTTCAATCATGTAACATCTCATATCCCTTTTCATTTAAGTACTAAAATATCCATATAAATATCTTCGTACATTTAACTACTATAATCACTAAATTTAATATACCTTGACATAATTTGCACTTTTAAAAATAAAAAATAGCTTCGGGGGGACGTTCAGCGTATAGCATATTCGAAGCACTTCAACATACAGTGCCCTATTAAGAAGTGTAATCACATGAAAATAGGCACCAGTGAAAAACGAAGATAAACATCGAACAAAGGTAAAAAGTAAAGTATCTTCGAAGTGCTCGCGGACTATGCACAAATCGCATACGAGAAGTGCGTCATCAAACATAAAGTGAGTGATCGAACGGCCCCCCAGCAAACAGTCATTGATGGCTCTTGCTCAGCAGGTGGGAGTTGAACTCGTAGACGTTGCAGCACTGCTCGCCGCAGATGTTGCACTTCCAGGGGTTGGAGTCGCAGTGGCAGCCCTTGTGCAGGAAGTACAGCGTGGAGTCGGGGAAGGAGATGCAGCAGAACGAGCACACCAGCGACGCGGGCGCCGCGCCCGCCTCGCCCGTCGACGTGATGGCGCCGCCCTCCGACGGGGACGCGCGGGACGCCTGCAACACGACGCATTGTCAGGGGGAACACAAGTGAGGCAGGGCTAAGCAACGACTCGACGGAAACCTACACTAGAGCCCCGAGCGCGGCCGCGAGCAGAGATGCGCCTGCGCAAATCTTCTCTTAATAAACTTTTTAACGGTGACACCTTAATGAGAGATGACAAACTGGAGGAGACGCCGCGCTTATCGCCGCCGTTAGTTTCCCCTTCTCGTTCGTTAGCGCTGGATTCTTCTTGAGCGTTGGGTTCCTGAAAGTAATATTTTATTATTTGTTACATGTGTTATTATTTATTTTTTAAATTTATTTTAGTAAATGTAGATCTATTTACCATATTTTGTTTTGTATAATTAGATGCGTTACACTCTATTAATAACATAATTATTACCTAAGATTTAATCATTTAGCGTGACGATGCGTACGTTATTATGGTTAATTATTTAAAATAAAAACCACAATTTTTTTCTTTATAGATAGTGGGTAAGGGTGATTTGCATAATTTTTACCAGACTTCAAAATGTTACGTTATGTTACGCAATTTCCTCATTCATTGTAAAACAATTTTAATACTTATTTTTTATTCGTTGGGACTTTATGGCCCTACACAACTTATGTAAACATTCTATAGGTTCTATGTTTTCACTTTACTTTGAAAAAAAAAAACAAGTAAAAACACAACAACAAACTTTGAGGCTTTCGATTGGGTTCACCACAAAAAACTAGTACACAAACTACGACACTATAGTATTAAGGGGATTTGGCTTATCAATTGTTTTAATTGTCTCACAAAACGTTGTGGGTCAATGTTAGTGAAGTTAAGTCATAAGTTTTAAGCCAGTCAATTAAAGCATGTCACAAGGTTCTATTCTGGGATTTTTCTTGTTCGTGCTTTATATTAACTGTAATATAATTAAAAAGAATAAAGCCATACAATATGGATTTTCCAGAGGACATAATTATCTTAACTATAACATAGTAAAAAAAGTTAATAAAAAAGTAAGAAAAGAACCTTGAACTACCTAGTTACTTGTTATTAGAGTACTTGCGTAGTAAATGCGTAACCAAATTTAATGAAATCACAAAAAATACAGATTTCTAAAAGCACCAGTCTGAAATCTCTAATACTAAAATATACCGTATATATTGTATTTTTAAACAAGCTACCCAAAACAATCGAAGAATGTCAACAAAATTATTTTTACAAAAGGAAATTGAAAGAATTTGTATTACAAAGTGAAAAAGTAACTATTCGCAAGAGCGAAAGCATTACAGGCGATAATTATCGTGATTTTGCTAACTTTGGATGTATTGATGAAACAATTACTATAATAAACTTTCCAGATTCTCAGGTTTCAATGTTCTAAAAGTCCTATGTGTGTCGACTGAAATTATTTCGTAATATACGAGCATTCGTCGTCTCATTCAGGAAACGGCTGGAGCGATTTTAATAAAATTTGGTATGGTGTTAGCCGACGCCCTGCATTAACGCATAGGGTATAATTTATAAAGTAAACGCGGGTA
Source organism: Pseudoips prasinana (assembly GCA_951640165.1). NCBI lineage: Eukaryota > Metazoa > Arthropoda > Insecta > Lepidoptera > Nolidae > Pseudoips > Pseudoips prasinana. The sequence continues at coordinate 10,291,561 of OX621239.1, forward strand.
AAACCACAGGGCACAATTAGTAAAATATAAACACATTGATTTTATTCGAAGAGCATTATTTTGTTAGGAACTGTCAAATGAACAAATACATTCGTTTTTATAGTTTATGTAAAAAGACTAGATTGAAAATAAAAGTTGATAACCATCCTATTGAAATGGGAAATACAATGGCAAACACTACAGTATACTTCCAATTTATAACAGCATATTGCCATTAGTTGTTACAAGAAAAAGGTATTAACTAACATTAATTTTTTATCCTTACTGTGAATTTAATAACAACCTAAATAGTGTTAGCTTTTATTCAGTTGACATAAGGTAAGTTTTAGACCATACGAAACTCTCTTTGCGTACTGGTCTAAAACCTGCCTTTGTTATTGAAGCAATTGTCTTACTTGTTTGATAGGAATGAGGGTTATGGACGGAGTGATGCTGGCAGGCAGCGCCGAAAGTGAGCTGCTGGCCACTGCGCTGTCCGACTGCGGCGAGCTGGGACCCTCGCCGTTCATACGCGACTCTAGAATCAATCACCAAATGTTTAGTATTATTATCTTCTATAGATATTTCATATTAATGATCAAGTAATAATCACTAAAGTGGAAATGGGCTGGCATGTAGTTAGAGAAGAAGAGAAATGGAACAGAATATTAACATTGTGGTACCCGAGAGGGAAAACCATTCAGAAGACGGGAAGATGGTGTAGTTAAAACAGCTGGAAAACCTGTACTAGACTGGCGCGGGAAAGATAAGATTGGAAAATGTTGGAGGAGCTCTTTGCCAAAGGGAGCACAGAATAAAATCAACTTATATATAAAACAAATATTTTTTTAAATGTATACTTATCTGAAAAAGGCTGTAAATAAATAATGACTTTGGGACATTCCATTACACCAGTCACTATTTTTAACGGAACTAATGAGGATCTAAAGTCTAATGAATAGACGAAAAACCTACCTGAGTTGCCTAAATGGTTTTGGCCGGGTGAAAATGTTTCGTTATTGTCGGCCATAGAAATCTCAACGTGGGGCGTTAAATAGTGCATCGGTGGGGTGGCGTTGTCCACGGAGCGCGCGCCGTTGCTGTCGCCGCTGTCGGAGTAGGTGGCGGCCACCGACACCGACAGGCTGGAGCCCAGCGCGCCCAGCGCGCTCAGCGCCGCGGGGTCCATGCTGCCGTCCGCGTACGCCGCGTTGGCGATGCCCGCGGCCAGCAGGGACACCGATGAATTGTTGCCTGGACCCGGATTATCTAAATCGATCCCGTGTCTGTGAGAACGAAACCAAGAATGGAATTAAAACAATTCGTGAGGTTGACTAGATGTTTGTTTAGTTTAGCTGATAGACAAATTACCTGTTGAAGAAGTGTACACGTAAACTCTTCATGGTGGGAGCGCGATAGCTGCACAGAGGGCAAGTTTTGACGAGATCGTGCTGACCGACATGTTCATTCTGGAAGTGGGCGCGCATGGCGATCTGTCGCTGGAATCCACGGTTGCATATTGGGCAATGATACGGCAAGCTCTTGGTGTGAGTTGTGAAATGTTCGGCCAAGTGATCTTTTCTGAAGAATCTTTTTTGGCAAACGCGACACTCGTAGGGCTTGACTCCGGTGTGACGCATTTTATGCCGACGCATATTGGCGCCGTTTGAGAATTTCATATTGCATACGTCGCATTCGAACAGTTTCCTGTGCGGCCGAGGGTCGGCGTTTTGCGCCGCGGCCACGTTGTTGTTGTCCGGGGAACATTGGGCCATGTGTGTGGTCAGGGCGCGACTACTTAGAGTGCTGAAACTATTACATGTGGTACATTTTAGCAATGTACCACTACCCCTTTTCGGAGTTTCTTTGCTGTTCGTGGCCACCTGCAAACAATTTAAAACTTGATTGTTGCAACAATAAATGAAAATATAAGGTTACGAAAAGGATTCAAATTTTACTACCTCAAGGAGTCAAAAATGTGTATACAGAATTTTTGTCGCCAATATAAATAAGATTAAGGTCTATCTATATCTATCTATATAACTCTGATATTAGTATTTGGGTTGGTCTGTCTGTTTGTTAATAGATCACAAGAGAATGTCTAAATATATTTAAAATTCTTTTGCGATTTAAAATGTAGTGAATACAACTCAAAATTATAAGAATCACTCATCTTGTGACACAGTTAGATCCCTCAACTATATCTGGACACTTTGAATGTAGATATATATACTACGTTACGTCTACATTAAGTTTAAGGTTTCGTGTAATTACGGGTTATGGTATGCAGGCTAAGTTTTAGAACAATCTGTCAAAGTTTATAATTAGGTTATTCCTAATTAGAAAAATGATAATAATTTGTGTTTAAACGAATTTCAATTGGTGAAGTCAGGCACAGCTAGTAATATATAATTCAAAATAGATTATTTTTCCACATACTCTATAGTATTTTATTTAATAATTTGTTGCTATTGACATGATTCCATTGATGAAGAAATGGTAATAAAATAGCGAGAAGTGGTTTGAACTTTCTCAATATTAACCTTCCTAAATATATCTTAAAGAGTCCAAAACAAGTAGTATTCTAGTTTATATGTATATTTCTTGCTTTATCTTATCAGCTAGCAAATTATGCATATAGATCATTCTGGCCTGCAGTAAAAGTTCATAATGAACAATGCCCATCTAATCCCCATAGACACATCACTTGAGTTCATGTTAATCAGTTTCGCCAGTCTTAGAGCTTGACTCCATTTTGATCCTTCCTGCACATTCTTGTAGTCGTAAGTCAGGTTTTTCTCAGCCATTAATCTATTATTTTAAAAAGAAAATCTGCAAGGAGTACATGTACATGAGCTTGTGTGACCCCTAAAGATGGAGCTGTTCGAACGCAGATTTTTCTAACATGGGTTTAACCAATTTTATGGTCATACCCAGTTCTGCATCAATATCAGGAATAAAAAAATTATAAGAATTGTATCTGAAACATATTGAGCACACTCACTCACACTACAACTGCAAGAATTTGAAAACTCTAATGGCTAATTGATATAAACAAGTTGTTTTAATGGGAAATGCATATCCTTCTGAAGAGAAACATCCTTTTAAGATAGGTGTGACAGAGGTAAGCATCACATTGGTGCCCTGTGCAGTTTATTTAAAAATGAAGAATCACTCTCAGCTCACATAGTGCTATACTGCAAGAGTCTTGCCTTCCAACAGGCAAAGTTCCTGGACACACATTAGACGCACTGAAGCCAAGCTTACGAGGCGTCCTTGATAGAATTGAAATTATATGAGTGACTAAATAATTCCATGCACAATGGCCCAATTAGGAGGCTAAGTTTAGAAACCAATTGGCCGACTAACAATCCTTCAGAGAAGATATTCAACGGCTGGCCAGAAGTTAATCTAAAACCACCAGACATATGTTTCTGGAATTACAAAAGGGTTAAGTTTACTGCAACAACCCCAAGAAGTAATGACTGCAATTCCCAATACAATGATGGTGATTTTTGCTGGCATTTCATAAATTTTAAGTCAAGAGTTAGCTAATGATTGCACTAAGATGGTCATTATTGTGTTATCATCATGTTGTTACTTTATTCTCTATACATATAATAAAATCGTAGGAAAATGAAACTGTACATTGAATATTTTGTAAAAACAGATACTTGTGGCGTGATCTACAATCGATAGCGAAGCCAAAAATATAGTTTTTAGAATTTTTGTCGGTTTGTCTGTATGTATGTCCGGTCTAAACTCAAAAAGTACTGCATGGATTTACTTCAAATTATGCATGAATATTACTAAGAGGTCGGGTCAACATATAGGCTACATATTATCATGCTATCCCTACGGGGGAGGAGGAGTGATAATTTATAAAGTTTAATGTGGGTAAAACCGCAGGGCACAGATAGTAATAAATAAATATACTACTATTTATTTGTGTATATTTTATTTTATGGAAATAAAATAGGGAAGTATGTGCTATGGTCTTTATAATAAACTGATAAAGTCACATATAAATAATGTGACTACCATTATTTATTATAAATAAATAAATAAAATAAAAAAGGTTATTATTCACGTAGACTTTAAAAAAGCGCTTGTAAATAGTCAGAACATGTTAGCAGTTATGAATAATTAATTTATAATTATTTCTAGGTACATATAGATATTTAGGTACATGGATTGTAGAAAATAATTTACAATAAGATTTATTTTATAACGGTAATGATATTTAGCTAACTAAAATTAAGTTATTGTCAAGGATCATGTGTAGGTTTAATTATCTTAAATAATAATAATAATATCCTAGGACATTATTTAGACACGGCTTTCTGATTCCAAACTAAGCAGAGCTTGTGCTAAGGAAACCAGATAACTGATATTCTACATAAAGATAATTACACGCAGACTTAAGACAAACCAACATGTTCATGCACACAAATATTTGTCCTGGGTGGTAATCAAACACAACAAAAGTGGTGTGAAAAGCAAGCATTTGCCAACCACACCAACAGTATACCTACATTATACATTATGAGTTTATTAGAAACTATTCTAATTAAAACAATATTATTAAAGAAAGTAATTTGAATTGTTGATTAAATTATGTCATACATAAATTGACAAGATCTGTATGATTATTTTACATCAACACTTTAGGTGTCTACTATCTCGCACCTATACCCATATAGCTTGAGAAATGCCCCTCAATAGATTGAATGTAGAATTACATACCCTGTTCATTAGCTATAAGAGAATAGGGCCAAGTTCTAAAAGCATCAAGTTTAATACTGAATCTAAATAATAAATGATTAAAATGCTACGCCTCATTGTGCACTTGACATATGAAGAGTCAAGGATGCACTAGGTACTTACTAGCAATCATACAATAAGATAGCAAATTATGCCTCTTGAGATCAGTCAGTAAGACAGTACACTAGATGGCAGCAATTACATTCAGTCATATATACACATGTATATTTTCTGTAGATAAAAATTGAATTTAGATAGACTCATTGTCATTAATCTTTTTGCATATTGAAAGCTTAGTGCTTGACTATAGTATAAATAAGGTTTCAATCCAATCTGGATATTCAAGTGCTTAATGCCTACAAAAAGTAACCTATGGTCCCAAAAAAAAAACAAAATAAAAGCTCGTGTCTAACACTAGCTTTTATTTTGTTTTATTTTTTTGGGACCATAGGTTACTTTTTTTAAATAATAATTTAAAGAATGTATTAAGTAATTAATTAATGTGAACTGATTAATTAATCTAGCCATTTAGAAATACCTTTCTATAATGATTATTAGAACACCATTAAAACTAATGTATACTTTAAACAAAATTTTAATCTTTTCTGAGAAACTAAATTGTTACCTGTTCTTGTTTTTAATTCAGGTTGTTAAGTTGGATTTTGTTGTTATGTTTTAACTAGTGAGTGATAAGGATGAAATAAACAATATTATCTTAAACCAGAATTATTAAATAACTAAAAATTGTTTGTTCATTGAATGGCAGATTCTTCTGTTAATAGTTGACTTGATGACACTTACATGGCAGATATGCACTTTATCTAGCACTAATCCAAATTTAGACAGAAAAATACTAACCGGTTCATTTTTGACTACGACGGGCAAATTCGGTGACACGGTGCCGGAGTCGGCCTCTGTTTCCCCTTTTGATGACATCACATTACCAGGTCGCGGACTTTCTGATCATCACTCTCCCGCCTTTACACTATGAAAATAGAAGATGTATCAAAACAAAACCTAATCTTAAACAGTGACTAAAAACAACACTGAGAGAACTTTAAAACTTCTTGCATTACTTGAAAATACGGAACAGCTAGTTTCTTATAAGAATGGCGAGGTGACCCATTTACGAAAACATACGAATTATCTGCTAACGATATATCACTTTTCACACGTTATCTATTATAAATTACATTTTATTTCATGTTCTACGTAGTTTAAGTAATTAAAACTTGCTTATAAACACGTTACTAGATCACAAACTCACGTTAGGTTGATACGTCGACAGCCAGAACAGCGGTATTTTAGGGAGAGATCGCTATGTGGCCTAATTCAATGGTTGAGTTCGATGCACAAAATACGTGTTACGCGTATAACTGTAAATGCATAAAATAAACGGATTCCTGTTTTTCTTCTGAACTTTGAAGTCTTGATATGATTTTTGATGTTAATTAAACACTAACTCTTAATTTTTGTAAAGAAAATTATAACTATTAACCAAAACCATTTTGTTAAAAAACCGAACACCTGTGATGTATTTTTTCGGTCAGTGATTTATTGAAGGTGGCAACTTTATTGTAATGACGTCAATAGCTTTTATCTTTGTCGCACCCATGGGATAATTAAGGCTTAGTTCACATCTGTTTAAAATCTGGCCGCTGCAAAAATGAGCTTCTGACGGCTGTCAGTTAATAAAAAAAATCTTATATATTTAACATTAAATTAATCTATATCTATTGTGACTTTTCATAATGATATAGTTTTTTAAATGATAATTATTAGTTTATTGGGCAAATAAGCAATAAAAATATTTTTAAAGTAAATTCAATTTTACACCGTCCGCGTCCGGTCTATTCGATATGTCAGGCCTTGGTCAGGCCAGGCCATGCAATACTTATCCGGAATGCATTCTAGACTTTATTAAAAATACATGACTTAGTTACCAAACCCGCGACAGCTGCCTAGTGAGCAAAATAAGCACAAGGCGCTAAAATCTTGTGAAATTAAAAACCGTCCCATAAAACATGTAAAAACAGAAAATATTTAAAAATCTTTGTGTGCATACTATTAGGACAATTAAAGACCACTTATAAATAAAATAAAAAAAATAACAAAGGTTTTTATTCACGTAGACTTTAAAAAAGCGCTTGTAAATAGTCAGAATATGTTTGTACTAATACAGTTATTATGTCTAGTTACTTATTACAGATATTTAGGTATACATGGAATGTTAAAACATTTATACAATTTATTTTATAATAATAGTAATATTTAGCTAGCTTGTATTAAGTTATTGTCAAGGAGATTATGTTTAGATTTAATTATTAAAATTTATATTTTACTACATATTGTCTGAATGGTTCTGTCTATATTAAGGTATGAATTCAGTATTATTATTATAACGGACCTTGTGTTTAAAACGACGGTCGTTTATAAAATATTATCTAAATCTAGCATTATCGCTGTTGATATTAATTCCTCAAACATTCACTACCCAAGAAAACCTTCGAGCATTTAGCTGCCACCAAGAAAGCAGAAATAATAAGTCATTAGTTGGTCTTTCTCAAGTTAAATAGGGAAATTAAAATTAAGATAAACAGCCCTGAGCCCTGCGTTTAAATGACGTCTTCTGTCAAGTGACAGTTTGTATGCTGTTCTGTCATCGTTGTTGTCATTTCTCGTAAAATAATCAAAAACTGTGTGATAAAAGTGGAAAAGTTGTCAACAAGCTTTTATTTTCTCGCCTTTCTTGCTAAATTACTTTCTATACTTTTGTTGTAACTTGCAGCCTTCCATTATCATTTATCAACGTTATGAGCAATTGATTAATATCATTATTATGAAAACGTCGCAAGTGTTGTATCAACGAAATACTTTGTAAATAAATTAATTTACTTTGTGTGTCTTTTTGAGAGCAGAGAAAGTCGTATATGTCATGTGAACCAATTTTACGACTTTTATTAATTAGTTTTCGTGATGTGTTCGTCTGGGATTTTGAACTTCTTGAGACAATGGAGGTTGTGGATAAGACCTGTTTTTATTGGGCTCTACGTAATACTAATTATTGTGTTGGTACCATTACTCATAGCTCATTCTATTCAAAACGGTTTTAAGAAGTCTGATCAGGGCTCATTGGTAGGCGGCGGGTTCGTTTTACTGGCATTGCCTATTTCCATATGGCAAATTACACAGCATGTGGTACACTACACAAAGCCCTTCTTACAGAAGCATATTATAAGGTACAGTTGCAACATTTACTTGTAAACAAAAAGTATAATCTTACACTTTACTTATAAAACTGATCAGCTCATGAGGTGGTTTTTCTTTACCTCTAAACCTGCAAAGATTTTAAATGAAAATCTATGCAGGTTCATCTTTGTAGGGTTTACAGATACATAGTCTTTATGAAGAAAATTCCGAGACTTAATTTAAATTTAATTTGAATGTGACTGAATTTTCATAACAATATTCTCACTACTAATTAATTTTGTGATACTACAGGCTATTTGTATTTAATTTCTTTATTATCATCTCAATGACAAAGTGTAATTGTAATGGATCATGTTGAAATAACAAATATAGCTTTTGATATTTTTATTTGATTATTCTTGTGATTACTAGCCATTCTTTAATTTTGAGGGGATTTAGCTTTACATGGATTTCTGATCATACTAGGCTAATACCCATGACTTTGTCCACTTAACTTGTGAGTTAGATCCTGAGAGGAATTTAAAATTTGTGAGTAATAAATAATAAGAACCTAGGTGTGAGTCAAACACAACTTTTAATTCTATTTATTAGTTGGTAAGGGGCTTGACAACTTTTTTGAACAAAATATTATTGTTTATGTGATACAGCATTCTGTTATGTACACTGTTATGTATGGAGGCTTAGTGATAGGGTATCATTGGTACCCAAATAGCTAGTTGTTATTGCTAATTTATTGTGTTGTGACACTTTCATTTATTTAACGATTCTGTAGCAACCTAACATTTTTCCAGGTTGAAAAGTATTCTATTTTCTTGTGCCAAATTTCATCCAAATCTGTCTGGCATTTTTTGAGTAACACACATATAAACTTTCACATTAATAATATTAGCAGAATCTTCTTTTCATTTTGAAACTCCAAAAAGGCTGACAATTTTCATTCTTTACCTTTCAGAATACTATGGATGGTTCCAATTTATGCATTGAATGCTTGGATTGGACTAGAATTTCCTGAGCAATCAATTTATGTTGATTCTCTGAGAGAATGTTACGAAGCATACGTAATTTACAATTTCATGAAGTACCTCTTGAATTATCTTAATGAAGATCAAGACTTGGAGGCTGTGTTGGAGACAAAGCCTCAAATTTATCACATATTCCCATTGTGTTGTTTGACACCTTGGGAAATGGGAAGGTAGGTTATTTATAAAAGAAGGTCCAACATAACTAGTGGATGTTAGTTAAGGATCTTATTGCTGATGAAACTGAACATAATGAAGCATATTAACATAGAAACAGAACACAAAATAAAAACTTTATGATGCATTTTATATGGGGTGGCAAAGAAAATTTTATGTAGTTTCATGGTAGATTCTTAAGTTTTTCCACTATTTATGTTAAGTGTATAAAATATTTATATTAATTTATATTTGCACTAGAACTATATCTCAAATACAACTTGAGATTAATTTAAACATTTTAAATACTAGTGGGCATAAATCAGTTTTGGCTGTTTCATTCAGAAACTTCTTTTAATTAAAACTAAAAGTAAAAAGGTCTAGAAGGTATTTTGTAAAGTGCTAGTTGCCTTGATTGATATCATTAAAGTTAATAGTTGTGTCAATTTAATGTTGATTTAACATAATATAAAAAAAAGCCAAAGGATGACATTAATTCCATGTTCTTTTCAATTTAAGTGAATTTGTGCATAACTGCAAACATGGAATTCTTCAATACACTGTAGTAAGACCCATTACAACAGTGATATCAATGATATGTGAGCTGTCAGGAGTGTATGGGGAGAGTGACTTCAGCCCCAATGTAGCATTTCCGTACATGATAGCCATCAACAACTTGTCACAGTTTGTTGCTATGTATTGTCTTGTACTCTTCTATAGAGCAAACAGAACTGAACTGAAACCTATGAAGCCAATTGGTAAATTTTTGTGTATTAAAGCTGTGGTCTTCTTTTCATTCTTGTAAGTATTTACTTTTTCTTTATTATCTCGTTGGTTTAGTGGTAGCTTCAACTGAACATGGGACTCTTAAAAAAGATTAAAAACGGGCTGAGAACCTCATCGCAGATGCGCACGTAGATTGCTTTTACGCAACAATGCGCAAAAGGTGTGCTTCTCTGGTGCGCAGGGTGTGGGGCAGCCCCAACAGCGTCTTAAGCATGGTTGCCAGTCGACTGGACTGTAAATACGTTGGTCACTGTTGTGCAGTCTCCCATGGGATGGCACAACAGTGACAAACCTTCATTTATTTATGTATGTGTTCCTTGTTTTTGATTAATGTCAGTGATTACTAACATAGTCGTAAGTTTATACTAACAATCTTTTTAAGTCTTACTTACTCCAATAAAGAAAGTTCTATTCTATTCTATTTCTTCTTAACTTGAGTGCCTGGTAGTTCAAGCTGCCATATGCCCCTGCCTCGGAGAGCATGTGTTGGTCCTGCTTTTCTTCCTAGGGTGAGATCAGTGTGATCATATACACATTATGTAAAAAATATCAAATTTTTATGTACAACTATATCTGTAGGAATATATTTTAGCCAAAGTGCCAATCAAAATGTGGACGCTAGTATTTTCATTTAAAATATTATTAATTGATTTTATCCAAAAACCCACAAACAGCACAGTGAAAGAGAAGCATTTACTAACCACGCTAACTATCCCCTCATAATTATAATTATCATAAGCAAAGTAATAAATATGATGGGGAATTTCTCATCATCATCATCAGTTTAATTCATTACATATCATTAAAGAAACATATATTATGAATAATCACAAAACTTAACTTTTAATTATCATATAATTTTATTTCAGCCAAGGGGTTATCATCAATATATTGGTATATTGCGGAGTGATATCAACTATATTTGACATTTCTGACTCGGACAAGGTTAAGATTATGTCTTCCAAGTTGCAGGTAAATATAAAGTTAGCTATGCTGGTTTTACTAAAAGTAGGTACTTCAAGATAGCAGAGTATATCTCTGCTGTCTTGAAGTACCTACCTACTTTTGGGGAGTGAAGTAAAGGTGTAACATAAATAGTGGAGGAAATTAAAGAACGGCAATCCAACCATGATCTCACTAATATTATAAATGTGAAAAATTGTGAGTATAGATGTTTGTTACTCTTTCACCCAAAAACTACTGGACCAATTTTGATAAAAGTTTGCTTGTAAATCCGAATATAACATAGGTTATATATAATTTATAAAGTTTAACACAGGTGAAACCGCAGGGTTAACTGAATAAATTAAAGAAAACTAGTTTTCAAAATATGATTCTTTTTGGCCCCTGTACAAAATTTGCTAATTGTTTTACATTGTGGAGTGTCCTACATGTTACTAGCTATCACCTAACTGCGGTCACAAACTCGCATGACTACGGTAAACCCCTCCAAATGGAAACCTTTTAAAAACCTTTGGTACAGTGGATGATATGAGGCTGATAATGTGATGTATGTGGGATTGGTAGTTGATATGATATTAAAAAATAAACTGAAGTTAATATGCCATTTCATATCATATTTTTTACTTAAGGAAGTAAGTTGTTGAAGTAAATGCTTACAGTCTTAAAAATAAGGACTATTTTTCTACGTAAATATTGATATTGAGGACTATTTGATTGCCATTTCTCCTGATTAAGTACCTATATACAGTCAAATTAGACTTAAAATAGCAGTTAGGTTAGAATTCTTCCCATTAGGCTATTTTTACCTAATGGGAATTATTGTAACCTTTGATGTCTATATTGACCGGACTACTAATGGTTTTCTTTAAATAATGTTTTAGATTTTTTCTTTGACAGATTGATGTTAAAAAGTCGATTATATATTTACATCCATACTCAAAAACATTTGTATGTATTTATAATATTAGTAGGATCCAGTAAATTAAGGCTGTGTCGAATGGTTTGGCTACAGATGTTGTTTCTTTTTCCAGGACTTTTTGATATGCATAGAGATGTTCTTGGCGGCGATCGCTCACCACTACAGTTTCTCGTACAAGCCGTATGTGTCGCCGGACGATCCGTCGCCTTCGTGTCTCGGCTCGTTCCTCGCAATGTGGGACGTGTCCGATGTCAAGCGGGATATATCGGAACATCTTGGTGTTGTCGGTAAGATATGTCAGACTATATTTTGAACTGTGTCTATAATACATATATTATTATAATATATCCTGGATATGTAATATCCTGGGACATTATTTACACACGGCCATCTGATCCCAAACTAAGCAGAGCTTGTACTATGGAAACCAGATACCTGATATACTACATATAATACTTTTCTTTTGTAAATACATACTTATATAGATAATTACACCCAGACTCAGGACAAACAGACATGTTCATGTACACAAATATGTAACTGTCCTGGGTGGGAATCGAACCCACGACCTCTGGCATGAAAAGCAAGCATTTGCCAACCATGCCAACAGGCCCGTCAAACCATATTTCGATTTCTGTAACATATAATAATAAGAATGTCCTCCTAGCCGACTGGGGAAGTACCTCCACCTTACAGAAGACATTCCTTAATAATAACATTAGTAATTCTAATGTTGTGTTTAATGTTGTGCATCGGGGTGGGGGGAAGGGTCAGCAACACTTGTTTGCTGACCCTTAAAGGCCGGCAACGCATCAGCGATCCTTCTGCTGTTGCGAGTGTCCATGGGCGGCGGTAATCACTTACCTCAGAGCTTCTGAATTTATTTACTTGCCCAAAAGTCCGTGGGCGGCCTAATATGAACCGTATTATTACGAACAAGAGCCTCTTTTACTCTAGTCATCTCGAGATGACGTTGTGTCGCTCTTTCCCTATAGAGATGTGGAGCTACCATGCTATTGAGACTGGTTGTAATATACATGCTTTGTGGGGACTATCCCCATACTCTGTCTCGTGGTTGTCAGTCTGTATATCCCACTTGCAGATGACTTCTAAAGCCTTATAATACCCCATTCTAATAAGAAAGATTTACAGCTTAAAGTTTTAATTTAAATTGTACTTATGGTTTAAGAAGATAATTATTTTGATTTGAGTCATATTATATAGTTACCATAACATACTATTTATTTGACCAAAACATGGTATACACAGGTGTTACAAATGTTTAAATAGTACCCACGGCTACATATCAAGCTATACAATTCCAACATAAGCTGACCTCTCATTGTATGGAAGTCCAATACAACGCGATCGGCTTATACTGGAAGTGTATAGCTTGATATTTAGCTGTGTAGGTATACATGCATGTTTTGCTAAGGATACTCAGATTGCACAATTTAATTATAGGAAGTATTATATACATCCATTGATAATTACAATTGAATGTCTAGAAAATCATTAATACGTACATACATATACTCACGCCTGTTTCCCAGGGGGTAGGCATAGACAACGCATTTCCATTTGTCACAATCTTTAATTGGCGGCTACGTGTTGTCACGTCTCGATTCCTGGAGAGGCGAAAAGTGGCCAACGGAGAGCCGTTTTGCTACGATGGAAATCCTTAATAAGGCGTTAAGGCGTTAAGAAATATCGAATGGATTGTATAAATTCGAAGTGACAGGACCACGTTGCGGTGGCGGAGCGGTTTACGCACATGGGGCCGTGGTCGTGAGTTCGATTCCCTCTGACTTAAATTTATACAATTCATTTTAAAAAGATGTCTGAAAATCTATGAAAACATTTATCCAGCAGCCATTTGTGTAGGTTTTTCTTGAAGTTTTGAGATGCTTATGCTCTTACGTAGGTGTGAACAGGTTAAAACACTAATATTCTGTGGAAATTGCTCCAAAATCAGAGTAGACTGATATAAAACACACTCCTAAGAGCCTATGCACACCACGTTTTTTAAGCGCGCCGGTGACGCTCGTTTGTTGCGATACACACGCGCGTTAGCATCGCGTTTGTATCGATTCAAACAAACACCAAACTGCTCTGTAGGATAAAAGCGCGCGTAGAAGGCGCGTTTAAAAAACGTGGTGTGCATAGGCCCTAAGGTGCTGCTTAATAAAATCCTGCGTACAATAGTGTTTTGTGATCTGCCTAATTCCCAATTCTTTTATTTAACAGGGAGCTCCTTCAGCCGACGGTTACGCGGGAAATCGATGTACCATATGGCACGTGGGTACGACGAAAGTTCGAGATTAATGAGCGAACAGCCGATTCCGTCTAGTTCAGCACCTACCCTCATTGGTGACATCGTTCCACCGGAGGTTGAAGTGCGGCCTTCGGTGTATGGCTCAGTAGACAATACTGTTTCAGCGGTCTCGACGAATTCCGACATGGAACCTCTGCTTGGACCTTCTGCTCTAAAAGATGACCCAGAAGTATAATTTGTGAAGTAAATTGTGATACAAATACCCGTAATATATGGCGCTGACAACAGCCAAATTGGGTATTTTCAACAAGTATGTAGCAAAAACTATATGCAAGGTGTAAGGTAAATGGTGTATGAAACTTAAGGAGACTTAATGACACTGATCAAATCAAACAAAACCCCTTTTAAATTTATTCTCCCTTATCTTATGGGTATACTTCCTTATCGTATGTGCAGTCGTTACCCTAGTGTCAGAGATGTTCAAGCTGCCCAGTTGGCCTGATATGGCTTAACGACTGTTGCGTAATGGCTACAACCGGGACCGACAGCATAACGTGCCTTCCGAAACACGGAAACGCACAGAAATTAAACCACTTTAGTGGTCACCCATCTATGGACTGACCGAGTGCCTAGTTGCTTAACATCATAGCCTAGCAATGAGCGCATAATTTTACAACATGATTAACAGGTATTAACGCGACTAACCTTTACTGTTAGTTTCTGACGTTACGACCAAGTTGCATTGGTGAAATACAAATATATACGTTTTGCACCCATACAAAATTCTTCAGCTAATCGTTATTCTTGTATGGGAAGTTAATAATTATTTATATGTATTTTACATGTCCAGTTGTATAGGAAAATTAAGCTCCTTAGTTATGTCCGCTGCTTAACTTACACCTTGTATAGGCGCATCTTGTTAAAAATACATAAATGTCACATTTCACATTATTTTAATAACAAATTCAACTCTAAAATATAGCTGTCATAAAGTTTACAATTAATATAATTTTGCTATATTTCACTATGTTATACCCGTATTCGTTAGTAAAAACACGGGTAAAAACGCAAATTTAGTCTTAAAAGTTAGTACTTAAAGAGTAAATTTGCGTGATACGTTCAAGTTGGGTGTTGTCAGCTACGCATAACGTGTCTTGATCAACAGATATTAATATATCCACGTATATTATACGTAATTGTAATGTATGTACTGGCTGTTAGGATGAATGACATAGGACCTTTGCCTATACATCAATGACATCAATAAAACTGCGATCGGAAATTATGACACTGACGTTTATTTGATTCCCTGTCCCGTTCTTGCAATACGACTATTATTTTGGCTTCTCTACAAATGACGTCATATGTTAGATAAAGTGTCAGTGTAAGATGTATAGCGCGTTCTTTATCTGAGATCTTTAAATATGTACTTATAACTTCGTTAGTTCTAAGCTAGTTCTAATTTGGATTTTGTTTTTACTGTTACGCTGTATTGGTGTCTTTTTTTAAATGAGATTTAAAAACAAGTTAGAACGCACCCCTATTATGTATTTATACAAGTCCTGATCTATATTAGAAGACATTACAATTTGTATGGCATTCATCTTCTATCTATATATATAAAAATTAATGTCTTGAAAAAGTGTAAAATCGTAGTTTTACTAGCTAGCAATTTAATTTGTTTTTTGTTTGAATAAATGAACTTAATAATATTTTTTATTACTATGCCTTATACGTAGCGAAGCACGTACCGGGCCGCTAGTAAGTTTATAACTCTCTCCTCTTCTTTCTTAATTTTTTAAATTTGTTTTCAATAAATCTATCTTAATATTTTAATTCGGTGTAATGTAACAGATACAATATGTAATTAATTTACATTTTTATTAAAAAATAAACTAAGGAAAATTTATTTCATATGTATATTTATAAAAGCCATAACTAAAGAGCGTCGAAAAGCTGTTCCGTAAATAAATAAATAAAATAAAATATATATATCCCCATCTATAGTATTCCCAGAAGGTTGACAGCATTTTATGAGGTTGACAGCATCTTTATATCATTCTGTCTCCCGCTTTGCTCTGGAGGGAAGTGGAACTATTCATTTCTAACTCCTCCTTCTTTGTTTCTGATTTAAGTCGTTGTGGGAACCAAGACGGTTAAAGCGATTCCCCGGGACATGCCTGAGCCTCACCGCTCAGTGTCATTTCATTGTGTGCTGTTGATCCTGGCTTACAGGAGTTGCATTGGTGGGTCAGTGGGAGGGACTAGTCCCGATATAAAAAAGAAGATGCTCAGATATTAAACCACTTTGGCGGCCAAACATCTATGGACTGACCGCGAGCTTAGTTACTTAACCTCGCCAATCACTTACGGACCCGTGAGAGCGTCTAGCTATAAGTACATACATTATTTCATATACAAATAGTGGCTCCTCAATATTTACGGACATGCTTTTACATCGCGCACAATCTGTCTGAATAAATACGTGTCATCTATACTTATAATAAAATCGTAGGAAAGTCAAAACTGTACATTGTATATTTTTAAAAAAGGATACTTGGGGCGTGATCTACAATAGATATCGAAGCCAAAAATATAGTTTTTAGAATTTTTGTCGGTTTGTCTGTATGTATGTCCGGGCTAAACTCAAAAAGTACTGCATGGATTTACCCCAAATTTTGCATGAATATTACTAAGAGGTCGGGTCAACATATAGGCTATATAAAATTTAATGCGAATAAAACCGCCGGGCACTGCTAGTAGTTTCTAATTATTCAAAGGTCACGCGTAATTATTCATAAAAGCCTGTGCACACCACGTTTTTTTAACGCGCGTCGACGGTGCGTTTTTATCCTACAGCGCAGTTTGGTGTTTGTTTTAATCGATACAAACGCGATGCTAACGCGCGTCAGTATCGCTACAAACGCGCGTCAACGGCGCGTTTAAAAAACGTTTCGTCGGATTAGAATCTAAATAGCTTAATTGTAAAAACTTATCAACCAATTATTTTTGAATGATCCCCCTTATTACCTTATAATTATTTATCTATTTATTTCAAGCCAAAGTAAGTGTTCTGAATTGTTTTAATTATGGTGCGATTAATAAAATGTATGTATATTGTACATTGGGTATGTATTCTTCGTATTAATATTATTATGGTAGTAATAAATTGTGATATTTATATTAATCTGACTACAGTGTAATTATAATGTTAAGTTTTAGAAATAAAATATATGTTCATCATCATATGGGTATTACTTAAATAATATAAGATCTTCTTAATCTGTATGAGTTAGTTTTGTTACTTCTTCACGTCTTAACGGCTGGAGCGATTGTAATAAAATTAGGTATGGATTTAGCTGACACCCTGGATTAACACATAAGCTATAGGTACTTAATAAAGTTTAACGCGGTTAAAACCGCGGTGCGCAGGTAGTAAACTATAACTAAACATCATAAATTTAATTGTCCGGCGGAGGTAGAAGCAGCAGCCTTCGAAATTTCAGTAGATGGTGCTGTTTTAAACTATTAACTGTATAAGTATTATTGAAGTTATACTTCTTTTGGCGCGATGGAGAAAAATGATGAGTGAATTTTTACGATGCGCGCGCATCGTGCGCGAGCATCGTAAAAATAACACCATGACGTTATGGTACGGGAGCTAGCAACGTTTGAAAAGTAAGAATTTTAGGTCAGCTGATTTTGTGATATGTCGTCCTTCTAGCACTTACGGTTAGAGTCTGGGCTATCTGCCTAGCGGTAGCGGTTGCGTTCATTAGTGCGCATCCTACCTGTCCAGGTAAAATCCTGGATTTTAAAAGCATTTTAGAAGGCGTAATTTATTTTTTTTTGTTTTTATATAAGTCTACCTGACATACTTTTTTATTGCCAGACATTTTTGACAATGCTAACTATGTGCCAAACGCGATTTATATTTTTTTTTTAAATTTCAAAGTATTATATAATGTATGTAATTTTAATATTATGTTATTTAAAGATAAGAAAAACTGAAAATAAATTTGCCAGACATTAATTCGATTGTTAAGTCTTGAATTAAAATTAAAAAGTCATGAAAAGTATTGCAGTATAATGCTAGTAGTCCGAGAGAGACAGTTGCAGAATAAGTCGAGAATGATACAGATAACCATTACGAAAGTAAATTACTTTTCACTGTGCATATAATAAAAAAATAATAATAATCATTCTAGTCAGAGCAAGTTTGAAAATAAATTAAGCATAAAAAGGAATATAAAATTATATTAACATTTAAAAAACAACACTTTTTATTTAAATTGTTCTGATTACTAAATGTAAATTATAAATAATTAATATTAAGTTTTTCGTGACGCAGCGTGGGCAGGCCCCCTACAAGATGGACCGATGATCTTGTGCGGGTCGCTGGAAATCGCTGGATGCGGATAGCGCAAGACCGGCAATTGTGGAGATCTTTGGGGGAGGCCTTTGTCCAGTTGTGGACGTCTTTCGGCTGATATGATGATGATGATGAAGTTTTTCAAGTTGTTTCAGCCTATAGTGACGTCACAAAAAAAGAGGCATCTATAATCATCATCATCATCGTCGCTGTCTTTGTCAGTGTCTTTCATATCATCTTCTTGGGAATTTTCGTTATGTTCTGAACTTGCCTCTCTCGGACTACTAGCATCATACTGCAACAATTTTCATGACTTTTTAATTTTAATTCAAGACTTAACAATCGAATTAATGTCTGGCAAATTTATTTTAAGTTTTTCTTATCTTTAAATAACATAATATTAAAATTACAGACATTATAAAATACTTTGAAATTTTTATATAAAAAACAAATCGCGTATGGCACATAGTTAGCATTGTCAAAAATGTCTGGCAATAAAAAAAGTATGTCAGGTAGACTTCTTTAAAAACAAAAAATAAAAAAGTACGCCTTCTAAAATGCTTTTAAAATCCAGGATTTTACCTGGACAGGTAGGATGCGCACTAATGAATGCAACCGCTCCCGCCAGCCAGATAGCCCGGATTCTAACCGAAAGTGCAAGGACAAAATATCACAAAATCAGCTGACCTAAAATTCTTTCTCGAAAACGTTGCTAGCTCCTATACTATTAGTTCTAGGTGGTATGAAAATTGATAACTATGTTCAAGTTGTATATTAAGAAGTATAACTTCTAACGCGTGTACATAAGTACACACAAGTTTTTTTTGTGTTATCTGTGCAATACTTTTCTTTTTAAAACTTTAAAAAGTTAAATAGTTGTCTAATTTCGAAAATTTAAAAAGAAATCCCGCACTTTATTGTCGGTTCTGTCATGTAATTAAATGTTTTATACGAAAAAAATATAAGTTATCTTAAAAACAACAAACAAGAGGTCGTAGCGGATGCCGATTCGTGCCCCGCCGTAGGGTTAAATTTATGATATCCCATTTTTGAGCTTAGATTTACGCCTTCCATTGCATATAACTAAAATTAAAAAAAAACAGTCTGTTTTATTTTTCATAAATAGTTTATTTATTTAAATGCTTAAAGCAATCGCAAGCTTCAGTAAACTTGCCTCTTATTCACTATAAGGCTTAGCTATACTATTAAAGTACACAAATATAACTTCTATTATTAGTTAGCATCACAGACAAATATTAAGTAAGAAACAACATATTAGCACAGTAGGCTTGTCCAGTCAGCTGCGTTACTTTGTAATTCAGTTCCTTTAATCTAATCAAGACTTAACCTTTCCCGGCAGTGGCTTTGTATTTGCCATCATATTCTTAACTCTACTGGGTTGTTATTAAGTTCAAAACAAATAAGAATAGCTTATAATTATTCAACAGCGTTGAATATTGCCGATTGGTAAATGCTTGCTTTTCACGCCGCAGGCAGGCAATTAATGCGGCTGATTGTACTTAATTACGTATTGTACACAGAATGTTGAAATGGTGTAAATATTATAAATACTGAAATTTTGCTTATCCCATTTAACGCTTATAATGATATTATTGCGCTTAATAATATCGATATGTGTAGGTATAATCAATCAGTTAACAAGACAAAGTACATCAAAACTCAGGACACCTATTTATAGGTCACACAAAAAGTTGACCTATGTGGAAGTCTAACCCGGGATACGAAGTGCAATTGTAGATTGTATGAAATAGACAGAGCAAGTTTTAGAACTGTCACTACTACTATTGCGGATATTTTTTTCTTTCAACAGTTATACAAAAAAGAAAACAGTTTCGAAACGCATAATTCGACGACATATCCTTTACAGATGAAAAAGAAATGCAATTATATAAAAAATACTCTAGTTGGTTTTTTTTCTCTGTCTATTTCATACAATCTATGTTAGAAAGAGATGAAAGGACCTTTAAAATAGTTAATTCATTTAAAGTATAGAATTTCCAACATTATAATATTGTAAATTGTATGAAGTAGACAGAGAAGGTCAAACTACTATTGCAGATCCGGGACGCATTTTTCGCAAACATATTTTCAATGATATTAAAAATACTTTAGTTAGGTGTTGTTTCTCTGTCTATTTCATACAATCTACGGTAGAAAGAGATGAAAGGTCTTTTAAATTAGTTGAGGCATTTAAAATATTATAATTATGTAGATTGTATGAAATAGAAAGTACAAGTTTAGAACTGTCTGTAAATCTGAAATAGTAGGCAGATCCAGAACGCATTATTCGCTAAAACATCTTTTACAGATATTATAATTACTTTAGTTGATGTTTCGAATTGTAGCTTTTGTTTAATAACCAATACTAAACCTGTGCTTATCGAAAGATAACTGGAAATGTGATATCTAGGAATCAAGCCATACGCCTATGCTGTGGCTGGTTCAACCTCACGCCGAGCGAGAAGGCCAATCTTGTTAGTCAAGTAACTGCCTATAGACAGAGTCCCGGAAACCGTCCTGGTTTTTATAAATATAGTTCCGTCGGTGCCAGTAACTGTTTAGTTTACCAAATTGTAAGATTGGCCGCCAGATCGTAAGTTCAATTTGCGCGGGGTTTACAACACTATTCGTAGCTTGATATGTAGAAGCGTTTGATTAAACACTTTTTATTAAAAAAAATGTAAACCATAGATATTCTTAATATTAGATAGACAAAACGTATTTTTTTAATAATACTCTTCAGTTGATATGCAACTTTATAGCCTCCATACAGCAGTTTCAGCTCTCAATTTTCCTTCATTTTTTCATCATCAACATTAGCAAAAATATTCTTAGCCTTGCAATAATTTTCTAAGGCACTTATACCAGCTTTTAAGCTGTTCATTTCAATTCTATTCCACAGAGTTCCCATCATGATGTAGTAAAGGCTCAAACCGGTAAAAACTATTTTGATGACGTCATATATTAAAGAGCTTCGCCAATATCCAACTGTGCCAATCAGTAAGAAAAATATCAATCCCCCAACAATTAGGAATATTTTCTTGGACCGCTTTAAGTCGACCATTGCTTCTCGACATACAGTTATTGCTTGCTGTACCGTTTCTTCGAAGGCGAAGTCCACACTTATTTGCTTCAGTATTGATAGTTTGTCCGTTGGTTTGATCAGTACTTCTAATGAAACAGCGTTGTGGTCAGAATATGAAAACGGCTGGCCAGGCACTCGATCAGGTAATGGGTTGCCATAGTTAATCACTTCAACCTATAAACAAAGACGAAAAAAGTCAGGGAAATTGTCATAACAGAAACTATATCGTAATGGCAGCCTAGTGATTGGCCATATGCTATAATCGCCACACTTGGAGACGCTGCTGCCCGCTGGTAGATATTCCCACCGGAAGACTTCTGCCCCCCCACGGGATCATATGGGATGGTGATATTCGCCAAAGTATATATGGAGATAATAAAGTGATGATAAACTCTTGGTCAAACTTGGGCTATTGTGACCAATATCAATTAGCTATTCTTTTGATCAAATTATGTACGCAAAGAGGCTGTCTGGAAGGAATCGCTTGATGCGATAAGACCACCCATTGTACATGATTGTGTTATTAGTGTCCTATGAATTTGTCGTGTTTGAGTGTGTACAATAAAGAGTATTCTATTCAAAGAAAGATAGACTCTCATAATAACTGACTCTCATAATCTGATACAATGGGCAAGCTGCTACGGAGAGAGATCGGACGCAGGACCGAAGGCTTTATCTGCTTACCAAGGCACGGGATGCAACAGCACTATCTTTCTGACTCAGCCAGCGTCATTTTGCAAACAAAACACTTTCGAACTAGATTGAACCCAGGACTTCTGCTGGACCGTCCGAGCAGTGCATACATGTATACAAAAATAAAGATTGCAATAAATACAATACAAACCTCCCAAGCAGGATTCACTTTATACAAAATATGATCAATTCTCTTCCCTTGTGGACAGTGTTTTACTTGTTTTGGATCTGAGTAGCTATTATTTGCATTGTCACAAGTACCCTCCATTACATTTTTGTTATCAATGGGATCCACTAGAGGCGGCAACTGGGTGATTATCCTGAAAACAATCAATATTTCAGTGAAATATGATTTTGTGGGAAGACTTGTTAGTGGGCAGGACACAGTTCGGAGAACCGAGAGCCGTTTTGGAGTTGAAAGGTTCTCAAATGGCGGATACGAATCGGAAGACGCAGTGTGGGCAGGCCCCCTACGAGATGGCTCGATCATCTTGTGAGGGTCGCTGGAAGCCGCTGGATGCGGGCAGCTCAAGACGGATAATTGTGGAGATCTTTGGGGTAAGGACTAGACCTTTCGCATTATTCCTAACAAACTGACATGAAAAATACGAATTTGCTTCAAGAGTGTTAATAAATATGAGAGCACATACATATTCCAGAGTAATGAAGGAATTGTAAGGACATCACATGCAACTGTTAACATATCAGTCGGCCATGTTTCCAGAAACACAGCTGATGGATAGCACCTACATTCTCCTTAAGGGTCATAAGTCATTTATTTTAATAACAAATACATTTGTGTTGAAAATTTTAAAGCTAAATTTACAAATTAAAATACTAAACCATTAATTACATTATTATCAATTTTATATTATTATGCACATATGTCATACCAATTCATTAGGTATTATAAAGTTGATCTGACAGTGTTAACAGGCTGAGGATCTACCCGAATTGATATATGGTGCTGGTTGATAAAAAATATATTTAAGTTTTAAATTCGTAATTACTTGAAAGACAAGTCTCCCGGTGCGGCATTTAGGTCTCCCGCAAGAATAGACACGTCTGCTGCTGCTGCAGTTAAGTTGATAAACTCAGCAGTTGAATGTGCTTGCAGTACTCGATGTGATAAGTATATGTCATCCTCGTGGTACTCTGCATGTAGCTGTAAATAAGTATAATTGACATTGAGTACAATGAGGTCATAAATGCATATGGCCCTAATATAATTACAATTTATAAAAGATAAAACAAACTTCAACTCCTTTGAACTTGGTGAAGTTGCCTCTGGTTTCATTGGTCTCAAGATCATTAGGTGAAAGATCAGACAACAGAAATCATTCAAGCATGTTCTAGACGGATAAAATCAAACGTCCTAACAGAGGTGATCTTGGTGGTTGCCATCCATCTAGACTACAAATGTAATCCAAATTTTCATTTGACCTTCAACGTCCTTGGATTGCGGGCCGGTGTTCCCATCCGCGGTTGGAGGGTTATTAATAATTTAATCGATCTCTATAGAGATTTGCCATGCCTATGGGACATTACAGCCGAAACATATAATAATAATAATAATAATAAATTCTTTATTTCTCAGTATATGGTACATTGAGTTCTTACATTTATACATTGGATCACATATACTACCATTGCTGGTGTAGAAATAATAAAAAGATATGTCATGGCGGTATTAATACATTTAAAAAAAATACAATTACAAGCATTACCACCACAAATTAAATAAATTATATAAAATGTCAATGAGAATAAAATAATAAATTATAGAAATACAATGTCATGATGAGTTGAAAGTAATAAACTAAATAATAATATTCCGCATTCAATGTCAACATTTTATAATAATTAAAACAAAAAAAAAATTAAACTGCAGATTAAAATAACAATGTTAAAATTTATAATTTAAAAATTCATTAACGGAATAAAAACACATGTCCAATAACCAAGAAAATATTTTAGTTCTGAATTTATTGAATGGTAAATTTCTAAGTTCAGTTGGCAATTTATTAAAAATTTTAATTGCCATACAATGGACATTTCTACTATACAAATTTAATCTTTGAGCAGGTACAAGCAATTTACCATGATTTATATTATTTAGTCTCACGGAGACGTTCTGGCTTAATGGAAATCGCTCAGGATTCCTTTTTATAAATAAGCAGATTTCAAAAATATAAAGGCATGGGAGAGGGAGAATGTTTAATTCTTTAAACAAAGGTTTACAGTGGTCTAAATATTCAGCACCGCTTATAGCTCAGATACACTTTATTTGTACAATAAACGCTCTTTCCCCATATCACTAAGCCATACCGCAGCACCGATGAAACATACCCATGGTAAGCGTTGAGGGCTGTTTTTTTGCTAGATACAAATCTAAGTTTCCGAAGAGCGTACACAAATTTATCTAACTTGGTGCATACTCTTGCTACGTGTTCTTTCCAGTCAAGTTTTCTGTCAAATACTATTCCTAAAAATAATGTAGATTTTATTGGTTCTAAAATAGTATTATTATATTGTAAATTAATATTAAATGAATTATATTGGATCAATTTAGTTTTGTCTATATTGACATGAAGATTGTTCTCTTTTAACCACCTTATGGCAATCGCTAACTCGTTTTTAGTGTCAGTTTCTACGTCCTTTTTGTTTAAACATTTTATAACCAATGTAGTATCGTCAGCAAATTGGATACATTCGTGCTTTAAACATTTTTTAAGGTCATTTATATACAATATAAATAGCAATGGCCCTAGTACACTTCCCTGCGGGACGCCAGAGTTGTTATTCCTTAGTTCTGAAGTATATGTATTCATAGAGTTATTTTCTATTCTAGAGATAACAGTTCTCTGTTTTCGGTTAGATAGATAACTTTTGAGCCAGTTATGTGCATTTCCCCTAATACCGTATCTCTCCAATTTGTATAGAAGACGTTTGTGTGACACAAAATCAAACGCCTTGCTCATATCTAAGAATACTGATAGAACATACATTTTGTTATTTAGAGCTTCAGTAACTTGTTTAACTAATGAAGTCGCTCGTCAAAATAAAACTGCCTGGGATATAGATAGATCCAAAATTACAAAACGTTTGACTAAAATGCTAACAAATCAAATGTTACAAAATTGCTAAAACTACTAAAGCTCCCAATTAGTCCAAATTTCCAAAAGTGGGCCATCACTTTTGGAAATTTGGACTAATTGAGAGCCATTTCTGCAACACGATACGAATACGTGATTCCCTGCCAGAAGAAGACTCGCGACTGATTCGCTAGGGTGTTGGCGCGTACATGACATCTGTGAAGACGAAAAATAACCCGCGGATATAAACTAAGTTCCCACCAAGGTCACCTCTATTGGGACATTGGATTACAACCGTCTAGAACATGCTTAAGAACTTATTCCAATAGAATTGGGAAGAGTAATAGCAATGAATATGTTGATTTATTTGATAAAGGTGTGGTAAACATAGAATAAAAAATTTATTACAACTGAATTTTAGCAGAGGTCTTATGCATCAGCTGCCATGACATACAATGCCAGGTAGAGTATAAAAATATGGAAGAGTAAAGTACAGATGTAAATTTTAATTTAATAAAATAACTGGTCCAGTGAAAGTCAGACTCACAAACAAAGCATTCCGTAGCATCTCAATCATCAATTATTATTATTATCTAACAAAGATTTAGTGTTACTGTTTCAAAGATTACATTAAAGAAACAAGAGTGGAGCTTAGATTGCTAGTTTTGTCATTCATTGGGTTTTGACTTAGACGGCACCACTATTTAAGCAGTTCGCTAAAGCATTACCAGAACAAATATTTTTGTGATATTATTATTTTTACTATAGCGGCTTACCCAATCAAACATACATATGAAAAAATTTCGATTGCCTAGCTATTACAGTTCATGAGATAGAGCCTGTATACAGACAGACAGATACATAGACTGACTGTTGGTACAGACGCCAGCACATCCAGCTACCCCAATCTGTCAAATTTATTTTATAGATTTTCAACTTTATCACATAAGCATTTACTACTTTCAATTGGGGAAATTTGACAGATTGGGGTAGCTTGATGT
Source organism: Pseudoips prasinana (assembly GCA_951640165.1). Taxonomy (NCBI): domain Eukaryota; kingdom Metazoa; phylum Arthropoda; class Insecta; order Lepidoptera; family Nolidae; genus Pseudoips; species Pseudoips prasinana. The sequence goes on from OX621239.1 coordinate 10,317,899, forward strand.
GCTGGCATCAGTACTTTGGTTCTGCACCTGTTTTAGAACCCCAATAATGATGTTATTGCAAATTAATACATGAAAGGACAAACTGAAGGAATATGTAAATATTATACTACTTACATGAGTGCAATACACATTAATGATTCTATCTTCGTACTTTATACGGCACAACCCAATGCCTTTGCCACCAAACCAGTCCCCATGATGTATCTTGTGAATATAGCCGTTCAGTGGCCACTGATGGAAAAATACATCCTGAATCAACCATTTTGAAAAAATACACAGTCCTGATCCGAGGACACCACTGCAAAAAAAATTATAGCTAAGTTTCTCATGAAGAAAGCCATGCATTACAATAAAAATTATACAAAGTATTTCCAAAAACTTATTCTAGTTGCGAAATACTTATGTTTAGCTAAACATACATACAAATAAATTAGGCATCTGTAACCGAACTAGACAGAGCCTGTATCTCTGTTATCAGCACCAATCCCTATGATATATATTTGTATTCTTTACAGATTTGCACTTACTAACTATTGGATAAAACTTTGTGATATAAGACAATTATTATTTTGACTCCACATATAAAATGCGTCAGCTGATTGTTATCTCTGTATAGCAAGTTTATTCTTGTGTATTTTACAACTACACATTATACAGTTGCATAGGCAAGTTAAACCTTAAGTTACATCATCTAGTTATGTCTCAACTAGCATAAATGTCTTATTGTAAATCTTTTTTCCTGTCTCAATTTACAGTCCCCAGATCATTAACAAAATGTACCATGCTTGAGAGGGGTTATGAGAGACTGTGCTGTACCTCTCAGTTAGACCACACAATCCTCTTTTAGTTGTAAAATTCATTTGCACATTAGTGGAGATGATGAAAGTAGCTTTACCTCTGATGAATTTCATTATAATGAGAAGGAGATTGTTACATTTTTTGTTGGACTTTTTTAATGATTTCAGTGTGTAGAAGACCAGTGCCAACAGTATGATCAATTAGCCTATATTCTATCCCAAATTTTATCTGCATAAACACATGTGATGCAGCAGTTCAGAAGACATTCCTTACTAATAACATTAATAATTAAATTTTGTGTTTCTAAGTGTGAGTAAGGTCGGGATGGGAAGAGTGCTGAGTATTAATATTATTATTATTGTTTGTGTACTCTTCAAGACTGCAACACAACGCACCCGTGACTCCTAGGTGCTACGAGTGTCCAGGGGCCGCAGTGATAACTTACCATCAGGTGACCCACTTGCTTGTTTGTCACCCTCTTATATACAAAAAAAAATATTTTAAAAAGTTAAAGTAGTTTTCGCTTCTACATGCATATGTTCAAGAATCAAACTCTACACAGGCCAACTATAAAAGTGACCTATTGATATTCTCAGTCAGCCATGCTCTGTGTAAATAATACATTACACATTTGTAAAACCTCCTGCTAAATTCTCCTGCTTTACAGTGATTTTTTTAACTTGTCTAGTCTTATCAACCTTGATAATGAGGTTTAGTTGTAACAATATGAATCATACTTATAATAGGTATTAGTATGAATTGACATAATACCTGTAAAAGTAGTGTGAATATGGTAAAACAGTTTTCAGGGCATCCTTCAAAAATAAATAATCCTTTTCACTCCAAACTTCCTGCAGACATACTATGGAATGTGGGCTTCCTTTAAGGTACTTAGCAATAGCTTCGAACCTCTCCTTCCTATTCTTTGAGACAGCCGGAATGCCCCTGTAAATGAAATTTAAAATGATAACAAATTTGGCCTTTTATCTAAACATACATTAATTAATAACTTAAATTGAAGTAAATATCAGGGTCAGTGACGTTTTTTTATATAAGAAACTAAAAAAGGAAGTGATAAAAAGACAGTACAATTTGGATTTTAGATGTTAAATAAAAAAAGGATTTTTACCAACAATTCAGCGTAAATATATTCAAATTAAAAGCCATGATCACACGGCTATTATTATCAGTATTTTATGTATAAAACTATGAGGCATTCAGTGTATTTAACGCTATTTAATAAATATTTGATATATACTTCAAAACTTTTATTTTCTGATTACTTTGTGAAGTGCCGTCTGCTTATCTTAAATTATCTTTCTTTTGTTGGCAGTGTTGCCACATTATGCCTATACAATTCATAGCAGAAATGGAGCAAAAGTAGACTTGTGATATCATTTTAGTACCTGACTAAAATCTTATACCTATCCAATAAATAATTTTTATTTTTTTTGACTGCTCGCATTCCGTGTTCCACCAATACTTTACAAACGTATAATTTTTGAATACTTATTAAATCATAGTTTCTTTAATTAATATATGTGATTCAATTTATTATTTTTCGCATTTTAAACATGCTAAACTAATCCATCCGGCCCCATGTGTGTTAACCGCTCCGCCACCACACCGTGGTTCTGAGACTCAAATTTATACAATCCATTCGATATTTCTTAACGCATTTAAGACGCTTTTTACGCCATCTTATCAAAACCTACACGGCTAACGACGGCTGACTGACAGATCGGACAATTCCAATAGATGAAGCTTTACATTAGTTATTTTTGAATACTTATAAAATCATAGTTCTTTTTTATTATTAACTATGATTTTATTTATTATTTTTAGCATTTTAAACATGCTAAACTGAAAACAATTTTCAGACGTCTTTAAAATAAATTGCATAAATGCGGGTGGGAATCGAACCCACGACCACGAGGTATTCGACCCCATCACCCATGTGCGTTAACTGCTCCGCCACCGCACCATGGTTTTGAGCCTCGAATTTATACAATCACTTCGATATTTCTTAACGCAATTGAAACGCTTTTAAAGATGATTTTTTGAATCAAACCTAGGACACGAAGTGGTGAGGCTACTTTCTTGACACTGAAATCTATTATCGCACCAGAAACCTGAAGTCAGTTATCGTGTTAAATATTGTAAAAATAACATATATTTTTGATACCATGATGACAAATTTAAACCAATTCTTATTAGCTCTGTATCCTGTTTGAAGGTGTATCCCAGTACCATCAATTCGTTAAAATATACTTTTGATTTTTAAGTATTCAAAGTTGTGACACGTACTGAAAAAGCAGTTGACCTGGCGACACTTTATGAATAATTTGACAATGACATAATAAACCGGGCTGCCAAATCTTGTTTTTATACTCCCTGCTCATATCAGTCTTGTTGGTCGTGGATTTAACGGATATTGTTTTTTTGTTGCATATAAATAATATTATACACATATTACCCTTCAAACAAAGTAATTTGTGTATAATACTATATTGATAGAGGGTCCAACATCCACAATTTTTATTTTTATAAAATAGTACCTACCTACCTATATTCATTGTTTTTGTCTTCGTTGTGAATTTCGATTGCTGTTTTCGTAGCAAACACCACGATTTAATTCCATATGGTACATACATATTTAACTAAATTCATTAGGTACCTCTATAACCCGTTCCAGTCAAGTCAAATCCAGGGGCTCCAATGGCTAAGTCGCCAAACATCGTTTTCGTGAATGGTGTTCAAATAAATAAATCAATCGTTAAATCGGCTTCAACGTCGACAATCGACTCCGGACCATTTATGACGTCACATGTGGTCATGGAAGCCGAAATAACGATTAAGTCATTTTTAACCTTTATTTATTTGAACGCCATTCACGAAAACGATGTTCGGTGACTTAGCCGGTAGAGGCCCTTGAGCTCTACCGGCTAAGTCGCCGAACATAGATTTCTTAATCAATCGTTAAATCGGCTCCAACGTTAACAATCGATTTCAGACCATTTATGACGTCACATGTCCTCATGGAAGCCGATTTAACGATTCATTAAGTAATTTTTAACCTTTATTTATTTGAACGCCATTTAAGAAATCGATGTTCGGCGACTTATCCGGTAGAGCCCCAGACAAGGTTTTAACACAACTGATACTAAATACCTACTTACTTTAAATAGGTAGGTAGGTTAAGTAGGCAGTAATGAATCTAGGTAGGTACTACTCTATCGATGTATCTACCTACTAAAGTATTAATGCAGGATAAAAGCCATATCACTAAGGATCAGTTTTTTCAAAGCAGGCAAATCATTAAAACAACATGATCAAATTGATTTGTTCATCATTCAAGACATTTTCCTTAAATCTTTTAATTGAAGAACGTGGCATCAGTGTACTTAATGCAAAACAATAGAAACCTTCCGAAATCAAAGGCAAATCTTATGAAATTTGATCTATTTCATAAAATTACTACATTGCATACCCTTGCACCACCCAATTCTATGGATATCTAACGCTCGGCATGCTGAATACACACAACGGGGGACCAATCGATCCCGTTGGAATCGGCCTACCTCCCCTCAGGAGTTGTATCCAAATACTGTATGCAGCTATGTCATTGTGCCGCCCGATCTAAAAGCTAAACTCAAACAATACGCTTAGTAGGTCCTATACTAGCCGCCCGTCCCGGCTTCGCACGGGTAATCATTTATTAATGTCAAATATTTTGTGATAAGTACCTAATGAGTAAAGCTATCTCTATACCGAACAAAATGCACAATCGCATCACAACTGTACAAACGACAGTGCAGCGCTGAACGGTCGAAGCAAGTTCGCAGTCTCTGGTTGAAATCATTTTGAGCGTATTTTGAGCGTTCCGCGCTACATTCCCGTACCCGCATTTGCGAGTTTCTAGCTCTGTTTTCAGTATCTACGCTGCGAAATTTAGCACTCTACTGTTGTTCGTAGTATAGTAGTGATAATCCCATATTTTGCGGGACTTAATCGTTACCTACTCAGTTACAATGAAGCATTCTGTTAGTGAAAGAATTTCTCAAATCGGTAGAGTAGTTTTTGAGTTTATTCGTTGCTAACAAAAGTACAAATCTTCTTTCTTTATAATATTACTAGCTGGTGCCCGTGACTTCGTCCGTGACAATTTTGAATGATGACCAATGTAACTACTTACTTCTAGCTTAATCTAAAAAATATAACTTTTAAACCAATCAAGCAACTAAGGAAGAAACTAAGGACTATTTTGCTACTATTATTTAAAAAAAAAAGGAAGAATACATAGCAATTGTCCTTATTGTCAGTAAGTAAAAAAAGTAAAATAAGAATCAACGATGCATTAATCACAAAGGTAACTCCCATTAGATTAGGTTGCGACCACGGCATTGATAGGTCTAATATCACATTTTGGGAACGAAACCAACGCGATCTAAAACGATGATTACGCCATCTACTAACAAAACTATAAACTTGTAAAGCGGTAAAATTAAGATGTATGCATATCTATTGATTCAGTTTTGGACTACCTTTTATTTCAAGCATTTATTTATTACTAGCTGTGCCCGCGACTTCGTTCGCGTGGATGTCGGAACTTAACAATGTATTTTTAGTGTAAAGCGCTGTGGGAAGATACCGATACAATTTTTTTTTTATTAATTTAGTGCTTCTTTATTGTGCCTGTGGAACCATCTGGAGCATACACAAAAACGTTATTGGGGTTGTTTACGCGTTAAAGAGCTACGTATAGTTGACCATGGGAAAAGCATCCACCCCCGCAACGGATAATGTCTGGCCCTGAGCTTTATTAATCGTCATGGCATAACAGAGACCGACTGGGAATTGCACTGGTTTGAAAGAGAAAGGAAAGTTTTTAGGAATTATAGGTATCCTTGGAATAAAAACAATATCACCGGTGCCGCAACCTGTTAATATTTCAGCTTCGATAATGTTTTGCTGCAGATTTGTGACTTTGAGCCGAGTGCCGTTACAAAGTTTGGGAGGACATAAATTTCTGAGGAGAATAATTGGTACACCGATTTTTAAAACTTTTTTGTGGGCTGGAAGTCCGGGTGTGCTGAGGGAATCCAAAAATTCTACCAGGTAGTGCGTGGCGTCATCTTCTTCCATAACTGTATTTATTAAGATATATTATTTACTATTCCCGGATGCATGAGTCAATATTTTGAAATTAATTGCCGCAGCTTGGTCATTTCGGGGAGTCAGAATAGCTTGCTGACATAGCCAAGAACCAGCTTGATTTCCCATGTTTGTGGTATCACCGTACACAGAAGAAATTAGCTCCTGCTGTGATGTAACGTAAGAGCAGAGATTACCAATCAAAATAACTTCCATCTTCTTGTACCATCGCCTATTTGTTACAATAAATTGGCAAACTCCTGTGCATTTTCGCAGCCTCTGACTGATCGGGCTCCCTCCTATACTTATAATTATCTCTTGAATAGCCAATAAGGACCTGTTGTGACAAATTTCACGTACCCTGTCAGGAATTTCTATATCAGTATTTAGTTGTATACATGTCTCATAAAATCTTCAGCAAACTTGTCATGGTACTTTTGCCATAATTGATTAGCACCCGATAACGCACAAAAGGTCAATAAAATGGCAAACAAATGTCGCAAGCGATGTGGACTATCGCTCACACATGCTTCCGCTAGAGCGTCATCCCAATGCTGACCTCCATCTAATAAATGGCGTGCTCGACAAGCGGCCTGGTATGTGGGATGTTCAATATCATCCACTTTACGGAGCTCAGCAAAAGACGTAGGTCCTCGCACTACATGGACCAGACTGTGGGATGAACTCACACGTGAGCACGCCACGTGAACCTTCCTTAAGTCAATTCCAGCTAACTTGAGAGTTGGACTTTGCGATTTGTTGATGGTTATCGCGACACACACTTTTATAGGGAACTACAGTATTTTAAACTGAAAAGGGAAATCATTTGGCACTAACGGAATACGTGACACGAACACTGCTTCTCCCTGGGCGGATCCAGGCATAATAGTAACCTCTATAATACGATGCAAAGTTTTGACTTGAAGCCTAGTGCCCTTGCAAAGTTTAGGTGGCTTCAAATTCCTCAGAACCATTATAGGTATACCCACACGCAACATACATCCCCTATTATACGCCCTTAGGGGTGGAAATTCCTAAAATCCTGAAATACATATTTTTATTTTTAACGGAAAGGCCAAATACCAATTTTCATGCATTTCACTTAAAAAATTACACACTTTTCATACAAACTTACATCCCCTATTTTACGCCCTTGGGGTGGAATTTCCAAAAATTAAAATATTAATTTTAATTTTAGCTGAACTACTAAATATAAGTTTCAATGCCTTTAACTTCAAAAATGACGGATTTTCATACAATCTTTCATTCTCTATTTTACCCCCTTAGGGTTAGTATTTCCAAAAACCCTTCCTTAGTGAATTCATACGTCATAAAAAGTACCTACCGGCAAAATTTCCGTTCCAAAGCCGTTCAGGCTGTGCGTTGATATGTCAGTCAGTCAGTTTCCTCTTTTACATAGGTAGGTATATAGATTTGTGCTGAGAAAATTATGAGAGACAGGGTTTATTTACTACATTCAAATACATTCAATCGGACAGGCTCAATAAAATTCGAATCGTCTGTACATTCGCGTTACAAACGAATCGACAGCACAAACTTTCGATCGACTGACATTATAATTTAAAATTAAATTATAACAAATCCAACCTTGTACATAATTCAATTTGCCCAAAGAAAACAGAATATTTTAATAACCAATTTTGGACAACGACATACTGCTAGCCAACCAAGACCTTATTTCGAAACAATTCGGAACATTCAAAGCCCTAATCTTAACACCGCGAGTCAAAAGCAATGCACAACGACATCTATCGAAATAAAAATCAACTATCAATAATTTTAAATGAAATACAACAAATCCAACCTTCTACATAATTCAATTTGCCCAAAGAAAACAGATTTTTTAATAACCAATTTTGGACAACGACATACTTCTAGGCAACCAAGACCTTATTTCTAAACAATTCAGAACATTCAAAACCCTACGTAACTCATGCAATCAGCAAACACGGGCAAATGTTAACACCGCGAGTCAAAAGAAATGCACAAAGACATCTTCTATCGAAATAAAAATCAACTATCAACCTAGTTCATTCAGAAAAGAGATGTCATAATATGCACAATGACATCTATCGGACAGTTAGGTAGTTCAACTATAAACATTAGTTCATCTTGAAGTAACGAAATGTGTGTTATTTTTTCATGATTACTTTAAAATCTTTAAAAATCTTTAAAATCTTTTGATAGACTGAACCGATTGCAACAAAACAAAAACTAAATGTTACCTCAAGTTACGCTCAATCGTTGTGTATAAAAGTTATCTACATTGCTTTCGTATATTTTACGTGATACCCGAACATATAAACAGACAAACAGACACACAGACAAAAATTCTAAAAATGCTGGAAATGGGTTCTATTGGTTGTTCTTTAATACCCTGGCTATTCTTTTTGGATTTTCTTTTGATGTACAAAAATTATTTTTCTACAGATTTATTATATGTATAGATAGATATAGATAACCGATATGCCAAATAAGTCCCGCGATCTGAAACGAACGAACGCCATCTAGTTACAAAATTGTGAACTTGTAGATCAGTAAAAATAAATTGATATTAGGTCTTTACCTATGAAATTGCCGTTCTGCAGTACTGGCCATTTCAAATCAAAATAATTTTTGTTTGGCTAAGAATTCTAATTTCAAATTAATTTTATTTTAAAAACATGGATTCTTTTTTCCAAAAGTAGTCATTTCTTTATTGATTAGTGTTACATTTTCATCGCATTTCAATCTTTTTCGTCATCATGGATACGTTAAAAATTCGAGTAATTATGGAATATGAGTACCGTCGTGGCAGCAACGCGGCACAAGCGGCACGCAACATCAACGACGTTTACGGAGCTAACACTACAAACCAACGCACCACCTGTTATTGGTTTGCTCGCTTCCGTTCTGGAAATTTCGACCTGAAAAATGAACCTCGCGGTCGTCCGAAGACTTTGGTCGACAATGACGAATTAAAGGCGGTTGTGGAAGCTGATGATACACAATCTACGGCTGAATTAGCAGCAGCTTTCGACGTTAGCGTCAAAACAATATTGGTCCATTTGCGTCAAATTGGCAAGGTAAAAAAGCTTGACAAATGGGTGCCCCACGAACTCAATGATCGCCAGCGCGAAGTACGCGTCGAGACGTGCCTTGCACTGCTCAACAGACACACAAATGAAGGAATTTTGAACCGCATTGTTACCTGCGATGAAAAATGGATTCTGTTTGATAACCGCAAGCGCTCAGCAAGTTGGTTGGATCCTGGTTCAGCACCTAAACAATGCCCTAAACGAAAACTTACCCCTAGAAAAGTGATGGTCACTGTTTGGTGGTCTAGCGCCGGTGTGATTCATCACAGCTTCTTACCAAACGGGGTGAGCATTACTGCAGATGTGTACTGTGAAGAACTGAGCACAATGATGGAGAAGCTGGCGCATCTCCAACCAGCATTGGTCAATCGCTCGTCTCCGCTGCTCCTGCACGACAACGCGCGACCTCATACTGCACAGCAGACGGTCTCCAAGTTGCAAGAACTGGGGTTGGAAGCTCTCCGTCATCCGCCCTACTCACCAGACCTTGCGCCTACAGACTACTACTTTTTCCAGAATTTGGATAACTTCTTGGCGGGAAAAAAATTCAATACCCGAGAGGCAGTACAAAATGCCTTTGAAGAATTTGTTGCCTCCCGTCCAGCTGATTTCTTTAAGAAGGGCATCAATAAACTGCCACTGCGATGGCAAAGATGCATTGATTGCATGGGTGATTACTTCGATTAATACAAATAAAAAAATTCATGAAAAAAATTCGTTTAAATTTTTTCATACAAAACGGCAATTTCATAGGTAAAGACCTATTATTTTTTGGGTGCGATCATCTCGACACCAACAAATTATACTACGCTAACTCGAATTTTACGTAAATTGGTTGTTTATCCCAATTTGATTAATATGTTGTTTTTTATTTTTGTTATAAAAATTATACATAGAAAAGAAGTTACAAATCTTATAAAACGCTAAGTCTTTATTTAGACGACGACGAGTACGGCGTTTTAAGAAACTTGGCATAAAAAACTAAATTATCTAAAATTCGAGTTGGCGTAAATTGTTGGTGTCGATCTATTGAATCAGTTTTGGATTACCTTTTTTTAACAACAAATTATTTCCTGAATTTTGGTTTAAAAACATATATTGTTTTATTTTTAACTGAAAGACCAAATACCAATTTTCATACGTTTAACTCCAAAAAATTACAGATTTTCATACCAACTCATATCCCCTATTTTACGTCTTTACGGGTGGAATTTCCAAAAATCCTGAACTATATATTTATAATTTTTAACTGGAAGGCCAAATACAGATTTTCATGCGTTTACCTTTAAAATGTCACATTTTTCATACAAACTTACATATAACCCTATAATAATAATAATAATAATAATAAAAATGATTTATTTACTTTTCACAAGGAATAACAAGTATAACTATTAGTAAATGTTGACAAATTTTTACAGTAATAGATAATCCTTGTGAAAGTCTGGAGTCTGAACTAGGTCGAAACCTGTACTACAGAACTCCAGGCTCTCCGGATTCTTTGTGGGGTGTATTTGTGAACATGTAAGTGTGTGGGATGCGAAAACGTGTATATGGAAATGCAATGTCGATAGTTTGAATATCGTTGAGTTAACTAAAAACTTATTAGGATTTCCATATGTTACTAAGTTATAATTATTTAAACGGTCCTAGTAATTAGTTTTTCTGTGTCATCGTATGATAGAGTAAGTAGCCATTTAATTAATTTATATTTAACTCGTATTTTTATTTCTGGGTAAATACATAAAAGTTTGTTTATTATATTATATACATAGGGGCCTAGAAAACCATAGAATTTTTGTGAAAAAGATGTGTGAAAGTTACGAAGCTGTTTGCAAATATTATAAGATATACGTTTAGTTAATAAAGAAGGGTCAAATTTTAGTTCGGCATGTTGTCGAAGTGTTATGTTTAAGATAAACATAACACTTCGACAACATGTACCCTGTTTGTCCCTATGTACCCTATTTGTCACCCTTAGGGGTGGACTTCTCGAAAATCCTGAAATAAATATTTTTTAACTTTTAAATGTAATGCCATATACCAATTTGCATGCGCTTAACTAAAAACTTGTCACATTTTTCATACATAGGGGAGTAAGGGGAGAACGGAATTACATCTTACCGGCCCAAATGGCAACTCACCTGCACGCGTTGATGGCAACATTCAACGACGACAACCTTCGGGCTGTCGTGGTGCTCCCTGCTAGATAACAGACGAGGCAATGGCGACCGAGTCAGTGGCGGTATAACCACTCCCCTGGGTCTACCCGGAAGAGGCTATCATTAACCTTGGGGCCTAAATAACCCCTAAAAGTACGACCTTGGAGCCATAGAATGGCCACATAACAAAATGGAAGCGAGATTAAAAACAGTATTACCCCAGGAAGGTACCGGCGTATCCGGAGAAACTTTCCCCGAGTCTAACTCGGGCAGCCCCACCGTATCTGGGGGGGCATAATTTCGCCAACATGTTCCCAGGCCTCCGTGTCAGTAAATGCTACTGTTGAAAAATCGAAGACGAAGCTAGTTCAGCAAGCCTTTCATAAGAGCATGTTTTTAAACAGACCACGGAGCTCCTCCTTTGGAGACATATCTGAAAACAACCAAATCAACACTGCCTCAAACACTTCCAGAATGGCAAAGAATTCCAACTATGAGGTCAAACAAAAGGCGCAGAACTTCTCACTCCCCTCCAACTGAAGAAAGACCCGCAACAAGCAATCGCTACAACATCCTTCCCGTGGATGCACCAGAATCAATGGATCGTCCACAACCCCCAAACAAACCACCTCCACTTATTTTATATGGAATAGAAGATCTAACAAAACTAGCAGAAACTATAAATTCTGTTCTGAACCCAACGGATTACAGCTTCAAAGTAATAACTAAGAACCAATTAAGAGTTAATTGTAAATCTCCTGATACCTATAAGAAACTGATGGCTCTGGTTAGAGAAAAAGGTCTAATTGGCCACACCTTCACACAAAAAGAGCATAGGTGCTGTAGGATAGTTATTCGCAATCTACATCACTCAACTCCCCATGAAGAAATAATAAAAGAAATTACATCTACTGGGAATAAGGTGGTGGGAGAAAAAATCAATGCACGCATTGGCCCAGATAAAAGACCCTCTTCAACTTTCTTTGTTAACCTAGAGCCGAGTCCTAATAACAAAAAGGTTAAAGATATAAAGTACATCTTTCACACCTCTATAACAATCGAAGACCCGAAGAAACGAAATACTATTCCTCAGTGCAACAGGTGCCAGCAATACGGGCATACAAAGAACAATTGTACTAGACCTTTCAGATGTGTGAAATGTGCCCTTTCTCATAAGACAAGTGACTGTCCAAAGAAGGACCGAAATACACCTGTAAAATGTGCCCTTTGCTTTGGCAGCCACCCAGCAAATTTCAAAGGATGTCAGGTTTACAAAGAAATCTATGACAGAAAATTCAACAAAGGAAAAAAAGGAAAAAAAGAAGCACTTAAACCACAACCAAACCCAAATCAAGAAAAAATAGACAACTACACAATAAAGTCAACACCACCTATCCCCAACAACTCCCAAAATACGGAGAGCCCAGCCTCATATGCTGAAGCTGCCAAAGTGACCCAACAAAAATCGACCTGCAGCAAGTCAGTCGAAGAACTACTGATCAAACAATCAGAAAAGATTGAAGCCCTCTTACAATCGCAACAAATAAGCTCTATGATGAGCCTTATAGTGAAACTAGTTGACAGATTATCACCTTCATAGATATACTAAGATTGGCAACCTGGAACATAAATGGCTTATCGCCTAACAAATGTGAACTGGAACTGCTCATAGAACTGCATAAACTGGACATAATCCTAATTTCTGAATCTCACTGCACAAATAGAAGTAGTATAAAAATTCCAGGTTTTGTCATATACTTTACCAATCACCCTGACGGAACTGCTCATGGTGGAACAGCAATCGCAATAAAGCAATCCATCAAACACCACCAACTACCTGCTTATGAAACAGAATATCTCCAAGCAACAATAGTGTCTGTGGAAGACAAGAGAGGCAGATTCATTGTATCATCTGTATACTGCCCCCCTAAACATAAAATAACAGAAGATAGTTTTTCACAATTCTTCCTGACTTAAGGTAAACGCTTTATCGCTGGTGGGGACTGGAACGCTAAGCATACATACTGGGGCTCCAGGCTTGTAACTGCTAGAGGTAGGGAGTTAAAAAAGAGTCTTGACAGCAACTCCCTGGCGTCAGTTTCCACTGGTGAAGCAACATACTGGCCAACTGACCATGCAAAAATACCTGATCTATTCGATTTCTTCATAACAAAGGGTATCCCAGCAAACAACGTCGACACCAGCTCTTGCCTTGATAGCACCTCAGACCACTCACCAGTGCTTCTGACAGTCTCCACCACAATACTCAACAAACAAAAGCATGAGCCACTTCATAATTATAAAACTGATTGGACTTCATTTAGAGATTATCTGGACGAAAATATTCTCCTTAGAATTTCACACCCCAGATGGTATTGAGGATGCCACAAAATATCTATTCTGTCTCATTCAAGAGGCCGCTTGGAAGAATACACCTGAAATTGTTGGCCTCGCCTCTGGACCAAAGGCGACATATATCTTAAAAGCCCAAATCGAAGAAAAAAGATTAAGACGAGTTTGGCATACAAGTAGGCACCCAGCTGACAAAACAGCATTGAATAGAGCATGCTTAAAATTAAAGAAAGCAATTAAAGCCTTTCATGACAACAACTTCGAGCAGTTTCTTGAATCCTTGACTGCCGAGAAGACTTCTAATTATTCTCTCTGGAAGGCTACAAAAGACCTTAATCAGCCACGAAATCCCAAACCTCCTCTACAAACAGATGATAATGGCTGGGCTCGATCCAGCACAGCTAAAGCTGATACATTTGCCAGGCACCTTGAAAAAGTATTTTCCCCCAATGATGCTGACCCAGGCTCTAACGAAAACACAATTGATCAGATCCTAAACCAGACCCTACAGCTAGATCTGCCCATAAAACCAACCTCCCCAAAAGAAGTGAGAAGGATAATCACGTCACTCAAGGACAAGTCAGCACCTGGATATGATCTAATAACTCCACGAATTCTTAAAGAACTTCCTAAGAAAGTAATAGTATTTATTACCATTCTTATGAATGCCATTCTCCAAATCTCATACTTCCCCGATCACTGGAAGGGTTCACAAGTTATTATGATTTACAAGCAAGGCAAACAAGCAAATAAAGCTTCTTCATATCGACCAATCAGCTTGCTCCCAGTGTTGCCCAAGGTCTTTGAAAAAATTTTGCTCAAGAGATTTTCCTCAACTTTGGAAGAAAATAAAGTTATTCCGGATCACCAATTCAATTTGGCTTCCGCCAACACCATTCCACCATAGAACAGGTCCACAGAGTCTATAATAAAATCAGAGGCTCTATGGAAGATAAAGAGTACTGCTCCTCTGCATTTCTCGATATCCAGCAGGCCTTTGATAAGGTGTGGCATAAGGGCCTCCACTGTAAAATAAAGACCTACCTACCACATTCCTACTTTGAAATCCTTAAATCGTACTTATCTAGGAGGATATTTCAAGTAAAAGAAGATGATGCCTGCTCTGAATTCTACGACTGCAAAGCAGGTGTACCACAGGGCTCGGTCTTGGGTCCATCTCTTTACTGTTTATATACAGCAGGTCTCCCAAATACTGACGGTGTCATGACAGCCACTTTCGCTGATGACACTTCCATTCTGGCAAGTAGCCTTACACCCGAGGTAGCATCCACAAAACTACAAACTCATTTAGACAAAATTAGCTAATGGCTCAAAAAATGGAGGACCAAAGCTAGCGCCTCGAAATCATCGCAAATCACATTCACTCTGAGACAGGGCAACTGTCCCTCGGTAACCCTGGGTAATGAACCACTTGCACATGTGTGATATTTGGGCATCCATCTAGACCGTCGCCTAACTTGGAAAAATCACATTAGAGCCAAGCGAGACGAAATGAACCTTAAATTCAGGAGCTTACACTGGCTAATTGGAAGGAACTCCCCAGTTTCTCTGGAAAACAAACTCCTTGTATACAAAGTAGCCCAGTAGTAGTATGCCCATCTGGACATATGGCATCCAACTTTGGGGAACATCCAGCCGCTCCAATGTTAAAATTTTGCAAAGATCCCAAAATGCTATCTTAAAAACCATCCTAAAGGCACCTTGGTTCATAACCAATGATGAGGTACACCAGTTCGCACATATACCTCTAGTGAAACAAGAAGTAACAATAACATCCACAAAGTATAGATCTCGACTAGAGGCCCATCCAAACAGGCTCGCACAAGAGCTACTAACCACAAATCAACCCAAACGACTTAAACGATCATGGATATTAGAGCTAGACTAATAATTTAATCTATAGCCTATTAATTTAAAGAGTCTTCATCGCTGGACGAAGACCTCTGCATGTCTCCCCCTTTTCCACTCACCTGCTTATAGTACAATGTACATTGTACCTACTGATTGCAGATAGTTGTACCTATACTAAAAAAAAAAAAAACAATTTTCATACAAACTTACATCCCCAATTATAGGCCTATGGGGGTGGAATTTACAAAAAACCCGAAATATACTTAAATTTTTAACTGCAAGGACAAATACAAAGCCTTTAACATCAAAAATTACGGAATCTCATAAAATCTTTTATCCTTATTTTATTTTACTCCCTTAGGGGTGGATTTTTTAAAGCCCTTCTTTAGTGGATGCTTACGTCATTAAAGCCGTTTAGGCTATGCCTTGATATGTCAGTCAGTCAGTATAAACTTACATCCCCTATTTTACGCCCGTGGCGGTGGAATTTCCAAAAATCCTGAAATAAATATTTTATATTTTTTTTATAGAAAAGCAAACTACTAATTTTCATGAGTTTAACTTAAAAAATATCGCATTTTTCATACAAATTCACATTCCCTATTTTATGCCCTTCGGGGTGGAATTTTCATAAATCCTGCTGTATATATGTTTTAAACTTTTTACTGAAATTTCAAATATCAATTTTCATGCGTTAAACGCAAGTCG
This sequence comes from Pseudoips prasinana, assembly GCA_951640165.1. Lineage (NCBI taxonomy): Eukaryota > Metazoa > Arthropoda > Insecta > Lepidoptera > Nolidae > Pseudoips > Pseudoips prasinana. Next base: position 10,334,043 of record OX621239.1, read on the forward strand.
CAGTTAACATTCAAATTTACATTCCCTATTTTACGCCCTTAGGGGAGGAATTCTCAAAAATTCTGAAAAATATATTGTTAATTTACAACTGAAATATCAATTTCATGCGTCTAACTTAAAAATTGACACATTTTTCACACAAACTTACACCCCCTATTTTACGCTCTTGGGGCTGGAATTTCCAAAACTACTTATTTTTTATTTGGAACTAAAAGGCCAAATCCTAATTTTCATGCGTTTAACTTAAAAATTGTCACATATTTCATACAAACTTACATCCCCTATTTTTCACCCTTGGGGGTGGAATTTCCAAAAATCCTGAAACACGTAATTTTTAATTTTTTACTGGAAGGCCAAATACTAATTTTCATGCCTTTAACTTCAAAAAGCGGCAAAGTTTCATACTAACTTTGCACCCCCGTTTTACCCTCTTGGGGGTTGAATTTTGAAAAATCCTTCCTTATTCCTTGTCTACATTTTAAAGAAAACATTCGTGCAAAATTTTAGCTTTCTAGGTCCAAGGGTTTGGGCTGGGCGTTGATGAGTCAGTCAATCACTCAGGACTTCTCTTTTTATTTATATAGATTACAGAGTAAAGATAAAGGTTGTACAGGAAAAGAGGCATTATATTTTTATCAATGTGTTAATCAAAGAGTATGATAGATTGCTGTACTTATCAAATAGCTGATTATTTTGACTTTTCTATAAGAAAAAATATTTTTGAGTTTCGTAGCTAATTCACAACTGTTATAGAATCAGGTAGCATTCTACCACGCATAGTTCAGTCTTGAAAGAAAAAAAAGTCAGTTATTATTGGAAAGGTATTTATTTAATATTTGTCGGATGGTTGTAGTAATTAGCTTTGTACTTGTGTACTATTTTTAAAACAATTGGAACAATATTACTCGTGAATATATGAATCAACTAACATATCTCTTACACATAACATATAATATAAACCTAGGAGTGCAGATTACGTAAATAATATAAGTAATGTCTTAAAAATAGGTTACTGGGTTAATAATATTTGTGAGGAAAACCTCAATAATTTGAATAATACACTTACAGAGTGTTAACGTAATCGTGTAAAAGCCTAACCTTTTGATCCACTGATAAAGAGAGGCCCACCTTGAGAATTTGGCTTCATTTATTTTTATAATCCCATTATTATTAATATACTATATTTATTTATTCGCCAGAAACATAATTGAAGCTAAATTTAAATGAATTAAATAGCTGCACGCCTTGTTGAAGCGACACGTTCCCAGAATGCTGGCTTATACTTTGCCCAACAAATAGGTATTGCCATACAGCGTGGAAATGCTGCCAGTATTTTGGGAACATTACCAATAAAAGAATATTTAGAATACCTTTAACTTAATGCTTAGTTTTATTTTTGTAATAAACTTGATGGCAGTGCTTATTATGCATGAATATAGTAGGTAGTGTTTATTTTTCACAATTGAAAACTCCGTAATAGGTCATGAAACGTATGTATTTTACAATATGTAATACTACATAAAATATATGCTTCCGTGCTAGAAATGGATGGCCGAATATTATTCTTTACTGTATATAAACATTTTGCTAGCGACTTAAAACTCACAAATTTTATTCAACCAATAAAAGAGGTGCACTTATTTATATGTATGTATTATAGGTACGTAGAAAAACAGCAATAAGTAGTCTGAGTTTGGACTAAAGAGTATTTCTGAACAACTATCCATGATACATTTATAAAAATAGGATGGGCGGTTAAAGGTGAACTTGCCAACGGTGACAGGTGAACTTGCCAACGGTGACAGGTGAACTTGCCAACGGCGACAAGTGAACTTGCCAACGGTGACAGGTGAACTTGCCAACGATTTACTTGTCAACGATGACAGGTGAACTTGCCTACGTTGACAGGTGAAATTGCCAACGGTGACACGGTGCAATAAATGGAAAGTCGACTTGCCTATAGTCTAGGGTTGCCATACGTACCGTAAAATGGGACTGTCACCATATTTAAGTATCACGTCCCGTATTGTTACTTAACCCGTTTATCAATATTTCAATATACCGTACTAAAGGCTCGAAGCCGACGGCAGGCCGGGGAGGTGAGGGAGTGGCGATTTTTTATTATAATAAAACGTTACTACCCTTATTTTCAGTTTTTAATTATATCCCACTAATAAGTCCCGTATCAATCTCAACAATAATGGCAACTAACTATAGGTGAATAAAAATACATTGAAAGAAGGGTCATCTGACCGAAACACGACAATAATTATCAGATATTTTAATAAATATGTACTAACAATTAAGTCTCTTTGTTATATGAAGGAATTAGAATTGATCTCGAGTCACCCCACCATACAACAATTTTGGCAGTGTAAGTTCAGTAGGTACACTTAAGAGTGAATAATAATTACATATTACTGAGTATGGACTAAATTGGCAAATGTCATCCAGACCATCCTTAGATGAATTATTATTACTTACATTAAAATAATAATTCATAGACCTCGCTCAAATAATAAAGGAGTTTAATAACATGTCTACTTCCAGATCGAAATTATATGGTTTTATTACAAATAGTTCTAAATATCTTAAAGAGTTTTTAACACTGTAAACTTTAATAAAATCTATATATGTATGTTAGAGTATTTTTTATGTAGTTGCCTCTATTATCTACAATTAATATTATACTTATAATACATAAACTAGTTGCATTAGAGCTCGCCATACCCATACCAGATATTTTTTGTTAACGTTATAATAAATCTCATAGGAACAATATCGGATGTATGAAATTAAAATTAATAGTGACGCCCTGAGTTAAAGGTTCTAATGTTTGAGATGTTTTTTCAATACAACGTTGTTATAATAGCCCAAAATCTTGTAATTAGTTGCTGATATTCTAAACAGAATATATTAGATAAATAAACTACAATGGAATTTTTGACCGCAAGTGTGGGATATCGGTTAAGACAGTCGCCTTGCCACTTTGTGTGTGCGACACATTTTTGTGTGACCCATAAATAGTTGGCCTGAGTCTAGGTGCACTTTGTGTCCATCAAATATTTGTTAATAAAGTACCCCGAGACACAGATATTAATTTTGGTTCGTTGTCTATTAAATAATAGTCAAAAATAGTTAAAAAAAACTTGTGTGTACTTATGTACACGCGTTGGAAGTTATACTTCTTAATATACAACTTGAACATAGTTATCAATTTTCATACCACCTAGAACTAACGTCACGCTGTTATTTTTACGATGCGCGCGCATCGTAGAAATTCACTGTCATACCACCTAGAACTAACTTCATGCTGTTATTTTTACGATGCGCGCGCATCGTAAAAATTCACTGCCATACCACCTAGAACTAACTTCATGCTGTTATTTTTACAATGCGCGCGCATCGTAAAAATTCACTGTCATACCACCTAGAACTAACTTCATGCTGTTAAATTTTTTGGTGTCGGTGTGCGCGCGCATCGTAAATTCACTCTCATCATTTTTCTCCATCGCGCCAAAAGAAGTATAACTTCAAAAACACGCTTTTAGCACGCACAAAACATTACAAAATATTGGATGTAAGTCACGTAACTATTTTTTTCGTATCCCTGAGAGCAAACTCTTTCATTTGATACCCATTTCATGGGGATGGATTTCAAACAGCCAGTCCGCCATCTTGGGGAAACTGCCCAATCATTGTCATCAGAATTAAGAGCGTGTGCAAAATTTCATCTTAATCGGAGACCGGGAACTAGGTCAAATTAAGATTCCAAGATTTTCTTACATACATAGTCAGTTACAAGTGAAGCTAATAAAAGCGTGTTAAAAACAAAAAAAAAAGAATGGTAAAAACAAATCAAGTTAATTCGAGAGATCAATAACGAAATTATCGATATTGTTTTGTATTCTTTAACTACTCTTTTAAAGACTTTTGCGCCATCTAAAATAACACGTTGTATATGGTAAAGGTATGGTATTACTTCAGACTCTTCATATAAATTGCGTCTAGCGATCGGCATCGGTTAATAAGCTCTTAAATAATAGACTTTAATATTGTTAATCCGTTCTTAGAAGATAACGTTATGTGAGTCATTGGGCAAGCTACACCTTAAAATTTTTAGGTACTTATCACATCTTCAGTTCTACGAGTTCATATGTTTCTATACGTCAATTACATTACCAAACCAGAGATTTGTGAGATTTCGCCATTTGATGGAATTTCATTGGAACATTTGTTTTTAATCTTGTGATCGCCCTAGTAATGTATAGATGTTTAAATATACAGGGTGGCCGAAAATTGACATACAAAAAATTGTCCCGTGTCGTGGGGTATCGGAAATACCCCAATGTATGGTTCGCGACTAGTGATAGTTCACGAATTTTGCCATTGAGAAAGTCAACATATCTTTTTTTTTCATTTATTCTTAGTTGGTCAGTTAGAAATTCTCAATACTTCGGAAAAATTAATAAATTGATAATCATCAAAAGTTGTGGAATATACATACATGGTGTTTCGAATACCTCACAACATGAGGGACCTAGATTTTTTGGACGTCAATGTTCCGGCCACCCTGTATTTATGACCTGCGATGAAAAGGTTACCTTTCGACCGTTATTACTGACATCATCTGTCATCTAGACTTTATTGTTTCCCATTGATCGTTATTCTAAAATAAATGAATATGTAAGAACAATTTTAGTAAATAATACCTTACAGTAATTATTCAGTCTTGTTTGAAGACATAATAATATCCTGGGACCTTATTCACACACGATCATCTGATCCCAAACTAAGCAGACCTTGTACTATGGAAACCAGGTAACTGATATATTACATATAAGTATTAACTACTTTTCTTTTGTAAATACATACTTGTATAAATAATTACACTCCGACTCAGGACAAACAGACATGTTCATGCACACAAATATAATGTATGACGGCAACAATAATACGAAACCTTTTCAACTGTAATAACATTATAGCAATCAAAAGAGAAAAGGTAAAGGAATATAAATATCTACTATATAAAAATAAGTCAGGTTTTCCTTCCTGACGCTATAACTCCAGAACGCACGAACCGATTTCCACGGTTTTGCATTCGTTGGAAAGGTCTCGGGCTCCGTGAGGTTTATAGCAAAGAAAATTCAGGAAAAGTTTCAACAGAAAAGCGGGAAAATCTTCTTTAACGCGAGTGAAACCGCAGGGCATAGCTAGTTATTATATATAATCCATTACTATGCAAATCAGACGCATAATACTACCTACTAAGAATCAGACTTTTTCTCAATTGCATATTATTATTGAGTGTATTTGTTTTGTTTTGATGTGCCATCAATCTAAGTTACAGATCTCAATATTTCCTTATGAAAGAAGCCTGTTGTTTTAGGGGTCATACATGTAAGGAATATGTATTTATTTTTATTTTATTTTTACTATCAATATTTCCCAATAAATAAGCAAGATGAATTCATTACGCATCATTCAATGCGAAATGAATTCATCTTGCTTATTACGTATATACGTGTGCGGGCCAAAAATCTAAATTCAAAGTTCATTTATTGCGTGAAAATTTTTACATTTACATTTTTTTACCCAACCGTAAATTTTCATATGGAATGCCTACTTTGGGAAACCTCACAAAAAAGCTGGATTATCTTTACCAATGATGTAAGAATGAATCTCGGTTTATTGATGTGGAAATGTGTGATTCACGCCTAATTAAAGTCTAGCGCGCTTAGAAATAACTACATATTCAGTTTAAAATCAAATCCGATACTCATCTCGGCCTCATTAGTAGTCACACAGGGAGCACTTGTGGAATTTACACTATTATAAAATACTACGAAAAATTACTATGATTATCTTTTCCGGTTTCTCCACGTTTTACTTTTACATCATATTCGTTTCTTATTTACGACACATTTTCTAAGTAATGGAATCAGGCGTTACTTTGCGTAAATACATAACAATCAAAATACAAAATCAATATGTAGTGTTAATTCCGCTAGTTAAAAAAGTTTAATCATGGCGGGATGCAATTTGCACCACCCTCCCGCCTGCAAAAATGTGCACATGCAAGAAGGACAATATAAAAAAGCAAATTACATGTGCCAGTACGATACCCAACACGTGTTTCAGTCCTCCACAGACCATTCTCAAGGGCTGCTAACTCGTCGAGTGCTCGAATGCTTCGAGCACTCGACGAGTTAGCATTACAATAACATTAAACTGACATTTAGCGGAATTAACACTACATATTGATTTAGTATTTTGACACATTTTCTTTCAAATCTGGTTTATTCTAGACTTATATTAAAAAGGATTTTTAAGGATCTATAAACTTAAAGTATAGTATTTCATCTAAATAGGTATGTCGACCTCTACTTCAATACATTCGCTTTTTATTGATAAATTGACGGGTGTACTTGGGGTGGACACTATTTCCACAGGAATTTCAGTAAGGCCAGATAACTTCAGTGCAGTCGAAGATTTGTGGGAACCTTCATCTTTTCTCTCTTTCCTTTCAGTGTTCTCCTTCTTTTTGACGGGAATTAAGCCAGTTCTGTAGTGGAGTTGAACATGGTGATTCAGTTTAGCCTGTAAAAGAATTGCCGTTTAATACTTTTATTCTAGTTGTGGTTCCAGGCTCAAAGAATAACAGGAACACTGCATACAATCTTGTAGGTGCCGTAAAAGGCAACTAAGATACCCCGGGCAGTCGAGCAGTAGCGCCACCTGTCTACTATCTACCACCTAACTGCGGTCATCAACTCGCATGTCAAGCGCGGAATCCGTAGTTTCCGCACACACTGTGGAAACATCTGCTATGTGGCCGACGGCATAGAATATAGCCACCTCATCTCGTCCCGTGGGGGGCGTAGAAGTCGTCCCGAGGGAATATCTATCAGAGGACGAGCAGCATCGTCTCTCTGTGTATCATACCTGCTATAATAATATATAACTTTAATTCAATTCAATTCAAAATATATTTATTTCTTTTCACTAAGAATAGGGTTATCTAGAATCTAGTGACAATCTAACAATGATATGACAGAATGTTTTTGGGAGTCCTTAGTCCAGTAGTGGACGTCATTCCGCTGCGCTGACATGACGATGTGGAAACCTTTGGAAGGGGCCTATATCCAGCAGTTGACGACATCAGGCTAATGATGATGTGCCATAGGTCGTATATTAATCGCGCCATTGTGTGAAAACGACATTTAGCTGCCTGATTTTTATTGGAAAGAATATGAAAGGAATATAGTGATATTCGTGAAATATTGCGTCATTAACGTAAACCCCACTGAGGGTACGAGGATGACGCAAACCTAAACCTTCAGTTACAAACTCACACGGATACCACAATATTGATCTAACTATTAACGTTGGAATTTTCATTTGAAGCTGTATTCAATACATTTTTTTGCCATTTAAAATTAATTGTATAAAGTGCGGGTGGGAATCGAACCCACGACCACGGGGTATCCTGCCCCACGTGTGTCAACAACTCCACCACCGCACCGTGGTTTTGTGACTCAAATTTATACATTATCCATTCGATATTTCTTAACTCATTTAAGACTCTTTTACCGCCATGATTTAATAAGTATTCCAAAATTTTTATGGGACTAGTCCATCCCTCTGTAAGCCAGGATCAACAGTGGCACACAATGAAATGACACTGAGCGGTGAAGCTCAGGCATGTCCCGGGGAATCGCTTTAACTGTCTTGGATCCCGCAACGAATTTAATCAGAAACAGAAAAAAGTTGGAGTAAGAAAATGAATAGTTCCACTTCCCTCCAGAGCAAAGCGGGAGACAGATTGATGTAAAGAGGCTATAGCCTCATAAAATGAGAGATTTGCAACTAGAGAAGCCAGCTGCAAAAGCATAGAGGAACAATTTAAGGGTCCTAAGTGAGCTGTTATATTTGATTCCAATAGTAGGTATGGCAAAAGCGCTTAAACGCACAGAAGTTGTTCCTTGTTGCCACAAGATCCATATAATAAACTACTCCAGATATTGGTTGCCAGCTGTTTAACATAATATCTTTTTTTTTATTCTCGATGGGTTTACGATTGACCACGATCTCACCTGATGGTAAGTAAATATGTGATTTAAGGTGGATCGCACATACCCATAAGATGCCTGTTCACTCTAACCTTGAATAAACCCATCTTATATTATTTGAGTCTAGAAATACATCGTTCTGGAGGGTGTTCCACAGCTTAGCAGTGTGTATAAATACATTTTAATATTGCTTATGTTTACCTTGGAGGATAATTGTGCATTACAAAGGTGGCATACATGGAACATCTGCATATGTTTAATTAAAATATGTTGCTTCAAATTGCTATTCCTCGAGTAAAACCTGAAAAACAATATTATATATTAGTAAGAAAATAATAGAGCGATCAAATATAAAAATATTGAAGACATATTTATTGAAGGAAGGGATTTGTAGTAATAATAAGTGCATAAATGACAAACGACAAATGTAATAACGTATTCAGAATCCTTATACATGATATAATATCCTAGGACATTATTCAAACACAGCTATCTGATCCCAAACTAAGCAGAGCTTGTACTATGGAGGCCAGGTGACTGATATACTCCTATTGATATACTCAGGTGACTGATAAACTATTTATTTATTATAATATCCCATTCATGTAAAATTAACGATATTAGAACCTGATAGGATGAACTAACAAACTTTAGATACTTAACGTAACCGATGGCAAACTAATTAAAACAGGGCTCATATTTATTATCCGTAATATCTAGGTTATATAACTTAGAGCATGCTCAATATTAGGATGGTTTGTGGTTCCCTTTAAACACACATCCCGCTTGTAAGCAACAAGCGGGTTATGGTTCTATGGGCCTGGTGATCTTTATAAGGGGCAGCAGGCAAGTGACAGCAGACCTTTAGTTCATGCTTTCCATAATATCTGGGTCAAAAAGCGAGATTAATTACAAAAATTATACATTTAAACATTATTTACCTTTCACAATTTTCATAGGGACATAAAAAGGCTCTATTCTGATGTTCTTCCGAATGTATTTTAACATGTCTCAATATATGAGTTCTCTGTTTGAAACCTCTCCCACACTCATTGCAAGTAAATTCTGAAACAGGAACGGCTACTTATCATCAGTCTATAATTCTACCAAATAAAGTCTTCTGACATAGCTGGCCGTGTGTTCGTTATTTCAAAACAACGAAATAATTTAACTCTAATTCCCCCTCTCATTTTCTGAGAGCTGCACCATTAAAATTGCTTAAATATGTTAACTTCTTGAAAAGAGAAATATTTAACAAAAATAATAATAATAGAAATAATTAACAAAAAATAATAATAATAATAGTTTAATCAATAAAGATTTTTTCGTCGTGGTGCCCAGCAACCGATTGAGTAAAACCACGTCATTACCTAACTTAACTAGTAACACAAATGAGGGGGTTGCTGGCGAGCACGACCTGATTATATATCCTTTTTGGTGACGACAATTAAGACAATAAGTCCCGAACAGGCATAGAACCCGATACACATAAGCACCGCATAATTATATCAATACTGTTCCTTGTATTACCATTTTACCACTTTCAGATTAAATTTCTGGCAAAGCAAATCAAAATAATCTATGTTAAGATTTATTTAAAAACTGTATTTATGTGATGGAAACGAAAATCTACAATACCCATAATGCTTATGTGCCAGTTATCTTTCAAACTAAAAATAATAAATTATAATATTTGTGACTTTTTCTTGGAGTTGCAGTCACAATGAGAGAAGGAGTAATACATTCAATATGCAATCGTAGCGCGTAGTTTCTTATTCGGCTTTCATTGGCTATTATGACTCACTTGAACATGGGAAATTTATTATTAATAATAAATAGTTCTATAGCCAAGGAAAATACATACAACAAAACATCGTTCTGGAGCATAAGTCTATTTTGGTGCTGTACTAATTGTCTACGACCGCCATCTATTGACGGATAGGAGGTATCATTCGTTACGATATGACTATTAACGCCCTCTCTTTTCAAGTAGTAGAACTACAGTTCTAGTAAATTTTTATGGCTTACACAAAGATTCGCGCATGTTCAGGAATACTCTCACTTGTACTAGAGCGGGCTACAATGGTATCTTGCCCGGACTTGACAAGACAGTGTGGAATTCAAATCCAGGGAAATATCAATAGATTGGGAATTAAGAAAATCGACTTAAAGACAATACAAGTGGTCTGTCAGATGAGGAACTAAAAACTAAGTGAGGTTTAAAGAGTTCGTGTTCATTAAGAATTTTATGTGACAATTAACCCTCCCAGTTCGTAATGATATAATGGGTGTTTAAAGAATTAACTCCAAAAAATGGAGAAGTTCTAAATATTTTATAAACTAGATTATACCATTAGAATATTTCTACAACATTTCTCTAACTGACTAGGCACTGGTATCTTTTATAGCATTTCTCTTCATCACTTGATTTCTTTGTGCAAATATCACAGGATTGTTGTTCAAATACTTACCACTTTTCTCGTGCTCAGTTTTCTTGTGCTTTTGAAATTTGGACCAATGATTGAATTCAATATTGCATTCTTCACAGGTGTACATTTTGTGGTACCTCATATGTCTCTTCTTAAGGTAAAGACTTATAAAAGTATCTGTACATAGATCGCACCTGAAATTGAAAATATGCTCGATTGATGTTCGACAGAGATCACAATTTATACTTTAGATATTTCAATTGACAGTGGGAAGATTTACTGCAGAGCCAGTCACGCTTTCCGCGTCGAAAAATATACTAAAATCAACAAAGTCGCTGTTTCATATATAAATTGAATTCAATGGTAGTCAAAAATCAGGAGATGACAAGGAAATAGGCTATGCCCGACGATTGTATTTTTTATTTTAAGTTGTCAGATTTGTTTACCAGACATTTTTTTTTTTTGAATAGCCTTTATTGTTTATTTCGGTTGGGATAGCTGTGGAAGCAATATCATTAACATCAATATGTCAGCTGAAAATTGTCCAATGCTAGACCAAAGCCTGCCCTAAAGAATGCAGCGGCTTCCAGCAACCCTCACAAGATCATCGGTCCAGCTTTTGGTCTCACGAAAGTATACTGGGGAGTGGAGGGCCGCGATATCATGACGTCAATTATTGAAGGAATATGCTAAAATAGCCACGCTTGGCGGCCGTTCTCTGGTATATTTTCCCTCAAACGACTTATACGCCCCCCGTGTGACGAGATGGGCTGGTGGTATTTTCCCCGTTAGCCAAACAGCCCGGCAGTTACGCAATTGCAAAAAAAATGGTCTTGTAATGTAGTAATGGATTTTAAATGGCAACACACTGCAACAGAGGTAGGTACATATCATATTGATGATTGAAATTAGTCTGAGTGAGAGTGATAAATCTAGTTAAACTTAAACATGTAGGTATGGTCGTTAACACAAAAAGTTTTTATATAGATCAATCATTTTCTTGTTCAAAAGCCTTTAGTTTGATAATGACGTTTATTTATTTTACAGTCATTAATATTGCGTAACGTTCGGACTGTGTTGGTGCCAATACGGAACTCGTATTCGAAATAACGTATAATTTTGAGTCTTCCATGGCCACAGAAAGAGTGATATTAAAGAAATCTAACAACGGAAAAACAAATGAACAACTGTTTCTTTTTATTTAGTAGTATTAGTAGGTATTGTAACTAATTTGTTTTTCGAATTCTAATTGGTATGAAATACATATCACTCTTCACACTAGACAGTATTTCAAATCAGTAATTAAATTTTTAAGGTCCTAATAATTAATTTTGTGTGGAAATATACATATTTATTTATATTTTATTTAACTTTTGTCTCTATTTTATAATATTATATGGCGTTTTGTTATTTTACATCTAATGATTCCTTGACCTAACTCTAGCACAATCTGATAACAAATAACGCCATCTTGTATTGAGGTGCGAAACTACAATTTTAAACTACTGTTTATCCATGAGCAGTCAACAATCAGAAGATACTGGCAGAAATTACATAGAATATCAGCAGGTTGCCAAAACAAAAAATAGGCAGTGACATATTAAAAATTTCCTACGGTTGAGAATATGCTTGTGGAGAAACTATAAGAGATCAGGAAGAGAATGAAAAGCAATTTTATAACATGAATGTTTGTGGTAATTTGATAATTTAGCATAATTTTTAGAAATGTAGGTTTTAATTTATCTTCTTACTTGCGTTTTTCTCAATTTAAATTTGGGTCCTAGTCTTAACCCATAGCAGGTACCAGAATTAATCAAGCCCCTGCCATCTGATTTCGAAACCCATTGGGAACCAGTAATCCCATAAAAATTATAATTTGAAATTCTTAAATTCCCACAATAATTTTGATTGATTGAGCACACTCTCATAATGTGCAGCATTTGTTTTAGTGATATTTTTTAAAGAAATAATGAAGTTTATCAAGAGAAGATACCAACTAAAATAACAAAAATGCATACAATTGTCCTTGTATGACTTGAAAATAAATTAATATGATATTTGTATTAACTTTTGATTATAGCCAAACCGTCACCAGTCCATTATTAGTTGGTGAGGCTAAGCATCTCAGTTAGTCTGGTCTGGTGATCTCCAAAGTTTCCATGCTTCAGAGGGGAAGTTAAGTTTCAGGTTATATTTGTAGTCAGCACATACTGGTTTTGATGATTACTGGGCAGCTTGAATAACTGATGTTAGGGGACCACTGCCCATAGATAAAGAAGGATTAACTTTATTCTAAGTTGATTTATCCAAACTTATCACTCTGCCTAAAAATCAACCCAAAAAAGATTATGTACTTACTTGAATGCCTTGATACCTGTGTGTTGATACATATGGGTACTGAGCTGATTTTTCTTTTTAAAATGCATATTGCAAAATTCACAAGTGAATTCTGACGTGTGGACAGTATTCATGTGTCTTTTGAGATTTTGACGATTCGCAAAAGTATTCATACATTGAGGACAGCTGGAAAAGTACATTAAATTATTGTTTACGTATGTATGTTCTTGATTAGTAACGTACACATACACACATTTTGATGGTTTTTGTGTCAGCCTAACAAAATTTCCCAACAAACATGTTCTTACTATCCCAAATTTGTGCCCACTTTATAAAAAATATAAATTGGGTAAATCCAGGTTTTGCTTTAACACCAGTTGCAGGTTGCCAACTGTGAATGTGATTGTATAGCTTCCCTTACACTTTCTGTGTCTTCTTATAACTCATTTTAACTACAATCTACAACTATGCAAAACCACTAGAAAACAATATAATAACATGTTTACAATTGCCAAAACAATTTAATTAATATATACCTGTAAACAACATCTTTATCATGGGGTAAGTGAACACTGATTTTGTGCCGGTCCAAATGGCTTTTACTTGTGTAAGCTTTTGAGCAGTTAGGTTGATCACAAATGTAAGGTCTCTGGAAAAAAATAAATACAACATATAATGTATAAGATAAATAGTTTGAAATACATGATGAAAGAGAACATGTGAAGAACATCATCAGAGGATAATATTCCTTCACCTCAAATTTTTATGCTTCAGTAATTTATGTGTTATGTATTGTTTATTATATTTAACATTCAACTATAGTGTTACTAAGCATAGGTTATGCTTAATGTCACTTCCGCTATCAGAGGTATACATTACTTTAATGTTACTCATGCATTAATTAAAAAAGAAATCTACTTGATAATCATAGCGATACTAAGCATACACTTTATATTCCTTTACCTCAAATTTATACTTCAGTAACTTATGCATTATTTAAAAAAAAAATCTAATAGATTACTATTGTGAAGCATACACTGTTTAATGTCACTACAATAGGTCTTCAGGGGTTTAAATTCCTTCACCTCAAATTTATACTTCAGTAACTTTTGCATAACATTTCCTTAAAAACTCAATTATATTACTATATAGTTGCACTAAGCATAGGTTATGCTTAACTTCATTATAGTAATCACAGTTATTGGAGGTTGTAAGTGTAAAAAGAAATTGAAATCTAACTTACAATATTGTTATGAGCTAGTATGTGTTGTGCTAATCTGTAAGGTCTATCAAAATTAGACCGACAGCCTGGGTGAGGGCAGAGGTACATCTTTTTCTGTTGATCTAATGGTAGATTTACTCCTGAAGGTCCCATTATTGGGTATGCAAAGGCGGCTAGCTGTTCCTCAACTTCAGCATATGAAGGGAATGATACTTTTGGATCAATTGGAGAACTTGATAATGATTCATTTTCCATTGTTGTTGGACTTGGTGGTGGTTGTTGCTTTACTTGTTTACTGGTGCTTGATAGCTGTTGGCGAAGTCTTGGAAATGACAAACGAGACGACTGATAATCCATCATTGAAGAAGAACAGGAGGATGACTCTTGTTCCATGGTTGGTGAACAGCTACGGGATCTTTGCTCGATCTTTACAATGTGATTAAATGCCTGTTGTTCTCCTGAGGTTGGGTGAGGTGGTTCAGTCTCTTCTGATGAAGAGCATGAAGACGAATTTTCATCTATTGGAGAACAAGTTGGAGGCGAATGCGGCTCCATTTTCGGAATAATCACGTAACTTTCTTCTTCGTTTTCCATAGAATGAGGCTGTTGCTCCACGGTTGGAGATGACCGAGAAGGGCAAACTAATGATTGTTGCTCCATCGTTAGCAAATATTTCTTGCAACATGAAACTTGCGCAAGTAACTTAAAAATGATATACGAGGAATAAGAAACTACTAGGTGTTTTTCTGATTAGAATCCGCATGTTAAACGTCCGACTTTAACTAAAATAATAATAGGTTCATGATAAATGTTTAATTAAATTCAATATGTAGTCTTGACCATTGATTGACATTTCACAATTGACTGATTTTGACATTTATGGTGGTGTGTACAGCATCCTGTAGTCTTATATCGATATGGTCGAAAAGCCGATTAAGTGTAGGACATACTTCGATAGTTTCGAGTCGAAACTTGTCACATCACATCCCTAAGATAGCATTGCCAGAAGCTGAAGAAATCACCGATTTACGGTGAAATGGACACGTTGAGACTCATGAATGGTTTATATGGTATTGAAAAGATAGGGAACACCTCGTAGAATTAAAAAAAATATATAATAAGAGTAAATACAACTCATTCATAATTAAAGCCTCAAATCGCCAAAGATGCTTCCTATTTTTAATTCATATATTATATATAATATATGTCCTCCTCAAAAGCATTTCACATGTAACTTTGTGTGAAAACAACTGAACTCTAATCTAACCAATATGGGAACTTAGTACAATAATGACATGGATCAGCAATCATAATCTCGAAATTAACTTTTGTAAAACGAATATTATGTCCTTTTACCCCTATCGAAAAACTCCACTGGACATTAATTTCACTTTTAATGGCTCAACAATAGAATTTGCTCACGAATTTACCTTGTTTGGAATCTCCATCGACAGGAATATAAGCTGGAAATCTCATGTCAAATAACTTGGTACTAAATTATCAAAATTCGGTTATGCCGTTTGAGTTATTAAAATAAATCGCCTTACAGACAGCACTAGTCACATATTATGCCTACGCTTAAGCGAGGCTAAGCTACAGTATTATATTGTGGGGAAATAGCATAGACGCACAAACAATGACAAAATCCTAACCCTTCCTTCCATACATATTCACGAAAGTATCAATATTTTAATTATAACATAAAATGAGAATGAAAATCTTTTACCGTAAGCGACTCGGTCAAGGTCCATTTGTATCTACCGGCGACGTGGCATTAATTGTATAAATTAATAATTAAATAAACAATGTATGGTTAGTATAACACGATGTTTGATATTAGTAAAGTCTAGCATATTTTTCAGTACCTACCTATGTATAAAAATAGATCTATTACGTATGAATAATAGTCAGTGGTAGGACTATCTTTTAAAATTAGCTAAATTTTAAAAGATAGGTTTACTGCTAGTTTAGTACGACGTTGTCAGCAATTAGAATTAAGTAGTTTTGCCTAAAGATGGGTAGACAATTAACTATGAAAAGCGGGGAATTACAACATTTTAATTTGTAACCCTACTCGATCTTCCATCTTTTTTATGACATTCGTCCCAATTCAGGAAAATAATGCGACGTAGCGCAATCACAATTAGTAATTTCGGAAATATAATAAGTCGTGACTAAGTTATATTATGCTGTGATAAGGTGTAAGAATTAAGACATTAAATTATCTGAGTAAATTTACTGTTCATCAGTCAAGTCAGCTGACGTACGTAAACAAAGGGCATGTCAATATTTTGTGAAGTGGTGAAACATCTAAGTGAATTGTGATTTAAGACTAAATCTTAAATAGTAAAATGGATGTTGACGGTTCTTCACTGTCTGGGGAGATCGACCAGAACCTTTTGTTACAATTTAGTTGTATGAACACTACAGATCGGGAGGAACTTATTGGCCAAATGCAAAGGCTCTTGGGTCCTGGTTTGAATTATAACACAGCTAGTTTCTTTTTGGACATGAGTAATTGGTAATTAGATTTAAAATTATTATTTAGATTAGAAACATATAACATTGATCATGCATTAACCATTACACTTTTCATTGCAGGAATTTACAAACAGCAGTATGTTGTTATTTAGACTACACATTACCAACAAAGATTCCATCTATGTCCCTGAAGGCTGCTCAAAATCAAGAGACTGCAGTTGGACCGGGTGCCTGGTAATGATTTATGATGAATAAATAATCAGTCAATTTGAATTTAAATGATATGGTTAACTTTCTTTGTCCTACATTCCCTACTTTTAACTTTGTTTCGCACAATGAAATTACTATTTAACTCAGTAAAGTATCTACACAGTATTCTAGAGTTTATTAAAGTTGTCATCACATGTCTAATTAATTCAGCTGCTTAAAAGATTTTAGACATTTAATAATTTTACTGTTAACAGACAAAGAAGTTCCAGTCTGTTACAATATCTTTATCTTAATAATACTAAATTGTTATCTCCTGATTTCAGTTTTGATCAAAGTTGGAGCATAGCTAATACAGGTACAGAGAGTTGGCCTGGTAGCTGTAGATTGATACAGGCTGGTGGTGAGCCACTTGGTGCTAGCCCAGTTTATGTACCACCTTTGCCAGCAGGACATTCCACTACTGTTATGTTAAAGTTAGTTGCCCCTACTACACCAGGTGTTCACAGAGGTTACTTTCATTTGGTGACAGAGAA
Source organism: Pseudoips prasinana (assembly GCA_951640165.1). NCBI lineage: Eukaryota > Metazoa > Arthropoda > Insecta > Lepidoptera > Nolidae > Pseudoips > Pseudoips prasinana. Next base: position 10,351,330 of record OX621239.1, read on the forward strand.
AGGGGACCAAATAGGGGGTTAGTATCTGATTACACATCTATATTTACTTTTTACTGTATGTTTTCTTATGCTGAGGTTGGGTATTGGTTGTTTAACTTTGTCAAAAGACAATGATATGGGCCTTATTAAAAAAGTAAGATGGTATTAGGTTTGTACAGAGTTACTGAAAGGCAAGCAATTCCCAGAGTATAGCAAATAATGTCCATTAAGAATTCCTATCCTTTTTTGTTTAAAAAAGGTTTTTTTTTTATTTCTTTTTGAGGCAGATGAGCTAATGAAGGGGACAGAGCATCCGCACTTTAATATAAAATGCCTATATCTAAAATTCTTTTTTCTTTCTGAATATTTTATCTATTTTTATTAAGTTAATGACTAGCCTGATCCCATATTTATGGATAATTATATGTAACAAAATATATAGCACATACTTTTCACATAAAACCATAATTATGCAGTTTTAAAAAATGCACATTTCGACGCGTTTCCTTAGACTCATGAATATGTAAGTAATGATATTAATCACCTTTTAATAATTTTCAGATACACTTTGGGTTGAGGTGACTGTAGAGTCAGAAATGACAATGGCTCTAGTTGAGCAACTTGCTGCCTTACCCGTCCCAAGTAGTCATAGTCAGGTAATTTACATTATAGTTTGTACTCATATTGATACTTGAGAGTGAAAACCTTATATGGCCTATTCTTAACGAAAAATGTTTTCATTAGATTCATATAAATTATTTAAGTTATATATAATGTTACAAGATGCATATAGCTCTATGAAAATCTAAATTCAAAGTATAATTTTTATCTGTCCAATAATTAGTATACAGCTTCTGGAGGGTATAGGCCAGGGAGCATAGGAAGCCACATTCAATCTCGACTAGCTGCCAGTACTGCCGGAGATGTTTAAAAAAATTTTGCTTAGCAGAATGTGGAATATCAGATCTCCAGTTTATGGTTAAGATAACTGAGAATAGTGGAACAGCATAAAATTTGACAATGAGCGGAACAAAGTTTGCCAAATATTAATTTAATGTAATATTTACCCTGACATAGGAATCTGTTTTGCGACTGCCTAGTGATTTACCGACTGCCGGGACTACGGCGACTTTGTTAATCCGTTCACGTGCATCTAAAATGTGACATTTACAATGCGCCACAATAGTATTGTACTATACCTAGGATTGCACCTAGATCCAGTCATGACATTGAAATATCACAAAATAAATTTAAATAGACTGATTTCCGATAAATGTCTTAAAAAAAATCTGACAATAAAACAGCGCCAGGAGACGTCTATCGAAGTTTTCTTATGTTGGGCTCCTACATACTTCTGAACCTACCCTGTAACCCACAGACATAGAAAAGTATTAACTTTAAGCCATGCATGCTACTATAAGATTCATTGCCATGAATATTGCCTTATATTATTTAATTAAGGCAGTGTTTAGGGCAATTAGACTAGCATAAACTTAGGTACTAACGCTTTGTCTTTTAATTCCAGATGCCACCACAAGACGATCAGATGTGTTGATGTTATGCAGTCACAAATATTTTGTAAAATCATCAATCTAACATGAATTTCGTTACTTCGGGCATCATTCATATTTATTATAAACAGTTTAGGGGGTCTTAAAAATAGCCAAAAAATTATCGCTATTCAAACTCGTTCAGTTATTGCTCCATAATTAGCTATTGTTGCAATTGGCAGTGGCGCGGGTCATATATTTCGTAATTGAAGGCGATATTGCCAAATCTAGGAATTAAACATTAACATTTTCATTCTAAATTCTGTGTTCACGTAATTGTTATTTCAATAGAATATGGAAACAATTGTGCTCCAGTGATGATGAAGATAGAATAGAATTCTTACATAAGTTACTAGTATTGAGTTGGAGTTCATTTTATTCATAATTTTGTTTTTAAATGACCTGACAATGTACCTTTTATTGATAAAGAAACACTTTGATACATTTTTTAAGTTTCTTGAGTTTAAGACTTATAGATTTGTCTTAACGAGTTCTTATCTTTTATATATAAATGAAGTGTATTTTTGTAGCATTTTTAGACTAATTAGAAATAATTATTTATGTGTTAGCTATCATAGAAAAGATAAAAATCTTATTGGCAATGACATTGAACTTATTTTAATTAATCGTATTTTATACAAACTACATTCTACGAATTAATTGCAAAATAAAACATGCAGTACCTAATTCTATCACCTTACTCAAATAGACATATTTTTTCCGATTTAATTACTTTAATGCAGATAAATCTTTTGTCTACACCAATGCTAATAAGGCGGAAAACACAATGTTATTATAAAAAACAACTTTAAAGCTCAAATCATTGACAATATGATATGTGAGATAGGTCTTGACGCAGAACGTCACTTTCGCAGAATGTCATCGAGAAAAATTTGGTCACTTTAGCACAATGTCACTTTCTTAGAATGTCACTTTCGCAAAAATGTCATTTTCTTAGAATGTCACTTTCTCAAAAAAGTCACGTTCGCAAAATGTCATTCAAGCGTTGATTATCACTTAACTGTGATAGTCGTTAAGCTAATTGAAGTTTTTTTGGGTGGCTTGAAAACAGTAGGTTAACCACTAGCCTACCTCCACCAATCCGCAGTGGGCATGCGTTATCACCACGCATGCCCCTTAAAAAATCGGGTAAGAAATTAATAAAAAAATTATATGAAAATCATAAACATCTTTAATAATAGTAAAACTAATATAATATTATCATAACTTCCCAAATACGTACTATCTATTACTTAAATAAAAATGTCTTTATGAACTTAACTAATAATTATATGTTGTTATTATTATAATATTAACACAATAAAACAACGATTTATTTTCATTATGATTTAGTTTTGATATTATATTTCATATGAAAATAGCAAACATAAAAAATATCACAATAATATTATTATTATTTGTCAATTCACATGAAATACATATCGAAATTTGCATTACTTAATTATAACTAACACCACCTCTTTTAAAAAAACAATCAACTTAACTAATAATATTTTATGTTTGCTATTTTCATATGAAATATAATATCAAAACTAAATCATAATGATAATAAATCGTTGTTTTATTGTGTTAATATTATAATAATAACAACATATAATGATTAGTTAAGTTCATAAAGACATTCTTATTTAAGTAATAGATAGTACGTATTTGGGAAGTTATGATAATATTATATTAGTTTTACTATTATTAAAGATGTTTATGATTTTCATATAATTTTTTTATTAATTTCTTACACGATTTTTTAAGGGGCATGCGTGGTGATAACGCAAGCCCACTTGCGGATTGGTGGAGGTAGGCTAGTGGTTAACCTACTGTTTTCAAGCCACCCAAAAAGCCTCCATATAGCTTAACGACTATCACAGTTAAGTGATAATCAACGCTTGAATGACATTTTGCGAAAGTGACTTTTTTGAGAAAGTGACATTCTAAGAAAATGACATTTTTGCGAAAGTGACATTCTAAGAAAGTGACATTGTGCTAAAGTGACCAAATTTTTCTCGATGACATTCTGCGAAAGTGACGTTCTGCGTCAAGACCGTGAGATACGAGCTATGTATAGATTTTACATGTTTAATCAAATGGAAGTAGGAATAATTAGTGTTATAATATAAAACCCTCGCCACAGGAGCAACATTTCAGTGCACTTCATTAATTTCATGTTTGCGGTATGGAAATCAAAAGACTCATTAATTAATTAAAAATAATGTACAAACGAAACACATTATACACTATGTTGATTAGCTATAAGATGAGAAATTATGAATTTGTTAGATATTGTTGAATTTTACAAAATGTAATAATGATTTTATTAGAATTAATTATTATTAAATTGCATTGCCATGGATATAATTACAATGGGGTTTATTTTATATCATAATAAGCAAGTATTACATTTTAAAATATTATTTTAGAAATTATTTATTACTTAAGCCTAACATCCCCGGCTCCCAGACCATACTGAGCCTGGCGCTTTTTTATTCACCATAAGTAACTGAATTGGGGATTTGCCTCAGTTGCACCTTGCACCACAAATCACCTGCTGCCTTTGTCGATTCTTTGATTGTGTAGTTGCCTTTATGTAACATTGTTATTTTTGAATAGATAGTGATAAGAAACGCATCAAACACATGATTCCACTTTCACTGAAGCATCCTAAGCTGAATCAATTCACATTGGAGCAAAAAATGTGACCACAAGCGGTGTGGGTAACCGATTCTCTTCATGGTCAGTCACAAATATTTTGGCAATATGCTGAATCTTTCAGCAACTTCTGCCAGTATTAGGTTTTCACATGGGTATATATTTACTGCCAACTATCCAATATTTGTCATTATGGAAACGGGCGATTGCGCGAGCTGATAGCCTAGGATTTTAAACCGCGTACGAACAATTTGTTGCGTTGCATGATACGCAACGAACACCTGTTTTCGCACGTGTGTACCTACCACTAAAGAACATCGAACACTGTTCAGCAAACATGTTTGTGGCGATTCTATTTATGTTCTGAATGGACGGAGTTCGAATAGCTTTAATAAATTTTACTGCAAACACTAAAAACTCTCCGCTACTTTAAAATGGACCACCTCCAACGACGCCGCCATGGCTATTGAGATAGAGTTCACGACTGTTGTAGGCGAATTCTATTCGAACTATGTTCGCGTTCGTGTTCGAATACGCCGTCCATACGTACAAACAAAATGTTCATGTTTGATGTTTGCGTTCACTATGTTCGTGTTCGTACGTACACGGCTTTAGGTGACAATAGAATAAGGTACCTCCATGATCATACAAATATTTAAGGATTATAATGATACAAAAATGAGAGACTTTTTAATACTGACATATGATTTTATTCCTATAAAATTCTACAATTAACAAATGTATAATACTCTGCGATAATATTTACAGGCATTGATCGGTTTCTGTTTATTAAGAGCTTGATATGCCATGGTTGGAAATTTAGGAAAGGATAGTTGTACAGTCAATTGTTATTCCTAAATGGAATCATATTTCAACAAGGAAAAATTGGAGTTCTGAGAAAATACCATGTTTAACAAATATATATGTATATGAGACGAGAGCTCTAATAATGGATATCCAGAATTTTGTGATGATATTATTGTGAATGATTTGTTATAATAATGCATAGACTTTAATGTAATAATGTTCTCTCTATCAACAAGTAAAACCATCCAATTGCTATGCTGCCGCGTAATTTATAAACGCAGTACAGAACACTACCGCGCAATTAATAAACGACGTAAAGAACATATCGTTCACATGTTCTTTATGCGTTTATAAATTGCGAGGTAGTGTTCTTTACTGCGGTTATAAATTGCGCGGCAGTATATGAAACTCAGTGCTACACAGCCATTTCCATGTCAATCTTTGGATGAGGTTTGTAACCTTTGATAATGAAGTCCTCATATTTAAAGTCGTCAATGGAATCTATTTGTCGGGCAAATTCCAAAGTTGGGAAAGGATTTGGGACTCTCTGCAATTGCTGTTTCAGTGGTTCTACGTGATTGAGGTAAACATGAGTGTCTCCTGTTGTATGAACAAACTCTCCAGCCTGTGGAAAAAAAATGCCATGAATATAAACATAATGGCGATTCTGTCTTATACACCTCTAAACAGTTGCGTTCACTGCCTCTAAACTATATTAAATGTCTCTCTCTAATATAGCTAGGATGAAAAGAACAGGGCATATACGTATATAAATGTCAAAGTAGTATAACTGCGCACGTATATGCGCACAATTAGTCTGCAGGTTCTAACGACACTTATTTACTTCTGTGCCTCTAGCACGAGTTCCTGCAGTTTACTTACTCGATCACACGTACAGTTTCCTCCCATACATTGGGCACCAGCGCCTCTCGCGGAAACTATTAAGAACTAAAATTCTGTATGGGACGAAACTGTACGTGTGATCGAGTAAGTAAACTGCAGGAACTCGTGCTAGAGGCACTGTATTTATACTGAGCATTTTGCGCCAACACTAATAATGTCCTGTTCTGTGATAATAAAATTAGCTTTAGTTAGTATTGCATGTAATCTGGGATTCATTTTAAAATTAGTGTAGATAGTGTTGGTAATTTTTAAAACGAGTACTTTTTAAATTAGCATTGATACACTGATTAGTAGGCCCACCATCTAGAATTTTAGGAAAATAAATTTAAGAAATTTAGTGGGCCTTAGTTAATACCTGAGTAATTTGTTGTTAAAAAAATACAATATAATGCTGTCAGAGGAACGTAATTAAATGAAACTTGGTCAAATATTATGCTCCTAATTATATCTATTTAATAGCATTCCACATGATCCACACACTATTTGATAATCTGGGCATTATTTTTAAAAGTATTTGGGAAAGTTAATGTGGTTAAAATACATGTGGATTACGACACAACTATTCACGGCAGAATACGTAACGAAGTCCAACAAAAAATTGCGCAAATAGAAATTTCCATTCCTTAAAGATAAAAATTTGTTGCGAGTGCTTTGGTGAATTAGTGCCATTTGTATCACATGCTTTCAATTCTGTAAGATTTTCCTTATAAATTACAGCTTAATCCAAGATAGTGAAAATGGAACTACTTTGTAAAAATTATTTCGCTATATAATTGGTGTAGGAAATTGAGAATGCAGATATAAGTTAGGTGTTTTGAAATCTATCACCACATTGAACATATGTGGTGATATATGAGAAATGATGGAGTTTTTCTGAATGGTGTTCTCACCATGATTTCTTAAAAAATAATACAACTATCAAAGCAAGATTGCACGTGTCGCGCAGCGGCTAAGACAGTTGCCTCGCCGCTTTGTGTAGTGGGTTCGAGTCCCGCGCCGGCCGCTATTTGTGTGAGCCATAAATAGTTGTTCTGAGTCTCGATGTAATTTGTGTCCATCTATTATGTTTGTAATAAAAAGAGATTCCTACAATTTAGTATCGTCAATAGTAAACTTATTGGCACAAGAAGTAAATATGAAAGCTTACCTCTAATCCTGTGATATGAGCAATCATATGTGTAAGTAAAGAGTAACTGGCAATATTGAAGGGAACTCCTAAACCCATGTCAGCACTTCTTTGGTAAAGCAAACATGACAATTTGCCACTAGACACATGGAACTGGGCTAAGCAGTGGCATGGTGGTAAAGCCATTTTACTCAAATCTGATGGGTTCCATGCACACATTAACATTCTTCTGTCTGCTGGGCGATTTCTAAAAGAATGTAAAAATTAAGGCCATGTTCAAATATTAATGAAGAATAAGTCTGGAGACCTATCGCCTAATTCGGCGACCATCGTGATTTTGAGCATCATTCAAATAATAAACAAATAAAAACCATTTATTACAGATTTGCATCCATATTTTGTAATCAAAAAAAATATAATGTTTGGTACTAGTGTTCATAAATTCACTTTTAAATACAGTAAATAAAATAAAACTTCCAAGTACAATAATAAATAACTGGGTGAGATCATCCAAGCCCGGATGTTGTTTACTTGACTGTATGGATCCAGCTTTCTAGAAACAAGATTAAGATTAAATATTACTAAGTAATTTGTTAAATTGGCTTCAATGTTGATAATTTATTCTGGACCATTTATGACTTCACATGTGCTTATGGATACAGATTGAACATTATTAATTTTTAACCTTCTTCTATTAAAACGCCAATCACGATGATGGGCGACTTAGGCGGTAGGTCCCCTTATCACAATAATAGTGTGTAACATTTATGAAATTCTGCCAAGAATGGCGACTATGGTATATCCAGGAAACTAGGGAAGGCACTTGTTTGGAAGTCTGGGCAGAACCTTTTGGCATGCCCTGATCTGATCTGAATCTTGGGGACTAAGGTTTGTGTTTACAGATGAAATTTAGCTGTTGTGTTTAATTTCACACTTGAGGAGACCTTGAAAGGTAACTCGGTTTCTGACATGTGAAGTTAAGCAAAGCTCTTAACCAAATTTAATTTCCTAAATGTGCATCTAAGAGCAATGCTAGTCTAAAATATGCAGATAAAGTTTTCAGGGGCTAATAATTCAGCTAATTTTGTCTAAGAGTGTTTACAAGATGCATAACCTTGTAACAAATTCTAGCAAATATACATACTTAATGGTGTTTATGACATTTTGTAATTGGTCAATTCCTTTTCCTGTGTAGTCTGTTTTGGCATCCACATAGGCAGCTCCACTGTGTCTCCATTGGAAACCATAAACTGGTCCAAGATCACCTGTAAATAAAAGAATGAATAATAATAATACCCTGGCACATTGTTCTCACACAGGCATCTGATCCCAAATTAAGCAGAGCTTGTAGTATGGAAACCAGATAACTGATATACTTCTGATAACTTCATGAATTGACAAATTCATTAAGTTGCACAGAGCTATCCTAACTAATATTATAAATGCGTAAGTAACTCTGTCTGTCTGTTACTCTTTCACGCCAAAACTACTGAATGGATTTGAATGAAATTTGGTATACAGATGGTCTAGACCCTGAGAAAGAACATAGGCAATTTTTTATAGTTAGGATAACACATAGGCCATATTTTATAAAGTTTAACGCGGGTAAAACCGCGGGGCACAGCTAGTATTTATATAAAACAGTTAACTTACGAAATTAGTGCTTGTATCTTCAAACTATATGTAAATTAGGCAATAAAGTAGGACATGGCTGTATTTTATTTCACAGCTAATATCACACAACATCAGAGGGAAAATAAGCAGTTTCCAGTGTATTCATAGTAAGAGATTTATTTTAATTATACCTGGCATTCATTGCAATGCCACATAAAAGAAAAATATACACAAAATTACCATAAATCCAAAAAATATAACACACCCTTTGATATGATTGCTACTATACTTTACAGGATCACACTCTAAGCTAATATGAACATGCGTGAAAATTTCCTCAATATCCCTCCATCTTGGAGACAATAAGGAACATACACACAAATATATTTTTTTATCATCATCATCATATCAGCCGAAAAAAAGTCCACTGCTGGAATTTTTTTATAAGCTTAATTTTAATTGACTTTATAATTCAACATTGCAAAGTACATTTTTTTTTTCTTTTTACTGCAACATGGCGATCTGTGATAAGTCACAATGAGCCACTCGTTTGGCCACGTCAAGTTTGGTGGTATACTTCTAATGAAGGCACGCTCCTCTGGTGACCCTTCATATGTTGTCATCAAACCTGCTAGACAGTGCAGGAATGCTTTGCCTCTTAAGTCTCTTGAAGTGCACACTTCCTGTGCCAACCGGTCTAGTTGCCAGTTGGTTAACGTGTCGCGACAGTCTGTTCTGATATTGTTTGCAAAGTACATAAACATAAAAACATTACCCAAACAAGAAAATAGCTATCAGCTGATGCATTTCGTATCAGTCACCAAAAAATATTTAGTGTATTTCACAATCTAATTTATTTAAATTTAGGCTGGACCTGTTGGTTAGTGACCTTGACTTAAGAGCAAAGGTTGTGAGTTTGATCCTTGCCCAGGACAAATCTTTGGTGACAAGCATGATTATATGTTGTGTCTAGGTATAATTTATCTATAATATGTAAGTATTAAGAAATATATAAGTACATTATCAGCAGAACCTGTACTATGCCTAGTTTGGGATCAGATAGTAGTGTGTTGGTTGGCTCTGGCTCCTTAAATTTCATTGAATACTTACTTTACATCTCGTCTAGATATAGTGATCTTGCAACAGGTGGCTAATGATCATATCTAATAGTCATTCACAATATCTTTATAATATAGAAACTCCACCATGGGCAACTCAAATAATGTTACCAGTCAGTGACAGAACAGTTCTCTGTTACATATGAAGTCTATACTCACATGCAACACTAACCACAGGTATGTGTTATACTTATGAAATTTCCCTTTAAAGGGAATAATATATTTCAGTGTTTGTCAACTCTAAAAAAATCTGATTACCTTCTTCACGTTCTGTAAATCCTAAATTATCTAGAAAACTTCGAGAACCATTGGCATCCCAGATATGTACACCTTTAGCAGCAAGCTCTTTGGAATCTGTAGAACCAGATATCATCCATAATAACTCTTCTATAACACCTCTGATAAACACCCTTTTGGTTGTAAGTAGAGGCAGAATGTTGTTCTTCAGGGAATATCTTTGCATAGCTCCAAATATGGATAAAGTTCCCACACCAGTTCTGTCCACTCGTTTGTCACCTGCATAAAAGAAATAAACTTAACTAGGATATTTTTGTTATTTTATGGACACTGGACTGTCCTAAGGTTTGTATTTATAAGTCCTATTATTTTATATCTATGTAATACATTCTTTGATATGGAGACTTAGTTGCCCAAAACGGTTCCTTTCTATGGTTTAAGTATATTTATTGCAATTAAAGATCTTGTTGAATACTATTCTTACATGTTGTGGTATTCAACTAACTCAAGCTATAAAGTAGTGTGGGCATGATAACTTGTATGAGCAGCTATAAGGCAAAGGTAAATAATCCTATAAGAATCATATTAAGTGCATCACAACTTCGGGTAAAGTTGAGTCAGAATAAAGAGGAATGGATAATGAGCAGTAAAAAGGCTTGTAACATCACTATTTCGAATGATTTAGTTTTATTAGATAAGTTTGATTCTCAACTGAAACATACCCGTATCAATTATTTGTTGCACTAACTTCAAATACTGGTACTCATCATGATAACAGCTGGTTCCGTTTTCGGTACTCATAGCTTGCATTTAATGAAAATATAAGTAACAATTTGCTGGAGAGATTTACGATAATTTTAGTACTGTGGCAAAAATCAGTTGCAAAAGTGAGTTGCTCAAAATCAAATATATATTATACTTCAGTGCCTACAAAATACTACAAATGCGCGGCAAAATTGACAGTGTCATGACATCGCCGTTTGACATAAACAATATTTTTTTTTTATATTTTTTTGCCCTCTTTGGGCAGGCTAAGGTCTGTGACCATACCGCCTCGTCTTCAGTTTTAATATTTCTGTTTCAAAGTCAGTCAGTCATGTCCGTCACGTTCGTCACAGTCATGTCCATCACGTCCGTCACAGTCAAGTCATAGTCCTACCCCAGTAAAGCAGTGGAAACTTTACTAGAGGCATCTATGGAGTTTTGGTTTCAACACGGAAAATCACAATTCACGGCAATATCGCACTTTCCTCCACTTGTGTACGTTGTCGAAGATGTTATGTCTAAAAATCCACCATATTTACACATAAAAACTCGAATTTACACCAGTTTTTGAAAATAAAACATAGCCTCGATGCGTCCTTTTCCGCGTTGGCGCCAAAACCCCTTGACATAAACAATTTTGTAAGCCCTCTGGGCAGGCGAAGATCATAGACCATACCGCCTAGTCTTCAGTTGTAATATTTTATGTTTTTCTTCATTTAGTCAAAGTCCGGTCAACTCCGTCACATTCAATCCCTACCCCATAAAACAATGGAGACTTCACTAGAGGCTTCAATGGAGTTTTCGTTTCAAAACGGAAAATTTCAAACCACGGCAATATCGCACTTTCCTCCACTTGTGTATGTTGTCGAAGATGTTATGTTTAAAAATCCACCATATTTACAAATAAAAACTCGAATTTAAACCAGTTTTTGAAAGTGAAACTGGCTCAATGCGTCTTTTTCCGCGTTGGTGCCAAAATTTATAGGTACAGGACTTAAAAATTTATAGGTCTTGCGACATGACATAGAATAATAATAATATCTCGGGACAGTGCCACACAGATCATCCTAGCCCCAAACTAAGCAAAGCTTGTACTATGGGGTACCAGGAGACGATATACATACTTATATAGATAGATAACTACTTAAATACATAGAAAACATCCATGACTCAGAAACAAATATTCGTGCTCATCACACAAATATTTGCACTTACCGGGATTCGAACCCAGGACCACCAGCTTCGTAGGCAGGAGCACTACCAACTAAGCTACGGTGACCGACTCTATATAATTGCGGCAATGCGATGGTCTGCAAATTAATCCAACTATTCCTACTGAAACGATAGGAAAGCGATATTTTGAATCTTTAGTTTAGTACCTATAAAATATAATTACAATTTTAAAACATAATACCGACCTCAACTTTTCTTTTTGCTAACTTGGTTGTATGGGACAATTCCGAAAGCATTCACTATTCATTATGAAGATCAGTTGACCCCGAACATGATAACCCCAGACTTAAGTGTTTAAAATCGTTTTGTCCCATTTGCTCTAATACTTTAAGAGTTTAGCTGAGGAAGCCATTAAAATACGCGCACTTTTATAGTGTTCGTGCAGTTTATAAGATTATAGTGTATAGGACTGAAAACTATATGTACTTAATACTCGCGTAATAGAATCCTTTACTTCGATCTTTTTGGTTGCTTAGTTACCGTAATATTACCATAAATTACAAAATAAACTACTTGATACGACATGTTTGTTATTTTTATTATACAAAACAAATTGATTGCATAATATTATACCTACATTACATAGAACATATAAAAGATCTATTCTATTGACGTAAATATTTTTATTAATTTTAGTTGCATCGTTAATTCTATATTTATAATTCGTAAGACATTGCTAAGTGGGTACTTCGAATGTAGACAGTTACTGCGTAGTGTATTTGATTGAATTGAAGAGAAAACGAATCAAAGGTATTTATTCTGATTCAATTTTAGGACTCCAATCTGAGTTTTATTTCTATTTGATTGTAATGTAAATCATTTTCAGTTGCTGTTAACAAAGTCAAACGTGTGGTGATTTTTCAATAAATCCTTAATGACTTTGTTTTTGGGTCTTTTGTATTATTTTATTATTCAGTTAACACAGTTTATAAGTTGGAAGTGTGCCAAATTTCAATTGTTATAGTTTGTAGAGAATGCCTGCATTCGAAGCGCCGTGCGTGGAGCTGGGTAGCGTGCCGTTGACGCCCAGTTTCGCCGCCTCACCATCATCCTCGGAGATATCTAGTGCCAGCTCACCGGAACCTCTCTATGTACGACCTACTCCTCTATTTAGGTGACTATCATCATCCTACAGCCTTAAATTATTTTCTCACTTTATAGCAAGTGTATTGTGCACGTCTTAAGTGATTGATAAAACAACATCTACAGTTGAGCACAAAGTTTGATGTACAGGACTTAAAGTGTGATGGCCTTTTATCACTTTGAGGTTGACAATAAACCTTTGCTTAAATGTAAATAAATGCCTTTAAAATGAATTTGCAAAAATAAATTGACTACCTATATGCTTATATTTTAATTATACCTACCACTGTGGTATGCCAAATTTTGTGATTATGACCCATATAGAATGGTTAGAAAAGGAATCGCAATTTTTATCAGTTATTGTGGTTGAACTTTATTCTAATGATCTAAGTCTAAGGCGCCCTAAATGACAAATTCACATGTCTTGTACTAGAAAATTTATCACTTTAATAAAAATAGATTAATGTAGATTTTCTATTTGTGATAGAGCTTTGGCCATGCCACCTCCCGAGCCAGAACAACCGCTTGGGCAAGACGAGCTGGAACGTCGTCTCCCTGGCTATAGGCGCATCGTTATACCACGAGAGTTGACCCTAATAGAACTCTTGGTAAGACACCTTTATTAACACTTAACTTTCTGTATGCCGTATTAGTTAATCGAACATGGTAACATTTCGCTAATATCGGTCCACTTGTAAGAACTTTTTGGTGGTAGATGGTTTAAAAAAAATTGTAAGCTATATAATAACATAACGGTTCAAGTATTTAACCTTGCTTCAACTAAACTTAATGTTGTTAATGGGCGCGGATGAACAAATGTTCATTTTGCAGAAGCTTATTCTAATTCCTACACAGAAGTTGTCATGTCTGTTTTTGACTATCACCCCACAACTATTTCGGTAAACTAGATAAGAACGGACCAGTGCGCCCATATAACAGAAAATCACGAACAATTACTTTTTCATATTTATAGAAACAAAGTAGCGGAGTGACCACTGATGACGAGGTGCTGCGTATTCGTGAAGCAAGGCTGAGAGTAGTGGCTGAACGAGTGGGCTTGAGGCGGCTCAACGTCCTCGCGCCTAGGCTGCGCACCTTGATATTGGACGGTAGTGCGCTTACATCCTTACGAGATCTTGGAGTCGGCTTGGTTCATTTGAAAGTAAGATTTTTTCCGTTAGTCAATCGAAATACAAATCCTATATTTCAGTTATATTTTTAAGTATCAAGTTTTTTTATTTAAATATGTTTTCAAGTTGAAATTAAACTTCTTTACACAGGTTCTGAGCATCAATCGATGTGGTTTAACAACTCTCGACGGAGTATGGGGACTAGGAGCTTTGAGAGAGCTCCACGCTACTGGAAACCGTGTGCAAGATTTGCAACTCCTAGCCGCATTACAGAAGCTGCACACACTCAATCTTGCTGAGTATGTGAAACGGTTTTACAATTTAGGTTATTAAACAAACTCTTATGATTTTCATCTGTATCTTTCCTTTTCAGCAATCCTATTTTGGAGTCTAACCGACTGTGGACCCTTGGAGTGTGTGGTGCTTTGCGCCGTCTAACTCTGAGTGGAACCCCAGCATCAGATGCGCCTGACTATAGGTCACGCGTCGCGGCCGCCTTGCCCATGCTTGTTTATTTAGACGACAGACCCTTGCACACGGATATTGAATGTATGTGTGAAGCACCATCTATAATAATATAATTAACCTCAGTCATACCTAAGCAGTAGCTGCTAGTATTTTATGCGTAGGCGCTTTTGTTTTCGACATACTAGTGTTGTAATTGAGAAAACCCGTAAATTGGGGGTTTCTTTAACTGAATATTCCAGTCTGATCCAGAGTCTCTGGATGCGCGCAAATTGGAGGCGAGGGTTTCTTCACACACGATAATTACCCTCATTGACAGAATGTTTCAAAGTCGCAATTATTTGCGCAACTGTTTATAAATATTAAAAGTAAAACCAGATAAAAAAGTAAAATCGGTTTGGGATTGGATCCGTTGGAATAACATGACTTAAAAACCTCTGCGTTTCCTATGACAGGTTTGCTCAAACTAAACGATTGTATCAGTTATATTTAATACAAAGTGATAGTCCTTTCGCCTAATTTGTTAATAATCGGCAAATGTAGTCAATAGATGTGCCAATACACCTCTATAACACTTTAAACAAATGGTGTAAAATATACCCTATGTGCAGTTACAGGTGCAAATCTACAGTTACTAAATGGCTTCAGCTAAAGACATACACAGACACTGAAGACCTTCTCACCCTGTCCGTTCTGTAAACCTGATAGAAACATAAATAAACACTACACGATCATGAATCCTACACTACATATACACGTACTTATACACTACAAATTTACAATCATATATATTTATCTCTATTATGTACAGATGTCGAGGCTCCTAGGTAAAATTTTTGCTACTGGCTACGTTTGTTAAATCTATTATCTACGTTTACTTTTAGCTTAAACTATGTGTGAGAGCCCTGGTACCCATAACTCAAGTTAAATCTTATCATGGGTACCAGAGTTCAATTCTATTTTTTGTCACTATTTAAAAGATGTAATTTATGTGTAAATTGTGCACTTTTTTGTGGGAAATAAATTATTCTTTATTCTTAATTGAAATTAAATGCACGCTAAAATGTGACTTTGTTGTTTCTAGATGATTTGGATGGCTTGATGGGCGGAACATCCTCGTCAGACAGTGAACCCGAGCCCTCAACAGACTTATCTAAGATGACGCAGCCGGTACCGGCAGAACCACAACCTGGCCCTTCCACAAATCCACAGGAGGTAAACCCTAATGACTGCAAGAGCAAGTGAATTTCTATCACACATAATATATCTTATATTGTCATGTGGATTTGACTGTGATGTACGGGAAGAATCAATGAAATTATTCATCTTTTCTTCGTGTCTAGGACATTTCAGATCGAGGTCCAGAAGGAGATGTTGGAAATAAGGACAGCACCACAAATTTACGACGAATCCGTTGTCTTCGGCGTAGGCCAGCGACCACGGAGAACGCAGGCCGTCGGCCAGTCCGACCAGACGTACCACGCAGACCGCGCACTGCGCACGATAGACCTGTAATAGATGAACCTACTAGATTGCAGATTCTGAACACATTAATGGGTGAGTATTAAACATAGGGAATTAATTTCGATTATTGGTGTAACTGAACACATCTAATCTTTTCATGCGGTTCAAGATATTTTCTTGATATATAATCCTCATAAGCTTCTACAAGCTTCTAAATAACTTTATCTCTGAGGAGGTTGTGTTGAACAATGTTTTTTTGGATCTTTTCACATTTTTATAAAATCAATTTTATATAATTAAAATTGTTTTTATCAAGTTTACAATCAAACGATAACATTACTTCGCTATCCTGTATTTATTAAAACGTGTCACAAAGACTTAAGAAGCTATGGCACTCGCGACCAATGAATTCTAGATTTTTTTCTTTACCGTTTAAATGGATGGATATTTTCATGGTGTATCCTGTCTCGGAAGAAGATGATGAGTGGCTGTGCAGTGGTAGTAAACTGACTTCACTGGACGCTGTCTGCGGCAACCTGGCGAGGGCTTTGCGGAAAACTTCCAGAACCTACCATCGGCAAACAGAAGGTAAGAATATGTCACATTAAATAAACTTACTACAGTTGACAGGCCTGCGTGGTTGGCAAAGGCTTGCTCTTCACGCCGGAGGTCGTGGGTTCAATTGCAACCAAGGACAGATATTTGTCTGCATGAACATGTCTGTTTGTCGTGAGTCTGGGTGAAATTATCTATGTAAGTATGTATTTACAAAAGAAAAGTAGTATATGTAATATATCAGTTATCTGGTTTCCATAGTACAAGCTCTGCTTAGTTTGAGATCACATGGCCGTGTGTAAATAATGTCCCAGGATATTATTATAAGTGAAATAATATGTTCAATGTTGTAAATGGCAACCAAGATCCGGACTCAAATGTGGCCGACAAATACTGCAATGATCTTAATTGTTTATTTTTAAGTAAGGCGAGCTTTTTTAATTAATTTCTGTAACGTTATTGTTCTGTAATATGGATTTTCTCATGGAAGGGCACATAGCACATAATACCAACGTCCTTTGGGGCAGGAAAGTTCTAGAGTGGCGACCATGAACCGTAAGGCGCAGTGTGGGTAGGCCAGCTACTGGATGGACGGATGATCTTGTGAGGGTCAGAAACCGCTGGATGTGGATAGCGCGAAACCGGCAATTGTGGAGATCTTAGGGGAGGTCTAAGCCCAGCAGTGGACGTTTTTCGGCTGATATATGATGTGTATTTTCTGCAGTAAAATGTTGATTGAATGTTAATGGGATTTTAATGTAAACAAAAATTCTCAGTTACCGCTTGGTAAAGCTAAGCTGTTCTAAGGTCACGAAGTTAATAATTTTATTAATCCAATATATAATTTTCAGTCAAGTGTCTCACCTCTTTCCGGTCATGTTAGCTTGGCCTTTCTATCGGAGTAGGATTCAGAAACCTAAAAAAGATACTTTGGTTTGTGGATACGTAAAAAACAATCCATAAGTAAGGCAGGTAAAAAATCGGACGAATAAGCATTCATCAATGTTATTGCTAGGGGTTTATTGCCCTGTCTATAACGAAGTCATTGTGAAGGTATGTGCGTACTTAGGTTACTTATGACGATCTTAATTTATCACAGCTCTTTTTTCTGTTAAAAAATTTAGTACGTACCTACTATACCGGATTTAAATAGCGTCAAAACTTTACGTTATTTTTTTGATGAAATTGCAGAGATCATATTCGCGTACGAGACATAAATTTTCCTTAGGTATTTTATATTTCTGACACTTGGCTGCGGTTCTCATTAGGTCTACACGGCCAAGTTTGGTGCCATATGTGCATGAGTGTATGTAACGTTGACGATCCTTAAATAAATAAATAAATAAATAAATATCGGTGGCTGTGTGTAAACATATTCCTAATTTAAGTAAGGTTTGAAGAAGAACCGCACCTTGTTATTTGTCCGGTTTCACAAAACTCCGTGAAAATAGGGTTCATATAAGATTACATCTCTAGACTTGCCGGTTATTAAACATGTGATGTCAACTATGTACTTACTTATATTATTACTACCTGTGCCTTTGACTTCGTCCGTGTGGAAAAGTGTATTTTAGTAACATTCGAAAATCAGTATTTCCGTGCATGTGGCACAGTCGTCTGCCCTCACGTGTCTGCCCGTTTGGGTAAGTCTACTTAGGCATATATTCCCCAACTACACCGCGCTGTACCATGTGGCGTTGTGATGCGATCTGCTCTTAGCTGTTACAAACAGTAGTATATGTCGGGAAGAGGGTCACCAGCATTATAATAAAATATAGAAATAACTCTTCAGCACTTGATTATATTTAATTAACAACTTTATAACTTATTTCGACAATCACTTTCACTAATTAATTATTAATAGCACCATAGCAACACTATATAAGACAGGCACGGTACAGCATGGGTATCGGGCGACTGTCGACGAAAGAATTCCCTCTGTCCGGCGTGCATCGCCTTTTATATAGAAAATACAGCGAACGTCGGCTAGTGACAGGCGCAGCTGTGGGCGCAGCTGCGGGCGCAGCTGCTACAGCTGCTCATTAGCGGTTGCACCTGTTGTTTACCAATGTAGTTGCGACGCCGTCACGACCATCCTGACACGCACACGTCTCTGTGTGCGCCTCTTTATGCGATGACGTGAGGGGCGTGTTGTTCACAGATTTTTTGCTAGGTGTGTATGGCAGTGCTGACGCCGTCACGGTTATACTGACGTGTGTGAGTCGCACACGTTCGCCATTACAATTTTAGGTATCTGGGATCAGAGAAAACATAACATTAGATAACTATCCATACCATCTGAACCTCCAGATTGTAGACACTGTTATGGTCCGGCAGTAAGCCCTACAAAGCCATAATTTTATTTTGCTAGTCCGGATTTATTATTCTCTTAATCCATGCTAGTCCAGTATAATCAACCTCTCTAGCCTTTATCATACTATATTAGTCCGGAATTATCATTCCCTATATATAGCCTTTATCATACTATGCCAGTCCGGAATGATCATTCCCTGTAGCCTTTATCATTCTATGCTAGTCCGGAATTATCATTCCCTGTAGCCTTTATCATTCTATGCTAGTCCAGAATTATCATTCCCTTTAGCTAAGTCATTGGTCCAGTTGAACCCTGCAGTGACTTTTAAACATTTATTTTTTATATTCCCTTTTTTTACAAGTATTACCATTATGCACAGCAAAGAAATAAGTTGTCATTTTAATTGAATGTAAAAGTTTCTTTTCAGTTATTACGAGAACCACAATTTTAAACATAATCAGTATCTGTACCAATGGTGCGTGAGCTCGCAGACAAGGTATGGCTTTTTATAGACATCGTATATGTCAGTAAATTAATTGGCTGAATTGCGATCGGTTCCATGAACAAGATCACTATAGTTTCATTTGGAAATTTCTGATAGGCCTGATGAACCAAGTAGTTGAAGAGCCTGTTTGACATTCGTGGGCACAAGGGAGTCATTTTTTTTTTTTTTTTTTTAGCTTGGTCTAACCTGACCACCATAATAATACAACTCATACTGTACCTCTGTTGCCGCGAAAATACTTTACATAACGTTGATAGAAAATCCAACACCATTTAACATTTCTCGCAGGTTCTTTAATGCGACATTAACGCACGTGCCCAATATAATTACTTCACCAGTCCTCAAGCGATTGGCAAGGTAAAGCAACCAAGAACGCCCGGCCCGTTCACAGATAGGCGACCGCCAATGTTGGATCCATTTCCGAGCGTCACCGTGCCTCGGAGTATGCTGCAGACAACAGTCGCCAAACCATGTCACCGCGCGGGCCCAACAACTCTGACACCAGAGTAACACCGCCCATATACAATGAAGACAGAATACCCTGAAACAGTATTTAAGGAGGGACAAACAAGACTCTGCAAACAGAATTACCAGACATTTGTATTTTTGGTGGAACCCAGTTGCCATATCTAAGCGACTATAGTACTTACTTTCACAGAGGTGAAGGATTTGGTCTTAAATCAAAGGCAATGGATCGGTCCAGTAGCGTAATTGCATGAAAGTTCGCACGAATACGCAGATACGTTCATTACAGTCTCGTTTCTTAACGAGAATGATCGGGTTAACATATGATGGCATACACTCTTGAATAATACCTTTGCCAAGCAAGTCCTTGACGATCTCGGGTAGTTTCACTTTGTCATTCGTAGCTGATAGCCATGGCACTTGTTAACTCAATATTCATACCACCAGTCGTTACCACATTCGAAGCAGTACCAACGATATTACACTCGCTAAACTCACGGACACTTAATAGTTGTCGTTCATCATCCTCATGAGGAAAATTGACTATCAGCTGATCATTTAAGTACAAGCATCACGTTTTTCCCTCTGTCGAGATTAATAATTCACGTTATGTAATATAAATGATTTGTACGTTATTTGCCGTTCAACGCATCTATTCCTGTAAGCACTGGTTGGTAAACTAAAACAGTTTTTAGGAGTCACTCAGAAATCTACTTCAAGCCCAATAACGGGAAATTTTAGAACCAAACATAATTCGCAAACTCACTAATTTGGTCTCTGATGCCACGCAATACTGCAAAGGTGGGTTCCCGTGTACACTTAAAATGTTTTAGAACCGATTCAGACATTAATGAAACTTGCGAAACTGTCTTTTAAAACATCGGTAGACACACCTTGTATTACTGCAGTATAGAAACGTCACTATCCACAGGATCGCCTAGTAACTCATGACAAAATTAATAATAATCGGTTACAACGTGTCCTATCTTTTCACAAAATATTAATGTGTGACTACCTTCTTTTGCTATACATTGCAACTGTCTAGCTCGTTATGGACACCACCGTGAGACATGCCCGAAAAATTACATGAAAGGTACTTTACTTCATGTGTGTTATAATTATGAGAACGTTTACCTAGGTTGTTAAAATTTCACTGTATTACTAATAAATTTAGATGTCGATTTCGGTTTAGTATAAATCGAAAAGAACTGAACGAGATCTTTTGTTTTTGTTAAATAATGATTTGTCGTATTGGCCCGAATCAGTGGGTCGGTTATTCCTCGCATTACTATTGAAGCTCATCCCTTAATCCTTTAACAACATTTAGTCACAAAATGGAGCGTCTAGCGTATTTATTCAACATTGATTACCAGGATCGAAACTAGAGATACAATAATGGGTGGATCTTACATTACTCAAAGCGTGCATAGATCCAAAGAAACGTTCTGTTACGTCGATAAACATCAATGTACTCACCACAGCCTCAAGTGGCGCTAGTAGCATAACCGTAACTTGCCTTACATCACCGAAAATAGAAATACCACGACGACAAGTCCGACGAATTAATGTCGTAAATGGCGCTTAGTGTCAAATATGTTTTGACTCATCTGATGTTGAATTTGGCCTAGTCATCAGCTGGTAACTGGGCAGTATATTACAATTAAACAATCGTTTACTTTACATGACTAAATAAAATCAATAAACTTCAATTATAGTTATTGATACAGAACGGTAGCGAGGGCGGTCACATAGGGCAGTACTAACTGTGAGATAGAGTGTTCCTCGCACCCACCGCAATAAGGACTGTACTAATTGCCAGAGACAATATTCCACGTCCACTACCAGTATCACAGCGCTAAGCTGTTCTTGAATAGTTTCAGAAACCCTTAGTATGAGCATCACGGTTTCTTCCATTTTAAGAGAGGTGCAGGGATCAACCAATAATAAAATATAAAAAAAAACACTTTCCCTATGGCCAGACCCATGGCAGGCTATGGAGTCCATCCCATTTCTGATGTCGGGAAGAGGGTCACCAGCATTATAATAAAATATAGAAATAACTCTTCAGCACTTGATTATATTTAATTAACAACTTTATAACTTATTTCGACAATCACTTTCACTAATTAATTATTAATAGCACCATAGCAACACTATATAAGACAGGCACGGTACAGCATGGGTATCGGGCGACTGTCGACGAAAGAATTCCCTCTGTCCGGCGTGCATCGCCTTTTATATAGAAAATACAGCGAACGTCGGCTAGTGACAGGCGCAGCTGTGGGCGCAGCTGCGGGCGCAGCTGCTACAGCTGCTCATTAGCGGTTGCACCTGTTGTTTACCAATGTAGTTGCGACGCCGTCATATACATAACACGTGTGCAGTATATTTGTTAACTCGCCCTCAGTCAAAACTCTGTTTCTATGGTGAGCGGCAACCCATGCTTACTCGACTTCCTTTTCTTTGCTACATATAGGCCAAATACTGCGAGTAGAATGTAATTTCATGCTTGTTAGGAGGCCTTTTAAACTGACTAGTTGTGCCCGGCAGTTGTAAATTTCACCTAACATCAGTTTTAGATTTTTTTCTCGTTCTGTTGAACAATTCTGGTTCAGTTATTTTGTGATAACTAATTAGCGTTGTTTGGCCTATCACCCTAAAAAGTATGGTTTATCCAATCATTGCAGAACTGACTTAGAATTTATTCGGAATTTCAAAATTAGGGTTTGAGCTCAGGATTGATCGAAATTCTAGCTCTAAAACTACGCAAAATCGTAGAACATTCATGGGGTGATTCGGATACTCCTCATCATAAAGTATCTAAATTTTGCGTTTGAACGTCAACTCCTCGGCCACCCTATATAAGCTATATATTACTACAAAGCTTCATCAAAATCCTTACAGGAGTTCCTCCGTGAAAGAGTACCAGACATCCAGACACTAATATTTATAATATTAGCAGGATGCAGTAGTATACGGGTTCATATTTGACGGTCACCGTAGCCTAGTTGGTAGTGCTCCTGCCTACGAAGCTGGTGGTCCTGGGTTCGAATTCCGGTAAGTGCAAATATTTGTGTGATGAGCACGATTATTTGTTTCTGAGTCATGGATGTTTTCTATGTATTTAAGTATTTATCTATCTATATAAGTATGTATATCGTCGCCTGGTACCCATAGTACAAGCTTTGCTTAGTTTGGGGCTAGGATGATCTGTGTGACATTGTCCCTAGATATTATTATTATTATTATTTACCACCGTTACTTAATACTAGTTATAACTACATTTTAAAAGTATACATGTTCACTCTTATGTCTAAGTTCAAGGACAGTTTTAACAACCATAATTTGCTTCTCTAAGGGCGTGGACACATGTTTGCGGTGCGGCGCCGGCCACCGTGTAACGGCACGGCACCGCTACCGCGAGGCGGCACGGCGTCGTGTCGCGACACGGCGCCTTGTGCGGTGCAACGCGGGCACAAACAGTAACCATTGTTCAGTTTTTATCTTGATATGGACCGCGAAAGACGTATCATTTTGCTCCTGTTAATAAGGCGACGAATGAAGAAGAAACAGAATCAAAGAAAATATTGGGTGAATCCATATCTTTCTATAATGAACCATGATGGAGGTCATTTTGAGAGGAAATATGAAGCGCTGAAAAAATGTGGTGATGAGAAATTTTACGAATATTTTAGAATGTCTATATCAAGTTTTGAAGAACTGCTGACCAAAATTGCACCTCGTATACAAAAGCAGTACGTGTTCAGAAAACCTGTGGAGCCTAAGGAAATGATAGGTTTAACTATACGGTAAGAAATAAAAGAATTTTGCATTGATATATTTTTTTATTCAAATCAAAAGTGTAATAATTCGAATGATTGAGTATATTATTATTTAAGAAAAGTCGTATTCTGATTCTTGTGTATCCGTGGTATTGGATAGAATTTCTTCCAAAGGCGAGATTGGTGATGTTTGGTGACGATTTATGCTTTGAATGGATGAATTATAAGCTGTTTGATAAGTCTCATAAGACGTTGTAGCTTGTGGTGATCGTGTAGCTTGGTGATAATTAGTGTCGTAAGAAGTTGCTGTCTGGTATCCACTATATGACTGACACGGTGGTCGATGGAAATCCGTTAAAATCTTTAAAACTCCACTTTGAAACA
Organism: Pseudoips prasinana; assembly: GCA_951640165.1. Classification (NCBI taxonomy): domain Eukaryota; kingdom Metazoa; phylum Arthropoda; class Insecta; order Lepidoptera; family Nolidae; genus Pseudoips; species Pseudoips prasinana. The sequence goes on from OX621239.1 coordinate 10,375,473, forward strand.
TCAAAGTCTGGTGGTCATCTAACTTGTTTAAAGATGGCAAAATAGCTTTAAAAAATGACAGATGTCGATTTTCTGAAGTACCTAAAGTTTCAATAATTTGCCTCTCAAATTCATCACTACTTGGTTTTCGCTGTCGCGTAGTTGTACTGTATGGCTGATATCGTGATCTCGTTTTTGGATTTTGAAATCCTTCTTCTATGCTGTCGTCGGTTACATTTGGAGCATTTTTTTGCAAAAACATGAGCTGTTTGTACAAATGGTATTCTTTTATATGTTTTGCACCAGCTCCAGATTTTTTTGAAAGTTCTATCTTCTTCATATATTTAATAAAATTATCTTTAATGTTGGTCCACTTTCTAATTACGTCATTACCTGTAACAATCATAAAAAAAATGTTTAGAAATATGTAATTAAATAGTTGTTTTTTAATATCTCTGTAAAAGTAAATTAAATATCCTACAGGTTTTTGGCGACAGGAAATTCATTCAGAGATATGGAATTCACAGATTATCGTGGAAAAAGCACAATCGGGAAAATTATACGAGAAGTTTGTCGGGCTATATGGGACATCCTTTTAAGAGAAAGCATTCCGAAAATAACTAAAGAGCTAATAGAACAAATAGCTGAAGATTTTGACATAAAAACTAATTTCCCAAATTGCATGGGGGCATTGGACGGGAAGCACATCAGAATTTGCAGTCCTGCCCACAGTGGATCTCTTTTTTTCAACTATAAAAGCTATAATTCTATAGTTTTGCTGGCATTGGTAGACTCTAGATATAGATTTGTATATGTCGATATAGGATCGTATGGGAAGGAATGCGATTCCACGATTTTTCATAATACAAAATTATACGAATTATTATTACAGAATCGACTTCCAATACCAGCGCCAAAACCTTTACCGGGGCTTCAAAATTCAATTCCCTATGTTTTTATCGCAGATGAAGGTCTACCATTAATGAACAATCTAATGCGTCCATACCCAGGGAAGCATCTAAGTGTAGAACAAAGGGTTTATAACTATCGTTTAAGTCGAGCAAGAAGATATGTCGAGTGTGCTTTTGGTATCTTCGCAAATAAATGGCGAGTATTTCACCGGCCTTTAAATGTTCAATATAATTTTGCGACAGACATTATTAAAGCATGCTGTGTCTTACACAATTTTGTTGTTACTCGAGATGGAGTTAGAAAGTCTGAAGAGCTATGTATTGATAACACTCTTTTAAACATTCAACAAACAACAGATGCAGATTCATTATCAAATCCAGTCGATATAAGAGGCGAATTTTGTAAATACTTTAATAGTGATGTCGGTGCGCTTAGTTGGCAATTAAGCAAAATATAACTAAAGCTCGGTCCCGGAACAAACAATTTTCTACCTGTTTTTTGAGCCGACTAACAAAGCCAAAGTGTTGAGTATGTGTAAAGGATGGCAATATATAATATTGTGCAAGTTAGACAGAGTGATACAATGGTTATCACTGTACGAAATTCGCTTTGTTCTGCGTTTGCGACTGAGTTTTAGTTAAAAAAAAAACTCGACAAGTTGGCATATTGAACATTAACGCATTTTATTCACATTTAAATGTTAATTGTATTTTAAACTTTTTACATTTAAATTTTCACCTATTATTATGTCAAAAAGATAAATGAATAAAATATGTACTCACCGAGACTTGTTTTTTCTTTATTGTCCTTCTCGTCGAAAGATGGAAAAATATTTCGGCATACATCTTTCCACCCTTCAGTTTTCAAATTTTTATCCTTATAATTCTCCTTTGTCTTGTCCCAGAGAACGGGACGTGCTTCCACGAGTGAAATTAAAAAGTCGACATCTAAATCGGCAGCCATTATTATGCATTAAATAACACGTGCAGACTAAACACCAACAAAACATTAACTAGCGAGCGGTGCGCTCCCCACCGCACAAGGCGCCGTGTCGCGACACGACGCCGTGCCGCCTCGCGGTAGCGGTGCCGTGCCGTTACACGGTGGCCGGCGCCGCACCGCAAACATGTGTCCACGCCCTAAATGTTTGTCACACTGACCCATACCTTGAGTTAGCACATTGCTTAACATTTTCCTGATCTTGGTTTGCCGTGAAGACACTTTGCAGTGAAAGCAGGCAATGTATAGTAAAGTACATATTACACAATATGTATATAAGTATCGTGCTCTTTGTTAAGATTGCGTCTTAGTTCAATAAGTTACGTACACCAACCATGAAACCTAAAGGTAAGTGATAGTTCTATTAGTAGGAATTCTTAGGGTTCTAATAGAATAACACGTCTGCATTATTTTTATATGAAATCCTAATTTGATTCATATCTTTCTTACCCGTTCCCTTTTTGTTATTGAATTCTATTAACAAAAATCTGTAATTTAACAATTAGTAGGTATAACAAATGTCGATTGATTTGGACAAAGGTGCCACATGAATAATTGGCTAATGAGGCAGGCAAGAAGTTTTCTCTTCCCAGTTCTAAATGAAATGAACCTTATATTATAAATTTTGAAAGGCTATGAAGATAGGTTACCCAAGAATTATATTAAATATAAAACAGAATCAGTGGCCAAGGAACAATAATGGATATATCCCATCATATCCCATATGCAAGTGTCCTCTACTGTCGTCAACTGGTAGCAGCTCCGGGAAGACAGCAGTTTGTGGCGCAGTCGCTGTGCCGGACTGGCAAGAGCCGGCAAACAGGGAGGGCCATCCAGAGCCCTCCCAGGGTACGTGTCCCGACCATTTGGGACATGACGCAAAAGAGCAGCGTATCCGCCCGATCAGGGGCCAAGAGAAGTCCACACCTACCTGAGGCTTAGTCGGTGCGAGTCCGACATAACCACCCATAGCCACTTTTTGCGGGTGGCATACGTAGGCATACTGCCGCATGCAAGAAAAAAGTAGCTTTCTGAATTTAAAGTCATGGTTTAGGTCCTGTTGATACTGAATCAAATCCATAAGGGACAAGGTTATCCACGCGTGGTTTCTCTCGTAAAATTTGCTTATTATGTTTGCTATTTGTGACTTTTATTTGTCCGATTTCTACAAACATTTAGAAAGTGACCTGAGGATCTTAGCTATCAGAGCATGATGTTTTCTATCTAGGTATGTGTAGTTATCTTGTACTGAGGCAACTTAACTAATTAGTTCTGGCCTAACTAGTGCATACCCGGTAATAAGTGGGCGTATTTTAGGCAGAGATGTAGATACAGGTATGTAGGTAATCGCTATTATATCTGCAAATGTGCACGGTTTGCAGTAAGTAGTAGGACTGTAAACTAGACTTAGTGTTCGGCAATACTGTGTTATGCAACAGTTCAAAATATTTATTATTAGGTATTGATTATTATTCTGTATTAGCGTGATAGATTCATTATGTCATGTGTTAATATCTTGATAGACTGGTATTATATCGCATTCTTTCCTTGTTCATATCAATTCAATGAAATACTGAATTCAAGTTAAACAATTTACACTAGGTATTTAAAACGATAAAGTGCATTTTACTTTACTTGAGAATGAGCTGTTCTAACTTTAAGAATTTCTTAACTACTACCTACTACTATTTTTAAATTAAAATCGTATAATGGATATGTATTTTGGTAGTGTTTCTTAGTAACAACGCCGCGGCGACGTCGTTATGCAACACAAACAGTTAAATTACTGTAGCCCATTAAAATAAATTCGTACTTTTATAACTATGTAGGTAAGTAGGCCTATATTCCTATAAAAAATTAAATGAAATAACAAGAATCTTCAGCATTTACTGGAAATAAAAGAAAACAACACCAGGAGTGTAATTTAATAATTAATTTATTAGTCAGAGAATCGAGGCCCACTTTACATTTTACGATTATAACAGACGTTAAAATATAATAAATATAAATTAAATACGTTAGTGTAGGCCCTAAACTAATGTTAGTCTCGTTAAATATACGAGTGGCCTAGGCTATATCCATTAATTAACCTACTATCGAATTAATGTAGGTACCTATAACTCTGGTTTATATAATTTTGCCGTCGAGATGTTTCTATTATTTAATTTGAACATTGTCCTTCGAGACTCCGCCACTGTTCTGTAGATCGTTTTGATTCCTTGCTTTGAAAACATACCTACTAACTTTTACCTGATGTTGAATGTTGTTTTTGTCTTCTCCGTCTTCTTTTCTCTTCTTCCATGATATTTTTAACCTATGGTCATGCTTCCTATGGTTTTTATTCACTAGTACTTAGGTGTTTTTTGTTAATTGTTGCATATTTTCTACAGCAGAAGCCGAAAGAGATTTAGCAACGCATACAATAGAGGAAGCTGCGCGAGCGCTAGCTGCAGAGATCCCACGCGCCCCGCGACTTGACGACTGGGTGAAATTTAAGGAAGACACCGGGTAATGCTTCTATGAGTACTTTTGTGGTATTAATTCCTCGTGTATTTCAATTGGCTTATGCTCGATATTATTCAAATTAGCAAAAATCCGCATCTGTATATATCCATATGGACTGGGACTCTAGTGACAGAAATATTGAAGTATAGATTGAAAAAAATAAATTGTATGTAGGTTGTTGTCAAATAACTACAGTTATCTCTACATTTCAGGGACTGATGGCTTAGTCGCTTCCTACTGTAGCACTGACAAACCGATGTTAATTTTGTAAATCCTATCGGGATCATATCACCAATACCTACCTAACTGATTATTCTTGAAATTTACAAATTGCCATTTTCTTTTAGCAATTCTTTAACGTATTCATGCACAAATGCCATCTTAATCTTTACGTTACTCAATTCATTAAATTAACATGCTATATTTGCATAGTTTATTCTTTAAATTCTTGGTCACGATTGTAATAACCCCACTGATAATCTTCCAGCAGTCTTCGGTTCTATTGTTATCTATACCATATTACATATAATAAAATCGTAGGAAAGTCAAAACTGTAAGTACATTGAATATTTTAAAAAAAGGATACTTGGGGCGTGATCTAGAATCGATATCGAAGCCAAAAATATAATTTTTAGAATTTTTGTCCGTGTGTCCGTTTGTCTGTATGTATGTCCGGGCTAAACGCAAAAAGTACTGCAAGGATTTACTTAAAATTTTGCATGAATATTAGTAAGAGGTCGGATCAACATATAGGCTACATATTATCACGCTATCACCTACGGGGGAGAAGCTGTGATAATTTATAAAGTTTAACGCGGGTAAAACCGCGGGGCACAGCTAGTCTAACATAATTTTAATTAGATATCTTTTTGGCAGGATTGAAATCGACATAGACTTCAACAAGAGGCCCATGTGTGCTGACTCCAGTAAAGTCCTAGATCGCCTGGAGCGAATAGAAAAGGAGACACAAGAAAGATTTAAAGAACTAAAAGGAAAATGTAATTTTAATATGGAGAGAGATATTTCTCAATTGCCGAACACAAAGTCTAGTTCACTGTTATTTGATGAAGAGTCCCATACTGATGAGAGTTCGATGAATTCTACTTGACCAGGACTTATTTTGAGGAAGTGAACGGGATCTGGTTAACAGCATAGCAATATGTATTAATATGGACATAAGCAAGTCCACATTTTGTGAGCAGATCTTCAAAGTGAACTGATCCTCTATCGTATATAGTTTTTGCTAAGCTAGATATTTTATTGTCCGGTTATCAGGGGGTATTTTCATTAATTTTTCCGGCATTTATTTAATAATTTAAAATTGTGTTTATTGTAAAGTTTTAAGTGTGTAAATTATGTGTACAGAGTAGTAAAACCAAAATAAATAATGTCCGATAGTTATGTCTTATCATCCTAAGGTTTAAAACATATTTTGAACATGTTGAACAAGATAAATCAATAAAAATATAATAACTTCTAAAAGGTAGTAATTTCTCAAAATTAATATATTGGTAATTCCTTTGGAAAGCTATTCTATATCAGCACTAAATGACGTATTGGGAGGCTCTTTGTGGCCAAGGAAAAAAACCCTGTTTAACTAGTCAATAAAATGTCACAAATATCGGCAGTAATGCTACTCGAACCAGGTGAAAACAACTTTCACATACTCGTGTTTTATTTAATTATCAGGATATGGTGGTTTCATGAAAGTTCGTATGCTTGCAACACAACGCCTTTTTGGCAGACTGGTCAAGTAATCGTACCAAAGACACCAAAAATACTTTTTTAAACCAGTTGTAGAGAAAAATTATGTTGTTAGTAATGAAGATTGATTTTTTTTTCACAATCTATGGCTTACGAATATGTTTAATGCAGGTTGGTTTATAATCTTGAATATTTTTTATTGTTAGGTAAGTTGTTGGTTTTCTTTTTACAGTGGAAATGTATTTTTTTTGACAATCTAGGTAGTATGATTTTGTCAACTCGCGCGATATATATCTTTTAGACTTTTTTAGTATAATAAACTTTTGAAGTACCTAGCTATAATGATAGTATAATAAATGCAGTTGTGGTGATGTGATCATATAATTTATGTTGTAAATTAATGAATTTTAGGAATTATTTATTCTGTTATTTTAGTGAAACATGTAATAGATGTATATTTCAAGTTACTTAGTAAAATGTTGTCGATAAAGAATGTGTTGTTTAAAATTTTCCTCTTATTTGTAAAACTTACGTCGGTCCCGGTTGTTATAATCACGCCTGTCTAGAAATGACCCATATTAACTTCTTACGTAGGTACGTCTTCTGTGTACTCAACGATGGTCCGGATAGTCGTATTGGAAGTTTGCACGGTAGGCCGTAGTGGTTTACTGGATGTGTCATAGAAGCTGCAAACATTATGTCGCCAGTATTACCTATACTTAGTTCAGACAAAGAGTGTAAGCAACAAAAAATTTATAAAGCCAATATATAAATTATAGTTTTAATGGTGTTATTATTTTTCAGTAAGTATTGTAGATATTTATTAATTATACAATATCGCATGTAGCGTAGGCAAATTTGGATATATTAGAACATGGTTGTAAGACTCGTAAAAGACTTAAAATAATTTAATGATTTTCCTTAAAGTTATAATAGATTATTCGGTATCATGATAATTTTAAGAAACTAATTTCAATATTTTAGTGCTACGTAGCAATAATTTTTTGCTTGTTTTGAACATTTTATTATTTTACAACAATTATACTAATGCGTGGATTCTCCTAATGCTTTTTAGTTAAACGCTCCTGCCCTTAATGGCGTCTGAAACCACCATTAGCAGGTGTTAAATAGGGTATTTTTACCAGTACTTCGCTTTTAACATCTGTCAAAAATAATGCACACATTAACAGCATTTGTAAGCTGTAGTTAATTGTTAGTAGGTTTGACACTACATATCCTTGAATATACTTGCTCATCGTCACTATATAGGTACTTAGACTACATGTCAACAATTGCACACTACGTAAATAGAACTGTAGATGTATAAATATGCTTTACAAATAATTCTTATCAATGTTATATCTTATTATACGAGACATGACAGCACTCTTTCCATATTCATGTGGAATTTTGTTCTTTCTTAGGTCCTGATCGTAAACATCCTGAACGGCTAAACCCTTCTTCTTCAAATTTGAAACAGTGGCTGTGAACCTATTCTTGAGTACATCAAGTGGAAGAATTATCACCGAAAAAATCAAATATCCCATTGAAATCAATGTATAAATGTAGACATCTGCTTAAATTCGGCTGCACGTGTGGCGTAGCGGCTAAGACAGTTGCCTCGCCGCGTCGTGTCCCGGGTTCGAATTAATATTATCGCCGGACAACTATTTGTGTGACCCATAAATAGTTGTACGGAGTCTGGATGAAATTATATGTCGTAAAGTACACTGCGACATAGGATTTGATTACGTAGTGCAGGCGTTGTCTTAAAAAAAAATATCCGATCCATCCGGGTTTCCCCGGATTTGTCCTAGTTTAGAAGGCCGCCGAGCGCCAAGCGGGGTTTCGTTTGTAATCAGGGTTTAAAAATTTTAAGTCTACTCGTTCGCCGCGGTGTGGACAGTGAGTCTCAGGACTGTTATAACTGTTTATATGTCCGAGTTCTGGGCTCCAAAATCCGGGGTCTTCACGCGTCTTTTCCTGGTTACCAAATTTTAGAGATGGCCCTAGCTTAAATACACTCTGCTCAATATTTGCAACCAGCAGAATGCCTAGTAACTGCTTAACTTCAAATGCTAAAATTACTCTGGAGGGAAGTGAAACTATTTATTTTCTAACTCCTCCTTTCTGATTAAATTCGTTGCAGGATCCAAGACAGTTAAAGCGATTCCCCGGGACATGCCTGAGCTCAGTGTCGTGTCATTTCATTGTGTACCACTGTTGATCCTGGCTCACAGGAGTTGCAGTGGTGGGTGAAAGGGAGGGACTAGTCCCGATAATGCTAAAATATCCATATCACACATTGTAACATAAATAGTAGATGTTACATCCCGGTTGTAGTCGTCACACAATATTCGATGAGCCACGTGAGAGGCCTGTTGTATGGCTTGAACAACTATGATACTTAGGTTACGCCTGCCCCTATGTAAAGTAATTAATAACCTTATCCTCGACTCCAGCAATAATTACATAAGTAATTTTGGAAAAGAGCTGATTGATACTCTTATACTGCTGGACCGATATCTTTTTTTTTGAAGATAACGCCCGCACTTGGGAATCTAATCCCTGTGTCACGGGGTACTTTATAAACATATAATAGACAGACACAAATTACAGACTCAGAACAACTATTTATGGGTCACAAAAATAGTTGTCCGGCGCGGGGATGGAATCCGCGACACAAAGCGGCGAGGCGGCTGTCTTAACCGCTGCGCCACACGGTGACTGCAAAAAAAAAACAGTTTCTTTCACGAAGAAACTGGTTTTCAAATGAAAAACACCGCATCGAAATCGGTTCATCCGTTTGAGAGCTACGATGCCACAACGAACACACACTCATACATCGACGTCAAACATATAACTCCCTTCTTTTTAGGTCGGCGGTTAAAAAAGAAATAAACAAACAACAGAAACAATGACATCGGATCTGCTACAAAAAAGATTATAATTATTTACCTACATGCTATCTCGAGCACAACACACGCAGATGACTGGCGCAGAGGTGACATTGCAAGATTTTTATCAGTGTACAAACGTGTTTTAGAGTTCGTCTTGTTTAAACAAAACCCTTGTAGTTGCACAATAAAGGTTTCAATGAACCGTGCCACTATATTATGGCCTTTTTATGCCACCTGTATGTCTGTCACAGTGATGCATCTCAGCAATTACTAATGCCAGCCATTTTAAATTGAGAATGGTTTTAGATACTGCTTACTGAAATAATTTTATCGCGAATCGAAAACATATTTGAAAAGAAGGAGGATATCAATACGATGGCATGTATTTTGTGTGTAAAGGGTGTCTCAGAATGTTTTTCGTTTTTGAATTGACCAATACGCGCCAACCGCAGGTAGCAGGGGGAGGGGAGTGGTCTCAAACAATTGGCCGGCTTGTTAAGTTTAGTAGCCATGAATCGTTTCACGGGACCGCAGCGCGCGTTTTGCGTGCGAGCGTTTTATAAAAACAACGATTCCTTCACTATTGTTCGTCGTCTCTACAGGACACATTTTAATTTAACAAGCTTAAAACATGTGCCAAGTGCCAATTTAATTAAGCATTGGGTGTGCAAGTTTGAAGAGACTGGGAATACAATGCCGGACAAATCGTCTGGGCGCAAAAGGACATCAAGAACGAGCATGAATGTTGACCGCGTTCGCCAGTCTGTTATGGACGACCCACGACAGTCATTGAGATTGCGTGCAGCTTCTCTTAATTTGAACAAATCTACGGTTCATCGCATTATTTTGAATGACTTACATTTTCACCCCTATAAAATTGTTATTGCTCAGGAAATGAAGCCTGATGATCCTGATAAACGAGTCGAATTCTGCAGGATAATGAAAAACCGTTTTAGGAGTTTCAATAACATCTGGTTCTCCGACGAATCAAATTTTCACATCAACGGTCACGTGAATAAACAAAATTGCAGATACTGGGCTTCCGAGAATCCACTAGAACTGCATCAGAAGCCCATGCACTCGCCAAAAGTTGTTGTTTGGGCCGCCATATCAAGTCAAGGAATTATTGGTCCTTATTTTTTTGAGGATAACCGAGGTCGAACTCAGACCGTTAATTCTGATCGAAATTGCCATATGATCCGGACTTTTTTGGCTACAGAAATGCAAAACCAGTATGGCTACAACCGCAACACCTTTTTCCAGCAAGATGGAGCCACTTCTCATGTTACAAATGACTCATTAGCTGCTCTTCACGATTTATTCCCTGGAAGAGTGATACGTCGCCGAGGAGACATCAACTGGCCACCGAGGAGCCCTGATTTAACGCCTGCTGATTTTTTCCTATGGGGCTACCTAAAAAGTACAGTTTACAATCCATTGCCACCCAACCTGAATGTTTTAAAACAAAAATCACTGAAGAAATTAACTCTATTCCAAGAGGGATTCTCCAGCGAGTGAATGAAAATTTTAGCTCTAGGTTAAATGAGTGTGAACAAGTGAATGGTGCGCATTTGCAAACGGTTGTTTTTCATAAATAAACTTCAAGAACTAATCTTCAATTGAATAATAAATAAAACTAGTTTTAATTGATATTGTTGTTTTTTATTTACCATCTAAAAACGAAAAACATTCTGAGACACCCTTTATTTTACTCGATATCTCTTTTTTATTCGATAGCGAATGGCTGCATATAAGTAGTTGGTTTTTTGAAAGAAAATGTATATCGCTTCTTTGCTTCTTAAAACAATGATATTTTTAAAATGGGTTCGAATAGGGTGCACAAAAATTAAAAGTCATAAAGATATCTGTTGAAATGAGATATCGTATGAGGCAATATAATCCCTGTGGCGCGGGGTACTTTACAAACATATAATAGACGGACACAAATTACATCCAGTTGTGAAGCGCGGGACTCGAACCCGCGACACTAAGCGGCGAGGCAACTGTCTTAGCCGCTGGGCTACACGTGCAGTTTTATTAGATCCAATTATTAAACAATATTTATTATGGATTGTCTTCTGCAACTATCGCATCCTATATCAAGCTCACAATTCAGTACAAAAAGAGGGTTACTTGTAAAACACCAACAACCTAGCAGGACTAGATAGCTAACACTACAAGCAACAACTTTTGTTTTACGAGTTCTGACTTAATAAATAAAAAAAAATATTTCACATCGTCGACTGGCGACTAGAAAAATGGATCAAGTTCAAAGGTGTTAGCGCTGTACCCCTTCCCCGCGCTCTCGCAAGGGTATATTTACGTTATCTTTGCGATGCGCGGAGAGTTATAAACATTCAAGCGTTCAATAAATAATATAAATTATTTTTGAACGAAAAAAAAACGTAACAAATTAGCATATACTCGCTGTGCCCCGCGGTTTTACCCGCGTTAAGTTTATAAATTATCACAGCTCTTCCCCCGTAAGTGATAGCGTGATAATATGTAGCCTATATGTTGACCCGACCTCTTAGTAATATTCATGCAAAATTTGAAGTAAATCCATGCAGTACTTTTTTAGTTAAGCCCGGATATACATACAGACAAACAGATAAACAGACAAAAATTTTAAAACCTGTATTTTTGGTTTCGATATCGTTTGTAGATCACGCCCCGAGTATCCTTTTAAAAAATTATTCATTGTACAGTTTTGACTTTCCTACGATTTTATTATATGCATAGATTACGCACTCGTAGGTTCTGCACATTAAAAGTCCGAGATATTTTCCACACACAATATTTAATCGAACAGAGTATCTTTCTCATCTACCGTCGCGTCGTCGTACAAAGAATGCCCCTATAATAATTCTCCTACCTTATTTATATTTTTATCAGTGACAACCATTTGAAAGTCTAATATCGATTATTAATAGTTTTAAGATGTAAACTTATTATATAATTATTATAGTAATTAATAAAATGATAATCACTAATCAAATAAATAATCACAGTGTAAATATATTATTATAACATAGCAGCTACGTCATAACCGTTGCGCGGCTATTGAATACTTGATAACACATTTCATTATTTAATATTCGGAGAGCCGCTGTTTTCAACTTATCAAAAAAACTGTAACAAATATGATTCTCATCTAATAACTGTAATAAAATGTGATTATTTAGCTAATCACACTAATATTATAAAGACGAAAGTTTGTGAGTGGGTATGTTTGTTACTTCTTCACGTCTAAACGGCTGGAGCGATTTCAATAAAATTTGGTATGGAGTTAGCTGACACCCTGGATTAACACACAGGCTATAATATATAAAGTTTAACGCGGGTAAACTCGCGGGGCACAACCAGTTAAAAATAATAAAAAGAACAATATGCGAAACAGCTCTATAACAATATTAACTAGCATAAATACAATGTAACTTAGAATTAGAACTTAAAACTAGAAATTAATATTAGAACATAGAAATATAATACAATAATAACAAATAACACAAAAACTTGAATAATTTATTTTATTTATTTGATTAACCAACGATTGTTTACATTCATACTATTATTCGTTTGTGATGACAGTATGCTTGCTTAAATGTAACAATATTTTACTGGTTAACACCACATGCAAAAATACAGTTAACAGTGCAAAAAAAAAAATATATAATTATAACATGATAAAAATAAAACATCTAAACACAAATAAAATCAACGTTTAAAATAATACATAATTCAGATAAGATAACTTAATATTAAATTAAAATCTAAAATATTCATATTATTAGTATACATAGAAATAAATAAAAAATACTATAGAACAAAGTGTACAACATTTTTTATATACCTACTTACATCTAACATAAAATTAATTAATTTAAAATAACTTAATTAAAATTGTTAATTAATAGATTAAACTCACACATTTTATTTTTGGGAAAGATTTGAATTATAATTTTGGTTTTTAGCAATATTGTCGTGATGTAAATCAATAATGTCACTACAGCTGTTTAACTATTTACATAATCTGGGTATGGGGAATTAGCACCAAGAACAGTTCTTCGTAGGGGTGGACAAAGCGGTGTGATAGTATTGCGAGGATATCTCGAAGGTGCGTGAAATCTTATTTGGTTCAATAAATTAGAGCAGTCAATTTTGTTTCTTACCAGCTTGTAAAAGAAGAGAGCATCTGTGATATTTCTACGCATAGATAAAGTGTGCATCTTAAAATACTGTAAGCGGCTGTTATACGAGGTGAGCTCCTTTGCTTTGCCTTTAGAAAATAATAATAAAATAAAAATAAAATATGATTTATTGACATAAACTTATTACAGGTGGTTTGAATTCCCTGACCCCTGAACTAGTAGAAACTGTATGTCAGGAGCCAGTGTCTTCGCCTTATGATTAGGTACTTAAATATGCCATATTATACAGTGTCATATTAATATTATTAATGTAACAAAAATTCAAAAGTGTGGGTATGCTTGAGTGCGTGTGCATGTGTGTGTGTGTGAGGGTTTGTGTGTGTGTGTGAGGGTGTGTGTGTGTGTTTGCGTGTGTGTGTGTACGTGCGTGCAGGTGTATGTGTCTGAATGTGTGTGAGTGCGTGCATGTGACATAAATTACATACATATTCATACATAATTATCTTTTTTCATTAAAATGTTCTCAACATCATCATAACTTTTTGCGCTAAGCCATTGTAGTACAGTTGTTCGAAATTTATATTTGGTCAGATTTTTACAGTTCATTTGGATTTTTAAAATTTTGTTGTATAGTGTCGGTGCTAATACATTAAAGTGACGCTGGGCAAAAGTAGTTTTAACAGGTGGTACAGGACAGCGGTCAACACGTTTGGGTGCAGTGGGTAGAGTAGGTACATAATAGAACTATAACTAAATAACGTCCCTGCTCATGGCATGGAGTGGCGATTGTATCATCAAAAAAAAAACCCGCGGGGCACAACCAGTTAAAAATAATGTGAGTTATGTTTCCGTAAGTATTATATGAAAAAAGAATATAAACTCGTAGTTTTTATTGGAATTATCATAAATCCTATGTAAATAAATCTAAGTTACGTATTGGTATACATAAGGCTAACTAAATAACTTTGTTCACGTCTAAGGATTAAACGGAACCCGAGTTAGTGAGTCCGACTCGTACTTGTCTCGTTTTTTCCTCGCTAGTGTCACTCTGTGCACAATATTGAAACATGGATTTATTAAGTAACCACAACGGATAATCCTTTCGGGGCAATGTAAAACCGCGTGTTTTTTTAACTACTCAGTAGTTTTAGTACTCAGACCGATGTGGGTACCTACATAGTATACAATTTTACTTACAATGTATTATTACTGTAATATTCTTTTACAGCTAAATTGTGTAGCTAATTGTATGTATGACTCCTGCTATATTTAAAATTTGACGGTCACCATAGCCTAGTTGGTAGTGCTCCTGCCTACGAAGCTGGTGGTCCTGGGTTCGAATCCCGGTAAGTGCAAATATTTGTGTGATGAGCATGAATATTTGTTTCTGAGTCATGGATGTTTTCTATGAATATAAGTATTTATCTATCTATATAAGTATGTATATCGTCGCCTGGTACCCATAGTACAAGCTTTGCTTAGTTTGGGGCTAGGATGATCTGTGTGACATTGTCCCCAGATATTATTATTATTAATAAGCTCGCTACAGGTTGGAAAAAATATAGCAAAATCAAGATAAAAGAAAGTACTGCAAAGTTTTTGAAGTTATACTTCTTTTGGCGCGATGGAGAAAAATGATGAGAGTGAATTTTTACGTTGCGCGCGCACACCGACACCAAAAAATTTAACAGCATGAAGTTAGTTCTAGGTGGTATGAAAATGTATGAGAGTGAATTTTTACGATGCGCGCGCATCGTAAAAATAACAGCATGACGTTAGTTCTAGGTGGTATGAAAATTGATAACTATGTCCAAGTTGTATATTAAGAAGTATAACTTCTAACGCGTGTACATAAGTACACACAAGTTTTTTTAGTAAGTTGGGCCTACGCCCTACTTATGTACTAAAAACAAAGTTACAGTTATAGTACCTACGTACTATAACTGTAACTTTATATTAATTCAATTAAATACTATCTATTAAACTTAAAAAAGGCTAAACATGACTGAACTTGAATTAATAATATATTATTACGTCGCATGGAAATGCAATAAAAAAGCAAAAATACGGGAATTGCCCTAGTTTACTTGTCTTGGCAAAAATACGAACAAATTATGCTAAAAGAATATCTATGAGGGAGCACAACTATTCAACCAATTACCCTCGTATGTAAAAAATATTGACTCATTCGGCAGTTTTCGGTCATCGGTGTTAAAATATATAATGGAAAATTACTCTGATAAATCTTCAGCGTAATCTCAACATTTGAGTTTCCGCTGGAGTGCTTATCACACATACCTTCCTAAAAAGGACATTATGTATATTTCGGGGGCGGTTACCTTTCTAAACTTGCCAAATGTATTGTTATATTCTCATATAAGTCTTTTTATAAGAATAATGATTGAAAGCCGAATTGTTATACTAAAATAATCAATAAAATAAAAAACAGATATTCAAAAGAAAATAGCTGTCCGATCCTCAATCGGATCAGCAACTTTACATTTTCGCGTATTAAAGTCGAGTGAAACTTGCACTAAACATCCTTATAAAAAGGTCCCTCTCAGGTGACTGGCCGGTAGAGGTCTCTCTCCCCGCCAGTAACTGACAACAATACCCAAAAGGGAAGGCGTCACCCGTATAATATGCTGGTAACCTGTTCATAGTGTTGTATTATTTTGTTTGCGTCGCCCATCGGGTTATACTTTACAAATTATAACTTATGTGTTAATCCGGGGTACCAGCTAACTCCCTACCAAATATATTTATTAAAATCGCTCCAGCCGTTTAGACGTGAAGAAGTAACAAACATACACACTCACACATTCACAAACTTTCGCCTTTATAATATTAGTGTGATAACGCCCGCTCTAGGTTAATCCCTGTGTCGTGGGGTACTTTCAAGATGTCAGGCAAACTGCTAGACAAAAGCCTCCCCAAAGAATGGGTAACATGCCATAATCGCCACGCTAGGCAGGCGGGTCGAGGATCACAGTTTGATGGTCATAGTTATCAGAAAAATGCTGCTGCCCGTTCTATGGTAGGTATTCCCTCGGACGATTTCTACGCCCCCCACGGGATGAGATGGGGTGATGATATTGTATGCCGTCACCACACAGCTTTACTTAACAAACATATTATTGACAGACACAAAGTGCATCCAGACTTAGAACAACTATTTATAGGTCTCACAAATAGCTGTCCTGCGCGGGAATAGAACCTACGACACGAAGTGGCGAGGCGATTGTCTTAACCGCTGCGCCATACGTGCAGTCGAAATTCATTCATATATGTATATTATAATTAGAATTCTTACGCCTCTAAAAGGCACCTTATTAAGCAGTGTACAAAATTTAGTTGCATAAACCTTTGAACTTCATAAGTATTACTAGTATTATATTCTTTTTGGTATTCGTATTAACCATAGAATTAGGTTGGTAACCGTTCGTAGTTTAGGTCTCGCATGGAATATATCGGTTGCTCATAGAATTAGCTTCGAAACTGTTCGAAGGTACGACTATATGTCAAGTTATTGAATTATTTTACGTTGAAGTAAGTTGATAACTGTTCGTCGTTTTGTTCTCGCATGAAATATTTGCGTTGCTCATAGATTAGCTTCGAAACTGTTCGAAGGTATGTTAAGTTATTTAATTATTCCTTGTAGAAGTAGGTTGGTAACTATTCGTAGTTTACTTATCGTGTTGAATTCTTTTATTTGTGTCGCCCGCCCCATATAATATGCAGGAAGTCGTCGTACGTACGTCAACGCGTTTAATTCTTTCATAAGCATTATGCTTAAGTAGGTTGGTAATTGCTCGTAGTTTACTTATCGTGTTGAATTCTTTTATTTGTGTCGCCCGCCCCATATAATATGCAGGAAGTCATCGTACGTACGTCAACGTGTCGAATTCTTTCATAAGCATTATGCTTAAGTAGGTTGGTAACTGCTCGTAGTTTACTTATCGAGTTGAATTCTTTCATGAGCATTAAGCATTGAAGTAGATTGCTTCAAGAGGTAGTTTTGGTAATTGGTAACTGTCGGTATTTTAACTATTAAGATGAATTCTCTTATTAGCTTTGGCTCTTGGAGTAGAAAGGATCGTAAGTATATCAATGCGTTGAATTCATTTACATGTACCCAAACGGATAGTATTAGCATTGATTTCTACTGCATTTGTGTAATCTATTGAACTATAATCCCATTTTAATGGACACGTTGTTTTTTGATTTTATTAATATTGGAACGTTACATTTACAACGCTCATAAAGTCTTGTTGGGTTAGTAGAATTTTATACATATAAGTATACATATAATAACACCGTAAGAAAGCCAAAACTGTACATTAAAGTATACTTGGCGCGTTATTTACAATCGACATCGAAGCCAAAAATATAGATTATAGAATTTTTGTCTGTCGTCTGTATGTATGTCCGGGCTAAACTCTAAAAGTACTGCATGGATTTACTTAAAAATTTTGCATAAATATTACTAAGATTTCGGGACAACATATACATATTATCACGCTATCACCTACGGGGGAGGAGCTGTAATAATTTCTAAAATTTAACGCTGGTAAAACCGCGGGGCAAAGCTAGTATCCATCGATATATTTGTAAATGTATAAAATAAGTAAAACTTGCAATATGCTTTGTATCAAATTCGAACAATGTTAATTTATTTCATGCATTAAATATAATTTAATACCTAGGGACAATGTCACACAGATCATCCTAGCCCCAAACTAAGCAAAGCTTGTACTATGGGTACCAGGCGACGATATACATACTTATATAGATAGATAAATACTTAAATACAAAGAAAACATCCACGACTCAGAAACAAATATTCGTGCTCATCGCACACATATTTGCACTTACCGGGATTTGAACCCAGGACCACCAGCTTCGTAGGCAGGAGCACTACCAACTAGATTGCGATGACCGTCAAATACACAAAATAGATTAGATTCTTTTTGATGTAATATTTATGGCCATAATGTACCTATAACTGTCTGTTATGCCCCTCCTAGATCTCATAATCCACTTGTCTAGCTACTACTATGCTTAAATACCAAGTTGCTAATTATAAATTATATATAATTACTAGCTGTGCCCGCGACTTCGTCCGCGTGTTAATTAGTTTATATCGTTTTTTTTTTTTGTAAAATAAAAGACTTTTTCTAAAATAAAAGTAGCCTAAGTTACTCCTTATTACATAAGCTACCAGCCAATAAAAGTCCCGTCAAAATCGGTCCAGCCATTTTAGAGATTAGCCGGAACAAACAGACAGACAGACAGACAAAAATTGTAAAAAATGTTATGTTGGTGTATGTACCGTATATATATTCATATTAATGTAGTAAAAACCGGTTATTTCAATATTACAAACAGACACTCCAATTTTATTTATTTGTATAGATGTTACCGATTTTATCATACTTTACCTTATGTGCAAATTTCGGATAATAATGTGGGCAATATTACTCAAGATATTGGTTATTTCCATGTGAATGCACCTTTTTGTAGCTGATTATCGTCCCTAAGTAAATAAATAAATATGTTATTTACCAACTTACGTTACATTATTAATCAATATTGCCTTAAAGTAATCAAACGATACGCTAGAAGTGCTGATTAAAATACTTCATACAGAAAAACATCTCACCAATCTAACAAATACAAATATAATAATATCCAGGGTCATTATTCACACACGGCCATCTGATCCCAAACTAAGCAGAGCTTGTACTTTAGAAACCAGATAACTGATATACTACATACATATACTACTTTTCTTTTGTGAAAAAGTACCTACTTATATAGTTAATTACATCTAGTTTCAGGACAAATAGATATGTTTATGCATACAAATATCTGTCTTGGGTGGAAATCGAACCCACGACCTGGCGGTGCGAATTTACTAACCACGCCAACCGGCTCTTGTAAAAATACCATCGGTTAAATAGGTTAGAGATTTTGTCTTTGCTTGTCATCATTGTCTTTATCATATCTGCCGAAAGACGTTCACAGCTGGAAGTCCCCCAAAAATCTCCACAATTTGCAGTCTTGCGCTATTCACATTCAGCGATTTTCAGCGACTGTCACAAGATAATCGGTCCATCTAGTACGGGGCCTGCCTATGCTGCGTAAGAAATACCTACGAACTATGTGCCCTGCCTACTGCCACTTCACTTATCAGTTGGTGAAATTATAGCTTAACTGGTTTGAACGTTTCGTAAAAGAAGAAAGAACTGCATATAAAACTTACGGGTAAAACATTCACGATTAAAACAGAGCTATCAGAGCTACATGTAAAAAATTGCAAGCATTGGTCCGCGAGTGTCTTTAAGAGACATGTATAAAGAAGTTAACAATCTGACTGTAATTAATTAATGTTAATGTTTCAATTTCAAAAACCATTTATTCACTGACCAATTTTTTTTCACAAATAAAAATATACTAAGTTAATACAATGTGGACTAACATTAAAAAAACTTGTGTGTACTTATGTACACGCGTTAGAAGTTATACTTCTTAATATACAACTTGAACATCATCATCAACATCAATTTTCATACCACCTAGAACTAACTTCATGCTGTTATTTTTACGATGCGCACGCATCGTAAAAATTCACTGTCATGCCACCTAGAACTAACTTCATGCTGTTAAATTTTTTGGTGTCGGTGTGCGCGCGCATCGTAAAAATTCACTCTCATCATTTTTCTCCATCGCGCCAAAAGAAGTATAACTTCAATAATTTAAAAAATTTTAGCAACCAGTTTGGTCAGGTTGACCTTCGACAAAGACCTCCCCTAGTTTTTTCCATTCGTCTCTGTCTCGAGCAAGGCTTCGCCATCCTTTTGGTAGATCGTCTTCCCATCTTTTTATTTGTCGTCCTTTGTGTCTTTTCCCCATTTCTAGGATACCACTCCATCACGTCTTTGATAATATTAAAGTTTAGGTAAAATCTACCTTATGTACAGACGCCAGCACATCCAGCTACCGCAATCTGTCAAATTTCTTTTATAGATTTTCAACTTTATCACATGAGCATGAGGTTCACTTTCAATTGGGGAAATTTGACAGATTGGCGTAGCTTGATGTGCTGGCGTCTGTACATAAAAATAAAGATTTTTTCCTTCTGTAAAAGGAGCGATACTCATAATATAAATACTAGATTTAAACAAAACCTTCTGCTACATATTACCCGTGACCATAAAATAAGTACCTAATTGTTTCTGAAGCAATGTATAAAAAGCTTCCCAGGGATATCTGAGAAATATCGACATATATGTTTATTATAACCAGTAGAAATAGAAGGGTTTACTACAAAACTTCTGATTATTTAAGTAAAAAAATTTCTTGGGGTTGAGTCGTTCTTATTTAACACATTTGAATACAATTCTGAATATTTAAATACTTTAAAAAAGGATTCCTACTGAGTTTTCTGGCAGTACCTACCAGGCCATGCCCTGCAAGGTAGGATTAAAAAACAATTTACGATTCCACACAAATATAACATTTTAACGCAATAAATGAATTTCCAATTTGAATTTCAACATTTACTTACAACGTGTGTGGAATTTTAATCCCGGTTTTAAAAAAGCTATGATTACCGAGGCAAGACGCCGAGAATGACATAATACATTATTATAAGAAAAATGTGCGGCTCTCCAATTGGCGCCATCTGCATCTTAACTACTAACATTATCACATTATAAATCCGTATCTACATAATCTGCTGTGTAGCTTTATGTGATTGATGGCGATGAATATGAAAATAGCTCATTTCGTGGGGGCTTAGAAACCGTCCTGAGGCAATTTCTTCCAAAGAACGGGCATCAGCGTCTCACTGTGCTCTGTAAGCACCATACTGCGATCGCCAACCCGTGAGCCAATGGTGGTGATTATGGCATATCCCTCCAAATGATGGACACGATTCTATTGTGGAAATTCTTAGGCCTTCCCAAGCATCTCCTTTTAACGGCGGATTTAATGACTTACATTATCATGTTCCCTCTCATACCATCCCCATGTCAGTCACCACTCTGAGTCGCGGCTTGAACCCTCATATTCTAATTTGCTCAACTTGAGCCCCTCTAGCTGTGCTCTGAGACAGTACAAGCATCCAACAATAAACCATTTTTTTAAACTATGCAACTATTGCAAAGCAAAGATCAACAATCATGTCCCGGGGATTTGCTTCGACTGTCTTGGATACCGCAACAAATTTAATCAGAAAGAAATAAGGAGGTGTAAAAAGTTCCTCCATAACAAAGCGGCGGACAAAATGGTATCTTGGTGCTGCGGGATCGATCCCCGTAAAGGACAACTATTTGTGTGATCCCCCATTAATTTTTGTAGTGATTTTAGGTGTGCTTTCGATTACCTATTAATTTTATGATTGTAAAGCCATCCGGGATATATGGATTTTCCGTAAGCGTTCTTTTTATTTTTAATACGGGCCGGTTGGCTAAAGCTTGCCTTTCAAGCCTCAGATCGTGGATTCGTTTCCCACCCAGGACAGATATTTGTGTGCATAAACATGTCTGTTTGTCTTGAGTCTGAGTGTAATTATCTATATAAGTATGTATTTACAAAAGAATAGTAGTATGAGTGCACGTGTGGCGCAGCGGCTAAGACAGTCGCCTCGCTGCTTCGTGTCGCGGGTTCAAGTCCCGTGCCGGACAACTATTTGTGTGACCCATAAATAGTTGTTGTGAGTCTGGATGTAATTAGTGTCCGTCTATTATATGTTTGGAAAGTACCCCGCGACACAGGATTATAATGCCTAATGCGGGCATTGTCTGAAAAATAAAGTAATATATCAGTTATCTGGTTGCCATAGTACAAGCATTACTGTTTGTTTTGGTTTTATATATAATAATAATATCCAGGGACAATGTCATACAGACCTTCCTAGCCCCAAACTAAGCAAAGCTTGTACTATGGGTACCAGGCGACGACATACATATATACACTCACCGGCACGGAAACTTGGCCACCAATAACTTGCCGATAATTTCTATTTAAATATTTAATTTTCACTATATTATGGGTTTATGCACTAAATTAGGGTTTTTTATGGTTTTGTAACTCAGTTATTGAAAAAATGATGCACCAGCAGTAATCTTTAAAAAAATAAGCAGTTTCACAAAAATATTGGTTTTAACACTGTCAATTTAAAAAGAACACAAGATGAAAAATAACCAAAAAGTCTTCGTTGTGTTTGCATTTTAATATCGGGTGTTTCCTCCCCTAGCCCCGATAACAGCTTGCATTCGTTCTGGCATACTTTGGATGATGTTTCTGATCTCAACTTGTGGTATGCTTTCCCAAGCGGTCAGTGCTGCATTTTGAAGCTGATTCAGAGTTTCAGGTGGGTTGGAGGAGGACTTTATTTTTCTTTTAAGCTTGTCCCAGATATGCTCTATTGGATTTAAGTCTGGACTACGAGCTGGCCACTGCAATTTTTGAATACCAACCTCTGTAAGGTATTCCTCCACGCAATGTGCAACGTGTGGGCGCGCGTTATCGTGCATTAGGAGGAATTCGTCAAATCCAATAAACCCTGAATATGGTAACACGTGTTCCTGAAGAATCTCCTCGATGTATCGTGTTGCCGTTAATCGGTTATCGACGATAACTAACTCCGTACGTGCATCGGAACTTATTCCTCCCCAAACCATTATAGAGCCTCCATGAAAACTAACAGTTTGTGTGGTGGTAATGGGTAAAAACCGCTCTCCTCTTCTTCTACACACTCGCTCCCGACCATCTGGAGCTCGTAAAGCGATTCGACACTCATCTGTGAACAGTACTCGAGCCCACTGCTCATGGGTCCAGTTGGCGTGTTCTCGTGCGAATCGAAGTCGAGCTACTCGGTGACTTCTGAGAAGTTCTGGGCCGCGTGCTGGTCTACGAGCTTGTAAATTCACTTCCTCCATTCGTCTTCTCACTGTACGTTCACTAACATTGACACCTCTTGTGAACTGGAGTCGCTGGCGTATCTCAACAGCGGTGAGGTAGCGGTTTCTCAAAATTTCCAGGACAATAAACGATCATCCCGGGCTGATGTGCATCTGACGCCTCCGCTGCCTGGTCTGCGGGAGTAGCGGCCTGTCTCCTGGTATCGTTTCAGCGCATACTGCATCGATGAACGTGGTACATTCAGTGTAACAGCAACTTCTCGCTGTGTCAGCCCTTGTTCGATCAATGCTACAGCTTGTGCAACCTGTGATGGTGTTAATGGCATTTTTATTGGAATTAAATCACCTTTAGTTATTGAAGTAACAGTACGATATCACAATAATTGAACAACCTAACAATAAACTTTCACAAAACACAAATTTAAAACAGCAACTTAGTCGCTCAGATGTCCGGGTTCAACTAAAACTTAAAAATAACGTCATATTGCACTCAAACATGATAAATTACCCTCTTGAACTAAAGGTAAACATTTTTTAGACCAACCTTCATAATAAATACTCATAGGAAACACTTAAAGCTCTTGTTATCGCGAAATACGCGCTTGGCCAAGATTCCGTGCCGGTGAGTGTAGATAGATAAATACTTAAATACATAGAAAACATCCATGATTCAGGAACAAATATTCGTGTTCATGACACAAATATTTGCACTTACCGGGATTCGAACCCAGGACCACCAGCTTCGTAGGCAGGAGCACTACCAACTAGGCTACGGTGACCGTCAGTTGCTTAGTTTATGATCAGATGGCCGTGTCTACATAATGTCCCAGGATATTACTTATTATATTTATTATTAATCGCTAACAAAACTTTTCGTAACGCTCTCGTCACGCATTCACCAGCTTACTCCCCAAGTCAAGCGTGCGTAAAGAAGTTTTACATCAATAAAAAGAATTTCCGACATTAGTATGTAATTTCTACAATTGAATCATGTGAAAACTACAACATTATTTCAGTTCATAACACGGAACCAGTTTTATAAGAGTCTCATGTAATAGTAGGCGCGGCTCTTTTAAGTACCTTTATAAGATGCCGTTGTCTCTAAGCCCATATCAAGTTAACTGCTATATGACTACGTCACAATTTGCAATTTTCACATGTGGACCCAGAGTGCGTACCACTACGCGCCGTCGCACACGTAACCACCACAAACCTGTCAGTCAGTCATCGTTGAGGAGCGTTCGCGTACAGTCGTGTATCGTGCCTCAAGAAAATATATACCGGCGTGAATATGAGTGCGAATCAGTATATCTATCGTGTAGTTGTGTCAAACCTCCTAACACTTTACTACAGCATACAAATGCTTATTTTATTCGCTATCGCCTACTTGAAAAATCCGTTCGCTAGTCCCTGGACCCAAAAATTGAAACTGGAGCCGCCACCGCCACTTACAGATAAGAAGTACGGCGTCCATAAATACTTAAAAGTCAATGTAAGTATGTGTTATTTATCTTTAACCTTTTTTATGCTACCTGCAAAAGGTGTATGCGGGTTGTCGGACACGCATCAACCTCAGCGCTACGAAATACCCTTCTTTAAACGAGGTTTAAAAAGAGTATTAATCTCATGAGGGTAAAACAAGAAAAAAATATCTACAAAGTAATAGAATGAAGTAATCAAAAATAAATAATAATAATAGAATATTATTAAATTGATTCTGCTTTTAAATGACCGTCGTTGCCTCCTCGTTTGTATTTGTTCCAAGTATTCATCATCACTACTCTCGCTGCTCGATGAAAGTACCATTTTTTGTATTAAACCTTTTATAAACACTTTCTTACACCTTCAATATTCAAAATATGAATCGCGACAGAAGGTAAGGCGCCTGTCAGAATTTTTGGACAATTCTACAAATAACATGTCATGACAACTGTTTAATAAGGCAGAATTTACAAGTTTTTCACGACAAATTGTTGCCTGTCACCTGTCTCTCAAAAAGTTTTATTAAACAGAAATATGTCGGATTGTCGTGACAACCCGACATATTTGTCGATTTTCCACCATGTCAATTTTGTCACCTGTAAGTTTTATTAAACACACAATTGTCGAATTGTAACTTTTTGACACATGTTGGACTTGTCGAATTGTCAGCTTTATTAAACAGGCCCCAGGTAGGCCGCTAGCGTCTGCCTCCAAGAGCAATAAAAAAGAACTAAGCCTAACCTACCGTGGACTTCTCTTGGCGCATGATAGGCGAGCCGCGGAAACGCGGGAATGCTGCTCCGGTGTTTCCTCTTTTGCGCAATGTCCCTCGAGGTGTGGGACAAATGTCCTGAGAGGACAATTACTTGTTCTCCCGGCACTTGTTAACCGGCTCCCACAATTTTTTGTGCCTTAACATGTCTATTACCTAGTTTGCACATAATTGCAGTTATTATCTCAAGGTTGTCTACATAATAAAATGATTTAATTAATTACCAAATTTTTATGTTTGAGATGTATTTAACAATACCAGCCTTCAGGATATGATTGATAGATTCATTGTTTTGAAGCGTGACTTTGCATAATTAATTTGTTTTAAATTCGTACGTTTGTTTATGACTACCTATATTATGTGTAACCGTGCAAGCGCAATGTGCAAACACGCTATTTATTACTAGCGCTACTAGCCGAATTAACTGGTCGGTACAGTGGCCAATCTCAGCGGAGTCTAGGCACGTTAAGACTTTTTATTCCCTCACTCTCTCTTATTCTATGGGATGGCAATTCAACGCGACCTGTGATTGATCAAGCGCCGGACAGTTTTACGTGATCACTGAGGCTGGGTCGTATAACACCGACTTCAAGTCTCTGGGCTGTCACTTGCAATGTGCAAGACTTGAGATTGGCCCGACCCGGGATTTGAATCGGGTCCTCATTATCTGCGGTTGAACACGCTACTGCTAGACCAACGAGATATAGGAAAAGAAAACATGAATTATTCATATTACATGAATAAAACATTAGTGATAGAACTCAGATATGCTAAGGAGTGAAAAATTGTAGGTACTAACCATATAGATATTTAGATTTAGTTAAAAGTACCTCATTATAGGACACGTTCGATGTTTTTAAACATTTGATATTTCGCGGCTTTACAGTTTCGAAGACATAATAGATCTATTAAGGTGACGTCTGTCAAAAATAATTACTGTTTAAAAATATAATAAGTCAACATTCAACGTATAGACTTATTGGGATAACATACAAAATCAGATGTTTTAACGATAGAAAAAACATGCGGGGCAGTCTTTTGGGGACTACCGATAGAAGTGAAAATAATTTGTACACGTCTAATCTGAATAATTTACAATATAATAGTTATATATATAGCTATATAGCTTATAGGAACCGTGACATGACGATGATGCGAAAATCACACTTTTTGTGTAGATACACATATACACAGTATACATTTAGCTCATGAGAAGCGACACGTGTCGATGCTGCGGTTCTAGGATTTCAATCAAAAAGCGCTCAACGCGCCTAAAGATGTTCTCACTTAAAAAAGAATAAAAAAAATCGGTCCAACAAAATATTTTTTATAAATCGGTACATACTTAAACAATCTGGTCTTTTTCTGACGACAGTGCTAGGTCATCTGCGAACCTCAGATAGCGGAATAGGCGCCTTGTATTTGTAGCCGTGATCTGTTCTAGTCTAGCTTGCTAATAATAGTTTCAAGGATAGCTACAAATAGTATTGGGGAAAGCGTATCTCCATGCATTGACAACCGATTACAATAACATTCCCTATCGAATAAAAAAAAAAATTCCAAAGGAATATAAAAATAATTTTCGAAATTGGTTCTATCAAAATGGAGAAATCTCGTGACAAAGTCAGGTAGTTAAAAAAACATATCACTCAGTCGAATTGATCGATCTCCTTCTTTTGAAAGCGACAAATAAAAAATCTTTAGAAAATTATGGAAGACATGGCCATGGAGCATTATTTGTAAACTATAACATCTAACTAATATTATAAATGCGAAAGTTTGTGACTATGGATGTTTGTTGCCCTTTCACGCAAAAACTACCAAACGGATTTTGACAAAACTTTGTAGTAATATACCTTATACATA
Organism: Pseudoips prasinana; assembly: GCA_951640165.1. Taxonomy (NCBI): domain Eukaryota; kingdom Metazoa; phylum Arthropoda; class Insecta; order Lepidoptera; family Nolidae; genus Pseudoips; species Pseudoips prasinana. The sequence goes on from OX621239.1 coordinate 10,402,672, forward strand.
TAATAATATAATAATAATAATATAATTATCACCATCATCATATCAGCCGAAAGATGCCCACTGCTGGACGAAGGCCCCCTAAGATTTCCACAATTGCCGGTCTTACGCTATCTGCATCCAGCGACTTCCAACGACCCTCACAAGTCAGGGGCCTGCCCACGCTGTCTTCTGGTTCCTGGTCGCCAGTCGAGAACCTTTCTGCCCCGGCGGCCGTTATAATAATAACAGAATAACATGGGCTATAATTTATAAAGTTTAATGCGGGAGGAACCGCGGGGCATAGCCAGTTAACTATAGTGTTTTGAATAGCAATAAAGCTAGCTAGCATTTACGACACATAATTGAATTTTGAAATAAATGAAAGGTAGTTAAATGAAATGGCTTGTGAGAGGTAGCATCCTGGTGGTTGTAGTAACCGGGTTATGTAGAATATTGACGGTTGTCATAATATTCACTACACATAATATACACACACATACAATAGTGCAGTAGCTAGAGGGTTAACCTCCTCTAGCTCCTGCTAATTGAAAGGGACAGGAAGCTATTGTATCGGGATATTGGCAGTAAAAAATATACATATGTAGGAGAGATCGAGGTTTCAATCTTAGTCCCTAAATGAGTGGGTGTCTTTTTTTTTCACGTTATAAGTAGTTTGACATATTATGTACCTTATTTTATTGATGAAGCGCATTGTTGACGTTTAAATATTGTCATTTATTTATTTTTCTTTTGTCATATACTTATCACTGTATGTATTATATAATATAATGGCTTTTTTTGTTATATTATTCTATTTTCACAATTGTCACGAGTTTAAGTGTACCTAAATGTAATAAAAGATTTTTGATCTGACTTGTTCATTTGAGGATGGGTTGTCTAATATCATAGATACTTAGGTTGCCCCACTTGCTAATACTGGACTTTATAAAGTACAGCAGGCTATTTAGAGGTAACATCATGATATTCGTAGTATCTGGGTAGTGTAGGATAAAGCGAGGTCCACAGGAAGAATGGGTAGTCTTTTACTATAGACACTTAGGTTGCCCCACTTGCTAATACAGCACTTTATAGAGTACAGCAGGCTATTTAGAGGTAACATCATGATATTCGTAGTATCTGGGTAGTGTAGGATAACGCGAGGTACACAGGAGGAATGGGTTGTCTTTTACTATATACACTTAGGTTGCCCCACTTGCTAATACAGCACTTTATAAAGTACAGCAGGCTATTTAGAGGTAACATCATGATATTCGTAGTATCTGGGTAGTGAAGGATAAAGCGAGGTCCACAGGAGGAATGGGTTGTCTTTTACTATAGACACTTAGGTTGCCCCACTTGCTAATACAGCACTTTATAAAGTACAGCAGGCTATTTAGAGGTCCCATCATGATGTTCGTAGTATCTGGGTAGTGAAGGATAAAGCGAGGTCCACAGGAGGAATGGGTTGTCTTTTACTATAGACACTTAGGTTGCCCCACTTGCTAATACAGCACTTTATAAAGTACAGCAGGCTATTTAGAGGTACCATCATGATATTCGTAGTATCTGGGTAGTGAAGGATAAAGCGAGGTCCACAGGAGGAATGGGTTGTCTTTTACTATAGACACTTAGGTTGCCCCACTTGCTAATACAGCACTTTATAAAGTACAGCAGGCTATTTAGAGGTAACATCATGATATTCGTAGTATCTGGGTAGTGTAGGATAAAGCGAGGTCCACAGGAGGAATGGGTTGTCTTTTACTATAGACACTTAGGTTGCCCCCTTGCTAATGCAGCACTTTATTAAAGGACTGCAGGGTATTAAGAGGTTGCATCATGATATTCCTAATATCTGGGTAATGTAGGCTAGACCGAGGTTCATATGAGGATGGGTTGTCGTTTATCATAGACTTAGGTTAACCCGCTTGTGGCTACAGAATTTTATAAGGGGTACCACACTTGTATGTTATAGAGCGAGGTAAATAAGAAGATGGGTCATCGGTTCTCATTTTATGAAAGCTCCTCCAAAGTTCTCCAATAACCACTCCCTCAACTCAATGAGCTCTGGCAAACTTACTTATATACAGAATCACATATTAACTTATTAAATATTCATTAATCTCTTTGAGCAGAAAAACCTGGTACAGCCGTATTATCTTTACCTGTAGTCAGTGTAATTTCTACTGAAATAATTTGAAAGTATTTGGAATCCAGTTAATATTAAAATACTTAAGTATTGTTTTTTTTAATTAATGAGCTCATGTCGTAAAGATTCCATTCATTATCCTATATTTGGCACGCGTTTTGACTTCTCGGTAAATTATGATGACATGTAACTTTCTCTTTTTTACCTGCTCAAATACGTTCTTGGCCCATAAGATTGCTGACGTCACTGTCCTTCGCCTTTTCTACAGTTTTTTTAATATTGTTGACGTTAAAATGAAAAAAAATTGTATTTGTTTTTACCCATGATATTTTTAAGTATCGTAAAACGGGTGAATAGAAACTGAAACAAAATTTTACATCCGTACATAAGTAAAATTTTGTTGCCTTCAACCGTTTTCGAAAGACGACTTAGGGGCAACGCAAATAGAAGACGGCGAGACGAAGGTACGGTACAGACACGGCGCAGATACGGTGCAGGCGCGATATCTGCGCAAACAGACGCGGGGACGGTACGGCACAGAGTATTATTATACAAGGTGCTATTTAGTGGAAATAACATTTAATACACCTCCTTTCGGTTTTTTTTCGAATACTAATTCCCTCCTTTTGTATCATTATAATTCCTATGTACAGTCGAGAGCACATCAAGTGTAACATTGCGCTACGAAAGCCGCCACTATTACAAGTGAAATAAAGGCGTGCTCAAGGTCAAACTGTATAGCTTGATGTGCTGTCGACTGTACTTATGTTTGCAATCTGTAACCGCTATGTTTGCTATTTAACTACTTTAAAATACGAATAACATCGAAATACATAAATCAAATCATAATAAGTTAAATTACATCGGATTTTCATTAAAATCATGGATTAAGGCTGATTTACATTGATACAGTAGCTGGCGCCAGCTACTGTATCAATGTAAATCAGCCTTTAAATATCCATATGGACGAAAATTTGAACAGTTTAAAATATATCGCTACGTATCTTTGTTCATACTGTATATAATGCGAGACGCCGCTTGCGCCTACATCTGCTGGCGACGTGGCGGGGGGCGAGGAGCGGCGTGCCTGCGCCGTCCGCTTGCCGCCTTCAGTCACGAACAAAAGATAACGCAAGACGCACGTCGCTTCGTATACAGGATGCGTGACGATATTGAGTTTAATATTGAGTTTTGCGAGTTAATTGAGCAATACCCGAATATCTATGACTACACTAAGACAGGGTACAGTAACAGAAATGTGCAAGACAAAATATGGCAAGAAATAGCAATAAAAGTCGGTGCAACAGGTATGTATTTTATTTAAATTTTAAACATTATGTCTAGTCTGAAACGGAATCGGAGATCGTTGTGTTAGATATGTTGTAAGATATTCCCTGATATGGTGTTTGCTCCTATCAAATTATTTCTAAACCGTGGATTTGATTTTTTACCATCACATGTGCGAATTACGTTATGCAACACACACATTGCTTTTATAATATTATCAACATATTCTGGTTTGCAGCAAATAGGCGTGTAAAGTCCACCAAACTTTGACGCTAACATACCATAGGCACATTCTACTGACTTACGTGCCCTTGACAACCTGTTATTATAAGCTCTTCTCTCATTAGTCAATTGATTTCGACCATATGGTCTCATAATATTTCTTTTTAGTGGAAAAGCTTCATCTGCCACAAAATAAAAGGGCACATTCTGTGTTTCTCCAGGCAAAGGTGTAGGGTTCGGTAAATCGAGATCGCCTAGATCCATAGCTTGTCCAAAAGAGCTAACTTGTAATACTCGCCCATCACTATTTCGGCCGTATTCACCAACATCTATAGTTAAAAAGAAACCATCTGCATCTACAACTGCTAACAATACAATAGAGAAATATCCCTTATAATTTATGAAAGTCGAACCCGAGTTGATGGGCGCTGTAATTCTAATATGCTTTCCATCTAAACTCCCAACACAATTCGGTAAATTCCAGAGAATGTAAAACCGTTCAGCAACTTCTACCCATTTTTGTCGTGTAGGTACAGGCATATATTCCGGCTGTAGGCATTCCCACAAAACGCTAGAGGTTTCATGCACAATTTGCCGGACGGTACTGCCTCCTCTCAATACATATCCAGAAAGTGATGTAAACGAACAGCCATCTGAGTAGTATCTGTAACAAAAATAAAATAGCAACAAGTATGTAACATATGTGTGTTTAGATTGAGGTGCCACTTTTCGCATCGTAAAGTGGCTAATGGAGTTATTTAGTAGTAGTTTAGAAAATTTTGTAGAACGGATATTGGATTTTGTATTAGAATACTTCAAAAGTTAAATGAATATAAAGGTGGCACCTCAATCTAACTGTTTGCATTGAGGTGCCACTCAGAACTGGGAAAATTATGGATGAAATTTTATCAAAATTTTGTATTATTTTGTAGTACTCCAGAATTCTGGAGTACTACGAAATTTTGATGAAAACTCATCCATAATATTCCCAGTTCTGAGTGGTACCTCAATCCAAACAGTTAGATTGAGGTGCCACCTTTATATTCATTTAACTTTTGAAGTATTCTAATACAAAATCCAATATCCGTTCTACAAAATTTTCTAAACTACTACTAAATAACTCCATTAGCCACTTTACGATGCGAAAAGTGGCACCTCAATCTAAACACACATTGTAACTAACCTCCTTAAATATTTTTCAGCCCAAGAATGTAAAGAACGGTGGAAGAATATTCGATGTAGTTACAGCAAAAACAAGAAAAGGCTAGATTTGCCATCTGGATCAGGTGCAAAGACGATTAAAGAGTACTACCTTTCACCACATCTACATTTTTTAGACAATTACTTGAAGTCCCGACCAACCAAAAGCAATCTAAGCAAATATGATAGCACAGACGGTAATGATAGTGAAGAAGTCGATGAGACACTGTTTACTGGTCAACTAGCTTCTGAAAACACAAATTCGGATTCCATCTCCAATCAATCCACGACAACACCGCCACTGCTACCACTATTAAATAAAACTAGGGCAATCTCTTTAAAAGATGTCAATAAATCAGCACATGAATATTTCAGTCAAAGAGCATTACAAATGAAGACCATACATAGAGCTGAGCCTGAAACAGACAGCGATCTAGCTTTTTTTCAAAGCATGCTTCCAGATATGAAATCAATGACACCAGCCCAAAAACGAAGATTTAAAATGGGCGTTCTCAATTTATCAGAGCAAATTTTAAATGACCCAGTACCTAGTTATCCTAGGACACAGCCGTATTATCCACGAACACCTTCTCGAGAGACAGATTATGATCCTAATGAAGGTGCAACCCAGCAGACTCTTACATCCAGAGCTAATACAAGTCCAGCACCTTCGTTTACCTCGACTCAGCAGACAGCTAAACATACTGCAGCAGCTAACAAAAATCCGGAAACTCAGCTGACTTTGATATCCGGAGAGTATATAAATCCAGCACCACCGGCGGCAGTGGCTGTAATTGAACAAATAGCTGGGCCTTCAAGACACCGAACTTATGATGAGAAAGCTTATCATCAACTCAGCATTTCAGAATATCAGCAAACGCGGACACCGGGGGCTTATGAAAGAGCACAATCCTTAGCACCTCCGGCAACTCCAACTACATTATGTTTGCCAATATTTTCACCAATAACTCCAGCTACACCTCACCCGAATCCAGAGACATCTATCCAATCTCATGAAGACGAAATAAGTGATTTTAATGAGAACTATCCAATGCCTTGAACTTTATTTATAAATGGCTCTTAGTGCGACAGCTAGCTTGAGTAGTCATGTGCTGTCCCTGTCCGCATGCGCTGATTCTGTATTGTGAGATAAGGACAGCACATGATGACAGCTTGACAGATACTCAAATTAGCTGTAACACTGAGAGCAATTTATAAATACTAATTGTAGCAAAGATGCTAAACCAAAAACATTTTCAATGAATATTATCTTTTGATTTGTCAATAAAAGTTTGATCTGTAAAAAATAGTTTCACTTACCTTAAAGTTATCAGTAGTCTTTCTTCAGGGCTGATTGGTTTTCTCCAATTTGTAACTTGCTTCCGAAGTCCTTCTCTTACTTTTGACAATACGATATGGTAACATTCCAGTGACATTTTATAAACTGTGCGAAAACGATCAGGATATTCATATAATGTTTCCATTATTTTATAGTACCTGTGCTCTTCTGCATTTCTCCACACTGGATGTATCCAATACCTTCTTGGTCTTTGCTGTAAATTAATAATCTGTAGCAAAGCCAGTGCATCTTCATCTTCGTCTGAAGAGGAATACATGTCTTATCCCGTCAATATCACGCTCTATAATGACTTAACTTGCCGTATCGTCCCCGCGTCTGTTTGCGCAGATATCGCGCCTGCACCGTATCTGCGCCGTGTCTGTACCGTACCTTCGTCTCGCCGTCTTCTATTTGCGTTGCCCCTTAGACTAAGATGCCATTCTGCTGCCGTTTTCCCTCCCTAGAGTTTTAGACTAGATCAATATTTGTAAACAATAACTACTCATCTTATTTAAAACAATATTTCAACCTACAGTGTGTTTATCAGTGACTAACATCGGCTGTATTTTATTTCCAAAAATAATTAGTCACAAGCTTGACCAAAAACTAGGTACTTATTTCATTTAAACAGCCTTTTACCTACACAAAGATTCATTATCAACACTCGCTACAAAAGTACAGTCCAAGTTACTCAACTTGAACTGTTTTTTTTAATATTCATAGGTGCCATTTTCCCATACACAGAGTATGACCTACTTCTAATTTCATTAATTTGATTTTAAGACTAAATCACATTTTTTCGCAATGTGTAAGCCTGAGCAGACGTTTTTTTGGTTAATCCTATTATTGTATAAGTCATGACTCTCCAAAAATAAATAAAAAAGGCAAATTTTAAATTACAGTAAATAAATGTAGTCTAACCAAATTTGGCGACGTGAACTAAAAATAATAATTACTGTTTGGGTGGTGCTCCAAAAACCTTAATAGTAACCATTGAACGCGCCCAAAGAATAACACTAAAAGCCACTTTTCGACTTTTGCTTTTTTTCTACGTACCTTCTCTATGAAAATTTAGCGTCTTGGCTGTTTGCAAACGCTTTATTAAACAAGCAATTCTAAAACAACACACAACGCTCACATACAGTGCTAACCTTATTAAAATCATGAGAAGGAAAGATATTATCAGCCCTTGTACATCCGAGTCAAAGTTTATTTATACAAACAGGTTTTACCTTTTTATAGGGCCTAATCTTTAGAATAAAATAAATAAGTCACAATAAAATAAATAAGTCATCATCTGTACTTAACTATGTAGGTGAATTGTAAAAGAATAGTTTGTCATTTATTTTCTTACAAGAGCTGACCTATGATGAGACTGAGAAGTTGTTTAGTATTCTATAATAAGTTAATTATAAATGTAAACTTCATGTTTTATGTCCACAAAATTTGTATAATTAAATCCTTACTGTTTAAATCATTTATAATAGATAAGTATACTTTTTAAGCCATTAGAACGCCTGTAGTACAGGTTTAACCTAGTATGCATCTAATGCACCAACTGTCTACAGCTTGGTATAGTAATCATTGAAAATGAAAAAGTCATTTATTCCGTTAAAACATTACATTTGTGTGGAATCGTCAATTATTTTACCCTACCGTGCAGTGCATGACGTGGCAGCTACTGAGAAACACTGCCAGAAAACTCAGTAAGAATCCTTTTTTAAAATATTTATTTCTTACATAAAATAACATTGTAGTTAAATGTGTTAATTTAGAGCGACTCAATCCCAAGTTCTTCTGTCACTTAAATAATCAGAAGTTTTGTGGAAATCCCTGCTACACAATTTATTTTTAATATACTTATATTGTTTTTGTACACATTTTATCTTAAATAAAAATATATTATTAAAAAAAAAAAAACTTCTCTTATTATTTATATATTTTTATTTATTTATTTGTTTATAAATAATAATAATAATATCTGGGGACAATGTCACACAAATCATCCTAGCCCCAAACTAAGCAAAGCTTGTACTATGGGTACCAGGCGACGATATACATACTTATAGATAGATAAATACTTAAATACATAGAAAACATCCATGACTCAGAAACAAATATTCGTGCTCATCACACAAATATTTGCACTTACCGGGATTCGAACCCAGGACCACCAGCTTCGTAGGCAGGAGCACTACCAACTAGGATACGGTGACCGTCAAATATACCTTTTTGAGCAAAAAAGCATTCCCTATTGAATAAAAGCCCGGCCAAGTAACTTTTGACGTTTTTAGTAGATATTGTTTTCCTTTTTACACAAATGTGTAGAGAAATAGACAAGTGTAGCTGCTGTAGGGATTCTTCTTAAGGGCATTGGATAGTCTGAATGTGTGGAAAACACAGTAAGTATTCTTTTTAAACCAAAATTAGATAAAACATGTAAAAATAAATAAAAGTTGTGCATTAGAGTTGCACGACTTAAAACAACCTACTTGTTAGTAAAATATAGCCCAATACACTTATTAGAAAAAAAATCTATAGTCATCAAACATTTAGCAAATCTATTGCATGACTTTTCCATTGCTTATATTTTTAATTAATATTGCCGATTAGGGTACAGACGCCAGTACATCCAGCTACCCCAATCTGTCAAATTTCTTTTATAGATTTTCAAATTTATCACAAAAGCATAAGGTTCACTTTAAATTGGGGAAATTTTACAGATTGGGACATGTTAATGTGCTGGCGTCTGTACCCTAATCGGCAATATATCCAATGCACTTGAGCTACTAATATAACTAATATGAAATAAAAAGATATATTGCTTACTGCTTAACATTAATTTATTATTATTCATTAATTATATTCATTAATGTACTTGTAGTGTTTTCACATATATTTATAGGTATCTTGAATATTATGTGACACACAAAAAAATTGTCCGTTTCCTACCATATGCTTACTTTCGAAAAAACAAAAAACATTGGGTGAGTACAAATTTGAGTTTATACGATTTCGAAGTAAAAGTTGCTTAAGCGTAGAAAGTGAATTTTGAATGTGTACGTCGCTTGGTTTTTAGGGTCCCGTAAAAAGGAGCTGTCATTCGGCTGTTTGTCTGTTCATATGTGTATCATTTTGTGTTTTAGACATTTCTTGTGATTATGAACTCTATCCGAAAATCTCAAATTATTTTGACCCTTGGATTTTATATGTATTGTATATTACGTACTCGTACGCACACTTTATGTATTGTAGAAAACTTACAGACTACCAAATTTGATCACCGTATCCTAGTTTAGATTAGGTCACCGTAGCCTAATTGGTAGTGCTCCTGCCTACGAAGCTGGGTTCGAATCCCGGTAAGTGCAAATATTTATGTGCTGAGCACGAATATTTGTTTCTGAGTCATGGATGTTTTCTATGAATTTAAGTATTTATCTATCTATATAAGTATGTATATCGTCGCTTGGTACCCATAGAACAAGCTTTGCTTAGATTGGGACTAGGATAATATGTGATTAAAAAAAAAAAATGTATCTAATCTCTTATTAACCAGCTTCAAGAGAAGGAGATTTACAATTAGACTGTATGTTTCGCGAAAGCTGGTTGTTTGTTATATCCGTATCGATTAGAAATATATCAAAATAGGTTTTATTTTGATATATTTTTCAATAGATATGCAATGGTTTCGAAATCGTTCCATATAAATTTTGCTCCAATCAGGGGACCTACCGCCTGATTCGCCGGTTATCGTGCTCTTGATCAGCGTTCAAATAGATTAAAGTGCACCATAACAGCTGTAGAACCCAGCAGTCTTCCCGAAGAATCATGTTGGGAGGATATGCCATAATCGCCACACTTGTCAGACGGGTTGGCGATCGCAGTAACATGGTCATAGCACTCAAAAGAAACTGCTGCCTGCCCTCTAGAAGATATTCCCTCGGGTCGACTGCGTAGTACCACGGGATGAGATGGGGTGATTTCATTCTTGATTGATTTGATTGGTGACTCTGACATGGCTTTACGACTGTTGTCTAACGACTACAACCTGGGACAGGGGTTTAACATGGCCTCCAAACCACGGATACGCACAGAACCTATAGACTGACCGCGAGCCTAGTTGCTTAACCTCGCTGATCACTTACAGACCGGTGAGCGCATCTGGCTATGAGCGTCCACATGATAATAAGCGATTATCGTAATTTATGTTCCTTGTGACTTACACTCGTTATCACGTGAACTCTCACGAGAAATCGTTCGGACAAGGGTCATCTAGATACTTTAATTCAAACTAGAAATCCTCCAAACCTGACTGCACGTGTGGTGCAGCGGCTAAAACAGTCGCCTCGCTGCTTTGTGTCGTGGGTACCCGCCGGACAATTGTTTGTGTGACCTATAAATAGTTGTTCTGAGTCTGGATGTAATTTGTGTCCGTCAATTATATGTTTGTAAAGTACCCCGCGACACGGGCAATACATACATACAAAAAAAAAAAAAACCAATAAAGTAGTATGTTAGCTGTGACCAAAACACATTATTACAATTTGTTATTTACGAGTAGGTACGTACGGAATTCTGATAATTCGAAGCCCGAATCACTTTTATGTACCCATTTTAATTACCATTTTGAAAACTAGTTAAAGCAGAATGGAGCAGGTGGGTGAAGTAGACACCAGCCTACAGCGCAAGCGCAAGCCAATGGTCGCAGTTATAGCATATTGTTTTGTCATTCGTCCAAAGCTGTGGACGGATATCAGTCTACGTAAGCAGTCATTGATATATGGTTGCAACAAGTAACGTTCAGTTTCATAGCGACCTTGATGACAAGGTAACAATGGCAGCGAAGAATCTTGCTATTCTTAACAAAACGAAGCAGTATACAAATCCGAGGCAAGGGCTTTACATGAAATGCTGCTAACACCTTTGGTTGCCTCAGTCCAAAGAGATAAGTCCATAAGTGATCACCGCCGCCCATGGACACTCGCAACACCAGAGGAGTCGCGGGTGCGTTGCCGGCCTTTAAGAGTCAGCAAACAAGTGTTGCTGACCCTTCGCCCCACCCCAATGAGCTCTGGCGACCTTACTCACACTCGGAAACACAACATTAAAATTATTAATGTTATTATTAAGGATCTGGTCTTCTGTAAGGTGGAAGAACTTCCCCAGTCGGGCTGCTCTTTGAGCGAATGAACGCTATGCCCTGCCTCTCGAGCTTACAAAACGTATTGACACCCTGCCAGAGACTTTGGACCCCTGTATGCCTACCGCTTGTATAATGGGCTATGTTCGGATCAAATGTACGATTTAACCACTTATGCTGATGCTGTGGAATGCGCTCCCTGCCATTGTTTTCCCAAGCGATATATAAAAAAGTGTTCAGCGATACAAGTGAACGGGCGCGTTGACCGCGTGGGAAAGCTCAATATGTACATATACGGTAAATAAATGAAGGACGAATCGTGCTACATACAATTTTTCCGATTTACTTGGGAAAATGCCCGCCCAATCGCGCCGTGCCGGGAGAGTAACGGTTTAGTTAACAATTTGTCTAAGTCTTAAAGTAATTAGTTATACGCGTAAAATGAATAAATTGGTGGATGATAAATATTAATTTGAGCCACCATTCATAAGTAAATTCCCATATGAAATACCAAGATTATTAAGAATTATAAACAATTTTGTCTATATTCACAGATCAAACTTGAGAAGTTTGAAGATTCTTCAATAATAGGCTGTAGTCTTAGTTAGAATTTTGATATCCAAGCCCTTCATACCCAGCAAATCAATTATTTAATACCGCAACACTAAGAAACACCATCTTTCAACCAAACCTCCGTCTAACATTATAAAGGCATTGGATAGTCTTGAATGTGCGCAAAACACGTTTTTCTTCACGTACCAGACACGGCAACATTCATTAGGAATGTAAACAAAAGTTGTGCACGACATTTGATGATGACCTTGCCGGCTGAGAAGTCAGGGTCATTAAACACTAGACTATTTAGCTTTTTATTGTTTTTAAATCTTGAACATTGTGATAAAGTCCAAACCCAATTTATTATACACGTAATTACTACCCGATAATAGAATTGCATCATAGGATCAAATTGATGACCTTCACCTTCGAGCATTTAGACGAATAATTTAGACAAATTAGACAAAAATACATTTGTTTAAATGCTCGAAGTGCTTTACAGATTACTAAGCACATCAGTATATTGATTGATTTTGTGCTTAGTTACCGTGACTCTATGCTGCCGATTTTTTTTTTAATTTAACCGAAATCGATGACACTCGCAGAATAATAAATCCCCGAATTGTTGGACTTTCGAAATATGAAATTCACACATTCAGAACAACTGTACATGATCATCATACAAATAGTTGTTCTATGCGAGAATCCGAACTACAAGTTATTATAAAATCGTTGCACCACACTTGTGGTCTTATAAAAAAGGTACGCAGTTTCACATTACCGCATTTCTTATCACTAAGCATACTTTTTGCGGGTTAAGTTTACTAATCAATACTACTTATTGATACATAATTCAGTAATAATTCATACCTTTTAAAATATAACTCTAATTTTGTCAATTAAAGAAGTTCGAGTTTGTTACCGTTTGTTCGGCCATTTGCTCCCGGAAGTTTGCGACTTCGATTCCCGCACCACATTTTTTTTGACTGCACGTCTGACGCAGCGGCTAAGACAATCGCCTCGCTTCTTCGTGTCGCAGGTTCGAGTCCCGCGCCGGAAAACTATTTCTGTGACCCATAAATAGTTGTTCTGAGTCTGGATGTATTTTGTGTCCGTCTATTATATGTTTGTAAAGTACTCCGAGACACAGGGATTAGATTCGCTAGTGCCGGCGTTGTCCTAAAAAAAAATAATAATCATAATCTTAGTTAAGATTTCTTTTGGTCTAATTGGTCATGGGACGACCTACAACCGTGATTTAAAAAGCACGTTAAGCCTCGGTCCCGGAAGTGTTAAGAACATCTATCACTATTGTTACAAGTAATCAAAAGCCAAATGAAATCTGACACTAAGCATTTTCTTCTTGGTTAAAACAAAACCGCATAGGTAATTGGTTTATTTATTGCTTCAGTCTGAAGGTTTTATGTTATTCAAATCGTTATTTGTAGGAAATATTATGATTTTGTTGTATCGGACCACATAAAATAGATTGGTTGCTGATTTAAGACCGTGATTAAAACTATTGCTTTTTAAGACTTGTATATGTTCTAAGTTATATTATTAACGTATGCATTTTACTTTTAATATTATGCCATTTACAACACAATGAGACCACAACATAAGGCGATTGGCACACTGCACCGCATTCGAATCGATGAAATACCCTCTCCGGACCTAAACCGGAAGAGCGGCCCGCGAATTAACGTAGAGCGAAAGTTGCACAAAACATCCCTAAAACGATACGCCTCCTCGCATCTCGCCGCCAGTAACCGCCCAGGGGCTCTACCGGCTAAGTCGCAGAACATCGATTTCTTATATGGCGTTCAAATAAATAAAGGTTAAAAATTACTTAATCAATCGTTAAATCGGCTTCCATGAGCATATGTGAAGTCGGCAATAGATTCTGGTCCATTTATGACGTAAGATGTGCTCATGGAAGCCGATTTAACGATTGATTAAGTCATTTCCAACCTTTATTTATTTGAACGCCATTTAAGAAATCGATGTTCGGTGACTTAGCCGATAGAGCGCCAGAATCGAGGTTAAAAGGGGTTCTAAAGGGGATGCCCATCCGGCGCGGGTATTTAGTGTGTAGTTTTGATTTGCTAGACGGTTTGAGCCCACGATCAACCTCTATAGTCCGGTGAAGCAGTGAAAGCCTCATAGGCTACCTGTTAGAAAAAAAGCATGTTAAAAAAAAACTGCACCGCATGATGCAGCGTAGTGCGTGAGTGCGTGTTCTAACGTTGCTTATAAGTATCTCCGTTTGTATAGAAAACACGCACAGTCCAACACACAGAACATGCATCCACGCGCGTTCATGCAGATCACGCCCATACAAGCGGAGAAACATGCAGTGCCACGATTTCTATTAATTTGACTATACAAAAACCAAACAGTTAGTATAACTGGAGCGTCCTGAATGAGTTCCACTATAATAACCATTTAAAATAATAAAACTAACGCGAATGGATTAATGAGCCAGAGCCGCCGTGAATCTACGAAATGCAACAACGCGCGTGTGTGCGTAAAAAACCCGCACGATGATGCACATCTTCACGCCCCCGCAAGTACGCGCGTAGATGCATCGACATGCAACATGCAGCATGGTGCGGGGCAGTGTGTTATCGGCCTGAGTAACCCGCGCCGAGGGCATCCCATTTGAGCTAGGACCGTCGGCTCAGGGCGATTACTCACTTGAAGATGCTCGAGTCACTTTTAGGGGCATTTTTGTGCAACTGCTGCTCTACGTTAAGTAACTCTTTATTGTACACCAAAAAATAATACATAGAAAGAGCTATGAGTATGTTAAGATTGTACAGATGGCGGCCTTATCGCTAGGTGCGATCTCTTCCAGGCAACCGTTACCTACGTGTACGCAAAGCCGCGGGCCGCTCGTCCGATTGAACTTTTAGGGCGACTGATAAAAATTCAAACTAAGGGTCATGGAGGAGCATCTGGACTCGGTTTAAAGTCAACAATGTCGACTTTACAATGAGTCGAGGTTTAAGCTAGGGCATCTATGATCGCTTCTATTTTGATCTGGATGATGAGTATGTTCTCTGTGAATCACACTAATGTTACAAATGCGAAAGTTTGTGAGTATGTATGTTTGTTACTTCTTCATGTCAAAACGGCTAGAGCGATTTTAATAAAATTTGGTATGGAGCTAGCTGACACACTGGATTAACACATGGGCTATCATTTATAAAGTTTAACGTGGGCATTGAACGTGGGTAAAACCTCGGGCACAGCTATTATTGTGACGCAGTGACTTTTTACAAGGTGCAGGTAGTTGTTAGAACATAAAATCTAGTAGCTTGTTAAACATAAAATCATAAATTAAATGTTATAACTATTTTTTTCACACACTCCGTGTACTTTAATATCTATAAGTACCTAGAAATAATTATGCTTAATTATACTAAAAACATGTTCTGATTATTTAGAAAGCACTTTTTAAAGTCTACGTGAATAAAATCCTTTTTTATTTATTTATATTTAAGTGGTGGACCTCACGTAAGGAGCTTAATTTGCCTATGAAAATAAAAGCAACTTGTACCACATCAACAAGCAAAATAAAAAAAAAATGCTAACTCCCCATACAACAATAAAGATCTGCTAATACATAAGACAGAAGACCTTCCTTAATAATAACAATAATAATTTTAATGTGGTGTTTCTGCGTGTGAGTAAGGTCGCCAGAGGTCATCGGGGTGGGTGGAAGGGTCAGCGACACTTGTTATGAAGGCCGGCAACGCACCCGCGATCCCTCTGGTGTTGCGAGTGTACATGGGCGGCGGTGATCACTTACCATCAGGTGACCCGCTTACTATGACATAAAAAAACATTGTGTATGGACCGCCATAAAGTTGTTTTCTTATTAAAAAAACTGGTTGTGTTTTATGATTTCAGTTCCATGTTTATAGATAACGCTCCTTAAATATTATATTACACCATGTACCCTATTTATGTTACAACTTGTAAAGTTATGAAATAGGACACAACCATAACAGCTGGTAGGCATATATACATATATCTCTCTTGCGTGCGAATACATAACCGACGCGCATCATAATATATGTGAATACTATTGAATAATCGGGTACGCAATAGTATTCTACTAAAACAGAGTAAAGGAAAGCGGTTCCGCTTTCTGTGTTGCCGGCTACACGTTATAAAACCCAACGAACCTGTTTGCGCGGCTGTCTGCGATTACTCACTTGAAGATGCTTGAGTCACCTTTAGGGGCATGGTATATTGTATTTGTGTAGGTCAGATTTTAAGTAATTACTGTAATTTACAGAATAGATTTTTAGATTTAAAAGCCCGGCAAGTGCGAGTCTGGCTTCACAATGAGAGTTAATAGTAGTAAAAATATCATGCGGGGCAGTCTTTGGGGGCGGGCGGTAGAAGTGAAAAGTATTTTTATACTTCTAATGAAATGAAATGAAATAATGAAATTTATTCAGGACTTGGGTATTAATATACACTTGTACTTGTCAAGCTCACAATGCTGTACATACCTAAACAAAGTCGAATATAGCTACAAACTAAAAGTTACAAAAAAAATTAACACATATATTTTCTTAAATCCTTTAATAAATAACAAGTTACTAATCTATTAATTTGAAATTTAGTTCTATCATATTAAAATTAAAGAATTGAAGGCAACGAGCAGTTGGCTAGATAATCTACAAATAATAGTTGACACTTCGCATTGAGATATTTATGTATAGCTATTTTTGTTTTTTTTTTTCTTGATAAGGCATGGGAATGCCTACTCATTCCACTCGCAAACGGATTCACGGAAGTCGGATTCACATCGACTAAACCTAACTTCCAGCGCCTGATGGGAGGAGCCCATCAGGAGGACGCCGGTATGCTGCTCCAGTCCAACCATTAAAGATGCTGTTCTTCAATCGGCAGAGCGGCCCACGTCGTCACGTACACAGCGACAGTTGCACAAACCAACCTTAAGTTTCCAAGAACGTGCAATGATCGTTACTGCGATAAATGTTCCAAAATATTCAGGACGAACTTTCACTGTTATATATTTTTACACAACAAAAGTTTTCTCATATTTTGTGCTGAATAAGTATAACTTCAGCTGAATAAGTTTTTAATTTTTGCGACGTTTATTGCGAGTTTCATCTGCCGAGGACACCAATTACCTACCCCAATATAAGTATTACTCTATAGCACGACTGCACGAGTAAGACCACATCTCTAGTAGGCATTTGACATTACGACACAATGACATAAGAATGTCATTACGACGACATTACAAAAAAAGGACGACATATATTATGTAGTACTACGGTAAAACGGGCGAATGGGCTACTACGAGTATCATATTATATAATTTAAAATTAGTTCCTGCCTCAACTCATCCCTGCACTTCTCTTCAACCATATATGTATAGCGGAATTTGATTGCCTCGTAAGCCTAGCGGTAGCGTGTTCAACCGCAGATAACGAGGTCCTGGGTAAAATCCCGGGTCGGGCCTAAAGTGATTTTGGCGATTTTCTGTAAAAAGAAAAGTCCTAAGTATCAGGCTGAACTCTGGGAGTTGTCGGTATTATATCCCCGTGCTTCGGAGAGCAGGTAATGCCGTCGGTCCTGTATCTGACCTCTTTCCGGTCGTGTCGCTAGTAGTCCTATTGGATCATGAGAGTGATGGAATAGAAAGTGCCCCTGTGTTAGCGCTCACAACTGTGCACTATAATATGACCCGCGCAGGTGACTAGTCTCCATTGAGACTGGCCGTGGTTGAAATTCGGTTAGGAGGAAATTATTATAACGGGATTTCTAGGAATCGTAAGTCGTGTCACTTCACTGACTGTGACATTCTTAGTACAGACGCCAGCACATCCAGCTACCCCAATCTGTCAATTTTCTTTTATAGATTTTCTACTTTATCACATCAGCATATGGTTCACTTTCAATTGGGGAAATTTGACAGATTGGGATAGCTTGGTGTGCTGGCGTCTAGGTACCTATGATGCGACGACAGTGAAGTGTCATCAAGAATAGAAATCGCCGTTGGAGCGCAAACGCCCTCACACAATCTAGTCAAGCGTGAGTTAGAATCGTTTTTATCTTTATTATCATCATCAAAATCATAACAGCATAGAAGTCCACTGCTGGACATAAGTCTCCCCCAAAATCATCTTGGGGATATGCCATAGTCGCCTAGCTGGGCAGATCTTTATTAATTGTAACATCAATTTTAATCTGTAAATTATAGTAATTATGTGTATAGAAAGTACGTAGGCCGAAAGTGTGCCTACTGTAGTGAAATTACAACGAATTTAGTTAGACAAGCCTAACAGACATTGGTCTGTAAGGCATTCTTAAGGTGATTTTCCACCAGAGTGGCTAGGCGAGGCGAGGCAAGGAGAGAATTGAAATTTGTATGGCAAATTTTCAATCCTCTCCCAGCGCTATTTTGGTGGAAACAATGTGGATTGACGAGAATATGCGAGGAGAGAATTGAAATGTTTGTTTGTGTAAAATTATTATATAATAGTATTGCTTCAGATATAGAGTATAAATTAACTTTGGAACAGAAACACGCTTCTCGCGAGAGGCTTATTGCTGTTCGTTGTGCGTGTGTATTGCAAGACGAACTCAAACAGCACTGTACCTATATCTGAAGCCTACGGGCGGCGCGGCGGTCACGCGCGAGCTCGCGATGTCTATTTTTTGGAACGAAGTTCCTTATCGCGCGTTGTGAAAGGGGGCTAGACGGAAAAAATTCTTACGAAAAGTTGTCACGACACTTTTTGCAGCTGTGCGGCGAGCGCATGTTTCTCTGTCTGTCTCTCTCTCTCTCTTATAGAAAGCAAGCCAGATATTTTCATTTCTATTTCGCATTGAACAGTGTGGTGTCGCGACGATTATTTTTGTTGAGTGTATACAGGTTTTTTGTACATAATAAATAATAAGAAATAACTTCGTTGCATCCGGGTGTCCCTTGACACCTCTCAAGTTTTTGTGGAAAAGGGTCATTGCGATTTCAATTCTTTTCTCGTCTCGTCTCGCTACTCTGGTGGAAAATCACCTTTATAGTTTGTAACAGTATGGCTACCTAATACTCAAAACCTAATACTCAAACTTTTTTTGTAGAGGCCACAAACAAGTTACAGTCATGTTGTCGAGGGCCGCCAACAAAACAATTATTAAGTTCATAATTAAAACGTAATTTCAAATTAACGATGTAAGTAGTTACTTTATAAATGAAAAATATTGTAACCTCAGTTGGGCCAATAACAAAGGTCCGGCGGCCCGCGTCCTCAGGTTCTGTATAACGGCTCTAAACAATATATCAACACAAACAAGCAAAAAACCGGCCAAGTGCGAGTCGGACTCGCGCATGGAAGGTGCCGTACCATTATCTATAAAAACGAGCAAAAAATTCGCGCCTTCGGAGCCCCCTTAAATATTTATTTTATTTTGTACTTTTAGTATTTGTTGTTATAGTGACAACAGAAATACATCATCTGTGAAAATGTCAACTGTCTAACTATCACGGTTCATGAGATACAGCCTGGTGACAGACGGATAGACAGCCAGCCAAGTCTTAGTAATAGGTTTTAACCTTTGGGTACGGAACCCTAAAAAGGTACAGAGACAATCGCAATTAAAAACACAAGAATATTTAATCGTTTATAGCTAGACCATCGGTTACTGAAATTTATATATATATATTTCATTCGTTATACAGATGCGATTGGAGATTTACTTGTTCAATAACAAGTAAATCTCCAATCGCATCTTAGTAATTTATATTCATATCAAGAACAACAAGTAAATGGCCAACAGCATCTAAATTTATCAAGTGTTTAATAAATGTGGGTATTTCGTATTAGTATGGCACACATTTTATTCTATACTAGCTGTGCCCCGAGGTTTTACCCGCGTTAAACTTTATAAATTATAGCCTATGTATTAATCCAGTGTGCCAGCTAACTCCATACAGAAAGGAAATCCCTCCAGCCGTTTAGACGTGAAGAAGTAACAAACATACACAGTCACACAGTCACAAATTTTTGCGTTTATAATATTAGTGTGAATTCTATATATCCCCTTACCTACTTATTTACTTAAATCAGACAATAGACATTTACATATTGAGTAATAACCATGGGAATAATCGATTCAGAAACAATAACTAATTACCTTACCTTATTCTACAAACTAAACAATAGGCGTAATAGATATATCTATCTACAATTCAAAATAATTAAGTAGTTCATTTCGTCGAATGAACTACCCAAATAAATATTTATTTTAACGCTTAATAATAATTAAGAATGCCTCGGATCAATTATCCAACGAAAGCAAGCTTATGCAATAATGTACTGGGAGAATATTCACACACGGCCATCTGATCCTAAACTAACGCCCGCTGCGCTAGCGGCTTCCGAGAGCCAGAAGCACAAAGTTGTAGTTATGATAAGTAGACGTTTTAGGAAGTTGCCCTTATGACACTTGTCGTGTTGGCACAGTCGTCCTTTTGACACTGTGGTCATTTTTCCATATGAAACTAATCGATTACGCCCTATAGCTGAACACAATACACGTTCGGCTACAGGATCTAATAATCTTAGTCACTAGAGATAAGATTTACCAAAATTATTTACATATTCCTTAACTATTTTACATATAACAGCGAAATTACAATTTTGTAATGTAACAAAAGGAAAATATTTCATTAACTTATGACCTCCACACTAAGTCGAGCCTGTCTCGTGGAGACCAAATGCTAAAATAACAAAAGTAACCTAAGTTGGTTGGTAGTACCTATATTAAAATTTATATTTTTTATCATATAGTTTCATTACTTAGGTTAACATACATAAGATCAAAATAAAGAGTTAATAAACGAAATTAATAATTTTAAAAGAGAACACTATTAAAATACAAGAAATACAAAAGGAAGTAAAAAACATAGTGTGTGTGTGTGGTGTGTGTGTATATGTGCATTTGTCAGTGTGTGTGTGTGTCTTTGTGGTAAATTGGTAAATTTATAATTGCGAATTAGAGCTACGATACCACTTTGTTTCAGTTTCGGAATAAGATAAGGTAATCAACCAATTTCTAAATAGCTTCTTCACAGAGAGTAAAATACTGTTTAATAATTGTACACTATATTAATTGGGGCATTGTGAAATGTCCTGTTATGTGTAAAATAAAGTGTATTTTTTATTGATAAACTAATTTTTAGAAGACGGTTACAAATGTAAAATCGACTACAACTTATCTTTTATACTACTAAATAGAACTAAATATATACAGACCCATTTCGAAAGCATTCTTACAGCGATGTGCGTAACAATGGATATGAGAAATTTCCTTGATGAATGCGTTCATAAAGGAAATGGTACTAGTTAGTTATTTCCGTTATTTTTTGTTAGTCCTAGTAATAAATTCCAAGGGCTTAACGATAAAACGCTTTCAGTTTGGTCTGGTCTAGCGGCATCCTATACTAACGGGCGATTATTGAAATTTCCGGGCAGTATAATAAATTTAACATCATATACCTAAATGTACAGTAATTCCTTTACAGTCTTCACACGACACTGACCTATCATCTAGGTACTCCTTTGCGCCATAAATATTGTTTTATGTTTTTGCACAAAACCATAAAGTTAGTTTACCTAGGTATACTAACTTTATGCACAAAACACACTTGCCATCCCTGCTTTCATCAGAAAATCTGCTCTCGCTTTGTCATTGTAGGTAACTTTATTTTATACTATTATACATTATGCTTACGTACTGACTATATGAGTTTCAACCGCGTTTCGACGCGGCCACGGCGAAATTACTTAACAAAAGAAAGCTATGCCTTGATTTAGTAAAAAATTGTAAAAGCTGATTCCAAAAACTATATCATCAAAGTAATGGTTAACAAGTTATAAGAGTTTCAACGTGGCCGCGCTATTGATACGAGGAGAACCGCGCGGCCACGGAGGTTGCAGAGACCTGAAATTTAGGTAAATAACAGATTGAATTTGTGAAAATTTGTAAAAATACTACAAAATCCTAGGTTTCTATTTCAGGAGCTATAAAACGATAACCCCATGGCCGCGCCATTAAAACGGTAAAAACCACGTTATCGTATATATTTCGATGAAAAAGAATAGCAGAGGTCTGAAGCTTTCAGTAAAACGTAGATTTCTATTTGTCAAACTTTGTAAAAAAACACATGAAATTCTAGGTTTATATTGCAGAAGCTGTAGAACGGTATCGCTTCGTATCATTCTATTTTTACTTACATAATACATTAATACTACATAATTATTAATTTTGTATTTTGAATGTTATGGAAATCCACAAAGTGACGCCTGATTCCGTTGCTTAAGTTTTCGCAAGTTATTATGAACGAAGTTATTCAGTCGCCCAGGTTTTTAATAAGTAATCTCTTGTCCACAGAATACGAAACTACACTATGTCGAGAGCGGTGACCCCTCAAAACCACTTATGCTGTTTCTCCATGGATTCCCCGAGTTTTGGTACTCCTGGCGATATCAAATACTTGAATTTCAAAAAGATTACTGGTAAGTATTATTATCTAGTAACAACAATGAGGTGTATCGGATTTTTTACAGCTAAAACATACAGAAATAGGTCAAGTGCGAGTCGGATTCACGCACTCATAATTTTGTACCTACTGGCGTATCCCAAGCTATCTAAATAGTCATTCATGAATCACTATTTACCGGGCCGCATAAATTTGTTACATTGTGAAGTATTTTTAATTATTTCATTCATATTGTGCTATGTACCTACTACTGTGTAAAATCATTCTATTAATTAATATTAATGTAAACATAGGATATAAGGAGTCGCTTTTTAGGGTTCCGTAGCCAAATGGCAAAAAACGGAACCCTTATAGATTCGTCATGTCTGTCTGTCTGTCTGTCCTTCCGTATGCCATAGCCACTTTTTTTCCGAAACTATAAGAGATGTTTGTTGTACTGTTGAAACTTGGTAAGTAGATGTATTCGGAAAACCGCATTAAGATTTTTACACAAAAATAGAAAAAGAACAATAATTTTGTGGGGTCCCCATACATAGAACTGAAACTCAACATTTTTTTTTCAATTGTCTATGGATAGGTCATGATAGGAAAAATGATATTGAGGTGTCTAATATAATTTTTTTATTAACTGAATAGTTTGCCCGAGAGACACTTCCAAAGTGGTAAAATGAGTGTCCCTACCCCCCCTGTAACTTCTAAAATAAGAGAATGATAAAACTAAAAAAAATATTCAAACCTCGAAAACTATGTCATGTAAAAAAATCGTATAAATTCAAGTGCGGGTGGGAAATATGTCGAATATGAAAGTTACTTGACACCGATAAAGTTTTATGATACCCCATTACAACTGATTTGATCCGTATTTGGTCGTTTTAAGCTCCCAGATCTGCTTGTAAAAATATTTTCTCAATACTTTACGACCTGTTATCATGTTGTTTTTTGTATAGATGCATATTACGCGACATATCCGTAGGTTATGAAAAATAAAATTAAGCATGATATGTTTTATATAGTACCTACTTAGGTATTAAAGTAAAGATGTTTATTTGAACAGAATAATAGTTACCAACTAATTATTACAGAATAGTGAATGCACATTAGTACAATTACGCAGAAATTGCTGGAAATTAACCAGCGTATATAATAATAACTAGCTGTGCCCCGCGGTTTTACCCGCGTTAAATTTTATAAATTATCACAGCTCCTCCCCCATATGTGATAGCGTGATAATATGTAGTCTATATGTTGACCCGACCTCTTAGTAATATTCATGCAAAATTTGAAGTAAATCCATGCAGTACTTTTTGAGTTTAGCCTGGACATACATACAGACAAACAGACACACAGTCAAAAATTCTACAAACTATATTTTGGCTTCTATATCGATTGTAGATCACGCCCCAAATTTCCTTTTTAAAAAATATTCAATGTACGGTTTTGACTTTCCTACAATTTTATTAGGTATATTTATAGATAACAATGATTTTTTAACTTTTCACAAGGAACAACAAGTACAGCTATTTGTAATTTTTTAATAATTTTTACAGTAATGGATAATCCTTGTGAAAGTCTGGAGTCTGAACTAGGTCGAGACCTACCGGTCTACCGGTAGTATATAGTCAACAGTTTCTCGCAATTAAATTAAATTAGCAGAACAAAACATGCTCTGTCCCTTTCATAAGAAATGCGACGGAAATAAATAGAAAATAATTTGATATAACGTGGTATTTAAGTTATTCTAGTTTCTACTCTTTAGTAGAGTTAAGAGAAAGATGTCAGAAATCGCCGGTATGATTATAATTTCAGAAAAAAAACAAGAAAAAAGTGAAGATATTTTTATTTCTTTATCGTATGGGCAGTGGTTAGGGGTTACCCTGTTGACAGAGTACCCACTGGGCACCCAGTAGGCCTCTGAAATGGCTCAATAACAACAACCGGGACCGACAGCTTAACGTGCCCCCCGAAGTCGGAAGACCCTCTAAAATTAAACTACTTTGACGGTCAATAATAATAATATATAATTTATTTCTCTCAGAGGTTCCAAATATATATCTATATGTCGCAGGGATATGATGAAAACAGGGATTTGATCAAATCCCTTAGGGATTTGGCCAAATACCTGTTTTTATCATATCCCTGCGACATATAGATTGACTGCGTGCCTAGGGCTGCCAATTTTTTTTACTAGAAATAAAGTATATTCTATTATCTATGCAGAATATTAAACAATATTTTAGAAAAAAGAACAGTATTTTATTAATTTATGGTTTTAAATACATATTTTTAAGAGCTACTCGCACAACTTACTAATTTACAATCTTTGTGGCTGCGCTGCACTGAGCAGTGAACGGCCGGCCCTCTGACTAAAGAAATGTAAACAGTATTTTGTATATTTTATTTTTGTTCAACAGTAAAAAGTATAATTTAGTGAAAAACAGTATAATACTGATCAAAATAGTATAGTTGGCAGCCCTACTTGCGTACCAGTAAGTGCTGAACACAATTCTGTGTACCTATAATGAAGGAATATAGGGTAAAGGCACCATTAAATGAACGGTTAAGCGTTTCGGCCAACTTTGAGCAGCTATATGTCAGTTGTTTCTTAATTTTGGGCCTTGTGGGATTTTTTTTATTACATCAGAAATCCTTAAAATTTGATTGATTAAAAAAAA
The DNA here is from genome assembly GCA_951640165.1 of Pseudoips prasinana. NCBI lineage: Eukaryota > Metazoa > Arthropoda > Insecta > Lepidoptera > Nolidae > Pseudoips > Pseudoips prasinana. The sequence goes on from OX621239.1 coordinate 10,427,764, forward strand.
CACCTTCTAAAGTATACAATTATTTTTTTAAGTAGCTTTGTTTAAAAAAATATGGCTTTTACCCCTATAGTTGAACAATGAGTCATAATTATGAACGTTTTATATCTAATAGTTGAACTAAGATGTTGGGAGAAATCAATAGTAGGTACCACATATGTATGTTATTATAAAATAATTTTAGAAATGAAAGAAATGGTATATGAATCAAATGGTATATCTTTAATATAGTGAAAGAATGTTTGGCCAGTCATCCAACCCGAATCTGATCTTCCAATTCCCCAATCATCCGGAACTGATTGAGCTATTTCTTTTAATGGGTTCTAAATTCTTAGTAATGGGTATACAATAAATGGTGTGACTATTCCACCGTTAGCGGAAAAGTTGCACAGCACAGTAATGCTTTGTTTTTCCTGTTCAGAGGCGATATTATACATCGCACGATAATTTTTAGGTGCCACTATAACTCCAGTCTTTGGACAAAGCTGTACACCTGTCTCATCGAGATTGAAAATTCGTTCAGGATGGTCAAATATATCATCAGCATTTTCCTCTCTCAGATACTGTTGCAAAGTTTCAAACCATTTCCTAATCATTTTCTCTGTGACTAATGCTCTTGCTTTAGCTATTATTTCTGAATGTCGTTTGGTGATGTTAGGGTGCCTTTGTAATTTTTTCCCGGCTTCAAATCTGAGCCTTTTATTTCAAAAATCTTTGCAACAGTCTCTCTGACATCATTTGTGTTGACAGGATATCCAATTTTAGCCATATTTAAAATCCAAGTAGCAATTTTTTCTTCTTCATCATCGGATAATAGTTTTCCTGGCCCTTTTCTGCATTGGAGGGCCGTTTTTCCGTGAATGTTATTATGTAATGTACCTTTTGGAATATTAAATTGAACACTGGCTTTGGACAGGGATATGTGTCGTCCTTTAACCATACGTACAGCTTCTTCCAGTGCTCTGTTCATATTTTCTCTCTTTTTTGCCTAATGTAGACATCTATAACAATAAGAATAAATTATTTTGTATCCGTTCACATGTAAAATAACTGTGATACACATTTCTGGACTAAGTGATTTAGTTCGTTCATTTTTTGGATTACATAACCACAAACTGAGCGTGATAAATCTAGATGAACGTTCAGTTTAAGATATGAGATCCAAAAGTTGAACTAATAAAATTTGTACGTATTCCTTAGTTCAAATTAAGGGAACAAATCCTAAAGCTGAACATTTCAAGGTTTCATACTGTAAAAAAAGCTTTAAAGTAATAAAAATAACGAAAAATCAAGCGTTCAACTTTTGGTAACTATAGTAATAATAATACAACAAATCATTTGAGTGATTTTGTTTTGATTTACAAGTATTAGATTATAGGTTTTTGATACCTGTAAAAACATGCCCTTTCTCCTTTAGTTGAACACCGTTCATGTATTGGATCGAGTTAAGAAAATTTAATCCATTACTTGAACGGCAAATTTCTCTAAAAGTAGGGTAATTTATATGTATATTAATCAATAAAATCAACGCCGAATATACCAAGAATTCATTCTAACCAAAACCACTCAGATGTAACATTAATTCTCTCCTTGAGCTGTTAAAGTTCTTAAATTTGGAGGTCACTTACCTTAAGTAGGTTTCCATAGAAAATAGATTTTTGGCGGGAAACGTTCACGAAACAGCTAACCACGAGCGCGTCCGAGTCTTTACTGTCGATGTTGTTATGTTACCCAGATGAAAAAATGTGGCCATATCAAAGAAAAAATATTCCACACAGCTAAGTTGAGCGGTATTTTAGATTTTTTGTATATTTGGTTGATTGTTCATCTATTAGGGGTCGTTCATATTTTGGTGCCATTACCCTATATGTAGGTTTTATTTCTTTTGAATTTGGTAGCCCAGGCATAGGCCTTTACAGGTACTTAATAGTATATATGGGCGCACGTCGCCATGTGGCGTCAATAATTATATTATATCGTTTTCTATTATTATATTGTAATAATAATGACTGAAATACATTAAAATTGACATCCAAATATTTATTTGTAAATATTAAGCTCTCTAAATATAAATAAACTCTGTATTGACTACTTCAATATTTTGATAACATGTGGCATATAATTTATATATTTAATATCCGATACACTGTGTATTATCTTTTATAATTAATGTTATTCTTTTATACATAGTATTTGAATATTTAATCCGTTAATTAAATTTAATTTCATTTAGCATCCTCTAGTAGCGCAAAATACCCGGTCTTAACGTTAGCCTAAGCGAGGACTATATTTTCTTTAATCGCGAGTATTTCATCAAGGAATGTACAAACTTAACATCCTCTTACGAATTACAGACTCTTGCTGGGGTGAAGGCTAATAAACATTTCAGACATTTCCTTCATGGCCGCTCATTTTAAGTAGTTACAGACGGCAACTCCTTGAAGTCCAGTCACAAACGAGACTTTACTCTTAGAGTAAACAGATGGTGGGCCTTCTTGCATTTTTTTTATTTTGAAATTGAATAGCACCAGGTTGTTAAACTTGCTCATGCAGACTATTTCAATCCTAACCCAATCGGAAGTCTTAATTCACGTCGAAACCAGTGTTAAGAAATTAATAAACCCAATTCCTTAATTTAATCCGTTAATACCACTCTTGAGTTCACTCTTGATCATAATTGGCACACAGCTTTACAAGAATTGCACCGTAACAAAAAGTACTGGTAAAAGCTGTTATTAGGAAAATAATGTTCCGTATCTGCCATTTAAATATTACAAACTAGCTGTGCCCGCGTTAAACTTCATAAATTATCACAGCTCCTCCCCCGTAAGTGATAGTGTGATAATATGTTGACCCGACCTCTTAGTAATATTCATGCAAAATTTTAAGTAAATCCATGCAGTACTTTTGAGTTTAGCCTGGACATATATACAGACAAACAGACAAAAATTCTAAAAACTATATTTTTGGCTTCGATATCGATTGTAGATCACGAAGCAAGTGTCCTTTAAAAAAAATATATTCAATGTACAGTTTTGACTTTCCTACGATTTTATTATAACATATGTATGTGACGACGACAAACTGGTAGATGATTTAGAGGAATTAAGATAGATTGCTAAAAAACGGATGGACGAGCGGTCCCGTAACAATCAAGCAGGTTTTAATAAAGGTAATGCCAGAGTTCACCCTTTTAAGATCGGTGATATCGCGCCGCCATGCGCCATGAGCGACATACCACTAAGTTGGGCTCTAAATTTGAAGGTTCAATGGAATTTTTTGTTTAATTGCAAAATCATCGTTACAGACTTAAGCATGTTTAGTTATGTGGCTGTTCCGAAAAAATTGCAAGTCACGATGCCTTACGCCATACTCCTACAGCTCTATCAGACCTGATTCTGATAATTTGCACGAATTGACCGTATGGGCGGAGGAATCTGTGGAGACTGATTTGGATGGGGGTGCTTCTACTTCCATGGGAAATAATGTGGCTCTTCATGATTGCATTATGTTTATTTGATTTTATGTTGATTTGTTTAGGATTCATATAACAATGTAATTAATGTGTGTGTGTGTGTAATAAACTTATTTTTCCTATCCAATATCCTTCCCAAAACGCTGGCTGGCCACCATGCGTATCCTTTTACCTGGTCTTGTTGGCTAGATCCCAGGATGGGTGATGCCTTGTGTGTTGGCTAGATCCCAGGATGGGTGATGCCTTGTATGTTGGCTAGATCCCAATATGGGTGATGCCTTGTACGTTGGTAACTTGGGACTGAACAGTTAATATAAAACAGCGCAAGAGACGCGCTGGAGTCAGTATGGCCGTATGGGCGCACGTCGCCATGTGGCGTCAATAATTATATTATATCGTTTTCTATTATTATATTGTAATAATAATGACTGAAATACATTAAAATTGACATCCAAATATTTATTTGTAAATATTAAGCTCTCTAAATATAAATAAACTCTGTATTGACTACTTCAATATTTTGATAACATGTGGCATATAATTTATATATTTAATATCCGATACACTGTGTATTATCTTTTATAATTAATGTTATTCTTTTATACATAGTATTTGAATATTTAATCCGTTAATTAAATTTAATTTCATTTAGCATCCTCTAGTAGCGCCATCTCTTGGCAAACTATTTAAGACAACATTTTCTCATATTAAATAAACGTAATTTTAGTATAATAAACAATTTAAAGTTATATTAAATGCATTAAAATATTTGTTTTGAATATACTACTATGTTTCAATACTTATGTTGAAGGAATTTCATATCTTTGTCATAAAAGTATTTGTAGTCATTATAGCTATGTGATGTGTTGTAAGAATTATATAAAGCTGTTGATTTTTGTTAAGTGGGTTAGTTCTGTGAGTTTGGTGCGAACAGTTGTGTGAAATTAAAGTGATTTTAGTTCATGCGAGTGTTTTTATTATGATGGAGTCCGAACGTGGAAACCCTGGCGAATCGCCGACATATACTAAAGCAGAATGGAAACTCTTAATTTGCCAAAAGTAAAACTACTTGCAACCTTTTTAATTAATGTACAGACACCAGCAAATCAAGCTACCCCAATCTTTCAAATTTCCCCAATTGAAAGTGAACCTTATACTTCTGTGATAAAGTTGAAAATCTGTAAAATAACTGACAGATTGGGGTAACTGGATGTGCTGCTGGCGTCTGTACTTGGGTGTAGAAATTTGAAGTGTTACACACTAGTAACTTTCAATGCATGTTTACTGACTTCGAAAGCGTTCAAAAATTACACATTCGAGCAACTCCACTAGCTCGAAAAGTGTCACTTTCACAAATAGGAAAATGTTTTAGTTAATCTGCAGTGTAATAGAAATATATACAGGGTAATATAATTGTAACATAAATAAAGAACGTAAATTAAAGAACTTATGGTTGCTACGCGATGGCCATCAAAATGTAAATAAAATGCACAAAAAAGTTCTTCTCATAGAAGAATGTAAATTAGCTAATGTATTTTGTATGGGAAGCCAATAAGAAATATTATTCGTATTTCTCCTTTGTTAAGTTTCATGGATAGATAGTTCCTTATGTTAGGTCCACTTTAATTTTAATGTTATACCTTGTATAGTTATATATAGTTTCAACCACTGACGCTCATAGCCAGATGCTCTCACCGATCCGTAAGTGATGGGAGAGGTTAAGCAACTATGCCCGGGGTCAGTACATAGATGGGTGACCACTAAAGTGGTTCATTTTCTGAGCGTCTCCGTGCTTCTGAGGACACGTTGAGTCATTAGGCAACAGTCATGGCTTAACATGTCAAAGGCTTGAACAACTCTGACACTAGGGTAACCACTGCCTACCTATACGATAAGTAAGAAACCACTGGCATAAACCGGATTGTTATGAATTTGAAGCTTAAGCTTGTGTATGTATGTCTGTGCAAGTATTTGTTACAATATCATTATACTTAATTAAATCCACAGGAGCAGATATTTTTTTGGTCACAGTAGGTATTCGAGGATCCACAAAAAAAAAATATATTACCTACTGAAATATATCAGTAGTTATAGAATGGAATAGAATAGAATATATTTATTTGCATTAAACATGGTCACGATAGTACAGGTCTTAAAATTAAAATATGTTCAACATGTTTTAGCAGGGACTGGTATACAAATTAATTAAAACATAAAATAACAATTCATTACATTAATTACATTTACATACATCAAATAAAATTACATTTATATTAATTATTAAAATATTAAATTATATTCATTATCATACTTTCAAATAAAAAATTAAAAACCAATAAAAATCCCTTCAAATCTAAAAATTCTTGTACAGTGTAAAAACATTTTTCCCTTAGCCATTTTTTAAATTTAATTTTGAACATTCTTAGGGGTAGTTCTCTTAGTGGTTTTGGGATTTTGTTATATATCTTTATACACATAAAAATGCTGTTCCGGTGATAAAGTGTAGTTCTACATTTTATTAATCTGAGTTTTGTTGGATCTCTTCGACTAAGCAGACTATTTTCACTGGCTTTTTCAAATAGTTGTGGATGTTTTCTAACAAATAGTCCAATCTCTAGGATGTATAGTGAAGTTAGTGTCAGTATGTTTTTTTCTTTAAAAAGTGGCTTGCATGAGTCAAGAGGATCGGCATTGCATATCGCTCTAATACATTTTTTTTGATACAGAAATACTTGATTGACTAACGTAGAATTACCCCACAACAATAATTTTATGTTTCTTAATTTGATAATGCTGCCAATAACTGTCTCACTACAGGCCAAAAGCCTCCTCTCGTTGGCCTAGTGCGGGTTCGCAAACTTCACACGCCATTAAGATTATTTTGGAGAACTCTTATGCATTGCTCACCATGTTTTCCTTCACCGTTTTAAATACGAGATAATTAATTTCTCAAGATGCACATTCCATCAGCCTATAAGGTATTTCGTACTTAATTTTTTATATAATGTAATTAATTACAGGTGCATAGCCGTTGACATGCGCGGCTACGGTGACTCGGAGAGGCCAGAGGGTGTATCTTCCTACGCAATAGAACTTTTAGTAGAAGATGTAAGAGACCTTATTCGTCAATTAGGTAAGATAAGACACAGTGTAAGGACTATATTCATCATCATCATAACAGCTGTTAAAAATCCACTGCTGGTCAAAAACTTCCCCCAAGAATAATAGAGAATAATCAAGTGGATATACCATAATCGCCACGCTTGGCAGACAGGTGGTTATAGTACTCATAAAGAAGCGGCTGCCCGTCCTCTGGTAGATATTCTCTAGGGTCAACTGCTACGGCCCCACGGGATGAGATGGGGTGATGATATTCCGATATTCGTTACCGTCACCATACAGCAAAGGACGATATTAAACTTATTAAAATCACTATCAGCATCCGAAAGATGTCCACAGCTGGACAAACGCCTCCCACAAAGATCTCCACAATTGCCCGTCTTGCGCTTCTTGCGTTCAGCGGCTTCCAGCGACCCTCACGAGATCATCGGTTCATCTTGTACGGGTGCCTACCGGTTTGTGGTGTGCACTCGAGAACCCCAGCGGCCGTCCGTTCTACGAGCTTTGTGCCCCATCCACTGCCAGCTTGGCAATTCTTCGGGCTATGTTGGTTACTTTGGTTCGCCTGCGGATATCGATATTTCTGGTTCGATCTTGCAGGAAATTCCGAGCATAGCCCTCTCCATTAATTTTTGAGGAACTATGAGCCTTCTTAGAAGGCCTATAGTGACCACGTATCCGTTCCCTAGTACCTGCACCTTACAGAAGACATTAAGAGAGGTAGGGCACAGCGTTCATTCGCTCGAAGAGCAGCCCGACTGGGGAAGTACCTCCACCTTACAGAAGACATTCCTTAATAATAACATTAATAATTTAATGTTGTGTTTCTGAGTGTGAGTAAGGTCGCCAGAGCTCATCCGGGTGGGGGGAAGGGTCAGCAATACTTGTTTGCTGACTCTTAAAGGCCGGCAACGCACCCGCGACTCCTCTGGTGTTGCGAGTGTCCATGGGCGGCGGTGATCACTTACCATCAGGTGACCCACTTGCTCGTTTGTCGACCTACGACATTAAAAAAAAAAAAAAAAAAAACTTATTAATAACATGAAAAACTTAATGTTGGGTTTACAATCTCATCGAGGTGGAGGGAAAGGTCAAACTTGATAGATCTTTTTAAAGGCATTGATATTGTACAGACGCCAGCACATCCAGCTACCCCAATCTGTTAAATTTCTTTTATAGATTTTCAACTTTATCACATAAGCCTAAAGTTTACTTTTAATTGGGGAAATTTGACAGATTGCGGAAGCTTGATATGCTGGCCTCTCTACATAGGCGGTGGTGATCACATACCATCAGGTGACCCACTTGCTCCCTCTTATATGTACAAAAAACGGGACGCATACCAAACCTACCTATAACCCAAGCAGCAAAATTATCCTATAGTGCAGACGTTATAGGACTCCAGCACTTTTAATGTTCTCTTAAGGGTTCTAGTTTTTGCTGCATCGCTTATAATAGCAAGCATGGAGTTAGTTGGGCCTTATAGTATATCTCCTCCTATAAATTAACTTATAATTACTTATAGGCCAAAATTAAAGGTCAAATATAAGCTTGGGTGACCTATAAAAGTATCGCGAGGGTGTAAACGCACTCAAGAGCAGATAAACTGGTAAGCTATGCTTATAACTGCTAACAAGAAACATTATAGAACCACTATAAGTAAAGTACACCAATAAGAGTGATAAACAGAACTAAACATTCTGGATACTATTTGCATTTATTACTTGGTTTTATAAGGGTTTATAAATTTACTTTACAGAACAATTATCAGTAAAATGGAGCGGTTATATAGTGGTATAAACCAATATCATTATAATCTTAACACGCTTATAAAGGTTTAATATAATATACTTAGTATCCAAAACTATATCCGTGGTGTCCTGAATAAGAAAACATTGGTTTATAATGGTCTTGCAAATTCTGTTATAGTCTCAGTACGGATATTTTGATTTTGTTGAATCGTAGAAATAAGAGAAGGTTCCGTACAAAATTGTTATTGTGAAAATTTAAGACAAAATGTTAATTTTAATGATTCTGCACAAAAAAAACGTTTAATCGATAAAAGCAATTTTAAATGTAGACTTGGATGATTGTGTTAGTGAGGAACCTGTACAAGAAGATGAATGCGATATTGAAAACTATTCCAATTTTCAACTACATAGCGATCTTAGAAAATGGGCTGTAGAATACAATACGACATGCGGCATTCAATTCTTTATTAGATTTTGTTGAATCGTAGAAATATGAGAAGGTTCCGTACAAAATTGTTATTGTGAACATTTAAGACAAAATGTTAATTTTAATGATTCTGCACGAAAAAACGTTTAATCGATAAAAGCAATTTTAAATGTAGACTTGGAGGATTGTGTTAGTGAGGAACCTGTACAAGAAGATGAATGCGATATTGAAAACTATTCAAATTTTCAACTACATAGCGATCTTAGAAAATGGGCTGTAGAATACAATACGACATGCGGCATTCAATTCTTTATTAGAAATTTTGAATAAATGTATTTGTTAAGTTTGTTTCAAATTCTTCAAGTTCTCTTAGATTTCTTATAACATGTCTACATCTACGTCTTCTTGCTTTCTTGTAACGGTCATTGGATGTACGACGAGTTTAATTCATTCTGAATCTCTCTTCGATACAGCACTCAGCACATGTTAGTTTGTATTTCATAAAGTGCATTTTGATTTGATATTATGGTTTTAATGTCTTCTTTGATTGACTTTACTTCATGTTGAAGTTGTGGAATTTGACCAACCTCAACAGGCTGTATTTGGTTATCCGTGTTGTAAAGAACGAAATGTTGAGCATTTAAACTGACATCTGACAGTGTTTCTTCTGCTTCTGTTATGACAAGTTGAGGGTTTTGCGCGACAAAAGAAGATACAGGTAAAATTGCTGAACCGGATTGAATGGTAGCCGAGTTTTGTTGTAAATGAAGTGATCTTGTAGTATTTGAACGAGTATCTTCTCGAGAGACCGTTGGCATCTCACTAATTTGGTCTTGATCACGATTCTGTGAAACAATAAACCAAGTTAGCAAGGAAAAGCACAAAAATAGAAGTAGAAAATATTTCAAACAATTTTTAAAGCTCGAAAATCCCTTTTAGTTAAAAAGCTATCGACGTCCAGAAACATTACCATTTTCACACCTGACACCTAAACAAAAATATGAAAATAAGACATCGGTACCTAATAATAACATAGAGTAACATTACAATATTTGCGGAACTCTAAATCCAAACAATATGGCCAAGCAATAGTTCTGATATTTACCATTTTTAAACAAAGTACGCCTATAACGGTTTGTTAATGTATTTGGGAAGACCAAGTTTGTCAAGATGGCGACTTTTCGTTGTATGTCTTACTGAAACCAACATTATTTTAAAATTCAACTTAATGAAAACGTGAATTTAGAGGGGCGTTTAAAAATTTTGACAAAAAACTTATTATACTTCACCGAAAATATACCTGCGCCATGCACATTCAAACACGGCTTCACTTATTGTTAACTAACACCCTACTCTTATTCTAGATAATATTTATTATAAAAATATAATAACTTACCTTTATCAATATTAATTAATCTTTACAAATATGCATAGCAACATTCACCAATTCACATCACTTTGTATGAGCTTGTAAGATATTCACTGTGTACGTTATTGTCGTGTTTGGTTCCATTTAGCGCTCATAGTTAACTTCGCGAGAGCAAATAGTTCTACGTGGTCTAACTATAAGGTTACTATTGTCGTGATTGGTTCCATTAAGCGCTGATAGTTGGCTTCGCGGGAGAAAATAGTTTTACATAGTCCAACTATATGGCCGTTATTGGTCAAAATGGTATTCACCAAGTCTACTATAGATATTTAATTAGCTAAAATACGCCTATAAATTGGGCCCTTTTCCGTGGTTATAATTGCTTACTATTCCGTTATAGTCCTAATGAAATGGTGGTTCCAGGACAATTACTAGACCACATTTTGCTGCTTGGGAAGTAAGCTTAGTCACGTTGCAATAGTGAGTAGTATTTTCTTAGATGACATAGATAGAACCGATAAGGTACCTAATATAATAGACTGCGTGTTCATACATAATAAACATGACTAAATGATAGCTATATTATTCTAAATGGGATAATTGGCCTCCTCTTACAATGAAAGGGGAAAGGCCATAGGCCACCACGCGGGCGTAGTGCGGGTTGGCAGATTACATATGCATTCATATGGATATTATATTGGAAACTGCCTCGTCTAGCGGTAGCGTGTTCAACCGCAGATAATGATGTCCTGGGTTCAAATCTCAGGGCGGGCCAAAACGCTATTTTAGGAATTTTCCGCAAAAAGAAATTTCTCAGTATCAGCCCGAAGTCTGGGAGTTGGCGATAGTACACCTCCGTGCCTCGGAGAGCATGTAAAGCCGTCGGTCCTGTACCTGACCTCTTTCCGGTCATGTCGGTAGTCGTCCCATCGGATCATGAGAGTGATGGAATAGAAAGTGCCCCTGTGTTTGCGCACACACTTGTGCACTACAATATGTCCTGTGCAATCTGCTAATCTCCATTGAAACTAGCCGCCGTGGTCGAAATTCGGCCGGGAGGACATTATTATATTGGAGAACTCTCAGGCATCCTGGCTCACGCGGTTTTCTTTCACCGTTTGAAGTACGAGATAATTTAAGTTCATTAGAACTTAATTTCCTCGTAGTTCAAACGACTTTTCGAACACTAAGTGCGTACTAAGGGCACTTGTGTTCGAAAAGTCGCCTTGGATTTGAACTCGAGGCTATGGGCGGGGTACTTTACAAACACATAATAGACGGACACAAATTACATCCAGACTATGAACAACTATTTATGGGTCACACAAATAGTTGTCCGGCGCGGGACTCCAACCCGCGACACGTAGCGGCGAGGCGACTGTCGTAGCCGCTGCGCCACATGTGCAGTGAACCTCTAAATTCACAAAGAAATGCGACATAATAGGTCTTTTTAATGATTTCGGGAGGCTAATTCATGACTCCTACAAAAGAGGCGTAACAAAAAAATTAACAGGTCAGGCATAGTCGTGGCAGTTACCTATCTATATTACGTAAAAATATTGGTCTGGAGGTGAAAAAATGTCCGCCTGTCTCCAATTACTCTTAATCCTGTAGTCTAAATACGTCCTAGCAACAAAATGGTGGGGTTTCTGTAGATCTTAAGATGCGATTCCACCAGTGTGCAGAACTGTGCGGCACTGCCATGCACATTGTGCGACACAAATGTTTATTCTGGTCGACTCACTAAAGCAAACAATAACAAATTGTGCGCGAACATTCTAGAAATGTTCGCGCACATCTGTATACTTTTGTGCGCGCACACATGCAGTCAGTGGACTCGCGTCGACGTGTACAAACCTGTTGTGCGCGAACTCAGTCTTGCTTCCGCTACCGGAGTGAAAACATTGATTTGTGCGCGTACATTGTTAATTAACCAAGCTAAATATGGATTGGACGAATGATAAAATTATTAATTTTATTCAAGCTATTGAAACTTATCCTGTATTATGGGATTCTAGTCACAGTGATTATAAAAATAAAAACAAAAAACACGACGCCACTCAAGAGTTGGCGCAAAGTTTCAATTGTGACTCGACTGAGGTAATGAGAAAATGGAAGATTATTTTGGCTCAATACCGAAGAGAAAAGAAGAAAATCGCGGACTCAAAATCTTCAGGTTCTGGGATTTTAGATATATATAAGCCGAAATGGTTTGCTTATGCATATTTGAATTTCTTTCATGGAAGGGATGAGCCGAACGTCAGCTTGAACTCACACGACGAAATAAATGAACAGGTAGGTACGTTTTAAATGTTTATTTTCTTACCTCTAATATTATTACTTAGATACCTATACTATTTACGCCAGTGTTTCTTGCCATGGCACCATTCCGATGTCAGTTTGGAAATAATGTGCAAATTCTTCTCTTATGTTTTTCGCATCGCCAGGGGGTCTTCTTCCAACATGTCTTAAAGGCAGTAAGTTTGCCATGCCTGCATCACGCCGCCAACTTCCATCGATAGTGCAATGAGTAATTTGGTTCTCAGTATCAAAACAGCCAGCAGAAGTATAAAGTTGTGAAGACGATTTTTGTGTTATCAAAAAATTATGCAAGTAACAACATGTCAGTGTTATCAATTGTGTCTTTTCTGGAGCTAACAGAATAGGTTTCCTGAGTACGCGAAATACACCGGACATAATGCCGAATACGTTTTCCACTATACGTCTCGCTCTGCTCAACCGATAATTAAATATTCTCTCTTTTGATCTTTTGTCATGTTGACCGGGATATGGTTTCATTAAATTTATATCTAACGCAAAAGCATCATCTGCCACAATGACATGTGGAATTGGTTTGTTCCTTCCGGGTAACGGGTAAGGTTCAGGCAAATTTAATTTTCCTTGCTGAAGATTAGCATAGAAACCAGTATTTTTGAAAACACCACCATCCGATATTCTTCCTTTACAACCGACATCTACGTACGTAAACTTATAATTTGCATCAACCAGTGCTAAAAGCACAATGCTGAAATCACCTTTGTAATTGAAAAAGTCGCTTCCAGTATTACTTGGAGCTTGAATAACAACGTGTTTGCCATCCATAGCCCCAATGCAATGAGGGAAATTCCAAAGATGGTCAAATTGGCGCTCTAAGATCATCCATTCTTCTAAAGTGTTAGGCATCTGAAAAAGGAAATTTTATTACTATTTCAGGTATCACAAGATATTATTATCCAGAATGACACAGTAAATGAAGATCAAGAGTCTCTTCATGAAAGGCCAGTCGAAAAGTTTAAGGCTCCGAAGAACTCGCTTAAACGCCGTATTGTCGATGAAGACCCGAGAATCGCCCAAGCTTTGTCCATTATGAATAACGTAAACAAGCAGATGGAAGCAAAAAAACCTGATGACGAAGACATTTTTGCTGCAGCCGTCGCAACGAAATTAAGGAAAATTAGAGATGAGCGAACCAAGATTTTAGTACAAAGGGATATAGATAATTTATTGTATGACGCTATTATTGGTACTGGAAAATATGTTACAACTCCAATGCCTTCACCGTATTCAGATTCGTCAAATTGTCAGAGTCAAGGACCGGCTTCAAGTTTTCAGGTCCGCGATAATGATTATTCAGATCTTTTACGTCAGAATGATGGCGAAACAATATCTTGGCATGAAATGTAATGCAATAAAAGTGACTAAAATAAAATGGTATATTATTTTTATTTTCTTACCTTAATATTTTCTTTCAACACGCTTATCAACGCCTTACAAGTCTCAGGTACAATCCGAGCAATAAGCTCTTTTGAAACTTTAAATAAGAACATTAAACTTGCAAAAGAATCTCCAGTAGCAAGATATCTTAAGGTGATTGCAAGCCTTATTGAAACAGGGACACATTTTCTGTAGTTGGTATCTTGCTTAGCAATAAAAGGACTAGTTACATTAACCAGCAACTCAAAATCTTCGCAAGATATACGTGTGAAGTTTTTAAATCCACTCAATGGATCTATTTTTATTTCTTCTAGAAATTTATTCGTTTCTTCATTCCGTCGCTGTAGTAACGGCCTCACCCAACATCGCGGTTTCTTCCTTCGTTTCTTTTTAAGGAGTCTACATAGTAAAACACATGCTGCAGCACAAAGCACTACGTTTTCCTGCCCGTTCATATTAACTACTGAACTGTCTCGGCAGAAACTCTGCTCAGTGAACATGTTCGCGCACAAGTGTGCTGAACTGTGCGTTTACAAAAGTTACGCACAGCCTTACCAGTGGAGACGGAAGCCAAATGCGACACCAGCTTAGTACCTGCACTGTTGGAGTTTTGCACAAAATGTTTGCAAGCAAATGTGCTGCACACTATTTTGGTGGAATCGCACCTTTACAATACTACAACCTTCTTCGTTTGACAGTCACCGCCATTTCCACGCCACAAATCCTACTAATATATTTATAAACGTGAAAGTTTGTAAGTATGGATTGATGGATGTTTGTTACTCTTTCACGTCAAAACTACTGAATGGATTTTAATGAAACTTTACAATAATATAGCTTATACATCAGAATAATACATAGGCTACAATTTATAAAGATACTAGCGGCCCGGTACGTGCTTCGCTACGTATAAGGCATATGAATAAAAAAAATATTATTAAGTTCATTTATTCAAACAAAAAAATATTTTAAATTGTTAAAGATGTTTACTTTACACTTTTTCAAGACTTTTTTTGAAATTTTCTCTACGTACAAACCTTCCCTGGACTTCCACGAATAATTCAAGACCAAAATTAGCCAAATCGGTAAAGGCGTTGTTGAGTTATAACATTACAACGAAAAGTGGCATTGATTTTTATATATATAGATTGTGTGAATTGTCCAAAATATGACGATAAGTGTCAAGTAAGTAGGAAAAAATCTACCATCTGCGAGCTATTTCGGCGTGTACTGCCAAAACCGCTAGAGGTACACATGTTACTAATATTATAAATGCCAAAGTTTGTGAGTATAGATGTATGTTTGCTATTCTTTTACGCCATAACTACTTTAACGCAGGTTGAACCGCGGGGCACAGCTTGTAAAAAATACATACATACATACATAGACTCACGCCTGTTTCCCAGAGGGGTAGGCAGAGACAACGGATTTCCATTTGTCACGATCTTTGCATACTTCTTTTGCCTCGATTACTGTCATTATATTCTTCATACATGCTCGCCGGTTTAGGGTACTTCTGACCTGCCCTTTCTTGAGAACATCTCCAATTTGGTCAGAGAATGTTCGACGTGGTCTTCCCCTTCCGGTTGTCCCACTCACACAGGCCAGTTATACTTCTTTTGTCAATCTTCTTTCATTCATCCTTTCTAAATGGCCAAACCATCTCAGCATGCCTTTTTCAATCTTTGTGACTACATCCTCTACTCCTCTACTAATGGCATGTAAAAAATAAATCAATCTATATTGTAGCCCTGTGCGTAAGGTCGCCAGAGCCGGAGAGACTACGGACTAACTGTTTACCATGAAGTTGGGCGAATGGTTGTTCGCCGATTCATTGGTATAAAAACGTATTGTGTGAGGTCAACAAAACGCAGCTACTTTTTACCGACGTTTTAATGGAAACCTTTGACTTTGAGTCGTAGTCTTTATACAACATGTAACGTAATTAGCGCACACCCTCAAACACCCCAATTAGAATATTATGTTATAATCATAATACATACACTCAATTTTAAATTTAACATGTATATGCATTGTTATATACTAAATAAGTTTCGTGGAATAAAGTTTATTTTGCTTTATTTTGTGTTGAATGATGGAATTTGTATGAATACAAATAAAACAGCTATTTAAAAGTATTATTACTCTAACTTACGGTCCATTTCAATTTGTTTTAACTGTACAGGGTTAATATAACGATAATTTCCGTAGTTTTCATTATTTTGGGAAAAAAATTACCTACATTAAAAATGATATAAATCGAATCAGTAAACGATTCTGAACAAACTATTTTCATGATGTGCGTTAATTAAGTTACATGTTGTATACGTAACGTAAGTAGGTACACCCACCTTGGTATGTGGAAATACCCACAGGGCATATATGCGAATCATCTACCGAAATCATAATCATTGTGCTCATTGCATTGAATTCTATAGGCGAGTCACGTTGTAAGACAGTTGTTGTTTATATAATGGCGATAAACAGCATAAAAAGATATACGATATGTACAGATTTCTTTTATAAATTTTTAACTTTACCACATAACCATAAGGTTCACTTTCAATTGGGGAAATTTGACAGATTGGGGTAACTTGATGTGCTGGCGTCTGTTCGTATAAGAAACTTACTTAGTGCATGAACACACAATTTCCTTGTCATATGCTTATAATAATTATCTTTAGTCTTTATGGCCGAACATCGCCCATGCCAACCAGTTTTAATGGAGTTTAGACATCTGCATGGGGCCTATTAAAGTGTTCTTATGTCAATTTCAAAGTCAAAGTCAAAAATTCTTTATTCCGTAAAAATTTTATATTTATGTGGAATCGTCATATTTTTTTACCCTACCGTGCAGTGCATGACGTGGCAGCTACTGAGAAACACTGCCAGAAAACTCAGTAGGAATCCTTTTTTAAAATAAAATACTTAAGATTAATTACAATCATGTGTGTTGACTCAGAACAACTCAATCCCAAGCACTTTTATCACTTAAATAATCATACATTTTGTAATATGCCCTGCTACACAATTTGGCTTTAATAATTCTTTTAAACTTATTCGTCGACAGTTCTTTAGTATCATTGGGATGTTTGTTATAGAATCTTATTTGTTCTTGATCTGATGGGACGGTCGGAGAGAGTAGATGCTTTCCAAGGCACGGGGCATAACGCCACCAATAGTCAGTCTCCGATCTGCTCAAAATATTACTTGATAGAAAAATCCCAATAACTGTTCTTAACCAAACCATCATCATTATCTGCAGTTGAAAAGGATATCGGTAGACCAACGAAATATTCCATATTCATCACCATCATGTCAGCCAAATGACGTCCACTGGTAGACAAAGGCCTCTCCAAAAGACTTCCACAATGGATTTGTGTCTATTATTTGGAGGGATACGCCATAATCGAAAACGCTTGGTAAGTAAACGGGTTGGCGATCGCAGTATGATGGTCTAGCGTATGACTGCCTCGTGGTCTAGCGGTAGCGTGTTCTCCCGCAGAGAACGAGGTCCTGGGTTCAAATCCCGGGTCGGGCAAAAAAAAGTGATTTTGGGACTTTTCTGTAAAAAGAAAAAATTCTCAGCAATAGCCCGAAGTCTGGGAGTTAGCGGTATTATACCCCCGTGCCTCGGAGAGCACGTAAAGCCGTCGGTCCTGTACCTGACCACTTTCCGGTCGTGTCGCATAGGCGTCCCATCGGATCATGAGAGTGATGGAATAGAAAGTGCTCCTGTGTTTGCGCACACACTTGAGGACTATAATATGTCCCGCACAGATGGCGAATCTCTGTTGAGACTGGCCGCCGTGGCCGAGGTGGCTAGAAGGACATTATTATTATGATGGTCATGGTACACAGAGAGACGCTGCTGCCCGTTGTCTGGTCTACCCTCGCTTACCCTCGGGACGACTTCTACGGGGTGAGATGGGTTGACGATATTCTATGTCGACAACCACACAGCATTTAATAGTATTATATCTAAATGCTAAAGTCCGTCTTGGCATCAACACTTTGTCTGATAAATCTTTAATGACACTGGCTCCGATGGCACCTTGGTCAAACATGTTTACTGTAACATATATAATAATAATAAGACCTTCTATCATTCCTATTGTTATATCCACAAATGGAGTTATTCCTAAATCCCTGAAAATTAACCTTGCAAGTTTAGGGCTTGATATCTGGCTGGAGAGTTACATGCAGAAGGCGGTTCTGCTGGCGAATGCCAGGATTGTGCGGAAATTTCTCTCCATGTAGCCCATATATTTTATAAGTTGTATTCGTATTAAAATACCCTTATATAATATATTGTAAATCATAGTGCTCATAAACATGTGGTAATAAAGTTATTTATTAAAGTAACCAAAGACTCAAAATTGTTAATAATACATAAGACTTAATCTATGTTAGTAAAAATATAGCTAATATTTTGTTTAGTGGAATACATGAATCACTGATGCCCCATTCCGTGAGAAAGAGCGCAGCAGTGATTCATGTATAGGCAGTCAAATCTGCCTGCGATCATGGCCAGAATGCTGTTAGAGTGGCCACGAATCCTGCTCACCAGGGATGCACACCGTTTGCGCATTGTGGCGTAGAAACAGTCCACTCTGGCTTCAGCAAACATGCCCGATGCAAATAATAGTTTTATCACACATAATATGTCATTAAATTCAAATAAATCTTCAAATGTAATAACCTAAATTTATTAATTAGTCTGGAGATTTTAATTAATTATTAATTAATGGAGATTCTGATTTGCTGTCACTAAATAATATATTTTAATTTATGCCAAATTATAATTAATCAAAATATTTATTTAAGTATACACTCTTTTTAATGATTTCAATGGGTAAGCCGTCGACTTGCTGTTTATGTTAATGTAATTTCAAATTATATACTATCTTATTAATATTATAAGTTTGTTACTCTTTCACACACAAACTACCGAACGGATTTTAATGAAACTTTGTAGAAATAAATTTATATTCGAACAACATATAGGCTACTTATAAAGTTTTACGCGGGTAATCCCGCGGCAACAGTTCTTATATATTATTATGGCTCCTAATGGCTCAGGGAGGGCGAAAGGACTCGTGAGCCCACAATTCCTATTTAATAATGATGTCCCTAATAGTCCATAAGTGGGAGATGGGGCCGTGGTGATGGTCTAGGATTCCACATGCTGTTCCAATAGTACCACACCTACGTGCACCATCCTTAGATTTCAAATATAAACTCACATTATTCGGATCAGTAAAGCATGCAGACGGCGACCAGAGTATAATAACTTACCTATACAGGAGCATCAGACTGTTCTGTTTTGATAGTGTCCTGTTTCGTGGACGCTATTCTCGACTCTTTCATCTACATCTTGAATGTTAATAAGATTGATTTCAATATCAATTTAAATTACCTACAGAAAATAAAACTAGACTATAGTCCATTGTTTACAGAGCTCAAATCTGGTTAGTTTCTTTTACTTTGTACTCTGAAATCGAATGTCTAATCGTTTTGTCACGCTTTTTATAGGTCGGGAGAAGTTCATCCTAGTATCTCACGATTGGGGCGGTTTGATCGCATGCACCTTCCGCGACCAGCACCCAGAGATGTTGAGTGCACTAATAATGCTAGCCAGCATTTCCAAAGCCAGCTGGACCCACGAAATGTGGAAGAATCCTGTACAGAGAAAAAAATCGTGGTAAGTATGTTTAAATTTCTAAAAAATAACGAGGGTACTCGTATATCCGTCCTACTACGGTGTAAATCCTTATATTTGATAATCATTTTACACTTTGTTCTTTCTTCACTAAGTTCGTAGAACACTAGGTATATTCCACGCGAAGTTCATTAATCACCAGGTTCATTTCATAGTTATTTCGTTCCGCACAATGTTCATTTAACGCTAGGTTCATTCCACTCTAAGTTCATTAGAAATTTGAGTTATTGCAGACCAGGTTAAAGATAAAATAATTTATTTACTTGAAACATGGTTTACAAATTATTGGTGTTGTAATCATTATTAAGTTTCACATGCTTCGCCATATACTCGTATAAAGCATGTAAATTTTTACCAAACGTTAATTTCACGCTAGGTTTACCGATTCAAATATATCGTCGTCTCAAAAGTCAAAGATAGAATATAACCTTAAAGTAGTGTAAGTTTGGACTGGCCACAAACAATGGAATTTAGCTCTCTTTCGGCCAAACTTATAACTTATATAAACAGATGTTTATATAAGTTATAAGTTTTGGAAAGCAGGAAAATTTGTTTTATTAATGTAATATCACCTACAAAACTTTTTCTGTATTATAAGTTTTTAACATGAAGTTTTGAGGATAGTAGCGAAACATGGAATAGTATCTTAAATATGGCTTTTGCTCTTTAAATCTAAAAGTCTGCTGAGATAGCGCCTTGTGAAAAAATTCCTTATATTTCAACATAAATAAAGCCTACCAGTAAAAACTAAATTCAAATTACCTTAAAACTGTCTTTGTTAAATTAAATATCCTCTAGTCAGATCCCCTAATAAGAAGTTTATATTATTTTTAATTTTTAAACATATTTTGTTTATCTCACAAATAAAATGGCATTTGTATTGCATACGTTCTTCTAAACTTGTAAATGTCAGGTTAAAAATAGAATAAGAATAATTTATTTCAATTCAAAGCAGACAATATTTTTAAATATACAACTATGATATAGAGGTATATAGACATCTGTCTTATTCTAAGTAATCTAATAAAAAAAATCTCTGTTGTTTTAAATAACATTATGCTTGTAAAATAACAGTTTAGTACAGTCAAGTACGCAGTTAATACAATAATTACTTATATGAAATAATTGCCTCCTCAACATCCGCATGTAAATAGTAAATATAACAAAGGCTTATTTAGAGTTAATTGGCCGTAAATAAATAATTGGTGTCCATTTGTGGAGATATGCCATAATAACCACGTTTGGCACTGCGTTTGGCAGACGGGATGGCGATCGCAGTATAGTGATCATAGTACACAGAAACTCGTTGCTGCCCGTTCTCTTAGGTATATTCCCTCGAGACGACTGCTACGGCCCCGGTGGGATATGATGGGGCAATTATATTCTTCGCCGCCACCACACAGTATTTAGACACATTCGCTCATAAGAATACTGAGGTTCATCCAAAGATCAATAGCTCCAACTGTGCTCTGAGTTTTCTTGCATGATTTGATTGATTTTATCGAGATTTTTTTATTTTCAATATTTATTGGAGCTCACTTTGTGACTTTTTCTATCGAGTTAAGTAATAGAATTGTGTCTTGGAAGCAACGAAAAACATTAATTGTAGGCAAAATATAATACTACACTTTAAATTGAGATCATCGATATTCTTTTGTTTTAAGTACCTACCTATTAATTGGAGCTCACTTTGTGAGGTTTAGGTTTTTTTCTGTCGAATAAAATTAGGTAATTGAATAGTGTCGTGGGGTCAATAAAGTTTTCAAAATATAGTCAAATATGACCTTTATGTTTTACCAATACGGTAAACTTAGTTTGCCTAAAAACTGGCGGAAATAATCTAAATAGGCTGTTGCCACCGAAATAAGTTAATACCAAAGAGTTTTATCGAGTGACGAGTTCGCTGTAACAGCAACCGCATGACGAGATCGTAACCAATTATTTATTTTAAAACAATAATTGTTAATAAAAATATTTTATTAACGTTTAACAATAAATTGTTAGTTAAATATAAGTTTAATCACGCAAATCACGTTAATGAATGTTTATACACGAATAGCGAAGCGCTACTGGTATTTGACGATTATGAATGATTTATAATTGTGCTGACCACTTAGTTTGTAGTTTTATTTGTACTCGGTGGAGCAGTGAATTTTACGTACCGGAAGACGTACCGTGGGTAGGCTCTCTACAAGTTATACCAGCACCTTTTATTATTTTTCCGGTGTGGAAAATCCTACATGGATGTCCTTCGCCTTGAGAGGGGTCTGTCAGACTCCTCACTGACTAAAAACCATCCCGGTGTTCCATCTCACACCTGCGCCGGGGGTCGCAGGACGTACCTACGATACTTCCACTCAACCTTTTTTTATAGGATCCAAAAAACGTTACAGTCTAGTTGTCGAGGGCCGCAATCAAAAATTATTTATGTTATTAATTAAAACGTAATTTCAAGTTAACGATGTACTTAGTTACTTTATTAATGAATATATAGCTGCCACGTCATGCACTGCACGGTAGGGTAAAAAAAAATTGACCATTCCACACAAATGTAGGTAATATTTTAACGGAATAAATGACTTATTGAATTTTGAATTTCTGAATTTGAATTAATAATAACTTCAGATGGGTCAATACCAAAGGCCCGGGCTGCAGGTTGAGTATAGCTGAGTTAGACAGATGATCTTGTGAGGGCCGCTGGATGCCGCTGGAAGCAGGTAGCGCCGGCAATTGAGGGCATTTTGCGGCTACTATTTTGATGATGATGATGAATAACTTTTCTATTGTTCACTGTATGTGTGTGTGTGTGTGACTGCACGTGTGGCGCAGCGGTTAAGATAGTCGACTCGCACGCTTCGTGTCCCGCGCTGGACAACTATTTGTGTGGCCCATAAATAGTTGTTCTGAGTCTGGATGTACTTTGTGTCCGTCTATTATATGTTTGTAAAGTACCCTGCGATACAGGGATTAGATTCCCTAGTGCGGGCGTTGTCTTAAAAAAGATAAAAAACGAGTGTAAAAGTGTTGCAAATTCTGATAAATGTGTTTTGCATACATTCAGCCTTTCCAATGCCCTCACGTATCCCACAATGAATGTCACACGTTGTAAAATCATTGACGATCTTACCATGAAGAGAAATCATGTGTGAAATATGTGATTACATAAATTTTATAATATAATAGGTATGTCATTAAAAAAATTACAAGTCATTCTGCAAAGTCATGTTAACTTATGTTGCATCATTCTGAAGTGGATGTGATTGTGGAAATTCAACAATATCATCAGCTAGATAAATGTTAAGTACTAACTTATTAACTGAATGAGTTATACACACACGCACTCAGTCACACACACACACATGGACACCTTAAGGAGCGCTATTTGTCCATACTACTTATTTATTGTATGGGCAGTGGTTACTCTAGTCAGAGTTGTTCAAGCCGCTGAGTAAGTTTATGCCATGGCTTAACTACTGTAGCCATTAGAGTACAACCGGGACCTACAGCTTAACGTACTCTCCGAAGTACGCTCAGAAATTAAACCACTTTGGTAGTCACCCACGAAATTCATTTCACGATAGTTGGTCATACAGCGATTCTAAACTTAGCATCGGACATAATATACCGGTATAGTTCATATTTTTTTTTTATATCAAAGGGCGACAAACGAGCAAGTGGGTCACCTGATGGTAAGTGATCACCGCCGCCCATGGACACTCGCGACATCAGAGGAGTCGCGAGTGCGTTGCCGGCCTTTTAGAGTCAGCAAACAAGTGTTGCTTCTTCTATGGGGTGTTAATATTATTTTAGTGTGTGTTTGCATGCTTATTTATTTAATCATTTATTACAGACCATTTTTCAATCCATAAGATCTAAAAAACCTAAACCTAATGTTAGTAATTTTACAATATACATATACATGTATAATATCGCGGTACTAGGGCACTGTCTACGTCATGTGCATTCGTATCCAGTGCTCCAGCATCGGACTATCCCATTTATCACATAATGCGTTCAAGATGCTGTGTGATGCTTATGTGCTGTACGTTTCATTTGATAGGCAAATTAACCTCGTTATCATATGTACCGACGCCAGCACATCAAGCTACCGCAATCTGTCAAATGTCCCCAAATGAAAGTGAACCTTATACTTTTGTGATAAAGTTGAAAATCTATAAAAGAAATTTGACTTGGGGTAGCTGGCGTCTGTACCTACATCCACTATTTATGTTAAGACTCGTTGCGTCGGTGGTCTAGAATTAATGTGTTTAACCGCAGATAATCAGATTCTTGGTTCAAATACTGGGTCTAGCTAAATACAGTTTAGATTTTCCAGTAAAAATATTTACTGAGTATCCAATCCAGATTCTGGGAGTTAGTGGTGTGTCTCCGGTCATATTCAATTATGTGAGCGTATCAATTGATGCCTGTGTCGCAGGATACTTTACAAACATATATATAATTGCGGGACACAAAGTACATACAGACTCAGAACAACTATTTATGTCATACAAATAGCTGTACTGTGCGAGAATCGAACCCGGGATACGCAGTGGCGAGGTGACTGTCTTAACTGCTGTGCCATACGTGCACCAGTGTTTCACACTCATGCATTATAATACTTTAACATATTATCATATAAATTGTCTGGTTCTTATTGGGTAGCCAAAATTAATCTAGTATACCTAGCGCCACGAGTTATGAGCGCTCTGTTTTAGTGGTGGGGATCTACGCATGTGTACACTCGCAAACAAAACAACTTAGGGTCGAGTTTAAATAATAATTTGAGTATTTAAAAAATATCCTTATATTATTATTAATGCGAGAGTGCGTTTATTTGTTATTCGTTTTTACTTTACATTTTAAAGTAAGTACTCTCAAAAAAACATGAAATTTTGTACAGAGATAGTTTGAACTATCTCTTTGCAAAATTTTGACGCTTCCACAGGTGGAAGTGCGGACTAGTGCATATTATAATAAATAAAAATATGCATAAAAATGCATTGATGTATAATTTCATTACTTTTTTCTAAACTATTTTCAAAGGTTTTAAACGATTGTGTGAACGAGGTATTTATCTTGTCTTTTTAACATCTGACCCTAAAGCATTTTTAATTATTGGTCAATACAAATAATATAAACGATCGAAAACAACTATTTACGCGACTGTACTTTCGAACTCAAATCAACGTGCGCCGAGTGTGTGAGTTATACAGCGACTGATTCTCCAATAGTGCGCAAGGACAGCGCCGGGCGCGGGCTCCCTGCCCCCGCGCCTCAACCCTGTTACCAAACAGACCTAAAAGTGCGTTCTGCGCAGATGAAGCGAGCGCTCATAACTCGTGGCGCTACCTATACCTACTTAACAATATTTATTATTACCATTTGTCGCCGATGCAGTTATCTACTCTATCTACCTACCTACTTAAATCCGTACTTCTAATCAAACAATAAATAAAAGCGCTTGTAAATAGTCAAAATGAATTGTAATTGTAGTATTACAAATTAACTATACATCAATACTAGATACAAATTTTGGCCCAAATACAAAAAAGTGTATTGCATACATTTAGCCTATCCAATGCCCTTGTTCATAAGGTGAAGCAAATAATAATTACAATATCTCTTTCCACTTATAGGTACGTGTTCTTACACCGGGCGCCGTGGATTCCAGAGAAACTTTACTCCATGCATGATCTTGCCATTTACGAAAAAATGATGCTCTTTCCAGGAAAACATTCTACAGACAAAGATGATATCGAATGTTACAAATACTGGTTCCGAAAGCCTTGTAAGTATTATCTTATTTGTATGAACAGACCTAGAGACTAATGTAGCGACTAATTAATACCAGGACTTTAGCGGGCTACCTTGCATTTGTTTTTTAAATAAGATATGAAAATAATGTGTGCACTTTTCAAAAAGGCACATATTGTGTAAGTATTGTACTAAAACCATATATATCAGCCAAAATACTGTTTTTCCGCAAGTTTTTACCAATAGTACGAAGTTCATCTTGTTAAAAAGCTTATACGCCGAATTAGGCTAGATTTTGATGAATAGCATTGATTCCAAAACACAATTTTACTAAAACTACAAAAAAAAATCTAGACAAAATCACTAATTTCGAGAAAAATATATACCTATATGATGAAATATATGCTTTTAGTTAGTAGTTATATTATAGTTAACCAATATTATGAGTAGGTATTATATAGAAAATATAACAATTTGGCTGATAATAAATTTGAAATATATTTTTCCTATTCAGGCGCTGAGCCTGAATAGGAAAAATATCGTTTTAGTACCCACAATATTTACACAAAATGTATCTTTGTTAGCATACGGCCTATTTTGCGTTTTGCACGATATGCTTCCTATTCTCAACAATAGAAAACGAGTACTAAACAGAGTTCAACGTATCTCAATGGTTTTATCTTCAGAAGGAAGTAGCGCGGGCGCAGTAATGTTGTAGTGAGAACACAATAATGACTTAAGCACGACATATTGAATATCATAGCTAATTTAACACCTAACATGTTATGCTAAATGATCTATCTTTATTTGCAATAGAGGTTAGTTATAGGTTCTGTCTTATTATATAAAGAAGTATTTAAAAATAAATATTAAAATAATGATAAGTTATTGTGGGTAGGGCGGAACACCTACAAGATGGAACAATGATTGTCAGGCTCGCTGGGTGTGGAGCCGCTGGATGCAGATAGCGCTGGACCAGCAATTGTGGAGATATTTGGTCTTTGTCCAGTGGTAGACTTAGAGTTTGTGAAATGCTAACCGTTATTTTTGTAAAGAAAGATTGATTTTCCACTTACAAGATAACATTTAAATAGAGTAATATAATTATACGAAATGTTTTTGCTTTAAACATGAATTTTAAAAGCGATGAGATGGTTCCTGTCCTGTTCCTTGTAGAATACATTATTATGTATTCTACAAGTTAAATACGTCGCACCTAATCTAACTTATAGAATTAGACATGAAAATTTTTAATAAAAATGAAATTTATTCAACTTGTGTTTATATGAGATCATAATAATTCAACTATACTTAGGTAGGTTAAGGCTAATAATATTATAAAGAGGAAATATTTGATTGTTTGTTTGTTTGATTAAACAAAACATCACGTTTGGGAAGCTACACTATCTCCTAGTGACATATGCTATATAATATTAAAAAAAAAATAGGGATCCTTACTGTTACTAGAATAATGTATCCCAAGGTGTAAAAAAAAACCCTAAAAAATTACCTTACATCGCGTACGCTGCTAAAACTGTTGATGATAGATCAAAATAATGTACTACGACTTTGCAGAACACTTCATTATTTGTGTCATGAATATTAAACAAATAATAAACTTTCCGATTTGCATTTATATTTTGGTAGTAAAAAGAAAAATATATCTGACCTTACACACAAGTGTTAGTAAATTCCCTTTTAATTACAATAAATTAAATATAACTTTTAAATACAAAAATAACCCCATAACTGGGTGAGGTCGTCCGATCTCTGGAGGCTGTTTACTTGACTGTATATTGTATTGTATCTTAATTGTATGTTTCTTTTACAGTTGCTCTGACGCCTCCAATCAACTACTACCGGGCAAATTTCAGCTACGATTTGCCAGACATAGTGGAACACACAGAAAACGTACCGATGTTGGTGGCGATGGCGGCCAATGACCCTTATCTTAGTCATAGCATGTTAGACACTTTGAAGAAAGAATACACACATATAGAAACTACGATCGTAGAGAACACAGGGCACTTCCTTCAGCAAGAAGACCCGGATAAAGTGAACAAACTTATTAGAGACTTTCTTTCGAAACATAGTCAATAGTTTTTAATCACCTGTCCAGTATTATTCATCGAATTGGCTAACTTATTTATTGGCTTATTATTATTCCAACTTTCTTCGGATTTAGTACGAGTTTCCAAAAGATTAATCGTACGAACGAATTCGAGCTCTCGACGGGTATGCAGGGCTATGATTGGTTACTATCCTGATGGCGTAATAAGTTTGCCAATCACAATGCTTCGTTCCAATTGTGAATTCGAATTCATTCATTCGTTTCATTTACTGTAGAATTGTGTTAAGATCTTATTTTGTAATTGTAGGTAGTTATGTGGAGAAGTCGTAAATGGTAACGATTGATAAGTGTATAGCTATGCATAAATTTAATGTGATTGGCTATTTTTAAAATGTGTTTATGTTAATAAAATAAAAATTAAGTGATAATTAATTCTGCATGATTAAATACAAATCTCACATAACATAATATCTACCTGTACCTTCCTACCAAAATTGATGTTATATAGTTCGTCATTTGTAATACTACAACTATACTAATACTAAAACCACCATGGTAGCCATCCTCACAGTGCCTGTAGCGGGGGCTCTGGGTACTCGTGAATGATCTCGTCAGTACCCCCACTGTACACTGAGCGTCCGCGAGACTCTCACCCGGGGAGGGAAGGGGCTTGAATGCCTCCCCTCCTCCTCAGTCACAAGCGTGTTACCTGAGCTACAGCAGGTTAACTCTTTCCGGGACCGCTTATACAAGACGAGTGGAGTTCTTTTCCTCTAAACGCCAGCGCAGCGGTCCCAGGGTAAGACCATAGACTAGTTTATTATACTAGAGTTTAGGACGTTGACATGTAGTACGTGACGTAAAGAGCGGAAGTTGTACTTACATCACAAATCGTGCTCTTCTCTTCTTTCCTCTAAAGCACGGGATATTATAGTAAGTAGCTATATTATTTTACACAGGACAATACAAGTTAAAGAAGGTACAACTATAGTAATGCAATAAGTATTCATCGTCACAAATTGACATAATCATATTTCATGAAAAAATAATTTTTCATAAGTATTTTACTATGAAACAACAACTAACAAATTTTGTTTTTGGAAATCCGTTTTTGTTTACTGGGTGACTTATGTGTAATTTTATTTTTATGGACATGGAAGTCCATTACAATAAAATAGGTACCTACGTTTAATTTGTATAAATCAAAATAAATATTGCAGTTTTTTTAATGTTATGTAGGTATATGTTAGTAGTACAAACCAGCTTTTTTGTTAATACTATTATTTTTTAATTTACTTTATTATAATTTAGTATATTTTTCTACATAACCAATTTTGTTAATTTTATATATAACAATAACAAACGGGCTATTTAGAGAAATCCAATTGTTTACAATCTATTATAATATAACAGATTATACAACCTATAACAAATATAAAATTATAGAACCTACTTTTGGTTCTATAATTTTATGTTTCATATAAAAATATTAGGTACTATATCAAAATACAATATTCATTGAAACTAAAGTTACAATATTATGATAGCGTTTAATAAGAGTTTAATCTAAACACATGAACTTGAATAATTAAATGTAGGTATATTCGAAAAAAAAGTCATACATTACCTACATAATTATGTCACGCCTGCATCACGCATGACATATCATAAATATTACGTATACCGTTTGTGATATTCCGAATTCAAAATTTTAATGGATTTAAGGAGGTTGGCTTAGTAAATCTTTAACTCTATGCATAAAGTAGGTAGGTCTTTATTCGTCATGAGTACTACTTGTGGTACTAATAAGGGATGCGCTTTGCGTGTCTATGTTTCGAAAACTGATATTTGTATTGTTAAACATAATTACCTACCCAAATAATTAATGTCCTCTTGGTCGAAATTCGGCTAGTACGGCCTGTCTCCATGAATACTAACCATCAAGATCTATTACTGTTCACAATCGTGTGCGCAAATTCTCTCACTGTCATCACTGTCACTGTCCGATGGGACAGCTAGCTGAACCGACCGGAATGAGTTCTGGTAGGCACGTAACAGCTGTAAGCTGCTACACCGCCAACTTAAAGACTCACGAGCCGATACTGAGAATTTTGCAGAAAATCTTAATATCCGCTAGACAGAGGTGCCAGTCGAATTAGGCTATGTTAGTATGAAAAGGAACTTTGTGTGTCAGTTCATGTGATTTTAAATAGATTATGTAAGATTTTGTATCTTATAAATTTATTAATATTAATAAAATGTGTCCTAAATCTACATTTTCGTCAGTAAATTTGATTTATTTGTGTGATGTAGGTTTTATTCCTGACATATATCTATATAAATAAAAAGAGAAGTCCTGACTGACTGACTGACTCATCAACGCCCAGCCCAAACCCTTGGACCTAGAAAGCTGAAATTTTGCACAAATGTTTTCTTTATAATATAGACAAGGAATAAGGAAGGATTTTTTGGAATTCAACCCCTAAGGGGGTAAAACGGGGGTGCAAAGTTAGTATGAAACTTTGCCGTTTTTGAAGTTTATGGCATAAAAATTGAAGAAGAAGATTTTTGGAAATTCCACCCCCAAGGGCGAAAAATAGGGGATGTAAGTTTGTATGAAAAATGTGACAATTTTTAAGTTTAACGCATGAAAATTGGTATTTGTCATCTCAGTTAAAAATTAAAAATATATATTTCAGAATTTATGAAAATTCCACCCTGAAGGGCATAAAATAGGGGATGTAAGTTTGTATAAAAAATGCGATATTTTTGAAGCTAAACGCATGAAAATTAATACTTGGCCTTTCTGTTAAAAAAGCTAAACATATTTATTTCAGGATTTTTGGAAATTCCACCCCCAAGGGCGTAAAATAGGGGTAGTAAATTTATACTGACTGACTGACATATCAACGCACAGCCAAAACGGCTGGAGTTAGAGACTTGAAATTTTGACAGTAAGTACCTTTTATGACGTAGGCACCCACTAAAGAAGGGTTTTTGAAAATACCACCCCTAATACCCCCTTAATTTTACTGCTTTTCAAGTTTATATTTTTGTTAGTAGATGGCGTAATCATCGTTTTATATCGCGCTATGGTTTCGTTCACAAAATGTGATATTAGACCTATCAATGCCGTGGTCGCAACCTAATCTAGAATACATCTTTGATTTTTTGGTTGATGAGATCGGGTCCTTTTTTTTTAAATAACAGAAGCAAAGTAGTCTTTAGTTTCTTTCTTAGCTGGGTTATTTTTAGGTTAGGTTTTCTTAAATTTCAAAGTTTATTATTTAGATTAAGCCAGAAATAAGTAGTTACATTGGTCATCATTCAAAATTGTCGCGGACGAAGTCGCGGGCACCAGCTAGTATACAATAAAATGTCACACTTTGTATGCAATTATTTTTTTAACCCTTTGCGACTTAGCCTTGTAACATCAATGCCCTTAGGTGGTCGCTTTAATATCCTATTTAGGTACCTAGAACAAATAAAAATAATAAAAGTAATAGGAGATTATGAAGCGGGTACCCTGTGGTGCGCCGATTTCTTAGCTTCTTGTTAAAAGAAAACAGGCATTAGCAAACTAGCCAACGACAGGCTTGCATCACGATACCGAAATTACACACACACATACACTCACTGGGCGTAACACCTCAAACTGCTGGAAGTTCTGCGATGATCACCCGTACCTACAAAGGTTCCTTTACCGTGCTTGACAACATATCCTCCGGAAGGGTGCTAGCAAGGGAAGCCTAAATTTGATCTACCGACGTGTATCGTTCGTAGCTCAACGCAGAGCGCCTACCCGGATTGGTAGATGGTGCAGGTTCGACACCCGCCGGACGATTAAATTTATGATTTCCCATTTTTGAGATTATATTAACGCTTTGCATTGCGAATAATGCTATAAAATTCAAATTTAACCTATCCTCATAATGAGATAGCTCTGTTACATAAACCAGATATTCAGGACAGTAGCTTAGCTCTGGTTTAGCTACTCTCCTTCCATTATATAAAAAATAAGTGGGATACTAGACAACCGAAAGAACTACTAATGACCTTTTTTTGCTAAATATACACGTACAATAAACATAAATCACCCAGACCAAGACAAGTAGACATGTTGATGAACACGAATATTTTTTGTCTTTTGTGAGGTCGAACCCGCAACCTTTAGATCAGAAGGCAGGTTTACTACCAACTGAGTCACTGCGCAGCGGTTGTTGTCAGTATTATATAATAACAAGGGGAATAAAAATCCTAACTTTAATGGCACTCCATGCACCATTAAGTAATTTGCCAATGTTGACTGAGAATTGATTTTCTATACGGCATTTTTAGCATTATTTGGGATAGTAAGTAGGTAAATATGGCTAAATTACACGTAGCTATATTACGACACACGTGAATCAGCTTTTTTAGGAGGTTGGAAGACACCAACCCTACCCATTGTGAGACGCGAGACACCTCCATGAAGTCGGCCAACATCTAACCCCGCGCCCACGGGTTCCAGTCTCCAATTCAAAGTTACTTCAAAATAACTTTCAATTTCAAATGGTTTGCCCAGTTCCATAATATATCTATGACTCAAAGACTCTATATTATTTTGTACTTCATACATGACCGAACTAAGTATGGAGTTGTACGACGGCATCACAGTGTGATAAAGTCAGTGCATACGTGATTACGGGATTAAAAGGAAATAAAGCATAACATATTACATACTTTTTGTTCGTTTTAAAGTCGGTGTTTATAAACTGTTTTTTACTTAGTTCTGTGTGACTGGAGCAACCAGCTTTGAAATTGATATCTGCTAAACCCTTCGAACATTTAGACAAATATCGAAAGGAATTTGAAGGTGTTTCAAGGGAGAATGCGATTCTTTGATTAGAATCCTAAAAAATAGTGTGCGTCACGATTGCTCCGCCACGTTATGAAAACAGAAAAAGAAATCGCTATATTTTTTGTCAAAATTAGTCAAAATCGAAAGGAAGAAACCAAAACTTTGTCAAAGCAGAAATAAAGAAGTTACAGGGGTTTTAAGTTGGCCGCGCGAACGCAACGTGCACGATTGCGCGGCCATGGAGATCTCAGTAACTACTTGGGATAGAGATCTAAATCTTGAACGAACAGAAAAACGCTGCTACCCGTTCTCTGGTAGGTTTTTCTTCAGGACGATTTCTAGGCCCCCCACAGGATGAGATGGGGTGATGATATTCTACGCCGTCACCACACAAAGAATTCGTAATAATTATACTTACTTTATCGATTTTACGTAAATGGTCGGAACTCCAGCTCAAGAAATACTGTTGCCATTACCATTACTGTTTCATTGATAAAATTATAACTCGTCAATACATACATACATACATAGACTCACGCCTGTTTCCCAGAGGGGTAGGCAGAGACAACGAATTTCCATTTGTCACGATCTTTGCATACTTCTTTTGCCTCGATTACTGTCAATACATAACAAAACATAAAAGTCGTTTGACAAACGGAAAAAGGAAAGTGTATTAAACTCTTTTATTTTAGCCAATTCTCCAACAATTATTCCTAACAGGTACATTTTCGTCTAGTAGAGCAAAATATATCCCCATATTTAACAGAAATGATGGTCACTCTACTCGAACATTATAAGAGATATCATTATTTTTGAGATTACACGCGTAGTAAATTGTCCTGAGGGTAAAACGTTATGTCAATCTGATTAGGTTAATATTACGAATAAATGGATGTTAACACCGAAATCTTAACAATTATAGATAATGAGTTATCAGCGTTCAAAGTAACGTTACGATTGCGCGGCCACGAAACTTTTGATTTGCCTTGATTTCGTCAGTTCAAATAAACTTTGGTGGCATGAAATGCTTTTGGTACTTTTGACATATTAAAACCTTTCTTCTAGTAACAGTTTTACTACATGATATCTTAAGTTTTTAAGAAATAATCGATATTAAAGAAACATCAAGTGCACGATTGCGTGGCCATAACTTCCAAGGTGAATATTTCGTGAAATATTGATTTTAGTTTTATAATTCTTTTTTTGACAATTGTTGACAAATGAAATGTTCAAGTAACAAAAAGATTTAGATCTATATCCCAAGTAGTTACTGAGATCTCCATGGCGGCGCAATCGTGCACGTTACGTTCGCGCGGCCAACTTAAAACCCCTGTAACTTCTTTATTTCTGCTTTGACAAAGTTTTGGTTTGTTCCTTTCGATTTTGACTAATTTTGACAAAAAATATAGCAATTTCTTTTTCTGTTTGGATAACGTGGCGGAGCAATCGTGACGCACACAAAAAATGACCCCATTTTTTAATTATTGCAGATTGCACCGATAGCATAAAATAAATAAATTCGGAAATAAAAAAAATAATATTCATATCGATTTTAATTGTTTGCGACAAACATTTGCTAGTTTGTGACAAAGACTATAACTAGGTACTTACGGCAATTCTTTAAATTATTATTTCTTTGCATTCTGTGAACATAATAATATTTTAAAGACGATCCTGAGTCTTTAGCTTGTTATTGCTCGGGGAGCAAAATTCTGCTATGCTATGACCATGGAGTTACTAATCTTTGTCACAAACGAGCTAAGTCCTCGAGCAATAACAAGCATTGCTTGCTTGTTATTCCTCCGAGAGCTAATTTTGACTGACAGTCATGTCATGTCAGTTTACGCCTCAGAGTAAAGAAATATTGTGCAAATTTCCCGAATGAAAATAATGAGGTAGGTGAAGACAAGGACAGAAAGCATTACGATAAATCTATCATATATTCTTAGGTTTAGGGCCATATAAGTGGAATATCAAAAAAGAACGGTGAGTTTGAATTCAAGTGAAATGGAAGTCGAATTAAGAGGAAGAAATAAAAGTGGAAAACTGAACAAGTGCAAGTAATCAGCGAAAATAAAGAAGTTCAAAAGATTTCCCTGCACAGTGAGAAGTGTGCCGTGTACGTCGGGACTTTGGCCGTGCTCGTCATGGGGACTTGGAAGTGCGCCACGTGTGGACTCTAAAAGAGAGTTAGTCGCCGATACTCTAAGTACGTGTGTATTCAATGATCTTAGTGCTGAATAAACTATCCACGCCAATTAAAGTTCTTTACAATCACTAGTTTCTTTTCTTATCCCCTGACCCACAGACAAGACAACAGATAAACACAAATTTTATAGCTTTATTCGCAATGTGTAACGTAAATCCAATCTCATAAATGGGAAATTATAAATTTAATCGTAAGCAATCGTAAGGAATCCTAAATTTGATCTGCTAGTGTCTAGCGTTCGTAACTTAACGCAGAGCACCTACCCCGAATTGATAGATGGTACTGGATTGAGACCCGCTGGACGATTTAATTCATTGAATTCATAATTTCCCATTTTTAGAGTAGATTTACACTTCGCATTGCGAATAATGCTGTCTGTTTAGTATGTGTACGCCTATCGTGGCCAAAATATGACATCACAGTTTTGACAATTGATATTGAAAATTTGTAAATGATATTTTGGCACATATTCTGTTTGTAGTGTTAAAAATATGTTTAAGAATCATTCCCCACATAAACAATACTTATTTTATCGAATATAATTATCTTTAACTTCAATATAAATTTAAGACGATTAACTACTACGGAACGGTATAGACAGATATACCAAACTAAAGAAATCAGCTCTTTCGTAAAAAAATCATCAAGTTTACACGGGTTAATAAAATACTATATCTTTTACCATCCAGAATAAAACTGTTAAACGAAAGCTCATATCACATAGCAGTATAATATTTAATAGGCTTCAATTCAACATAAAAATTCAACATACTGCCAAGCATTCAATGAAATATTAAAAAACGTTCTTGGTAAAAAGAAACCTCTCATACTCAATTTAACAATATTTAGAAAAATAGCTTTGGGTGGATATAATTTTTTATATAATTTAAACTTTTTTACTAGTACATACATTATTATTTGTGTTCTGGATGTATATTTAATAAATTTTAAGTGTTGATTATTCATGTTTATTTTTATTTATATAAGAAATGCTGTATATACTGAAGTAGGTATAGATAAAACATTTAATATAGCGTATATTTAGTATAGCGCAATATAGCGTATAATGTGAAAAATTGAGGCCGGGAGAAAAACTATATCCAATTCTTTTCAAGCATACAAACGTATGCTTCAAGCAAATCTACGACAGCCGGTGAATCCCCGATTTTTCCGCGGTTTAAAGTATAGATTTATTACTGGACAATTATCTATACATATAATAAAATCGTAGGAAAGTCAAAACTGTACATTTTAAAAAGGAACCAATTTTATCGAAAACAAAATATAGTTTTTAGAATTTTTGTCTGTTTGTCTGTATGTATGTCCGGGCAAAACCCAAAAAGTACTGTATGGATTAACTTCAAATTTTGCATGAATATTACTAAGAGGTCGGGTCAACATACATATTATCACGCTATCACCTATGGTCGAAGAGATGTGGTAATTTATGAAATTTAACGCGGGTATAACCGCGGCGCACAGCTAGTAATCTATAAATAGGTAACTCCTTTAATTTTATGCTTGTGATGAAAATACATTTTACTTTATTTTTCGGTACAATATATATTGCGTTTTATTATGCTAGTGACGTGAATTCACATCAGTTCGTAAAATAAAATTAGCAACAGACCAATCTTTGTCATGGTTTTCACAGTTTTTGGGCCTTCTCATACTGTCTATATTGGCAACCGTCCCTGGATTCTTAAGTATGTTCTCCGCCTAAAAGGTCTACATTCTCTGTGATCAAGGTCATCGAAATAAAAGGTTACTGATTGGTATTGTACATGTTTTTATCTTTTATCTCTTTTTGGTAACGCTAAATGTAACGAAGTCTTGGTTTCTTTCTCTTTCTATCAAGACACTACTTTTTTTATCTTGTACTCCGCTTGAAGCGAAATGAAAGCTAATGGCAGCTGAATAAAATCACGAAACAGCTGATGTGCGTCTTTTAATTTTCTACGAAAACTTGAGTTTTTCTAAAGATAATTCATCGTAAAATTATTTAGATGAGACGTTATTTGTGTAACAAGTGTGTGTGGATATCAGGGTTGGTGTATTTCAGTTTTAAAATCGGGTTTTTATGTGGATTCTTGTGAGAGATTTTTACGTTGTTCGTTTTTACAGATGTCACTGACTATACAGCAAATAATTTTGGATGCAAAACGTCTCGCAGGTCGACTCAAAGAGAGGGAGACTGAAGCTGATGCTCTATTAACTGAAACTCAAACTGCTTACAGACAAATACATACAATGAAACAGGTATGTGGAGTACGTGCTGGCAGATGTGATAGGGGGGCACGGCCACAACATTGATGTCAGTTCATGTTTGAACCAATTTTGTCGCTATCACATTCTAACACAAAAAACATGATTGTAAAAGGAAGCAGCAAATTCTGTTATGTGTTTGTATTTTTACATTATTAATTGTGTGACCTTGTGGTTTGGTGGTATCTTAATGTTGTGTAAACATTTAAACCTTTCACATTTTTATTGACTAGTGCGATATGTTGGTCACTTTTGGTCTTGGAATTTAGTTTAAAGTAATAATACCAACTTTGCAAGCTCTTATTAAAATGCTACTGTTTAAATTATTTATCTGTTTAGGCTGTATTTATTCATGACAGAGTTAGTCTTTTCTAGTGGTTAGTGAACCTGACTGCCAAGCCCAAGGCTGTGGGTTATATCCCCGACTTGGACATATCCTTGTGTGATGATCACAATTCATCGTCATCATCATCATATCAGCCGGAGGACGTCCACTGCTGGATAAAGGCCTCCCCCAAAGATCTCCACAATTGCCGGTCTTGCGCTATCTGCATCCAGTGATTTCCAATGATTTATTATTTGATCACAATGATTTGTTCTTAATCTGGGTGTTAAGTTATCTGTTATATGTATGTATTTAGGAGGTATATAAGCATGTTTATCAGTTGTATGGTTGCCATAACACAGGCTCAGCCTAGTTTCAGATTAGATGGCAGTATCTTTGTTGTCCCAATATATATATTTATGTAAACCATGGGTGCTTCTACAATTGTCTGATAACTTTAACAAGGCCTATCAGCTTAATGCAACAAATCCAAAGAAAGAAGATGCTTCTAAAAAAAATCACTAAAGCTATCACCTATAGACTATCCATTCTCAGCTGTTTAACTTTGCTGATTGTTTATTAACTGATAAGATATGGTTTAGAAGCATTAATAGTACTTTTATTATTTTTTTTTTAATAGTAGTCAATTATAATTCAATAATTAATGTTGTGGCAGCAAGGTCCACTTGTTAGTAACAAATTTTAACTTAAAATCAATGCTAGTAAATACAGATTTCACAAAAACAAAACGAAGCAAGTTTTAAATATGCAAAACTGTTTGCAAGCATTTTTAACATGGTAATTTGGCAATAACCGACACACTACTGAAGCTAGTCAATTATATCTTGGTTCTTATACCAATTTCAAAGACAACCACCATGGCTCAGTACTTAGTGCCTTTTGATGCAAAGGTTGTGGGTTTGATCCTCGCATAAGGCAATTATTTGTGTTTATGAACATGTCTATTTGTCTTGGCCTGAATGTTCTGTGTATTGTGTTAATACATTTACAAATAAATAGTCAATATAAATAATGACTGTAACCCTTTCCTTAGTTAGAACTAGATGGCACTGGGTAATATGCCCTGGATATATATTTATTTTCAACTACAATCCTGATA
Organism: Pseudoips prasinana; assembly: GCA_951640165.1. Lineage (NCBI taxonomy): Eukaryota > Metazoa > Arthropoda > Insecta > Lepidoptera > Nolidae > Pseudoips > Pseudoips prasinana. Next base: position 10,465,926 of record OX621239.1, read on the forward strand.
GTTACCTCATTACTCAGTTTGTTCAATAAGACTATACATGGGACATATACTTAACTTTTTAATTAGTTCCATAACAAGGCAATCACAGCCAATTGTCAACATGGGTTTGTAGATAATCAGTGAGCTTATGCATAGGTTTGTGCTTGTACATAATCCTGGGACATTATTCACACACGGCCATCTGATCCCAAACTAAGCAGAGCTAGTACTATGGAAACCAGATAACTGATATACTGCATATACTATTTTTGTTTTGTAAATACATACTTATATAGATAATTAACACCCAGACTCAGGACAAACAGACATGTTCATGCACATAAATATTTGTCCCGGGTGGGAATCGAACCCATGACCTGCGGCGTGAAAGGCAGCGTATCTACCAATCACGCCAACAGGCCCGCCTAATCAGTGACTATCATAGTGGTTTAATTTTAGATAATCTCCATAATTTAAAGCAAGCTTAAAATGTCAATCTCAGTCTCAGATAGAATACCGCAGTTGCTATGTTTAGTCCGAGGAAAATTAACATTCTTCAATCTACCGAGGCGGCTTAAACTATTTTCACTGAAGGTCAACCAGTACCAAGCACAAATAAAAAAGAAGTGGTTAATGTTTTGACATATGTTAATGAAAAGTAAGATCTTAATAGCCTGTTGATCTCATCAGTTAATAAGCTTATATATATAATACCTGGTGAGGATAAGGCATACGGTCTGTCAACACCATTTAGATGCTTGCCTGCCTTAGTGGTTTGAGGGCGCCAAATAAAAGTTATTAAACCTTGTTGGAGGCTTACTAGGCGGCTTGAACCACTCTGACAAAAGAGCAATCGCTGCACACATCAAAAAGATTAAGACGACTAAGTTAGTCTGACCTAGATTTAGGGGATTTAGGGGCACCTGAAAATATAAATATTATATATATGAATTTGTTTTTACATTAGTATAAAGAAGAAGTGGACACCCTGAATGAAGCTTCCCGAGAAAGACCTAGAGGGGCCCTCATCGCGAGCATCGAGCGTGAGTCCCGACTGATGAGAGATGTGCAGCGTGAGAATGGGGAGCTTAGAGCCGCACTGGAAGACCACAGACGAGCACTTGAGCTCATCATGTCCAAGTACAGACAACATACTGAGAAGAGAATATGGGAATCTAGAATAGATTTTACAAATGCTATCAATGAAAAGCAACAAGAGGTTAGTAGAATCATATTGTTTTAAGTAGGGTTGTAACGGATCTTCGCCTCCGCTTCCGTTACTGCGGAAGTTCCGCATGAAATCCTACCTTCGCCTCCGCCTCCGCCTCCGCCTCCGCTGTTTTTTTGCGGAGTTATAACGGAGGTTTATTTACGGGATAATCATATATCTCTGCTTCACCCAAAGGTCGACTGGCAGAGAATACCTTTGGCATCAATTCCACCTTTGTCATCATCATCATATCAGCCAAATGACTCCCACTGCGATTGCCGGTCTTACGCTATCGGCATCCAGCGACTTCCAGCAACCCGCACAAGATCATCCGGCTCGTGTTCGCCACTCGAGAACCTTTCTGCCCCAGCGGCCGTCGGCTCCACGAGCTATGTGCCCTGTCCACTGCCACTTCAGCTTGGCAATTCTTCGGGTTAAGTAGGTTACTTTGGTTCGCCAGCGGACCTCAGAATTTCTGATCCGATCTCACCGGGAAACTCAAAGCATAGCCCTTTCCATTGCTCTTTCGGTGACCTTGTGCCGCCTGATAAGACCCATAGTGAGCGATGACGTCTCTGTTCCGTTAGTCATCACTGGCAACACACTGGTTGAAGACTTTCGACTTGAGACACTGCGGTATTTGGGTCGAGAAGATATTAAGTAGCTTCCCGAACGCTGCCCAGCCGAGTTGGATTCTATGATTTACCTCCTTTTCGAAGTTGGACCTACCTAGTTGGATGATCTGTCCTAGGTAAATAATATAGTTCTCTACAACTTCGAGTGCAGTCTCCAACCTTAAGTAGAGTGGGTGCAACATGGATGTTCGACATCATTTTCGTCTTATCCATGTTAATTTTAAGACCGACTTGTTGAGAGACTATCCTGAGGCCATTGAGAATTGTACCGAGGTCTTCAAGGGTCTCAGCCATGACTACTATATTGTCGGAAAATCGAAGGTGGGTGATGTACTCGCCATTGACATGGATGCCAAATCCTTCCCAGCCCAAAAGCTTGAAGACATCTTCCAATGCAGCAGTGAACAGTTTCAGAGATATAACATCTCCCCGTCTCACACCTCGCTGCAAGTGGATAGGTTCCCAGTTCCGGTCCGGGCGTCGCACTGACATAGTGGCGTTTTCATATAAACACTTTAACACCTCGATATACCGGTAGTCCATTTGGCATTTTTGGAGAGACCTCAGTACGGCCCAGGTTCTGATCGAATGAAAGACTTTTTCATAGTCCACAAACACTAAGCATAATGGCTGGTTATACTCTTCGGTCTTATTTATGTGGTCTATGGTACTAAAGCCTTAATGGAATCCGGCTTGTTCGGGAGGCTGGAACCAAACCTGCGTGCGAGACGATTAGTAATGACTCTCGAAAACAACTTGTAGACATGGCTCAGCATTGTGATGGTCTGTTATTTTTCAAGAGGGTTTTTTCGCGTTTTTTGAAGAAGAGCCGCCACACGTCTGTGCCATACTTGTGGCGTTTGACCTTCTAGTATGACGGAGTTCAATAACTTCTGAAGGGCCCGTAGAAGAGCTAGACGCTGTAACTTGCTGTAACCCCATCACCACCAGGCACCTTGTTGTTCTTAAGCTGTTTGAGAGGGATTCTTATCTCGCACATGCTGACGTCCGGGATGACTTCGGTGAAGTCTCGGGTTAGTCGTGCTCTGGGATCTGAGGCACAACTATCGACAGGTGACTGGGTTCTCGTATACAGCTGTCCATAGAACCTCTCGATCTCTCCCAGCAACTCAGGTCTAGACGTAACGATTCTGCCATCCTCAGTCTTCAGCTTCGTCAGTTGGCTCTGTTCAACAGACAGTTCTCTTGCTAACACTTTAGAGCCTTTGTTCCACTCGATGGCTTCTTAATACATTTTGTATTAATAGGGCGCGTGTCGCGAGTCAAAGACTGTCTAGATCGGTCTGTTGAGCTGCCGGTATCTGGTAGCATCATCAGAGGATGTCAAAACCATTTTCCGTCTTTCTTCCTTTAGCTGCAGGGTTCAGAGATATTTTTGGTCCTGTTTGTACGGCGGGCTTTAAAGACCCAGCCGTATGGACAGCTTCTACGAACCTGTCGTGGTATGACTCCACTCGGTTTTGCAGTTTGAGCTGAAAGGGTTCCGGGTTTTTGACGTGGATGGGTAAAGGTCGGAGCATAGACTTTATCAGTCGGGACCTCTGGAGCTTGACATTAAGGTTCAATGAGCCCCGCCAGTGATCGCTCCCGCTTTTAACCGTATTGATCACAAAGACGTCATTGAAAATCTGTTTTATCGTCGACAAAATAAAGTCTATCTCGTTTTTTGTTTTACCTTACCCAGGTCCATTTGCGGTTATCCGGCTTCTTGAAAAAGGAGTTCATTATAAAGCGTCCCTCCTTCCCTATGAAGTCAAATTGAAATTGCCCCACTTTCAGCTCATTCTTCATTTATGGTGATTAAAAAAATATTAATATTACCCATAAAATACTATTTTTTCACATCCACTTTCACCTTCGCATTCGCATCGGTTAACCTCCGCCTCCGCGGAGGTGAAATCCGTCACCTTCGCATCCGCTTCCGCCTCCGCTAAGAGGCCTCCGTTACAACCCTAGTTTTAAGTGACTTAAAGCACTCCTTATTGGTTTTTCACTAATAAAAATTAAACTGACAAAATTTTAATTTTTAGTTTCTTTATCTATCTTTGTTTAGGACTTTTAAAACTTTTTTATTCTTACTGCAATTTTTATCAGAATTCAAAAAATGCTGGTTATCAATTTGACATTGTTTCTTATTTTTGTATGTGATTTTGATGTGAATGGGATTTCTCGGTTTCAATGAATTGATCTTGATATATCTTTTATTATTTCAGAAAATTCTTGTTGTGTGGTCCCATAATTAATTAGGTTCAAATCAGTTGGTATATAGAAAAGTTGAAATCAATTCTATGTTTAAAAGCTTAGAACTGATTTCACAGTGACAGTAATTTATCACAAACAACCAATTTGGAAGGTGGATACTATATACTATAGTTGCCTAAAACCTAATAAAGTATACATGGAGTGTTGTTTGAATTCAATTAAATAATATTATTAAGTATGTGACCAACTCGAAGTGATTAAAACCCATCTGTTTTGCAAATATATATATAAAAAAATTGATTGCTATTTACAGTCAATACAAAAAAATTGTTATAGTAATTTATATTATACAAGCTATGCCCCGCGGTTTCGCCCGCGTTAAAGTAGTTTTGGCGAAAAAGAGTAACAACCATACATCCATACTTCTATACTCACAAACTTTCGCATTTATAATATTGGTAGGATGTGTACCTAGCGGTTTTGGCAGTGCACGCCGGAGTAGCTCGCAGATGATAGATTTTTCATACTTACTTGACACTTATCGTCATATTTTGGACAATCCACACAATATATTTATAAATTGTAGCCTATGTGTTATTCTGATGTATAAGCTATATTATTGTAAAGTTTCATTAAAATCCATTCAGTAGTTTTTACGTGAAAGAGTAACAAACATTCATCCATATATACTTACAAACTTTCGCGTTTATAATATTAGTACGATTATTTATGTTATCTTTAATGAAAATAATAGATTTTTCTAGATTCATAGTGGTTTCATTTAAGAATTCCAATTCTGGAACATCCATTTTGATGATTATAACTTATACATTTGATCTAACCGTTAATGTAAGTTGGGTAATAAATAAATAAATGATTGTTTACTAGGAAAAAGCATATTATTATGGTTAAGAACTTTAGGGCACCTTTGGAAATTTAGAAATCTGGAGAGGGCCAAGTATATATTTCTTACTCTCATTCTTCTATCCTTAGTTAACTTCGCAGCGTAAGTGTGTAATCATATAAAGTGTTTTTTTTCTTAACTTCAGTGTAATCGCCACCTCCTGTGAGGTTGCCTCTTTTATTCAATAGTTTGATAATCATTGTTATAGTTAGCTATAACATCTGTAAACCAAAACCCAGTTAGATGCCCACACCTCCAAATACAGACTGGAAGGTACTGTCTTTATTTATAGTTGTGGGCACCTAACAGGGCTTTGTTTTCTTGAAGTCTCATATCTCAAGTCTATTTTTGTAGTCCTCACTCCTCACATGATTTTTAATTTGTTCCTTGTTTATAAGGACTTACGATTATTCTCGAGTGTCTTCGTGAATCGAATTGCACAGCATATTGTTGTGTAAGTGTTGTATATATGCTTTTATGAATCTATAATCTAAAACCTCAACATTTTTTTACACACAATGTACAGACGCCAGCACATCCAGCTACCCCTATATGTTTTAATTAATTTTATAGATTTTCAACTTTATCACGTAACCATAAGGTTCACTTTCAATTGGGGAAATTTGACAGATTGGGGTAGCTTGATGTGCTGACGTCTGTACATGACACAGTTATTGAATAGTGTAAATAACCTTTAGACCTCAGCCTTTCTAATATCAGTGTATAATACAGTATAATACTTTATTTATTCAGTGCTAGGGCGCCAAGCACAAAAGTTTACATAAGTTCCAGCAAAGTGTTAAGGAATATTACCTATCACTATAGGATACATTGAAAGAACATGTATGTAATATTGTAATATGTAAGTATCTATCTATTATAGGTATGTATGTATGTACAAGGCAGGCTCTTGTACTGAGTACCAATGGGTACTATTATCTATGTTACTAGAAATAATAATGTATACAACTATATTACTACAAACATGTTCTGACTATTTACAAGCGCTTTTTTAAAGTCTACGTGAATAAAAACCTTTTTTATTTTATTTTATTAACAAAATTTTAATACACCGACAACTCCCCTCTTAAATAATTCCTATTATTGTCCATTCCTTGGTTATCTGTAAGAGATCACATGTTAGTGATAAGACCGCCAATTGTATACTTTTGATTATATCCCCCTGTACTGTATGATTTTACTATTGGTGTACAATAAAGAGTTAATCTATCTATCTATCCATCTATATAGGTGCCGTGCGTAATATGGTAATTTTTATGCATTGGCCTTTAATTGAAATGAGGTGGATAGAGCCGAATGAGCTATTTACATAAGGTTTAGTGACAAAATTCGCGTTATGGGGAGATGTGATAATGAGGGAGGATTTAAATTTATTTATTGCTTTCATGGGTTTTACATAGGTATTTTAGATAATAATACAGTACCAAACATGAGCCCTGTACGGGCACCGCAACAATACAATATACTTACAAATAAATGTTTGTCAAATACTTCACATATTTAACTTAAATTAAAATGAAGACAATAAAATAGCATTGTGAATATCTTTAAAGTGTGTATTTATGTTTTTTTTATTCGCAGGATCTTACATAACTAGATATGATGTACTGTTACAGTTGATCCGGCAACAATCTGAGAGGATCAACGAGATGACCAGTGTCATGTACAAAGCCGTCAGTATGGACGACAACGGTGATGCGAGGAAAGAGGAAGAAGTTTACCAAAGGCTCATTACCGAGAATAAGGTAAGAATAAGAATAATTTATTATCCAAAGTAAAGTTACATAAATCCTTGTATCTAGTTACAAGAGTAAAATACAAAAATGAGCATAACTCTTTCTTATGGCTTTCACACTAGGGCTAGCCTGTCTTGTGAAAACCCAAAAATAATAATAACAAGGTAATTTACTATTTATTTGAATTGAGAAAAGGATTTAAAATTTTTAATGTTGGATTTAGCATATTTTCTTTTTACTTAACTGTCTTGAAGTTTGCATGTCTTTTAGGACCAAATATCGAACGGCAATATACAGCAAGTTGCATTTTTTTCCGCTACTGAATATACGCTATGGGTCGCCTCATGTTAGAGTATCAAATGGACCCTTACAACTTACAAGGTATAACGCCTGTGTATTTTGAGGTTCAGGTGCCTTTTTGAAGGACCCCATGCAGTCGTCTCTTGGAAAATACGTACAACTGAGATTTCTATCTCCCTTGCGTACGTTTCTCTGAATCCGTACAGCAATGGTTTATTGCTGTTCGGATTCGGAGAAATGTAACGTAGAAACGTGTAGGTTGGCGATCGCAGTGAGATGGTCATAGTACTCAAAAGTAAACTGCTGCCCGTCCTCTGGTAGATAGCTCCTCGGGTCGACTTCTACGCCGCCCACGGGATGAGATGGGGTGATGATATTCTGATGTTGGCCGCCGTCACCACACAGTTCTTATATCGGCAATCAGTCATTAGACTATAAGTCGATGGCGTGTCATAATATTTATCATGTCGAGTGTGCTCTCCAGTGAGAGCAACTACTCATCATTGAGGCCTAGAGCTAATGTCTATCTTGTAGCTCTAGGATGTTGTGGCGCTTCAGTCGTTTCACATGCTTCTGGGTTGTTAACTGGCGTGCTAATTGATTAGGATGATTCATTAGCTGTTCCTTATATCTCTCTGATGTATCTCGGATTTCCTCATTCACTGTTTTCACTGGATGTTAGGGAGAAACTCCAGACTATAAGTTATATATTAACAAATAATATCAAATCAAATACTTCTACCAAACTCAGCCTATTCAGCCTATTGCAATAAGAGTAAGTTTACGGAAACTTATTCGGTTCAAGTCAATTCGTATTTGCAGTACGTTCTACTACATTTCATAGCTGTGTTATAGAATTATGTTTCAATGTATTTAATATATCAGATACTCTGGTGAAAGTCGAATGTAGAGATTAGTTAGCGTGTCAAGTCGCTAGCCGAAAGTGAAGCGTAACCCATTGACCCATTGGATAGATTGTGTGTCATAAAAAAGAAACGATTGTGCTTTCTACCACAAGACTGAAGTAAAACGTTACTGGCTATGAGAGAAATAGGGAAAGGAAATGTTTGCTCGCATCTCTCTCTCTTTCCCCTACAGTAATATACGAAACTTAAAACGAATAATCTGCACTAACTTTTAACTCCCTCTCACGCATTCACCAGCTCACTCTCCAAGTCGAGCGTGTGTAGCGAAGTTTTACTTCAATCTATACATACAAATAAATAAAATTGGAGTGTCTGTTTGTAATATTGAAATAACCAGTTTTTACTACATAAATATGAATATATATACGGTACATACACCAAAATAACATTTTTTACCATTTTTGTCTGTCTGTTTGTTCCGGCTAATCTCTGAATCGGCTGGACCGATTTTCACGGGACTTTTATTGGCAGGTAGCTGAAGTAATAAGGAGTAACTTAGGCTACTTTTATTTTAGAAAAAGTATTTTATTTTACTATAAAAACAAAAAAAACGAAATAAACTAATTAACACGCGGACGAAGTCACGGGCACAGCTAGTTATAACTAGCAAAGAACGCTAAGACGTGTTGAGAGAGTAGACGAGAGAGTTGGGTACGCATAATTATTGTTTTGTCATGAGTTAGAGTTAGGCTTGCCAGGTATACGGCTTTAGCCGGACATGTTTGGCTTTTTGCGGTCGCGTCCGGCCAAATATGTACGTGTTTGGCCTGTCCGGCTTTTGTCAGGTTTTTTGTCAGAGTGGCGATTCGTACGACGATGGGATGGATATGCATATCGCTGGCACACACTCCATCTTCGATCTCATTCTCACTTTACATCACGTATAAATACTTTTTTCAACAGCGCAGATGTAAAACCATTATGTTACACAATAAAAAAAAAATGTCCGGCTTTTAGGGCAAAATGTCAGGCCTTATATAGTGCGCAGTCCCGCCTTTGCATTTTATGGCCTGGCAACCCTTGTCAGAGTAAATATGGGATGTATACTACATTACTATTAGAATATTTCAATAAGAGTATTACTTACTTTAGGCTAGAAATCAATGCTGAAATCTTCATATCACTGGATTCCTTTTGGCTTGCTTTGATAAAAGACTAGTGGCCCTTGCCCGAATTCACACCGGGTAGATAACTATAAAATAAATTTTAAAAGGATTATCATTTAAATTGAAAAAGATTTAAATGATGGTGTAATTTCAGGGCTTGCGCGAGATGCTGGACCTGTCGCGGAGGTACGGGTCGGAGCGCGCCGCGCCCGCCACGTCGGACAAGGACGTGCAGACCGACCCGCAGCCCGGTGCGTGACCGCCCCCGCCGCCCCGCCCCGCCCGCCGCAGTTGAACCGCCCGCAGACCCCCAGCACCCCGGTACCGATGCACTCACACAGGCGTGGCTGTCTCACCGACACGACAAGTACCGCCGTGCGTGTGTGCTATCTCTAACATTGTCGACGGCGACTATTTTGGCGGTTGAACCGAAGGCACGGACTGTACTCCCTGTGTACATAATAATTAAGATTGTCCTACCTCCGACGTCCGAATCCATCGGAATTTTAACGCGCAGTCCGCGGACTTCCCCTAGTTCTGTAATCCCTTGTGTGTTGGACGACCGCGTCGCTCGTGGCGTCCGGCTATGACGCACTTGCTGTGATATGATTGGCGGGATGCCAATAAACACCAGCACTCTAACAAATGTTTAGCTGTTCTACGTAACCCTTAAACGTACTCTGGAACACATCTTTTTTATCACTTTAGAATAAGATACAAAATAATGAAAAAAAATATAGCCAAGCCTAGTTAACTTAACTTTGCTATATATTTTTTCATTATTTTGTATCTTATCCCAAAGTAATAAGGATCAAATTGGTGTAATCTACAGCCCATTGTTTCAAAGGTATTAAATATACACTATAAAAATTGACGTCATAAATATTGAAATTTTAAAAACGTTAGAATAAACGAAAACGCATCGTGGGTAGGCCCACTATAAGATGGACCGATGATCTTGTCTCTGGAAGATCTAGAAAGAGCTAGAAGAAGAAGATTGTGTAGATCTTTGGGGAGACCTTTGTCCAGCAGTGGGCGTCTTTCGGCTGATATGACGATGATGATAGAATAAACGAATTATTGTTGTCATATAAATGGGGTTTTCAATGAAAACTTCACGTTTTCAGTTTGAGGGTACTTATGATTTCTGAACATGTGTTAGAAGTGCGGGTAGTCCTGTCCATTACCACCTGTGCTCGCTCACTGTTGAATGTTACTGTCGGATGTACGGCAGGGCGGATACAAGATTCACCGTTCCAGTATACAACTTGTATTTTATTATTACTCGCAGATTTTGGATCTTAGGTCTTTTGACATTTCGTACCTACTTTTCGAATTCACATTTATTCAGAAGTGTGAGTGCAATACAGCGAAGGACTACAATATGTAATTATGAAATATTATGGTTTCTTATATTTGGTTTGTATTTGAAGTTGAATATTTTAAATTTGAATATACAGGGTGGCCGAGGAAGTGACTTTCAAACGCAAAATTTTGATACTTTATGATGAGGAATGTCCGAATCAGCCACATGTATATTCTACGATTTTGCGTAGTTTTCGACATAGACTTTTGATCGATCCTGAGCTCAGACCCTAATTTTGAACTTTCGAATAAATTTTAAGTCAGTTCTGCATTGATTAGATAAACCATTTTAAGGTGTTAGGTTGAACTATGCTATTCAGTTACCACAAAAAAACTGATCCCGAAATGTTTAACAGAACGAGAAAAAAAATTAAAACTGATGTTAGGTGAAATTTACGAAAAATATAATTAAAAATATTCTATCTCAAAAACTATGCAAAATCGTAGAACCTACATGTTTCGGGTGATTCGGATACTCCTCAACACAAAGTATCTAAATTTTGCGTTTGAACGTCAACTCTTCGTCCAGCCTACATATATTATAAATGGCGTTTAAAGTTATAGCTGGTATTATAATGTATCGTGTTCACGTAATGTCTTCAGTAGAGTTATAATGCCATTTTGTGTAAGCAAATCATTTTGAATAGCAAAAACTGTGATCTTTAATGTTGCGCTGTTGTAGAATGTTTGTTTGGTCGTGTTGTGCTTAATCTATCACTGCTTCGTATCCTTATGTCGGTGGTTTGCGACCTTTTATTTTCATACATCTGACGAATAAGGTAATTTCATGATAATATGTTAGGTTAATATGGTATACCCATATATTCATACGTAATTTTGATCGAGTGAGGTAAAATGTGTATGCGGTGAACGTTTGGGTGAATGAGCACAATATCCATAGTCAATCGTAAATATGTATTCGTCAAGTTAAATTTGAAACTAATAATGAGAGTTAGAAGAATCTCTACTGCTACTGTCTCGCTCTACACGCATACGTCTGAAAAAGATAACAATATCAAAATCGCATCCTTCTACAAAACTGAACCGATTTTTTTTTAAATCAAGTGACAATTAATTGGCTATTGCTGACTTTTTTATTATTATTTTTTGTTTTATTCAAATAGCAGTCAATTGTTTTGGGCAGTCTAAAATAGGCTTCCTTGTTGATGTTTGGAGGTCATAACCATACAAAAATAGGTTGATGGACACAAATGAAACGGTCGGGCATTGTAGTGGCAGATGTCTATGATATTGCAAGCTTTCATTAAACTTTCCTGTATCATAATTATACACTTTTTTTACGGGTTTGCCTAAAATTTTTATTGTTCATTTAAAAAGTAGGGAAAATGAGGAATCCGTTTGTATGGGAAAATGGCAGCTAGGAATGTATCTTAAGATTTATTTCCCTCCGGTAAGGATTGCAACCTCTTTCTTCGCACCTCATTGATGTCTGGATGCAAGTAAAATGCAGGCGTGCGGATGACCAAATCCTCACAAAAGTGGGTCCTCACCGAATCAGCATACCCGGGTCCCCTAACAGGCACGCCAAGAAATGTGCACGGTTAAGTTTACACAAGCAAGTCCGACATACCTATTTGCAGTCACTTTTTACGGGTGGCATGCGAAGGTATTGCCCCTGCCATAACAAAAAAAATAATAATAAAAATAGTGCAGCTGGTTAGTTATTGTTTAAATATTAATTGCAATACTTGTCTGTGGGAATTTTTATGATAAATAAAAATTCGATGATTTATACTCTTTTATAGAGTGGGAAAGCGCACACTTTGTACGCGATGACACGTCCGATTTGTCGTACGTTCGTCTCATGTGTGAATTAGGTGGCTAAAAGATCCGGCCATTGGGGCATGTAGAATTTCCGTAACGTGAGTGTTCCGTAATGGACATATACTTAAAAATTTACATGATTAATTTTGTATCTTATCTGTGTTTTGATCAAATTTAAAGACGAAAAATATGAAATTTCCTTTAAGGTTCCTAATGTCGTATAATTAATAAAATAAAACTGTAATTGTCTATCTAAGTACCTACATTAATGAATTTTATTTACTTATTTATGTTGGTGGTTGATAAATGTGTGTGTCTATTTTGTTTGTTGCTGATTCGACGTCGGTCTACTCATCTACTTAAACTCAAAATATTACTTGGCCATTTATTACCGATTATTATTTTCCTTCGTATGTTGGCTATCATAACTTGACATTGGCGAAATTGTGGTGGTGATCCCACAAGTGCTACAAATCAGAGTTGAAGTTGAAGTCGTATAATTAATTTTTCTCACTTACAAATTGTAAATAACAGATATAAGGAAAAAAAATAATTTAAACTTGAAATTCTTGGAGATGGTAGAATTATACAAGAAATGTAGAATGTGACACCTGGTCTAACCTTGTAGTAACGGGTACCTTCCGATTTCGAGTATAGTTGGCAACCTTGTAGTAACGGGTACCTTCCGATTTCGAGTATAGTTGGCAACCTTGTAGTAACGGGTACCTTCCGATTTCGAGTATAGTTGGCAACCTTGTAGTAACGGGTACCTTCCGATTTCGAGTATAGTTGGCATGCGCACAGATAATTCTGGTAGCTAGCCGTAACAGGTTAGGATAGAACTGAAAAAAAGACATGACATGAGAAAGAAAATCGAATAAATGTCGTTGTAAGGTACTGTCATTTAAATATTTAAACAAGAACTACATTAAAAGATTTTGAGAAATCCACATCGAATTTCGAAATCGAATATTTTATTTTATTCTTCGTAATGCAAAGTGTAAAACTCAAAACTGGGAAATCGTACATTTAATCGCCCGGTAGATTTGGAACCTGCACCCTTAACCCTTTACCGGGCAGTGGTCATATAATTGCCACCATATTTTGAACTTTATCGGCTTGTAATAAAGTTCAAGACGAATAAATTAAAAATATATCTACTGCCTTATAAAGGGTTAACTAATTCGGGGTAGGTGCTTTGGCTTTAAACTACAAACGATACATACCGGCGCATCAAATTTATGCTATATATGGATTTAGGTGCCATCCTTCGCCTTTATGTCTAGAATCATATTCCACTGATATTAGAAATAGAAGCTGGAGCAGTCGTAAAAAATCTCTCATTGTTAGTAGTTCAAATAATCTACAGTCGACGCCACGTTGGTGTATACTATTTGATCCTTTATCACGTAAGCAGTAAGGACGGGTTTCCTGTCGCACTGAAGAACGTACGGAACCTTAAAAACAACTACTATACTTATGGTCCTAATTGACGGAGCCGCAGATAATAGTATAATGAAAAAAATGAGACTCGTATTCTGAAGCTTCGTCTAACCTCAACAGTTGTTAGTTTGCCAGTTCCATTGCAATCACGGATAAATTTGTTACTAGTCAATTTACATAAGGTCAGCCGAGTCGAATTGAAACGCTTTCGATAGTTTTTGGTCGCTGAAAACAGCTAGAGATCATGGGATTTAGCGTTGGAGTTTCTTTGACTTTTTTGTAAGAACAAAAGCGGTTCTTTTCAGACTTGTCTAATACCCGAGTCAGCTCATGTACACTCTACACAACTAAGTATTTATAGTTTGCTACTAACTGTTATTGTACGGTGAACTGCCTCCTAGCCGTGTTTATTTTGTAAAAAAAAAACATCTATCAATTTACTAAGTCAACTGATATTTCCAAGTTCAGTACAAAATTGGATCCTATCTACTTAAGAATATGAATCAATTTCAAACTTTACCTATTAGTCGATTGGAGATTGTTGTGCGTGGTGACTGCGCTAGTGTACATGAGTAATGTAGTGAACTTAAATTGTAAGTACACGCGGCGTTGTGTGCGTGAGTTTGTTAGTGTTTGATTCAGCTCCGGTTACCATGGAAACGGGGAGGAACTAAGAAATTCGCAATAGTAGGGGAGACTAGTTATCGGCGCAGTTCCGCAAGAGGATCTATCTCCACACTCTGTAGACAACAACATGTATAGAGCCGTTACTAGTAACGCGTAGGAAACCTTAGTCGGGGGGCAATAATAATAATAATGATAATATCTCGGGACAATGTCACACAGATCATCCTAACCCCAAACTAAGCAAAGCTTGTACTATGGGTACCAGGCGACGGTATACATACTTCTATAGATAGATAAATACTTATATACATAGAAAACATCCATGACTCAGAAACAAATATTCGTGCTCATCACACAAATATTTGCACTTACCGGGATTCGAACCCAGGACCACCAGCTTCGTAGGCAGGAGCACTACCAACTAGGCTACGGTGACCGTCTTGCAATGCAAACCTAAAGCCGACTCCGCCATCTGCGTGAGGACAGGGCAAGTATAGACACATGTAGGTCTGTGTACAAACACAATCGCATTCTCTTCCCTTCCTTCATGTAAAGTCTAGCAATTCACTTCAAGTGTATGACTTTATATGGCTGCAGGGCTTTACGTGTTATTTGACGCACAGGGGCGAAACACCGCCGAAAAAATTGAGTCGAAAGTCTCCGGGCTGAGACCAATGTTTACTAACAGACTGCTCTAGTCGGGATTTAAACCCAGGAGTCAGGACCTAACTGTCTACACTACTACTAGTTAAAGTATGTATTCAGCCTAGTGTGAAAACCTGGGCAAAAGGAATGATAGATAAATAAATGATAAAGCAATAGGGTGACTGACCGGTTTGTTTGTGATTAGTGATCCTGATGCCAAATGGGTCGTACGTTCGAAACCCACCCAGGATAAATTTTCGTGATATGGGCATGGTTATTGTTTCTGTGACTGGATGTAATGTATGTATGTATTTAGAAATTTATACGTATGTTTACCGTGACAGTCGTCCCTAGATGTTTATTTAACTAAATTTGAATTTTTATAGCATTATTCGCAATTTCAATTTCTTAATTCAAATTTAATAATTTGGAAGGTATTATCAATATGATATGATCTTTCACATGCAACTGTGAACATATCAGTCGGCCATGTTTCTAGAAAAACAAAGCCGATAGATAATACCTACATCCTCCGGAAGGGTTTTAGCAAGGGAATCCTAAATTTGATCTGCCAGCGTGTATCGTTCGTAGCTTAACGCAGAGCGCCTACCCCGGATTGGTAGATGGTGCAGGTTCGAGACCCGCCGGACGATTAAATTTATAATTTCCCATTTTTGAGATTTATTTATCTATATATTTACCTTCTCCCCTCCGCTTCGGTGAAAACTGGGCCTTGTCGGCTGGGTTTTTATGACGTATCATACGCCCACGACCAATGTGACTTTGCAAGCTATTGCACACAGCGTCTTGAGCTCTTATAGTATGATTTAACATAAATAATATAAACATATTTTTCCATCTAATTTAGCGGGATCAGCTTTGTGTGTCTAGCATAAAGGTAGTGAAAGTAGAGATTTTTTGTAGACAATTTCTTAATATCTAGTTCCCAGAGGCGTTGTATACAAGCAATACATTATGCACAAACGCCAGCGCATCAAGCTACCCCAATCCAAATTTCCCCAATTGAAAGCGAACCTTATGCTTTTGTGATAAGGTGGAAAATCTATAAAAAAAATTACAGATTTGGGTAGCTGGATGTGCTGGCGTCTGTACTGTTATTTAAAATAAGTAATGTTTGTTGTTGGTGACACTACATTAAAATTATTCAAATGTACGATGTGGAACTTAATTTTTGTACTCGGGTCTATTCGCAACGGGAAGCATATTTCCTACCATTTCATACAATAGTCTTGTATTAGAAAGGAGTATAGAGGTAGCGGAACTAAGTGACTTGAGCGCTTCCTCGCCCCTGGTATAAGCAGTGAAACAGCGAGAAGTAAAAAATTGAAGCAGCACATAAAAATAGTTAAGACACAAAAATGTGTCTTTTCTTTCCTTGCGCAT
Source organism: Pseudoips prasinana (assembly GCA_951640165.1). Classification (NCBI taxonomy): domain Eukaryota; kingdom Metazoa; phylum Arthropoda; class Insecta; order Lepidoptera; family Nolidae; genus Pseudoips; species Pseudoips prasinana. The sequence continues at coordinate 10,482,235 of OX621239.1, forward strand.
AAAGAAACAACATGAGTTCTGTATTTGAATGAAGAAGAAAATCTCGAACAAGGCACACTAAATCAAAGTCCAATACAGTCCTTAAATTCTTAAAAAGAGCTAATGTATCAGTTTCTTATCGTGCATACTTGTGGAAGGACTCTGTTAACGGACGAGGAACTAGAGTTGATGTTAAGGCCCAGAATACAAGGTGCAGCTGTTTCGTGCCCAGATTTCCATAATGTTTTATTGGATATAAAATTTACAGCACTTTATAAAATGTGCTTCGATCATTCTTTATTCAAACATATTGCAAAAGATTCTAGACATATTTACACCTTTTATTTTATACTAGGTGTACCCCGCGGTTTTACCCGTGTATAACTTTATAAATTATAGCCTGTGTTATTCGGATGTATAAGGTATAAAGTTATATCAAAATTCGTTCCGTAGTTTTTGCGTGAAAGAGTAACAAACATCCATAACTCACAACAAAGCAAAAACTACACATTTATAATATTAGTATGATGACTAAAATAAATGGGAAAAAGTGATGATCTCCTTTTTTTGGTACTTTTTATAAAATTTATTACGTTGGAAACTTGTTTAAGATGTTATAAAATACATATTAATCTAACAAGATGACCGAAAGATCTTTTAGAAAGAGACAATACTTTTATATCGTATAAAACATCCAAATTCGGGAGCGAGATCGTTGCGTCCTGAATCCTGGGCCTTAAGAGTTATACAGACGCGAGCACATCCAATTACCCCATCCTGTCAAATTTCTTTTATAGATTTTCAACTTTATCACATAAGCATAAGGTTCACTTTCATACATACATAGACTCACGCCTGTTTCCCAGAGGGGTAGGCAGAGACAACGGATTTCCATTTATCACGATCTTTGCGCATCTCTTTTGCCTCGATTACTGTCATTATATTCTTCATACATGCTCGCCGGTTTAGGGTACTTCTGACCTGCCCTTTCTTGAGAACGTATCCGATTTGGTCAGAGAATGTTCAACTTCCCCTTCCGGTTGTCTCATTCACATAGGCCAGATAAACTTCTTTTGTCAATCTTCTTTCATTCATCCTTTCTAAATGGCCAAACTATCTCAGCATACCTTTTTCAATCTGTTCACTTTCAATTGGGGAAATTTGACAGATTGTGGTAGCTTGATGTGCTGGCGTCTGTTCCTTTTCATAATGTGAAGTCACCGGCCAATAGTAGGTTCCCTTTTATATTGTTACCTCCACGTGAATACTTTACTAATACCGACACGTCCGTGCCCCAGTTAATTTGTGACTAAATTGTTAGTTGTTATAAAATATTACCTGATGAAGTAAATTATGAACAGTGTTTTACAAATATACAAATCTTGTTTATTTAAACATATTTGCATTGTTAGACATAGTTAATCCAAATTTTATTTTGAGAGTAATAAATTTAGACCAGCGATATGGATAGGTGGCCTGCATTCTCCGTTTCCGCATTACCTAATAAGTTTCACCGTGGCATATTGGCAAGGCATTGGGGGTTTAAACCCAGAGAATGCGGTCAAATCCTGTCGGTGATCTGAATTTTAATAATAAACAAATAAAATTTTACCTAATGAAAGATAGTTACGGGTAATTCAACGGCCAACCGTTTCGTAGTGCGAGACGTGACGCGACGTCGTGCGGGTCGCATTCGACCTGAAGATGACTTCCAGAAGAAGTTGAAACGGTTGGCCGAATCCAATATAAAATTTATTACTTAAGTTACCAGTTACTATCTTTCATTATGTTAGCACTTCACGTCAGTTTTAAAAATAATAAAATTTTACCTGTTTTTCCCTGGGTTGTGTGGTTAAATCATTAGAATATATTTTACCTGAGCACCAATGAACAGTTAGGAAGAATGTTCTTCATTTCTTTACGTAGTAAATAAGTTAATTTTGTTAAGATAAATTTAAGAGTGCTTATTATACCTTTGTTAGTAAATTAGGGTCTATTGGTGTTAGTTAGACCGACACATTTGCACAAATACATTAAATTGTTTGTAATGCCCTATTAGAGAAATGAAAACTATGTTTTAACACCAAACTGCATATCAACCAATGATGAAAGTTTCGTGTCCTGTCCTGTCAGCTCACCGTAGTAACTAAACGGCTTGGACTAGTTAGTAACTAAACGGCTTGGGCTGGTTAGTAACTAAACGGCTTGGACTAGTTAGTAACTAAACGGCTTTGGCTGGTTAGTAATTTAACGACTTGGGCTGGTTAGTAACTAAACTGGTTGGACTAGTTAGTAACTAAACGGCTTTGGCTGGTTAGTGACTAAACGGCTTGGGCTGGTTAGTAACTAAACGGCTGGGACTAGTTAATAACTAAACGGCTTGGGCTGGTTAGTAAATAAACGGCTTTGGCTCTTGCACGCCTATAGACTGGTGAAGCGACTCATACCAAAAGCAATTGCCGTGTGATTGGTCACATTTTATTTCATCCAACGATCCGCTAGAGGCGCATCAATTCTTTATACAACATGGTATCATCATCATCATGTCAGCCAAATTACATCCACTGCTGGACAAAAGCCTCTTCAAAGAACGGAGGTATATGCCATAATCGCCACACTTGGCAGACAGGTTGGCAATCGCAGTTGGTTGGTCATAAGTCACAGAACTCTCTGGTAGGTATTCCCTCGGGACGATTTCTAGGCCCCCTACGGGATGAGATGGGGTGATGATATTCTTCTGCAACACACCGCTCCAACATAGTATACCTAACTTTTTTTAGTCAATTACGATTATGGTGTTAGCTTTCAGGATTATGATCTGTGCAATATTGGCAAGTGCTAGTGTATAAACAGTTATTGTTTTCCTGATAGGGCAATACTAAATAAATATACTTAAAACATTAAATTAAGTAGTCGAGGATTGTTTCCACGTATAAATTGTCCATAATGTTGATTAAATAAATCCAAATATAATACAGTAAACAATTTTCGAAGGAAAAAGAGATCTTTGTTGGAAAAAAACTATTTTTACAATTAGTTAATTAGATGTTAAAACTATATTGTAAGAGTCCTTATAATGGCTCCAGATTTGAAAAATATAATTCATATACATAAATATAATATTGTATGATTATTATATGTACACATGGCCACATATCAAGCTATACATTGCCAATATAAGCTGACCTCTCATTGTATGGAAATCCTATACAACGCGGGATCAGCTTATACTGGGATGTTTAGCTTGATATGTAGCCGTGTGTACATGCTTATGAGATCTTACGATTAAACCACGTGTAGTTGAAATATATATATAAAAATTTAGAATAATGTTTCTGCTTAGTTCACTTGCATTTATATTGTACCTCAATAATATCGAAAATTATTGTACCTATTAATGTTTTTGTTTTAAATCGATAATGTATGTGCTAAAATATTTAGTTAGAATGAATTACTTAAAAGAGATTTTTTTAAGAAATATTGTAAGTGATAGATTCGGTCTTGTTATAGACTTGAAATTGTTTCATATCTAAATACCGATATAATTGGTATATAAATGAAATTTCGAAGGTTAGATGGCTCTATATAAATGCAATCGTAGGGGTCGTTAGTTTTCTGCCGTAGAACAACACTGTAGAGCAAAAATAAAATGATAAATGTATGTTTAATTAAAATGTAATTGATAATTATATGGTATGAAAAGCAAAATGTATTTTTATTTATTGTATCAATTATGTGCAAGGTGTAACGTAAATAGAGAACCTAACATAAGGAACTTAATTTGCCTATAAAACTGAACAACAAAATACACAAAAGTATATTATTCTTCCCATACAACAAAAACAATCAGTTGATGCATTTTGTATGGGGAGTCAAAAAAATATCTGATTTTGTTTAATGAAGTTGTTGTTAATGGTTAGAGAGCGCGCCTTAAGCTTCCTCCCCTATTTATGTTTCACCCTGTATATTATCCTTTACCTATATGTATGTACATCTTTGTATTGCCTTTTCTTCACTCCTGGTCCATTCAACAGCTGCCTGGAAGAGGTCGCACTTAGCGATAAGGCCACCATTTGTACACGGTCCCCCACGCCAAATCGAATGTCAAATACTCGGACGTTCATAATATCGAATGGTTAATAAATAAAACATTCGCTTCTGGAAAAGTAGGTTAAGTCAGGTTAGAACTGAGCCCACATATAGTGAGAAACAAATAGTGATAACGCTAAAGGACACATTCGATTAAATGTTTAATTTGTAACCATTCGATATTATGATCGTTCGAGTATTAGTAGACATTCGATTGCTTGGCGTTCGATTTGTCATAGTAGGTACACCCATACAATACAATCCTGATAACATGTTCATAGTTCTTCGAATGCAATTTGGTGTACAATAAAGAGTTGCTTCCATTAATAGTCACATGTCGCCCCTGGTTCAACAAAGCCAGTAGGGATGCCGCGCGCCGCAAGCAGTCTGCATATCTGGTGTGGGATAAGGCCCGGAAAAATCAAGATCCGGAAGTCAAGGTGGAGTAGCGGAAGTTCAATGCCGCTTCTAGGTCCTACAAGAGAGTTATTGCCGAGGCCAGTTGGCGAGCGACTAGGAAAGTATCCCTCCGGGAGTCGCGCTTTTTGGGCGCTCGCCAAAGCTGCTCAACGCAACTTCTGCCAGTCCAATCTCCCACCACTGCACAAGCAAGATGGCAGTCTGGCCCATAGTGCTAAGGAGAAGGCAGATCTTCTTTGCCAAACTTTTGCCTCAAACTCGACTTTGGACGATGCGGATGCCATACCTCCTTCCATCGCACGGTGTGATTGCTCTCTGCCCGAAATCCGCATAACGCAACGTGCGGTTAGGCGGGAGCTTAAGCTCCTAGACGTCCATAAGACGAGCGGGCCGGACGGCATCCCTTCAGTGGTGCTAAAGACGTGCGCCCCTGAGTTGACCCCGGTTTTAACGCGCCTTTACCGTCTCTCTTACAGCGCTAAAAGGGTTCCATCTTCGTGGAAGGTAGCCAACGTCCACCCTATTCCCAAAAAGGGTGACCGGTCGGACCCTACGAACTACAGGCCTATAGCGGTAACATCCTTGCTATCCAAGGTCATGGAGAGAGTCATCAACTCCAAGCTCCTACAATACCTAGAGTAACACCAGCTGATAAGCGATCGTCAGTATGGCTTCCGTCACGGTCGTTCAGCTGGTGATCTTCTAGTGTATTTTACACATCGTTGGGCACAGACCTTGGAAAGCAAGGATGAGGCTCTAGCCTGTAGTCTTGACATCGCCAAGGCATTCGATAGGGTCTGGCATAAGGCTCTTCTATCGAAGCTACCATCATATGGAATCCCCGAGGGACTCTGCAGTTGGATAACCAGCTTTTTGGACGGTCGGAGCATTAAAGTCATAGCAGACGGTTCTTGCTCCGACACCAAAACCATTAACGCTGGCGTACCACAAGGCTCGGTGCTCTCTCCTACGCTATTCATTCTGCATATCAATGACATGTTAACTATAGAAAACATGCATTGCTATGCGGATGACAGCACGGGTGATGCGCAGTATAGCGGCCACCAGAATGTCTCTCGCAGCTCGGTACAAGAGAAACGGTTGCAACTTGTGTCTGAAGTCGAGGGTTCTCTCGGGCGGGCCTATGAATGGGGTGTAGAGAACCTAGTCCAGTTTAACCCCAATAAGACACAAGTGTGCGCGTTCACTGCCAAGAAGGACCCATTTGTCGTAGCGCCCCGATTCCAAGGGGTTGATCTCCTCGGAATCGAAATTTCGAGCACCTGCCAATTTAGGGGTCATTTGGAGGACAAAGCCAAACTGGCAAGTAAGAAGTTGGGCGTCCTGAATAGAGCTAGGCGGTACTTCACTCCAAGACAGCGGCTTGCGCTATATAAAGCACAAGTCCGCACGCACATGGAGTATTGCTCACATATCTGGGCAGGAGCCCCTAAATACCAGCTCGACCCACTTGACTCCCTCCAAAGGCGTGCTATTAGAATCGTTGGGGATTCCAATCTTACGGACAGATTGGAGTCGCTAGAGCAGCGGAGAGACTTCGGATCTCTCTGCGTGTTCTACCGTCTCTATCACGGGGAATGCTCTGAGGAACTGTTTGAGCTGGTGCCACCGTCCCCTCTTTATCATCGGACCACGCGCACTCGCAGTAAGGTTCATCCGTATCACCTGGAAGCGATCTCGACAAGCACGGTTCGCTTTCAGCGTTCATACATCCCACGTACGTGCCGGCTCTGGAATGAATTACCTGCTGCGGTGTTTCCCCAGCGCTACGACATGTCCTTCTTCAAACGAGGTTTAAAAAGAGTACTAATATCACGGTAGGCAGCGGTTTGCTGTGCCCCCTGGCACTGCGAATGTCCATGAGCAGCGGTTACCACTTACCATCAGGTGGGCCGCTAGCTCGTCTGCTTACTAAGGCAATAAAAAAAAAAACTTCTTATATTTTTTTATTTCGGGCCGTAATAAAGCTTATTAAATACTGCTTAGTTACGCCAGCTAGCCCGGCGCTAGCTTTGAATTTCTTTGCATTTTCTACGTTGATAATGTAATAAATAGAATGAGGAAATGATAGCTAGCTCTCACCGTAAGCGATCGGCGAGGTTAAGCAACTAGACTCGCGGTCAGTCCAGTCCAATGACCGCCAAAGTGGTTTAATTTCTGAGCGTCTCCGTGCTTCGGAGGGCACGTTAAGCTGTCGGTCTTGGTTGTAGTCATTAGACAACAGTCGTTAAGCCACGTCAGAGGCCTACTGGGCGGCTTGAGCAACTAGACACTATGGTACACCCGATAAATAAGTAATGAGAAAATGATATAGCACATATCGCCTGGTAGATTTTATTTTCATAGGGAGTATAATTTAAAGTGACATCTCACATACATATTATAGTTAAAGTTACTTTTTATAACTTCAAAAACGGAACTTATTACGTATATACGAACCTTGAAATACTCTAGATTGACGTATGTATTGTTTATCATTATTTTACATTTAAAAGCCTAAACAGGGCATAGCAACACATTCAGTCTTCATCATTTTGGTAAATAAGCAGTATGAAATGGGAATTCAATAAAATCTGGTTTGACAGAAAATATAAAATTTTAAATTTATAAGTTACAACAAAATATAATTTCTTTCACGTAAATCACAATATGTTCTTCCACAAATAATATTAATTTAGTCCAAAACTTTCTTGATTCGTTTAATTAATAGCGATTCGTCGCAAAAGTGGTGCGCTGACGGTTCCAGTTCAAACAGCCTCTCTAAGATGGCCGTCCCGCTACCATCGACACGACGCTCCGCTAGAGTAACCCGTCTATGTCACTCTTAATGAAAAAGTTTATACGATGCGCCGACACGGCCGGACTGACATACGACCGTCCTCGGGCGTTATTGTATTTCTGGAACAGACAAGAACCCATCACCAGCACATGCGCTCGTTCATCCTGCTATTAAAATTGGCTTCATTCTATATGGGTCAACATGAAACACACAGTCCCATTCAGATTATTCCATAATGACTTTGATGACTAAGACCAACCCGCAACGGATCTAGCCCGGACATCACTGTCCTTCACCCAGGATACTAATTCAACACATCTGGACCGGACGAGTGCGTCCCTTCAACCAACCCGCAATGGGTCTGGCCCGGACGGCACTGTCCCTTCGACCAGGCTACCAACACAACACATCTGGACCGGACGAGTGTGTCCCTTCAACCAACCCACAATGGGTCTGGCCCGGACGGCACTGTCCCTTCGACCAGGCTACCAACACAACACATCTGCACCGGACGAGTGCGTCCCTTCCACCAACCCGCAATGGGTCTGGCCCGGACGGCACTGTCCCTTCGACCAGGCTACCAACACAACACATCTGGACCGGACGAGTGCGTCCCTTCAACCAACCCACAATGAGTCTGGCCCGGACGGCACTGTCCCTTCAACCAGGATACCAACACAACACATCTGGACCGGACGAGTGCGTCCCTTCAACCAACCCGCAATGGGTCTGGCCCGGACGGCACTGTCCCTTCGACCAGGGTAGACAATAGAACACATCTGGACCGGACGAGTGCGTCCCTTCAACCAACCCGCAATGGGTCTGGCCCGGACGGCACTGTCCCTTCGACCAGGGTAGACAATAGAAACCGTACTTGCTATTGGACTAGAAATTCCAATCGATAAACATGAATGATACTATCTAGAATCTATGGCATTAAAAACACATGCATGATATACAACATATTGACTACCATACTGAATACCTATGGTTGCAAATTATCTTGTTAATCGTAAATTTTAATTTCGTCGCAATATATACTGAGAGTATCTGTACCAGCTGTAATAGTCTCAGAGAATACGGTCAAGCTGTCACAATCATTTGTGTCACCTCTACCAGTCAAAGTTACATCGTTTATATCTTCAAGCGCCGACTCGGCCTCATCATAATAAAAAAAATGTCGCGATATCGAGCTAGCCTTTGTGTCCCCCCTCCCCCGGGTACTGAGCGCAAATTCTCGTGAGCATACTTATAAATTCGATTAGAACTATCAAACCTTTTTAATTCATATCGATCATTATCTAGGTTACTTCAAATGGGCCACTGAACTTACCGTCTAATTTAGTTTCATTCCGTTCGGTATTTTTGATAAAAAGAAAACTTTAGAGATGTCAAGGGACACCCGGATGGAACGAAGTTATTTTTTTTATTATTTATTATGTACAAAAAAAGCTACAAAAATATCTGGCTTGCTTTCTATAAGAGAGAGAGAGAGAGAGAGAGAGAGAGAGAGACAGAGAAACATGCGCACGCCGCACGGCTTAAAATAGCTTACTATACAAAAAAGTTGTTACAACTTTTCGTTTTAATTTTTTTTCGCCTAGCCCCCTTTCGCAACGCGCGATAAGGAACTTCGTTCCAACAGAATCTCTTTTTGAAAATGATTTTATTTTCACACAATCATAACTAGGTATTCGTACAGCATCAAGTTTTTTTTTAATGACAACGTCCCCATTGGGAATCCTATCCCTGTGTCGCGGGGTACTTTACAAACATATAATAGACGGACACCTTATCCAGACTCAGAACAACTCTTTATGGGTCACACAAATAGTAATCCGGTGCGGGACTCGAACCCGAGACACGAAGCGGCGAGGCGACTGTCTTAGCCGCTGCAATTAAGACGTTCTTGTTGAGTATGAGCTTCCAAATTTAGATTAGACATACCTAATGACTGTGCACAAGTCCTAAAATCACTTTTTTGGCCCGACCCGGGATATGAACCCAGGACTTCACTTTCTGCGGTGGAACACGCTACCGCTAGACCAACGAGGCAGTCCGTAACCAAATACTCTGATGGAATAGAATGTGCCCCTGTGTTTACGCACACACTTGTGCACTATAATATGTCGTGCGCAATTGGTTAATCTCCATTGTGAATGGCCGCCGTGGCCATAATTCGGCCGGGAAGACATCATCATCATTTGGTTACGACTGACTTGGTGCTGTTCATCGCGAATTGAATGTTTCCTATGTCTTCTTGCCACGTTTTACTAGGGTAAATTTCGAGAATAGTTAATACATTTTAAGACTCCGCAACTCTCTTACCCTGTCCATTAGCCCTGCTAGAGCCAGTTTCAATAATAATGCCAAAATAACCTTGATCCACAATGATTAGTTTAGGTGCCCCAAAAAGTAAAGCAGCTTTTTGTAACGCGTGTATCGCACTCTTAGCATCTAGGGGAGATGTATGCCCTATCAGAACACATTTGCTAAAACCATCGATAATCACCGAACAGTATTCTTTTCGTTCACTAAGGTAAATGTACGTAATTCCGGAGTACTAAGGCATTCTTGTCTTTCCTAGCAATTTCCAGTAAAGCAGGAAAAATCAGCGAATTGAAATTAGTTTAGTCGTAAAAAGAGGTTTTCAGAGAAGAGATTGTTACGTAACACTACTATATTTAAACTATTTTATAAAAGTAATCGTAATTTTTCTGGACCTAGTAAATGTCCGTTATTACGGTATTCAATTTGACTCTCCAGGTAATTCCGTAAATGGGTGCTGGTAATTCCGGCATATGCAGAAAAATGCCGTTTTTCTGCAGGATTACATGAAATATGAAACATAAATTTAATCTGACGTGTTCTAAATAAAACAACTTTATTTTAGAAGTGTAGGAAAACAGTTTATTTAAATTTAATAACAACATATATTATTATAACACAATAATTTCTTAACAACATAAAATGACTTGAATTGTATAGGAATGCAATCATACTAGTAATAGGTACCAAAAAATATACTGGAAGATACAATTAAATTAAACAAATTATTGATTTTGTACAGATGTTATTTGTGACGAATCTGTTTAAAGTAAAAAAAATGTTTTCTCTTTACACACGTACCTATTTCATAACAGAGAAATAAAATCGTAATACGTAATTTGATTCCAAGAAACTATGTTATATATTAGACCTGTAACAGCTTTTTTTGTTTACTTATCTCATCTCGTTCCTGACAAATTACAAAAAACAAAATCACCTTCCTTTCCTCTATTCCGTAATTGTTACGTAATAATGGACACGGTTGGTTTTTGGTGTAGGTAATTCCGGCAATCAGAAAATTTCAATTAACTCGCTAAAAACTAAATGAAGTAACTTGAAACGGTGAAAGATTAGTTTGTTTTAAAACCCTTAAAAATAATAACATTACTTAGTTATGAAAATATTTACATATCACTCGCAATATCCTTATGAAAATCCGCGCGGTAGCTTACGCGTACGCAACACACACACTACCTTTATGGCGGTTTGGCGCAGACCGACCGAGGGAGACGTGACAACTGAGCCGACGATGGTTACAGTTCTTTTTAACGTGTGTAATTGACGCTCTATTGTACATACTTAATAGATAATTTTAGAACTTTTTGATACAATTAGAAGTTTTCTTATTTTTAGGCCTAAACCGAAAACTTACGGAATTTCGTACACTTACGTAATATGGTACATCTACCTTATTTCCGCGCAGCTTTCCCGTAAAATCTTATGGTATGGTATGGTAATATCGTATGGCATGCCATGACACGAAGACTTTTGATCGGGTGCAGCTGAATAGGTTGAGCTCCAGAAGAATCTTCCGATGTTGTGCAAAAAACACACGAATCGATAAACTACCGCACACATTTGGAAATCTCAAGAAACCAGTACTGCTCATAAAGTTTATCTACGGTTTTGTCCCTGCCTAAATGTTGTAATTAATTTTGGGTGTGGCTAATAAGTGTCCAAATTAAAGATGTTGGAACGACTGAAAGCCAAGAAACTGTAATATTTCGAACGATTTTTCTGTAAATAATACCATTTCTGACATCATATGCTACCGACTCGGGGAATCATTTATTATGCTGTATGGCGATAAGATCCTGTATTTCGCTATCGCGTTTTTGTTCAATGGAAAACCAGCCCTGATGAAGCTCGAGATACTGTACTATTTTATGGAAGAATCCTCAGAAATTGTCCCAGAATCATTGATATTGGGTAGAGGGTAGTGCTCGAGATGTGTATTGGAGTTCAATTCCCGGAAATCTACACACACCCTGTATGAATTATTATTTTTCTCAAGTAATAGTATTGGGCTAGCAAACTTTCGCGAATTACTCCAGCACTAAGCAATTCCTGAATCTGTTCTCTAACAATCACTTTTACAGATGGCGCTAATCTATATAGACAACGTTGTTCAATTTTGTGTAGAACTATCAAATTAATTTGACATTGCATTTGCATTGTTGTAACTCGGCGGGAAGGAATACCTTCAGTGAAATATTCAGAATATTTATTTAGTATCGAAATTAATGTCACCCTATCGTGTCCTAACAAATTCGTGTCTGCCCTTAGTAAAGTCCACTTTGTTTGACTTTAAATCGCAATAATTACTGATTTATTTTGAAAAAGAAAGAAACACATGAGATTGTCATTGCCAATTTTAACGCACATCACTTGATCGAAAACGTCTCTTCCGAATATGATAGGATCAGAAATAAAATTATCAAGAACCACATTAAATATTACATTGACAGGGAGTTCATCAACTGTCACATTGCTTTGAATTTGAGTTGAGCATCATGTATCTTCACCTTGTATACTACATAAAGAAACAAGTTTTTTTACGCACAGTACCCGCAGTTTGCCACAGAAGCTATCTTTTAAAAGAGAACAAGAATATCTGCTATCAAACAAAAAAAGAAACTGTCTCACCAGAATATGTCCCCAAAATACCCCTAAAAGGACGGTTTTCACACTGATGAACTTCCTTGACAGTAGCTTCACCACCGCGCTCCTTTCTGTACAAGCCGTTGCTACTGCTTCGTCCCATTCGCTTTTCGTCCTTCGTTCGCAAATGGTCCTATTCGTAGCTAGTCCCATTCGCAGTTGGTCTTGTTCGTAGTTTGCCCCATTTGCGGTGACAACTGCCTTCTTCTCCGCAGAACGTGAAGCACTTGAAGTATCTTGCAATTTAGTTGCAGTTCGTTGTAGTGCGTTTAATTCCCGACATATTATGCCATCTTTCTTAGACAGCACTGATATAACGAAACCAAGTTATTAACTCCTCCCTCACCCATCGTACAATTAGGTATTCGTTTTATAAGAATCCATAATCGAAGTGCTGATTCAGATGCCGTCTCTTCAGCTCTTATTTAGAATCGTAAGATTTAATCAAACTAGTCTTGAATAAGTTTCGCTTTTAAAAATCTCGCCATTAATATCTCTTTAACCAAGCTCCATGTGATATAGTCTAAATATAGTTTAGTAAGATATGCAGCTGCACAACCTTTCATTATCCTGGTTAATTCTACGTGTATGTTTTTTTTACACAATTACTTCAGTCACTTTACACCAACTTTCAATATCCAAATCTGGCTCACCCGGGTCAAACTTCAAAAGTGGTGTTTGATTCGTACTTATTGGTGGTGCTTGTTGTGCCTCTAGAACTCGGGTAAGTAACGCTTCCATGTTGCTGAAATGTTTTTCAGCGGTCGTAAATTCTTGAAGGTTTGCTTTATTTTGCATTTCGTTCAATCCCACTTCTGATAAAAGCGTAAACAGGGCATAGCAACACATTCAGTCTTCATCATTTTGGTAAATAAGCAGTATGAAATGGGAATTCAATAAAATCTGGTTTGACAGAAAATATAAAATTTTAAATTTATAAGTTACAACAAAATATAATTTCTTTCACGTAAATCACAATATGTTCTTCCACAAATAATATTAATTTAGTCCAAAACTTTCTTGATTCGTTTAATTAATAGCGATTCGTCGCAAAAGTGGTGCGCTGACGGTTCCAGTTCAAACAGCCTCTCTAAGATGGCCGTCCCGCTACCATCGACACGACGCTCCGCTAGAGTAACCCGTCTATGTCACTCTTAATGAAAAAGTTTATACGATGCGCCGACACATTTATGTTTATGGTTATATGTATTGTTATGATTATTTTATATTTATGTTTTTGGTTATGTTGGCTTATTAGAGAATTTAGATAATATTGATAATTGTACCTACTAATATTTTATGTTACATTCAAACACAATTGATATTGTTTATGAATAAATGACTATAACTATGACCTACCTATACGTATTTCAGTATAGTAAAAATATAGTACTAATTAATTAGTGCATTAGTTAAACCGCAGGGCATGGTAAATCGTCAGATACATAGACATAGGTAGGTACTTATTATAAAATTTCTGAATATTAAAGGGACACAACAGCTTAGGATCGAGTCGTTCTAAATTCATCAAATCAGCCGAAAGACTTCCACTACTGGACAAAGGCTTCCCCCAAAAATCTCCACAATTGCCGGTCTTGCGCTATTCGCATCCAGCAGTTTCCGACAACCCGCACAAGATCATCGGTCCAGCCAACGCTGCGTCTTCCGGTTCCTTTGCCCCCCCCCCTGTAACTTCTAGAATAAGAGAATGATAAAACTAAAAAAATATATATGATGTACATTACCATGCAACCTAACAACGAAAATTAGTCTGAACGAGATCCATAAAGTAGTTTTTTTTAATAGGTACATCATAAATCGTAAACCGCAATTTGCTTTCATTTAATCAACTGAAATACTTGCTGCTACGGAACCCTCCGTGGGCGAGCCCGACTCGTTAGTTCAATACCCACACATTAAATTATCAGGTTAACAAAAAACAATAAAAAGGTATTTAATAATAAAAAAAATATAAATGTATTATGCGCCTCAGAAGCGTATTGTTATCATTAAAGATAACCATACGCCACGTCAGTTTAAATAAGGTTATCTTTCTAGGGTTAACGATTAACGGACTTCTGCATATTTGACGATCACCGTAGCCTAGTTGGTAGTGCTCCTGCCTACGAAGCTGGTGGTCCTGGGTTTGAATCCCGGTAAGTACAAATATTTGTGTGATGTGCACGAATATTTGTTTCTGAGTCATGGATGTTTTCTATGTATATAAGTATTTATGTATGTATATCGTCGCCTGGTACCCATAGTACAAGCTTTGCTTAGTTTGGGGCTAGGATGGTCTGTGTGACAATGTCCCTGAATATCAAAATCAAATATTAACGGAAGTTAACATGTCCGTTAACATTTTTAAAAGTTAACTTAAAAGTTAATCCGTTAATAAAAATGTTAACTTCGTTAATTAACGATTAACGGATTAATGCCCAGCTATGCTAGTTGGATGGTCTGTCCTAGGTAATATAGTTCTCTACAACTTCGAATGCAGAGTCGCCAACTTTCATTTGAGTGGGTGCAACATGGACGTTTGACATGATCGTCGTCGTCGTCGTTTTATCAATATTCATTTTCAGACCCGCTTGTTGAGAGACTCTGCTGAGATCATCGAGCATTGCACCGAGGTCTTCCATGGTCTCAGCCATGAATACTACATCATCGGCAAATCGAAGGTGAGTGATGTACTCGCCATTGACATTGATGCCAAAGCTTTTCCAGTCCAGAAGCTTGAAGACATCTTCCAATGCAGCGGTGAACAGTTTCGGAGATATAACATTCACGTCGGAGGTCGTGGGTTTGATTCCCACCGACGACAGTTATTTGTGTGCATGAACATGTCTGTTTGTGCTGTCTAATTATCTATATAAGTATATATTTACAAAATAAAAGTAAGTAGTATATCAGTTATTTGGTTCCCATAGTACAAGCTCTGCTTAGTTTGGGATCAGATGGCCGAGTGTAAATGACGCCCCAGGATATTATTATTATTAATTAGGTAGAAAGGTAATTATAATAGAAACTTAGTCTCTTGGTTGGGTGGCCATATTGTAGTTTTCTACCAGTCTAGGATATAGCCAAATTCGAGAACGTTTGTAAGCTCTGGGTCGAATTCTCGTTACCAGGCAGAAACTCCAGGCCCTTGAATAAGGAGTTTTGAGCATTATTGATTATGAAATAATGTTAAAAATCGGCTGCATAAATGTACATACGTTTTTTCAGAGACAGTGATACATTTAATAATTTTAACTCTTAAGAGACGAATGAAGCACAAATTCAGCCCGGTCGAACGCCATGATGGGGACGCGCTGTGATTACGTAAACCACATTTCAGGTAGGAGGTGATTTACTCTAAGGGATGGATAATGGGAAGGCAATTACTATAGGGGTTCTAAAAATAATATAAACAAAATTCAAATTATGAACAGTTTAATTATATCTACAAATAGTTTAATGTTGCTTTTAGTACCATCCTGAGTTGCAACAACATCGAGATTATTACATTTCGCATTTGAGACACCATTATTATGAAACTATTACAGTAGGTAGAATAATTTATTAAATTAATTTTTAAACATTATATTCCATCTTTTTATTCAAGTGTTGTGTTGTGTAGTAAAAAATGGAAAGGAATTTTTCCTTATGCTTTATAATGTAAAATAGTCTTCTAAGAAAAAATGCTATTTAGATACTATGGTACAAAAAGTTGATTAATTATTTTTACATTTTCAAAATCTAGCCAGACTAGATTAAAAAATAGTAAGTACAAAATGAATAATTACACTTTTATTGTAACAGTTACATGGAAGTCGTAGAATTTAAATAAAACGCACAAATCTGATCAAATCATTATTTTGACAACCTTTATGCAGCAATTTGGGAGAGTCACCCAAAATACATTACTCATAAATAACTTATGGATCATACCCTTGTTTGGGTATAATCTGTGGGGAATGGGAATGAGTGTTGGCCAAGAGCCTCAATGTTCGGCAGCAGTCCAGCATTGGGGATGATGTTCCAGGACAAAGTTAATGTAACATTGTTGTGGCCCCTGGAAACAAAAGTAAAAATTAGTGACATTGATGTGTTTGTCGGTCTAGTAGGTTGGCACTGTTCTGTACCTGGTTATGGTAACTCAACTAGTAGATTTTTACATAAAAATATATGTTCAAATCCTGTTTGTAGTCTAAAATTTGTTATTATTCTCATTAAAATATTATTTAAATTTTTCTAAAGTAAAATCAGCAAATGGATGATTGTGTTATTTATGTGCTTAACTAATGTCATGAAAGTATTTTATTTTTTTGCTTTAGAAAACTTACAGCTAGAATACAAATGGCACATAGAATAAAAGATGAAGGCCAATTATAAGTTTTCACAGACATACACAGGTTTAGGAAGAAAAAGTAAAAGTAGGTAGACAAGACTTATTAAAAATGCTTATTAAAAACTTATGAAGCTTATGGAAAATAAAGAATTATAAAATATAAATAAAATAGAATAAGTAAATAAATCTATTTCTATTTTTATCAAATTCTTCTTCAATATTGTCAAACAGGACAATGATATCAACAATATATGCCTGCTGCCCCAACCAGTCTATCAAAACTACCTATATCAGGCAATAATAGTCAAGAGTAGTCCTGGATGTAATGATAGACCTGTCCCAGTAGAGCATTGCATTATTTTACATTATTATTATTATTGCTGACCTTGTGTGTATAATGACACTTTTATATTACCACCTGCAGCAAATTAAAATATCAATATTAAATTGATATTGGCAAAATGATATGCAAATAATATGGATTTGCATTTATTGACTCTCAATTAGTTATAGTCCAGATTTATTTTATGTTGTATTAATTGGATGCTACACTATCATATAAAAAGGTGTGCTTAAAACAAATTCTTGGATAATAAGTGGCTCATGACGACTGGAGATGAGAAAACCTTATTCAGCACCAACAGCCTGAGTGGAATGATTTACTTATTTTCAACTACTCAGCAAAAACTTTTTTTTTGTTCTTGTTCAATGGCAATCAGTCAATAGACTGAGTAGTTGGTGTGTCAGAATGTTTAACATGCAGAGTGTGCTCTCCATCAAGAGCATCTACTCATCATTGGGGATTCAATCTAATGTCTGTCTAGTAGGTCTAGGATATTGTGGGGCTTCAGTCATCTCACATGGTTCTGTGTCATTAACTGGTGTGCTAATTGATTGGGATGGTTTATTAGCTGCTCATTATATCTCTCTGATGTATCTCGGATTACCGCCTTTACTGTTTTCACGACATATATTGATGTACTTCAGTGTTGGTAATACACCAAAAACATACCTGCAAAAGTTTTCATTACAAAAAACAAAATACTTACTTCAAACCATTACCATCATCCCAGAAGTAATATTTAGTGTTCATGTTCTTGAAATCAAGTAAAGCGTTTTCTCCTCTAAGTATAATTTTGTCCCAAAGCACAACTTGATTCAGCTCATTGTTAGGAGTAATGTACTCTGCTGTGAGGTAGAGGAACAGTTGCTTTACATTCCAGTTGAATAGATGTGACAGATCTGTCTTCAGATCAAAAGTAAGGAAACCAAGATCATTCCTTTCCCTCGAAGCGCCGTAATCTGGGACATTCTTACTGTAAATAAACAATGCACAATTGAGTCTAACACTAGTGTTACATCTTGACTACATAGTAGTTTAATTAGGTATTTAAGACAATAGTGAGGTAGCTATGGCCAGGAAGTTATCGCATTATCTCCATACTCATTATTTAATTAACCTAGTGCTTGTGAGGTTGTGGGTTCAATCCTCACCCAACAAACCTTTGTGTGAAGAGCAATTATTTGTTCTGTAGCTGGGTGTAATTTAAATATAATATGTATGTATTTAGAAATATAGAATCAGTTGTCTAGTAGCCATATCATAGGTTCTGCCTAATTTGAGATCAGGCAGTAGTGTGTTAATTGTCCCAAGATATTTAGTTATGTTTTTATTTCAAAAACAAGACAGCCAATTTACACAAATACTATATGGAACCTGGATGAAAGCAATTCATATAAAAATTAAAAAAATATGATCTTATTTGGTTCTAAAACAACAAGGATGTCCGTATTGCATATGTAGAATACAATAAAAATTAACCTCCTTTTGAATTTTGTTATAAATATGATCAGCCATAAAGTTGAATCTGTTATAGAGTTAGGAAACTAATTATGAATGTGTTGCATTTAACTGTACACACCTATTATTGTTATTGTGGTGAACTAAACAATTATCTTATCTTATGAGTAATGTACAAAACCTGCTTCTCATATTAATGAGATCTCAATATATAAATTTTTACCTCATGAGAATTGTGATAATGTTAAGAGTAGTTTTCATTGGCGCTATTACATAAAATTTTGCTTGTTTAAGAGTATTATGTTAACACAAGTAGTACTGTGATATATATAACAGATTAATCTTAGCTCCATATTGTGTTTAGCTAGTTTGATGTTAATGATGTAAAAATTAATAGACACACATCTTTATTAGCATGTATGTCTACGTATTAAAACCGTACCAGAGAGCCACTATCTCAATGATACACAGCATAATTGTATATTTAAAGAGTAGGCAGTCAGCAAGTAATGTAATATCTGTACTGAATATAATAAATTCAGTGACAATAACTTCATGTTATGAATGCCATGGTCTGGCAATAAGACTTCAATGGGTGAGTGAAGCCCCGGCATGACATGTATCCATAACTTAACATGACGCCAGCCGTACGCATGTTTTAAGTTGCATAAAAAATATCTTCATAAAACATCGGCTTTCTCAGGGTATTTTCCTCATCTCAAGCGTTAGGTCATTGTTATAATTTAACCCAAAATAGTGTGAAAGAAGGTGGTTTCAATTTCCATGCTTTTCACGATTTGATTTGACGCTGCTCTGCTTCCACCGGTAGCAATTGGTAATTGTTAGATAAGAAGATATACTCACACGACTACTTTAACTGTATTCATCTGTGCAGCTGTTCTATAATCCACGGTAAGTGTTGATAAAAAACACAAAAAGGTTAGACATGCTAGTACACTTAATGTATATGTCAGTATAGCATTCCCTCTCGTTAAAACAGAATACATTTTGTCTTTATTCCTCTGATAATTAACTTAAATTATATGTGGCTACGAATATCCACTGAAATTGACTTTTTAAAATTATTGTTTGACGTTGCTTGGTTTTTGATGACAGGTCAGACACGTCACTTCTACCTCCTGGGTTTCCAATATTTTTATTTAGATTCCCCAAGTATTTTCTGAAATAGTTTTAGTATAATTACTCTTTTTTCTAACATAACGTTAACATTTGGCCTAAGAGGCTTTTACTTCTTTGTCAACTGAAAAATATCAGTCATTGTGGCTTCGACCATTTGTACGGTACAGAATTACTATGCGCATAGTTTTAGATCGTTAAATGCTTTTCTTTGAATAAAATATATAAAATTTTATGGCTGTGATTTGTATTCGAAAACTAGTAGAAAAGTTTAATGTAACATTACATTAGTTGAGTAAGTAAACAATTGGTTTATTTTAAAATATAAAAGAACTTAAGCATGAACGATCCGTAATCTTATAAAAAATAAGGTTTTAAATTACTTGATATTTCAATTTGATTATAAAACCGGCCAAGTGCGAGTTAAAATCGCGCATAAAGTGTTCCGTACCATTATCTATAAAAACGAGCAAAACAATTCACGTTTGTTGTATGGGAGCCCCCTTAAATCTTCATTTTATTTTGTTTTATAGTATTGGTTTTATAGCGGCAATAGAAATACATCATCTGTGAAAATTTCAACTATCTAACTATCACGGTTCATGAGATACAGCCTTGTGACAGACCGGCAGACAGAGGCGAAGTCTTAGTAATAGAGCCGTTTTACCCTTTGGGTACCAAACCCTAAAAAAAGCGCCTCTCGGTACTATTTTACATTTTCGATGCATATAAATATTATATTTTAATTTTAGTCCACGAAATAGCTAGAATACATAATTAGAATATAGTATTGACAGCTTAGCACTCGATACTTTTTTCGACCTCTTTAGGCATGCTAAGATCAGAGACCTTATCGCCTTGTCTTCAGTGGTAATATTTTATTAGGTATATACCTATTTTCGTCATCCGTCATAGTCAAGTCATAGTCCTACCCCAGTAAAGCAGTGGAGATTTTACTTGTGGCTTCTATGGAGGTTTCGTTTCAACACAGAGAATCAAAATTCACGGCAATATCTCACTTTTCTCCACTTATGTGCGTTGTCGAAGATATTATGTCTAAAATCCACCATATTTACATCAACATTTACATTTACCACATTTACATCAACTCGAATTTATAATTTTGAAAATGATACAGTCTCGATGCTTCTTTTTCCGTGATGGCGCCAAAACTCGCATAGTAGTCGCATAGCTTAATAGTTGCTGTTAAACTGGTTAACCTGTTTAATCAATAAGCGACATAATCGAATTTTGATTTAGATCTAAGATGACGTAGGTATGTACCTATGCGCTAAGCATACGTCATCTGGATCTAAATCAAATTTTGTAACGATATCGTAATACCTTCCTCATTTTTAACAGGTTTAAAAATAAGTAAGTAGGGTAAGGAAAGGTAGGTATATTGGTGATAAAAATAAAAAAACGAAGTTTAAAGGAATTTGGAAACCAAACAAAAGGTCACTTTTGTGTAATCACATTACTTATTGTTTGAACTAAATCTTGTAACAGTTAAATTAACTAAAATCTCGTCTCTCTGAGAATAAATGTCAATTGAATAAAAAAGAAATCGGAGGTAAGTTGGCGACACTGTCAGGTAGATTGGTGATACTGGCTAGCTAATTTGGTGATAGTATGGAAATTGTCAATAGGTATAATCAGATTTTTCAACTTAAAATAAAAATGTTTAGCTGTCTAGTAAATATCATTCCATGCACCGGTCACATCTATAATATGGCTGTTCCTCGGGATCAGTATCTTCAATAATAATAATAATATCTCCACACGCATCTCGCATAATCCACACTACAAATCATTTACTATCTCTTGAATTTTATTTATTTTTGCTTTTTGGGTAGATTTGCTGAAGGTTAAAGGCAAGGTCGAAAGTTTTCTTATACTTTATTTTCATTTTCATTGGCACTTTTTGGTGTTAAGTACTTCGCACTGAAATCTTTTTTCGACTAAACTGACGGCTTCTTGAAGTTGCTGCTGGTTATATTATCAATATTTATTTTCTTTTTCCATTTTGAATCCAGAGGCACAAAAAATAGGTTATTTGGTGATATAAAAAATGTACCTATAGGTAATTTGGTGATATGGTTTTTTTTGCCTCCAATTCAAAATAAAACGCACTCATGAATTCTTCAAAACAAAACCCTTCAAACTCTATATTAGGCTTTTCATATTTATTTTTAATACAAGCACAAAATAGGTCTCAAATTAACCTCTCAAAAACGTATCCAACATTTTGACAGAAATACTAAGAAACATCGGTCACAACTTAAGGAATAAAAACTTACCAGGAATGATTCACGACTTTACTTCAAGTTTTTTTTAATAATCATTAGTTTAATGAAACATTTTAGTTATATTTGACACTGAAACACCAATGAAATTCATAAATTTTAAGGAAATAAATAAACGCAGCCCACCTTCACTCAAAAATGGCGCCACTGATGCACAAAATTCAAAAAAGTTTGTTTACAAAATGCAGGGACAATGCAGCGAAGCGCGTGATATATATATATCCTCTTCACAGTTGTAACGACTGGATAGCGCTGTCTCTTGAATCTGCTTGCATAGGGAACTGTGGTATTCGGTTCAAAAAATATCACCAAATTACTTATATCACCGATATACCTTTCCTTACCCTATATCGATTATTTTGACAATGAGAATACTTTACGATTGTTTGGCAATAGGATAGGGGTAGTTATAGGAAACCGAATGCCAAACACGGACCACAATCGGGCCAAGGACACAGCTACCAAATAAAATGTTAGATACGTTCCATGGATTTATTTTTAAGGAACTTAGTGTAAATAAAAACAATGATTTGTGATTAATACCTACTATTCTAGGTCGCTGAACGCGGATTATACTACCTTTTCTGTTATACATTTCTTAGTCCACCCAACGATTATTTGGAAGAGATCGTTACCAAGCGTAGAGACCGTTGATTGTAGATATCTGTACATATGTTTCAAAGGAATAAGTGATTTTTTCTGGTAAAATAATTAACTCTTAACTATTTGTGTCTTTACACTATAATATCGCTTGCTTGAATTAATGCTAAGTATGTAAGTATATTATAACAATAGGACGTTTATTTAAGAATCATATGGAAAGAAGATAAAAATTTTGGTATTCTTAAGGCCTACGCAGACTGGGACGGCATGGCAAGGGATTTTGCCGTGAGTCAGCGCACACTAGCCGCTTAGATACCGCGGCATTCCAGCGCCTTGCCACGGCATGCCATGGCGCAGCGTGCCGTGGCACGACAAAGAACGCCTCGGCAACTCCGGCTGCCCGATACACTTTTAGTATTCAATTGGGTTTTATGGAGTGTTGGTGTCGATTATTGCAGATGAAGAAGATGCAAATGGTGTGCATTACCCCCGCCACTGCACCCCGAGGTAAGTCACAACGAGCGCCGGAGTCCGTGGCATGCCGTTGCTTGCACAGTACGCCACGGCATCCCGCTACGGGAGCCTGTGGCGCGTCTTTTAATGCCGTCCAATGAAAATCCCTTTCGATGCCGTGGCATCATTTTAAAGCATAGCAATTAATGCCGAATTTCTGCTTCGATACATTTGAATGTCCATTAGCAAAAATGTAGACTCATAAAATCACCATTTTTTTTTTATATTTTGGGAGTTTCCATTGTTCTCTAACTACAAACTTTGTTATTGGTACGTAGTATTACTGAGAAATAGACAGTTGTAAAGGCATGGGTGTCATACTTGACCACATAGTACCTAGCTTTAATCAAGGAATAATTATGAAAACTTACCTTGTTTCGAATATACGCAAAATTTTATCAAACAATTCATAACATTTTGGCTCAATACATGCTAGTGATCCCGTTTTTGTATTTGGACAGTTAAAAAGACTTTTATGAGACTCCTGTATGAATCCGTACTACTATGTTAGTAAAATAGTCGGTATCATACGGAACAAACGTTATATATAGGATCATCATCGTTGAAAAATAGGCTATCGGGAGAGAAAAGCACGTAGGTAAAACTAGGTATCGTTCCCATAACAGAATAGTCGGAGTCATACAGAATTTCGTCACTCATATACTGGTTACTTGCTATTGCAAATACTAATAGATGATATAAATGTAGCAGTATCGAGAAGAATACAGAGAGAGAGAGAGAGAGAGAGAGAGAGAGAGGCAGAGAAAGAGAGAGAGAGAGAGAGAGAAAGAGAGAGAGAGAGAGAGAGAGACTCTTGTACTGAAATACACTTACCAAACTTTTGACCCTTTTGTTTGCATGTTTTATTCTTTTGCAATAGATGACTTACGTCTACGATTTCGCGTTTTCATTAAATGTTGTATAAGTAGATAGCCATGCAGCACCAGCACATTTTAGGAAATAATACAAGAAATACATAATAGCATTTTATTGGTTACTTAAAAACTTAATTTTTGATAGTAGCTTTTGACAAGTAGCTTAACTGTTTCGATTTCTAAGCAACAACTGTTCGGAATCACTTTTCTAAAAAAGGAACATAAAACATTTAAATGACAATTGTTTTAGTATTTGTTATAATTTTTTTTGTCGAAAGTTCTAAAACAGAGTTAGACGAGTCTATCATATTATATACGAATAGTAATCTTATTTAAATACAGTCGACATGAATCGCCAATTGACAACATTGTCATTGAAAATCATAGCCGCAGCGATCACAAGCACAGATATAAAACTGATAGTATTCATAGAAGCGTAGTTGCAAGGTATTCCTCCGGGTATTGATCTGCAGAAGCAAACTTTTGTGACAAAACTCCCGTTTCGTTGCTCGTAGCAACCGTTAGTGACGGCCTGGTCATTGGTGTCTATTGCTCTTGTGCACATGTATGTTGAATTTTCCACTGGAATTAAAAATATAGTGTATTGTATTTTTGAAATAACCTTCTTAGATTATATAAGACTAAGATTCTAAGGTTAGCAGTACTTGTATTTTGAAATGAATTGTGGAGATGTGTTTGGTTCCTCCTTATGAGGAGATCATTACTATTATTTGTACCGGGTCCGAATCCTGGTAAGTGCAAATATTTGTGTGATGAGCACGAATATTTGTTTCTGAGTCATGGATGTTTTCTATGTATATAAGATTTTATCTATCTATATAAGTATGTATATCGTCGCCTGGTACCCATAGTACAAGCTTTGCTTAGTTTGGGGCTAGGATGATCTGTGTGACATTGTCCCGAGATATTATTATTATTTGTTAGATTAAGGTGTTCGACTATATTTACGAGTAAAGTATCCTACCGTAAGGTAGCCGCCTCGCTACTTTCACACACTCGTGTTGTGGGTTCGATCCCCACACTGAAGGGCTGTTTTTCCGGCCATAAACGCAAACATACATTTCACTTAGAGCGGTGTTACATTCCCGTACCTCGAGGAGCCCGTAAAAGGTGAGGGACTAGAAGGTGAAACTGTGATTCCACACGCCCGTGTGTACTAGGTATATCTATGTGCAAATGGCCGTCCATGAATTCAACCAAGACTACATTATTATAAAAAGATTTCTGCATATTTACTAAAAATACATATAGCTGAAAAGTGTGTGTGTATATACATATATTAGCCCGTATATTACTAGAATAGGTACTTTATATCGAACAGCAGATTAGCTGAAGCAGTGCTCGTTTTGTCCGTAACATCAGGGCTCAGCAGGTATTAAGGGCGGTTCTCGTATTGCAAGTGTATCGTTGACTGCACTTGAACTGCAAATATTTACCTTGGTCATTGAAATAGTAAGTATATTGTGCACACACGTCATTACTGGCGAGGATGCACGACGCCTCTTGTGAGTGATACCGCCAAATGTACTCCACGTCAGGCCAAGATCCGTCATCTGAAATAGCAACATTACATCACTACGGTATTAATAGCGTAACTCTTTTACCAATGCGATACACATTGGCAAACATTTTGAGGATAGAAAAGGCTGCAGACTTTTTGATACACTCTACTTGCCACGTGTTCGTAATAGGGGTACAGGAAAATACCTGGTTATTTTTCTGTACCCCTATCACAAACACGTGGCAAAAAATATCGCTATTTATATAGGTATCTTTTTTTGACCCCAGTAAGTTAACAATTATAGATTACAAGTTTAGATACGTACATTTGTGATATAGGTAGGGAATTAATCGAGTGGAAGTAAGTCTAAGCGATTATTATGTAAAGTGTAAATGGCTGGTTAAATATTGAATATAGGTACAGTAGATTTAAAAAAAAAATAGGGTTCCGTAGGGTAAAACGGGACCCTATTACTAAGACTCCGCTGTCTGTATAGGTATCTGTCCTTCTGTCAACAGGTTGTAGCTCATGAACCGTGATAGAAAGTAGAAATTTTCACAGATGATGTGTTTCTGCTGCCACTATAACAACCAATAGGTACCAAAAAACAAAACAAAATAAATATTTGAGGGTGGTCCCATACAATAAACGTAACATTTTGCTCGATATTGATAACGGCAACAGGTTGTCGCTTGAAATATTCACGGAATATTTATTAATATATATTCACTTTATAAAAAATGATTAAAATAAAACAAATATTTATGGGGCGCTCCATACAACAAATGTGATTTTTTGCCGTTTAATTTCATCTAGCCGGTTTTCATTAGATAATATATATGTATGGCTATAGATTCTAATGATTCCGAATTCTGTTTCTGGAATATGATCCCATGTAGTAAACATCATAGGCTCAGTAATAGCTTATCTGGCGCTAGGACATTTGCCGACTTGCTAGTACAAAAATCAAACCTGATATTATTTCTAGTTTAACTTACAAGAAGCTACAAGAGGTTCGGAACACGGCACGCCTTCGGCCAGTTTCGTAGCGTCCGTACACGTAGCGTTCAGGAACACGCTCTCATTGTTGTACCGAGGACCCAGCCATGTGAACTGGAAGCAGCGGGCAACTGTTGAATTCGTTTGTGTTTCTATCAGTACTGCACCTGAGATTAGAAAAAAAATATAATAGGTACTTCTCTGGATGTTGAAGCTACACATTCATCACCAGCTTCATCACCATGTCAGCTGTATGTCCTCAACTGCTAGAGAAAGACCCCCTAGTCTATATCGGTATGCCATAATCGCTACGCTTGGCAGACTGGTTGGCGAGCGAAGTATGTTGGTCATAATACTCAGAAAGAAGCTGTAATTGAACACAACTGAAAATTAAATATCTATAAAATGTATTCTTATTATTGCCCAATATTATGAAATTGAAATTAGTAGTTAAGAACGGACTTATTTTAATCATAAATATTGTTCACAATTTTTACGCCGGTATGGAACGGAATGGTGATCCTAATATATTATTTCTGTATGGAGTATCCAGTACTACACAGGTTTTAGACGAAGAAATTTAGAATTAACCATTTGAATCATACAGAAAGCAGTGATTAAAAAAATATCCCTTTTTTATGCCAGAGGGCGACAAATGAGCAAAACTGAGCCAGATGAATATATATCAAAATATTAATATCAATGCTAATGCATACTGAAAAAAAATGAAATTTTATAGATCTACTGAATTGTTTTTGACATTGTCAAAAACAATGCGACGGCGCGGCGCTAATTTAAACATTAAACAAAATTGCGCGATCAATCTTGCGTCGAAGTTGGCGCAGTTTTACTTTTTTATATTGAAGACTTTTAATATGTCAAAGCACAATGTACACACGGCTACATATCAAGCTATAAATTTCCAATTCCAAGCTGACCTTTCGTTGTATGGAATCCTATACAAAGCGAGATCAGCTTATACTGGATATGTGTAGCTTCGAGCCGTGTGTACCTACATGCATAATTTTTGAAGTTTGTGAATTAAGAAACTAATGTGGTTGACAGGATTGCTTGCATTTTACAGGAAAAGAAAATGCTTCACCACATCCAAATTAGTTATGCAGCCAGGGCTTAGTGATATCTGAATTACACGGTTCATGGCCGGTTTTTATTTCATTCACCTGTCCCGGAGTGTATCGGCAGCGTGTCAACAAATTTTACAAGTTTTTTTTTTATTCACTTTCCAGTCTCCGAAAGAGTTGATAGTTTGCTAATATTTCTTAATCGAATGACAATCTAATACAATGATGCCAAAAACCTATTGTAACCGGAAGTTGCCTACTGGAACTCCGTCTTGAAGAGACGCGAGTTCATTACCATGTTTGGATTGATACAATTGTTTGTGAATTTATGATTAAAAATTAATAGGCACTCTCAGCCAGTTGTGCTCACCGGCTCATAAGTGATCGGCGAGGTGGAGCACCTTTGTACGCGGTCGGTCTATAGACGGGTGACCATCAAAGTAGTTTAATTTCGAGCATCTCCGTGCTTCGGAGGGCAAGTTAAGCTGTCGGTCCCGGTTCTTGTCGTTAGACATTGATAAGCCATGTCAGAGGCCGGGCGGCTTGAACAACTCTGTCAGTAGGGTAATCACTGCCCATGGAATAAAGACAATTTAATTATATATGAACTATACCGATATATTATGTCCGGTGCTATGTTTAGAATCGATGTATGACCAACTATTTTGTGTAGATAAAATTTAATAATATATTTTTATGTTCGTAGGTAAATACCGATTATGGACCGAAGCACTTAGGCTTGGGAGTAAGTCCTATGTGACAGCGCTGCCTTCTTTCGGACATAACCACCAGTCCATAGTATTAACACTGTTTAGTCTGATAACAATAATTGCTTCTAATAATTGATCCCGATAGTGTTTTTTTTCTTTTTAGTAATATTCAAATCTATTGAATATTGACCAGTGAATCAGTGAACCCTCCTGTCCAAACTATGAAAGCATAAAGATTAATTTATTTCTTTAAAAATGTAAATACATTATGTTATAATACTAATGGTCATTAGTACATTATATATAATACTAATCTATAATGTTAATCATTACTACATCTATAATGTTAAAAACATTCGGACTAATTAATTGACTTAAATTTGGACAACACAACAATCGGGTTAATTTAGTTAATTGCTCATATAGTATGCTCAATTTTAAAAAAAACACGCTATTGGGGAAAAATACGTTGGCTCGTCTGACTATGTATACGTATAATTCTTAGATTGATCCATTAATTATTAATTCAATCAATTAATCATCCAATTTGGTACCAAAAGTGTCTATGCCATAAACTAAATATAATTGATTGATATCTTACATGACAATATGATCGCAATAGAAGTAATTAAATAGTATCTCGACATCGCGGCACTTCACTACACTTGCATTATGAAAACACTGGTAAATAACAAATAAGAACAATTTTTGTTTCCACGATCAGCATTTCTTTGTTGTTACGTAGAATATTTTGTATCAATATAATTTAATCATCAGTAATATTATCATCATTACTCATTGGCGGCAAACAGGGACTGATTTCGTTTGATACGTTATCATGATGTTTTTGATACTTATTAAGTAGGTATATATTTCTGTGTCACATGTATCTATATACCTTTACATACCTATCAGGGTTGTCAACCATACAAGCAAATTGCATAAGTATTTTATAAAAGAGGCAGTATGGAAAAGTACCCTGCCTGTTTGATTCCTTTTCTCGACCATTCCCCTGAACTGTTCGTCGTAAATCATGGAAAAAAGATAGATTGAGATCTGGGAATTTTCATAGGTTATTTTTGATCCCCCTCTTCCCTAGGGTCCAGGACAGTCCCTCGGACACCGTCACCGTTGTACCATGATTGGAACGACCAGTTGGAGGTGACGGAGGGGGAGTTGGACCGAGCAGTACGGCGAAATGCGGCCCGAAATACCGCCCCTGGCCCGGATGGGATATCGGGCAGGGCGTGGGTTTGCGCCCTGGCAGTCCTGGGGGAACGGTTAAGGCAACTATTCACCAGCTGCCTCCGTAGTGCCGTGTTCCCCACCTGCTGAAAAGAGGAAGGCTAGTGCTTCTGTAGAAGCCGGGCAGGACCGCCGATTCTCCCTCGGCGTTGCGACCAATCTGCTTGCTGGACGAGGCGGGCAAGCTCTTTGAGCGTGTCATAGCCGCCCGTCTCAGCGATAATCTGGCGCGCGTTGGCCTCGACTTGTCGGACAGCCAGTTCGGTTTCCGGCAGGGACGTTCGACGCTGGACGCGATCAACCGCGTCCGCAACTATAGCGCCTCACAAGACCGAGGCGCTATGGTTCCACGGCTTAAGCCGTAGGGAGAAACCACCCAGTATGTCGATGCAAGTACCTGGGCCTCACCCTAGACAGCCGATGGGGCTTCGAGGAGCATTTCGAGCGTCTGGCCCCCCGAGTGCGCCGGGTAACCGGTGCGTTACACTGGCTTTTGCCGAACCTCGGGGGTCCCAGGAAAGAAGTTAGCCGCCTCTACGGAGGTGTCGTGCGATCCATGGTCCTTTATGGGGCGCCCGTCTGGTCTGAACGCCTGACGGGCGCCTCCAGCTGCAGAGCTATTTTGAACAGCCTGCAGCGTGTGGTGGCCATACGGATGGCACGAGAATACCGGACGGTATCCTTTGAGGCGGCGACACTCCGGCGCGCCTCCCGCCGTTTGATCTCCTGGCGGCAGTCGACGCGACGGTTTACACCGAGATCCGCGTCCGCCGGGAGAGCGGTGAGACGCCAGAGCAGACGCTCATTGCCTATAGGCGGGATGCACACCGGCGCGTACTAACACAGTGGCGCGCACGGCTTGAGTTGCGCCTGAACGCGCGCCAACGTGCCGTCGGTGCTATCCTGCCTCACCTCGAGGCCTGGGTGGGAAGGAAGGGTGGTTACGTCACCTACAGACTGACTCAGATATTCACCGGACCGTGTCTGTACCGGATCAGCCGAGAAGCGACGACACATTGTAACCAATGCGGGAGCGACCTGGACTCTGCCCAGCATACGCTGGAGGAGTGCCCGGCATGGGAGGCCGAGAGACGAGTCCTGGTCGCTGAGATCGGACGGGATCTTTCGCCGCCAGCAGTCGTGTATGCGATGCTGGGTGGCTCCTTCTGTGAGGCAGTTTTGCTGCAGAAGGACGCCGCCGAACGGGATCGGGAACGAGCCGATCCCGCTCGTAGGCGGAGGAGGCGTCGGGGTGGCGGCGGCAGCCGTTAGCCCAACTCCCCTCGGGGCCGCGACGGCAGTGTAAGAAGTGTCCTCTACTGCCGCCACGTACAAGCGGCTCCGGGATGACAGCGACCTGTTTGTGGCGCAGTCGCTGTGCCGTACTGGCAGGAGTCGGCAATAGGGGAGGGCAATCCAAAGGAGCCCTGCCAGGGTACGTGTCCCGACCATCCGGGACATGGCGCAAAAGGGGGGCACCGGTGCAGCAATCCCGCGTTCCCGGGACTCCCCCATCAGGCGCCAAGAGAAGTCCACGGCACGTAGGTTTAGTTGGTTCAAATCCGACATACCCACCCGCAGACACTTTTTGCGGGTAGTCCAAGCGGGCGGTGAGCTAGTAAGAAGATAAATAAAGTACGCGAAACAATTTAATTGTGTAGGTATTGAAAGATTTCAATCTACTACGATCATCACAGGATGCCTTAAGCCCACGCCAGTTCAAAATCTGTATCCGCTGGCAGGAATCGCGCCCCCAGCTGTTAGAAGGGAAGTAGCGAGTGGTGTTGAGAGGTATAAGCAGGAGACAGATAAAAAACACCCTTTGTATCTGTTCTCCAGCTCCCCGCCGATTGAAAAATCGTAAAAGTTTCCTGACCACTACCACAGCTACTATCGATGCACAGAAAGCGAGGGCAACCTTATGGCGAGATAAATTTGCTCCTCCTTTGTTTATCCCGCCAAAGGAAAAATTACCTCCGGAGCATAATTTGCCATGGCCAACCCGGAGGACTCTTAATAGACTACGTACCCAGGTTGGTAGATCCAAAGAAAACATGTGCAAATGGGGTTACATTCCCACATCACAAAACATCTACGAGTGCGGCGTGTCATCCAAAAGTATGGCACATTTATCCGATTATCCCTCCTGTCCAGTCTCTTGTTCACTTCAGGACTTGTATGACGCTTCAGCCAAAGGGGTCAGGGTTGCCAAATTTTGGGAAGATCTAATTCTTAATCTAAAGAATCTAATTCTTACCATCGACAAGATAAGAAGAAGAGAAGAATCTACTACGTAAGATTTATAAAGATTTTTCAAAGCCTGGGATTTCAACATATTCAGATAGCAAATTCAAGAAGTGACTTGTTCAGCTGGTAGGTACCTACTAATCAATAGTTACGTAGCTTTCAATTCAATAAGTTAGTACCTACCACATATCTAGGTACTGCATTCGGTCGCAGTGAAGTGATAAAGTTGTGAAATAATCCCTAGGACGAACGGTCGGATGATGTTATCAGACGCAATGAAGTCAATAAATTCATCATCATCATCATTACAGCTAAATAAGTCCACTGCAGGACAAGCCTCCCTCAAGAATCGTCTTGGGGGGATATGCCATAATCGCCACGCTTGGCAGGCGGGTTGGCGATCCCAGTAAGGTGGTCATAGTAATCAGAAGGAAGCTGCTGCCCATCCTCTGGTAGATATTCCCTCGGGTCGACTTCTACGCCCCCCACGGGATGAGATGGGGTGATGATATTCTGATTCTGATATTTGTCGCCGTCACCACACAGCATATGCTGCAGCTTATGTTGCAGCAATTGCTAAAACGGTAAAATTCGATTCAGTGCAACAATAGCCAAAAATAAATACTTAATTCGATAATGTAGACAGATTAATTCGATACTGCATCGAAGAATTATTAAAAAAAATGATTTGTGTACTGCTATCGGACCCAGTAAAGTCGTCAAAATATAATAATAATAATAATATCTTTATTCGCTTCAGATATGGTCACAAAGATGGTAAGTACATTGTTTTGTAGGTTCCGACATCTACCCTTAGTGGGCATGCGAATATTAAGGGACTTAGGTACTATTACATGTTATAGTATTAAAGTAAATTAAAAACTAAAATTATCACACAATTAAATAAATGATACAACACAATAATAATTAGTTAATTTTAGTACAACTTCTTAAAAACCTAATAATAAAATTTCTTAATGGTAAAAGTTCTTAATAATAAAAGTAGAAATAAATTTAGTTTGTCTTGCGGCTTAGAAACTCATTTAGTGTATAGAAACATTCATGAATCAACCATTCTTTTAATTTAATCTTAAATAGCCGTAAGGGTAATTCTCTAAAAGTTTTGGGAATGTGGTTGTAAACCTTTATTGCCATACTGTGGCTGTTTTTATAATGTAAAGTAGTTCTGCACCACTCTACTCTTAATTTTGTTGGATCCCTTTTAAGAAATCTGCTATCGTCGCTTGCCTTGGAAAATAAGTACGCGTGGTTTCTGACAAACATAGAAACTTCAAGTATATACATAGATACCAAAGTCAAAATATGCAATTTCTTAAAAAGAGGCCGGCAGCTGTCAAAAGGACTAGCACCACATATCGCCCTTAAACATTTTTTTTGTACAATGAAAATTTGATTTATATCGCTGGCATTTCCCCATAGAAGTAAGCCGTATCTAAGAACAGAGCTAACATAACCATAGTAAGCACTCAGCGTTGCATTCTCGTTCGCTGTTTCGCGTAATTGTTTTAAGGCGTATACGAACCTATTTAATTTTTCTGATAATTTATTTATATGACTTCGCCAGGTGCAATTTTCATCTAAAGTTATACCTAGAAATCGTATTTTATTGTCTTTTTTAATTGTTTCCCCGTTTAAAGATAGATGTATCTGTTTTGGTTTTAATTTATAGTTACTGAACTGCACAAATTTAGTTTTCGATACATTTACGCTAAGTTTATTTTCTGTGAGCCATTGAAAAATATTATCTAGTGCTACTGTAACTGTAGCTTCGTGATTCGACGTATTATCAGGAATTATTACTGAGATATCGTCCGCAAATAGTACGCATTTCTGAGTTGTTACTGTAGGCAAGTCATTTATGTACAAAAGAAATAGGAGAGGACCGAGGATACTGCCCTGTGGCACTCCAGATCTGTTGTAATCATAAGGACATCTATAACAAGTTGAGACAAGTTCTTCATTTATACGAGATATTTCTACGCATTGTCTTCTGTCATATAAATAACTTTTTAACCAGCTATGGGCAGGCCCTCTTATACCGTAACGCTCACACTTATTTAGCAAGATTTGATGGTCTACAAGGTCAAAAGCTTTACTCATATCAAGAAAGACAACCGTAACTGATTTCTTTTTGTCTATGTTTTCTGTGATTGTTCGAATAAGAGAGTAAGCGGCTAATGTTGTTGATTTGCCCTTTTGAAAA
Source organism: Pseudoips prasinana (assembly GCA_951640165.1). NCBI lineage: Eukaryota > Metazoa > Arthropoda > Insecta > Lepidoptera > Nolidae > Pseudoips > Pseudoips prasinana. The sequence goes on from OX621239.1 coordinate 10,516,109, forward strand.
CCATTTTGTTCATTATTAATAATATTGTATTTATTGAGAAATTGTATGAGTCTACTGTGCATAATTTTTTCGTATATCTTGGAAAATATGGGGATGAGAGTGATTGGCCTGTAATTATTTAGATCTGATTTGCTACCTTTTTTGTGCAACGGTTTGATGATACTAAATTTAAGCTTATCTGGAAATATTCCTTCACTTAGGGACATGTTGATTAGATGACAGAGTATTAATGATATTGTTGAAGCACATGCTTTCAGTATATAGGTGGATATCTCGTCATACCCAACAGACCTCTTATTATTTAAGCTTTGAATTACCCGATGAATTTCAGATTCGGTGCATGGACGTAAGAACAAGCTAGAAATGTTTGCATCTGGAGGTAAATGTCTATTGCCTACAAAATTAATCGTATTTGGTTTATTTGAAACTGAAATAAAAAAATCATTAAACGTTTTGGCAATCTCATAGGGTTCATTTATGGTTAAGTTATTATGGTTGACAATAGAGTTGATTTGTTCAAACGTTCTAATAGAATCTGATTTATTTTTAATTATTTCCCATGTTGCCTTGTTTTTATTTTTTGAGTTAGCTACATACCAATAGTTAGTAATTCTTTTTGAGTTTAAAATGCACTTTTTTAAAATTTTATTATATTTATTATATTTGCATTTCAACTCAGCATTATTTTTTTGATAGCATATAAATTTAATCTTACGTTTGTTGACACAAGACGTTTTAAGACCCCTGGTGATCCATTTTGCTGTGATATTGTTAGTGTATTTTTTTATACGTCGGAGAGGGAAACAAAGTTTATAAAAGAGTAGGAATATATCATGAAATTCATTGAAACTCTTATTAACGTCAGTATACCTAATAATGTTGGTCCATGATAAACTGGCTAAAGCCTCGACGAATTTTCTAATATTATCTTTACTGTAATCCCTTGTAAACGTATACCAATACTTAAGTCTCGGTTTTTTTTCTTTAATCGGAAAAGTTATAGTCTGACAAGTATTATGATCAGAGAGCTGCAATTCATAAACATGACCAGTTGAAATTTCAATATTGCTAAATATGTGATCCAAGCAAGCTTTAAGGCGCGTAGGTTTATCTATGTGGAGGAAGAAACCGTAATTGGCCATTAGAGCTTTAAGTTTAACTGCATTGCTTGTATCTTTTAATAAATCTATGTTAAGGTCTCCAGTAATAATAAATCGTTTTTTGGGTTTTAATCTTAGTTTGTATAATAATGATTCTAGCTTGTCAAAAAATAATAATAAATTTGAATTTGGTATCCGGTATATACATATAACAGTACATTGTAAGGAAGGTAACTCTACTCCACAACATTCAAACACTCTTTCTATGCTCAACTCCTTCGAGTATTCGAAATCCTTAAAATGTAATGATTTATTAATCAAAATACACACACCTCCCCGTTTTTCTTTCTTCCTCGAAAAGGAACATGCAAGCTTATACTTTTTAAATATGATATTTGCCTCATCGCCGGCTTTTACAAATGTCTCGGAAAAACATAAAACATCTAAATTAGTATTCGACAATTCAACTAAACTAAGCTCGATAAGGGCAATCTTGTTAAGTAAACCTGCAATATTTTGATGCATTACAGTAGCTAGACAGTTACCAACATTTTGGCTATTCACGAAAAAGCGTTGTACTTGGTGTTGGAGTACCTAAACTAGAATTCCTTACGGGTTTTTGTAATGGCTTAAAATAATATAAGATATTGCCTTTAGAAATTTCTTTTTTGACTGTAGTATTATTTATATTGTTTTCATGATAACTTATATTATTTTCAATCATATTCTGTGAATCAACAACAAAGTTCTTACGAGTAACGCTTTTAGGTTGAACAGTATTATTTTGCGTATAAATTATATTGTTTTTAAAATTCAAATATTTGTTATTATAATCTACTATATCAATTGCAGTATTTATAGATTTATACAAATATTGACTAGGCAGGCTAAAACAATTAATAAAATGGCAATTATCTATATTTTTACAAAAGGTCTCTAGTGTACTATTTAATTTTATATGATTTAAACATCTACTTTTTCTTACACCAATAATAAATACATGACACATGCGGAAAGTTTCAACAGCTTTCGATAAGTTGTACAGTAATTGTGTGGGATTACGATCCTCCTCCCCAATGTTTATAATTATCTTATCCTGATCAGATGGTTTTGTATCTTTACTGATAGTTAGTATTTCCGTACTAGAAGCAAACGGCTTCGTAACAGATGAAATCTTATAATCTTCATATAGAGTGGCCAATCTTGATCGATATAAGGCTAATGCTAAACCAGAACATTGCTGCCCACCAAATATGTAAATGGTTTTAGTTTTTTTTTTCTTTATATTAACGCCTTGTTCCGGTCCCAATGTCTGATTTAGACGGTTTTCCGGTATAGCATGTAAAGATGTCTCATCAGTTTGCATTGCCTTCGACGTCTGGAATCCATTGTCCGAAGAAAATGAGTGTAATATTTTTTTAGGTAATTTATTATCACACGTTCTTGTCGATCTAGGCGTATTAATATTTTTTATATACATTTCCTCAAATTTTTCATTTTTAGACTTCATATCATTTATAATGTTTCTTTGCTGTGAGTTTTCCAATAACAGCTTATTTATTTTATTATTAGCACAAGCCAATAGACGACTATTCTCCTCCAACTCTTTCTTCAATTTCAGTATTTCAGTTGATGGTGACGTCAAAATACCAGTAGATAAATCCATCATGCTTAAGGCGTTCAAGTGGCAATTTGAAGAATCCGTAGAACAGTTTGCCAAAGATTCATATGATAGAGTTTTAGCCATCCGTTTTCTAATCTTATGCCTTATTGTTATATTGTTTAGTTCTTGAGAATCCATGTTCAATTTATTTTATACATACATGAATAAACAATACAACATTCCAAAAAGACTTGAGGGTACCGTGGTTTGAACTCTCTACCTCAGAGATATGTAGGTAACGTGTTAACGCCGCTAGGCTATCAGGTGATTGAACTACGTTGTGAAATTAGCGTGTATATTGTTAAGTAACTAATTTAATACGACAGTTGAATGACTAAATGTTTGAAATATTTTATATTCTGTAACCGTCCTTTTGTAATGTACTTTTCACTAAATGTATAATTTTAAAAAAATTTGTATTTCACGGTAAAAATATAACTTTGCATTGGATTATAATGCACTTCACTTGGTATACACAGGTTCAATTCATTTATCTTAAATATGTTTTGATGTAATGATATTAAAAGTTTTAATGGCGTTGGTTAAAACTATATATTATGCACTTTACACTTGGAATTTAGGAGAGATAACTTTTGTCTTGATGTGCAATGGGTGAATATGTTCACAATTACTATAACTTTAACTTTATAAAACTATTATTTATATTTTTACGGATTAAAAAACACGGAGACGACTTGTTTTTGCTGCGCTTTACAAGATGGCGCGCACGCGATTTTGAATTTGAATATGAATGTGAACATCGAAGCAATCCATATACCTATCGGATAATTTGAGAAGTGTCCTCTACTCCCGCCAGGTTGTAGAATTACCCGCAGAATGTTTTTGCGGGTGGCACGCGTAACCATTCCCTCTACCTTTGAAAATAAAAAGAGGTGTTCTTGGACGCAGTAAAATCGTGAAAATACAATACAACAGCGAAGCAACTGATAGAACACAATTTCGATACTACAATCGGACACAGTTAAGACGTCAAAATACGGACCATCCAGAATGTTGATTGCTGATCCTAAGTCACGTGCGGGGTATGGCCCTTAGTGCTAATGTAAATGATAAGAATTCAGAATGATAGCGATAACAAAAATAATACTTTGATTTCTCTATTATTCCGATTGTAATTTAATCGGTTTAATCGTTATTTTTCCAATTCGTCTAAACAAGTAATCCATTCTGTATTGGGTTTATTAAGTGTTCGTTTCTAATTCTAGGCCGGGCAAGGTGATTTTTAGTGCATCCTAAGGTTGATTTTGTCTTTTGATTCGAAAATTTGGGAGTGTTCATAATTTACTTATTACATCTGGCCACCACGAACCGGAAGACGCAGCGTGGGCAGGCCCCCTATAAGATGACCGATGATCTAGTGCGGGTCGCTGGAAACTGCTGGATGCGAATAGCGCAAGACCGGCAATTGTGGAGATCTTTGGGGGAGGCCTTTGTTCAGCAGTGGACGTCTTTCGGCTGATATGATGATGATGATGAAGTATTTAATAAGTAATTTTAATGGGTTCTGTTAACAACGTCTGGAAAATCTCATGTACCTAAATGGGTACCTACCCACCGGATTCAAAGTGATGTCAATTAGTCTAGCACTAATTTGGCGCATCCGAAGGGATTCATGCTGGGATTAAATTATTCCAGACTACATCTCTCGCTATTGACTGACTATAAGCCGATTACACCAAACGTTGTTCAATCAGCGACAATTGAAATGAACTGGATCCGTTCATATATTTTTTTCATTTAATTGTAGAAGTTGTAACACCAGCCAGTGGAAGTACGGCTTGCGCACCGAGATGGTTCCATTTCTTAGGTAACTTGTCATATTATAAAATATAGCTTACTAATTGACCAACGCTAAAACCGAACCCCATCACAACAACGACGCAATTTGCGAGCTTCATCATCATGACAGCCGTAAGACGTCCAGGACAGTGGACAGTGTACCCAAAAGTGGAAATTTCATCCTTGTCATCTTACCACCCTGCCTACCCATCTCATTCCTTCCTCCCGCCGAAAACCTTCCACCTGGATTCAAGTTGCTGTGGACCTCTTGGAAGTCTCTGAACAGACTCCGGACCCCTGTTGGTCGAAGTAAGGAAAACCTGCACAGGTGGAGATTTTTAACCGTTTCTAACTTAGAGTGCAAGTGTGGTTCTGTCCCTCAAACTAAGGCACACTTGTTAACATGTCCTGCGTGCCCTAATGCTGCTTACAAGAACTAATGGACAACGCTCAACTCGCAGCTGAATTCTGGGCTGACTTAATTTAATTCCCTAAAATCTTCTACCGCGCATTACCACTCTGTGGAATCAATTAACTGCGCAGGTATTTCCGATCCAGTATGACATGGCAACCTTCAAATAGACCTATTCCTTTCTTAAAGGCCGGCAACGCACAACGCGGGTGGGTGGTGTTATGTTTATTTGCCCTTCTATTACATTAAAAAAAAATGTTTTACATAAGCAAGACAGGAAAGCAAGTTGCAAATAAGAGTCTTAAAACCGGACCTATGCTTCTACCCGTCAGTAACCGTTCTGAGTAGAGTTTCGAATCTCAAATGGAATGCCCCCTGGCGCGTATTACTTAGTTATGCTAGATGGGTTGAGCCTTCCGGAGAAACAGTGAAAGCCTCCTAGCTGGTGCAACAATTCGATTACGCTATTTAAACTCCATTTGCGGCCTCTAGGAGGTTGCACGGCTCCAAGACAAGTCCAAAGGACAAGTAAAAAATATACATACTAGACCTTACTCATACGCAGAAACACAACATTAAGTTGTTAAAGTTATTATTAAGGAATTTCTTCTGTGCTCTTTGAGCGAATCAATGCTCCTATCCATAGATTTAGCTTATGTTACGTGTTAGTAATCCAACTAATCATAGGTAAGTATGCATAGCATTCTTTGTCATTTGTTTTCTGCTTAGTAATCATAATTTAAATATACAACATATGTATAACAGAATTAGTAATGATGGCCCATATTAATAAAATACAATAAAAGCATTGTAACGACCCATATCACACTTACACTTTCAACTTAACAAAGTATAAACAAACATTGTACAAGATTAGATCTCTACCTATCTTTAGGTTACAACTGCTGTCGACAGTTACTGACAAAGGTTTGAGTATGGTTCGACTTGAAAGCCGATACATAACAAGGCAGACAATATCCTGTTATTGACTGGTGTACTCTATGAAGTTTAAGGTGTAGTTGTAGAGTAGTCCCTCTGTTAAGGTTACTCGATCCAAAAACTAAATGTCAAACACATACTTGTTTTATTTTTAGTTCTGAGAATAGTACACTAAGACCAAGGCTCAAAATACTTAAATAATAAAAATAAATATCTTAGGATAACTAACACACTGCTATCTGATCCTAAACTAGGCAGAAATGGCAGAATCTGTAATCTGTGTGTGAGTGGATGTAATGCCGTTGGTCGTTTACCTGAACTCTTTACGGTCGTAAGCATCCCATTAAATAACGAGAGTGAGGCTATAGAAAGTGTATCTGTGTTTTTACACATACTTGTGTAAATGTCTCCGGCAGATGGCTAGTTTCTATCGAGTCTGCCCGCCAAGGCAGGGAAACAAACAGGATAATGCCCTCCTATTTGGAAAGATTGCCTGACTTAATTTACATTCTTGGTGCATTTGCCGCTGTCTCTTATAGTTGTACCCTGTCCACAGGGTGTTCGGCTTCCCTCCAGAGCATACTAGAGTTATGTTGTGGAGGGAAGTGGATCTGAGACAGTTCTACAATTTTTGGCCCATGTCTCATGTTATATAATGTTATGTATTTTAAGTCAAATCTCCAGTTTAGACTTGACTTCATTACATTACTAAACTATACAAGGAAGTCTTGTTAGCTATACCTAAAGAGCAAGGCGTTTATTGACAGATTGTGGCCTGCAATCAAAGTGTTAAGATATCTTTTTGTAGATTGGTTTATTTCAGACCTTTCCTATTCACCTTAATTAATTACTAGCTATTGATTACTTTTGAGTTTAACGGTCTGTTGACTGTGGTTCTATATTAACTATAGTATCGAGCCGCAGTATTTTAGCATATGAGCCAATAGAAATATATATAAAGGTATACTGTAGCTGTTATTTCTATTCATCATATCAGTCAAAAGACGTCCACTGCTTAATAAAGACCTCCACAAGCTACTCGCATCCAGCGGCTTCCAGCTACTCTTACAATATCATGGGTCCATCTTGTAGAGGACCTGCACACGCTGCTTCTTCGGTTTCGTGGTCGAATTAGACAGTTCTGATTTGATCTCGCCGGTAAACTCCGAGCATAGCTCTACATTCCTGTTTGGGTGCTCCTTACCCTTTTTATGAGGCCCACAGTGAACAAACACATGAGCGTTACCTTAAAGTCAATAGTGGCAACTTTTTTGACTTGACACTCTGCTTACTAGAGTCGAAATTATAAAGTTGAGTTGGTATATAAATTCTGTCGATACTGTCGAAATTATACGTTCAGAGCCGTGATAATTCGAAAGTTGATATTTTCACAGATAATGTATTTCTGTTATTTGCCGCTATAACAACAAATACTATAAACAGAATTAAGAGTGGGTTCCCATACAACAAACGTGATTTTTTTTGTTCATTTTTGCTTGTTATTGATAACGGCGACATGGACGCTTGAAATACGGTGGGTTTACTCAGGAAACGAAACTACTTTGAAAACAACGGTCTGCAAAAGAGCGATTGCCATCTGTGGTCTAAAGATTCTGTAGTTATCCAAGTAGTTTAGTTTCAAGGAAAGATCGTAGTTATTGAATCTACATAATATTTATGTTACACATGGTAGCTAAATAACGACTCGACTAGTTATTGGAATAAACTATAAATGAAGAAGAAACGAGTGTTTAAGGGCCTGTGCACACCACGTTTTTTAAACGCACCGTTGACGCGCATTTATAGCCATACAGACGCGATACGCACGCAAGTAGACGCAGCTCTGTAGTATAAAAGCGCGCCGTCGACGTCGCGTTTATAAAACCTGATGTACACAGGCTCTTAGACCACTTGAATAAAGTAAAATTTAGATATACGAAACGTAACTGACTGTAGGGCGAGACTACTGTGATAAAAATGGGTATTTCAGCCTCCTAAGCCTACAATTAAGGTAATTTAAATAACACTTTGTGAGCCTTCCCTGTGTTGGCTCCTAGCTCTTACATTGCAGCAATCGTATCAAACTATTGTCTACACTAATCTGTATCAGGCACTTGCCTGCCTACCTGGTGCTTTTATTAATTAAACTTGTACAGACGCCAGCACATCAAGCTACCCCAATCTGTCAAATTTCCCCAATTGAAGGTGAACCTTATGCTTTTGTGATAAAGTTGAAAATCTATAATAGCTGGATGGGCAGCTGGATGTGCTGGCGTCTGTACCTATTGATCTACATGCATCGTTTTATTTTTGGCATATTCCAGAATTCCTTTCCGATATATCCCCACCGGAGGAGTATACCATTATGTGTCCAGAAATCCCCACTGGTTAAATAAAAACACAAAGTAAGTAAGTATGTCAGTTATAATGGTTAGCTTTCCTTATAACATTGATTAAGGTTACTGTTTATTTTGAAACAATAAAAATACAGTGGGGGATTTCTGAAATAAAAAAAAATTCCCCTGGTATATCAGTGAGATCTCGGGATAAATTTTATTTTCAAAAATCACAAAAAATACCTAATACATGTTGCGCATCCTCCGTGAATATACTTTTTAATAAATTGACTACTGCATCTAATGTTGAACGACACTTTTTGAATTTAAACTGTTTCCAATGAATTAAATTATGTTTATTAAAGATTCTTTTTCGAATACTTTATTAAGAAGGGGTAGTACAGAAATAGGTGTGAAGTGTTGAACATAGTGGCTAGGTGTAGTGTTGCCCAAAATCGGTCTTGGTCTTGCATTTTCGCAAGACCAAGACCCACTTATTGTAGCAAGAACAAGACCAAGACTGACCCTGCAAGATTTCAGCAAGAACAAGGCTAAGCCTGCGAGACTCTTGCGTCTCGCATTTAAGTCAAACTGAGATTTAGGCGTTATTATAATATTTAGAGAATTAAATAAGTACCTACCTAACGCTTTACCTACTCACAAATCTATTTCCATGTGATAAAAATATACCTAGCATAAAATTAAATATCTTTTTAGCAGTTATATCCAGTGGTACCTACTACCTATAACAATATTACGTAATAATATGCTTGTATAAGTCTTGTGTCCAGATCTAACAACTAGTATGTGCTTAAAATTGTAACCAATAAAATTATAGGCAGGTACAAACATTATGTAGGGACTACTAGGGACTTAAGTTTCAAATTTATATTACTTATTCTTTTATTCAGCAAGATTTTAACTATCAACTAACTAAGATCGAGTGGAGTAACTACTTACCTATAGTGACAGTTTTGCTATGGTACAATGCTATGGTAGGTATGGTCTAGATCTCTAAATTATGTTACGCGAATAAACCGTTGGTCGGTCAGTGTTTATGTACTTAATTATTTGATAATTTACCGACAAAGACACTGCTTTGTCAAAGACTGTGCGACAGTTTGGCACTGTTTGATCGCCGCCGTGGAGTAGGTATAGAAATATATAAGGGAGGCGTATATTTAGCAGTGGATGACCTACGGCTGATATGATTATGATGAAATTGTATTAATTTCGTGGTTAACTATGCATATGTCAATTTAAGTTAAAAATAGAGTAGGTACCTCTGATACGTTGTTCTAAGATGTTAACGAACGTCTTTAATAAATTGCAACAGGCCAATAGATCATTGCAAGACTTGCGAGACTCTTGCTGCAAGACCGAGACCAAGACCAAGACTGAGAGCGCAATACCAAGACCAAGACCAGGTGTATTGACGCAAGACCAAGACCAAGACTCGCTAAGTCTCGTCTTGGTCTTGCATTTGGGCAACACTAGCTAGATGTGGAGGAATTAGAGTCATAATTTAATAAATAGGTAATAATAACAAATAAACTCCACAGATCCCTTGTGTTTTTCGTATTAATAGTTTTTAAAGCTAACAAACAGGATTTACCACTGATAAATTAAAATTTGTGTCACACTTTACCAATGCCCAAAAGTATAGTAGTAAGTGTGTATCGTCGTACACAAGGAAAACGTAAAGCTTGAATAACAGCGCAGTAGATATATAAGTAGACGAGAGTAACTACGATTGGTACTCTAATCATAGTTACTTACAAGTTTCAAGTTGCAACTTTTCATGTTGCAATTGTATTTCTTTTTTTAATATTAAAAAATAAAACAAATTCTGTTGCAACTTTTAAATCGGACTTAATATCTGTGTTATTATTTTTAAATTAAGATCACGGCTAGGTATTCTATTTATTTCTCAAATAATCTAAGCAATACGAATAAATAGGCACTTAATTTGGCCTAACTATAGGTTTAACAGATAGTGTAGTCCGTCCGTCAGTCTGGTGCAAATATTATTAAAAATTTCAGTTCCATACATTATACGGAGGTACTAAGAAGTTAGTAAGTTAGTAAACCAGTTGTTTTACTAATACTATAATAAATAATATTATAACTGAAGAAATAGATTGATATGTCTCTACATATCAATCTGTTTCTTTAGTTATAGTACCTCTGTAGTGATCGCTGGGACCACGGATAAGCACGGTAAGCAGTAAATTGCACTTACTTAGTTTCGCTGATTTTAGGATTGAAATAAGTTCTGCGAAGAGGCATAGCCTCTACATATTGTTGGGTGCTTTAGTGGTCGTTCTGCTAGCAAGGGTTAGACTAAAGGGCCAAACTCATCATGGTAAATACTACCTGTTGGCGTGGTTGACAGATACGCTGCCTTTTACGCCGCAGGTCGTGGGTTCGATTCCCACCCGGGATAGATATTTGTGTGCATGAACATGCCTGTTTGTCCTGAGTCTGGGTGTAAATTATCTATATAAGTATGTATTTACAAAAGAAAAGTAGGTAATATAATTATGTAGTATATCAGTTATCTGGTTAAGCTCCTATTAGTTTGGGATCAGATGACCGTGTGTGAATAATGTACCAGGATATAATAATAATTATTATATACTAAAGAAAACTGTTATAAGGTGGCAATTACCTTGACTGATTCTTCCCTGTTACGATGTTTTAGTGATTGCACAGCAGTTTAGTATTCTTACATTTAATTCGATAGATGGGTAACTAAGTGCGATTTAAAGATATATAAAATATTGTGTTAAACAAAGAGAATGAAGAAGTCAGAGCGCCCTTTCAAGCTTCCTCTACGCACTGTGATTCGCGTAGAACAAACTAGCTGGACAAAAACAACTCTTCAATTCCTAATAGTTAATTATTAAGATGAACTCATTAGCCCTATACATTAAGGAATACATCTATTAATTTTCGTAATTACCCTCATTAGGCCCGTCATTAAGGTAAGTATATAAAGTGTTGATAATTCAAAGTGCATTCATTTGCATTTTTACACCATATTGTTAACATTATTTTAAGTCACTAAAAGAAATTTGTGATAGTGTTTTTGTGATGGATTGTGTACATAAGGGTAAGTAGTTTTGTTTTAGTTAATTTTTATCACAGGATCTTCATTATTTAATTTTATTAAATTAAATGTTTCGATAAAAGTGGACTTTTTCACCCATATTTTTGAATTCAATAGTCAAAATATTACATGTCCACTCATGTCCACTCTGTAAAATCTATTTTATATGATTCTCACAAGTATCTAGTAGTAATTAGTAGAAAAAAATATTGCGAATTATTTGCACAACTAATTTTTTTTTTTTTTTTCTTTAAACAGTTTTCACCGTCTCAAAAATGGACTTTTTTGAAGAATGGCTAAAACACCCGAAGGAAACGCGAAACGTGGAGCTCTTTCGGTTTATATCTTTGAGACATGACTTTGATGGTGTTACGGAGCAGTCCCTGAGAGACGTCAAGGTCATCATCTCAAAATATTCTTCAAAATTGGCTGAAAAGTGGAGCAGCTGTGCAAGAAATAGCAGCTGTGCAAAGAATAGCTACGAATAGAGATTTACTTAATATGTTATTGATAACATCTGACCCTGTAATAAATGGTTTAAGAGAAATTCCCCGGAAGAAAATAGGTTCATTCCCTATCGAAGTCCTAGATTTATTAGTTCAACCTAGCTTTAAGGAACAAAATGTTAATATAGTTTCTAGTTTTCATAGTTCTGCCACTCATGATCATGACTATTCAATGGATGATTCATCTGATGATAGTGATGATGAGTGATCGATTTAGTTTTTAAGTAGGTATTTTATGTATCTGATATTAGATTTTATAGTTACATTTATAGTTAAACTTATTTATAAAATTGTTTAAAAAAATATTGTGTTTTTATTTCACTATACCTGCTCAAACGACCAATGGACCTCAAATAGTATTATGACCCTTATATCTTTGCTTAATAACCTCATTTATAAATAAAAATCGAAACAAATAATATTGTCCAGCTAGCTTGTTCTACACGAACCACTGTGCTACGGTGAGAATGTTATCTACAACCCTGTTAAATACGAGTAAATAAGTTAAACTTCCGCCTCTTTTCCCTTTGGTATATTAAAAATAACACTGGAGGTATAAGACGATTCGCTAATGAAGTCAGGCCTCACCATTATTTTTTGATTTTATCTCTACCTATTTTCAGCCGCTACCAAAACCAAACAAATATTTGTATTTGGTCAAAGATTTGTTAAGTGTTGCGACCCAAAAACCGGACTGGCAGCCGCCTCAGCCACCAAACGGCTTATACCGGTGTGAGGTCAGCAGACTCCTCTGATAAAACCTTAAGTTTAACCTCACTTTCCTTTAGATTGAGGTTACCTTATTATTCCTTAAATTTTTATAAATGCGTATTTATCCGAAATTATATTTTAAAAAAACATGAATTTTCTTTATAAATCCCAAGTCGGTGATTACTTACCACCAGGTACCTCTTCCTCCTTTGCCTTGCTATTTAAAAAAACTAACGGAGACATTGGTTAATATACATTAAAACATTCAGGTTAATTTATAACATGCTCCTTTTTTGAAGTTCATTTAAAATTGTGAAAAATCTTATTGAAAATGAAGTGTAAATAAAATTTTTATTTAACTATACCTACATGTTTCAGTAAAGTGGTCACGGACCCATATTCTTTACCGGCAGAACCCAGCCATTTAATCAATACTTACGAAATATCATAATTTAATTGTGAAGTCACCAAACTAATTAGGTATGTATACAATTATACAGTAATCTACCATATAATAATTAGGTAAGGTCTGCAAATCATTAACAAAACCACATTAAAATATATTTAGAATAAAATTTACTATATTGCTCGATAAGGACACAATAATCGATTTAAGCTCATTACTAAGTGAACTTTATGAGTAATAACGGTTCGAATTTCTTTATTTTTCAAAGATTACAATTTCATAATCACTTCGAGGAGTAATAAACTAAGTATCAGTATTTAAATCACAATAATTTGGTAGTTTACAATGCGCAAAATGTAGTTAATTTAGGTACTTAAGCTAAACTGTTGCCAAAATTTAACAATTTTAGTTGATTGATTGTGTGGGTAGAACTAAAATAAGTATTAAATCTATGACGCGACACTTAGACAGTGTGCGGACTGCATTTTTCTATAATACTTCTATATAATATCTATATGTTAACAGTCCAGTCGAGTAGATATTACAGACCGTTTACACGTTGTTTGAATTTTAATTTGAAGAAATTTTGTTTTTTATATACTTATTTTATTATTTCTTTGTTAGTAATACCTTTGAAGATGTATTGTTTTAGCAATGTCTTGTAAAGTTGAATTGACCTGAAACTTAAAATTCTTTTGCGAGTGAATAGTCCTCTACGAGATGATGAAAAAGTACAATTTCAGATTCTAGGTTAACTTATTAAGTACAAAACAGCTTCCATTAATCTTAGTTTCATAACTTAGAACCTTCTTTGTTTCTTTCGGCGGCGTGTTTAGTATGAAGCGGCTTTAATTAAGATATCATGGGAAATAAGCCTCTCATCTTGGTGAAATATTAGTTAAAGGATTTAAATTAATTAGCTTTTTTTTTAATTTAAGATTTTGTATTGTTATGCGTGGGTATTGGTGGCTGGGTTGGTATTTGTGTGGTGGTGGGGTTTTATAAATACCAAATTAAACAAATATTTATTTCCTTAAACATGATGTGAAAAATGTAACATAGTTGTTTTTCAACTTATTCTGCTCTGAGTACTTTCAAATTTTTAAAAGAAAGTAAAATTCGTTTTTCTAGGTTTAAAGTGTTAGCCAACCACACATGCAGACATCAAATAAAAATGTTAATTGTTATTTGTTGCTGTGCACTTGTGTCTAGAATTAAAGTAAAAGTAAATATATAACAAAAAATATGTACAGATTTTCCTACCTCTTACTGTTTAATTGAAAATAAACTAATATAATAGAGAGAAAACATAAGATATTTTTAATGTGTGTTTGGAATGGATAAACCTAAAAGCGACTTAATTAACAACTTTCGACGACTTAAAATACACCTATATTAAAAACTTACATTATCAAAGACTAACATATACCTTATTCAATATTAAAAAAGTTTGATACGAAAGCCAAGCCAAGGTATCAAAAAATTGCACATAAAACTATCTTTGAAAATACTTATTTATCTTTCTATATATCTGCCCGTGTGAATCCGGGGCGGGTCATGTGATGTCGCCGGATAGTTCATTATCTCATTAGTATGAGGGCTAGACTGCTAATAAGTCGCATTAACTTAAAAGTATAGGCCTATCCCTTATCATTCATTATTTATCCAAAAAGTTAGCTGGTTAAAAACCAGCTCGTTAGACTCGGCGGATCTAAATACTGCAGCTTTATGTACCAAATGGTTTAGATTAGAATTATAATAACCTACCATGGGAACCAAAGTGCTTCAGTGGGCACAGTATGTTTCTGTGGTTGGTCACAGTTCTACTCTAACCTGACATAGCAAGTGACACCACATATATCACGCCAGGTGATAAACATACATAGACTCACGTCTGTTTCTCAGAGGGGTAGGCAGAGACAACGGACTTCATTTGTCACGATCCCTGCACACCTCTTTCGCTTCGTTTACTGAGATTATATTTTTCATACATGCTCGCCGGTTTAGGGTACTTCTGACCTGACCTTTCTTGAGAACGCCTCCGATTTGATCAGACAATGTTCTATGAGGTCTTCCCCTTCCGGTTGTGCTATTGACACAGGCCAGGTGTCAATAGCCTAGATAAGATTTTTCAATCTTCTTTCATTCATCCTTTCTTAATGGCCAAACCATCTCAGCATACCTTTTTCAATCTTTGTGACAGGTAATATATAATTGGTTAAGTTAAAACTATGACCAATAACAGTACTGCCTGTTAACACTAACTAGATCACTTCGGTTCCAAGGTAAGTCACAGTTCTGCCCTCTTTACATTATTTATGTAATATGTACGTATGTACCTACATTTCATGTGTTTAACATGACAATTTGACTAAAATCTACTAACTCTCTATCAGCTGTTTAAAATGCACCGCTTATTTAAAATGTACCGGCGGCATTTGGGTACGCTATTTCCAACAAGCTAGTTTATGACCAGCAAACTTGCGAAACATTACTTTTGTTTGCATAAAGATCGACCTAGAAACTGAACTAACTGAATTCCGGTGTATATTTTGCATTGGTTACAAAGACGGCACATGCACTGTTACCTAATAGAAATTAGACTCTGTATGGCTTTGCAAACATGCTATTCACTAAAATCACACTTTAGGACTCGAAGCAACTATTTATTGGTCACAGAAATAGTTACCCTAGTCGTTGAAACACGAGGGCGTTGAGGTAGTAACAACGCGACTACCTTAACCACTGCACAAATAAAGAGATATTTTAACCATTCGGGGATTGCATCAATTAAAAAGTGATCGGCGAGGTTGAGCAAATAGGCTCGCGGTCAGTCGTACATGGTTTGATTTCTGAGCGTCTCCGTGCTTCGGAGAGCACGTTAAGCTGCCGGTCCCGTTAGTAGTTATTAGACAACAGTCGTTAAATTATGTCAGAGGCCTACTGGGCGGCTTGAACTACTCTGACACTAGGGTAACCACTGCCCATACGATAAGTAAGTATTCTGACATCGAGTCGCTATAGAAGTACATATTCGCCAGCGCTAAGTTTGGGTTGGTAGTTCTCCTTGGGCTACGGTAGACCCTGCCAGTTATAAGTGACAGCTAAAAGGGTCATGGCCAAGAGAGGAATTGTCACGTCTATTTAGTGATCTCGAGAGGGATGGCAGTGTATTATGGTTATATGCTGCGGTTGTAGTCGTAGTGTGAAAGAAAATCCCTTCGCTGAAGAGCTGCGATTCAGTGTTGCACAGGAGAGGCATACGAGTGTGCTTTAGAGGAAAGAGTATAATATGGGAGGACAATAAAACGCTGGCACAACAAAAGGTTCAGTACATGTTTATTGATGTACTTGTGCTGGCATTTCGCGCCAAAAGGTCTTTCTTAACTGTATTGTACTGCGATTATTTTTTAGATTATGAAAGATTTTTGCTCAATGATAACCTAGAAGATTTCAACGAGTTTCTCGTCTCCGTCTTCACTAAAATATTTTAAACTACAAATATGCTGAACTCTTGGTATTCGTTTTAGTTTTACTACTTAACCTTATTCTAATGTAAACTTGGAATATATCAAGCGTGGTTGGGTACGAAATTAGGCACATATATATTATGTTATGTATTTGTTTAATAGTACAGAACCCATTTATTTAAAGCATACATGTACAAAAATATAAAATACATTTAGAAAACTTATTGCAATATATCTACATAAAACTTAAACGATGTACCTATATTAATCCTAAATGACATTATTTATAATTATGTACAAGAGTACTAAACATAAATAGTAGTATTTACAAAGCATTTACTGAATACGACGTAAATTGTGTTACATAATATTATTTGCTCACGTACGGTTTATTAGCTAACGCAGCGCCGAGCTCACAAAACTTACAAGAAATACAACTTCAGAGTTTTCATGTTTCCACAAAGGCTATAAATCCCTACGTTCTGTTGCTTTTGCACTGTTTACTGTTCACCTACTCGCGATATAGTTTATCACATGCACTACAACGCACTCACATTTTAAAGTTTCGTTTCGCGTGCAAAGTTTCATGTTATCACATACACTATTTCACACAATCTAAAATATGTAGTCTTTATCGAATTTTTGACACTTAAAAGGAAAAACTTATCCTACGTAGGGGAATGGTGCAAAAGGCCCTGGGTAGTATCCGGGATAACCGGGGGCGGCACTCGGCTGCAGCACTGGTACTGAAGTGGTGACATATGACGTCACCACCGTCGGTACTACTTGAGTGGAGTATAGAGTTGTGTAAAGCGTTTTCGCTCCAAAAGTTAATTTCAGAACTTGACTGTTGGTTGCTGTGACTTCTGTGTTCACGACGACAGGCGTAGACGTGACAGAGAATTGTTGCGGGAACAGTGGGTTAATTGTTTGCAAAGGCAGTGCAGGGAGACTGCTCGTTCCAATTTCATATTCAGTTTTAGTTATAGTTGCTACCGGCCGTGAGATGGTGCTCTGTATAGTACTCTTGCCGTCGAATACGGGGATAACGTGGGATTCATATATCGTCTCGAACTTGAGAACCGGTTTTGATGTAGTGACTACATCGGGAATTTGTGCAGCTGCTGCTGGGTTCAACAGCCTTAGTAAAGCCAGCTGTTGCGCTTGTTCCGGGGTCAGCGCAGGAGTTACGTTTGGAGCTTCCGTCACGTGGTTGCCTTTATTTTGTCCGTGGGCTTTCTTCAACCTTAAGTGATTCTCTTGTAGTCTATATTTGTCTACCTCCGTAAGATCAAAGTCGGAGCCAATATTGGCTAGATCTAGATCCGGTGGGAAGACACGGCGCGGAACTCCGTCTTCGTCTTCATTGCTGTCTCCAAAGTCTAATTCAAGATGTAGTTCAGAACCAGCCTCGTCAAGACGGCTGTTGAATTCTTTCAGGGTTTTACTCGGGATAAATTGGAAGAAGTCCATAGGTGGCAAAGTCTTTGTTGCTGTTACAAATCTTGTGACATGGTAGGTTTGGATGAAAGTTAAACTACTAGTTATGTTAACATCTCTCACCACGGGTAAAATATGTGTCTTAAGCATGTTTTGAGTTGTGCTGAATGTCTCGGTAACAGTTTCTAGTGGTGGTGTTTCCATATCTGATGATAAAGTTATGGCAGGCAATGTAGCTATGCTTGAGTCTAGTAGATTATGATCTTTTTCATATGGTGATGCAGTCGCTAATATATTTTCTGTCAACGGTTCGTTGAGAGAAATTTGCGAATTTGGCGTCACTGTGGGTTCTATACGTTTTTCAATTGTAGATGTTACTGTAATAATACGAGTGTTCTTTACGCGTCCAACCTGAAAACAATATAAAAATATATTATGGATTTTACGTAATGTTAATAAATCCAAAATAGGATGCACTGTAGATCGTTTCGACACCAGCAATTATACTACGCTAACTCGAATTTTAGGTAACGTCGTTGTATGTCAAGTATCTTAAAATGTAGTTATACGTAATATTTTTTTTGAAGAAAATGAAGTTACAAATCATATACAACGCTAAGTAAAGTTACTTTTTGAAATCACTCTATTTAGACTTCGCTTACTATTATTAGGGGAGTGTGCGCGGGGAGCGGAGGGACGCGGCGGACACATCGCCTTTATGACTAAATTAGTCAAATTCAAATTATTTTATTTGCAGAAATATGGGTCATTGACATTGTTCTTATTTCTAATTATAAATACCGTTCCTTATTAGCCTTTCGGCGTGCAAATGTCTTACACATAATAATCAATTTTAATTTATTAACAAACTAAATGTAAATATCGAATGTATTTAAAATTTATTTATATAGTTACACACTATATGTTTGCTTAACCTAATTTATCGTCAAAGTATTCCTTGCTTGTGTAAAAAGCTTTACTAAAAAGGTATCCAGAAAGCCTTTTCTTAAATTCGATATTGCAATTTAAATCTGCCAGGTTGTGAGGTAATTTATAGTGTATCCTAGGGGCCATACAGAAAACGCATCCATCGTAGAGACTTGTTCTATGCGGGGGTATGCATAACTTATTCTTTAGTCTCTTACTTTTTAGGGACTCAAAAAGACCTTGGTTATTCCAGACAAACCAAACAATAACCTCACACCCTAAGGCAAGGAAATGTCAATATACTATATTTTATAAACACAGGTTTGCAAGAATCTGTCTGTTTGAGATGAAATACCGCCCTTAAACACTTTTTTTTGCGCCTTAAATGCTTTTTCCCGATCTGATGAGTTGCCCCAGAATATGAGACCATATCTAAGCACCGATGTAACGTATGCATGGTATGCAGTAAGGACAGCATCTTGATTCACTTCCTTATATAGCATGTAAAGCGCGTACGAAAAACTATTTAATTATTTGCATATATAGTCGACATGTGATTTCCAGTTCAAGTTTGAGTCAATATATAATCCTAGAAATTTCGTCTCTGCTGTAGTCTCAATTACTTTATGTCCATATTTTATATCCATGTTTTTAGCATTATTAAGAGATCTATAATTATTAGTCTAACGACTCTTGCCACTGTTGCTTATAATGCGCGGTTTTAAAAACTTTATCAATAAATTATAATTGTTAGCGTCAATGTTACTAGTTATTATATTTATTAAATATGTATTAAATTAATTATGCCAAAATTTTATTGTGGAATTACGTATAAACCGCTAACTTGCGGTAATAAAAAAATGTAAATTATTAAGGAAAAGTAAATATACGATATAACAATGAACAAATTAACTAATAAGTGAAAATTTAAAATATGTATTTTAATTATTATAAAAGTTAGTTATCAGGTTTTTCCTAAATAAGCGTCTACTGTTAAGTATACTTTTATAAGTTAGTATAAATTGCTGGTGTCGGTTAGTTGTTTAACATCTAAAGTATCTATGCTGAATTATTAGAAAATGCTTGTTCAAGGCCCATCTGATAATTAAATATAATACTGAATCCTAAAATATAAAAGTGTGATTAGATACTCACCTGGAAAGTGTATGGAGACCTGATCGTAGCAATTTCATAGTAAACATCTCGGAAGTCAGCAGGGGTAGATATTTCCACCTTCAACGTCTCAACTGGCGGAGGCTTTTCTATCGAGTTGTCCTCGGTGTCATTTTCGAGAAGAGTACCAGGACCACTCTGTGAACCTGATAGTTCTAAATCATTATCAGACCTTGCTTGTGGTGATATATCATTTGATTGCGTATCATCAAAAAGCGGATTTGGGTTAGGCGTTGTTTGCTGTTCATCGTCACCATTCATTTTACGAATGGTCACTTTAGGCTTTGGGCTTGTTTTGTATTGCCAGCGTCCTGAACCTGGAGCGCGATTCAGCTTAAATTTATACACACTGGTAGAAGGTGTTGGTGTCACTTGTTCAACTGGGGTTGGTTGGACTCGGGGCTTGAAACCACGTTTCGACTGACTGTCGTTGTTGCTCGAAGGCGTTACAGTTGTCTTATGACCAGAGTTGCGGTTGTTTTTCCTCCTGTTTGAAAACGATGGCGTCGCTGTTTCACTGAAAACAGAGACGGTTGCCAGTTGAGGTGTATTCACAGGTCGGCCAAACCGTGTACTGAAAATAAAATTACAATTGCCGATGATCACATAGTGAAGTAAAAAATAATTGACTATCTATAAAAAGTAAAGACAATGATTGAAATGAATAAATGATTATTTAGCGTCGACATGCATTCATGCGTCCTCTTGTATGGGATAGTCGGCAATAGTACGACGTTTTGGGTACACAGCAGGCATAACAATAACTATATGAATGTACAGACGCCACCACATACAGCTACCCCAATCTCACAAATTTCTCCAATTGAAAGGGAAACCATAAGTTTCCCTTTCAATTGGAGGATTTGTGATAAAGTTGAAAAACTATAAAAGGATTTTGACAGATTGAGGTAGCTGTATGTGCTGGCGTCTGTACTTAAAAAGTGTAGCTGTTGTAATGTTATTGAAGCGTAAATCTAAACTTGGATCTTGCAAATCAGAAAACCGGAGGTGATCGAACACTCTACCAATCCACTTTAGGCGCTATGCTGTTAGCCTAATAAAACGATGCACACTGGCAACAATTTCACAAAGTTCTCCATAAGTGTCTTAGTATGGGAATTTGTAAATCGATCTGTGTGAGTCGTTTATCAGTATCGTGCCTACCCAGGATTGCTAGAGGTGCTGGTGTGATCTCGCCAGATGATTTAGGATTTCTTAGTTTGAGTTTATGAATGTACCTATACATGTATGTAGATTTATAAAGTTACCTTTGAGTACGTTGTGAATTTGCAGCATTTCTGTTTTTGAATTTTTTGTTCTGGGGGGGCGGTGTATTGTTGTGATTATCTGTATCAGCATTGCTTTGTGATCTATGACGATTTTTAAATGAGCTTCCGTTATTATTTTGTCTACGTGTAGTTTTTCCAAAGTTACTATCGTCGTCATTAATGGAAGGTGTCGGTTCTAAATGTTGCCTGTGATTCTTGGAGATGGACGGAGCTACAGTTTTTAGTATTCTATGTGTCGGACTAGGTGATATTTTTCCCCTATGTCCTGCAGGTTGAAGAACTTTAGAATTGCTATTTAATACTTGAGCATATTTTCCAGATATAAACGTTCCTATCACACTAGTCTCGTGTACGGTTGTAAGCCCATCTTTGACGATGGTGCCACCAAGAGTTGTAACTAAACCTAGAGGATGATCGTCGTCACCCTCTGGTGGCGGAGCTGGCTGATGTCTGTTCTTAAGTACATGCTTTGGCTTCTGTCCAGGTGCCTTAGAAGGTCGTATATTGATAACTTTGTAAGTTTCTTCAACGAACTCAGAAGGTTGCCGTGATAAGAAATCATATTCTGGTTCAGCAATATTATTATTTGTAATTAAAATTGCAGGTTCTTCTTCGGGTTGTTGTGATTTTACTGAAACGACACTGTTTACTTTAGAACTGATAATTGATGGCGCAGGTCCATGTTTTACTTCGACTTTGCTACTAACAACATTTGTAACAGTTTTGATACCGTCATTTTTTTTATTTTTTCCATTGTTGGATGGAGGATTTTGCTTGTTTGATTTTGGGGAAGATGGTTTGGAAGAGCTACTTTCTACAATCTTTGAGGGTCCAGCGACTACTTCCACTTTTGTTATGATCTGTTTTTGTTCCTTTGCAACAGATTTTGGTGTGTTTGGAGATTTGCTATCCTTTTTCGGTGGGGAAGATACAACTGATACAGCGCTGGATAAAACTGCAGGTGCGGCGGGCTTGTTTGTTTTATCTTTATTCGATATTTTACTAGGTTTTATGGCATCAGGTTTCACGCTGGTCACGGATGGCGGAGGAGGTTTTGTTTCGATAATATTTTCTTGAACTGACTTTTCAGTTTTTGGTTGTTCTGAAAATAAATAAAAGTATGAACAAGGACCGTAATATAGATATACATTTTGCAAATAAAGTATTTAGATTAGTGTTGATTTAATTCTGAAATTTAACTAACGAATAAACAGCAAGATAATTTACCTGGTGGTGGGGCAGAGTGCGGCGAGAAAACCATGACTGTATTCCCTATCGTTGTGGTGAAGTCAAGAAATCCGTAGACGGTCTGTGTGAGGAAGTTGCCGGCGGGCGCAGGGTTGGCGGGGTTTCCTTGTCCATCGAACACTGGGCCATCGGCTAATACGACGTTACCTGGAATGTATAAAAGACCAACTTGTAGGGCTCTTCTTATTCGCTTTTACCCTTTCCTACAGGGATCGGCTCCTAATCTAACTGTTATTGCTTACTATCAGAATTGGTGACTGTCATAGGACCACGAAAGTCATAGGGTAGTAAGTAAGATAGTTAGCCCAGATGGCAAATTACAGTATCAAGACAACTAAACGTAGTTGGTCCCTTCACTGAATTAGCCCTCAAAAAATCGGACCTCGAAATGGTTTTTTTTTATATTTGTTCAGTGCGGGGATATAATGCGTGACCTTTTGCGCAACGGCCCGGACGACTTAAATCCTTCTAACGCAGATGTTGTCATTAACACAGCTAACTTACTCTAGTTATTGTGTTAGACATCTTCAATTATCATTATCTTCAATTAAGACTGATATTTTACAGTGTATTTTTTTTTAATGCGTGTAAACCTAGCTCTAGAAAATTGTAAGGTCCGTATTTGGGTTATAACACAAACTAAGACGGATTATATGGAAATAGATCCTATCCTTGTAATAACATACTCCGTATAATGGTCCGTAAGTGATTGGCGAGGTTAAGCAAGTAGGTTCACGGTCAGTCCATAGATAGGTGATCACCAACGTGATTTTATTTCTGAGCGTCTTCGTGCTTCGGAGGCCACGGTAAGTTACCGGTCCTGGTTGTAGTGCCAGCCCATGCGATACGTAAAATTAATGAGTGTACTTAATGAATATTTAACTTAACTCATAAGAAAGGTTACGTTAAAGATCCATTTTCATTATGTTTGAAGATGGATATTTAACATAACCTCAACCTTATAGGTAAAGTTTAATAATCATTTTCAATATTAAAGTAACCTTATATTATAAAATATAATTTTTCGATATCAAACTAACCTATGTCCTTGATTTTAAACTCTTTGAGGGAAATATAGTCAAGTGAAAATGATACAGACAAGTATTTCATTAAGAATATTGAACATCGAAGTGAATGTATCGATAAAGCCAAAAAGTGAATATAGGTGTTTTTTCAGTTCCATTGGTTGGCAAATGGCCTGTGATACTGCCTTCATATGGCTAAAAAGAGAGGGTGTTTACAAACAAAGTCATCGTTGAGATAGGCAGGTCTGTAGTCGAGTTAATGACGTGTGAATAAAAGTTGTTGCCATGAAAACAAAAGCTGAGTTTCTGTTCAGAGGAGGTACATATTCCATAAGTGTAGATAAGAGCATATTTGAATATTGGTTTTATCTTTTGACTGGAGTTTCTTTGTGTGCGAAAATACTTCGTTACTTAACAAACAAACAACTACTGTTTTCTTGGAAAACTAAAGTAATAAGAGTGCTTTCAACATAAAACCTAGGTAATATAGGACGGGCCTGTGGCGTGATTCGTAAATGCTTGCTTTGCACGCCGCAGGTCGTGGATTCGATTCCCACCCAGGACAAATATTTGTGTGCATGAACATGTCTGTTTGTCCTGAGTCTAGGTGTAATTAATTATATAAGTATGTATTTACAAAAAAAGTAATCTATGTATCATATCAGTTATCAGGTTTCCATGGTACAAACTCTGCTTAGTTTGGGATCAGATGACCGTGTGTGAAAAATGTCCTAAGATATTATTATTATTATATGAGCATATATTTTTCCATATCATTCGAGATAGCCTAATGGACAGACCGTTGAATGTATAATATATATATATATCCTACTAATATTATAAATGTGAAAGCGTGTGAGTATGGATGGATGTATGGACGTTTGTTACTCTTTCACGCAAACACTAGTGAAACGATTTTGATAAAACTTTGTAGTATATTACTATAAAGCTTATATATCTAAATAACACATAGGCTATAATTTATAAAGGTTAACACGAGTAGAAGCGCGGGGCACACCTAATATATATATATATATAATTATGTTACTTTTTATTTACTACCTAACCGCAAGCCGGAGCTAGCATAGAATAGAATAGAATAATTTTATTTTGCTCATAAAACATGGTACATAATAATAGGTGTTGATGTAACATATGGATGTTCCACATGTTTGGTCACAAGTAATGACATGCAAAATCTTAAAAACTAAAAATCTTAAATGTTAGTAAAATAATTGGTATCTAATACGATTTCATATTGTTAGATTTGAAAGTGATTCAATTCAATCCCTTTCAATAACAAATAGCTATACCTAGAATAGATATAAATACTTTAACAATTGCATGAATAACAACTCCAAGGATACTCTCTGAATTTATTCGTCGTATACATGAATACTTAAGAATATATCGGATAAAAGTTTCCATGGTACCCCTCGCATTGGAGATTAAGTAACAAATTCTAGTACAGTATCGCTACATTTCTGTTACTTCCATACCATTTGCTGGCAAGTGAGTTGAGATAGTCCACCTTCGATATGGATCGGGACAGTGGCGTAGCTATACCTCCGGGGGCCCATAACATAAACTTAAAGGGGTTGGTTAACCTGTTTTAGGTTAATAAGCTAAGATCGTTTATTTCGCAAATGTGAGTTACATGATGTTAAATACAATTTATGTTAGTTCAGTCAGTTTTTACCTTTAAGTTTGTGAAACATACAAGACCAGAATAGCAACACAAATGGACAAAATAATTACAAACACATAATAAATCAACATATAAATGATAGGAGTATTTAAATTTCACAATAATCAAACAAATAAATAAACTTTCTTTTTCTGGATATTCTGTGAAATATTGTAATAGGTTTTTTTTTTCAATAAAAAGGAGACTTAATTTTTTTTAATAATGGTGAATCAATGCCTTCCATGATTTAGGTAACTTATTATAAATGAATTGTTGCAACAACTTAAAAAGGGGCGTACTAATCTTTTATTTAATTGAAAACTGTGTTTTATAAAAAATATTAATAATAAAAAACACACAAAACAACTAAATTACAATAAATTTAATAAAAACAATATAGAAGGGATTGGAACAATTAAGAAGTCATTAAATTCCGTTTTTATCATTTCAAATCTGTTTTAAGTATGTAAAAGTCTTTTTTTTTGTAAATATCTTGCGACAACTGGCACACTGCCTTCTGATCCCAAACTAGGCAGAGCCTGTTCTATGGCAACCAGAAAACATTTTAGCATGTCATATTCTTTGGCCTATAAAAATATAATTTTAAAGATTACTTAACTTGTACATCAATAGGCTAGATATTTGGGGCTGGGCCCCACAAGTCCGGGGCCCGTGCCATTTTTCTACCGCAGCCACCGACTTATCGGAGACCCACTACTTCAATCTATGTACTTTCAATTACTTTTGCCCAAACCTTTTTGTATTTTCAGCCTACGCTCACACATATTCTCGGAGCTTTTTAGCCGGTAATCCTTATTCATGAGTTTTTCGTATTGACGTGTTTACCCTATTTAGGGTACGTACGCGTTCTATTCAAACTTTTTCAAATATGCGTGCATGCGTCATTTCGTATATAAATGTTTGCGACATATAAGTATTATCTTACTAGACTATATCTAACAATAATGTTCAGTTATTATTGTAGACCACTATTAAGCAAGCGGTCAATTTAGATTTAATCAATTTAGATTTTTCTTCTTGTTGTTGTGGAGGGGTGATGGAGAGGGGCAAATAAACATACATATGAATATTAATGTGGGCTCGTTAGATTCTATCTTACTGGAAAACAAGGCAGATTTTTAATATTCTTAGTCGAGCCTTGGTGTCATTCAAAAACAATATCAAGGTGGGTGATCTCATACTTTTTTTACCTTTTTAACCGACTTAGTTAAGGAGGAAGCTTTTAAATTTGATGCGAATTTTTTGCCTGTCGGTCTAGTGATTAGTGACACTGATTAATAAGCCAGAGGTCGTGGGTAAGATGCCCACGCAGGACAAATCTTTGTGTGATAAGAACGACTATTTGTTCTTTCTCTGTGTGTAATTTTGCTACATCACATCATATCATCAGCCTGATATCGTCCACTGCTGAATATAGCCCCCCCCCCCCAGAGGTTTTTATAATGTTGCCATTTGGACGGGTCGCCCTAGTCACCACGCTTGGCATACGAGTTGGTGACTGTTTGGTGGTGCTGCCAAACTACCTGGTGTATTCTTTAGTCACATTTTACGACACCTACGGGATGGTATTGGATGGCCCTGTTACTCTTTCTGGGGTGGAAACCACACAATTTTCTATAACGAAATGAAATGAAATGAAATATTTATTCAGCACTTGGGTATTAACATACACTTGTACTTGTCAAGGTCACAATGCAGTACATAAACATAGTGGATAGTAAAAAGTTACAAAAAAAAAAAAAAAATTTGTCAGTCCGTGCGGTTTGTTTTATCGCATATATTTTCTGAAATCCTTAAATAAATAACAATTTACTAATCTATTATTTTGAAATTTAGTTCTACTATATTAAAATTAAATAATTGAAGACTAAAGCAAAAGACGAAATTCTAAGTGAGGGTGTGATCACATGCACGGGATCACCGATCACGCGTTAATGGGCCAAAGCGATCCTCGCCGCTGAGGAACCTACCCTAGCTAGCCTGCGGCTTTCTCTAGCTGCCTAGGTGGACATAACATTAATGTATTTAGAAATAGGTTAATTAGTTTCAGGTTGCCATAGTATAGACTCTGTCTCATTTGGAATCTAGTGGCAGTGTGTTATTCATCCCAAGATATTCATTTATAAACAGATTTCTTTTATTGTTGACGTGGTTGGCAAAAGCTTGCTTTTCACGCCGGAGGTCGTGGGTTCGATTCCCGCCCAGGACAAATATTTGTGTGCAGGAACATGTCTGTTTGTCCTGAGTCTGGGTGTAATTATCTATATAAGTATGTATTTACAAAAGAAAAGTAGTATATGTAGTATATCAGTTATCTGGTTTCTATAGTATAAGCTCTGCTTAGTTTGGGATCAGATGGCCGTGTGTAAATAATGTCCCAGGATATTATTATTATATTGGAACTAGCTGGCTTAGAAATTGGTCACATATAATTTTTTATTGTAATCTTAGGATTTATAAAGAAATTAAAAGTATTAAGGGGTCAATGTAGAAATTACTATTATGCATCAATGAAGTGAACCATGTTCATATGAGAAACATATTTTAATCTCAGTCTCCTTTAAAGCTGTAAGCCATGACCAAAATTTCATTTTTGTAGGTAAGTGAACATATCTTAACAAACCGGCCAAGTGCGAGTCGGACTCGCGCATGAAGGGTTGCGTACCATTATCTATGAAAACGAGAAAAAAAATCACGTTTGTTGTATGGGAGCCCCCTTAAATATTTATTTTATTATGTGTTTTTTAGTATTTATTGTTTTAGCGGCAACAGAAATACATCATCTGTGAATTAATTTCAACTGTCTAACTATCACGGTTCATGAGATACAGCCTAGTGACAGACGGACAGACAGACAGTCAGCGAAGTAAGTAATAGGGTCCCGTTTACCCTTTAGGTACAGAACCCTAAAAATACACACATCTGTTAAATCTCAACACGTAGTTATGAAATATGGTCCGTAATTCGTGATACACAGTGTCATTGGTACTCACATAAATGGGCGGTGGCCGCCAACAGGACGATCACTCTTCGGTCCATGGTGAACTACTCTGTGATACTCAGTGATTAATCAGCAAGTCTCTTTCATAGCCGCAGCTGATGGGACAACCGCATTCTGAGCGCGACCTGGAACAATTAACGTTTTAATTAGTAACTTTGTTTGGTTGACACCTTACAAGTTAGACAACATCAGGAATAAATAGTACACGCGGCAACATTATCAAGCTATACATTTCCAGTATAAGCTGATCTCGTGTTGTATAGGATTTCCATAAAATGAGAGGTCAGCTTATATAGGAAATGTATAGCGTGATATGCAGCCGTGTGTACTTAATAAAACAGAAAACGAATAATGCCATAAACTTGAAAAATAAAGATGTTATTTATGGTTTTTCACATGCCAGTGATTGCCGTTTGGCGCAGTGGTTAAGACAGTCACTTCGTGTCCCGGGTTCGATACCCGCGCGGGATAACTATTTGTCTGACCCATAAATAGTTGTCCTTTTTTTTTTTATAAGGCAGTAGGAATGCCTACGCCTGCCACCCGCAAAAAGTGTCTGCGGGTGGGTATGTCGGACTCGCAACGACTAAACCTAACCTGCCGTGGACCTCTCACTCTCTTGGCGCCTGATAGGAGGAGCCCCGGGAACGCGGGTATTCTGCTCCGGTGCAATGATTCTGGATGTTCTTTGAGTCTGTCAATTATGTGTTTGTGTATTACCCCGCGACACAGGGATTAGATTCCCGATTGTGGGATCTTAAAAAAATAAAGTGTGTACATATCAGTTAGCCATGTTTCTAGAAATTAAGCTGCTGGCTGGCATCTACATCCCCTGGAAGGATGTTAGCAAAGAAACTCGTAAATTAATCTGCTATTTAGTAGCGGATGCTGGTTGGAACCCCCAGGCCAATAAAATTTATGATGTCCCAGTTGAGGAGTAGAATAGTTTAATTCAAATTCAGATCGATCGAACAAAACTGTTTTTTTTTATGCAACCGATGATCCAATAGCCATGGTGAATAGATGGAGTTTCCTTAGTCATGGAAGAGCTTTTTTAACTGTGCTATTTATTGGTATAGACTATATAGACATCCATAGATTTATTTTTAAATCGTTCTTAAACGCTTTTCATGCATTATATGGTCTAACAACCGGGATATAATGTGTAAAATTCCAAAATAAGAGGAACAAATGAAATTATTTCTAAAACTGGTACTGCACATTTTTTTTTAATATTGTAACATGACTTTTATTAATATGTGTGTGTGTCTGTGTCAATAGAGGCAAATCAAGACTCAAGCCGTCTACGAATGTCTGAGAGCACCCCTTTTAGGGTACGAACAAAAGAGTACCCCAAACGAGTCACGGTGGTTATTGTGAAGTATGAAGAGCTAGTCTTAGTTAAATTATACACGCTTAAGTTACAACCTGTACCTGTATGTGATGGGGTTTGTATCACATCACAGCGTTAACCATTTCAATTTTTAATGAAGTACGAATTAGTGTGGGAAGTGTTCGGCAGTCTAAATTTAATTTAAGAATAGTTTAAGTTTCATGTCTAGAGTTCCACATATTCGCGGTCATGTGCCAACCCAATACTCAAAAGGTAATCAAAGTAAGTTCAGAAGCCATTACTTAACTCATATATCTGACGACCGCGACTGTCCAAGAGCCCATTAGCTCAAGCAGGTAAGAGCATCGTATAAACTTTGGCTAACTTATATTATGTATTCGTAGTGCAACAAAGATTAGGCAAATAATGTTTATTCAACATCATCAGCCTTTTTTTTATTAGTTAAGGCAGGGGGAATGCCATCGCATGCCACCCGCAAAAAGTGTCTACGTGTGGGTATGTCGGCCTTGCACCGACTAAACCTACCACCCGTTCACTACTCTTTGCGCCTGATGGGGGAGCCCCGGGAACGCGAGAATGCTGCTCCGGTGCTCCCCTTTTGCGGCAAGTCCCAGATAGTCGGGACATCACATCATCAGCCTGATATCGTCCCCTGCTGGACATAGGCCTCCCCAAAGGTTTCTATAACGTTGCCATTTGGAGGGATTAGCCATAGTCACCGTGCTAGAGATGCGAGTTATCGACCGCAGCTAGGTGGTATCTAGTATATAGGCAGGTGACGTGACTGCCCGACTACCTGGTGTATCCCTTAGTTGCCTTTTACGACACCCACGGGATGGTATGGGGTGGCGCTGTTATTCTTATACTTAATAAATACTTTTTATTATTATTTATTATTACTATTATTCTTTCTAGGCCGGAAACCACACACGGCTAACATTGACCACGAACAAAAAATAGGGCACGTCTAAATTATATATCTTTTTTATTATGCCTTGTTTAGATAATTAAACATAATCTCTTGACAATAACTTGATACGAGCTAGCTAAATATCATTGCTGTAATAAAATAAATTTTATAAATGTTTTCATACAATATGTACCTAAATATCTATGTTACTAGAAATAATATCTAATGTATACAACTATATTACTACAAACATGTTCTGACTATTTACAAGCGCTTTTTTGAAGTCTACGTGAATAAAAACCTTTTTTATTTATTTTATTTTTTTTATTTACAGTCGGCTTAGAAGGCCTTCATTGCTTCACAGGACATGAAAAGACGCGATTGCTCGAGCCGTCTCGCATAATTAAACTGTAAACTGTCCGCAACTAAAACGCCACCGCGTCAGGGCAGTTATTAAGCATTTGCGCACAACTTATTCTCATTAATATTTGTTCTGTCTCTGGATGTGCGTCGTGGCCTTAACGTGCATGATTGTAAAGTGCCCCACGATTCAAGGATTAATTTTAGGTGCGGGCGATGTTTTTTTTTTAATACACACCAAATAACATTTAGATAAGAAGTAAATAGTTTGATTTAGGATTGTTAATCTTCAACACATTTGACTTCCGTCACGTATTATTAAAATAAATAGCAATTCATTAGTATAGTGATACTTGGTAAACGTTGCCGTTGTGTTTTTGGGTTTGATCCACGCATAGAACTACAATTTGTGTGTCTCTTTGAGTTGTTCTGAGTACCCAGACGTGTGTGCTAGATGTCCGCGAATTGTATGTTTGTAATGTACCTCGTATAAAGGGATTCATTAAATAGCACGTGCGTTATTTTTGTAAATAATGTAACCTAACAGCACTTAATAAATTAGCAGTAGGTATAATATAATAAAATAGGGTAGAGAGCCAAAAAAATACTTTATTATCTTCGTACTTAATTACTCGGTCGTCAATGAGAAACAAGCACTTATAGCACATTAAAATATTAATCATTATAGTACGAAGTATAGAAGTTGTAATAAAAAATTTCCAAAACATCCCGTTCTTGGAAGCACTTCAAGAAGTACTTAATTAATTCTAGTGAAATATTTATGATGCTAATCCCTAAGAAGTACCTAATTACTAAGAGAATTTTCTCAAAAGAAAATTTTGAACTAATTAAATTTTGTTATTAGGATGTTAAAAGACTTTACAAAATATAAAATATGAATTTAGAACAAATCCGTAGAAAACAAAACGTTATAACAAATTCGAACACTGTTGGAAACGAAGCTTCACCTGCTAGTCGTATCACACGATCAGGTTTTAAAATGATGCAGATTAAATCTCTGTTAACACCGTCCTGGGACAACACCTTCTGTCCCAGGACGATGTTAGCATCACTCCTGTCTAAAGATACTGCTATTCATCTATGTATGTAACTAACACAATACTTCAGCGCTAAATAGTTAAATACATGCATATATACTTTATAATAATTAAAAAACAAGGTATATACAGGTACTCATCTCATAATACATTCCACCATAGCAAACATGAATTTCCACCTGTTTCACAGCCCATGTGTCATATTACACAGCTAAATATACGAGGGTGGTCACATTATTATGTTAATTTTTACGAATGAATACGAAATTAACCTCTGCACCGCACGCGCCGTTGGACAAAATAATCACTCGATATGCAAAACGTCATCCGCGGTCCAGTCTCATTTCATCGGTACACCAATTTCATTGGACAAAACCAATACTGATTTTAATATAACATGTTTGTTATATTGCTCATTGCTTCCGATATTATCATGGTACACCGAATTCATTAAAATAGTGTCGATGTGTTACCATACTACAAACATGTTCTGACTATAAGCGCTTTTTTAAAGTCTACGTGAATAAAAACCTCTTTTATTTTATTTATTTATTGATTTTTTGAGGTTTGTCTGCCTCGTTAGTCTCGTTAGCGTGTTCACCCGTAGATAGTGAGCTCCTGGGTTCAAATGCCGGGTCGAGCCAAAAAGTGATTCCGTAAAATACATTTCTCAGTATCAGCCCGATGTCTGGGAGATGGCGGTATTACATCTCCGTGCCTCGGAGAGCACGTGAAGCCGTCGGTCCTGTACTTGCCTCTTTCCGGTCGTGTCTGTCCTGCGCAGTTGGCTAGTCTCCATTGAGACTGGCCGCCGTGGTCTAAATTCGTCCTGGAGGACATTATTTATTAATTTTGGTATGTACGGCAAGTACGTTAATTTACTTGGCAATTATGTCGAATTTTTGATAAACCTTTGTAATATTTTGCGATATTTGCTGGTAATAATGGTAGCATTATAGAATGCTAGATGTTTGCAATGATTGTGGTTGGTAATTCACGATCTGCTTGCGGGGTTGTGACATTTAAAGTCACCAGTCAGAAGGCTAATCTTAAGACTATACCCAGTTACTAGGCACTTAGTATTATAATGTGAATGTCATATGACGTACAATAAGAATCCAAAAGTGCATTAACAGGTTTAATTAGTATATTCCCATATAACAATTCGTATATCTGTTTCTGTGTATACTGTATAGTATTAATGCTCATATGAAGGAAACAAAGTGACATGATAGAAAATATATTTATTAATGTCATTAATTTCCAATCATATACTGTGTCTATCATATAGACAAATCTGCATAACAGAACGTGCAGTACAATAAGTATCCAAAAGTGGATTAACAGGCGAAATTAATATATTCTTGTATAATTATGCGTGATTTATTTTAAGTGCGTGTAGTATAATCCCTATAAATATAACAAATGAACGTGATTAAAATGTGTTGCTTGTAGGCCAGTACTATATATTATTCACTTAGGACATACGATGGGAAACGTGTGTATGTAGTATAGACATGTCTTCTTTTTAAAATGACATAAGTGAAACAAGAATGTCAATCTATTGCAAACGAAATTGCTTCAGGACTTATGAATGCGTCGGTACCTAATAGTGGGTCTTTGTCGTAACACTACACTACACACTACTATTGAGGATGCGAACTGTCTTTTATTAAAATTAAATCATGAAACATGTGTCATTGGTATCTACCGCCCTCCTAGTCAGTCAAATACCAATAATTTTGTTAGCTCATTGGACCTATTGCTCTCCAGACTACGTAATTATAAAAATATTTTTTTATGTGGTGATATGAATATAGACATAACTCCTAATAGTCCCGACAGGAGAGCTCATGAATATCTCAATGTTCTCGCTAGTCATGGCATACTTCCTGGCCACGTCCTGCCAACACATAACCGCACATGTCTTGACCACATAATGCTAAAAATTAAAAGAGATAGTGTTGCTAACTGTCTAGTCTTTGCATCCTCTATTACAGACCACGAGAGTATCGCCGTCAGCTTTAGTACCTCTAGTCCCCGAAAGTATGCCAAACTAACTACGAACAAAATTGACTATCCCGGCCTAGACGAAACTGTTAGAAACATAAACTTCCATTCCATTAGCGACTGCAGTGATCCTGATATCGCAACTGATCTGCTTGTATCCTCCCTATCATCAGCTATAAAAAACAACTCAAGTGTGGTGAAAATTTCCAACAGAAAAAGAATAATTAAACCATGGGTATCTGAGGGCTTATTGCGCGTCATGAAAAATAGAGACAGATTATACAAAAAAGTAAAAAGTGACCCCACAAATGAGGTAGCTAGGGTTACATACAGGCGCTATCGGAATTTTTGTGCTAATCTATTAAAAAGAGCAAAACGCAATTATGAGAAAAATGAGATCGAAAAGGCTAAGAACGATGGAAAACGGTTGTGGGAGATTGTCAAGGAAATAAACGGCACAGACAAAAAAACAGACCATTCTGCCTGCCTCATATCTAATGGTAATCCAGACAGGAGCATTAATGACGTCAATGAATATTTTGCTACGATTGGGAGTAAACTTGCTGAGCAGATTACTATGCCCGTCCAATCAAATTCACTCCAATCCAACTTCATCAGTCCATCGCCTCTTAATTCACTTGTTTTACTACCTATTGACGAGGAAGAGGTACTTCGTACTATTCAGGGATTAAAAGATAAGTCTACCACAGGTATCGATCAAATCTCTAGCAAAATCATTAAAAGGTACCAAAACATACTCAGCTTTCCCATCACACATATATGCAACCTTTCATTCACAACAGGTATATTTCCTTCAGCATTTAAAGTTGCACTTATTAGACCCATTCATAAGAGTGGCGAGAGAGACCGTGTCGAAAACTTTCGACCAATCTCCATTCTGCCTACATTATCTAAGATATTAGAGCGCCTTATAAATAACCGACTGCTTGCATTTTTAGAGAATAACAACATCCTCTCGACCAATCAGTTTGGTTTTCGTCGCGGCAAGTCCACCAGTGACGCAGTACACGATCTCTTACACTCGATCGTTGCAAATATAGACAAAAAACAAAAATGTCTAACGGTCTTCCTAGATTTAGCAAAGGCTTTCGACACGGTCTCTATTCCACTGCTGATAAAAAAATTAGAACACTATGGTATAAGGGGTACTCCCCTTAAACTAATGACAAATTACCTCTCCAACAGAGGACAGAGTGTCAAGATTGGTCAGAGAATTAGTAAGGAGCTGCCAATTGAATATGGCGTTCCACAGGGGAGCATCATCGGACCCACGTTGTTTCTTATGTATATTAATGACCTCTGCCAGATCCAACTACTAAATGGAAAAATTGTCACTTTCGCCGATGACACAGCACTTTCCTTCTATGGAGGCAGCTGGGATGAGGTTTTCAGCTTTGCCCAGACTGGTGTAAACAGCGTCAGTGAATGGCTCCAATATAACTCTCTAACCCTAAACGTAAACAAAACTACATACATTACGTATGCCCACAGACTTGACCTCTTGCCTTCGCCTACTTTTGCCATTACGGCCCATACTTGCGGGCATGCGCGCTCGCAATGTTCATGTACTTCACTTGAACGGTCGGACTGCGTAAAGTACCTCGGCATTACAGTGGACCAGTGTCTAACTTTCAAGTACCATATTAACAATCTAGTCGGTCGATTGCGGAAATTAATTTTTATGTTTAAAACTTTAAGACACGTTGCCGATCGACGAATCTTAATAATGGTTTACTATGCCACATGCCAATCTCTCACTGACTATTGTATCTCATGCTGGGGTGGTGCAGCCAAATCATTTCTAATTGAAGTTGAAAGGGCACAGCGTGCGATCCTCAAGGTGGGTGCGGGACTGCCATATCGATTCGCTACTACGGAGCTGTACAGAGACTGGGATATCCTCACGGTTCGAAAGTCCTTCATATTCCATACCATTCTCAAACAACATTCACTAACACCTTATGAGCCAATACGAATGAAGGACAAGCGTCGCAAGGGCAAGGTCTGTGCGACCCAACCTTATTACACATCACTGGCACACAGATTCTTCAACTTCTTAGGCCCATACCTTTATAATAAGTTAAATGCTTCTTTAAATATTTATCCCTTAAATGCACCAAATTGTAAATCTACTGTCTCGGTCTATCTTAAAACACTGAACTACGATGAAACTGAGAATCTGATGTTTCCCGTAATCTGACCTCTTCAGTTGCTACTCCGGATAGTCTATTCTATTTCTCTACTCGCAAACCCTTACACACTCTCATTATTCATAACACAACTACACACTCACTCACACATCTACACAGACACACACACTCACTCACATACATACACATAGACATACACACTCACTCACATACATTAACTCAATCTGGCCTAACTAAATTATTTATACAGTCTTTTTTTTTATTTTTGTTATTATTAGTACCTTGTTTTCATTATGGTTATATTGTTTTCTGTTTACCTTAACCAGACCGCTACCTCTTTATATGTACTTTAGCTGCAGGAGGGCCTTGGTGACCTGTGATACAGGTTTTAACGAACCTACTTCAGGCACCAATCTCTCACAATGTTAGGTCATGCATAGATTGTAAGCGTCATGTAACTATTATAAAATTGTACCAACTATTGTGAAGAGAAAATAAATATTTATTTTATTATTTTATTATTATATTATATTATTATTACTACGCATGTGTAATTAAGAGGACAGTACTCTCGTGTCCCTCAATGCGACATCCCTTAGAGACATAATTGTCGCGTATAGGTATATGCGTCCAAGTCAAATTCCCGGGCAGATTAGCATCCACTGTGCCTATCAGATAGAAAGATCTGTATAGCAAAACGTATAGTTTAGGTGCGTGTAGTCATAATCCCTTGTATAAAGAAAGCAAATAAATGGGATTAAAATGTACTGCTTTTTGGCCAGTAGTATAACTATATTATCAAATTAGGAAATACGACGAGAAACGTGTGTCAGTAATATAGACATGTCTCCATAAAATGACATAGGTAAGTGAAACAAGAAAATCAATTTATTGCAAATGAAATTGCTTCAGGACTTATGAATGCGTCGGTATCTAATAGTCTTTGTCGTAACACTACGCATGTGTAATTAAGAGCACAGTACTCTCTTGTCCCTCTATGCGACATCCCTTAGAGACATAATTGTCGCGTATATACGTATATGCGTCCAAGTCAAATTCCCGGGCAGATTGGCATCCATTGTGCCTATGAGATAGACAGCGCTGCATAGCAGAACGTATTGAAACCATTCGAATGCTTAGTGAGTTCCGATTGTGGGCGAGACTATTGAATTGTGGAGGAGAATTTGTAGACAGTATTACGTACTGATGTGCCTTGCAATGCTGTTGCTGGTTGGATTGTGCTCAGTGAGGTGCTGCTGAGCTGTTTGTGTATTTCTTTTGATTATAGAACTGGACGAGAA
Organism: Pseudoips prasinana; assembly: GCA_951640165.1. Taxonomy (NCBI): domain Eukaryota; kingdom Metazoa; phylum Arthropoda; class Insecta; order Lepidoptera; family Nolidae; genus Pseudoips; species Pseudoips prasinana. The sequence continues at coordinate 10,553,539 of OX621239.1, forward strand.
GCTAAATTTGATAATAAATCTATACATATTTATAGGTAATAAAAACTAATAGGTAGGAAAGTCAAAACTGTATATTGAATATTTTTTAAAAGGATATTTGGGTCGTGATCTATAATCGATATTGAGGCCAAAAATATAGTTTTAGCATTTTTGTCTGTTTGTCTGTATGTATGTCCGGGCTACACTTAAAAAGTACTGCATGGATTTACTTAATATTTTGCATGAATATTACTAAGAGGTCGGGTCAACATGTAGGCTACATATTATTACGCTTTGACATACGGGGGAGGAGCTGTGATAATTTAAAAAATTTAACGCGGGTAAAACCGCGGGGCATATCTAGTACTATAATTAATTGTGTTATAAAGCATAACAATGGTTATTAAAATACGAGTGTGAGTTTTAATAGTATTACACGAGTATTTAATACCTAATTATGTGCAGTAGCATGTGAATAGAGGTTAGAAATGTATAAGAAGTGGCCATGTTACTTTAAAACTGAACAATGCTAAGGCATGTGTGAACATGAAATTTAATATTAATCTGCAGCTTAAAAATCTCAAAGCGTAAAGCTCTCCTTGCCTGTATGAAAGAGCATGAGTCCTTTAAAAGTGCTTTGAGGGTGGTGGGATAGGTCCTGTCAATGGAAGTGTAAGTGTTTACTCACGAGATGGCGCTGTGCACTGTGATAGAACGATGCTGTTTGTGGCTTCTACCCATCTCCTATACTGGGTACAGATAGCATAAAAACAACACATAAGTTAATTAAAATACCACTACTTACTTAAAATATTCAACTGGAATTATTATATATATAGGAGGTCACCGTAGCCTAGTTGGTAGTGGTCCTACCTACGAAGCTGGTGGTCCTGGGTTCGAATCCCGGTAAGTGCAAATATTTGTGTGATGAGCACGAATATTTGTTTCTGAGTCATGGATGTTTTCTATGTATATAAGTATTTATCTATCTATATAAGTATGTATATCGTCGCCTGGTACCCATAGTACAAGCTTTGCTTAGATTGGGGCCAGGATGATCCGTGTGACATTGTCCCTAGATATTATTATAATTATATTATTATTATTATGTGTTTACGTTTTTATTTTTCTCAGACAAGGACTGGTATTTCAAAATCACGTGGGTTTAACCAAGGGTGATTTTGTTAAGAAGTAAGGTACGGAGTGGCATAATAAATGAAACCAAAAATTTTGTGAGACAACACTGATAATTTAATTTTATTGAGGCAATGCCTGGAAATTATATCTCTATTATTCTTATCCTGTATTACATGTCAAACCTCATAAGCTTATAAGTTTGTGGTCCGCCCGAGAAGAATGAGTACACTTTATGGAGTTAGGAAGATAAATGATTACCTAATATGATGCTATTGCGGCAACTGTGAATATGGAGTTTTGTGTGCTATCTGTACCACCTGTGCCTGACCAAGTAGGCAGACCAGTTCATCCCTCTATTCAAACAAAATTCAACGAGGCGTATACAATATGTGAATGTTATGCTAACCCAGACATATGTAGGTATTTGTATTCTAGTGTAATTATTGTTCATGTCTCGTCTCTTCTATGATTAATAATTCACGTAAAGCCCATACAGTTTTTTCATGAGGCGTAAAAAGACGTAAATTATTATTATTATTTATTAAATTATAGGCCAACAAGGACCAATTTATAGAAATACACTAATACCATACAATACTTTAAATAACATACAAAACAATTACATTACAATACAATACAACAAAACAATCAAAACAATATTTCGACATCATCCCGTACATGTACCATGTCACAGTACCATGTACCCATTGAAATGTTTTAGACATTGGCCCCTTTTTTATCGAGACTCCCTCCCTCTTACCCACCACTGCAACTCCTGAAAGCCAGGATCAACAGTGGCGCACAATAAAATGACACTGAGAGGTGAGGCTCAGGCATGTCCCGGGGAATCGCTTTAAGTGTCTTGGATCCCGCAACGAATTTAATCAGAAAGAAAAAAGGAACAGTTAGAAAATGACATTAACCACTTCTTTAAAAATATATCGAAGTACTTGTCTGGTGCCGTAAACTTACGAATTGTTGCGTAATGTAACGCTTTTTAACTGCGAAGGGCCCAGTCTGCCCAGACTGCAAAGCAGGACAGATATTTGTGTGCATGAACATGTCTGTTTGTCCTGAGGCTGGGTGTAATCACACTAATATCATAAAGGCGAAAGTTTGTGAGTGTGTGTGTATATTTGTTACTTCTTCGCGTCTAAACGACTGGAGCGATTTTAATTAAATTCGGTATGGAGCTAGCTGACACCCTGGATTAACACATAGGCTATATGTAATTTATAAAGATTAACGCGGGTGAAATTGCGGGGCACTGCTAGTTATCTATATATGTAAGTATGTATTTACAAGAAAAGTGTTATATGTAGTATATCAGTTATCTGGTTTCCATAGTACAGATGCCAGCACATCCAGCTATCCCAATCTGTCAAATTTCTTTTGTAGATTTTCGACTTTATCACAAAAGCATAAGGTACACTTTCAATTAGGCAAATTTGACAGATTGGGGTAGTTTGATGTGCTGGCGTCTGTACATACAAGCTCTGCTTAGTTTGGTATCAGATGGCCGTGTGGGAATAATATCCCAGGATACTATTATTACTAAAGCCCGTTGCAATTAAATTTCATTGCATTAATCAAGTTATTTTTGCACGCTCTGAATTTAATTTGCTCGGCACTGGATATATTTTTGAACAACGAATATATGTAATTACAGAAATTTTATGAGCCACTGTAAGTTCTACAAAATTGCTTTCAATTCAATGAATACAGTGTAATTATTACTTTTTAACTTATATTGACAAAAAACAAAACTAATAATGTTTATGGTGAGAATAATCATCGCCATTTGTTTTCACCGGTTCATAACTGATCGGCGAAGTTAAGCACATCAGCGCGCGGCTATTCCATACATGATGTCAGTATATAATTGTAAATAGTGATATACCCTTGATTTCAGCATGAAATAACGGCCGAATGTATTTATTTATTTAAAAAACTTCATGTTCATTAATGTACAGAGGCGGACTTAATGCCAAAGGCATTATCTATCAGTCAACATTTGGGTGATGCAAATAAAGCTATAGTAGATGCTAATAAAGCTATGGGTGATGCAAATAAAGCTATAGTAGGTGCTAAGAGTGCACCCACTATAGGCTTATTGGCATCACCCAAAGGTTGGCTGATAGATAAATAATATATGATAATGGTGATAAATAAATAAAATAGGGTTCTTTTTCTCGTAGACTTTAAAAAAGCGCTTGTAAATAGTGAGAATATGTGCGTAATTATTTCTAATTACATAGATATTTAGGTACTTACAGGGATTGTATGAAAACATTTCTAATTTTTTTTTTAGAAAAGTAATGATATTTAGCTAGCTTGCATTACGTTATTGACAAAGACGTTTTAGCTACATTAGACTACATATTGTCTGAATGGTTCTGTCTATACTAAGTTACGAATTCAATATTATTTAATTTGGATAGAGGACAAAGCAAGTTAAGAGGACGTACAAAACAAAATACTAATATATCTAACTATAAACGTGTATTCGTGATCAATGTAATTAGAATCTATTTCAGTTATAATTTCTTAGCAATATCGTTTATTGCGTATCACAATCGCAAGTCATTTTCGGCTATTCGACATCGAAGAAATCATTAAGATTAACCGCCGCCATTACCTACCCGGCTACCCATTCTTCCTGATTTGGAGAAAATGTATTATGAATAAGTTCGGCGTTTTCTGCATCAGCGGATCAGCCTACTTTGGTGCCTTTATCAATAATTAATGCGTACGGTTTCGACCTTTCATTTGCCGCTTGAGGTTGCTTGAGGTAATAACCAAAGAATATTATGATTGATGATAATTATTCTTCCATAGAAAATAATGCTTCTTGAACTTGTTCTTGAGAACATATGTATTCCTATATCCTTTTCCGCCGGCGTACGATCTCAAGCATGCTGTCAGAATCTAGCACTAGTGTCAAGAAGCAAATTTTGTCGCGCTTCGTTTATAGGGCTATTCATAATTATTTGTTGTCAAAATAGACCGAGAGCGGTCACTGCCCGTTCGATAAAATGCTGCCAGCATATAATGCTGCAATTAAAGCAAAGTATTAATCTCAAATATAAACTCCCGTTCTATATTTAAAAAAAAACACTTATTTTAACTTTACTTACCCCTATTAGAAGTTGGTTGGTTATGGTATTAAAGGTATTGTGGGTACTTTATTATTTCTTAAAATTATTTCAATCTGAAAATACTTCGTGTAGGCAAGAATCTCGCGGATATTATAAAACTCTATAGACTATTTACGCCTGTCTTTTTATCGAACACGAGCGACTAACGCAAATAACGAAAAAATTCACTCAACTTTATCTGCAGCTATAATGGGGACGTAAATCGGGTTTTCGAAGCTTGTTTACGAGTTTCCATTCAATGTGGAAAGCTTAAGCCTCTTTTCAGATTTCCAGACATCTTGTAAAGGCTTTAATCCTCGCCTTGAATATGTATGGAAGCAACAATGCATCATTTCTTCAAACGATAGAAATTTATTTATTTAACTGGAAGGCTTGCATTTCTTCGCCGGTCAAAGAAGAGAGCAAAGGCTCCAGCCGTCTAACAAAACATACTATAGTAATAATATCTTCATAGTAAAATTACAGTCTGTGGAGACTAACCGTCTGCGTAGTTCATACTATTGTGTATAAATAATAATGTCCTCCTAGCCGAATTTCGGCCACGGTGGCCAGTCTCAACAGAGATTAACCATCTGCGCGGGACATATTATAGTGCTCAAGTGTGTGCGCAGACACAGGAGCACTTTCTATTCCATTACTCTCATGATCCGATGGACGCCTAGGCGACACGACCGGAAAGAGGTCAGGTACAGGATCGACGGCTTTACGTGCTCTCCGAGGCACGGGGGTATAATAACGCCAACTCCCAGACTTCGGGCTGATGCTGAGATTTTTTTTTCTTATTGTGTATAATTGTGTGCCGAAGTGCATATGCACTTTCTATTTACGATTATGAGCCGATGGGACGGGTAGCGACCACGACCGGAATGAAGTCAGGTGTAGGTAAGACCACCGACTAAAAGTCCTCATCGAGGCACGGTAGTGTTACAACTGGTGAGACATAATAGAAAAATCCCATAGTCATTTAAAAAAAAAGTATTTACAAAATAGATCACGCCTTTGACTACTCATTATGGGTTCAGAATCACGTCTCAGAGTAGTTACTGGCGTGGAGATATTATATGAAAGGGTCGATTTCTAGGGATAGTTTGTGCAACTGTCCCCCTAAATTATCAAGCGAAATCATGATCGGGCTATGTGATCGGCCGATTGAGGATCAAAGATGCCCTCTTCGTTCATTTATAAACATATATATATATATCAACAAGTACAGACGCCAGCACACCCAGCTAACCCAATCTGTCCAATTTCTTTAATAGATTTTCAACTTTATCACTTAAGCATATGGTTTACTTTCAATTGGGGAAATTTCGCAGATTGGGGTAGCTTGATGTGCTGGCGTCTGTACACACGGCTACATATCAAGCTATACATTGCCAGCATAAGCTGACCTGTTAGGATTTCCATATAATGAGAGGTCAGCTTATATTGGAAATGTATAGCTTGATATGTGGCCATGTGTACAATAGAAAGTGTGCTTCCATAGACAAGCAAAGTAATAGCAAATACTTTATTGCAGAAATAAATCACCGGAAGAACATATTTTGTGAGAAAGCTATCGGGAAAATATCCCCAGAGAAAGGTATGTAAATATTTGGCGATTGCTGTCGGCAAAGTGGAGACGAATGTTGTCCGATAATTTATGTTGGCATCCGTGCCTATTGTCGGACAAACAACACAGGCTCGTGTTCAAATTTATATTCCAAGTTGGGGCGAACAACTGCCCACAAGCATGCCCGCCCTACTAAAACTGACAAAGACCTTACTAAGCGATACTGATATAATTGAGTCGAAATAATACAAAGCTCAATGTTTGGACATTGTTAGAAATTGTTACTTTTTGTTAAGTAAATATTAGAATAGGATAATTTTGTAGTTTTACTTACTTAACGGTTAGAGCCTCCGCTCGTCTTTGTTGTCCAGTGCAGCAGTAAAGCTCTCCTAGACTAACTAAGAGAGGTAGGGCATAGGGGTTATTCGCTCAAAGAGCAGCCCGACTGGGAAAGTTATCTATACATATTATAAAATCGTAGGAGAGTCGAAACTGTACATTGAATATTTTTTTAAAGGATACTTAGGGCGTCATCTACATTGTATCGAAGTCAAAAATATAGTTTTTAGAATTTTTGTCTGTATATGTCCGGGCTAAACTCAAAAAGTAATGCATGGATTTACTTAAGAGGTCGGGTCAACATATAGGCTACATATTATCACGCTATCACCTACGGGGGAGGAGCTGTGATAATTTATAAAATTTAACGCGGGTAAAACCACGGGGAACAGCTAGTATCCTATATAGGAGCAGGTCCTTACAGAAGACATTCCTTAAAAATGATATTAATAATTTTAATGTTGTGTTTCCGAGTGTGAGTAAGGTCGCTCATTGGGGTGCCCTCTGATATAAAAAAAAACTAACTGTTGACTACTTGTTGTGTGGTGATGACATAGAATATCATCACTCCATCTAATTCCGTGGGGGGCGTAGAAATCGTCCGAATAAAAACCTACCAGAGAACGGGCAGCAGCGTTTTTTATCTGAACTATGACCATCAATCTAACCACCAACCCGTTTTCCAAGCGTGTTGATTATGGCAAATCCCCCCATTCTTTGAGGAGGCTTTTGTCCAGCAATGGACGTACTTTAGCTGACATGATGATGATGATGAGACTAACTGTTAATATCAAGTTAAAATAATGTAGTATGAGTTAATTACATTATTCTATGAATCTTCCTGAAAGTTTGAATCGGTTGTTTTAAGTGCCACGCGTCGTATTTGTATCAAAAATATTCGATAAAAAGCTTAACAGGAGCTGCGCCGGATTCCACAAGTGATAGATGTTCGCGCCACGCTGGTTTGTTAGGTAACTAACCAAGTCGTCTGATAACGAGAGAGTTGCTTTATATCTAGATCAACGTGTAAGCCGCGTCATATAACGAGGTAATGTTGCCAGCTTTCTGGACACTGCAATCATTTGCAGGCAATAATTTTAATGCAGTTTTTTTTTATTTTGTACGTTACATTTATTTTTATAGGTAAGATTTTATTACTTATTTTTAACTTTTATATAGTACGTTTAAAGTAGTATCGAATATTAACGGACGATCTACGTTTTTAAAAGTAACACGCAAGGCGCACCTTTATCAAATATTATATTATTATATTAATTCACTTTAAAAACAAAGAACCTTCTTAAATACTTTGAAAAGATTCGCCAGTAATAAAATTAATAACTCATAGTAAATTTGTATACTGTACGTTAGAACATAGAAGCGTCCAAACTTCTGTGAAGTTTCGTCAATAATCTAACACATAATTTTTTTTTACAAATTTACGCTAATATCAATAAAGGTCAATAATCTAATTATCTCATAGTACATTTTATAATCTTAACAAAAACCGTTACTTTCATTAGCAAACAGAAATTCAAATCGAATAAAAAAGAATAATCAGAATCCGTTCTCAAACAACGGAAAAATCTCGTAACATAAATACTAAAATAAACATACACATCTTTTTTGTAGTCGGTTAATAAAAGTTTAGATGTATATGGGGAAAGTTGGCTGTGTTGAGTTTAAATTAGATGCAGTTGTAGCGAAGGTTTTTGATTCAATAATACGCAAGGATACGAGTGAATTCGTAGCCAGAGCAGAATATTATGTTAAGTAAACAATCTCTCGAGTACGAATACTGGCGCGGGTTACTCCTGTTTAGTTAAATTAATATTGGTGAAATGCGGAGCGCTTATTTTGAAATTGACCTTTTACGAGAGGCAAGGTATATATTGATGATAAATTGTCAATAATTTTAACCAACTGAATCAAGATTTTACAAAGAATACCAACAATTTCACTATTAAAGAAATATGATATAGGTCTTTGAATAATACAGAAAATCCAAAAATATTTGTTATTTTCCTGGTTCATTTCTCCTAAGTTGATTGATATTTTTACTATATTATTTATATTCATAATAACAAACAACATAAACTTTTTGGATTACATAATTTACACATATTTTTTTGCCACGGTACCCGCTATACAAATTATCAGTTTAGCGGTTACCGTCAAATAAACGTTCAAACGCCAGAACATCAAGCTACCCCAATCTCTCAAATTTCCCCAATTTGAAAGTGAACCTTATGCTTATGTGATAACGTTGAAAATCTATAAAAGAATTTGACAGATTGGGGTAGCTGGATGTGCTGGCCTCTGTACTAAAGATTACCCGATTGTATACGGCACGCTGGTCTAGTATAGTTAGCAGAATTAAAAAAAATCTCTCAAGCAAAAATAAGAAATACTCAATTTTTTAATTTAATAATTTGTTAACTCCGCATGTACTAGACTACTCGTAACATTAATGTAAATTGACAGCTTCTGTACAGAATCTTAATTATTTAATTTAACAAATCCGAAGGTCTCACAGTTACTATTTACACACATATTACTTAAGTATAAATAATTACTTACATAAACTATACTAACGAGGTACATAAGCTTTTTGACTTAGGTACCTCTTAAATTAAAATTATTATGTATTCTCAATTTGTAATACGCCCTGTGACTACGTGTAACGTAAATCGTGTCGCATATTTAAGTCTAACTTAAAATTGCACTACTTGCATAATAACTGTTTCAAATATACGCGGGATATGTTATTAATCTCCAATTTTTTGTATTACAATATGATCAGTTTCATTAAAAAAATCTGTTTGTCTATGACCATTGTCATAGACAAATACATTTATTAGCAGTGCAATAATCACTCTTACTTTCAGAATCCGCTATCTATATTTTATGTCCACCGACTGTATCAAATCGGATTCACAACTCAATCTTTTAAAAACACTCAAGTTTAAATTTATTTCATCCAAAAATTAATATTACACAAACAAGTGGAAGTGTTTCCACTGCTTCGCAGTTACTAGTGCCTCGGTTCAGAATAGAATACAAGTACAATTTAAAACGATGTCTAGAGTATTCTTTGTTTGAATTACACAGAATGATTAAATAATTCCATGGGAATTTAATACACATTACAAATAATCTCTACATTGATTTTATGGAATGAAACCTTCAAAATTTAAATTTGGAATTGTGGTATAAAATTGTGTAGACTGAACTGCCAGCTATTTATGGTCGTATTTTTTTAAATATAATGATAATGCCGCTTATTTAAATGACTCCTAGATAGTACTTGCAGTAGGTACTGTTTTTTGATTTATATCTAAATAACAACGTTTCTGTGGTAGCCACTTTCAACGGTGATATAATATATATACTATGTATGTGCACAAGTGTGAATGCTCTCTTCCCTTCCTTTCATAATACATTCATTCACTATAATCATAAGATAATCTATTTGCAAGCTCATATACATTCTAAAACAAGAGGTAAGTTGATTTCCGAGTAATAGCACAGCAGCGGTACGGCAACTAGTTGGCAATAAATAATGCTTAGTAGGGAATGCACAATTTTCCAGATGAGAACAAGGCGCGGCCCGAGACGGCGAGCGTTTTGGCTGCAACCCAGACACGTTTTGCATTTTATTCAAAATGTTGACGTGAAGGATAAAGTTTTATTATTTTACTACTTTGACGTGATCTGACTACACCTGAGAGATGGGACGGCGCACTTGATGTTATCATAATCAAGTAGTCAAGAGTTTCACTAAAACTGATGTTTCCTGATCTATTTAAATATAAATATCTAGCCTGATCTATATATATCTAGTCTACTATAGAGAAAGCTGAAGTTGTACTTCCACTAACAGAATTAATTTATTAAGTACATATATTTTTTAGGGTTCCTTACCCAAAGGGTAAAACAGGACCCTATTACTAGTACTTCGCTGTCTGTCTGTCTGTCGGTCTGTCACCAGGCTGTATCTCATGAACCGTGATAGTTAGACAGTTAAAATTTTCACAGATGATGTATTTCTGATGCCGCTGTAACAACAAATACTAAAAAACAAAATAAATATTTAAGGGTTCTCCCATTCAACAAACGTGATTTTATAGATAATGGTACGGAACCCTTCGTGCGCAAGTCCAACTCGCACTTGGCCGGTTTTTACAATACATGTCCAGATGTGACTGAATGTGTCATCCCATTATGTCCATGTTAAGAAATCCATCCCAAGAATAATCACACCTTACTTAGACTCAGTTCTTTAGATAGAGCCTTCTAAATTTGATATTGTGGAACCAACAAGATTATAGCAACTTAATTTGTAAATCGTTAACATTCAATGCAAACTGTTAATATGTAGAACGAAAGGTCCAATACGTGAACATGTTTGACATACGTAATGACCTGTAAATAGTGTTCGCTTAGGAATAGTTTACATTATGTAGCTAATTGTGGCCTTTATCACTTGCCATATCTAGTTCAAACTGAACATTCCGTAATACATAAATAAAAAGATCTAGATATTTAGATGTCAAACTCCAGAGGTCCCGACTGATAAAGTCTACGCTCCGACCTTTACCTATCCACGTCCAAAACCCCGAACCATTTCAGCTCGAACTGCAAAACCGTTTCGAATGCCTAGCAGACTGCGAGGAAGTGGACTCATACTATGACAGGCTCGTAGAAGCTGTCCATACGGCTGGGTCTAAGGTCTTCAAGGCCCACCGTACAAACAGAACTAAAAAGATCTCTGACTTTACCCTGCAACTTATGGAAGATAGATGGAAAATGGTTCTGACATCCTCAGATGATGCTACCAGATATCGGCAGCTCAACAGACAGATCTCAAAGTCTTTGACTCGCGACACGCGGCAATTTAATACAATTAGTATTAAAGAGGCCATCGAGCGAAACAAAGGCTCTAAAGTGTTCGCAAGAGCTCTGTCTGTTGGACAGAGCCAACTGACGAAGCTGAAGACTGAGGATGGTAGAATCGTCACGTCTAAACCTGAGTTGCTGGGAGAGATCGAGAAGTTCTACGGACAGTTATATACGACAACACAGCCACCTGTCAAAAGTCATGCCTCAGATCCCAGAGCACGACTAACCCGACATTACACCGAAGACATCCCGGACGTCAGCCTGTACGAGATTAGAATGGCTCTCAAACAACTCAAGAACAACAAGGCGCCTGGTGATGATGGAGTTACAGCAGAGCTTCTGAAGGCGGGTGGTACACCAATCCTACGGGCCCTTCAGAAGTTATTCAACTCCGTCATACTAGATGGTCAAACGCCACAAGCATGGCACAGAAGTGTGGTGGTGCACTTCTTCAAAAAGGGCGACAAAACCCTATTGAAGAATTATAGACCCATCACACTGCTGAGCCATGTTTACAAGTTGTTTTTGAGGGTCGTTACGAACCGTCTCGCGCGCAGGTTTGACGACTTCCAGCCTCCCGAACAAGCCGGTTTCCGAAAAGGCTTTAGCACCATAGACCACATACATACGCTGCGGCAAGTTATACAGAAGACCGAAGAGTATAACAAGCCACTGTGCTTAGCGTTTATGGACTATGAGAAAGCTTTTGATTCTATCGAAACATGGGCAGTGCTGAGGTCTCTCATAAGGTGCCAAATTGACTACCGGTATATCGAGTTGATAAAGTGTTTGTATGAAAACGCCACTATGTCAGTGCGACTCCAGGACCAGATCTCGAAACCTATCCACTTGCAGCGAGGCGTGAGACAGGGAGATGTTATATCTCCGAAACTGTTCACCGCTGCATTGGAAGACGTCTTCAAGCTTCTGGACTGGAAAGGCTTTGGCATCAATGTCAATGGCGAGTACATCACTCACCTTCGATTTGCCGATGATATCGTAGTCATGGCTGAGACCATGGAAGACCTCGGTACAATGCTCGATGACCTCAGCAGAGTCTCTCAACAAGTGGGTCTGAAAATGAACATGGATAAGACGAAAATCATGTCAAACGTCCATGTTGCACCCACCCAATTGAAAGTTGGTGACTCTGCACTCGAAGTGGTAGAGAACTATATTTACCTAGGACAGACCATCCAACTAGGTAGGTCCAACTTCGAGAAGGAGGTCAATCGTAGAATCCAACTCGGCTGGGCAGCGTTCGGGAAGCTACGTAACATCTTCTCGTCCAAAATACCGCAGTGTCTCAAGTCGAAAGTCTTCGACCAGTGTGTGTTGCCAGTGATGACATACGGAACAGAGACGTGGTCGCTCACTATGGGCCTTATTAGAAGGCTCAAGGTCACCCAAAGAGCAATGGAGAGGGCTATGCTCGGAGTTTCCCTGCGGGATCGCATCAGAAATGTCGAAATCCGCAGGCGAACCAAAGTCACCGACATAGCCCGAAGAATTGCCAAGCTGAAGTGGCAATGGGCAGGGCACATAGCTCGTAGAGCGGACGGCCGTTGGGGCAGAAAGGTTCTCGAGTGGCGACCACGAACCGGAAGACGCAGCGTGGGCAGGCCCCCTACAAGATGGACCGATGATCTTGTGCGGGTCGCTGGAAACTGCTGGATGCGAATAGCACAAGACCGGCAATTGTGGAGATCTTTGGGGGAGGCCTTTGTCCAGCAGTGGACGTCTTTCGGCTGATATGATGATGATGATGATGAGATATTTAGAAGATAATTAATTTAAATAAAATGAAATTATAAGCTATAAATTAGATAAACTACAGATACACCATTTACCCTTAAATGCGTCCAATAATCCCTCCGCATCGCTTATGGGAAAAGTGCCCAGAAGGCTGGCCGCATTGCCACGCTGAATGGCAATGCTGATCCTCTGACCCAAGAATAATAATAATAATAATATCTTGGGACAATGTCACACAGGTCATCCTAGCCCCAAACTAAGCAAAGCTTGTACTATGGGTACCAGGCGACGATATACATACTTATATAGATAGATAAATACTTATATACATAGAAAACATCCATGACTCAGAAACAAATATTCGTGCTCATCACACAAATATTTGCACTTACCGGGATTTGAACCCAGGACCACCAGCTTCGTAGGCAGGAGTACTACCAACTAGGCTACGGTGACCGTCAAATAGACCAGCCCTCTGATCATGGGAAGCGTCGATCAAATGTTTAGCTATTTCCTGAAATATTAACAGAAGATAATTAACTCAGATATTATGAACATCAGGACGTTACCTCCTACTAATTGACGGACCGGTTGGCGTAGTTAGTAGATACTTGCAGTTCACGCCGCGGGTCGTGGGTTCGATTTTCACCCAAAACAGATATTTGTTTTTGATATTTTTTTTAATAGACTCTGTTTATCCTGATATATCTGTTTGTCCTGAGTCTGTGTGTAATTATCTATATAAGTATCTATGTATTTACAAAATAAATGTATTATATGTACAAGAGAAGTGTATCAGTTATTTGCTTGTCATAGTACAAGCTCTGCTTAGTTTAGGATCAGATGGCCGTGTGTAAATAATGCACCAGGATAATTATTATAAATCTGTTATGCCAACTGTAGTCACAAACGGGGTAGATTAAGACGCTGAGCAAGTTACAACGCATGACACAAACACCCGTATACGTGAACAAGTACGGCTCAAAATCGAGTGAACAGAAATCTATAAAAAAGGCGACAAATTAAAAACAAAACCTTACATTGCACGTAAAATAGAACTTTAACAAGAGTGCATCAAGAGTATCTTGCAAGAAAAGATACGTGGTCAAATGATAAGCCGTCAGTAGCATTGAAACTTAGGTAGTTGACTCAGGATACAGTAATGAGACATAAATATGCTGATAGTGTTCTCCTCATTGTATAACAACGAAAGCCACAAAAGTGAGTGACAAACGAAGAAACAAAGATAAAATAAATTTAATAATATAACCTTGTGAACGCACAATAGATGGAAAATACTAAATGTGGGATTGTGAAACGAAACCGTGGGTAACTTCCTCAATGAGCACAGCTTGGGCAAGTAAGTGCAGCTCCTTGGAGGTTTCGTAATTCGAACCCACAAGACATTTTGATCAACGTGCAATGAGTCACGGGCGAGGTGCAAAGCGAAGGTGCGCCGACACACTTTGAAGCTAACTCATAGAACAATAGTTACAAACATTAGTACATCTCGCCCACATACAAAATTATGTTACTTGAGAAAAATATTCAATAGTAACGACCTTGTATAAGGTTAACTGAGATTGGATTATTAATTCTGTTAGTCATAAAATAACATTGTCATTTTAGATTTATGCACATAATCTAGTCATTAAGCTAGTCAATCATTTGTTTATTTCCTGAAGTGTTGTTAACATAATTGAGGATTCAATTATTTACAGACATTGTGCGGTTTTGAGGTACCTTTCAAGGATAGTGAAGTAAGGTAAATTCAATTTAGAAAGGATCGATTTGCTATCGGAAGTGGCAACACTTCCAGCATTCTGTGAACATTGTCCCCTGTCACCGATTAAGAATATTAATTGTTAGTGATGTGATGGTTTCTGTCATGAGTAGTTTTGTATTTAATTTTAAAGAAAAAAAATTCCAAACACCGAGATTAGATAGAGATATATTCGGCATTTTAAATGTATTATTTTTAAAGGAACGCTCGCATTTGTTTCATATTCCTTGAATCGCGGGAGACTTAACAAGCATTCAACTGACGGTCATTGGGTCAGACAAATGAAATGCTACTCGAGCAGTCAAAATATTAATAATAATATCCTGGCACATTATTCACACACGGCCAGCTGATCCCAAACTAAGCAGAGCTTGACCCGTTGAAACCAGATAACTGATATATTACATTTACTACTTTACTTATTCATGTACATACATACTTATATAGATAATTTCACCCAGACTCAGGACAAACAGACATGTTCATGCACCCAAATAGGGTCCATAAGGTTCAATTTCAGTTAGGCAAATTTGACAGATTGGGGTAGCTTGATGTGCTGGCGTCTGTACTATGGATATCAGATAACTAATATATTACATATACTACTTTTCTTTTGTAATTACATACTTATATAGATAATTACACACAGACTCGGGACAAACTATTTATGCATACAAATATCTGTCCTGGGTGGGAATCGAACCTGTGGCATGAAAGGCAAGCATTTACCAACCATGCCAACCGGCCATTCAAAATTCAATATGTAGTTCCGTCTTCAGTCCGATCCCCTAATTTAGCCGCCAATAAATCCCCCTTGTTTACTTAAATGGAAGTAGAAAATGGCTTCCATATGTTCATAATAAGACCGTAGTTAGAAAGGAAGGATATATTAATATAAACAACTAAACATTGTAATAATCTTGAATCTAACACAACCCGCCCTTCACTGTCCTTTACGGAGTACTTCGTGACGAGTAGATCGTGTAGTTGACTAGTTTACTGGTATTTTACCGGTTCGATCCCGGGGTCTGCATGTTTACTTCAACATCCACCAACTCGATACACATTTGACAGCAGAATGGATACTTGGTCCGCAGAATATACACGGCTGTACATAATGAGCATGTGTGTAGATCATCTATGACTCACTGTGGTAGGTAGCTGAAAATCAGCGTTACAGCCACATTGTGGTTGTAACATCATGCTGAGCTGCTAGCCATTTGAGCGCACAAAAATATTTTAGTAACACTAATGGAGTATTTTGTTATGTATTTATTTATATTTTATGTCGCCATTGTTACTCTAATTGTGATTTTTTTTGTATCTTTATTATGTGTGCTCAATAAATATTTATTTTTTCTTCTTCTTCTTTTCTTCTAATGAGATGAGAGTATAACACATAAATATAAAATGAAGTATTGTTTGCAGTTTACGTAATAACGTAAAATTCAAACAACGACTTTAACTTAAACTCTAGATTAGGTACCATCCAAATCTTCATTTAATGAATCAAATCGAAACCTACCGCTAGCCAACGAGGCAGTCAATGCCATTGCAAACAAAGTCGATTTGTTTTCGTGTTTGCTGAATGAGTTCACAGTGGCCATACATAAATAACTAGGATGATAAAAATGTATAATTCTACGCTATCGAATTGCATTGAGTACCTGTACTGTAAGAACATGAAAATAAATTATTAAATGTTTTAACGTCTGACGACTTCCGGAACTGTATGAGTATATGGGAGGTCTTTCTCACCATAGACATAAATAAATGGCGCCCATGACCTTTTGTGCCTGACTCATGCATTGCAGTATGCTCCCCAAAGTTCAGCATCTACCCATCATCTACTTATAGAGCACGTCACGCTTTTGGTACCTTCCAAATTGTTTTGACGTCATATCAGTGAATAAATTTTTTTTATACCTTACTAGCAGCTCGCCCCGGCTTTGCACGGGTATTAAACAAACATTTCAGAAGTTATAATTCAAAAAAAACTTATTGTGACATAACTATAATAGTTAGATATATGCTGTAGCGATATTTTTTGTAGATAATTATATGTTCTGCAAAAACATAGTGCATTATTTTGTTCTATAATCAATAGTTTTCGCAGCGCACGCAAAGTGAGAAAGTTATTTGTTATTTTTTTCACACCTTGGGTTACATTATTGAAGTTTTAGTATGTATCCCTAACTTTTTGAAAGTTTTTTATAGCCGTTGTTCACCGGATATAGTGTAGCTTCCCAACAGTGAAAGAATTTTTCAAATCGGTCTAGTAGTTTAGGAGCCTATTCAATTCACAATTCAAACAATATATATATACTATGAATTGACTGCATCACCAAAATTTCGCAGAAAATGCTGAAATGGATCCATGTCAAACATGCATGGATAAAAAAACCTATGTGTATTTTGATTGTAAGAACAATTTACTGAATTATGTTTTATTTATTTATTAATTATTAGATGTGCCCCACGGTTTTCCCGCGTAAACTTTTATTCATTATCACAGCCCCTGTAGGTGATAGCGTGATAATATGTAGCCTATATGTTGACCCGACCTCTTAGTAATATTCATGCAAAATTTCAAGTAAATCCATGCAGTGCTTTTTGTGTTTAGCCCGGACATACATACAGACAAACAGACACAAATTTTAAAACTATATTTTTGGCTTTGATATCGATTGTAGATCACGCCCCAATAAAAAATATTCAATGTACAGTTCTGACTTTCTTACGATTTTATTATATATATATATAGAGTTCATGCAAAATTTGAAGCAAATATAAATGTAATTAAATTCAAATAAGAATCACAAAAAAAATTTGGTATTTGCAACACCCTGACAGGGTTCATGTTTGTTACTTACTTTTATATTTAAACACTTTGTACACATGAAACCAATAAAGAACTTGAACTTGATTATTCTATCAAACGTAATTCTAATACATACAATTTTAGTGTTAGTTTACAGATTAGACAATAAAAGCTGGTTACCGAATGTTCTATTCATGTATTGTGAGTGAAAACAGAAGCCAGCTGGAGAGTCCGCGAGCCATTGTTAGAGGCGATCGATGCCGTCCGCAGCCAGACAAAGGGTAGGGAATATTGTTTGTCACAAAATTTATTATGGCGGCAGACAGGACGGTTACGAATACGACACATCCAATATATCAGCAGTAGTAACGTAGCTAAAGCGAACCCAAACATATTTCCATGCAGTGTGTTAAATGGCGCCGTTAACTATGGTGAAATTTTAGCCCAATATTTATTGAACGTGTTACGTGTGAACAACAAAACTTGTTGCTCATAGCTATAAAGATGCTCTCACTGAACCGTAAGTGATGGGTAAGGTTAAGCAACTAGGGTCGCGGTCAGCCCATAGATGGGTGACCGCCAAGGTGGTTTAATTTCTGAGCGTCTCCGCGCTTCAGAGGGCAAGTTAAGCTGTCGGTGATAGCCATTAGGCAACAATCGTTAAGGCATGTCAGAGCTACTGGGCGGCTTGAACAACTCTGACACTAGGGTAACCACTGTACATACGATAAGAAAGTATCTTCTGCCTTGTCTTGTTCCTTGTTTTCGAGAGTCAGCTCCGACTATTATCTCTTGCAGCTAGATACCAGAAACCATAAAACGACCGAAAGCCATTAGGACCAGTAACCAAGATATCTGTTCCATTTGGTTTTTGACTATTAGTAAACATTGTTATAAATGCTTACAGCCCGATGTTCTAACCGGTCTGTAAGTGATTAGTGAGGTTAAGCAACTAGGGTCACGGTCAGCCCATAGATGGGTGACCGCCAAAGTGGTTTAATTTCTGACCATCTCCGTGCTTCGGAGGGCACGTAAGCTGTCGGTCTCACGCTAAATGTTCTCGAAGACTTAATGTGTTTTCCAAGGCTCGGAGGGTCCAAAATGTGGCCGATTATTTTATCATAATTTTTATGTGTGTCACAAACACACATTGATGGTATTCTCACCGGATAAAATTTTGATTCGAATATTATTGATAAATACTTGACGGTAAAAGTGTAATTTTGCTTAATGTTATCCCTAAGCTGCGTCATACTATAATAATTTATGAAGAACTAAGTAATGTAATAAAAAAAAAAAAAAAAGATAATATATGCCAACGAAACAACAAGTACGTTAGGTATTTACATAATTATTACCTCAACAAAGACGCTAAGGTCTAGTCTAGACTTACCGGCGCATTCCTTTCACACCTCTACATTATACCAACTTTAAGGTAACTTGTGGTAAACCACATAACAAAAGTCGGAGGACATCAGATTTAAAATAATTCTTACTATTAATATTCTTAATACGAAAGTAACTATGTCTGTCTGTCTGTTGCGCTTTCACGCCAAAACTTCTGAACCGATTTAAATGAAATTTGGTATACAAATAGTCTAGAGCCTGAGAAAGGACAAAGACTAACTTTTTAATGCGGAAAATGCGTAAAGCTGTATTAGTACCTTCATTTTTAGAACTTAAAATTGAAAGTTATTTTTTAGGCTGTTAATTCGATATAAATAAATATGACATTCAAAGTTTGTAAAAGTATTAGCTTCAAGGGTGTATATGCCAAAATTTTTATTGAAGCATAGTAGTACTGGTTCTATGCGCTTGCTTCTCACACCGCGCGGCTATACACAATGGATAATGAACGACATATTTATTACTGATTACCTGACAACGAAGGGTTATGTAAGTTTATTGGTACCGATGCTACGTGCTACGTAAAGAAGCATATTAGTACCAACGTAACGTAACGACTCTACGCGAGAATAAGCAGATTAATACCAAGGCTACGACGATGCTACGCGCTACCAGGTTAACCCTGAGTTACTCGGAACACTATATTATCTGTGCTTCTACGTAATAGTAGCTTAGGTGTGAAATAATTGAAGTATTCACATATAATAGTGTGTTAACAGAATTTATTAACACCAGTTCAGGGGCGCGTTATGAACATAATATTGCACCTAACAATGAACTTTATGTTTGAGCTAAGTTTGACATTGTTTACACGAATACTTAGCTTCCGGTTTATGGATCCATAACTTACTAACCGACTTCAAAAGGAGGAGGTTCTCAAGTTCATCGGTATTTTTTTATGTATGTACACCGATTACTCGGAGGTTTATGATCCTATTTACTTGTTTATTTTTTAGTTTGATGCCGAATAGTTGCCATATGATCCTATAAATATTTTACATAGTTTGGCCCAGTAGATTTCATGTTATGAACATTTTTGTATGAACTTTTTTGTTTATGTGGCCGATGTAATTGTCTTTGGCACAAACCTTTTTATATCTTAATACTGTTCAAGTGTTGTTGTATATAAGCAATAATGATAACTGTTTAAACACTGCTATTGGTTGATTCATTAATAAAACAAACACACGGCTTGAGTTATACATTAATATTGTGCGTAAAAGTTCTTAAGTATAATTAATGTTATTAAATATATAAAATTATTCTTATGAGGAATTTCGTAACATAACTACATATAAAACGAAGAGTCGAATTGATAACCTATATCTTTTGAAGTCAGTTAAAACAGTATTTATTTACAAGGAAAGTTTTGATTGCGTTTTTCCTCATAAACATATATTTATATATATTGAGGAAAATCACCAAATCTTGTGAGTTTTCATTTGTGTCAATTAGATAAACGAATTGAATATGCTTCCTGGTATTTTGAGAACAAAGCAGTGGCAATTCAGTGGAATTATTGTTATTATTTTTAAAGGAATCAAGTTGAAAGGCTAACCGCTCCGCAAAATAAACAAAGGATTTATTTATTCTTTTCTCTGGTATAAATAAATATAAATATTTGATACTTACTTACTTACTTATCGCATGGGCAGTAGTTACCCTAGCGTCAGAGTTATTCAAGCCGCCCAACTGTTGTCTAATGACTACAACCAAGACCAACAGCTTAACGTGCCCTCTGAAGCACGGAGACGCTCAGAATTTAAACCACTTTGGCGGTCACCCATCTATGGACTGACCGCGAGCCTAGTTACTTAACCTGGCCAGTTGTTTACGGACCCTCCGGTAATTATTTCGAAGCGTTTTGGTGTTGTTCTCCAGCAGTTATCTTTTACAAAAGAATATGTACTAAGGAAATAGTATCCTTGTATCGCAGCCTTCACAAACGTATCACATTAGCGCTTCTAAATCGGTTTAGTTTGAAGTATTCACAGCTTTGTATTGGGATATGTCTAGAAATTTAAAATGAGTCATTATAGCGTACTTTAAATCGCTTAGGGGGTAGACCTTTTATTACAATGTCCCTTGTTTTAAATATATGTTTATTCGTAAGAATTATTAGTTCGTTACGTTAAAAAATCGCCAAACTGTTGGCAATAGTAGCGATCTTTTGTACAAATGTGTGTTATATACATATCGGTAGGTACAAATTTTATCTTAATGCTTATTATATCAGTATCAATATCACAGCTACTGTTTCTATTACTTACAGTTCATATTCAACCACTTGTTGTACATTATGTTCTTTATATCTAATGTATTTTTGTGTATAAAGAGTATTCTATCTATTTATCTTTTTCTTTCTTTCTTTTTTAAAAAGACTACGCCCGCATTAGGGAATCTAATCCCTGTGTCGCGGGGTACTTTACAAACATATAATAGACGGACACAAATTACATCCAGACTCAGAACAAATATTTATGGGTCACACAAATAGTTGTCGGGCCCGGGACTCGAACCCGCGACACGAAGCGGCGAGGCGACTGTCTTAGCATTGGTTGGTAGATACCTACTTGCTTTTCGCGCTGATGGTCGTGGGTTTGATGCTCACCCAGGAGATATTTGTACATAAACCTCTGTTTGTCCTAAGGCTGTAATTATCTATATAAGTATGTATTTACAAAAGAAAAGTACTATGTGTAGTATATCAGTTATCTGTTTTTTTTTTCAAATTAAATATAATTTAATTCCCCTGTTACGAAGTTCTTTTGAAAAGGGCAGAACGTTTTAATCCCGTCAAGTGTCTATTTAATTTAATCATTTAATAGAGAAGGGAAATAAGTGTCACGTTAGAGCCTGTCTACTAATTAGGCGCTTCGGACAAGTAATTCAGTTGTAGCTAGTTTGAGAGTTCTGAAAATGAACGAAATTTTCAGGATAGTAAGATCTTAATAACACTTTGGAATATTTTAATGTTATTCCGTCAAATTTGATCGTGATGGGATGTTATTTATTCAGCACATTATATATATATTATTGTATGTATTGATCGTTTGTGGAATGCGTTGTCACTGTTAATTAGGCGTGCACAATCAGTAAGTACATTTCAAATACTTGTCAAGGATCACTACTTGAAAACTACATAGTTCACATAATGACACGTATTAGTATTATTAAAATACATATAATTACTAAGTAGGTATGTATAGTACAAATAGTACTTTATAATATAGTAATTTGTACACTTGCAACTGCCCCATCTCTGTAACTCCTTCCGTTACTGGAAGCAAGATCGGGGCCTGTCAAAATATGTCATTAAGCTTTAAATTTAAGATTTCAGTAGGCCTCATAATTGTACGTTGTACTATGTAATTTATTTGAAATAAACAGTTTAAATTATATTTTTTTTACTAAAATTTTATTTAAAGATTCTCAGTAGCAGTCCAGATTTAGGAAATAAGTGGTGTTACTCTCCCGTGTCTAGAATATCATTCATGCTGGCTAATCAATCCCACGAAATTTCATTCGAAAGATATTGTAAGTAATTTAATTGTTCATACAAAATAAGTTTCGTCGCAGCTCGTAATAGGATAGAAAATTAAGGAGTAGATAGGAAAATGTTAATCCTAACACAATTTTGTATGGAAACTAACCAATAAAAGAATAAAATTATTGTTATTCCGACCTTTGTGGCTTTACCAATAGCATGGTTATATACGAGCAATTTAGTTGGTCTGAATGAGTGCGTGTACCGATCGTTCCCGGACAAACATGGGGTCTTCGCCTCGTTTACTGTTCCCTTTATAAGTCAATTCCGACTGAACGGCCACTACGCGACTTGTTTACTTACTTCATTCGTTATTCAGAACTTAAACAGCCTATGCGATTACTCCATTCGAGTATAATATTGATTCTTATTATTGTGACGATAAAACTCAATTTTGAAATTAAATTAAATGGTAGATAGGTGGTTAAAGAATTATATAGTGATTTTATGTTTCTTTGCTATTTTCAATGGTTGCTATTTGTCTCTACTATTTATATGTTATTGTAGTCTTTGGTTATTTGTCGAGGATATTGATTATCTGTAGGCATAATGTGTAATGTTACATCGGTTAGATGTGGCAATTGTATATTTGGAGACAATGTTAGTAAAGATCAATTATTTATCAAAAAGATTTCAGTTCTTGTTTCTGGATCGGTTAACATATTAAGAATGGTTAAGTCCTGCAAATAAGGTTGAAAATTTACATTTTGAAGAATTTTTAGTAATTTTAGGCTCTTATCATAAATAAAGCTCAACACAGAACTTCAAAGCTGATTTATTTATGACAACGTGGACCAAATAATTAATTTACGGTTTTTCTTACTTTTGATTTGAACATAAATAATTAGCTATGATTTATTAGTTGATCACTATTATTTTTTATACAATACCGCTGATTGATAATAATACTAATTTTTATTTGATCCCATTATTATTATAGAAAGGAAAGGTGTTGTGACCCAGTTATTATTTATATTGTGCAAAAACAATTTATCTACTTAAATTAGGGAGGAAAATGGGGATTGCGTTTGCATACGAAAGCGACAGCTAAAAATTATTTTTAATTGTCTAACAGTATTTTGCTTATTTAGTTATTGAAGAATTTTATACTTCCACATGTTTTAGATTAGAATGAACGAATGTAGGTATGTTCACAACCAGTGAGAAAAACCATTAAGACTGAGGATGAAATGAATTGCCTTAAAATAATTAATTAACCGCCCCCAAATCTGGGCCACGAGGAAGGCGGGCATTCTTTTCCACATTAACATTCTTTTAGTGAATTATTCATGTGCATTTAATTGAATAACATTTAAATTCATTAGTCTGTGCCATTCTTATCTCGGGGACTTTTGCTAACAACATTTTGGTGTTCACTTTTTGTTGAGAGTATTTGTATATTCATAAAAAGCTGATATTTTTTGTGGGACAGTAGATTATATATAAAAAAAAACTTTGGGTACCTAGCTATGGTAATATACTGCTATCTAATCCCAATCTAGACAATCACACCACAATATCACAGTAATGCCAAAATATATTGACTGCACGTGTGGCGCTGCGGCTATGACAGTCGCGGGTTCGAGTCCCGCACCGGACCACTATTTGTGTGACTAGTTGTCCTGAGTCTGGATATAATTTGTGTCCGTCTAATTATGTTTATAAAGTACCTCGCGACTCAGGGACCAGATCCCTAGTGCGGGCTTTGTCTTTAAAAAATAAAATAAAAAAATATATCCGGTGAAGGTGTAAACGCCTCGTAGGCTAACTGTACCTAAGTGTAATGTAAAAAAAAACTGCCAACACATTAGGCCATTCTCAGAAAAGTTAAATGAAGCACCATCTAAATATATCGAGTGTAAGAACAGATTTAGGTTACTATTATACCGTCCCCTCTTTCTTAAAACGTATATACACTCAGCTTTGAACACATAAAATGCAAAAGCTATGACGACCACCAAACCCTTATCCCTATACTCTTTATGGGTACAATACCCACGTACATATAGAGGGTGTTGATCACACCAAATCCGAGAAAAAATATGACAGGCTTAGGGTATAGAACCCTTGATTTTTTATTTATTTATAAATGGAACAAAATCTATACTTTTATCAAAATTTGAAAGCTTCTTTGCTTTGCCACAATTTACTAACACGTGGTTGTCCGTAGACGCACGTCTCGTTTTCCCTCTGTACAAAATGGGCCTAAAGCGTTTTTGATGTAAAACACCGGGACCCGACTCGAATACCTCTAAGGTAAATAGAATTACGCCCTCACTCACATTTTGATGATTATCAAATAATCAAAACCTGAAGTCCTCGAAAGCTGACTCTTGGTACGCAGATTTATTTTATTTCATTTTATTTATATCAACATTACTTACCCTTAGATATAAATGACAGTATTTTATTTAAATATACACTCCTTGTGTTGTAACAATAATAAACATCCACAGCATTAGAATACTAAGTTTTAGAAAAAGTTTATAGAAAACGTAGATTAGGAAAAAGAAACTGACTGCAATAGACATTAGTGGACACACCATTTGTTAAAATTTTGTTTAAAGTAAAGTCAGAATTATAATATTACGTAGGTAGGTATATTGTTACAGAGCTAGTAAGTAGTAGACATGAACAACACACGATAAATATATTATTTGCTTTATTATATGAACTCTTTATTTATTTTGATCCATACTTATTTATTCTGTTGAAACAGTGAAAGCTTAATTAAAAAAAACACGTCTAAAGGAAGAAGTCACAACCTGCCGCTAGCAATGTTATATTTTTACTGGTTTCAAAGCACGCTTTCAAATTTCAATATGGATATTGGATTTTCCATCCATTTATCTGTTTCAACAAAATTTTGAATTTTAGATGAGCACTGAGCTGGTCCCTACGCTCCGACATTTAATGGCTGAGTTCTTTTCTAGAATGGGCACTAAAAACAACATTTCAAATATTCAATTTCATATCTTTGGTAAACTCGATTTGGGTTCCGGTCGCTATGATTACTCACAGTACATGATAATATTCAGATATTTTGGCTTCATTTATGGATTTACTAGCTGCGCCCTGCGGTTTAATCCACGTTAAACTTTATAAATTATAGCCTATGTTTTAATCCAGGGTAACAGCTAACTCCATACCAAATTTTATTAAAATCGCTCCAGCCGTTTAGACGTGAAGAAGTAACAAACATACACACTCACAAACTTTCGCCTTTATAATTTTAGTGTGATAAAAGAAAGTATTCAAGACCACTATTATTTATCATTAAAAATGAGTGTGTGCCTATCATCTATAGTTATTTGATCATTGCACAAAGGAAATTGAGTCAGTGGCGTCACCCACCCTTGCCTAGCCGAAATGCTTCCAAGACTATGGACGTGTAAATGATTCCCAAGGCGTTCATTAATCAATGGCATCGGAGATGACTACGGTATTTTGTGGTTACGTGCTTTGATATAAGGTACACAAGAAGGGTATTGGAGAAGTTCCATATGAGCTGGAAAGACTAGACCCTCAGTAACTATATTAAGGCAGTAGGAAGATTTTTCAAACGTCTGGCATTTGACTAGTCTATATTATGACTGGCCGCCGCGAAATTGACAAGGAGGTCATTTTTATTAGTTAGTATTATTGCATAGAAATTGGCTCTGGCGTTTTTATAACCATTTTGAAGTCTATTGAAAGCTGTAAAAAAATACCGCAAAACGGGGTGATTAGGAACACGGGGGGTGAATAGCAATAGGGATGGTATCTCTACAAAAATAACAAAGTTTTACTTTTGTATGGATACTATCCCTATTGCTATTCACCCCCGGTGTTTCTATTCACTCCGTTTTACCGATGTGTAACCTCCCCGTATCGCGTAAAATTTTGTATTAATTCTTTCCCAAGTTAATTTCCCATTCTGTGAAGGCGTTTGTATTTTAAACATTTTGTGGCCGATTGTCCTCGCAATTCCGAGAAGATTGAGAATACCTATTGAAAATTAATTTCCATCTCGAAATAATAATTATAGGTAAGTGCTTACGTAAACTTGGTGCTATTTACAATAGAAAATTACGGGGAGAAACAATAAACTTTAGATAGAGATGAATAATAGCTAGAGTAGGTAGGAAAACAACTAAGTTATGACAGCCTATAGCAAGTTTGTAACTTAAGGAAAGTTCGAACTGTGAACAGATGGAAGTATCTATTGATCTCGGGATAGCGAGGTCATCACAATATGAAGTTCTTTTGTATGAAACGTATTATTGAACTTTTCCATTGTATTTATTCCGTAAGATTAAATGTACCTAGACTCTCTATGGAACTTGTAGCAACAAGGAACAACTTCCGTAGGTTAAAGCGCTTTTGCCATACCTACCTACCCACCTACCCCATAAGGGTGTCCTCAGGTATTAGTCGCTTAAATTAAGCTACTGGTTGAGAGCCTTCTGCGCTAGCCAACTGCTCGTAGTCTGCTGAGTTCTTTAATTTTTATATTGTAGTACTAAAATTTAAAATAAATAATTAGAAACTTGTTGTTTATTTAAGGATTTAAAAAAATATACGTGTGTATTATTTGGTGAGATAAAAGGAACTAAAATTAACTGATGAATTCATAAACTAATTACCGTAGGTTCAAACCGAAAAGTCAAATTAATAATCGTAATTCTTTTTCCATTCGTTTTTAGGTCACAATTGACAGCGTAGTGAAAACAAGATTAATTCTGCCATTAAACTTGACTGGTTTGATAGATTGGTGCGTACATATTGTGAATTTGACCTTTGAGAACAATAACATTTAACAGCTGCGTCTTCATGATTTGCCTTTGACCCTGAAATAGGGCCATTACGACTTGTACTTACGTCGACGTACTTATTTATTTGTAGTTAGTCGTTTGAGACAGTAAACGAGGCAAAAGAGGTGTGCAAAGGCCGTGACAAATGGAAATTCGTTGTCTTTGCCTACCTCTCTGGGAAACAGGCGTGAGTCTCTGTATGTACACATGGCTACATATCAAGCTATACATTTCCAATATAAGCTAACCTCTCATTGTATGGAAATCCTACACAACGCGTGATCAGCTTATACTGGAAATTATAGCTTTATTCGGGGACATGCTCTCCTCATTACAATAAATTAATAAAAAACAGTTTTTATTCACATGGACTTTAAAAAGCGTTTGTAAATAGGTGGAACATGAAAAGTATTACAAATTAACAATAGATACCATTATTTCGAATGAAGAAGGTGTTGAAAGAATGGCTTGTACATAATGTAAATAATAAAAATAAAATAAAAAAGGTTTTTATTCACGTAGACTTTAAAAAAGCGCTTGTAAATAGTCAGAACATGTTTGTAGTAATATAGTTGTATACATTAGGTACTATTTCTAGTAACATAGATATTTAGGTACATCTTGTATGAAAACATTTATAAAATTTATTTTATTACAGAAATGATATTTAGCTAGCTCGTATCAAGTTATTGTCAAGAGATTATGTTTAATTATCTAGTTTAAGTCTAATATTTTTACTACATATTGTCAATGGTTCTGTCTATATTAAAGGTATTATTATTATGACGGACCTTGTGTTAATAACGACGGTCGCGCTTTAATGCTACCACCGGATCCAATGCGCCCCAACTGAGAAGACCCAGCGAAACAAACTCAGTGGGTTCATCTACTACCGGTTTCAACACGACCCAGTTGAGACGGTCCGGCGAAACATACTCAAGCGGGCATGAACACGGGATTTGGTCCAATTAGAGTAATTATTTAGTAGGCAAACACAATATATGCTCGATCGGTTGTCTGAATGCTTATTATTTTAGATTATATTTAGGTATACAAAAGAAAAACTTCGAAACAATAACATTATTCATTTTGAGACAGAGTCAATAATTTTAAATTAAGTATATGATAGCAATCATTTACAGATAGTTCACGTAACACAGCAGATCAGTCATGTCTATATGGCTACAAGATCTCCAGCGAGCAATGTGCAGGTAGGAAGTGAGAGCCAGACGTCTTTGTCATCGATGTACTCTTTAGTGGTGTAATAACCCCTAGCCATAAGTATACGTTTAATATGTGTTTTAAAACTTGTGTCAGGCAGATCAGTAATTTGAGTAGGAAGCTTGTTATAAAACCTAATACAATTTCCTAAAAATGATTTATTAGTTTTGCTTACTCTAAAGCCTGGCATGGCTAGTTTGTTTTTATTCCTAGTATTTATATTATGCAGTTCACTTTTCTTTTTATAATTATGAATATTTTTTCTAACAAACATTATATTCTGATATATATATTCCGATGGCACAGTAAGTATATTTATTTCTTTAAACACATTTCGCAAAGAATCGCGACTGCCTAAACCATAAATGGCTCTGACTGCTCTTTTCTGCAATACAAAAATAGTACTTATGTCAGCCGCCGAACCCCACAGCAGAATGCCATACGACATAATGCTATGAAAGTACGCGAAATACACTAATCTAGCAGTTTGTTCATCTGACAATTGCCTTATTTTCCAGACAGCATAGGAAGCCGAACTTAATTTACCTGCTAACTTTTCAATCTGAGGACCCCATTGCAATTTTGAATCAAGTGTCAATCCTAAAAATACGGTCGATGGGACTAGATCTAATATTTTCGCATTAAGTGCAACTGTTGGTACAATTTGAGTCACATTCGGCAATTTAATTAAGCTACTTCTTTAGTAAACCATTTTTTTGCATGTCGGTACGACAAAATATGTGGAACTTACTTTAAGACTCTCCATCTATCTGTCTGTAACCATATTTTTTGCGAATTAAATACATTTGAATTTGATATTTAATTCTAGGTACAAGTAGATTATTCGATAGTTGATCAAGTAGAGAATATAATCTAATTTAAGATAATAATGCTTTGGTTAAATAGGTATATCTTGAAGTTATTGTCAAGTTGGTTATTTAAATATTAATTGTCAATATTTATGGTTTTAGATATATTTAACTACATCTCTTCTAAATGGTGCTGTCTATGTTGAGGAAAGAATTGAATATTATTATTATGACGGACCTTGTGTGTAAAGCGAGGGCAGAATTTTAATTCGATCACCGGATCCAATACAGGATACGAACTCAGTGGGTTCCTCTACTACCGGTTACAACACAGCCTAGTTGAGACGGTCCGGCGAAACATACTCAAGTGCAGCAGTTACGGTTTTTATAGGTAGGTCCTTACACAGTTAGGTTATATTTACTATACATACATAACACCTTGATTGAACTAGCTACCTCAGTAGTCTGCAATCTGTAATGTAGCAATCAAAAAGCTATCAGTTCATAGCCTACAAGATATCTTAATAAATATTAGGGCTAAAGATGGCATCGTGGAATAGATAATGTCATGATTTGAGATCCTGATATTAATCTAGAGACATCATTTGATTACAACATTACGTAGGTATCTTGCCAGCTCGATTAGCAAAGTTTTTCATTTATATTTCATACTTTTACAACGTGTACATCGATTTGCACGATTTCATTTTAGCACTGAGCGTGATTGCTTTCTCAGTAAAATTTGGAGTTGGTATCGCAATGGAAGCGTTCTCAATTTACGAAGGATTATTATCAATTTTATATTTTACTTTTTAATACTTCCTCTCCTTTGTTTCATATTTCACAAATAATAGGCACTCAAATTAGACAGCAAAAGAACATAATGAAAATTACCAATAAATATACCAATGGTTGTGTGTAATTAGTGTCCGTCTCTCCGTCCACAGGGATTAGATTCCCTGGTGCGGGCATTGTTTAAGTATAGTATAGTATTAGACGGGATGGTTGGCGTGGTTGGTAAATGCTTGCTATTTTACGCCGCAGGTCGTAGGTTCGATTCCCACCCAGGACAGATATTTGTTAGCATAAACAGTCTGTTTGTCCTGAATCTGGGTGCAATTATCTATATAAGTGTTACAAAAAAAGTAATTGGTAATATATTAGTTATTTGATTTCTATAGTAAAGCTCAACTTAGTTATAGATCAGATGGCCGTGTGATAGGTAAATGCTTAGGTACCTATCACGCCGCATGTCGATCCCCACTCAGGACAGATATTTGTGTGCATGAACATGTCTGTTTCTTCCGAGTCTGGGTTTAATTAACTATATAAGTATGTATTTATAAAATAAAACTAATATATGTACTGGCGTCTGTACAAGCTCTGCTTAGTTTGGGATCAGATGGCCGTGTGTGAATGTCACAGAATATTTATTATTTTATTTTATGATCCAAATTAAGACGAATAAATTCTCGAATATCCAAAGGGTTAATTGAGCTTAGCACTCGAATAGCAACGGTAATATTTTCGTTCACCGCCACAATAAAAGTAATAATAGAACAGGTCGCGTCGCCATGTTTGGAACTCGACACTCGACAGGCAACTGTCAGAGTCTCTTTGAAAGTCTAGCACGTATACAATTTTTCGCTAATGCCTACTACGAAGATTGGAGGTAAACGTGAAGAGTTCCCGTGTGGTAATCGGCTACAACTTTAACACTACCTTGATATTCAGTAGGAGAAATATCTGCCAATTAAATGTAAACGTAGGGGTAGAATTTTTAA
Organism: Pseudoips prasinana; assembly: GCA_951640165.1. Lineage (NCBI taxonomy): Eukaryota > Metazoa > Arthropoda > Insecta > Lepidoptera > Nolidae > Pseudoips > Pseudoips prasinana. The sequence goes on from OX621239.1 coordinate 10,584,526, forward strand.
GGATAGACCAACACAGATAGATAAAAGAAGGGTCTTAAATATGACTCTTCTGATTCTTTTTTTAATTACTCATTCTAGCTATGCTTATCTGGTTGGTCTACTCGTAACGTAGTTAACTACTAAGATTATGTTATACTAGCTGTGCCCCGCTGTTTTACCCGCATTAAACTTTATAAATTATGCCTATGTATTAATCCAGGGTGTCAGCTAACTCCATACCTAATTTCATTAAAATCGCTCCAGCCGTTTAGACGTGAAGGAGTAACAAACATACACACTCACACCCTCACGAACTATCGCCTTTATAATATTAGTGAGATTTTCTTTTAGGCATAAAATAACAGTATTAATAGACAACGTCGCGTCGCCATGTTTGGTGAAGCCTTTGTCCAGCAGTTGATGTCATTCGGCTGACATGGTGATTAGCTTTGCGAGCTTGCTAGTCTCCGTTAAGATTGGCCATCGAAGCCGAAATACGGCTTGGTGCCTGTTTTAAAGTATGCATTAATGAACATTATTTAAGCATTTAATTTCACATTTAAGGCTTTGTCTTTTAATACTAGGGCTCAACGTACGGGTACTTTACGGTAATTCAAGGGCTCTTTAACTATAAATTAGAATTGTATAGGTCTCTTTGTCTTTATTTCAATAAAGCCTTGGTATATAATTAAATTCTCATATCGCGATTCATCTAAAGACTGAATAAATAGGTACTAACTAAGTTTTGTATATTATTGATCTTGCCAAGACTAAATTTGTAGACAACTAAATATTCACGATATTTTCTCCGATTCTATGGTAATATCAACTAAATTAACTTTAATATCACATCACAAATCTTTTCAAACACGCCTCCATTTCATAAGACCTATGGTATAAATAAGTATGTTTAGATATGTCAATTTGATTCCGAGGGAAGATAAGCCACGCGTTACCACAACCAATAATCGCACCGAACAAGCAGTTGTAGGAGATAGGTTATGTCTTAAATTAACATATAGACTGCATAATTACTTAACAAGCTATACTTAATAAATTATAGCCGGGTTTATAAACTATCTTACTGCAAAGTTTCATCAAAATCCCTTCCATATTTTTTGCGTGAAAGAGTAACTAACATCTCACTCACAACATTTATAATATTAGTATTAGTAATATTACTCACGTCAAAAAATGACCAGCAAAAATTTTTTGAGACCACAACGCTTGCGACTTTTTAGTAAGGACCATCATCTCCTGCCCAATATAATTATTGAAATCAATTTTTGATAAAATACATGTTTATGTATCATAATAGATAATCCCAATCTGTGTCTCATGTACTCACGCATGACCAAATGACTGCTCGCACAATTAGCTAACGTTACCATTGGACCGATAACGTCTAGTATTTGGACCATAGCCTGTTCATTAGAGACATCTCTCCTCTCAATACTAGCCTAGCAATGCCACATACGCATAATTTATTATTATTATATATAATATAGTATTCACTCATGAAGTGAATACTATATTATACATGTTTCCTGACACAATTCGTTTGGTAAAATTATACGTATGTGACATTGCTAAACAACACCCACTAAACAACACCGTTTTTACAAGTTGGTTAAGTAATCAATATAAACATTTTAAGTTTAATCGCTAGCATTAGTTGTTACTGAGTTATGCCATCTGAGCCGCACCTTTTAACATTTTGGTACGGATCCAAAAAAGCAGGAATAACTTATTGATATTTCATACAGTCGTTGAGAGACTCTGCTGAGGCCATCGATAATTGTAAAAGAAATGCTGAGAGCCGCAGGCGAACCAAAGTAACCGACATCGCCCGAAGAATTGCCACGCTGAATTGGCTGTGGGCAGGGCACATAGCTGATAGAGCCAACGGCCGCTGTGGCAGAAAGGATCTCGAATGGCGACCACGAACCGGAAGACGCAGCGTTGGCAGGCCCCTTACAAGAGGGACTAATGATCTTGTGAGCGTCGCTGGAAGTCAGTGGGTGCGGATTACGTAAGACCGGTAATTGTGGAGATCTTTGTCCAGGGTCTTTCGATTGAGATGATGATGATGGTGAATGATTTCATGTGCAGCTTAGCCTTGTTTTTATGTTTGGGAATTATAGTTTATTTAAAGCTTTATTTTAACATTAATTGCTAATTGATGACGTCAATTGCGTTGAGACTGTTTGCAAAATTATTGCCCTTCGTTGCGCTAACGAGCCAGCTACTATCCTTGGGTTATGATTTCAAAATGGTCTATGATCTTACCATCGACAAAATTTATGTTTATATCTGATTTATTCGGGACTATGGCTTGCACGTTCTGTGTATAATTATTGACGTAATCATTTTAGTTACCGAGAAACTAATTTTATAATAATTAGTTCAAGGTTTGGTTTCGAGCGTAGTGTTTTGCCGAATGAGGCTTGAATTCAGCAGCTTAATATAATTTCTATGAAACGAAAACTCCTAATTGAGCGCTCTATGGTTTCGTTATTTCCTCGAAATCATAATTGCTTAGTTATGTTTTGGAAGCACTATCAAATTGGAATGTATAAGCCTAACAAAAATATGAACATAATGTATAAATTCTGAATACTCTGAATCCGTAATGAGTATAGCTTTAATCTCTTGACTGTTTAGATTATACCCTTAAAATGGTAAATATAAGAGTACACTAGGATATTTCATTTACATCTTCTTCCATGGCTTGTCTCGCCAGAGCTCATCAGGTAGTGAGGGTCTCTTGTAGGAGAGTCTCTTGAGGGGTTTAACTTGTACAGACGCCAGCTCATCAAGCTACCCCAATCTGTTAAATTTCTCTAATTGAAAGTGAACCTTTTGTGATACAGTTGAAAATCTATGAAAGAAATTTGACAGATTGGGGTAGCTGGATGTGCTGGCGTCTGTGCTTACCATTGGGTGAGCCGTATACAATGAGCAAGAAGTATACCGTCGGGGGACTACCCTAACTCCGGAATAAGAATATAATAAATATATGATATTTGTATATATATATATTATTATTATATATGTAGAAAAATATATTTGTATAGAATATGCTGCATAAAATATGCGTAATAAAATGTTTTGCCAGCAATTGACAAACAAATTTTTATTATTACATTTTTTTGACGATGCGCGGATGCTAAGTACAACCAGACTCAGAAAACCTATTTATGGGTCACTCAAATAGTTGTCCTGCGCGGGAATTGAACCCGGGATATGAAGCGGCCAGGTAAGATCAATAATGACGTGTATAGACTGACTACCTACCAAACATTATTTAACTCATAATATTAGAAGATGAATTCATAAACTCTCTCCCGGCTCTTCCATTTGCGGTGTACTGCATTGGCCTATCGGCTCCCTCGTTACTCGGCCGGCGTTTTGCGGTCCGAACACCACTCATTCAAATAAGCTAGCTTATCTGCATTTAGGGTGACTATGCGGTTACATTTAGGTGAGTGGGACGAACGATGCACGCTGTCGCATTTAAAGCAAGCATGGAACATTTTCAGCGGTGAACGGTTCAGTGTTAAAGTATGATTGGATGAATACTATCCAATTACAAGATTTGTTATGACACGGTGTGCATATATATTTAAAGCCTGGACGATTCTATATTGCAGGGATTTAGGTAATAAGTACTCACCGACATTGGTTACCAGTACCTAATTATTAATAGTGTGGACGGTCTTAAGAGTCTTTATATACTTATGAAGCTGGAAAAGTGTAAAAATCTATTTGTAAATTACACAGAAAAGGAGGTGGACTTCCCATACAAAATTATCTATGAGCTGAAATTTTTTTTTGGGGAGCCGAATTGTTTTTATGGTTTTATTTAATCTGTTAAGTTTCATGAGTAGATAGTTCTTCGCTAATGTCACTTTCAATCTTCAAAGCAGACTCGTAGTTACGGTGTATTTACTTGTAAGAGTAAATAGCCACACTATATTATGAAAATAAAATGTATAATCATTAAAATCCAACCCTATTAAACACCTTTTCATGTAGATAAATAAAAAATGAAAAGTAAGTAAAGTTATTCAGTGAAAAAATATGAACAATATACAAATGAAAAGATTTATAAAATGAGTGAAGTAAATATACGTCGAGAATACTCATTGAACGATCAAAGATTCTTAAACCGATCTATTTCAAGATTTTGGTAACGTCGCGTCGATCGCATAACTTATATGGCTTAAAGTATTTGGAAGGTAGCTTGACGTTGGGTTTCGTCAACATCAATAAAAGATTACTGTAGATGGATAGCCGCTGATAATACAACCGCTTTCCTTAGTTTTTTTTTTGGGGAAATCCATGGCTTTATACTTTGATTTGGTAACCCTACACAATTTATCTACCTGTGCCCGTACTTTATAGAACTAAAATCAATGTTGGTGGGTAATAGGGAAAGTTAATTAACGTCTGTTGGAATAATAGACTAAGCATTTGGTACAAGTACTCCCATACACCGACTGTATATGATTATATTTTTCTCATAGATTTAGAAGTGGCGCGGCTGAACATTTTTGAATCGCAATAGCGGCGTAAAGTAGCGTAAAGTCCAATTTTGTGCAGTGTTATGTTTATACATTTTATAGGCAATTAGTTCCCCGGGATATTTTTTGTTTTTGCTTATAGTTTAAGTTATTGTCTTTTTTAGGGTTTAATACCCAAAGGGTAAAACGGGACCCTATTACTAAGACTTCGCTGTCTGTCTATCTGTCTGTCTGTCTGTCCGTCTGTCACCAGGCTGTATCTCATGCACCGTGATAGTAAGACAGTTGACATTTTCACAAATGATGTATTTTTGTTGCCGCTATAACAACAAATACTAAAAAATACAAACGCTATAACAACAAATACAATACATACATTACATATACAATTATTAACGCTTTAAATTATGCTGTACAAGAGAGGAGGTTCTTAACACAAGCAAAATTATTTGCAAGAGAGAGATTTAATCAAGAAGAAATCTGTACAGTCGCTACGATTCAAAAGTACGAGAAAAAGAAACATAGTCGGTCTATGAGGCAAATACCTCATAGATCGGCTGACCAAATACTATATTAAGTGTATGATTTAATAGATTGATACTGAGATATTACGAAGTCTAGTTTGCCGATGTAAACTATTTAATTTCATTTGACGTACTAATGTAGAACGTATCGATAAAAAGCCGTTGAGGGGGCCGCGTCATGTCATTAACGTAGAGCGAAAGTTGCACAAAACTCACTAAAATGATGATCTCTGCCCTCTCCCCGCCTGTAATCGCCCAGAGTCGAGGTTCGAACCCCACAGGGCGTGCCCTCCGGCGCGGGTTACTTAATTGCTAGACGGCTTGAGCCCTCTGCTCGCCTCTATAGTCCGGTGAAGTAGTGAAAGCCTCCTAGGCTAACTATAGCGTCAAGTCAAGTCAAAAAAAAAAACTAATGTAGAACAAATTGAAATAGGTATTTTAAGTTTGTCTTAAAGTTAAGTTTAAGTTACTTATTGTTTATTAGTTTAGAGTGGTTTAATTTACATTTAAATTACTTGTTTAGGTTAGAGGATGCCTTACCTTGCCTTGTAAGATCCCAATTGTGAGACAAAGTTTCTGTTATATATCACGAAAACTGATGCTTTCAATGTCGAGAGATTAACTTATCCAAGACTAAACTACAACTTAAAGTTACGCGTGGTTGTTGTAACTTCAATAAATTACCAAATAAGTTTGCCATTTTTTTTCAAATCTGATACGAACCCACAGCCTAGCCTATCTATGAATTATATATCTATGTTGAAATATTCTTTAATTAGTAAACCATTTTAAGCATGTGAGGCGCAGCGGCTAAGACAGTCGCCTCGCCGCTTCGTGTCGCGGGTTCGAGTCCCGCCCGGGACAACTATTTGTGTGACCCATAAATATGTAGTTGTTCTGAGTCTGGATGTAATTTGTGTCCGTCTATTATATGTTTGTTGACCGCGACTCAGGGATTATATTCTCTAGTGCGGGCGTTGTCTTTAAAAAAAAAGAGTATAAGTGAGAGGATAAATGAGTAAACTACTAGTACGATCTCAGGTATCAGTATAGTCTCAGGGGCACTTCCTGCCTCGAACGTTATGAGCTCATCAGCCGCGTAACCGCGTAAAGGTCGCAAATTAATTGAAATGGCGAAAACTAGTCAGTTGGATAAAGCTGTGGAATAAGTTTCCTGCCACGAGTTTCCCAAGAGACTGGTAAATAGGGCCCTTCAAAATGGGAGTAACAAGGTTTCTAAAGAGACGACAATGCGTGACTAATGCTATGGACGGCGCAGGAATCTGTAAGCTTTAGCAAATGTTCTGACTAAGTAGTAGTACAAATTTGAGTTTAATAAACTAGCCTGTTGGCATGGTTGGCAAATGCTTGCTTTTGACGCGACCTCCACGGTCCGGTTGGATTCCCACCCAGGACATATATTTGTGTGCGTGAGCACTTGTACTAATATTTAGACATGTCTATTTGTCCTGAATTTGGGTGTAATTATCTATTAAGTATGTATTTACAAGAGAAAAGTGGTATATGTAGTATATCAGTTATCTGGTTTTCATGGTACAAGCTCTGCTTAGTTTGGGATTAGATGGCCGTGTGTAAATAATGTACAAGGATATTATTATTGTTATATTACGCCTTTACATACAAATGCAGATAATTAAGTATTGGGCTGAAATCAAGGGTTATTTGAAATAGTTTTGTGGATTTTTGTTTACAGAAAAACTTGATCGTAACCCGGGGTTACTCTTTTATCGGATCACGGTGATATTGGAGCTGAGAGAGTAATCAAAGTTAGCTAACCTCCGTTGAAATATCCAGTAACACCCTTATTAATAACGAGACGGGAAAATCGCCTCCCAATTCGTATCATAGCCGTGGAAATTGAAAACCGCGAACGTAAAAGGAAAATATCATTTCATTTGTATAATCATTACGAAACAAGTATAATTTGTATAACAGTCACGTTTTCCGCAAACAAAATGATGGAGTATTCTTATTTATGCCGAGGAAAGTAACAGCACCTCTGGCATTCATAATGAAAGCTATGGCTATGGCCGTTAAGGAAATTTTGTTTAGATTATAATCGAATGGAAGTAAACAAACTTCTCGTACCACGTGACGAGCATTGGAACTGCTCGGGAAGAGTCTAATTTCACGGCGTGACGAAGAGGCCTGCTCATTTTCCTGACGGTTGCGGATATTTTCAATTTTCCCGACGGTAGCTCCTTTTTATTAGTTGTTGTTTCGTCTTGAATACTAATCGGAATGAATTAGCATTCACGTGACATCTCCTTTGCTTATCCAACACGATGTGGCCGAAGTTTCATCTCCATTCTAAATGATACGAAGTTGTATTTAGCTACAAGTGTTTATGGAAAAAGTTGGATCAGATGAGGTCTAGAACTCCCTTGACTACCTGATCAGAGTATTTAAGTCTATCTCGCTTGTCTAGCCGCAGTAAGCTTAATTGCGGTAAATGATATTCTAGGTGTTTTCCAATTGACAATCCCAACAAGTATTTACTACTGGGTATTTTCTGAGGAAAAATCTCACTAGGTTGTGGGAGGCCGGAAGTTTGCAATACTCTACACTCGTGCCATAGAGGCAATATGAAATGTTCTGTGGGGGGCTTCCGCCTAAGTCACTATTCATCGTGGTCGGCGTTCAAATGTGATCATGTAAGGCGTTTAAATAGATGTAGGTTAAAAATTACTAAATCATTTGTTCAATCACCTTCTATGAGCATATGTGACGTCATAAATGGCCCGTTGAACAAGAGGCTGATTGAACGAGTGATTTAGTAATTTTTAACCTTCATCTATTTAAACGCCGATCACGATCAAGATGATCGGCGACTTAGGTGGTAGTCCCCCGGACAGCTAGTACGTCTCATGGGCACTCCAATTAGAAATCAAATTGAAATTGTAGAACCATAATACTAATTTACAATTAAAGAGCAATAATTGCACAAATGTTGCTATCGGCTTCAGTAAGATATGTAATAAGGGTTGTAGGAACTCGGGGATCGTCCATTTGTGCATTTCTAAACCTTAATATTATCACAGGCTACAAAAAGGAGAATGTAATTGTTTCAACTGTTTTTGTGTGTATCTATATGGCGCTATTCCTCCATTGTTAAACTCATATTAATATATTTTTTTTAAATAGGGAATGTTGTTGAAATTATTTTACTAATTTTCTTCGGATTGGTTCTCATTAAATGCAGTTGAAGTCGTATAAATATTTTAATAGTATTATTGTGTCTATTATTGTGTCATTTCTATTTATTCATTTATCTACAACGCTTGTGAATGACTAATTTCTAAGATGGACAGTCAACTAGAGCCATGTTCATTATTTAATGGGAAGCGTAATCTCTAGATAGAGTTAATCTAGTATTCAGTTGACGCTTCAAAACCCAATTTAAACTCGTCCGGTATAATAGTTTATCCATCGCCTGGCGTTTTAATTACACTAGAAGTTATTACGTCGATGTCACTTGCCTTCAAGTTAACAGACATAAACAGACCACTTCTAATAGACGACTCTTGAAATTATTATTCTTTATTTTTAGCTATATGAAGCGGTCGGTATAAGCTTTTAGGTATTTTTGTTGCACGTGTGGCGCTGCTGTCACCTCGCCACTTCGTGTGCCGAGTTCTATTTCCGCACACTACAACTATTTGTTTGTTCGTCAATTCTATTTTGTAAAGTACCCCGCGACTACTATAGCGCGGAACTGTCTTTTAAGAGAAGAAAGATCCAATGAATTATCGTGAAATTAGAACAGTTCATCAAAATTCAACAAACAAACAACAACGGAACAAGTCAGATTTTAGTAAGCTGTACGTGTTGGTTTAAAGTGGATTTCTTAGTAATACAAGGTTTTTGTTTACTTTAATAGTCCACATAAAATAGGCCATTTTAAGTCCCCTGTTTTAAATGTTTTGATTTTGACGGTAGTTGTAGTCAGTTATAATTTGTCTTATGTGCTGGTAGGTAAAATTAGATTCAAATTACAAATAAAACCTTAAACCGAACAATGTCTCCAAACGTCTTAAACCGATCAATGTCATAATCATTCAATAGAATTAGGCAACATTGATCGCACTAAAATATTGTCAGAGGGTTTGTAAAACTCCCTCTGACATTCCTAAGATGTGAGTTAATTTAAGCCTGAATAAACGTGTGACATTGCTGTGCTCATAAAACCATTATTCAAACAAAACATGGTTTATATAATGATATCTCGTATAACGTAAAACCCGTAAATCATTCGGAACATAGCTCTCTTGCAGATGCAATTTTTGACATTTTAGTTTGATTTGTACATCTTGTTTTTGTAAACATGCTACTATCATGCTATCTCTTTGCATAAGTCTATGGACTCCTGCATCTAGTTATTAGCATCCACCACTTTATTATGATATTCACTTAGCGCTTAGACTTGAGCTCGGTATTGAACCAAAGCTTCAAAATTGATGTCGCTTGTTTATGCTCAGACGACATAATACTGAATGTATGTTTTCGTACAGTATAGAGAAGTAGTGAATTGTGATTATTTGGCAAGTGAAGCCGATGCAGAGCGACTTATTTAACTTTATTCAATCTTAACTATTACATTCCATCTAACGTAATAACTGACAATTTTTTAATATGACGCCGTGATTTTGTAATTATGGCAAGGAATGTAGGTGCTAATTTCATGAATGAATATGAAATGTTCGAAAACAATTATTATGATCGCTACAAAATTTATAGAATAGGAGTTTTTGGGGATAATAAATTAGTAAACCTAATGACGTCCAGGTCGTCTTCATAATACTTATTTTTATTTATATATCTTAGGAAGACTAACAGCTATCAGCGACATTTTGGCTTTATATGTTATACGTGACAGAGAGCCATTAATAGGTCTCCACGTTTAAAAACTTACTCATCGTATAGGCAGTGGCTACCCTAGTGTCAGAGTTGTTGAAGTCGCTCAGTAGGCTCCGACATAGCTTATAGACTGTTGTCTAATGACTACAACCGGTCTACACCGGTCAGTAAGTGATTGGCGAGGTTAAGCAACTAGGCTGGCGGTCCATAGGGGGGTGATCGCCAAGGTGGTTTAATATATGAGCCTCTCTGTACTTCAGAGGGCACGTTAAGCTGACGGTCCCGGCTGTAGCCATTAGGAATAATCGTTAAGCCATGTAGGCGTAATGGGCGGCTTGAACAACTCTGACACTAGGGTAACCACTGCCCATACGATAAATACTTATGTAAGTATTGGTTATTTGTGTACTTTACGTAACCCAGTATAGCTTTGCACATTCATTTAATTTAATCCCGTACACCAATGTCGCATCCTGTATACGTAATAGGTAAGCTGGTTTGCAAACATGTGTGTTTGCCGAGCAATTTGGGATGAGTAATGTGTCCAGTAGTTAAGGCTAATAACCGACTTGAAAAGAAAGAGTTATCTATTCGACTTCTTTTTTGTAAGTCTGTTGCACGATTTTTTCGTTGTTTCTGAAACGATTTTGAATTTCGATCTTTATGTATTCGAAAGAAAATGCTTAGCGAAATTTTGTTCAAATCCTGTTGTTGTTGTCTCTTCCAAATAAAAGAAAAACCGGGTGATATTATCGTAAAGTGTAAATAAAACCTTAATTGAATGCTTTAGATTCATGAAGTAATTTCGTAAACATTAATTTGTGAGCGGAAATTAGCTGCCTGTTTGGGTCTGAGAATACATTCCGTGGTTCCTTCATAATGCTCCCGACGTAAAAACCATAGAGTTTATTGGGAACGACGATGATCATCTCCCTGCTATAGAAGAGTATAGTGCATACTAGTGTAGAGTAAATTGTTTGATTCAGAACAATAATACATATTTAAGCACTATTCCAATGCATCTTGCATGTATATTATTATTCCATAACGATATTTATAAGATAAACAATAAAGTTGATTAAAGAAAAAGTAAATATCAGTGTAGGTAAGTAAAGAATTAAGTATTAATTAACTTCGTATCAAAGATTATTGTATCTTTTTTCTGCAAACTATTTCACCCAGTACCATATGGTTTACTTATTCGATGAAACTTACCGTATTTTAGTAAAGACGTTTTAAGTTCATTGAAATGTTCGCAAGAGGCGAATGTTAGTTAATATACTGGTAAAAACTACAAGTATTTATTTTGTAATTTTATTTATTAACTTCAGGTTTACCCACAGCTTGTGCATACAATTTATATCTTATGAATATTTTTTTAACAAATTGACTGACACACTAGCCAATTACGGGTTAACCCACATTCTCCAAATTTAGTCGAATAATCGGTACTTGAGATTATTTAAGCCATAGAAGAATGAAATACTTATGACGAGTTAACAGTAGTTTTGAGTGACTTCAAGATTTTGGACTTGAAACAATTTAAGGAATCATGGTGTATGTCAGCATCCGGTACAGATTTCATGAAAGAGTTCATCTCTCTACAAACCCTCAAGTATCATCGAGGAAGTAAACTACATGAACTTGAGGTAGAGGTGCTGTTCATAGATAATAGACTTGGCTCATATTTTGAAAATAAAACTCGTTTGACGCCTGGAATATTTGTTTAACCAATCAGATGTAAAGTCAGCTTTTAAATAGTTAAGTTTCTTAATTGTTAATCCATTATGGATTCCTTTTAAGTTACTGTGAGTTTTTTAAATGCGGTGAAATATTTACACAAACACTTGATGCGATTACTTACTGTTGGAATGACCTAACTGCGAAGGTTTTCAGAGTCAACAGTTAATGTGCAAATTACCTGAAACAAATACAAAAGTTTTATTATAAAATAATAATAAATATTATAAACAACTAACACACTGACATCTGATCCCAAACTAGACAGGCAGGTCTTAAATCAGACAGTGTCAGTTGATTATTAGAACATTTTATCTATTCTATGAGTTTATTAGATTTTCGCTCCCAATATTTAATGTCGTAATGGGTGTAGGTATGCTCTTCATATAGATAAGACCAAGTTTTATCATACTTATGGCTTCATACACCATTATTAGATTTGAGGAAAGGTCCTAAATATTCTTTAAGTTGGCCATAGATCCAAAAAAACTAATGTTTACATTTTTAATTAATGTTGCCAAATTTTGTTATGAAAACAAAAATGTATCGGGCACACTTTCAGTCCCTGCATGCCCATAACCGGTTTATCAACAATGTTACATTTTAAACTAGGTACCAAGTATCAACGTCAAAGTTTATAGAGCTAAATAGCTATGCTGTCGGGAACCTAGAGTAAAATAGCAGCTGCCTAGAATAGCTAGCGTAATTAAAGCGAACTTAATCTGCTGTCAATGTTCAAAGTTGAAGCTTCACTTAATTAGGTTTTTGATAAATTGTTCCATGAAATAATGCCTCCGCGAATGTCATACTAACACTTTTAATTACAGTTAACGAGTTTAAACTGCTTAAAAAGTTTGCATTACTCATATAAGATTAAACAATATGCATAGCTAAGTAAGGATCCTGAGGTCGAGGTCATTGTAAGTGTGTCGCAATGAATAGTAGGCGTGGAAGCTAATTCATAAGCACCTTTGGAAACATTTATATGTAAAATTAGTAGGATTATACATTACGACTATTAACCCTTAAAACAACTTACTTCTGTCAATTTAATTCAAATCGTTTAAGCCATTTTCCAGAACTTGATCAATAACATAATAGTGAAAGATTGTTTTTCAATTATATGGCTGTACGAATTAGGATCAAATTTTAAATGGAGACGGCAATACTTTGACTTTACACATTCGCTATAATAAAGTGTTCCTTGACTTTACATATAGGTAAACAAGACAAAATAGAAATAATCATTGAAACCAAAATGATGTGTACTGTGTGTGTATATTTAAAAATAAGGTAAATAAGTATTTCTATCCATATCTACTAAGAAAAGCTGTGTATATAGCTTTTCTTAGTTTGGTGCGATGTGTGCTATATTTCGGATATTTATTTATGTATAATCAGAAGAACATCGGAGAAGTTGATCGGACTTTAATTATCTATTGCCCCAATTTAAACGGGTGTTTCATGAGATTCGGTCGCGTGATTTTTGAGTACCTACTTACAAAGGAATAAATTTATTTAACTAGATGCTGTGAGTATCTGAAATAATACAATTGTGGGCCTAGTATACAATAATAAAAAGGAAAACATACGTTGAATTTGATCGACATAAGTTCAATATAAAACAAAATTTTCACAACTGGTAATATTGAATATTCAATCATCCGTGACTGCAATGGTATTTTAAGTAGTGGATAACTAGATCAAGCATTTTGAAGATGCAGAGTTACTAAATTGTGTTAATCGGGACTAGCTCCTCCCTCTTACCCACTACTGCGAATCCTGTAAGCCAGGATCAATAGTGGTACACAATGAAATGACAGTGAGTGGTGACAGAATGGCACAGGCATGTCCCGCGGAATCGCTTTAACTGTCTTGGATGCCGCAACGAATTTAATCAGATATTTCTGATTACATTCGTTGCATTGTACCTCTATTGTGTAGCGAAGCCTCATCGATCGATCGATTTAAATCAGATATTTCTGATTAAATTTGTTGTGACAAAGAGGAGTTGGAAAATGAAGAATTCCAATTCACAGAAGGAGACAGAATGACATAACGAGGCTGGAGCCACATAAAAAAAGAGAATTGCAACTAGAGAAAAGCTGCAACAGCACCGAGGATCAATTAAATAGTGTTAGTGTTAAATTATAAAATAATGCTAGATTGTGAACATTACATAATCAAGCGAAAGATCTTGTGGATACCAACCACTAAACAATATACGAGTCCATACAATAGGAAACTCACCTAACTAGACGCTGTTAGTACCAAATAAGAAAATAATATTAATAAACTGATAGAATAATAAAGTTGCCGAAGTTGTTGGTACCGTTTAGTATACAATATGCGAAGAATAAAACGAAAGGGATTAAACAATCAGTCGACATCTAGATCCTTATCGAATATTCAATGGTCCTTGCTCCAAGAAGCTGTGGACTTGTGAATCGAGCAATTTTTACAACACCGAGTGGCTAGCTAATGATTGTATCAAATAACAATATGAAGGAACGTGAAACATATTTAATATACAAAGTATAGAAGGATGGGCTTGTATTCAATGGTATTCAAAGCAGTGGAGTTGGGAGTCGAGCAATTTCGACAACGCCGAGTGGCTAGATGATGATTGTATCAAATAACATTATGACGGAACGTGAACCATATTTAATATACAAGATATAGAAGGATGGGCTTGTATACAATAATATTCGAAGCAGTGGACTTGTGAATTGAGCAATTTTGACAACGCCGACTGGATAAATGATGACTGTATCAAATAACATTATGAAGGAGCGTGAACCATATTTTATATACAAGGTAAAAAGGGAAAAATGGTTAGTGGTTAGCTAATTAGATGATGTATCAAATAAACAAATAGTACTAATAATAATGATATAATAAGCTGACGAAGTACCAGGCAGTATTCAAAACACAAAGACGAAAATGAAGAATGTAAGATGTATTTTGTGTTAAAATCAAACTGCATTAAACAAACTGAACGTTTGTTTAATGCAGTTTAATGCACCTGGATCCTTATTGAATGTTATATCGTCCGTGACTCCAATGGTATTTGAAACAGTGGATAAGTGGTTCAAGCGCTCTTGACGACGCCGAGTGACTAAATGTCAGTATTAAATAATGTTATAATGTTTATAACATTAAGAAAAAGTTTGAATGATACTTAGTATGAAGTTGTGAGATTGTATAGAATATACGACTACCTACATACAAAGAGGAAAACTTGGCTAACCAGATGCTGTTAGCCAAGTAAAATAATACAAAAATAACGACTGTGGCTTAGACCACACGACTGGGGTAAAACCTCAAACGTAACTGGCGCTGAGAGAAAGAGATGAAGAAAATATGTACTCGCACCTCTCTCTTGCCCCTGCTGTAATATATGAAACGTAACTCTTTATCTCTTTCTATCTCAACTTTTGTTCGCCTCCCCCGATCCTGCTCCCGATCTCGTAACGCGTTCAGCAGTTCACTCCCCAAGTCTAGCGTGTGTATAAAGAAGTTTTACTTCAATAAACTGATAAAAGTTGTGAGTACCGACTAGTATTCAATACACGAAGAGGAAAGCGAACGTTTTAGTCGAATGGCTTGAAACAAACGTTCGACATCTGGATCCTTATTGAATGTTCAATCGTCCGTGACTCCAATGGTATTCGAAGCAGTGGATAAGTGGATCGAGCACTTTTGACGTCGCTGAGTAGGGGTCTATCACAATGGCCCGCTGATCTCCAACCGACCGGGGACTACTTCACAGATAACCTTTAGCCCAATATTTTGATTGAGCCGATGTAATACAACAAGGTCGGCGTCATTGTACCTCTATTGTGTAGCGAAGCCTCACTCCAAGATCCTATTCACTCCAACCAATTATACAGATCGAACCGTTTTGAAACCTATCCATCATTCGAATATAATAAATACTAATAGACAAAGGGTTGGCTCCGTTTCGAAATTAATTTTCGATATATTTTCTTACAATAGATTTTAGGAAGGCACGTGAAAGCAGTATATTTGAAATAATACAATAGGAAGCCATTTTCGTTATCGCTAATTTGAAACAGACTCGTTCATTTTAATATACCTCCATTGCGGAAATGCCGATAGGGAAATATTCTTTTCGCGAATTGAAAAGGTACGAGTTGCTAGGCAAGCAGGGAGTTGTAACGGAACACTGGTTTGGGTTGTCTTGCAATGTCAAGGAAATAAAATTTCAAAAGTATATTTTTTCGGTTTAAGTTATTCTCATTGCCCATTGCAGATGATTTATGGTAAAATGTCCATATACAATTAACACTAACTAAATAATACCAATACAATAAGACTTACTAATGCCAGTATTAATTGCAACTTGACGTAGTATGAGTTACAGTAGTACATATCATTCTACGCACAAGTCTGTTTCCAAACTGTCAGGAGAAGAAGTGAAAACCTCTTCTGCGGCTGAGTGTTAACGTCATGTTAAAAAATTTAAACTATTAAAAGTTACGTTATAAATAATATCTTAATAATATCATGACAACCGTAACATGTGGAGTTTTAGGTAGCTACAGACGCCAGCACATCCAGCTACCCCAATCTGTCAAGTTTCCTCAATTGAAAGTGAACCTTATGCTTATGCGATAAAGTTGAAAATCTATAAAAGAAATTTGACAGATTGGGGTAGCTGGATGTGCTGGCGTCTGTACCTAATAGGTTCACCGTTATTAAACAACATTTTTTAATATGTCTATTTTTCCATGTTTATAGATGAAACAAAAATCACGATTAGTTGCGGACGAGAAAATTACGAATAAAAATGTAAAAGTATTTTTAACACGCTTTTATTGTGAAGCTAATAAAAGCGTGTTAAAAATACTTTTACATTGTAACTAACTATGTATGTAAAAAAATATTAATTTGACCCACTTTCCAGTCTCCGATTAGGATGAAATTTTGCACCCGCTCTGAGTTCTGATGACGATACATGACTAGCTAAGAAAGGTCATTACAAATCCAATATGGCGGCCTCCCTAAGATGGCGGACTAGCTGTTTGAAATCCACCCCCAT
The DNA here is from genome assembly GCA_951640165.1 of Pseudoips prasinana. NCBI lineage: Eukaryota > Metazoa > Arthropoda > Insecta > Lepidoptera > Nolidae > Pseudoips > Pseudoips prasinana. Next base: position 10,601,238 of record OX621239.1, read on the forward strand.
GATATGGGTATCAAATGAAAGGTGCTGTCAGGAATACGAAAAATTTTGATGCGTTTTTTATAGTTTTTTATACTATTTACGTTTATTTTAATTTTTGTTCACAAAGTCTTCGCCAGCAACATACCTAATGCGAAATACCTCGTATGCCTAATTTCAATTTTTCATATTTCCACATTGTATATTAGTAATACAGGCCGTGTCACGACTACGATGCTCTTTGACACCACACGGTGAGGCACGTCGTGTGCGGCATTATATTTTAAGTGCATAATAATTTGCAATTGAAACGCAACGCGTAAAAACCTGAGGACTTGATTTATTAGTCAGCTTGAAACGACATATTGATAGCGATTGATTACAGATTAAATGACTGCCAAGTTTTTATAAATAATGTACGTTATTGCATTGTATCGTCAAGAGATTGCGTAGATAGTAAAAATAGAAATAAACTAGGGGAAGTTGGATAGATCAATCTTTATTATATAAATACATACAAATTGTATAATATAAGAAGATGATTGAAAAAAGAAGTATAATTTGCCTGTATAAAGGGTGCAACCGGAAGGGTAAGGGGGACTTCGTAGAACATTCTTGGACCAAAGAGGGGATGTTCTCAAGAAAGGCCAGATCAGAAGTACCCTAAATCGGTGAGCATGTGAAGAATATAATAAGAGTAATCGAGTCAAATGCGGTGTGTAAGGATAGGTGATAAATGGAAACCCGTTGTCTCTGCCGATCCCTCTGGGAAACAGGCGTGAGGCTATATATGTATGTATGTATTATAAGTTTGAACAAAACAACTTTTTATGTTCAAATAAATATTATAAAAAGAAAAGATGTGGGCTTTTTGCATGTTTTTTTTTGTAATGCACAGACCTAAAAACTATATAACTTATAATAATATCCTGGGACATTATTCACACATGGCCATTTGATCCCAAACTAAGCAGACCTTGTACCTACCATGGAAAGCAGATAACTGATATATTACATATGCTACTTTTCTATTATAGATACATTCTTATATAGATAGGACAAACAGACATGCTCATACACACAAATAACTGTCCTGGGTGGGAATCGAACCGAGGACAGATTTATAAATTCGTTCATCTGAAGAAAGATAGTTAACAGGGTCTGTATTTTTTCTTCAGAACAATGAACAAAGGACATTGTAAAAGCTTCCCGTAGTATCTCCCTGATAGTTTGTATGAAACAAATATTAAACAAGAATTGCATAACACATTGTAAGTTTAGTTAATTACTATCTAAGCTATTTGCCCTGTCACATTTGTTTTCGTTCATCAATCACGAATTAACCTTTTCTCTCGTATCATCTTCACGCATTCAATTCGAGAGAAGGACACACGTAAAAGGATTTCAAACATATACTTCTAAATAAAACATTGATGATTGAGCTAAACGATAATTTGCTGCGTCATCAAACGGATGACTGTCAGAAATATGATGGGACGGTATTCAAAGCTAAAAAAATATTTATAAGTATTTTATAAAAAATAATTGAAGTTTTATATATATTAATAATAACCAGTTTACTATTTGTGAAATTCGAACTTCTAGATGGATGTGCATGTAACAAGTGATTAGTATAGGTACTACTTTTTTTTACTTAACGTGAAGTAGTGAAATGAATACATTGTTAAGTGTATGAATATGTACATTCGTTTTGATACTTGTATTAATTGATTAGTAAAATAAACTAATTAACGTTAATATTACTGAATAATAAGAATAGAATACTTTTATTTTACAAAGTTTATGTATTGTGCAATGAAATGAAACACGAAATTTAAAAGTTTTTATCTACTATATAAAAATAAGTCGGGTTTTCCTTCCTGACGCTATAACTCCAAAACGCACTAACCGATTTCCACGGTTTTGCATTCGTTGGAAAGGTCTCGGGCTCCGTGAGGTTTATAGCTTTATAAAATTTAACGCGGGTAACACCGCGGGGCACATCTAGTTCACTTATATTATAAACTGCGCTAGTAAATAGTTGAAGCATTATTTTTACTATTAGATCTACTTGTACAAAATTCCTTACATTATATTTAGAGATCACACATGGTTGTTAATTCATCGTAAAACTTGGTAATATTGTTATTTTTGTCAGTTAAAGTTATAAACTTTAGTTTCCATTGTTCATGTGTCTGTTTTGTTCTACCTGCATTGAGGTGGACATTTTGGAAATATTATTAGAGCTGTTTCGAAAAATTAGTTAGTATTTGACTATTTAGTTCTCCCTCCAAATTGGTTAGTCAAAATTGTTATTACGAGTAGGCCACTGTAAACACAAAATCATGTTCAGAGGTAAGATAATTGATCGCAACGTTAACGTTAACGCTTACAAACGGGGTTTTTATGGCTTAAACTGTCTTGGATGCCGCAACGAATTTAATCAGAAAGAAACAAGGAGTTAGAAAATGCCACAACGAATTTAATTAGAAAATTAATAGTTCCACTTCCACGGCTTTTTAATAGCTGCTCTGTTTTGTGTGTTTGTCGTGATTGTATAACGCCTTTGATCAACTGATTTGAGCAGTGCACACTAAGGCTGAGATCTATAGAGCGTACTTAGACTTTGCTCAAACTTTACTTACGTAAAACTTTGCTAAGTGTATGCTAAGCATATACTTTGATTAAGTATTTATAGACTTTTTGAAGTTAAGATTATGCCTAGCATAAGCTAAGACGGACAAAGTCAAAACACCAATTGTACTTTCGTTACATGCATTAACTTCTGTCTAAGTAAAGTCTGAGCAAAGTCTAAGTACGCTCTATAGATCTCAGCCTAATTGTCTAAAAGCTTGAATACTTATATCGTCCGAGTAAATTGTAAGCGAAAAACGTGCGAAAGTTCTTTATACTTAGTGTAATAACTACATGGTTACTTATCATCGCACTTGTACTGCAACTTAACAAAATGTAAACAAACCATTAACGTAATCAATGTTTTTCAATGACTGGTTTATTTTGTTAAATCCTTCTAATTGGCAGGAGTGCATTCTAAAAAAAATCAATCAATAATTTAATTAAACTCAAATTAAATTCAATTCACACACATAAATATTGGCTAACTATGGTTTATAGGAAGTTGCCTTCAGTATTCTTTAATCAATTTATTAGATTTTCTTACAGAGATCAATAAAAACCTCATTACGTAAAAATAAAATAATATCTTCCTTAAATTCCTTTCAAAACTGTTGAATATAATAAGGCCATTCGTTTCTAGCCTTGGTTATGGTACCAAAAAGTCAAGGGTGTTTCCACAATATTTTTATTGTTCAATAAACGATGCATCATCAATTGTAATAAAAAGAATGGCTTTGTTAACTATAATGTTTTAGTTGTTTTAGATACTTAGCGATTATTGCTTGGGACCGCCTTTGTAAACTTAGCTTGCTATTTAGTGATCGCTCACATATTATACGCCGCGGCTACTGCGCCTTTTCTTTGCACTCTAATGAAATAATTTCAAATTTACTTAATTAATTAATAAATACGGTCTTCTAAATTCTACATTATTCAGGCATATGTGTATCAAGAACATGCCTGCTATTATAGATACATTTTATGTTATAATATTACACCAAAGCACAGTTGCTGTACCGAACTGACAGGGGTCGCCAAGTATTAAAACCCTGTGAACTTTTACTAGCACCTAATAGGTGGAACCCTCGGAACGTGGGTATGGTGCTTCGGTGTCTCTTTCTTTTGCGCCATGTACCAGATTGTCGGGACACGTCCCTGAGGAGAGCTCTGGATTGCCCTCCCTACTTGCTGACTCCTACGGCATAGCAACTGTGCCTTGTTATATATAATAGCATAAAATGTATTTATGTAATAACATGTATGTTAGTTTATTTGGTGAGAGTTCTACGTATCCACACTTTTTGCTGGTGATATGCGTAGGGATTATCGCTGCCTTATCAAATAAAAAAATATACTGGTGCATTCTTTATCCTCTCTCTCATAATCCGATGGGTCAGCTATCCGACACGATCGAGGGAAATCTTTACATGCTCCCCGAAGTATTAGGCGTAAACAATAAAATAACACTCGCTTGAATATGAATCCGGACCTCATTATTTTCAGTTGAGCACGCTGTTGCTAGACTGATATTTTTTTTCAATACATTGACGGGTTAATACATTTTTTGGTAGATGCTTCCTTTAACGCCGCAGGTCGTGTGATCGATTCCTACCCAGAACAGATATTTGTACTAATCTATATAAGTTTGTATTTAGAAAAAAAAGTGGTTTATTTTTTTATTATGTCAGTTATCTGATTCCCACAGTACAGACGCCAGTACATCCAGCTACCCCAATCTGTCAAATTTCTATTATAGATTTTCAACTTTATCACATAAGCATAAGGTTCACTTTTAATTGGGCAAATTTGACAGATTGGGGTAGCTTGATGTGCTAGCGTCTGTACAAGCTCTGCGTAGTTTGGAATCAGATGGCCGTGTGTGAATAATACCCCATGATATTAAGGTTAAGATTTAGCATGTAATAGAACTTTATAATTACCCGCTACTAAACCGATTTACCTAAAATTTGGAACGAAGGTAGATTATAGCCAAGAGTAACATGTATAGGATGGCAATTAGCCGGTAAAGTTATGTAGCTTTCCCATTTACATTTCCACGCATGCTAGTTCTTATGAAATATACTAAAGCTACCGCAAAAAAATGTCTAGTGAGACAGAAAGTATTTCTCAATTATCGTCTAAAGAAATCACCTTACTATTATAAATGTGAATGTTTGTATATGCGTGTATGTGTATTTCGCGCCAAAACTAAATGGACCCAACCTTTTCATAAGAACTATGTTAGAAAAAAATGCAATTATATTACAATTAGTTTAGTTGGTATTACAAAGGACCGGGAGCTTTGTAGAAATAATGTTATTAAAAACGGTAGCCACGGTATAAAACAAAAAAAAATGAACCCAAAAAATACTTTGTAGGCGTAAGCACAGCACATTAATTTCAGGAACTTAAGTCAAATAAAACAACCTATTATTATGGCTTATCGAGGTTATAATCTATATAAGATTCGTGACTACAACATATTATATGTATGTATAGGGTTTAAGTTCCGTCGTTCACCATTCAGTCGTGCTCAACCTCGCACCAGCGCAAAGATATGACATGTTTCCCTTCACGACTCACAGCAATCAAATATTATTGATGTGAGACGATTACGTGAATTCTAGCAATTATGAATAGTAAAATCTATTTGTTGAGGACAACGCCTCGCTATTATCTGTGCGCTTAACAATGATAGCATCATTACCGCCAATCGCTGTAATAGGCGAATATTACAATCAGTTTCCTTGATAGATATAGGAATGAAAAATTCTACGGTCAATACTTAATTGGGCAATTTTAATAAAAAAAAAAGATGGCTCGCGAATATTTTAATCGAGTAAGGTTCTAGAACGAGGAATTTATTAACGTAAAAAAATTGTTTCTATAAAGTTAATGTTGTTTTTATATTAGTTAATCCCTGGCGCAAAGAGAGGAGTGTTGAGCAATGTCTGAATGGCTGTGTCTATATCTGTCACTGCTCTAATTTCAACACGAAACCGACTTCAAACTTCAAACCGACTTTTACTTTTCTTTTAGATAACCCATTTGAACATAATTTATATGGGATATATTTATATGGACAATTTCGACACCATTCCTATCAAATAAACTCACATTACTCAAATTGATTAACAAATGACTGAGAAATCGCGTAGCATACATAATTTTTTTTTCATCTCTGTTCATTTTCTGTTTTTCCTTTATTGTGTTAGGAGAAAAAGAGTAGTTTTATATGTTGTAAGCCTATGTTTGCATATTTGAGTTGAAACGACTCCAAAATACATAGGAGGTTGTCAATTTGACTGTATTTTTTGGAACGAAGTTCCTTATCGCGCGTTGCGAAAGGGGGCTAGACGGAAAAAAATAAGACGAAAAGTTGTAACGACACTTTTCGCTATAGTAAGCTATTGTAAGCCGTGCGGCGTGCGCATGTTTCTCTGTCTGTCTGTCTCTCTCTCTTTCTTATAGAAAGCAAGCCAGATATTTTCGTTTCGTCTTTCTATTTCGCATTGAAAAGAGGGGTGTCGCGACGATTATTATTTTAGTTGAGTGTATACAGGTTTTTTGTACATAATAAATAATAAATATAACTTAGTTCCATACTGATGTCCCTTGACACCTCTCAAGTTTTTTGTATGTGGGCTTTTCATCTGCATGTTAGTGTACGTAATTATAACGGTACTACATTATATTTCATCTAAAGTTATACAGCCATTCAAAAGATACAGCTCTTTCCTACTTGTAATCGGGGCTTTTTATGGTGTGGTTATGTCTTTAAAGTTTTAAACGGGATACTAAAAGGTCTCACTGTAAAATTTCAAAGGTAATTAAACCGGAGTTTAGAGTGAGGACACATCAGTGTTACCACTACGCGAGTGGCTTGTTAAAAGCTGCTAATGGCTCATTCAATTTCTTTTAAACACACCGGGGTTTTTAGATTGTATATTATGGTTTAACAGCGTTAGAAAAAAGTCATCAGACGGCGCCACGGCCACGGCGTATTGTTGACGAATAATAATAATAATATCTCGGGACAATGTCACACAGATCATCCTAGCCCCAAACTAAGCAAAGCTTGTACTATGGGTACCAGGCGACGATATACATACTCATATAGATAGATAAGTACTTAATCCATAGAAAGCATCCATGACTCTCAAACAAATATTCGTGCTCATCACACAAATATTTGCACTTACCGGGATTCGAACCCAGGACCACCAGCTTCGTATGCAGGAGCGCTACCAACTAGGCCATGGTGACCGTCATTTCGATTCTTGATTTTGTCTTTTTTCGGGGTCTTTTTGGTTAGCTGACTATCCTCCGTACCTCGTAAATCCAGGTTCGACAGGAAAACATCTTCTGCCTTTAATGTGTGAGCAGTGGTTACTCTGGTGTCAGAGTTGTGGTAGCCAGGACGTTCTTAGCAAAATATCACTGTCTCCGATAATAAATACAAAATACAGCAAAGCAAAATAATAAATACAGCTTATTCATCATTACAGCCGAAAGAAGTCCACAGCTGGACAAGCCTCCCTCAAGAATTATATTCGGGGGATATGCCATAATGGCCACGCTTGGCAGAAGGGTTGGCGATCGCAATACGATTAGCATAGTACTCAGAAGGAAGCTCCTGCCCGTCCTAAGGTAGATATTCCCTTGGGTCGTCTTCTACATCCCCCACAGGGCGAGATGGGGTAATGATATTCCAATATTCGCCGCCGTCACCACACAGTAAGCACCGACTTACCGCTTATTACTTTTTTTTTACTGCCTCGTTGGTGTCGGTAGCGTGTTCAACCGCAGATTTGGTTGGGTTCAAATCCCGGGTCGGGCCAAAATGGGATTTTTCCGTATAAAGAAATTTCTCAGTATCAGCCCGAAGTCTGGAATTTGGTGGTATTTATTTATTTATTTATTGTCGTGTCGCTAGTCGTCCCATCGGATCATGAGAGTGATGGAATAGAAAGTGCCCCTGTGTTTGCGCACACTCTTGTGCACTAAAATATGTCCTTCGCAATTGGCTGGTCTCCATTGAGACTGGCCGCCGTGGCCGAAATTCGGTCGGGAAGACATCAAATATCACACATGTTTTATTGTAATTCTGCTATAATCTATAGTACCTTTGGTTTGCAAAACATAGTAGGTACTTACCTTATTTTATCTAGAGTGTGATGCCAATAGGAATTAAAAGGAAGCCAAAGCAAGACAAAAAGGAAAATAAAATAGAGAAACTGTTATTAGAGTTAATTACTCCATTCGTTCCTACGATAAAGAGGTTAGCGTTGCTTTGCGTTCTCTGTGAAATATGTACTTGCGTTTTGCAGACTGCGTTTTTTTGTATATTTTTCTTGGCTAATAGATTTCTCTATCCAACTTACGGCTCCGAGAATAAACCGGGTTTTTAGTTATTTGCATAAAAAGGTTACTAGAAGATTTAACTTCGAATTGCTTCGGGGAATTAGTATATAATGTAACTGTATTTGATTTTGTGTGCAACTTTGCGCCAGATGCGAAGTTAATGGGTTTTATATTATAAAATTAACAACAGACGCTGAGAACAGTTTTGGTTAGAGGAAAATTATTATTATATTAATTTATCGTATAGAAACCTCATAATGACCTCTGTATCCAAGCGGTGTAAGGTTTCTAGATGGGCTTCTGCCCCCGGAAGGTCGCAGGCTTGTTTTACGCGCCGAGCAAATCGTTGGTTTAACTCTATTGATGAACTATTATCAACTAAAAGTAATTAATAAACACTTCTGACAGAAATTATATTATTATTTTATATTGTGACATTAAAAGATATTGCTGATGACATGTAAAAAATTGTTAAATATTTTATTTTGTAGTAGAATAATGTTGAATTTAAAAGTGATTATTGAATGTACCTAATTTAGAACTATGTAAACCAAAGTCACGTCATGACTATGACTAAGTGTTAAGGGTATTTGTATTGTAACCATAACATCTGTATGTACTACACTTTCTGACAATAAATATTTCTATTCTTCTATTCTATTCTTGGACAAAAGCGTTGTTCTAGTGAAGATAGAAGAACTCACGTCAGAGCCGTCGGACATAAGGTCATAAGAATACAGACAATAAATACACGAACGCGACATAGACAAGCATTTCTAAAGTAGGTAGGTCACTATGACATAAAAGATGCAAAACTTGAAGTTCCAATTTTTAATCAATATTTGGTAAGTGGTCGCCGTGACCTATTACCAGCAGTAAATATTGCGACCTCCACCTGTAGGTATAGGTATGAAATGACCTATCAAAGCGAATAGCATAGCAACCGATATTTTCAGATAGCTCTAACTTAAAAACACGGAAATGGAATTATAATAGTTTTGTTATTAATGTTATTATATGTATAATTAATATATTTAATTTGTAAAAAAATAAACCACGATTTTATGACAAAACAAAACAATTTAGATGACTGATGAACTTATAGCTGAAATACGTAACAATGAGAAGATGTGTTTGTGAATGCTTAATAGTTCCGGGTTGACATTTGGGCTACGGTAAGTCCTATCTGTCGTAAGACGATGACGTGGTTGGTAGATAAGTTTCTAAGGAAAAGTTCTTTTCACGCCGCAGGTCGTAGGTAGGTTTGATTCCCACCCAGGACAAATATTTGTGTGATGACCCATGATATTATATTATAATATTGGGATATTAAAACACGTAACAATGTGCTTGAAAAACTAATGTATATATAGTATAGGTAACAAAAATGGGTAATGGGTGGGATGAGACAGAAATTGTCAGGTCCATTTGGAGACCTCTAGACTGACTGACAGCAGTGTATTGTGGTCATATGATATGTAGTGGTGCAGTTATAGTGGTAGATGGACAAATATTCGTCCGCTTAAGCACTTCAGTGCTACGATGCAGTTTTTCACATTAGTTTTCGGTGCCCATTAATATATGCCGTTCAGGCTAAACTGGGATTTTTACTGGGACTATCACTGCCTCTTGGCAACGAGTAACCAAGACGGATTTCCCCACAATACACAAAGAAGTTTAATTTAGTAACCTTTTCATACAAACCCCCTGATGATAAGCGGTTACAGTGGCCTGTGACTGTGAAATACATGGCACAGTTCACGCGTTGCCGACCTTTCTCCCGCAGTCAATACAACAAAACAAAACAATTAAAACGGATTGTGGACTCGACGCTGAAATACCGAACAATGAAAAGTCAGTGTATGGGAGTTACGTAGGCATATTTAGTTACATTTTCACTGAGGTAATTACCACCCTCGTTTACTGCGTTCATATGAAGCACACACTAATCTCCCTCCTCATTGTTAGTTATTTCATAATTGTGTTCAAAAACTACTATTAAAGTTTTAACAACAAAACCATTCAAATTATTTGTGTACGCTGAAATAACCAACAATGAGGAGGCACGATATTGTGTGGAAATTGCGAATATTTAGTTACGTTTTCAGTGAAGTAATTACTATCCTCGTTTACAACGTTTACATGAACTGGAGAGCAAAGAAATAACTGAACAAACCTATTTTGCTAGTGTGGGTTACTAAAGCTGACTACACACAAACGGTAGCTCTCACCTGAGGGTAAAAGTGGCTCATCAATACACGAACAAGAACCTTACATAATAACTAGAAAGAATTATCGGCTAGTGCGGTTTTTAACGACATATTGGGCATGAATCTTTCCGCGTGACAAATGTATTTGCAACTTTTGTGTCAACGCTTGCTCCTAGTGTGTAAGTAGCTTAACACTGTGAGGGTAAAAGTGGCTCATCATTACACAAACGAGAACTTAACATGAGAAGTAGCAAAAATTATCGGCGATCGCGGTTTATTACCGACACATTGGGCATGAATGTTTCAACGTGACAAATGTACTTTCAACTTTTGTGTGTTGCTTAAGCTGGGTAAGCTTAACGCTGTGAGGGTAGAACTGGCTCATCTATACACGAACGAGACCGTTGAATGAGAAGTAGAAAGAATGATTGGTTAGTGCGCTTAATTACAGACACATTTGTCATGAATGTTTTCACGTGACTTTATTTGCAACTTTTGTGTCAATGCTTGCACCTAGTGGGTAAGCTTAACGCTGTGAGGGTAGAACTGGCTCATCTATACACGAACGAGATCTTTACATGAGAACTAGAAAGAATTATCGGCTAGTGCGCTTTATTACAGACACATTTGGCATGAATGTTTTCACGTGACAAATTTACTTACAACTTTTGTGTCAACGCTTGCACCTAGTGTGTAAGAAGCTTAACACTGTGAGGGTAAAAGTGGCTCATCATTACACCAACAAGACCGTTACATGAGAACTAGAAAGAATTATCGGCTACTGCGGTTTATTACGGACACGTTGGACACGGATGTTTTCATCTGACAAATGCGCGCAACTTTTCTTCCTTTGTGATTGTTTTTCTTGTTTTCGTGTTTTTCTCGCTCTGTGCTGTGCTCTGTTTATTTGTGTCGAAAAAGGTATCATTTCGGATTAGTGGCCATTTGCACTTTTGTTATTCTGTGTTTTATACAGTACGGATAAAGAACTTTGATTTCTGTGACCTACGTCAATTTGACTGTGCGCTGTGGTTAAGGTGGTCACCGCACTGCTACCACGGTGCTTTTGTTTTTGGGTTTGAGTCCCGGAAAAGATACCTATTTGTATGATCCATAAATTGTTGCTCCGGGTCTGGGTGTGCTTTGTTCACGTGCATTTCGTGTTTGTATAGGTCCCCTCAATACACGCCCCCCTCAATCCCCTCAATTTAATTCCCTAGTGCGGGAAACTTCTCTATACCCCCGGAGAGCAGTAATTTAGCAGATCGATATTTTACATTTATAATATCGATCTGCTAAATAGCCCTATTTAGCCGATCGGGGGTTTGCTGACTTATTATGTTTTACGTCAATAGTGTTGTTAGGATCAAAATAGCACATAATGATTAGGAACCAAAAAAAATTGCTTAGGTTTGTTCCTGGAAAAGAACCGGGACTTTAATAAGAAATAAAATATAGGAGTAGTTCAAAACAGACATCAGTCCTCCCATTAAACGTCAAAACGGGAGACAAACATGAATACGAAGACATAATTTCTCTAGTTCAGGCTATTTCCTTAAAAAATAAAATAATAGTAGTCAGAAGTAAAATAGAACTGAACTCTGAAATAAGGAAAAAGGCTAGTAAAAAGTCAGCAAATATTGTACAATTTAGAAGACGCGGTAGATAAAAAATTTAATCTTACCGTTAAAAGAATCTTAAGAGATTAAGTTACTAATAGTTGTACTTATGTAAACCGTACAAAAGTGGATGTCTGTAATGTAATTGAACATGCAGCTGTGCACTTAATAAAAGCATCGCAAATCTTAAACTGTATGCGTTGCGAACGTAAATTACGGCGGCTTAAGGGCCCTTGGAATATCCGGCAGTTGCACTGTCTCTGTATGTTGTAAACCATAGATATTAAAACATATAGATTGGTCAGTAACACAAAAAATATACCACAGATTTATAAAGTTGCCTCCTTTTAGTATTAAGGTCACAACAGCACCAAGTTATTTACATCATGACGGGCCGTTTGCCGTGGTTGGTAGATGCTTGCTTTAACTCCGCAGTTAGTGAGTTTGATTTCCACCCAGAGGCTCTACTGGCTAAGTCACCGAAAATCGATTTCTTAAATGGCGTTCAAATAAATGAAGGTTAAAAATTACTTAATCAATCATTAAATTGGCTTCCATGACCACATGTGACATCATAAATGGTCCGGCATCGATTGCCAACGTTGAAGCCGATTTAACGATTGATTAAGTCATTTTGAATTTTTATTTATTTGAACTCCATTAAAGAAATCGATGTTCGGCGACTTAGCCGGTAGAGCCCCAGAATAGATATATCTGTGCATAAACATGTCTATTTGTTCTAAATCTGGGTGTTTATCTAAACAAGTATTTATTAACAAAAGAAGAGTGGTAGGTATATCAGTTGTTAATAAAAATATCGATTCCTTCTGTAAAAGGAGCGATACACATAATGTAAATACTAGATATAAGAATAATCTCATATTGCATACTACCCGTCTCCACAAAATAAGTAACTCTTTTATGGGGCAATGTATAAGATTCTATAACAAACTTTCCAATGATATTAGAGAATTGTCTACGAATAAGTTTAAAAGAATTATTAAAGCCAAATTGTGTAGCAGGGCATATTACAAAATTTCTGATTATTTAAGTGATAAAAGTGCTGGGGATTGAGTTGTTCTGAGTCAACACACATGATTGTAATTAATCTTAAGTATATTTTATTTTAAAAAAGGATTCCTACTGAGTTTTCTGGCAGTGTTTCTCAGTAGCTGCCACGTCATGCACTGCACGGTAGGGTAAAAAAAATATGACGATTCCACATAAATGTAAATTTTTTACGGAATAAAGTACCTTTGACTTTGACATAGTACAAGCTCCGCTTAGTTTGGGATAGAATGCCGTATTTTGTTCGTTGTAATAAAAATAGCTATTAATATCCGTTGTGAATTAAATATATGACGTGGAAAATTTTGCATTCCCTAACGAATTAATATGTTATACATCTTGCATTGGCCGAGGATTCGAGTTCTTAAGGACCTCACGAATACCTCAGATAACGACCAAGGCAAGTTACCAACGCAATAATTGTGTATGTTGGCATTTGTAAGTTGGCACCGCGTCCTAAGTCTATGTTGTAAAGCATGCGCTCGTGAAACATGCATGTCTACGAATAATGATGCGAACACCCTGACACGCGTGACGATGAATAAACGCCTTCATTACCAACAGCTCACATAACCTAGCTCTAACAATATCTTCTGATCACTTTAATATCATTATATTTTCATACACAAAACACATTTGACTACACGCTTTGAACTATCACGCTTAATTATAGCACAACTTAAAACACGCGATTTTGGTATATTATTAACTAGCTATGCCCCGCGGTTTCACCCACGTTAAAGTAGTATTGGCGTAAAAGAGTAACAAACATACATCTATACTCACAAACTTTCGCATTTAGTACATAGGATGTGTAGGTACCCCTAGCGGTTTTGGCTGTGCACGCCGGAATAGCTCGCAGATGGTAATTTTTTTCCTACTTACTTGACACTTATCGTCATATTTTGGAAAATTCACACAATATATTTATAAATTGTAGATAGATAACTCTTTATTGCACACCAAAGACATAAACTTAGAGTAAAAAATTACATTAAAATGGAAATAGTACAAGTGGCGGCCTTATCGCTAAAAGCGATCTCTTCCAGGCAACCGATGAATGGACCAGAACTGTTAGTGAATATTGTAGCCTATGTGTTATTCTGAATATAATAAGCTATATTAATGTAAAGTTTCATTAAAATCCATTCAGTAATTTTTACGTAAAAGAGTAACAAACATCCATACGTACAAGCTTTCGCGTTATAAACGCGAAAGCTTGTACGTATATATTAGTATGTATATGTATTAGTATATATTAGTAGAATTATTCATCAGTTAGGATAATAATTTACCAAACTCAGGAAAAATAATAAAAAATGTCCACAGCTGGACAAAAGCCTCTCCCAAGAATCAACTTGCGGGGATATGCTATAATAGTCACGCTTGGCTGACGGGTTGGCAATCGCAGTATGATGAACATAGTACTCAGAAAAAATCTGCTGCCCTTCCTCTGGTAGATATTCCCTCGGGTCAACTTCTACGTCTCCCACGGGATTAGATGGGGTGATGTATTCTGATATTTGCCACCGTAAAACGGGACCCTATTACTAATACTCCGCCGACTGACGGTCTGTATGTTTGTCAACAGACTGTATCTAATATAATAATAATATCTAGGGACAATGTCACACAGATCATCCTAGCCCCAAACTAAGCAAAGCTTGTACTATGGGTACCAGGCAACGATATACATACTTATATAGATAGATAAATACTTATATACATAGAAAACATCCATGACTCAGAAACAAATATTCGTGCTCATCACACAAATATTTGCACTTACCGGGATTCGAACCCAGGACCACCAGCTTCCTAAGCAGGAGCACTACCAACTAGGCTACGGTGATCGTCAATATCATCAATATCGTCCATCCATATCATAATGATCTGTGATAGTGAGACGTCCTGTGATCGCACATTTTTTTCTTTTTGGTTCGATCGAGTTTGATTCATTGACCTAGACAATTTTCTACGTGCTTCCGCAGGTCCCGGCAGTAGTCATTATACAAGTTGTTGAACATGACATAAGGATAGCTACAGACCACATGATTGAATAAATACTAGGTATACGTATTTGGGTATTATTGGGAAACCAATGAAGTTTTTATAGTTATACACGGTGTCCATGAATTGTGTAATAATTCTAATGGTGATATAGCGGCTAATCTGAAGCATGTATTTTTTATAATCTATTAATATTTCCCCTATGTTAATCACATCACACTAATATTTTAAAGGTGAAAGTTTGTGAGTGTGTGAGTTCACGTCTAAACAGCTGGTTTTGGTATGGAGTTAGCTGACACCCTGGATTAACACATATGTAGGCTATAGATTATAAAGTTTAGCACGGGTAAAACCGCGGGCGGCGGGTTGTTAATAAAAGGTTTATCTTTCTTCTTTGTCTATTATTTTAATTACTTTTGTAAGCAAGGGCGACAAGATCCGCAACAGGAGATGGTTCAGGTGCAGAAATCATTCAATCATCTTTAAATCATGAGGTTAGATTACTGAATTTGCGATAATACACTTTTTGGCCCTACTGAGTAGGGACGCCCTTCAACATGTTACTACTAGAGGAACAAAGGAAATAATTCATAACGTTTCGTTTCAAGCTCATTATATTCGATGAAGTGAAGAAGATAGTTACACACTTCAACCTCAATATGGCCAGTATTTCATAACTCAAGTACTATACTCGTCGACCGACTCAACGATGCTCGAAAGCCTGTGCAATGTGCATTGAAAGGATTCTATTACCTAACGTGTATTCATGCATGAATGGAGAGCTTAAAGTGGTGATTTATTTTATGTTATAAACGGTGGCGATGCGCGCAGCCTCGGGTACCCTGCGATCTTCTCATTTGCATGTTTTCCACAGCAATATCGAATATCGGCGCCTTAGCCTCGTCTTAAGGCGTCATATCGAAACTCCGTAATTATACTTCGACTTCACCGTTTATTTAATGTTGAGCGAGTTTTACATTATATAGTTAAAATGAGGCTGGTTTAAATATTAATGAAGCTTATACAAGGTGTAACACGAACAGGCTGAAGGAGCTTATTATGCTTACGAAACTGAACAGCACGTAGCTTAGTTAAGACGTGAATGAATTGCTGTTGTATTTTGTATGGGAATCCCAAAAATTACTTTTCGTATTTCACTTATTGGTTCTCTTTCATTTGTTCAATTTTATAGTTAGATAGAGCTCCTTAAGATTCCTCCACTATTTATATTACTTCTACAAACACCTGTGATATAGTTGGTATTTAAAAAGACGTTTGACGGACATTTACTTTCTGTATCAATCCTAAGATTGATTTGAACAAAATTTTTGCGGGAAATAACTACCTAACGATAACTATTTTTGGTTTGGTTTGTTTCAAAATGACTTCGAAATTATATAAAATATGTCCCAAGAAACAGAAAGATAAAATAAAACGGACTTAAAAAAATAATGGGTTCCACCTCTAATACGTTTTATGTAGCAATATATTTCTGGAAAATTGATTTGAAAACGTAATAATATCGTTGTAGAAACAGATAGATAAACTCTTTATTATAGACCTCATGAAACAATACACAGTGAGAAAATATACAAATTCTAACTGTTCAATTGGCGGCCTTAACAAGAAGAAAAGAAAAATAATACAAGAAGTGATCTAAGTAGTGAAGTGAGAAAAGAGTTTCAGAGATGAAGTAGTTGCCGGTGTACAAATAAATCCTAAAGGTACTAGTGGTACCATACTTATAATTATAGGTTGTACATATTATTAGTAAAATTGTATAAATACGTCACTTAACCTATTGAAAGGATTGAATGTGGGACGACCCGTTCGCAAATCAGGCGTTGTCAATCACGTCAGTATGTTATCATTAACATGAACTATGATTATATATGTATTTTTGTTTTCCACTTGTATAATCAGAAGGTTATACAAGGTATAATACTTACTAAGGATTTAAAAGGCAATTTCAGATACAGTACAAATATATTTTTGTATAATTTAATTGTAGAAAATACATAAAATGCGTGGAAAATTGATTAAAACCATTATCAATGTTATTTTGTTAAATACCGTATTGAATTAGAAACTGTCCGTTTAAAACTCAATTAAATTGTTTTTTTTAAATTACCAACACTAACTTTGACACGTTTGACGTTTGGACTATGGTTATTTTTTGTAACATGACATTAAGGAGGAGTTTCACTGTTTATAGCCGTAGTTTGTTATATTCTCTTTGGGTTCACGTGATATAGCGTTGCGCGGGCTTTTAAGTAAATAAAACTACAAGCTAAGTAATAGTTACCATTTAGCATGACCACTTTGCTCATTAGCAATATTAATGTCGACATAGTATTGGCGTAGGGAGAAGACTTTTGTATATAACTAAATTATTAGTACCATCAAGAACCTTTTGCAGAACTGTTAGACGTACAGGTTTCCTTACAATGATTTCTTTCATTGTTTTAAGTACCAGATAGTTAATTTATGTCTTGAATTTCAACTCGAGACCACTCACACCACAGTCCACAAGACGTATTTAGGAAGGTTTTTTAATGAATATTATAAAAAATTGAAACCAAATCAACGTTAAAATTGGTTGTGAATAGTTTTGAATATTATGACCTACTATCTACTGATTATGACCGATGCGTAGGTATTGGACTATTTTTTGTTTGAATGCATTTTCTCTAATTACCCTGTTTTTATATTTTGTATTAGTCTAAGTTATAAAATTGTATACGCTGTGCCAATATGAAAAAGTATGTAAGTACTTTAAAGTTCGATTGTATTTTATCTGCAAGTGATTTATGTAATCTTTTGAGAAAATAAATGTCTTAAACCATTAATCTCACGAGATTTAAGAAGCACATTTGTCCAAAGTGCATACAATGATTTTATATAGTAGAATATATGTAATTGTGCGAACGAAAGGGTGCAGCGTGAATCTATGCCTTAAACGCTCTGTACGGTGCACGTACATGATTTTAATGTTTATTTAGCAAATTATGTTAGAAAAGGCCCGCGTTGTTGCACTTTGATCGCAACCTACATTTGGTACTTAGTGCAATGACATGTAGCAGAACATTTTTATACATTTTTCATATTAGTGTTCATAAAGACGTGGTTTGATTCGGACGACTTGCATTTTCATTACAATTCATCCCGTAGAACATTAACTGACGTTTTACATACATTTAATTGCACTGACATTTAATGAACGGTTAACACACCGTACACGCTCTCCAGAAAACCTATCGCACAAGCGAAGTTTGTTCACAATATCGTTTTGATAGTTGGCACGTTATTTCGTAAGCTTTCAGTTGACGGACAATGACAGAGTAATTCCAGGCGGCCGCAACAATGTTGGCTGCTGTCGCTCATACCTGATCCACGATTAGCCACGTTCAATAGCGAACGATCCCTCGGCTGCCTTTGTTACATGCCATTGTTACTCTCAAGTTGCATTTCAACTGCGGATAGTATGTTGACTCCGAAATGTGTTATCTGTTAGCTTTGGCTCTAGACTTGTAGATCGATAGGAATAGGGGCACGATACTAAGAGATTCTTGGATTAGATTCATAGTAGAAAGTGTTTATTTATTTATTACTAGCTGTGCCCCGCGGTTTTACCCGCGTTAAACTTTATAAAATATGGCCTATGTGTTATCCTAACTACAAAAATTAGCCTATGTTCTTTCTCAGGGTCTAGACCATCTGTATACCAAATTTCATTCAAATCCATTCAGTAGTTTTGGCGTGAAAGAGTAACAGACAGACAGAGTTACTTTTGCATTTATAATATTAGTTAGGATTAGGATTATTAAAATAACTTCTTGAACGTAAATGTACGGAGGCGGCTTAATGCAACATGCATTTGCTTCCAGTCAAGCTTTGGGAGATGCAGATAAATTACGGGTAGTTGATCTGTGATTTTTTATATAAGACAAAACAAGTTAGGAAGACATACAAATGAAAGCTAATCAGTAAAAAAGAAAAAATGAAAAGCTACACATAACGGAATATAAATACTATATATGAATAACAACATACTACAATATATATTATATCTAACAACACCTACCAACAAGGCAGGTATCGAGTTTTGGCGCCAACGTGGAAAAAGACGCATCGAGGCTATGTTTTATTTTCAAAAACTGGTGTAAATTCGAGTTTTTATGTGTAAATATGGTGGATTTTTTGACATAACACCTTCGACAACGTGCACAAGTGGAGGAAAGTGTGATATGCCGTTAATTGTGATTTTCCGTGTTGTAACCAAAACTACATAAAAGCCTCTAATAAAGTCTCCACTGCTTTACTGGGGTTGGACAAGGACTATGTATGACTTGACTGTGACGGACTTTACTTGACAATGACGGAAATAAATGATATAAAAATATATTTACTGAAGGCTCATAAGGCCAAAGAAGCCAGAGCCGTAAAACGGAATTAAAAAAAAAAGCAGGTATCGACCAACCACTGAACCGGCCAACCGGCCCGTCGAAACTCGACTCGTCGAATAAACACTAAATTATAATGAATTTATTGATCTTACTTACTTATTTATCGTATGGGCAGTGGTTACCCTGGTGTCTGAGTTGTTAAAGCCGCCCAGTAGGTCTCTGACATGGCTTAACGACTGTTGCCCAATAGTTAAAACCGGGACCGACAGCTTAACGTGCCCTCCGAAGCACGGCGACGCTCACAAAATAAACCACTTTGGCGGTCACCCATCTATGTACTGACCGGGAGCCTAGTTGCTTAACTTCGCCAATCACTTACGGACCGGTGAGAGCATTCATATTTATTGATATAAATACCGAAACCAATATTAGTTTTTTACCCGAATTTATCCTAAAACTAAACCGCATAATATAATAATGACTTATGAATAAATTTAGAATCTTACAGTTTCGCTTGGTCGTCTCAGTTGGGGCCATTGGACCCGGTGGTAGCATTAAAGCGCGACCGTCGTTATTAACACAAGGTCCGTCATAATAATAATACCTTAATATAGACAGAACCATTGACAATATGTAGTAAAAATATTAGACTTAAACTAGATAATTAAACGTAATCTCTTGACAATAACTTTATATGAGCTAGCTTAATATCATTGCTATAATAAAATAAATTTTATAAATGTTTTCATACAATGTGTATCTAAATATCTATGTTACTAGAAATAATAATGTATACAACTATATTACTACAAACATGTTATGACTAGTTACAAGCGCTTTTTTAAAGTCTACGTGAATAAAAACCTTTTTTATTTAATTTATTTTTTTATAGAAGTAGGTATAACAAAGAGTATATTTCATAGCAATCACAGTATATTGAATCCAATCGTACAGATGAAACAAGAATGCCTTCAATCGTATAATTTGCTGGCTGCATGCAATCCCATCATAGTGTTGGGAATCACATCAGTCCCCGGTTCATTTGCCGGTCATTATTCCGGGGCACGTCTCGCAGCGCGCGTCCCTCTACCATGTCACTCATTGCTCAGTTATTCACAGCCATTTGTAACAAGCAGTTTCCTTAATTACGCGTACGGAACCATATGCTTAATTATTATAGTTTGCACTTGGAATATTTTAAATGGGTAGGCGTATAGTATGGTTCTGATTTGTTGCTAAGTTAGGAGTTTGTTTGATTTATGGCGTATTTATACGGTTATGGTATATTAAACATGGCGTCTAGGATCCTTTATTGAATCATTTGTAGATGCATTTATCCTAAGCAGTTTATTGTGGATTAGATAAGCTAGATAAGATCCAATAATTGGCTTTAGAATCGATAATTGAAAAATAAGTACAAATAAATAAATAATAATAATATCCTGGGATATTTTTTACACAATGCGATCTGATCCCAAACTAAGCAGCTTGTACTATGGAAACCTGATAACTGATATACTACTTCTTTTTAGAAAACACACACTTATATTAGATAATTACACCCAGACACAGTACAAACAGACATGTTCATGCACACAAATATCTGTCCTAGGAGGGAATCGAACTCCGGTGTGAAAAGCAAGCATTTGCCAACCACGCCACAGGCCGGTCCAATATCTGCAAAATTTTATCCGCTAATAATTTGCTTCAGTATGGAAAAATAAATACAAATTAATTCCTGTATCGCGGGATACTTTACCAACATACGGTTAACGGACATAAAGTACATCCAGACTCAGAACAACTATTTATGGGTCAAACAGAATAGTTGTCCTGCGCGGGATTCGAACCTGGGACACGAAGAGGCGACTATCATAACCACACGTGCAGTCAAATCGAAATTCGCCGCCATAGTCGAACTTCGGCTAGGCTCTATTTATATGTAGATATGAATATAGATTTTATTAATTAAAGTCATCTCCACACCATCGCGTCGCATCGTCACGTTTTACATTTACTTAATTATTTCTTCCCATTTTATTCGAGGCCAAGTCATTTAATTGTCTGCATTTTGTATACCTTACGTAATTAATATGATACGTCGTCGCAAATTAATGTAAAATATCATTGAGCTAAGAAGTCAGAGCATGAATACAATTAAAACGGGTATAGTAATTAAGATTAAAGTAATTTCGCGATATTGAATCCTATTGTTATTCACAGTACGAGGTTTATTGGAAACTGTGTTGTGTAGCCAATCTACGGGTTCGCTACAATGATGAAACATTTGACATATCACGTAGGTGTGCGAGTAATTAATCAGTAGTCGATTCACGAACACGAGTTTGCAATGCATTCATATTTTGTTAGACTCAATTCAAGTAATTTCATTTAATACTAAAATACCATTAACATAGATTAAGGACGTAAAATACTATCTATACATATAATAAAATCGTAGGATAGTAATATTTTTAAAAAGGATACTTGGGGCGTGATCTTTCTATACATATAATAAAATCGTAGGAAAGTCAAAACTGTACATTGAATATTTTTTTAAAAGGATACTTGGGGCGTGATCTACAGTCGATATCGAAGCCAAAAATATAGTTTTTAAAATGTTTGTCTGTGTGACTGTATATATGTCGGGGCTAAACTCAAAAAGTACTGCATGGATTTAGGGTATATATATATTAACACGCTATCACCTACGGGGGAGGAGCTGTGATAGTACATAAAGTTTAACGCGGGTAAAACCGCGGGGCACAGCTAGTTCAAAATACAAAGTTAATTTGTAGTGCTAATTCCGCTAATTGTCGGTGCAATGCATATTTTGTAAGACTGCATTCAAATACTTTAATTTAATACTAAAATATCATTAACATAGTTTAAGGGCGTATAATACTATTCAAATTACAAAGTTAATATATAGCAATTCCACTAATGGTCAGTTTAATCAATGCATATTTTGTTAACACTACATATTAACTATTTTAAATTTTATGGATTTCCGCAAAGTAACGACTAATACTAGAAAAGACTAGAAAATATTAATTTTTAGTATGGTGTTATGGATAAATTCAAAAACCACTTAACTATTTTATATATATTATAGCCGCATATACTATGATGATACAATGTATGTGTTTATATTTGTAGTACTCATTTCTAACCAAAAAAATACCCAAGAGATTATATTATATCCAAGTTAAATAACAATAACTGCTTTTTTGATCAAATTAGTCATTGTACTCAACCGTGTAACAAACTGCTAAAGCCCCTGGATGCATATCATTGATACATTTATTACCAGTATTACAATAAGCAATACATCCTTGATTAGAAGAGTATCCTTTTACTATTCTAATATGAAATAGAATTTCAAATGTTATTCCCGTGTATTACACTCGACGGCATAATAACGACATTCCGATAGAGTCGCTTCAGATAGTGCGATTTCACACAATCGAGGCAATTGCGCTTACAATTATCCGCTCGGGATCTGCTACGACTGCTTCTTTTGTGTGAATACAGAGAATATTGCTAATTTATTGTGTATCGCTGTTTAAGCTCATTTGCATATAAACTGAACCTAATGTTCTCTGTTATATCTCACACATAAAGCAGAATCTACTGCAGGTTAAAAGATAAATTATTATGATTATGCCACAGTACATGGACAATATTTTGGTCATAAAATAATAATGAAATTGGCGTAACGTATTCGATGATAAATCGTGATGATTCATCAATCATTGAATTAATAACAATTGATTCATTAAAAATTCAATGGGCTCTTAAATATCAGATTTTTCGGAGAGTACCACGATTTTATAGAGTCTATATTAGCTAATATGAACTCCATAAAAATCGTTGCACGAAATGAAGTTCGATCGCGGATCAGAAAGAATTTCGTATATTAACCTGTTATGAACTTTCGCTGTCACTCCTGAGTGAATATATTGCGTCACGTTTATACAAATGCGCTGACGTGGTGCGCCATTATATTTTTTTCAAATAGTTCATTTAGACTTGAACTTAATACAAAAATGGTGGTGTCGCTGTCAATAGGTAAACAGGTCATCGTACGAATTTCTTCCTGCTTAGCAACCGCACTTTAGTATTGCCCTGATACTAAACTATATATTTAGTATCTTAAGTGATATCCTTTGCTATACGCAGAATTTTAACATTTCATTATTATTTCATAAGCCAGACTCGAGTCAAGTTCTCATGTTTTTGTCGAATTAAGCTATGTACGGCAATGCTAGAAGTATGTTCTGAATTTGTAATCACACTAATATTATAAAGGCAAAAGTTTGTGAGTGTGTGAGTGTGTATGTTTGTTACTTCTTCACGGCTAAACGGCTGGAACGATTTTAATAAAATTTGGTATGGAGTTAGCTGACACCCTGGATTGACACATAGGCTATAATTTTATTCAGTTTCCCGCGGTTTTACCCGCGTGGCACAGCTAGTGCAATATAAAAGTACTATAGTTATTATCAACATTTGGGATATCATAGTGATAATATAGCAATAAATAATTATCCAACAGTTAATTACATACTAACTTAAACTTTATCGTATAACCTTGTAATTCGGTTCAATATCTCTAACTTCTACCATCCTTTGGTAAACACAATAAGTGGCCCATATTGAGTTAAAGTCAAGCGTAAGTAGCTGCCAACCAATAATGTATTGTACTGAACAATATATTGGATTTTTCTTATGTCACTTAGTGTCAGCAATTATTGAGCTAAATAGTGCACAGCGCTGTTAAAGAAATGTTTACTTCAAAAATGCTGCGGTCATGTGAGTTTAATAACGGCGTGTGTGAATTAGAAGAAGCCCTCCGTCTTACGAATATTCGATCAGGTCACGTGTCCTGACGCGAGTTTAACATTTTTAACCCGTCCCAAAAAAGTGCACAACGCCGCTAAAGAAGTTTTCCCTTCATAATTTTTTTTTTTTTTTTATATCAGAGGGCGACAAACGAGCAAGTGGGTCACCTGATGGTAAGTGATCACCGCCGCCCATAGACACTCGCAACACCAGAGGTGTCGCGGGTGCGTTGCCGGCCTTTAACAGTCAGCAACCAAGTGCTGCTGACCCTTCCCCCACCCCAATGAGCTCTGGCGACCTTACTCACACTCGGAAACACAACATTGAAATTATTAATGTTATTATTAAGGAATGTCTTCTGTAAGGTGGAGGTACTTCCCCAGTCGGGCTGCTCTTTGAGCGAATAAACGCTATGCCCCACCTCTCTTAAAAACTTCACGATAGTATTGTCGGCGTGTAACAACGATGTAATTTTTATTGAATTAAGTGTGGGCCGTGGTTCCGTAGAGCCGCCAGGCATATCAAAAGTAGGTCGTAGTTAACTGCTTATACATTCGGCACACGCTTCTAGGGTCCCTTAACATCCGTACGTCAGTCACCCAC
The DNA here is from genome assembly GCA_951640165.1 of Pseudoips prasinana. Taxonomy (NCBI): domain Eukaryota; kingdom Metazoa; phylum Arthropoda; class Insecta; order Lepidoptera; family Nolidae; genus Pseudoips; species Pseudoips prasinana. Next base: position 10,625,976 of record OX621239.1, read on the forward strand.
TTGCTCTTTATAAAAAATAAAATGACGGTTACAAATAACTGCATTTATTATTCTTATTGTTATTCATCATATATTTATTGACTAGTTTTGTTAAAAATTTGCACAAATACGAGACTGATGAAGAACGACAGCTGAGAGAGAGTACTCGTAGGAAGGACTTACCCTCTACAATTCAACCTAAATTGAATGTAGTTCAGCATAGTCCCAAAGAACAATCTCTTCTTATATAATAAGCTACTAATTTAAAATGATTCACAGAGTTAACTTATTTAAAAACAAATTGAAGACATATTTATTGAAGAAATGCTATTATAGTAGATATTAATGAGTTCATAAATGACAAACGACAAGTGAAATAACCTATTCTTGACTCTTAGGTATGATAGCTTTTGTTAGTTTTATTTTGTATTTTAGATATGTATTGTACAACAAATTTTTCACCACGATGTAAATTTTTAACAAATAAATGACTTATGATTACTGTATTTTTTTAATATGAAATGCGCTGTTCTGAATCGTTTCTACAGTTTGTCTTTAACCTAAAGATATCAAAAAATGTATAAAAATATGTTAATGGTATCCTCCCAGACGTATCCGTCGATGGCGAGACCCTTAGCTTGTGTTGGCCTGGCCCCTTGCATGGGCGCGAACATGACTAGCAAAGCGAAAAGGTAGCTCCTTAAGTCCACAATAAAAATTATCTTACACCTTGTATAATCTGTAAGGGCCTTATATGAATCCGATCTATAAATTCAAGTTTCTAATTGTAAATAAAGTTGGCAAGTAATATTAAAATAAATATTATTAATGTAACTGTTTAAATATGTAACAAAAAGACGGACTATATTACGTGTCCTATCTGTGAATTTTAAAATGGATCCATCCATCCGATAGGACACGTAATATCAATACTTGGTTCCTGTTACGTATGTGTGCGTGTGCATGCGACGATGCGCGTAAGTGTGCGGGCTGCGCCCCGCGTGTCACCTTCATCTGACATTAAATCAGTGTGTAACCAACTAGCGAGTTTCATTGATGTGCATTGCTCCTATCCTTCCGTGCAAATATATAACACGTGGCGACGAGCGGACTCACGATTTTTTTTGAAAATGTCTTCGGGAGCGACTTATGGGGTGCTGACGACTTTTGATCACCAGTCACAAGAGTGGAACACCTTTAAATTGCGACTGGATCAGTGGTTTATCGCAAACGACATAACCTCCGAGACTGACAAAGCAACAATCAAGCGAAGGGCGATATTATTAACGTCATTATGTGAATCAACATTCAAACTTGCTTGTGACCTGGCGTTACCCAACAAGGTGGAAGCATTGAGCTACGAGGCGATTGTAAAACTCCTCGACGATCACTTCACACCAAAAAGGTTCGGGTTTGCAGAGAAATCAGTGTTCTATTCGGCAACACAGCGACCAGGTGAAACTCACACTCAATGGGCGGCCAGGATAAGGGGATTAGCGACTCACTGTGGATTCAAGAATTTGGAGGAGGCCTTGCTGGACAAATTTATCATGGGCATGGTACCAGGACGGGAGCGGGACAAACTTTTCGTGCAGGACCAGCGGGAGCTGACCCTCGCGAAGGCCATCGACTTGGCAGAAAGCGTGCGCTGTGCACGACAAGCTTCGTCAGGGGTAGCACCGGGTAGCATCGGTGCAGGGGGCCCGGACACCGTCTTTAACATCTCCAAGAAGGAAAAGTGCAGTGTGTGTGGATTGGCTAATCATAAGTCCAATCAGTGTCGTTACAAAAACTACAAGTGTAAAAAGTGCAATAACAAAGGGCATCTACGTAAAATGTGTCCCAACGAGGGCAAAGTAAAATACGTGGATGAAGGGTCTGTGAATGGCGGAGACGACGACGGTGAGTGTTTTTATAATATTCGGTGCGTAAAAGGGAAACCTATGTTGGAGCGTGTGATGATCAGTGGTCTAGCTTTAGAGTTCGAAATCGACAGTGGCTCGGCGGTGAGCGTCATTTCTGAAAATACCTACAATTCAAATTTTAAACGGTTGCCATTGTTAGTCACGAACAAAAAGTTATTTAGTTATACGGGAGAAAATATCGAAACGATTGGTGTTGTTTTGTTACCGATATCGTATCTTGGGCTGACGCGTACTTTGAATGTGTACGTTGTGCGCGCGGGCGGACCGCCGCTGTTAGGCCGCGACTTCATTCGGGAGTTCGAGCTGGAGTTGGCGCCAGCGCGCGTTCATACCGTGCAGGAGCAATCAATATGCGAATCTAGCACTAATATCGTTAGCCAACTATCTAACATGTTCCCTAAAGTATTTTCAGATAAACTCGGGTCATTTAATAAATATAAAATTGATTTACACTTAAAACCCGAATCTAAGCCGATTTTTTTCAAAGCGAGACCGGTACCATACGCACTAAAAGATAAATTAGACAAGGAGCTCGACCGATTATTATCTCTAGGCATTTTAAAGCCTGTTGAACACTCTGAGTATGCCTCGCCCATTGTTCCAGTTTTAAAAAAGAACGGTAGCATCAGATTATGCGCTGACTACTCTGTTACAATTAATAAACAGTTGATAATCGAACAGTATCCGTTGCCGACCGTAAATGACTTGTTAGCAAAATTACATGGAGGCGTTCAGTTCAGTAAAATTGATTTATCTATGGCGTACAATCAATTTATATTAACTGAAAATTCTCAGAAGTTAACTTGCATCAATACTCACCGTGGTCTCTTTTATCATACCAGGCTCGTGTATGGGTTGTCCAGTGCGCCATCCATCTTTCAGCGCGCCATGGAGTGTTTGCTCTCGGGAATCGATGGAATCATATTTCTATTGGATGATATCCTCGTAACGGGATCCCATAAAAATCAGCATAAACAGAGACTCAATACGGTATTACAGCGCTTAAATGATGCAGGGTTAACAGTACAGTTGAGTAAATGTGATTTTTTTAAAGATGAGATTACATATCTTGGTCACGTCATAGATAAGCATGGAATTAGGAAATCGCCCGATAAGGTGAAAGCTATTTTACAAGCTCCCAAGCCGACAAATGTGTCTCAGTTACAGTCGTTTTTGGGTCTCACTAATTATTATCGGAACTTCGTGCCGGACGCGTCGTCTATATTAAGTCCATTATATAATTTATTACATAAAAATACAAAGTGGGAATGGACTTGTGTTCATGATGACGCGTTCACCCGAATTAAAAACATATTAACATCCGATAAAACGTTAGCACATTTCAACCCGAACGCCAAATTAATATTAACTGTCGATGCGTCACCGACAGGTTTGGGGGCTGTATTATCTCAAATAGGCGATGACGGGTTAGAAAGGCCCATTTCCTACGCTTCCCGGACGCTTTCGGCAGCGGAGAAGAATTACGCACAGATACAAAAAGAAGCAACTGCGATAATTTTCGGGGTAAGACGTTTCCACCAATACCTTTACGGTCGGTCCGAGCCCTTCGTGCTTCGAACAGACCATAAACCCTTGTTAGCCATATTCGGACCACACAAAGGCATACCCGAAGTGTCTGCCAACCGTTTACAGAGATACGCAATATTTTTAGCTGCATATAATTATATAATTGAGTATATTTGTAGTAAACAAAACAGCGCGGACTATCTCTCTCGGGCGTACATGGGCGACAACGAGACGAAAGTGGCGGACGAGCTCGCCGAATGCGAGGATCGCGCGGCCTACGTTAATTTTGTAGTGAACGGCGACCTACCGGTGACATTAGAGGACCTGCGTCGGGAGACGGCTCGCGACTCGCAGCTAGTCACTATAAAAGGCTATGTATTAAATGGCTGGCCTAGAAAGTTATATGACGCAAACTTAAAACCATTTTTTAACTGTCGGACACAGTTGTCTTACGAAAATGGTATCTTAATGCGCGGACATAAGGTTGTCATTCCCTTGAATTTGCAAGGTAGTGTATGTAAGGAACTGCATAGTTCACATTTCGGGGTGGTGAAGATGAAGGCGGAGGCTCGTAAGCGGCTATGGTTTCCTGGCGTGGACGCAGCCCTAGAGCGAGTGGCGGGCGCTTGCAGCATGTGTTGTGCGCTGCGCCCCGCACCACCGCGCGCTCCTCTAGCGCCTTGGCCATTGCCGCCGCATCCTTTTTACCGAATTCACATGGATTTCCTAGGCCCGTTTCATGATTACATGTTTTTAATTATTGTCGACGCTTATAGTAAATGGGTCGAATGTTACGATGTGTCTTCTACTTATAATTCAAAGACGGTAATAAGTAAATTGTATGATTTCATGTCGCGCAGAGGTGTCCCCGGACTATCTGATGACGTCGCTCCTTGACCCGGGCCCGTTACCGGCTCTCCTCTCCCGTCGGGTTGTGTGACTGACTCGGAATGGGTGGCAGCCAGCTAAATTTTTATTCGACTACAGGAACTCTAAAAATAGTACCACTGATATATCACCCGCAGAGATAGTGTTTGGGCGTTCGTTGCGCTCACGGCTGGATCTGTTGAATCCTACCGCGCCGTCACCGTTATCCACAGACCTGACTCGAACCGTCTCGCGGAATCAGTCCTCACAGGCTAAATACTTTGGAGGCGTACAAAGAACGGACTTTAAAACAAATGAACTTGTTTGGATAACAAAAAATATTAATAATAAAAAATTTAGTTGGATCGAAGGCATTATTAAAGACAAAATAGGCAAAATGATGTACGTTGTATGTGTGCCACATCTAGGTGTCGAAGTGACCAGGCACATTGACCAAATAAGGAAAAGGCTGCATTCGTCAACAAGGGACGAACAGGAGTGGGACCCAGACGTAGTGGATGATGTGGCGCCGCTGGCTGCCACCCATTCCGAGTCAGTCACACAACCCGACGGGAGAGGAGAGCCGGTAACGGGCCCGGGTCAAGGAGCGACGTCATCAGATAGTCCGGGGACACCTCTGCGCGACGCCGCTAAGGCTCAAAGGCGACGGGCAATTAGTCCGATGTTTTCAACACCTGTGGCGGCTCAGTACGCTAGTGATGTCGATGACGAACCAGCAGATGAATCTTATTGATTCTATATATTCACAACCTAAGGGGAGGGATGTTACGTATGTGTGCGTGTGCATGCGACGATGCGCGTAAGTGTGCGGGCTGCGCCCCGCGTGTCACCTTCATCTGACATTAAATCAGTGTGTAACCAACTAGCGAGTTTCATTGATGTGCATTGCTCCTATCCTTCCGTGCAAATATATAACAGTTCCTCATTATCAGGATGGAGTATTGAGTAGAGTGCACTTTATTGCACTAAATAAGCAAAGTTTACAAACGTAACTAACATAACGATATACTTTATATTAAATTGGTCCAATCGGTGGCCTTATCACCATGTACATAAGTACCTACACAGTTGTTCGCTTATCGATCGTTTTGATAGGCAATTACGGTTAACTGCCGAAATTAATTCTTCAGATAAAATTATGAAAAAAAAGGTATTTTACAGTACCTTACTAGCCACCTGTCTTAATTGCTAATCTAGTCCATCCAACGGTTGTCTGGAAGAAATCGCACTTATGCGATAAGACCGCCAATTGTACACAAATTGAAACTATGTCTATACATCTATATTTTTATTCTGTGGTGTTCAATAAAGTGTATCTATGAAAATTTACATAATAATCAATAATTTCGATTTTATGAACCAACGTGAAAACAAAGTTACTTCTAAACGTAAGAGTATCAAGTTCTAACAATAATTTTAGACGGTGAAAACAAATACCTAAAACCATGTAGATATCGCATACAATAACATGGATTTATCTATACACATCAAAATACAAAATAGCCCTCCAACTTCATAGTCACGCAATTTTTGTGGAACACAATATATGAAAAATAGACTTTTTGTGCACTCAATCAACCGTACAATGTGAATTATTGCTATGTCCGTTACAATATATTATCAATATTCGTATTTTGTTTGATGTTTTTTCTTTTACTAATTTATTGAAAGGCTTCGCAAAGTTAGACGGTTATTGTTAGATATATAACTAGTGCCTTAAGTTTAAAAAAACATCCTCTTGAAAATCGTCTTATTACAATAAAGGTCTATGGAGTGAAATATAGACGACATGTTAATTCAGGGTAGAAGCTATCTCGATTTCAAATTTGAACCACATTTTTGGGAGAATAAGTAGGAAATGGTAGTAGGAAATATCCAAAAATCTAAACTCTCAAAATTTCACATTTATAGTTATTTTTATGCAAAATCGGTTTGCGCTTGACCACGATCTCATCCGATAGTAAGTTAAAATGTGGTCGAAGGTGGACCGCGCGTACCCATAATGTGCCTGTTCACTCTGACCTTGAATAAACCCATGTTATATGTGTCTGGAAACACGTAGTTTGGGAGGGTGTTCCACAGCTTAGCCGTATTAGGAAGATGTAGATTTACCAAGCCCTGTACGATGGCATGTCCACCACCCCCTGTGTCCATACAGGCGTGACGTATCTTCGTGTATTACTTGATATGACAGCCTCCCTAATACCAAACAATCCTTCAACTATAATCTCGGTGATTACCCCGCCATCTGATTGCAGTCCGTGTAGATAATGTGCACCTGCGAGTGTGATAGGCAATCCTGTACTTATGGAAATGAACATAATTTAAACCTCAACCATGATTACGATTTTTAGAGACGTTTCGTGCAACTGCTGTTCTACTTTATACGATGATGTCGTTATACGAGAAGACGAGGGTCACCTGTCTAACGAGGGTAGGTAATAGATATGAGTGCAAGCCACCAAATCTTCTATTTCCCATGCCATTTCAATAATCCTATTGAAATTGCATAAGTGCGTGTCATATTTCGTTGGTGAAATCAACATACTTGTTTGAGGTTCTTTTGCATAGTACTCAAGATTTAAAATTGAAATATAATCCACAATAAATATAGATTTTTCAGAATAAAATTTCATTCTCACTATTTGGCACTCACAGTCGCTAATCAAAAATTATCCAAACAATATCGCACATATAAAAAAACATTATGATCGATCAAAATAAGGAAATGAACACCAGATGATTTGCAGACTTGCCCTGCCCCGCCAGTTACCTAAATCATTAGTTGTAAGCCCATGGTTGGCAATCGAAATCCAAACACTGTTGTGATTTACGTTCAATTTCGTATATAGGTCGCGATGATTGGCGCATGTTTCCTCGTCAATTCTATGTATACTCGATATTTTCGTGTCATTCGTTCGCTGCCTGTCGAACCACACGACCAGGCTTTTTGTTATTTTTAAGCTAACATGATTTGCTCGATGCCATATTAGTTTCAGTACCTAAGTACATATCTCCGATTTTAAGTAAATTGTTTAAAAACAATGGGTTCTCTTCAATAAGAAAACAGTACTAATAATTTGCTGATAAATTTAGAATTAGATATAGCCTGACATAAAATTTATTTGTGAATTCCAAAAAAAAACTGCGGATGCATATAACTGTAGTTATTTTTATTTTGCGAGCAATTACATTAAAATATTCTGTATGTTTATTGACTTCACATAGAATACTTGCATACACATTGATATAATATGAAAAAATATTACTAATTAATAATCAATATGAATTTTACATAGTAAATTTCAAAGCCATTGCAGTTTGAACTTTAACTATGCCACCTATCATAATTTCATGGTTAGGACCCTGAGTGAATGATTTGTAGTTTCCATATTTGGTGTTCCCTTATCTTTGACAGGTGCCTTTGAAATATCCAATACGGCTGTGCTTTATTTCAAAGGAAGCTGTATTTGATATGAATCCATCAATGTCGATGTCAGTAAGAACATACCTCCAGTATTGTAATAACTTCGACTGTTGACTAAATATCACACTAATATTATAAAGGCGAAAGTTTATGAGTGTGTGAGTGTATATATTTGTTACTTCTTCACGATTAAACGACTGGAGTGATTTTAATAAAATTTGGTATGGAGTTAGCTGACACCCCTGATTAACACATGGGCTTATATATTTTTAAAGTTTAACACGGGTAAAACCGCGGGGCATAGCCCCATAATATACATTATTTAAAGTAACAATAACATGTTAATTTTACCAAGAGTTTCAAGATTCTGGTGCCCCATCTCCCAATAAATATTATTCTTCAGATGAATGATGAAACCTATAATTATGTATAATTATAACCTTTGCTATATTAGGTTAGGCGAGTGGTTTTCATAATTTTCGCCATCATATAAGCCCACCACTGTATGCATCTGAATATTCATAAATTAGCGGCATTTAGCCACTGGTGTCCTATTCTATTCTATTATTTTAAGCGTAATATACATTTCCAGTCAGTGGCAATAAATAAATATGTGAAAAAGATTCAGGTAACGATTATCTGAGCGTAACAATTAATTAATTGTTGAAATTGTATGGTTTCTGGTAGATTACTTTTGAAATCAATATTCAGAGAATCAAAGAAAATTCTAGGGATAATATTTTAAGTTTAAAAAATATTTTAAGCTTTTCATAGATCGAATTAAATTGTAACTCTGATTTCAATACAGAATATGGTACCAAAAAATATAAAATAAAAACAACAAAACATTATTACAAATTTATGAATTATTAAGTACTTTTAGTCATTCTTTAATTGGATTTTGTTCCGTCTTTACTTGTAACCGATGTTTGTCAAATGTTGTTACAACATAAAATGAACATACTATCGTAGATAGTTGGTGAGCAAACTTCGAATAATGGACAGGCCAAATTTAAAACCTCCTTTAAAAGTCAGTCCAAATAAACGAAGTCATTTTTAGATAGGTATAGTCGTCTTGAATACAAAAGCAATGAAGATACAGAGCCATTTCAGCGGGAGAATTTCGCTGTGAAAATTCATACCCTATTCGCGTTTCTAAACGTAGCTGTACAAGTTACGTTTAGAAATTACACGGTTTAGATGAGCAAGGCTTCGTAATAGCATTTTGATATCTACTCGTTAGTTGCTGCATAAATCCAAAAGCACATTAATGCCGTAATGTAATAACGAAGCACCGTGTAAATTCATGAATAATTGTTTGTTTATTTAGTATCCTGTATCCAGTGTAGTTTAATATTTGTACCACTGTTTAAATCATTGGGTAAGGAATATTCTATTACATTTAATTTTGTGTGGTATATTTTTAAGGTTACCTAGTACTTAACTGTTTCACTAAATACATGAACAGATTAACTAATAGAAAAGTCTTTAAAACTTGTATTTAAAAAAAATAAAAATGAATATATCGAAACAAATAACGACTTTAATGCAGAATTTAAAGATATTTGTCTTTTTTCAAGATGTGATTTGCTATTATGTATCAATATTATTTTAGTTAAATAGAACGTGCTGGCGATTCTGCCTTTTACATCACTAAACTAATTTAAAAGTCATAAATATCTCTCTCTATGATCTCGTCGTATGAAAAGAACTGGCCATACATAGAATTATTCGCACCGTTGTTCGCATAATTGACATTATTTGAACACCAAAACTAAATTGATACAACTAGAGATGCCTTGTGCTTTATTGAATTAAGAAATAGAATGATAATATCATTATGGACCCTATCGGGCACAGAAAATGGAGGGAGGAAGAGGATTTTAGTTAAAGACATGAAATCCTATCATAACTGATGTTTTATGCTATCTTATTTATCAATCATAAATAATAGGCATTTGTTGTTAATAAATTACTTACTTACTAACTTATCGTATGGGCAGTGGTTACCCTAGTGTCAGAGTTGTTCAAGCCGTCCAGTAGGCCTCTGACATGGCTTAACGACTGTTGCCTAACGGCTACAACCGGGACCGACAGTTTAACGTGCCCTCCGAATCACGGAGACGTTCAGAAATTAAACCACTTTGGCGGTCACCCATCTATGAACTGACCGCGAGCCTAGTTGCTTAACCTCGCCAATCACTTACGGACCGGTGAGAGCATCTGGCTGGCTGTAATATAATAATAATGTATTATTATTTTTTTATTATTATTCTGTTTAAATAATGGTACGTGTCTTTTGTTATCGAAATCATTTTCAGGCATGTTTCAAATATATATCAGAATGTTAAATAAATAAATAAAATAAATAAAAAAGGTTTTTATTCACGTAGACTTTAAAAAAGCGCTTGTAAATAGTCAGAACATGTTTGTAGTAATATAGTTGTATACATTAGATATTATTTCTAGTAACATAGATATTTAGGTACATCTTGTATGAAAATACAAATAATTGTAACTAACAAGGAAAACATGTTGGCAAAGTAATTAAGTTTTCAGAAATTTGTAGCGTGCGGCAAACCGCGTATTAATCTCTTACAATATCTAAGAGGCAACGTTAAGCGAGTATTTAGACCTAATCTATGGCGGTTTTCCACAATTATCGGACCAAAATCGAGGCGTGGCGCGATTTATAACCACATAAACTTTCAACGAAAATGGTTGAAGCCCGCGTTATATTAAACGACTAGGTTTTAGTGGGGCATAAATATAACCGTGAAATGTTAAAAAGTTACCTACCAGAGATGATATCATTGTGGGACCTTGCAATATACTGCCACAATAACCTCGACGCAGACTTATTATGTGACATTACGAGCACTTGAACCTGGACCTTATTACATTTTGCTGACGTATTAATTTCATTTGAAATATTTTCACTTACTATAACAATATTAAAATATGGAGTGAGTCATGTCTTATTAATTTGTTAAAAGTTCAAATGCCTCGAGTCAATCGGGGGGAATTTTTTCAGGCGAATGTCGCGCCTATGGTTAACATATCCCAGGATTGCAGCTAGATATTGCTAATCTTATAAAATCATGTTTTTTGATGTTTCAATAAAATACAGTCGCAAAATTGGGGCATTATAAGTTTAACGTCTATGTCTGTATGTATGTCTGTGCGTGTCCGTCTATGGCATCGTAGCTCTTAAATGTATGGACCCATTTCGATGCAGTTTTCTTCATTTGAAAGGCAAAAAGTTTGGTTAATATCGGTGCAGCAGTGTAAGAGTATCGGCTCTTTTCCAAAATTATGTAATTACAATTGGAGTCGGGGGTTTTCTAACGTTTAGGTTAAGTAGATAGTAGGTAAATTTAAATAGAGTACGGACCTCAAGGAGCTTTTTCAATTAGGCCAGTGAATCTAAACAACTTGTAGAAGATCTTCTTGTAGAAAAAGTTTCTCATACAATAATATGAGAAACTTTTTCTCTTTTCTAACAAAATCCCTGGTCAGGCCAAAAGTGATGTTGAGATTGTTCTTTTTACAGTATTTAGTATCAGCCCGAAGTCTGGGAGTTGGTGGTATTATACCCCTGTGCCCAGGAGAGCACGTAAAGCCGTCGGGAGTAACTGCCCTCTTTCCGGTCGTGTTGATAGTCGTCCAAATGGATCACGAGAGTGATGGAAGAGAACGTGGCCCTGTGTTCCTGCGCAGTCTCAATGGAGAGGAGCTCCATTGAGACTCATTGAGGAGGTGAGCCGCCGTGGCTCAAATTCGGCTAGAAGGCCATTATTGTTCTTAAGGTTTACCCAATGTTTTTGTTAAAATTTACTCGTATTTAGTAAACAAGTATCTGTTATTACATTTACAATAAATTTTTCCTTTGAACTACAAATTGGAAAACATAATTAAACATTTTAATCTTCAGTAATTATATTCGTTTCCCAGGGAAAGCTGCACGGGGCAGACGACTTCCTAATGAGAAACGAAATTGGTCGACGGGATTACAGTTTCATAGCCCGCTGCGCTCATAATGGAATAGAATTAGGGAATCTCATTAAAACGAAGATCAAGAAGTATTTTAAAGTATGGCGGGGCACGGTCAGCGACCCTACTTGTTCAGACACTATATAATGTGTAAGTGCATGCAAGCACACACCAAAACATGAAAAATATAGCAACATATATTTTACTTATTTATTTTACTAACTATACAGAATCAACTGAATTCTAATTCACCAAATCTGCTTATAGTAGCTAACTGATTGCAGGTATAAAAGAGGAAAATATAAATATATATACATTTTACTTGCCATACTAGAGTAACAATCAGCTGATGCATTTTGTACGGAGAGCCAAAGAAAAAGTATTTTTTAGCTTCATCATCAACCTAATTGCTGTAATAGGTCCACGGCTGGACAAAAGCCTCCCCAAGAATCATGTTGGAAGGCTATGCCATAATTTCCATGCTTGGCGGTTGGCGATCGCAGTATGATGGTCGTAGTACTCAGAAAGAAACTGCTACCCGTACCATCTGAGAGGTATTCCCTCGGATCGACTTCTCCGCCTCCACGGGTTGAGATGGGGTGATGATATTCTGATATTCGCCGCCGATATCACACAGCTGCTTTTTTAGCTTAAAATTTGCTTATTTCTATGATATAGTTGGAACTGAAGTGGCAGTGGGCAGGGCACATAGCTCGTAGAGCCGACGGCCGCCGGGGCAGAAAGGTTCTCGAGTGGCGACCACGAACCGGAAGACGCAGCGTGGGCAGGCCCCCGACAAGATGGACCGATGATCTTGAGCGGTGTTGTGAAATCGATGGATGCGGATAGCGCAAGACCGACAATTGTGGAGAACAACAACAGGGGAGACCTTTGTCCAGCAGTGGACGTCTTTCGGCTGATATGATGGTGATGATGAGTTGGAACTATTTGCAAAAGGTCCGCAACCTAAGGTGTTGTGAGTGTCCGTGGGTGGAGGTGATCACTTATCACTTACATATCACTTACGTGACCTACTTGCTCGTTTGCCTTTCAATCATATACAGGGTGGCCGACGAGTTGACGTTAAAACGGAAAATTTAGATACTTTATGATAGAACATAGAACATACAAGGGGGTAATTCGAATACTCCTCATCATAAAGTATCAAAATTTTTCGTTTGAACGTCATATCCTCAGCCACCCTGTATAAAAAAGCTAAAAGATAAACTGGAAATTTTTACCGTCATGAATAAGATAGTTTCCAAAATAACAATGTATATATATAGGGCGGGCTTGGATGCTACTAGTGTGTCATTACGACCATCCGGTGTCAGGTAAAGTTCTCTAATTAATTTCATTACAACCTTTTCTAATTGGATGCAAGGGTCGGACAGTTTTACGATACACTGCATTTGGTCACCAGGGAAAGTTATTATCAAATTTAATTTACTAACTATGTAAGTAATCAAATATTTTTGGATTTTCTAATTAAATGCTCTTACTTTGAAACTGGACTAAATAAACAGTCAGTAATCATATAGTGACTATGATACACTTACCTATTACTAGATGACTGTGATAGAGTTGTAGCGTTGAAGCAACTCCTTTTAATTAAATCACCTGAAATCAAAGAAATTAAACAAAATTAAAATATAAATTAATTAGAATGATCGAAAAAGTTTCGAATTTTAGATCGGTCAACAGAAAAGTTGGTTTTATTAACTACTAATCTTATTTTTTCAGGTCAGATGAAATATTTTTAATCCGCCTTATTTATTGAATTCGACTGGGACTAGTACCAAATACTGTAAATCACACCTTGTTATCTTCTATGCTATCTCATGTCAACCGAATGACGTCTACTGCTGGACAAAGGCAAATCCCCAAAAGATTTCCACAATAGAGTTGTGGCCTTAATTCATTTTGTGGGACATGCCACAATCACCAAGTGTGCCAGACGGGTTGGCGTTCGCAGTATCAGAGAGACGCTGCTGCCGGATCTATTCCCTCGTCTTCGACCTCCACCACGGGATGAGATGGGGTAGCAATATTCTAAGATATTCCCTCGGGATGTCTTCTACGCCCACCACGGGATGAGATGGGGTGGCAATATTCTATACCGTAAGCCACACAGTATAATCTATGCTATCTGTATTCACTATAAGTCTATCTCTTCATTGCCTTTGACTGCCTCGTCGGTCTAGCTGACGCGTGTTAAACCGCAGATAATGAGGTCCTGGGTTCAAATCTCGGGTCGGGCCTTAAGTGATTTTGGAATTTTTCCGTAAAAAGAAATTTCTCAGTATCAGCCTGAAGTCTGGAAGTTGGCGGTATTACACCCCCGTGCCTCGGAGAGCACGTAAAGCCTTCGGTCCTGCACCTGAACTCTTTCCGGTCGTGTCGCAAGGCGTCCCATCGGATCATGAGAGTGATGGAATAGAAAGTGCCCCTGTGTTTGCGCACACACTTGTGCACTATAATATGTCCTGCGCCTGTCCTGTCTCCATTAACACTGGCCGCCGTGGCCGAAATTCGGTCGGGAGGACATAACCTCTTAAAATTTTTTTTTGCTACTGGTGTCTAACTATGAAGTTACTTCACTACTCAGCCATCCTTCTTATTAGACAACCTAAAATGAACCATCGAGATAGGTATTGTGTCCCCACATGTAAGTGGTAGTTAGACTTTCCCACGCCGCAGCGGATCCGGTTAACGTGAACCAGAGCATTCTGCTTTCCTTAGTCAGGTCCTCAGTACAGAAAGCCTAGGATAGATGATACTGTAATTAGAGAGAAATTCAGAATTTATTGGACTCTTGACTACCTGTCACGATTGTCATCAATTTTTTTATAATTACTAGGAGTTAGAGAGGTGTCCGAAACATTAAGAGTGGTCCCTCAAGCAACTAGACTAAACCCAAGAAATCTTCATCATTACACAAATATTTGTCCAGTGCGCGTAATTTCCATTGCAAACAATAAACAAAATTTGGATGAAAATTGTCATATTCCTCTGTATCTTTAATAAAGTTATACCTGAGTGGTGCAAAACAATATTGTCCGCAGGTAAGTTGGTACAATAATAAAATATGCGGCAGCACAGACTGCACAGTGGAAATAAAACTTAATTAGCGATTATAGCGTTGCGCAGTTTTATTCCATTTTAATGCACTCGGGTGTTTTTGTCCGCAAATCGAGTTACGTACACAAATTCAAATGGTTTGCAGTAACTGGATGTGCTACGTTGTGTTTCTCAACTGGAGTTCAGAGGGGTCGTGTACCTGATTACTATTTCTATTATTGTTGAATCTAAATCTTAACGAAGTAAATATTTATTTTTACAACACTAAAAAAGGAAAGACTGTTGTTGGTGTACAACTAATGTTAGTGAAGCACATTTTTTATATGCGACGCTTAATTTGCAAACAATTATTGTTTATCGTTAGTAAACTAATTTTATACCAGTAAGTTAGATTGGGCTATTTTTCTCGATTTGTACTACATGTATGTTTATTTTGTCGGTTTATTATAACTGGCGCTGTGAGGTGTACAGCGAAGAATACCACCTCCCCATTTCATCCCATAAACGTACGGGCAGGGTATTTTTTACGAGAGAACGGACAGCAACGTCGCTCTGTGAACTATGATTACATGGATTCTTATTTTATAATGGCATTTAAAATTATTGTATTCCTTGACAGTTTTAAGTCACAAATAATTTTGGTTCACCAAATGTAATGTTGAATTATCAATAATGAGATTATATACCTCAGCAAATTACAATATAGCATCCTTTGCGCATGCTAAAATTGAATGAATTTTAATCTAATTTTTTATACGGCATCTCCATGTTGAATATAGTGAAACTACTCTATAATGAAATTAAACAGTTCAATTTCATTATAAACCATCATGCGATCGCCAACCCGTCTGTTAAGCGTGGTGATTATGGCATACCTTGGGGGGTATGCTATAATTGTGAAGCTTAACACGTACAATTAATATAGATAACAATTTGACTTGGAGATCCCAGACAGACCAAATATGTAAAAAACTCAATAAATTTGCCTATGTTCTCTACAAATTATCAAAAATAGTGAACATAGAATCCGTAATGACGGCCTATCATGGCTATGTTTCATCAACATTCAGATATGGCGTAATGTACTGGGGGAATTCTGTAGATAGAGAACTAGTATTTAGAGCCCAAAAACGATGTGTCAGAGCTATGTTTGGCCTAAAAAGCACAGACAGCTGTCACCCGTTCTTTATTCGTCACAAAATTCTTACCCTGCCATCGTTGTACATATACGAAACTAATGTTTTTGTAAAATCTAACATTTCGTCATATAAAATAGCTCCCAAAAGTCATTACAGACGATTGCGGGATAAGAACAAGTCAGAACTCGAGGTCACCTATGGCAAAACTAAGCTGATGAATAATAGTACCTTCTGTATGGCCAAAATAGTATTCAATAAAATTCCAGAAAAAATTAAAACGTTGAATCTAGACAATTTAAAAAAAGAATTATTTAACATTTTGATAAATAAATGTTATTATTCATTGAAGGATTATTTAGACGACAATTCTATAATTACTGCCTCAAAAAATTGTACATCAACTCACCTACGTTGACAATTATGAATTTATTGGACATTAATATTTAGAATGACATGTAATAAGAATTTTGACATTTTTATATTTAAATTAATTATTTTAACCAATGAATTTGTTATATTATTAGTTAAATTATTCATTATGTTAATTAAATACAATATTTGTACGCCCCTGGGCAAAACATAGAGGATCTACCTGTTTGTAACATCTCACAACTTGTTGTAATTTGACCTATGTCAACAAATAAAGATTCTGATTCTGATTCTGATTCTGATTCTACACGTACGCTTTTGTTAAGCAGTGGACGTCCTCCAGCTGATATTTAAGTGGGGTCACAAGATGTAAAAGGTTGAGAAACAGCGTGCTCCTGGTTGATAGGATTACTGTGGCTTGTATCGTTAATTTTTACTACAATTATTGTCACACGTGTATATTGTTATGTTTACCTATTAAGTGTTGAAGTTGTGTAATCCTCTCGTGAAAATGAACGTTGATATTACGTGTTCATTTTATGTTGTTATAATAGTAGCCAACAGTTTATTCATTAATAATTTATCATCATCGTCATCATAGCAGACGAAATAAGTCTACAAGTGGCCTAAGGCCTTTCCCCAAAGATCTCCACAATCGTTAAATCAATCTATAATTAAAAATAAAAATCCGAATCCTAAGGCTAGTCGAAATCAAGCACCGAGTGGTTAGTTTCATATTTTAAAAGTTAATTAGTTTTTTGTATGGCAAAATAAAACTAAATACTTAATACACCTACCAAGTTTGTTTATTAAATTTTTTAATTTTATTTTCTATAAACCTAAGTATATAATTTTATTAATCAGATATTTTATCTGATTAATAAAATAATATACTTAGGATTATAGAAAATAAAATTTAAATGCTCACTAAGTGATAAAACTTAATAAGTTAACTTTCTATTTTATTATTAAATTTATGCACATCAATGTACAAAGGCGAACTTAATGCCAAAGGCACAATACCTATATTATTACATATATTTTTGGTATACTGTTTAGAATATGACTATTCCAAATATGATGAATTATTGCCCCAAGACCACATTTTTTTGTTATTCTCCAACCTTGGGGGCTACCGGCTAAGTCACCGAACATCGTTTTCGTGATCGGCGTTCAAATAAATAACGATACGATTGATTAAGTCATTTTTAACCTTTATTTATTTGAACGCCGATCACGTAAACGATGTTCGGCGACTTAGCCGTTAGCCACCTGATCTTACTTTACGTCTTTACGCCAGAGAACACAGGAATCAATACTATTCATGATAATATATATTTTTTTATTTACAAAAGATACGAAATCCAATTTTACTTTAAATTGTACCGCCAGTCGAGAGTTTCGCCACAAGTTAGCTAAATCCCTGAATATTGTAAAGCAACTATTAGCCCCGAGTCCGTGTTCCGTGGACGCTACCAAGTAAAGCCCGGTTTAATCGGATTACGGGATTCTTTTACGTGAACCGATCGTGATCCCAGTTTATCCGTCAATAATCAACTGTAAAACGAAAGCAGTAATTAGTGTTGAGTCAGCGGGGTACGTAGATCTGGATCTTATTACGTATTGGATTTCTGCTAGAGACTTGACCCCACCCATTTTATTTCGGGAAAAACAAAGGTAACAAAAGTTGCCTATTTCCTTTCCTAGGATTCAATCAATCCCTTCATAGCATTTCTTGTTTTCACCGGATCGTAATTGATCGGTGTGGTAAAGCACGTAGGCACGCGGTTAATCTATAGATGGGTGATCGTCAGAGTGAATAATTTCTAAGCATTTCTGGGCTTCAGAGGGCTCGTTAAACTGTCGGTTCCGGTTGTTGTCGTTTGATAATATTTGTATAGTCATGTTAGTAGGTTATGGGGCGGCAGGAATGTTCTGACTTGACTGCAGGGTAAGCATGTCCATTTGAAAGAAGAATCTACCACCTTGCAGAGTTTTATAATGATTTAAGCATCAATTTACACATATACATATTGACATATTATGGCCACAAGTGCGTGCGCAAACACAGGGCCACTTTCTATTCCACCACTCTCACGATGAGCTCGGAGAGCACAGCTTTTTGTGCTCTCCGAGGTATTAGGGTGTAGTAGTGCCAACTCCTAGACTTCGGGCTGTTACTTATAAATTTATTTATACGGAAAAATCACAAGATCACTTTTTGGTCCGACCTGGGATTTGAACCCGAATTTGAAATATTATAAATGCGAAAGTTGGTGGGTATGGACGTATAGGTCTATGGATCTATGGATGTTTGGTTACTTTTTACGCAAAAAATAGCCAACACATGTTGATGAAGCTTTGTAATAATATACGCTTAAACATCCGAATAACAGTTAATAGTTAGTAGTTAGTAATAGTTTAACGCGGGTAAAACCGCGGGGCACAGCTAGCCAGAAATAAATCTAAGTACCTATAACTGAAAAAATAATTTGCATAGGATTGCTATTACCAAATATTTGGTGTCGGAAGATTTTCGGTACAAAGTAACTGTGAAAGATGCCGGCGAAGGTTTCCCATTCTCATGTTAACTAAGCGAGAGCGTAATAACAGTATTTTCTATTGAAATACATATTATTTTTGGAAACATACACCTGTGAGGTAACGTCATAAATATGCTGATATATTTGAAAGGGAAAACCTCCATCCATTTAGGCAAATATCACCTTTTTGATTCTTAATTAAAATCAAGTCACGTTCGAGTTGGCTCAATATTTCCCAATTGTTTTGGAACGCGTCATATACTCGCTACAGCGGTCATCTATACGATGGTGCAATATATATGTAGTAAATGAAACTAAATTAAATAAACTATTTTTATACTTACTTATCGTATGGGCAGTGGTTACCCTAGTGAGTTGTTTAAGCCGCCCAGTTGGCCTCTGATATGTCTTAACGACTGTTGCCTAATGACTACAACCGGGACCGACAGCTTAACGTGCCCTCCGAAGTACGGAGATACTCAGACATTAAACACCTTTGGTTGTCACCCATCTATGGACTAACCGCGAGCCTAGTTGCTTAACCTCGCCGATCACTTGAGGACTGGTGACCTGTCTATGAGCTCATTTAATGCATTAATACTATTTTATACTAGCTGAACCGGCGAACTTCGTTCCGCCCTTTTCATTCATTAATTTGTTAGTTTTCTTTTTATTATGATACATACTTAATTTTATTTTATTTTTCCCTATTCCAAATTAAGTTGTATTTTTATTGACAAATAGCTGTACCCGCACTTCATCCGCGTATTAATTAATTTATTAGGTATTTTTATTGTTTTTTTTTCTAAAATAAAAGATTTTTCTAATATTAAAGAAGCCTAAGATACTCCTTATTACATCTGCTACATGCCAATGACAGTCCCGTCAAAATCGGTCCAGCCAGTTCAGCGATTAGCTCCGGCTAATCGCTGAACTGACTAGCCGGAACAAACAGACACGTTATTCTGGTGAATGTGAATGTGCCGAAAATATGTTCATAATATACATGGAGTAAAAAACGGTTATTTCAATACAAACAGACACTCCAATTTTATTTATATGTATAGATTATGTCTAACTTACAATTAGCAGCTCCATTCTTATGAGAATGGGATAGATATTGCATTCGCAACATGTAATAGGAACCTTTATCCAAACTGATGAAGGCAAAGAAATTACTTTAAACGTTAACACCGCCTTGATTGCTTTCAAAGCGTAGTTTCCGGGGTGTGCGTTAAAGGGATCCAATGTAGACGCTTGGAAACGTTTTCTGAGGATGCAGGCGACTAAACGTGACTCAACGTACACAGACTAAATTATTCAGATTCCCTCTAGTGAATTACGAGCGGTAGCCCGGCTCACTAGCTATACGTCTTATTTTAGCAATTTACAATTGTTTGTGCGCAGTTTGTGAAAAATCGGCCAAGTGCGATTCGGACTCGCGCACGAAGGGTTCCGTATCATTATCTATAAAAAAGTAGCCAAGTGCGAGTCGGACTCGCGCACGAAGGGTTCCGTACCATTATCTATAAAAAAGCGGCCAAGTGCGAGTCGGACTCGCGCAGGAAGGGTTCCGTTTCATTATCTATAACAAACCGGCCATGTGCGAGTCAGACTCGCGCACGAAGGGTTCCGTACCATTATCTATAAAAAGCGGCCAAGTGCGAGTCGGACTCGCGCACGAAGGGTTCCGTATCATTATCTATAAAAACGAACAAAAAATTCACGTTTGTTGTATGGGAGCCCCCTTAAATATTTATTTTATTATGTTTTTTAGTATTTGTTGTTATAGCGGCAACAGAAATACATCATCTGTGAAATTTCAACTGTCTAACTATCACGGTTAATGAGATACAGCCTGGCGACAGACGGACAAACAGACAGACAGACAGCGAAGTCTTAGTAATAGGGTCCCGTTTTACCCTTTGGATACGGAATCCTAAAAAGACATGGGAGTGGCCTCGTCTGGGAACCAGTGAGTACATCATTGCATTGCGCTGTTGTTGCAGGAATAATTTCAATGAAATGTCTCTATTTGCCTGGTTGGAAATTTCAAAGAGTTGTTGAGTAAGTGCTTAGAGTTTTGAGGGAGGTGGGTATAGCGTTCTGATACAAAGCAATGTTATAGGACCAATTCGTTTGGGAAAGATAGATATAATACTCGTTATTCTACACACTCAAACGGAAAGAAAATTCATCACACTTAATATTATAACGGTTGACCGTAGCCTAGTTGGTAGTACTCCTGTCTACGAAGCTGGTGGTCCTGGGTTCGAATTCCGGTAAGTGCAAATATTTGTGTGATGAGCACGAATATTTGTTTCTGAGTCATGGATGTTTTTTATGTATATAAGTATTTATCTATCTATATAAGTATGTATATCGTCGCCTGGTACCTATAATAATAATAATATAATATAATATATAGGGACAATGTCACATAGATCAACCTAGCCCCAAACTAAGCAAAGCTTGTACTATGGGTACCAGGCGACGATATACATACTTATATAGATAGATAAATACTTAAATACATAGAAAACATCCATGACTCAGAAACAAATATTCGTGCTATAGTACAAGCTTTGCTTAGTTTGGGGCTAGGATGATCTGTGTGACATTGTACCCAGATACATTATAAAGGCGAAAGTTTGTGAGGGTAAGTGTGTATGTTTGTTACTTTTTCACGTCTAAACGGCTGCAGCGATTTTATTAAAATTTGGTATGGAGTTAGCTGACACCCCGGATTAACACATAGGCTATAATTTATAAAGTTTCACGCGGGTAAAACCGCGGGGCACAGCTAGTTAGATATAAAGAACATAATGTACAACGGGCTGTCTTATCGCCTAAATCCTCAGCTTTTCTGAATACGCTTTAGTATTATTAATATCATCTACTATATAAAAATAAGTCGGGTTT
This sequence comes from Pseudoips prasinana, assembly GCA_951640165.1. Taxonomy (NCBI): domain Eukaryota; kingdom Metazoa; phylum Arthropoda; class Insecta; order Lepidoptera; family Nolidae; genus Pseudoips; species Pseudoips prasinana. The sequence goes on from OX621239.1 coordinate 10,647,769, forward strand.
TCCTTCCTGACGCTATAACTCCGGAACGCACGAACTGATTTCCACGGTTTTGCATTTGTTGGAAAGGTCTCGGGCTCCGTGGGGTTTATAGCAAAGAAAATTTATAACATTTAACGCGGGTAACACCGCGGGGCACAGCTAGTCTTTTTATGAATTAATCATTAAACAAGTATACTCCCCGCTACAGTCTTAGTGATAACACACACTTTTATTGTCAAAAATAGGACACAATGTCATATTATTAACATGATCTCTCTCTCTCTCTCTTATTTTATAATAATTTTGTATTTATATATTTTTATGCATATCAAGTTATATAGTCTTTAATATGTGGAAAATGTTAAATAGTCCTAAGTTATCCTTATTTTATACTACGTTAGATAACTGTAATTTTCCCAAATAAAAAAAATATATAATGGCACATGAGTCAAGTCGCCATACGTCAGACGCACGGAAAGTGTCAACAACACATATGGATATGAAATAATATAAATAATAAATATCCTGGGACATTATTCACATACGGCCATCTGACCCCAAACTATGCAGAGCTTGTACTATGGAAACCAGATAACTGATATACTACATATACTATTTTTGTTTTGTAGATACATATTATATAGATAATTACACCCAGACTCAGGACATGCACACAAATATTTTTCCTGGGTGGGAATCAAACCCACGACCTGCGGCGAGGAAAGCAAGCATTTACCAATATGCCCATCGTATGTACCATATGTTGCACGCGTCATATGCTACGGTAACCGTTTGCCTTCTATATAAGTAACTAATTTAAGAGCAATGCTCTAATCGGTGGAGTATCCTCCATTCCTCCGTTCTTATTCTTATTCTTCTGGTGGCGGCTATTTCCAGTCCCCGGAGATCCTGGTAACACCGCGTCCAGTGATGAACTATTGTGCTCGCCGCTCCAACTAAACTTCCCTGTCTAACCCTGCAACATAGATAAATTGCAGAATCTTTTTGGCAGGAGAAACGATAACATCGTCCTGGTGCAAGAAGTGTTGGCCCAGTACGGTGTTACGTTTATGCATCAGTGGCTCACAGTGACAGAGCAGGTGTAGAGGTGTTTCGTCTGCGTTATTGCAGAATCTGCACACTCTTCAGTCTCCGATGCCCACCGTGTACAGGTGTTTCCTGAGACGGCAATGTCCCGTTAACACCCTGGTTATGATGCATAAGTTCCTCCTATTAAGCGCGAGGACTTCGTTCGCAGTTTTGCGGTCGTAGCCCTTGATAGCTTTTTTGGAGTGATTTAAACCTGGAAGTTTGTGCCAGCGTTTAACAGCTTCCTGTTTGCAATGGTTCCTTAGGGTGAGTTGGACTGTGCTTTTTGGTATTCCGCATATCGGCTCAGGGCCGTATTGGACCAATTTACCTCCAGCCCGTGCAAGTTCGTCGGCACTTTCGTTGCCCTCGATACCCGCATGACCCGGTACCCATCGAAGTATCACCTTGTTCCTAAGGCACAGGGTATTGAGACTGTCAATGAAGTTCATAACCAGCCCTGACGTTATAGTGTCAGAGTTCAAGGCTAGGAGAGCCGCTTGACTGTCCGAATGGATGTAGATTGTGTGATTGACATAGTCTTTTTGCAAGTTGGCTTCTGCACATACAATGATGATTCCTCCGTTTCTTGGAAATCTCTTATACTTCTTGATACTACCCTACTTCCACTTCGTCATCCATTTGATCCATGTAAGTTATTCTTGGTCTGCCCCGGCCTCTCCGTTCCACTCAGGAAATTTTACAGGCACCATACTATAATTACTGTATAAAAAAGTAAAAATAAACAATTTAGCGAGTTACGAATTGCAGTAGTAATTCGGTACCTGTTCCAATTTGTGGCTGAAAGGCCGCAATTAAATCATGAATACTCATATTCGTGTTAATCACTTTTGGATTATTTATTGAGTAATCACAGTAGAGCCTGTGTTTACATTGTTGCCGCAGCAGGCAGGGTCCGAGGGAGGGGGGATTAACACAATTTACGCGAAAACAACGTTCATAGCATTCAAATGTGAAATTGAAAACTGGCGAGCTTCGCGCAATCCGTAGTGAGATTAACTTAACTAAATTATACAATCAAGCGTACATTCACCGTACTACTAGCGCTAGCCTTCGCCGCAAAAATATTGTACTGCATTTCCACTGTATTCGAATAAGTACAGACGCCAGCACATCCAGTTACCCCAATCTCTCAAATTTCTTTTATAGATTTTCAACTTTATCACAAAAGCATAAGGTTCCCTTTCAATTGGGGAAATTTGACAGATTGGGGAAGCTTGAAGTGCTGGCGTCTGTACAAAGGATTCTTCTCAGTTGAGATATTTCATATGAGAACTATGCACCTGCACAATCTACATCACATCAGTGGATACAGTTGTACTACAAAAAGCGCTCTTACTACCTCGGTAATCAAACACTATTTTCACCATTAAAAAGTAAAACTATTTTCACCATTTCGCCGTAGCGTTGACTATACTACTCATACGCGGAATGGGATCATTTACTCTTCCCCGTGGACACGTTTTCCAATAAAATCAAGCTAATTTTATAAAGGTGAAGGTGTGTGAATGTGTACATATGTTTGTTACTTCTTCACGTGTAAACGGCTGGAGCGATTTTAATGAAATTTGGTATGGAATGTTTTTTTAAGATTCTTTATCTATGGTCAGACGCAGACATAGTAAAGAATAATATTAGTAATTAGATGTGGGAAGTACCTACAACCTAATTCACCTGTCATAGTGGTTGTGATCGGCGTTCAAATAAATGAAGGTTAAAAATGACTATAAAATAAAAATACACTCCTGATCAATAATATGTCCTGGGGCTCTACCGGCTAAGTTGCCGAACATCGATTTCTTAAATGGCGTTCAAATAAATAAAGGTTAAAAATGACTTAATCAATCGTTAAATCGGCTTCCATGAGTACATGTGACGTCATAAATGGTCCGAAATCGATTGTCAACGTTGAAGCCGATTTAAAGATTGATTAAGTCATTTTTAACCTTTATTTATTTGAACGCCATTTAAGAAATCGATGTTCGGCAACTTAGCCGGTAGAGCCCCAGGACATATTATTGATCAGGAGTGTGTGCGCAAACAAGGGAAGAATTATAATGCGATGTGTTGCCTATCGAGGTAAGGAACATCAGACGCAGGAGAGACAACTTTACTTGCTCTCTGGGGCACGGGCGTCCAACACCGCTTACCTCAAGTCTCCGCATTGTTACTGGGTAGTTTTCTGTAGTAACATATTTTAGCCCGTTATCCGTGGTTGAAAATACCTCCACTAGAACAGCGATGCCGAAAAATAGCAAACTAAAGGTATGGTATTACAATTTTACAGAAATTTAAACTAATAGCCATGCCCCGCGATTTTACCCGCGTTAAACTGTATAAATTATAAACTATGTGTTATGGGACATTATTCACTCACGGCCATCGGATCCCAAACTAAGCAGAGCTTGTACTATGGAAACCAGATAACTGATATATTACATATACAAATTTTCTTTTGTAAATACATACTTATATAGATAATTTACACTCAGGAAACAATAGACAGAGATATAAGCTATATTACTACAAAATTTCATCACAATCCGATTTGTAATTTTTGCGTAAAAGAGTAATAAACATCCATTCATTCATACTCACACACTTTCACATTTATAATATTCATAGGATTATCGTTCCCAATAGATCAGACTTGCAATAAAATTCGTTGTTTGAATAGTTACATGCATTTCAGTCTGTTTGTTGTTCAGACTCAGGAGAGTCTGGATGTAATTACCTATATAAGTATGTATTTACAAAAGAAAAGTAGTATATCAGTTATCTGGTCTCCATAGTATAAACTCTTCTTAGTATCGTGTGTAAATAATATCCCAGGATATTATTATTATCAAACTAACTTTATTGTGATGGGTCAAGATTTGTTATTATTTGTCTTCATTCTTCGTAACTTCGAAGCTCTTGTGGTGCGGAGTGTACCTCTCCACGGTCACATTATACAGCACATTTTCCAAACAAATTGTTTTATCTCCACTTCTTAAGTGGATACGCTCCATCGCACACGTAATTCTTCTCAGTCCGCATACAAACAGCCCCTAAGGAGGCGACAATCCGCACCGCAAACAATAAAAATATATATAAAAATAAATTTGATACTTGGGGACCGCGGGCCATGAGGAATATGCAATAGGTTGCCGTCATCGAGACAAGATATTCCGTAAAGATATTACTGTACTGACATTGTTGCAAGACGAACGTATCATCATTATCATCATCATGTCAGCCAAACTACATACGTCCACAGCTGGACAAAAGCTTCCCCAAAGAATGAAGGAATATATACAACAAAATACATAAAAAAAGGTTTTTAATCACGTAGACTTTTAAAAGCGCTTGTAAATAGTCAGAACATGTCTGTCGTAATATAATTAAGTAAATATACATAATTATTTCTAGTTACATATAGATATTTTGGTACACGGATTGTTAAAACATTTATAAAATGTATTTTATAATAGTAATGATATTTAGCTAGCTTATTTATAGTTTAATCTATACGATGAATGAATCACACTAATATTATAAAGGCGAAAGTTTGTGAGTGTGTTAGTGTGTATGTTTGTTACTTCTTAACGTCTAAACAGTTGGAGCGATTTTAATAAAATTTGGTATGGAGTTAGCTGACACCCTGGATTAACATATAGGCTAAAATTTATTACGTTTAATGTGGGTAAAACCGCGGGGCAAAGCTAGTATTACAAAAGCGAAAGTTTGTGAGTGTGTATGTTTATTACTTCATCACGTCTAAACAGCTGGAGCGATGTTAATAAAATTTGGCATGGAGTTAGCTGGTACCCTGGATGAACACATACGACATAATTTATAAAGCTCAACGCGGGTAAAACCGCGGGGCACAGCTAGTATGCCATAATCGCTTGGCAGACGAGTTGGTGATCGCAGTTTGATAATCATAGTTCACAGAAAACGCTGCTGCCCGTTCTCTGGTAGGTATTCCCTCGGACGATTTCTACGCCCCCCACGGGATGAGATGGCGTGATGATATTCTATGCCATCATCACAGAACGTATATTTAGTCCTTACTTATCGTATGGGCAGTGGTTACCCTAGTGTTGATCAAGCCGCCCAGTAGGCCTCTGACATGACTTAACGACTGTTGTCTAATGAGTACAACTGGGACCGACTGCTTATCATGCCCACCAAAGCACGGCGACGCTCTGAAATTAAACCACTTTGGTGGTCACCCATCTATGGACTGACCGCGAGCCTAGTTGCTTAACCACGCCGATCACTTACGGGTGAGAGCATCTAGCTATGAGCGCCTTTAAAGTAGGGCCAATTTAATAGATCACATTTGACACTTCATTAAAATTCAACAACGTAACCTTAACCGGCGGGAATAGAATATTATTCATTTTTTCGTAGTTAGAACTGCACATTTGCTTAATTTTTTTCAATTACGATTTATCTTTATTGTAATAATTACCAAATAAGGTCATTTTACAATTCACTTCACTAGTAACTGACAGATGTCAAATGTGTTCTATTAAATTGGCGCTACTATAGTTGTCAATGGTTTCATTCGCATGAATCACTGTAAGTTTAATAAATTGCCGCGTAGTTCCGTAAAAATTAAAATGGGATATGGTAACGTGCGCGTGTTGTACCGCCGAGTAAATAGCTTTGTACGCGACGCAGGCGCTGCGCTATTGCGCACTATCTATCATTTTAATCGTGATTATCGATGATGATGGTCGTGACAACGATCTAATCGCATTTCTTAACTATTAGTTATTAAATTACTTTGAAATCACATTGCAGCAAAATTGTTGAATTTGTACATAGTTAAGTATATTACATAAATTATTTAATTAATAATTATTAATCTTAGTTCTAAAAATTAGTTTCATATACAAGTATTTAGTATTATGTATACAATTCTCTATGAGAAATAAAGTTATTCTTAACCGTAAATGTATAACCTTGCCTCTGAACGTGAGTCACATTAAAAAATATATATTTTATAACATAAAATAACATAAAATGTATATGGGACTATTCCAAATAAAAAGAAAATTAACATAAATTGCTATTAATAATATCTTATAATCATAACATTATTCATATACGGCCGTCTGATCGCAAACCAAGCAGAGCTTGTACTATGGAAACTAGATAACTGATATAATAAAAAAATAAACATCAGGCAGTGCACACATTAAAAAAATATACAAAAACTAATAATTAAATGACATTATAATACGAACACAAATACAGATAATTTATAAGGTTGCAGTAATTTTAATTGCCATATACGAGGAAGAGGTTAAATACATACTTATATAGAAGTTTTGAAGTCGGTTAAATAATAAGAAAAGGCATGAACTTCTAATCGGAATTTTGAAATTGCTTGGAAATGTAAAGAAACAGTGTTTGTTCAGAATCTTGTAGACACTCAAAACGTAGCTACAAAATTGTACCTATCTAACTGAATTCACTGTCAATGAAAACAATATAATCTGTCCTTACAGTATTAATTACACTTATGAATATTAATAAACGATTATTTTAAACGGCCCAAATGCATAACAGCTTTGGGTACTGAATAATCAAGAACAATGAGTTATGATATGATACAGCACATATCTTGATTACAATTACAAATTGAGTTGTTTGACAAGTGTCGTAAGGCGACAAGCGACGGTATTTTAAGAGACATGATTGACAAATCATTAGTAAATTATGACAGTGTCAACTACAATGATCAAGATTTGGTAGCAAAAGTCCACTTAAATTATCAACATTGGTAAGGAAAATATTTCCTCTAATAGTGATAGAAATAACGTCCTACTGTTTGAGTTTCGGCCATAGCGACTTGTTTCATTTACGCGGGTCATTTTATAGTGCAAAAACTTGATAACAGCGTAAACACAGAGACACTTTCGAATAGACGGTCACCGTAGCCTAGTTAGTAGTGCTCCTGCCTACGAAGCTGGTGGTCCTGGGTTGAAGTCCCGGTAAGTGCAAATATTTGTGTGATGAGCACGAATATTTGTTTCTGAGTCATGGATGTTTTGTATTTATCGATCTATATAAGTATGTATATCGTCGCCTGGTACCCATAGTACAAGCTTTGCTTAGTTTGGGCCAAGGATGATCTGTGTGACATTGTCCAAAAAAAGAAAATCGGATGGGTATACTATGGGTACCCCATAGTACAAGCTTTGCTTAGTTTGGGGCTAGGTTGATCGGTGTGACATTGTCCCTAGATATTATTAAGATATTATTACTTTCTATTCCATACGACCGGAAAGAGGTCAGGTACAGAACCGACAATTGAGGTATTTATTACTTCCAACTCCAAGACTTCGGACTGATACTGAAAAATTTTCTGAACAGAAAATCTTGAAAACACTATTTTTGACCGGGCTTTGATTTCATTAAGATATATTTGATTTGATTTATAAACCGGGATTGGATCCCTGGACCTCGTTATCTGCGGTTGAACTACCGCTAGTTTTTTTTAATGACCACCCGCTCTAGGGAATCTAATCCCCGTGTCGCGGGGTATTTTACAAACATATAATTAGACGGACACAAATTACATCCAGATTCAGAACAACTATTTATGGGCCATACAAATAGTTGTCCAGCGCGGGATTCGAACCCCAGAAACGAAGCGGCGAGGCGACTGACTTAGCCCCTACGCCAAACGTGGAGTCTATCTGTTTTTACCACTAATTATCAGTGTAACCAAAACGGGATGCAATTTGCACCACTCTCCTGACATCAAAAAATATATACATTCAACCTATTTCATGTTCATGTTTATATATATCTATCCACACACACTGTTACTACATTCGTGCCTATCTTATTCTTTGTAATCTACAATTCTAACTCTTATTTATCTTATTCTGCGACAAGGTGCAAATTGTTGGCTAACGACTAATTATTAGGGTCGCACAGTACGTGGGAAGATCCCACGACTACATTACTGCTTTGATCGAGTTCACTTTTTAGTGATAACGTATAGTGCTCGAGCATTAACTGCACAGAAACAATGAGTGGTCGCACTGTTTCGCTTGCTCTGACGAATCTGTTCACCTTAATTTAGACTAATCTCTTCACAAAGTGCAATGTACTGTAACCTAGTAGGGTTTGTAGTTTCTAAATTGTATTGCTACACTTATAAGCAAATGCCCTGCGAAAAAATAGAAATTACGGTTCTCAAGGAAAATTGGTGTTACACCTCCGTGAGCAGAGATTTAGGTTCTGATTATAGTGTATATTATTAGTGATTCTTAATTTCCTGTTACTCTATGATCAGGGATTATCGTTAAGAATCTCCTTTAATGTAGGTTGCTTGAGCTATATTGTTGTGAGAAAATTGCAAAATTACTTGGTACTTCGTCTTTAATGAGATTTCTGTAATACGAGTATTTTTGGAGCAATCAGGATTATTGTAATGGCTGGTAGGTGAGCGGTAATTTTCTATTTTATCGTCGTTAGACTTAGGCTGGTACGAACTGATATTAGTTAAAAAGTAATTTGAACTAACAATCTTTTCACACACCAAACGCTTGTTGTAGCTTCCAAGTAATTATTTGATGGGAAAACTATTAATGATACATAAAACATTTTTTTTGTTTTTAAAAGACAACGCCTGCACTAGGGAATCTAATCCCTATGTCGCGGGGTACTTTATAAACATATAATAGACGGACACAAATTACATCCAGACTCGGAAACAACTATTTGTGTGTCATATAAATAGTTGTCCGGCGCCGGACTCGAACCCGCGATACGAAGCGGCGAGGCGACTGTCTTAGCCGCTGCGCCACCCGTGCAGTCTATGTAATGTAATCTGGTATCTGGATTCCATAGTAAAAGCTCTGAGAGTAATGTGTGTGAATAATGTCCCCGGATATTATTCTACAAAAAAATATCACAAATTAGTTCCCATGTCGTAATTTAACATTATTAGCTAAGTTAACGTTAAGATTAAAGTATTTTATTGATAGTACCTACCAAAAAGCCCAAGAATAGTTTGATTTAAAAAACATTTCATAGGCAGAAATGAAATTATATTAACATATATTTAATTGGCGTTGATTGGAAACGGGACCAATATTAAGCAATTAAAATACCTCTAACAAAAAAAAGTTCTAAAGCTTTATTGCCACTGATCTAAAACACATTGAATTCATAAACTCACATACACAGACATTATGATATTGTTCAAATATCGTTTGTATTTGGCAATATGTTATTACAGGCAGTTAGTTAACAATTAATAACATTTAACGAGTCACGTTATTGCGTTATCGAGGCTGGCATTGACGATTTAATTGTCATGATATTAAACTGTGTCTATTTGTTTTTCGTGTATATTTTCCCTTTATTGCACCTCGTTTTCCTGAGGTCAGCATGCAGTCCAAGTAGTTGTTAGTTGTAATTGTAAGTCTTCAATACATATGGCTAGCATTCTATTGGTATAATAATAATAATAATTAAGTTATTTATTAAAGTAAACAAAGACTCTAAATTGTTAGTAGACCAGTGACCATAAGACTTATTCTATGTTAGTAAAAATAGAGCTAAGATTTTGTTTAGTGGAATACATGAATCACTGATGCCCCATTCCGTGAGAAAGAGCGCAGCAGTGATTCATGTATAGGCAGTCAAATCTGCCTGCTATCATGGCCAGAATGCTGTTAGAGTGGCCACGAATCCTAATCCTGCTCACCAGGGATGCACACCGTTTGCGCATTGTGGCGTAGAAACAGTCCACTCTGGCTTCAGCAAACATGCCCGATGCGCTACAGAAACGTGGCAGGCCCAACAGCACCCTAAACGCGTTGTTGTATTGGATACGAAGAGCGTTGTAAGATTTTTGAGTATATTTATTGTATTAACAGAGAAAAGTAAACAAAAAAGGGTATTAAAAATAAAAAAAAATCCTATAGGTATCGCTGATGTGTGACGGCAAAGATTATCACCACCCCTTCTCATCCCGTGGGGTGTAGAAGTCATCTCGAGGGACTATATACCAGAGAATGGGTGGTAGCGTTTCTATGAGTAGTATGACTATCGTACTGCGAACATCAACCTATCTGCCAAGCGTGGCGATTATGGCATCAATAAAGGATGTGTGTGAAAACACGATGTAGAGATCTTTAAGGAAGGCCTTCGTCTTTCGATGTGGAGTTATAACTGTGATAATTAGGTAATTAATCTATGGAACAAAACTAAATCTAAATGTTACATAAAGTTTCCCTTTTCTCCTTCTTTCAAACAATGATATATTCGTCATTGAATTTCCTGTTTGTCTACCTAAAATATAGCACGCTTCCCCCCAAAATGTGACATTTGAGTAAAAGCATTGTTATTTTCCAATTTACGCACCGTCAGAACGAGCTTCAGATTTAAGATTTATTTCTTTACGTTAAAAAAATGGGTATTATGACTGCCATCTTTAATATTTTTGTTGCCACTGTGTTTGTCAAGCCCTCTCAAGTTTTTTTATGATATATTGTCAAATAAATAGCATGAATCTAAATCTTTAGGAAAGAAAAAAGCCATTAAATTTGAAACATCATTTCGTATGATATAAAAATCTATTGTATCTGCTAAAAGGTTAGGTCATTTCTGGATTTTAATTCATATTATTTTCTATTTTTTCGTAACTGATGAAAGATGAAGCAGAAATGTCCATATTTATTTTTATTATATTATTAACATAAACACTGTGAAATACTGAAAGAGACTTATTGACAGAAAATTCCAATCAAAAAACAAAATCAATATTTAGTGTTAATTCCGCTAATTGTCAGTTTAATCATGCTGGGATGCAAATTGCACCGCCCTCCCGCCCGCAAAAATGTGCACATGCAAAGAAGGACAATATAAAAAGCAAATTACATGCGCCAGTACGATACCCAACACGTGTTTCGGTCCTCCACGGACCATTCTCAAGGGCTGCTAACTCGTCGAGTGCTCGAAGGAGACTAAAAGTCAACGAGGCGAGCGCTCTTTTATATACTACCAGCCGCATGGACAATTATTTCTAACTACCCCCAAATATTCGTAGTAAAGGAGATGAAACTAAATTTGTTTGGTCATTCAACAATGCAAAACTATTACTGCTATGTTTTAATATTTCTAATTGTTCCAACACACATAACCGGAAACTTTTATCACAATTATGTAAAATATTATACGTATTATTGTCGCCCAAGTAAATTCCAATTTCTAAGATTAATTGACAGAAAATTCGAATTTCAAATATAAAAAAAAAAGGATTTCATAGACAATCATGCCGATCAAGTGTGAATACTTTTGTCAACTGGTCTTCTAAGCTAGTTGTTTACATTCACGAATAGATGGCGGTTATTTATGTTGGAAAATAAAATTGCTTATGGTTTAGTATAATACGCAATTATGCTTTAATTAATTGAGTTACCGTTATAAACTTCCATTGCTTTTTTCATCAGTTTTGATCATAACAACATTCTTACTGTTTATTAAGTGACAATGAACAATCACGTAATTTTTTTGTCTTATATACCTACTAGTGCTGTACTTTAACTAAAAAGCACTTTTCGAAAGTATGCTTCAGTTCAAAAGAGCTGCGCATCAACAAATGTTCAAGATTTACGAAGATAGAAGCCGTACAAATAATGGTACAAGTGTAGAATCCTTTTGTTACATCGTGTATTTGTTTACAAAGTTTTTGAGCCAAGGATACAGCGCCGTGCGGTGAACATAAATCACTGTTGACAAGTTGCCTATTTTCACAACCGTACTCAGTAGTCACAGTGTAGGCGAAACAAACGAATCTTCACACATGAGCAAAGAATAAATTCGTTAACTTTACAGCACAAGTAAACATAAACTAAACAAACCGTCAGAAAACGACCGACTCCAACAATAATTGCATAATTTCGATAAAGAGCTGATACTCTTACACTGTTGAACTGAAACTAACCAAACATAGCTAAAAACCAACGCAAGGAAACTGGCTTACAAACGAAAAACCCGCATCAAAATCGGTCCATCTGGTCGAAAGCTACGATGCCACAGACACACACACACACAGATGTGAAACTTACAACACGAGGAGGGTTATAAGTTTGACGTCGATGTTTTGCGGCGGGGCCGCGGGGGTTAAAACATAAGCCAACAGTTGTAGCAGTAAAGTAATACAATTTCCAAATTGTTATCATTATCTGTTCACCAATAGTTAAGTCTCAACAACACAGCAGAAAATATTGAAAGAAACATATCTCAAACGACAAAAGATATTTTTAATTATAACATTGATTATTTGTCTGACTGGCCAAATACGTACCTACAAAATATTTCAATTCGAGTATTTTCTCAAGATGTTGATAATTCCTGTCATGTTAGAGTACTGTATAGGGTGCGCAAAGGCTCGACGGAACTTGAACTATCGATCCTGCATGCTTATCACATGTCTTTTAGGCCTAATTAATTAACCGTAGCCTCAATATCAGATGGGGAAGTAATAACCGATCTTATTAAAAAGGTGACCTGGTAATTGTCTGTACTGTCCTTCTCATGCCTACTGTGGCATTGTCTCCCAAATGCAGAAAATTTAGTTTATTTAACTTGTAAACAATGGTAGTACTGCAAAACATTGTTTGTGCATATTACATACACGGCATGGCTGTAAGGAATACGTACTCTCGATTTTCACCTATAGTTTACGTTTAATTAATTAAATGTGTAGTCAATATAATAATAGGAAAACTATTACGGTTCCTATAAAAACGATACACAGTTGTTTTACTTTCCGTGTCATGCCTATTGTGATATTGTCTCTCAAAGACCAAACATTCTGTTTGTGCGGCTAGTAAAGAATATTATTACAGATTGTGCTCGACGGACCAAAGACAGTCGATTCTGCGCTCTAATCACGTGTAATTCAGTAGTACCAATATAATAAATAATATAGTAAATGTCCAAACTTTGTAATACAATGCCATGTAGCCCAAACTAATCAAAGCTTGCACTATGCTTAGTAGACAACGGATAGAGCTACTTTTTTTTTAATTATACCAGACCTGGAGATATATTTACTACTCGTATATGAGACACGGCAGTCGTTTTAGAGCTATAAAGATGGAGCATTAGAGAAGGTGTAGCTTATTAAAAAAAAAAAAAACTTACTCGTTGTACTGTCCGGTTCATGCCTACTGTGACAATTGTCAACTGCCGAACATTCGGTTTCTGTCGCTAGTAAACAATGGTAGTATTGCAAAACATCGTTTGTTCACATCACATGCACGATCGGTTCACGAGTACATGCTCGAAGGCTCGAAGGACCAAGAACCCTCGATCCTGCACACTAATCACGTGTCGTCTACGTTTAATTAATTGCACAATGCACCGGTGGTTTTCTTACAAGCGGCCATTTACTGAACAAAATAGTTGTAGTGTTAATACGCTATTGTTTTGCAAGTCGGATTAGATGTGTTTACAAGGCACAAACTTAATTAATTTATATTAGTTTTGCAGTGAAATGTTGTTTTAATGAAGATTGTCTAGTTTTGTTCCCTTTTGCAGACAACAGCAAATAAAAACATGGATTAATATGAAATGCAAATATTTACATACAGGAAGAATGAAAGGTATTTTATTCCTGTGTTAATAGGCAGAAAGGTTCTCGAGTGGCGACCACGAACAGGAAGACGCAGCCCCCTAAAAGATGGATCAATGATTTTGTGCGGAACGCTGGAAACCACTGGATGTGGTTAGTGTCAATCCCGTCTCCCCAAAGAGTGTTTCTGGTATAGAGAAAAGCAAGCAGTAGCAGTTTTGAGTCTGGAAGTTGGCGGTGTTATACGCCAGTACCTCAGAGAGTATGTCAAGCTGTCGGTGCAGCGCATGATCAGTCCCCACTGGTATCAGATAAGTGGATTATGAGAGTAAGGTAATAGAGAGAGCACCTGTTCTTGCACACACTTGTGCACTATAATGTATGTCGCACAGCTGGCTAGTCTCCATTGAGACTGGCCTAAAATCTACCTGGAGGACACTAAAGTCCTCCTTGCTCTGAACCTGGCCGAAAAAACCATAATAATTATATTTTAAATGCGATTTACTCTCTGCAAACAGTGTAATATTGAGTTCTTCATAATTGGCATATTGTTTGGTCTGTAATAAAATTTATGATGAAGCAGTTATGTCACTATAAAGTTATGTTTATGCCATATCTTTAAGTGCGGGTCAGCGGATAAGTTTTACTTAATTAGGATTCCGTACCAGTGCTACATTTGTATGCAACCGTATTAGTCCGAACCCGACTAGCTCTTGGCTGTTTTTAAAAACCTTTCGACTAAATACGACGATGTTTTACTACACTGGCTACAATTTAAAAGCATTATCTACTTTATTATTTATACAATATAATATAATTAGAACAATCACTTGACTATAATTTACTTTACTGTTTACTTTACTTTCAGTTCCTATCCATCCAAAGGTTGTCTGGAAGAGATCGCTTAAGGCGATAAGACCGCCCATTGTACCTTATGTTCTTTATATTATATCCGATGTATTTTCTTTCCGCCTGAGTGTGTAGAATAAAGAGTATTCTATCTATCTATAATTGTATCGGACTATAACATTCGGAAAGCATTCCTTATGGAATAAAAAAAAATCTAAATCTGCTCACATACAACTAAGAAAGCGTAACATACATATAAAATTACGGTCTAATTTATAGGAAACTTATTTTGAAGTTGGCTACAGAAATAAATTGTGAAATCTAAAAATAAGGATATAAGATATTTTTTACAATGAATGTACATATTCTTTCATCTAAACTCATCCTTGGGCGTAAAAATAATTATTATTTCTGGTGGCTAGTCACAATGGATTAAGTTACCAATAAAACAATTAAATTAATATTTTGGGACCAATAATACACTGTCATCTGATCCTAAACTAGGTAGACTTATAGTACAGGGTCTGCCTAGTTTACCAGACTACTGATAAACATACTAATATATTTCTAAATACATACATGCTATAGATAAATTACACCGAGACAAAGTACAAATAATTGGGCTCATTACAGAAAAAAAATCCTAGATGGAGGTCAAACCACGACCTCTGGCTAAGCAGTTAGTGTCACTGACCACTAAACCAACATGCTAATAAAACTGAGAGCAAACTCCAGTAAAAAAGCAAGGAAAATACGTGTATAGGTATAGACCTATACACGTATTTTCCTTGCTTTTTAACTGGAGTTTGTTTTCAGTTTTATTAGCATGTTATCTATATAACATCGCATTAAAAAAAGGTAGGTATAGACGATTCCATACACCTACTTGTAAATATGCTTTCGATATAAGTTATTCGGTAGATTTGAAGCCCAAATCCAAACTACGAAGTCTGTGACTACGATAAAGGCTTGAAATGTTGTGGACAGTTTGGCAGTTGAGTAGTCTAATCAGGGGCCAGGGGTCGGGCCCGCATGGTAAACTCGCAAAACACCCACTGCAAATGGCAATGAAGTTACATCTATTATTCCAGGCGACATCTGCTTTCGAAGAACGGTACACAATGGATTCAGGGAACTATTGTGGAGCTCACGCTTGCTTGACTTATTTACACTTCTCTGTGTACGAGACCTTTCTCAGCTCTTACTTATTGTTTGTTTACTATAAAATGTTGCTTACTCCCGTTGTTCTGTTATGTTAGAAGGGAAATAGAAATGCATGTTCTACAGTATGTTAAATTATAAATAAGACAGAACTTATTACTGTGATTTACATTTGCAAAGGGAAACAATATTAAATGTTTTAATCGAATTTAAGTAAAGTTTAATGTATGACATAATTGTTTGGCCTGTATGACATTGCAATAATTTGACTAATGTTACAGAAATTTATTAATTTAAATACCAGACTAAATAGACTAAAATATACCAATTTTCTTTTTTTACATTTCTAATTTAATTACGCACTTATTGTTGTATAACATTAACAAACATGCGTTGGTGGTTTTCAAGAAGGGAATAGGCTCGCTTCTTGAAGGTTGTCATGGCGTATCGGACCGGAAATACCTCCGCAGTTAATTGATTGATAGATTACTTACTGACAGATTTATAGATTACTTTACTTATTCAAGACATTTTGTCGTATGGTGAGGAGATCAGAACATCCTAGCTCCTCCAAATTGCAGACTGTTTTCTTTCTATTATTTGCTTTGAACATAATCGGTAACTATCTCAACTTTAGAAGAGTTGTCGCTCGAAACCAGATACCTGCGCTATTAAAATTATCTGGCAAACTTTTAATGAAGCTTTAATGTTTCAAACTTATGATATTATTCAAATATCACATACAGATCAAAAGCGAGGCCGAGGATTCCAGAAAGTTAAATGTCAAAGGTTGATATTATTTAATCCTGTATCATATTTCTAATTAAACTAAGTATATACATATAAATGTACATTTACCTATATATTTGATTACGTATTTGTGTATTACTATGTGATGTGATTGGAAAATTTGTTGATTTTCTGCTTATCGTATTTATTTAAGAACAAACGAAGTTGAATTTCAAATATTAGTTTTTTCGTAAGGATATTGTATTTATTTTCTGTAAATATAATTATAAAGATTTTCTTTATGTTGGCTTTAAATTTTAGGTACCATTCCTGCCCTGATATTTTTTACCGAGTTCAAAATTCTTCTACTGTTTGTGTTTATTACATACAAAATTTGTTACTCGATTTCGCCCTTGTGTCTGTTTTTTTATTTGCTGTTTTTTAACACTTGTTTGCTGCCTCTTAAAGGCCGGCAACGCACCCGTGACACCTCTGGTGTTGCGAGCGTACATGGACGGCGGTGATCACTTACCATCAGGTGACCCGCTTGCTCGTTTGTCGATTTGATGATGATTTCAAATAGTTATAGTTTTAGTTCTTAATTCCATGCATGTCAAAGATACTTCTATAACTTATACGAGTAGTAGGTCAATGTTAAGTACATCGTAATTGGTATGTTATCATTGCATATCAGATGCAAAATTTTGTTGCTTTTATGTGTAATTTTTACAATTTGGTTGTACTATATAATAAAATTTGCTGAGGTAGACGCCTTTCCTAGCTAGTACTTATAATGTTGCATGCTTCATAAGTATTATGTAAACTAAACGCAATTAGTTATATCGTCTTAGATGTAAACTAAGTTAAGGATTATCTGTGCTTGTTGGGAATAATCCTTTTTTATTTATTTTATTATGAAGGTATAGGTTATTTGTAGGATCCAATGATCTAAAGTACCTACAAACTACTAGCTTCCCTAGTATATAATATTTAAATTAGATGGCTCGTATTGATAAAATTAACAAGAAAATATCTAGTGCCTGTTATGTGTTGTCTATACTGGCAGAAACGACAAATTAATGCGTTACTAGAAATGCTTACTTTGGGAATGTGTATCCATTATTAACTTCTGGTATTATTTACTGGAGAAACTCAACAAATATACAATACACCTTTATTCTCCAGAAAAAGTGCCTTAGGACAATATATAAAATGTATAGTGATGAGTCTTTGAGAGATGTTTTCAGAACGAAGGGCTACCTTACTCTGAGGGGATCTATATTCTGGAACTATATCTATTTGTTAAAAATAATATGCAATATTTTAGTTTTAAATCAGACTCAAAGTGGAACATTTGTAGACAGTATAAATATGACATAAATTTTCCCAGTATTAAAAACATAGCGCAAGACCGGCAATTGTGGAGATCTTAGGGGGAGGCCTTTGTCCAGCAGTAGACGTCTTTTGGCTGATATGATGATGATGATAAAAAACTCTATTATAAAAGTTCTTATATATCTGCTATTCGTGTATATAACCACTTACCACCTGATATAAAGCAATCAAATTGTTTAAAACTAAATTAAAGATTATTTTAATAGAGGATGTTTGCATGAGCTATTTGGCAAAAAAAATAATGTGTTATTATTGCTTAGAATAAATTAAATAGACTTGTTTGTATTGCATATCCGATATGGGTAGACTGTTGATCCTAAAAACTGTTACGTTTTGATAAGACCGTATTGTACACAGTTACGCAATAAATAGTTCTTTATCTTTATCTTTACCCTACGAACCTAAAAATAAAGGCATATTCTTACGCACCGAAATATAAAATATCCCCAATATTTATCTAAAGCAGTCAGCGTCTGTAAATATTATGATGAATATAATTGAGCGTAACGCTATATTCTCTTAGAAAAGAGATTTCTAAGTCTACATTTAAGTCAACACATTATACACTAGACTTCACTAAATTGTGGGAAAATATTTACTTCACCTACGAAACCTGTTTTGCCGTGGACATTTTTATTTGGTTTTAGCAAACACAGTGTTCACAATGGACAGACTTTCGTAAGGATTCAGACCGAAAATGTTGATACTAGCGTGTATATTCCAGAATATCTCAGAGGAACCGTATGTAGGTATATATTTTGGGATTTAGAATACGTCGGTTGAAATGCGATCTCCAGTAGTTTTCCAAATAAAGCTTCGGTGAAAGAAGTTTGATCATAGACTTTTGCTTTTCCTGATATAGTCTCAATAAGAGTATGTTGTGGTGTGCCAATGTGTAATGCTTCTTAAATTTTGTGAACTGACAACTACAACCCTTCGCTGTCATTCCATACTAGAACTCATGCACAGGATGTCAGTAACAAATTAGATTACAGACATATATAAAAGTGCAATTGCGTGATGCCTCACGTTATTTTTGTTACAAATATATTAGTGTTAAATAAAGATAGACCGCGTCTTGTTATAATAACAGGTTCCCCAGTGTTCCTGCAATTTAACCGGCATTTATGCGAAACAAATGATGCAGCATCTAAGAAATAGCCCCAACAGCATTCTAAAATGATCAGCCCTCTTGGTAAACATTGGGCAAGGACTTCATTGCGCCTTACATGCCTGTTTATCTAATTTATGTTGAATTATTTTAATTGAATTGAATTAAACTTCTAATTGTATGATCGCTGCCCGGGTTTACTGCCCCCTTCATAAAGATTGGGCAAGAACTTCATTGGGACTTACAAGCTAGTTTATCTAATTAATTTGAATCATTTTAATTGAATTGAATTACACGTATAATTGTATGGTTATTGAATAATTTATATATTATTTATGTGCTAGAAATAAATTATTATTATTATTATCAATTTACTGCGGTATGCATTCATTCCGGGTTTCATCATATTCATTTCGTATTCAACCAATTCAAATTCTATTGAGTACCAAACATTCTAACTTCCCAACCTTTTCTTTTATAACATATTATAGATGCGAATGTGAGTTTGTTTGTTACGCTTTTACGCCTCACCTACTCGACTGATCATCATGAAATTATGCACACTCATCAACCATCACGCGACCCACTTATATGTATGTTTGTCTTGTTATTCTATAAAAAAATACTGTCCCTGAGGTTAACGCAAGTGAAGCCACAGGTAAAAGCTAGTATATAATATTAGTAAGAAGGATGTATATTATCATATTGTTAACTATCGTCAGGCTTAAAGTTATATTATCTTTTGGCAAGATATTTCGAGAATGTATATATTACAAGGTATTAGTATTAAATGACACAGATAAGTTGCTACCCCTGACGGGATTACTATTAGATACGTTTATTCAACTGTCTAAGTAAATTAATGCTGTGCATATCTGTCGGCTCAACTTACTAAGGTCTTAATACGCGTCTAGATATCGCTGTTAATTTATTGGTTTACTAATCGTATTTGCTTACAATCAAAAGCCGCTAATAAATCAGTTTGGTCGTAGTTAGATAAAGTCTTTGGGAACTTGGTTGTTTAATATACATACACTCTTATATAATTGGAACATTGCCAGGAATGTTAACATATGTATACATACGATACGATATATTTTTATAGTTTTTTGATAAGGCAGGGGGAATGCTAATGCATGCCACCCGCAAAAAGTGTCTGCGGGTGGGTATGTCGGACTCGCACCGACTAAACCTAACCTGCCGTGGACTTCTTCTGGCGCCTGATACGGGGAGCCCCGGGAACGCGGGTATGCTGCTCCGGTGAAGTCTTTGGGAACTTGGTTATTTAATATACATACACTCTTATATAGTTGGAACATTGCCAGGAATGTTAACATATGTATACATACGATACGATATCATATTGAGTTATGTTAACATTCCTGGCAATTAGTTTATTAATGACATGATAGTGTTACTATTATGTAATAATAATAATATCATCATCATCATCATATCAGCCCAAAGACGTCCACTGCTGGATAAAGGCCTTGGCCTTTGTCCAATAAAATATCCTGGGACATTATTCACACACGGCCATCTGATTACAAACTAAACAGAGCTTGTACAATGGAAACCAGATAACTGATAAACTACACATAGTACTTATTTTTTGTAAATACATTCTTATATAGATGATTCCACCTAGAATCAGGACAAATAGACATGTTAATGCACACAAATATCAGTCCTGGGTGGGAATCGAACTCACAACCTCCGGTGTGAAAAGCAAGCATTTGCTCACCACGCCAACAGGCCCGTCGAACCTTAATACCTTTTTATCATGTTTTAAGAAGGTAGCAAAAAGCAATGACGAAAATAAGGACATTGGTGGGTGATATGCTCCAGGCAAATTCTAATGTCTCGTATAGGAGGTATACCTTTCCTTAACGAGTTTCCTTCAAGAATGGCTTAAGGACAAAAAGGTAGGCAGTTAAAACACGCAAATTAAACTTTAATTTATCAGGCGTTTGTATCTCGACGAAAAAAAGCCATTTGCATTCTATTACGTGAGACTGACAGAGCGATTTACTTGAGGTGAACAAAAAAAAAAACGAGCATTCATTTATTTTTCCGACTTTAGTTCAATTATACTTAACGAATTTATATTAACGTTTAACTTTTAATAAATTCATTAGTTTTATAGCAACATTGTGTTTACTCAATCGTTAATTTTATCGTTTTCGATAACAATACACATTAAGGTGGTACGGAAATGGTGTTTCACGTAAAACGAGTTGCTAAGTTACAACAGTAAATAATCCACCAGAGAGATAGCCGTGATAATTACTTGGAAATCACTTCACATCTACAGTTATAGGGAACGTGTTTTAGTTGAAGCCTATATCTGAGCGTCTGCCTGTCTGTAACGCCGCGTCTTAGCTGCCAACAGAATATACTGAATTAATTTTGATTATTTTACCTTTGTAAGCTTGTTTACTCGAGTGGCTTCTTAGATTAATTTATTAAAACCTGTCTGGGCATTTATACGATGAAGCCTTTCTAATGTTGTGAAGGTAAAGTTAGATTTTTTATGGGGTAATATAGTATTTGCGTAAAATATGGTACAGCGAAGTTTTTGCGAAGTCTTATATAGTTTCACATATTTTGGTTTACAGCAAAATGCATATTTGATTAAATGTCCTATCGAAGTAAAGTATTATTGTTGTACAATTTTTTGGTTCATTATATAAAATTCTAATTATCGTATTTGCATAAAGAAGCTAATTTGATTCCATAAATGTTGAAATTTATTTGAGACAGCGCAAATACTACACTGCTCAATATTTTTGAAGGATAACGCCCACACTAGGGAAATAATTTTCTGTATCGCATTTAAGAGTCTGACTTTACACACGGACAAAAATTCACGGAAACATACCACACCCAGACTCATCAACTATATAAATGGACGTTGTTTAAGTATGAGCAAAATCTAATAGTATCTGCCATTCGTAGCTTTATTTCTGTGCATTTATTTATTCTGTACACAGGTACAGGACAGGTTACTGTAGCCTGTAATTTCGAACGTTATGAAAATGGAACTCGTAATGTGACCATATAATTTTATATCAGGTTCTCCAATAATCTGAAATATTATTGCCTCATAATATGTGAGTTATCTATCGGGGTTCAATATAATGTATGAATGAATGTGTTTCATAAATTCAGAAACATGGCAATTCGTGTACCCTAGTTATATTATAAATCTGAAACATTATATGTCTGTTGGTAAAACACAAAACCGTTTAAGGTATTTAGAATAAGTTTGGCACACAGATAATTTATTACCTGGATACAGATAGGATACCTTTATTTCCAGAAAAATGTTATTTTGCAAGAGGATAAAAAACTAACTTTATGTAGTTAGTTCTTTATCCTCTGGAAAAATACTACGTATTACCCCTACCATTTAACCCTTTCGATATTGGTCCAACTGAAAGTTGGCTGAAAGAGATATCAGCTATCCCTTTCAGCCAGCCACCTTTTGTGCTTTTTTATATAATAGATAATAAAGTATATAATATATAAGTAAAGATCTTATCTTTAGTATAGAACATAATTCTGGGATAAAAACATAAAAAATGCCAGTTTAAAGTCTGAATCTGGTTATCTTACTGTCCTACTAATATTATAAATGCAAAAGTTTGTGACTATGGATGTACATATAGATGTATGGGTGTAGGCATGATTGTCACTCTTTCAAGCAAAAACTGCTGAACGAATTTTGGTGATTCTTTGTAGTTATATAGCCTATATCTCCGAATAACACATAGGCTATAATTTATAAAGTTTAACGCGGGGGAAATCGCGGGGCACTGCTAATATTTATACGAGCACAGGTTACCCTGGTGTTCGAGTTATTCAAGTCACCCAGTTGACCTCTGTTATAACAACTGTTGTTTAATCAATATAGCCATTACAGAAGAACTTGCCCTCCAAAGCATGGAAACATTAAATCAAATCGCTATTGACCACTCGTCTCACCGATCCTTTGCGAACCAGTGAGGGTTCAAAGCCCTCTTCTTCAAAGCTCATTTGTTAATTGTTGAACGTGTATTGTTTGTTGGAATTCGATTATATTCTTGATAATATTTTAATACTTCCGCAATGTAAAGTTTGTTTGGCAGCATCTTCGACAGCCGTTGGCAGTATAATTAATGGGTTAGCTAATAATGCCTTTTAGAAGCGACGATTTTGCTGTAATGTTATTTTTTAATGGTGTTTTAATGCTAATATACTCATTTCTCTGTAAGCGAGTGGTGCGCGATAATTGTAGAGATGGTTGATGTGTTAATATAGTCAAGCATTTGGCACCGGTTGTACTCATTAAGGCATGTGAATGGCCTAGTAAGCGATGGTACGAATATGTAAGTAGAGTAACCACTACTGGGAAGGGCACGGGACTTGTCCCATAAAAACATATCACCTGTTACCAGTGACAAAATCTCTACTGCCGAAATTGTATCTAACTTTAAAATGATTGGCATTGTTTCAAAATTAATGGTTTTGATCCGCTATACTCAACCTGCTTTGTTAGTAGCCCATCTGAAGCTACAATATTTTACATACATCGTTAATTTAAATTACGTTTTTATTAAGATGATTGTAACGTTTTTGTGGACCCTATGAAAAAAAGGTCGAGTTGGTTTAGGTGTTTTTTTTTTCTCTTCCTAAATATATCTAAAATAATACACACATAAACAGCCGATCAATCAGATATTGTGTAAGCCATCGGTTACGACTTCTGAGCAAAATTATTAAACAGATCGTATAGTATAAAAGTTGATTGATCTGCCGCGAGCGGCAGACGGCTGCGATCGTGTGCGTGTCAACGGAGCCTGAATAATGACATCGGGTGACATTTAATTTCGGATACAAAAGCCTCTTTATGCTGTTTACCCTAATCTGTTTAGCCCCGCGCCGTATTGACAGTCACCTTTTATCCCGTTCGCTTAATTACATTATAAGGATTATCGTATCGGGACACTCTATTAATATGTTTGATTATTTTGGTTAAAGAGAGACTTATGGGCAGTTTCCCTCCCCGATCCGAAGGCTCTGAGCGGCCTGGACTACGTTTAAACTAGGGTAAACACTGCGTATATAAATTGATGAATTTATATAAAGTGAAAAGGAGATCGGCAACCGGCCCATACAAACATGGCCTGGAATGGACATAAATAAAACAATATGCATTTTGAAGTGGTACTAATATTCTATTGCCCTGTACATTTATTTTTTATGTAAAACATGGGAGTTATAAAATATAAGGCGTACAAGGTGAACAAGATTTCAATATTGAATGGGAATAAGGAACGAATTTTGACAATTCTGTGTAATAATTATACTACTTTCTATATATAAATAAGTAAAACAGGTTAATAGAGATGTTTATGACAACCGTGGTAAGTTCACACCCATCTAAAAATCAACCGCGGCCATAGTTGCTTAGGACAAAATCAGTGGTCCGAGGTACGAATAACAGAGGTAAATCGTGCTGCGTAGATCCCAAGACCAAGAAAGCCGGGGTCAGTCGGGGAGTTGAAAACAAAATCCAAAAACAAAGCCAAAGGTCATCGTAAATACACAAACCACAAGAAAACGTTCACGATGCCAGTCAAGCAAGCCCAAACACAGGATAAAATCAAAATGCAATAAGTTCAATATGACAGATAAAAAAGTAATGCCAATTACTTTGAAGAATTGATTCCTTCATTGATTTATAAATCAACATACCATACATACTATTAATTTATATTATGACTATTCAGGATAATATAATGTATGCAAATAATACGCATTAAAATACAGTGAAATCATAATGCCTCTGACAATGAGAATGCAATAATAACTTCACGAATGGAAAAATAAATATTTCCCCAACGACTCAAAAGACCGAAGCAGCCAGACCCTAAAAGACAGTTTAAAAAACACGAACGCCGGAATAACATTATTTACTTTTAAGAATTGAAATCATTTTCCCATGTTGTACAAGGTAATAAAAGGCATGGAGGGATTCAAAATATTATAATTTTTTTTAAAATAGTAATAAACTTTTGTCCATCACAGGCCGGGATTTGCCGAAGTCCTTTGTGTTAATGAATTAATAAAAATGAAATTAATAGAAATGCGTGACTTCTATAAACAAACTGTTCTAGTATACATTCTATTATTAGGAATACATTTTGAAGAGTAATTAAGTAGTAATTCTTAAGTGACGATTTCATAAAATTATAAGTGGACGAGAATTGTTGTTTACACGAGAGGGAAGAAATATATGACATGAAGAAAAAGAGAGCTTGAAGAGAAAGAAAAATAAAGCTAAATATTCCGAAGCCACGGAAGTGGAGGTAAAGAGAGTGACGAACGACTCGACACAAATATAGTATGTTATAATAGGATAGTTGCTTTGTTGACGTAAGCTTCTGACGCTACGTATGAATAGTAACGCATACATTGTGTGTTGTGATTATGTTTTTAAATTTTCAGTGTTATCGTGTATACAGTGCTCCACGCGCAATTTGTTCTTAAAATATTTTAATTTGGTTTTAGTATTGTTTATGCAGATCGGCTTACTTGGTCAAAAATAGTATAGTACTGGCTCTACGCCATATTATATTACGTGGTTATAGTCTCCCTATGCAAAGTGCTAAGCTAAGTATTGTTTTTTCGACGAACTGTATAAAATGAAGCTGATCGACGACTATATCTAGGAATTACAATGCCTTCCACTCAAATGATTTCAAAGATGATTTCAAAGAAGGTGTCGTTTCTTTGAAATCATCTTTGAGTTCTACACCTAAGAATAACTAAAATAATAGAATACTATTAGATTAGTGGAGCTTTATTACCGAGAAGGCTTTGTAAGCTATTTCGTCTTTATAAATTACTAGCGGCCCGGTACGTGCTTCGCTACGTATAAGGCATAGTAATAAAAAACAAAAATATATTTTAAATTGCTAAAAGATTTTGATTTTACACTTTTTTGTAAATTTTCTCTACGTACAAACCTTCCCTGGACTTCCACAAATAATTCAAGATAGCCAAATCGGTAAAGGCGTTGTTGAGTTATAACATAACAACGAAAAGTGGCATTGATTTTTATATATATAGATATAGTTTAGTTCCTGTCAAGCTATTTCTTATGCTGACCTTACATCAGAACAGCCATGAGTCTAATCAAACTTAGTAGAAACTAATTTATGTAATCATTTACTATTTAACCATAACAATTGTGAAATCCCATGGTGAAGCCTATTCAATTTTAAGCAGGTTTAAATTGAAGCGTGCATAATGTTAATTCAGTATGGTAATTTAGCAATGGCGTGAACAAGTGAAATCTGTGATCGATGTAATTAAAATTATGTTATTGTTACAGTACTAATTTAGTTTAACACAGTTTCAAGTTGGTGAAGCTATCTATAAGGGTATT
The DNA here is from genome assembly GCA_951640165.1 of Pseudoips prasinana. Taxonomy (NCBI): domain Eukaryota; kingdom Metazoa; phylum Arthropoda; class Insecta; order Lepidoptera; family Nolidae; genus Pseudoips; species Pseudoips prasinana. The sequence goes on from OX621239.1 coordinate 10,674,136, forward strand.
GGGTAAGCCTAATGTGTCCATTAGCTATTTGTTATACAAGAGTGCAAAGTAGATTTTTAACCGCGTGCTCACTTTTGATGACCGAGCAAGTGAAGGATTTAAAAGTTAGAATCCTGAGCGTCCGCGAGGAAAACGAGCACGAGGTGAAAAATTTTGCACTCGAGTGCAACACGTAACTTTTCATTCGAGCTCAGCGAGGAAATGACTAAATGCAATTTTATTTCAGTTTAGGTATTTACTACTAACATTATAGGTAAGTATTACATAATAATCTTTAAATTATGTCAAATAATACTTAGGTATAATTCAGAAAAAATTAAAGTAATGTTGCTACAGTTACTTCAGTGTAATATTTTTGTTAGGTGCTTTAATTTTGTGCAAAGCCAATTGAAGAAAAGTACACGAAGGAGGTTCAAAGTTTGAGGTTTTAACAAATTAAAAAGTCGTATGTTAAATTCGGCACCATAAACGTAGCAGTAATTAGGTTTTATGATATTGTGCATCCAAAAACTTAGTTCTAAATTCAAATTTACTTTATCATCTAACGGATAAAAACGACTTTGCACTCTTTCCGAGATGGAGGGATGAAAAACACATTTTTTCATCATTCATTTAAAATGTAAACGATAGAAAAGTTGTGCAATATATTTGCACGACTTTTAACATTTAGGATAAGTTAGAGGTGCTTATAGCTAGGTACTCTCACCGGTCCGTAAGTAATCAGTGAGGTTAAGCTACTAGGCTTGCGGTCACACTATAGATGGGTGACCTCCAAAGTGGTTTAATTTCCGAGCGTCTCCGTGTTTCGGAGGGCACGTTAGCTGTCGGTCCCAGTTGTAGTCATTAGACAACAGTCGTTGTGTCAGAGGCCTGCTAGTCAGCTTGATCAACTGTGACACTGGGGTAACCACTGCCCATACGATGACTAAGTAAGTTTACTTTATTTTATCAGTCAACAATTTTCTAACAAGAAGGTTGTATTATAGACAATACCAACTCTAGTTTAAGAAGAACTCTAAACTTATGGAAAGTCGTATAAATCTCTGAATATGCTTCACCAGAATGTAAAACATTTGTCACTTGACAACTGCTAGAACATTTATCCTGAACTAGTAGAAACCTTCCCAATTTTGAATAAGCAAGCACACACATCATGACCAATGTCAGTACAAATCATTATTACATATTATTGTCTCAATGCAGTTACATAATTTGTTTTAGACATTGCAGCTGTGATTGCATCACCTTTAAATCATGGAGCAAATGAGTTTTAGTTTTAAACCACCTGTGCTAGTGGTTTTATTTTGTTCCATAGTAAAACCGCTGGACACAGGTGTACTGTATATGTGAGTGTGGCGTATGATGAGACTTCTACATATGTACATGTATTTGTTTTGTCGATTTTTACAACGCACTTTGATTGCACGTAGATAGATTGGTTGATGCAGTCACCCGCAAGTTTGATCCCCGTGTGAGACAACTATTCCACAGCTCAACTACTAAATAGGCCATTATTAAATTAATTACACACGTCTTTCTGTGCTCATAAGCCCAAATAGGAAACTATTCTCGTCTCTAAGTCTGAAAAAATGTTGAACCGTTCCCAAAGGATAACACGAGTGAAGCCAGTGTAAAAGGCAGTTAAATCTAACTAAAATTCATAGCTTTATAACAATACACTTGTTTCAGTTTTGATAATTTTATTGAGAAACTAGCAGTGCCCCGCGGTTTTACCCGCGTTGAATTTTATAAATAATCATAGCTCCACCCCCGTATGTGATAGCGTGATAATATGTAGCCTATATGTTGACCCGACGTCTTAGTAATATTCATGCAAAATTTGAACCAAATCCATGCAGTACTTTTTGAGTTTAGCTCGGACATACATACAGACAAACAGACACACAGACAAAAAATCTAAAAACTATATTTTTGGCTTCGATATCGATTGTAGATCACGCCCCAAGTATCCTTTAAAAAAATTTTCAATGTACAGTTTTGACTTTCCTACGATTTTATTATATGTGTAGATTATAGGTCTTCATTCTCTTAATAAAAGTAATTTCGTGTATATATCTTGGATGAGAATAGGTCCGGTTCCTGTGATGCGACTCAAAAATGTTCTTGACACGAAACATTTTTTTGTCTGATCCAGAAGTTTTGAATACGGAATCTAATTATCTCCCAGAAAACGGGCAGCAGCGTCTATCTGTGTACTATGACCATCATACTGCGTCTGCGATCGCCAACCCGTCTCCCAAGCGTAGATTATAGTATATCCCCAAACTATAGATACATCATTATATGAATCGTTTGAGGTGTCCTTTGTCCAGAAGTGGACGTCATTAAGCTGATGATGATGATGATAATGTTTCACGTTACTGATAAAGTGACGAGGTAATAAAATCGCAGGTGATTAAATGTTCGAAAGTACTTTATTTGAACGCTTACCTTATGAAGCACCCTTTAGTGAAGAGCCTCCTCGAGGAAACTGAAAAAAATGAAAAACAATTTTAATATTTCTGCGACAAGCATTTGCTTGGAAATATTTATTTGGCAGCTCTTAATGAAGTAGCGAATATTTTTGACTTAATTTAGCTCGACGGAGGTCGAAGTCGAGTGTTATTAGAACGGAAATTATATTTTTACAATATGATTTAACTTATAACGACAGGCAATCTTGTCTTAAATAAAAAAGATCTTTTAACGTGGAATCAGTTTTTTAATTTCCGATTTAATAGGGCTACATGGCATAGGTAGTAATAATGATGTATCCTAAAGTATTAACTATAAGGTCTATTTTTCTAATAGCTTGTTTCTATTGATGTGACGTAGTACTACGTAGGATGTCTGTATAAAATTAATGGCTATCGGTAATTTTTATGAGTTTCGATTGATCCATAAGTACTATAATTAATTACAATGTTTAGGATTTAACAAATATTAATTACAGTATTATATGAAAACCTCATACCAGGAACATATATTTCTTATTTCGTTGTTTTCGAATGTTTCGTTCAATAATATGTATAATATCTGTATATCTTCTTAATTTTCATTTTCAAATATGATTCGGTACCAATTTTGATTTTTTTTTTAAATGCTAGAATTATTTACGATATTGAACAACATGTACTCTTAGAATACAGAAAACACGTCACCTCATTCAAAAATGTCGATCAGCTGTCGTATTTTAAGTATGGGAACCCAGAAAAGATTATTTTCTATTTCACACACTGGGGGGCTACGCCTAAGTCGCCCATCATCGTGATCGTAATCGGCATTCAAATAGATGAAGATTAAAAATGACTAAATCGATTCCATCTATGACGTCACTTGTGCTCATGGAAGCCCATTAACCGAATGCTGATTTTCCTACTTTGTTCAGTACCATGGGTAATCTACTCATAGTACTGGCACTCTATAAACTATAAAGTAAGTATACCTTCACTTAATGAGTACATACTGAGTTAGTTACTGGATTAAATCAATCAAATAGGACTGTATGTACCTACCTCTTTCCGTTGAAAGCTATCAATTAAATCGATTTATTGAATGTATTGAATCAATTATGTACAGATAGGTAATATCCTCATGGGAGTCGCGTGTGACAGAACGCATCTCACAACGTGAAATTACATATGTATACCAGTGCATTGATCGTATATGCTAGTGTTGTTCCAAATCCCATTGCGCGGGAAGTCTGGCTTTTTGGGCGTGAGATTTATGCCAGATTGAAATTGCCTGCGACATGTACGCATTGATGTATTTGTATCAAATTCATCAATGCGCACATGACATGTCACAGGTATTTATTGAAAAGTGTATTGTTTGAACCTTGCGTGTATTTCACATCAGTTTCAACCAAACAGGGTGCCATCGTGTGCGGGTTTTTTTTTGCTCGATGGTTTGAGTCCTCATCTATTATCCGGTGAAGCTGTATAAGCCGTCTAGGTTAAACGCAAATGTCGTATAAAAAAACTGGAGTAGTAGGCAATGTATAGAGGTACCTATGTTTCTAATACGTAGATACTCTTTGGTCGTTTAACACAATAATAGGTAAGTGCAAAAATTTGTGTGATGAGCACGAATATTTGTTTCTGAGTCATGGATGTTTTCTATGTATATAAGTATTTATATATCTATATAAGTATGTATATCGTCGCCTGGTACCCATAGTACAAGCTTTGCTTAGTTTGGGGCTAGGATGATCTGTGTGACATTGTCCCCAGATATTATGATTATTATTATTAATAAGAAATTCACGAGGCATTTGTATCTGTAAAAATAAAAACCCTAACAACATTTTTAGTAAGGTTTAAATCACCAAGTTTGCTTTTACAATTTGCAAATTCCAGTTTTGATATCCCGTGAAAAGAAACGGAAATGAAACATGACTATTGGAATCTTGCAGGGGGGCGTCCAAAGAGGTGTTTCTCATTCTAGTCGTTTTGTAACAACGTTTCGTATCACTCAATGTATTGTGCTATTATTATGCAAAACTCAGTGACGACTGCCGAACGCAAGAAATGTTTGTGGCAAACACTGAACCACATTTCTTTGTGTTAAAAGGTTATTAGAATGTAGGTCTCGGTGTAAACATTCTCAAGGTTATGGATCTGTTTTGGAAATTGATTGCTGTTGTTCTACGAACGCAGTAGGGTGCGTTAAGGCTATTGTTATACCGGGTAGTTGACTTTGAGTCACGTTTGACGACCTCTGTTAAAATGGAGTTTGGATAGTTGATTTATATTTCGATATTCAAAAGTACTTTAATAGATAATAATAATGTATTTATTTATCTCTTTCACAAAGGTTTGGTGTACATACAAGTATTATGTAAAGAAATACAGAGCTAGAAATACAGAAACTATCATACCTTTGTGAGAGACTGGCGTCTATACTAGGTAAGACCTGTGTTACAGATCACCAGGCTCCCACCTCTGGGTCACATCTTGGTGATAATTACAAATTATTGAAAATACTATGTACTTAATCTAAATATACTATATATATACGTAACTTTATGAAATAATGAATATAGTAAAAATGAAACTTACTAATTACAATGTTTGTGTAGTGTGAGGGTGTGTGTGTACTATGTAAGGGATAAACATGAGATTGTTTTGTTTGCGGATGATACTTCATTGACGTTTAAAATAAATCGACAATTACGCAATTTTGACGAAGTAAATGACGCAATCTCTAAAGTTGTTCATTGGTTTAATGCTAATAATCTTTTGCTAAATGACAAGAAAACTAAAGTCATAAAATTCTCTACACCTAATGTGAAACAGGTGGCTACCAATGTACAGTTTAATGGAGCTGGATTGACCCCTGTTGAGTCAACTGTGTTTTTGGGTATCACAATTGATTCAAAACTACAATGGGGCCCACAAATAGAAAAACTATCAGGCAAATTAAGTTCTGCTGCATATGCTGTTAAAACTATAAGACGGCTTACTGATGTGGATACAGCTAGAATGGTTTATTTCAGTTATTTTCATAGTATAATGTCCTATGGAATTCTTCTCTGGGGTAGCGCTGCGGACATTAACACCATATTTGTATTGCAAAAAAGAGCTGTAAGAGCAATATATAAACTTGGTCCGCGAGAATCTTTGAGAGAGAAGTTTAAAGAGATTAACATTCTGACTGTAGCATGTCAGTATATATATGAGAATCTAATTTATATGCATAAATATAAAGACTCCTTCTGTAAAAGGAGTGATACTCATAATATAAATACTCGATATAAGCATAACTTTGTGTTACATACCACCCGTCTCCACAAAGTAAGTAACTCTTTTATGGGGCAATGTATAAGATTCTATAACAAACTTCCCAGTGATATCCGAGAAATGTCTATGAATAAGTTTAAAAGAATTATAAAAGCCAAATTGTGTAGCAGGGCTTATTACAAAACTTCTGATTATTTAAGTGACAAAACAGCTTGGGATTGAGTCGCTCTAAATTAACACATTTAAATACAATGTAAATTTATTTAAGAAATATATATTTTTAAAAAAGGATTCCTACTGAGTTTTCTGGCAGTGTTTCTCAGTAGCTGCCACGTCATGCACTGCACGGTAGGGTAAAAAAAAATTGACGATTCCACACAAATGTAATATTTTAACGGAATAAACGACTTTTGAATTTTGAATTTTGAATTTTGTGAGTGTGTACAAGTGAGAATTTGTGAGTGTGTGTTTGTTTGACCGTTTTGTTTACTTATTATGTGCTATATTTAATTAGATCGACATAGTTAGCAGGTTTTCAGTATCATTGTATGATAAATTCTGCAACCACGCAGTTAATTTTATTTTTAATTTTGAATTTATTCAAGAAGTAAATGGAAAGAATAGAGTTAATTTTGTTGTATAGATATGGGCCCACGCAAATATTTGATAAATGCGTGTATACGTTAAAATAATGCTCACTAGGAAATTTACATATTATGCTTATTCACCTGTGTTCGGTACAGTGAGAACACGTTCGATCGGATGAATTGCGCAGATTACTTAGTTAACTTAAAATACTTGTTACACAAATAGGAGGCCTTTGTCCAGCAGTGGACGTCTTTCGGCTGATATGATGATGATGATGATGATGACTTGTTACACAAATTTATTCAACAAAACAATGACTTCAAACTAATTTCATCCTTAATTGGTTTATATTTGTTAATCTGAATATGCTGCTGTGTGGTGATGGCATAGAATATCATCACCATATCACATCCCGTGTGAGCGTAGAAATCGACCGAGGGAATACCTACCAGAGAACGGGCAGTAGCGTTTTTCTGTGAACTATGACTATCAAACTGCGATCGCCAACCCGTCTGCCAAGCGTGGCGATTATGGCATGTCCCCCCCATTCTTTGGGGAGGCTTTTGTCCAGCTGTGAACGTACTTTGGCTGATATGATGAATCTGAATATTATCTAAATTACGTACGTCATGAAGGGATCGGCAACATACAAACAAACAATCTATCCCGAGAACGGAGAAATCTATACATATAATAAAATCGTAGGAAAGTCAAAACTGTAAATTCAATATTTTTAAAAAAGGATACTTGGGGCTCGATATCGAAGCCAAAAATATCGTTTTTAGATTTTGTGTCTGTTTGTCTGTATGTATGTCCGGGCTAAACTCAAAAAGTACTGTATGGTATAACTTAAAATTTTGCATGAATATTGCTAAGAGGTCTGGTCAAGGCTACATATTATCCCGCTATCACCTACGGGGGAGGAGCTGTGGTAATTTATAAAATTGAACGCGGGCAAAACCGCGGGACACAGCTAGTAATATAATAAATCCTTATTATAAAAATAAAATTTAATATATGTGTTGAGCTTTTAGGAAGTCCCTTCCATACCCTTATTAAACCCTGCGTAAGCCTTTGTGTATCTATTCATCCCTTCGTATAAGTATGACTGATGCCGGATGTGTAGGCAGAAGTACCATTTGACTTTAGAAATGGTATCTCTGTCTACATACAGGGTTTAAAAATTGACCTATACAAGCCGTTACACGTATTGTGATGTAAAAAAAATCACATAACCTATACCAAATAATAGGAATTAAATATAATCATACATATAGCATGTGGCCAGTTGCCCAAACCAGTCTAACAATTGCCAAGGTTAAGCATCTAGGCACTTTTTAAAGACAACGCCCGCACTAATGAATCTCTTCCCTGTGTCGCGGGGTACTTTACAAAAATATAATCCAGACTCAGAACAACTATTCATGGGTCCCACAAATAGTTGTCCGGCGCGGGACTCAAACCGCGAGCGGCGAGGCGACTGTTTCAGCCGCTGCGCCACACGCGATTAGTTAGTGTGTTATTAGATTAGATTAGTTTAAGAACTATAATTAATAATAATAATATCTAGGGACAATGTCACACAGATCATCCTAGTCCCAAACTAAGCATAGCTTGTACTATGGGTACCAGGAGACGATATACATACTTATATAGATAAATAAATACTTAATTACATAGAAAACATCCATGACTCAGAAACAAATGATCGTGCTCATCACACAAATATTTTCACTTACCGGGATTCAAACCCAGGACCACCAGTTTCGTAGGCAGGAGCACTACCAACTAGGCTACGGTGACCGTCCATATCCTATCCTATATAATCGTAATTAATAGTTTAAAGGTTTGAATGGACCCACCTCAAAAGCTATACAGATCTTACTTTGAAATGAGTTCCCTTATAAAGAGTTTATGTATTTCAATGGCAGCTAATGAGGTTCTGGTTTCAAATCACGGGTCAAGCAAAACATGAGTTTGGTTTTATTTTTGTAAAGATCCTTGTACCTCTGATAGTACCTAAAGCCATCAGTCCTGTACCTAACGTCTCTGTCATGTCGCTAATCGTCTCATCGGATCATAAAACACACACTTGTACACCATATTTGTCCTGCGCAATACCCTTGCGCAGCTAGTCTACATTGAGATACACCGCCATGACTGAAATTCGACCAGATCGTCTATTGTATTTTCAATTTTAAAAGCCTCTGTTCTTAAATAAAATCCAGCCAAGTAACGCGAAGTGAACAAGTGGGCCACGTCGCAAGTTTGGAGTGCAGGCTCAAAGTTCAGACTTGTAGCAAAACCCTTAAAACAATGTTACATAGCAGTGACAAGAAGGATATGGCGATAAAATATTGGTGGTGACGCGTAGTTGGAACGTCGCCAGCAAATGTAACCCTATCACGTACAGTTGACAAATTGTGCAACATGCGTATTTGGAACTAACGACCTCTTTGTATTATTTCCTATTATTATTGGTCAAAATAGAAACTTCAATATTGATTTTATAACAAAATTATTGCTAAAATAAATTTTCTAAGACTTTTTTTATAATTGCCACTAAGGGTATAATTTAAATAAATATCTTGGGAAAACTAACACAATGCCATCTGATCCCATACTAGACAGAGCCTCTATTATAGAAACAGGAAATAAGGATAAAAATGATAAACATACTTATATATTTCGAAATATATACATATTGTTGATACATTACATCCAGGCACAAAAGAAATAAAAATGTACTAGTCAACAAATGGATGTGCGATTAACGCTTATGCGACAAAAATATACTGCGACTCACCATAGTTCGAATGCACGCTTGTGCGACACACTGAAGGTCGACATCTCGCTAAAAGATTAATAGGTTTAGGTTTGGTTCAGTTAGGTTAGGTTAGAACATGACAAAAAAACGCACGAGCGAGTGAGCCAAGCGAGCGTACCGCGACAGCGGCCGGCGAAGTGCCGGAAAGCCAATCGCTTTTTACGAGATGTTGATCTTCAATGTGTCGCACAGGCCTGCATTCGAACTATGGTGAGTGGCAGCACAGTTTTGTCGCATAAGCTTTAATCGCACATCCATTTGCGACCAATGTGACTATTATGGTATGGCCCCCCATTCTTGGGGGAGGCTCATCTCCAGATGTGGACATCATTTCGCTGCTATGTTGAAATTCTTCTGTGTTTTTAGTTGTTAATTTAATATATTTGCCACATTATGGAATGCAAATGTAAAATAAGAATATAAATATGGGCAAAAAGCCAAGCTAAAATGTAAAAATATCCACTGATACACCAAACAAAAGGAATATTGGTTTCCTTATAATGAAACGACATTCATTATATATTCTGTCTGTAAAACTGGCATATTTTTAAAAGATGAATATTCTAATCATGATGAATAAGTAAAGATGTCGAATAAAAATTCATTTCATTTTCTTTTAGTAAGTACAATTCATTACTGTAGACGGAAATCTGTTCGACAAGTTTAATAAATCGAACAAATGATTGAAAATTTTCCTAGTGAGAACGAGATTTTTTATTTGATAAGACTTATAACAATCTAATACTTTGCTACTTTGATATAGTTAACAAGCTCTTATATCCATTTGTTGACACCAGGTACCTTGTCGTACCATTTGTCTGTTGGTGGGGACCCTTTTTCTAAGACTCCGCTCTCTATCTGTTGGTCCGTCTGTCACCAGGCTGTATCTCATGAACCGTGATAGATAGACAGTTGAAATTTTCACAGATGATTTATCTCTGTTGCCGCTATAACAACAAATATTAAAAACCGGCCAAGTGCGAGTCGGACTCGCGCATGAAGGGTTCCGTACCATTATCTATAAAAACGAGCAATTCGCGTTTGTTGTATGAGAGCCCCCTTAAATATTATTTTATTTTGTTTTTTAGTATTTGTTGTAATAGCGGTAACAGAAATACATCATCTGTGAAAATTTCAAATTTCAATTATCACGCCTGGTGACAGACGGACAGACAGTAAGATAGTGAAGTCTAGGTAATAGGATCCCGTTTTACCCTTTGCGTACGGAACCCTAAAAACGAATAAAAAATATTAAGTGGGGCTGCGATACAATAAACGGGACCTTTTTTCCGTTTTCCGAAAAACTTTTATTGAATAACTCTATGAAGAAAATATATTATTCGTTATTTGTTTATTAGCCAAGTTTGTCGCTGGAGCCTAATTTCTACAGTACAATACTCATATCTAATGGGCATGGATTGATTACGTCATGTTTCAAACCATAGATTTAACATTCGGTACAATTCAAACATTATGAATAAGGGACTTAATTGCGTAGGGTTGAACAATACATTTCACCATTTATTAAATAGTATTTGGAATAAAAAATGAGAAGAGAAATAAGTTGTAACAGAAATACACACTTATCAGGAACAATATTTGTGTTAGTTTATAATAAAACGACACGTTTTAGATATTTATATTGACTTACCAGCAGTGGCCAGTGGTTTTATCTTTTATTATATTTAATTTTAAATAAAAATTATAGCCTATGCGTTATTCGTATATATTCCTTTATTTTGAAGGACTGTATTCTATTTTGTGTTGTACACGATATTTGTCTAAACATTCGTTAAATGGTTTATTTGCGAGCCACTTCGCTGGTTTGTAAATAAAAACTTTTAACGAATAACACTATTAAGAATATATGTTATTTGTTTATTAGCCAAGTTTGTCGTTGGAACCTAATTTCTACAGTACAATACTCATATCTAATGTGCACGGATGTGGATTGATTACGTCATGTTTCAAACCATAGATTTAACATTCGGTACAATTCAAACATTATGAATAAGGGACTTAATTGCGTAGGGTTGCACGATGTCTTTCACTATTTATTAAATAGTAGTAGTCACAAAGAAGACAGAAGGGAAACAGAAATGCATACTTACAAGAAAAAAATTGTGTAAATTTATAATAAAACGAGACGTTTTAGATATTTATATTGACTTACTAGTATGGCAGGCAGTGACCCGTGGTTTTACGTGCGTTACACTAATATTGTTAAACGTTTTACACGTCAATATTGTCACAGTATTTAAGTCACAGTCATATGGACTTTAATTTTGATATGAACCTCTTAAGTTTGCGTTGTCGTCCGTACTCAAAACTTTGAGTTCTTTAAAATAAAGTCAATGGGAAAAAACACAGAATGAAAAAGAAATATTATTAAAATTCTGTGTTCCGGCCCATGGGCCGAAAATGTCATAGGCCCAAACAGTGAACTAGTTGCGCGACGGTTTTTATCCATGCAAAATTGCTAGTAACTAATAACATTCATACTATTTTTCATCTGTGCTAAGTAGTTATTCATACTATATTTTTTTATTACTGGTTAGTTAGACTTAATTAGTAGTTAAATTTATATGGATCGCTGCTGATACTAGGGACGTCCCTAACTTGGTCGCGCTCCGTTAGTTTCTGTTTCGGCACAGCTGAATTACAATTAATGTAAATTGTAATTGTACTGTTAGTTAATTTATAATCCTAGTAACACATGTTAATATCTCATAAGTTTGTTAACTGTGTTCTGTTTGTGGAATATCGTTAATTTTACTAATGAACTATGAATACTAAATGTGTAATCATGAGCCGCTATGATATGCCCATCATGGAGACAGTATCGTCTAATTATTTTAATTAGACATGTTTCGAAGACTTATTAAATGAGAGTTCTGAGAAGTATGTGTGGTATGACTTTGAGAGACAGATACGAAATACTGACGTAACTTGTGACCTAACAAAGATGGAACAAGGTATGCTGAGATGCTTTGGGCATTTAGAAAGGATGAATGAAAGAAGTATACCAGGCCGGTGTAAATGGTACAACGGGAAGGGAAGATCTCGTAGAACATGAACGATGTTCTCAAGAAAAGCCAGGTCAGACCCTTAACCGGCAAGCATGTATGAAGAATATAATGACAGTGAATGAGGCAAAAGAGAAGTGCAAAAAAGATCGTGACAAATGGAACTCCGTGGCCTCAGCCTACCCCTCTAGGAACTGTTTCCTAGAGGGGTAGGCTGAGGCCACGGAGGTCTGTACCTATGTAGAAGATTTGTATTATAAGTAGTTAACATATTTCTAATAAAGATATTATGACGCTGATTACCTAGATTCAAAACAAACATTTATGCGTTACACTAATCATTATTGCCCCTTGGGACAGGGTAGGGTATCGAACTCGAATCAAGCAAGTAGGCAGTAAACTAATAAAATAAAACGATATTATAAAAATTAAAAATCTAGGTGAAACCGGACTGAGTAAGAAGGCGGCGCGTAGGTATACTCTTGTTCATCGGAAAGCACGCAAAGTCGTGTGTCGGTCCTATAAATGCCTTCATATCTATCGTGTTGCACTTGAGTCTGAGTTCGCATTCTCCATGGAAAATACGAATATATTTAGGTAATATATTCGTATAGTTTAATGAATTATTATCAAGTTAAGTTAAATTCAGTAGTTTCGGGGTAATTAGCAACGGGAGCTAAAATGCCGGGCTGAGATTAGAGCGCGCCAATCAAACATTTTGATACAGATTAATGGTTGGACGTTGGCGCCGAATTACGCTTCCTATGTGCCTTTACTCATGTGTATGTTGGCTATTACTAGAGGTGACAGATATTATACAATGAGGAGTTAAGTTGATGAGGACATGATGCGATGAGGAGGTGAGGTGGTGATGACACGGAACGTAGAGCTCATAGAAATAACGGTATATATATATTTTTAATAATAATAAACTTTTATTTCTTAGAATAGTTGCTGTAGTACAATACAAATAGCATGTTAAGGTAACAAACACATACAAAATCTATATATTAGGTCTTTACCTATGAAATTGCCGTTCTGCAGTACTGGCCATTTCAAATCAAAATAATTTTTGTTTGGCTAAGAATTCTAATTTCAAATTAATTTTATTTTAAAAACATGGATTCTTTTTTCCAAAAGTAGTCATTTCTTTATTGATTAGTGTTACATTTTCATCGCATTTCAATCTTTTTCGTCATCATGGATACGTTAAAAATTCGAGTAATTATGGAATATGAGTACCGTCGTGGCAGCAACGCGGCACAAGCGGCACGCAACATCAACGACGTTTACGGAGCTAACACTACAAACCAACGCACCACCTGTTATTGGTTTGCTCGCTTCCGTTCTGGAAATTTCGACCTGAAAAATGAACCTCGCGGTCGTCCGAAGACTTTGGTCGACAATGACGAATTAAAGGCGGTTGTGGAAGCTGATGATACACAATCTACGGCTGAATTAGCAGCAGCTTTCGACGTTAGCGTCAAAACAATATTGGTCCATTTGCGTCAAATTGGCAAGGTAAAAAAGCTTGACAAATGGGTGCCCCACGAACTCAATGATCGCCAGCGCGAAGTACGCGTCGAGACGTGCCTTGCACTGCTCAACAGACACACAAATGAAGGAATTTTGAACCGCATTGTTACCTGCGATGAAAAATGGATTCTGTTTGATAACCGCAAGCGCTCAGCAAGTTGGTTGGATCCTGGTTCAGCACCTAAACAATGCCCTAAACGAAAACTTACCCCTAGAAAAGTGATGGTCACTGTTTGGTGGTCTAGCGCCGGTGTGATTCATCACAGCTTCTTACCAAACGGGGTGAGCATTACTGCAGATGTGTACTGTGAAGAACTGAGCACAATGATGGAGAAGCTGGCGCATCTCCAACCAGCATTGGTCAATCGCTCGTCTCCGCTGCTCCTGCACGACAACGCGCGACCTCATACTGCACAGCAGACGGTCTCCAAGTTGCAAGAACTGGGGTTGGAAGCTCTCCGTCATCCGCCCTACTCACCAGACCTTGCGCCTACAGACTACTACTTTTTCCAGAATTTGGATAACTTCTTGGCGGGAAAAAAATTCAATACCCGAGAGGCAGTACAAAATGCCTTTGAAGAATTTGTTGCCTCCCGTCCAGCTGATTTCTTTAAGAAGGGCATCAATAAACTGCCACTGCGATGGCAAAGATGCATTGATTGCATGGGTGATTACTTCGATTAATACAAATAAAAAAATTCATGAAAAAAATTCGTTTAAATTTTTTCATACAAAACGGCAATTTCATAGGTAAAGACCTATTATATTATATGTATGTACTCACCGGTTGCATGTGATGGATGAGGCTAGACCTAGGCAATTTATTATGAACGGCTTCGAGCTTCTTAGGGCACGTTAAACTGTCAGTCCTGGCTGTATTCATGTTACAACCGTCGTCAGACGCCTACTGTGTGGCATAATAAACTGTGGCACTAGGGTACTGCTCATCTACAACTAAAAACTAGATTTGGTGGCAATGCCTTTACTGACGAAACTTATTAAGTAGAATGTATAGGAAGACAAATGTAAGCACGTTAAAATGGATACTACTGACTAAAATTTAAAGCGTAATTTTGATAGAAATAGTTATTCGTTCTGTGTTGGTACGTCAGTGAATGAGTTCGTGCTAAGCACGACTTTTTTGTGATATTTACGATTCAATACCCAAGTTCTGTCTAATTTCTATTTGGGTAGGTTGATTCGCAATCTTATATTTTGCGGGTTATAAATATGTGAGTATGTGATAGATACGCGCTTAATTATATAACTTGCGTACTCACACATACATACATTTCACATTGACTGGCCTTTTGATCTAGTATTTAGTGACCCCGACCGATAATCCAGAAGTCGTGGCAATCCCCACCCAGGAAAAAAAATGATGATCACCTTCATTTGTTCTGTGTCTGGATGTATTTATCTATAATATTTTCTTATTTATGAATATACAACTTGTAACGTAATTAACGCACTTCCTGAAAATAGTTTGTTCAGAATCGTTTACTGAATCGATTTATATCATTTTTAATATAGTTAATTTTTTATTCCAAAATAATTAAAACTACGGAAATTACTGTCATATCAACCCTATACAGACAAAACCAATTGAAATGGACCGTATGTCAAAGTAATCAGACTTATAAATCGCAGTTTTATTTGTATTCATACAAATTCCATCATTTAATACAAAATAAAGAAAAATAAACTTTATTCTAAGAAACTAATTTTGTAAATAATAATGAATATATGTACATGTTAAACTAAAAATTCAGTGTAAGTATTATGATTACAACTTAATATTCTAATTGGGGTGTTTGAGGGTGTGCGTTAATTACGTTACATGTTGTATAAGTTCTATATTAGTATAGGCTCAGCCTAGTTTAGGATCAGAAGAAGCATGTTCGTTGTCCCAAGAAATAAAAAAAAGTATGATTACTACCAGAGCTAAAAAGAAAATGTGTTACGTAAACTGTAGGTACTTATAAATGACGTCATTTATCAAAATATTAGTATAGTAAAATATTTCTTGCTACAATTAATCATAATACAAAATAGAATAAACTTTTTATGCGCAGTTTTTGTTCTGTATGAGTGATGTAACTTAGGAATAATGAAATAGATGATTTTAATGTATTGTTAAGCAAAAAAGGGCTTTGATGCTCCACCGCGCAAAAAATGGACAATAGCCAAGTTATAATTTATTCATAGTTTTCATTCAAAACTTGTAAATTTTATTCAAAGCTTAAACGTTAAAATAATGTATTCTTTTTCTAAATATTCACATTATTACTTTTGAACTTACTTAAGAGACATAACGGTTTAATTACTTAATCATCTTCATCATAATCGTAAATTAGGAATATCCACGCATTCCTGAAGCATGGAAATAGCAATAAAAATTATTCTAAATGGAAATTGAAAAAAAAAATAAGGAAACCAGAAAAAAGTGGAATTGAGTTGAAAAATTGATTTTCTTATGCGCGTCTAGTAAGAGTAGACGTACAAAATACAAATACTTAAGGTGTTAAGTTACATTGAGAGCTAGCCCAATAAATAATAATCGGCAAATAATGTAAAATACGGTGTAGATGTCCATAAGAACATAAATTTTCAAATTATAATACGTAAAAAATTGTAATTCTAATTTAATTTAGTTCTACCTATTATTTTAATATAGACCAGTAATGGGTCTAGTACAAAGCTTTTTCATGACTAAAAGAAACGTCCTGGGTATACAAATTACATTAAAGAAGCAACCTATGTGTATCATCCGCTTAATATGTTTAACAATCGGACATTTTTTGTTCGTTTTCTTTATGAATAAGTTCTATACAGAATGCTTCCTCATATAAATAACATCTTCCCGGACTATCGTTTGAGTATTACAACATCATTGTTATTAGTTCTCGTATATAATGTATATCATAATTAACTGTTAATATCTAATATATGTATAATCTGAGCCTAGCATTGTACAACTTATACAAAAACATTACTTGTCACTCAAAACTTCGCAGTTTCTGATTTGCAGTAGCATTGACTGGTGGAAATTGCTACGCATTAAAATAACGCGTAACACTCCCTTCATCCAACTCTCCGTTGCTGTAAGTATCGAGATTCGAAAACAAGAGAAATGTGCGCTGCCATTTGTATAAGGTCAATTCTTAACGGATGCGAATGCTTTAAAACTATTTGTTGTTTATTTTGTTTTTTAATACGTTAAAACCATTGTTTCAAATTGGAATTTCATTTCTAACGGAATTCCACCGCCAGTTCTAGTTTTTTGTGGTATATGACGGTCACCGTAGCCTAGTTGGTAGTGATCCTGCCTACGAAGCTGGTGGTCCTGGGTTTGAATCCCGGTAAGTGCAAATATTTGTGTGATGAGCACGAATATTTGTTTCTGAGTCATGGATGTTTATTATCTATATAAGTATTTATCTATCTATATAAGTATGTATATCGTCGCCTGGTACTTAGTATACTTACTTACTTAGTATAAGCTTTGCTTAGTTTGGGGCTAGGATGATCTGTGTGACATAGTCCCCAGAGATATTATTATATTGATATTTAAATGACTCCAATCAAAAACAGGCATTCTAAAACCACGCTATGCAATTGCGCTTAAATCAACGCAACTTATTAAAGATTATGTTGAATATCGTGCACGGACGATGACTCAAATCGTATTTTGACAATTCTTTTTATCGTTTCAGATATCAACGGGCCTTCGCTCGTCTTAATTTGAGCACCTGATCGCTATTTTCACCTACTTTTGTTATACAGCAGGTATATTACTTGCCAAGGAACTAAGTTGCTCATAAAAGGACCGTCATAAAAAAAAACCAGCTGAAGTCAGATTTTTATATTAGGTAAAAGTTATTGCGGTTCTAAGTTATTGAAATAAATGTAGCTCTCCAAGATTCTTCTCATTTGATGTCGAATAATACGTCACAATAGAAAAAGAAGTCTTATCTGTATTTGTTCTGCTTCTTGCATAAAATTAAGAATTAGATCATTTGTTTAACGTGCTGGGTATATAATTTTGAAGTTATACTTCTTTTGGCGCGATGGAGAAAAATGATGAGAGTGAATTTTTACGATGCGCGCGCACACCGACACCAAAAAATTTAACAGCATGAAGTTAGTTCTAGGTGGTATGAAAATTGATAACTATGTTCAAGTTGTATATTAAGAAGTATAACTTCTAACGCGTGTACATAAGTACACACAAGTTTTTTTTTTCTATATACCATATATTTTAATCATTTGCCATTTTGATTAGGAACTCAGTTATGACTATGTATACCTTGATTATATGGTCTAGTTATATTATATAAGTATCGATAATAATTAAAACTATATAAAATAATAGTAAAGTAGGATTTAACTGTTTACTTTTTTTTGTTATCCATCACAATATAACAAAGAATTAGTTAAAATAATTATATTTCAAGTTATGCAAAATGAGGATATATAATTTCACAAGAAGCCATAGTTTAATTAAATACATAGTATTTTTTTATAAAAATAAAATAATTCCTAGGGGGCGTAGGAATCGTCCCGAGCGAATACCTATCAGAGAACGGGCAACTGTCTCTCTAAGAATTAGGGCCATTATACTGCGATCAGATCACACACCCGTCTGAACACATATGAATCACATAATTAAAAAAGCATATTGTAGATACTAACATAATCTTTAAGATTTATGTTTTACTAACAAAATGGATCCTTGTTATCTGATTGAAAATAAATTTATTATCACCGTAGCCTAGTTGGTAGTGCTCCTGCCTACGAAGCTAGTGGTTGTCGGTTCGAATCCCGGTAAGTGCAAATATTTGTGTGAAGAGCACGAATATTTGTGTCTGAGTCATGGATGTTTTCTATGTATTTAAGTATTTATCTATCTATATAAGTATGTATATCGTCGCCTGGTACCCATAGTACAAGCTTTGCTTAGTTTGGGGCTAGGATGATCTGTGTGACATTGTCCCCAGATATTATTATTATTTTTGTCTGTTCTTTATTTTCTCGAAATATTTTTTCGGTTAGTAATGATGCCTACGGGCTTACGCCAAGTCAGCATCATATTCTTGCAGGGATTCGTTATTGTAGGTGTCATCCTGTAAAAACTTTCGCACAATTCGGCAAGTGTTAAGAATTGCTGCTTTTTGCATATGTATTTTGTTTTTATTATTATAATATCACATGTTTATTAGCACTATTATTTACAATACATATATTATATAAGGGTATTTCAACACAAATACAACTTATAAAATATATGGGCTACATGGAGAGAAATTTCCGCACAATCCTGGCATTCGCCAGCAGAACCGCCTTCTGCACGTAACTCTCCAGCCAGATATCAAGTCCTAAACTTGCAAGGTTGATTTTCAGGGATTTAGGAATAACTCCATTTGTGGATATAACAATAGGTATGATCGCAGGTCTTTCGGTTCTCCAAATTTGCGCATATTCAAAACTCAGATCAAGGTATTTTGAAATTTTTTCTTTTTCTGCGTTAGATATGTTTTCATCATACGGTATTGTTATATCCACAAAGGATGTCTTTTTCGTTTGTTTGTCAATGACGACAATATCGGGTCGATTGGCACCTACCATTCGGTCAGTCAGCACGGGATGATCCCAGTATATTTTAAACCTGTTATTTTCCAAGACCGCTTCAGGATTATATTTGAAGTATGGAACCCCTGGGCCCGGCAGAAGTTGGCGATCTAAAGCAAGTTGCTGATGGATAATTTTAGCAATAGAATTGTGGCGATACAAGTATTCAGTGGCTGCAAGAGAAGAACATCCAGATGTTATGTGCCGCAGAGTTTCCCCTGCGAGACCACAGGCTCTACATATGTCCACCGTATTGTCCTTCATGATGTACTTATGGTAGTTTCTCGTTGCAACCACCTGATATTATTATTATTATTATTAGGTACTAAATTTGAATCTGATACCTATAAATGTTTAACTTAGTGATTTCAGCACACGAAAATAATATTGATTCTTTCGTAATGCTTTGTTGTAACGTCTACAGTAATTTCATAGGAAATCGATTCGTTGTAAAACAACTTGTTCTAAATTGAATTCTATTGTTACTGAATATTTAAACAATCCAGAAATGGGGTTTCGTTAATGATCTGTGATTATAAAATAACTAGCTGCGCCGGCGCGTGCTTTGAAAATTATTGTAGCTTAAATGTTAATTAAGGATATAGCCTATTTCCGTTTACACCTAATTACATTTATTTTATTAATATTATGTATTTGTAGGAAAAATATAACAAAAATACCAAAAACATAAACTGTAAAAATTTTACGGGGTGACCTTCTGAGCTAAAACTTAAGAAAATTTTCTGAAAATGTCACCAAAACCGTTTCGGCCTATATGTTCCATATGGGAAATACATAACATAAAAATGTCAATTTCTATAAGAATATAACATTGAAGATCTTTGAGCACAGAGGCTATAGTATGAGAAAAAAAAATATTGCGTCTTTAATAGTGCTCTATCATAATGCATCGTTAGTTCTGCACTGGAGCGCAGGTTTATAAGTGCAATTGTGTCATATTGTTCGATTTTGACAGTCTTCGTATTGTACCCAATGGCGTAAATAGGATTTTCCAGTAGTCTGCCACTGACACTCCATTAAAGCCAGTCAATATTCGGTCATTGCTTCGTAGTATTATCAATGGAACTGTTTGATGACAAAGACAATTGCGATTACAACTTTTTGGCAAAATAGTGATGGGATTGCAGTTGGATGGTCATTTTTATTTACCTTTGTTGTATGTTAGTTGGATTGTTGAAAAAAAAATATTCGGGGTAGTCTTTGGGGACTGCTGATAGAAGTGAAAACAATTTTTTCATTTCTCATACTCGGAAAGTAGTGTTTATTTGATCCGGGTAGCGAGTGGAAGATGCTACTTCCCACCTTTGGGCGTAAAGAAATTGCTTCCCTCCCTATGGTGGGTATAATTTAAAAAACAGAACTAAATTTGGTTAGGCAGTTGGCTGTAAAAAATCTTAAAAAAATAACATAATTAAGTGCACAACCAAGAAGTTTTCACTTCAAAAATACTGCGGTCATGTGAGTTTATAAATGGCCAGTGTGAATTAAAAAAAAGAACAGACCGTCTTACAAATATTAATTCAGGTCACGTGTCCTGACGCAAGTTTAAAATTTTTTACTCATCTCAATAAGTGCTCAACGCCGCTAAAGAAGTTTTTACTTCAAAAATGTAAAGGAACTGATTACTGCCACATGGCATTACCACAATAAAAAATGATACAATACTATCAAGTTAGCAAAGGAACATACGGCCTTCACCGTAGTCTATGGTTTTTTAATCTTTCTTTTTTCAAATGTTGTCTGGGTACAGTACAGTTACTTAATAACATGAATTTACCATAGTGATTTTAGCATTGGACTTATTGATTCTTTCGAAATGTTTTATTGAAACCTTTACTATCATTAATTCATAGGAAATCAATACGCTGGAAAGTAACTTATT
Source organism: Pseudoips prasinana (assembly GCA_951640165.1). Taxonomy (NCBI): domain Eukaryota; kingdom Metazoa; phylum Arthropoda; class Insecta; order Lepidoptera; family Nolidae; genus Pseudoips; species Pseudoips prasinana. Next base: position 10,695,388 of record OX621239.1, read on the forward strand.
CAAAATTGAATTCCATTGTTCATTCCTACTCGAATACCCTTGGTAGTAATCGAAAGATTGGTAATATTTTATATGTAGAGACCTCAACTTCAATCAATGTAGTGGACCAATTAAATAACTTCATTAAGGCAATGCATTGTAGGCATTAGCGGTACTGAATAAAATAATATATCTAAGCAATTAAAAAATAAGCGAGCGTTGTGGTGTGAGAGAGGATATAGTCACAACGATTGAAAAACGTATGCTGGGATGGTTTAGGCATTTATAAAGGATGAATGAAAGGAGATTGACAAAAGAAGTATAACTGGCCTGGGTAAATGTTACAACCGGAAGGAAAAAACCTCGTAGAACACTGGTCAGCATGTATGAAGAATATAATGACAGTAAACGAAGCAAGAGAGGTATGCAATGATCGTGACAAATGGAAATCTGTCTATGCCTCCATACCCCTCTGAGAAACAGGCGTGAGTATGTAATTCAAAAACATTCGGAACTGATATTTATGTATTTCGGATTTTAGTAAGCTTAGGAACGCATTCAAGCTCACGATGGGTACGAAGCATTGTGATTGCAAAATTCCGGGCAGCACGAACTATTATAAAATTTGTTATTTTTTACTTTATAAAAGTAAAGCTTATCGACTATATGTGTATGACTTTTTGACGCAAGCTAGATTGATCTTGATACAGTCTAACCCCTCACAATCCATTTATTTTAATGCGTCACCTTAATACATAGTAGGTTTAATTATTGCAATGTTCTTTGACAATCGGTGCGTCGAGGTATAACACTGGCAGGTCACGACAGATGGACAAACCTTCGTGGTAAATGCCTCCAAGGTTCATGTCAAATGTCATGATTGGAATCCGGATCAACAGGTACTTACCGTAGCGAATTTAAAATAGATTATTGTACGTTTAATACTTTTAGTTTGGTTTATTCCAATAGATAAGTATCTCAATTACTGTACAGTTCTTGGTAGAGTTCCACTGTCTAATTCATGCTTCATATTCCTAATAATCTGGCGTAAAAAATATAAGTTTTAAACTTATATATACAGGGAGTAAAGTAAGTAGTGGGCGTAAGTTAAGGAACTTAATTTGTCTATGAAACTTATCAACATGTACCATATCAACATGCAAAATACACGTAAAACTCTTAACTCTCCATACAGGAATAACAATCAGCTGATGCCTTTTGAAAGCGGCACCACAAGTATATAATTCCATAAACTTAGTATAGGCATTAACCACTTATTTGGCTTCTACTCGGCGGCATCATCTTTGACAGCTTCTGTTGCACTGATTTAAATGCTTCCGTTGCACTAATTTCCGTTTAATAGGAGCACGTAAGAAGCTCCACTGAGAAGAAACACTAAAATGATAATATATAGACAAGACCACCAAATTGTAGAGTGTGTACAACTAATGACCTCAATGTTGAGTTTAATGTGTGTGATTTGATTATAGTGTCAAATAATTGCGTTTACATACAATTATTTTAAATGTTGCTTCTTAGACACAATTTACAATTGATGCATTTTAAAAGGAGCGTCAACAAGTTTTTTTGTTATTCCACAAACTTTTTTTTATTCGGTAACACATCGAGCACTTTATCGGCTTCTTCCCGGCCGCTTCATTATCATCATCTTTGACAGCTTCGGCTGCACTGATTTCAATTCTTCCGTTGCATTGATTTCCGTTGAATTGGAGCACGTAAGAAGCTCTACTGAGAAGAAACACTAAAATGATAATATATAGATAAGACCATCAAATTGTAGAGTTAGTACAATAGCTAATGGGTTCAATGTGTGTGATTTGATTATAGTGTCGATTAATTGTGTCTACTTACAATTATTTCAAATGTTGCTTCTTAGACACAATTTACAATTGATGCATTTTAAAAGGAGCGTCAACAAGTTTTTTTTATTCCACAAACTTTTTTTATTCGGTAACACATTTATCATCATCTTTGACAGCTTCGGCTGCACTGATTTCAATTCTTCCGTTGAATTGGAGCACGTAAGAAGCTCCACTGAGAAGAAACACTTAAATGCATACATAGACTAGACCATCAAATTGTAGAGTGATTACAACTAATGAATTCAATGTTATTTTTTAAATGTTGAGTTTAGTTTAATGTGTGTGATTTGATTATAGTCTCGAATAATTGTAAGTAGACAAGGTTTCAATTGTTTCTTTTTACACACAATGATATCTTAAGATCAGATTTTATTTGTTTAAATATTTATGAGGTATGGAATATAATAACGTTTTATAAAGTACTGGAATTTATGTGATTTATGTCGTAAGTTTGTTGTTTTGTGAGCGAAAAATAAAGCCTGAAAGTAAATTACCGCAACAAGTTTGGATTAACTATTTACTGAACAAATACATAACTACTCTGTATAAAACGATTCAGATTCAGGGTCTGTATGTAGAGTATGTATTATATTTTGGATTAACTATTTACTGAACAAATACATAAATACTCTGTATAAAACGATTCAGATTCAGGGTCTGTATGTTCCGTATTTCTTAAACTTTGTCATATGGTTCAAAATTGCGACGGTGTAAATTGGTTGTTGTTAAGGATTTTCGACATTAAAAAAATATTTCAGATAGATAACATTAATACGCATTGATAACAATTATAGGAAATAATTTGCCATTGATTAATATCTTACTCCTTTTTGAAGTGTATGAAAAATAAGCACAAATTGCTTTACCTTACTCTCTCTTATTTCTTTCTTTATCGTATGGGTGGTAACTACCCTGGAGTCAGAATTGTTTAACCCGCCCATCAAGATTCTGACATGGCTTATCGACTGTCCAATGACAACAACCGGGACCGATAGCTTAACGTGCCTCAGAAATGAATCCACTTTATTGATCACAAAGCTCGTAGAACTATCGCTCGTAGGCTACTGGGGCAGAAAGGTTCAAGAGTGGCGACCACGAACCGGAAAACGCAGCGTGGGCTAGCCCCCTACAAGATTGACTGATAATCTTACAAGGGTCGCGGGATGTAGCTGGATGCGAGCAGCACAAGACCGGCCATTGTGGAGATCGTAGGGGGATTATTATACGGATCTTGTAGCAACAAGGAACAACTTCCGTGCGTTTAAGCGCTTTTGCCATACCTACTATTGGAATCAAATATAACAGCTCACTTAGGACCCTTAAATTGATCCTCGGTGCTATTGCAGCTGGCTTCTCTAGTTGCAATTCTCTCGTTTTATGAGGCTATAGCCTCTTTACATCATGCTGTCTCCCGCTTTGCTCTGGAGGGAAGTGGAACAATCCATTTTCTAACTCCTCCTTTTATTTCTCTCTGATTAAATTCGTTGCGGGATCCAAGACAGTTAAAGCGATTCCACATGCCTGAGCCTCACCGCTCAGTGTCATTTCATTGTGTGCCACTGTTGCAGTGGTGGGTAAGAGGGAGGGACTAGTCCCGATATGTAAAAAAAAACAAAGATCGTAGGGGGAGGCCTGTGTCCAGCAGTGGAAATCTTTCGGCTGAAATGATGATAATGATGATGAATGGTCACCCATCTAGGTACTTAACGTACAGAACGGCGAGTGCTAGCTATGTACGTGTTAGATACCTTTTCATACCTAAATCATAACATGCCTTGGCAATACAACCGCAAACAAATGCAGTCGGAACCACTAATAGTAATTATTGACAGACTGAGTCTGATTTACGGGTTCAATTTCAAATCAATGAGATAGATTGCGACCACTCCATTGTAAAGGTAACTAATTACTGTTTAGTCATTAAGATAAGTGCGTTAATATATGGTTCAAGATTTCATCGTACGATAATTTGTTGCGTTCGGTAACCAACACGATTTTCGACAAATGTTTGATATAATCTTTGTAGGCGCTAATTTTTGCTCACGGTAGTACGGTCGTGCTTACCACAAACATTTGTGGTTACATGTCATTTGTGTGGGCTTAATCCACGAAGAACGATTTATATAGCTACCCAATTAAACGATCTTACGTCGTTTAATAATTACTTAGGCATGTGGCATTGTACATTCCTACATTGTTACATTGAAGGCGTACATTAGTAATTGTTAAATTCATGGTCCAAATAAAATTATAATTATGTTTTATAAATCTTGTAGTAGTCGTCTCGTTGCTACCTCGGCCCCACTTGTTTTGGGTTCGATTCCCACGTTGGACAACCATTTGTATGACCCATATATTGTTGGCATACATATTGCTGAGCTTTTGTGGATTGCATGTTTGTAAAGTATCCCCTCATTCGGGGATTTATTGCCCTAGTGCGAGCGTAGTCTTTTTAAATAAAAGTACTGCACATTCAATAATAAGCTTTGGTTTATTCAATGCCAGAGTAAACAAGCATCTTTTGTGTAAGCTTGGTCAACTCTCGACTACACCTCTGCATAGTATCAGGTGGGAGCCGCAAATCCATTATCTATTTAAAAAAACCGGCCAAGTGCGAGTCGGACTCGCACATGAAGGGTTCCATAGCAGCAAGTATTTCAGTTGATTAAATGGAAGCAAATTGTGGTTTATGACGTATTAAAAAAATACTACTTCCTAGATCTCATTCAAACCAATTTTCGTTGTTAGTTTCTATGGTAATGTAAATCATATTTTTTTTTTAGTTTTATATTCTCTTACTTTAGAAGTTAGAGGGGGGTCACTGATTTTACCACTTTGGAAGTGTCTCTCGCGCAAACTATTCGGTTTAGAAAAAATTATATTAGGAACCTCAATATCATTTTAAAAGACCTATCTATAGACAACCCACATGTATGGGTACGATGAAGAAAAAAAATTTGAGTTTCAGTTCTATGTATGGCGACCCCCCAAAATAATTGTTATTTTTCTATTTTTGTGTAAAAATATTAATGCGGTTTACAGAATACATCTACTTACCAAGTTTCAGTAATACAGCTCTTATAGTTTGGGAAAAAAGTGGCTGTGACATACGGACGGACAGACAGACAGACAGACAGACATAACGAATCTATAAGGGTTCCGTTTTTTGCCATTTGGCTATGGAACCCTAAAAACAGGTTGTACTTGTCCCGACCATCTGGCTCATGGCGCAAAAGAGGGGCACCAGAGCAGCATAACCGCGTTCCCGGGGATCCTCCCAACAGGTGCCAAGTGAAGTCCACTAAACCTAACCAAGGTTTAGTTGCGGCATCTCCAACATACCCACACCCAGACACTTTATGCGAGTGGCATTCGTAGGCATTTCCCCTGCTATATCCAAAAAAAAGGTTAATAGACATCAATAATAAAATGTTACCCTCAACAATTATAAGTTGCTAATATTGAAGGTTGTAGTGTATATTTCCAAAATGGTTGTTCAAAATTAATGTCAATCAATTATTCTTTCTACTCATTATTATTGTAAAGCACTTAGTGATTTGAAACCAAATTACTAGGTACTGCAAAATTTGTAATTTTGTGCAAGCTGCAGACAATATCAATTTCTCCAGCAGATTTTTGCTAACGCCACGAACCTAAACTATCATAACAGTAATTTTAATAGTTCACGTTGGAATAACTATTAGTGATTCTATAGTTAACGTATAGTAACAATGTACGAACATATTTATTATTCAATTTTTTAATAGCTTCAAACGACGGGTTATACAATAAAAAGCCGATTAAGTTAATAACAAAACATTGTATTTAAAACTTTCCATTCCGGGACCGTCGTTACTATTTACTTCTAATACAAGTTACACATAACTTAAAAGAAGAGACCCACACATTCTAACAACTACGTGTAGTAAATAAAGGCATTTTTGATTGATTTTAATTTTGATTGATAGGGTAATTAAATATTCATTCACTATTAAACTAACAATAAATTTATTTAATTGATTAATGATGTTGATGAAAGCTTACAAAATATATAGGTAGATAAAAAAAATATCAACATAGCTGGTAGGGCGGTGATAAATGGGATATAGAAATAACATGAACGTAATTATGTCAAAAAGCATGTTTTTCGATCATGACTGACTGTAATGTTTTTTTTTTATAAGAACCAAATAGCTTATCTTATATTTGGAAGGTATCGTGCGTAACTTTTATTTAATTCATATCATCATCCTCATCATATTAGCTGAAAGGTGGACAAAGGCATCCCCCAAAGATCTCAACAACTGATTGATGGTCTTGCGGTACCCACATCCAGCGGCTTCCAGCTGCCTTCACAAGATCATCGGTCCTCCTTGAAAGGGACATTCCTACGCCAGCCATGTGACCAAGCTGCCTCAAGAACTCCAAAGGCCGTCTGTTCTACGAGCTATGTGACTTGCGCACTGCCATCTCAACTTGGCAGTTCTTCAGGTTATGTTTTGATTTCGATATTTCTTTATTTAATCTCGCAGGGATACAGCTCTCTCCATTGCTCTTTGGGTCACCTTGAGCGTTCTTATGTCGCCCACATTTTTTTTTTATATTTCGAAAAAAATTAACCAAATCAGAAAGATTAATAATTTATATTCTGTTATGTAACGCTACTTTAACGCTAGTTTTAATGAAAACTAAATCGCTGCTAATGTAATGCATTTTAAACATTGCTAAACAGTCACATCAACTGAACAATGAATCTTCCAAACATTTTTCGGTATTGTTATGCGTCTAATTGACAGCTCCTAACAAAAATATTACGTAAGCAGGTTAGTAGTTTATTCATAGGTACATTTTATCCATTGCTTCAATGAATAATTACGAGTACGTTACCTACCTAAAGATAATTGTCTTTATAGCTTAAAGCTCCCTTGAACTTATACGTCGGAAAACAAAATGACAAGACGTAAGTGCTCGGTACTGAACTTTTGATGTTCTTTTGTTTATTATACAATTGGTTACGTCAATTATGACGATGTAACCTTCATACGTTTATTTTTATTGTTTTCCATTGACCTGGGTGTCAAATACCTGTTACAAAACCTATATATATTGTACTTATGAATGTATTTACACTAATTTGTGTATTGTGTTTAATGAGTTATGCACTATATGATGTAAAGCTTAAGTATACCGACTGCAGTTTTTTTCACACACGGCCATCCGATCTCGAACTGAGCAGAGCTTGTACTATGGAGGGCAGATAACTGATATACGACATGTACTGCTTTTCTTTTGTAAATACATACTTTTAAAGTTAATTACACTCAGATTTAGGACAAACAGACAAGTTCATGATTAAGTGGGTAATCGTTAAATATATGGATCAAATAAAATATATTTATAAACTTCTTTTCTAATTAAGATACTTTTATAAATTGTTTAGATTGTTTAATGTGTTTATATTTGCGATAATAGGCGTATTTTTAATGAAATGTTGACGACCGGAAGAATATAAAACATTTTTTTTTCGCTTTTATAAAGTTAATAAGGTTTCCAACGCTTTAATAAATTACGATATCGTAATTAACAAGTAGCCCTGGCGGGTCGGTTTGCAAAACATGATCATTCTTTTACTAACACATTTATGAGAAATACTACACTGGCTGCTACAGTCAGCAATTAAGAACCATTTTATTTATTTTCAAATTTATGTACACATTGAAAGTATAAAAGAAAGAAAGAATAAAAAACATAAGAAGACATTGCACAAAGGTACTGCTTATTTCTAAAGAAATCTCTTCCAGTAGACCTGCAAGAGGAGATTTTGGAAGAGAGGAAGATATTAGTGTGTTGGATGATATACATACATACGAACAAAATACATAAATATAAATAAATACATACATAATTTAAAATAATAAAATACATATATCTAAAGCAAAGAGACTACCTCTCTTTGCCTTAGATATATGTATTTAACTTTTTATTAAGTACGGAGATGGTATTACTATTACGTATGTTAGGCGGAAGAGAGTTCCACAGCCTAACCGCCTGAACAGTGAAGGATTTGGAGAAGAAATCAGTTTTATGGGATGGCAATTTCAAAATAATTTAAAAACCATCATCATCATCATGGCCTTCCCCAAAGAGCATCATTTGCCACAATTGCCTCCCTTGGCTGACGGGTTGGCGATTGCAGTAAGGTGGTCATAGTACTCTGAAGAGCGCTGCTAGTCTGGTATATATATATTGTATCGGGATGAATTCTACGCCCCCCACGGGATGAAATTGGGTGGCGATAACTTATTGGCCGTCAACCACACAGCCAATTAAGAATACGGTCCACTTAATGAAAAATGGTATTTGTAGCTTATGGCCTTTTGCAAAACCGATTCCTCACTCCCGCGTGGTCCTGCAGAAACCTTTTTACTCCAGATTTGAAGAGCTCATACTGAACTTTCTTGTAAAGCCAAGACAGACTGTTCGATGAGCGGGTTTCTTACATTTTTTTCCATGGATGAAGCCGTAATTTTTTACGATAACCAATAAAACGCATAAAGGCAAGACAAGGAATCGATTAAAGAAATGCATGAATAATGTGATACAATCAATTGATTGAATGAAGTGATTATGAGCATTAATTGTTATTTATATGTTTTGTTATTAATAATTTTTATCTCTGTTCTGTTCTACTTTCCTATTCTACATTTCATAATTATAATAATCTTAATGTGTAGGTATGTACCTAGTATATGTTATAACAATCCAGGACTTTTTAGCTTGTAAGTACGATAATGTGAATTCGTCTGGTATCACGCTTCCAGTACCTACTGGCTATCGGAAGATCAGCACTGCAGAAATGCAGAGTTAGCTGAGATAGGGCCATTTTTCATACCAGTACGGATGAATTTATAATGTTTAAAATTGAATTTTTGGTTTTTAAAATTGAATGTATTTTCCGTATGTTATGAAAATAAAATTATTTCTTTCTTTCTTTCTTTCTCTTTATTTCTTTCTTTCTCTATTTGGCAATGTCTGATTTTTTTTATCGTCTGGTATGTAACGTCTTCTATCATGTTTGGACCTATTTGCACTGTAGATTATAAAATATAATATGAATACAGTAACGCCCAAGTTATGTGTTGTGTATAACTACGAAGCTGTAACTTGATATGTGGGTGACAGCTATTGTATTGTTCAAGCATTGACAATAATACAACTGCGTGTCTATTGAATAATGTTTTATTGTGAAATTGCTCAATAACTCGTTGTAAAATTGCGATGCATAAATATTGCAATTAGGATCGTGACACTGAACCTAAGGCGGCGAGGTTGCTGGGTATCTGCCATTCTCTATGGAATAACATAAGTAGTACCTATTATCTTATTCTTGATTGCACACCAAAGATACCTACAAACATGATACATGAGTCATATAGGCGGCGTATATTAGAATATCATCACCCCATCTCATTCCGTGGGGGGCGTTGAAGTCGATCCGAGGGAATATCACTATTGCATTTGGGTTCTAGTAAAAACATTTACTTTGGAAATCGCTGGATGCGGATAGCGCAAGACCGGCAATTGTAGAGATCTTTGGTGGAGGCCTTTGTCCAGCAGTGGACGTTTTTCGGCTGATATGATGATGATGATGAAATACATTTAATATAAAGAAGAATCACTAGAAAAGAAATCACTAAAAGAATCACTATCTGTCACTACAAGACTCACAACACAATTAGGAACATAATATATTATATGTGTTTATATTTTCTTTTTATTTATTTCTTTATTAATTGTACCCATAGGTACTATTTGTAATGTACCTGTACACCGACAACTGCCCCTCTCAATAACTCCATTCTCCAATTTTACTTTGGTTGTCTGGAAGAGATCACATTTTGTGATAAGACCGCCCATTGTATACTTTTAAGGTTTTAATTGTTTTTTATTTTGTTATTTCTTTGGTGTACAATAAAGAGTTCATCTATCTATCTATAACCCAAATGCATCTGCCATGATCTCTCTGCACTACCCTAAGGTTGACTGGTAGAAAATGCCTTTGACATTAAGTCCGCCTATGTTTGTACAAACATTCTCGCTGTACTAAAGTAAATAAATAAAAAATATATCCACAAGAGAACGGCCAGCAGCATCCTTCTGAGTACTATGACCATCTTACTGTGATCGCCAACCCGGCGGGATTATGGCATATCCCCCTAAGAGGATTCTTGGGGATGCTTGTCCAGCGGCGAACTTCTTTCAGCCCTAATGATGATGATGATGAACGGTGCTTTTACCATGTCAAATAGTCAAATAGTCATTTATTGGTAATGTTTTTACATGTCATAGTTTTTAAATAATATAATAGGGTACAATGTCAAAGAATTAAAATATTTCTAATACAAACTTACTTTAAAAATTCGTCATGCGAGTAAAACGATTGCTCGATACGCCACCTCTTCAATCGAACTTTAAAACGCGGTAATGAAGGGATATTGGATATGCTCACCGGGAGTCACCATTTTTTGATATGTACGACAAAATTCTTTAGCTCAATTGGGGACAGCTTTGCTGGCTAAGCACTGCCCAATTATGCGGTTTAATATTATTATTCATCAAAATGGATTTGGAACGGACAAGTGATTGCAAGTATGGTGTACTGGTTAAGGTTAACAATCTCAGCACACAGGACAATTATTTATGTTGCCCATCATTTGTTGCTTTGTGTCTGTGAATTAATATCTAGGGACAATATCTAGGGACAATGTCACACAGATCATCCTAGCCCCACACTAAGCAAAGCTTGTACTATGGGTACCAGGCGACGATATACATACTTATATAGATAGATAAATACTTAAATACATAGAAAACATCCATGACTCAGAAACAAATATTCGTGCTCATCACACAAATATTTGCACTTACCGGGAATCGAACCCAGGACCACCACCTTCGTAGGCAGGAGCACTACCAACTAGGCTACGGTGAGCGTCAAATTGAATGCTCGTAAATACCCTAGCAATACAGGGATTCAATTTTCTAGTGCGGGCGTTATATTCAAAACAAAAAAGAACCTACCACATATTATTAGGTAATCTTATTTTTGTTCTAGGTTAATAATGTGAATGTATTAATGAATAATAAACAGTTTACTATTAAACTAAATTAGTAGGTATAAATAGTAGGTCAGTCATTCACGGAACTATATTAAAGAATTGCTAAATGAGTTACGTTGCCTTGGCAAGTTCTTTCCTTCACTATTCACTATGTATGGGTATGAGCTCAGTCGCTTTTGTGGTTTAAGCATTAGTTATGAGGTCTAAACCCGATTTAATATTCATTCATCTCTAGCAACGTATTGGTAATCTTTCTTTATGAAGCTAATGCTTATAAGGTTTGCTAACAATGGTTTCGAATCTTGGCAACATGTCGACACCTCCTTCCTGCTTATTACATTTGCAGGTAAATAATAAATAAATATCTTGGGACAAATTACTTACTCATTGTATGGGCAGTGGTACCCTAGTCACAGAATAAAAAGTACTTGCCCTAGTGTCAGAGTTGTTCAAGCCGCCCAGTAGGCCTCTGACATGACTTAATGACTACAACGGGCACCGACAGCTTAAAGTGCCCTCCGAAGCGCGGATACACTCAGAAATAAAACCACTTTGGTGGTCACCCATCTATGGACTGACTGCGAGCCTAGTTGCTTAACCTCGCCGATCACTTACGGACAAATGAGATCAACTAGCTATGGGAACAAAAACACTGCCATCTGGTGCCAAACAATGCGTAGCCTCTACCATGGCAACCATACAAGTGATAAAGTTATTTATATAATTCTAAATATATAAATTACTCACAGGCACATAACAAATAATCGAGCTCATTACACGAAGATTTGTCCTGGGTGGAGATCGAACCCACGACTTTTGCCTTAGTAGTCAGGATCACTAACCACTAGACCAATATGCCAGTTCCTATTTTACTACGAGAATGATACCTATTAAAGATTTCATAAATAACACGTTGGAATAACATTTGATATAATTGATAATAGGTTAACCGATACAGTGGAAGAAAAAAAAATAAAGGATAAAAGTTGAAAAGTTTTAGGTGAAATGAGATTCGGTTAAATATTTTTCGAACTTATGATAGGTTACCCGTCCATATATCTATAATTTCTAACGAGCAAGTGGCAACAAACAACCACTAAAACCAAAAATAAAAATACGAATTAAAACCTTACACCTACGAAATAATATTAACATTCAAATAAAGTTTAGGAGACGAAAGCTTTAATAAAATCTGATTTAATATACCAAGCTTAGATTAATTTAGGGAGCGAAGTTTCGTAGGAATTTTAGGTATAGCAAACGGGTGAGGTACAAACAGAATATTGAAAATTAAAATATAAATGTTCAGCATTATGTTTAGTACCATCACCTAGCAACAGTTTTTGACACTGTTTGTTTATATATAGATATTCATTTATATGCCTAGCAGAATTGTTAAGTTTCATTCTAGTATTAGACTTAATAAAACCAGCACAAACGAAAGCTTAAGTATATTATGACCAAAAATAAATAAACTAAAAAAGGTTTTTGTTCACGTAAACTTTAAAAAAGCTCATGTGAACGTCAGAACATGTTTGTAGTAATATAGTTAAGTATACAAAATTATTTCTAGTTACATATAATGTAGATATCTCGGTACACGGATAGTTAAAACATTTATAAAATTTATTTTACAATAGTAATGATATTTAGCTAGCTTGTATTAAGTTGTCTTCAAAGGGACTATGTTTAGATTTAATTATCGGAATTTATGGTTACAGGTATATTTACTACATAATTATTGTCTGAATAGTTATGTCTAGGCGCTACATAACCTTGACAATACATATATTTTCATATCTCATGTAAAGAAGTAGCATCCCTTTTAACTAATAAATCTGGAATGATAAATTGAATCATCCAGGGGAAATCGAATCTGCACTTTCTACTAATGGAGAATATATATATATATATATATATATATATATATATATATATATGTATTTGTATATTAGATTAGTTCTAAAAATACAACTTACTTCTCGTATTGTAAAGTGTAAATATGAACTCAGACCTCATTTATTGCGGATTCTACATGTACTCGTAGTATTCTCAAGCCAACTCTTTATATTATCTCTTTCGATTCGTAAACAGCCTACTAACATCTAGAGTCGACTCATCTCAAATTATAATACAATAGTAGTAGTACTATAGTAAAACTAATATTTTAAGACATCACTTTGTTGAAATACCAAAACATTGGAAGCTACTGACTCTTAACAGTAAACAGTGGTTCAAATCGTGTATATGATAACGCAACTACTGGATATCCAAATTAAATTCATGAATCAGTTGTCCCTGTGACAGGTCATTTGCTAATGTACTTCGTATATGCATGTTTGTATCGTGATTACGTTTAATAACTGGCCTAAATAGTTTCTTGTCACTAAGTACTATGGAGGGTCATTCAATGACAATGAACTCAAACTGTCTTATAACATTTATAATAGTTAATTGATCATTTGTCAAAGAGACATTGGCGAATTTATATCGGGTTGTTTATACAACACACTTATTGTTGTGTGGTATTTATATTGATTAAACTTTTAATTGATTGCCTGATTGAATGGGTTTACGATATGACTTTAATGGCCTTTCCTTTTCAATAGGCCTGTTATTATCATGATTTATTTGATTATATATTATTATACTAGTGATATGTTGCACCCGAAATCAATTAATTGCGATTGTGGACAATTGTTGTAAACAATCCTAGGAAATTGGTTTTAAAATAAAATTTGACGCAGTTCAAATAACGGAAAAGTGATTTATGCATGAAATGGAATGTAGTTTATATTTGACGTTTCGTGACAGTCCGCCCTTTAGTACTTGACATTGTTATATCTAATTAAGTTTCATTTTATTAAAAAAAAACTAGCTGTACCCTGCGCGCGGGGGCTCCGACCATGCCGAAGCAATGTAACGAAACGTTACATTCCTACGGCAATATATGAAATTCATTGGAATGATAGTGGCGCCATCTCTCGAAGATTGGTCGTAATACCTCAAACACTTTTGTGGGCTCATACAAAACACTTTGCTGAAGATAATCACGTGATAAAATGCATAGTTTACGATTCTATAAAGGAAATTCAGTCAAAAAATCATTTTTATACATGTAGACGTTACCAGGATCTTTGGTTTTACTCTACTCTACAAATCCACCAGATTCTTGACGACTTCATTCAGCACGAAATTTCTTAAATAAAATTCTAACGCCCTCCTATTTATCACAGAAGCTAAATTGCTGCTATATGGTGGCTTTGGTAATCTTAGGGATATACATTTTTAGCTAGAGGATAATGAAACACTGAGAAGAGGCATAATACAGAAGGTATAGAAAAACATTGTTTGTATTCAAATACACCTTATAGTGTAACTTTAATAAATAAAGTCGTAACATGATGGCCGCGTTATCCAAGGTTGTAAGGTAAGATGAGAATCAATAAATTGTGCAGTTAGAGTTAAAGATTCTCTTACAATATCGTTTCTAATAAATGTAGTAGAAGCATAAGAACACTAATAAATACTTGATGAACAGAGTTTGATATTGGCATCTGATTTAGATAAATATAGTTCTAAAAGACGCTCATTGGCGGTTGTACCACCGACCACTTACGTGTCCGTTAAGTACCTATTAAGGCACGCGATCAGCCTATATGTGTGTTACCACTGAGGTTCTTAAATTTCTGAGTGTCTGGGTGCTGTGGAGGCCACGTTCAGCTGTCAATCGTATATGTAGTCATTATTCAACAGGCTGGGTGGCCTAACTTCTATGTGACATTTGAATAATTATGTGATTTTGACATACGAAGAAAATATAAGCTCTAGTAAAATTACTAATAATTAAGAATAGATGTATTTACAGACTATTATATTATGTAATAGCGGTCTGCAATAATTTTCGCTAATGTGCTAAAACAATGGTTACCTACATATTTAATTCGATGAAAACTTAAGTCAAAAAAATCAGATTAGAATTACTACGATTCATAAAGACGTTAGACATAAATTCGATAATAATTTGTACAAAATTACAAAATTTTTGTAACAGAACAAACACATCTCTAATTATTACGAAATCAGCTAAACCAACAAAACATTTAAGAAAAGAATTATCTCTACTAAGCAATAGTCAATAACCATTATTACTACTATCCAAAACGTTAATTACTTTGATAAAAATTACGATGCGTCTTTAGATTTTAATTAACTCCTTTCTGTATTAAATCATTTAACTCAGTAATATTTAGGCAAGATTTCTTAATTAAACAACTGAATAAAGTATTAACAATCTCCATTGTTCACAAATACACGCCCGTTGAAGTGTTAGTCTGTTATTTTTGGGTCAAATAGCTTCGCAAAAAGGTTATATATTAGGTCTTTACCTATGAAATTGCCGTTCTGCAGTACTGGCCATTTCAAATCAAAATAATTTTTGTTTGGCTAAGAATTCTAATTTCAAATTAATTTTATTTTAAAAACATGGATTCTTTTTTCCAAAAGTAGTCATTTCTTTATTGATTAGTGTTACATTTTCATCGCATTTCAATCTTTTTCGTCATCATGGATACGTTAAAAATTCGAGTAATTATGGAATATGAGTACCGTCGTGGCAGCAACGCGGCACAAGCGGCACGCAACATCAACGACGTTTACGGAGCTAACACTACAAACCAACGCACCACCTGTTATTGGTTTGCTCGCTTCCGTTCTGGAAATTTCGACCTGAAAAATGAACCTCGCGGTCGTCCGAAGACTTTGGTCGACAATGACGAACTAAAGGCGGTTGTGGAAGCTGATGATACACAATCTACGGCTGAATTAGCAGCAGCTTTCGACGTTAGCGTCAAAACAATATTGGTCCATTTGCGTCAAATTGGCAAGGTAAAAAAGCTTGACAAATGGGTGCCCCACGAACTCAATGATCGCCAGCGCGAAGTACGCGTCGAGACGTGCCTTGCACTGCTCAACAGACACACAAATGAAGGAATTTTGAACCGCATTGTTACCTGCGATGAAAAATGGATTCTGTTTGATAACCGCAAGCGCTCAGCAAGTTGGTTGGATCCTGGTTCAGCACCTAAACAATGCCCTAAACGAAAACTTACCCCTAGAAAAGTGATGGTCACTGTTTGGTGGTCTAGCGCCGGTGTGATTCATCACAGCTTCTTACCAAACGGGGTGAGCATTACTGCAGATGTGTACTGTGAAGAACTGAGCACAATGATGGAGAAGCTGGCGCATCTCCAACCAGCATTGGTCAATCGCTCGTCTCCGCTGCTCCTGCACGACAACGCGCGACCTCATACTGCACAGCAGACGGTCTCCAAGTTGCAAGAACTGGGGTTGGAAGCTCTCCGTCATCCGCCCTACTCACCAGACCTTGCGCCTACAGACTACTACTTTTTCCAGAATTTGGATAACTTCTTGGCGGGAAAAAAATTCAATACCCGAGAGGCAGTACAAAATGCCTTTGAAGAATTTGTTGCCTCCCGTCCAGCTGATTTCTTTAAGAAGGGCATCAATAAACTGCCACTGCGATGGCAAAGATGCATTGATTGCATGGGTGATTACTTCGATTAATACAAATAAAAAAATTCATGAAAAAAATTCGTTTAAATTTTTTCATACAAAACGGCAATTTCATAGGTAAAGACCTATTATTAAACAAAGCTTGGGTAAATATCAAGGCATCCTCTTGATATTTGCAGAGGGTACAATTGATAGCCTCCTATAGATCTATGTTTGATAAACACGGCATGTTGCGATTCATATCGGCACAATACAAATCAATTGGATTCCGGATTGTACCAACACGTCAGATTGGAAATGTCTGATACAACATATTGGTGGAAATAGAGTGCATAATATAGTACGCAGTACTTGATTTGTTACTGCTTTTGATTGATTGTGCAGATTATACGCTAAATTATCCGCAATATCAAAATTTTATTTGTAACACGATATAATTAATGTACTTGTAACTACATCTCATTTAGTTGTGTGGTGGTGACAAATATTTTATCACATCCCGTGGGGGGGCGTAGAAGTGGTCACGAGGGGGATATGTACCAGAAAATGGGCAGTATGTTTCTCTGAGCACTATTACCATGATGGTAATACGAAAACAGATATCATAGTAGCGAAAGGCGTCCCCTGCTGCCCAGAAGGTGTCCCCTTATATTTCAGGCTGGTATTTTGAGGATGCTTGTCGGACGTACTACGACTATTCGCATCCAACGACTTCTAGCAACCCCCACAAGAGTTCAAACTATGCAACGTAGAAAATATAATTACTTACCTTATTTACATTAATTTCTGATATTTAATATGTATGTTTACTACATGGAGTATAATAATTTTGCTTTTTGCTTCTAACTTACGTACGAGTCACGACCTGTTGTGAATTTATGGCACATAATTTATAATTGCAATTATTCATTTAGTTGTAGTTGGATACACATAAAACCGTTCTTTTGCGTGTTTACATAATATTTAGAATTAGTATTATGAAATACTACGTTATGCTTCAGACTTCGACCGCGTTGACTATAGAATAAAATTAAGGAGATTTTTTCTCGGAATAATGTTTTATAACACACTAACAGACATTGATGTGTGCAGCAAAGAATATCATCACCCCATCTCATGCCGTGGGGGTTATTAAAAGTTGTCCGAGGGAATGTAGGTATAGTAGAGGACGGGCACTACATTTCTATATGTAGGTACTATAGATAGTATGGCATACTGAGTATAATACTGCGATCGCCAAGCGGTCTGCCAAGCAGTTATGGTATTTCCCCTCAAATAATGGACACAACTATACCGCGACGCCCAGGCCCCTGAAGACCTGTTATTCTCAGTTTTGGTAACAACTGTGTTAACGGCAGGGGGTGCTGCGCAATACCGGGACTTGTGGACATCTTGGGGAAGTCCTTTGTCCAGCAGTGGATGCCTTTCGCCTAATAATTTTTTTAAGACATATCCTTAACGTAGAAACTTTAAACACTTTTGATTGATGGACGCAAAGTACATCCAGACTCAGAACAACTACTTATGGGTTACACAAATAGTTGTTCTGCGCAGGAATTGAACCTGGGATACTAAGTGGCGAGGCAACTGTCTCAACCGCTGCGCCTCACGTGGAGTCAAATTTAAAATTTCACAACTTATAGCATATAAGTAGTTTAGGTAATAACATAAGCTATCTGCGTGCCAAGTTTCATCCAAATCTATTCAGCCGTTTTTGCGTGTTACAGTAACAAACCTCCAAACTTAGAATTCGATACCTTTATAATATTAGAAGGATACTTATTCCATAAATAAAGGTTAGTATTTCTGTTACTGGGCGAGTGCCTCAGTCACGTTTCCATTGTCAAAAATTTATGCAAGTTGCGACCAAACTATTTTTAAACTATTTATGGAATTGAATAAGCTTTTGAAGGTTGACACTTCAATGGAAAGAACAGTGAACGGTTTTCTTTAACAAAATGTAATAGTAGAATATTCTTCTATTATGCAATCATATTTGCAAACTGTTTTGTAAATAGTATTTGTCAGTGAAGTATTGGCATGTAAGGACCTCTCAACATTGAAAGGTGTCATTCTAATAGCGTAAATATTATTCTCGTGTAAAGAATAAAATTTTAAGGTGTAGAATTAAAATTATATGCAGTTCTCGAAATGACATGAAGCATATGACGTCATCCATTTTTTATGTAACTGTTTTTAAATTGACGTTAGAGCACAGTTATTTATATTGACTATTCTATTTTTTTTAAGTCAACGCCCACACTATGGTATCTAATCTCTGTGGCACGGGGTACTTTACAAACATAGTAGATGGACACAAATTACATTCATCATACTCACGGCTAAGCTGTGGAACACCCTCCCGAATGACGTGTTACCGGACATATACAACATGGGTTTATTCAAGGCTATAGAGTGAACTGGCGTCATATCGCGCGCGGTCCATCTTCGACCACATCCTCACTTACCGTCAGGTTAGATTGTGGTCAAGCGTAAACTCATCCAGCATAAAGAATCCTTATACTTTAAAGCATTCTATCCCAGTGTTCAGTATACCCTAGGGTGGTATAATTTATAATAGGTAGTTATATTATAGGTAGGTATATATATATATATATATATATATATATATATATATATATTATGAACAACGCCCGCACTGGGGAACTTAATCCCTGTGTCGCGGGGTACTTTTACAAACATAATTGACGGACACAAAGTACATCCAGACTCAGAACAACTATTTATGGGTCACACAAATTGTTGTCCTGCGCGGGATTCGAACCCGGGACACGAACCGGCGAAGCGACTGTCTTAGCCACTGCGCCACACGTGCAGTATTTGTAGTTATATTTTGCCAGTGAAGCATTGAAAGTCTACTAAACAAACTGTAAATTTCATATGGTAAAAAAGGAGAAACACCGAGCGGGCATGTCCGATATATGTACGGAGAACAATTGAAGAGCTATTTGCAGACTACGTTCGCGATTTAAGTGCGTAAACGCCCTTGTCTGCTTGGGTGAAATCACAAATTTAGGGCGGCTTGCACGAAATTTCGTTTAAATATATCTTAAACAAATTTAACTAAATACGTTTAAATCGATAAATGTGTTTAACATGATTACGTTTAATGACCTCTTGCATCACGTTAAATGCGTTTATCGTGTCGGTATAGCAGTTTCCCTACATTTCGTTATAAGTAAGTAACAAATGACACTATTTTTTAAACAAAAATTACGTTTTTCTGCGCGAAAGTGTGCGTAAACTGAATCCTCCATGTCATGGAAACATAACCTTTCAAAATAAATGTCAATTTTCGCTAAACGCATTTAGCTGCGCTAAATAGCTATTCATGGGTATTTAACTTTGACAGCTCTCTAAACGCGTTTAGCGACTTATTTAGCATGGTGCAAGGCGTTGCAATGACTTAAACGTGAATTTTAATTTAAATTGGATTTAAATAGTATTTAGTGCTATGGTGCAAGCCGCCCTTAATGATATAACGACATAATTACTCAAATACACAGCAAAATATCAGGGTTCTGGACAATTTACCGATTTTCAATCTAAACGAAAAAGCAATAGGTTTATTTTTGAATTAGTTAAGTAACGTGACGAATTCCTCTTATATGGTTTTATAATTTTGAGTTATTGTTAAGTAAGCATTAAGATACACAGTGCTAAATTGAAAGCAGAAGATATAAGAAATACAATCATTATCATCATCATCATATCAGCCGAAAGACGGATATCTTCGACAAAGGTGTCTCTGCTGGACAAAGGCCTCTCCCATAGATCTCCACAATTAATAATAATATCTATAATATCTTGGGACAATGTCACACAGATCATCCTAGCCCCAATTTAAGCAAAGCTTGTACTATGGGTACCAGGCGACGATATACATACTTATATAGATAGATAAATACTTAAATACATAGAAAACATCCATGACTCGGAAACAAATATTCGTGCTCATCACACAAATATTTGCACTTACCGGGATTCGAACCCAGGACCACCAGCTTCGTAGGCAGGAGCACTACCAACTAGGCTACGGTGACCGTCATTGCTGGTCTTGCGCAATTTATTTAATACAATAATAAATAAATATCTTGGATCAACTAATACTGATTCCAAACTAGGCAGAGTCATACGCCCAGACAACTAATAAACATGCTTATATATTTCTAAATACATACATATTTTAGACAGATTACACACAGACACAGAACAAACACTCGTGCTCATCATATAAAGATTTGTCTTGGGTGGGGATCGAAGCCACGACCTCCGGCTTAGCAGCCAGGTTCACTCACCACTAAAGACCAGTCAGCTCAACATAATTATAACAAGTCTGACAATTTAAATACTTTCTAATTTAGGTTTAGCGCTCATAGCTAGATGATCACACCGCGGCACCGGTCCGTAAGCGAATGGCCAGGTTAAGCAACTAGGCTCACGGTCAGTCCATAGATGGGTGACCGCCAAAGGGGTTCAATTTTTGAGCGTCTCCGTGCTCTGGCGGGCGCGTTTAGCTGTCGGTCCCGGTTATAGTATTTAGACAACAACAGTCGTTAAGACATCAGAGGCCTGAGGCGGCTTGAGTAACTCTGACACTAGGGTTTAATAGTTATTAGTATATCTAAGTAGAGTGGAAAAGTGTCACTTAAAATGTAAACGTTAAAGAAAATTGTTAAAAAGGAGCTACGTCTGCCAACAAACTGCTTTGCAGTTTGGCAGAGGTAAAAATGGATTTTAAAATGTTTTTTTTCTCAGAATAAACGCTTTTACATTCATTACATTTTCATTTCATTACTCATACGATAACCAAGCAAGCAATATAAATAGAAAAGTAAGTATGTTATAATTAAAATTCTCACAATATGACTCCATTCTCCTAATTAGATGAATAATGTTATAAAAGTTGATAAATACGATCTAAAGTTTGGAATCATGAAACCGACGAACGTGTACATCTAATTTAAATGAGCCCTAGCTTAATTAACATGAAGCTTGTGTCGTCTGTATGAAGCTGCGGCGACGGGTATACGAAAATATGTGTAGGAAATTAACATAATTATTATATACATTCCAAAATTGCTCTTCAGTTTTCACAAATATAACCACATACACGGCAAAATTCTGTAGAATTTTTCACATAAATGGTGTAATAATAATAATATCCTGGGATATTATTCACACACGGCCATCTGATCTTGAACTAAGCAGAGCTTGTACAGACGCCGACACATCCATCTACCCCAATCTGTCAAATTTATTTTATAGATTTCAACATTTCGCATTAGCATAAGGTTCACTTTCAATTGGGCAAATTTGACCGATTGGGGTAGCTCGATGTGCTACCCCAATCTCTGTACTGTGCGTACGTCTGTACTGTGGAAACCAGATAACTGATATATTACAAGAAAAGTAGTATTGTAAAACCATACTTATATAGATAATTACACCCAGACTCAGGACAAACAGACACTTTCATGGATACAAATATCTGCAGTGTGAAAGGCAAGCATTTACCAACCACGTCGACCGGTATCGCTCCGCTTAACCCTGTCCCGAGAATGATATTTTAATTTAGCCCACTAAATTAATTATATCCTTCTATACGTATAAAAAAAATAACCTAACATTAAACCGTAATATCGTTACATGACTCATATAGTAAAGGCTTATAGAAGATGGACATAAAATTAATACTCTTAATTACATAATTTAAGTCCTTTCATCATTTAAGACTAACCCTATCTACTAAGTCTGAGGTCGTAGGTTCGATTACGGGACTAATCTTTGTGTGATAAACACCATTATTTGTTCTGTGTTCCAGAAGACGTCATGTCATTTATATACTTACCTATATAATCAGCATTTATTTAGAAAACTACAAGTATGTTTATCAGCTGTCTGGTTACTCTATCTGTATAGTTTGGGATCGGATGGTAGTGTGATAGCCCAAGATATTTATTTATTTACTATTTATAATTCTCAACGAAACAATTTGGCGTCATACAGACAAGTTTAAGTTGTTTCTATGTTTTTTAAAACAGTTATTCTCCCCGGTCCGTAAGTTGCCGAGCACTTAGGCACGCGGCCAATCTACAGATGGGTAACCCCAAAATTAGTATAATTTCAAATTTCCAGCTCACAAAAATGAATAATTTTCAACGTTAGGTACTACATAGTTTTTCAAAAACCCCTCCATTACTCGATCGTGTTTATAAACAATTATTTTTATTACTTTAATTTTATAATTTTTACTTACTTACTTATCGTATGGGCAGGCATTGTGTCAGAGTTGTTCAAGCCGCCCAGTAGGCCTCCGACATGGCTTAACGACTGTTGCCTAATGGCTACAACCGGGACCAACAACTTAACGTGCCCTCCGAAGCACGGAGACGCTTAGAAATGAAACCACATTTGCGGTCACCCATCTATGAACTGACCACGAGCCTCGTTGCTTAACCTCGCCGATCGCTTACGGACCGGTGGGAGCATCTAGCTATAATTGTTTATCGTCTAACATTCCTAAATCAAATAACGAATGCAAAAAGTAAGTAAATAAATAGTGTATAAGTTGAATGGCATTCGTTTCGGTAGTTGACCGCGGATGGTTCAGTTTCTCGATCCATCTATTGTTGCGAATCATCGATCAAAAAATGTCAGCAAACAATGCAGTTGAGTGGGTATTGATATAGTATCGATTATTGAGGTGAAATGTTTGAAGAATTATGTAACGTTAGACCTTGGAGCTTGACCCTAATCGTGAGTTGTTGTGACCGCGAGTGGTCTAAGTGGGAGAGGCAGCGATTGTAAATATTTCTTTTGACCTTTATTGTTGTTTGTCGACAATTAGGTACATATTTATAAAAAGACAACTAAACCTCTTTGTTTTAATTTATGTCTAGTTACAATGTTAAAGGTTCAATATTTAGTTGTTGTGTAAATCGTTGATAATGTAGAGAATTATTCAGGTCGTGTGATGATTATAATATAATAGAGATGTTCCTTTATTATTTACTGTATTAGTATGTGTCGTTGTATAGCCAAAAAAATATACATATTTGTTAAAATAGCTTTGTATTTCATTATAACAGTAATGATATATGAACGCTTGTGTATAACAAGAAAGGAACCAAATCTTTTGAACGCCGATTAAGGCATTTTAGTTTGCTCATTGGTGTTATTATATCATTAGTTTTATGGTTATTTAAAAACATATACTGAGGTAATATCCCAGCTAGAATTTTGAAGGACCAATTAAAACTAGTGATGAATTAAAATAAAAAATATCTAACTCACTAACTAAAAAATGAAAATACAACCCCAACCCTTGGACATAAAAAGATTAAATTTAATACAGAAATTTACTTTTATATTTGAAATTGTAGTATAAAGTATACCGTGTACAATGCTGAAATAATAAAAGGTTTAATGTTTCCACGAAAAAGAATAGACAATTTTTTTAAACAAATAGCATATATATATATATATATATATATATATATATATATATATATATATTAGTTATTTACCTATACATGTATGACACAAATAGTAGTCAAAGTTTAAGGAAAATTCCCATGAAACTGTACAAATAATAGTCAACTAGTTCGTGGAATTCGAAAAACCGTTTTTGGCTGTTTTTACCGTCGATCAATTGATCAGCATCACTTGGTTGACAGAAATATTTGTAAGGGAAATTATTTTCGTGTATTTAAAAAGATGTTATGTTTTATAGGAACATTAAGCTTCCAAAGTTTCTTACATTGTTTATGGTCAAACTAAGCCAGTATAAAATGTCATAAAATCCGAAATAGACAGACAGAAAAAGACATACTTACATTATATTATAAGTATGAATAATATATGCAGTCTTTATGTGAATTTAATATTGAGCTGATATTCTGACATGTGCTACAAACTTAAAAAACAGTGTCACTAATTCAATGTCGTGTCTAGAATAAATACATAGATATTTTTTCTTTTCAATTGCGCCAAGTGCAAACAAATGCCAAGAGTAATCGTGATCATATGGATTTTGAGTCATAACTTACCGTTCAAGTATAATATGTCCACTTCTATCCGTGACTGACAACTGAAAGCGTTGCGAAGGACAACACAACAAATGTAAAAGGCACAACATGACATAATAAATCACCCTATGTTACGGAAATCTTAATCACCTTGAACAATAGTATGTCTACCCGAGACAAATGACTTATTTGGACTAAAATATACATGTGTATAATTGTTGAAAGTTACAACGATTTGACAGGTCCTTTATAAATGGCAACACATAATAAATTACACTTCCCTTAAAATGCGTTTCCTCATTGTTGGATATAAATAATTAGGAATATATATATGAATGTCCATATGTACATTTGTTAGAAAGGTTATATCAATTATGTGTACTAGGAATTCAATCCGGTTGTAGGTAAAAAGATTAATGACTTCGTATGTGATATTGCGCATTGCAATGTCTATTTAAAATTATAATATTGTACTGTCTGGAGCAGATTATATATAAGTGATAAGATTGGCAATAGTATATGTATTGATTATGTTCTGTATTTCTTTGGCATGCTAATATATTTTTTATTAAGCAGAACATTTTTGGTATTTATACTCCACCTTTAACTGTTGGTCTAGTAAATTTATTTTTAGGCAGTGGTTACCCTAGTGTCAGTGTTGTTCAAGCCGCCCTGTAGGTCTCTGACATGGCTAAAGACCAGTGTCTTTAGCCATGTCAGAGACCTACAGGGCGGCTTCTGACTATAACTAAGGTCGATAGCTTAACATGTTACATGTAACTCGGAAATTCTACGTAAAGAAACCACTTTAGTGGTTATCTATATAAACTGACCTTAGTTCTAGGTGTTTAACCTCACGGTCCGGTAGGGGCCCTAGGTGAGTATCTTCTACTATAACAACATACTGTCAGTGCAGCTTTTCTATCTCAGATATTGCTTTAAATTTACGGGTCAGTTAACATGGTTGGTAAATGCTTGCCTTTCACGCCGTAAGTCGTGGGTTCGATTCCCACCTAAGACAGCCATTATTATAGAAATTTGTGTGCAGAAACATGTCTGTTTGTCCTGCGTCTGGGTGTAATTATCTATATTAGTATGTGTTTACAGAAGGAAAGTAATATAGCCGTAGTCACCGTAAAAGTAAAATATTCGTGCTCATCACACAAATATTTGCACTTACCGGGATTCGAACCCACGACCACCAGCTTCGTGGGCAGGAGCACTACCAACTAGGCTACGGTGATATATAAGGTAACCTTTTGATCTTACAAAATATTTAAATCATATCACTAAAACAGCTAGTGGTTTATACAGGTCTTTAACTGTGAAGGGATATTGTGTATTGCTTATGTTGCATAACTAGTTCAATTTAAAGATAGTTTGAGACATTTTATGTTACCCAGTCTTTTTATATTACACGTTCTATGTATATAATTAAATATAAAGTAAATTTTTGCATAATGTAAATTTACGAACATAAACGTCACTTTCTCAATGTTTAATTAAAATTTTGATACTTTCCCAAGAATTATTTATTCGCACTAGTTCGTTTGGACAAGTAGTTAATTGCTTGTAATGACTTTATTACCTAGTCGGTATATATATAATGCATAATATTGTAGAGCGTATATAGCACCGCCCAAATATCTCAATAAAATAAGGCAAGTTGGTTCTTTATTTTCACATAAACATTAGAAATAAATGGACTAGCCGGTTGGCGTGGTTGGTAAATGCTTGCCTTTCACGCCGAAGGTCGTGGATTCGATTCCCACCCAGGACAGCTATTTGTGCATGAACATGTCTGTTTTTCCTGTGTGTGTGTAATTATGTATATAAGTATGTATTTACAAAAAGCAGCTTATATTGGAAATGTATAGCTTGATATGTAGCCGTGTGTACAAGCTCTGCTTAGTTTGGGATGAGATGGCCGTGTCTGAATAATGTCTCGGGATATTATTATTATATCATTAAATTAAATTAAATTATAATACAATCAAATACCAACAGCTGTAGTTCATTTAATATTTAATTATTGCTAACACGATTAATAGTATCAGACGCACAATAAAATCAATTTGCTAAAAGGCAAGCCTTAAGTTTTATTTTATACATCATATACACACGGCTACATATCAAACTATACGTTGCCAAAATAAGCTGATCTCACGTTGTATAGGATTTCCATACAATGACAGGTCAGCTTGTATTGGAATATCATAGCTTGATATGTAGCCGTGTATACCACTTCCATATTCTATATAAACGGATAAAATGTAAGCAAAGTGAAGACGAAACGTGTAATGCATTTGTTAAACAAAGCCTCACCTAGCTGCTGCGCTAATTAATGCCTCGACTTGGCTGCTTTATTGCATAGGCGCTTTATGAGTTACTGATATATTCATTCTCTCAGTCTCATTGGTCCAGTAGTAGCATGTTCAATCAAGATCACTTTTTGAAGTGAAAACTTCTTTAGCGGAATCGTGGGGCGTTGTCTATTTAGTTGGGATAAGTAAAGAACTTTAAACTTTTAATAGGGGGAGGGCACAGCGTTCATTCGCTCAAAGAGCAGCCCGACTGGGGAAGAACCTCCACCTTACATAAGACATACTTTAATAATAACATTACTTACTTTAGTGTTGTGTTTCTGCGTGTGAGTAAGGTCGCCAGAGCTCATTGGGGTGGGGGGAAGGGTCAGCACCACTAGTTTGCTGACTCTTAAAGGCCGGCAACGCACCCGTGACACCTCTGGTGTTGCTGGCGTACATGGGCAGCGGTGATCATTACCATCGGGTGACCCGCCTGCTCGTTTGTCGCCCTATGCCATAAAAAAAGAAAAAAAAACTCGCGTCTGGACACGTGACCTGATCGAATAATAATCTCCACGACCGATTTCGGCCACGGCGACTTCTTCAACTCCGTTCTAGCGTTGATGTGCTCGTGTGTGGCTAACGTAATCGATCTTATTGATAAAAGACCACTCACAGTGCGAGCAAGTGAGCACACCATTGCCGTAGTTATAAGTGATAGGACAAGGTGGGTATGCCTTCTGTTCATCTTCTCCTCAAAGTTTTTGACTTTGGTTTTCACCAAAGACCTTCACACTGGTCGTCGAGCGGCTGTTTACTCCCAATTTGAATGCCTAATATTGCATTTCTTCATGTGGAGTTTAAGCAAATCTTTGTATCTGAGGAGTGGTCTGCCGTAGATTACATCCCGATACGGAACAATCATGCTCGCCACTCAAAGATTTGTCCAGGATGGGGATCGACCCCATGACCTCTGGCTTAGCAGCCATTGTCAGTAGTGGTTACTGATAACCAATAGACTAGTCAATAATCAAATAACATTCCCCCATCCTTGATATGGTGAGTTGAACAGGTTCCGCTGAGATTCGGACAGGCGATATGCTAAATCTTATTTCTCACTAGCAGTGCCCGCGGACTTCGTTCCGCGTTACAAATATTTTTGTCCCTGCCCGTTCGTCCCGAGTAATACTTCGGGTCAAAAGTTCGGGATAAATAAAAATTACGGAGATGAATCATAACCTATGACACTCTACAATAACGTAGCTTGAATACTTAAATACATAGAAAATATACATACATATAATATACATAGAAAATCAAAATTATTTCACCCTATTGGTGAAATAATTTTGATTTTCTGTAAATCCAGAGATTACCCCTTACAATGTCACAAAAGTTACCCTTTATAATATTAGTATAGATTATTTATCAGAATTGAAATATACCTAGAAGGTATGAATAGTATTTCGGTGTTATTTTTTTGTGCAACACAGCCTAGTTAAGCCTTCGTTATCTTTTTTATATAAATCTATATTAATTCACAAGTACTGAAATAGTTTTCAAGGAAACACCTGTAATTGAATTAGTAGAAAACGTCGGAAACCATTTATTTTAGGTGGCAATCAGATCGAGATTGACAAGTCACTACTCTTTTTTGTGTGCGTTTTTGCACAACATCTTCGTGAGAAAATGTGGGGACTGCTTTTTACCTTAGAGTAGGTATAAAGGTACTCAAACATGAAATCAATTGAGCACGTACAAAGGGTTACGTGCTTGACTGATTTGTACTAAAATATTTGCCTTCTAAATTCACAAATTAATAATATCGAAATATTATTCAATATTGGTATTAAATTTAGCTCTTCAATTTACAATTTCAATTTAAATAACAATATTCTTACCTTCTGATTCCAAATTAAGCAGAGCGTGTACTATGGAAATCAGATAACTTATACTACATATACTAGCACATTCATTTTTTATAATAATAAAAATATCTAGGGACAGTATCACACAGATCATCCTAGCCCCAAACTAAGCAAAGCTTGTACTATGGGTACCAGGCGACGATATACATACTTATATAGATAAATAAATACTTAAATACATAGAAAATATACCCATAGTACAAGCTTTGCTTAGTTTGGGGCTAGGATGATCTGTGTGACATTGTCCCCAGATATTATTATTATTATTATTATATAACAAAGGTTTGCTTATTCCAAACGTCAAACATTAAAAAATAAACGTCACAATGATCATTGAGCAAATTGGACACGTTCACAACGGACGAGCATGTATGACGAATATAATGACAGTAAACGAGGCAAGAGAGGTGTGCAAAGATCGTGACAAATGGAAATCAATTGCCTCTGCCTACTCCTCCGGGAAACAGGCATGAGTCAAACAGGAATGAATATAAATAAGTTCACTTATTATGTTCACGCAATATGATACGATGAGCATTTTGCGTTAGAAAATTGGTATTATGTAATTTTTATTAATGCCTTTTCAGAGCTGCCAATTATAAGTTACTAGGTTAAATGGAATTAGTGAAAGAAACTTAGCAAAATATAAACAAAATAAAAGTTCATATTTTTCCGTTGATATCTATGGCATAGAATGTCATTATTCCACAAAAATTAAAACGTTTTTTTCGTCTTTAAAGTATTCCTATAAAGGTGTTTGTTTTTTTCTTCTTATCTAAAAAAAATATCTTAATAGTAAATAATTTATATAGACTAACTAGCGGCCCGGTACGTGCTTCGCTACGTAGAAGGCATAGTAATAAAAAAATATTATTAAGTTCATTTATTAAAACAAAAAATATTTTGAATTGCTAAAAGATGCTGATTTTACACTTTTTCAAGACTTTTTTTAAATTTTCTTTATGTATAAACCTTCCCTGGACTTCTACGAATAATTCAAGACCAAAATTAGCCAAATCGGTAAAGGCGTTGTTGATTTATAACATTACAACGAAACGTGGCATTGATTTTTATATATATAGATAGATAATATACTTACAAAAACAACGGCTTGAAGTGGTGGCTGCTAAATATATTTAGTACCTGTAAATAAGAGATTGTTTCGATTAATAATTAATACATTTATAGGTACATAATATTCTCGACGATCTTGTAAGGGTCGCGGGAAGCCGTTTGCGCTGGATGCGGGCAGTACAAGACCAGCCATTGTGGAGATCATTGGGGGAGGCCTTTGTTCAGCTGTGGACGTCTTTCGGCTGATGTGATGATGATTCTCATATGATATTTCTACTTGTCTACGTTAGTAGTTGTCCAAAAATACACGTGTTTACTAACTAGAGCAGACGTACACAATCAAAACACTTTACTATTATTTACTTAATACTATAACCAATTCCCTTAATTGTTCTGAGAACGAACAGATTTATACGCATTCAAGACATATCTATTTATGCCCAAGTAGTGACTTAAGTTAATAGTTACGTAAACTTTTTGTTTGTATAATAGTAGCTCATCCATATAATATGTGTTCTTCAGAATAACAAAAAAAACTTATTTCTTGTTCAAGCGATAAAGAGATCTGTATACCAAATTCGGCCGTTCTAAGTTCAAAAGTTTGGACAGGGTTGATGAGTCAGCCAGTAAGGGAGTTCTTCTTCTTCTTCTTAGCGTTTCGATGGCAAACTCGTCAAATTTTTGTGGCCCAGAACGTGGCCACACTGATTGCCCTGCTTGTGGCACTTTTAAGATCGTGCCATGAACATGTGGCAGGGCAGGCTGGGCAAGCTGTTAGATGGGCCATGGATTGGACCGATGCTCCACAAATACAGTCCATTTTGGGGTTGTTCGACAGTCCCCACCTAGACATGTTTTCTTTGCTTCGGCCCACCTGAGTCCGGAGTCTGTTTAGGGACTTCCAGATCGGCCACGGTAATTGATGTCCAGGTGGGAGGCTTTCGGAAAGCGTGACAAACTGATCCATGAATCCTTTTTGTGCACGCCAGATGCTGCATCTCGCTGTTGAGGGATCGGTCGTTAGTGGCGTGGTGCATTTGGCAAAACTATTTCGGCTTTTAAGCCTTTGCGGCGGTAGCCTATGCCCATAGAGGGGGTGCCGGGGATCACCATCCATTTTGGCCCTTTCTAGGGAGCTTGCTACAGTCCTGCGAACGTCTGGTGGCGCTATGCCAGCCAGTGGATACAGCAAATTTACCGGGGTCGGCTTCAAACACCCAGTGATTATCCGGCACGATTCGTTTAAGGCTGTATCCACTCGCCTTGCGTGCGTGGAGCGGGCCCAAACTGAGCAAGCGTATTCGCCGGCAGAAAATGCTAGCGCCAGTCCTGACGTCCGCAGCACTTGCGGCGTTGCTCCCCATTTGGTTGTGACTAGGCGTTGCAACAGGTTATTGCGGGCGTGCACTTTCCTCTTTAGTTCCTCACAGTTCCTTTTATAGGTGAGGGATCTGTCCAAGATAACGCCGAAGTATTTAGGAGAGCAGTTGTGAGTGATAGACACTCCTTCCCAGGCAATTTTGAGCTCACGCCCCGCCTGAGCGTTGCGAAGGTGGAAAGCACAGGACTCAGTTTTGGAGGGATTAGGCTTGAGAGAGTTATCACCATAGTACCTACTCAGGTCACTTAGTGCTGCAGTGAGATTAGCCTCAACCTTGTCAAAACTGGTCGCTTGAGACGTGAGCGCAAGATCGTCCGCATATAGGAAACGGGAAGTGTTTGGGCTGGATGGTTGGTCGTTGGTATATATATTAAATAGTAGCGGAGCCAAGACACTCCCCTGGGGAAGTCCATTCTTTTGCCCCCTCCAACGACTTTTTTCCGAGAGAAGATGGACCTGAAAGCGGCGGTTGTGGAGTAGTTCGCGAAGAATGTTGACGAACTTAAAGTCAGCTGTCAGAGTCTCCACCTTCCACAGAAGCCGTCTCAGATTCACTGTGTCGTAGGCTGCTGATAGATCTACAAACACAGCACCGGTCACCTTCCCCCGTTCAAACCCATCCTCAAAGTGTTGCGTGAGCTTGAGTACCTGATTGCTACAAGACTTTATTGGTCTGAAACCTGCCTGCTCTGGGATTAATCTCGGGTCGACAAAGCTTGTGAGGCGTGTCAGCAACAGCCGTTCAAACAGCTTATATGTGTGGCATAGGAGTGAAATAGGTCGATAGTTTTTACGGTCTTGTACCGGTTTTCCTGGCTTTGGTATAGCTATGACCTTTGATTTTCGCCAGATGCGGGGAATTTGGGAGGTTTCGAGACAGGTGTTAAACATTTGCAGCAACCAGGACACAGCAACTGGGCCAAGGTGTTTAATTTGCTCAACAGAGATGTTATCTACGCCTAAGGCTTTACCGGGCTTTAAGGCTTTTATTCCCATGACGATGTCTGGTAGGTGGAAAGGCTTGCTTATGTGGTCACAAGAGCATGCGGAACTGCTCGGTTTTGGGGGCCTCGGGAGACGGCCAGATGGTTTGCCATTTAGTATGAGCTGATGAGCTATCTGATCAGCAGTAACCTTACCAGGTGTTAAGGGAGCGGGTGGATCGTTAGTAAGCTTCCGAATGGTATTCCAGGCTTTTTTGCTATTGTGGGTCATGTCGATACCGGTAACTGTACTGATCCATCTTTCCCGGCGGTTCTCGCTAATTTGGGATAAAAGTTTTTCTCCCACAAGCAAAGTATCCTCTGCGAACGGGTTACTATTGAACAGAGACTCATACTCCTTAAATAGCTTTGCGGAATCACTCGACAGCCCTGGAACGTACGATGTGCGGCAACCCCTAGGGATGTGCTTTCGGGACACATTGCACACTAACTCTATAAACTGGTCATATCCTTTCGGGGAGGGAGGCACGATCAGGAGAGCTTTGTCGATATCCCGCGCAAATTGTTCCCAGTTTGCCTTTGAGTAGTTAAACCGGCGCTTAAGAAGGACCTGTAAAGGTCGCACAACCGGAACAATTTCACACATGATGGGGCGGTGCTGAGTTCGGGGAATAGGAGTGCATACCGTCTTGACACATTGGGAACTTACGTTGGAGCTAACAAAGATAAGGTCCGGGTTATAGCCCCTCTTCCATCGGCCACTGTTGAAGGATGCCGGCTGTTTAGGGTCGTGAACCAAGACCAAGTCGTTCATTTCAGCCCATGTCTCAAGTGCTTGACCACACTCATCGAGGTCTTTGTAACCCCAAAGTGGACTGTGACTATTAAAATCACCTATGACAATTCTAACGAGTTGGTCGTCAGCACCCTCCCGGGGCCTAAGCTGGAATGGAGTACTACCGGGTGGTTTGTAAATGGAAGTAACAGAGCAGTGGTCGAGGTTTACGGTGATTACCTCGATGCCGTTCTGGGTCGAGCTTTCAGTCGATAGGACACTCATTCCGGGAGTAACAAACACTGCGTTACCGTGTTTCGGGTGACAAGTCTCGGAAATGAGGGTCAGTCCAGCTATGTAGGGACGGCTCTGCGTTTCATCTCGGTGGGTCTCCTGGACACAGAGGACATCACAGCGTGTTTTACGGTGGAGCTCGGACAATAATTCCGATTTATCCTCAGAGAAACCTTCGATGTTAATCGAAACTACACGCAGAGCCGGCTTATGCACTGGACCTGGTGGGGTGGTGTTATAATTTGCCATCGTGGTGAAAGGATTGGCCAGTCAGCGTTAGAACTCGCTAACTGTTGCCCAGGGTGCGCCGAACGTACGGGTTTGTGAGGTACGTCACACGGGGAGGCTCCTTTCATGCACCACCAACCAGTAAGGGAGTTAAGGACTTAGTTTGTGTGCGTATTGATTAATAAAACAAATTTGTATAGGTACATACGCCAGCACATCCATCCCCAATCTGTCAAATTTCTTTTATAGATTTTCAACTTAATCACAAAAGCATAAGGTTCAGTTTCATTTGGGTAAATTTGACAGATTGCGGTAGCTTGATGCTAAGCCTCCTACGCAAACTGCGTACATCGTAAAAACAAAACAATATCTGTATCTAACGATGCTTATAGATCTTGAACAAATATCCTAACGAAACTTAGAAAAAATATCTGGTTGAACGGATTGCTACCATCCGTTCAACCAGATATTTTTTCTAAGTTTATTATTATATATGTTTATATATTTATTATATATAAGCATCGTTAGATACAGATATTGTTTTGTTTTTACGATGTACGCAGTTTGCATAGGAGGCTTTAGCTGCTTCACCGGACTATAGCCAGCAAGGGCTCCATCTGTCTACCAAATATAGACTAAAAACTAAGTATCCGCACCTGAGGGCACTCATGGAGGGTTCGAACTTCGACTCTGGGCGGTTACAGACGGGGAGATTCAAAGCACTAAACTAATTTAAATCTCGTTACATTTCTCTCTAATACAGCTCATTGGAAAAGAACAGGCCATATAACTGACAAAATTATAAACCGCTTATAATGTCACTAACTGGGCGCGTCAACATGTTCTTTTTCCTTCAGTACTTGGCTCCAAAACTAAATTGACACAATAACAATGATAATAACATCCTGGGATATTATTCACGGCCATCTGATTCCAAACTAAGCAGAGCTTGAACT
The DNA here is from genome assembly GCA_951640165.1 of Pseudoips prasinana. Classification (NCBI taxonomy): domain Eukaryota; kingdom Metazoa; phylum Arthropoda; class Insecta; order Lepidoptera; family Nolidae; genus Pseudoips; species Pseudoips prasinana. The sequence continues at coordinate 10,729,841 of OX621239.1, forward strand.
ATGGAATCCAGGTAACTGATATATTACATATACTAATTTTCTTTATAAATACATATAATATCTGGGGACAATGTCACACAGATCATCCTAGCCCCAAACTAAGCAAAGCTTGTACTATGGGTGCCAGGCGACGATATAGATACTTATATAGATAGATAAATACTTAAGTACATAGAAAACATCCATGACTCAGAAACAAATATTCGTGCTCATCACACAAATATTTGCACTTACCGGGATTCAAAACCAGGACCACCAGCTTCGTAGGCAGGAGCACTACCAACTAGGCTACGGTGACCGTCACATATCTACTTATATAGTAAAGATACTCGGTCTATTTTGTAAGGACTATTTTTAAAAGGAATGCAATGATGTTAAGATCAGTTTAGTTGAAATGTGAGGATTCTCCTTCGAGCACTCGACGAGTTAGCAGCCCTTGAGAATGGTCCGTGGAGGACTGAAACACGTGTTGGGTATCGTACTGGCGCATGTAATTTGCTCTTTTTATATTCTCCTTCTTGCATGTGCACATTTTGCGGGCGGGAGGGCGGTGCAAATTGCATCCCGGCATGATTAAACTGACAATTAGCGGAACTAACACTACATATTTATTTTGTATTTTGATTGTTATGGATTTCCGCAAAGTAACGCCTGATTCCATTACTTAATAACAAAAAAGTAATTCTACCTGTTATGTTGCTTTTATACTGATTATGTTATTATATACGTAACAGAATCGACGATAAAACTAACGCTTGAAAGTCGTAAACAGATAAATAACAATCTGTAATGGTGAGTTTCTTTAGTTTCTTCTAATGACTTGGTAACTTTCTACTTTAACGGTCGTCTTTATATAATGACATTTATTTGTGATGTACATAGATTACATCCGTTCGTATGTCACTCGTTTCTTATTGCTTATTACTTATTATAGAAGATTCGACTAAAAATAAAAATGCTGGTACCTGCTACAAAGCATTTTTATTTTTAGATGTTATCTATTTGTAGATAGTACATCTTGCGGTTTGAGAACCTTTACCTCGCTCAATACTGCTATGTCACTTAACTGTGATAAGCCGTATTTTTTCGTAGTAAGCCGTACTGATCATTCCGACAAGTGTATTTTTCCGAAAGAAAAGAGTGCATTTGACTTTGATTGGTTTGTTTTCAGTATAATGCAGAACGCAAAGTTCAAGTATGATACATATGCATATTCTTTTTAGTTCAATTGGTGAATTCTCTTCCGTTTCGGAATACAAAGCGAGGAGCACTGATGTTACAATGACATTACAATGGGTCCTTGCCATTGTAGGATGAAACGTGAACTACGGAAAAAGAAGGACAAGCGACGACATAAAACATACAAACGAAAATATAGAGGGACTTTGCTTTGGGGAGTCACTTGCACTCAATTTAATTGTACCGTTGTCACTAAAATATTTTTATCTTTAACAATAGTGGATCTATATCAAAATCCACTCCCGTACTGGACTTCGAAATTCAACTGGTCGATTAACTCCCGACCGAGAGCACTATCCCATTCAATAACAGGTTTTAAAAAACATTTAATTCTACCGCGCTTACTAAAATCATGTTACGTTTAGAAATAGTGGATCTATACGAAAATCTACTCCCGCACTGGACTTACTTCGAAATTCAACTAGTCGATTAACTCACGATCGGAAGCACAATTTCCCATTCAATAACTGGCTGAAAAAAACGATAGGTACAGACGCCAGCATATCAAGCTACCCCAATCTGCCAAATTTCCCCAATTGAAAGTGAACCTTATTCTTTGTGATAAAGTTGAAAATCTATAAAAGAAATTTGACAGATTGGGGTAGCTGGATGTGCTGGCGTCTGTACATCACTTAACGATCGTTCTCGAACGATCGAGTTAACTACTGTTCAAGGAAAGATTTGATCTGTTATACAGATCAAATCTTGAGTAACCAGTGCTACCCTGGTGTCAGTTGGCCTCTAAAATGGTTTACCGACTGTTGTCTTACGATAACCATTAAATTACTTTGGCGGTCACCCTTCTATAGAAAGACCACGAGCTTAGGTTCTTCACCGCACCAATCATTTAGTGACCATCAAGTGCAAATACTATTAATATGTTTATCGTAAATGTTATCAATATTTACTACAAATGTACGGTATCACGGTACATAATCTCACTTATTTTCTGTCAGCTCTTCTAGTAAAAAGTTTATTTCTGAAGCGTTAAAGCGAATTAAAGTATTTGTAGTGCAGCGCTTAGCGAACGACTGAGCTTTGACTGCAACTATAACATATCCATCCTACTGAAACTCATCGATATAAGGACATGTTTACAATACCAGTAAAAAATTAATCGTTATTAAGGCAATTCGATTCCGAGATTCAAATTTGTTAATAATCTTTCTCAGGTCACGATCAATTTCATCCAAACTAGAGAAGAAAAAACATTAGATTTTGTGTATGTTTTGTGTGTATGTTTGTAATGGGTAAATAAATATCAATGCATAAAGATACCTACATTATCAGCGAGTGACAAGACAACAGTGTTTAATCAGTTAATATTCTAGTTAGGTTATTATTTATATTTTATGTAGAACATATTGTTGACTTGTAATATTAACAATAAAAACTTCGTAAGCTTGTAAATTTGTTTTAACCATTCTGTCAACTCAATGAAATATGACACATATCAGTAAATTATAAAAACATAGTTCACATTTTTTTTAATCATTTTTTTAAATGACATTTTATTACTTTTGTAATTATACGGCCGAAAAAAAAACAAGTGAATATTTTTATGGGTCTATAAAACTCGATTTTCGATCCAGTGTGCGTGGCTAAACTACATAGCTCATCCTTAAATTTACATTATACAGTAGCTACTCCAATGTAGAAAACGCCTTATGAAAACAGTTTTCCGTGCGCGCCATGCGTAAATACGTTTGTTTACAGAATTAATCCTGAGGCTCTGTGCTTTAGCTGGGTGTTACTTTACAATTCGACTAAGCAAACTTGATTGCATCAGCCGGCATCAGGTTACTGTCGAGGCTAAGTATAAATTGAGATTTGAGTTAATTTCACCAAGATACAATGTTGATTTATTGGTGGGTAGTAAAACAGTACTCTAGCTAATATTATGTCAAGTAATTGAAAGCCCCTCTTGTCATTGTAATTACTAATGGAATAAATTAAATGTTTTGTGTGTATGTTTGTAATGGGTAAATAAATATCAATGCATAAAGATACCTACATTATCAGCGAGTGACAAGACAACAGTGTTTAATCAGTTAATATTCTAGTTAGGTTATTATTTATATTTTATGTAGAACATATTGTTGACTTGTAATATTAACAATAAAAACTTCGTAAGCTTGTAAATTTGTTTTAACCATTCTGTCAACTCTATGAAATATGACACATATCAGTAAATTATAAAAACATAGTTCACATTTTTTTTAATCATTTTTTTAAATGACATTTTATTACTTTTGTAATTATACGGCCGAAAAAAAAACAAGTGAATATTTTTATGGGTCTATAAAACTCGATTTTCGATCCAGTGTGCGTGGCTAAACTACATAGCTACCCATCCTTAAATTTACATTGTACAGTAGCTACTCCAATGTAGAAAACGCCTTATGAAAACAGTTTTCCGTGCGCGCCATGCGTAAATACGTTTGTTTACAGAATTAATCCTGAGGCTCTGTGCTTTAGCTGGGTGTTACTTTACAATTCGACTAAGCAAACTTGATTGCATCAGCCGGCATCAGGTTACTGTCGAGGCTAAGTATAAATTGAGATTTGAGTTAATTTCACCAAGATACAATGTTGATTTATTGGTGGGTAGTAAAACAGTACTCTAGCTAATATTATGTCAAGTAATTGAAAGCCCCTCTTGTCATTGTAATTACTAATGGAATAAATTTCGAAGATCAAATTTGTGTGAAAGTATTACTAATAGGGCTTTAAAAAGTAAATAGATTAAAAACCATGATAACATGATATTATATCCAGTTTTTTATCGTCCTAGGCAAATTTTGGTCATGGCGGCTAGCTAACCGCAAGTGTCTGCGCAAAACAGGTGCATTTTTTAATCCCTCAATTTCATGATCTGATGGGACACAGGCTACATGACCGGAAAAGGGTCAGGTACTAAACCGACAGCTTTACGTTGGCCGAGGCACATGGACTTAACATCTCCAGCTACAAGTCTCGGATTATACGAACATTTTTTGAAGCATAAAAAATACCAAATAAATATTAGAATTTTTTACGTAAATAAATATAATAAAATGTATAAATAAACATGATTTTTATTCAAATAGACTTTAAAAAGTACTTAAATTAACTATAGATATTGAATTCTAGGTACAAGTCGTGATTCGATCGTGACTTATATTTGATCAAGTAGAATATAATTTAATTTAAGATAATAATGTACAGAAACGTAAATTTTCCATTTGTATAATTTGGGCATAATTATATGTATATTTGAGGCAACCCACGCTAAACGGTCGCAACAGCAACTATAAAATAATTATCCCAATTAAATGACAAATTATTATTTAAAGCAAGACATTCCAGACGAGCCTGCGGTTTTATAGTAATATATTTGGATACGTTTTGTTACAAATTATGGCACTAAAATTGCAAAATTTACGTATGCAGTAAGCTTTTAGAATAGGTTTTATCTCGCTAATTGAACCAATGAATTATTGCTTCAAGTAAACGGCTATGTATTTTACTAAGTCGTTGATTTAAAGCGGCCATTTTCTAATCCGCAAATAGTTAAGATATAAAATGAATTTTATGTTTTAATCATCTAAATAAAGTGGGAGTTTCTGGAGTTGCTGGAGGGATGCATCTTTGTGCGAATCCGAAAGATTGAGATAGATGTTGAAACTATAATTATTTTTTATTTTGCCGATATGTGTTGAAGCGCCGCGCGCCGGCGGGAAATCACGCGTCAATTTGTTTTTTATTTGACAATTACAGACTAGGAAGTTTTCAAAAGCCCCGACCTCTTTGGGGTCGACTGGTTCATGGAGATTAAAAAGAGGATCGTTTTGTCCAAATGTTGCTAAACGTTAGCTGTGTGGTCACCCGGCCACCCCATACCATCCCATGGATATCGTGAAGGGCGACTAAGGGATTCATATGGGCAGTAACGTTACCTGTTTACTAGCTACCACCTAACTCCGGTCACCATCAGGCTGATGATGATGTTGCTTTACGTTAATACGCGAGCCACTCGTCCGATTGAGGATTGGATTTTATCGACACGCCAAAAATATTATAAAAGAAAATGTCTCCCTATCTTCTCCGTACAATATTGGAGCTTCTCCACGTCTATCGCTTGCAGATCCGTCTAGGTGCTGTCTATGACCGGTCACCGATTATCATAAAGAATTTACATAAAGGTTTCCGTTGAAGAGAAATTTCGTATCATCGTGTCAAGGATTGCACGTTGATGTACGAATGCTTTAAGCGAAAGTCGTTTGAAAAAAAAAAGAAAGCAATACTTTTATAAAAGCATTGTATATTTACAAAAGGATTACAATACTTTGACAATAACAAGCTGTAAGTGATGCATCGTTCCTATCATCTATTTGTTTATTTTACTTATCGATCAGACATTTGGCCATGACTCGGAATGCATCGGAAAGTTATTGACTTTTGATAATGAACAAAACCAGTTTCGAGTCGAGCTGACCGAGAGCTCGCGGCCTCGTTCAATACCAGATGGACACACCACGCAAATATTTAACATCCGAATTTTGTCTCTATTACACCATACATTAACTTTTTAGTTGGGCTTTATTTACTACTAAAGCTTACGTGACGGGGAATGTAAAGCGTAGAGTCTAAGTAAGTTAGTTAGCACGGCCAACTGTAATAAAAAGCCAGTTTAACTTTGTTGTCACTAGAGTTTGTTGGCATAAATTTTACTCTAACCTTATTGGAGATGTGAAAATTGATAGCGAAAATTATGACCTCAATTTGGCATTCTTTAGCACCTTTAGGTATCTGATAAATTTAAGGTTACGAAATTACTTTATGAAGGAGTTTTTCGGATTTATTGGTGTAACATAAATAATAGAGGTAAGTACGTGAATTGGCCTAGAAAACGATTTTTTCGTTTTCTAGGTTAAACCTTTTGGTTTCCTTTACAAAATGCATCAGCCGCATATTCAATATATTTAGACTGCCACGTTGGTCTAGCGGTAGCGTGATCAACCGCAGTCTTGGGTTCAAATCCCGTGTCGGGCCAAAAAGGGATTTTGGGATTTTTCCGTAAAAAGAAACTTCTCAGTATCAGCCCGAAGTCTGGAATTTGGTGCCATTCCACCCCCGTACCTCGGATAGCACGTAAAGCCGTCGGTCCAGTACCTGATCTTTTTCCAGTCGTGGCGCTAGTCGTCCCATCAGATCATGAGATGGATGGAATAGAAAGTGCACCTGTGTTAGTGCACACACTTGTGCACTATAATATGAACAGCGCAATTGGCTATTCCCTTTGAGACTAGTCGCCGTGGCCGAAATTCTGCGGTGAGGGATGCTACACATTCCCCATAGATAAATTATGATCATTCAGTTACATCCATGGTCTAACTGTAAACGTCATGTTAAAAAAAACACTTAAAAATTGTATTTTTTTCTGTTTTATGTGTAGATAGTGGAATATCCTTATGTTTCCTCTACTATTTAAGTTTTTTATATAATATAGAATATTAAGAAAAGCGATCAAGCGGGTCATCTGATAGTGATTAGTGGCCCCCGTGGTCACCCACAACACCAGATGGGCAATATGTTACATATTATATGATTTTTTAATAGCAATGCTTAATAACAGCAAATTTACATTTAAATTTGCACTTAAATAATCAACAACAACTAAGAATATAATTTACAACAGGCATTAAATAATATTAACAATATATATTATTATACAAAAGCCTAATCCCTGGGCGTCGAAAAAAATTTATGTATATTTAATATAAAAATATATTCATCTTATATTGAATAATGTTAAAATTCATTTTGGTATATTCAGGGTTTTTAAGGATTAAACATCATATATTCACTAATAATAATAAACCAAGTAATTTAGAATGTTTATTAGGTATACAAAAGATAGACATACAAAAAAGTCAGACAAGGAGGTCGACCAGAAGAAAGTAAGTAGGTTGCCTGAATTGGTTCGCGTTACTTAATTTATGATTGACGATTTAACGAACTAACGTAACTATTATTTTCTATTTTTAACGTTCTAATTTCAAATGTATTTAATGGCATTCCGCGTTATCCACGCACGATGTTGCCAATGTCAAATTAGTGTTCATAATCTGGGCGGTATTTTTAACTAGCGATTAGTGCCCCTGAATGGTAAAACAGAGGTCGTGGGTGCGATCCGGGACAAATCTTTGTGTGATGTGCATGTTTATTTGTTCCGTCTAAATGTAATTTATAGATAAACTAGCTGTGCCCCGCGGTTTCCCCCGCGTTAAATTTTATAAATTATAGCCTAGGTGTCAGCTAACTCCATACCAAATTTTATTAAATCCCTTAAGCCGTGAAGAAGTAACAAACACTCACAAACTTTCGCTTTTAGAATATTAGTGTGATTACATCCAGACAGAACAAATAATTATAAAAATGTATGTATTTATAAAAATATACTTAGGTTTATCAGTTTCCGGGTTGCCATATAGTTTTCTTCTGCCTAGTTTGGGACCAGATGGTAAAAAAATGGTCTGTACATTCGATGTCAGATATGGATGAAATACACGTGGATTGATAATAACACAGCGCAACTATTGACGTCAGAATAGTTGAGCGTAATACTATTTTATTGTTTACCGTCCGCTCTTAGCGTTTACCTAGAAACCTATACCTATATTTATACAATATAGATGTTAGTAGATTTGATATTTACTAATGCGAATAAGTAGGTAGCGCCGGATATTCGTGCTGGAGATAAAACAAAACCATTTACCATTAAAATTGTTTTCTTGACTTTACAACATAATTATAGTTATCTGTGTATCTGTAGTTTGAAATATCATGTTTTGAACTTCTGAATTTTACGCAAGAGTTGGCAACTAGTAACTTACTTTGTAAAAGTGTACTAACATACCTACTCAATGTGTTTTTCGCGTATCGAAATAGAGTTGTTCAAAAAGTTCCTAAAATCGATGCTCTCTAGCATCTTCCCGTCAGTAACTGTCCTGAATCAAGGTTGAACCCCAGAGGGGGTGGCGTCTGGCGTGAGTTACTCAGTTTGTAGTTTATTTGATAGTGAATTTGCCCTCTTCCAAAAACGTCTTAGGCTAACTGTAAACGCAATATTTAAAAAAATACACATAGTTTACGGAAACTTGTCAATCCTAAGCCTGAACGTTCCTCGTTCGTGTTAGATTTCTGGCCAATTAAATTACGAGAGTGAGAGAAAATACAAGTGGGTTTATGCATAAACGAGTGCATTTTTATTTTGGCAACGCACGCACTAAGTATGTCTATACCACATGTAGAAACATGTCATTCACGGACGTATAATACACACATATACTCAAATTGGGAAACCATTTCCGAAACATAAGGGCGGCGAGAACGAGTGAAGAAACGAGATGACTATTTTAACAATTCCATTACATTTTATACACATGTAGGTGGAGTCACGTTATATACATATATTGGTTTTAAAAGCAACGCTCGCAATACTGAAACGGATCCGTGTGTCGCGGACACAAAACATACCCAGAGCAAGGACATACCACAGGAAGTGGCGACGCGACTGGGTTAACCGATGCACCTCACTTGCAGTGGTTTATTATAGCTAGATGCTCTAAGCGAGGCTCGCAGTCAGTCCATAGATGGGTGACCACCAAAGTCGTTTAATTTTTGTACGTCTCCATGCTTCGGGGGGACGTTAAGCTTCCGGTCCCGGTTGTCATTAGACAGCAGTCGTTCAGCGCATAGCCATGTCAGAGGCTTATTGGGCGGCTGATCAACTCTGACACTAGGGTAACCACTGACCATATGATATGTGAAGTATTGCAAATAATAATAATTAGTAATGTATTGCATATTTATTATAAAGAGAAATTCAACGGAAAATAGAATCTTATTAGTTCCTTACGTCAGAGTAAGAATGTATAGCGTATTCGATTATTATCAGAAGTAAATATAACGGAAAAATATAGAACCTTATTTTTCCTTACGCCAGGCTAATATGTGCGGTGCTACATCGGAGTTAAAGTTGTCACGTATGTAGTAATAAGCATTTGAAATATCACTCCGCTAGACGCGAATAAATAATAAAATTGCTTGCAGCAGAAAGTTGTGGTTTTACGATCACGACCAGTTGTGCAAAAGTTTTCGCTCGCTGTCTTTGACATCGCAGATTTGTTGAGCAAGTTTTAGAAACGTTATTGTTGCTTTTTAATTTCCCCTGTTTCATACGCAACAGGTCATGTCTTAAATTCGATGTGGTTGTATTTAGGATTACGTTAAATTTGGTAAGTTTAAGTAAGCGGTGATTTGAAACCATGCTGAGAACAAATCACAACAAAGGTAGTCTATAGGAATTTAAAAAGCCGTTGACTTTTATATCTATTGAATAAAAGTATAATAAGTATGGCGTTCATGGCCAGGTAATTTTTATATCTGCCATATCTGGACAGATGCCTCCCCTTAGTCAGCATTTGAGACTATGTGCCATCCATAACCACTACGCTTGGCAGAATAATCATAATAATATCCTGGGACATTATTCACACACGTCCATCTGAGCCCAAACTAAGCAGAGCTCGTATTACATATAAATTTATAATGGACTCTGTGTACATATACTACTTATCTTTTTGAAAATATATACTTACTCAATACTCAATTCTTTATTGCATTCCACAATGTATATCTAGGTGGTAGGTACAGGTGAAAAGTTCATTACCCTGTCGGGCACAGCAAAGTAGGAGAGAGGAGGATTTATTTCAGCCATTTAATATAAATTTGTATTAAATTTAGTAACTTTAATATAATAATATAATATAGTAGGTATAATTATAATGCATTGATCAGTTATTTTATTAAGTATATAATTTATATATTTCATTTATTGTGTGTGTTTATCTTATACTTCATTGAATTACGTGCAATTATTATTTACAATTTATCATATTCATATTTATAGATAAGCAGTAACATTTGCATAGATTTCTTGCTTCAGTTTAATTTAATTATATAGGTATAGTTATTTTTAGCATAAATATTATTATTATCAATTATATTTAGAAATATTAAGAAACAATAATTATCTTATCTTAATACATATATATTCATTATTTACCTATACATTATTATTATTTAGAACGTGTCACTTAAATATTCACTGATACTGTAATAGCATTTAGATAATAGTAGATTCTTTAGGTTAGCGGAGAATAGATAAAATTTCTTTTCATTTTTAATTATTTCGGGCAATTTGTTATAAATTTTTATGGACATCACATATGTACTTATACGGGTTATTACACCCAGATTCAGGACAATCAGACATGTTCGGGCACACAAATATCTGTCTTGGTTGGGAATCGGACTCACAACCTTCGGCGGGAAAGACAACCATTTTCCAACCACGCCAACCAGCCCGTCATATGGCGATCGCGGTATGGTGGTTATTAGTTGTCAGATAGATGCCACTGCCCATTCTAAGGTGTAGGAGGACGATTTCTACCCCCCCACGGGCTAAGATAGGATGGTAGTCTTGGTCACTGTTTCCACAAATCATAGCTGTTAGTTATCGGTAAGTTGAAGCATCTACGCGTCTATAGACGACTGCCAAAGTGATGTAATTTCTTAACTACTTGCTTCAAAAGGCGGTTAAGATATCTGTATCAGTTGCAGCTATTAAACAATAGTCGTTAAGCTATGTCAGAAGCTTACTGCGCTGATAGCATCTGACTATAACCACTGCCCAGTCTAGACAAACACAATGAATACACTTATTTTACATTTTTCGACGCCGTTGGACGTGACACGGTTACATTTCTTCACAAACGTTAATGACGTTAAGGGGCACATAAAAACGAAAATCAACTGGTCACTGAGTGCCGTCAACTTGAAGTGACTTCACAATACAATTCATATGGTGCGACTTCCGATTTTCCATCTGACGGATGAGAGTGCAGGCTTGCTAGCTTGTGGATTCGTACCGCGAATAAATGAAAAATGATTTGTACTTTATACAAATTTGCATTTTACCCGCGCGCGCTCATTCACTAGCGCTCCATTGTGACCGTGATAGCTATAGAAAGTAAATTTCATACCTCAACATACGTTAAAAAAATGTTTGTTTCATGGTGCAAGGAGCCTATTAACCTAATCTATTCATTGATATTCAAACACGTAGAATGATAATGTGCAACGAGCCTAATTTACCCATTACAATGACCGTGAACTATCCAAAACTCATTTATACAAAAATACTTATCTCATTGATAACATGTTGGTTTTAACTCATGTGATTTATATTACGGAACAACACAAAAGAAAAAGAATCCGGAGTATACATATTTATTTCTGTAAAACAGAGATTTCTTCTAACCTAGACGGTAGAAAAAATCTCCGTATCCATAATTATTTTCTTTTTCTACTAACTAGGTATTTGAATTTTATCTTAGATCTTTTAATCAATATGTTGCATTGTCTAAGTGATTTGTATTTTTCCACAATCAGTTCTGTCTCGTTATAATATAAAGAATGACAATAAATCGACTTAACACGTTAATAAAGTAACTCTTTTCTAATGTGACGTTAACCAGCGTATGCGCATGTAAAGTAGTGACACAGTAGCATCATACAGTATAGGCACTAAGCCTATCTGAACTAATATTACCAACCGAAAATATTTTACTTTTGTATGTTTGTTTGCTTGTTTGTTTGTAATGTATAATCACAAAAACTAGTTAGCTGATTTTGTAATTATTGTACCGATAGAAAGCCACATCATCAGCGAGTAACATTTTATTTTCATTTACAAAAATTTTATTTTCAAAAATTTACAAATTTGGCATAAATCACTAATTTAAAGTAATAATATATTTTTTGGTCATTACTAATTTAATTTCAATGAATTCAACAACGTCGAGAAACGAAAAGACATGTCTATCATGGCCGATTCAGTTTTAATAAAAAATTACAATAGTACATTTTATGGAAGATACTTTTACTATTCTTAGATTACGAGAGACACAAACTTAAACGCTGTTTACGTGCACATGCAAACCACGCGCCGCTCTTAATGACGTGTTAACCGCAGTTATAATGAACCGTGAAAATAAGTAGGAATTGAGGTGCTTGCGGCTATCACAAAATATATGAATTCTTCCTTTTTTACGCGGTTTACATGAAGAATTACATACATTCTCTTAATGTGATAAGCATTAGTACAATATAGGTACAATAAGCATATAACATATGATTTAACTGGCGGCCTTTTCGCTTAAAGTCACATTTTTCCCCATGAATCAGATATTTTAAACAAGTTTTTTTAAACAAGCAGACATTTGTTTACTACGCCTGCACTAGGGAATGTAATCTCTGTGTTGCGGGGTATTTTACAAACATATAATAGACGGACACAAATTACATCCAGACTCAGAACAACTATTTATGGGTCACTCAAATATTTGTCCGGAGCGGGAATCGAACCCGGGTCACGAAGCGGCGAGGTGACTGTCTTAGTCGCTGCGGTACACGTCCAGTAAAAAATTTAATGCACATATCTATAAATACCAGTTTCCATTCTGTGTAGTTCTGATATCTGTACTACAGATGTTTCGCACAGATAGAGTTATTTATCTAGTGCGGGGAAGACACGACGCCTCACTTTCCCGAGAACAGGAAGGAATCCATTGTTCGGAGCCCGAGAGGCGTCCGAACCGGACTTATCATAACACATCGCTCACCGCACAAACGTAACTCATTTACATACCTGCACAATTTTAATTAGCAATGAATATACATACGAAGTGCAACTAAAGGTAGTCATAATGTAGAGCAAAATTTTATGAATGAAACAAAGATTCTTTATTTCTATACTATTTAAACTGATATTATAAATGCGAAAGTTTGTGAGTATGCATGTATAGACGCATGAATGTTTGTCACTCTTTCACGCAAAAACTACCGAATGGATTTTGATGAAACTTTGTAGTAATAGAGCTTATATATTCGAATAAAACATAGGCTATAGTTTATAAGCTAATACTATCTAAATTGATAAACAAATTGGGTATAAATATGTTCGACTTGTAGACAGTGCCTTTGGGATTGAGTTAGCATCTGTACAATCTTTTGCACAAAGTTATAAATGAATAATAAAAAATAACTTTATTTCAAACATGATCTATTTTTAATAGTTTAGGCGTATATTATAATAATTAAAATTCCATATTAAACTAAATCTGTCTCCAGAATAGGCGCTAATGTAATGGTATTTCTTTAAATAAAATCTTACTAAGGTTGGGATGATCTGTAGATTTGATTTAATTAACACCCAATATGGGAAATCATTCCTTAAAATGAAAAATGAAAAATCTGTTTCATTAACTAATAGAACAAGTTGATCTTTTTGTATGTAACAAAAGTAGGTATAAAAATTGTTATATACATTTTAACATAAAAATTATACCAAGAGATTTTTTCTGAGAAAAATGAATTTAAATTTTGGTTTACGTTCTTACTCTCAGAATTGAATTTGGAATGTGCTTTAAATTACGGACATGAGAAATTTATAAAATTTACAATATGCCGTGGTATAAATCTTAAAAATGTTTGATTACGTAGATACTAAAATTTGTAGTATAGAAATCCCTAATTAGATCTCAGATCGGTGCTAATACGTTTGTGTTTTAACTCTTTCTTGTTACATGAATGTTTTTTGGAAATTCTTTAACTTACATAATTCTTAGGAAAAAAAAACAATTTATGTTTATACAACGTTTCGTTTCAAAATACTTGTATAAACATGAAACATCCAAACATTGTATATCAGTTATCTGCTTTCCCTAGTACAAGCTCTGCTTAGTTTGGGATCAGATGGCCGTGTGTAAATAATGTCCCCGGATATTATTACTATTGAATAAACATCTAAAACCATACATAGGTTAGGTTGGGTCAAAATTCATACTACAAGTATTTGTGATTCCTGTCACTTGAGCACTGGAAGTGAATCTTATCACGACTAGCTCATGACTACCTATATTTATAACACATTCATAATATACTAATGAAGCTATTTCTAATATAAAGGCAAACTAAAGCTCTACTAATATTAATACGCAGAGGAAATTCTATCTGGTTAATTACGTTATTTGACTTCTCGTTTCGGCACGAACCGTTTCGAGTCAATCCAAGTAATTTTCCCGGAGCAGAAATCCTGAATATTACCTAGTTTATCTGAAAAAGGCTTCTCGTTCATTACTTGTCAGGTAATAAACTATTATTTATGTAGCTCAGATGAAATGAGGAGGACGCCAGGCGCCTAGGAAGAGCGGACTTTAGCGAAAATACCTTATTTTCTTAGAACTCAATTATTAAGGCACTGCAATCAGCCAAATTGGTGTATTTCTACAAGTTTAGGCGTCTACAAAGATTGGGCGTCATTTGTTTTTATTCGGGACTAGTCCCACCTTCTACCCACCACTGCAACTCCTGTAAGCCAACATCCACGGTAGCACACAATGAAATGACACGGAGCAGTGAGGTTCATGCATGTCCCGGGGAATCGCTTTAACTGTATTGGATCCCGCTACGAATTTAATCAGAAAGAAACTACGACGATTTAGAAAATGAATAGTTTGGAGCGGACTTCAACGAAGACACCTTGTTTTCTTAGAACTCAACTCAACTATTAAAGCACTGAAATCAGTCAAATTGGTGTATTTTCACAAGTTTTGAAGAATATTATTGATCTCAAAATACGATTCAAATACGTTCGGTATAAAAACTCACTAAGTCACCTCAAAAAAATGATTAAAACAAAATAATCTCGAAAAATTCAAATTCAATTTCAATTGATGTTATAATATAAAGTGAATTGATCATGATTAACAAAAACATTTTTGTATTAGATTTAAGACGGTTTTGCTTGCAATTACGTGTAAAAAAATAGGGTAAGATATAAAAAAGTGTTTTGTAAGTTTTCTTCATTTTATTTTAAGCGGATCTCGGTACCTAGCATATATAGATGAGACTAGTGCTGTACGATAACACTGAGTGTTGTCTGCCTCTTAAGTGAAGACGGTAGGTTATGTGTGTAAGAATCATTTTTTTAAACATCTGAAAAGTTGTGAATAAATTTTGCGGAAAGGGTTACATCCATTTCCATTATTGATTTTTTCCATTATTGATTTTGTTTAAATAATGATTTTTCTCCGTCCATGCGAATGTATAGCCGTATTATTTGTGCACCTTGAGCTTGAAAAATAGGTTAGGTTAGCTGTAATGATCTATTCCTATATTGCCATCTTATTCTAAGCTTGCTTCCAATACTTTTGTTCATTATTATAAATAATTCGCACTTACCACGTTTTCTCTGCATAGCTCTAAAGTAAACTGATAGAGGTACTCTCTATCAGTAGAATTATATACAAGAAATTGAGTTCGTTTTGAAAGTATAGTCTAACTAAGCTCAACCTAGTACAAACAAAATTGCCCACAGGTCATGTTATTATGCGAACACAACGCTTATAATTAGACTGGCATCATAACAGTTGTAAGAAGTCCACAGCTGGACAAAAGCTTCCCCAAGAATCGTCACGCTTGGCAGACGGGTTAACAATCGCAGTAAGATGGTCCTCAGAAAGAAGCTGCTGCGTTTTCTGGTAGATATTCCCTCGGGTCGACTTATACGCCCTCCACGGGATGAGATGAGGTAATGATATTCTTATAATCGTCGCCGTCACCACACAGCCAAATTTGATATATTAGATTAGATTAAAAAAAAATAACAGTTGTAAGAAGTCCACTGCTGGACCAAAGCTTCCCCAAGAATTGTCACGATTTCACGCAAGGTTTGCGATTGCAGTAAGATAATGACCATAGCACTCAGAAAGAAACTGCTGCCCGTCTTCTGGTAGATATTCCCTCGGGCGAGTTCTACACCCCCCACGGGATGAGATGAGGTAATGATATTCTTATAATCGTCGCCGTCACCACACAGCCAAATTAGATATATTAGATTAGATTTGAGAGAAGCACCATCTATTGTCCATAAATGTAAACTTCTTTATTCAAACGAGTCTTTAAATTATTTCATAACTTTTCCAAGTTAATGGTGATTATTTTTACACGCATCAAATAATATCGACTCTTTATTAAAAACGTGGGGTCTTTTTAACAATGAACTTCTTATTCCAATTGTGATTGCGTACGACGCGGATATAATATTGGATCCTTGATTGGGAGTCGACGTGAAAGGAAATGCTCTCGCTTCCCGAGTACATTGAAGCTAAAAAGGAAATTGAACGGTCGTCGAACGATTGTAGGCCTCCATAAATACGCCAATGATTAGTGAATTTATAGAAAATGACGTCTCGTTTGGATGACCTTCTATTGTTGTTATTATTTGGAAATTATATTTTGTTGGAGGAAATCGTTCGGAATATATTTTCAGTACGATTTTCTATAGCTGGAGGGTACGGTCAGCAACGGATGTAGGTAAACAGGGATAAAACTATTAAAGTGAGGCATTGATAAACAAAAATGAAAAAGGATATTTACTGTTTCTTAGCAAATTTTGTGATCCTATATTAATGGATATATATTGAGCCTATAGATATTGCAGGTGTCCAAATATGTGCCAGTGATGCCTCTATGAATTGAGTTGAATTATTTGTGCCTGAGAATGAGTTGATGCTTGTTTTTTTTTAAATCGATACCTTCATGTATCAGAAAAAAGAGTCTGGACAGACGGCCAAACGCGGGAATTTATGAGGGCCTTTTTTATTTACGGGATTAAAAAAGAAATTATTTGTATTTGACGGCGCAGCCGTGGCGCTAACAACAGAACTGCATGGACAAGAGTGATAGGTTGGTGTCACTCTGGTGGAACGTCGAACGGGCGGCCATCTTGACGTCACTATTGCTTGGAGACGTTATAAATACGAAATTAAAACCGAACTTAATTAGCGATATGGTGACGCATTAAGCCTAGTTGATTGATTTTGCTGAATAATTAATTGCTAAGGAAGTGAAGTCCGCCTATATTTTTAAATTAACTGCCTGCATATCCTCACCTAATAATAAATGATAAATTAAGAAAATAGTATTCCAGGCATGCCTCCGTGTACCCCAGACGCGTCGTTATATTTATTCATTCCATGTTTTGACTATGGTAGGTATATTAAAAGTATTTATGGAGCCGGAATCAAAAGAGTTCAATATCTTTCCTGTACCTAATTTAAAACTAGTAAGTAGGTTTTCGATTAGCAGCACGAAATTCATTCTTATTGATAACTAATTTAACATCAAATGTAATAATAGCATACATTACATAAACTTCTACAAAGCATTATAACACTGATCAATTTTTGTACCCAATTACAATGATATGATAGTTTCATAATGCTCATAGTTAGCACGTGATTACAAGCATTTCACAGCTGCACTTTAATATATTTACGAAATATTGATTGTCTAGAATTATTAGAGTGTAGTTCCAAATTTCTATTATCTGGCATTGACTTTCAAGTGTTTTATTTTTCTTTTGCAACCATTAAGTTTTTAGTGGTAATTGGGGTAGTCACGGAAGCGTGAAGCGATACGTGAGGCGCGTGCCTTTGAAATCGTTGACGAAATGTTCCTAATTCAAACTATGGAACACACTGATGTTCGAACCTACAAGATCTTTCGTGCGTAACCATCTCAAAGAAAGTCAAAGTAAGAAGCTGTTCTGTTAAGACACTTATGGACTCCTGTGTGATAGTTGAAAGTGACAGGAAGTGAAACGGGAGCTTTGTAGAAAAGTGCTTTATTTCAAAATTAGATTGCGAGATGCCTATCACGTAACTTACAGTGATTTACGAGTGGTTCTATTTCATCTCCAGTGTACGTTTTATTTTCTAGGGATCCGCACGAATTTGAAATGTATTTAATAAACCAATAGTTAATTCACAAATCACGTAAATTTACGCATTTAAATTTCGGATTTTAACAAGGAAATACTTTTGTCAAGCTTATTATATGAAACCTTTTCTGATGAATAGAAATGAATCTCTAATATCATTTTAAAGTGCTAAATTTTTTTTTTGCGGTTAGCGGAAACGGTAAATGTGGTTTTTGACAAGCAGTGGACGTCTTTCGGCGGATATGATGATGATTAAATTTCAAAGTATTAAAGGTAATATACAACCTTTTTATTGTTTTTAACGAAGGTAATATTTGCGACCCAAAAATTTACTATTTATATTGCTGTGTGGTGACGGCATAGAATATCATCACCCCCATCACATCCCTTGGGGGGCATAGAATTTTTTTTTTTTTTTTTTTTATGTCATAGGTCGACAAACGAGCAAGTGGGTCACCTGATGGTAAGTGATCACCGCCGCCCATGGACACTCGCAACACCAGAAGAGTTGCGAGTGCGTTGCCGGCCTTTAAGAGTCAGCAAACAAGTGTTGCTGACCCTTCCCCCCCACCCCGATGAGCTCTGGCGACCTTACTCACACTCAGAAACACAACATTAAATTACTAATGTTATTATTAAGGAATGTCTTCTGTAAGGTGGAGGTACTTCCCCAGCGGGCTGCTCTTCGAGCGAATGAACGCTGTGCCTACTACTACTATTCGAGAGAATACTTACCAGAGAAAAGGCAGCAGCGTCTATCTGTGAACTTTGACCATCAAACTGCGATCGCCTACCCGTCTTCCAAGCCTGCTGATTATGGCATATGCTCCCATTCTTTGGGTAGGTTTTTGTCCAGCGGTGGACGTACATTGGCTGATATGATGATGAGTGTGATAATTGACGCGTGAGGGTAGATTAAAAAAATTCCGAATGGGACGTTACGACCTCGTTAAAGGCAACTTGGTCGTAACGTCCAGTTCGGAAAATTAAAAAAATCTTTGTCGCCTATACAGGTATACCTACATAATGTTGCATAATTATTATAGTATCGTATTGTATTTCTTACCTCTAATATAACAATTTAACAAAATTTCGTGTCGAATTAAAAAGAAACAGCAGTAGATAATCACCGTAAGATCGAATTTTGGATTGATTTCTTAATAATTTTCCAATACAATACTCTAATTGGACAAAGTGAAAAATAGTAAAGGAATTAATTTATCAGCAAATTAAGTAGAACGACCTTGAACTCATTTTGTAATATAAAAAACGCATTTTTTACAATGTGTTTATTGAACCAATTAGTAGTGTACTAAAAACAATGGAAAGCAGCTAACTGCCCAAGTTATTTCTGGCGCTGATATTCTGCTGAAATATACGCGCACACTCTATTTATCAGGTACTAGGCTTTCAGCTTTACGAAGCTTTAGGTGCCCTCTGAGGCATGGGCGAATAAGGCTGCTAGCTCCGTTTCTTAAAGGTCGGCATACACTTGGCGGCCTCTCTGGTGTTGTGTCCATGGGTGACGGTAATCGCTTACCGTCAGGTGACCCGTTTTCTCTTTTGCGTTGCTATTATATAAAAATAATAAACCTTCATAACTCCCGGCTGCAAATGGGTGTTTTCTTGCCAGAAAAATCCTAGTACACTTTTTGGTCCACCCCGGTATTTTAACCCAATACCACATTGTTTAGATTGAGCACGCTGTTGCTAGACTAAAGATGCAGTCATGTAACCAATAAAGAATTAATAATATTGTTAATACATTTGTAGTTTGTATAGTCAGACGTAAATCCTGTAATATATGTGACATAATATAAATATTCGCGATTACATATATCTTGACAGCTTCTTTATTATGTAGGCAGTAAGGATGGTGTATTTATTGTCTGTGGATCCAACTATACTGAGGAGCTTAATACCTTTTCGGCTACAAGAGCCTTGACTCCATATACAGATTGAGCTTCTATGGGTCTCATTTCATTGGATTCTTAGTAACAAAGGACGATGTTATATTAGCTGGTTTTGTGAGGGTTGCCAGACTTCACATGCCGTTAAGAACATTTTTGAGAACGATCAGGCATGCAGGTTTCCTCGAGGTGTTTCCTTTCCGTTTTAAGTATGAGATAATTAATTTCTAATACGTACATGAATTGCTGAGTGGTGACGGCGTAGAATGTCATCACCTCAACTCATCCCGTGGGGGACGTAGAAATCGACCGCGGGAATACCTACCAGAGAACGGGCAGCAGCGTTTTTCTGTAAACTATGACCATCAAACTGCGATCGCCAACCCGTCTGCTAAGCGTGGCAATTGTGAAATATCCCCCATTCTTTGGGGAGCCTTTGCCCAGCTGTGGACGTACTTTGGCTGACATGAAGTACATGAATTCGAAAATTCAATGGTACCTTGGATTTGAACTTGAGATCACTCACTAAATAATCCAACGGTCTAATAATCATATCACGAAAAATGGTATGCTCTATCTCTTTAAACACAATTAAGTTAATAGGGATACCTTGAGACGATTGTCTGTAGCGGAAGTTCCTTTTCCTGGATGTTAGCAGTTAAAATACGTTAATCATCGGTAGTTATATAATACTTTAATAATATTTTTAACTAGACGAACAGCTATCATTAGACGTGAAGGCTGATTTGGACTCTTAACTTTATTAATTCATTATGTAATATCATAAAAACGCTGAACAAAGTTATTTTATCAAGAGAAACAAATTTAACATTTATGTGTTACCCTTGAAGGTATTATATTTATGTTTTAGCTCATACATTACGGACAGCGTGGCGATTATGGTATAACCATATGGTGGACATAATTCCTTTGTGCAGATCTTGGGAAGGCTTTTGACCGGCAGTGGGCGGTGATAGGCTGTTATAATGATTACGGACAGCATCCCTTATAAACAACTCTAGTAACCTAGTTGGTAGTGCTCCTGCCTACGAAGCTGGTGGTCCTGGGTTCAAATCCCGGTAAGTTATTACAGATTACAGATATTTGTGTGATGAGCACGAATATGTGTTTCTGAGTCATGGATGTTTTCTATGTATATAAGTATTTATCTATCTATATAAGTATGTATATCGTCGCCTGGTACCCATAGAACAAGCTTTGCTTAGTTTGGGGCTAGGATGATCTGTGTGACATTGTCCCTAGATATTAATATTATTAAAAAAAAAAACAAGCGGGTTAAGTATAAGTGAGCGATAATCTACATATTTGCATAATGTAGCTCTCTACTTCACTTTTGTTAACAAAGCTCGCTTACAAACATGTAATGGACGAACCATCCAGACTCAGAACAACTATTTATGGGTCACACAAATAATATCCTGGGACATCCTAGGACATTTACACACGGCCATCTGATCCCAAACTAAGCAGAGCTTGTACTATGGAAACCAGATAACTGATATACTACATATTACTACTTTTCTTTTGTAAATACATACTTATATAGATAATTACACCCAGACTAAAATATTTGCTTCCTAAATTCACAAACAAATAATATCGAAATTTTATACAATACTGGTTTTAAATGTACCTCTTCGTATAAAAATTTCAATTTAAATTATAATTAAATCAGATAACTGATATACTATGTATATTACTTTTATTTTGTAAATACATACTTATATAGATAATTACACCCAGACTCAGGACAAACAGACATGTTCATGCACACAAATAGCTGTCCAGCGCGGGAAACGAACCCGGGACACGACGTGCCGCGGCGACTGTCTTAATCGCTGCGCCGCTTTTTTAACAGTGGTCACTTACCATTAGGTGACCTACTTGCTCGTTTATAAAAAAGAATGTTATCTTTTTGTCTCTATGGTGTGCTATAATTCTTTTTTTTTATAGGTAATGCTTTCGGAATCATTCAACATAAATTTTGTTTCAAGCGGTTCTTATAGAGAAAATTACAAGTCAATTTAAAGTTACTTTTTTAATGGAATTAAATATTGAAACTTCAAAAATGATGGAGCTCTAAAATTTGGATATATGTTTCATGCAATTTTTCTCGTTTTTTTGTCATCGGTTTGAAATTCAACAATTGTTCCACAGACGATAATTAACTTTATTTTGTTTGTTCATAAAGATCTTAATAACACCCTGGTCATACTCGAAAACCAAACTCAGAATCAATTATTTGTGGTTGACCACGCTAACATTGTCCATCAACGCGGTCAATTAGTGTGTGACGAGCTTAGTAACCAACAATGACCATGTATATTAGGAAGGTCTTTTATTTGCATGAGGACGAGCTCAGTTCGTGCGTAAATGGGGACAAGACAAATATAAGGGTCAAGTTGATTCGTCACCCATGCCTTGTAGGCCTTAACCCAGTAAGCTCTTTGAAACATAATTGTCTGATTTGGAGATTGAGGATATTTAAGTATAAATGTAATGTCCGTCTCGCCGTCTGCCGTTGGGAGAATTGGATAGAAGTAAATTTAATTTTGCCGCTAATATACTAAAATAAAATAAAATAACAAAAAAAAAGGTTTTTTATTCACGTAGACTTTAAAAAAGCGCTTGTAAATATTCGAACATATTCGTAGTAATATATAATTAATTTATAATTATTTCTACTAGGTTTACCATGATCAATAGATTTTAACACTTTAAATTAATACGTATGTTTCAAATTAATTGGTTTCGGACTTTATGATAAGCAACTAAAGTTCGAAATATGGTGACAACTATATACGTGTATATGTGGCCTGTTGGCGTGGTTGGCAAATGCTTGCTTTTAACGCCAGAGGTCGTGGGTTCGATTCCAACCCAAGACAAAAAAATGTGTACATGAACATGTCTGGTTGTCCTGAGTCTGGGTGTATTTATCTATATAAGTATGTGTTTACAATAGAAAAGTAGTGTATCAGTTATCTGGTTTTCATAGTAATAGCTCTGCTTAGTTTTTGGGATCAAATGGCCGAGTGTAAAAATTATGTCCCTGGATATTATTATTATATCTCCACTGCCCGGGACAGGGTTAAACAATCACATTGATTCTAAAATATGGTTCAATTCCTTTTTCAATATAGCAACAAATCCTAAAGTCTCCTCTAAAATAAAAAGAAAAAAATTGGCGTGGATTTTATTTCCTTTAACATAATATTTTCGACACAATAAAAGATTTAGTTTAATTTCATCCGGTTTTTAACTCATTTAGATAGTTTTGGTTCACTCTATTTCACTCGTATATTATTTAAAATACGGGCCAATTTGGCGTAAAACGGTTTAATTGTTCGCCTCAAAATATGAACGTAATGTTGATAAGTTTCAATTATAATTAACTATGTATAAATAATTTACAGAAAAGAGAAACTATTTTATATAGTTTTTATATTTCTTCACCAGTTTATGTGACCACTCGCAATAATTCTTAACACATAATGTTTTATTATATTACATTGGCTTTTGTAATAGGCAAGCAGTTAAGTAGCAACGTAAATTGTTCTTATTCTACGCAAATGGAGCCGCATAGTTTCGTAAGTGACACTTTTACTTTTTAAAGCGTTGTTAGTTCAAGTGTAGTTAACAACGTGGTTAGAATAACTAACGTGTTTAAGATGCGTTACTTCATACGATAACGAATGTATTTGACTTTTTACGATGTCAGGGGTAGCCAAAAAAAAAATAATACGAAGAGCTTACTGGCTACTGTGTGGTGGCAACAAATTGATATACCTCGCCATCACACCGTAGTCTACATATCTTCCTCTTTAAATTTGTATTAAAAAAGAAAGAGGGTTAGACGGGATAAGATTCGGTGGATCAATGAGGAGTTGAAGTCGTCACGAGGTAACTATATAGATATTCCGATTTATTTCGGTTATGAAAACTACTATTTATTATTTAGCAAAGGAGCTGGTCAGTTTTCACATGTTTATAACAATACTAGCTGTGCCCCGCGGTTTTACTCGCGTTAAACCATATAAATTATCACAGTTCCTTCCCCGTAGGTGATAGCGTCGTAATATGTAGCCTATATGTTGACCCGACCTCTTAGTAATATTCATACAAAATTTGAAGTAAATACATGCAGTACTTTTTGAGTTTCGCCCGGACATACATACAGACAAACAGACAAAAACTCTTTAAAGCATATTTTTGGCTTCGATATCGCTTGTAGATCACGGCCCAATTATCCTTTTTAAAAAATATTCAGTGTAGTTTTGACTTTCCTACGATTTTATTATATGTATAGATTTAGCAAAGGAGCAGTGTTCACCTGCTTATAACAATGTGACACCGTCGACATAGTTATAAAAGTTGGCTGCTGGTGGTTTAAGAACATCGCGTTTCGCATCCAGATTGGATTTTTTCTGCCTTTCAAAGTCATGAGGCTTTTCTTCACTAAGTGGCACCTCTCAGACCGGCAAAGGGCCTTTCCATCCCATTTTGGGGACCAATGTTTCACATCTTCATGTGTTATTTCTAAACAACCTTGAATCGCGAACTGGCCACCATGTTTTCGGCTATTGTTCTGGAGTTCAGAGAAGAAGATGGGTTTTGACACTCTTACATCAGAAATTCAAGAAACATGCCCACACTTTCGAAGCTGTCGCCGCATCAGGTACGATTCTTTGCCGGAGACATCAGTGCAGTCGGTATTCCTAACTCAGTCCGACCGACATTTGATTTTATGTCTCGTACGCACTTAAAATGAAACCTGTCCAGCGTCCTGTGTTTGCGATAGATGACTTTTTTTTTTTTTTTTTTTTATTTCATAGGTCGCCAACGAGCAAGTGGGTCACCTGATGGTAAGTGATCACCGCCGCCCATGGACACTCGCAACACCAGAGGAGTCGCGGGTGCGTTGCCGGCCTTTAAGAGTCAGCAAACAAGTGTTGCTGACCCTTCCCCCCCACCCCGATGAGCTCTAGCGACCTTACTCACACTCAGAAACACAACATTAAATTATTAATGTTATTATTAAGGAATGTCTTCTGTAAGGTGGAGGTACTTCCCCAGTCGGTCTGCTCTTCGAGCGAATGAACGCTGTGCCCTACCTCTCTTAACTCATGCAAGACTCTGAAGAATAAAAACGATTTGGGAGATTTATAGCGAAGATCTTGATCGACTGCTTGAAATGTAAAACTTTGGTATGTTATTCACCGGAAGCAGCTGATCTACCACAGCACGAGCAGCAGCTGCGGGTCTCTGTATTCTATGAGAACCATACTGTGATCGCCAAACTGTCCGGCAAACGTGTTGGTTATGATATATCACCCTGAATGTTGGATACAATCCCATTGGGGAGATCTTTATGGAAGCCTTTATCTAGCAGTAGACGCCTGACGGATGATACGATAAAGTTGTATTGACCATGGCGAGACCATGGTCAGGTTTGACTTAGTCAGCCCAAGAATCAGACCACGAACAATTAAGGTTAGTCGCGTTACTCGAACATCGGATCACAAACTAAGCATAGCTTGTATCTACTATGGAAACCAGATAAATGATATCCTGCATATTATACTTCTTTTCTTTTGTAAATACATACTTATAAACATGGTAGCATTAAAGCGCGACCGTCGTTATTAACACAAGGTCCGTCATAATAATAATACCTTTAATATAGACAGAACCATTGACAATATGTAGTAAAAATATTAGACTTAAACTAGATAATTAAACATAATCTCTTGACAATAACTTGATACGAGCTAGCTAAATATCATTTCTGTAATAAAATTAATTTTGTAAATGTTTTCATACAAGATGTACCTAAATATCTATGTTACTAGAAATAATATCTAATGTATACAACTATACTACAAACATGTTCTGACTATTTACAAGCGCTCTGTTAAAGTCTACGTGAATAAAAACCTTTTTTATTTATTTATTTATTTAAACATAATTACAGCAGAGACTCAGGACAAACAGACAAATATCTGTCTTGAGTGGGAATGGAACCCACGACCTGCGGCGAGAAAGGCCCATCAAAAATGTACATTATTTACAAAATTGTATAATATTAATTGTATATAGATAGATATTAGTACTTGTCTGATGATTGATGTTTCTATTAATATTAAATAACAAGTATGATTGAATTAGATATGTATATTTAAACTGACATTATCAAATATAACATATCAGATAATAATTTAATTAATGTATTAATAATTAATCTTATAACTTATCAGCTTAATCTGGTCAAACAAGATGTATGTAACGTATGCTAAATTAGTTATCTCAGTGAAAGTATTTGATGTGACGGATTTCGCTAAAGTTGAACATACAAAATGACATCTGCGTGCAACTTGGTCGTAACCAGTGCCCGTTTGAAATTGAATTTATAACTATGCTAATAGGTCTCAATTTAAAACAAAACCTAAAATGTCTGTTGGATATTTAAGAACTAGAGTGACGTTGACACATTCGCCGTTGATTATGTAGAATGAGTAGAACACTTTCGCTTCTACAAGTTTATTTTTAACGTCTGCTTTTAGAAGGACTACTTCAGCTTGTTTGAATAAACACTTGACGGTAATTGTCCATATTGTTGTCTTATTTCATTTATAATTGGAGATGTTTATATAAACGAGTTGTAAGCACTTGCAATTTTGATAGATTTCAGCAAATAATCATTTTAAATGCCTTCGTTAAGTGAGGTGGAAGTCTACTTTATTTATTATATTTATTACAAAAACAGGTTCATACAGAACCCAATGATGAACTGAAGAATCTCTTCACCTAAATAAGAAAATAAAAACAGTGCAAAAATATAGTCTAACACACGGCTGCTGTATAGCTTTTAATTTGGTTGCCACGTTGATACGAGGCAAACAAATTAAAAGGTGTAGGATAGTTTTATATATATTATAGTGGTATTCTTCGTCAAACTAATTTTGCTCATCAGGTTCAAATCTAGTTGAACTATTCGATGTAATCATTGGGTCGCATAAAAAGTGCTCAGTAACACAGGCTTCTTCCTATTCTTTTACGTAAAATGCCTGTAATGTTATTTGACTCTGATCATCTCAAGGTCGATCTAGCCGAACCATTCGATGTACTCATACGGTCACATCAAATGTACTGAGTGACACATGCATGATATATTACATACAATATGGGACGTTTATTGAGAAATGACTAAGAAAAGTATTAAAACCATTATGAACAAGCCAGACCTTTAATCATAAAATCCTTTAATTATAGTATCCGGAAACGCTGCATTTAATCGACTAAATTAAGCTGCCTCCAGGAATGGACTCCTTCCTTGCACTCAATTAAGTTTTGCAGTCGTTGCATCTACCGTCTACGAGCTGTCTTTCATCAAAGCATTTTGTCCACAACTACTAATTTCCATATATTATATAACATTTCTTATTATTATCTAACCACGTTCATTTTTTCTCAGCGTGTGAGAAGTCCTGAGACTAGCTGACAAACGTCGTTTTTTCTTATAAATTAATTCTAGTGGATATTTTCGTAGTTAAATAAAAATAATACTAAGTTAATGTAAGTGTGTGGGGGGTGTGGTCTATGACTATAAAAGAACTATAGACCGCTATGGACGATGACGGCCTATATAACAAAATGCCAAGAATTCATTTTTTTAATTCATTTTTTTTATATTTACTATGAGAATATAATTAACATGAGATAAGCACTGAGAAAGTAAAATGATAAGTATGTATAAGGGTCACTGCGTTCGATGCTCAAACAATAATAATGGCCAAAAACTGTGTAGGGAGTGAGTGAGAGAAAGCTTATTATGTGAGAAAGACAGGAGACCGGTTTCGTTTTCATTCTTACACGGTGCTGTTTGCCTGGTGAGAGGTGACACCGGTAGACGCTTGGCGGGGATAACTGATGGATTGGTAAGTGATCAGTTATCGACCATTTAGAGTTGAAGATTATTACAGTCGTTTTTTAAGGCATGTGGAAAAAACCGTGTCTGTGGATGGGTATGTCGGACCTATCCCGCCGTGGACTTCTCTTGGCGCCTGATGGGGGAGTTCCAGGAACGCGGGTATGCTGCTCCGGTGACAGTACTAATATCGCAATTAAAAATGGGGATTGGTGGTAGAAGGGTCAATATGAAGGGTTAAATGTAATTATTGAATGTAAAATCATAAATAATGTAAAATGAAAAAAAAAACCAACACATAAAAAAAACAAGAATTAAGGCTGGACACCCTTACCACGGTGGAGTATTAAAACACAAACTATATTCATTCCTACCAAATATACACAAAAACATCATAAAAATCAGTCACCCCGTCTCGGAAGAGTTACAAATACTGTGACACCATAATTTTATATATCTAGATTACCCTCAGACGCAGAACATTTAATTGTGTTTACCACGCAAAGGTTTCTCCTGGATGGAGATCGAACCCACAACGTTTGGCTTATTAGTCAAGGTAACTAACCTCTAGACGAATAGGCCTGACTATCACGTAGACTATCGTCAATAATGATTCGTCTAGTTTTCGTTCAAATGTATTCATTAAAAGAAACAACACATTACGAAACGTACGACAAAGACTGAAAGAAAACCTCATATCGATGTGTGAATTTTTGGAGATTGCTTTACAGGTTTCACTCTGCTTGACTTACTTGCTTTGTGGTGTTTGGTGCACAAGAATATCAAGCATTTTAAAGAGCTCATCGTTCGGTCACACTCCACTTAACAGCACAACTACATTTCGTCGCCCTTGAGTAGCCAAACAACCGGTCTGTTCCACTTAAAATTGATTCTTAATATCACGACAATACAAATCAATTTAAAATAAATTGGAATGGTTAGTTGGCCCTTATATTTCCGTCGGTAGATTGCTCATTGCAAGAATATAATTGAACATTTTTCAACATTTTGTTTATGTAATGTTTCCCATTATAAACTTCCCGTATTTCAATATTGATGTTCTGTTGCAAATAATGAATATTGGCAGCGTGGATTACAAATTAAGTTAAATATTAATTATTGCGTAACATACTGTAATTATATACAATGGACGCTGTTTACTTTGCGAACTGGATACACTTGCACTACAAAATCTACTCTTACTACCTACAAAATAAAGATCCTGTTAAGGTCAATGGTATCCTCATGGCTTCGGTTATACCTTCAATAACTTTCGTAAAAACAATTGTATGTAGGTTGTTAATTAATCACTTGACCATTCGATCAAAGTTAGAAGTATAGTAAATGTGTTAGATATTGTGTCAATTTTTACAGTATACAAATGCAAATTAAATTCTCTTACACAATCGATTAATTGATCTTAGATAGAAGAAGACTATTATACAACAAACATTTATCCTCAGCAATAAGGAAGGATTGTATTTTATTACAATGAGAAGAAAAATGAAGAATAAATATTTCAATCATGTTGCAGGTCAGCCAGTACGGACGATTCAGTGTACGATTAAACGCCGATAGACATTACGCCGACATACTGTACACCGACAAGACTTTAATTTGACTGTACTTTTCGCCGAAAAAACACTTTGCCGACAGTATTCATAATTAAGTTAAGTTAGAACTGTGACCACAACGTGTGCCAGAACCGAATCTGTCCTGTATTACACTTGGTAAATGTTTCTCTCTGAGTCATAAGTAATTTTATTTGCAGAACACAGGTGATACAGGATGGTACAATAAAGTTTTAAAGTGCACTGTGTCTTACCATCATGGGCATGCAAATATATATATATATATATATTTAAATTAAAGGTTGCAATTCGGAGTGTGAGTGAAGTGTTCTGTCGGTGAAATGTACAGTCGATGAAAAGTCTTGTCGGTGTACAGTCTGTCGGCGTAATATCTGTTCGACGATTATGGCATAACTTCTCAAATGGTGAACATTATTACATTGTGGAGATTCTTGGGAAGGCCTTTGTCCGGCGCTGTGGACGGGGTTTGTCTGATATAAAGATAACTGTCAGCAATGAGCTCTGTCTGCTCTCATTTATTATCAACTCTAGTAACAAGCAGATTAAATTAAGTGTATGGATATAAGTAGCTTAATGGAGAACGCCTACCCCGGATTGGCAGATAATGCTGGTCCAAGATCCGTCGGACGATTAAATATATGATTTTCAATTTTGGATATTGATTTACGATTCGCATTGTTAATTGCTAGTTCGGACGGTGATTTCAATACGATTTGGTCTTTCATATGCATCTGTGAGTATATCAGTCGGCCCTGCTTCTAGAAAACAAAGCCGATGAATAACCACACCTACATCCCCAAAAATCTATCAGTGTGTATCGCCTACCCCGGAATGGTAGACAGTGCTGATTTGAAAGAGGCCGGACGATTAAATTTAAAATTTCACATTTTCGATTTTATGTATCACTCATTGTTTATTAGAACGACAAGATAAGTATGTAATACAAGTATTTGGTGGACCTTTAAAATATGTTTGAATTTATGGTTGATATAGTTAAGTTCTAAAGTTTGAATTTCGAATCACATCTTCCAAATTAATCGCTTTGCAGATGGCCTAGCCAAATGCAAAGCGTTGCGAATGAGGGAGAATACAATAAATATAGGTGTTTTCAAGCGATCTTTCATATCTATACATAGATACATATATTAAACGCAATAAAGGTTCTTCTACTGAAGTTGTATAACGTCGGTTACTGCTGTTTGTATCAAATAAATAATATTCGTTAACTTTTCTCCTTTATTACCTGAACATTAACGAGGGTTGTATTTCAAATGAATCTTTATTTTCGTTTTCATTATATTAATAATTTAAACCATAACATGATATCATTTTATTTAATGTAATTATTTCTGTTCTGTGGCCACAAAGCCTTTCGTTTTAAATATAAAACGAACAAAGCGTCTGCTTTCTGCCAACATCATAAAGATTCAACGGGTATCATAAAAGCACAATTATTATAATGACGTGATGCGAATATGCCTTCAAGTATGAAAATTTTCTCTTTATATTTTTACCTAGGTGTAGGTGTACGTGTACTCCTACTTAATATAACACCACTTTGCGTACTTTTTTATTGCCCAACATATTTATATTTTTAGAATGTATACTGAAAAGATAAAGACATTTATCTTTTTAGTATGTAAGTATACTAAAAAGATAAACATGTTGTCTTACATGTAAAACACCAACAATCTCACGGGACTAGATAGCTATCACCATAACCAATAACTTTTGTATTATAATTTGATTTGAATTTGAGATTTTATTTTTGTACAAAAATAACTATTAATTTAATTTCCTGCTTAAATGTTATATGTAACTCTACGTGCATCACAAAGAATGCGTAAATATACAATTGTAAGGGCGCGGGTAAGGGGTGCAGCGCTAGTGCCTATGAACTTGACCCATTTTTCTAGTTGCCAGTTGTCCGTGTAAAATCATTTTTTTTCATGTATTGAGTTAATGTCCAAACTTGTAGAACAAAAGTTGTTGTTTATTGTATTAGCTATCTGGGGCTGCGAGGTTGTTGGTGTTTTACAAGTAACCAGTAAGTTTTACTTTTTAATTCCCTTTTTCACTTTATAATTCCCCTTTACATTTTTTTAATTCCCCGTTTTCACTTTGTAATTCCCCTTTATCATTTAGTAGAACTTCTTGTGCATCACAAGGTTGTCTGTAAGAAATCGCAAAAAGCAATAAGTGTGCCCTTTGTACATTTTTATGCAACTATTTTATTACGTTTTGTAATCTATTTGGTGATCAAGAAAATGTATTATATAGATTTGTAACGCTCGTATTTGGCTCACAATAGGAATAGCACTGTTATTGTTCACTTACTATAGGTATATGTACAGACGCCAGCACATCCAGCTTCCCCAATCTGTTAACATTCTTTTATAGATTTTCAACTTTATCACATAAGCATAAAGTTTACTTTCAAGTGGGGAAGTTTGACAGATTGGGGTAACTTGATGTGCTGGCGTCTTTACCTAGTGGCTGCTGTTGTCAATCACAACAATGAAGAAGCTTACGACAATAGTATCAAACAAAACAAGACAGGTAATAGATATTTATTGGAACTTTATAATGTATTTCCAATGTGGTTTTTGTAATAAATTTGGAATCTAATAAATAATTTTCTTTACTTGTCACTTGAATATTATCCAGAGACACATTTCAAATGAATCTAATTTTCTTTTTCGATATCTTTTAACATTTTTATTTAAACCGTAACATTTGATACAATGATACCATTTTATTCAAAGATATGTTTTTATTATGTGGCCGCAAAGCTTTACGTATAAGATACGAAATGAACAAAGCGCCTGCTTTCTAAGAACATCACAAAGATCCAACGGCTACCATAAAAGCACAATTATTATAATGATGTGACGCGAATATGGCTTTGTTTATAAGAAGAATGTTCGCATTCGGTTTACATTTAGTATTACACGGTATTTTCAAATATGTGACTAAACGTGTAATAGCTTTGTTCGTGAATTTCGACTACAACAACAAATTTCGACTACAACAGCGATTTTCGACTACAACAACGATTTTCGACTACAACAACGATTTTCGACTACAACAACGATTTTCGACTACAACAACGATTTTCGACTACAACAACGATTTTCGACTACAACAACGATTTTCGACTACAACAACAATTTTCGACTACAACAACGATTTTCGACTACAACTACGATTTTCGACTACAACAACGATTTTCGACTACAATAAAGGTCTCGTTATCTAATTCTTTTGTTGTAGTCATTTTTTTGTTGTAGTTTTACAACAAAAAAAATATGTGATGTACGTTACCAAACAAACTAACAACGAAAATTGGTTTGAACGAGATCTAGCAAGTAGATTTTTTTTATTACGTCATAAATTGTAAACCGCAATTTGCTTCCATTTAATCAACTGAAATACTTGCTGCTACGGAACCCTTCATGGGCGAGTCCGACTCGCGCTTGGCCGGTTTTTTTAAATTATGGAATGAACTCAAACACAATATTTTTTTCCCTAATAGCCCAGGGATACAAAACATGAAAGTGCGTTTAGGTTATGTTTTATATTCAAATTATCAAAAAAATATTTCTTTACTTTTGTCGCTAAACAAAATTACACACATAAGCGTCATGAAAGAATTTAAACCGCTGTCAACTTTGCGTTAATGTATTATTAAGTACATTTGCACAGGATGCTCAAATATAATTTATCATTTTGGTCGTGTGCTAGGCGCATATTCACGTTTAAAAAATAAAAGACTTCCCTCGTTTAGATGGTGTTGACTTGCGTGCTGTTAAGGTTACTGCCACGGATTTGGGGAAATAGCATTAATTTATGAAACGAACATAAAATATGATGTATATGCAATATTCCCTTGCGACTCGATGTTTCGTTTCTTGGCGGAAATTCGATTTTGCTCAATTTTCTTTGCTGCGTCTCGCTATGATGATAAATTATACATTATAAATTATCCTACCAACGTTCTTACTGCATAAATAGTACACTGAAACATTAAGTAAGAGACAGAGTTTCCCAAAAACTGCAAAGGATACTGTAACTTAAATAAAGCCAACATATACTCGTAAATTGGTTGTCTCAAGAAATCTAGGTTTTTAATTTTGGACCAAGAGCCTCTACCCACTCCCACGTAATTATAGTTTAGGTCTATTGCTGTATTTCCTTTACATAGTCACAACACTATCATCACCTATTCAACTATTATTTATTAAAAAAAGAAGCTTTTGTTGATAACTATATTGGCATTACCACAAAAAAATCAAAGGCGTGAAGAAATATTTCGGAAAACGCGGAAAATATATTGGAATTATTTTTGACTATGTCTCGGTGCCTTCGCAAAATGACTTCGTAAGTACAGATATTTTACAGTTTCAACAATGTCACTCAATTTGGGGCTAAATTCACAAATCTAATCTCCTGTCCAAATGTATGGTTCAATAATCCCGAGTTCAGAGTTAAAATATCGCAGAGCTCAGACGCAAATAAATCTATTACCCACTCATAGTAGCTTTGAAACCAGTATCAACTTAAAACTTTAGCATTTAAATTAGTTATTTTTGAATTTCGAACAAGCTTCATATACAAATGTTTCGAATCAATCTTTTGAAGTCTTCCACCAAACAGAACGAAATGGCATGAGAAATCGAAATGTTTAATTTAGTTCTGATGGTTTTTGATAATGATTCTTCGTTGCTAGGTTATTGAGGACTTACAAACCAATTTGGTAATAAATATGTTAGCTAATTACCAAATATGAATATTCGGAATTTACATGATCGCGGTCTATTATCATTTGCCGGAAAAATATCGAAACTTCGATTCAATCGATTTTTGAATTCAAATTCAAATTGGTTGACCTCTTGCATAATAAGTGCATAACATATTTTTACTCATTTGTCTCTACCACTTAGTATATTTTTAAAACCCATACTTTTGAAAGATGAAGATGTCCAGTATTTTCTACTGCAGTAACTAAATGCAACTTTTAATGATTTAATAAATTATAACTCATCATCTCAGCCGAATGCAGTCCACTGCTGGACTAGAATCTACGCCAAGAGCGCAGGGAACCTATATAAGTTATACTTAACCTGAGGACACTATGCCGTAAGACTCTCACTGCATTAATTCATAAAATTTGCAGAAGGGATTCGTATTATTCGGAGCCTTCTCCACTGGTACGTTCACGATTTTGGGGCACTTTACTTGATTTAATCATTTACTTTCTGAAGAACGAGTACCTCATACACCCGACATATATCATTTCATATTATTATCAAGATTGTTTACCAAGATAATCCGATCGGAGAAGTGGTATTATGACATGTACGTAAGAACAGTTCGATCTGTCCGCCGACGCAAGGCGGCGTCCCCAGGGAAATTAAGATACGCGATATTGCCAC
Organism: Pseudoips prasinana; assembly: GCA_951640165.1. Lineage (NCBI taxonomy): Eukaryota > Metazoa > Arthropoda > Insecta > Lepidoptera > Nolidae > Pseudoips > Pseudoips prasinana. The sequence continues at coordinate 10,764,856 of OX621239.1, forward strand.
TGACCAAGACTACATTGACTCAACCTCTGTGGCCTTATCGCGTTTATTTTCAATTATTGGACTGAATTATTTGTCATGGGATCTTGAAGGATTGTTTATATCTACGTCAAGACATGTAACGCCTTACTATCTTGTTATTTCGAGATTTGAGTATAAAATATGAGTAGAGATTCGGAGGAAATTCTCCGTGTAGTCTCTAGATATTTCTTATACGAAATAAGGAAACTAACATATTTTTTATGTTTATTTATAATTTATTCTACTGCATTATTTGGCTTTGGATCTTGAAGGATTGTTTATATCGACAGTATGACATGTAACGCCTTACTTCTTGTTATTTCGAGATTTGGGTATAAAATATGAGTAGAAATTCGGAGAAAATTCTCCGTGTAGTCTCTAGATATTTCTTATACTAAATAAGACAACTAAGATATTTTTTATGTTTATTTACAATTTATTCTGCTGCATTATTTGCCATTGGATCTTGAAGGATTGTTTATATCTACATTATGACATGTAACGACTTACTATATTGATATTTCGAAATTTGAGTATGAAATATGACTAGGCATTAGGAGAAAACCATCCGTATAAATTCTAGTTATTTCTAATACTAGGTAAGGAACCTATTATATGGACTGCGTTCTTTATCGTTAGATCTTGAAGGATGGTTTACATATATGTTTCTACATATACCGCCTTCATTATCAGCCTAAAATCGTCCACCGCTGGGTATAGGCCTCCCCAAAGGTTCCTATAACGTTGCCATTTCGAGAGGTTTTCCATTGCCGCGCTGGGCATGCTAGTTGGCAATCGCAATTAGCTAGTAGTTAGTAACCGCTAGATGCGAATAGCGTAAGACTGGCAGTTGTGGAGATCTTCGAGGGAGGCTTTTATCCAGCTGTGGACGTCTTTCGGCTGATATGATGATGATGGTAAAGACAAAGAGCATAGTTGGCGTATGAAGCTATCTCGCTCACATGTGCAAATGACCGCTCTTCAAACAAAACGTTAAATAAAGATAGCAAAGAATTTCAGATATTTTAATTTAGATGTGTTTTGTAACTTAATCTTTTTACAGCCGGCAGAGGTGTCGGCAAAGTCAGTAAGCTAAAGCATTTTATAATTACTTACATAAATGTTCCCTCTGTAGATCCAGAGCTACAAATCTTGGATTAAAACGTCATTACGCTTTGCTTTTTTAGGGTTGCGTACTCAAAGGATGTCTATGTGTACCCTATTACGAAGCTTTGTACAATGCAAGTTGTTTAAAATTGCTGTTAACTTTTATACGATGATACTTCGGGTGCCAGATCGATATGCAGCAATTCGCTGCAGTTTTTCTGTTTTTTTGCCTATGTGCTATTTAGTCTTGGTATGAAAATAAAACTAAGTAGAAAATAGTAAAGAGGGTATAAGCGATACGTTAGAACCTGTCGACTAATTATGCGCTCAGGGCGCATAATTCGTCTATTATAAGCAGTTAAAGTAATGTGACAGTTCTACGTATGCCCCGTCTTTTTCATGTGCCTTATAATAGAAAGAGATGTTCGATCATCCAAATTAGCTTAATACTTTTTTGATAAGGCAGGGGGAATGCCGCAAAAAGTGTCTGCGGGTGGGTATGTCGGACTTGCATCGACTACACCTACCTGTCGTGGACTTCTCTTGGCGCCTTCGAGAGTCCCGGGATCGCGGGTATGCTGCTCTGGTACCCCCCTTTTGCGCCATGTCCCAGATGGTCGGGACAGGAACCCTGGGAGGACATTCGATTGCCCTCCCCTATTGCCGACTCCTGACAGTACGGCACAGCTACTGCGCTACAGACGGATCGCTAGCTTAATCCTTATATATATATTAATCGACAGTATTATTTAGGAAATTTATTGAGTTTCATTATTATGAAAGATTATTTATGCCCTTTATTACCGCCAATTAAATCTTTCAATAAATTGACGGTGAGGTAAGTTTCCGGAGCCAAAATTAGCAGACTCCTAATATTGACAATTTATCTAAACTAGAAATCGCACTTCTTAGAAATTTGACCATTACGGTTCTTTTTTCAAAGACTATAGCCAGATGCTCTCACTGTTCCGTAAGTGATTGTCGAGGTTAGGGAACTAGGCGTCATAGATGGGAGACCGCCAAAGTGGTTTAATTTGTGAGCGTCTTCGTGCTTCGGAGGGCACGTTACGCTGTCGGTCCCGATTTTAGCCAGTTGGCAACAGTCGTTAAGTGCATTTATAATGTTGTGTATACACCAGGGTAACCACTGCCCATACGATAACTCAGTAAGATTCACACACGTCTATATGATCTAAACTAAGCAGAACTTGTACTATGGAAACCGGAGAACTGATAAACTACATATACCACTTTTCTTTAGTAAATACTAATATAGATTACACCCAGACTAAATAAAAAGTAATCTATATTAGTATGTAAACAGACATTTTCATGAAAATAAAACTAAGACATCGAGGATACACATTTACCTACTTAAATTAACACTATTCTCAGACAACCATAGCTCACAATATTTTATTTTTATTTTATTTTATTTTATTGGTACAGAAACAGATTACAGATTCTATGAACTTCTACATATTTTATGTTATAAGCAAAATTTTAACCTGTAGTCCAATTATAACTGTACACAGCACTTATATTATAGCTTCATATATATTTATAATTATGTATTCGAGATAATTGAAATTAGAGTACACACACAATAATTATACATTATGCACAATAATTGGCATGCTAAAATTAATAGTTTTAGTTTATAAAGGTTTTAAATGTAGATTTTCTTTTTTAAACAAAGCTTTTTTAAAGTTGTTTATACTGTCATGAAATATGTCAGTATCGGAGCATATAGAATTATACTGCCTACACATTCTTATAAGTGGACTATTTTGAGATACATTATTATTTCTAACAGGTATGCTAAAGAGTTGTGGTATACGCACAGATCGCGTTGGTATTTTAAAGTCTAAGTGACTTACAAGGTCACTGTTAAGTGTGTTATTTACAATTTTATGTAGAGTGCACATGTCGTTTATCCATCTCCTTCTTTCTAGGCGTATCATACCAAACTTTCGAAGTCGACCTTCGTAATCTATTATTGTCCGTGCATTTCCAAGCGTAAGTTGCACTGAAGGAAGCAAATATAGTATGCAAGTCCGTCAATACCACCCCTATTGACGGACTTACATATTATATTTGCTTTGCTGTATAACTTCCGCATACTTGCTTTTTAGGGTTCCGTACCCGAAGGGTAAAACGGGACCCTATTACTAAGACTTCGTTGTCTGTCTGTCCGTCTGTCACCAGGCTGTATCTCATGAACCGTGATAGTTAGACAGTTGAAATTTTCACAGATGATGTATTTCTGTTGCCGCTATAACAACAAATACTAAAAAACTAAATAAAGAAATATTTAACACGTATAACGCCACGAAATAAAATGATAAATTCCATTCAGGCCATGTCGGACAATGATGGGTGACACCGATATGTTCCGTTCGGGCCGTGTCAGACAATGTTGTCCGACAGTCAGAGCTATGTTTAAACGTCTCTACTAAACTGTCTGTCAACAATACAAGGCAATATTGTACGCAGCGTGACCCGCGCGGCCTCCTAGATTAGTGTAATCACATCAGCACTCTAAAAACGTATATAAAAAAAAAGTTACGTCAGTTTTTCTAAAAATATTATTTTACTAACATACATAAAAAATTGTGTAATGCAAGTTTGATTTGTTTTTTCGATTTTATGGAAAAATTTAGTGTTCGGTTTATAGATAAATAAAAAAATAAGGATAGTAAAAATCAAAATCAGTTTTATTGTTTTAAACTTAGAAAATTGGAATAATATTATCACATTTAAACTTAAAATATTAGAGATCATGGGAAAACGTATATTTTCAATTATGTTTACTAGGTAAATTAACATAAACAGTTTTTTAGGTTTGACCCGCGAACCTAAAAATCTGTTTTTTAACTTTGACCCGCGCGGCTTCAACGGAAGAAAACTCAAATAAATATACGCAGCAAGCCATGTCGGACAATGTTGGGCGACATGAATTATCTACACATTTATAAAGATTTCTGTAGGTATGTCAATGTTTTGTAAGTTAGAAATTCATATTTAATAACACTAACAATAAAACAAAAATTTGAGATTTTGTTAATTTAAAATATTTTGTATGGCTTATATGGTAAGTTAAGTGTCGCCCAGCAATGTCCGACATGGCGTTGTACGTGTTAAGGGGGCTCCCATATAATAAACGTGAATTGTTTGCTCGTTTTTATATTGTGTATGTTTTAACAATCCGTGTACCTAAATATCTATAATAAGTAATTAGAAATTATAAATTTATTACTAAAAATATGTCCTGAGTATTTACAAGCGCTTTTTTAAAGTCTACGTGAATAAAAACCATTGTTATTTTATAGATAATGGCACAGACCCTTTGTGTGCGAGTCCGACTCGCACTTGGCCAGTTTTATTATTTGTCAATATTTAAAATCATAACTAAAGCCTGATGGTAAAATCTAAATTCCAATTACCTTAAAACTAACTAAATTAGAACCCTTTAAAAATTATGTTGGATAAAGAAAGCGCAATACAAAATTAATGACGTCACTTTTAGTGGACACATAGAAGCTATAATATCGACCAAAAAAGAATGATAAAGTCATTGCCCTATATGTATTCTACTAGACGCGCAATCCCATATTGAGAATTTGCTCACTGAGTTGCAGCGCGGGCGCTGCAACTCAGTAAGCAATTCTGGACGCACCGCCCCTCACCTCGCGCACAGCCGGACTGGGACAGAGTTTTTATTCGAAACAGCGTGTCTAGTTATGCATATAAGTCAATGGATAAAGTTAAAGAATTATGATAACTTTTCATTTATAAGCGGTTTAAAGTGCACTTTATCCCGACAAGCAATTTAAATAACTTATGTCGTCATCATCATCACATCAGCCTAAAGATCTCCATAATTGCCGGTCTTGCACTACCCACATCCAGCGGCTTCCAGCGTCCCACCCAAGATCATCGGCCCATCTTGTAGGGGGCTTGTCCACGCTGCGTCTTCCGATGCGTGGTGCCACTCAAGAATATTTAAAGACTTTATTAAACGATTTTTGTTTGGTTTTGTATAGTATTTCTTACTAAATGTCTCTTTCCTATTAAATTTTATATCTTTAATCAATGAATCATATACATATTCAGGATTCTAGAATATTAGAAACACGTAAAGCTCATTAGGTTAGTAGTTATAAAACTAAAAGCTAAGACATAACTGGTGCTTTATGACACATTTTCCTATTAAAACAAGCAAAATTCTCAGACAATAATAACTCACACTAATGTACGTCCATTTAAAAGCGGAAGTTGTACCGAACGCAGCAAATATCGCATGTATGTATCAATTTATATACGGGTGTATATTTCATGTATAATGTGCATAATATGTTTGCGTATCATTTATAATGTTGTGTTATCGCCTTTACAGCTCTCATACATCACTAGCTGACTGCGGTGCCGTCCAACTTCATACGTTTATCATTTTTATAGCAGTCGGAACCGCACGGAAACTAACTGCCGTCACATGCCGTCTAAAAACTTTCAGATTTTAATGCCATTGGTACTATATTTAGCCTTTAAGGGCATTGGATATGGTGAATTGGTCCAAAATTCGTTTTTCTTCATGTACCGGCAACAATTATTTAAACCTACCCTCCGCTCGGTTTTACCCGCGTTAAACTTTATAAATGTTATTCGGATATATAACAAGCTATAATAGTATAAAGTTGCATCAAAATCCGCCCGCTATTTTTTGCGTGAAAGAGTAACAAACATGGATGTTTGTTACATCTATAATCACAAAGTTTTGCCTTTATTATATTAGTAGGTAGGTAGGTTTTAGGTAAACAATGGGAAAGTTGTGCACTAGATTTGGAATTTTGAAGATTTTACTGAATGAATTAGGCTATATATGTATATTTATTTAATTAAATAACCTGAAAGAATTTTGCTATCTAAATAGTTCAAGTAATTTGGTTTATTTATATTTGAAAAATACGCTCACATCATACACATGGCCACATATCAAGCTATACATTTCCAATATAAGCTGACTTCTCATTGTATGGAAATCCTATACAACGCGGCTCAGCTTATACTGGAAATGTATACCTTGATAAGTAGCCATGTGTATACAAAAAGTCTCTCTGCCATACTTTTTACTCCAACAATCCGATGGGTGAGATGCAACACGAAAGGAGGAAAATCAGACTGAGAGCCGGCAATTTTAGAGTTATAACATCGTCAAGAATATCACGGGTTATACTACCATTACCAAGCTTTAGCCGGACCCTAGATCTGAACACACTACCGTCGTAGCAGAAAGATATCTCTCAAAACAATATAACAATAGCAACAAAGAATATCACTCCCTTTTATTAAAATCGCATCCACAAAAACACATTTTCCAACAAGTGTATAAACCACAGCGACAGCGTTTTACAAGGATTTATGTCAATTGCGGTATTACCTGTTTCTCGGTGACTTTATTAACTGTGTTATTTACACAGTACACATCTTTTTAATATAGAAGAAACATTCAGGAACAACGGAAACATTAACCACCTGTTGGGTGTGCGAAGGGTAAATGAAAACATCTATATTTCTTAAAATAAATAAGACCAAATTTAAAGAAATGTAAACGTAAAATTGTTTTTGCGACATAACTGTTACGGTTTTCCCGAGAGACTAAAGCATGGGGCCCTTCAAAAAGGGAGTTGTAAGGTTTCTAAAGAGTCGGCAATGCGCTAATGATACCCTTGGTGTTGCAAGCGTTCAAAGGCTACGGTGACCACTTACCATCAGGTGGGCCGTATGCTTGATTGCCAACTAAATTGTATAAAAAAAATGATGCGTCGAGCATAGTGTTTAAGTTTTGATACAATTCAGAAATTAAGTATGCGGCCGCTTCTCTGTTGCGGTTATCATGGCCTGAATCTCCCCATACTGCAGTGCAGCATGCAGCACTAACCGGCGGCGGTAGTACAGTAAGTACTTTAGGCGCTGAACGCTGAAGAGCAGCGGTCACAGCAAACAAAAAAAGACTGCTTCAATGTCTTTTTTATTTTTTAAAGATAGATTGTGGCGGACCACAAATAACGTTATGTTTACAGTTAGGCTTTCGCTGCTATACCAGCATGTCCTATTTGCTACTATATTATCATATCAGCCAGAAGACATCCACAACTAGAATTTTTTCTAACTAGAAATTGACTGCACGTGTGGCGCAGCGGCTTAGACAGTCGCCTCACAGCTTCATGTCGTGGCTTCGAGTCCCACGCCGGACAACTATTTGTGTGACCCATAAATAGTTGTTCTGGTCCGTCTATTATATGTTTGTAAAGTACCGCTCGGCCCAGGGATTAGATAAGATAGTGCGGGCGTAGTCTTAAAAAAAATGTACAAATGCTTTTCTCAAAGATTTCCACAAGGCGGTCGTGCAGTACCCAGATCCATCTACCAAGTGGTCTCCGTCATCTTAGACTTTTACCTTGAGACACAGTGGTAAGGCAGGTAACCTAACAATTTAACCGTTGTGCTTTCCAAACCATATCATAGATACACCGAGATGAGCCTGCGTCAAATTAAACATCACCCCATGGCACCATTCAACATGTGAGCCCGTTTCTGAGTTTCAATCAGTAAGTAGAACTTCAGTAAGTTTGAGCGGTAACCAGCGCAAAAAAATCCTCCTCACGCGAAGGTGCATGTGGAGAATCTTGTGCATCTTGTGTATGGCCTCCGTCATCTTAGACTTTTGACTTGAGACACAGTGGTAAGGCAGGTAACCTAACAATTTAACCGGTGTGCTTTCCAAACCATATCATAGATACACCGAGATGAGTCTGCGTCAAGTTAAACATCACCCCATGGCACCATTCAACGTGAGCCTGTTTCTGAGCTTCAATCAGTAAGTAGAACTTCAGTAAGTTTGGGCGGTTACCAGCGCGAAACAATCCTCCTCACGCGAAGATGCATGTGGAGAATCTTGTGCATCTTGCGCATGGCCTCCGTCATCTTAGACTTTTGACTTGAGACACAGTGGTATTTGAGACGACAAGATGAGACGTAGTTTCCTGAACGTTGCCCAACCGAGTTAGATTCTACGATTGACCTCTTCTCACCCCTTCTCTAGGTTGGCCGATTTTGCTGCCGTATATTTCAGTCCAAAGTTCACATCTCGACTGCGTCATTGGTATAACAGTAACCTGCTTAAGTGCTGATAATAAGGTCCTAGGTTCAAATTACGGGTCAAGCCCAAAACTTTTATTTGGATAAGTAATCGGGTATTGCGAAAACTCATGACAGTAAAAAAACAAAATTATTATGTAGTAATAATTCCGCAAATTGTTAATTAAAACAAGTCGGGATGCAATTAACACTGCCCTCCCACCGCACTGCAATAAAATATTCACATGCAATAAGGACACACAAGTAAATCACATGCGTCAGTGTGATAGTCGACACGTGTTTCTCTTCTTCAAGGACTATTCTCGAGAGATGTTAAGTCGTCGAGTGCGCATATGCGACATGTGCATGGGCATATTTTTTGCGGGAAAATTTCATCCCGGCTTGATTATATTACAGTATATATATTAATTGTAAGACAAGGATAAATAATGTATACATACATTGACTCACGCTTGTTTCCGAGAGGGGTAGGCAGAGACAACGGATTTCCATTTGTCACGATCTTTGCACAAATAATGTATATTGAATAAATAATAAATAGTAAATCTTGGGGTAAGTAACACGCAAAGGCTCTGCGTGTCACCTAATAATCGTGCTCATCACACAAAGATTTGTCATGGGCGGGAATCGAACCCACGACCACTTGTTTAGCAGTCAGGGTCTCTAACCAACAGACCAACAGATCAGTCAATAATGATAGCCAAGAATGTATATTTTGACTTTTTATTGTTTGGATCACAATGACAAGAAATTGTCTGGGCTTTGGCAGTAGCTAATGTGCCTCATTGCTCCACTCGTGTCAGATAAACATCTTATTCAATTATGATAGTGAGGGAATAATTCCTCACTATCACAAACGTGTCCGCCAACACACATGTTCTCTTTATATAGAATACCTGTGTTTGCACACGTAGGTACTTGTGCAGTATCATAATATAATATATGTACTTGGTTAGTCTTCGTCTAGATTGGCCGCCATAGAAATAAAAAATTTGTGTGTACTTATGTACACGCGTTAGAAGTTATACTTCTTAATATACAACTTGAACATAGTTATCAATTTTCATACCACCTAGAACTAACGTCATGCTGTTATTTTTACGATGCGCGCGCACGATGCGCGCGCATCGTAAAAATTCACTCTCATACCACCTAGAACTAACTTCATGCTGTTAAATTTTTTGGTGTCGGTGTGCGCGCGCATCGTAAAAATTCACTCTCATCATTTTTCTCCATCGCGCCAAAAGAAGTATAACTTCAAAAATCCGGCTAGAAATACATTATCACTAATATTATAAAGGCGAAAGTTTGTGACTCTTTCACGCAAAATCTACCGGGCGGATTTTGATAAAACATTGTAGTAATATAGCTTATATATCCGAATAATACATAGGCTATAATTAATTAAGTTTAAGGCAGGTAAAACCGCGGGGCTTAGCTAGTTATTTTAAAATATGTTCTTAGTTGATAAATATATCTGTCTATTGGGTGGTGGCTGGACTAGTTAATTATTATAATAAATGATAATTATACTTTCACTTAATGAAAACGCCAGTCTAATTTATGGTAATTATCTTATTTCCCTTTGGTAGCAATTAAACGTTGTTGCGCCCTTTATTGTAAGTAAGGCATAATTAAACGGAATTAGTCTCCAAGTAAAATAAAACAATAATTGCCTACTTGAAAATGAACAATTTCATTTAATATTTCAATAATTTTATTACAATACAGATTTATTAGAGTATATGTTATTTATGTTTTTAAACTTTCGCAATTTGTATACATTTTTATATATTGTGGACGTTATCTGGTTTCCATAGTAGAAGCTCTGCATAGTTTGGGATCAGATGGCCGTGTGTAAATAATGTCCCAGGATATAAAAAGTATCTAGTCGACAATACCACTTCATGATCCTAGGACCCTACGAAATTGCAAAAAATGTGTACACGAATGACTGAGCAATCTAAATTATGAAGAGCTGGAGAGTCTCGTAGAGTCTTTACACCCATTAATTTCCTTCTAAATTTTATATTACTGAAATTAACATAAATTCTTTTTAAAAACTTTAAACTCAATAAACACACACAATCCCTCAACCAAAACACACACACACCCACTCACACGCACATACACACACTCAAAGTGATCTGATAGTTCATAAGATTTTACATTTTTTTACTTTTCACTTTTTTTTTAAACGGTTTAACTAATTATTACCCTAACTATGGAACATTGTTGTCTACCTCGGAGGTGGGCGCTAACAGATACGACACAGTTTTTCCTAACTAATGTAGCTGCTAACGTACACACAATATTGTATATTATCTGTTTTTGGTTCCAATAAATATTTGTATTTGTATCTGTGTATCAACCAAATCTGGCTTGTTGGTCTATTGGTTAGTGACCTTGAATGCTAAGTCGCAGGTCGTAGGATCGATCTCCACACAGGACAAAGCTTTGTGCGATGAGCAAATGAGCTAAGTTTATCAGAAATATTTGCGTTAACACGTTTCCACACAAATAGCTATTCTTTGTTAAAACTAGCCACCGCGGCACCGTGGCTAAATTCGACCAGGATGATTTTTGTTATTATAGACTTAATAATATCGAATTCTGCTGTGTGGTGACGGCGACAAATAACAGAATCAGAATATCATCACCCCATCTCATCCCGTGGGGGGCGTAGAAGTCGACCCGAGGGAATATCTACCAGAGGATGGGCAGCAGCTTCCTTCTGAGTACTATGACCATCTTACTGCGATCGCCAACCCGCCTGCCAAGCGTGGCGATTATGGCATATCCCCCCAAGACGATTCTTGAGGGAGGCTTGTCCAGCAGTGGACTTATTTAGCTGTAATGATGATGATGATGATGATGAATATCGTATTCTAAAGAAATAACAAATATTTTTATATTATATTGTGGACACAGGTCTCAATCGCTATATATCGCTAGCTGGCTGGCTGGCAGGAAGATTTCATCAAAGTCACTTTAGCCGTTTTGTATTCCATAAGGAACGTATACAAATACATACACATTGAAATATAGTATAATAATCTATCTCCATTCCAAATTTTATCAAAACTCGTCTAGTCATTTCTGTATGATTGAGTAATAATATCCAATCGTTGATATTTGCATATTAATTGCACAGTATCACCAGCCATAAAATTGCTATGCATTTATTAAGCTTCAGGTGTAAAACGACTTTCATTTCCTTGATTGAAATATGCTCCTCTTTATTCCTGAAACATTGAACGAGCTATAAGGCTGACCTCTTTTTTACGAATATACTTATAAAAGGTATTATAGTTCTTTCATAAACGAAAAATCGCAATTTCGCTTGATGAGAATTTTTCTATTTCGACATCCTTTGAGTATGGAGTAATATTCTTTATAAAAACGCCAACGTTATATTATTTTTACTTACAGACATTTCCCTGTAATAACTATTTTATGACGACCTTCCTTTACTAAATAAAGAACAGTAAAGTGCTTTATTTTCACAAAGACATGTTAAGAGGAGACCCTACGACTGAGATCTTTCCCCTCTCTACACATATGTACGTATTAGTCGGATTCACACACGAAGGTTGCGTACCATCAAATTATTACATTTACTTTAATATTATCGGAGTGAAAACTTTATCCGAATAGCGCAAGACCGGTAATAGTGGAGATCTTTGGGGAGGCCTTTGTCCAGTAGTGGACGTCTTTCGGCTGATATGATGATGATGAAAACTTCTTTAGCGGCGTCGTGCATTTTTTGGTATAGGTATAAAATATTAAACTCGCGTCAGGACACAGGACAGGATTTAATATTCGTAAGACGAAGGGTCTATTTTAATTAATTCACACTGGCCGTTTATACACTCACATGACCGCAGAATTCGTTTCTTAATTATATTAGATATTTTACAGCCGACTGCCTAACTAAATTTAGTTCTATTTTTAAAATTAATTCTTACCATAGAGAGGGAAGCAATTATTATGAGTCTCTACCGTCCAAACATGGGAATTAGCATCTTCGGCTCGCTACTCGGATCAAATAAACACTTCTTTCCGAATATGAGAAACGAAAAATTAGTTTCCACCTCTATCGGCAGTCCCCAAATAAGTTTTTTTTTTGTTTTAGCGGCAATAGAAGCATCCTGTAAAATTGTCTACTATTTATCTATTACCATTCATGAGATACAGCCCGTTGACATAAAAACAGATGTATGGATATATGGACTGATAGTGGAGGCTTAGTAATACGTATCTAAAGACAAATTTAAATTGACAAACTGAGGTTTCGTAGTCTCTTACTACCTCCTCCAAAACTGAACCTATTTAATTTACATTTACAATTGTGACAAGAATGTACGATTTATTTTATTTCAGCTTCTTGTTAAGGCAGGGGGATTGGGTACGCATGTCACCCGCAAAAAATGCCTGCGGATGGTTTTGTCAGACTCACAAGGACTGGACCTAACCTGCTGTGGACTTCTCTTAGCGCCTGGTGGGCGGAGCTCCGGGAATGCGGGTATAACAATGTAGACCTCTGACCTTTTTATTTCTTTGTTTCAAGTTACTATATTTACCAGGCATTTATTTTGGGAAGTTTGTTAAAGGCTTTTATATATATTGATTTTTGGAGGGTAGAAGCAACTTCTACAGACGTAAGTTGATCCACTAGAATGTAACGACCCCAACATTTTTTATAAAGACTACGCCTGCACTAGTGCATCTAATCCCTGTATTGCGGGGTACTTTACAAACATACAATAGACGAACACAAATTACATCCAGACTCAGACAGAATAGTTGGCCGGCGCGGGAATGGACCCCGGGACACGAAGCGGCGTGGCGACTGTCTTAGCCGCTGCACCACACGTGCAGTGAATGGGTCTGGAATTACCTCAAAATGCGGTGAGGACAATGTGGAGTTCATATAGGTATACGGCAGGCAGATCATTATCATCATCATGGCAGCAGAATGACGTTCACTGCTGATCAAAGGTCTCCCCAAAAGATTTCGTCAATTGAGTTGGGTCTATCTTTTGGTGAGATACGCCATAATCGCTTTTTTTTATTTATATTTATTATTATTTATTTATTTAATATTATTTATATTTATTATTATTTATTTATTTAAATAATTAGCAACTTAGGTCTAATACATTTTAAACTCGCCAAACAATATTGTTTAACGGCGAGAAGCGCTCTTATTCTACTACTTAAACCTACTTTACTCTATATATTATACTAAATATCAACTAATAAGCTACTAAATCATATTGTAACTATCAACAGATATCATATGTACTTAATTACTACAACAGTGCATCTTTTTATTTCTTTTTTAACAAGCCAATACTGATTTTTGGGTGCTGTCTTAGTAGATTCATTTTATTAAATATATTGGGAACCTTGCGCTTGGGCTTGGGCTTGGCAAACGAGTTGGTATAAATACCTTAACAAAATGTAGGCCATAAAATTTATCCGTGAAACACGATTTTCTAATCTTTTTTGTGGATAAATACCTAGAGCTAATATTAAAGTCTGTCACTAGGCATAATTGAGTTCACGCACTGTTTGTTCTTCATAAAAAATATAACTAACCAATGATTTCCAATCGTCTGTCTCTTTTCGATTGAGGTATGAAATAAAGACCTAGATTTAATGCAAAAAAGGTACAGTACATTATATAAATCAATTTACGTTCCACAAATATATTTAGTAGCAGCTGTAGCCAGCTTTAAGAATATTTACTCTCAAATTAACATGATAAGAGGATGCTTATTTACATAAAGTTTAATCAAAACATGTAATGTAATTAACTGCGGAAAAATGAAATGAATTTTCAGAAAAAAGGAATCACCTTTCCGGCCGTTAATCTAATTATTTGGTTCAAGTAAAATTTATACGAAAAAGCTTTTGTTCATATCTTCTTTGGATGATTCATATTTATGATTTCTCAATTTTGAGCTTAATATTACGCTTGGCAGCGAAAAATGCTATAAATAAAAAGAATATAGTTAAGTGTCACTAGATTCACTCATAGCTAGCTTATCTTGCCCAATGAAGCACGGAGACACTCAGAAATCAAACCACTTCTATAGTCACCCATCTATAGGCTGACCGCGAGCCTAGTAGCTTGACCTCGCCCGATCACTTACGGATCGATGAAAGCATCTAGCTACGAGCACTATTTACAAAAATTTTGACCATTTACTTATTTAACAGTTATTTTTAAAGTTTTTATACTACTTTCATATTTTTGAATGAATAGCGTAGGTATGCTTTTAATCAAGAAAGTATTATCACGAGTTAAATATTTAAAATCTCGTTATCCGTCGTCGAAATGGATGAACACGTGTCGTGCTTAGTCGAAATCCGTTATCGGGAACGGTTCTCAAAGGATTTAATTTCCTGTCGACGAAATGAAAATCGATTAGTTCGATTTCCGCCGTTGGACGGCGCCGGAGGGTCGATAGTTTCCGATGGAGCTCGTGCCAAATTAAATAAGACACGCTAGTTCTAACTGGCTTTACCTATGTTTTATCAAGTAATAGAGCCTTGTATCCATTGAAATCGAGCCAAAAAATCTTAGTACAATTGAGTTAGTTGGTTTAATATTCACTGGTGGTATAATGTTTATTTTGTATTAGATTCTATAACAAACTTCCCAATGATATTAGAGAATTGTCTACGAATAAGTTTAAAAGAATAATTAAAGCCAAATTGTGTAGCATATTACAAAATTTGTGATTATTTAAGTGACAAAGGTGCTTGGGATTGAGTTGTTCTGAGTCAACACACATGATTGTAATTAATCTCAAGTATATTTTATTTTAAAAAAGGATTCCTACTGAGTTTTCTGGCAGTGTTTTTCAGTAGCTGCCACGTCATGCACTGCACGGTAGGTAAAAAAAATGACGATTACGGAATAAATGATTTTTGACTTGACTTGACATCAAAGCTTGAAGCACGTGTGGCTCAATCAGAATGCATATACAATTCGATTAAAAAGATCTTAGGTAGGTATTTGTCGGGGGTTGTTTGGATAACACAAAGCAGGATATATGTAATATTTTTGATACATACATTATCATACATGCTTTATGTATAGTAGTCTCGTAGCTTCTTTCTTTATTAATTTGTTCAAAAATTTGGTAGGATCATTTTACATTAGAGTGTATAGCGTGTTATAAGGTCACACAGTTAGTGGTTCCGCGTGGGAATCGAACCCGGGACTAGAAATGGCGAGGCGACTGGCTTAGCCGCTACGCCACACGTGCAGTCAAAGTTCATGCAAATAAGTGAATGACTTAATTTTATGTAATTAGTTTAATTAAAGACTTGATCATAATTTAGTTACAAATGTTTTGGTCTGCGAATCAAAACCAATGCGTTAAAAGTTTTTCATATAAAGAAGACGATGCCAGAATGTTTTATTTGTAAGCCAACTAATTCTTACCACAGACACTGCGAAAACACGCTCGTTGCTCTGAAACAAAAATAAAAACACCAGTTAATCAGTGATATAAATGGATTTCCATTTATATTTTACAGACACCCTATTAGGTACATGACTTAGTGTGAAGAAGTACTTGGAGTTACTTAGACTTGCTTAAGTTACAGCATTTTTTCTTGTAATTAGTAAACTTATCTGCAGATTATTCAAATAAATGCGTCTGACCCAAATGTCTTTATTTTTTTCATACTTTTGACATGACGTGTCAGCCGAACGACATCTGCCGTCTACTGTTAGACAAAGGCCTCCCCCAAAGATCTCCAAAATTGCCGGTCTTGCGCTATTCGCATCCAGCAGTTTCCAGCGGCCCGCACAAGATCATCGGTCCATGTTTGTCCGGTTCGTGATCGCCAATCGAGATAAAATAAAATAAAATAAAAAAGGTTTTTATTCACGTAGACTTTAAAAAAGCGCTTGTAAATAGTCAGAACATGTTTGTAGTAATATAGTTGTATACATTAGATATTATTTCTAGTAACATAGATATTTAGGTACATCTTGTATGAAATCATTTATAAAATTTATTTTATTACAGAAATGATATTTAGCTAGCTCGTATCAAGTTATTGTCAAGAGATTATGTTTAATTATCTAGTTTAAGTCTAATATTTTTACTACCTACAGAGAACCTATCTGATCAAACGGACGTCGGTTCTACGAGCTATGTGCCCCGCCCACTGCCACTTATGCTTTGCAATTCTTCGGGCTATGACAGTGACTTTAGTATGGCTGTGGAATTCGAAATTTCTGATTCGATCTCGCAGGGAAACTTCGAGCATAGCTTATTATTGTCAGGTAGATATTAAAAGAGAGTGCATAACAATGGCAATCATGATTATTATCCTGACCCGTAGTTAAGCTCGCTGTAGCAAAGAAGTCTAAATCACACTATTCAAAACATACTACCACACTTTCTATATGAGCTTATACGTAGAGATGTCTCAATACATTGCGAGTCCAATATTACAATAGAAAAGATGTTGTTAAGGTGCCCCGTTTTGTACTGCAACTGGCATGTTTGCGGAGGATTGAGTGGATGGTTTCTATGCTAGCATCCGTTAACAGGCTGCTTCCCTACTTAAACGAGTACAGAGCTAATAGCATCCTAAATGTTATAACAGAAAAGTACTGCTCACCAATTATGAATGATAATAAAATCCGGGGACATTATTTACTCGCGGCCATCTGATCCCAAACTAAACAGAGCTTGTACTATGGAAATCAGGTAACTGGTATGCTACGTATACTACTTTTGTTTCGTATATACATACTTATATGGACAATTACACCCAGACACAGGACAAACAGACATGTTAATGCATTCAAATATCTGATCCGGGAGGGAATCAAACCCACGAGCGGCTTGAAGGGCAAGCATCTGCCAACCACGCCAACTGGCTCGTCTGACAGTCGTCTTTGGGTCTATATTGATTTGATTTTTATTTCCACAATGGAGTAGTGCATTTCGAGGGATATGCCGTAATCAGCATGGGGTGGAGATATTCTTTCTTGGCCGTCAACCACACAGCCATATAAGTAGTATCCTAAAAGTTTACTAAATACCCAATCTTACAATTTAAATGTGCGTGTGGCAGTACGGTAAAGGGAGAAAGTTTAAACTGACAGGCCCTCGGGGCTCTACCGACTTTACCGATTAACTTGCGAAGATGTCATGGTATAGGTAGTTTATACTAAGTTCAAACGCATATACAGAGTGGTTTCTCTTTTAACAGCACATTCTGCATAAATAAAACTATAAGTTAGACCGAATTTGGACCTTCAATAATGTTTTTTCTTTATTTATTGTCAGAGTTGTTTTCAGTACAAGCATTTACACAAATATACTTGTTTGATGTATTCATACACGAATGTTATTCGTATAATGGTATTAGATATCATACTAGTATTATAAAGCTGAAAGTTTGTGAGTGTGTATGTTTGTTACTTCTTTACCCAAAAACTACCCAATGGATTTAGTAGTAATATAGCTTATATATTAGAATAACACATAGCCTATAATTTATAAAGTTTAACGAGGGTGAAACCGAACTGCGAGGTACAGCTAGTTAAATATATAAAAAGAGATTCAGAAACACTTCATTATATCTTGTTTCTAATGAATGAATAATAAATGAAGTCTTTAAATGTAAGAATATTGATATTATAATTTGATAGTATTACAATAATATTGCGATTCCACTGTTTTCAACAACTTATGGCATGCAAATATTTAGATTTAATTAAGTAATAAGGTACTGAATTGTAAATAAATTAATAATAAATATATACCAACATGTTATTAATTCCTACCATAACTATAAATGCGAAAGTTGGAGATGGATGGATGTTTGTTTCTTTTTCACGGAAAACTATTGAACGGATTTTAATGAAATTTTATAGTAATATGGTTTACACATCTGAAAAACACCAGGCTTCAATTTATATAGTTCAACTCGGTTGAAACCGCGGGGCAGTCCCGTACAGTTAACATTGAATAAATATAATAAAGACGCTCTTTAGGGAAGTATAAGCATAATAAATATACAACGAGATATATTTATAATTATTATAAAAAATATTGCAAGTTATAACTTTCTGACGTCATGTTTACGTGCTAGCCTCCCTCACTACGTAAACGCTAATTCATTGGGTCTTCAGGAGTGAATTTTATTGATACGAATGCAAACAAAAGGTCAAGATAGTGGTTGCAGCGTGTTCGCGGTCTTTTTTCGGCCAGTGAATATAATATATCAGATAGGGAATTTCTAATGGCCTTGTATTGCTCTAGGTAAGCCACGAATATATCCTCTTATAATCTATCATGATCAAGTTGAAACATCCTGTGTACATCTGTCGTATAATCACCAGCATCGTACCTAAACAACTAACAGTTTATGACGAATAAACGCTTGAAGTTCAAACAGTTATGGTAATGATAGATGATTGCGGTTACTATCAGTGTTGTCAATATATAAACACATTGTTACACTACTGATCGTTGACTACAATATCTCTATGATATGTGTTTTCTACAGTTATTTTTAAAACTATTTCTTAATAGTCCGTAAATGGAAGCATTAACCGATGTCACAAATATGTTTTTCTGACATATTTTTTCACGTGGAAGGGATAGAATACAATATTTTGTCATCGTACGCTGGAGAACACTAGTATTATAAATAAAGTCAATAAAACCTAGTAACCTAAGTGGAATGGTATCCGCTGTGGCACTGAAGCTTTCGAACGGATTAACCGATTTTGATTTTATTTTTATTAGTTATGTTGGTTGAAGATGGGCGCCGCCACAAAATGGCGGAAAACATATTTTTACACAACTGCCTCAATATGGGTATCAAATTAAAGGACTTGACTAGTAAAATATAATAAATTATATAATAAACTATAATAAATTTCAAATCCAAAATGGGCGCCACCACAAAATGTAATAGCTTAACTAATAAAATACGAGTCTATGAGGAATGTTGAGGTTTTTATAAAATTTACCCTAGTTTACTAGATATATGTACAGACGCCAGCACATCACCCCAATCTGTAAAATTTCCCCAATTGAAAGGGAACCTTAAGCTTTGCGATAAAGTTGAAAATCTAGAAAAGAAATTTGACAGATCGGGGTGGCTTGATGTGCTGGCGTCTGTACATATATTTTATCTTTTATTATTAGGTTAGATTAGGTTATCGCCGTCATTTCAGTTTCAGTTCAGTGTTAAACTATTTTACTTCTTCGTTACACCATGTGTCATCTAAAAATGCATTTGTAGAAAATTGCTGGGTTTCTGTAAACTGATGTTAACGTATTAGGGCACAGGCCTAAGCAATTTGTATTGAATCACTTTCGATTTTCCACCACCAGGAACATTATTAGTCGAAAGTTTATAACGTGTCGCTTATTATGCTACAGTATTACGTAATTGGCAAAAGACGTGTGCAAAGATCGTGACAAATGGAAATCCGTTGTCTCTGCCTACCCCTCTGGGAAAGAGGCGTGAGTCTATGTATTTATGTATGTATTTCGTAATTAAAGATGCCATTACAAGAGCACTATTATAAAGAAAATCAATGATATTAAAATTAGTCTTGTCGGCATTTGCATTCAATCGGGGGCATTGTAATTTAGATTAGTTTAGTAAAGTAAAAGTCAAAATTAGAATCAACAGAACCATAACATAACATTACATAATCACATTGGGCTGTGAAAAGGGATACATTTTACATAATTTTCTTTTAACAATTTATATTTTATACGGCTTATATTTTGTTCACCTTAAAATGATAAAATAAACTTTCAAATTCTTAATGTATTTCTAATAAACTCTTTATGTTGCAAATCTTTTTCTTACAACAAAGAAAATACTTAAATACCTACATAGTTGAAAAATCCATTTCGTGGGCCAAAAGGAACCCTTAATCCCTTTGAGGCAAATAAATCTGTTTCTTTATAGGTTTATTCATTAATCACCCTAAACCGATTACGTTGAAATTTTAACAGATATTGTTAAACCCTTTTATCAACAGAGCTGTGGAAAGCGATTTATATTAAATTGATTGTAGAAGACCATTTTATTAAATATTTTATATTCAATATTTACTAATATTAATCTAAGAACAGGCGTAAGATTGACGGGCCAGTTGGCGTGGTTGATAAATACTTGCCTTTCACGCTCGTGGGTTCGATTCCCACGACAGATATTTGTGTGCATGAACATGTCAGTTTGTTCTGAGTCTGGGTGTAATTATCAATATAAGCTTTTATTAATAAAAGAAAAGTAGTATGTGTAGTCTATCAGTTATCTAGTTTCCATAGTACACGTTTTGCTTAGTTTGGAATCAGATGCCCGAGTGTAAATAATGTCCCAGGATATTATTATATTATACATGAAGCTACTAAAAAAACAGAGTACCATCGTTAAAGTTGAGTCTTATTAACGAGTGCCGGCAGAAAAGTCAACATTCTTTTAAATATTCTAATTTAGTATGTATTTGGTTTCGTTATTGTTGATTTGTTTCTGTAAATCTGGAGATTTAAATAACTAATTAGTGTCGTGTCGTTAACCTATTGATTATTAAAATTGGTTTGAATTTGAAAGAGTAAATCAAAATGTGATTGTGATGTAAGAGAATGTTTACATTTTCTGTCAAAAGATTCAGATTGTTGAACTAAACATGGTATACCATTGATCCAATCTAGCCTGCTACACCCACAGCCTGAAAGCGCCTTAAAATATGTATACCTACGTAATTTTGTGCACTTCAATTAAACGCCGGGAAGTAAGTAGACTTTACCTAGTTAAATTTGATTACACACACCGTAAAATGTGCAGCAAAATAAAAGCTTCCACAAAAACATCACACCATCTCATACTGTTATAGAATAGATAATTACAGGTATTAGATAACTGAAGGAAAAGTAAAAAACCAACTCTGTAAAGAAACAAACACGAAGTGGCTCTTTTTCCTACAAATTACATAAAATCCATTAAGCATTTCTTTGCCTTTCCCATGGTGTCACCACAGACTAATCAGCGCACTAGTCCATGAGATAGCCGCAATTAAAAGCACTTTCGCTTTGTCCGTAGCGATTAAATAACACTTATTATATCAAACAAACCGATAATAATCTATTGTTATTCTTTTATGCAAACAAAATTAAATTTGTTTCCGTATTCTTATCAATGTTATGCTTCAATACGTAATGGTTATGTAATAGAGATGCGCAGGAGTTATGTTTAGAGTCAGAGGTCGCGGAGAGAGTGGTGACTGACCTGTCACCGCGTACCGTCATTGCGGAAACCAGTTGTATCAATACTGTATAGGTTTACGTTGCCTACTTTTCTCGTGAAAGTAGCTGATGGTTATTGGTAAAGTTAACTATAAGAGAAGATGTCTCAGGTGCCTTGCCATAAAAAGTAATATTTTTCATAACTCTCTGTATATAATAATACTAGGCCTTAACTCCAACTATGTATGCGTTATCTTTAGAATAAGATAAAGTATCCCTTTTATACCGGAATTATGTTACATATGATATCTTTACCATTACTACTTATGTGTATTATAGTATATAGTAGGTATAGTATACGGATTAGTGTGTATTTTATCAATATTCAGAAGAACCGAGATTGAGGAAAGAAAGAAAGAATAAAAATTATTTACGATAGGCATGTAATAGAGATTGGCATAAAACTAAAGATTATTTTGGGGCTGGCCTGAGTCCAGCAATAGACGTCTTCCGGCTAAAATGATGATGATGATGAAATATTATTTTAACCGATGTTTTATAAATGAGTGCCAAGTTCAGTATGGCTACGACACGAATTTCTACACTGCGTATAATCTCTATCATTTGAGCCCCCGTTGAGCACTGAGATTGGCATATTTCGTTATTTGAATGGAAAATGGCAGACACGGTTGATTGTAACCGATAAAGTTATTTAAAAATAAAAGGAAGTATCACATCGGCGGTAACTTTGATTACTATTTTATTTATTCTGTGAAACAAATATCTAATAACTACTATTTCGTGGATCATTGGATACTAAAAGTTCTTATACGAGTATTATTAGAAAAAAAATCCACAATGGAGGATATGCCATAATCGCCACGCTTGGTAGATTGGTTGGCGATCGTAGTATGGTAGTCATAGTACACAGAGAGACGCTGCTGCCCATTCTCTGATATATATACATATATTCCTCGGGTTGACTTCTACGCCCCTGCGTGATAAGATGAGGTGGCGAATTGGCGATAATCTATTCCGCCAGCCACACAGCAATTATTAAATTAGTCAATAGAAATTATTTATATTATTTAAATTTCTTTCCCAAATGTTTGTAAATGAACAGCGTTCAGTTTCTCCCTCGGAACATGGCCAAAACTCAAACTGTTATAATACTTACGCGAAGTCCCAACAACGAACTTGTTAATTAAACTTGTTTCATTCAATGAAACTGAGAATGAGTTCCAAAAATTAATCACCAAGTGCCTATTTGAATAAGCCGAGGAAAAGAAACTTATAAACGGGCGGACTTTGCAGATAAATTAAATTTCATTCTATTCGTAAAATAAGATGGCCTGTTTAGCATAGAACAAGGCGAGATGAAAATGAAAGATACGACGCGATCGACGCGGCGCCGAGTCAAAGGAGTATCCGCGACATTCCGATGAATACAATATGGAAGAAAGAAGAAAAAAGAGAATAGGGATATGCGACAAAGATTCGAAATTAATTAGTGATGGAGTTTCCTCTAGGTTTTTTCTGGTTAACTGCCTCGTTGGCCTAGCGGTAGCGTATTATATTAACCGCAGATAATGAGGTCTCAGGTTCAAATCCCAGATCAGGCCAAAATGTGATTTAGGGACATTTCTGTTATACAACCCTTTACCTCGGTGGACATGTAAATGCGTCTGTCCCGTACCCGACCTCGATGCGGTCGTATCACTAGACGTCCCATGAAACTGATGGAATAGAAAGTGCCCCGGTGTTTGCGCACACACTTGTGCAATTTAATAATATGTTCCGCAAAGATAACTAGTCTTTATTGGGACAGGAATTCATGGCCGAAATTCGACCAGCAGGACATTATTATTTTGTTTAAGACAAGATGAAGCTTCAAAGATTCATGTTTGCTATAAGTCATGAAATAATAGAATTTACTTCTTATAAACATGCTGTAGACAAGACTAATATCCTGTAATATTCTAAACGGGCTTTAAGCGCATTGTCAAGATAACTGATACAAAGTATAAAAAGCTTAAAATATGTATTTTTAAAGCGGGTAAGACATTGTAGAATAATGAACAAACTGAATACTTGGATCAAAGCACTTTTAAAGGCAACATTTCACAGGATCCGGGCTTACTGCAAAAATGCCGGCACATAATGCATTCTTAAATGATACTCACACTAATATTATAAAGGCGAAAGTTTGTGAGTGTGTGACTGTGCATGTTTGCTACTTCTTCACGCATAAACTAGCGTACGGAATTTGATTAAACTTTGTAGTAATATAGCTTATATATCCGAATAACATATAGGCTATAATTTATAAAGTTTAACGCGGGTAAAATCGTGGGACACAGCTAGTGATTTATTTTGCACTCAAAGCATCAGTCTAATCGCAAAAATGAAGAATTATATTTTTTTCGTCCTGGTTTCGAACCAATACCGATTCGGAGAAAAACGTTTTGCCTGTTAAGCTCATAGAGATCATAATTATATTGATAATAGCTTCCAAACTAATATATTGTAGTTTTTATAGCATGTCTCTCCATTCAAAGTGTAAATCTCATAAAAAATGGGTCATCAAAAATTTGTAATTTAATCGTCTGGCGAGTTTTGAACCAGCTCGCAGAGCACGTAAAGCCATCGGTCCGGTACCGAACCTATTGCTGATGGTGTCGCTAGACGTCCCATCGGATCATGAGAGTGATGGAATAGAATACATGTGCTCTATCATATGTCCCGCGCAGATGGCTATTCTCCATTGAAACTGTCCGTGGCCGAAAATCGGTTAGGAAGACATTTATTTTTATTTATAATTATGGAATTATGTCACTTCTGTAGCTTTTCGTACAGAGATACGCGCCTAATCTAGTCCCATTTCTTTCATTTATTTTACTTTATTTATACACAATGAATCAAGCACCTTATTATCAAAATAATTTGTTAGAACTTGAAGTTTTGTTTCAAAAAGCGAAATTAATAGAAGCTCAGGGATTCCGACTTCCAGACTAAACACTTTAATGAGAAATTCGTATCTCATTGCTTTAGAAACAGTTATGGAGGGCGGCAATCTCTCGCGTCAATTATTTGTCTCGACGGAAGTTTCAACTGTTTTAGTAAAATTCCTTTTGGAAACTTCTTATTTGTCTGTCGGGGGCCCAAATTAAAAGATAATGTGTTGAAGTTTGGCCGTTCTGAAGTTTGGACCGTGCAGATTGGAATTATTACCTGGGCTTCCGTCGGACTGGCCGGAGGACCACGTTCGTTAATGTTTAAACTCTGCGATTTATTTCTGCGCCCAGATGCCGACAACAATCACTATGATAAATTGTTTTTGTGCGTGACTTTAAATTTTTGCAACCGCTTCCTTAGAAAAAGTTTGTTTTAATGTTCATTTGTAACAAGTCGCTTTGAAGTTCTTTCCGCTCCAGTGCGCGATAAAAATAAATTAGTGTTCCCCGATTAAAACGTTGCGTTGGAACTTTTTTTGCTTGTTTATTTACTTTGTAGGGAGATTTTTCAAAGAAGTAAATTAAAATTAAATTTTCCAGTAGTGAAACGCTACTTCATTTTATAAAGGTCAAATAGTAAGCTGCCGGGTAACTTGCTACAACAGTAATTCTTTATTGCTTTTGGTAAAACAATAAAAAAAATTATTATAAATAACGTGGTTGGTAAATGTTTGCCTTGCAGGCCGTACGATTCCCACCCAGGACAGATATTTGTGTGCATGAACATGTCTGTCTGTCTTGAGTCTGGGCGTTATTATCTACATAGATATGTATTTACAAAAAGTTAGTATATGTTATATATCAGTTACCTGGTTTCCATAGTACAAGTTCTGTTAATTTTGGGATCAGATATGTGTAAGTAATATTCCAGGATATTATTATTGCCCCCGACTAAATTAAGGATAATAGGGATTTCCACGGACACTAGTCAACTAGATGAGGCATTATATAATGCACAGTTATGTGGGCAAGCTAATACACTTCATTCGCTCTACGGACGGGAAGGTGATGTGATATGACCGGAAAGATATCACGCACTGGACCGATGGGTTTTCAAGCTTGATTTGCTCGTCAATATTCTAACTACTTGTGACTCCACGTCGTCGTGTGGCGCAGCGGTTAAGACAAGAGTCCCGCGCCGGACAACTATTTGTGTGACCCATAAATAGTTGTTCTAAATCTGTATGTATTTTGTGTCCGTCTATTATATGTTTGTATAGTACCCCGCGACACAGGGATTAATTTCCCTAATGCCGGCGATGTCTTTAAAAAAAAATTAAAAAACTACACGTTAGAAGCAGAAATAGCCTAATCGTCCTTTTCGGCTCGACCTAAGCATTGAACACAGCGCCTTATTATATACTACTGAAGCTACAAATAGACAAGTTGTACAGTCCGCGCTTTATTGCAAAGTGAATTGAACCAATATATTTAAAACTAGCTGTGCCCGCGACTTCGTCCGCGTGTTAATTAGTTTATTTCTTTTTTTTTTGTAAAAAAAGAGACTTTTTCTAAAATAAAAGTAGCCTAAGTAGTAACTTAGGCTACTTTTATTTTAGAAACCTTATTACCTACCTACCAATTAAAGTCCCGTCAAAATCGGTCCAGCCATTTCAGAGATTAGCCGGAACAAACAGATAGACAGACAGACAAAAATTGTAAAAAAAAATATTTTGGTGTATGTACCCTATATATATTCATATTAATGTGGTAAAAACCGGTTATTTCAATATTACAAAAAGACACTCCAATTTTATTTATTTGTATGGATGTATAGATAATTAAATTTATTCAAAACTAGGGTATTAACATATGTACACTTGTAGTTGTCAAGCTCACAATGTAGTACATAAATAGAGCCAAAATATAATATTAAAGTAACAAAAAAATTACTGTTTCGTCCGTGCGGTCTGTTTTATCACATTTTTTTAATCTTTAAATAAATAACAAATAAGATACTTGGCTACTATTTTTAAATTTAGTAGCATTAGAGTATAATTAAAAAATTGAAGACACCGGGCAGTCGGCTGAAGCAGAAGACTCATAAATTGTAGCTTAACTTCAGTGACTAATACCTGAGGGCGCCCTTATGGGGTACAAAGTATATATGCAAATGTATATACGTTAACTTCAAATTGCAATTCAGAAATTCGTAATAATTTTGACAGCTTAAGTGAACAATGATTGATTTCGTCCGACGTGGCAATTACTTATGTCAATCAAAATCAAATAACAAAGGGTTCTTTAAGTCTCCATTGCGAAGAATATTAATTTAATAAGCTTTAAGGTAGGAAGTTGTCAACTTAAATAATAGCATTGGTTAATGTAAATGTTTTGCAGTTCGTGACGAGACCTCACGCGAGACTTGTAACAAATGTCTAATGTAGAAGACCGGGTGACAGAATTGTCATGCTCTTATTTTGTTTAATACTTCATTAATACCCAATAGTCACAAAAAAATGATTGATAACTATGATCTATACATATAATAAAATTGTAGGAAAGTAAAAACTGTACATTGAATATTTTTTAAAAAGGATACTTGGGGCGTTATCTACAATCGATATAGAAGCCAAAATATAGTTTTTAGAATTTTTGTCGGTGTGTCTGTTTGTCTGTATGTATGTCCGTACTAAACTCAAAAAGTACTGAATGGATTTACTTCAAATTTTGCATGAATATTACTAAGAGGTCGGGTCAACATATAGGCTACATATTATCACGCTATCACCTACGGGAGAGGAGCTATGATAATTTATAAAATTAAGTTATAAATTATTAAGTTATAAATTAATTTATTTTAGCTATGATAATTTAAAAACGCAGGTAAAACCGCGGGGCACAGCTAGTTGATAATAATTTATAAGAGAAAATAGACTATGGAATCACGGCCAGCTACGGCCAACTTCTACCATCGCACCTCTCGCCACAGACAGGGAGTACATCCTCACATCCTCGAAACTTCCTCTCACGTATGAGGTGGTGGAATGGACTCCCTGTTACGGTTTTCCCAAGAGACTACAGCATGGAGGCCTTCAAAAAGGGAGTTATAAGATATCTAAAGGGTCGGCAATGCGCTAATGATACCCCTGGTGTTGCAAGTGTTCATAGGCTACGGAGACCACTTATCATCAGGTGGGCCGTATGCTTGTTTGCCAACAAAAAGGTCAGTTCAAGCCAGACGTCGTGGACTCGATCCCCACCCAGGACAAATATTTTATAATAATATGGGCACGATTATTTGTTCTAATGGTAATTTCTTTACACCTATAATATGTATGTACTCGCTGTGCTCCACAGTTTCCCCCCGTTAAGTTACCTTCTGAATTATACCATATGTGTTATTGGGATATATAAACTACATTAGGTACTTGAAAGTTTCAGCAAAATTTTCGCATTTAAAATATTGGTAGGATTTAGAAATATATAATATAATAATTTAAGTTCAGATGACATTATCTCAAGATATTTATTATTATTAATAGAGAATTTCTAAGGGGCATACGACTAAATGAAGCTAAACTCATGATGTACAGACGCCAGCACATCAAGCTATCCCTGTCTGTCAAATTACCCCAATCGAAAGTGAACCTTATGCTATTGCGATAAACTTGAAAATCTATAAAAGAAATTTGACAGGTTAGAGTAGCTGGATGTGCTGGCGTCTGTACATACGTAATGGTTTGGTTAATAAAGACTTCTGCACGATCATGACCTGATAATAACTATCAAAAAAAAAACTTCATTGTATAGAAACTCATGAACGTAATAATAATGTCGTAGTATCTCGTATGATTTATTATTTAGCCGTATGTTAACTAGTATATGTAATGTGGGCACAAATACCTATACCGTGATCTAATTTCCGTGTCATTTCCTTATCTTAATTGGTACCTTTGAAAATAATAATTTTATGCGTGACTTCTAATAATTTATAAGCTTCAAATGCTATTTCCTGTGAACATAATGAATATCAAATTTTACCGTGCCCATAAGTTCAAACTCTAGTAGCCTTTCATATAGCCCTAAAGATCTAATGCTGTGTGGTGACGGCATAGAATATCATCACCCCATCTCATCCCATGGGGGTTGTAAAAATCGTCCGACTAGAGAACGGGCAGCAGCGTTATTCTTTGAACTGTTACCATCAAACTGCGAACGTCAACCCGTCCGCCAAGCGTGGCGATTAAGGCATATTCCCCATTCTTTGGGGAGGCTTTTGTCCAGCAGTGGACGTACTTTGGCTGACTTGATGAAAGATCTGACTGACGTAGACCATAGTGAAATTTTGTTCTATGATCTGCTCGACTGGGGACCTACCTTGCCTGCCTGCCTGACCTTACCTGCTACCTTACTGACTGGGCATAATATGTATGTGCTTAGTAATTAGTAAGTATATCTATCAGTTTTCTGGTTGCCATAACAAAGGCTGTGGCTAGTTTGGGACCAGATAGCAGTGTATTAGTTGTCCCAAGATTTTTCCTTTTTTATGTTTATTGTATTTAAGTTTTGATCCAGAGTTTGAGTAAAGTTGCCAAAAAGTTTTTGAATAGGGTAAAAAAACAGTCAGCAACGAGTGATCTATGCCTTTTCATGCAAGTGACAGGCTACAGTTACCGTTTGACAGACCGTATGTCTGTTGGTGAATAGGAAATGTCATTAATTAATTTGGTAATCGCATGGATGACCGCCATGGCACAATTGGGTCTCAATCAAAAGGTTGCGGATTCGATCCTCCTACAAGAGAAATATAAATAATACTAGCTGTGCTCCGCGGTGTTACTCGCGTTAAATTTTATGAATTTTCTTTGCTATAAACCTCACGGAGCCCGAGACCTTTCCAACGAATGCAAAACCGTGGAAATCGGTTCGTGCGTTCTGGAGTTATAGCGTCAGGAAGGAAAATCCGACTTATTTTTATATAGTAGAATAATATAATTAATTCACATAGTTCTTATGCAATAGTATTATTTTCATTGCCTTGTTCATGGTTCACGGTCTTGTTGTAGCATGTCCAACTGTAGCGAATGAGGTCAGGCAAAAAAAAGTAATATTAGAATTTATTTGATAAGAAAAAATCGGAGTATTAGCCCGGACTTTTGAAGTTGGCGGTGTTACACCCCCGTGTTCCGCACGCAATGTAGCACGTAAAGCGCGTCGGTCCTGTACTTGATCTCTTTCCGGTTGTGTTAGCTGGCTCATTGGATTAAGTGAGTGAGAGAAAAGAAAGAATAAAATTGCACAGACAACAAAAATAAAAAATAAAAATAAAAACATAGACAATTTGACGGGCCTGTTGGCGTGGTTGGTAGATACGCTGCCTTTCACGCCGGAGGTCGTGGGTTCGATTCCCACCCGGGACAAATATTTGTCTGCATGAACATGTCTGTTTGTCCTGAGTCTGGGTGTAAATTATCTATATAAGTATGTATTTACAAAAATAAAAAAAATAGTATATGTAGTATATCAGTTATCTGGTTTCCATAGTACAAGCTCTGCTTAGTTTGGGATCAGATGACCGTGTGTGAATAATGTCCCAGAATATTATTATTATTACATAGACAAATGTTGTCCGTGCAAGACCGAAATGCAACCATCTCAACATTTATTAGAACATTATATTGTTCTAGCGCTGGTAAGTCTGATGGTACGAAACGAATATTGCGCACACACTTGTGCACTATAATATGCCCCGCGCAGATGGCTACTCTCCATTAAGACTGGCGAAACTTCGACCAAGGACCACCTTTCATCAATTCCCAAAGTTTTTGTAGACACAGTTCTAGTAATTTGACTCAAACAGTAAATCCGTATCATGATTCATACAGCTACTACAATTCGTTATGTAAATGTAATAGTTTATATTCTGTGTACATACAATGTACGAAAAATACGAAAATGTAAAAATATTTAGCGTAGACTTGCTTAAGGATGTCTGGGAACTGTGCTTGGTGAGAGGACTATAAAAGTTTATTCGAGGTATTTGAATTCATAGGCTGTACACAAAAGAATTATTTGCGTATTTATTCTAAGACGTTGATACCTCGTATTTGGATACCGACTTTGATGTTATTTGTTACTTGGATATCGTTTGGAATGACACATTGTTTGTTATTTATACAACAGGCTTTAAGAGATTATTTATGGGTGTAGAAACCTCTTAGAAGGATGATTTCTAAATCTTATATTATTTATATACAATATAGAAAAAGTCCCCATTTAGGAATCAAGTGGTTACAACTGATGAAACTATAACATTTTAGTTTTATGGTATTATCCGAAATTCAAATAGATCTAATCGCCCGGCGGAATTGCCTCTGCACCCTCTACTAAACCAGCTACATAATAATGAACTGCCTATCATTATCATATAGTTTACTAAAAGCTTTAAATCCATTCTAAAGTTTATGAAAATTTTAAAGTGAAGCATTGATGTATATCAATAAAACAGATTTTTATTATTATTATTATTATGTCTTTTATTCCATTTCATTCTTATTTTACACATTTACAAATATATTGTTAAAAAAAAAAATATATTTATAAATATAAAAAATAGACCATATATAAATATAATAAATATAATAAATAAATATATAATAATTATATATAATAATATATGTAATAATATATATAATATATATAAAAATTATATAATAATAATTAATAATAATATAATATTATTATTATTATTATTAATTAATAATATAATATTATTATATTAATTAATTATTATATATATATAATATTATATATAATAATTTATATTTATAAATATAATATTATTATTATTATTATTATTATTATTATATGAATATACATCAATGCTTCACTTAAAATATGAAATATCTTTTGAATCTTAATTAGCACATTTTTCTTCATCATAATTACAGCTAAAAGAAGTCCATTGCTGGACAAGCCTCTCCCAAGAATCATCTCAGGGCGAAATGCTATAATCGCAATTGGTTTGGCGATCGCAGTAAGATGGTCATAGTACTAAGAAGGAAAGCTGCTGCATGTCCTCTGGTAGATATCCCATGTTTTGTTTACTCATTTTAATATATAAATCCACAATTAGTTAAACGAAATCTAATACTCATATTTTAATCATACTTTGAAATGGATCAACAACAGCAGATGCGTGTTAATTTCTAATTAAAATACGCGGTAACAATTTGTGTGCGCGCTAAATTTAATATTATTACACTGTAATGTATGCACATATGTTTATTATTTTGTATTATTTTATACATACATACATAGACTCACGCCTGTTTCCCAGAGGGGTAGGCAGAGACAACGGATTTCCATTTGTCACGATCTTTGCACACGTCTTTTGCCTCTATTACTGTCATATATGTATTATTTTATATGTACGAAATAAAAGCAAACTAGGGTAAAGATAATATCTATGCCTTAGTTACATTTGCAATTCTTATGTTAAACAAGTTTGAAGTTATTGAAACCGGAATATGGTCTTCAAGATACGAATCTCAACATCTAAGTAAATTGACCATTGAAATTGGGTTATGATAATTTTGTTTTAGGTAGAGGTAGCAAACTCAAGATTTGTTCTAGAAATTACCATTCGTAAATAAATTATGCGAAGGTAGCAACGAGTGAAAATCGATAAGTCGTGAAATCCTGATGCGTAAATTCAAATATTGGCAAGGCAATTATCAAAGTGGAGATGAATTCATTTTTGTTGGTGCTTGGAACGCTAGGAATTTTTTTTTTATGTCCGACGGTCTAAGTAGCATGCGCTCTTACTCAGTTGCGCTTACCGATCCACAAGTGATCGGCGAGGTGAAGCACCTATACACGCGGTCAGTCTATAGATGGGTGACCGTCAAAGTGGTATTTGAGCGTCTCCGTGCTTCGGAGGGTACGTTAAGCTGTCGGTCCCAGTTGTTGTCGTTATATAACAGTCAATAAGCCGTGTCAGAGGTCTACTGGGCGGCTTGAACAACTCTGTCACCAGGGTAACCACGATAACACATTAACAGAGGCAGTCGGGATCATCTTTACTAAGAAATTATATTACAGATAATATTATGTTAATCTTGTGACTATGTATAAGGTCTCCAGAGTTATTCGCGATATGAATGATAACATAAGTATTACAAGTGTCATCACACTAATATTATAAAGGCGAAAGTTTGTGACTGTGTGCGTGTGTGTTTGTTACTTCTTCACGTCTAAACGGCTGGAGCCATTTTGATGAAATTTGGTATGGAGTTAGCTGATACTCTGGATTAAGACATAGGCTATAATTTATAAAGTTTAACGCGGGTAAAACTGCGGTGTACTGCTGGTAATGTATAAACGTTAACTTTCAGATGAGCCATGCACTTGTTTGAAGATTGAATCCCACTTTACACGTCTCTGGAAAACAATGGTACGGGATCATTTGAAATACATTCAACTTTGTTTATTATTTTGGTATTAATAAATATATTATATTGTTAATAAATTTATTAAAATAAATAAGACACATGGCCATCTGATTACAAACTAGGTAGGGCTTGTACTCACGGCTACATATCAAGCTATACAATTCCAATATAAGCAGACCTCTCATTGTATGGAAATCCTTTACAATGCGAGATCAGCTTATACTGGAAATGTATAGCTTGATATGTGGCCGTGTGTACTATGGCAACCATGCAACTGATAAACATTCATCCTAATCCTAACTATAATATTATAAATGCGAAAGTAACTCTGTCTGTCTGTCTGTCTGTTACTCTTTCACGCCAAAACTACAGAACGGATTTGAATGAAATTTGGTATACAGATGGTCTAGACCCTGAGAAAGAACATAGGCTAATTTTTATTGTTAGGATAACACATAGGCCGTATTTTATAAAGTTTAACGCGGGTAAAACCGCGGGGTACAGCTAGTATATTATATTTCTAAATATTGTAGATAAAATTACACCCAAACATCTGTTTGGGTGTAATTTATACCAACTACCTACTAATATTATAAATGTCAAAGTTTATGAGTATGGATGTATGGATGTAGTACTCTTTTACGATAAAACTATCGAATGGATTTTGATGAAACTCACACAATGGATTATTATAAACAATGGAGTAAGTAATATGACCATGATATGATAATGAATGAAGTCACGGGCAGAGATAGTACAGACGCCAGCACATCCAGCTACCCAAATCTGTCAAATTTCTTTTATAGATGGTCAACTTTATCACGTAACCATAAGATTCACTTTCAATTTGGGAAATTTGACATACTGGGGAAGCTTGATGTGCTGGCGTCTGTACATGACAAAATTATACATATTGTTAGACATTAATTAGTATTGACCGACCACTGAATTACCGAGCTACGCCGCAAAACCCGATATCATGTTTCCCGTAATACATACCAGTATATAATATCCGTAATATGAAGGTGTGTTGGCACCGATGTTGAACACGGTTATCTAACAAAGACTTACATGGCTAGGGCTTACTCATGTATACACACACACTTAGGATTATAAATATTAAGTAATAATAATATCCATTTATTTATTCAATAGTAAATAATGAAATTAAATTATAAGCTATAAATTAGATAAACTACAGATACACTATTTACCCTAAAAGACGTTTAATAATCCCTCCGCATCGCTTATGGGAAAAGTGCCCAGAAGGCTGGCCGCATTGCCACGCTGGATGAGAATGCTGATCCTCTGACCCAAGAATAGACCAGCCCTCTGATCATGGGAAGCGTCGATCAAACGTTTAGCTATTTCCCGAAATATTAAATGTGCGCTTGGGCCCCATGGTCCTAAGGTTTCTACCCCAAACGGCTCAAAAACAAAATTTGCAGCCAAATTTGTGCATTTGCGCCGTTTAAGGGTTTCCGCCAAAGCAGCAGCAGCGCCTGCAGAACCCGACGTATGGGGAAGATGGGAGGGCGCAATAATAATATTAGATTACGCCGTGTAGTTTCCGGCCTAGAATGAATAACAAGACCACCCCATACCATCCCGTGGGTGTCAAAAGGCGACTAAGGGATACACCAGGTAGTCGGGTAGTCGCGTTACCTATGTACAGACGCCAGCACATCAAGCTACCCCTATCTGTCAAATTTCCCCAATTGAAAGTGAACCTTATGCTTTTGTGATAAAGTTGAAAATCTATAAAAGAAATTTGACAGATTGGAGTAGCTGGATGTGCTGTCGTTTGTACTATAGCTACTGCGGTCGCCAACTCCCATGCCAACCGCGGTAACTACGGCATATCTATCTATCTATACTACGGAAGCCTTTGGAGGAGACCTATGTCTAATAGCCGACGATATCCGGCTGACAATGTATGTATAATATTAGAATTCCTATCGATGAACAGCCTCCTCCAGTCTTCAATTTGACAAGAAACTCGCGTTTTTGGCCCTAAAAACCGATTTCGTCATTTATCTCCACGTCATTAATCGCCTTGAATGAAAAGGATGCCCTCTGGCGCGAGTTACTTAGTTTACAGTCATATTTGATAGCTAGCTTAATCCGTTGGTCGCCTTTCTTATCCGGTGAAGCAGTGAAAGGATAAATGTGGAGCATCGGTGAAGACAGCCGACTCGCCGCTTATTGTCCCGGGTTGGATTCTTGCACAGGACAACTATTTGTGTGACCAATAAATAGTTTGGATGTACTTTGTGTCCGTCTATTATATATTTGTAAAGAACTCCGCGACACCTAAAGCGGGCGTTCTCTTTTTAAAAAGTAAAAAATGTCATGTTAAAAAAATTACGCTTACAGCGCGAGTATTAGTTGGAGATAGAGAAATACATTTGGAAAAGGTAGATAAAAATATATCTATTCTAAACTCTATAGGCAGTAGAAGAAGAAAAGCGTTGAGATTTTCATAATTTATTTACGTGACATTTTTAATAATATAGTTATGTAAGTTACATTTTTTTTGCTTATTTTACAAGTTCTTCTGGACATCATTCGGTTTACCAGGTTTATTATTTCCTCTTTATGTTTTCTCTACTATTTATATTACAACTTGTTTATCAGTAAGTTCACAACATATGGCATAATAAGCTGTAGATATATCTACCACCTACAAGTTATATTATGTAAAGAAAGCTGCTTAGTTCGTCACGAGTCGGAGAGAGTCGCACTATTTATATATGTCAACATATCGCGATCGTTCAGAGCATGATGTCGTGCACACTTCCTATTGCGTCATAATAAATTACAATTGTGGGTTTTATTTTTTATTTTCGTATATAAACAGGTTAATCTCAACGACACAATATCACAACTATGATAAAATCCTCACCAATGCAGTTAAATACTAAACAAACTAGAAAGCGCATGTTAATAACCAGACAACTGATAAACATACTTATATATTGCTAAATACTTACACATTATAGATAAATTACACTCGGACACATCTATACATATAATAAAATCGTAGGAAAGTCAAAACTGTTCATTGAATTTTTTTTTTAAAGGATACTTGGGGCGTGATCCGCTATCGATATCGAAGCCAAAAATATAGTTTTTAAATGTTTTGTCCGTGTGTCTGTTTGTCTGTATGTATGCCCGGGCTAAACTCAGAAAGCACTGCATGGATTTACTTCAAATTTGCATGAATATTACTAAGAGGTCGGGTCAACATATAGGCTACATATTATCACGCTATCACTTACGGGGGAGGAGCTATGATATTCTATAATTTATAAAATTTAACGCGGGTAAAACCGCGGGGTACTGCTATAACAAATAATCGGACTCATCACATAAAGACTTGTCCCAGGTGGGAATCGAAGCCACCACCTCTGACTTAGCAGTTGGGGTCATTAATCACTAGACCAACAGTCCAGGTAGTACTGGATATTTTTTTAATAATAATAATAATCTTTATTTACAGAATACAGGTTAAAAGTAAAAGTTGTTATAGTGTTCGTATAGTGCTCTATATTCTACCTTAAAATAAGGCATGCGAACAGTATTTTTAATTTTTACAATCATCTTAAATATTATTCAAGAATCAGTATATACATTATAACCACGCATTGCATTGCATTAAAATAACAATTCATTAAATTAAACAGTAAACAGTAAAATAATGTCAAAAGTAACAAAATTATCAAAATTATATCCAAAGTAGCAAAATAATATCAAATAAGTATAATGGAATTGAAAAAATATTAAAATCAAATATTTGCCGATATTTTATTGTAACATATCATTTTCTGGAAAAGGGTACAGTAACCGCTTACAATCCGGTACTAAAAACAAATAAAGCATCGTTTCTATATAGTATAGATAATACTGTACTGTACAAAGCATAGATATAACAATTAGTAATTAGATCACCTAATGTAGTAACACTAACTGTTAAGGAATGTTGATACGAAAGCTAATTGTGAATCACGATGCGTGTGCGCACCGCGTGCGTTGAACTCTTTTCCACTTGAGCGCGCGATCTCGATCGATCTGCTCAAAGGAGACTGCCCATAACACCGTTTCATAACATAGTGATAAGCGACGTATAAAAGTTTCGACTAAAATGTTAAATTGTTTCAAAATTTGTAAGTAGTACGTATAATAATAAAATACGAAAGAAAACCATTGCAATGCTCTAATTTGTTAGCGGAGTGGGTTCGGATTGCAGAGATAAGAAAGTATTTTAAAGATAAATATACAGAAAATGTCTTGGACGTAGGTTTTTTTTGAGCATCCTGTCTGCACCTCTGTCTGAGCAGGCAATATTTTTGTATAAAACTATAAGTAAACTAGCCTTATGATAGTATGTACTTTCTAATTAATGAAAACTTGTTAATTTTGTATTTCTTGTATGGTGTTTAGTGTATGTTGTAAGATCAACAGGACTGACATAGTCAAATATTGACTCAAAGTCCCGAAACATAAAAGAATTTTAAAAAAATGCTCTAATGGTGTTGCCTAGATGGACCGATACGGTCCTCAATGGCTTATATTAAAAACCTTACGTTCGGGCTCATTAAAATTATCTTAACGATGCTTACTTATGTTGCTAAAAATAAGATAATAGTTCATCAGTTCGATTATACAATGTGGTTGTGATCAGTGTCTTTGACTGTCTGTCTTTTCGTGCCTTTTACGTCTGGGTCATGTAACACGAAAGGACCTTAATATGAAGATATGTGGTCGCTTACTATAGACAGATAAATTACTTTTAATCAGCTTATTAGTAGTTTCTTATTAGAAATTAGACTACCGTAAGCAAAGCTTATGCTGCCCAGAATATCTAAGATAAAGTCAAATAATAATTAGTACTGAAGTGACAATAATTTTTACTTTATTAAAAAAAATGCAATTTGAAAGAAATTTAAAATGAAAATCTACTTGAAAATGTACATCTTAAACTATTCATTTTCTAACTCCTCCTTGTTTTATCTAATTACATTCCTTGCGAGGTCAAAAGTAGTTAAAGCGATTCCTCGGGACATGACTGAGCCTCACCGCTCAGTGCCATTTCATTATTTGCCACTTTTGATCCTGGCTACAGGAGTTGCAGTTGTGGGTAAGAGGGAAAGACTTGTCCCGAATAACAAAAAATAGGTACATCTTCATATCTGGCTTGTCTGCTACGCTACTAATACCGAGTTGGTGTGATAGGCAGACTCCACTATACACCGATTAAGTACGAGTTGCACAAGTGACATTGCCGTTATTTGCATCGACCCATTGGCTAGGTAATCACCATCGCAATTATTGTATAACTCTTGGAAAATTCCTTGCCTATTGACTTAGACGCTAGAATTGCCTTATGACGCTCGTAGTTCAAAGAAACCGGCGTGATCCTTTAATATTTTTGAATAAGCGAATGAGTTTTTTGACTTGACTTTAAGTTGGACATGTATAGAATAAATTTTTTATTTCACGTAGGTTGTGTAAGATTACCTTTTGAATGTCATTTATGTGCGGTTAGTCTAAGAGCTTTACCGTTTTATTGTTTACTTTATTGGCTGTATTATTATAGTCTTTAGAATAACTTTCACTGGACTATATTACTATGGTAGATACTACTCTTTATTGCACACCAAAGACATACTTACAATACAAAACTACTATATGATCTTCTCGAAATTACTGACGTATATCGTCCATAGTTTGGAGGCAGAGCGTTTTCCCCAGATAAGTTCTGGTTCCCAGCCGGACCGATAAATTAGACGATTTCCTAGTTTTGAGTTTAAAACTATTTTACAGAAACGAAGTCATGCATATACTCAGTTTGCCAGAAGTTTATAAAAATGTATCTTTCTATTAAATATACTAAAACTTGTGTACTATATTACTGGCTAATTTGGTCTAGTGGTTAGTGACTCTGACTGCTAAGCTGGAGGTCGTGGGTTCAATTCCCACCCGGGATAAATTTTTGTGTGATGAACGACATTAATGGTCGTGTGACCCAGACACAGCACAAGCAATCTCGTAATTAATCTATAATATGTATGAATTTAGAAATATATCACTATTAAATTTGAATTTTATAGCATTATTCGCAATGCTAAGCGTTAATCTAATCTCAAAAATGGGAAATCATTAATTTAATCGTCCGGCGGGTCTCGAACCTGCACCATCTACCAATCCGGGGTAGGCCTATGGCTATGTTGTTTAGTTGCCATAGGACAGGATTTGTTTAGTTTGGGATCAGATGGCAGTGTGTTTGTCCCAATATATTTATTATTATTACAATTCCCTACAGTGGATATTAAATTACTACACTTTATAGGTAAACATAGAATACAATCAACCATAATGCAAATAATTCGTATAAAAAACGATAAATGCCTAATGGTGAGCACTAATGTAATTCATTTTATTATATAATAAAAACCGTAACTAATACGTAATATTACAGGTCAAGGATTATAATTTACTAACATAAGAATATTTCCCTCTCAGGAAAAACATATATATTTATTTACTGAAGTAATAAATTTGGTGCATTAGTACTCATTTGCACGAACGCAAGAAGCGCTTGGCATAACAAAAACCATTGCTGAATTGTAAACTCTATGATATTGACTTAAAATTGAATTTACCTTATAGGTATTTTTAAACTTCCAAGCATATAGGTAGTGCAAAATGTGTGTATGAAGTAAATGCAACTTTATTGCTTTTGTAAATGGTTTAAGATCTGTTAATTTCTTTTGGCGTTTTTGGCGTGGCTTCAACACGCTTCACGTCGGAGGTCGTGGGTTCGATTCCCACCTAGGACAGGTATTTGTGTGCATGAACATGTATGTTTGTCCTGAATCCTGAAATTATCTATATAAGTATGTATATACAAAAGAATAGTAGTATATGTAGTATATCAGTTATCTGGTTTCCATAGTACAAGCTCTTCTTGGTTTGGGATCGGATGGCCGTGTGTGAATAATGTTCCAGGATATTATTATCCTATTGGAAGCCTAGTTAACATAATTGAAAAAAGGTCAGGTACAGGACCGATGCCTTAACGTGATCTCCAAAGCCGGGTACTAGAGCAATGCCAACTTCCAGACCCTGAACTGTTACGAAGAATGTTTCTTAATAGAAAAATCCCTAAATAACTGTTTTGCTTGATCCAGGATTTGAATCCAGGACCTGTATCTGCAGTTGAATATACTATCGCTAAACCCACAAAGCAGTCGTATCTTTATTGTTTAGTTGTACGCATGCAAACGGACAAACTATTTAATACCATCGTAGCTAATAGTTAAATTTCCTAACCATACTAAATTAATTAATTTATGCCGATAGCATTTAAACGATTGTGAATTTATTATTAGTAATAAAACCCATCAACATTTTAATACGAAGCAATTAAAGCTTTCTGCAGTAAAATTATATGGAAATTGCACATAAGTTAATATAACATTTGAAATGGTAGTAGTGGTAGCCGTTTAATGTTAAATGGCGAGAGTAATATCAGCTCATTACATACCTACTTTTTCTTTTCTTTATTTAGAGAAATATAAATTTATAACAGCAACGTGATTTAAACCTGCAAAACAGGTGCCAATTTGATTTGTCAGGTCATTTTAATCTTTACTGGGTCGATAGAAGGTGCATTTAAAAGTTTTCTGTATACTTATCTTAATTTGGCATGTGTGTGGATTGGTTCTAGTTTGCATAAGTAGGTCCATTTGTTTATCTACATGTAATTGTTCTTTACTGAACCATAGCTGAAGCCAACATCCCCCGTAGAATGTAGCTTATAAGGATTCACAATATCTTTCATATGAAACCATCGAAGTCTTTACGTGAAGAAAGCGGGTTCAAATCGTGTCGGTGGTCGAAATTTGTTGCTCTTAGAATAAAAAATTGCTGTACAATGCCAAATGCTTAAATTAGACTGACTTAATGTTTTTAAACTTACGCGATTTGTACACATTTTTTTTACCTAAATCTTTATCGCGATGAGACCCGTGTCCACAGTATATAAAAAAATAGACTGACTTGTTGGTTTAGTGACAATTTTATTTTATTTGGGAAAAATACGGTGACAATTATCTAAGGTAGTATAAAATAAGGATAACTTAGGACTATTTAGCATTTTCCACATATTAACGACTATATACTTGTATAAATTGTTTTGCATAAAATTATACAAATACAATACCCTGACTACTAAGCCAGAAGTTGTAGATTCGAACCCCATCCAGGACAAATCTTTGTGTGATGAGCACGATTATTTGTTCTGTGTTTGGGTGTAATTTTATATGTAATATGTATGTAGTTAGAAATAAAGACTGCACCAAGCGGGATATGGCCGCTTTTAAAATTGACCACTGTAAATGGGAAAAGCTCGCTGAAAATAGAGTTGAATGGCGCAAACGTGTAGTGGGTAGTAAGATCTGTGATGAAGCCTGGTTCGGAGTACTTGCTGATAAGAGACAGAAGCGACATGAAAGCGGCTCGGCACCAACCACCGCAAACTTCTCTTGCCAGGCGTGCGGCAGGCTATGTCGCTCTCGCATCGGTTTGTTTAGCCACAATAAGAAATGTCTCTCAGACAATGCGCCGTAAATCGTCTGTAACAGACGTAAAGACCATATATAAATATGTATGTATTTTTATCCAGCGGTTTCTGCTGGATGCGAATAGCACAAGACCGGCAATTGTGGAGATCTTTAGGGGAGGCCTTTGTCCAGCGGTGGACGTTTTTCGGCTGATATGATGATGATGATGATGATTTTTATCCATTGTCTGGTTATCACAGTACAGAGTCGGCTTAGTTTGGGATCAGATGGCAGTGTGTTAGATGTCCGTAGATATTAATTTATTTTAGTTATTCATTTTTTTTTTGTTTGTTTGTATTGTATGAACCCATTGTTTGCTTGCTTATCGTATGGATAGTGGTAACCCTAGTGTCAGAGTTGCTCAAGCCAAAGTAGGCCTCTGAAATGGCTTAACGACTGTTGTTTAATGACTACAACAGGGACCAACAGCTTAACGTGCCCATTGTTGAAGTCACTTTTTAAAAGTAGGTATTTATTACAACCTGGCAATCAAATAACACATATAATGATCTTCAGCAGAGCACACTATCGCTAGACAAACGGGGCCAATTTATAAAAAAAAAACTGTTTTAAGATACTAGATTAATTAAAAAGATGCTGATGAAATGTATGGCTTAAATTTAAATCTATAAAGATAAAAATAAATGTTCGATTATGTTATAAGGAGATTGGACGGAGGTTCTTTGGAGCTGTCTGAAGCTTTCCAAGACTTTAGATTTGCTGCAATCTTTTGAAATCTTGCAGACGTGGAGACATGATTTAGGAAGAGAAACCATGACTTGACGGCTAGATAAAGAGATACTTGTTAATCAACCTTAACATAAGCAAATGAAAAAGGCACGTAGACTTTAAAAACAAACGCTTGTAAATTGTCAGTGCAGTTGCAGTTTATATCGACCCATTTAGAATTAACATTTAATTTATTATAGTAGATAATGATTAAGCTACTTGACTAAGTGGATGTGAAAATGGTTATTCGACTTTGATAGTTACAATCATCTATATTTACAGTTTTAATTATACATCGTGTCTAATAAGAGGAAGAAATCACACATCTGTGGAATAGCACCATCTAGCATGGTTATAAAACAGCATGCGCCGTTGCAAATTTTGTTAGGATCGGTGGTTTATTATTTAAGAGCATTGTAATAAAGAGTTGATCTCCGTTGCGCACACGCATGCACTTTTTAGCTCACATAGTCAGTTGTTCTCGCGTAAGTTATTACGCATCTAGGCATGCAGCCAATAACTAGCTCGGTGACCCATGATTTTGTTTCTAAGCGACTCCATGAGTCGTCAGCCGTTGAGTTCATATCAAATGTGACAATGTGACCAAAAAAAGCTTGGCTATTCTCCATGTCACGTCATTGCCGGACGTTGGTCGGAATTACTAATTGTATATGAACTTATAGTCTACATAATTTGAGTTTTTGTATGCTTTTTAAGTTATTTAAGTAATGGAATCAGGCGTTACTTTGCGGAAATCCATAACAATCAAATTACAAAATCAATATGTAGTGTTAATTCCGCTAATTGTCAGTTTAATCATGCCGGGATGCAATTTGCACCGCCCTCCCGCCCGCAAAAATGTGCAGATGCAAGAAGGACAATATAAAAATCATCAAAATCCTGGCATGATTAAACTGACAATTAGCGGAATTAACACTACATATTGATTTTGTATTTTTATAAAAGTTATTAAAAAAAATCATTCATTTATAAAAAGCAACATTATCAAAGCTAAACAAGGGCTGTTATTATTATTTTTTAAGTAGAGATTATTAAGTAAATCACAATTTGCTTGTTAAAGTCAGTATTTGGCGTAAAGTGTTAACTTATCTTCCTATCTGTATGAAGCTGGAGCAGTTCACTATTAGTTAATAAAAAGAGAAAGGTTACGAGCATGATTGATCAACTATTTGTACATCCGTGTTTATTATGTTCATATCTATTAAATCTCCATCAATAACTGTTATACATAATCAAATTTCATAAATTTGTAGTATTCACTTCTCATAATATTCGAGCAATCACTACAGCTTTCATTAACATAGATATTTATTATTATTTTTCTGTTACATTTTTTATGTTCATACTAGCTGTGCCCCGCGGTTTTACCCGCATTAAACTTTATAAATTATAGCCTATGTGTTAATCCAGGGTGTCAGCTAACTCCATATCAGATTTTATTAAAATCGCTCCTTTCGTTTGGACGTGAAGGAGTAACAAACATACACACTCACACAGTCACACACTCACAAACTTTCGCATTTATAATATTAGTAGGATAAAATAAATTGTGAATTAAAACCAGCTTCTGTGCTTTTCGATTAGATATAAAAACTTCATGAATTCAAGCTTGTAATGTTATTTAATCAAAATATTTTATTGATATTATTATTATATTTAATAACATTTTGTTCGCAACAGGGAAATATATCAATTCATGTATATGTAACACCATGTAGTTCTATAGTTACCTTTCTTTTATGTTGCTTATATTCTGTAGTGAATCGATACGTATCTGATTTAAATTTTGACGGTTTGTTGTCTATGACTTAAAACTGACATGTGTGCTGTCACTTGAAAGTATCTCTCTCTCTCTCTTGAAAGGAGTTTTGGCGCCTACGCGGAAAAGGACGCATCGAGGCTATGTTTTATTTTAAAAAACTGGCGTAAATTCGAGTTTTTATGTGTAAATATGGTGGATTTTTAGACATAACATCTTCGACAACGTACACAAGTGGAGGAAAGTGTGATATAGCCGTGAATTGTGATTTTCCGTGTTGAAACCAAAACTCCATAGAAGCTTCTAGTAAAGTCTCCACTGCTTTACTGAGGTGGGACTATGACTTGACTGTGACGGACGTGTCGGACATGACTGTGACGGACGTGACGGACATGACTGACTGACTTTAAAATATAAAATTAGAAATAATACAACTGAACACGAGGCGGTATGGACACAGACCTTAGCCTACCCAAAGAGGGCAAAAACAATTAAAAAAAAAAAAATCTCTCTTGAAATTAACTCTGTTTTATGATGTATGTGTTTGTTAGATATAAGTTAAGAACGCATGATCGTTCAGGCAAGGAAATTATTGTTACTCAAAGATATACACATATAAGATAAGCTTATATTTGTTTAATAAGCACCAATTACATTTACCATTGAGAAATCGAACAAGACGATGATTTGCTTGGCAAAACAGGTGAGTTTTAGCAATTACTTCTAGGATCACAGCATCAGCGAAACATGGACAAGTTGGCCGGGAGAGAGTCCTAGCAGTGAGCCAACTGTTTTCCACCGAGCTGAGTTCTTGGGCGGGCAGATTGTATATAAGTCTAACATAACTACAATAATATGTTAATTAAATA
This sequence comes from Pseudoips prasinana, assembly GCA_951640165.1. Classification (NCBI taxonomy): domain Eukaryota; kingdom Metazoa; phylum Arthropoda; class Insecta; order Lepidoptera; family Nolidae; genus Pseudoips; species Pseudoips prasinana. Next base: position 10,809,813 of record OX621239.1, read on the forward strand.
AATTCAAAACATAGTATTCACAGGGGTGCCGCTTTAAATCCTGACGGTGAGCGAAATTAATTATTCTATATATTTATGTAAGATGACTTGTAGTTATATAAGATACTGGAATAAACTATTTTATTCGTTTAATTTATTCATAATTTTTAACATGTTTTTAAAATGTGTTTTGAGATGTTGTCACTTTTAATATTAACAACATTTGAGGGGAGGTTTCTTATAATAGGTCTTTACCTATGAAATTGCCGTTTTGTATGAAAAAATTTAAACGAATTTTTTTCATGATTTTTTTTATTTGTATTAATCGAAGTAATCACCCATGCAATCAATGCATCTTTGCCATCGCAGTGGCAGTTTATTGATGCCCTTCTTAAAGAAATCAGCTGGACGGGAGGCAACAAATTCTTCAAAGGCATTTTGTACTGCCTCTCGGGTATTGAATTTTTTTCCCGCCAAGAAGTTATCCAAATTCTGGAAAAAGTAGTAGTCTGTAGGCGCAAGGTCTGGTGAGTAGGGCGGATGACGGAGAGCTTCCAACCCCAGTTCTTGCAACTTGGAGACCGTCTGCTGTGCAGTATGAGGTCGCGCGTTGTCGTGCAGGAGCAGCCGAGACGAGCGATTGACCAATGCTGGTTGGAGATGCGCCAGCTTCTCCATCATTGTGCTCAGTTCTTCACAGTACACATCTGCAGTAATGCTCACCCCGTTTGGTAAGAAGCTGTGATGAATCACACCGGCGCTAGACCACCAAACAGTGACCATCACTTTTCTAGGGGTAAGTTTTCGTTTAGGGCATTGTTTAGGTGCTGAACCAGGATCCAACCAACTTGCTGAGCGCTTGCGGTTATCAAACAGAATCCATTTTTCATCGCAGGTAACAATGCGGTTCAAAATTCCTTCATTTGTGTGTCTGTTGAGCAGTGCAAGGCACGTCTCGACGCGTACTTCGCGCTGGCGATTATTGAGTTCGTGGGGCACCCATTTGTCAAGCTTTTTTACCTTGCCAATTTGACGCAAATGGACCAATATTGTTTTGACGCTAACGTCGAAAGCTGCTGCTAATTCAGCCGTAGATTGTGTATCATCAGCTTCCACAACCGCCTTTAATTCGTCATTGTCGACCAAAGTCTTCGGACGACCGCGAGGTTCATTTTTCAGGTCGAAATTTCCAGAACGGAAGCGAGCAAACCAATAACAGGTGGTGCGTTGGTTTGTAGTGTTAGCTCCGTAAACGTCGTTGATGTTGCGTGCCGCTTGTGCCGCGTTGCTGCCACGACGGTACTCATATTCCATAATTACTCGAATTTTTAACGTATCCATGATGACGAAAAAGATTGAAATGCGATGAAAATGTAACACTAATCAATAAAGAAATGACTACTTTTGGAAAAAAGAATCCATGTTTTTAAAATAAAATTAATTTGAAATTAGAATTCTTAGCCAAACAAAAATTATTTTGATTTGAAATGGCCAGTACTGCAGAACGGCAATTTCATAGGTAAAGACCTAATATTAAACATATGCGATAATTATATTTTAATGAAGTTTAATAATGTTAAATTTGACTGCAATAAATATTATTACTAAATATTAACGGGTGTGGGCAACTAGTCAACAGAAAATTGCTTATAACATTTGTAGAAACTGTTAATAAGTAAACCATATAAAGGCATTTTTTTATTTGTAGGCTGTATTTTTAGTACTCTATGTAGATTTTAAGTTATATAATGTTATATGTTTAGTTAATAATTATTACAATAATCAATATAAACCCATTAAACAAACCGTAAACCTAAAGTTTATTGCGTACAGATTCAGAATGGCAATGATTTATCAAGAAGTTAGCTCATCATTCTGATATATTTGTACCTTATATCATCAATTACATAGAATTGTTGAATGACGTACTTCTGATATATGTATTCTGACTATTTTACTACTAATACTTTAAAAATTTGGTTATTAACTTAATTGAGGAACTTATAAAGAATTAAAATACGAGTACCCGTAGAATGAGTCTACAGAACACGTATAATTAGAACGAATTTAAGCAAGCAGTGGAAATGAAACATTGTGATTGGTGAAACTTATCACGACTATGCGATTTTAACCAATCATAGCGGCTAATTGTTTTATTTTTAATTAGGGAGCACAACAAAGCGATTAATTTCCTGAGAGCGAGTCTAAGGAAATTAATCCCTGTGTTGCGGGGTACTTTACAAACATATTATTGACGGACACAAAGTATGTACAGACGCCAGCACCTCAACCTACCCTTATCTGTCAAATTTCCCCAATTGAAAGTAAACCTTATGACTTTCATATTCATATTCATTTATTTTTCATAAACATGGGTTAGGTTTACAGTTGTACAGTAATTGTGATGTGCGCCATGTTTTACCTATGGCGTATGAAAATTAGTAATTTAATAATAACATAATATACTAAATAATAATATAACATTTCTAAATTATAATTTAACATTAGAATAAGAATATTAAAACAATATGTCAACATTATCCGAATACAGCGAAACCTGCCAATAACAGTTACACTTGAAATTAAAATAAATGTCAGTAAGAATTAAAATTAAATTGAAGAAAAAAAAAATATATATATACATAATTATATTCAAAGAATGTCAACCTGTTTTAATATAATTTATCATTTAAAAATTCATTTATGTCATAGTACGCTTTTCTTGCCAGAAAACCATTGAGTGTATTTTTAAACTGTTTTTTGTTGTTTATGGTTCTTATGGTTAGCGGAATTTTATTATAAATAATAGGTGCCATGCAATACACACTTATTCTCATAACTTTGTGATAAAGTTGAAAATATGTAAAAGATATTTGACAGATTGGGATAGCTGGATGTGCTGGCGTCTGTACATCCAGATTCAGAACAACTATTTATATATATATTTCCATAGTTGTCCTGTGCGGGAATCGAACCCGGGACACGAAGACGCAAGGCGGCTGTCTTAACCGCTGCGCTACACTTAGCAAAAAGACGAAGTTCGAGTGCGTTTGACGTACAGTCTGTACGTCAAACGCACTCGAACTTGTCATGTTATGTAACTATGTTTTTTCGTAAAGTCATACTAAATCCTACGTAATCAAAAGTGATTAAGGGCGGCGTTTTTAAATAATAAACGTAATAAATATAATAAAAAAATATATATTTATTAAATTAATATACACAATACCTGGGATTAGACCTGGTGATGTTGCTGGTGGATGTGGCCGCGGTGTTCAAGACCTGTGGACGAAAACAAGATGTTAAAAACACTGTCGATATTAACTATATAAGTATGTATTATTTACAAAAGAAAAGAAGTCTATGCGGTATATCAGTTGTCTGGTTTTCATAGTATATCATCATCATCATCATCATGTCAGCCAAAGTACGTCCACTGCTGTACAAAAGCCTCCCCAAAGAATGGGGGGATATGCCATAATCGCTACGCTTAGCAGACGGGTTGGCGATCGCAGTTTGATTGTCGTTGTTAACAGAAAAACGCTGCTGCCCGTTCTCTGGCAGGTATTCCTTCGGTCGATTTCTACGCCCCCCACGGGATGAGATGGGATGACGATATTCTATGCCGTCACCACACAGCAATTCATAGTATAAGTTCTGCTTAATTTGGGATTAGATGGCCTTGTGTGAATCACGTCCCAGGGTATTATTATTATTATAAGTTGGAATTTAAAGGAGGTTGGAATATAAAATCAATTAAATTTATTTAGACAAATTAATTTAATTTAGATACTATATCCACAGACTAAATATATAGCTCACGTCGAAGTACCCATTCAATATGATTAAACTTTTATTAAACTATCCCTATACTCATTTTGTTTCCAATTTTCTCGTACTGCCAACGTCATATCGGTAGAAACAATACAGAACCTTATATATGAAAATTTAAAGACCATTTTATAATAACAACGTTTCTATCCATGTGATGTTGAGTGTACTGTGGAATTAAACTCAAACTCAAGCGTGAAAAAAAGACTTTAAACGTCGCTAATAGGAAAACAAAATTTAATAGATGTGTTGCAGCTGCTAAAAGGGGAGGTTTGTTGAAATAAGTGGCCAGTTTGCTACACAGCTGCCAGTTTTAATCAAGTTGGTTACGAGGCAGAAACATCTAGCTAAGAGCTTGTACGACGTGAAGTGCACTTTGAAAGCGTCTGATTAAGTCTCACAACGCACAACGTTACCGAATTGCTTTTTGCACTAACTTGGTAGACTTAAAACGCGAGTCTTGTTTTGCAAGTCAACAATTATTTTGCTGTATCTGAAAACATACGGAATGATTTAGCTTGCTTAGGTAAGTTTTTTAAGATTAACTATCTACTCGCGGTTGAATTTTAATTTTGATTTACTAATTTAATACAATGGACTTATCTGGATTATCAAAACAATAATTAATTATTTCAAAAGCTGACATGGGATTATTTTAAAATCTTCCGCATTTTGTTTTCTTTGTTGCTGCTTTTGTGTTTTGAATAAATGCCATATTATTTTAACATGACGTTTACAGTCTGGCTACGACGTTACCTTCACCGGACAATAAAGGGCTGATTGGATAGTTTATCATACTAATTAGGCCGGTTAAACGTTGCTTTAAACGATAGTGAGGGTAGGACGAAACCGCCCTCGGTAGCGTAGCAACACCGCTATGCCAGTCAGCCCGTGACTACAAAGCAACGTAATCGTATGGCAAATAACCAGGTTAGTCATACCTGTAAACGGTCCTGTTATATTTTTTTAATTACATGGTTATATACGAGATTTTTTTGCAATGTAAGCTAATGTAGTAGCTAAGGGGTCACTTGCATACTGTAAAGATTACATTGTGTTGTTTTAACTACTTTACTATAAATTAAGCATAAACATTAAAATAACTTTTAAGACTTGTATCATAAAAATATTTTACGACGTTCGCCTAATATTGTTATATTAAACAGTGTAGCGCACCATTTAAGATTACAGTTTATTTTATAACTAGAATATGGGGCACAACATTCAGCTGTTTACTTAGTAGTTATCTAATAAGTAAACAGCTAATATTTCGAATTTCGAATTGAATCCTTATAATTTGTTATATAGTCTTATATAACAAGTTATAAGGATTCAATTCGAAATTCAAAAGTGTAAACAACTTCTAAATAATGTTCTAGCTGGCTGTTGCATTCATAGGTAAGGGCGGATAATGACAATTAGATGTGGTGACGATGTGTGCATGCTGACTTAACAGTATATAAAAAACAACGTATGACATTTATTTTTAATGTTAATTTTTTTAACTGGCTTCAACACACATATGTACATATGATAAATTTAAAGGCATTGCTAACAATTTTAGCAGTGTCTGGGTTGCGCATAACATTAGAAAAGTGCGAATTCTTTAAAGAGGAAGTATGCAATTTGGGATAAACAGACAAAAATTCTAAAAACTATATTTTTGGCTTTGATATCTATTGTAGATCACGCCCCTAGTATCCGTTTTAAAAATATTCAATGTACAGTTTGACTTTCCTACGATTTTATTATATTTTATGTATAGATGATCCTGACTGCTAAGCCAGAAGTCGTGGATTTAATCCCCACCCAGGACAAATCTTTGTGTGATGAGTAAGATAATTTGTTCAGTCTCTAGATGTTATTACAGGCCCTGTCTATTTTGAGATCAGAAGACGGTGAGTTGTCCCAAGATATTTATTATATTATTTACTTAGGGCTAGGGCTGCCTCTAATCCTAAACCTCAGAGTAATTCTTTGATTAATAACCGTAACAATCGCATAAATCGTCCCTGAAAACAGAATTTTATATAATCTCAGAAATGGGATGGATTTGATCTGCCAGCGTGTATCGTTCGTAGCTTAACGCAGAGCGCCTACCCCGGATTGGTAGATGGTGCAGGTTCGAGACCCGCCGGACGATCAAATTTATGATTTCCCATTTTTGAGATTAGATAAACGCTTAGCATTGCGAATAATGCTATAAAATTGAAATTTAAGAATTTTATATATCTTTACATCAGTAATAACGAGTCGAAGTTAGAACCCCAAAAGTGCCTTTGGGGTTCTTCTCTAGAATGGCTAATTTAGTTAGTAGCGTCGCTCGCCGGCTTAAGACCTCGGTCACTACTAATGTCCGGTGAAGCAGCCTTCTAGGTAAAACATGAAAGTCAAATAAACCGAAGTAAACAAAGTCATTTTCACGATTTTTATTACTTTACAGGCTGTCTCTCAATCGAACATATCGGTTTATTGCTAACTAGACGTCAGATTTTCCTGATACTGTCAAATGTCCAAATCAAGTAGAGGTCACAGGTCAACATATTGACAAATTTAAATAGAGTGGTTTATTTTTTTGACAGTAATTGTATCACGTTCAGTTAGTAACATTTGCACAGTTCGTTTATTCGGTCGGCTCTAGTAATTGGAAGTTGCACTTAAATCTTATTCCAAATTCCATTTTTTTTCGTGTAACCTGACATGCCAACTTCGCACAAAGCCTGTGTTCAAGATATATATGATTTATTTTGTTGCTTTAATTGTAAAATTTTAGCTACTATATATTTTAATACGTTTATCATATCATGTAATACGCTGTAAGAAACTAAAATAGCAATCTTAATTTTTTGAACTGTTATTTAAACATTCGGAAAAAATATATAATGAGCAGTGGTTTTTCTTATCGCCGCCGCCACGTGCCATTGAAAAACGTAGACCGTATTAAAATAGCAATAGGCCGGTTATTTTATCATACAATGTTAGTACTAAAAATACGTTAGCAGACTGATAAATAAATGGGCAGCAAATGTTGGAATGGGCAGTTAGATACCTACAGATCGGGAGATGACCGAACACTAACCGATTGATAAAAGAAGCAGATTTCCGTTAGAAGGGGCGGAGCTTAATAATGACAAGAATTAATACTTGTATTCATAAACCTTGATAGCTCTACCTTTAACAATATATGCTGGATAGATTAGGTTAGAACTGCGACCCGACATTTTATTATTATTTGCTACGAAAAGGTACGAATACTTCCAAACGTAAGATCATCATTATATTATAGACTGAAAACTTCTCGTCCACTCATTACGGTGAGACGTGCCCAAGATCGGACTATAATTGGCGTGCTAGGTCTGTGGTCAGACATCGGGACAGGTTGAACTGAGATTATAAACTTTGTCGAATCTAACGATTGAAATAATGGCTTTAAGTTTGTCTGTTATAATCGGATATTTGAACCACAGCTGAAACTTACGGTAAGCGCCTTTGGATTGTACAAGGGAGTCCGCTTAAGACGGTACAGTTCCAACAAAATATGTAATAATAACCGTTTAAGGGTCCCGCAAATAGATGTTCTAAGAAGGAATCCCTGACAAATTGACCTGTTGGTCTAGTGACTTTGTATGCTCAGCTTGAGGTCGTGAGTTCGATACCCACCAATGACAAATATTTTTGTGATGATCACGATCATTTTGTCTTGGTATCATTTATGTATTAAGAAATAAGTATAAATAAATAAAAAAGGCTTTTATTCACGTAGTCTTCAAAAAAGCGCTTGTTCATAGTCAGAACATGCTTGTAGTAATATATAATTAATTAATATATAGTATGTCTATCAATTCAATTTTGACACATAGACAACTGAGAAGAGATGACAAACTATGTCAAAAAAAAGAACAGATTAATATTATTAGTATTTAATGTATATATTCCTTGACAATATAACCGTAATGGTCGAATTTGGAACAAGTGCAATATCTAGTACTTACTTACTATGTATACCATTTCTGGGAAATTTCGCAAGCTCATTATATTAACCCTCACATAGTCTGACGAGTATTTTCTCAAACATACAAAAAGATAACTTTTTTGAATTAGCTATCTATTTTAACTAAACGTAATAAGATTAAAATTTCCATAGACAATTTAATTATCTGTTAGAACTTGTCTACGAAATATACGACGTTAGATAGGCTTCAAAATTAAGTAATTCGTTTACGAATTCCTCAATACAATTACTTTACTCACTTAGTTAACTTCAAAGTTAATAATGCCTACAAATAATATTTGGGCAACTATAGTGTCAACGTTATCAATGAGTTCTGTTTAGGTCACGACATAGATTAAAAAAATAGAAAGGTTGAAAAATAAATTTGTAGGTTTTTTACGCGTTGCCAAGGTTACGTTCGATGATTATACAAATTAACGTAAAAACGATTTTTGTCATTTTTTTTCGTTGACCGTGATTTGATTACGATGTTGCTTTGATTTAAAGTAATTTAATTACGAAGTTAATCTGGAGGGCATTGACTAACTACCTAAAACCATTCATCAACTTAACCGAGCCTATTTCATAAAATAAATCGGAAGAATCTGTTTTAAGATCACGTCAGGAAATTTTACTATGTTCCAATTTCCAGCGGGCTCAAAATTCCAAACAGCCGAAATATCACACCAAAGATATAACAATAGGTATTTATTATACCTTTATTTTTTGTTCTGCCTGGTGATGGGAGCCCTTGGAACGCGGGTATGCTGCTCCGGTACCCCCTTTTTGCGCGCTGCAATATATCAATATCAGCCCGAAGTCAAGGACTTGGAGGTAGCCCCGTGCCTCGGAAAACACGTTAAGCCGACGGTCCTATACCTGACCTCGTTCCGGTTGTGTCGATAGTCATCCCATCGGATCATGAGAGTGTTGGAATAGAAAGTGTATGTATGTTCCGCGCAGATAGCTACTCTCAATTCGGACTAGCCCCTTTGACTGAAATTTAACCAGGAGGATACTATTTTATTTTAAGACTAGCAGTGCCCGCGAACTTCGTTCCGCGTGATAAATATTTTTGTCCCGGTCAGTTTACGATTACCCCTTACAACGTCACAAACTCACAAACAGGTAACGTTTGTGTGTTTGTGAGGTTGTGAGTTTGTTTTATAATATTAGTATAGATGTATTCTTTGTACAGAAAGCATCTCTTTTGCTGCGTAAAATAATATTGCTTGCGTACGGCGTAACCAAGTGGATATTATTAAACAACACAGTTGCTAATAAATATACACAGTCTTATTTTAAACACTGAGATCAGACAGAAACAAAGTAGGGTGAATTCCTCACAACCTGCCTTCCGTGAAGTTTGTCGCTTTCATTGGAAAGTGGACGGAGTCCGGAACTCGGCGCATGTGCTCATAAGTTATTGCATTCATAAGTTTGCGAGATTACACGTCTTTTATAGTGACTTTAACAGTTTTAGCTATCCAACATGTATAACTAACTTTGCTACCTCTTGAATATAGAGTTAGATTCCTACTGAGTTTTCTGGCAGTGTTTTTCAGTAGCTGCCAGGTCATGCACTGCACGGTAGGGTAAAAAAAAATTGTCGATTCCACACAAATGTAATATTTAAACGGAATAAATTACTTTTGAGTTTGAGAGTATACATGTCAACGTAGACTAAATATAATTTGAAAAATTTAAGTAGTGTTTATCTGCACCTATGGCGCAGCGGTTAAAACAGTCGCCTCACCACTTCGTGTCCCGGGTTCGATTCCCACGCGGGACAACTATTTGTGTGACCCATAACCCCGTGTGATAGTTGTCCTGAGTCTGGATGTGTTTTGTGTCCATCAATCGACACAGGTTTTAATTTCCTTTGGGCGGGAGAAGTCTTTAAAAAAAAATTATTGCTGCGAACAATATTTAAATTTTTGTTTTAACTTGTGTTTCTTGCAAACAATACAGCAAAAGTGTTTTCACCTTTTGGACGCCATTGTCACAAATATGTGCCGATTGAATACTTACGCCGCACGCCAACGTCACAAATATTTAACAAATAATGTCCTCCTAGCCGAATTTTGGTTACGGCAGCCAGTCGCAACAGAGATTAGCCATCTGCGCGGGACATATTATAGTGCTCGAGTGTGTGCACAAACACAGGAGCACTTTATATTCCATCACTCTCATGATCCGATGGGACGCCTAGCGACACGACCGGAATGAAGTCAGGCACAGGACCGACGGCTTAACGTGCTCTCCGAGGCACGGGGATATAATACCGCCAACTCTCTGAATTCGGGTTTATGCTGAGAATTTTTATTTTTACAGAAAAGTCCCAAAATCACTTTTGTCCCGACCCGGGATTTGAACCCAGGACCTCGTTATCTGCAGGTGAACAAGTTACCGCAAGACCAACGAGGCAGGCAACAAATAATCAGTGGTGAAATAAATAAAAGTACCTACATATTGTCACTAAATTAGTTGGTATAGCGCTGGGGGTACGGCGATGTGTTTACCTCTGACGGTCAAAAGATTCAGGCTAAGGGTCAGCGCAGACAGAGAGGAGCGCAGCTGAGAGGATTTTATTAAGGCACTAGAAAATCTACTTTAGAGCTATAGGAATAGAGTGCATATATGCTTGAACCTGACAAAATGCTCGGACAATCTCGCGCATTATAATGTTCAAGCATACATGCACTTTATTTAAATAATTTTAAAGTTGATTTTCTAGTGTCTTAATAAAATCCTCTCCGCTGCGCTCCTCTCTGTCTGCGCTGGCCCTAAGAGTATCTGGCACACACTGAATATTTTTTATCATCGACATCGACAGTGTATATTCAGAATAGTTATTTCGGAGTTAATATCAATTAAAAAAATGAGAAGCGGATTAACCGAACGTTAAGTGGCTATAGATAAATCTCATTACCTTAAGCATTATTACTTTAACTAAGCCTTTAACTACGCCTTGTTATTTTTTTAGGTTACCTAAAGAGCTATCGCGTGCTACGGCTGAAGTAAGCCTAATCAATTTAAGATTATTTTTAAACCAAAACGGTGACTTGCGTCATTTATTATTTGTTGGTCGTTTATTTAGTTTTATGGGTTATTTTGTAACTTTTCTAGTTATTTACACGTATGTTTAAGAAGAAATTGCAAAGAGAACTATATAACAAATGAAATATAAACAAAATTTTAGTTGTTTAAAAATAGGTACTAATATAGCTAAACTAAACTGTGAAATAAAACCTTTTTTCAATTTTATGGGTTGATTTGAAGGACATTGCATAGACTGAATGTGTGCCGAGCACATTTTTTTTTCGTATCATAATCCGTAACATCAATTAAAAATGGAATAAATAGGAAAATTGTGCAATAGGTTTGCACGACTTTTGATAATTTGAGAGATTTTTAATCATACGATTGAATTAGGCTGGAATTTGCCTTAGAAGTAGGTAGTTTCAAGGTAAATTGTAGCCCTATCCTTTAGTTTTTTTTTAATCTAAACGCTTCACAAGTCGTGCAAAAATATTTCACCACTTTTCTACTGTTTACATTTCAAATTAACGTTGCCGCTTTTGTTACAAAATTAAAAATGTGTTTTGCACACATTCAGTATATCGATTCTCACCCAGGACAGATATTTTGGTGCATGAACATGTATGTAATTATCTATATAAGTATCTATAAAAAAGTAGTATATATATATACTATATCTGGGATCTGTTTGCCATAGTACAAACTCAGTTTAGTTTGGGTTTAGATGGCCGTGTGTGAATAATGTAATATTATTTATTACCAGGAATCACCTCGATCGCTGGAGTAAACAAATCCGCTTATTCCATGAAAAGTACACCACAAGGGTCGCCCATGAATTAGCCTATTTGTATTCATAGAAACTCATACGTCTGTGTTTTAGTTATTACTTCAAATTCTCATGTATTATGTATTTCAAACATAAAATATTGTGTTATTATTTTGTGAGGTATGTCACTTCTAAGTTTCAGATTAGACTATTGTTATATTGCTACATCTCCCTAGCTAATTAGTTCTTACCGATATTTATCAATTTACATGAAATTTATAAAATGCTTATTTTGATACAAACAACACACTGTCGTCGGTACGAAAATTGCGCCGGCTCGGTCAAGTGTATAGGATTATAAGTTTGTGCGATTTCTGATTGACTTAAGCGTGTTTAGCATGCAGTTTTAATGAATTAGTGAAACGACACATCTTAAATATATTACGTTAATAATAATTAATTAGTATGCAGTGCTTTTGGACGCGGCTCGCATTGTCAGGAGGTTCCTGTCCTTAGAGTCGTAACCTTGAGTGGCATGAACCCTGTTTTTCGTGTCCGTTGCAGACTTTATTTTTTATATTGGTTACATGTATATTTATTTAAAAATTTATAAATGTGAGAGTTTAGAAAAAATAATAAATAAATGAATATTATACAACTACCGTAGTGACATCATATTTTTTTATAAACAAATCGATTATAAAACAAACCTATGTACACAATGTGTCTAATTATCTTAAAGTGTCACTTGTAAGTAAATAGCATTTTTGTACTATTGATTTTTTAAAATCACAATGCCATATATTTGAATATAGGCCATTTTTTCTTCTTGTAATCTCTACTAAGTGCAGCTAGATCATTTTGTTCTCAAGAATTTTAAAATAGTTGAGTCAGGTCAAACTTGTTAAGTAACAAAATGGACATTTACCGGCGCTCTTGCAAGCTCGAAGTAATCTGGACTTGAGATGAAGTCTCGAACTTTACTAGCTATCGACTACGCCATTATTTTGTGCTATCCGCAGAACAAATTGGAAGCAATTTGTAAGTTATTCTGCAATAACTTTGCTGGTGTACATTTCACTTGTTAAGCCGTAGAGCAAAACTACGTGTTTTTAGAAGATTTTCTTGAAAATGAAATCGGCAAATTCGTCAGTAATGCCATCTATTATGTATATTCGTAAACATTTTGTTATTCATTTTAATTTTTTTAATAATGTTGAATATAAAATGTGATAACACTGCACAGCTAGCATCTACTTTATCCATTAAGAGTTTTATATGATAAATATTAGAATTTATTGTTCAAAACCTTGTGAGACCTTTGTATTGCGAGTCATAAGAAAAATCTTACCTTCGATAGTGTCATTAAAATACTTCATATTATATATTACTGTGTTCTGTGTTATAGCATTAAGCTACTTACATTGTAATTTGATCAGTAAGTGGTTCTGTACAATCTATTGGAAATAAAGTAATTATTATTATTACTAGCTGTACTCCGCGGTTTTACCCGCGTTAAACCTTATAAATTATAGCCTATGTGTTAATCCAGGATGTCAGCTAACTCCAATACAAATTGTATTAAAATCGCTCCAGCCGTTTAGACGTGAAGAAGTAACAAACATACACAGTCACACACTCACAAAGTTTCGTCTTTATACTATTAGTGTGATTGTTGTTGGGATTAAAGCGTCTACATTACCAAAAGTTAATAGAGTATAGAATAGATCGTATAAATTCGAATCCTAACACCACGGTGTAGTGGCAGAGCGGTTGACTTAGGTACATGGCACCGGAAACTCCGTGGTTCATGATTTCGATGTCCACCAATTTCAATACAATTAATTTAAAGATACCTGAAATTGGCGGGTTTACAATGGACTAGTTTTGTTTCTTATTTGTTTACGACTCAATTCTGACTGCACGTGCGGCGCAGCTGCTAAGACAGTCGTCTCGCCGCTTCGTGTCGCGGGTTCGAGTCCCGCGACGAACAAATATTTGTGTGACCTATAAATAAGTTGTTCTGAGTCTGGATGTAATATGTGTCCGTCTATTACATGTTTGTAAAGTAGCCCGCGATACAGATACAGGGATTATATTCCCTAGTGCGGGCGCTGTCTTTTTTAAAAGAATAAAAAATACAAAACTGATGTGCCTTAAATTGAAAACAGAACTTAGTACGTCGTAACATACAAAATAACAAATTAAATAACAGCTGAAGCAAAAAATAAAAATATAATGATTCCAAGGATGATATTGATAAATTGGCAAGCGATGCATCTTAAGTTTCTCTCGTGCTCTTGTAAACGTTAACCGGTATTAAAGCGCTTTATTATCGGAGAGAAATTACTGAGGTAGGTATATCAGGTGTTAATTGATCGTCTCTCATTTAATACATGCATTTTGTGGGTCAGTGACGTTTGTAAGTAAACATACTCAGATGACTAACAAACTTGTTTAATGCCTTGATCTTGACATAGATTCTGTATAGAATAAATCCTTTGCGAGAAACCTGTTCGGAGCGTATTTGCAACAGATTATAGATATTGATGCTGGGAGGTAGTGGCGAAGAGCTAGAATAGGATTCCTTTGCACGTAAAAGAAATTACTTTGTGTTGAAATATTAGGGTTCCTTTATAAAATCTAATAGATTTTGATTTATTTCAGACATTTGGCAGAATTCTCCGTACTAAGGCCTGTTGTACAGAGGATGAAGTTTCAACACAGAACAGAACTTACAATCAAATATAGAAATATAATATAACAATTCTAGCATCAACGTTTTAAACTGATAATACTAATTAACAGTATCTCGAGGTTTTGGAAGCATTTAACTTTACATAAAACCGAAAACAGAAATATTGCGCATTATTAATTATATAGTATGCCTACCCCTCTGGGAAACAGGCGTGAGTCTATGTATGTATTAATTATATAGTATAATTTCGGTGCATATGAATATATTTTGCGTATGGGAGGATGAACTTGTATGGCAGCTTTATTAAACTGATAATTAGCTAATTAAGTGATGCAGTAACACATTATTTTCTAAATACAACTACATTTCCAGTTATTTCTTTTAAAAATGATTAAAAAATCAAGATAGTACTACACATACAGTGCGCTAAACATGGTCTTTTTGGGCGCTTTGTAACCTTCGCCTTAATAAATATTTAAAAATATGGTTTCGCTACAATATAACATCAATTAAAGCATTCAAATCAAATATTTTAGAAGTGGTTCACCCTTTGCGTCGTAGATGGTATCTATCTCAATTTATTATATGAGTTTTGGTTACTACAAGAATCTAATATAAGAGATTTCAACTACACATATATGCACTTTAGTTTTATGACAATTGTAGTCAATATACCGATTAATATATAAGTATTATTAGTACTAAAGTATAATATAATTCTCTTGTAAAGTAAAAGTGTAAGCAAAAAAGAAATATATATTTTCTTCACCATACTGAGACAAGAAACGTAAAATTTGACAAATTGCTTGGAGACCTGCCAAAATTCAAAATAATTCCTCCGTTGAAACCAGAGAATAATTTAATCTGAAATCATGTTATAATAACGTTATTAGTTCTTGCTAGTTAAGGTTATTAAGCATCACATGTAGTACCAATTAATAAGCGTATGATGTTAATGAGTTTATATTGTGATAGATAGTTTTGAAAACGTTTCTTGCAAGAGTTTTTTTTAATAATACCAAGTCTGTTAACAAGTATACGGTTTCAACTGATGGTAACCTACGCACACATGGCATCACACACTCGTAACCGACCCTTGACAATAATGTGGAAAGTAATATAAATCGAAGGGCGTTAAAGAGTGGATTTTGCATGGTGGGGATACTTCTCTAGCCGAATTGCTCGGAGAATAGGAAATTGTCTTTTCTCACTTAAAACTAATATAGAGTACTGTTACATATAAACTAGTTTAGTGATCTTACTGTGTCATGCTGTTCCTGTGGCTTTTACACCGGAGCTACAGTCAATTTGCCACGTACCTATAACACTTCATCGTTCATTCCATCAGAATATATTTCAATCTAAGGTAAAGTAGCTGGACAAAGGTTCATCGCAGTTGACTTGTCAGAATATTATTAGGCATGATATATGTTTAGAGGACAACGAAGAAACGCTATTCAGAAACAAAATGATTATTGGTTTTTATGATAATATGGGCTGAAATCTACCAGAAAAATCTAGCAGAGGACGGGCAGCAGTTTTCTTCTCTGTACTATACTAACCCGTCTTCCAAGCGTGGCATTTCCCCCTTAATATGATTCTTGGGAGAGGCTTGTCTAGAAGTGGACTTCTTTCAGCTGTAATCATGATGATTATGATAAATGGTCACTTTTTGTGCCCTCTACCCGCAGTTGGGTTCTATGATTTATATAATAGAACCCAACTCCTAAATATTTAGGGATTTTGCTTTTTATGAATACTTGATAGATTCAAATAGCGAATACGAATATTGTGTATAGAAACGATAAACGCATTCCAATCATATAACTGGTTCTGGTTTTGAATGCATTCAGAAAAATTGGTGTATTCAAACATTCATTTGGCATAGTACAGACGCCAGGAGATCCAGCTAACCCAATCTGTCGAATTTCTTTTATAGATTTTCAACTTTATCACAAAAGCATAAGGTTCACCTTCAATTGGGGAAATTTGTCAAAATGGGATAGCTTGATGTGCTGGCGTCTGTACATTTTGACGGGAATGTTGGCATGGTTGGCAAATGCTTGCTTTGCACGCCGGAGTCCGTGGGTTCCTAGGACAGATATTTGTGTTCATGTCTGTCTGTCCTGAGTCTGGGTTTATCTTATCAAGATAAGATAAGATGTATTTACAAAAGAAAAGTAGTATATCAGTTATCTGGTTTCCATAGTACAAGCTCTGCTTAGTTTGGGATCAGAAGGCCGTGTGTAAATAATGTCCCAGGATATTACTGTTATTATCTTTAAAACAAAGACCAATTGAGTAAAATTGCAAGATAATGTTTATGCAATTTTAATATTCAAATTATTTAAATTAATTTTCATATCGATACGCGTGACATTGATTGAGTGAATTAAGTATATTAAATAAATTAACAAAGTAAAGTATAAAGCGAGTTAAAAGCGAGACAAGGTTGTTATACAATTAAAGACATAAAAATTTATTACAATGCATTTTCATATGATAAGTAACTAGTTTATTTAATGTAATGTAATTTTCAAATCTAATTTACATTTAAATTCAAAGTTAAATAATATTGATGAGTTAGGTTTGATGCAAACGTGTATCATTACATTTATAAAGTTACGATTTGTTTTTAATACTTCATATTCATACCAGAAACTGTGTGGTATGATCGAAATAGATGCACATTGCTTACGGTGTGGGTAGGACGCAAAAATACAATTACAGCCCTCAGTTTTTAATAAAGCTTATAGCCAGATGCAATTCTCCTATAATATATATACACATATAATATATACGGACGTTGAATCTGCCGAATAGCATTAAAATAAATAATATAACGAAGTATATACCTATACAATATATACAGTTGATTACTAATTAACTATTAATAATAACTGCCTTAAGTTCACAACGGACCAAACATTTATTATTAATTACATAATTACTATTTGAATATCATCACGAATCCAATTTCAATATAACATCTTCAAAGACAAATATCAGGAAGAATGACGAAATCGCGAATATTTGAGGCCCATCTACTAAAATCGTAATATGGATTATTGCTATTTTAGTAAATTGGCCTCAAATATTCGCAATTTCGTCATTCTTATAATATAACTAGATTATAAATATGAATCTGGGTTTGTTTGTTTCTTACGCTTTCACAGGTTAAAAGATCATCATAAAATTTTGCATATTCGCTATGGACTTAACTAAAGAGAAAGTTTAAAGAAGCTATGGTACCTTTTATAAAAGAGTATTGTTCTACAGGGATAATGCTATGCTAACAATAATTCGTCATTTGTTTATTTTATACAGTGGTCAGACCTCGTTATTCTACTAAGGTAACTCCGAACAAATTGTGCAAAAATAGCTATTACCCAAACTGGCGTCTGTAAATGTTACTTAAAAAGATATTTTACATAACATTTTGTTCTTGTTAGTGTACTGGGAACTGCTCTAACCAGTTAACAAAACACATTAGATCACGAAAGTTAGGATCAGTTGGTAATCTTTATTTCCATCTAAATCGCTATTCGGGCGAAACGTTACTCATAACACTGCTTTTGCATAATTCTACGTTAAAGCTTAGTACGAGATAAAATGTTTTTTCTATTCTTACACAATGATACGAGAAGATAATGATACAGCACGCTCTTGAATCGAGACGTTCAACGGGAAATAAAAGATGCAAAAATATTCTCTTGGAATTTCTTCTGATGCATGTCGTGGTGAATATCCTACTTTATGTGTGTATGTGTGCGTATAGTATGTTACTCTATCGCGTAAAAATGCCTTGCCTGCGATACTTAAGTTAAAATTTGGAATGGAGATAAGTTACCTTAAATTAGTACAGACACCAGCACATCCAGCTAATTAAATCTGTCAAATTTCTTTTATAGATTTTTAACTTTATCACTTAATCATAAGGTTCAGTTTCAATTGGGGAAATTTGACGGATACAGACAAGATAAGCATTGTTGATGGCCTTAAGTATAGGTCCAGTCTCGTGTAATGAGAATTGTCTGCATCATATCGAATAAAAGCATAGGCTTAATGGCTGGCGTGGTTAATAGATCCGCTGCAGGTCGTGGATTTGAAACCCAGGGTGGGAAACCCAGAACAAATATTTGTATGCACATGTCTGTTTCTCCTGAGTCGGGGTTTAATTATCTATATCAGTATGTGTTTAAAAATAAGTTATCTGGTTTTCCGTAGTACAAGCTCTGCTTAGTTTGTGATCAGATGGCTGTTTGTTTATAATGTGCCAGGATATTATTATTGTTAAAAGTTTGGGTGGTTTGCTAGTCCATTCAATTGTATCTTCATATAAAGTTAGAATAAAAACTCTTTATTTTGCACCATTACTTATAGTTAACATTGAGGTACAGACGCCAGCACATCCAGATGTCTATATAGATATATGGATGGATAGATATATCTACCCAGTTACAGCGTTGGGTCTATCCCATACTCACATATATTAGTTTGGCTGATTTTATTAGTCAAACTCTATAGAGAGATACGAGGTTGCCATTTGGCTTAGAGATTTTTTTTAATTTTGGTTAAAATTATGGATGATTCCCTCTTCGTTTATTGCTACAGATGCTGAACTCCAAAAGAGTACTGTTCAACTCTTAGTTAGTTAGTCTTTTGATATGTCTCCAGTTTTGCGCTGGAGGCAAGTGGGATTTATTTTTCCAACACCTCCTATACATTTCGTATTAAGTCGCGGGATCCAAGACAGATTTCCCAGTACATTTCTGAGCTTCCCAGCTAAGTCTTTTCATTGTGTGGCACTCTAAATCCTGGGACTTATTAAGAAAACATTGAGCTAATATAGTTGTTTAATTTATTTTATTACTTAATATAATATTTATATTTATTATCACTATTTTTCATTTTGTTTGATATATATTGTATTATTTGCTAACAAATGTCAAAGATCATCATATAGTTTATTGCTATGGATCTAAAAATGTAGGTTTTATTGCTTAATTACATTATTATCTATATTAGTTTTTAATTGTGTATGTAAAATTTCGTTTATTTTTCATTAATAGCGCCATAAAATAGGTAGGTATTAAAATAAATAAACGATGACAATTAAAAATTAATATCCTTATTTAGACATAGCTTCATTTAAAAAAAAATGCGCGAAAAGTATACTAATATATTTTTTTTACCCGTGTATATACCAAAATAATTATCTCGTTGTGTACAACAATCTTCTTGAATAGAAAAAACCAAAACGGAATTGGCAGTGTTTCTATTAACTTACAAGTTGCACCACGCGATGTTACTCCTGATTTAGACAATTTATTGTAGCCTGCCTACGTGTAAATTTAGGTTATAAACTATCATCATACTTAATTATTTCAAAAACCATTCAGCCACTTCTGGGTAATTTTGTTACTAAACATCCAGACATCTAGGCATTTCAGCATTCGTACATCCCGCGTACGTGAAGACTCTGGAATGAATTACCTACAGCGGTGTTTCCTGAGCGCTACGACATGTCCTTCTTTAAACGAAGTTTAGGATCGTATACAGTAACAGTCTGTATAAAAATCTCCAAATCGGTAAAAAGTGGATTGGGCTGGTTTGCAAAGTTAAGGTATCGATATAATATAATATTAAGGATAGTGAGCATCTGATTGCGGTAGCTTTTCTCGTGACAATATGGTTCATAGCTTTGGCCTTACATAATATAAAATTTTGTCTAATATAAGTTTGGTTGCCGTAGTTGTACAAAGTACAAGAGCGAATTTTCGGCTGCAACCAACTAGTAGTTTCAGAATGAAAATGTGAGAAAATCACGAAAGCCGCAGTCTCATAATTGTGTGTATTTTGTACCTCACGTTGGCTTAACACGGAATTTGAATCCGGAATTATATGCTTTACTTGTTAAAATCTTTCACTCTAAACTGGTTTGCTCCTCTGCGTTTCCCCTACCTTTCGTTATTTGTTCGACAAATGTAGTAGAGATGAATTTAGAGTGACAATATTTAACTTTGACTATTGGGAAGTTGTAGTCACCAAAATTAATTTAGTTTTTGGTGATTGTACAGACACCAGCACATCAAGCTACCACAATCTGTCAAATTCCCCCAATTGAAAGTGAACCTTATGCTTACGTGATAAAGATGAAAATCTAAAAATGAAATTTGACAGATTCGGGTAGCTGGATGTGCTGGCGTCTGTACTCATCGAGGTATTTTAATTACAAGTTCTATAGAGTCGAAAAGTGCCGCAAACTTTCTCTCATAATATTCGGATATTTTCTTGTAAAGAAAACAAGGATGCTTACGATGTCTTTTCGGAAAATCTTTTCCTCCAACAAGACAAATGACGTGACTGACTATGTTATGTTGATGGACATGTATTTTTTTAAATTACCCTAATTTTCCCTAAGGGGATGCCTACGGAAGATTGGAGCAAAACAACGAGATTTTTACAAGTTTTTGCATTATCCGTACGTTAATAAGAACCCGAATTCCGCTGAAGTTGTCTCGCTATGTTACAGCATATAAAATACATTAAATATCCAAAAACGTGATTTGGGTATTGAAATTGATATTTCATATTAGAACTGATATGGTACTGTTTTGTTGCGGTTATAAAAACATCAATATAATATATCCAGGGACATTATTCAGATACATTACAACATTATTCAGAGGCCTACGGGGTGGCTTTACTAACTCTAACACTACGGTAACCATTGCCTATACAATGAAGTAAAAGTGAATATAACAATTTAATAACTTACAAAACATTTATGTGAAAGTGAGATAGATGCGCGTTGAATTCTGGGCCTTAAAATCTGCTGTTGAAATATTTATCATAGATATGATATCATCATATTTATAACAGTTCGTGGTTACGTAAGACTAACCAATCGAATGCAATTAAATAAAATCGATTGTAACATATTTTTCTACAACGTTCTTAAAATATTTAAATATAGTCTGTAAAAAACGTTTAATTAAATGTGGGAAGAATTTTGAATGAGGTTTTTTAGAATAGGTCGATGTGTGATAGATGCTGGCAGGTGAGGATTGTCGATATTTATTGTATGTTTATAAGCATTGTTAAAGGTTGTACTGGAAAAAAATAAAAATACAAGTAAAATACTCGTAGTTCATTCTCTCTTTACCCTCAAGCCAAACAATTTGGCGATGAAAATGAACAACAAATATAGAATCTATTTGCAAAATACACTAATAAATAAACTAAAATAAAATAAGGGTGTTTGTTAAATTTGAGGTTTATTATATTTTTAATCATTTTCAAGGTATTATAATATAAAAGAAATTTGTTCTTGATCAACGCACGACAACTGATCGGCATGTTTATGCGGGGAGTGAAGTTAGTGAGCTTAACTTTTTCAAAACAAGTATTTTATAGGTACTTATTTAAGTTAACGAGATTTGTTATAACAGTTTCATGTAGTAGCAGCTACTGAGAAACACAACCAAAAACACAAGTGGACTATTAAGAAAAATATCTTATTACAATATAATTATCTAAATGCCTTGAATTAAATCTACTCATTCCCTAGCAATTTTAACATTAATATAGTTTGAAACTTTGTAATCTCTACACAATTTCGCTGATATTTTGTATTAAATTTATTGATTGACATTTCCGATGTCATTGAGAAGTGTGTTGTCAAAGCAAATATGTACACTGCCCCATGAAAGTGTTTCTAGTTTTAGAGACGACTGGCAGCTTGCCCGAAAAAACCCAGTAACACTTTCACCAAACCAGGACTTATCTGCCATTGAATCCGCTACCACTAGACCGAGGTAGCAAAGTCAATACCTGTTTAACGTAGAAAGTGGTCAGTAAATTCGTAAGTCGTAGCTCGGTAGTCATTATCCATCGGAACCGTAAGAGATACCACTTGGTTGTTTGTCACAACTTTCATAACGTAATAAGCAATTGTACCGGTTTTACTGCCAAGAGCAAGGTCCAGCAGATAGTATCCATGGCTGTCTCTACTTATGTCATAGTATATCTCGCGGTTTAAACTAGCGTAAAGCTGCCACCGCTTCGCACGGGTGACAGTATTGAATGTATTCTCTGTCTTCGTATTTTAAATCAGTGATATCTTCCAAGATATTCATCTTAATGATGTCCTGTTAACGGTAGTATTAATATACGTTAAATGAAAAACGTATCTGACCTACATTGAACAAGAAAATTATACTCAATTGTTTAAAATAGTTTCGCAAATAACTAATTATTTTAATATGCAAACAATAAAAATGGTTCCTGTGAGTTACATTTATCAGATAAACAGATACTATTGCAGATATTTCTATAGATCTTTTTAAGTATACTTTTAAAGATATTATAAATTACATTATTTCAATAATACAAAATTTCTAACCGCCAGCGTTTGCAATGTAAATGCATTACGCATGTTTTTCACAAGTTCATATTACAAATGTTCACATTAAACATCTTGGATTTTTTCTATTATGATTTACATGTATTATATTATATATTTTTTAAAATAATAATTCAGTCTATTGATGAAAACCGCATTAAAATCTGTTGTATAGTTTAAAAGATCTAAGAGTATAACGGGAAGCGACGTTGTTTTATATTATGAAGGGATAGAAATACCCGTTATTAAATGTGTGTGATATATTATCTCCTTCAACATTCTCGAATACTTAAACGTTCACAACATAAGATAATATTACTAAACAATTTGAAACGCACTGAAAACTTTCTGGAACCTTCTCGAGAATTCAGGAAAATTGTATCTAATTCCATTAACTTAGAACCTTGATTTCCAACTTCTTCACTGACTGCTTTATAAAATTATTATGAGATCTGGGGACATAAAGTTTAATTTTTCGTAGTTTATAAATGTATAGAAAGTAAATAAAGTTGTAAAGCCTTATTTCACGTAGGTAAATTTAAATTACACGAAGAAACCGTGTCAGGCGAACACAAATCGTTGTAAAAGTCTGAAGATCACATAACTTGTAGACGCTCCTTAATATTGCATGCTACACCGGACTTGATCGAAATATTAGTTGAGGCGTCCATTTTTCTTCTTCTTTCACATCGTGTTTCTATGAATAAAATATTTTGTACCTAATAAAATAAGATTGTGGCAAACCAATCTGCCAGCATGACACAACATCAGCTATTAATGTTTTTAAACTTTCGCGATTTGTACACATTTTTATATATTGTGGACAAGGGTCTCAACCACGATAAAGATTTAAGGCAAATTATTACCTTTAGGTTCTCCGACGTTTTGGCATGGATTGCACCAGTCGTGGTCACAGGTCGACTAACGTCAGGTAACCTAAAGGTAATGATTTGCCTTGAATCTTTATTGTGGTTGAGACCCGTGTCCATAATATATAAAAACCACATCAGCTGTCAGACTCACTAATTAATCTTTAGATAATATACAAATAAGGACAGCATAAACGAACGATTTGTACCCCTCCATTGAAACAGCAAAATTTGAGCCATATTTAGTTCAAAATGCTGGCTGATCCACTAAAAGGCGCAGCAGCCCCTTGAATATCTGTGGGCGCGTAATTTGGTAATTGACTCGACTATGCTTTATATGAGTTTATTCATTTAAATTGAGCTAGACCAACCGATTCGATCTCTTCAGGGTATTTACTAAAGCTATGTCTTATTAAAGTTAGCTCCTTAGGACTGTTACTAGTATTTTTATTATTACTAAATACAAATTTGTGCAATATTTGACACATGATTTGTACATCGTATATTTGACAGAATAGTAGTCTTCTTTTATTTTAAATTAAAAGATTTAATTAGTCTATGGTCACACCGTTCATTGAATGTGCTCGCTAATGTGCACGTCGCTTTGTTGGCTCGCTTGTTATAAATGTTTATTTATGGTAATGTACAGTGTAAAGAATGGAAATGTAAGGTCCTGAGCGCATACGATTTCTCTTACATTGTGCTTTACTCTACAATGGCGTTAGTGTGAGTGGTAATCACAATTGTGTGAAACTGTGAATGAATAGGACCTAAGGCGTTTAAGGAATTTCATGTCTAAAGTTCTTGTCTTAAGTGCTTCTCAAATGTATGTAAAAGGTGCGTATTTTGGGAATTTCTTTACTATAGTCTAAAAATAAAGTAAGATGACAATTATTCTGAGTGCGAATAAAATACTAAAGTGAAGATTTCTTTCTTAGGTCTCAAATTAATTATGTGGTTTTGGAGACAATATATCGTCGTATATGTAGCGCTAAGGCTATGAAATTGCTTGTTGATGTATATGTAAGTTATAATAAAAAACTAGATTTTTTTAAAGTACGAAATCTATATATTAAGTAGAAACAATTCTCTTCGAGCACATCAAGCGGTCGGTCCTGTACCTGATTTTTTTTGTTTCGTTTGTGTCAATTCCCAATGCAATATGAGCACGTTTCATAAATATTTACCAAAGCATAATGACATGTCCAGCTCAATATTTACATTATTAACCGATAACTCAATTAAAGTGTATTTTCATAAAACCAATGCGGTGTGCGGATTTACACAATTATAATTAAAATTGATTCGAAATGTCGAGGTAATAATTTAAATTACATTTTAGCAGAACAACAGAGACTTTTGTAACTGATTTTTATGGTTTTTCAATATGGACGATTTCATTATAAATTTCTGATGAAATGACTAATGTTTTGCACTAAAGAATAAATAAATATTTTATTTGCCCCTCTTGGGTTTGAACCTCAATTCTGGGCGGTTACTGACAGGCATAAACATGGGAGGGAGATAGTTTTGTTGGACGTTTTGTAAAAAGTTAATATTATTAAGGTTCTCGAGTGGCGACTACGAACCGGAAGACGCAGCGTGGGCAGGCCCCCTACAAGGTGCACTGACAATCTTTCAAGGGTCGCGGGAAGCCGTTGGATGCGGGCAGCGCAGGACCGGCTATTGTGGAGATCCTTGGGGGAGGCCTTTGTCCAGAGTGGACGTATTCGTGATATGATCATGAAGTTAATACGCGAAGACCAGGGCCTCTCGTCCGATTGAGGATCGGAATTTCGTCGGTACAAACGCAAATAGAGAGTCATGGAGGACGCTGGTGGTCGCAGGGGCGCGTTTGTGGTCGTACTCTCGACCGAACGATATATCGGATTGTATGTAGTGTCACGAGAGTCTCTAATAGTCTTGACCTGCTCTAGGTAAGTGGTAGTCTCGTCGTCCGGCTCGTACAAAACAGGAGACCGTGCCGAGGTGTAATTAACTTGAGATTTGTTTTTAGACTCAGACTACGACTAACCTCAAATTGGTCACTCAAATAGTAGTCATGTGCGGGAATTGATGGCAAATTACGAAGTTGCCGAGCCTGTAGCGCTTTTAGTGCCTCGACTGTCTTAACTACGGCACCAAAAGTGCAGTAAAAGTATAATTTATTAATAATTATAAGCCGGGAATAGATACAGGTTCAAATCCTGTGACTGAAATTTATAATTATTCCAGAATGTAACCTTTGTATATAAATTTCATTAAAATTTTATATTAACATTAAATTTTACCCGATATTATAAGGCGAGCAAAGTAATCGGTAGGCGTTTTAATAAATTACATTAAGTAAGCATTAAATAAGGGTTGCCTACTGCGTGAAATTAGGACTGGTTTCATCAAAACGTGAAGTAGCTGTTATCTGAGATTGAACTGTTAATCAACCAAAATCGTTGGTAAGTGACGAAGGGAAACGCATTAAGGATGACTCACGCTAGACCGTGTCGGGTCCGAGCCGAGTGTCGGCCGTAGCACGGTCAACTAATATTACATATATTTTGTATGAACACACTCACGTTATACCGAGCGGCAACCGAGTGACGCCCGAGCAACACACGACACGAGACACTCGGCTCGGACCCGACACGGTCTAGCGTGAGTCAAGCTTTATCATGGCTCTGTTTATTTAAGGTAGGCTATTCACCAACTCTTTATATTAGATTTTAATCAATAGATTGGTTTAAATCGCTTCTTAGGTACTACATAAAAAAAAAAAAACAAAAAAACATCTAGGGACAATGTCACACAGATCATCCTAGCCCCAAACTAAGCAAAGCTTGTACTATGGATACCAGGCGATATACATACTTATATAGATAGATAAACACTTAAGTTACATAGAAAACATCCATGACTCAGAAACAAATATTCGTGCTCATCACACAAATATTTGCACTTACCGGGATTCGAGCCCAGGACCACCAGCTTCGTAGGCAGAAGCACTACCAACTAGGCTACGGTGACCGTCATTACATAGTACTTTATAAAGGACTCTAGTCCATAGAGTAAAGTACCAGTATGTTTAGGTCTCGATTATCATGTGCTATTAACCGGTATAGGATAGGGGGTATAACTGTTGGCCTGTTTGCGTTGGTTCGATTCCCACCAAGGACAGATATTTGTGTGCATGAACATGTCTGTTTGTCCTGAGTCTGAGTTTAATTATCTATATAAGTATGTATTTACAAAAGAAATCCGTACGTTGTATATCAGTTATCTGGATTCCATAGTACAAGCTCTGCTTACTTTGGGATCAGATGACCGTGTGTAAATAATGTCTCAGGATATTATTAAATTGTTGGAGAGAGACGATCAATTAATACTCGATATACCTACTTCAGTCATTTCTCTCTGATTATAAAGCTCTTAAATACCGGTTAACTTTTATATCGCCCAATAAGAAAAACGGCACGAGAAAAACTAACGATGTATCGCTTGCTATATAAAACAATATAAAACATTATCCTTGAAATCATTATATATTTATTTTTGGTTTCTACTGACGACTTCAAAATGCTAGTACACTTTCGGCATGATTAATATCTTGTCTTACCATACAATAACGTCGTAATATGGACCGATGATCTTGTGTGGGTTGATGGAAATTGCTGGATGCGGATAGCGCAAGACCGGCAATTGTGGAGATGTTTAGAGGAGGCCTTTGTCCAGCGGTGGACGGACCGGCTGGCCGACCGTTCGGCTGATATGATGATGATGATGAACGTCGTAATAAGTTTTGTTTGCAATTTTAGGTCCATCTGGGGCTCTACCGGCTAAGTCGCCGAACATCGATTTCTTAAATGGCGTTCAAATACATAAAGGTTAAAAATGACTTTGTCAATCGTTAAATCGGCTTCAACGTTGACAATCGATTCCGGACCATTTATGACGTCACATGTGCTAATGAAAGCCGATTTAACGATTGATTTAGTAATTTTTAACCTTTATTTATTTGAACGCCATATAAGAAATCGATGTTCGGCGACTTAGCCGGTAGAGCCCCAGTTTTGTAGTTGAATCGAGAAGGTGTAACAAACCAACATTGAAAATATTTTATTTTAATATTTTGACTGGCCCGTTGGTCTAGCACAAAGATCCTGGCTGGAGATCGAATGCACGAGCTCTGGATTAGCAGTCAGGCCCACTGGTTAGTTAGTGACCCTCACTGCTGATCCAGAGTTCAGTCGATTATAAAAATAAAATAAAATAAAATACACTTTATTGTACACAAAAAATAAAAGAACATTTAACAATGAAACATTAATTATAATGTACAATGGGCGGTCTTATCGCATAGAGCGATTTCTTCCAGACAACCTTTGGATGGATAGGAATGAAATGTGTAAAAATGCCGAGGATGGTGCAACAAAGTGTAGTACATAGATAAAAAAGAAAAAAAGAGATAATTAAAAAGGTATACTAAAAACTAAAAATATGTTAATGATCATATTATTATTACACAAATAAAATACTATATTATACTATACTATAAGTTCAGTCGATTATATGTTCTGGGCTGGGTGAAATTTATCTAAAGTATGTATGTATTTAGAATAAAACAAGTATTTTTATTAGTCGTCTGGTTGCATAGTACAGGCTCCGCTTAGTTTGGGAACAGATTGCAGTGTGTTGTTTATCCATAGATACTAGACATTTAATGGTGTAGTTCTGGATATGAGCAAGGTCACTGATGTTCATCGAGGGGTAGAAGGACATCAGGTGTAGGGTAATTTATTACTCTTTTTTGGCGTAGTATAGTAGACAACATTAATGAACATCACTTCATTAGACCTAAAAATTAAGTAAGACTTGAGCGCTACTTGTCCTAGTATAATTAAAACTTAATAACATATCTAGGACAGTAATCAACAAGATCAAACTAGTTTTAAACTTAAGTTTCCATAACGAGTCTATGTTTTCAACATAATATCTGTCTCTTTAATTTTAGTTAACGTGTTTGATTCCTAGACTTGCTCTTTATAATTTGTTTACAGACAATTGTTTGTTTTATCGATGATGCTGTTGTAAAAATGTGTACGTAGTTCCATAACAAAAATAAAAAATACAATAATATCCTGGAACATTATTCACACACGGCCATCTGAAACTACATAACTGATATACTGACTACATATACTATTTTTCTTTTGTAAATACGAATTTTTGTAGATAATGACACCTAAACTCAGGACAAACAGACATGTTCACCAATATTTGTCCTGGGTAGGAATCGAACCCACGACCTTTGGCGTGAAAGGACAGTATCTACCAACCACGCAAAGAGAGGTATTGATCTGATAAAAATGAGAAGCAAGTACAATTGGCGTGAGTTCACCGGATATGTCTAAGAAATGACGTAGGAATACTCGTTTAAGAACTGTTTCTCACAAACATACGACAGAACACATTAGAAGATTACCTTAAGGAAAATAATGTGCAGGCAGGCAGTATTTTGGGCACGTTAAACTTTTCGAGTGAATGCACTCAAATGTTGTTATTTTAGTACCTCAAACACGTTTGTGCCTTTGCTCCTTGAAACAGGTTCCTTAAGATTCCCTTTAGGTTGCGTCACCCGTGAACTGGAAGGATGCTTCCATTGCTTAAAATAGCTTCGCAACAAAAAAGTATAATCAATAACAAGGTGGATCCTTGACTACAAAAAACTGTTAGAGCTGTAGCGATGATCTAACAGTTTTTGGTTAATCATCAATTGGGATAGTGGGTTCATGTTAAAAATATATATTATAGTTTTAAACGTATCTTATTTGATGAGCTCTTTCTGCTTAGAATACTAATACTAGAAGGTATAGACACTAAATAATTAAGGCCTCCTTGTCAAAGATCGGACATGGTGGCCGGTCTAATGGAGATTATAGTGCACAAGTTTGTGCGAAAACAAAAGGGCTATTTCTTTTCCATAACTCTCATGATGACCGAGATGACTAGTGAGACGTCCGGAAAAAGGTATAGGTATAGGGCTAACAGCTTTATGCACTCTCCATGGCATAGTGTGTGATACCAGCAACTACCAAACTGCGGGCTGATAATAAGAATTTTATTAGCAGAAAAATCCTTCAAATGTACCTTATATTGCCCCGACCCGGCATTAAAACCCAGAATCACATTGTCTAAGTCTAGTGGTAGCGTGGGTCAAACGCTACCACTAGACTTACGAAGCAGAAAAATCAATAATCTTAAAATAATGATATTACTTACTCGTATTATACTTATTTATGACGGACGTGGTTAGAGGCGAACCGGAATAGTCTATCAATTTCCTACTGATCTTAAAACTCAATTTTAATACTTTTACGCGATGGAACATCACAAAATTGACTCTAATAATGCCTTAATACAACACAATTTAAAATGTTATTTTATATACGCTTTATGATAAGGAAAACCTTTGATATCTATTTTTTTTTAATTCGTGTTGATAGTTTTTATCTCGTTATTTTGACTCGTAGGTACGTTGTAAGTAAGCAGCGCGACCTAATTTCCAAATTCATTCCCATCCGAATAAGACGAGATTGGCGTGAAACTATGAAATTGTATCTTGTCGGTCATTTGATTGTTGAATAGTAACTGCCTTTACTTTACTGTTAGTGAGTTACTGTACTTGTAAAAACCGAGCAAAAGACTAGAGAGTTTGTTCATTACTGCTTTCAATCGTAAAACTTGAGTACAACAGTTGCAGAAACTTTGCAATAAAGTAACAAAGAATTCCAACTTGATAAATCATTAGCGAAAGATTTCAAGTTCCAAGTTTTAGTCTCGATAAATCGTAAGAAACAAATGTTTGACTCTTAGATGACCTATCGGTTCGTTAGCTTCAGGTTACTGGCAAATGTTATCGGTACCCGTTTTATTTTAGGTAGCCTATATAGGTTTCTCTTCTTTATACTCACTCTACAAAATCGTTATTATTTTTGCGAAAGTAATGGAATGTGTATCTCTCTAGAGATATACATTTTGTTTGTGTTCTTTTGAGACTAAGAGAGTAGCTTTCTTAGTCTCAAAAGAACACAAACAAAATCTCATTCATTGCTCTTCATTGCTCTTTGGTGATCTTGAACCTTATTATAAGTACCATAGTAAGAGATCACGTCATTGTTCCATAAGTTATCACTGGCAACACACACTGGTCGAAGACTTTCGACTTAGACACTGCGGTATTTAGGACGAGAAGATACTACATATAAAAAAAGAGAATAAACTACTCATAGATACTATATAGGTTTCGAGTTCTGGTCCTGAAGTTGGACTGACATGATAGCGTTCTCATACAACTTTAACACGATATACCGGTAGTCAATCAAAACCTTAGCATGGCCTATGTTTCGATCGAATCAAAGGCATTCTAATAGTCCACAAACGCTAAGCATAATGGCTGGTTATACTCCTCGCATTTCTGTATAACTTGCCGCAGCATATGTATGTTGTCTATGATGCTAAAGCCTTTTCAGAAACCCGCTTGTTCGCTAGACTGTAAGTCGCCAAATCTGCCCGCGAGAAGTTTCGTAATGACTCTAAAAAAATTGACGTATGAGATGAAGTCGTATATGCCTGGTTATTTATCTATTTAATTAGTAATATTTTTTATATTTTACTAAATTAGGTACGTACATTTATAGATTTAATTGTATCAATTATATATGTTATTAAGTTATTATTATGTTTGTATAAAATGTTTTATGCCTACATTTAATTAGCATTTTTTCCTCTCATTTTATGTTTCTAACCTTGAAAATATTATTAAGGCCCTGTATGGCCTGATAGCGATACATTGTCGAATCTGGAAGGTAATAAAGTATATATTATTATTAAGAATGCTATTACATGCGGTTTTATTGGTAGGCATCGCGATTTTTTATATGTTGGCTGCTTGACTATGTAAGTAAATAGTCAAGCAGCTTATTGAAAAAAGTCGCTGTATTCATTAAGTCACTTAAGCTTACTGACTTACTATCTATCGTTTAGCGCTTTTCAAGAGTTCCTTGTAGGATTATAAGATCTGTAAGTAACATGAAGTCTTTACGTAATTATTCATAGGAAATGTGATTCTGAGGTAACTGATTGTTACCTAAATTTTGACTCAGGTATAAGGGGACTGTCTGCATTTCCTCGGACCCTTTTACCTGAGTCAAAATTTAGGTAACAATCAGTTACCTCAGAATGAAGCCTATCTTAGAAATACAATACTATTGCATGTCACTATTATGTCCACTGTGAGTTCAACTTACGTGAGCTTAACGAGATTGCAAAGTCTTTTCTTAACTAGTAATTTTCTTTGTAAGGATACATATTATATATTTTAAAATAAATTATATTTAACCTTTAGAATATAATGTACGTCAAATATTTAAACTGGCCGTATTGTTACAAATTATATAATATTTCAATTTAAATTTTAGTAGTATTGGCTAAAAACTCGTTGAAAAAAAACTTACTTGTGTATTCAACGCCTTAAGTGAATTAACAATTAACGTTAACAATTTTATTACCTGTAAAAAATAAACATTTACATATTAAAAATATCAACTTAATTTGTTCATTTCATATATTAATCTTACGTTATAATAATTTTATCTTAAATCGATATGCAGAGCTCGTAAACGGCTCACAAATAAGGTGTTATAACTGTATAGAATTAACTGAATTTAAGATAAACTTGTGCGACATGTTGCATATTGGTTCCTTTTTTGTCGACAGTATTATGTAGCTATTTAACCAAGGTGGAATGTCAAGAGCAAATGAGGAATGCATCCGCCGACTTGACCGACTTTGGCCAGGTTTCTTCTTTCTATAAATATACAGCGCGTAACAAAACTAGTTGCATTAATTTTGAGACCTCAGTTGGTTTATATAATGATGTTTGATATGTTGACTTTTACCTACTATGCTATTATTATTATTAGTTGTTTGGGGCTCGATGCCTTGATGGCATCTAGCTACCTCGACCATTACTGATCTGTTGTAGCAGAGCTCCTTGACTTTGTTAAAGTTGACTGCTTAATCCTATAGCTTCTAAAATCTCCCATATCGATTGTGCAGTGAGTGTTTGTATCTCTTCCGGTTGCATAATATGTGAAATTCAATGATGCATCTAACTATAGTTTCAAACACCATTGTAATAAATAAATTAATAATTAATAATGAACACAAAAAGTTAGTAAATACGTGTTTATGGACTCGATACGTATTCATGAAATAACGAGTATCTCTCATTCACTCTCGTCAAATTACGATAGTTTGGTGTATGGTAGATACATACACAATGTTCTCTAGGCTGTATAAATATTTCATTGAACAACACGATATTAAAGTAGATAAGATATGATAATAATAATAACTTAAGTAATTTAAACACGATTCCTCGTCTATACTAATATTATAAAGAGGTAACGTTTGTGAGTTCGTGACGTTGTAAGGGATAATCTCTGGACCTACTGAACCGATTTTCAAAATTATTTCACCAATTGAAAGCTACGTTATTGCGGAGTGCCATAGGCTATGATTCATCATCATAATTTTTATTTATTCCAACCTTTTAACCCGAAGTATTACGCGGGGCAAACGGACAGGGACAAACATATTTAAAACGCGGAATGTAGTTCGCGGGCACTGCCAGTAAGTTATAGTTAGGATGGAATAATAAAACACACGTTGTCACTATATAAACTCTGGTAGAATTATACCTTTCTTGAATAATAATCAATATAAGAAATGTTTTTCATTTTCAATTCTGAACACTCAAGGGTTTTTAGTTTTATTTCTGATAATTATATTAAAAAAGAAAAGAAAAAAAAAAGAAGTTTGTATTAGAATTATACGACGAACATCTCATCTCATATTTTTAAACTATTTACAATAAGTTCTGTTGTACAAAATGAACATGAGCCTTGCACCTTGCAGTTATTTACGTTAATAGGTAATATTGCCGGTTTACGTCAATTGAATATATTATTGCTCGTTGAAAAATTATGTTTCTCAGACCACTTTGTCACCGATATCCTATTAAAGTACATTACTACTGCAATCGTAAAAGTATGATTCATATATCGATAATGTTAAAGTGCATAATAATCATATCTGCAATTATAATAAGAATTCGTATTATCCAATTTATTAGAGCGTGAAAATTGGAAGATAAAAGAACAGCGTATTCCAACTATTGTGCACATTTTAGTTAGAGCTTTTGTTATAAGTAGGCTTGTAATGTTTTATTTTCGTAACACCAAAGAAAGTAACACAATACCTAAATGCGAAGCTTTCACTCACACACTTTAGATTCGGTATTTCAACTACGTTAGTTATTGCCATTTTATAATAACCAAGCGACAAATATTTCACGCCAAATAATAAATTCGTTTTGAAAATTTTGAACGAATTCAATATAGTTGGAGTGCTTACTTTGGCCCCGATTCATCTCAGAAACTTCAATTCCATATATATTTTTATAGAAATTTCAAAAGTTGTTTAGTAAAACCTCAACTGTCAGATACATACAAGCTATAAGTTTTAACATTCGGCACGTGTCTAGAATATCTCGGGAGGAGCACTGAACTTACTGCGGGTACGTTGACTCGAGGGGAGCGCAACCCGAGGACATTATATAATTTATGTCAGAGCTAAAAGCGGAGAGCGCCTTCGAGTGCCTTTTTCGTATTCCCTTTAACGAGGCAGATCATTGTTTTAGACACTTAATGATTAAAACCCTTTTGGGTAGTTTATACGTTGAAGTGTTTTAAATAGGTTTTTAACTAACTTGAAAAGGTTATATTACTCTGTTACTGACTTTTTATTTTTCTTTTGGACAATACAAATACCTAATTGGTACGTGGCTGACGGCAAAGAACTTTACCACCCCATCTCATCCCGTGGAGGGCGGAAAAGTCTTCCCGATGGAATTTCTCCCAGAAATCGGGCAGCAACATCTCTTTGTGTACTCTGACCATCATATTGCGATCGCCAACCCGTTTGCCAAGCGGGGCGATTATGGCATATCCCTCCAAATGATGGACATGAAACTCCATTGTGGAAATCTTTTGGGAAGGCCTTTGTTCAGCAATGTGCGTTATTTGGCTGACATGATAACAAATCGCCACGAACTTAATTTAAAATACCTAAATTTCAATGAGTGATAAATGTAGTGTTGCACATTGTTTAAGGAGATCGTCACACTAGCTGGCGACCAGTTTTTTCGGGTTCTAATGACGCAAAAAAGGAAAGATAAAGGAGTGTGCATTGTGTTCGTAAATTTCATGTTCGTGAAGTGTCCTTTTTTCCCAACTTTTAAAAATATTTTGATTTGAAGATTATATCTTAGAATGACACAACATTATGTCATTTGAGTTTCTCGATGTAGCTTCACCCAAGTTGGAAGCAATTCATCACTGAAGTACGTCCAAAAGTTTCTTAAGCAGTTGAATAATTCGCATGAGAAAAGTCAATGGTTTTTGGAGTTTCACGCCAACTAATTTCCTTCAAGTTACACGCTTTGATGCTACTCTATTTCCTTCATTTATAACATTGGTTTAGTTTTATTTTACAAGACATGATTATTTAAAATGATTCACAAATACGGTAGTTATAATATTATACAACATTATGTATTGGTATTATTGCAACACTGTCATTATATTCTTCACACATGCTCGCCGGTTTAGGGTACTTCTGACCAGGCCTTTCTTAAGAACGTCTCCGATTTGGTCAGAGAATGTTCTACGAGGTCTTCCCTTCGAATATAATGACAGTGAAAGAGGCAAAAAAGGTGTGGAAATATCGTCACAAATGGAAATCTGTTGTCTCTGCCTACCCCTCTGGGAAACAGGCGTGAGCCTATGTATATATTTACGTATTAATGCAACAAACCTTTTTTTTTTATTCCCGACTTTCAACCGAGTTGCATTAATCGCGGTCAGCCTGTGACCATGATCAATGCAACTGCATTCATTAAAAAACATGTCTGACATAAATATAAAACCTTTAAAATAAAACGAAACGAATATTTTAATTAGAGATATAATTATGATAACGAAAGAAGGAAAAGTGAAGTATTAATATTACTTTGCAAAGTTGCTTTGAAATGAAATTGTTCTTTAATACAGCGTGTGTTAATTAATAATGTCATTTGATGTTCACATTTTCCTTTGTACATCTCTTCATCGGGCAGAAAACATTTGCTTTGGCTATCCGTTTGTATAATTAATAATCTATTTGCAGTTCATTTGTGTTATGGGTGTATTTAATCACACTAATATTATAAAATCGAAAGTTTGTGAGTATGTTTGTTACTTCTTCACGCAAAAGCTACCGAACGGATTTTGATGAAAATTTGTAGTAATTATAGCTTATATATCCGAATAAGACATAGGCTATAATTTATAAAGTTTAACGCGGGTAAAACCACGGGGAACAACTAGTTTTTAATAATTTTCAACAGATTTCATACAATTTGATAGGGATTATAAAATCGGTTCACAAACAATAGAATAATCCTTTAGCATATTATAAAAAAACAGAAAACATACAGATGAATTGATATCCTCCTTTTTTTAGACAGAAATTTATTTTATAGGAAGATTTCCATGGTTAGAAATAGTTGATAGAACATTTACATTAGGTGAAAATTCAAAGTTGTGTTACTGAAGCGTATAATAATATTATTTTTATTTTTTAAAGGCAACGTTACCCCTAGGGACCTGAGTACCTAAGTCATGTCGTGCCTGTTTTTACCGCTGCAAAATACCGTCAATATTATATATATTATCATAATCTACTTAAAAATTATATAAGCTTCCGATAAAAGTTGAAGGGATGGTCGAGTTGTGGAAACAAGTTTTACATGATTTTGTATTTTATTTGGAAAGTGGAGGGAAAACACACATAAACAGTGAAAGCAATTCTGTATGCATTACTTGAGGAACGCATAAACCTACTTCTGGTTCACAATTTTAGCGAAGTTATCAGTTTTCTTCTTTGTCACGCTGTAGACCAGGATGACTAGAAATGGTGCGTTTCGTTTGATTCGAAAAGGTGACTAGGGAAAAGAATTTGGTGATATCCCTAAAAAATGGATGATAAACTCTACCCTATCGTCATATTATTTGCGAGCCAGTTATGCTTGAGTCCTATTGGTTTAGAGGCCACGTTTTTTAAATGCGCCGTCGAGGCGCGTTTTAGAAACGCGCGTCGACGGCACGCTTTTATCCTACAGAGCAGTTTGGTGTTTGATTGAATCGATACAAACGCGATGCTAACGCGCGTCTGTATCGCAGGAAACGCGCGTCAATAGCGCGCTTAAAAAACGTGGTGTGCATAGGTCCTTAGAGAAACGTTGATGTTATGACGCCATAAACTAAAACCTACGTATTTATCTAACTGAGCATTCAAATCTGCTTCTTAACGCTTAATTTAATATACGCCAAACAGTATAAGTTTTCAAGTCACTAATACATCTCTTAACTAACTTAATATATAAAATAAATATCTCGGAACAACTAACACACTGCTATCTAAAGCCAAACTAGGCAGAACTTGTACTATGGCAACCGGACAACTAATAAACTTACTTACTTACTTATCGTAAGGGTAGTGCTTACCTTAGTGTCAGTTGTTCAAGCCGCCCAGTAGGCCTCCGCCATGGCGTAACGACTGTTACCTAATAGCTACAACCGGACCAACAGCTTAACGTGCCTTCCGAATCACGGAAAGGCTTAAAAAATAAACCATTTTGGCGGTCACCCATCTATGGACTGACCGTGAGCCTCGTTGTTTAACTTAGCCAATCACTTACGGACCAATGAGAGCATCTGGCTATGAGCGATAAACTTACTTATAAGTTTCTAAGTACATACCTACACGTTATAGTTAAATTACATCCAGGCACATACAGGACGGTCACCGTAGCCTAGTTGGTAGTGCTCCTGCCTACGAAGCTGGTGGTCCTGGGTTCGAATCCCGGTAAGTGCAAATATTTGTGTGATGAGCACGAATATTTGTTTCTGAGTCATGGATGTTTTCTGTGTATTTAAGTATTTATCTATCTATATAAGTATGTATATCGTCACCTAGTACCCATAGTACAAGTTTTGCTTAGTTTGGGGGATCTGTGTGACATTGTCCCTAGATATATAAAAAAAAAAAAATCGGGGTCATCAAAGATTTGTCCTGGGTGGGGATCAAAACCATGACCTCTGGCTTAGCAGCCAGGGTCATTAACCACTAGACCAACCGGTTGGGCGCGGAAATGTTTAGAAAAAAATAACTATAGCGGTCATTCATCCGCATAATGATCGCAATTTCTTAAACCCGTTGAATGTTCACCGCTCAGGGCGTGCAACAATGTGTGACCCAATTTTGAAGTAAATTTCCAGGCTTGCATTGCAAATACATGTACCAAAAGATACTTAGAGATTAGCTCCCTTTATTGTGCTTTTGACGGGCCTGTTGGCGTGCTTGGTAAATGCTTGCCTTTAACGCCGCAGGCCGTGGGTTTGATTCCCAACTAGTTCAGATACTTGTGTGCATGAACATATTTGTTTGACCTAAGTTTGGGTGTAATTTTCTATATAGGGTGGCCGAGAAGTTGACGTTCAAACGCAAAATTTAGATAATTTATGATGAGGAGTGTCCGAATCACCCCCATGTATGTTCTTCGATTATGCGTAGTTTTCAAGATATAATTTCTTGAACCATTTTTTTCGTAATTTTCACCTAACATCAGTTTTCAATTTTTTCTCGTTCTGTTGAACATTTCTGGTTCAGTTTTTTTTTGTGATAACTAATTAGCTTAGTTTAACCTAACACCCTAAAAAGTATGGTTGATCTAATCAGTTCAGAACTGACTTATGATTTATACGAAAGTTTCGAATTAGGGTTTGAGCTCAGGTCTCCTAAAATGTCAAAGTATAAAAAAAAAACGCAAAATCGTAGAATACATGAGGGGATTCGGATACTCATCATCATAAATTATCTAAATTTTACATTTGAACATCAATTCCTCGGCCCCCCTATATAGGTAATATGTTGTATGTATATACAAAAGAAAAGTAGTACCTATATGTAGTATATCAGTTGTCTGGTTTCCATAGTACAAGCTCTGTTTAGTTTCGGATCCGATGGCCGTGTGTGAATAATGTCCCAGGATATTATCATAACTATATTACTCTGTTAGCATATCTGTTTGATATAGAAAAAACGATGCTTTAAAAACTACTCCGAAGTTATACACCCATCTCGAATATTCCTAATCCATACAAAACCAAGTTAAATAAATAAAATAAATAAATAATAAATAAAAAAGGTTTTTATTCACGTAGACTTTAAAAAAGCGCTTGTAAATAGTCAGAACATGTTTGTAGTAATATAGTTGTATACATTAGATATTATTTCTAGTAACATAGATATTTAGGTACATCTTGTATGAAAACATTTATAAAATTTATTTTATTACAGAAATGATATTTAGCTAGCTCGTATCAAGTTATTGTCAAGAGATTATGTTTAATTATCTAGTTTAAGTCTAATATTTTTACTACATATTGTCAATGGTTCTGTCTATATTAAAGGTATTATTATTATGACGGACCTTGTATTAATAACGACGGTCGCGCTTTAATGCTACCACCGGATCCAATGCGCCCCAACTGAGAAGACCCAGCGAAACAAACTCAGTGGGTTCATCTACTACCGGTTTCAACACGACCCAGTTGAGACGGTCCGGCGAAACATACTCAAGCGGGCATGAACACGGGATTTGGTCCAATTAGAGTAATTATTTAGTAGGCAAACACAATATATGCTCGATCGGTTGTCTGAATGCTTATTATTTTAGATTATATTTAGGTATACAAAAGAAAAACTTCGAAACAATAACATTATTCATTTTGAGACAGAGTCAATAATTTTAAATTAAGTATATGATAGCAATCATTTACAGATAGTTCACGTAACACAGCAGATCAGTCATGTCTATATGGCTACAAGATCTCCAGCGAGCAATGTGCAGGTAGGAAGTGAGAGCCAGACGTCTTTGTCATCGATGTACTCTTTAGTGGTGTAATAACCCCTAGCCATAAGTATACGTTTAATATGTGTTTTAAAACTTGTGTCAGGCAGATCAGTAATTTGAGTAGGAAGCTTGTTATAAAACCTAATACAATTTCCTAAAAATGATTTATTAGTTTTGCTTACTCTAAAGCCTGGCATGGCCAGTTTGTTTTTATTCCTAGTATTTATATTATGCAGTTCACTTTTCTTTTTATAATTATGAATATTTTTTCTAACAAACATTATATTCTGATATATATATTCCGATGGCACAGTAAGTATATTTATTTCTTTAAACAAATTTCGCAAAGAATCGCGACTGCCTAAACCATAAATGGCTCTGACTGCTCTTTTCTGCAATACAAAAATAGTACCTATGTCAGCCGCCGAACCCCACAGCAGAATGCCATACGACATAATGCTATGAAAGTACGCGAAATACACTAATCTAGCAGTTAGTTCATCTGACAATTGTCTTATTTTCCAGACAGCCATAGGAAGCCGAACTTAATTTACCTGCTAACTTTTCAATCTGAGGACCCCATTGCAATTTTGAATCAAGTGTCAATCCTAAAAATACGGTCGATGGGACTAGATCTAATATTTTCGCATTAAGTGCAACTGTTGGTACAATTTGAGTCACATTCGGCAATGAGAACCTGATGCATTTAGTTTTCCCTGCATTTAACAAGAGATTATTTGCCGAAAACCATTCTGATATAAAGCTGAGTGTTTTATTATGCTCAATAAGATCTTTATCCTTTCTATTTACTTTAAATATGAGCGAAGTATCATCAGCGAACAAAACTATCTCTGATACTTTCTCTACCAGATAAGGGAGATCATTTATATAAACTAGAAATAAAAATGGGCCCAATATAGATCCTTGGGGCACCCCCATTTTCACAGGATGACGTGCCGAAGTGGCACCGCCTATCGAAACCATCTGTTGTCGCCCCGATAAATAGGACATCACAAGATCAAGAGATGTGCCAGATATTCCATAGTACTTCAGTTTAACAACGAGCGTACGATGATCAACGCAATCGAAAGCCTTAGAGAGATCACAGAAAACTCCCAGCGCATCCTGTGATCCCTCCCAAGCCTCCAATATTGACCTAATTAATGTGCAACCTGCATCCTGAGTAGAGCGGCCCCTTGTAAACCCGAACTGCTTGTTATGCAATATCTCATTCACGTTAAAGTGCGACAACATTTGGCTGAGCATCAGCTTTTCAAATATTTTACTTAAAGCTGGTAGTATTGAGATAGGCCTATAATTCGTGGCATTTTTTGAACAACCTGCCTTGAAAATGGGTATTATCTTACTTATTTTCATTAAATCGGGAAAGACACCATCACTTATACAGCCATTGAAGATGGCTGCAAGAATTGTAGCAATGTTTAGTATGATTGATTCAATTGCTTTAACAGACAGTCCCCACAAATCTTCTGTGCCTTTCCTTTTAATATTCTTAAAAGCTTTTATAATATCATCACTTGTTACGGATTTAAAACTAAAGTTAGGTACAGTTTGTTTTACGCTTTGATTTAAAAAGAGTTCAGCCACATCTGGTGATGATGCGAGACACTTAGTAATATCCACGGGTATATTTGCAAAAAAAGCAGCTAAAAAATTGGCAATGGTAAGCTTGTCTGAAACCAGTTCATCACCAATATTCAATACTAATGTTTGATCTCTTGATCTACTTTTACCAGTTTCAGTATTAATTATTTGCCAAGCTGATTTTATTTTATTATTAATATTAAATAATTTTATCTCTTATATATAAAGATTTAGCTTGAATGCAAACCTTTTTAAAAAATTTTGAATAATTTCTAACATAATTAATGAAATTGACATCAGGGTTATAGGACCTTCTGTCATACAACTCATATAAAAATCTCTACTCAGTCTAATGCCTTGAGTTGCCCAAGAACTAAATTTTATCTTATTACTGTCAACCGTTATGTTTTTTATTTTACAAGCTTTATTAAATTCTTTGCAAATACAGTGGAATAATGTAGTGTACATATCGTTAGGCTTACTTTTGTTTGGCAATAGATGGCACAAACTATTCTCCAGGTTGTTACTGAACTTTCCCAAATTAGATTTTGTTAAAGGTCTAAAACTAATTTTTTGTTTATTTATATTTATCTCATTTTTTATCTTTACTATTTGGCATTTATGGTCAGAGCGAACACCAGCCACCAAACACTTCTCAGAGACATCAAAGTTGGTAATTATGTTATCAATGCAAGTAGCAGATGTGGGTGTGACTCTCGTGGCCTCAGAGAACAAGCATTTAAGGTTAAAGGACCGAAATACAGATAGAAATATGTTTATTTCAGGTGAATCTGCTAAAATGTTCATATTAAAATCACCACATACAAGGATTTTTTTTTTACTTTTAATTTTCCTAAGAATGTCTTCTATTGTTGCTGTAAAAAGCTTTAAATCGGATGCTGGTGGTCTATACACACATATTATACAATAAAACTGCGTCTCTACACATGCCACCTCACACACACGCTCAATAGATAGTTGGCATATATCTTTACGTTCTTTAAATTTAATTTGGTCTCGAAGTAGTATCAGTACTCCACCACCCTCTGCCGAAACCCTATTATAAAAGCTGGCGACCCTATAGCCACAGACACTAAAAGCCATCTTGTGTGCCTTCAGCCATGTTTCTGTAAAACAAAGGATATCTATTTCATATTTTTCATTAAAAAGTTCTATGTCTAGAATTTTGCCAGAGAAGCGGTTTATATTTTGATGTGATAGAATTAGAAAGTTATCACACTTCTCTATTGTCATGCTTACATGTTTAAACTACTAACTAAATTGATTTTAATAACATTACTAAAAGATGGTATAAAAAGTGACTTCATCATACTACTTATGACTGAGTTAATATGTGCCGCTACTAAACTTGCAAG
Organism: Pseudoips prasinana; assembly: GCA_951640165.1. Taxonomy (NCBI): domain Eukaryota; kingdom Metazoa; phylum Arthropoda; class Insecta; order Lepidoptera; family Nolidae; genus Pseudoips; species Pseudoips prasinana. The sequence continues at coordinate 10,852,449 of OX621239.1, forward strand.
TATGTTCAAAAATTTTCTTGAAACAGTAACTGTACTCATGGTTACCCTACAAGAATCTATAAAACTATTTGTGTCCAAAAATATAAATTTATCACTATAATGGCTAACCAAAAACTGTAGGTGCATATTTAGCTTGTGGATATAATTATTTGTACTATCAGGCACATTGGACACATAGGGGAAGGCACACAATATTATCTTATTACAGTCTAATTCTAACATCTCAGTGAAACTATCTGTAATGTCTTTTTTCTTTAAGTTTTTACAATTTCCTACCATTAGAGTTATACATGATTTGGCACTGTGTTTATTCTGAATTAATTTATGTATTATATCTTTATAATGTAATCCTGGCATACAATAGTTGACAAAGGAACAACTCAGCTTATTACAAAGCAAGGTACCAAGGCCCTTACCCATTTCATCGGAATACAGTATGGAGCTATGTTTAGTAATGTCATTTTGTGGAGATACTGGTGACTCTGATCCCAGCTGTGTGTATGACTCCACTACTGCACTACTGGTGTTAATCGGTTCCAATGTCCCATTGCTTTCAGGATTACACTTTCCAGCTAGCAATTGCATTTCATTTTTGTATGACTGGAAACTGTGATATGAGATTGCTAGGGACTTCTCAAGAGTTTTTATCTCAGAAAGCAACGACTGAGTGTCTTTTCCATAAATTAGTTTGCTATCCTCTAATTTAATTTTATAATTTTCTAATTTGTTTAATAATGCCCTACGTTCTTTACTTAGTTCAAGTATGTATTGTTTTAGCTTGTCACTACATAAGGAATTAATGCTTGGCTGGCAGTCTACACAGTCATCGCTAGTCAAATCAATGGTCACCGTTGTATTAATAGGGAGACCCACCGGACTACAACTGGCCAGTTCGATATGCTATCGTAAAATCTATCTGAAATTTATTAAGCCGACTCCCAGCACTTGGCACAGTAGAGAGTTAAAATTTACAGACCGGTTGTTAGGAAGATCCGGAATATGATCCGGTTGCGTCTAGGTGAAAATCAGGATTGATTCTACGTAGTCGATCAAATGTATGTGCAAATGCATATATTTGAAATATCAACATGTACGCAGTGGTTACAGTAGTTCAAGCCGTCTTATAGGTGTCTGCAAAGACTTAACGACTCATTTGTTTCATGAGCCTGCCGGGACAAATACCAGTCGGTAAAGTTATAGATATCCTAAGCATTGCATCTATCCAAAATTTAAGTCCTTGGCACTTGTCTGTGTAGCATTCTCCATTTTTTTCATTGTAGAGCCATATTTATTATCCTTTTACTTCTTGATACCACTTGTAATGTTTCTTTAAGTTATTCAGTAAACTTTCTCCTCGGTCTTCCTCTCTTTCTTCTTGCGTTTATTTTTCCTTCTATTATATTTGTGATAAACTGGTCGTTTCGGATTAGATGGCCTATCATCTTATCCCTTCTGGTTTCTATGTGTTTAAAAGCATTGCAAGCGTCCATAAACTACAGTGACTGATAACCATCAGGTGAGCCACTAGCATGTTTATGAATAAGGTGGGCGGTCGCTCATATATTAGCTGACTATGTACCCAGGTGGTTAACCTCATCGGCCGTTTACGAATTCGTGACGTCACGTGGCTATGAGTACATCAATTAGACTTGACTCAATGGTAATAATGAGAAAAGAGTTAATATAATAATATCCTGAGACATTCACACACGGCCCTCTGATTCTAAACTTAGCAGAGGCTGTACACACGGCTACATATTATCAAGCTATACATTTCCAGTATAAGCTGGAAATTCTATACAACGCGAGTTGTATAGAATTTCCATATAGTGAGAGGTGAGCTTATATTGGAAATGTGTAGCTTGATATGTGGCCGTGTGTACTATGGAAACCAGGTAACTGTTATTCTACATATACTACTTTTTTTCTAATACACACTTATCTCGTATAGATAATTAAACCCAGACACGTTCATGCGCAGAACTATTTATCCTGGATGGGAATAAAACTCACGATCTGCGGCGTGGAAGATAACTATTTACCAAATACGACAACCGGGTACGTCAAATCGATGTATCAATAAATAGTTTTTGATAGATTTCGATTTCAAAGATCCGAAAACCCCATAACAATAAAGACGCTAGACAAATCGCGTGCACCAAGCTAAGTATTACGTCTGACTTTCGCTTCGCTTTGTCGATCGGTTCGGGTATTGAGGCGTTATGTATAATTAGTTGCGTCAAAACCGCTACGTGTGCTCTACCGGTCCTCGCGTGAGGAGAATTTGTTATGATACTACTTTCACATCGCATCAAATCATCAGACGTTTTCGATACCTGTTATTGATATTGTCCTGGCTGCTTGTTTCGATATTTGAGTTGTCAGTTGCAGGTAGTGACAGCTTCTCATATTGAAATCGTGTGCTATTTTCGATACAAAACGGGCGTTATAAACTTCTATGTCTGTGTTGTGTATCTGTCTATATACATATGAATGTCTTGTTTGTCTTCCGGTAGCGTGTTCGACTGTAGATAATAGACTAGCAGTTTTACCAGCGTTAAAATTTACAAATTATCACAGCAGCAATATGTAGCACATATATTGACCCGACCTCTTAGCGATTCATGCAAAATTTGAAGTTAATCCATGCAGTACTTTTTGAGTTTAGCCCGGACATACATACAGAAAAACAGACAAAAATTCTAAAAAATATATTTTTGGCTTCGATTTCAATTGTAGATGACGCCCTAAGTAGGTATCCTGTAAAAATATTCAATGTACAGTTTTGACTTTCTTACGATTTTATTATATGTTTAGCTTCCTAGATAAGTTTTCAGTAGCAGTCTAACTAATATTATAATTAATAGATTTTAATATAATAATCGTAATAATAATATCCTGGGACATTATTGACACATGGCCAAGCTAGTAGTTACTATGTAAACCAGATTCCTGATATACTACATATACTACTTTTCTTTTGTAAATACATATTATATAGATAATTGCACCCAGACTCAGGACAAACAGCGATGTTCATGCACCCAAATATCTGTCCTGGCTGGGAACCGAACCCACGACATTTACCAACCACGCCAACTAACCGTAAGTTTTTAGTTTGAAAGACAATATAGTTAATTGGTGTGGTGTTATGGTTTTTAGTCGTTTCATTAGAAATAAAGCTCAATTGTAAACCAAGTAAAGTTATAATAATGTAACAATGGTATAAATTATAGCACGCTACTATAAAATAATGAAATGAAATACAATACATGCAGTCTTTATTGCTCACTTAGATTTACAAGTGCGACTAGACTGTAGCTTGGGCGCCGGGCGGTCTTATCGCTAGCTGCGATTTGTTACAGACTATCTTCGGATAGACAATCTGAAGATAAATAATATAGTGGCGTGTAGAGGCACAGGGAATTTACATAAATATACTAGTACTGTTACAAGAGACGTTTTTGTATAAATAGAAAGCGCAGAATCAATAATAGAATATAGATAAATCTATCTTATAAGATATTATTGAAATAAAGGCACCCAGCCATATCTTTTAGTTTGTCTGATGGCGATATACGATTTTCACTGACGGAAGGAGTGATTAATGAAGAAGATTTAAGTCTATATTTAATTATGTTTTTGTGTAAATTGGCTGTAATATAGTGAAGATTTTTAAAGAAATGTGTCAAAACATGTCAAAAATGAAAAATCATGCTGACTTGGAGTTATACCAGCGTGCCCAAAAACCCAGCCGGGCGGGGTATAAAATAATAAAAATGAAGGCAACATTTAATTTTTTATTTTGGTCCACGCTATAAGTTGGCACTTTTTAAAAGTGAGATAGAGTATGGTTAAGCATGGCGTTTTTCTACTTTATGACCAACCCAAGCAATTACGTAGAAGTCAACTCCAGCATTATAAACATATAACAATCTGGTGAACTCTTGATCCCTCGAGTTGTGTTGTGTTCGCAAGCATTTTTAGCTACGGTCACCATTAAATGGCCACATGGTTGCTTGCCGCCTAGGTAGTATAAAGCATAATTTTCTGTGGTTGATTATATTACTGCTAGATTAACGGTGTCAACTGTGGGGTTCCAACTTTCATCATATATCGTTGAAGGTGACTAAGAGATACAATAGGTAGGTATGCAGCACACCTGTGTGTCAACTGCGGTCGCCAGTACGGATGCCAATCGCGGTATCGTTGTGGAAAAATTTGGGGAAGGTCTATGTCAAGCAGTGGCTGACATGAAGCCAATGAAACCAATTAGGCAGTGTATCTAACAGTAACTACAGTATGCCAATCCATATGGTGAAGACACTTTGTCACTGACACATTTTTAACTTATGCAATTCGTCCAACATACAATATGAATGTAGCTATAATAATATGTAATAGTCATAATTGTTGCCAATGCTTTGATGGCTTCGATGCGTGACTATAGCTGTAACATTTATGGCATGAGCTATAAATAACATTTTTTACATAACTGTACGTTTAGCAAGGATAGCAAAGAGTTGCGTCTTACTGTTTATTTATAACTTATCTAACCTAATAGTCCATTTAGTTGTTATTGATGAAATTTAGCAATGAGTGTTATTATAGACATTGATGGTGTCAGGACACATAGCTCGCAGAAACAAACGGCCGCAAGGACAGAAAGGTTCTCGAGTGGCGACCAAGAATCGAAACTAGGTAGGTCCAACTTCGAGAAGGAGGTCAATCGTAGAAGCCAACTCGGCTGGGCAGCGTTCGGGAAGCTACGTAATATCTTCTCGTCCCAAATACCGCAGTGTCTCAAGTCGAAAGTCTTCGACCAGAGTGTGATGCCAGTGATGACTTACGCTCACTATGGGCCTTATCAGGCGGCTCAAGGTCACCCAAAGAGCAATGGAAAGGGCTATGATAGGAGTCCCTTGTCAGATCGAATCAGTAATGCTGAGATCCGCAGGCGAACCAAAGTAACCGATATAGACCAAAGAATTGCCGAACTGAAGTGGCAGTGGGCAGGGCACATAGCTCGTAGAACTGACGGCCGATGGGGCAGAAAGGTTCTCGAGTGGCGTCCACGAACCGGAAGACGCAGCGTGGGCAGGCCTCCTACACGGTGGACCGACGACCTTGTGCGGGTCGCGGGAAGCCGCTGGATGCGGGCAGCGCAGGACCGGCTATTGTGGAGATCCTTGGGGGAGGCCTTTGTCCAGCAGTGGACGTTTTCGGCTGATATGATGATCGATATTAATTGGCCTTATCGCATAAAAACTATGTTTATTTTAAACATACAGAGAACCTACTAAATATAAATACTATGAGGATGCGACCAAAAGAGTTAATAGCCGGGAAAGTATTTATGAGACATTTAAATGTGAGAATAAGAACAATTTAGCAGTCGAAAGTTAATATAATGCCATTCATCTGTAAAATAAATATAAAAGAACAAACAAGTAATATAAAATAATACGAGGGTAATAAAGTCGTTTGTAAAAGAACAGTTTTCACCAAGTTTTGAAAGGATTACAATGACTGGCATATCGCCCATTAGCAAGTTGCTCGAATAGTAAGAAATATTGTTAACAACTAGTCAGAAAAAATAAACGACCCTTATGGCAAGTGGTCGCTGTCGTATGGGCGCTTGCAACACCAGAACCATCACTCGTTGTCAACCCTTTATTAACCTTGTCACTACTATTTTGAAGGGCACCATGTAAATGTAGCCTCTTAGTTAAACCATGGCAGGATAATCATTCCACCACCTCAGTGTGCGTGGCCGGAAGGTATGCTGAAACTGTACCGTACGAGACTATAAAGGTTCTAAGGTGAGGTTATATGTTAGAAAGTTGCTTCCGAACACAGCCCATTATACAAATGTATCGCTTAAGTATATTATGTAGCTGTGGTATTTATTGCATAAATCATTATTTATAGAAATGTTTCTAAATATGTATACCTAGAAGTGATTATGCCATAGCTTAAAGTGAAAGCTTTCTAATATAATCAAAGAAAGTCTATACCGATTTAGAGATTTCGATCTATTTGGACAAACACAGAAAATATGACAAAAAAAATTAAACTTGTACTGGTATAAATGTAGTCGATGTGATTCTATATTATCAAATACTAGCGGCCCGGTACGTGCTTCGCTACGCTTTTAAGTATTAGTACAAATTGTTTGCATATGGAACTATAGAAAGATGTAGATTTTACACTTTTGCAAGACTTTTTTAAATTTTGTCTACGTAGAAACCTTCCCTGGACTTCCACGAATAATTCAAGACCAAAATTAGCCAAATCGGTATAGGCGTTGTTGAGTTTTAACATTACAACGAAAAGTGGCATTGATTTTTATTTATATAGATGTAGATTTTACACTTTTTCAAGACTTTTTTTTTAATTTTCTATACGTACAAACCTTCCCTGTACTTCCACGAATAATTCAAGACCAAAATTAGCCAAATCGGTATAGGCGTTGAGTTATAACATTACAACGAAAAGTGGCATTGATTTATATATATATAGATAAGTTTCAGTGTAATAATATATTTGTACTTAGAATTAAATGTATACCTATTTAGTTATTATGTAATCTACAATTCATGTTCAGACTCTTAAAAAGTCTATGGGAATAAAAATCGTTTAAATTTTATTAGTTAAGTCTAGAGACGATAGTCGCTTCACTTCTGAGATATAGATATCCTATGAATATAATCTATTATACGATAATCGCGTGATTGTGATACAAAAGATAAGTTGCGTCAATTCGAATTGAAGACAGCCATCTTTCGTCAGCGCAAATCGATGATGACTGTGTCTAAATGAATCACATCGATTACAATGAGGCCGTCGTCTCTGTAACACTGAAGAAATACTTTGATATATTGCTCTAAATGTTCTCAATTGCATATAAAAAAGCAACTGCGGTATACATGAAGATATAAACTATATACTCGAAAGATTGTTAACTTGCGTGAATCATTGCTCCACGAACTACATATGGCTATTAAAGTATTGCCAATTGCTTGATAAAATTTCTCTACGTCTGCCCACATTTCAACATTTAATAGACATATCTGGTCGACCGACTATTCCGGAATGTCTTCCTCAGAAATAATTCGTGGTTTGTTATTATATTTGTCCATGCCCCAGCTTTCTAATAGATAACAAGAATACTATTTTATCCTTTACTTTAACCTACAAAAATAATGATTACTAGATAGGTCAAAAAACTAGGGTAAACGATTTTTTAGGTGGCTAAGATATTAACTAACAACCGTTGAATTAAAATGTTACACCTAAATTGAATAAGCGTCAAAAGTAAAACTTCCTTTATATTAGGAAACATAAAAATGATTTCTTGAAGTATTATTTAAGGTGGCTTCTCTTACGTGCATATTATATATATACATAGTGCTATTTACTATATATATATACTATAAACAGTATGTACGGAATTCCTCCTCCTATTAAGAAGTGAACATATCTTTAGGCGCGTTGAACACTTTTTGGGTGAACCAAAATAGTCACGCTTCCAATGAGCTATATGTATGCTGTGTATATATTTACAAAGATATACCTCCGTGCGTTATTACTATACATTATCTATATACAAAGAGTATATTTCAATATGGAGTGTCAACTATTATTTCATAGTTTTCTTATGCTGCCGCATCGAGCGGCTTCCCGCGAAAAAACACGATTCAAAATAGGTTCCTGTGTGGTGTCGGCATTGAATATAATCACCGCATCTCATCCTGTGGAGGGCGTAGACATCGACCGAGGGAATACCTACAACAGTACAGGAAGCAGTGTTTTTCTTTGAACTATGACCAATAAACTGCGATCGCCAACCCGTCTGCCAAGCGCGTCGATTATGGCATATTCCCCCATTCTTAGGGGGAGAATTTTGACTAGCAGTGGACGTACTTTGGCTGACATGATGAAGTATAGCTTTACTATAGATAAATTTGTTTTTCCTTCATATTTAGTTCATACAAAAACAGTAGGTAGGTACAATATCTAAACATTTGTATCTACCTGTCATCATCATAATATGTTATAACGAATAGTTTTTACAATAATAATTGATGTGTTTATGGTTACAGTTGGCGGAACGAATATAATACGATATATATGTACAAGGTGTAACATATATGAAACATAAATAGTAGACGAAGTTAGTTCGAGAGCAAAAATAGTAAAATTTACCATACAGGAATTGTTATCAGCTGACGCTCTTAGTCCGGGAAGAAAAAAAAAACATATTTTTCATAGTACAGAAACTGGTATTCATTAATTTTTTCAGCAGCCGCACATTTTATAAATCTATATTTTATACTAATAAATATATATTTTTAACTCCATTTAGATGTTTTATGTGATATAAAATTATTGTATGCACTGTTCGAGATTTAGTCGGATTTTAAAATAAATTTTATAAACAGTTTTAGACAAGTATCTTTTTATTTTCTGTAAAAAAAATATTTTTTAAGTACATGAAAACTTGTTCTAAATATATTGGAATATTGTTCTGGCAAAATGTCCAAAACATATTTTTCTAAAGGGATTACAAGAGATATAAAAATCGAATCGCTAGAGAATGAACGAATGGAATTCGTGATCTTTAAACAATTTGTTTAGATGTTGAACTCCATGATATATTTCCATGTTCAGCCGATGGACTACTATGGGTTGCATAATAATAATAATAAAACTGTAGGTATATAATATAATATACACTGTTAAGCTGCTTTGTTTTTCCTTTATTTAAAATCAATTTTTTTTTTTAATTTCAATTAGCGCTATTCGCATCCAGCGGTTTCCAGTGACCCGGCAATTGTGGAGATCTTTTGGGGGGGCCTTTGTCCAGCAGTGGACGTCTTTCAGCTGATATGATGAGGAGGCTTTCACTGATTCACCAGGCAATATAGGTGATTTGGGGCACAAGCCCTCTAGGAAATAAGGTTACTAATTAATGAACCCATTGGTCATCTTTTATTTTAATCTTACTTTAGTTACTGTCGTAGAGATTCTTGAGAGGGACGGCTTTTAGGGCCAATTATGTCTTGACTGAATTTAAGCTACTTCGGTAGCAAACTCTATCTAAATACAGTTGCTTTATTAAAATATGAAGACGCTGCCTGTCACGCTCAAAGTGCATCCACCAATGCGACGTGACGCCAACTGTACCTAAGCTTTTTAACAGACCGATAATTATCTTCGATCTGACATTCATGAAGGTCACGGATCTATGATTATGTAATCAATTATAATGATTAATCTATTGAATACGTAATATAATTTCACTACTATATATATATTTATTTAACTAAGAAGCGGTTACCCTTGAGTTGTTTGAGCTGACCAGTATACCTTTGTCATGCCCTATTGACTGTTGTCTGATGACTGTAGAAAAGATTTTCAGACGTTAAACTTCCGTACACCGTTGTAGAGAAGTTTAACGTCTGAAAATCTTTTTTCACGTTCAGTAATTAGACCACTTAGGTGGTCACCCACAACTTTCTGGGCCATAGTTCGTTTGAAACATTAGTATAGTAGTTGGTCATATTTTTTTAAATCATCGAGTTTAATTTTTGTTTTGGCAAGAAAAGTTCATTTTTTTAATATAATTTTTGAAATATGTGTGAGAATATATACTTTTTTTTTGGTAAGGCAGGGGAACGCCTAAGCATGCCATCCGCAAAAACGAAAACCTAACCTGCCGTGGACTTCTCTTGGCGCCTGTTAGAGGGAGCCCCGAGACATAGTGAGAATATATACCTGGATTCACCAATGCGTTTGTCGGTATGTAGATAAGAATCCGATAAGTATCAAAATGCACCGTCGATTTCGGATGCATAGATTGTGAGATCATCTGTATTGTATCTGGTGACGATATTATTCTTATTGAATACTGAATACATTTATATTATCCGTTTCGAAATTAATGATGTTCGAATACGAATGAATTGGTAAATGGATCAGGATACAACAAAAAAAGCAACGGGCATATATTAGTTTTGACTGCACGTGTGGCGCTGCGGCTAAGATAGTCGCCTCGCCGCTTCGTGACGCGGGTTCGAGTCCCGCGCCGGACAACTATTTGTGTGACACATAAATAGTTGTTCTCAGTCTGTATGTAATTTTTGTCCGTCTATTATAAGTAACCCGCGACACAGGGATTAGATTCCCTAGTGCGGGCGTTGTCTTATAAAAAAAACACATTTTGAAATACTTCTTAAATCATAGTTTTATAATTTATAGCTGCGCCCCGCGGTTTTACCCGCGTTAAATTTTAAAAATTATCATAGCTCCTCCCCCGTAAGTGATAGCGTGATAATATGTAGCCTATATGTTGACCCGACCTCTTAGTAATATTCATGCAAAATTTGAAGTAAATCCATGCAGTGCTTTTTGAGTTTATCTCGGACATGCATACAGACAAACAGACAAAAGTCCTAAAAACTATATTTTTGGCTTCGACTTCGATTGTAGATCACGCCCCAAGTAACCTTTTTAAAAAATATTCAACGTACAGTTTTGTCTTTCCTACGATTTTATTATATTTATAGATAAGTGATAAAAAATTGTAATTCATCAGATGGTGATTAAATATCGTTTTTTTACTTTGACATATAACAAAGTGAAAAAAAATGTGGTACGGCCTTTATTATTTTTAAGCTGCCTATCAAGTAAAGTTAGCAATACGAAAGTATATAATTATTAACAGTACATAAATAGTAGTTACATAGAGATTTCTTTTGTTTTAAACACAATGTCACAGCGTCTTCATTCCATCTTCATTTGACGGGCTGGTTGGCCTGGTTGGTAATACTTCTTCAGAACTTATAGCCTTTCACGCTGTAGGTGGTGTGGGTTCGATTCCACTCAGGACACATATTTGTGTGCATGAACATGTCTGTTTGTCCTGAGTCTGGGTGTATTTTTCTATATAAGCACGTATTTACTAAAGTATAGTAGTAGGTATATGTAGTATATCAGTTGCCTGGTTTCCATCGTACAGGCTTTGCTTAGTTTGGGATCAGATGGCCGTGTGTGAATAATGTTCCAGGATATTATTATTATTCTAATAGATATGTGAATACTATACTTAAATAATATCAAACAAAACAATTTATAAAATAATTACATGTTATCGCTGCTTATATAAAAAACTGAATCATATATCGTTTCTTACAAATCAATCAATCATGATAAGTGTCTAGCTGTGCCCCGCGGTTTTTCTCGCGTTAAACTTTACAAATTATAGCTTTTGTGTTATTCGGATATGTAGGCTATATTACTACATAGTTTAATAAAAAATTTCGATAGTTTTTACGTTAAAGTGTAGCAAACGTCCATACATCTATACTCACAAACTTTCGCATTTTTAACATTATTGGGATAGTAGGATTTTAATAAATTCTGTTATCTAAATATTCCCGATGGATTCAAATCAAGTTTAATCGAAAATAAAGTCAATCTTTTAAAATAAGTCTAGTTTAATCAGGGCTTTTATGTAAAGTGTTGATAACAACAACACATTTAAATTAAAATCTGGTGGTTAAAATCTGTTGTTGAACCCAAGTATTAGTTCGCTTCAATAACAAATCTTAATCTAACCAAATGTGTAAAACATCAGTCACACTTTTTGCTAAGATACAACCTCTATGAGACAAAACAAGTATTATTTTAATTTCATTTCCTCAGAAGTCCTGGCAACTTGATAGTACCGTATCGCGCTTGGTTTGAGCAACTCTGACATCATCGCTAACCACACAAAAAATACATAATTAAATATTTCTTCTACTAACTTTGCTATATTGACCTTCAAATATATGTACTTCAGGTTACAAAATCACGCACAGATATATTGCACTTCGCGCCTCATATATCACAAATCACATAAAAAAACCATTTCACAAACTCCTTCAAATAACAAGTTAATAACACTAGACACGAAAGAAATTAAACCTTCCAGTCGTTGTGAAAATTGTTACCTCCATTTACACACGCAGTCGAGCAAAAATTAACAAGGTCTATAGTATAATTACTTTAGGCGATAAAACAATTAAAACCAAAATTTGGTCATTGTTGCAAAACACAAGTGCACTATGTTTAGAAATTTATATTTTTTCGAGTTTCTCACTTTACCTTCGTCACTGGCCTTTGTAATAGCTCAGGTATGAAATATTCATTAAGTTGTAATTAAATAACTAGCAACACCGTTATGGTTAAAAATTCTCGTGTTTTATTTTTAATATGTGAGTGAGTCGTTTGTGTTTGTCTATTATTTTAAACATGCCACATTACGTGGATTATTTATGCACCATGCAGGCATGCATAATTTAAAACAGTTAAATAAAGGGCATTTAAATGAGATCAGTTGGTTAACCAGTTCTGTACACGTTTCACTATATGAGGATTATTTAAGCAGTAAGCAAAATACTTTTAGGATTTAGTTCCATGTTAATCATACTTAGTTGCCGATTAAGAAAACTAAGATGTTGTTTTTAAAACCACATAACATCAAAATATGCTATATACATTATGTATATTCCTATAAAGTAAATAATATGATTTAGTACGAAACTTTTTAAAGTAAAATTTACTTAGCTTTGATAAATCATTGTTATTTTTTATTTAATGTTATAGAACCACAATAATAACGTACTTTTTTACTCATATTTGGTTGGTACAATAAACGTTCAGTAATTAAAAAAAATGTTATTATTTTTAATATCTGTGTCGCAACTATAATAAGATAATAATTTAAATTCCTATTGTTATTCAATCGTAGTCACGACTCCGTTTATTATTTATTTAAATAAATTTACCATGAGAAACTGGTGAAGCAACTTTGCAAGTTTATAAAAAATATATAATACCTTTGAGGAATCAATACTGCTTTGGGTAACGTTCGTTATACGTATTGTAGAAATTGTAAAATTTCTACAACACATTAAGAATAAGAAGTTTAATAAAAATATCATAACCGTTAAATAATAATATTTTTTATTTAACTTCATAAGTCAAAACAAGCAATTTATCCGATTATTTTAAGATTTTCTATTGTGTCAATTATATTATATTTTAAGTATAAAATAATAGAAATAAAATGTGTGAATATGAGTGGACCTCAATTAAATAAATAACAAATTAAATAATTTCAGTTTGTTGCAAGTGAGACGAATATTTTGCGTAAATAACACCATTGGTTCAATTGCATAAGGCTATTCACCGCTTCTCGCGACAGTGAGAGTATTTCTATAGTTTGTAGGTCGCTAAGATCACTCAGAGTAGAACACCACGACGAGCGTGGGAGATTCGGAACAAGTGAAAACAACGAATACTTTGCAGTTTAAACTTCATAATACTAGGTTAAAATAAATTAGTGACCGACACTTATACTTAGTATTGCTATTAAGGAATATATATCGACCTACATGAAATACTTAAAACAAATATTTTTATGACATAATTATAAGGAAAGCTTCATAAAAACGATCTAAATTCACTATTCACTATTACATAAAATGAACTATAACCTAAATTAATTCTAAATTAAAGAAAGAAGTACCTATCTCTGCCTTCTAGAGGTGAAAATAATCTCAATGTATTTAAATGATATTATTTGTGTCTATAAGAATAGGTAGTAGTATTCTTATATTGTTACACTACTTCTCCATTGTTTTTTAACAGATTCTGATAATTCTTCATGCTCGATAGGGAATATTTTCGATAATATATACATTAATCGGGTTATAAACTTAAAATTTATGAAGAAATGTTGAAGTCGTTTATGTTTAAAACAAAATTTATACTGTCATCAAACTCGAAGTTTCGGTACATTACTAATTTAATGTAACCTTAAAATATTTAATACTTATACAATGGTAGAACAAAGCTACCTTGAGTACTTTATAATAACTAATCTCGAACGTAATTAGAACTCGGTATACTTATATAGGTATTATTAATATTCAATAATGTTAGGTTACTAAGTTAATATGTCTTTTAATTGTCATGCTAATAGTAAAACATTCTTTAGAAATTAGTTGACGATTTCACTGTTCTAAACAGAAATATAGTTTGAAAATAATAATAATAATATCCCATCTGATCCCAAACCAATTAGAGCTTGTACTATGGAAACCAGATAACTGATATACTACATAATTATACTACTTTTCTTTTGTAAATACATACTTATACAGATAGTTACACCCAGACTCAGGACAAACAGATATGTTTATGCACACAAATATCTGTCCTGGGTAGGAATCGAACCCACGACCTCCGGCGTGAAAAGCAAGCATTTACCAACCACAACCACGCCAACAGGCCCGTCAATATCACAACTGTACTCTGTTAATGTTCTGAAATGTTTTATATACTACAGTTAGTTTTATTTAAATGTAGTTAAACAATTGTTGAAGAAAACCATCCAAATAATTAGATTATTTTAATACAAATAATAAGATTATTTTAATACAAATAATAAGATTATTAAATAATCGAATTATTTGGATTACTAACACTGAAAAATCTACATTACAAACGCTTGTCTACAAAAATGTCTACCTACCCACTTAGTAAAAAATCACGTATAACATTAACTAATTTCTTTGCTTATATGTATGTACATATAGTAAAAATAAATTTAGCTTTCTAGAACGTTTTCGTTAGATATGGCTCAACCTCACACCAACGTTACACATTTAGTTCAAACCGTATCGGAGTTAGCAAATTGATGAAAAAATTCATTGAATACTTATCGATTGTTACGGGTGCATGCTAATTTGTATGAAACAACTCAACACCGTTGCAAAACTGTGTACCAATTTTTTCCTTTTCCGAACTTTCGTAATTATAAAGTCTTAGACGAAACGGGTTAAGTTTTATTGTATGTAAAAATAATGTAATGATTTTGGAAACATAATTTAGTAGTTTATTAAGCGTTGCAATGGGTTCGGTGGCATCAAACGGCACAAATTTAAATTGATTTAAAGAAAGTTAAATTGCAATTTATTTCATTTAGAAATAATAGTGAAAATGAAAATATTTATGCTGATGTGTGTTTGAATAATAAGTGAGCATTAAGTTAAAAATAGGTTATTTAAATTATCATATAAATTATTAAAATTAATTATGTAAAAGTGTTTATCATATTGTGTTAATGTTTAAAGCGCTGGAAGAAATCTCTAAATCCTCGAACTTCTTTATTATGAACTATATATTTTATATTGAAAATAGTTATACAGTGAAGACAATTTAATTTCCGAGAAATGTACCAGTGTATTTACGATATTTAATTAGCGTTAACCCTACAAATGTTAGGTAAAAATTGTTTACCCTATAAATTTGTAATTGAATCACATAAAAACCTGGTTTTATTTGTAAAAGATGATATTTTCAATTTATCGCATGTACAATTACTCGTAAAATTCTGATGGTGATTACTTTTTTAACACAATTTTTGCTACGTTTAAAAGTTTTATAACGATTTTGTAAAACCAATTAAATATTCATCGATTGTCTAAAACTTTGGTTTCTGAGTCCTTATTTTTTCTAATGTGGGTATATTGACAACAAAATTTTAAATTCAAGAAATAACATACTTTTATTTAAGCATCATGGGGTTTACGAACTACATTTTAATCTTCAATTACCATGTAATGTAAATCACTATCATTTATCATAAGATATAAACGTATAATTTATTATCATAACGTATATTTAACGATGAAAACATTAGCCGGTACGACGCGCCTAATCATTGCTTTCTTTATCTATCACCGGAGAGAGTCAACCCACTATTTTATTATAAGAAAGTTTATTTATTTCAAACAATTTATTATTAACAATCTGCCATTAAAATAATGACTTACCGTTGTAATGCCAAATAAAACACAATCACAATAATAATTGGCACAAGAAAGTCCGTTAGTTCACAGTTCACAGTGCGGCGCGCGATCTTGACGCACTACGGTTCGAGGTTCTAAGTTCGTTCTCGGCCAGTGTCGTAGTAACACTGAGCGGGCTTAGCGGAAGAGCAGTGCGTGGTTGCGCTCGCGCACGCTCACCTAAAAGTAAAACCAAATACGCGCGCGTACGGCGAGCCGCGTAAATCGGTAAGATATCAATGTCTATCTAACACCCTACACAATACATCGAATGCGACGGTGACTTATTAAGGTTAAGGATAGGAAAGCGACGGTAGCTATACTTATGGGCATATTTTACGTAAATCGATTCGATATAGCATGGCAAGATAGCATGATTCGACTCTAATGCTAATTGAGTTTCAGTAAAATACAATTGGAGCGTGAGAGTATCTCGATAGTTGAGGTAATTAGTTGATGGTTGATAAATGTGAGCTTACGTGTTCTTTTGAAAAGTGTGGTTTATGTAATGCACACGTTATTCTAAAACGTATTATTAAATCTTATAATTACTTAAATTTTATCGTTACTAGATAACGTTAAAATTTATAATTACTATTTTAAATATACTTGTACATTTTTTTTATAAGTCCTAAGTTTGTGGAGAATTTGAACAACAATTTTTGTTGGAACCCCTTATTTAAAAATTGGTTTACTAACCTGGTACCACCGTATAATATACGTAAAAGAAAAATAGTTACATAATCCAATTTATTTGCGAACCTACACTTTTTAAGTAAGTAAATTTTTTTTTTTTCTTCTTTATGTTTTTTTACTGTGAAAAATTAACACACTCGTGCGCCAATATAATAATAGAACAATTTAAAAAATCTAAGTAGAACACATGATATTTTTTACCAATGATTCTGAACTTCGAATGTAAAGGTTTTGTTTGATTTTGAATACACGTATTATATATAATACACATCGCTAGAAATATAGGTGGTCGTTTTCAAGCAACTAGAATGAATTAAAAGATAAGTTCTCAAACAAATTTGAACACGACCTCAATAACCTTGGCTGAGCTCAAGATGATGTTCCTGTGATTTTACAAAGTCATGTCCTCAGGATTCATCCTCTGGTAAACAATAGTTACAATAAATTCCAATTATCCACAACTGAATGTACGAGGATACGTGCACTGTCAAGGCGGACTGACAAAGCACTGGGCGATGGTGAACTAAGCCTCTGGATTGAGATCAATGCATGGAGGCGTTCCGTCGTGATCCTTGCGAGGAAATCATTAAGTGTAATTCTAATATGTATGTTTATGTAGGTTTGCCGTTCACGTTTTTTCCCTTTGACATCATGAGTTTATTTGAATGATTCATAATTCTTAAAACTAGTAATAAATAATGTAAGTTAATTTAAGCGCTGCTAAGTCTGATATTATATACTTATACAAGATGTAACATTAAACAGTGGACGTAAGTTAAGGAGAGCTGTATACTTATGTTAAGATACAATTGAACAAAACTGGTTCGTGAAATACGAAATATTGTGAGGAATATTATAAAAAGACCATTTGTCGGAAAAATATGCTTCTTCTTTAAGCCAAGTATTGAGACAAAGTAATCATTAAATGCCGTTACTTTGTCCTTATTTTTATTTTCAGCTTGCACATATAACCACCCATCTATTTTATACTCTTGAGGCAAGTATGCTAAATCCTCTTTAAATTGGTGCGCCCGACTGTACTACTTATTTTTCTGAGATATAATAGTATTTGGGCGAATCGTACCCTACTGAATTTTGCTTTACCTGATTCGCCCGCTATTTAATTTGCTTCGGGCGAAACCGGCCCTAAAAAATATTCAAAATTGAAAGTAGTTCATTCGCCCGATTCGGGCGAAACCGCTACTAAGCCATAAAATCGTTATTAATATTTTGTCGCCCTGCACGAAATTGTGTACCTATTGGGAGTATTTGCACGCGTGGCGCAGCGGCTAAGATAGTCGCCTCGCCTCTTCGTGTCGCGGGTTCGAGTCCCGTGCCGGACTGCTATTTGTGTGACCCATAAATAGTCGTTCTGAGTCTGGATGTAACTGGCGTCCGTCTATTATATGTTTGTAAAGCACCCCGTGACACAGGGATTAGAGTCGCCAGTCCGGGCGTTATCTTTAAATTTTATTTTATTATGCGAATTTTGCTTATAGATGTGCTTCTCGTTGTTCAGTTTCATAGACAAATTGAGCTCCTTAACTTATGTATATTTTCACAGCATTTTTTTAACCTCAAATTATTCCAATTAAAATTTCCATTTTATTTGGAATTTAATAATTCATCATGAAATATATTTTTAGTGAATATATTTTTTATTTTGTAAAACATAAACCAACATCAACTTTTGTTTTAGATTCGTACAATTTTAATGGGACCAGTCTTAAAGAATTGATGTAGTCAATTCTTTAAGAATGTTATTTATGGTATTTATAATTATCCAACTCGGATCACGAACAACGGAGAATAAAATAACTTCGTATAAAAAAAACACAAATTCGCTTCGATTTACTGGTTGAGAGCCTTCTGCGCTTGCCAACTGCTTCTTATCTTCAATTTTTAAATTTAACGTAATAGTAAAATGACATATATATATATATATATATATATATATATATATATATATATATATATATATGTATATATATATATATATATATATATATATATATATATATATATATATTATATATATATATAACTTAGCTACTTAATTTATTTACAAATCTTTTACACTTACTTAAAGTATAATGATACACGCTGTATTTTAAAAATGTACGTATGCCATTTTTTTAATACAGCCTGTCCTGTGTAAGCGAACTCACATAATTTAATTTAATGTCCTCCCGACCGAATTTCAGCCACGGCGGCCAGTCTCAATGGAGACTAGTCAATTGCGCAGGACATATTATTATTATAGTGTACAAGTGTGAGCGCAAACACAGGTGCACTTTCTATTCCATCACTCTCATGATCCGATGGGACGACTAGTGACTCGACCGGAAAGAGGTCAGGTACAGGACCGACGGCTTTACATGCTCTCCGAGGCACGGGGGTGGATTACCGCCAACTCCCAGACTTCGGACTGTTACTGAGAAATTTCTTTTTACGGAAAAATCCCATATCACTTTTTGGCCCGACCCGGGATTTCAACCCAGGATCTCATTATCTGCGGTTGAACACGCTACCGCTGAACCAACGAGGCAGTCAGATTATTAAAAGTAATAAAAAACCGGCAGAGTGCGAGTCGGACTCGCGCACGAAGGGTTCCGTACCATTATCTATAAAAACGACTAGAAAATTCACGTTTGTTGTATAGGAGCCCCCTTAAATATTTATTTTATTTTGTTTTTCAGTATTTGTTGTGATAGAGGCAACAGAAATACATCAACTGTGAAAATTTCAACTGTCTTTCTATCACGGTTCATGAGATACAGCCTGGTGACAGACGGACAGACAGACAGCGAAGTCTTAGTAATAGGGTCCCGTTTAACCCTTTGAGTACGGAACCCTAATAAAAAAATTATTAAATTTCCATAACCCAGCATTATACAATTATGTATGAGGCTGGGTTATTATAACTCTGCAGATGAATGATTAAAAAACCAAGAACGAATAAAAAGAAAATGTAATAAATACATGTGTTAAACTAAAAAAAATAATGTTGTAACCTAGTTTGTAGTACGAGTATGTACCTTTTTAGCACTTCACCTGATCTATTGCGAATAACACCTACCAATTTACTTCCTAGGATACGTCACTGTCTCCCCTTAATACAGGCTAATTAGTAGCCTATCTAGGGGGGCAGCAGGACAACGATTTTGCTTAATGTGTTATGTACTAATTATTATGTAATAAATATGTGTATTTTAGTGAAATAAAGATTTATTATTATTATTATGTTTTTAAACACTCGTCATCCAACCAAAAACATATATATAATTGTAAATGTATAATCATAGATGCTGATCGTTAGCTTAAAGTTATGGTAACCTTGATTCGCAGACAGAAATTTAATAGAATTTTGTTTCGCAGAAAATGTTTCATATAATATTTATTCACTTCAGTGAAAACTAGTACACAGAAACAATTTTATGTTTTTAATTTAACAGACTAATCCAACAGTATAAATGATTTTTTACGAATTGTTCCAATTAAGTGTGCTATAGGACATTTCATTTTAAGGTAAAACTTTTAATCTTACGCATATTTTAGGTGGCTAGTTCGGTTGAATTCTTCAGTAAAATAAAATAAATCAAATTATAATTGGAAATATGAGATAAGAATCAATTTTCTATCCGTAAAAAACAGTATACTAAGTTAGAAATCGCTACTAGAAAAGTAGGTTAGGTGAGAACTGCGACCCCGTTAGAAATGACTTACTAGCAGCAAAGAAAATAGCAGGTTATGCTAGGTTAGAACTGCATCCATACAATGTCAGAAAGAAATGTTTTTACACAAATCACCATGTCAGCTGAAGTACGTCCACAGTTGGACAAAAGCCTCCCCAAAGAATGGGGGGAATATGCCATAATTGCCACGCTTGGCACGTTGGCAATCGCAGTTTGATGGTCATAGTTGACAGACCTGTTGGCGTGGCTTTTCACGCCGGAGGTCGTGGGATCGATTCCCATCCAGGACAGATATTTGTGTGCATGAACATATCTGTTTGTCCCGAGTCTGAGTGTATTATCTTTATAAGTCTGTATTTACCAAAAAAAAGTAGTATATCAGTTTTCTGGTTTCCATAGTAGTACTTAGTTTGGGATCTGATTGCCGTGTTTGAATAATATTCCAGGATATTATTATTATTTCCATCGATGCTTACTCTAGTAGTAAATACTCTCTCTTAAGTAACTGTTCAACAACAATAAACTTATCCAATTTGTGCTAAAGTCTTCATAGTCATTGTAGTGTAATAAAAGTTACATGTTTCACTACAATATTGTCGTGCCTATGTGCCTATTTTGCGGTAACGGTAAACTTGCGACACCAAACGATTTTGACTTCATATATGAGGAAATTTAGAATTATGTGTTTAATATCGGTTACTTGGAGTAATTTCGGTGTACGTATATTACGTAAATTTTATGGTGTAACGCGATCATTTTGCAGTCTATAACTGGTGTTAAGTGCTTTTGAAATTGCTTCTGTTGTTTTCACTATTAATTTAGGGAGACGCTTCTATATACGCAGGTCGTGGGTTCGATTCCCACCCAGGACAGATATTTGTGTGATTGAATATATCTGTTTGTCCTGTGTCTGTAATTATCTATATCAGTATGTATTTACAAAAGAAAAGTAATATATGTAGTATATAAGTTATCTGACTTCCATAGTACAAGCTCTGCTTAGTTTGGGATCAGATGGCCGCGTTTGAATAATGTTTCAGGTTATAATTTTTATATATACAATTGAAATTAATATTTGATTTCAATGTGTTAATACACAGATATCATCATCTTCATCATAATATAAGACGCAAAACGTCCACTGTTGGACAAAGCCCTCCTCCAAGGATCACCACGAAACCGGTCTTGTGGTAACCGAATCCAGCATACACACGCAAGTTTGCACCTATTACATATTTGAAACCATTACATTTCATGACCTTTATTTTGCATTTTATGGATGAAATAGTATGACGGGCCTGTTGGCGTGGTTGGCAAATGCTTTCTTTGTTTGTCCTGAGTCTGGGTGTAACCTATATAAGTATGTATTTACAGAAGAATAGTAGTATATCAGTTATCTAGTTTCCATAGTACAAGCTCTGCTTAGTTTGGGATCAGATGGCCGTATGTAAATAATGTCCCTGGATATTAAAAATGGGTACTATCGGCGCTTATATCACTATGTATGGAGCTATTTAACCGTGACTTAGGGTTACCTTTTTATAGTCTTATTTATTAGACGTCTTGATACCTCACTCGTCTTTATTGTCCGGTTCTGCAATTAAAACCCCACTTATCTAACTATAAACTTCACGTTTAAAAAAAAGCCTTAGGTTCTAGATATATAGTACCAATGAGATTTATAGTGGAACGGTACAACTAATTTTTAGTTGCTAACTAGATAAAAAGAGTTTCTTTTTTTTTTAAATAAATAATGGGAAGGCAAACGATTAAGCGGGCCACCTGATGGTAAGTAATCAGCGGCGCCCATAGTCACTCGTACGTAACACCATAGGTTCTGAAAGTACGTTGCTGGCCGTTAAGAAAGGAATAGGTTCGCTCCTTGAAGGTTGCCATGTTATACAGGATCGGAAATACCGCCGCAGTTAATTGATTACATGGAGTTGTAGTGCGCGGTAAAGAGTATTTATATAATCATTTTTTTTTTGCGAGTATAACATGCAGGATAGGACCCATGTTATATATATCATGTCCAATACAAATTTCAATTAACCTTACCGTAAAAACTAACTAGCCTTCTGTACAATGGACTTCATAGGAACATCTCCTTGCTATGCAACACTGAAACACCTTGCAGGCTGACAGACAGTTCAGCCATTATCGTCGTAGTTTGTATCACACCATGTGATCATACCATTCTGAAGTCTCCCCTGACAGTGGCCTTGGAAACTCAATAAAAATAAAAAATAAAATAAAAAAGGTTTTTATTCACGTAGACTTTAAAAAAGCGCTTGTAAATAGTCAGAACATGTTTGTAGTAATATAGTTGTATACATTATTATTTCTAGTAACATAGATATTTAGGTACACATTGTATGAAAACATTTATAAAATTTATTTTATTATAGCATTGATATTTAGCTAGCTCGTATCAAGTTATTGTCAAGAGATTATGTTTAATTATCTAGTTTAAGTCTAATATTTTTACTACATATTGTCAATGGTTCTATCTATATTAAGGTATTATTATTATGACGGACCTTGTGTTAATAACAACGGTCGCGCTTTAATGCTGCCACTGGATCCAATGCGCCCCAACTGAGAAGACTCACCCACTCAATACTCTCTAGCCTTCTCATTCACACTCAATAAATAATCTCCTCCTGGTTGAATTTCACACATGGCGGTATATCTCGATGGAGACTAGCTATCTGCGCGGGACATATATTATTATAGTGCACAAGTGTGTACGCAAACAGAGAGGGATGTGTGTTCCATCACACTTATATGCCCATGGTACAACTAGTGGCAC
Source organism: Pseudoips prasinana (assembly GCA_951640165.1). NCBI lineage: Eukaryota > Metazoa > Arthropoda > Insecta > Lepidoptera > Nolidae > Pseudoips > Pseudoips prasinana. Next base: position 10,875,557 of record OX621239.1, read on the forward strand.
GACTGGAAAGAGGTCAGGTATAGGACCAACGGCTTTAGATGCTCTATAACAGGATAGGTAAGGGAGACGTTTGGTGGTGCCAGATAAACTACCGACATCTTCTTCTCTGGACGTACAAGGCAACTAAAAGGTAGTCGCCTTGTGTCACACGGCTACATATCAATCTATACAATTCCAGTATAAGCTGATCCCATGTTGTATAGGATTTCTTTACAATAAGAGGTCAGCTTATATTGAAAATGTATAGCTTGATATGTAGCCGTGTGTACGTCGCCTAGACAACGGAACAGACTTTTAATTTATAACAAAAAACATTATATTAGAAGATCTTATCACAAAATACAGAAAGAAACTTCTTGAATTATTAATAAATAAGGCATACTACTCTATAAAAGAGTACTTGACTGATAATTTAGAAATTTAGGGGAATGCTTTGTAAGTCCGATTTAAGTTATGATGTTGAATTCTATTGTAAACTAATATTAAGTGTAATACATGACATAATGCTAATAACATACTTTAATAAGATATTTAGTGTCATTAACTTTTATGTAATAATGTAATACTTTGCATGCCACATCAGGCAGAACATAGTGAACTAAGCGCCTTTATTTGTCATCTTATATTGTACCTACCTATGTTCAGCAATAAATGATTTGATTGATTGATTGAACACTCCTCATTTTTATGGTGTGATAAAAGACAACTTTGTAGTAAGTAGATTGTAATGTTATTATTAACTACATTTTTGAATTTACTGACGATATCTAAATGTATTCGCAAATTTCACTATAATTACAGATGATTTTAGAATTTTATTCGTCGTAGGGCTAGAATATACAATGTCATTTTTGTAACGAAATGTCTTTGATATATAAGTAGACTAATAAAAACACGGCACCTACTTAGAATACACAATCTATTCCAATTTATTTTATTTCATATTATACTTTAAGAATTTTATTCTTATATACAGTAGTAAAACTGAGATCTAAGACAGCGATCTGTTTGTGGCGCAGTTGCTGTGCCGTTTGGTGGAGCTACGTCTCCCACACCACGTGGGACATGACGGAAAAAGGAGCATCAGATCAACATCCCCGCGTTCCGGGGCTACCCTCTCAGGTAGTCCACGGCACGTTAGGTTTAGTCGGTGCGAGTCCGACAAAACCACCTGCAGACACATTTTGCGGATGGCAAGCGTAGACATTCCCCTTGTTTTATTTAAAAAAAAAGTGATTATTACAGACATTCTTGAAAAAAAGACCGGCCAAGTGCGAGTCGGACTCGCGCACGAAGTGTACCTTACCATTATCTATAAAAATTAGCAAAAATTCACGATTGCTGTACGGGTATTCCTTAAATATTAATTTGCTGCTTCGTTGGTCTAGCGGTAGCGTGTTCAACCGCAGGTAATGAGGTCCTGGGTTCAAATCCCGGGTCGGGCCAAAAAGTGATTTTAGGATTTTTCCGTAAAAAGAAATTTCTCAGTATCAGCCCGAAGTCTGGAAGTTGGCGGTATTACACCCCCGTGCCTCGGAGAGCACGTAAAGCCGTCGGTCCTGTACCTGAACTCTTTCCGGTCGTGTCGCTAGGCGTCCCATCGGATCATGAGAGTGATGGAATAGAAAGTGCCCCTGGGGTTGCGCACACACTTGTGCACTATAATATGTCCTGCGCAATTGACCGAATTTTGGCCACGGCGGCCAGTCTTAATGGAGACTAAGACTGGCCGCCGTGGCCGAAATTGGGTTGGGAGGACATCATCATTATCATCATCAAATATTAATTTAATTTTATTTTATTTTGTATTTGTTGTTACAGCGGCAACAGAAATACATCATCTGTGAAAATTTCAACTGTCTAACAATCACGGTTCATGACATATAGCCTGGCGACAGACGGACAGACAGACAGCGAAGTCTTAGTAATTGGGTCCCGTTTTACCCTTTGGGTATGGAACCCTAAAGACGACTTTGATATAATCAATAAGTAAGTAAGCATGTATATTATTGGACCCAAATGAACAGAGATTATTCACCATGAGCCGTGTGTTTCCCGGTACAGGAAGTATAACAGCTACTACTACCCCATTAAATACCGTAGGTCTTATAAAAGGCGACTAAGGGATACAGCAAGTAGTCGAACAGCAGCGTCACTTGTGTTCTAACTACAACCTAACTGTGGTCGCCAACTCGCAAGCCAAGGTGACTACCCCAAATCCCTCCAAATGGCAACGTTGTGAACATCTTTGGGGAGCAGCAGCAGCAGTGGATAGAGAGCAACTGATAAGACGGTCACTGTAGCCTAGTCGGTAGTGCTCCTGCCTACGAAGCTGGTGGTCCTGGGTTCGAATCCCGGTAAGTGCAAATATTTGTGTGATGAGCTCGAATATTTCTTTCTGAGTCATGGATGTTTTCTATGTATATAAGTATTTATCTATCTATATAAGTCTGTATATCGTCGCCTGGTACCCATAGTACAAGCTTTGCTTAGTTTGGGGCTAGGATGATCTTCGTGACATTGTCCCTAGATATTATTATTATTATTATAATTGTTATTACGAGTATGTTACTGGCTGTTTAAAGACTGTTGATTTGGCTCCCTAATTAAGGGTTCTATTGGTGAATGGTTAGATTTTAAAGTAGCAACAAATGGGTCTCGCCTGCCATGTTACTACGATTGCAATAATTTAAGTGACAGGGGCCACTTTAGTTGCCAACGATATTGATATAATTGAATATAGTATCAACTATATTCAGTTAAACTAGTTCTGTAACACAAACAATAATCATCAAAGAAGAAGTTAGTCCATGCGGTTTTCCGTAGATGGCGCTCTAAAGTTTTTAGAAGTCTCTAGTGAGATTTTCTGGCAGAACATAGTGTTAATTTCTCAGGCTTCCAAATTAGCTTCCACTGCGTGAGTCTACTTTAGAACCTAGGTTATCGATACAAATATATGGTATAGTCCCGTGACATCGCTCATGTTCTATAGTTAACGCACTTAACATTATAATAATAGTTTGAAAAGGTGCCGTAGCCTAATCAAATGAAATTAATAAGTGTCATATTTTCATCTAGAATAAGATCATTTGTAAATATTTTGTTATGTACAATGTTATAAATAAAGACTTTTAAAAATCCAAAAAATCACTTAACTTTATAATTTCACCTCCACATTGTGGTACGAATTATTATTTCGACGCAATATAGGCTCCTGTTGACCTCAGAATTGTTTGTATTCATTCACGCCCAATCTACTAGACTGGGCCCCTGGATGAGCTGAAATTTGGCACGGAGATAGTTTGACACCAGAGGAAACACGTATCGACATACTATTTATTTTTAGGTCTACGAATAAGAGGTTGAAGAGGATTGGTACCTTGTATAGGAAACACTAAATCGCTGAGCTGATCACTAGATAATAGGTATGTACCCAAAAACAGACGTCGGAATGTTTTTCCCTCCATGTGGATGAACTTAGTGGTGCAGCTGGTATCCTAATAACAAAAAGAGTTTAGTTAAAAATTCTCAAAAAGAAGTTATGATTAAGTTAAGAAATAAGTTTTAAGTGTAGTTGATGCTACGAAAATGAAACATTTGATGTGACGGGCCTGTTGGCGTGGTTGGCAAATACTTGCTTTTACGCTGGAGGTCGTGGGTTCGATTCCCACCCAGGACGAGTCTGGGTGTGATTTATCTATATATGTATGTATTTACAAAAAAGTAGTAGTATATCAGTTATCTGGTTCCTATAGTACAAGCTCTGCTTAGTTTGGGATCAGATGGCTGTGTGTAAACAACGCAACGTCCCAGGAAAAAACTGCATAAAAACGCACATAAGGTTTTTGTTTTCGTTGACTGGAATAGTAAAACTTGACAATTTTTAGTAATCTTTTAATAAACCGAGGCTTCGTGACCGACCTTAAAAGAACGAATAAATCTCCAATGTTTTTATTTGTTAAAAACAAAGAAATTTTGTACAATACTTTCACCTCATTTTTAATTCTAACCTTTCTAAATGCTTAAACTTGTAACTTTTATTTCGTCTATACAGAATTATTTAGTTGATTGAAGCTTTCACCACATTTTTAGGGTTCCGTAGCCAAAATGGCAAAAAACGGAACCCTTATAGATTCGTCATGTCTGTCTGTCTATCTGTCCGTCCTTATGTCACAGCCACTTTTTTCCGAAACTATAAAAGCTGTACTGTTGAAACTTGATAAGTAGATGTATTCGGTAAATCGCATTTAGATTTTTACACAAAAATAGAAAAAGAACAATAATTTTGGGGGGTCCCCATACATAGAACTGAAACTCAAAAGAATTTTTTTCATCGTACCCATACATGTGGGGTATCTATGGATAGGTCCTCAAAAATGATATTGAGGTTTCTAATATAATTTTTTTCTTAACTGAATAGTATGCGCGAGAGATGTCCGTGAATTTGGCAGATCATTTGTCAGCAGATCAAAAATAAATAAGAGTTCTCGTCGCATGCAGGTGAGTTCTATAGTTCCTGATACTATTTAAAAATAGTTCTGCCATTTTTTGTCAGAAAAAGTCAATCAAAAAAATGATCTGCTAACTTCCCGTAGCATCATTTTCAAAAAACTCACAAAAAAATGAGAGTTATCGATGCACACCAATGAGTTCTGGAGTTCCTGATACTTTTTATGAATAGTTCTGGCCGATTTCCCTAAGAAAATAATTAAAACAAGTGATAGATATGCCAATTTCCCGTAGCAGAGCATTTCCAAAAATGTTACCTATTTTTTTTTTATCATATTACGATGAGTTCTAGAGTTCCTGATACTTTTTAACGATAGTTCTGACATATTTTCCTACAAAAACAACCTATCACTTATTATATGTAAAACTTCCCGAAAAATTACAAGTAAAACAGGATAAGGCGACATGTTTAAGAAAGTCGATCGTAACTAAGAAGTAACGACGCATGCTGATAATTTATATTTATTTTCTGGTTAAATAAGGACCCAAAGACACATTCTGACACCTTAAAGAAATAGTTCTGCAACTTTTATGACAAAAAAATATTTGAAGAGATATTTGAAATTCAGAAAATCACGACTTCAAGAACATTGCAATTAAACACAAAGTTCCACACGTGCTGACAAGGTCTTTAGTATCTAAAGTTCAGACAAACTTTGGGCATACAGCGAGATAGGTGTGACAAAAAAATCAGTTCACCTGGATCAAAAACGCATGTCAGAAAAAAAAATCTATGTCAGAAAAAGACATGTTTTTTTAAATAAAGGTCGTAAATTATAAAACACGACGCATGCTGATAAGTTATATTTATTTTCTGGATCCCAAAGGACCCAAACACACATTCTGATACCTTTAAGAAATAGTTCTGCATCTTTTCTGACACAAAAAAATTCAAGATTCAATTGAAATTCAGAAAATGACGACTTCAAGAACATTGCAATAAAATACAAATTTGCACGCATGCTGTCATCTTTTATGGCACTTAAAGTTAAGACGTACTTTATGATCACAGCTAAATACTTTAGAGAAATAGTTCTGACAATAAGGAGCAGAAAAGCATGTCAGAAAAATATCATATCTGAAAAACACATGTTTTAGAAAAAGGGTCACAAATTATAAACAACGACGCATACTGATAAGTTATATTTATTGTCTGGATTATTAAAAACCCAGACACCCATTCTGATACTTTTAAGAAATAGTTCTGCATCAATTCTGACACAAGAAAATTCAAGATTTAAATGAAATTCAGAAAATGACGACTTCAAGAACATTGCAATAAAATAAAAATTTGCACGTATGCTGTCATCTTTTATGGCATTTAAAGTTAAGACGTACTTTGTGAATAAACATGTCTTTTTCTGACATAGATTTTTTTTTCTGACATGCGTTTTTGATCCAGGTGAACTGATTTTTTTGTCACAACTATCTCGCTGTATGCCCAAAGTTTGTCTGAACTTTAGATACTAAAGACCTTGTCAGCACGTGTGGAACTTTGTGTTTAATTGCAATGTTCTTGAAGTCGTGATTTTCTGAATTTCAAATATCTCTTCAAATATTTTTTTGTCATAAAAGTTGCAGAACTATTTCTTTAAGGTGTCAGAATGTGTCTTTGGGTCCTTATTTAACCAGAAAATAAATATAAATTATCAGCATGCGTCGTTACTTCTTAGTTACGATCGACTTTCTTAAACATGTCGCCTTATCCTGTTTTACTTGTAATTTTTCGGGAAGTTTTACATATAATAAGTGATAGGTTGTTTTTGTAGGAAAATATGTCAGAACTATCGTTAAAAAGTATCAGGAACTCTAGAACTCATCGTAATATGATAAAAAAAAATAGGTAACATTTTTGGAAATGCTCTGCTACGGGAAATTGGCATATCTATCACTTGTTTTAATTATTTTCTTAGGGAAATCGGCCAGAACTATTCATAAAAAGTATCAGGAACTCCAGAACTCATTGGTGTGCATCGATAACTCTCATTTTTTTGTGAGTTTTTTGAAAATGATCTGCTACGGGAAGTTAGCAGATCATTTTTTTGATTGACTTTTTCTGACAAAAAATGGCAGAACTATTTTTAAATATTAGGTCTTTACCTATGAAATTGCCGTTCTGCAGTACTGGCCTTTTCAAATCAAAATAATTTTTGTTTGGCTAAGAATTCTAATTTCAAATTAATTTTATTTTAAAAACATGGATTCTTTTTTCCAAAAGTAGTCATTTCTTTATTGATTAGTGTTACATTTTCATCGCATTTCAATCTTTTTCGTCATCATGGATACGTTAAAAATTCGAGTAATTATGGAATATGAGTACCGTCGTGGCAGCAACGCGGCACAAGCGGCACGCAACATCAACGACGTTTACGGAGCTAACACTACAAACCAACGCACCACCTGTTATTGGTTTGCTCGCTTCCGTTCTGGAAATTTCGACCTGAAAAATGAACCTCGCGGTCGTCCGAAGACTTTGGTCGACAATGACGAATTAAAGGCGGTTGTGGAAGCTGATGATACACAATCTACGGCTGAATTAGCAGCAGCTTTCGACGTTAGCGTCAAAACAATATTGGTCCATTTGCGTCAAATTGGCAAGGTAAAAAAGCTTGACAAATGGGTGCCCCACGAACTAAATGATCGCCAGCGCGAAGTACGCGTCGAGACGTGCCTTGCACTGCTCAACAGACACACAAATGAAGGAATTTTGAACCGCATTGTTACCTGCGATGAAAAATGGATTCTGTTTGATAACCGCAAGCGCTCAGCAAGTTGGTTGGATCCTGGTTCAGCACCTAAACAATGCCCTAAACGAAAACTTACCCCTAGAAAAGTGATGGTCACTGTTTGGTGGTCTAGCGCCGGTGTGATTCATCACAGCTTCTTACCAAACGGGGTGAGCATTACTGCAGATGTGTACTGTGAAGAACTGAGCACAATGATGGAGAAGCTGGCGCATCTCCAACCAGCATTGGTCAATCGCTCGTCTCCGCTGCTCCTGCACGACAACGCGCGACCTCATACTGCACAGCAGACGGTCTCCAAGTTGCAAGAACTGGGGTTGGAAGCTCTCCGTCATCCGCCCTACTCACCAGACCTTGCGCCTACAGACTACTACTTTTTCCAGAATTTGGATAACTTCTTGGCGGGAAAAAAATTCAATACCCGAGAGGCAGTACAAAATGCCTTTGAAGAATTTGTTGCCTCCCGTCCAGCTGATTTCTTTAAGAAGGGCATCAATAAACTGCCACTGCGATGGCAAAGATGCATTGATTGCATGGGTGATTACTTCGATTAATACAAATAAAAAAATTCATGAAAAAAATTCGTTTAAATTTTTTCATACAAAACGGCAATTTCATAGGTAAAGACCTATTAGTATCAGGAACTATAGAACTCACCTACATGCGACGAGAACTCTTATTTATTTTTGATCTGCTGACAAATGATCTGTCAAATTCACGGACATGCGCGAGAGACACTTCCAAAGTGGTAAAATGAGTGTCCCCCCCCCCCTAACTTCTAAAATAAGAGAATGATAAAACTAGAAAAAATATATGATGTACATTATCATGCAAACTAACAACGAAAATTGGTTTGAACGAGATCTAGCAAGTAGTTTTTTTTAATACGTCATAAACGTTAACCGCAATTTGCTTTATTTAATCAACTGAAATACTTGCTGCTACGGAACCCTTCATGTGCGAGTCCGACTCGCACTTGGCCGGTTTTTTGTTATAAATTTGAAACAGTATAATATCTTCTTATTAATCTTTAACACAAGTACATTTTACAAGCTGATCATAATGGTCATTACTTAATTTTACGCTGCATTAAAATACCAAAATTTACACTAAAAAGTCAGATTTATCGCAAATCTGCAATTTTTCAAGCGTGCATTATTTAACATTACTTTATTAATGGCCGGATTTAAGAACTCTTATGTAAAAAGAACTGCCCACAATAGGAAAAAAGATAGTATAGACATGAGAACTGATACTTACTTATCGTATGGGCAGTGGTTACCCTAGTGTCAGAGTTGTTCAGCCTTTTAGGCCTCTGACATGGCTGAACGAATGTTGTCTAATGGCTACAACTGGGACAGACAACTTAACGTCCTGGTACGGGGACGCTCAGAAATTAAACAACTTTGGTGGTCACCCATCTATGGACTGACCGCGATCCTAGTTGCTTACCTTCGCCCATCACTTACGGACCGGTGACAGCATCTGGCTATGAGGGACTACTTAGGTCTGTGTGCCTCGTTTTATTCCCGTGGTCACTATGAATACTTTGCCAAAAGGATGATATTGATTTATAAAAATGGTACCATTTTAATGACTAAAATCCTTTGAATTATCTGCAAATATATCACGTTGAAATATAATAAAAGTTTTTATTTTAATTTATTTTCGTATAAATGTGAACGCCATCATTAGTTTTGGGGATAGGCATCACGTGATCACTTGATGTTTCTGAACTACCAATAAAGAGGCTTTTCGTTATTTATTTAGTTACATGAAAAAATATATAATAGATGCACCTAAAGGTAACGAGTAATATAGTTAATATAATTAATTGCGTATGAATAGGTAAAAAAAAACAAATACATAAATATTAAACAAAAAACATATTAATATGAAATGTTAATTTGGCTAATGATCAGTTTAATCAAGTCGAGTAGCAATTTTCACAGCCCTCTCGCAGGACGGCATAACTAAGCAAATTACATGCATGCCGACTTGTTTAAACTAATATTTAATGGAATTAACACTCCATATTCATTTTCTATTTAATAATAATACCTAGGGACAATGTCACACAGATCATCCTAGCCCCAAACTAAGCAAAGCCTGTACTATGGGTACCAGGCGACGATATACATACTTATATAGATAGATAAATACTTATATACACAGAAAACATCTCACAAATATTTGCACTTACCGGGATTCGAACCCAGGACCACCAGCTTCGTAGGCAGGAGCACTACCAACTAGGCTACGGTGACCGTCATATTTTGACGGTCATGGGTTCTTGCAAAGTAACGCCTAATTCCTTTACTTAAGAAAACTGTTCATTTTTCTTCTTTTCGTCCATCCAGAACCTAAAGCAGCCGAACAAAGTAAATAATATAAATTTATTAATTTATGTAATAAATATTCTTAATTTTTATTATTTTTCTTTTATAGCTCACAATCAGTCCTGGAATTTCTGCATAGTTTCGCTCATTAATATAATTTGACCTTACATAGGTAATTCATCTTAAGTTCCCATCCCATAAAAGTGATTTATATACCAATTTCTTCACGCCTCATGCGGCCAGGTTGTGGAATTCTCTTCCGCCTTACGTAATAATAATAATAATAATAATTTATTTAACTCAAGTAACATGACTCATATTTGTTAGTAACAATAATTCTTACATCTATATTAGTATTCCTATAACAACACACACACACACACACACACACACACACACACACACACACACAATCACTGCCACTCTCCCAACACTGAGGTGGACAGCTTGCAGCAGCGACTCACATAAACACAATCGAGTCTGCTGGCCACACAGCTCATGATAATGTTGGGGCTGGCCCGTACGCGGCGCACCAGGGAAGCGCATCGTTTTCTCATAGTTGTATAAAAACAATCAACTCGAGCATCCGCAAACATCCCTGATGCACTACAAAAGCGGGGCAACCCCATCAATATCCTGAACGCATTATTATATTGTACGCGAAGGGCGCTGTACGATTTCTGCGTATAATGAGCCCACAGACTGCACGTGTAAAACGAAGTGCAGTATGCACGAAACAGGGTTTTTTTAACACCCGGTGAACAACGTGCAAATCTGCGAGCTATCATATTTGCCCTAACCGACAGCGCCCTTCGCTCACGCTCAATATCCTCATCGTCTTTCATGCCAGCGGTCAAGACGTGTCCAAGGTATTTTATCTTATATACCCGTGTGAGCGGAGTTCCATTAAGACTGACTGGTGGTATAGTGTCTGGACCTAGTCCACCGCCGGAACCAAAGACCATGAGCTCACTCTTACACGCATTGTATACCAATCCATGAAGTTTGGCATAGGCTTCACAAATGCTCACTAACCTCCTAAGGCCACAAACAGAGGCGCTCAATAGAGTCATATCATCAGCGTAGGTAATGTTGTTCATACACACCCCATCTATGTAACAACCAGCGCGCTCTCTACTGAGCGCCTCGATCAGTTCATTGACGTAAAGATTGAAGAGCGTAGGCGAGGTCAACCCCCCCTGCCTCACCCCGCACTCCAATCCATACGGCTCCGACAAGGCCCCAGCCCATCGAACCTGATTGATCTGGCCTCCATACCAGCACTTGAAAGTGCTTATAATTTCAGAAGGAACTCCGGCTTTCTGAAGCTTACCCCAAAGAGTACTGTAGGAGACCAGATCAAAGGCTTTGGAAAGATCGAGGAAGCACGCATACACAGGTGTTTTCCGGTCAGTGTAGTACTTGACAGCCCACTTTAGACATAGAATGGCACTCTCAGTAGACAGCCCAGCTCGGAACCCGAACTGGTTGTCGTGCAGTTTAATATGATTGCTAAGCTGTCTATTAAGCAGGCTGTCAAGCACTTTCGATATCACCGTCGCCAGGGAAATAGGCCTATAGTTTTTTATATCCGCGATATCACCTGTTTTGTTTTTTACTATAGGCACTACAATCGTCCTAGTCATCTGACTGGGTAAGTACTCATGACTTATACAAAAGTTGAATAACATTGCCAACACTCTTGGTAAATGAGGACCCGCGTACCTTAGGTGCTCAATGCTCAGACCATCATGACCTGGAGACTTTCCTCTCGACATAGCGGTGATGACACCCTTGATGTCCTTGGCTGTAAACCTAGTTTCAAGATCATGATGGTCCGGCGCATCAGGCATAAACACGCTGGATCCCCATGGTGACTTTACTTTGAACTGTTCCTTAAAAAGGTTAGCAATGTCTACAGGATCGTTCACACCGTTAACGGATACAGGGAGGCCCGGCCTATTACTCATCCTGTTTGTGTGCCTCCAAAAAGAGCGATAGTCTTTGTTCGAATGATGTGATGCCAAAATATCCATTTTTATCTGCTCTTGGTGTGTTTGACACCACTTCAGACGAGATTTAAATATCTTTCTAGTATTAGACATGTCTGCAAATACAGTACCTGTAAAAGGTCTACCACAATCCAGCCACACACAATACTTCAGCCGAGCGTCCCTGTATGCATCACTGACATGCTTGTTCCAGCCTGCCACAACCTTCTTTTTCCTATGTTTGCAGCTCCCTCGACCCATAACAGCTGATTCTGATAACGCTCGTACAATATTATTATACATACTGTCAATAGTATTGCGATGACAATGTTGTTTACAAATTTTATCGCAACAATTTCTGAACTCATCGGGGAAGTCAATCAAACTAAGTCTCTCATGACATGCCATGGTAAAAGATTGTATTTGTTCAGAACTTCTCTCCCCCCATACAACAAAATTATCTACGTAATTATAATTACATTACTTAAGGCAAAACTTATCAAATACACACTCAATTACAAGTGGGTAATGATCCGACCACAAAACGTCATAAATGACACACGCGTTCACTACAGAGTCACGACTTGCTCTGGTGACCACACAGTGGTCCAACCACCTACGTGTTATAAGTCAAAAATATATCAATTTAGAACAACATATATCTAAAAGAAGCTAATAATCATTATTCCCTCTTTCGTTTTTTTTTTGTATCTAATGTGTATTTTGTTCGTGTGGCGTAAAGGTTAAGTTAGTCGCCTCGCCACTTCTTGTCCCGGGTTTGACTCCCGCACAGAATGAATATTTGTGTCATAGTCTTTTATATTATATTCAGTAAAAATATCGTCAACATTTTTTTACCCTACTGTGCAGTGCTTTACGTGGCAGATCTTGAGAAACACTACCAAAAAAACTCAGTAGGAACTCAATAGATTGTGTTACCCATAAGTAGTTGCTCTGAACCTGGGTATACTTTCTATCTATTAATTATATGTTTGCAAAGTGCAAGGAATGTTTTCACTAGAGCGGGCGTTGTCTTTTTTAAAATAAATATCATCATAACATAAATAATTTATTTTTAGGTATTTCTAGTGTTATATTGTTTAATAGTATATTATTTTGTGAAAGATAAATGAAAAAGTACTCCACTGACAAGAGTGTAGCTCTTAAATTGATTAGATACGTAGAAAATTGTATAATTTATATTATAAACCTACCCACACTTTGCTTTCTTTCGCGGGTGTGCTGGAAAAGATGCCAGATAATAAGTTTAATATCGTTTGCTGTGTATTTACACTTACAACGACAACTAGTTAAGATAAAACTATATTGATATATTGTACGTGTAGTCATATGTTACATACAGAAATGGTATACGGGTTCCACATACCCTGCCACATGAGGCATACAAACTGGACATTATGTGTTATTGTACGGAGGCCAGCAAATCAAGCTACCCTAATCTGTCAAATTTCTTTAACCGAAAGTGATAAAGTTGAAAATCTATAAAATAAATTTGACGGATTAGGTTAGCTGGATGTGCTGGCGTCTGTACAAATTATACGTGTAAAATAAAGTAATCAAATTAAGTGTAGGTATATAATAATAAAAAGTAGTGTTGCATATTTTATTTACATACCAGCACATCCAGCTACCCCAATCTGTCAAATTTCTTTTATAGATTTTCAACTTTATCACAAAAGTATAAGGTTCACTTTCAATTGGGGAAATTTGTCAGATTGGGGTAGCTTAATGTGCTGTCGTCTGTACATATGAAATTGAAATGTTACGCGAGGAACATAGTAGCGGATATATTATACGTTTGACGTGTCATGTCCGAAAATTGGATTCGGACAACGACGCGTAACATTTTAATGTCACGTCTGCTTCAACGTGAACTAGACTTTGATATAATGGAAAGTAACTAACGTTGGTATTATATAAACAACCTTTTTTATAAAAATAATTTGATATCGGACTCTAATCGATTATATTTTTATATAATACTTGGTTTTTATTTTCAGTAAGTCACCGATTCTATGAAATTGGCCTCAAATAAAACAATTAGATACATAGCTTTGGGATCTTTCTTTTATCTGTAATTCGTCGCTTTTATGTCGTACTAGCTGTGCCTCGCGGTTTTACCCGCGTTTAATTTTATTAATTATCACAGCTCCTTCCCCGTAGGTGATAGCGTAATAATATGTAGCCTATATGTTGACCCGACCTCTTAGTAATATTCACGCAGAATTTGAAGTAAATCCATGCAGTACTTTTTGAGTTTAGCCCGGACAGACAAACAGACAAAAATTTTAAAACAATATTTTTGGCTTCAATATCGATTGTAGATCACGCCCCAAGTATCGTTTTTTTTAAAATACCAATGTACAGTTTTGACTACAATTTTATTATATGTAACAATAGACAATCTTTATTAGTCCGGTCTATTTACACATTCAAGTTTACATAAATTCCCATAAAGCTGAATATTGGCATAGTTGTTCAAAACATCATTATAAAGAAAATCTCAAAAGTCCTCATCGTTCCGAGGTGTGCTAAAAATTTGGCACGGGGTCAAAGGTCAAAAAAATGAGTTTTTTGCGATTTTTAGCGAAACGGTGAGTTTTTTCGCAAAATTACCCCAGTACAAAATTGTAGATCACAAAATTCTCTACAAAAAATATATCAATAATTTTTTTCCTAAAAGCCACCATTTTGGAGATATAACGTTCCGAAAAGTTGGATCAGTCGTAATCCCTCTATTTTGCACACGTTTCCACGCCACCTATGAGGTAGTGTACAAAGCGCGTTTTTTTTAACGTGGTTTCCCCAGTAGGCCTATTCCACGGGTCTGCTGAGATTTTATATGTTTTAAAACTATTGCAAAATAATATTATATATTATAGTGGGCAAAAACAACGGCGGTGTAATTAAATAAAATACTTAAAATAAAAAGTTAGTCGTCTGATTCATAACTGTCCAAGATTTCTGTTTCTTCTTCTTCTTGATCTTCTTCTCCTTCTTCTTCCTGTTCATCCTCTTGTTCTTCTTCTTCTTCTTGTTCTATTTCACACGTAAACTGCCCCAATAGCGATTCCTGATCGGTATCAAACGAATCTTCAAGAGTTGGTGACTCAACATTCGAGCATGATCGGCCTTGACAGTGTGTGCATGCCAGGGAACAAAACAGTCCAACTTTTCTGCAACCACATTTTGCACTACACCCTTTCTTGCAGTTGCAAAATATTGTGTTGAGAAGTTTCTCAGGTGCTGGTGGAAGTAAAGTTTGAACTGGCTCTAGTGTATTGTCGATCAACTTCCAACCCCAGTCTTTAGGGTCCAGCTGATTACCAAGCCACACTTGAACTTGGTAATATACCCGAAACAGATGTTGATGAGCAGCTACTGAGGTTGGAGGAAGAGAAGCTAAGTTGACTTGTTTTTTATTACGCGTATTTTTATGCCAACATAAAGCAGGTATACGACCCTAGCCACGCGGACAATAGAATAAAAGACAGATGTTATCCCAAGGTTATACTGACGTACAAATTTAGGAACGGGGTTTCATTATACCTGAGATTCTCGTAGTTTAACTTATATTTTACATAAGCAAGTTACAATAAATAATAGCGAACTTATTTTAGTTCTATTACACCTTTAGTGACTTTCATATGTGGCGTACGTGTGCAAAATAGAGGGATTACGACTGATCCAACTTTTCGGAACGTTATATCTCCAAAATGGTGGCTTTTAGGAAAAAAATTATTAATATATTTTTTGTAGAGAATTTCGTGATCTACAATTTTGTACTGGGGTAATTTTGCGAAAAAACTCACCGTTTCGCTAAAAATCGCAAAAAACTCATTTTTTTGACCTTTGACCCCGTGCCAAATTTTTAGCACACCTCGGAACGATGAGGACTTTTGAGATTTTCTTTATAATGATGTTTTGAACAACTATGCCAATATTCAGCTTTATGGGAATTTATGTAACCTTCCTCCTGATTTTAGGCTTAAATAGACCGGACTATATATATAATAAAATCGTAGGAAAGTCAAAACTGTACATTGAATATTTTTTGGAAAGGATACTTGGGGCGTGATATTCATAGGACATAGAAGCCAAAAATATAGTTTTTAGAATTATTGTCTGTTTATCTGTATGTATGTCCTGGCTAACTCAAAAAGTACTGCATGGATTTATTTCAAATTTTGCTAAGAAGTCGAGTCAACATATAGGCTATGACCTGCGGGGGAGGAGCTGTGATAATTTATAAAATGTAACGCGAATAAAACCGTTAATGTTAATAGATAATAAAGTTAGTAGATAATAAATAACATCATAGTATCCGATACTAGCAACAGTCTGCATTAGCCACGGGATTATGACCTGCGGGGGAGGAGCTGTGATAATTTATAAAATGTAACGCGAATAAAACCGTTAATGTTAATAGATAATAAAGTTAGTAGATAATAAATAACATCATAGTATCCGATACCAGCAACAGTCTGCATTAGCCACGGGATTATGACCTGCGGGGGAGGAGCTGTGATAATTTATAAAATGTAACGCGAATAAAACCGTTAATGTTAATAGATAATAAAGTTAGTAGATAATAAATAACATCATAGTATCTGATACCAGCAACAGTCTGCATTAGCCACGGGATAGCTTCCTAGTAATGATCACAAACTCGATAAATACAAGTAGGTAAATTCGTCACATGTTTCAGGGATAGGCTTTGATGTCCAATATTATGTTTGTTCAGGGAGCCGTGGGGCACGATTACATCTAAAACTGAGCATTAAGCCTCATTGAAACATGTTACACGTAAATAGCCCATCATTTATAGTATTCACAGATATTATTTGATACAATTTTGTGAGCCCAGAACATAGGTATATTTATAGAAATAATATGGTATGTTCTGCGCGTATAAAAAATAATTGTAGGTTACTTACAATTAAAATAAATAATCAATATTATTATGTACTCCACATAAATCTCACAAGTGCTTTTTAGAAATATATAATAAAATAAACTTAACACCTATCTTCAAGAAAAAGCATATTACTCGGTTAGTGAGTTTTTAAATGATAATAATGTACAGTAGTCTATTCTAATTATGCTATCCCAATGATTATTGTATCTCTCATTCTATCATAATAAAATTATAATTGACTTAATTTAAAGATTTGCATGCCGAAATAGTGAAATATAGTTAGCACATTTGATAAATTAGAACATCTTCTATCCACCTATATTTGCAAATATAGATTATTATTACAGTATATAAGTACTCATATAGTAGTAGTATATCTTTATCTGTATGGATTCCTCTCTGTGTGTAAGAAGCTAGTTTTATTCTCATTTGTGGAGCACAAGACTAGACCGAAAGTAGAAATTTACACTACTGAATTTAGTTTTAAAATTATGAAATGTTCTCAACGCTGTCAATATGAATAACTCATTATGTGCGCAATTCTTAAAATTCTTACTTTAAAAAATCTTCTCATTGAAGTCTTTTAAAAACGGTGTTTATAGGTCTTAGAGACTTACTGAACAGAGACGTGCTCGCTTACTATGGTTCAAGGTCATCCAAAGAGCAATGGAGAGGGCTATGCTTGGAGTATCTCTGAGCGATCAAATTAGAAATGTCAAAATCCGCAGGCAAAACAAAGTACTTAACCGACATAGGCCGAAGAACTGCCTGACTGCGAAGCAGCATCTGAGTTGAAAGTGAGTGAGGCAGATGTACAGAAAGGTTTTTGAATAGCCACCACGAACTGAAAACCGCAGCGTGGGCAAGCCCCCACAAGGTGGACCGTCGATCCTACAAGGTTCGTGCAGACCGGCGATTGTGGAGACCCTTGGCGAGCTTTTCCCAGCAGTCGTCTTAGAGAAATTATCTTAATTTTACGAAACATTTTAAATTAATTTTCTTCATACACCTACCTATTTCTCAACGCTAGCTAAATATTTCTTACATCCGTTTGGTATAATTTGGCAAGATTGTATCTTCTTACGTATTGGTAGAGCTCAGAAACAAATTGTTTATTGACCTTTAGAAAATCGTATCACAAAATTGAACAACATTTTCATGCTTCGAAACTTTGTAAAGTTTATCAAAAGATCTGAAGTTGGGTATGATTTATCACTTCAAATTGATTTAATGAGTAACAGACGACAAGGCAGTGGCACCAACAGTGTCTAAGGAGTTTGGAAACTTTTACCTTACCTACCAACTGATATAATAAATGAAGTAAGTTATGACAGTTGCTGATTCGTGACCATTTGTGCGTGCTGTCAACGGCGCTTGTGATGACGGCAGAGGGAAGCACTTAGTACGAAAGCCATTAATACTCTAAATAATGTCGATCGTATTACGGCAGCGCCCTCTATATTTTACAAGCCGTACTGTCAAACGGTGTTGTGTTTTGCGTTTTAATTGACAACTTCCTACTAATATTATAAATGCGAAAGTTTGTGAGTACCTATGTTTTGTACTCTTTCACGTAAAAACTACCGAACGAATTTTGATGAAACTTTGTAGTAAAGTAGCTTTCAAATACATATTTTTGTCATAATAATTACTTACGAGTATTTTATAAGCCAACTGTCACACTAAAAATATCCAAATCTAACCAGAAAGTGAAGTAACCGTGGATACAAGGATGTTATTTTAACATGACGCTTACAGCTAGAGACTTGTACTGCTTCACCGGTCAATAGAAACGAGCAGGGGTTCAAGCTATCTAGCAAATAAAACAACAAACTAGGTAGGTAACTCATGCCAGACGGCACCACTTTTGAGGTGTGAACCTTGCCTTGTTTTGCAGTTATTGTATAAGATCCTCTTTGTACCAAATTTCACACAATAAATATTGTTTGATTGCTAGATTACTGCCGCGCAGATGTATGAGGTGGTCAGTATTTAGGGTCATTTTTTTAAACTATCGGTCTACCTTTATGCACGAAAATGCGGGTAGCTTTTCTGATTCAGGATTGAAGGCAAACTAATATACAAGGTGTAAAATTAATAGTGGCCGTAACTTATATACGACATGTAACGTAATTAACGCACACCCTCAGACGCCCCAATTAGAATATAATGTTGTAATCATGATACATAAATTATTTTTTTTATTTAACATGTACATGCATTGTTTTTAACTAAATTAGTTTCTTGGAATAAAGTTCATTTTTCCTTATTTTGTGTTGAATGATGGAATTTGTATGAATACAAATAAAACTCCGATTCAAAAGTCTTATTACTTTGACATACGGTCCATTTCAATTTGTTTTGACTGTACAGGGTTAAAATAACGATAATTTCCGTAGTTTTAATTATTTTGGAATAAAAATTACCCATATTAAAATGATATAAATCGATTCAGTAAACGATTCTGAACAAACTATTTTCAGGGTGTGTGTTAATTAAATTACATGTTGTATATAGCCCGTATTAAAAGAACAGGGTATACATGTTCACATGTGGATGTGTAATACGCTGTTCAGTCTCATAGGCTTATTAAGCTTCTTACTTAATAAGCCTATGAAACTGAACAGCTTATTACACATGAACATGTGAACATGTATACCCTGTTCTTATCATACGAGCTATATATATTAGACTGAAAGTAATGGCATTAGAATTAGTTTAGTGGTGTAAAATTCTTATTCGATCATAACAATATTTTTATGGAACCGCGAACCAACACTGTAGAGTTAGAGGTAGAGGTAGAGGTAGGGCACAGCGTTCATTCGCTCAAAGAGCATCCCGACTGGGGAAGTACCACCACCTTACAGAAGACATTCCTTAATAATAACATTAATAATTTTAACGTTTTGTTTCCGAGTGTGAGTATATATTACGAGTGAGGTCGCCAGAGCTCATTGGGGTGGGGGGAAGGGTCAGCAACACTTGCTTGCTGACTTTTAAAGGCCAGCAACGCACCCGCGACACCTCTGGTGTTGCGAGTGTCCATGGGTGGCGGTGATCACTTACCATCAGGTGAACCACTTGCTCGTTTGTCGCCCTCTGATAAAACAAACAACAAAAAACACATTTTTGCATATAATAAAATAATAATCAATTCACCTTACAAACACCGGTGTAATCGGTGTCCATACACGAAATAAAAATGAGAATGACGAAGATTTAGATTTTTTTAAGTGAAAACTTCTTTAGGTGCGTTGAGTACTGTTTGGTTGAACATAAATCATGGATCCAATCCATGATTTATGTGTGACGTTGTAATTTTTTTACGGAATCAATGAATGAATTATTTTGAGTTTGAATTAGTATACAAATATAAAAAGGTGCACCTAACGCCGGATTCTTAAGAAGCTGACAACATTAAACCATTTACCATATTTATATGTTCAATAAACTGAACAGAAACGTCAGGTGAAGTAGTGTAAGCTTCCTAGTCCAAATCTAGAAGTCATGTTAAAAAAGGGTGAATGACATACTGACAAAAATAATTACAAACTCAAGGCGAAACTGAACCAAATCATTAATTGGAACCAAAATATTACGCCAACAAAAATATTTCTTATTGTAAAAGTCACATTGAAAATAACAATTCACATAGATAATAATCATGTTTATTAGATTATTTTCTCTATCAAGGGAAACTAGTTGAATCGTGTTTTAAAATCAATGACTTTCATTAAATCTACTCAAATTACACCTATTTTTTTGAAGAAGATAATCCGAATAAAGTTGGATAAAAACTTGGGAAAAACCGAATCGGCTTTTGTCAGCCTCTTACCAGGTATTTCTGAGTTCTAGTTCACACGTACTGTGTCTACTGAAATTTGGTAATGACTGTTTACTTCTTAGACATTAATTAGCGCTGATGATATATCATAATTATCTAATAACAAAAGCCGACAGTGAGAGTTTGAACATTAACATTAATAATAGGCTCTCGTAAGACGTTCACCTTTACAAAATACTTAGCCAAGTATAATGCTGTGTAAATATTGTATTATGGTAACCTATAATGAAACATTTCTTATAAAAGTAGGTTAAACAACTTTTTCAAATTTGACCTTATCATGTCATTCAAAAGACGTTCGCGCCGTTCCCAACTACACAAAGGCCTCTCATAATGATCATTCAATCAATGAGGGTAGGGGGAGGGGGATAATCGCCACGAAGAGGTCTTGGCTATTGCAGTACGATCGTCATTGTACTCAGAGGGACGTTTCAAACAGTCTGTTTTCTGGTAAATATTTTTTTATCTTGACATTCTTCTATTGTGAGATTGAATGAGAAATGTGGAAATCCGGGACTCCAAACCGCGAACCCAAAGTAGCATAATGTGGAGCAACTGAAGTGGCAATTTTTGGTTTTAGAACCGACGGCCGCTGGGACAGAAAGGTCCATGTGTGGCGTACACAAACCGGAAGACGCGGTGTGGCTAGCCCGCCACATGTTGAACTGATGATCATTGTTTGGTCGCGGAAAGCCGCTGGATTCGGGCAGCGCTTTGTGCAAATGCCGCGTAGGTCTTTTGCCTAGTATGATTATGAGATGACGTCTACACCCCTCACGGTATGATGGGGTGTTGTGTGGTATTCGTTGTTGTGACCACAGAGCACAGTAATTAGACCTGAATAATCTATACATATAATAAAATCGTAGGAAAGTCAAAACTGTACATTGAATATTTTTAATAAAGTATACTTGGGGCGTGATCTACAATCGATATCGAAGTCAAAAATATAGCTTTTAGAATTTTTGTCTGTGTGTCTGTTTGTCTGTATGTATGTCCGGGCTAAACTCAAAAAGTACTGCATGGATTTACTTCAAATTTTGCATGAATGATACTAAGAGGTCGGGTCAACATATAGGCTACATGTTATCACGCTATCACTTACGGGGGAGGAGCGGTGAGAATTTATAAAATTCAACGCGGGTAAAACCGCGGGGCACAGCTAGTATAAAATAAAATATTATCTAATAAATAAAATGTAGTTTAATAATCGTGTTCACATAAACATTTGTCTTAAGTAGGGATCGAACCCACGACCTCTGACTTCAAGGTCACTAACCACTACACCTATATAACATTAGGTTATTATTCAACTTGGTGTGCGACACACATTAACGGTGAGGCGGTGGTGAGGCCCCACCGAGTTCCACCATTTACTACTATAAGTTTTCTTACCATAATAGCAGCTGATTGCTTCGGAAACTCTGTTTCGTAACCATCATCATCATATTAACCGAAAGACGTCCACTGCTTAAAAAGGCCTCCTTCAAAGATCTCCACAATTGCCGGTCTTGTGCCATCCGCATCCAGCAACTTCCAGCGACTCACAAAATCATCGGTCCATTTGTAGGGGGCCTGCCCACGTTGCGTCCGCGGTCCGTGGTCGCCACTCGAGAACCTTTCTGCCCCAGCGGCCGTCCGTCCTACGGGCTATGTGCCCTGTCCACTCCCACTTCGGTTACTTTGGTTTGCCTGCGGATCTAAGCAGTAATTTCAGATTCGATCTTGTAGGTAATATTAGCCGAAAAACGTTCACTGCTGGAAAAAGCCTCCCCTAAAGATCTGAACCTGCGGTATTGCGCTATCCGCATCCAACAGTTTCCAGAAACCCGTACAAGATTTGTAAACATAATGTAATTTATTAGACATACATACACCTACCTTCACCTACTGGTCAATCATCATGTTGCAGGTACCATTTGTATTTAATATATTCATGCTCACATAAATCTGATACTATCTAATTGTAATGGCCACTTTTTTTGCGGTCATTCAAATAAATTTTGATCTTATCTACTAACTTATCTTTTTAATCATAATTTCCGTAAGTGCTTTATTGAGTTATGTTGTACATTTCCACGGTATGTTATTATAAATCACTTATAAGGCCTTGTTAATAAACTGCAGATTAACTACGTGTTATGGTTTCCATTGACAGGCTTGTTGTTCTACCGGTAGGGTGTTCTACCAAAGATAATAAGAGGAGGGATCTAGGCAGTAAGTGAGCTTTCTTCTACAAGACATAGCTCACTGTAGAAAAGTAAATGTATCACAGGACTTCACTATCACGATTTTCACGGAAACAACACACCCAGAATAGAATAGAATAGAATATCTTTATTTGCTTTGAATGTAAGTACAAACATTAGTTGTTAACATACATTTTGAAGAATCCTTGTACGTTCTGCCTTAATAAAGCATGCAAATTCAGTGTTAAACTAAAAAGACATGGATGCATTAATTTAAATTTGCTTATCATCTAGGAATTCTTGCAAGGTATAATAGCATTTTTCAGCTAGCAGAGCTGTGAGGTGTTTTTTTAACCTTTCCAATGGGAGATCTTTAATGCTGTTTGGCAGCTTATTGAAGATAACAGGTGCCATACAAATAACACTTTTTTTCAAAAGACTGGTTTTGTATGCACCTGTACATAACAAATTCTGATATTGCGATCTCAGACCTGTATTTCGTTGTCTAGTTTGGTTGAAGTATACAAATAAGTTTTTATTACATTTAACAAAGAATGCTAACTCTAGGACTCAAGAGTACAATTTATGGGTCACACAAATAGGTGTCCTATTCTGGTCTCCAGTCATGTTGGCTGCCGTCCCATCGGACCATGAGAGGGAAGAAATAGAAAATGGACCAGTGTTCGCACACACACTTGTTTACGGCAAGTCGGTTGGCTTGGTTGGTAGATACTTATCTTTCACGCCGCAGGTCGTGGGTTAGATATAAATAAAAATGGAAAAAAATAGTTCATCCTGCGGCGGGTTTGACGCCCTAGGCCGCCGGTGGTCAGGGAACACAAAATAAAGAAAAATAAACTTTATTCCAAGAAACTATGACTTCTTGGAATAAAGTTTATTTTTCTTTATTTTGTGTTGAATGATGGAGTTTGTATGAATACAAATAAAACTGCGATTTAAAAGTCTTATTACTTTGACTTACGGTCCGTTTCAATTTGTTTTGACTGTACAGAGTTAAAATAACGATAATTTCCGTAGTTTTAATAATTTTGGAATAAATATTAGCCATATTAAAAATGATATAAATCGATTCAGTAGACGATTCTGAACAAACTATTTTCAGGGTGTGTGTTAATTAAATTACATGTTGTATATAGCTCGTATCAAAAGAACAGGGTATACGTATACGTGTACAAGAACTTCATATTCGTATTCATTATCACGATGTTTCCATTATTATTATTATTATCTGTTCCGCGCACATGGCTCATCTCTATTAAAACTGGCCACCATGGCCGAATTTCAACTAGAGGGCATTATGATCCTGATGGGATATGGGGCCGCCAACGTTCAAATAGTTAGTAAACCAGTTCATATTTATGCAAGTTCACCTTGATGTTTGTTAATCGTTGAACCAACAGTTTCATATAGATGTACAAGATGTTTCCATTGAATAGATTTAGGAAATTCTCATGTTAATTAACATAATGTAGGTACTTATGTAATAAAGTATAGATGTGAAAATGGATAACTTTCAGGGGAATCATTTAAATTTTGTAGAAGAGGGCAAGCTATCGAACGCTCATGGTAGGGGGTTTGATTCCCATCAGTCAGTTTGTCCTGAGACTGTGTAACTATGTATATTTAAGTATGTATTTATAAGGACAAATACTATATGTAGTATATCAGTTATCTGGTTTCTATAGTACAAACTCTGCTGAGTTTTGGGTTCAGATAGGCGTGTGTGAATAATATCCCAGGATATTGTTATTATGACTTTATTAAAGTAAAATTGAATTTTATCCCTTATCATTTTTTATCCTTTGTAATATGTCATTATATAGTCTACATTTTTTTATTTTTTTTATTTATTTATTTTAGGTCGCTTTATAACATCTTGGGTCATTAGCGACCACTTTTAACAATACAGAATACAATAAATTATATAAGTTTATAGACCTTTATCATTTGCAAAAAAGCTAATGTCTGTGAACATCCATTGTGGTTCAAACAATCTTTTAAATTATTAGGTAGGGCACATAAACATTTTTCGTTATCATATTCTGAACATTCCACAAGGAGATGAGAAACAGTTAAATCGAAACCACACTTGCATTTGTTTCTGTCAGATTTAGTTATTAAATGAATATGAGTCAAGTTTGTGTGACCATCTAGTAATAACGACTTGATCCTTCCTGCATTTAAAAGAAAGAGGAGGTTTATCAAAAATTGAATTTCGGACACTGAATAATTTAGATATATTTTCTGCCTTCCAATGGTAATCCCAATTAATTTTAATTTTATGTTTTATATATTTCTGTACTTCAACCTGAGTAGATCTGATTGTAATGCATATATCGTTTTCCTCAGTTGCATTTCTAGCTTCTTTATCTGCTTTTTCATTACCGAGTATACCCTGATGACTAGGGACCCATATAATTTCAAATTGGTAATTATTTTGAAGAAGATATAACATTTTTTGCTTGATTTCCATAACCAGTGGATTCATATTTATATCATTTTGTAATGCAGTCAAGCATGATTTGGAATCAGTGTAAATAACATATTTCTGTAGATTAGGTTCATTTTGTATAATTTCTAAAGCTTTGAGGATAGCAATAGCTTCGCAGCTAAAAATCGTGAAGAAATCCCATAGTCTATATCGGTAACTATTATTACCAAACACTACCGAACAACCAGATCTCCCATTCATGACTGATCCGTCTGTGTAAAGAATCTTACAACCTGTATTTACATTGTTCAATTGATAAAATAATTCTTTATATTTATATTGGGGTGTATCATCTTTTTGGTGTTTGGCTAGTTCAAGGTTAATGGGAAACTTATGGTTTTCCCAAGGGCCATAGGTAGGTATCTTTTTTGTAAAAGTAGGTGGAATATCAAGGCTCATCTCTTTTAAATATTTGGCTGCTCTGATACGTAAGGGTTGTATTAGTTTAGGTTTAAGTTCATACTCAATATCTACAGCTGTTTTTTTATTATAATAGCTAAAAGTTGGGTTTTCTGGTTGAGAAAGTACTTTAGTAGCATATATTATTACAAGTTCCTTCCTTCGGAATGATAAAGGCAGTTCTCCAGCCTCTGCAAGAATACTCTTAATCGGACTAGTTTTAAATGCCCCTATACTAAGTCTAAGTGCTGTATTTTGTATGCTTTCTAAGGTATTTAATGTACGTGTTTTTGCAGAATCATAGATAACTGAACCATAATCTATTTTTTGTCTAATTAATGCATGGTACGTATTTAATAAGCACTTTCTGTCCGCTCCCCATGATGTAGATGATAGGACCTTTAGTACATTTAATCTTTTACAACACTCCGACTTAACTTGATTTATATGTGTTACCCAAGACATTTTGCTATCAAATGTTAATCCTAAAATTTTTAACTTGTTTGTTTCTTTTATACAATATCCGTTTAATTTTAACTGTATACTTCTGTTTTTATTTCTTTTTTTTTGTTAGTATAATAAATTCAGTTTTAGTTTTGGAAACCTTAAAGCCAGATATCGTAGACCATTTTTGCAGATTATTTAATATATTTTGTATAAGTTTTAGTGTCGGTTCCAGAGTCCTACCGCTACAAGTTATAGTGAGATCATCGGCAAATAAAAAATCTTTTACAGGTTTTTCAATGTAAGAAAGAACGTCATTAATAGCAATTAAAAAGAGAATAACACTTAGGACAGAACCTTGAGGTACACCGTTTTCAATGGGAACAGAAGTAGATAACACATCATTGATTCTAACTTTAATTGATCTATCTGAAAGGAAGTTTTTGACAAATGCTAATGCATTGCCCTTTATATCAATATCTTCTAATAATTTTAAAACTCTGTGTTTCCAGACCATTTCATAAGCTTTCTCGATGTCTAAGGCAACAATCACTGTATAATTATCATTCGCAAAACTGTCGAGCACTTCCGATTCAATATTCATTAGGTGATCTGTTGTTGATCGAAATTGACGGAATCCATACTGAAATGGTGCAAAATAATTATTGATTTCTATATACCATCTAAATCTTTTACATATGATTTTTTCCAGTATTTTACAAAGGTTACATGTTAGGGAGATGGGTCTATAGCTAGTGGGTAGTAATGGTATTTTGCCAGGTTTTAAAATTGGTATCACTAAAGCTTCTTTCCAGCTATTTGGAAATACTTGTTTATTCCATATGTAATTGTACAACTGAAGTAAATACTCTAGTCCGCTAATTGGTAAATGTTGAATTATAATATTAGGTATATTGTCAGGGCCTGGACTAGAATTACCTAATTGAGAAAGTACTAGTAATAATTCATGCATATAAATTTCATTATTGATTGGGTTGGAATTATCAAAAATATTGTAATTCATATCAGATTCTTTGTTAGTTTTATGTGGTTTAAATTGATCGTCGTAATTATCTGAGCTAGAGTTATTTGCAAAAGTTTTGGCTCAAAGGTCTGAAGTCTCAATAGGGTTATATAAATATGTTCCATCGTGACTTTCTAATATAATATTATGAAGTCTAACATTTCGTTGGTTGAGCTTATGTATCTTTTTCCATATCTCTCCGATGGGAGTTTTGGTATTGATAGAAGATACCCAATTTTCCCAGTACCTCCTTCTACTCTCTTTTAGAAGTCGACGACTGTATGCTCTCTTTTTCTTGAACATGATTTTGTATGTTGAGTTCGGATCATTAGCAGCGAATTTTTTAAATCGTTTAAAAGCTTTTTTGGTTTCTCTTACTGCAGTTTTACACTCATCATTCCACCATGGTAAATTGTTTTTTCTTAAGGTACCAGATGTTTTAGGTATTGATTTGTTAGCTGCATCAATGATTAATTTTGTAAAATTTTCAACTATATCATTGATAGGTTGGTCCAATATACTTTTTAAGCGTGTTAATTTAGTAACATTTTGGTCAATCTCTTTATGAAACATAAACCAGTCCGCTTTATCAAACTTCCATTTTTTTGGAACTGTAATATTTTTTGGAATTTCATGTGAAATTCGAGATGTAATTGAAATTGGAAAATGGTCACTGTCATACAAATCGTCTAAAGCATTCCATTCAAAATATGACACTATATTTTGTGAAGCTAGAGTAAGATCTATATTACTTGTGCGACTGGTATTACTATCAAAATGAGTTGGTTGACCATTATTTAATATTAATATGTTTGCATGT
Source organism: Pseudoips prasinana (assembly GCA_951640165.1). Classification (NCBI taxonomy): domain Eukaryota; kingdom Metazoa; phylum Arthropoda; class Insecta; order Lepidoptera; family Nolidae; genus Pseudoips; species Pseudoips prasinana. Next base: position 10,903,311 of record OX621239.1, read on the forward strand.
TCATCTAGCCATTCAGATATTATCTTCCCCCTGATATCACATTTATCAGAACCCCAGTTAAAATGGTGACTATTAAAGTCACCCAAGATAATTAAGGGTGCTGGGAGTTGATCAATTAGACCATTCATTCACGTGCATTAAGTGCTTTACTGTTAGGAAGGTAAATGTTGCATATTGTGATTGGTATGGGAATTTTAATTCTAATCGCTATCGCCTCTAAATCAGTAGTAATTTGTATTTCTTCAGCAATTGTGTGGGGTTTAATAAATATAGCTACTCCACCGCTTGCTCTACTTCCATATGACCGATTTTTAAAGAAACAATCGTATCCTATGATAGTAGCGCAATAACTAGATGTAAAGTTTGTTTCTTGTAAACAAATGCAAGTTGGATTTAGTCGACTAGTTAATAGCTTTATGTTTTCTATTCTTTTATAGTAACCGTTTACATTCCATTGTAAAATATCCATAATTACTAAGAAAATCAAGACAAGTATATATATATATATATTTTTTTTGTGTTTAGTGCTATTTGTATTATTTTTGTTTGCAGTGATTTAAGTAAGATTTAGCATATCGTGTAATTTTCGTGTTAAGCGGGAACATCTATTTTTTAAGCTTTTGTTCATTTTACAATGTAACTTATTACACATTTTAATTAGTTCTGTTACATTTTCAGTATACGAATAAACTAATTCTTTAATGTTTTGTTTGCCTCGGGAATTATCTAATAAACTAATGAATTGATCCAAGTTAATAGGGAATGAGGTTTCATCACTTAATACTGCCATACTGTTTTCAATCTCTTTCCAAACTTCTTCTTCGGTTCTATAGTCGGTCTTCTTCAGCTTCTTCTTTGTTCGTGTTTTAATATCTATTTCTTCCACTGAAATATTGCTACCAGTATCATCGGATTCAACTTCCATTGTATCACTATATTCTTCATTTGCATTTGGTTTTATAATTTCTGTATTTGAGGATTGGCTTATTGATGGAGAATGAGTTCGCTTTATTCCTTTTAGGTTACCTTGTGATAATTGAACTGTGTTTTTTATAGTCGGTGAGGCAAATACAGGGTTCGAGACAATGTCATCATTTCTATTAAATACTTTGTTTATTTCTTGCACTGCCTGGCTGTCTGCTTCAATTAGGTTTACTTCTGAGTTTGCTACAATTTGTGGACAATTTTTGGCTAAATGGCCCATTGTATTACAGGTAAAGCATTTTAAGGCATCGGTAGATATATATATCCAGTAATTTGTCCCTTCAAATGTTAGTTGAATTGATTCTGGGAGACGTAGTTCATCTTCTGGACTTATATACAATTGTCTTCTGAAACTTAATATATGCGAAAACCCCGGTTCCGTTACTCCAATTTTCATGAAGGATATTTGCGACATTATTTTTATGTTCAGTTCTTCGAATTTTTGTTCTATTACATAATTTGGTATAACAGGGCAAACATTGGATAAAACAATCCTTTTATTTCTCGTAATTAACGGTTTTATCTCAAGACTTTGGGTTTTAATAATAATACATTTCTTTTCTTCAATTAGGCTATCCGCAGTTTTCTTCGAATCTAGGTATATACAAATACGGGCATTCGCAATACGTGATACAAATCTTATAGATGTTGTTGGTGTTACAGACGATAATGCGATTAAGTACTCCCTGAGTGTTATACCTTCAATCGAGTCTACTATTATAGCTTGATCTTTCTTGGGGTAACATGTTGATGACGTCACATTCGCATAACTTGAAGGTGATTTTTGAGACATTATGGGTGTTTGAGACGTTGGTATATTTTGAGACGGTGGGTTTAGATCCATTTTTGATTTAAGGGTCTCCTGTTACCAGGAGATACCCTGTTCACGTTATATAAATAAAGGTTTTTATAAATCACTCCGCGTAAACAAAACACGATTACAGGTACGGCGCAGCGCAGTGAGACACGCGCGTCCGCTGTGGATACCCGCGCGGAACAGTGTCTACATTTTGTTTGCTATGCAAATAAATAATTTCCTGTAGGTACTTTATCTTATAATACCAATAAAGAGGTTAAAAGGTTAATTAATTAGACTTAATTATTATTTTCAACCATCATTAAATTTTGACTGCGTGACCGTGTGTCCCCGAGGCGTTAAGTTGTTGCCGATATTCCCTTGACGTCAATTAAAACGATTCGCCACAAGAATCACGTTTCCGAAATTATCGTGACTTTTAGTGAACGATCATATCTCACGACTAATTTCATTATGTTTATTAAGTTGCTGGTTGATGGACTTGACTTATTCATACCTTCAACATCAGTTGTTTTAGCAGTATTGTTTAAATATTTGACTGCACGCACGCAGCGGTTAAGGCAGTCGCCTCACTCCTTCGGGTCTGGGCTTCAATTCCCGCGCAAAACAACTATTTGTGTGACCCATAAATAGTTGTACTATGTCTGGATGTACTTTGCTCCGTGACACAGGGATTAAAGCCCTTAGTGCGGATGTGGCCTGACAAAATAATGTTACTGACTTTCTTAAAAGCCTATCTTACCTATTTTATAATACAGTATAAAAACATTTAAATACAGTTAATATAAGTTTACTGGATTATATCTACGTACAAAATAAAATTATCAATATAAACTTAAAATCAAGCTACTAAATTAAAATTTAAGTACAGCTTACAAATAAAAAAACTTGTGTGTACTTATTTATGTACACGCGTTAGAAGTTATACTTCTTAATATACAACTTGAACATAGTTATCAATTTTCATACCACCTAGAACTAACGTCATGCTGTTATTTATACGATGCGCGCGCTGGATGGCTAGGCTTATGCGTTTTCCGAAGTATGTACGTGCTAACTCTCTGATCACAAAAGTATTTAGCAAGAAATATACAGCTTACAAATAATAAAAAATACGCTTTCAAGTCGCTATCTGTGGGAAAGTGTCCAAAAAGCTAGCGGCGTTACCTCTTTGTATTGAAAGTTTTATGCATTGGCTGAGGTAAATGTCAGTTTTCTGATCACCGGAAACGAGCCGTCTGGACAGTTCTTTAACAAAGGACCGTGCTTCTCGGTCCCAAGAACCTATTATACTATCCCAGTTAAAAGGCACACAATACATACGCAAAAGCTAAACAATGGCGACTGATTTTCATTGGAATTAGCATAGACTGTGGGTGTAAGTGTGAATTTATGCTCTAAAATGTACATTGCGCGCAATATAAGTTTCTGTAACTAGCCCTTCCATTAAAAATATATTATAAATATTAAATTGAAAATGCAATTAATCCCACGGGATGAAATTCTGATGTTCTACTACGTGAACATCAGAACTATAATACTATCGTGATGTGTGGAGACGGCGTCTCCACACAGCACGATAGTATGATGTTAAAGTATATGTAGCCTTTTTTTTTAAAGACAATGCCCGTACTAGGGAAATTGAGCCCTGTGTCGCGGGTACTTTAAAAACACATAATTGACGGATACAAAGTGCATCCAGACTCAGAACAACTATTTATGGGTCACACAAATAGTGGTCCTGCGCGGAAATCGAACCCAGGACACGAAGCGGCGGGGCGACTCTCTTAACCGCTGCGTCACACGTGTAGTCAAAGTCAGTAACTATGTGTTTTATTTTGAAAATTAAAAATGTTAGTATATTTCACATATTGATCACAACTTTCTTTTACTTGACTCATACCTGTTTAAGTAACGGCCAGTCGTAATGCACCATAATAACAGTAATTGCAGTTTACGGTAATTATATTCATGTTACCATACATCAACATATGAATATTGATGTGTTTAAACAGACTATCAGCATAATACTTGTTAATACGGCCAGGGCTACTTGAGAATGGTCTGTGGAGGACTAAAACACGTGTCGGGTATCATACTGGCGCATATAATTTGTTTGTTTACATCGTCCTTCGTGCACGTGCTTAATTTTTTTCGGGCATGAGCTTGATTAAACTGAATGGTGAAAAATAACAGTTCAGACACATATATACATTACGACCAATAAGTATACGAAATAATCGTATACTTATTGGTCGTAATGTATAGGTATATGTCGTAATAATTCCATTACTTATAAATCTGGGACATAATATACAGCGCCATATAGCCGAAACTCAAAGCTTGTACTATGGATACTAGACGACAGATAGATATATACTTTTTTTGTAATTATATATATATATATAAGGGCCTGTGTACATCACGTTTTTTAAACGCGCCGTTGACGCGGATTTATAGCGATACAGATACGATACGCACGCAAGTCAGACGCAGCCTGTAGACCTTACAAACGACAACAGACTGATCTGTAGGATTAAAGCGCGCCGTCGAAGCCCGCATAGATCTAAAACACGCGTCGACGGCGCGTTTATTAATCTTGGAATGCACAGGCTCGAATGCACACCCAGACCAAGCTAAATAGACATATTTATAATCAGAAATATTTGTCTGTTGGTAGGATTACGCCTGTATACTTTGCATCACAAAGCAGATTCACTACCAACTGAGTCACGGTGGTTGCCAACAAATCTGACACAATATTTGTGTCAGAGTTGTGCCAGTAATAAAAAAAATGCTTCGGCTTTTGTCCGTAACAACTCCAATATATGTTTACACCTTTCTCTGCTCTTTTTACAATTTTATACACTTAAAATTAATCTTACAAAAGTCCCTGTTGCACATATATATAATGAATTATATACATAATTACATCATCAAAATATATATAATATATTATCATTGAAGGAAAATGCAGCGCGTTTAATTCTTTTATAAGGGAAGCTAACGCTGAAATTATATTAATGAAATAATATATAATATTTTCATTTTAAGTATAGGATTTAAAACATGATACAAATGTACTTTTAATCACATGCAGGCTGTGATAAAAAGTACATTTATCACATGCAGGCATTTTTAAATCCTCTGTGTCTCATCCTTTTATGTTAATCCTAATAAGTTTAACATATATTTATATTAATTGGTTTACAAATAAAGCAGCATGTAGCTTCAAGTTATATATTTAGATTAGTGTTTAATGGTTTTACCATTGTCCAGTTCGAAATAGATTCGAGAAAAGTAATTATTTTTTCTCCTACTATCATAGTTAATGATATATTTAGATATCGACGGTGAAATCAATATCTAACAATTTTTGTATTTATTATTATAATATTAGTCATAATCATTAACATGAAAAATAAATTACAATTTGTTTTTATAATTTTTACATGCAGTACTTGAATGGTAATTTTCAAGTGATTTGAAAAAAAAAAACACTTCAAATTTCTTCGGTCATCTATCGCATGTCGCAATATGGAGGCATCCATGGCACGCATCAGCTTACCGTGTAGCATTTATATTCTCACTCATTTTGCAAGTGCTCCACGGTAATTATGTTTTGATCAGAGTGTGTAGATATAAATGTTGTTGTTCATATATATAAAGCTAATGAGTCAAATAAATCGGCCAAGGAGGGAAAACCCAAGAAAAAATCTTTAGTCTTTATTGTACACAGAAAAATTCATTAAATAAAATTTTACAATAAAACGTCATGTACATAGGTGAGCTTAATTCATTAATGAATTTTCTTCTTTAATGCATAAATATTTAAAATAATAATTAGTGAATGAATATTTATTTTAAATCAATATTAGTGAATTAATTTTACGCCGCTAGAGACAGTCTCACTTACATCGTAGTTTATAATAGATAATCTTAACAACTAATTATAATTTCATTATTAAATAATGAAAATTATAAATAGATGCATTGAATTAATCTACACATATTTAAGCAAGTTTATTGTTTGTTTTGGTATAGGATGTTGTAATCGCATTCTGTAACATGAATTAACATTTTGATAAAATTGCCAACACTAATAGTTTTGATACAGGTTCTTGCGGATGAATAGTAATGTCTAATCTCTGGGACGACTTGTGTTCTCAAAGTTTTCGCTGTGATCTAGTGATCTATCACTGTGCTAAATAAACTCGCGAAATTGATCTTTAAAGTAACCAATTTAAAGTTCAGTTTCGCGAGTTTATTTAACGTAGTTAACTGTTCGCAGTTGACATAGCATCTCAATGTTACTGATTTGTTACGGAAAATGATATTTTTTTTAAACTATTCAATTGTATAAACTTGATATTCCTTTTTTATAAGTAGTTATAATTTGTTTTGTATACAAATCTTAAATTAATTATCTAAGTTTCTACACAGTTAGTACACAAACATGACACTGCTCATAATTTTAAGCATTAAGTTGCTATGAGGCTTTTGGTTATAATTTTCGGCAACTTATTCATTTGAAGAGGGAATAATTTTACATCTATACCTTACCAGGTAAGCGTTAAGTATTATGTGGAATTTTGAAATTTATATATATAAATTCACTGTAATATGAATATGTATGAAGCGGCCTATTACTTGAGTGAGTGATTAATAAGTAATAGACGGGATGGAGAATTTTAATTTTTAGAACCATGCCATCATTGCTAGGGATAATACATGTATATTTTTTTAACATAAAACTGACTTAAATATTTTTTTATGTCAATCGATTTCAGCAAAATTATTGAGCCTATAACATTTCCTATTAAATAAAAGAAGAATTATCCAAATTGATTACTTACATATTATATAAAACATACAGTAGTAATAAGAAATCTCATCTTCATCATCATATCAGCCAAAAGACGCCAACTGGTGGACAATGGCCTTCCCCAAAACTCCACAATTGTCCGTCTTACGCTACCCGCTATAACGGCTTCCATCGGTCCTCGCAAGATCAGAAATCTATTATAAAGTTAGATTAAAAAAAAAAAACTTGAGAGATGTCAAGGGACACTCGGATGGAACGAAGTTATTTCTTATTATTTATTATGTACAAAAAACCTGTATACACTCAACAAAAATAATCGTCGCGACACCACACTGTTCAATGCGAAATAGAAATGAAAATATCTGGCTTGCTTTCTATAAGAGAGAGAGAGAGAGAGAGAGAGAGAGAGACAGAGAAACATGCGCACGCCGCACAGCTGCAAAAAGTGTCGTGACAACTTTTTGTAAGATTTTTTTCCGTCTAGCCCGCTTTCACAACGCGCGATAAGGAACTTCGTTCCAAAATTAATGAAGTTCTTATTTTTAACTGAATATTTGCTATCTGGCTGATGGCAAAGAATATCGCCACCCCATGTAAAACCTTGGGCCGGGCGGCGTAAATCTCGACCCAAGGGAATACCTCCCAGAGAAAGGGCAGCAGCGCCTCTCTGTGTGCTATGATCATCATACCCCCCAAATGATAGAAACAACTCCATTGTGCAAATCTATTATTTTATGTTTGGTGTTATCTATATAAGTTTGTGTTTACAAAGAGTAGTATATGTTGAATATCAGTTATCCGGTTTCCGTAGTACAAGCCCTGCTTAGTTTGGGATCAGATGGCCGAGTGTGAATAATATTGTCCCCGATTATTTTTATTTTTCACTCACCCATGGAGATAGGCACTTCATGCAAATTCATAATAATAATAAACTTGTTCATAATTATAAATTTCTATATTCCACAAAATACGTAACGCTTAATAATAAGACAAAAATTACTTATTCTAAACACACTTCTATGACATAACGCGCATGAGGTTTCAGAAGCAAACATAGTGAAAAGTAATAAAAACTTAAACAAACAGTAGGTACCCAAATAGTTACGCGTAGTCTCGAAACGTCACGCCCTAATGACGGTGGCCGGTATCAGAATATTTCCTAACCCACGAAATTATGCAAATGTAACACGGCTTCATAGACCACACTAAATGTTTCGAGTCGTTTCACAATGCGACCTTAGTGATAGCTAGAGTAGAACTAGGAATGGAGATACGCGGACGTGGCGCTGTAGAAGCATAAAGGAGTTTTAATTGCTTCGTTTTCAAACAGAGAAGGATAGCCAACCATGGGATTCAAAGGTGACATTTAATAAGACAAGACACTATAAATTTTCATAAAACGATGACTGCAGAATTTAAAAAGTATATCTGTGGATTATTGTTTTAACTCAATTTTAATTTATTTTTAAATTTAATTTAAGTTATTGGTGTATATTTTTTAATGTATTTATATATTCATTTTTTTTAATTATTTAAAATTATTTAAAAAATAAAAATATTATATATTTTATTATTATTATTAAAATACAATGTGCCTCTAAATAACTTCAAATGTAATTATGATGTATGTTATCTTCATTTTTATCCACATTTCTGCGTATTCAATAAATAATGAATCATTATTTATTGAATACTTTATAAGTCTGATTAAATTAAATTTAATTATGTCCGCTTCATTGTAGTAGAATTTAAAATTAATTTAATCATAAAAATTATGATTGATTTAAATTTAAAGTACCTCTAAATAACTTCAAATGTAATTATGTTTTATGTTATCTTAATTTTTATCCACATTTCTGCTTATGGTTATTAATAATGAATCATTATTTATTGATTACTTTATAATGTTGATTAAATTAAATTAAATTATGTCCCCTTCATTGTAGTAGAATGTAATTAAACAAAAATTTTATGATGATTTATATTATAAAAAAAATATTTATTAATTTTATCATCATCATACTGCTAGACTAAAGTACTAAGTTTTTAATTAGCTAGAGGACGGTGTTCCTTTACTCAATGAAGCGATCGACTGGCAAATTACCACGGCCTTATACAATAGATACTGTATGCAACCACCACTAACCACCCTGAGGTGAGAAATTTCAACCGAAGGGGACGCCCTTTGACGCTTAGTTTTGATAGAGGCTATTATTATTATTATTATTAATCATTTTATTTCAGTCCAGCAAAGGGTCCATTTTGTTAGTAACAATACACTTATTCTATGTTAGTATCAATATAAAATCAAATAAAATAATATTAAAATAAAATAATAAAAAATAAAAAATATGCACGTCTCGATTTTCCTGTGAAGCAGTAAAACCTAATACGTTAATTGTAAACGTCATAAAAAATATTGTCTGCACTTGTAGGGCAGCGATAAAGACATGTTTGTTAAGTAGTTCGCGATACAGAAATCGATTAATTTCCCTAGACAGACGTCTTTAAAAAGCATATTCGAAATTTCTAACGTGTATAAATGATGTGCATTGATGACTTATGGAAGAGATAAGAAGAGGTGTCGTAAGTGTTAAAGGCTACAGTAACCACTTGCTACCGCATACCAACGTACTATTATGTCTACGTACTATTCCGTATGCTAGCCTTCTGTATGTTAGCATTAAACTTCTCTGGTGATGAGCATTTGTCGTAGCCGCCAGATGCTAATCTATTATATTATGGATATTACACTCCCACTATTCGATGTGGGGGCACCGGAGCAGCATACCCGCGTTCCCAGGGCGCCAAGAGAAGTCCACGGCAGGTTAGGTTTTTAGTCGGTGCGAGTCCAACATACCCATCCGCAGACACTTTTTGCGGGTGGCATGCATAGGCATTCCCCCTTCCATATAAAAAAAAGGTATCCATCACAGAATTTATTATAATAATAGGCCGTCAAAAATATTCAATAACGTAATGTATAGTAACGTATCGTATAGTTACGATAAAAAAAAGTTTCGTTTCACTACTTAATCAATCAGGAGGTTAATCTATGTTTAAAATCTTTAAAGAAATCATTCTGTCAGCAGAAAACTTCCTTTACAAATAGTTACAAGTATATTATTAATTTGAGCTTAATTGCTCATTATAATGTGAGTTCGATTAAATATAATTATGTCTTGATCGATGAGGCCTTCTTAATTGTTTTAATTATGGACTATAAACTTTTGAATATCTCATTTTGCATATTGATTTTGGAAATACATATATTACTTAAATTATGCATTGACAGTGGAACTAATTGCACTGCAATAATCATCCTTACTGCCTACTTGATAAAGACGCTCATCACTAGTATGTTTTAATCATAAGTTTTGTTTCTATGTTTTCTATATAAATCGTAACATCGAAAGGTAAATAGTTTCGATGTTTATGTTAATTAATTAAGAAAGAAAGTTATATTTTATTTAAAAAAAACCGGAGTCAGACTCGCGCACGAAGGGTTCCGTACCATTATCTTATATAACTATTTGTTTTATTATTTATTTTATCTTTCTATTCCGTTAAATATTTTGAATATTAATTAAAAAAAAAAAAAAGAATATACTGTCTCAATATTCTTCAGCTTTCTAATGGAATTTCTTATTTATGTATGTATACATTTTAAATAAAATAAATTAAATGAATATATAACTTAAAATATCGCCAACCGAGCATTTTATCCTCTCACAATCAATAACTGCTGTGGTATAGAATATCATCACCCCAGCTCATCCCGAGGAGGCCGTAGAAATCGGCCGAGGAACTGACGACTAGAGAACGGACAGCAGCATTTTTCTTTGAACTATGACCATCAAACTGCGATTGCCAACCCGTCTGCCAAGCGTGTTGATTATGACACACCCCCCATTCTTTGGGGAGGCTTTTGTCCAGCAGTGGACGTACTTTGGCTGACATGATGAATCAATAATTTAACAATTTATATATATAAATTGTTAAATTATTGATTTGAACAGATCTTTTCAGTCACATACTCACAAACGTCTTAAGTCATTATTCTTAAAAATAAATTACGTAACTTCGCATTCGTGTATTAAATCATCTGCATCCGGATTTGTAAGTAACAAAAACTAAGACCAGTATTAACCTAATGTCATATTGATTCGATCACAAATCGTTATTCTATAGTGTAATTGATATTGACTTATGAACATTTTATGAAACATCAAGGATAGTTTTTTGTTCGAACAATTGAATGTTTGGTTAACAACAAAATGTGTGACTTATTGATGCGGGACTGTGTCCATGATTTTTTTATTGATTCAGACAATGTGTGGTTAAAATATAGCTAAAACTATAATTAAACTTAAAACTATAATTAAATTTTGATAATTAAACTTAAACGTAATCTCTTTGACAATAACTTAATACAAGCTAGCTAAATGTCATTGTTAATATAAAATAAATTTTATACTTAAATGTTTTCATACAATCCGTGTCCCTAAATATCTATGAAACTAGAAATAATAATGTATATTTAATTATATTACTACAAATATATTCTGACTATATACAAGCGCTTTTTAAATTCTACGTGAATAAAAACCTTTTTTGTTTTATTTATTATTTTATTTTAGTACAAGTAATTATAAGGAATTATTACATATTCAATAATAATATCCTGATACATTATTTACACACAGACATCTGATTCCAAAGTAAGCGAAGCTTTTGCTACGGAAACCAGATAACTGATTTACTACTTTGCTTTTGTACTTATATAGATAACTACACCCAGATTACGAACAAACAGACATGTTAATGCACACAAATATCTGTCGTGGGTGGGAATCGTACCTGAGGCGTGAAAGGCAAGAATTTACCAACCACGCCATCCCGTCCGTACTTTTTTATATTAATGAGTCCGTTAGATAATCCAATTTCACGGGTAGCGCAGTGGATAATGACGGTCACCGTAGCCTAATTGGTAGTGCTCTTGCCTACGAAGCTGGTGGTCCTGGGTTCGAATCCCGGTAAGTGCAAATATTTGTACAATTGTGATGAGCACGAATATTTGTTTCTGAGTCATGGATGTTTTCTATGTATATAAGTGTTTATCTATCTATATAAGTATGTATATCGTCGCCTGGTACCCATAGTACAAGCTTTGATTAGTTTGGGGCTAGGATGATCTGTGTGACATTGTCCCTAGATAATGCAGTCACCTCGCTACTACAGTGATGCTCTTGTGTTTTGGGTTTGATCACGGCACAGGTTAAGACACACAATTCAACCCGAATTGTGTGTCTTAACCTGTGCTTTGGGCCCCGCTGATGACTTCCCGCCCCTCGTAGCCTGTAATGCTTCTGACACTCTTGTCATCTATAACACACTGTCAATCCTTACCGATGACCTCTGGAGGCCTTACCTTAAGAGTTTGCCTTACCACAATAATTGTGGACATTACACTTATACGTCACCGATCCACCCTGCTCATATTTGATGTGTTTCGGTTACGTTTATTAAGTTGTTATAACTGCAGGTAGAGCGACGCTTGCACAGAAAGTCCCTTAATCACCAAGCACTATTTTTTGAAGTGAAAACTTCTTTAGCGGCGTGCACTTTTTAGCGATGAGTATAAATTGTTAAACTCGCGTCAGGACACGTGACCTGGTCAAATATTCGTAAAACGTAGGATCTTTTTTTTATTCACACTGGCCGTTTATACACTCATATGACCGCAGCATTTTTGAACTTGTTTAGCGGCGTTGTGAACTTTTTCTTTTTAATTATGTTAGATTTTACACCCGAATGCATTTCCACATTTAAAAATATATTATTACTGTAGGGAGGGCAACGCGATGAGTCTTTACGGCCCAAATGTGCGAATTATTATCATCCATTCGCTACTCGGATCAAATAAACATTACTTTCCGAGTATGAGAAATTAAAAAATAGTTTTCACTTCTATCGGCAGTCCCCAAAGACTGCTTCGCATGTTTTTTGGTACTTTCTTTGTACTTTACACTCATAGAGTTTTTTTACTCATTTTCTACCCCAATGAAATGTTGATAACGTTAATCATTACCACCTTGACGACAAACTAGTCTAACGAAAATATGGCAATATAGTTAAATATATGGGCCTTGTATGGAAACATTTAGAAATATCATTTAATTTATGATCGTAATAATTTATTAACTTAGCGAGCTTATTGAAGTTATTGTCAAAGAGATTATTTATAGGTTTAAATAACGAAATTTATAGTTTTAGGTATACATCTTGTCTGTATGGTTAAGTCTATATTAAGATTAGAACGATAGCACAAGTATATAAATTTAATTCGAAGCGGTTATGAGTTTATTCATTGTTGATATAAAAAGTGTAATTTAATATATATATATTCAAAAGTAAATAATTAAATTAAATAATGAGCAAACAATTTTAAAAACTACCGATAAACTATTTTCTCTAATAGGCGTCCAATAATCCTTCCGCATCGCGTATGGGAAAAGTGCTCAAAAGGCTGGCCGCATTGCCACGCTGGATAGCAATGCTGATCCTCTGACCCAAGAATAGGCCAGCCCTCTGATCATGGGAAGCGTCGATCAATCTTTTTGCTATTTCCCGAAATATTAAGTGTACAATATTTAATATTTTTTTAATAATTGACGTTTACACCCAATCTTCTGCCGGACAATAGTAACCTACCTTAGCCGTATATACAAATCTTTAAAACCAAGTTATTAAAAGAACATAATTATAAGATTTGCTTACAGTGACCAGTTACTAAAGCTTTTTGGATAAATAGTGTGTATATTTAAAAATCAAATTTTGTGGTAAGTCATAAATATAAAAGACTAAAAATATAAAACTCTTTTTTTGCATTAGACATTTTATGTAGGACTAGCTGGTGCCCGCGACTTCGTCCGCGACAATTTTGAATGATGACTGATGATTTTTTGGGGGTAGGTGAAAAAAAAGTTCAGACGTAATTTTGCAAAGGTTAATTATATTTTATTTATAATTAAAGTATTTACGAATTATTTTCTGTTAATTTTGAGTGTTCTAAAGTTGATTTAGTGTTACTTACCAGAGAAGCACTTTTATGTAACTTTAGTTTCACATTAACACCACCTGCTAGCTTAACATCTACACTGCACTTCATATTTATACAAAGATGTCGAATTTGTCAGAGATAATGACCACACAAAATAGACTTGAAGAGAACATCACAAAGATATTTGACGAACTCCAGGCTCAGATAACAAATGCTGGATCATCCAAAGATACAGTTGCAAAAGTTGCCGAAGAACTCCGGACATTCAGGGAGCTTATTTTTGGTATCCTTGGCCTTCTCAGACAGCAAATCAGAGATTGCAGCAAGCAAGTTGATGACCTTGAGGCACAAAACCGTCGAAAAGTCCTTATTGTATCTGGTATACCCGAGGAAGAAGATGAAGACTGTGCTAAACTTACTTTGAATATCAAGATGGGCCTTACTGATATAAACAAAACTTCCATTAAAGTTTGCCATAGGCTTGGTTCATCCAAAAAAGCAACACCATCGGCCTATTTTAGTGCGGTTCGCAAGCTTGGACTTCAAATCGGCAGTCTGGAAAGCAAAGACCAAGTTGAAAGGTTCTCCAGTGTCAGTTAAGGAGTTCCTGACGAGGCCCAGGCAAGCAGTCTTCGCCAAAAGTCGTGCTCATTTTGGATTTCGCTGTGTTTGGACGCAAAGCGGCGTTATCGTCATCAAAACGCCGTACGGTAGCAGCCACAAGATCACCACGGAGGAAGAGTTGGCCCCACTCATCACCAAGTACCCAAAAGTGTCGGTGGAGACTTCGACAACGAGCACTAAGTCCGATCATAGTAAATCCTAAAAAGACAATATTTTATTTAGCTTTCTTGCACGTAGTTTAAATTAAGTAAATATATTTTATTACATTTAAACGTTCAAACCTACCATTCTAAACTCGTCATGTTTTTGTATTCAGTGAGTTAACTTATAATCATTTTTCTTTAACTTTGTCGTCTCCCAGTGTTGCTATTTACTTCTCAAGACCCGTTATTCATGTAAGTTATTTCTTTTATACGTAAGGTACCTATACCTATTAATAATATTCTTGGCAAAGTACTTTTCCTAACATTGATTACAAAGAGTTTATTTTGATTATTTCAACGTAGTTCAATTAGCATGTGACATGACATTTCGATTGTCATTTTGATATTAAGACGTTGAGGTTATTGACAGCGAAACACATCGGCCGAACGTGAATGTGTCTTTTCGCCACAGTTTCGTTTCGTTTCACATTCACTAGTAGCATCAATTTGCGAAGTGAGTTGCAAAGTACGTGTAAAATGTATTGTATAGTTTACTTATTTATGTTCTTGTTTTAAGTTACTTTTATAGCAGTGTACCTGTGTGCGCTGGCGGGTGGTGCAGGGTTTAATTGGTCTGTCAATTATTGCACTACTTAATATTTTTTATAGTTCTTTATAGTTCATAATTTTATTTTTATTTTTATATAAGTAATTTTATTTATGTCTATTTTATCTGATAATGATTCGTATTTTTCTGCTAATGAATTCACTGCAAGCGACGACAGTTTCTGCTCTTTGAGCGACTCACTTGGAGATTTTCTTAGGAATGGCTTTAGTCAATCTCGTAAGAACCTACTGAACATTTGTCATATCAATGCACAAAGCATTCCTAGCCATTTTAGTGATCTGTACAACGCGTTTTCAGACTGCGACGTACACGCCGTCCTGATTTCGGAGAGCTGGCTTAAACCACATCTGTTTTCTACAATGTACTCCCTTCCAGGTTTTGTGCTCGTCCGGAACGACCGGTTAGGTAAAGGGGGTGGAGGGGTTGCCATATATCGCAGGAGTAACCTCCCGTATAAGATATTGGCCTCCTCTTCCTCGAACTACTCAGCCTCTGCAGAGTTTCTTTTCCTGGAGGTTGATATCAAAGGCGTCAAGTTAGTTTTGGCCTCAGTATATTGTCCCCCTAATGTTGACTATTTCACCGACGTGGAGTTGGTACTCGAATCTTTGGGTTCAGAGTATGCTCACCACATCATCATGGGCGACTTCAATACCAATCTCCTTAATGAAAATTCTCCTCGTACCCGGAAACTCTTACATATCGTCGAGTCAAGTACCTTGCATGTTTTGCCTCTCCAAGCTACCCACTTTAATGCCTCAGGAGATGATACTTGGCTCGACTTAATCCTATCTTCTAATCCTTCCTTGATTTCCGCTCACGGACAGCATCCCGCCCCTGAATTTTCCCACCATGACCTTATTTACCTATCCTATATCCTGAAACCACCTAAACCCAAATCCAAGGTTCTGCACGTGCGTTCTTTCGCAAAAATGGACATAAAGTTGCTATGCAAGGATGCGACAAAAATTGAGTGGGAACCTTTAGTGGAAGCGGTCGCCATTGACGATAAGGTTTAGGTTCTTAATAATACGGTCACAAAGTTGTACGATGTTCACGCTCCTATCAGAAAGGTAAAGCTGAAGCATCCACCTGCACCCTGGATGTCTAGGGGAATTCAAATGGCTATGAGACGAAGGAACCGGGCGTTTCATAAATTTAAAAGAAGTCGTTCTGATGCTGATTGGACCCTTTATAAATTGGCTAGAAATCGGTGTAACCACCATCTGGTTACACCGATTTCTAGCCAATTTATACGTAACGCTAAACGCCGGCACATTTTTGACAATATTTCTTCATCTACTCCTGCCGGTATCTGGAAATTCCTCGGAACTCTAGGTATCGGTAAGTCGCAATTTTCAAACCCTCCTAGCTCTATCAGTCTGGATGATCTTAATCAACATTTCTCTACCACTTCTACGATGGATCACCGGACGATATGTGATACTGTCGACTATTTAAATGGTTTGTCGCGCCCTAATATTAACTCGTTTCAGTTCACCCCAGTCTCTTCTGAAGAGATCAAAAAAATTATCCTTTCCATTAAAACCAATGCAGTTGGTTGTGATAAGATCGGTCGTCGGATGATTATTCCTATCCTGGACCATCTCCTCCATGCAATTTCCCACATTATTAATTATTCCCTGGATACTGGATCTTTCCCCACCTTATGGCGTAAAGTTTTCTCCGTCCACTCCCTAAGTCCTCGAATCCCTCACTTGCTACTCATTACCGTCCTATCTCTATTCTTCCTTTCCTCTCCAAGGTACTTGAGTCCTGTGTCCACAAACAACTCTCCCGTTATATACTTAACAACCATCTCATAAGCCCGTTTCAATCCGGATTTAGACCAGGCCACAGTACCATCACCGCACTCCTTAAAGTGACTGGCGATATTAGGGCAGGTATGGAGGGTACCATGATTACTGTTATGGTTTTGATCAACTTTTCCAACACCTTTAATACCGTCAGTCACGATATCCTATTATCTGTTCTCTCCCATCACATGGTCTCTGATGAAGCACTGGAATGGTTTTCCTTCTATCTTCGGGGGCGCCAGCAATCGGTTAGCATTGGTGAGTCCTCATCGAGCTGGCGTGACCTAGTTGCTGGTGTTCCACAAGGCGGTATACTCTCTCCTCTGTTATTTTCTATCTTCATAAATCTCATAACTCATCATCTTCAGTGTACGTATCATCTTTATGCCGATGATCTTCAACTATACGTTCAAACGCCAATCGACACACTCCCTGAGGCTATTTTTAAGCTTAATCGGGACTTAAATGCTATTAAGACTTGGTCTGATAAGTTTGGGTTAGCCGTAAATCCGACAAAGTGCCAAGCCATAATAGTTGGGAAATAAATAAATGTAACTACTTACTTGTAGCTTAATCTAAAAAATATAACTTTTAAAACAAATAACCAAAATAAATTTATGATAACCTAACCTATAAATAACCTAACTAAGAAATAAACTAAAGACTACTTAGCTAAAGTTATTTAAGAAAAGGACCCGATATCATCAACCAAAAAAATCAAGGAATACATATCAATTGTCCTTAAGTATAGTCAGTAAGTCAAATAAAGTAAAATAATAATTAACGATGCATTTATCACAAGGGTAGTCATTGATAGGTCTAATATCACATTTTGTGAACAAAACCATAGCGCGATCTAAAACGTAAAGTTTTAGATTCCCTTTTTTAACAACAAATTATTCCCTGGATTGCTTTATTTCTAACCGAAAGACCAAATACCAATTTACATGCGTTTAATTCCAAAAAAAAAACCAGGTTTTCATACAAACTTACATCCCCTATTTTAGTCGTCCTTAGGGGTAGAATTTCCAAAAATCCTGAAATATATATTTATAATTTTTAAATGAAATTCCAAATACCAATTTTCATGCGTTTACCTTAAAAAATGACACATCTTTCATACAAACTTACATCCCCTATTTGTCACACTTAGGGGTGGAACTCTCGGAAATCCTGAAATATGTATTTTTAATTTTTAACTGAAAGGCCAAATGCCAATTTTCATGCCTTTTACTTAAAACTTGTTGTCACATTTTTCATATAAACTTACATCCCCAATTTTACGCCCTTGCCTTGCCCTGGGGTGGAATTTTCAAAAATTCAATAATGTGTATTTTAATTCTAACTGCAAGGCCATATACCAAAGCCTTTAACATCAAAATGACGGATTTTCACAAAATCTTTCATCTCTTATTTTACTCCCTTTATAATACCACCCTATTTTCAAAAACCCTTCTATAGTGCATGCCTACGTCATAAAAGGTATCTACTGTCAAAATGTCAAGTCTCTAACTCCAGCCGTTTAGGCTGTGCGCTGATATATCAGTCAGTCAGTATAAAATTACATACCCTATTTTACGCCCTTGGGGATGGAATTTCGAAATATCCTGAATTAAGTATATATTTTTTAACAGAAAGGCCAAATAATCATTTTCATGCGTTTAACTTCAAAAATATCGCATTTTTCATACAAACTTATATCCCCTATTTTACGCCCTAAAGGGCTGAAATTCCCAAAAATCCTGAATTACATATTTTTAGTTTATAACTGAAATTCCGAATACCAATTTTTATGTGTTTAACTTAAAACTTGTTGTCACATTTTTCATGCAAACTTACATCCCCAATTTTACGCCCTTAGGGATGGAATTCTCAAAAATTCTGAAATGTATATTATTAATTTTTAACTGAAATGCCAAATACCAATTTTCATGCATTTAACTTCAAAAATGACGCATTTTTCATACAAACTTACATCCCCTATTTTATGCCCTTTGGTGTGGAATTTTCAAAAATCCTGAAATAGATATTTTTTATTTTTAACTTAAAAAGCAAATACCAATTTTCATGGGTTTAACTTCAAAAATATAGCATTTTTTATACAAACTTACATCCCCTATTTTTCGCCATTGGGGGTGAGATTTCCAAAAATCCTGAAACACGTCATTTTTATTTTTATGTAAAAGGCTATTTAGCCTTTTACACCAATTTTCATGCCCTTAACTTCAAAAACGGCCAAGTTTCATAATAACTTTGCACCCTCGTTTTACCCTCTTAGGGGTTGAATTTCGAAAAATCCTTCCTTATTCATCATTTACATTATAAAGAAAACATTTATGCAAAATTTCAGTTTTCTAGGTCCAAGGGTTTGGGCTGGGCGTTGATGAGTCAGTCAATCAGTCAGGACTTCTCTTTTTATTTATATAGATATAATAAAACTATGAGAAATATGCTGTGATAGAAATATGTAATATGGTGTTTATACTATTGCTGCGTGACGGCATAGAATATCATCACCCCATCCCGTGGGGGGCGTAGAAATTGACCGAGGGAATACCTACCAAAGAACGGGCAGCAGCGTTTTTCTGTGAACTATGACCATAAAACTGCGATCGCCAACCCGTCTGCCAAGCGTGGCGATTATGGTTTGTTGGTCTAGTGGTTAGTCACCCTGACTGCTAAGCCAGAGGTTATGGGTACGATTTCTACCCGGATAAATCTTTGTCTGATGAGCACGATTATTTGCTCTGTGTCTCTGGGTGTAATTTACCTACTTTCTTACTTATCGTAAGGGCCGTGGTTACCCTAGTGTCAGAGTTGTTCAAGCCGTCCATTAGGCCTCTGACATGGCTTAACGACTGTTCCGTAATGGCTACAACTGGGACCGACAGATAACGTGCCCTCCGAAGCACGGAGACGCTAAAAATGAAACCACTTTGGCGGTCACCCATCTATGGACAGACCGCGAGCCGGTTTGCATAACCTCGTCAATAACTTACGGATCGTTGAGAGCATCTGGCTATGAGCGCCTTAATATATAATTTATCTAATATGTATGTATTTAGCAATATATATGTATGTTTATTAGTTGTCTGGTTACCACAGTACAGGCTCTGCCTAATTTAGGATCAGATCAGGCAATGTGTTAGCTGTCTCAAGATAAGATATTTATTTACTATATAACCGGGTAGGTGCAGATTCAATCGCACACTGAAAATTATCTTTTCTTTGTTTGAAACTGTAATATGGTCAGGTTTGCTTTGGTGTTTGAGACCACTCGTGATTCGGTAGAGTATTTTTAATAGTATTAAGCGTCTATGTGAATCTTAAACTATGGTCTAAAGCCCTGACGCTGAAAAAGAGCCCAGACTATGACCAATGTCCGGTATCATTCATCAAAAGACGGATTCGTGACGAATCTCTTGATGAATGGAATAAAAGGTATAAATAAGGAACGACCGCCAGAACAACAAAAACATTCTTCCCTGACGCTATCAATGCCTACAAAATAATAAGGACACTTCAGCCAAATGGTATGACCACCCAAATGTTGACGGGACATGGTGGGTTCTCAGAGTACCTGCATAGATTTAAATGTAAAGACAACCCATCTTGCACCTGTGAACCAGGAGTGGACGAGACAGTACCCCATATCCTATTTGAATGCCCTATTTATGGGTTCATCATATCAGCCGAAAGACGTCCACTGCTGGACAAAGGCCTCCCTCAAAGATCTCCACAATTGCCGGTCTTGCGCTATCCGCATCCAGCGTTTTCCAGCGACCCGCACAAGATCATCGGTCCATCTTGTAGGGGGCCTGCCCACGCTGCGTCTTCCGGTTCGTGGTCGCCACTCGAGAACCTTTCTACCCCAGCGGCCGTCGGCTCTACGAGCTATGTGCCCTGCCCACTGCCACTTCAGCTTGGCAATTCTTAGGGCTATGTCGGTGACTTTGGTTCGCCTGCGGATCTCATCATTTCTGATTCGATCTCGCAGGGAAACTCCAAGCATAGCCCTTTCCATTGCTCTTTGGGTGACCTTGAGCCGCCTGATAAGGCCCATAGTTAGCGACCACGTCTCTGTTCCGTAAGTCATCACTGGCAACACACACTGGTCGAAGACTTTCGACTTGAGACACTGCGGTATTTGGGACGAGAAGATATTACGTAGCTTCCCGAACGCTGCCCAGCCGAGTTGGATTCTACGATTGACCTCCTTCTCGAAGTTGGACCTACCTAGTTGGATGGTCTGTCCTAGGTAAATATAGTTCTCTACAACTTCGAGTGCAGAGTCTCCAACCTTAACTAGAGTGGGTGCAACATGGATGTTTGACATAATTTTCGTCTTATCCATGTTCATTTTCAGACCCACTTCTTGAGAGACTCTGCTGAGGCCATCGAGCATTGTACCGAGGTCGTCAAGGGTCTCAGCCATGACTACTATATCGTCGGCAAATCGAAGGTGGGTGATGTACTCGCCATTGACATTGATGCCAAAGCCTTTCCAGTCCAGAAGCTTGAAGACATCTTCCAATGCAGCGGTGAACAGTTTCGGAGATATAACATCTCCCTGTCTCACACCTCGCTGCAAGTGGATCTCGATCGACTCTATCCACTTGCAGCGAAAATTATGTCAAACATCCATGTTGCACCCACTCTAGTTAAGGTTGGAGACTCTGCACTCGAAGTTGTAGAGAACTATATTTACCTAGGACAGACCATCCAACTAGGTAGGTCCAACTTCGAGAAGGAGGTCAATCGTAGAATCCAACTCGGCTGGGCAGCGTTCGGGAAGCTACGTAATATCTTCTCGTCCCAAATACCGCAGTGTCTCAAGTCGAAAGTCTTCGACCAGTGTGTGTTGCCAGTGATGACTTACGGAACAGAGACGTGGTCGCTAACTATGGGCCTTATCAGGCGGCTCAAGGTCACCCAAAGAGCAATGGAAAGGGCTATGCTTGGAGTTTCCCTGCGAGATCGAATCAGAAATGATGAGATCCGCAGGCGAACCAAAGTCACCGACATAGCCCTAAGAATTGCCAAGCTGAAGTGGCAGTGGGCAGGGCACATAGCTCGTAGAGCCGTCGGCCGCTGGGGTAGAAAGGTTCTCGAGTGGCGACCACGAACCGGAAGACGCAGCGTGGGCAGGCCCCCTACAAGATGGACCGATGATCTTGTGCGGGTCGCTGGAAAACGCTGGATGCGGATAGCGCAAGACCGGCAATTGTGGAGATCTTTGAGGGAGGCCTTTGTCCAGCAGTGGACGTCTTTCGGCTGATATGATGAACCCATAAATAGGGCATTCAAATAGGATATGGGGTACTGTCTCGTCCACTCCTGGTTCACAGGTGCAAGATGGGTTGTCTTTACATTTAAATCTATGCAGGTACTCTGAGAACCCACCATGTCCCGTCAACATTTGGGTGGTCATACCATTTGGCTGAAGTGTCCTTATTATTTTGTAGGCATTGATAGCGTCAGGGAAGAATGTTTTTGTTGTTCTGGCGGTCGTTCCTTATTTATACCTTTTATTCCATTCATCAAGAGATTCGTCACGAATCCGTCTTTTGATGAATGATACCGGACATTGGTCATAGTCTGGGCTCTTTTTCAGCGTCAGGGCTTTAGACCATAGTTTAAGATTCACATAGACGCTTAATACTATTAAAAATACTCTACCGAATCACGAGTGGTCTCAAACACCAAAGCAAACCTGACCATATTACAGTTTCAAACAAAGAAAAGATAATTTTCAGTGTGCGATTGAATCTGCACCTACCCGGTTATATAGTAAATAAATATCTTATCTTGAGACAGCTAACACATTGCCTGATCTGATCCTAAATTAGGCAGAGCCTGTACTGTGGTAACCAGACAACTAATAAACATACATATATATTGCTAAATACATACATATTAGATAAATTATATATTAAGGCGCTCATAGCCAGATGCTCTCAACGATCCGTAAGTTATTGACGAGGTTATGCAAACCGGCTCGCGGTCTGTCCATAGATGGGTGACCGCCAAAGTGGTTTCATTTTTAGCGTCTCCGTGCTTCGGAGGGCACGTTATCTGTCGGTCCCAGTTGTAGCCATTACGGAACAGTCGTTAAGCCATGTCAGAGGCCTAATGGACGGCTTGAACAACTCTGACACTAGGGTAACCACGGCCCTTACGATAAGTAAGAAAGTAGGTAAATTACACCCAGAGACACAGAGCAAATAATCGTGCTCATCAGACAAAGATTTATCCGGGTAGAAATCGTACCCATAACCTCTGGCTTAGCAGTCAGGGTGACTAACCACTAGACCAACAAACCATAATCGCCACGCTTGGCAGACGGGTTGGCGATCGCAGTTTTATGGTCATAGTTCACAGAAAAACGCTGCTGCCCGTTCTTTGGTAGGTATTCCCTCGGTCAATTTCTACGCCCCCCACGGGATGGGGTGATGATATTCTATGCCGTCACGCAGCAATAGTATAAACACCATATTACATATTTCTATCACAGCATATTTCTCATAGTTTTATTATATCTATATAAATAAAAAGAGAAGTCCTGACTGATTGACTGACTCATCAACGCCCAGCCCAAACCCTTGGACCTAGAAAACTGAAATTTTGCATAAATGTTTTCTTTATAATGTAAATGATGAATAAGGAAGGATTTTTCGAAATTCAACCCCTAAGAGGGTAAAACGAGGGTGCAAAGTTATTATGAAACTTGGCCGTTTTTGAAGTTAAGGGCATGAAAATTGGTGTAAAAGGCTAAATAGCCTTTTACATAAAAATAAAAATGACGTGTTTCAGGATTTTTGGAAATCTCACCCCCAATGGCGAAAAATAGGGGATGTAAGTTTGTATAAAAAATGCTATATTTTTGAAGTTAAACCCATGAAAATTGGTATTTGCTTTTTAAGTTAAAAATAAAAAATATCTATTTCAGGATTTTTGAAAGTTCCACACCAAAGGGCATAAAATAGGGGATGTAAGTTTGTATGAAAAATGCGTCATTTTTGAAGTTAAATGCATGAAAGATCGTTCTGGACCTGGAGTCGCACTGACATAGTGGCGTTTTCGTACAAACACTTTAACACCTCGATATACCGGTAGTCGATTTGGCACCTTTGGAGAGACCTCAGTACGGCCCAAGTTTCGATCGAATCGAAGGCTTTCTCATAGTCCACAAACGCTAAGCATAATGGCTGGTTATACTCTTCGGTCTTCTGTATAACCTGCCGCAGCGTATGTATGTGGTCTATGGTACTAAAGCCTTTACGGAAACCGGCTTGTTCGGGAGGCTGAAAGTCGTCAAACCTGCGTGCGAGACGATTCGTAATGACCCTCGAAAACAACTTGTAAACATGGCTCAGCAGTGTGATGGGTCTGTAATTCTTCAAGAGGTTTTTATCGCCCTTTTTGAAGAAGAGCACCACCACACCCCTGTGCCATGCTTTTGGCGTTTGACCTTCTAGTATGACGGAGTTAAATAACTTCTGAAGGGCCCGTAGGATTGGTGTACCACCCGCCTTCAGAAGCTCTGCCGTAATTCCATCATCACCAGGCGCCTTGTTGTTCTTAAGCTGTTCGAGAGCCATTCTAATCTCGCACAGGCTGACGTCCGGGATGTCGTCGGTGAAGTGTTGGGTTAGTCGTGCTCTGGGATCTGAGGCACAACTATCGACAGGTGACTGGGTTTTCGCATACAGCTGTCCATAGAACCTCTCGATCTCTCCCAGCAACTCAGGTTTAGACGTGACGATTCTGCCATCCTCAGTCTTCAGCTTCGTCAGTTGGCTCTGTCCAACAGACAGTTCTCTTGCAAACACTTTAGAGCCTTTGTTCCGCTCAATGGCTTCTTTAATACAATTTGTATTAAATTGGCGCGTGTCGCATGTCAAAGACTTTGAGATCTGTCTGTTGAGCTGCCGGTATCTGGTAGCATCATCAGAGGATGTCAGAACCATTTTCCGTCTTTCGTCCATAAGCTGCAGGGTATAGTCAGAGATCTTTTTGGTTCTGTTTGTACGGTGGGCCTTGAAGACCTTAGACCCAGCCGTATGGACAGCTTCTACGAGCCTGTCATGGTATGAGTCCACTTCCTCGCAATCTGCTAGGCATTCGAAACGGTTTTGCAGTTCGAGCTGAAAGGGTTCAGGGTTTTGGATGTGGATGGGTAAAGGTCGGAGCGTAGACTTTATTAGTCGGGACCTCTGGAGCTTGACATTTAGGTTCAATGAGCCTCTGACCAGTCTGTGATCGCTCCCGGTTTTAACCGTATTGATCACTGAGACGTCATTGAACACCTGTCTACTCGTCGACAAGATAAAGTCTATCTCGTTTTTTGTTTTACCACCGGGGCTTACCCAGGTCCATTTGCGGTTTTCCGACTTCTTGAAAAAGGAGTTCATCATAAAGAGTCCCTCCTTCTCCATGAAGTCGGCCAACATTTGGCCCCGGGGATTCCGGTCTCCAGTTCCAAATTGCCCCACTTTCAGCTCATTCCCGAATCGTTTACCCAGCTTCGCGTTAAAGTCCCCCATGACCACAGTGAAATAAGAGTTCGAGGTATGTATGGCTCTAGAAATATCCTCATACATGACCTCAACCTCATCGTCGGAGTGCGTCGAAGTCGGCGCGTAAACCTGTAAGACCTTCAACGAATACCGCTTGGTAATTCTGAGTATAAGGTACGCAACCCTAGTCGACACACTCTCGATTTTCAGTATGTTGTGGACGAGGGACTTGTGGACTATGAACCCAACACCACCTTGGGAGAGTTGGTCGCCTTCCCGGAAATAGAACAGATTCCCGGATTTCAGGATTATCGTGTCCTCCCCCTCTCTTCGGACTTCAGATAATCCTATTATGTCCCAATGTAACCTGCTCAATTCTTCCTCAAGTTCGATCATCTTCTCGTCGGTCCGCAGTGTGCGTGTGTTGTATGTTGCCAGGGCCAGAGGTCGTCGGTTTTGGTAACGCGGAATCTGCCGGGGATTCTTAGCACCCCCTGCCCTGCCGTAACCACGGCTGTTACCACGGCTGGGAATAGCAGGGCTGCCGGGGACTGGGGGCCGCGGTTTAATTGTGTCCTTCATTTGAGGGGATCTGCCATAATTGCCACGCTTGGCAAACGGGTTGGCGATCGCAGTAAGGTAGAAATTGGTACTCATGAGAACGCTGCTGCCCATTCTCTGGAATATATTCCCTCGGGCACGACTTCTACGTCCCCCCACGGGATGAGAGGGGGTGGTGATATTCTCTAGGCCGTCACCACACAGCCATTTATGGGTTATTAAGATATAATATGGAGCAGCTGGTGGATGACCAAGTCAACGCCGAAAATGTCCATTTAATAATGATAAACAGGGAAAAGAGAGACATCTTTATGAAGTATAGTGTTTGTTTGCTTGATAAAGTAATAAAAAGAAATAAATGAGAATTCTATAGACATGTATGTGTAGAATGTATATGTATGTACAGATTAATATTAGGTTGGAATTAAAACATATGGTATATAAAATCAAAAAGCCCTTAAGAAAATACTGTAGAATTACATATATTATCATACATGTAAAATCTGCAATAGAAATGTGTAGTAAATAAATATAAATTTGCCAGAAATAATATATATATATATACATAAAACAATCAATAGCATGTTAAATAAGTAAGTAGATAGATAAATAAGATTTTAACACACCCTAAGAAAGCATATGATTCAATGATCTATTGGTTAAATCAGAGTTAAATTATTTCCGTTTCAAATTTTATCCAAATGCGTTCAGCAGTTTAAATATCCAAATATGGAAACATTCATATTTCTAATATCATTAGGATAACTTAAGTAGATCAGCTGTGTGGTTTACGGCCTAGAAACTTCGGGCGTTGTAAAATGTGACTAAGGGATACAGCAGGGAGGCTTATTGGACGATTCGCACGAATTGAACTCACACGAAACGTGCGAATCGACTCTTTTCAATTAATATTATTTTTTTCTGTAGGCGATTCGCACGTAGTTAATTCATTGGTGTGCGAATCGACTCCTCCAAAAATATGTAGTAGGTGATTGGCACACATTTTATTTTAAGGAATAAAAAAATGTAAGTACAGTCGTACACAGCCGTCACTGATATAAGTCAAAATAGTTTGTTTACTCCTATTTACCAATTGTCCATGGGTGGCACGCTGAGCGCGGCTGTTGGTCATCCGACGTACAATAAAATTATCAGTACTTTGATTCTTCGTGCCCAGTTTAGCCAGTAATTATTATAATATTGTTTCTTTCCATCCCTGGACAGGTTCAAGTATTTTTTCTGGATCATGGTTATCGTGAGCAAGGTTTTTGTGATGAGTTAATAAATTAATAAAAAAAAGGAGAAGTCGGGCAGCAGCGTCATCTGTTGTTATCACCTCGCATGCCAAGCTCAGCTGGTAACAACTGACTTAGGCAAGTCCATCCAAAAGGCAACGTTATAGAAACCTTTGGAGGAGGCCTATGTCCAGCTGTGGACGATATTAAGCTAATGATAAATAATAAATAATAATATCTAGGGACAATGTCACACAGATCATCCTAGCCCCAAACTAAGCAAAGTTTGTACTATGGGTACCAGGCGACGATATACATACTTATATAGATAGACTAGCTGACCCGACAGACGCTGTCCTGTCTTAACGATGACTATTTAATTCGAATTCCCTACTCCTACCCTACCCTACCCTACCCTACCCCTACTCTACCCCTACCCTACCCTACCCCTACCCTACCCAACCCCTACCCTTACCCCACCCCTACCCTACCCCTACCTTACCCCTACCCCTACCCTACCCTACCCTACCCTACCCCTACCCTACCCCTACCCTACTCCTACCCTACCCATACCCTACCCCTACCCATACCCTACCCCTACCCATACCCTACCCCTACCCTACCCCTACCCTTTACTGGGTCAGAAGTGACACCTGTAGACATCTGGCGGGGATAACTAATTAAATGACGATTGATCAGTTTTCGACCGGAGAGGAAAACTGATTAAATTACTAAAATGGCTATTAAAAAATAAGGGTTGATCGTAGAAGGGTGAAAATTGGGGATTGTATGTATTTTTGTATGTTGTATCATAAAAAAATAGAAATTAGAAATTTTGTCTAAAAAATAAAAAAAAGAATTTAGGGTTGGACTACCCCTAACATTTAGGGGGATGAAAAATAGATGTTGACCGATTCTCATAGATACCGGATAAGCACAAAAAATTTCATCAAAATCGGTTAAGCCGTTTCGAAGGAGTATGGCAACGAAAACTGTGACACGAGAATTTTATATATGAGATATATCTATACATATAATAAAATCGTAGGAAAATGAAAACTGTACATTCAATATTTTTTTTAAAGGATACTTGTGGCGTGATCTACTATCGATATCGAAGCCAAAAATATAGTTTTTGGAATTTTTGTCTGTTTGTCTGTATGTATGTCCGGGCTAAACTCAAAAAGTACTGCATGGATTTACTTCAAATTTTGTATCAATATTACTAAGAGGTTGGGTCAACATATAGGCTACATATTGTCACGCTATCACCTACGGGGGAGGAGCTGTGATCATTTATATAGTTTAACGCGGGTAAAACCGCGGGGTACAGCTAGTACTTAAATACATAGAAAACATCCATGACTCAGAAACAAAGATTCGTGCTCATCACACAAATATTTGCACTTACCGGGATTCGAACCCAGGACCACCAGCTTCGTAGGCAGGAGCACTACCAACTAGGCTCTTAAGTATACATACTTAAGAGCCATTAATACATAATCATGAACGTAAGTAGATAATATAAAATACAAAACGTTGTCAAACAAATATTTATATAAAAAAAATATAAATAAAATTCCACTTGGCACATGTTCTCGTGTCTTGTATCGGAAGTGATCGATAAATATAACTAAAATAATGCTAAGCAACAAAGTTTTGATACGGGCGTTATCATTGTGTCCTCTCATTTATAATGGCAAATAATTGTTTATAATTAGACACAGCTAATTATTATGAAGGTGGCTAGTTGTTCAGAAATGTATATAAGGATTTATAACAATGAATCCTTACATTGTATTTTTTTAAGTAGTAAAGATGGACAAGTTATTGGTTTGGTTTGTTCTGTGTACGACGGCCTTTAATAAAGGTACATGTATAAATATATTGTTATAATTGTTACAACATTAAAAAATTTTATATCATCATATGCTTGTGTAACGACTAGATATTTAAGAAAAATAATTATTTTAGTTTTTTATTTTGTTAAATCAGATTACTGCAGGTTATTTAGCACTTTTTAAATAATTTGATTCCTCAATTGTTTTTGAACCGATAAAATTATATTGTAATCTATACAATCTATACAAATAAATAAAATTGGAGTGTCTGTTTGTAATATTGAAATAACCGTTTTTTTTTCTACATAATATGAATATATATATACGGTACCTACACCAAAATAACATTTTTTACAATTTTTGTCTGTCTGTCTGTCTGTTCGTTCCGGCTAATCTCTGAAATGGCTGGACTAATTTTGACGGGACTTTTATTGGCAGGTACCTGATGTAATAAGGAGTAACTTAGACTACTTTTATTTTAGAAAAAATCTTTTATTTTAGAAAAAACAATAACATAAAAATAAACTAATTAACACGCGAACGAAGTCGCGGGCACAGCTAGTTGAAAATAATAATACTGTACACAACACCAAAAATAAAGATTTGTGAATTACGACAAAATAAACAAACATACAGGACTTCCCGATGTTACTGATATATTAAAGAATAAACATTGCAATCCAAAAACGCAACGACTTAAGAAACAATTTCACTAAAAAGAAATTAAGAAAAAATAAAGAAATACATTTATGCGGAATCGACATAACATTTTTACCCTACCTTGCCAATAAACTCAGAAGAAATCCTTAAGAATAGAGTTAAAAATCAAGAAATATATTTCGAATTATTATTATAATATGAAATAAATTTCTTGATTTTTAAATCAATTTTGAATTTGAAAGGTAGCTGGCCTCGTTATTACCTCGGTGTTCCTGTGTTTCAGGTTAGAATCCCTGACAGGACAACTATTTATGTTACTACGTGTATAGTTGTTAGTTGTTCTGAGTTTGACTACCTTGTCTACGTGAATTTCATGTTTGTAAAGTACCCCACGATGCAGAAATTTATATCCCAAATGCTGGTGCTGTCTTAAAAAAGAAAACGAAATGGATCCCATAATTTAGTAACAATGGTTATGAAAATCTACTGATTACTTAATTGTATGGGCAGTGCTTAGCTTACCCTAGTGACAGAATTGCTCAAGCTGCCCTACGTAAGCTTCTGGATTGTCAACGGTTTGTCAACGGTTGTCTACACGTTAAGCTGTCGGTCCCGGTCGTAGTAGTTACTACGGCCGGGACCGACAGCTTAACATGTCTTACTAAGCACGGACACGCTCAGAAGTTAACAGAAAAAAACCATAACCTGTGTTACACAAATAAACGATTTGATTTGAAAAAAATCTTATTTGCCATATTAGACTGTGAACTTCCGATTCTCACGCAGTCAACTCCGTCTTAGGTAGCAAAATGCTGTTAGGACTGTTCAGTAAAATACATACATACATAGACTCACGCCTGTTTCCCAGAGGGGTGGGCAGAGACAACGGATTTCCATTTGTCACGATCTTTGCACACACGTCTTTTGCCTCGATTACTTTTTACTTTTAAATATCCTTTTCTATTTTGATTCCAGATGTCCTTTGCCGAAGATTTATAACAGGAGGTCATAAAACTGAAAAAGACAGTAGAATTGTTGGTGGTAATGCTACTACAATAGAGAATTATCCCTACCAGGCATATTTGGTGCTATATGATGGATCTGACTATTATCAATGCGGCGGGACCATCATCAACACCTTCTATATCGTTACAGCCGCCCACTGTCTTGAAAAGTATGTACCCATTTATACATAATCATGAACATAAATCTCGCACTATGAAAAACCTAACTTTAAAGTTTATAACAAAACCTATAAGCTTCCCGAAAGAAGACCCACCAATTGAATTGAATTAATTGATAATCAGTATCAAAAAAATGACCAAATCAAGTAAGGTTTGTTTAAATAAAAGCCTAAGTTTAAAGTTCGTATCAAAAAGTTATATGCCCCTGGAACTCGTAGACCCACCAAATTCAACTCCGGATGAATTGAAAATGAGTCCGAAACAAAATGACTACATAAACCAAGATTTGTATTTCTCATCGAATATTTCCGAAACTATTCACTACTGCATCGGTAGATATCTTAAAGCTTGACCGAAAATTATTTGACATAAATTTCAATATCATCTTACATTTTCCGAAGATATATAGCGGTAGTAGTAATGGCCACCTAGTATAGCTTAGCGTAATATTTAATCAAGTGGGTCTTAAAATATCCTTAGTTTTAATTTGTATTGATAATATTCACTCACTGACCTTCAATCGTATGGCTTATGCGTCTTCGCGCACTAATGTCAAGCGACAGTTGCACAAAATGTCCTTAAAAAACAATATTTTCAGGGACCCGTCAGTAACTGCTCTTAGTCGAGGTAAGAACCCAAACGGGGGTACCCACAGTGTGGATTACTTAGTTTGGAGTTTTATTTTGGGGATAGCTTTAACTTTCACTCGTCTTTCGTGTCCAGTGAAGTATTGATATTGTATATATATATCCTAGCTTGATATCGTGAGAATAAAAGCTTCTTACAGAGCTAATAACGTACATTTTAAGTTCAATGCAATTTTAAACTTGTTACCTAAACAATAAAGTAGCATTTGTGTTTTCAGCAAGCAATCGATAACCGCAAGAATCGGAAGCACTAATTCAGAAACTGGCGGTTCTCAGTATGAAACCTCATTTTTCTACTCTCACCCTTGGTACAACTCAACTAACTTTGACTATGATGTTGGCGTAATCCTCATTCCCTTTGGAATGTACCTGGATGGGTATTACGCTAAGGCGATAGAGATGGTTGCTGCAGGTCATGATATCACTTCAAACGAGACAATAGTCATCACAGGCTGGGGCGATACTACGGTAAGTAGGAATATAGTTGAGGCTAACAGTTCTGTGACACTAAAATAGCAGCTATGGCTGTTAAATACGCGGTTTACACAACTAGTGTCAATGTATTTACATCTCTTTCCATTTTATCTCATATGAAAAGGACAGGGATACTTAGAACTGTCAAACTAATAAAGCTGCATATCCGGAGCGCCTAATTGGTCAACAGGTACTAACATGTTGTCCAGAACTAGAGATGGGCGCCATTTGAAGTGAAAACTTCTTTAGGCGCGTTGAGCACTTTTTGGGTGAAGAAAAAGCGTGATACTCGCGTCATCGTCTCCGCACGTTTCTGGACCGAGGATCTTGCAAGGGTCGCGCTATATCAAGCTATATGTAAACTGTGTATATATGTACAAAGATAAAGAGAATAGACTTTGAATGATGAGATGAATCTTTAACTTGCTGACCGATGGCGCTTGCGTTCCAATGATGACTCGAATGCGAAATACAAAAAGAGTATATCTCAATGTGAAGTGTCAACTATAATATTACAGATTATTTAGATTAGAAGTGTAAACAATAGTTTTCACTTCTATTGGCGCGGCAGTCAAGAACTGCCTCGTATTTTTTTTAATGCTGTATGTGCCAAATGTTATAATATAAAAATTTGGGTACTTAAAAATTGGGGCTATTAACTTCTTCATTGGGTCTAACCATGAAGTACATGGAATATGTAATACATGGGACCCCGTTCGGGTATAAAAGTGTAATGCGGATTTTCCTATCACGAATGAATCTTGGATTAGAGTAGATTGGAGTTGTATCATAGCGTTGTTAGAGCCCCTCGCTTTGAAGTAACTTTATCTGACTTATAGTATAAAATAGAAGCATCTAGAAAACTAAGCAAAAACTATAGGACTCTTAGTCAGTACCCCTCAAAGGCTTTAAAAAATTATGATCCATCCACGTAAACTAGTGTTTATATTTCGAATGTTTTTAATCTGTGGTATATTTTTGTAATTGTATCCAGGAAAATGGTAATATAACTGACATTTTAAGAGTGACGACTGTACCCGCAGTCTCAAGAACTGAATGTAACAGACTTATTGGAGGCGTTACTTCTCGAATGTTCTGTGCCGGCCTTACTGAAGGTGGGCGTGATACCTGTCAGGTGAGGAATACTCTATGCTAAGAAAGAGCTTCGAATTTTCTATTATAAATTAACAGGAACCGATCACTATTCACATATTATCGAACAATTTTTTGCATCTTGTTGCTATTGTATTTTTTTTAATTTGCCAAATGATTTATTTGCCGTATTTTCACCACATTAAATCATTTTGACGGTCACCGTAGCCTCGTTGGTAGTGCTCCTGCCTGGGAAGCTGGTGGTCCTGGGTTCGAATCCCGGTAAGTGCAGATATTTGTGTGATGAGCACGAATATTTGTTTCTGAGTCATGGATGTTTTCTATGTATATAAGTATTTATCTATCTATATAAGTATGTATATCGTCGCCTGGCACCCATAGTATACAAGCTTTGCTTAGTTTGCTTATCCCTAGATATTATTATTATTTACGCATTGTTTGGTCACAAATATATAACCGGTTACTTAGTAGCATTTTCAATATTAAATTAAATTAGTGTTATTAAAAGTCAATATCTTGTGCTACCAAAATTAGTGACAGAAGAGATGCGCTGCAAAACCGACTTAATGCAGTCTTGTCTACCCTACCCATACAGTGTAATTTAAGCCCGTGAAGGCGCAGAGCATTGGGGTGGCCCGCGAGCTGAGGATCGGTTGGTTTAAGGCCTACTGTTGCAGCTGAGGCTGGCCAAGCTAAAGCTGCGGTGGTGAGTGAGCGTTAAAACCATCTGCTACGATAAACTCGGGGGACCTCCCAAATAATATATAATTTTGAACTTTTTGGGACATTATTCACACACGACCGAGCTTGTACTATAGAAACCAGATAACTGATATAATATTACATATACTGCTTTTCTTTCATAATTACTAAACTTATATAGATAATTACTCCCAGATAAACAGACATGTTCATGTACACAAATATCTGTCCTGGCACGACCTGCGGCGTGAAAGGCACGCATTTACCAACCTCAAAAATCTATTGTTATGTTGCAGGGTGACTCCGGTGGTCCGGCCGTAGAAGAATCTAGCGGTTTATTAGCTGGGGTTACTTCTCATGGTTATGGATGTGCACGCCCTAATTCACCTGGAGTTTATACACGCTTAGGAAAGAGATCCATACGATACTATATCACTTTGATGACAGGATCATAATAATATTTATACGGCGGATATTTAAATTTAAATTAAGAATATGTTTTAAATATAGAATATTGTAAACTTTATTCAATCATCATCATATCAGCTGAAAGACACCCACTGCTGGACAAAGGCTTTCATCAAAGATCTCCACAATTACCGGTCTTGCGCTATCCACATCCAGCAACATTTTACGGACCCTCACAGGAACATTGGTCCATCTTTTAGGGGGCCTGCCCATGCTGTGTATTTCGGTTCGTGGTTCCGGTTTTTCCCAGCCGTGCTATCAAACTATTGGTTCAAACATAATGCATACATAATGTGGATGTTATATTTATCAAAAATAGCATTCGTAATTCAAAATAATCTATGATAACTGTATAAGTAGTCTCTGTTATGATACAGTATAATTACATTAAGTTACCCTTATATAGGAAATACAATATTGGCCCTTCAACCCGCAACCTTTACGATGCGGCGCACTATCAACCGTGCCATAGAATATTATAGAATAGAATATTAATTGGCTACTTATAAAGCATGCAAAATATAGAGTCAGAAGACTGATTCTAATTTATTACCTTTTAATATCTTAAATGTTATAACATTAATTGTTATTATTTTAATAATATCGTGACACTTGCTGATAATTTTTCATCCAAAAATAAACTTATTTTTAGAAATAACTTCTTTTTGACATATTGATATGATACAAAATAGTATCGTTAATGAATACTAATATTGTATTTCATGTAAAAATCAAAAATTATTTCTTATTTAATTTTATCTATTACTTGGTTTAATTTATAAATATTATAAAGAGGTAAAGTTTGTGACTTTATGAGGTTTTAAGCAGGGACCGGACAACCCCGCTTCTGAGTTAAGCCGTTTGATAGAGTAACCCGTTCATTGGGTAACTCGTATCGCAGTGTTACCCTTTGATTGACTTACAGCCTCGAAACCCAGTGAAAGGGTTAACACGTTTTTTATGGTAACCCCGGGAAGGGGTTAACCCCTTCAATGACTTAAGCCCTTGAATAGCTTACCTTCTTGAAAAGGTTTTATTCGAGTTAACCTGACTTACCCAATCAACTTATCAGCGTGTAGATGGGAGTAGGTATACTCGCACCCGTGCGGTGCCTCATTGCCTAACTACTTTTAGGTAGGTACAACAAATTTGACGAACGAACGACTTTTTATATTTTAAATTTGAAAGTTTAGTGACGACAAATAGTCGAGCTAATAATTAACGTGTTATTTAAAGAACTGACTTACTTTAATCTTAATTTTGTGACAATCTGTATGATGTGATTATATTTTGTTAAATAATTATTATAATATTTTGCTGTGTGGTGATGGCATAGCATATCATCACCCCATTTTATCACGTAGGGGGCGCAGAAATCGACCGAGGGCATACCTACCAGAGAACCGGCAGCAGAGTTTATCTATGAACTATGACCATCAAACTTTCTTTCGCCAACCCGTCTGCCAAGCTATGGGGCTCTGGGGGTCTGCCAAGCTCCCATTCTTTGGGGAGGCTTTTGTCCAGCAGTGGACGTACTTTGGCTGACATGAGGACGATGAAATAATTGACGGGCGTGTTGGCATGGTTGGCGAATGCTTGCTTTTCACGCCGGAGCTCGTGGGTTCGATTCTATTTAGGACAGATATTGGTGTGCATGAACATGTCTGTTTGTCCTGAGTCTGGGTGTAATTATCTATATAAGTATGTATTCACAAAAGAAAAGAAGTATATGTAATATATCAGTTATCTGGTTTCCATAGTACAATCTCTGCTTAGTTTGGGATCAGATGGCCGTGTATAAATAATGTCCCTGGATATTATTATTATTAAAATTATTGTATAAAATGAAATGATATATTATGGGTATTCTAAAACATCATTGACGTGACTAAAATGTTCATTATCATAAGAATATTATCACTTTAAGAATTTTCAGAGTCAAGCAATCGTAGGTTATGTAACTCTCTATATATTTCATATATAGACAGCAATCTTGGTCGGATAAAAATACATTTAGGCGACCATCTAGGTACAAGTTTTCCAAGACTAATTCTGTATTCAATAAAGTTCTTTACCGTAATTTCATATTAGTTACTAATTTATTTGCAAATAGAGTTGAAATAATAATACGGCTTCTGTGGCCTCATTAATTGGCTTAAGGCAACTGCCTGTTTTTTGTGCCAAGAAGTCATGAAAAAATGACAAACTGGCTATCTCATATATCTTTTACAGAAACCAATGGCCTTAGAATTTGACAAATGGATGACAATCTAGTAGGACAATCAATTATACGGCTTCCGTAGCCAAATGGCAAAAAACGGAACCCTTATAGATTCGTCATGTCTGTCTGTCTCTCCGCCCGTATGTCACAGCCACTTTTTTCCAAAGCTATAAGAGCTGTACTGTTGAAACTTGGTAGATGTATTCTGTGAACCGCATTAAGATTTTCTCACAAAAATAGAAAAAGAACAATAATTTTGGGGTTCCCCAAAAGAACATACATAGAACTGATGTTAATTTTTTTTTCATCGTACCCGTAATTGTTGGGGATCTATGGATAGGTCTTCAAAAATGATATTGAGGTTTCTAATATCATATTTTTCTTAACTGAATAGTTTGAGCAAGAGACACTTCCAAAGTAGTAAAATGTGTGCCCCCCCCCCCCCCTGTAACTTCTAAAATAGGAGAATGATAAAACTGAAAAAAATATATGATGTACATTACCATGCAAACTTCCACTGAAAATTGGTTTGATCGACATCTAGTAAGTAGATTTTTTCAAGACGTCCTAAATCGTAAACCGCAATTTACCTTTCATTTAATCAACTGAAATACTTGCTGCTATGGAACCCTTCATGGGCGAGTCCGACTCGCACTTGACCTGTTTTTCTAAATATTGAGATGTTATAACGTTTTTCGAAAAAAAGAAGGTTACCGCCGCTCTTGCAAGTAAATTACAAGCTTATTAGCTTTAACAGCGTGTTCATTTCTGATTACATTAATAAAGATATGGACGTTTGTATTAATAGTTATAGTATTTACATATCTCTCAGTCACCAACATTTTAGTCTTCGATCATACCAATTCAATCAATATCTTCTATTATTCTAGAGCAATGAGCTGCCAACAATCTTGTCATTTTTTTGTAATAACTGCCATTGTTACTAGTGATTGAAAAATAATTCAACACCTCTCAAACTTAATCTTTTAGGAAAACGCCTGTTTGTTGTTTTAAAATTTTTCAAACAGCTAAATTTCTAACTGACTAACTTGGCCTTGTCTGAAATATTGTAACTTAATGCCTAAAGACCTTTTAAGATTAGATTAGCATGGTTCTTAAACAATTTAAGAACAATAAGGCTCCTGGTGATAACAGAGTTACAATAGAGCTTTTAAGGCGGATGGTATACCAATCCTACGAGCTTTTCAGAAGTTATTTAACTTCGTCATACTAAAAGGTCAAACGTCACAAGGATGGCACATGTTGGTGTGGTAGTGCTTTCTTCAATAAGGGCGATAAAAACCCTTTGAAAAAGTAACAGACCCATCACGTTACTGAGCCATGTTTACAAGTTGTTTTCGAGAGTCATTACGAATCGTCTCACGCACAGGTTTGACGTCAACCACCCTCCTGAACAAGCCGGTCGCCGAAAATGCTTTAGTACCATATACCACATACATACGCAGCGGCAAGTTATTCAGAAGACCGAGGATATATCCAGCCATTATGCTTAGCGTTTGATTGAATCGAAACCTGGATGTACTGTGATCTTTCCAAAATTCCAAATTAACTACCGGTATGTCGAGGTATTAAAGTGTTTGTATGAGAACTCGCAACCTATACGATCGCAGCGAGGCGTGAGACAGGGGGATATAACATCTCCATCTCCAGAACTATTCATCGCTGCATTGGAAGATGTCTTTAAGCTCCTTGACTGAAAGGTTTTGGCATCAATCTCATTGGCGAATACATCCCTCGCCTTCGTAATCATGGCTGAAACATTGAAATACCTCGGTACAATGCTCGAAGACTTCAGCAGGGTCTCTCTACTAGTGGTTCTCAAAATGAACATGGATAAGACGAATATCATGTTGAACATTCAGCTTGCACCCATTCCAGTTAAGGTAAGGGACTCTGCACTCGAGGTTGTGGAGAGCTATATCTATACCTAGGACAGACCACCCCACTAGGGAGGCGGTCCAACGCGGTGGTTTTCACCGAAATCTGCGTGCGCCAAGAGAACGGGATGGCGCCACAAGAAACGTTCATTGAGTACCGACGGGATGACTACCGGCACGAATTAGTGCACTGGCGCGCACGGCTAGAGTTACGCCTAAACGCGCGCCAGCGTGCCGTCGGTTCCACCCTACCTCACCTCAAGGCCTGGGTGGAAAGGAGTCTGCCCAACACACTCTCGCTGAGTGCCCGGCCCGGGTGGCCAAAAGGCGACTCAAGATCTCAATCGGACGGGATCTGTCCCTGCCGGCAATCGTAGGGGCAATGCTGGTGGGTGACTCTTCTAAATGGCACGCCGTGGTCTCCTTTTATGAGGCAGTCATGTTCCAAAAGGAGGCCACCGAGCGCGAACGGGAGAGATCGCAGACGGAGGAGGCGTCGGGGTGGCGGCTGCAACCGGTAGCCCAACTCACCCTCGGAACCGCGGCGGCAGTAAGAGAAGTCAATGTTACCAGCTAAAAGAAGACAGCGATCTGTTTATGGCGCAGTCGCTGTGCCGGACTGGCAGAAGTCGGCAAATAGCGAGGACAATCCAGAGCCCTCTCAGGGTACGTGTGGGACCATCATACCGTCTGGAACTTTTCGCATAAGGGGTGCACCGGAGCAACATACACGCGGCCCGCGGCTCCCCATCAGGCGCCAAGAGAAGCCCACGGCAGGTAGGTTCAGTCGGTGCGAGTCTGACGCATCCATCCGTAAACATTTTTGCGGGTGGCATACGTAGGCATTCGACCTGCCTTATCAAAAAAAAGGTAAGAGGTCCACTTCGAGTAGGAGATCAATTGTAGAACCTAACTTGCCTGGGCAGCGTTCGGAAAGCTAAGCTTCTGGTCCCAAATACCAATCAAAAGTCTTCGATTAGTATATGTTGCCTCTGATGAATTAGGGAACCAAGACGTAGCCGCTCACTACGGGGCTAATAAAACGGCTCATGGTCACCCAAAGAGCAATAGAGTACGCCATGTTCGGAGTTTCCCTCCGAGATCAAATCACAAATCTCAAGATCCAACCAAGAGAGACAAATCATAAAAACCGACATAGCTTGAATAATTGCCAAGCAAACGTGGCGGTGGGCAGGGTACATAGCTTGCAGAATCTACGGCCGCTGGGGCAGAAAGTTTCTCAAGTGGCGACCATGAACCGGAAAACGCAGCGTGGGGCCCCCAATAAGATGGACCGATGATCTTGCGAGGGTCGATGACAGCCGCTGGATGCAGGCAAGGCAGGATCTGCAGTTGTGGAGTATCTTTGGGAAGCAATGGACTTTGCCCAGCAGTACCTTCGGCTGATATGATGATAATGGTGATGGTTATGATGATGATGCATCTATTCAATAACGGTGTACGCCACCACGTCTCCGCGGTTTAACTTTAACAGAATGAAAATCAAATTCTTTGTTATAATATAATTATGTCCTCCTAGCCGAATTTCGGCCCCAGCGGCCAGTCTCCATTGAGACTGGCCTCCATTGGGACATACCACAAGTGTGTGTGCAAACACAGGGGCACTATCTATTCCATCGCTCTCATTATCCGATGGGACGACTAGCGGAACGAGCGTACAGGATCGACGGCTTTACGTGCTCTCCGAGGCATGAGGCTATAATACCGCCAACTCCCAGACTTCGGGCTGACACTAAGAAATTTTTCTTTTTACGCAAAAATCCCATAGACACTTTTGGCCCAATCCAGGATTTGAACCCAGGACCTCGTTATCTACGTTTAAAGACGCTACCAGTAGACCAACGAAGCGTAACACATACTTTAAAAAAAGAACTGCTAAATTGCTTTTACTTAATTCTGTAGTATCTACCGAGTTCCAAATTAAAAGAAATTATGACAATAAACAAGAACAGACACGAAAAATTTAATATTACAGTGTTTAGCGACAAGCAAAATTAAACTTTAAAATAATAAATTCCAAATTATTGCGACTAGATGTCACGCACGGTGGTGTTTATGCAATTACCAAACCAATTTCGATGCGAAAGAGTGCATATTACAATGTCTTGGCTGGAATGGCTTACCCTGTTACAGTGTTACAGGGTATGAAAGGGTAACCCTTTCGGAAGCGGTTCATTACACCCGTTCGAAGGTGTAACTCGTATCATAGGGTTTATTTTTTAAGCGCTTAAAAATACCCGCTTAAAAACCCGTTCAACGAGTATCCGGACGGTCCCTGGTTTTAAGGGGTAATCTTTTCATCTACTGAACCGATTTCATAAATTCTTTCAACAACATAATTTGTTCGTGTTATAGGCTCTGCTGTGTGGTGACGGCGACAAATATCAGAATCAGAATATCATCACCCCATCTCATCCCGTGGGGGGCGTAGAAGTCGACCCGAGGGAATATCTACCAGAGGAAGGGCAGCAGCTTCCTTCTGATTACTATGACTATCTTACTGCGATCGCCAACCCGCCTGCCAAGCGTGGCGATTATGGCATATCCCCTCAAGATGATTCTTGAGGGAGGCTTGTCCAGCAGTGGACTTATTTAAGCTGTAATGATGATAGGCTATATAATTACTCGAAAAATAAACCTAATCAGTTCAACGAAGTGGGCACAGGTCAGCTAGTATATTATATACTAAAATAGTTATACGTGATAAATAGTTATAATATTTATTTTTATTGTTAAGGATTTAGTGTTATTAAATTATTTTGTTGTTAATTTTTCTTTTTATTGATAAGATGATAAAAAATATTGAAATAAAAATATTACATATTTAATAGGTGGGTAGGTTTTTAGGTAGGTTTTTATAATATAAAACTACCTGGTGGTGACCGTTTACGATTAGGTAATTTGCTATACCCGGGGATTCACTGGTGGGCAACAGACCCTATAGAAATAGAAGCACTTCTTTTTGAAAGGCTTCATGCTGCCGTCTCTTATTAAAACTATGACAGGAGCTCATTTCACAGACTTGGCATACGTGGGAGAACATTCCGCTAAAATCGTACCGTATACGATCATAAAGTTGAGGAGTGTGAGGATGAACTCCTTGCCGGC
This sequence comes from Pseudoips prasinana, assembly GCA_951640165.1. Classification (NCBI taxonomy): domain Eukaryota; kingdom Metazoa; phylum Arthropoda; class Insecta; order Lepidoptera; family Nolidae; genus Pseudoips; species Pseudoips prasinana. The sequence continues at coordinate 10,944,864 of OX621239.1, forward strand.
GTCGATAAGTAGTCAGGCAAAAATGCCGTTCAAACCAAATAAAAAAACTACGTTTAAAAAAACCGACTTCAGAAACTAAAAAGTATAAAAAATATATTTTAATAAATATTTAATTGAATACATCTCTTACCATTAATATTAATTATATAATATAATTTGTATGTGCTACCTATTGAAAGGTTTGAAGTCTAGTCTAGGATAGCGAAAGTTATTATTCGATGTTGAAGAAATGTTTCGGGTGACTGAGCAACATTGCTGGAAATATTAACATAAGACATCCTAAGGCTCTTAGTTAGATAGATATATATATACCCACTTTATTGCACCAAATCAAAATCGTAACATGAATTGACTTAAACTATAAGGTACAAGCGGCGGTCTTATCGCTAATGTAGCAATATCTTACAGACAACCGTAGAATGACCCAAAGCACTACAGGGAGACAAAGTGGTAGTTGGCAGTGCATCTTAGTTGTATAGGTTAATAACGTGTTTAGCCCTTAAAAATGCGGTGAGCTATACAATACCACATTAATTTCAAACCTTATTCCTTTGAAGTTAGGCCCAAAAATAATGAAAAATAATATATCAAAGGCTGGTTAAGGGTTAGCGGTGGACGCGCAAGTTTGAGTTTTAAAGCTGTTCAATGTAGTGATCCACAAAAATTTGTATCAAAAAATGTATTTTACATAAATTTATTAGTTATGTCTCAATAATGAATGGAAGAACATTTAGACAGACTCTTAGTATTCCTTATAGAAGTGTGTACGTTCAAGTTCCGTACAAAAATGTTATTACAAAATTCTACTACCCGAGCACTTCCGTACTTAAGTAGGAGAACTAAAAAGAGTTAAGAAATAAATCGTGTAAGCAATAAAAATTTAATAACATCTACTACGTACTGTCAATGAACTATCCTTGACAGTTTTTAACGCCAATTCGATTAATTAAAGTGGTTGATAATTTTCATTAGGAAATGTCTTTCATAACTCTATTCTACACTAATCAAACGTGACAAGATTTGTAATAAATTTACAGAGAAATAAAATGGACAAAACTTGTTGGGTCAGAATAGCAATAAGAAAATATAATTTAACTGTAAGGTAAGTTAATGTTAGTCAGGTAACGGGTCAAGGAAGGACGGCTATATATCGCATCAGAGAAATTATATAGTGTTGTTGGCGGAGTGATAGTCCATTTGGTGAACTCAAGGAGAGCAGCATAGTGTTATGATCATGTGATTTGTTGAAGTGGTGGTGCAGGAAAGAGATACCTTCGTATAGAAGATGCGATACAGTGTTCAATGATAGAGGCACCAGTATGTTCCTTAGGAGTTACCGGTGCCTAAATACGTGATGAAGAGGTCACCAGCATTTTTCTGTAAGTACACGTATAGAATAGAATCAATTGTCGCAAACCACAGGCTACGATGGACCACGGCTTTTGCCATGTAAAATAATAATAAAGGTTTATGTAACGAAGTTAATCATCATCATCATCATCATCATGTGAGTCACATTACATCAACTGCTGGATAAAAGCCTCCCCAAAACATAGGTGAAACTACATTATCGCCACGCTTGGAAGACGGGTTGGTCATAGTACACAGAAAATTGCTGCTGCCTTGTTCTCTGGTAGATAATCCCTCGGGACGATTTCTACGCCCCCCACGCGATGAGATGGGGTGATGATATTCTTCGCCGTCACCACACAGGGAATAATACCATCTATGTAACTAAGTTATCAGGTTGTAATGTAGGCTTTAAAATGGAAATATGAATAGTAAATAAGAAGGGCTCTTATTTACTACTTTTACTTTTATTTACTTACTGGGTGAGCTTTGTACAAAAGATTTCAGTCGTTTTTTGCATTATCAAAGGTGCCGAATGACAGTTATTAACATACTTAATGTGGCAATTCACGGGTTAATTTGCGAGTCGGCGAACAAAAACTCACGGGTTCCGGATGTCACGTCGCTCTGAACATGCGCTCATCATACTAAGTATCCATAGGCTGGACAGGACCGAGGTAACGGTCACGGTAGCAAAAGTTAGTATCGCATTTTTTTTCTTTTTTTTTCTGCAACTGTCGTTAATCCTCGCCAGAGCCCTACTGGGCGGCTTCAACAACTCTGACGCTAAGGTAACCACTGCCCATACAATAAGTACGATAAGTAAGTAGTAAGTATTTGTAAACAAACTGCAAATCTAAAAATGTAATCGTGTCTAGCATGTTCGGAATATACACAAGCGCGGAATATATTCAAGAGAGGTAGGGCACAGCGTTTGTTCGCTCAAAGAGCAGCCCGACTGGGGAAGTACCTCCACCTTACAGAAGACATTCCTTTATAATAACATTAATAATTTAATGTGGTGTTTCCGTGTGTGAGTAGGGTCGCAAGAGCTCATTGGGATGGGGGGAATGGTCAGCAACACATGATTGCTGACTCTTAGCTTGCTGACTTAAAGGCCGGCAACGCACCCGCGACTCTTCTGGTGTTGCGAGTGTTCATGGGTGGCGGTGATCACTTACCATCAGGTGACCCTCTTGCTCGTTTGTCACCCTCTGATATAAAAAAAAACACTATTTTACGCGACGTTAATATAAAACAATACACCTAGTAGAAGCCTAAAGTCTGGTAGAAGATGGTGTTGCCTACTACCTGATGTCTACACGTGACGGACTCTTATTATATGAGTGTGGCAAAACGCCTGTCTTTGCGTACACACTCGTGCGCTATAATTTGTTCAGCGTATTTTTGCTTCGTAGCCTCCACTGAGAATTACCACCTTTTACGATATTCCACAGTTAGTTAATACTCAGGACGCACTACATTTTATGTTCCAAATATTTACAACATACATACATAGAGTCACGCCTGTTTCCCGGGGGGGTAGGTAGAGACAACGGATTTCCATTTATCACGATCTTGGCACACCTTTTTGCCTCGATTGCCGTCATTATATTCTTCATACATGTTCGCCGGTTTAGGGTACTTCTGACCTGCCCTTTCTTGAGAACGTCTCCGATTTGGTCAGAGAAAGTTCGGCGAAGTCTTCCCCTTCCGGTTGTCCAATTCGCACAGGACAGGTATACTTCTTTTGTCAATCTTCTTTCATTCATACTTTCTAAATGGTCGAACATCTCAGCATACCCTATTTAATTTTTGTGACTACATCCTCTTTCACACCATAACGCTCTCTTACTTATTTCGAATTCTGTCTCTCAAAGTCACACACCATACTTCTCAGAGCTTTTATTTATACAATTTTATCTTTATTACTATTTTTTAGAACAAATGTGCGTAATTTAAATAACACAGTTTAATTCATTCTATAGATAAGACAGCCTGAAATATTATATATGGGTAGAATACTATAATTTCGAGATAAAAGGCCAATTTACTCGATGTCCTTGTGAGAGGTTAGAAATAATTTGCCAGTATTCAGTGTCAGAACTGATAAGAGAACAAATGACGACTGCAATTAAAAAATAATCTGTTTACTCTTAGGAAATACGGAACATAAAAATAAGGTACGAAAATAATTATTTATTATAATAGGCATTTTATCACAACTATTTAAGTTTTTTTTTCTATTATTAAGATAAAACCAATAGGTATTGCACAATGTATGCTTTTACAAACTAGTATTTAAAGACTATTTGCAGACTTATCTTACAGTATTCTTTCCATCACCGATGATGGATATCTTAGTTTGTTTCATTTTGTTTGTAGGCCTTTTCAGTGGAGGTATTTTAATAAGAGAAAAGGCTTTTCTATTTTTGTTCCCAATTATAATTTCATTCAAAGTTCTATTCCGTTCTTTAATTAATAATTTTTATACTGGAGCTCCAATTTACTTAGGGCTTTAAATATTTATAACAATGTAAATTATTTTCTTTCAGATGTTTTTTGTAAGAAACGTGGACGTAAATTGGAAACTGACGAGGGGAAAATCGTAGGTGGTAATAGCACTACTATAGAAACGTACCCGTACCAGGCATATTTGTTGGTGACGGATGGTTCCAGTTATTACCAGTGCGGTGGTTCTATAGTTAACAAAGACTATGTCGTCACGGCCGCTCATTGTCTTACTGGGTCTGTCTTTTGTTATCTGTTTTACTACTCCTTTACCAAATTATGTGAAACCTATCATTTCGGCTTTACCGCCTTCTGGAGGAACCTATAGGACTTAGACAGGTTTAATATGTGTGACCTATAACTGTATTTTGCTTTCGCGTGACAATATATGCCTTTTTTTTTTTCGTGGTGGAAACCTTTCATAGGTTCCCGCCGTTTGGGGGAGACGACGGGGTATGTGGGAGTCCTACAGGGTTACCCACTAAAACCACCACAGCAGCTAGATGCTTAAACTGATGGTTCCGGGAAATCGAAATGATTACCATCCGGAACCATCACCTGCACCTATGCGTCTAAAGATAGACACCTCCCGGGGCGTGAAGCCCTCGTTGCATATTTTATGCATGCATAGCCGACTTGCAGCTGCCACAAATCGCCTCTTCCCAGGCCCACCTCCTTAAGGACAAGGGCGGTCGGAGTCCCCACTCCAACCACCTGTGAACCCGGGGGTGGCATCTAGAGAGCCATTAGATATGGCCATTATAGAGCCGCCCTCCACACTCGCACCGAACTTTTCTCCGGTGCCAATATCAGATAGTAATGGCTTATGCCACCTCACTGGCGCCTCACTCTTCTGCGGTTGGGATCAGCCATTTCTCGCTGCCGCTCAGCGGCCTCTTTCTGTAGCATTACAGTTTCACAGAAAGAAGCCACTGCCTTCTAGCTTGCATTATCCGTCAGCATAGCCATTATAACAGCTGGCGGTGAAAGATCGCGCCCGATCCGTGCAACCAGGACTCACCTCTCAGCTTCCCAAGCTAGGCACTCTTGGAGTGTATGCTGGGCTGAGTCCTCGCCACACCCACAGTGATGGCACTGTATCGTTAGCTCCCTTCCTATACGATTCAGATACTTACCGATACACCCGTGTCCGGTAAGTATCTGCGTCAATCTGTAGGTCACACTTTGCCTACTTTCCAACCAGTCTCATTAGTTGCCTAGTTTCCTAATTGTAGCGAGGTTAAAAAAATTTATGCTTATGACTTTAGTTCTCTCGCATGTTCCTGCATGACTTGCTTGGACAACCAATGTTTCTTTTACTAAAATGCAATCATCAGCTTTTCCTCAGTTTCAATATGGCATATTTTTCCCACCCAAGATCCGAAAGTATTTGTCAAATCCTCGAAAAAGCTTCGAGAGTATGTAAAAAAAGGCCAGGAGGGCCAGGGTTGTAGATGAAATTACTCGTTCGAGATGTTATTTATATAATACCCAAATTCTCTTTTGATCGTCCTCCAATCAGAGTTTATCATCTACTTATATATAACCTTCCAGGTCAGACATGGAAAACTATGTCGATTCTGTATAACTAGTAATAAACTGATTGACTTTAGCGTAAGACCATAATATATGGTACCAATTTATCCTGCCTCTTTTCCATTATGAGCTGCATCCTATAAACAAACAAAATGGACTTATAGTAGTGACGGTCACCGTAGCCTAATTGGTAGTGCTCCTGCCTACGAAGCTGGTGGTCCTAGGTTCGAATCCCGGTAAGCGCAAATATTTGTGTGATGAGCACGAATATTTGTTTCTGAATCATGGATGTTTTCTATGTATTTAAGTATTTATCTATCTATCGCCTGATACCCATAGTACAAGCTATGCTTAGTTTGTGGCTAGGCTATATATTATTTATTTAAAAGTATATTTGTGTGTAGTTAAATATATTATTGGGTTTGCTGTAGTTTTTGTTATGTAATATATATGTAAATCTAAAATTAGAAATATTAAGAGTTACTCGGTTTATGGTTTAAGTATGGTTCAATAAAGAAGATGTGAATTTGTTACTGGTCGCTGACGTTTGTTTGAAGAAAGTTATTTAATAACATTGAAGATTTATAAATATAAATATATAACCCTGTTATAAATATAAAGTTTTTTCGTCAAATACTTTATAGTAGCAGCAAGTTGTGAAAAGACTATTAATAAAATAATTTATTTCTTAATAATAACGTCTGTCGAAACGTTGTCGAGGAAAGTATAATTACATTGAAAATGTAACTTCTACGTAACCTAGGAATTAAATATGTGGATGTAGTTTCTGTTTTCATTCTTTATTTTAATATGAAATTATAAATAAATGAAATAACTTCGCTGATTATATGTTTGGCCTCGCCACACGCAATAGTAATTTTTCTATACCCGTTCCGTTTGCAGGTCCTAGTTGCATTTTTATTTATCTGTTAAACAATCAATGTATTATATATGTTTTGTTTAATAATGTCCTTTTAAACAATTTCTGTTACGGCGGCCAGTCTCAACGGAAACTAGCCATCTGCGCGGGATTATTATAGTGCTCAAGTATCTAGCTAAACACAGAGGCACTTTCTATTCCATCACTCTCATGATCCGATGGGACGACTAGCGACACGACTGGAAAGAGGTCAGGTACAGGACCGACGGCTTTTCGTGCTCTCCAAGGCACGGGGGTGTAATACGGCCAACTTCAGACTTCAGGCTGATACTGAGAAATTTTCTTGAGAGAAAAATCCCAAAATCAGTTTTTGGCCCCACCCGGGATTTGAACGCAGGACTCCATTATATGCAGTTGAATACGCTCCTCCTACTCCTTTAGATACGTATCTATGTATGTACTTTTAGATACCTTTATCATAATTATGTTTTTGTATATAGGATGAAAACAGTATACGTACGGATTGGGAGCACGAACTCCGATACTGGTGGCACACAGTATGAATCCACGAGATTTTACCGTCATCCATTTTATAACTCGGGTACCAGTGATTACGACGTTGGAGTTATAAGAGTGCGAACGCCAATGACCTTGGATGGCACCAATGCTAAGGCGATAAAGCTCGTTAACGCTGGCTATGAAGTTAAAGATGGCGAGGAACTGGTCGTTACAGGCTGGGGTGCCACAACTGTAAGTAATATTTTTTAAGTCGATGTGGTTCCCGGACTTTTCTATCATGGAAGATATTTTAATATCACATACAATTTATAAAATATTTATGTTAATGCTTGCCAAGGACTGCTTGAATCTTAAAATGGTTTTTGATAAAAAAAAATTGTGCATTTAAGAATTCCAACATTTTTGGCGCAGTCTAAGTTTAGGATATAATTTTTTATACTCATAAATTTTACCAAAATTATCAAAATTCTCACATGTTTTTTATACATAAATGCCTAGTGTTTATACGATATAATCACGGCAAACACTTATATGTTAGGATATAAAATAAACCAAACCATAAATTTTATTATTTTCTTATTTTCCTTTTTTCTTTACAATTATATGATTGACGGACATAAGCTAAAGAACAATGATAGAAAAAATACAAATAAAAATTACAGATAAATAAATATTAAAATGAGTATATATTATTTGAATTTATAATGGCAATACAAACTCTGTTAAAATGTATTTGTACCTATTACAGTTCATGTTCATACAAACAGACTGATGGAAGGACGAACTACAGAACTTTAGTAATAGAATTCCGTTGCATCAAAGAAACGTTGCCTTGAAAGTGAACAATTTTCGATTTTCAGTCATTAATATAATGATGATTATTCACAAAATGGAAAATAATAATATTTTACATATTACAGGAAAACGGCAATGTCTCCAGAACACTGATGGTCGTCGATGTTCCTGCTGTATCCAGAACTAAATGCAATGAACAACTCGGCGGAGGCATCACCCCCAGAATGGTTTGTGCTGGAGTCCCCGAAGGTGGTAAAGATACATGCCAGGTAACATTGAATTACATTTTATATGACTGGCCTCCTGGTCTATTGGTTAGCAAACCTGGCTACTATCCAGGTAGGTCAAGGGATCGATCCATAACCAGGAAAAATCTTTGTGTGATAAGCACGATTACTTGTTCTGTGTCTGAGTGTGATTTATCAATAATATATATGTATTTTCAAATATATAAGTATGTTTATCAGTTTTCTTGTTTCATAGCCAGTGCTATGCTTAGTTTGGGACCAGATGGCAGTGTGTTAGTTATCTCTAGTTATATAATATTAGTATACTCGTATAATAATTAGCCGTGTGGTTTCCTTTCTCGAACGAATAACAGGGCCACCCCATACCATTCTGTGGGTGTCGTAAAAGGTGACCTAGGTGTACATCAGGTAGTCGTGAACCAGCGTCACCTCTGTACTAACTACAATCTAACTGCGGTCATCAACGTACATGCCAAGCGCGGTGAGTAAACCGAACCCCTCCAAATGGCATCATTATGTAAACATTTGGGGAAGGCCTATGCCCAGCTGTGGACGATATCAGGCTGATGATGATGATATATTAATTTCTGACTCACTCTGTGGCTCACCCCCAGTTCTATCATAAACCGATTATTATTGTCTCTTTCTTAAAGTAAATATTTATGATAGCATCATCCGTAGCAGTACAGAAGACTTACTTACTTATCGTATGAGCAGTGGTTACCCTGGTGTCAAGCCGTCCAGTAGGCCTCTGACATGGCTTAACGACTGTTGTCTAATGACTACAACCGGGACCGACAACTTAACGTGACTCAGAAATTAAACCACTTTATTGGTCACCCATCCTTGGACTGACCGGGAGTTTAACCTCACCGATCAGTTAAGTACCGGCGAGAGCATCTTTCATCATCAGTTATAAGCGCCTCATCAGACTATACAGACTATATTATATGAGCGACTAAAGAACCGCTATGTAGACACAACAATTTGAGTTCTTTTTAATTGAATTTCCAGGGTGATTCAGGAGGACCTGCAGTAGTGAAAGCTACAGGTAACCTACTTGGAGCGACTTCCTTTGGATATGGGTGTGCACGAGCCAATTCACCTGGAGTTTACACTAACTTCGGAAATAGAGCCATAAGGCTATACATCAGGATGATGACCGGATCCTAAAATACATATAACGACTATATACAATGTTGAAGGTAATGGTGTTCACCCTCCAAATTAATTGCGCAAAATCATTTTAAATCAGTATTAAAAAGAACTCCAAATATAATAATTGTTAATGCGTTCGCATTACCTCAATAGGAGAAAGATATAGTATAATTTAAACTGACAAAACTATAACGGGTGGTGGAAAAAATATAATGTTGGATTCGGCTAATGTTTTGACTTGTTCAGGAGACCATCTTCAGGGGAAATGGGGCCCGTTGCCCATTACCGAGTTACCAGTTATAATTACCCTCATATATAATAAAAACCTCAATTTCTTTTCTGTTTTTTTTATGTTTACTATGATCATTAATGATAATGAACAACCAATTTAGATGGTGAATACTAACTATCTTAAACCCTATAGAACTACCAACGACTATAATAACATTGAACTCTTATTATATATTCATTATAGAAAAGCTTTCATTTTGGTATAATATTTGTATTTGAAAACACTCAGTGTTCGGGTACATATGCGCGCATGCTGTCAATGGGCGGTAAAACTCGAAATTTATTCAGGAAACAAATCAACCACGAATCATGCTGCATACGATTTATACAATTTACCCTCGAATACACCCGCCCGAACTCCACTGTGACCGAACACATAATCCCATATTAGATGAAAATGGTAGTAGGAGTTCATTGTTATTAGAATTTCACTGTTAAAATGTTTTAATAAAGGCACTGTTTACTAATTTAATTGTTTGATTAACATATTTTAAGGTTCGTTGACCTGCACGTTTTTCGGGTTCGATCCCCGCACACAAAAATCTTTTTTTATATAATAGATCTGAGTTTGGCAGTCCTGTGAAAGTTCCCGGTAGCACAGGGATTGCCTTATTATTGATTTATTTATTCGAGTCAATGGACTCAATTATTACTTACGTTTAATTATAAATATTGTTTTATAGTCACTATAAATAAATTATAATAATAAATAGACTGATTTATGACGGCGCATTCGACATGTCACCTGTCGCATTATGTCGGAACTAGATTTGACAGATGTCATTTCTTGTGGAACGTCGTGTCGATGGTCGGCGCGGCCATGTTGGTTTAATTCTATCTGTAATGGCCGATGTCAGCGCTTTTGTTACGCGTAATCATACGTTAATTATTGTAGTCGTGATTAATTCCTAAAGTAAAAGTGACTATTTTAATTGAAGTGTATTGATGTGTAAATTGAACTGTAATTTACTAATTTGTGAAGTAAAGTGATTTTATGATCGATTCTCTCAGAATCCTGTCTTCTCTTTTCTATGCGCCCACATTAACAAAGGTACCCCTCTTGCCGACATATATAAAAGGAACAATAAAACAAAAATATTTGAAACGAAATAAAACATTTTAATATAAAGATTCAAATGTAGCAAAATATTAAAGATATTATAGGCACATTTTTGCCTTTTTTATTATTTTCATCTTAAGGCACTGTTCTTAAGATGACAAGGCAAAAATGTTCCCGTGCGTGATCCGAATGGATCGATATAATTACTTCATGAACTCGTGTGCGCATACATGTCTGTATAGTAATTTCGATAAGATTACTATAGACACGTTTATCCCCAAATTAACGAAACTATTACATTATTAAAAAAAAATTAAAGTCGTATACAATTTATACATATACTCATTTTACAAAGTCATAACCAGATTTCGGCTGATTCGTCGTAATATGGCGGTGGTAGGTAAAAAAGGGAATTATAATTCACATTTTTTTTTTCTATAGGGAGTATTTCAAGTTAAAGTATTCTCTAATTTAGCTTATTTAAAATAAATGTTATGAACAGAAATACTACGAAATGATCAAGTATTAACGCGCAAGTTCAACTTGTACTTAACCGATTTTATTACAATCATCATCATCATATAAGCTAAAAGACGTCCACTGCTGGACCAAGGCCTCCTCCAAAGACCTCCACAATTGCCGGTGTTGCGCTACTCGTACTCAGCGGTTTCCAGCGACCCGCCAAGATCATCGGTCCATCTTGTCTCTGCTCCCCACTCGAAAACCTTTATTACAATAAAATACTCAATTTCCAAAATCCAATAAAATAGTTACATAAAAAGCCAACAAAAATAGAACGCCGTTAGTTATCTTACAGCTTTTAGCAGCCTTTTAGCTGTAGCATTTTACTGCCGCTAAAGTGGCAACACAGCGTGGACGTTGATGAACCATTTTCATAAAAAAGAGATAACTAGGCAGAATAATAGCTCTACTGCATGATGCACTCGTTCAAATAGAATATGAGATAGAAACTTTTAACAGCGAATCGTTTTTAAAACACAATAGATGTAACTTTTCAGCGCAGCACAACTCCTGCAACTATATACGTGTTCCGTTACGTAGTGAACGCAAACGCTACATGATTCGTGACGAAAAAAATGCTAATTCCGTACTGGCGTAAAGTGAAACCGGGTAAAAGCAAAACTTTTCTCTGAATGACAAAACTCGCAATGAATACTAACTCGGAATCCCTTAGCATTTAAATGAACGAGACCTACCGAGCTCTTGCGTAGCTGAAACTTTTTTAATTTCGTCGAAAGGAGCCAGGTGGCCAGCTCCCGTCACTTTCGATTCGGCAGACAATCCCTACCTGTCCCCGGGAATTCTTGCGATAAGGCGCTAGCAAGATACTTTGAATGAGAATCCAGATGAAAAGCCCCTTTTTAATTGTGACTTCGGGTTTAATTGTGATTATAAGAGATTCGAGGCGTCTTTAAAATCTTTATGCCGGCTCTTTTTTAATAATTTTACGTTTGTCGTTATTGTTATTGCAAATTGAATTCTTTATGTTAAAGGTAGTATGATAGCTTTAATGTTAAAAGTAAGTGATTTTTTTATTAAAAATCGCCTTAATAAATGATGATGGTGTGATGGGTTATTTCTGTAACTTTTAAATACAATTTTGTTTTGTACTTTATGGTCTTAAGCGATCCATGTACAGGTTTAATCCTCTTTTGTTTTGTTAATTGAAATTTTAGACTGTACTTAAGTGGAAACTTTTGTTAAGAATTACCGTTAATTAGAATAATTATCTATAATTAGATGTATAGTACAATTTTTTGTATTACTCAACTGTATGAAGAAAACGCGAATATTGTAGAAGTTATTGAAGAAAGAGCAACCTCTACAATATATATTCATAAGCAATATTAGTTGAACAATAAAACTAACACCAGGCATTATATTACCAAGAAATCAAATTAAACAAAACCACTTTTTGAAGAAATTGTCATGAAAAGAGCTAGATCCCCAATTTGGTTTCAAATGGTGTAACTAATTCTTATTCCTTCTAATATCCAATTGGTTTATTATGAATACTAATATAGTCAGTAATTCGGTCTGTAGGTGATCGGTGAGGTTAAGTGTCTTGGCACGCGGTTAGTCCATAGATGTGTGACCATCAAAGTCGTTTTATTTCTGGGCGTCTTCGTGCTTCGGAGTGAACGACAAGCTGTTGGTCCCGGATGTAGTCTTAGATAACAGTCGTTAAGCCATGACAAGAGGACTACTGGGCGGCTTCAATACTCTGATACTAGGGTAACCACTGCCCATTCGGTAAGTAAGTATTATTAATATTGCAATCATTTTGTTATTACGGAACAAAAAAATTAAGTTATAAATTGTAACCGTTTTTTTTTTCATTAATATTTTTTTTAATTATATTACTTTTGTGGAATTGGAGGTTGGTGTGGCAAATAATAGTAGGGCTTACAACAACAATGGGGTAGAAATCGTCCCGAAGTAATATCCCCTAGAGAAAGGACAGCAGCGTCTCTCAGTGTAATCACCATCATACTGCGAACACCAGCCAGTCTACCAAGCGTTGCAATTATTGCGTAGCCCTTCAAATGATGGACAGAACTCCATCGTGGAAATCTTTTGGGGAGGCAGTTTTCCATCAATGAACGTCATTTTACTATCATAATGATGATGACTTTTTTTTTTTTTATTAGGCAGGGGGAATGCCTACGCATGCCACCCGCAAAAAGTGTCTGCGGGTGGGTATGTCGGACTCGCACCGACTAAACCTAACCTGCCGTGGACTTCTTCTGGCGCCTGATAGGGGGAGCCCCGGGAACGCGAGTATGCTGCTCCGGTACCCCATAATGATGATGACAATCACTGCTGGTGCGCAGACTTAGTAAACAGTAAAATTAATGAATAGTCGATATACAATTTACAAAAGCAACTGTTTTGTATAGGACGTAAAAAACAAAAGGTTCCTAAATGAAAACGTAATTAAGCTGAAAGAAAACTTGAGCAGAGCGTTAAAAAGTTGTTTTAGCTGGCTACATTATTTATTTCTTTTAGTCTTATCTTGTTATTTGTTTGTTTGTTTTGCATTTTTCTTTTTTTATTATTAATCGCGTTTTTTGGTTTAAATGTTATCAGTTTGAGAAATGTTGCTTTTTTGTCATTTGCTGCTAGATGAAAAATATCGTTGCAATTGTTTTTTAGCTAATGTAGACGAAGTACAGGCGACGGTACGTCGGTGGATGAACTTTGAACTTTCCATAGACTTTATTGCTCAAGCGTTAAGGATGGTTTTTGTATTTAAAGTGTATCCACTAATCTGGTGTCCACCATACCTCCTATTAATTTGCTTAAGTATATTAACTACACGCGTGGCGCAGCGGTTAAGACAGTCGCCTCGCCACTCGTTCCTGGGCTCGATTCCCGTGCAGGACAACTATTTGTGTGACCCATAAATAGTTGTACTGACTATAGATGTACTTTATGTCCGTGAGTTATATGTTTGTAAAAAGTATCCCGTAACCCAGGGATTATTTACTTAATGCTTAAATATTTTTAAGTTATTATTAGATGTAATTTTTCGACACCAACGTGTTCATAATTTTTCTATATAGGTTTTACTAGTAGGCTAATATTTATTTAACGCAATCTAAATTTCTGCTACGTCTATTTTCTTTTCGTGCATAAACCTATATTCATAGATATTAAAAACTGCTTAAAATCAATAAAAGGCAAAACATTGGGTAACTTGAAACAAAAACAGAACGATTAGGCATAGCTTATTTTCTTATCGTTTTATTACTGGCAACCGACAATAAAATCGGCTCGGGATGAGAAAATTGGAGAATACGACAACTTAATTTTAATATTGTTTTCTTTTTAATACGAATGCATATTGCATATATGTGTGAACAGTCTGAGAAAGGACAAAGGCTACATTTTAATGCGAAAAAATAGTTGAAAGCGGGGATGAAAAAGTTGTATGGAACTATCGTAATATTTAGAGCTAGAGCTTCAAACTTCAAAATGTTTTAGTCTGTTGATTCGATATAAATAAATAAATATGAGGAAATAAGGGATGGAAGGTCATATGGAAATCGTTAAGTTTGCGACATGAGACAAAATGTTAGATATTCTGCTGTAGCATTTAAGGTGTCATTACAAAATGCGTAGACGAAGTCGCGGGTACTGCTAGTAGGTTCAAGAAATAGTTGTGTTCCCTGCACAGATTCAAACCCACAACACCTGGGAGCAGAAATAGGTAATAGTGATATTACTTCTTCAACCACTATGCCACCCGTGTAGATATCTAAATCATGGTATTCTTTTAGAATAGCCATAACTCGCAACTACTGTCAAGTGCAAATAATTCCTAGATAAATAAAGCATATTATTATTCAATGTACATCATACTTCAATAAAAAACAATGACAATGTCAATATCCATTCAATAACGAAGCAAAGAATTTATAATATTAGTTAAGAAGTGATTTATTAAAGCAAATTGGTATAGTGCAATACCACCTTTAGAAAATGGCCACAATTATTTGCGTATTCTATCTGCGGGACCGAAAGTAATCCGAGTGAAACAAGAAAAAGGTGGGATTTAATTGCGAAACAAAATTACTATGTTACAAGAAAAACCCGTCGAGAATTGGAATAGGGTTATACGACCCCGTTCGATAATTTGCAATAGATATCGATGATTTGCAGTGAAAACTAGTATCGAGATGTGTGGTGGATATTTATACCCCATATCGTCTGTACATATAGTCCAGTGGTTAAGACAGTCACCACGTTACCGGTTCATTTCCCTCACAGAACAATTATTTGTGTCACCTATGATAGGTAATACCTATGGGTGACCCAAAGTGTTCTTTCAAGTGGTTCTGAGACTGGTTATCTTTTGTTTCCGCCAATTAAATGTTTGTAAAGTGCCCCGTGATACAGGGATTCATATTTCTGTAACGGGCGTTGGCTTACACATAAACAAATATCCGTGGTGGGTATGGAGGTACAACCTAAAGAATACCTCACAGATAAAGGGCAGCATCGTCTCTCTGTGAGCTAAGACGATCACATCACGAATCCGTCTGAGAAGCGTAGTGATTATGGTTACTTCTCTTTGGCAAGTCTTTGGTTCAGCACTGGATGTCATTTGGCTGACATAATGATCGAACATTGTTTTGCTTAGATTTGGTTAAAGCGCTATTTCGTTACTCTAAATATTATCATGTTTATGAGTTTTAGAGGCGATTATAACTTACTATCTGCACCAGTATGTAAGCGAACGGTGCCATTAATAACCAATGTGTATAAGTAACTTTAAGGTGATAGATGAAATCAGGTTATTTTTGAAGTTTCACTGCGTTTCCGACGGGACTACAAGTTTAATACGAATACATTATTCGGTTATGTCAAAGGCCTTAAACTCTGGCACTATGGCCATAAATAAATTATATGTTAATGTAGTAGTTTTAAAATTAAATATATAATGTATAATTAGTTCTAAAAGCTCGATAATTTTTGCTCATAGTACCAAGTTACTTATTGAGAAAATAAAACAGCAATAAGTGTCTATCTTTTAGTGCAATTAATTATTCTATAAAGTCTTTAAAACCTCTATTATCATTACGTTCGTTCAACTGCATCTGACCTATCGTAACTATATCGTAATACCATGAAGAAATAACAATTCCAGAATATTATCGATATATTTCAAAACTGTAGGTACGGCACCATCGTACATCCCTATGTAGAGAAAAACAAAGCCAGCTGCAGTCACCCCTAACCCTTTCTTATTTACAGTCAGCCGCTTTCCCTCTCCATTACCGTGTTATCCGCAGCTTTTTACGTTTTTACCGTGACACTGAACGAAATGTCGTAAGCATCATTATTAAGTTTACGATCTATTACCTACTACTGTGTGTACTATGATTTGCTTATAAACGTTTTGGATTCAATTCTAAACGATATGAATGGTTGAACTTTTTTGAAGTGGACCGAATACATAATTGCTTGAATTTTTTCAATCTTCTGATTTAAGAAAGCAATAACATTTACATATTCAGTAGATTTTATTTACATGTTGTATATAGTACGTGTATATATTCTACAACTAGTAGTTTTATTCAAATACGGTAATTAACACCATATATTAAAACTAAGTTTATTAGAACATTCAGAGTAGCTTATAGCTTTTGGAGCTACCGTAAGAGTAGTGTCCTCAACTGCCGTCACGTGCAGGCAGCTCTGGTAAGACAGCGATCTCTTTATGATGCTGTGCTGTCTGCAATCTGGGTGGGTTATCCAGAGCCTTCTCAGGGTACATATCCCAATCACCTGGGGCATCTCGTAAAAGTGGGGTACCGGAGCAGCACTACCGCGTCCCCTGGGCTCTCCCCACAAGGCGCCAAGAGAACTCTGCGGCAGGTTAGGTTTAGTGGGTGCAATTCCGACATATTCATCTCCAGGCAGTCATTAAGCATTCCCAAAATGTATGTAAATACTAGATATTAGAATAATCTCATATTGCATACTACCCGTCTACCCACTACCTACCCACAAAATAAGTAACTCTTTTATGGGACAATGTATATAACAAACTTCCCAATTATATTAGAGAATTGTCTACGAATAAGTTTAAAAGAATTCTTAAAGCCAAATTGTGTAGCAGGGCATATTCCAAAATTTCTCATTATTTAAGTGATAAAAGTGCTTGGGATGGAGTTGTTCTGAGTCAACACACATGATTGTAATTAATCTTAAGTATATTTTATTTTAAAAAAGGATTCCTACTGAGTTTTCTGGCAGTGTTTCTCAGTAGCTGCCACGTCATGCACTGTACGGTAGGGTAAAAAAAAATATGACAATTCCCCATAAATGTAAATTTTTTACGGAATAAAGTTACTTTGACTTTGAAAAAAAAGATACTAAGCTAAAATTTACTAAGCTGCTAAGCTATAAACTTGTATAAACTTGCCGGTACGAGTATCTCATAGTTCCGAAATCTAGTATCGCATAAGGGCAGTTTTGAAAACTAGATAGCGGCCTATAATCCAGTAAAAACTATGTTCTAGTATAAAACTAACTTGCTTCGGTTTGTTTACGCTAGACGAGTATTTTTAATTAATTTTAATAACTAAAAATACACATAGTAAATTACGTTTTTGCGTTGAAAATGCATTTTACTTTTCTTGTAAATTTTATATTGCGTTTACATGTAGAGATGTTATTGGATGGATTCAAATATATATTTTATTTTCTGAGGCAGATCCGTCAGACCGTAATTGTAAGGCGTAATTAAATTCATTTCTAATATTCTTAATTATAGTTCTTTTAGAAATAAGAATAGCTTTATAAATTAAAACTCTCAATAATAAATAGCTGAAATATAATAAATAATAAAATATAAAAATATTGGGCAAAGCTTATTTTAGAGTTTTTTGAATGCTGGAAAATCTTTATTTTGTTTTGTTAAAAAGAGAATACGAAACCTCGGGTTTCGATCGGTTGGAATTTTATTATTGTTTTCTTTTTCTTATTTATACGTGTAGAGAGAGAGAGAGAGAGAGACTTTTTGGTAGTAGCAATTTAGTTCAATAGTTTTTGGGGTTCCGTAGCCAAATAGTAAAAATTTTGTTTTTCTTCAAACCCATACATGTGGGGTATCAATAGATAGGTCTTTAAAAATGATATTGAAGTTCCTAATATAATTTTTTTAAACAGAATAGTTTGCGCGAGAAACACTTCCAACGTGGTAAAATGTGTCCCTCCCCCCCCTGCTGTATCTTCTAAAATAAGAGAATGATAAAACTAAAAAAAAATATACCATTCAAACTTCCACCGAAAATTGGTTTGAACGAGATCTAGTCAGTAGTTTTTTTTTAATACGCCGTAAAACTAAAACCGCAATTTACCTTTCATTCAATGATATGTAAAAAATTAAATCATATTATGTTATTTGCTGCTATGGAAACCTTCATGGGCCAGTCCAACTCGCACACGGCCGCTTTTTATTAAACGGTTTTTTAAACGGTTTTATTAAACGGTTTTATTTAGCTTACCCCGTTTGTTTTATTCTTTCTTGGGTCACTTCTAGTTCTGGTGACAATACAATTAAATAAATTTGGTTTCTTGCCCGTTCGTTTATTGCAGTCCAACTCCTCTATACGTAGTTCCTGCAAAGATCTTACTCTACTAAGAGCCACGTAGGCTGACCTTCTTCAAACAGTTTCGCACCTAAGTACACGACTGCGTGATCCACAGTGCTGCCCTGCATTTTATGTATTGTAGAAGCCCAATTGACGTGCCCCACGGTTTTATTTTAGTCTAGTCTATGCATATGTTTATAATGCCCACGACTGTATCTATTTTATTATTTTTTAGCTTTTAGTACATATCTTAAACATTACAATGTATGTTTAACATAAAACCGTTTAACTTAAAAAGTTTTTTACCAATTTTTATTTATAATATATTTCCAATCAAAATTAAATCGCCCACAACATGACACACACTAAAACGCTTAGCAGTATTTAAGTTTTATGTCTTATCTAATTTTAACTATACATTGCCGATCCGATGATTCGCATCAAGTGTCAGCCTTTCCACAGTATATCAGTTATCTGGTTTCCATAGCACAAGCTCTGCTTAGTTTGGAATCAGATGGCCGTGTGTGAATAATGTCCCAGGATATTTATTTTAGTATTATGTATTTTTGCATTGAAAATTTGCCAGCATATCGGGGAAATGAGCCGGAATACTTTGGCCTTTTATATGAATCACATTGTAATTCCCGAGAACATCAGAAAACACCACATACATTCCAGACTGTTAACGAGCGATGGTACACTGACAAAACTGATCATCACTACTAATCGAAAAAAAAACAGCATCAATATCTACATCTTCAGCATCAGACATATCACATATACTTACTTACTATTAAAATAAATATAAAATACTTACAAATATAATTACTCTAATGGCTGATAAGTTGACTATACTATTTGCGTTATAGCATGGTGTGGGTGACAGTTTCAGTAACATTTTGTTTCACTCTTGAAAGGCGCAGCGATTTACAAATTATGTCTTAGTATCTCAGCTGTACCACATTTATTGCATATTAAATTATAAATAACTGTAGTAAATTGAATTAAATGCAACCAGAATGTTCATCTCTTCAAATTAAATTAATTTGCATGAAAAAATAAGCAAAGCGTTATGCGTATAACGTAACGTCATAGACGTATTTAGTGATGGGAAGGACTGCTACGATGCGTAGTCGATATTTTTGTATAATAAAAAAAACGTATTTTGTGCATAGGTAATTTTTTATTGTTAAAATGCAATATTGCCTATAATTATACAACAGAACATTAGGGTAAGGTAAAAAATGCATTTAATTAGTCTGAACTCGTATCAGATCCTGACTCTGAACTGTCACTTAATTCATCATCAGAATCTGTGACGGATATTATTAATGATGACTCTATTATATTGTCAATATGGATGTCACGATCCCAATCAGACATAATGTCCCTTTTTATTTTATTTACGACATTAGACCAGTCTTATGCTGCGAGTATCGTTAGCAATAAAAATGTATTGCACATCCCTAGTAATGTGGTACTTATAGATGTCAACGTCAAATAAGCAACTGCCACCCGCACCATGCTACAACGCAAAAAGTATAGCTTGTTGGTCTAGTGTTTAGTCACCCCGACTGCTAAACCAGAATTGGTAGGTTCGATCTCACCCAGGACAAATCTTGGTGTGATGAGCCCGATTATTTGTGCCGTTCATGTGAAAACGTGTAATCTATGTATAATATGTAGGTATTCAGAAATACAGAAGTCTGTTGGCGTGGTTGGCAAATGCTTGCTTTTCACGCCGGAGGTCGTGGGTTCGATTCCCACCCAAGACATATATTTATGTGCATGAACATGTCTGTTTGTCTTCTGTGTCTGGGTGTCTGGGTGTAATTCATCTATATAATTATGTATTTACAAAAAAAAAGTAGTTTATGCAGTATATCAGTTATCTGGTTTCCATAGTACAAGCTGTGCTTTGTTTAGGATCGGATGGCCGTATGTGAATAATGTCCTAGGATATTATTATTATTATTTATTTATTCTCCCTTTTTAGAGAGGTAAGTTTACTTGACATACGGGCCGTAGCTAAGCACGCCAAGCTACGTAAAGAAACTTGATGAAATTGTGAACGAAGTTAAAAATTTTCTTGTAATACGGCAAGTATTTAGGATCGTAGCTTTCTGTATTAAGTGGATATTGTATGTTGGTATGTCAAGAAGTTCTAAGCTGTGTGTAAGAGTTTTAGGGATAATACCAGTGGATGATATTACTATTGGTACAATATGGACCGTCTGAACTCTCCACTGAGTTTTTAACTCTATTGCTAAGTCTTGGTATTTAGAAAGTTTTTCTGAGATAGTCGACTGGATATTATGGGTGTTGGGTACGGCTATATCAATGAGATACACAGAATTAGACTTTTTATTAAATAATGTAATGTCAGGTCTATTGTAATGGATAGTTTTGTCAATAATAATGGTTCGATCCCAGTGAATTTTGCTGGAAGTATTTTCCAATACTTCCAGCAAAATTTGCTCTTTGGGTTTATTATTATTATTATTCTATATGTTTATCAGTTGTCTGGTTGAGATCCGAAGATGATCATCCTTTAACTCTATCTCTGAGGTAGCCCAAGCTCTACTTAAAAACCGTTCTCATTACTTCTCTTTTTGTATGGGCGGTTAATAAGTTGTACTCCATCAATCAGTAGGTAGTTGCAATACAATATTCATAAGAGTACTTAATCCGTCATTCATCATTCGATTGACGGCAGATAAATAACACATTGCATCCAATCTCGTTCTCATTCCCGAAGTGCTCGGCAGAATATAAATCGTTGTATTCGGATTTTATAAATTACGAGCTCTTATCGATATATTGTGAAGGTTTTCCTGTATATTGTTCGTTATGTATCTTTATTTATTTGGTGATCTTTTTGTTAAAAATTCATAAAGCACATAAATATCTCATAAAATGCTGTACATATACTAAGTTCAGGTGGGCATTACGGCGTTAATAATAATAATATCTTGGGACATTATTTACACACGGCCATCCGATCCCAAACTAAGCAGAGCTTGTACTATGGAAACCAGATAACTGATATACTACATATACTACTTTTTTTGCAAATACATACTTATAAATAATTACACCCAGACTCAGGACAAACAGACATTTTCATGCACACAAATACCTGTCCTGGGTGGGAATCAAACTCACGATCTATGACGGGAAAAGCAAGCATTTGCAAACCACGCCAACAGGCCCTTGGCGTGAGTAAGGTCAAAGCTCATTATTGATGGGAAATTCATCACTCCGTGAGTTTAGTTTGTGTGTTGCAATAGTCATAAGACACTGCAATCGTCACAAGACACTGCAATCCCCTAAATCAAATAGTAATAGGATAGTTTCCCAACGTACGTCTTCATTATGCCGTAGAGTTAATGAAGCGTTGAACGACTTGTATAATGTTGAGTCCGAACACTACAGTATTCAGCGGACCAGTTAGTTTACATGGGGCTGGAAATCTTGTGGTACATGGATTCGATTCCCACTGCATTTAAAATTGTACAACCAATATTGGACATTAAACTTTAGCAAAAATAAATACTTGAATACATAATACGTGATGAAACATACATATACTGTGCGATATTTATCTATTAATAGGGTTACCAACATAAGAACAGCATAACTTGACACATAAAAAAAAATATATGAAATTATTCTAGGCTAACTACACTTACAAATTACAGGTTACCACTGCATGCGTTAGAAACTTTAAATTAGTGTAATATTTTTTTTAAATTATCAATTATAAGTAAAAAATGAAAAAAAAATAATAACAATACAGGAAAATAATAAAATAGTATATTATGTAATATATCTCAGTTATCTGGTTTCCATAGTACAATAGTGCTTAGTTTGGGATCAGATGGCCGTGTGTGAATTACGTCCCAGGATATTATTATTATACGAGTTCCTTTTCTTACATTCTTACGGAGGATATCGGTGCCATCTATTTGATTTATTTTAGTAAAATTGGCGAATGATACGGTCATAATCGACGCGAAAGCATATCAATATATGTTTCTATATTCAAAAATTCGTGCAGTTATGAACGTATGAAATATATGCATTGCGGAAAATACTACAAAATGTATTTAACATTTTCCGCAGTGCAAAGTGATCATCTCTCTCAAAACTAATTTGATTTATTAGGATTGCATGATCGGGAACAATTGATTTTTGTGCAATAAACATATTTTTTGTGTCATCGTATTTTTATAATTTGGAGTACACTTAAATCTTTATTTGAGTTCATATATTACTAGTTGTATATATAGTACTACCTGTGCCCCGCGGTTTACCCGCATTAAATTTTATAAATTATCACAGCTCTTTCCCCGTAGGTGATGGCGTGATAATATGTAGCCTATAAGTTGACCCGACCTCTTATAATATATTATGCAGTACTTTTTGAGTTTAGCCCGGACATACATATAGACAAACACAAAACTTCTAAAAAATATATTTTTGGCTTCGATATCGACAGTAGACGGCCCAAGTATCCTTTTAAAAAATATTCAATGTACAGTTTGGACTTTCTTACGATTTTATTATATGTATATAGATTTTCATACATCTTGAATGTATTTTAAATTTCGTGATGGTAATTACTTTTTATGTACAAAATCTTTTATGTTCAATTTCTACTACTACTACTCAGCTAGAGGCGCCCATAGCTAGATGCTCTCGCGGTCCGTAAGTGATCGACGAGGTTAAGCAACTAGGCTCACGGTCGGTCCATAGACGGGTGACCACCATAGTTGTTTAATTTCTGAGCGTCTCCGTGCTTCGGAGGGCACGATAAGCTGTCGGTCTCGGTTGTAGTCATTAGACAATAGTTGTTTAGCCATGTCAGAGGCGTACTGGGTGGCTTGAACAACTTTGACACTAGGGTAACCACGGCCCATGATAAGTACTAATTTCTGAGCGTCTCCGTGCTTCGGAGGGCACGATAAGCTGTCGGTCTCGGTTGTAGTCATTAGACAATAGTTGTTTAGCCATGTCAGAGGCGTACTGGGTGGCTTGAACAACTTTGACACTAGGGTAACCACGGCCCATGATAAGTACTAATTTCTGAGCGTCTCCGTGCTTCGGAGGGCACGATAAGCTGTCGGTCTCGGTTGTAGTCATTAGACAATAGTTGTTTAGCCATGTCAGAGGCGTACTGGGTGGCTTGAACAACTTTGACACTAGGGTAACCACGGCCCATGATAAGTACTAATTTCTGAGCGTCTCCGTGCTTCGGAGGGCACGATAAGCTGTCGGTCTCGGTTGTAGTCATTAGACAATAGTTGTTTAGCCATGTCAGAGGCGTACTGGGTGGCTTGAACAACTTTGACACTAGGGTAACCACGGCCCATGATAAGTACTAATTTCTGAGCGTCTCCGTGCTTCGGAGGGCACGATAAGCTGTCGGTCTCGGTTGTAGTCATTAGACAATAGTTGTTTAGCCATGTCAGAGGCGTACTGGGTGGCTTGAACAACTTTGACACTAGGGTAACCACGGCCCATGATAAGTACTAATTTCTGAGCGTCTCCGTGCTTCGGAGGGCACGATAAGCTGTCGGTCTCGGTTATAGTCATTAGACAATAGTTGTTTAGCCATGTCAGAGGCGTACTGGGTGGCTTGAACAACTTTGACACTAGGGTAACCACGGCCCATGATAAGTACTAATTTCTGAGCGTCTCCGTGCTTCGGAGGGCACGATAAGCTGTCGGTCTCGGTTGTAGTCATTAGACAATAGTTGTTTAGCCATGTCAGAGGCGTACTGGGTGGCTTGAACAACTTTGACACTAGGGTAACCACGGCCCATGATAAGTACTAATTTCTGAGCGTCTCCGTGCTTCGGAGGGCACGATAAGCTGTCGGTCTCGGTTGTAGTCATTAGACAATAGTTGTTTAGCCATGTCAGAGGCGTACTGGGTGGCTTGAACAACTTTGACACTAGGGTAACCACGGCCCATGATAAGTACTAATTTCTACTGATGTAAATTTTTTATACAGTAAAATACAGGTGGTTTAATTTTAGGTTAAAGCTTATAACGCCTAGCTTTCTCGAAGGTAAGGTGCAAATGCCAATATTTGCTCAAGTCTTTAGACAGTAGAAAGTGGTTCCGTATATGTAGAGTCACTCCGTGCTACATAGTAGAGGTACGGAGCTATTCCACCGTATAGAACGAACTCATCTTTGTTGGACTAGCACCTGATTGCAGTGGATTCGCCATTAGTGCTAGCATATTTAGTCTGTAAGATAAATATTATTAGTAGATATACAGTCATTAACGTATAGTTATATAATTAAAATAGCTGTGCCCAACGATTTTACCCGCGTTAAATTTTATAAATTATAGCCTATGTGTTAATCCAGGATGTCAGCTCACTCCACACCAAATTTTATTAAAATCGCTCCAGCCGTTTAGACATGAAAAAGTAACAAACATACACACTCATAAACTTTCGGCTTTATAATATTAAGAGGATATCTATAAACTTAGTCCGAAAGGGCAAATAAGGGATTAGTTTAGATTATATTTTTAATTAATAGGGATTAAATTTCATTACGAAATGCTTAATACTAATAATAATTAACTGAGTAAAATTATTAGTATTGAAAATTGTTGTATATAATATGCCTCTTGTCATGTTTGACTCTGTCGTGGACCTGGCTGTTACGATAATTATGTATATTTAATTAATTAATATAAGTAGCATCTAAATATAAATCTACATACTCTTCTCTCTTTCCCCCTTTACTTTACTCTGTGTCTACTACAGATCTACAGATCTCAAAACAGCAATAGTAACATACTATGCGTACGCGTTCGCTTGGCTTAAATACGGAATAATATTATGGGGTAACAGTACAGACGCACCTTCGCTATTTACAATACAGAAGAAACTTATAAGAACATTGGTTAACATAGAAGACACCGACTCATGTAAACCACACTTCAAGGAACTAAACATCCTAACACTACCCTGTCTCTATATATTTGAAATTTGCAAATTTGTAAGGAAGTACCCACAATTCTACAGCAAAAGAGAAGACATACAAACAGAAATCAAACTTAGACATGGAAATAGACTCAACCTGCCAACTTCACGATTAAAAATGCACTCCTCTAGTGCGTTTGTCACGTCAATAAAAATCTACAATAAATTACCTGAACACATAAAAAACACAGAAACAAACAATATATTTATAAATAAACTAAAACGATTTCTCTTAGATAAAACCTACTACACAATTGACGAATACTTCAAAGATAAATTCCTCCTAGAGAAACGAAGATAATTAGAATAACCAAGTAGTACCTAATACATCTATTTACCTTATCTACCGTGCAATATCTTTAATTACTTACTATTTAGTTAATAATAAATTACAGCTAATATATAAATAAATATATAAAATAATTACCTAATTTATAATTTAGAAAATATCTATTAATAATAAATAAATAAATATATAAATAAATATAGAAATACTAATTATAAACAAAATTAATGTAAATCTACTCATAAATAATATCTACTTAAATATCTAAATATAAGATTTACTCCTTAATTACAATATTATTATGTTTTTAAACAAAAAGCGCTTCATCCTCTACTCTAAAAACTAACTTGCTGTGCCCGACAGGGTCCATAATTGTCTCTCTATAATTTACCTACCAGCCTTGTATACATTATGGAATGCAATAAAGTATTGAGTATTAAGTATTGAGTACTTTACGTGCATAATAATATACATAAATTCCTTTCATATGAGAATAACATAAATACTATTATATTATTTTATATTGTTATATTATATTGAATTCTAATTGAAATAATAACAAGATATGATTTTAATATGACCCAAACACAATGACATCAGCTCTTCCTCCTTATCGTCTACCACCGTGAGTTTCACAATAAACTTTTACTGCACAAGACTATTCTGTAGAATCAATTAACTGTGGAACTGTGGATTCCTTCATGACATGGCAGCTGTCATGAAGAGAGCCTATCCCCTTCTTCTTAATGCGTTGTAGAAGTATCCACTTAGGAAGGAACCGGAAGAGATACAAACACTCACTGCACAATCAATCTGGGAGTTTTTGGAAGCTGTAGGATTGAGCAGGGAACTTTGATAAAGTGAAGGAGCTCTGCTACAATAGATCAGCAATGGTCGAGGAAGCAAGATGCCATCAAGGAATCAAGCCCCAAACAACAATAAAAAATAAAAAAAATCCCCTTCCTAAAGGCTAAAAACGCACTTGTTGTGTGTGTGGAGAAGATCACATCGTCACCGTCATCACACATCAATTTTCTATACAGGGTGGCCGAGGAATTGTCGTTCAAACGCAAAATTTAGATAATTTATAGTGAAGAGTATCGGAATCACCCCCATGTATGTTCCCCATTTTATATTATTATATTTTGATACTTTGAAAATTAATTAGTCCTCAGCTCAAACTCTAATTTTGAACTTGCGAATAAATTCTGCAATGATTAGATAAACCATACTTTTTAGAGTGTCAGGTTAAACTATGCTTAATAGTTATCACAAAAAAGAAACTAAACCAGAAATGTTGAACAGAACGTGAAAAAATCGAAAACTGATGTTAGGTGAAATTTACGAAAAAACATATTAAAATAATTCTATCTCGAAAACTACGCAAAATTGTGGAACAAACATGGGGGTGATTCGGATACTCCTTATCAGTCATCTTATCAGTAAAGTATCTAAATTTTGCGTTTGAACGTCATCTCCTCGGCCAGCCTGTATATTCCAAATATATTACTAAAACTGTATAAACACATTTCGACATAAACGATATTATGATTACAACATTAATTTGTAGTAGGAACCATTCATTATATTTATTGTTCTCTAAAGTTAAAAGTACGCAATTCAGAGTATAATTACGCAGCCACTTTGAAATATTTCCTTTCTTTCCACTTTTCTTCAAATTTACCGTTCCCGTAATTAGCCTTCTGTAATAAGGGTACCTACGTACATCTTTTGAAAAGAAAAATCTTTTTTATTCAACGTTAGGACGGAGGTCAGAGTGCTTAATTACAACGAAGTGTATGGATGCCCAATGCGAGGGTAATCTTGGGAGATTGGGTAATTAAAATTTGTGATAAAGGTTCGAGAATTTTGAACGGGCGATAAATGATCGGGATTTTTTATTCATTTAGTCTTTTTGATGGTAGGTTTTTGTGAGGGATGGAGATTGCAAATTGTCTTTGTATAACGCAGTGGTGTAGATTCACTAACATTTTACCTCTCATTTGCAAAAGATATATTTTAAACTAAGTCTCATAGTTTCAGTGTCTTTAATTATAGAGAAGCAGCGAAATGTGATCATGTTAAAAAAAATCTTTCTTTATATATCATCAATGTTTCAACGTAACTCGGCAAATAAAAAACACTTTGGAGTTGATTCATCTTTATTATCATCAAATCGAACTACTCTCTAAAACATTATGGGTACCTAATTACAAAAAAAAAATGGCCGTACAAAAGACTCTCTTAACACTTAGTTATTTTTTTGTGGTGTAAAATTTGCAATTTTTCCATCGTCAGTCTGATATCGTCCAGTACTGGCCTTAGGCCTCCTTTTATAAGTCAGTCAAAGGTTTTTATAACGTTGCTAATTGGAGGCGTCATTACCCTTGGCAACCGCAGGTAAGTGGTAACTGATACACAGGTGGCGCAGCTGCCCGACTACCTGCTGTATCCCTTAGTCGCCTTTTACGTCTCCTATGTTATGTTATGGGATGGCCCTGTTATTCTTTCTAGGCTGTAAACCACACGGTCAATAACGTAAGTAATTCACATTAATAAAATAATATTATTTTAAAAAAGTAATATTAAATGTCTGCAAGGTAATTCAAGAAAAACCAATCCACATTCCTATCAAAGGATTCTCTGTATTGATAAGAGATCGAATAGTTCAAGGTTCAAATAATAAATTCGGCTACCATAGGCCGTTCGGCAGATGATATCGAAATTCATGGATACAAAAATATGTTATAATTTAAGAAAACCAATAAATAAATATCAAACAAAATGAATAAAAATGGAGTTTAGTTAATAAAATAAAATTGATATCAGTATACTGAATTTCAGATTTCTAATACTTCAAGTTGTACTCTATAGGTTTGATTAAACACTTTTAACCAAACCAACATAGAATTTCATACGTTCGCTGTGACGGAATACAAGTTTGGATTTAACTCAAATCGAGCCAGTATACACATCAATATACGTTGTATAACTATAATAATAAAAATCAATTTACTACAAGGAAAAGGTTGGAACAAAGAAAATTGCACCTGATAATTTGAATCCAACTTGATACATTAGCAAAATATGCCAAAAGTCCGCTGTGGTATCAATACTTAACAAAAACCTTATTAGTATCCACAGTTCAGAAAATATACCACAGATAATAGATAAACTCCGGATTTTCTCTGATTAAAAAAAGTATTAAAACTAAAACACACTACAGCCGCTAGATTATAGGAAGCTTAATATGAAGATATTAAGGAAATATTGTTGATACCGAGCAATTTCTGCTAACCTCGCAACAAAGTCACTTTCCTCTCTTTGTACATTTTTCATACGGCAACGTCATCTCGGGTATATCAAGCATACAGTTGTGAAAAAGGTGAGCGACTTTATCTTTTGATAAGATATTTAATTTCCTTTCCAAATGGTCTTTAGTAATGGTACTTCTTTAAAAATTGTATAATCTTTCTCTTACCATTTTTAAAGTAAATAAAAATAATAAATATCTAGGGACAATGTCACACAGATCTTCCTAGCCCCAAACTAAGCAAAGCTTGTACTATGGGTACCAGGCGACGATATACATACTTATGTAGATAGATAAATACTTAAAAACATAGAAAACACCCATGACTCACAAACAAATATTCGTGCTCCTCGTACAAATATTTGCACTTACCGGGATTCGAACCCAGAATCACCAGCTTCGTAGGCAGGAGCACTACCCACTGGGCTACGGTGACCGTCAAAAGTGAGATAACTAACGTGAAGTATCGAGAGGTATTGTTACTGCCAAGCTTGTCTCTCTCTCCATGTATACGCGTGAAAAAGAAAACAATACTAGAATTACTTGCTTACCTACCTATCGTATGGGCAGTTACTCTAGTCTTAGAGTAAGTCAAGCCGCCCTGTAAGCTTCTGACATGGCTTTACGACTGTTGATGACTACAACCGGGATCGACAGCATAACGTGCCCTCCGAATCACGGAGACGCTCAGAAATGAAACAACTTTGGTGGTCATCCATCTATGGACTGAGTGCCTAGTTAAGAGAGGTAGGGCACAGCGTTCATTCGCTCAAAGAGCAGATCGACTGGGGAAGTACTTCCACCTGAGATTCCTTAATAATTATATAATAAATCAACCCACTTTGGTGGTCACCCGTTTCTGGACCGATCGCGAGCCTAGTTGCTTAACCCTTCTACACTCCGTGTACCTAAATATCTATATGTACCTAGAAATAATTATAAATTAATTATATATTACTACGAACATGTTCTGACTATTTACAAGCGCGTTTTAAAAGTCTACGTGAATAAAAACCTTTTTATTTATTATATTTATTTATTTAAACCCCGCCGATCGCGTACGGACCGGTGAGGGCATCTAGCTATGAGCTAGCAAGCTAGAATAAATGTAAAATGTCCTGATAAATCCTAAAGTTATGATCAGATCTTATCAAAATTAATATAAGATCAACTCGCAAGCATGCTACCTATATAGAACAATAAAAAATAAAATAGGTTAAAAGAAACGCGACCAGAGATATTGTTGTACAGACACCAGCACATCAAGCTACCCCAATCTGTCAAATTTCCCTAATTGAAACGGAACCTTATGCTTTTCTGATAAAGTTGAAAATCTATAAAAGAAATTTCACAGATTGGGGTAGCTGGATGTGCTGGCATCTGTACATAGATGAAATTAAAAATACGTACTGATTTGAGATTTTTAAGTCAGTTAAATACAAGTTAAAATACAACGTATAGTTAAACTATTCCATTTTCATTGTATAGCACATCATTAATCTTTATAAGTATTATTTATTCTGTGTCAGTCAATAACTTATTGAAAACCTACAATTTTAACATAATTCTAATTAGAATAGGGACTAGGGAGCAATAAATTCATTAATTCATAATAATATAGTACGCACACATAAGTAAATTCCGTAGACGTTAAGTGCATTCAGTACTCAGATTTATGAAGTGTACTGAAGGGATCTGAGCTCAAGTGAAGTCTAGTTTTTACCCAAAGAAATGCAATTCGCATTATGGAATAAACAAAATGACTCTAAGAAGTGGAGTCCTAGGTAAAATTAATTCCATGTGATGTAAGCAAGAACATGAAGAAGTTTTATCATTCATGTTTTAATAGCTTTGATTTACAGTTGTACAGACGCCAGCACATCCAGCTACCCCAATCTGTCAAATTTCTTTTATAGATCTTCAACTTTATCATATAAGCATAAGGTTCACTTTCTATTGGGGAAATTTGACAGATTGGGGTAGCTGGATGTGCGGGCGACTGTACAACTGTAAATCAAAGCTATTAAAACTGAATGCTAAACCTGAAAGCTACTAAAACCACGTGATGTGCTGGCGTTTGTACAATGTTACTTACTACTTTTTTGAAATTTAAATTATTTAAACGTAATATTTTTTTTACGAAAATTTGAAATTTATCGATAATGATTTGTAGCTTGTATTTTTTACGATGAACAGAAAATTAAATCCCAATTTCAAATGTCATATTGGTCATATACCCGGCATTCTGCCAAGGTATGAATTTTGTCTAAAAACAGTTTTTTCAACAATAGGTACACGAAAAAGCTCTGTTCTCCGAATAAAAGCCGAATGTACTCTAAGTCCAATCTCGTCACGTCAATCAAACCATTCAGTTCAATTAATAAGAATAATTGAATTTATGTAAAGTTTCACTAAATATTTTTTTTTGTATTTCAGTAATTTTTACCGTAAAGCAAACAGATTGAAACCTGGCTAGTATTTAAGTGTCTATGAAACTCCAATTATGTTATTAAATAGTATTCCGCTGTCGTCGATCGTAGCTGAGCTGAGGCAGTTATGAATGGCCAGCTCGAAGCGTTGCCTAAAAGTCACATTACGAATGAAAAACCGCAGGATTGCCGTAATTGAAAATTCCCTGTGTAATATACGACTTGCAATTTCAGAGAGGAGCCGCCCTGCTGCCACAGAGTGTGTCCAATAACAGAGAAAAAATGATTTTAAGAGGACTGAAATGAAATAATGAAATTTATTCAGCACTTGGGTATTTACATACACTTGTACTTGTCAAGCTGACTCACCACATATATCTTTAACCAACAACCATAAATTTAATTTTTCGGCGGGTCTCGAACCTGCACCATCTACCAATCCGGGGTAGGCGCTCTGCGTTAAGTTACGAACGATGCACACTGGCAGATCAAATTTAGGATTCCCTTGCTAACACCATTCCGGAGGATGTAGGCATTATCTATCGGCTTTGTTTTCTAGAAACATGGCCGACTGCTATGTTCACAGTTGCATGTGAAAGATCATATCATATTGATGATATCCTCCAAATTATTAAATTTGATTTTTTTTGCATTTTTTGCAATGCAAAGCGTTAATATAATCTCAAAAATGGGAAATCATAAATTTATAGAAAAACAACTTCTCTACTTTTTGGGTACAGATAGTCACATAAAAAATATTTTTCTAAGATTTTACTGTTAACACTTTGTTAATTAATTAATATGTATATC
Organism: Pseudoips prasinana; assembly: GCA_951640165.1. NCBI lineage: Eukaryota > Metazoa > Arthropoda > Insecta > Lepidoptera > Nolidae > Pseudoips > Pseudoips prasinana. Next base: position 10,977,185 of record OX621239.1, read on the forward strand.
TATGCCAAATTACAGCTTTCTATCACTAAAATCCTCTAAGCTAAGCTGCAATCAAGCAGACTGATGGACATGGTGAAACTATAAAGGTTCCTTGATGTGTATGGGACCCTAAAATAGCAAAGAGTTGAATTGATAACCTTGATCTTTTTGAACTCTGTTTAAAATGATAAATATATGTACCATATTTATGTACCGATTATTTAAATCTAATCTACATGGCTTACATTGCAGCCATATCTTCCGTATCTTAAAAATGTCCTTAATACATTTTATTCACGATCTTTCCATTCTATTACGGCCATCACGCCTCTTTAAAGTTCGAATAATCGTCAAATTTCTCGAAATTTACATAATAGCAAATACCTGCCTATGGATTGAAAAACGATAAAATTGTTTACATAACTAATTTTTAGGTCAATCTGCACTTTATTTGTGGGTGCAATTAATTGGGAACAACTTGTTTGGAGCATTCATTCTGTAGGTTGTTTATTCATGTGCCATAACGGTCCTACAGGGCGCCGAACATTTTTCTTCACTCTTAACGATATTATTTAACGCCACAAATTTTACCATTTTTCTTACAGCACCCCCAGTACTGCTGGCAATTTCATTATGATAATCGCGCATAACCTGCGCTATTTTATACAATAACCATTCGAGACGCTGTTTTGAATAGAAATTTTAACTTGATTCTGTAAATAAATTTTAAGAGACCTTTTTAGCTTACGCAGAAATGTTGGGGATCTCATTATAAGGCTAACGTTATGAAATGGCGCCGTGGAGTCATAACAGGTAACTACTGCGATACTTATTTGGACAAATAAATACTAAACGGCTAGGTATATAATATTATACAGCGCTGGAGCAAAGTATTTTTTGTAACATGGTTTGTGGGAAATAACTAAGCTTGTTTTTAAACATGTCTATATTATTTTCAATGAGCAGGTTAATGACCCCAACCCCAATGATTTTAAGCGGCAATGGAGTCCAAACGGTTCGACAGCGCAGTACATCTTTTGCACTAGTGTGCAAAAGATGTTTAGCAGGAGCAACGTTGCTTGTTGATTCATAACTATTGAAAAAACAGGACTAACATCCTGTTTTTTCCGACCAAGGAATCATAAATTTGATCTGCCAATTTGTATCGTTTGTAGCTTAACGCACAGCGCCTACTCCGAATTGGTGGATGGTGCTTATTGGCCCCGCCGTACGATTCAAATGTACGATTTTCCATTGTTGACATAGAACCTCGTTAAACCTCAACTTTTCTTTTCGACAAACTTAAGTCAAAGTCAAAAATTAATTTATGTGGAATTGTCATTTTTTTACCCTACCGTGCAGTGCATGGCATGGCAGCTAGTGAGAAACACTGCCAGAAAACTCAGTAGGAATCCTTTTTTTTAAATAAAATATCATCATCATCATCATCATATCAGCCGAAAGACGTCCACTGCTGGACAAAGGCCTCCCCCAAATAAAATATACTTAAGATTAATTACAATCATGGGTGTTGACTCAGAACATCTCAATCCCAGGCACTTATATGGAACCATTTGGAAAACGTTATTTATCGGATAAAAATATTTTCAAAATATTCATAAATAATGGGGAAATTGCATAACATACATTCAAAAGAACATTTAGTGGAATCAAATAACTATTTCTTGATCGGAATTCTTTCGTGATATTAGCGTGGATGGATAGTATATTATAGTTGTGTTTGAGGTTTAAATTCTTAATATGAATGGGAAATTATAGCTCGAAACCCATGTTCTGAAAGCTACACAAAACTATTTTTATCTACTTAAACTTTTATGACCCGCGCGCCCTATCATCACTCATATTTTCACGGCAAAATCACACGGATATAGTGTATGGAAATAGCCTGCTTACGTGCACTGAAAGGATTGTACAGAGGATATAAAAACCGTATGCTTGGTTTTGCTACAACATACCAGATCACTTCGTACCTCAAACAAAGAAACATGTTAAAATGTCCGCAAATCTAAAATATCAACCTTTTTATACGAAAACTTTGCACCCCTTTTTCATCTTGGTGGCGTACTAATCAAATGCTTTTGGTCAAGAAATTAATACAGATATAGCATGAGAGCCTCTGCTTACTTGATGTCTACCCCAAGCGTGAGACCGTTGCATATCTCAGTAGTTTTAAGTTTGACTATTAAGACTGTTTTGTTTTATATGTTTTCTTGTTGTTTGTTATTGATTGCTTATTATCCTCCTTCCTAGTCTTGGATAATGCTTTTTCTTTCTATTTTTCTTCTTTTTGAATTACTTCGAAAAGAAAGTAACATTACATCAAAGTTGCCATGTTATAGGCCTACTTGGCAACCTATAGAATGATCAGGTGCTTAGGCGTATTACCTCGCCGATCATATACGAAACAGCGAGGCTCCTAGCTAAAGCTATATACGAGTATCTAGCATACAGTGCTCAGTTAAGTATAACAATGGGTTTAGGATCTTGATGGGGTTGCCGCGCTTCTGCAGCGCTTCGGATACTTTTAGAGTCGATGATGGGTAGTTTTCATGCCATCATCCTTCAGCAATTTGCCTCTCTCTGTAGAAGTTTATGTTAGTGGTGGGTTATTAAATGCTAACTCACTGGATACCGTAATTAAAACTCAGCGGCAAAGTATAAATTTATTCTAAGAATCCGTCCTCTGGCCTTTATAACCTGTTTAGGTATACGAACAAAGGGGAACTAGAGAAACGCGGGGTGATACTATTACGCCAATATAGGCCACTATACTTCGTAAAGGCTACACCTAAACTTTATCTAACACCCTGTCCACTGGAACTTATTTTTAATGACGCTTTATCTAAATATGAATTAGATCTCAAACTTATTCTGACAAACTGCCACTGCACTGGCGCATATACACTAACAATAGATTCTAGTTATCATCATCATCATCATATCAGCCGAAAGACGTCCACTGCTGGACAAATGCCTCTTCCAAAGATTTCCACAATTGCTGGTCTTGCGCTATTCGCTATTCGATTCTAGTTATAACCTAAGGTATTTTTCAGTCTATATATGTATCAATAACAATGAGACTAATTTTAACTCAGTAGACTGTCTGTTACGATAAGTATAGTAAAAGTATCTATTATTAAAATTCTCATAACAAACAGTCTACTGAGTTTCAATTACTCTCATTGTTATTGATATATAGACTGAGATAAAGATTTTGTCACACAGATCTCGAGCCCAGTACGGACTAGGCCAATATGAGACCAATATGACAAAATCTATACTAACAATTTCTCAGATCAATATAAAGTTTTGAGAGCGTAACTTTATATTGATCTGAGGAATTGTTCCTAACTATAGCAATACATTGTATAAAATGTTGAAGAGAGAAATCAAACATTTTTATTATTATTATTTATAAGTGTGTTAAAAGAACTAAATTTTTTTAGCGAATAAATCAAATGTGTACTCCCTTTTATCTACTGTACGAAGCGTTATCAGAGTCAAGGGGTTTTTATTCATGCTTATTAATATTCATGTAGTAGAATTATTCATTCGCTCGCAAAACTGAAGGGCCGGATTTTTGTCTACTTACCAGGAAATTTATGGCATCTGATTAGATTTGTGGAAATGCTTATAAAAAATTAGGAGTCAAGACACAAACGTATATCAGGTAAGCTCCGGGAAGAAACTGGAGAATAAATTGTATCGGATGAAATTGTTTGCGTCATTGTCAAATTCTAACTTTAAGAGGTAAGTTTGTTTGAAATTAATTGAATACTCATTTGTTCAAGTTTACTTTGTGAAAATGTGTGTATTCAGATTATTTATTTTATTACTATGTATTAAAACCAGCTCACTGCAAGTAGGTTCCGTGTGCCGGTTTTTAACCTCTTTTAGGGATGTTAATATTTAGACATTAATAATACACATTATTTTAGTAATAAAAAAATTACGGTTTTTAGGTGTTCCCTTTACCGCGTTGGAATCGGTCTCCCACAAACATTTCGAGCTACGACAATATAAACTGATACATAAATAAAGATTTAAAACTTATTACACCCCGTTTCTGTGTACTTGGTTGAACTACAATGGTTGAAACATACCAAATTACAGATAAAGAAATTATTGAATTTTGAATTAACTACTATACCATTCAAGAGTAATGCCTGATATTATTACGCTCCTGATATTAACCCATAGATAACATTAAATATTTTTCGAATATATTAAAGGTCATGGCCCATAATCCGACCCGGTTCAAAAATGTTTTTGTACAAAAACGAAAATGGTGGTAAATAATGCAAGCATAACCCACTTTTCATTATATGTAAAAAGAAAAAAATAAGTCGTTGGAGAAATCTTGCAGCAGACCAATAAAAATTGGATAATAATTAGCGGTTTCGCCTGTCTGTAAATTATTTTATCCATGGAAACATGTCACTTGGGTAAAAAGTATACTATGTCCGACTCCAAATCAATTATCAACGGCCGAAGCCAACAAATCGAGATTGATAACAATGGTCCGATGGCCAGTAGATACCATAAATGGCCAATTTAAAAAAGATTTTAAAATATTTCGGCATACGTATTTTAATCTTGCATTGCCTAATATGATGACGGACTTTAGGATTACTGCTGCACTAATTAATGCAACTCGACGTCCTTACGAAGATAGCGTGAACGTAGAGCAATTTATAAATATTATAAATGAGAATATAAATAGAGAGAATGAATTGGCACAATATGTACAAGAAAATAATATGAATAGGCAAAGAGTAGCCTTCGTGCCTATTGATGGTAATGATCCATCTTTCGGTGATTTTCCTCAACTTACATATGAAGAATTGACTTTGTTTACATTGGGGAGTTATCACTTGAGATTAGCCAGATCTTACTGCCACGAGCACATGCGACCAAATGGTCTGTACACATTAGAAGTATGCAGACACCGCACGTTGGTTGACAACAAAATATTAATTAGAGGGAGAATACAGTCTCGACATGTCAGGAGTAAACAATATTATACTTATGTTTTGGTGAATGCAACACGACATGGTCGAGAGAGTATCGAGGGATACTACTGCTCATGCATTCACGGCCGCCGCACTATAGGAAGTTGTGCCCATATTGTGAGCATAGTGTACTTTTTATCCTGGGCCAGACATCAAGAAAATATTGAAACACCTGCGGCTTTCTTGGACAATGTTTTAGACATTGATGGGGCTGAATAAACATTAAAAAAAAAAATATTTTATTTTCTCGTCCCTAAAACCACAATGTATAAGTTAAGTTTTCATACTAGGTAGATTACATTTTTTTATTATTATTCTTTCATGATCCCCATGAGCCACAGCAATGCGCCACTTATCATTGAATAGTATAATCATTTGTCTTTGATTCCCGCCATATTTCATTTCTGTACGCCGTGGGTATATTTTTCACACTAAATGGGCCATTACCTTTAAAAGCTATGTTTTATTGATTTATTGGTGGAGCTTGTTTCATACCTTACTATCTTCATCAAGTGACTTCTTGATACAATCGTACTTTCGCTTAGGTTTGTTAAAAAAATTCATATAAAGAAAAGCTATCCTTGGTCTGTCCTGAAATTATTATTTTTTTTGCAAAGGCAGGGTTAATGCCTTTCGCTGTTGGTATGTCGGACTCGCACCGAATTAACCTAGCCTGCCGTGGACTTCTCTTGGCACCTGACTCGGGCAGCACAGGGAACGGCATCGATTTCTCCTATGCATCATTGCATATGCAATTTTTCTTAAGTAGGTACATCATATTTCTTATGAAAATGTCATACCCTAAAAAGTGCATTTTTTTCAATAGACAAAATTATATAAAAGCAGACTTAATCTTACAACTATTTATAACTTAAATAGATATTTTTTTAACATTGGCGAAGATTATGATTTTGTCTACTTAAGTTAAATCTTATTAGTATTTAGATGTCAATAGTCACTTGGGTTTATCACTGTATCAGTTAGGTTAATTAATGGTTTTCTAACAAACCCGATGACCATTAACCGTTTCAAACATAATAACTACCACTTTCCATCAGGGGGGACGCTTGCACGTCAGACTCGCTAAGCATTAAATAAAAAAAAATCATACGTCAATTAAGTCAAATTTTCGTATCAAGTATACCACAAAAAAGGCAATATAATTTTCTTAATAAATCAAGAAAGCTTTTCCATGTATATTGTTATTTTTTTTAAAAAGTCTGGACTTTATTAGACAACGTAATTGTAGTCGAGAAAATAGAATTAGTAAAATATTCTTATTAAGGTTAAAAGTATTTTCACATATACTGTTCTAAATGACGGTACACAAAAAAAAGTTCATATATTTCTCTTAAGAAAACAAGCAAATAGGACAAGTTTTACACATTTACTGTTATTTTTACTTAAAAGTCTCGACGTTATAAGACAACGTAATTTAAGTCGACCAAGTAGATTTAGCGAGCGAAATGTGAAACTAAATTCTTTCTCGCTAAAGAGACAATGTGCTCTTTGCTCAGTATCGTATTTTTATTAAACAAGATTCCGTGAATCATCTGCTGTTAACTGGAGATATATTAAATGTGTTATAGTAGATAATATCCTATTTTAATTTAAGTTTGCCATTATATGTGTGTCTATACCTAGGTTGTCTAGACGAAACCGAAATAGCGATAAGACCACCGATTATGAACAATAAAGAGTATTTCACTTTTCCTTTAAGGTGTTTGTTCTAAACACATTCAAACTGAGAACATATCAGTATGACAGCGCTCATAGCCAGATGATCTCACCGGTCCGCAAGTGATTGGCGAGGTTAAGCAACTAGAGTCGAGGTCAGTCCATAGATGGGTGACCGCCAAAGTGATTTAATTTCTGCGCGTCGTTGTGCTTTGGAGGGCACGTTAAACTGTTGGGCCCGGTTGTAGCCATTAGACAACAGTCGTTAAGCCATGTCAGAGGCTTACTGAGCGGCTGGAACAACTCTGACTCCAGGATAACCACTGCCCATACGATAAGTAAGTAAGTAAGTACGACAGGTCTCTGGAAGATATTTGTGTATTATATGCTTTTGTAAGGGTGTTAGGAAAGGAACTCGTAAATTTGATCTGCCAGTGTGTATCTTCCGTAGCTTAACGGCAGGGCTTATTGGACGATTCGCACGAATTTAACTCGCACAAAACGTGCGAATCGACTCCTTTAAAACATATTATTTTTTTTGTAGTCGATTCGCACGAATTTCATTTATTGGCGTGCGAATCGACACCCTCACAAATATGTAGTAGGCTATTCGCACACATTTCATTTTAAGGTTTAAAAAAATTCAAGTACAGTCGTATTCAGCCATCACTGAAATAAAAATAAAAAATAATCGAAGTTTAAAAAGCAGATATTTACTTGAAAGTAAGAAAGATCTGTATGGAATAAGTGATAATAATAATTACTTAAAACGTGGCATATCTACATTTTTACTAATACAAAACAATATAAACATGACCGCAAAATTCGCCTATTACAGGAAAAATGAAAGAGAAAGCTATATATATGCTATCACGCTCACTCGGGTTGGTCATGGGTCTACATTTGGTTTACTTTTGTATTGTAACTGTAGAAAGTACACGTGCCGGACGGTAATTTAAGATAATTATTGTGATGTGACACAGTGTTGTGTGCTGGAAGGACATCAAAGTAATGTGCAGGCGTTAAGCATGTAAGTAATAGAATTATTAGTATTAACTGTGATAACATTATTAACCCCTTTATTCTGAGTGACTGAGAATTATGAGAAATCTTTCTTAATTTTTAATTTATTATTTATTGCCTATAAAAATATATTTTATAACGATCTACTATAGTTCAAATATTAATATAAAAAAGCTTTTTGTACTCCGGTTTGTATTTAATACTACATATTAATAATAAATAATTATAAACTGTGGTCGTTGAAGAGCAAGTGACGCCACCTAGTGGAAGCGTCACCAAATCATCGATTACAAAAATGAGTCAACATAAGTTTGCTTTTAGTATTGCATAAATGATGATGGATACTATGCACAACTTTTATTTACTATCTGCTCAGCAAAGAAGTTAATTATATTAATAATGTTTAATGCGATAAAAGTAATTCTGGTAAAACCTCCTTGATTTAATTAGTATCTCATTGGATACTTATTTTAATTTTCAGACAAAATAGAAAGCTTCTTGAAAATACCTAAGTATGGCGGCAGAGCCATCGACGAGTAGAGATGAAAGGGCTGACATTGGTTTTATAAAATCAGAAAGAGGTCAAGAACTTCTATTAAGGCATGGATATAGATATAATAAGCAGCGCAAGAACAAAAATGGTGTTACAGTCTGGAGGTGCGTCAATAGACAACGTTGTAAAGCACTCTTACATACAAATAATGATCTCCTGTTAACAAAAGAAGAACCTCATTCATGCCAACCAAGCGTCATAGAAAATGAAATGAAGTATCAGTTAGACAAATGCATTAAACGATCGGAGAAAGAGCTCACAACTATACCAAAAATTTATGGTGAAATGGTTTCGGACTTGCATAATGCTGGATATGATCTCATACAAAAAGTTCCTGATTTTAAAAATATTAAGAAAAGACTCTATCGACACAGAAACACATCACTACAGGTAAAAAAATTGAGATTCAAAAAAGTTACAGATCTTATTATTCCTCCATGCTACGAAGATTTGAAGTTTGCTGATTATGGATATAAGAAAACAAGAATTACACTTTTTGCAAACCAAAATGTTATAAAATATATTGAAACAGCAGAAAGCGTTTTCTGCGATGGGATGTTCAAAAGCTGCGTACCACCATTTTTGCAAGTATACACGTTACATATAGATTTGGGAAGTACCCATGAACATACAAATATTTTACCAGCCATATACGCTTTACTACCGGACAAACAAGAAAAAACATACGAAATTTTTTTTTACCTTATAAAAAGTCGAATTCCTCAATTTTCTCCACGTATATTCACCACAGATTTTGAAAAAAGTGCGATGGCTGCTATTGAAAAAATATTTCCTGACGCACGTATTCAAGGTTGTTTATTTCATTTCCAAAAGTCTTTATGGAGAAATGCAAAGAAGTTAGGTATGGATAAATCATTAATTGATAAAATGCATGTTAAACGTTGCATGGCTCTAGCATATGTACCTCGAGAATATAGATCAGATGGCTGGTTATATATTGAATCAGAAAATGAGCCTGAAAAGAAAATTACTCAATTTAATGATTATTTTGTTCGTACTTGGTTAGATGAAAATGCTTATTTCTCAAACACATGGTCATTTTTTGATGTGTGTCATAAAACAAATAATGCCATCGAATCATGGAACTCGCGTTTTAACAGATTGGTAAAACCTAAACCAAACATTGCAATGTTTTTGGATACTTTACGTAAAGATTCCAATTATTATTTAACTCTTTATAATAAAAATGAGTATATTTCAGTTAAAAGTCCTGAGAGAATAAAACTTCAAAAAAGAATCGAAGACATCGTAAGCCAATTGAATCGTGGCGAAATTAATATACAACTTTGTATTGAAAAATTACGAAATTAGTTGGCGGTAATATTGTATACATAATACATATATAACTGATGATTATTTTATTCCTAAAAGGTAACGACTGTGATTTTGATTGTGATTAAAGCCAAATATCTATTTTTATAATTCTCGTAAGTTTATTTTTTAACCTGTTATATATAAATTAGAAGTAAGCATTTTATTATTGTTGTGACTTTTATTTATTATTGTTGATTTGTTAGTTGTATATAAAAGTTTAGTCACTTTTATACGTTATTTTAAAGAAAAATCTGTGATTCAAATTGTGATTATAGCCCTAGTTCTAGTTTTATGATTAAAAGTTTTATTGTTATAATGATGAGAACTGTGTATTTTAGGTACACTTCTAAAAAACATTAAGACATGTTTTTGTTGTACCAAATGTTCGTCAATAATAAATATAAGAAAAAGTTGTTAATTATATATATACCTACCTTATTAAAAAAGTAAATGTTTGGGTAAAGTAAAAAAAAAAAGTAAATTTTTAGTACTTTTATTTTTTATTACGTGGTTAGTGGAGTAGTATTTTGTTAGTGACATTTATTATTCTGTGATCGATATTTGCTCATTTTTAATCCTCAAACCACGAGCTTAGAAGATGTTTAGTACTTAGTTTTAATTTTAATACAGATATTGTTGATTATAGATTGTGTTTTTATTTTCTATCTATTACGAGTAAAACATATTTGACCTTACTACTTCTGTGCTCAAGTGTACTTTATCTTAACTGCATTTCATAAAAAACAATATGTGTGCGAATAGCCTACTACATATTTGTGAGGGTGTCGATTCGCACGCCAATAAATGAAATTCGTGCGAATCGACTACAGAAAAAATAATATGTTTTAAAGGAGTCGATTCGCACGTTTTGTGCGAGTTAAATTCGTGCGAATCGTCCAATAAGCCAACGGCAGACCGTCAACCGTGGATTAATTTTCGGTCCCCGCCGAACTTTTTATGATTATCTAGTTTTGTGACTAGGTCAGTCTCAAATCAAACAAAATTTTAACGCAAAATGTACTGAATTCATTGTGTGTCATGTCCATTAACTTTGTGTAAAACTTCCAGTCTAACCCGTAGATACCGATGATTTTGCTCTTCATTGTAAAAATTTATTTGGTTATGAATAAATGATTATTATAATTGATAAATGTCATCCAGGTCATGAAATGATTTAAAAATAATATATGTATATACATTAAGTGACTTCCAGTAAATAAATACGAAGTCAAAAAAATGTCTACATATAAATAGTCCTTCATAAAATCACGAGAGATGAAAATATTTTATCGCTGCGGGAAACCTCCCTGCCTCACTCATACGTATGAAAAATCTCATCTAAATTAATACGGAAACTTAATTGACGTGCAACGAGATATTCCTGGCGCGTCAAAACTACATACTATATCGTCGTATCGCACCTGGTTGTAATACAGACGCCAGCACATCCAGCTACCCTAAGCTGTCAAATTTCCTTTATAGATTTTCAACTTTATCACAAAAACATAAGGTTCACTTTCAATTTGACAGATTGGGGTAGCTTGATGTGCTAGCGTCTGTACTACAATATTAACATGTACGAGTAGGTATAACACATAGTATTATTGCATTAGGCTTCGTCATCCAACTTGTTAATTTGCATGAGCTGTTCTAGGAATATGAATACTTATTGCTGAAAACTATAAACTAGTCACTGTATTCTTTGTGAAATATTTTATTTGGATTACTAATATACCCGGCACTAAAAAAAAGTTAATATCACATCCTAAACTCTATCCTACAAATATCCATTTGGTGATAATGTTCGCATAAATTTTTGATAAAAATAAATTTATGCGAACAGTATTTTTGTTTTTTACATCATCTTAAATAGTATCTATGTAGTAGAAAATAATAACTATTTAAGAAACAGTAGATATTTTGTAACCACGCATTGCACTGATGACTTCGTGGCTGAATTTCCGCCACGGTGGCCATTCTCAATGGAGATTAGCCAATTGCACATGTGTTTGCGCAAACCCAGGGGCACTTTCTATTCCATCACTCTCATGACCCGATGGGACGACTAGCGACACGACCGGAAAGAGATCAGGTACAGGACCGATGGCTTACGTGCTCTCCGAGGCACGGGGGTGTAATACCGCCAACTTCAGGCTGATACTGAGAAATTTCTTTTTACGGAAAAATCACAAAATCACTTTTTAGCCCGACCCGGGATTTGAACCTAGGACCTCATTTTCTGCGGTTGAGCACGCTACCGCTAGACCAACGAGGCAGTCTGCACGGCAGTAAAATAACAATTAAAGAAAAGTACACAGTATTGTCAAAAGTAGCAAAATAATGTCAGTTAGTAACAATGTGATTGAAATAGTAATGATAAAGCATAGTATAAGAGTAAGAAAATTGGCAGAATTCATAAGACTAATATTAAATTAAAGAATAAAATATATAAAATGCATTAAATATGATTATATAATTAACTAATGGATATTTTAAATAAAATCATATACTATTTTAATATTACAATTTTTAAAAGGGCGTGTACGTGTATTCGTGACACACAAAAGTTGAATGACATCCCGAAAAATCCATATTAAAAAGCTAATTACACAAGCGAGCTTCTACTTCTACAGATAAAATAGATGACAGGGGGAGCCGGAATTAACCGTAATTATCTCGGCGAAACTCTTTAAGACAAAAGAAAAAGTGTTCTTAATTAAAACAGGGGACTTTCAAATACCTAACATTTTTGAATATTACACTTTTACTGGAGAACATAGTACAATCAAAATACATGCAATTGGATAAGACCTTTTAACCTTTTACTACTGACGTGATATTTTTTTACTTAATACCTGGCGTGTGGTCCTGAGTGACCCACGACTTTAAATGTTGATATATAACTTTTGACGATGATTTTAGGTTCAAATCACTATTAAGTACTTAAAATAAACATGTATATAAAGCACTGCCAAAACCGCTAGATGTACTCATTCTACTAATATTATATATACTACTAATAATAGGTATAGATGTATGTCTGTTACTCTTTTACGCCAAAACTACTTTAACGCGGGTGTATATATGTATAGTTTATAATTGGGTGTGTACGACCCAATACCCCGACGATATATATAGTTTAAAATATAAGAATTACATTTTAATTATAGAATATAACAGAAATGATGTATTAAAAGATAAGTATCGATTATTTTAATTTGTTTATATTTTATAATATTAGTCTATCCGATATCTCCATTATCATCTCATATTATATATAGTACTGGTCGGATTACCAAATGTTACTATAACATTATAATAAGACCAATACGTTAGTTTGTATAAGTCCTTAAAAACTGCCTAAACAACCCACCAATGGGATTTAAAAGAAATCTCCAATTCCAATTTATTCCTTTCTACGAACCACCTTTTCCTTGTCTTCCTCAAATAAAGTATTTCTTTAACCCCTTTCAAAAGTCCTACCCTCATAATATGCGAGGTCGCTAAAACTAAGTTAAGCCGTTATTGAGATTCAGTTCTAAGGCAATTCTACCCGCCTGTCTTTATTACTTTTTTGCTATAGGAAATTGCTCATCGAATTCAAGAGAAAATAGTGAATAGGAAAGTCAACGCTTCGCTTTAAATCCTTTATTTATTCAGAGATTTAATTCTCAACGTGTACCTTGTTTTATTTGATTCTGGATTTTCTTTATGTGCGTGGATTGCAGCGAGATTTCAAGATATTGGAATTGGCTCTTCAATGCAACGTTTTATTTAAATAAACTATTTAAATTCGTTTTAAAGATAAAGTTCTTGGTGTATACCAATATAAACATCACCTGTCAAACTTATATTACAAAAAGGTAAATTTTATAAGTTTGACTTTTCCGAATCTTCTCACCAAATTTCCAGCAATGGCTTTGGTTTAGAAAAGTAAATCATATTTAAGATTATTAATTTTATGTATATATAGTTATGTTGAAAAGGCGCTTCAAATATCATGCTCTAAATGAACGCTATGCCCTACCTCCCTGAACATAAATTTTATTCTATAATCTTTTTCATGTATCTAACTTAAGAGCGGTGATCTTATCGGGGGATTTTCTTCGTCGGGATCTGTTCGTCTTCAGCATATGCTTTAACTTGTTGATACGAAAATACCTTCACTTTCTCTTGCTATTATTCAAGTATGTTATCTTTGGTCTTTAAATTGATTTATTTAATACCTTCTCTCTATCTAATTTAACATCTATGATCATGTTGGTGGATTTTCTCATCTGCCTTCGGCATGCACTTTTATTTCTTTATACGTCACCACCTCAACTTTTTCCTGATATAATTCAAGTACTTAATACTTGGTATCTGTTATGCTCCCTACGGTTAGTAGCGTGACCATTTGACTAAACGTTACAGTGATATGTGAATGTTCTGATTCGTGGAAAAGATATCAAAAGTGATTCGATTTGATTCGCTTGCCCACTATGCGGTTAGCCGGAATGCGGTCAGCCGTCAGCAATCAATGTGGCTGACTGGCTGCCGCATCACAGTGCGAATAAAAGCTTTCGTACAAATATCTGAGTACGGTCAGCCGCACGGCTGGCCGCATTGCGGCTAGCCGCATAGCCCGTAGGAGACCTTAATGTTTCATATCAAAGTATCAAGGCATTTCAATTGTGCCAACATCTTTAATTTTCAGTCCAGTTCAGTTTTCAGAACTTTAATTAATTGTAATTGCCATTACAATTAATTTGCTTTTCTCTTTCTCTCTTTAGCTTATTCTGTATATTCTTCGACATCATTTCATTACAAATACAAATCACTACCATAGAGATTATCATTATTTTAATAATATGTTTGTTAATATATTATTTTTTTAATTTTGTTTAAATTTCTACCCATCAATTAACATTTTCCAAATCCGACAATTTGCTTTGTTACAAAATTAAATATTTTATTTATCAAGTTTTTGAAGATACGACGAGGCGCAAGCGGTTTTCTCAGTAAAATAGCGTGACCATTTGACTTAGCGTTACAGTGATATGGGAATGTTCTGATTCGTGAAAAAGATATCAAAAGTGATTCGATTTGATTCGCTTGCCCACTTACTTAATAAAACAATCACCAATTAAAGGTTTTGCATTTGGCAAATGAGACCTTAAATACACTAGAATTGGTTTTAACATAATCAGCTATATACTCATTGTCGCACGGCAATACCATTACTGATTGTACTTGAATCAAAACCAAATCATCGTCTCTAATTGCAAGATTATAAGTTTTATTCCAAACAAATAAACACTGTATTAACTGTTCTAATGATTTGTTCATCCACTTAATTCAAAATTAATTTAACATTAAGTCATTATGACATTATGTCTAGTTCAAATCAAAATATTGTACACCACATCAAATATATTTATTTAAATTTCAATTAGCTTACAGTTTGTCTGGGACCGAGACTATTATCGTAATCTTTAGACGGAATAGCTCCCGCTTCTCTTATGATTTACCAACCCTTCTACTAAATTTGATGTACTTTTGCAACCTTACTTTTCACAAGAATATCTCTATAGAGAAATTACCTAATAGCTAGTGGATATAATGTATAACTGTAATAATTTTGAGAACTATTAATTTCAAAGGAAGAAAAGCCTTCTTCGCATGTCATTTTATCGTCATCATCATAATAACCAAATAAAATAATCCTTCTCTATAGAGAAATTACCTAAAAGGTAGTGGATATAATGTATAAGCAAAATGTATAACTGTAATAATTTTAAAAACTATTAATTTCAAAGTAAGAAAAGTCTTCTTCGCATGTTATTTTATCGACATCATCATCATGTCCACCAAATAACAAAAACCTCCAACAAGCAGTGTGGTCTCGAGGGAGTGGCTACCAGAGAACGAATAGCAGCGCCACTCTGTAAACTATGACCAACATACAGCGATTGCCAACCCGTCTGCCAAGCGGGGCAATTACGCATATCCCCCCAAGATGATTCTTGGAGTGGATGTGTGTGGAATTCTTTCAGCTGTTACGATGAGGTAAAAAAAGCAGTTACAACTCACGTTACTATACAGTGGTATACAGCTCCAAGGAAAAAGTAAACCAACTCCGGAGCTCTCAAACAGATTTTCCCTACAAATAATAATTCAATTCCAGAATTAATAATCTGAGACATTCACTTCATCAATTCCACAAATATTTAGTTAAGACCTTGGCCAGTCAAAACCGAATTTCGCAAGCACAGTATGAATTTGTCAGGTGCTATAGATCTACAGTAAGTTATAGCTGTCAATTATCACGAAATCGGTTAACAACATGACCAATTCATTTGTTAAGTAGTTAAGGTTATATTTCGTACTTTGAATTATATTTGATGTCTTTGAAATGTGTTTTTTGGTATTTCCATCTGATAAATGATCTATGTATAAACAAAAATCAAGGTTTGTTTGTCTGTTTCCTAATTACACCGTTATTCTATTGAATGAGCGGGATATTTGGTAAAATATGTATTGTTATATTTTGCATACAAATTTGGAATTTTGTAGAGAAAGGTTTTACCCGTAACTTGCACATAAACCTATATATATATATATAGATATGGATACATTGTAAGTATATACAAACATATATACACATATGTATGTATATATACTTACAATGTATCCATCCAAAGGTTGTCTGGTAGAAATCGTTTAATGCGATAAGACCGCCCATTGTACATTATTGTGTTATTTATTTTGTCTTCTATGTAATTATCCTGTTTGCGTGTGTACAATAAAGAGTATTCTATTCTATATATTCCCTACGAACTTCGAAACAGCAATGGCGATTTTAATCAAATTTTCAGACATTCCTCATATTGCCGTGTGGTTTTTGGCCCAGAAAGAACCACAGGGCGACAAAAAAATACAGTAGGTAGTCGGTTCGCAGCTCCACCTGTGTACTAGCTAACTGCGGGCAAGTAACCCAACTGGTTAAACCACCCATGCAAACCCGCGATAGGTCACTAGTTTCTAATGAAAGTATAATTAAATTGAACATAGATATAATACTAATAATATTATCCTGGGTCATTATTTACACATCTGTTCCATCTGATCCCAAACTAAGCAGAGCTTGAACCATGGATACCAGATAACTAATATTTTTTGTAAAAACATATTTATGTAGATAATAACACCCAGACTCAGGATTAACAAACTATACACAAATATCTGTCCTGGGTAGGAATCGAACCCACGACCTGCGGCGTGAAAGGCAAGCATTTGTCAATCACCGGCTCGTCTTTTGTTTGACTTTACTGATAATTTAATAAATATAAATCACTAGAATTCCTTTAGTTAAAACCATTATCGTAACGAGCCTAACCATTCTCGACAGGTACCTGGATCCGAAACAAGTTACGAGGGCCACTTGCGAAACTATTCAACTAAATAGTAAACCCGAACTTAACAATATATGAGTTTGTATCCAACATATATACAAAAAGTGATGTAATAGATTACCCATAAGTTTGGAACGAAGCCGTGTGGTTTCTGGCTTAGAAATAATTACAGGGCTACCCTATACCACCCCGTTGAGATCATAAAAGGCGACTAAGGGATACAGCAGCGCCACCTATGTACTATAACTTTTCTTTTTTTTTTTCTTTTAGTTAGTATCTTATTTTTAGTAGTTTAGACAACGCCCGCATTACTTTACAAGCATATAATAGTCGGACACAAATTACATCCAGACTGAGAACAACTATTTATGGGTCACACAAATAGGTGTCCGGCACGTGACTCGGACCGCGACACGAAGCGTCGAGGCGACTGTCTTAGCCGCTGCGCCACACGTGCAGTTAAACTGCCACCAAATTGCGGTCGCCAAGTCTCATGCCAAGCCCGCTACAAAATGGACCGATGATCTTCTGAAGGTCGCTGGAAGCCGCTGGATGCGGATAGCGCGAGAGCGGCACTCGTGCGGCCGACTTTCCACTGTCATGTTGATTACGAGAAATATATTTTACGGTCATCGTAGCCTAGTTGGTAGTGCTCCTGCCTACGAAGCTGGTGGTCCTGGGTTCGAATCCCGGTAAGTGCAAATATTTGTGTGATGAGCACGAATATTTGTTTCTGAGTCATGTATGTTTTCTATGTATATAAGTATATATCTATCTATATAAGTATGTATATCGTCGCTTGGTACCCATAGTACAAGCTTTGCTTAGTTTGGGGCTAGGATGTTATTATATATTTTATGTCCCTAGATATTATTCTTATATTTTTCCTAGGACATGGACACCGAGTTTTAAAATATATCATTTCTTCATAAATTAACGAGATATGTACAGGAACAGAAAATTATTTAACGTTAACAAACTATTTTCTAGTTTAAACTAATTTTGTGTTACGTTATTGATGGATTTTCCCATTGTTTATTTTAGTAGCCGAAACCCTACGGCTAATAAAATAAATATAAAAATAAACAATGGGAAAATCCATCAATAACGTAACACAAAATTAGTTTAAACTAGAAAATAGTTTGTTTCTCTCATCGGAATTTCCATGTTTTATACTAATAGGTATCAATGTTTTCAACTTTCCTTTAAAAGTATGATCAGCAATTTAAAACCAAAGCAATAGAACGATATTGGCAATATCTGCATCTGCTGATATTCTTAAACAATATTTATTTTGCATCGAAGGAAAACACGTTATAGTATGCTGGCACCATTTTGAAGATTGTCGGCCATTTAAAAAAAAACTACTAATATAATAAATGCGAACGTTTTTAAGGATGGATCGATAGATGTTGGTTTCTCCTCCACGCCAAAACTACAGAACGGATTGATGAAACTTTATAGTAATATAGCTTATAAATCCGGATAACTTAAATGCTATCATTTATAACGTCACCGTGGGCGAAACCGCGGGGCACAGTTAGTATTTGGAAACTTAAGGAGCGTTATTTACTCATAAAACCGAAGGAGTTTAACAAAACCGTACAGGTTTATCAGCTTCATAGGCGATTTAAACTGCTAAAATATGTATACCTTGTGTACATAAAAGTTTGACTGTCGAATAAATAAAAAGGTAAAAGTAAGTTGAATTAAAACAAAAGGCATGTGTCATAACTGAGCTCTTAACCAAGCCTTAGAACTCAAAAAGGAATGCTCTATGGCGCGGAATCCTTTACAGTAGTCATACATGTTTGAGACCCGCTCGGCTCTATTGTCTGGTGAAACAGTGAAAGCCTCCTAACTGTTGTCATCATTACAGCTGGAAGAAGCTTATCCCAAGAACCATCTTGGGGGATAATTTTGCCATAATAGCCACGCTTGACAGATGGATTGGCCATCGCAGTATGCTGGTTATCGTAATCAGAAAGAAGCTGCTGCCCCTCCTCTGTTAGATATTCTTTCTGGTCGACTTCTACGCCCCCCTCGCGATGAGATAACTGTTAACATCTTGTTAAAAAAGCTAATAGAGAATTTACCTGAACGTAGGCAGAAATTAACCATTTTTTGAATGGAATAACATTCCAAATTTGGAATGGCTACGCATGCCACTCGCAAAAATTTTCTACGGGTGGGTATGTCGGACTAGCGCCGACCAAACCTACCTGCCGTAGACTTCTCTCGGCGCCTGTTAGGGGGAGTCCCCAGAACGCGGGTATTCTGCTCCGGTGCCCCCTTTTTGCGCCGTGTTGCAGATGTTTGTGACCTCGTACCCTGGTAGGGCTCTGGATTGCCCTCCCCTATTGCCGACTCCTGCCTGTCCGGCACAGCGACTGCGCCACAAACAGATCGCTGTCTTCCCGGAGCTGCTTGCACGTGGCGGCAGTAGAGGACACTTCTCTCTCTGCCACCGTAGCCCCGAGCGGAGTTGGGCTACCGCTGCTGCTGCCGCCCAGACGCCTCCTCCGTCTACGAGTGAGAACGGCTCGTCCCCGATCCCGCTCGGTGGCATCCTTCTGGAGCATGACTGCCTCACAGAAAGAGATCACGGCGTAGGCAGTAAATAACCTAGTTATGGCATAATTCATTACACGACGACACAGCTTGAAAACATAAAATTATCATAGTATTTCAATGTTTTTACCTCATGCAATGCAACTGCCTCTAATATATACCAATTAAAAAGCTACTGCAGCTATAAATCAGTTTAAAATACCAATGAAGTGATAATAAAATGGAGAAGTGTAATTAAGTTGCTAATGCAGTATAGAAATGCCTCTGTCAGTCAGTAGACCTTCACAAGAATTATTATAAGCCAATTGGAGTTATAACCACTGTAATTACTATGATTGTTTATGTCGGCTAATACTTTTATTGTAAGCTGCTAATTTTAAAGTGATATGAAAGCTTAATTATGGCTTACTTACAGATAATGCACGTCATTTCCTTATTATGGTGTTTAGTTATTTCAAGGTTTGCTAGATTCATTTTGTTTTATGCTCATACAAATAGCTCAACAATACTTCCGTAAAATTATATAAAAATAACAAAGCATTATTGTAAAGATAAACTGTTTATATAACTGTTTTGCTGTGTGGTGACAGCATAGAATTTCATCACCCTATCTCATCCCCTGGGGAGCGTAGAAATCGACCGAGGTAATACCTACCGGGGAACGGGCAGCAGCGTTTTTCTGTGTACTATGACCATCAAACTGCGATCGTCAACCCGTCAAGTGTGGCGATTATGGCATATGCCCCCATTCTTTGGGGAGGCTTCTGTCCAGCAGTGAACGTACTTTTTTTTTAAAGACAACGCTCGCACCAGGGAATCTAATCCCTATTGCGGGGTACTATATACAAACATATAATAGACGGACACAAATTACATCCAGACACAGAACAACTATTTATAATAACAATAATAATTTATTACGGATAAAACATTTTCCATATATTGTTAGTACAAAGTTCTTAACCTAATGTTAGTACTCTTATAATATAGTAACAATTAATGCACTGAAAAACAACCACACAACTAGGTATCACAATACCCTGGTATGTAGCTGAATCCAGTGCTTTAACATTGGGAAATCCCACCTATCACATAATACGCTCAGAATGCCGTGGAAGCTGACACGCATTCTGTGCAATATTGAAGCGCTACGCTTGCGGATGATGGCAGCAAAACCATCCACCGACGCCTCCGCAAACATCGCCGAAGCACTATAAAAACGTGGCATTACGTTATGGATTACACAAATAGTTATGAGGCGCGAGACTCAAACCCGCGACACAAAGAGGCGAAGCGACTGTGCCACACGTGCAATATGCCAACATGATGCAACCGTTTTATATTACGTCATGGAAGACTTCTACGGGTGGGTATGTTGAACTAGCGCCGACCAAACCTACCTGCCGTGGACTTCTCTCGGCGCCTGTTAGGGGGAGTCCCCAGAACGCGGGTATTCTGCTCCGGTGCCCCCTTTTTGCGCCGTGTTGCAGATGTTTGTGACCTCGTACCCTGGGAGGGCTCTGGATTGCCCTCCCCTATTGCCGACTCCTGCCTGTCCGGCACATTGTTCCATGCTTAACTAAGGATTGAAAATCCTGCGAGTTGGGCTAGCAAGCGTGGCTGAACAGAGTGAAAATAAATTAAATCGGTAAATAACTGGCTATATTCAAAATTCGGTAGAATATATAACTGCATCTTTTTTTTTAAACGGAAGTGGTAATGCCTACGCATGTCACCCGCTAAAAGTTTCTGCGGGTGGGTATGTCGGACTTGCACCGACTAAACCTAATCTGCCGTGAATTTATAGGGCATTTTGGGGGGAGCCACGAGAACGCGGCTATGCTGCTCCGGTGTTCCCCTTTTGCGCCGTGTTCTAGATGGTCGGGACATGCATCCTGGAAGGGCTGTGAGTTGCCCTCCCCAATTGCAGAATTCTGCCAGTTCGGCACGGCGACTGCGCCAGAATCAGATCGCTGTTTTCCCGGAGCTGCTTGCACGTGGGGGTAGTAGAGAACACTTCTCTTACAGCCACCGCAGCCCCGATGGGAGTTGGGCTGGAATATAATTGCCCTAATGATATAATCTTAGTTGATGTTAGCGTGAAATGCCTACGAGGAACGTTCGTTTATAGACTGGAATCGTTCGGAGCTGACTACCAGCCATATGTACATTTTCTCACCGGTCCTTTAGCGATCGGCGAGGTTAAGTAATTAGTATCGCGGCCTGTCCATAGATGGGTGACCACTTCAGTGGTTTAATTTCTGAGCGTCTCCGTACTTTGGACGGCACGTTAAGCTGTCGGTCCCGGTTGTAGTCATTAGACAACAGCTGTTAAGCGATCAGTGGTCCTCTGGGCGCCTTGAACAGCTCTAACACTAGGGTAACCACTGCCCATACGATACGTAAGTAATATAAATTAAGGGTCTGAACTTTATATAATTAAGGATATAAATGAATAGATGAGCGTCTGAACTGGGCCGTGTTGAAACCGGTAGTAGAGACACCCGCTGAGTTTGTTTCGCTGTGTCTTCTCAGTTGGGGCGCATTTGATCCGGTGGTAGCATTAAGGCGCGACCGTCGTTATAAACACAAGGTCCGCCATAATAATAACATTTAATTCGTACCGTAAAATAGACAGAACCATTCGACAATATGTAGTAAAAATATAGCTAAAAATTAAAATTTTAATAATGAAACCTACACATGATCCTTGACAATAACTTAATTTAAGTTAGTTAAATATCGTTACTGTTATAAAATAAATCTTATTGTAAATTATTTCCTACAATCCGTGTACCTAAATATCTATATGTACCTAGAAATAATTATACATTAATTATATATTACTACGAATATGTTCTGACTATTTACAAGCGCTTTTTTAAAGTCTACGTGAATAATAACCTTTTTTATTTTATTTTTATTTATTTGATGTATGTTTGTATGAATGTATAGATATAGTTGTTTTCTTACTTGTGTCAGTAAGTAAAACAACTCGACTTCATCATAAAGTTGTATAACTTACTAATTGCTAATCAATAGTCATTGAACATTGATGGTGTGAGCCGGTAATGTTCAGTTAATGCACTATTCGTGTTTCCCTGTACAATAGCCGCTAATTCGGCCGTCTACTAACATATTTTTTCGTGCAATGCCAGTAAATATTAAGATGGATTTAGGGTTCCGTAAGTGGGGTTATAAATCTTGTACAATACAGTACTGAATGTTTATACCTCTATATTCAAAATCGACAAATTATTCCTGTTTTTTTATTTTACTTTGGGGTCAACTTTCTCAATAGAAATGGACCGCAACAAGAAATGCAGGGTGCTATTTTGACTGTTGCAGTCAGCTATCAGTATTAAAAGCGCGACTGTCATCTGAGCTCACAACCCATATGGGCTTTCTAGATGTTCTTAGGGCATACAGGGTCTGAAGGGCTAATGATTTTACCCGAAGCGCATGCAGTTCCTTAACCAACCAGATCCTGAAACAAATCAACGTTCTGATAATAATACCCTACGAATATATCAATTGCGAAAGTTTATGAATATGGATGGATGTATGGCTGTTTGTTACTCTTTCACGCAAAAACTACCCAACGGATTTTGATGAAACTTTGCAGTAATATAGCTTATACATCCGAATAACAAATAGGCTATAAAATATAAATATTAACACGAGTAAAACGAGTAATAATAATATTCACTCAACTGGGCTGTGTTGAAACTGGTGGTAGAGGAACCTGCTGAGTTTGTTTTGCTGGGCCTTTTTAGTTGGAGCGCATTGGAAGCGATAATATATGAATTATAAAAACTGATTTACCTAGGGCTCATCGACATGGCAACTGGTTTCTGTTAGATAACACGACATAAACTACTACTTCGCAACCGTTCATTTATTTAAATTCTTCTTTTTCTCTTTCGTTACGCTCTTGGCGGAGCGGTCGTGGTCACATCGAGGCATCCACATTAGTGGTAAGGGTGGGCACAGCTTTCCGCACGATCTCCCGCCATCTCTCTCTGTTGGCGGACTGTCTGTCTTACTACTGCGGATTTTACTTGGTCAGTCCAGCGCATAGGTGACTTGCCACGCGATCTGGTTCCCTCAACTTTTCCCTGCACAACCAGTCGTTCTATGCAGTATTTTAATTACCTTTCTCATATTTTATGATCCTCATTATGTCTGTCAAATATTATCCTATGCTAGACAAGTGTCCAACCCAAAAAAGAGGAAGTATGCCTTAATGATCAAGCCTCGCAGACCGGTTGTAGATTGCAGTGTAATAGTCACAATACTAAGAGTGGCATTTTTGCCCGTTCTCTGCAGGGATTCCCTATTTTATTATTGGTAGGTAATTATTTCATTGTATTATTTGACTATAATTTGATGAAATAATTATACAATCCCTATGTCTAAAAGATCAATTCGAACGTGTCTGTTTTTGACGTACATTAATGAAGACATTAAAATTTCAAGGCGCTAATCTGTGAGCCGTAATGAGAATTAATTGAATTTAACGCTTCAAACTTATGTTTTGTAATTATTGATTATATTACTGAGACATTAGCAATCATGCGCTTTTGCCATTTAAATAATACGAGAGATGTCATTATGATGTTGGTATCTCTAAGTTGCCTATATATCACTTGATTGTTTAATGAATCGTAAAAGATTGATAGCTTTAAAGTTTATCCAGAGTATAATGTCTATCGTATGTAGTATTGTGTATCTCTTTCCTCACAAGATTATTAATAATATTCAACAAATATACGGGTGAAAAAATCCTGAGATGTTAACTAGACCGGGTCGGTAAGTATATAATTAACTACTTCATTGACCTAGCGCCTCATTTCCGCCATCCTGACACAAAATCCCGGGTTAAAATCGAATAATAGGTGGTGTTAGAAATTTGATGCCTCGCAGAACAAGTGAGCAAGGTTGGGTTGTATTGCCGACAGAGACACATACAGGGAACACCTGCGTTTGCGCATGATGTATTGTTGGGTCGGTTGGCGTGGTTAATAAATACTTGCCTTTCTCGACGCAGATCGTGTGTTCGATTCCCACCCAGGACAGATATTTGTGGATGAACATGTCTGTTTGTCATGAGTCTGGGTGTAATTTATCTTTAGGAGTATGTTTTTCCATATTTAATTGATTTTGTTTTGTTAGTGCAGGCTGTCCTTAGTTTGGGATCAGATAGCCATGTGTGAAAAATGACAATTTTTATTCTCTCGTTTTACTATCGGTGGTAACTTACTATAGACACTATGGACTTCAGCTTAATTTCAGCAGTAACCAGGAGTCTGGAATATGTAGAGTAGTTAGTAACTCATACATGAACAGTTTCTAACCATGGCATATAAGTTTCTGTCCAGCTGTTAACAACATTGTTACCAGGTATTAACGCGAATAACGTTTTTTTGTTATTATCTCAACTTTTCAACCAACTTGGGTTGTTCGTGATCACGGGCTGAAATTTGTGTTTTTTTATAAAAATAGTGGGTACATTTTAGTTTATGTTGCTCGGGTTCAACAATATTTAAAAAAGAACAATAATAAAACTCTTAATAAAAAATTAAAGGTAATATGATCTGGTAATAAAATCTAGTACCTATGATAGATTTTATTATATGATAGATATTAAATTAGTTATTTTGCTACTACCTCAGGCTCCTCATGTAACGGGTGAGTTATCCGCATGAGACAACTATTTAAGTGACCCCATAAATGCTTGTTCTGGCTATGGATGTTCTTCGTATGTAAATTGCGTGTTTATAAGAACTACCGCTATATATGGGCATTACATTAAAAAAATGTGGGGCAGACTTTGGATAGAAGTGAAAACAAATTTTTTACTCTTCTAATCTAAATAATCTACAAGATAATAGTAGACCATTCACAATGGGATATACTCTTTGTACATATATAATGTATAGGTACTAATAAGGAACGGAAGTATAACTATGTATGTACATATAAACGCGGTAACGATGACGTATCACGTTTTTTGTTTAACCAAAAAGTGCTCAATGCACCTAAAAAAGTTCGTTTTTCAAAAAAAAGATAAAAAAGTTTTACTTGCCTGATAGACTATTGATAGTATTCGATGATACAGCTACCGGAGGATCTACAAAGCTACCATTTTTTTTGTACCATCATTGAAACCGTTCCGATGCATTGAAAGATCTAAGTTGAGAGCGCACGGTAATATGATTAGATCTTTACTATGGGTTGACTCCAATGAAAAGAACGAACGAAGAGAAATAAAAATAAAGCCGTACGAATAACGAATACCTTAAGGTGTATATAGTGCCTTGATTCAGTTGCTAGTGAACTTGCCGTCTGATCCAAAGATTGCGGTTTGATCCTTTCACAAGGCAAATATTTTTGTTGATGAACATGTTTATTTATTTATGGTATGGGTTTTATTCCCGTTGTTTGGTATCTATAGGTCAAACTTTGTTTAAATCATAAATTAATGTATAAATGTGGTGAATACAGGTGTTATTGTCTACATTCATTTAGTTTCACACATTTGTTATATTGTTCATGGCATACAAATGATGTACAGACGCCAGCACATCAACCTACCCCAATCTGTCAAATTTCCCCAATTGAAAGTGAACCTTATCTCTAAGTGATAAAGTTGAAAATCTATAAAAGAAATTTGACAGATTGGGGTAGCTGGATGTGCTGGCGTCTGTACCTACTCACAAACTAAGTATATTTAACTCAAAATATTTACTAATTTATGACACACTATTGACATATTATTTTCGTTATTTACTATACATTTACATTATTATTATTTATACAAAAAAACACTTGAACCAGATCGCGATGTATGTTAAGGCCTGGCTATTTATTGCCAGGTAAGTAAGGTCACCAGAGCTCATTGGGGTGGATGGAAGGGTCAGCAACACTTGTTTGCAGATTTTTAAAGGCCGGCAACGCACCTGCGACACTTCTGGTGTTGCGAGTGTCCATGGGTGGCGGTGATCACTAACCATCAGGTGACCCACTTGCTCGCTTGTCGCCCTATGATATAAAAAAGAAATAAAGTCGTATTCAAGCACTAACTCGTATAAACACATCACACACGGTTAAATTGCTTCGCCCATGATAGTAATAAGCCAGGCAGATCAAACATCTTATCACCACACTATATTCATGTATTCTTATCCAATGTGTGCTGTTTCATTTACACGGGGTGGTATAAACATAAAAGACAAATTCAAAATAATAATTATAAATTAAAAAATCCCCCGACTTTTGTCATAGTTTATAGTATTCTGCTAGTAGCCCTTTTCTGTGATATCAAAGTTGAGGGATTTATAGAAAAAATTGTGATGGCGGCCATGTTGGATTTGAAATTTATTATAGTGTATGGTATTCTACTAGTCAGTGAAACCATTCGACAGTATGTAGTAAAACTATAGCTAAAATTTAAATTTTGATAATTAAACCTACACATGATCCTTGACAATAACTTAATTTAAGTTAGTTAAATATCGTTACTGTTATAAAATAAATGTTATTGTAAATTATTTCCTACAATCCGTGTACCTAAATATCTATATGTACCTAGAAATAATTATAAATTAATTATATATTACTACGAATATGTACTGACTGAGGGAGTTTTTTTAGAAATATGTTATCTTGGCCCGCATTTCATCAAACACACCCAACTAATTCACCTTTTAAATAAACAATAAACAAAATCATAATTAGCTCATCTGTTTGAGAGCTACGATGCCGCAGATAGACACACACACATACTTACTACTTATAACACCCCTCCTTTAGCGTCGGGGGTTAAGAAGGCAAGCAATACCTTCAAGGCGAAGCAAAGCAGTTGGTAGCAATCTTTTTTATTGAGATGGTCTGGGTAAAAAGCAATACTTCTCCAAGTTATAACACGAGCTTTAGCTTCGCCAATATTTGTTTAAGCAGACGATTCAATATTACGCGGAGCAACCCCTCTATATGACGCCGCTAAAGTTATTTCTTGGCTCAACTTGCGTAGTTTATTTAAAGTTGAGAGTGCAAAGATAATAGCGCACGGCTGGCTGAATAATGCAAATAGTTGGCGAGGCATGAGGCGTGAAGATATTCGCTCTTCACATGCGGCCTAGTTTTTTTATAGATGAATTTTGTATTGGTTCTGTCGTAAAGTTACTAGGTACCTGTGAAAATACGTTGTTTCAGTTTCAAAGCAAATATAGTGCTTCTGCCTAACGTTAAGTTACGGCGCCATTTTCAACAAAGGCTAATCAAACCTCTCAGGAAATATTACTGTCTAGAAGGGTGTGTGCAAATACGGGAGCCCTCTTTTATAATTCAATGGAACAGCTATTCGAAATTAATGGATTCATCATCTATGGACTGACCGTGAGCCTAAATGCTTAACCACACCTATCATACATTTAGGTAGAAACTTAGACAAAAATCTGTTTAAGTGAAACTTCTTATTCAGCGAATTGATAATCGAAAAGTAAAGATGAGAGAAATTTAAAGGCCAAACACACTTTCTTACATGAGAGAGAGAGAGAGTATTTCGTCGCCAAGGAAGTGGAACGACGTCTTCATATTGATTAAAATTGTTAGAATAAGATAAGTTTTATAAGTACGCCTCAGACGCTACACATGAACAACTGAAATAGCACGCGTCGTTGCGTTTAAGAAGCTCCACGTCTATTACGTAAACGACGCTACTTCTGTAATTTTACTATCTATATTTTACACTATTTGTGCTTACTGTCATGACAACCATGTCTACAGCAGTCCTACCAACATAAAATAAAACAAAGAGCTTTGTAGGAAAACAGACCTTTCATTAAAAGGAAATAAAATCCAATTTCCCAACAATTTTGTTATTGTAATTAATTAACTCATCAACTCATAAATAACACGAGATACCTCACTGTTCTCAGAATACAATAGGTACCTATCGTTATGAGATTAATTAAATTTTGTATCGTAATCAAATATCTATTGGGCGCGTTCGAACGTGAGTTACTGAGTCAATGAACTTTATACGAAACTTGAAGGCACAATACCTCTTTGAGAATTAATTGAGAAGTTATTTCATGAAACATACTTTACGAGTACCTAGAGACCTTGTTCTGGAGGACTTAACATGCGTAGTGTGAATAAAATTTATAGGTATTCAGTATCACACCTACTGGCTCACTGGATACGGCGGCCAATCACTACGCAGGATACGCAGTGGACGCGAGTGTATACTCTCTATTTCACACTGTCATAATCTGATGGAATGGCCCAGCGGTCATTCACGATTCGAGAGAGATCATAAGTAGGACTGTCCTACACTTGACGGTCCGCAGGGATGCTCGGAGCCTCCTCCACTAATGGTTCATCCATTTATAGCTTGGTTAGCGATGTTTCACGTCTACAAGAGCAAGAAACAATCAGTCCTGCATTTGATCTCTTCCTAATGGTCTATTTTTTTATAAGACAGAGGGAATGCCTATGCATCCACCTACGGCAGCTGGATTCGCATGCCACCCGCAAAAAGTGTCTACGGGTGGGTATGTCGGACTCGCACCGACTAAACAGTTATTTGGGACTTGATGCCTTGTTGGCATCTTGCTACCTCGGCCATTTCTTATCTATTGTAGCAGAGCTTTAAGAAACTTCCAGATTGATTGTGCAGTGAGTATTTGTATCTCTTCCAGTTGCATTATATGCTGTCCCAAGTAGATACTTCTATAATGCATTAGTGGTCCGCACGAGCACAAAATGTGCATTGGAGTTTCCGCTGATTCTTGGCAGAATCTGCAAATTGTGCTGTCGACCAACTTTAGGTTGAACATGTGCTTACTCAGTTTGCAGTGTCCGGTAACTAAACCTAACCTGTCGTGGACTTTTTCTGGCGCCTCATAGGGGGAGCCCCGGGAACGCGGGAATTCTGATCCGGTGGCCCCACTTGCTCTAATTTATACAACCAAGATCGATAACTTAATATAGGAAATATTAAGTTGTCGATCTTGGCTCTCCCAAGCATGGAAACGCTCAGAATATTTAAACTGCGTGCCTAGGGGATCGTCATGGCTGACCAATTATGGATCGGTGGGAGCAACTGACTACAATTTTAGCCCATTACAGGAATGAAAACTTCTTTAAGGACGCTTGAATTGTAACATAATGTAGGTGCCTATTGAAGAAATATATGCGATAAAACTGACCGCACGGACGGACAAATTCAAATTTTTGTTACTGTTACTGTATTTGACTATGTTTACGTATTGCGTTGTGAGATTGAAAAGTAAAAGTGTATATTAATACCCGAATGCTGAATAAATTTCATTATTAATATTACCTATATATAAAGTAGCCCTCATCATGTGATCCGAAAAGATTTCCGCAATGGAGCTGTATCCATCATTTGGAAAAACATGCCATAAGCACTTTCTCTTGGACTCGCACCGACTTAACCTACCTGTCGTGGACTTCTCTTGACGCCTGATGGGAGGAGCCTCGGAAACGCGGGTATGCTGCTCCGGTGCCCCTCTTTTGCGCCAAGTGCCAAATGGTCGGGACACGTACCCTGGGAATGCCATAAGCACTACACTTGGGTAATGCTGCTGCCCGTTCTCTGGGAGATATTCAAAACTAGCTGTTTTGCAGGCGTTTAACTTTATAAATTTATAGCCTATGTATTAATCCTGGGTGTCATCTAACCTCATACCAAATTTTATTGAAATCGCTCCAGCCGTTTAGACGTGAAAAGTATCAAACATACACACTCACCAACTTTCGCCTTTATAATATTAGTGTGATTCTCTGGGGACTTCTACGTACTTCTACCCCATGGAATGGAATAGTATGGTGATATTTTTTTCCGTCAGCCACACGGCAATAAGCCCTCCATAAACAAAGATAATTAAAAAAACGGGTGACCTTGACATCAACATTTTGTCTGGCAAAATGTATGCAAATAGAATGTGTAATTTTGGTTTGACAAAAAGGAGCTGTGATTTGTGGTTCGCGGTTTGCGGGACCAAAGTTTCAAATGTCACCGTCCCAAAAGACAAATAGACAACTGTCAATTAGAAAGTAGCGCCACATTGAGAATTCATGATTCATTTAGTAGTTGGTAGGTATGTTGTTTAGTTCTAAATTTAATTGAATTCCAGCGAAGTAAATTACAAATCAAGGGATACATTGATTAAAGAAAAAACAACGCTTGCATTATGGTAGCAAATCTCTGTTTCACTAAACTCATTTTACGTACAATATCCACACCCAGACTCAGAACGACTAAATAGCCGAAAGACGCCCACTGCTGGACAAAGGCCTCTCCCAAAGGTCTCCAAAATTGCCGGTCTTACGCTATTTGCATCCAGCGACCCTCAAAAGATCATCGATTCATCTTGTGGGGGGTCTGCCCACGCTGGGTCTTTCGACAAAATATGGGCCATACAAATAGATGCTTTGGGCGAGGATCGAAACATGATCCAAACAGTGCTAGTAATGAGGGCACGACAGTGTTTCTTACTGGCATCTCATTTGCTCTAAGAGCAGCCTGACTGGGGAAGTACCTCCACCTTACAGAAGACATTCCTTAATAATAACATTTAAACTTTTAATGTTGTGTTTCTGCGTGTGAGTAAGGTCGCCAGAGCTCATTGGGGTGGGGGAAGGGTCAGCAACACTTGTCGCGGGTGTGTTCTAGCCTTTAAGAGTCAGTAAATGGAGGAGTCGCGGGCAGCGACTCCTCTAGCGTTGCATGGGCAGTGTGCATGGGCGCCGGTTATCACTTACCATCAGGTGGCCCACTTGCTCGTTCGTCGTCCTCTGATATGAAAAATAACAACTCATACAAGCTGAAATTTTCATAATTCAAACTCTGTTATTTATATTTTTATCCTTCTTTATTTTTACGAGTAATTGCGACACATGTGGCGCAGTGGTTAAGGTAGTAACTCCTAACGCCCTCGTACTACGTGTTCGATTCCGTAGAGGAAAATATTTGTGAGACCAATAAATCATGGTTCTGAATCTGAAAATGCTTTGTATCCGTTATATTTATGTTTGTACAGTCTACCGTAGTTCATGCATTTCGTTTATTAGATGAGGTGTTGTCTTTTCCAAGAAAAATAGTAAATAAAACATAATAGTTTTTTAAAATATGTAATATAGCCTTTTAAGTTAATTAATTTTTAATTAACAATTTTTAACACTTTGCTAGAGGTGCTCATAGCCAGATGCTCTCACCGATCCGTAAGTGATTGGCGAGGTTAAGCAACTAGGCTCGCGGTCAGTCCATAGATGGGTGACCGCCAAAGTGGTTTAATTTGATTTGTGAGCGTCTCCGTGCTTCGGAGGGCACGTTAAGCTGTCGGTCCCGGTTGTACATTAGGCAACAGTCGTTAAGCCATGTCAGAGGTCTACTGGGCGGCTTGAACAACTGTGACACCAGGGTAACCACTGCCCATACGATAAGTAAGTAAGTAACACTTTGCTTTCAGCTTTGTAATTTGTTTTTGTTTTACATAGGCTTTATGTAAATCAAAAATAAATGTCAAATAAAAAATAGCATTCATGTCACCATCTGCTGGTAGACTTTCCCAAAAAACTGGCGACGTTACCTCGTTGTTTAGTTGATACGCTGGTTGAGGTATATCCCAGCCCTTGAGTTCTCAGAAGTTTTAATGAGCAATATAAATGCGGTTTTAGCCAATAGGTAACAGTCATTAAGCCCTGTCAGAGGCCTACTGGGCGGCTAGAACAACTCTGACACTAGGGTAACCACTGCCCATACGATAAGTAAGTAATTAAGCGCTACATGGCACTTAACTTGGTATTAGATATTTGTCTTAATGTCTAATATGTACCATGTAATGTACATGTATGTTGTTATTATAGACAAATAAGAAAGAACGAAATCTTAATATTGGTGTTTAGCTTATATGTTCTAAAAGAAACATAGCACAGTAAGCAATGTCAGTAAGCACAAGTAGTAGCATTACCATTTATTTAACCACTACACCACACATGTTTTCTTTTTATTTAGTGCATTGTCTTCGAACGTGCCACTATCCATGTACAGACGCCAGCACATCAAGCTATCCCAATCTGTCAAATTTCCCCAATTGAAAGTGAACCGTATGCTTAAGTGATAAAGTTGAAAATCTATAAAATAAATTTGACAGATTGGGGTAGCTGGATGTGCTGGCGTCTGTACAAAGGGGTAGTGACAGTATTAGAACTTTGACGCCTGTCATTAAAATTGACGTAGAATACCGAGGGTAGCATAATGCCGAACTTATTTGTTCTATGAATAATATAGATACCGATGATCAAAATTGTTAATATTAGTTTGCTGTTATAATGTTGCTGATGTTTCTGAAATACCTGCAATAATTATTATACAACTTTTGGTGTATGACTACAATCTATAATACATATAATAAAATCGTAGGTAAGTCAAAACTGTACATTGAATATTTTTTTAAAAGGATACTTGGGGTGTGATCTACAATCGATATTGAAGCCAAAAATATAGTTTTTAGAATTATGGTCTGTTTGTCTGTATGTATGTCCGGGCGAAACTCAAAAAGTACTGAATGGATTTAGGTACTTCAAATTTTGTGAAATGAATATTACTAAGAGGTCGGGTCAACATATAGGCTACATATTATCACGATATCACGTACGGGGAAGGAGCTGTGATTATTTATAAAGTTTAACGCGGGTAAAACCGCGGGGCACAGCTAGTATAGAAATATTTCTTCTTTCTTTATCGTATAGGCAGTGGTTTGCTGTCAGGGTTGTTCAAACCGCCCAGTAAGCCCCACATGGCTTAACGACTGCTGTCTGCCGACAACAACCGGGACCGACAGCTAACGTGCTCTCCGAAGCACGGAAACGCTCAGAAATCAAACCACTTGGTGGTCATCTATCTATAGGATAACCGAGTGGCTAGGTGCTTTATCTCGTCTATCACTTACGAACCGGTGAGAGTAATTAACTATGGGTGCCTCAGTACATTTGACGGTCACCGTAGCCTAGTTGGTAGTGCTCCTGCCTACGAAACTGGTGGTCCTGGGTTCGAATCCCGGTAAGTGCAAATATTTGTGTGATAAGCACAAATATTTGTTTCTGAGCCATGGATGCTTTCTATGTATTTAAGTATTTATCTATCTATATAAGTATGTATTTCGTCGCCTGGTACCCATAGTACAAGCTTTGCTTAGTTTGGGGCTAGCATGATCTGTGTGACATTGTCCCTAGATATTATTATATTATAATATAGAAATAAGCATTTGGTAAACATTTGGCAAACGTTGATTTAGATTGTTTGTGTATCTAAAGACACACGAGAAAAAGAGGACGATATTACAGTGGTAATATTTTTAAGAATTATGTGTGAGTCTTGCTGTCGACCTTGATGACTGATGACGACATTTTTAGTAGACAGTGATGATAGTATCGTATAGTTAAGGTTACAAATCGTCTTTGGTGCACAAACGCCCTAAAATTCCTAGGTTTTAGGACAAATTATTATTCGATTATGATATAATATTATGTAGCTACATATATTTTCTCGTTAATGGTTGTCATGTAGACATTGAAGCAGTATTAATTAGATGTCAAATTAATTAACCACCTGCTTTGATTTAAAATTTTGGAACTTTTGTAATTAGCTACAAATATTTTTATTTATCGACGCGGCGACCATGCTGTTGCTACCGAACTGAAGTTTCTAAACCTTCGATCAATATTGATCGAAGTTGAAAACCTATTAAATATTATTTTATTAAATCGAGTTTTACACAAACTTAGAATACCCCTAGATATTTAGGTAATAAATAAACATGATTATACCAAATTTAGTCATCTTCTGTATAGATATACCCTGTTGTCAAAGATGTTCAAGCCAAAGAGTTGTAAAGCCATGTCTCTGGCTTTCTGCCGCTGATAAGGCATCACGACTGTAGTTTAACTGGAACTGCTAGTTTAACGTAACCCCTGAAGCACGACGATTCTCATAAATTGAAGTACTTTAACAGTCATCCATCTATAAACGTAGCACATGCTTAAGTGCTTTACCCCGCTGGTCACTTATGGACCGATAACCTAAATTAGCTGGGAGCAGCTCACCGGATCTAGTGATCGTCTTAGGTATGTAGAAAACTATCGCTAACTCAAACTTCCACTTCATTATAGTATGGATAGTGGCAATTTAAAAAAAGAAATAGTAATCGTGTCGAGCAAAAAAGCGTCTCAAAACACCATTTTGTTTTGAGACGCTTTTTTGCTCGACACGATTAATATTTATTTTTTTATATTGTCACTATCTATATCTAAAGAGATTTGAGAGAAAAAAGTTCCTTAAAGGCGTTAAACAAAGGTGAAATAGTATTTAAAAAGAAACAATTAGGTACTAAAATAGAAAACAGTTTTGCGTTGATTCAAGAATATGTCAAAGTTCAGCTACTGAACCAAATAAAACTATTTTCTACATCAATGCTCATTCATTGGTTTACAATTTTCTTAGCGAATTCACAAATGAAGCTTGCCAACGTTAAAATCATACATTAAATCTACACTGCTATAAAGTGGCTCTCAAAGAAACCTTGCCTCCTTTAAATGTCTAGACACAAAATAAACAAAACTCTTCCAAGGAGTACTCAGCCTTTCTATACACATGTTTGAAAAAGCGGTCTATAATAAATACTCTAACAAAGATATATGAAAACGATGCCTTCAATTGTTTTTTTTATGGACATGCATAAAACGAACTGCCGATAAAAAGAGCAAAACCTAGACTAGTAAATTTTAGTTTACGGTACAGTTCTCTGTTTGTATTACCTCAATAAACATTCGTATGCATTGCTTCGAAAGGATATAACAATACGAGTAATGCTCTTAGTAACCTTACGTATGGCCATTTCCTTGCATTAAAACTTTACTCTTACCGGCCAAAATCAGCAATTTGTGACTATGTGAAACACGGGTAGTGAGTTTTGGGTATATGTAAGCCAACAAGCTTTTTCTTGCTATCTTACGGTCACTGTACATTAATTATCTGCGTGGAACATAATGTACTGGTAAAGTATTATTGTCACGTTTGCTTCATCCACTTATATTTTATTTTTAAAGATAACGCTCGCACTTACGATATTAATCCCTATGACGCGGGGTACTTTACAAACGTACAACTAAACACAAATACACATATATCCAGACTGAGAACAACTATTGATGGGTCTCGCAAATATTTGTCCTGCGCTGGAATCGGTCCCGGGACGGGATTTGATGGGATGGGATTGCCGATGCAACACGGTCTGATGGAACGTGCTCTTATTGATGCATGAGGTCTTTATGGCTTTGGGTAACGTTTCTAGGAAGCGTTATGCCTTTGGGTAACGTAACTACGGGTGATCCTTGGGTTGTGCTAAATGTTTACCATGGGAGCTTGAATACCCCTATACCCGCGTCACAGTATGTGTACTTGGTTTTTATATTATATTCTTGTATATTTGTTGTCTTGTATATAATAATAATAATAATAAAATCATTTATTTCTCTCAAAAAGTAAATTATTTACAAATAATCATATCAAGTTTTTTGGTACATTAACTTTTTGAGAGCTGGAGTCCGTACTAGGTTCGGAGCCTGTGTGACGGATCTCCAGGCTCTCTTACTCCTTATAATAATTTAAAATTAAAACTGCTAACATGACAATATTACATTGGCAAATAAAGGAAATTTGACAAGTTAAAGAAAATAAAATAGTAATATTAATGCGTGTTGTGTGTATGAGTGTAAGTGTGTGGGTATGTGTGTGTTTGAGTGTGTGCGTGAGTGTGTGTGTGTGTGTTTTATGCTGTGTTTGTGTGATTTAATCAGCTGTGGGGTCTATAATGGTTGGGAAATTACGTTTTCGGTATCTTCATAGTCTAGTTTAAGAAGCCAATCTATTACTGATTTTTTGCAATCTGATAAGCACATAGGATATATGTTTAAAATTTTATATGCTATGATTGTATTTGTTTAATTCATAATCAAAACGGCTTTTAATGGGACCTTTATTGGACGATTGCTAATGTTATAAGAAGTAATATATTTAATATAATAAATACCGCTGGCGGAGTTATTATGTTATAAAATGAATGAAGTACTATGGCGTAACAGTTCACCCTCTAACTGGTAATGGCTATGGTAATTAGGACCAATAGTAATATCAAAAAGTGATATTCACCATTCTATAGCTCCGTATGTATAGCAAATCCCGCATTCGGCGTCGGCGGGCGCATATTAAAATTGATTGCATTCTGTAACAATTGAAAACCAAGTCTGCACAAATTGAGTTTGGAATGTGTGCGGATTCTGCGGCTGCACCTGTGAACTTCCAAGCGTCATAGTTTTATATTTCCGAAGATTTGCTGAAAGGAAAATCGTTCCTCGATGGAACTGTCTACGTGAAATTCTTTATAAATTGCTACGTTTGCTGAAAATGGACGGCAAAGTTTGTCATAAAACTCTTTGATATAATTCAGTTGCAAGTTTATAAGTTGGATTGATAAATTCAGCAGCTGAATTTTTGGAACGACTGCCAACAGCAACAAAGACTAGCGTTGACTACTATACGTCCTGAAAAGTGATGGAATTGAGCAAGCAATTGACTTGTGCTTGCGGCCAGCAACAAATAGCAAATTTACGTGCTCTCCGGGGTACGAGGGTATTATATTACCAGTATTTAGACTTCGGGCTGCTGTTAAGTGTTATTTTTCTTAGAATATCCCAACGAGGCATTAGACAGCCAAGTACTAAGCTAGGTCTACATAGCCTAAGATATGATGGTTTCATATTTCCCTGAGAGCGATATACTATGAGACAGAAAGTTGAGTAGAGTGGTGCTCATTCGAGAACCTTTCTGTCCAAGCGGCCATCGCGGCATCGGCTCTACGAGCTACATATGTGCCCTACCAACTGTCACTTCAGCTTGGCAATTCTTTGGGCTATGTCGGTTACTTCGATTCGCTATCAGTTCACAGCATTTCTGATTCGATCTAGCAGGCAAACTCCAAGTATAGCCCTCTCCATTGCTCTTTGGGTGACCTAGAGCCGTCTGATAAGGCCCATAGTGAGAGACCACGTCTCTGTTCCGTAAGTCATCACTTTTAACACGCACTGGTCAAAGACTTTTTATTATACATTACCCGGTCGAAACAGCAGAATTTGTAATGAGTTAATTGTATGCGCTTTTATTAGCCAAAAGCAGGTAAGAGGCTTATAACAAAACTGCCACGCTATTGGACAGCGGAAGCAAATAAAAAAAAGTAAAATATCAACAATATCGAGGTACTTCTTGAGGTTATTATTATTCTGAAACAAAAAAGGAACACTGTTTTCTGAGATCCAATAATTGCAGTTAGATTCGCCTCGCATTTTGGCGATTCTTTTAGATAAATTCAATAAGAGGATGTAAAGTCCTCCCTACTTGACATCCTCTTATTTTCTACCACGTCCACTGCTAACTCCAACATTTCCTCTGAATATTTAAATTTTTTCTGATGTTTTTAGGCTGGTATTATTCATGCTGAAATAAATACGAAAAAAATTACCTTGTTTAATGAATTTAAGCAAAATAAAGTTCTTGAGCTCCTAAGAAACCACGCAAAAAATGTATATATGAGAATTTTTACGTTTAATAGCATCAAAAAGAAGTATCGATACGAGGTCTTAATACAACTCAGTACCTTTAAGATTTACTAATTGAACATGTTTCTTAGTAAGAAAATATGAGTACTTACGTAAAAACATACAAATAAACAATCTGAAAATATATAGAAACTAACTTTGTTGTTCATTTTAGTCACTTTAAACTGTTTTGCAAATACATGTAATGGACTTTTGTGATAAAATTAAATATTCAATAATTCTATTATTATTAAACATTACTTAGGTAGTTCTGCAACTAGTGGTAAACAAAGTACTTACTAGATCTAATTTAACATCGAAGTAACAACCCTATTGGTTATATTTTGGTGGGCAAAGTTGTTACAACTGCTCTAAGAAATCAAATTTGACATTGCCCACCATCATATTTTCGAAATTAAGAGAGATTTTGCGTGGGATATTCGATTTTTCTTGTTTATTTATTACGTAATAATAGTGGTAAAAAATTTACTTACCTGTTGTTATTACAAATCGAGTTTTAAAAAAAGTTTTTCACACATGATTTGGCCCGCAAAATACATCACCAACTTCGACACAGTTTGACAGCCGATTGAGGGGACACTGAGCAAAATCAGTTACACAGTTTTGCCAGACACATAATCAAATTTACATAAAAAATTTAATAATAAACGCAACTAAAAATGTTGCCGTTTTTTCAAACATTTTGTGAAACGTACCCTACTGGGCAAAGTTAGATTAGTTGGGCAATCTTGTAAGGTTTTACGGTATATGTTTTGTGTGTGTATATGTAAATGTATATAATAAAATGTAAATTGCGACTGAAACATCTCATATAGAATAAAA
Organism: Pseudoips prasinana; assembly: GCA_951640165.1. Lineage (NCBI taxonomy): Eukaryota > Metazoa > Arthropoda > Insecta > Lepidoptera > Nolidae > Pseudoips > Pseudoips prasinana. The sequence continues at coordinate 11,016,277 of OX621239.1, forward strand.
TTAATTTGATAATAATATAACAAATAAAAAAAATTCTAGCAATAAAATTTCATTATAATACCCGATGGAGGTTGAGATTTTAAACGTATTTTGGCAAAAATTACACTTTAACAATGAAATATTCACCACGAAAAGTACAATTTGAAATTTAATTCTCATTAAAACCAGCTTCTACGCCACTAAATGTTGAAACGTGTTGTTTTCATGGTCCGAAATTATTGATAATATTCTATGTGGCTTTTATTTAATTCAATGTGCTACAACGTAACCACAACACGATGCGTCCAAATAATGTCATTATAATAAAATGGACGTCGTTTTGAAAGCAATACTCTGTGAATTGTGGGAAAAGCAACGATATAAAATTTGAGATCAATTATAACTGGACAGAATGGTTTATTTATCAAAATTAGTAGTGCAAATATTAATATTGCTAATATTGATAAATAAATTATACCCGTACAATGGTTGTAAATGAATGCCCAGCCTAAATAACATTAAATACAGTACCTAAATACAGTGTTATATTTGAAATTGGGTGCTAATACGGATGAGTACATTAGCCGCCCGTTTAATGTACAGCACTTCCACCTACCGGAATCTGTCAAATTTCTTTTATAGATTTTCAACTTTATCACTTAAGCATAAGGTTCACTTTCAATAGGGGAAATTGGACACATTGGGGTAGCTTGATGTGCTGGCGTCTGTACTGCTTTATATAGATTTGGTAAACGCAATTCATTTAAGTGATGAATTAAAAAGAAATTTTTACTAGTCACTGTATGTCATATGTATAAGTTTAGAGGGTTATTTGTAAAACACCAACAACCTCGCAGGGCTAGATTGCTAACATCATAAGCAACAAGTTTTGTTCTACAAGTTCAGACATAACTCAATACATATAAAATGAATTTAAAAGTTTTTGTTGTACCGTCGTGATATTTGTAGATCTATGTTTCATTCATAAACGAATGGACAACGCGCGAACGACGCTATGCTCGCGCGCGTGTGCGTGACTTTGACGATATACATAGAGTTATAAACACTCAGGCGTGAAATTAAATTAATTCTTATTTTTGTATGATAATAAAATCTTACAAATTATCAAAAGTTGTTGAACAAAAGTTGTTGCTTATGATGTTACTTATCTAGTACTGCGAGGTTGTTGGTGTTTTAGAAGTTACCTTATATAAAACATCTAGCTTATTTTCAGGTAAAAATAAGGCGTAAAGAACTTAAACAACAGTTATATTTGCAATAGGATAATAATACGACGTTTAAAAATATGAGAGCACGGTCAACTAGGCACCTGCCAAATTGACCGCATATCATGCGACGCCTTTTCAGGGATAATATAAATTTTATTACACTGTATCTTACGACTGACAATTTGTAATAATAATAATAATATCTAGGGACAATGTCACACAGATCATCCTAGCCCCAAACTAAGCAAAGCTTGTACTATGGGTACCAGGCGACGATATACATACGATATAATTATACTTATATAGGTAGATAAATACTTATATACATAGAAAACATCCATGACTCCAATTTATTTGATCAAAGTATATGTAAGGAGTAGTATTGCCTAAAAACCTGATAGTTATTGTCTAAGGAACTCATTAAGCACAATAGTAGTGAAGTTATGGGAAAATACATTGTTTTATTTCTTTAAAGCTTAACAATAGATGGTGACATACGTGGCTAATGGTATAAGGTTTTGACAGGGAAACTGTATGTCAATGGATAACAATAGAGGACATGTACAAGCTTACTTATACTTAGAAATATAAGACGGAAGACGTTGCTTGGGTAGGCCCCTCACAAGGTCGACCGACAATCTCACAAGGCTCATAGACAGCCGCTCAATGCGGTCAACACAAGATAGCGCATTGTTGGGATCCTTGGGGCAGGAATTTTTCCAGCAGTGGTCGTCTTTCGGCTAATACGATGATGATGAATAATGTAGTGTTATTTATTGTATTTACAATATGTGCGCAAAAATATATTATTAAAATATTAGTTTACCAAACCTTATATACATGAAATTCCAAACTAAGCAGAGTTTATACTATGAAAACCAGATAACTTATTTACTACATAAATAGAAGTAGTTTATGTAGTCGATCGGATATCTGGTTTCCATAGGGTAAGCATTTACATCCAGACGCGGGACAAACAGATAATGTTGATGCACACAAATATATGTCCTAAGTGGGAATCGAACCCACGACCCGCTATGTGAAAAGCAAGCATCTACCAACCACGCCAACGGGCCCGTGTCTAATTATGCCGATTAACTTATTAGTTTGTACAGAGAAATATCAGAAATATTAACTTTCCCCAAAAAAATGGCGGGTATCTATTGTCAAAAAATGTAGTATGCGTTTATCAAGTAACTATGTGATGATCGAACCATTTGTTCTCATTTTTATTACGGTTACCTTCCAAAGGGCAAAAATGGGTAATATATTTCGTTACGACCTTATGTTACACAACCCTCATGCTTTCTGCATTTTATGAGCAATGGCACCAAAATTAATAAAGGTGAGGCTAAGAAATATTATATACCTTTATATTCGAGTCTGAAACATCGAAGGATCAAAGAAGTAAAATAGAGGATAGTATATGTCGGTCAACGTAGCCTAGTTGGTAGTGCTCCTGCCTACGAAACTGGTGGTCCTGGGTTCGAATCCCGGTAATTTCTGAGTCATGGATGTTTTCTATGTATTTAAGTAGACGGCAGAGAATATTACTACCACCATCATTTCATCGGGGGCATAGAAGTCGACCCGAGGGAATATTTCCCAGAGAACCGTCGGCAGCACCTACAATGTCCACCATACTGCGATCGCCAAACCCGTCTGTCAAGTGTGTCAGAGAAATTATGGCATACCCTCCAAATGATAGACACTACCATACTTTGTGGAGATCTTTTGGGAAGGCCTTTGTGGACGTAATCCGGCTGACTGAATATTATTTCAATTGCATGCTTTATACACAGAAACTGACCCAGTGACAAGAATAGAAGGCATTCAACCAGTAATTTTCTAAACATACGCCCTCATAGAATAAGACTAAGATCACTTCTAAGCTGAGGCATAATTTCCTTTGATCAGTATTTTTATTATGGCCATCATTAATATTACAAATTAAAATTATTTAAATTTGGATAGCGTTTATTACGTCAGATACTGTAATTAATTTTAACATTTATATTAGGAACATCTTACGTCAGAAAAACAAATGAACATCTGCTTTTTTTTAAAAGTTATCGCTATGATATAAAAATCGTTTAAATTTGGAATTCTTAGGGTCGGTTTCACAATGTCCAGATAAAGTGTCGGATAGCTTACTACCAAATAAATAAACTGACAGATATAAGTTCTGGATAAAACACATTGCGTTTTCACCACCACCTTCCCGATAAATTTATTTGCCAGATAGCTATTCGGCATCTAATAGGTAGGTTTGGCAATGTCGCATTTTGTCGTTCCGTCTTACGAAACAGACAACCTATAAATACATTTCTTATGATAAACACACCTAAAATATCTTATTACAATTTTTTTATGGTGAGCATTTTCAGGTTTGCATAAATATTTTCAAATTTATCTTCTAACTAATATTTTATCAAATAAAAATACATACATAAATTGACTTTTTTTGCGTGAAATTAAACGTACGAAAGACGTCAAATGTCAATGTCAACCAATGTTTGTTGCGGTGTTTCGGTGGTGTTTTTCTTGGCGGTGTTTGACCTCGTTTTCTGCGGGTGAACACGCTACCGCTAGACCAACGAGGCAGTATTAATACTATGTCTAATACCATTACATTTTGATAAAACCATTTTTTACGTCTATTTGTCCCCTCGCGCTTTCACAACCCCTTGACTCACGGAGCATGTAAAGCCGTCTTACCTGAGTTTGACCTCGGAAAAGAGGTTATAGACACGAATATGTGTCTTCGCCCACACTTGTACACTCTAATGTATTTCGTGTGTGTGTTTTCCGGTCTAGAAAAAATAACAGGGCCAACCCATTCCATCCCGTGGGTGTCGCAAATGGTGACTAAGGGATACACCAGGTAGTCGTGCAGCAGCGTCACCTGTGTACCATAGCTACCACCCAACTGAGGTCGACAACGCGCATGCCTATCGCAGTGACTACGGCAAACCCCTCCAAATCGCCTGCCACGCATAGGTAGCTATAATTTATTTAATACTAGCTGAGCCCCGCGGTTTTACCCGCGTTAAATAATATAAATTATCACAGCTCCTCCCCCGTTGGTGATAGCGTGATAATGCCTATATGTTGACCCGACCTCTTAGTAATATTCCTGCAAAATTTGAAGTGACAAACAGACACACAGACAAAAGTTCAAAAAACTATATTTTTGACTTCGATATCGATTGTAGATCACGCCCCAAGTATCCTTTTTAAACAAATGTTCAGTTTTGGCTTTCCTGCGATTTTATTATATGTATAGATTTCGCGTACCAGGACAATTTGGGACATTTTGCCGCTTTGCTAAGGTTCTATAGGCAATACCATGACTTTTTCAAGCGTTATGGTTTAGATATAGCCTACTCGCTCCCGAAGTATAAGAAGGAGTTGAAAACCATATTGTCTGAAGAAACCAAATGAATACTATTACTGTTTTCTCATTGTGTTTGCTAAGTCTTCTTTCTGTATTGACGTTAAATTCATAACGTCAATACAGTAATAAGAAATCTTAAGTTCTTTAAATTTTATTTTGATACTGTTAGTTAAAATTAGTCATTAGTTAAAATTAGTTATTAGTTTTAATTAGTTATTAGTTAGTCGGTTAATTGAAGTTAGTTTAATTTAGTTTTTCTATGAAATAGATTACAGTGTCATATTTTAGTTTATTGTTAACGTAGGTATTGAACAGAGCATGCTGTGGCTTCCTGTTTTATGTGCGAGCACACTGGAAAGGACCTGTATTTTTTTGTTTTGAGAAGACATTGTATATGTGTATCCTCTGTTGGAGGTCCATAAAAATAAATAAATAAATGGCAATGTTATGAAAACCTTTTGGGGAGGCCTATGCCCAGCAGTGGACAATATCAGGCTGATGATGTGTGTATAGTATTTTATTTATTTATTTATTGAGTACAGCCACATCATAAACATTAACAATTCACATAGCAAATATTATAACAATGGTCACTGATGCATATGACAATAACGGCGTATTTAATAATATAATAATATCTCGGGACAATGTCACACAGATCATCCTAGCCCCAAACTAAGCAAAGCATGTACTATGGGTACCAGGCGACGATATACATACTTATATAGATAGATAAATACTTATATACAGAGAAAACATCCATGACTCAGAAACAAATATTCCTGCTCATCACACAAATATTTGCACTTACCGGGATTTGAACCCAGGACCACCAGCTTTGTAGGCAGGAGCACTACCAACTAGGCTACGGTGAACGTCAAACCGTCATTTATCAAGACTTACTGCCGTACTACTACTGCTCTACAATAAAATTCTATATCAGCATCCTTTATCTAACGCAGAGTGCCCGACCAAGTAAGCCGTATCACCAAATCAATCAATTTCCAAATATATCGGTGAACATGCTCCGATCCCTACTTAATACGCAAACCATGTCTCGAACAAAATTGAACAAAACGTTTGGATTAGGTTCCAAATCCCAAAGCACCTGGGCCATGTATTGTGACCTTACAATGATTGATTATGACAAATACGCCGTCTATGCCACGCTACATTTTTACACATATTGAAGATTTCTGTTTAGATAAGCAAAATTATTAACGTTATTTTTCTCCTTTTTCCTGTTCCTTATAAGCAAAGTATAGCTACTTTGCTAGTGATATCTTGCAATCTGGCTTAGAAACCTTATTTAATTTTAATAAAATATGCATGCTGTTATTCTGGATAAGTAAAACGGACCCTCTTCGGACCTTCTAGTCGAATCGCTACCAATATCTTTTTGACCTAGCCAGAACAGTCAAATGTAATAATTGAACGCTAAGCCCCGGTTGTGATTAGCTGAAGAATCCTAGAAAGCGATAATGTTCCAATCTTCACAAGGCTACTTCCAGCAAATTTAAATTTGATTGAATATAAAACCAATCGGAAGCTCAACCGCTTTAAAACATGATATCAAGTGTAGTTTGCACATAATTCATAATTCAGTACGGTTGTTAGGGTATATCCTTGTAGTCTCCTGGTTTTGGATATGCCAGCTCCAGGGTGGCCATTCTATATCTTGCTAACGCATCGCATTTATATATTAAATGCAGCATTGTTTCATTTTCTTCCCCAAAGGTCCTGCATATCGGGCTCTTCGACAGTCCCAATTTGTGTAGGATAGTTGGTGGCGTAGTGCCCCGTAAATACTGTTACTATTAGTCGTAGCTGGTTTCTGCTGTATTTGCAAACATTTTAGGACCAGCTCTTGTCTCCTCTTTTATCAGTTGTGTGGAGTGTTTTAGTACCTTGATTTTGGTCCACATTTGGTTGTGCTTACCTCTGGATTCCTTTTTAAGGATACCTCCTATTATGTTTGGAGAAATCCCTACGCACGGTTCTGCTCCATAGAACTGACTTTAAGATCCCTTCCTACCCAGCGCATCTGCTTTTTCGTTGCCTTCTTTCCTGAATGGCCAGGTACCCAACTTTAGTTAGTTATTTTAACTATACTTTTTGAGTAACCTCCGGTTGAATTAATTGTTTAGTTTCGTTTCGTGTTTAGTAATTCAAGAGGAGAAAGTATGTAATCATTGTATGCCGGGTATATATTAGGTCTTTACCTATGAAATTGCCGTTCTGCAGTACTGGCCATTTCAAATCAAAATAATTTTTGTTTGGCTAAGAATTCTAATTTCAAATTAATTTTATTTTAAAAACATGGATTCTTTTTTCCAAAAGTAGTCATTTCTTTATTGATTAGTGTTACATTTTCATCGCATTTCAATCTTTTTCGTCATCATGGATACGTTAAAAATTCGAGTAATTATGGAATATGAGTACCGTCGTGGCAGCAACGCGGCACAAGCGGCACGCAACATCAACGACGTTTACGGAGCTAACACTACAAACCAACGCACCACCTGTTATTGGTTTGCTCGCTTCCGTTCTGGAAATTTCGACCTGAAAAATGAACCTCGCGGTCGTCCGAAGACTTTGGTCGACAATGACGAATTAAAGGCGGTTGTGGAAGCTATAATCTACGGCTGAATTAGCAGCAGCTTTCGACGTTAGCGTCAAAACAATATTGGTCCATTTGCGTCAAATTGGCAAGGTAAAAAAGCTTGACAAATGGGTGCCCCACGAACTCAATGATCGCCAGCGCGAAGTACGCGTCGAGACGTGCCTTGCACTGCTCAACAGACACACAAATGAAGGAATTTTGAACCGCATTGTTACCTGCGATGAAAAATGGATTCTGTTTGATAACCGCAAGCGCTCAGCAAGTTGGTTGGATCCTGGTTCAGCACCTAAACAATGCCCTAAACGAAAACTTACCCCTAGAAAAGTGATGGTCACTGTTTGGTGGTCTAGCGCCGGTGTGATTCATCACAGCTTCTTACCAAACGGGGTGAGCATTACTGCAGATGTGTACTGTGAAGAACTGAGCACAATGATGGAGAAGCTGGCGCATCTCCAACCAGCATTGGTCAATCGCTCGTCTCCGCTGCTCCTGCACGACAACGCGCGACCTCATACTGCACAGCAGACGGTCTCCAAGTTGCAAGAACTGGGGTTGGAAGCTCTCCGTCATCCGCCCTACTCACCAGACCTTGCGCCTACAGACTACTACTTTTTCCAGAATTTGGATAACTTCTTGGCGGGAAAAAAATTCAATACCCGAGAGGCAGTACAAAATGCCTTTGAAGAATTTGTTGCCTCCCGTCCAGCTGATTTCTTTAAGAAGGGCATCAATAAACTGCCACTGCGATGGCAAAGATGCATTGATTGCATGGGTGATTACTTCGATTAATACAAATAAAAAAATTCATGAAAAAAATTCGTTTAAATTTTTTCATACAAAACGGCAATTTCATAGGTAAAGACCTATTATTTGTTCCGTTTGGGGTGAAACATTATTATTATTTATATTTATTATATTTGAGGTAAGAATAGCTAGGTGATTAGTTGTAAAATACTTGTCTAGACGCTTTATTAAAACTTCGGGTGACTTCAGCTAACGCTTACCTTTTTTTTTTTTTTTTGCGGGTTGGAAAATCCTGCATGGATGTCCGTCAGACTCCTCCTGACTAAAAACCACCCCGGTGTTCCATCTCACACCTGCGCCGGGGGTCGCGGGAACAAACGATACTTCCGCAACCCCCGGCTGGTGCTGGCCCATGTTTGCGGGCCTCCTCGCATTAGCGGGGGGAGTGAGGTGTTAAACTCCCCCCGCAACGTCTAAGAGGGGCGCGCGTGGAACACGTCGCGCCACCGCCTCGGGTCCAGATGTGTAGTGGGCGACGGACGCCCCCGAGTCCGTCGCCCCTGGACCCATTTAGGGGGGCTGGAAGAGGGCGTTATCCGCCCTCCGCCGACGCCCGGTGCGTCTGCTGCGGGCTGGGTGAGAGGATGTGATCTCCCTTTCCGCAGCTTCCTTCCGCGAGATGACTGTCTTGCAGAAGGAAACCACCGCGTCCCAGGACTCTTTGCCGCCAACCATCGAATTCACGATGGCCGGCAGCGACAGGTCACTGCCTACTCCAGAAATGAGGGCACGGCGCTGCTCCTCCCAAGCGGCACACTCTGCCAGCGTATGCAGCGCCGTGTCCTCCCGACAGTCGACGCAGTGGTGACACCGGGCGTCCGGCTCCCTGTTTATGCGACACAGGTACTTCCCGAAGCAGCCATGCCCCGAGAGCACCTGTGTCACCCGAAACGACAGGGAGCCGTGAGCTAACGCTTACCTCGGCCAACGTATCTGCTTGAGTTGAAGCCAGTTTTATGAGAACCTTTTTTACTTAGGAGACTTTTACTGCTTCGCCGTACAGGTTGAATTAAATGCAGTTTTATTTGTTGTTTATTCCTCATGTTGTAGTTTATTCTATTTGTTTTTATACTTAATTTGCTGCTTCTTCAGAATTTTTGAAAATTCCTAAATACCTTTGAAATGTTACTCATAAGAAGTGTAGTCAGTATTCGGTAGACCTAAAGATTCCTATTCGAATGACGTAAATAAGTGAATTCGACATAATAACACGTAAGAGGTCTCAAAGTAGGAATGATGAAATATTGTGATTATATTCTACTTCTATAAGATTATGGAAATATTAGGCAGGGAGAATATTCACGTACATAGTATGGCTAAAAAGAATAGTATATAAGGTATTCCATAATATTTGCATAGTATACAAATATTATATAGAATAACTAGAAATTATTAATCGAGAAATTATCCAAGTATTCCTTCATCGATTATCAAGAAGTTGGAAAGTATCTCGGGGAAGTTTAACCAATCTCGTGTTACAGGTACGCCTGCAATGTTGTGTGGAACAAGGAAGGAGCGGCGCGCGGCGCGGTTTAAGTATCTTTGAAATTATTTATATTGCAGATCTTGATACTTAGAGTCTTGATCTTGGAAAACTGAAAGATCAAGATTCTAACTATCAAGATTTACAATTGCAATTTACAATATAAGGAAGGTATACACCTAGATAGGTGATTAAACACGATCATAGTAAGTATACACAAATAACATCCCGGATGTGATTATTCTAATTTTCTCTCAAAACTATATAAATAAATAGCAATTCCCGAATGTATATAAGCGCATAACTTCAGAACAGCTGAACCTAAGTGGCAATATCTTTTTATATATATTGCATTCACGACGATTACTTTTGCAGGAAAATTAAACACAGGATCACAAGAAAAATAGACAGACGACGCTGTCAAAGAACAAATACCGTTCAACGTGGGGTTGCCAACTCAGGATACCACCCAGTTGCCTTTTGATAGATAGATCACAGATATGCCCCATCATTTTCACGATGGGCCCTTAAAATAGACACCGACAGGCCCCCGGTTAAAATTGGATCAGTTACCAAGACTACCCCTGCCGAATCTTATTTTTCGGGAAGTCATGGGTTTGATTCCCACACCGAACTATGTTTGCGTATTAAGTATTTTTCTGGGTCAAGTTGGGCATTGGGTCGGGATGCTTCGGAGAGCACGTTAAGTCACTGGGCCCAGTTGTGATGAGAACATTTATGTCAATTGTCAGGGGTAGTCAGAAGCCACAGTGAATTTGACACCTGGTATAAGCTTCTTAGTTACTGGTTCCTTACGGGTTTCAAAGTCCGATTGCAATCACTCGGATAATTCTGGTAGCTAGCCGCAACAGAAATAAAAATGAGAAAAAGGAAGAGTTCTTACCACACTTCTTCTTACAATGGTATTCTAGGTCTTCAAAATTGAATGCATAATATGCATTAATGTCGAAATTATTAAAATAACATTGCCTCCGGCATTATTTGCGGTTGCAACTCAAGCCGCATCCTTAGATCTTCGAGTATTGTGCCACCGGAGATAGCATGCGAACGATTCTTTTGCTAAAATTACGTATAAAAAAGAGTCCGGATATCCATGCAACTTGGCAGTGTTGTGGTGACGATTGAACTTTCGTACCTACCTACGATTGATACCACTCTTACGATTTGACAAATTTACCTTGGTAGGGTGGGGCAGAGTTTAGCTCTTAACTCAAACAGACGCGTTATTTAACCATAAATTTATATTTAGCTATTTGGTACCAGGACAGCAACAAGTTATGCGAGCAAACAAGTCACCTGATGGTAAGTAATCAGCGCCGCCCATAGACACCTGCATCAGAGGGGCTGCAAGTAGGTTGCCAGCCTTTGAGTAAGAGAAATGTTCGCTTCTTGGAGGTTACCATAGCCTCTAGCACGAGTTCCTGCAGTTTACTTACTCAATCACACGTACTATTAAGAACTAAAACTCTAGTGCTCAATGTATGTGACTAAACTTCACATACATTGAGCACTAGAGTTTTAGTTCTTAATAGTTTCCGCGAGAGGCGCTGGTGCTCAATGTATGGGAGGAAACTGTACGTGTGATCGAGTAAGTAAACTGCAGGAACTCGTGCTAGAGGCACATGTCTTGCCGGATCGGAAATACCACCGCAGTTAATTGATTCCACAGATCAGTAGTGCGCGAAACGTTTCTTATTATTTTATCCATAAAAAGGTTTTATTTTACTAGAACTTTCATGTAGTTTTAACTTAATTAACTTATGTGTGCACTATGTCTATATTATACATACCACCTACTAATTATCTACAAACGTGCCACGAGCTCGACTTTTTTAGGCTCCTCCAAATATTAATTCAAGTCAAAGTTTCTCATCCATTGTACCTTCCAAAGCTAACTCCTCTGTTATAGATACAAAGGTCTGATATCAAGTGTGCCCTTTGAACTTTATCCCACGCCACTTCGGGAATGTGGCGTCGTGACGTACGGACAATTACAGTTTTCAAGCACCGCCTGCACGTACTCGGCTAAATCACTGTCTATTAAAGCTGTGCGCTGCAACCTATCTATCGAGTTGAACGCAATTCTGGGTGGAAATTTAAACGAAGCATAAATACATATGGAGTGACCTTAGTACTGATACCGAATGCTATTGGCAACAAGATTATTTTCTTAAAAGGTCAGGTCAGAAGTACCCTAAACCGGCGAGCATGTATGAAGAATATAATGTCAGTAAACGAAGCGAAAGAGGTGTGCATGGATCGTGACAAATGGAATTCCGTTGTTTCTGCCTACCCCTCTGGGAGACAGGCGTGAGTCTATGTATGTATTATTTTCTTAACATGACGTGAGCAGTTAGCCTAGAAGGCTTCCACTGCTTCACCGGACAATAGAGGCGGGTGGAGGTTTTTTAAAATAAAATAAAATATAAAAAGGTTTTTATTCACGTAGACTTTAAAAAAGCGCTTGTAAATAGTCAGAACATGTTTGTAGTAATATAGTTGTATACATTAGATATTATTTCTAGTTACATAGATATTTAGGTACATCTTGTATGAAAACATTTATAAAATTTATTTTATTACAGAAATGATATTTAGCTAGCTCGTATCAAGTTATTGTCAAGAGATTATGTTTAATTATCTAGTTTAAGTCTAATATTTTTACTATATATTGTCAATGGTTCTGTCTATATTAAAGGTATTATTATTATGACGGACCTTGTGTTAATAACGACGGTCGCGCTTTAATGCTACCACCGGATCCAATAAACAATATATGTATATAAGTATCTCAAGCTCGATCCATTTTATCACATCACATCATCAGCCTCATATCGTCCACTGCGGAACCTCCCCAAAGGTTTTTATAACGATGCCATTTGGCATTTGCCGTAGTCACCATCAAGCAGCTTGTGAGTTGTGGACCGCTGTGAAATGGTAGCTAGTACACAAGTGGCGCTGCTGCCCGACTACCTGGTGTATCACGAGAAGATATGGAGAACCTAGCACTGCTATTCTTTCGGAAACTACACGGTTTATTAATTTACACAAATGCAAACGATTCATGCAAAGCGATAGTTCCCATACCGTACTCTTGGCCGGTGAGCAGGTAGTATTTATTGAATTTTGTACTGCGTCACGAGTATTGTTTAACATTTTAAACACGATGGTAACTATTACGGATTCTAATTTCGGTTAGTTATTTATAGAAATGATAAATAATAACGGTCCCAAATACTACCTTGGGTACACCATAATATGTCTCTGGCTAGAGACATAGGGTACATAAATAATAAAAAATAAATAGAAATATGCTAGTAAAAAGCAAGTTTCTAGCATTCTTCTCCGTTCGTTCATCTAGGTATCTAGACAAGGCCACATCACATCGTCAGCCTGAAATAATCCACTGCTGGACCAAAGCCTCTCCCAAAGGTTACCATAACGTTGCCATTTGGAGAGGTTTGCCTAAGTTACCGCGCTTGGCATGCAAGTTGGTGATCGCACTTAGGTATTACCTAGTACACAGGTGGCACTGCTGCCCGACTACCTAGTCTATCCCTTAGTCGCCTTTCACGACACCCACGGAATTATATGGGGTAAACCTGTTATTTTTACTTACTATACTTACTTAATGCCGCAATATGTTAGTTAGGTAAGGCTCCACGCCGGTGAGGATTGCGTTGGACCCTAACCCGAGATCAATGAATCCATGGCAGTAATCACACAATCTCTTTGTAGAATTCTGTCTATTTGCTTCAGTGGCCCCCTGAATTAGTTACTTACTTAAGGGTTTCTCAACATTTTTATGTATTAAAACAGAACGCACGGACAGACTTGGCCTAAAATTTAGTTTCTTCAATATTGTATTAGATTTTACTGTTGCATAAATTGCATGTGAGCTTGACAAGTACAAGTGTATGTTAATATCCAAGCGCGGAATAAATTTCATGATTTCATGCTATTATATACTGTTCGCTTTGGTATATCCTATACAAAGTTCGGTACATCCACTTTATCATCATCATAACAGGTGTAAAATGTCCACGTCTGGACAAAAATCTCCCCCAAGAATCATCATGGGGGCATATGCCATAATCGCCACGCTTGGCAGACGGGTTGGCGATCACAGTTAGATTAGGTCATAGTGCACAGAACGATCTTGCTACCCGTCCGTAGATATTCCCTCGGGTCAACTTCTCGGCCCCATGGGATGAGATGCCACCACACAGCAAAATCATCATGTACGGAGAGATTTTTGAAATCTTACCCACTTTTACCATGAGTGCTTGACTACTGTCACCTACTAAACTCGAGTATTTTTATGTATTCTTTATTTGCGCCTGATCTCTTCCCGTTCGTGTCAGATAAACATCCCATAGTATATAGTTAGTAAGGGAATAATGTGCGCTTGCGTTTGCCTACACAGTTGTTCCCTATACATATCTTGCATAGGTAGTCCCTGCTAAGAACGGATCCTGTATCCGAAATTCTATCAAGAACACTACCAGAATATAAATAGAATGAAGTACGGTACTGGGGCTCTACCGGCTAAGTCACCGAACATCGATTTCTTAAATGGCGTTATAATAAATAAAGGTTAAAAATGACTTAATCAATTGTTGAATCGGCTTCCATGAGCACATGCGACGTCATAAATAGTCCGGAATCGATTGTCAACGTTGCAGCCGATTTAACGATTGATTAAATCATTTTTAACCATTATTTATTTGAACGCCATTTAAGAAATCGATGTTCGGTGACTTACCCGGTAGAGCCCCTGCTACGGCTAACCCACGTTCGGTATTAGTGCGTGCACCAAACTAAGTTTGTTTAAATTAATTACGTGGGGAGAAAGACTCTCAGTGGCAATAATAAATCATAGCGACTTCTATAACTAGGTTGGCAGGGTATAGATTTCAAAGCTATCAAAGTTTACGTCGTAGACAATCGAATCGGGGGGGAGTTTCACGTCGACTTTTGCATACAAACTTTGTCCACAGATTGTTCGTACTTCGTGCGATGTCAACCTGATCCAGACAATTGAACCGATTAATCGGTTTTCGTGGAGTTTATATTTGATTAATGCTGAGATTATCTACAGACTCTTGGTATTTGAACTCCAACAAATATGCTCGTAAGTCAACCGAGTTTGGCGGTTTCCGTGAAAACTGTCTTTTACAATACAGATTTTAGTTATTATTAGTTGTTTTCAAGTAGGTGGTAATATGAAAATATGTAGGCTTACTTTGTTCAACAATAAGGTAGTACCTTTCTATACGGTATAAATAATTGAAACTTCTCTATCTAGTGGTTAGTGACCCTGATTGGAATGCTAAGCCAGAGGTCGTGGGTTTGATTCCCACCCGAGAAAAATCTTTGTGTGATGAGCACGATTATTTGTTCTACGTATGGATGTTATTTATCTATAATATGTATGTGTTTAGAAATATATAAATATGATTATCAGATGGCAGTATGTTAGTTGTACCAAGAATATTGTTTATAATATAATTGTAATATTTTAACTCCTTTTCAGTTTTCTTTTTAAAGTACCCCGCGACACAGGTATTAGTTTCCCTAGTGCGGGCGTTGTATATAAAAAAACAATAGAAAATGTCGCTTGTAGGACTAGAATGCTGCTTTGTTTAATCAGTGTTTTTCATCGCTTAGTCTTCGTACTAGAATTATTCGTACTATTAATTTCAGACTACGGTAATCGGGGTCTCGAATGTACTTGAAGGTTTGTAGCCAGCACATCAAGCTACCCCAATCTGTCAAATTTCCCCAATTGAAAGTGAACCTTATGCTTTTAAGGAAGGCAATACGACCATTTGGCAATTTAAGGTAATTTGATGCCAAAAGCCTTAACGTGTAAGTATAAGTGTGGAGCCAATGCTCCAGTATCAAATTAACGTCGTAACGTCAAACCTACCTTTCTTAATAACCCCATACATAGTGAGATGCATTGTTTAAAACAACGATATAAAATATGAAGCGTATATTTTAAAGGCCTATACATAATAAAATTGTTCTACGCAAGGTCTATTTTGTGAATAATTTGAATAATACAAGTGGCGATTTTCGGCAAGTGGTAGTAATATTACTACATTATTATATCAATTTCAATGTTAAGTGGTATTCAAACATAGTCTGCCTCCAATATTAAGAAGCCCAAAAATAATATATTGTATAATAATATTTGTAGGTTATTGGTCAGTGAATTCGACAACCAATATAAACTAGACCAGTTTGTGATAGGTACATGTTGAATTAACATTCTGGTGGGTAGGTAGTTCAATTCGGCCACTCTTAAATGTTTGACCTAAATTTTGATTATGACTGGTATAAATGTCAGTTAGATTACAATTTAAACTGTAGATAGCAAATATTATCGACATTGTATTCAAAGTACTTATAAAATTTAAACTAAGGCTGATAACAATAATTAAACCTAAGTATACATTTCATATCTATATACTACAAACATGTTCTTTTATTTTATTTATACATTATCATGTATTTAGAAAAGAAAAGTAATATATCAGTTATCTTTTTACCATAGAGCTCTGCTTAGTTTAGGTTTAAGACATTTATTTTCTCCTAAAAAGTAGTAGTTTGGGATTAGATGGCCGTGTGTGAATAATGTCCCAGGATATTATTATTATTATATCAGCCGAAACACGTCCACTGCTGGACAAAGGAGAGCTATGGACATAACATCTCATGCCAGTCTTGCGCCATTTGCATTCAGCGGTTTTCAGCGATCCTCACAAGATAGTGATAGAGAAAAATAGATAAGAGAGTAGAAAGTGGACGTGGGTATCAAATCAAACAATATTTCAGATTTTTCTATAGGCAGTAGCAGTATCGAAGGCATATCGGAATAGTTCGTATGAATATAACTTGCGATCGTCACTATGATATAAAATAAGCAAGGAAATCATATCCTATTTAACTTAAAACACCATTCTGGATTGTTGGTCTGGTGATTAGTGACCCTGTCGTGAGTTTGATCCTCACCGGATTTTGAACTATATAAGTATGTTTACCAGTTTTCTGGGTGTAATAGTACAGGCTCTCCCTAGTTTGGAATCAGATGATGTGGTAGTTATCTCATATATTTATTAATCGGGACTAGTCCTTCCCTCTTACCCACTATTGCAACACCTGTAAGCCAGGAGCAACAGTAGCACACAATGAAATGTCACTGAGCGGTGAGGCTAATACATGTCCCAAATTGAACGCAGGGTGGGGTACGTTGACAATGGCCACCCGTCTACACATATGAGCCTGGAGTTCATGAGCCTGATAGACCAACAAGAGGTGGAATCAAACATCAATCAAGCTGTGCAAATATACACCGATGGTAGCAAAATTGACGGCAAAGTCGGTGCTGCCATTTCGTACTGGAGCAGGGAAACTGAGATAAAAGCCGTCAAGCTGAAGCTACCATATGCAGGGCCACGCGTTGGGTTGTCAAGAGTACCCAGTCCAGCTATGGTATTTTCAGTGACTCGAGGTCAGCACTGGAAACCATTAGAAATAACTCCTCTCAGCACCCATTGGCAGTCGAGACCCGCGAAAACTTGCGAACGGCCTTTACACAGAACAAATCTGTGAATTTGTTCTGGATAAAAGCCCATGCAGGACTCGCGGTTGACGAACGTGCCGACCAGCTGGCGAAAGAGGCCGCTCTACATTCCAAAAAAGCGCCCGACTACGACCTGAGTCCTATCTCATTCGTCAAGAGACAAATCCGTAAGGAGTCACTTGACGAATGGAACCGAAGATAAAGAGCAGGGGAAACAGCCTCTGTGACAAAAATGTTCTTCCCGGACGCCGTGGTCGCATAAATTGAATTGGACAGCCTGAAAACTCAAATGCTGACGGGGCACGGTGGATTCTCCGAATACTTACATAGGTTCAAACTGAAACAGAATCCATCGTGCTCCTGTGACCCCGACAAAGAAGAAGCTGTTCCACATCTGCTGTTTGAATGACCCATCAATGACCCACAAAGACACAACATGGAGCAGGAAATTGGCTTCCCGGTTAATGCTGGAAACGTACACAAAGTTATCAGTCACAAAAAACATAGAATAATATATTTTAAATACAGATTAGAATTTTTAAAAATTATA
Source organism: Pseudoips prasinana (assembly GCA_951640165.1). NCBI lineage: Eukaryota > Metazoa > Arthropoda > Insecta > Lepidoptera > Nolidae > Pseudoips > Pseudoips prasinana. The sequence continues at coordinate 11,033,954 of OX621239.1, forward strand.
ATTAGTAAAAATAAATAAATTCAGTCCACTTTTAATAACAAAACATCATTTTCCAAATTTGAAATCTAAAAACTTATAACCTAAATTTAAATTAGAGTAAGACACGAAAGCATTAAGAGAACAGCTGTAAGAGTATCTATTATGATAATAAATACGAATTGCACAAGGAGAAAACGAAATGAAGGAATATTTCAATAAAGATATCACAAAACAAAACAACATTAAGAACATATACTGCCGACCAACAAACCTAACAAACATAGACAAAACGGAGTGGTAAACTATGGTTCTTGACCACGTCAAGAGAAACAAATAAAAAAAAAAGACATGTCCCAGAGAATCGCTTAACTGTTTTGGATCCCGCAACGAATTTTATTAGAAAAAACAAGGAAGAGTTAGAAAAAATTTATTAATTTATTTAGAAAATATCGAGACCATAAGCCACAACTTTTACGTTGTGGTTCTTTATTTCTAGAAAAAAGTTCGTACCGCAACATAGTAACAAACACTTGAGCTCATAATTTCCAGGATACGTACTTTATTTTGGGCTATAAACCCCGAGATGACGCGGCCCTAGCAGTGGGCTACGACTACGACCAGGCAACAATGTGTTGGATAATAAAGAACAATTGTGTGAATAGTGTGACCACAAATTTTGTCATTGCAGGACGTCTTCTTTATTTGACTTCTTTTGAGTATGGAAGCCTAAAACATTGAAATCACATAAGCTTTAAATTTATATAACCACTCTTGTTGGCGGTAAAAACAGCGTGACCGTAAACCTTTTTACGTTGTGGCCGACTATGTTTTTTTTTGTTTTTGAAGTTATTTTTTTTAATGACAACGCTCTCATTAGTTGAATATTTAATGAACGGACATAAAGTACATCCAGACTCAGAACAACTATTAATTACATATTATATATATTAATAATAATGACTACAATACAAATGGTTTTTTTACTGAATAAATATATGTATAGCAATATGTCTAATAAAAATAGATAATTATTTCATGTTTCGTAAAATCATCGATTGTAACTTAGCTAAAAATTAAGTTTTGGTACTTAATTTTTGTTTATCATTATTAATGTAATATTATATTTGTTGACTTAATATCGAAAGAATAATACGAAAAGGAAGACGCAGCATGGGCAGGCCTCCTACAAGATGGACCAATGATCTTGTGTGGGTCGCTGGAAACCGCTGGATGCGAATAGCGCAAGACCGGCAATTGGGGGAGACCTTTGTCCAGCAGTGGAAGCCTTTCAGCTGATATGATGAATAACGATATAAAAAACGGATAAATACCTAAATCCCAATTACCTAAACTCTGTATAAATCGGAAAAGCATCAGTTAGGAGACATGTCCTGACCTAATTTGTATGGTCCTCAAAAGTTGTGAACTCTGTTCCATCGATTTAGGTAACACTAGGTGTGAAATACGAATGGAACTGGTCTTAACTTTATTAGGTTTAACTTTAGTTTATACGTTCCAAACTTTTATCGGGAACATTTTATTTCATTGCCATTTGATACAACACTAAAAATGACAGCAAATTCCAAGGCACAATCTACAATGTTGGAGAATTGTGAACACTTATTGCCATTATGAGTTATTGACATGTGGGGTTGACCTCTACCCCATCTCATGCCGTGGGAGGTGTGAAACTCGTCCGAAGAAATATATGCCAGGCAGCGGACAACGCAAGCGTTTCTCTGAGTACTGAGACTACCACTTCGCAATCGCTAACCAGTCTGCCAAGCGTGGCGATTATGGCATATTCTCTGAAATGACGGGTCTTTGAGGGAGGCCTTTGTCCAGCAGTGTCTTTTGGATTATATGATGATGAGTTCCAAAATATATTCTGTTTTTATGATTTCACTTATACAAAATATAAAGTTGCCCTCTCTGTGTATTAAGTCCTATAATGTGAGTGCAGTTAGTGATGTATTATAAAAACTTATTGACAAAAAATAAAAATCTTTTAAAGAACGACTTTATTTTTGGAGCGGGCTAAAGGAAGCCATAGTAAGCGACCAGAGCGAGCGGTATATGTGACATGGCTTAGTATGGGCCCATAAAACGCTCAAAATCGGCAATGAAAGCGATGAAATGGATCATTGTCTTTTTCTGCAACATTTCGAGCCTATTCTTTTCTTAAAAGCTGACAACGCACTTGCGGCTCCTCCGGTGTTGCGAGTGTCCATGGGCGGCGGTGATCACTTACCATCAGGTGACCGAATTGCTTGTTTGCCATCCTATTTTTATGCTTTTAACCATTAGTACTTAATCGTTCTGGCAGGCGGCGTACATGGCTACCTTCTAGACAACCGCAAACCGCGCGGTATATATTCAAAAGAGAACGGCAGAATTCGTATCGCATACTTCTTTTGTTGATCAGCTATATAATTTATACCACTTATTCAGACAACTGAGCCATTTATTTTCATGTATGTATATTATTTTTAGAACTTGGGATTATTTAATAATATCAATAAGAATATTTCAATAAATAAACGTAATAAAATCGATAACTAAACGCAATTACGTTTTCACAAGTTGCCATCTTCAACCATTTAGACAAAAATGCTATGTCTAAATGCTCGAAGGTTGCCATGAATTAGAGACATGATGTTTGATGATTTAGAATAGGAACGATTTTGTCTGCAATATTTTCTTTGTTAATGACAATTATTTCTTGACAGATGAAGAAAATCTGTCAGGTATTCATTGCTGTTGTTTTGGCTTGTGGTTTGTTACTACATCTGAGCAATTTAGCAAATAATCTTGCAGTTTTTACGTTGAGTTGAGCATCTATAAATTATATTATTATTATTATTATTATTATATTATAATGTATTAATTGCAACATTCGCTTGTCTCGACTAAGAAGACATTCTTTATCTGATGAGAGCGAAGATCTGGTCAATACTATTCGACTGTGGACATATCCTAGAGATGTAAGTAGTTTACGACTAACATTCCGTATATGAGTGACAGGGACGAACTCGTGTGATCACCGTAGCCTAGTTGGTAGTGCTCCTGTCTACGAAGCTGGTGGTCCTGGGTTCGAATCCCGGTAAGTGCAAATATTTGTGTGATGAGCACGAATATTTGTTTCTGAGTCATGGATGTTTTCTATGTATTTAATCTATCTATATAAGTATGTATATCGTCGCCTGGTACCCATAGTACAAGCTTTGCTTAGTTTGGGCCTAGGATGATCTGTGTGACATTGTCCCTAGATATTATATTATTAGATATTATTATTGCATTTCACATTGTTTGCATATAATGCTGTTGAGCAATACTCCAAATCACTACATTGTTTCCAGATAACACCTGCTGACCATGTTTGCCATGCATGCCTGCAGCTAGCTTCTTATTCTTATTCATCGGATAATATCCCCAGAAGACGAGTTGGCCACCAAAGTGTATGCATTGTTTGCGGACGATCCATACTTAGAATTAGGCGACGACGCAGGATTTTGATTGAAAGGGCAAATGAAGAAGAACAAAGTGTGGCTAATATAGTTACTACTTGGATTCAGCCACGAGAGGTATGATAATCATGTACCTACTTAAGCTATTATTAATTAAGAAATAAACTTATATAATTACTTCATATATTCATAATTAATATATTTTATTTCAGCTTCATTCTGAAGATGAAGCTTGTATGCCATGTTGGATAAGAGCTAGAAGAACTAGAATTGCTTCCCCCGCTGAAGACATTCTAGCCCCTTCACCTGCTCATGTGGATGGTGATCATTCTTTTTTAATGTGTGCTGCATGTGGTCAGAGCCTGCCCACAACTGCGTCCAATAAAGAATGGAATCCTGACAACATTGCCCGTTTGCTGGAGCACCAACAGGTACCTATGATATTTATATATATATATTAATAGTTAGTAAATTATATGTATATTTTCCATTCTATCGATGCTATTATTTTGATATATATATATGGCCATCTCATGAAATGAATTATTTACAGATGTCATCTATGAATGAAGTTTGTGGAGTTTGCTGGCACCAAGCTCGAGATATGTTACGTGTTCCACATGAATCAGAAGATAGACCCCAGCATATTGTCTTGCCCAATATAAGAAGAGCGGCGGAAACACCAAGGCATTGCATTATATGCATATGCATCGGGGTAGTTTTGCATTAACAGCCTTATTGTGCAAGTTAAGGACTGGAGATTCGGGAGACAGATTGTTTTGCTTATTTCAAGTACCAAGAAGAACCCTAGAGACGTTAATGTCTGTAGCAAGAAATATCTTGTTATCAGACTATGTTCCACAATTTCTTGGCTTTTCACATTTAAGAAGAGAGCAAGTGGCAGTAAAAAAATCCTACATTGCCGATCACATTTTTGGTGAACCTGATGCCCCAGCGGAACAAAAACCCGCAATAACAATCGCTGATGCAACCTATATATACACACAACAGCAGTAATTATTTGTTCCAAAAGGATACATATTCCCTACACAAATATAGGAACTTATTAAAACCATTTATCCTCTGTGCCTCTGATGGATATATAATAAATGTACGTGGACCATATAGTTCCACTACAAATGATGCAACTATAATGAATAACTTACTAAACGAAACCGAATTCAATGATTTTTACAGAGAAAATGATGTTTTTATCCTAGATAGAGGTTTTCGCGACTGCATGGATAGTCTTCATCAGAAAGGATACCTAGGTCATATGCCTGGAAATAAAGAAGGATCACAGTTGTCAACTCTTGACGCTAATAGATCACGCTGTGTAACTATAAACAGGTGGGTAGTAGAAGCTGTGAATGGTCGTTTTAAGCGAGATTTTAAAATATTCCGCCATGAATATTTTAACCGTGGTTGTCTTCATCTAATGGCAGATTTTAAAATAGCAGCTGCTCTGCTGAATGCGTTTACTCCGCCATTCGCAGAAAATATACATGCAGAGCAGTTTGTTTCAATTATTTATGAGCAACTTTTTTTAACCAATACCATAGCAGAGTTAGTTATGGAACATAATTTAAACAGGCGCGGTTCCTGGTTTGTATCCATAGATGCAACAACCCTATCTTTTCCGCGGCTATCCATGGAGGAATTAACATTATTTGCATGTGGTGTATACCAAATCCGCCAGGCCCGTTCATATGTGGGGGAGCATTTTCGCTTTCATGGAATTTATACATTAGAGGTATCCCGAGATAGACTAAATGGTTTAGAGGGAATAAACTCAATGTTGCCTCGAGCTAGAATAAAGTCCCGCCATTCTTCTGCTAAAACTTATTTTGTATTTCTGGTGGTAGAAACAAGCATGAATGGGCGGGACGCAATCAGAAGTTACTGCTGCAACTGCATTGTAGGTTTGAGAACAGTTGAATGTTGTTCACACGTAATGAGTATTGTTTGGTACCTCAGTTATGCTCGCCATGAGGGTTTTACCCGACCTGCCCCCTTCTTAGATGAAGTAATTCTAAGAACAAATTAATAATTATTATAATAAAGTAAATGTACATAGCAAAACAAAGTACCTATTGTTTTATTTAACTCCACTCAAAACCTCACACAAAACATCTCACAACCTCACAGAAATGTACATTGGTTATGGTTTTTTAATTATCTGAACTAAAGATCTTTGCTGTGTAGTGACGGCATAGAATATCATCACCCCATATCATGCCCCACCCCATGATATGGGGTGATGATATTCTATGCCGTCACCACACATAGAAATCGTCCTACCAGAAAACGGGCAGCAGTGTTATTCTGTAAACCATATATGACCATCAACCATCAAATTGCGATCGCCAACCCGTCTGCCGAGCGTGACGATTACGGTATTTACCCCCATTCTTCGGGGAGGCTCTTGTCCAGCAGTGGACATAATTTTGCTGACACGATGAAAAAGCTTTGAAAACAAAAACTCAAAACCAGAGTCTCAAAATCAGGACATAGGGCATTTCCTAATGCATCTTTAAAGAAATAAAAGTTCATTCCGAACTTGACGCAAACCGGAAAATCGTAATCCGGTTGAGGGTTGGGTTAGAAATATGCTAAAACAATATTTGTTTCTAGCTTCCATAGGGTTACGTTAGGAATAAACCTAACTTACTACGTACCTTACCCTCCACAAATCAAACTGGTTACACCACGTAGATTTGGTAGTAAACCATATTTTATAAAAGATTTTCAGATTCTTTGCATATTCCTAACCTAACTCGTTACCCGGTTAGGATTTTTGTATTAGGTTCGGAATAAATCCAGGTAAAACACAACAAAAAGACCGTAAAACAATCTATTACATTTCTTTATCACCCAAAACAATGTTAACGCAACTATAATATGTAACAATCTTCATTGGTACACAGACAAACTTTGACATTTACAGTATCTCTATTACTTACGCAGTAAGAGCGTTTTTCGAACTGCTATGTATCCACGGACAAGTAGACCGAACGTAACCTTAAACATAAAACTGGTTATAACTTTTATATACCAAGTTCTAAAAATCTAAGAAATTAAAAACGCCTTTTCTATCACATTAACCACCAATTAAAACTTAAAATAACACGAAACCGTAACACGAAATTTTACTAGCGGTACAAAAGTCCCATACATTCTTGACGTTTGCCTTTGTACGTAAAACAAATGAAGAACGATTAGTGTTCCATAAGAGCATGGCGATTTATCCACGCTCACTAGCCCATTCCACTTCCGCCCATTCCGCGTTCCACTGTGGCCGACGACTCAAAAATTATAAAATGTTGTAATTGATATTGTTTAAGCATCGTGTTTAAGCACAATTTGGTCGTTCTGCGTTTAGCGCGTTGATGCGATGTCCATGTGTATAGTTGTTTGGTGTGTTACTGTTAATGTCATTAGTTAATACTGGTATCGTAATCAACTTATAATTTATCCGTATATACTAACCCTAAAAATACCGCCCAGAATATCAATTCTCACCGGTCATTTGCTAAGTCGTGCGTTGATAATATAAAACACCATTCAATAAATTAGCTATAATTAGCATGCGTAATGTTCAAGTATTTAGTCTGGTGACTTTTTTAATTGGTGAGAAGGATTACTGATTATTTTTCTTTAGTATTATACGATTAAATGAAATTGATAGTAATGAAATGATGATGAAATGAAATAATAAAATGTATTCAGCACTTGGGCACTTTATACTATATTAAAGTTACAAAAAAAAAATTAACTAAATAGTCAGTTCGTGCGATCTGTTTTATCACATCAATATTAAATACTCTTTTTTTGTCATAAAAAATTAAATAATATTAAAATTACTTTAGTTTGTGTAAATGCGAAGTAAATTTATATATTCTCTAGTGTAAGACAGAATTGCCACCAGTCTTGGTTTAGCACTAAACTGTTAACAAGCTTTACTACAAGCCTTCCGCTGTGCCACAGGTTAGCTTTAGTTAGAAGATAAGTAATAAACTTGGCATAACAGTGTTAATATCTTTTTCTACATCAGCGTTAAATATTAGTCATCTGATGGGTGTTATTTATAAAGAACTTTAAATGACTAAATAAATACCGCAGGTGTAGTGACGCTACAACTGTGGACAAACTTTTCTTTTGAAGCGTCTTTATTACGTTAGCAGAAAAGACGGTTTTTGTACTGCATGTGTTTCCACTGAAGTGTCGTCGACTGTACAAGGAATTGACATGGCTTGTGTGAGAGGATGTGTAATCTTAAGTTCCGGGTGCAATAAAGTCATTCAATTCTAAGGAAATACAATACGCATTGCATTCTTATATAATGGAGTACATTACTGTCCCACATTAGGGCATGCACCTTCTCTAACAATGTGAGGGTATAGACATAGTCCTAACGAAAGTTGGCGTCGTCCAAAGAAACAGTCTAACCACAAGTTTATCGCTTTACTTATCATTAAAAAGTTGATTCAAGACTATTGTGTAACATATTGTTTTTTCTTAGTGTATTATAGGGACACTAAGAAAAAACAATATGTTACACAATAGTCTTGAATCAACTTTTTAATGATAAGTATGTTTAATTATATAAAATGGGGTCTCTCGAACTACTTTATTCTGCAGAAGTAGCGGGTATGTAAAATATATTCGAGTATAAGATCGCACTACGGCACTAATAATCGAATGACGTTACTAATTAGTATTACTAATCCTGTTGCAATATACAGAGAACAATAGAGAGAGACTCGAGAGTATTTTTTACATATAATGTTTTAAGAATATGATTACTCCTAAAGGGCTGAAACTGTGCGATTGTGTAGGTATATTAAAATTTTACTATTACTTTATTTAAAATAGAAGTACAAAAGTAACCGTTTTAGTTGTATTTTGTTTTGACGAGAAGTCATATCTTTTTGTTGAAGTTATACTTCTTTTAGCGCGATGGAGAAAAATGATGAGAGTGAATTTTTACGATGCGCGCGCACACCGACACCAAAAAATTTAACAGCATGAAGTTAGTTCTAGGTGGTATAACAGTGAATTCTTACGATGCGCATCGTAAAAATAACAGCATGAAGTTAGTTCTAGGTGGTATGAAAATTGATAACTATGTTCAAGTTGTATATTAAGAAGTATAACTTCTAACGCGTGTACATAAGCACACACAAGTTTTTTTTTATTCAAACGTTCCTAAAAACAAAAATGACTTTGTTGAATGTTGATTAATTATCCATACTAATATTACAAATGAACTGGTACTCATTCACGCCTAAACTACTATACTGTTTTGGTACGATTGTAACGTTATTCATTACGCGCGTAAGCGTAGTAGCTACTCTGCTGTGCCAATATTCGAGCGAGTGCAAGCAGCGTTGTGCATGGTGCTATATCCTAGCTACGTTGTTGCTACTGTCTGTCACACCAGTGGACTCGCTTGACCGACGCGGCAACGCCGACGCAACCCGAGTTGACCCGACCAACATCGAGTTTCGCTCGTCTCGACTCTCGACACAAAATCTACTAAATTAGTAACTACTAATTTTTATAATCGACATATCTCGAGACATTTTAAATAATCGAATGATTTCATTAGTATATCTCATAATCGCCCACCGCTACTCTAAACTGGGATTATGTAAAATATAAAATAAAATAAAAAAGGTTTTTATTCACGTAGACTTTAAAAAAGCGCTTGTAAATAGTCAGAACATGTTTGTAGTAATATAGTTGTATACATTAGATATTATTTCTAGTAAAATAGATATTTAGGTACATCCTGTATGAAAACATTTATAAAATTTATTTTATTACAGAAATGATATTTAGCTAGCTCGTATCAAGTTATTGTCAAGAGATTATGTTTAATTATCTAGTTTGTACTTACAAATATGTGCAACATAGCATCAGCAAATATACCATTTTCTTGCGTCCCTCATGTTAGTCTATTACTAGTCTAGTATTTTTAATATATATGGGATACCTAGGCAAACGGGCAAGTGGGTCACCTGTTGGTAAGTGTACACTAGCAACACCAGAGGAGCCGCAAGTGCATCGCCGGACTTTAAGAAAGGAATAGGCTCACTCCATGAAGGTTACCATGTCATACCGTATCGGAAGTACCTCCGCAGTTAATTTATTCCTCAGAGTGGTTGTTCCACTTACCTTCAGATCAAAGCGAGAGACAGAATGATATAACGAAGCTAGAGTCTCATACGAGAAAACCCATATGTGCTGTATAATAGACAGTCAAATATTATTGTAATAAAAATAAAGATACCTTTCCAATTATTCCGTGTAAAAAATATAAAGGATACTGAAAGTAATTCTGAATTTCAAATAGTTGGTATCTGTCGATTTTGAGCAATAAGAAACTGCGGACGTTCCAAATTGCACACTAATTCCTTTTTCCATTCTTTTACGGATTAATCTATACATATAATAAAATTGTAGGACAGTCAAAACTGTACATTGAATATTTTTTAAAAGGATACTTGGGGCGTGATCTACAACGATATCGAAGCCAAAAATATAGTTTTTAGAATTTTTGTTCGTGTATGTATGTCTGGGCTAAACTCAAAAAGTACTGCATGGATTTACTTTTGCATAAATATTACTAAGAGGTTCGGTCAACATATAGGCTACATATTATCACGCTATCACCTACGGGGGAGGAGCTGTGATAATTTATAAAATTTAACGCGGGTAAAACCGCAGGGAATTTCGATTATTTATTGTCAGTTGATTCCGAGGTATAAAATATATAACCTCCGTCTTACGAATATTCGATAAGGTCACATATGCTGACGTGAATATAACACTTTTTACCATTCCCAAAAAAGTGCACCACGTTGCTAAAGGAGCTCCTCTCCTCCGAACTCCTTTAGCGACGTGGTGCGCTTCAAAAATATATGATGTATTATTTTTGCCATCCTATTTGTAAACAAAAGCAAATTATGCTAAGTAATCTTTCGAAATTTGGAATGATCTGCCGCCGCCGAGCCTGGGCTTATGCTTGCCTATGCATGTAAAATACATTTTAGATAGCTTCCGTCGCTAATGTTCCATTATGTTGAACCTTATCGATGCAAGGCATTCGCTAACAATGTAAACAAACGGTACTACATTATAATAAATATAATAAACACACCTTCTCGCTAGATTAATGTAACATATCTTGTCAAATGATATATGTAGCCGCCAAAATAGTGTCAACAGCAAAGTACAGTCATAAATAAATAATAATACATTCGATATTACTAATTGTTTTAAGTATTATGTATCAATAGATAGATGGAACACTATACAAGGTGGAACAAAAGAATAGACAAAAGCTGGTCCAAAAAGCTTTGGAAATACATCATAAACCAGCTATGATTAATAGTAGCAGTATTCACAAACTGGGACTGTCGAATAGCTCGATCTGCAGGACCTGTGGGGAAGAAAATGAAACAATGCTACATATAATATGCAAATGCGAAGCGTTGACAAGACACAGAATGGCCAACCTAGGGCTGGCATATCCAGAACCAGGAGACTACAAGGATCTACTCCTAAGAAGCGTACTGCATTATGTGCATACTTCATTCAGGGCTCTAGGGATAGAATAAAAACCAATGGGGATAGTACAAAAGATCGTGAACGGTCGAAGTGCTGTCCGCAAGTACACCCCAACCAAGATAAGATAATACGGAGATTAATTTGACTATGAAACTGAACTACACGTAGCACATCAACGTATAACATTTATATAAAGAAAAATATTAACTTTTCACACAAGAGTACCGATCAGCTGATACATTTTGTATAGGGAGCAGTGAACATTGAAAAAGATTAGTAGATAACGCTCTTTAAGTTAAACGCCCAAACTCGGGAAATAAATCCCTGTGTCGTGGGGTCTGACGGACACAAAGTACATCCAGACTCAGAACAACTATTTATGTATGGGTCACACAAATAGCTGTCCTGCGCGGGAATCGAATCCGTGACACGAAGTGGCGAGGCAACTTCCTTTACCGCTGCGCCACACGTTTTTATTTCTACATCTTGTAAAGATACACTTAAACATTTGATTAATTATGTTTCTACTAGATTTCTATGCATAGGTTTGGCTGCACTGCCTGCCGTAAAAACCTCGGGGATAAAGAAAGCGTCTAAACGCTTTTCTAATCATCCAAGTCCCTTCGTGCTCTCGGCAGACAAATACTCCTCTCACCCAGGAACTTAGAATTCAACTGATAATACAAATGAGGGGGGGAGGGGATTCAAGGAAAGGGGAAAAACTATATCTGCATCACAGTGCCCCCACTTTTAGAGTTCAAACCTCGACTCAGGTGGCATACTTAAGTGGCTTTTAAATACGCGAGACTCGGCCTCGTACGATTGAGGATCGGAGGGAGCATTCGATCGATACGAATGCAAAGTAAGAGCAGAGACATAATATTTGGTGATGACTATACTTATTACGTAGATAATTAGCTATTGAATGTGTATTGCTTGCTTTGTGTAAACTGTTATCATCAGCGACAGACGATTATTATCTAGGGCAAACAGATCGCGATGAAATTTGCATAATCAGGTAAACAGAACAATAGAACACTATAAACCTTATTAACGCTCGTACTTATCAACCAATCTTGCAAATTACATTCTCTCTAGTAAACTGATATCGTTGATCTAGCAGTAGTTCAGCTGGAGAGCACAAAATTCAAGGTTCTTTTATGGGTTGAGTCTAAATGTGACTGGCCTATTGTTCTAGTAGCTATAGTGACCCTGTTGATATCCGTTATTTTGGGAGGAGGCTTTAGTCCAGCTTGACGATTTTCTGATGACATGTTGATATAATATAATAATAATAAGCAGGGACGTTATTTACACACGGCCATCTGATCCCAACCTACGCAGAGCTTGTACTATGGAAACCAGATAACTTATCTTTTATTTTTTTTTGTATAAGCGGGCGACAAACGAGCAAGTTGGTCACCTGCTGGTAAGTGATCACCGCCGCCCATGGACACTCGCGACACCAGAGGAGTCGCGGGTGCGTTGCCGGCCTTTAAGAATCAGGAAAGAAGTGTTGCTGACCCTTCCCCCCTCCACAACTACCTCTGGCGACCTTACTCACACTCCGAAACACAACATTAAAATTATTAATGTTATTATTAAGGAATGTCTTCTGTAAGGTGGAGGTACTTCCCCAGATTATACTACATATACTACTTTTCTTTTGTAAATACATACTTATATTGATAATTACACCCAGACTCAGGACAAACAGATATGTTCATGCTCACAAATATCTGTCCTGGGTGGGAATCGAACCCACGACCTCCATCTTGAAAAGCAAACATTTTGCAACCACGCCAACAACGATTATGACTGTTTAACAAAACAATTTTAAGTATAAAATTATGACGTAGTTTAGTAGAAAATTATTACTTAGCTACTAAATAATTTTATGTTTGAAGGTAACATTGTATCAACGTTCATGTCACGTTAGGTTACATTCCTTTTATGGACGGTCGGGAAAATGTTACCGTTTTATGGCTTCCTTTTGTGATACCTATCTCTCAAGGCTCTAGATAACATTTTTTCGTTTAATTGTGCATATCAAGCTGATATTAATTTGCAACATTTATTTTAAAAAAACATTTGTATTTAATAAGAGGCACTTTCAGCCGGTTGGTCTTATCGGTCCATAAGTGATTGGAGTGAAGATGTTAAGCACCTGGGAATGCGGTCAGACTATAGACCAAAGTTGTTTAAATGTCCGTGCTTCGGAAGGCACGTTAAGCTGTCGGTCCCGTTCGCAATGAAATAAAATAATGAAATTTATTAAGCACTTGGGTATTAATATATACTTTTACTTGTCAAGCTCACAATGCAGTGCATAAACATAGTGGAATACAGTATAAAAGTTACAAAGAAAAAATAATTAGTCCGTCCGTGCAGTCTGTTTTGACATATATTTTAGCTAGCTATTGTAAAATGTACTTATACTATATTAAAATTAAAGAATTAAAGGCCTACTAAGAGCCTTCTGCGATAGCCATCTGCTTAGTTGGCTAGCGCAGAAGGCTCTTAACCAGTAGCTTAATTTAAGCGACTAAAACCTGAAGGCCTTCTTTTGGGGTTCGCGTCACAGTTCAGGGGAACGAATAAACAAACGGTGGGTTCAACCGCGTACATTTACAAAATCAAGTAGTCGTTAGACGGTCGATAAGCTAAGTTAGAGGCCTACTGGGTTGAACAACACTGTCACTAGGGTAACCCCTGTCTATACGATAAAGTAAGTTACCAATATACTCAGTGGAATAATATCCTGGGACAATAATAATATCCTGGGACATTATTCACACACGGTCATCTGATCCCAAACTAAGCAGAGCTTGTACTATGGAAACCAGATAACTGATATACTACATATACTATTTTTGTTTTATAAATACATACTTATATCGATAATTTACACCCAGACTCAGGACAAACAGACATGTTCATGCACACAAATATTTGTCCCGGGTGGGAATCGAACCCACGACCTCCGGTGTGAAAGGCAGCGTATCTACCAACCACGCCAACAGGCCCGTCCGGAAAATTTGTCAATAAATTGCGCTGAGGATATAAACTTACACTAATGCACTGAGATTGCACAAAATAACAATGCATTGTTATAATATCGATTATTTATAATAATTAATAATTATCTATGTGGCAACACTAAGCGGTGACGTTTGACATGCAAATGAACCGAATGGATTAATTCTTTGATCTGGAGCGCTCTACGGGTTGGGAGTGTCAAAATAAGGTGTCGATAGGATATATTTATTGTGTGTACAATAAATATATCCTATCAACAGTGATTATAGAGGTTTTATAGTGTCGTAATAAATATTTAATTGTTACCAACATATAAAGCTTTATTACACAATAAAATACAATTAAATTCAACTGCATCCACGTTATAGTCAAAAAAAGCTCACTTCGTTAAACCCATTGCACTAAATGATGTATTGACTGACACAATGTGATATATTTTTTCTTGTTATTTAGAACATTTCATATGACAACTTTTTCTATTTCCGGATAGCGATTGATTAGATCGTATTTGTTTTAGTAGTTACTAGCTGTGCCCCGCGGTTTAAGCCGCGTTAAACTTTATAATTTATAGCCTATGTGTTAATCCAGGGTGTCAGCTAACTCCATACCAAATTTTATTAAAATCGCTTCAGCTGTTTAGACGTGAAGAAGTAACAAATATAAACACTCAGTAATAAACTTTCGCCTTTATAATATTAGTAGGAATTCTTTCACTTTCAGTTACAATTATTTATCCTTTCAATCGGTACATTTTAGGGAAGAAGAGTAATTTCTCTTGACGGGCCTGTTGGCGTGGTTAGCAAAGGCTTGTTTGTCACGCCGAAGGTCGTCGGTTCGATTCCCACCCTTATGATTTTATTTGTGTGCATGAATATGTCTGTTTGTCCTGAATCTGTAAGTGTTCCATAGTAAAAGCTCTGCTTGGTTTGGGATCAGATGGCCATGTGCAAATAATGTACCAGGATATTATTATTATTATTATAAAATGTTAACTTATCTTTGTTGGGTGTAAATACACTTGTATAATGCCTACTTCTACCCGTGAAGGACTTTTGTATTAGCCCTTTCTTCAGTATTTTTTTCCCCAAGACATTGATATCAACGCTTTTTATGAAAACCTTAAACTTTCATAATTCTGGATATGTTAGATCCAGGTATGCTGTCCTATATTTTGCTAAAACTATGCATTCGATGAGTATAATATTCAGAAAAGTGATAGCTTCTCATTGCTTTACACTCTGCAATATCCTGACCCCTTACGCTATTTTTGCGACGCTCAGACAGGCCAGGTAAATCCATATTAGATTCCAGTTCACCTTGCAAACACTTGTTCGAAATTTATGTTACTTAAAAATTAACATACGTTTTGCCATACAATATTTTATGTATAATGTGAAGTCTTTGCACCCTTTCATACATTAATAAATAATAAAAATACATCTCTAGTTCACTAAAATACACATAGTAGTTACATAATAATTAGAACATAACACATTACCCAAAATCGCCGCGTTTTGCCGGACTATTAATAAGTCAAACTAATGTTAAACAATCTCGCCCAGCGAGGTATACTTAAAAGTTCTAAGAGATCTAACCAGACTTATTCAATTTGCAAATGTTTTAGATAGTAGTTCGCCTAGGGTATATTCAACGAACTACATGTACTTATCGAACGAATCACGTACACACGCCAAATAACAATAAGCTTTCAAAGCGATACTTCAAATACTTCGACACGAAACGTGTTCTTTTCTCTAAGAATGTTCACTTCGCATTTAACGTTTTTCTCTAAGAATAACTTAAACAGGAAGGAAACGATGTTATTGCATACTTCCGGTCGGCTTCTATAAAGCTGTACAACGTCAATATCTAGTACAGCTGCGTTCCGAATCACGCATACACTCATAGGAATCAATCAACTCAAAATTTGTTCTCCTAAATTGAAAAATTTGTTTGTACTTAGAGCTATGGCTTAAGATTTTAACAAAACTAAGTCTAACCCGTTAGAGTAAATCTGCCTTTAATCTCGAATTCCATTTATCTTTGCGGCAATATATGCTATTTTCTTTTCATTTATTTAATGCCCAAATTAGGGTAATTCCTCCTTATCACCAGCCCGTAAGTTATCGGATAGATTAAGCACATATGCGACCGCCAAAGTGACTTAATTCTTGAACATTTTTGTGCTCCGGAGGGCACGTTAAGCTGTTGGCCCCGGTTGTAGTCGTAAGGCAAGAGTCATTAAGAGGTCTACTGGGCGGCTTCACCTACTCTGACTCTAGGATATCCAGTGTGCATCCATATGTATTAATATAATATCTTGAAATAAAACTAACTGCGTTGCTCTGAAAATCAAATTTATCAAAATGCTGTACAATTTTATCTTATTTCTATACAAATTATTTACAACTTAAATCATAAACTTACCTGATAAGAGAAACAATATTTAAGTAACTATTTCACACGTTATTATAATAATTACAATATTTTATATTCAATATATTCTTTGCTCAGTTGACAACATGGTTGAAAACATTTAATCATAAATAATATTGCGAACTACATACATGTCATACGTTCAATGAAGTAAACCTTCATTTACATTAATATACCTACGTGTCCGTATCCGTGTGGGTTCCAGCCCAGAAATAATAACAGGGTCACACCGTACAATCACGCGGGTGTCGCAAAAGGCGACTAACGGATACACCAGGTAGCCGTGCAGCATGCCAGGTACGATGACTACGGTAAACCACTCCAAATGCCAACTATGTGGAAACCTTAAGGGGAAAGGGCTTATGTTCAGCAGTGAACCACAGCAGGCTGTTGATAATATTTTGACCAAAACACGCCAAAAGCAGTTATATTATATCTAAAATTCACTTCAAATCCTCCAATTCCAAAACATTTAATTTGTACGGATCATGCAACGAAAATGTGTGAAATGCAGGGGTGCCAACCACACCCACAAAGCGCATAGCGGGTAAACAAACAAAAACAAACTACTTTGTGACGCGGATAGTTAATAAATACGCGTTTGTGTTTCACCAGTTGGGACCTCTCCGGACTTAACCCGGAAGAACGGCCCGCGTCGCGTATTAACGTAGAGCGAAAGTTGCACAAAACATCTCTAAAACGATACGCCCTCTTGCATCTCCCCGCCAGTAACCGCCCAGAGTCGAGGTTCGAATCCCAAAGGGGGTGCCTTCCGGCGCGGGTACTTAGTTTGTAGTTTTGATTTGCTAGACGGTTAGAGCCCACGCTCATCTCTATAGTCCGGTGAAGCAGTGAAAGCCGTCAGGTTAACTGCATACGTCATGTTCTTTCACAAAACACCAGTTGGGTCGTAAATTGTCTGCACGTGTAGCGCAGTGGTTAAGATAGTAGACCTGCTCCTTTGTATTGACAGTAGCCCTACACCTGATGCAACACAGCCTTAGAATTAATTGATGGAATTTTATTGTCTTAACAGATAAACCCAGTTTAGGGCTTACCGCCGAAAATTTTAAATCTGTGTCGCACAACCCAACGCTTTGCTTGTGTATCAGATCAGCAAATATAGAAGAAATGCAGCAGTGTATAGTAACTATCGCACTTTGATTCTACTACCAGGTCTAATGATGCGCCCCGACGGTGAAGAACAAAAACGCACTCAGCGGTTTCCTCTACCAACGGTTTCAACATAGAGAAGAACATGTGACGGTCCAACGAAAAATACTCAAGAGGGCATCTATACGGGGTTTGGTCATCTTTACCATCATATTTCCATGGTTGGATTATGACGTATTTATTTTAAACTTCTTTAGAAAAAGAAAATCAAACCAAGTTTTGTAACATTCATAATTTTTAGACAGAACCAACAATTCCAAAATAATGTTTTTAAGTTGAAAGGTTTTTATCTTTTTTTAGTTAATCTACTTCTTCAAGGCGTCTTAAGGTTCGCTTGAATACTTACTTTATAGTTCGCCCAGATCAATTATGTCCACGTCGTGAATTTGTCTCGTTATTAATCGCAAATTAAAGTATTTTTTTATAGGCGTAATAATCCCCCCTCCACGCAGATGGCAAAAGTGCCCAGAAGGCTGGTCGCATTGCCACGCTGGATGGCAATGCTGATCCTCTAACCCAAAATAGGGTAGTTTTATCTAATTATTGTCAGCTTATATATTATAATTAGATCCTTTATATAATTTAATAATTGCCTTTTAAATTTTATATATATATATATATATATTTACTTAAACATATTTTAAAGTTTTGAGATTAACTCCCAAGAAATTAAAAACATCGTGATTATAACAAGGTTAAAAATAGTCTGTCTCACGCGCTTCTGAGTTCACCTCGTGGTTTACGACCGATAAACATCAAAGAAACTTCAAAATAATATGTACTTACTTATAACTCTTAACACGATTAAGATCTGCTTTACGATTTCTTAGGAATAAACACCAAAAAGTTTTAAAAGACATTTAATGACAAATCAGCCGTATAGCAGATTTTTATCGAAATATTTCGATATGTCTATCTATAAGCATATAGCGAAGACGTTATGCGGAACAATATTCAAGTTTTGTTTAAAGTTTGAACGTTCCTTCCAGTACCTTAAAATATTTATATTTATGTATTTAGTTGACTTAATACTGAGTTATCCTCTTGATTGTTATGGTTTGACTTTTAAAAGTAAAATAAAGAAGCTAGAAGCAATCCAAATAAGATTTTTAAAATTATTAGTAAACAAGAAAACCAAAAACAGTTACTGTTGTAAAGGAGACTATAATAGATTATTCAAAATATGTAAAATTCAACCAGTTAGCCTTAAACATAAATACCTATTATTGGTCAATAACCACGGCAGTCGGGATAGTGACACATTGGTATCTAACGGGTATACTACCAGGTCGATGACAACAGGTGAATATGATGTACCCAGAGTTTGTAATTATTATGGCGACAGAACCTTAAGAAAACGCATTCCCTACCTATTGAATACTTTGCCTGTTGACATCAGACAAGAAGATAAGAAATTAAAATTCGCACGTCAACTAAAGAGATTATTAGATACTATGTAAAATGGTGGTATCAAGTATTAGGTTATAGATGTACCTGATACTATGTTATTATTATTGTAATATAGACCTAATGATCTTATAGTTAAACTGCGTAAGCAATTTTGTGGGGCTATGTAATTAGTTTTTAAGACATTTTAAGAGAAATAAAGCAAAACCAACCAACCAACTACATAATTTTATCATAAGTTTTGTTTGTTATGTCAAATATGGTGTGAGCCAATAGTTTGACAGGTAACTCTAAAATAAATGCATCTATACGATTTTCTATGAGACAAATAGCGAAACACAATTATTAACGCTATTTACTGTTTATAGCAAGCAATCGATTTAAGATATTTATATTTTATCAAAATTCTTTACTGGCTTGGTAAATGGGATTCCATTTAAAACTATATAGGATGTTATTCTAACTAAACATATCCTTTTCTATGAATATATACAATATACAAATTTATTGACTGTCTGACTGTTACATCAAAGTAAACTATTGCCTACACCTAGAAAGGCCTATGTTATTCAATATTTCAAATCTGCAGAACCAGGAGACATACTCCTGGGTATGGGTCCTGGTTATAGAGATTTGAAATATTGAATAACATAGGCCTTTCTCATAACTTAGAAAGGTTTTTTCACAAATCTAAACCTATAACTACCTATACCTATAACCTAATATGAGGGTAAAATAAAATAAAATAAATAAATAAAAAAGGTTTTTATTCACGTAGACTTTAAAAAAGCGCTTGTAAATAGTCAGAACATGCTTGTAATAATATAGTTGTATACATTAGATATTATTTCTAGTAACATAGATATTTAGGTACATCTTGTATGAAAACATTTATAAAATTTATTTTATTACAGAAATGATATTTAGCTAGCTTGTATCAAGTTATTGTCAAGGTAAAAAGGTTCATTGACCCAAGCACGGCGCTAGAGGCTGCGTCAGGGAAGTCCATTGCAAAACAGAGATTTATTTCCATAGTGTGAGGGTTCCACTTATAAAAAGTGGGTTAACTTTTCTAAAATTATCATTCGACGAAATATTATGCATTTTTCATAAACAGGCTGGCCGAGGAGTTGTGTTCAAACGCAATATTTAAATACTTTATGATGAGGAGTATTCGAATCGCCGCCCTTTATGGTATACGAAAAAAGAAACATAAAAGAAAAAAGGATTCGTGACATAGTTATACTATTGGCGGCCTTATCGCTAGGTTTGATTTCTTCCAGGCAACATAAGTAGGGATTGGAATATGGAATAAAAGAGTTGGGGTAGTAGTCAGTGTACATAAATTATGAAATGGTTCATGAGTAAAACAACAACAACATAATTATACAAGCTATAATTGATTAACAATCGCCAAGTCGTATTACGCATCTTTTACCCATCATATGCATTCTAGTCGTCTGCAAAATACGAAATAAGGATGCCAGATATGCAAAGCAGATATCTAAAACTTGTTACTATAATGTTGGTGCTTATTTCTTAATGATAACAGCATCCGCCCAGGAGTGGCTCTACTCTGCTAATCAGAAACTAATCTCATAACAGTTTGTTGAGAACAATCGCACTTACCTACCATCCTATGTATACTTCAACTTATCTAAAAATGAATACGTTGTGAATTCTTATCATTATTTTGAACCATTATTGTTCAGAGAAAAGTTACACACGTAGGGGTTGAATTAAGAAGAGAACATATATATATTTTACCAAAATTTAAATTTTTTATCTAATGCTTGTACCTTTAAAATAGTCGAAAGAGGAATATCAGACAACATGTTTGCTTTTATTTGTTGCCAGTAACCTGAATATTCAAATTCAAGTTTTTTACTGTAAAATTCAAATCTACTTCCACACATTTTGGGAAGGAATTAATTTCGGAAAAGTCTTTACGTGAATTACAATAATATAACATGTAGCTACTACTATCAGTATTTCAGGGTTGTCACAGTATTTGTAAAGTCTAAGGGTCTATCTAATTAGATCAATCGGTCAGAGCATCCTCTTTATATAATAATATACATCATTCTCGCAACTGTAATAATATTTTTTTGCAAATATAAAGCCCTTTACATATGATCTTTGTACTCCGTACTACCGAAAAATATACTGACCAACTTACTAACATATATAGTTAAACACACACACACACACACACACACACCTAGTTTAAAAAATAGAAACTATGACATTTACTTAAAGCTTAATTATGAATCATATGTAATGTAAACTTTTTGCCCAACCATCCTCACCTAATTCGTTCATATTGGCCTAAGTTTGAAGCCATGTTTAAATTGTAATATTATTGAAAAGTGACCTTGTTCTTTTTCTGCAAGTTTTGAGCCACTGCTAATCGCACTCTAACTTGACTTTCGGCTCCAAATTTTAACTCAGAGTGTGCTTGAAATCAGGCAATCCTGTTGAGAAATGACTTGAATATACTAGTGGTGCTGTAATTAAGATAGTTGTTTCGCAGTTCGCTACTTCACTACTCGGCGCCCACGTGTTTTATAATATACTTGTTTGAAAATAAGTGTTGGCGTGTTTGGCAAATCCTTGCTTTTCACGCCGGAGGTCGTGGGTTTCGATTCCCACCCAGGACACATATTTGTGTGCATGAACATGTCTCTTTGTCCTGAGTCTGGGTGTAATTATCTATAAAATGTATTTTAAAAAAAGGAGTATATGTAGTATATCAGTTATCTGGTTTCCATAGTATAAGCTTTGCTTAGTTAAAGACCAGATGGCCGTTAGTGAATAATGTCCCTAAATATTGTTTATTTTAGCTATACAATGAGCATGTAAGTGCAGCAACTACAGCAATAAAGTGCTTGAAAAAAAAAACTGTGAAATGCAAATACCATGCGCGGAAGTTTTCATTCCTTTGCACGCAACACAATAAACATAGGTGCTACTTTTAGAGATATATGACTTAATTTGTCATATTTCTCTGAAACGGTCCGCATTTAAGTTAGTAAATGAAGATTTTTAATGAAAAATTGTGCTTGGCAGTTTCTTTTCATTTTTAACGTGATGTTTAGCGTTAGTATTAGCTTTCACTACTTTACCGAACAATGTAGGCAAGCTAGGGCCCAAACCAAATATAATTGCAAACTTAGTATACGCGCTTAACAGCCTTTTGGGGTCGAACGGCAACTCTGTTAGGTTACATGACTCTAGGTGTTTTGCGGAACTGTCGCTCTACGTTAGTATACGATACATTTATTTATTTATTTATATAACAAATGTTCACTACACTTACAGTTTGGCGCCAAACGTTCGTTCGTGTAGTGAACTACAACATAGGTACATATACAATTCATACTATTATTATATATTACGAGTATCTTAAGAACCAATTACACACATTAAATAAAGTTTACAAAACGACAAAAATTCTTTTACATTATTATAAAAAATGTCAGCATCTGGTTCACTGGCAATCAGGCCATTAAGCAGGGTTACAGCTTGGCTAGTGGGAGCATATTGAGCAGTGCATGTCCGTACCTGTGGTGCAGCCAGCAGCCGGTGTGAATGTAATCTCGTATACCGATCCGGTACAAATAGGCAACAACGGGACAACGAAGATGGGTTATCTATTTTACCATTAAAAAGTAGATAAAAATTTGTCTAATTGTAACAATGTCACGGTCACCCATCTAAAGATGGACCACGTTGCTTAGTTGCTTTTCCTCGGTGATCGTTTTCGAATCACCTTAAAGATCGGTAAGGGCTACAAATATAAATAGGTATGTTCTCTTTATTGGAACCGTTAGGAGTAATAATTGATATCAAGGGAATGTGCAGTCATTTTTAGATTAGACAAAGTTTAGCTACTTAGGTGTACGGGTTCCTGCTTTAGAGCCAACGGGGCACTAAAGAGTTCCTACTTTTGCTTATCGTTTCCATTATTACTATACTTGCATAGAAATGCTTTGTTATGTATTCGAGGAATAAGTTGTACAGTATGTAAATATATTTGGGACGGTCTTCATACTGTCCATACCTTGTTTTGATAAGGTAGGGGGAATGCCACCCGCAAAAGTGTATGTTGTGGGTATGTTGGACTACCACCAACTAAACCTAACCTGCCGTGGACTTCACTTAGCGCCTGATGGGGAGGAGGAGTGAAGGGGAGGAGCCTCGGGAACGCGGGTATGCTAAATTTATGAAACACTATCTATTAATGAACATAAACTGATTAAAGAAAACCGTTAAGCAACGACAAAAAAAAATGTATTTGCAGCCCCCTATGCGACATTTTTGGTATGGAAAGTTCAGTTTAGAAGTCAAAGTAATGGAATCGCTACTACTGCTAAGCTTACATGAAATCGACTGGGAAATTAATTGGTAAAAAATGTTTATAATATCATTAATTTTCTTTTCATATTTGCCCTAAATTAGTAATAGACTAACCTAATTAGATATTTTTAGTATGTTATTATGTTTAGTAATCAAAATTCTGAAAACATAATTAGTGAGGCAAAGATTTAATTTGAAACATTAGCATACTAAGTACGAAAATTATTTCGTGGGAGTTTGTTGTTTTTCTCTAAGAATTCAACAGTGTATATTTTGTGTTGGTATTTATCATAGCTGTAGGGAATTTAATATTGATATAAACTTTGTTATGTGAAAATTAATTTATATTTATTATAATGAAAATTCTTAGAAGCCCAAAATTATATTCTTTCAGAGAGGTAGGGCATAGCGTTTATTCGCTCAAAGAGCAGTCCAACTGGGCAACCACCTCCAACTTACAGAAGACATTCCTTGATAATAACATTAATAATTTTAATGTTATGTTTCCGAGTGTGAGTAAGGTCGCCAGAGCTCATTGGGGTGGGGGAAGGGTCAGCAACACTTGTTTGCTGACTCTTAAAGGCTGGCAACGCACTCGCGAGTGTCCATGGGCGGCGGTGATCACTTACCATCAGGTGATCCACTTTTACTCGTTTGTCGCCCTCTGATACAAATAAAAAAACTTTTGCTGGTAACAGACGCGAAATGCTTAGCCTCCAATTACACAGTTTATTTATTTATCAAAGTTAAGAGTTATGCTTTTATCAGTCAAGCTGCCTCCGTTCTTCTATGTTCGTTTTTTCCTCGGAAAGTGCTTCAAATTCACGATAGGATTCTTCTTCCACTTTCTCTTTAATTTCATCCAAAAATAATTATATATAAATAATAATTTCATCGAAAATTAGAGGTGTAGTCAGAGCAGAGCAAGTCTGCTCTGACTACACCTCTAATTTTCTTTCCACGCATTATTTTCGAAATTATAGTTGTATAATGCTACCACAATCTAATAGTAGATTGAGTTTTAAAGCCAGTATGTTTTGGGCCACTTAACAACGTGGCTCGATGAGTTCTGTTGGGCTAACTGATACCCGTATCAGTTCATCATCATCATCATCATCGCCATATCAGCCGAAAGGTTCGCCTGCGGATTTTGACGTTTTAAATTCGATCGTGCAGGGATACTCGGAGCATTGCCCTCTCAATTGCACTTTGGGTGACTTTGACCCTTCTAATGAGGCCCATATCAGTTAACTCACCAGAACTCATGAAGGGTGAAGAGTTGGCAATGTGTGAGTATTAGACTGACATGATGATGAGTATTACCATGTACTGGCCTGTTGGTCTACTGGTTAGTGACCCTGACTGCTAAGTCAGAGATTGTGGGTTCGATTCCCACCCGGAACAAATATTTGTGTGATGAGCCCGATTATTTGATGTCTTGGTGTAATTTAACTATAATAAGTATGTGTTTAGAAATATATAAGTATGTTTATCAGTTGTCTGGTTGCCATACAGGCTCTGCCTCGTATGGGATCAGATGGCCCTGTGTAAGTTGTCTCAAGATATTATGTCGTAAGCATCAAAGGTTAATCAAAACTAAAATCAATTGATAACTTGATTTTCCTACTAATATTATAAAGACGAAACTTTGTGAGCGTGTATGTTTGCTACTTCTTTACGTCTAAACGTGAATAACGATATTAATAAAATTTGGTATGAAATTAGCTGACACACTGGATTAACACATAGGCTATAATTTATAAGTTTAATGCGGATAAAACCCCGGGGCATAGCTAGTATAAAATATAACAAAAACTTTGTGACTTACTAGAAACTTTGTGACTACACATCAACGGATATCTATCTACTGGTACGTATTGTTCAAATTTAGAAGGAAACTAAGTACCTGCTTAAAGCACGTACAGCGGACTAGAATGTCTTTTTACATAAAGTAAATTGCTGGCAATCACCATAACGTGGGTTCGATTCCCACCCACTTTGCTACGTTTGCTACTTCTTCACGCCTAAACGTGAAGAGCGATTTTAATAAAATTTGGTATGATATTAGCTGACACCCTGGATTAACACATAGGCTATAATTTATAAAGTTTAATGCGGGTAAAAGCGCGGGGCAGAGCTAATAAAAAATATAACAAAAACTTTGTGACTTACTAGCATACTTCGTACACATCAAACGGATATCATTCTACTGGTACGTATTGTTCAGATTTAGAACGAAACTAAGTACCTGCTTAGTGCACGTACAACGGGCTAGAATGTCTTTATACTTAAAGTAAATTGCTGGCAATCACCATAACAACCGCAGTAAATAAAACTCTTACTCTACAAGCCTTGAAAGTAAAACATGTACTCATAGAGCTGACCATAGGGGCATTATTTCCAATGGTTGATATGATTTTGTATACACCACTGTGAATAAGCACTTCAATATAATTATAATGTAATCAATTGAAGATAATATCGAATTTATGAAGTAATATTAAACGCGACCGTCGCTAAATATACAACGTCCGTCATAATAATAATAAGATATCATTAAGTTATCATTTGTGGAGATTTTAATGTAAATATTTTGGAGAAAAACTCAACAAGATGTAATTTTTTAAATTTGTTTAAATCCTTTAATTTACATCACAACTTTACAGAACCAACTAGAGTTACTGCCACAAGTGCTACATGCATTGACAATATATTTAGCTCTGCAAAACCTTTAAATCAATTAATAATTAATAAGATTCAGTCAGATCATTCTGGTCAGTTGGTCACTTTTTCAAATTCTCCAAAGGTTCAAAGTACACAAATAAGTTACATACCATATAGGGAAAGCCGTTTAGGAATTTTTAAATATAATATAGCAGGAAAACTGGCATTGTTGCCCTATCATAGTGATCCGGATCACTTGTACAACTCTTTATTCAACTTGATTAATGGTGAGTTCTGCTCAATATTCACACCCAAACAGTTGTCTGTAAGTAACCGTCTGATGTTCTGTGATTGGGCAACTCCAGGAATTTATAAAAGTCGCAATCAATTATATAAATTGTATGAAGAAAGATCCTATAATCAAAATACGACTTTTCTAGAACATGTAAAACAATATGCCAAAACCTTTCGAAGAGCCTGTTCCATTGCTAAGTCGTTGTACTTAAAAAATATTATAAAAAATTCGACAATTAATATTATTAAAACTACCTGGAAGATCTGCGGTTGAACACGCTGCGGCTAGACCAACGACGCAGTCACGTTGATATTACATATAATCTTTATCTTATAAATATTTGCAACTTGTTTGGTTGCACGACATGTATTTATTTCCAAAAATAAAATGAGTGAAGTTGTAAACAATTTAAAAAGGCGAGATAAGCGCTGTATAACTCAAAGTATTCGCGTAACCTTACGTAAGGTTAAAGTTATAACATTTATGCATAAAATATGCAGTTCACAAGAAACATTCCCTTCTAAGCCTTCCTTATTCCGCTAACGTTAGAATTTTATTATTATTTTTATTATTAGATGACTTACAGTAGTTTTATGACAGCTAATAGTGATTGTAGCTTTTAATAATAATTGGACGTTTACGTTTAGTTAGCGTAAGACGCTTTTACTGCTGCGCCGGATAATAGAGATGAGTGGAAGTTCAAACCGTCTTGCAAATAAGACTACAAACGAAGTAACAGAGGGCATGGCTTTGTGGTTTAAACCTTGGATGTGTGGGAGAGTCACATTTCTTTTTTATAAAATGGGTTGGCAAACTAGCCAGTGGGTCACCTGATGGTAAGTGATCACCGCCACCCACGGACACTCGCAACACCAGAGGAGCCGCAAGAGCCGGCCTTTAAGAAAAGAATAGGCTCGCTTCTTGAATGTTGCCATACCGGATCGGAA
Organism: Pseudoips prasinana; assembly: GCA_951640165.1. Taxonomy (NCBI): domain Eukaryota; kingdom Metazoa; phylum Arthropoda; class Insecta; order Lepidoptera; family Nolidae; genus Pseudoips; species Pseudoips prasinana. The sequence continues at coordinate 11,061,295 of OX621239.1, forward strand.
ATACCTCCGCAGCTAATTGATTCTATGACTTTGATAATTGTAGCGTACTTACCGTATGGGCAGCCTAATAGCCACAATCGGGTCCAACAGCTTAACGTGTCCACACAATTATTATGTTAACAGATAAAAAGAACATAACCTAATAAGGTGGCCTTTATCGGAAGAAAATGGTTGCTTTATATTTATTTTATACAACCATGTCGACACTCGGTTACCATCTCGCTCATCTTCCAGCGCCAACCTCATTGCTATTTTGCAACATTTTTTTTTTTTTTTTGATAAGGCAGGGGTAATGCCTTCGCATGCCACCCGCAAAAAGTGTCTGCGGGTGGGTATGTCGGACTTGCACCGACTAAACCTACCTGCCGTGGACTTCTCTTGGCGCCTGATGGGGGAGTCCCGGGAACGCGGGTATGCTGCTCCGGTACCCCCCTTTTGCGCCATGTCCCAGATGGTAGGGACACGTACCCTGGGAGGACTCCTTTGGATTGCCTTTCCCTATTGCCAACTCCCGCGCTGGCCCTGACAGATCGCTATCATCCCGGAGCTGCTTGTACATGGCGGCAGTAGAGGACACTTCTCACACTGCCGCCGCAGCCCCGAGGGGCTATTTTACAACCTATTAACTAATAATATCTTGGGACATTATTCACACACGGCCATCTGATCCCAGACCATGCAAAGCTTGTACTATGGAAACCAGATAACTATACTATACTATATTACATATACAATTATTCTTTTGTTAATACATACTTATTTAGATAATTACACCCAGAGCCAGGACAAACAGACATGTTCATGCACACAAATATATGTCCTGGGTGGGAATCGAACCAAGCATTTGCCAACCACGCCAACACACCGTTTGTCGACATGGTTGTCATATGACCTTCATGAGAGTTACCGTATCCTATGCCGGATCACAAACGTGGATCATTAAAAAAATAAAAAAGGTTTTTATTCACGTAGACTTTAAAAAAGCGCTTGTAAATAGTCAGAACATGTTTGTAGTAATATAGTTGTATACATTATTATTTCTAGTAACATAGATATTTAGGTAAACATTGTATTGATTGTATGAAAATCATGATCATTTACGCGTTTCCCATCCTTTCTCTCTCTCCAATTAGCTTGGGCGATCACATCACATGATCACAATAAAACGTGCACGTGTGGTGCAGCGGATAAGACAGTAATTTCGTGTCGCGGGTTCGAGCCCGGCGCCGGACAACTATTTGTGTGACTCATAAATAGTTGTTCTGAGTCTGAATGTAATTTGTCACAGATAATCCCTATAGGGTGTGGGTGTCTTAAAAAAAACTACCTGGAAGTCATTCTGTAAGGTAAGGTCCGAGAGGCCTTTTGCTAGTCGACCTGCTTCATAGAAAGAAAAAACCCTCTAATTTAGTTCAATATTTTCGTTGGCATTTTGGAATTGAAAGAGTTCGACCAAATTAACAATCTCGTGCCGTTCTCAATGACTCCATTCTCTCTCTACTTTGGATGTCTGGAAGGCATCACAAATTGTGATAAGGGGAAGCCTTGCATACTTTTATATAAGTAAGAAAATATTTTTGTTCAGCACAACACATAGAAGGAAAATAATAATGAAAAAAAAACGAGTTTGGTTTAGACCACACGAATAAAGTAAAACTTAGAAAATCGAAACGTAACTGGCTTTGACAGAAAGAGACAGAGATAATGTGTGCTCGCATCTCTCTCTCTTGCTCACATTAATATACGAAACGTAACACTCTCTCTTTTTCTTAGTTCATCTCAGTTCACTAACATCTCCCTCTCAACTTGCGTTCGCCTCGCCCGATCACATTTTTCGTTAGGCTCTCGTCAGCCATTCAACAGATTACTTTCCAAGTCAAGCGTGCGTAAAGAAGTTTCACTTTAACAATACAATACATTTAAACTGCCTCGTTGGTCTAGCGGTAGCGTGTTCACCCTCAGATAACGAGGTCCTGGGTTCAAATCCTGGGTCGGCCATAAGTGATTTTGGGACTTTTCTGTAAAAAGAAAAATTTCTCAACTTCAGCCCGAAGTCTGGGAGTTGCCGGTATTATACCCCCGTGCCTCGGAGAGCACGTAAAGCCGTCGGTCCTGTGCCTGACCTCTTTCCGGTCGTGTCGCTAGGCATCCCATCGGATCATGAGAGTGATGGAATAGAAAGTGCTCCTGTGTTTGCGCACACACTTGAGCACTATAATATGTCCCGCGCAGATGGCTAATCTCTGTTGAGACTGGCCGCCGTGGGCGAAATTTAGCTAGGAGGACATTATTACATTTAAAAGCACACACATACAGAAAAACACAGCTATTTTTATTAATTGGTGTACAGTAAAGAGTTTATCTTACTAAAACATCTCTCCTATCACGGAACATTTTTATCTTTCAAACGAAACCCGTTGTCAAAGCAAGCTCGTAGCGAAAATAATGATTATGTTACAATATCATTATTGACACTTACAAATTGACGTGTAGCGGAAGTTACAAGGAAACCGGTAGGACGTCGACACAACTCGAAACAGTGTCACGTTACACTATCTTACGATCAAGAATTAATGACTTCGAAACATTATGGAGTTCAAACCCTTTGAAGGCATACCTATATCTCATTACAACAAAAACAAGAAACCTTTGCTTTTCAAATTATGTTCTCATTGCTCTTAAATTTACTGGAGCTATAATATTTTTTTTATCTTTTATCCGTTCACGTTTACCATTTTTAGAGCACAATACTATACGAAACAAGAGCTTAATATGATAGATAAGGCCATTGATGTATGACCAGACCCCGATAAATAATTCATATGTATAACAGAGCCGAAAATAAAATGTTTTTGTAGCGAAATTTTCAATTGATATACGTTTGTTGCTATAAATTAATCATTGCAACGTTCTTGGATATAATAAAATTAAATAAATTTGACAAAAACCACGTTATAGTAGTTAGTTAGGACGAAATGTAGGTCTTTATTATTTTTAAGCGGCCATGTGTGACCCTGTTCTTTTAACGTTAATTGGTTATTAATAAATGTTACATTTGGAAGTAATAGTGATTTATGACGGACTATGACGTGTTTAGAGATAGACGTTAGATAAGTTAATAAATATTGTTAATGGCACTTTGTACTCTATTAAATATAGTCAGGCGTACACATGTTACGGGCTTGTTGGCGTGGTTGGCAAATGCTTGCTTTTCACGCCGGAGGTCGTGGGTTCATTTCCCACCTAGGAAAGCTATTTGTGTGCATGAACATGTCTGGTTTTCCTGAGTCTGTGTGTAATTATCTATATAAGTATGTATTTTTAAAAGACAATTAGCATATGTAGTATATCAGTTATCTGGTTTCCATAGTACAAGCTCTGCTTAGTTTGGTATCTGATGGCCGTGTGTAAATAATGTCCCAGGATATTATTATTATTATATGTGTGCTTCATCAACCTTATCCAATTATGGACAAAGACCTCCTCCAAAGGTCTCCGTCACGTCGTTGTTTGGAGGGGTTTCCTTCAGCCACAGTGGCGACCACAGTTAATTGGTAGCTAGTACATAGGCGACACTGCTGCCCGACTACTTGGTGAATATCTCTGTCGCCCTGTTTTTTTCGAAACAACTAAGTGTGATGTAGTAATTTCTTAGAATACTTTCTTAATGATTTTATGGTATGCTAGAGATACCTATAGTAGTATGATTGTAGTTAGATATATTTCTTAGAATACTTTCTTAATGATTAAATAAGTCAAATCTAGATCACTAAGTTTAAGGATGCTATAGGATTTTTTATTTTTAGCTAAGGCAGTGGTAATGCTAACACATGCCACCCACAAGAAGTGTCTGCGGGTGGGTATGAACGAAATCTCACCAACTAAACCAAACCTGCCATGGACTTCTCTTCACACCTAGTCGGAGAATACGAGTATGCTGCTCCGGTGTCTTCCTTTCACGCCAAGGTTTGTTGTCCTACCGGATTGCGACTCCTGCCAGTTAGGATCGGCAAAAGTGCAAGCAATTTAAAATTATGAAAAACAATAAACTACATTTTTTTGAGATAACAAAGTTATTCTGTTATTGCATGCAAGTTTTACGTAATATTATTGCTTCTTTTTGCCTGTATATTTTTTGCGAGTGAAATTGTAACTATTATAGCCTGTTAAATCATTAGTATTCTTCCAAAACCTGCCGTAAAAGTTATATATTGTCAATTTCACAGTTTGCCCGGCTAATTTATTTAGTTCGTTTATGGTTGAAATAGGTGTTTCATACACTCTATGTGGCGGTTTACAAATACACAGCTGAAATTTTTAAAATAAATATTCAACGTAGTTTTAGGTTTGCTGACAAAATATATACAGGGTGTCCCAAAACTCAACGTCAAGCCGAAACGGGGTGACAGGATTGATCATAACCATCACGAGAAAAATCTGAAAAAAAATCTATCCCATGCAGTTTAAAAATTATGGGCATTTTAAGAAAAACCTAGAAATTTGATCAAACTGTACCATTTTTCGGTTATTGTGGTTATTCTTTTTTATTTTTGTTCATTTGAACTTTGGAAACGTAATTCTAAATAACATTTCTAGAATCCCAATAAAAAATAATGACACAATTGCCTCAAGTTTCCGAGAATTGAGACTATTTGTTAAACTACGAATTTAAAATTTTCAAGATTCGTCGACTTTGACAGGCCCTCCTATAAAAAAAATGTACTAGAGTGCCTTGGCAAGTGGCATTAAAAGTTGGCGCATTTAATCAGAATTCTAAAATGGTACAATACTTGTTAGTTCCATACAATAGAAAAGAGTAAAAAAATTAAAACCTCAAGTAACCCGATTTTTGCTATCTCATTTTACTCAGTTAAAATGTTTTTAATTCACACAAGCTCTAGGTAGGTTCTTAATTTTAAGACAAAATGATGAGAGAGATGGATAATGGGTATGTTCGCCATGAGTGAGCGAGACAGATAGTGACGCCACTTTTACCAAAGTGAAAAAAAGTTAGTAAAATTAGTAAAATAATTAGGTTTGTTGGAATAAAAGTCAGATGATAGAGAAATAACGTTTTTTATTAAAATAAATGTTCAAATTGTTTACCATCAGCCTCAATACAAGCCCTACATCTTCTTAAAAAAGATCTACTTATTAGTCGGGCATATCTTCGAGAGTTGATCGCCTCAGCTGCTTGAGAAATGCGTTCACGCAGGTCGGCTACGTTCTCAATGGGCTTTGAGTAAACTTTTTCTTTGAGAACTCCCCAATAGAAAAAATCCGTGTCGGACTGGTAGCGTAGCCATTTGCTTGGCTGAAACTAGTGCGAATGAAACAGATAGATGCCATAGCATCTATCTGTTTCATTCGCACTCGTTTAAACGACGCATCTCCGTCTCAATGCGTGGCGTCACTATCTGTCTCGCTCACTCATGGCAAACATACCCATTATCCATCTCTCTCATCATTTTGCCTTAAAATTAAGAACCTACCTAGAGCTTGTGCGAATTAAAAACATTTTAACTGAGTAAAATCTGATAGCAAAAATCGGGTTACTTGAGGTTTTAATTTTTTTACTCTTTTCTATTGTATGGAACTAACAAGTATTGTACCATTTTAGAATTCTGATTAAATGCGCCAACTTTTAATGCTACTTGCCAAGGCACTCTAGTACATTTTTTTTATAGGAGGGCCTGTCAAAGTCGACGAATCTTGAAAATTTTAAATTCGTAGTTTAACAAATAGTCTCAATTCTCGGGAACTTAAGGCAATTGTGTCATTATTTTTTATTGGGATTCTAGAAATGTTATTTAGGATTACGTTTCTAAAGTTCAAATGAACAAAAATAAAAAATAATAACCACAATAACCGAAAAATGGTACAGTTTGATCAAATTTCTAGGTTTTTCTTAAAATGCCCATAATTTTCAAACTGCATGGGATAGATTTTTTTTCAGATTTTTCTCGTGATGGTTATGATCAATCCTGTCACCCCGTTTCGGCTTGACGTTGAGTTTTGGGACACCCGGTATATATTCATAAATCTTTAGGTACTAAGGCAAATGTTTTTTTTTTATTTGATAGGGTGTGATCATAAAACATTAACAGACTGACCACCACATTCTTGACTGGTCTGTCAGTGTACCAGTTAATGATCTCCCCTGGGGGGTCCCCCTGACTTCTAAGCCAAAGTAAGCCAAAGATCGTGGGTTCGATCTCCACCCAGCACAAATTTGGTGTAATTAATCTATACTTTGTATGTATTTAGAAATACATAAATATCTTTATCAGTTGTCGGGTTACCATAGTAGCCTCATTATTTGGAATCAGATGGCAGTGTGTTAGATTATTCCAAAATATTTATTTATTACTAGCTGCCCGGTACGTGCTTCGCTACGTATAAGGCATAGTAATAAAAAAAATATTATTAAGTTCATTTATTCAAACAAAAAAATATTTTAAATTGCTAAAAGATGTTTTTACACTTTTCAAGACTTTTTTTAAATTTTCTCTACGTACAAACCTTCCCTGGACTTCCACAAATAATTCAAGACCAAAATTAGCCAAATCGGTAAAGGCGTTGTTCAGTTAAAACATTACAACGAAAAGTGGCATTGATTTTTATATATTTAGATTAAGAATAGTATTATTCGGACTTATCCAACCCAATATACCGTATTTTCTTCAAGACTAAGAATGACATAAACAAATAAACAAATAGTTTGATTGTTATCTATATAAATAAAAAGACAAGTCCTGACTGACTGACTGACTCATCAACGCCCAGCCCAAACCCTTGGACCTAGAAAGCTGAAATTTTGCACAAATGTTTGCTTTATAACGTAGACAAGGAATAAGGAAGGATTTTTTGAAATTCAACCTCTAAGGGGGTAAAACAGGGGCGCTAAGTTAGTATGAAACTTTGCCGTTTTTGAAGTTTAAGGCATAAGAATTGGTATTAGGCCTTCCAGTTAAAAATAAAAAATCACGTATTTCAGGGTTTTTGGAAATTCCACCCCCAAGGGCGAAAAATAGGGGATGTAAGTTTGTATGGAAAATGTGTCAATTTTTTAGTTAAACGCATGAAAATTGGTATTTGGCATTTTAGTTAAAAATAAAAAATATGAATTTCAGCATTTTTGGAAATTCCAGCCCCAAGAGCGTAAAATAGGGGGTGTAAGTTTGTATAAAAAATGTGTCAATTTTTAAGTTAAACGCATGAAAATTGGTATTAGGCATTTCAGTTAAAAATTAAAAATATATATTTCATGATTTTTGGGAATTCCACCCTTTAGGGCGTAAAATAGGGTATGTAAGTTTGTATGAATATGCGACTTTTTTGAAGTTAAACCTATGAAAATTGGTATTTGGCCTTTCAGTTAAAAATAAAAATATGTACTCCAGGATTTTTGGAAATTCCACCCCTAAGGACAACTAAAATAGGGGATGTAAGTTTGTATGAAAATCTTTTAGTTAAAAATAAAGCAATCCAGGGAATAATTTGTTGATAAAAAAAAGGTAATCCAAAACTGATTCAACAAATCGACACTAACAATTTACGCAAACTCAAATTTTAGAGAAATTCTATTCTTTGCCAAGTTGCTTAAAATGTCGTGGTCGTTGTTGTCTAAGTAAAGATTTAGGGTTTTATAAGATTTGAAACTTCTTTTTTTGGTAATTTTTATAACAAACCAAAAAAGCGACATTTTATATTCGAGTTAGCGTAGTATAAATTGTTCGTGTCGAGATGATCGCACCCAAAAAATATCATCTTAATTTTACTGATCTACAAGTTCACAATTTTGTATCTAGATGGCGGTAATATCGTTTCAGATCATGAAACTTATTTGGTATATCGGTTAAAATAAATAAATGCTTGAAATAAAAGGTAGTCCAAAACTGAATTAATAGATGATCACCTAAATCTAACCCAAAAACTATGCACACATCTTAATTTTACCATCACCAGCTACTTAGTAAGTTATAAGTTTAATTGTATCTAGTGTTCTAAGTTTTTGAATAAGACCAGTTCGAGTAAAGGGTTTTAAAATTTTATTAGAATGGTTAGAGATCATCACCACCCTTTCAATTTGTTAAGAGGCATGTAACTAGCAACCCACTCCGGGTTCATAAAGGTAGTAGAGCGTATATGCCTACATTTTGTTGTACATACAAACCAGTAAAACTCCTAGTCTTCAGTATAATTACCACCACATAATTTATTAAAGCGGCATTATCATTGACCACTGACGATTGAAATAAGATTGAGGCAATTAAGTCGTTAAGAACTATTTCTAATTGATGCTGGAGTCTAATTTAACTTTATTCTACTTATGAAAATTCATGTGTAAAATGTATATCAATATATAATCCTTACAATCCGTCAGTTTTTAAATAAAACCTAAGATTTACAACCCCATTATATGATAGCGAGAAACTACTCGCATCGCTTCCAATATAACAAATTGGCCGAGATAAAAACATAATTTGAGACAAGTGACTGGTATTTCTATTGAATTAGGTACGTTAATATAAAAATATATATACCAAATTGTATATCAAGTGAATAAAATTTTAGTACCTATTGAATTCCTAAGGTTAGGAACTTCCGCTCTGAGCTAGAATATGAATTCAATAAAGTGTGAATAGCTGGTGCGATTGAAATTTGAGATAATTCGAGCCATTGACTATTCAATTTGAATATTGCATGGATATAATAATGAATGTACTTCGTTTCAAAGATTCGGTTTTATTATTACAAAGGGATGATCGTTAAAGTTGTTGTTAGAGAACGAGACGTAGATTTATAAAATACCTATGACTCTATAACAAACTATTATATTAGAGAATGGTTTTCAAATAGTTTTAAAAGAATTAGCAAAGTCAAATTGTGTGACACGGCATATTAAAAAATTTCTGATTATTTAAGTGAAGGTCGGTTGTCGTCGTTGGTAAATGCTTGCCTTTCACGCCGCAGGTCGAGGGTTCGATTCCCACCTAAGGCAAATATTTGTGTGCAAGAAAATGTCTGTCCTAAGTCAGGGTGTAATTATCTATATAAGTATTTATTGACAAAAGAAAAGTATAGTATATTTAATAGGTATATCAGTTATTTGGTTTCCGTAGTACTAGTCTGCTAAGTTTAGGATGGCCGTGTGTGATTCATGTCCCAGGATGTTATTAATAGTGCTCGGTATTGAGTTACTCTAATTCAACACACATAAAAATATGTAATTAATCTTAAGCAAAATTAATCTTAAATAAGGATTCCCACTGTGTTTTCTGGAAGAGTTTCTCAGTTGCTGCCACATCACTCTCTACTCGGTAAGGTAAACAAACGACGATTAAATTTACTTTAATTCAGTTCAAAAATCCAAAAAAGGATTAAATGAATTTAGAATTGAATTAAAGTTAATCTAAACGAGTAATATTTTAATTTAAAATATATACTTGTTTACGTAAGGTAGGTTTTCACTTAGATTAGGACTCCCTGGATTTATCTAGAATTTCTGTCATAGATTTGTTTTATTATTCAATAACTAAGAAACGCAAAAGTTATGGATGTGTAAGAAGAAATAACATAATAATATTAATAAAATCAATTTGGCTATAAAATATAAAGTACTTAAACATAAGTTTATAAACATACAAGAGATATTTTTATAACAACAGTTTTTAACAAATGAAAGCATTTCGCATCGAATAATAAAAATATAAATTGGTTCAAAAACAGCAGAAAAATTACGTAACTTAAAATCAAAAGTTATATATAGCCAAATAGCCAGATAGCCTCCTTCTTTCTGAATTCGGTTAAATAGAATACACGTGCATCCAGGATACACGTGCCCTTTTCTTGTGCGGGTGAAATGTATGTGCATATTGTAGTTATAACGTGATTAAAACACATCGGTATAAGTTATAGATTGTTTATTGGGTGGAACCACAAAACACAGATACACATTACACATTATGTAGCGTATCAATAAAATTACAACCTTTGCACTATATACATAGACACGTAACATTATTCGACTTCGACTCAACTGACCCAGTAAAACAAAGCATCTCGACTGTCGGCGGGCGCGAAGTGACGCGGCTTCTTGTCCCGCCCCCCCCTGCGGGAGGTGCGCGTTTAATAGTGAAATTACTGCGTGTGTCTTATATTGATTTTAATTCTCAATATGTATACCTATCATATGTACAAATATAAATTTTCGGGAGCTATTCAACTGTATTCGTAGATATGAATACATATGAATACATATAATTAAGCATATTGTAATTCGCATCGATAATTTGATAAACTAAGTATCATATTTATCACTAAGCTGGAACTGCGTGAGTATAATTGTGATGTATATGTGTATAATTGTGACCCAAATCCATAATTGGACGAGATTGTAAACGATATGTACACTGCAGTCAATGAAGACATTCATATTTCAGATGGGGTAAGCGAGTTTCTACTTGATATTTAGGATTAGATAGATAGATATATAGATAGATAACACTTTATTGCACCAAATCGGAACATACATTGAAACATATGTAAGTTAACTTATATTATGAGGTACAAACGGCGGTCTTATATAGCAATCTCTTCCAGACAACCGATTGGATGAACCAAAGCAATGCAGGGAGACAAAGTGGTAGTTGGCAGTGCATCTACTTATATAAATTTACATATATATGTACCTATGTACGAATATTTATATATAAACATATAATATATACATATATATAAATATATACATTTTAATATACTATAATAAATATTAATACTAATTATGAAGACTAAGGAAGTTTTTGAGGAAGGTAGAAGATCGCAAGATGAGAGAATTACAATGATAAATAATGACTCTTTAAAAGTGTTTTAAAAGATGCCAAAGTTTGTGCGCGTCTGATATGCAGAGGGAGTGAATTCCATAATCGAGCAGCCTGTACAGTGAATGATTTGTCCAAGAAATTAGTGGAATGTGTGGGCAACTGGAGTTCTAGATTCTCTGATGATCTCAAAGACCTAAAATGTGTATCACATAGGAATTCAAACCTAACCTTCAGGTAAGAGGGAGCCGTGGGTTTAAATAAAATACTGTAAAGAAGAGAGGGTATATGAGTATTTCGGCGAAGGCGAATGGGTAACCACTCGAGTTTTCTACGAAATTCGGAAACGTGATCATATTTGCGGAGCCCAAATATGAACCTTATGCAGAAGTTTTGAAGCCGCTCGAGTTTATCTAGTTTGTCCTCCGTAAGGTCAAGATAGCTGGCGTCAGCATAGTCAAGGATTGGAAGAAGGAGGGATTGTGCTAGTGCAATTTTAGTGGCAGTTGGGAGAAAAAATTAAGGTTAGATAAGACACTAGGTTGTTTAGAAAAGAAGTCCTCTAATTTACACTTTAGTGATGTTTATTTTAATTCCAGTTTCTTGTAATATTACGATTGAAATATGGTTACAAGTAAGAGTTATCAATTATTTTTTGTAGCTATCGTAATATAAATAAGGTATGTAATAATAATAAGTGCCGATTGGCGTGGTCGGTAAATACTTGCTTTTCACGTTGCAGGTTGTGGGTTCGTTTCCCACTCAAGACAGATATTTGTGTGCATGAATTTGTTTGTCCTGAGTCTGGGTTTAATTATCTATACAAGTTTTTATTTACAAAAGAAACCTAGTAAATCAGTAATCTGGTTTCCATAGTAGCTATGCTTAGTTAGGGTTCAGATGCCGTGTGTGAATAATGACCCAGGATATTATTAGGTAGCATCAATATTTTTTACTAAAAGGTATGTGATTTGTGTATCATATTTAGTAAGTACTTTTTATTCTGTGGTTGTACACTGCTTGTACCAACTATATTAGAAAGTCTCTGTCCTAAATATGTGCTGCAGGAAAGTTCATTATTAAATTAAGAAAAAACGTACACATTATAGAAAAACAGGGCATTATTATTTCTTGCTTTCTTTGTAATCACACTATTGATACGAATTAGATTGTTTTTTCTTTATATAATATTTATTTTATTTAGACAGATTAAGATTATAAACAAAAAATTAAAATTTCAGACATTTTTTGATAAATCCCCTTAAAATTACATGACTATTCCACGTATACTGCTATCTAAAATGAGATAATGGTGTACTAAGTCACACTTTTCAATGCGATGTAACTACATCGAACAAATTCAATATGGGAATAGCCGCTACGTGCCCTGTGTCCAGTCCAAATGATCGCTTGTATCACAGTATAAATATGGACAGTAAGGTAACTAAGTCTAGTTGACGAAATATTAACCTACGCTCTAATAAAGCTGTAGGGTTGTAACTTTTTTCGTTTTAGATACCTATTATTATTTTTTATTACAACATATTTGTTTTATAAATCAGCAGGACTGTAAAAATACGAAAGCTCTCCGCCTGAGCTGTGGCCCGAACCCCATAAGGGTGCCTTCAGGTATTAGTCGCTTAAATTAAGCTACTGGTTGAGAGCCTTTTGCGCTAGCATGCACTGCTCGTTGTTTTCAATTCATTAATTTTAATATACAATTGCTAAATTTTACAATAATAGCTTAGTATATTATAGATATTAAAAATATATTTGACGAAACAGACCGCACGTGCGGACTAATTTAATATATTTTGTTGCTTTAATTACTGTTTTTAAACTGTGTTTATGTATTGCATTGTGAGATTGACAATAACAAGTGTATGTAAATACTCAAGTGCTGAATAAATTTCATTATTTCATTTCATTATTATATTTCTTGAAGCCAAGTTCAAACAGCCGTATACTACAAAATACGCACGTGGATTTTTAAAAAGATTGCGGAGATAATATTTTACGAGCCAACTGGTTTGACACGGCACTCACTACTGACAGCACCGCGAAAACCTATTACGCGACGTCCTGCGTGAGCGATCTAGACGAGACCGCCAAGCGGCGCAGCGCGGCGCAAAAACAACAAACAGTCGAAACCTATTGAAGTGGCCTACGTGACAAAACGCGCCTGGGGTGCGATGCGGAGCGGCGCGAAATGAAGCGAACGCGATCAGTTGGCTTGATATTTTCGCGCGAACAGGATTGCCGTGGTGTTTTTGAGACGTTAGTGGCGGCTTCTTGAGATGATGTACATATGAGCGTGTACGTAGGACACTTAGCCACTGCATCGCATGGAATTCACGTGTCCCCGCTTCATAATCGCGTTCGCTTTGAACCACCTACCTAGGATGTAGCTTGAGGGGTTTTGTCGATGCGCATATTTGTGTGAGTGTGCTGTTTCGACCGTTTGTAGTTTCCGTACTGGTTAATTTTATACTGTTCGTGTATTGCATGCGATCTCCCTCACAGCGACATTAACCTCCACGAGCCAACTCCCACAGTTCAGTATTTCGCAACTTGATTATCATTGCGATTTGGAAAGGTACCTAATACAGGCAGGATTTCCTATTATACTATTAGTGTTATCCATTTAGAATCGGAAACGATTGGTATAGCACACCCGTTTGATATTGACAATTATTTTGCGTAATGAATGGCCTGTTTCGAAACCAACTTACTTTTGGCGTGCTCTTTGGATTTAAATCTTGGGTGATTGTGAGTACTAGCGAGACTTTAGATACCGTGATAAACGACTCGTTGTTTAAATTTTGCATGCCTCAATCTTAATTTATTTAAATTTGTAACTGAAGTCGAAGAGGACGAAGGTCTTCAATGTGATGCCCAATTTATTTGTCGTGTATGTATATACATTTATTAAGTGATTAAGGTATATTCAATTATGAATTTTAACTTATATTCTAACTTTGTTTTATTTAATTTTTAATTAAATATTTTTACCTAAATATAAAATAACAAATATGTACATTTCATATCATTATCATATCGCTGGAAACTGCAGGATGCGAATAGCGCAATATATATAGATGATGATGAATATCATTATCATCATCATATCAGCCGAAAGACGTCTACTGCTGTACAAAGGCCTCCCCCAAAGAACTCCACAATTGCCGGTCTTGCGCTATTGGAATCCAGCAGCTTTCAGCGACCCGCACAAGATCATCGGTCCATCTTGTAGGGGGCCTGCCCCATATACAAATTTACATTTAATATACAAATATGAAATGTACATATTTGTTTAAATATTAATTAAAATCGATCTATATATAGATCGATTCTGGTTATCAATTGAACCTACAATTTGGAAAACTTACAGATTTTCATCCTATGCCAAACTAGGCAGAGCGTATGTGTTATAAGGTAACAGGTGTTATAAAGTTCCTTAAGGCCAACAACGTGCGAGATATGGTCCGATTATAGCAAGCCTCCGTTGGCTACAGTGACCACTGTGCTCTAACCCTGCTTGTTTGCTGACTTAGATAATTATAAGAATATTACGCGCGTTGGATGAAAGGCGTCCATGCCGTACAACTCAGGCTCAGGTGATAGAATGATTATTTCCATACTCTAATCTAACTTTTTCATATATCAATATCATCCTGAATGTCTTTAAAGCATCTACGATAATTACTTTGCAATGTTTTATTAAATAAATACGAATGATAATGATTTTTCTTCAAAAAAAGACTTGATGATGTGTCTACTGAATTTGACAGCACATAAATACCACTTTTGGTAACACTAGTGTTTGCGCTCATCACGTGATTGTGAGTGGTTTCCCAACTCTAATCTAACTTTTTCATGCCTTTAAAGCATCTACAATAATTACTTAGCAATGTTTTATTAAAAAAATACGAAAGCTAATGATTTTTCTTCAAAAAAAACGACTTGATGATGTGTCTACTGAATTTGACAGCACATAAATACCACTTGATAACACTAGTATTTGCGCTCATCACGTGATTGTGATTGGTGATTGTTGATAAAATAGGCAAGAAAACAATTATTACGCTTAATATTTTCATACTAGTATTGGTATTAAATTGTAGTAGACGATTTATAAGGACCGGTTTCTCGAATGCATTGAATGTTTCGCGTTGAGTTGATTCCCGCAGGCACCTGCCCTGCGGTTGCGCAACACGGTTCGGATTGCGACCGCGCCGCGCGCCACCTCACTTACTTCCAAAGCACGTGCTGCTATTCAAATTGAACATTTCGTTTCAATTTCAAATTCCGAACAGCTGCTAACTGAATGCCGACAGTGATTCACTGTTGACAACCTGCCAGTCTTTGCAATAAAAGGTAAACTTTTTTTTTAATATGTTAGTACACAGATTAAAACAGAATTGCGTTGTATAGAACGCGTAGACAAAAAGTTGGGTAGTATGGATCAACAATTTATTAAAAACACTTTGTTTTTAATAAATTGTTGATCCATACATAGAAATAAATACACGCCGCCGCTAATGTTAGTATTAGCCTTTTGGCGTGGTTTGCAAACTGCTTGCTTTCCACGCCGGAGCTCGTGGGTTTGATTCCCACCCAGTACAGGTATTTGTATGTATGGTATGTCTCTTTTTCTTGAGTCTGGGTGATAAGAAAAGTAGTATATGAGTATATCAATTATCTGGTTTCCATAGTACAAGTTCTGCTTAGTTTAGGATGAGATGGCCGTGTGAAAATAATGACTCAGGATGTCTCAGGATATCCCCCATAGGTAAGGGGGAAATAGTTAGCAACGCGTAAGCGATGCCACAAGTCACTAGTATAATAATAACAATTATTATATAATAATAATTATTATATAATAATTGTTATAACACATATATATCACATAATTGAATTTTGACCATGGCGGACCTACTCAATAGAGACTAATCATCTGTGCGGTAGGTATATATTATAGTGCACAAGTATGTGCGTAAACACAGGGGCACTTTCTATTCTAACAGTCTCATGATCCGTTGGGACGACTAGCATCACGACCGGAAAGAGGTCAGGTACATACAATATTTTTTAATTCTAGTTATAGTTGTTAGTGTTAAGCCTTTTTTATGTTAAACTATTTTGTTTTTCCTATAATTGTATTTTCTCTTTAAATTGTAAGGGGAGGGAGCGTTGGTGTCTGTCACACAGTGTATACTAGCACGGACACCGCTGTTTACTCTATCTTCACACTACTAGTTTCCTACAAAAATTGTACTTTTAACTTTAAGATAGATATACTTACAAAATCCTTATTTATTGAATATAGATTATTATTATTACGACGGATTTACGTACTCTCCAGGCACGGGGGTGTATTACCGCCAACTTCCGGACTTCGAGCTGATACTGATAAAATTTCTTAACAAAAAAATCTCACAATTATATTTTTTCTCGACCCAGGATTTGAACTCAGGGCCCTTATCTGTAGTTGTACACACTACCGATAGACCTAGACATCGTAGGCCATGGTAATCGCTTACAGTCACGCGGACTGAATGCTGGTTTTAAATCAATCACTTATCTGCATAGTATAACGAGGGTGACATGGAACACCTAAGCCCATAGTCAGCCTGTAGGGCCGCGAAAAATGCAACCTGCCGTGGTTTGACAGGAATACTATTATTATTACTCATTGTTGAACACGGCTGAAGTAATTAAGCCATATTCGATGCCTACCAGACGGCTTAAAAATCTTGGTCACTATACTCTAATCCATGCAGGGACAGGCTAATAAATAAATAAAAACGATAATTTTGTTTATATTTTATTTGTTTGGAACATAAACAGTACCTAACACATTGTAAAATTACAATACAAGCCAAATCATTCCACCGATTATTACGACAAATCATTTACAGTGCAGGCTGTGCGCCTGTGGAACGCACTACCCTTAACAATAAGACAAGCGCAATCATTAAATATTTTTAAAAATAATGTTAAAAAAATGTATTTATCTGCCTAGATTACCAAGCATATTTATTTACTGCTGTCGCCTTTGGTTTTTTACGCGCATTCCTGCTTTATTAGACTTTTTAAATTATTTTATGTATTTCTTTTTTTTTTACTTTTTATTATTATTTTGTATTAGTTTAAGTTTACATTAAGTTGACCTATTGCTACACCTACCTACCCTGTTTTCCCTTTCCTTAGTCTATCCACTCCATAATTGGTTGCCTGGAAGAAATCGCAGTAGCGATAAGACCGCCCTTTGTACTTAATTTATGTATGCTCATTTTAATTTTAAGTTTTGTGTACAATAAAGAGTATTTTACTTTTACTTTACTTACAATACTACTTTTTAATTTTGTATTTTGAATGTTAGAGATTTCCGCTAAGTAACGCCTGATTTCATTACCTGATTGTATAAATATATGTTGTATTTACTTCTTGAAGAAGCTGTGTTTTATCTTTACTAAAGTAGGTACTGGACGTTAAAGGCTATTGTCAGTAAATGAAATGGGTGCTTAGTTACACTCAAGTTCACAGTACTAAACTTAGATAGTATCGCCGTAATTGTGTCGGACTGGTTCAGGGCAAAATTCCAAACGCCAGTGTAACCATTATGAGATCAAATATTATGACATTATGACACAAATCCTAAATAATTTGTACTTTGACTTTAGGCGCGAAACTAGACCAACAGTTGCGAAATCTTGGGCAGCCATTAGGGTACTTATACAACCTTGGTAAAGCGCCTGTTACTTAATTATTATGCCAGCCGAATTTAATACTAGTACGTATATTTTTGTGGCTGACATACCGTTCTGTGTTAATAGAACCAGAATAATAATATCTGCAGTTAATATTATTGTAACGATCTATGTCAATAGGAGTTTCAAGTCTATGAATTGTAGCTAGGTCTTTTTACTTTTTAATACTCTTTGGTTTTTTCTTGTTTTAGAGCGTTCATAGTGACATTAAAGAGGCACCACCGAACAGTCGAATATTAAAAGCCAGTGAGGAAAATGAGAAATACGTTCGTAAGCGTTAATGGCAGAGTTCTTAATGATTTATGCAATCCCACCATGAGGTTTTACACAATGTTTCTATGTAAAATCAATGTTGCCACTTAAAAGACTTAAAGAAAATTAGTTGACAAAAAAGGACTCTAACTAAAAAAAATCGACCGTATGTTGGTAAAGGTCCGCTCCTCGCTCGTAGCTCGGTGTGTCAGTTTGAATACCGGATTGTGTTCTGAGCCTGGGTGTATAAAGAACACCCAGATTGAGGACAACTATTTATCCGTGAATCGCATGTTTATAAGTCCCCCATATTGATACAGGAATTGAATTTCCTAGTGCGGCCGTTGCCTTTTATATTTAATAAAAAGAAAAAATATTCACTATTCTACTTTGCTATGGATGTATGAAACTTTTTACCGAGCACTCGGTATATATTTCCGATCCGGTATGGCAACCTTCAAGAAGCGAGCCTATCCCTTTCCCAAAGACCGGCAATGAACTTGCAGCCTCTCATGAGGTGACCCGCTCGTTTGTCGCGCTATTGTATAAAATGGTTTGAAAATATTTCATTAAATTGTATAAATATTTTTCTAAAGGGAGCATAAGGTCTTAAAATTCGTAAACAATTTAGATAGATCGATAGATTAACTCTGTATTGTACACCGATAGTAAAATCACACAGTACAGGAGCTTATCCTATCCTACTAATATTCTATGTATTTAAGTATTTATCTATCTATATAAGTATGTATATCGTCGCCTGGTACCCATAGTACAAGCTTAGCTTAGTTTGGGGCTAGGATGATCTGTGTGGCATTGTCCCGATGTATAAAAAAAAAAAAAAAAAAAAAAACGCGATAGTTTGTAAGTGTGGATGGATGGATATTTGTTACTCTTTCACGTAAAAACTACTGAATGGATTTTAATGAAACTTTACAATAATATAGGTTATACATCAGAATAAAACATGGCTATAATTTATAAAGATATTGTGTGAATTGTCCAAAATATGACGATAAGTGTCAAGTAAGTAGGAAAAAATCTACTATTTGCGAGCTATTCCGGCGTGCACTGCCAAAACCGAGGAACACAGTCTACTAATATTATAAATGCGAAAGTTTGTGAGTATAGACGTATGTATGTTCGTTACTCTTTTACGCCAAAATTACTTAAACGCGGGTGAAACCGCGGGGCTAATAAGTATACAATTGGCGGTCTTATTACTAACATGTAATCTCTTCCAGACAACCAAGGAATGGACAAATTTACGAATTTAACATCGCACACACGTGACATTGCCTCGAGCCTCGAGGTTTGAATTGATTGATGTAAATAAGTAAAATGCACATAAATTACACAAAAGACATCGGGAAGTAGATTGATATGGTCTTAACCCAGCGTCAATATTGCGCTAACGCACCTTAATTGATAGTTTTAAGTAGCCACCTGGACAGTTAAAACTCAGCCACGGTTGAAGCAAGTAAATAGGTATGTAGCAACTGTTATGCAGATTTATACTAGTTATACAGACAGCCATAAATCTCAGTTTTGGAGTATTTCAAATGTATAAACAACTGAACTCTACTTGATTAAATATTCCAGTTTCAAAGCATGTCATACACATATACAACATGTAACGTAATTAACGCACACCCTCAAACACCCCCATTGGAATATTATGTTGTAATCATAATACATACACTGAATTTTTTATTTAACATGTATATGCATTGTTATTTACTAAATTAGTTTCTTGGAATAAAGTTTATTTTTCTTTATTTTGTATTAAATGATGGAATTTGTATGAATACAATAAAACTGCGATTTTAAAAGTCTTATTACTTTGACTTACGGTCCATTTCAATTTGTTTTGACTGTACAGGGTTAATATGACAATAATTTCCGTAGTTTTAATTATTTTTAAATAAAAAAATACTTATATGAAAAACGATATAAATCGATTCAGTCAACGATTCTGAAAAAAACTATTTTCAGGATGTGCGTTAATTAAGTTACATGTTGTATACAATTATTTTTTCTTTTTAAATGACACCGCCTGCACTAGGGAATCCCTGTGTCGCGGGGTACTTTACAAATATGTAATTGACGGACACGAAGTACGTCCAGACTCAGAATAACTATTTATGAGTCACACAAATAGTTGTCCTGCGCGGTAATAGAACCCGGGACACGAAGCGGTCACGCGACTGTCTTAACCGCTGCGCCATACGTGCAAACAATAATAGTAAAATAAAAAGAAAACTTAAACTTACTGGGAGTATTTGTAAATTATCATATTATTTAGATATATAAAATTAGATATTATTTCACTATAATTAACTCGTTTAAGATTCGTATTACAGATATGAATATAGATTAAGTAATAGCTGTTAGTTAGGAAGTATTTAGATTAGTTAAATATTTGATTGAAGGTTATTTTACTTTAGTAATTATTAAAGTCTCAAAATAAAATAGTAGTTAACGTAGATTTATAGTTAGCTAAAAATAACGCTTTGACTTTGACACATATAGTTTAGAGTGCGGCCGTTAATACTGCATGTTGGTACCAATAATTGAGTAGGACCGAATTGTATAAGCAACTAATTTGCTTTCGGAGCAGCTCGGTTGAAAAAGCACCTCCTCGGGTAATGTCATTATTACGTTAAGGTTGTCAATCTCAATGTCAAATCACCAGAGTATATCCAGTAGAGGGTTCATGTAGGTAACGCTTTAAGCGTGCAGGCATCCGTGGTGGAAATGTCATATTGTTTTTTTTATTACTAAAAACAAATTAAGTTTCAGATAACCTTATTTGAATAAAGGCCCACTTAAACCTCTTGAGTTTGTGATTGTCACTTCCCAATATGGGTTCATCTGATATATAAACATATAGTCACTTATACACTATGTTTTCAATTTTGACTACAATAAAAAAGAAAATAGACATTATACAACAGGCACCAGACATCAAACTGTCAAATTTCCTCAATTGAAAGTGAACCTTATGCTTAAATTACATATTTGCATATTTTGGACATTTCACACAATATCTTTATAAATTATAGCCTATGTGTTATTCTAATGTATGAGCTATATTACTGTAAAGTTTAATTAAAATCCATTCAGTTGGTTTTACGTGAAAGAGTAACAAACATCCATCTATTCATACTTACAAACTTTCGTGTTTATGATATTATAATAATATAGTAGGACTAGTTTAAATAAAAATGCGAATGAATGAATGGGTTTTGTCTTTTATTGTCTGATCGGTGACAGCCATCATTTTGTAGTGTGGCTGCGCCTAGAGTGGCGCAGCTCATGAATATTTAAACGCTCATCAATGCTCTCGCTCAAGATATCGGATTTTCCGCCTGAACGGCTATGTTAAGCTTGGGTATGTTACATATTTCGTATCGAACGGAGGGTAAAAATATACAGTGTTTGTTTTGGGAGATTTAGATAAAGAGGATCAGGATGAAAATATATTTATAGTGTAAGTAGTTTTATGATATTTATATATACATACAGAATTTACTTCTTCGTTGGTACAACGATAGCTTTTTAAACAGCAACTAATGAAGTTCAGGTCTAAATCTTGGCTTAGGCTAAAACTGAAGACTGCCTCGTTTGTCTATCGGTAGCGTGTTCACCTGCAGAGAACGAGGTCCTGGGTTGAAATCCCGGGTCGGGCCAATAGTGATTTTGTGACTTTTCTGTTTTACAGCATCAGCTCGAAGTCTGGGAGTTGGCGGTATTATACCCTCGTACCTCGGAGAGCACGTAAAGCCTTCGGTGCTGTACCTGAACTCTTTCCGGTCATGTCGCTAAGCGTCCCATTGAACATGAGAGTGATGGAATAGAAAGTGCTCCTGTGTTTGCGCACACTGCCTATTGAGACTGGCCGCCGTGGCTGAAATTCATCTAGGAGGAAATTATTCATAGGCCCAAAGTATCGTAACGTATTCCTTTTGTAAACAACTCAGACTGTTACCCCCAAGACGATGTAAGCCTGAGCATCACAGCTTAGCCTTTTCATTGAGTAACACTGTGGATTTGGTTCACAGGAGTTGCAGTGGCAAGTGGGTGTAAGGCATAAGACCCATATTTTTGAGACGGATACTACTAAAACCATCGATCCCACACCTGAGTATATTTTGATCACGCCATCCATTTCATCGAATCGTGAGGGTCAATAGGTCCCAGGTGGAAATTAATTGCTATTTAATTACAAAGTAAACAAGTGGTTGGCAAATGCTTGCTTTTCACGCCAGAGGTCGTGGGTTCGATTCCCACCCAGGATAGTTATATGTGTGCCTGAGTCTGGGTGTAATTATCTATATAAGTATGTATTTACAAAAGAAAAGTAGTATATCAGTTATCTGGTTTCCATAGTACAAGCTCTGCTTAGTTTGGGATCAAATGGCCGTGTGTAAATAATGTCCCAGGATATTATTATTATATACCTTTCGTTGATTACGAAGAACCCAACATGATACAATGTTGGTGGACAGTAAATTGCATTTAACGTATAATTTATGTATATAATTAGTAATTATTGATATAAACATACATATGAGATGGAGAAAATGAGAGATTATACAGGTATATGAGTGTGAGTCAATGTAAGTGGTGAAACTGGGCACAATTTCTAAAGTAAAATAATATAATCATCATCATCACCACCATATCAGCCAAAAGACGTCCACTGCTGGACAAAGGCTTCCCCTAAGGATTTCCACAATAGCCGGTCTTGCGCTGCCCGCATCCAGCGGCTTCCCGACGGAACACCAATACATGTAATTGCATATAAATTACAAATAGCGGGCACATTACGCGGAAGATCCGTCGTTCCGTCGCGGACAATCGGTCGCACCGCGGCGGACCGCTCGCTCTCTGCGTCTGCTCCGTCCTCCGCACACCGATCTTCCGTCGGCGTAAGATCGGCAACGACGCATTCCAGGTATTTATATGTATCGCGCCACATTCGGCGGATAACTCACGGCAACGGCGCACGCACAGGATGTTTGACTCCGATATTGTGGAAGTATAAGCTAGACTTAGCTGTCGAGTAGCTTGGGACTCTAGTGAAAAGCAACGGTACACTTTTTTCTTCTTTCTTGTTTTAAGGCTTCATATATAGCTATCACTTCTATCGGATCTATTAGGACTACCGTTTAAGTGTTGGCAGTCAGTCGACGGATAATCTGCCACTGAATATACAGTGTGGCTGCAACGTATGGTAACGGATTGACTCCCGCGGAAGTTAGGCGTCGGAATTTCCGTTAAGTGTGGCGCTGGCCATATGTTTAAGTTATGCAGAATGTTGTGTTCACGTCGAGAAGGTCAAACGCTAATGCCCAGCTTTTGCGACCAATCCTATGAGATATTGTTTCAAAAAAAAGTCGTGTTACTATTTATCTATTAGAAATAAACAAATATACAGAAAACTGTTTAGTTTCTCAATATGATATAAGTGTAGAATATAGATATGACGTATACCCCGCGGGATTTCAATGGAATCATATCTATGGATACACAATCCTCGTGAGTTTAGCTACAACTTGACTTTTATCTTATAAACGCAAAACTACGTTACGCTAGTTATTTTTATTAGTTATTAATTTTATTTTATTCATAACTTTCGCATTTCTTTTGCCTAATCAAATATAAAACACTTTGACGGTATATAGTTACATATATACCACAAAAATTAATGAATTTGTGCCAAAGCAGGCTCATTACAGGAGCAGTTTAAGGGATCTTCTGTTCGAGAAGCTCATGCATAATTTAAGCAAAATATCGATTCTCCAGGGTTGCTTCACTAATAATGGGTATTACGATGTAATTACGCGAACTTCAGTATGATTTACGGTTGGTTACTAGAAACGTTTTTGATCGACAGATTTATGAGAATGTGTAGTTTCAGTTCGAAAACATTACAGAAAGGATGCTTCCACAAAATCTCAAAGAAAAAATAATATGAGGAGATTTGAAGTGCCCACTTGTGATAATTATTATGGTCGAAGGTTTTAGTTCCAACTATTTTCAATAGCCTCCCAGTCGACATAAACAGTTGTATCATAAAGACCTCTTTTAAAAACCAAATACATAAGCATTTATTTAATATGTCAGAACGTCACTGTAGGGAATATTTGAATATTTAATTATATGGATAGGAAATTATAGGGGTAATAGTAAATAGTTATCATCTAACTATGTAGTAGTGGAAAAGTGTCACTAAAAATATAAACTAAAAAAAAATAACAAGGAGGTACGTCTGCCAACAAACTGCCCTGCAGTTTGCCAGAGATAAAAAGGGATTGTAATATATTATTTTTTTCTGAGAATAAACGCTCTTCATTTTCATTTCACTTTACTCGATGCTCAACCTATTATAATTAGTACCTACCTACTTTTCTTCTTCAGCACCTCATTGGTCTAGTGGTAGAATGTTCAACGGCTGATAAAGATGAACTGGGTTCTAAACCCGGGTCAGGCAAAACAATGACATTGGGATTTATCTGATAAAAAAATTACCAGTTTTAGTCCAGAGGCTGAAAGTCTTTACACCTTGTGTTACACCCTCGTGCGATCTGAGAGCACGTAAAGCATACTATTCTTTATTTGACCACCAAAACTAATTGCGTACTCACTTGTGCACTATATTGTGGCCCGCGCAGATGTCTAGTCTCTAGTGTAAGTGGTCGCCATGGTCAAAATTTATATATATACAACATGTAACTTAATTAACGCACATCCTAAAACTAGTTTGTTCAGAATCATTTACTGAATCGATTTATATCATTTTTAAATCACATAATTTTTTATTTCAAAATAATTAAAACTACGGAAATTATTGTCATACAACCCGGTACAGTCAAAACAAATTGAAATGGACGGTAAGTCAAAGTAATAAGACTTTTAAAATTGCAGTTTTATTTGTATTCATACAAATTTCATAATTCAATACGAAATAAATAAAAATAAACTTCATTCCAAGAAACTAATTTAGTAAATAACAATGCATACATGTTAAATTTAAAATTCAGTGTATGTATTATGATTACAACATAATATTCTAATTGGGGTGTTTTGTGGGTGTGCATTAATTACGTTACATGTTGTATATATATATATATAAATTTTATAAAAATATCAATTTGGTCTGGGATCAGATGGCAGTGTGTTAGTCATCCCAAGATATTATTTATTTATTATTTGATATAGAAACGGGGACATTGCCAGATTTTTTATCTTAATCCAGTGCAAGTTAAAATTGTACGGATTGGACTTTTAAAGTAACACTAACTATACCCTGATTTGCAGATTGCATTAAAAAGATTGTAAGTATTTTAGAGTATGCTTCATTAAAACTACGTTGAATGTCTACAATGGCCCAGGATCTTGCCACGGATGCAATTAGTGGGCGCCGCGGAGCCTTTCATTTAATACATTCTTCATAATTCCCCTCTGAATGAATGCGTATAATAGAATCCTACGAGAGAATAGGGGGTTCTATTATAATTGTAGTGGTTTGTTTACGTCCTTTACGGTGCTTTATAAAAATAATGTTGATTAAAATCTAAATTGTGTTTAGTTTTTTGGGCGGTAATTTGCATTATAGTTCAATTGTTTTATATACACTATTATTTAATGTTTTAAAACTCATAGAACTAATTTGAACAATATTTACAAGGTTCAATCTCGGAAGCATTATATGAATAGAATAGTTTTTTAGAATAGAATAGTTTTTATTTGCATAAAATGTAGGTACATAAGTTGGAGTATAATATAATTGAAGCCATATACATTTTGTCAATCTGTGACATACAAATCTTAATTAAAAGTTATACATTGAAAATTATTGCTTATTAATCACACGACTTATAGTGCTACAATTCACATTTATTTTTGACAACTTTAAAATAATCTTCTAGTGAGTAAAAAGATTTGTCAATTAACCAGTCTTTTAATTTCTTACATAGTTTGTTAGTAGGCAGTTGTTTAAAACTGCTCGGTAACGCATTAAAAATACGTCCACACATTACCAAGCTACTTTTAAGGTACATAGACGTTCTAGGTATTTTTTGCAACACAATTCTGTCGGGATGTCTGGTGTTACCAGGATATAAATCACTTGCTTTTTTGAATAAATTAGGGTGTTGCATAACAAATTTAGCTGACTCTAGGATAAACATACAGGGTAAAGTGAGTATGCGAGACCGTTTGAATAGTGGCTTGCAAGACTCCCATGGTGGTATGCCATTAATGGCGCGAACACATTTATTTTGTGCCAAGAAAGCACGTTGTACCTCAGTTGAGTTGCCCCACAATATGAGGCCGTAATTTAATACAGAGGATACATATCCGTGATATAATTCGGATGATCTTGTGAGGGTCGCTGGAAACCGCTGGAAGCGGGTAGCGCGAGATTGGCAATTGTGGAGACCTTTGGCGAAAGCCTTGGACCAGCAGTGGGTGTCTTTCGCTGATACATTGATGGTGATGATATCTTCGAAATATAATTAAAAGAATACGTACAGTCCAATAGAAAATTCTTTTTCTTGAAGCCGGTTAAATTTTTTTGCATTACGTAATGTAAGTTAAGTATCAAAATTTAGGGCCTAATTAACTAGCAAATGTTTTGGCTTCCTTATTTTAAATTATTATTTATAATTATATGTCATAGCCATTTCTTTAGTAGCTAGTTAACTTACTATGTTAGAAAAATACTTATAATAAGTTTGTTAGAGTTACAAATAGACCTTGTCAGTCATACTTTAAATCCTACATGGATTTAAAGTATGACTGACAAGGTCTATTTGTAACTCTAACAAACTTATTATAAGTATTTTTCTGAAGAAAGTACTATTATAAAAACTTTATAAATCAGCTCTTGAAATATGTTGTATATAATTATTAATAAACCTATTTTGCTTTGTATATTTTATAATTAGTGCGAATTTAGAGACGCGCAACGAGATGGCGAGAGAAAATCCTCGTTTAAATATTTAAGAGGCAACAGACGGGCCTTTCAGTTTAAAGCTGAAATTATTTTCAATTTAACTAGTGTTCAGTGCGCCAGTCCAGATTTACTGCAGATAACAACCACAGAATTCAAATAGAACAGTACGACAAATAGAGCTCATCAGTAAGGGGGTTAGTTTGGCAGCTATGCCTCCAATCATAACCTATTTTTCATCAAGCCTGCTTTAAATCAGTTAAAAGTATTGCTTAAAAGGGTAACTTGCTTGACACGAGCAGGATCTTAAGTAAGGTCTTGGACCTTGCACGCAGTAAGTGGTGTAGGAAGCATTGGTCTTCAACTCAAAACGCGGCGAGGTACGCCATAATTGCATATATAATATGTAAGATACTATCCACAATGTGACACCGCATGTGACCTCTGACTAACACATCCTAATTTTTTTTCTATAGACAATGAAAATCACCGACGCCGACGCCATAGTGATTCACACCGGCCGAGACCACATTCCCACCAATGTCTGAAAAGTCATAGGCATATAATTATGATAGTTTTAATTATTTATTATCTGTATCGACACAAACATAAATTAAATATTCAGCTCCTAACAGCAGGCAAAAAGGTGCAAGAGAAAGTAAATTTAGGAACATTCTAACAACTTTAGACACACAATTCAAGTACCAAATTTAACTTTCCCTCCTGTGCAATGAGTGTTCTATGTAACGAGTGTATGATTAATATTGAAGGCTGTACCAGCAGCTGCGATGACTGCTGTGATTAACGACGACCAATCAACGATTCGAATAATTTGGATTTATTTGGTTTACGTCACTTTTTTTCAATATTAATTGATTTGAAGTGTCGCAAGGATTTACTAATTACGCATGCGGGGTTGTATCCCGTCATGTATTTTTATTGCTGTTCGGAGATGAGCTCTGTAAAGATTGTATGAACATTTTTGTATGAACATCAATTTTAAGTAAACATGTTCTAGCAATTAATCATTTATTTCAATAAATCTGAATAACTTTTATGTTTTTACTATTGTTATGGTATTTTCGGACCTATTAAAGACACAATTATTAAGGGTGATCTAAGGCCTGCATAACAGATTTTTCGAATTCATGTGCGTATTAGATATAAATTGTCTCTTACTTAAAACCATGAAATAAAACAAAATTATTTTTGATGGCCTGTGAAGTATTCTAACACATACCATAGAATTTGGGCAACTCAAGCTTGATGGGTACGTAGCTTTACTCTTTCGCAGTCCATTTTAAACACCTGGAATTGCAATGCTCTTAATCATTACGATTATATTTATATGAATTCTTGAATATATTGTTTTTATTTTCAAGTATTCTATCTTTTTTTTTTATTTCTTCTCCACTATTAGTAGTGTATAAATATAATTATATCGATTTTACCTCTAACGTGTTGAAAGTGACACGACTACATTAATTTATTTATAATATTTTTATTCTACTGTATAATTTTTTTAAGTTTTGTTTTGAACACATTAACCTTATCGCAGTGTTTTATGTTATTAGGTAAACTATTAAACAGGTGAGCTCCCTCAAACAATAGTGCTTTAAGATAGTGCTTACACAAGTTTTAATTATCGTAGCTAGTCTATTACTTATGTTTTAATGAACGTAGTTCGTTACACATGTGTTAATTACGTTAACTACCTATGAATTTTTTTTTATTGTATATTGCGAATCTGAAAAGTACAAGCCTAACTATGTCAATATCCAAATGCAGATTAAATATTATTTATTTAATTTCATTACGGTTTCTTGGCTCGAGCATATTATGAACACCCATTCAAACTCGCTAAAAAGTATTAATAAATAATATATTTCTATTTTGAATAGATTTTCGTCACCCACACTCTACGATTGTCTGTAGCCTTCCAGGACATTTCTCCACCCGGCTTCAAAGGAACGTGATAGTTAGGATACTAAACTTAAACCTCTTTAGATTAGACGCAATTACGTTATTGTTTTACAAGCATTTACCAATTACGCCAACAATCATTGGTGGCGTGTTGGTCACGCTGCAGGTCGTGGGTTCGATTCCACAGACGGATAATTGTGTGCATGAAAATTTCTGTTTGCCTGAATCTGGGTATAATTATCTAAATGATAATTATACCCAGAATTATACCCAAAAGAAAATTAGTACATGTAATATATCAGTTATTTGGTTTCCATAGTATTGCTAAGTTTGGGATCAGTTTATCATGTGTGAATAGTGTCCTAGGATATTATTATTATTGTTTTTTAAATTAAATAACGAGGCAAATGAGTAAACGGGTCACATGTTTAGAAGTGATCACCGCCGCCCTTGGACACTCGCAACACCAAAGATGCTGCAAGTGCGATGCCAGTCTTTGAGAAAGGTATAGGTTTCTTAATTATTGCCATGTCATACAGGATCAGCAGTTACACAACAAACATACGGCCCACCTGATGGTAAATGGTGACTATTTCAACATACCAAGCATCACTTCTGAATGATCAAACCTTTACCCCTTTCGGGTAAAAATAGCGACAATATTTACTTATCGTATGGACAGTGGTTACCCTAGTGTTAGAGTTGTTTAAGCCGACATGGCTTAACGACTGTTACCTAATGGCTACAACCAGGACCGACAGTTCGAAGCACGGAGACGCTCAGAAATGAAACCACTTTGGCGGTCAATCACTTCCGGACTGGTGAGACTATCTAGCTATGAGCGCCTATGAGCGACATTATTCATGCAAATTGGTAATTCTTTACAATATTAGCAACATAAGAATACTAATGCCTCACGGAATACGCGCAGTAAGGTTTAGAGACTTTCCAAGTAAAACATGGCTGGCATTAAAAACGACTAAGTGACAACGGCCACTTATACTATGTGCCACGGTAGACTTAGGAAAGATTTCAAAAATATTTCAACCTAGTACAATCCTTGCTTAAAACGTTTTGCACCTAGTTACTTCAAACCTTGTTCTGTGGCAAAGTTCGTTAATCTCCTTGGAGGCGTCGACTATGTTCTTTAGTCGTTATCCCTCAAACAGAACACGAGTGAAGGTGGTCCTGAACGCGTCACCATTTCTCAGAAGTCTATTTGTTACTTACTGTTGTCATGTCCCC
The DNA here is from genome assembly GCA_951640165.1 of Pseudoips prasinana. Taxonomy (NCBI): domain Eukaryota; kingdom Metazoa; phylum Arthropoda; class Insecta; order Lepidoptera; family Nolidae; genus Pseudoips; species Pseudoips prasinana. Next base: position 11,091,273 of record OX621239.1, read on the forward strand.
TACATAAATGGTCAATCAACCATTATAGCTATGTTCAAAATTCAGCTCTATTCACTTGAAAGTTACGGATCAAATTTGAATAAACTTGCTATGGTGGGTTGTCAAATAAAAAATATGTCGCCTGTGGGGGTGGATCTAGGTATAGAATTATTTGCGAAGTAGGTAACTGAACTGGCACACACTTGCTTTGTGCATTGCAATACTTGAACACGTTCGTATAACGTAATAATAACTAGTTAGACCTTAAGCTAAATTCAACCATATTGTAGTAAAGTATTGAATATCAGCTGTGTGGTGACGGCATAGACTATCATCACCGCATCTCATCCCGTGGCGGGAGTAGAAATCGACCGAGGGAATACCTACCAGAGAACGGGCAGCAACTTTTTTCTGTAAACTATGACCATCAAACTGTGATCGCTAACCAATCTGCCAAGCGTGGCGATTACCTATGGCATATCCCCCATTATTGGGGAGGCTTTTGTCCAGCAGTGGGCGTACTTTGGCTGACATGATGATGATTGCATATAAAACCTTTCCCGTTTATATACTAAGATAAATACAACAATAATAACCAGGAAAGAAGAAGCGAATAAGATGCTTCTGGATGCCGAAAGGACTCAATACGAGGGAAACAATGGAAACGCAAGGACTTCTGAGGTTAAAATACGATTAAAAATGATATATGTATTTATTATTTATTTTACATTAAAGAGAGATAATAGTTGAACTTCGGTCATCACAGATGTTCCCCGACCACACACGTTTCTTTATTTTTATTTGCTTATATAGACTGAGACTACACTCGTAGTGTCAGAATTTTTCTGTCTTGTCATGTCTTTTGACTTGTTAGACCTTGTTACCTTGAACCTTCGTAAGCAAAGGAACTTGTATGTACCGTACGCATACCTTCTATTGGTCAGCGCCAGAGTGCCTATCCCAAATAAGTTGAGGAATAGATTACATTACGCTATTAATTTGAAATAATATTATAAAACTGAAATTCATTAGTATTTGACGGTCACCGTAGCCTAGTTGGTAGTGCTCCTGCCTACGAAGCTGGTGGTCCTGGGTTCGAATACCGGTAAGTTCAAATATTTGTGTGATGAGCATGAATATTTGTTTCTGAGTCATGGATGTTTTCTATGTATTTAAGTATTTATCTATCTATATAAGTATGTATGTCGTCGCCTGGTACCCATAGTACAAGTTTTGCTTAGTTTGGGCCTAGGATGATCTGTGTGACATTGTCCCTAGATATTTTATTGAAAACAGTTTCATTTCATATTCCCTTAATCAGTTGGGCCTAATCGACTATCCCTTAAAATATTTAACATTTTTATGATATTTATTAAGAATATATGATTTAGAGTTACTTCTACTAAAAGACGAGACATAAGTAATACATAATAATCCAATTCCTAACACCTTCACCAAATAAATGAATTGTAATAAAAGCTACACTTTCCAAAGGCAATACAAATATTTTAAGGGCAACACCGTACCAATAGATCCAAATATTCGGGGCACGAAAATTGCATGTAACCATATAACAGCCTTTTACAGTATCCGGTACCTAACTGTATCGTTTTCATACAGGTTTCGTGACCGGCGTCACAAAAGAGTCACTTTGCCACTTTTACCCAACAATTTGTTTCTAATTCAACTAATCCAACCAATCAGGTTGTCGGAACTGGAAGATTTACAACGGGATTTTGTGAATAACTGCTCATGTTTCTACATTGCATTGGATTTCATCGTAGGGTAACAATACCCAAAATCACAGATTTTTAGGGTTCCGTACTCAAAGGGTAAAACGGGACCCTATTATTAAGACTTCGCTGTCTGTCTGTCCGTCTGTCACCAGGCTGTATCTTATGAACCGTGATAGTTAGACAGTTGAAATTTTCACAGATGATGTATTTCTGTTGCCGCTATTACAACCCCCGCTACTAAAATACAAAATAAAAAATAAATATTTAAACATAAACTACAAAAAAAACTCCCATACAACAAACGTGATATTTTTGCTCTTTTTTATAGGTACGGAACCCTTCGTGCGAGAGTCCGACGCGCACTTGGCCGGTTTTTAGGGTTTCGTAGCCAAATGGCAAAAAATGGAACCCTTATTGATTCGTCATGTCTGTCTGTCTGTCTGTCCGTCCGTATGTCACAGCCACTTTTTTCCACTATAAGAGCTGTGCTGCTGAAACTTGGTACGTAGGTGTATTCTGTAAACCGCATTAAGATTTTTACACAAAAATAGAAAAAGAATAATCATTTTGGGGGGCCGCCATACATAGAACTGAATCTCAAAAAAAAATTTTTGAGCGTACCCATACATGTCTATGGATAGGTCTTCAAAAATCATATTGAGGTTTCTAATATCATTTTTGGCTAAACTGAATAGTTTGCGCGAGAGACACTTCCAAAGTGGTAAAATGAGTGTTCCCCCCCCCCCCCCCCCCTCTGTAACTTCTAAAATAAGAGAATGATAAAACTAAAAAAAATATATGATGTACATTACCATAGAAACTAACAACGAAAATTGGTTTGAACGAGATCTAGCAAGTAGTTTTTTTTAATACGTTATAAACCGCAATTTGCTTTCATTTAATCAACTGAAATACTTGCTGCTACGGAACCCTTCATGTGCGAGTCCGACTCGCACTTGGCCGGTTTTTAATATGTACGACGTACGTGTTTCGATTTTTTTTTTTTTTTTTTTTATTTATTAAGGTTCACCAACAATTGTTTACATTAATTCTTATATCTAACACATTATCAAAAAACTTATAACAATGTAACAATTACTTAAAGGTAAACACCGCAAACGATTATATACAGAGATTTTTCAATTTATACAAGAAACATATGACACTTAGATTGTTATATTATTATTTTATTTTTTTGTTACTATTCTAAATTTGGTGAATGTGTAAGTAGGGATTTTTTTTTTGTTAACAGAATCGAAGTGTAAATCGATTAAATCGCTAAAGCCATTTACCAACTTACTTACGAATCTAAATATTTTCTTATGGGAGTGATCTTTGAAAATGAATTGTGTTATAGGAAACCTGTACCGATAAACTTTTCGTAAGGTTGGTACAGACGTCAGCACATCAAGCTACAAATCTGTCAAATTTCCCCAATTGTAAGTGAACCTTATCAAAATCGATAAAATAAATTTGACAGATTGTTGTAGCTGGATATGCTGGCGTCTGTACCACGATGTACGTTGTTACTGTCGGCCAACATAGTGTATGTGAAGATATATTCAACCAATCACATAATTAATAACTTTTTATATTTTGATACTGTAATGTCCTGTGTACGCAGAATATTATGTGTACGCAGGCGAACCAAAATAGCCGACATAGCCCAAAGAATTGCCAAACTGAAGTGGCAGTGGGCAGGGCACATAGCTCGTAGAACGCCCGTTGGGGCAGAAAGGTTCTCGAGTGGCGACCTTGAACCGGAAGACGCAGTGTGGGCAGGTCTCTTACACGGTGGACTGACGATCTTGTGCGGGTCGCGGGAAGCCGCTGGATGCGGGCAGAGCATGACCGGCTATTGTGGAGATCCTTGGGGGAGGCCTTTGTCCAGCAGTGGACGTCTTTCAGCTGATATGATGATGATGAATGTTATGTGTGATACTGTACTGTTTGATGTTTACTGTAATTATAAAAAGAGTTTGAATAATTCATTTTGACGGTTTTATTTTTGCTTTACAAGGTTAGATATTTCAACTGATTAACAGGATTATATTATTATCTTCTATTTCCCTAGAGTTAGATTAGGGGAAGACTTAACGACTAATAATACAACAACCGAGACCAAAAGCATAACATGCCCTTTAAAGCACGGGGACAATCTATTGACTGACCGCGTGCTTAAATGCTTAACGCTATGAGCGCACCATTCATAAATAATTATCAATAAATTATTATGATGTATCTTCTAATTCCGATTGTCAACAAGTAGCATTGAGGCAGAAAAATGAAAGTCGTAAAAAGAGACTTTTCCCTCCAGAGCGACCCGAAATACAACTCATAGGACTCCAGGGAATCTTTAAATAATCAAGAAAAATCTCAATTTTACTTCAAAAAATACCGGGAAATACGAAATTTCCGCAAATTGGTGTCAGCGGGAAACAAATTGACTACCTACTTGTCTACACATTTTCTTTTTCAGAATAAACGGTGTAAAAAACAGAATAACGCAAACTTTACGCAGAGCTCAGTACAATAATTGACATTATCCACAGTCAAACCTTAAACACGGTTTTGTGGGACTAAAAGTTTAACTATTTTAATATCTTTTTTGTGAAATAATAAATTGATAAAAAATAAATTAATCCTTATAGGACCATACCAAAGTTTAGTCGACGCTATTGTAGCACCATTGCCTCTGTAATATGTGCCACTTGACGTCATGGAAGCGCTGCTTAACTCTACAGGATTTAAAGTATGGCTTGTCACATTTTAGGGAAAGGCTTTATTTAGAATATATTAAAGGTCTGTCTAAGACTATACCTAGTGCAATGAAATATATACACATTTTGCTATTTGTTGAGGGCGGCGAGTATCACCACCGTGGGGAAGGGGGTGTAGGAGACGTCCCAAGGAAATATCTATCAGAAAACGGACTGTAACATCTCTTTGCGAATTATGCCTTACATACATGGTGCGATCGCCAATCTGTCTACCAAGCGTGGTGATTATGACTAATCCGCTTTTTTGCCTCAGGCTTTTGTCTACTAGTGGACTACATTCAGCTGACTTGATGATATATGTGACTGTAGGTACTGGATCTCCAATTGTTGAGATTTACACTGATATTTTTAAACATGATATAAGGCATATTATATGTAAACAGATGAAACATCTTCACTCCTAAAAAATACCTTACTTGTTCAGATATCTCCTTAGAGTTTTTGGTATGTCACATACGTTTTTAGGCACAGTAATTTAAACCTTCAAAGTCTTTTGTTTGCAGATTAATAGGGATTCAGAATGATCTGTAAATGAAGCTTTAGTTACACTTTCCCTTACACACTATATTTTATAAAATATTTCATAGACCCGTAATCAGATTGAAATATCCCATTAGGATATAGTCATTTCCTCCATTTAAGTGGAGAATTTATATAATAATCTTTTTGTACGTCATATACCTTAAAAATTACTTCCGGATTATTATTATGGATATATTTAATAAAGATATATTTCAAAAAAACTCGTGTATACCATTTTACTTGCCTCGTAGGTTTTGCAGTACCTTCTAGCGCTGCGGAAGTTGAGGTCGTAGATTCAAACCCCGGGTCGGGCCAAAAAGTGTTATCCGATATTTTTGTGGCAAGGAAAACACTCACTAATAGCCTGTCGTCCGGAAGTTGGCCGATTTATACGCCCGTGCCTGATTTCTTTTGAGAGCGAGGGAATAGAGAGTTCACCTATCTTTGCGCACATACTCCTAGCGAATGACGCTAATATGTAGGTAATATATATAATAATAATAAATAAATAAATAAATACTCGTGCTCTGTAACTTATCGCTGTAAGTGCGTAGTTGACTAATATTAATATATAATATACTCTCTGTTGAGGTTGGCTTACTAATATTAATATTATATAATATTATTCATGCGAAAGTTTCTGAGCATAGATGTATGGATGTTCGTTACTCTTTCTCGCAAAAACGACGGACCGGATTTTGATGAAACTTTATAAAAATATAGCTTTATACCCGAATAATCCATAAGCATTAATTTATTAAGATTAACGCGGGTGAAACCGTGGAGACAGCTAGTAAATAATATGTTTTGACGCGTTAGTGGAATATTGATTAGTATCAAGAAATGTGGCCTTACTTTTTTATTAATTATTATTAAAAAAAAATATATATTAATTAATTAGAAGACTTATTCTGAGCATTCCATGGATTCACCACGCGAAAACCGGATCCATCGCGTGGTAGAGGAGGAAACTCTCGATACAACCTGAGACTTGCGACTCAGATGTATTTTATGTATTTGTTCTGAAGAATAAAAAATTATGCGTTACCATAATTTCCTTTAATTTCCACGGTTACCACATACAATATTACTCAGTGAACGCAATTGGTCATAATTTTGTTTAATTAGTAGACATTTTATGCCACACTTGATTGCTGTAACTACGTTATTAAAACGTTGTGCGCATTTGAACTATTTCCTAAGATGAAATTCTAGGTAATGGGTCTGCAATTAGATTTTACCTCTACTAACAATATGATTCATTCCACAGAAAAAGTATTTTTGTAGTTTTTGTTTACATTATAAAAGTTTTAAAAAGCTATTTAATATAGTGTTATTTATCCTAAGTCTGGGTGTAATTAACTATAAGGTTATGTATTTATAATAGAAAAGTATTATATGTATGTAGTATATCAGTTATCTGGTTTCCATAGTAAGCTCTGCTTAGTTTGGGATCAGATGATCGTGTGTAAATAATGACCCAGGATATTATCAAACTAACTTTATTATGATGGGACAAGATTTGTTATTATTTGTCTTCATTCTTTGTAACTGCGAAGCTCTTGTGTTGAAAAAATGAAATGAAATGAAATGAAATGAAATGAAATGAAATGAAATGAAATGAAATGAAACGAAACGAAACGAAACGAAACGAAACGAAACGAAACGAAACGAAACGAAACGAAACGAAACGAAACGAAACGAAACGAAACGAAACGAAACGAAACGAAACGAAACGAAACGAAACGAAACGAAACGAAACGAAATGAAATGAAATAAAATAAAAACAACCTTTGCACTATAGACACGTAACATTAGTCTCATTCGACTTCGACAATCGACTGACCCAGTAAAACAAAACATATCGACCTTCCGGCGGGCACGAAGCGGCGCAGCGTCTTCCCGTCCCGCCCCCTGCTTTCCCCTCAGGGCTTGCGTTGAAACAGTATACGGCGATGCGCGTTATAAAATAAAATAAAATAAATCAAATCAAATCGAATCGAATCGAATCGAATCGAATCGAATCGAATCGAATCGAATCGAATCGAATCGAATCGAACCGAACCGAACCGAACCGAACCGAACCGAACCGAACCGAACCGAACCGAACCGAACCGAACCTAACCGAACCGAACCGAACCGAACCGAACCAAACCAAACCAAACCAAATCAAATCAAATTAAATAAATAATTTGCTTTTTCTAACTTTGTTTTTCTCAACCAAGAATTTTAACTATAACTATTCGTTGCCCTTGTAGGTTTCCAGCTGTTACCACAATACATTTCTGTAATCTATCATCTTAATAATTTCATTCGTAATACAAAACGTAAATAAATTTTAAACTGGAAAATCATGAATGTTATCGCGTGGTGGGGGTCAATCCTTCTTTACTTGTTATGAGCTAAGCTACGAATGATATACATACTTATATACATTTCATATAACAAACAATTTATGAATTAAATAGTTGTCATTTGACTTTGCTTGGTATGAAAAATAAATTTGACAATAGATTGATTTGGCAGAAATTTTAATAAGGCGTTTGAATACATAAAAAACATAAAAATAGGCGGATAGAATATATAAAACGTTTTGTTTTCTTTCTATTTGATACTCCGCATAAAACTGAGTCACACATAAAACTGAAAGATGTCATGGGTGCTCAATACTTTTGGCCAAGGCTATATGTGAGGTTGCTGGGTTGCTGAGATATGTCTTAAGAAAATTATCTGACTATTGAAATGAAATGAATTGATATGACTGTTGAAAACAAGTAGTACGACGCCGGTGACTAGTGACGTAAACGCTGTCGGTAAAAGAGGTAACAGCACGACTTTTACCGATGAGTATATGCGCAACGGGGACACGGGTTCAACCTTTTGGGAGGCGCTGGAGCCAGAGCCAATCAGCGTGCGCCACCGTCTTGCCGAACATGTGGATGTCATTAGAGTATTCCTGCTGAATGCAGCACATCCAGCTACCCCAATCTGTCAAATTTCTTTTATAGATTTTCAACTTTATCACATAAGCCTAATGTTCACTTTCAATTGGGAAAAAATTACAGACTGGAGTAGCTTGATGTACTTGCTGGCCTCTGTACATTACTTATTATTAAAATCTCTTCAGATCAATGTACGAGTTTCCTAGCTAGCAAGGATTACACCTACATTCTCTTACGGAGAATGTAGGTGCCATTGATAACACCTTCCAAACAATAAAAGTTTTGTTTTATGGCATTTTTCGCAATGCACAGCATAAATCTGAACTGAAATCTTTCTAAATTTAATTTTATCGACTGGCTGTGTATGTGTCGGTACTCTCTATTATTTAATATATAAGTACATTCACAATGTATCTATTATATTTCCATAGTGTCATTTGCTATTTATCAATAGGGGATTAACTCATGTTTAATTGATTAACGACAGCAGCGAAAAAAATATTAATAATAAATGCAATTACCCTCATTTTATCCTGTTATAAAAAGTAAGTTACGAATTGTTAATACAGATAATAACAATCTGTTCGCCGAATATATTTAGTTTTTGCGTGATCGAGTAATAAACATTTACATATTTATGCCTTCTACGTCTTCTATTGCTTTTTACTTTCGATTTTTTTTAATAGCTTGTATTTTATATTGTCTTTGGCTGGCATGTGGGCTAATGCACGTACAGAACCGTGGTCATCTAGTTCATCAAATTTATGATAAGGTAATAAATAATAACCTTCAATTTCTCTGAAGCAATTAGAATAACCTCTTGCAAGACGAACAAACGGTGGATGCATCCGCGCACAATTACAAAATTAACAAGTCAAACGAAGTCTACTCTGGTAGACGTTTGTGTAGTATTGCTGACCCTTCCCCTCACCCCGATGAGCTCTAGCAATCTTACTCACACGCAGAAACACAACACTAAAGTTATTAATGTTATTATTAAGGAATGTCTTCTGTAAGGTGGAGGTACTTCCCCAGTCGGGCTGATCTTTGAGCGAATGAACGCTGTGCCCTGCCTATCTTCATCTGACTTTAAACAACTGAAAATTTCCCTACAGCGTCTAATTAAAAGCCAATGTTTTCTTTTTATCGTGGAAACCTGTCCTTAGCTTTTAATACGGTGATCAGGAAAACCAAATTTATATATTGTATTCGAGAAACATAACCATCTTATAAAAAAACAGATCATAGCTCAGCAAATATATACCTACGTTGAAATACATGACAATAGTTTGGATCCATTCAACCAAATCGTTTCAGCTTATAGATAGGTAAATGGGATCACGTTCTAACCGCAAATCTTCCGCATGCATTATTCTTGCGTCGTTTTGCACAAGTCACATGCGTTTGTGGGAATATTGTTTTAAAAGATTGGGTTCCTTTTAGTAATGTGTGTGTGTATCTTTACACGCCCTCTTTGCGTGTGTGTTACTTCGGTGAATTAGAGGATGGTTACCGTGGAGGTGAGTTTGTCACTCAGGCACTTCGCTTAAATTGTATTTTGAACGATTTCTTTTGGTCTAGCGGTAGCGTATTCAACCGCAGATAATGAGGTCCTGGGTTCAAATCCCGGGTCGGGCCAATAAGTGATTCTGGGAATTTTTCCGTAAAAAGAAATTTCTTAGTATCAGCCCGAAGTCTGGAAGTTGGCGGTATTACACCCTCGTGCCTCGGAGAGCACGTAAAGCCGTCGGTCCTGTACCTGAACTCTTTCCGGTCGTGTCGCTAGGCGTCCCATCGGATCATGAGAGTGATGGAATAGAAAGTGCCCCTGTGTTTGCGCACACACTTGTGCACTATAATATGTCCTGCGCAATTGGCTAGTCTCCATTAAGTCTGGCCGCCGTGGCCGAAATTCGGTCGGGAGGACATCATCATCAGGAGACTTTCACTGGTTAACCGGACAATAGAAGCAACTGACGAATCAGAGCATCCAGCTAAATAATACTACAAAATATGTAACTCGGGTTCAAACCTCAACTTGCTTGCTTGCTTGCTTATCGTATGGGTAGTGGTAACCCTAGTGTCAGAGTTGCTCAAGCCGCCCAGTAGGCCTCTGACATGGCTTAACGACTGTTGTCTAATTAAAACAACCGGGACCGACACGTGCCCTCCGAAGCACGGAAACGCTCAGAAATTAAACCACTTTAAACCTCAACTTATTATATTATATCTTAATATGTATGTTTTTGTAAATATATTGGCATGTTTATTAGTTGTCTGGTTGCCATAGTACGGGCTCTGCTTAATTTGAGATTAGATAGCAGTAAGTTAGTTACGATACACTAACAGTATGCTTAGTGGGCACTGATTATACACAAAAGGACAGAACTAAACTGAAAGAAGAAGTACAATATATATTTTTTTAAACAATGCCCGCACTAGCGAATCTAGTCCTTGTGTCGCGGGGTACTTTACAAACGTGTAATAGAGGGACACAAATTACATCCCGACTCAGAACAACTATTTATGGGCCACAAAAATAGTTGTCCGGCGCGGGACTTGAACCCGCGACACGAAGCGGCGAGGCGACTGTCTTAGCCGCTGAACCATACGTGCAGTCTCTTAAAGGTCGGCCATTTGCTGACTCTTTAAAGCCGGCAACGTATTCGCGACTCCTCTGGTATTGCGAGTGTCCATGGGCGGAGGTGATCACTTCCAATCACTTTGCTCGTTCGTCGCCCTCTGATAAAATAAAAAGAACGGAAGGCTTAGTGTGCACTGATTATACCCAAAAAGACAGAACTAAAGTGTTGCCAACTAACTTAAATATTTTCCTATTTATACATATAATAAAATCGTATGAAAGTCAAAACTGTACACTAAATATTTTTTAAAAGGACACTTGGTGCGTGATCTACAATCGATATCGAAGTCAAAAATATAGTTTTTAGAATTTTTGTCTGTTTGTCTGTATGTATGTCCGGCCTAAACTCAAAAAGTACCGCATGGATTTACTTCAAATTTTGCATGAATATTACTAAGAGGTCGGGGCAACATATAGGCTACATATTATCACGCTATCACCTACGGGGGAGGAGCTGTGATAATTTATAAAATTTAACGCGGGTAAAACCGCGGGGCACAGCTAGTATCTCATATCGTAAGTCCAATAAATTAGGGGTGTGAGGATTAAATATTAATATTCGTATTAACGTAAAATATTACATGTTCCGCTGGTCCATTTGCCTTAGAATAGCGAATACTCGTTAATTGCTGTGCCAGGCGGTAGGCGACAGGCTGCTGGCTCCTTTTGAATCTCAGTCTGGTTAGTCCTTTAGTTACGCCTTTGCCTTTGTGAGTTGTGTGGGCTTAAGACATTTACAACTGAGATATCTGTCAGGTTGCTAACAAGATGGCGGCGATGACGAATACTTGGGATAGATATTTACTACGTTAGCCCTTTCCTGGGCAGTGGGCATATTTTGAACTCTATTAGCATATAATAAGGTCCAAAACCAATAAATTCGAAATATATCTACTGCCTTGTTAAGGACTAGTTATATGTACCTCTGAATTTACAATAGTATTTTATATGCGTCCGCTATTTTTTTTTTCATATATTTAATTTAACTTATCCGTTACCAAATACAAATAATGGTAAAGTGCAGACGCCAGCACTTCAAGCTACCCCAATCTGTCAAATTTCCCCAATTGAAAGTGAACCTTATACTTTTGTGATAAAGTTGAAATATTATAAAAGAAGTTTGACTAATACGGGGTAGCTGGATGTGTTGGCTGCAGTGGTATTCTAAGAATATATAGTAAGGGGTTAGCAAGCATAATATTAATATTGATTTTAAGCAGAAACCTAGATACTATTTATCTATCCTTCAAATACAAATTTTCTTAGTTAAAGCTTACTTGTGACGTCTCGTAACTTTTCAGACAAAAATAAAATACGTTATGTACTTAAACTTTAAATCTTACGGATGTCTATACATTACACGTTTTATTAGATTTTCTCCTCAAGAAATCCTCCAAGGATCGCCGTCATTAGAGCAACAGTTTTCAAAACCTGTGGCGCAGTATCTCCGCTGAAGAGCTATCTCACGAGCTTCAGCGCTAGTAAAAAATCTCCAACCTTAATTGGATTGCCTTTTATTAGCGTAATAAAATTGGATTTACTCAGTCGAAACCGGACGCTTTTCGGCGTTTTGTTTCGTTATTCTCAAATGGAATATTTGAAACCTGAAATGGTCCTTTGAGGCGTCATCCGATATTACGAAATTGAATAAAATTGTAATGATTGCTATTGAATTTTAAAGGTAAAATTTTAGTAATAATAATCAAAACAATTGAATTTCAGCTGTATAAATAAATGTTCCTGATATTATTGACATTTAGCATACTTATACACTTATGAAATTGGCACACATAGGCATATGAGATGTGGTATACCTATGGCATATTAATATGTGATTTAGTCTAGGTATGCTATATGGAGTGAATCATTTTATACCTATGCCATATTAGATTTGACAAACTTTTACCATTTGAGACAGTAGGAAAAATATAACGTAATTTTGAAAGATTTTCTAAGAAATAGGCCTACTTAATATCTAGTTATTATTATTTATAGCTCATTTTTCAAAATTTAATTTGATTTTTCAAAATTCTCAGTACCAGTTTTAAGTTTTTAAAGTAAGCAGTCTTACAGCCGCGTGATCTTCTTCTATAATAATAATATAATAATACCCTGGACATTATTTACATATTTCTAGTTACGCTTATGTGAGAATTCTTTTCGAACATGGCTAAGTTAATTATATGAAATTACCAAAACTGGAACCATACATACATAGACACACGCCTGTTCCTCAAAGGGGTAAGCAGAGACAACGGATTTCCATTTGTCACAATTATACATGCTCGCCGGTTTAGGGAACTTCTGACCTGGCCTTTCTTGAGGACTTAAACCTTAATCACACAGTAATATAATAATAATATCCTGGAACATATAATAAGAGCTAAAATCAATCATCTGTGAACATACGCTATGACCAATTAAGGGTTAAACATGTACAGACACCAGCACAATATCCAGCTACCCCAATCTGTCAAATTTCTTTTATCGATTTTCAACTTTATTACATAAGTATAAGTTTCACTTACAATTGGGAAAATTTGACAGATTGGGGTAGCTTGATGTGCTGGCCTCTGTACCTATATCCTAACAACAACAAGATAAATACAAAATACAACAAGCAATATGATTCCTTCTTACGTGACTTCATGCTATAGAATATATTACATGGTATAATATTATAGGTACCATTGCCAACAGATACCAAAGATACATAGGAGCTACAAAAATTGGAAGCAAAATTATTCCGTCGTGCACGTTCGTTACCCAGACAGCATGGCGGTAGGTACACCATAAAATACCAGATAAAATCAACGAAGCGGCACTGGGCACTCGAAACAATATATCCAGGTCCGCGTTCGACTCCAATGTGTCTATTTGGCAGAAAAAATATAATTGGATTGTTCCTGACGAGATAAATTGGAGGCCCGACACAATGTTATGCATGGATCAGTCGTTTATTGTCGTGATAAAATATATTCGTGTTTTAAAAGGATGTACGTTGGGCATGGGTGGAAATCATACGTGAGAGGTACATTTTTACGAGCAACCGTTGAAAATTCCGAATTAGATTTTTATTTCAGCGCAATTACTTTCTCACTTTTTCATTGAAAATGTGAATATAAATAGAAATTACCCACTTTGAAAAATTATGTTTCTGTTTTCGAATAAAGTGGAAATGAAAAGGGGAAACTCACTCGTGTGCGCTCCTTTCTGTTTATTGTATAAATAGGTTTTCTAAGAATAGTATGATTTGAATTTATACCTGACGAATCTAATATAAATCACTTCAAATTTCTGCTGGAAAATAGTATTTTCCAATGTGAATAAATAATCCAAGCTATTGTAAGATATTTTATTAATGAAAGAAAGGCTTCAATTAAATTAGTTTGGGTTTTGTTGTTAGGTAATATTCACAACGCCGTCTTCAGTCTTGCGGCTTAGTTTCAATAAAGATAGAAAGATCATAAGACACAGATATTTGTGAGCATGAACTTGTCCGTTTGTCCTGGGTCTTGGTGTAATTATCTATATAAGTATGTATTAACAAAAGAAAAAGTAGTATATGTCATATATCAGTAATCTGGTTTCCATAGTACAATCTCTGCTTAGTTTGGCATCAGATGACCGTGTGTGTATATGTCCTAAGATATTATTATTATATTACTAGAAAGAGGAATAATGAAATTATAAAATTTGATCTTTTGTCCGTGCTATTTGACCTTTATTTCTTTATTTGTATCAAATATAGTTTGATACTTATATCTTTGGCCTCTTCTTCATATGCATCTGTGGTCATGAGTAGGCCATTGTTGTAGAAACAATTCCGCTGGTTGGTACTTGCAATATCCGTTAATACCAAGATTGCAAGTACCCGTTAAATTATTCGACCGGTGTGTATCTCCCTTAGCTTAGTAGCAGAGTACCGTACCCAGGATTGGTAGAGGGTGCAGGTTTGACCCCCGCCGTACGATTAAATTCATGTTTACCCAATTTAGTGTTTATTATATTTATTAACTAGCTGTGCCCCGCGGTTTTACCCGCGTTAAACTTTATAAATTATCACAGCTCCTCCCCCGTAGATGATAGCGTGATAATATGTAACCTATATGTTGACCCGACCTCTCAGTAATATTCATGCAAAATTTGAAGTAAATCCATGCAGTACTTTTTGAGTTTAAAAGAAAAAAATAAGTCAAAAAAGTCCACAAAAAAGCCCGGACATACATACAGACAAACAGACAAAACTTCTAAAATCTATATTTTTTGCTTGGATATCGATTGTAGATCACGCCCCAAGTATCCTTTAAAAAAATATTCAAAATTAATAAATTAAGCATTTTAAAAATATTGTAAAATTAAAATATTTTCTTTTCTTTCTATTGAATTGCGTGGCAAACGCTTATGTTTGAAATGTCCAAAAAAAAATATATACCTCTAGCAAACCAATGTTTTTTTTTACTATCACAGTTTATTTTTATACGAATAACATTAAAATTGTATGTCAATTGTTATGAATTAAACGCAAAATAATAATATAATGTATGACTATCTTTTTAAAATAAATGACTTTATACCACATGATAAGTGTTCACGTCGCTTCAACTTTTCTGCTTTAATTTTCTAAGATAACTGATTATACTTGATATTGTTTTTCTATAGGGAAGTCTCGAGAACATTATCTTAAGCAGAGCTTCAGGAAGATTAATGATAATGGGTTCACGAGGCGCGAGGTGACGCTTGCTCGGAGTTTACACAAAAAGAAAATATTAATATTTTGCTAACGTTCTGCTTCTAAAGTTCGTAACTTATTTCTATATTGTGCTGAAAGCCATTTTGGTATTACTTGCTATTATGGATACAAAATGTTCTTACGTAACTTATATACCATAAAAATTATTAACCCGCTTGCTACTACTCGTTATATAGGGCAGACCAGTGAGTGGTTGGTAAAATAGTAGTATCTGGGTTGTATAGGAAAATATTATTTGCAAAACCCTGTGCCTAAATAGAATGCTGCCTAACATGTTCTGATGTCGTTGTCGTAAAGAGATATACCTAACTAACATGGTTTCAAAGTAAAAATTACTTAAGTAAGGTCTTTTTTTTGTTGGGCAGGTGGAATGCCTACGCATGCCGTCCGCAAAAAGTGACTGCAGATGGCTATGTCGGACTTGCACCGACTAAACCTACCTGCCGTAGACTTCTCTTGGCGTCTGATGGGGAGACATGCTTACGACTATAATAATATAATTATAACCATGATTTTGGCGCACAGTAGCAGAGTCACTTAAAGAAATGCCTAGTTTATCTGAGCATTTTGACTAGGATAGGATCTCCATCTTATAGAATACACTCCACGTAATAGTATCTACTTTTAATTTAAGGTGTGGAAGACCTGAGAAGGTGTGGGTTAGGTCACTAGAGCTCATGAGGGAGGAGGGAATAGTCAGTAAGGCGTGATTAGTCCTTTTGTTTTGCAAGCGTTACAAGTTCCGGCGACCGGATACCATCGGATGAGCTGTATGCTTATTTGCGGGGCTTGGTGGTAAATTAAAGTTATAAGTGCCTCGGAGGGTACGTCAAAATATCGGGCCTATGCCTTATCATTCCCGGTATTGTCGGAGAGCCGTCAAATTGGATCATGAGACTGATGGAATTAGAGAATGCACCCATGTTTGCACAGACACTCCTGGGATAAAAATATATAATTATGTACACTTTTAACACCTCTAATGTGCAGGCTGTCAAAATGTGGACTCAGTTAGTGCAGCGTGCAACCGGCCTTAACAGTGTGACCAACAATTCAGTGAGGGTAGTTAAAAATCTTGACGCCCTCATTAGAGGACTACTCTACCAGTCAATCCGTGACCACGGTCATTGCAACTTGTTTGAAAAGTCGGAAAAATAACAATAAAGGTTGGTTGTGTTAAAACAAATTGTATAATTATGGCTAGTTCTCGTTGAGATTAGCCACCACAGTAGTTATTCAGCCAGGTGAACTATATATTATTAATGATACATGTATGTATGTTGAACGATTGTGTTGTAAAATCAATATTTATGTTTGCTAATATAATAACCACATCTCCTGGTTATATTAAATGGTTATTGTACCTTTAATTAGTGTAATTGATTTTCTTCCGTATTAAATAATGAAAAAATATAAATAAATATGTATATAGATGTTAGACAAATATTTTCATTAAAGATATATCTGTAAAGCGATACACCCACAAGATTTCTTGATAACGATTCAAGAACAAAAAACAAAGTAAAATCTATATGTTACTATATTTATCAAACAAGTATGAGGTTACCATCAAATATTTACATATTAAAGATTAAGATATTTTGGATATAACGATATAAGTAAAAACATAAACTATATTTAACCTACTACAAAGTAAAATGTATCTACATTAATATTATACATATACAAATAAAAATAGAAATCTTCTGATATACTTCAGTATACCGTCATAGCTTTGTTTCATTTTTCTCCATTAAATTGCTGAGATATTTCCAGTAATCACATCCTGAGGATGTTCGCCAAATACGTAACATATCTTAGAACCGAGCAATCAACAAAACATCCTGTTTCTAAACCAGTTTAATGCGGAAAATACTAGAGCTTTTATACATTACGCGCAAAGTAACTTGGTCAAATGCTCCAATCATACGGCGGGTACTTCTAAACGTACTTTAAGTGTACATGCAAATATCGTTAGTCACCACTAAATTTAGTACTAGGCAAATAATGGTATCTTTATAAAAAAAAATCAACCACGTAACCACCACCCAATTTACGTAATTCAGAGGGATTGCTCTTGTTTTGAACAGATTATTTTATTTCTTTACTTGCTCCTGGGTGAATTTTGGCTGCATGGTCTTCGTTGAGGCGAACGGACCCACTCGGTAGGATGGAAATCCAAAACAGCACAGGGCCAGTAACTTTACTTTCTCTCCCAGGTAATATTAACGGTCGGTATTATACTGTCAACTTCCAGGCTCTCCGTTGCCAATAGGTAGTTTGCTTGACAAAATTACCAGTTATATTTTTGTCTCAACTGGAGATTTAAACACAATACCGGCCGCTTGACCAACGTGATTTTTTGATTTATTGCGCGTTTTTTATTTATGGAAATTGTATTAATTATTTCATTAAGGGTAACACAATTCACATTTCACAATGTACGAATAAAGTGTCGGTAGATATCCGACACTAACAAATAAATAAACTGACAGATATAAGTTCTGGATAAAACACATTGCGTTTCACCACCAACTTCCCGATAAATTTATATGTCGGATTTATGCGCGGTTCCGTTACACGATCAAAAACTTCATCAATTTTGTTATCAATAGTATCAAATATTACCATTTTATTAAATTATTCGCAATAAAACACAAGTCTAACAATAAACACCACCGAAATAAGCATCGAATGACATCTGTCAGATAACTTATCATCAACTTATCAGTAAACTGCTATCTGAAGCTTGATCTGACCAATAGTTTACTTTGCAGTTTATTTGCCAGTTAGTACTATTTATGGATTATGCAACGTAAACGATGTCTTTATTCGATAGATAAGTTGCAAGTAGCTTATTCGGGACTTTATCTGGACATTGTGAAACAGACCCTAATTGACATTGTAATATTTATTTAATTTATTGACATTGAGATATATATATTGTGTTTGCCTGCTTAATAATTTCAGTAAGTGGGCCAAATCTCGTGTATATGCCCCATTGAGTATGTTTCGCCGGAGCGTCTCAACTGGGCCGTGTTGAAACCGGTAGTAGAGACACCCGCTGAGTTTGTTTCGCTGGGTCTTCTCAGTTGGGGTGCATTGGATCCGGTGGTAGCATTAAAGCGCGACCGTCGTTATAAACACAAGGTCCGCCATAATAATAACATTTAATTCGTACCTTAATATAGACAGAACCATTCGACAATATGTAGTAAAATAATAGCTAAAAATTAAAATTTTGATAATTAAACCTACACATGATCCATGACAATAACTTAATTTAAGTTAGTTAAATATCGTTACTGTTATAAAATAAATCTTATTGTAAATTATTTCCGTGTACCTAAATATCTATATGTACCTGGAAATAATTATAAATTAATTATATATTACTACGAATATGTTCTGACTATTTACAAGCGCTTTTTTAAAGTCTACGTGAAAAAAAAAAAAAGATATTCTAATTACTTATTGTTATTTTAAAAAAGACATATAGAAATTATAATTAAATTTGTTTTATATATAAGACGCAATTGATAGCAATTTATTGTATGTTAAGATTTGCATGCCAGCAGGTAAAATATGGCTGGACTTATATTTTTATTCAATAACATGCACCATGTACCCATACTTGCGAAATAAAATATATTTATCTTTATGTTCTAAGTCGGCAGCGTCCAGCCAAGTTATTTTGCGCGTGCTGTAGTACTTACAGAGAAAGATAAAAAGTTTTCGAGGTAAACAGGATGCTATTGTGAGGACATATAATGGTTGACTTTACGTAAATAGTAGTTAACTGGTTAGTTAGTGATACATATAGAATAGATTTACTAGCTTTTGCTTATTTCTTGATAACATCGTAGTGTCTACAGAGTTTGACTGCGTTCAGCTTCATTCGGTACATTTATTATATTCGGTTATTCATTTTGTTTTTTTTTAAAGACAACGCCCGTACTATGGTATGTAATCCCTGTGTCGCGGGGTACTTTACAAAGATGTAATAGACGGACACAAATTACATCCAGACTCAGCACAACTATTTATAGGTCACACGAATAGTTGTCCAGCGCGGGACTCGAACCCGCGACAGGAAGCGGCGTAGCGACTGTCTTTGCCGCTGCGCCACACGTGCAGTCTTCAATCATTTAAAAAGATAAAGCCCGAGTATCGGATATAAATGAAGATATACCTAGTCAGAGTATTTTTATAAACGTGCTATTCGCAGACACAAAGAAAATCTAAATCCCGACTAAGAGTACGTAAATAGGAACACTATAAATGTATGTTCCAAATCGAAATAGAACCCGCGATCTCAACGTATGAATAAACATTTAGACAGCAACTTAAATAACTAACCTAACTTAATGATGATAAGTTAGTTAGCTAGCTTATTTAAGTTGTTTTATAATGTCATGCTGTTGCGGTATCATCATATCAGCCGAAAGATGCTGGATAAAGGCCTCCACCAAAGATCTACACAATTGCCGGTCTTGCGCTACCCGCATCCAGCGGCTTCCAGCAACCCTCACAAGACCAACGGCCCATCTTGTGGGGGGGGGGGGGGGGGGGGGCTATGCCCAGTCTTCGCTAGTCGAGAACCTTTCTGCTCCAGCGGCCGTCGGTTCTTCGAGCTATGTGCCCGGTCCACTGCTATTTAAATTGGTAATTGTTCGGGCTATGTCGCTTACTTTGCTTCGCCTGCGGATTTCAACATTTCTGATCTAATCATTACAATATACAACATGTAACTTAATTAACGCACATCCTGAAAATAGTTTGTTCAGAATTTACTGAATCGATTTATATCATTTTTAATATAGGTATTTTTTATACCAAAATAATTAAAGTTACGGATATTATCGTTATTTTAACCTTGTACAGTCAAAACAAATTGAAATAGAGCGTAAGTCAAAGTAATAAGACTTTTAAATCGCAGTTTTATTTGTATTCATGCAAATTCCATCATTCAACACAAAATAAAGAAAAACAAGTTTTATTCCAATAAACTAATTTAGTAAATAACAATTCATATAAATGTTAAATTAAATATTTAGTGTATGTATTATGATTACAACATAATATTCTAATTGGGGTGTTTGAGGGTGTGCGTTAATTACGTTACATGTTGTATATTAAATGCTTTTGCTAAATAATTCAGTACATACCTATATGTACCTGAAACTAATTATGTATAATTTCTCAAATTGAATCGTTGGGTGTGTTTCAAACCAGCATCCAAATTAGCATCCGAACCAACCCAGGGTAGGCGCTCTGCCGTTAAGCTACGAACAATACACACCAGCAGATCAAATTTAGAATGCCCTTGCTAACACTCTTGCCGTTGAAGGTCACAAGGGCTTTTTTGAAGTCTGAATGAAAACCTTTTTTATTTTAATTGGCTACTCGTGTAGTAACTTCAATCTATTCTGTATCAACATAACTGATTTTGTCTTATCATACTATCGTGTAGTTTACTAACGAATTAGGTTGTTATGTAATAATGTTAGTAGTTGAATATATGCTTGCACGAGTTATCAAGTGTAAACTAGAAAACTTAGGTTTTGTAGTTTCACTGGCGTGAGTGGGTCAATTAACACCTTTAATCGGAGCACGATAATTGCTACTGCACGAAGCATAATTGACTAAAATATTGCAGCGTAAATGTGAAAAATGGCTATTATTCGTTTTATTTATGACAACGATATTGGCCAATCACATTCCATGATTTAAGTTTGATATTTCATAATGGATAATTATTAAAGTAGTACTTGTTAATTTGCAGGCAGTCATGAACTTTATCCGAGGACCACTAATCGGCTTGAATAGCTAACTATATGAGTAGAGATGTAAAATGACTGAATATGACTAGTCACAATTGTCATAAACCTTAAACGACCGGTCATTTACTGTAAAATTCAGTCAATTTGACTGAAATATTATTGTCTATTCTCGACTACCACCCAATTATTTATTTATTTAGGTACCAAATTTATATGCAAGTTTAAATGAAGCAACGTTTTGTTTTGTATTATATCATGAGAGGATAAGACGACATCAAAGTCGATGCGCGAGGCGATGCGACGTTGCCATTCTGTCTTAAATGCACGCATGATTAGAAATGTAAAATGATTAACACTATATAATAATACTATAAGTCATCAAAACCACTTTTTTGTTTCAATTTAGAAGTTGTTTAGGAACTTTTATCAACGACAAAAACTTAAAAGGTACTATAATATTACTGAAATCAAATTGAATGAAAATGACCATTTTTGACAGTTAATGACCATTTTTGACCAATTTAACCGTAAATGACAGTCAGTCTAATTCAGTCATTTTCAACACTATATATGAGTACCACATATAGTCATTACTTCAAGCTGATTAGTGGTCCTCGGACATAGTATATAACTGTTGTCTTCAGACTACATCCAGAGCTGACACAATGGTTAAGACAGTCGCTTCGCCATTTCGTGGCTTTATTTACCTAGTGCGGGTGTTGTCAATAAAGTGGCTTCCGAAGCACGTAAATGCAAAAAATCGATTCACAAGACTCGGAGAAATCACGTAACATACAAACAAAAAAAAAACAATTAGTTAAAAATTAACCTCACAACTACTATTACAGGGGTTGCAAGTCGGGTCGGTTGATGCCATGTGTATTGCAAGCGTCATAAAATTCAGTAATCGAATGTTTGTGTTCTCACTTCATAGTATCAAAGTTTATATATATATGGCCTTTGCGTCTGTTACAGACAATTTTCGGCGCATTGTCCCGGAGACATTTCTTATTGTGGCTAAACAAACCGATGCGAAAGCGACATAGCCTGCCGCAGGCCTGACAAGAGAAGTTTGCGGTGGTTGGTGCCGAGCCGCTTTCATGTCGCTTCTGTCTCTTATCAGCAAGTACTTCGAACCAGGCTTCATCACAGATCTTACGACCCTCCACTACACGTTTGCGCCATTCAACTCTATTTTCAGCGAGCTTTTCCCAGCTACAGTGGTCAATTTGAAAAAAAGCGGCCATATCCCGCTTGGTGCAGCCTTTTTTAGTGTCAAAATAATTAGTTAACTTCTATCGCCATTTTTAATAAGAAAAACTTATCAGACCGTCAATCTTAAACAATGAAATTGAAATCATAATTTGTTCTGTGCCAATGACCGAATTGCAATATGCGCAAACGCAATTAAATTGATATACGAGTTTATATTGGCATTGCGTTATGCATTACATAACAACCGTGCCCGGTAATTATTTTGATATACATATTTTTTTAACCTGTCGTTTACAATTAGGTTAGCTTGGCTAATTATGAATGCCAGGTTAACGGAAATAGAGGCGAGGCTTCATCATATTCCGCAGGTACCTTTTTTGTTTCAAATT
This sequence comes from Pseudoips prasinana, assembly GCA_951640165.1. Classification (NCBI taxonomy): domain Eukaryota; kingdom Metazoa; phylum Arthropoda; class Insecta; order Lepidoptera; family Nolidae; genus Pseudoips; species Pseudoips prasinana. The sequence continues at coordinate 11,114,016 of OX621239.1, forward strand.
CGGTTCAGGGTGGTGATGTAAGAGAAATTAGTTTATTAAGAGAGGTTTTTAATCGATAACCGTTAAAAATCCACTGAGATGCAGGCCAACCATCCGATTTAAGATCGTAAGGACCTTTTATCGATATGAGTGCTAGCCTATGTGTCATAAAGAGCAATGGTATCCGCGGCGCGATCGTGGCGGAAATTGAGTACGATATATCGGATATAGATTTATGCAACGTGCAATTTAAACAACATGGGACAAAAGGACTTAAGAAACAAGAGCTAATTTTTTTTTTACTTTTCGTAGCGAGTTGTTGAGCCTCACCAGGCTCAACAACTCGCAACGATCCGAAAGAAAAAATATGCGGAATATTTTTTCTTTCGGATTTGAATTTGATTTTGATTTCATTCGGATTTGAAATATGCGGATCCGAAAGAAATAATATAAATGATAATAAGCGGTGGCTTATTATCATTTCATTGTGTGCAACGGTTGAGCCTGGCTTACAGGAGTTGCAGAGGTGGCTAAGAGAGAGGGACTAGTATGGGATATAAGAAACATGATGTACCTATGAAGCTAAAAACCTTTTAAACATTGTTTTGCAAATCCCCTTCGTGATTTTTTTCAATTTACAATCATTGATCCACAAACAACAAAGCATAATTATATTAATGATATAGTGAGATTAAGGACGCCAAAGCTCATCGGATAGGAGAAAAGGGTCGGCAACGCATAAGTCACGCGGTGTAGGTCGCATGGTCCTCTCGTTGGCACGATCCCAGTAGAAGGGTTAGAAAGAAATTTTAGAATACTTTTAAAATTGTATAGCAGCATATGGCTATATAATTTTAAAAGTATTCTAAAAGTACTTTCTAACTCTTCTTCTGGGATCGTGCCAACGAGAGGTAAATGCCATTGTTTTACTACTGTGTTGGTTTTCTTCAAATTAACGCATTATTTTGATAATTACTGCTTTAAAACTACCTATTGGGACAAAATGTATAAAATATTAGTCGAACCGATAACCTCCTTTCTATTTTACTTGCGACAAAATTGGCAACACTCTCGCGGCTCATTTCTAGCACAACAGCGTTTGTGCATATTAAACTTTACTGTTCATACCAACATATAAGGTTTGCAACCCACATCGCGTCACTCATGCGTTGCCGACCCTTTTCTTTTCCTCACTGAAGTTGGTGGACCGTACACTTGTGACCATAACAATATAATAAAAAACCGGCCAAGTGCGAGTCGGACTCGGGCACGAAGGGTTCCCTACCATTATCTATAAAACGAGCGAAAAATTCACGTTTATTGTATGGGAGCCCCCTTAAATATTAATTTAATTTTGTTTTTTAGTATTTGTTGTTATAGCGGCAACAGAAATACATCATCTGTCTAACTATCACGGTTCATATCGTGTATCAACGTATCATGGTGGTGACAGACGGACAGACAGACAGCGAAGTCTTAGAAATAGGGTTCCGATTTACCCTTTGGGTACGGAACCTACGGAACCCACGGAACCAGGGTTGCATAGTCTGAATGTATGCAAAACACATTTATATTTTTGTACTAAAATCGCCAACATTAATTTAAAATATTAGCAATAGAATAGTTGTGCAATAGATTTTCACGGCGTTTGGTGATTGTATTTTGCTTTTTAATCTAATAAATTAGAACACGATTTAATTTTGCTTGAAAGCAGATTGAAATAGGTTCCTCTAACAATCATTTAGATATTTTTTAAATAATAATAATATCTAGGGACAATCTCAACTAATCTCGAATAAAATATATTGCAAAACTTCTTTGGTTTACATTTTGAAGTAGTGACACCGATTTTGATACAAAAAGAAAATGTGCTTTGCTCACACGTATCCTACCGAATGCCCTTAAATATCCCTACCGCTTAGAGCTGCCATGGAGTCACATGTAAATGTACTTACTATGGAGCTAAGGCAACTGTAGTTCATCGTTGGAAATGTTTGATATCAAATGTAAAATAAACTTTAATTAAGCGTCAAAATATGAACAGTTTCTACAAATGTATACGTGACGTGTGTTAAATATGAATGGCAGTAAGCGAACACCCTCTTAAACGCATCCCTCACTAATGAGGAGGCGTGAGTGAAAATTTTCCCTCTCAAAAAGAAAATTCAACTCCGACTATCTCTCCACTAACCGTGCGCTACATTTTTAAATGCGTCCATTACTACATATTTTTTATTGCGCTGTGGTTAAAAACTTTAGTGGTAATGATTCCTTTTAGTATTTATGACTCTTGTAGATGTGCATTTAATTTTTCTTTTAAACCTCCGCTACGAAAAGACAGGTATCATATCTCTATAGTTGTATATATGTGTCTGTTTGTAGTTTCGCAAATATGGAGCCAACAATTTACAACAAACGACCAGCTAAGGCATTGGAAACGCAGAGTCTTAACCCTTAACTTGGCAGGAAGTAAAAATCTTTAAAATATGGACTTATTTCATATATTTGGCGTTAATCATGAATAAAAGACACGAAAAAAATAAATAAAAAAATCTAGATATCCTAGGTTTCGAGAAAACCTATGTACATCACAATGCACACTGCCAATTATGGCCAAATGTCGATAATATATTGTTTGTACATTGTGATTGACATTGCCAGGTTGGTAATAAAATACATTTTTAATTTAAATTATGTATTTATTTTAATAAAAAGGATTAAATATTAAAAAATCTTAATTATTTTGTGTGAAAATTACGGAAGCAATTACGTTTTTGTTTTCCCACCACAAAACATAAATGTACGTTACATTTTATACAGAAGACAGTTGTCCTACCACTTTTGCAATACTTGCAACGCATCGTTTCATCCCCTGCTTCTGGAAGATGACCCTTGTCATCGAATCGGACGCTATCTGTTGGACGAACGGACACTGGTTTATGGATTTTTAGATCCTCGCCTATGTCTTCTGTGGCGTTTGTATTTTTTACTATTTTATTTGATTTAGTCAATCCTTCAAACAATTGAAATCTAAAATCCTTCAATATAGTATTTTTCCCATCTCGTTTATGCAAAAGCCAAGCGTTATTGATACACATATCAATAAGTTGTGAAAATATTCCTATGTACCAACGATGACTTTTAAAGGGGGTTCTATATAAAGATATTAGCATGTCCGCCAAATCTACCCCACCCATGTGTTTATTGTAATGTTTTACAATTTGGGGACATTCTACATTTACCTTCTTTTTCTCATCTTTATCATATCGCTTGATAGTTTCGATGGGGTGCGAGTCTATATAAGAGCTAATAAGTGTGACGACCTTATTATCGTTCCACTTTACCACCGCCAGCTTGTTTTTATTACAGACAACTTGAGCGCTAGAACCACGTTTCTTCTTCTTCATTTGTTGGTCTGTTGGCAATAATTCTTGACACCCTCGTAACCGATTAGCCCTTATAGTACCAAGACTTAGAATGCCGTACTCTTCTCGCAGTATGTGCGTTAGTTCAGGTGACATGAAAAAGTTATCAGCGTAAACAATGGCCGGCTTTTGCCTGATAGTTTGGCACAATGCAATCACTACTTTGCCCCCCAAACCAATTGAAGCTTCATTGTCCCTAAATGTCAGCCCACGAAACGTGTCATCGCCACCATAAAGAAGAAAATCGTATATGATACCCGAGACTCCCGCACGCACGAAATTCTTGAATCCCCATTTTTTGGGTTTCATTTTTACATACTGCTTCCTTTTACCAGCTTTACGACCCTTATAAGGTATCATCATCTCGTCAATGGAATATTTTCCTTCTTCTTCAACTTTCAAAAAGTTTTGCCGTATTCTTTCCATTACGGGACGAATTTTGAAGTAGCGGTCTGAATCTTCTAAGGTGTTATCAGCAAAGTGAATGTACCGACGTATTTGTTGATACCTTTTGAGAGGCATAAGATCAGCAATGAGAGGGTATCTTGTCCTTTTAGCCCAATAATCTGTATAGGCTGGCATATGTACTATACCCATTAACATTTGAATGGCTAGAAAGTTTTTTACCTCATCTTCTGTCAACTGTATAGATCGCCCTAGTTGTTGCACTGAGTATAAATTTGTGTTATGAACAATGTCAGTAATTATATCAGGCGAAAAAAAGTAGTAAAAATAATCCAGGGCTGTATCAATATCTGTTTGATGGAGGTCGTATAGGTTTTCTTCGAGACAAGCACTATGACGGAATAATGATTTGGACCAATGATAATCTAGAACAAATTTCTTGACCACAACTTTTTTGGTCACTGCATTCTTTGTTGTCTTCTTACGCTTAGACCTGGTAAGTGGCAGCTGTTGTCGGCTAGTGCCGGGCTGAGGAGACGATTGTTCAACGGTTGGGGTTGGTAAAGACTGTATGGAGTTCAGTGTAGGTAAAATGTTGTAGTTGCTTGTAGTCGGTGATGGAAAAACTTCGTTGAATATTGGCGTCAGAGGTGCATCTACAGAGATGTCAATCTGCTCTTTATTGGAATCAGTCGAGCTATCCAGTAAATTGAGGCCTTCAAGCGAAGAAGCTAGCGAAGGTGGATCAGAGGAATCTGGAGAAGGTGGTATATATACGTTGGTTTCTTCATCGGACGAAGAACTACCCTCAGAACATGCATTTTTTTCAGGAACCAAAGCCAAGATTTTGTGCGAGCGAGTTAGTTTTAAATTCTGCAGGCAAAATAAAAAAAAACAAAAGTCAAAACCAACACCTTCTATCAAAACATTACAAAATAATAAGCAAATATCCCCAAAACAATCAAAACCCAAATACTCCGTAAACCTGGCATTGTACAGTGTGGTTACCATAGTTTACGGTGAGTACTTTAGCGTGTCATTGGCAGCGTGCAGTGCAATGTACAATCAGTTCTTTTATCAAATGCGTGAGTTAGTGTTTAGGTAGCTACGTAAACATGCACTAATTGAATGCTGAATATACTTTACATCAAAGCACAAACACAACATTGCCAAGTTTCGAGCCAAAAAGTAAAAAAATAAATAAACCACTTACCCGTGTCACACGTACAGCTTGTTGCTTTGCGGCCATTTTGATTTTGACATATGTTTTATAGTGTTGTCACAGAAAAATATTTTTCTACCAATTCTACTGTATTTAAAAATATATTGATGGAAAAAGGAATTATTATTTTTCCCAAAACTAACGGGATATATTTTTGTAAAATGTATGTACAGTGTGATGTACGCTGTCAAGTAAAGGGTTAAAGAGTTTCAAGTATTAGCTGAAAACCTGGTTAATCGAGAAGCCGTTTTCATCCTTTGACGAGTTTCTTAAACTAAAGATTTAATTTAAATTGATTATTTTTGTGACATCTATATAGCTTATTATTTTATTGACATTGAAATGTATAATTAACCAAGTCTTATTGTGATTGAATGTTGATCGTACATTGCTTAATAACACCAAGAAACTCATACCTACGCTAAATATAACTGTAAAATACTTTTTACTCGTTTATTATTCACTTATTTCGGATATAAATTCCATATAGTGTTAGTATAACAGGACTTAGAATATGTTAGTAACAATGATTTTATTACAATTGCAATAATTATTTTATTTTAGGCTCATGAGATGTGTTAGCAATTTCGCACATGATGTTAGCCGAAAATGAAATAACTATCATAAATATGTCAATTACCAAAAATAAAATCCCATACAAATCATCATTGTGGTAGTTGGCTATGTTGATCTTTAGTCTGGCGGCCACTCAAACTAAGTATGAGTCAGAATATATATATGATAGCTAGTTAAGAAGATTATGTGGGAGACAACTAGTCAGAAGCACCATTTGTGGTGGCTGGTGGACAATTAATCCATTATGTGTCAGGCAGCTAGTTAAAGCCATCTGATCCATTAGTGTGATAGCTAGCTAAGACGATTATGTGGGAGATACCTGGACCAGAAGCATTCAGAGGGCCTGCCCACGCTGCGTCTTCCGGCTCTATTGAGATTATAGCTAAACATATATACATTTCTGTGTGGACAAATATGGCCACCCCATTTCATTCTATTGGAGACGTAGAAGTTGTTCCAAGGGAATATTTACCAGAGAACGGGCAGCATCGTTTCTCAGCGTGTAATGACCACTATGCTGCAATCACCAAACCGGTTTCCAAGCGTTGCGATAATGACATATCGCCAAATGAATTTTATTAAGTATGGCCTTTGTCCAGCAGTGGACGTCTTTCAAATGACATATTAAGTGACATATTTTGATAATAATAATAGCGTATTTATTATACATGCTGATTATCTGTTATTTATAATATAACTGATAATCAGTAGGTGTAGGTATGTACATTTAAACTTAAGCTCAATCGAGTACATACAAAGGCAAAAGAAGATGATCAAAATGGGGCGAGAGGTTTTGTGTTTATAGAATGATCATGGATATTGGAAGGCAGTATCAATAGCAACAGTTTTTAACACTTTAAACTTATGCACTAAGGGTTCTAAAACACTTCACTGCCCCACTATGTTGACGCAATTTACGACAATTAGATCTGATATCTGATTTTGATCGTCTTCTTTTTCCGTTGACTGTACCTAGTAGGAACCAATTAAAAGTACAATCTTAAGGAGACTTTTATTACAAACGTGTGTGGGCTTGGAAACTTTATCGACGATATAAAATTAGGCGTAGATTGCATTATAAGAAAGCATTCATTATCAGTGCCCTGGGGAAAAGTGGCCTCTGTCGTTAACCGTATTTATCACAGAAAGTATTCTAAGAAATTGTTAACTATACCTGTCGCCATGATCTGCCATAAATCCCCACACCAGGAACGGAAATTTTATTGGTATCACCTGGATGAATGGTGGTACCACTGTGCGTTTCACTTAAAACTTTTTACTACTCATGACCGCTTTGTAGTAGAGCTGTGTCGCTCGCGAGCGAAAGATATAGATAATATAATTATAATCCTGCCCAAAGAGCGAGTAGGGCGGAGTGTGGTCTATTTTACTGCTGATGTGATCCGAGACCTAGCTCTAGCTAAGCAATCTGTCCGATTAGCTAAGCTGGCGAATGGCCTTGGGGGAGAGTGCAAGTCACTGAGATCCCCAAGGCAAGTCTGATGGTCATCCTTCACGTGGTTGCCGCCTGTTACGTGTCTGCATCCTCAGCTCCCCAGCTGCGATGCGGGCACAAACTGAAACCTCAGACGCAATCCCAACTCACCCCACCTACACCCACTTCCTCAATCCCTCCAAACAATCCCCCAAACCCAATCCAAGGTGTCATTCGTACCGTGCCGAAGGATGCGTGACTGAGGGGGTGCTCAGCCTTGGACGGTGTCTCTCCGACAACAGGGCGAATCGGGGAGTATTTCTTGCCCTTCAGCCGGCATGCGGGGCTCTGCCGGTTGTGAACGTTTATTTCCCTAGCTACTCGTGGGAACAGTATGGATGAAGACATATTGTTAGAAAGTAGAGAGACGTCAGTTACGGGCTCTGTAGGAGGCGATGCAGTTGCCTCTATGGAAACCGATGCTGTGGCTCCAGCTGAGAGGATGGAGGGCGTTAATGAGGTTGGACAGACCTCAAATACGCCTACGGACTCCAGTAGGGGCCGAAAGATGAAGAGGCTGTCCGGCGCTGGCAGGCGACGGTACAAAAAGCTTCTCACAACAAACAACCTGTCGCAAGCGGAGGCGAGGGATCTGGCAATACAGACCTGGGACGACCTCGCTAAGACAGAGAAAGTTCTGTTACCGGAGGCAAGGAGCCTTAAAAGGGAACGATCTGAGGAGGAATCTCCAAAGAACGTCCCTAAAAAGACACTAAGGCTGGACGCTAACCAGGCGCCAGGGTCGTCTAGGCCCAGCTTCCGGGAGATAGCAGGCGCTGTACGAGTGGGCATTCGCAGTACCCATGACATGACCGGTGAGGAAATGTCGAAGGTGCATCGTGCTTTACTCGAGGAGTTAGCTGGAGCCGAAAAAGGCTCTGGGCTCATTTTTCTTGGCCTTAGCCACAAACCCGGATGGATTCTGGTGACATGCGAGAACCAGAAAAGCGGGGAGTGGCTGAAGTCAAAAGTCCCCACCTTGAAGCCGTGGCCAGGCGCGGGGCTCTCCTGCATGTCCGAGAGTAAACTGCCAAAACCAACGCTGGCCACGACTTTTATCCCCAGCTCGGAGGCGGACTCTGCGGAGGCTGCCCTCGCACTACTGCGGAGTAACGTGGGACTAAACACGGAGCACTGGAGGGTGCTCCACGCGAGGGAGGAGAGGGGTGGCCTTGTGGCCACGTACTCCATTGACGAGCCCTCAGCGGAGGCTCTGAGAGAGATGAACCTCAGGGCTGGTCTAGGCTTCAGAAAGGTAACTTTCAGAGTCAGGACCAGCAATGGGGGTCCGACAGATCTCTCAGAACCCTTTTGAGACGATTCCTGCCGCGGCTGAAAAAGACGTGGTAGAAAACCCACCAGCCCAACCCTCCCCACAGCTTGACCTAGCCACGCCGGGAACATCTCGAGGGGCGCCTCTCCCCACGGATAAGGCGACTCGGGGAACGCCCCGGCGAGGCATAGGTGCAAGGGGAGGCAGAGGCTTTGCACCTCCTAGGGGAGGGGTGGCTCACCGGGCCAAACCTGGCAGAGGCCGAAAAGGCCTCCACCAGGCCAAAACCGGAACACAGCCATCCTCCTCAAAGAAGGCGTAAAAATGGTACCCAGGCGAGAAGACGTGAGGGTGGTGCAGGCAAATTTCCATCATGCAAAGGCTGCCAGTGCTGTGATGGAGAGATGTCTCTCGCAGCAGGAGTCCCACATCGCCCTCATACAGGAACCCTGGGTACTCGAAAATTACATTTGGGGACTCAGTGCTGCTGGTAAGTTACTATACAATACCGGAGCCACAAGACCCAGAGCATGTATCGTCTTTAACAAAACCATTAATTACTTACCTGTTGCAGAGTTATGCAGTGATGACCTTGTAGCAGCGTACGTCAATTTTAAAGGGTGGGAAGGGATAAAGGCAATTATCTGCTCAGCTTACCTTCCCTATGAAACCAAGGACCCAACTGTAGAGCTTGAGCGTGTGGTCGAATATGCTCGCCGCAACAACGCTGAACTCATAGTTGGAGCCGATGTCAACGCGCACCACACAGCTTGGGGCAGCAGCGACATCAACAGTAGAGGTGAATTACTTCATAGTTTTCTTACCACTAACTGCCTGCAGGTACTGAACAGGGGTAACAAACCGACCTTTGTCACTGCCAGCAGGCGGGAAGTCCTAGATATCACATTCGCTACAGACAACATAGCCAGGAGACTTCACGACTGGACAGTCAGCGATGAGCCGTCATTGTCAGACCATAGACATATACGGTTTGAGTTTAGAGCGTGTCTCGAAAGTCAAACAGTTACTTATAGGAACCCTAGAGCAACCGCCTGGGATGTCTACCGAGAAAAACTAAAGCGAAACCTAGAGGACCTTCCTAGAAGCATTAAAACACCTGACAAGCTAGAACTGGCAGTAGAGCAAACCACGGAGGGCATCTTAGAAGCCTACGAGGAAAGCTGCCCCCTAAAAACAAAAAGCTCGAACAGGAAGGTTCCGTGGTGGAACTCCAAACTGAAAAAACTCAGGGAGAAAACGCGGAAACTGTTCAATAGGGCTAAAAAGACTCGAGAGTGGGAGATATATACAAAAGCCCTTACTGAATACAACAAAGAAATTAGGAAGGCTAAACGAGCATCTTGGAAAAGGTTCTGTGAGGAGTTAATTAAAGACAAACCTAACCAAATTGGCTTGCTAAAGGGACCTGACGGAACCTACGCTGCTAACGAAGAAGACACGCTGAAGACTCTTATTGCAAGCCACTTCCCTGGCGCAGAATTGAACTCCTCCATGACGCCTGTACAACGGCCTCGCAACGAGGACTGGAATAGGGCGGCGAGGATAATTAGGCCTGGGGTTGTAAGGTGGGCAATCGAGTCTTTCAAGCCGTACAAATCTAGTGGACCAGATAACATATTGCCCGTCTTCTTACAGAAGGGCATAGATATACTGGTACCGCCTATGGTAAAAATGTTCCGGACAAGTTACGCCTGGGGCTATATCCCAGATCGTTGGACAAAGGCTAAAGTGCTTTTCATACCTAAGGCTGGCAAGAAGGATTATACCCTGCCTAAGTCCTTCAGGCCAATCAGCCTGACCTCCTTCCTCCTGAAAACACTGGAGAAAATACTCGACAGGTACATAAGGGAGGAAGGACTAAAGTCACAGCCTATCCACAGTACTCAGCACGCATACTGTAGAGGCAGGTCTACGGAAACCGCCCTGCTGCAATTGACAGACAGGGTCGAAAGAGCACTGGAGGACAAACAGATAGCACTCTGTGCATTCTTGGATATTGAAGGTGCCTTTGGTAATACCCCGACAGGCACGTTGATCAATGGACTAACAAACAAGAACATTGATCAAACAACTGTCAAATGGGTAAAGGCAATGCTTTCAAACCGTAAAGCTCTGGTCTCGCTGCATGGAACTTCCTTGGAGGTTGCAACAACGAGAGGCTGTCCACAGGGAGGTGTACTATCCCCACTCATGTGGACCTTAGCAATAGATGAGCTTTTATACAAGCTAGCAGAACAAAGAATCGACACTTTGGGATACGCTGATGACCTTGTAGTTATTATACGGGGATTCTGTCAAAGCTTGTTGTCGTCACTGATGCAGAACGCTCTTAACATTGCCAATCGATGGTGTAGAGCGAATCAGCTATCCGTAAATGCTAACAAAACAGTTATCGTACCGTTTACTCGAAAGAGGGCTCTAGACAAATTAGCCCCTTCAGTAATGAACGGCAGCGAGATACAGTTTTCCAATGAGGTTAAATATTTGGGAATAATTTTTGACCAAAAGCTCACATGGAACCCACATATCAAGAAAACTATACAAAAGGCAAAAATTGCCTTAGGTATAGGGCGTCGCCTGGTAGGGAGAAGGTGGGGATCCCACCCCAAACTTCTCCTATGGTTGTACACTGCTATAGCGAGACCGACCATCGCGTACGGCTCCGTAGTTTGGTGGAGTAAAACCAGCCAAACGACAGTAATAAACAGGCTCAATAGCCTGCAAAGATCTGCATGTATGGTAGTCACGGGAGCCATGTCCTCCACTCCTGGAGCGTCACTTGAGGCATTGCTGAACCTGCCGCCTCTTTCACTGTTCATACAGTCTGAGGCGAAGGCCGGCATGCTGAGAGCAGCCGCACAGGGGACCGAGACGTGGCTCTCAAAGGCACTGAGGGCTTTATGTGACCAAGTGCAACAGGACCCCATACTAGGCATGAAATTAGACTTTTTGTCCCCACAATATAAAAGCACCAAGAATTATTGTGTGGAGATACCTTCCAGGGACGACTGGACTAACAACAAAGTATCCTGGAAGAAGGGGAGCCTAATTTGGTACACCGATGGCTCCAAAATGGGAAATGACGTAGGCTGTGGAGTTTTTGGGGAACGACCCAGATTCAAAGCCAGTAAAAATCTGGGTAAATACGCCTCAATTTTCCAGGCAGAGGTTTATGTCATCATTGTATGTGCAGAAGCCAACTTGCAAAAAGACTATGTCAATCATACAATCTACATCCATTCAGACAGTCAAGCGTTGAATTCTGACACTATAACGTCAGGGCTGGTTATGAACTGCATTGACAGTCTCAATACCCTGTGCCTTAGGAACAAGGTGATACTTCGATGGGTACCGGGTCATGCGGGTATCGAGGGCAACGAAAGTGCCGACGAACTTGCACGGGCTGGAGCTAAACTGGTCCAATACGGCCCTGAGCCGATATGCGGAATACCAAAAAGCACAGTCCAACTCACCCTAAGGAACCATTGCAAACAAGAAGCTGTTAAACGCTGGCACAAACTTCCAGGTTTAACTCACTCCAAAAAAGCTATCAAGGGCTACGACCGCAAAACTGCGAACGAAGTCCTCGCGCTTAATAGGAGGAACTTATGCATCATAACTAGGATGTTAACGGGACATTGCCGTCTCAGGAAACACCTATCCACGGTGGGCATCGGAGACTGTAGAGTGTGCAGATTCTGCAATAACGCAGACGAAACACCTCTACACCTGCTCTGCCACTGTGAGCCACTGATGCATAAACGTAACACCGTCCTGGGCCAACACTTCTTGCACCAGGACGATGTTATCGACACTCCTGCCAAAAAGATTCTGCAATTTATCTATGTTGCAGGGTTAGACAGGGAAGTTTAGTTGGAGCGGCGAGCACAATAGTTCATCACTGGACGCAGTGTTACCAGGACCTCTGGAGACTGGAAATAGCCGCAACCAGAAGAATAAGAATAAGAGCGAGTATATCAATCGCTCACCAGTTTCCAAACTATATCTTTATATCCGAATCATAAGATAAGATCAATAATCATGGGATAAGATTCATTTTGGATGAACTCAAACCGGCACAGACTAGATGAGTAAAAGATACATCGCTCCCTTGTGAAAGAGATAGTCGATCCAACTGCGCGTATGTATCTTAGTGAGCGGGAGTCAAAAAAATAGTAGAAATAAGTCTACGTTATTGTTTGGTAATAAAGCACAAAATGGTTTGCGTTGCGTATCAAATTTCCTGTTACATTTGTTGCATTTTGTAAACAAACGTAATTTTAATTTCGAACTCAATAGTGTTATTGTACAATTTTATTGTAAGTGGTTATTGTTTTTAATTTTATTTAGTTACTCGCGTGATTTGCCCCATGTGTGCACTTTAATGTACAATTAAATGGCTATAACTGTAAATTTAAAAATCCCTGATAACATGAGCAAACTTCTGAACAGATTTTCATAATTGATAGCTAAAACCGCGTCAAAATCAGTCCATGCGTTGGGGAGCTACGATGCCACAGTCAGATATTTTTTTACGTTGGGGATTAAATATCGTTCTACAATATCACCTATATCTCTCGCTCGCGAGCGACCCGTCGCGACGTTAGATCCCGCTCTCTCTTGGCTCTATGAATTAAACAGTTCACTTAATCTGTACTATCTCGCTCTGAGCGAGATATAAAAGAGTGATATTAAGACCGAAAAGATATATATCTCTCTTTTCTTTTCAGTGATATATTAGGTCTTTACCTATGAAATTGCCGTTCTGCAGTACTGGCCATTTCAAATCAAAATAATTTTTGTTTGGCTAAGAATTCTAATTTCAAATTAATTTTATTTTAAAAACATGGATTCTTTTTTCCAAAAGTAGTCATTTCTTTATTGATTAGTGTTACATTTTCATCGCATTTCAATCTTTTTCGTCATCATGGATACGTTAAAAATTCGAGTAATTATGGAATATGAGTACCGTCGTGGCAGCAACGCGGCACAAGCGGCACGCAACATCAACGACGTTTACGGAGCTAACACTACAAACCAACGCACCACCTGTTATTGGTTTGCTCGCTTCCGTTCTGGAAATTTCGACCTGAAAAATGAACCTCGCGGTCGTCCGAAGACTTTGGTCGACAATGACGAATTAAAGGCGGTTGTGGAAGCTGATGATACACAATCTACGGCTGAATTAGCAGCAGCTTTCGACGTTAGCGTCAAAACAATATTGGTCCATTTGCGTCAAATTGGCAAGGTAAAAAAGCTTGACAAATGGGTGCCCCACGAACTCAATGATCGCCAGCGCGAAGTACGCGTCGAGACGTGCCTTGCACTGCTCAACAGACACACAAATGAAGGAATTTTGAACCGCATTGTTACCTGCGATGAAAAATGGATTCTGTTTGATAACCGCAAGCGCTCAGCAAGTTGGTTGGATCCTGGTTCAGCACCTAAACAATGCCCTAAACGAAAACTTACCCCTAGAAAAGTGATGGTCACTGTTTGGTGGTCTAGCGCCGGTGTGATTCATCACAGCTTCTTACCAAACGGGGTGAGCACTACTGCAGATGTGTACTGTGAAGAACTGAGCACAATGATGGAGAAGCTGGCGCATCTCCAACCAGCATTGGTCAATCGCTCGTCTCCGCTGCTCCTGCACGACAACGCGCGACCTCATACTGCACAGCAGACGGTCTCCAAGTTGCAAGAACTGGGGTTGGAAGCTCTCCGTCATCCGCCCTACTCACCAGACCTTGCGCCTACAGACTACTACTTTTTCCAGAATTTGGATAACTTCTTGGCGGGAAAAAAATTCAATACCCGAGAGGCAGTACAAAATGCCTTTGAAGAATTTGTTGCCTCCCGTCCAGCTGATTTCTTTAAGAAGGGCATCAATAAACTGCCACTGCGATGGCAAAGATGCATTGATTGCATGGGTGATTACTTCGATTAATACAAATAAAAAAATTCATGAAAAAAATTCGTTTAAATTTTTTCATACAAAAAGGCAATTTCATAGGTAAAGACCTATTATTTTGCGCATCTGTACTTTGTAGTATCAATTAACTGCGGAAGTATTTCTGATCCTGTATGGCAATCCTGCAACCACACTAAGTGTCATGGTCCTGGGAATACTAGTTGAAAGACTATGAGGCTCGTAACTTGGGCCTTAATTTAGACTCCAATCTTACGTTCGAAAGTCAAATAGCCGACGCAGCTAAAATCAGTTTTTTGTCTAAAGGGTATTTGTAAAATTAGAACGTTTCTGTCAGAAGAACTGCGGCTACCACTATTTGAGTCATTGATCGGATTCAAATAAGATTATGCAGATGTTGTTTGTGTTGGCCCCCGATCGTTAGCGCGAACAGATAGACTAATACAGAGAGTCAAGAATACTTGAACCAGATTTTGTTATTCTATCCCATCAAGAGCTCATGTCACACCGTTTTAAAACAATAAAATAAATACGAAATCCCACAAAAAGCTGCACTTGGCCTGTTTGCTATGCAGCGTCAACATATTTACTTAATTGGCTGAGTGATGACGACCTCAAAGAATATCGCCACCCCCATCATCGTCGTCGCGGGTCGTCTAACAGGCAATACCTATATACGTTTGCTCCATACATATTTTAAAATTATAGTGGTTTAAAGTGCAGTTATAGTGTTGAACCTTACATATACATGCAGCTTGTGCCGTGACGCTTCCTGTGGTTGTTCTTTTGTGTAAATCTGCCCAGGAACACCGAAGATATAAGTAAATTAATGTTTAAAGTTTTTTAATAACGGCCACGTAACTGACCTACCGCAACCCGCGCATCGCCTGCGCTTTGTTCGGTGGCGTTAGATACCTACCTACGCTGTGTTGTGCATTCTTCGGTTTAAACAGCTTTGATTTAAAATCGTCTCTGCTATGTGCCTAGTGTAATTAAAAATAACGTGTGAACTTGGAACTGTAACAACATTTATAGACCTACTAAACACATATTTTCGCTAATAAAACATTCAATTGTGCAGTGCTTTTTGCAAAAATGCTAACATTATGCATTCCGTAATCCGTTAGTATTCAAGCGATTAAATATAATTAACGCAAGCTCTATTTATTGAGCATCAAAATCAAAACAAGACGCATCATAGTGTTGCCAGACATCAATATTGTATTTTTTCAATTTCAAACAACGGCATCTATTGAACACGATAACCAATTCTAATGGTTATAAAGTGTTACCAAAGTTAATTTAGTGTTGACAGCTCTAAAAATACTTAGTAGTTTAGCAGTTTTTATGTGACTATTGGAGACATATTATTTTTGATATAGAATTAATTACCCACCGATATGAATTTCTTAGAAAATATAACATTCCGTCGTAATCGCAGCAGAAGATCCGAATGTAACAGTGATGACAGTAACAACTCATCTAAAATCCTGAATTGCACTACAAACAGTATACCAGAAATGTCGGACGATGAAGAAAACAATCAAATAAAAAAGCTGAACGAAAAAATAGAAGATTTGACGACTCAACTAAATAGCGCACACAAGAAAATCGAGGTATTATCTTTAGAAAATAGCAATTTGAAACAAATAAATGAAGAACTATTCAGAAAAAACAGTTTATATACATCAATTGCTATTACTCCAGACAAACATAAACCAACAACCCCTAAGACAAAAACCCCGAAACAAACAAGAAAAAAACAAATTGACGAAAATATTGATGATACTACTTTTACACCTCAAGAGAATCCAAACAGCATAATTCAAAGCACAAACATTACTGGTGCTTTTCATTGTAGAGAATCGTCCAATGTTACTATACTAAATCTACAGGAGACACCTAAAAAACATAAAATATGCATCCTCAGTAGTGAAAATAATAGTAGAGTATGTAAAATATTGGATAGCACTAACCTATCAAATAGCCATGATATCTGTCACTATCGTAAGCCTAACTGTAACTTAGAAATAATATTAGATAGTATAGATAAAAAAGTTCAAAACTTTACCAAATCAGATTTTTGTATTATTTTAATAGGTCAAGAAGATTTCAGAAGGACACAAAATTACATAGAACTTGTTGTACTTATTCGTAAAAAATTGTTACTTCTGAATCACACAAATTTTATAATATGCCTACCTACTTTTAAGTATATGATTAATAATAATATTATGTTCAACAGCAGAGTGGAGAATTTCAATAACTTACTCTATATGGATGTAGAAACATGTAATTATGCGTACGTTTTGGATTCTAACCTTAACTTACCATACACATATGGCACATATAGCCCACAACACGGGACATTAAATAATAAAGGTTTACAAATTATTATATCGGATCTAACAGATATGATCTCAGACTTTAGCACTATGACGGGTACGACTGCTTGTAACACAGAAGCTGATTGTTCACAAAAAATACAAATAGAATTAACAGACACGGACTTACAAAATAATTCTCAGTTTTTTCTGTAAATACATAAACATACTTCACCAAAATATAGCGGGACTGATAAACAAATCTGATACGCTGATAATTAAATTAGAAGAGCTTCGGAAAGCAGAAATTAATATTGATGTAATTTGTATAACAGAACATTTTATCGAGACAGGTTATGAAGATCTATCATATACCCAATTTTATACCAGCAGCTTTCTTCTCCAGAAAAGTAAAACGCGGAGGTTCGTGCATTCTTGTTAGAGCAGGACTTAAATTTAAAGAAATATATGATGTAGCAAAACAGTCAGTATCAGGTCATAAAATTATTATAGTTTGTATCTATCGCGTACCTAAACAAAATTACAATATATTTTATGAAAAATTAGAAAATATATTAAGAAAAATTTGTTCATTTTCTAACAAAAATATAATCCATACTGGCGATTTCAACATCGACGTCCTAAAAAGAAATAAGAGAACATTAGAATTTGAAAATTTTCTCATCCAATTTAATCTTAACTTAGCCCTTTACAAACCTACAAGACCAAACAGCAACTCTTGTATAGATAACTTTGCACACACCTACAAAAAAGATTGTAAAGCACAAATCATAGATCTAATTCTATCAGACCATACATCTCAAATATTAAGTGTACCCATAAATAAAACATGTAAACTTAAATATTGGACAACTCAAAGAGAAGACATCTCACAAGACAACTTAAAGAAGTTCAAACATCATTTGAGCTGTTTAACTTTCCCACAAGTTTATAGCACAAATGATGCGAATGACTCGTACGACTGTTTTGCAGAAGATTTCTTGATGCTCTATAAATTATGCTTTCCATCAAAATATGTAACGATAAAGACTAATACTAAAACTAAGTGGATATCTCATGGAATAAAAATCTGTAGCCAGAAACAAAGAAAATTACTTTGGGCGTATAGATTTAAACCTAACTCAAAAAATAAACTTCTTTTTATGAATTATACAAAGCTTTACAAGAAAATTATACGTTTAACATAGCAAACTCAAAATAACTACTTCATAAATAACTCTAACAATAAATCAAAAGCTGCTTGGCAAGTAATTAACAAATCCAAATATCGCCTACCTCACGGTTTAATATCATCGATAAAGAGAGAAAATTTGATTATCACACATCCTACGGATATTGCAAATGAATTTAATAACTTTTTTGTAGATGTAATTGAGAATAACATTAAAAATAACATTAATTCGACTATTAACAATACTTTTAACAATTTAACTCCGCAATCTTTATATATGCAACCTGTTTCACCCATTGACATAATAAAAATAATTAATAATCTTAAAAATACAAATACTGTTGGCTATGACAGAGTATGTACACAAGTTTTAAAATATGTCAAAGATATCATAGCACTTCCACTAACGCATATTATTAATTTATGTATAGAAAATGGTGTTTTTCCTAACAGCCTTAAAAAAGTTGTTATTAAGCCATTATTTAAAAAAGATGATAAATCGTATGTTAAAAATTATAGACCCATAGCAAAAATTCCTATATTTTCAAAAATTATTGAAAAAGTTATTTATAATTCTTTATATAGTTATTTTGAAAAAAATAAGTTATTTTGCAATGAACAAAAAGGATTTCGAAAAAATATCAACATTAATATGGCACTGTTCGACCTCCTGTCTTATACAATGACATCTGTAGATGCAAGAACTCCAGTATGTGCTTTATATACTGATATGACGAAAGCATTCGATTATGTGAACCATAAAATTCTGCTAAATAAACTATATGGCTATGGTGTCCGAGGTAATGTTTTGAAATTAATAGAGTCATACTTGAATAATAGATCTCAGTGCACAGAAATATCACAACTATGCACAAAGAGCCATTTAGTTACCATTCACACATCTCAGTCAAGAGCAATAACATCCGGGGTACCTCAAGGTAGTGTGCTAGGGCCACTACTTTTTTTGATATATATTAATGATCTCCCAAAATTCGTATCCCAAAATATGGTTCTTTTTGCCGATGATAGTACAGCTGTTGTAAAGTGTACCAATCCTGACACTTACGAAAGTGATATTAATAATTGTCTTAAAAAAAATATTAGTTGGCTTGATAATAATAACCTTGTTATTAACCTGAACAAAACAAAAGTAATGCACTTTCAGCAACGATGTGAAAATCCCTCTGTTCAGATTGTACATGATAAAACCAAAATTGAAGAAATGAAACAGGCAAAATTTTTAGGTATTATAATTGATAGTAAACTCACATGGAAACCACACATCGAACAAATATGTTTAAAATTGAATAAATCTGCCTATGCACTATTTCAACTGTCAAAAAAAGTAAATACACAAACACTTTTGATAGCCTATCACGGATTGGTTGCATCAGTTATTAGATTTGGTATTATTTTTTGGGGGCTATCCACTGAGAGAGAGACTGTTTTTAAAGCACAGAAACGATGTGTACGTTCCATGTGTGGCTTAAAAACTACAGAATCTTGCCAACCCCACTTTAAATCTCTAAAGTTGCTAACTCTGCCATCTATATACATTTACGAGACTGCTCTATTTGTTAAAATCAATCCACATCAATTTCAAAAACTGTCCGATATAAAGAAGACTCCTATGCGTTCACAATACCTTAATCAACTTTGCCACATAAAATGTAAAACCGCTTTAATGAAGAAAAGCTTTTTTGGAATAGCTCCGAAAATTTATAATAAAATACCCAATAGCATAAAAAATTTGCCCTTAATAAAGTTTAAGAAAACTCTCCACTCACTTTTATTGGAAAAGTGTTATTATGCTGTTGAAGATTTTTTAAATGATAATATAATATAAATTAGTCATAAGTTTTAAGTATTTTAAGATATGATATATTTATATATATTCATTTTTCAAATATAATTAAAATAATGTTTTGTTTTTTTCACTTAGAAATATTTATCTTTGTTTTTTCTGATAGTTGTTATTTTTATTGCAAGTTGTAATTTAGTTCTTAAGTTAGTAAGTAAGTTAATATTTGTACGCCTCCACGGCAAAACATAGCGCCCATATATTATGTCATCGTACTAACACCTTTATGTAAATACCTATGTTTTACAAATAAACATTCTGATTCTGATTCTGATTCCCTCTCATCCCGTGGGGGACGTAAAAGTCGTCCCGAGGGAATATATACCAGAGAACGGGCAGCAGCGTTCTCCGGAGTACCATGTCTATCCTACTGCGATCGCCAACCCGTCTGCCAAGCGTGGCGATTATGGCATATCCTCCCAAATGATGGACACAAATAAACCGCGGCCCCCAGTCCCCGGCAGCCCTGCTATTTCCAACCGTGGTAACAGCTGTGGTTACGGCAGGGCAGGGGGTGCTACGGAACAGAGACGTGGTTGGTGGAGCAATGGAGAGGGCTATGCTCGGAGTTTCCCTGCGGGATGCAAAGTCACCGACATAGCCCGAAGAATTTTAAAACTGAAGTGGCAGTGGGCGGGGCACTTAGCTTTTAAATCCAACGGCCGTTGGGGCAGAAAGGTTCTCGAGTGGCGACTACGAACCGGAAGAGGCAGCGTGGGCAGGCCCCCTACAAGATGTACCGATGATCTTGTGCGGGTCGCTGGAAACTGCTGGATGCGAATAGCGCAAGACCGGCAATTGTGGAGATCTTTGGGGAGGCCTTTGTCCAGCAGTGGACGTCTTTCGGCTGATATGATGATGATGATGATGAAAGTAGTCAGGGTTACTGGTGGAAACACAGCAACTATCTATAAAAACACAAAACAGCTACATTTTTGACATTTGAACTGAGGAAATTTATTGAAAGTTAATTAATACGGGAACGCTTGTATCAATTTCTATATATTCCTATTAGGGATATATAACATATAATATAACTGCCTAACTATTAAGTTAGGCAGTTAAAATTAAATAATATTGACCAAAATTCGTCAAATATTTAAATATTTTAGTAGTTCTAATTAGCTAAATATTTTAGTAAGTTCTAATAATAAAAATAATGGCACAAAATTTTACATTCATCTTAAAAATAAATTGAAGTTACAAACATATAGACCTATTAGGATTCCATCTTTTTATTATATGAGAAACGAAGTGAGTTTGATTCTTGACACCCATAACCCCGTCAAGTCCAATCAAATATAACTCAAGCCTTACCTAACCACTTAGAAGGTCTATAAACCTTTATCGACGACCCTTAATTTAGGGTGTTACGTGCTTAAAACATCAAACTTAAGGGTATCCTGTTTAAGTAGCGGTGACTTACTATCGTAAAACCAACATAACTCTCTGCTGGGAAGATTTAGTGAATGTTACGAAGGGTAATAATAAAATGTATACCTATTGATAGTTACGATAAATGGTGATTTACATACCATTATGTAAATTGAAGGAATAGGTACAGTTCCATAGTTGTACCAATTCCTTCATGCGGGTGGTTTTTACTCTTGTATGAAACTCTAAAAAAGGCTAACGAAATTTCTTAACAACTTAGTTTTAATGTTGTTGTTGTTGTTGTAAATGAAAACCAGATTAAACAGCCGACGACATAAAATATATGGTTACGTCAATTCTTCCTGGACGTTCGTAAACGATTAAATAAAAGGTTACAGTCTATCAGACTATCATATAAATAACCTAATTTCTATATAACTATGTGTAAAAATTTAAATGCTTTATAACTATGTATTTACAAAAGAAAAGTAGTATATCAGTTATCTGGTTTCCGTAGTACAAGCTCTGCTTAGTTTAGGATAAGATGGTCATGTGAATAATGTCCCAGGATATTATTATTATATAATGAAGAAGATGATGACATACAAAGAGATTTCCTTCTTGCAATAACAAATGCTCATTTATAAAATTAATAATGTAAATAATGGTATTTATAAAAAAATATAATATAAATGACTAAACAGCGAAGCCTTTTTATACATCTATTTTTTATATACATGTGTTGTTATTCAATGGTTTCAGTGTGGCCTTCGTTGTTTCTGAGAAAATTTCAATACAGAACGCCCGGCTATTTGCTTTTTCAATTTCCATTGAATATGATAAGGATCCGGTGTATTTAAATATTATGCAGAGATAAATTCCAATGATCCTTGAAAAATGCAGTTGAAAATCGAGCTTATAAATATAAATTCAAATAGATCGATACCTCTTTATTATACACCACGGCTTGTAAATAATAATAATATCTAGGGACAATTTCACACAGATCATCCTAGCCCCAAACTAAGCAAAGCTTGTACTATGGGTGGTACCAGGTGACGATATACATACTTATATAGATAGATAAATACTTATATACATAGAAAACATCCATGACTCAGAAACAAATATTCGTGCTCATCACACAAATATTTCCACTTACTGGGATTCGAACTCAGGACCACCAGCTTCGTAGGCAGGAGCACTACCAACTAGGCTAAGGTGATAAATATGATACGGTGGTAAATAATTAGAACGATCAAACTTCAAATGCGGTACATCGCATATATTTTTTTTTTCCCACTCAAATCACGATATGTACACGGAATTAAAAAATAAACTTCCTATGTTACTTTGCAGATTATTAGGCTATCTTTAGATAAAATATTTTTTTATACCAGTGTTTTATTTATATTACTTTAGTTATTTTGAAAAGTGAATATCTTGGGACAACTAACACACTGCCATCTGATCCTATGCGACGCAGAAACTATATCATGGCAACCAGACATCTGATAATCATACTTATATATTTGTAAATACATACATATTTTAGTCAGACTATGTGTTATCCATTGGATGTGCTTAATAGCTCTACTGTCATGTCGATCTCATCGAATTGAGGAAAGGAGATTTGATTTGTATTTGCGCATACTTATTTACTACAACGTATAGATTATCCGCTATGACTGGCTAGAAGGACATTATTTATTAATTTATAAAGTGTGCCTTGTACTAGAGAACATATAAAGAAAAGAATGAATTGGTTCACCAGTCATATGAAGAGGAAAAGAGGTAGACCATCCAGGAGATGGGTGGATGATATAAAAGCTGTAGCAGGAGGTTTATGGACAAGAACTGCCAAAAACAGAGAAGAATGGAAAAGGTTGGAGGAGGCCTTTGTCAATAAATGGCATACAGGCGGGGTTATCGATGCTCAGTAGTTAAGACTTTAATATATAAGATATGTAAATGAAATACTGTCTGAATAAAGGCTATTATTATTATTATGTGTTATCCATTGGATGTGCTTAATAGCTCTACTGTCGTGTCCATCTCATCGAATTGAGGAAAGGATATTTGATTTGTGTTTGCGCATACTTATTTACTACAACATTTCGATTATCCACTATGACTGGCTAGAAGGACATTATTTATTAATTTATAAAGTGTGCCTTGTATTAGAGAACTTATAAAGAAAAGACCAACAGGAGTAAAACGAAACTTGAGAAGAATTATGATTATTGTGGATAGCAATAAATTGGATAGTAATAAATATCTGACGGAGAGCGTTCATAAACAGGAACAATCTACGTTAAATAATACCATGTTTGGGACAGCATACCAAGTACTTGTAGAAGGCTTGGGTTGGCATACCAACCTTTTACTGACTCCAGCCCCTAGGGGAAAAAATATAGTAAAATCCCAATATTTTTTTTGCTCAAATTGTGGTAACAATAACACAAACCTTTATCTGCTGTTAAATACGCTACTGCCAGACAATCAAGGCAGCCAATACCGTAGAGCTCTAGTTCAACCTATCTATATAGTAATATAATAAAATTTCAAAATTCAAAAATTCATTTATTCCGTTAAAATATTACATTTGTGTGGAATCGTCAATTTTTTTTACCCTACCGTGTAGTACATGACGTGGCAGCTACTGAGAAACACTGCCAGAAAACTCAGTAGGAATCCTTTTTTAAAATATTTTTTCTTACATAAAGTTACATTGTATTTAAATGTGTTAATTTAGAGCGACTCAATCCCAAGCTGTTTTGTCACTTAAATAATCAGAAGTTTTGTAGTAAGCCCTGCTACACAATTTGGCTTTTACAATTCTTTTAAACTTATTCATAGACATTTCTCGGATATCACTGGGAAGTTTGTTATAGAATCTTATACATTGCCCCATAAAAGAGTTACTTACTTTGTGGAGACGGGTGGTATGTAACACAAAGTTATGTTTATATTTAGTATTTATATTATGAGTATCACTCCTTTTACAGAAGGAGTCTTTATATTTATGCATATAAATTAGATTCTCATATATAATAATAAGTATATAGACTTTTGCATAATCATAACTTTAGAAGATGGAGGATATGTACAAGGCTTTACGATACTTGCGGGTAGAGTAAATTCCTGTTTTAGATTCGACCAAAATCCCAATCGATCGTTTTGTAATGTTCACTAATTGGGTACATATATTATAATTAAACAGGTCTATATCGATTTAGATGTTGTCATAATTTGATTCTTTAAATTTACTACATAACTTTACTACATACAATAAATACTCACAGTTATCTGGTTTCCATAGTGCAAGCTCTGCTTAGTTTTAGATCAGATGGCGGTATGTGAATGATGTCCCAGGATATCATTATATTATTAATATTATATGAAGTTTATAATAATTATTATAATTTTACCCAAATGGTGTTCCATAGTTTTTACTTAAGGGGTACAAGTAAGAGTCAAAGGTCTAAATCCAAAATACTTTAGCAAGTTTTAGCTATTAAAAGGCTTTCACTTCCGATCCCTATTAGGTTGTTAGCTGAGTTTCCGCCAAGTGTATCCATCCAATTTGAAGAGATTATGTAAAACACGCCGAATGTTTACGTTTGTTTTATAATAACGTTGGTATAATAATGTCATAAATGTTCCACGGAAGCGGTAGCACATAGATATGCGGCTTTATTAAAACTCCCGTATTATACCGCTTTTGTAGATTATGGACGTGCTTCATAATTTTAATACCGTTAAATATACAGTAACGAAAACGAACAGCACTGTTATATTGCTATCTTTATTATTAAGTAATATAAAGTAAATAATAAAAAAATATTTCTTCCTATACCTATCTAACTCTTCAAAAAGCTGCGATTTATTACTTGTCGGATAGTGAGAACATTTTTACAGTTAGAATCTCATGACCAGGTGTTAGCGACACCATACTGTATTTCTTAACAAGTCACCCTTGGCTAAATCCGTGCGATTTTGAAATACCCTGTCTGAGAAAAGTAAAAACGTAAACACATAATAATAATAATGATAATATATGAATATTTAGAAAGGATGAATGAAAGAAGATTGACAAAAGAAGTATACCTGGCCTGTGTGAATGGGACAACCGGAAGGGGAAGACCACGTCGAACATTCTCTGACCAAATTGGAGATGTTCTCAAGAAAGGGCAGGTCAGAAGTACCCTAAACCGGCGAGCATGTATGAAGAATATAATGATAGTAATCGAGGCAAAAGAGGTGTGCAAGGATCGTGACAAATGGAAGTCCGTTGTCTCTGCCTACCCCTCTGGGAGACAGGCGTGAGTCTATGTATGTATGTATGTATGTATAATATATGAAAATGTTGGCATGCATCGCTTGACTTAGTTTGTATTTGAATCTCAAATCTCCTTTTGCTATTGAGATGCTGTTTATGTTTCTCATCGGAAAGTTTCCTTTATTAATATTTTTTATTTATAAAATGAAACATATTGTCATATAGACTTTAATGTACAGACGCCAGCAGATAAAGCTACCCCAATCTGTCCAACTTTCCCAATTGAAAGTGAACCTTATGCTTTTCTGATAAATTTGAAAACCTATAAAAGAATTTTGACAGTGTGGGGTAGCTGGATGTGCTGGCGTCTGAACAATTTCCAAAAGAATACGAACATTGTTTTGATAATAATTGGCGTGTGAAGCTCTTCCTTTGACTTAGTTATTTAATGAAGCTTAAATGTATAATCAGTTAGCACAAACTCAAATGGGAACTAAATAATTTAACATACATGTTCTAAGAGACACGATAGGTAGCCTAAATAGACAAAGTGCTCCAGTTGGGTAAGAGTAGATAGTGTCCAGTCTTGCGATGTAGAACTTAACGATGCACTGCTTTGCATACAAATACCAGTTATAAGGTGATTAAACTTGTATCGATATCACGTAGAAACCGTAGCAGTAGCGGCTTGTATTGTTAAATAATTTATTGTTTATTTAATAAACCAGTTATAATTAATTCTGGCTTAAATTAAAATTTAATTATACATCCTGGGACATTATTCACACCCGGTCATATGATTCCAAACTAAGCAGAACTTGTACTATGGAAACGAGATAACTGATAAACCAGATGACTTTTCTTTTGTAAATACATTCTTGTATAGATAATTACACCCAACCTCAGGACAAACAGACACAAATATCTGTCCTTGGTGGGAATCAAACCCACGACCTCCGGCGTGAAAAGCAAGCATTTGCCAACCATGCCAACAAGACCGTCATTTATGAACGTAACTTGATTTTATTAACACGCCCGTTACTATGGTCCTTTATGGCAGACAGACTAACTTAATGAGAGATGCGCTCAAGACCTCCATGAACTTATCCCTCCTTCCCCCTTTTTTCATCGGACTACTAGGCGTCGGGAGGGTTTTCACCGCTTTGTAGTTGACATCCCATTCTGCCGTACAAAGCGCTTTGCTTCCTCGTTTATCATACGCACGGCTAAGCAGTGGAACACCCTCCCGAACGACGTGTTTCCAGACTCATACAACATGGGTTTATTCAAGGCTAGAGTGAACAGGCATCTTATAGGTACGCGCGGTCCATCTTCACTTACCATCAGGTGAGATCGTGGTCAAGCACAAACCCATTAGCATAAAAAAAAGCTAAAGCTATCCGTTCTATCTGAAAAATATAACTTAGTGTGAGCTAAGTATCTTATTATAGAGATTTGGCTTAACTCGTTACTAAATGTTGTTACCAAATCACTTAAGAGGTACAGCAAGGTAGCTAAATAGGGACTCTACAAATATGTACCATAAAGTAATAGGAGGCGTTCTTAGCCAGATGCTCTCACCAGTCCGTAAGTAATTTGCAAGGTCAAGCAACTAGGCTCGCGCTCTGTCTATAGATGGGTGACCGTCAAATTGGTTTCAACGTGCCTCCATGCTTCGGACGGCACGTTAAACCGTCAGTCCCGGTTATAGCTATTATGCAACAGTCGTTAAGGTATTACAGAGGCCTAATGGGCGGCTTGAACAACTATGACACTAAGGTAACCACTGTCCGCACGATATGTAAATAAAGTTATAAAGGCGGTACTGCAACTTTTGTTTCATCTACTTTTATGAATATTAATTATCAAGAGATATTATGTTAAACTATCATGTTTTTCTTTTTGGTCCAAAAAGGGTATATACTTATAATTTACTTCTAATGCCTATCATATAAAAATATTAGCTTTCTGCGTTCACCCATTTTTCGTTAAAAAAGTACAAAGTCGTTGCTTCAAGTATTATTATTATGATGATGATTAGTACGGAAAATTGAATATTTGTTTATTGAAACAATACCTAATAGAGCGGTATAAACATGTCAGTTAATTTCATCATTATCATCATTATCATATCAGCCGAAAGACGTCCACTGCTGGACAAAGGCCTCCTCCAAAGATCTCCACAATTGCCGGTCTTGCGCTATCCGCATCCAGCTATTTTCAGCGACCCGCACAAGATCATCGGTCCATCTTGTAGAGGGCCTGCCCACGCTGCGTCTTCCGGTTCGTGGTCGCCACTCTAGAACCTTTCTGTCAGTTAATTTGAGGAGATATAATACTTTAATATATCTAAATTAACAGTTTCCTTGCTACCAGATAACTGGAATTTATAAACGTGCAGTTAATTTAAGTGATATCTTAGATAACTGACCAAATAATTGTTATAAGTTATGCTTAGGCCTAGTTTTCGGAAATTCATGGCTTTCGATAACAATAATGCAGCGCTATTAGTTTGCCACCATTTGTTAGGTGACACCCTAATAGAACGCAATTACACTATCAACACGTGAATTCTTTTCCTCTTGTGTTTTTATTCCATTTCAGATAGGGTCAGCTACCATATTGCCGTTAACTACTAGAAATAATTGAGTCAGTAACATCTGAATTGGCAACCCGTAGCAGTGTAGAAAATAATAAAAAAATAATAATAAATAAACTTTATTAAATTAAGCTTAGCTGTTAATAAAATGAAATAATACGCTAAAAATAATTTATACCTGACAAAAAATATTATTAAATAGACCCATTTCTTTATAAAGGCGTGTTACATTGTGATTGCAAAAGAAAAATAATGAAGGTGTAAATGCTCACATATGGCTGTGAAAACTGAGCTTCGACACAAAATCAAAGGAAAAAATTTGCAAAACGTCAACGTCCCATTGAAAAGAGCGTACTGGGGCTAGAGGAATGTAGATATCAGACGCAACTATAAACAGTCCTGGGACAAGTGAAACTAAATAGAAGCTTGTAATAAAAAAGACCAATTGGTTGATTTTATTTAGCCATTTACTACTTGATACGATGTACGTTGGGATATAGGTTCACTTCGGTTTCGTAGTTTTGATGTATTTTATAACATTCTAATCTATTTAATAGCTTAACATATGCACTATTTTTCCAATACATATTTTCATGAAAATATGGCCAACGAAAATGAAGTCAACTCAGGGATCGAGTACATTTTTAACTATAAAACATAATCCAATTAATATTTTGGTAAATGTTAATAGGACAATCTCGACTTCCAGACTCGCTTCTAACGTTAATTCCTTTGTTTAAATTAATCATACATATATTTTGGAAAAATTAAAAATTAATATCGATGTTTTTTGCAAATTGTGGGTTAGTTATAAACCTAAGTTGTTTTAGTAAAGTAAAAGCAAAAAAAAAAATATAAAGATATAAAAAATATAAATCTGTTTTTCCACACACCAACAGTTTGATAATATTTCTGAACTAACCCGGAAATTAACCTAAAAATAATAACATTACGTGAATAGATCTCTTAGATTTGTTAGTTTATTTGTTGAATTATAGTTAGAGTTTAGTCTGGAATAACATAATATATTTGTGATTTCTCAGCGTTTTATCGAAACAAAGCCATTTAAACGAGAGTGTATTCGTGTAGTTTATTCAGTACTAGTAACCGTTGACAGTTTTAGTGCTTAGAACAATAGTAATTTAACGTTATTTAACAATTGTGATCTTTACCAATGGTTTTAATTATTGAAATAGTAATATGTATAAATATCTCAGTCAAATGGCACGCCGTGGTCTCCTTCTGCGAAACAGTCATGCTACAGGAAGAGGCCGCCCATCGAGATCGGTATCGGCGAGGCGGCGACAGCCGGTAGCCCAAATCCCCTTGGCGCCTCGGTGGCAGTAATAGAAGTGTCCTCTACTGCCGCAGCGTGCAAATAACTCCGGGAAGACAGCGTTCTGTTTGTGGCGCAGTCACTGTGATCGACAACTAGGGCGGGCTAACTAGAGCTTTCCCAAGGTACGTATCCCCACCACCTGGGACATGGTGCAAAGGGGGAGCACCGGAGTAGCATACCCGCGTTCCCGGGGCTGTCGGTGGATACATTTTGACAGCATTTCCATAACGTAAGCAATAAGGCTTCTATAAAAGATACGTACATTTTATTCTACGACTGTCGCATAAAATTAAATTTATTTTCATTATAGTACTTCTCTGGAATTTTTCATACTATACACTGGCGAAGTTAACTACAAAAATTTAGTTACCTTATACAAAACTTTTCTTAACTTTTAACTACTAACTTGCAATAGACAATTGGTAGCAAAGTCATGAAACTAAATCCTGCTATCAGAATGAAACTTTAGTGCATCTCTTTAATATTTTACTATCAGCCAGCTCATAATACGAATTAACTGAACGACGAAGTTTCCTTCACACGAAACTTCAAAGTTCAGTTTTATTCAAAATTACTGGCAATTTGCAAGCGGTAATTCGAGCAAAAGTTTGATAGTTCTCAAATAGTTTTTCATACAATAGCGTGTAGTTTACAACTTAAGAAACGGAATAATTTACTTACAGTTTAGTTTTCTTTGAGGTTTAGTGTCAAGCCCGTCCCTATTCATTCGTTATACCAGTGGTACCAAAATGAGTTTTGAATTAAATATTCTTCACAATATTTGAACGTTGATTAATGTTTTGTTCTTACGTTAAAATTGTTGAGTTTTGTACGATTAAGAAGATATCAATAAACAACCTTCTGAGCTCAAATTAGGCAGATCCTGTTCTATATCCAATAAGGGTACCCTCAGGTTATAGTCACTTAAATTAATCAACTGGCTGAGAGCCTTATACGCTAGCCAATAAAAAAAAAACCAACAAAGACCCACGATCTCTAACTTAGCGTCAGTGTCAGTGTCATTATTTATAACAATAAGAATCCGTATGTCCTGTATCTGGGTGTAATTATGTTTATAAGTATATATTTACAAGGAAAAGGTAGTATTTGTACTATATCAGTTATATTATTTCCATTGTACAAAATCTGCTTAATTTAAAATCTAACAAAATTACATCGGCGCGGCCGTAAGTAAAATCCCTCACAATACAAGTAGGAGGTTTAAATAGAAAAAGCGGATCTCGTATCGCGTCGTCTTAAAAATATTTAAAAGTGACTGCTAGTTATTAGTTATAATGTAATTATAACTATAATACAACAAGAACATAACATTTACTTCAGTTTTTCTTCATAAATTCTAATATTATCAAAAAATTATTCAGTATCCGAACGAAATCCGATCGAATAATAACTCAAACATAAATCAAAAGAAAATGGTGTAATTTAGTATTACATATATTATAACAAGGTTAAATTCAGAACCTCAATTGAAGTGGTATAAAAACCCATTTCACATAATCCGCTACATGCCGCATTTGTGGAGAATATTTAAGCGCTTAATTCAAATAGCATGAGTTATTCTATACACGATAAATGTTTATCTTCGCGCAATCTTCTTACATGAGAATGCTTCGATAAACTCGCGGTTACTACTCAATAAACGCTCTTTTACTTAGCATAGTTCAACCGGAACGAAAACGTCGTTTGCAACTTTTGTATGCGCCAAAAACTCAGCTTTGTGCGGCTACTTAAATAAGTACGTATTTATTCCAAGCAGGTATTCCGGCCCAAGAGAACAACAACCAGAGAATAACATGGTTACTCCATCCCATGGGTGTCGTAAAACGCGACTAAGGGATACAGCAAGTAGTCGGGTAGCAGCGCCAACTGTGTATTAGCTACCACCTACTTGCGGCTGCCAACTTGCATGCCAAGCACTGGTCATGATGGTCATGTTATAATCACCTTTAGGGGAGGCATATGTTGACCAGTGGGCGATACCAGGCTCATAATGAGATAACCTCAATACTGAACGGGTGGAAACTTTTATATTCAAAACTTATTAAATAAAGAGTCTTAGTATTAATAGAAACCACAGTTCCTTATTTCAATCCCGATACCCAAACCGATTATCCGTAAAGTTAGTTGAGATGAGAAAAGTAAAACAGTATCTCACGTTATCTAATACTACGACAATATTAAAAAGTTTTCGTGTCAAGAAGATAAGTTCTTCCCCAGGGAATAATTTATCGTCGGTTCGCCAGTTGTTTAATGTTTATACTAGACAAACTAACTTCGTCTTTATACACGTTAGCAGCAAAAACATCGTCATTGGTTAGACGATTAATAACTCTTAAGTAAATGTTTGGCGCCAACTATCGTTTACATGTCTTTGCAGGTTGCCGATAGAATCAGATAGTCTGGTGGTAGTGTGTGCAACAGCAGATATGCGGTCGGGGGGAAAATGTTGATTGGATTTTACTACTCAAATTCAGCTTGCAGTCTTGAAACTGTTGATTCTGCGCTTGTTTCTCTCTATATAATGGTATTCTCTTGGTTGAATATCGACCACGGCGGCCAGTCTCTGTAGATTCTAGACTTTTGCGCGGGACATGTAACAATGCGCAAGTGTGTGCAAACACATAGGCATTTTCTATTTCATTACTCACGTGATCCGACTATACGGGATTATATAGCTAAAAAGAAATCGCCCGTAGCTAGACGAAGTCAGTAAAATTTATGGTTTCCCAAATTAAACTTGTCATTGCATTTGCTTTAAGAGACAACTTATCAAACTTGATTCACATCATCCAGCTCTTGAAGTTAATGTTTCGATAAAAGCCTACGATAGTTACATGGGAAACAAACCCTTTGCAACTCATAATTTTAAGAAAGCTGACTATAGCGTTATAAATTCAAAATTAAAAAAGGTTGATTGGGTATCCGAATTAACACCCTATGAAAATGTTAATTCTGCGGTCTCTAGATTTTATGACCTGCTTTATTCAATCATTGAGTCTATGGTCCCAAAAACTAAACCACGTAAGTTAAAGCACCCATCCTGGTTTTCTTATAACCTTGTTGCTCATTAGAGCAACAAGGTTATAAGAAAACCAGGATGGGTGATATATTTTTTAAATTTAATGCGAATTTTGTCTCTTACAGACATTAGTCTGTAAGAGACAAAATTCGCATTAAATTTAAAAAATATAAAAATCCAAGAGATCATTTTGAATTGGGGTTGTGTAACAAGCGAGTCAAAGATTTAATGCATACTTGTTATTTAGAGTATATCTGCGAGACAGAAAAAGCTATAAATGGTAACCCAAAGAAATTCTGGTCATATATAAAACAGCAACGAGGGGGGACTTCCGACATGCCAGCAGAAATGTTTCTAGATCACCAAACCGCATCAAAAGCTCAAAATGTATGCAACCTCTTTGCAACTCAATTTTCTTCGGTATTTTCTTCTACTGATGAGAAATCAGGGTCCAACGAACGTGATTTATACCCTCAGCTCTCATTAAGTAACGTTGAAATAACCGAACGTTCTGTAATAAAATTGTTGAGATCCATCGATCAAAGTAAAGGTGCTGGACCAGATGGCATACCACCATATTTTATAAAAATGACCTCTAAATATCTATCGCTACCTTTGACATTGCTTTTCCGAAAATCTGTTGAGACTGGTACATTTCCTACTCAGTGGAAAATTGCGAATGTTGTTCCAATTTATAAAAAAGGTAATAAAACCAATATAAAAAACTACCGTCCGGTGTCCATTTTAAGTACTTTTCCTAAACTCCTAGAAAAAATTATATGCCCTATTATCACTAGTCACTTTGAAATTGTCATCTCCAATGTTCAACATGGTTTCCGTAAACGAAAGTCCACTCTTACTAATTTAATCAACTATGTTACAGACCTTATCAATTTTGTGGACAGCAAAGTTCAAGTAGACTCTATCTACACCGACTTCAGTAGTGCTTTTGATAAGGTAAATCATGATATATTATTAAGTAAACTAAGAAAATATGGTATTCATGGTAAACTATTAGAGTGGTTTCAATCATATTTAGAAAAGCGAATTCAACGGGTTACAATTCTTGGTTTTTGCTCATCTCCTTATGAAACTACGTCTGGTGTGCCACAGGGATCTCATCTTGGCCCAATTTTGTTCCTAGCTTTTATTAATGACATACCAGATAATATCAAGTCTAGTAATTGTTCTATTTTTGCAGATGACTTAAAGCTTTACAGATCTATAAGAACACAAACTGATGTTAGTCTCCTTCAAAGTGATCTGGACTCAATAAGGCAGTGGTGTTTTATAAATAAAATGGACCTAAATGCTACAAAGTGTCTCCACATAAAGTTTACACGTAATAAAAATATTATTCCATCTAATTATAGTATATCAGGAGAGAATCTACAAGAGACAACATCAGTACGGGATCTTGGAATTTTGGTTGATAGGGAACTAAGTTTTGTGAAACATATAGACAATATAATAATTAAATCTTGGAAACTGCTCGGTTTTGTGAAACGTTCATGTAAAGAATTCAAAAACCCAAATTCAATGATCACCGTATACAATGCCCTGATTCGGTCTAATTTAGAATACTCATCTCCAATTTGGAATCCACAGTACAAAGTTCATTGCGACCGAATAGAAAGGATCCAACGTAATTTTACTAAATACCTTGCTTACAAGGATCCCAGCTGTCCGTATCGGTCAAGTTATAATATGAGGCTCAGTCACTTTAATATGGAATCGCTTAAAACTAGGCGCACAATATGCGATCTTTCCACTCTACACAGACTAATTCATGGAGGTATTGTATTACCGGAAGCATTAGCTGCAATAAACATAACAGTACCCCGTAAAATACCTAGACACCCCGTGGTAAACACTTTCACCATATCGAGAAGCAGAACTAAATTGGGCGAGAATGCTCCCATTAAAAGGCTTTTATCGACATATAATAATGTAAACTGTGTTGAAAACATTGATATTTTCAATTGCAAAAACATTCGCCAGTTTGCTAAGAATTGTATTGATTCAATTAAGCAATAATTCAACTTATATTTAATAAATAATATAATTTATAGATATCTCAATTTATTTGTTAATTATCAAAATTATTTAGTCTTTAGTTAAAAATGTTATGTTTCTACGTTTCTCTGTTTTTACTTTTATCCAAATTTAAATGTCTATTTTTAGGTTAAGTTTAATTTGCATTAGTAGTATAGTATTATATATTGTTTCTTTTTTGTATTTAGTATATTTTAAGACTATTTTTTTACGAATGTTGTATACATCTGTAGTGATTTAACACCTAGTCTTAAACTGAAAAACTTGTCATCTTCAAATGTTTAGTGTTAAGTTGATGATGTATCTATTATAATAAATAAATAAAAATAAATAAATAAACTTTTGTTAAGTGAAAACTCTCGCACACCCTTGTATCGCAGGCTCATTGCATTTGCTTTAAGAGACAACTTTTTTAAGTGAAAACTCTCGCACACAGGTGAAACATGCAAAATAATGATCACAAAGCAGATCACTCATCACTCACTCATAAAATTAATTTATGGGTCACTGATATAGTTGTCCCATGCATGGATCGAACCCGCACCACAAGGGCACTCATGAAGTAGCGAGGCAACTACCACCTAGTGCACCACTGCACCGAAGTGAAGTCAATCATAGTAAGGTGATATATGCTAAAAATAAATTTAAATATTGGCGTTTATTGGCTTTAGAATAAAATCGACTTATTCACTACTAGCTGTACCCAGCGGTTTTACCCGCGTAAACTTTATAAATTATAGCCTATGTGTTAATTCAAGGTGTCATCTAACTCCATACCAAATTTTATTAAAATCGCTCCCGTCGTTTAGACGTGAAGAAGTAACAAATATACACACTCACAAACTTTTGCCTATAATATTAGAGTGATTAAAAAGTCTCGGTTGTAGTCGTTGGAGAACAGTTGATAAGCCATATCAGAGTCCTACTGGGTTTCAGAATAACTCTGGAACTAGCGTAAGCAGCGCTCATACGGCATACGGTATAGTTTGCTTTCTCAACAGGCACAACAAATGGGTGAAGCTGTGAAAACAGGCTAGTCTATACATAAATCCTTGAAGTCTTCTACGTGAGTACCCGTCGAAAGTAACATTATCCATTAAGATCATTCACAAAGCGTTAAAAGCTGGGTGTTACTTTACAGGCTGCACAGTGACAATGTGAAAAGACTAATGGACTCCGATATCGAGTAACTGTCTGTTGAATATCAAGAGATATTACGATTTACGCACGATCAGTTAGGAACTGCGTTGTGTCACGTTTGAGAACAAAAATATTACCTGTAAAGAGTAAAATTAAATGTTCTCTTTATGTGTTCTTTTTGCCTTGGATTAAAATCATCTTACATTTTGTACTTATATATTTAACTAGCTGTGCTTCGTCCGCGTGTTAATTAGTTTATTTAGTTTTTTGGTAAAATAAAATACTTTCTTAAAATAAAAGTAGCCTAAGTTACGCCTTATTACATCAGCTACCTGCCAATAAAAGTCCCGTCAAAATCGGTCCAGCCATTTCAGAGATTAGCCGGAACAAACAGACAGTGTATGTACCGTATATATATATTCATATTTATGTAGTAAAAACCGGCTATTTTAATATTACGAACAGACACTCCAATTTTATTTATTTGTATAGATAATATTAAATGTCTATAAAAATTTAAGATGATTTTGACAGAGTGAGCTTTTTGAAATAATTAAAATAATTTTTGATGATTTAGAACACTTATTTATTAATAACAATTCTTAACTTAAACTTAAGGAGTACAGATTTTACCACCGTTTTTTGAAAATTAGTATAATTCATTCTATTTTATCACAATAATATAGGTGTTGATTACTCTATTGTCAGAGTAGTTCAGGCCGCCCAATAGTCCTCTGATATGGCTTAACGATTGTTGTCTACCAACTACAACTGGGACCGAGAGCCTCACGTCACACGTGTCCTCAGATAACACAAGTTACGTAACTTGATAATGCGTCGTCGACGAGTGAAACATGCATCGGGTGTTATTTGTGTGGCACATATACCTAGAGTTGTTCTGAATTTGGGTGTGATTTCTGTGTGAATTAGGTACATATTTGTACACTTTTATATTATTGGGTAGTTAAAGTTACATTTTGTATTCTTCAACGAACCCTGGTACACGAGCATTTAATTTCTGGTTCCAAATTAAAGGGTAAATATAAGTTTCTGAGACTTAAATAAATATGTTTCACTACTCTACAAATATGTTTCTTTCCCTACGTTTCACTTTAATATAATTTACTCCTCTATAAGTGGAACTCTCTAAAGACACAGGTTTGCACTTTTACTGCAAAACAAAGTTCCCACTATCATACCTCCTCAGTTTAAAACACTCATTTTGATGTAAGGCCGAGTGTTCCGATTTTTGGGGACAACATCAAATCTGACATCAAATTTCACAGTTGACAAGGCACTTTAGAAATCTTGGTGTCTAAGATAGGGCAAGATGATACTTCCCGTCAGCTTAACGCTTAACAAATAAAGCGCATTAACTGCTGCATTCACCAGCTACCACAGTACCAATTTCATCAACACCTTCCTTTTGATCGCATTCAACATGTGCAGTTCGAATCGTCGATGGCAACGGGGGAACCACTGTCTAGCTTGAGGAGGGACGTGGCGCTTCTATGTGTCATTTGCCGCATTTACCGATAGGAATGACTTATACCTGCAGCTACGTTCCGCCATAAATCACAAGGATGTAATTTCCACCACCCTGCGTTTCACAATAATATTGTTATCACACACGACCGCTTTGTGGAGTCAGAATTTCCGATCCGGTATAAAATGGCAAGCTTCAAAAAGCGAGCCTATTCTTTATTAAAGTCCAGCAACGCACTTGCGGCCACTCTGGTGTTGTGAATGGCCATAGACGGCAGTGATCACTTACCATCAGGTAAACGGCTAGCTCGTTTTCCGTTGCTATTAAAAAGAACGTGAAGAATCTCTTAGAGATATTGCTTTTTGAGTTATGATTTAGACGATATCTCCTCAAAATATCCATGAAGATACGAAATATGTTATACTTAATTTTCATATCTGTAATAGAAGTGCTCTCTTATGGCACTTATGGCGCATATTTTACGTCGAACAACGAAACATAATAGTACGTTAGAAAAAAGAATTACGAGCGTATCTCGCGACTGCTTCTGCGCTTGCGACACAAAGCAAATTTATAACCAGAGGGAAAGTTTTTTGTAATGCAGTTCAATCTATCTTGGTATCCACAGTTACCTCAATTTCGTATCGGTGAGCAAGTTATAAAAACATTTCGGTGTATATGTGTGAGTGAACTGCATTTGGAAGTTCGTTTGTGACTTTTTTTCTGTGGGTTATGTATTAATGTACTTGTGGGTAGAAGGTACAGTAAGATATAACCGCTTGAGCATGTGTGTCACGTGCCGGATTATAAAAGCTTTTTCCAATTCTCCATTGTAGGAGCTCTTGGGATCTCACGGCGACCACGTAGGCGCTATATCTTACGCTCTCTGTACGCTTTTATTTTAACGAAATTTAGCCCACTCCCTTGTCACTGGCGATTACTTTCCATTGTCTCGCCGAGAGGGGTGTAATATTGCAGCAAATTGGGAAATATTGAAAGAAAACGTGGTAACCGATACGGTTTTCCACGCTATCACATCGGTTAGCAGTTTGTTTTGGCAATGACGGTTCTTTGAATAGAAATGTATATATTTTGTGTTCAGAAGTAATTGAGTGACATGTTTATATATAAATCATAGTCTTGTTGGTTGCGTTACTTGCTACTCAAGAATGGCGGTATTTATTATCTTTTATTTGTTGAATCTGCACATAAATATTAAAACATAGGAAACATTCACCACAAAAAATTATGAAGGCAGTGTATTTTGTCATACTTTTAGTTTGGAATGGATTTTTGGTAATATCTTGAGAATGGATTGACCAATTGCAATGAAGGTGTTGTGTTTGGTTCGGCCTTGAAATCATCGTTTCTTAACATAAAATTACATTATAGTTAAATGTATTAATTTAGAGCAACTCAATCCCAAGCCGTTTTGTCACTTAATATTCAGAAGTTTTCTAATAACATGAATTTGCCCTGGTATACAATTTGGCTTTCATAGCTCTTTTAAACTTATTCGTTGACATTTCCCTGATATCACTGGGAATTTAGTTATAGGATTAACTAGTCTTTCAGCAGATATGCTCATAGAAAATATAATATACAAATTAATCACTTTAGTTTGAGACATGTGTAATGTTAGATATTATACAAGATTTTTCTGCCATTATTCATGACTAGCTGTGCCCCGCGGTCTTACCCGCGTTAAACTTTATAAGTTATAGGCTATGTGTTAATCCAGGGTGCTAACTACTAACTAACTAACTCTATACCACTAACTCTATACCAAATTTAATTAAAATCGCTTCAACTGTTTAGACGTGAAGAAGTAACAAACATACACACTCACAAACTTTTGCCTTTATAAATTAGTAGGATTTTATAATTTCAATTTGTCTATATCGGTGTCCACGTGGTTCTCTATATTACGTGTAAGAGTTCGATCGGGCAAATTACACCGCAAGTCGTGGTTAAGAGTTCGACGCCCAATCATCATCATCAGCCTGATATCGTTAACTGTTGGACACAGGTGTGACACCCCAAAGGTTTCTATGACATTTGGAGGCGTTTGCCTTAAATAACGGACTGTGGCTCTACCGGCTAAGTCGCCGAACATCAATTTCTTAAATGGCGTTCAAATAAATAAAGCTTAATAATGACTTAATCAATCGTTAAATCGGCTTCCATGAGCACATGTGACGTCATAAATGGTCCGGAATCGATTGTCAACGTTGAAGCCGATTTAACGATGGATTAAGTCATTTTTAACCTTAATTTATTTGAACGCCATTTAAGAAATCGATGTTCGGTGACTTAGCCGGTAGAGCCCCTGGACATGCGAGCTGGCGACCGCTGTTTGGTGGTAGCTATAGTACACAGGTGGTGCTGCTACCCGACTACCTGTATCCCCTAGTCGCCTTTTACGACACCCACGGGATGTTATGTGGTGACTCTATTATTCTTTCTAGGCCGGAAACCACACCGCTTGGGTCCCTACGGGTTTCAAGGTTAGATGACAGTCGCTTATTAATTCTGGTAGCTAGGCGCAACACCGTAGCCTAGTTGGTAGTGCTCCTGCCTACGAAGCTGGTGGTCCTGGGTTCGAATCCCGGTAAGTGCAAATATTTGTGTGATGAGCACGAATATTTGTTTCTGAGTCATGGATGTTTTCTATGTATATAAGTATTTATCTATCTATATAAGTATGTTTATCGTCGCCTGGTACCCATAGTACAAGCTTTGCTTAGTTTGGGGCTAGGATGATCTGTGTGACATTGTCCCTAGATATTATTATATTAGAATTAGAAACAAACGCAAAGAAAATTAATTATGTTTTTTTTAGTTTCTCGTTGTTCGACTTAAATTTCATTACTTTTTATAAGGTATATAAAGTGTTAAGAATATTGTAATTTAAAGTCAACGCCCTCAAAACAAAGACGTTCAAAGAAAAATTTATGGTGAATTAAGTTGATACCAAATCTACATACGGCCTCGCATTCAAACCTAAAATACAAACGCGATGGCAAATAAAGTCATAAAATTACTCACGAAAATAATATTATTGGGCGCAAACGTGTTTTTGTCCTGTCGTATTCCGACAATAGAGGGTGCCTTGTTTGTTGTCCTCGTTCATACAAATCCGGAAAAAATAAAACAGATATTAAGAGTGCCTTCACTGGCCGAGCTTCCCGCCTCGCACATTAGTGTTGCCGAGAATGTCCCCATTCTTATTTAAATATTTCCGGCAATTTGTTTGTCCCATCGTTCAGAACGTGGGTAACGCAGAAAATGGGTTATTTAAAGTTTATTATTTAATAATATTATGAGCAGTTTAAAGTGCTGAAGTAAGTTGTTTGAATTTGTATTTACGTAGGATGAGATTGCGAATCAGTTTTGTAAGGTAGTACTGCTCTGTGGAATCAATTAGCTGCGGAGGTATTTCCGATCCTGTATGACATGGCAACCTTCAAGAAGCGAGCCTATTCTTTTCTTAAAGGCCGGAAACGCACTTGCAGCTCCTCAGGTGTTGCGAGTGTCCATGGGCGGCGGTGATCACTTACCATCAGGTGACCCACTTGCTCGTTTGCCAACCTATTATAAAAAAAGGTAGGCTAATAGATTTAATTAAATCAATATTATATTAATTATGAATGGCTCGGTCTAGTGGTCAGTGACGAAGACAACGAAGAAAGATTTAAAGTTGTATTTAAAAAAAAAACACGTACCTAAATCCCCACATAACGTATCTAAAAAGCGGGCGCAAACCATTTCTGAACCGTAAAATTTTATAACATATAATATATAAAATATCTTCGTACTATTTTCATAAGCAAATAGTTTGTAAAAAATCACGGTATTTATTAATATATATCACAACTTTGGTAAATCTCTTGTTGCACATCTATACGGCTATTAGTTAATGTTCAGCACCTATCCATCCCAAGGGTGCATGAAAGAGATCGTTTTATGGGATAGGACCGCCTTTTGTTAAATATTTCTATGTAATATGCCACTTATCTGCATTCTTATGGTGTAAAATAAAGATTATATATTCTTCCAAAAAATAATAAAACTCTATAATAAAAACTAGGAAACTACTTTTAGAATCAATATCTCACACGACAAAGGTATTCCCTGTCGTATAGTATACTAGCTGTGCCCCGCGGTTTTACCCGCGTTAAATTTTATAAATTATCATAGCTCCTCCCCCGTAGGTGATAGCGTGATAATATGTACCCGACGACCCGACGTCTTAGTAATATTCATACAAAATTTGAAGTAAATCCATGCAATACTTTTTGAGTTTAGCCCGGTCATACATACAGACACACAGATAAAAATTCTGTAAACTGTATTTTTGACTTCGATATCGATAGTAGATCACGCCAAAGTATCATTTAAAAAAAATATTCAATGTACAGTTTTGACTTCCCTACGTGTTTATTATATGTAGCTAAGATATAGATATCACTCTTTTATGTACATTATTTAACTAAACGTACTTATTACGTAAAATAACCTGTTGTCTAAAAGAATCGTTAAAACTGGCAATGCACTAAATGCATTTACCACAACTGTTGGTTTCTTGCCAAAAAACTTAGCTCAGTTTATTAATGCAGTCAAGCTGTATTACCCACGACAAACCAATTCCTTGGTTACATAAATTGGAAAACCTAAGTTCTACATTATTATTTGTGTTTAAAATGTTTTTTCCACGAGCTGTGCCCTGCGGTTTTACCCGCGTTAGTCTTTAAAAATAATAGCCTTTGTGTAATTCAGATATATCTACAAAGTTTCATCAAAAACCGTTCGGTAGGTGTAGCGTGAAGAAGTAAGAAACATACACACTCGCACACTCACTCACTTACAAACTTGCGCCTTTATAATATTAGTGTGATTACCGTTTGAATTGTTAAGTTAACGATATTATCATATTATTATTGTGATGTGAATAATTTCATGAACCTCGATTTATGAAAGTATTCCATGCTTTTCA
This sequence comes from Pseudoips prasinana, assembly GCA_951640165.1. NCBI lineage: Eukaryota > Metazoa > Arthropoda > Insecta > Lepidoptera > Nolidae > Pseudoips > Pseudoips prasinana. The sequence continues at coordinate 11,156,029 of OX621239.1, forward strand.
GATGTTCAGTTTTTAATAAGAAGAGTCGGGGTAAAGTTAGTTGATGGATATTTAATCAAGGTTATCAATTTGATTTTATAATCGTATAACAATAACAATGGAAGAGAAGAGTGATACAATAGTATTTGAACGCACACAAATATCTGTCCTGGGTGGGTATCGAACCCACGACCTCCGGCATGAAAAGCAAGCGCTTGCCAACCACGCCAACAGGCCCGTCTACTTATATGCCGGATACTTATTAATTTTGTATCAATTCTATTGCTAACGTTTATTATTGGTACTTTATAGTAGATATGTAACACCTGTAGTTGAACTTGAAGTACCTGTTTCATCAGCAGCTATATATTTCTTTCAATATACGTTACCTTCACATAATAAACAGGAAATTATACATCTAGTTACTACATAATACCTACCATTTATTTTTCCACTTCCATATTTGAGGGGAATTTATTATAGATAAATAGTAATAGTTGATTGAGGTATAGTATAGTGAGGTGAATAATCACGATACTATTACGGTTATAGAGTTACTATCATCTCAGCCGAAAGGCGCCAACTGCTGCACAAAAGCCTCCTTAAAGATCTCCACAGTTGCCGATCTTTCGCTACCCGCATTCAGCAGCTTCCAGCCGCCCTCACAAAACCATCGGTCTATCTTTTATGGGGCCTACCCACGCTGCGTGTTCCGGTTCTTGGTTGCCACTCGAGATCCTTTATGTTCCAGCGGCCGTCAATTATACGATGTGCCCTGCCCACAGCCATTTACACTTACTTTGGTTCGCCTGCGGATGCAACATTTCTGATTCGATCTCGTAGACAAACTCCAAGCATAGCCCTCTCCATTACTCTTTGGGTCCTTGGGCTCTTTTTTTTTTTTGGGAATGCTAATGCATGCCACCCGCAAAATGTGTCTGCAGGTGGGTATGTCGGACTCGCACCGACTAAACCTAACCTGCCGTGGACTTCTTCTGGCGCCTGATACGGGGAGCCCCGGGAACGCGGGTATGCTGCTCCGGTGCCCCCCTTTTGCGCCGTGTCCCAGATGGTCGGGACACGCACCCGGGGAGAGCTGTGGGTTGCCCTCCCCATTTGCCGACTCCTGCCACTACGGCACAGCGACTGCGCCACAAACAGTTCGCTGTCTTCCCGGGGCTGCTTGCACGTGGCGGCAGTAGAGGACACTTCTCATACTGCCACCGCAGCCCCGAGGGGAGTAGGGCTAACGGCTGCCGCCGCCGCCCTGACGCCTCCTCCGTCTACGAGCGGGGTCGGCTCGTTCCCGATCCCGCTAGTTAGACCTACCTAGTCTGTATTAGACTAATATATTCCTTTTTTGCTTTTATGCTATAATTTCTCTTGCAATCGTTTAATTGACTATAAGTTTAATTGTAAATGTACTAAGTTTAACAAGGTTGAGGTACAACCTTATTAAATTCAGTACATTTAAATTTAAACACAAACAACAAAGCGTCTAAATATTAACACTTATAGTAAATTCTCGAGCAGCCTAGGATTAGATGAAATTTATAGGAGAATCCTCTGCAGACTCATAAATTGACACATTGAACGGCGTATATGCTTATTTGTGTAACCACAGAACAAGTACCATAGATATGGATAGGTAACTTGTAGGTAAATAGCATTTACTAGGGGGTTTGCTCGCGTTATGCCCTATTAATATTTCTAAACCCCTGACCACGAGAGTGCACAAGTTATTAATGATCAGGTGAGTAGTTTAGGTTATAAAAAAAAAAAGTTATAAAAAAATATATTCAAATTAAACATTATGGTTATTGTAATTGTTAATTTTGACGTGGTCAGTAGATACTAGCGTTTCACGCCGCAGGTCGTGGGTTCGATTCCCACCCAGGACAAATATTTGTGTGCATGAACATGTCTGTTTGTCCTGAGACTGGATGTATTAATCTATATTATTATATTCATTTTCAAAAGAAAAGTAGTATATGTAGTATATCAGTTATCTGGTTTCCATAGTACAAGCCCTGCTTAGTATTGGATCAAATGGCCGTGAGTGAATAATTTCACAGGATGTATTAATGTCATAGGATATGCTACTGCTAGATTATAACAAATAACAATGCTTTTTAAAACTAAGAACATGGTTATTAAGACGAATTTTAGACATGATTTAAATATCAGCTAATTAAAAATTAAAGCTTTAAAGTCGTTTGAGTTTGGGCGGTGTGACGTTAAAATTAGAATGGGTTGTCTTGTCTCACTTTTCAAAGATACAATGATAAATTAAATGCATATTCTAAGGACCAATTTTGTTCGTTTGCCAATATTTTTAATTAAAAATTGAAAAATTATTAATTTCATGGTACGCTGAGATATGAGTTCAGTTTATTGTTACGGTAAGTCGACGTGGCAAATATTTTTATTGACGTGAAATATTTTTTTATTAATTTTTAACATGCCGTTCATAGTTAGTCTTCAAGCTATACCGGACACATGCAGGGTGAAAAAAAAAGAAAATTAAATGCCGTTTAACTATAGTTTAAGTGAATTTTTAACGGTCAACGTAGCCTAGTTGGTAGTGCTCCTGCCTACGAAGCTGGTGGTTCTGGGTTCGAATCCCGGTAAGTGCAAATATTTGTGTGATAGGCACGAATATTTGTTTCTGAGTCATGGATGTTTTCTATGTATATAAGTATTTATCTATCTATATAAGTATGTATATCTTCGCCTGGTACCCATAGACCAAGCTTTGCTTAGTTTGGGGCTAGGATGATCTGTGTGACATTGTCCCGAGATATTATTATTATTATAGTAGATTGTTTCACTAAGCAAAAGTGTCTTTTCGCTTGTTTGGAACTCGAGTACAACGAGATTGCTCCAAGAATATAAGCACTGCAATAAATCACTTTAAACGTAGTGCAGAATGTGCTAGTTTTTAACTACAAACGACTGATGATGACCGCCACGGCGCATTGACTCAGTTGCAAGTGAACCTGTCTCCAAATTCAAAGGTTGCGGGTTCGATTCTCGCATAAAACAAATATTTATGTTCATAAAAATATGTATTTGTCTTGGTCTGTGTACAATGCACAGACCAAGAAATATGTATTGAGAAATAATAAGTTAAGCCACATATTTCTTTATTGGCCACGTTCAAACTTCTAATTTTATAACTAAGCAATGGGAAAAAATATTCTATAGAAAGCGTCAAGTAAAGTTCAACAATTATCTTAACTTGTCCTTCTTCTTTATACATTGCCCCCTAATTTTCTATAAAAAAGAAAATTATTTGGGTTAGGTTAGGTTAGAACTGCGACCATCTAACGCTAGAGATACACTATTGTTGGTGGAAAGTTTTGAAAAATCCCTTTTTTTTTGGAGCTTTGTGATTTTTTCCGGTGACATAAAATGACATTTTTTAATGATCATTTTGAATTAGACTTAGGTAATATATCTCAATGATTTTAGGTAAAATAACCACGATGCTGAGTTGTATTTACAGTGGCTTACATAGAAGATAACTAGTGGCTAACATAGTATCATTAAGATTCTTGTTAATTGTGGCTGACTTAGTAATTTAGATGGCAATGTAATTTATTTAGCGGCGTATCGACAAATTAACAATAAGTTTGTTTTATTAACACCCCTATATATTAAAAAAAAATCGTTAATAAGTATTTTCACCCATTGTCTTGTATCCACAGTACACACAGCTACATATCAAGCTATACATTTCCAGTATAAACTGGCACTGGGTGATATAAATAAAATAAACATCCTGCGACTTGAATGTAGGTTGTGAGATCCTGCACAACCTGTTTTATGGCAACCAGACAATCAAGAGTCATGGAGGGCAGTGATGACTGTGGCGTGATTACACGTGTACAGGACTAGGAGGGTTCCTATATAGCCATGGTTTCGTCTAAGGTAAGCTTACCTCTGACGGTGCTTGTACGCTACAGGTGCTACGGGCGAGGACGATTGCGACCACCAAATGACTCGGATAAAAGGTTTTGATTTATTATCTGTGACATTAAATATGAGCTTTCTTGTTATCTTATTCTAACTTCATTTAACAATTATGATATTAAACTTGACGTTAAATCGATATTTATTATTTATCGATCTTATCTACCTACAGCTTCGCGAACGTTCGCCTTTAAAAGCGCATTCAGTATTTGAAATATTATTTCCTTATAAAATTAACCATTAGCCCCGATAATACCAAATAAACCACACCTAAGTATTAATTTCGCATGCAAATTGAGCGAAACTCGTTGATAACACTGGCACTAAGCGAAAACACTTTATTTACTGGCCCAAAACAGCTGGGCTTTATCACAAGCGTTAAATAATACAACGAACTGATTATGTTATTAAGTCCAAGTTTCGTGATATTAAATAGCTACCGATTGAAATTCACTGATAAATAACTTGAACCTTTTAGTATGGAATGTTTGGGGTGGGATCTACGAAAACATTGTTTTCGTGTACCGACTATCGGTCTATTCGGTATTTTATCAATAATGGGCACCGTGAGTTAAAAATCAAGGTAACACGTAATATCCGAATTAAGTTAATTCGTAGAAATAACCTTAGAGTTTGGTAAATTAACAAAAAAAGAGGTAACGTTAGTTTAATTTAATCATATTTTGATAATGTTCAAGTTCAAAGCTTTAGCATAAAGCTATGTAAAATAGACAGGTTTATGTTTCATTAATAAAATTGAAAAATATTTAGAATTGGAAGTGAATGTATAGCGTGTCACCCTCTTTTGCTGAAATAACTGCTAGAATTAAATGTTTGGTGGACGATCAACAAAGACATTGCTGTATGGCTAAAGAGTCGTAGCAATATCACAATGTCTGGTAGTATATCAACAATTATTGTATCGTATGTATGTATATATATATACACGATACAATATTTTTATAGTAGCTTGTAGGTATCACAGTGGTATTATTTTTTAAATTATCATTGATCGTCAGCAGGTTCTCAAGTGGCGACCTCGAACCAGAAGACGCAGCGAGGGGCAGGCCCCCTGTATTATGTAGTATTGATATAGTATAGTATGTAAGTATTTATACATATAGGTAGGTAGAATTAATTTAAGTAAATAATGTTGTACACTGTTCTACCCTGTAAAACAAATTGTCCTCTGTGTTTGGTTTTTAATCTGTGACCACAGACAACAAACAGAACAAAAATTACTAGTGTACTTCTTGGGGAAGGGATAGCACCCATTCAGATATACCATAAAGACGATTTTGAGAGACTACAGTGTGAAATAAGAAATAAAATAATAATAATAAAAAGGAAATTAAAAAACGTAGTTAAAAAAGCAGGACAGGCCGAGGGCCCCATTTTGGCAGTTAACTTAGGGCTGTAAGAAATTTAAATCAGGCATTGCTTTTCACTAAAATTAAATATAATAAAAATTGGTCAACGAACTACAAAGAAATGGCGTAATTAACAAAAAATACATAAATTGACTAGTTAACATTTTTATTTCAAATTTGGTTCGGAATAAATTTATTTATAGAAAAAGACAATGGGCTGTTGTTATTGGTCATAATTGTATCATATATTTAACAACACCATATCAATAATGGTTCTTAGAATTTGACGTACCAGAAAATATTCAGGCACATAACCATACATAGGTACTATAATTTTTACAGTCATTACTCAGTCAGAAAAAAGCAAGCTATTGCAATTGGAAATGTCTAGATAACTACAATTGTTTTATAATTGATAGGTACTGATACTCGTGCGCGACTCAATAGCCGTCAATGTGCCTAGCTCTACAAACTTATTGAGACAATTAGCGCCACCTAGTGACAGCGGCACCAAGCTAGAAAATACATTTAGTTACTATGTGCTTAGTAACATTAAAATTTCAAAAATTAGTGGAACAAAATGTTTTATTCATTTTGGAGACAGAAGAGCTAGCGGCCCACCTGGTGGTAAGTGGTAACTGCTGCTCATGGACATTCGCAGTGTCAGGGGGCACAGCAAACCTGCCTACCGGGAGATTAATACTCTTTTTAAACTTCGTTTAAAGAAGGACATGTCGTAGCGCTGAGGAAACACTGCAGCAGGTACTTCATTCCAGAGCCTGCACGTACTTGGGATGTATGAACTCTGAAAGCGAACCGTACTTGACGAGATCGCTTCCAGGTGGTACGTATAAACCCTACTAAAATTGTAGCCCAACAATTACACATATCATGTCAGTCTAATGACGTCCAGTGCTGGAAAAAGACCTCCCCAAAAGATTTCCACAGTGGAGTTATGTCCATAATTTGGAGAGATATGCCATAATCGCCAAGCTTGGCAGACGGGTTGGCGATTGCAGTATGATGGTCATAGTATACAGCGAGACGCCGCTGCCCATTCTCTGGGAGATATGCTCTCGGGACGATTTCTACGCCCCTCCCCCCCCCCCACGGGGTGGGATTGGGTGGAGATATTTTTTCCATCAGCCATACAGATTTGCCGTCAGCTAATGTTATTGTTGTTATTAATATTTTTAATAAATGGTGCCAATTTATGCAGAAAAAGAAAAGTGTGCTTCTTTATACAACCTAGTTGGCAAACAAGCATACGGCCCACCTGATGGTAAGTGGTGACCGTAGCCTATGAACGCTTGCAACACCCTAGAAACCTTTTTGTGTATAATAAGGTCTTATCATAACGTAACAGTTTTTAGGATCAACAGTCGGTCCATATCGGATATGCAATACAAATAAGTTTATTTATTCTAAGTAATAATAACACGTTATTTCTTGGCAAAAAAACTCATTCAATCTATAGTAAATATTTTCGAGTAAAGTATTCTTTAATTTAGTTTTAAACAATTTTCCATTTGCGTGCTTTATATCAGGGGGTAGTGGTTATATACACGAATAGGAAATATATATGTAAGTACTTTTATAATAGATCATGTTTTTTATACTGAGTAATTTATATCATATTTATATTGTCTACAAATGTTCCTCTTCGAGTCTGATTTAAAACTAAAATATTGCATATGATTTGTAACAAAAAGACATATGTAAGGTAGCTCTTTTATTTAATTTTGAAGGGCACTATGCTGTAGTCTCTTGCTTAGCACACTTTTAGCGTATCCAACGCCCTATTTAATACGCAAAGACGCGGGCTCGTGGGAATGATAGTTATATCTAGAATTGTATCACACTGTCTAACACATTAACATACTAAGTTATGCGAGTTACTCGTATAACTACTTCGTGCGTGAACATAGAGCCTGTAGTCACGATTTTGTATTGGATCCTTGGGATGCCCTAACGACAGCCACTGTCACTTTATTGTTAGCCTTTTGTTTAATAGAATGTGGTAATGAGACAATAGCAAAATGTGAATGTCAGAGCTAATTATTTCGAGACTGGTCTAGTTATTATTGGTACAAGTGGACTGGAATTTTGACTTATATCTTAGAAGGTGTCTTTAGACATAATATAATTATTTCGTTTCTTCTTTTTTAGGCCGCACAAGGAGTCGTGGTTACATTCAAACATGTTATTAATGGACAGAAATTTAGACGCATGACATACACGAATGAGTCACATAAAAGGTGTAGAATAATATCTGGGGACAATGTCACACAGATCATCCTAGCCCCAAACTAAGCAAAGCTTGTACTATGGGTACCAGGCGACGATCTACATACTTATATAGGTAGATAAATACTTATATATATAGAAAACATCCATGACTCAGAAACAAATATTCGTGCTCAACACACAAATATTTGCACTTAGCGGGATTCGAACCCAGGACCACCAGCTACGTAGGCAGGAGCACTACCAACTAGGCTACGGTGACCGTCAATACGTATATACCTACATAACTTAAGCTGCATAATGTGTAAAAGTAAAGTAAAATACTCTTTATTGTACTAAAACTACTCCACTCCCTGAGTAGTTTTTCCAACTTTATTTACACTTGTGTATACAATATTATATTATTATAATATACATATTCCTATAACTGCAAGTATTCTGTAAGGTAGACTTTTAGTTATTGGCGGCGTTACAGTAATACAGGCATTGTTGGCACTAATACGGGCTTGTAAAACATTAGGTAGATTAAAGTCTTGTATTATAAATTACTAGCTGTGCCCCGCGGTTTTAACCGCGTTATATTTTATAAATTATCATAGCTCCTCCCCCCTAAGTGATAGCGTGATACTATGTAGCCTAGGTGTTAACCCGACCTCTTAGTAATATTCATGCAAACTTTACTTTTTGAGTTTAACCCGGCCATACATACAGACAAACAGACAAAAGTTCTAAAAACTATATTTTTGGCTTCGATGTCTGTTGTTGATTATGCCACAAGTGTCCTTTTTAAAATATATTCCATGTACAGTTTTGACTTTCCTACGATATTATTATATGTATAGATATATAAAATAAACGTTAACACATAATAAAGTGCCAAAAAAACTATAAAAAACAAAGATATGTTCGAGTTTTACTCGGTATATCACATGTTTAACTATAATAAATAAATAAAGAAATATCATGGGACAATTAACTCACTGCCATCTTATACCAAACTAGGTAGTGCCTATATTATGGCAACTTATTATAACTATGTATTTTTAAATACTTTCATATTATATGCATATTAAATATTGCATACTACCCGTCCCCACAAAATAAGTAACTCTTTTATGGGGCAATGTATAAGATTCTATAACAAACTTCCCAATGATATTAGAGAATTGTCTACGAATAAGTTTAAAAGAATTATTAAAGCCAAATTGTGTAGCAGGGCATATTACAAAATTTCTGATTATTTAAGTGATAAAAGTGCTTGGGATTGAGTTGTTCTGAGTCAACACACATGATTATAATTAATCTTAAGTATATTCTATTAAAAAAAAAAGGATTCCTACTGAGTTTTCTGGCAGTGTTTCTCAGTAGCTGCCACATCATGCACTGCACGGTAGGGTAAAAAAAATATGACGATTCCACATAAATGTAAAAATTTTATGGAATAAATGAATTTGAATCTTTGAATCTACAGATAAATTACATTTAGACACAGATGAAATAATCATCTGTGTCTAGATGTATGACACAAAGATTTGCCCCGGGTGGGAATCAAACCGAGCTTAGCTTAGCAGTCAGAGTACTAACCTCGGGAACAACAGGCCTCATAAATGAATAAAATATATATATTTATTGTTTCCTTAATATTAAAATACAAGTCCAGAAAAATACCCCACAAAACCGATCAGTCGGTTTGACTGCGGGAGAAAAGTCTCAATAAACAAGAAAACAACAACAAGATATATACCTACTAAAAATAACTAATAACTATTATTAATCACAGTTGATATTATGGCACTATTTTATGTATTAACAATATCTCTATTATCTATCTAATCTAATTTAGTAAGTAAGTATTTATATAATTTGTTTTTAAATATATATTTTTTTTACATTTAGTTACATTATTGTATCCAATGCGGCATAAGTTCCTTAGTCATAAATATACATAAGCCATATCCGTAAGGTAAAGGCATATTAATGTTCTACATTTCAAACTCAAATTAATAACAGCAGTACCAATTAGTTTTCGCCTACTTTGTACAAGTTGCGAAATTTAAACCACTGAATAAAGGTTATTATCAAAACTAGTTTCAATACTAACGAGACTTAATTCACTGGGTGTAATTTAGCTATTTGAATTACTACCATTACACTACTAATACAGAGGGCAGCATTGGGTGCTATTTATGGATCCATTTTCATGTGAGCTCCATTGTATCCGCTACGCACGTGGAGATAAATCCCTATATTGAGACGAATCACTGCTGCGCTCAAAAAGACAAAAACATATTTAGTATTAAGTAATGGAATCAGGCGTTACTTTGCGAACATCCATAACATTCAAATTAAAATGTTAAGATGTAATGTTAATGTCGCATTCGAGCACTCGACGAATCAGCATCCCTTGAGAATGGTCCGCGGAGGACTGAAACACGTGTTGGGTATCGTACCGGCATGGGTGTTCTTTTTGCATGTGCATATTTTGCGGAAGTGATGGCGGTGAATGTTGCTTCCCGGCTTGATTTAACTGAAAATTGGAACGGAATTAACACTACATATTAATTTTGTATTTTGAATTTATAGTGTTTATCCATGCAAAATAACTATTTTCATTGGTAAAAATTTCCACTGTTTTAGAGTGCCGTACTCTTTGGGTAATTTAGTTTAGTTTTAGTCTAGTTCCTGAAGTTGTAGAAAACTGAATTCGTTCTATTTAAATTTGGTGTACCTTGCTACAATCGTTATGGCTGCAAGTTAGTGAAAAACGGAAGACAGCATTTATGGGCTTTATTGTTGGATGACATCGCCTTCTGGAGTTAAATTATTGTTGATTTCATAATTTTACTTCAAAACATAGGAAAACATATTCTAATGAAACTGTTTAAAAAAATTCTTGAACAGACGTAATCATTCCTTTATTATCACCGACTTCAAATAAAGATGTATTAGACCATTCTAAAATCATTTCCATTCGCATAAAAAAGCATAATCAAAATCAGTATACAATAAATAAATAATAAAATAAAAAAGGTTTTTATTCACGTAGACTTTAAAAAAGCGCTTGTAAATAGTCAGAACATGTTTGTAGTAATATAGTTGTATACATTAGATATTATTTCTAGTAACATAGATATTTAGGTACATCTTGTATGAAAACATTTATAAAATTTATTTTATTACAGCAATGATATTTAGCTAGCTCGTATCAAGTTATTGTCAAGAGATTATGTTTAATTATCTAGTTTAAGTCTAATATTTTTACTACATATTGTCAATGGTTCTGTCTATATTAAAGGTATTATTATTATGACGGACCTTGTGTTAATAACGATGGTCGCGCTTTAATGCTACCACCGGATCCAATGCGCCTCAACTGAGAAGACCCAGCGAAACAAACTCAGTGGGTTCATCTACTACCGGTTTCAACACGACCCAGTTGAGACGGTCCGGCGAAACATACTCAAGCGGGCATGAACACGGGATTTGGTCCAATTAGAGTAATTATTTAGTAGGCAAACACAATATATGCTCGATCGGTTGTCTGAATGCTTATTATTTTAGATTATATTTAGGTATACAAAAGAAAAACTTCGAAACAATAACATTATTCATTTTGAGACAGAGTCAATAATTTTAAATTAAGTATATGATAGCAATCATTTACAGATAGTTCACGTAACACAGCAGATCAGTCATGTCTATATGGCTACAAGATCTCCAGCGAGCAATGTGCAGGTAGGAAGTGAGAGCCAGACGTCTTTGTCATCGATGTACTCTTTAGTGGTGTAATAACCCCTAGCCATAAGTACACGTTTAATATGTGTTTTAAAACTTGTGTCAGGCAGATCAGTAATTTGAGTAGGAAGCTTGTTATAAAACCTAGTACAATTTCCTAAAAATGATTTATTAGTTTTGCTTACTCTAAAGCCTGGCATGGCCAGTTTGTTTTTATTCCTAGTATTTATATTATGCAGTTCACTTTTCTTTTTATAATTATGAATATTTTTTCTAACAAACATTATATTCTGATATATATGTATATTCCGATGGCACAGTAAGTATATTTATTTCTTTAAACAAATTTCGCAAAGAATCGCGACTGCCTAAACCATAAATGGCTCTGACTGCTCTTTTCGGCAATACAAAAATAGTACCTATGTCAGCCGCCGAACCCCACAGCAGAATGCCATACGACATAATGCTATGAAAGTACGCGAAATACACTAATCTAGCAGTTTGTTCATCTGACAATTGCCTTATTTTCCAGACAGCATAGGAAGCCGAACTTAATTTACCTATTTAACTTTTCAATCTGAGGATATTCTACCCCATTGCAATTTCGAATCAAGTGTCAATCCTAAAAATACGGTCGATGGGACTAAATCTAATATTTCCGCATTAAGTGCAACTGTTGGTACAATTTGAGTCACATTCGGCAATGAGAACCTGATGCATTTGGTTTTCCCTGCATTTAACGAGAGATTATTTGCCGAAAACCATTCTGATATAAGGCTGAGTGTTTCATTATGCTCAATAAGATCTTTATCCTTTCTATTTACTTTAAATATGAGCGACGTATCATCAGCGAACAAAACTATGTCTGATACTTTCTCTACCAGATAAGGGACATCATTTATATAAACTAGAAATAAAAATGGGCCCAATATAGATCCTTGGGGCACCCCCATTTTCACAGGATGACGTGCCGAAGTGACACCGCCTATCGAAACCATCTGTTGTCGCCCCGATAAATAGGACATCACAAGATCAAGAGATGTGCCAGATATTCCATAGTACTTCAGTTTAACAACGAGCGTACGATGATCAACGCAATCGAAAGCCTTAGAGAGATCACAGAAAACTCCCAGCGCATCCTGTAATCCCTCCCAAGCCTCCAATATTGACCTAATTAATGTGCAACCTGCATCCTGAGTAGAGCGGCCCCTTGTAAACCCGAACTGCTTGTTATGCAATATCTCATTCACGTTAAAGTGCGACAACATTTGGCTGAGCATCAGCTTTTCAAATATTTTACTTAAAGCTGGCAGTATTGAGATAGGCCTATAATTCGTGGCATTTTTTGAACAACCTGCCTTGAAAATGGGTATTATCTTACTTATTTTCATTAAATCGGGAAAGACACCATCACTTATACAGCCATTGAAGATGGCTGCAAGGATTGTAGCAATGTTTAGTATGATTGATTCAATTGCTTTAACAGACAGTCCCCAAAAATCTTCTGTGCCTTTCCTTTTAATACTCTTAAAAGCTTTTATAATATCATCACGTCTTGTTACGGATTTAAAACTAAAGTTAGGTACAGTTTGTTTTACGCTTTGATTTAAAAAGAGTTCAGCCACATCTGGTGATGATGCGAGACACTTAGTAATATCCACGGGTATATTTGCAAAAAAAGCAGCTAAATAATTGGCAATGGTAAGCTTGTCTGAAACCAGTTCATCACCAATATTCAATACTAATGTTTGATCTCTTGATCTACTTTTACCAGTTTCAGTATTAATTATTTGCCAAGCTGATTTTATTTTATTATCAGATTTTTTAATTTTATCTCTTATATATAAAGATTTAGCTTGAATGCAAACCTTTTTAAAAATTTTTGAATTATTTCTAACATAATTAATAAAATTGACATCAGGGTTATAGGACCTTCTGTCATACAACTCATATAAAAAATCTCTACTCAGTCTAATGCCTTGAGTTGCCCAAGAACTAAATTTTATCTTATTACTGTCAACCGTTATGTTTTTTATTTTACAAGCTTTATTAAATTCTTTGCAAATATTGGAGATATTGAGAAGCAAAAACATGTAGTCAAATTGATCTTCTATCAAATCGACTAATAACAGTTTATATTATCAGGATAAATTTATATTAAGTTAAAAGCTATAGGACAACTATACGACAGACTGACAAAAGGCTAACAACTATTCAGTAATTAAGCTTCTTTTATTTTAACTTTACATTTTATTTATTATAACAGAAATCATCTTTATTCATTTATCGATGCTACAATTTAGGCTAATTACCAAAACCCTGCATGGTATTAAAAATATTATTTATCAGTAAACTATTCTCGGTGTAAGTGAATTATTTCACCAACATAAACACGGATCATATTGAATATTTCATCACACAAGTAAGTGAACTCTATAAAGTGAATATTACAGAAAAGTGAAATCATCCTTGAAATATGAAAATGTCACAAACGCGTGCACAGCAAATCATGTAAAGCGAAGTGCATATTGCATGAACTCTTTTATATCGACGACGCAAGGCGGCAATAGGTACAAATTGAGGGTACAACTACGACTGGTACGTGACGTGGAATGTTTTCTAAGCGATGCAACTCAGTCACGGTAGCGATCGATGGGTAATAGCTACTTCGTTGAAGTAGCTTCTGGTCATAAATGCAATACCGTGGCGGAAAAATCTCTGTCTACTTTTTAAGTTGGTATGGATTGAAAAGAAAATCAATTACAGTTCTTTTTAAATATAACCTAAAGCGATTGGCATGCCTGCTCCGCATGATGCAGCGTAGTGCGTGTGTGCGTGTTCTAACGTTGCTTGTAAGTATCTCCGTTTGTATAGAAAACACGCACAGTCCACAAACTGAAACTGCTTTAATGCGCGTTCATGCAGATGCAGTTTCAGTGTGTTAGACTGTTAATAAAAAAATATTAAATAGTAGTTCTAAATAACGGAAAAATTAAAATTAAACAGTCGAATTGATAATAAAGACCAGAGAGTTGGAATTTGCAGTACTGCATAAGTGAATATTATTATTTTTAAATTTATATTATTATTTGCAATGTATAGCGTAAATCTAATCTCAAAAAAGAGAAATCATAAACTTAGTCGTCATGCGGGCCTCATACTAACACCACCCCCACCAGCATCTGCTAAAATCCTTTCGGAGAATGTAGGATTAGGAGTTTTCGGAGCTGTTTCTAGAAAGCTAAGGCAATAGGAAACTCCTACATCCTCCGAAAGGAGCTATACAATCCTAAATTTATCTGCCAGTGTGTATCGTTCGTACCTTAAAGCAAAAGCGCCGTCCTCAGATAGGTAGATGGTGCTGGTTCGAGACCTACCAGACGGTTAAATTTATGATTATATTTTTTTAGATGAGGGTTTGTCTGTTATGAAAAAATGACAGTATCAGCCTGGAGTCTGGAAGTTGGAACAATCGGTCTAGCCGTTTTCTTTTTAATTTTAGCCGTGTGATATCCGGCCTAGTAAGAATAGAAAGTGTCGTAAAAGGTGACGCGATACAGATGGTAGTTGGGGAGCAGCGCTAGAGCAGAGCAGAGGAGTAACCTAACTGCGGTTGCCACATCGCATACCAAGCGCGGTAACTAAGGCACACCCCTCCAAATGGCAAGGTAATAGAAACCTTTGGGGGCGGCCTATATCCAACAGTGGATGATTTCAGGCGAACGTTGACGATTTTCGGACAATAATAAAAGATATACCCTTTTTTAATAATATTTGACGAGAAATTTGTTTGTGGTAAGAAATTGAATTCAATTGCTTCTAATTAACTGTTTGAACAAGAAAAAGGTGACATTTGAAAATCAAAATATATGAAAAATTTATTTCATCTGAATTATTACTTCTCGCCAAACACAATAATAATATTATTATAGTATAATACAATAATTGTAGCGAGTTACAAATTAATGAAACGTGAAGTCACAAATCATGCTAGCATCGCGCAAGCAAAGTTCTCACAACACTTCGCGCCTATTTTTATACAAGTTCTTAAAAGCCATTTATTCCTAGCTGTCACTTTCCCATACAAATGTGTTCCTCATTCTCTTTCCTTAGTTTTAAGACTAATGTTATTTTTTTACACGATTGACTGTTAAATTTTACGGGAGAAATGAACAATTTTAATGATAGAAATGTATATCTGTTGTCACAAATAAAGTAATAAAAAATACTTATATAAAATTTCCGAAAGTCCAAAATTTAAACAAAACATATTAAATGGTAATACGTGAGAATACGAAACCTTCATTGTGTTGATATTAGTATTATTTTCTTTTTCACAGGTATCCGTCGAGAGCAAGACAGTCTTGACAGTAGATAGTGTTTTTAACACGAACAGTAGGCACTGCATAAGTCCTCTCACAGCCGTTTCTTTGGATCTCTTTTGAGAATAAATACAAGGGTGTGTTGTTTACTTTATTTCCTTTTAAAAAAGATATTGTATGAAAGTAATAATAGGGATTAATATTCCTCTTTGGATGTTGCTCCGGCAGAAACAATTAAGAGAAGAGCCAATACAATGTTAGAGACCCTAATACACTGTGATATTGATACCATCTTTATTACATAGGTTATCTTCGTAGTGAAAATTTAACGATTAACTTTTTAAAGACAACGCCCGCATTAGGGAAACTAATCCCTGTGTCACCGGCTACTTTAAAAACATAATAAACGGAAACAAAGTACATCGTGACTATTAGATTATTCAGACCATTATAGAAGAACTATTTATGGGTCACACAAATAGTGCGCGGAAATCAAACCCGGAACAAGAAGCGGCGTAGCGACTGCGTTAACTGACACGTCACACATGCCATTGACTGAGCAATAAACTAAAGTTGCGCAAGGATGGTCAAGCGCAACCTTAATTTATTGAACAGTCGAGGCTTGTGAGGCGAGAAAGCATTCCATATAGGACTAGCTGGTGCCCGCGACTGCGTCCGCGACAATTTTGAATTATTACCAATGTAACTACTTACTTCTAGCTTAATCTAAAAAAAAAATACTTTTAAAATAAATAAGCAATATAAATTTAAGAAAACCTAACCTATAAATAACCTAGTTAAGAAATAAACTAAAGACTACTTTGCTACTGTTATTTAAAAAAAGACCCGATATCATAAACCCAAAAATATCAAAGAATACATATCAATTGTCCTTAAGTAAAGTCAGTAAGTCAAATAAAGTAATATAATAATGATGCAACGATGCATTAATCACCAAGGTAACTCCCATTAGCTTAGGTTGCGACCACGGCATTGATAGGTCTAATATCACATTTTGTGAACGAAACCATAGCGCGATCTAAAACGATGATTACACCATCTACTAACAAAAATATAACCTTGTAAAGCGGTAAAATTAAGATGTGGGCATATATTTTGCGTGAGATTTAGGCGATCATCTTTTGATTCAGTTTTGGACTACCTTTTACTTCAAGCATTTATTTATTTTAACCGATATGTCAAATGAGTTCTGCGATCTGAAACGATATAAAAGCCATCGAGTTACAAAATTGTGATCTTGTAGATCAGTAAAATTAAGATGATATTTTTTAGGCGCGATCATCTCGACACGAACAATTTATACTACGCTAACTCGAATTTTGGGTCAATGACTTTTTATCCCAATTTTATTAAATTGACGTTTTTTAATATGTTATGAAAAATACCAAAAAAAAGAAGTTCCAAATCTTATAAAACGCTAAATCTTTACTTAGACGACAACAAACACAACATTTTAAGCAATAAGAAACGAAGTTCTCTATAATTTAAGTTGGCGTACATTTTTGGTGTTGACCTATTGAATCAGTTATGGATTACCTTTTTCAACAACAAATTATTCCCTTGATTGCTTTATTTTTAACTGAAATACCAATTTACATGCTTTTAACTCCAAAAAAAATCAGTTTTTCATACAAACTTACATCCCCTATTTTAGTCGTCTTTAGGAATTTCTAAAAGTCCTGATGATATATTTATAATGTTTAAATGAAAGGCGAAATACTAATTTTCATGCGTTTACCTTAAAAAATGTCACATTTTTCATACAAACTTCCCCTATTTGTCACCCTACGTGGTAGAATTCTCGGAAGCCCTGAAACACATACCTTTAATTTTTGACTGTAATGCTAAATACCAAATTTCATGCGTTTAACTTAAAACTTGTTGCCACTTTTTTCATATAAACTTACATCCCTATTTTAATTTTTAACTGCAAGTCTATATACTAAAGCCTTTAACATCAAAATTAAGCACTTTCATAAAATATTTCATCCCTTATTTTAGTCCCTTAGGGGTGGTATTTTTAAAAACCCTTCTTCAGTGGATGCCTACGTCATAAAAGGTAACTACTGTCAAAATTCAAGTCCTAACTGCCGTTTAGACTGTGCGTTGATATGTCAGTCAGCCAGTATAAAATTATATCCCCTATTTTCCGCCCTTGGGGGTGTAATTTCCAAAAATCCTGAAATAAATGCTATATATTTTTAACAGAAAGGCCAAATACTCATTTTCATGCGTTTAACTTCAAAAATATCGCATTTTTCATACAAACTTACATCCCCTATTTTATGACCTTCGGGGTGGAATTTTCAAAAATCCTGAAATATATATTTTTTATTTTTAACTAAAAAGCTAAATGCTAATTTTCATGCCTTTAACTTAAAAATTGGGACTTTTTTCGTACAAACTTACATCCCCTATTTCTTGCCCTTGGGGGTGAAATTTCCAAAAATCCTGAAACATATATTTTTTATTTTTAACTCCAAGGCCAAATACCAACTTTCATGCCTCTAACTTCAAAAACGGCAAAGTTTCATACTAACTTCGCACCCCCGTTTTACCCCCTTAGGGGTGGAATTTCGAAAAATCCTTCCTTATTCCTTGTCTACATTATAAAGAAAACATCTGTGCAAAATTTCAGCTTTCTAGGGCCGAGGGTTTGGGCTGGGCGTTGATGAGTCAGTCAGTCAGTCAGGACTTCTCTTTTTATTTATATAGATTAGACGAAACATTATTAATTAATTGTACGCTACCGTCTAAAAATCCATCTAAAACCGGAAAAAGGCATTCCATATTTAAAAACTGAACCCGATTGAGTGAGTTGTTAGATGAAGAAAAATATCATTTGTCCAACCGCTGTGATACAGACCTCACCAATATCTCGTAGACTATGGGATGACCCGTATCAGCCTCAGTACCAAGGCAAATAATAAGGGTACATAAATATATATTCATTAGGAAATGCTCCTGGCAGTAATGTACCAGCAGGGTATTCCTAAAAGTATTTCCCCAGTTGAACTGTTCATAAACGGGAAGCATTCAACGTGCGACGTCTCTTCAATGGCACGTCCCGTCATTCACGTGTCACGTCCATTTAGCGTCCCGTTCATGTTCCAACTGTATATCCACAAATACCTGTCAAGCCTCCGGATATTTTGTAGATCGTAATATGCGTGTGTATTGTTGATATGGAGAATTAGATCAGCATGGTCGTACAACGTTACAGAGTCGATGGCCATAAATATAATTTTTTGACGGACCGGTTGGCGTAGTTGGAAGATACTTCCTTTCTCGCAGGTCGTGGGTTCGATTCCCACCCAGGATAGATATTTGTGTGCATTAATATGTCTGTTTGTCCTGAGTCTGGGTGTAATTATCTATATGAGTATGTATTTACACAAAAAGTAGTATTTGTAGTATATCTGGTGTGGTAGCACATGTTCTGCTTAGTTTGGGATCAAGTGGCCATAATTTAAATTATGTCCCAGAATATTATTATTATCTTCTCCTTTACCTATGTCGTAATAAGGTTAAATTGTTCATTTTGTTATATTTTCTTCAATATTTTAAAATTCTTCAATATTAAGTAAAATTTTCTAAACACTATATTCTCCTTCTATCTGATCTTGAATCTCGTAGGGCATCTAAAATGTTAGCCAAATAGCAGGTAACTGATTACAGTTTCGATTGTTATATATTCGATCGGTATTCTTATGATATTATTACCTTCATATCGACTAGTGGACAAGGCCAGGGATCTCGACAATAGCCGATCTTGCGCTGCATCCAGCGGCTCCCACGGCCCTGCTATGATCGTCCGTCCTCGCTACGTCTTCGGGTTCGGCCTGGGTTTTGCCCCAGCGACCGTCGATTCTACGAGTTATATGCCCCGCACCCGATTCAGTCCGGCGATTCTTCGCGCTATGTTACTTTGGTTCGCCTGTGGATTTTTGACGTTTGTGATTCGATCTCGCAGATTTGCTCTGAACAGGATTCTTTTTACAAATATCACTATTGACATACATTTTTTAATTTTCATTTACTAATTATATTGGTTTGCAGTTAATAAATTGATTTGATTTGATTTACTGTTTACGATTTAAATTATTATTACATGATGGGTCTTCTTATTTCAGGTTCGATCCCTTCACAACATCACTAACATAACCTGCGTCACATCTGCTGTATATACTATTATACACTTTAGGTTGATCTGTGGCTGATAGCAAAGTATACTGCCACCACATTTCATCTGTAGCGCATAGAAATCGACCTGAGGAAATATTTCCCAGAAAAACGGGCAGCAGCGTCTCACTGTTAACTATGACCATCATACTGCCATCGCCAGCCCGTCAGCCAAGCGTGGCGATTATGGCATATATCAAAAAAATTATAAACATTTGGATTGATTGAAATTGAATATGAAATTACTTTTAAGATACAATAATATTAATACATAATTAGTCATACTTAATTTATTGATATACTATTTTTTGAGAATGTCTATTCAAACCTTTCTCATCTATTCACCCGCCTTTGTGCGATTCTGTGCAAGAAGTTTAAAAAAGTCATCAATTTTGATCTCGAAATAAATAAATCTCCAACGTATTCGCAATCCAAAAAAAAAGTTATATAAGGGTAGTACATTATTATCAATCTAATATTATGTTTTAATAATACTTACTTATCGTGGTTACCCTAGTCTCAGAGTTGTTCTAGCCGCCCAGCAGGCCTCTAACATGTCTTAGCGACTGTTGCCGAATGGAACCGGGACCGACAGCTTAACGTACCGACCGTCGCACGGAGGCGCTCAGAAATTAAATCACGTTGGCGGTCACCCATCTATGCACCGTCCGCGAGCCTAGTTGCTTAACCTTGCCAATCACTTACGGATCAGTGAGAACATCTGGTTATGAGCACTAGTAATTAAAGTTATCGATTCTCAAACGGAAACAGATCGTAATTCTCTGTGGAGCGTCTTCGCACGGCACGGTTCCATAATACAACGAAGAGTAATTTAATGACACTCCGTTTCATCTTAGCTTATTCTTACTCACGTTTTAACCCCATTACGCATGCAAAACCCTCATATATAAATAATTATAAAGAACAGGACCTTAAGGAGTCCAATTATGCAGTTTTGTACTTATTACAACGGATCTAGTACCAGTAGAGCAATTATAATAAGGATATTATGTCATTTGATTATATTATACAGCTACAAAAGAAGATATATTAACCTAATTTATATTGATATTACAGAGGCAACGGCCAAAGTCCGAGTAAGATTCCTCACGACTTATTCTTTATTAAATGGCTTAAAAGCTTATGTACTCATATATACACAAATAATATATCTCACTCATCTCACTCGCTCATAACAGCTGTAAAAGTCTGCATATATATAATATATATATATATATATATAACATAAAATGTCTGGCGTTACGTATTTTCTTGTCATTTAATTGCTGAAATGAAAATAAAATCATTTGTTTTGGAGGAAGACATAGAGACATTCTGAAGTGTAATAATTAAGTATGACATAATATTATTGTGTATGTTCCTTTATATTATTTAGTCAGTATGCTCCTTAACAATGTTTTACCAATATGCTGACTGACCATTTATACTGCCTATTAATTTTGTGTTAGAATATAATTCATTCAATAAATAAGTCTAGATCGATACGGTTGTTTCTCTTATGAAACCACCCTTGAACCCCCAACATAACATGGCGACCCTGCTTAAGGTGTCTGCTAAGGGGGTTGTCAGTTCAAAGTAGAATCAATACTTTTTTTAGATAATTTTTTTTCCAGCATTAATTTCAGCTGCAATAATATACTAAAATGTGTCGCTCGGGTATTCAAAAAGAAGAAGTTTTCATAAATCAAAATGCAGCCGGAAATAATGATGCCAAATTGAGGGACATTAGTGGCAACGTGGAGAGACTTAGCGTGGTGATGTACGTCGTCTTGGCCATACTCGCAATCGTCGCACTATACATTGGTCTACGAGCCTACCGAAATTGTCATCGCGCGTGGATACAGGAGGAAATTGGGCTCCGTGCAATTCAAAGGATCAGGGCTTCCATAAGAGGGCGAACTGAAGAAGGTACTACTAACCAATCGTAATGTATCTACATTCCACACATCATTCCAATACATTTTTTTTAGTAAATAGCGTTTACCTAATTGTTCTAAAATCGCGCATTGTGACTCAGTAATGTGAGGCCGTCCGGAAACTGAAATGCAGCGTTGGTCATTTCGCAATATGTTTTCTGTTTGTCGATCCAATTAAGTGTCGTAATAATTAGAATGTTGTTATATTTTTAGATTATATGAATTATGATTGATAGTTTATTAGAAAATTATGATGTTTTGGTAGGAATTAGAAATTATCTAGTTAAGAAGGGGCAAGCTAGGTATAAGGGTAATATTGTTACAAATAAGTTATTAGAATCGAAAAATATTTTTGAAAAATGCTGTGAATTGTATTTAATATTAAAAAACAGTAAGGAAATCGACCTACCATTGGTAGTAGAAATTTATGAAAAGATAAAAAGGAAGTACGAGGAAATAAATAAATTGTGTATTTTTCCCGATAGGCTAGACTTATCAAAGATGGAGTTTGACCTTAAGGTAGCGTGTAGCTTGATTCCAGTTATGGACGGTAGCGACGTGACGACTAGGCGATTGATAGATTCCGTGGAAATGTATGGCGATATGATTGATGATAAAGGTAAGGCCCTATTGATCACTTTCATTTTAAAAAGTAGGCTTAATGATAACGCTAAGTTACGTATTTCTGGGACCTATACCACAATAAAAGAATTAGTTACCGATTTAAATAAATATCTTTTACCAAAGAAGTCTTTTATAGCCTTGCAAACCCAGCTACAAAATGTCCATCAGGGTTCCAGATCGATAGAGGACTATGGCGGTGACGTAGAAAAGTTGTTCACTGAACTGACAATCGCTCAAGCAGATGGCAAATCGGAGGCATTTAAATTATTAAAACCCTTGAATGAAACGTTTGCTATAAAACGGTTTTCAGACGGTCTGCGTAACACGAAGCTGAGCACCATAGTGTCCGCACGCGGCTTCACTAGTCTAAAAGATGCCATCCAAGCTGCTAAGGACGAGGAGGTGTCTTCATGTCAACCATCGTCGTCAGGTAACATTTTGCATGCATCTAAAAATGGACACTTTCGTTCTAAAACGAGACCCTCTCAGGGTTACCAAAGAGGCACTGTTCGTAGTCAATATTATAATAATTATTCTCGCGGACAGCAAGCTTATAATACTTCTTTTAATCGTGGTCGAGGTTTTCATAGTAATTGTAAAGGGAATTACCGCTCATTTAATAACCAACAGCGAGGTAATAGAGGCTCCAGAGGCCACATCAGCCAAAGGCGAGGCCAAAATATGTATCCAGTCCATAAAACGGAGGATACACAAAAATGCGGCCAAAACGACAATGTAACCAATCAGTTTTTTCGAGATTAACCACTTTGTATTATCCTACCAAGGTGATGCAAAGTACGTCAGTTTTTATATTGGAAATATTAATTATTGTTGGTTGGTTGATACGGGTGCTACATTATCAGTAATTAAAAGTAATACTTTGCCAAAAAATGTGACAATACAAAGCGATAATACTCTAATTAATGGAATAGGCGGCCAGTGCCGTTCTCAAGGCTCTGTAAATTTAACTTTAAAACACGATAATGTCTTATTTAAACATAACTTTCTAGTTTTTAACTCATTACCATTAAAAGCTGATGGAATAATAGGCTTAGATTTTTTAGAGAAATTTCATGCTAACATAAATTTAGATACAAATATTTTATCCCTTACTAGTTACGGAAAAACACATTATTTACATTTTATAGGAGAAAGCGACAGAAACAAAAATTCTATTGTAGTACCAGCACGTTCTGAATCCATACATTTTATTTTTGTGAATGAAAGCTGTAATCAGGAGGTAGTTGTATGTGGAAGAGAGCTAACAAAGGATGTTTTTCTGGCAAATACGATAACAAAGGTACGAAATAACAGGATTCCAGTTAAGATATTAAATGTTAGCGATAGAGACATAGATTTAGAATCCTTTAACCCTACTTTGCAACCATTGAATACTTATGATATATGTACATTTAATAAAAATAACTTGAATGTTACAAGAGTTAAAACTTTATTATCTGAATTAAATTTAAATTATTTACACAAAGAGGAGAAACAGTCAATTGAGGCAATATGCGCTAAGTATTCAGATGTTTTTTACTTAGATGGCGACAAATTAACTACGACAAATATTTATGAGCAGTCTATAGTCATTAAGCCAAATTCAACACCAGTTTACGTAAAGCCCTACAGATTACCACAGGCATTAAAACCAGAGATAGCCAGACAAATTAATAAAATGTTACAAGATGATATTATTGAAGAGACAAATAGTGAATGGTCAAGTCCAATTTTATTAGTGCCTAAGAAAAGTAGCAAAGGAAGTGAAAATAAATGGCGTCTAGTCATAGATTATAGAAAATTGAACGAAGTTATTTGTAACGATAAATTTCCCTTACCAAATATTAACGAAATATTAGATTCTTTATCCGGTGCCATTTATTTTACTCACCTTGATTTACACCAAGGATATTATCAAGTAAGTTTAGAACCTAATTCTCGTAAATTAACAGCCTTTACCACAAATACAGGCTAATTTTCAATGAAACGCCTACCAATGGGCCTCAAAACTAGTGCTAACGCCTTTAGCCGTATGATGTCTGTAGCAATGTCCGGATTAACATACGAAAAATGTCTAGTGTACCAAGATGATTTAATTGTATTTGGAAGAAACTTGTCTAGTCATAATCAAAATTTAATAAGTATAATGGAAAGACTCAGAAAAGTCAATTTAAAGCTTAATCCAACGAAATGTGAGTTTTTAAAGAAGGAAATTTTATATTTGGGTCACATAGTCTCTGAAAAAGGTGTTTTACCTGATCCGGAAAAGACAAGAGTATTAGAGAAATACCCAGTTCCAAAATCAGTCGATGAAATAAAACGATTTGTAGCTTTTTGCAATTATTACCGTAAATTTATTAGGTATTTTTCAGATATTGCACTACCTTTGAATAAATTATGTCGTAAAAATGTACCATTTTTATGGACAAAAGAATGTCAAAACGCATTTGAAACTTTAAAAGGTGCTCTAATGTCTTCACCTATTTTACAATATCCCGATTTCTCTGAGAATCACGAATTTATCTTACAGACAGATGCTTCAGGCACGGCTATCGGATCTGTATTGTGTAACAAAGATTTAAGACCAGTTGCTTATGCTAGTAGACCATTAAACAAAGCCGAAATGAACTATCCTACCATACAAAAGGAATTGTTAGCCATAGTATGGTCGGTCAAATATTTTAGACCCTATTTGTATGGAAATAGGTTTACCATTATGACCGACCACAAACCGTTAGTGTATTTGTTCGGCATGCGAGATCCCTCTAGTAGACTATTAAAATTCAGATTAACTCTAGAAGAATATAATTTTAAGATAATTTATGTGAAAGGTAAAGATAATGTCGTGGCAGATGCTTTGTCCAGAGTATGTATTACATCTGATGAGTTGAAGAGTATGAATGAACAAGTTATGGCTGTAACGACCAGAGCGCAAAAGAAGAGAATGAATGGAGTAAAAAAGGTTGGGAATGAAACGATTCTTAATAAATCCATTAACGATTGGCCTGATCACCCAAGAGTTGTGGAAATATTAGGAAAACCGTGTGATTCTGTAGAAATGTGTTTGGTTGAGAGCAGTAAGCTAAAATATTACAGAGAAAAATATTTAATAACTAAAGAAGTAGAGTGTTTTGTGTTTATAGAGTCTAAAAAGACCTTATATATAAATCTTGATTTTAAGGCACACTTTTCGCGAGCCGAATTTGTGCAGAAATTAAGTGAATTTTGCGAAATGATACATATAGACGAAATATGTATAATAAAAAAATAACACTAATATTAAATTTATTAAAAGTGTTTGTGAAGAGATAACCACACTTAGTAATTGGTCCGGACCACGATTATGTGTATTAGGAGGTGTGAAAAGAATTACAGATGATGACGAAAAAAATATTATTATGAACGACTTTCATTTATTGCCATCCAGCGGTCATGCGGGGGTGCGCAGAATGATTAACACGATTAAAAGACGGTATTATTGGCCAAATATAAATAAGGACGTCCAAAATTATGTAAAAAAATGTACGAAATGTCAGAAGTCTAAATACTTTCGTTACATTAAGGAACCTATGGAAATTACAACTACAGCTTCTACGTCGTTCCAAAAAAATTTCTTAGATGTAGTAGGACCTTTAGATACAGACGAGAATGGAAATTGTTATATATTGACTATACAGTGTGAGTTAACTAAATTTGTACAAGCTATTCCTTTAAAAAATAAAGAAACGGTGTCCATTGCAGGTGCATTTGTTAGAGAATTTATACTAAAATTTGGTGTTCCCGAAACAATAGCAACAGACCGAGGAGCCGAATTTATCTCTTCTACAATGGAACAGGTTTGTAAAATTCTTAATATTGAAAAATTATCATCGACTGCCTACCATCATCAGTCCATTGGAGCTCTCGAAAATGCTCACAAAAATTTGGGTGCATTTTTAAGAATTCAATGCGGTAATCATACGGATACATGGAGTTATTGGTTACCCTTTTGGTCATTTAGTTTCAATAATACTGTTCATACTGAAACAAAGTACACGCCATATGAACTTGTTTTTGGTCAACTCTGTCGAATACCTAGTAATATAACTGATTGTGTAGAACCACTGTATAATGTTGATGACTATCCATTACAACTGAAATATAGATTACAGTTAGCACATGCCGATGCTAGAAATAATTTGTTAACAAGTATAAATAAACGAAAAGATATTTATGATAAAACTATGAATTCAATAAAATATAAAAAAGATGACTTAATTCTACTAAAAAATGAAAATACACGTAAATTAGATGCTTTATATGGAGGTCCCTATTTAGTTGTAGAAGATTTAGGATGTAATGTAAAAATAACAAAATAGAATTAGTACATAAAAATAGGACAAGGCCATATTGGCAATGACTTAGCTACTAAAATCAATTTTTAAATTAAATATGTAATAATTAGGTACTAACATTGCAATGTATAGAAATAAGTTTTAATTAAGTTTTATTGTAATATTATGTCATTTAAAAAAAAAAAAAAAAAAAAAAAATATATATATTACCAATATATATATATTTTTCTTTTTGTCCCCGGGAGGTGAAGTGTAATAATTAAGTATGTCATAATATTATTGTGTATGTTCCTTTATATTATTTAGTCAGTATGCTCCTTAACAATGTTTTACCAATATGCTGACTGACCATTTATACTGCCTATTAATTTTGTGTTAGAATATAATTCATTCAATAAATAAGTCTAGATCGATACGGTTGTTTCTCTTATGAAACCACCCTTGAACCCCCAACATAACAATTCTTTTTCGCACGTATGCGTGTGAAAGTGAAATAGTGCCGCCGATAGGGATTTTTCATAATGTATTAAAAACGGCCGAATATTAGAAGTCATAAGTATGTGACTAAGGATGGCCGCGTGGATTTCGCTTCTACGGGTGCTCGTGTATATAGTCTAGTTATAATTCGTTCACGTAATTGTAAGCCTACTTGTTACCGTCTACTGAATATTTACTTGGAAATTCTAATTTGTCTCACAAATTTTGTGTAAATTGACCTACAATTACCTCTAGGTTCTTACTGAGCTGCCTTGTTAAACGTGAGTTAGAGGTTTGGTCTTCCATTTAAATTATTGAGTCGTAAAAATAATTGCTATGGTATAGTTTAATTAATTATTTTTTTAATGACAAAACCTGCACTAGTGAAGGACACCTCTTTACTGCAAGGAACTTTATAAACATACCATTAATAGAAAATAAATACATCCAGACTCAGAACAACAAAATATGGGTCACACATATTTGTCCTGTGCGGGGATCGAACTTTAATCACATAGGTCAATGGTGGCAGCGAGGTGACTGCTTTAAACATGGCGTCAGACGTAGACGATAATTAAAAGTTAAATGTTTAAACCAATGTAATAAAATACAATTTCTTATCCGGGGTTATATCGCAACTCCGCAACTAGTGCCCCAAATTGAATAAATATCTAGACATACATACATAGACTCACTCCTGTTTTCTAGAGGGTAGGTAAAGACAACGGATTTGCGATTTGTTATTTATACAACTAATTCAGAAAACAAGCAATCACTTTAACCCTCAGATTACACCCCAAAGATACCGCTTACAAGGCATGTACCGGTCACAACACATACTTGTTTTGGCTATTATAGACAGGCACGCTTCCAATTCCAACTCCAGTCTCGACCAACGGTGAGAACCGTGCGGGAGTGTGAGTTTATTGACATTTTAATAGTAAAAATACGTTTCTATTGGCTTCCTGCGGAGTGAAACGGTGTGGATAGTTTGCCAAAACGCCAAGTTACAAAAAGGATGGCATAACGTTTCATCGGTAAGTCATTTTGTCATTGTTTTCAACTTATTACAAGCCAAGCAGATTTCAGTTTATACTAGTCCATACCTTATGAGCGTCTTACCAAAATAAAAAGTCTCTTTCACTCATTACGCTAAGTGCAATAGTTATCCTTGTCTAACGAGAGCACGTGTAAGCTAGTGTTGGTATCATAAATTAATCTGCTGAAGTTGATATCGATATTTCTACCGAATAATTTAGAAAACTCAAGTTATTATATTCCCGTAAAAATACGTATTAGGGGGCAAGCCGTTTTAAGTATATTAATATCACTAAATCAAGCATTTTGTAAAATATGCAAATTTTTATCGACATACGTTGCGAAAGTCATTATCAACATGTACTATAATATAAAGTTCTACGGCCTACCCCATCCTTTTGGTTAGAATGCATTAGGTTGCGATCTTGAAATAGCCAATCAAAACGCATTTGTTTCAGTCCCCGCAACCCGCGCCTTCCTCTAATTTTAGTGACTTTGAAACAGAACAAAGATCCCGTGATGCGGTATCTATGGGGGTAATCTGTGGCGTAACCTATCACTTGCGGGTTGCCGACTTGTTAAAAACGTTATTACTTACGACTGTTTTGAAAGAGCCTACGCAGAAATTTAAAAATAGGTGCAATTTAAGCCTTCCTTAAGAAAGCTTTACTTTCTTATGACAGCTTAAGTATTTTTTTTGTTTTCTAGTCTTTTTTCTACCAAGGACCTACCAGTCCTTCCCAGTCCATCATTTAAATTGTAGTTCAATTTTCCGCCCACAAATGTAATAGAATTCCAATTCATTAGATTTCCAATTTAAGTCTAAATCTTACATAAAACCTCATTCACTTACATTTATGCGACTGGTCGCATACATAACAAAGAGTGGAAGGACCAGTCCTTCCCAGTCCACCATTTAAATTGTATAACAATTTTCCGCCCACAAATGAAATAGAATTCCAATTCATTCCATTTCCAATTTAAGTCTTAATCTTACATAAAACCTCATTAAAGCTCCCAAAAACTATCCCGTATCCGATCAAAACAATTAAAATCACAACCTAAGATTTAACACGAACTTGCATTTAAATCGCAACGATAGCCAAGATTTATTTCTCTCCTCAAAACTCCGATTCAGAATACAGTCGCGTTTACATGGCAGACAAATTAGTTGTCTCGAGCGTGACAGATGAGAGAATCGGTCCCGTGCACCATGCATCCGCTCGATATATGTCACGCTGCGAGTGTAAGATTTAGCACTAAGTTGCGATTTTAACTACCGATACAGGCTAAGTAATGACTGTGATGTGTGGAAGAGACTAAGACAGAGCGTGCGACTAGTTTAATAGCTTGAAACGGCTTTATTTATTTAAATAGATAGAAGCATTGCAAAGTAGGACTACTTACCCACTTACTTATCATATGGGAAGTGGTGTCAGAGTTGTTTAAGACGCCCAGTAGGTCTCTGACTTAGCTTAACGACTGTTGCCTAGTGGCTCATAAACGCTCATCAATTAAAGCTTTGGCTGTCACCCATCTATGGACTGTCATGTTACCCATCTATAGGATTATGCATTAAATCATGCATTTAACCATCAATACTGCCTCATTACAATTATGACCTGTGGAAGGGACTATTGCAGCGATTGCGACCATAAATAATTGCATAACATGACCACTAGCGTCAGCATTTTTAAAAAGAGAGCTTAACGTTTAAAGGAAATTAAGTTATATTTTCTTAAATTCGAACAAGATTAATTCATTATTATGGCGAATTATTGCGTAACCAGAATAGATTTTCATGATGATGTTGGGATGTTTTCCGTCTCGCCTAAGGAATGAGGCAGTTTTATTGCAAATGATGACGTAAAAGCTATCCGTGCGTGCTGAGATAATCATCTAAGAAAGAAGATCTACAGGAGTGGAGCATTTCCAAAAGCATCTTGAATGTCTGATAGATGCCTTACGAGTCTAACATTAGATTCATAAGGCATAATAATATTAAATTCGTAAGGAATCTACTAGCCAATGGCCGTTTGGCTGACGGCAACGAATAACACTACCTCAAATCATACCGTGGGAGGCACAGAAGTCGTCCCCAGGATAGATCTACCAGAGAACGGACTACAGCAGCTCTTCGTATACTAAAATCACCATACTGCGTTCGCCAGCTCGTCTGCCAAGCTCTGCTACTATGGCTCGTCTGGTCAAACGATGGACATTAAAATAATAATATTTTTTGTGATTTTTAGGTACCCCCTAATATATGTCTACGCTCCCTTTCTATATCTACACTGTCCTTAAGGTCTTCGGTGAAGTAGCACACCAAAATTCAAATCTATTGGTTTGGTTAGTCACCAAATCGTTTATTGACTTTAATAGAAAGCCTTACAATTTGTAGTAAATTGTGTAGTCGGAAATATAAAACTTCGTTGGTTCGAGAAATACATGTTACAGACTTACTTAGTAAACGTCAAAGAATGGACAGTGTTTTGAGAGCGCAGCATAATGCACCGTTCACAAAAGAGCTCTATAAGTTTCACGTCCTTTTTTTATTCCTGCCGACGTATAAAAGAAACAAAGGGATAGAAACTACGTATTTTTCTTAGTGTTTGTTTTCTATGTTCTGACTTTTTTTCTACTAAACTCTCAGCGTCTGAAAACTCGGTGTAAATTAATGATTGACAATAATGACATGACTATACTTTTTACTTAACTATTAAGGTAAGTCTTGTTTTTTTTAATAACTGTATAGTTCTAGCCATCACTGTCGTCAAAACTATGCCAGGAACAACTCTAGATTGTTTTAGAGTACTAGTTTCGATGACAGTAGTGGCTAGAACAGCCTTAGCAAAAATAAACTACAGTTAACTACAAGAGTATGCAATATATCTACAACATTGCTTTTCATGAGTATGAAACATAGACACAAACAAAGAGATACATAAAGAAAGTAAACGCATATTAAATGTGGTGTAGTCTTAAAGTGAAGTATAAGTTTAAGAAAGAGAAAAACAAACGTAGAAGTTCTTAAATTGATAGATGAAGAGAGTAATATTCTAAGCAACACCTTTCGTGTTTTACTCTGTATGTTACAGAGTAAAACACGAAAGGTGTTGCGACATTTTATGCGGCACACTATGAATGAGAAACTTTCATAAGAATTGTCATAGAAAGATAAGTTGGTGTATACCTTAAATGGATAATGAATTAAAGATAATGTTTATGATAATGTATTTATGACTATACAAAAAAAATGTAACAATCATACAGCATTAAAAACCACTAAGCAATTAACTAAACAATATAATATGGTATTATTTACAGCGAAATAGGTAAAACGGTAAAAACTTTTAATAAAACTCTAAGTAAAACGCTAGGAAAATCTAAGAGATTAAGTAGAACTTAGGTCATATCAATAAGTCAAAGTAGATGGAAGAAAATCCATCGACAAGAGCAAAGCTCATAAATAGGATAGATAGAATAACTTTTGAAACAAAATGTAGGTCACAACTGCCAATAATCTACAGTATTCATTTATAACAATACTAGCGGCCCGGTACGTGCTTCGCTACGTATAAGGCTTAGTAATAAAAAAAATGATTATTAAGTTCATTTATTCAAACAAAAAAATATTTTAAGTTGCTAAAAGATGTTGATTATACACTTTCTCAAGACTTTTTTAAATTTTCTCTACGTACAAACCTTCCCTGGACTTCCACGAATAATTCAAGACCAAAATTAGCCAAATTGGTAAAGGCGTTGTTGAGTTATAACATTACAACGAAAAGTGGCATTGATTTTAACATCCCGGGTATGAATTGACTTATTTAAACATATTATTATATTTTATTATTTACCAAGAGAAAAACAATACAATAATCGTTAACGAATAATATTCTTGTAATTAAATACTTACAAGAATAATTCCATATTATGTTCGATACAATATCGAAAGTCCCCGTACTAGGCTAGGCCTGACCTAATTAACAGCTATATCGAATATTATATCTAATTTCTTAAACAAATGGGCCTGTTGGCGTGGGTGGAAAATATTTGCCTTCACGCCGCAGGTCATGGGTTCGATTCCCACCCAAGACAGATATTGGTGTGCATGAACATGTCTGTTTGTCCTGAATCTGGGTGTTTTTATCTATATAAGAATGTATTTACAAAATAAAAGTGGTATATGTAGTACATCAGTTATCTGGCTTCCATAGTACAAGCTCTGCTTAGTTTGCGATCAGTCGGCCGTGTGTAAGTAATGTCCCAGGATATTATATTATTATATTATAATCTCTATATGCGGAGGCTTGTCATTAGCAATTTGTCAATATATTTCTAAAATTTTGTTGTTTATTAGCCTGTAAGCCTTCTGTAAAAATAAATAAATATGTAGGTCACAATATCGTAAAGTAGATTTTCCGCACACTCAAACCTTCTTTTTGTGTACCTATTTTTGTTAAATTTCTTGGATTCTTATCACAAAGGGCCGTCTATAATACGAGATACAAAAGAGCTATTGATGACAATCAATACTAAATCATTCTAGCAAAAGAAAAATATAAAAGAAAAACAACTATAAATGTTAGAATGTAATACTTTTATGTCTGAACACGACGTTTATTGAAATGTCAGCAAGACGTGTATACAGTCGGCAACATCGTAAAGTCTATACAAAATAAAAAAAATTATAATATGAAGTAAAATGAGTAGTCCAATGTATTATCCAAAATATTGTAGACCCAGTAAGCAAATGGTTTTCAATGGTTCATGGTTTAAAAAGACATCGAATACATGTAACTTAAAAAAAAGTTTATGGCGATTATCTTATTAGTTTTAAAGTTTATTCAGTGTCAAACTATGGGTAATGTTATTAATAAAATTTCAGAATATTTAAAAATAAAAATCTTTTGGGGTGGTAATCTAACCTACGAACTACGTAATTTGATGAAATAAAACACTCCTCCAGACTTATACACATTCGTTATCTTAAAAAAATATATTAGATATACGTCATTTAAAAATATTGTTATTCAAATATACATAAACACAAGTTAACCTGCAGTAGTTAGTAACAAAACCTAAAAAAATATCTATATGCAACTAGAAATAATTATATATACTTAACTATATTACTACAAACATGTTCTAACTATTTCCAAGCGCTTTTTTAAAGTCTACGTGCATAAAAAGCTTTTCTATTTTTTATTTATTTATTTTTACGTGAACAGAGTATTGTTTTGTTGACTGTACACGCAAGGTAATCCATTAGTGTGATAGAGACATTTTGTGATCGTCTGATAAACAACCTTGCTGTATTCACAGAGGACAAAAAATAGATTTTATTATTAAGAAAATAATTGAATCTCACAAACATTAAATTATTTCTTAATATTGTTGAAACGTGCAGAAACCGTGTAAAATTGTCTAAACTATATTGTATTAAAATCATATTGTTTGGCTTCGTTTTCTTATTTAATTAGTAAGTAACTCTTTATTGTAGACATATTAATTACAATGTAATTAAGTGTAGTACAGTGGGTACCTTCAACTTTGTTGCTTTGTAATCTTGGCTTGTCTTTATTTTATATATTTAATGATTGAGTACAGCCACATCATAAAAAACTTGAGAGGTGTTGAGGGACACCCGGATGGAACGAAGTTATTTCTTATTATTTATTATGTACAAAAAACCTGTATAGACTCAACAAAAATAATCGTCGCGACACCACACTGTTCAATGCGAAATAGAAATAAAAATATCTGGCTTGCTTTCTATAAGAGAGAGAGAGAGAGAGACAGACAGACAGAGATACACGCGCACGCCGCACAGCTGCAAAAATAATCGTGACAACTTTTCGTAAAAAAAAATTCCGTCTAGCCCCCTTTCACAACGCGCGATAAGGAACTTCGTTCCAAAAATTTACAATTCACACAGAAAACTTTATAACAATGTTCACTAATGCATATGACAATAACAGCATACATAATAATTTCCACATTTAATAGAGAGAGTAATATAATAAAACTAGCTGTGCCCCGCGGTCTAACCCGCGTTAAATTTTATAAATTTTCTTTGCTATAAACCTCACGGAGCCCGCGACCTTTCCAACGAATGCAAAACCGTGGAAATCGGTTCGTGCGTTCTGGAGTTATAGCGTCAGGAAGGAAAACCCGACTTATTTTTATATAGTAGACTAGCTGTGCCCCGCGGTGTTACCCGCGTTAAATTTTATAAATTTTCTTTGCTATAAACCTCACGGAGCCCGAGACCTTTCCAACTAATGCAAAACCGTGGAAATCGGTTCGTGCGTTCTGGAGTTATAGCGTCAGGAAGGAAAACCCGACTTATTTTTATACAGTAGAAGCTTAAGTACAAGTTATTGACATTATGGTCCGTAAGTGACCGGCGAGGCTAAGCAACTAGACTCCATAGATGGGTGACCTCCAAAGTGTTAGTACTTCTGAGCGTCTCCATGCTTAAGAAGGCACGTTAAGTAGTCGGTTCAGATTGTAGTTTATAGACAGCAGTCGTTAAGTCATGTCGGAAGCCGTACTAGGCGGCTTAAACAACTCTGACACTAGGGTAACCTTTGCGTACGTCATAGGATAAGTAAGAAAGTAAGACATAAGCTTTCCTTTTTTTACATATGGGCCTGTCTCGACTGCTTGTCCTCGTTCGTATAGCGTTAAAGTGTTCAAATACAGATATTGAGGTTCCGTGTGTAATTCCCGAGAGAGTTTAAAAATTTAGTTTCAGAATTCTACGATGATTTCTTTGCCCCATCGGACAAAGCAGGTTGGTGAACACACTTTTGCGCTTATAAAAAGTGAAAGTTGTCAATGTCCATAGTCATACAAGACTAACAATCATATTTTTACCGATTTAAAAAGAAGGGGGTTATAAATTCGAATGAATGCTTCTTTTTTGGGTACCGTATCTAATCGGTGGAGACCTTATTACTAAGATTCCGCTGTTCGTCTGTCTGTCTGTCTGTCACCAGGTTGTATCATGACCCCTGATAGCTAGACAGATAAAATACTCACAGATGATGTATTTCTGTTCATTTATGGACCACTTTTGCTCAATTTTGGCCTCAATAACAAGTTGTTTTTCCAAAAAAAATGGTACGAAACCCTTCGTTCGCGTGTCTGATTCGGACTTGGCCGATTTTATTTTGTTTATATTTTACTAAAGATATCTCCGTTGTTTGTGAACCGATTTTGATATTCTCATTCGGTTCAATAAGGGAATGCATTCGAAATAGTCTCATATTAATTATGTTTAAATCGATTATTATTAAGAAATTGTGATCTCAGTTGTATGTTTTCTTAAAACAATCATGCTTAATACCCTATTTCCTACCATCCTACTACTTATTTCTTTTACATGCAAAAACTACCAAACGGATTTTGATGAAACTTTGTAGTAATATCTATACATATAATAAAATCGTAGCCAAGTCAAAACTGTACATTGAATATTTTTTAAAAAGGATACTTGAGTCGTGGTCTACAATATTTATCGAAGTCAAAAATATAGTTTTAAAAATTTTTGTCTGTTTGTCTGTATGTATGTCCGGGCTAAACTCCAAAAGTACTGCAAGGATTTTCTTCAAATTTAGCATGAATATTACTTAGAGGTCAGGTTTACATATAGGCTACATATTATCACGCTAATATCTAGAGGGGAAGAGCTGTGATAATTTGACAATTTAAAATTTAACGCGGGTAAAACCGCGGGGCACAGCTAGTAACTTATATATCCGAGTAACGCATAGGCTGTCATTTATAGAGTTTAACGCGGGTATAACCGCGGGGCACAGCTAGTACAATATAGACTCAAATCAGATCTCCAAAACATGACGGAAACAGTAAATACATACAAAAAAACTATGCTCAGCCCCTGAGAAAAAATGTGTAATATAACGGATATTATAATTTTATGACATGATGATGATGAATTGGCAAATAATTGTGGGGCCGTACCCAGATAATGCAGATAATCGTTCAGTCAATTAGAACATTTTAATTTTGAATTATTTTATCGTGGCTGTTGACCATTTTATGAATACTTGTTTTATAATGACATTTTAAATCATTCGTAAGGATTTTGTTATAATTGTATTTCTTGACAATTCTCAGTTACAATTAATCATTGTCACCAAATGTAATTATTAATAATAAGATTACAAATTAATTAAAATGAGAATAAATGTTAATCAAATATTTTTGCATGACATAAGGGTCGCAGGAAGCAAGAAGAATACGGGAATCGCAATTACAACCATTGTGGAGATCCATGGGGAGATCTTTGTCCAACAGTGGACGTCTTCCGGCTGATAATAATAGATGTTGTGTATATTCCTTAAATATGTATACAATCTATTACAGACTAGACATTTTGAACGTACGTCTACGTAGGTATAGTTTGTAATCGTATCACTCGAGCAAAAAGCTTGCATACATGTTTCAACGCCAAAGAACTCCTCGACACTGGAAGTTATAGCTTTTGTTCTCTTACTTGCCTGACTTTCCAGCAACACTTAGCAAACGTTTAAACCTCCATTGTTAAGCCGCCTGACAGCCGGTTCTAAAGCTGTTTTCTTTGTTTTATCTGGAACATTAATATGTTTTTACTGCTTCGTAATGTATCTTTAATTGTATTGTGGTAAAGAGGTTGCCTGCTGCGAAAAATAGTTTTGAAGTATTTGCTGTATGGGGTTAAATTTTTCTCAGTAATCTTAAAATACTAGGAACTAAAATTTACGTATTTCATATACCAGATCTTTAAAATATATTTTTGGTATATGCTTTATATGATTGGTTAACAGGGAAAAACTATCAAATACTGCTTTGTAACATTCTTTTATATTTTCCAATGCAACGAGAATGGACTAAAATAAATCCTCGCATAAAATTTCAAAATCATTTTTTTCAAGCTGTTAATAGGGTTTAATAATGTGAATAATAAAAAACGAGTATGCTTTAGACCTCACGGTTATGAGAGAAATAAAATGTGTGTACCTCTCTCTCTTGCTCTTTCAGTAATATACGAAACGTAACTATCTCTTTCTTTCTATCTTCATTATCATTATTATCCACCTCAAGTTCTGTTTGTCTCACTCATTCACACTTTTCGTAACGCTTTCGTCACGCGTTCACCAGCTTGCTCCGTGCGTAAAGAAGTTTTACTTCAATAATAAAATATCTTGGGACAACTAACTTACTTAATTATAGTATGAGTGGTTACTCTAATGTCAGAGTTGTATAGACGCCAGCACATCAAGCTACCCCAATCTGTAAAATTTTCCCAATTAAAAGTGAACCTTATGCTTGTGTGTTCAAGTCGAAATTCTATAAAAATAATTGATTTGCTCGCGTCTGTATATAAAAAAACATTAGCTCTAAGACCTAACGTGTTGCGTTAGGTCTTAGAGCTAACGAGTCGGGTTACTAGGGTTGAAGTCTACGGATGCGATAGCATGGGATTATTACAACCCGCGTTTATTGTTATGAGTACTTCTAGTTTCAATAGACTAAGACAATAGACTAACAGAACTGCTCACGAATATTTAAGCGTGTGTTGTGATTCCTGTATAAAGACTTATGTTTTTAAAAAGCATTTATTATTTATTAGAGTTGTAGTAAGTATTTTATATAGAGTTTCCACTACTACATCATTTTAAACTTAATCGTTTTTCATTTCAACGTACACAGCCAACTCTCTGCCCCTGTAAAAATATTCTACGTAATTTGCCTGTTGGCATGGTTGGCAAATGCTTGCTTTTCACACCGGAGATCGTGGGTTCGATTCCCACCCAGGACAGATATTTGTGCGCATGAACATGTCTGTTGTCCTGAGTCTGGGTGAAATGATCTATATAAGTTATGTATTTACAAAAGAAAAGTAGTATTAAGTTATCGGGGTTTCCATAGTACAAGCTCTGCTTAGTTTGGGATCAGATAACCGTGTGCAAATAATATCCCCGGATATTATATTAATTTTAGAAAAGCTTTCGTTTGTTAATGATCCATGGGGTTTTAATGACATTGATAAAAATGTATCATTTTAGACACTGCTTCTTAATGGGATATGATCATTTATCATAACAATGTCATTTCTGCATATTTCTCCAATTTGAGAATCTACATATTATTCATTAGGTACTATTCTAGATATTACATGTGCTTATTTGTATATCTGTCGGCCCAAACCCATAGTGTCTAAACTCGGTGAATGGATTGTGATAAATGGTGTTTAGGACAATTAGTCATGATCCCGCCAGTGACAGACGTAATATATTATTATACGACCATTATACGACTAAATAGTAATGAATATATTCATTTTACAAACGTTTGTTTGGTTAATGAGTCCTATGTCTGTAGGCCTATTTATTATTGAAATAGTCTTAAACTTTCTTCGGATGAAGGCTAAAGGTTGTGGCATTTGAAGATGGTGAGAATTTAGCTTATATAATGTATTTAAATTATAAAGTATGCAAACATTATTATATTAGTTAGTCGTATATTTGCCCCATTGTGTATTTTTCGCCGGAGCGTCTTTTGGGCCGTGTTGAAACCGTTAGTAGAGACACTCGCTGAGTTTGTTTCGCCGGGTCTACTCAGTTGGAGGCGCATTGGATCCGGTGGTAGCATCAAATCGCGACCAAGATCGGCCATAATAATATTATTTAATTCTAAAATATATCTTAAACTAAAAATTTCTATAATTAAACATATATATAGTATATATATAGTATATATATATTATATATATATATATATATATATATATATATATATCTGACTACTTACAAGCGCAATGATAATATGCACTCCAACGAAGGGGTGCACTATTATTTATGCTACTAAGGGTTAGGTCAATTCCAGTAAAATTTTGACATCTCTTAAGATAACACACAGCATAATTGTACTATAAATATGAGGAAATCTTTTGCTAAAATATTGTGTTCCGATTATTAGCATTAGTCTGCCTGTGCTTATTTGTATATATATGTATAGCCAAATAAGCATAAGCTTTTCTCCTACCTTCCTAGGTATTACCTGTAAAGAAAAAAAAGTTTGGAGATTTGCCTGCATTGATGTTAAAACGAGGCACTCATAGTAAAATACCGTCGCTTCTTTAAGCAATCTGTATCTGAGTTCACATAAAGTTGGGTGTCTCTACACTACAGAAGGCATCCTCATGTGTCCTGAGTCAGTTCCGGCTGTAGTCATCAGATTTGAGTCCATCTCAGAATCCTACTAGGTGACTTAAATAATTTGGACAGGATCAAATCGAATCCAAAGAATAACCGAATCGAAAGACACTCCGTGGGCAAGTAATTTTTGATCGTGATTGGTATGATATTATTTAAAAATAATACTTACCAATTGGCATTTTCAAAAATATTTGCTACATTGTTTTGATTCAGTTTATATTTCACGAGATTAAAAGAAAAAAAAATATCAGGAATCTTAATAATAAAAAAGAATAGCACTATATGGTACGCAAAATGTTGACATTGAACAATGTATATTGGGTGGCCAATAAATGATTTTTTCCAGACTACCTTTGGTTGGATGAAAGCTGAATTCAACAATACTGGTAACAGTAACAAAAATTCTAAAATTAACAATTTTAAAATTAATTATAGTTTTTAAAATTAATGATAATATGCAAATTATAATACAATCAAATATATAAATCACTTATATAATATGAGTGTTAATTAATTAGTATTATAAATTTATGATAGCGGCTAACAATAATTAGTAGTCATTGATAAGCTTTTTATAAATAAGTTAGTTTTGCGTAATTTTGAGATGGATATTTGATTCCACAACCGAACTACTAGGACCGTAATTTTTTTATTCTTAAGACTATTAAAATGTTACTTCCGTAGTCACTACCGCTTAAGCGAAATCGGAATTTTAGCACAATGTCCGGCTTCTCAAACATCTGTTGCAAGTAAAAACGATAGCGCAATCAATTTCAGCTTTGTCACTTCTTGTCGGTTGCCGCGTGTTGCCAGTGACATCGCAAAAACTACTTGATATGCATTTTTATTAAACTACAAAAATGATTTAGTGCGAGTGCGGTGAGGCTTCACTGTGTGTCGAGGTTTAAGGGTGGTTTTTCACACAAAAAAATCGACGTAACCAGCTATGCATTGTATCGATTAGTATTATATGTTAGTTTAAAGTATAATCAAAACAACCAGTGCGTCACCTAAAACACTAATTTATATAACGAGCGACTCACCCCACCATGCAAAGGGTCACTAGTCTTTTATAATAAATAATAAAGATTTAGAGGTATCAGATTTAGTTCTCGCAGGGAACCCATATTAAAAATTATATAAATATTATGAATGAAACATTAATGGGCCAAATGGTAGTAACTGCTATCTGTTTAACTCACAGAAAACAAAGAATTTGAATAATCATTCTGGAGATGACGTTAAAATAAATAAAAATAAAATAAAATAAAAAAGGTTTTTATTCACGTAGACTTTAAAAAAGCGCTTGTAAATAGTCAGAACAAGTTTGTAGTAATATAGTTGTATACATTATTATTTCTAGTAACATAGATATTTAGGTACACATTGTATGAAAACATTTATAAAATTTATTTTATTATAGCATTGATATTTAGCTAGCTCGTATCAAGTTATTGTCAAGAGATTATGTTTAATTATCTAGTTTAAGTCTAATATTTTTACTACATATTGTCAATGGCTCTATATTAAGGTATTATTATTATGACGGACCTTGTGTTAATAACGACGGTCGCGCTTTAATGCTACCACCGGATCCAATGTGCCCCATCTGAGAAGACCCAGCGAAACAAACTCAGTGGATTCATCTACTACCGGTTTCAACACGACCCAGTTGAGACGGTTCGGCGAAACATACTCAAGCGGGCATGAACGGGCGTTAAAAGTACTAATATTTAAATTAAACTAATCCTTTGATCCACCACTATATTGAAATTGGTTTAGCTGGTGATATCAAATTTACCTCTTTCTTTTTGACAACATCTATGTCTACATTTGATGTCAAAAATATGGTTTTAATTTTGTACGAAAGGCCGAATAAAATTAAATTTAAATACCACACATACATAAGGATGTATTTGTGGAGTTGACCTTTAAAATGGTCTTTAATATAATAAAATTAAACATATCAAATACTGATATCATCTATTCTAAACCTTTACCCAATGAATATAAATCTCGTCTGTCCATTCCGTGGGACGATAATCGGCTAAACGGCACACAGAAATTCATTCCATTTTACCGAGATTAATAATGGATTTTGTTTTAACTCTCTCGTATGTAGATAAGCTTAGGCCATGTAGGTCAGGCAACAGAAGTTTTCATTAATTAATATTAGGCCTACTTATATTGATTCCCGGAACTTTGTGTGTAACGCTTTTAATAATGCTGGTACATGACTACCTCAATGTTCTAATCCCAATTTGGCCAAAAAAGTTTCTGCTAAGAAAAATTGTCAGTGTTATGCGAAATATTACACTTCCGAGTCTTGGAGAGCCGTCAAAGCCGTCGGTCCTCTACCTGAACTCGTATTGGTTGTGCCAGCTAGCTGTCCCATTGCATTATGAGAGTAGGGAATTAAATGTGCACCTTTGTTTACGTACACACTTGTGCACTTAAATATGTCCCGCGCATATGGCTACTCTTTATTGAGAATAACCGCCTTGAAATTCATCCTAAGGAGGACACTAAACATTTTTATTTTCGGTGCACATTTTTCAATACTATAGTTGTGACTATTTTATTTATTTATTTATTATTATCTCATCACAAAACATTGCTTACGATAAACATGGTCGAGAAATAATACATGAACCTGTCCACGGTGTCCATGGAAAAGAAACAATATTATAATAATTAGTGGCTAAACTGGGCACAAAGAATCAAAGTATTGATAATATTAATATACTTCAGATGACCAACAACCGCGCTCAGCGTGCCACCCATGGACGATTGGTAAATAGGAGTAAACAACCTATTTTGTGAGAGACTGGTGCCTGATGTATGTAGATTCGAAAGACCCTGAATTACACTCTAGGACTGAGCACATCTTTCTTTGAATGATAAATTCGTGATCTTTATTATTTTTATCGTCTATACATATAATAAAATCGTAGGAAAGTCAAAACTGTACATTGAATATTTTTTTAAAAAGATACTTGGGGTGTGATCTACAGTCGATAACGAAACCAAAAATATTTTTTTAGAATTTTTGTCTGTTTGTCTGTATGTATGTCCGGGCTAAACTCAAAAAGTACTGCATGGATTTACTTCAAATTTTGCATGAATATTACTAAGAGGTCGGCTATATACTATCACGCTTTCACCTACGGGGGAAGAACTGTGAGAATTTATTAAGTTTAACTCGGGTAAAACCGCGGGGCACAGCTAGTTATATGAATATATGGATGTTTCTTATTCTTTCACGCAATAATTCGGAGCACATTTTTTATGAAACGTTGTAGTAATATAGCTTATATACCCGAATAACACATAGGCTATAATTATAAAGTTTTACGCAGGTAAAATAGAGGGCAGGAAATCACCGCTACTGTTATATACTTTTACAGCCTAGTTAATCATTAAAATTAAACGCAATCCAATTTTAACTGAGTTTAAGCATTTAACTGAGTTCAGAATGCAAGCTTGTATTTCACCAACAAAAACAGACCTGAGTTTAATTTCTATACACCTGATTTTCGACGTTATTGTTACTGTTTTTTTTCTATTACTGAAATAGTTTGCAATTAAAATGATAGAAAGAGGCTGATTGAAATACTTAAATGGTTTGGTCTATTGTCTACGCAATTGTGATGTATTTTAGCTAATGTGGAACGGCTAAGCGGCTAAGGTATCAACGTGATGTAAACTGAGTTCTAATCATCATTATATATATGTATATGATAATCAAGTTTAATTTCAAATTTCCACAATTGAAAGTGAACCTTATGCTTATGTGATAAAGTCGAAAATCTATAAAATAAATTTGACAGATTGGGGTAGCTGGATGTGCTGGCATCTGTACAATATACAAAATGAAAACTTGTCAAGATAAAGTGGCAATAGGCAGGGCACATAGCTCGTAAAACCGACTGCCGCTGAAAAGTTCTCAAGTGGCGACCACATACTGGAAGACGCAACGTGAGCAGGCCCCCTACAAGAGACCGCTGTTCTTGTGAGGGTTGTTGGAAACCACTGGCTGTGGATAGCGCAAGACCAGCAATTGTTTATTTGACTACCTTTGTCTTCATATTTCTCTTTTTTTTTCTATCAGCTAATCGTTATCCAACCGTCTCTTTCTTTTTCTTCTGGAACCATGTAATGTAAATTTTTGTATTAAGGATTTTGTGTGTCATTCTCTATCCTTTTTCTTTTGTTCTAGTATTAACTGGAACATTATAGAAGTGTCACGAAAACGACCAAAAGCCTTTACTGGTACTAGGGTTTGAAGCCCGAAAGTGACAATGTATTGTGGGACACAATGTACACCCGGACTCAGACCAACTACGTATGGGTCACACAAATAGTTGTCCTGTTTGGGAAGTGAACCCAAGACGGTGTGAAGCGAAGTGGTGAAGCGGCTATATGACCGCTGCATCACACCTGCAGTTTATAAGAGTACGACCGCGAACACGTCGCGGCCACCAGCGTCCTCCATAACCCTAAGTTTGCATTCGAATCCATGAAACGTTCCGAACCTAAATCGGAAGAGCTGACCACGTGGTGTATTACATAGAGTGAAAATTGCACAAAACATCACCAAAATGATACGCCCTCTCGAATCTGCCCGTCAGTAACCGCCCTGAGTTGAGCTTCGAACCCCAAAGGGGGTGCCCTCCGGCGTGGATAC
The DNA here is from genome assembly GCA_951640165.1 of Pseudoips prasinana. NCBI lineage: Eukaryota > Metazoa > Arthropoda > Insecta > Lepidoptera > Nolidae > Pseudoips > Pseudoips prasinana. The sequence continues at coordinate 11,200,188 of OX621239.1, forward strand.
TTAGTTTGTTGTTCTATTTTTCTAGACGGTTTGAGTCCTCGCTCGCCTCTATATTCCGGTGAAGCAGTGAAAACCTACCAGGCTAACTACATTCGTCAAGGCAAAAAGAAAAATAACTGCAGTTTATATGGGACAATTATACTTACTTATTAGATGTGTATCATTAAAACAATCATAATATTACTCGGCAGGTGATCAACCTTGACGTTCAGAGAAGAGACAATCACTGCATAACTAGTGGACGCACCCAGGTCGGACAATGTGAATTATAGCAGGAGTCGGAGGAAGGTCGACTCGTCACGCCTCGGGTTAAGGACAGAAGGGCCGCTAAAGCTAACGACACATAGCAAGATGCGATGCTATTACAATTAGGTATTTATTTATTTGGACAACCAGTAGTTGTTACATTGTTTCTTACGTCTAGATTATTAAGTACAAAATTACAATTAAATACACAACATTTTAAGGTGTCACAGCATGCGCATAAATTTCATAATAGTGACACATAAAGAAAAATAAAATTAAATGAAATAAAATATACTACATAAAACAAATAAAATTAAACATATTTTTAACATAACAAAAATTAAAACATATTTGTAATCAACTCAAGCAAATAACTGAAACACATTCTTATGATAAATTTAAAAAAAAATACTATTTACACTAATATAAGACTAATTGAGTTTATTAAGTAGGCTTAATAAACTCAAGACATTTTTTTTGAAAGTCGGTATCCCATCCTTAAAGACGTCTACCTCCCCGGAGATAGCATTGTATGTTTTTGCTATTCGAGATATAACTGAGAACTGCTTAAGATTGGTTCTGGCAAAGGTATGGTCATGGTGAATATACAAAACAATGCTACTAATATAATATTTGTGTTCATTATATTGTCTTTTTCTCTTGGTCTGCGTGTTTTCTGTCTAATAAATAAATATATTTACAATAAAAGTAAATAAGTATTTCTAATACAAAATACAAGCTTAACTTAGTTTAGGGTAGAGAGTGCTAGGTGATATGTACCGGATATTTATTTATATCAGTGTTTTTCAACCTGTGGGCCGCGACCCCCCGGGGGGTCGCAAAGCCTCTTTAGGGGGGTCGCGACGCTTCTATGGGAAAGTTGCAAAACGTTGGGAAAGCTAGTCACAGGGTGGCAAATAAATTTTGAGTATTATAATTAGGCCTGTTGCAAATACATTAAAAGTTAAGCGCGAAGTTCCAAAACTCTGGTTAGTAGTAGTTGACATAAAGTAAATTTAGAAGGAGTGCTTTGTCGACGTCTGTTTCAAAAATATTGTGAAGATTAGTAATATTTTTGTAACAAACTGGTGACAGGTGTCTGAAACGCTTTTTCTTTAATAGAATTTACCATTTTTAGGGTTCCCTAGCCAAATGGCAATAAACGGAACCCTTATTGATTAGTCATGTCTGTCTGTGTATCTGTATGTCCGTCCGTATGTTACTTCTTTGGCACTTCTTTTTCCGGAACTATAAGAACTAACTTGTTAAAACTTGGTAAATAGATGTATACTGCGAACTGCATTAAGATTTTCACACAAAAATAGAAAAATAAAACAATACATTTTTAGGGTACCCCATACTTGGAACTGAAACTCAAAAAAAAATTGTAGTACATATCTATGGATACTCTTCAAAAATGATATTGAGGTTTCTAATATATATTTTTTAACTGAATAGTTTGCGCGAAAGACACTTCCAAAGTGGTAGATTGTGCCCCACCCCATGTAGCTTCTAAAATAAGAAAATAATGAAACTAAAAAATATGATTCAACGATATCTATTAAGTATTTTTTTTAAACGTCTTAACCGTAAACCGCAATTTACATATCATTCAATTAACTCAAATATAAATAAATAAAAAACATATTATGTTGCTTGCTGCTACGGAACCCTTCATGGGCGAGTCGAATTCGCAGTTGGATGCTTTTTTTATTAGTATTTAGTACTTGACTGTATTCCTGTGGTAAGGTTTTGGCCGCAAGGGCTTGGCGATGGAGAAAGCTATGCGTCAATAGGCATTTCGAAGCTGTTTTCCCAGTCTAGCAAGAATACCACTGTTTGCACCAGTTTTGCTCCATCACTACAAATAGCAATACATTTCTTTTTCCAGGTAACATGTGATACAAGCACTGACGTGTGGTATTCATGGCAAGCGCTGTACAAAATAGTATTTGTTCTATTAAGTCTCATTGAATTTAAAACACATAAAAGCTAGAAAGCATTTTCTACCTTTTATGTGTATTGAATCCAATGAGACTTAACTACTTCGGATTGTTTGCACAATATTCGTAGATTCATCAAATTTCAAGGAGACTACTACATTTTTTTTTTGTTCTCTTATTTATTCCCAATCATAGTAAATCTGAATTTGAAATGTCGTAAAAAGCAAGCGAATCACGATTGGGCGTTCCTCCACTGTATAGCAAGTGTCGCCCCCGTAACGCTCGTCGAGTCTCTGATACTCATTGCCTCAACTCGCATTTTAATTATGTATTGATCCGAACCCTAATTAAGAAAAGTAATAAATATCTTGGAAAATACATGCAAAAAATGGGGTGAAAAACGGGTACGGGGGTCGCGATATTGTTTCTTAATACTAAAGGGGTCGCGTCATGAAAAAGGTTGAAAAACACTGATTTATATTATGATATAACTAGCTATTCCCCGCGGTTTTACCCGAGTTAAACTTTATAAATTATACATGGCCTTTGCGTCTGTTACAGACGATTTACGGCGCATTGTCTGAGAGACATTTCTTATGGTGGCTAAACAAACCGATGCGAGAGCGACATAGCCTGCCGCAGGCCTGACAAGAGAAGTTTGCGGTGGTTGGTGCCGAGCCGCTTTCATGTCGCATCTGTCTCTTATCAGCAAGTACTCCGAACCAGGCTTCATCACAGATCTTACGTATGTGTAATTCGGATATATAAGCTATATTACTACAAAGTTTCATCAATAAGGCGCAGCGGCTAAGACAGTCGCCTCGCCGCTTCGTGTCGCGGGTCAACTAATTATGTGAGCCATAAATAGTTGTTCTGGATCTGGATGTAATTTGTCTCCGTCTATTATATGTTTGTAAAGTACCCCGCGACACCGGGATTAGACATCCTAATGTGGGCGTTGTCTAAAATAAATAAATAAAAGAAAATAAAAAAATATCCGTTTGGTAGCTTTTGCGTGAAACAGTCACAAACATCTATACATTATAACCGTATTTATAGTACAAGTAGGATTAGTAAGATGTGAATTAGAGTCAGAGATGTGGGAAAGGACAGTAGTTTCCATAGAAATCGAGATACAATTTTTAATATATGCTTTATCAACAATGATTTTCATCAAAGAAGAAGCTCTTACTATAGACTATGAATAAGTGAAAGCACCCAGATTGGACACTGTATTAAGACAGAAATCGGAGATAAATCTACTAATCACGCCTTGAGCTAAGTGCAGTTGAGCCTGTTGAGGCAGTGACACATAGCAAGAGACACTATTATTTCAAACAATTAGCCATGTTGAACAGAGATAAACTAATACTATATAACTAGTGAATGCTAGGCAGACCACGTTATTAGGGCATGAATCTGGAGGAACATATACTAGTTCTTACTTGGATTAAAGACAGTAGTGTTAGTGCAAGTAAAGTAAAGTAAAATACTCTTTTTTGCACACAAGAAAAGTACACATAATTTACAAACACTTGTAGATGGAAAAATACAATAGGCGGCCTTATAGCTACTGCGATTTCATACGGGCAACCTCGGTTTTAGTATAGATATTGCTACATATATAATAATAATATAATATCTAGGGACAATGTCACACAGATCATCCTAGCCCCAAACTAAGCAAAGCTTGTACTATGGGTACCAGGCGACGATATACATACTTATATAGATAGATAAATACTTAAATATATAGAAAACATCCATGACTCAGAAACAAATATTCGTGCTCATCACACAAATATTTGCACTTACCGGGATTCGAACCCAGGACCGCCAGCTTCGTAGGCAGGAGCACTACCAACTAGGCTACGGTGACCGATGACCGTGATATATTGCACATATTAGGATATACTGGTATATTAAACTCTTGTGTAGTACGATGAAGAGGTTATAATATTTTACTAGCAGGTCACGCATGCCAGATAACGGCAATTTTAGTTGAAGCTATAGGAAGGTCGGCTCGTCACACACTTAATTAAGAACCGTAAGACATTATTTCTTGATATTAGGTACCACTGGTATCTCAAAATACTTCTTTTTTATACATTATCGTATGGGTCTTAGTGTCAGAGTTGTGCATGCCGCCCTGTAGGCTTGACGTGGCTAAACGACTAGTGTCTAATGACTACAACCGGGACTCACGGACGTGCCCCACAAAGTAAAGATACGCTCAGAAATTAAACTACTTTGGCGTTCACCCATCTAGAGACTGGCCATGCGTCTAGTTGCTTAACTTCGCCACTCACTTATGGATCAGTAATGACAACTGGCTGTGAATAAATACTTATGTAACACAGTGAAATGATTATATACACATATAATAATAACCAGGGATATTATTCACACATAGCCAACTGATCCCCAATTAAGCACCAAGCTTGTACTATGGAAATCAGATAACTGATATATACTACTTTTTCTTTTGTAAATACATACTTACACCCAGACACGGAACAAGCAGACATGTTCATGCACACAGATATCTGTCCTGGATGGGAATTGAACCCACGACCTACCTACTCTTAGTTCATGCAATGTGAATTTGACAATTAGCCATGATCAACAAGTTACAAATTTGTTTAAAAATAGCAGAGCCAGTTAAGATTAAATATATTAAGATACCCTGCTATTTGATTTGAATTATCGTTCATCAGAGGAGAAACACTGAGTAGGTATACCTACAGTTTTAAGGTCAATACATCACCCGTTTAATTAAGTACGGCCGGTAAAGCTAATGACACAATAATATCTGATGTTATTTCAAATAATTATGTTAAACAGAGGAAAACTATACTGCATAACTAGTGAACGATCAAGTCGGTAGCAAGATCAACTCGTAGCGTCTTAGGTTGAGGACAGATGTATGGGAAAAGATGAAAAAGAAGAAACACATATTAATGCTGACGGCAAAGAAATCACCTTCCCATTTTATCCCGTGTGGGGTGTAGAAGTCGTCCCTAGGGAATATAATAATAATAAAAAAAACTTGAGAGGTGTCAAGGGACACCCGGATGGAACGAAGTTATTTCTTATTATTTATTATGTACAAAAAACCTGTATACACTCAACAAAAATAATCGTCGCGACACCACACTGTTCAATGCGAAATAGAAATGAAAATATCTGGCTTGCTTTCTATAAGAGATAGAGACAGACAGAGAAACATGCGCACGCCGCACAGCTGCCAAAAGTGTCGTGACAACTTTTCGTAATAATTTTTTTCCGTCTAGCCCCCTTTCACAACGCGCGATAAGGAACTTCGTTCCAATAATAATATCCTGGGACATTATTTACATACGGCCATCTGATCCCAAACTAAGCAGAGCTTTTTCAGAGAGGTCGGGCACAGTGTTCATTCACTCAAAGAGCAGCCCGACTGGGGAAGTACCTCCACCTTACAGAAGACATTCCTCAATAATAACATTAATAACTTTAATGTTGTTTTCTGCGTGTGAGTAAGGTCGCCAGAGCTCATCGGGGTGGGGGGAAGGGTCAGCAACACCTGTTTGTTGACTCTTTTAAAGGCTGGCAACGCACCCGTGGTTCCTCTGGTGTTGCGAGTGTGCATGGGCGGCTTTGATCATTTACCTTCAGGTGACCCGCATGCTCGTTTGTCGCCCTATGACATAAAAAAAGCTTGTACTATGGAAACCGGATAACTGATATACTACTTTTCTTTTGTAAATACATACTTATATAGATAATTACACCCAGACTCAGGATAAACAGACGTGTTCTTGCACACAAATATCTGTCCTGGGTGGGAATCGAACCCATGACCTCCGGCGTAAAATGCAAGCATTTGCCAACCACGCCAACATGCCCATCCTATGTCCTAAAGAATTAAATAATAAGCAGCTTCTCTTTATGTACAAAACGAATATACAACCACCTTCTTTTACAGTCGGTTAAAAAACAGTACAAGTTGAATAAATCATATTTAAAAGCCAAATTATGTTAAAATACAACGACTGCAATTTGAATATAAATAAACATTTATAATAATCACCTCGAATCAATCGATATTATTATGCAAAGATCATGCAATTTCCTGTGTGTCACAATTTTGATTTATATAAGCAAAATTGTGACTCACACCTGTTTCCCAGAGGGATAGGCAGAGACAACGGATTTCCATTTGTCACGATCCTTGCACACCTCTTTTGCCTCGTTTGCTCTCATTATATTCTTCATCATGATCGCCGGTTTAGGGTACTTCTGACCTGCCCTTTCTTGAGAACATCTCCAATTTGTTCCAAGAATGTTCCAAGAGGTCTGCACCTTCCGGTTATACCATGCACAAGGGCCATATATACTTCTTTTGCCAATCTTCTTTCACTCATCCTTTTTAAATGCCCAAACTATCTCAGCATACCATTTTCAATGTTTGTGAGAACACTGTAAGGTCTCAAATTAACAAGGACAAAGAATTTTTCATCAGCTTTCATCAGATATTCAACTTCAACTCTTATTTGTGGCACTTGTGGGATCACCACCACAATTTCGCCAATGTCAAGTTATGATAGGCCAACTTACGAAGGAAAATATTAATCGGTAAAAATTGGCCAAGTACTATTTTGTGATTAAGTAGATGAGTAGACCCACGTCGAATCTACAACAAACAAAATAGACACACACATTTATAAACCTTCATCAGATATTATAAACATTGTAAATACGACTATGCTTTTGACACACTGACAAATTGAAAAGAGATGTTAAACTGAGTGTCAATCATCATCATCATCATATCAGCCGAAAGACGTCCACTGCTGGACAAAGGCCTCCCCCAAAGATCTCCACAATTGCCGGTCTTGTGCTATTCGCATCCAGCAGTTTCCATACTGAAAACAGCAGTTTCAATACTGAAAACAGATTAACATTATTCACCCATTATAGTCTAACAATAGAACCTTAATGGTCGAATTTCTAACAAATGCTATCTCTAATCAAAGTAATAAAAAGTAAAAATATAATATTCATCTATTTAGTAACTTCTCAAACTGTTAAGTGTCTCAATATATTTGTTTTAACTCACAAATATATTGACACACTCATCAGTTTGAGAAGTTAATAGTACTTATACTTCCTATAGCTTTAAAACAAATAAGTAATAACGATCGACTGAATCATAAACACAACATGAAAGATTTGCTCCAAACGAGATAAGGGCAAATACGTGACGGTTTCGACTTATATAGATCAGTTGGCATCACATAGATAGTAACAGTTGGTAAGCATAAACCTTCAACGTTAAGAACTATTTTTCAAAAATAATTTTTCATTGGTCTAACGTTGAGTCTACAAGTAGGAACGTAGGTATATCCTACTAATATTATAAACGCGAAAGTTTGTAAGTATAGATGGATGGATGTTTGTTACTCTTTCGCGTTATAACTACTGAATGGATTTTGATGAAACTTTACAATAATATAGCTTATACATCAGAATAACACATAGGCTACAATTTATACAGATAGAACTGTGTGAATTGTCCAAAACGTGACGATAAGTAAGTAGCATAAAATCTACCATCTGCGAGCTATTCCGGCGTGGACTGCTAAAACCGGTAGAGCTACACATCCTACTAAAATTATAAATGCGAAAGTTTGTGAGTATATATGTATGGATGTATGTTTGTTACTCTTTTACGCCAAAACTACGCGGGAGAAACTGCGGGGAATAGCTAGAATGTATATATTTTTTGAACAAATCAAGACTATCAGAGACTCGCAACACTGCACATCAACCGATACTTTGTACTCGCCGGATAAGAGTACGACCGCGAACATGTCGCGACCTCCATGCCCCTTAGGGCCTATGCACACCACGGTTTTAAGCGCGTACAGACGCGGGTTAGCATTGCTTTTGTGTCGATTAAAACAAACACCAAACTGCTCTGTAGGATAAAAACGCGCCGTCGACGTTTCTGAAACGCACGTTGACGGCGCGTTTAAAAACGTGATGCGCACAGGCTCTTAGTTTGCATTCAAATCGATGAAACGCCCTCTCCGAACCTATGTATGTAAATCGTAAAAGTACCCGCGTCGCGTATAAACGTAGAGCGAAAGTTTCACAAAACAACACTAAAACGAGACGCCTTCTCGCATCTCCCGCCAGTAACCGTCCAGAGTCGAAGTTCAAATCCCGAAGGAGATGTCCCACCGGCGGCGCGGGTACGTAGTGTGTAGTTTATATTTTTTAGACGGTTTGAGCCCACGCTCGCCGCTAGAGTCCGGTGAAGCAGTGAAAGCCTCCAAGGCTAACTGCACACGTCATGTTAAAAAAGACGTATATATTTTGTGTCTTGTAGGTGAGTTCATAACTGTAATTATTATCAAATGTATCACTGACCCATAACTGACTGACCGACTGCATGTGTTTCGCAGCGGCTAAGACACTCACCTCGCTGCTTCGTGTCGCGGGTTCGTTTCCCGCGCTGGAGAACTATTTGTGTGACCCATATATAGTTGTTCTGAGTCTGGATGTAATTTGTGTCCGTCTATTATATGTTTGTAAAGTACCCCGCGACTCAGGGATTAGATTCCCTAGTGCGGGCGTTGTCTTTAACAAAAAAATAACACTATTTTATTCGCTTTTAGTAGGTCTGTTTGAAACTAACTAACTAGGTCTGTAAAAATGACTTAATTAATCGTTAAATCCGCTTCAACGTTAATAAACGATTCTGGACCATTTATGACGTCACATGTGGTCGTAGAAGCAGATTTAACGATTGATTAAGTCATTTTTAACCTTTATTTATTTGAACGCCATTCACGAAAACGATGTTCGGCGACTTAGCCGGTAGAGCCCCTGAAGGGGCCTGGTGGTAAATCGAGACACTCCTCAAATTCTGTGCTATTACCATCAAATTAATCTTAAACAACTAATAAAAGTCACGTTAAGCAAAATGTGACTTTTTTATTTATTTATTAACAAAGTAAATATTTAATCGAAGATTATCCTTAGGATGGGACCGCAATGACCAATTAAGTAAGTCTTCGATGACTATGATCCTGCTCAAATGTTGACAAATGACTCATTCACATTTAAATTGTATGTAATAGTTTTATACTACAGAGGGCTAAATTTAAAGTTCAATATAAAAAATAATAATATTCTGTGACATTATACACACACGGCCATCTGATCCCAAACTAAGCAGAGCTTGTACTACGGAAATCAGATTATTGATATAAAATTATAATTCATATACTATTATTCTTTTGCAAATACATGCTTATAGAGGTAATTACACCCTGACTCAGGACAAACAGACTTGTGCATGCACACAAATATCTCTGTTGGGTGGGAATCGAACCCACGAACTGCGGCGTGAAAGGCAAGTACTTACCAACCACGACAACCGGATCGTCAAAAAAGACAGCTTTTTATAATTATCTATTTAAAAGTTCATTTAAAGATTACTTAATTTTATTATTTAAGAAACTATAAACATATACAACATTTATAGAGTATAACATTTTTGTTATTTATATAGCCACTAATTTAAATATTTACAAATGAATAACATGACGGGCCTGTTGACGTGGTTGGCAAATGCTTGCTTTTCACGCAGAAGGTCATGGGTTCGAATCCCACCCAGTACAGATATTTGTGTGCATGAACATGTCTGTTTATCCTGAGTCTGGGTGTAATTATTTAAATAAGTACCTATTTACAAAAATAAAACTTGAGAGGTGTCAAGGGACACCCGGATGGAACGAAGTTATTTCTTATTATTTATTATGTACAAAAAACCTGTTACTAAAAATTTTTGTTGAGTGTATACTCAACAAAAATAATCGTTGCGACACCACACTGTTCAATGCGAAATAGAAATGAAAATATCTGGCTTGCTTTCTATAAGAGAGAGAGAGAGAGAGAGAGAGAGAGAGAGAGTCAGACAGAGAAACATGCGCACGCCGAACAGCAGCAAAAAGTGTCGTGACAACTTTTCGTAAGATTTTTTTCCGTCTAGCCCCCTTTCACAACGCGCGATAAGGAACTGCGTTCCAAAAGAATAGTATACTACATGTGTCAGTTATTTGGTTTCCATAGTACTAGGTCTGCTTAGTTTGCGATCAGACAGCCGTGTGTAAATAATGTCCCAGTATATTGTTATTATTAAGAAAAAAATATTAGTTTGAAATACAATTGTGTATTTAAATTTGAAGGTAATTATTTAGACCTACTTGGACTAGACTAATGCGCAAATGTTACTCGTTGGCCAACCCAATATAATAATTGACTAATGGAAATATGCCCTAAGGACCGAAAGGTAAATTAAAGCGATCTAATGACTGGCTAGAACTGTTCTACCGTTTACATTACCTAAGTATAGATAAATGAAATATCTAATGTAAAAATACGATATGGGTCTTTTTAGCTTAACTTTGAGGGTACAAGCGGAAATAGTTCTAACTGCTTGCCATAACAATTTGAACTCTCCATCTAACGCCATAAGTCACGTATTTTGCCAAGTTAGTTTAAGGGAACGTGCGAAAGTGATAAATTTGTCAGGTAGCACTTCGTGTCTAGAATATGGCGAGAGGGTACGGATAACACGGAATATTCCACGAGATTGAATCTTGGGTGTATAGGAAATTACCCAGAATGTTGGGACATCCGAGGGTAGGTCGCCATCTATTCGCGTGACAAACTGTTTATGTTTATTGCCTAGAATGTGCTCACAATTTCATTGTCTTTTATTATTATGGTGGTGTTTTCTTTTGCTTATACTCCACTTCGTAATCGAATGTAGCTTTGGATTGTCAGTGGTTTCAATTGTGTTCTGTTTAGCATACTTACTGGAACTAATATTGTGCTTTGATCCCACTGTTATAGTTTTTATTGTGTCATTTTATAATAGTACAATCTAGTTTATTAGTTTTACTGAATATAACAAATAATAATAAGAATATCCGGTGACATTATTCACACACGGCCATCTGTTCCAAACAAAGCAGAGTTTGTACTATGGAAACCAGATAATTGATATAGTACATATACTATTTTTTTTGTATATACATACTTATACAGATAATTACACCCAGAGTCAGGACAAACGCACGTGTTCATGCACACAAATATCTGTTATAGGTGGGAATCGAACCCACGACCTGCGCCGTGACCTGTCACGGCGCCGATCGGCTTGGTAGTTAGATAATTACCTGTAATTATCTAACTAGCAAGCCGATCGGCCTGCCAAGATAGACTCATTACTAAAATTTGCAACATGGGCCTCTTCAATGGCCTAATAAAATTCTAGTAGTATCTAGGGAAAATATTTACAATAATCTGTTATTAAAACTGACCTACTTAAAAGAAAGCGTTGTAACTTATATGAAACAGAGTGAAAACCATATCGATTCTGAAACTAGGTAAAAACCGATAAAAACCGGTCAAATCCAAAACAGTTTCGCGTATCAAGGATTCCGTACAAAACAAAATGTTGATAGTTTGTCCATCAAGTGGATCTTGAAAATTTTTCTCCAAATTTTCAAATGTACAAGGTGAAGTATGATCGCGGACTAACTTAACTTTGTAGTTGAATAAATTAATGTTCTTCCATATGCCATACAATATAATTTGAGGACAACCAAGTTTTTAAACGGTCAATATAAATCAAACTGTCTGTATCTCATGAAGCGTAATAAGTGATCTGTAATTATTATTTTTTAAACCTACATCAGGCACCAGTGTCTTAGAATGTTGAGTTTCAATTTGGCACGAAATTGTTTTTACTTTTTTTTCGTAAGATTTTTGTGAAATAATCCTATTTTATTATTATATGGTAATAGTATTGTAGTTAACATTTAACCAGAAATATACAAAAATTGAATTCGGCCTTCATACAAATACCTAATCTAGGCTTGATGAATTATTTTCTGCATAGATGAAAAGGTTATTTAAAGTCATGTCAGGCAAAAAATCTCAAAAGTAAAACACTAAACCTATTACATTTCATCTATTGCAATATGAACCATTATACATAATTTCAATTTTGTTAATACCTCGGGGACAAATGAAAATGACTTATTAAAACTTTATCAGGGATCGGCGTTTGAAAGTTATAATTTTAAATCCAACAAAGTTTTTAGAATTTAATTTGAATATTATTTGCTTATAGCCAAATTTCGGCTACGGCAGCCTATCTCTAGGGAAACTAGAGAACTACGGAGGGCAAATTTTAGTCACCACCACGGGTGCACATCTATTCCTTCACATTTACAATCAACTAGCTGTGCCCCGCGGTTCTACCCACGTTAAACTTTAAAAATTATAGCCTATGTGTTAATCCAGGGTATCAGCTAAGTCCATATCAAATTTTATTAAAATCGCTCCAGCCGTTTAGACGTGCAGAACAAACATACACACTCACGCAGTCACAAACTTTCGCCTTTATAATATTAGTGTGATTATATCTAACCCGACTAGGACGAAATCAGTCGAACAACAGCAATACATGGTCTCCGAGGCACAGGCGGCTTACACCACCGACGGTATGTTTTTTGACAGAAAGAATCTAACAGCTCACTTTGACCCGACCACAAAATTCAACTCCATTAACTGTTGTTAAACACGCTATTGCTACACCAACAAGGCAGCTTAAATAATACAATGACAGTATTATTGTGTAGTTAAACATGCCGCTTTGTGAAAGAGGATGAAGCCTCAAAGACTGATAAAGGTATCATGAGATAGTTTGGGCATTTAGAAAGAATGGATGAAAGAAGATTGACAAAAGAAGTATTCCTGGCCTGTGTAAATGGTAGAACGGGAAGGGGAAGACCTCGTAGAACATTCTTGTTCTTAAAGAAGGCCAGATCAGAAGTACCCTAAACCGTCGAGCATGTATCAAGAATATAATCACAGTAACCGAGGAAAAAGAGGTGTGCATAAATTGTGACAAATGGAAATACGTTGTCTTTGCCTACTGGAAAACAGGCGTGAGTCCAAATATGTCTGTAAATATGCCACTTAAGGAATACATGACGTCATGTCTGGCAAAGTATGTCCACTGCTAGACAACAGCCTCCCCAAATGCCGCTTGGCAGACAGGTTAGCGATCGCAGTTTGATGGTCATAGTTCACAGAAAAACGCTGCTGCCCGTTCTCTGGTAGGTATTCCCTCGGTCCATATCTACGCGCCCCACGGGATGAGATGGGATGATGATATTCTATGCCGTCACCACACAGCAAGGAATACATGTACTAGTATGTAAACACGGAGTTGTCATTGTCCGAAAGATGGTTGAGAATTAGGATGAATTCAATGTAGAATACAAAAAATATGTAAGAAAAAGTATATAAAGCGAATTGTTATATTAAATATCATGAGACAACTAATGCACTGCCATCTGCCATCTGCCATCCCAAACTTAGCAGTGCCTTTACCACGGCAACCAGACAACTGTATACAGTTTTTGAATACATACATATTATATATACATTACATCCAGACACAGAAATAATAATCGTCCTCATCACACAAATATTTAACCCGGATGGGAATCGAACACACAACCTCTGGCTTAATACTCAGGGTCACTAACCGGTCATGTGCTATCGTACATAGAATTATGTCTTGCGGTCTCTGTATTATGCTAATCTCGCAGTTGCTAGCCTGTCCCACATATCTCACTCCGTATAATAATATCTGCGTGAGTCTAAGGCTGAACGTACACACGGCTACATATCAAGCTATACATTTCCAGTATAAGCTGATCCCGCGTTGTATAGGATTTCCGTACAATGACAGGTCAGCCTATATTGGAAATGTATAGATTGATATGTAGCTGTGTGTATATTACAAGCCCACTATTGCGTGTCTTATAATTTGTTTTTTATGAATACATCTACATCTGGGTTGCCAACTCTTCCTTCCTCCCCAGTGGATTATACTCACACCCGAGACCTAATCATCTTCATGTCAGCCTGAATACATACATTGCTAATCAATCTTCTCAATGAATCTGTGTCCAACTTTTAGCGGGTCATCCGTCCATCCTTTAATTTTCCAAAATCGCCACGCTTGGCAGATGGTTTGGCGAGGTTAGGTAAATATGGTCTTCATATTTCACCTACACCTCAGAATTATAATGCAATCTCAGTCGAGCCTCTCATAGAGCGAAATAATGCTATGCATAACCATTTATTGCTACCAAAGGGTTACGTATGGGGATCCCACGACGATACGTAAAAATAAAATATTGTCCACTCTAGGGATAAGCCCTATCTAAACAAGATGTCTTACATTATAATACTCTAACGAGCGCCATGTATAAATATATTATCTGCGGATAGCTTTCTATTACATCCAAATAGCCAAAGTATGAATGTATACTTAAGCTATTTTGTTTCGTACTCACGTGGCCCTCATTTTCACGAGAATTTCCGATCAAAATTTTTATAAGTCTAAACAATAATACGCGTGGAGCAGTCGTTAAAGTGGGCACCTCGCTAGTATCTCGGTGCTTTCATTTTCCGAGTTCGAGTCCTACGAGGACAGGACAAATTTTGATGCGAAATATAAAAAAACTGTGTGTAAAAATTAATTGTTCAAAGTCTGGGTGTGCTTGAGTTCGTGCATGACATGTTTGTAAAGTCCCATGCGATACAGTAAATTAGTTTGACGTTGTGGGCGTTGTCTTGAAAAAAGCCGTCGTCATATCCGCCATTCGCATATCAAGATGCTGAGCGTATATAAAGACAATAGACCCTATTTAATTGATATAAGTACCTACTTACGACAACTTATTTATTTGTTAGGGCTTTAGATACTTCTTAGTCCCCAACTGATCCATTGGGTAATTGCCCTGCCTTTGTTTCCTTGGCCAGGTTTCTCATTATAAGAGCCACACGCAATAAGTCATGACGGGTGAAAGCCGTAATAGACTATATTTTTTTCCAAATGGATAAAGCATTGTGTATTTTTCTCTATAAGCACCACAACAGGAGAAGCACTTGCAGTTTGTAGAATAGCATGCAAATATTATTATACTGACGTTGCGTTGTGAACTTGCCTGAAGGGAAGTCGTTAGAGCTCACGAGGAAATGTCAATAACGCGTAAGAAGTGGCATCTGTGTCCAATCATTATATCCTGGGATATTATTCAGACACGGCCATCTGATCTCAAACTAAGCAGAGCAAAATATACCACATCTCATGATCATCATCATATCAGTCGGAAGATGCCCACTGCTGGACAAAAAATCATCGGTCCGTTTATTTCTCCAAAAAAGCAATAACCTTATTTTAAAAAGAATAAAATGCTTATATCAACATATTCTATTTGCTTCTATTTACTGACACACATTCTTCAACTATATACTAACATTATTCTTAAATAGAAATAAGCTCGAAAAATTTTCCATTGCAAGGAAACTGTTTCGTACAGAATTCAAATTGCAAAACTGATGCAAAATATCAGTAAGGTTGTGCAGTGAAGGAGGCACAATGTAACTTTAGTGAGTGGATAGCATTTTATCGAATGCACTTGGCAGGGCATTTTGCTGACCGCAGCGTGGCATGCATAAGCAAGTACCTACTCCTGCCTGCGGTAAACAAGTTCACTGAGACAGAATAAATGTTCCAATGTTGATACATTGCCGACGAACGCAAGTGGAATTTAAAAATTGTCGTATTAAATTGCATAAAAGTCAATTTTTCTACTTTGTAAAGCGTCGAAATGCAAAATTGTCCGTTTTGTTGGCAGTGGATTCTGTCATTGGAATGTATTGAATAAAGATTACATTTGTCATTGGTTGATATTGGTAGTAGTTACTACTTTTGAAAACATGCGCATATAATTTAATATTATAGGTAATCTACCAGTAGCGTATCACCCTCAGAGAACGAGGTACTGGGTTCCAATCCCGGGTAGAACCAAAAATGATTTTGGGACATAGCTTTAAAATGAAATGCGCGTTGATCCTGTACCTGACCTATTTCCGGTCGTGTTGCTCGTTGCCCCATCGGATCATGAAAGTGATAGTATTGACAGTTTTGTTGTGCTTGCACACGTACTTGTACACTGTATTATGTTCCGCACAGATGGAGACTAGTGTCTCCATTGAGCCTCTCGTGAGTGGCGACCATAAACTGGACGCGGTGTGGGCAGATCCCCTTTAAGATTGACCGATGATCTTCTGAAGGTCGCTGGAAGCAGCTGGATGCGGTTAGTGCAGAGCCGGCAAATGTGAAGATCTTTGGGGAGTCCTTTGTCCAGCTGTGAACGTCTTTCGTCTAATATGATGATGAAAGAGCGTTTACTACTTTCTACTTCATTTACTACAGTATCCCTGAAGTATAAATGTTGATTCAAAAAATATATATTTAATTGCATTTTAGTTGACATACATTTGCAGATATTCAGTTAATTACATACCATTTTTCTTCTTCTTCTTAAAAAATAGCTTTTATTGCCGATGTCGACAATTCTGCCAATACCATTTTTTTTATAGAAATTTACTATTCCAATACAAGATTTTGAACTGTCAAGAAAAGTAGCTTTTTGTCACAAATGCATGTTGTCGACCGATTGCATGTTGAATAACAACGTCTAGTGGGGTGCTCCAAGTAACTGACGTATATATCTGAACCCAAAATCTACAGCAATGTCAAGTTAGTTCCGAAATGGTGTATGGTAATAGTCATAGTCATATATATTTTATTGAGTAATTTACAATTTTTTTTGGTATAGTCACATTTTTTCGCTATCATGCATTACGTGGTAGCTACTGAGAAACACTGTCAAAAACCTCAATAGGTTTTTTTTTTAATAATATCAGGATATTATCAGGATCATAGACGCCTCAGCAGAGTCTCACAACAAGTGGGTCTGAAAATGAACATGGATAAGACGAAAGTTATGTCAAACATCCATGTTGCACCCACTCTAGTTAAGGTTGGAGACTCTGCACTCGAAGTTGTAGAGAACTATATTTACCTAGGACAGACCATCCAACTAGGTAGGTCCAACTTCGAGAAGGAGGTCAATCGTAGAATCCAACTCGGCTGGGCAGCGTTCGGGAAGCTACGTAATATCTTCTCGTCCCAAATACCGCAGTGTCTCAAGTCGAAAGTCTTCGACCAGTGTGTGTTGCCAGTGATGACTTACGGAACAGAGACGTGGTCGCTTACTATGGGCCTTATCAGGCGGCTCAAGGTCACCCAAAGAGCAATGGAAAGGGCTATGCTTGGAGTTTCCCTGCGAGATCGAATCAGAAATGATGAGATCCGCAGGCGAACCAAAGTCACCGACATAGCCCTAAGAATTGCCAAGCTGAAGTGGCAGTGGGCAGGGCACATAGCTCGTAGAGCCGACGGCCGCTGGGGCAGAAAGGTTCTCGAGTGGCGACCACGAACCGGAAGACGCAGCGTGGGCAGGCCCCCTACAAGATGGACCGATGATCTTGTGCGGGTCGCGGGAAAACGCTGGATGCGGATAGCGCAAGACCGGCAATTGTGGAGATCTTTGAGGGAGGCCTTTGTCCAGCAGTGGGCGTCTTTCGGCTGATATGATGATCAGGATCAACATCTAATACAAAAAAAAGGGTTGAATCGAGACACGGGGCAGCGTCAAGCCAAGTTAGAGTAACGGAACAGGCGAGCAGCATCGTGTTTAAATCTACACATTGCCAAGCAGTTTTATCATTATAGTTTATATGATATTCTCGAACAAATATACCTCGAACTTAGTTCAATATTAATTAGAAATCAAGCTAGTATTTTGAATTCTACACTTTGTAAAATGTTCTGCGCTTTGTAGGATGTTTTAATATTCTATTGTATAGACTTTGTTGTGTTTAAAATCTTTAGTTTTATTTTGACCAATCAAACAAAATTATATTACAGGATTATATTAGTGTATTGTTCGAATCGTGAGTATTTTAATTTGTTCTTGAATTTTTTTTTTTGTTTGTCTTCGTATTGTTGTCATGTCCTCTCCGATCCTCAATGGAATGAGCGGCCCGCGTCTTTACGTATTAATGCGAAGTGACAGTTGCTCAAAACTCTCCCCGTCAGTAACCGCCCCGAGTCGAGGTTCAAACTCCAAAAGGGATACCCCATTTGGAGTTCGAACCTCCGGCGTGGGTTCTAGTTAACTGTGAAAATATTTCCAATCCGACGTGTGATGGCAAGCTTGAAAAAGCGAGCCTATTTCTTTCGTAAAGATCGGCAGCGCATTTACAGGCCCACTGGTCTTGCGAGTGTCCACAAGCGGCGGTAATCACTTACCTACCATCAAGTGACCCGCTCGTTTGCCTATTCTATAAAATAATAATGAATCCATAAAGCAGGTGCTAAAAGAAAAACCGAAAGATAAAATAGGTATTGAAATTGGACCAACCCTAAGGGAGCTACAATGCCACAAGCATAAAGTTCTACGTTATAGCAGCATTGTTTAAGTGTTGGGGCTTGAATATACAGACAAAATAAAAGTAATTATCGAGTAAACGATAATATTTATTACAATTATGTTTAATAGGTGTTTCCTATACGAGTAACCGTTGAGTCTTCAACGGTTGGTTACAAGTTTTACAATTCCCAAAGTGGAATCTTGGTATAAAAAGGAAAGGAGACGTCTATCTCTTTTCCTTTTTATACCAAGATTCCACTTTGGGAATTGTAAAATTTTTAAGTTCATGAACGCTATATTCACTGTTTTCATGAACAACTGGTGCTTTATATAGCTTTAACTGCAATATTATTAGCTTTTTTTTGTAGGTACACCATATAAGAATTAAATGTCCGTAGATTTTTAAGTAGTATTCGTAGTCAATATATCACTATCCGTAGTAATGCTCGTAGTCGATTTCTTGTTCAATGCCCAAGTTATTGTGTCTTCTAGGACGCCGTTGCTCTGTAGCGTACCTTTGTTGGCGTCTTCTTGGTCTTCTGTACCTTGATTCTTCTTTAGAATAATCTCTTGTATTCACGGGTTCACGAACATTATGATGACTGTAGGATTGAGGTGGAATTTCTTGTAGTTGATTCCATTTTTGCTTCAACATGCGGTTCAAAAATGTCACGAAGTAGAGGACCACGAGTAGGATCACTGCACTGTAAATAAGGCTTTGTGAGTGTGCTGGCACGTCGGGTTCCTCTCTGTGCACTAGCATGTTGATTATTACTTGGTATACCTACATTAATTTATGTTTTTTTTATAAAAAAAAATATTTTAAAATTTGGTTTCTTACATGTTTTATTATGATCTCTTTTGTTTATGGTACGTCAACTTATGTCAATATTTCATGATATGCTTCTAAAAATTTATAGTAATGTAAGTAGTGGAATGAATAAAACCTTTTTGACTGCAGAGCTTGCAAATAGTTTTGATAGTCTTATTTTAAGTTAATATTTAAAGGTCGCTGCATACGTAACATAGTTTTAACGGACGAAACATGACGTAAAATTCTGGAAAAATCGTTTCTTAGAAAATGTGATAGAAAGTGCATACGTCGCGGATGTACGGACGGGATGGAAACGTAGCGCGCACGGGACGTGAAAAATATCGTCGGCGACGATGTTTAGCACGTCCCGCCTAAAACGTGCCCCGTCCCGTCCGTGATTCCGCTTCGTATGCACAGTCGTTCCATCGCTCCGTAGAGCTAAGAAGTGTTGCTTGTGTGTTTATCAACTGTTACGAATTCTTTTAATATTTAATTTACTTAATATTTTGTATTTATACTTTTTCTATACCAGTTGGGAAAAGAGAATAAAAACGAGATGTTATTATCATTCCTCTAAAAGCCTTTATGTATCCACTACTTCCTTTAATTTTTCTTTACTTACTAGCAGTAGTAAATAATGAAAATTGTTCATGCCCCTTGTTTTATTTCCTGTCATATAAATGATATTTCGAGTCGATTAAATTTTTTATTCAATATAAATGGTTGAGACTAGGGATGAATATGAACGCAATGAAATATTAATATCAATGACAGCATGAGCGAACCCGTGCTTGGCACTTTCACTCCAGAACTGCAATCTAACCGCAGTTCTAGAACTGGCGCTAAAGATGGGTGAGATCTTCATGACGGCTGTAGCTTCTTCGTCATCTAAAGCAATTAAAGCCAATTCTTCAACTGAAAAATCCAAGTTAATCCAATGTTAGTTCCAAGCTACTGCCACGGTGTGTATACATTAAAAATCCCCGTTAGTAGTTACTAACCCCGTCCCGTCCACGTTACGTATGCTGCGACCTTAAGTCAGGTATGTTTGTTTTCTTGTAAACTATATATTACTGTATTAAATAAGCCCCGCGGTTTCACCCGCGTTAAAGTAGTTTTGGCGTAAAAGAGTAACAAACATACATACTCACAAATTTCGCGTTTATAATATTAGTAGGATGTGTACCTCTAGCGTTTTGGCAGTGCACGCCGAAGTAGCTCGCAGATGGCTATTTGACACTTATCGTCATATTTTGGAAAATTCACACTATATCTTTATAAATGGTAGCGTATGTGTTATTCTGATGTATAAGCTATATTATTAGTAGGATGTTCCTGTATTAATTATTCTTCACAGGAATGTAGGTGTCGTTTATTTACGTTAACAGTGGCCTTAGTAGTAACTCGCCACTAAGGTCTTGTGCAACAGCTAAGACCTCCATCACTGGATAATAGAGGGGAGCGAATTCGTATTTATCAGATTCGGTATTAGTACTAACAAATATTAACGAGTGAATAAATATTCATATATCAAAATCTGTACACACGGCTACATATCAAGCTATATATTTCCAGTATAAGATGATCTCGCATTGTATAGGATTTCCATACAATGAGAGGTCAGCTAATATTGGAAATGTATAGCTTGACATGTAGCCGTGTGTACATCACTACAACAAATCTGCCTGAATTATCCATTTTACAATACCTACAGGAGCATATTGAAAACCATTTAAATACCTGGTTACAATGCAGGTGAAAATCACAAATAAGCCAGCTTTTGATTACCATTTAGCTGTCACTTGTGCTTCTGTTAAAATGACATCCCTGACGTTGTTCAGTACAAAGCCATCATAAATGCTTAAATATGGCGATGGTCCAAGCCACAAGCGTTGTTAATATAAGGCTGATTTCAGAGTCGCGCCGGCGAGCGGCGCCGTCCAAACGCGCGCGCTTACAATTACACTAGATAGTAGTTGCGTTTCATAGTCACGCAGTTCACACGCGCCGGCGGTGACACGCGCGCCGTCGGCTAGCGCTGCCCGAGCTCCTCTACAGGCAGCTAGCGTTTCAGAGTGACGCGTCTCGCACGCGCCGCTGTTGAGACGCGCTGCCCTCCGGCGCGTGCCGCGTGCGTCACTCTAAAATCAGCCGTAGTCTATCATTTTTAAGCTTGCCAACAATCCAAATTTGAAAGGACACCGGTGTAAACTACAAACAAGCAATGGAATGGCAACCCTGGCAAGCACTTCATTAACAACAGAGTACGAGATGATTGGAGCTCGTTACCTGAGCATGTCGTGGCAGCAAAGGAAACCAACAAATTTAAAAACAGACTTGACCTACACTTGAAACACAAGAAATCTTCTAATTAACGTCCGAAGAAAGAAAGGTGGAGAAGCAACCTGATACAGGCGTATACCAGTTGTTTCAATTGTTTGCCTGTTCAATCATAATAATAATAAGTTTTAGTAAATAATATATTTTTTTAATTTACCAAATCTTATTACGTATTAAATGAGTATTTCAATGATAAACCAAAAACGACATTAAACAGACTTGTTCATCATCATCATCATCAGTCTGATACCGTCTAATGCTGGACTTAGACCTCACCCAAAGGTCTCCACAACGATGCCATTTGGAGGGGTTTGCCATAGGCACCGCGCTTGTTATGCAAGTTGGCGACCGCAGTTATGTGGTTTCTATAGTTCGCAGGTAGTGCAACTATCCGCTGTATCCCGTAGCAGCTTTTTTACAACACTCGCGGGATGTAATGGGGTGACCATGTTGTTCTTATTGGGCCAGAAAACACATTATTAATTACAACAAATTATATAAATAAATATTCATTACTATGAAATAGATATTTAAACTTTTTATAGTACACCACACGGATATCAAAAATAAATTACGGTCTTATCAAATAATGTGCTCTACTGCTACTCTATATACTCCTGGTACCTCAACCACAAAATTTTCAGATATCGAATATAAATATATATAACATAACAGTACAATAATCTAAATATAGGGCGCTTTTAACAATATGCCCACATCACTTTGTAAGCAATCGGTGTGGCTGAGCATCTATTTAGAGAATCACTTATTTTTTATTATTTAAAATGACAACGCCCGCGTTAGGGAATCTAATCCCTGTTTCGCGGGGTACTTTACAAACATATAATAAATAAGGGTGCCGGTTTAAGTCAATGGACACTTTCCGGTTGTTTCCTTTAGGTGCCCCATCGGATCATTAAGGTGAAGGTATAGAAAGTGCACCTATATCTGCGCACACGCTTGTGCGCCAAAATATTTCTCACGCAGACGGTTAGGTCTCATTGAGACTGACCGCCATGGCAGAAATACAAACAACAGGAGAAAATTATGGTATACTATAATAGTACATACTACTTATCGTATGGGCACCATAATGTCAGAGTTGTTCAAGCAAACTAATAGGCCTCTGACATGGCTTAACGACTGTTGCCTAATAGCAACAACTGGGACCGATAGCTTAACGTGCCATCCTAAGCACGGAAACGCTCCAAAATTCCACATACTCCAAACCACTTTGGCGGTCTTAACTTCGCCAATCATTTACGGACCGGTGAGAGCATTTGGCTATGAGCTATAATACTTTCCGTAAATAAATTCGAAATTCGAATGTACTATACAATTTAAATTGCGCCTTATCATTGTACCCAGTATGCATGTAAAGTGTTAGTGGGCCGAAAATGTCCGGTGTTCCATAAGTGGGAGAAAATCGTTTCAGCACTAGCCAACTCCAATTGTCGAGGATATAATAGCTGGATTCTGTGCATTCACCCGATAGCACTAAAGCGCTTTAGTTAAAATGTAAGCCATAGGTAAAGTGCTGTTATAGTGTATGCAAAAGATAAAACCTATTGGTGTTGTACCTTCGCCTTTTTATGAGCCAGGATTGCTACGGTACGATAAGATGAGGGGCCGGTTGGCATGGTTGGTAGATCCTTGCATTTCACGCCGCAGGTCGTGGGTTCAATTCCCACCCAGGACAGATAGTTGTGTGCAAGAACATGTCTGTTTGTCCTGAGTCTGGGTGTAATCATCTATATAGTTATGTAAAAGAAAAGTAGTAGGTATATGTAGTATATCAGTTATCTGGTTTCCATAGTACAAGCTCTGCTTAGTTTGCGATCAGATGACCGTGTGTGAATAATGTCCCAGGATATGTTTGATGAGCAAAATAGATGTGATACCGCAAAATAGGTAGGATATATTTGATGAGCAAAATAGATGTGATACCGCAAAATTAATAGGAAGAATTGCAAACTGAAGTGGCAGTGGGCGAGGCACATAGCTCGTAGAACCAATGTCCGTTGAGGCAGAAAGGTTCTGGAAGAGTTACCACGAACCGGAAGACGCAGCGTCGGCAGGCCCCCTACAAGAGGGACCGGTGATCTTGTGCGGGTCGCTGGAAACTGCTGGATGCGAATAGCGCAAGACTGGCAATTGTGGAGAACTTTGGGGGAGGCCTTTTTCTAGCAGTGGACGTCTTTCGGCTGATATGATGATGATGATGATCGTTTAACTTCGGGTACTCTTCATAAATACGATTTTTTTATTCCGAGTCACAAATACGAATTTAATAATAAAGAATAGTTGCGAATTCCTATAGACAAATCATACCTACTATTTTTATTTTACCCAAATAGACTAGCCTGTTGAACTGGTGGTAAGTGACCTAACTGCTACGCCAGGTTCGATCTCAATCCTGGATCTTTGTGAGATGTTCTGCGCCTGTGTGTAATTTTAATATAATACGTACATAATAAACGCCAGTCGTGGGTTTGATTCCGACCCAGGACAGATATTTGTGTGCATGAACATGTCTGTTTGTTCTGAGTATGCAGACTCAGGACAAACAGTTAATTAATTCTATAAAAGCATGTATTTACAAATGAAAAGTAGTAGGTATATGTGGTATGTCAGTTATCTGGTTTCAATAGTACAAGCTCTGCTTAGTTTGGGATCAGACGGCAGTATATTAGTTATCCTAATATATTTATTTACACTTCAATATTCCTATAAATTATAATTACTATTCTCAAATGCTCAGTCTCAATAGGTCGAATGACAAAAGTTAATATATTAAAAATATAGATCCCGATTATTTCGATTTATACCCAACAATAGAGGAGATCTGGTGCTTCAATGATAGCTGTCATAACGTAACCTAATCCAAATGATTCATTAACTAGAGCGGCTCTATCTAGCCTTACTATATTTAAACGTATTAACTAGATTTATACCAGTTTTATTAAATTAAACAATGCCTCGATGCGTCTTTTTCCTCCGTTTCTCACACAATAGACATTTTATAGTTAGATTATTATTAAAAAAACTTGTGTGTACACGCGTTAGAAGTTATACTTCTTAATATACAACTTGAACATAGTTATCAATTTTCATACCACCTAGAACTAACGTCATGCTGTTATTTTTACGATGCGCGCGCATCGTAAAAATTCACTCTCATACCACCTAGAACTAACTTCATGCTGTTAAATTTTTTGGTGTCGGTGTGCGCGCGCATCGTAAAAATTCACTCTCATCATTTTTCTCCATCGCGCCAAAAGAAGTATAACTTCAATAATAAGTTAATTATTAAAGGACGCAAGATCAAATTCAAATTGATAAGTCGTTGCTGAATTGGTGAGTCGATTAGTGTAGTTACTTAATGCCTCGTGACAGAAACTCAGAACCAGACTCAGAACAAAAAGCTTTATTTCATAGCTAAATTACCTGCATGTTTATATCAGTATCCAATATACAGGTATTATTATCTCAATAAACCGGGCGTTATATTAAAAAAATAAGAACAAAAGAATTCTTATAGAAACTACATTCATACCTTTATTTGTCCTACAAGATCTGTCTGGCTTATGTTTTATTTGGTAAGTGCATGAGACGTGACTACGCCTCGACATGTCTGGTAATAACATTGATTACACCAGGTCAGGCTTATTTGTCAAAATTACGCGAAGATCCCGCCGTGACTAGGTCCCACCCTACACGTATTTGCGTCATTATCAGTTAGACCGAGAGTGGGTGAACTTTATTCATAGAACATGCTTTAATTTGAAGATTACTGTGTATTTTTTGTATAAGCACGTACTTTTACTTCATTATACCCAACAATTACTGTTTTAAAAAGTATAAGTTTTATAATCCATCTTTTTTATAGAGAAAATTATAATAATAACTGATTGTAACAAAAGTAAAAAAAGCGGCCAAGTGCGAGTCGGACTCGCCCATGAAGGGTGTCGTAGCAGCAAGTATTTAAGTTGATTGACTGAAAAGTAAATTGCAGTTTACGATTAATGACGTATTAAAAAAAACTACATACTATATCTCGTTCAAACCATGATATTAGGAACATCAATATAATTTTTGAATCAGTTTCAGTTCTAAGTATGGGGAACCCCCAAAATTTATTGTTTTATTTTTGTGTGAAAATCTTAATGTGGTTCACAGAATACATCTAATTACCACGTTTCAACAACATAGTTCTTATAGTTTCGGAAAACAGTGATTGTGACATACGGACGGACAGACAGACATGAAGAATCCGTTTTTTGTTAGTTGGCTACGGAACCCTGAAAAAGTATGCTGAGATGGTTTGGCCATTTAGAAAGGATGAATGAAAGAACAAAAGAACATTGACAGAAGAAGTATACCTGGCCTGTGTGAATGGTACAACTGGAAGGGGAAGAACTCGGAGAACATACTCTGACCAAAACTGAGACGTTCTCAAGAAAGACCTGGTCAGAACCTAAACCGGCGTGCATGTATGAAGAATATAATGACAGTAAATGAGGTAAAACAGGTGTACAGAGATCGTGAAAAATGTAAATTCGTTGTCTCTGCCTACTTATGTAGTATAGAAATAAATTTGTATGATACCATCTCAAAAGCATTCCCTACATAGTAAGAAATTAAATAATCGATCCCTATTGAACAAAATGGGTTCACACACAACAGTGAAAACGCGTAAAATACATACAAGGCTTTCTACTAACTACTTACTAGTGTATAGTGCCCATCACCCTAAGTATATGTATTCTGTGAATAACGTGGTGGATTACAGTGGTGTTTATTACTGATAATATTTTTGTAACATTTATTGTGTAATTGTTTGTTGTTCCAAACATAATAAAATAAAGATACACATATATATTTTTTTAATGAGTAACAATGTTGCACTGTTCATACCATTCATAGCAGCTTGTAAATATTCCATAGAGTTTGCTATGAGGTTTATATTGAGAATGATACATATAGGCGTTATCGGCTATAACTCGTAAACTTTTGAATACAATACAGCTATCTTTGTTATTTCACAGTTTCTGCTATTATACCTATACTATTATATACAGGAATTAATACCAAACATCAAACTGCCTAAAAGTACCACTATGAATTTCGAACCAATAGCATCTGTAACCGCCCTTTTCCATTACGCCTCGGAACATATTACATGTTACGCCAATATTAAAAACAGGTATCGAATAACAAATATATAGTTGACATTAAATATTATGGCATCTGGCAATGTGTGACGTCTCGTAACTGTATGTTATGGGAGTGTCAAATGCTATTATTATATCAATCAGTTGTCTAACTAACCATAATTTTATTTCAAAACACAGGTGACTTATCCAAAATTGCGTAAATTTGTAAGTACACTTCACTTAAAAAACCCCTTATGACTTAGTTATGATATAGCTCATTACTATATTTATGAAAAAGATACTCAGTGTTTGCTTTCTGAGATAAAAACTCTTGAGAAGTCCCTAGCAATCTCATATCACAGTTTCCAGTCATACAAAAATGAAATGCAATTGCTAGCTGGAAAGTGTAATCCTGAAAGCAATAGGACATTGGAACCGATTAACACCAGTAGTGCAGTAGTGGAGTCATACACACAGCTGGGATCAGAGTCACCAGTATCTCCACAAAATGACATTACTAAACATAGCTCCATACTGTATTCCGATGAAATGGGTAAGGGCCTTGGTACCTTGCTTTGTAATAAGCTGAGTTGTTCCTTTGTCAACTATTGTATGCCAGGATTACATTATAAAGATATAATACATAAATTAATTCAGAATAAACACAGTGCCAAATCATGTATTACTCTAATTGTAGGAAATTGTAAAAACTTAAAGAAAAAAGACATTACAGATAGTTTCACTGAGATGTTAGAATTAGACTGTAATAAGATAATATTGTGTGCCTTCCCCTATGTGTCCAATGTGCCTGATAGTACAAATAATTATATCCATAAGCTAAATATGCACCTACAGTTTTTGGTTAGCCATTATAGTGATAAATTTATATTTTTGGACACAAATAGTTTTATAGATTCTTGTAGGGTAACCATGAGTACAGTCACTGTCTCAAGAAAATTTTTGAACATACTTGCAACTTTAGTAGCGGCACATATTAACTCAGTCGTAAGTAGTATGACGAAGTCACTTTTTATACCATCTTTTAGTAATGTTATTAAAATCAATTTAGTTAGTAGTTTAAACATGTAAGCATGACAATAGAGAAGTGTGATAACTTTCTAATTCTATCACATCAAAATATAAACCGCTTCTCTGGCAAAATTCTACACATAGAACTTTTTAATGAAAAATATGAAATAGATATCCTTTGTTTTACAGAAACATGGCTGAAGGCACACAAGATGGCTTTTAGTGTCTGTGGCTATAGGGTCGCCAGCTTTTATAATAGGGTTTCGGCAGAGGGTGGTGGAGTACTGATACTACTTCGAGACCAAATTAAATTTAAAAAACGTAAAGATATATGCCAACTATCTATTGAGCGTGTGTGTGAGGTGGCATGTGTAGAGACGCAGTTTTATTGTATAATATGTGTGTATAGACCACCAGCATCCGATTTAAAGCTTTTTACAGCAACAATAGAAGACATTCTTAGGAAAATTAAAAGTAAAAAAAAAATCCTTGTATGTGGTGATTTTAATATGAACATTTTAGCAGATTCACTTGAAATAAACATATTTCTATCTGTATTTCGGTCCTTTAACCTTAAATGCTTGTTCTCTGAGGCCCCGAGAGTCACACCCACATCTGCTACTTGCATTGATAACATAATTACCAACTTTGATGTCTCTGAGAAGTGTTTGGTGGCTGGTGTTCGCTCTGACCATAAATGCCAAATAGTAAAGATAAAAAATGAGATAAATATAAATAAACAAAAAATTAGTTTTAGACCTTTAACAAAATCTAATTTGGGAAAGTTCAGTAACAACCTGGAGAATAGTTTGTGTCATCTATTGCCAAACAAAAGTAACCCTAACGATATGTACACTACATTATTCCACTGTATTTGCAAAGAATTTAATAAAGCTTGTAAAATAAAAAACATAACGGTTGACAGTAATAAGATAAAATTTAGTTCTTGGGCAACTCAAGGCATTAGACTGAGTAGAGATTTTTTATATGAGTTGTATGACAGAAGGTCCTATAACCCTGATGTCAATTTTATTAATTATGTTAGAAATTATTCAAAAATTTTTAAAAAGGTTTGCATTCAAGCTAAATCTTTATATATTAGGTCTTTACCTATGAAATTGCCGTTCTGCAGTACTGGCCATTTCAAATCAAAATAATTTTTGTTTGGCTAAGAATTCTAATTTCAAATTAATTTTATTTTAAAAACATGGATTCTTTTTTCCAAAAGTAGTCATTTCTTTATTGATTAGTGTTACATTTTCATCGCATTTCAATCTTTTTCGTCATCATGGATACGTTAAAAATTCGAGTAATTATGGAATATGAGTACCGTCGTGGCAGCAACGCGGCACAAGCGGCACGCAACATCAACGACGTTTACGGAGCTAACACTACAAACCAACGCACCACCTGTTATTGGTTTGCTCGCTTCC
The DNA here is from genome assembly GCA_951640165.1 of Pseudoips prasinana. Classification (NCBI taxonomy): domain Eukaryota; kingdom Metazoa; phylum Arthropoda; class Insecta; order Lepidoptera; family Nolidae; genus Pseudoips; species Pseudoips prasinana. The sequence continues at coordinate 11,229,579 of OX621239.1, forward strand.
GTTCTGGAAATTTCGACCTGAAAAATGAACCTCGCGGTCGTCCGAAGACTTTGGTCGACAATGACGAATTAAAGGCGGTTGTGGAAGCTGATGATACACAATCTACGGCTGAATTAGCAGCAGCTTTCGACGTTAGCGTCAAAACAATATTGGTCCATTTGCGTCAAATTGGCAAGGTAAAAAAGCTTGACAAATGGGTGCCCCACGAACTCAATGATCGCCAGCGCGAAGTACGCGTCGAGACGTGCCTTGCACTGCTCAACAGACACACAAATGAAGGAATTTTGAACCGCATTGTTACCTGCGATGAAAAATGGATTCTGTTTGATAACCGCAAGCGCTCAGCAAGTTGGTTGGATCCTGGTTCAGCACCTAAACAATGCCCTAAACGAAAACTTACCCCTAGAAAAGTGATGGTCACTGTTTGGTGGTCTAGCGCCGGTGTGATTCATCACAGCTTCTTACCAAACGGGGTGAGCATTACTGCAGATGTGTACTGTGAAGAACTGAGCACAATGATGGAGAAGCTGGCGCATCTCCAACCAGCATTGGTCAATCGCTCGTCTCCGCTGCTCCTGCACGACAACGCGCGACCTCATACTGCACAGCAGACGGTCTCCAAGTTGCAAGAACTGGGGTTGGAAGCTCTCCGTCATCCGCCCTACTCACCAGACCTTGCGCCTACAGACTACTACTTTTTCCAGAATTTGGATAACTTCTTGGCGGGAAAAAAATTCAATACCCGAGAGGCAGTACAAAATGCCTTTGAAGAATTTGTTGCCTCCCGTCCAGCTGATTTCTTTAAGAAGGGCATCAATAAACTGCCACTGCGATGGCAAAGATGCATTGATTGCATGGGTGATTACTTCGATTAATACAAATAAAAAAATTCATGAAAAAAATTCGTTTAAATTTTTTCATACAAAACGGCAATTTCATAGGTAAAGACCTATTATAAGAGATAAAATTAAAAAATCTGATAATAAAATAAAATCAGCTTGGCAAATAATTAATACTGAAACTGGTAAAAGTAGATCAAGAGATCAAACATTAGTATTGAATATTGGTGATGAACTGGTTTCAGACAAGCTTACCATTGCCAATTTTTTAGCTGCTTTTTTTGCAAATATACCCGTGGATATTACTAAGTGTCTCGCATCATCACCAGATGTGGCTGAACTCTTTTTAAATCAAAGCGTAAAACAAACTGTACCTAACTTTAGTTTTGAATCCGTAACAAGTGATGATATTATAAAAGCTTTTAAGAGTATTAAAAGGAAAGGCACAGAAGATTTGTGGGGACTGTCTGTTAAAGCAATTGAATCAATCATACTAAACATTGCTACAATCCTTGCAGCCATCTTCAATGGCTGTATAAGTGATGGTGTCTTTCCCGATTTAATGAAAATAAGTAAGATAATACCCATTTTCAAGGCAGGTTGTTCAAAAAATGCCACGAATTATAGGCCTATCTCAATACTGCCAGCTTTAAGTAAAATATTTGAAAAGCTGATGCTTAGCCAAATGTTGTCGCACTTTAACGTGAATGAGATATTGCATAACAAGCAGTTCGGGTTTACAAGGGGCCGCTCTACTCAGGATGCAGGTTGCACATTAATTAGGTCAATATTGGAGGCTTGGGAGGGATCACAGGATGCGCTGGGAGTTTTCTGTGATCTCTCTAAGGCTTTCGATTGCGTTGATCATCGTACGCTCGTTGTTAAACTGAAGTACTATGGAATATCTGGCACATCTCTTGATCTTGTGATGTCCTATTTATCGGGGCGACAACAGATGGTTTCGATAGGCGGTGTCACTTCGGCACGTCATACTGTGAAAATGGGGGTGCCCCAGGGGTCTATATTGGGCCCATTTTTATTTCTAGTTTATATAAATGATCTCCCTTATCTGGTAGAGAAAGTATCAGAGATAGTTTTGTTCGCTGATGATACGTCGCTCATATTTAAAGTAAATAGAAAGGATAAAGATCTTATTGAGCATAATAAAACACTCAGCTCTATATCAGAATGGTTTTCGGCAAATAATCTCTTGTTAAATGCAGGGAAAACTAAATGCATCAGGTTCTCATTGCCGAATGTGACTCAAATTGTACCAACAGTTGCACTTAATGCGAAAATATTAGATTTAGTCCCATCGACCGTATTTTTAGGATTGACACTTGATTCAAAATTGCAATGGGGTCCTCAGATTGAAAAGTTAGCAGGTAAATTAAGTTCGGCTTCCTATGCTGTCTGGAAAATAAGGCAATTGTCAGATGAACAAACTGCTAGATTAGTGTATTTCGCGTACTTTCATAGCATTATGTCGTATGGCATTCTGCTGTGGGGTTCGGCGGCTGACATAGGTACTATTTTTGTATTGCAGAAAAGAGCAGTCAGAGCCATTTATGGTTTAGGCAGTCGCGATTCTTTGCGAAATTTGTTTAAAGAAATAAATATACTTACTGTGCCATCGGAATATATATATCAGAATATAATGTTTGTTAGAAAAAATATTCATAATTATAAAATCAAAGTGAACTGCATAATATAAATACTAGGAATAAAAACAAACTAGCCATGCCAGGCTTTAGAGTAAGCAAAACTAATAAATCATTTTTAGGAAATTGTATTAGGTTTTATAACAAGCTTCCTACTCAAATTACTGATCTGCCTGACACAAGTTTTAAAACACATATTAAACGTGTACTTATGGCTAGGGGTTATTACACCACTAAAGAGTACATCGATGACAAAGACGTCTGGCTCTCACTTCCTACCTGCACATTGCTCGCTGGAGATCTTGTAGCCATATAGACATGACTGATCTGCTGTGTTACGTGAACTATCTGTAAATGATTGCTATCATATACTTAATTTAAAATTATTGACTCTGTCTCAAAATGAATAATGTTATTGTTGCGAAGTTTTTCTTTTGTATACCTAAATATAATCTAAAATAATAAGCATTCAGACAACCGATCGAGCATATATTGTGTTTGCCTACTAAATAATTACTCTAATTGGACCAAATCCCGTGTTCATGCCCGCTTGAGTATGTTTCGCCGGACCGTCTCAACTGGGTCGTGTTGAAACCGGTAGTAGATGAACCCACTGAGTTTGTTTCGCTGGGTCTTCTCAGTTGGGGCGCATTGGATCCGGTGGTAGCATTAAAGCGCGACCGTCGTTATTAACACAAGGTCCGTCATAATAATAATACCTTTAATATAGACAGAACCATTGACAATATGTAGTAAAAATATTAGACTTAAACTAGATAATTAAACATAATCTCTTGACAATAACTTGATACGAGCTAGCTAAATATCATTTCTGTAATAAAATAAATTTTATAAATGTTTTCATACAAGATGTACCTAAATATCTATGTTACTAGAAATAATATCTAAGGTATACAACTATATTACTACAAACATGTTCTGACTATTTACAAGCGCTTTTTTAAAGTCTACGTGAATAAAAACCTTTTTTATTTTATTTTACTATCCCACTGCAGGTTCAGAGCCTCCTCTTACAACGTGATAGCGAAATGCCATAGTTCATCACACTGACCTAGTGGATCATGGCTACCTTCACATGCCATCAAACAATTTTGGAGAACTCTTAGGCATGCATGTTTCTTCGTGATTTTGTTTCTTTCACCGTTTTAAGTATGTAATAATTAAATTGTTAATACGCATTTTTTTAGAAAATCAGTGGTGCGCTATGAGCTCTTTGACCATGTATTAATAAATTAAAGCAACATAGTTATTTTGCGCAATAAACTTATACAAGACAATACATTTGCATAAAAAATGCCTGTTCCTATATTTTTACTACTCTGGATTGTGATTCGTGATTTGAAAAATGTAGGTTATTAGATTGACAGATAATATTCACCGCGTGCACTTTTACATCGTGAATGACTTCACGATTCTTTATTATACATAAATTTAATGTAAATTTAAACTTATGTTTTAAATAAACTTTATAGTATTCAATGTATCTGCCTTCCAACTAAAGATCACAAAGATATACTTACACTAACGTCAGTTTTCAAGAGGGTTGGCCAGAGACAACGAATTTTTATTTGTTGCACACCTGTTTTACCTCGTTTGCTCTCATTATATTCTTCATACACGCTTGCCTGTTTAAGGTACTTTTGAACTGGTCTTTCTTGAGAACATCTCCAAATTACTCTGAGAACGTTCGACGAGGTCTTCCCCTTCCGGTCACAAAGGCTATGTATTCCTCTTTTGTTCATCTTCTTTTATACATACTTTTTAAATGCCCAAACCATCTCAGCATACCTTTTTCAATATTTGTGATTAAATCCTCTTTCGCACCACACACAACGCACACTTACGAAGAAAACGCACACTTAGAAATCCACCACCACCTTTCATTATGTACTAAAGTGCCAATGAAAAGCGTATTATTATTTGCTCAAAGTACCTTCTATATGGACACAACGCGCAACCTTTTTGGAATCACCTACGCTCAACTGTGCATACTGTTTATCACATTTGCATTGTTTAATTAAGAATTATAAGTTGTGATTATATACCTAGAATTGCTAAATACTTAATAAAGGCCCAGTGTTCCTATTTGCTTTATTGTGTATGAAGAATTCGACTGCTATAAATTTCCCTAACTTAGCATTTGGCTATTAAACAAAAACTGTTATAGATAGCAATAACACAAGGACACCCAACCTAAGTTTGCATTGAAACCATTTAAATTAAGACCGCAAAGTAAACTTTAACTAAGTGTAAAAGTTGCCGAGACAAAGAAAACTGGGCGTTCTTAATTGCCGACAATTTTGCACTATGTTCTTTAAGCTAATTAACCTACACGGAGGAATAAGAACGCGCCACCTAGCGGTAATAGAGTTGAAAAAGGTATAAGGTTTTATAATTGTTATTAATTTAATAATTAGTATGTTATGTTTGTACGTACATAGGTATTTCTCATATAATACATACTAATTTTGTGTTGACACCTTTTTATATTTTTGTTTATGTAGTTTATTACCAATTAAATCTTAACACTTCGTTTTTAGCTTAGGTTATCACTTGAGTTTGTGAGTGTTTGTTTACCTGTTATTGGCAATTGTAAAAGACCATAACTTGATACCAATCATTATTTGATGTGTTATATACAGGAGCTGTTGGTGCACCTTCAAAGAAATAAATAAAATTTATTAATAGTTCTGTTTTATACGCGATTCTATGCATTTATTAGATTTGTTTTTAATCAAGTAATTTGTTGAGACATTTTTAATCGTGTAAAATAAACACTTTAACTTTTAAGTATATTATGAAATTATCAGAATTTTCTATGTAAGTACCTTACAGAATACCACATCATCCGTGATAAAAATAAGTAAACACCCATTTAAATCTACCTTTGCATGCATCTACCCGTCAGTAACAGCCGAGGTTTGAACACCAAAGCCACCCCTTTGGCGTGGGTTACTTAGTCTGTGGTTTTATTTACATTTGAAGCTGTAAAATAAAATAAATAAAATAAAATAAAAAAGGTTTTTATTCACGTAGACTTTAAAAAAGCGCTTGTAAATAGTCAGAACATGTTTGTAGTAATATAGTTGTATACATTAGATATTATTTCTAGTAACATAGATATTTAGGTACATCTTGTATGAAAACATTTATAAAATTTATTTTATTACAGAAATGATATTTAGCTAGCTCGTATCAAGTTATTGTCAAGAAGGATGTGGAAGCCTCTTGGCTTAATTGTAAAAAAAACTCGCAACTACACTTTAGCGAAACGGGTAAAAGCCAAAGCTTCTCATACACAAATTGTATGAAATCATTAAATTAATAATATTTCCTTTTATATTAGATACTAACTTGATTATGTTTTGTTTTGCTGTATGTTCCTTATTTAAATTTATGCAAACTCTGAACTATGCTTTTAATATAATAATAACATGTAACTTTTTATTGAACGTCATATTTCATGTAATTATTGAAGTGTAACGCGAGATGTTTTCACCTGTAGTAATGAAATTAGTTTATCGCTTGTGTGTGAATTGTTGTAATATTTTTTTTTTTTTTTTTTTTTGTTATATTATCTGCAATCAGTCCTAGGACTTTGAGCGGATGAGTTGTAGATTATTGGCGTGGTGAGTGTGCACTCCAATGAGAACACTACTCCTGTGTAAGTGAAGCTACACCCTCTCTTTAAGCTTCAGGATGTCATGCCTTCTGAGGCGTTTAGGATAATCCTGGCTATTCAACTGCAGCGCCAAGTCATTTGGATGCATTGCTAGTCTTTTTTGGTAGTTTTCAGAAAACAGTCTTATTTCTTCCTTCACTGTGTTAATTTTAGAATTTTGGTGGATTTCACTATTAGTAACAAACCAGGGGACGTCTGATATAGTGCGTAAGATAATATTCTGCATTCTTTGGATAATCTTGATATTGGAGTCACTAGAACTACCCCATAGTTGAATCCCATAAGTCCATATGGGTTTAAGAACCATTTTATAAATGAGCAACTTGTTGTCTGTAGCTAATTTACTGTTACGGCCCAGTAGCCACAGCAAAGTTTTGTAATTGAGATTGAGCTCTTCTCTTTTAGCTTTAACATGGTTTTTCCAAGTCAATCGTCTGTCCAGGTGCATTCCGAGATACTTTACTCTATTGTTTTGTGGAAGTACATCACCGTCAAGCAGTACTGGAGGGCAATCACCTTTTCTTAGGGTAAATGTAATATGTACTGATTTAGTAGCACTGGCCTTTATTTTCCACCTATGTAACCAAGTACTTATCTCATCGAGTCCACCTTGCAGGTATTCAGAAGCTTTTATTGAGTCATTGCTACTAGCTAATATTGCAGTATCATCAGCGAAGGTTGCCGTTGTTGTTTCCGGTATCACTGGAAGATCTGCTGTGAAAATTGAGTATAACACAGGTCCCAGTACTGAGCCCTGTGGGACACCTGCATTGATTTCGTAGAATCTTGAGGTATCTCCTGCTTCTTTTACTTGGAATATTCTTCCCACCAGGTAAGACTGTACCAACATATAGAAGCTATGAGGGAGATAATGTTTTATTTTGTATAACAGACCTTCACGCCACACTTTGTCGAAGGCCTGCTGTATATCCAGAAAAGCTGAGGAGCAGTACTGTTTCCTTTCCAAAGCATCTCTAATTTTATTGGTGACTCGATGAACTTGTTCAATTGTGGAGTGATGTTGCCTAAATCCAAACTGGTGGTCAGGAATAACCTTCTCAAGTGCTGGGTGTAATCTGTTGAGCAAAATTTTTTCGCAGATCTTTGATAGGATTGGAAGTAGACTGATCGGTCTGTAAGATTGAATTTCATTTGGAGCCTTACCTGGCTTGTGGACCATTATGATTTGGGATATCTTCCACATAGCTGGATAGTATTGCACCCTCAGTATACCATTAAAGAGTATGGTCAAGAATACTACAGCCTTTTTGGGTAATTGCACAAGGATTTCTTTGGTAATTAGGTCAAAACCTGGAGCCTTCCTGTATTTCAAACTTTGGATTGTTTTCCATACTTCTTTTACTGTAGCTGGTCTTAGTGGTATTGACATCTGGAATGGTTGTTTAAGGACGTGGTCAACATATTTTTCTGTTTCCTGATCAGGGGTTGAATTAGTCGAGTCGAGTCTCGCTTGTGCAGCGTTTCGGTGCGGACGCGTTTTACGTAATCCGTGTTGATTAGCGCGGCGCGAGCTGTCGCTCGTAATTACTCGCCATGAGTACTGTACTTGTGGCAAATGAGCTGCTGGCGTTCTTGCAGCAGAAGCTGGATGTGATGGACGAGGTGTCCGCTATCCAGATCTGCGCAACGAACTTCAGCGAGGACGACATAGCTGCTGCCAAGCTGATGCTGTACGACGTGCTGAACAAGCGCGATCAGATGGTGTCCCGCCGGCGTGACGGGACTAAGAAGAGCTTGGAAGACATCATCAAGCTGTTCAAGGAGACCGACCCGGACGACGTGCCGACGTTTGTGGCGAAGGAGCTTCACAAGCTTCCCCCCGTCACTTTCGACCACGTCGATGTCACGAGCCTTTTGAAGGACATTGTCTTTTTGAAGGCCAGACTCGTGGATGTGCAGGTGAAATTAGACACATCCCAGAACACCGTCGCCGATTTGCGCAAGGAAGTTGACGAGTTGCGCAAGACCGTGGCGGTAACTAGGTCACCAGTCGATGCGTCAAACGTAAACACGCGTCGCGGAGCTGCGCTCGACATGTCGTCATCGAGTTCCGCGTCAGCAGTTTCGTCGCCAGCGCACCCACCGATTGCTGAGCCTGCGAAGTGCCCCTCCCGCGCGCCCCGCAGCTCTGTGCCTGTTGCCGCGGCTCCTCCACGCACCGCCGCTCGAGCCCCTCGCCCCGCCCCGCTGCCAGTACTTGCAGCCACAGCAAAACCATTCCAAAAGGATTTTGCTACTGTCACTGCGAGCGTCCCTAGCGCTGCCAGTTTGAAGCCTGGGCCATATAAGGCAACGAAGAAGGCAGATGATGATGATGGGTTCGTGACGGTGCAAAGGAGGAAGCGCCGAATGCGAACCAACAAGAACCGCTGCGGCAACGCTCCTACGGAGCCCAACACGAGTCTGCGTGCCGCCAAGCCGAATACACCGGTGTATATCTCCCGCCTGCACTACACCACGAAGGCGGAGGACATCGTGGAGTACGTGCGCCAGAAGATCAAGTACACGCCGAGGGTGCAGTTACTGGAGTCGCGCCGGAACGTCAACTTTAAGGCGTTCGTGGTGCGAGTACCGAATTGCTTTCTGCCCCGCGTCATGGATGAGGACTTTTGGCCGCAGGACGTGGTGTTCCGTCGCTTCCGCGGACAAGTGCCACAGGACAGCACAAAGACAATAAGTGCAAAGTGAAGTGTTACTAACATAGTCTTAAGCCCTATATACTAACACTTTTTGTATATATTTTATATATGTTAGTCTGTAAGGTATATATCTATGGGCCATTAGATGCCTGATAATAAATGATTATTATTATTATTAGGGTAGAAAACAGATGCCAGGTACTCAGCAAATAGGTTTGCCTTTTCTTTGGATGTTTTGGCCCAGTTATTACCGACAATCCTTAGCGGTGGCTTAGCTTCTTGGGGTCTATTAAGGGCCCTTGTAAACCTCCAAAGTGAATAATTGGTGGAAGCAGTAGGCGTCATAGATTCCAGCTTAGTTTCTAACGAAGTGGTATGCCAATCTTCCAATAACAATTTTAGGTCTTTAATTGCCTTATTAAATTTACTCTTGTCCTGGCTGTTTCGGCTCTGATGCCATATTCGTCGAAGTTTTCGCTTTTCTAGAATTTGATATTTTATCCTTGCTGGTATATTTGTAGTACAGCACCTAGGCTTCGTCACTGGTGTAGTTTTCCAAGCAGCCTCTTGAATGAGGAAAGTGATATTTTTTGCTGCCTCATCAATTTCTTCTGGTGACTTTAGACATATTTTTAAATTTAAGTTGTTTTCTATATGTTCTCGAAAACAATCCCAGTCAGTATGGCTATTAATTAACGAGTATGTGTTTTCAACATCGATCACCATGGTGCTCACCGTAAGCAATACCGGGGTGTGGTCAGATGAACTGTCTAGACATGACTCTGCCTTAAAGTAGTGTTTAGAAAGACCCTTAATTATAAAAAAGTCTAGGAGGTCTGGAATCTTTTTACAGTCAGTTGGCCAATAGGTTGGTTCACCTGAAGATATTGTCTGCAAGTTATTTGAAGTTAAACAAGTCCTTAGCTGTCTGCCCCTAGTTGTAAATAGTCTAGAGCCCCAAGATGTGTGCTTTGAATTCCAATCTCCGCCTGCAATGAAGCGACCACCCAGCAATTTGAAGAAGGAAGAAAACATATTTTCATTTATTTTGTGCTTGGGTGGGCAGTACACCGCAGCAACATTGAAATATCCAGACCTATCTTCTATGGCCACAATACTTGCTTGAATTGGATCTGTCTTAAATTCTGGGAGGAGATGGTGTTTAATTGTATCACGTATTATGATTGCCGTTCCAGCATGCCCCGTTCCATCTGGATGGTTTGTGGTGTAAGTCTTGAATCCTCTAAACTTAATACTCGATGAGCTGGTACAGTGGGCTTCAGAAATAAAAACAACATCAAGCTTATGTTCCCTGATTAGGAGTTCTACTTCTTCCTTGTTGGGAGCCAGTCCGTTTGGGTTCCAGGTCGCTAGTCGTAGTGCCGCCATTATATCAACTTATTGACTAGTGACGTTATGAGTTGCATTAAAGTACTCATTTGTTGTAGTATAATTTCGAATTGTTGTGATTGTTTTGTTAACATTATCTCTAATTTATTAGTTACTTGGGACTCTATCTCTATAGCGTCTTTTGGGTGCTTGCTTCTATTTTTGGTCCAGGATGGTGGACCATTAGACCATGCGTTGCTTTTTTTGATATCATCCATTATAATATTTATTGGGGCAGAGGTGTTAATTTTCGTAGCGCTTGGTTCAGAATGTACCCTCCTTTCTGGTTTTTTGAGGATAAGGATGTCATTTTTCGAGCTAGGATTTCTTGGTACACCTCACATCCCTTATAATTTGCAGGGTGGGCGCCATCGCATAAGGCACACTGTGCGGGGGTGTTACGGTCATGTTTAGTGCACTCTGATGTTTTATGTGGCTGTCCACATTTGACGCAACGGAAGGGCCTCATGCAGTAGTTTTTTGTGTGGCCATACTGCTGGCATCTTTGGCACTGCACAATTGTGTTACTTTTCTTAGGGTCCTCTATCTAGATAGATTGATTGTATATATATTTCAATTCTTTTACAGATTTGTTATTAGGACCTGGCATTAAGTTAACGAAGAATGTTGAGGTTGGCAGCTTTTTAGGACCATATTTTGCGTTGATTACTTCCCCTATGACAGAGTTACCAGTGCTTTCAATAGCTTCTACAATTGCACAGGTGGGTGTAGAATGGTGAAGATTTTTTATCACTATCCTATAATTCCTTTGGTCTTTTCTCTTAAAAGTATGGCCAATCAGACCCTTTTCCCGAACAAGGGCAATCAGCTTTTTGTAGACCGCTACTTCAACACAGCTAATTCTCATCTGATTGCGGTTAACTATTTTAAAGGTGAAATGTTCTCTATTTGCAACCGTATTTAATAAGTCACCAAGTTTCCCAACATCCTCTACACCATATAGAACTATTGGAGGTGGTTTATTGGGTTTCTTTGTGGTAGTCTCATCTTCTTTTTCTGTTAGGTCCACAGGCAAGTTGCTAAACCTATTAGAGGTTTGTACTCTTTCTGGAGATACAGGTGCTTTTCTTTTTTTTCTGCCATTCTGAGTAGGTATCCGTTGCCATACAGGAGGGTGAAGACAGTCGTTTTTTACAGCTTCAGTTTCTTGTATTGTAGGTTCATTGTCAGTTCCTTGTACTTGTTCCAGTAGCTGACTGTTGGAACTCTTTGCGTTAATAATTAAATAAATAAATAATCTTAACCGTCATTCTTATTCTTATAATTGTCTAAAAATGCGTTTACCAACCGATTCATCTTTTACAAGGATTTAATTGAGATAAAGATTAACTGACAGTAGAGCTGGAAGTATTGAACCATATTGCTTTTAAAATTTTAATAAGGATAGTAAAAAATGGTGCGTACTGTTGCTGTTTAACTCATGACTCATTAGTAAATGCGAAACTTTTCCTTTTTTTTTTGTTTGATATGTCAGGGGAATGTCTACGCATGCCACCCGCAAAAAGTGTCTGCGGGTGGGTATGTCGGAGTCGAACCAATTAAACCTAACCTGCCTTGGACTTCTACTGATGCCTGATGGGAGGAGCCCCGGGAACGCGGGTATGCTGCTCCAGTGCTTCTCTTTTGCGCCATGTTCCAGATGTTGAATGATGCATGGAATGCCAATGCAGGCAGCAATTTGCAACGCCCGCCGGGCATTCCAAATTACTACCTGTTACACACTGTTGTACACAAAGACTGAGAATTTAGGTGACGACCTAACATGACTTTGTACCTTTTTTGTAGAACGACAATGCCTGTAGCCGCAGTTCTTATTTTTATTTCCGAAAAGGTCAGCGTTTGCCACTTTAAATAAATAAAATAAATAAAAAAGGTTTTTATTAGACTTTAAAAAATTTCGTAGACTTTAAAAAAGCGCTTGTAAATAGTCAGAACATGTTTGTAGTAATACAGTTATTATTTCTAGTTACTTATTACAGATATTTAGGTACACGGAATGTTAAAACATTTATACAATTTATTTTATAATGGTAGTGACATTTAGCAAGCTTGTATTAAGTTATTGTCAAGGAGATTATGTTTACTTGAAGTTTTTAATATTATGTATTGAAATATAAATTTTACTACATATTGTCTGAATGGTTGATTTAATTATAGTTTTCATAGGAATAGGATCCCATCGTCAACGTCCGCTAAGAAGTTTTGTTTCAGAAAATATAAATTTTACTATTTTTATCCTTGAACATTAATATGTACGTATATTTAAGTCGGCACTTATGTAAAATATCACTATGAACTAAAATAAAAATATATTACCTAAACAATAATAGCTACACGCCTTGTTGAGACGACACGTTCCCGGAATGCTTGCTTATATTTTGCGCAACAAATAAGTATTGCCATACAGCATTGTAATTCTGCCAATATTCTGGGAACATTACCAATACGAGAAAATTGAGATGTCCGTGAAAATTAAGTACCTATACTTTTAATTTAACGTTTTAAGTATGTAACTGTTAGTCTGTGTACTTCCCATATTTGACAAACTATCCCAAGAACACCTTTATAATAGTTTCTTTTAGATAATAATAATAATATTTATTTTCAGAAACTTACAGATACTTAAGTTAAACAGTGGGTACATAATCATTATAAATTTCGCTCAAACATTGCGTATTTTATGCTCATACTTATAATATTAGATAATCTGTACAAAATATAATAACCCTGCCTCTTAAATTAGGCAAACCTGTGTCTTAAGAGGCAGTGTTCCGTTATTTTTATTTATTCTCTTTTACCCTTATTATTTAGTACAATATAACAGAATAGATTTTAGCTATAAGTATATTCAAACTAGAATTATAGCTTACACTTAAGTTACCTAGTTTCAACAATTCCCACACTGTGCTTACTTTTAATTCGATAAAACCAGTTCTAAATCTCAACTTGATTTGACATTAATTGTATAGATCTAGCTCGGATACCAGCTCTCGGTCTACTGAGCCGTTAATCGTTGTGTAGATTGTCTGCAACTCACGTTTTCCTCTCACGTCCTCAAAGATTCTTCGTGTTGTGACATGTTATACGTTTCTTAACATTAATACAATTGTTGTTTGAAACTCTTTGAAGTAACATACAACTCGTAATTAGGTATCAATAAACTACGTGTCGATTATACGCATCAGACACATATCACACTAATATTATAAAGGTGAAAGTTTGTGAGTATCATAATGCGCCAAAATAATTCACCAAGTATTAGTATTCATATGTATTCAACAATGTGTCACAAGGACAGTATATTTTGATTATAGGTAACTAGCTATGCCCCGCGGTTTTACCCGTTTATAAATTATGGCCTATGTGTTAATCCAGGGTGTCAGCTTACTCCATACCAAATTTTATTAAAATCGCTTCAGCCGTATAGACGTGAAGAAGTAACAAACATACACACTCATACACTCACAAACTTTCGCCTTCATGATATTAGTGTGATTCAGAATATAGTAAAACAAACCGAACAGATTGCAAAAGAAATATCAAACAGAACCAGCAGTAATCAAATAGCTGAAGGAAATCTAATAACTACGAAGCATTATCTGATCAACCTCCCGTGAGCGTACTTGTACGGGCACGGACTTACCGAGCAGGTGGGTGTTAATCTAGTACTGGGGTTGCCAGCTGCATAACTAAAAAAGATTGGAAGACATCGTAGGGTAAAAGATTATTATAATAATTATTAGACATTATTGAGTAGATGTATATCTCCAAATGCTGATATACGTACGTCTTAATAGTCGATATAAATACGACAAAATCAAACTAGTAAATGAATTCATATTTATATTTTAGTTCGTCAAATTATGTATGTATTATTTTTTTATCATATAGGCAGTGGGTTCTTTCGTATCAGAGTTGTTCAAGTCACCCAGTCAGCCAGTCAGTTTGAACGGCTACAACCAGTCTCGAAAATAGTCCTCTCCAAAGTACGGAAACGCTCAGAACTTAGATGCTTTGGCGGTCCCATCTATATATTGTCTGCATGCTTAAGTGCTTAACTTCACCAATCACTTAAGAATCGGTGAGAGAAACTGTTTATCAGCGATACTACTGTAAAATTTTGAAAATAACTAGTCAACTTATTAAAAATTGAAGTTGTACTTATAATTTTATTATTAATTCAGAAACTGTATATGTACTGTACATAAATTAGGGATCGAAGATTTTCTTTTAGTAAATTCACATACTAATATTAACTGTATGCATATCGATGTTTTTGCTTTTGATAATAATAATATTTAATTCCTACCTTAATATAGACACAACCATTTAGACAATTTGTAGTAAAAATATAGTTAAAATTTAAAATTTCGATAATTCAACCTACACACGATCCTTGCCAGTAACTTAATTTAAGCTAGCTAAATATCGTTACTATTATAAAATAAATCTTATCGTTATTTTTTTCCTAGAATCCCTGTATCTAAATATCTATATGTGTCTAGAAATAATTATAAATGAATTACATATTACTACAAACATGTTCTGAATATTTTCAAGCGCTTTTTTAAAGTCTACGTGAATAAAAACCTTTTATATTATTATTTTTGTAAATTCCAATGAATTAAATTTATTTATTTAGAAAACAAATGAAAAAATTAATAATCAATTAACTTATGACTGAATATGACAACATATAATTTGACGGTCACCGTAGCCTAGTTGGTAGTGCCCCTGCCTACGAAGCTGGTGGTCCTGGGTTCGAATCCCGGTAAGTGCAAATATTTGTGTGATGAGCACGAATATTTTTTTCCGATTCATGGATGTTTTCTATATATTTAAGTATTTGTCTATCTATATAAGTATGTATATCGTCGCCTGGTACCCCATAGTACAAGCTTTGCTTAGTTTGTGGCTAGAATGATCTGTATGACACTGTCCCAACATATTATTATTATTAATTAAATAAGAATAAATTAAAATACTAAAATATTAAACGAACATTATAAAATTGTACAAATATAATTAAAGTAAAGAATGAGATTAGTGATTTACAGGATATTTTCGTGTTATATTATTCATAGTAACTATATATACCTATATATATATAGCGTTAATACATCCTATAGTGGCAATATAAAATAATTCACAACTAAAATCGCCATAACATTCCGTAGATATGCAAATAATAAGCTTTGGCAACATTGTCTAACACTGAGGCTTAATGATTCTCATAATCCGATTTTCCCTTTCCATCTACATAACGATATCTGTATCAGTCAGATTCCTACCGTTGCATTGCAATTTATTGGATAGTGAAATGTATTTTCTCGTAATGGGATAAGACATAATAATTTAGAAATACCAGAGAAGTGCAAGTCTGAATAGCGTACCAAGGGACCGTACAAGCCAATATATTATATAGTGAGTTCGTCCATAACTGGGAATCAGGTCTCAAAGTATTCCAGTCTTATTCTAAGTAGGTCAGATAGAACAAGTTTTAAATTTGAACAAGCTCCTGCGATTCGTGCGTAATCGGGACGCATTTGCTCTTAATTGACTACACTGCCTTATTATGCGCGTAGTAAAAGGTCCCTTGCATACATGATGAGAAAAAAGATGATTATTCGAGCAATGATGAATATACCGCTCCTAGGTTCATACATCCACTCCAAACGCTTCAGAATTACTTCATGCTTCGTGTCATGAGTTTCTTTTTAATATCTAGGGACAATGTCATACAGATCATCCTAGCCCCAAACTAAGCAAAGCTTGTACTATGGGTACCAGGCGACGATATACATACTTATATAGATAACATCCATGACTCAGAAACAAATATTCATGCTCGTAATATTACGTATTATATTAATATACGTCAAATATTTGCACTTACCGGGATTCGAACCCAGGACCACCAGCTTCGTAGGCAGGAGCACTACTAACTAGGCTACGATGAGCGTCAAAACATGAGAATAATAACATGACACGTCAAACATTGGATGAAGGAAGCGTTTAAATGATTATTTGACTCTGCCACTCTCCATCCGTTCAATTGTTGGTTAAGACAGTCAAATATACTCCATATCATTTCTCACGTAAAGACGTTTTAGACGACGAGCAAGTTAAGACCGTGAGAGACTCTCGTGACACTACAAACAAAACTATTAATCTTATTCACCGATTGAGAGTACTGTCCTTGAACGAGCTGCGATCACGAGCGCTGTCCATAAACCTTTGTTTGCATTTCCACCGTTGAATAGCCCGCTCCGATCCTTAATCGGACGAAATACCCGCATCTTCGGGTAATAACGTTTCCTGTTGTATTGGAAACCTGATATTTTACAGCCCCAAAAGACTGCAGACATAAGTATTTCAATTTTTTCCTTTGAAATAGGATCTTGAGTTACAGACTGGTAGATAACAGAGTGACCGTATATGGCTTATTTTTTACTTTGAGGTATACAGAACCCTAAAAGCGAAGAAAAACTATTATCATAATAATAATATACCAGATTTTTAGAGCTATGTATGGCTCTTGATATATCCTCAACCTCATCGTCGGAGTTCGTCGAAGTCGGCGCGCATACCTGTATTACCTTCAACGAATACCGCTTGGTAATTCTGAGAATAAGTTATGCTACCCTAATCGACACACTCTCGATTTTGACTACGTTGTCCCAAGTGTTTGTCCCAAGGTGACACCACATTGGGAAAGTTGGTCGCCGTTGGTTCCGGAAATAGAGCAGGTTCCCGGATTTTAGGATTATCGTGTCCTCCTACTCTCTTCGGACTTGAGACAATTTTATGATATCCCAATGTAACCTGCTCAGTTCTTCCTACAGTTCGATGATCTTCTCGTTGATCCGCAGTATGCGAGTGTTATATGTTGCCTGGGCCAGAGGATGTCGGTTTTGGTAAAACGGCGTCTGCCGGGGGTTTTTAGCACCCCGGTTTCTATTTCCTTATTTTCAGTTTCTATTTCTGAATCTGTTGTCTCAGCGAAATATTGTGTTCCATGATTCTTTTTCAGGGTAACCCGGTGAGACTTGTTCAATAAGGGTTTCAATAATAGCTCGAGTTGTTATAATATTACTTGTTTCATCTTCAGAATCTCTCGACAAAATGGGGTTCATTCATTCAAATCTCTTTACTCTTTTTTTCTTCTTATCCAATGAAATATTGAACTAAGTTTCGTTTTTATGTTCTTCTTCTGTGTCCGGAATCCATGTAGATCCAGAATCAGAAAAAGGTTCTTCATCTATTAAAGGTGGCATTGGTTTGATACCGGAAATGGGACTTGACCCTCTGATTTCCTCTGATGACAGCTTAATTTATTTAATTTTATTTGCCTAGCATCTTATAATTAATCTTTATCTTGTTGTAGAAGAAATGAATAACATCAACTATTTATAAATTAGATACGTTTTATCAGAATTCTGAATAGCAGAATTAAATAAATAGAGTTATTTAGTTTTCCTAGAACTAAGTTAGTTTTGTAAAAGAATTTTTAAGTTGAGGAAAAATTCCTCAACTCAAGTTATTTAACTTATTCGACATTCATCTTGTCATTGACCACATTTATTGATTTATTTACTGAGTTATTTATTTTTCCTTTAAAAAAAATGTGTTTGTATGAAGATATTTATTATTCCATCTGTCATGACCTGTCTGACAAAAATGGCTATATCTTTGGAACGGAATAAGATATGAAAATGCCTGTAAGGCTCAAATATGCGGCATGATATAGGTGTTTTGAAAATAGGAAAAAGTCAAAATCGGCAAAATCGGACTTATTTAGTTTTCCAACTACGGGGACGACATATTATCACGCTACGGGGGAGGAACTGCGATAATTTATAAAGTTTAACGCGAGTAAAACCGCGGGGCACAGCTAGTAAATAATATAGCAAATAATTAATTACGCGTGCATGCGTACGTGCGTGCGTGCGTGTGTGTGTGTGTGTATGTGTGTGTGTGTGTGTGATCGGGTGTGTGAGAGGTGACTGCGCAAATCGAATAGACTGTAAGATATGTCAAATTAATGTTATCAGAAATTGCTCGGTTTCGTTAGAAAGATAAACTTAATGTTTATATAATAATAATAATTTTAATTGGCGGTCATTTCGTATAATATCGATTTCCTCCAGACAACCGTAATTAGGTATGTAGGTATTTTGATTATTATGATAATGTGACATTTTGTACGCACCGGCTGATTATATGATTAGGATTTTTTAGGAATATAATACCTCGTTGGCCTAGCGATAGCGTGTTCACCCTCAGAAAACGACGTATCTGTAAAAAGAAAAATTATTCAGGATTAGCCTGAAGTCTGAGAGTTGACAGTATTATACCCCGTGCCTCAGAGACCACGTAAATCTGTCGGTCATGTACCTGACCTCTTTCCGGTCATGTCGCTAAGCGTCCCATCGGATCATGAGAGTGACGGAAAAGTGCTCCTGTGTTCGGGCACACACTTGTGCACTATAATATGTCCCGCGCAGATAACTTATCTCTGTTGAGACTGGCCGCCGTAGCCGATATTCGGCTAGGAGGGCATTAATATTAGTATATTGTTTAATATAATTAATTAATTTATTGTTTAACTTGCCATGCCCTGCGGTTTCACCCGCGTTAAAATTTATAAATTAGAGCCTATGAGTTATTCGAAAGTATAAGCTATATTACTACAAAGTTTCTTCAAAATCCGTAAAGTAGTTTTGGCGTGAAAAAGTAACAAACATCCATAGATTTATCTATACTCACAAACAAATTTTAATTATGAATGATTTAACACAAAGATTAATTTCCTCTCATACTCGTATGTATTGTTAAGGTGTACAATAAAGATTCTTTTCTTTCCTTTTCTTTTTTTTCTTTTCTTTTATTTTCTTTTCTCATCTTCTTATATTTTAATCTGTTCTCTTCTTTTCTGTTCTCTTCTGTTCTCTTCCGTTCTCTTCTCTTTCCTTCCCACCCCTTCTCTTCTCTTCCCTTCCCTCCCCTCCCCTCCCCTCTCCTCTCCTCTCCTCTCCTCTCCTCTCATCTCCTATCCTATCCTATTCTATTCTTATTGTCCTATCAAAATTTGGTTAATGTTATAATAATCAGTTTTGGAACCAGTTATTTAAGGGTCGACGCGTGTTTTGTTTCGCCAACGCGCGTCGGCGGCGCGCTTAAAAAACGTGGTGTGCATAGGCTCTATGATCGACCTGTACTATACTTATATTGCCCATACCATATTATACTTTCCAAATCATTTACTGAAATGTTAAAGACATTATTGAATTTAAACGTAGCGTTTTGGTGTTATTAGTGATAAATTATGCAGCCCTTACTTAACTATATAAATCTAACCATTGCTGCATTGTACAGAACGGTCATTATACGATGGACTACTAATTTAAATTAAATAGGGAGCCATAATTTTGTAGGAATGCTATGTATCCAGTATATACGACATCACGTCGTATATACTGGATACATAGATACGCCGTAAATACGTATTAGTACTATACTTTTTGCGTTGTAGCATGGTGTCTATAAGTACCACATTACTAGGGATGTGCAATACATTTTTATTGCTAACGATACTCGTAGCATAAATCTAATAAATTCTCTATGATATTGTTATGAAAATTTGTGTGTATTCAGTTGAGCAGTGTAACTAGGTACGTGTTCAAACTTAAAAAACTTATACTTAAACGTCAATATAAATATTTTATGGCCACATCTGTGTACTCAATGTACTAATCTTTGTACTTATATAGAAATAATCAAAATCGTTTTGTATTTTTTGATAATTATTTTTTTTCGTGGTAACATCGGCGCGGCGGCCATTTTGTTTCCCATGTTGTGAGGGTACCAGTACGAGTGCTAGCGCCTTGTATGTGACACGTATTGCGATTTCATTGTAGTTTTTGTTTCATTTCATTTTGTTAAATTGTTATTTATTGTTTTTATTTGTTAAAGTTTGTTGTTTTATTTATTAAAGTTTGTTTTTTGTGTGTTTATAGTTTGGTGTTATTATTTTCATGCCTAAGCATACAAAAAAAAACCGTTTTGGGTAGTCAGGCCAGGGAGCTTGTTGTTCGGCTCCGAGACTACTTTGAAAGAGAACAACAAAACAATGGGCCGTTATTGCCCTTGAATCGAGTAGTAGACCGTGTAGCCAAAGCTCTTGATATTGGCCGCAATACTGTTTCACGTATAACACGTAAGAAAATTGGCCAAGCTGGGATGTCTGAAAATAAATTATCGACACCCAACAAAAAGCGGATCAAGGCGAAGCCAATCACAGATTTAGATGGTTTTACTAAGGATGCGATTAAAAATCATATTTATGATTATTAAAGAACAATGGAGCTACCCACATTGCTTCAAGCTTCTAAAAACATTAAAAGAAGCTAACTTATTCAAAGGATGCCTCCTTTAACTTCGTTACGACAAGTTTTTAGAGATATTGGCTTTGTTTACAAAAAAGTGAATAAAAGGAAGATTATTATGGAGAGGACTGACATTACCCTAGCCAGATGTACATTTTTAAGGAAGGCTAAAAACATTAGTGATTGGCGCAAAGTTGTCTTTTTGGATGAAACATGGCTAAACGCCAACCACACAGTGCGTAAAAGTTGGACCGACGGTACGGCTCAATCGTGTACCAAAGTGCCAGAGGGCAAAGGCGAATTTCTTATTATTTGTCACGCCGGTACAGCAAGTGGATTCGTCCTTAATTGTTTGCTGGCTTTTAAATCCAAAAAGACTACGGATTATCACGAGGAGATGAAATATGAAAAATGTGAAGATTGGTTCATATGTCTATTAAATAATTTAAAAGAACCTATGACCATAATAATGGACAACGCACCGTACCATGTACAACTTAACCCCCGAATCAATCGAACCGCAAAAACGAGTTGGTGGAGTGGCTAACTGAAAATGGAGTTGCAGCGGACATAAAAATGCTAAAGGCGGAGCTTATTGCCTTAGTCCGGCGTCATAAGCCACCAACTCCTATCTATGCTCTGGACGAGATGGCAAAAGAAAAAGGCCACCAGGTTCTTCGATTACCACTCTACTATTGAGCTGATTTGGGCCCAAATTAAAAGTATGCTTTTAATTTCAACTCCCATTTTGAAGATTTATAAAAAAACAACAGCTTTCTGATTATAGCATGTACTTTAAAAACATTACCAGATACTAGATAAGACGTGTTCAAGTGGAATGTTTTGCATTATCTACTTTTAAAACAAAAAGTCACTAAATAAGTCTCTTTAAATATACCAATTTTTAATTAATTATTGTGAAAAACAATACATGATATTCAAACTGTTTTGACGATTTACCTGTAATAGGTTAACGTGAATAAAAATGATTATTGGTTTTTTATATTATTTGAATACTTACGTGTTTTTCATAAGTTCAATTATTTGCAGGTTACGCCGCAAGAAATAATACGTCGCCGCCATTTACGGCAAATATGATGTTGGCCTACTACAAGAGGCCATCAACAAAGACTGGTCTAATGTCGTTAATAAAATAAAAACGGACATTATGTCTGATTGGGATCGTGACATCCATATTGACAATATAATAGAGTCATCATTAATAATATCCGTCACAGATTCTGATGATGAATTAAGTGACAATTCAGAGTCAGGATCTGATACGAGTTCAGACTAATTAAATGCATTTTTTACCTTACCCTAATGTTCTGCTGTATAATTATCATAATCATAATCATCATTTATTTGTGAATTATAGGCAATATTGCATTTTAACATTAAAAATTTACCTATGCACAAAATACGTTTTTTATTATACAAAAATATCGACTACCCATCGTAGCATCCCATCACTAAATACGTCTATGACGTTACGTTATACGCATAACGCTTTGCTTATTTTTTCATTCAATTTCATTTAATTTGTAGAGATGAACATTCTGGTTGCATTTAATTCAATTTACTACAGTTATAAATGATTTAATATGTAACAAATGTGGTACAGCTGAGATACTAAGACATAATTTGTAAATCGCTGCGCCTTTCAAGAGTGAAACGAAATGTTACTGAAACTGTCACCCGCACCATGCTATAACGCAAATAGTATAGGTTAGTACTTCTAGGATAGTTTTTCAAGTAAACAGTCGCCAACAATTATGTATATTCAATGTAATTGTACGAGTATATCAGCTTATATCCATTTCTGATTTTAAATTTAAATAGTTCAAGCGACTTTATCAGTAAACAGTATCATACCTAGACTTATTCCGTACCATGTGGTATTTCCCACTGACCGGCCTGTCATTTAACGTTCTTGAAAATTTTATTGAAAGCCTCTTTGATACCAATTAGTGGGCGTATGAGTGACACCAACTTTCAATTAGTAATTGACTCCAAGAAGGAAAGTTACGCTTGCTCCATGCCCTAGGTATAATATTATTTAGCCCTTAGTTTAATAGTTAGTTTTTAGGAATGACAGTTCAAATATTCGGGCGATACGTAATCTAAAGTAAGCTATTACTAATTCTGAGTTAATTGATCATAAAAATTCAAGCTATTGGTAAGAAATAAATTAAGCCAATCACTGTCTTAAAACTGAATACATTAATGATCATGAATGTATACATATATATATATATATATATATATATATTTATCATGTCAAAATCCATTTTTATGCGCGTTAATCACATAACAAACAGCAAATAATCAAAATAAGTGTGAGTTTAAGTTATGACTTTATTATTCAATCAAAGTATTGCGTGAAATTTCAAGAAACCGCCTTATACAATATCCTGGGTTATTCTGATGTACCTATAAGCTATATAATTATAAAGTTTCATCAAAAACCGTTTAGTAGTTTTTGCGTGAAAGAATAACAAACATCCATCTATCCTTACATACATTAGCATTTATAATACACGACAGAATTATTAAAACTTAAGTTTTATTTTTTGGTACATTAATACAATACACACTATTGGCGTTTTTTTTTTAGGAAATCTGACAATGGATACTATATTCATTGGCAGATTTCTTATAAAAGACGCCAATAGTGTGTATCCCATCCACTATCAATATTACTATACCAAGTCCATAAATTAGCCATACTCAATTATATCGTTGTGCACGGTGTTGATAAGTGGCATTAAATTGTTTAGTATTCGTCATAACTATGGAACAAGTATCTAACAATACATAATGTTCAAAGCGTCGTATCCAGTTACATGGACTTAGAAATTCTAACACAATTAGCAGCAAACAGTTTCAAGAGGTTGTTGCAGTTGGAAACGTTTACTTTTATACAATGTTAAAACTATAAGAATACATAAAACCTTAATCTAAACAACAATTTTATATTTATTTATTTAATTTAAGAATTTAAGAAACTTTACTACACACAGTCTAAAGTATGCATCTTATAAACCTTAAAATAACTACAAAAATAAAGATTATATATTAACAGACTCGTATCTAGTAATAAATCTAAAACCATTATTATGTGTAAAAGTAAAAATGTTAACTATAATAAACGAGCATTACTTCACTTATAATAAGATAGCTAAACTAACTCCAAACGGACCAATGCATGGCAGGACATAAACAAATTCGGTAATTGCACAACACCGTCTGACCAGTCTTTGAAAAAATAGAGCTAAATACGCCAACATAATTTGAACTTAAACTCGAAATTCATAAAGTACAGAACGGCTTGCGTATAATTTTACAACCACAAACGTTAGTGCAGTATAATATATTACAACAAGCGTAGAAAAAAATTATAAACCTCTTGATAAAATTGTCTCATTATGCGTTTTGAGATCATTTCGCTGGGTGTATAGTTTGACACAATCCTCTTTCCTATCATTCGTTTAAAGAAATAACTTACGACATGAACAAACGATGTGAATTTCAAATTAATCGACTACATTTAAAAATCTAATGCTGAAACTACCAATCAAAGAACTGTTTGTGAACTGTTATTAAAAAAGTAATTACTGTTTTAAAAACATAGAACTGACTTAACCCTTTTTGTGACTATAGATTTGAACTAAATTTATATGAAAATAAATAATTATAATAATCTGATCACAAATGACGGGGAAAAAAATCATACAGTCGAATTTATAGCCTCCATATTTTAAAGTCGGTTAAAAAGGTTTTAGTTTTAGTTTGAATAAAAAAGTATATGCCTGTACAATGGTATGGAACATCTAACCTCAATATCCTTACTTACGGTTGGCCATCACATTATATCCTATATAAGCCCTACTTTTTTCAGGGCTACAATAATAATAATATCCTAGGACTTTATTCACACACGGCCATCTGATCTCAAACTCAGCAGAGCTTGTACTATGGAAACCAGATAACTGATATACTGCTTTTGTTTTGTAAATACATAATTATATAAATAAATACACCCAGACTCAGGACTAACAGACATGTTCATGCAGACAAATATCTGTCCTGGGTGGGTGTCGAACCCACGACCAGCGGTCTGAAAGGCAAGTATTTACCAATCACGCCAACGGGCTCGTCTAATCTATACATATAATAAAATCGTAGGAAAGTCAAAACTGTACATTGAATATTTTTTTAAAAGGATACTTGATATCGAAGCCAAAAATTCTAGAAATTTTGTCTGTTTGTCTGTATGTATGTCCGTACTAAACTCAAAAAGTACTGCATGGATTTACTTCAAATTTTGCATGAATATTAGGTACATATTATCACGCTATAGCCTACGGGGGAGGAGCTGTGATAATTTATAAAATTTACCGCGGGTAAAACCGCAGGGCACAGCTAGTTATAAATATAATCTCAGCATGATAACAAGATCGGTTTTTCTTTAAAGTATTTTCATATAGTTTTGTTAGACATGCTATATAATAGGTCTTTACCTATGAAATTGCCGTTTTGTATGAAAAAATTTAAACGAATTTTTTTCATGAATTTTTTTATTTGTATTAATCGAAGTAATCACCCATGCAATCAATGCATCTTTGCCATCGCAGTGGCAGTTTATTGATGCCCTTCTTAAAGAAATCAGCTGGACGGGAGGCAACAAATTCTTCAAAGGCATTTTGTACTGCCTCTCGGGTATTGAATTTTTTTCCCGCCAAGAAGTTATCCAAATTCTGGAAAAAGTAGTAGTCTGTAGGCGCAAGGTCTGGTGAGTAGGGCGGATGACGGAGAGCTTCCAACCCCAGTTCTTGCAACTTGGAGACCGTCTGCTGTGCAGTATGAGGTCGCGCGTTGTCGTGCAGGAGCAGCGGAGACGAGCGATTGACCAATGCTGGTTGGAGATGCGCCAGCTTCTCCATCATTGTGCTCAGTTCTTCACAGTACACATCTGCAGTAATGCTCACCCCGTTTGGTAAGAAGCTGTGATGAATCACACCGGCGCTAGACCACCAAACAGTGACCATCACTTTTCTAGGGGTAAGTTTTCGTTTAGGGCATTGTTTAGGTGCTGAACCAGGATCCAACCAACTTGCTGAGCGCTTGCGGTTATCAAACAGAATCCATTTTTCATCGCAGGTAACAATGCGGTTCAAAATTCCTTCATTTGTGTGTCTGTTGAGCAGTGCAAGGCACGTCTCGACGCGTACTTCGCGCTGGCGATCATTGAGTTCGTGGGGCACCCATTTGTCAAGCTTTTTTACCTTGCCAATTTGACGCAAATGGACCAATATTGTTTTGACGCTAACGTCGAAAGCTGCTGCTAATTCAGCCGTAGATTGTGTATCATCAGCTTCCACAACCGCCTTTAATTCGTCATTGTCGACCAAAGTCTTCGAACGACCGCGAGGTTCATTTTTCAGGTCGAAATTTCCAGAACGGAAGCGAGCAAACCAATAACAGGTGGTGCGTTGGTTTGTAGTGTTAGCTCCGTAAACGTCGTTGATGTTGCGTGCCGCTTGTGCCGCGTTGCTGCCACGACGGTACTCATATTCCATAATTACTCGAATTTTTAACGTATCCATGATGACGAAAAAGATTGAAATGCGATGAAAATGTAACACTAATCAATAAAGAAATGACTACTTTTGGAAAAAAGAATCCATGTTTTTAAAATAAAATTAATTTGAAATTAGAATTCTTAGCCAAACAAAAATTATTTTGATTTGAAATGGCCAGTACTGCAGAACGGCAATTTCATAGGTAAAGACCTAATACATTACAGCCTTGCAGTTTCGAAGTGGGCACTTGGGCACTGTCAGAGACATGGTTCCCCTAACTTTAGACCGCAACCTCTTGCGTTTGACGGGTGACACGAAGCCGCTGCATTGAGTTAACCCTATGTATAGGTTATCTAGGATGTGGTTAGCTATCTTTGTACGATAATTGTATCAATATTCTCATGGTCATTGTGGTATTATTATATACTAGTTGTACCCCGCGGTTTTACACGAGTTAAACTTCATTAATTATAGTCTATGTGTTATTCGGATATATAAGCTATATTACTACAGAGTTGCATTAAAAATCCGTCCGGTAGTTCTTGCGTGAAAGAGTAACAAACATACTCTACGCTAGATGCTATCACCGATCTTTAAGCCATCGGTGAGGTTAAGCAACTAGGCTCATAGTCATTACATAGATGGGTGACTATCGAATTGGTTTAATTTCTGAAGGTCTTCGTACTTCGGAGGCCACATTAAGGTGTCGGTCTCAGTTGTAGACAACAATCTATTGGGCGGCTGCAACAACTAACACTAGAGTAACCACTGCCCATACGATAATTTCGCGACTTCTGTAGCATTAGCGACGTCTGAAGAGTCATCTTTTAAAAATAAAAATGTTAAAAAGAGACTAAAGATTTATTTTGAAAAGATTACTCTGCAGATATCCATGACCGATATCTATTTTGAATGAAAAGTACAACCGTAAATGTTGTCAGGTATGGATTTTGTAAATAACACATAACTTCTACTTGTAAATTTGTTCAAAGTTCAAAATTGGCTCTCACTTCTAAATGGCTGGAGGAAAGGAAAACACGTAGACATACACTAGCAAATAAGAGGATTTCAGTCTCTCGGATTTCAACATCTTACTAATTTTTTAGTGCTCACCTGCAACTTGTCTAATTTCTCAGAGCTCCTTTTAGAATTTAGTATAATTGGAAGAATTGTACGTTGACTTCCATTGTTCGCTAAACATACCAGCTGGATACCGCGTCATGTACACTGTTCGGTTTGCCGATAATGTTGGATATTACGGAAACTGAAAGGAGTTCGTAACTTGTGAAGTTTTAGCCACTTCTCAGCACGTGAAATCAATTAAAGTTATAGCTTTTGAAACTTGAGTTACAGTGAAATCAAGAATTTTATCTCGTTGAGACTAATCAATAGTTGTTTAATTAACAATGTAAGTAACAGAATTAAGTTTACTTCCATCATCATTTAAACAAATTAAATCAACACGAAAATCAATTTTAGCTGAAGAAAACAAACGAAATTCAAAAGAGAAGACAATGAAATCGTTCTATTTTCAAATTTCTTTGATTTAGATAACTACTCGTAGTATAAGTGTAAACATGACATTCATAATGCTATTAGTATTTTTTTTTTCAACGTTTCTATAGAATTATGTATAAATATAAATACAAGTAAAATTAGATAAACCACAGAACCGTATGTAAACTTCTTGCTATTATAGTAAAAACTTTTAAGTTAGTTTTTATTCAATATATAAATTTCAATAGATAATGGACGTTAAGAGTCTAATAAAAACCGATCATTCACAATAAAAACCAACATCTTTATTTTGACATAAATAAATCAGCATATTCGCAACATTCGTATCAGCATTGAAACTATTTACAGCATATATTGAGAGGATTAATGCTTTGTATACTGTACATCGGTTCCTATTCAATTGGCTTATGGAAGCTGTGTCTAATCCTACTGGAAGTCTCCGTGTGATGTACAGTCCATAGGACGTCAGTGGAAACACTATGGCAACGAAAATCGCATATCCTGCCTAGGTAATAAAGACTCAAATGTATAGACCGAAGGGGCGTCGACTGCACTAGTTGAATATACTACTAGACTATGCCACAAAACAATGCATTGTGACTGGCCAAACAGAATTGTCCGGGGAAATCAACGTCTTGACAGCATGGAGGCGGAAAAATATTGGTGTATTTTTTAAATATTCTTTAATTTCAGAAAGTTGTAGTATATTCATGCATAATATAATATGAAACTCGATTTTATATCACAGGATTACAAACTATAATAATTATTAAAAATATATTTAAAAAAAAATGAGATATTGCTTCTATTTAGGCAATTTTAAGGCAAGAGGCATATGCAAAGGATATTTTACAGGATACATATGTTCTTAAAAATTGTGACAAAAGAATGATATAACAAAAAAACAGTAAATGAAATGCAGTCATAATATACGTTATAATATAGTATAATATAAAATTTTAACAGTGTGATATATCTATAAAATAAGGTACAAAATATGTCAATATACTATGATGAAATGGATACAAATAACTCACGGCATTAGTATTTAAATCCTTAAACGAATTCTTGATACTTATATACATTCTCGTTTGCTTCTTATGCCTTTTGGCCATAGCTATATAGTCATGGTCTAATCATTGGCTGAGTAATATGCCTTTTTAATAAGACAAGTTTCAAATTTAAATTGATTGAATATTATTGTATAATAATTGCGGTTATGGTTAAAGAAATTCTTATGAATACAAGCATGCGAAGTATATTTTAGCAGAGAAATAAAACGTATTTATTACATACTTAGTACCTAAAAACCAAATATGTTTTACAATTACAAGTATTGGGGGTAAACTACAATTACAAGACGCGAGGATAATGCAGCGCGGCGACGCGCGGCGTACTAAAGCTAATTATATGAGGCTCATACGCGTGGGGTAAAAAAAATATGATTGTAGCGGTTAAATATAAATCGAAATAATTAGATTTTTTTTCAGGATAGTTTTAGTTGAACGGCAATTTTGTAGTTATTTTATTTATATATGTATTTATTATATACACTTTCTTTTTTAATTACGGATTTATTTTATTTACGTATGTTGTTTCTTTTATGTTAATAGAGACACGTCTTTAACTATGTAATTTTGTTAATTTGTTATATAAGTCAGGTTAGGAGCGCAATCATACAGTATCCAACAAAGCATCCATTAATTTTACGCAAGCGGTGATATTGAGTACATAATCTGATCCCAAGCTAAGCAGAGCTTCTACTATGGAAACCAGATAAAAACATCATCTCTGGTGTTCATATTGTGTGTGTCACTCTTTTGTTCAAATAAATGTGTGTTTTGATGAACAGTCAGCACCAAAAGTCGATGAACAGAATGTATATTTAACAGTATAGTTACGGCGTCAAATCAGGGTAATCTAATGATATATTTAATGGATTTGCTGGCGTCTGTACAGACTTTTTATCGAAAAACAAAAATATCGAACAAAGAGTTTGTCTTAAATTTTGCATCGCTAATGGAATTTCGTGTTCGGAGTCACTGAAAATGTTACAGAAGGCTTACGGTGACTCGACTTTATCAAAAACTCGTGCTTATGAGTGGTTCAAAGCGTTCAAAAGCGGTCGAGATGTGATGAAAGATTTTCCTCGCTCTCGTAGGCCATCAACGTCTGCAACTGAAGTTAACATCGCAAAAGTGAAGGAAATAGTGACTGAAAATCCTCATTCAACTATGAGAGAGATAGCCGCCGAACTTTCTGTATCTCACTAGGCGATTCGTACCATTTTAACTAATCATTTGGGTATGAAACATTTTGCCCAAAGCTAGGCTAGTCCCAAAAGATCTGAATTTTCTCCAAAAACTCAATCGCTGAGGACATGGTAGAACGAGTCAATTCCGACCCAACATTCATGAAACGCATTGTTACTGGCGACGAGACGTGTGTTTACGAGTTTGACATGCAAACTAGTCAACAAGCTTCGGAGTGGCGCCTTCCAACTGAACCGAATCCGAAAAAACCACGCCAAAGTTGATCAAAAGCCAAAGTCATGTTGACTGTTTTCTTTGACTATCGCGGTGTTGTGCACTCTTTATTCTTACCGGAAGGTCGAAAAAAAAAATTAAAAAAAATAAATAAAAAATATTATTTGAGCGTTATGCGGCGTTTAAGAGAGCAAATTCGCCGAAAAGGGCCAGATTTGTGGAAAGAAAATTCTTGGATTTTGCACCACGATAATGCGCCTTCGCACAAGGCCATCATTGTGAACGAATTTTTGACCAAACACTCAACAAATACCATCCAGCAACCACCATAATCACCAGATATGGCTCCAGCTGACTGCTTTCTTTTTCCTAAACTCAAATTACCACTTCGTGGTACCCGTTTTCAATCGGTAGAAGACATAAAGGAGAATTCGCGGCGAGAACTGAACTCAATTCCGAAAGCAGCGTTTAAAAAATGTTTTGATGAATGGATTATTCGTTGGCGTAAGTGTATCGTTTCTGAAGGAGCATACTTTGAAGGTGATAAAATAAATTTGGATGAATAACAAACATTTTGTATATTATTGATCTTTTCCCGGTACTTTCTTGACAGAGTAGTACAATATATTTGCGTATATATGCGCAACAGTTAGTATGCCAACAAACATTCAACAACATCTCTAAAAACTCTCTTCGTAATCTCCTTGCCCTAAATTGGTATAAATCACATATTGCCCTCTTTTGTAATATGAAAATACTTTCAATATCAGCAGCGCTGCCTAGTAAAATAATAACATAAGCTATAGCACTGTGAAAATAACTGAAATAGATCAAACGTACTGTATCAGCATCTGTAAATTGACTTTCCTGACCGCATAGGCAGCAGTGCTAAGTTTCTTAGCGAGGCCAGAAACTTAAGCTTGTAGTTTGGCGTCTATAGTAAAACTCAGGAAATCTATAGATTTTATTATATTAGAATCTGGAGGTTTTTATACTAGGTGTAGCAAAATTAATGTTTTTTTGTGTGTATAAAGTAAAAGATAGTTTGCATTAAACCATTTAGTGGTACAATCCAATGTGGAACTAATGTTGTTAAAAATATCTTTATTTCTATCAACTTCAACAAGTTTTGAGTCATCCGCAAATAGAACAACGTCACAAAGACCTCTCAAATAATATGAAAGATTATTTATGTAGACCAAACACAATCTATATCTCTTCGGACACTTGCATATTGCTGAAATATCCACGTTTTTAATATCATTTTTTATATTTCTAAGCACTTTATGGTACACACGGCTACTTATCATGCTTTACATTTCCAATATAAGCTGACCTGTCACTGTATGGAAATCCTATACAACGCGGGATCAGCTTATACTGGTTTGTGTAGCTTGATATGTACCTGTGTGTAAACAGTACACCTGAGATTATTTACGCACTGCAAACAGTTTCTTATCCCTCCCTGATGAGTATATTAGAAAGGTCGCAATAAATAAACCATAAAGGTAATTTATAAGCAGAGAAGTGAATATTCAAGTCCTTTACGAAATAAATGTAATTTGTTATAGGAGAAGGTCGAATAACTAATACCGACCTAAGCAGTACAAAGACATTTATCTAGGCCAAGATAAAGGTGCCAGAATCTCCGAACATAACAGATGAGAAAAGCGTAGGACGTAAAACTAATTTGTGCTTTTGACAGAAATTGTGATGGAGATATTAAATATACTATATGGCAAAACTACATGTAAATATTTGAAGAAGTGTATTAGTATTAAGCCACCTTGAAACGTTCATGTAAGTCTTCAAATTGGTATCACCAAAAAAGCGGAATTAAGACTACATATTAATTTTGTATATTACGAATTTTCGATAGTAACACCTGATTCCATTATTTAGCTTATTTTTCTATTTTGAATGGGTATCAACCCTAAAATGGTGTAATTTCTGAGCATCAACGTGCTTTACCCTGAAGAAATCTGACTCTAGGGTTACCACTACCCATGCCATAAAATTATCTTTGATTTATTTACAAAAATTGTATTTCTATTAAATATCAATTTTAAAGGTAGCAAGTGATAATATTATCTACTTTATCTTAAAATTAAATATTAATATGTAATTTTGCATTAAAATAAACACTTTGACCTCAAAAAGCAACTATAATTAATACAGCTCATAAACTGTAAAAACATTTTTTATTATTATTATTATATTGGTACGGTTTGTTCAGGCATTGCATGTTCGAAACCGTAAAAGAACGAAATACTCCTCTCAATTTTCATATGTTTTTACAAACAGATTTGTTTATATCAATCTAGTTATCACTCTGACACAGCAGGAGAGTCAGACAGTTTACACCATTCAAACCTAGAGATTGCCTGAATTTGTTTATTACTAATAAAGAAAACTGCATAATTTAGAAGCCAGTGCAGGCTACACTACCCTGTTAGTGCTAAAATAGATGACTAGAGCTCTCTAATTTAATATAGACGTGCCTTGCCTAAGAATAGATCAATCTGTTTCCATTAGAGGTTTGCAATAACATGCCGAGTAGAGAACCCATCAATTTTGTTCGCTCCAAATTCACTGACGGCTCTAAATGTAGGATCCTCTATAACCGAATGAAAGTTAGCTACCTTCAACCTCGGAAGTAAAGCTCTTATTAGTTCCGAGTAGTTGAGACTAGTTAAAAAACTTTACTTTCGACGATATTGTTTTTAATAGCATTATATTCCTTCGAACTATATTAAGAACTAACAGTAACATGAAGAAAAACCCTTTAAACATTATTTTGATCTTCTCACATTTCGGAAAACGTGTTATCTTATGCTTGATGAGAGTCGTTTAGCGTCTTTTTCTAACTTTGTCATGTCAAGTCATGTGCTTTATTAGACTGTGTGGTGACGGCGGTGAATATCAGAATATCATCACCCCATCTCATCTCGGGGGGGGGGGGGGGGGAGGCGTAGTAGTAGGCGTAGCTTCCTTCTGAGTACTATGACCGTCTTATTGCAATCACCAAACGTCTGCCGAGCGCGGCGATTATGGCATTTCTCCCCAAGACGATTTTTGGGAGAGGCTTTTCCAGCAGCGGAGTTCTTTCAGCTGTAACGATGACCTCATGTGGTAGAGCACCGTGCAATGTTCAACGGGTGACCTAGTGCGTTAGCCTCTATTGAGACAAATGTGTTATTTCGTATCACATTTAACTCAAAACTACAATGACGCCCACAAGTGAAAACCAGCGAACTATCCAGCAAATTAAACTTAGTAGCATTTTAAAATTTGGTAGCACGTGAGGGCGCATTGTTTTAGACACTCAGCTCGCTACTTTGTATCCAGGGTTTGATCCCCACAGTACAACTACAATACAAGTGTACGTGGGCTTTGTAGGTATTTATACGTTTGCAAAGTTCCGCCCGCACTTGCAAACACTTAGCTAGTGCGCACGTTGACTTAAAAATAAAATATACGGCTCACTGTTATTGACACAGCTAGAATGGTTTTTTTCAGTCATCAAAGGATCTTTAAGATCTAGGTCCACGAGTAGTGTTGAAAATGACTAAAGTGACTGAATTAGACTGACTTGTACTTTGTACTGTCATTTACGATCAAATTGGTCAAAAATGGTCATTAACTGTCAAAAATTGTCATTTTCAGTCAATTTGATTTCAGTAATATTTTAATACCTTTTAAGTTTTTGTCGTAGATAAAAGTCTACAACTTCTAAATTGAAACAAAAAAGTGGTTAATCCTTTTACATTTCTAATCAAGCGTGCATTTAAGACAAAATGGCAACGTCGCATAGCCTCGCGCATCCACTTTGATGTCGTCTTATCCTCTCATGGTATAATACAAAATAAAACGTTGCTCCATTTAAACTTGCATATAAATTGGGTACCTAAATAAATAAATAATTGGGTGGTAGTGGAGAATAGACAATAATATTTGAATCATATTGACTGAATTTGACAGTAAATGACCGGTCATTTTACATCTCTATCCACGAGTATCTCTAGAAAGTCAACATTAAATGTATAAAAATCTGAAAAAGTAAATAAAGAGTATACATTATGTAAATGCTATACTACACACAATCTTATGTTACATAATCATCGCAATCCCATCTCGGTAAAATAAGTAACACTTTTATGGGGCAGCGTTTCTCTATAAAAATTATATCGATGAATTGTGTGCAAATAAGATTAAAAGAACTGTAAAATAAGTAACACTTTTATGGGGCAGCGTTTCTCTATAAAAATTATATCGATGAATTGTGTGCAAATAAGATTAAAAGAACTGTAAAATAAGTAACACTTTTATGGGGCAGCGTTTCTCTATAAAAATTATATCGATGAATTGTGTGCAAATAAGATTAAAAGAACTGTAAAATAAGTAACACTTTTATGGGGCAGCGTTTCTCTATAAAAATTATATCGATGAATTGTGTGCAAATAAGATTAAAAGAACTGTAAAATAAGTAACACTTTTATGGGGCAGCGTTTCTCTATAAAAATTATATCGATGAATTGTGTGCAAATAAGATTAAAAGAACTGTAAAATAAGTAACACTTTTATGGGGCAGCGTTTCTCTATAAAAATTATATCGATGAATTGTGTGCAAATAAGATTAAAAGAACTGTAAAAGACAGCTTACAAAAGCTTTTGATTTCGATCTTATTATTGTGATAAGTGGCTAAAGTGTTTGGGAACGAGTGTTAATAACCTAAACCTGAAAAAACTATGCATGCACTGCAAGGGTAGGGTAACAAAAGAGACATTTCCACATAAATTTAACATACAAATATTATAGATTTTCAACTTTATCACGGAAGTATAAGGTTCACTTTCGATTGGGGAAACTTGACAGATTGGAGTAGCTTGATGTGCTGGCGTCTGTAAAAGCTCTGCGTAGTTTGGGATTAGATGGCCATGTGTGAAAAATGTCCCAGGATATTATTATTGTTATAAAATGTTCATAGAACGATAAAACGCTGTGTTCTGCTTCTCTTGAAATAGAATCTGAATTGCCACTCATCATCAGTTCTGTACTAGGTATCTATAATAATGTCCTCCTAGCTGAATTTCGGCCACGGCGGCCAGTCTCAATAGAGATTAACCATCCGCGCGGGACATATTATAGTGCTCAAGTGTGTGCGCAAACACAGGAGCACTTTCTATTCCATCACTCTCATGATCCGATGGGACGCGTAGCGACACGACCGGAAAGAGGTCAGGTACAGGACCGACGGCTTTACGTGCTCTCCAAGGCACGGGGATATAATACCGCCAACTCCCAGCCTTCGGGCTGATCCTGAGAAATTTTTCTTTTTACAGAAAAGTCCCAAAATCACATTTGGTCCGACCCGGAATTTAAACCCAGGACCTCGTTTTCAGTCTAGTCTAGTCAGTCTAGTCTAGTCAGTCTAGTCTAGTCAGTCTAGTCTAGTCTAGGTATTTATAGACGAAGTTCTTACGCTAGTATAGCCATTATCTGACCAGTTAATAAGATTATCGTAATTATACGATTCTGTGATAATCGTATACATCACCAGCCCTTTGAGCGAGGTAACACGTAATTATATGAGTTAATTAGTTTGCGGCTCGATAATATATAACATATGATAATTAGATTGGATAATTTTAATTAATGTTCTAGTTTATTAGGTAAAATATTACCTAGTCTGCCTGTTTTAGCGGTAGTGTGTTCAATTGCATAATAATTAATTATTCTCTGGGTTCATGCCTTGGTCGGGCAAAAAATGTTAGTGTACTTTGCAATGTCATACGCCCGTGCTTCGTAAAGTACTAAAAGCGTTTTTTTATTGAAATTGGTCAATATAATATTTAATATTTCTATTTATCTGTCCGAGCGAAGTGGGGGCGAGTCGCTAGTTCCCTAGTTAGACATCTTTATTACGTTCTTATCTTGGAAACTTTGCTGAAAATTGTGTTCCTTAGTAAATGTAAATAGTATCTAAGATACATCAGAAGAGCTTTTAAAATTGAAAATCTAATAACTGGTACTTATAACGTTATGATAATATGAACTTTCAACATAGTATTATGAAAGGAAAACGCTTGGTAATCTTACGTCCAAAAGAATATTACAGTAATAAATTCTTGCACGAGAGATAGAAGGCAACAAAATATAAATGAAATGTACTTGTTTTGACATCTTGCAAGCACAGCCCCCTCAGAGTCACAGCTGTTTCGCAATATTAAAATGTATGCGAACTTTACTGTCTAATGACCGCAATATTTAAATCTACATAGAAGTGGAATTTCATACTTTTGTTCAACGTCCGACTTATATAAGAGAAGTTTCCATTTTGTTTCGCATTAAGAATGAAAACTAAGTTTGAAACAAAATCCAGAATAGTGTTCCATTAATTAGCTACCATTATAGTTATTAAGCACAGTCAGCTGTATTAATATGCATTCGTTTCTTTAGATAAAGGGTATTAAGCTTTTAATATATTCTTTTTCCGCTTTAACCCAAGGTAAAAGGTAAGGAAGTAGTCGGAAAGTTGAAAGTTAATTCTAGGTACAGGTAAATATTTATATCTGCGGTTTGTATTAATTTTTTTTTTAATTAATTTAATTTAAGAAACTGTAGCACACACAGTCTAAAATACAATACCTTAACATACATCTTATAAACCTTATAACCCGTAAAATAACTACAAAAATAAAGATTATATATTAACAGACTCGTTTAATTTAAAATTAACGTTTAACTTATGATACCTAGTTATGATTTAGTTACTCAAATGATTATTTAATTTATTTCTGTTTAGGTTGGGACTAGTCCCTCCCTCTTACCCATCACTGCATCTTCTGTATGCCAAGATCAACAGTGGCACACAATAAAATGACACTAAGGTGAGGTTCAGGCATGTCCCGGGGAATCACATTAACTGTCTTGAAGCCCACAGCTAATTTAATCAGAAAGAAACAAGGAGGAGTTATTACATGAATAGTTCCTTATCCCTCCAAAGCAAAGTCATCTCGGTAGTAAACGATAACTAGAATACCTGCCAAAGTTGAAGCGATGATCTAGTGAGGGTCGCTGGAAGCCACTGGATACGGGTAGCCCAATACCGGCAATTGTGGAGCTCTTTAGAGGGATGATGTGATGAAGACCCTGGTATCAGAGTTTTTTAAGCCACAGCGTGGTTGGACTACAAATAGAAGTACTCGGAGGACGCAATAATTCTTTACCGACAGAGTTATGAAAGCCTATGACATGGCTTAACATTTCCTATCTAATTAATAATTCCGGGAACGACAGTTTAATGATCGGAGCGCCTCAGTAACCAAACATATTTATAGATTTACCGTACGCCTAGGTGTTTTGACAATGTCTTGTACCTATCAGTGCAGGAGGATACGACTAGAAGTATAACATGTTTGATATATAAACATAGGACTGCTGGGAGTGAGCTGGAATGTCGAAGATTTTGCAGCGCTCCAACCTAATATTCATAAGGATGTGTTTGTTGAACTTCAGAGCGACTGTTTTATTTACAATCTGAAATAAAAAGCGCAATAGTTATTTATTTAAAAGGTCAAGCTGAAACTTTTTCCTCAATTTCTGTAGTATGATAGTATAGAGTCATCTATCGAACAATAAAAGTATGAAATCATTGTATTGGGTGATCGTAAGATTAAGGGCCCATACCACGTTTTTAAAGCGCGCCGTCGATCCGCGTTTTAGAAACGGGCGTTGGCGGCGATTTTTTTCCTACAGAACATTTTGTTGTTGTTTGTATCGGTACAAACGCGATAGTAACGCGCGTCTGTATCTCGTACTCATATGCAGTAGTATCTCTAGTTACTTAAAGAGAGATATTTAAACTTCTATAAATTTGGCAGGGACATATGGTGATAATTTATAACAGAGTTTATAAAATATTGCTAATAACACTATCATATTTAAGATCTCTTCCTAAAATCTACATAATAAACCTTATAGTGAGACTTAATCCGTATATCAGTCCTCTTGTATGACACAATAATATCTCGACAACTACTTAATGTAAGGAATTTAAAATTGTCAACGACTAGAAGTATAACAGTCAAGAAATTATCAGCAGACATCATAATACTCGCATCTCCCAAACTGTCGGTCCTGTGCATAATTTTTCTTTGGTCGTGTCGGCTTGTCCATAATTTTAAATTAGTATAGAGAGGGGACGAAGATTGCTTATAACTATCCTAGTAATCTATAATAAGTTAAATTATGTAAACACTGGCCACTATGGGCGTATTTCGTTAGAAAATTACGTTACATGCCGTCCAAATTGCTTTTAAATTGGCTATCATGGTGTTGACCAGTCTGGTACTACAAGATAACATCTTATTTAGAACTGTATGCGTGTGAATGGTATCTTATTTTTACAATGAAGGCTATTTTAGAGGGATGATTTTAATTGACCCACGAAAAATGTATTAGTGTTTGAGAAAAATAAGGAGACTAATATATAATATTAATTAGCTGCTCAAAGTTTTATTTAAGCCCGGATTCGAGTAGAGTTGTTTTATAACTAGTTCTTTAAGTAACTTAAATAAAAAATAAAGGAGACAGATACGTTTTCATACAATATTGGGCCAGGATGTAAGAAGATGAAAAGTCTATAAATTATCAGCCAATCACTAAAAATTCCATGGATTTTATCGTACTGTGAGCAGAGTTATAAAAGATTAAGTACCTAATAGAAAGGTTATGTACTAACCTATACTAATAGCTGATTTTTAAGTGCCATTGCTATTTATAGTTATCCGTGTCCAGTATGTTAGCAAAGGGCGTACAAGTTAAGCAATATCAGAAGTCCGTAGAGAGAATACGGTTGTCGAGAGATATATAAACAGAACAACGAAAAATACTCAAATCACACACGCACTACACGATACGAGAAACGAGTAACCGATCATCATAGATTTGGATTCAAAATCTGTCACCAGTCGCTATCAGCGTAGATTAAAATATTATAAATATAGTTGGTATAAACTAATAAATCGATTTGTGAACGATAACCGATATTATAATTTCTATTTATTTTGTTGATATTTTATTTTTTACTGTTGATATTATGTTAACTATAATTTTTATTAAACCGGTTATCTGGTGTCTGGTGTTTATATCACATTGTTTGAATTCATAAACGTTAACCGATTATAATAATCAACAACCAATTTCATTCGTGACTTAAACTTATTTTGAGATTTCTCGTTTTCCTGATTGTAAATTGAGTAAATTTTGTACAGTTTGAAATAGAAAAATATAACGCTTTTTTAAAACATATCTTAACTAAGAGGATGAAAGTCAAATAAATGCAGTGGAAATGAGAGCTCTGAGAAGTATTTGTGGTGTGACTTTGAGCGACAAAATTCGAAATACTGATGTAAGATAGCGTTGTGGTGTGAAAGAGGATTTATTCACAAAGATTGAAAAACGAATGCTGAGATGGTTTGGCCACTTAGAAAGGATGAATGAAAAAAGATTGGCCAAAGAAGTATACCTGGCCTGTGTGAATGGAAGAACCGGAAGGGGAAGACCTCGTCGAACATTCTCTGACCAAATCGGAGACGTTCTCAAGAAAGGGCAGGTCAGAAGTACCCTAAACCGGCGAGCATGTATGAAGAATAAAATGACAGTAATCGAGGCAAAGATCGTGACAGATGGAAATCCGTTGTCTCTGCCTACCCCTCTGGGAAACAGGCGTGAGTCTATGTATGTATGTAAATGTATCTTAACTTATTACAGTCAGGCCCAGAAATCCCGGTCTACTTTTTCAAATAAATTCTTTCCATACCACAATTAGTCTCATTTTTACCGTTAGGTTTTAGTAAACAAACATTAAAATTGGCTAATAATCTTGGGTATAAATAGAAATTCCATAATACTCTATGACTTTTAGTTTGCATTCGTACTATTGTTTTCATATCGAAGTAGTATTCGTGAAAGTAACAAGTCATTTATAATTCGAAGTACTACATAACATAACTTGCTCGTAAGTTTCATAGAGAAACATTAAATATGTTTGTCGTTATGGATTTGATACTCAAGCTGTTATTTGTATGTGGGTAGTATTGAATAAGATATATATATGCAATAACAGTGCTCCTAACCGAATTTTGTCTAGAACCGATCTTGATCAGAATATGTAAATACGTAGGAAATATTATTACTATAGGAGTATGTGCGCAAACGCAGGTACACTTTCAATTCCTTCGGGTATGCTCTGATAGGACGGGCTCATCGACCAACGGAGAAAATTTCTTGTCATGTTGTGACCCCATTATCTTCGGTTCAAAGCCCCTAGGTTATCAAGACAGGTAGTGCAATTAAAAAATCAAAATTATGAGTATCTTGAGCGTAGAAATATGAGCTGACTTTTATAGCCGATATGACAATTTTTTAGTAGTTTTTAGTAAGGGGCTTAAGGGGTGGGTAACAAATCAAGTTTGCCAACGTTCAGGTCGCCATCTTGGTTTTTCAAGACCGTTTACTCGCGGAGATTGAACGCGGACTCA
This sequence comes from Pseudoips prasinana, assembly GCA_951640165.1. NCBI lineage: Eukaryota > Metazoa > Arthropoda > Insecta > Lepidoptera > Nolidae > Pseudoips > Pseudoips prasinana. The sequence continues at coordinate 11,270,374 of OX621239.1, forward strand.
TTGAGTTGTGCTTTGCAATATTCTGCAATATTGTTAATCTTGTTGGCTGTTACGAGCTCCATTTGTGTCAACAGCTAACAAAATAACGCTGATTTTAACTGTTTTGAGCATACTTATAAACTTTTTGTGAAAAAATAATGTCAAATGTTATTAATACTAGACTTCTGCAATCCCATGAAAGGATTGTTTGGTCACCGTGGAAAGACCCCCTGGAGGATTATCACGTAGAGTAATAAATCTCATGGAATTACAATTATGAGCAAAGAAATATGTACGAGAATTGGCTCTGTAGTCACCGGCAAACGTCTTCTACATCATATTTCATAATAATAATAATAAAAATGACTTATATAGTTTTCACAAGGAACAACAAGTACAGCGATTTGTAAATTGTGAATTATTTTTACAGTAATGAATAATTCTGGAGACCTTGTGAAAGTCTGGAGTCTTCACTCCTCAACAACATCAAGGGTAAGTCTATAGCCAATCTAGTAGGTAAGCTTTCTTGTCCTAGATATACTAACTACACGTCACAAGCTTCGAAGCGATCGTCACATGTGCTCGTCGACTAATTCACATGAAAATCACTCCAAGTAACTATGTCAAACCCCAAAACCGAATCTTAACCCACTGCGCGCCACTCTTAAACCAATTTATAATGTTGGATAATTTTTAGGACTATTTTAAATTTTAAATTAATGGCTGGAATCGTGGAATTGATTAAAATTAAATTTTTATAGTATCATTCAATACGATATAAACTGGCAGATCAAATTGTATCGTGCGTAGCTTACCACAGAGCGCTTACCTCAGATTGGCAGATTGTGCTAGTTCGAAATCCACAGGACTATAAAATTTATGATTTCATGTTTTCTTAGAAATCACTTTATTGCGCCAAATTTACACAAACTACGTGATGTAGTGAATGTTAAGATAAAACCATTTTAGACTAAAACCAAAGAGGTTCTTATTTTTTTTCATATTTATTCTGTCTACATCTCTATTGTTTGTGCAATATTCGAATAAATATTTTATCTGCATTTTCTTTATTTTAATATCATGTACTACTATTATTCTATTTGTGACGAGAAGCAACGATGTTCGTATTCTGTAGCAAGGAAATGCACTCCAAAATAACCGGATATGACGGTCTTATCTGATCCTTGTCATCTTCCTATGATGTAACGTCGTTAGCGACCGTATAAAGTCCCTGAGGAGCGATATCTGTTTGCTATGTTTGATCTATAACGGGTGTAAATTATAGCCTACTGAAAATATGTACCCGCCATGTTCATCATAAGATTTTTATTTTAAATAAACCAAAAATGAGACCAAACTCATTGGGTTGAAATAACCGGCAAGTTGCTTGTTTCTTAAAATCGGTTCCGTATATAATATAATATAATATATTTTCGATAATTAAACATAAACATAATCTCTTTGACAATAACTTAATACAAGCTAGATAAATATCATTGCTTTGATAAAATAAATTTTATAAACTTTTTCATTAAAACCGCATGAAAACATTTATAAAATTGTACCGAAATATCTTTGTAACTAGAAATAATGATGTATACTGAATTATATTACTACAGACATGTTCTAACTATTTACAAACGCTTTTTTTAAAGTCTACGTGAATAAAAACCTTTTTTATTTTATTTATTTTATACGTTTATTATTTCTAGTAAATTTATGCTGCTCTCTATACTATCTAAACTGATTTTTTGCCCCCGAAACCCTACTCTTAATTTAAAATATATAAATAAAATTATTTTTATTCATCTACTTGGTAGATTAATAAAAAAAATAGTACAATGGAATGGTTATTAAATATTTATAAGTCATCCGAATATGGATTGTAGACATGTTAATTATATATAATTAGATCGAAGTACAAATAGCCTGGTGTTACACCGTTGGACTGTACAGTCAGTTGTCTCGAGTTCAAGATATCTAACCTGCCGTGGAGTTCTCTTGGCGCCTGATGGGGGGAGCTCCGGGAACGCAGGTATGCTTCCTTCTTCAGTCCCCCTTTTGCACCATCTCTCAGATGGTCAAGCCGCGTGCCCAGGAGGACTCTAGATTGCCACGGGACCATAAAAATTTCTTAATGTTCCAAAATATCAATAATTACGTAAGTACTGAATTCATGTCAGCATTCGGTAAAGTGTCCTTCTCACGTTTGTAATGTTTGGAAATGGTTACTTAAGATGGGGCTTAAGGCTTTAACTGGAAGTGCCGGGGGCGAAGTTTCATTAGGTATACATATAATGAACTGTTTGCTTGTTAATATTGCTATGGACTAAGTTTGGGTAATTGTGCATAATATTATAGTACAACTTTTGGGTCGTAGGAACAGGGCCCGGCGCAATTACACTAAAAACATGAGGTCAAAGCACTGGCTCCTGAATGTCTGGATCCTAACTTTCACAATTGTAAGTGCAGTGTATTATTCTATGCGCGATAATTTAGAAAATGATTTCTTATCATTACGCGACCGTACGAAAATAACCAGGCTATTAATATATAAGGCAATAGCTGACTTAAATAACGAACTACTAAATGAATGGCAATGTAGATGGAATACGTCAACCAAGGGTCGCCATCTGCACCAGTTCTTTCCGGACGTTCGCGAACGGTTAAATAAAACTTGGCTAATCATAGACCATTGTGTTGCACAATTTCTTACCGGACACGGCAATTTTAAAAGTAAATTGTATAGTTTCAAATTAGTATCTTCACCAATCTGTCTGTGCTCAACTTCCAGTAACGAATATGAACAAACTGCTCACCACATCCTGTGGGAGTGTGATCTCTGGCAAAATCAGCGTGATATTATGTTAAACAGCTTGCAACCAATATCTGGAGTAGTTTATTATACGGATCTTGTAGCAACAAGGAACAACTTCCGTGCGTTTAAGCGTTTTTGCCATACGTACTATTGGAATCAAATATAACAGCTCACTTAGGACCCTTAAATTGATCCTCGGTGCTTTTGCAGCTGGCTTCTCTAGTTGCAAATCTCTCATTTTATGAGGCTATAGCCTCTTTACATCATTCTGTCTCCCGCTTTGCTCTGGAGGGAAGTGGAACTATTCATTTTCTAACTCCTCCTTTTTTCTGTTTCTGATTAAATTCGTTGCGGGATCCAAGACAGTTAAAGCGATTCCCCGGGACATGCCTGAGCTTCACCGCTCAGTGTCATTTCATTGTGTGCCACTGTTGATCCTGGCTTACAGGAGTTGCAGTGGTGGGTAAGAGGGAGGGACTAGTCCCGAATATATATAAATTGTAAGTTCAGTGTATTAAACCTTATCAATCATTTTCTCATAAATAAATGTTTAATCTATTGCTGCCTGGATTTTAAGTCTACGCCAGTTTTGTCTCGATGCAATATGGATAATCTTATTTTTACAGAAATTCATTAAATTTAATCAGTTCAGTTTTATTTTAGTTTGGTTTAATTTTCATATTCACGCATATGCGAGAAGAGACAGTCAGTCGCAGCGGTAGGGGTTTAAACCGCACAGAGTATATTCATAAACATACAAAATCGCAAACACAGAAAGAAGGATATAAATACTGTTTATAAATCAAAGCTGATTTCAACTTTAATTTACAACAACTGATTTAAACAAAATTTATATTAGGTAAAAACTACCCTATATTAAATTAAAAAATTAAACATATAGTTGAAACGTAAACCTCCTTATTTTCAAGTTGGTTGATAATAAAGTGCATATATATATACATGGGACGCGGGAGATTGCTAGCGTGTATTCTTGGCGTGAACTTAGCAAACATGCAGTTCTCACCAACTTCACCTAAGTGGCCAATGTTTTGAGTTTAATTTTTTGTGTTCTTACCTCACTGTTATTCTGTTCACGCAAATGTCAACAAACAGCAATAGTTGCATCTTATACAGTTTAACTGCATTATGTAAAAATAAAAAGTAAGAAAATAAGTAAGAATAATAATTTTATTACAAAATTGTAAAGATTCTTTTAGTTTACCTGTAAGACGTATTTTAGAACCAAATAAGACTTCAAACCCTGAAAAATTCGCGTTAGAATTTGTTTCCCTTCTCTGAGTAAATTTTACGTCCGCCCAATTTTTGTTTTTTTTATTTTATTTATTTATTTCCATAAATTAAATATACATTTTACTATGATAGCAAACCCAAAAACCACGGACATTTATCTGGACTGCTATTATTCTTCAGGACATACAATTCTAATAACTATTTATATTTATAAAAAGCCATTTTTGCCTATGAGAAAATTACAAGCACAGGGATTCGCGAATTCTAGATGACATTATTTCATTAAATTTTCTCCTGATGAAACAATTCAATATTCTACCCTTTCTTCAGTAACAGCTAAATATCCTACCCGATTCAATTAAAAGGAGTTAAATTTACTGAGGTTTATTCCTGGTAAACTAGGGGAAATTAATTTCTGTTCCTTCTTTTGTTTTGTGTTCTATACAGAATTATTTTTAGAACAAAATTATGTGAATCATTTGGGTTTATGGGACAAATTTAAGCACAGAATCAGCAAACCATCTTACGTAAAAGTCTTCAATTGTGGATCTTCGATAAAATGTTACCTTTCTTTAACCCCAAGATCTTTAAATGGAAGGTAAATGGAATATAAATACTATCAAAATAGATTTGGGGAATTTAGGACCAGTCTATCCTGGAAATCATTTCAGAACTGCCAAAGATACTGACTTTCATTGAATTATTATATTGACCAGACAACTTTTTATCTTCTAGTAGTAGTCTAGTCAATATAATAATATGATTGGTTTCGTAATTACCAGTTCGATTACCGGTAACTAAACGAAAGCTGCTTTTATACTAATTTTCAACAATATATAATAAATAATCATAGTATAGTACAACAACCGGCGTGCTTCAGAGTGGAGTTCTATTTACTTAACCCTTTGTAATGTTTATTAATAGTATTCCCCGACACATATCTTCATCCTACCATATTTATGGTGATGATCTTGAAATTTATCTCATACGCCTCTTGCTACACTGATTTAGCTGAAAGAGATTTATGTGTAAAGGGAATCCAATGAAAATCCCAAGTCAGTATCCTTGGCAGTTCTGAAATGATTTCCAGGGTAGGCTGGTCTTAAATTCCCCAAATCTATTTTGATGATATGTACATTCCACTTAAATCAGCTGATTTGCTGATTCATTGCTTAAAATTTACCCATAAACCCAAATGATTCACATATTATTGTTCTAAAATATTTCTATTTAAAACACAAAACATAAAAAGGAATAGAAATTAATTTCCTCCAGTTTATCAGGAATAAGCAGCAGTAAATTTAACTCCTTTTAATTGTAGCGAGTATGATATTTAGCCGTTACCGGAGTAGGGTAGAACAGTGAATTGTTTCATCAGGAGAAAATTTAATGAAATAATGTAATCTATAATTCGCGAATCCTTGTGCTTGTAATTTTCTCATAGGCAAGAGTTTGTGAATGTGAATTTTTTGTAAGGAAGTTCGCAAAATTTACTCGGCGAGGGGCAAGAATTTCTAGGTAGATTATTTCAGGGGTTGAAGTCTTATTTGGTTCTAAAATAGTCTCTCAAATAAAATAGCAGAATCATTACAAATTCGTAACAAACTTATTTTATTGTTATTACTTCTTATTTTCTTGCTTTTTATTTTGTCATAATGCAGTTAAAATGTAGTAGATGCAACTGTTGCTGTTTGTTGGCATTTGCGTGAACTAAATAACAGTTAGGTAAGATCACAAAAAATAATGCATTGGCATAAAACAGTGGGTGTAGTTAGTGAAACCTGCAGGATTGCTAAGTTTAGGCCAAGGATCCACGCCAGCAATCTCCCGTGTCCATGAACTGTGATCCCTTGACTACAACTAACAGTGCAGGCGCCGCAGCTGAGAACTGAAAACTTTCCAAAGTAAATCAAAAGTCTCTTCGGTCCGATCAAAACACACACACATAGATAGAAGATATAATTATTTATTTTGAATATAAAGCACGTAAAATATATATAAATATAGTGATAGCTTAAAACCTTATAAAAACTACATATTAGTCTGAATAATCTTTAACACATACATACATATGATGACTAATTGATACATTTAGGTCAACATAACAGTATTATTATGTTGACCTAAAGTGTGTTTCTTTATATTTATAAAGAAACACATGTACGGCACAGATGTTTCTCCAAAATGACGATTATGACAATGTTTATACAATTTCACTCGGTTTTAACAATGCAAAAGCTATGAAAATATTGCAATGAATTTCACAAAATCATGTACAGTAGTAATAACTCACAATTTAACATATTAAACTTATCGTTTAAAGAGGGCCTTTCAGACAAATTGAAAGTAACTATTGCAAAACCACTACACAAAAAGATTTTAAAATGTGTACAAAGCATTTGATTTGGCATATGAAGTGTTGTTAAACAAACAAGAATACGTGTGAATGGTTTTTGTGGACGGATCCCAAAAAGATTCTAAAACCTATCTTTTAGTCCGGATCGAACCTACTGAAAAAATAAATTGAAGATTAATAAAAGAGGACATCCTTAAAATTTAATAGCTCCGGGTTACTGCAAAAAGTTTTATTTAGTACACAGATTTTTGTCACCTCGAGAAAAGTCCCAAATATTATGCGACGATTTTTATAATAAATATTAGCAATCATATAACATATTTATTATTATGACATTTCTAAGAACAATTTGAATAAACAATTATTTGACATACATTTTACAATTTTTATAATTGATAAGATAAATAAACTGTATTGTACACCATTTGCAGAACATGATTTATAATATTAAAAACGGTACAATTAGCGGTCTTATTGCTTACAGCGATCTCTTCCAGACCTTTATTTTTCAATTATATTGTTAATTAGCAGGTTGAAGCGAAATAATCACGATAAGAACGTAACTAAAACCAATTTCATTGAATTTCGCTTGAATGAACTAAACATTAGGCAATGTTTAGTTTATTTTGTTAGTAACTATACCATAGCCAATATTACTAAAGCTATGGACATAACTCTTCTATAAATTATATTACATAACCATATTTACATACCATACTAGCTGTTCCCCGCGGTTTTACCCACGTTAAATTTTATAAATTATCATAGCTCCTCCCCGTAAGTGATAAAGTGATAATATGTAGCCTATATGTTGACCCGACCTCTTCAGGCAAAATTTTAAGTAAATCCATGCAGTACTTTTTGAGATTAGCCCGGACATACATACAGACAAACAGACACACAGACAAAAATTCTAAAAACTATATTTTTGGCTTCGATATCAATTGTAGATCACGCCCCAAGTATCCTTTAAAAAAAATCAATTTACAGTTTTGACTTTCCTACGATTTTATTATATGTATAGATTTAGCAAGTAAACTTGCTACTTCTAAGAAATGTAGGTAAAGGTATATTCCAAGCAAAAAAAATAAATACAGAGCATGTTGTTTAGTCTGCTTATTACTTTTACATTACATCTACCCCACAAAAGAGACTTATATTATGGAATAATTAAACGGAGGTATAGAAAGCACTTTTAAATTGACCACACCGGAAAGATTCCCGGTGTGGTCCGCAGATGCGAGTAAAAGCCGTCTCCATTGCTATTTGGGTGATCTTGATCTTTCCTATGATAAGCGACCACGACTTTGTTCTATAAGTAATTTTTTTTTACTCTCTTTTTATTTGGAGGTTTTTATCTGAACAGATATGCCAACCCCATCGTGCCTTTTACGTTAAATAACATTAGAACTTAATATTATACTTTAACTACATTGAACAACTAAATAATATGTATATCTATTAATATAATTTGTGATAAGGGTGAAATGGAGTCACAGATGAAGAACTGTTATTAAAAAGCATAACTTTCTGGCACCTTCTGAAGTTGGTTGAGATAAAATTGACTGGATTAACCCCACGTTTAATTTATTTAGGTCTAGTTCCCTCAAAAGTGACCCACTCTCACGCTTGTTCCGGGTGTTCCATAAGTCATCACTGGTAGTACACACTGGTATTATTCGGAACGAGAAGATGTAGCATAGTTTCCCAAATGCTACCCAGCTCAATTAGATTCGATAGTAAGTATATTAAGAACATAAAACTTCTTCCCCTATAACGGGAACAAACAAAATCATTTTCGAACAGAATATTTCAAGCAGCATTGCATCTAAAATATCTTTAGTATAAAAATATTGACAGCAAGTTTCATTTACAACGCCGAACAAAGGACGGCATGAAAGCCGATGGCCGCCATGCTACAGAAAATAATACAGTAGTTCATCTTCTCTCCATTTACAATGTATTCGGTCCGACAATGTGTAGAAATAGGGCAGTTCTTGAATTACTTTAATAGAGTTAGACTATGCAAAAGCATAAGCCAAGTGTGACTTCGACTTGCACATTGAGGGCTATGTTCCATCCTTGGATATATAAAAATATAGCCATTTATTTAGTTAGTTATTAAGTAAGTTGTTAATATTTTTTTAAATCTGTTATTAGGAAACACCTTAAATATAGATTGGTATTTATTAACTATATTTTTTATGATTAAATTAGCAAACTTTAAATAAATCGTTAATAATGTTGATATTTTAAATCTATTGTGGAATGTGCTAACCAATCTTTTTACAAATAATACCCTCCTTAAAAAAGTAAGTAAAAAAGTAGTAGTTTCAAAGAAAATTATATAAAAACGATATTGTTTTAATGTTTATTTTTCCATTTTAGAAATGAAATCTACTGCTGGACAAAGTCCTCGCCAAAAGATTTCGACAATGGAGTTATGTCCATCCTTACAGGATCACACTAATATTTAAAAGGCGAAAGTTTGTTAGTGTGCATGTTTGTTACTTCTACACGTCTAAACGGCTGGAGCCAAATTAATAAAATATGGTATGGAATAAGCTAATTCTCCTTTTTTTGTATAATATAATATCTGGGGACTATGTCACACAGATCATCCTAACCCCAAACTAAGCAAAGCTTGTACTATGGGTACCAGGCGACGATATACATACTTATATAGATAGATAAATACTTATATACATAGAAAACATCCATGACTCAGAAACAAATATTCGTGCTCATCACACAAATATTTGCACTTACTGGGATTCGAACCCAGGACCACCAACTTCGTAGGCAGGAGCACTACCAACTAGGCTACGGTGACCGTCTCTGGATTAACACATATGCTATAATTTATAAAGTTTAACCACAACCGCAGCTAGTATGCCATAATCGCTACGGTTGGCAAACGGGTTGGCGGTTGCAATATGATGGTCATAGTACAGACGCCAGCACATCCAGCTGCCCCAATCTGTCAAATTCCTTTTACAGATATTCAACTTTATCACTTTAGCATAAGGTTCACTTTCGATTGGGGAAATTTGACAGATTGAGGTAGTTTGATGTGCTGGCGTCTGTACACAGAGAGACGCTGCTGCCCGTTCTCTGGGAGATATTCCTTCAGGACGATTGCTATACCGTCCACGCGACGTAATGCGGTGGTGATATTCTTTGCCATTAGTCACGCAGCAAAAAATGTGAAGGTCTGCCATATAAAACAAAACAAATACCCTTTTTAAAAGGTATCAAGTTTGTGGTATTTATTTAATATTGAAACAGATAGATTCGATTTTAAAATGCTCTTTTGTTCATTTATAAATATTAATTAAAAGTCATTTAGTGTCATGTATCTTGTAACTTCCGGCAATCAATATTGAATGTTAGATTCAGTAAACAGTTTTTTTTGTCGTAATTTTTTCCCTAACGCACTGTGCATGTGTTGCTGAGACAGTATGTCACAAAACATAGTAGAGACAAAAAATAAGAAACTTGAACCTTTTACATTTTTTAATTTGTTTTAGTGACAAAAAATATTTCATACAAACGGTAAATACTTACTTTTCACGCCGCAGGTCATGGGTTTGATTCCCACCCAGAACAGATATTTGTGTGCATGAACTTGTCGGTTAGTCCTGAGTCTGGGTGTAATTATCTATACAAGTATGTATTTACAAAGGAAAAGTAGTATCTATACATATAATAAAATCGTAGGAAAGTCAAAACTGTACATTGAATATTTTTTTAAAAGGATACTTGGGGCGTGATCTACATTCGATATCGAAACCAAAAATATAGTTTTTAGAATTTTTGTCTGTTTGTCTGTATGTATGTCCGGGCTAAAGTCAAAAACGACCGCATGGATTAACTTCAAATTTTGCATTAATATTACTAAGATGTCGGGTCAACATATAGGCTATATATTATCACGCTATCACCTACGGGGGAGGAGCTGTGATCTTATCTATACATATAATAAAATCGTAGGAAAGTCAAAACTGTACATTGAATATTTTATTAAAAGGATGCTTGGGGCGTGATCAACATTCGATATCGAAACCAAAAATATAGTTTTTAGAATTTTTGTCTGTTTGTCTGTATGTATGTCCGGGCTAAACTCAAAAACGACCGCATGGATTAACTTCAAATTTTGCAATAATATTACTAAGATGTCGGGTCAACATATAGGCCATATATTATCCCGCTATCACCTACAGGGGAGGAGCTGTGATCTCATCTATACATATAATAAAATCGCAGGGAAGTCAAAACTGTACATTGAATATTTTTTTAAAAGGATACTTGGGGCGTGATCTACATTCGATATCGAAACCAAAAATATAGTGTTTAGAATTTTTGTCTGTTTGTCTGTATGTATGTCCGGGCTAAACTCAAAAACTATTGCATGGATTAACTTCAAATTTTGCATTAATATTACTAAGAGGTCGGGTCAACATATAGGCTACATATTATCACGCTATCACCTACGGGGGAGGAGCTATGATCTTATCTATACATATAATAAAATCGTAGGAAAGTCAAACGGTACATTGAATATTTTTTTTAAAGGATACTTGGGGCGTGATCTACAATCGATATCGAAACCAAAAATATAGTTTTTAGAATTTTTGTCTGTTTGTCCGGGCTAAACTCAAAAAGCACTGCATGGTTTAACTTCAAATTTTGCATTAATATTACTTGCATTAATCACAAAGGTAACTCCCATTAGATTATGTTGACCCGACGTCAACATAATCTAATGGGAGTTACCTTTGTGATTAATGCATCGTTGATTATTATTTTACTTTAGTTGACTTACTGACTTTACTTAAGGACAATTGATGAAATCGGGTAATTTTTTTAAATAACAGTAGCAAAGTAGTCTTTAGTTTATTTCATAGCTAGGTTATTTATAGGTTAAGTTTTCTTTAATTTATATTGCTTATTTCTTTTGAAAGTTATATTTTTTAGATTTAGCTAGAAATAAGTAGTTATATTGGTTATCATTCAAAATTGTCGCGGACGAAGTCGCGGGAACCAGCTAGTATGTAATATATCAGTTATCTGGTTTCCATAGTAGAAGCTTTGTTTAGTTTGGGATCAGCGGGCCGCATGTTAAGAATGTCCCAGGATATTATTATTAATATAAACTATTGTGGATAGTTAATGGCAAACTATGTATATTTGCGAAAAATCCAACATATTATTTCATGATTTTTATTCTAATTCGTACTTTAATTTAAGTAGACAGATCATTTAAAATACATTCGAATCTTAACTAATTCACGCTCTTTCGAGCCTACTGTACTTCTTTTTACAGGTGCAACTTGTGGGCTAGATATACAAAAAAATCGTACAACACTCTCCGCGTCCAATATAACAATGCGTTTAGGATACTTGTGGGGCTGCCCCGTTTCTGTAGTGCGTCAGGGATGTTCGCAGATGCGCACGTAGATTGCTTTTACGCAACAATGCGCAAAAGGTGTGCTTCTCCGGTGCGCAGGGTGTGGGGCAGCCCCAACAGCGTCTTAAGCATGGTTGCCAGTTGACTGGACAGTAAATACGTTGGTCACTGTTGTGCAGTCTCCCATGGGATGGCACAACGGTGACAAACCTTCTTTTATTTATGTACGTGTTCCGTGCTTTTGATTAATGTCAGTGATTACTAACATAGTCGTAAGTTTATACTAACAATCTTGTTGAGTCTTAGTTACTCTAATAAAGAAAGTTCTATTCTATTCTAATTTAATCCTGGTTATATTTAATTGTGAGCTTAACAATACCGGTTAATACTCATAACCTAAAACATCATCATCACGTCAACCTAATAACGTCCACTGCTGAACAAAGGGCTCCACCAAAATCTCCACAATCGCCGATCTTACACAACCCGCCAGTACTAAATAAATTTTATTATAATGTATGTAATATACATTATCATAACACGAGGCAAGCACTATAATGTTAAAAACCAGATACATCAGCAAAGCGTTTGCTGTGGTCTCTTTACGCTGAATATTAAACTTTAAAATAGACCACATTAAACTGAAATGCAGATTCCAGTTATAACCATGAACACTTATAACAATACCATGTACAATAATGTTAAAATATCCAGAATTTATTAAATCAAATGTCTGTTTTGACTTTTACCATGTTTGGCAAAGTGATTTAGTCTCAAAATGGGAAATCATAAATGTAATCGTCCGGCGGGTCTCGAACCAGTACCATCTGCCAATTCGGAGTAGGCGCTAGGATTAGAAGATCATATATCCATTCGTTTGAATGTTCTTGACTACTCCGCAGTTAATGCGTTTATTTCTCGAGCTCGTCAAAATCATCATGTTATTGTATTTTATCAAAATCTAGTAAGTCTAATCCTACTAATAGGAATTTACATGTAAATTAAACCAACAAATATGAGTGCTTCTTATGTATTATTTTTTGTGGGCTGGTTGTCGGGGTTGGCAGATACGTTGTTTATGTTTTTATAGACCTCCGCGATTCTAATTTAACAAATCACACAATTAGTTGTCCGGCGCGGGACTCGAACTCGTGACACTAAGTGGTGAGGCAACCGTCTTAGCCGGTGCGCCACACATGCATTAAAAAATGTGTTGTTTGTAGGCCATTTTTTCAATAGAACTAAATTGCGTCATAGCCTTATCATTTATACCATGTCTTGTTTTAAAAAGTCCCTGTTAATGAGACAGCAATCATACAGTTAAAAAAAGTAAAGTTAACCTATTTTGTACTCTGGTCGTGTACATGAACAATTCTTACCTTAGAATCTCACATTTGTCGTGAAACTAAGTGAATATCGTGCCGACATTTCCGGTCTCACCGGGCTGTCCGGAACTCAGTCGCCACTAACTATTGTTGATGACCGACCGGAACTTTGTGCACAGTACATCATATTAAGATTTAGATTTAGATGCTGCAACCAACACTATGAGATAGTTAAACATCTACGTGGATATTATTGTTAGGCGAAATATAAAGACTAAACAACGTTAATTTATTTATATTATGAAAACAGCAGGCGTTTTTCATAATATAAATAAACATCGTAGAGGATTTCAGAACTGTGGTTTACTAAGCATATTGGAAAACCAGTTCATAAAATTGCTTGTTTAATAGTTTATTCCTCGCAGCACCGTGAAAGCCTGTGTTTTTACATTTACCTTATACCTTCATAATACGGAATTTCCATATAGATTATAAAGTCTATTATTATAATGCATTCAATTTATTTTTTTACGAATACGGTATACTAGCGCAGGATCGGCTATTGCGGAGATCCTTGGGGGAGGCCTTTGTCCAGCAGTGGACGTCTTTCGGCTGATATGATGATGATGATGATGCCTGTATACTAAATAATTTATAATGGATTTTGTGATTTTTTCTATGATAAACGAAAATAAATATTTTGAATATGACAAGTATATAGTTAACCATCGCATCGAGTGGGATTTGTCTTTATTTAACTAATCATCTAAACTAATATTTTAAAAATAAAAGATATTATTTTTTTTGTTTGTTTCTTTGTTTGTAATGTACTCACTCAAAAACTACTTAACTAATTTACTTTATATTTAATCATCAAAAAAAAAAAATGTCATTTGTAGAAAAAATTTACTTATGGGGATACATAAAAAATATAATAAACTCATTATTTACCGTGCGTTGTGAAAATGTTGAAAATATATAAAATTATGTGCTACATGTCTACAGTACTACGAACAAAAACCGTAAGTTTACATGTTTAACAATAAAATTTAAGTCAAGTAAACCAGTTTTTGTTCAAATTATTTAATCAAAACAGAGATAAAATTGGGAGATGATTATAGTGGGAAGGAATGGTTGTTGTTTTCTTTAAATTGTCCAGATAAAGTACTTAATTTTTATCTAACTAGGTCTGTGAAATCGGGATGGGTCATTAGTACATTTTTTTCGGGAATGTTCAAGGGTGTCTGTGTTGACTGTTTTACTAGCATATTAGCTATATTAGCACTTGCAAGAGGATAATATCTATAGCGATTAGAGAGCGAGGGAGCAGACACGGGTTATTCCTAAAGCGTTGTGGAACTGACATATCCCTGTATAAGACGCAGGAGACTTTTTTTATGGTTTTGGTTAGAATATTGTGTCAATTTAATAATTAGCTGCTCTAGCCCGCGGTTTTATCCGCGTTAAATTTTATAAATTATCACAGCTCTTACTACGAAGGTGATAGCGTGATAATATGTAGCCTATATGTTGACCCGACCTCTTATTATACGTAAAATTTGAAGTAAATCCATACAGTATTTTTATTTTATATTTAATATTATTTTAATTTAATTTAGTCCGGACATACATACAGACAAACATTGTAAAACTATATTTTTGGCTTCGATATCAATTGTAGATCACGCCCCAAGTATCCATTTAAAAACATATTCAAAATATTCAATGTCCGGGCTGACATTTTCATCATATTCCCAATGTTTAAGTAGGGACTTATGTGAGATACAGGAGGTACATTAACGTTTTAGACTAATCCCAACTTTTTAATAACTCGTATTTTTTAATTAATCGGGCCTCTGGCTCAAAAAGGTTATTATAAGCTTAAACTGTCTCTATTGTCTGACTGCTCGAACCTCGTAGGCTTCAAGCGGATAGTCAGTTTTAAATCCGGTTTTTAATCTGATAGCTAGTTACAATAGAACATCTGATTGTATTATTAAGATTATTAAAATTAATATTATCATTAAGGAATGTCTTCGTAAGGTGGAGGTATTTTCCCAGTCGGGCTGCTCTTTGAGCGAATGAACGCTGTGCCCTCAGGTCAGTCAATTAAGAATTAATATTAATAACTAGCTGTGCCCCGCGGTTTTACCCGCGTTAAACTTTATAAATTATCACAGCTCCTCCCCCGTAGGTGATAGCGTAATAATATGTAGACTATATGTTGACCCGACCTCTTAGTAATATTCATGCAAAATTTGAAATAAATCCATGCAGTACTTTAGCGTTAGAGTTTAGCACGGACATACATACAGACAAATAGTCAAAAATTCTAAAAACCATATTTTTGGCTTCGATTTTGATTGTAGATCACGCCCCAAGTATCCGTTTTAAAAAATATTCAATGTACAGTTTTGAATTTCCTACGATTTTATTATAATATGTATAGATTATAAAATTGTGATAAAACAACTTTTGTGAAATTTACCTAATGCCTATCTGATATAGTAGACACGTAGTAACTTAGTCTAGAAAACTAAGCGTTGCCAATCCTATCCGATGTTGCTTTATTATCTGCATAATTAAAAAGCATCCAAAGAAGTGTATGGCAAAATAAGTTACAAAACAAAACCAATTAAGATTATATAGGTGAGGCAGAGTTCCATAATTTGAAAGTTAAGTGCCATGAAGTGCAGCCTAATAATAATGAGGTAAAATCTAGCTTAAGCGGCTGTTCTCATCCCCTGGTGAAAAGTTGCGATAAACTTTTAAATTCTGGCGCAGTCCCCAAAAGCTTAGTTCGAGACTGTAATTAATTTTTAATCCGGTATCCTTACTTTGCGGCTTCACATAATAAATTAATTTTCGCCAGCGTTTTGATGATAATCAGTTAATTCAGCGTTTCTCTTTTGCAATACAAAGGATCCAAAGTAGGATTGTTCTAATTAATTATTTGGGCTTTCAAATAAGGGGTAGTATGTATGGAAGAAATGCTTTTTGTTGAGTTTTTGTAATTCTAGCAAATCGGCAAACAAGCTTACGGCGTACCTGATGCTCAGCGGTTACTGTAACCTATGAAGCTCGCGACAAGCACACACTTACAACTATTCAACGGTGTGTGTGTATTCGTTTGTGTGTTGTGTGAGTGTGTGTGTGTGTGTGTGTGTGTGGGTCTGGGTTTGTGTGTGTCGCAAGTTACCTGGAGATTTTTTTAATATGACTGTTACAGTTAGCTTAGGAGAATGTCAATGCTTCCCCGGCAATAAAGGCGAAAGGGGATGCAAGTCATCTACCAAACAAGACTAAAAACTAATTAACCGGTGTCAGAGGGGGATAACGGGGTTCAAACTACTGTTGTGGTTACTGACGTGGATATTCATAAGAGGGTTTTTAGGGATGTTTTGTGTAACTGTCAGTCTACATCAATATGTAAAGACTCAGGCCGCTCATCCGATTAAGGATCGATATTTCATCGATATAAAATCAAATTGATCGATTCTTAAGAACGATGATGGTCGCGGCACGTTCACGGATTATACAGTGTCACGAGAGTTTCTAACAACGTACGTAAGTCATGATGATTGTCATCGTATTTTGGAATATCGGGGTTTTCTCCAGCCTCACTGCTCAAAGAGCGAAGGAATGCAATCTTCTACCGTACTCAAATGCTGTTTCTAATAACGCTATCCAGGGATCTCGTGTAGTGCCAAGTGAACTCTAGATAAATTAATTTTAATATCTTTGCATTCCTTTCTTTAATAATTAAGACTTTTTTGTGTATTTAGCAAGTCAACAACATGAACTTATTCATGTTGTTCTTCAATTTAATGGGCATATTAAGATCCTTTAGTTACGCCCTTCAATTATATTATTTTACGCCGTGTGTTCATTTGCTTTCAATTACTTTACAGAGATTTACCGTAATTCAGTAACAATAATATTAGGAGTTATACCCAGTAGATGAAGGTTCAAATCCTATTCTAAAATATATTTTTTACATAACTTTGTTGGCAATCAAGAATACGGCCCACATGATGGTAAGTGGTCACCGTAGCCTATGAACGCTTGCAACACCAATGGCATCATTAGCTCGTTGCCGACCCTTTAGAAACCTTTTAACTCCCTTTTGGAAGGGCCCCATGTTGTAGTCTCTTGGGAAAACCGTAACAGGGAATTCATTCCGCAACCTCAACGTTTGTGGGAAGAAGTTTCGCTGAAAGCGAACCGTACGAGGTCGAAAAGTTTCGAGGATGTGAGGATGAACTCCCTGTCTGTGGCGAGAGGTGCGATGGTAGAAGGTGGCCGTGGGCATCAAATCAAATAATTCCTCTGAACACATCCCATTGTATAGACGGTAGAACACAGAGAGAGGCAAAGTCTCTCCCAGGGTTCAATATGTCTATATAGCTTAGGATCGTCGATAATCCTCACAGTGCATTATTGGACTGAGTCAAGAGGTGCTTTTAATTCTCAGAATATGCTCAAAATTGCAATACTGTTTCTATGAAGCGATTTAACCCTTCCCTGACTGTATTGATATAACAGATGTTGAATAATTAAACTCCCTTAAACTTATCATTGATGGCCACCGAATACCATCCAGCGGTCGCCACGGCAGAAACATATTAATGTCCGACATTACGGAATAGCCAACGGTCAGCAAATTTTACGATGATGGATTGAAAATGGCGCACATGGCAACCAAGTCCCACATGAATAAATTAATGCCCTTATTAAAGTCACAAGGATTACGTGAGTACTGCCCGTTGACTTATAGCTTATTTGAATTATGATTTTAATATGTTCGCCTTTGCGTGTTTTAAAGCTCGCGTGTCAAAGAGCTGTGCTATTAGTGATCAATTGTTAGCGTTGCCACTTGAGTTTTTGCTCGAATTTAATCTCAAAGCGCTGTGGTTTTTTTTTCTACTGTATGTATGCTTATTAGGTAACCTAGTGCAGTATAATTTACCCGGAGCATGAGTTTGAAGAATCAAAACGTACCGTACGAGCGAGTTTGAACACTCAACGGGTATGCAGACAATCACAATGCTCTGTTCCCATCGAGGGCTTGAATTGAACTGTACATTTTGGGGGTAATAGACTTTACGAAGTCTTTGGAACTAAAAATCCGATATGTAAATATTGGTCTATGATGATTTTGAAATACGATATAAAAAGAATCATCATCATCATAATATCAGCCGAAAGACGCCCACTGCTGGAAAAAGGCCTCCCCCAAAGATCTCCACAATTGCCGGTCTTGCGCTATTCGAATCCAGCTGTTTCCAGCGACGCGCACAAGATCATCGGTCCATCTTGTAGGGGGCCTGCCCACGCTGCGTCTTCCGGTTCATGGTCGCCACTCAAGAACCTTTCTGCCCCAACGGCCATCGGTTCTACGAGCTATGTAAAGAGAATATACAATGTTTATACGGATCCTGATCATCATGTCAGTCGAATGAAAAGCCTCCCCCAAAATATTTCCATAATGCATTGGTCCGTCATTATGTACCGATATGCCATAATCACCATGCTTGGCAGATGGGTTAGCGATTGTAGATGATCATAGTCCTCAAAACAAAGCTGCTGTCCATTATCAGAAATATATTCCCTTGGAACGACTTCTAAGATGAGATTGGTTGGCGATATTTTTCTTGGCCGTCAGCCACACAGCCAATATAATACATGAATCCAGATATATCTCTTTATTCTAAACATTCATATGATACACGACATTCTTGGAGTGACAATAATATATACAACATATTACGTGTGTTACATATGCATAGCACACTTTAACCGCTGACTAGCATTTACCCCATTGTTACACTTCGCAACAGCGAGTCACACGAAGGCGCTTAATCAGCATAGCCGGAAAGCAACGTGACCACCGCTGTACCGGACACCCGAAGCCCGCTCCTCGGCTCCGTGGGACCGGCCACTTCCTACTCAACCATCGAACGGTCGTCACCTAATTAACTTAGTTCATATAATTTTATTGTAATTCCTTGATAAGTAAATTAAATTATTTTAAGTTTGATCTTGTATTTTTTTGGGTCCTTGGCTGTCGACTTTAATATCTGGCGCAGTCTAACGGATAGTAAAAATAGAGTCAGTGCATCAAGCAGGACCGGAGCAGCTATCCAGAACCTACGGTCGTCGCAGCCAGCGGAGTATCCGGACATTGATACACCAGAAGTACAAGATCTACGAATGTGAGTACTTTAGATTCATACTAGAGTCGCTCTCCTTTATATTTTAAGTGTTTCCTTTAAATTACCAAGATTTTCCATCCAAGGCAATCTCGGTCCCCTAGATTAGAATATAGGCATAGTAGAAACTATCAATTAGATTTAAATAGAAACCTAGATTTAATAAATTTATTTCCTGAACGTAATAAGAGTTCAACGATGGCAGACTCACTAGTTGACCACATCTATAAAACCCTACGGCTACTTCCCGAATTTGACGGGAACGTAAACGTTCTCACGCGATTCGTTAAATTATGCGATCAGATGGTCGCAGCGTATATGAAAGACGAACCCGAGTATGGGCTGAGTAACTTGGCTTTATTGAACGGAATATTAAATAAAATTGTTGGACAAGCATCTCGTACTATAAATACGAACGGTATTCCCGATAACTGGGCCGGTATTAAAGCTGCCCTGGTTAATAATTTTGCGGACCAGCGCGATGAGACCTCTCTATATAATGACTTAGCGCTGTTATCACAAGGTGCCATGACACCGCAGGAATATTACGAAACCTGCCAAAATTTGTTTAGCACTATTATGACCTATATCAGTCTGCATGAAACGGTAGCGGAAATAGAAAAATCTAAAAAAGATCTATATAAAAAGTTAACACTCCAAGCCTATCTACGCGGCTTACGCGAACCGTTGGGTTCCCGCATCCGTTGCATGCGCCCTGAGACGATAGAAAAGGCATTAGAGTTCGTTCACGAAGAAATGAACACCTTGTACTTACAGCAACGCAACGAGTATGTCCCTGAAACGAAGCCGTCGCCTCATCACCAGGTTAGTCCTAGATTTAATTCTGGCACCATGCCGCCATCTGTTTTTATGCCGCCCATGCGACCATTTAACGTACCACCAATTAAAACTTTTAATAGGCCTGCTCAGCCTGGCCCTTACCCTGGCCCTCAGCCTGGCCATTCTAAAATGTATGTGCCCTACGCACCGCAACCCTTTGCTAGATATAATGCACCCCATTTTCGTGGACCTTCAAGGACTCAGCAAATGTTTGGTGCGCCACCGCCCAACTACAGACCCCAAAGTAATGTATTTAAAATACAGCAGAGACCCATGACAAATAACGTCCCGCAACCTATGAGTGGCGTGAGTCACTATGTCCCCAAATTTATACCGAATCGTACACCCAATGACTGGACTAGATCAGGAAACCCGCCGCCCTCGAATTATTTTAAAACGCGTGAGGTAAACTTTAATGACTTTGACTACCAGGACTATGAATACGACCCATACTTTGAATATTACTCCGATGACTATCCCCAGGAACAGTATCAACATGACCATATGTACGAACCTCCTTATTGCACGGATTTTATTAACGAATCAGAAGACATTCCATCTTGTGAACCCGCAGGTAATAGTGGGGAGGATTTTCGGAAAACCCCGAAATCCGTAAAATTAAAATAGAAGTAAATTTACAATCCCAGAGACAGCTACCGTACATCCAAATTTTAGATCCACCTATTAAACTTTTAATTGATACAGGTGCAAATCAATCTTTTATCAGCCCCGAGACTGTAGAAAAATTTTTTTCGCACGTAAATTGTAATTATGAACCTTTTGAAGTAACAAATATCCATGCCACCTCTCGTTGTAACTACTCTATTACAATACCGTGTTTCCGAGAATTTAACGAGTCCGATGATGTAACTTTCTTTGTTTATACTTTTCATGACTACTTTGATGGTTTGATTGGCTCGGATTTATTAGAAAAATTAGAATCTAATATTGACATGAAGAATAAATTATTAATAACACGAAATTCGAAAAATCCCTTGTTAATGTACGATTCACGTAATTGTAATTTATTTGAAGATATTATTCCGGCAAATTCATCTAAATTATTACGTGTACCTATAAATTTTCATGACGGTGAAGTAGCTATACCTGAACAAATTATGTCCAATTGCATAATAAACGATTGCATTACAACAGTCCAGAATAATCGAGGTATTTTAGAAGTAACTAACCCTACGCGATATGATGTAGTATTTTCGATGGACCGTCCCGTACTTGCAGAATTATTTAATATTAAGTGCACGCGCACCAAACAACGTACCGACCGCGACCGTATTAATGAAGTTCTATCCAGACTACGCACCGATCATTTAAATTTGGAAGAAAAAGCCAATTTAGAGTCACTTTGTTCTCAGTATGCTGACATTTTTTATCTTGACCCTGAGCCATTGTCATTTACCAACCAAATTAAACACAAAATACGTACAACTGACGAATTACCTATCTATACTAAAAGTTATAGGTACCCCTATATTCATAGAAAAGAAGTTCAAGATCAGATAGGCAAAATGTTACAGCAAAATATAATTCGGCCTTCACAGTCTGCCTGGAGCTCCCCCATATGGGTAGTTCCCAAAAAAGTTGACGCCTCTGGTAAAACAAAATGGCGTTTGGTAGTAGATTTCAGGAAGTTGAACGAAAAGACGTTAGACGATCGCTATCCTATACCTAACATAGCAGATGTCCTAGATAAACTGGGAAACTGCCATTATTTCACTACTTTGGACCTTGCTAGTGGATTTTACCAGGTGGAAATGCATCCTGACGACATTTCCAAGACAGCCTTTACAGTAGAACATGGCCACTATGAGTACTTAAGGATGCCGATGGGTTTGAAGAATTCTCCATCCACGTTTCAGCGTGTGATGGATAATGTTCTTAGAGACCTCCAAAATACCATTTGTTTAGTATACTTAGATGACATTATAATATTTTCCGTTTCACTGCAAGAACATATGGTTAACTTAGAAAAGTATTCAAAAGACTCAGAGAAACCAACTTTAAGATTCAAATGGACAAATCGGAATTTTTTAAATTAGAGACCGCATATTTAGGCCATATTATTAGCCACGAAGGTATAAAACCAAACCCCGATAAAATATTGGCAATACAAAAATTTCCAATACCCAAAACAGCTACCGAAATTAAACGTTTTTTAGGGTTAATAGGTTATTACCGTAAGTTTATTCCAGATTTTGCACGTATTACAAAACCCATGACCCAATGTCTGAAAAAGGGCTCTAAAATTAATATAAATGATACAAATTATAATAACTGCTTTGAAAAATGTAAGACTTTATTAACCAACGACCCCATATTACAATATCCTGATTTTAATAAGGACTTTATTTTAACTACAGACGCATCTAATTTAGCTATTGGTGCTATTCTCTCTCAAGGTTCTATAGGCAGTGACAAACCTGTTGCTTATGCGTCCCGGACCCTTAACACTAGCGAAATAAATTATAGTACTATAGAAAAAGAACTTTTAGCTATCGTGTGGGCAACCAAATATTTTCGCCCATACTTATTTGGCAGAAAATTTAAGATTGTAACCGATCACAAGCCCCTTCAATGGGTGATGAATTTAAAAGATCCGAATTCACGTTTAACCCGCTGGAAGTTAAAATTAAGTGAGTTTAATTTTACTACAGTATATAAGCAGGGTAAATTAAATACTAACGCAGACGCGTTATCGCGCATTGAAATTAACAATGAAGATCTTAGTTCAATAGCAGTCCAACCATCAGAAAATTTACCTTTAGAAGTTGAATCTTCTGGGTCCAGCACCGCAACCGCTCATACGAGTGCGAAAAATCCAATTTTAGAAATACCAATTTCGGATGAACCCCTTAACAAATTTCATCGTCAAATATGTTTAGTTGTAGTAGGAGATATAAAAAAACGCCCAATTGTGACTAAACCTTTTGAATCTCACACTAGAACCGTGATACAACTATCGGAAAATAGTTTGGAAGGTGACGTCATAAATGCTATTAAAGAATACGTAAACCCAAAAGTAAGAACAGGATTGATTATTACTCCACCATTACAAATGTATAATATTATACCAATCATACAAAATAACTTTAAAAGCTCCTCATTTAATTTAGTTTTAACTAAAAAGGAACTAGAGAACGTTAAAGACTATCTTCGACAGCAAGAATTTATCAAAAATTATCATGAGGGAAAAACCAACCATCGTGGTATTACAGAATGTTTTCTTTCTCTTTCATGCAAATACTTTTGGCCTAGAATGAAGGAACATATTTCTAAATATATTAACGAATGTAGTATCTGTGGTCAAGCGAAATACGACCGTAATCCTATAAAACAAAAGTTCACTATAGTTCCGCCACCTTCAAAACCATTTCAAATAGTTCATCTTGATCTTTTTACAGCTCAAAATGAAAAATTTTTAACAATAGTTGACGCTTTTTCTAAGTATTCACAAGCATATCATTTACGTGATGGCACAGCCCTTAGCGTTGTTCAAGCTTTTTTGACATTTAGTACACACCATGGCATTCCGATGACAGTTGTTACAGATCAGGGACCAGAATTTACAAACGCATTATTTGCTGAATTTGTTAGGTTACATAATATTCAACACCACAAAACTCTTGCACACACCCCTAATGACAACGGCATGATAGAACGATTCCATTCAACAATTCTTGAACACTTACGTATTTTAAAATTAGAAAAACGCAGCGAACCCGTTATAAATTTAATGCCCTATGCAATATTAGGTTATAATAACTCTATTCACAGTTTTACAAAATGTAGACTGATTGACTTAATTACTGGACATTTTGACCCTCGCAGTCCCTTAGACATTAATTTGTCTGAACATTTGCTTCAACAATACATATTGGACCATAAAGAACGAATGACGCGAGTATATGACATAATCAATGAATCTTCTTTACATGACCGGACTATACTGACTGAAAATAGAAACAAAGACCGTGAAAACGAAGTAGAATACGTCCCCGACCAGCAGGTATTTGTCCGGAACCCTACAGCGAGTAGACAAAAATTGGCCCCCAGATATACCCAAGACACCGTCCTAGCTGACCTGCCTATTCATATTTATACGCGCAAGAAACGCGGTCCGGTGGCCAAGTCCCGACTTAAAAGAAGCCCTAAAGATCCCGTATTGTTACAGGATACTACTGTTGGTGCTAGTCCGACTGACTCGAGGACAAGAAGTAACGATTGACCCATTAGGCGATGGCCCTGGGTTGCTTCCGTTTGAATTGGGAAACACCCGAATTATTTCCCACTATCATTCTTTTCTTAGTTATATAAGTCTTAGCAATATTGAATCTCAAATTGGGCAAGTTAAAGACCAGCTATCTCAATTTAGTCCTAAGATTAATAACGCCACACAATTTTTGTACGAACCACATTTAGAATATCTCAGTTTAAAATTAAATAAAGTATATGATAGTCTCCAATCATTCGAACATATTCGTAATAAAAGAGGACTCATCGACGGACTTGGCTCCATAATTAAAAGCATATCGGGTAACTTGGATTATACTGATGCTATTAAGTACGAGAATGCAATAAAAGTTTTTCGTAGTAATGAGCATAAATTAGAGTCTCAAGTTACTCAGCATATTAGCTTATCTAAAGAATGGATGTTGCATGACACCAAATTATTAGCCAATATAACTTCAAATCAGAATAAAATAAGTAAACTTTTAAATCAAATTGTTAATAACACCCAAACTGATTTGGTTAATTACGCCCATATTGCCCAATTCCTATTAATATTAAGCGATAATATAGATAAGTTAGAGGTAGAGTTTTATAGGCTAGAAAATACATTAGCATTTATTCGTGCATCGAGCATGACTCATTCCGTAGTTAGTATTTCTGAATTAAAAAATATGCTAAGTAAACTTAGAACTTTATATTCAAGTAAAGAAATTCTTGATATAGAGATTAGGTATTATTACGATATTATTAAGCTAGGATATTATTACTCAAATAATGAGATAATAATAGTTTTCAAGGTGCCGATTGCTTTTCCTATACCCTACGACCTTTACAAACTATCCATTGTACCTAATAAAAATCACCAAATTCTTATCCCTACATTACCTTATGTTGCGATTTCTAGTATTGACTCTATGTACATGGAGGCTGAATGCCCGAAGCTGAACTCTTTATACCTCTGTGAAGTAACGCCAACTTACCAGCATCGAGACAAATCTGATTGTATCCAACATCTTATTACAAGGCAATTGCTCATCTCGTCCTGTAAACTCAATTCTGTTATTTTAAAAAGAGAAGCTGTAGGACAGCTTGATGAGAAGCACTACACGTTGAGTTTCCCTAATCCAACCAAGGTGAAGATCTACTGTGGACAAGAACAATATAAAACATTGGAAGGAAGTTTTTTGGTTATAGTTCCATACAACTGTTACATAAAGACACCCGAGTTCACAATAGCCAATACAAATGATCGCGTAAAAGGATACGCATTGGAGATCATCCAACCAGCCAACCTAGAAGCATCAGAAAGTATGAGTCTTACACCCATTACATTAGACTCCATCGACCTTCAGAATCTGCACAGCATCAACACCAAAATATCTCTACAAGTTCCACCAACAATGGATAAAGTCAGAGACACAACTCTATACCACACTACTATACCCTTATACGTGGTTTTAATAGGCGCAGGTGCACTCACTATTGCAATTATCTACCGACGATGCCAAAAGAACCTGGGCCGAGAAATAATTAAAACTGAAACCCCAACCATTTATGCAGAGATCGAAGAAAAAGATAAAATTAATCCCAGCGAGATAAGAATTGGACACAGCAATATTTCGGCAACCATAGCCCACAAGGTTGCAAAATAGTTGCTGATCTACGGGGGGAGGTGTTACATATGCATAGCACACTATAACCGCTGACTAGCATTTACCCCATTGTTACACTTCGCAACAGCGAGTCACACGAAGGCGCTTAATCAGCATAGCCGGAAAGCAACGTGACCACCGCTGTACCGGACACCCGAAGCCCGCTCCTCGGCTCCGTGGGACCGGCCACTTCCTACTCAACCATCGAACGGTCGTCACCTAATTAACTTAGTTCATATAATTTTATTGTAATTCCTTGATAAGTAAATTAAATTATTTTAAGTTTGATCTTGTATTTTTTTGGGTCCTTGGCTGTCGACTTTAATATCTCGTGTGATTAAAATCTTTGTTATGATCATTGGAGAAATTAAAACTTATAAATAACAATAATAATTTTCAGCACCCAAAGATAGTCGGTCACCAATGCGCAAGGCATATATAGACGCCTATTTCCCTGAGGGGTAGGCAGAGACAACGGATTTCCATTTTTTTCATCATCATTCATCTTTCCATTCCACGTTTACTGTCATTATATTATTCATACTGCACATTACTACATGACTGCACGTGTGGCGCAGCGGCTAATACTGTCACCTCGCCGCATCGTAGCCCGGGTTCAATTCCCGCGCCGTGCAACTATTTGTGTAACCCATTAATAGTTGTTCTGAGTCTGGACATAATTACTGTCCGTCTATTTTATGTTTGTAAAGTACCCCGCGCGACACAGGGATTACACGCCATAGTGCGGGCGTTGTCTTTAAAAAAATACATGTAACCGGCTTATATTACCTCTGACCTGGCCTTGCTACTCGGAGAAAATGTGTAAAAAGTATTAGGTATTATAATACAAATTAAGGTAAATATTATTATAATATTAAACATAAAGGTCTGTGACAATTTTCTTGACCGTAAATGAAGCAATAATCGTATATCATAGTAATTTATTGTCGGTTTGTAATATTTGACAACGGCTGCTTAAATTACTTTCGGCGTTTAGTTTGTACAAGGCAATTAATTCGTGATTTGTGCACCACCTGGTAGCTATGTGTTGTTTCAAATAGTTTGAATATGTAATCAACTACTTAAATAATTGTAATGTATATCTATTGGGGGTCCAGTCCAATACCAGAAGGCAGTACTATACATTATACATTTATACATTATATGGTATGGTATGTACTATAATTAGTGCGGCTGTTGCTTAAAAAAGGAAAACCTGAGCTATAAGCACCATAGACTGCATGCTTTGACTTGAGTTTAATTTAAATTAATATAATGCTCTCAGTCTACTGTTCAGTAAAATTTAAATAATGTAGTATATACAAAACAATATTTTTTCTATGTTGTACTTGTGGACAATAACAATCTATACATATAATAAAATCGTAGGAAAGTCAAAACTGTACATTGAATATTTTAAAAAAGGATACCTGGGGCGTGATCTACAATCGATATCGAAGCCAAAAACATAGCGTTTAGAATTTTTGTCTGTATGTCTGTTTGTCTGTATGTATGTCCGGGCTAAACTCGAAAAGTACTGCATGGATTAACTTCAAATTTCTCATGAATATTACTAAGAGGTCGGGTCAACATATAGGCTACATATTATCATGGTATCACCTACGGGGGAGGAGCTGTAATCATTTATAAAGTTTAACGCGGGTAAAACCGCGTGGCACAGCTAGTTTATTATAAAGTTTCATAGTCATTATCATCCGACGGGTGATATATAATTAAACATTGACCCTAGATTCATAGTCCGGGTATAGCCAAAAAGTGTTAAAGGGATTTTTCGGACAGTATATACCCAGTAGTTGGTAGTGCTCCTGCCTACGAAACTGGTAGTCCTGGGTTCGAATCCCGGTAAGTGCAAATGTTTGTGTGTAGAGCACGAACATTTGTTTCTGAGTCATGTATGTTTTCTATGTATTTAAGTATTTATCTATCTATATATGTATTTATATCGTGGCCTGGTACCCATAGTACAAGCTTTGCTTACTTTGGGGCTAGGTTGATCTGTGTGACATTGTCCCTAGATATTATTATGACGCCAGGAGTCTTGTAGACGGCGGCCTGATTGAGATCAGGCGGGAAGAGCCCCGATTATGACGGATAGCCATCATATCGTTTTATGAGAGTGGGATAATAAAGGGAGTAACAGTGTAAGAGCACAAATACGTCATAATACGCCCTGAATAGTTGGCTAAATTATTTATTTATTTATTATAGACACACCAACAGTATACATACACAACATTTAAATCTTAGCTCACTACATAGTTCAGTTCTTATATGTACACCTATTAAAGGCATGCACAACACGCACTAAACATAGACAACGTTGACATACAATACAAGTTATTTTAAATTAAAAACAAACAAAAATACTATAACTAACACAGATAAAAATGCATTAAAGAGAATTAAAAAAGTTCTTATTGGACTTAGAAAAAAAAAATTTAAATTAGATCTAACACATATAAAAATATCTATTTAAATTAGGTGACTAAATAATCGTCTATTTTTTTCTTTTCATCTAGGCATAAGAAAATAATAGGTAATAGGTGCTATAAAAAAGACCAGTCATAATTATGAGCCGCTGTCAAGATGAGGGAATCTAATTTTCAAATTCGATACATTTATAATTTTGCTACAAAAAAAAAAAAAAAAAATTAAACGCAAGCCGCGAAAAAATGCGATGTTTATGGACCTAGTGCAGTATCTGTGGGAGTAGCACAAATTTTGTTTAAGCGTTTTCAATCAAGGAAAATTTTGATGTCAAAGATGCACTTCGCTCTAGTCGCCCTATTACGGATAAAATGGATGCCATTTTTGAAAAAGTGGAGCAAGATCGGCATATCAGAAGTTATGACATGGCTGAAGATCTGGGAATTGACCACAATACAGTTTTGGCGCATTTGATAAAAAGCTGGGTAAACAAAAAAGTTCGATATTTGAGTACCTCACGAGCTCACTAAAAGACACCTAATGAACCGTGTACTCATTTGTGATTCTTTATTACGACTTAATGAAACTATTTAAATTAGGTGACTAAATAATCGTCTATTTTTTTCTTTTAGGCATAAGAAAATAATAGGTAATAGGTGCTATAAAAAAGACCAGTCATAATTATGAGCCGCTTAGTACTTGCATTAGCCATATGTCGCGCCTATTTACATTTTCATAGTTATTAACGTCAAACAACGATTTTTATCGCTAATATCTGATGGCCCAATCACCACCGTCCAATTAACCTTCCATAATGTATTGTTTAGCCTTTTTATTTCCACAATCACCACATCGTTAACCCAACAACTAGGTACTAGATTAATGTCCTTGAGTTTGACGTGGCAATTAACGGAAGCAGTACAGAACAAGCAATATTTGTTCAAGCGTACAGGGTTTTAATTAAACTTATAGTGATATGTCGAGATCACGACTTTGATATTTTACTGGGAGCTACTGTATTGGCTAATGGCTTGTTGGATTTAATCTTTTGTTGTACTAGTACATTATACAGTTGCTACAGTTGTTTTGTAGCTGATGGATATGACTATCAACCCATGGGACCGAATATATCCCGAGGGATTTATCAAACTGCGATCGCCGATCCGTTTGCCAAGCGTCGTAATTATGGCACATCTCAGCAAATGTCGGACACAGCTCCATTGTGGAAATCTTTTGGGATTGGGGAGGACAACTCAGAGTCCTCTCAAGGTGCGTGTCCCGACCACCTGGGACACGCCGAAAAAGGGCGCACCGGAGTAGCATACCCGCGTTCCCAGGGCACCTCCCATTAGGTGCCATGAGAAGTCCACGGCAGGTAGGTTTAGTCGGTGCGAGTCTGACATACCCACCCGCAGACACTTTTTGTGGGTGGTATGCGTAGGCATTCCCACTGCCTTATCAAAAAAATAAACTCGAACATTATACATATTTGTCACTGGACTACACAATCGTGTAAGATTATAAGTAAAATTATATATGTCCTTTTAATAGTTACTGCATTGAGTAGATTTCAAAATGGGTAGTTTCAATGACATTGCAAAGTAAACTTATAAAAATGGACTTAGGATAGTATGTCTCCAGTATAAGTACAGAATTATATGATTTACATTAAAAACATACTTTTGAAATAAACGCCGCGATAAAAATTAAAAAAATATAATGATGTGGTGGAGGATGTCCAACATGTTTGAATGATACACTCCAATCCACTCCGAGGCGAAGCTTTTTTTAATCTTTATTAATAAGAGGTTATTATCCACACGGATACGTCAACCGCGTTGTAGGTACCTTATGCTCTATGAATACACCACTGTACATATTTAATATACTATGAAAATATAAAAAACATCGAGGCGAAGCTTAAAGGCAATAGTTACAGCAAGTCAATTATGTTGGCGCATGTAATACTTTATTGGTTACACCGGGATCCATTACATTTGTTACTCAAGATTTATTTACTTTCAATGAGCGCTAGTTTAAGTAAAAAATGTACAGACGCCAGCACATGAAGCTACCATAATCTGTGAAACTTCCCCAATTGAAAGTGAACCTTATACTTATGTGATAAAGTTGAAAATCTATAAAAGAAAGTTGACAGATTGGGGTAGTTGGATGGGCTGGCGTCTGTACTACGTGGTCTTACGAAGTTTACATCGACATTTACTATACGAAGCTTTGTTAATAAAAAATGATTAAAAACAGTAATATCTTGTCCAAACTGACTGTTGTATATAACCTTTTAGTTTTCAGCTTTTTACCACAAATACATCATCATGTCAGAAAAATTACGTCCAAAACTGAACAATAGCCTCCCCAAAAAATGGAGGGTACCTACATATTAGGATGGGGAAAAAGTCTTTTCACATTATAGTATGTATGAACTTGTAATAAAATTTCTGTGGCTATACTATTTGTGCCTGGCTGGTTTTGGTATCATTGAAAGTTTAAATTTTAAAGAACATAATTCCAGGTTCAAATTAGGTAAATGTGTGATTTTCATTTGTTTTTCTTACAGTCAAGATGAGTGAATCTAATGATGAAATTTGATACATTTATAATTATACTACAAAAATGTAAAAATGCAACGCAAGCCGCGAAAAAAAATTGCGATGTTTATGGACCTAGTGCAGTATCTGTGAGAGAAGCACAAATTTGGTTTAAAATGTTGATGTCAAAGATGCACATCGCTCTGGTCGCCCTATTACGGATAAAATGGATGCCTTTTTTGA
Organism: Pseudoips prasinana; assembly: GCA_951640165.1. Classification (NCBI taxonomy): domain Eukaryota; kingdom Metazoa; phylum Arthropoda; class Insecta; order Lepidoptera; family Nolidae; genus Pseudoips; species Pseudoips prasinana. Next base: position 11,301,702 of record OX621239.1, read on the forward strand.
AAAGGTGGAGCAAGATCGGCATATCAGAAGTTATGACGTGGCTGAAGATCTGGGAATTGACCACAATACAGTTTTGGCGCATTTGAAAAAAAAACTGCGTAAACAAAAAAGTTCGATATTTGGGTACCTCACGAGCTCACTAAAAGACACCTAATGAACCGTGTACTCATTTGTGATTCTTTATTACGACTTAATGAAACCGAACCATTTTTGAAGAAGCTGATAACTAGTGATGAAATGTGGATTAAGTACGACAAGAATGTGGGAAAAAGGTCGTGGTCAAACGCCGGTCAGGCTTCACAGATTGTGGCAAAACCCGAGATAACTCGCAACTAGGTGAACTGTGTGTGTGGTGGGATTGGGAGGGCATTATTCATTCAGGCAAGGCCATCGATTCTGAACTCTACTGCGAACAACTGATGAGATTAAAGCAAGAAGTTGAGAGAAAGCGGCCGGAAATAAGCAACAGAAGGGGTGTGGTTTTTCATCATGATAACGCTGGACCTCACACATCTTTAGCCACTCAGCAAAAATTAAGAGAGTTTGCCGCCATCCGCCATCCGCCGTATAGTCCTAACCTTGCACCTTCAGATTTCCACCTGTTTTGGTCTCTTCAGAGTTCTTTAGGCAGTATCAGGTTAACATCACGAGAGGACTGCCAAGACCACTTGTCGCGGCATTGTGATCAGAAGTCCCAAAATGGCAAAAAGTTATCGAACAAAATGGTACCTACATACTTTAGTTAAATGTAAATAAACTATACGGTACTTATATGTTTTGAATTTTCTTAAAAAATGCGAGAAAACTTTTCCCCCAACCATTATATGCCATAATCGCCGTGCTTGAGACGGGTTGGCGATTGCAGTTTGATGGTCATAATTCACCAAAAACGCTGCTGCCCGTTCTCTTGTAGGTATTTCGAGACGATTTCTACGCCACCCACGGGATGAGATTGGGTGATGATATTCATCGCCATGACCACACAGCGTACACAAACACATACTACATGAATATTGAAAATAGATTCTTCATGAATCGAGATGAAGATCAGAAGTGCTTTTGGTCGGTTTATTGCTATTTCAACGATCCAAAGTGGTTTGATTGCTTTTGACGTGGCTACACAAAGGTGGAATGCAGGGAATTCAATGAATTCGTAGAATTTGTTGTGTCAGTGTTTACAATCGACTACAATGTTTCATTCCAGCAAACATACGTAAGAATTTTCAACTCTCATCTTGAATAACTGAAGAAGGCAGAGTATATACGACTGCACGTGTGGCGCAGCGGCTAAGACAGTCGCCTCACCGCTTCGTGTCGCGGGTTCGAGTCCCGCGCCCGACAACTATTTGTGTGATCCACAAATAGTTGTTCTGAGTCTGGGTGTAATGGAAGTAATTTGTGTCCGTCTATATCTATATATATAAAAGAAAGTCGTGTTTGTTACAACACTTATAACTCAAGAACGGCTGGAGCAATTTCAATTATTTTTCTGTTTTTGGATGTATCTTCGTCAGGAATAGGATATAGGATAATAAGTAATAAAATATAGTACTATAATTATTAAAATATAAAATTAAATACATAGAAAGTAATTACTTCGATGTGAAATAAAAACTGTCAAGATTGACAATACAGAACGTACTAGAGAATTAAGAATAATCCATTATCGCTCTCTGTCAGTTTTAGGCTTCGAGCATTTGTCTATGCTCGAAGGTGCTATACCTAAACTGGGAAATTGTCTTTGGTTTGTTTTTTTTTAATAGGTTACTGGTTAATTTGTTTGTTTAGTGTGAGTGTTGTCAAAAATATTATTATGCGAGTAGGTATTATTGTTAAAAAAAGCAGCGAACTAATATTTCCCAACGAAGCCGTAATGCCGTAAGCTAGCTAAGTTCATAAATAAATGGATTCGATATTACATAATAATTGTTGGTATAAAAAAATTTGGCGAATTGGGAAATTAAGTAAATCACAAATTTAATGAAATCCGTATACAACACCATTTCTGATACAGACAGAGTAGACAACCGGACCGATTTTGGTTATTTTTATAGCGTTTCAGTGCGAGCGGGACACTGAATAATTTTATAGTAGATTTATAATAAAACTGGTAAGTGTAATAACATATTCACAGTTATATTTCTATTTCTGTATAATTCTATTTGTCTATACTAATATTATAAAGAGGTAACGTTTGTGTATTTGTGACGTTGTAAGGGGTAATCCCTGGATCTACTGAACCGATTTTCAAAATTATTTCACCAATAGAAAGCTACGTTATTGTTAAGTGTCATAGGCTATGAAAAAAAATATCAAGAAAGTTTAACCCGAAGTAATACGCGGGACAAACGGACAGGGACAAACATATTTATAACGAGGAACGAAGTCCGCGGGTACTGCTAGTATGTTTATAAAGTAACCCGCGGCCCAGGGATTACATTCCCGGCTTAGTAGCGGTTTCGCCCGAATTTTGCTCGCCCGAAACGGGCGAATGAACTACTTTCAATTTTGAATATTTTTAGGGCCGGTTTCGCCCGAAGCAAATTTAATGGCGGGCGAATCAGGTAAATCAAAATTCAGTAGGGTACGATTCGCCCGAATACTATTATACCTCAGAAAAATAAGAAGTACAGTCGGGCGCACCAATTTAAAGAGGATTTACTTAGGCACATATTGTGTTAATCGAAGATAATATGCACAATGACTTTTGTTCCTCAGCGATAAACGTAAAGACACACCAAATAAACGCACCCACAGGAACACAAAAGATAGTACTATATTGCTGTCTCTGTCACTCATTTGCAAATTGTGCGGCGTGTTTCCCACCATTTGGTTTAGTGTGTCTAAAATACTGACAGTGTAACAACATAACTGCATGAAGTGCGTGCATAAATAATGTGAAGTTAAAAATATAATTGGTTTTATGTGCCCTGTTTCTTCATAAAAGCCTGGTTACACTAAGAAGTAAGTAGTTAATATGTACTCAGTTGTTTATACTTGTTATTCTTTCTTTTTGTTTTAAATCCATATAAATATTACACAAATTTAATTGTATTCTTAAATACTATTTTGAAAGATTCAAATTATTATTTATCATTATATAAAAAAATAAATATATATCTAAAAAAAGTTACTATTAAATTACACAATAGGATCGATGATTTCCTGCAACAATTATTAGATGGGTAAAAATAAATTTACCATTGTGTATTGAAATATTGCGAGTCTAGTTTTGTATCTTTGTAAAATCAAAACACTAATTACGAATAAATACCAAATAAAAAATATTAAAAAAAACTGTGATAATGATTGTGATTAAAAATTAGATTTAGTTTATAGATATTATAGTAAAACACTGTATATACACTGATTATAATTACAAATACTGTGATTATTATTAAAATCTGCTATACCTTTTATGTAACTCAAATATTTAACATTCATATTTCATAAGTACAAAATTATATTTTTAAAATTGCTTTGATATTTGTAAAACTACTGTGATTCATTATTAGTAAGTAAAAAGTTATAACGAGTAAAAGACTGTTAAGTATATTATTAGAAATATTTAAGTGTTGATATATTATTAATAGTTTTTATTTCAAAATGTTAGTGTGAATTAAAATATATCTGATTATTATGTATGATTTTTATTTAATACTTACCCACCCGTTCTGGATCCCATCTAAACCAATGGACTGACATATTAGTTATATATAATCTATTTTTATCAATAGCTCGTTTGTTGAGTAGATAGTAATAGACATACAGGAATAACCAGATTCACCAACAGAAATTTTGTTATTATTGTAAGTAACAATTGTGTACGCAGCTGTACTTTTTTTTATAAAATTTCGCATTTTATTATTAAATAAAGGCTTATTTTTGAGGTATAATAGTATTCGGGCGAATAGTACCCTACTGAATTTTGTTTGACCTGATTCGCCCGCCATTAAATTTGCTTCGGGCGAAACCGGCCTAAAAAATATTCAAAATTGAAAGTAGTTCATTCGCCCGATTCGGGCGACCCAAATTCGGATTGTGTAATACTAATATTAAAAATACAAAACTGTACTATGGCAACGAAAAACTGACAAACATAATTATACTTACACCCAGACATTGTATAAACAATCGTGTTCATAACACAACAATTTGTACGAGATGGGAACCGAACCCACGTCATCTGGATTAGCAGTCAGCGTCACTAACCACTAGAACAACGGGCTAGTAAAAAATATTAGTGAAGAATAATAATAATAATAATATCTAGGGACAATGTCACACAGTTCGTCCAAGCCCTAAACTAAGCAAAGCTTGTACTATGGGTACCAGGCGACGATATACATACTTATATAGATAGATAAATACTTATATACATAGAAAACATCCATGACTCAGAAACAAATATTCGTGCTCATCACACAAATATTTGCACTTACCGGGATTCGAACCCAGGACCACCAGCTTCGTAGGCAGGAGCACTACCAACTAGGCTACGGTGACCGTCATAATCATGTCATAATGAAGAAGATAGAGCCCACAAGGTATTATTGTCTAGCATGCATAAGGGGCTAAGGTAATAATTTTATATCAGGCGAACCATATGGTAAGGTCCTGTAACCAGTCCGTAAGTGGCACAGTTAAGCAATTAGACGAGTAGTCTATTTATAAATGGGTACATACAGACGCCAGCACATCAAGCTACCCCAATCTGTCATCTTTCCCCAATTGTAAGTGAACCTTATGCTTACGTGATAAAGTTGAAAATTTATAATAGAAATTTGAAAGATTGGGGTAGCTAGATGTGCTGGCATTTGTACCTTGCGTTCGGTTCTAGGGGTGATCATTAGGCAACAATTATCAAGCCGCCTTGGAGGCCTAATGGGAGGTTTGAACTACACTAGGATAACCACGGCCCTCTCAAAAGGAAAAGGCTGCTTTTTGCTACTTGATTACATGAATAAGGCACAGGAGGGAAAACAACATGTGTACAAAAGCATTCAGTGAAAGCTTGAATTTATGCAATGGTAAACTATTTGTTCTTTTTTATATTATACATACGTTAACCTACTATAAGCTTAATTACTTCTACGTATTTTTTTATATCTTTATATATTAAATTGGAGTCTTTATCCCAATGGATACGCCAACCCCATCATGCCTTATACTAACTACTACAAAAAATCCCTTAAAGTTGATCTGCAAATTTCTTGACTACTGCAGATTATTTAAACTGCAGAACCTTGCATTTGTGCATTTTGTCGTGTGCTTTATTTGTATTTAAGATGATTTCTCCGTTTGTTGTGAGCCGATTTCGATTTTTTATGTGTTCACAATGGCCATGATTCATATAAATGTCACGTTTAAATAAATTTAATTAATAGATTTCATTACAAAGACTTTAAAAAGTGCTCGTACATACATAAATGTTTCTAGGTACATACATGCATGCATAGACTCACTCCTGTTTATGTATGTGTGGTAGTGAGAGTGCTATCATTATACTCTTCATACTTGTACATAGGATAGGTACCTCTGACCTGGCCTTTCTTCTTTTAAATAACCACCCATCACGGTTATCCATCGTTGTAATACACTAAAATTCCTATCTCAGACCGAATTCCTAAAACTAAACATAATAGCAGCCAAGAAGAATTGATATGTTGGTATGTAGGTACATTAAAAATAAATTTTATGAGCTTTTATATCGGCCATTATAGACGTCGAAGGCTTGTAAATGCAGTCAATGATCACATTCAGAGCCATTAGGAAAGCTATTACTGTACAATGTAACCTTAACGTGTGTTATTAAATGATTGAATACCGTGAGTAAGAATGGAAGACTATAGAAAACCATATTATTCGTCAGAATGTAACAACTATTAATTTATGGATGTTAAATATTGAACTCTATTTTTATCTAGATAACTAGTATTTGATCTATTATTATATTTTATTCTTGAGCCAAAGGATATAAAGGATAAGCGTTGTGGTCCTTCTATGCCAATTTTTGGAGTGAAAACTTTTAGACGTGTTGAGCAATTTTTGGGTGAACCAAAAGCGTGATACCCGCGTCTTCGTCACCGCACGCTGTCCATGAGCTATAGATATGTATACTGTGTACAGACAACCGATCGAGCATATATTGTGTTTGCCTACTAAATAATTTCTCTAAGTGGACCAAATCCCGTGTTCATGCCCGCTTGATTATGTTTCGCCGGACCGTCTCAACAGGGTCGTCTTGAAACCGGTAGTAGATGAACCCACTGAGTTTGTTTCGCTGGATCTTCTCAGTTGGGGCGCATTGGATCCGGTGGTAGCATCAAAGCGCGACCGTCGTTATTAACAGAAGGTCCGCCATAATAATAAATAATTCAGACAATATGTACTAAAATATAGCTAAAACTATAAATTTTGAAAATTAAACTTAAACATAATCTCTTTGACAATAACTAAATACAAGCTAGCTAAATATGATTGCTATTATAAAATAAATTTTATTAATGTTTTCATACAATCCGTGTACCTAAATATCTATGTAACTAAAAATAATAATGTATACAACTATATTACTACAAACATGTTCTGACTATTTACAAGCGATTTTTTAAACTCTACGTGAATAAAAACCTTTATTATTTTAATTTATGTGTATATATGACAGTCGCTTCGCCGCTTCGTGTCGTGGGTTCGAGTCCCACGCCGGACATCTATTTAGATTTATTTATTGACCCATAAATAGTTGTTCTGAGACTTGATGTAATTTGTGTCCGCCTATTATATGTTTGTATAGTACCCCGCGACACAGGGATTAGATTCTCTAGTGCGCGCATTATCTTAAAAAAAAACAAAAACATATACTTTTTGGGTGAACAACAAAAAGCGTGAACCTCGCGTCATCTGCACTGCTCCCTTTCCATGAGCTATGTATACTGTGTATGACATGTACATGACTGCCTCGTTGGTCTAGCGGTAGCGTGTTCACCCGCAGATAACGAGGTCCTGTGTTCAAATCCCGGGTCGGGCCAAAAGTGATTGTGGGACTTTTCTGTAAAAAGCAATATTTCTCAGCATCAGCCCGAAGTCTGGGAGTTGGCGGTATTATATCCCCGTGCCTCGGCGAGCACGTAAAGCTGTCGGTCCTGTACCTGACCTCTTTCCGGTCGTGTATCCGGCATCCCATCGGATCATGCGAGTGATGGAATAGAAAGTGCTCCTGTGTTTGCGCACACACTTGAGCACTATAATATGTCCCGAGCAGATGGCTAATAATCTCTGTTGAGAATGGCCGCCGTGGTCGAAATTCGGCTAGGAGGACATTATTATTATATATGTACATACGGCTACACATGAAGCGATACTTTTTCAATATAAGCTGACCTCTCATTGTATGGAAATCCTATACAACTCGAGATCAGCTTATACTGGAAATGTATAGCTTGATATGTAGCCGTGTGTACATAGATATACCTCCGTGCGTTATTTGTATACATTTTATATACAAAGAAAGAACGTGTTTTCGTTAGGGAGCTGTCCAGGCGTCTAATCAAGTCGTCAGGTGACCAGAGAGCTGGCTTGTACTTAAAACAACGTATTAGCCTCGCTATTCAACGGGGTAATGTGGCCAGCTTTCTGGACACCTTGCCCGCAGGCGACGATTTAAATTCAGTTATTTATTTATAGGTATTAAATATTATAGTATGTAAGTTTTGGTTATATGTCAATATGCAAATTAATCTCTTTAAGTTTTTATGAATAAACACAATACAATAAATATATACAAAGAGTATATCTAAATGTGAAGTATCAATTATTATAGCTTATTTAGATTAGAAGTGAAATAATAGTTTTCACTTCTGTCGGCAATCCCCAAAGACTGTCCTGTTTGTTATTTTTTCCTCACCATCTATTTCGATTACACCCAATCACACGTAATCGAAAGAGATACGAACAGTATCGAGATAATAACATAAACGATTGAAACTATAGAAATATTTAATAATACGTACATACATAACATTACAAAAGTAATTAATTAAAACTAGGCTACGATGTCAGAGTAAATTTAATTTTCTAAAACATAATAATTTGACTTATAAAACGAGTAAGTTCCATATCTCATAATCATTTTTATAATAACACCTCAAATATGCAACCTTGGAAGTTGTAATATAAAACAAAACTGATTTTTTTTTACCTATACCGAAAGAGTTATCTGATTTTAAAGCATGAAAAGATCGCGTTAGAGCAATCCCAACATTAGAATGATGAGCAATGTATGTGTTAGAATTCACATAAAGTAGGAAAATGTTCTTGTTTTATTTGTATTATGTTGGTCACAAAGGTTGGAGCAGAAAGGTTCTTGAGTGGCGACCACGAACCGGAAGGGTAGGCCCCCTACAAGATGGACCGATGATCTTGTGCGGGTCGATGTTGTCACAAACCATTACAAGTTATAGATATAGGTGTAAATAGTAGTGTTTCCATACCAAACTTTCAGTCTTAAACTTACATCATGTAACTGCAATGAAGGAAAGGAGCCATGTGTGGACCTGGAGGGAGTACTATCTCCATTACAAATTCCAACTAAAAGACGACGACGTTACCTCTGCACGTGTGGCGCAACGGTGAAGACAATCAACTCGCCACTTTGTGCCCCGGGTTTGATTCCCAAACAGGACTAATGTTTGTGTGACCCATAAGTAGTTGCTCTGAGTCTAGATGTTACATGTGTCCGTCAATTATATTATTATCCTGGGACATATTATCCTGGGACATTATTCACACACGGTCATCTGATCCCAAACTAAGCAGAGCTTGTACTATGGAAACCAGATAACTGATATACTACATATATTACTTTTCTTTTGTAAATACATACTTATATAGATAATTTATACCCAGACTCAGGACTAACAGACATGTTCATGCACACAAATATTTGTCCCGGGTGGGAATCGAACACACGACCTCCGCGAAAGGCAGCGTATCTACCAACCATGCCAACAGGCCCGTCAAATTATATGTTTGTAAAGTACGCCGTGACACAAGGCTTTGATTCCAAAGCGTGCGCGTTGCTTTTAAAAAATAAAAATCAGTTCAGACATTTTTGCGTGATTAACAAAAATACAAACAACCACATTTTTTTATTAGTGGGATTGCATAAAATAAACTTTCGTGAAAGCTTAGTTCATTTATAAAAGAATTAATATTCAAATGTATGCAGTGATTAAGAAAGTCAGCTTGTTCTTATATCAAGTTGTCGACCTAGCAGTTGAATGATCAATTGACCCTTGAAACTAATTTGAAAAATGAAACGTATTTCATTATAATAAGTATCAATTTTAAACAATCTTAGCGACCAGCTATTAATGTCGCGTGCACCTAAACTACATAAAAATATATCCGTCGCGTTACACGAAGAATATAATTTCATTTCTTTTTATATCAATGAACGGTATGAAAATAGCTGTGACGGTTAAAAATAATGAGCTAACGTTCAAGAATCAGTAAAAAAGATCTAGCCTTTTATAGAGTTTTTGTTATAGCTCTACAACCACAACGCCATCCAGTGTTTTTGTAATTAAGTGTTTAAGTTTTTTAAACTGCAAAAAATATGCATTGAAATATAGCTACTGTACACAAACAAAAAATATTGCGTGCAATTATTATCTGCTGCATAACAACTTTTATGTTTTGAGTGTGACCTTCTAAATACTACAACAACAATATACCTTGAGAAAATAATAATAAATAAATCTACTATTATTATTTTATCACATGTTTATTAGCACTATTATTTACAAAATATTATATAAGGGTATTTTAATAAGAATACAACTTATAAAATATATGGGCTACATGGAGAGAAATTTCCGCACAATCCTGGCATTCGCCAGCAGAATCGCCTTCTGCATGTAACTCTCCAGCCAGATATCAAGCCCTAAACTTGCAAGGTTGATTTTCAGGGATTTAGGAATAACTCCATTTGTGGATATGTATGATAACAATAGGTATGATCGCAGGTCTTTCGGTTCTCCCAAATTTGCGCATATTCAAAACTCAGATCAAATTATTATTATTATTACTTTTATTATTACCTTGAGAAAATACCACTGCTGGACAAAAGACCTCCCATGAATCATCTTGCCAGGATATGCCATACTAGCTAGCGGGTTGGCGAACACAGTAAGATATAGTACTCAAAAGAAGCTGCTTCCCGTCCTCTGGTAGATATTCCCTCGGGTCGACTTTACGCCCCCTAAGGGATGAGATGGGGTGATGATAATTTGATAGATAGATAGAGTACACTTTATTGCACCAGAAAACAAAATACACAATATCTTTAGAAAGAAAATACGGGTACAATCGGCGGTCTTATCGCTTTGTAGCGATCTCTTCCAGATAACCATTGGGTGGACAAGAAGAATTAAGATGGAAAAGGCGGTAGTTGTAAGTGTACTATCGTGTGTATTAAATGTATAACGTTATTACATACATACATTACATATGTACAAGCTTCATAAATATATACTTATATTTGTATAAATACTAATAATACTATACTATAATAATATTATACATCTTTTTAATTAAGGAGTTATGCAGGAAGAGGTTACTAAAAGAAGTAAAGAGATAAGAAGAGAAGTGATAAAGATATTTATAGCGATATATATATTTTTTTTAAAGAATCTTTGAAAGAGGCTAGGGTTTGTGCACGCCTAATTTCTACAGGAAGTAAATTCCATAGCCGGGCTGCTTGGACAGAAACCGACTTATCAAAAAAATCTGTAGAGTGCTCTTTTATATGTAGTTTTAAGTTCACTGATGATCTCAAAGGCCTAGAACTTGATATGCACCACCGTCACCACTCAGCAAATACCTTCCTTCACTTTACAAAAATTATGTCAAAATGCATATTTATAATGTCCAAGTTGTGGTCCTGAATGTAATTCAGGTCACCAGAGTTCATATAGGGGGAGTGAAGGGTTGGCAACGATGAGTAATCACTTACGAGTACCATCCCATAGGCCTCTCGCCTGTTTTTTAATAAAGAAGTAACCGTAAGTTGAAACCTAGAATCAAATTAGTACCGATTTAACTGTCAAAAGCAATCTGATATTTATCGATAGATAATAAACGGTAGCAGAGAATGATCAACACATTTTTTTACTTCATTATAACATGCATGTTAATTACAAAATTTGACTTGTCTTAAAGCTATGTGAACTAAATACAAGTATTATGCACTCGTTTGATGTTAAACATATTGAGCTTTACGCGTCTTCATAACTCACATTAATAAGTATTACGAGACTTAGAAATAAGTCTAAAATATTAATTTATAATATTTTGTAAAATTTGTAAGCCTTAAGCTTACAAATATTACAAAATAATATAATAATGATTACCATATATGTGTTATGTTAGTGGTAGTGTTGTGTGTAGACATACTGACAGTTCCGTACACAAAAAACAAGGAAAAATATCAAGACCATGCGAGGGTAGATACCGAAACTTGAGCTTCACGGAGACGACGCTGCCGAGACACACCAGTCGACCCGTGAGTACGGCTGATGCCATCCATGCCGAAAAGTCTGAAGAGACAATATATAAAAAAATCGGCCAAGTGCGAGTCGGACTCGCCCATGAACGGTTCCGTAGAAGCAAGTAACAATATAAAAGTCATAATAAAAAATGCTTGTAGTAGTTGATTTAATGAAAGGGAAATTGCGGTTTATGATTTACGACGTATTAAAAAAAAATACTAACTCGTTCAAACCAATTTTTGGTGGAATTTTGCAAAGTAATGTACAGACGCCAGCACATCTTCCCAAATCTGTCAAATTTATTTTATTTATTTACAACTTTATAACATAAGCATAAGGTTCACTTTCAATTGGGGAAATTTGACAGATTGGGGTAGCTTGATGTGCTGGCGTCTGTACAACATATATTTTTTTTTAGTTTTATCACTCTCTTATTTCAGAAGTTACAGGGGGAGGACACACTTTTTACCAATTTGGAAGTGTCTCTCGCGCAAACTAATCAGTTTATAAAAAAATATATATTAGGAACCTCAATATCTTTTTTGAAGACCTATCCATAGATATCCCATATATGGGTTTGAAGTGAAAAAAATATTGAGTTTCAAAATATATTGTCTTTTTTCTATTTTTGAGTTAAAATCTTAATGCAGTTCATATAATACATCTACTTACCAAGTTTCAACAGTAGTCCTTGTAGTTTTGGAAAAAAGTGGCTGTGACATACGGACGGACAGACAGACAGATATGACGAATCTATAAGGGTTCCGTTTTTTTTACGGAACCCTAAAAATGTTTACAAATCATGAAGGTTTTAAAACATTAATATGTTATGTATATACATTACTTTCAGTCTTTCAAAAGCTAAGAAAAGTGTCAAAATCTCTAATCAAATATCATTTACTCGATTAATGCTTCGAACAAACATGTCATGTACATATGATAGTTATCATAAGCAAACTAGTAAGTATAACCTATTGTACCCATGATGTCCTCCCGACCGAATTTCGGCCACGGCGGCCAGTCTTAATGGAAACTAGCCAATTCCACATGACATATTATAGTGCACAAGTGTGTGCGCAAACACAGGGGCACTTTCTATTCCATCACTCTCATGATCCGATGGGACGCCTAGCGACACTACCGGAAAGAGTTCAGGTACAGGACCGACCGCTTTACGTGCTCTCCGAGGCACGGGGGTATAATACCGCCAACTTTCAGACTTCGGCCTGATACTGAGAAATTTCTTTTTACGGAAAAATCACAAAATGAGTTTTTAGCCCGACCCGGGATTTGAACCCAGGACCTCATTATCTGCGGTTGAACACGCTACCGCTAGACCAACGAGGTACCCATACCTTTTAACCAACGGAAAACATGGCTGTGTGAGAAAACCACACAGTAACATCATGTATACAGAAAAAATAATTTATACCATCTGTGCAAATCGCGTAATCTATTACACCTGAACAGGAAGGATGGTGATAGGCACAATTACCGGACACTGCACACTAAAATAACACTCATCAAGGGCTTATTCCACTTTTCCATATTGACAATCCCCATTGATGGATGGTTGACGGAAAAATTTTATATAATGGGGAAGACATCCCCCGCCCCATGCAGGGGGTGCATTGCAGCGTCTTTTTGAGTACTCTTACCATCATACTGCGATCGCCAGCTTGTTTGCCAAGCGTGCCGATTATAGCATATCCCTACAAATGATGCACACTCTACTGTGGAAATCTTTTGGGGAGTCCTTGCTCCAGCAGTGGACGACATTTGCGTGATAAGATGATGAAGAAAAGTGAACTAACATTGTAATTTATTAAATTCATATTAATTTTAAATTTCTTACTAGTGTATAAATGCCTTTGTTAAGGTTCCGTAGCCAAACGGCAAAAAACGGAACCCTTATAGATTCGTCATGTCTGTCTGTCTATCCGTCCGTATGTCACAGCCACTTTTTTCAGAAACTATAAGAGCTGTACTGTTGAAACTTGGTAAGTAGATGTATTCGGTGAACCGAATTAATATTTTTACACAAAAATAGAAAAAGACGATATTTTGGGGGGGTTCTAATACATAGAACAGAAACTCAAAAAAAAAATTTCTTCGTACCCATACATGTCCGTCTATGGATAGGTCTTCAAAAATGATATTGAGGTTTCTAATATCATTTTGTTCTAAACTGAATAGTTTGCGCGAGAGACACTTCCAAAGTGGTAAAAAGTGCCCCCCCCCCCCCCCCTGTAACTTCTAAAATAAGAGAATGATAAAACTAAAAAAAATAGGCTACGTACCCGTAGGACCTCCTAGTTTGGACCTCGTCTAAAAAGATGACCCTTTGGACCCCTTTGTACCGTTTGGACCTTCAAACTTGGATGTTGTCTATACTTGATTACCCGTTAGACCCTCTATTAAGTAACGAGTTCTGTTGGACCTCATTCACATGTCTTCGTGTAAAAAGTTAAAGTACACTCGTGCACAAAAGTGACACACCTTAATAAAAATAAAATACTACAATATAAATCAATGTTATTAATCAAAAATATAAAAGATCACAACGTTATGTAACAAATAAAAACACATATTCCAGTTACATTTTTCTAATTTGACAAATCTTCAAGACCGTAGGTATACATAAAAATGCATACTATATATTAATTTTCAATGTTTATATCACATTTTAAAAGAAAGAAACACTGATATAATAATGTAAGTAAATCTAAATCTAAATTGTATGCCGTAGCAACTGAATTTGTGAAGATTGGTTTTACAGGCAGCAACTTAATTAAATTTGTAAATATAAGATATCTTTGTATTTTACATATTTGTAAATAACTTTTCAAGTAATCACAGTCTTATTCTCGTAGATTTGTTGTAAATTTAAAATAATGTATATAAGTAAAATAAAGTATATAAATCACAGATCAAATGTTAAAATCAGTCTTATTTTTACCTATGTAAACTAGGTACACTTAATAAAAATATCATAATAGATAAATAGTTTTCTATCATAAATCTCGCAGATAATTATAATAAAGTACCGTATTGCCTAACATTAAGATAAGCTATTCAAAAACAAAAACAATTATGTTATTAGCTATAAATCACAGATCAATCATTATAATAACAGTATTATCCTACAATTTTCCTAAAAAAAATTGTTACTTTAACCTAAGAAAACTGAACCCTATCTAATACATAATAGATCACAAATATCAGGTCAAGTTTAGACAAGTTTAGTCAAATTCTTTAAATAAATTAGTGTAAAAATATTAAGTTATGTCAAATAAAAAATCTAAAACACATATGTAAGTAACTTTTCTAAGCAATGACCTACACTGTGCCTGTATTCGCTTATGCTATTTCGCCTAATTATTAGAATTCTGGTTAAACATTTTCATCACAACTGTACCTTTTTTTACTAAAATAACGCCGGGCGAATACTAAATAAAAACATATTTTATTAAGGTCCAAAAGGTACTAGAATAGAAGTCCAACAGGTTCACCTTTAGTAGTTTTAATCTTGAAGGTCCAAAGGGTACTTAAAAAGAGGTCCAATGGGCACATTGATTATTATATTTTAAAGAAGGTCCAAAGGGACTTAAAATGAGGTCGAACGGGTACTTTTGCGATAGAGGGTCTAAACTTGTAGGTCCAACGGGTACGTAGCCAAAAAATATATGATGTACAGACGCCAGCACATCCAGCTACTTCAATCTGTCAAATTTCTTTTATAAATTTCAACTTTATCACATAAACATAAGGTTCACTTTCAATTGGGGAAATTTGACAGTTTGGGGTAGCTTGATATGCTGGCGTCTGTACATTACCATGCAAACTAACAACGAAAATTGGTTTGAACGAGATCTAGCAAGTAGTTTTTTTATATGGTATATATTTTTTATATAATCTTAAACCGCAATTTGCTTTCATTTAATAAGCTGAAATACTTGCCGCTACGGAACCCTTCATGGGCGAGTCCGACTCGCACTTGGTCGGTTTTTTTTCCTTTTAACGTGCCAAGAGTAAGTCTTTTAAAAGATCCTTTTTACAAGTAGAAATAACACAACGTTTTCATATGTACGTAATATTATGCCTTTGTAGATACGGTCTTGTGAGTTTTCTTTTTAAAGTCATTTAATAAAAGGGCCAGATGTGTGGATATAATCTTAAGAACGCCGTGAGCGTTTCACGTTTAGGTTAGAAATGTGAGAAATTCCCCTCTGAAGTGCACTCCCGTCTTCGTGGGATTCTACGAGCGCTCTTTGCTAGAGTTCTTTACGGGGAAACTCGTTTAAACTCGGAATTATTATGTTATATCCTGTGGGATGACATAACGGTTTGCTAACAAAGAATCATGTTATGATATATTTAGAAAATTGTTTTGAATAAATCTATGCAGTATTATATAATAAACAATTTATCACACTCATATTATAAAGGCGAAAGTTTGTGTGTGTGTATTTTTGTTACTTCTTCACGTCTAAACAGGTGAGGAGATTTTAATAAAATTTGGTATGGAGTTAGCTGACACCCGGATTAACACATAGGCTATAATTTATAAATTCTAACGCAGGTAAAACCGCGGGGCATTATAGTAAATATATAGAAATGAATTCGACTTCTATGGCAACGGATCTGAACTTAATTTGTATTGACCTTACATAAAACTTTTGCAATCGAACTAAAACACATGCACTACACTGCGCAGCGGTTAATACAGTGGCCTCGCCGCTTCGTGGCCCAGGTTCAATTCCCGCACAATACAAATAGCTGTGTGACTCAAAAGAAGTTGTTGTGTCTGGGTATGCTTTGTGGTCGTCAATTATATGTATGTAAAATACCCGCGACACAGGGAATGAAATCCAAAGTTCGTTCGGACGTTGTCTTTAATACAGTACATAAACCGACAAATTGGTGACCTCCTTTGTGAAGTTAGTTCCAAATATATGATAATATTTATATATATTCTATCAATTTATTATATAGAGGCTTCCAGCAAACCTTTTAATCAATTATCAAACCATTCCTTTAACCGATATATTTTTTTCGTGCCGTGAAGTGCATTCTGGTGGTATAATATTTTTAACCCTTTATCGCTGTTGTGTTGATTTAAATATATTTTCCTCTTCTACTTATACAAGTAAAAGAAATACACACAAGTGTAACGGGTAAACTTGAAATAATATTTTAAAATTTAATTTTTAATAATATTTATTTGATACATACATCACGCTGCATCATGCTCACGCCTGTTTCCCAGAAGGGTAGGCAGAGACAACGGATTTCCATTTGTTATGATCTTTGCACACGTCTTTTGCTTCATACATGCTCGCCGGTTTAGGGTACTTCTGACCTGTCCTTTCTTGAGAACGTCTCCGATTTGGTCAGAGAATTCGACGAGGTCTTCCCCTTCCGGTTGTTCCATTCACACAGGCCAGGTATACTTCTTTGGTCAATCTTCTTTCATTCATTCTTTCTAAATGGCCAAACCATCTCAACATTCCTTTTTTAATCTTTGTGACTACATCCTCTTTCACACCACAACGCTCTCTTACATCAGTATTTCGAATTATTATCTTTATTTATTTGATATCACGGAAAATGTATCTAATACAATTAAATTCTATTGGATATAAAGCTTTTGTTATTGAAATGAAATTATTTAATTGGCAATTATTCGTATTTGTATAAATTTAACTTTTCCTTGGAATCAAACTCAAAACTCCTTAAGTGGATCCTAATGCCAATTGTTTATTTGTTTTGGTAATTGTATTATGTTGTTCGTGTTCTAATTTCACCTTTAACTGGGTAAATTTGGAATTGAGTATTATACGGATACTTTTCTATTAAATCTTCTTTCTTTTATTATACAGTATAAACTGGCCGCAAATAAATTTGAACAGTAAAAACAAAATTCAAATTACTTTAACACTTATAAGTATTTTAAGATCATGATGCATAATGAACGAGCTATACATAAATACATATTTATTATTTTATTTTAGTAGGAAAACAAACAGTATTAACAACTTATGATAAGAAACAGGTTAAAACAACTAATTACAAATTATGTTTTCGCAAATGAATACAAAAATAGCTTGTTTGCTTAATATAAACCAACGACGTCACTTGTATAAAAGCCTAAGAATCTCCATAATGTGTGAACGTAACTGAGGATCCCCACTTTATCCCATCGTAGAAATATGTTTTGCTTGTATCTAAAAAGTTTATCAGCTAAGTTTATTTCATCATCATCATATCAGCCGAAAGACGCCCACTGCTGGATAAAGGCCTCCTCCAAAGACAAGATATCTCTTTATTGTACACCAAGACATTACAGGATACAAGAATACAATAACACACATTTAAAAATGGTACAATTGGCGGCCTTATCACTAAATGTGATCTCTTCCAGGCAACCTAGGCAGGATTGGAGAATTGATCAAAGATCTCCACAATTGCCGATCTTGCGCTATCCGCATCTAGCGACTTCCAGACATCCTCACACGATCACCGGCCTTCCGGTTCGTGGTCGCCACTCGAGAACCTTTCTGCCCCACCGGCCGCTTCAGCTTAGCAAGTCTATTATATTATAACAATTAATTTATGTACACAGAAAAAAAACAATAACAATAAATAGCAAAAAGAAAAATATTCCATTAATGTACTGCTTATTTCAATAGAAATCTCTTCCAGCAGACCCGCGAGAAGAGAAAAGAACAGTAATAATAGTAATAGAAGTAATGTAGATTTAATATATACACTAATTACTAATAATACATTAATAGGTATATATAGTATACTACACATTTTTATTTATTTTTTATATTATATGAGGGGTTTAATTTTATTTAAACTGTTATCTAAAATGAATTCACCATCACTCCGATCCTCTATTCTTATGTCAGAGCTCCTTAGGGCCATAGAGTCTTAGGGCGGTTTGATAAACTCTGATACCAGGATAACTACTGCCCATGCAATAAAAAACCGGCCAAGTGCGAGTCGGACTCGCCCATGAAGGATTCCGTAACAGCAAGTATTTCACTTGACTAAATGAAAGCAAATTGCGGTTTACGATTTATGACGTATTAAAAAAAACTACTTGCTAAGATCTCGTTCAAACCAATTTTCGTTGTTAGTTTGCATGGTAATGTATATCATAATTTTTTTAGTTTTATTATTCTCTTATTTTAGAAGTTACAGGGGGGGGGAACACTAATTTTACCACTTTGAAAGTGTCTCTCGCGCAAACTATTCAGTTTAAAAAAAATGATATTAGAAACCGCAATAATATTTTTCAAGACCTATCCATAGACATCCCACCTGTATGGGTACGATAAAAAAAAATAGTTTCAGTTCTATGTATGGGGACCCCCCAACATTATTGTTCTTTTTCTATTTTTGTGTAAAAATCTTAATGCGGTTTACTGAATACATCTACTTACCAAGTTTAAACAGTACAGCTCTTATAGTTTCAGAAAAAAGTGGCTGAGATATACGGATGAGAGACAGACAGACAGACATGATGAATCTATAAGGGTTCCGTTTTTTGCCATTTGGCTACGGAACCCTAAAAAGAAGTCCTAGACAAACTAGGAAGTTACTTGATATAATAATATACATTTCAAAGGGTAAACAGACACACAACCGAAGCTAAGCACCGTAACAAAAACTCTTGTATTAAGATGAATGTATTATTGTATTTGATTAGGTCAGTTAAATCAGAAATGGGCGGCGTAATGCGTCGTGTCTTGTCCAATTACACAGCCGTACAGTCACGAGTCAAGCTCAAGGCTTCCACCTTAACCCTGGTACTTGCTCTGATTACAATTGCATGACCAGATTTGATATGTACCTAGATGTGGCATTATACAAACTTACGTTCAAATAAATCGTCTACATTTTTTATGAGTCAAAAGCAATTTGTAAATGGAACGTGCTAATGTTTAAAAAAAACATCCTATGCGTGTAATGTTATACATAATCATTTCCTCACATTTTTTTTTATTTCAGCGGGCGAGAAACGGGCAGGTCACCTGCTGGTAAGTGATCACCAGAGGATTCGCGGGTGGGTTGCCGGCCTTTATGAGTCAGCAAACAAGTGTTGCTGACCATTCCCCCCACCCCAATGAGCTCTGGCGACCTTACTCACACTCGGAAACACAACATTTAAATTATTAATATTATTATTAAGGAATAAGTAACCTTATAAAGTTCAGGTTTTTGTGTTAGAAATAAAAGGTTTACTAGCGTTAAACTAAGTTACCATTGAACTTGGAATATGAAACGAAACAATAAAACAGAATATAAAAACTGGAAAAATTAACCAAGATTTATTTTCCCTAACAAACGGACTCTACAATGACATATCCAGTTATTATTTCTCTTGGAAATAAAATAGCAACGATCAGATTACAATTGGATTATTCAAATCTAATATTGTGGGTACGTAAACGTACTTATGTAAGCTTGCAAACAAGCCGTGTAACCGCGTAGGCTACAAACACTCGAATACCTAATTATCAAATGGAATAATAGGCTTATCGAGAATTATCATCTCGATTATAGAAATATCGAATAATACGAATTGCAAATATCTATTGTCAGGTACTAAAAAGATTAGCAGCGGATTATTTAATAATGAAATTATTAATTACACGAATTTATTATTTAAAATATTGCATTAACCTTCGGCGTACAAGGTGAAAAATAATCCTCACCTGTACCACGTGGGGTTAAAATAACCCCATACGTGCTAGCCTCTAGTTTGTGTGTAATTGAAGTGAGAGAAGTGTACGTGCCTTTTATGGTTATTTATGATAATAAGTGAATAAATAATACACAAAAAATGTATACAAACAAACATTTATTAAGAAAAAATCAGAATCGTAGAACTTCTGTACAAAATCAACAAAAAAATTTTTTGTTGCTATAAACATAATTTAAAAAAGTATTTTTCAAACAAATCCGTATTTTTTCACTTATTAATTAATCTAGAGAACTGTCTAAACATGAAAAACAAATTCTTACAATGATAGTAATAATATTGACTGCTCTCGTACGAACATACCAAAGGTGGAGATTTATACCACTTTGTTCGATCTTTGCCTAGGAAAAATAGTAGCGGTGTCGATGTTGTATCTTCGACTTCGTCTGTACATTGATATGGCTATGGACGGAGAGATACAAAAAAGGAAATGTTGGTTAATTATTTTAATTACATAAAATCCAGAGTGGAAATACCGCCAGCCTTCAGGGCACGTTGCCGATGGATGGTGCAGACGTTTCCATCGACGCTCAAGGCTTCTGGCAAGGTTTTTGATTTATATAAATAATCTAAATTTTTTGTACTCGTATATGTGCCGTCTTAAACATTGTTTCTGGTAATCCTAACATTGTATAAACTAATAAAAAATTAATTTTGTAAAAAATAATAAACCATATTTTACCCTTATACGTAGAATTTGATACTTAAGCGCATTATATAGAGTTCATAAAGGGCTAAGCAGAGACAACAGATTTTTTAATTTGAACTCCTCAAATTAAATTTAAACTTCCATAACTCTTTAGACTTTGTAAGTCGTCAAATCAACATACAACCCACCTAATGGTTAATGATTACCATAATATGTGATACTTCATTGTGGTGTGTGTGTCACAACACACACACCTCACTGAAGTCCCAACAGCACAAATTAAGATATTTCTACTATCCGGAATGTACAGGAGCAAAACTTTAAAATATTTCATATTGGTACTACTTATCCGGAATGTAATAGGTAAGTCTGAGGCAAGTCCCCAGTCATGCTGTTCATAAAGCAAAATAACACTCTCTCCGTCACCTAGAGTTAAAATATAGGTAGTTATTTGAACTAGGTAAAAAAGCAGTCAATTGCCATTGGAAATTTGTAATAAGAGCATACTATAACCAAGAAGAATGACAATTGCTAAAATTAACCCAGACTAGTGCTAGCCACATTCCATATCTCATCTGATATCCTCAGGAGTATTGACTTGTCTTGTATGGGCTGTGATGTACTACGACCAGGATGGAAACACATATTGGTATACATTGAGAAGTTTATTAAAATAACGGTAGAAATTCTTTAATAATATCCTAATATTATCCTGGGACATCTTTCCGACACGACCATCTGATCCCAGTCTAAGCAGAGCTTGTACTACTGTAAACCAGATAACTGATGTACTACATATACGAATTTTATTTTGAAAATACATACTTATTTAGATCATTACACCCAGACTCAGGACAAACAGACATGTTCATGCATATAAATATCTGTCTTGGGTGGAAATCGAACCCGACCTGCAGTAAAAGACAAGCATCTACCAACCACGCTAACGTATTTTAATTATAGATTAGGTGGTTAAGAACTTTGGAGAGGAAAGGAAGTATGAAAATGGCGCAAAATTCTATAATGGAAGTAGAGTTTGGTTTCTTGGGCTGAAACAGGCGTTGGACAGACACCAGTGAATATGGAAAAATTGACGATATCACTCAGAATTGCAAATATTTCAACAGTTAAAGGCTCGTTCCACACGAAGGAAAACCATACCACTTAAAAGCAACAAAAGATGGTAAAGTAGTGGTTACGTATGGACGCGTTGCCGCCACTTTTAGCAGTCGTTTTACCTAAAAATGTTGATAATGTTTTGCGTCGTCGCTAGTAGTTACGCGCCGCTAGTTACTGATTTTTCAGGTGATTGAAATGCGGCGGCCATGTTGTCGACGTCACCCATGCGGTCGATGAAGACGGCAAAATGTGGTCAGTGTGAATGGAACTAGTCTTTTTCATACAAATTAGCGCCCACCCACGTTTTGTTGTTGGGGTGTGTTTGTGGTTGTGGAGTAGTTGTGATACGTGTGAAACAAGCCTAAGTTTTAAGAAAGCAAAAAATCCGAACTGCCGTATAATTCCCACTGCTATTTTATTTAAATGTGTACAAAAATATAGCTGTGTGTGTAGTAAAAATATAGCTTAAAAAAATTTTGATAATTAAACCTACACATGATCCTTGACAATTACTTAATTTACGTTAGTTAAATATCGTTACTGTTATAAAATATATCTTATTGTAAATTATTTCCTACAATCCGTGTACCTGAATATCTATGTGTACCTAGAAATAATTATAAGTTAATTATATATTACTACGAACATGCTCTGACTATTTACAAGCGCTTTTTAAAGTCTACGTGAATAAAGACCTTTTTATTTTATTTATTTTTATTTTAAATATTGAGTGCACAGATAATGTAGTCTTCAAGATATGATCAAAATGAACAAACTTTCCTTTCTGGTTCACACGATTTGCTCTTGGATGTGGGTTTTATTCTTTTTGGGAAGGTTTCCTTATCGAGTTAAACATTTATAAATACGTACAGTAACATAAACAAATATAAAATTTCATAATAAAATAAATGATTCACATATCGCAAATGCCTAGACATATGATTAGCCTCTTCGCCTGGGTTAGAGGTCAAATGTTTAAATAATTTTGTTATTGTGTAGATAAATATTACAACACACTTTAACAATGTCTAGAAAATGAAACACTATATAATAGTATCTCAAGAGGCTAGAATTAAATGTCGCTGTCAATATCAATTGTTGTTGCAATAATCTCTGGTGATCTTTCTTTCGGTCTTGTTTGAATATATGATTATGTTCTCCCGACCGAGTTTCAGCCACGGCGGCCAGTCTTAATGGAGACTAGCCAATTGCGCAGGACATATTATAGTGCACAATTGTGTGCGCAAACACAGGGGCACTTACTATTCCATCACTCTCATGATCCGATGGGACGCCTAGCGACACGACCGGAAAGATTTCAGGTACAGGACCGACGGCTTTACGTGCTCTCCGAGGCACGGGGGTGTAATACCGCTAACTTCTAGACTTCGGGTTGATACTGAGAAATTTCCATTTACGGAAAAATCATCACTTTTTGGCCCGACCCGGGATTTGAACCCGGGACCTCATTATCTGCGGTTGAACACGCTACCGCTAGACCAACGAGGCAGTCTGTTTGAATATACAATATACATATAGTGCCATAACGTGTGGCAGTACAAAGTCATCGGAAGTTTAATAATCTTGGTTTCTTAAGGATTGGAGAAACCTACGTTACCAGCACATTTTACGACTTCATGTCTTTTTTATTTTTTTAACGGGACTAGTCCCTCCCTCTTACCCACCACTGCAACTCCTGTAAGCCAGGATCAACAGTGGCACACAATGAAATGACATTGAGTGGAGAAACTCAGACATGTCCCGGGGAATCGCTTTAACTGTCTTGGATCCCGCAACGAATTTAATCAGAAAGACAAAAAAGGAGGAGTTAGAAAATGAATAGTTCCACTTCCCTCCAGAGCAAAGCGGGAGACAGAATGATGTAAAGAGGCTATAGCCTCATAAAATGAGAGATTTGCAATGATGACTTCATGTCTATATTGTTTTTATTTTATTTAACTCCAACATAGACACCCCGGGTATTGTACTTCATGGGGATAGTAACAAAACTTCATGCCGTGTAGCCAACTTGAATTATTATTTTTATACCATTAATACTAAGAAGAAGTATCATAATATATTTTTCCTTTGGATTTGACATATTTTATTTCATTTAGTTTTATATTAATTACACATAATAGTAGCTTAATTCATATCACTATTTAGATAATACTAATAAAATAAATGTGTTTTTGCCGATGCCGAGTTTTAGCTACAGCGGCCAAGCTGAACCGAGACTACTCAACTACGCAAGATATACTCCTTCACCTTCCTTCATAAAGTCAGGAGATCTACCTTAGACTTGATCAGAGGAGATTAAACGCAAGACCGATAGGCGTATTATACCGCCAATCTCCAAACCCCGAGCGGCTACTAGGTGTTTTTCTTCTCAATAACTCTCTTAGGCTCGATCTGGGGATAGAACCCAGGAAGGTCTTCTATGCGGTTTACGACCCTACTACTAGATCAACAAAGTAGTGAAAAATATATATATATATATATTATTTCAATATCTAGGCGCAATGTTAGCCATCATTTTCCTGCACGGATGAATAAATTAGGATTGGCCATTTTGTCCCTACAAAGATCTTGTTTAATATTAAATTATTATGATGTAATAATTTACCAAAAACAGATTATTATACCAACTTAGCGTTCTATTGTTAATTTTGTTGTTTGTCAATATATTTCCTATTTCGATGGACGTTTTAACACTGCATATAATAAGTTTACTTCGAACTTATACCGTCGTGGTTCATGGTTTTTTGTTTATTGAAGATGACATATGTGACAATCTAGATGACGCACTTAACACTTTTGGCGCAAAGCTTCAAGTACATCGGCAACCATTGGACGCACTCATTATTATTTACCAAACCAGAGCCTCCTTCAAGTTTTGATTATATGTTAGTATATATTATTTTGTGGGAATTCCTCCAGTCAAATAAAAATACAGAGAAACACAGCTGCTGCCTGTTTTCTGCGAGATATTCCATCAGGACGAGTTCTACAACAGGATGAGATGCCGTCGACGGCCCAGCAATAACAATGTTTGAACATAATATGTTATATTCATAAATACCAAATAAAAAGATGGGAAGATGACCTCAAAAAAGTCAGAGTGGACGAGAACAGCGTGAGGCAGACAGACAAGGAAAGCTTTAGAGGAGGCCTAAGCCTCGGAAGACAAGCTGTGAAGTGAAACCGATCGTTTAGACAATCTGTTAATAAATGTAGGTATACCATTGTTAAGAAGTAAATGTATGTATTGTTAATTTATGGAATGGCAATAAAGGCTTATTTTATTTCTTATTTTATTTTATTTATATAAATACCGACATTTTATAATACACAAATGTGTGGGCAAAAGCAGATTCTGACCTTATTAGACTTCAATAATAATAAAAATGATTTAGTTACTTTTTACAAGGAACAACAAGTACAGCTATTAGTAAATTTTGAATAATTTTTGACAGTAATGCATAAAAAAAGTATTAAATCAAAAATATAACACTATTTTTTGAAAAATCTTTTTTCTTGTTCTTCTTCTTCTATTTATTAAAATCGTCAGCTGGTATGTTGGTGTTGCTACAAAAGTTACCAACCTAACAAAGTTAGAACGTTCACAATATCCTAAAATGAATCAAATAATGGAATATCATAAAATGACTTACTCGCAGACGATTTAAAAATTTTAATCAATCACTTCGTTTCTAGATATTTCAATGTAATTGTTTTACCTGGAAATACGAAATCATTTATGATTTGATCTGTCAGAAGTACAAATTGCCTTGAAATATCCTAATCTATCTTGAAAATAGGATTAAGCTAACTACCGGAGGAACGCTTAACATAATAGATTTACTCCTATAGTTTCTAGGTGAAGGTACAGTGAGTTACAAAATGAGATATACATTATTTAAAATATTAATTATTTATATATTGTTGGTATATCTCATTTTGAACAATTGACAGGTTCCTTTAATTTTTCATTTATTTTACAAACAAAATTAAACGTGCGGTTTGGAGAGGTTTGCCTTAGTCACTTAGTGATTATGGGTGTACAGGGTAGGCCCATTATGGGATTTCTGACGTATACTGTTTGTTATCATATACTTTATTTTATTATATTCTAGCCAATCAGTTATACGACGAAAATCATTCGCAAATAGCATAGATATTATTTTTTTATATATAATTATGATACACGAATGTATACCTCATCTTTGTATGTCTGGTACCTAATTTCTCCGTTGTTTGTGTACTGATTTTGATCATTCGTTTACATTCGTCAGGAAATGCTTTTGGAAAAACAAATTCGGCAAAATTTATGAGGTTACAATAAATTTAGTTGAATGGGTTGTTAGAAAATAATTAAGATATCGGTTCTATGTTTAAAAAATAATTTCGACTCGCCACTTTTAACGTATTTAGCTGAAATAAAGCGATAGTAAAATATGTGCATCTCCTTAATAATAATAAAAAATGTATACGTTGTACAAATTATAATTTATCATCAGCGTCACAATAGGTTATAGGCCACCCCCAAAGGTTGCTTTTTTCGTATAACGTAGCCATTTGGAGGGGTTTGCCGTATTCACCGCGCTTGGCATGCGAGTTGGCGACCGCAGTAGGTGATAGGTACACAGGTGACGCTGCTGCTGTACATGAAATGGTAGGACTGTTCTTATTTCTGGGCCGGAAACACTTATTACATACAAAATATGGCATATGTGATATTAAAATATATGATAAAGATTAAAAATACATGTGATAAATAATTTCTTGCTTTAAAACCTTTGTTTTATGTTATAAAACTTTATTGTAACCAAAGTTCCTGACCTTAATAACTCTGAAAATTTGGAGAGATGTCAATAGCCATGAACGTTTGATAGCCGACTTTGTCTCTAAACGACCAGTCGGTCCGAAGTACTCCGAAGCCTCCCGAGTCTGCTTAAACATATGGTTGCTTGAGTGTATTTGTGCCCGACAAATTTCTTTCAAAATCTTTATTAACAATTAGATATATAATAGAAATCTCACGTTCGTATAGGAAAATGAAATGGACCGATGATCTCGTGGGGGTCACTGGAAGCTGCTGGATGCGGGGAGTGCGAGGCCGGCAATTTGGAGATCTTTGGGAGAGACCCTTGTCCAGCAGTTGACATCTGACGGCTGATATTAATGAATGAATAAGAATAACACTCGCCTATTTCTTAGTGAGACTAAACGTGATATAATCTATATCTAAGAAAGTGATAAGTTTTAATTGTTGCCATACCAACTTGTCAGTACCGTACTAAATTATTTACCAACTAGCTGTGCCCCGCGGTTTAACCCGCGTTAAATTTTATAAATTATCACAGCTCCTCCCGCGTAGGTGATAGCGTGATAATATGTAGCCTATATGTTGACCCGACCTCTTAGTAATATTCATGCAAAATTTGAAGTAAATCCATGCAGTACTTTTTGAGTTTAGCCCGGACATACATACAGACAAACAGACACACAGACAAAAATTCTAAAAACTATATTTTTGAATGCGATATCTATTGTAGACCACGCCCCAAGACTCCTTTATAAAAAAAAAATCAATGTACAGTTTCGACTTTCCTACGATTTTATTATATGTATAGATAACAAATCTGACGCCGACTGTACATACAATGGTGTTTACTTTAAGACTGATTGGAGTTTATGCTTGAGGCTATCAGCTTGATTGTGTGTTTGTATACTTGTTGAGTTAGTTTACATACAAAGCCTACAAAGCCCAAACAGGATCTACCACATTCCAAGAACAAAAGCTTCCTCCTACGGCCAAATGTGTGAAATACACGAATCGTGATGCAGCAATCAATGCGGTGGTGACAGACGGTGGAACAGATCTATTTGCCATGTCATTGTATGCAGGAAGATAAAGTCGACGAAAAACTTTGTTTATTAGTCTTCCTTTTAGTTAACCTCAAGGCTTTATATTGTTCTATTGTTATGTTAAATGTTATGTGGGCGTGGTTTGTATTTAGGGTTGATAAGTTTGTCACTTACGTGTTCATAATTATTCAGTGTTAATGTATTCATAATTCAGTATGCGTAAATATGTGGGTACCTGCCATGTAGGATGCGATGATTAATTCATCCGCGGTTGGAGTGCCAGCCAGCCACTCCAATTTTGATCACATGCATATATTAAAGTAAAAAAAAAACCAAACCAGCATTATGGAAAAAGTCCATGTGACGCGGGGTCCTTTACCAACATCCAATTCATACACAAAGCAAATCTAGATGCAAATCAGTTTGGAGGAGGCTTATGTCCAGCAGAGGGCGATATCAGGCTGATGATGACCACTCTACTGCTAGACTAACGAGTCATCCATATATTGTCTAAGTGAAACACACATTCACTACAAGTACTCTCTTTTTTTTTATTTATTCACAGTTCACAGTAAATAGAGTTTACAATGTATGTAGGTCGTATTAAAGGGTGGTCCTTATAATCTATTTAGCCTCTTCAAGGCATGCGAACATAGTACATAGTTTATAATAATTCATTGTCACAAAACAGTAAATAATATGTCACAGCTTTAAGCATTTAGTAAAATTAAATTAGGAGTAGGTATATAAATAGGTATAATATTAAATTTATGTCACATTTTATAATTTTATATGTAGCCATTGGTCAACGGAATAAATCATTTTGTCTATCAATATATTCTTTAAAACTCTTTTAAATTTGACTAGCGGTAGTTGTTGGACATCTGATGGAAGTTGGTTGTAGATTTTTATACACATAGGGTAACAATTTTTTTGGAATAAAGTTGTTTTAGGTGCAATATCCATGACAAGTCTATCCCCTAGTCTAGTATTTCGAAGGTAAATATCCTTTGCTTTTTTAAATAGAGCTGGGGTAGTCTTTACAAATAGACAGATCTCGAGAACGTACATACCTGGTAAATTATCTCCAGGATCAGTCTAGTTGAAGTTAGTAACAAATTCAAATTCCTCCAGTACCGTCCATAGTTTGAATTGAAATTCGAGAGTATCGTGAAGTTTGTATTTGGAACAAAACCGTGTCGTTTTTCACTCTGAAATTAAAATTCAGCCTTAAGCTTTAGACGGTTTGAAAGTTTCTAGCAAAAAATAAGCTTTAATGCTACCTTATTGTTTTGTAGATTTAGGTACTTAATAGATACCTTTTACCTTCGTCTACCGTATCTAAAATGGTCAATTCATATACATTAACTATAGCTTAGATGAGCTTTTGGTATAGTAAATCTCTAAATTTAAAAAGGCAAATGAAGAAATATATTGGGTTCTTAGTAGACTTAATGCTTTTGAAATTTTTGCATTTGCTTTTATTTCTCTACGCAATTTTTTTTTCTAGTCAATAAAAAATATATTTTTGTATTGTGGAGAAAGAACTTACGATATGTACGCCAAATTATATTATATGGCTTATTTTACTTATGTGACCTATTTTATGCATCACGTTTTGTACAAATACATATATTTAATTAATATTTCATTCGATACTACTATTCAACTGCCTAGTAGATTGCGATAGCGGTACTATGGTCAACTGAGGATAAAGAGGCCCCAAGTTCAAATCCCAGGTTGATGCAAAAAGTAGTAGTAGCGGTTGCTTGCACAATACAAGTCTACTGATACTGTCCTTTAGTACAGATTAAAAAATATATTAGGAATAGTTGTCATTTGCGTGGATTAAGCTATAATTATGTGGTTGCCAAAATCGTAGCACGGAACGTCTACGTCTCTCAGAGAGTATAGTAACTGGGATCGGGGGCGTTGGAAAGCCGTTGTCTCCAAATGGAGGCACCAACGGCTTCCCAACGCCGGACGTATACAAAAACCGGACAGAGAGAGGGCCGATTCTGCTCGACCTCCGACAATCCCACCCACATACATCTTTAGGGGGTGGCATGTGTAAGTAAAAAATTAACAGTAACATGTTGAATTTACTTAACTTTACCTGATATCTATAACTTGCAAATCACTCATAGCACTTTACAGAATCTATAATTTTTTTTGGCGGCTTCAATCCTTTGACATAATCAATCTAGATCACGCGCGGATTTGTAAGTAGATTAACACTACCCACAGCCTTATGGTTCACTTATTTTTGTTCATCAATTCGTCGCTTTAACTACAGCGCCACACTTCATGTAGTCAATAATTACAAATAGTTAGTGTTTTATTTTCTCTATCTCAATCCAAAATAACATGATAATAACAGGATGCAATCACGGACTGTTTTAATTATGTTACACAATCCAGGGTAATTGATTTGAGATCATGAGTTCATACTTAACCTTTAACAGGCTGTGGGCTACACGAGACAACATCAATTTCAACCTTATCGTCTTTGGAGTAAAGTCCAAAATCAATAAAAAAATATATAGCATAGCCTAGTTAAGGGTTAAGCAGGTGTCGCATCAACTCATGTCACGGCCTCAAGGTTCACGGCTGCGCGTGCGCGTGCGTGTACACTGACGTTCTATGCATAACGCACGTGGGCGACTGCATTCCACCATTTGGATTGCCAATGAATTATGTAAACTCATCTCAATTACCTCAACGATGTGAGGTAATAACTATTATTATGATGTAATAAAGCAATAATTACACTTTGATTTATGTTGCCATATATGAGTTTGATTGACTAATATTATACTAACAAATAATTAAACCGCCATAAAAACACATTATAATGCCTAAGGTTCTAAGTTTTTTTTGTTTTTTATTCTGTAATTCTAATTCAAATTAAATTTTCTTTTAATGTAGTATATAAAAGCAGTAGATAGTACCGTATTAACACGGTTAAAAATTGTCGCCGTTTGTTCACAAATTGCTTGCGATCCAAACTAAGAATTAAGATTACTTACATGTTATTTGTTTAAGCAGAATAGACTAATAGCTACATCAGTGCAGAAAACGATTATTATATTATATTAGGCATTTCCAAAAAAATAAGTGAAATGCTTCAATATTCAAACGTAGTCTGCTAACTCATAACAGAAATAATAATAATAAAAATAAACGTTTATTACAGGTAACTAATACCATAGAAACAAAAAAAATATAAGAATTAATTATAAATAGATATCATGTAGGTCGTTAAAATTTAATTAACAAAGTTTTACATTTTTGTTAACGTTTCTACAAAATAATTTTGTATACTTAATGCTTATTTTTTGTATGTTCCATATTCTATGTAGGTTTCATATTAAGTCAGTTAAGTAAATCTAAAATACCGAGCTAATACTTGCCTATAATTACTCATTATGTTTATGGAGAGAATATTTACAAAAGTTTTCTAATTGTTACAGAATGCGAGAAGTTAATTAAATTTGTTTTGGTTTGAAGGACGCTTCTAACTTTGTTATAAGTGTATACTTACGTAAAATTAAATTAAAGGAAAACGTCAAGTAATTTAATATTATATTCCAAGAACTTCTAAACTCCTTTCAAGACTGTTAACAAAGGATATTGGTATTGGCAATATTAGAAAATAGTGGGTGTTAGACATAATATATTATATTAACATCACTTGTCGCGTAGGTTGAGTAGATTCTTTGCCGAAAGAACTCTCATAGAATCCGTAGAAATGCAGAGCACTTTTAATTATAAGTACGTATATATTTGCAAAACTGAAGTGGCGGTGGCGAGGCACATAGCTCGTAGAACCGACGGCCGTTCGGGCAGAAAGGTTCTCTAGTGGCGACCACGAACCGGAAAACGCAGCGTGGGTAGGGCCCCTTCAAGATGGACCGATGATCTTGTGCGGGTCGCTTGAAACTGCTGGATGCGAATAGCGCAAGACCGGCAATTGTCTGATAAACCGGCAGTAGGATCAAAACCGGCTGCTATGATGATGATGATAGGTATATATATTTGAAAATGCCTTATTTCTTAGGTATAGTTGGCAATGAAGCATTCAGTTCAACTAATGTAAGCGGGTGATTGTAGCCCCAGTGACGTTCACAGCATATTATGGTAACCGCTATTCTACGCGTTTTGATCCAAACCAAAATTGAGAGCTAAAGAGGTTTAATTAGTTATTTTTTTAAACCACTGCCTAACGCACGTTTTGTTGTTTGGTGATATTGCGAGCGTTTGGTCGACGCTTCCTTCGAACAAGGAGCTGAACTTACCTGCCAATTGGTTTGGATGGATGTGGAGGAGATTTTCAACGCCCTATAGCTTAGTTATCATACTAGTTAATATAGTTTTTTTAAGGAGAACGTCCGCATTAGGGAATCTAATCCCTGCATCGCGGGGTACTTTACAAACATATAATATATAGACACAAATTATATCCAGACTCAGAACAACTATTTATGGGTCACGCAAATAGATGTCCGGCGCGGGACTCGAACCCGCGACACGAAGCGGCGAGGCGACTGTCTTACCCGCTGCGCCACACGTGCAGTCAGCTGACATATAGCTGATATATTTATTTTTCTTTAAATATTAGTTCAGGTAATAAGGATGACTCATTGTTATAGGTATCTTCATTAAATAAATTCCTTTTATTATTTAAACTTCCCGAAGGCTTTTTTACCAGTCAACAAAGGGTAGTGCAGTGTAATGCACTTTTTTTTATATATGTACTTACATATTATTTAATGATTCCTAAAACATACAATACTATCCGACTAATATTATAAACGCGAAAGTTTGTAAATATGGATGGATGGAAGTTTGTTACTCTTTCACGTAAAAACTACTGAATGGATTTAAATGAAACTTTACAATAATATAGCTTATACATCAGAATAACACATAGGCTACAATTTACAAAGACATTGTGTGAATTGTCCAAAATAGGACGACTACCATCTGTAAGCTATCCCGGCGTGCACTGCCAAAGGCGCTAGAGGTATACATCCTACTAATATTATAAATGCGAAAGTTTGTGAGTATTGATGTATGGATGGATGTTTGTTACTCTTTTACGTCAAAACTACTATAACGCGGATGAAACCGCGGGGCACAGCTAGTACTAAATAAAATTAGTAATGAGACATTTCTGCGTCATTTTTCTTTGAAATATGTTCACGTAGGCACTTCCTTTTAAACGAGAAGCGATTCTTAACTACCCTGATTGTTACAGGAAGCTCATTCCAAAAAAGCATAGATTGGACAAAGAAAGAAGAGTGAATAAAGTCTGAGCTATGAAGTGGAAATCGTAAACAACGAATATGGTTCGAGCGAAGATTTGTACAATAATTGGCACAAAGATATTTAAAATGGGGCGGTAAATAAGAAGAAACAGTAGGAGAGTGGAGTAAGAAGAAAACTGTGATCACTGCCCTCAAATTTCGTGCCTGGCAAATGGGTAATCAGGTTAACTATGTCCGGTTTAAGACACATCATCATACTTACGGAGAATGAAAACTCTTTTAGATAAGTCTTTAACTCTTTTATGAATGGAACTAGGTTCTAAGCGCTTTTTCGACTCAGCCAAGTCGTGATTTTAACTTAGTAATAAACAACATACATATTAAAGGCGATTTGGATATTGCGACTGAGTTTGAAAAATATTTTTCGAATATTCCAGTCTAACTCTCTTTCATGTTCTTCTACATCTGCTGAGCAGATACTCAAGCAAAGCGTAGGGTCGTGTGACACAGTTTTTGAATTTTCGGTGGTTAGCCCTAAAGATATTTTAAATGCTTTCAAGAGTATTAATATGAAAAACACAAAGGGTCTGTGGGGTCTATCTGTTAAGACTGTTTCATCAATTATTACTATAATCGCCCCACACTTAGCTACTGTGTTCAATTGCTGTGTTGCATCAGGTGTATTTCCTGACTTGATGAAGTATAGTAAAATCATTCCTTTGTTTAAAGCTGGTGATACTTCAGACCCTTAAAATTTTCGACCTGTTTCCGTGCTGCCCACTCTTAGTAAAATATTTGAAAAGCTTATGCTTAGCCAGCTGCTCAGACACTTTAATATACATAATTTACTACACCGGAAACAGTTTGGATTCACAAAGGGTTGTTCAACCATAGATGCAGGGGTCAACTTATTAAAAAGTATATTCGCGGCGTGGGAAGACTTGCAGGATGCAGTAGGTATCTTTTGCGATTTGTCCAAAGCGTTCGATTGCGTTCATTATGATACTCTGGTCAGAAAATTACACCACTATGGTATTAGGAACAAGGCTCTCGAACTTCTGACTTCTTACTTGGGCAATAGAATTCAGAAGGTCGAAATATACGGTAAAATATCTCCGGGATCTTTAGTGGTAATGGGCGTCCCACAGGGGTCAATTCTAGGCCCATTTTTGTTTTTAATTTATATAAATGACTTACCTTACTATGTAAGGGATAAGCATAAGATTGTGTTGTTTGCAGATGATACTTCCCTGACGTTCAAAATAAACCAACAATTAAGCAATTTTGACGATGTTAATGATGCAATCTCTAAAGTTGTTCATTGGTTTAATGCCAATAATCTTGTGCTTAATGATAAGAAAACTAAAGTCATTAAATTCACTACACCGAATGTGAAACAGGCGACAACCAATGTACAACTTAATGGAGCTAGGTTGGACCCTGTTGAATCAACTGTGTTCTTGGGTATCACTATTGACTCAAAGCTACAATGGAGCCCACAAATAGAAAAACTGTCCGGCAAATTAAGTTCTGCAGCATATGCAGTGAAAACTATTAGTCGGCTGACTGATATTGACACAGCTAGAATGGTTTATTTCAGTTATTTTCATAGTGTAATGTCCTATGGAATTCTTCTCTGGGGTAGCTCTGCTGACATTAACACCATATTTATATTGCAAAAAAGAGCTGTAAGAGCTATCTATAATCTTGGCCCGAGAGTGTCTCTAAGAGAAAAGTTCAAAGAGGTCAACATTCTAACTTTACCATCTCAGTATATATATGAAAACTTACTATATGTGCATAAAAATATTGATTCCTTCTGTAAAAGGAGCGATACACATAATGTAAATACTAGATATAAGAATAATCTCATATTGCGTACTACCCGTCTCCACAAAATAAGTAACTCTTTTATGGGGCAATGTATAATATTCTATAACAAACTTCCCAATGATATTAGAGAATTTTCTACGAATAAGTTTAAAAGAATTATTAAAGCCAAATTGTGTAGCAGGGCATATTACAAAATTTCTGATTATTTAAGTGATAAAAGTGCTTGGGATTGTGTTGTTCTGAGTTAACACACATGATTTTAATTAATCTTAAGTATATTTTATTTTAAAAAAGGATTCCTACTGAGTTTTCTGGCAGTGTTTCTCAGTAGCTGCCACGTCATGCACTGCACGGTAGGGTAAAAAAAATATGACGATTCCACATAAATGTAAAATTTTTACGTATTAAAGTACCAAGCACCATCCAAGTACTTTGTGGTCGCGGCAGTCAAATACATCCTCATCGTTCTGTCACGTAAGTAACGCTATTCCAGGAACATCTCCAAAGATACGGAGGATGATATCACTTACCAAATAGCAATTCAAGATTATTTGAAACTCTCGTGACTCTTTACACAAACTATTGTACACGCCGGCCGAGAGTACGGCCGCCAACGCGTCGCCTTTATTGACCTTTTATTAATATCTATTAAAATTTATATTAAGGGCTGGCAATGTAGTCGCGGCCACTCCTGTGTTGCCAGTGTCTATGGGCGGTGGTGACCACTTACCATCAGGTGACTCACTTCCTCGTGTGCCTTATATAAATAAAAAATTGGTTCAGCTTAAAGTGGTTCAGTTTCAAATGATAACTTGTGTTCCAAACTTAATTAAACGCTTTAACTCAGTTTAGCGTCAATTGATCGCGTTTAATATTAATGGCAAAATCTATTCTTAGTAATAAATAGATACAGTTAACCTTTATTTTAGCTGTTGCATATTCACAATTGGCATCTTTTCCCATATTTTGCGAGCTTAAATGTTAGGCGAGATCGTTACCTGGATTGTTAGCGCATATTCTAAATTGGCTCGTGGTGACTCGTGGAATATGCAACATAGTTTTCGTGTCAGGTATTTATTTGCGTTATTCTCTAAGTAGGTGATAAATGCATGGTTTATTTTGGGAGTGCCTCTAATGACAAGTCACTTATAAAGCTTATCCTAGTAAATTATCCCTATTGCTGGCGCAGTCCCTAAATGTGGCTTGACGTAGATAAATAATAAATAATGGAGGAACAATTAAAACACTACCATATCATCCCAAACTTGGCAGAGCCTATACTATAGAAAGCAGACAACTGGTAAACATACTTATATATTTCTATAATACAGGTAAGCAGTGAATGCCTCGTTTTATTACCGTAAAAGTCATGTTAAAATTAAATACTTAATACATATAAATAAATAAATAATACATACATAAGGATATCATATATTTTTTCCATTTTCGTATCCCATCCATATAAAATAATATTTGGGCTTATTAAATAAATAATACCTATAGCATCTATGCCCATACCTACCAACTATATTTAATTAAATAATCAGTGTTGTAAGAAACATACAAACCAAACCATGTTTTTTATTTATTTATATAACCTTAGTTTGTGCTAATAATATAATGCTGTATGTTGACGGCGGCGAATATCAGAGTGTCATTATCCCATCTCCTCCCGTGGGGGGGAGTAGAGGTCGACCCGAGGAAATATATACCAGAGAACGGGCAGCAGCTTCCTTCTGTGTACTATGGCCATCTTACTGCTATCGCCAACCCGTCCGCTAAGTGTCGCGATTATGGCGTATCCCCATGAGATTCTTAGGGGAAATTTGTCCAGCTGTGAACTTTTCTGCTGTAATAATTAATCCTTTGTTTGTACTTATATCCAATTAGAACAAGGTTTATATGAAACCAATAAAAATTGGTACAAGAAAATCAAAGAAATGATATAGTCGTATTCATGACTGTCGGTTAACAACGGGTTTGTGGTGGAATTTACCAAAATGAATATTATTTCGATGATTATTATCTCTCAAGACATAATACTATTCACAATATTACGTAATACTATTTTGTTGCTATAACGATAACAACAATAAATACAGTAATAACAAATACCACCACAAATCCGTTTAACGTTAATTAATAATCCTGTAGGAATTAATTCGATAACTAATTAGGGCGTAACAAGATATACGGTTTAATGCAATGTATTGAGATCACGACTTTAACAATTGAGATATTTGTACAACGTGACCCAAGCTTCGTGCAGATACAATCTTTTAATGCAAATATCTTAAACTTTAGAAAAAAAACTTGATTGACACATTATAAAGGGTGCGCCGTGACTGCCGCGTACGATGTTTTGTGTTTATACTTCTAGTAGAGTTGACCGCGAATGTATGGTTATTTGTTTGAATGAATATAATAATAATATAACATAATAATATAATATAATATCTATGGACAATGTCACACAGATCAACCTAGCCTCAAACTAAACAAAGCTTGTACTATGGGTACCCGGCGACGATAAACATACTTATATAAATAGATAAATACATAGAAAACATCCATGACTCAGAAACAAATATTCATGCTCATCACACAAATATTTGCACTTACCATGTGTCCTCTTATAGATCCCAATTACATTGGATGCCTATTCGTCACCGCAGAAACCTGAGGGCTCTTACTTCATTGTTTTCTATTCTTAATTCTCCTTCTCCTCCTACGTACCTTATTCCTTATTTTCAATATGTATGCTCTAATCACAGCAAAAATCTGCGTTCAACCTTCAACCGTCTTCTACAATGCCCTTCACATCGCACTGATTTTCTTCATAATTCCTTTTTCGTGCAGTCTATACTTCTGTGGAATGCGCTACCTCCAGAGATTAGAATGGTTAAGAGTCGATTCTCTTTCAAAAAGAAAACACGTGAGCACATTTTAAATAAAATAAAGTCGGAAACCTCTCATCAGTAATCTTATTTATGTATATATTGTATGTATTTATTTATGTATATATAATAATATATATTGTATAATTTGTATAAAATAATATTTATAGTAAGTAGTGTATGTAATGTGTTTATGCTTATATAGAGTACAAAAGTAGGTATCTACAATTTACTTAAACGTTCTTTCGTACACCTACTATATTATCTCTGCATCACCCAAAGGTTGACTGGTAGAGAATGCCTTTGGCATTAAGTCCGCCTTTGTACAGTTTGTGTACTAAAGTTTAAAAAAAAAAAAAAAAAAAAAACCCAGGACCACCAGCTTCGTAAGAAGGAGCACTACCAACTAGCCTACGGTGACCGTGTATAGTTAATTGTTTCATATTGTTCTAATATAATATCGCTCCATCAGCACTAGTAAGTCTCAAAATTTTTACTTCATTCCGAATTTAGCACCAAACACACTTTTGAGATATTATTATATAATAGCTGATGGGGTTATAACTTAAGATTCATTTTGATTTTTAGTGAACCGTAAAAAACAATAATTAAATATTGAAACCCTTTCCTTTCTCTGCCTTTGGATTAACAAAATTATTATTTTTTACGTCAAATTTTATTTAGGTTTTATTTTTGAATGTTAATATTTGGCATAATTAAACATTAATAAACGAAGAAAACTAGCACCATAAAGAAACTATAACAATAAACATATCGATATAGTCATAGAAAAGTACAGACGCCAGCACATCCAGCTACCCCGATCTGTCAAATTTCTTTTATAGAGTTTCAACTTTATCGCAAATGCATAAGGTTCACTTTAAATTGTGGAAATTCACGTACTTCGAAATGGTAAAGTATGTGAAAAAGGAGTTACTACCCCAACAATTCAAAAAAGTCTATTTAATATTTGGTCCATAACATTGTATAAAATTGGTGAAAGTTCAAGTGCCTGGATTATAAAAAGGATCATAAAATCCTTAGTTAAAAGTTTCATACTATTACTATAGAAAGCCATATATTTATAGTAACGAAACGAAACAATATAAGTATACTAAAACTCATAACGGTCCACCCTATTGTGCATATGCCATTAGAGTGAACAATAGACACTTACCTGCCGAATAAAGCATGTTTGTTCATTTCCTACAAAATATGCTTCCCGACTTTTTTCTAACATAACTGAATTAATACTGCGCATTCAAAGAACAATGGCAAGTTCCCATACTTCATTTTACCTGACATCGAATCGTAGCGTCTATGTTAAGAAAAAATATGAAAACTATAGGGCTTTCATTACTTGACATAATCACAGTTTTTTTTTGTTTGAGAAGGTCACAGAAAAAATATATTTCATCATCATCATCATATCAGCCGAAAGACGTCCACTGCTGGACAAAGGCCTCCCTCAAAGATCTCCACAATTGCCGGTCTTGCGCTATCCGCATCCAGCGTTTTCCAGCGACCCGCACAAGATCATCGGTCCATCTTGTAGGGACATATATTTACATTTTTATATTTTGAGGTTATGATGTCAACATGAAAGTAAAATGCGCCCTGCCTAACCACAATTCAATATCTACTCAATGTTTTATTTGCATTCTACAATGTCGATTAGGTGTTATAATAAAACATGGCATCGTTATAGACCCTGTCGGACACAGCAAATGTAGAAAAGAGGAAGAGGGCATTAGTTAACGACCTATGCAGTGATCGAATTATAGGCCTTATTTAAAGTGAGACTACTAATGATTTATGAAACAGATGCCCGGGTGACGCGCGCAACCAACGCGACGACGCGGCGTGGCGACGCATCAGCCTGCTCAGTAACCTACGTATATACCAGTAATATATGTATATCGTCTACCAACCAACTGGCATTTTCGGAGATTAGCGCCTGTAGATAAACGCTTTATTGTATTTGTTTACGAGTTAAAGTCAGATTTATATTAACCATGATCGCATTATTAAAGCTGAGCGGAGGGGTGACAAGGAAACGTAAACAGAAGACTGACGATAATTGTATTCCATTGGTTACTTTTCCTCAAGAAGACAAGACAAGAAGCCTAATAGAGGTTAAATAAAACAGTCATCAATATTTTAAATATATTTTATTCATCTTCTCTAACAACCATGTCATCCAAGAATTCTGCCGGAGCTGATACATTTGTTTGATGCCTAGCCCATCCAAGATACCACACGAGCGTCATAACATGTGCGCAACAACCTACAGTACGCCGACCAACTAAACAGTTGCAGCAGTATTCAGCTATGCCTGATCTGCCTGTATTATTATTATTTTCTGTCAAAATATAGACAAAGTACTTCTCTCTCGATACATGTCTCGATTGTATTTTGCCTCTTATTAAAGTGGTTTCTCCATTGCCTCGTAAGCTGTATTCAGAGGAATTCAATCTTTCACTGCACACTTCAATCCTATATCCGCCATGGAAACGTATATGCTCGCCATAATATGAGCGGGCTTGACGTATTTGATACGTTCCCAAGGCGAACAATATTAAGTCTCTATAATCTAATGTAGGAAAGACCATTACATTATGTCGGTCTGCTGTGAGACTTTGGAAGTTGGCTGATCGTCGGTTCATATTATGAATTTCTACCACATTTGCCAGATTATTTTCCAAGTTAATTCTTTCGTTAATTATATTTAATATTTCATTAGCATACTCATTATTTCTTAGGCGAGCGCCAAACTTATTTAATAAAGCTGCTGCTATTTGGAAATTCTCCATCATGTGTGGTAGAGATCTATGAAAATACTCCTGCCTTAATATCTTGTAATCTCGTTTAATGTAACCATTTACAACCTCTACCACCCATCTACAAATAGTGATGCAGCGGCTTTGGTTAGCTTGAGCTGTAGTCAACTGATGCTCACCTTCTAACAGGGAGTGTGGCATATATGTGCGATAACCACATTCTTCCAATAAGCTAATGCTGTCTCTAAATCCTCTGTCTAATATAAAAACATCATTCTCTCTGAAATACAGCCTTAGAGGAGATGTTTCAACACTAAATAAGGATGACATTATGTCAGCATCTGAGGTTGTTGCCTTGTATGGGCCAAAACAATCCACAATATAACCATCACTAGCAACAATTAAGAAAGGTTTTAATAAATTCCTATATTTATGTAGTGAATAGGTGTCTTTTTGGAACATGTAATTAGAACTTTTATTTATGAATATATATGTACCATCACAAATTACTATTATGTTATTTCCATTTCCATATAAACCATTTGGGATGATTAAATTATGGGTTAGCAACTGCTCCCGGGATAAATGTGTTATACCTAAGTATCTAGGCACAAAGTCTTGTATAAGCACTTCCCGGACTCGGTCCATCAGGGTTTCCAAGGTACGACGTGGCTTTTGCACTAAAGTTGCGGACTCTCAGGGGTATATTATCTTGATATTGGGGTGTTGCTTCAGGTGATCTCATTTCATCAACAATATTGATACGGAGAGCTTCTCTCTTAGTGCGCAACCAACAGGCATGACACACTCTATCTGAAGGTGTCAGCTGCAATGAAAGTAAATCAAAATTAGGAAACATATATAGGTAATTCAATTACAAGATAAACAGAATTTGCTTTCTTTCTTTTTATAACCATTCAGGTCATTTCAGGTTTATAATTTTTATTTATATACTCCAAAAATAACATATATATTATTTATATTGAGCAAATACAAAATTGTAATAAGGAAACAGACCAAAGAAATATTTTTTTAAATTAATAAGACAATGTCAAAGATCAATTCTTTCATACCTGTCGTGGTTCTATTTTCATTCGAATAATATTTATCATGTTCTGTTGCAGTTCTGTTGGGTTGTCTCTTAAAACTTTGACATTTTGCTTTCTTGCAATTGAACAGCCACACAGAAGACACACATTAACATGGCCTCGTTGACTTGGTCCAGCTTGATTATCATTGGCAGTAATATTTTGCTGCAAATTCTGATTTACTGCAACCATTGAAAGTTCCCAACATGCTTCACAAACATAATCATCCTCAGTAATCTAAAAGTTAAGGAAAACAATAATTATTAGCAATTAATGTAATTTATCAATCTATGTTGTCACCAGACTGGTGACTTGTGTTTGGGTTAAGTGCACACTTGTTATATCTTAAACTAACACTGAAACAGACATTTACAATTTAGGAAATGAAAAAATATATCTGATTTTCTGCTATTTGGTAATTCTCCAGACATATATGCCAGATGATGGCATCAATCTAATTATATTATGGAATAATAATAATAATCAGTTATTTATCCTCTCACAAAGATTTACAATACAGGAATGGTACCGCCCCTAAGAATACCCACTGATCTCTCTGATTTTGTTAATTTATCTAGAGACCTACTTTGTGAGAGGCTGGTGCCTGTTGTAGATTTATTTTTAAATCTAAGAGTACTAAGTAAGTATGGAAATAGCAAAATAAATATAAATAATACAAACAGATAAGTATTGTTAAAACTAACGATTTGTGGATAAACCCAGTTGCAGAGCACGCTACAAACTCTTGTGTTTTGATCTAAGATCCGATATCGCCGCAGGGTGTTGACGCAAATGTTGCAATTCACGCACAAGATGCGTGTAGGCCTAAGACTATTCATTTTCGAGCACCCAACGATATACAAATCCTTAAGCACAATCGGTCCGTTTAGAGAAAGCAGTTGGTCGTTTATGCAGATAGGTAGTCCGTAAGAACGCACGAGTCGTCGTTAGGGGCAGAGAATCAAGTTCGGGGGCTATGCGAGGGTCAGAAATACAAATAAACCAAAGAATAAAACAAAACAACAAGATACTCGTACTAAATACAATCAAGCACAGTATGTAGTTATCTATGGTGTAAATAGTACCGCGCTACACAGTTGTCAAAATGACGTTGTCATGACGAGAGGTGTTGCCATAATATTTTCTTTTATTTCAGATAATAATGGTGTTTAATAATATATAATATCAAATAATAAACCTAAACATGAAAAAATAAATGTGTTACTTAAAATATTTTATATTAATTTGTCAATTTCTTCGGTCTACTTACGCGCCATCTAAGTATGGTGCGATCCATAATCCCGAATGATCGCTACTTACACACCAAAAAAAAAAAATAACTGAATGCTCTCTACTTATGTGACGTCTAATTTGTTCAATGCAAATACCGGAGTCAGTAGCAAACATTGTAATATCGCCGAACTAAGACCCTTAGCATAATGTAATAAGCCATGTAGTGCTTAAATAAAAAATCTTAAAACATTATGTCTTAAATATTATATTTTATTAACCTGAGAATTGGTTTAACATTTATTTTTAAAACGTTTCAATCGGATTTTATATTCATTATTTTCTAATAACAAAGTACACGTTTCCTTTTTTGTGGCAACTCTGGTACTTCAAGCCACGAACAAAACCATAACCGGATGTGATTTTAATCAAATACAAGTTAATTAATTAAATAATTTATCCTCGGCTTTTACATGT
The DNA here is from genome assembly GCA_951640165.1 of Pseudoips prasinana. NCBI lineage: Eukaryota > Metazoa > Arthropoda > Insecta > Lepidoptera > Nolidae > Pseudoips > Pseudoips prasinana. Next base: position 11,345,244 of record OX621239.1, read on the forward strand.
AAAACGAATTACGTGCAAAAACTGAACTAATTAAATTATTAAGTTTTGCATACGTCAGATTTGTAGACGCTTCCTAAGACAGTCAGGTAAATATTCGCCATTGTTCTTTGCCATTCAAATATTTTAGGTACCAAACTAGACCGTGTATTTTATTGAGTAATGGTAAAATTGGTTTACTTTTTTAACTTGTATTTTCAATATAATAGAGGCGGCTGTCTAGCAAAAAACCTACTAACTACACTTAGTTCGTGGATTTATTTTTTAATAGATAGAAACAGATCAAACGAACGGGCTATGTCGTCACGTTTTAGTATATTTTTTTATTTATGTATGTATTTATATATTTGTTGACTTTTGTTAGTTTAAGTTAGGTTAAGGTAAATTTATTCAAACACCTTCCGTCTTCACTGCCTAGTTTATTTTTGGATCGTTGGATTATATTCCGTTTAAGGTTGTCTGGAAAAATCACAGCAGCGATAAGACCGCCCATTGTACTTTAATAACTTTATGTTAAATGATTATGTTATGTATTGGTGTACAAGAAAGAGTATTTTACTTACTTTACTTTATTAACGTTCATTGTTTATCGTTCGTTTCTTTAGTAACTCAGCCCTGAGTAGTGACTCTGAGTATAACACTGGTTTTTGACGTGGAGACGAATGAGAGAATCGGTTTTTATACTACGTGCAACTGCCGCTCTACGTTAATACGAGAAAACGTAGGCCGTTTGTTAGATGGAGAAGTGGAGGCGGCATTTAATCGATATGAATGCAAACTAAGGGTCATGAAGAGTGATGGTAGATAATACACTTGGCCAGCTAGTACGATAATATTTCTATTACTACTATAATATTCTGTTTGTCTTTTGCAAAATGGTCACTAATACATACTAATTATATCACAAGGTTGGTAACAACCGTTCGATATTCAATAAAATTTTGACACATCCTGGGAGATACGTCAAAATGGTATGCTTAATTCGACCTAAAAGGAATGCCAAAATTTTAAAGCCTAAAAGAGTGTATGACAATGGGTAAAACCGGCTTCTAAACCTTTTTTTGTCTGAATGCCATTTACAAAGTTGGTTAGGCCATTTAAAAAGTACAGCTCTGTTAATTATATATTTATTTTATTACTTTTTACGAATAATACAACTGTCGGGCATAATTGAAAGATAGAAAGAATATATCTTTGTTAGACACATAAGGTATGTAGAGACGCCAGTAAATCAAGCTACCCCAGTCTGTCAATTTTTCCCAATTGAAAGTGAACCTTATGTTTTTGTGGTAAAGTTGAAACACTATAAAAGAACTTTGACAGATTGGGGTAGCTGGATGTGCTGGCGTCTGCACATCAATAGAAATTAGGCAATTGGGGCACAACGTACAGATATAATAATATGATTTTAAATAATAATAAATATATTTTTCTATAATACAAATTTTACGTACCTATTCGATGTGGTACCCATACGAAGCACCTTAGTATGGGCAATGAAGCATTTTCTTCTTATTCAGTTTTCAAGAAAACATTTTTGAGTACTTCACGATATCAATAAGTTATCATATTATAAGTATCTATATATTCGATGTTTTATTTCTAAAACTTATTAGAATTGTTATAGGAAGATGTAATATCAAATTACACTTTTTAACATTAAATTGAATCTAGTTTAAATTGACATTTATGTTCTTCGTGTGTTAATTGATATTATTATATCCGTATGTTCTGACTGCTACGTTGGCTAGGGAAGCGTATGCAAACGTGGATAATGTGGTCTTGGGTTCATTAACCGGGTAGGGTCAAAAAGTACTTGAGATTGCTGCGTCTGTAACATAACTGTGTTATACACACGCGTTTCGGAGATTACGTTAAGCTGTAAGTCCTATTTTCATTATTATCATATCAGCAGAAAGACGTCCACTGCTGGACAAAGATCTCCACAATTGCCGTTCTTGCGCTATCCGCATCCAGCGATTTCCAACGACCCGCACAAGATCATCGGTCCATCTTGTAGGGGGCCTGCCCACGCTGCGTCTTCCGGTTCGTGGTCGCCACTCGAGAACCTTTCTGCCCCAGCGGCCATCGGCTCTACGAGCTATGTGCCCTGCCCACTACCACTTCAGCTCGGCAATTCTAACGGCTATGGCGGTTACTTTAGTTCCTACCTATGTTTTATCACCCACGTATCGGATGGCTATATAGATAGATTATGAGAGTAACGTAATAGAGATTGCACCCGAGCTTGGGCACACGCACCTAAATTAATATTATCTGCATAGTTTTCTAGTCTCCATTTTGAAAGGCAGGTAGAACGATAATCATTTTATTACTACGGTATAAGGACGACCTTCACAAAATTCGTCACTGTGATTGCTACGATCTCGGATAAATTCTCAAATCCCGCTACAAACAGTCGACTTAGGGTGCTCCATCACTAAAAACAGTTCGAAGGCGAAGGAAGCTCTGCTGTGGCGTCAAGCTACACTTAAATTCGTAATACTATGGCAATTTGATCGAGCTATATAAATGGTTGGCGTGGATTAAAAAGCTATATATATGAAATTCTCGTATTACAGTGTTTCTAACAAAACAAAACAAATACTTATGATTTTTTTGTGTATATTCGGCACGTTTGAGAATAGTTCCTAAACTATTCTTAGCCCTGTAAGTTGCTAATGGTCACCACGCCTAAATTTTTTTTTTGGGCAATTTTTTTGTGTTATCATATGTAAAAATGAAACCTCTCTTACTGGAATGTTGCGAGGTATAATACGATGTATACGCTCCCAAATAAGACATTATATATATAATTGTCTTATAAAACCACATATCGACTATCTGATAGAAGTATGGGGCACAGCTGCAAAAACAAACCTAAATATATTGCAAACAGCACAAAACAAACTAATAATTTTTTTATTCCATTACGATTTTTTAACTTCTACTCAAAAAATATATAAAGAAACTAAAATTATGAATGTATTTCAGACATATAAATATTATAATTGTATACTAGTTAGAAAAATTTTGAATAAAGATATCCACACCCAAATAAGCTTCAGAAAAAAACGACAATATCAGAGAATACAATTAAGAAATGCAAATGACATATATCTTAATAGAATACGTACAAATTATGGCAAAAAAAGTATATTATATGAAGGTGCCCTTTTATATAATAAACTACCGAAACCCATAAAGGAATGTAAAAGGATACCCAGTTTCAAACGCCTACTAAAACACCATCTTATTCATGACACAACCGCCGAAAATATAATTTTGCTGTAACGTAATAGTAATAATAATACATCAATTTAAAATTATGCATATACATATATTGTTTTTGTAATCGTCGTCTTTGAGCGTGGTACGCTCTTGCCACTTCTAGTAGCTCTATAAATGCCCATTAATGTTCAACTGAGCTACAAGCGAATCATTATATATATATTTTTTTCTTTATCTACCCCATTTTGTTTAATATTCTTCTATAGACATAACTTGTGTATTGTAAATTAAATTAAGTAACCGCCCGATTAGTATTTAAGAACCTTTTGTTTAATTTGTTAAATATGTTTCTCATATAAGTGAATTGTATTCATTTGAGGAATAAAGATCTTAAACCAGAAAAATAAGTTCACTCTTTTGCCACCAACCCCTAATTTTAATAACGATTTTAACACTGTAATAATCTTCAATTCTCCGTGGTCGATAACTGATCAATTATTAATGGATCAGTTATCCCCGCTAGGGGTCTCTTCTCACCCAACAAACTACGGAGTAGGGATGAGAACAAAGCCGGTCTCACGTCTTTCTCACACAATAACCTTTTTCTCACCCCTAGACAATTTTTGGCCATTATTAATGCCTGCGCATCGATAGTGACGCTCATAATAATCGTTTTACTTTTTCAGTGCAACTCTTATGTTTATTATATTTTCATATTCATCAATTTGCAGAATAAAGTAATATGTATAAAAAAAATGGTTGGTTTATTCGTCCACAGCGGTCCATTCCTCTTTCAGTACTTGACAACATCACACAAATATTTTTTTTTAAAGTCAAATCCCGCACTATGGAATCTAATCCCTGTGTCACCGTTTCCGGAGGTATCGGCCGCTACTCATATAAATGCGAGTAGTTAGCAAATTTTTTGTCGCATATGGAAATTTAAAAACTTGAAACCAATTTGCATGAAATACTTCAAATTCAAAATACGCCCTACAATTTTATGGGCGCTATATTTGGCCACCAGTCACATACTAGAATAGGATAATCGCATTGATCTAATTTCACGTAGTATGCAAATGTATTGGAGCAATGCAGTAGGAGTGCATTTGACATAGCGAGCTTGAGTTACGAGTATGTTTATAATGCTATTAAGTCTTATGTGCGATGGCGGCAATCGTATTGCTATGTATTAGAACGTTCATTATATCAATGAACATAATACATAGAGTTCACTAATAAATTCCATAACTGGCCAATTTCATTAATTTATTACGAACATTTGAATATGGAACTCATTGGTTATAAAATGCAGTTTGTTTCATTAATTTATTCGTTACTTGTTTTAAAATTTTAACACCATTTTAAATTATATTTCAATACTAGCTGAACGGACAAACGTTATTTGCCATATAAATTATTTCTGATAATAAACTTATGTAATTTGTGTCCGTCTAGTATATGTTTGTAAAGTACCCCGCAACACAGGGACAAGATTTCCTAGTGCGGGCGTTGTCTTTAAAAAAGTCTAGGTGACAGATTCGGTGCATCACCAATGACTTTTAATTCTTCTGTAGTCATGGGGAACACTCACACAGGCGATCTTCCTGATTCCCAACTTTGTCCAAACACGCCGCCAACATAGACAACAAGGAAATGAAACAAGGGTATCCAAGTCGTGATAACATTGGCCTAGTTTTGCGGGTCCATATAATTAAATTTTAATCTAAGCAATAATACTGTTTTTGTAATTATTCTTTACTACAAAAAAAGAATAGAAATACAAACACACATGACCAGAAATAATTAAAAAGTGTACGTAATAATTAACAAAAACACTATTATTATGGACATATTGATAAATGGTTGCTCACGTCTGATATTAATTATTTAAAATCGATTGTGTAATTGACCATTGCTTAGTTGCCTTAGGATATCTAATTTAGTGGACTAATAGATATTCTATGGGTTTTTTTTTGTGGCGATAAATATTTAATTGGCGGTGACGTGTTACTAGACAGGCGTGATATTATCCCTGAACTTCACAACCACATACTTATGATAATCTTTATTCACAGAATACAGTTTAAAGATCGTTATAGTTGGTGGTATTGTGCTGGTATGAGGTAGAATAGTCTACCTTTATATAAGGCATAATAATATCTTAATATACGTAAAAAACAGAGCTCCCCCACCTAGACCAGGGTAGAAGCGTTTAAAATTAATAAAAAGTGAAAAAAAATAATAGTAGGATGAAACCCATTAGAAAAGGAGGGGAATATTATAAAAATGAAAGGGAAAATAATTTACGGGCGATCTGAGGTCGGGAAGGGGATGGGGGTGAGTTTTTAAGGGTAAAAAACGGTTTTTCTCGATTTCCGGCAAAACTATAAGTCCTATCGAAAAAAGTCAAATAGCAAAGTTGTAGGTAATAAAAAGATCTAAAACTTATTTATTTACACTTTTTTCACATAAACTAAAATTTATGTGAAAACTTCAAAAAACCAAGTTTTTGGTGTTTTATTTTTATCTTTTACATAAAATTTTCTTTTTTAACAAAATTTGGTGAAAACTTATCTTTTTATGTCCCAAATACGCTGTAATTTATTTGATTAAAAATATTTATTTTTTCACCTTATTTTGAATTAATATCGAAAAAACACCCTAATTTTCAATCGAAAAGTCACCCGTCAAAATATCAGCTTTTTTCAAATAGTTGGTATGTTTTCTGTTCATTGAAATCTCTTCTTTTCGATGGTGAAAAAAAATATATATGTTACTATAGTAAATTTTCTCAGAAAATGCAAAAAATCGAAAATAACTCTAATTCGATTTTTTTTTATTTATTATGAAAAAAATCATCTAGACATGTGATTGCTGCAATTTGTTTCAATTAAAAAGTTGATTTATTTAATGCTAATTACATTTATGTCATAGAAAATCTCATTATATATAAATATAAATGTAAATCGTACAATTAAATGTAGATACTTTATTCTGATTACGTTATTCATTACAATATTTTTAAACAACAAAATATTAAAGAAATAAATGTCAAAATGTATAAAAAATATATTTAAAATGTATAAATATATAAATAATATGTATTGTAAATATATTTTTAATAACAAATTTTTGGCTGATTTTTATGTATATTTCATATATTTTGAATATATCTGAAATATATTTGAAATGTATAAAATATATTTGAAAATCGGCCAAACGTTTGTTATTAAAAATATATTTACGATATATATTTTATATATTTTTTATAGATTTTTAATATATTTTTATGTATTTTGAAATATTTTTTTTTTATGGGATTAATTAAATTTTTTGTGCCAAATTAAGGAGATTATTATTAGTATGTATGTAGTAAGACCCAGACCCGCCTAACCCCTTCCCCACTTCTCCATGAAATACCTTTTGATGGGCTACTATTTTTCGTAGTTCACTCAGGTATATAATTTATCTTAAAATATAAATAGACATCTACGCATATAATTTAAAGAAGATTCGACAACTTACTCCAAGTATTGTAGATGTCTTATTAAATATTAATTTGATTAACTTATTTGTTTGTTAATTATAGTAGTATATTTTTATTAGCAATTTATTTTTATCAATGTTACATGTAATTTAATGTTTTTTGAGTAATTAAAGTGTTAATTTTAATAAATAGCTCAAAATTTTAGATGTAATTAAAAAAAGAATTCGATTTTTTTTGCATTTTCTGAGAAGATTTGCTATAGGTACATATATATTTTTTTTCACCATCGGAAAGTAGAGATTTCAACGAACAGAAAACATACCAACTTTTTGAAAAAAGCTGACATTTTGACGGGTGACTTTTCGATTGAAAATTAGGGTGTTTTTTCGATATTAATTCAAAATAAGGTGAAAAAATAAATATTTTTAATCAAATAAATTACAGCGTATTTGGGACATAATAAGGTAAGTTTTCACCAAATTTCGTTAAAAAAGAAAAATTTATGTAAAAGATAAAAATAAAAAACCAAAAACTTGGTTTTTTGAAGTTTTCACATAAATTTTAGGTTATGTGAAAAAAGTGTAAATACAAAAGTTTTAGATCTTTTTATTACCTACAACTTTGCTATTTGACTTTTTTCGATAGGACTTTTAGTTTTGCCGGAAATCGGAATAAACCGTTTTTTACCCTTAAACACTCACCCCCATACCCTTCCCGAACTCAGATCGCCCGTAAATTATTTTTCCTTTCATTTTTATAATATTCCCCTCCTTTTCTAATGGGTTTCATCCTACTATTATTTTTTTTGGTTTTAAAAATTATCGACCCTGGTCTAACCGGCGGCCTAGGGCGTATAACCCCGCCGCTGGGGGAGCTCTGCTTTTTACGTATTTATTTGTGTATAATTGTTTTATATTTCAATTTTATAAGAATAAATATGTATAAAAAAAGGAAATTAAATAAATAAGGTGGAATAATAATATTATCCCGGGACATTATTCACACGAACATTTGATCCCAAACTAAGCAGAACTTGTACTGTGGAAATCAGATAACTGATATACTAAATATACTACTTTACTTTTGTAAATGCACACCTATATAGAAAATTACAACCAGACCTAGGACAAACTGACATGTTCATGTACACAAATATCTGTCCGGGGTGGGAATCGAACCCACCCTGAGAAAGGTGAGTATACCAACTACGCCAAACGGAATGCAAGGCATGCAAAAATTTTTTTTACATTCCTGTTAAATAACAATTAATCGAAAAAAACGGTGAATAATAATGACAAAAAAGTAGCAAAAAAATTTAATAATTCAAAATATAAATACATTAAACTGATTAATAAAGGTTGTTATAGTGGGTGGTATTGTGCTCTATATTCTATCTAAACATAAGACATGCAGACAGATTTATTTTTTAAGTCTGTAAAAAATTGTTATTTATGCTCATTTTACAGAGAAATAATATTATCAATAGCATCTTTCACCTGGGTAAGGCAAAGTCAAATACACTATGGGATTTTAGTTGGACTTCTATGATGGCTTCGTTCTTCTTCATATTATTATATGAAAAAACTTAAAGATAAGATAAATGGTTTAATTCACCACATAACATAAAACAATAAACAAATCAACAATAATAGGTGCGTACAGTTAAATGCAACACATTTTTACATAATAAAATTGTTTGTTTGTTACAATATATATTTAGCAATCTTTGTGGTGGCTAGTACCTTGGCAAAGTTATTCCGAGATAACTTGTATTAAAGGTGCTAGGTTCAACTTTGTTTGTAAGTTCCATCATTGCATTTATTTATAGGGTGAAAGTTAACATTAAAAGAGAAAAAGTAATAATATTAACAAAATAAAAAAACTTATATTAGATACATATAAGTATGTTTTATAATTCAGTATTTTAAATTAAAATTTTATTACATTTAACTATTCCAATCATGCGAAAACACGTGGCTAAATTGAGTAATGCTTACGCTAACCACGTTCACTAACTTACTTATTTGGTTATTGATTACTGTTTAGGAATCTGTTAAGTCTTTTTGTTATTAGGGTAACGTAACCATGAACTAAGCGTTCCTTTTAAAGCAGTGAGGTAAATCTTGAAATAACAATCATGGTTCATCACAACATACTTCTATTTAAAAGGCTTTGGAGTTATTAAAAAGGATGAATGACTTACTTTGCTTAAGAATGTTCTCAGTTTTTTTATAGCTCGTCGCTATTTATATAAGAACTCATAAATAAACATCGTTTGACTTCTGTGCTGTATCATAGAAGGCAAAAAATATTGAGATGACTAACGAATCTCTTTGATTTCATCCAAGGTTAGATTCTCCGAAATCCAATTTATGGAATGTTTTATGTGGTACAAAGTTAGTAGCTGTAATAAATATTTATGCAGTATCATATTTCTTTTTATCTTAAAATACATGGAATTATAATATTTATATTTATTTATTATTTTTCTGATAATTAAATATATATTAATTAATAATCGTATTTAGACTGCTATACCACTGGTTGTGGGTTCTATCTCCATCAAGGAACAAATCTTTAAGCGTAAAACGGTTATTTGTTTTGAGTCTGGGTGTAATTTATCCATAATATGTCATCATCATAATCATCATATCAGCCAAAAGACGTCCACCCCTGGACTAAGGCCAAAGATCTCCACAGTTGCAGGTCTTGCGCTATTCGTATCCAGCAGTTTCCAGAAAACCGAACTAAATCATCGGTCCATCTTATAGGGGCTCTGCTCACGCTGCGTCTTCCGGTTTATGTTCGCCACTCCAGAACCTTTCTGCCCCAAAGGCCGTCGGTTCTACGAGCCACGCCACGCCCATTGCCACTTCAGTTTTGTAATTTTTCGGGCTATGTCGGTGACTTCGGTTCGCCTGCGGATTTCGACATTTCTGATTCGATCTCGCAGGGAAACTCCGAGCATAGCCCTCTCCATTGCTCGTTGGGTGACCTTGAGCCTTCTAACAAGGCCCATAGTGAGCGACCACGTCTGTGTTCCGTAAGTCATCACTAACAACACACACTGGTCGAAGACTTTGGACTTGAGACACTGCGGTATTTTGGACGAGAAAATTTTACGTAGCTTCCCGAACGCTGCTCAGCCGAGTTGGATTCTACGATTGACCTCATCAAAGTTGGACCTACCTAGTTGGATGTTCTGTCCTAGGTAAATATAGTTCTCTACAACTTCGAGTGCAGAGTCTCCAACCTTCAATTGAGTGGGTGAAATATGGATTTTTGACATGATTTTCGTCTTATCCATGTTCATTTTCAGACCCACTCTGCAGAGTTCACTGAGAATCGAGGTATTCCGTGGTCTCAGCCATGACTACTATATCATTGGAAAATCGTAGGGGAGTGATGTACTTGCCATTGACGCCCTTCCCTCTGGTCAACTTCGATGATATTCTGATATTTGCCTCCGTCACCACAAAGCATACATATTTATAACAAGCTTCTGCCCGCGACTTCGTACGCCGATCCTGTTGGGGTCGTCAAAATCGAAGATCTGAAACATCTGATGTCACATTTTAATTTATAATATTCATGAACACAAATATTTGTCTTGTGGAGAATCGAACCTTTGGATCCGACAGCAGGTTTACTTCCAACTGGGTCACTGTGGTCGAGAACCGAGTCGTTATAAGTTATTCCACCATCTCCAGTTATATAAGAAATTAGCATTAACTTTGAATTCGTAGGTGGTTGCAGCGATGGGACGGGATCTGTTCCCACCAGCATTCGTAGACGCGATGCTGGCTGGTGACTCCACCAAATGGGACGCCGTGGTCTTCTTCTGAAAGGCAGTCATGCTTCAGAAGGAGGCCGCCGTAAGGGATCGAGAACGAGCTGCCCAGTCGCTGTGCCGGACGGTTCAGCAGCAAGTAACATAATATAAAAGTTCTTGTAGTAGTTGATTGAATGAAGGTAAATTGCGGTTTACGATTTATGACGTGTTAATAAAAAAAATACTTACTAGATCTCGTTACCAATTCTCGGTGAAAGTTTGTATTACTATACAAGCTTCCAACGAAAATTGGTTTGAACATCTTATATTTGTTTCAGTTTTATTATTCTCTTATTTTAGAAGTTACAGGTGGGGCGACACACATTTTACCACTTTTGAAGTGTCTTTTGTGCAAACTATTCAGTTTAGAAAAAAAATATATCAAAAACCTCCATATAATTTTTGAAGACCTATTCATATACCCACATGTATGGGTTTGATGAAAACAAATTTGAGTTCCATTTCTAAGTATGGGGATCTCCCAGATTTAGTGTTTTTTTTTTCTATTTTTGTGTGAATATCTATCTCAATGCGTTTCACATAAAACATCTTACCTAGTTCAAAGTTTCGGAAAAAAAGTGGCTGTGACATACGGACGGACCGACAGATAGACATGACGAATCCATAAGGGTTCCGTTTTTTGCCATTTGGCTACGGAACCCTTAAAAGGTGGTATAGTGTAAGACCTAATGCTAGCCTTTAATGGTAAAAGTTATACTTTTTCTTTCCAATCTACGTCTTTACCTTCAGATACGCACAATATAATAAATTATCACCAAATAATGTTTACAATAGCGTGGTTTTCTTTTGCACCGATCATTTTTCGTCAGACGCACCTTATGTTTACCAACGAAGTTTCGAAGTATAAAACCGTCAATGCAATCGACCAGTTTTCCTGTAGTAATTCAGCTGCTTGTTGACGGCTATACAATGAATCCCACGGCAAATCACTATGCCTACATATCTATAGTAAAATCTATGTACCGACGTCTCAATGGCGAATTCAAATTGTAGAAAAAGATTTCAACAGAGACTAGCAAATTACGCAGGTCTTATTTAATTGCACGAAGGTAATGGCAAATACAAGGGTACTGTTTGTTCCGTCACTGTAAAAAACTATTTTAAGGCTATTAGAGACGATGGGAAGGGATCTGGTGGAGAAGCTACGGATTTACATATTCTCGAAGACACCGCTGACTCCCTGACTCCAGCATGCTACTGTGAGGTTTCATCATATCAGCCGAAAGACGTCCACTGCTGGACAAAGGCCTCCCCCAAAGATCTCCACAATTGCCGGTCTTGCGCTATCCGCATCCAGCGATTTCCAGCGACCCGCACAAGATCATCGGTCCATCTTGTAGGGGGCCTGCCCACGCTGCGTCTTCCGGTTCGTGGTCGCCACTCGAGAACCTTTCTGCCCCAACGGCCGTTGGCTCTACGAGCTATGTGCCCTGCCCACTGCCACTTCAGCTTGGCAATTCTTCGGGCTATGTCGGTGACTTTGGTTTACTTACGAGAAAATAACAATTTTAGCCCGACCTAGGATAGGATCATGGACTCCATAATCTGATAATCTTGTCAAAAACAGCTTGCTTAGGTATCTCTCTTAAGACACTGACCACAGCCAAATTAGTTTTTCCCGCAAGTTTGAACCTACTAATTTCATCTTGATAATAAAACGAATTTGTAAAATATTACTATATTTAACGTACGTAATTGTTCCTAAAAGATGATTCAACTACTTTGGCTTGTCAGAAAAACCTCACAAAATCACCTTTAATTCTTATTTTATACATTGTGCATTTTATGATTTTAGGAAAATCTTTACTTTTATTAGTTTGCTCACAATTAATAATTAGACCCTATTTTTAAATTATTTCAAAGTTTTCTGTTCTCTTTATTTTCGCATTATGTTGGCCTATACAGAAAATATTGATATTATAACATTTTTTATTGTGTCAGCCTCTTAATACTTTTTCGTTTTAAATTAAGCGTTGATAATCATGTCTTGTTTTTTGTTATTAAAGTTAAACTTCCGTTTCAAACGTACTTACTACGCATATTTTATTATACTCAGCGCCGCTAATGACAGTTCGACTACTGTTTTGTGCATGTTGTTCGATAGTAATCGAGCTTGATACCGATACAGCAAATAGATAATTTTGTAATTTAGTTTTTTAACATGACGTTTACAGTAAGCGTTGGAGGCATTGGGGGGAGCGCCTTCCTGGGGCTCCCCCCAATTAGGCGCCAAAAGAACTCCACGACAGGTTTGGTTTACTCCGACATACCCACCCGCAGACACTTTTTTGCGGGTGAAATCCGTAGAATCCGTGAATTCCTCCTGCCTTAAGAAAAATAAAAGTAGGCCCCTACTACTTAGAGTACAATAGAGGAAAGCGAGATGCAAGCCGTCTAGAAACTAAGAAAAATACATAATAATAATAATAAAAATCTGTTTATTTCAAAAATCATAGTTACTTAACTATGTATAATCTTGAATTAACTAAGATTTTTTTATAGTTGTATAAAAAGGGATCATTAAATTATTCGCTTTCGAAGTGCCGTTTAAGAACATTTGTTATATGACATTTTTTTGTGTCTAAAATCTTAACAACTAGTGGTTTTGGTAACTTGTTTAATATTTCGGGTAGTAAACACTTCCACACCCTCCTACCGTACTCGTTATTACAATTTGGTGTATCAAACATTGGGAGATATGAAAGATTACGCATATTCTCTGGTCTTTTTGTCTTGTTTAGTTTAGGTATGAGATGAATATACTCACAACTTTACAGTGTTGAAATTATTTATGGTAATTATCTTTGTATTTATATTTTATTTTTAATGGAATAATGGTTTTAAGTAGTCTTAGTTGCAGTTTATATATTGAACTAAGGTAAGATCTGTATGTTCGTCCGAAACTTGACACAGAATCCGTTAGTGACATATACAGTAGTCTTAATCTCGTAAATGGCATTTTATTTTTAAGAATGAACAATTTTGCCAAAATCGACCTAAGTTTGCAACATAATTGATCAACATGCGCCTTCACCACATCAAGGTGGGCGCATGTACAGACGCCAGCACAGCCAGCTACCCAAATCTGTCAAATTTCTTTTATAAATTTTCAACTCTATTGCAAAAGCATAAGGTTCACTTTGAATTAGGGAAATTTGACAGATTGGGGTAGCTTGATGTGCTGGCGTCTGTACATGAGGTGTTGTTGTTGTTATGATGCATGCACTGGTGCTCTTGTGCCACGACCTTTGCTATGTGATTTGTTTTTTGATGTGGTGAGTGTATATACATCAGTTTAGTTTTGCTATAGTTTATAGCTAGACCGAGATCGTGAGCCCAATTGCACAAAAGGTTAAAATCCACCTGCATCATACTTTGAGCTCTGTGAATGTCCTTGTCTGCTGCTATGATATTTATTTATTTATTTATTACTTTTTGCACATGTTTGTACAGTGGCGGACTTAATGCCGAAGCAATTCTCTTCCAGTCGACCTTTGGGTGATGCAGAAATATTATGGTAGGTGCACTGATACATGTATCGTCGGCGAACTGATATACTGAGGTATGTCGGAATATGTTGCACATATCATCTATACAAATAAATAAAATTGGAGTGTCTGTTTGTAATATTGAAATAACCGGTTTTTACTACATAAATATGAATATATATACGGTACATACACCAAAATAACATTTTTTACAATTTTTGTCTGTCTTTCTGTCTGTTTGTTCCGGCTAATCACTGAAACGGCTGGACCGATTTTGACGGGATTTTTATTAGCAGGTAGCTGATGTAATAAGGAGTAACTTAGGCTACTTTTATTTTAGAAAAAGTCTATTATTTTACAAAGAAACAAAATAAACTAATTAACACGCGGACGAAGTCGCGGGCTCAGCTAGTCTACTATATAAAAGTAAGTCGGGTTTTCCTTCCTGACGCTATAACTCCAGAACGCACGAACCGATTTCCACCGTTTTGCATTCGTTGGAAAGGTCACGGGCTCCGTGAGGTTTATAGCAAAGTAAATTTATAAACTTTAACGCGGGTAACACCGCGGGGCACAGCTAGTTACGATATAACAAGAACTCCGTCGCTGACAGTATCGATCCTTGCGCCGTGCCTTGCTGTGATGGAATCATGTCACTTTGTTCACACAGCGTTGTATATATTTGTGTGATAACTTTTTAATATTTTTAACATCGGGCCTTGTATACCATTTTGATAAAATTTTTGATATAGTGTCACTAAATTTAAGGTGTTAAACGCTTTACAAAAATCAATCATTACGACTAGAACATGAATATGTTTATCTAGGTATTTATTTATTTCATCTGTAAAGAAGGTTAACAACTGTGATGTACTTTTATTTCTTTGGAAACCGAATTGTTTCTAGTGGATAATGTTGTTACTTACTATAAAATCATTAATTATATTTCCGAGATACTTTTCAATTATTTTATCAATGCAGGACAGTATCGTAATTGTTCTGTAATTATTTGTTTAATTGTAGCTGCCTTTTTTATTTATCGGTCTGATCAGTCCTACCTTAAGCCTATCTGGATATGTCGAACTAGTAATGTACAAGTTAATCAAATGGGCTAGTACTGGTGTTAATTGGACTAAGATACTTTTTATATATTATGTTTTGCTACTATTTTGTCATATCCGGGACTTTTTTTCATCTAATTGTTTTATAATTTTGTTCAAACTTCCCAGTTGATTTTTTTAATCCTCATCGACACACTTGGAGAGTTGATATAAGTGTTTTTGTCGAACAATGGTTCATCACAGGTATTCATAACATTTTTTACATTATTATCAAAATCACGAGCAAACCGATTCGCAAGTATTTTTGCTGGTAGTTTAAATGTCTTTAAAAGCATATCATCGATTGATTTAATTATTCTACCGGCGAGCCTATTGATAATTTTCCCCATTTTCCCCATTTTTTTGGGTTTTTATAATTATCACATATTTTTTTCTTAATTGAATTATCCCTAGTCTTGCAGATCATCCTGTTTAAGATGAATGAAACCTTGAAAACAATTAATTAAGTACAAAACCAATAAAACAGAAAGGTATTAACAACATAAATACGGGGAAAGGAAAATAAAGAAGGAAACAATCATATCATAGAACAGGTCTGTCTTACATGTTCTGCCGAAAGGGTCACCATCATCTACCTAAGTGGGATACTCCTAGCGCTTGTTTTTCAGTTGGCAACACATGTACAAGGATAACTCCTTTATTCATGTGTAATAATATTATTGCTTCCATCCGTGCGTCACTTCACTGCCTCACACCAGAGTCCGTCCTTTTGGAAGACGCGTTTTGATTGATATATCCTGGGACATTATTTACACACGGCCATCTAATCCCAAACTAAGCAGAGCTTGTACTATGGAAACCAGATAACTGATATACGACATACACTACTTTTCTTTTATAAATACATGCTTATATAGATAATTACACCTAGACACAGGACAAACAGACATGTTCATGCACACAAATATCTGTCCTGGGTGGGAATCGAACCCACAACCTCTGGCGTGAAAAGCAAGTATTTGCCAACCGCGCCAACAGGCCCGTCAGATTGATATGAATGTAAACTAAAGTTTATTGAGAGACAATTTAGTGTTCATTAGTCAGTCATTATATGTATATATATTTATGAAATACTTATTTTTGCCAATGAGAAGTAAAGTACGAGACTGGGAAAAAAATATTCATACTTCGACATAAAACAAGTCTCTACAAGTGTTTTCTGTATGAACTCTAGGACATACAATAAATAAAGTCACCGTAGCCTAGTTGGTAGTGATCCTGCCTACGAAGCTGGTGGTCCTGGGTTCGAATCCCGGTAAGTGCAAATATTTGTGTGATGAGCACGAATATTTGTTTCTGAGTCATGGATGTTTTCTATGTATATAAGTATTTATCTAACTATATAAGTATGTATATCGTCGCCTGGTACCCATACTACAAGCTTTGCTTAGTTTGGGGCTAGGATGATCTGTGTGACATTGTCCCCCAGATATTATTATTATTATTAATTTTACAACCTATTAGACAGAATATATAGATTGCAATAGTGCAGCATTCATTTAGACTGTCTCGTTGCTCTATCGACAGCCTGTTCAACCGCAGGTAATGAAGTAGTAGGTTCAAATCCCGGGTCGGGCCAAAATCTGATGTTGGGATTTTTCTATAAAGAAAATTCTCAGTATCATTCCAAAGTTTGCAGCTGGACGTATTTACACCTCGAAGTGCACGTAAAGCCGTCGGTCCTGTACATGGCCTCTTTCCGGTCGTGTCGCTAGTCATCCCACAGTGCTGGAATAGAAAGAGTCTCTGAGTTTGCGCACACATTGGCGCACTATTATATAATATCTTGCGTAGATGGTTCCCATCTGCATTGAGACTGGCCACCGTTTCTGAAATTTGACCAAAAACATCCTAATCATAAATGAGGTTATATTAAAATATTTTTTATAAGGTTATTGTCTATTAATATAAGTCTGAAGACATCCTTGAATTATACAGATTGGTTTCATTTTCTTTTTATTTTAATTAAATTATTATATTATCTAAGATATTTGCACGTCAAAAGGTTAATTAAAGTTATATATCAATTATTTTAAACTCGATTTATTAATAGAAAGGTTAGTTAAAGTTTGTTGTTTAAAAACTCGTTTTAGAATTCGTTTTACCTTATTATATTTTTGTTTTTAAGACTTAGTATTATTGAAAATACAGTTTCCATTTGAAGAAAATATAAAAGCATGGTTCATCATTACCAGTATCAGTAGAAATGTTTAAAAAATTCAGTACTTTAATAAACATATATTATTTTCTTCTTACATTACAATACTTAAATTTGAAAGGTTACAAAAATATTTACCTGTAAATGCATAGTTGCTTGTATAAAACCTCTTAAAAAAATATGAATGTAATAAAGTTTTACGAGTAATCTGAGTTTATGATATCTGTGTACATATGGTATCGTTACTGCAAAACTGATATTTTCATTATAAAATATTTTTTTTATATACAAACTGGTTTATGACAGTGGATTAATCCATTATGATTTTCAAGGTTTTAAAAGATCCATCTAATTTGCTTTAAAATTAATTCTTCTTATTTTAATGGTTTTCATCTTCATATTAACCAACCTACCGGGTAAGTCGCCGAACATCGGGATAGTGATTGACGTTCAAATAAATAGAGTTTAAAAATAACTTAATCAATCATTATATCGACTTCCGTGAGCATATGTGACGTCATAAATGATCCGTCGCAGCCGATTTAACTATTTATTTGAACGCCGATCACTATCCCTATGTTCGGCGAATTATCCGGTAGCCCCTTTATTACTATTATATACATACTCCCCCTAATATCTGGGTTATGTACCAGAAGTGATAGAATGGGAGATATTCAGCTTAACCTGCCTGTTGCTAGAGTACTCTACAAAGCACAGTTAACTAGCTGAACTTATGCAGTTCTTAATTGCCGGGTTAAGTCATTCAAAGTACTTTAAAAAGTGCTTGTAAATTTTCGGAACATGAATAAAATAAATAAATAAAATAAAAAAGGTTTTTATTCAAAGGTATTTATTTTGTAAAATAGGAGTGAGATTTAAGTACAGTGTACACGCGATTTGGACCACTTAAAGCAATTACTTAGTGGGCGAATAAAATTTCTGCTCCATAGGTTGTCCTTAATTGTATTACTTTCCTTATGTATGTGTTATTATATACTTAAAAAATTTGTTAGGAACTAAATAAAAATATCAAAACCATTATATAATAAATTTTGAGACAATACCAATATAATATACAAGTAATTATTACAAGGTAATAATATCACTAGAATTATTGCTTAATTAAGTAAGTATCAAAAGAAATAAACATTGGTATTTGATTCAACTTAATGATTACTTAACAAATAACTAACAACAATTCGTGACTTTGCATAATAATTACGTGTCAATAGTTTCCTTTGATATGCTTGAAATAATCAAATTAATTGTACTGTAATTATTAGCGACTTATTCAAATATCTATTAATAGCTGTCGCGGCCAAGCTAAACAGACAACTAGTAATGATAAGAAATGGAATCAGGCGTTACTTTGCGGAAATGAAAATACAAAATCAATATGTAGTGTTAATTCCGCTAATTATCAGTGTAATCATGTCGGGATGCAATTTGCACCGCCCTCCCGCCCGCAAAAATGTGCACATACAAGAAGGACAATATAAAAAAACAAATTACATACGTCCTCCACGGACCGTCGGTCCGTCCGTCCGTGTCGGCTCGAATGAGACTAAAAGTCAACGAAGCTCCTTTATTACGAGAATATTTGAGGGTAGTTAGAAATAATCGTCAATGCGGTTGGTAGAATATAAAGGAGCTTCGTTGACTTTTAGCTTTGCTAGGCGGTTAGAGCCCACGCTCACCCCTACTGTCCGGTGAAGCAGTAAAAGCCGAGAGGCTAACTGCACGCGTCAAGTAAAAAAAAAAAAAAGAAAAAAAGTTGACTTTTAGTCTCATTCGAGCACTCGACGAGTTAGCAGCCCTTGAGAATGGTCCGTGGAGGACTGAAACACGTGTTGGGTATCGTACTGGACCATGGAGTTAGCTTTTTTATATTGTCCTTCTTGCATGTGCACATTTTTGCGGGCGAAGGGAATGAGAAAGAATTGCATCCCGGAATTATTAAACTGACAATTGGAGGAATTAACACTACGTATTGATTTTGTATTTTAACTATTAATTATATAAGATACAGCGTAGAAGTACATATAAGCGTATATATGTTAATTCACTACACTCATAATATGTTTTGACGTATATTCGACAAAACGGAAGTGGCTAGCTAGTAGAAGTAATAATAATAATAACATCCTGGGACATTATTATTTACACACGGCCATCCGATCCCAAACTATGCAGAGCTTGAACTATGGAAACCAGATAACTGATATACTACTTTTCTTTTGTAAATACATATAGATAATTACACCCATACTTAGGACAAACAGATATGTTCATGCAAACAAATATCTGGCCTGAGTGGGAATCGAACCCACGAACCGAACCCACGAACTCCGGCATAAAAAGCAAGCATTTGACAACCACGTCTTCGTAACCCATGTATCAAACAGGACGTCAAGCGTCTCAGATTATCTGAAGTGAAGAGATTTCGATAAATAGTGATCATTAACCATGAGCTCTGAGCGTAGGATCACAGATCAGAAACAGACTAGAAAAGTTTTCACTAGCTGCGAAAACTGACATCTAGAGGAAAAAAACAGAAGTAACTTTTCTGCCTTCTTTTGGTTTATTTTCATATTATATCATAATTGGTTGTAATATAATATAGTAATTTCCTGGGACACTATTCACACACGGCCATCTAATCTCAAACTAAGCAGAGCTTGTTCTATAGAAACCAGATTACTGATAATTACCTACACCCAGACTCTGGACAAACTTAACAGTCATGTTCATGCACACAAATATCTGTCCTGGGAGAGAATCGAACCCACGTTGTGCGGCGTGAAAGGCAAATACGTACCAACAAAAATTAATACGTTAGTGTACGCTCACGTCTTTATCTAGTTAGAATAAAGATACAGGGATGAGAATGCAGACGCCAAAACTTATGTAAACTAATATCAGCGGCACTGATAAGACACTTATGGTTAAATCCAAAAATTCATATAATATCCTGGGACATTATTCACTCACGGGCATCTCTAATCAAACTAAGCAGATGCAAAAGGGACTTATAAGAGTCGTCTAAAATTGTGTAGTATTTACACAATTTAATTTGCAGCTAAAACCAATTAAGTTTTCAGAGGTAGGCATTATGACGTAGGAAACTTTTGAGACACGAATCTTGAAAATAATAGCTCAAAAGTCTACAAACTGAATAAATCATCAATTTGTAACAAATACATTAAGCTACTCAGAAACCATAACTGTAAAAAATTAAAAGATTGTCAATATTTCGTATCTTATTACCAACTTGATCTTTAATAAATAACCGATTTCAAAGTTAGCTATAATAATAATATCTAGGGACAATGTCACACAGATCATCCTATCAATTCAATTGTAATATTTTTTTTGTAGTCAATTACAAAATAATCAGGCTTTATCAACGGAAATTCAAAAACTCACTGTGATAAATTTTAAGCTTATGAGTTCAGCCGTTCGGGAGTAATACTAACCGGAACAAATACATGATTCGCCTAAAAAAAACCTTCTTTTACACACAGCTTAAAAACAAATACATTACATTAAGAACCTCTTACTTTCGTAGTGGTTTATAAATAGTAATTGTTATCATATTTATGTATACCATTATGAGCATTATACGTAATAAGAACATTTTACAACTTTCAATAAAATGTACAAAAAGTTCACGATGAATATTGACATCTAAATCAACGTTCCGGTTTTTGTAATATGTTCTTTTTAGCTAATACAAATAAAACTCAAATTACAATGCTTGACAGGAATGTTGGGTTACAGCAGAGTCGTTAAAATGCTCCCTGACCTTTACTAAGCTTTGTTGATCAGATATTTCATTAACATTCCGGACATGAATATTGAATAGCCCGTCAAAAATTAATTGGTCTCGATTATAATAACATAAAATGATTAATGTCTTATTCGCAGACTAATATGTCACAACATGGGAAGGAATTAGTGACAATTAGCATTATTTATATACCTATCGATATAGTGCACTTTAATTGAACTTTAATTTAATCACGTATCTATTTTGTTTTAATGAACTATCTGATTTAATTTATATTTCAATTCAATATCGTATTGACACGCCTTTTAAGACTAAATTATTCGTTTGAAGAAGGTACGTATTGGTTTTTTGGGTTACTACACTACAATAGTAGCCGTTCAATGCGGGTAGCTCAGGACCTACAATCTCCTGGAGCTAATTCCATTAGAACTTTTGATGAACTATTTAGCTGCTTACTAATATTTATATGCCTTGGTCAGGAAAATTTTCTTTATAGGAAAATTTCCATATTTATTGTACACACACCAACTATAAGTGAGTAAAAATTAAGAACAAGGGCGAAAAATTTTACTTGTTAGTATTATTGTCTCTCTTTAATTTAGGTAAAAGCTGCTCTCATAGTCCAAAACCTGCATATATTTTTATTTTATTAAATATGGATTATATTGTCGTTTTCAGTTAACTAAAATCCCACTTGCTTTGTAGAGATTATTTATGAAGTCATGTGTTTCTTTGGCAGTGCAACAACCTCTGTGAACAAAGGACTTTGTTGACTAACTCTAATCAGTAGTCAGGATAGGAAAAACAAAGTGATTTGGTGCTAGCAATGGTCCTGTCACAATATGATAGCCACTTCATTTGTGATACGATTGAGCCTAAAGCTAGAATGCAAACAGTCACGCCATGTGTTCTGCACTCTTAGCGAAAACTGACTAAAGCACTAAAATAATCCTGATTTGAGAATCCTGTGATATGTTTAAGCAAACAACGCCTACGTTTGGATACATCATATGACGTTTTGAATACTTATAAACAAGGTATAGGTACGTGTCCCAAACATCTAGGACATGGCGCAAAACGGGGGCACCGGAGCAGCATACCCGCGTTCCCGGGGCTCCTCCCATCAAGCGACAAGAGAAGTCCACGGCAGGTTAGGTTTAGTCGGTACGAGTCCGACATACCCACCCGCAGACACATTTTTCGGGTGGCATACGTAGGCATTCCCCCCGCCTTATCTAAAAAAAATATATATTTATATAATCTGACTACAACTATGAAACTAAATTGTTAAATAGAATAATTGCAAATACCCCTGCATTGACAGAATAGGAATAGGAATAGAGAAATTTATGCTCCTGGATAAAATTAATTTCGAAATCTTATTTGGGCGCTTTACCATTCCATGAATCCACAAAATGAAAATGAAACTTAAAGTGAGTTTATTTAAAACAATTATCGATGAAAGATTTTTAATAGATATTTTAACAGACTGCGCATTTTGGTTAAACTCAAACGTATTTATGTTAAAACAAATGCAGCTGAAATATATAGTACGCAACGTCATACTTCTTCTTCTTCTCTTTTGTTACGCACTTGGCAGAGCGGTCGTGGTCACATCGAGGCCATCCACGTCAGTGATAAAAGTGGGCACAGCTTTTCGCACGATCTCCCGCCATCTCTCTCTGTTGGCGGACTGTCTGGCGCAATCAGATACGTCATACACAGGATGGTTATTCAGATGCAATGATATTCTATGTATTGAATTCAACTATGAACACCGGTATATATTTAAATAATAATAATAATAAACATTTATTTCAGACAAGGTCCATATTTTATTAGTAACAATGTGCTTAAAAACTAATGTTAGTAATTGGTAACAAAAACTTAAATTTGTATGTGAAGCCGCACCCATCTTTGCAGCATGGGGTACTCCCACCGACCCGTAAAAACACCCAGTATAGTGTTGGTACTGCCACGAACGCGAGTGAGTAGGGAGGCGCACCTTTTCCTACCTATTGCGGCAAAACCATCCACCCGCGCTTCGGCGAACACCCCTGACGCACTGCAACGCCATTTAAGCATTCTTACGTAAATTAAGTATATTTATTAAAAAATTGAGTACACTGACAAGATGGTTTACAACTTGAACACTTACGATAACTTAGTTATCAAGACTTGTACTGTTCGTTATGAACTAAAAATATATTCTTTAGCCCCTCTTTTTACTTCAATAATAGCACTTACGGGGCTTTCACATAGACAGACTGGACGGTCACCATAGCCTAGTTGGTAGTGCTCCTGCCTACGAACCTGGTGGTCCTGGGTTCGAATCCCGGTAAGTGCAAATATTTGTGTGATGAGCACGAATATTTGTTTCTGAGTCATGGATGTTTTCTATGTATATATGTATTTATCTATCTAAATAAGTATGTATATCGTCGCCTGGTACCCATAGTACAAGCTTTGCTTAGTTTGGGGCTAGGATGATCTGTGTGACATTGTCCCCAGATATTATTATATATTATTACATATATCATTTTATTGCCAGAAATAAGTATGCTTTAACAATTTGATTGATCAACAGTTACCCATATCGGCATGCAATATTTTTTCTACCTATCTTAATATTAAATAATTTATTTTTATAATCTTGACAACAGATAAAGAACATAGTTTGTAACGTCAAGGGAAAGGAAAAATTATGGACGCCATTTTGATGGTATTTGGTTCAGTAAAAAAACTAATGTAATAGACGTCATAACTCCACTGTTTGTGAAACAGTAGTCTATTGGTTACAATATTCACGTTTTAATGACAATATAATTAAAAAGAAGGTATCGACAGTTCGATGGCTGCAGTAGTAAGTGGCCGGTCCCACGGAGCTGAGTCCATACAGAGCGTTGATTATGTTACTTACTTACTTATCATATGGGCAGAGGTTACCCTGTTGTCAGAGTTGTCCCCGACCAGGAGGCCTCTGACATGGCTTAACGACTGGTGCCTAATGGCTACAACCGGGACCAACATCTTAATGTGCACTCCTAAGCACGGAGACGCTGTTACCAATCTATAGCCTGACCGCGACCCTAGTTGCTTAACCTCGCCAATCACTTACAGACCGGTGAGAGCATCTGGCTATGAGCGCCTCATCGGTTATGTTATGTTAGTTATGTTGCTTTCCGGTTATGCTGATCAAGCACCTCGTATAATCCGCTGTTGCGAAGTGCAACAATGGGGTAAATGCAATGATATCCTACTAATATTATAAACGCCAAAGTTTGTAAGTATAGATGGATGGATGTTTGTTACTCTTTCACGCAAAAACTACTGAATGGATTTTAATAAAACTTTATAATAATATAGCTTGTACATCAGAATAACACATAGACTACAATTTATAAAGATATTGTGTGAATTGTCCAAAATATGACGATAAGCGTCAAGTAAGTAGAAAAAAATCGACCATCTGCGAGCTATTCCGGCGTGCAGTGCGAAAACCGCTGGAGGACACATCTTACTAATATCATAAATGCGAAAGTTTGTGAGTATAGATGTATGGATGTATGTTTGTTACTCATTTGCGCCAAAACTACTTTAACGCGGATGAAACCGCGGGTCATAGCTAGTGATATATAAAAAACAGGCAAATATGTTAATAGCGCAAAGTGTTGACTCAAAAACGTCCCAATTGGGACGTTTTGCCTTCAGCCCGCGCTGAGCAGGGCGACGAGCTTAACATTAGAAGCGCAATTGTTTAAATGATATCTATCTCTTTTATTTACATGCCTCTCCTATCTTTTGTACTATTCATTCCAGCATATTATCAACATGTTGCACTGTATCGGTATGTATATACCAGCGCGACCATATTTCAAATGTGGGTTACTATGGACGTAACGTATCTTGTATACAATATCATTGGGTAAATGCAAGTCAGCAGTTTTACTTTTGTACAATTTGCTATGCATATTATTATGTAACAAGGTCACCCATTGTGTTTTCATTACGCAACACAATGTCAACAAAAACATTTTGACAAAAACGCCGTTTTGACTTTTGGACTGTTCCGGTAACCTATATTTAGTTAACGTATAATTATGATTATGTTTTAATTAAAATAAAACTGAGCTACTCAATCATGAAAGATAACATCTAAGTGTCAGCAATGGAGGTTTTTACACGCCTAACTGATTCTTATCTTTGCTTTTAATGGGTGAGAGACATATTTCATAACTCCATTTTTTATACAAATATTGTTTTATAAAACTTAGAACCGATATAGACTTTTCTTAATGACAACTGATTTGTACAAAATGTAGATATTAGGTCTTTACCTATGAAATTGCCGTTCTGCAGTACTGGCCATTTCAAATCAAAATAATTTTTGTTTGGCTAAGAATTCTAATTTCAAATTAATTTTATTTTAAAAACATGGATTCTTTTTTCCAAAAGTAGTCATTTCTTTATTGATTAGTGTTACATTTTCATCACATTTCAATCTTTTTCGTCATCATGGATACGTTAAAAATTCGAGTAATTATGGAATATGAGTACCGTCGTGGCAGCAACGCGGCACAAGCGGCACGCAACATCAACGACGTTTACGGAGCTAACACTACAAACCAACGCACCACCTGTTATTGGTTTGCTCGCTTCCGTTCTGGAAATTTCGACCTGAAAAATGAACCTCGCGGTCGTCCGAAGACTTTGGTCGACAATGACGAATTAAAGGCGGTTGTGGAAGCTGATGATACACAATCTACGGCTGAATTAGCAGCAGCTTTCGACGTTAGCGTCAAAACAATATTGGTCCATTTGCGTCAAATTGGCAAGGTAAAAAAGCTTGACAAATGGGTGCCCCACGAACTCAATGATCGCCAGCGCGAAGTACGCGTCGAGACGTGCCTTGCACTGCTCAACAGACACACAAATGAAGGAATTTTGAACCGCATTGTTACCTGCGATGAAAAATGGATTCTGTTTGATAACCGCAAGCGCTCAGCAAGTTGGTTGGATCCTGGTTCAGCACCTAAACAATGCCCTAAACGAAAACTTACCCCTAGAAAAGTGATGGTCACTGTTTGGTGGTCTAGCGCCGGTGTGATTCATCACAGCTTCTTACCAAACGGGGTGAGCATTACTGCAGATGTGTACTGTGAAGAACTGAGCACAATGATGGAGAAGCTGGCGCATCTCCAACCAGCATTGGTCAATCGCTCGTCTCCGCTGCTCCTGCACGACAACGCGCGACCTCATACTGCACAGCAGACGGTCTCCAAGTTGCAAGAACTGGGGTTGGAAGCTCTCCGTCATCCGCCCTACTCACCAGACCTTGCGCCTACAGACTACTACTTTTTCGAGAATTTGGATAACTTCTTGGCGGGAAAAAAATTCAATACCCGAGAGGCAGTACAAAATGCCTTTGAAGAATTTGTTGCCTCCCGTCCAGCTGATTTCTTTAAGAAGGGCATCAATAAACGATGTCACTGCGATGGCAAAGATGCATTGATTGCATGGGTGATTACTTCGATTAATACAAATAAAAAAAATCATGAAAAAGTTCGTTTAAATTTTTTCATACAAAACGGCAATTTCATAGGTAAAGACCTATTATATAAGAATAAGCATTACTAAATTAATATCAAAATCGGTCCACTCTGTTGTTTGTGTACGATAAGAATAGTTATTTAATACCTTTTTTTTATTTTTATTTATTTATAACAAAATGTGATACATTTAGATACATATTAAATGATATCGCCAAACTGCATGACAGTTTGTTGGCGAACACTGTGCGCTCATTTTACAAAACAAAATATGTAACACATTTAAAAATTACACACTATATAAATTATTATTTCCTTTGTAAAACTTTTTAGATTCTAGTATATATTTTAATAGTAGTGATGCTGTTAATCTTGAATTTGATCATTAAATATTTGTAACAATAGTTCTTTTAACTTTTTCTTAAATATATGTAAGTTTAAACAATCTTCTTCAAACATAATTTTGTTATATAGTCTTGGTATTATAAACATACGTGTTCGTTCGCCATAGTAATTACATGACACAGGCTCTTTGTATTTATTTCTTACAGCTTGTCTGAGCATACAATGTGGAGCTTTAGGTATCTTAAACTCTGCTTTATTATATTGTTCGACAGTTAAGATATATTGAACTTTTTGATGCACCGGTAATATATGACATATTTTAAACAATTTCATATAGTTCTTATTACATTCATTTTTCGTGTTTTTATCTACCATAATCTTTAGGAATCTACTTTGTATATTCAAGACTTTATCCAAATAAGTTTTAAATGTACGCCCGTATGCACTCAGCCCATAGCTCAAAATTGCATCGACCAGTGCATGATACAACATAAACAGCGTGGATCGGTTTGTGACATATTTAAGTTGCTTGAATTTACATAAGACAGACCTTAATTTTTTTCCTAACCTCTTAGAAGTTAGTCAAGTTGCAATTGTTAATAGTATATAGTATCCAATTATATATTTCTACTTTCATTTCAATTAAGAATAAAGAACAATTCAACACCCACCATCACACATTTATTTATTTATTTATTTACACACAGAACTACACCACCATTACAGTCAAAACCAATTCGGTGGAGTAGGCACATAACATAGATTCTAAATTAAAAACAATTATAGTTAATTACTTAAAACTAAACAAAACATTCATTACCATCGTGAACCCACTCAGCGATCACGTAAACATGTCAACCGTATCCCCTACCGCGTTAAGAGCGCGCAGTGCCCGCGTTAGCGGCGTGCGCTGCAGCACGTTAGTCCGCGCGCTCGGCACGTCCAGCAGCGGCGGCCGTCTCCGCCGTCCCCTGTAGTTATCCGGGACACAGAGTCTTATTTCGTGCAGGATGGCTGGATTATGCACTACTCCACGCATCACTTTGAATAAGTAAATGGCTAACGAAACGTCCCTCCTTACTTCCAATTTGCAGTAACCTATCATGCCCAGAATAAATAAAGTGGGATATAATAAAGGATAGCGCGGATAAACCCCATATAACTTAAAATATAAAAATCTGACAAATTTATTCTGTATTTTTTCTAACATTGATATGTATTTAGCTTCATGCGGAGACCAAACCAACGCGTTGCTTTCCAAGTGTGATCGTACAAGCGCTTCAAACAGAGCTTTCAATGCTTTGATGTTTGTAAACTGGCCAGCCTCTCGCAATACCACTCCTAGACCTCGAAACGCTTTTTTACAAACAGCAATGATATGAGTCCTAAAGTGGACATCAGCAGTAAAACGAATCCCTAAGTCCTTGACTTCAGTGACGCGCTGTAAGGGTTCCCCGTTCATATAGTACTGACAGTGGTGAGGCTTGCGCGCTCGACTGAAAGTTTTCAATGAACATTTTGCCACGTTCAAATAGAGTTTATTTTTAAAGCTCCAATCAAGAACTTTGTCGATATCACTTTGTAGCAATTCACAATCCCCGCTATGTGAAACCTCATGGACCAATTTTAGGTCATCAGCAAAAAGCAAAACTGTGGAGTTATTCACCACATCAGGAAGATCATTTATTGTTAAAATAAACAAAAGGGTTAAAAGACCCAGGTTACTGCTCTGACTGATAACGGACCTGGTAAGATATACATCCGAATGGTATCCATTACAGTCCACATACTGACACCTGTCCCTTATGTAGTTTGCAAAAAATTGGAGCGTATGTGGGGTACAATCCGCGTTGACTAGTTTAAGCAGCAGGATGTCGTTATCCACCGCATCAAATCCCTTTCTAAAGTCGAAATAGGGTACATCGCCTTGGCGTCCAGCCTCCACTGCCGGCACTAACTTGGTCATCAAGTGGAGCAGGTTCCCAGCTGTCCCACGCCCAGGCCGGAACCCATGCTGCGCGTCTGACAGTTGGACACCTACCTGCGCATAGTTTGAGATGGCAATACATAGTTGCCTAACTATGTATTGCCATCTCAAACACCTTGGCTGACGTACACAATACGGCGACAGGGCGATAGTCACCAGGTTCAATGCCACCGTTGCCTTTAGGCACCGGTACCACTCGTGTAAGTTTCCAGATATCCGGGAAGGTAGCAGTCGAGATACAAATATTATATAAATGTAATAGTGGGTACACTAATACAAATCGGCAATCCCTAACGATAATCGGCGGTATACCGTCCGGTCCCACGGAGCGCTTGGGCGGCAGGCGGGCGAGGGCGCGCCGCACGTGCCCCGCGCTCAGAGGCCAAAGGTGTGCCCAGGCACCCGGCGGCGCCGCGGCCGCCGCACTCGCCACCGAAACGTCCAGTGAGGCCGGGTCGGGGTTGTACACCGATTGGAAGAATCGAGCGAACTCTTCAGCACATTCTGCGTCCGACAAAGTTCTACTATCTTTAACTAACCTATATTTGTTCGTGTTACCATTTCTGGACCTGATGTAATCCCAAAACGCTCTTGGATCGGATGCTAAATGGTTTTACACGCGATCCCGATACCGTTCATATGCTTTCTCAATTGCGACTTTACCTTAGTTCTATATTGAGCGAAAGCCTGATATTCTAATTGTGATTATTTGATTTATACCGTGTGTGATGTAAATGTTTACGCTGAATATCTCGGATTATATCAAAGTTATACCATACAGGGTAATTATATCTATTATTTTTCGGTTTTATACTTTTTTCAGGGACACAAATAGCGAAGATTTCATATATTTTAGAGTAAAATAAATTTAAGGCTGCATCAAGGTCATTAAGAAGGTACAAGTCGTCCCAATCTATACTAGCTATTAATTGATATAAATGGTTAAAGTCAGTTTTATTAAAATTCCACTGGGTATGTACAGTAAAATGCGCGCGACGCGGTGACGACGCCGTGCTAGTGGTGGCAGCCGGCGGCGGCGGCGGCGCACATACCATATCACATACCATAACATCATAAAATTTTAGCCTTATACAAGCAGGGGCTCTACCGGCTAAGTCGCCGAACATCGATTTCTTAAATGGCTTTCAAATAAATAAAGTTTAAAAATGACTCAATCGTTAAATGGGTTCCCATGAGCACATGTGAAGTCATAAATGGTCTGGAATTGATTGTCAACGTTGAAGCCGATTTCACGACTGATTAAGTCATTTTTAACCTTTATTTATTTGAACGCCGTTTAAAAAATCGATGTTCGGTGACTTAGTCGGTAGAGCCCCAGTTTAGAGAAAATTACGTCCAGAAACAGAACAAGTATCGGGCTAAGATCAGCCTCAACACAAAGAATAGTCCTGGGTAGGAATCGAACGCACGTTTTCTGGCTTGGCAGTCAGATTCACTAACCTTTAGATGAACGGCCAAGTATGTTGGTAGACTAAAGTGGTACTTTCTAATATATAAAAATAAGTCGGGTTTTCCTTCCTGACGCTATAACTCCAGATCGCACGAACCGTTATCCACGGTTTTGCATGCGTTGGAAAGGTCTCGGCCTCCGTGAGGTTTATAGCAAAGAAAATTTATAAAATTTAACGCGGGTAACACCGCGGGGCACAGCTAGTTCGTATATAAATTTAATTTGTGAGGGAATATTGAGTACTATATTTATTTGCCAGAATTTTTGAATTAACAAAGGATTGACAATTATTATTGAAATAACTTAAATTATCAACTAAAGAAACGTTGAATAAATATTTGAATTAAGGCATCGGTGCAAAGCATTTAAATGTTCATTTCAAAAAGCTTCTGCACATATCAGTGTATATTAAATGGATTTTATTTCAAACTTTTGAAACCGATAAAATTGGTATGCCACTAAAAATTGTACGAATTGGTATTTTACTATCTTTATTTCTCGTTGTGGGTATTTGAATTCAGCGTATATCTCTTTTCAAAGGGAATAAAAATGCTGAATTTTAAAATGATAGGATTGCACTATACTATAAAACGAGCGAGAGCTAAACATTAGTATTTTTTGTATGTGATGGCTACGGATAGTTAAATAATTCCGTTATTTTCCAAAGGCATGGCAATGCCATTAAGTGAAGGCTAATTACAAATTGATATGGCCATACATTTCGACTTTGTCTATTGTATTATATTAGTAACAAGATTAGATTTAAAAACAAAACTAAAGAATTAAACTGAAAACAGCTATAAGGCAAACTAACACGTGTAGCGCAACCGCTAAGATAGTCGTCACGCCGCTTCGTGTCCCGGGTTCGAATCCCGCGCAGGAAAACTATTTATGTGACCCATAAATACTTGTTCTGAGTCTGGATGTACCCTGTGTTCGTCAATTATATGTTTGTAAAGTACCCCGTGACACAGGGATTAAAATCACTAATTGGGGCGTTGTCTTTAAATGAAAAAATGTAAGCAAATTGTGCCTAATTCATAAGATTAATAAAATTATCAAAAGTCGTGCAAATCTATTGTACAAGTTTTCTATTGTTCTTAATAAATGTTGACGATTCAGGTACAAAGTAAAAAATGTGTTATGGATAGATTTATTTATATTAAAAACACTCATGCAGATATTACTATAAGGTCACGTACTGACGCCAGCACATCAAGCTACCCCAATCTGTCAAATTTCCCCAATTGAAAGTGAACCTTATGCTTATGTGATAAAGTTGAAAATCTATAAAATAAAAGAAAATGGCAGAATCCGTATCGCATAATTCCTTTGTTGTTCAGCTATATAATTTGTACCACTTGTTAAGACAACTAAGGTATTGATTTTAATGTAAGTATAATATTTTTAGAACTTTGGATTAATTAATTAAATCAAAAAGAATATTTCAATTATTTTCAATAAATAAACGTAATAAAATCGTAAACTAAAGGCAGTTACGTTTACAGAAATTGCCATGTGTAAAATAATATAAATGTCGAAATTATAATTAATTATTTATAAATGGGAACAACATTACATATAAATCATTTAATTACAGACTTATTTATTATACCTAAGTAAGCACATTAGTTGCATTATATCGAAATAATTAATGATTTTGAATAGGAACGATTTTCGACGTCAATATTTTTTTTGTTCATGGCAATTATTTATTGACAGGCAAAGACAATCTGTCAGGTATTTATTGCTGTTGTTTTGATACATGTCATCAATTTAGCAAATTATCTTGCAGATATTACGTGAGTTCAGCATCAGTTCCTCCGTGCTATAATATATATCTGTTGACAGTGGATTCACGAAAGGACGCTTTATCATTTAATTAAAATGACTAGTTTGCAATGTGTTAATTGCAACATTCGCTTGCCCCGACTAAGAAGACAAGCATTATTCGAAGAGAGTGAAGTTCTCAATAAACCCAATGTTGCTTTGTGCTATGTGATAATTATTGTTTGGTACTTATATGAAGATATTCTTAGATGAAGTAATGATGATGTCTTCTCGGCCGAATTTCGGCCACGTCGGCCATTCTCAATGGAAATTAGTCAATTGCGCAGGACATATTATAGTGCACAAGTGTGTGCGCGAACACAGGGGCACTTTCTATTCCATCACTCTCATGATCCGATGGGACGACTACCGACACGACCGGAAAGAGGTCAGGTACAGGACCGACGATTCTGCGAATTTTCTTTTTACGGAAAAATCCCAAAAGCACTTTTTGGTCCGACCCGGGATTTAACCCAGGACCTCATTTTCTGCGGTTGAACACGCTACCGCTAAACCAACGAGGCAGTCAACGATGAAGTAATACTAAGGATACATTAATAATAATATCAATAAAATTATTGTAGTTACAAAAAACAAAGAATCTATTGTTTTATTTACCTCCACTCAAAACTTCATATATAACCCCTCGCAATCTCACACAAATGTACACTGGGTTATGAACTATGTAATTAATGAAAATAAAGAACTGTTCATTATCTCAACAAATAATAGTTTTTTGCATCTTCTCCTAACTCGCGACCCGGTTAGGGTTTTCGGCGCAGGTTCGGAATAAATCCATGTAAAAGACTATAAAAAGAGCTACAACATTTACTTTATCACCATAACAATGTTTATGTAAATATAACATGTAACAATCTTCATCGGTACACTAGTTAACACTAGCATTTCATTGCCACATCAGTAGACACACTTTGATATTTACAGTATCTTTATTACTTAGGCAGTAAGAGTGATTTTCGAACTACATTGTTTCTACGGTCATGGGGTTGATCCACAGATTACCAAACATAACCTTAAAATAAAACTGGCTATAACTTTTATATCCCAAGTTCTAAAAATCTAAGAAATTAAAACTGCCT
Source organism: Pseudoips prasinana (assembly GCA_951640165.1). Classification (NCBI taxonomy): domain Eukaryota; kingdom Metazoa; phylum Arthropoda; class Insecta; order Lepidoptera; family Nolidae; genus Pseudoips; species Pseudoips prasinana. The sequence continues at coordinate 11,378,654 of OX621239.1, forward strand.
TTTCTATTACATTAACCACCAATTAAAACATAAAATATCCCGTAACACGAATTTTACTAGCGGTACAAAAGTCCCATACATTCTTGCCGTTTGCCTTTGACAGATTGGGGTAACTGGATGTTCTAGCATGTACTGTACATTCTTAAAAATAATAGTGCTGCAACACTTAAAGACAACAACAGAAATCCAAATTTTCCATCATTAAAGTTAAAGTTATGTGTGTATGTTAAAGCGATACATTATTAAAATTCCTCATAAAACTTCTCATTCCGTGTTGGGGGCTAAAATTACATGAAATTGAAGTCATTTGAACATTTACCTAGCAAAGCCAAACTCACGTAGCTTCAAATGCAGTACTAATTAGAAACTTACTCTTTCGACTGCAACTACTGCCAATGTATTGTCTCCAACTTTTAAACCGAGCGCAAACTTCCAAACATTCAGTAAAATAAAGTTAAACAACACTTTCTTTGTAAAGTTTCGAAATGAGGACGAATTTTAGCTAATACGGTCCCCATTCGGAAACTTAGCCGTCTTAAACTCGGTTCGACTTTACGTAGGCACCTTTTTATAGTGTTGGTATGCCTTGTTTGTTTCATTATTATTTTTCCCGGTAGTAATTTATTTATTTATTGATGTACACAAAAAAACTTTAACTAAGTTAAGAAAACTTTAACTAAGCTAAGTTAAGATTTTAACAAAAAGTGACAAGTAAATACATAGGAACTTGCTTATCTCGTAAGAACTTTCTACCAGGAGCCCCGCGACATTAAAAATATGACAAGATATACAATAATGCGTGGACGTCATACATACAAACATTTACGTAAATACTCAAATACGTATATATCATCATCATCATCATGACAACCAAAGTACGTTCACTGCTGGACAAAAGCCTCCCCAAAGAATGGGGGACATGCCATATAATCGCCACGCTTGGCAGACGGGTTGGCGATCGCAGTTGGATGTTCATAGTTCACATAAAATTTCCACTGTCACCGTCACTACACAGCCGTACGAATATATACTATATCATATTCAATGCTAACTTTATAATACACTAAATACGAATACTAGTGTACATGATAATAACATAAATAGATTTTTGACTTGACGTTTAGAAGATTAACTGGTATTGCAGTTACGAATATTCGATCGATGAATAGTAAAGGACTAAGAATAGTATCAGTTTTATGGAGAGGGAATTTTAGAAGCGATTACATGTGCGATCTACAAGGAGCACCAAGTGCAGATTTATAGGAAAATCGATCTCGCAGATCGGAAGGGTATTGACGATTATGAAGGATCTGGAACAGGCGACACAATAAGCGAGTGTTCCTACGAAATAAAATGGGAGCCACTGGAGATAAATGAAAAAAACAAAACATAATTAAAATAAAACTATAATATAAAAGTTAAAATGTAATTGAACTTGGTTTAGAATAACATACAGAGTTTTAGGTAATATGTAGGTATACATACAATTTTCATTCCTTCTAAGAATCACTAAAAACAAAACGTGACCAATTTGCGTTTAATTACGACATATTAGTTATATATAATTATGTATTGTTGCTTTAATATCAATTTCATAATAAAAAAATGTGTAAAATAAGAACAGAAACGAAGACGCACGGCTAAGCAGTGGAACACCCTCCGGAACTACGTGATATAGATTCATACAACATAGGTTTATTCAAAGCTAGAGTGAACCGACATAATATGGGTGTGCGTGGCATATTATTATAGGGACTAATTACAATGTATTTTTTGCGGTCTGAAAGTTTTAATAGATTTTATTTCGAAAAAGAAAATAATTTAAAATTCCATAAAAAAAAATGGGTTTTTAAATTTACATCACAAATTGTTTTTGCAATATGACAGTTCTTATATAATCTGTAGTAAACTTAAAGGATTTTTATTTTTAATATTTTGCTTAAAATATTCTGACTTTAATATTTAAAAAAGGTGTGAACGCATTCAAATTGTACATCCTACATACTTGTATGTTTTGCGACTTCAAAAGCAGAGGATACGTGAGTGTGCTAGAGTAAAAAGATCGGGCCATAAAACATGCGAATTTGAAACAAACTTTAAAAAAAAAGACAACGCCTGCACTAGGTAAATTAATCACTGTGTCGCGGGTTACTTTACAAAGCACATTATAGGTCACAAATAGGTGGCCTGCGTGGTAATTGAATATTTTTTATTAAATCATGCCCATTCTGAAATATTTAAATTATATAATTATGATATGTTTTTATGTTGCCAATTAATTAGAGTTATTTTCTATTAGGTACTAAATGAATTTAGTCATGTTAACTGAGGGACTTTTTAGCGTTTAGTTTTATGAAAACAGAAAATGTCAAGCTGTACAATAAAATTTAACCAATTCAAATCTTATTGTTCTATTTTCTGAAAAAAATGCGTCAATTTTGCTGTAGAATTAAAATAGTATAAGTCACACTAATATTATAAATGCGAAAGTTTGTGAGTGTGTATGTTTCTTACTTCTTCACGTTTAAACGGCTGGAGCGATTTAAATAAATTTTAGTATGGAGTTAGCTGACACCTTGGATTAACACATAGGTTATAATTTATGAAGTATTACGCGGGTAAAACCGCGGAGCACAGCTAGTTACGAATATAAATGAGTTGTCTATCATCATCATCATATCAGCCAAAAACACATCCTTTGCTGGATAAAGACCTACCGCAACGATCTCCACAATGGCCGGTCTTCTGCTGCCCGAATCCAGCGGCTTCCCGCATCTTCCGGTTCGGTAGACCCGTCTATCAATTTGGAAGAACTGGAAAATTTCCTATGTAATAGTATGGTAACCAATTTGACCAAGTTAACCCTCAGTTTACTTGATTTTAATATTTGTATATGATTCGGTTAGTAAAATCTATTTTAAATTTCAGGTACATTATTGAATATCCGGTATATTCACCTAGTGTGACCTTTCTGGTAACCATTTTTGTTCGGGATCCAGAACTAGTTAAATGAACTTGGCCGAATATTATTGGCAGATTAATTATCGCGTATTTAGTGGCCGTACAAGGTGTTGCAACTTTATCATTTGCACCGCAGCCAAGTGATATTTGAACAATTTTAGTATTTACGAGTTTAATAATTTACCCACTTAAAATTTATGTTTGCAAAAGGCGAAGGGGAATGCAAAAGTTTGGGTTTGGAATAGTTTTGGAAACATTATATTACTTTGTATTATCGTTAGCACACTGACGTTATTTTTCAGTAATATAATTCCAAGACACGTATATGATATGTTTTATATTTCATTTTATTGAAAATCATTATATCAGCTGAAAGAATGCTCGACAAAGGCCTCCCCAATGACCTCTACAATTGCCGGTTTTGCGCTACCCGCATCCAGCAGTTTCCAACGACACAAGATCATCGATCCATCTTGTTTCATTTTAGTGAAAATGCCATCTGTCAATTATCTCAACGATCAAGACTTGGCTAAAGCGAACTGACGTTACTGTTGTTATATATATATATATATATATATATATAAATCCTTATTAATTTATCTATATTTTTATTTACCTACCAATAATAATAAAAGTAACTTACAAATAGAAAAAAGGCATTTAAAACATCATATCTGGGCAAGATGCCCAGAAAGCTATTAACATTCCCTCATTGAATGGCAAGCGAGATATAGATCAACTCTAAGTTAAGTTAATTGTTTTTACATAGAAACTATTACCAAAAATGTGTTTGAAACCCAGCATTACGCCGTCAAGTTTCGTGGCAAAAAACGACCTCTGTTTCTAAAACCTCAATCTACCTATATTAATACCTTAATGGTGTACAAGTTACATTTTATGTATTGTTATAAACTGAGAATTTAGAACCTTAACCACTAATGAGTATGTGCTGGATCGATGGTGTATCTCCGAGAATAGTTTACGTTGCTAATAATATCCTCATATCAAGAAAAAATACTACTGAAATTAAAATAAGCATTTATAATAGCTTATTTCAATTTGATTGGATATGCTTATTAACATCTAGGACATGGAACAATTAACTTTATGGAATACAGTGTTGAAATAAACTATCACATTCTGATATCTCTGCAAAACATCTAAAACATGGAATGTTTGAGACCACCTCCAAAATAATACTAGTCTCTAGTAACTAAATATATAAAATAATGCTGTTCTAAATTTATTCCACAGGGTAATGTTCTGAGAATACTGGCAGCATTAACAGATTGAAGATAGATACACTTTATTGCACATAATATTAAAACAGTTTACAGAAAAAATATATCTAAAATAATGTACAGACGCCAGCATATCAAGCTACCCCAATCTGTCAAATTTCCCCAATTGAAAGAGAACCTTATGCTTTTATAATAAAGTTGAAAATCTATAAAAGAAATTTGACAGATTGGGGTAGCTGGACGTGATGGCGTCTGTACAAATGGCGGTCTTATCGCATAAGGCGATTGGCACACTGCCCAGCATGATGCAGCGTAGTGCGTGAGTGCCTATTCTAACGTTGCTTGTAAGTATTGTTATTCTCTCTAAGCTATTATTGTTATTTTAAACAGTTGTAAGAATCCCACTGCTAGACAAAAGCTTCCCTCAAGTATCATCTTGGGGGGGTATAGTCTAATCGCTACGCTAGGCAACTAACTCGTTTTCTGTCCAAGCAGCCCGGCTATGGAATTTACTTCCTGTAGAAATTAGGCGTGCACAAACCCTCGCTTCTTTTAAAGTTTCTTTAAAAAAACACTTTTTATCGCTCAAAATATCTTTATCACTTCTCTTCTTATCTCTTAACTTCTTTTAGTAACCTCTTCCTGCATAACTCCTTAATTAAAAAGTTGTATAATATTATGTATGTATAGTATAGTATTATTAGTATTTATAGAAATATAAGTATATATTTATGAATCTTGTACATATGTAATGTATGTATGTAATAACGTTAAACATTTAATACACACGATAGTACACTTACAACTACCGCCTTTTCCATCTTAATTCTTCTTGTCCACCCAGCGGTCGTCTGGAAGAGATCGCTACAAAGCGATAAGACCGCCAATTATACCTGTATTTTCTTTGTTAAGATATTGTGTTTTCTGGTGCAATAAAGTGAACTCTATCTATCTAGGCAGACGAGAAAGAAGTTGCTGCCCGTCCTCTGGTAGATATTCCCTCGGGTCGACTTCTCCGCCTCCCACGGGATGAGATGGAGTGATGATATTATGATATTAGGTGCCGTCACCACATACACTTAAAATTAAAACTGCTAGGCATATATCGTCCCCGTAGTTGGAAAACTAAATAACTCTGATTTTGTAGTTCTGAGATAAACGCGATTTAGTGTTTTTTTTTAGTTAATGTACATTTGTAAGAAAATGTGAGACAATTTTGCTGTCAGCAATTTTATATTTTGTGAACCTGATAACCTTTCACATTACGCTTTAACAAACTGAACTCTATCTTTAACTATAACTAAATAACAAATAAAAAATCAAGTTGTTTAATTTAGCCACAACTGTTTTTATAATGTAACTGCAATTAGCTACTTATTTCGGCTATTTATTTACTTTTCCTACAAGCTAAATACATGTGGTAGAGTCAAATTTGGTGAAATAAGTGCAGTTATTGAATTTATCACACTCGAAATATTTTTAAATGTAAAATTTAGTGGCTTTGTATGTTATTATTCCTTTGATATTTTTTTAACTTTTGTTGGTCTCATATGAAATAAACGCTGTATTATGATATTAATAAAGTTATATTAAGGTATAAATAGAAAAGTTTAGAAAAGGTGTATTGTTATCAGATACTTATCATGCCACAACCTTAAAAAATAAACATCACCATCATCATCATCATATCAGCCGAACTCCACAATTGCCGGTCTTGCGCTATTCGCACCCAGCGACCCGCACAAGATCATCGGCCCATCTTGTAGGGGGCCTGCCCACGCGCTCACCTCTTCCAGTTCGTGGTCGCCTCTTCAGAACCTTTTTGCCCCAACAGCCGTCGGGTCTACAAACTATGTTGCCAACTACCACTTCAGTTTTGCAATTCTTCGGGCTATGTCGATGACTTTGGTTTGCCTGCGGATTTCGAATTGTAGTCCTGGTGTCGCACTGACATAGTGGCGTTTTCATACAAACACCTCGATACACCGGTAGTCGATTTGGCACCTTTGGAGAGACCTGAGCACGGCCCAGGTTTCGATAGAATCAAAGGCTTGCTCATAGTCCACAAACGCTAAACATAGTGGCTTGTTATACTTTTCGGTCTTCTACACAACTTACCCCAGCGTATGTATGTGGTCTATGGTGCTATAGCCTTTTCGGAAACCAGTTTGTTCGGGAGGCTAAAAGTCATCAAACCGGCGTGCGAGACGATTCGTAATGACCCTCGAAAGCAACTTGTAAACATGGCTCAGCAGTGTCGGTCTATAATTCTTCAATAGGGTTTTGTCACCCTTTTTGAAGAAGAGCACCACCTCACTTCTGTGCCATGCTTGTGGAGTTGTTAGTTTGACCATCTAATATGACGGAGTTAAATAAGTTCTGATGGGCCCGTAGGATTGGTGTACCACCCGCTTTCAGAAGCTCTGCTGTAACTACATCCTCACTTGACGCGTGTGGCGAGTCAAAGACTTTGAGATCTGTCTGTTGAGCCGCCGGTATCTGGTAGCATCATCTGAGGAGTTCAGAACCATTATCCGTCTTTCTTCCATAAGTTGCAGGGTAAAGTCAGAGATCTTTTTAGTTCTGTTTGTACAGCGGGCCTTGAAGAATTTAGACCCAGCCGTATGGACAGCTTCTACAAGCTTGTCGTAGTATGAGTCCACTTGACTGCATGTGTGGCGTGGTGACTGAGACAGTCACCTCGCCGCTTCGTGTCGCGGGTTTGAATCCCGCGCCGGACAGCTATTTGTGTGACCCATAAATAGTTGTTCTGAGCCTGGATGTAATTTGTGTCCGTCTATTATATGTTTTGTAAAGTACCTATAAGATTAGATTACCTAGTGCTAGGCATTCGAAACGGTTTTGCAATTAGAGCTGAAATGGTTCGGGGTTTTGGACGTGGATAGGTAAAGATCGGAGCGTAGACTTTCTCAGTCGGGACCTCTGCAACTTGACATTAAGGTTCAATGAGCCTCTCACCAGTCTGTGATCGCTGCCGGTTTTATTCGCATGTCTCATCGACAAGATAAAGTCTATCTCATTTTTGGTTTTACCATCGGGGTTCACCCAGGTCCATTTGCCGTGATCCGACTTTCTGAATAAGGAATTCATCATTAAGAGTTCCTCCTTCTCCATAAAGTCGGCCAACATTTGGCCCCGGGGGTTCCGGTCTCCAGTTCCAAATTGCCCCACTCTCAGCCCATTACCAAATCGTTTGCCCAGCTTCGCGTCAAAGTCCACAAATGACCACAGTGAAAGGGTTTTTAGAGCTATGTACGGCTCTTGATATATCCTCAACCTCATGGTCGGAGTTCGTCGAAGTCGGCGCGTATACCTGTATTACCTTCAACGAATACCGCTTGGTAATGCTGAGAATAAGTTACGCCACCCTAGTCGACACACTCTCGATTTTCACTATGTTGTACCAAGTGTTTGTCCCAAGGTGACACCACCTTTGGACAGTAGGTCGCCGCTGGTTCCGGAAATAGAGCAGGTTCCCGGATTTTAGGATTATCATGCCCTCCCCCTCTCTTCGGACTTGAGACAATCTTATGATATCCCAATGTAACCTGCTCAGTTCCTCCTCCAGTTCGAGGATCTTCTCGTCGGTCCGCAGTATGCGAGTGTTATATGTTACCAGGGTCAGAGGTTATCGGTTTTGGTAAAACGGCGTCTGCTGGGGGTTTTTAGCACCCCGGTTTCTATTTCCTTATTTTCTGTTTCTATTTCTGAACCTGTTGTCTCAGCGAAATATTGTGTTCCATGATTATTTTTCAGAGTAACCCGGTGAGTCTTGGTCAATAAGGGTTTCAATAATAGCTCGAGTTGTTATAATATTACTTGTTTCATATTCAGAATCTCTCGACAAAATGGGGTTTATTCGTTCAAATCTCTTTACTCTTTTTTTCTTCTTATCCAATGAAATATTGATGTCTATTAAAGAACTAAGTTTCGTTTTTATTTTCTTCTTCTGTGTCCGGAATCCATGTAGATCCAGAATCAGCAAAATATTCTTCATCTGTTGAAGGTGGCATTGGTTTGATACCCGAATTGGGACTTGACCCTCTGATTTCCTCTGATGACAACTTAAGTTATTTAATTTTATTTGCCTAGCATCTTATAATTAATCTTTATCTTGTTGTAGAAGAAATAAATAACATCAAATATTTATAAATTAGATACATTATATCAGAATTCTGAATAGCAGAATTAAATAAATAGAGTTATTTAGTTTTCCTCGAACTAAGTTAGTTTTGTAAAAGAATTTATAAGTTGAGGAAAAATTGAACAACTCAAGTTATTTAACTTATTCGACATTCATCTTGTCATTGACCACAGTTATTGATTTATTTACTGAGTTATTTAGTTTTCCTTTAAAAAAATCATGTTTGTCTGAAGATATTTATTATTCCATCTGTCATGACCTGTCTGACAAAAATGGCTATATCTTTGGAACGGAATAAGATATGAAAATGCCTGTAAGGCTCAAATATGCGGCATGTTTTAGGTGTTTTGAAAATAGGAAAAAGTCAAAATCGCCAAAATCGGACTTATTTAGTTTTCCAACTACGGGGACGATATGTCTATTTTCGCTATGTGAGTTTGTTAACTCAGTACCCGCATACAATCAGGAACTCATGCGCGATAGAACAAACGTGACCTTTCCTCTTTCCATCATGTTCCTAATAGACAAACTTGCGTATGTTTTTTGTTCCCAAGTTTGTGCGAAAGTAGAACATAAGTTTCCACAAGTTCAAACATTAGTGAAACAATGTACTTCTTTTGGTTGTTAGAAAAACTAAATGAAACAAGTTTCTGTTCGTTTAAACATTTCATAGCTTTTAGTTGTTATGTTGCCAAGATAATTGATACCGACGGGTCTGTTGGTCTAGTGGCTGTATTATATGACTGTGTTGTCTTTTTTTTTCATATTGATTTAAGCAAAAAATGAATGACATGACTTTAATGAGATATATTATATGTTGAAACACTGCTAACACAAACACACTGAAACACTAGCAGAACTTTAATTGAAGAAAGTTTTATATTTAAATTACTTAATTTGGATATTCTAAAAAAGTTTGTGTAGGTGTGAGTAATTGATTGGTTAACTTATACATTGTTTTCGATAATTTTTTATTCTTAATTGTAACCTTCGTCAAAGGAAAATGGGTACAACGAAACAAAAAGTTTTTTGTAGACTCATCATCGGTTCAGGTTGGTTATTAGAAATGAGTGCACTCGTGTACAAGTTTTAACTTTGTAAACTAGTGTGTATACACTCATTTCTATATACCTATTAAGTAGGTAACAAATAAGGGTAGAATAGAAATAAATAGCGACGGCCCACCACCACATTTAGGAAATAACCTCAAAACTGAAATTACAAATGTGGTCCATCGGTAATTCAAGCAGCGCCCTCTAACATTCCGGGGCAGGGCTCTGCCGTTAAGCTAAAAACGATGCAGAACGGCAAATCAGCAACGCAGCAACGGAGGATGTATGTAGGTGCCATCCACTTTGTTAGAACCATGATCGGTTGCCTATAAGTCGACCAGATGCACATCAAAGAGCATATCATATCGATAAACCCTCCCTAACTAGTTATATTAATTTGTTAGAATTATTCGCAATGCGTAATTAAATCTTAATTCAAAACAGAGACGATTAAATTTATTATTTCTCAGCTTCAATTTTAGATTTCCGCCTTGCATTTTAGTTAAAATTACGCTTTTTAAAGCATACTGCCAATCTTTCTACACCTGCAGCCTGTGGGTCAGTTATTGGAAGTGGATGTACAGCGACTTGCGTGTCCACTATAATAATGCACTCAGGGTACTGTTGGGGCTGCCATGGCCTTGCAGTGCGTCAGGGATGTTCGCTGAGGCGCGGGTGGATGGCTTTGCCGCAATAGTTAGGAAAAGGTGCGCCTCCCTACTCACTCGCGTTCGTGGCAGTACCAACACTATACTGGGTGTTTTTACAGATCGGTGGGAGTCCCCCATGCTGCAAAGATGGGTGCAGCTTCACGTACAAATTTAATTTTATGTTACCAATTACTAACTTACTAATTTTAAGCACATTGTTACTAACAAAATATGGACCTTGTCTGAAATAAATGTTTATTATTATTATTACGCATAACGGTCCAAAATTGGATTTAGAAAGTAGTTAGTCCTATAAATGCGTTGTAAAGAGGCGTTCCCGTTCAAAACAGAAGGTCTTCACTTAGCTCAAAATCATTTGTAAGGTACAATTAAATATTCAATTAGTTAAAGGAAGTACGTAATTATTGTTAAATACTATAATCAGTTTATACCTCTACCTGTTTCGGACGTTATCCTGATCAATCATTACTGACCATACATGAAATTACTGTTATTAGAATTAGTAATGGATAGCACAATGATTATATATCATTTTGACATTATATTTATTAATTCAGACCTTAATTTAATTTGATATGTAATGTTCAGTTTAGGTTGTATTAGATATAGTATGTTTTCATTGTATTTTTACTAAAAAATCATGACTAAATACGTATTAGATAAAGTCATGCTTTTCTAGTGAGAAAATGGCTTAAGGCCATAATACGAGTACGAGTACATACTCGTAAATAATATAATTATAGCTAACTATACTCCAAACTTTACTCGCTATTCAAACTCTTCATTTTGCTATTCTATGTACCTTCTCAAATTTTCTTCCGTATAGTATTTGTATTAAAGACTATTTATTTATATATGGCCTTTGCGTCTGTTACAGACGATTTACGGCGCATTGTCTGAGAGACGTTTCTTATTGTGGCTAAACAAACCGATGCGAGAGCGACGTAGCCTGCCGCAGGCCTGACAAGAGAAGTTTGCGGTGGTTGGTGCCGAGCCGCTTTCATGTCGCTTCTGTCTCTTATCAGCAAGTACTCCGAACCAAGCTTCATCACAGATCTTACGACCCTCCACTACACGTTTGCGCCATTAAAGACTGCAATATCAATAATAGCCTATGTATGTTTATTAATTTAGTCCACTAGTGTTATATTAGTCATTTTAATTGGTATTGATACAGAAAATGACTTGTCTAGAAATGATGTAGGGTGTACAGCTGGCATTTTGACTCGTAAGTTTAGTTTGGAGAAGTAACATTTTCTGCGAAAGGAAACGATTTTATGAATATTTCCCTTGTCTCGTAATATACTCGTTAGTCACCGTTTACGACAACTACTGTTATTCTTTCAGGGCTGGAAACCACCAGGCAGTCAAGTAAAAAATCAAGGCTAAAGTTAATAATTCTGGTTATGTCATGTTTCTGACCACCGCTGTGCTTCGGAGGGCTGTCGATCCTGCCCGTAGCCGTTAAACCACCTCAGTAACCTACTGAACCTTTTATAACATTGATACTAGGGTAACTACTGCTTATACGATAACTAATTAGACTATGTAACAGAATCTATATGTATAAAAGCAGAAACTGACTGACTGATCGATCAAGGCACAGCTGAAACCGTTGGGTCGAAACCATGAAATTTTGCACAAATATTCCTTAAGTGACATAGGTGTGCACTAATAAAGGCATTTTGGAAATTCAACCCCTAAGAGGGTGAAAAGAGGTTGCAAAGTTTGTATGGGACAACTTGTCTTCCCCGTAAGAGGTTAAAGTAAAATCTAAAATAATTTTATGTAACTGTTTTGTCAGAAATGTTTTGGAGTACGCTGCTGTTGGGTGGCGTCCCCACTTTGCAATTCACTCTCTCAGAATCGAGCGTATTCAAAAGAGATTTATTCGGCACTTGTCATACTCAGTGGGATTGAGGGGGATGAAAATGGATTATAAAACCAGGTTGGATTATTTTAAGATGATGGAACTGTCTAAGAGCAGGGATGTAACTGATTTGGTATTTTTATTTAAACTGTTAAGAAATAAGATTGATTGCCCTGAGTTGTTACAAAGGATACGATTTAGAGTTCCATTCCATATTCCACGAAAACCTATAACTCCCTTAGCTCCTCCACTAGGTAGAACATTACTTGGCTCAAACTCATCTCTTTGCCGCATGGCAAAATTATATAATTAATGCAGTGACAAGGTTGATATCGACTACGTTTTCGTTATGATTGTTTCGAATGATGATTTCGGAAAATTATCATTAGTTATTAAGGTTTTATTAAGTTACACATTAAAAACAATTGTATAATATAATATGTATGTAAAAGTAGCTCATTAAATTTTGAATATAGTGTTTACCTTTAAGTAACTAGACATTTAGATCTTAAATATTGTAATATTTTTAAAGAATATTGTTAATGTCTAAGTTGTTGGTGCACCAATTAAATAAAAAAAGGAGGGGTTGAAAGTTTTTAACAAATTTGATCAAATGTAAAATTTTATACATATTGCTTTTTGTTTCGGACTAAAGGGGGAAGTGATTCAGTTCATTTTAACCTCTTCGATGTCTGATTTCGGCTACCACGCGGACGAAGTCACAGGCAAAAGTTAGTAGTATATAAAAATAATCATTTTAGTTTCAACTGTGTAACTCTTTTTGTTTCCATTCGTTGTGTTTGTTAACATTGTGGTTTGCTCTATCGACCGGTTCAGTTGTTTCATCACTCAAGTTTAACGGTGTATACTGTTTGTCCATTTCCACAATGGATTTGTCCAGTTTGTTATTTTAGTTAGTTATTTTCCTTTGCTGTTGATTATTGTTTTAAATTTATTTTTATATGCTGTGTGGTGGCGGCATAGAATATCATCACCCCATCTCATCCCGTGAGTAGAAATGGACCGAGGGAATACCTACCAGAGAACGGGCAGCAGCATTTTTCTGTGAATATGACCATCAAACTGCGATCGCCAACCCGTCTGCCAAGCGTGGCAATTATGGCATAAACCCCATTCTTTGTGGAGGCTTTTGTCCAGCTGTGGACGTACTTTGGCTGACATGATATTGTTATAAATTTCCTTTTTTATTCCCGTTAACCATTTTGGAGAAACATATAAATATGGGTACTTACAGTCTATTTTTCCTTACTTGTCTTATTTGGTAAACAAACACTACTCGGTACGAAAATCACTAGTTTCGTCATCAATCATGCACTTTTAGTTAGGTATGAACATCTTGATTGTTGGAAGAAACACATACTATATAAATAACACCAAAAACTGCTTCAAATTAACCATCCAAACACATTAATTCTCTTAAAATCAAAATAATATCAGAATCCATTTCCACAGATTAATAATAATAATAATAATATCTGGGGACAATGTCACACAGATCATCCTAGCCCCAAACTAAGCAAAGCTTGTACTATGGGTACCAGGCGAAGATATACATACTTATATAGATAGATAAATACTTATATACATAGAAAACATCCATGACTCAGAAACAAATATTCGTGCTCATCACACAAATATTTGCACTTACCGGGATTCGAACCCAGGACCACCAGCTTCGTAGGCAGGAGCACTACCAACTAGGCTACGGTGACCGTCATTAAAAATTATATTGGCAATTTGACATTTCAAAATGCTAGTTTGTCTTTGGAACTTAGAGAAGGGAAAGTGAATGAATGATTCTGACCAGTGTGAACTGTATAATTTTAATGTAAAAAACTAAATAATAAAGCAGAATGTTTATATATATATCAAGTTAAGTTATGTGTGTATGGTAATGTAAGGCATTATTTTTAAAAACTAAAGTTTTTGTTGTAACTGGTCGTAGACTAAAAGTATTATTTGACAAGTGAATTTTTTTGAGTTCAGTCCTTCATTCGATAATTTCCCAACTCTATCAATTGTTTTTGGTTACCAGTACGCCATATTTGTTTACCAAATAAGACAAGTAAGGAAAAATAGACTGTAGTAATTTCTGGATGGTAAGAAGACATAAGTACAAAATCTAGACATTTGTGAAGTTTTATTCTCGTTCATCAGCCATCTAGTTCGGTTATGTAAATTTGAGTATTGTAAAGTCCTACTAATATTATAAATGCAAAAGTTTGTGAGAATGGATGTATCATGCAAAAATTACCGAACGGATTTTGATAAAACTTTGTGGCAATATAGCTTCTAGATCCGAATAACACAGGCTATAATTCAGACAACAATTTCATTCATTCATTAAGATTAACGCGGGTAAAACCGCGAGGCACAGCTAGTATGATATAGTTTTAGTGTTTTTAAGAATCGGGTTATCTTATTTCTCAATCAATGGAAAACAATGACTGTGATTACCCTGCTCTCATGATTAATTAGTGCCAACATTTAATTTTAATATAGCAATATAGATATTTCAATACTATGGCGGTCTCTAAAAAGTGACGTGTGGGGAAAATGAATACATTTTAAATACTTCATAAATGTTTTTTCTAAATAAGACAAACCAAAAGGTGCGGGAATGAAATTTCATATTTTTACATCTTGTACACACGGCTACATATCAAGCTATAATTTTCCAGTATAAGCTGATCCTGCGTTGATTAGGATTTCCATACAATGAGAAGTCAGCTTATATTAGAAATGTATAGGTTGATATGTAGCCGTGTGTACATCTGATATAACTGGCTCAATCAATGACATACAGATGATAAGATTGTTCTCCGAGCGGAGTAGATAAGCCGTCCAGCCGGGCCTGATCTAACACCTCGGAGATCGTAGGTTTGACCTTATGACTTGGAGAGTACGTTCCGCCGTCAGTCCCAGTTGTCACAGACGGTCAAAAACAATTAGGACCTAACATGATCTGTACTAGTCTTAACAACTTGGTCGTTGGTTCTCAATAGATTTTGCGGTTAGGTGGTTTTGTAACATTCGTCGCAGTTCACAATCACAGATACAGCACCGGTATTTGGGGAAGATGAACTGTTACCAAGATATTTGTCCACTGCTAGACAAAGGCCTCCTCAAAGATTCCCACAAATGGCAGACTTGCACACCATCCAGCTGTTTCGATGGACGACCCGCACAAGATCGTCGGTCCATCTTGTAGGGGGCTCACGCTGCGTCTTTCGGTTCGTTGTCGCCACTCGAAAACCTATCTGGTCACAATGGCCTTCGGTTCTACGAGCTATGTGCCCCGGCCACTGCCACTTCAGCTTTATAATTCTTCGGGCCATGTCGGTGACTTCACCTGCGGATTTCGACATTTCTGATTCGATCTCTCAGGGAGACTTCGGGCATAGCCCTCTTCATTGCTCTTTGGGTGACCATGAGCCATCTAATAAGTCCCATGGTGACCATGTTTCGACAGCGGTCGTCTTTCAGCTGATATGATGATGATGAAGATATTTTATTCACTCAACTTATATTTTGCTACTTTTACATAAAATTATATCATTACTTTTCTTTTATGCTCAAGCTCTTATCGTCAGGAACCTCCTTTCAATATTCCGTTTTATCTATATATAAAATATATCACTCAAATATATCGATTGTAATGCGAAGAGATTATAACCTGAATTTATATAAAAATGTTATGTAGGAGGCAACATCATTCCAGTGGATACCGCTTGATTCATTCTGGTAGCTAGCCTAGCTAGGTAAGTCTGAAAGCTGACCCCGGCAGAATTTTAAAGAAGGCAAGGAATTAAAATATTTCATTAATACTCAATGTTTTATTTGCATTCCACAATGTCAATTAGGCGTTATAATAAAACATAGCATCATTATGCACCCTGTCGGGCACAGCAAATGTATAAGAGAGGGAGAGGGCTTTAGTTAAAGATATAAATTCTATTATACGGTTTTCGATAAAGATCAAAAGGGAGTACTTCAAAAAGGGAGTTATAAGTTTTCTAAAGGGTCGCTACGCGCTAATGATGACTGGTGTTGCAAGCTTTCATAGGCTAAGATATCCACTTACCATCAGGTGGGCCGTATGCTGATTTGCCAACAGAGTAATATATAAAAAAATATAACTTATGCTTTATGATAATGTATCTATAATATGTAGGTGTATTCATCATCATCATCATATCAGCCGAAAGACGTCCACAGCTGGACAAAGGCCTCCCCCAAAGATCTCCACAATTGCCGGTCTTGCGCTATCCGCATCCAGCGATTTCCAGCGACCCGCATAAGATCATCGGTCCATCTTGTAGGGGGCCTGCCCACGCTAATCCTTCCGGTTCATGGTCGCCACTCGAGAACCTTTCTGCCTCAGCGGCCGTCGGCTCTACGAGCTATGTGCCCTGCCCACTGCCACTTCAGCTTGGCAATTCTTACGGCTATGTCGGTTACTTAGGCTATGTAGGTGTATTATCAAATAGTAAATCGATTTAACTACAGAACCTTATTAAATTAGCTATGTTATAGGTCACATTAAGCTGACAGCGGTGTCTAAAACTTAAACTAGCGAACATAATTACAAAGTTACACAAACTGCATAATGCAGTAATGAACAAACGAAAACAGGGGGGATAACTTTGCTGAATACCTACGTAGTATGTAAGTTCCGTTGTATGAAAATGTATGAGCAGCTTAGTAAAAGTTTGGTTCATATTCAAAACACCGTGTTTGCGCATTTTATTTTATAGCAAAACAAAATACGTAAACTATGAGTATTTAATACAGAACTTTCGTTTCAGATAACTTGGAGTATACAAGTTGTACAATTGTTGTATGAACAGGCGTCAGCACATTAAGCTACCCCAATCTGTCAAATTTATTTTATAGATTTTCAATTTTATCTCAAAATCGTAAGTTTCACTCTCTATTGGTTAAATTTTACAGATTGGTGCAGCTTGATGTGCTGGCGTCTGTACAACATTGATTTATGCGTGTCGTGGTGTAGAAATAAGCGCATAAGATTAATTATAAATAGTTGCTATCCACGGCGCTAGATGGCGTTAGAGGTAAAATTAGAATTCACAATGGTTTCGTTTACATTAATTTTTTTTGTATAGTGTTCTGTAGAAATTTATTTAAGTTGAGAATTGTTGGGTTGTTATATTTATTGTTGAAATTCTTTACATGCTCTTTGGATATTGTAAGACCAATCAAAATATTAAATAACATTATACCTACTCTGTTTAAATTGAAAAGTCTCGATCCAAAAGTATATCAATTCTCCCGTGCTCTTGAAACTGGATCCCAAAACTGTTTTTTTTTTTATATAATTTTGTTTTTATTTCATGGATAAATTGAGTTCTTTAACCTAGCAAGCATAACTGTAACTAAAAAAATGGTGTACAAATTTAAAATATCCATAAGAATTTATGCCTACGGCCCAATGAAGGATTAAGGGCCGGGTCACTCATAGCCAGATGCCCTTACGTTTTAGCTGTTCTCTTGTCAAAATTTCAGTCACTGAGGATTCCATTTAGATTATTACATTAGAATAGAATAGAATAGAATAGAGTAGAGTAGAGTAGAGGAGAATGGAATGGAATGGAATGGAATAGAATGGAATGGAATTGAATGGAATAGAATAGACTAGAATAGAATAGAATAGAATAGAAAAGAATAGAATAGAATAGAATAGAATAGAATAGAATAGAATAGAATAGAATAGAATAGAATAGAATAGAATAGAATAGAATAGAATAGAATAGAATAGAATAGAATAGAATAGAATAGAATAGAATAGAATAGAATAGAATAGAATAGAATAGAATAGAATAGAATAGAATAGAATAGAATAGAATAGAATAGAATAGAATAGAATAGAATAGAATAGAATAGAATAGAATAGAATAGAATAGAATAGAATAGAATAGAATAGAATAGAATAGAATAGAATAGAATAGAATAGAATAGAATAGAATAGAATAGAATAGAATAGAATAGAATAGAATAGAATAGAATAGAATAGAATAGAATAGAATAGAATAGAATAGAATAGAATAGAATAGAATAGAATAGAATAGAATAGAATAGAATAGAATAGAATAGAATAAAGTCTAGTCTAGTCTAGTCTAGTCTAGGCTAGTCTAGTCTAGTCTAGGCTAGTCTAGTCTAGTCTAGTCTAGAATAGAATAGAATATCTTTATTTGCTTTGAATGTAGGTACAAACATTACATGTTAAAATACATTTTGAAGAAACCTTGTACATTCATCCGCTCATGACGCACCTATTAATGGACTCGCAGATAGCGAGAGAAACAAAAGGCGATCTTTCTCCTAAGAAAATTTTCAGAATCTAGAGGTAGAGTCGGGAAGTTAGCCTTAGTTCCTGTACCTGAACACATTCAGGTCGTAACAGCAAGCTGTTTCATTAGATCATGAGAGGGAAGGAAGAAAGTGAACCTGTGCTTGTGCATATGTCTGTGCACTCTATGTCCCATACAGATGAGTATACTCTATTATATGTATATTATTTTACTATAAGATTGACAAAAGAAGTATACCTGGCCTGTGTGAATGGTACAACCGGAAGGGGAAGACCTTTCTCTGATCAAATCGGAGACGTACTTAAGAAAGGTCAGGTCAGAAGTACCCTAAACCGGCGAGCATGTATGAAGAATATTATGTCAGTAAACGAAGCAAAAGAGGTATGCAAGGATCGTGACAAATGGAAGTCCGTTGTCTCTACCTACCCCTCTGGGATACAGGCGTGAGTCTATGTATGTATGTATGTATTTTACTACGGTGTACTACAACCTACTGAAGGAGCAATTCTATAATAAACTCAAGAGAAGTAGGGCACAGCGTTAATTCGCTCAAAGAGCAGCCCGAATGGGGGAGTACCTTCACCTTACAGAAGACATTCTTTCATAATAACATTAATAACTTAATGTGGGGGGAAGGGTCAGCAACACTTGTTTGCAGACTCTTAAACGCCGGCAACGTACCCGCGACTTCTCTGGTGTTGCGAGTGAACATGGGCGGTTGTGATCACTTACCATCAGGTGACCCACTTGCTCTTTTGTCGCCCTCTTATGTATAAAATAAAACTATTGAAAATATTGTACAGCCTATTGGTATTCGATTTGACAGACTAACCTATATATAATACCTATATCGTGTATGGATAAAGTGTGGTATTATTAAAAAAATTAAAAAGTTCTCCTAACTTTTTTTGGAATAACAATTTAAAAATGTGCATTAGTTATATTTTTTGTTTATTCACATACGGCCATCTGATCCCAAATTAAGCAGAGCAGAATGAAACCAGATAAACAAAATACTGCATATACTACTTTTATTTTGTTAATACATACTTATATAGATAATTACACCAGAACAGACATATTCATGCACACAAATATCTGTCCAGGGTGGGAATCGAACCCACGACCTACTGCATGAAATACAAGCATCTACCAACCACGCCAACCGCCCCGTCAATATTGAGTATTTTATGTATACTGAGTATAAGTATGTTTTATACATACGCCCTTTTATTAACGAACGCATGAATGATGCTTATAAAAACATTTGATTGCAACTCATGGTACCTGTTCAGGTATAACCTGTCCACATCCACATATTCTTCTCAATTCCACATCGACCTAAGTATTAAGTATACAAACATTATGAAAATTGATGTATACGTAGTCATGACGCGATCAAAAACCGCTCGCACTTACACTGAATATCAATAATATACCTAGGACGCATGTATAGTTTGTTCGTATACTCAACTTTCTATTATGAATGAAGCCCGCAAAGCTCCGTGATGGCATTATCGAATTTCCCATCACCGATAAACCCTTTTACGAAAACAGCGTACTGAGTGAGTATTCAACTTCGTCGCAACATAACATCGTAGGATCGTTTCCTAAGGTTGACGATCAATAGATCAACCATAAGATTTTAGCATTTGACTAGTATGTTTTCAAGAGACTAGGCTCACTTTTTAGCGATAAAGTGTGTAGAAATGATTTAAGCTTGTCAGAACTTCAAGGTAAGAACCAACAGTTTTGTAACACTCGTCTGGTATCGGCAACTCCAGGATTCAAGAGGAAATTATTTTTGATAAAACAATTTTAGTATATTATATAAAAAGTATTTTACTAAGTGAATGTATACACTATTATATAAAAATAATCAGATCTCTATTTTATCCTAGCTCAATGCACCATGTTTTACTTATCTATACTAATATTATAAAGAGGTATCGTTTGTGAGTTTGAGACGCCGTAAGGGATAATCTCTGGATCTACAGAACTGAAACATTTTACTGAATTATTTCACCAATAGAAGGCTACATTATTGTGGAGTGTCATAGGCTATGATTCATCATCATAATTTTTATTTATGCCGAACTTTTAACCCGAAGAATTACGCGGGACAAACGGGCAGGGACAAATATATTTATAATGCGGAACGAAGTCCGCGGGCACTGCTAGTCATTTATACATTTATTTTACAATAAGCTATAACTATTTTACAATAACGTAACTTAATATTTAGCTTCACAGCCATTTCATTTTCGGACAATCTATATATGAAAAAGTATAAACTGTATATCGGATTGTTTCAGAATCAGAATACACGCCTTATTAAGAGGAACCCTACTGTCTCACTGTTCATGCATACGTGTGAAAAGGGCACACTACTAAAGTCGACAAAATCGAGGTGGCATAATTTAAACTTCCCCTAAAATAGAATTGATTTCCAGTATAAACATTTCAATATTATAAAATCGGCACAACGAAAAGATATGGGACTTGACTGTTTTATTTTTGTCTCAAATTGTCAAGATTTATACAAAGATTTTTTTATTGATATTTGGTCATTTTTATTGATAAAAATTTTACAAAATAAGTTATATCCACAAAAACTTTTTTTTTGTTTGAGCAAATTCTGGTTTGTGAAAAAATATATGATATAATGTGTTCATATAGGAAAATGGCGTTTAGAAATGGTTCAGAACCTCGTTATGTAAACTCATGGTTATAGTACTCAGGTTAATATTAGTTTGCTGTTAGGAGCTCAGATGTTCACAGGAACTTATGACATCATACTACATCTCAGGTAGGTAAGTATCAGTTGCAACTCAAAGGTTAACCTGAGATAACGAGATCCGTATTCAATTGGGAACAGTCTAACTCTGAAAGTTGAGCCCGTTTTCGGTACATATTCTATAGAAAGGCTCTTTAGAGGTATTCAATACAAGGATTATTTACTATTATAATGGCCGTACACCATGGAATGTTTACTGTAATGTACTAATATTTTTAAAACCATTTAAACTTTGTAGTTTAAATGGTTTAATTTTATGTTCGCCTCAGTTTTGGGGGAATTGTTTTAATACAAACCAACGTGACGAGCTCGCAAATTCGGGTTTGTCATTTATACATGACAGTGCTAAAAGCAAAGTTAAATATAAAACTCTCCTTTCTAATTCTTTTTTAATAAATAATAATAATAAATATCCTGGGACATTATTTACACACGGTCATCTGATCCCAAAATAAGCAGAGCTTGTACTATGGAAACCAGATAACTGATATACTACATATAATACTTTTCTTTTGTAAATACATACTAATTATAAATAATTACACCCAAACTCAGGACAAACAGACATGTTCATGCACACAAATATCTGTCCTGGGTTGGAATCGAACCCACGACCTCCGGCGTCAAAAGCAAGCATTAGCCAACCACGCCAACAGGCCCGTTAATGTACAGACACAGTACTTTTACGCTTTTTATATAAATAGTTTTCCTAACCTACCTAGTTCTATGCTTTTATGTAACTAATGTACTAAATCTTTAGCAATTGGTACACTCCACTATAAATTATGTAAAACCTTAAGGCACATCTACTAGAATTTCAATCCTAAGTACTTGGCGCTGACCATCTGCGGGCCATGTCCCCAAGAGAGCAGTGAATACGTTATGTGATAAAACGATGCATAGTTAAGGGGAACTGGAGTGGCATACGTTGAGACTTGGAATATACACCCCTTATGGTAGATACCCTTGAACAATTCAACATTAATTACCTCGATAAGAAACTTTGTACGTCCGGAACTTGGTCCAAAGTGGTCATTTTGATGGGAGAATATGTTTATGTTTAATTGTGTAGATAACACTGTTGGATATACGAATGGAATGACTTTCTACAAGTATATTGTTTGGAAGTATAATGTTTATAGTTAGAATACGCCAAGTACCTCTAATATACAGACTATATGTGTGGCGCCTCGGTGCCGATGCATTTCAGATCGAACCTCGATAAGGACAACTTTGTGTCATTCTAATTATTAGTTATTCTGAGTCTGAATGTGCATTGTGTCCGTGAATTAAGTGGCATTATGTCCACCTATGTGCAACATTTTATATCAGAACTAATATGGAAATGAGAATAGATTTTTCTATGTTTGTTTGTAATGGATTAACTACAAATCTGCTTAACTGATTTTAAAATATATTTTACCTATGGAAAGCTACATTACTTAAGTAGCTGCAGAGTCCATCACCTGAATAGCCGCGGAGTCAATATTTTAATTTGCAAATATATTAGGTATCCCTACGAAAATTTAAATTATAATTTGTTGATACCTAGGTTTGGTATTAAAAATCTGCGTATAAAGTGATTCTATTCACTAACAGTTCTGGTCCATTCATTGGCCTGGAAGAGATCGCTTTTAGCAATAAGGCCGCCACTTGTACTATTTCCCTTTTAATGTTATTTTAACTCTAAGTTGTGTCTTTGGTGTGCAATAAAGAGTTATCTATCTATCTATAATATTGCGTTGAACAGATAGTACCTAATATTTGTACGCATAGTACCTATGCATTTGTATGCATAGTAGTATAACATTTTTTTTAATTTTAAAAACTATTCTATACACCATGTTTTATAAAATAAATAAATATATTCTATTCTATGTTTAACTACAATTATAACACACGAAAATAGATGGCCCGCAATGCGTTTTGCACTACTAACTTTTCGCGTGTCGTGCTAACTAGGTCAGTTTTATTTGTCCACAGATTATATAAACACAATTAATGTGCACACTAATGGTTTACTCATATTAATGGTTACATAATAGCGGATAGATATGTCAGTAGTAATACGCTATATTCCGCTGACAACTACCGGGATGGAACGATCACGTCGTTTTCCGCAATGAGATTCCGTAATGTGATATCATTTATTATATTATCTTAGAACCCAACTTGTCTAATAAAACTTACTTATGTGTATAAAGTTGTATGTCACATTTAGGGTTTATTGCTCACGAACCATTTTTAAGGAAAAATAGGCTGTGTATTTACGACCCACCCAAAATGAGCCGAAGCGTTATTAAGTACTTAACTTGTAATCGTTTTTCAATTGCATTTTTTTTTGTAGATAAATGTGATGCATAATAATTTTTTTTTTGTATTTGTATTAATTTTAATTTATGAGAAGATTTATTGTGTATTATTATCCTACACTAACGTCTTAATTCTCGTTAACAGAATGTCATAACAAATAAATATGAATAACTAAAATCACATACAAATACTATCTCTTTATTAATCAACTAGCTGGTGCCCGCGACTTCGTCCGCGACAATTTTGAATGATCACCAATGTAACTACTTACTTCTAGCTTAATCTAAAAAAATACTTTTAAAAGAAATAAGCAATATAAATTTAAGAAAACCTAACCTATAAATAACCTAGTTAAGAAATAAACTAAAGACTACTTTGCTACTGTTATTTTAAAAAAGACCCGATATCATAAACCCAAAAATATCAAAGAATACATATCAATTGTCCTTAAGTAAAGTCAGTAAGTCAAATAAAGTAATATAATAATCAACGATGCAATAATCACAAAGGTAACTCCCATTAGCTTAGGTTGCGACCACGGCATTGATAGGTCTAATATCACATTTTGTGAACGTAGCGCGATCTAAAACGATGATTACACCATCTACTAACAAAAATATAAACTTGTAAAGCGGTAAAATTAAGATGTGTGCATATTTTGTGGGTGAGATTTTGGCGATCATCTTTTGATTCAGTTTTGGACTACCTTTTACTTCAAGCATTTATTTATTTTAACCGATATGTCAAATGAGTTCTGCGATCTGAAACGATATAAACGCCATCTAGTTACAAAATTGTGAACTTGTAGATCAGTAAAATTAAGATGATATTTTTTGGGTGCGATCATCTCGACACGAACAATTTATACTACGCTAACTCGAATTTTGGGTAAATTACTTTCTTATCCCAATTTTATTAAATTGACGTTTTTTTAATATGTTATAAAAAATACCAAAAAAAAAGAAGTTACAAATGTTATAAAACGCTAAATCTTTACTTAGACAACAATAAACACGACATTTTAAGCAATAAGAAATGAATTTCTCTATAATTTAAGTTGGCGTACATTTTTGGTGTTGACCTATTGAATCAGTTATCAATATACCTTTTTGTAAAAACAAATTATTCCCTTGATTGCTTTATTTTTAACTGAAATACCAATTTACATGCTTCTAACTCCAAAAAAACAGATTTTCTTACAAACTTACATCCCCTATTTTAGTCGTCTTTAGGGGTAGAATTTCCAAAAGTCCTGATGATATATTTATAATGTTTAAACGAAAGGCGAAATACTAATTTTCATGCGTTTACCTTAAAAAATGTCACATTTTTCATACAAACATCCCCTTTTTGTCACGCTACGTGGTAGAATTCTCGGAAATCCTGAAACATATACTTTTAATTTTTAACTGTAATACTAAATACCAATTTTCATGCGTTTAACTTAAAACTTGTTGGCACTTTTTTCATATAAACTTACATCCCCAATTTTACGCCTTTGGGGATGGAATATTAAAAAATCCTGAAATATATATTTTAATTTTTAACTGCAAGTCTATATACTAAAGCCTTTAACTTCTTTCTTTCCCTTATTTTAGTCCCTTAGGGGTGGTATTTTCAAAAACCCTTCTTCAGTGGATGCCTACGTCATAAAAGGTACAACTAAAACTACTGTCATAACTACTGTCAAAATTCAAGTCCCTAACTCCAGCCGTTTAGACTGTGCGTTGATATGTCAGTCAGGCAGTATAAAATGATATCCCCTATTTTCCGCCCTTGGGGGTGCAATTTCCAAAAATCCTGAAATAAATGCTATATATTTTTAACAGAAATGCCAAATACTCATTTTCATGCGTTTAACTTCAAAAATATCGCATTTTTCATACAAACTTACATCCCCTATTTTATGACCTTCGGGGTAGAATTTTCAAAAATCCTGAAATATATTTTTTTTATTTTTAACTAAATAGCCAAATGCTAATTTTCATGCGTTTAACTTAAAAATTGAGACTTTTTTCGTACAAACTTACATCCCCTATTTTTTGCCCTAGGGGGTGAAATTTCCAAAAATACAGAAACACATATTTTTTATTTTTAACTGCAAGGCCAAATACCAACTTTAATGCCTCTAAATTAAAAAACGGCAAAGTTTCATACTAACTTGGCACCCCCGTTTTACCCCCTTAGGGGTTGAATTTCAAAAAATCCGTCCTTATTCCTTGTCTACATTATAAAGAAAACATCTGTGCAAAATTTCAACTTTCTAGGGCCAAGGGTTTGGGCTGGGCGTTGATGAGTCAGTCAGTCAGTCAGGACTTCTCTTTTTATTTATATAGATTTCAAACGAACGAGGTTATCAATTTGACTGAATTTATTTATCGATAAACGTATGTTACTCGATTTCTCCTTCGTTTCGGAACCGATTCTATTAATATTTTTT
The DNA here is from genome assembly GCA_951640165.1 of Pseudoips prasinana. Classification (NCBI taxonomy): domain Eukaryota; kingdom Metazoa; phylum Arthropoda; class Insecta; order Lepidoptera; family Nolidae; genus Pseudoips; species Pseudoips prasinana. Next base: position 11,404,517 of record OX621239.1, read on the forward strand.
TAATCGATACCGAATGTTTCCGTTGTGGTTCCATTAACAGGGCAGTATTTATATATAGTAAAAAAAAAACTTTAAGAGAGGTAGGGCATAGGGTTAATTCGCTCAAAGAGCAGCCTGACTGGGGAAGTACCTCCACCTTACAGAAGACATTCCTTAATAGTAACTTTTAAATTTTTAAAATTTTTGAACTTTAATTTTTTTTTAAACATTAATAATTTTAATGTTGTGTTTCCGAGTGTGAGTAAGGTCGCCAGAGCTCATAAGGGTGGGGGGAAGGGTCAGCAACACTTGTTTGCTGACTTTTAAAGGCCGGCAACGCACCCGCGACTCCTCTGGTGTTGCGAGTGTCCATGGGCGGCGGTGATCACTTACCATCAGGTGACCCACTTGATCGTTTGTCGCCCTGTGACATAAAAAAAAACTCGAGTAATCTTTCTCAATTAAAAAAAATTACAGCGGTATGACATAGCCTATTCTTTTGATATATTAGATATACCCACGAAAAAAAAGTATAGGTCTAAACCAATTTTATTTTTGATTTACGAGTATAATAATAGAATCCTCGGCTTCAGTTGACTTTGATGAATTCAATAAACTAGTTTCCATACATATGCATGGCAAGTGAACATTTAATTTATAAGAGGATGTTTTACCCTCAATAATAGCTGACGGTAAAACATGAACAAAACGATATTGAAAAAAACAAGAACCATTAAAAAGTGAAATTTCTTAGAAAGCGGCTAAGTAATAATAATAATAATAATAATATAATAATAATTTATTTTATTTCTCCACAAAGGTAGTTACAATACTTATAACTAAATTAATATCTATACATATTCCTTTGTGAGAGCTGGTGTCTGAAGTAGGTTTCATAAAGAACCTGTATTACAGATCACCAGGCCCTCGGCCGCTTCGGAGTGGATAAATATGCTGTCTTACATTTCATTTTATTGTTAACTACATAGTAGAGACAATTTTCTATAAGTTAAGAATTTATTATATTAAATGTGTGCGTGTGCGTGTGCGTGTGTGTGTGCGTGTGCGTGTGTGTGTGTGTGTGTGTGTGTGTGTGTGTGTGTGTGTGTGAGTGTGTGTGTGTGTGTGTGTGTGTGTGTGTGTGTGTGTGTGTGTGACTATACTTTATACCTATACTATACTTTATGTGGTTATTATGTTTTCCGTGTTTTCGTAATCTTGTTCCATCAGCCAGTTGGTAACAATAGTTTTACATTCCGTTTTAGATTTTGGATATATATTTAAAATTTTATTAAGTTTGTTGTAAACGAGACCACCGAGGTACGAGAAACTCCCGCGTGCGAGGAGAGTGCTAAAGGAGCCAGTGGGACAGACATTGTGTTTTCGTCGCTTGTCAGCTAGTTTAAGTGGGTCATATGGAGTAAGTGAATGGGTCTTCAACGTTATATTCAAAATAAACTGCTGTCGGACTGTTAATACTCTGCAAGTAGAATAAAGTTCCGTTGTCGGGAATAGAAAGGGAAGACGCCATCCAACCTTTAATATGGCCCGTTGCGCCCGTTCTAATTTCAAAAGTGAGGTTTTACTAGCACCACCCCAAGATATGATACAGTAAGATGTAATTGATTGGCATAAAGCTTGGTATACCAATTTTATGACTGATTTGTCCGCAATATGACGTAGATTTTTGAAAATGTAAATAAGTTTACGTAATCTGGATGAGAGTTGGTCGATATGATGGTGGAACTTTAATCTATAGTCAATTTGAACGCCAAGGTATTTAACACAGTCTGTACTGGTCAGATTAGGGCAATGGCATGGTAGGTCCTCCGTCTTACAGTTGTGAGCTTTGATGATAAAAGAGCCAGGGGGCTGGCCTGTGCAAGTAGGAGAAAAGGTAATATATTTTGTTTTATCTATATTTAATGTTAGTGAGTTTATAGCTAGCCATTTAGAAATATGATCAAAGCCCGTCTGTGCATAACTGAAGGCGTCAGACCATGTCTTCCCATGAAAGATGAGGGCAGTATCATCGGCGTAAGTGAATATATCTCCATTTTGGAGGCAGTGTTTGCAGAGGTCATTTATAAATATTAAAAATAAAGTAGGGCCGATGATACTACCCTGAGGGACTCCATGTGTAATAGGTAACTCATCGCTGACCCAATCGTTGATCTTTACACGCTGGCGACGTCCCCTTAAGTAGCTTTGGAAGAGTGTTAGCTGAGTGCCCCTGATGCCTATATGCTCGAGCTTTGTGAGAAGAGTGGGGACAGCAACCGTATCGAACGCCTAAAAAGTAAAGACAAATTTAATCAAATCTAAACAGAATAACAGAAGGGCTTCATTTCATTTTCGTGAGATAATAATATCCGAACAAGTAATTGGATCAGAATAATTGGAAACAGTATTTGTCGTTGTGACTAATTGAATTATGTCAGAATATTTCAACTTTTTTTAAAGAATGTAATTTTGTTTGTACTTAATAAATTAGCTGTTAGGCCTCGGTCACGAAGTCAGCGGAGGCGGGGTGGCGACAGCGGAGGCGGGGCGGCGACAGCGGCGGCGCTGGGAGCGGCGCGTTTCAGTTCATACATTTATATGGACTGGACACGAAAGCTGTGACGAAAGGCAGCAGTACGGGGAGCGGGCGGCAACCTTCGTACGAGCGGTGCGTACCAATCTAGCGGGGTCCGCGCATTTACATTGTCGAAGTGATGAGTTGTTAATTTTTTGCGAACGAGCTCTAGTACCGTGTGGGCTGCCTGCTAGCCTCGTGACTCTGTACAGCGTTGCCGCGCCGCTCCACGCAGCGCCGTCACCACTGCCCCGCCCCCGCTGACTGCATGACCGAGGACTAAGAGTAGCCCCCTGGGATCACTGGCGTTTGTACGAAGCGAACTCCACTCTTCTTGTATAAGCGGTCCCAGGAAGAAGTAACTTGCTGTAGCTCAGGTTGCTTAAACACGCTTGTGCGTTCTGGGGAGGGGGGGGGGGGAGACATTCATGCCCCCTCCCCTCAGCGAGTGAGAGCCTCGCTGAGGCTACTGTGTACGGCGGGGGTACAGGTGTAATCGTTCACAAGTATCCAGAGCCCCCGCTATAAGCATCGTGAGGCTGGCTCCCGTTACCGTGGTGGTTTACATACCCAGTCGCCTACCCAATCGACGGACATGCGATTTGAAAGTTTCCACCACGTAAAAAAGCCTAAGCGTAGCCAACCTATGAAATTGGGATACCTTGGAAATCTGCATACAATTTATAGCGCCGAGCGTAGAAAGGTCTCAACGTCTGATATGACGCAGTTCGATAGTGTAGTCCATGGCTTCTTGATAAAGTTTTTGTCTTGTGGGCTATTTGCACTACTTACAACTGAATTATATTTCTTGAAATAGGTACCTATACTGCCAATGTTTCAGTCCACAGCTATCCCTCGCTTGCATTTGGATATTTTAAAGGATATGAATTATTGTACGCATGCGAAGAATTTGAATTCTGTCAGTAGTATTCGACAAAAATAAGTTCAGCTTAAATGTATTAAGAAAGATAGTACTAATAAACCCCGAACCAACATTTAAGCACGCTCAAACCACATAAACATAAGTAAATATTGTTACTACGTTTAATTTTACTTGCAAGTAAAAACGTCGTCGTGCTTTTGAAGACACTTTGCATTAATTTCCGCCTTTAATTTTTCAGGATTACATTAAAACTGTAACCAATAAAGTGAACAAATTAAACGTTATTCAAAACGTATTATAAAAGTAGTTGAAATCTCATAAAAGCTTTCGTAATTTACATCGCAAAAGTGTTTCTATTATTAAACTGTCGTTTCCATTGCGTCGCTTTATTTAATAACCAGCAGACCATTCCAGATTGTTGGAAATTTAATTTTGTTATCTAAACAATAAAATTCATTTTTGAACTACACGGAATTATGATATAGACCTTTTAAAGACTGGGATAGTGATTGTTGGCGCAGTGAACCCTTTTTGCACTTGTGCAGTTAGCCACAAACCCTAACGACTTGTATATTGCCACCAATCTTCGCAGGATTGTGGCATTTGCATACTAACAAGTCAACTGTGTCGCTATCATAAAGCACAACAGCGCCAGCATATATTTAGCGATTTAAATTACGCCCAAATTTGTATAAAAAATTGTATTTTTAACCTCATTCCAATGCAAAATTGTGTGTTCTTTGCTATCAATACAGAGTTTAGAATGTTAAAAAAATAATATTATAACGCGCACCTCCCGCAGGGGGGAGGGGGGGACAAGAAGACCCCTTCACTTCGCGCCCGCCGACAGTAGTACCATTTGCTTTACTGAGTTGAGTCGATGTCGAATAATTTTACGTTTCTATAGTGCAAAGGTTGTAATTTTATTGATACGCTACCTAACGTGTATCTGTGTTTCGTGGTTCCACCCAATAAACAATCTATAACTTATCCCGATGTGTTTTACTCCGTTATAAGTGGCGTCTCAACTAGTGGCCGCAAATCCAGTTAAAACCAGATATCGCGTCGGTTGAAAAAACGTTACGTGGTGCGTTCGGTTACGTTCGGGCGGAAAAATAATGTGCTAGAAGATGCCGCCACGCAAAGTACGTACGGGCACTAATGTGAGTGATCACGGTGACCAGTCCAGCTCGGGAGACGAAGCCGCAAGATCTTCGCCAGTACGGTCAACTGGTCCCTCAGTTGACCTCATTCCTTGCCGCCTTCGCTAAAACTCAGGCGAATCGGCAACTCGTCGAAACCTTCATGACATCGTATGGGAAAGGTGGGCCAGGGGTGCCCCTTGAAGGCTCCGGTGCTTCGATGGCATCTTCACTGTCACCGACGTTATCGACAAGAAATTCCGGCAACATGTCTAAATGTACGTCGCGCTTCGATGGTCAGAGCCGAGACCCTGAAGCCATAGAAGCATTCATCGACTCAGTGGAGATTTTTAAAGAGTGTGCGTCAGTCAGCGATGACCTTGCATTACGAGGTCTGCCCATACTGCTGCATGGCGATGCTGCGGTATGGTGGAGAGGGGTCCGGACTGAAGTGTCCGTGGCCTGATGCCGTCAAGAGACTACGAAATATGTATGGTATATCACGTCCAGCCTACAAGATTTTTCGTAATATATTCGCTGTCGAGCAGAATGAAGAGATGGCGGATACGTTTATTATTAAAATACGGGCTATGATGTCGACGTTACCATACACGTTACCCAAACAAATGAAGTTGGACATGATATACGGCTTATTAGATAGGCGTATTCGAAAACGTTTATCACTAGATGCGGTAGCGAATATTGAGACCATTGAGCCATTGAAGAATCGCTCATGGAAAATGCTAGTACGAGCATAACCTCAACGTCGTCGTCGCAGCGTGCGCGATCGGTGCGCTACCTACCGGCCGGCTCGCGAAGTTTACGCGTCGTCGCATCGGATGGTGTGAAATTGGCGGGAAACAACGGGCAGGCGCCTCCGGCGCATCGTAGCTTACAGCCGCAGAGTGCCGCGGTGGCTCAGCGGTTACAAGCGCAGTCTTCGCAACGTTCGTCGTCGCCTTTGACTCCAATCAGTGCCGATAAAAATAATTCCGCGGTTAAAGTGAAGAGTGAGACAAGTGATAAAAAGTCATAGCTAGCCGATACTCTTAGTAGACCCGTGACCAGTGATGGTGAGCCACCAGGATGTGACATTTGTCCGGTTGTCGTGGACGTACCACACTGGGATGCAACTTCGACCCGGAAAGCTCAGCTGGCTGATCCAGAAGTTGCCAAGATCATCCAGGACTTAGAAGGTAAAGATGAATTTGCTGTTAATCGCTGGACCGAGAGAGGTTATCTCTTGAATCAAGCGGTTCTGTATAGGTATATCGCACGAGGATACCGGACGGTATTCTTTGAGGCGGCGACACTCCTGGCGCGCTTCCCGCCGTTTGATATCCTGGCGGCAGTCGACGCGACGGTTTACACCGACATCCGCGTCCGCCGGGAGAGCGGTGAGGCGCCAGAGCAGACGCTCATTGCCTATAGGCGGGATGCACACCGGCGCGTACTTACACAGTGGCGCGCACGGCTGGAGTTGCGCCTGAACGTGCGCCAACGTGCCGTCGGTGCTATCCTGCCTCACCTCAAGGCCTGGGTGGGAAGAAAGGGCGGTTACGTCACCTACAGACTGACACAGATACTCACCGGACACGGGTGTTTCGGTGAGTATCTGTGCCGGATCGGCCGAGAAGCGACGACACATTGTCACCATTGCGCCACCAACGCACCCGCGACTCCTCTGGTGTTGCGAGTGTCCATGGGCGGCGGTGATCACTTACCATCAGGTGACCCACTTGATCGTTTGTCGCCCTGTGACATAAAAAAAAACTCGAGTAATCTTTCTCAATTAAAAAAAATTACAGCGGTATGACATAGCCTATTCTTTTGATATATTAGATATACCCACGAAAAAAAAGTATAGGTCTAAACCAATTTTATTTTTGATTTACGAGTATAATAATAGAATCCTCGGCTTCAGTTGACTTTGATGAATTCAATAAACTAGTTTCCATACATATGCATGGCAAGTGAACATTTAATTTATAAGAGGATGTTTTACCCTCAATAATAGCTGACGGTAAAACATGAACAAAACGATATTGAAAAAAACAAGAACCATTAAAAAGTGAAATTTCTTAGAAAGCGGCTAAGTAAAGACAAATTTAATCAAATCTAAACAGAATAACAGAAGGGCTTCATTTCATTTTCGTGAGATAATAATATCCGAACAAGTAATTGGATCAGAATAATTGGAAACAGTATTTGTCGTTGTGACTAATTGAATTATGTCAGAATATTTCAACTTTTTTTAAAGAATGTAATTTTGTTTGTACTTAATAAATTAGCTGTTAGGCCTCGGTCACGAAGTCAGCGGAGGCGGGGTGGCGACAGCGGAGGCGGGGCGGCGACAGCGGCGGCGCTGGGAGCGGCGCGTTTCAGTTCATACATTTATATGGACTGGACACGAAAGCTGTGACGAAAGGCAGCAGTACGGGGAGCGGGCGGCAACCTTCGTACGAGCGGTGCGTACCAATCTAGCGGGGTCCGCGCATTTACATTGTCGAAGTGATGAGTTGTTAATTTTTTGCGAACGAGCTCTAGTACCGTGTGGGCTGCCTGCTAGCCTCGTGACTCTGTACAGCGTTGCCGCGCCGCTCCACGCAGCGCCGTCACCACTGCCCCGCCCCCGCTGACTGCATGACCGAGGACTAAGAGTAGCCCCCTGGGATCACTGGCGTTTGTACGAAGCGAACTCCACTCTTCTTGTATAAGCGGTCCCAGGAAGAAGTAACTTGCTGTAGCTCAGGTTGCTTAAACACGCTTGTGCGTTCTGGGGAGGGGGGGGGGAGACATTCATGCCCCCTCCCCTCAGCGAGTGAGAGCCTCGCTGAGGCTACTGTGTACGGCGGGGGTACAGGTGTAATCGTTCACAAGTATCCAGAGCCCCCGCTATAAGCATCGTGAGGCTGGCTCCCGTTACCGTGGTGGTTTACATACCCAGTCGCCTACCCAATCGACGGACATGCGATTTGAAAGTTTCCACCACGTAAAAAAGCCTAAGCGTAGCCAACCTATGAAATTGGGATACCTTGGAAATCTGCATACAATTTATAGCGCCGAGCGTAGAAAGGTCTCAACGTCTGATATGACGCAGTTCGATAGTGTAGTCCATGGCTTCTTGATAAAGTTTTTGTCTTGTGGGCTATTTGCACTACTTACAACTGAATTATATTTCTTGAAATAGGTACCTATACTGCCAATGTTTCAGTCCACAGCTATCCCTCGCTTGCATTTGGATATTTTAAAGGATATGAATTATTGTACGCATGCGAAGAATTTGAATTCTGTCAGTAGTATTCGACAAAACTAAGTTCAGCTTAAAGGTATTAAGAAAGATAGTACTAATAAACCCCGAACCAACATTTAAGCACGCTCAAACCACATAAACATAAGTAAATATTGTTACTACGTTTAATTTTACTTGCAAGTAAAAACGTCGTCGTGCTTTTGAAGACACTTTGCATTAATTTCCGCCTTTAATTTTTCAGGATTACATTAAAACTGTAACCAATAAAGTGAACAAATTAAACGTTATTCAAAACATATTATAAAAGTAGTTGAAATCTCATAAAAGCTTTCGTAATTTACATCGCAAAAGTGTTTCTATTATTAAACTGTCGTTTCCATTGCGTCGCTTTATTTAATAACCAGCATCTAAACAATAAAATTCATTTTTGAACTACACGGAATTATGATATAGACCTTTTAAAGACTGGGATAGTGATTGTTGGCGCAGTGAACCCTTTTTGCACTTGTGCAGTTAGCCACAAACCCTAACGACTTGTATATTGCCACCAATCTTCGCAGGATTGTGGCATTTGCATACTAACAAGTCAACTGTGTCGCTATCATAAAGCACAACAGCGCAAGCATATATTTAGCGATTTAAATTACGCCCAAATTTGTATAAAAAATTGTATTTTTAACCTCATTCCAATGCAAAATTGTGTGTTCTTTGCTATCAATACAGAGTTTAGAATGTTAAAAAAATAATATTATAACGCGCACCTCCCGCAGGGGGGAGGGGGGGACAAGAAGACCCCTTCACTTCGCGCCCGCCGACAGTAGTACCATTTGCTTTACTGAGTTGAGTCGATGTCGAATAATTTTACGTTTCTATAGTGCAAAGGTTGTAATTTTATTGATACGCTACCTAACGTGTATCTGTGTTTCGTGGTTCCACCCAATAAACAATCTATAACTTATCCCGATGTGTTTTACTCCGTTATAAGTGGCGTCTCAACTAGTGGCCGCAAATCCAGTTAAAACCAGATATCGCGTCGGTTGAAAAAACGTTACGTGGTGCGTTCGGTTACGTTCGGGCGGAAAAATAATGTGCTAGAAGATGCCGCCACGCAAAGTACGTACGGGCACTAATGTGAGTGATCACGGTGACCAGTCCAGCTCGGGAGACGAAGCCGCAAGATCTTCGCCAGTACGGTCAACTGGTCCCTCAGTTGACCTCATTCCTTGCCGCCTTCGCTAAAACTCAGGCGAATCGGCAACTCGTCGAAACCTTCATGACATCGTATGGGAAAGGTGGGCCAGGGGTGCCCCTTGAAGGCTCCGGTGCTTCGATGGCATCTTCACTGTCACCGACGTTATCGACAAGAAATTCCGGCAACATGTCTAAATGTACGTCGCGCTTCGATGGTCAGAGCCGAGACCCTGAAGCCATAGAAGCATTCATCGACTCAGTGGAGATTTTTAAAGAGTGTGCGTCAGTCAGCGATGACCTTGCATTACGAGGTCTGCCCATACTGCTGCATGGCGATGCTGCGGTATGGTGGAGAGGGGTCCGGACTGAAGTGTCCGTGGCCTGATGCCGTCAAGAGACTACGAAATATGTATGGTATATCACGTCCAGCCTACAAGATTTTTCGTAATATATTCGCTGTCGAGCAGAATGAAGAGATGGCGGATACGTTTATTATTAAAATACGGGCTATGATGTCGACGTTACCATACACGTTACCCAAACAAATGAAGTTGGACATGATATACGGCTTATTAGATAGGCGTATTCGAAAACGTTTATCACTAGATGCGGTAGCGAATATTGAGACCATTGAGCCATTGAAGAATCGCTCATGGAAAATGCTAGTACGAGCATAACCTCAACGTCGTCGTCGCAGCGTGCGCGATCGGTGCGCTACCTACCGGCCGGCTCGCGAAGTTTACGCGTCGTCGCATCGGATGGTGTGAAATTGGCGGGAAACAACGGGCAGGCGCCTCCGGCGCATCGTAGCTTACAGCCGCAGAGTGCCGCGGTGGCTCAGCGGTTACAAGCGCAGTCTTCGCAACGTTCGTCGTCGCCTTTGACTCCAATCAGTGCCGATAAAAGTGCCTTTTTAATTTTGCGCCTGAACGTGCGCCAACGTGCCGTCGGTGCTATCCTGCCTCACCTCAAGGCCTGGGTGGGAAGAAAGGGCGGTTACGTCACCTACAGACTGACACAGATACTCACCGGACACGGGTGTTTCGGTGAGTATCTGTGCCGGATCGGCCGAGAAGCGACGACACATTGTCACCATTGCGGGAGCGACCTGGACTCTGCCCAGCATACGCTGGAGGAGTGCCCGGCCTGGGAGACCGAGAGACGAGTCTTGGTCGCTGAGATCGGACGGGATCTTTCGCCGCCAGCAGTCGTGTATGCGATGCTGGCTGGCGACTCCACCAAATGGGACGCCGTGGTCTCCTTCTGCGAGGCAGTTTTGCTGCAGAAGGAGGCCGCCGAACGGGATCGGGAAAGAGCCGATCCCGCTCGTAGGCGGAGGAGGCGTCGGGGTGGCGGCGGCAGCCGTTAGCCCAACTCCCCCCGGGGCTGCGGTGGCAGTATGAGAAGTGTCCTCAACTGCCGCCACGTGCAAGCAGCCCCGGGAAGATAGCGAACTGTTTGTGGCGCAGTCGCTGTGCCGTACTGGCAGGAGTCGGCAAATGGAGAGGGCAACCCACAGTCCTCCCCGGGTGCGTGTCCCGACCATCTGGGACACGGCGCAAAAGGGGGGCACCGGAGCAGCATACCCGCGTTTCCGGGGCTCCCCCTATCAGGCGCCAGAAGAAGTCCACGGCAGGATAGGTTTAGTCGGTGCGAGTCCGACATACCCACCCGCAGACACTTTTTGCGGGTGGCATGCGTAGGCATTCCCCCTGCCTAATCAAAAAAAAAAAAAAAAGTATGATACTGATTCCGAGGAGCCTCAACTCGTCATCTCGGCAGCCAAGGAGAACCTTAAACGTCATCAGGATGCTCGCAAGGTATACGCTGATCAAGGTCGTGCTTCCCCTGAGGAGTATTTAGAGGGTGACTTGGTATTAATGAGCTGGGTGCTCATTAATACCAAGTTGAGTTGTTCTCAGTAACGCCGCAAAGGGTGTTACCTCCAATAAGCCCTACTACCTACCTTTTGGCTCATAAATCTGGTGAGGTTTTTGGTAAGTGTCGGATCTAAGGCGTTATCATGCTAGGGAGGGTGAAGGTCCTGAGCCAGTCGGCCCTAGGCGTGGCAGAGGTTGCCCGCGTAAAGTTATTGCCTAGGTTTCAGTCCGCGTTATTTGTGTTGTTTGACCAGGTTGGAGGTCCTCACCTGATCAAAAGGCGGAGTGTATAACGCGCACCTCCCGCGGGGAGGGGGGGGGGGAGACAAGAAGCCGCGTCACTTCGCGCCCGTCGACAGTAGTATAATTTGCTTTACTGAGTTGAGTCGATGTCGAATAATGTTACGTGTCTATAGTGCAAAGGTTGTAATTTTATTGATACGCTACCTAACGTGTTTCGTGGTTCCACCCAATAAACAATCTATAACTTATCCCGATGTGTTTTACTCCGTTATAATATTTTATTTCTTGAGAACTAAAATGTGTGAGCGACTGACATCTGAAGTTGACGAATGGAGAGTGATTGACAAAATAGCACGAATAACTTGCCGCCGCATCTCTGTCCGATGGGTGTTAGGAGAAGGAATTTTCAACGCATGGCAATAACTTTGCCTTTTTAATAATCGGCCTTAAAAAATGCATGTACCATGGTTCAACCACCTAATTATATGTGTATTTATGAACTGTTACTCGACAAATGAACTTGATTGGTAATAAATAATATTACGGTGTACTCTTCAATTATCCTCCAAGATGTTTCACTGGTTTATTATTGTAGAATCAAAAGAAACTTAAGATCTAAAGGATTTAAAGGTAAATAATCTTACTGGTACCAAAGAACAGCTTTGATGTTATTATTGGATAAAATTTTCTTTCGAGTTTCGTCTATGTATTTATTAAGTCGTCCATTTTCATAAATAGCGGCATTTTAGTAAGTATTCAAAAGAACACTAACTTTTGCCCGCGTTTTCGTGTCTTTAGTCTCTACTACAAGAAAATCATGCTGAGGTTTGAAATTGTTTGTGACAATAAACATACTTGAAATCAATCTCCATCATGAAATAAGCAGCCGTATGGAAAAATAAACAAACAAATAACAATATCTAGGGACAATAACACACAGATCATCCTAGCCCCAAACTAAGCAAAGCTTTATAGTCATTTTACTTGTACTATGGGTACCAGGCGACGATATACATACTTATATAGATAGATAAATACTTAAATACATAGAAAACATCCATGACTCAGAAACAAATATTCGTGCTCATCACACAAATATTTGCACTTACCGGGATTCGAACCCGGGACCACCAGCTTCGTAGGCAGGAGCACTACCAACTAGGCTACGGTGACCGTCAAGATGCTTGTTACTACAGGATAGCAGTCTAGAAAGTAATGACATCCTAATGCTCGTAATATCTGAATTGTGTATGATATGGTGTGGTCAACATGAGTGTGAGTAGGCTTTTGTTACAGACATTTAGGCTGGCCCACCAGGTAGGTACTCTAGAACTTTATATGGGTAGGCCGACTAATGAAAGATGAGGTAATGAAAGATTATAGACAAGACAAGTTCTTTATTTGCAATAAACATGGTATTAAGATGTTGGGAACAGTGTTCTATAATAATAAGTGTCCACATGTTTAGCGATACAATTATTTGTAAAAATGCATGCAAAATATGTCAATATTACAAATACAACTAATAATAAAATAAAAGTCAATTACAGTTATACCTAATAATTTTCCTAAATTTAATAACATTACATATAATTAATTTATAAATATTATTTCTGAATGAATATTATTTTGACGTATAGTCATGTTTTAAAAATTCTCTTACGTCATAGAAGTTATGTCTGTTCAGCCATAGGTTTACTTTTTATTTATATTAGGTCTACAAATTCAACATTGATTATCTTTCATATTTAAAATAATAATAGGCCGTGTGGTTTCTGGCCTCAGATCGACAGGGTCACCCCATACCATCCCGTGGGTGTCATTAATGTCATTGGTTTAAGCTTGTGCCCTCCACCCACATTATACTTAAATTATTATTACTAGGCTACGGTGACCGTCAAGATGCTTGTTACTACAGGATAGCAGTCTAGAAAGTAATGACATCCTAATGCTCGTAATATCTGAGTTGTGTATGATATGGTTTGGTCAACATGAGTATTGAGTAGGCTTTTGTTATAGACATTTAGGCTGGCCCACCCGGTAGGTACTCTAGAACTTTATATGGGTAGGCCGACTAATGAAAGATGAGGTAATGAAAGATTATAGACAAGACAAGTTCTTTATTTGCCATAAACATGGTATTAAGATGTTGGGTACAGTGTTCTATAATAATAAGTGTCCACATGTTTAGCGATACAATTATTTGTAAAAATGCATGCAAAATATGTCAATATTACAAATACAACCAATAATAAAATAAATGTCAATTACAGTTATACCTAATAATTTTCCTAAATTTAATAACATTACATATAATTAATTTATAAATATTATTTCTGAATGAATATTATTTTGACGTAAAGTCATGTTTAAAAAAATCTCTTACGTCATAGAAGTTATGTCTGTTCAGCCATAGGTTTACTTTTTATTTATATGAGGTCTACAAATTCAACATTGATGCTGGTCTTTCATATTTAAAATAATAATAGGCCGTGTGGTTTCTGGCCTCAGATCGACAGGGTCACCCCATACCATCCCGTGGGTGTCATTAATGTCATTGGTTTAGACTTGTGACCTCCACCCACATTATACTTAAATTATTATTATTAACACTAGTTATTAAGATGTATTACTAACAAATAATATGGACTGTGTCAATTAAATGATTTATTATTATTATTCACGATCACCGTAGCCTAGTTGGTAGTGCTCCTGCCTACGAAGCTGGTGGTCCTGGGTTCGAATCCCGGTAAGTGCAAATATTTGTTTCTGAGTCATGGATATTTTATGTATTATATATATATATATATATGTATTTAAGTATCAATCTATCTATATAAGTATGTATATCGTCACCCATAGTACAAGCTTTGCTTAGTTTGGGGCTAGGATGATCTGTGTGACATTGTCCCTAGATTATTATTATTATTATATTATTATTATTAAGGGTGACTGAGGGATACAACACCTGTGCTAGCTACCACCAAAATGCGGTTGCCAACTCGCATGCCAATAAGTAACTCTTTTATGGGGCAGTATATGCGCTTCTACAACAAACTTCCCAATTACATTATAAGAATTAAAACCAAAAAGATTCAATTACTTGGGAATGAGTACATTTAACTCAACGCATTTATAAAATAAAATTATGATGTGATTTTAAGATATTCCTGATTTTAAAAAAAGGCTCTTTACTGGGTTTTTGGCAGTGTTTCCCAGTAGCCACGTCAAGCACGGGACGGCAGAGTTAAAACTGAATTGTATTTTAAGCTTAGATGTACCTAGTCCGTTTTCATAATAAAATACCATAACTACTTTTTGATTTATGCGCAAAAAAAAAACAACATATCATTTTTAAAAATTGGTAAAATTATGCCAAAAGAATTCAATTTGAAGTAGCCGCTGTACTATTTAACCACTTTTACGGCATATTAGGAACTAAAAAGCTTGTATCTCTGTCATTTGCGTAAATAGCATCCAACTACAGTTCGATATTATTGGACCTATATTTTGTTAGATTTGTATTGGATTCAACGCATCTGAAGGACGGATAGAGTATGTCAGTGAAGAATCATTCCGAGTTAACTAAACTTCTTATGTTCTTCTTCTTATTAGGATATCCTAATAAGAAGAAGAACATAAGAAGTTTCATTAGATATGTATATTATATATGTGATAGTTAAGTATCTTTATCTGTATTGCTAAACGTTACGCCATAATAGTTTGAGATAATTTTAATTGTACTGCGAGGAAAATCAACAGAGAAATTGTCATCTATGTATCTGGTAGTTTATAGATAACGGGGAAAATCTTCTACGGTATATTTACTTACAAGATGCATGTGTTAATAATCTCTAAACATCTGAGAACTATCTAGAGGAAACATTACAAAACATTGAAAATATACTAAATAAATAACCCAAGAGTTAGGCCATATAAATTTATGAACAATTTTTTAAAGTAACTATCTATTGAATAGCTTTTACCTTTTAGTGCTTATAGCAATACGCAAGGAAACTTTATAGCTAAAATTGCTCTTTAGTTTCTAGTAGGCAACCGAATATTATCATTTACAGTGTACATATTTTACCTCCTTGGTCTACCGGTAGCGTGTTCGAATCCCAGGTTCAGTCAAAAATTGCGATGTTTCTGTAAAGGAAAATTGTCAGTATCTGCCCAAAGTCTGGAAGTTAGCAGTAGTCTGGTAGTTTACAACCCCGTGCCTCGGAGAGCACATAAAGCCACCGGTCCCGTACCTAATCTCATTCCATTTGTATTGCTAGTCATCCCATCGGATCATGAGAGTGATAGAATAAAAAGTAACCTTGTGTTTTTGCACACACTTATACACTATAATATGTCTCGCGTAGATGCCTAGCCTCCTTTGACTGGCCGCCATGGCCAAAATTCTACCAGGAGGACATTATTATTTCCTACTAGTAGTGCCCGGCGGTTTTACCCGCGTTAAACTTTATAAATGATCACAGCTCCTCTCCCGTAGGTGATAGCGTGATAATATGTAGCCTATATGTTGACCCGACCTCTTTGTAATATTCATGCAAAATTTTAAGTTAATCCATGCAGTACTTTTTGAGTTTAGCCCGGACATACATACAGACAAACAGACATACAGACAAAAATTCTAAAAACTATATTTTTGGTTTCGATATCGATGATAATTCAGTAAATATATTTCAAAATTAATATTTTGATAACCTCATTCATATTTATTGATGAAAAATGTTGTGCCTGTGCAGTTATAATTAATATGCTAAGTAATTCTGCAGTAAGAATTGCCGGTAAGCCGATACAGTTTAATATTACAATTTTTAAGAACACTAATGCATGTATGTCAATGTGGAGGATCTTTGTGGATCCACTATGATATTACCTCGATAAGATATTAAGTAGGCATCTTACTACTTATTATTTTAACTTCACTCTTCGAGTATCCCATATAATGATATGACCAATATAAGCTCTTTATGTATCCAAAATGATGATATATGGTGCGCTACAAACTCATATACCCATTAAAACGAACGTCTTTAAACATAATAGTTTAAAATAAAGAAAAGCAAAAATAGGTTTACGTCTTCCAACAAGGTGCATCAGTATTTATAGTCATTATTTCTGCTTAGCGTATTTCACAAACTTTCTTACTGCAAGTTATAAATTAGGAATCAGATTCTGAAAAGTACAAGTAATTGTTAAAATCACCTGAGAAATTGATTTAATAATAAACAGAAAATGAGTTTCTGTAGCGGAACCTATTCTGGGGAACATCCAAATACTCCGAAATACTTTATTCCGAATTTCGTTGTTCCGATTTTCAAACATCCGAATTTCATGATCATTCGGAATTATGATAATAGGTATTTTGACATTCGTATTTGTGACTAACGGAATAAAGTTATCCGTATTTATGTAGTGTACCCCCTATTCTATTTATTCTTCTTCCCCTATTCTGCCTTAAATCTTAGATGCCGCTATCGAACATCTAACCGATTTTTAATAACATCATGATCAGAAAAAAAGCTTCTATCGATTTCTTCTACCAGAATTTTAGTAGCTTTTATAGTTGTTGAGATACGAAATAGAACAAAGGCGTTGTATGTATGTAATTAAAAATCGCGTTAACTATCATTAGTAATCTAAAAATTGGCTAAAGGTTCAAAAAGTCAGTTGGTAATTACTTTTTATAATCTCTGTCGTATCAAAATTTCCGCTACGTGCTATCTGTATTCCATAACGGGGTTAAAGTATTTTTTTTATCTCTACTAATCCTGTACCTACTATAAAGTCGTTAGAGAAAAATCCTATACAAGAATGTGGTTAAAGGCACTTCATCGGATTGAAGTATTGTAACAATAGTCGTTTATTTTAAGGCTAACAAAACAATTGCGTTATAAACGGCAGATTTCAAATAACTCAACAAATATTTTGCCTATGGTTTCAAGATTAAACTGCAGCTATCCCGCAAAATGCAACTAAAATGCAGTTATCTGCTTTCGCGGCCGTTGAGATGTCTCTCGCACTCGGAATGATTCTTCACTGACATACTCTATCCGTCCTTCAGATGCGTTGAATCCAATACAAATCTAACAAAATATAGGTCCAATAATATCGAACTGTAGTTAGATGCTATCTACGCAAATGACAGGGATGCAAGCTTTTTAGTTCCTAATATGCCGTAAAAGTGGTAAAATAGTACAACGGCATTCAAATTGAATTATATTGGCATAATTTTACCAATTTTTAAAAATAATATGCTATTTTTATGCGCATAAATCAAAAAGTAGTTATGGTATTTAACGGTATTTAAGCTTGACGATGGCAATCTACCTAGTTCCATTTATTTTACCCCATTTTATACGTTTTATCGAACTCCCATTCAAAGCTATTTAGAACACACATATATTGATCGTTGATTAGTATAAAATATGCGTTATGAATCCCCGACTCGTTTAAATAAAACCCACTCACACTTTTATTTTGAAAGTCCCAGCGAGTTGACTTTCAATTAAAATGTATGATGGCAAATGGCTGTATCAGTTTTGGATTGAAATAACAAGGCATGTGCTTTTGAAGCTTTTGTTATCATCCGCTCGTTTCCAACCTCGCATGGACCACTGAACAAAGAAGATTATTTTTATTGCACACCAAAAGGTGCAACCGACCGCAAATGTTTGGAATTGAGAGTAAAATCGATATTACCAAGCTTGTATTCGCGTGGGTAGAGAAACTATAAAATGTATTGCCTGCTAGTCTGTAGATAGGTTATCTTGGCGTGGAATACAATCTCTTTAAGATGCCGGGTAAGAAGCAATGCATTTTGGTAATCTTCGGAATGTGTCTATTTCTTAGAGATATGTAACTGTTACCGAGGATTTATTGACAGAAAAATTTTATTTTTATTATTTGGCGGCCTCGTAAGTCTAACAATAGAGTTTTACATCACAATTAGTGACTACTTAGGTGCAAATACAAAGTCAGAAAAAAAAGTGCGGGGTTAAGAATCTGTTAGTGTCACAGCATTGATCTTTGGGGAGCACTTAAAGCCATACTATAAGTCCTGCATCTGATGTTTCCCATAATTCCAGAATCGGACTACCGTCCCATCGAATTATGAGATTGAGAGATAAGAGGTGTTTTTGTTAAGATTTGTTTACTTCTTACTAATATTATAAATGTATGTTTGCAGCTCTTTCACGCAAAAACTACGGAACGGATTTAGATGAAACTTAAACGTATGGGAAGGAGCCGAAGCAGAAGGGAAGTTGCTGTGCGAAAAGGTTTGCCACTAAGCCCCAGATACTAAAAGTGTTCACGAATATAGATCGCGGCACAGAGTAATGAAGGATCGGCAATAGCAGCCAGTCTCAAAGGACTAGACATCTGCGCGGAACATATAGTTCAAAAGTGTGTGCGCAAACCAGGTGAACTTGTTATTGCATCACTCCTATGATCTGATGGGACTACTTGCGACATGACCGGAAAGTTCAGGTACAGGACCGAGGGTTTTACTTGGTCTCCGAGGCACGGAGTTTGATACTGTCAACTCTCAGACTTCGGGCTGATACTGAAAAACATTCGTAACAGAATATTCTCAGAATCAATTTTTAACCCGATCCGGGATTTGAGCCCGAAGCCTAATTATCTGCAGTTGAACACGCTACCAATAGACCAACGAAACAGTCAAATAAGTCAAATCCAAATTATTAGTTTAATCATATTTGTACTCATAATCTATATCCACATAACTAAATAACATTCTCAATGACGTCCATTAATCTTTTCGTATTTTAATTTCAAACTTTTACATGGCAATTAATTTGCGGGTACATATTTTAATTCGTAACATTAACACCCTTGTCAAAGACAAACGTCCCTTCCGTAAGGATGAACGCCTCATAGACAAAGCTCGGGTAAGAAGGGGCCATAACACTATTCACACAAATTCTCACAAAATCCCCACTGTCATATAAAGTGCACTATTATTCATACAGTGAGCACTAACCCAGTTAAACTGACGTAGATCTCTAGTATGATGAATTGTTAAATTCTACAGCTTTAGATTTTAAGTCAGCCGTATCGAGGGTTTCGTAAGAAAACAAAAGAGGAAATGAAATAATGAAATTTATTCAGCACTTGGGTATTAACATACATTTGTAGTTGTCAAGCTCACAATGTAGTACATAAACCCTAGTCGAATACAGTATAAAAGTTTCAAAAAAATAATTAGTCCGTCCGTGCGGTCTGTTTATCAGATATATATTCTTAAATCATTAAATAAATAAGTTACTAATCTATTATTTTGAAATTTAGCTCTACTATATTACAATTAAAGAATTGAAAGGCATAAAATAAATATTATAAATGTTTTCATACAATGTGTACCTAAATATCTATGTTACTAGAAATAATAATGTATACAACTATATTAGTACAAACATGTTCTGACTATTTACAAGCGCTTTTTTAAAGTCTACGTGAATAAAAACCTTTTTTATTTTATTATTTTATTGAAGTTATACTTCTTTTGGCGCGATGGAGAAAAATGATGAGAGTGAATTTTTACGATGCGCGCGCACACCGACACCAAAAAATTTAACAGCATGAAGTTAGAGTTGGTATGAGAGTGAATTTTTACGATGCGCGGGCATCGTGCGCGCGCATCGTAAAAATAACAGCATGACGTTAGTTCTAGGTGGTATGAAAATTGATAGCTATGTTCAAGTTGTATATAAAGAAGTATAACTTCTAACGCGTGTACATAAGTACACACAAGTTTTTTTTTATTTATTGAGCACTTTCCTAATTTTGTATCGATAATAATAATTTTCATTGACAATATAAACATGCAGATTACTTGCAATACGTGTTTCAGTCATCCACGGACCTTCTGAAGGGATGCTGACTCGTCGAGTGCTCGATTGCGACTGAAGTCTTTTCACTTTTTCTTTTCACATATAGTTTACGGGCTCGCGGCCTGATTAAACTGACAATTAGCGGAATTAACACAACATAACCTTGAAGACGCAGCATGGGCAGCCCCGCTACAAGATGGACCGATGATCTTGTTAGGGTCGCTGGAAGTCGCTGGATGGGGATAGCCCAAGACCGGCAATTGTAGAGATCTTTGGGGGAGGCCTTTGTCTAGCAGTGGGGGTCTTCCGGCTGCTTTGATGGTGATGATTATAATTAACCTTGTATTTTGAATACAAAAACCTATTCAGAGGCGTGAAATAAACCATCTAACCACTCTTTGGTGATTAATAATAAAGGCTTTAAGTACCCACTGAATCATTCAAGACACCATAGTCTGAAAAAGTTTAACAATCTCTGGTTATAACTTAATTAACCTCTCTATTAAATAAAGGACCATCCCCTTTACTTTATGATGGGGGAATAAAAAAGCACATATTTTATATTAAGCCGCCTTAATATTTCAACGAAGGCGGTTATGAAACTCGTAACTAAGTAGAAAAGGTAACGTTATAGCCACTTTGATTAAAGATAGAGAAAAAAACAAACCTCCACCATTCGGTCCTCTGTTTATTTTTGTACTTCTTTATAAACAAATAATACAGATACATCTTGGCTAGTGCGGTCAATTGCATTGGAATAAAAAACGGCTAGACTTCATTAAGTTTGGCCGTCACAGCTTCGTCTTGCGTGTTATATATCCTACTTCCTACTAACATTATAAATTCGAAAGTTTGTGAGTATGGATTTATAGATGTATGTATGTTTGTTGGTCTTTCACGCAAAAACTGCCGAGCGGATTTTAGCAAAAATATATTATGTAGTAATATCGCTTATATATCCGGATAACACATTGATGATGTTTAACGCAGGTAAAACCGTGGGGTACTAGTTTTAATATAAAAGTTGTTGCTTAGTATGTTAGCTATGTACCTGCGAGTTTGTTGGTGTTTTACTAATAACAAGAAATCCATTTATTACAAACGTTCATTGTTATTTGTATTAATACAGTATAATTATTTCTATTTCATATATTTTTTTTGCATATTAATGTAATATAGTGACATATTATTACCCATAATGATATTTATATCAGAAACAATCCTAAATCTAATAATTTATAATCATGCTATTATAATATACAGTATGTTAGGTTAAACGAGGGACATATTGAGGGAGGGTGTTCAGTATTCGATTCTCGTCCCAAATATTTAAAAAACCTATAGCCTACATTTTTGACGTAATTGTCCAATAAAATACTACAATCATGAACACTGAGTGCACTTGTAAACAGTACCTAAAGTGATCACGTGGCAAAACACGCGCCGATCCTACCGAAAAGGAAGCTCGTGCGTTAACCCCGCCCTCCTCCTCGCCCTTTCCTTTGTTTTGTTCCGATGCACCGACAGGACCCTTTCTTTTTTTTGTTCATATTTTTATTAGTATAATATAATAATAATAATAATAATATATATAGGGACAATGTCACACAGATCAACCTAGCCCCAAACTAAGCAAAGCTTGTACTATGGGTACCAGGCGACGATATACATACTTATATAGATAGATAAATACTTAAATACATAGAAAACATCCATGACTCATCCAGTATCATGTAAGCATACACTATTGTGGGTTTGAATACGTCCCTCGTTTAAACTAACATACTGTATAATAAATATATGGCCTTTGCGTCTGTTACAGACGATTTACGGCGCATTGTCTGAGAGACATTCCTTTTGGTGGCTAAACAAACCGATGCGAGAGTGACATAGCCTGCGACATCAGCAAGTACTCCGAACCAGGCTTCATCACAGATCTTACAACCCTCCACTACACGTTTATTTTTTATTTTCTATATTAATACTACACAATGCAAGTAATGTTAAATATGGTATTTATTAGTGTTGCTGTGGGGCTGACGGCATGGAATATCGCCACCCCATTTCATCTCGTGGAGGGCGTAACAGTCGACCTAAGGGTATATCTCCCGGAGAACGGGCAGCAGCGTCTCACCATGAACTATGACAATCATATTGCGATCGCCAACCCGTCTGCCAAGCTTTGAGATTATGGCTTATCCCTCCAAATGATGGACACAATTCCATTGTGGAAATCTTTTCGGGAGGCCTTTGTCCAGCAATGGGCGGCATTAGGCTGACATGATGATTGTATTTATGTATATACATATTTAAATGAAAATATATGTTAACTTTTATATGTATTTTATTTTATAATTAATTTATTCAGAGAACAATTTTACAATCGTATTTGAATATTAACGAAACTTACATACTAGACACAAAAAAATAAGAAAAGGAAATTATATAATGTCAATAAAAAATATCATAATGAATAAAGCTACGACGAAACATAATTAATAAAGTCCCCTTAAAATTGAAATTCGTCTACTGAATAAAAGCACCCTTCCAGCAAAAGCTTTGTTAATTTATTTTTAAATATGTTAGGACTATCGATAGTTTTAAGCTCAATCGGCAGGGAGTTAAATAATTTTACCGCTTGATATCTACAGCCATGCATCGCGACATTTAACCTTGGTTGCAAAGGAACCTCCAAATCTTTCCTTCTAGTATTAAGTCTTACTTCTCTTTGTGGTAGTTTTATTACATACTTGGTAATATAGGACTTATTGTAGTTCACGAGTATTAAGTTAAGTGTTAAGTATTACCTCATCTTTCATAAACGGGTCGGTCGGCTATCGGATCTGGACGGGTAACGTCACAGACTGGGAAGATTGACTGCATGAAGTGCTCTCTGAAATACAGGCGTGTAATACCGCTAAATTTTTATGCTGAATAAATGATGTTTTTATTGCTCATATTCATATTCTTTATTTGCAGTAAAGTTGACACATTTAATTGCTCTTATAACTAAGTACAGGTCCTTACAACTTCAGCCAATTTATTGACAAGCAAATAATAACATATAATTACATTACATTATTATAAATATATTTATTTTTAAATTATTAGCTCATATAGCTGATCTCTATTAGTTAGATAGAATACTGTTTATTGTACATACTTGAACGGAATGAAAATACATTGGATATGAAGAACATATTGTACAGACGCCAGCACATCCAGCTACCCCAATCTGTCAAATTTCTTCTATAGATTTTCAACTTTATCACAATAGCATAAGGTTCAGTTTCAATTGAGGAAATTTGACAGATTGGGGTAGCTTGATGTACTGGCGTCTGTACAAACGCCAGCATATCAAGCTACCCCAATCTGTCAAATTTCTGGACGTGCTGGCGTCTGTACAACGGCCGGTCTTATCGTCTTAGGCGATCTCTTCCGGATTATTAATTCTTATAGAAGATTTTTGTCGTAACCTGATAATCGAAACTCAGACCTTTTTATCTGCGGTTGAATACGTAACCGCTAAACTAACATTTATTATAGCCAACCAAGAGCATTCTGTTGTTTGAATTTCATGCGCTTTTGTGACCCGACTCGACGACGGTATGTTTTAATGAAAAATTTTCGCCGTTTACATCCTTTAAACGTTCAGTCATTTGATGAAACAGTTGTGAAACACAAATTAAATTGCACATTTTTCGTTATTCAAGAGTTTTAATAAAAACTATCCAGACGTTCCACCGTTTATTATTAAAGGAAATATTCGAGAACATTCTGCTATTGTATTTAAGATGCTGACTAGGCCCAATTTTTCCATTTCACGCCAATTCCGGCCAAACACAGTGAGTAGTAAGTTAGTGTATTATTGTAAAAATTTGATAAATAAATTCATATAAATCGAGGGGAAACAATACTTAATAATTGTTCTCCGATCGCAAATTATAATTTAGCCATGTAGTTTCTAATTTAGCCAGCTCTGAAAGAATAACAGGGCAACCCCATAACATACCGTGGGTGTCGTAAAAGGTGACTAAGGGTCAGCGCAGACAGAGAGGAGCGCAGCGGAGAGGATTTTATTAAGGCGCTAGAAAATCAACTTTAGAGCTATAGGAATAAAGTGCATATATGCTTGAACCTGACAAAATGCTCGCGCAGTCTCGCGCATTATAATGTTCAAGCATACATGCACTTTATTCTTATAGCTCTAAAGTTGATTGTCTCGTGCCTTAATAAAAATCCTCTCCGCTACGCTCCTCTCTGTCTGCGCTGACCCTAAGGGATACACCAGGTAGACGGGCAGCAGCGCCACCTGTGTACTAGATAGGTACTACCTCACTGCGGTCGCTAACACGCATGCCAAGCGCGGTGACTACGGCAAACTCCTCTAAATGGCAACGTTACAGAAACCTTTGAGGGCGGCCTATAACCTATTGTGGCCCTGATGATAAATTATAATTTGTACAACGTGTACCGCTGTTTTGTTATTAAAGAGATGCACATATATTACTATCGCTTTACTTCTACTAAATACGTTACAAGCGGCGAGTCGAAATTATTGTTTAAACATACAACCGACTTCTTAATTTTTTTCTATGAATGAATGGATGGAATATTTATTTGCAAAAATTTAGGTACAGGGTTGTTGGGTACATTATAAACTTATTTATTTATTTATTTTCTTATCCAATATATATAATAAAACAAATAAAATGTCAAACACGAAAAGTCTAATAACCCATTCGATAATATTTATTGGTACCACATAAATTTTGCCGAATCTGTTTTTCCAAAAGCTTTTCCTGACGAATATAAACGAATTTTCAAAATCAGTACACAAACGACGGAGAAATTAGGTACCAGAAATACAAAAAAAACACTTGAATTGATAACCCCTTAATTAAAATTAAGGGGTTATCAATTCGAGTGATTTTTTTTATATTTCTGGCACCTAATTTCTCCGTCGTTTGTGTTAAAATTTTATAACATCAAAACGAGTTAATAATATACATTGTACATAAACGAAACGAAAGAAAACGTACGAAATCGGTCCATCCGGAAACTACGAACATTATACGTTTTACCGATGTTTATAACATAAAATGCAATACTTTAAATTATTATTTAGTTAACGAAGATACAAATTTTATTATGTATTTTTATAACTAACTGTAAGAATCTGATTCCAAACTAAGCAGAGCTTGTACCATGGAAACCAGTTAACTGATAGGTATACTAATTTTCTTTTGTAAATACATAGTTACATAGATAATTACACCACACACGGGACAAACACACATGTTCATACACACAAATACATGTCCTTGGTTCCCACCCAGGATCTGCGGCGTGATAGGCAAGTATTTACCAACCAACCGGCCGTTATGATAATAATAATAATAATATCTAAGGACAATGTCACACAGATCTTCCTAGCCCCAAACTAAGCAAAGCTTGTACTATGGGTACCAGGCGACGATATACATACTTATATAGATAGATAAATACTTAAATACATAGAAAACATCCATGACTCAGAAACGAATATTCGTGCTCATCACACAAATATTTGCACTTACCGGGATTCAAACTCAGGACCACCAGCTTCGTAGGCAGGAGCACTACCAACTAGGCTACGCGGACCATAGTTACATAGATAATTACACCAAACACGGGATAAACACACATTTTCATACACACAAATACATTTCCTGGGTTCCTACCCAGGACCTGCGGCGTGAAAGGCACGTATTTACCAACCAACCGGCCGTTATGATACATATACATACTCAAAACTGCCTTTATTTCAATACAAAGTGCTCATTTAAAGTAATTAAAGTAGCCTGAAATGTATATAATAGGATATATTCATATCCAGGTCCAAGGGCTGCATTTTGCAAAACACACGATGTGAATTAAGTGGAAATTACATCAATATATCACATCAATATAACACGTCAATTAATAAAAACCTTTTCAACCTTTATTTAAAACGATTACCTTATACCAAACGAGTATACCTTATGTCACCAAATAGAAGATTTTACTCTTAGGGATTTAAAGAATAAAAACAATAAAAAGAGAATAATAAAACCAGAAACTAGTTTCCAGTTTTATTATTCTTACCAGCATGCGGTTCAAGCACATCTATTCTTTTTTATCAGCAACTGTTTGACGCGTGAGAAATTTTAACAGAGATATTTGTGAAAACTTGGCAAGGTAATTCCACAACGGTGAATGCAATTTGCTTAGTAGTAACCTCTTTACCGTCTCACCTAAAATGTCGGAGGGGTGAACGAGGGAATTTCCTGCGGGATTTCTCATTTCAAGCTCAATTTAAAAATTTGTCTCGTATATGTATCGCTAAATTATTTAATTTAATATTCTGCAGACATTCTGAAAACATACTTAGCTCGAAGTTGTGTTTCATGGAATTGCTATGAGAATTTCACTTATTAGCAGAACCGTGTGTTTGTGTTCATATTTGACAGTTTAACAACATCACAAAAATATAGAATTTCGGAATAATAATACATGCCTGTCAACCGGCACTTATTTTTTTTTATGCAAAATGGGTTTGCACTTGACCACGATCTCACCTGATGGTAAGTGAAGATGTGGTCGAAGGTGGACCGCGCGTACCCATAAGATGCCGGTTCACTCTAACCTTGAATAAACCCATGTTATATGAGTCTGGAAACACGTCGTTTGGGAGGCTGTTCCACAGCTTAGCCGTGCGTAAGATGAAAGAGGAAGCAAAACGCTTCGTACGGCATAATGGGATGTCAACGACATAGCAGTGGAGAGCCTCCCGACGCCTTGTAATCCGATGAACAAGGGAGATGGAGGGATAAGTTCATGGAGGTCTTGAGCGCATTCTGCATGAAACAGCCTGTGGAAAACCGATAAGCTTGCAACCTGACGCCGATGATCCAAGTTTAGGGCAGCATGGTAGCCTAATGTCATACTGTCATACCGAAAATACCGGCCGATGGCCGCTGGGGCAGAAAAGATCTCGAGTGGCGACCACAGCATAGGCAGACCCCCTACACGGTGGACCGACGATCTTGCATGCGTCGCGGGAAGCCGCTGGACGCGGGCAGCACAAGACCGGCCATTGTGGAGATCGTTGGAGGAGGCCTTTGTCCTACAGTGGACGTCTTTTGGGTGATATGATGATGATGGTGATGAATGCCCATGAATTTGACGGTCACCGTAGCCTAGTTGGTAGTGATCCTGCCTACGAAGCTGGTGGTCCTGGGTTCGAATCCCGGTAAGTGCAAATATTTGTGTGATGAGCACGAATATTTTTTTCTGAGTCATGGATGTGTTCTATGTATATAAGTATATATCTACCTATCTATATAAGTACGTATATCGTCGCCTGGTACCCATAGTACAAGCTTTGCTTAGTTTGGGGCTAGGATGATTTGTGTGACATTGTCCCCAGATATTATTATTATAATTTGATACGATAATATGAAAGAAATATCGTTCTGACAAATTCAACTTTCCTTAAATACGTTTAAGTCCTGTGAGGTATTAAAATTTTGAAACAAAAGCCATTTGTATAATAAATATGTTGCGTTGGAAAAAATATATATTAATATTTTCTATATTAACATTCCAATCTGTTAACATGCTAGGAAATCAATTGGGAAACAAAAGGTGCTAACATTTTTTCATCGAGTTTTACGTGCAAATATTCTACAAGGTTCAAGGTTTCTTGAATATATTTAATTTAGCGATTTAAGGCCAGCAGTTTTTTAATTACGGCCTGTCTATGAAATAATCTACTATATAAAAATAAGTCGGGTTTTCCTTCCTGACACTGTAACTCCAGAACGCACGAACCGATTTCCACGGTTTTACATTCGTTGGAAAGGTCTCGGGCTCCGTGAGGTTTATAGCAAAGAAAATTTATAAAATTTAACGCGAGTAACACCGCGGGGCACAGCTAGTAATATATAAGATGAAATTCTTCTCTTTTCTCTCCTAATAATAATCACTATAAAGAAGTATAGCAATAGTCCAACATATAAATGGCTATGGCTTCCTGTCTCTATGGAGACAAGCCATGTGCGCCGGTCATAAGGTGTGTAAAATCTCTATTCGGATAGGCGAAAAATGCAATTGCATATCGACGGCAGTACAATATCATGTACTTACTTACTTATACGATCACCGTAGCCTAGTTGGTAGTGCTCCTGCCTACGAAGCTGGTGGTCCTGGGTTCGAATCCCGGTAAGTGCAAATATTTGTGTGATGAGCACGAATATTTGTTTCTGAGTCATGGATGTCTATGTATTTAAGTATTTATCTATCTATATAAGTATGTATATCGTCGCCTGGTACTCATAGTACAAGCTTTGCATAGTTTGGGGCTAGGGTGATCTGTGTGACATTGTCCCTATATTAAAAAAATAAATAAAAAAATATTAGATTAAACTTATCGTATGGGCAGTGGCTACCCTAGTATCAGAGTTGTTCAAATCTCCCAGTCAGCCTCTGACATGACTTAACGACTGTTACAACCGTGACTGACATCTTAACTTCCCTCCGGAGCAGGGAGAAGCTCAGGAATTAAACTGCTTTGGCGGTCACCCATCTATGGACTGACCGCGAACCTAGTTGCTTAACCTCGCCGATCACTTACGGACCGATGAGATTAGATAGCTATGAACGCCTCATATACCGTAGGTACTTCAGCTTTTTCTCTTCTCCAAGATACGGGGAAACAACACGGCTAAATTAAAATAAAATAAAATAAAAAAGGTTTTTATTCACGTAGACTTTAAAAAAGCGCTTGTAAATAGTCAGAACATGTTTGTAGTAATGCAGTTATTATTTCTAGTTACTTATTACAGATATTTAGGTACACGGAATATTAAAACATTTATACAATTCATTTTATAATGGTAGTGACATTTAGCTAGCTTGTATTAAGTTATTGTCAAGTTTCAATTCCTAGTATACTTCTTTTAATCTAAATGTTTCTTATTATATTTTTTACACTATCCAGCTAATCTCTTTGCATTTTGTCTAATTGACATAAAGGGTATATATATTGGCATTTTATCGCCTATTCTTAACTTCTAACACAATTCCAAATTTAACAAAGGACCGTACGTTTGAAATATCGAAAATGCTTACGTAAATTCTGAACTTCGGGCCCACAGGTGTGATAATGAAGAGCAATAACCCCGGTAATAACTCTTCTAAATGTCGTAGAGCACACGTGTCCCGTGTTAGAAAAGCTTAAAAGGTCTAGTTGGGTACCTTTGTGTGGCAGTCTGTAAGTGCAATTCATTTTTATGTCAGTTCGGAGAATTTATAGTTTGTGTGTAACACTGAGACGACCTTTACTAGGTAGGCACAAAGTTTAAGTTTATATACCAACTTCGTTCTGTATAAGTTCTATTTTTATTCGAGTATTCTAAATTAAGCCGCTGGATGTGGAGATGTGGTCCACCACTAGACGTTTTTCGGCTGATAGTATTTTATATATAGCAAATGTAAATATTGCTGATGTGTGTTTCTTTCTGTAATTGTCTAGCTAGTTAAGCGGTTTGGAGTTCAATTTCCAAGTTGGTTACAAAAAGTTCCTATATTCGTAGTTATTTGTATTTCAGTATACACCATTGGGGCAGGAAGCGACCAGGTACTGGTAGACGCAGTGTGGTCAGGCCCCCTAAACGATGGACCAATGATCTTGTGAGGATCGAGATCGTTTGGGGAAGCTTATGTCCAGCAGTGGACGTCTTTCGGCTGATATGGTGATGATCATGCAATTTATTCTCAGAATTAACCCGGAATTTGGTAGTCTTTGGTAGCCTTACACGACCGCACTTTGTAGAGTACAAAACTGTGCTAACGTACTGCGTCGTCTTTGTTATTGTGGGCTAGCCCATTCTATAGGGTGGCGTGAAAGGAACACACACATATTTCACACACAATATATGCAGTATAGCATACCTCGCGTTTATTACGTAATAGACTTAGCTTCCGTCACGGTAGTTCTGACATTATCTTGTTCAAATGTTCAGAACTTCACGCCTTGAGGTTATATTACAAGAAAGAGGTTGAGACCAGCTGCCAAGCATGAAATTCTATCAGGAGAATATTAATCACTCAACACGACATAAACATTCTTCAGAAACTTATTATATCAATGTAATTAATGTTTCTTAAGTATGTTTATTGAAACTTTTTAAGGTATGTATGTAGTATACATGGTTTTTTGTAAAACACCAACAACATCGCAGGAGAAGATTACTAACATCATAAACAACAACATTTATTCTACGACTTTTTCAAAAACAGGCAAAAATGAAATTTCATTATTTTGTGGCCCGAACAGCAGTTCAACCAGTTATTGCAAGCAGCACCCGTTCACGAGTATGACGTGTGGGCCAGCCATCGCCTCCTTTGCAATATTACGTTTATTAATGTTATGTCAATACATAACATTAATAATCCTAAAATAGACACGACAAATAAAATTGAACTCTCCATAGTGTTCAAATATTTTTGTCTATTTTCGGAAAAGTTCTAGAACAAATGTTGTTGTCTATGATGTTGGTAATCTAATCCTGCAGGGTTATTGGAGTTTAACATATAAACCTGTACACAAGTATCACAGCATCAGTCCTGTGATCTGATCTCAAATTAGGCAGAACCTGTACTATGGGAACCAGACCACTAATATACATACACTTACACCCAGACACAGAACAAATAATCGTGCACATCGCACAAATACGTCTCCTGGGTGGGATCGAACCCATGACATCTGGCTTGCCACTAGGCTAATAGGCCAGTTTTATGTATATCTATAGAAATACTACATCTAATTCGATCGAATATAAATCACAATTCAACCTCAATGATAATATATTGAAGCGTACCCATATTTTTATAAGAAAAGAGGTAAATATTAAACCATGTCCAAGGTTTTTAATGCTTCACCTATCAGAAAAGGTAAACAATTGCATGGATTTCTGAAATCCGTACCACTATTGAAAAATAAACTTTTTAAAAGGAAATGAGAAAATCCTTTTGAGCGTCGCTATAAACACGTAGATACTCAGAAAGCAGAGTTTTATCTTCTCGACGGGAAAATATATTGTTGTGTTCAATATATGTACACGGTTTTCAATAACATAACTATTGCATTGTATTATGTATAGACGCCAATACATCCAGCTACCCCAATCTGTCAAATTTCTTTTATAGATTTTCACCTTCATCAGATAAGCATAAGATTCACTTTCAATTGGGGAAATTTTACAGATTGGGGTAGCTTGATGTGCTGGCGTCTGTACAAGGGTAGTAATTGGATGAACAGGGGGCTATCGACTATTTTACCGGTTAACGTAATCGCCGTTCAAACAGATGAAGGTTAAATTACTAAATCATTCGTTCAATCGGCTTCCATGAGCAAATCTTACGTCATTAATGAACCGGGATCGGTTTTCAACAATCAAGCCGATTTTTAACCTTCATCTATTTGATTGCCGATGACGATCACCATAACTGGCAATTTAGGCGGTAGGACCCCGGGACCTTGTAGCCAATTGTCAGGGCAACCAATGTTGCTCTCATTATCCGTAAAAGCTACCACACAAGTGCACGTAAAGTCTGGCTTAAAGAGTAAAATGAGGGAGGTACCTAGGTCTTATGATTTTTACTTAAAAAGCAGTCTGACAAGGACTCGAATTAAGAGCAAAATAACTTAATTTGTGTTAGACGGCAACTGCCGACTACTACATTATCTTTCTGATTAGATTTGGAGCGGGCTCCAGACAGTTTAGTCTTAACATTAACGCCTGGAGCCTCTTCGTTGCCCGTCAATCGTAATTTTAGTATGATATAAATTGCAGCCTTTAGTAATTTAAGTGGATCTACGTGGATGCTCAATAACTTTGTAATCGAAAGCGATGAATATTACTTTTTGGATTTTCATAAACTTGCATAATATGTTTTGAGACACGTTGATCTGGCCGCAGGTACCTATAATAACCCAAGTCCCCACGACAGCCAGACCTTCGCTATTTTATAAACGCTGAAAGTATTTCTGTGCATGTCCCCTATGCATGTAAGAACAACCACCGAATATGGAGTTTGGGTTTACTTTGGCAGATAATAGGAAGTAAAAGTGTATAAAATAGTACCTAAACTTCGTTAAAGTTAAAAGCAATTTTTTTTCTTCGGGATAATATTTATTAATCTGGTCACCCATTGCCGGACACTTATGACAGTTGCTGACCCTGCCAGACTCCCCGAAACTTTAATAAATTATAATTACACTTTCGTTATAATATAAAAGCTAAATTTTATATATGTAACTTGGGGACCTATAAAATCTGTTACCTCAATAGCCCGGCTATTGAAGTAACAGATTTTTTGTTTAACAGTTTTAATGGTTTTTACATATTTCTGTAATTTTTGCGTGAAAGAGTAATAAACATCCAGACATACATACTCACAAACTTTTGCATTTGTACTATTAGTACGAGTCTAGCAGCCCTAGACTCTCTGGCTACAAAAGCAATAATACAAAATATATCCTATTTTTTATGTTGAGACAGGGAGAATTCCTTTGCATGCCAACAGAAAAAAGTGTCTGCGGGTGGGTATGTCGGACTCGCACCGACTAAACCTAACCCGCCGTGGACTTCTCTTGGCGCCTAATGGGAGGAGCCCCGGGAACGCGGGTATGCCGCTCCGGTGCCCACAAAATATATCCTATATTTGTTTTTTTACCAGCACCCTGTAACACAACATCAAGCATTATTTACGGTTAGATAGCTAAAAGTAACCAAGATTACCAAGAATTATAACAACGGCACAAATGTTTTCATCCTTTTCGAAGAATCAAATTGATATGTAGTATTCTACCATTTAAGAAAGTGGTTGTTGAATAGCTGCGGCTAAGTGCCATAAAAAGACGTTTTGTTACTAAAAAGGCCATTAAGGTTCTAATAAAAAGCTGGTATTGTTACAGTTCATGCGATATCATTCCTTGTTATAACTGGGTTACCGAATAAGAAAATGAAAATACCCACATATTTTGCAGTACCAATACGTAGAAAATTTCATTTTTATTGCGATCTTAATGTCATGGCACATCAATTGGCTTTGCCAAGAAATTAACATAATTATAGATTTAAAAATACACATTTCACTGTATTAATGTTACTTATTAAAACAAATTAAATACCCAACGAGTCATATATAGGAAAATAAAGATAACATGATGCTTTAGGGACATAATGTCAGGGATTTCCAGTCATCATTTTATATTTTGAACGTTTATAGAATATTAACTCGATTTCTAGACATTTGATTTGACAATAATATCTAATATTGCCGAAAAACATAAGAGTTTTTCAAGTAAGTTTGCTTAGCATACCGATTTTTTTGCTTTTTATATGACATCGCCCGCACTAAGGAAATAAATCTCTGAATCGCGGAGTGCTGTACAAATATATAATTGATGAACACAAGGCACATCTCGACGCAGAACTACTACTTATGGGTCACACAATTAGTTGCCCCGTGCGGGAATCGAGCTCGGAACGTGAGTGGCGAGGAGACTATATAGTTAGTTAGTTAGTTAGTTGGGCGATAGGTTTCCGCACTTAGCCTCCCAATTGGGCCATTGTGCGTGATACTTGTTTGGCTACTCGAACCATTTTAGTTCCATCCAGAAGTCCAGGAGACCACGAAAGCCTGGCTTGAGGGCCTCCTGCAGTGTCTTCGGATCATTCAGGAACTTTGCCCGTTGGTAAGCGACGCTCTTGCAGTGTAGCAGTACGTGTGCTGGTGTTTCTTCATTTTCAATGCACCCTCTGCACAGGGGGCTGTCCGGGACGCCAATCTTGAAGAGGTGTTTGTTTAGCGTGCAGTGTCCTATCACCATGCGTAGATCCTTCCTGTTCAGGTGTAATAGATTACGCGACAGGCGTTTGTTCAGAGATGGTAGAAATTCTTTTGTCTGTCTGCATGATTCCAGATCTATCCACTCTTTTTCATGTTCTTGTGTGGTTTTCTCACACAGCCATGTTTTCCGTTGGAGGAGACTATATATCAATACCTTAATTCTCAATAAATCATACTTTTCAAAAAGTAATACCCACACTTGGTTTTCAATTATATAAAGTTACTACTATCTCCATATACCACGTAAAGTATAGTAAATTAAATTACTATATTAAATTGTGGAAATAAAGTACTATTAAATATTCAACACCCACTTTCAAATAAAGAAGCATCTCGGTATTTCTTAAAATTGGAACCATAGATAAATATTTTTAAAATAGCAGCACCTATAACAATAATGTTAAAGTTTTAAATGAGTGGTATTATTTAGTTATAAATTAAAATCAACACTGTCAATCACAAAGTCAAAACTGTACATTGAATATTTTTTTAAAGAA
The DNA here is from genome assembly GCA_951640165.1 of Pseudoips prasinana. Lineage (NCBI taxonomy): Eukaryota > Metazoa > Arthropoda > Insecta > Lepidoptera > Nolidae > Pseudoips > Pseudoips prasinana. The sequence continues at coordinate 11,438,977 of OX621239.1, forward strand.
TACTTGCGGCGTGATCTATAATAGATATCGAAGCCAAAAATATACTTTTTATAAATTTTATCTGTTTGCCTGTATGTATGTCCGGGCTAAACTCAAAAAGTACTACATGGATTTACTTCAAATTCTGCATGAATATTACTAAGAGGTCGGGTCATATTATCACGCTATCACCTACGGGGGAGGAACTGTGATAATTTATAAAATTTAACGCGAGTAAACACACGGGGCACAGCTAGTTTAGTTATAAATTAAAGTCAACATTAGTAAATGAAAACAGGTGAACTATTAGTACCTAAAATCTAACCTAGCCTTTAACAATAAAACTTATTCTCAAACTATGTCAGTGGGTTATGATCCCATTACCTAACTGTTGACCAAAATATCAGCATTCCTAAAATGTATCTTTATTTATCTAAGTAAGTACCACAGGACTGAAGTCAAACTTAGATATATGATTATGTTTTCATACAAGATGTACCTAAATATCTATGTTACTAGAAATAATATCTAATGTATACAACTATATTACTACAAACATGTTCTGACTATTTACAAGCGCTTTTTTAAAGTCTACGTGAATAAAAACCTTTTTTATTTATTTTTTTATTTTATTTATTAGAAAATATATGCTAATAATTATATAGCTATGACAGCAAGAAATCGTGTCCTTGCAACTCACTCTTTTGCCCTTACATTTATATACGAAACGTCACTCTTTCTCCCAAACTTATATAGCCAACTGCTCGTTGTTTTCAATTCTTTAATTTTAATATACAATTGCTAAATGTAACAATAATAGCTTAGTAACTTGCTATTTATTATTTATTTTAGGATATTAAAAATATACATTCAGTAAAAAAAGTATCGGGAATGGATGATTTGTTTAAGGTTCCAAAATCAAATTTTTGTTGTTGTTGCTAGATTGGCACAACTGTTTTCCATTTTGGCGCGGAGTTTGAGTTGCATCTGTTATTTATATTAAATACAGTACTGGTTGGAAAAAACCACGCCAAAGTCGATCAAAAGTCAAAGTCATGTTGACTGTTTTCTTTGACTATCGCGGTGTTGTGCACTCTGAATTCTTACCGGAAGGTCGAACGGTAAATAAAGAATATTATTTGAGCGTTATGTATGCGGCGTTTAAGAGAGCAAATTCGACGAAAATTCTTGGATTTTGCACCACGATAATGCGCCTTCGCCCAAGGCCATCATTGTGAACGATTTTTTTGACCAAACACTCAACAAATACCATCCAGCAACCACCATATTCACCAGATATGGCTCCAGCTGACTTCTTTCTTTTTCCTAAACTCAAATTACCACTTCGTGGTACCCGTTTTCAATCGGTAGAAGACATAAAGGAGAATTTGTGGCGAGAACTGAACTCAATTCCGAAAGCAGCGTTTAAAAAATGTTTTGATGAATGGATTATTCGTTGGCGTAAGTGTATCGTTTCTGAAGGAGCATACTTTGAAGGTGATAAAATAAATTTGGATGAATAACAAACATTTTGTATATTATTGATCTTTTCCCGGTACTTTCTTGACAGAGTAGTAGGTGACGAAACAGACCGCACGGACGTACTAATTCAAAATATTTTGTTACTTTAATTACTGTTATTTAACTGTGTTTATGTAATACATTGTGAGCTTGACAAGCACAAGTGTATGTAAACACCCAATGCTGAATAAATTTTATTATTTCATTATCGTCCGGTGACACTTTTAGTAACGCTCTCGTAACGCATTAACCAGCTTACTCCCCATGTCAAGCGTAAAGAAGTTTAAATTCAAAAATTTATAAAAGAATGAAATTTGTGATGCCCCACATTTTCCTACAATTCCTAGATTTCGGGACAAATCCTTACATCTGGTAACATTATGTTGCGACAAGTTAGCTCTGCTCCTAGTGATCCGTGAAAATGAACATCGATAACCTTTCAAAGTCATACAAAGAGAGCATTCACCCGCGAACGAACGAAATAGATTTCTGCTCAGGTACCTATACTGTACTTCAGTTCAGTATAAGTACCTTAGCAAAAATATGTTGTAAGAATTATTCGTAATTTTCAGATTACGAAGAATTCATAAAACTTATACTTAACTTAATTACCAATTAATTGGGGATTGAAATCCATATGAAACTAATTGAATGTAAAAGTAGTTTTTTAAATAACTTAGTATTACCGACAAAATTGTTGTATGTATTAAAGTTAGGTCTCTTGAATAGATAGGTAAAAAAGCACAGTTGAGGCACCCATAGGCAGCCAGCAAATTATTGACGAGGTTAAACACTTAGGCCAGCTTAGTGCTTAAGAAAGCATGTAAGTGGAGCTGATATATCTGCAGTAATCAAGCTGAAGGCTTGGAACAATTTTGACACAGTAATAACATACGAGACAACTATACTATATTTTATTTTAATTACTACGGCAGCGGTCAAATTACTCAAACTAAATCTCATTTCTTTAAGTCAACGCCCGCAATCGATTAACGAATCCCTGTGTCGGGGGGTACTTTACAAACATATTATTGACGATCACAAAGTACATCCAGATAGGGAACAACTATTTATGGTTTATACGGACAGTACGCGTTGACATGGGGATTCATTTCCTTGGAGTGGGCGTTCTATTTAATAAAAAAAAAACTTAATACAGCGGAAATTATAAATAATAATATAGTCTGTTTTCAGTAAAGGTTCGTTTTGAAATGAATTTAAATACTTAGGTGTATGGGTCCTTCGACTGCTGTGTGGTGACGGCGACAAATATCGGAATCAGAATATCATCACCCCATCTCATCCCGTGGGGGGCGTAGAAGTCGACCCGAGGGAATATCTACCAGAGGATGGGCAGCAGCTTCCTTCTGATTACTATGACCATCTTACTGCGATCGCCAACCCGCCTGCCAAGCGTGGCGATTATGGCATATCCCCCCAAGACGATTCTTGAGGGAGGCTTGTCCAGCAGTGGACTTATTTAGCTGTAATGATGATGATGATGGGTCCTTCGATGCATGGGTATTATCAAAAGAAGGTCAAACAAAAGACTTAATATTTTATATTATAATACCATCAAACTCACTCATCAAAACACATAGATTCCTGATGACGTTTTCAATATAATTAAAAGTTTTGTCACTTCGTCAATGACTGTCTTTTATCCACTGTAAGATAAAAGACTGCCTAAGAATGGAGGGATATGCCATAATCGTTACTTTTGGAAGACGGGTTTGCTTGCTTATCGTATGGGTAGTGGGACGATGTTGTCCGGTCCATGCCATTGTGGGCTGGTCGAAGGGACGCATTTGTCCGGTCCAGAAGTGAAGGTGGTGAAGCTGGTCGAAGGGACGGTGTTGTCTGCTCCATGCCATTGTGGGCTGGTCGAAGGGACGCATTTGTCCGGTCCAGAAGTGAAGGTAGTGAAGCTGGTCGAAGGGACGGTGTTGTCTGCTCCATGCCATTGTGGGCTGGTCGAAGGGACGCATTTATCCGGTCCAGAAGTGAAAGTAGTGAAGCTGGTCGAAGGGACGGTGTTGTCTGCTCCATGCCATTGTGGGCTGGTCGAAGGGACGCATTTGTCCGGTCCAGAAGTAGATAGTGTCAGAGTTGCTCAAGCCGCACTGTATGCCTCTGACATGGCTTAGCGACTGTTGTCTACACAACCGGGACCGACGCTCAGAAATTAAACCACTTTCGCGGTCACCCATCTATGGACTGACGGCGAGCCTAGTTACTTAACCTCGCCGATCGCTTACGGACCGGTGAGAGCATCTAGCTGTGACGGGTTTGAGAAAGTAGTATGATCATCATAGGTCACAAAGAGACGCTGAAGCCCGTTCTCTGATAGATATTCCTTAGAACGACTTCTATGCCCCTAGACGGTATGAAATGACGTAGTAATATTCATTTCCGTTAGCTACTCTGTTACATTTTATCACTAGGAATTAAATATTAAAAAAAATGTTATAGCAACAGTGTAGTTATTTTCCGTAATCACTTCATAGATTTTTCCAGTTGCACACTTCTATGTGATCCAATGTTTTGTTTCAGCTAACTTATCTGTGATCTTTTCATATCCGTTTTTGCTATCGCAACTAGACTAGTCCAAACAGTGACTGCCTTTGACCCAATTGTAGCGTTTTCGCAGCCATTGTTTAGGTACTAAGTTTTAATAGTTTTTTTATTTTATTAGGACTTCAAATATATGTATAATAGATGTGAAAACTGGTTTAATATACAATCCACTGTAAAAAATTAAAAATATTGTGACAACTAACATACTGTCATCTGATCCCAAACTAGGCAGAGCCAGAACCAACACAACCAGACTACTGATAAACATACTTATATATTCCTAAATACATACTTATTATATATAAGTTACACATATCATTATATAATAATAAAAATTCATATATATATATATATATAAAATATGTAATAGTAAATACCCTGGGACATTATTCACACACGGCCATCCCAAACTAAGCAGAGCTTGTACAATGGAACTGATATAATATGTAGACTACTTTTCTTTTATAAATACATACATAATAGATAATTACACCCAGACTCAAGATAAACAGACATGTTCATGTACACAAATACATAGATCGACAAATATACATATAATACTCGTATATCCAATACTAGCTGTGCCCCGCGGTTTTACCCGCATTAAATTTTATAAATTATCACAGCTCCTTCCCCGTAGGTGATAGCGTGATAATATGTAGCTTATATGTTGACCCGACCTCTTAGTAATATTCACGCAAAATTGAAGTAACTCCGTGCAGTACTTTTTGAGTTTAGCCCGGACATACATACAGACAAACTGCTAAGAACCATATTTTTGGCTTCGATATCGATTGTAGGTCACGCCCGGAGTATCCTTTTAAAAAAATATTCAATGTACAGTTTTGACTTTCCTACGATTGCATTATATGTATAGATTGTTCGTGTAAATGACATTGTTATTAAAGATTTTCCCAATTTTATTATTTTTGGTTTATTCCTATGTAATACCAATTTGCACAATATAGAAGAACAGTTCTTAAAGTATACCCTGACTTTTCCTTAATACAGCAATGTTATTACCATTTAATAATAAAGTCTCAGAAATATCTCAAAGTCAGAGTCATTTTCTCCTGCAGTCAAACCGACTGATCGGTTTTGTGGGGCATTTTCTGTACTTGTGTTTTAATATTAAGGAAACAATAAATAAATAGAACCGTAATTATTAACATCCTTAATAGTATTTGCGTGTTTATTGACGCAATTTCCCCGAAATAACAAATTTACTAGAACAGCTAAAGTTTATCAAATGAATAATCTTGTTTACCAAATAAATTTGCATTTGATATTGCGAATATTGATATAAAATTATGCTCATTAAAATTATAACCCCATAAAATTGGTATTTAATCTTTAAGGTCGCTGCGTTTATGTAAACCTTTCCATGTTCTGCGAATTTACGTGTCTAAGTTGTAAATTAAATATAATATAATGTCCTCCTAGCCGGATTTCGGCCACGGCAGCTAGTCTCAATAGAGATTAGCCATCTGCGCGGTAATGTCCTCCTAGCCGAATTTCGACCACGGCGGCCAGTCTCAACAGAAATTAGCCATCTGAATAAATAAAAATAAAAATTAAAAAAATAAATTCCATCACTCTCATGATCCGATGGGACGCCTAGGCGACATGACCGGAAAGAGGTCAGGTACAGGTCCGACGACTTTACGGGCTCTCCGAGGCACGGGGGTATAATACCGCCAACTCCCAAACTTCGGGCTGATGCTGAGAATTTTTTCTTTTTACAGAAAAGTCCAAAAATCACTTTATGGCCCGATCCAGGATTTGAACCCAGGACCTCGTTCTCTGCGGGTGAACACGCTACCGCTAGACCAATGAGGCAGTCATCTGCGCGGTACATATTATAGTGCACAAGTGTGTGCGCAAAGATCATGAGAGTGAAGGAATAGAAAGTGCTCCTTACTTTCTATTCCGTCACTCTCTTTGTAAATACATACTTATAGATTGTCCTAAGGGACAGACAAACACATCATCATCATCATATCAGCCGAAAGACGTCCACTGCTGGACAAAGGCCTCCCCCAAAGATCTCCACAATTGCCGGTCTTGCGCTATTCGCATCCAGCTGTTGTCTGACAAACACACGCTGTGGCCCGAACCCTAAAAGGGTGGCCTCGGGTATTAATCGTTTAATATAAGCTACTGGTTAAGAGCCTTCTGCGCTAGCCAAATGCTCATTGCCCTCAATTCTTTAATTTTAATATTGTACAACTAAATTTCAAAATAATAGATTAATTTTTTTAGACTAATTATATTTTTGTACGTTTTATACTGTGTTCGACTATGTTCGTGTACTGCATTTTGAACTTGACAAGTACAAGTGTATGTTAATACCCAAGTGCTGAATAAATTTCATTATTTCATTTCATTTCACATGTTGCACACAAATATCTGACCTTGGTGGCAATAGAACTCACATCCTGCGGCGTGAAAGGCGTGAACGCCAACCAGCCCTTCAATATTATAAATGCGAAAGTTTGTGAATATGGATGCTTGGATGTTTGTTATTCTTTCACGCAAAAACTACGGAACGGATTCCGGTGACAGTTGTTAGTAATATATCTAATATATGCGAATAAAAGTGTAGTTAGTTTTTTTTTATAAAGCATAAGAATGTGTTTCAGTTATTTGCTTGAGTTGATTATAAATATGTTTAAATTTTTGTTATGTTTAAAAATATGTTTAATTTTATTTGTTTTATGTAGTATATTTTATTTCATTTAATTTTAGTTTTCTTTATGTGTCACTATTATGAAATTTATGCGCATGCTGTGACACCTTAAAATGTTGTGCATTTAATTATAATTTTGTACTTAATAATCTAGACGTAAGAAACAATGTAACAACTACTGGTTGTCCAAATAAATAAATAAAACATAGGCTATAATTTATTAAGTTTAATATGTGTGAAACCGCGGGGCACAGCTAGAACATAAATATGTGTCATTACAAATAATACATTTATGCTTTCTGCATTTGCCATAAATTTTTAAGGCAAGTAAATCTTCTCGGTCGATTTTTTGCTTTTGTGTTCAATCAGAGATTAAATAACTGCACGAAACATCGTATAGTGCCCTCCCTGTTCCCTTAACTGGACATCCGGAAAGAGGTCGAGTTAAAATAAATTCTGTCAGGTTTAAAACCCACCTTAATTAAGGCAATGTTTTTGAGAAATCCGTACCCTCAGGGTACCATTGGAAATCAATTTCTATTTCTACTTAACAGACATCTTCATACACAAATATCTGTCCTGGGTGGGAATCGAACCCACGGCCTGTGGAGTGAAAGGCAAGCATTTACCAACCACGCCAACTGGCCCGTCGATAAAACAGGTAACATTCCAATGTAGTATTCCAAATCATCCAAAGTCCCACGACCTAACGCAAAACTTGTAGTTATTGCACTTGTAAGTTTTGACCCTTTTCCATTTCAATTTTCAGATGTGTCTTTAATACTCTAGGGGACTATGCGCAGACCCCTTGGAAAAAGCAATAACCTAAAGAAGCATTAAGCTCCGTCACTCACCCTCAAAAAATAAAGTTTAGGCAAAATGCTATTTTCAGTAAAAGGAGAAAATAGTATAAAAGCAATTTGGTAATTTTATTTTTGGCGTACTGGAATAGTGAACACATTTATTCACACCGACGATCATTTGTTATCTACCTACATATATTAACTTAAACTTATACTAGACTACAATAGTCTTAGTCACACTTACCGATACGACACGGACCTTTCATAACCGATGAACGATTATATTTTCAAATCAACTACATGTAGCCTGGGGTTAAGAATAAGACTATGATAACTCCTGCGTATGAGGCGATTACAAGGAAGTTTCGGTGCTTAAAGCGATATGCAATAGGCGTTGGTAGCCCCGGTAAATAGACAAGGTGGATGGCATAAAAGGCGCAAGATATTTAGTACTTTCTACCGTGTAAGGGTGCCTTAGAAAACGGCTCTGACAAGTAAGGAAGAAGTACTACAGCGTTGGGCAGAGAACTTTAATAATTTGCTCAATGTAGTTCCATCAGCTGATCTAAATTGTATTAGCTTAATTAGAAAACTTCTTCTGTCTGCGGAGCTATACTCTATTTCTTTATTTCGTGGCGAAGGAGCCACTGCCATTAGACAGAAGAAAAAATAAGCAGAAGTGGAACAATTCACCTAGTATAAGGTGGGCCACAGTGTGATGAAATCTGTATGTTCTTTCGCGTGGGAACACAAAAGACTACAGATCCTCACCGCCGCCGTACCTCAATAATTCACTTACTATCTGTTCGCATGTAGAAGGAGCAGCGAATCCGGGTCATTTAAATTGCATTGCGTTATTAACTTCTACAAAAATAAAGGTCTTTCGGATTGTGGTTCTTACCCCGTGGTAAGAACCACAATCCGAAAGACCTTTATTTTTGTGACAGAGTTGTTCAAACCGGATACCGTTATCCGGTTTGAACAACTCTGTCACAAAGGATATTGTTGGTAACTGTCAATATGAACGTTAATATTAAAGAAATAAACAACGTAGGTATAATAGTAGTTTCTTTGTGGCTTTCTTCTCCGGGTCGTCCACCTAGGTAGCTAGAGAAAGCCGCAGGCTAGCTAGGGTAGGTTCCTCAGCGGGGAGGATCGCTTTGGCCCATTAACGCGTGATCCCGTGCATGTGATCACACCCTCATTTAGCATTTCGTCTTTTTGCTTTAGTCTTCCATTCTTTAATTTTAATATAGTAGAACTAAATTTCAAAATAATAGATTAGTAAATTGTTATTTATTAAAGGATTTCAGAAAATATATGCGATAAAACAAACCGCACGGACTGACTAATCATTTCTTTTTGTAACTTTTTACTATCCACTTATGTTTATGTACTGCATTGTGACCTTGACAAGTACAAGTGTATGTTAATACCCAAGTGCTGAATAAATTTCATTTTATTTCATTTCATTAGTAGACTTGCCTGGCTACTATAAAGGCCTACGCAGACTGGGACGGCATGGCAAAGGATTTTGCCGTGAGTCAACGCACACTAGCCACTTAGATACCGCGGCATTCCAGCGCCTTGCCACGGCATCGCCTCAGCAACTCCTGCTGCCCGATACACTTTTAGTATTCAATTGGGTTCGATGGAGTGTTGATGTGCCTCAGTGCATCAAGTTAAGACGCGGGCGCATATAGTGTGCATTCTCTACCCCCGCCACTGCACCCCGCGGTAAGTCACAACGAGCGCCGGAATCCGTGGCATGCCGTTGCTTGCCACAGTACGCCACGGCATCCCGGGAGCCTGTGGCGCGTCTTTTAATGCCGTGCGATGAAAATCCCTTTCGATGCCACGGCATCATTTTAAAGCATAGCAATTTGCCGTATTTCTGTATCAATACGTTTGAATGTCAATGAATATACTATAACAATAAAAAGCAGGCCTCACTCAGAAATATGACTTCTTTATTATAAAGAAAACAGATATAGCATTGAATAAAATTGAATACCTTTGTAAGTATTCATTTATTTTTCTTCTGTTGAACGAATAAATGTTTGATTGGCATAATTAAAGTTAGCAACAATTTGTGATTCGCATATCTATTCAATTTCTTATCAAAAGTAAAATTTGAATAACGGCATTTGGGCCGAGTTCTCGAGAGGGGACTATTGTGAAACTTCTTGATGAAACTTCCTAATATTCGGAGTGGAAATTTATTCTTTAGCTGCCATCAAGAAATAAACCGGGCTTTCAGTAAGATTGGACAAAATTTATTGGGAAATCAAAATAAAGTATTGAGTGTATTTGGGACTATAGGGGGAAGGATCGACAAGTGAACATTGATGAATGTAAAAGCTGTAATAACCCTCTCAATGTTTGTGTTTTTAGTGACTGATCTTGTAATCGGTGAGATTAACCTCTGGGTGCTTAAGTAAGAAGTCGGATTATAGGTTGGTGACCACAAAACTGATTTAATTTCTGAAAGTATCCGTACTTCGTAGGGAAAATTAAGCTTGTAGTCGTTTAGGTATATCAGAGCTTAAACAGCTTAACTCTGATCACAAGATTACGCGAAGCTCTGGGTCGTGGGGTTCAATCCCCACCCAGGACAAATCTTTGTGTAATGAGCCCGAATATTTGTTCTGTGTCTAATTGTTTATCTACAATGTGTATGTATTTAGAAATATATCAGTTTTCTGGGTGTCATAGTTTGCCTGCCTCTGCCTAGTTTGAGAACGGATGGCAATATGTTAGTCGTTCCAAGATATTTATTATTGGGGAAATATAAAACGATCGAATACAAAATAAATTAGCGACTGATGACGAGATACTGTTTTAATAACTTGAGCGGCATGAATTTGGGCAAGCGAAAAGTAACTAAACTAACGACGAATATTGATTAATATTAAAATCTAGAACGAGCTTACAAAAAGTAGGTTATAATTAATCCATTTCGGATATCAAAATTCTAACCGTGCGACTACATTACTAAGCGAGCGACTAGAAATACAGAGAGGCCAACTTCCAAAAGCAACCAAAAAATATGCAGATATTCGTAGTTAGAAGTATTCTTAGTTTATTTATTTCAGAACATCCAATAGCTGCATCCAATTCAACGGCCGCTGGGTCAGGTTACCGAGTGGCGACCATGAGGTCGCCATATACTTCTAACTACGTGATTTGAAAGATACTGCATAATTAAAGGTGTTTTGCGTACGTATCTCCATTGGTTCATGCGTTTTCCGTTTGCCGTTCATCCTAGAATCGATTATCTTTTCTCACTATATTGTTCGACGTAGGTCACCGTAATCCAATATCAAATCATACAAACGACTTGATCTGTGTATTATTCTGGTATTTTATTGGTCGAACGCCAAATAGATATAAGTCAAGTACATGTTATGCTGCTGCGACTCCATTGTGACTATAGTCTTTTCGCCATAAGATGAGTTCCCTGACAGTTCTTGTCTGACAATTGTAGTGACGTGACCTAACGAAATATAATAGATTTTTTTATAATATCGATTCAGTTGGCAAAGAAAATGGAATCATATTATGTAATTTATATTGTCAATCTATGAGTAGTGTCAATCTCTATTGGCCGACGTTCCGTTCAACGCATTAGACATTTTTAAGATTTATACTTTTTTATTTTATTTACTTCATTTATTTACAGTTAATTATAACTGCAATAATTTACTTAGTAATTTACGAAAGGCAATATTTTTTCTTTTTAAATTTTTTTGCAGTTTATTTTTTATTCGTCTAGAGTAGTATGCGTGCCACGGAAAAAAATGAACTGTCAGGGAACTCATCTTATGGCGAAAAGACTATAATATGTTATTTTATTAAACCCAGGACCACCAGCTACGCAGCTGGTGGTCCTGGGTTCGAATCCCGGTAAGTTCAAATATTTGTGTGATGAGCACGAATATTTGTTTCTGAGTCATGGATGTTTTCTATGTATATATGTATTTATCTATCTATATAAGTATGTGTATCGTCGCCTGGTACCCATAGTAGAAGCTTTGCTTAGTTTGGGGCTAGAATGATCTGTGTGACATTGTCCCTAGATATTATTATTATTATTATATTAATGATATGCCTACACGTTAAATGATTAGGTTGAGGTAATGCATGGCTTATTACATCCTGGCTGCAGTTTCTCCTCCCTTTGGTCCTTTTTAAATTTATTAATCAACAAATTGTATTATAGATATCTTGTATTTATTCTATAAGTAATAAATATCTTGGGACAACTAACTTACTGCCATCCAACCTCAGACTAGGCAGAGCTAGCTATGACACCCAGAAAACCGATATATTTTTGCTTAACTGCAGTAATTTAAGAGTTCCGTTCAAAAATGGTTAAACGAAATCTTATGATACAAGTCGGACTATTCGTTTTTCACGGCAACAATATTTCAGTAACAAATAAACTATTTGAATTCAAATTTAAACAAGTTTTAAAGAACATACTTGGATATTTATGCAGTTCACCTGACTGTTGTTGAAACAGACCATTATACTAAAATGGATGCACGTAGCAAACAATAAAAATACAATAATTGCCATGGGTAAATAAATATATAAATATTACAGAAAAAATACTTTTTTCTAGCTGTATTTTTATTTAGAATCAATGAATAAAAGAGATCGGAGACGACAAACGTCCAGTGCCTCTAGCACGAGTTCCTGCAGTTTACTTACTCGATCACACGTACAGTTTCGTCCCATACATTGAGCACCAGAGTTTTAGTTCTTAATAGTTTCCGCGAGAGGCGCTGGTGCTCAATGTATGGGAGGAAACTGTACATGTGATCGAGTAAGTAAACCGCAGGAACTCGTGCTAGAGGCTCAGGTCGGAAGTACTCTAAACCGGTGAGTATGTATGAAGAATATAATAACAGTAAATACTACAAAAGAAGTGTGCAAAGGTCGTGACACATTGAAATCCATTGTCTCTGCCTACCGCTTTGGGAACAAAGCGTGAGTGTATGTATGTATGTATGAATAACTAAGGTCCTTTTTTGCGTCTCAAGAACTTACGGAAAACAAAATGACTGACTTCATTTCCCAATAGAACCCTACTACGGGCATGATAGCTAGTACGGGTATGATAATCCTGCATTCAGCTCACATCAAAAACTTTGATAATAACACCGGAAAAGTAGGTTAATGTACAGACGCCAGCACATCAAGCTACCCCAATCTGTCAAATTTCCCCAATTGAAAGTGAACCTTATGCTTATGTGATAAAGTTGAAAATCTATAAAAAAAATTGACAGATTGGTGTAGCTGGATGTCCTGGCGTCTGTACCTACCTAGTTTTAAGTTGTTTTAGCCAAAGTTGGTACTTACATTTCAGCATGTTCGTTTTACATTTATTATCCTGGAACTTTCCTATTCATAGCGTAGATCTATATACTTACTCATACTAACCATGAATAGGTATATTGTAAGATGTTAGGAAATTTTCAAAGTAGGTATGTAAGACTCAAACTTTGAGGAAAGCTTTAATTTTATACTACATGTATGCAAATGGTATTGCCACTTGCATAATATAATATTCCCCTCGTAATATTTATCATTAATATTTCCCATAAGTATTTTGAAGGGTATTAGGAAAATCTCCAAGTGCATTCGACTCAAACTTTGAGGAAAGCTCTAATTTTATACACCACGTATGCTAATAGTATTACCGGTGGCATTGCCTCATGCATAATATAATATTTCTCAAGTAATATACCTCCATAATTAATATTCCAACTAAATGGACAAAAATCTTCATTTTATACTTTACGTATGCAAATGGTATTACTAGAGTATTTCCATTAGCATCGTTTAATATTTCTCTTGTAATATTACGAGTTAATATTTTCTGTGGAAGTATTTTGCTAATCAACGAAATAAGGTGTGCCCACTTGCATATCTAGTATGAAATGTAGGAAATTACTGGACAGAGTACGCAGGTGAACCTTGACTGTCTATACTTTTATTATATAAAACACACGTTACACTTGAGGCAATTTTATTCGGTCGAAAGGAATGACAAACATCAAAGTCAATAACTTGGCCGTCATAAGAAACAGGCTAGATTGCCCTAATCCAGAGCAGTCCCAGGGTACGTGTCCCGACCATCTGGGACATGGCGCAAAAGGGGGGCACCGGAGTAGCATACCCGCGTTCCCGAGGGTCCTCCCATCAGGCGCCAAGAGAAGTCCACGGAAGGTAGGTTTAGTCGGTGTGAGTTCGACATACCCGAGTACCCGTAGACACTTTTTGCTGGTGACATGCATTCCCCCTAAATTACCAAAAAAAGGCTAGATTGCCCTTACGTCAGTCACTGGATCGGACTGCATGTGTTTGATAACGCCTAATGAGGCAGATTACTATTTGAACATAGAAGTCTGCCAGTGCGGCTATATGTAACCTGCAACATGGAAAGACGTAAATACAATAAGGAAATAAATTGATAACGTACTACCTATATTAGGAGTGTGTTACCTGACTTAGAAAAGTGTAACACCGAATAACACGTGACGGCACAGGTGACGGTAAGTTTACACGAATACGCCACCACGAAATTTAAGTAACTCGAATAAGCACATTTATAATCAATTAATTCAAAATGCTTCATGATTCAGGTTTTGATTTATTTGATGGGCTAAAAAAAAATATTTTTCAACCGAAATTGGATATTGTTTTTACGAAAAATGTGCAATAGTCTTGCACGACTTTTGATAAGTTAAGCTAAAAAAAACTAATGGATTGGCCTATAACTCGCTATAAAACAACTTACTAGTAAGCAAATTGTAGCTTAATTCATAAGTAAAACATAATCCATCAAAAGTCTTTCATATTTTGATACCTAAACTTACAGTTCACAGTTTTTTAGTCAAGGCTTGGTTTAGGAGTTGATTCACTACCAAACCATCCATTAATTAGAGACATATTCAAACATTTAATGTATGCTATTGTGTAAAATACAATTTAGTTTTGAAGCCAACATAAAATGTATAGTCTATTATAATGACAAACATATTGGACTTTTTTCTCTAGTCTCTCTTACAATAAATGAGTTAATTACAACGCTCGTTTCCCGCATTCTATACAACAATTTGAATCGTTAAAATAGGAAAAAAAGCAACTTGATTTATGAGTCGGTTTCATTCGTTTTGATTTATGCTACCAACGCGCGAATATTAAAGATTGGTATTGATATATTATTCCTTTATCCCCATTCTCCCGTGCTATTTACGAGAATTTCCCCTACCCTCATAACTTTCATCGTCCTTTTTACTGTGCTTGTAAAAGCAGCCGAAGCTTTTCATACAGTCTCTCTGTTCTTAAAGAGCCTACAGACCATACCAATTCTGTTGCAATTTGATTCGTTGTTATAATGAAATATGGCTCAATATTGAACTGAATTGAAACAATGATACGACATTTAAGAATTAAGTGGAAAGTAAGTAGGTACCTATAATAAATATTACCGCGGTATGTTTAATCTAAATCAAACCGGGACTTACATAATTTAACGTGCCTCCCTGATTATAATAATTATGATTATCCTTATGACGAATGAGTATTATTAACTGGCAAATAAAATGTACACAATCTCAATTCTAATTGTAGAAGACTAGGTTAGATTTTCCAAAAATGGGTACATACATAACGGTATTTATTTTAGAAGAAATAAATTTACAACCAAATTCAAAACACGACTATGAATAGACATGACATTACGCCATTCCATGGATAATATCAAGATATTCATGGTTTTCCGTAAAGTTAGTCTTCAATATATTCACATCAACTTCAGGGCCTTAATTTTTTTGCGTATCACACTAATATTACAAAGACTTTGGTTTGTGAGTGTGTACGTGAAGAAGTTACAAACAACTTATTCACGTCTAAACGGCTGTAGCAATTTTAATAAAATTTGTAATGGAGTTAGCTGGATTAACCTTGACTGGATTAACATCCTGGATTAACACATAGGCTATAATTTATAAAGTTTAATGCGGGTACAACCGTAGGGCACAGCTAGTAATATATAAACATACATCCACTTGCTAAAACTGTTCAATTCGAAGATCTACAACTGATATATGTAATTAAAGATTATAAATTACTAGCTGTGCCCCGTGGTTTTACCCGCGTTAAACTTTATAAATTATAGCCTATCTGTTATTCGGATATATAAGCTATATTACTAAAAAGTTACATCAAAATCCGATCGGGTAGCTTTTGCGTGAAGAAATAACTAACATACACACTCACACACTCACAAATTTTCGCCTTTATAATATTAGTGTGATATCAATCGGAACTAAATAGTTATTTGTATTCCCGGCTACTATATTCTAAAGAACAAATCATATAGTGATAGTAATTAAGTTGCTGTGAAGCTGAATATTGCGAAAAACTTAGTATTAATTAAACTCAGAATTTATTATAAACTAAAAGTTAGAAGACAGTCTTGAAACTTTTTAAGTGTAGTACCTACTCGGACATCAAAGTTAGTCATTCAGTGATCTAGCGGTAACGGGCTCAATCACAGACACTGGGGTCCCAAAGTTTCACAGGTTAAACCAATAAGAATGAAGTTGAATATTTAAACCTAAACATAACCTCCTTGACAATAACTTAATACAAGCGAGCTAAATATCACTACTATTATAAAATTAATTTTATAAATGTTTTAACAATCCGTGTACCTAAATATCTATAATAAGTAACTAGAAATAATAACTGTATTACTACAAACATGTTCTGACTATTTACAAGCGCTTTTATTAAGTCTACGTGAATAAAACCTTTTTTATTTTATTTTATTATTTTTATTTTAACCATAAACTGTTACATGTTTACGTAAAGCCGTCTGATGCCGTACCTGATCTAAACTGAATTAACAACATCGACATTAATAACAATGTTCCACGCAGATTACTAGTGGAGACTAAGACTTAAGACTGCGTAAGATTTCAAACGAGGGTAAAGACACAATATATACAACATAACTAAAAATTTTATCACGATAATTTTAACCCTAAATTCGTCTTCAAAATAAAAATTCTAATTCTAATTGCAAATAATTTTAGTTACGCGGTATTGCACTATCCCCGATGTTATTGAAGTTATGATTTTGTACCAATATTCGATTATAATATTGTCTTTCTTCATGTCTTTTATACAAAAAATAAACTTACATACACTTTCCTGTCTCCCTTTATAAGAAGGTACATGTTTACGTAAAGCCATCCAATCCTGTACCTGAACTAAACTGAATCTTGTCAGCGTGTCCTTTCCATTAACAACATCGTAAGTGAAAAAAAATGCATCAGTGTCCGTGCGCACATTTGGGCACTATTTGATGTTCCACGCAGATTGCTAGTGGAGACTAGCGCTGCGTAAGATTTCAAACGAGGGTAAAGACGTACATCTCTCGCAAACATTCCTCGCACTCATCACCACACCCTCGCGTCTTTCGTACACTAAATAGCCTTTAGCCGCTTATAGAAGTAATAGACCAGCCGGGTATTCTTTGTTTATTTACTGTAGTGCCACATCATCACAAATACTGCTACTAATATACATCGTAACTAAAATTTTTATCAAGACAATTCTAACCCTAAATTTGTCTTCAGAATAAAAATTCTAATTCTAATTGCAAATATTTTTAGTTACGCGGTATTGCACTATCCCCGATGTTATTGAAGTTATGATGTTGTACTAATATACAATTATAATGCTGTCTTTCTTTATATCTTTTCTACAAATATAAACTTCCATGTACTTTCTTGTCTGCCCTTATAATAAGGTACATAAACGAGAGGAAATATAAGAAAATTATTCCGTATTAGGTGCGGTTAGGTCCGCGTATAATGCTTGGTCAACAATATCATTCTTAATATAGAAAGATTGCGATCTCTTCATTTGCCATCAGTCAGCCATGATCAATTTCGCCCTTTTCTAATGGAGTTATAATGAACTTGAAAATTATATTATATTTCTGATTACTCTATTGTTTCCAGAATTTTGATTAACCGGGGTTCCACCGTTTTAGAATTTGTACTTTAAGCCGAGACAAATCATTCCGGATTAACAAGATTTCCCCGTATAATGCTGATTAAAAAGTTAAACTCACGCTAAATAAACGTTTGAAATAATTAAAAGATTAAGTTAAAGACCGTAGGTTTTGGAGAACAGTTGTTTATATTAAAATGTTTTGTTTATTACATTTTATATTCAAATAAGATAAAAGTACAAAAAAAGTAGGTATCACGCCTAAATTATTTTTAGAAATGCCAGATGATAAGTAGAGATACTTTATATTGAATTATAATGAATGGACTACATGTATGGCGCAGCGGTTAAGACTGTTGCCTCGCCACTTCGTGTCCCGGGTTCGATTGCCGCGCAGGACAACTATTTGTATGACCCATAAGTAGTTGTCCTGAGTCTGGATATATGTACTTTGTGTCCATCATATACGTTTTTTAAAGTACCCTGAAACACAGGGATTAATTTACCTAATGCGGGTGTTGTCTTAAAAAAAAATCGACGATTCAGGCGACTTTTTTACCTAGAACAAGTTAGGCCTCCTACGCACTATGCAGTTAGCCGGAATGCGGTCAGCCGTCAGCAACGAATATTGCTGACCGGCTGCCGCATCACAGTGCGAATAAAAACTACTTTCTCGTGCAAATATCTGAGTACGGTCAGCCGCACGGCTAGCCGCATAGTGCGTAGGTGGCCTTAAGGTTATAAGAATGTATCAAGTGCACCAGTGTCCTCCATAACCCTTTGTTAGCATTCGTACGGATGCCATCAACAGTCTATTATCGTCCACTGCTAGACCTAGGGCTAAGTTTTCATAACTTTTTTGTTTTACGACTTTAGCCCAGTTGGATACTATTGTTCAGTGAAGCAGTGAAAGCCTCATATATAACAATAATGGCGGTTAATTAACACCATAATAAGTATTTATCACATTAAATTGCAAATACAATTAAGGTCATCATCATTATCAGCCTGATATAGTCCACTGCTGGACAAAGGCCTCCCCCAAGGATCTCCACAATAGCCGGTGCTGCGCTACCCACATCCAGAGGCTTTCCGCGACCCGCACAAGATCGTCGGTCCACCGTGTAGGAGACCTGCCCACGCTGCGTCTTCCGATTCGTGGTCGCCACTCGAGAACCTTTCTGCCCCATCGGCCATCAGTTCTACGAGCTATGTGCCCTGCCCACTGCCACTTCAGTTTGGCAATTCTTTGGCCTATGTCGGTTACTTTGGTTCGCCTGCGGATCATGATCTCAGCATTTCTGATTCGATCTCGCAGGGAAACTCCAAGCATAGCCCTTTCCATTGCTCTTTGGGTGACCTTGAGCCGCCTGATAAGGCCCATAGTGAGTGACCACGTCTCTGTTCCATAAGTCATCACTGGCAACACACACTGGTTGAAGACTTTCGACTTGAGACACTGCGGTATTTGGGACGAGAAGATATTACGTAGCTTCCCGAACGCTGCCCAGCCGAGTTGGATTCTACGATTGACCTCCTTTTCGAAGTTGGACCTACCTAGTTGGATGGTCTGTCCTAGGTAAATATAGTTCTCTACAACTTCGAGTGCAGAGTCTCCTACCTTAACAAGAGTGCGTGCAACATGGATGTTCGACATGATTTTCGTCTTATCCATGTTCATTTTCAGACCCACTTGTTGAGAGACTTTACTGAGGCCATCGAGCATTGTACCGAGGCCGTCAAGGGTCTCAGCCATGACTACTATATCGTCGGCAAATCTAAGGTGGGTGATGTACTCGCCATTGACATTGATGCCAAAGCCTTCCCAGTCCAGAAGCTTCAAGACATCTTCCAATGCAGCGGTGAACAGTTTCGGAGATATGACGTCTCCCTGTCTCACGCCTCGCTGCAATTGAATAGGTTTCGAGTTCTGGTCCTGAAGTCGGACTGACATGGTGGCGTTTGTACACTTTAACACCTGGACATACCGATAGTCAATTTGGCAACTTTGAAGAGACCTCAGCACGGCCCATGTTTCGATAGAATCAAAGGCTTTCTCATAGTCCACAAACGCTAAGCATCATTATGCTTAGCGTTTGTGGACTATGAGAAAGCTGGCTGGTTATACTCCTCTGTCTTCTGTATAACTTGCCGCAGCGTATGTATGTGGTCTATGGTACCGTAGCCTTTTCGGAAACCGGCTTGCTCGGGAGGCTGGAAGTCGTCAAACTTTCGTGCGAGACGATTCGTAATGACTCTCGAAAACAACTTGTATACATGGCTCAGCAGTGAGATGGGTCTGTAATTCTTCAATAGGGTTTTATCGCCCTTTTTGAAGAAATGCACCATCACACTCCTGTGCCATGCTTTTGTCGTTTGACCTTCGAGTATGACGGAGTTGAATAATTTCTGAAGGGCCCGCAGGATCGGTGTACCACCCACCTTCAGAAGCTCAGCTGTAACTCCATCATCACCCGGCGCCTTGTTGTTTTTCAGTTGTTTGAGAGCCATTCTAATCTCGTACAGGCTGACGTCCGGGAGTTCTTGGGTGTAGTGTCGGGTTAGTCTTGCTCTTGGATCTGAGGCATGACTATTGACAGGAAGTCGCGTTGTCGTGTACAACTGTCCGTAGAACTTCTCGATCTCTCCTAGCAACTCAGGTTTTGACGTGACGATTCTACCATCCTCAGTCTTCAGCACTTGGCTTTGCCCAATAGACAAATCTCTTGCGAACACTTTAGAGCCTCTATTCCGCTCGATGGACTCTTTAATACTAATAGTATATTATTAATTAATAATAGTATATTATTGGCGTGTGTCGCGAGTCAGAGACTTTGAGATCTGTCTGTTGAGCTGCCTGTATCTGGCAGCATCACATGAGGATGTTAGAATCATTTTCCGCCTTTCTTCCATAAGCTGTAGGGTATGGTCGGAGATCTTTTTGGTTTCATTTGTACGGCGGGTTTTGTAGAAGTTAGACCCGGCCGTATGGACAGCTTCCACGAACCTGTCGTGGTATGTATCCACTTCTTTACGGTCTGCTAGGCAATCGAATCGGTTCTGAAGTTCGAGTTGAAAGGGTCCGGGGTTTTGGAGGTGGAACGGTATGGGACGGAACGTAGACTTCATCAGTCGGGACCTCTGGAGTTTGACATTTAGGTTCAATGAGCCTCTGACCAGTCTGTGATCGCTCCCGGTCTTAACCGCATTTTTCACATAGACATCATTGAATACTTGTCTCCTCGTCGATAGGATGAAGTCTATCTCGTTTCTAGTTTTCCCATCGGGGCTCACCCAGGTCCATTTACGATGTGCCGGCTTCCTGAAGAAGGAATTCATCATAAAGAGACCCTCCTTCTCCATGAAGTCAGCCAACATCTGGCCTCGGGGGTTCCGATCCCCGGTTCTAAATTGCCCCACTTTCAGCTCATCACCAACTCATTTGCCCAGCTTCGCGTTGAAGTCCCCCATGACCACAGTGAAATAAGAGTTCGAGGTATGTATGGCTCTGGAAATGTCCTCATACATGACCATCATGACTGCATCATCGGGGTATGTCGAAGTGGGTGCGTATACCTGTATAACCTTCAGCGAATACCACCTGGTGATTCTGAGTATAAGGTACGCAAACCTCGTCGACACACTCTCGGTGTCGACGAGGGTTGCGTACTACTTACACTTATACTAGGTTGTTCACGAGGGACTTGTGGACTATGAACCCGACACCACCTTGGGATAGTTGGTCACCCTCCCGGTAATAGAGCAGGTTTCCGGATCTCAGTATTATCGAGTCCTCCCCCTCTCTTCGGACTTCAGATAATCCTACAATATCCCAATGTAACCCGCTCAGTTCTTCCTCCAGTTCAGTTATCTTCTCGTCGGACCGCAGTGTACGTGTGTTAAACGTTGCCAGAGCCAGAGATCGTCGTTTTAGATAACGTGGAATCTGCCGGGGATTCTTAGCACCCCCTGCCCTGCCGTAACCACGGGATTTGCCATAATCGCCACGCTTGGCAGACGGGTTGGCGATCGCAGTAAGGTGGACATGGTACTCAGGAGAACGCTGCTGCCCGTTCTCTGGTGTATATATTTCCCTCGGGACGACTTTTACGTCCCCCCACGGGATGAGAGGGGGGTGGCGATATTCTTACGCCGTCACCACACAGCCAGCCACAGTTAGGTGGTGGTTTATATGACGTGGTTTGGTGGTGTATCCCTTAGTCACCTTTTATGACACCCACGGGATGATATGGGGTGGCCCTGTTATTCTTTCTAGGGCGGAAACTACACGGACAATAAGGTTAGATAATTATTGTTATACTAGCTGTGCCCCGCGGTTTTACCCGCGTTAAATTTAATAAATTATCACAGGTCCTCCCGTGATAATATGTAGCCTATATGTTGATCTCTTAGGAATATTCATGCAAAATTTGAAGTAAATCCATGCAGAACTTTTTAAGTTTAGCCCGGATTTACATACAGACAAACAGACAAAAAAAACTTGCGTGTACGCGTTAGAAGTTATACTTCTTAATATACAACTTGAACATAGTTATCAATTTTCATACCACCCAGAACTAACTTCATGCTGTTATTTTTACGATGCGCGCGCATCGTAAAAATTCGCTGTCATACCACCTAGAACTAACTTCATGCTGTTAAATTTTTTGGTGTCGGTGTGCGCGCGCATCGTAAAAATTCACTCTTATCATTTTTCTCCATCGCGCCAAAAGAAGTATAAGTTCAAAATTCTAAAAACTATATTTTTGGCTTCAATATCGATATCGATTGTAGCTCAAATATCCATTTAAAAAAATATTCAATGGACAGTTTGATTTTCCTACGATTTTATTATATGTATAGACGAGGAATATAATAATAACATAAATAAATATATAATCTATAGATCCTCAAATTGCTTCCAAGAACCGTATTTGTTACTTGTTACATTTCCCACAAAGTGGCAATTTATATACTTAGATTTATAGTTTCATACATAATGTATTTTGCCGCACTGTCTCGTTTAGGGCGTAAAATATACCCCCTTAGGCCCTTGGCTGTATTTTAAGGGTCACCAATTTAAAACAGAGAGTAAGGGAAAATATCACAGTCTATGGAACAAATACAGCCAATAATTCAAATTAATCGTATTGTTTCGAAATTGTATACATGTTATGTTGAAAGTATTTATATTCAACACAAATTCAGGAATAAAAATACTTATGATGAATATCATCACATTTTTACAAAACTACGTTTCGTATGATGGTTGTTTTTACTTATTATTAATTAACTTCAAAAAAGGTTCTGAATACGATTTTCCCCATATGTTGTTTTTTTTAGTTTTTCTTCCCTTTTTGGTGGAAGAAACGATCGGCTCATCAGCCCTTGGCCGAATCCTTTTGTAGATTGGTTTAATTTTTGAATTTTTTTTTTTAGCTATTTAGTTTATACCAGTTTTGCCAATTTCTTTCTGAGATTTTTATTCTGTTATCTGTTTCGGCGCAATTGTCTTGATTTTACTCTTGGTATATATATATAATATTATGTATGTATATGTAGTATAATATATTCTTATATAGTTTTTAGTGTTTTAAATAGTTATGATTATTATTTTATATATAAGTATTTTATATGTTTATTTTGTTGTCATAATATATATGTTATCGTTCCTTGACGTCTGTCCTTTTTTGCAATTTTTATATATTATGCATAATATATATTCTTACAAACCTTATTTTGTTTCTTACCATCCTTCTTTTATATTTATATATGTATGTATATTTATATATATATATATATATTAGCTGTATTTCAGTTCTTATTGGCTTATTTGTATATCTTTCATTATCATTATGCTTTCCATACAAATTTTTTGGCTTATTTTCGAGGTAATTGTGTCGAAACATACACAACTGACCTGGTATGCGCTGTAGGGTCCATTCTAAACTTTTCCTGTATATATGCTGAGGGCCACTTCCTTCAGTGTTTCCATCACGAGTTCCCCCGTTTTTTGAAGATGTTCCTTTCGTAATTAAATGTCTATTGTCATAATATAACATTTTAATTTTATGATTGTATTTCAGGGGGTTCCCGGTCCAGTTACGACACATTTTGCATTCGACAACGACTGTCTTTTGCGATATGCTAGGAGTAAGTAACTCTAGCTCTCGCAAGAGCGTCCCATTTCTTACGAATGGGACAGACGCTGTCGAATGCGTTATGATCTTGCTTTCCGGCTTTGGTGGCACTACAGTTTTTGCAACTGGGCGAGTCTCCAGCAATCCAGCTTGGGCAGTCGGGCTTCCTATGCGAACCGCCGCAGTGGGAGCACAGGTCTGCTTCCTCCGTGCAGAGTCTGCGTCCATGACCGAAGCCGAGGCATCGTGTACATTGAATCAACGGGCTTTGATCATAGACTCTCACCCGCTGAAGGTCAATGTACACCCTCTCTGCCTCGATCAGCCGCCTCCACACGGGGGGCGAAACCTCCAGAACGACGTGTTGTTCGTTGGGGTTTTTCGCTTTGCGCCTGTACTTCACTGCAACGGTTATTTCCTCGGGTGTGAGACCGCCCAGCAGGTGCCCATTCTGGTTTCTAATGTTTCCCCATATGTTATAATTACGTGATTATCCTGATTAAAAAAACTTCTTTTATTTGATATGTTTTCGAGTTAGTCCGATATACATTTTAAATCGGATAATATAATTATGATTATTTATAATTTTCGGAGTGCCATGGCGTTGTAGTGCTTCGGAAATATTCACAAAGGCTCGTATAGATGTATTTCTCATGCTTTTATCACACTAATGTTATAAAGGCGAAAGTTTGTGAGTGTGTATGTTTGTTATTTCTTCACGTCTAAACGGCGATTTTGATAAAATTTGGTATGCAGTTAGATGACACCCTGAATAAACACATAGGCTATAATTTATAAAGTTTAACGCGGGTAAAACCGCGGGGTACTGCTAGTGCAATATAAAGTCCTTACTACAACGCCTGCATGGTAGTAACAACAGCATTCTAATAATCATCGCCGCCAAAATGGACTGTCCTTTTCAAGGATTCTGGGTGGGACATTCTTAGGTCTGAATGAACAATTAAAATCATCCCTCATGATGATTTACTACACAAATTCCTCCTTAACGTTATAGAGATTGAGGTTGGCTTGTCAGTAATTTTGACGCGACTGACAGTCAGCAGGAACTAACTATAAATAAAATAAATAAATAATAAATAAAATAAAAAAGGTTTTTATTCACGTAGACTTTAAAAAAGCGCTTGTAAATAGTCAGAACATGTTTGTAGTAATATAGTTGTATACATTAGATATTATTTCTAGTAACATAGATATTTAGGTACATCTTGTATGAAAACATTTATAAAATTTATTTTATTACAGAAATGATATTTAGCTAGCTCGTATCAAGTTATTGTCAAGAGATTATGTTTAATTATCTAGTTTAAGTCTAATATTTTTACTACATATTGTCAATGGTTCTGTCTATATTAAAGGTATTATTATTATGACGGACCTTGTGTTAATAGCGACGGTCGCGCTTTAATGCTACCACCGGATCCAATGCGCCCCAACTGAGAAGACCCAGCGAAACAAACTCAGTGGGTTCATCTACTACCGGTTTCAACACGACCCAGTTGAGACGGTCCGGCGAAACATACTCAAGCGGGCATGAACACGGGATTTGGTCCAATTAGAGTAATTATTTAGTAGGCAAACACAATATATGCTCGATCGGTTGTCTGAATGCTTATTATTTTAGATTATATTTAGGTATACAAAAGAAAAACTTCGAAACAATAACATTATTCATTTTGAGACAGAGTCAATAATTTTAAATTAAGTATATGATAGCAATCATTTACAGTTTGTTCACGTAACACAGCAGATCAGTCATGTCTATATGGCTACAAGATCTCCAGCGAGCAATGTGCAGGTAGGAAGTGAGAGCCAGACGTCTTTGTCATCGATGTACTCTTTAGTGGTGTAATAACCCCTAGCCATAAGTATACGTTTAATATGTGTTTTAAAACTTGTGTCAGGCAGATCAGTAATTTGAGTAGGAAGCTTGTTATAAAACCTAATACAATTTCCTAAAAATGATTTATTAGTTTTGCTTACTCTAAAGCCTGGCATGGCTAGTTTGTTTTTATTCCTAGTATTTATATTATGCAGTTCACTTTTCTTTTTATAATTATGAATATTTTTTCTAACAAACATTATATTCTGATATATATATTCCGATGGCACAGTAAGTATATTTATTTCTTTAAACAAATTTCGCAAAGAATCGCGACTGCCTAAACCATAAATGGCTCTGACTGCTCTTTTCTGCAATACAAAAATAGTACCTATGTCAGCCGCCGAACCCCACAGCAGAATGCCATACGACATAATGCTATGAAAGTACGCGAAATACACTAATCTAGCAGTTTGTTCATCTGACAATTGCCTTATTTTCCAGACAGCATAGGAAGCCGAACTTAATTTACCTGCTAACTTTTCAATCTGGGGACCCCATTGCAATTTTGAATCAAGTGTCAATCCTAAAAATACGGTCGATGGGACTAAATCTAATATTTTCGCATTAAGTGCAACTGTTGGTACAATTTGAGTCACATTCGGCAATGAGAACCTGATGCATTTAGTTTTCCCTGCATTTAACAAGAGATTATTTGCCGAAAACCATTCTGATATAAAGCTGAGTGTTTTATTATGCTCAATAAGATCTTTATCCTTTCTATTTACTTTAAATATGAGCGACGTATCATCAGCGAACAAAACTATCTCTGATACTTTCTCTACCAGATAAGGGAGATCATTTATATAAACTAGAAATAAAAATGGGCCCAATATAGACCCCTGGGGCACCCCCATTTTCACAGGATGACGTGCCGAAGTGACACCGCCTATCGAAACCATCTGTTGTCGCCCCGATAAATAGGACATCACAAGATCAAGAGATGTGCCAGATATTCCATAGTACTTCAGTTTAACAACGAGCGTACGATGATCAACGCAATCGAAAGCCTTAGAGAGATCACAGAAAACTCCCAGCGCATCCTGTGATCCCTCCCAAGCCTCCAATATTGACCTAATTAATGTGCAACCTGCATCCTGAGTAGAGCGGTCCCTTGTAAACCCGAACTGCTTGTTATGCAATATCTCATTCACGTTAAAGTGCGACAACATTTGGCTGAGCATCAGCTTTTCAAATATTTTACTTAAAGCTGGCAGTATTGAGATAGGCCTATAATTCGTGGCATTTTTTGAACAACCTGCCTTGAAAATGGGTATTATCTTACTTATTTTCATTAAATCGGGAAAGACACCATCACTTATACAGCCATTGAAGATGGCTGCAAGGATTGTAGCAATGTTTAGTATGATTGATTCAATTGCTTTAACAGACAGTCCCCACAACTGATGCACTTTGTACGGGAACATGTGTAAGTCTTACTAAAATTCGCTGTAGTAAATACGTCTGGTGATGCCCAATTGCGTGGCCCGTCGTGGATGATTCTTTGTCCTCACCAAGCAGCCACTGCCACGATTTTCTCGGCCGAAAAACGAAAAAAGTCGAAAAAAGTCTCATAGTTTCTGTTCTACACACAAAGTATATAATTGAAGTCTCGATCTTTACACACTCCCTCAACCTTTTAAGACGTATGTGCCGCTCGCAGTAGGTAATTAGCAAATACAATAATTTCTTTATATTATTTATTTTAATATCTTTCAGTTGAAGGAACTCAACTGTTATACTCTTGCTTCTGCCAAGTCTTCTTCAAGTGGTAATGTATCTTCGTCAGTTTCTTCAATAGAAGATGATTCTGTCTCGCCTTCTAAGGTCACGTTACGTGCCCAGGCTTCCACTTGGAATTTGTATTGAAATCTGAATTTTAGCAGGGGTATACGTACCTGAAATCAGTTAACACAGCTTGTATACATAGACATTTTTAACCTTCCAAATTTAAGGATAATCGTTAAGGAAAATAACTAATCACGTGATTTTTTTTCTTTCGGAATTACTCATAAATTTTATAATATTATTGTATTGTGAAAATTTTACATTTTCTTTTCAATTTATACTTAAAACCAGGCAAAGAATTGAAATCATGTAAAGTTGTCTTCCCGTAAATACCATTTTGGAATAATATACTCAACTTAAATGGTTAAAATATGGTCAAGAGGTTTTTGTGGTGAGTAAAATAATATATAACTGTGTAACTTGATTGGACCTGAAAATATCTACTTCATTATTAATTAGATATTTTCTGGTCCAATCAAGTTTACAACACGCACGATCACGTTTTGAGTGCGGGTATAATCTTGTCGCTTTTCCATACTTGCTTATCGTAATGTGGTAACCCTAGTGTCAGAGTTACTCAAGCCGCCCAGTAGGCCTTTGACATTGCTTAACGACTGTTGGCTAATGACTACAACCGGGACCGACAGCTTAACGTGCCCTCCGAAGCACGGAGATGCTCATAAATTAAACCACTTTGCCGGTCCGATCTATGGACTGACCGCGAGCCTATTTGCTTAACCTCGCCGATCGCTAACGGACCGGTGAGAGCATCTAGCTATGAGCGCCTTCCATAATTCTATGACATGATATAGAAAACACGTATATACAAATGATATAATGCTTAGTGTATCTAGTAGAGTTAGAAATACTCAACCCTTGTTTAGACCCACATCAGATTTTTTTTTTATTCAATAGGATGGCAAACGAGCTAGTGGGTCACCTGATGGTAACTGATCACCGCCACCCATGGACACTCGCAACACCTGAGGAGATACAAGTGCGTTGCCGGCCTTTAAGAAAAGAATAGGCTCGCTTCTTGAAGGTTGCCATGTTATACCGGATCGGAAATACCTCCGCAGCTAACTGATTCCACAGAGCGGTAGTGCGCGGCAAATAGTTTCTTGTGAAACGCACAGTGGTAGATGACCATTCATCCAGGTGATAAGGATGAAATTTTCACTTTTGGCGAGAGAGTCTGTGGCGGAATGTGGCGGCAGGTATAAGCTCGAACAATTCCTCTGAACACTCCCCGTGATAAATGTGGTAGAGGACACATAGAGACGCTACGTCTCTCCGCAGGGTAAGAGGATCAAGCCAAATAGTGGGACTCCCGTCGTCAACGACCATTCGAGCTGCACGATGTTGTTAATAAATACGTACTTTGACTATAGGAGTGTTCAGTTCCCACACTCGTGGTGTAGCCAGTTGATAAGGCATGCCAACTTTAACACACATGATTAAAGTCTGATGGGCAGCATCTATCTGTAACGGCAGTTTCACTTTAATCAAAGGAAGGTACCATGTACGGCTGCCAGCACATCAACCTACCCCAATCTGTCAAATTTCCCCAATCGAAATTGAACCTTATGCTTTTGTGATAAAGTTCAAAATCTATAATATAAGAAATATATAATATAATATAAGAAAATTGACAGATTGGGGTAGCTTGATGTGCTGGTGTCTCTACAAGTTTTATCATTTTATTATCAGTTAAGACAGTATAGTTTATAAAGTCATTTTTAAAGGTGAGCTATGAGTTGAGCTCGCCTTTGTACAAGTGTTAGGCTTGAGTCCTCGCCTCTCCGGTGAAGCAGTGTAAGCCTTCCAGTTAAAAAAATGTTCATGAGTTCAGAAACTATACTGTCTCCTATACTTCCAGCAAAATTCATGTTTTTCTGGCTTCATGCTAATAAAACATAAAAAACGAATATACTAATTAATTATGCTTTGTTCTTCTTTTATAACGATATTAACACTACTAATTTAAACACATAGGTATACACAGTTTAACACACATAGTACATGATTACAGACAATATTTTGTCAGATACAACTATAATATATATATAAATAATATTGTAATAAGTATTTAAAAATCTTATGTGATAGGACAATACTTTAATTTTTGTATGTATGTAAAATTAAATTATATGTAGTAGGTAAGTATATAAGTATGTAAATGTACTTAGCAACTTAGGTTTAAGTCCAAGCTTGTCGGTTGATAGCAGCAAATTCAATAAGTGAAAAAGCGTCTGAAGCCCAGTTTGAAACCGAAATTTCTTTTGCACTAGCGTATTCGTGTGAAGGCATTATTGGTATAAAGCAGGTATTTTTTAACGAGCCCTTAACTATAAAATGTAGTTTTGAAATCGTTTATGTTTTGTTCAAATAAATTTATACTACAGAATACTCTTTTTCTAGCACACATCGCCATTTTGCCATTTGATGCGAACAGCATGCAAACAGTATCTGCGTAGTTTTATTGATTTTTTATAATCTATACTTACTTCATCTCTGTACGTTTTTATATATTACTATAGTTATTAGTCTACTGTTTAAACGTAGTTCTTTGCTTACAAGAGCATGCGATTTCTCGAACACTCTTCGTAAGTATCAAGATATAGAAGGAAGTTGACTCACGGACACTAATTTCCTTTAAGTGAATACAATAAGCGCTGATCAACTCCCGAATTTGAAGTAACAAATTTAAACCTAACCATCTGTGATATGACCGAAATTTGGAAAGATATTACATACAAAGCTATTTGACTTTTTAAGTACCTCTAAATAATAGGTAAGGTATGTCTGAGAAACGGGTTGGAGCAGAAAAACCTCATGGTAAAACTTGAAGATTCCACTTGCAGCCTCTCCTCGATCGTAGCAGTGAATTCCCCCCATCCACCAGTGTCCCGACCAGCGATGACCCAGATCGAGTATAGAGGCACGAGGCATCACGAACCCTGAAAAACACAAGGGACAATCATCTAAATGCTTATGAGTATTGTGGAGACAGTTTAAAGTAAAAAAAATCATCCAACTAAAAATAACAAATATTCCAGAAACCTAGCCGAAAACCAAACATGGAATGTCCTTCCACAGCTTGACCCACGTGAGTATTTTTCCGGAAAACTGATTAACAGCCTGTGCACACCACGTTTTTTAAACGCGCCTTCGACGCGCGTTTTGGAGACGCGCGTCGGAAGCGCGCTTTTATCCTACAGTCCAGTTTGTTGTTGTTTGTAAGGTGTACTGGCTGCGTCTGACTTGCGTGCGTATCGCTACAAACGTGCGTAAATGGCGCGGCGCGCTTAATAAACGTGATGTGCATAGGCTCTAAACTGCCGGAATATTCGTTATCATGGGGTGGTGTGCTATATACAAAGAGAAGAGAGCATTTGACGATTGCTAGTTTCAACACCCATTTAAATTTTCACATAATTATATTCTATTTACGTATTCTAATAACAGTGCAATGGGCAGACCATAACTATAGATGCGCTGAGTAAGTAACCCTTCCCGGTTGAGTTCTGAAGATGGATTACCAATTAGCACTCAAAGTTAAAGCGAGAAAAAACATTTATTTTGAGAATGGTCATTACAAGAAAGATTTAATTAAACATTTATTGTTTAAAGAATAAGTTAAGATAACTTGGTGCGAAGCTAACTTTGACTTAATTGAATTTGATGGAAAATTCAAAGAAAGATGTATACCGAATGCAAAGTTAAAATAAAAACTCAACTGCCTTTTAAAGCAGTTCTTATTACGTATTGTATAGATCGTCAGACATTTTGTTAGTAATTTTATATTCTTAACGATATCAGCATTTTTTTGGAAGTGAAAACTTCTTTATCAGTGTTGTGCACTTTTTGGGATGAGTAAAAAACGTTAAACTGGCAACGTGACCTGATCAAATATTCGTAAGACGGAGGGTCATTTATTTAATTCACACTCGCCGTTTATAAACTCTCATGACAGCAATTTCTGAATTATGTTAGATTTTTTACAGCCGATTGCTTAACCAAATTAAGCCGCCCAAAGGTGGGAAATAGCATCTTCCCCTCGCTACTCGGATAAAATAAACACTATTTTTCAAGTATAAGAAATTAAAAACTATTTTTTCATTTCTCATACTCGGTAAATAGTGTTTCACTTCTATCGGCAGTCCTCAAAGACTGCCCCGCATCTTCTTTTTAATACTAGAAGTACCTTTATCAGATAAAAAACAAAAAATATGAATATTACCAAATGGATCGTCCTTAGCGAATGCTCCAACCGCTTTGCCACTGATGGCAGCAGTGATCCAAGGCACGTAGGGATGTATCATAATGTGTCGTGGCGGCGGAGGTGGGCGGCGTGGACGCAACGGGTCTGGACAGGGCGAACCTCCTGGGAAATTAACAATTTCTAGCAGAACAAAAGGGGCTTGACTAAAAAATGTTTTTACTCACGTAACATTTAAAAAGCGCTTTTAAATAGTCAGCATTTGTTTATAGCCACATTACATGAAAAATCTCCTGACATTTGTCATCTTCTATAGTATTCTACTAGACAAGCCCTTTTATTAGACATCCATATTAGTTATGGAAAAAAATATGCAACACGCCATTTTGTGATGGCGGTCATATTGGATTTGAAATTTATCATAGTGTATAGTATTCTACTAGTCAATCCCTTTCATTTAATACCTATATTGAGGGAGTTGTGTAAAATAAATTATCCGCCATTTTGTGGCGACGGTCATCTTGGTTCGATTTTTTTCAAACATAGCAAAGAACACTACCGACTAATTCACCTTTCAAACAAAATCAATCTTGGTTCGTCCATTTGAGAGTTACGATGCCACACACACGCACGCTGACTCACAAACACACACACACACACACACACACACACACACACACACACACACACACACATAGACACGCGCACGCACACACACGCACACGCACACACAGCAATCGACGTCAAACTTATAACATCTCTCTTTTTGCGTCAGGGGTTAATATAGTTAAGAACACATAATTAGATTCAGCTACATGTAGATATTCCGATGTGTGGTTTGTATTTAGAACTAACATTTAATTTATAACAGTAATGATTTAGTCTTATTCCAATGGCATATGTAACGGTTTTACCTGTTGATAGCGCAACTAGAGACCAATGACCGGTATGTTCGTGTACTACAGTAGGAGCCCCGGAAACGAACCCGCACCCCGTCGTACACGTTATCCTATTGCGGGTCATTGCAGTTGAATTCTGAAATATACTCTTTTATATAAAACACAGTTATTAATTTGAAGTAGTTGTTCAGACTATAATACACTCATAGGTGCATGATTTACAAAATGTGAGCAAAAGATATTTTATGTTCAATTGATTCATGTGGATCTTGCCGTAAGAATAGTCGCAGGCGCAACAACACTGTACACGACGCCATATACACTAGCACTAGAAAAACTTTTCCTAATGCCTAGTGATCAAGGGTTCTATCAAGAATAACGTGTGGCCTCGATTTCCTAATATCTATGTAACTAATCTTGTGGCCTTCTTTATTGTATGGACAGTGGTTACCCTGGTCAGAGTTATTCAAGTCGCCTAGTAGGCCTCTGAGTTAACGACTCTGGATTAAACGACTGTTGTCTAATGATTTCAACCGGGCTAAACGTGCCTTCCGAAGCATGAAGACGCTCAGAAAGCTTAAATATAATGTGATTAACCCATTAAGAAATTAGTTTAAAATAGTTTGCAGAAAAAAAGCTAATTAGAAAGCGAATTAATAAAAATTAAGTAAAAAATACAAGCCTCTATTTTATCGTACAAGTAACATAATTCTCGGGGTAACAGGTTGACATGAGTTATTTCTTTTTCTTCTTCTACATAATCACGAGGTACTTCTGTAAATAATATAATAAACATATATTGTTCATACCTAGTAGTGTCAAATAATAATAAGCTATTGATTGACATCTCCAAGTACCAAGAACGTCACCTTAAGAAAGTCAGGTTGGTTTATAGTTAAAGCAAAGAAGTGTAAATTCTCACCGTCACCAGAACATCAGTGGAAGCAACCGGACTTTCACAAGGTAACTTTCTTACTATGTCAAATACAGAGAAGACATTCCTTAATATTAACATTAATAACTTAATGTTGTGTTTCTGTGTTTTCGTCCAATCCAAAGAGAAACGCCGGTTGGTGTTCATGACTTTTCGCCCACCTAGAATTACTTTGGTTTATTGTATTTGATAGCTAGGCAAACGAGCAAGTGGGTCTTCTAATGGTAAGTGTTTGACGCTTCCCATGTACACTCGCAACACCAGAGGAGCCGCAAGTCCTTTGCCGGCCTTTAAGAAAGGAATAGGCTCGCTTCTTGAAGGTTGCTATGTCATACCGGATCGGAAACACCTCCGCAGTTAATTGATTCCACAGAGTAGAAGTGCGCGGTTTTCCAAGAAACTACGCCATGTGTCATTGTAAAAGGAGTGAAAATATCTGCAGATTGGTAAAAAGTATATGCGTCCTATAAACATGGTTTCGTGTGTATACAAGTAATATGAAAATATAACACTTTAATTTTTAACTTACCGTTATAGTAATCGATGTGATACAGTTTTGGTCGGGGAAATGACTTATCCTTGCCAAACAAAAAGTCTTTGAAAGGAAGACATGTTGGTAACATATATTCTGAAATCAAATTAAGAAAACATACTAAATATAACATGTAAACTGTCTAAAAAGATTCAACACGCATGTGTCACGTCAGGCATATAAATAAACTAGCTAAGTGCGAATCGAACAAAAAGAATTCATGTTTAATTTAGATGTATAAAAGTTATTTATTCATATACTACTGAAATATTGAATGCGCAACTAAGTTTTTAGGTACAAAGAATAAACAAAAAGTAAATTATCCGGGACATATAACACAGCGTCATCAAACCTAAACTAAGCAAAACTTGTACTATAGATACTAGACAACAGATTGAAATGCTTATTGACTTTTTATTCGTATTTTCATATACACAATATCCACACTAGAATAAATAAAATAAAAGGGTAATAAATCCCTGTATTGCGGGTGACTTTCAGGCCAGGAAGTCACGGACACAAAAAATACCAAGACTCAGAAGAACCATATCATTAATTGAACCCAAAACACGGTGACCAAACCACAGCGCTACATATGTAGTCAGGTTCTCTGGTGATTTCAAGAAGAGTGTATTATTAGACAGAAATGTCATTATATCCATTATACCAACATTGATTTACATCCTTTTTATAGGTACTTAATTGAAACTAAAGCAGTGCATTTATAAATAAATACATATTTTGTTATATAGCACTTCCATAATCATGGTTTTCTACTTGAAGTGCTCTACTATAAAATTAGAGCCCTATTCGTTCAATTTCGCCATTTGTTTTGAGGTTGGTTCCGAATAGTCACAAATATTTTCAAATAGAAAGAAGAAGCTGCAAATGTAAATGGCACGTTATAATGGTATGTTTTTATAATGATTGTGTTGGATCTTAAAAATAACATGTGTTTGTGTAACTAGTAATTTAAATTAAATTTTGAAGCATGTTTGATCATAATCGCTTTAGCTAAGTTCACGAAGATGCAATCAGCCCTTTAACAGACACTGCATACTGTTGTTTACTAGCAAGGAAGTCGACTGAAAATCAGTGTAGGGTATTTCCTACCTAGCTAATGCTGAGACGGCGACCCTTCAGTATGCAGGGAAATCCTTAATTAATATGTAATGGGTCCAAAAATTTTACTTATCTATGTACCTGATCATAATCTTTATTTATTTATTTATAAATAAATAAATCTTTATTTTTATCTCTACTCATGTAGTAAAAGTCGTTTGTAATCTATTGTACCTTCTGTATTGTTGAGTATTTTGATTTCCTGTATGTCTTTATGGCTTATTAAATGTATTCTATTTTAATACCTGTACACGTTTACAATAAGTCAGGCTGCGGTCCATACAACTCACTTGATTTTATAGGTGTGAGTAATTTCAGTAAAGCAAGGCTATTTTTCGCTCCAAAATGCTTATACTCAGGATGCAGTAGTACATCAGCTATGGGCATCAACAGGATCGCGGGTTCACATTCCGCGCCGTCTGAGATATCTTCTATCGTTATGCCACATTCCTCTTCGTCGCGTTCATAGTCACCGAAAATAACGTTGCCTCTGAGAATAAAAAAAAAATTAAAACATAACTTTTGTAAAACCTATACTCAAATGTAATCTGTGTTTTAGGTAATTTGTAATCACATACCAAATTAGTTGTTCATACTTGTTATAGCATAACGATGAACTAACTAGCAAGGTGGACAATCACACTAATATTATAAAGCCGAAAGTGTGTGAGAGTGTATATTTGTTACTTCGTCATGGCTAAACGGCTGGAGCAATTTTTATAAAATTTAGTATGGAATTAGCTGACACCCTGGATTAACACATAGGCCATAATTTATAAAGTTTAACGCGGGTAAAACCGCGGGGAACTGCTAGTAGAATATATTAAAGATTGTTCGCGTTATAATGCTTGAGGTCGACGATTTTACAAACAATACTGAAAAATAAGTATTAAACTTAATGATTTTGAACAACCATTTTGAATGGAAAACATTAAGACCCCAAAAACTGTATATAGCCACGTTCATAATATCTTTAAATACTCATATACCATTCTTTTATCGTTTTATATTCGTATCGTTAATATTCCGCCCGCCTAACAGACGCGGATACGACCCGCAATACTGGCTGTAACATCATTAACCATTGCCAGCTTTTATAACAGGATAAAAAAAAGACAGCTGTAACCAAAGTTAAAGCAAACTGCAGCATAGTTTATTTTTTGTATATGTCCAATAATATTTATAAGTGCAGTAGCAGTCTCACAAGACATTTGTAATTAGTTCACAATTTTTTTTATATGAACTGCAACGTCTGGTTAGGTGATTCCATCTTTAATATGTTCCGTGATATTAAGTTAGGTTTAATTGGGCCCACAAAAATTTGCACTTACCGGGACTCGAACCCAGGACTACCAGCTTCGTAGGCAGGAGCACTACCAACTAGGCCACGGTGACCGTCAAAACACTATCTCAAAAATGATGAAATATTAATGGATAATGGTGAAAGAAATATTGTATACCTACAGTGCAAATCCTGCTGGTATATCAGCCGCATCAACAGCAGTAGATAGAGCGAACTGTCGACTAATTAGCACCACCCGAGGTATTCGAAAGTGATGTGGTTTACCACTTTTAACTGCAATATACAAAATTCTAGTTTTAAATTTTCGCATTTATCAAATGCTACCATAATTTTCTGAGTTTCTCATGCCTGAAAACAATGACGCTGTTATTGCGTTCAGTATCACAGCACACACTTCAATTAAGGCACAGTTGGTAGGACAGCAGGTGTGGAATTGCCTAAAGCAACTCCGTTAGAGTATTATTCTCAGCGGCTTTGTCAACTGAAGCGTGGTTAACGCTTCCATATCTACGATTATTACATATTAAGACACAGAGTTCCTTCTTGTTCCAGTTGAGTCGCAAAGTTCTTTATTTTTTTGACAAGAAAAATAGTCCGGAATGCTCTGGTGCCTTTTGGAGCTCATAAAACTGTTGTTAAATTACTTCTGTCACCTAGCCTTTGTTAGGGTCAGATTCAAACTAATATCGAAGTGTGCACAGTTGCAGGCTTGGAGATTACTGGCCAGGGAAACATTATGATATGATGATTGTTTTATATAGCTACGTTAGCAAACAAGCTTACGGCTCACCTGATAGTTGGAATCAAAACGCCTTGAACCTCATTTGCATCTTGGGCCTTTTCAGCCCTTTAGTAACCTTAACACTTCTTTTTAGAAGTTCTACAGCATCAGTGAGAGATACGGTTAATTGGAGGTATTACTAACCATTAATATACTGTAGTGTCCCCAGCCAAGTAAATTGCAGAGCCGAAAGAGGTCCTTCAGAAGGATCGTATGCTGGATCGTCGTGACAATAGAAAAACTGACTTTGCGTTATAGGCACGCCTAAAAAAAAAACAAATAATTATTAATAATGTTTGTAACATAAAATCCTTAATTAACTAGACTGAATGTCTTCTAAAGTGTATTCTTTTTACTCGATTTACCACATAGCTCGGATTGGTTAGATAGATAGGATAGGATTAACTGCTAAAAAATTGCGGCACCAATAAGACTGCCCGTAACTCAGTCAATGCCACGTAACTTTAAACCAGTGCCTACCTAACAAGTTGTGTTAGGTAGGCACTGGATGCTACTATACAATTGAAATAATTACTAGAAATCAAACGCTACAAAACATGTGCAGTAATATGGGTTCTCATGGGACACTGCAAACTAAATAAAAACAAGCTCAATGTAAAGATAGCCGATGGCATAATTTGCAGATTCTGCCAAGAATCAAAAGAATCTGCAATGTATATTCTTTGCTTGTGAAAACCGCAAATTGGAGAAGTATATGCTGAGGACATCGCATCATGAAACCGGAAGAGATACAAATACTCACTGCTCAAACAACTAAGTTCCTTGAAGCTATACAACATGTAACTTAATTAATGCACACCCTGAAAATAATTTGTTCATAATCGATTACTGAATCGATTTATATCATTTTTAATATAGGTAATTTTTTATTCCAAAAATAATTAAAACTACGGAAATTATTTTAATATTAAGCCTGTACAGTCAAAACAAATAGAAATGGACCGTAAGGCAAACTAATAAGTCTTTTAAAAGCGCAGTTTTATACAAATTATAGTTATTAGTATATTAGTATAATTATAGTATTCATACAAATTCCATCATTCAATACAAAATAAAGAAAAATAAACTTTATTCCAAGAAACGAATTTAGTAAATAACAATGCTTATACATGTTAAATAAAATTCTAATTAGGGTGTTTGAGGGTGTGCGTTAATTACGTTACATGTTGTATATAGTTCACCTACAATAGATCATCAATGGTCGAGATATAAAGATGCTACCAAAGCGTTGAGCTCTATACATTATTATAATAAATAATACGCGGACAGCAAGGGCGGTTTTCAAAAGTACAGACACCAGCACATCCAGCTACCCCAATCTGTCAAATTTCTTTTATAGATTTTCAACTTTATCACAAAAGCATAAGGTTCACTTTCAATTGGGGAAATTTGACAGATTGGGGTAGCTTGATGTGCTGGCGTCCGTGCAAGTATGTCTTCCCGTGGTACATGACTGTCCTAATTGATTAATGTAACTTTCAAGTAGGATATTGAATATTTAATATTACTTACAAAACGTGACGATAATAACGGCCCACCACATTATTACAGAAAAAAATATCGTAAACTGGTCTCATAACGTCCATTAGAGGGAAAATTGTTTGTTTGTTTACCTGCTAGAGAATGCTTGAACAATACCGAAGTTACTCTGTGTTTAATATTATGTTTATTATCCAACTCACTATAAAGGCAATAACTGTGCATATTTGCATGTAGGTCTTTGTTTCTTTGAGATGTGAGAGTGACCTAATAGCAAGTAGCAGGAAGAACTAAGAAGGGTTCGAATCAATAAGAACAATTTAATAAAAATATATTATATTTTTCTGTACACGTTCCAGCGTACTCGATTACATTTTAAATAGGTAGTCAGATGGGTATTGGCTTGATAGGGTGATGTCATAGTTAGATGCTCTGCAGAGATTGGCAAAGTTAAGCAACTAGGCTCGCAGTCAGTCCATAGATGGGTGGCCAGTGAGTTAAATTTCTGAGCGTCACCTTGCTTCGGAGGGCACGTTAAGCTGTCGGTCCCGGTTGTAGTCATTAGATAGTAGTCGTTAAGCCATGTCAAAGAGGCAAAGACAACCCAGAGAGGAAATCTCTGA
Source organism: Pseudoips prasinana (assembly GCA_951640165.1). Classification (NCBI taxonomy): domain Eukaryota; kingdom Metazoa; phylum Arthropoda; class Insecta; order Lepidoptera; family Nolidae; genus Pseudoips; species Pseudoips prasinana. Next base: position 11,478,328 of record OX621239.1, read on the forward strand.
CACTAGGGTAACCACTGCCCATACGACAAGTAGTATTAATCTTGGGGGTGGATCGTTTCTTCTCTGGTAGCCCTCATGGTAGGTATAGCTGACTCAGGTGGCAACCAACTCACAACAGTCAATACCGTAGCAGGGAAATTCCTGGGACGCTATCAACATGAGTTTTAGGCAAGATTAGGACTACAGCAAATAGTTCTAGTCTAGCACAGTAACCCTTTAATAGGCTAAGCAGCTCCAACAAAAAAATGAACAATTTCAACTACAACTACTTATCAGTATAAGATAGAACTCACCCCAGCGGCAATAATACACAAAACAATTATTTAACTTAATATATTCAGTACCTGAGCACACAATAATTATAATCATAAACGTAGTACAGTTGGTAGACCGAACAATCTTACGATGACCGCCGTAATGAATCTAATTTGTCATCCAATGTCATCGCTCATGAACGATCGAACAAGGAAGTTAATCCTAGCGATGAGTATCTGAAAACTTACGGCAATCGTGACCATTTAATTTCGTCAGGCTCTTCCTTCTTGTATGCAACGTGACATGAGCGAAAATATATTTCGCTTTTAAATTGATTGCGATGAATGAGAATTCGGCAGAATCGTTTCACTTACCCTGATTATTCAAGCAATGGAACCCAGAATTATATAACATAAAAAGTAAAAATTAAGGAGCTTAATTTAGCCACGAAACTGAGCAACCTTTTATTAATTAGCATAATAAATAAAATCAGCGTTACAGTCGTATTTTGACAATTTAATATTGGATATATTGTGCCGAGCTACTATTACTTAAGCCACCGTCAGAACAGAACTTTTAAACATTCATGAAACTTGCATGTTAGTATGTATTTCTAACTTTATTTTTAACCTCAATAAACTTCTTCTAATTCTACACCCATCTCTGTCATTCAACATCCAAGCAACCACAAGTATGAATGCCAGTAGATTCTATCTCTCTCGGAGCAACTCATTTCTTGTATTTCAGATGTTTCTAAAAATAAGAAACATTAATGGAGAAATATAATATTTTAATAAACAACCGTCAGCGCAGTGCGCTATATCCGAAATTCCGTCCGGAGTGTCTTGTTTTCTTCATTTCCTTCACCGGCGGGAGGAAATAAAATAACCATCAAGCCCATGTTGGCAATTTAAAAATAATGCAGCAAAAATACGTTGGAAGGAAAGATGCAGGAAAACAAATCAGGATCAGCCACTGTGAAGCTTAGTAGTTTTGATCATAGCGAATGCGAATTTGCATTTGTTAAATGAACGGGTACTCTCACCCGCACTTTTAATTAATTTTCACGTTTTCAGTTAGCTTAAGATGTTTACTTCTTCATCGGACAATAGAGTACAGCATGAGTACAAATCGGCTAGAAAATAAAACTTTAGGGTTCAAACCCCGACTTGAGGTGTTCACCTACAAGTAGGTGTACCTATGTGATAGTCTCTTTTTGAAGTTATACTTCTTTTGGCGCGATGGAGAAAAATGATGAGAGTGAATTTTTACGATGCGCGCGCACACCGACACCAAAAAAAATAACAGCATGAAGTTAGTTCTAGGTGGTATGAAAATTGATAACTATGTTCAAGTTGTATATTAAGAAGTATAACTTCTAACGCGTGTACATAAGTACACACAAGTTTTTTATTTTCCAACTGTCACTCTATGTTAGTACACAAAGGTGTAGGTCTATAACCAGATTGGGGAGCGAAGATAGTATTACGTCCATATAAATTCAAATTAAGGGTCATGGAGGGCAATGATGGTCACGACGCGATTGTGGTCGTACTATTGCCAGCAAGTACGATAAATGGGATTGTATACAGTGCCACAATAGCTTCGAAGAGTGTTGAATTGCTCTGAGTAATAATAATAATCTTTATTCATCAGAATCATTGTACTACATAATGACAATTTACGGCGATTACTGTTTTCAACCCACGTTTTCCACCCACAGGCTAAAATTAACACCGATAATATTAATTGTGAGTAGGCGTGGGTAGAAATTGAAGATTAAAAACGGAAATACCCCAAATTACAAAATCATTCTAGAGTACAAAAACTACAGTAACATGGTTGGTGAGAAGAAAATATCTATCATAATAAATCTTACACAATATGCATAAAAGCACATTATGATGCGTTTACTATAGACAAGTTTCGATGTTCAATATGTAAGTTTTGATATCTTCCAGCTCGTCTATCACGTTCCTGAAACAGTGCTTACGTGAGAGGTATAGCAGGAATATTTGACTGCCACATCTGCAAAGGAACTGGGTTGGCGCTTGACCGAGTTAACAAAGCGTTTAGAACTTTTGTTCATCCAATGCTTGATAGCAGGCAGTGAGGAATTGGTGTTAAGATTTTTGTGTCTAAAGTACCACAAGGCGCCGACCGCACCTTACTTGAATCAATTTAAAAATGGTTGGAGTCAGTATAGAAACCTATGAAAGGTGTGTAAAATCAGATTAAAACGAACGTCGTATAAATTTAAAAAATGGCAATGAACATTGTTCTGTGTGCATTCAAGAGTGAGTAAAATCGACCACAAGCAAATGCGTTTCTTTTTTCGTACCAACCCTGGCGTCCTTCCTAAGGATAATATTTGAGGTAGGTTGCCAGAGTTCTCACCAGAGAAGGGGGGGAGGAGCTCCAACGTGTAGTGATGCCATGTGTGTCGCAAACGCTATAAGCTACCGGAAGCTGCGTACTTTCTGGTGGGATGAAACATTCATCCAACCAGAAAGTATATAAGGTATCGGGGTGAAATAGCACTTGTACTAGACACTTTGACACAAAAAATTGTATGGGAAAATTGTATGGGACAGTGAATTTGTCCGTTGTTTATTATTATTTATTCAATCTTAAATCCCTGTAAAGTCTTGTAAGATGGAACGGAATCTTTCATCTAAAAATCCCACTCACACTTGGCCAGTTATTGAATATTTAATATCTTAATTTGATACTTCTAAAGCACAATACCACGACCTACTTTTTTAAATTATACCTACTGGGATTTTGTACTTGCAACGCGGAATATAATTATTTGAAAGCTCCATAAGCTGATGCAAGCAAACATAAAAGTCCCTTTGACGTCAGATAGTCAGTTTATAATCCAGCTGAAGTAAATTTTGAGGGAGGATAAGCAGTATTCTTCTACATAGCAACGCTAAAGTAAGCAATGATTTATTATATTAAAAATCCTGTATTATCCCTTAGCCACGCAGCGCTGACTTTGTTGATCATAAAAGAGTTCCCGGATTTCATAAAATTATTCATCTTTGTACTATGGGGACCGACAAATCATAATTCCACTGAAATACACACTTATTTATTCGGGGCGGTAAGTTTAGAGCTAGTAAAGTTTATTTATACCAGTTCTCGGGGTATAGCCTGGAACTTAATTCTCTAATATTTTACATCGTAACATTATATTTGATTTTAACGGCAACAGAAATTCAACTACATAGTCAATACAATACAATGAACTTACATTATTGTGATACATATAAATAAATAAATATCTTGGGACAACTAACACGCACTGTGTTGAGTTCGTGATAAGATTTCACTAATATTATCACGAATTAACATGTACTGTACTATAGCAACCAGACAACTGATGAACATACTTATGTATTTCTAAATACATACATATTATAGATAACTTACATCCAGACAGACGGAACAAATAATTATGTTTAATTATGCGTACACGGCGCCTTGCAGCGTACAGACACCAGCACATCAAGCTACCCCAATCTCTCAAATTTCCCCAATTGAAAGTGAACCTTATAATTTTGTGATAAAGTTGAAAACCTATAAAAGAAAAGGGTAGCTGTATGTGCTGGCGTCTGTACAGAGTTCCATAAAATAATTATATTTTTAAGGCCCATGCCACAATGCGCGGCAACGTGAATTATTCGCAACAATGTCGTTTAAAATAGAGAAAATTTTGATGACGATACTAAATTTGTTATTTATGGTAGGTAACATAAGAAAGCGCTTACCGTAATTATTTTAATAGTAATTCTTTGAAGTTTTTATTCTATATTGCTTTTTGGAGATAATTATTATATGATTTTTGATGCATGTATGTATGACTATTTTTGGGAACAATTTTATATAGTTAAAAAGAAGAATATTTTGTTTATATCTATTTTACGTGTTTTGTGTTTGTTTTTTTTACTTAGATCATTACTTTCTTTTATTTTCCAATCGAAAAAAAAATAGCGATTGTAGTTGGAAGGAATTTGTTTCAGATATTAATGTAATTAAAACATTCATTGTGAACAAACTACATTTGCAAATAACTGTCGTGTGATATCAAAGCATACAGACTGTTTCATACTCTTACATTTTACAGTGTCCAATAATAATGACGTTGAAAGGCGGTAGAAGAGATAAGTAAGATACGCTCAGTCTTTCAGATTCAGAATAGGACTGTTTTCTATAGCTTTATGATTCATTCACTTATCAAATTAATATATGGCCGTCCCTATTCTGACATTATCTCTTGCATATTCGTATTAGGAATAAAGCAGCAGGTATATTTATGTTTTCCGGGACAAATAATGCATCTTGTCGATATTCGTAACGGCATGCGGCACTATGTCAATCACACAATCTACATCCATTCAGACAGTCAAGCGGCTCTTCTAGCCTTGAACTCTGACACTATAATGTCAGGGTTGGTTATGAACTGCATTGACAGTCTCAACACCCTGTGCCTTAGGAACAAGGTGATACTTCGATGGGTACCGGGACATGCGGGTATCGAGGGCAACGAAAGTGCCGACGAACTTGCACAGGCTGGAGCTAAATTGGTCCAATACGGCCCTGAGCCGCTATGCGGAATACCAAAAAGCACAGTCTAACTCACCCTAAGGAACCATTGCCAACAGGAAGCTATTAAACGCTGGCACAAACTTCCAGTTTTAACTCACTCCAAAAAAGCTATCAAGGGCTACGACGCAAAACTGCAAACGAAGCCTTCGCGCTTAATAGGAGGAATTTTTGCAACATAACAAAAAACTGACGGTCACCATAGCCTAGTTGGTAGTGCTCCTGCCTACGAAGCTGGTGGTCCTGGGTTTGAATCCCGGTAGTGCAAATATTTGTGTGATGAGCACGAATATTTGTTTCTGAGTCATGGATGTTTCCTATGTATTTAAGTATTTATCTATCTATATAAGTATGTATATCGTCGCCTGGTACCCATAGTACAAGCTTTGCTTAGTTTGGGGCTAGGATGATCTGTGTGACATTGTCCCGAAATATTATAACTAGGGTGTTAACGGGACATTGCCGTCTCAGGAAACACCTGTCTACGGTGGGCATCGGAGACTGTAGAGTGTGTAGATTCTGCAATAACGCAGACGAAACACCTCTACACCTGCTCTGTCACCGTGAGCCACTGATGCATAAATGTAACACCGTCTTGGGCCAACACTTCTTGCACCAGGACGATGTTATCGATACTCCTGCCAAAAAGATTCTGCAATTTATCTATGTTGCAGGGTTAGACAGGGAAGTTTAGTTGGAGCGGCGAGCAGAATAGTTCATCACTGGACACAGTGTTACCAGGACCTCGGGGGACTTGAAATAGCCGCCACCAGAAGAATAAGAATATGAACGGCATGCGGCAGGTAGATTAGTAGATATTAATATTAGTACGCCTGCTTCTTTGGTCTAGCGGTAGCATGTTCAAGTATAGATAATGAGATGCTGGGTTGAAATCCCGGATCAGCTGAAAAAGTGTTTTCTGATTTATTCTGGCAAGGAACACTTAGTGCTCGGAGTCTGGAAATTGGCGATGTTTTAAGCGCCTGCCTCGATGATTAGGTAAATCTCCCCCCAATAATATTGAATAACTCCGGCAATGGTATCGGGAGTGAGAGTGAGAAGGTGTCCATTGAGATTAGCCACCATAGAGGAAGCACTATTATTAGTAATCCTGTATTACTATCCACTTTCGAGGCCGACGTACGAGTACATTCGAAGTGCCCAGCCGGTACTGCCTAATTTATATTACTTTAGCGACCAATAGATGGACAAACCGATGTTGGCCAGAGTAAAAGAAGTTCTCGTTCGTAATGATTAGGTACATTTTAGCCCGCACGCGTACTTTGTGTTAATAACAAAATCAAAGGCGTACACCGTCTGAGTTAGCTAGATTGAACTTTATTGCGCCGTTACGAGAATAGCTCACTCCGTTTAAAAATAGCCAGAAAGAAAATTAAGTTGCCTGAGCATATTGTGATAAGCTGATTAAATTTTCCAGAGAACTTTGAAATGCCGCATTTTCTTATTTTGTGTTGCCTCTAAATTGAAATCTCCTAAATTAATATCGTACAAAATGAATTAAGGATGGTGCGAAGTAATTGCTGAATTAGCGGCATAGACTGACAATATTACTTTATGATAATTTTTTGTCTAAGTACTCTATTGTTGAAATAAAAGTGTCTTGAATATCTAAGAAATTTTCTTATTAAAAATATATAATTTATTTGTATTTGGGGCTCCATACTCAAATACCAAATGCAAACCTTATTGCTTTTACTAGTGCAGTTTGTATGTAAGTATGTCTTTTAAAATAGGATGTAGGTGGTGAAAGTAATAAGGATAAGATCGTACTCCGCAAGTTATGGGATCATTTGTTCGCTAATAAAATTAATTAATGACCCAAAATTTGTATGTTTACCCTCCATGTTAAATAATGTTTCCAGATATTGGCATTGGTATTTAAAGTAAAGTAAAATACTCTCTATTTGTACACCATAACTTAAAATTAAAAAAAACTTAAAAATATAGGTAAAGAGTAAGGTCTTATCGCTACTGCGATTTCTTCCAGACTACTTAGTATAGAATGGAGAAATTTTAGCGGATGTCCCATATATGATAGAAATATCGATGATAGAAATATTGACGATCACCGTAGCCTAGTTGGTAGTGCTCCTGCCTACGAAGCTGGTGGTCCTGGGTTCGAATCCCGGTAAGTAAGTGCAAATATTTGTGTGATGAGCACGAATATTTGTTTCTGAGTCATGGATGTTTTCTATGTATATAAGTAGGTATTTATTTATCTATATAAGTATGTATATCGTCGCCTGGTACCCATAGTACAAGGTTTGCTTAGTTTGGGGCTAGGATGATCTGTGTGACATTGTCCCTAGATATTATTATCAAATTTACTATTAACTCTGTCTCATGGGGCATCATTTAATGATTATTGCATTTAAGTCGATTTTGTAAACTTGTATTTGTTTTCTTCATTTAATGAAATATCTCTTCCTATACTATTAAGTTAATAAATAAACGTACGACCTTATCATGTGTATACTAAAAATTAACTATGATTCTTAACGTAATGCAGTTCATAGGATATGTCCAAACAATAACATTTCCTTTCAAAATTTTACCACTTCAAATATTGTGGTCCTACTGTTCTTAGGTTTATATTTTTTTATCATTTTAAACCTCTTTTAACTGTAAAACATAAATATACATAAATACCATTAATATAATAACATCTATAAATTTACTTGGATTTTAGTCAAAATTTATTTATAGTTTATAATAATTTATGAAAATATTTAGAATAGAATAGAATAGTTTATTTGCTCGAGACATGGTTACAAAGATGGTACAAAATACATTTTACAATAGGTACAGCATGTTTCACCGATACTTCGGTATGCAAATTTATTGAATAATATTGTTTTAATGCATAATTCAAAATCAACACAATCAAATAGAAACACAGAAATATAACAATTATAATACAAAATACAGTCTACAGTTAAATTAAGTAAAAAAATGTATTATAAGTCAATCACCACTACACAATCTACTATGTCAATACTTATTTCTAAAGTTGAGTGCAATACTATTATTAGTTGAATAAATATCATGGTCTTATGTCAGAAATTCCTTTATAGTATAATAACATTTTTCTATAAGCCATTTGTTTAGATGTGTTTTAAATTTTCTTAATGGGAGTTCTCTAATATCTCTAGGGATTTTGTTAAAGATTTTAATTATCATAAATGTACAATTTCTTTTGAACACTCGCATGTTGGTCACTTTAAACACTCGCATGTTGGTCTAGAGCTCAGTAACCCTGACTGCTGAGCCAGGTGTAATCTTTCTATAATATGCAAGTATTATATACAGACGACAGCACATCAAGCTGCCCCTACCTGTCAAATTTCCCCAATTGAAAGGGAACCTTATGCTTACGTGATAAAGTTGAAAAAGTATAAATGCATTTGACAGATTGGGGTAGCTAGATGTGCTGGCATCTGTACATAGGTAAGTATAAGTTTGTCAGTTGTTTGGTTGCCATAGTACAGGTTCTGCCTAGTTAGGGATAGCAGTGTGTTAGTTGTCCCATGATATAAAGATAAAGATATTAAGTTTATCAGGAAACCCGTGACTAACAAAGCCGTAGATAGACAGCAAATATATTCATATATATATGTCGAAGATAGTTAAAAATTAAATTCGCCAACCAAGTTCGACATTTAGTTGGTACTGTACAAAACATTGTTGAGAGTATATTTTGATATTGTAATTAGATTATAGTTGTTAAAGAAAAGCTGTTATAACTTCATGATAATTCCTGTTGGATTCCAAACCCTGACATACCGCTTTTGGCCCCGGATCCTACATCAGAAGTGGGATTAGGACAAGCGCAGGTGTCGGAGGCTGAAGATCAATGGCGTACGGAAATACGTCACGCGTTTACTCGATACAATTTACAAAAAGGATCTAAATCCAAATAGTGTACGTATTAAAATTCATGAAACAATCCAACAGGAATTATCGTGAAGTTATAACAGCTTTAAATAAAATATTTGATTTGATTTGATTTTCTTTAACAACTGTAATCTAATTACAATATCAAAATATACTCTCAACAATGTTTTGTACAGTACCAACTAAATGTCGAACTTGGTTGGCGAATTTAATTTTTAACTATCTTCGACATATAAATATATATATATATATATATATATATATATATATATATGTATATATTTATACTTTTTATATTTTTCTAATTTTGACGTTTTGTAATAGTCGTGTTTTGTTATGTCAGTTGGCTATGTGAAGAGAAAATATTATATCATATTATATCTGAACCAGCTCTTTTTATAATTACCAGTCCCAGTCTCTTAAAATAACAGTAGGGCTTCTTTTAGCACTCTAGGTACGGACTCCTGAAAATCATTGTTCCCAAAAATCTGTAAAACTAGAAAATTATGACTCTAATGTTTTGTTTACGCCATTTCCCGGCAAAATTTAAAAATAATTAGCGGTCGCTTCAATACTTGAAAAATAAGGGTTACTTGTTTTGCTTACCCCTTTCTGTAGGGTACCGTTATAGGTATTGAAAAATGATTACGAACTTACTTTGTTTGTAGAAATAAAAAAATACAATTAACTAGCTGTGCTTACTACTGTATTCTCGTAGTAACCGATATTAACTTTTAATATTAATTTTAATTCGATTAAACCCGGATAATATTATTTTGATTATTTACCATACTTACTTATCGTATGGGCAGTGGTTACCCTAGTGTCAGAGTTGTTCAAGCCGCCCAGTAGGCCTCTGACATGGCTTAACGACTGTTGTCATTCATACAACCGGGACCGACAGCTTAACGTGCCCTCCGAAGCACGGAGACGCTCAGGAATTAAACCACTTTGGCGGTCACCCATCTATGGACTGACCGCGAACCTAGTTGCTTAACCTCACCGATCACTTACGGACTGGTGAGAGCATCTAGCTATGAGCGCCTTTACCATAGGATCACGAAAAGAACCACGAGAGATGGTAGGGGAAAAAGGAAAGAGGAGGACCGGTACAGGTTCTCGTGGGCGCTGACGTAATAGTGAGGTGACTAAATTAACCACTGCACTGCGCCAAACATCTTGTCCCGTACAGTAAAACCTCCTAAGCTATCTATAATGTGGCAGTGTGAGAAGTGTCCTACTACCGCCATGTGTAAGCAGCTCCAGGTAATAAAAAAATTATAATAAATGTGTCATCATGTCTTAGCAAGGGTCAGACACAATGTCCTCCTAGCCGAATTCCGTCCACGGCGGCCAGTCTCAATAGAGATTAGCCATCTGCGCGGGACATATTATAGTGCTCAAGTGTGTGCGCAAACACAGGAACACTTTCTATTCCATCACTCTCATGATCCGATGGGACGCCTAGCGACACGACCGAAATGAGTTCAGGTACAGGAGCTACGGCTATACGTGCTCTTCGAGGCACGGGGGTATAATACCATCAACTCCCAGACTTCGGGCTAATGCTGAGAAATTTTTCTTTTTACAGAAAACTCCCAAAATCACTTTCGGCCCGACCCGGATTTGAACCCAGGACCTTGTTTTCTGCGGGTGAACACGCTACTGCTAGACCAACGAGGTAGTCGAGGTAGACAAGCAGCTCCGGGGAGACAAGCAGCTCCAGGTAGACAAGCAGCTCCAGGTAGACAGCAATCTGTTTGTGGCACAGTAACTGTGCTGGATTAGCAGGAGATGGCAATAAGGGATTATGGGAGGCTGATCCCGAGCCCTACGTACGCACGTATCCCAATCATCTGGGACACTAGAGCAGCATATGCGAGTTCTCGGGGGTACTGCCATCAGACGCCAAAAGAAGTCCACGACAGGTTAGGTTAAGTCTCACCAGCAGACACTTCTTGCGGGTCTAATGCATAAGCAGTCCCCTTGCCTTATCATAAAAAAGGGCTATCTATCATATAAAAAAGAAAAATCTGCCCAACATGTGCTGTTCACATACATTGTATGAAGTGGACCACTCGAAATTTATACAGGGTTAAATCTGACGGAAATCCTCTTTCGTGCATCGGAAATTTTCAAAAACACGTTTATACATTTATATGCAGGTATCGCAGGACCGGCAATTGACAAATAAATTTAAATAAAACCTATGTTGTATGAGTATTGGGAGTAAAAGTGTTCCAAAAAGATCAAATGTTTGGAAAGTTCACGTTCCTGCGAGTAATCAACAAACAATCTGAATCTGAAGAACAAGTACAATTTAAAACAAGAAAATTGATATATAGTTTCAGGGTGTTTCTTAAGCCGCAGTTTGAACTCATATGATCTACTATTGAAAGTAAAATGTAAAATGTATACAATAAAATAAGAAATTATAATTTCCAAGTGATCTGGCAAGCAATGAGTGATGATTCCACTTTCTTTAAAGTCCTATACATATCTATATTCTATCTATCTGGTATATGAATCAGATCGTATGGTTAAAATTTTACATGTACTGGAAACTCCTCCGAAAGACGTAGTGGACGTCTTTTGGAGGGAGTTTCCAATTCGTGTAAAATTTTAACCATACGATCTGGGCAAAAGCCTCCGCCAAAAATCTCCACAATTGCTGGCGTTGCGCTACCCGCATCCAGCTGTTTCCAGCGATCCTCACAAGATCATCCGTCCATCTTCGCTCGTCGGTTCTACAAGTAAGGCTGATTTCAGAGTCGCGCCGGCGAGCGGCGCCGTCCAAACGCGCGCGCTTACAATTACACTAGATAGTAGTTGCGTTTCATAGTCACGCAGTTCAAACGCGCCGCGTGTGAGACGCGCGCCGACGGCCAGAGCTGCCCAAGCTTCTCTACTGGCAGCTAGCGTTTCAGAGTGACGCGTCTCGCACGCAGCTGTTGAGACGCGCTGGCCGCCAGCGCGTGCCGCGCGCGTCACTCTGAAATCAGCCTTATGTGTCACGCTCACTGACACTTCAGCTTTGCAATTCTTCGGGCTACGTCGATGAGTTTGTCAAAAAAATCACAATCACCACTCGTACCTATACACCAAACATATTTACGCTATTAATTTAGTACTGCGTATAATTAAGAACCAAAATAATTTATTGTGCACATATATTTTTAAGTCATTCAAATTCCGCGTCCCTTTTTCTTTCATCTGACAGTTAGAATCCGAGAGTATGTAATTAGGATGACAGACAACACGGCTCGATTAGTAACATAGATTAAATAATTAATGTATATTGTGCAATAGTCGAATTAGTCGTAATTAGTTGGTTTTTGGTGTGTCGAAATAAATGAAAAACGTGTGACATTCTTGTCAGACGTTCTACATAATCACAAAAAATATATTTTTTTAGTTTATATACTGTGCATGGTACGTATCTAGAAATTAGTGTTAAAATATTAATATTTTTTATTTTATAAGTCTCTATATCCACATATTTAGTATTTTAATTAGTTGTTAGTAAGATTATTAGTGTTCAGATACTTTTAAAATAGAAATGCGAGCTGTACTGACACACGAATTGTCCGATTGTTATTTTTACCTGGTTCCACCAGAAAACCAGCGCTGCAACAGTACTGTCGCAGCTAGTGCTGAGATGGGACCAATTCAGACTCGCACAGATAGCAATTAAGAACTTCTTTATGTGTACCTATATTATTCTTACCTGTGCTTGTTTACGGAATACATATATTTTCTTTCTTTCTTTCTCTTTCAATTATAGATAAACACCACTTGCTCATATATCTACATATATGTCATAAATTAATCTATATCATGCTAACAGTAATGATTTTATAAGGTTAATTTATTCTATCTTTTTTTTGTAAGTAACATGAAGTATATTTATGTACAGACGCCAGCACATCAAGCTACCCCAATATGTCAAATTACTCCAATTTAAAGTGAACCTTATGCTTATGTGATAAAATTGAAAATCTATAAAACAAATTTGACAGACTGGTGTAGCTGGATGTGCTGGCTTCTGTACATTGTGCTTATTTATTTCAACAAATTGTACTCTTATCTATATATATCTTACCTATTATAGCCTCAACTATAAAATACAGATGCTATGTGTGCCTCGTAGAATAATTAAGGTGGGAGGCAAAAAATAAATCCTTCGTGACCTTCTCATTATTTGATTCTAACAGTAAGCCTACAATTAACCTCAAGCCTACACTTATAATTAATGATTTAATAAATCACCCTAATTGTCCTTTATTACGCATCTTACATCACTTTAATTGAGACAACCAACGCTATGAGAGTCGAATTTTCGACAATTTCCTTTGGTCTTATGAGCATTTAATTTTATCCGTGGACGCCAACGCGAGATAGGGGTAACACTTTTACTGGAAAATCGATCTTATATACTCTTCTACTAGGTTTGATAGTTACCCCTTGCTTGCAGGCGACTGTATCTGCCGATTTAATTACTAACAATGTTAGGTCGTTATTAAGGCTGTGCCCTTGGCGACAACCTTTTGACATTTATAAAATAAGCAATGGGGTGTAACAATTACCAAGACAAAGCATTAAAGTTGATATATATACAATATTGTGTGATTAAATAATGCTAGGGATTAGTAAGTACTCAAAGTAATAAACCAACTTGAAACATTAATTACCAGCGACCCAACCCGGCTCCAACTTGGTAGGTAGATAGATAAAATTGTATTCTTTGCACTAAACTAATAATTTTTTGATCTTACTCGTGTTTTGATTGACTAATTTGAATGTAAAAATCGAGTAGGACTCGCACACTAAGGGCAACCACCATTATCTATAAAATCACGTCTGTTATATGGGAAGCGTTAAATATTTAGTTTATTATTTTCGTAATATAAGTGAATGTGTTGCCGTTATCAAAAACGACATAAAAATTCACACAAAACTTATATTTATGTGACAATTGTAAACCCTAGTATATAATTTTATAAAGTTTAAGATAGCCAATAATATTGTAAAGCTACAACTTGAACGTCCTTTTTTACTAACATTTAAGCTAGGTACATGCAAAATACATGCGGGGCAGTATTTGGAGACCGCTGATAGAAGTGAAAACTATTTTGTACACTTCTAATCTAAATACACACCATACTACAATATAATAGTTAATAAATTTAGCTTCTGTGAAGCATGACGCGACGATGACGTGAGTTTCACGCTTTTTGTTCACCCAAAAAGTACACATATATACACAGTATACTTATAGCTCATGGGAAGCGTGACGTGATGATGAGTGCCATGATTTTTTATCAACGCGGGCCCGAAGACATTTTCACTACGAAAATGCTAGACCGCTGTGTGCGCTTATTATAGAAACTTAAAATAAAACTGTAATAAAATAAAATCAAGGAGGGTTATTAAAATGTAAACTGTTAACTTCTTCGACCGTTAAGGAAACGGACAAAACTACCATAGAGTTAGCAGTAGAAATAGTTATTCGGTCTACAATGGGCCATTAACTCCGTGATAATGGGTTGCAGGTGCTGCTATCCCGAAGCAGGATCCACACCCGGTATGTTAATATGTTTTTAATTGCTTTTCTATCCTTAAACTAAACCAGTTTCCGAATACGCGATTGCTTTAAATCAGGATACCGCTTTGATTGCAGTAGTAACAAGCAACATGATTGTGTTAAATCTGTTTTCATTAAACATGTTTTTGCAATGCTAGGAGAATTTCAATCGAATCCCGTCTCTCAGTTGGTGCGTAAAAGAACCCATTGATTATATTTGGTAATATTAAGAGAAACCGAGACGGTATTGATTATAGTAGTAGAGATGGTATTGTTATTTTTTTTATTAAACACTTTTTACTATTCACTGTGATTCGATTTGAAGAATAGTAAATTTAGTTATAAGAATAAATAATTTAGTCCTCATAGTTGAGACTATTGGATCCTGGGATAACAAAGACGAATCCATACTGCCGATATTGTCCTGCTCTCCATGCATACTTGTGCAAAAGAAAACAATACTGGTGCTGTCTATTTTTGTATGGTTTCCTGTTCCAGTTTTGTATTCTCCTATTTCTTCCTCCAAACTAAACAACAAATGCGCTATAGAATACAATTTAATTTCTTTCTTTCTTTATTGGAGTATCCGAAACTCAACAGTTTTGTTAATAAAACCAATTTACTACTATTTGACTATGTTATCAAGCACAGCCATCAAACAACAAAAAAAAAAACAAATAATATAATACAAAAAAAACAGTAACTAAATAATGGTTGAGTCTGTTGCGACATCCTCAGGACACCGCATAACAGTGATCAACGTATTTACAATCCAGGCAACTCGCTAACATGCTTAAAATCCTGAGGTGCTACGTACGCCTGACTGTATTTTGTTTAATTTTACCAGATTTGTTAACCAGGGATTTATTTTCGGCAGTGTTTAATAGGCAGTCTTATTAATTTGCATAGCGTCATATCTTCCACAAAAATAGATTCAAGATTTGAAACTGAGCTGGCCTTTTTGGGTCAAAGAGTAAGCTTTTCCATATAGCGTGGCAATGCGGCCAGCCTTCTGGGCACTTTATCTTCCAACCATGTGGATGAATTTTAGATGCCCTATAGCTTAGTTATAGTAATCGTTAATTTAGCTGATATTATTCTTTTCAATTATCAAATTAAATTACTGATTAAATAGGTGAATGTTTTTAAGTTATTCAAAAATATTATTGATTTGTGAAAAATTATTCACAAATACGAAACTAAAACCGGTTTTGCCTTCTTAACCGACATCGTTCTTCCTTCTTTAGAACTTTACTATAGTATAATAAAAACAATCACGTTGCTAAATAAAATCTATGACTACAATTCTACTAAAACATAAAAAGTGATGCATGTCGGGGCTGCTCACTATAATCATCACACCTTCCTTAGCGCTACTTCATGCTACTCAGGGACTACAATATAATCTTTAAAATTAAGATTTCAGTAGGCCTCATAATTGTACGTTATATTATGTAATTTATTTAAAATAAACAGTTAAATTTTTTTTATATGTTATTCTGTGTAATTAAAAGTAATTAAGATGAGTAATACTATAGAACATAACTCTATGCATTCAATAAAATAGAAAGTACGAGTCCACAAACAAGGAGGAAGTTCCACTAACAATAGCATGGCTCTTAAATTAGCTATCTAATTTAAGAGCCACGCTATTGTTTGCTTTCTATATAGCAGATACTCAAACCCCTACATAATTCTCAGTTTTATCAATTTCCAAACATACTTGAGGATTCAGTTGGAATCCGTTTGAGTGGAACAAAGGTTCGTTACAATCCCAGATTGAGAGAGTTCAAACCACCGCCCTCACCGCTACAGCACTCGGCACTCACAACTTTCCTCCCTTCGTGCGTAACTCGCGAAAGAACTTAATTTGTCTGATATATACATTATAATACGGCGGAACGAAACGTAAGTTCGTAATTAAATATAATCTGGGCTTTTCAACCATTCATTAGGAATGTTTGTATTTTGTTTTCTGTTTATACAAGCAAGTAGGACTGACTCTTCTTCTGATTTATGTAAGACCTAAATCTAATCTCACTTAGGAGCCTGAGTTAGAGTTCGATCCCCATCCAGGACAAATATTTGTGTGGTAAGCAAGGCGTTTTGTTCGATTCGGGTGTAATTTATTTATAAAATGTATGTACTCGTATTTAGAAATATGTAAGTATGTAAATTAGTTGTATGTTACATAGTACGGGCTCTGTCTAGTTTTGGATCAAGGGCACTACCGGCTAAGTCGCCGAACATCGATTTCTTAAATGGCGTTCAAATAAATAAAGGTTAAAAATGACTTCATCAATCGTTAAATCGGCTTCCATGAGCACATGTGACGTCATAAATGGTCCGGAATCGATTGCCAACGTTGACGCCGATTTAACGATTGTTTAAGTCATTTTTAACCTTTATTTAGTTGAACGCCATTCAAGAAATCAATGTTTGGCTACTTAGCCAGTAGAGCACCAGATGGCATTGTGTTAGTTGTCCCAAGATATTTATAAATATTTCTGTAACCTAGTTCTCAGTACCAAGCCTACATGTGAAATGAAAAGTATTTAACGCATACACTTTTATCAACATTACATCAAATAGGACACCCGACGACATTTTTTGATACTGTTGCTACAAATTTGAGTTTAGAGAGTTGATTCCAAGATACTTTCGCAATAATACGTGGGCTGCTTACCAGAATTACCTGATTTTTTCCGAGTTAATCTTAAGCACAGCTCCATTCACTCATTCTAGCCAAGTCAAAGTTAAGAGTGTTAATAATCTCTGGTTTTTCAATTAGGGCTTGAATAGATTTTCAAAACTTTCGCATAAAGGTGGTAGGAGGAAAGAAGTTGGAAGATAGAATTTATAAAAAAAAATTAAAAAGTACGGGAGATAAAATGCCATACTGACGCAGGTAAATTGATGTTAAGCAAGGTACAAAATATTCTTAAAAAATTACAAATCGCAATTTTTTACTGCCGAGCATATTTATGTATCTGCTGATGTGAAAGACGGAAGAACCGTGGATGGACGCTAGATACCAAGGTTCCCGTATATAAATTTGGAACGGAACACTTATTAAATTAAATTAGGTTTGTGAATTAATAACGCCAATGTAATTAATTGTGAAACATTAAGTACCTAACCAATTCATTTATCATCGTCAAAGTGGCCAATAATTCCGAGAATAACCCTCAAATTCTCATTAAGTACGCCTTACAAAGGAGCGTTAAGTATATTTAAAGGATAGGTTACATACCATGATAGCAGGAAGTTACTACCCTTGTGTACCATTTTTTTTTGTTTTTTGTTAAGGCAGGAGGAACGCGCCTACGCATGCCATCCGCAAAAACCGTCGGTGGGTATGTCGGCCTCGCACCGACTAAACCTAACCTGCTGTGGACTTCTCTTGGCGCCTGATGGGAGGAGCCCCGGGAACGCGGGTATGCTGCTCCGGTGCCCTTCTGTGCCATGACCCAGTTGGTCGGGACACGTACCCTGGGAGGGCTCTTGATTGCCCTACCCTATTGCCGACTCACCCTTGTGTACCTACTTGCATATTAGGAGCTCTTCACCTGTATACTGCTTGACGACGCATCAACCTGGTAATAAGTCCTCAAGAGTGAAACAAAAATTTGTTACAAATAAATTTGTCTCTTTTAAAATTTCATTTAAATAATGGTGGCAATTTGACTTATGACGACAGGTGACGTAATGCTCTCTTTTCAAACTTATAACTGTTACCGAATTTCTTATATAAATATATTTTAATGGCAATCCACGTTATCCACGCATCATTTTTAAAACGTTAAGTACGAATTGATATTCTTTCAGGATGGTATTTTTGTATTTAAATACCATCTATACAGACATACAAATAAATAAAATTGAAATGTCTGTTTGTAATATTGAAATAACCGTTATAACGCGCCCCGCAGGGGGGGGGGCGGGACTGGAGACGCCGCGTCACTTCGCGCCCGCCGACAGTCGAGATGTTTTACTGGGTCAGTTGAGTCGATGTCGAATAATGTTACATGTCTATAGTGCAAAGGTTGTAATTTTATTGATACACTACATAACGTGTAATCTGTGTTTTCTTGGTTCCACCTAATAAACAATCTATAACTAATAGCGATGTGTTTTTAATCCGTTATAAGTGGCGCCCAACGTGGGGCCACGAATCCAGTTCAAACCAGATATCGCGTCGGATGAAAAACGTCACGTGGTGCGTGTACCTACTTTCGTTCGTTCGTACGGAAAAAGAATGTGCTAGAAGATGCCGCCACGCCAAGTACGTACGGGCACTAATGTGAGTGATAACGGTGACCAGTCCAGCTCGGGAGACGAAGTTATATACATACTTACATACATACTTATATACATACTTATGTACATACACTGAAACTATGTCTATACTTACATCTAAATGTTATTCTGTGACGTGCAATAAAGTGTACCTATCTATCTATCTATGTCTGGGGACCAGTTGACCTGATTCCTTGCCGCCTTCGCTAAAACTTAGGCGGAAGCGAATCGGCAACTCGTCGAAACCCTCATGACATCGAATGGGAAAGGTGGGCCAGGGGTGCCCCTTGAAGGTTCCAGTGCTGCGATGGCATCCTCACTGTCACCGACGTTATCAACAAGAAATTCCGGCAACATGTCTAAGTGTACGTCGCGCTTCGATGGTCAGAGCCGAGACCCTGAAGCCATAGAAGCATTCATCGACTCAGTGGAGATTTCTAAAGAGTGTGCGTCGGTCAGCGATGACCTTGCATTACGAGGTCTGCCCATGCTGCTGCATGGCGATGCTGCGGTATGGTGGAGAGGGGTCCGGACCGAAGTGTCCTCGTGGCCTGATACCGTCAAGAGACTACGAAATATGTATGGTATACCACGTCCAGCCTACAAGATTTTCTGTAATATATTCGCTGTCGAGCAGAATGAAGAGATGGCGGATACGTTTATTATTAAAATACGGGCTATGATGTCGACGTTACCATACACGTTACCCGAACAAATGAAGTTGGACATGATATACTTATGATGGCTTATTAGATAGGCGGATTCGAAAACGTTTATCACTAGATACGGTAACGAATATTGAGACCCTGATTGATAAGGCGCGAGCCATTGAAGAATCGCTCATGGAAAATGCTAGTACGAGCATAACCTCAACGTCGTCGTCACAGCGTGCGCGATCGGTACGCTACCTACCGGCCGGCTCGCGAAGTTCACGCGTCGTCGCATCGGATGGTGTGAATTTGGCGGGAAACATCGGGCAGGCGCCTCCGGCGCATCGTAGCTTTCAGTCGCAGAGTGCCGCGGTGGCTCAGCGGTTACAAGCGCACTCTCCGCAACGTTCGTCATCGCCTTCGACTCCAATCAGTGCCGATAAAAATAATTCCGCGGTTAAAGTTAAGAGTGAGATAAGTGATAAAAAGTCATTTTGTGTATATTGCAAGTGTCGTGGTCATACACGCGATTCGTGTCCGAAGAATTCTAGAGACTCAATTAATAGTAATAAGTCTAACTTGTTTTGCTATGGTTGTGGCGAGAAGGATTATATTCGAGCGAATTTTCCTAAATGTAAACAAAATGTTTCGACTTGCGATATTTTAGACTCAAATGCGCCACAATCACAAAAGGATGCATTTTATTCACTAGATACAATTTGTAATGTTCAATGTAATGATAACAACGATATTGTTGCTCAAGGTCGACCCATTTTAAATATCGATATTTGTGTCTACCCCGGTACAGCGATTGTTGATACGGCTGCTCGGCGTAGTATTGCGGGTTCAACCTTGTACTCACTTTTGTTACGTTTAGGTATTAAATTTAATTCGCAAGCAATGTCGATCAAGCTTGCTGATGGTAGCATACGTACTAATATTGTAATGTTAGCATGTGTAGAGGTAAATTGAATGTCTAGGTGTATACCTATAGAAATTGTTGTATTTCCTGACGCGTCAAATAACAAGACACTCTTGGGCATAGATTTTATTACGAAATTTAAGTTGGTCTTGAATTTTTCTACTATGACATGGTTCACAGCTGATCGGCCTCAGGTCATTCACCCCCTGCTAACAGAGAGTTCACGCGGCATGGTGCAGTGCGCCTCTGTCAACCTGTTGAGGGACGACGAGGGCACTTTGTTCACACAGGAGGAGCGTTCCAGCTTAGATAATCATCTCAGTGAGTATTCGGATATTTTTGACATAGTCGGAGAGCCAACGCCATTTGCCAAACATCATATAGATACAGGTGATCACGCCCCTATTGCTGTTCCACCCAGGGACCGGACAACCCCGCTTCTGAGTTAAGCCGTTTGATAGGGTAACCCGTTCATTGGGTAACTCGTATCGCAGTGTTACCCTTTGATTGACTTACAGCCTCGAAACCCAGTGAAAGGGTTAACACGTTTTTTATGGTAACCCCGGGAAGGGGTCAACCCCTTCAATGACTTAAGCCATTGAATAGCTTAACTTCTTGAAAAGGTTTTATTCGAGTTAACCTGAATTACCCAATCAACTTAGCAGCGTGTAGATGGGAGTAGGTATACTCGCACCCGTGCGGTGCCACATTGCCTAACTACTTTTAGGTAGGTACAACAAATTTGACGAACGAACGACTTTTTATATTTTAAATTTGAAAGTTTAGTGACGACAAATAGTCGAGCTAATAATTAACGTGTTATTTAAAGAACTGACTTACTTTAATCTTAATTTTGTGACAATCTGTATGATGTGATTATATTTTGTTAAATACTTATTATAATATTTTGCTGTGTGGTGATGGCATAGGATATCATCACCCCATTTTATCACGTAGGGGGCGCAGAAATCGACCGAGGGCAAGCCTACCAGAGAACCGGCAGCAGAGTTTATCTATGAACTATGACCATCAAACTTTCTTTCGCCAACCCGTCTGCCAAGCTATGGGGCTCTGGGGGTCTGCCAAGCTCCCATTCTTTAGGGAGGCTTTTGTCCAGCTGTGGACGTACTTTGGCTGACATGAGGACGATGAAATAATTGACGGGCGTGTTGGAATGGTTGGCAAATGCTTGCTTTTCACGCCGGAGCTCGTGGGTTCGATTCTATTTAGGACAGATATTGGTGTGCATGAACATGTCTGTTTGTCCTGAGTCTGGGTGTAATTATCTATATAAGTATGTATTCACAAAAGAAAAGTAGTATATGTAATATATCAGTTATCTGGTGTCCATAGTACAATCTCTGCTTAGTTTGGGATCAGATGGCCGTGTATAAATAATGTCCCTGGATATTAATATTATTTAAATTATTGTATAAAATGAACTGATATATTATGGGATCTCATATATCTTTTACAGAAACCAATGGCCTGAGAATTTGACAAATGGGTGACAATCTAGTAGGACAATCAATTATACGGCTTCCGTAGCCAAATGGCAAAAAACGGAACCCTTATAGATTCGTCATGTCTGTCTGTCTGTCCGTCCGTATGTCACAGCAACTTTTTTCCAAAACTATAAGAGCTGTACTGTTGAAACTTGGTAGATGTATTCTGTAAACCGCATTAAGATTTTCTCACAAAAATAGAAAACAAACAATAATTTTGGGGGTTCCCCAAAAGAATAATATAATACAGAGTTTCAAGAATATGTGAAACAATATGCCAAAACATTTAGACGAGCCTGTACCGCTGCTAAATCTTTGCACATAAAAAATATACTTAAATCTTCTACAAATATAATCAAAACTACTTGGAAGATAATTAATGCTGAGACAGGTAAAACAAAAATACGTAGTCGTGATTTTAACTTAGTAATAAACAACATAGATATTAAAGGCGATTTGGAGATTGCGACTGAGTTTGAAAAATATTTTTCGAATATTCCAGTCATACTTACTAACTCTCTTTCATGTTCTTCAACATCTGCTGAGCAGATACTCAAGCAAAGCGTAGGGTCGTGTGACACAGTTTTTGAATTTTCGGTGGTTAGCCCTAAAGATATTTTAAATGCTTTCAAGAGTATTAATATGAAAAACACAAAGGATCTGTGGGGTCTATCTGTTAAGACTGTTTCATCAATTATTACTATAATCGCCCCACACTTAGCTACTGTGTTCAATTGCTGTGTTGCATCAGGTGTATTTCCTGACTTGATGAAGTATAGTAAAATCATTCCTTTGTTTAAAGCTGGTGATACTTCAGACCCTTCAAATATTCGACCTGTTTCCGTGCTGCCCACTCTTAGTAAAATATTTGAAAAGCTTATGCTTAGCCAGCTGCTCAGACACTTTAATATACATAATTTGCTACACCGGAAACAGTTTGGATTCACAAAGGGTTGTTCAACCATAGATGCAGGGGTCAACTTATTAAAAAGTATATTCGCGGAGTGGGAAGACTCGCAAGATGCATTAGGTATCTTTTGCGATTTGTCCAAAGCGTTCGATTGCGTTCATCATGATACTCTGGTCAGAAAATTACACCACTACGGTATTAGGAACAAGGCTCTCGAACTTCTGACTTCTTACTTGGGCAATAGAATTCAGAAGGTCGAAATAAACGGTAAAATATCTCCGGGATCTCCAGTGGTAATGGGCGTCCCAAAGGGGTCAATTCTGGGCCCATTTTTGTTTTTAATTTATATAAATGACTTACCTTACTACGTAAGGGATAAGCATGAGATTGTGTTGTTTGCAGATGATACTTCCCTGACGTTCAAAATAAACCGACAATTAAGCAATTTTGACGATGTTAATGATGCAATCTCTAAAGTTGTTCATTGGTTTAATGCCAATAATCTTGTGCTTAATGATAAGAAAACTAAAGTCATTAAATTCACTACACCGAATGTGAAACAGGCGACAACCAATGTACAACTTAATGGAGCTAGGTTGGACCCTGTTGAATCAACTGTGTTCTTGGGTGTCACTATTGACTCAAAGCTACAATGGAGCCCACAAATAGAAAAACTGTCCGGCAAATTAAGTTCTGCAGCATATGTAGTGAAAACTATTAGACGGCTGACTGATGTTGACACAGCTAGAATGGTTTATTTCAGTTATTTTCATAGTGTAATGTCCTATGGAATTCTTCTCTGGGGTAGCTCTGCTGACATTGACACCATATTTATATTGCAAAAAAGAGCTGTAAGAGCTATCTATAATCTTGGCCCGAGAGTGTCTCTAAGAGAAAAATTCAAAGAGGTCAACATTCTAACTGTACCATCTCAGTATATATATGAAAACTTACTATATGTGCATAAAAATATCGATTCCTTCTGTAAAAGGAGCGATACACATAATGTAAATACTAGATATAAGAATAATCTCATACTGCATACTACCCGTCTCCACAAAATAAGTAACTCTTTTATGGGGCAATGTATAAGATTCTATAACAAACTTCCCAATGATATTAGAGAATTGTCTACGAATAAGTTTAAAAGAATTATTAAAGCCAAATTGTGTAGCAGGGCATATTACAAAATTTCTGATTATTTAAGTGATAAAAGTGCTTGGGATGGAGTTGTTCTGAGTCAACACACATGATTGTAATTAATCTTAAGTATATTTTATTTTAAAAAAGGATTCCTACTGAGTTTTCTGGCAGTGTTTCTCAGTAGCTGCCACGTCATGCACTGCACGTTAGGGTAAAAAAAATATGACGATTCCACATAAATGTAAAATTTTTACGGAATAAAGTTACTTTGACTTTGACTTTGACTTAGAACATACATAGTCAGTTCTATGTACGTTCTTTTGGGGAACCCCCAAAATTATTGTTCTTTTTCTATTTTTGTGAGAAAATCTTAATGCGGTTCACAGAATACGTCTACCAAGTTTCAACAGTACAGCTCTTATAGTTTACTAGCTGTGCCCCGCGGTTTTACCCGCGATAAACTTTATACATGATCACAGTTCCTCCCCCGTGGGTGATAGCGTGATAATATGTAGCCTATATGTTGACCCAACCTCTAAGTAATATTCATGCAAAATTTGAAGTAAATCCATGCAGTACTTTTTGAGTTTAGCCCGGACATACATACAGACAAACAGACAAAAATTCTAAAAACTATATGTTTGGCTTCGATATAGATAGTAGATCACGTCCCAAGTATCCTTTTTAAAAAATATTCAATGTACAGTTTTGACTTTCCTACGATTTTATTTTATGTATAGATTAATCTTAATAGTATTTACATATCTCTCAGTCACCAACATTTTAGTCTTCGATCATACCAATTCAATCAATATCTTCTATTATTCTAGAGCAATGGGCTGCCAACAATCTTGTCATTTTTTTATAATAACTGCCATTGTTACTAGTGATTGAAAAATAATTGAACACCTCTCAAACTTAATCTTTTAGGAAAACGCCTGTTTGTGTGTGTGTGTGTTTTAAAATTTTCCAAACAACTAAATTTCTAACTGACTAACTTGGCCTTGTCTGAATTATTGTAATTTAATGCCTAAAGACCTTTTAAGATTAGATTAGCATGGTTCTTAAACAATTTAAGAACAATAAGGCTCCTGGGGATAACAGAGTTACAATAGAGCTTTAAGGCGGATGGTATACCAATCCTACGAGCTTTTCAGAAGTTATTTAACTTCGTCATACTAAAAGGTCAAACGTCACAAGGATGGCACATATTGGTGTGGTAGTGCTTTCTTCAATAAGGGCGATAAAAACCCTTTGAAAAAATAACATACCCATCACGTTACTGAGCCATGTTTACAAGTTGTTTTCGAGAGTCATAACGAATCGTCTCACGCACAGGTTTGACGTCAACCACCCTCCTAAACAAGCCGGTCGCCGAAAATGCTTTAGTACCATATACCACATACATACGCAGCGGCAAGTTATTCAGAAGACCGAGGATATATCCAGCCATTATGCTTAGCGTTTGATTGAATCGAAACCTGGATGTACTGTGATCTTTCCAAAATTCCAAATTAGCTACCGGTATGTCGAGGTGTTAAAGTGTTTGTATGAGAACTCGCAACCTATACGATTGCAGCGAGGCGTGAGACAGGGGGATATAACATCTCCATCTCCAGAACTATTCATCGCTGCATTGGAAGATGTCTTTAAGCTCCTGGACTGAAAGGCTTTGGCATCAATCTCAATGGCGAATACATCCCTCACCTTCGTAATCATGGCTGAAACATTGAAATACCTCGGTACAATGCTCGAAGAGTTCAGCAGGGTCTCTCTACTAGTGGTTCTCAAAATGAACACGGATAAGACGAATATCATGTTGAACATTCAGGTTGCACCCATTCCAGTTAAGGTAAGGGACTCTGCACTCGAGGTTGTGGAGAGCTAGGTATAGATACCTAGGACAGAACACCCCACTAGGGAGGTGGTCCAACGCGGTGGTTTTCACCGAAATCTGCGTGCGCCAATAGAACGGGAGGGCGCCAGAAGAAACGTTCATTGAGTACCGACGGGATGACTACCGGCACGAATTAGTGCACTAGCGCGCACGGCTAGAGTTACGCCTAAACGCGCGCCAGCGTGCTGTCGGTTCCATCCTACCTCACCTCAAGACCTGGGTGGAAAGGAGTCTGCCCAACACACTCTCGCTGAGTGCCCGGCCCGGGTGGCCAAAAGGCGACTCAAGATCTCAATCGGACGGGATCTGTCCCTGCCGGCAATCGTAGGGGCAATGCTGGTGGGTGACTCTTCTAAATGGCACGCCGCGGTCTCCTTTCATGAGGCAGTCATGTTCCAAAAGGAGGCCGCCGAGCGCGAACGGGAGAGATCGCAGACGGAGGAGGCGTCGGGGTGGCAGCTGCAACCGGTAGCCCAACTCCCCCTCGGAGCCGCGGCGGCAGTAAGAGAAGACAATATTACCAGCTAAAAGAAGACAGCGATCTGTTTATGGCGCAGTCGCTGTGCCGGACTGGCAGAAGTCGGCAAATAGCGAGGACAATCCAGAGCCCTCTCAGGGTACGTGTGGGACCATCATACCATCTGGAACTTTTCGCATAAGGGGTGCACCGGAGCAACATACCCGCGTTCCCGCGGCTCCCCCATCAGGCGCCAAGAGAAGCCCACGGCATCCGTAAACATTTTTGCGGTTGGCATACGTAGGCATTCGACCTGCCTTATCAAAAAAAAGGTAAGAGGTCCACTTCGAGTATGAGATCAATTGTAGAATCTAACTTGCCTGAGCAGCGTTCGGAAAGCTAAGCTTCTGGTCCCAAATACCAATCAAAAGTCTTCAATTAGTATGTGTTGCCTCTGATGAATTAGGGAACCAAGACGTCCCCGCTCACTACGGGGCTAATAAAACGGCTCATGATCACCCAAAGAGCAATGGAATACGCCATGTTCGGAGTTTCCCTCCGAGATCAAATCACAAATCTCAAGATCCAACCAAGAGAGGCAAATCATAAAAACCGACATAGCTTGAATAATTGCCAAGCAAACGTGGCGGTGGGCAGGGTACATAGCTTGCAGAATCTACGGCCGCTGGGGCAGAAAGTTTCTCAAGTGGCGACCATGAACCGGAAAACTCAGCATGGGGCCCCCAACAAGATGGACCGATGATCTTGCGAGGGTCGATGCCAGCCGCTGGATGCGGGCAAGGCAGGATCTGCAGTTCAGGAGTATCTTTGGGAAGCAATGGACTTTGCCCATCAGTACCTTCAGCTGATATGATGATAATGGTGATGGTTATGATGATGATGCATCTATTCAATATCGTGTATGCCACCACGCCTCCGCGGTTTAACTTTAACAGAATGAAAATCAAATTCTTCGTTATAATATAATTATGTCCTCCTAGCCGAATTTCGGCCCCAGCGGCCAGTCTCAATGGAGACTGGCCATGTGAGCGGGACATACCACAAGTGTGTGTGCAAACAGATGGGACGACTAGCGGAACGACCGGAAGGTCAGGTACAGGATCGACGGCTTTACGTGCTCTCCGAGGCATGAGGCTGTAATACCGCCAACTCCCAGACTTCGGGCTGACACTAAGAAATTTTTCTTTTTACGCAAAAATCCCATAGACACTTTTGGCCTAACCCGGGATTTGAACCCAGGACCTCGTTATCTACGTTTAAAGACGCTACCAGTAGACCAACGAAGCGTAACACATACTTTAAAAAAAGAACTGCTAAATTGCTTTTACTTAATTCTGTAGTACCTACCGAGTTCCAAATTAAAAGAAATTATGACAATAAACAAGAACAGACACGAAAAATTTAATATTACAGTGTTTAGCGACAAGCAAAATTGAACTTTAAAATAATAAATTCCAAATTATTGCGAGTATATGTCACGCGCGGTGGTGTTTATGCAATTACCAAACCAATTTCGATGCGAAAGAGTGCATATTACAATGTCTTGGCTGGAATGGCTTACCCTGTTACAGTGTTACAGGGTATGAAAGGGTAACCCTTTCGGAAGCGGTTCATTACACCCGTTCGAAGGTGTAACTCGTATCATAGGGTTTCTTTTTTAAGCGCTTAAAAATACCCGTTCAAAAACCCGTTCAACGAGTATCCGGACGGTCCCTGGTTCCACCATATCGAGTCACGCCTGCGAATAAGGAGATAATTCGCGAAGAACTCGATCGGATGTTAAAAGAAGGCATCAGCGAGGAGTGCGAGTCAGCCTGGTCTGCACCAACTGTGCTGGTACCAAAGACTAACGGTGGGTATAGGTTTTGTGTAGACTATTGGAAACTGAATGCTGTGACCAAGAGTGATGCGTATCCTATGCCACGCATTGACGAGCTGCTGCAGTTAACGAAGAAGGGTTGCGTGATGAGTTCCTGTGACCTTCGAAGTGGTTATTGGCAGTGCAGAGTCAAGGATCAGAATAAAACGGGTTTTGTCACACCGTTTGGTATGTATTGCTTCAATCGGATGCCATTCTTCGCTAGAGAGAAGGTCAAGTATTTGAGTCACGTGATCTCTCAGGAGGGAATATCTCCGGATAAGGACAAGGTACGTACGGTATTAAATATGAAGGAGCCTACGGGTCTTCAGCACTTGCGCACTTTTCTTCAAACATGTTCCTGGTTTCGCAAATTTATCTGCAACCAGACTTTGCAAAAGTAGCAGAACCACTCACCCGCTTGACCAAGAAATCTCACGTGAGGGAATGGAATTGGGAGAAAAAGAAGGCTTTTGAAGCGCTTAAGAAGTTGCTGACCACGTCTCCTATTCTAGTACAAGCAGATTACACTAAGCCATTTTTACTGAGAATGGACTCTTGTAACTATGCCTTGGGTGCTGCTTTACTGCAGGGGGAGACATCCCATGATGATCATCCAATAGAGTACGCTAGTCGTTTGCTCACCGCGGCCGAGCAGAACTACTCTACGACTGAGAGGGAGGCTCTCGCGGTAGTCTGGGCTGTCGAGCGGTTCCGTGGTTACATTGATGGTCATCCAGTCCGCGTTATGACTGCCCACCAACCTCTGAAGTGGCTGTTTTCCCTGAAGTCCCCAAACGGCAGGTTGGTTCGCTGGGCAATGAAGCTGCAAGCTTTTGATTTACGTATCGAGTATACGCCAGGTAAGGCCAATGTACTAGCCGATACTCTTAGTAGACCCGTGACCAGTGATGGTGAGCCACCAGGATGTGATATTTGTCTGGTTGTCGTAGACGTACCACACTGGCATGTAACTTCGACCCGGGATGCTCAGTTGGCTGATCCAGAAGTTGCCAAGATCATCCAGGACTTAGAAGGTAAAGATGAACTTGCTGTTAATTCCTGGACCGAGAGAGGTTATTTCTTGAATCAAGCGGTTCTGTATAGGTATGTGCCTGATACTGATTCCGAGGAGCCTCAACTCGTCATCCCAGAAAGCCTGCGGAGTAAAGTTATGTTCGAGTGCCATGACTCGCCTACAGCCGCTCATGGTGGTATCGATAGAACATTGCACCGTATCTCGCAAAGGTTCTATTTCCCTGGTATGAGACGGTTTGTGACACAATATCTTAAAACTTGTGTCGAATGTCAGCGGTACAAGGCGTCAAACCTTAAGCCAGCTGGACTTTTACAGACTCCGGTTCCCGCTCAGAGGTTTGAAACTCTCGCGACGGACCTCTTTGGTCCTTTGCCGAAGGGACCGCAAGGTGAAAGATGGATCCTTATTGTAGAGGACACTGATAGTAAGTGGGTGAAAGTCTTCGCGCTCACAGAAGCTACAGCAGAGATCTGTGCCAAGACGTTAGACAATGAGGTATTTATGAGATTTGGTTTACCTCGGCGCTTGATTTCTGATAACGGAGTGCAGTTTGTGGCTGATGTTATGCAGAAGGCCATGTTTGTTTTAAGTGTAAAACAAAACCTAGTGCCACTTTATCACCCGGAGGCAAATCCGGTTGAACGCAAGAACAGAGAACTCAAAGCTCACCTCGCCATATTGGTTGAGGGTCGTCACCAAAACTGGCCAGAGGTATTACCATACGTAATCTCTAAAAAGGTAAGCCCTACTACCTACCTTTTGGCTCATAAATCTGGTGATGTTTTTGGTAAGTACCACGTGTCGGATCTAAGGCGTTATCATGCTAGGGATGGTGAATGTCCTGAGCCGATCGCCCCTAAGCGTGGCAGAGGTCGCCCGCGTAAAGTTATTGCCTAGGTGTCAGTCCGCGTTATTTGTGTTGTTTGACCAGGTTGGAGGTCCTCACCTGATCAAAAGGGGGAGTGTATAACGCGCACCTCCCGCAGGGGGGGCGGGACGGGAGATGCCGCGTCACTTTGCGCCTGCCGACAGTCGAGATGTTTTACTGGGTCAGTTGAGTCGATGTCGAATAATGTTACGTGTCTATAGTGCAAAGGTTGTAATTTTATTGATACACTACATAACGTGTAATCTGTGTTTTCGTGGTTCCACCCAATAAACAATCTATAACTTATAGCGATGTGTTTTTAATCCGTTAAAACGTTTTTTACTACATGTATATGAATATATACGGAATATACACCAAAATAACTTAAAAAAAAAATTCTGTCTGTCTGTTTGTTCCGGATAATCTCTGAAATGGCTGGACCGATTTTGACGGGACTTTTAATGGCAGGTAGCTGATGTTATAAGGAGTTACTTAGGCTGCGTTTTTGTTAGAAAAATTGTTTTATCTTAGAAAAAACCAAAAAATCTAAATAAGCTAATTAACACGCGGACGAAGTCGCGGGCACAGCTAGTCGTAAATATATTTACATAAAATATACGTTGTTATCAAGACAAATATTCACGGCAGAAGCATATTTTATTTTGTTTCATTAATTTACAGATATGAATAAGATTAAGCGTAAGATTTACAAAGCTCAACAGAGAGGAAAATGTGTTCGCAAGGCGTTGGCGATGCCATATGTATTGCGAATGGTGGTGTTAAACACAATATCCTTGATTTATAATTTATAAAAGAGTTAGTTTATTTTCCAGAAATAACAAAAGACAATCTAACATTCACCTTACCTTTACATTAACAACATTTGTGTTAAGCAGAGATAATATATCTCTCCTTAACACATAGGTTGACTAGTAGACTGGTTGACTGGTTCCATCTGACATTAAGTCCACAGTGTACAGTTTTATGTTTAAATTTTTAATATTTATTACCGCTTTCAAAGTGTGTGCGCTTACCGAAAAGTCCGAGTCGGACTAGGGCACAGAGCGTTGTGTTGTTATGTCGTTGTGTCGTTCGGCGTATTTATAGTTATTAAACCACCCAGCGAAGTTTATTTGTAAAAAAATATTTATAAGTCCGCAAAATAATAAAAATAAATGTAAATTAAACTGACGGAGTGAGCACTATGGGGGCTCCTAGCTAACATTTCCTTACAAAACCCTAAAACAGCTCAAGTAATTGGTACCTCACGCGGCGCCGTGTAAACTTGCCTTTAAAATTGAATGTTAGGCACATCTCACAGCGGCGCAAGACTCACCGACATATTAGGGGCAATAATTTAGAGATAATGCTCCTGTAATTTCACTCCGGCTACCCGCTAAATCTATGGCCTTTAATAAAAGCGAGCGACTCCATGGAAATAATTATTTAACGAAATTACTGCTTCACTAATTAAATTACAAAGAACGCAATGTACGAAGATTTAATAACATGGTAATTAAAATTGTATTTAGGTTTTGTTGAGTTTGTTGAAAATGGGTAGATAACCTGGTCAGTCAGTGATAATCAAGTTCAGGTTATTTTTTATGTTGGTATCTATTTTTTTAATAAACCTGTTTCTTTACTCTTCTTCTTCTTAAATAAAATATCTGAGTGGTTTATCGTAACACCTTTCCGGGGCTGACAACAGTCAACTTGTTTTATTTACCGCAAGTATTAGTCAATAATTCAATAATAATATATATAATAATAATGACGGTCACCGTAGCCTAGTTGGTAGTGCTCCTGCTTACGAAGCTGGTGGTCCTGGGTTCGAATCCCGGTAACTATGTGATGAGCACGAATATTTGTTTCGGAGTCATGGATGTTTTCTATCTATAAAAGTATTTATCTATCTATGTAAGTATGTATATCGTCGCCTGGTACCCATAGTAGCTTTGCTTAGTTTGGGGCTAAGATGATCTGTGTAACACCCCCCCCCCCCCCCACCCAGATACTAATAATACTGAATTTACTTTGCTAAAATAATAAGTTAGATTAGTTGTGTCCCGCGGTTTTAATCGGGTTAAACTACAAAGTTTTATCGATTCATTGCTTATTTTTTTCATGAAAAAGTAATAAGCATTAACAGTATGATTTCCCAGTTTTGCTTATAGTTAAATCCTATAAGCAAATCTGGGAAATCTTACATATTGTAGGACGGACGGTCATACACACAGAATTTATTAATAAAAAATATCTTAGGACAACTAACAAAATGCCATCTCAACAATAATAGAAAATCACAATACAATGTCACGCAGATCATACTAGCCCCAAACTAAGCCAAGCTTGTACTATGGGTACCAGGCGACTATATACATACTTATATAGATAGATAACTAAATAATTAAATACATAGAAAACATCCATGACTCAGAAACAAATATTCGTGCTCATCACATAAATATTTGCACTTACCGGGATTCAAACAAAATTCAAAAAAAAAAAAGCTTCGTATGCAGGAGCACTACCAACTAGGCTACGGTGACCGTCATTAATGCCAATTAATAATGCAACATCGAAAAGACAATTTGTATCTTATCTTGAATCCAGAATTATTATTATTTATTTTTTTTTTTTTATTTAACTTTCAAAATAATACAATTTTTTTTACACTTTATGTATTCTGCCAAACTGCAGTACAGTTTGTCGGCAGTATTCTCGCGGGTTCACATTTTAATTCTAATACCTAGATAGTTAACATTACTACTACATATATAAACAAATTACAGTTCCATCATCCAACGCGAACAACCAACAGCTTGTCGCGGAGAGCAAGTAACTTTACTTGCTATCCACGACAAACCGCGACCGTTGGTTTGTTTACGGACACAGTGATAGATAGTGTTTCACAAGCACCTTTTTTAATAATCTTTTAGACACATTTTCAGTTACTATATTACTTGGCAATTCATTAAGTAATGTGGGAATGAGCCACTGTCTAGTCCTTTGTCCATAAAAGTTATATATTTTCTTAACAATGTATTTTTTTCTATATTTTACTTTCCGGGCTGGTTGGTTATGGACTTTAACAATTTTGTGTTCATTTTGTTTGCGTTGCTGTAAAATGGTCATTAATTTAACTTTTTTGTCTACTGGTAATATTTTATGTATTTTAAATAGTTTAGTATAGTCCTTGTTAATGTTTTCTTTTACTTGTTTGTTTGTTAATAATTTTAATAGTCTAATTTGTAATATTTTAATTTTATTTAAATGTACTGGGAACGTCAGCCCATAACTACTCAGCCCGTAGCTTATTGTGGCGTCTGCAAGGGCATAATATAATATGTATAGTATGTTTTTACTAACCATATATTTTAAATTGTTTAATTTACCTAATATCGAGCGTAACTTTTGACACACATAGTCCACATGTGCACGCCAGGTAAAGTGGCTATCTATAGTTAACCCGAGATATTTGTATTCTGACACACCTTCTAGCAAATCACATTGACAATTGAGTTTATTACTATGGAGACATTCGTACGAATGACCCCTTAATGTGACACACGCACGCTTTGCTAACTGGTTATATGGGGACGATACCAACATATATTTTGTTTTACTGCTATTAATAATAATTCCATTATCGTGCGCCCATTTTGTAATGTTATCGAAATCTTCCTGCATAACCGTCTGCAACTGTTCACAGTCCCGGCCGCTGTATGTGAGGCAGGTGTCATCTGCATACATATAGGTATTACAATGTCGTACTACATTTACCATACTGTTAACGTGCATCACATACCCCACCGGCCCGTAGACTGACCCAGTCGGAACACCGTACTTGACTTTGCCTAAGATACTATCTATCCCATTTACTCGGACTTTTAAACACCTACCATTAAGATATTGTCTAAACCAGTTTTTTATTGGCCCTCGTATACCACATTCGTCCATAGCCTGCAACAAGCCCTCGTGGTCCAATGTGTCAAATGCTTTTTTAAAATCGATAAATAACAATAATACCATTTTTTTTTCATTAAGGGATCTGTTTATTTCGTCCGTAAAACGACTCAGTGCAGTAGTCGTACTCCTGTTAGGCCTGAAACCATGCTGAACGTCTGTAAGAATTTTGTTCGATTCTAAAAAAGTTGATATCTGTCCGACAATTACCTTCTCAACTATTTTATTTATTGTGCTTAGTATAGCAATCGGTCTATAATTAGGATATTCATTACACTTTCCTTGTTTAAATATAGGCCTGACAATTGATATTTTTAAATCATTGGGATAAGTTCCCGTTTCTATGCATCTGTTTATAAAGTGAGCTATTAATTGACCTATATATTGCTGTAAATATTTTAAATCTTTGACTCGAATAGAATCTGACCCTGGGGACTTGTTGCAGCTCATGCTATCAATAATTTTACAAATATCATGTGCCGTAACTTTTGCATATCTAAAACTTACTTGACTTTCATTTACATATGTATTTCTATCTAAAAATAAATGATCACATATATGTTTTTGTTTTATTAAATCTATTTCATCCGTAAATGTCCGACAGAAATTATTGCATACGTTACTAATTGTTTGGTTTTCAAGCATAAAATATTTTTCGATCATAGTATCCACGGATATTATGGAACCAATTCGCCCA
Organism: Pseudoips prasinana; assembly: GCA_951640165.1. Classification (NCBI taxonomy): domain Eukaryota; kingdom Metazoa; phylum Arthropoda; class Insecta; order Lepidoptera; family Nolidae; genus Pseudoips; species Pseudoips prasinana. Next base: position 11,512,925 of record OX621239.1, read on the forward strand.
AATTCAAATAGTAGATCTGCCAGATTCAGATCCCACGTTAATTGGGGCGTTAATTGGTCCCCTCGACCTCTCACCCCCTATCCGTAAGGGTTTGTCTCTCCTTAATAAGAATTTGACACTAACAATTTATCATTTTAAACTTTGTTTACCCACGCTATTTGCTTTAATAAGGGTTCTGTAAATCCGCTATATAATCGGAGTACTTATAGGATCAGCCTGTCTACTCATCACAGCTTATTTAATACAAATTAACTGAACGAAAAAATATATTACAATTTTATTTATTTTATTTTATTGGTACAGAAACAGATTACAGATTATATGGAATTCTACATATTTTATTTTATAAACTCGCATAGAAAGATATTTTAGTACCTTACGTAGTCCTACATAAAGAAATTTGCCGCTGAAAAGAACTTTGGACCATTTGCAGGTCTAAAATCAGTGATAGCCCATTCCTTTATTTTATTTTATTGGTACAGAAACCGATTACAGATTATATGGAGTTCTAAATATTTTATATTATAAGCAAAATTTAAACCTGTAGTCCAATTATGACTGTACGCAGCACTTACAGTATTATAACTTCATATATATCTTTAATATCCGAGATAATTGGTAGAATTAGAGTAGGTACACAGACAATAATTGGCATGCTGAAATTAATAGTTGGAGTTTATAATGGGTTGATCAGGTTTGAAATGTAGGTTTTCTTTTTTAAATAAAGCTGTTTATACTGTCATGAAATATGTCAAATTCAGAGCATATAGAATAATACTGCTTACACATTCTTATAAATGGACTATTTTGTGAAACATTATTATTTCTAACAGGTACACTAAAGAATTGTGGTGTGCTTGCACATCATAGTTATATAAGCAAATATAGCGCAAAGAAACGATTAATAATTATATGGTTTATTTTGAACTCTAAATAAATTACTCAATTTTATTTTCATTATATTAACCATGTTTTCATTTATCTTCTTTTTTGGTGTGACATTTGTAAAAAAGTTGACGATATATAACATATTATGAATGGAGAAAATAATATGAAGAAGAAATGAAACGCAAAAAGACAGTATTATAACAGATCTTAATTAAATTATTTTTCCGAAAGATTTACGTGAAAAGATTAGAAGAGTTCTAAACACACGATCAATAGCAAATTACTACAAATGAGTGTTACTACATGAAAACACTGAATCTGCTGAGGTCTACAAATCTAAACAAGAGACGGACAAAAACCAACATTGAAGCGATAAAGTCATCAGTCTTGATCCGCCCTGTGTGTCTGTGGGTGTTTCTAAAGGCTGACAGATAGCGTATTGTCAGTAGCGACCGCGGACATTTTCCACGTCAACCTGACAAATGAAATAAGAGGATTTCTGTGACACCCAGCCCCTGGAGTGCTCACGAAATCATATGCCGTCGTGAGGCGAATGTAATATTATGATTTCTTGTTTCCTTTTTCACTTTGTGTAATAACGTCCTCCTAGCGGAATTTCGGCCGCGGCGGCCAATCTAAATAGAGATTAACCATTTGCGCGGGACATATTATAGTGCACAAGTTTATTATAGATTTCGATTAGGTATTAGATTAAATTATTAGGTATTAGATCCGTTGTCTCTGCCTACCCCTCTGGGAAACAGGCGTGAGTCTGAATGTATGTATGTATGTATTAGATTAGATTAGGTATTAGATTAGGTAGTAGTTAGATTTAGATAGTTTATTATAGAAAGTGCTCCTGTGCTTGCGCATAGGAACACTTTCTATTCCATCACTCTCGTGATCCGATGGGACTCCTAGCGACACGACCGAAAAGAGGTCAGGTACATGGTCGACGGCTTTACGTTGTCCCCGAGGCACGGGGGTATAATACCGCCAACTCCCAGGCTTCGGGGCTGATCCTGAGAATTTTTTTCTTTTTACAGAAAAATCCCAAAATCACTTTAGTCCCGACCCAGGCTTTGAACCCAGAACCTCGTTGACTGTGGTGAACACGCTACCGCTAGACCAACGAGGCAGTACTTTCTGTAATAAAACTATAAATAGATACCATGTTTTATTTTGTTTTCTATAATGATATGTCAACAAAAATATGATACACGTTTAGAATGAGAAACAACATGGCCATTAAAATATTTTAATGAACACGACCGAACGTTGTACATTTCAGGTTGTTATTATTTCTAGGTAACAGGGAGGCAGCGGCACGGGGGTTAAGTGCGGATGAAATTATACAAAACAACAAGAACAACACGCTAGAGCAAACCCCGTTTTAGTAACAGTGGTGATAATTTTTGAGTACTAAGCAAAATTTTGTGCTATGTTTGCTTCTGAATAAACAGAATTTTGTTAACGCTGGCCCTTAAATAATAAAGAGATTATCATAATTATATGAATAATAAAGTGGTCAGTACCTACAGCATAAAACATACTTTGTTAATTTATTTTAAGATAATCTTACGTTGACTTAAAAACGTTTAGTTCGTTGAAGCTTGCTGGATGGCGTATGTGCACCCACGTGTTGAGAGTTCGATGCTCATTATTAGATATATCGGGAAGAGAATTGTCGTATAAAGTAAAGAAAGGGAATGACATTGATATAGTAAGTAGTTGCTAGTTGTCAAAAAACTGTGGAATTATATTTGATTGTCAGTCTGAGTAAATGTTACACATAGTAATATGGAGTTTTTAATTCCATGCATGTCAATAATACTTTTACAATTTATAGTAAGTAAATGTTATGTGCACCGTAATTGTTATGGGTATCAGATGCAAAACCTTGTATTTTTTTTATTCCTGTGTAATATGCTTAATGTGGTTGTATTATATAAATAAATAAATGTTAATAAGATGCTGGGATGCATGAGCTATTTAAATGCATGAGCTATAGATTTTAAAGAATCTTACAATTAAAAAAAAGGTAATAAAGAAGTTTTTTTTAATATACTCTGATCTCGTTTTTTTTTAAAGTATAAAGCGTATCTTTAAGTAAGTGAAATTGAAATTGGTAAGTGAAATTCAGTCTGTGCATATTTATACAAGGTGTTATATAAATAGTGGACGTAAGTTAAGCAGCGTATTTTCATACATCAACATTTAAATTACACAAAAAATATATGAACACCCTCTACATGAATAACTATCAGCTGATGTATATTGTACGAGGCGCCAAAAAAAATCTTATTTCACAAACTTTTTGTTTTATTTGTTTTATTTCTTCAGTTTCATGGGTAGATAGCAAAATTACTCTTGTTTATTTATTTATAGTTAATTAAAACGGTTAATTATAACTAATTACATTAATCAACATAGATACGTTACATAATTTAATTTTGTTTTAAGGTTACTTTAGAACTAATACAAATTATGGACATCCTTGCATACTTTCTTTCGCAGAAAATCAAACATATTCGCCTAATGTCTATCCATCTTCCGACAAACACATCACATTCAGGATTGGCAATCAGGAGGGCGTTTAGCTCATCTAGGGTTCGACATACTGGAGACTTGGCTCTAGCGACAGTATGATGAAGCGGCTTCGCAAATAATTATGTATATCAGTTATCTGGTTTCCATAGTACAAGCTCTGCTTAGTTTGGGATCAGTTGGCCGTGTGTGAAATATCCCAGGCTACTATATTATTATTATATTACACATTGCATTTATTATATTTATAGTTCACAAGTGTCTGCGCAACCACAGGCGCATTTTCTATTCCATCACTTTCATGATCCGATGGGAGGACTAGCAACACGACCGGAAAGAGGTAGAGGACCGTTACACCGAACATACATAATACCGCTTACTCCCGGACTAAATACTAAGAGATTTTTCTTTTTACAGAAAAATCCACAATCTCATTTGATCTGGCCCGGGATTTGAACCCAGGATCTCGTTATCTGCGGTTGAATACGCTACCGCTAGACCAACGAGGCAGTTAACTATTACACATAGTACGGGCAGTGGTTACCTAGAGTCAGAGTTGTTCAAGCCGCCGCTGTTGAAGTAAGCCTCTGACATGACTTAATGTCCAGTACCGACATCTTAACGTGCCCTCCGAAGTACGGTGAAGCCTAAAACTTAAACCCCTTTGGTGCTCAACCATCTATAGATTCACCGTGAGCTTAATTGCTTAACCTCGCCGATCACTTACGAGCCGATGAGTGCCTGTAGTGAATCGTTTAGTAAACTAACATTTGACCATTAGCAAAGCTACCGTTACAGGTCATTTGACCTAATGTCATGGTTGGTTTGTTTCCAAAGCAACGTTAATGCCATGTGTTGCTAGTTTTGATTACATTCAATGCTGTCTATATAACGTCTGGTACACACTGTACTATCGTAAAGCAATGTAAAGTAAAAATTAATATTGACTTCTGCCTGTCGTATTTTTTATTTTTCATATATATATATTTATTTATTTCGTTAGTTTACAGATACAGATTTGCTTATTTGCTAATTGTTACAATGTTTGTTTGATGCTTATGTTAAGTTAATTACAAATTAGTTCCGAGACCAACCATGTTGCAGAGATCTGTGCACAAAATATGAACCCTGTCTCTTAAACTAGGGAAATATCTCTTAATCTATTCTATTTAATTTTTCGAAATTTTCAAATTATTTAGGCTATGAAAAGTAATCATAATGTCCTAGGACATAACGGCAATCTGATCCCACACTAAGCAGAACTTGTACTAAGGAAACCAGATGACTGATATATTGCATATACCTACTAGTTTATTTACACCTAGACTCACGACAAACAGACATGTTTATGCACACGAATATCTGTCCTTGTTGGGAATCGAAATGCAAGCATTTACCAACCACGCCAATCGGCCCGTCAACTCAACTAGTTTGAACGCGGGCCCTCCAATCCATCGCCATGGCACCACCCGCCCGCTGTGTGCTAGCAATACGGCAACTGAACATGTTCAAATAGTTGGTTTGAATTGACAATAATATTATTTTTAATAACACTTGTATATTCCTTATTTTACGAACTTTTATTTGAATACGCGACTGTCGCTAGCCAGACGTTCACCACAGTACTTTAATCGGTTTTCAGAATACAATGTTTTTCAACATTTTGTACAGCTGCTAGTCTATAAAAGAATAAAACTGTGCTGACATTTTATATCTTAAGACGCTGACAACACCTTATTCGAGGTATTAGTCCTAACATGTCTAGGTCAGGTAATATAAGACTATGAAAACGAGTCTAAATAATAATAATAATATCCTGAGTTATTACTCACACACAGCCATCTGATCCCAAACTAAGTAGAAATTGTACTATGGCAACCAGATAACTATACTACTTTTTTGAAAATATATACTTATATAGTTAATAACTCCCAGACTCTCCTGAACTCTTCATACACACAAATATCTGTCCTGGATAGAAATCGAACCCACGACCTGCGGCGTAAAAGGCAAGCATCTACCAACCACGCCAAGAAAATAATAGGGGTAAAATGTCATCTTTAAAACAAAATCTAAGACAATAAGTTACCTCTTATCATTAAATGCAATGTATATAAAATAACTATTTAAATTGAATTAAAATTAATCAGGATTTTTAGTTGACTGTAATTCTTTTTTATCAAGAAAGAGTTGCTGAATTGTCTTTTGGGATTAATCAAAACCCTTAAAATAACTGTCAACTTCGCCATTAAGTTCTAAGAGAAGTAGGGTATAGCGTCCATTCGCTAAAAGAGCAGCCCGACTGGGGTAGTACCTCCACCTTACAGAAGACTTTCCTTAATTATAACATTAATAATTTTAATGATGTGTTTCCGAGTGTAAGTAAGGTCGCCAGAGCTCATTAGGGTGGGGGGAAGGGTCAGCAACACTTGTTTGCTGACTCTTAAAGGCCGGCAACGCACCCGCGACTCTTCTAGTGTCGTGAGTGTCCATGGGCGGTGGTGATCACTTACCATCAGGTGACCCATTTGCTCGTTTATCGTCCGCTGATATGAAAAAAAAAGTTTGTAAGCAATACAATAACATATTGATTAAAACTAAGGCATAGTCAGCCCCTTAACTAAAATATTATTTCTTTAAATAAATTAGTCCGAATTTCTTATGTCCGTATTTTACTTTAAATGGAGTTGTGTAAACAAAACGTTAGCTTTTCGAATAACCACGGAGCGCTGTCGCTGATATTTAAAAAAAAGCGCCTTCTTACGTCTTTTCTTTTTATGATTGTTCTTCTTTTATTGGAGTACTTTTGTTTCTTAAGTGAAATTTACTAAGTTTGAAAGGCGGGGCTTTCGCTGTAAATCCGTACTTACTCCTAGTGTCGTAAAGTTAGACGATTGAAAAAATTGTGTTTTCTGCGACTGAATAATTCAAAAAATCCTTAAAGTGACTCTCAATTGATAGTAGATTATTTTGAATTCTTATTCCAGCTACTGATCAGCATCGGGATATAACTTCTAGTAAAATGATACCAAGCTATATAATCCAATCTTTGAGTATTTGTTATAGTTTTCTTGAGTTTTAACATGACGGTTGTATGTATTTTCATTAAAATATATATTTCTAAAATCACCACACGGCTTTGAGACTGCTTTTCAGTGCCCAATGGGGCATTTTTTTGGAGCTTTCTTGAGCTTCTTTAGAGTGTTATTTCATTATGAGCCATTGTTGATCCTGGCTAACATGAGTTGCAGTAGTTGGGGAGTATTTGGCATAATCGCCACGCTTTGCAGACGGCTTGGCGATGGCTCTATGGTACTTATAGAACACAAAGGGCGCTGCTTCCAATTTGCTAGTAAATAGACTTTTACGCTCCTCACTACATGAGATAAGGTGGTGTTATTCATTACTATCAACAATTGAAGCTATAAGGATTAATAATTAAAAATGCAAGCCGAGAGTGAAAACGTGGACGCTTATAGGCAGTTGGCGTGGTTTGTAGATGCTTGCCTTGGGTTCCTGCCGTGGGTTTGATTCCCATCCAGGACAGATATTTGTGTGTATAAGTGTGTGTGTATAATGATCTATATAAGTATGTATTTACAAAAGAAAAATAAGATATGTAGTATATCAGTTATCTGACTTCCATAGTACAAGCTCTGCTTAGTTTGGGATCAGATGGCCGTGTGTGAATAATGTCCCTGGATATTAATATTATATGGATACCATCACCCACCTTAGATTTGCTGACGATATAGTAGTCATGGCTGAGACCCTTGACGACCTCTGTACAATGCTCGATGACCTCAGCAGAGTCTCTCAACAAGTGGGTCTGAAAATGAACATGGATAAGAAGAAAATCATTTCGAACATCCATGTTGTACCCACTTTAGTAAAGGTTGGAGACTCTGCACTCAAAGTTGTACAGAACTATATTTACCTAGGACAGAAAATCCAACTAAGGTAGGTCCAACTTCGAAAAGGAGGTCAATCGTAGAATCCAACTCGACTGGGCAGCGTTCGGGAAGCTACGTTATATCTTCTCGTCCCAAATACCGCAGTGTCTCAAGTCGAAAGTCTTCGCCCAGTGTGTGTTGCCAGTGATGACTTACGGAACAGAGACGTGGTCGCCCACTATGGGCCTTATCAGGCGGCTCAAGGTCACCCAAAGAGCAATGGAAAGGGCTATGCTTGGAGCTTCCCTGCGAGATCGAATCAGAAATGCTGAGATCCGCAGGCGAACCAAAGTAGCCGACATAGCCCGAAGAATTGCCAAACTGAAGTGGCAGTGGGCAGTGCACATAGCTCGTAGAACCGACGGCCGATTGGGCAGAAAGGTTCTCGAGTAGCGACCACGAACCGGAAGACGCAGCGTGGGCAGGCCTCCTACACGGTGGACCGACGATCTTGTGCGGGTCGCGGGAAGCCGCTGGATGCGGGCAGCGCAGGACCGGCTATTGTGGAGATCCTTGGTGGAGGCCTTTGTCCAGCAGTGGACGTCTTTCGGCTGATATGATGATGATGAAATAATATGGATATTTTATATAAGTACCTCCTAAATAAAATGAAACTGAATTGAAGCGATACATTCAAATAGTTTAATGTTCACAATAATAGCATTCCTAATTACTATGAAGCTTACACGCTATGAAGAAAAGAAGGTGGAATATTCAGACCTTTGCAGGTACATAAAACTGCATGGCGTAGTGGATTGACTAATAAGATTACCATAATTGCGCACAGCGCTCACGCGACCCCATAGCTTTTCATTATTAGCATCCGTTGTTAGAAGTTTGTTAGTAATATGAACACATGGGTCAGCGGACCCTGTTTTAGAAAGAAATTATAATAATAATATAATAACATGCCTGTTGGCATGGTTGGCAAATGCTCGCTTTTCACGCCGGAGGTCTCGGGTTCGATTCCCAGCCAGGACAGATATTTGTGTGCATGAACATATCTGTTTGTCCTGAGTCTGGGTGTAATTATCTATATAAATATATATTTAGAAAAGAAAAGTAGTATAATTAGTATATCGGTTATCTGGTTTCCATAGTACAAGCTTTGCTTAGTTTGGGATCAGATGGCCTTGTGTAAATAATGTCCCAGTATATTATTATATTATAATAATAATAAATACTTTATTTCAACTAGAACAAAACCATATAGTGTTAATAGAAAATACTTAAAGCTGTATTAGTAAGAACATAACTAGGTTCTATTTCTAACTTCTTTTGAACATCGGGTTGATACGTGAAGCCGAACCCAACGTTCGAGGAATGGACTATCCATTTTCCCTCCTTGCATTCTTAGAATTCCGTTAGTCCTCCCATGCAACCGAGACAACATTGAACCTGATTGCTCTATTATTATGCAGTAAAAGTCGTCAACATGAGTCTCGGCGAACATCGTGGGAGTCCCATCAGAATCCTAAAACTATTATTCCGCAGTACGTGGTAGGGTCCACAGGCTGCATGTGAAGAAGGTTTGGCAGTAAAATTTGAAGACCCTTAGTTTAACCTCCTTACTACAGAGCCCAAACCAGCGTGACAACGTATTACAGCGAAGTGCCAATGCCCTGAGCTCCCTCTCTATATCCTATTCATCAGATAGGTCTTCAGTGACTACATATTTAAAACTAGTTGCATTTTGAAGGGGTGTTCCGTTTAGCGTTACTGGAGGAATACTATAAGTTTGTGTTTTTAGCAATCTGATAAAACGTAATGCTACGGCTGCACTGAAGCTATAATCCGAGTAAGTTCTCGACTTGGTAAAATGAATAAATTCCTAGAGCTTTTTCTTTATTACTCTGCAGTCTTATTGCTTAAACTAGTACGGTCAGCAACAGGTATAGTTTAACTGGGACGACAGTCCTACTTAAATTACATCAGTGTCTATTTTAATTCATTTGCTGATCAATTGCCCATTATCATGAAGTCACATCAAATAGTTTACACAACTGTAGATGTAAGGCTTAGAAATACTAATGAAATGAACTGTAGTTGAGAGTTTACTCTGAGCTAGTATGCTCTATATTATAATAGCTCTCCACGCTTATTTGTAGAACATTGCTCTCCGTGTGCGGTAAAGGATCATTCATATTTAGATCATAAGTTCTTTTTTGTTGTGATGATGGGATGTTTAAATAAAACAATATCCACGACAGGTAACCAACGCAGAACAAAAACCGGCCAAGTGCGAGTCGGACTCGCCCATGAAGGGTTCCGTAGCAGCAAGTATTTCAGTTGATTAAATGAAAGTAAATTACCGTTTATGATTTATGACGTATTAAAAAAAAAGTACTTGCTAGATCTCTTTCAAATCAATTTACGTTAGTAGGATGAAAAAAAAATTGAGTTTCAGTTCTATGCATGGTGACCCCCCAAAATTATTGTTCTTTTTCTATTTTTGTGTAAAAATCTTAATGCTATTTTTGTGTAAATTCTTAATACATCACTTACCAAGATTCAACAGTACAGCTCTTATAGTTTCGGAAAAAAAAACGGTTGTGACATACGGACGGACAGACAGATACAGATAAAATACGCAAGAGCTTGATACTATTGTATAAAACTACAATGATGATGTCATCCCGACCGAATTTCGGCCACGGCGGCCAGTCTTAATGGAGACTAGCCAATTGCGCAGGACATATTATAGTGCACAAGTGTGTGCGCAAACACAGGGGCACTTTCTATTCCATCACTCTCATGATCCGCTGGGACGCCTAGCGACACGACCGGAAAGAGTTCAGGTACAGGACCGACGGCTTTACGTGCTCTCCGAGGCACGGGGGTGTAATACCGCCAACTTCCAGACTTCGGGCTGATACTGAGAAACTTCTTTTTACGGATAAATCCGAAAATCACTTTTTGGCCCGACTCGGGATTTGAACCCAGGACCCCATTATCTGCGGTTGAACACGCTACCGCTAGACCAACGAGGCAGTCAAAACTAAAACTACAGTTGATATATTCAATAAGAATACTTAAATGTTGCCTGTATGAATATTTGAAATTATAGTTATTTATCTCTTTAGTAATAATGTGTTTCAACAACTTTTTAGACAAATATATGAATATCTCATATTCTCATTAAAATGTGTGTAATCATCATTATTGCTCTTGACGGTCACCGTAGCCTAGTTGGTAGTGCTCCTGCCTACGAAGCTGGTGGTCCTGGGTTCGAATCCCGGTAAGTGCAAATATTTGTGTGATGAGCACGAATATTTGTTTCTGAGTCATGGATGTTTCTATGTATTTAATTATTTATCTATCTATATAAGTATGTATATCGTCGCTTGGTACCCATAGTACAAGCTTTGCTTAGTTTGGGGCTAGGATGATCTGTGTGACATTGTCCCCAGATATTATTATTATTATCAGATTTTTCAATTGACATTATAATATACACAATATACACTCTTAAAATGTATAAAATAAATTTATAAATATTAACACGGACAGTAGTGCAGTAATTTTAGCAGGGGCACACTAGAATTTTATGGGCGGGACAGATGGAAATGTCAGTGTGGTGCGGTCCCCGCGGTATAACATTTGGATTTATTCAGTCGTGAAATTAAACAAGCCCCGGGGCACCCTCTATCACAATTTATGTTCGCACTAGATTGTAAAGGTCTGAGTAAGATCTGACTGTACCCTCATTAATTGGGCAAGTCATGACTGGCTGTGTTTAGTACTTACCTACAAAATTTATTGGGAAATATGTTATGTCTATATTTGGCTACAATATTAAGGTATAGAAGATGTGAAAACTGAATTTATATTCACACTTTTGTAACTCATTACTTCCATTTTTAGTGGGACGCTTTCAGAACAGCTGTAAGAACAGCAGTAGTTACAGAAAGTAAAACCATGTTAGTACCAAGGCGTGATACATTATTTTTTATTATGTTTGATGTGACTGTTGGCGTGGTTGGTAGATCTTCATAGCATTCTTCTTGGCCTTTCACTCTGCAGGTCGTGGGTTCGATTCCCACCCGGGACAAATATTTGCGTGCGTGAACAAGTCTGTTTGTCCTGAGTCTGGGTGTAAATTATCTATTTAAGTATGTATTTACAAAATAGTACAAAATAGTATATGTAGTATATCAGTTATCTGGTTTCCATAGTACAAGCTCTGCTTAGTTTGGGATCAGATGGCCGTATGTGAATAATGTCCCAGGATATTATTATGTGAAAGTTTACGCATGTTTGACTTGGTGAGTAAGCTGAGTAAGCTGGTGAACGCGTGATGAGAGCGTAACGAAAAATGTGATCGGACGTGGTGAACGGAAGTTGAGATCTGTCGCTGCCAGTCTCGCCTGCCATTAACTTTTCGAATTCATATGAATATTACAAATTAATTATCTCGTACTTAAAACGGTGAAGGAAAAAATCGTCAGAAAACCAGTATGCCTGAGAAGACATCAAATATGATAATGTTTTTAAATTTTCGCGATTTGTACACATTTTTATATACTGTGGACACGGGTCTCAATCGCGATAAAGATATAGGCAAATCATTACCTTGGTTACCCGACGTTTCGGCATGGATTGCACCAGCCGTGGTCACGGGTCGACGTTGAAAAACGAAGGGAATGATACTGTGGACACGGGTCGCGATTGAGACCCACAGTATATAAAAATTCAAATATGTTCTTCTCGAGGTCCGCCGGCAGCACTCCTACAGGGACTTATAGAGTCACAGTGTTACAAGTACGATATGTTTTGGACAGCAATATAAGCGTCGGCCGTGGCGCCTTCAGCAAGGCGGATCTCATATGAATAGTCACGCGTTGAAAAATGAACAGCGCAATATTTAAATTATGGTTGTGTAACAGCTTGTTACAAGCTATTGGGACATATCTGTGAGAATAAAAGGAATAAAATGAAGTGACAAAAGCTCGTCATAGCTTGACTTATGTTTTTGTAGAGAACCTCGAATGAAGAAGAGAAGACTCTACTAACTATCAAAATACATTGCATACATTATAATACATTGCCTGCCAGCAACACATATTATGTTCAATATTAAAACTCAAAATTAACCACAAATAATACGTTTATCTGTTATTTGTAACCAAATTAATCATCATCATCATATCAGCCGAAAGACGCACACTGCCGGACAAAGGCCTCCCAAAGAACTTCACAATTTCCGGTCTTGCGCTATCCGCATTCAGCGACCTTCACCAGATCATCGGTCCATCTTGGTATTAATTTCATCACCAAATTAATACCAAGTAACCACTAAATTAGTATTATTCATCCAATAGCAAAACAGTCACAAGTTGCAGCTACTGCGCGAGCACTCACTGCCACTCAATTTTACTAAGTACTCTATAAAAAGCTTTTAATAAAAAAAAATTATAAATAGAAAAATATGCACATTTCAAGTACAATGAGCCTTTTGCTAGTACATTGCCCCTGGGTCCTTCGCTCCTCACTCATGCTATAACATCTCTCCGTACATCACGATAAGGGCGCGTAACTTCGAGGGCTGCAAGGGCGCCGTAAATATTCATTATCCTGGCTACACTCAACCACAGTATTTTAAGATACCACGGTAAAGAAATTCTCGACTTTTACATAGCTGCAAAATACTCGCATCCGTTTTAGTGTGGTAGCTTTTAGAAGATCCTTAGAATCAACATTTCATACTGTCTTTTTTTCTTCTTCATTATCAGATCAAATTATGTTTCATTAGAAACTGCAAATACTCTTTAATATATTAAAGCTCCATATTTACAGGTAAGTATATTATAATATACTACTTTAAATAAATGAATTTTACAAAAACAAGAAGAATCATAAATTATTATTAGACATAATTTAAACAGGAAGCGTTCTTACGTTCTTTTAAAATAAATTATCATAAGAATATTCTTAGGTATTTTGTCAAAATACGCCACAAGTGCAACAATATTTGTTTAAAAATAATGATAATTATATAAATGATAACCTTTTGGACTTCTATCAAGACTTCGTGCAAAGGGTTTCAAATATTATTTAAGAAAAGTTTAGCAAAAACACACCCAGAGTCCGGTCTGGATGTGTTTTTGCAGAAGGGACACAAAACACACCCAGGCTCAGAAAAAATACTTATGGGTAACACAAATAGTTGTTTTGCGCAGGATTGGAATCCGGGACACGAAATGGAGTGGTGACTGTCTAAAACATTGCGCCACACGAGCAGTCGAATTGGAAAATTAATTTTAATTGCATGGAATAATAAACATAGGTATAACCATAACTAATCTGATAAAAGCCATTTATGGGCTTTAATCAGCCTCTTTCTAATTAATATTATTAATTGGAAAGTTTCTATGTTTGGATTTTTGTTTATGAACTAATTTAAAATTATGATATGTTATCATTATCACCATACCAGCCGAAAGACGTCCACTGCTGAACAAAGACAAGGATGTTCAATACTGTCGGTCTTCAGCTGGTCATCCAGCAGCATCCCGCGACCCTGATAGGTTATACCCTAAATTAGGCTACCTAAGTGTTGCTGTTTGGAGCAGAACCGTGGACAAACCACACAAAACTTCCGAACTAGCCTTAGACACTGGTAAACCTTAGCACCTTAGCCGTATGTACAGACGCCAGCACATCAAGCTAGCCCAATCTGTCCAATTTTCCCAATTGAGAGTGAACCTTATTCTTTTGTGATGAAGTTCAAAATCTATATAAGAAATTTGACAGATTGGGGTAACTCTATGTGCTGGCGTCTGTACTAGCGTGCAATGCGCAGTAGACGAAGTTATGGCGTACATTTTATTGCACTGCACTATTTACGACACAGATGGCTGTAGCTGGATTATCTTGTCTAGTAATTTTGAACTGTACCTCTTATTTACTAAATGTTTCATATAGCTAGAGATATTGGGCTGAGGTGTCGTAATATTTTGCAATTTTTGTTGTCTGTGGAGTACTGTAATCTGTGTCGCAACTTTTGTTCAAGAATAACACGGGGCATCTTTCCAACTTTATTAAGCGAGCTTAATTTCCATTACTTGGAAACTTTGTTTATTTCGGTAATGTTAATTTAGACTGGTGGTTTATAAACATAAATTAATATGGAGATACTTTATACGCATTGGTTTTTAGCGTTGCTTGAAAATGTAAGATTTATTTATGTTTAGTACCGTAATGGACAGCATATATATTTAATAAAAGCCATATGAAATATTCATTACATTACATAGAATAATTATCATTATTATTATCATCAACACAGTCGAAAAATGTTCACAGCTGGACGAAGGCCTCGCCCAAATACTTGCGTTAATCGCGTCCAGCGGCTTCCAGCAACCCTCACAATATCATCGGTCCATCTTGTAGGGGTCCTGCCCACGCTACCTCATGAGAACCTTTTACCCCACCAAAAAACTGAAAACATTACTAAATAATAAAAATAAAAACGGTTTTATTCAAATACACTTTAAAAAGCGCTTGTTCTTGGCTTGTAATTGGCTCAACATTGCCATTATTACATGTAATTTAAATTTACCAGTGTTAATGGCAGCTAATAATGTTCTAATCCACAATTATGTGTATTAAATGACGACCCACGCTCTAGATATATAAAGAATTTATTAATGGAATCGTGGATTTATAATGATTTATTAACGATCATCATGTCCAGCATAAAGCGCGATCAGAACAACTATCATTGAGTCTCACAAATACTTGTGTTAATAAATTGAAAAATTTGCTTACTTGTAAACCAAGTCACGTGAAGGGCCTTTCTTTTTCGCATACAGAAATAGATAGCAGTTATAGTTATTTCTGAGTGCTCACTTATCATAAAAAAATCCTATTACCTAGGTACATTCTATCGTTTTTCCGAGTATTTTGCTCCTAATCCTAATACAAGACAGAAATTATTATAACAAAAATGAGACATTTGTACATATAACGATTTTATTATATGTATAGATAAAATCGAAGGAAAGTCAAAACTATTTTTAAAGAATATTTTTAAAAAAGGATACTTGGGGCGTGATCTACAATTGAAGTCGTAGCCAAAAATATACTTTTTAGAATTTTTGTCTGTGTGTCTGTTTGTCTGTATGTATGTCCGGGCTAAACTCAAAAAGTACTGCATGGATTTACTTAAAATTTTGCATGAATATTACTAAGAGGTCGGGTCATCATATAGACTACATATTATCACGCTATCACCTACGGAGGAGGAGCTGTGATAATTTATAAAATTTAACGCGAGTAAAACCGCGGGGCACAGCTAGTTGTAAATAAACATACCACCTTTATCATAGGCTAAATAACTGCAAATACACAATTATAAATTTATCCTTTATAGCCCGCTTATTGCTATTTTGCTTTGATAGCATAGAATATCGCCAACCCACTCATTTAAATCTTACCTTGGTTCAGCAGTGGTGTTCCGCTGACATGATGATGATGGTGATGAATTAGTCCGGCTTTGCACCGGTAGATAGATAGAAAGAGAAAATGTACTTTAGGCCAAATAATGACTTTTATTGGATTAAAAAATGTTACCTTGGGTTACATTATTAATAAATTCATTTTCTTACAGCTCTAATTTTATTGAAAATAAAATACATTACATACAATGTTAGTCGTCGGTGATATAGATTTCTTCAGGAGAAAGAATTTTTGAGTTATCCTTTACAAATAAACTTACAACAAAGTGCACTCCATAATATTAGTTCGGACATAGATTTTGTCAAAAATATTATCATATATTTCAGTGACATGCCTTGACTAGGTCCGTAGTAAAATAATTCAATTTCGCGGTAAAGGAATCCAGGACACGAAGTGGCGAGGCGACTGTCTTAACCGCTCCGCCACACGTTCTGTCAAAATAAACTCCGCCGTTAGAACGTCTACTTATCAGGTAACATTTAAAATACCTCGGCAATAAGCGCGTCACGAAACAAACGCATTATTTTGCCATTTGAAAATAAACTCCGGAGTTACATCTACTCACCAGGTACCATTTCAAAAGCTCACGAATAAAAGCGTTTAACCTCTCAATTGTTCCCCAACTAGCAATAAAGGATAAAGAGTGCATAAAAAACCTCCGAGATTGGTATAATGCTCGTGCGATTGGCATAAATAACATCAATTGTGATGTTTTCTTTGCTAATGTCGTCAGGAGCGCTGTGAGGGTAATGTGGGGCGCCATTAAAAGAACATAAATACACGATCGTCTCAATAAATGTCTGCCGTGGTAGTTTGTTGTTGTAAATAAACTGCAGTGTGCAATATACAATGTTGTTTCTTTATTACAACTTCGACTTCATTACAGATATAAAGTTTAGATTCGTTTAACTTGAACGTTTTTGTTGCAAATTCAATAAGACCAACTTTCAGTGATTGTTTACAATGTTGGTGAAATTTACGATAGTCTTTTATTTTAGTTGCCCATATTTTATATTATGTTGGATTTAGGTATAATATTTAACTTAAATTTATCGCATTTTTCTGGATTAGTGTTCTGAGTATTTTTTTGTACTTTTCGTGTCCCCACGTTCCACTACAGACCCTCTTGCAAGAAATGACGGGCCTGTTGGCGTGGTTGGTAAATACTTGCCTTTCACGCCGCACGTCGTGGGTTCGATTCCCACCCAGGACAGATATTTTTGTGCATGAACTTGTTTGTCCTGAGTCTAGATGTAATTATCTATAAAAGTATGTTTTCACAAAAAAGTAGTGTATGTATTATATCAGTTATATGTTTTCCATAGTAAAAGCTCTGCTTAGATTACGATCATATGGCCGTATGTGAATAATATCCCAGGATATTAAAATGATTATTATCTTGCATGTATGTATGTAAACAGAAATTTCATCCTTATCACCTCAATAAAAAAATATCGCGTAACTTACATAATGTTACGCGATTTTTTGAGAATCGATCTAGATAATCCACTATTTAATCAAAAGGAAATTCTTTTGATATAGTTTCATATAAACACAGTTGCAATCAGTTTCATAAAATAATGAAGAAAAATATGAAGTAGTTTCTTTGATTTTCAAACAATTATAACATTAAGTAAACATTTTCATTCGTTAATAAGACAAGTAGTTTACAGATATAGCTACAATTGTGTCATTGTAACTAATGTTGTATATATACACACACATACACCGACTCATAAACACACAATTACAAAGACATATGCTTTATACTATGAACCCATTTTTATCTAAAATAAATATATTTCAATAACTTTAGTTTTTAGATTTAA
This sequence comes from Pseudoips prasinana, assembly GCA_951640165.1. Classification (NCBI taxonomy): domain Eukaryota; kingdom Metazoa; phylum Arthropoda; class Insecta; order Lepidoptera; family Nolidae; genus Pseudoips; species Pseudoips prasinana. The sequence goes on from OX621239.1 coordinate 11,530,602, forward strand.
AAACGTAACCGTTTTCTACGGGATTCTATTAATAAATTAAATAACTAGCAAATGTGGAATCAATTAGCTGCGGAGGTATTTCCGATCCGGTATAACATGGCAACCTTCAAGAAGCGAGCCTATTCTTTTCTTAAAGCCGGCAACGCACTTGCGGCTCCTCTGGTGTTGCGAGTGTCCATGGGCGGCGGTGATCACTTACCATCAGGTGACCAACATGCCCGTTTGGCAAACTAATTCATAAAAAAATGTGTTCAAAACATAAACTAAACCCACATAGTTACACTATCAAAATGTCATAGCATAGTTACGTAGTCACAGCGTAATAAACATACAACGTAAAATTAAAACTGTGCGCGACGAAGGCCATAAACTTTTTACATTATGACTTTAGGCAAAACGCCAGAAACTGGTCGAAATGATGTATCATACATATTTCTTTCAACTATAAGGACTGAAATGAAATTTTCAGTTTATTATCAATTTATAAGTTAATTAACATTTATTAGATATATTAAAATACAAAGTCTTCACTTTATACGATGTATGTATGTTTGTAAAGTACCACGATAGACAGGTTAGTTTAATAAAACATATACCCGTGATTTTTAGAAATTAAACCTACATATAAGACTTATTTTCAGATGATATAATCAGATTTTTTTGTTTTATCTTCTAAATAAAGACATCGCCCGTACTATGAAACTGATTCCCTGTGTCACGGGGTTCCTTATCATACTAATATCATAAAGGTGAAAGTTTGGGAGTGTGTGAGTGTACAATATGTTTGTTACTTCTTCACGTCTAAACGGCTGAAGGCATTTTAATAAAATTTGTTATGGAGTTAGCTGACAACCTGGAATAACACATAGGCTATCATTTATAAAGTTTAACGCGGGTAAAACCTCGGGGCACAGCTAGTAAACTAATAATTGACAGACACAAAGTACTCAGTACAACTACTGACTGATAATTTATATTTGTTAGATATGATAAAATGCAAAAGTATTACTTTATAAGAGTAAAACGATTTTTTATGCAGTCTCAAACTCCAGCCCTTAAACTAAATAAGTGGACAGAGTCCACTCATTAGCCGACTACAGGAAAGGAGGTTATGTTTTTGACAGTATATTTATATGTATACATGTGTCTATACTCATCTGTTTCCTCGTTTCTCCTAAGCTACTAAACCGATTTTACAAAAAAAAAACACCATGAATTTATTTTTAAAGCATTATAAAAAACATAGCAATCTTATAGGTACATATCAATGATGAAAGTATAATCATATCGTGTATGTTATCAAAAATAACTCTAAATATATAGTATAATAACAATATACTCCAACATTATTCACACGCGGCCATCTGTTCTCAAACTAAGCAGAGCTTGTAGTATGGAAACCAGATAGCTGATATACTACATATACTACTTTTCTTTTGTAAATACATACTTATATAGATAATTACACCTAGACTCAATACAAACAGACATGTTCATGAACCCACGACCTGCAGCGTGAAAGGAAAGACGACCTTATATATATAAACAACTAGCTGTGCCCCGCGGTGTTACTCGCGTTATATTTTATAAATTTTCTTTGCTATAAAGCTCACGGAGTCCGAGACCTTTCCAACGAATGCAAAACCGTGGAAATCGGTTCGTGCGTTCTGGAGTTATAGCGTCAGGAAGGAAAACCCGACTTATTTTTATATAGTAGAGATATATTATATGCAAATTTTACTTTCTTAATGTGTGGTCTCAAAAGTGATGAATAATACAATCAAGTGGCAAAGCACGCAGGAAGAAGGAAGTAATTACAATTATAGCGCGGTAATATCTGCTCTGGGATGTCTGTTGCATTTTTTAAAGCCACATTTATAGCAAAATCAAGTCCTAAAAATTAAAAAAACAGAGTTCATCACTGCTTCTTAAATCTAAGTAGGCCTTGAAGTAAATTGCAGTGAGTGAAAAGTGTGAAGTGAATTGAAGAAAGACGTGGTAATTTTGGCCGACAGGTATTCGCTGTTTAAAATAGTCTACTTCAGCATCGTTACGTCATAAAGCCAGAACTTGCATTTAAACTTTGTCTTAATAAAAATAAAGCAAAAATATATTATGTTTTTAAGATTGGTATACCTTGTATTTATCGTCATACTTTCCTTTACTCTTTCCGTGTGCATTGCGCCGTGAGATATAATGTTTCGGCATGAGAGACATGGAAACAAATGCCTGATACACGCGTATTTGTCAACGTTCTACCTTTATCATATTATTATTAAAACAATTTTATATTCAGCATAATTTTATTTTTCCTTAAATAACAAGTGTAATTAAACTCCATATGTAGGTAACAATTATATATTGATACAACATTGTATTCTATATTTAAGTATTATTAGTTCTATAATTAAGCACAAACGCCAGCACATCCAGTTACCCCAATCTGGTAAATTTATTTTATAGGATTTCAACTTTATCACACAAGCATAATTTCACAATTGGTAAAATTTGACAGATTGGGGTGTGCCGACCCATTCGGTTTGTCTACTTGTCTCAAGTCACCGTTTGGTGTTGCCACATAAATAATCGAATTTAAATAAATAGTACCCAACCTAATACAAGATACAAGAAATTTAAATAATTTAGTGAATAGATAAAAATTGTACTAGTTACCTAATCGTCTATAACGCTTATATTTGACTGCACTTTTACAGTACGGGCGTACTAGCTAGTAGCGAGGCCAACCTCAACCACTGTTAAGGCAGTCCTCGATACGAACCTTGTGTTTTAGTTCGATCTTCGCACAGTACACAGTTTATGTATTATAATAATCAGAATCTTTTTCTTTCAACGGGCCTGTTGGCGTGGTAGTCAAATGCTTGATTATCACGCCAGAGGTCGGGGGTTCGACTTCCACCCAGGACAGATATTTGTGTGTGTGGGTGTTATTATCTATATAAGTATGTATTTACAAAAAAAAAGGTTTCCATAGTACAAGCTCTGCTTAGTTTGGGATCAGATGGCCGTGTAAATTATGTTCCAGGATATTATTTATTTTAGCTGAGATAATCATGTATTTTTTAGTTTTATGGTAATATAAAATACGGCGTTATATAGATAAGCTGTGTAAACATTAAGTGGTCTTATTATCGCGCTTGCTGTAATTTGATTGTAAAACCAACATTTTTATATTATTTATAGCTCATTCTCATTAAGGTCACTAATAAAATAAAACCAGTCATAACGATAACACAACATTATAAATTAAATACAATTTAACGTAGTAGCAGCTCGTAGCAAGCGTAGCGCCGTAGTATAATGGCTACAGGGCACGTAGTATTCGTTAGTGATCCGTAAACCTTGTCGTGCTATAACTTGGGTGCCCGCGTTTTAAAGTTTTGTTTTGATATCAGGGAAAAAATAATATACTGAAAAACGGATGTATGGATCAACCTTCATAAAGCTTCTTTCTTTTTTTAAAGTCAATTATTATTTACAAGGTCAATGATTGTTGGAGAGTATAAAAAGCATATTTCTGGTATACCAGAAAGAAGTGGCGTTATAATAATTAAAATTGGTTTATTGGTATTAAAAAGTACATCAAATGCTAAAGTGTACGAATTATCGTAGTATTTTTATTATGTATTACTGCAATTCTTAGTGTACCTCAGATATCAGTAGGATTATCATCATCATCAAAATAGGCAGCTTAGGCTAAATCGGCAGGTACATTGGGTCCATTTCCGTCATGCTAAGGAGTTAGAGATAGATTTTCAGCTCGTTAGTTTGGTCTATACATTGGCTTACATTGGCCTATTTAAATAGTAAACATGCGGGGTACTAGACAACCAACAAAAATTTGACCGTCGATTGTACCAACATTTTTAATGCCGTTTCTAGACTTGATATTCCTATTATGTTTTGTTGCTATAAAAATACTATCATCTACCATCATCATCATCATATCAGTCAAAAGACTGCTGGATAAAGGCCTCCAACAAAGATCTCCACAATTACCGGTCCTGCGCTACCCGCATCCAGCGGCGTCCAGCAACCCTCACGAGATCATCGGTCCATCTTATTTATATATCTTACTAGCTGTGCCCCGCGGTTTCACCCGCGTTAAATTTAATAAATTAAAGATTTTCCCGCTTTTCTGTTGAAATTTTTCCTAAAATTTCTTTGCTATAAACCTCACGGAGCCCGAGACCTTTCCAACGAATGAAAAACCGTGGAAATCGGTTCGTGCGTTCTGGAGTTATAGCGTCAGGAAGGAAAACCCGACTTATTTTTATATAGTAGATTTATCTATTTTATATATCTTATTTACATATCTTATTAGCACCACGCTTTATCTATAATTTTGAGGAAAAATGCTCATCTGACACATTGTCATTTCGTACACGTCGCTTTCTTACGCACCACTCATGTGGCGTTGGTAACTAGATATCACTCTTTCTCTCTTCACCATAAATTTTTGCTTTTCGCTCGTGTAATTAAATGTAACTTAATATGTCCCTTTGAAATTTTAATGTTAATTAATATAATGATAATATTTTATATTGATGCAGACCAAAATTCACACTTACAACTTTTTAAATTTTGACAGACTAACAATTTTTGCACGTATTATGTATGTTTTATCTGATGTCGTAAAAAGAGGTTAAATTACAAGGTACGGAACATATTTTGTATAAATAAATATTGCCTTGGCTGGATTTTATGATCTTTAGTTTAAACTGAAGATTTATATTGTAATTCCGTGCGTCAAACGCCGGACGATAAAGTTGCGTGACTCTACGCAATAATTTGAACATTTAAGGCTTTGGAGCAAATGGTTTTAGCCGCTTTACGGCAGAGAACTAAATGTTAGCAATTTGTCTTCATATTTAAGTGTGACGTTTGGTTGTTTGTGGAATGTAGGAAAATTTCTCACTGGACGAAGTTTTGGGTAAAACATATCACTCCGTCACCGCACGCTAGCAATAACGAGCTGTGTAAAGTGTTGTAAAAGACTAACATCTTGTTACTAACTCAAACATTATGTATAACATTATCTCTGCTTTAGTTAGTTGACTGATCCATATAAAATACTTAAGAAACAAGCAGGCTAAGACAAGTGTCTCCAGCGGGTGATCATGCATTCTAATATTGAGTTCGCTCTGTTTTCTATAGCTCAGACATTAACAATATTAGTTCTACATTTGTTATTCTGCTGTGCCTTATAAAAAACTCGAAACAAATGAGCATCTATAATGGGCGATAATGTCTCCTCATAACAAGCTTGCTCTACGTTACGTGACTCAGACATTTTGGAGTTCAAAATTTGTTTCGTTTGTCTGCTGTCCATAAAATAGTCAAGGTGTACTACCTTGACTGCTTTACGGGCAGGAGATAAGGTTGGCAACGCGTAAATGATGCACGGAGAGTTGTAAAATAAGGCACAATGACCGCTTACTATCAGACATGTCATATGTCAGACACAAAAACAAAAAAAACTTACACAAGTAGAATTAAGCCCTATTGACTCTAACCTGTAAATCAATAACCAGAATTTAACATCTACAATGTAAGAAAAAAGTTTAAATTGTTTAATCCAGTCTCTTCAACAGTACTGTCCATATATTTGAAAAATAATAAAGTAAATAAATATATCAGGATAACTAACACACTACTGTACTACTATTAATATAATATAATGATGATTAATCTTCAATAAGTTAGTATACTTATGTGTATGTGTCTCACTGTATATAATAAAATATAATGTTTTTAGTGCACATATGCATTTGCACAGTTGCATTTTTCATGTTATATATTTTTTTCGTCCATCTATCGTGTGTTGCATTATGGCGGTGCCCATTGCTCACACCAGCTGACTGTCTAGCATTTACATTCTCACTCAGTTGTGCAAGGGCTCCACGGATTTGTGTTTAGATCAGTGTATTGGAATAAATGTTGTTGTTCACTTGATCGTGATGGACAAGGATACAGTTAGTGCCTCAAATAAACCGTTCAACAAAGGATTAACCAAGAACTTACGCCATAAGATGTTTTATTAAATCACGATGGTTTAATAAAACCACACAATGTATTTTTTTTGCTCGATATGGATTCCGAACCGGGAACACACGCTAGATCTATGAAGCATATTGAATAAACAGCTAAGAAGATAAGTGTTCATGATTTAAATGTCACTAATTTTTATTATTAAACATATCATGTAATTTTACCGAAATAATACTATATAATTAATATAATTTAATAATAATAATTTCAGTCGAATAAAACCTCGATAGAGTTATAAAAACTGCACATTTTATTTTATTTTGTTTTGTTTTGTTTCGTTTCGTTTCGTTTCATTTCCTTTTTAATTTAATTTCATTTCGTTTCGTTTCGTTTCATTTCATTTCATTTCATTTTATTTTATTTTAAAGACCACGATGATATTAAAAGGCTTTTATAATAAATACATACTAAAATGAACCGTCTATTAAAACACGTCTCTATTTACGTTACTAAGTCAGCAACAAGCATATATTTTTTATTGTTTTTTTCTTTTAAAAGACAACGCCCACGCTAGGGAATCTAATCCCTGTGTCGCTTTACAAACCTATAATAGATGGACACAAATTACATCCAGACTCAGAACATATATTTATGGGTCACACAAATAGTTGTCCGGCGCCGGACTCGAGCCCGCGACACGAATCGGCGAGGCGACTGCGCCACAAGTGTAGTCTGTGTATGTAATGTTGTGTATGCAATGTTTAGTAAGTGTGGTTCACCATGTCCAATGGACGCTTACAATACCCTGACATCACTTCCGCGTTGCCGTTCCTTTAGAAACCTAATAATTTTTTTAATACAATCATATTACAGGTTAACCTATAAAGGGCAATTGATGCATTTCTAATTGTTTGCCTATGGACTCTATTACAAACTAATAAAGTTCAAAAAAGGTGGAATAAATAAAAAAGCGTTTCGTTATACCCATAGAGTATATTAACAGCGGCCCAACACAGGCCTACGTAACTTTTTAATTATTACGTGTAATTTATCACCTAAACTAGGAGAGCTCCTAACGACCGTGGTCACAACAAAAGGCACCATTATATCGCGTGATTCTAACTCGCATTAAAATGTACAGAAATCCAACTAATTAGATGTTTACTGGGTACAGTAAAGTATATTTGTATATGAGTACAACATTTTGTACGCAGTTAGTAGAGAGTTAGCAAACTAACAACATACAATTTACATAATTAAAAACTATTTTTCTTGATGACATAATAATAATATCCTGGGACATTGTTCATATACGGCCATCTGATCCCAAACTAAGCAGAGTTTGGATTATGGGGACCAGATAACTGGTATACTACACGTACTAATTTTATTTAGGGTTCCATACCCAAAGGGTAAACCTATTACTAAGACTTCACTGTCTGTCTGGCTGTCTGTCTGTCCGTCTGTCACCAGGCTGTATCTCATGAACCGTGATAGTGAGACAGTTGAAATTTTCACAGATGATGTATTTCTGTTGCCGCTATAACAAAAAATATTTCAAGGGCTCCCATACAACAAACCTGAAATTTTTGCTCGTTTTTATAGATAATGGTACGAAACCCTTCGTGCGCGAGTCCGACTCGCACTTGGCCGGTATTTTTAAACTCATACTGATATAGATTGATGAGGAATAATTACACCCAGACTCAGTACAAAAAGACATATTCATGCACAAAAATGTTTGTTCTGGGTGGGAATCGATCCCACGACCTGCGGCGTGAAAAGCAAGCATCTACCAACCACGTCGACCTGTCCTTCAAATATATTATGCTTAAGCGGTAAATTGGGTATGTAATATCGTCTTCCATAAATAATTCAGGAAACTTAAGTTCTCCAATCTACTTTTAGAACTGATGAACTTGTAAAATATCCAGAAAATCAACTTTGCAAAACACTGCAAATCTAATAGGTATATTTGTATGAGGAATAATATTTTTATATTTGAAGCATTTTGCTAACTATTCAAAGTACTAATTGTAAACATTTAGCGCGTAAACGTTTTCCAGGTGAAATTCCCGCAAAGGACAACTATTTCAAATATAAATAATATCCTAGGACATTTTTCACACACGGCCATCTGATCACCAACTAAGCACAGCTTGTACTATGGAAACCAGATAACTGGTAAACAACATATACTACTTTTCTTTTTTAAATACATACTTACATAAAAAATTACACTCAAACTCAGGACAAACGGTCACCGTAGCCTAGTTGGTAGTGCTCCTGCCTACGAAGCTGGTGGTCCTGGGTTCGAATCCCGGTAAGTGCAAATATTTGTGTAATGAGCACGAATATTTGTTTCTGAGTCATGGATGTTTTCTAAGTATTTATCTATCTATATCAGTATGTATATCGTCGCCTGGTACCCATAGAACAAGCTTTGCTTAGTTTGGGGCTAGGATGATCTGTGTGACATTGTCCCTAGATATTATTTTTATTATTATTAAAACAGACATTCATGCACACAAATATGTGTCCTGGATTGGAATCGACCCCACGACCTGCGGCGTCAAAGGCTAGCATCTACCAACCACGCCAACCGACCCGTCAAATAGGTATATTATGCTTGTGCGCTAAATGGGATATGTAACAACGTCTGTCATAAATAAATCTAGGAAACTTTAGTTCTCCAATCTACTTTTAGAACCGATGAACTTGTAGAATTAGTTTGTGAAACACCCAGATCTTTCCATATAAAACACTTCAAATCTACATCGGCATATTTGTTTGAGGAATAATATTTTTATAGTTCGTGCATTTTGCTAACTGAACAAACTACAAATTAATATTATAGGAGGTGGACTGCACGAATGGCGCATCGGTTGAGACTTCGTGTTCCAGTTTCAATTCCCAGGACAACTATTTGTGTGACCTATTAGTAGCATCAATGAATTTGAATGAAAATAAACAAAAATGGTGGATGAGCGCTATACTATATCTCACTACCAATAAATACCTTTATTATTAATATCTCTGGAGAAGTAATACACTGCCAGATGGCAGTATGTTAGTTGTCCAAATCAAGGCAGAGTGTGTACTATGCCAACCATACAAATGACAAACATACTTTTGTATATATTTATAAATACAATATATAGAATACACCCAGACACAAAAATCATCTTACTCATTACACAGAGATTTGGTAGGGTTAGAACTTACAACCTCTGGCTTAGCCCTCACGTACCACTAGACCAGCAGCCCAGTTAAGAATATTAACGTTACTCTTTGTATGATTTAGGTTTGTGTCAATGATGTTCTAATTATTCCCGTGCTTCTACAAACATAACGTCAATAGGGTAAAGTTCCCCTCTTTCTCCCTGCATCTATTGTTATTACATACAGAACCCCTAAAGCCCATTCTCTATATAATGTACATTAATACAAAACCGAAGCGTTACACAACATGAAAACAATGACTAAACCCAAACCCGAGACCGTACTCGCGCATTTCTTTAGAAAAGGGGAAGAAAATGAGTCGATAAGGGGTTTATTTGATGGGCACTTCGGCAGTTACATTTCAACGTTATCGATTTAAAATTCCATCAAATAGAATTTTATTTTAATCAAATAGTCGAGAAAAGAGTTTGCCTAAAGTAATGCTCATTTGAAAATAGGAATCAGTCGATTCCATAAGGAGATACTGAGAATTAAATAACGGTTACAGCCTTGTAGATATACTTATAATAAACGCATAAAATATATAATTACTAGCCCTCAATCACAATATTATCACCAAGGGTAAACCGCTTAAAAAGACGTACTTAGTTTCAAAATAAGTAATTAATACAAATAAGGAAATTACACCATTTCAGCTAAATGACTTTATCGACTGCTAGACAAAGGCCTCCCCCAAAAGATTTCAAAATGGAGTCGTGTACATCATTTGGAGGCATATCAGCATATGCCATAATTGCCACACTTGGCAGACGGGTTGGCGATCGCAGTATGATGGTCACAGTGATATTACACAGAGAGCTGTTGCTCGTTCTCTAGGAGATATCTATGTCATCAGTCACACAGCATTCAGCCAGAAGATGTAATAAGCGAAAAATAGGTACCTAAAGTCTGTATAAGAAGTAAGACGAGAGTCTTGTCGTCATTATTAAGATACCTCTGTAGGTTTCTTAATAATGATGGAAACCAGTTAACTGATATACTACATATACTACTTTTCTTTTGTAAATACATACTTATATAGATAATTACACCCAGACGCAGGACAAACAACAGACATGTTCATGCACATAAATATCTGTCCTGTCCTGTTCAAATCTAATTAAATAGAACTTATAAGTCAAGTTAGACGCAGGAAAATCCACTATGAAAAGCTAGTAAAATTCATAGCCATACCTACAAAAGTGATTAAAGAGCTCGAAGCATGTAAGCCGGGAAACCACACCTCGAACGCACCCGCGTAAAATTAATAAGCAAAATTACTCGTCTTTACCGTGCCATAAATTATATTGATGGTGTCTACAAAAACTTATAGCGGTTGTAAAATTCAAGGTTTATTAGAATTCAACAAAAGTTGCTGTCTACAAGTTCAAGAACATTGAAATTATTAATAACGTTTTTTTTTTAATATTAACAAAGAATACTGGCCCATTGCGAATCGGTAACGAAGGTTCCGTACCTGAGTTAAACATCTGAAATGATTTTTATTCTTACACTACTAAAATTGGACTGTATGATGAAATTTCTATAAACTATTTAATAAAATGCGAAAATAACATTCTAAAACCTAATCATTTCACAAACATAATACTTTATAAGCGATAACTTTTCGAAATACAGTCGTCACAAATGTTTTACTTTGCAATTTTTTTATAATGTTAATATATGAGACATTATAAGTTAAGCCACGCATTTCTTTATTGGCCACGTGATCAAACTTCTCATTTTATAACTAAGCCACGGGAAAATGAGATAGCCTCTAATAAAGTAATTTGTCTTTTTTACAACATCAACTAAATATTCTATAGAAAGCGTTAACAATTATCTTAACTTGTCCTTCTTCTTACCACATTGCTACCTAATTTACTAAAAAGAAGGAAATTCTCTAGAAACTATCTTAGGTTAGAATTGTTGAGCACTAGATATAGCGCACACTATTGTTGGAGAGTTTTCAAATATCCCATTTTTGTGGGGCTTTGTGAATTTTTCAGGTGACATAATAATGGCATTTTATAATATTTATTATAAAATGCCATTATTATGTCCCCTGAAAAATTCACAAAAAACGTTTATTTGGCATTAGATTATATCTCAATGAGTTTAGGAGAAATAACCACCATGCTGAGTTGTATTTAGAGTGGCTTACATAGAAGATAACCTGGCTAAGGTAGTATTATTCAGAAATATGGCAAAATAATTTTTTTGAGGCGAATAATGATATTAAAAAGAAGTCTGTTTAATTAGTAAAATATCCCTTAAAATATCATCCAATATGTATTTGATCAAGTAGGAACATCGTTTGTCAAATTTTAGTTGATATGTCAGTTTCATGCAAGACAGATAAATATGAAGAAATTAAAAAGGTTTCTTGAAGTAGAAAGTACTCTAAAGATAAACATTTGGAGAACAAACAACATGTTTCAGTAATTTCAATTTAGACGAAATCATTTCTTTATTTCACTAAACAATTTTACAGTAGGCAAGGTAAATATCCAAATGAAACAAAATTGAAAATTATTCCTTACAATGTCTGTTTATAAATCTCGTTAATAAATTAAAAGAAGTAGCCAAGAGAGAATGTCGCAAACAGATCATATCTTCGTTTTCATTCGGTTCTATTGTTTTGTTCATTTTTATTGTGCGCATTTTCTAAGCTATCGGAGTATTGTCGGGACGTAAGAGGGATCCTATTGTGTACTTAAATCAACGAGGGGCTGGCGGTATGGTTAACAGAAACAAAGGCTCTTTCTAAAATCAATGTCGACGCCTTCTAAAGTGTCACTTCACTGGATTTCCTTTTTTGTTATTTTAACGTAAAATTTGCGTAGTTTTTGTGACAATTTAATTCAAAACGACTTTTTGTTGGTACAGTTTTTATCATAACAGAAGGGTTCCTTTATAACATTTAAAAAAATAACTCTTCTGTTCTTCGTCTCGTGGATTTGAGAGCATGGTACAGACGCCAGCACATCCAGCTCCCCAATCTGTCGATTTTTTTTATAGATTTTCAACTTTATCACTTAAGCGTAAGGTTCACTTTCAATTGGGGAAATTTGACAGATTGGGTTAGCTTGATGTGCTGGCGTCTGTACATCTCTAAGAAATGACTGTGGACCAGTCTTCAAGAAAGGTCTCAGAAACAACAACAACGGGAACAGAACCGATAGTACCCCTATCTTTAAATCAACTGAAAACAAGCTGTACAAGAAAATCATGCAGCAACATGGAAAAGAGTGGATTGGTCTTGAGCCATGTAGTCGGCCAAAATAAATTCTACCAACTCTGAACAAACGCGCATCGCGAAATCTATTACAACGTAACAGAAAGAACCTATTCTTATTTTTTATTGCACACAGAAACATGCATTAATGTTAAATGTTATAAACGAAAAGTCATGTACAATGTACATAGGCAAGTTTAATTCATTAATTAATTTTCTTCTAGCAAACCATCAGGACAGTGAGATTTTTATAAAATCGGTACACACATGGTGATAGGTATAATTTCCGGACACTGCACACTAAACAAACAAACATGATCACAGACAACCCTTTCTGCTGAGAATGCATTGAGGATACATCAGAACACGTAGCAGTAGCGCAAGCGTGTTAACGCTGCAGGAGGCACTCAATCCAAGCTTTTAAGGTCTCTTGGACTTCTAGAGAGAACTAAAAAGATTCGATTCGCCAAATAAGTTTACGCCCAAGGCCCAATCAGGGTGCAGTGTCTACTGTTAACATTATACAGGCATATATGCCTATCTTGGGATTAGATGGCACCATTATACGTAAAAAAGTTAATAAAGGTTGCAAAAGTATTACATAAACGTGCTTCATTTTCACATTTCAATAAATGTTTTAATTTTGTTAACTAAAATTTTTAAAGTGTTATAACTTAAATAATTCCTCTTATCTGTCTGTCTGCCTGTCAGCTGGTTATATCGCCTGAACCGTAATAGTTAAACAGTAAAAATTTTGTGATTATGACTATTGGTTTTTAAATGTAATAAAAACCTTAAATGTAATTATTGACAACCTTCCACATGGCCGATATTTTTCTCCATTTACCATGAGCGTATGTATATTTTTACACAATAATTCGAGTCACCAAAAACCATGTTTGTTCGTGTATCCAATTACTACTGTCGATAGTTTGTAAAAGTTTTTTCGTTAGTTTCCCTGTATTGTTATTTTTCAGAGATATCGTAGCGTGGATCATGTACGAAAATTTAGCATACAAAATTTAGCATTATTGTTATATGTGTAAGTAAATTACTGAAGTTTTTAGAGTATCCTGGAATATTGTAATGAAGTCATGTTATTTATTCGTGACAGTATTTAAATCTGAGGATCAATGTTCGTATTTAATATGTTATACTATTGTAAAGTAAAAAAAATGGTTCACATAAAGTACTATGATCGATTCAATCTTTGTGGCGCAGTCGTTAACATAGTTTTAGCATCCACGTGTTTACTTGTGACTATTTTTTTGTCTTACCCACATATGTAACTTATCTCCGAGAGTTGCATATTTTAAAATCCCCAACGATGCAGGTTTTATATATCAAGAAAGATTATTTTAAAAAATATATACTATAAAAATACACTTAAAATTCACTTAAAATAATTCTTACGATATATTAAGAGGTAGGGCACAGGGTTCATTCAGCATCATACAGGGCTCAAACAGCAGCCCGACTGGGGAAGTACCTCCACCTTACAGAAGACATTTCTTAATAATAACTTTAATGTTGTGTTTCTGCGCGTGAGTAAGGTCACCAGAGCTCATCGGGGTGGGGGAAGGGTCAGCAACACTTGATTTCTGACTCTTTTAAAGACCGGCAAAGCACCCGTGACTACTCTCGTGTTGCGAGTGTACATGTGCAGCGGTGATCTCTTACCATCAGGTGACCCACTTGCTTGTTTATCGCACTATGACATAAAAAAAAATATGTTACCTGCCCAATAATAATTATTATTTATTTTAATACTTTTTAGTTTACAAAACAAATCTTGGCAAATATTATCTAATTCTTACATATCTGTATAATTATTGCTAAAATAAAATAGGAACACTTATATTAAACTTACATTTATCGTTAAAACAAGACAAAATTAAGAACATTTAAAATATATTAATTACTAGCTGAGCCCCGCGGTTTTACCCACGTTAAATTTTATAAATTATCACAGCTCCTCCCCGTAGGTGATAGCGTGATAATATGTAGCCTATATGTAGACCCGACCTCTTAATAATATTCATGCATAATTTGAAGTAAATCCATGCAGTACTTTTTGAGTTTAGCCCGGACATACATACAGATAAACAGACAAACAGACAAAAATTCTAAAAACTATATTTTGGGCTTCGATATCGATTGTAGATCACGCCCCAAGTATACTTTAAAAAAAATATTCAATGTACAGTTTTGACTTTCCTACGATTTTATTATATGTATAGATTAGCGGCCATATATTATAATTTTGCCTATTTTCCTTTATTTACTAAAAATAACTCCCGCCTGCTACTACTATTTAATCCCTGGGAAACGGTACATTTTCTAGCTATATCAATTTCAGTACCCGTGTACCGCGTGTACAATATTTCATGAGGTTCAGTTGAGTTCTCACGTTATCTGCAATAAAAACATTTATTTTAAAAATATAATTAATTCCGGTCACCGTAGCCTAGTTGGTAGTGCTCCTGCCTACGAAGCTGGTGGTCCTGGGTTCGAATCCCGGTAAGTGCAAATATTAGTGTGATGAGCACGAATATTTGTTTCTGAGTCATGGATGTTTTCTATGTATTTAAGTATTTATCTATCTATATAAGTATGTATATCGTCTTCTGGTACCCATAGTACAAGCTTTGCTTAGTTTGGGGCTAGGATGATCTGTGTGACATTGTCCCTAGATATTATTATTATTATTAATTATAACTTAGCCATAAAGAATATCGGTACTTTAATATGTGACTACAAGTTTGATTCGTGAAACTAGCAAATTAGGCTAGTTCGAGTTACGGTGCCCAGAGACTTATAAAATACAAGCCAGACTTTACACCAAACAAATGTTTCGTGGTGAACAGTAATTAAGATAGTGTTTATTTTTTAAACTGGGTAGGCATGTGACGCAATCGTTACTAACAAGGTTCCGTGCTGATAACCGCTAATTTATTTACGGTCATTTTATTGAGCTAGAGCATTATTTCACTCTGTTAAGTTCCATTTTATTAGACTGGCCACCGTATTTCCTTCATATTTTTATGGACCGTAATTTACTCATATTTTTTGTTAGCCAATATTGCGGAATAAAGTCACAAATGTGCCACCATTATTACAATACTGTAACAATTAAAAGAAGAGAGAGTTATATCGTTATTACAGCATTGTAACAATTAAAAGAAAACATACTTCTACCTTTATTATAATATACCAATAATTAATAGAACAGATACTACTGCTGTTATAACAATATTGTAATAATTAAAAGAACAGAGGCACTACGATTATATTGTATCTATTCTTTAAGGATAAAAGTTTGAAAGAACGCTACATTAAAGTATTATAATTACATATTATCTGAGATTATATGTTGCTAAATAAATATTCCTATTATTATGAGCGTGCTATTATTAAGCATCCGTACAAGCCAGACTCTAAAAAGAAAGTTTAACCTTATTTTACAAGACAACAATTACTTAAATTATTTTCTAATATTTCATTATCTGGAAGTTACAACAGAATCGGTAGTGTGAGTAATGCCTCAGTATTCCAAGCATCGATGGTCTACGGTAACTCCTAACCATTAGAAGATCATGCCATTCTTCATCGTTACCATTAGTGTGATACCCGCATTTTTTTTAAATACAACGCCCGCACTAGTTTATTAAATCCCTGTGTCGCGGGGTACTTTACAAAAATATAATAGACGGACACAAATTACATCCAGACTCAGAACAATTACTATTTATGGGTCACACAAATAGTTGTCCGGCGCGCGACTCGAACCCGCGACACGAAGCGGCGAATCGACTGTCTTAGCCGCTGCGCCACACGTGCAGTCAAATTGATCATTTGCTCACATGGATTATATTTTTAAAATAATAAAATTAATCCGACAATTTAAAATATTGTTTTATGTCTATTTGTCGCAGCGCCATTCTAGATTTTGCGATATATATATATATTTTTTATTCTTTTAGACAAAAATTCTTTACAACCGAGTTGAAAATGTTGCGCCATTTTACGTAAAGTAGCAAGAAATCATTCGGCTACTTTTAGAGGACACATAAAAATAAAACATGAGTAAGCAGGCTATTTTATAACTCTTAGCACGCAGCCACAACCCCAACGAAAACGTTATTCAATTTGCACACAGTGTTTTTCCTATTTTGTTAGTGAGTGGGTATTAAAGTAGTGTGCGTTGTAAAACTGGAATGAATAAAAAGTCGGCCACTCCTCGAGTGATGTAGGCGCATGCAATGCGAGGAAGTTGACAAATGAGAACGGCTTTCACTGTATTTTTTAGTATGTTTTCCTCGGTTTTTCTTTTTAATGAGGACTCGTTGAATACCTTATCTATTGCCGTTCATAATCCATGTTCATACATGCGGTGTTATAATTAACATGTGCGGTTAACACTTCCTCAGTTTTCAAATGCTTATTATTTTCAACGAAAAAAAAAAATGCATTTTTACAATGCCCTGATAAGATGCGCATAAAATTGTATTAGATCAATATTTAACCTTTAGTGAACGGATTCCTGCTAACCAATATTTTGCTGAGAAAATCTCTCGATTTATTTTCGAAATTTATAGTTTTTTAATAATAAATCAATCAAATTGTGAAATAAATAAAAAGGCCCCATTAAAAATAAAAGCTGTACAAAACATTAGCTGGAAAAATACTATAGGAAACTGATTAAATTTTTTAAATTTAATGAATAGTATTTATATAATTGGCCATGTGACAGATTATTTTATTCATTGAAGCTACCCTATATCAAGAACAACTGGTTTCAGTAGACAGTGTCACTTTGGCAGGTCATTCTGTCAAAATGGGTGTGCCCCAGGGATCGATTTTTATACATTTTTATTTCTAGTTTACATCAATGATCTCCCATATCCCGAAGAGAAAATGTCGAGATAGTTATATTTACTGGTTTATATGTAGATCATTTTTTAAAGTGAATAGGAAAGACAAGGATCTTTTTGAACGTAATAAAACACATGGTCTCTATCAAATTGGTTTGGTTCCGTCTCAAAATGATTAAGTTTAACCTAAAGGCTCAAGGTTAAACTTAATCATTTTGAGACGGAACCAAACCAATTTGATAGACGATGGACCGCCTCGACTGGGCTGTGTTGAAGCTCGTAGTAGAGTCACAATGCACCCCGCATTGGATCCGGTGATAGCATTAAAGCGTGATCGTCATTATAAACACTAGGTGCACCTTAAAAATAATATTGAATTCTTACCTTTATATAGACAGAACCATTTGACATCCTAATAATCTAAAACCTTCAAGTAATCTCTTTGACAATGACAATAACCTCTTGTTGTTGTTGAAGCTACCACCAAATTGCGGTCGCCAACTCGCATGCCTACGGTAAACACCTCAAACCTATGTGAGGAGCCTATGTTCAGCAGTGAACGATATGTGGCTGATGTTGTGATGTGAGTTACTAGAGATTTGCATGCCCTTGTAATTTGCTAATGAGTTTCATTACCGCCATGCATCATCATCTTCTTCATGTCAGCCAAAGTACGTCCACATCTGGGCAAAAGCCTTCCCAAAGAATGGGGGGAAATGCCATAATCGCCACGCTTGGCAGATGGGTTGGCGATCGCAGTTTGATGGTCATAGTTATTAGGTATTCTAAACATGCTATTGGTTTTTAAATGTAATAAAAACCTTAAATGTAATTATTGACAACCTTCCACATGGCCGATATTTTTCTCCATTTACCATGAGCGTATGTATATTTTTACACAATAATTCGAGTCACCAAAAACCATGTTTGTTCGTGTATCCAATTACTACTGTCGATAGTTTGTAAAAGTTTTTTCGTTAGTTTCCCTGTATTGTTATTTTTCAGAGATATCGTAGCGTGGATCATGTACGAAAATTTAGCATACAAAATTTAGCATTATTGTTATATGTGTAAGTAAATTACTGAAGTTTTTAGAGTATCCTGGAATATTGTAATGAAGTCATGTTATTTATTCGTGACAGTATTTAAATCTGAGGATCAATGTTCGTATTTAATATGTTATACTATTGTAAAGTAAAAAAAATGGTTCACATAAAGTACTATGATCGATTCAATCTTTGTGGCGCAGTCGTTAACATAGTTTTAGCATCCACGTGTTTACTTGTGACTATTTTTTTGTCTTACCCACATATGTAACTTATCTCCGAGAGTTGCATATTTTAAAATCCCCAACGATGCAGGTTTTATATATCAAGAAAGATTATTTTAAAAAATATATACTATAAAAATACACTTAAAATTCACTTAAAATAATTCTTACGATATATTAAGAGGTAGGGCACAGGGTTCATTCAGCATCATACAGGGCTCAAACAGCAGCCCGACTGGGGAAGTACCTCCACCTTACAGAAGACATTTCTTAATAATAACTTTAATGTTGTGTTTCTGCGCGTGAGTAAGGTCACCAGAGCTCATCGGGGTGGGGGAAGGGTCAGCAACACTTGATTTCTGACTCTTTTAAAGACCGGCAAAGCACCCGTGACTACTCTCGTGTTGCGAGTGTACATGTGCAGCGGTGATCTCTTACCATCAGGTGACCCACTTGCTCGTTTATCGCACTATGACATAAAAAAAATATGTTACCTGCCCAATAATAATTATTATTTATTTTAATACTTTTTAGTTTACAAAACAAATCTTGGCAAATATTATCTAATTCTTACATATCTGTATAATTATTGCTAAAATAAAATAGGAACACTTATATTAAACTTACATTTATCGTTAAAACAAGACAAAATTAAGAACATTTAAAATATATTAATTACTAGCTGAGCCCCGCGGTTTTACCCACGTTAAATTTTATAAATTATCACAGCTCCTCCCCGTAGGTGATAGCGTGATAATATGTAGCCTATATGTTGACCCGACCTCTTAATAATATTCATGCATAATTTGAAGTAAATCCATGCAGTACTTTTTGAGTTTAGCCCGGACATACATACAGATAAACAGACAAACAGACAAAAATTCTAAAAACTATATTTTGGGCTTCGATATCGATTGTAGATCACGCCCCAAGTATACTTTAAAAAAAATATTCAATGTACAGTTTTGACTTTCCTACGATTTTATTATATGTATAGATTAGCGGCCATATATTATAATTTTGCCTATTTTCCTTTATTTACTAAAAATAACTCCCGCCTGCTACTACTATTTAATCCCTGGGAAACGGTACATTTTCTAGCTATATCAATTTCAGTACCCGTGTACCGCGTGTACAATATTTCATGAGGTTCAGTTGAGTTCTCACGTTATCTGCAATAAAAACATTTATTTTAAAAATATAATTAATTCCGGTCACCGTAGCCTAGTTGGTAGTGCTCCTGCCTACGAAGCTGGTGGTCCTGGGTTCGAATCCCGGTAAGTGCAAATATTTGTGTGATGAGCACGAATATTTGTTTCTGAGTCATGGATGTTTTCTATGTATTTAAGTATTTATCTATCTATATAAGTATGTATATCGTCTAAAACGCCCCAAACTAAGCAAAGCTTGTACTATGGGTACCAGCCCATAGTACAAGCTTTGCTTAGTTTGGGGCTAGGATGATCTGTGTGACATTGTCCCTAGATATTATTATTATTATTAATTATAACTTAGCCATAAAGAATATCGGTACTTTAATATGTGACTACAAGTTTGATTCGTGAAACTAGCAAATTAGGCTAGTTCGAGTTACGGTGCCCAGAGACTTATAAAATACAAGCCAGACTTTGCACCAAACAAATGTTTCGTGGTGAACAGTAATTAAGATAGTGTTTATTTTTTAAACTGGGTAGGCATGTGACGCAATCGTTACTAACAAGGTTCCGTGCTGATAACCACTAATTTATTTACGGTAATTTTATTGAGCTAGAGCATTATTTCACTCTGTTAAGTTCCATTTTATTAGACTAGCCACAGTATTTGATTCATAATTTTTTGCAGTCGATATTGAGTAATAAAGTCACAAATGCGCCACCATTATTACAATATTATATCAATTAAAAGAACAGAGAGTTTTGTCGTCATTACAATGACAATTAAAAGAACATAATTATATTACCTACTAAAGTTATTATGATATTGTGATAATTAAAAGAACAGAGAGTTATTCTCCTTATCATCATCATATCAGCCGAATGACGTCCACAGCTGGACAAAGGCTTCCCAAACTATTTACACATAGCAGTTATGCCCATCATTGCGAAGGATATGCCATAATCGCCACGCTTGGAATACGTTATAACTAAAAGAACAGAGGTAATATATTGTCTCCATTCTTTTAGGACAGACATCTGAATGAAAAATACAAAAAACTATTACAACTACTTAGTTATAATAGCTTTCTGTAGTTTTCTTTCAGATTTCTCATTATATCTGAGATTATATTTTGTTAAATTAATATTAGAATAACATCTAGGGACAATGTCACACAGATCATCCAAGCCCCAAACTAAGCAAAGCTTGTACTATGAGTACCAGGCGACGATATACATACTTATATAGATAGATGAATACGTAAATACATAGAAAACATCCATGACTCAGAAACAAATATTCGTGCTCATCACACAAATATTTGCTCTTACCGGGATTCGAACCCAGGACCACCAGCTTCGTAGGCAGGAGCACTACCAACTAGGCTACGGTGATCGTCAATATTATTATGGGCGTGATAGTATTAAGCATCCGTTAAAGCAAGACTCTTAAAAAAGGAGTTTAACTTTATTTTATAAGACTACGATAACTAAAATTATTTTAATTTCATTCATTATTTAATTATCTGAAAATTACAACACAATCGGTAGTGTGAGTATTCCAAGCGTCAATGGTCTACGGTAACTTCTTACCATTAGGGGATCCTGCAATTCTTCATCCTTACCATTAGTGTGATACCCGCATTTTTTTTAAATACAACGCCCGCATTAGATTATTAAATCCCTGTGTCGCGGGGTACTTTACAAACATATAATAGACACAAATTACATCCAGACTCAGAACAATTACAATTCATGGGTCACACAAATAGTTGTTCGGCGCGCGACTCGAACCCGCGACACGAAGCGGCGAGTCGACTGTCTTAGACGCTGCGCCACACGTGCAGTCATATTGAACATTTGCTTACTTGGATTATATCTTTAAAATAATAAAATTAATCCGACAATTTAAAATATTGTTTTATGTCTATTTGTCGCAGCGCCATTCTAGATTTTGCGATATATATATTTTTTTATTCTTTTAGACAAAAATTCTTTACAACCGAGTAGAAAATGTTGCGCCATTTTACGTAAAGTAGCAAGAAATCATTCGGCTACTTTTAAAGGACACATAAAAATAAAACATGAGTAAGCAGGCTATTTTATAACTTTAGCACGCAGCCACAACCCCAACGAAAACGTTATTCAATTTACACACAGTGTTTTTCCTATTTTGTTAGTGAGTCGGTATTAAAGTAGTGTGCGTTGTAAAACTGGAATGAATAAAAAGTCGGCCACTCCTCGAGTGATGTAGGCGCATGCAATGCGAGGAAGTTGACAAATGAGAACGGCTTTCACTGTATTTTTTAGTATGTTTTCCTCGGTTTTTCTTTTTAATGAGGACTCGTTGAATACCTTATCTATTGCCGTTCATAATCCATGTTCATACATGCGGTGTTATAATTAACATGTGCGGTTAACACTTCCTCAGTTTTCAAATGCTTATTATTTTCAACGAAAAAAAAAATGCATTTTTACAATGCCCTGATGAGATGCGCATAAAATTGTATTAGATCAATATTTAACCTTAAGTGAACGGATTCCTGCTAACCAATATTTTGCAGAGAAAATCTCTCTCTTTATTTTCGAAATTTATAGTTTTTTAATAATAAATCAATCAATTTGTGAAATAAATAAAAAGGCCCCATTAAAAATAAAAGCTGTACAAAACATTAGCTGGAAAAATACTATAGGAAACTGATTTAATTTTTAAAATTTAATGAATAATATTTATATAATTGGCCATGTGACAGATTATTTTATTAATTGAAGCTACCCTAGATCAAGAACAACTGGTTTCAGTAGACAGTGACACTTCGGCAGGACATTCTGTCAAAATGTGCGTGCCTTAGGGATCGATTTTTGTACATTTTTATTTCTAGTTTACATCAATGATCTCCCATATCCCGTAGAGAAAATGTCGAGATAGTTCTATTTACTGGTTTATAGTACATCATTTTTTAAAGTGAATAGGAAAGACAAGGATCTTTTTGAACGTAATAAAACACATGGTCTCTATCAAATTGGTTTGGTTCCGTCTCAAAATGATTAAGTTTAACCTTGAGCCTTTTACGATGGACCGCCTCGACTGGGCTGTTGAAGCTCGTAGTAGAGTCACAATTGGGGTGCATTGGATCCGGTGGTAGTATTAAAGCGTGATCGTCATTATAAACACTTTATATAGACAGAACCATTTGACATCCTAATAATCTAAAACCTTTAAGTACCTAATATCTTTGACAATGACAATAACCTCTTGTTGTTGTTGTATAATTTGGTGGTCCAAATTGCGGTCGCCAGCTCGCAAGCGCGGTGACTACGGCAAACACCTCAAACCTATGTCAGGAGCCTATGTTCAGCAGTGAACGATATGTGGCTGATGTTGTGATGTGAGTTACTAGATATTTGCATGCCGTTGTAATTTGCTAATGAGTTTCATTACCGCCATGCATCATCATCATCATCATTTCAGCCAAAGTACGTCCACATCTGGGCAAAAGCCTTCCCAAAGAATGGGGGGAAATGCCATAATCGCCACGCTTGGCAGATGGGTTGGCGATCGCAGTTTGATGGTCATAGTTATTAGGTATTCCAAACATGCATAGTCAAATAGCATTCAGGCGCGCTGTTTAGTTTTATTATTAGTATCAAAAGTGTCTCCAGAGGTTCTATTTATTTATAGTGTGTGTTTCACTGTGATAACAGAAAATTAAAAGCAATATTGCGGCCAGCGTTTGAAAGTCAATGGTATAAAATATGATAGATGCTCAACCGCGCTGAAGCTGTTCAATATTTATAGTCCACTTTTCTCTCTGAAAGCATCGTGTTACTAGGTACTGTTACATACGTACTTTAATGTTTGGCATTATTCATTGTGCTAAATTTTTAACGTCAATTTTATGATACTCATTTTTACCCACGGTAATGTTTTTATAGTATTGACTTTATTGATCTGCAAACAAGCATGCATATCCCACTTGATGATAAGCGATGTCGTTTACGCACATTTTTTTTATATGCAACACCAGAGGATTCGCGGGTGCGTTGCCGGCCTTTAAGAGTCAGGAAACAAGTGTTGCTACAACTTTATCAATGTTATTATTAGGGAATGCCTTCTGTAAGGTGGAGGTGCTTCACCAGTCGGGCTGCTCTTTGAGCTGATGAACGCTGGGCCCTACCTACCTCTCTAAAAATGACAACTCTCACACGTTGCTCACCCTTCCGCCTCCCCGGTAAGTTCTAACAATAGTACTTGAGACCTCTACTTACTGAATCGATAATAACACCCAGACTTAGGACAAACAGACATGTTCATGCATACAAATAACTGTCTATAATCCACGACCTCCGGCGTGAAAAGCAAGCATTTTCCAACCACGCCAACAGGCCCGTCAAAAATCTTACTAAAACTTTTATTTATACTTTATATTGACATATACGTAATCTAATAACCTAGTTCTTGAGGAATTATTTTAATCTATATATTATTCGGCATGACCTATTAGTATTTTTATGAAACCTTATTGAAAAACCTTTCAATCGACAAACTGCGAACAGCGTATATTAACATTTGTGTGATGACTTATGGAAAGAGATGTGGTCGCTTACTATGGGCCTCGTGAGAAGGCTTAAAGTCACCCAAAGAGCAATGGAGAAAGAGCTTTCTCCATCAACTTAGAGTATCACTGCGCGATCGAATAGAAAACGTCGAAATCCGCAGCCGAACCAAAGTAGCCGACATAGTCCAAAGAATTGCCAAAACTGAAGTGATAGTGGGCGAGGCACATTGCTCGTGGAACCGATGGCCGCTGGGACTGAAATGGCCTCGAGTGGCTACCACGCACCGGAAACGCAGCGTGGGCAGGCCCCCTACAAGGTGGACCGACGATATCGCAAGGGTTGCGAAAAGCCGCTGGATGCGGGCAGCGCAAGACCGGCCATTGTGGAGATCCTTGGGGGAGGCCTTGGACGTCTTTCGGCTCATATGATGATGATGATGAATACAATACATATAAGAGACTTTAACTTTAAGTAATTTTTTGTATTAATAATTATTAAATGTGTCGACTACATTTGTAATGTTATATATAAATACACTATACCAGTCTTTTCTATTATGTTTTCATCAGTATATAGTTAAAATAACTAAACAGCTGACGTCACAATTCATTTATTTCCAACATGACTTACGGGACCATCAGTAAAACGAGCGTAAAAAGCCGGGTTGTAAAAGAGTTCAGGGAATGCCGTATTGCTATGAATTAATAAAATTTATGTAATTTCCTATTACATTAATTTTACAATTTATAATATTGTACCAATTTAATCGGTCTGTGAACAGAAACAAAACTGTTCGATATCGAGACATTTACGCCATAGACAAAAATAACTGCATTCAAAGATTTAACAATAGCCATTACTCTAGGCAGGCATTCAACCTGTTGAATTGAAAAATGAAATCCGTAGTTTCACTCGACATGACACTTACACTTTTTTGATAACCCACAATATTTTCCTGTATAAATAGTATTCTATATGTTAATCCATCCAATAAATTATCTGTGTGTTAAATTTCATGTCTCGTGTGTCGGGTTCAATTTCTACACGTGACAATTTATTTGTGAAGCCCATAAATAGTTGTACTGAATCTGGGTTTGCTTTGAGTCCATTAATTACATGTTTGTAAAATCCCCAGCGATCATCATCATCATATCAGCCGAAAGACGTCCACTGCTGGACAAATGCCTCCCCCAAAGATCTCCACAATTGCCGATCTTGCGCTATTCGCATCCAGCAGTTTCCAGCGACCCGCACAAGATCGTCGGTTTTGGTAACGCGGAATCTGCCGGAGATTCTTAGCACCCCCTGCCCTACCGTACCACGACTGTTACCACGGCTGGGAATATCAGGGCTGCCGGGGACTGGGGGCCGCGGTTTATTTGTGTCCATCATTTGGGAGGATATGCCATAATCGCCACGCTCGGCAGACGGGTTGGTGATCGCAGTAGGATAGACATGGTACTCGCTGCTGCCCGTTCTCTGGTATGCTTTTCCTCGGGACGTCTCTCTTTGTGAACGTCACAGGCGATACAGGTATTTATTTAAATAGTGCGGGCGATAAAAAAAAGTTACTACTTTGTATGTTTAATTAACATCTGAACATACAAACTTTCTTATTCTCTTATAATATTAGTAGGATAATTATATTTATGTAGGTACACTTATTAGTCACGGACCCATAGGTAGTTAAATATATAAATTCCGACTAACTCATTGATCGAATAGTGAGTTCAATCGCAAATCGTAAGGTGCACATCAAGGGTCAAAAAACGTCGTCAAATCAAAACAATGCCTTATTAGGATTTTTCACAAATTTGTGTTTTGCGTATGGTACGAAAATTATTACTTAATTTTTACCAAATTATTTAGGTACAATTCTGAAAAAAATGATGTGACTAAATATCCAGAATGTTAAATCATATGAAAATGGGAAATCATAAATTTTATCGTCCGGTGGTTCTCGAACCAGCACCCTTTACAAATCCGGGGTAGGCGCTCTGTATTAAGCTACGAATAATACACACTGGCTGATCAAATTCAGGATTCCCTTGCTAGCACCTTTTGCAGATGATTTCCACAATTCTGAGATTAGATTCACGCGTTGCATTGCGAATAATGCTTTAAAACTAAAATTTTACAGAATGTTTATAATTTAATTTTAAAAAAATGTATGTTATCACTGAATAGTTAAATTAGCTCATTCGTTGAAAACAAGGCCAGGCTATTAATTACACGTTGAGGTAAATTAGAACTATATTTAGCCATATAACCTAACTGCCTTCACTAAAACAGTTTAGTTTTGTGGTAGCTCACAGTTCGAACCTAACTTAACCAACATGGTGTCACTAGTTCTGTGGTTGGACTATTAAACGTACATATGTCAGACTAAGGTGTTGTAAATGTCCCATTTCAAATAATTCAATGGACTTTATGGGTATATGGACGAGACTCATTGTGGGCGACATTTTAAGCTTCCATATTATAATTATAGTAGCTGTTTTGAACCGAAATTATGGTATTTGAACATGTTAAATATTGGTGTTTAACATGATGACTATATTGTAACGCTTTGAAATATTACTAACTTTATAATATACTAATAATAATAATATTATACTGGGACATTACAAAGATCATCAACATTGGTGCAGCCATTCTTGAGTTATAAATAATGTCAATAACCCGACTTTATTTTAAGTATATACATAAAATAAAGTTGGGTTATTGACACCAACACCAACACACAACACAACACTTTACATACCAACTCACCACATTCATAGATATCTATGAATGTGGAACAAAAATCCTGGAACACTCACTTCACGCTTCTCTATGTATAACTCTATGTATAACTATTATATTGTAGATTAAAAGTTTAAAAAATAGTTTCACTTCTGTCGGCAGTCTTCAAACACTGCCCCGCATGATTTTCTTAATAAAAAATTATTGATCCGTTTTTTGTCAAATGACAAGACACCTTCTTCGTTTATTTTTAGAACAATGAATTATATTATCAAATAAATAAAACTCAATTGCTATTCGTTAGTCTCGCTGAAACTCGAGAACGGCTGAATGGATTTATCTTATCTGAAATGTTCCTGGAGGTCTAGGGAAGGTTTAGTGGTGAGAAAAATTCGAATAATTGGCGGCAAAACCCTAAAAACAGCACTTTTCTTATTCCCATATAAACGTTTTCTAAAACAAGTCTGCCGGGTCAGCTAGTTATTAAATAATTAGTAAGTACTAGATACGTGTACAATAAAATAAAAAGAAGTACTTGACATATAATAGAACTTACACCAGCAAAACACGAAGTCGTACTTTATTCGCCTCTCCAGACGCCGTAAGATTTTTATTATTATACCTGCTCACCCTTTTTGTAGTAACATACCGTGAGTATTCGTTGTAAGGTGCGGTAATGACGCCGAGCGTGAAATACGCGAACATTTTGGTACCCTAGAAATGGAATGCACCTGCCTCCTTAGGTTTTATGTGAAGTTTCCTCACCTTCTTACGATGCTCGGGAAGGGCTGCCAATATCGTCGTCCTCACTTTGTGACCTCTCATAATACGAGTAATACTTCTTGAGAGGGTACTGAACGTGGGAGGCTGAGTCTGGCCCCTCATTTTACGACCCAACTTATACAAGTTCAGTTTGTTTCTTGTTGATGTTATAAGAATGTTTGGCATTAACATTTTTATGATGTACCAACTTATTATTAAGACTGGGGAACTTGGTAGTTTTACATGGAGATCCCCTTTTATGAGTTAGTTTAGTGTAGAATTTATGATGTCGTAAGTATTATTCGTTTTAATAGTTGGATACTTCCTGCGAAGGTACGGTCATTGAATACTAAATTGAGATGAAATTAGGAGACTCAGATCTGAAATTATTTGGGGCAAAGTTATATAAAACATAATAAATTTATTAATTCAACTAGCTGTGCCCCGCGGTGTTACCCGCGTTAAATGTTATAAATTATCACAGCTCCTCCCCCGAAGGTGATAATATGTAGCCTATATGTTGACACGACGTCTTAGTAACATTCATGCAAAATTTGAAGTAAATCCATACAGTACTTTTTGAGTTTAGCCCGGACATACATACAGACATACTGACAAAAATTCTAAAAACTATATTTTTGGCTTCGATATCGATTATAGATCACGGCCCAAGTATCCTTTAAAAAAAATATTCAATGTACAGTTTTGACTTTCCTACGATTTTATTATATGTATAGATAGATGAACAAGAATCATACCCAACTAAATATGAAAGCTATCATGAAACTTACTGTTAATATTTACTCAAACAGTAATAATACTATAAAGTTATAAATTGTGTTAAACTGTGTGCCTGACGGCTTAGAATACCGCCATCCCATCTCATCCTATGGGGGGCGTAGAAGTCTTGCCGAGGGAATATCTACCAGTGATCGGCAGCACCATCTCTCTGTGTACTCTGACCATCATTCAACCCGTCTGCCAAACGTGGCAATTATGGTAAATCCCTCCAAATTATAGACACAACTCCATTGTGGAAATCTTTCGGGGAGGCCTTGATAAGAGGTGTACATGATGATGATGAAAGTTATAAATTATGGTTAAAGAACTTATATTATTATATTATACCACAATAAAAAAATACAAACATTTCCCTTATTTGCGAACATTTTTAATTAATTATATTATAAGAACTTTCACAGATGAAGTCGTTTTCGAATTAGCAATAATAACAGTAAATTTATTATGTGTGTTTGAATTGACTTTAAAGATATTTTACACAGCCAAATTCAGAGGGTTAACGTATTAGAAAAGCATTATCTTTTTTATATGACACTAGCTGTGCCCCGCGGTTTTACCCGCGTTAAACCTTATAAATTATCACAGTTCCTCCCCCGTAGGTGATAGCGTGATAATATGTAGCCTATATGTTGACCCGACCTCTTAGTAATATACATGCAAGTAAGTGAAGTAAATCAATGCAGTACTTTTTGAGTTTAGACCGGACATACATACAGACAAACAGATAAACAGACAAAAATTCTAAAAACTGTATTTTTGGCTTCGATATCCATTGTAGATAACGCCCCAGGTATCCTTTTTAAAAAATATTCAATGTACAGTTTTGACTTTACTACGATTTTATTATATGTATAGATAATATGTGGAACTTAGCGTTTACAACCAAGTTTATTTTAAATAGACAAATAACTGCCGCATAGTAATCGTCAAGCACGGACTGATTTAGACTTGGAATAACTATGTAGAGTCAATTTGAGTGACTCGGCATAATTTTTCTGGCATTCGCTTGGCGTGAATTAAACCCGTAAATGCCCGGAATACGTTGCCGCAGAGTAGTACAACAGCAGCCATTTCTATGACTGTTTTCTACCCTGACATCCAGTTAACCACTATAGATATTTCTTATTTTCTCTATAGTTAAGTATGTTTTTCATTAAATTTTATTATTAATTATGGAAAATTTAGTTAGGTATGGTACTGTACAAACATCGCATCTAACCTCATGCTAACAAAAGGCGGTCGCAACTGTTTATATATCAGACAGCGCCATCTGGCTCAAAATAAGCAAAGCTGGTACACACGGCTACATACCAAGCTATAGATTTCCAATATGCTAGCTGACTTCTCATTGTATGTAAATCCTATACAACGCGGGATCAGCTTATATCGGAAATGTATAGCTTGATACGTAGCCGTGTGTACTATGGATACTAGACAATGAATTGAAATAATACTTCTTTTTAGGGTTCCGTAGCCAAATGGCAAAAAACGGAACCCTTATAGATTCGTCATGTCTGTCTGTCTGTGTGTATGTCCGTCCGTATGTCACAGCCACTTTTTTCCGAAACTATAAGATCTGTGCTGCTGAAACTTGGTAAGTAGGTATATTCTGTGAACCTCATTAAGATTTTTATACAAAAATAGAAAAAGAATAATAATTTTGGGGGATCGCCATACATAGAACAGAAACTCAAATAATCATATTACGGAATATATAATATCTTCTGGCCACTACAATATAAAGCAGTATATCTATCAATACCAACGATCAACCTATTCACTGGAAACTTGGCACAAAGACACAAATATGATATAAAATATTAGAAAACTACTCGAAACAAGAGAAACAAACTGTTTATCTACTACGTACGCGTTGATGCATGGGCAGTAAACACGGTCTAAGAGATTTATTATACCCATTTAGGCACGAGTAACTATAAGCTTGCGTCTATGAACCCAATGAGGGTACTAAGCAAAAAAACTGTTTTTGTTCAACTACACACAAATCTTGCCTAACAAGCCCGCTTAGTATCCGTAAAAACTGGAAGCTAGCTCACGTACGACCACCGAATAAGAACAAAATGGAGGCCACACCACAATATTTCTCCCCCGATAGCTTTTGTTCACTTGTTTTGTTAATCTATTGTGCTGAGAATGTATAATTGGAATAATATATAACTCCTGTGTGGTAATTCTATACCTGTGGTGTAAGTACTTCTTCCTACTAATATTATGAACCGATTTTGATGAAACTCCTATAACACATAGGCTACAATTTAAAAAGTTTAATGCGGTTAAAATAGTGGTACACAGCTAGCATATAATATTTCAAAAACTCTAAATGTTGAGAATTAAAAGTTTTTAAAACTCTAAATAACCACTTTAACAATAATTTAAATTCTTAGCTAAGTAATTAAATAATTACTTTCATAAATTAAATGTGATTTCTAAATGGTTTCATCCAAAGCGCAGATCAAAATATCTACCTACTACCTAGTACCTAGAAATAATTATACTATATTCTACAAAGATATTCTAACTATTTACAAGCGCTTTTTAAATGTTTATATGAATAAAAATCCATTTTATTATTTTTATTTAAAGTGACTAAATAAAAATGAAATTTCACGAAATATGAACTAAACTCATCAAGAAGATGAGTGACTCAACTATGAGATTAAAAAATGTTAAAAAAATCTAAACAAATACGAAATGCCCTTAATAAATACTAACAACGTCAAGTGTTCTTAGCAATAACTATACGCTGACAATCAGTTAGCATTGTCCTAAGTGGGCCTGTTTTAAAACATTATATACCGCCAAAACCTTTGTTCTTAATATTTATAGTATGAAACAACAAACAACCCTCTTCGCCTTACTCCACATCAATGTGATGACATTCATCACTGTGATGGCCAATATGAAAACCCTACATTGCTACATTGCCCGGTGTCTATATAAGAGAAAAGTAGTATATCAGTTATCTGGTTTCCATCGCACTGTGTGAATAATGCTTTCTATAAGAAATTTTTATTTCACGCAATTATTGCATCTACACCGTAATTGCTTTTAAATAAACAAAGAAAGATACCGAGGTAATCGCTGTTATTTTTAGGTCTTATGTCTTATGACACTGATAAAAGTTATTGCACCAAACGTAAAATACATTTCTTCATTTTGTACAGCTACCATTTATTCAATTGGCTGTGCAATTAAGTTGTTTTTTTAATTTTTATGTACGTAGAATATATTTTAATGAGCCAATAAATCTCTCTACAGCTTTATTTAGCACAAGGAAGATATTTCTGAATAGTATTGGATTCTATTAAATAAACTCTATCGACAAAGCTAAAATGAAGAAATACATTTCTATCTCCTTCAATATACTGCTAGGTTTCTTAAACGGTATTCTATTTTGGAAGTTATAAAAATATCTGTTTATTAGAGTAGGTATGTTTGTGTCGAAAAAGTGTACTAGTTATTTAATGAGCTTTATTTACGCCATCAAGACTACAATGGACTCGACGTGGTATGAAAATGAAGGAAATTAGAGTGCTAACACGCTTGAGAGTCAATCTCATAGCTAAAGGATAAATTACTTCATATATAATAAGGACAACCAATGATAGGAATTTATTTAGAAAGCTTCATCATATCAGTAGAAAGGTCCACTGCTGGATAAATGCTCCCCAAACTGCCGGTTTTACGCTGCCTGCATCCAACGGCATCCCATCTCCCTTGTAAGATCGCCGGTCAATTTTACGGGATGCACCCCCTGCAGTGTCTTCCAGTTCATGGTTGCAACTCGAGAATCTTTCTGCCCAGCGGTCAGTCAATATTTTTATTTTCAAATACAACACCCGCAGCAGTGAATTTAATCCCTGTGTCGCGGGGTACTTTACACACATATAATAGATGGACACAAATTACATCCAGACTCGGAACAACTATTTGTGGGTCATACAAATAGATGTCCGGTGCGGGTCTCGAACCCGCGACACGAAGCGGCGAAGCGACTGTCTTAGCTGCTGCGCCACACGTGCATCAATTTAGCAATTTTACGAGCTATGTGAAGAAAGCTTAGAAGCTCAGAAGATATTTTTGGACAGAAGGTAGTAAAGCCTATAAGGGCTTGCAACCACAGGGGCATTCTTTTTTTATTTTGATGTCATAGTCTAATGGAACGACAGGAGAAAAATCAGATACAAAACCAACGGTTTTATTCTATCGCCCACTTCCATACTCCGGATAGTAATTGAAATTTCGTGTAAAAAAAAAACATTCTAACTCGAACTCAGGACCTCAATATCGGCATTATCTAGCTTCTATTAGACCGACACGGCAACAAATAGCGTACCGCAAAGTGTCTCACGGAATATGTACAGTTGAGCTGCAGTACAAAGGAGATATCGTAATGATCAAATCGTCGTATGAAGCACTGTAAGCTACAATTGAGATTTCCTTGGTAGAAAGATCCCAACCATGCCATTTATATGATATAAAGGTTTCTTCTTCTTCTTTTTTTAAATCATTAATAATGTCTGATTTTTTCTTTAAAGCTTGTAATTACCCTATTTTACTTATAACTAAACTCTAATCCGTTACTTAATTATAATTTTAGTTCTACCATATTTTTTGCTATACATCGTGAAAATCTAAAATGAAAACTGGAGAAACATAAATGAATCATCCGACGAATATTAAAACCTCCTCCAATCCAGAATATCGCACTGCCATCAACCTAAGACTAATAAACAACGTTAGATCAGACTTACGAGATCCCTTGATTATATTACGGATGACGTCACGGAAAACTTAGGCATCATCTTAGGAACATGGCTAACTGATTCGTAGACGGTGAAAGTTTGATACTCGCAGGACGATGAAATTTATAATGTCCCAGTTTTTAATTATATAATATAGTCCATCGGAAAAGACCGTTAAAATAACTCAAAACCGCCAAGGTTTCAAACAAAGCCAATTATCAATCTTATAGTCCCCAAGCCTTAATCGTAATGACTAGTTATATTGCAGTCACCTCACCACTTCGTGTTCCGGGTTCCATTCCCGCACATGTCAACTAATTGTGTGATTCATCAGTGCTTTTTCCAAGTTTGGGTGTTTCTTGTATCCGTCAATTATATGTATGTTTGTAAAGTACCCTTTTTTTTTGTTTAGGCAGGGGGAATGCCTACGCATGCCACCCGCAAAAAGTGTCTGCGGGTGGGTATGTCGGACTCGCACCGACTAAAGGTCTCTGCACACAGCGGGCGCGGCGCGGCGGGACGGGACGGCGACGCGACACTGAGGAGTTGTAATGTACTAGATATTACGGGCGACGCCACACAGAGCCGTCCCGCTCGACGCGACGCTGTGTGTGGCGTCGCCCGTAATATCTAGTACATTACAACTCCTCAGTGTCGCGTCGCCGTCCCGTCCCGCCGCGCCGCGCCCGCTGTGTGCAGAGACCTTAAACCTACCTGCCGTGGACTTCTCTTGACGCCTGATGGGAGGAGCCCCGGGAACGCGGGTATGCTGCTCCGGTGCCCCTCTAATGCGCCGTGTCCCAGATGGTCGGGAGACGTACCCTGGGAGGGCTTGGGGTTGCCCTCCCCTTTTGCCGACTCCTGCCAGTCTGGCACAGCGACTGTGCCACAAACAGATCGCTGTCTTCCCGGAGCTGCTTGTAAGTGGCCGCAGTAGAGGACACTTCTCACACTGCCACCGCAGCCCCGAGGGGAGTTGGGCTACCGGCTGCCGCCGCCGACCCGACGCCTCCTCCGTCTACGAGCGGAATCGGCTCGTTCCCGAACCCGCTCGGCGGTTTCCTTCTGGAGCATGACTACCTCATAGAAGGAGACCACGGTGTCCCATTTGTCACCCGCCAGCATCGCGCCTACGATCGCTGGTGGGGACAGATCCCGTCCGATCGCTGCGACCAGGACTCGCCTCTCGGCCTCCCAGGCCGGGCACTCTTCCAGCGTATGCTGGGCCGAGTCCATGTCACTTCCGCAGTGGTGACAATGTGTCGTCACTTCTCGGCTGATCCGGCTCAGATACTCACCGAAACACCCGTGTCGGGTGAGTATCTGAGTCAGTCTGTAGGTGACGTAACCACCCTTCCTTCCAACCCAGGCCTCGAGGTGAGGCAGGATAGCACCGACGGCACGTTGGCGCGCGTTCAGGCGCAACTAAAGTCGTACGCGCCGGTGTACATCCCGTCTATACTCAATGAGCGTCCGGTCCGGCGCCCCCCCACTCCCCTGGCGGACGCGTATTTCGGTAACAACCGCCGCGTCGACAGCCGCCAGGAGATCGAAAGGCGTGAGGCGCGCCAAGAGTGTCGCCGCCTCAAAGGATACCGTACGGTATCCTCGTGCGATCCGTATTGCCACCACACGCTGCAGGCTATTCAGAATTGCTCTGCAGCGGGAGGCGCCCGTCAGGCGTTCAGACCAGACGGGCGCCCCGTAAAGGGCCATAGATCGCACGACACCTCCGTAGAGGCGGCGAACTTCTTCCCGTGGACCCCCGAGGTTCGGCAACAGCCGGTGTAACGGTGCACTCGGGGGTTGTAAAGTACCCTGCGACTCACGTATTCAATCCCACTGCGTGCGTTCTCTTTTCAAAAAGAAAAATAAAATAAATAATTCCTCGGTCTTCTGTAACCAAAGCATATGTGTTTTTCGAATTTCGAATTTCAAATACTTATTCGGATGGCTGGATGTTGTCAAACCTACACGCGGCACGATTAGTAGTAATTCTTAAATACAACTTGTAAACATTTATGTTTTATTACATAAATATAAGCTAGGATGGGTTTTCTTTTCACATTTCAAACTTAAAAAGGTTGCTAATTATGTACTAAACTAAAAACATGAGGTTTAAAAAGCACAATTTATGTTCAATAAAGCGAGATTCAGTTCCAAGACTCCAGCTACTAGATCGTTTCAAATGTTTTTGTGAAACGCTCGTGCAGTTGCGCGAAAGTGATTTATCATAAGGCACCATGCTGTGGTTGAGACGAAAAATAAAAGTAATTCCTTTTGTATTTGCCGAGTGGGGCGGTCGCCTGGAGACATATTTGCCAAATGCATGAATAATGGTCTCCTAGATGTGAGATACTTGCTTTGTATAATTTCTCATATACGCAGTCTAAGATACGCTAATTTAAGAGGAATCCGTATTTTAACGACGGTTTTGCCCTCTATGCAAACTTTTAAAAATAAATCATTTTTTTGTTTGTTTTCTGTGTATATGTTT
This sequence comes from Pseudoips prasinana, assembly GCA_951640165.1. Classification (NCBI taxonomy): domain Eukaryota; kingdom Metazoa; phylum Arthropoda; class Insecta; order Lepidoptera; family Nolidae; genus Pseudoips; species Pseudoips prasinana. The sequence goes on from OX621239.1 coordinate 11,566,500, forward strand.
ATATCTCCTCCAAAACTAAAAGTTTTTAACATATTTTTCAGCAATCAATCAACACAAAACTAAATTGAGAACTGTTTAAAAAAAATCAGTTTGCCAGGTCTTTTTAGGGTTCCGTAGCCAAATGGCAAAAAACGGAACCCTTATAGATTCGTCATGTCTGTCTGTCTGTCTGTCCGTCCGTATGTCACAGCCACTTTTTTCCGAAACTATAAGAGCTGTACTACTGAAACTTGGTAAGTAGATGTATTCTGTAAACCGCATTAAGATTTTTACACAAAAATAGAAAAAGAACAATTATTTTGGGGAGTCGCCATGCATAGAACTGAAACTCAAAAAAAAAATTTTTATCGTACCCATACATGTGGGGTCTATGGATAGGTCTTCAAAAATGATATTGAGGTTCCTAATATCAATTTTTTTCTAAACTTAATAGTTTGCGAGAGACACTTCCAAAGTGGTAAAATTGGTCCCCCCCCCCCCCTCTAACTTCTAAAATAAGAGAAGGATAAAACTAAAAAATATATATGATGTACATTACCATGTAAACTAACAACGAAAATTGGTTTGAACGAGATCTAGCAAGTGGTTTTTTTTAATACGTCATAAATCGCAATTTGCATTCATTTAATCAACTGAAATCCTTCATGTGCGATGTGCTATGGAATCCTTCATGTGCGAGTCCGACTCGCACTTGGCCGGTTTTTTTTTCAGTTTAAAACCTACTTACTTATTTCTGGATCGATCAACATGTAGTTATACAGTATGTAATGATTTTAATTGTTTAACACTAACAATTAAAATAATTACATACTTAATTTTGTTGTCCTATTTTCTTTGAATTTATTGAACAACTAGCTGACCCGACAGACCTTGTCCTGTCTTAACGATGACTATTAACGCACGCTATCTGTCAATACTATGTCAAATAAAAAAAGTTACATTAAAAAAGGTTATATTGTCCAAAGCGCTAAGGTTAGATTAGAAATAATATTTGGTTGTGAAGTATTCTTAAATTTTCTTATTTTCCGCGCAACTTTAAATTCTTTTTTTTACATAAGAACCTTCTCCTGACAATAACAAACACAATAAAAAAAGAAATAGTGAAATCGGTCCAGCCGTTCACGCGTGATGTCGTGACAACGGAAAACGGGTTTCATTTTTATATATATAGATATGTATCATGGAACTCGCGTCATTCTCACGTCGTCACGCTTCCCACGAACAATATATTGTATACAGTGTGTGTATACAGGGCGAAAACTTTCAGCGGGGCAGTAAGGGGAAGTACAGACGCCAGCAGCACATCAGGCTACCCCAATCTGTCAAATTTCCCCAATTGAAAGTGGACCGTATTCTTTTGTGATAAAGTTGAAAATCTATAAAATAAAATTTGAAAGATTGGAGTAGCTGGATTCGCTGGCGTCTGTGCCAATCGTTGAATTATGATTTATGATCAGGTTTGAGTGAGTACTTTAAACTACTTTAAACGCCTCAATCATTTGGAGTCCCTAAAACAATCCATACGATTGCCAGTGAAGAATTTTCCCATTGTAAGAGTGCGTGCTTCTATTGATATCTGGCCTCAACGTTTAAAGGACTGTATTGCAGCCAATGGAGACCACTTGGAATAAGCTTTTATATATTTTTTTATATATTTATGTATTAAAATAACACACTCTAAAAGTAATAAATGTTAATTGTAATAGATTTTTTTTTTATTTATGGCAAGACTGGTTGGGGGGTTGCATAAAAAAACCGGCCAAGTGCGAGTCGGATTCCCGCACGAAGGGCTCCGCACCATTATCTATAAAAACGGGCAAATAATTCACGTTTGGTGCTAGGGAGCCCCCTTAAATATTTATCTTATTTTGTTTTTAGTATTTGTTGTTATAGCGGCAACAGAAACACATCATCTGTGAAAACGGTACGGAACCCTAAAATGGGTAATAGCCATTTTCTTGTTGTCAATTTGATACGATCACGACCTGAGAACACGCTAGCAGTAGGGAATTCTTTTTAGCTAATGTCTTTTCATGCAATCGCTCTTGTAAAGAACACAGTAAAGTTGATGATCACGTGGTTGACTGATCACGTGCTCAGCTGCTTAACCTTGACAGCCGCTTACGGATAGGTAAGAGCAACTCGATAATATTTACTTAATTTACTAATTAAGTGATGACTTACGGAACGGAGACGTGGTCGCTCACTATGGGCCTTATCAGGCGGCTCAAGGTCACCCAAAGAGCAATGGAAAGGGCTATGCTTGGAGTTTCCCTGCGAGATCGAATCAGAAATGTTGAGATCCGCAGGCGAACCAAAGTAACCGACATAGCCCAAAGAATTGCCAAACTGAAGTGGCAGTGGGCAGGGCACATAGCTCGTAGAGCCGACGGCCGCTGGGGCAGAAAGGTTCTCGAGTGGCGACCACGAACCGGAAGACGCAGCGTGGGCAGGCCCCCTATAAGATGGACCGATGATCTTGTGCGGGTCGCTGGAAATCGCTGGATGCGGATAGCGCAAGACCGGTAATTGTGGAGATCTTTGGGGGAGGCCTTTGTCCAGCAGTGGACGTCTTTTGGCTGATATGATGACTAATTAAGTGAATATTAATACAGCTACTGAGTACTGAATGCCTGGTAATAGTCTGAAGTTGCGTTATCGTGCTTTTACTTTGTAAAAAACCAGACAAAATTGGAGCTTTTTTTGCTTGAATATCAACGTTGCTTCTCGTCAAGTCGTAAACGTCCATTATCCACAAGAGGTGTGCTTCCCTCGGCACTCTCTGAAATGTATTTCTCAGCAGCAACCGCAATATAACTATGTTCTCAACTCCACAAAATAATCACGAGCTATACGTTTATTTTATACTTGTTTGTAGTACCTATATTGCTCTACCGATACCGCACTAAATGGGTATATTACTCGTAAGTAGCTGTTACTTTTACGTTCCCGAAATATTATTTTGAACGCAATAAAATTCTTTCTTTATATCTTCGGTGTCCATGAAAAAGACATAACAGTGTGCGTTGAATTTATTGTGGCACAGGACCCAGATGCCCTCCCTCATAAAATACTACGAGTGGTTCTGTTGCTACCAACGTTATACTTAAAGATAATCACAATTTACGGAGGCCCTTTGGTTAAATTTGGAGAATACTTTTCTCGTTCCACGTGTGAGAAATTGCTCGCACGTGGAGCCTCTGTAATTACAGAGGTTCTAATGATGTATTTGTGGGCTCCAACTTACGTTAATGGGGTGCTGAAGGATTTTTATTACCACTTACATCTTATTTTGTCTTTTCAGGGTGCAATGAAAGGCTGTAAGTGTTGTTATGTTTTTTGATTGCACATTAACTTCTCAGTCAGGTTCTGGTCTGTCAATTAGAGGTAGAGAGAACGTTACTGTGGTAAAATCGAATACATACTAAGATCATTTGAAATTGTGAGCCTACCATAGTTACGAAGAATGACATAATAAAGTACATAAGGGGAATAAATAACCGGCAATTTTCACGTAATAATTCCAGATATTAACCTCCTGGAGATAACCTGCAACCAAAATCACATTACTATGGATTTTACCCACAAACACAAAAAAGAAAAGGGTCGTACATTTTTCTCTATGACTGACTGACTATGACGACTCCACAGTCAGTCAAAAAGCTAAATTAACGAAAAAGTAAAAAGAATTGACATTAACGAACGTATCGTGACCAAGATCCTCACTCTGTCGCCTTGACCACCGGCGGCCTATGGCTTATAGCCCCGCCGCAAGAGGAGCTATTTTTACGTATTAATTTATCCGACGGCCTATGGGGCAGAAAGGTTCTCTAGTGGTGACCACGTACCTGAAAACGTAGCGTAGGCAGGCCCCTTCAAGGTGGACTGACGATCTTGCAAGAGTCGCGGAAGGCCGTTGGATGCGGGCAGCGCAGGACCGGCTATTGTGATAATCCTTGGGGAAGCCTTTGCCCAGCAGTGGATGACTTTCGGCTGATATGATGATGATGATTATGAATTAACGTATTGTTGCTTTCTTATGCATATATATCAATTTTTTTTTAAATAAATAGACACTGTGAAATAGCCCATTTCCTTAAAGTCAGTTAAGAAACTTAATAAAATAATTCTCTTTAATTTAAACTAATTAACTAAACTTAAATGAAATGTAGTTAGTTACATTCAATTATAGTAAGTTATCTCATTTAAAACATAGCATCTTACCAAATTCATAACTTTTTAGCCAAATGTTATCACAATGCCTATTAAAACGGTGAAATCTGACACAAGCAAAAAAGGATTTTTTGCGTACATGAGTACAAAAAATGTTTCACAATGATAATACGGACAAATCCAATATAAAAATATAAAAACAGTCAAAAGCAAATAAAGCCCCGAGCGAAAGTATGTGAAGGTGCCTTTGTATGCCTGTGGCTTTATATATTTGACAGCTAGCAACGTATCATAATAACATTAAATACATGTTTAAGGATTTTTACCTTTTGAATACGTAATGGCTTACGTTTTTCATGTTTATTAAAGTATTAAAGGCTGGAACGTGTATTTAAATTGCCTAATATAAAGTGAATAAGTGGAGAGTGTACATTTAGTCGTGTTATAGCATCAAATCATATAGATCCTGGGGACCTTCCACCTAGTTTGCCGATCATCGTGATTGTGATCGGCGATTATGATGTGCCTAATAAAAAGTGATTAAGTAGGGAGTGTAGATTTAGTCGTTTTATAGCATCAAATCATCTAGATCCTGGGAACCTACAGCCTAAGTCGCCGATCATCATGATTGTGCTCGGTGATTGTGATGTGCCTAATAAAAAGTAAATAAGTAGAGAGTGTACATTTGGTCGTGTTATAGCATCAAATCTTCTAGATCCTGGGGACCTACCGCCTAAGTCACCGACCATCATAATTGTGATCGGCCTTTAATTAGATGAAGGTTAAAAATGACTAAATCATTTGTTCCATGAACACATGTGACGGCAAAAATGTTCCGGAATCGACTTTCAACGTTGAAGCTGATTGAATAACAGTTCATCAATAACAGCAGATGTCTACTGTATAGAACTTTAAGGCATGATGGCGAAACTCGTAGGAAGACTACCCTGACACGTCCACAGACCTTCACCACCATTGCTGACATGACTAAATAATTTGTTCTATGAACACATGTGACGCCACAAATGATCCGGAATCGACTTTCAACGTTGAAGCTGTTTGAAGGAATGATTAAGTAATTTTTAACCATCATCTAATTGAACGCCGATCACGATCACGATGATCGGCGACTTAGGCACACTTGGTTTTAGACTCATATGTGACGTGTCAGGAAAAGATGATTCTTAAAATATTCGTAAGCAAAGAACGCAATGTTGCGACAATGCCCTAAAGCGAAGATTACTCGTACAAAAGTGATGGTAACTGTTGGTGGCCATTTCATGGTGTAATTCACTACAATATCCTTAGATGCCGGTTCATCAATAACAGCAGATGTCTACTGTATAGAACTTTGAAGAATGAAAGCGAAACTCGTAGCAAGATTTCCCTGACTCGTCCACAGATCATGAAAAGTGGATTCTTAAAATATTCGGAACGAAGAACTCAATGTTGTAACAATGCTCTAAAGAGAAGATTTCTTTTCCTGTATTGTGTTTACTGGTGATGGTAACTGTTAGCTGTCATTTCGTGGTGTGAATCACTTCAACATCCTTAGATGCCGGTTTATCAATAACAGCAGATGTCTACTGTATAGAACTTTGAAGAATGATGGCGAAACTCGTAGCAAAACTGCCCTGACTCGTCCACAGATCTTCACTACCATTGCTCCATGATATCGCTACTCCTCACACTGTTCGAAAAACCGTTTTGGCTCTCCAGGACCTGCAATTAGAAACCATATGTCATCTTCCATACTAGCTGGACCTGGCCCCAACCCAGCCCTTTAAGAAAATTAGGGCACACGTTCATTCGCTCAAAGAACAGCCCGACTGGGGAAGTTCCTCCACCGTACAGAAGACATTCATTAATAATAACATTAATAATTTTAATATTAAGTTTCTGCGTGTGAGTAAGGTCGGAAGAGCTCACTTGTTAGCTGACTCTTAAAGGCCGGCACGCACCCGCAGCTCCTCTGGTGTTACGGGTGTAGATAGGCGGCAGTAATCACTTACCATTTTATATTATCGCCTATCATTTTACCGCAATTTGGAAAAACAATACATATTTAAATTTTATCCCATAAAACTATACAAATTAACTTTACACAATTTGTAGAGTCCAAGTCGCCAGACTTCTACCGCTAATGTATAAATGACTTTCCTATGAGGCGAAAGAAATATATACATATACAGTTAATGCAGGGTTAATGCTGTGATTGCATTGGATTTTACCGTACTCACGGCTACACATCAAGCTATACATTTCCAGTATAAGCTGATCTCGCATTGTATAGGATTTCCATACAATGACAGGTTAGCTTATATTGGAAAAGTATAGCTTGATATGTTGCCGTGTGTACAAAATGGCAATTACATGTTGCCGTATGGTACTGAAAAATTATACAAAAATTACCAGGAGTACAAAGAGCATTCAACTTATAGCTAAGATAAGGTACATAGTTCGTTTGCATTTTAAATTACAAGCGACCACAGCATGCAACACGATATCAAACAGAACCATAAGTAATTAAAATGAACTGTTACGTACAGTAAATTATTCTAGGTTTAAAGAACTTTTATTCTGAATAAAAACATTACAAGTCACTTACTTGAGAACAATACTAATTAGAATAAGTTGTAATAAAGTTCACCATCTTCAGTTACCCATTCAATGCGTTCATTTCTCCAACAGTTGTTGATCTGCGACTAGATACTGGCTAAGTTGAGTTTTAAATGCATTGAGTGAGTGTACATTTCTAATATGTGAGGGTATTTTATTTTAAATTCTGTTGATAGTCATAGATTATATTATATGACTTTAGGATATTCATTTCGTTTGTTTACCTTTTACCTTTCTATTAGATGAAGGATAATCATTTTTAGGATTCCGTACCCAAAGGGTAAAACGGGACCCTATTACTAAGACTTCGCTGTCTGTCTGTCTGGCTGTCTGTCCGTCTGTCACCAGGCTGTATCTCATGAACCGTGATAGTGATGGTTAAAGATTAGAAATTATAAGAAGAGAAATTTTCACAGATGATGTATTTCTGTTGCCCCTATAAAAACAAATACAAAAAAATAAAATACATATTTATGTGGCATTAATATTTAACGAGCAAATAAATTTATTGCTCGTTTTTATAGATAATGGTACGGAACCCTTCGTGCGCCGTCCGACTCGCACTTGGCCGATTTTTTTTGCTTGCTGCCGGTCGTGGGTTCGATTCTCACCCAGGATATTTGTGTACATGAACATGTCTGTTGGTCCTGAGTCTGACTGTACCTAATTATCTAAATAAGTAAGTATTTACAAAAGAAAAGTAATGTAGAATATCAGTTGTAATATGTGGTTTCCATATTACAAGCTCGGCTTAGTTTGGAATCAGCTGGCCGTGTGTGAATAATGTACCAGGATATTATTCCAGTGACCATATTTTAAGGTAACAATAAAATTAAACAATGTATCTAAAATTATCCATGACTAAAAATTTTTTTTTTTTTTTATAGCAGAAGGCGACAAACGAGCAAGTGGGTCACCTGATGGTAAGTGATCACCGCCGCTCATGGACACTCGCAACACCAGAGGAGTCACGGGTGCGTTGCCGGCCTTTATGAGTCAGCAAACAAGTGTTACTGACCCTTCCCCCCACCCTAATGAGCTCTGGCGACCTTACTCACACTCGGAAACACAACATTAAAATTATTAATGTTATTATTAAGGAATGTCTTCTGTAAGGTGGAGGTACTTCCCCAGTCGGGCTGCTCTTTGAGCGTATGAAGGCTATGCCCTACCTCTCTTAAAGGTAGGTACTACAATGGTTATAATGAGATGAGAAAATCATGTATTATAATGAATCAACCATTTCAGATTCAGTTTTTAACAATGTGGCGTCGGCATAGAATATCATCAGCCTATCTCATTCCATGGAGGGCTTAGAAATCGACCGAGGGAATACCTACCTGAGAACGGGCAGCAGCGTTTTTCTGTGAACTATGACCATCAAACTGCGATCGCCAACCCGTCTGCCAAGCGTAGCCATTATGGCATAACCCACCATTCTTTTGGGGGGCTTTCATCTAACAGTGCATGGACTTACTTTGATGGACTGACATGATGATATAGCATCAGTGGGTTTCAGTGACCCTCACAAAATCATCGGTCCATCTTGTAGGGAGCCTGCCAAAACGCTGCGTCTTCCGGTTCATGGTCGCCACTCGAGAACCTTTCTGACCCAGCGGCCGTCAGTTCTACGAGTTATGTGCCCTGTCCACTGCCACTTCAGCTTGGTAATTCTTCGGGCTATAATGAAATAATGAAATTTATTCAGCACTTGGGTATTAACATACACTTGTACATATATATATTGGTACTTTTGTCCACCTGCGGAACTCAACATTTTTGATTCGATCTCATAGGGAACTTCAAGCATAGCCGTCTCCATTGCTCTTTTAGTGACCTTAAGTCGTCGTATAAGGCCCATAGTAAGCGATCACGTCTTTGAAGTTTTAGAGGTTAGTTTTTAATTAATAATTTATGTAAAACAATGAACTTTAACCGGAGCAATTTGCAGATGCAGGACAAACCACTAAAAATAATTAAGTAGAGCTGTATTGTAGAAACATTAACAAAACAGGTAAACGAAGCTAGCGGGGGAGCTGTATAGCTATTGTGGTATGTCTTTCATGTTGTTTTCATTTCGCGTTCGAACTTTAGTTAGCATCTAGTTTGCATGGCTAACAAAAAGAATTGTTGAGCTTGATTTGTGGGTAGTTGAATAAAACAACTTTTTTGCTTCGTACGTTTATTGGCTTCATGGACTTACGCATGTAGTAATAAATCTCCAAATCCTTATTTACTGTCATGATATATATTAGCGCGTATGTGATACTTACATGATATTAGTAGCTTGCTTTTGTGTATTTGTGCGAAGTCCAGTGAAATCATTGTCTGCCATTTTTTACTTACCATATATAATCTTTAATACTACTTAATTTTCGAAATCGATTTAATCGTCTTTTTATTTTCGATTCTGTATCCCAATGTTCTTTAAGTAGTGCTTTCTGTGCGGTGTTTTAAGCCTTGATTACTAACCCCGTTCGGATAAGGTTAATTCTAATGACATATCCTTGTGGACCTTTTTAAGGGGGTAAAATTCATTGTACTACCAGAAAGTGCTATTTATTACTTACCATATATAATTTTGTAATACTACTTAATTTTCTAAATCGATTTAATCGTCTTTTTATTTTCGATTCTGTAACCCAATGTTCTTTAAATAGTGCTTTCTGTGCGGTGTTTTAAGCCTTGATTACTAACCCCGTTCGGATAAAGGTTAATTCTAATGACATATCCTTGTGGACCTTTTTAAGGGGGTTAAATTCATTGTACAACCAGAAACATTATATAACTTCAAGTGGTACATATTATAGAGGCTACAGTTAGTTGTTGTTTTAGAATTTTCTACAATAACGGAGCCCAGACCTTCCTGTTTAAAAAAACAGTAAGACCACTAACGAATTTAACAAAAATTCCGTAGCATGACAATAAAGAACTGAAGAACATAAATTTGCTGTTACGTCTTGTAAAACCAACGCTGGCGTCCGCGCTCCTCTTCGTCGCATATGTAGCAATTATAATAATTTGTTTACTGATATAGACATTTTTGCTACACCTGCTTATACATTTAAGACGAAACGAATGCAGAATAATATACAGAACATAGAGTAAGTTTAAATATAAGTATTTTATTTTTTAATTATATAAAATGGATAAAAATTGCATAATGAAGAAGATAATTTGTGAATATCGTTGTGAGTGCACATTAATGTATAATAAACGTTAACCACTGCACCAGTTGTAAAGCAATTAGAATATGATCCCTTTACCATTCAAAATGATGTTAGTCGTTATATCATCGGAGCGGCTCTACTGCAGGGGGATGGTGACAAACAGCACCGCATAGAATTTAGTAGCTTACATATCCAATCTGAAAGTAACTATTCAGTGACTGAGAAGGAAGCCTCAAGCATCTTCTACACTGTTGCAAACCAACGTCCCAACAGAGGTCACCCTGGTTGCCATCCATCTAGACTACAGTTGTGTAGTCTAGATGGATGGCAACCACCAGGGTGCTTTAACATGCTAATAATATAACATGCTTTAACAACTATTTCGGTAGTCACGAAATTCTGAGATTGAAGGCATTAAGTTTATTACAATCAAAGACCACCATCATTTGGAGTGGTTATTAAGCTAGTACAAAAGTAGCGCTGCTGCCCGACCCTGATGTATTCCTTAGCCACCTTTTACGACACCCACGGAATGGTATACGATGGCCCTGTTATTTTCTGGACTGGAAACCACACGGCTAGAAGTGAAGTATTCGAAATGAAAAATACAATACGAAAACTTAGATCAAATCATACAAGCATTAGAAGACAGATCAGAAATTAAAAATTACATTCTGTGATCTAAAAGTGATATCTGCTAAATATTTTGCATCGATTTACTCCAAATCAAGAGGAAGAAAACCCAAAACTATACATAGCTAAATTTTTTCCATGACTGACGAAACATAATAAAGCCTAAGTACCGGCCCTTAGATTATTATTCCACAACACTATACTCTTTATTGTTCACCAAATGAATCACTTTGAGAGACAGAATTCGAAATACTGATGTAGCGTTGTGGTGTGAAAGAGGATGTAGTCACAAAGATTGAAAAAGGAATGCTGAGATGGTTTGGCCATTTAGAAAGGATGAATGGAAGAAGATTGACCAAAGAATTATACCTGGCCTGTGTGAATGGAACAACCGGAAGGGGAAGACCTCGTCGAACATTCTCTGACCAAATCGGAGATGTTCTCAAGAAAGGACTGGTCAGAAGTACCCTAAACAGGCGATCATGTATGAAAAATATAATGACAGTAATCGAGGCAAAAGACGTCTGCAAAGATCGTTACAAATGGAAATCCGTTGTCTCTGCCTACCCCTCTGGGAAACCGGCGTGAGTCTATGTATGTATGTAAATGAAACACAAAAAATAGAACTTTAATAATGTACAAAGGGCAGTCTTATCACTAGCTGCGATATCTTACAGACAACCTTAGGATGGACAGGAGATGTATGAAATGAAAACGGGTAAAAGGTGTAACAAGTTCAGTAAAAGGAGAAAGATTAAAAAAAAGGAACAGAAAATATAGTTATAAAATATTAAGTAGGAGTACACCTACACTTTGTAGGTAAATATATACTATGTATACATAATTTATATGTACATTTACATCCACACTTATATTGACTGCCTCGTTAGTCTAGCGGAAGCGTGTTCAATCGCAGAAAATGAGGTCCTGGGTTCAAATCCCGGGTCAGGCCCAAAAGTGTTTTGGGATTTTCCGTAAAAAGAAATTTCTCAGTATCAGCCCGAAGTCTGGAAGTCGGCGGTATTACACCCCCGTGCCTCGGAAACCACGTAAAGCCGTCGGTCCTGTACCTGACCTCTTTCCGGTCGTGGCGCTACTGGTCCCATCGGATCATGAGAGTGATGGAATAGAAAGTGCCCCTGTGTTTGCGCACACACTGGTGCACTATAATATATCCTTATTTTCGCCATTGGCTAATCTCCATTGAGAATTGCCGCCGTGGTCGAAAGTCTACCGGGAGGACATCATCATATTGAATTAAAAAAATTACAATATAACAAAAATAAAAAGTAAATCAGAATGCTTGTAAATAAACTCTTAAATCCATCCACATTTTCGCTGAAACGACGCACGTAAATTACATTTGTTGAACGGCACAACAAAAACACTACACAAATAAAGAACTCGCGAAGTTAGTTATTCAGCAAAACATATTGAGGGTAACATATCCAGGACGTCCCTACTCAGTTGTTCTGACACGAAATTTGTTGACGACCACATACGAAAACAGAGAGCATATTTCAACAGTCGCCTAGTCGTCGAGTAACATTCGTGTCAATTATCCTGAAGTTTAGCCCGGCGACGATTGCGCGCAATGGCTATCATTTAGCCGGGAGGGCGCCGATCGTGTAATGCTGTACATTGCGACTGCCATTAGTTCACATGTACGTTATTAAAAGCCCGACGAAACGAACCTTCGGGTAATGTCTTCATTTAGAAACAGATGCTGGTAGGATTTCAATTGAAGGTCTTATTACTATGCTGAAATGAAATAATGAAATTTGTTCAGCACTTGGGTATTAACATACACTTGTACTTGTCCTGCTCACAATGCAGTAAATAAACATATTCAGATACAGTACCAAAAAGAAATGAATTAGTCCGTCCATACGGTCTGTGTTATCACATATTATTTTTTTGAACCCTTATATAAATGACAAGTTACTAAGCTATAATTTTTAAGTTTGGTAAGTACTACTATGTTACAATAATAAAAAAAGACCCATATTCTCTATAATTTATTTTTTAAGACAGTGCCCGCATTATAGACATTCATCCCTGCGTCGCGGGGTATTTCCCAAACTAATAATTGATGGACACACAGTACACCCAGACTCATAACAACTATATATGGATCACACAAATAGCTCTCCTGCGCGGGAATCGAACTCGGACAACAAGTGGGGAAGTGACTGTCTTTACCACTGCCACACGTAAGTTTTGTATGTATATTACGTATGTTTTTAAAATTGTAATTATAGTAGTTACTATAGTACTTGGTAGGTAGTGGTTGATATTTTCGAATACTATTATTCTACATCTAATAGGTTGAATTTTTCTGTCGAGGATTCTGAGAGACCTGGTATCCATAACACAAGTAAAATTTAACTTCTATTTTTTAAATATTCCTCCTGTTTATTGTAATTAAACACATCACCTTCTGTTTATGAATTATTGGTATTCATATCAATTTAATTAAAGTATTTTTCTTAAAACCTAATTATTTCTAAACCTAATTAAATCTTACTTTGGATAACAGAGTGTCAATAAAATACTTATTTACATACTGTGTTGTATCCTATTAGATAAGCTACTAACATTACATTGTATTTTTCATTTGTACAATTTCTGGGATATCAAGTAATTATTATTATTATTTCGTTTATTTTGTGTCTTCCTTATTTAATACAGTATAATTAAGTACAAAAAAATACATTTTTAATATAAAAAAAAACTTGTGTGTACTTATGTACACGCGTTAGAAGTTATACTTCTTAATATACAACTTGAACATAGTTATCAATTTTCATACCACCTAGAACTAACTTCATGCTGTTAAATTTTTGGTGTCGGTGTGCGCGTGCATCGTAAAAATTCACTCTCATCATTTTTCTCCATCGCGCCAAAAGAAGTATAACTTCAAAAATAGAGGTCCAATCGGCGACTCGGCAACAGCAGGCTCCTGAGTGAGGAACCTCCTCACAATATACATCGTCTCCAATTATTATTATTATATAATTCACTAAAGATGTAGTTTCAGAACAGCATAAAAGGTACATTAACTTTATCGGAGAGTCGTATATATAGTGTAGGGTTATCCCTCGGTCACTTTTTCAAGCATCCGATTTGGAGAAAACTGTACGTGGTAGCAATTTATGAGAGCGATAATATCTGGATATAAATTCAAAGGATAACAATAAGACCCTTTATTGCTCCGTTGTTTTCACAGAAACGATTCAGCAAACGACGTGAGTTTTTGTGAACGTAGAATTGTGTCACGTAATTTTTTTTACAAGTTTAAATAAGTATCCAATAACTATTCACACACGGCCATCTGATCCCAAATTAAGCAGAGCTTGTACGATGGAAAACAGATTACTGATATACTACTTTCTTTTGTAAATACATACTCATATAGATAATTACACCCAGACTCGGGACAAACAGACATGTTCATGCACATAAATATATGCCGTGGGTGGGAATCAAACTCATGACCTACGGCGTGCAAGGCAAGCATCTACCTACCATGCCAATGGGTCCGTCAACAAATAAGTGAACGTAAAACTAGGAAATCATAAATATAACCATCTTATAGCAATTGTGGGTAGACTTTCTGTTGTTAAGGTACCTACGGATTTGATTTGCCAACGTGTAGTTAGCTACACGTCCTCTTCTAACACCCCTACTGAAGATGTAGGTGCCACCCATTAGCGTTGATTCTAGAAATATGAATAGCTGATGGCTTTGTTATGCAAAAAATAATCATATAAAACTAAAATTTTAATTGATAACTAAACAATTGTTAACAATATTCCAAGTATCTGAATTAACGCAAATGTGTGTGTCCCGAATGTGCTGAGTCTACTGAACATGCTGAGTTAAACACATCATCATCATCATCATATCAGCCGAAAGACGTCCACTGCTGGACAAAGGCCTCCCCCAAGGATCTCCACAATAGCCGGTCCTGCGCTGCCCGCATCCAGCGGCTTCCCGCGACCCGCACAAGATCGTCGGTCCAACGTGTAGGTGTTTAACACATAACATTGCTATTTAACTAAATAGACCTTTGCAAATTCTTTATATAATTGAAGCTTAAAGCTTTATATAATTGAAGATCTGATTCGCGATATAAGTTTCAAAAACTTTTTCAAGCCAGACACCTTTGACTTAGTAATTCATTATAATCTATTTGTTATTTAGAATATATAAAACCTACCTGGAATAATAATTTGTACCAAACCCGTTCAACATCCAATCTTGCGCATATTAGAAGGTTGAAAGCATGCCTACTTGCTTCCAACCTTGATAATAAGATATAAAGATAATTATATATCTCTCATCTAAACTTAACTCCGCTGATTTCTTACGGAATTTTGAGAGTATTGTTTATTTGCTCTCACCGCAGCAAATAAAAAATACTCTCAAAATTATTGTTCAAGTTCTTGGTGTGACTTAAGTCGCCCAAACCCGGCGGGAAGGGGGATAAGGTTGGCAATGCGTTAGTGATGTCGGGTGTCGAGCCTCATAAGCTGTAATTGGGGGAGGCAGAGCTACTTTTGGTACTTTTGACATGTTATCATAGTATGGATCATCCATACTATGATAACATGTTAAAAGTGTATCAAGGGATCTGATGGATACACACTAGATCCCTTAATACACTGGGATTTAAGAAATATGCTTATTATTAAGGTTGGTAATGATTTTTTGACGCACTCATGCGTAATTGAAAGTAGATAAAGCCGCATACATTTTTTTTTAAATTTACGTGATACATGTGGCAGTGGTGGGTAAGTTATATCGATTTTTAAAATAAATCTACTGATGGACAAGACTACCTCGGGAATATGGGGAGACATGGCATAAATGGAACTGGACATGGAAGCTGCTGCTGCTGCTCTTCTGGTAGATATTCCTTCAGGTCGACTTCTACGCCCCCCACGGGATGAGATGGGGTGATGATATTCTGATAATCACCGCCACCACCACACAGCAGGTTAGATAAAGTAAAATCTAAATCAATTTCACTGCTAAATCTTTATTGAGTCACAAATATAAAAATACAATTTAGGATTTTCCGGAATCCCTTGGTCATGTCCATATTAATATACACATTTGAGGTTACTAGCCCGAAATAGCTTTACCAACTCCGCTCACTGCTCATAAGCAACGTTAGGTATGTGTTTACCATCAGGTGAGCTGTATACTTGTTTGATGACTAGTTAGAAAAACGAGAAAACATATACAGTGAAAATAGTTACGAGGGGAGACATGGGGAGACACACCTACCCAAAAGTACCCAAGGTATATACAGTTATTACATTACGTCTACGTTTAATATCGTAAGTGAGACCATATTGGCAGGCGCGTATAAATATGACAAGTATCATAATAAATTATTCTGGGAGGTGCCCGTGTCATATATAAAGAGCACACGGATATAATGAATTCGCTTACGGAGCGTTACGGTCCTCGGATCATTGAATATAGATGAGGGATCAAAGGAAATTACGAGTGCTCGATAAAATTTGTGCTGCGTAAAGAAATTCCTCTTATATACTGCAAGGCATACTCTTTTGCATACCTTAATCTTTAGTTTTATATGCAATCTTCGTAGAATTAAATTTATGAATGGCTAAACTTAAGAACCTTTATAAGATTTGAGTTTAATGTGGTACATTTCTTGTAGAACGGACGATCGCTGGGTCAGTAAGATTCTCCAGTAGATATCATAAACCGGACAGTGCGACCTAGCGTGAGTTAATAACGCCTTTGTCCAGCAGATTCGTCCAAATTGCTTGTTCAGTATCTTTATTTGGTTACGAAAATCATTTTGAAGTGGAACTTCTGCGGCGGCGATTTGATGTTGGATAAGTGGGTGAGAATCGAGTGTAAATTTTTTAGGATACGTCAAGTACAGGCACATTTTTTCTCTCTCTCTCTCTCTATGCCTTATATTCGTTATCTGAAAGAAAATAAAGATATGACGTAGATGAGGAAAGAGAAATAGAGCTACAATATTCTAAAGCTACGGACGTAGAGCATGGAGCAACGTATACACAGAAATAAAATAAAATAATCGCACACATGCACATGTTTAAAATATACGCCTCAGACACTACACATGAACAGTTAACTTATCAGGCATATTTGGGTTATAAATTTATTAGTTTGGTTAATTTATGGTCATGGTGAAACTAAGATTAGATTAAGATTGAACGAGTGAGGGTCTAGGAAAGCAAAGCCTTTGTCCGTCAGACGTCTTTAGGCTGATATGATGATGATGATGATGAATTACCCTTCACAGTCCAAATTGCTTGTTTTGAATCTTTATTTACTCACAGTAACTATTTTGAAGGGATGTCGCGTGTTATAAATGTACATCTCAGAAGCTACATATCAACTATATAACGTCTGAGGTGTACATCTACAACACGCAACGCTACCTTATTGTTACATTTCAGAAAACTTTATGTATATTTAGTGCCGCTCAGACCGCAGGGAGAGACCCCAGAGAGTTAACACCTCTGGGGTCTTTGGGTTCTTCTATTACATAAACAAATTCCTATGTACAATGTTTTACTATTTCATCATCATAACAGCTGTAAAAAGTCCACTGCTGGACAAAAGCCTCCCCCATAATCACCACGGGACATGGGTTGGCGATCGCAGTATAATGGTCATAGTATACAGACAGACGCTGTTGCCCGTCCTCTGGTAGATATTCCCTCGGGGCGATTTCTACGCCCCCCACGGGATGAGATGGGGTGATGATATTCTGATTAACCTCCATCACCACACAGCAACTACAAAAAGATTAGGTTCTTATATAAATTAATAATTATTTTATTTATTTATCTATACATATAATAAAATCGTAGAAAAGTCGAAACTGTACATTGAATATTTTTTTAAAAAGGATACTTGGGGCGTGATCTGCAATAGATATCGAAACCAAAAATATAGTTTTTAGAATTTTTGTCTGTTTATCTGTATGTATCTCCGGGCTCAACTCAAAAAGTACTGCATGGATTTACTTCAAATTTTGCATGAATATTAATAAAAGGTCGGATCAACATACAGGCTACGTATTATCACGCTATCACCTACGGGGGAGGAGCTGTGATGAGTTATAAAATTTAACGCGAGTAAAACCGCGGGGCACTGCTAGTAGTTAATATATGTTTAATATTGTTGCTACCGGAGGTAGGTAGGTAATACCTTTCAGAGGTATAATATTGATCATAGTGATTCGTAACTTACTTTTGTGTCCTGTGATTTTTTAAATGATATATATAAAGAATTATTTAATAAAATTACTTATATCACGTGTGCGGTGCTGCATTGGCATATTTTGTTTCATATTGGTTAGGAAACCAATATGAAACAAAATATGCCAATGCAGCACCGCACACGTGATATAAGTAATTTTATTAAATAATTCTTTATATATATCATAAATGACAAAACAATTTCGATTTAGCTCGCGTTTGCAACGTTGCTCTCTGCAAAAAAATGAAATATTCAAACTATTATTTTATTTTTATACTAACGGTGATTGAATAACGTTTCTGAATAACCAACTTCGACAAGGAAAACTAATTACTTTCAATATTGTATAAATATTAGTTTACTTAATTTAATAAATCAGCGGTACGGCCCGTAGGGAGACTTACATTACCTATACCTACTGAAATTGTAAGTCGAAAGTGATAAGTCATCATAACAGCTGTAACAGTTCAGTTCTGGACAAAAGCCTCCCCCAAGAACCCGATCAGAATCTTGGAGGGATATGCCATAATCGCCACGTTTGGCAGACGTGTTGGCGATAGCAGTATAATGGTCAAAGTCATAGTACTCAGAAAGAAGCTGTCCCCCTTCCTCTGGTTGGTATTCCCTCGGGTCGACTTCTACGCCCCCCACGGGATGAGAAGGGGTGATGATATTCTGATATTCGCCGCCGTCACCACACAGCAGGATAAGTAATATTACATTCCAATTACTTGTTTCCAGTTCCCTCGGAGACTTCGCTTCACTTGGTCACTACCACAAACCTTTCTTCGTGTAGGGTGCATAAATTTCGAAAACTTCGAAATACGACATCCGAAAATGTATTAAAAGTAAAAAAAAATATAAACAATTACGTAGAAGTTTACCAAAAGATGAGAAGAAATAAGTCTTTGTAGACAAGAACAGGGATTAGCCAGTAAAACCCGGAGATACGGTGCCGCTGATTCAAATTTATAAATTAACATATAAATCGAAAAGATTTACCCTAAACAAGATCAAAGGAATTTGTCTGATGCTCGAGAAGCAGGCATCTGATGACTGCTTATGGAGGAGCGGAATGCGTAGAGCAGACACCCACAGAGGTCGCATATGATTATGTAATCACAACAAACCTTATTTTATATTGATAGATGGCGACCCAGACACGATTAAATTTGTTTATTTTGTTCGTGTCACTCGTCATTTTCGTGTTGTGACAACAGTTTTTGATGTGTGCCTTAAACATCGATCTCTTGTTATCAGCGGAATGTTGAATAACTTGAAGTAAAGACAATTAGTATTGTGGCGTTTCTTTTGGCAGCAGTTTTTGATGTGTTCCTTGAACATCTATTTCTTGAAATTAGTGGAATGTTGAAAAAATTTGATTAAAGAAAATTTATATAGTATCATTAGTATAAGCTCGTATAACAGTGGCATTACTTGTCTTTTTTTATGTTGGCCAATGCGCCTTTCAGCTATTCCCACGTCCGTTAAAGGTTTACAGTGGGAATTAACTTGAGGCCATACTCTTATTGCTCAAATCAGCATGTTATAAACTCCTTAGAGCGCAGGGGCGGATATGTATCTTTCTTTTGAGTTAATATTTAAGTATTAAGTTATATTTTTCTACTTTAACTTTTAGAACAATCAAATGACACCCTGTTGATATAAGCTGGATTTTTGCCCATGCAAAAATTCTCAGTAATATTAAAATAATATTATTGAGATTCCTGTGGTATATACCCGTTAGGAAAATGTTGTATGTTAGTGAGCCATCTTTATGAGAAATAAATTCCTGTAGTGAACGAAGTGACCATATTCTGTGGCTTCTCAATGTAAAGAAACATATCTACTGTATGGCCATGTGAGTCGATAGAATTCTAAATTATTTTCATTACATTTTATTACTTACCTTTACTTTATGTTTACGTGATTTTTATATATTAGGTATTTGTGTAAGAAATATACAAAAAATATGTTTATTTCACTATCTCATTGGTAGTCGTGCCTCTATATTATTAAAATCCAGCTGTGTTGTTGCTATAATTACAATACTCTCAGGTTATACAGCTGTCTTACAAGCACGTAATGCCGTCGGTGCTGCGCCTGATCTCTCCCCGGTTGTGTATGATTGCCGTCCCAGGTGATTATGAGAGTGAAGAAACATAGATTATATCTTCTTTTGCGTAGTATTTAGTATACTATAATATGTCTAGTGTGCTTAGCTAGTCTTCGGTAAATTGACCATGTAAGCCGAAATAAGCTAGTCTTAATTGTAATTAAGATACTGTGGAGGCGAAAGTATAAGCCAGCGGTTAACGGCTCGCCAATTCCTGTGCCGGATTCGATTCTCGAGCAGGACAACTATTTGTGTGTCACATAACAGTTGACCCAAGTCTGGATGCACTTCATGTCCGTCAATTATACAATTGTAAAGTATCCCGCGAGGCCGCGACACAGAGATTCATTGCATTACTGAGGCTGATTTCAGAGTCGCGCCGGCGAGCGGCGCCGTCCAAACGCGCGCGCTTACAATTACACTAGATAGTTGCGTTTCATAGTCACGCAGTTCAAACGCGCCGCCGGTGACACGCGCGCCGTCGGCCAGCGCTGCCCGAGCTCCTCTACTGGCAGCTAGCGTTTCAGAGTGACGTGTCTCGCACGCGCCGTTGCGTACACTTAAAATGGCTGTTGAGACGCGCTGGCCGCCGGCGTGTGCCGCGCGCGTCACTCGGAAATCAGCCTGAAGTGTCAAAATTACAAAAAAAATGCATCGATGACTGCACGTGTAAGATACGAAATAAAAGCAAGTGAACATTGTTTCCATTCTATTAGAATAGAAAACAATACACATACTTTTTTAAATTCTAATATACAAAAGAGAAATGAGCACTATTTGCAACCAATCACATATTAGTCTCACTCTGACAACGCTCATAACCAGATGCCTTAACCGATCCAATCACGTTCAACGAGGATTAGCCACTAGATGTGCGGTCAGTCTACCTCTATAGATGAAATACCGCAAATGTGATTTAATTTCTGAGCACCTCCATACTGTGGAGGACATGAAGAGCTATTTATTGGCCCCGGCTGTCGTTAAACATAAGTCGAGAAGCCATATCAGAGGCCTACTGGGCGGCTTTAACAACTCTGACAATAGGGTAACCACTGCCCATAGGAATTAATGAATTAACTCTGGCAAAGGGTAGCTGAAAGAGAACTCATAGTTGACTTAAGGCCGCCTGTGTACAGACGCCAGCACATCTAGCTACTCCAATCTGTCAAATTTCTTTTATAGTATTTTATCCCAAAAGCATAAGGTTCACTTTCAATTGGGGAAGCTTGATGTGCTGGCGTCTGTACATTGTGTATCTAATTTATGAACGTTCTTTCTATACATTTCTGTGTACAATAGAGAATAATAGATGAATAAGTTCCTTAGAATATTACTATACTGGTTTAAATCAAATTAATAACCAAACACTGTTTTCCTGCGAAGAATAGGTAATTACTTTGATTATTCTTTGTATATATTACACACTGAAAAATATATATAAGACATATCTCATCGTTCTGTCTTTCTTCACTCTTCGTTCTTTATTCGGCCTATTCTCCTGTGTCAGTCAGGATCACTGCCTCTGGAAGTCAGGATGGCAAGGAGTGGTTTTTCTTATAAAAATAAATTAACACAATATTTATTGGGTGTCCTTAACAATGTGTGAGCTGATTCATCACATACTTTCGTTATATTTAATTTTGTAAATATATTTATGTATGTATATATTTATCTATGATACTATATAGTTAAGTTGCATACCTACTATCAATTATATATAAGTAAGTACGTGATCTGTTTGGCTCCTTTTTTCAACTCCTCTATATCTTAATTTCGTTATGCAATATCTCTATCTAAGGCCCACTTGCACCAAAAGCTAGGCTAAAATAAACTAACTCGAGTTAAGTAACTTCGGGTTAATTCTTTAAAATTTTAACTCACCATTCTGTTGCGCCAATGAAAAATAACACCGAGTCAACTAACTCCGTGTTTTTCTATTTTACGTTGGTATCATTAAAGAGGTTTTGTTCCGTAATGTAATCCAACCAAATATGAATGAGTGAACAATGAGCAAAATATTTATACACCTCTTTTTGTCACTACAAGACTTTGTATATGACTGTCTCATGTGTCAAGTTTTTTCAAAGACATTTCAATTTGATCGTTTGTGTTTGAAACCAATCTGTCAATTTCGAGTCCTTAAAATATTGTCATGGCAACGTTGACATGATCGACCTTTCTGAAACTCTTCTTTTATAAAAGTCCGAGCTAATATTATATTCGACGATTTCTTCAACATCATCAGACAATAAATAATCACTCATAATTGTTTAGGACACAAAACTGTTTTAAAATCTCTGACATTCACTTCTGCAAACCTATATAACCTTTCAAACGAACCAAATTTGACATTACTAATCCGGAGTTAGTGATTTAACCCACCAAAATAGCTGGGTTAAAATTTTAATAAAATAACCCAAGGTTAGTTCATTACTCTTGGTGGTGCAAGACGTAATTGTAATTAAACCCCATATTAGCCACTAAGGCTAAGAACTCACGGAGCGATTTTCGTCCGCAACCGCCGCGGTCGTGGATCTGCGGTTTTATTTCAAAACTCACGAGACCGGTTATTCGCGCGGCTACGCGGCCGCCACGTGTAATAACAAGTCACTGATGCAAAATGGCCGCCGGATCTCTGTACCTCCCGCCGCGCCGCCCGCCGGCCCCCGCTGTCGCCCGCCAACCGATCGCAAGCGCGCGGGCGCCACCCGCCGAGGCTGCGGGTAACCGCGGCCCGCGCGATTCTACTAGTTGCCCGCCGGTACAGCGGGAGCCGCATACAACCGCGTACACCGCGGGCGTAAAACGCGTCGTGAAATGTGCTTTAATTTTTTATATAAATATTTGCATTCTACAGAAGCTGCGGGCCCGCAACCGCAGCGGACGCGGGCGAAAATCGCTCCGTGAGTTCTTAGCCTTACTCGGAGTTAATTCATTTAACCTGGGGTGGTGCAAGTGGGCCTAATACACCTATACCTTAAGGTTGAGTGGGAAGAAATTTCTTAGGCATAAAGTATAAAAAAATAAATAATTTACAAATTAAGCATGTATTTTTTGCTACCATTGATTGTCCGTCCGTTTTTTTTTCAGCAGGCTGTATCTCATGAACGAAGGGTTCCGTACCATTGAGAGACAATATATTTATATTTTATTTTTATAATTTCTTGATATAGCGGCAATAGAAATTCACACTATGTGCAAAATTCAACTAGATACTAGAACTATCTAGTTGGATTTTATTAAATAAAAATATTGTCTCTCAATGGTAAGGAACCCTTCGCGTGTGAATTTGATTCTTTTCTTTATAACATTTTCTACTAGCTGTGCCCCGCGGTTTTACCCGCGTTAAACTTTATAAATTATCACAGCTCCTCCCCGTAGGTGATAGCGTGATAATATGTAGCCTATATGTTGACCCGACCTCTTAGTAATATTCATGCAAAATTTGGTGTAAATCCATGCAGTACTTTTTGAGTTTAGCCCGGACATACATACAGACAAACAGACAAAAGTTCTAAAATCTATATTTTTGGTTTCTATATCGATTGTAGATCACGCCCCTACTATGCTTTTAAAAAAATATTCAATGTACAGTTTTGACTTTTTATTATATGTATAGATCAGCACTGTTTGGTTTTTTCCTTTAGTATTCAATTTTCCACAGTATACAAAACGCAGTCATGGTCAAGGTTTACACATTATTTTCTTATGTAACGACGCACTAAACTTAATCACACTTTCGAATGCTGATTACATTCATGTTGCAATCAAAGTATCGTATGTGAATTAAATTAAAGTACCCTGAAACCAACAGTACAGAAATCTGAATAAAGGTAATAAACAGCATACCGGCGTAGTGTAAAGATGTAAAGTAGTTAATCTTTAACCATTAGGTTAGTACGCTAGAGAAACCACGAGTCTCGCTTAGTATTTAAGCAACCACGGAATGATTCCATCGCGAAGTAATCTAAATAAATGTAATAAGCGTTTGCAAGATACCGGCATAGCGTAAAAATAATATAAAGTAGTTAATCTACAACCATTAGGCTAGTATGCCAGAGTTAACACGAGTCTGGCTTAGTATTTAAGCAACCACGGTATAATTCCATGGCGAAGTAATCTGAATAAATTTAATAAGCGTTTTCATCATACCGGCATAGTGCAACGATAATATACAGTAGTTAATCTACAACCATTAAGCTAGTATGCCAGAGGTAACACGATTCTCGCTTAACATTTAAGCAATCACAGAATGATTCCATCGCGAAGTAATCTGTATAAACGTAAAATGAATAAGAATGTCCTCCTAGCCGAATTTCGGCCACGGCGCCCAGTCTCAACAGAGATTAGCCATCTGCGCGGGACATATTATAGTGCAAGAGTGTGTGCGCGAACACAGGAGCACTTTCTATTCCATCACTCTCATGATCCGATGGGACGCCTAGCGACACGACCGGAAAGAGATCAGGTACATGACCGACGACTTTACGTGCTCACTGAGGCACGGAGGTATAATACCGCCAACTTCCAGACTTCGGGCTGATGCTGAGAAATTTTTCTTTTTACAGACAGGTCCCATAATGGTAGCATGAGTCTCGCTTAACATTTGAACCACTGAATGATTTTATCGTGATGTAATTTGAATAAAGTTTATAAAAAATATGAAACTTATCGGAGTAGTAAAGATAAAAAGTAGTTAATCTACATGCATTAGGATAGTTAAGGTGCATAAGATTAAATACATATATATATATATATCATAGGGATTGGTGCTGATAACCGAGATACCGGCTCTGCCTAGTTCGGTTACAGATGCCTAATTTATTTGTATGTTATAAAATCTTTTAGCTAAACATAAGTATTTTGTAAACTAGAATTAAGTTTTTGGAAATAAATTATTATTATTATTTGGAAATAAAATTTGGAAATAAATTATTATTATTATTATATTGCGATTGTTTATTACGTGTTTCCAGATTACATCGCGATTCCAATCATCCTATGGTTGCTCAAGCGAGACTGGCACAGTCTCGCTTGAGTTGAGTAATTCTAGTTTACAAAATACTTATGTTTAGCTAAAAGATTTTATAACATACAAATAAATTAGGCATCTGTAACCGAACTAGGCAGAGCCTGTATCTCGGTTATCAGCACCAATCCCTATGATATATATATATATATGTATTTATTTACAGATTTGCACCTAAGACTATTTTAAAAATTTAAACACTAATTAAAATTTAATATACTTAATATTAATTCTAAAAATGTAAGATGGCACTCTTTTTTCTTTACATATTTTTACAGGGTTATGCATAATAAGTTTTCTGTGTCCTCATAATTTAAATTTTGCAAATACTTGTAGAGTTCCGATTTAGCATGTTTTTTATTTAAGGCGTAAATGTTAATTTTTTTATTAATCTTGTTGTACAGGTAGGAGCCAAGAAACCCTATGAATCTTGAGCTAAATTTAGTTTTATATCTGGAAGGCTTCGTAAAAACTATATCCCTCCGGCGTTTTTTCGATATATTGCGATCATAAGGAATGTTAGTGTGTTCATGAAGGACGGTGTTGAGAATAAACAATTGCCTTACAGTCAATACTTCAGATATTTGATAGAGATTCACAGTGGGAAAATAGTTTGGTTTGAAATGGCACACCAATATAGTATACCAATATAGTGTAAATATATAAAGTAGTTAATATACAACCATTAAGTAAGTACGCCAGAAAAAACAGGACTATCGTTGAACATTTTAATAACAACAACATTTTAAAATTAGGTTTTTAGGCATTTTGATTTCGTTCACCGCATTAGACTAAACTTTGTGTAAAACACTGAAAATTTTATTTTGTGTATAATATCTAAAACAGCAATACATACATAGACTCACGCCTGTTTCCCAGAGGGGTAGGCAGAGACAACGGATTTCCATTTGTCACGATCTTTGCATACTTCTTTTGCCTCGATTACTGTCATTATATTCTTCATACATGCTCGCCGGTTTAGGGTACTTCTGACCTGCCCTTTCTTGAGAACATCTCCAATTTGGTCAGAGAATGTTCGACGTGGTCTTCCCCTTCCGGTTGTCCCATTCACCCAGGCCAGGTATACTTCTTTTGTCAATCTTCTTTCATTCATCCTTTCTAAATGGCCAAACCATCTCAGCATGCCTTTTTCAATCTTTGTGACTACATCCTCTTTCACACCACAACGCTCTCTTACATCAGTATTTCGAATTCTGTCTCTCAAAGTCACACCACACATACTTCTCAGAGCTCTCATTTCCACTGCATTTATTTTACTTTCATTCTTTTTCTGCCATACCCAACTTTCACTTCCATACATTAAAGTTGGCACTAACACTCCATCGTGCACGGCTAGTCGGGCCTTCTTTGATACTTGCCGGCTACTCATAAAGGCGTGTAGTGCCCCATTCACTCTGTTCCCCGCATTTACTCTTCTAACAATATCTTTTTCATATTTCCCATCTCTCGTAAACAAAGTTCCCAAATATACAAACTCATTCACCTGTTCGACTTTCTCTCCTCCAATCACAATATCACACGCTGTCGTGTATTCATCCCTCTCAAATACCATTACTTTCGTCTTACCTACATTCATTTTCATCCCTTTCCTTTCAAAGGATTCATACATATTTGTTACCATCACCTGCAACTCGTCCGCCGATGATGCAAGTAAAACTTGATCATCAGCGTAAAGCAGACATTTGATGAGTAACTCATTCATCCTTACACCGCATTCACTTTCTTTCAAATCTTTTAAACAGCTATCCATGAATAGGTTAAACAACCACGGTGACGCTACACATCCCTGTCTAACACCCTTTTGGATGCTAAACCACTCGGTGTATGACCCGTTAATCCTCACGCAAGCTCTGGAATCCCTATAAAGAGATTTCAGTGCTTGAACAAGGTTGTCGTTCAACCCATACATGGACAGTACCGACCATAGTTCATTCCTCAACACTCTATCGTAGGCCTTTTCTAAGTCTACGAAGGCACAGTAGACCTTTTGGTTTTTGCCCAAAAACTTCTCTACTCTACTTCGCAGAGAAAAGACCTGATCCGTGCATCCCATTCCTTTCCGAAAACCCGCCTGTGCATCCCATATTTTCGCATCGGTTTCTTTCACAACTCTTTCAACCAATACTTTTGCATACAACTTACCAACGACGCTGAGCAGACTAATGCCCCTATAGTTTTTACAGTCTTGCCGTGAGCCTTTCCCTTTGTAAAGAGGTACAATGACAGCCTTGCACCAATCACTTGGCACTTGGCCGGTGGTATAGCATAGATTGAAAAGGCTGTACAGCTGACTCGCTATGACGCCATGTCCAGCCTTCAGCATCTCGGAAGTTATCCTGTCATACCCTGGTGACTTACCTGATTTCATACCCTTAATAGCTTTCACAATCTCATCCATACCAATTTCATCTTTACATTTGTTCTCGTCTATACTTAGTGAACTACGTTCACTCTCTGTTACACCTCTTTCATACAAACTTTCAAAATACTCCTTCCAACGTTTTAACACGCATTCTTCCCCTTTCACTATATTTCCATCTTGGTCTCGTATGGATTTCAGTTCTGAGGTTTGAGTTATGCCTCTTACTGATCTAACGGATTTCCAGAAAAACTTAATGTTCGTCTGAAAATCCTTAGACAACCTTCTATCAAAATTATCCTTTTGTTCATTTTTCTTTTCGTTCACCACATCCTTTACAATTACTTTCATTTTCCTATAATCATTCCAGGCCCTTTCTATATCCTCATTCGTCGCCTTATTCATTCGTTCGTTTGCTCTGGTGGCTAGCCAGTCTAACCACGCTTTCTTCTTTTCACATACAACTTTTTGTACACTTTTATCCCACCAAATATTCTTCATCTTTCTTCCTCTTCTTCTCTTTATTACACCACATACTTCACCAGCTACACTCACCACACCTTCTTTGACTACCTTCCATAGCTCTTCTACTTCTCTTATGTCTTCAGATCCCTCAAACTTCTCAACCAACTTACTTTTGTACTCGTCTGCCACTTCTTCCTCTTGCAGTTCCTCTACTTTTATTCTCTCTAGTACACTTTTAGTCTCAGGGATTCGGTGGCGCCATCCTTTGGACAGACCACTTATTCGGCTCATCACCAGAAAGTGGTCTGTATGGATTGCGGTCCCACGATAGACTCTTGTGTCTAGAACATTCTTTCTCAGTCTTTCATCTACAATCACGAAGTCAATCATACTCTTTCTCACATTTTTCCTCTCTCGTGTAAACGTATGGATTCTTTTATGTTCAAACATAGTATTTGTAACACAAAGACCCCATTCCAAACATATCTCAAGCAGACTGTACCCATTCTCATTCTCACTCTCGTCACCGAATTGACCTAGTACTCTTTCAAAACCATCACGTTTTACCCCAACCCATCCATTAAAATCACCTAACATTATTACTCTTTCAT
The DNA here is from genome assembly GCA_951640165.1 of Pseudoips prasinana. NCBI lineage: Eukaryota > Metazoa > Arthropoda > Insecta > Lepidoptera > Nolidae > Pseudoips > Pseudoips prasinana. Next base: position 11,594,974 of record OX621239.1, read on the forward strand.
TAAAACAGCAATAAGCCGATAAAAATACATTACTGGTCTAATTCAGTCACTCTTATTACTTTACTTACTAAGAAATACAATAATAATATAAAGAATTTCCTATTATTCACTATTATTAAGATTTCTGGTTTACAAATATATTTATACAAACTATATTAATACAATGTTTCATTAACATTAGTTATTGCTTGAAACAGTAACAAACATCCATACATCCATACTCACAAACTTTCGCATGTATAATATTAGTAGGATTTTATTACCAATTTAGTAATTAATTTTTATTAATATTGAGGTTGAGATACATACCTTCCCTATTTGAATATGAAAGTTAAAATACATCAATCTGTATAAATATATATGAATAAAACATATTGGTTGGATAATAATATAAAACCAAACAATCAACTGAACAATTAATATCGGTTTTTAGGTACTTTACATAGAAAGGGGTGAAAGTGTTATGTGTATACATAACAGTAACAAACAATCAATGAAAGCAATCCAATTAACAGAAGTCCACTTGGCTTTCTTGGTAAACTGGAGGCTATAATCATTACGAGAAAGAGGCATTACGTCTCGGCTTCGTATTAAATGCCTACGTGGAATGTGTAAGTAATTCATTTTCTTAAATTCTATTGATACAAAAGCTATGTATTTGATAAAGAAAATACATGCGGGAGTCTTTCGAGACTACCGAGAGAAGTGACAACTATTTTTTACACTTCTTATCTAAATAATCTAGGTAGGGCACAGCGTTCATTCGCTCGAAGAGCAGCCCGACTGGGGAAGTACCTCCACCTTACAGAAGACATTCCTTAATAATAACATTAATAATTTAATGTTGTGTTTCTGAGTGTGAGTAAGGTCGCCAGAGCTCATCGGGGTGGGGGGAAGGGTCAGCAACACTTGTTTGCTGACTCTTAAAGGCCGGCAACGCACCCGCGACTCCTCTGGTGTTGCGAGTGTCCATGGGCGGCGGTGATCACTTACCATCAGGTGACCCACTTGCTCGTTTGTCGACCTCTGACATAAAAAAAAAAAAAAAAAAAAAACATTATAGTTATACATATAGCTTATAGGAAGCGTGAAGTGACCGTGACGCGAGTTTCACGCTTTATTTTCACCCAAAAAGTATACATAATATATATACACAGTATACATATACCTCATGGGAAGTTTGACGTGGCGATACGCAAGTTCCATGATTTTTGTTCCACTAAAAAGTACTCAAAACGCCTAAAGATTTCACTTCAAAAAGTATAAAATGTAAGAAATAATATATAAGATATATTAGAAATAAAAGCCTAACAACCTTGTTTTTATCATGACTTTTACATTTAGCGGCTGTGTTGACGGCGGTGAATATCAGAATATCATCACCCCATCTCACTTGGGAGGCATAGAAGTCGACCCGTCGGAATATCTACGAGAGGACGGGCAGCAGCTTCCTCCTGTGTACAATGAACATCTTACTGCAATCGCTAACCCGTCTGCCAAGCGTCGCGATTATTGCAAATCTGAGGCTCTGTATATATACTAGTTTTCCAACCTTCAATCAAATATATACTTAGTATATATACTATGTATATATACTAGTTTTCCAACCTTTAATCGGAGGAGCAGCTTGCTGTAGAGCGACAGTTTCAAAACCAGGCATCTCCACGTCAGTAGCCGAGGTTTGTAACCCAAAAGGATTGCTTTGTGGCCCGGGTTACTTATTCTTATTTGCTGGCTGTGATGTTTGTCTAATGTCATGGGAAGCAGAGGAAGCTTCCTAAGCTAAATGTAATCATCATCACAGCTGAAAGAAGTCCACAGCTGGACAAGCCTCAGATTTGCAATAATCGCGACGCTTGGCAGACGGGTTAGTACTATAGTATATATACTATAGTACTTACCCGTCTGCCAAGCGTATAATATACATAGTATATATACTATAGTACTAGTAGGGTAACACAGTAACCCTGTTAAACGTACTCGTATACGTAAATATATAGTATGTACCAAATCTACACTATCTTCTTTATCGTACGGGCAGTGGTCACCTTAGTGTCAGAGTTGTCCAATCACCCCAATAAGCCTCTGAAATGGCTTAACGACTATTGTCTAATGACTACAACGGGGCCGCCAGCTTTACGTACCCTCTGAAGCACGGAGACGCTCAGAAATTACACAACTTTGGCGGTCACCCATCTATATACTGACCGCACATCTAGGTGCTTAACCTCGCCGATCACTTATGAACCGGTGAGAGCCACTAGCTGTGATTTGTTACTGTAATGTTATGTATTTTAAGACTGAATAAATGTATATAACATAGTAAAATTATTCTCTAAGCAGATAGTATAAGTGGTAGAAAAGTGTTTAGTGCTATTTGCTCAAATATTATGTAAAAGCTCAATGGCTTGGATCAACATGATTATCCAAATTTTACATCCATTAAATTATTCAACGTTTCTTTCTTCCTACTTCCTTCAAAGTAAATTCTTGGAACAATGGCGTACAATAGAAATTTTTTTTATGCTATTTTTAGCGTCTACATCTTTTGGCGTATGCAGATGGAATAATATTTTGAATAACCCATACCATGCATATCATATCCAGGATTTCTTTCGTGAGATAAAGCTTCACCATGAATACTTGTATAAATAAACCATTCCATCTATCGTACAATTCTGCCATAAAAAGGCGAAAATAAAAAGAATATACTGCGAAAGAGGTATTGTATCTACACCTATCTATGATTTACGATTAAAAAGAATATATCACGTTGTTATTTTGTGATTTATAGTCGTCGGAATATACAGGGATATAGTTTATTATTTGCCTAGTGGGTAATAAGACGATTATTTTTGTAGGCGTATTGAAGGGAACAAATACGTTCATTGTAATGCTCCCGAAACTTTTTTTAGGATAATTTCATACCATGGTAATGATGTTTCTTAGACATTATTTTAAATTTGAATATTATTATAGATATAATTTAAAAAATAACTGGCCAAGTACGAGTCTGACTCGCGCACGAAGGGTTCCGTACCATTATCTATAAAAGCGAGCAAAAAATTCACGTTTGTCGTATGGGAGGGATAAATATTTAAGGGGTAAATATTTTTTTTTTTAGTATTTGTTGTTATAGCGGCAACAGAAATACATCATTTGTGAAAATTTCAACTGTCTAACTATCACAGTTCATGAGATACAGTCTGGTGACAGACGGACAGACAGACACCGAAGTCTTAGTAATAGGGTCCCCTTTTACCCTTTAGGTACGGAACCCTAAAATAATCCCTATGGCGCGGGTTTCTTTAGAAACATAATTGACGAGCACAAAGTACACCCAGACTCAAAACTACTATTTACGAGACACAAAAAGTTTCACTCTGCAGAAATCGAACCCGGGACGCGGCGAAGTGATGAGGCAACTGTCTTAACCGTTGTGCCAAACGTGCATTCAATTTAAACGTGAAGTTAATTTACAAATTGACTGCGCGTGTGGCGCGGCGTTTAAGACATTTAGATAATGATCAAATTATACTAAAAGTAGTGAGCTTGAACTCGGTAAGAACAGCTCGAGTGGGAGAGCCACCACTTTATTATAATTTTCAAGAGAGGCAGGGCACAGCTCCTTACAGAAGACATCCCTTAATAACACACACACACACAATGACAATGTCACACAGATCATCCTAGCCCCAAAACTAAGCAAAGCTTGTACTATGGGTACCAGGCGACGATATATATACTTATACACACATCAACAAAGTCTAGGGATACGTTATTTTGAAATCAAACATGGCTTTATTGTTTAAAACCTATTTAGTTTCCTTAAAAAGTTTATTTACAGATTTAAACCTTGTCTATTCTTTATTCAAAATTTAAAAATTAAAATGAGAAACAAATGAAAACACGCAAAGCACAGCGCAATCTTGAGTTGTATCTAATTTCAAGAAGTTGCATTAAAATTTTTTTTGCGTGTTAATTGAAGAAAACCTGATAAATTGTTTTATTTTCTTTTCTCAATTGGTTGTGTAAGCTTTTTAGCGTCATGCCACGCCATCATTTGAGTCGAGATGAAATGTTACGGGCAGTTGGCATGTTACAAAACGGTGCTATTCAACGCGTCGTTGCTGAGTCTCTGGGCACAAGCCAAAATGTGGTATCCAGGCTGTGGTCACGTTATCGCGCTACTGGAGATGTGGCAGAACGGCACACAGGTAGATATCGTGTTACCACTCAGAGACAGGATCGATTTCTCCAAATGACCGCCAGAAGACTACCCAATATCACAGCGATGCAACTAGTGCAAAGGCTCCAGGAGGGTCAGCAGCTGCTGGTGAGCGACCAAACCGTGCGAAGGAGGCTGCATGAAGTTGGTCTTCATGCTCGCAGACCGCTACGAGTCCCAGCGCTGCGACGTGGCAATCGCGGTAGGCGACTTTTATGGGCTCAAGAACATTTGACATGGAGTGATCAACAATGGTCATTGGTGCTGTTCACTGATGAGTCCCGCTATGGATTTCATCCAGATTCGAGACGAACACGCGTTTGGAGAACTCCAGGCAGGGTCAGCCGTCTCCGACATCCACAGGAGGTCCACTCTTACCAAGGCGGGACAATTATGGTGTGGGCAGGAATACGAATCGGCGGACGAACCCAACTCATTTGGATTCAGGGCAGCATGACTGCCCATAGATACCGTGAGGAGGTAGTAGAACGTGTCATTGTCCCGCTCAGGGCCCTAACGGGGCAAGAATTTCAGCTCATGCATGACAATGCACCTTCCCATACAGCGCGGCTGGTGAGGGCCGCCCTTCGAGAACACGATGTTCAGGTATTAGATTGGCCTCCACAGTCGCCAGACTTAAACCCAATTGAACACGCCTGGGACATGTTACAGCGAAGAGCATTGAGGGATTTTCCGCCCAACTTGACAACAGAAGAACAACTTTTCGAACATTTAAAAAGAACTTGGGACTGCATACCCCAGCAAGACATTGACACCTTAATTTTAAGTATGGAAAATCGTTGCCGCTGTGTGATTAATGTTAGAGGAGGAAATACCGATTACTGATTATCAGATTTGGTAAGATTTTTATTCATTTAATTCGATTGAATAATTTTATAAGAATAAAATGTTTTTGTTCACTCAGTAATTTTCTATGGCTTAATTAATTTAAGACTTTTATTAATTAGAAAAACAAAATCGCATCGTGTTGTTAATGTTTAAATATCGGCCATGAAATTATCTTTAATTCTTCCATTTACAGTCATAACAAAATGTTTATAGTTTTCTAGATAATCAATGAAATGTTCAATATCCCTAGATTGTGTTGATGTGTGTATAGATAGATAAATACTTATATACATCCATGACTAAGAAACAAATATTCGTGCTTAACACACAAATATTTACACTTACCGGGATTCGAACCCAGGACCACCAGCTTCGTGGGCTTCGTGGCACCAGTACTACCAACTAGGCTACGGTGACCACAACAACATTAATAAGTGAATGTTGTGTTTCTGCGTGTAGTAAGGTCGCCAGAGATCATCGGGGTGGGGGAAGGGTCAGCAACACTGGATTGCTGACCCCTTTTAAAGGTCGGCAACGTACCCGCGACCACTCTGGTGTGTTTGAGTGTATATGAACGGTGGTGATCACTTACCATCTGGTGACCAACAAGCTAGTTTGTCGCTCACTTATATGAAAAAAAAAATTATTTGCATGTGAGTATGATCGCTAGAGCTCTTTGGAAAAGGGGATAAATAGGTTAACAATATGCTTCCATCAGGTGGCTTGTTCGTTTGTACAAAAAGCACTTTTTAAAGCTTTTATGATGATTTATATTTTAGTGTAACAGAAAACAGTTAACTTTATAAAAATACATAAAAAAAATTATGAGATTTTACCATATCGAACTTAATATATATATAAAGCCGAAAGTTATTCTTGAGGGTCAAAAATGTCGAACTTGTTTTGACCCCAATTGGCTTCCATTGAGAATTGTGCGTAGAATGCTGGCAGCATTGCCACGCAAGATGGAAACGCCAAAAGAGTTGTCGTCCTATAAGGTTGATATGTTGAAAGTGCCCCAAGTGCGTTGCTTGAAAATGCCCTGTCTCTTTTCTCCATTAAAAGTCATCGAATTAGGTGAATACTAAGCATCGATCTATAGCAAACTCTGTTTTGTTATTCAGAAGTTATAATCCAGACAACTTCAGGATGAATAGAAATAGACAACATTATTTGTCTCTGTTCTGTAAGTCATCACACACTGGACGAAGTCGAAGTCTTGTAACACTGTGGTATTTGAGACGTGATTCTCACAAGCTGCCTAGCCGAGTTGGATTTAACGATTGACTTCCTTCTTGAAGTTGAACCTGAATTGGTTTGTCTGCCCTTATCTATATATAATAATATAGTTTAGTATAGATCATATATAGAATTTTTTTTATTTTGACAGATTAAAACAAAAAGGCAACGCCCGCACTTGGGAAATTAATTCCAGTGTCACGGGGTGCTTTATAATTGACAAAAACACATAGTATATCTAGACAAAGAACAACTGTTTATGGTTCACAAAAAGAGTTGTTTTGGGCGGGAATCGAACCGGAGACACGAATTTTTTTTTTTTTTTTTTTTTTTTAACCTGACGCTACGGTTAGCCTAGGAGGCTTTCACTGCTTCACCGGACTATAGAGGCGAGCAGAGGGCTCGAGCCGTCTAGAAATTAAGTAACCCGCGCCGGAGGGCACCCCCTGTGGGGTTCGAACCTCGACTCTGGGCGATTACTGGCGGGGAGAGGGCAGAGATCATCATTTTTGAGACACGAAGTGGCGAGGTGACTGTTTTAACCGCTGCGCCACGCGTTTTAAACATAGAAGTTAATAGAAATTATAATTATAATATATTTTTGTGTTTGTTGAAAAGGATTAACTCAAAAACTAATTAACTGATTTTAATTTTGTTTTCACAAATAAAAAGCCACAATATAATAAGCGAGTAAAATGGGCAGTATTTTAATTGAAACAAATAAAAGATCTCTACGAAAAGTACAATAATGTAATTATAGGTTGACAGCTGTTTTAGTACTCGTACTCATGCGAAGCTATTTTAAATAAAAATGTAAATCGAATAAAAAAGTTATCAAAAAAATGATAAGCAAAATAACAATTGTAATACTTGAACCCGCAACGAAGGAAGGTAGAAAGGGAAAACAATAAGGATCTAATTTATAAAGTATTCATTCAAACACAATATTCCTACATATAGAGCCTGCGAGGCAGCCCCAATGCTTTACAAAATTTCATTTCATTCGTATGTAAATACTCCCTCTTCTTGTGAAATTGACTTTTCTATTGGCCCTATGATCTTAGTCTTATTGAAGCGAATAAACAGTGTATGTTGGTAGGAACAGAAATTTACATGTGATCTTTATTTTGGACGTAAGTTTCTTAACCTGGCTTGCGGTTAGAGTTGACTCCCGAAGATCTGGGACATGGTGCAAAAGAGGGGGCAGCGTATCCGCCTTTCCGGAGCTCCTCCCTTCACGCGCCAAGAGAAGTCCAAGGCAGTTAGTTTAGTAGTGTTAATACAGAATCGCCAGTACTAACTTTAAAAATAAATATAAAATTGGAAGCCAATATGAACAGGGAACGAATACCCGTATTTTATAATCTACTGAACTTATCTATATATATAAAAATCAATGCCACTTTTCGTTGTAATGTGAGTTACGACAACGCCTATACCGTTTTGCCTAATTTTGGTCTTTAATTATTCGTGGAAGTCCAGGGAAGGTTTGTACGTAGAGAAAATTTAAAAAAGTCTTGAAAAAGTGTAAAATCGTAGTTTTTACTATCTAGCAATTTAAAATATTTTATGATGATAAATGAACTTAATAATATTTTTTTTATTACTATGCCTTATACGTAGCGAAGCACGTACCGGGCCGCTAGTAGGTTATAATTACATATGCAATTAGCTTATAATTACATATGTTTTGTGTCTTCAAAGAGTTTTTATTTTACACTTTTTAGTGAATATGATATTGTCAGCAGGTCGAAATCTAGCGCATCCCCTTGCTATTGCAAAAACGACATGCTTCCAAAATTTGAATTGTACAATTTCCAGCAATTGTGGACGTCTCTCGGCTGATATGATAATAATGATGATGCACAATTTCAGTAAAAAAACTGAAATTTAATATAATAATAATATCCTGGGACATTATTCACATAAGGGCATCTGATCGCAACCTAAACTGAGCTTGTACTATGGAAACTAACTAATCTGTCCTGGGTGGGAATCGAACCCACGACCTACGGCACGAAAAGCAAGCATTAACTTCTTTTCACTTTGAAAATATACTTTATTTTGATCTCAAGTCCACAAATATCAAATTTGTAGTACTAGGAGAACTACCAGTTTTTAGAAAGAAAGGGCTAACTTGGCAGTAACCTAGTTACCGTAACTTACTAGCTATGCAGAGTACGCTACGGGGCGCCTCGAATACATATGACTAACCCTACGCCTTACTACAATGAGCTATGACAATCTTACTCATATCCAAGGTCACATTAACATCATAATAATACATTCCCAGTCAAACTGCTCATTAAGCAAAATAACGCTATATAAAAATATTCTTCAACATTATATTCTAAAACATCCCAATCCTCATTACTATGTTAAAATGAACTACAGTTTACAAACACGACACCAATCCCTTTCTGATCGAAAACACCTTAATGAGCTAATTCTCCTTAACGTTCATTACGACAACCAACCTAAACTCCAATAACAAGAAATGATTCATCAAATTTCGGCTCAAGTAGGATAAGCATTGTATAAATATATTCGCAAAATGAAGCTGCTTTCACCATAGAATAAAGATGAGAAGCTCGCATTGTCCGTTTCGGTGAATATCGATCTACCTCTTAGAGGCCTTTATCCGCGTCAAATAAGATAGCTCAAGCTATGATTGGAAGATCGTGTGCAGTCGTTCTAGTTCCAAAGTGCTTTATAAGGCGGAATATTCAACATCAATTTTGATCCGAGGATCTGAGATACAAAATAAGGCTCTTTGTTGCGAGCCCGTTTGCATTTTAATACGTTTACTCATTATGAATTATAAAGCATTGAATAATTTAAATCTTATATCTTATTTAGGTAGGTACTCGTGTATCCCATTTGTCTATACTAATATTATAAAGAGGTAAAGTTTGTGAGTTTGTGACGTTGTAAGGGGTAATCTCTTGGTCCACTGAACCGATTTTCAAAATTATTTCACCAGTAGAAAGCTACGTTATTGTGGAGTGTCATAGGATATTAATAATTCCAAAATGCGGGCCAATAGTATTTATAACGCGGAACTAATTCCGCGGGCACAGCTAGTGGGGTATAATTGGCTTTTTGTAAACTTGACACTAAAGTCAAACCTTATCAACCATTATTTGTAAAATTAATAAGATAAATTTAATAGTTATAAATAGTTTCAATTAAGTGTCTTCAATATGAGGACACTGAGGTAGCTTATATCTTGTTTTATTTTTTAATCAGTGTTCTTACCTATGTCATTGTGGCGGCTGTGGCCTCTGTAGAAGCTGTACATATAGATTATATTATTTATTGTTTAAAACATTTTGGATTTAAGAAGATGTATCAGCTACTGGATGTCCTTAAATAAATAAATAAGATCTTAAAGTAATATTTTATAAAAATCAGATGACCTACTTGCTCGTATACCTTGCTTACGAGTAATTGGGTTATCTGATTGTAAGTGACGACGGTGATCGTTCATGGACACTCGTAACAACAGAGGGGGCCGAAGTTGCGCGGTACCAGCCTTTATGAGAGGAGTAGGCTCGCTTCTTGAAGGTGTCCATGTCATAGCGGATCGGAAATACCTCCGCGGTTAATTTATTCCAAAGAGTGTGCGGTAAAATGTTTCTTGAGAAAAGTATGGTGACCATTCGTCCAGGTGATAAGGATGTAATATCTACTTCTGGCGACTCTCTCGCCAATCTTTAAAAATATTAAACGCATTTTATCATTAAAAATAAAATAAAATAAAAAAGGTTTTTATTCACAAACACTTTAAAAAAGCGCTTGTAAATAGTCAGAACATTTATTTTGTTTATAGTTACGCAGACTTAGATGTGGGTAAATAACTATTTTTAGGAACCAATCTGTGTTGATTGTAAAATATAGTATTTTCAAGTTAGGCTCGGGTAAATAAAAAGTTCATGTAAAAAGTGTCAACACTGTGGATTGTTGACTTTATACATGAACTTTTGTAAACAAAATAAAGATATAAGACAAATTATATGGATAGAAAATTTTACGACATCACTTTGAAGAATAATAATAATAGGTACCTACTTAAATAAAGATATCGTGTAAGTTACATTATGATATCGTCTAAGATACAAAAAATATTACCATACACTTTCATAACCCGAGCGCTCCAGCTATTACGGGAGAGTTAAGCACCTACCCTAACTTAGAAATATAAACGTGATGATACTTTCGGCTAAAGGATTTGCCATTTGACCCTCGCATGATAAACAAGTATCTCAGCTCTGTCATAAACTGAAAGTGCCATTAGATGGAATGAAAACGTTAGTCGTATAATGTAATACTATGACACATGATACAAGGAGCTGTTTGTTCCCTATTAATAAATAATGCAGCTGAGAAATGAGCTCCATGACACAGTTTTCTCTAGACAAAAATAAATATTTTGGGACAATTAACACATTATACTCTATCTACACTATACTATAATGTCGAAATCCACAGGCGAACCAAAGTCACCGACATAGCCCGAAGAATTGCAAAACTGAAATGGCAGTGGGCGGGGCACATATCTCGTAGAACCGACGGCCGTTGGCGCAGAAAGGTTCCCGAGTGGCGACCATGAACCGGAAGACGCAGCGTGGACAGGCCCCCTACAAGATGGACCGATGATCTTGTGCGGGTCGCTTGAAACTGCTGGATGCGAATAGCGCAAGGCTGGCAATTGTGGAGATCTTTGGGGGAGGCCTTTGTCCAGCAGTGGACGTCTTTCGGCTGATATGATGATGATGACACACTACACTTACACCTAATATCAGGGGTCGCGGGAAGCCGCTGTAATCGGGCTGCACAAGACCTGTCATTGTGGAGATCCTTGGGGGAGGGCTTTATTCGGAACTGGACGTCTTTCGCCTGATATGATGGTGATGCTGAATTAACACACTAACATCTGATCATAAACTAGGCAGAGCCTGCACTATGGAAACAAGACACCTTACTAAAAATAATCGTTTTCATTACACAAAGAATTGTCCAGGGTGGAGAATGAACCCACGTCCTTTGGCTTAGCAATCAGGATCATAAACCACTAGATTAACAGGCCAGTCAATACAGTACGGGTCCTTCTTAATGGAGCAAAAAGCTACTACAGAGATAAAAGCAAGTGTACATAAGCTTATTCTGCTGACATAATGATTAAAAACTTAATAATGGACATATGATCTGGGGGATGGGGGTATTTCTTTTCTTTTGTTGTCTTTTGTGCTGTCACTGGATACTTTAACAACATATAATTTACTTGATTTCATTGATTTCTCAATGGTTTCTAGTTGTGCCGTGTAGTTGCCAGCCCAGAAAGACTGACAGGGCCACCACGTACCGTCCCGTGTCGGTGCCGTAAAAGGTGAAGGTGAACAAAATATATAATATCTTGTATGTCACACAGATCATCCTAGCCCCAAACTAAGCAAAGCTTGTACTACGGGTACCAGACGACGATATACATACTTATATAGATAGATAAATACTTAAATACATATAAAACATCCATGACTCAGAAACAGATATTCGTGCTCATCACACAAATATTTGTACTTACCGGGATTCGAACCCAGGACCACCAGCTTCGTAGGCAGGACCACTACCAACTAGGCTACGGTGACCGTCGAATGTGGAGCCCGAAAGCATTAATTTTTTTATTAAAAATATTAAAAGGATTGTGAGATAGTGATCAAGTGCAAACCCATACGGAATAAAAAAATATACATTCAAAGAAGACCAAACCATATGCAGTCGAATTAATAACGTTTTTCTTTCGAAGTCTGTTAAAAATAGAAGCCAAAAGAAATTGGTTTATTTACTCGCTACGCCGCTGATAGACACATATGTTTTAGCATCGCAGTGCATCTCTAAAAAGCGCTTGTTCAAACATTGTACGGTAACCTTGTTGGTCGAGTGGTGTCAAACGTAATTCCGTTTCTAGCGCCGGCAAAATGTTTGTGCGGTCTTTTGGACGCCCAACTCTCAAGAGTATTTCCGTATTTGGAAATGTTCGAGGCAGAAACCAACATACGCGGCCAACGAATGTATATTATAATTTATCATATTGTAACAAGCTATGAATATATTGAGGGTCAAATGCAATACAGAGTGCTCAGCTATATAAAATTGACCTAATAAAGACTGTAGTACTGGCAAGCTTATCAAATGAAATGACTATAACAGCTGTTTAAACAAACGGAATCAATTTCAAGTTTCTTTATAACGACCGTTATCTAGAAAATTTCAGACATAGGGTGCACTAAATGTTGCCAAAACTGGCCATTTTCATATTCTTTATTTAAAAACGACCTCCGGCGCGGGTATTTAATTTGTAGTTTTATTTGATAGACGGCTTTAGGCTTTCCTCTATTATCTGGTGAAGCAGGGAGCCTTCTAAGATAACTGTACGCTTCAAGTTAAAAAAATCGCTTTTCTAAATTGTCTTCCCTGCTTTAATAACTAGTTTCTTATAAAAATTCATGTTTATACTTACTTTCTTGACAACACCAGTTAACAGTTGTAATGAATGAATAACGGGTCGCAGTGTAGCGTGACAATTTTCAATTAAATATGTCCCTAACTCCACCCAGCACACCATCGCAAACACGTAGGTAGGTACCTACCTTTACTGAATAGCGTGAGAGTTTTAATTACTATTTAACTTAATAAAATTATGCTTTCAATGTGTGTGTTGTCCTGATTTAAGTGACCTGGTTCTAAAGTTGTGTTTGTTTAAGTATGTGTTTATGTATTTAATGTTTTTACGGATGTATACCCTAAATTAGCTGTGTGGTGTCAGCGACGAATATCAGAATATCATCACCCTATCTCATCCCGTGGGGGCGTAGAAGTCGAACCAAGGGAGTATTTACAAGATGACGGGCAGCAGCTTCTTTCTGAGTACTATAACCATCTTATTGAGATCGCCAACCCGACTGCCTAACGTGGCGATTATGGCTTCGGGGATATGTCTTAATTGCCATGCTAGGCCAAGATGATTATTTTATTGTCCAGCAGTGGATTTCTTACAGCTGTTATGATGATACCACAAAAAGAAAAAGGGAACTCTTATAGGTACTCTTCGCTGGCTCTCTCTCTGTCTATATGTACGTCTTTTCCTCGGAAACGAGTGGAGGTGGAGGCAATTAATATGTCATAATCAGTTTGTTAATCACTAGATCGGTGGAAACATAAAACTAGTCTAGCCTAAGTCAACAGAATCGAAATATATGGCAGTTTTTGCCCCATGTTTTGACATTCACAAGGGAGTCAAAACATGTAGAGTACTTTTCGTTGACACCATATTGCCTTATGTCTAATTTCAAGATATTCAATCTTGAACATGAGAAGAAACAAGTACAGGGCGACATTACGAAAACCATCAGATTGCAGTGACGTCACAAGTATAAGTAATAAGCCCGAAAATCTTTCGATTCTCGATTCCTATCTTGGAAGAACTATTTTATTCTTTGTTATTTGGAAAGCTTAGAAATGTTTATACAAAGTAGATCAATAAATGCCAATAACATTTTCCCACAAGATTGAGCCAATAATAATATCCAAACATTTATACATTATCCATAAAATATTATGTTAAAATGTAGTATCTTTGCTAGTTTCAATTTACAATTCAATTTCTGAACGTCTCCGTGCTTCGGAGGGCACGTTAAGCTGTCGGTCACGGTTGTAGCAATTAGGCAGCATGGCCTTAAGCCATGTCGGAGGCCTACTGGGCAACTTAAATAACTATGATATTTGGCTAACCACTGCCCATACGATAAATTATAATATAAAGAGGTTTCCTAAAATTATGTTAATTTACATCAATATTATATTACCATTCCGTATTAGGTGGTCTGGAAGAAGTCGCAGCAGCGATAAGATTGCCCATTGCACTTTAATACACATATATTATGTTATTTGGTTTACTTGAATTTACTTATTTTTTCATTTTTTATTTTTATTTGTTATGGGTTTGCTCTTGACTCTAGTCTATGTCAGAGATGACAAAGACAAAGTCTACGATGGAGCGAGCTTACCCAGAAGGAGCCTGTTCACTCTAACTTTGAAGAGATTAGGGTTATAAGCTTTTGGAAACACCGACGCAGGCAGTGAGTTCCACTCTTTTGCTGTGCGCATTATAAAAGACGTTTGGAAACGCTTAGTGCGAATTGGTGGAATAGCTACAAGGTAAGGATGGTAAGATGCAGTGCGTCTGGATGTCCGATGGTAGAAGGGGGCCGGTGGGATGAGGTCGTGGAGTTCTTGGGCACACTCACCGAAGTACAATCTGTAGAAGACCGACAAGCAGGCAACCTTACGACGATGAGCCAAGCTATGTAGCTTGGCATCCATCAGTTTTACGTCACCAATGAGCCTCTTAGCCCTGCGTTCCACCGAGTCAAGCGCAGCAAGCTGATATTTAGCTGAGCCATCCCAAAGGTGGCTACAATACTCCATGCAGGATCGGACTTGTGCTTTGTAAAGGGTTAAAAGCTGTCCAGGCTTGAAGTATCGCTTCACCTTATTTAGGATGCCCAGCTTTTTGGCCGCAGTTTGGGCTTTGTGCTCGATGGTGGCGCCGAAGTTGAGACTGGATGTCAACTCCATGCCTAGGAGCTCGAGCCGTTCAGTCACAGGTACAGATGTACCCCGAAAAGTAGGAGTTTGATTAAAAATACTCCTTTTAGCGGTAAAAAGACACGCCTGTGTTTTGGTGGCGTTAGAAGTGACCAGATTGTCATCTCCCCACTGGGAGACAACGCTTAAGGTCAAATTTGTCCGCTCTACCATGGCCTCTCTCAAGGAACGAACTTCAACCCCTCTGGTTGTTGCGCTGGACAAGTATCTCTCTGAAACCGTACTGTCATCTGCGTACCCAACAAGACCAGGCTGAAGTAGGTCATTGATGTGCAGCAGGAAAAGAGTTGCAGAGAGAACCGACCCCTGAGGAACTCCGGCATCAATAGCCATGAGGTCAGAGGAGCAGCCGTCAACGACCACTAGGATTATTCTAAACATTCAATGAAAGTCAAACTTTAAGATTTGATTTTTTAAATCATTTCTTCTTTTATACAAGTCTGATGATATTATTATGATATGACATTGAGCAAAAATTTTCAAAAGGTATGATTGAAAAAGTTTTCATCCGATAATTCTTTATTTAGTAATCTCTAAAAGGTTATATATCTCTGTACCTTTAAGTTAGTTTTCCTTTTATGTGTGTAGATAAGATAAATAAACTTTATTGTACATCACTTACAGTCAAAGAGTATAGTATATATATTTTTTAAAGATACGATAAACGGTCTTATGGCTGTTGTTATTTCTCCAGACAACCTTACACGGAATATTATAATTTAAGTTATAAATAGTCGATATTGAAGGCGGGTGTACCGCACCGATTAAGACAGTCACCTCACCATTCAGTGTCACGGGTTCAACTCCCGCACACGATAACTAACTTAGTGTGACCCATAAGTAGTTATTTTGAATCTGGGTGTGGTTTGTCTTTGTCAATTTGTAAAGTAACCCGCGACGCAGGTATGCACTTATCTAGAGCGAGCGTTGTCTTAAAAAATTTTTTGTACGGATTTGGGTACTGTGTGGTGTAAGATATGTAGGAGATAGTTACATCCTTAATTATATTGTTTCTCTACACCAGTTATTAGGTACTTTACTTAAAATAATTTTATTCCAGAATTTAGAACAGCGGTTTAGTCCGCCTAAAATAATGCTTATATCTGCTCAGTGTTGTGCAAAGTTCCCAAAACTTCCCCTATAGGGATTCTCATAAAGCCAAAAATATGCTATGCTATACTGAATAATTAGATGCAGGCTGTTTTGATTAAAGTTAGTATATCAAGAACAGAAACTTAGTCATATTTAAGTAGTAAAACTTGGTAACTTGTAGACACAGCTTGAAAATTCACCAAAATAAAACTGACCATTAAATCGGGTGCGATAGAATATGGTATGAAGAGTATTTATTTCCAAGTAATATTTTACGAGTTGGTAAATTTAATAATGATATCCTGGAACATTATTTATACACGGTCATCTGATCCCAAACTAAGCAGAGCTTGTACTATGGAAGCCAGATAACTGATATACTACATATATTACTTTTCTTTTGAAATGAAATGAAATGAAATTTATTCAGCACTTGGGTATTAACATACACTTGTACTTGTCAAGGTCACAATGCAGTACATAAACATGTGTATATTAAAAAGTTACAAAAAAAAATAATAATTTGTCAGTTTGGTTTGGTTTATCGCATATATTTTCTGAAATCCTTAAATAAATAACAATTTACTTATCTATTATTTTGAAATTTAGTCCTACTATATTAAAATTAAAGAATGGAAGACTAAAGCAAAAACTTTGTAAATACATACTCATATAGATAATTACACCCAGACTCAGGACAAACAGACGTATTTGTCCTGGGTGGGAATCCAACCCAGGACCTCCGGCGTAAAAAGCAAGCATTTGCCCACCACGCCAACAGGTCCTTCAATGTGTAATTCAGTTGATAATCAACCGTGAGTCGTATTTTTAAATTATGAGTTAAAAGTGTTATTTAAGTTATTACGTGCTTAATATTACTGTGTGGTGATGGCGACCCCATCTCATCCCAAGGGGACGGCAAAGTCTTCTTTACCAGACGCTAATATTTGCTAGAGAACGGGTAAAGCATATCCTCTCAGTCTCGGGGAAGACTTTCCTTCAACGTTGAAGGTCATTCAGCTGACATGATTATGATTTACTCCATAAATTACTCGCAATATAAATAGTAATATAAGTAAGAAACACAGACAAGAAAAAATTGAAACTCCTTTTCCAACCCCTTGTTTTAGTCGGCTTTCTTATAATATTTTTTATATATAAAATGCAGAAAAGGAAATGCTTTTACCCGAAAATAAACGTAAAGATGTTTAGTAGTCCAAGTGTTTTATAATAACACCTACTCAATCGACTGAAAACATTTCTTTTGGCTCACACCCTCGTTAAATCTGTCTTTCTCTGTTTCGGCACCGAAAGCACTTCCAAATAAATTCACGATTCGTTTATTTTCTAAACGATGTCAACTACATTGTTTTGTTTTTTTTTTACATGGAATAGCGCATAGTATGTTTTCAATATGTTATCGAATCCGAAACCAATCTCTATACAATCTGCTAGTAAAGCACGCGGTCAGTCTATAGATTGGTGACCGTAAAACTAGTTAAATTTTTGTTTGTTTCCGTGCTTTAGAAGACACGTTAACCTGATAGTTCCAACCTTACCAGGTTCCAGCTGTTGTTTCTCATCTGACAACAGTCGTTAAGTCATCTCTAAAGCTAAACTCCTCTTTAGTCTGTGTGCATCGTGTTCAACGTGATCGGCGAAGTTAAGCATGCTCTATATCGAGTTCAGCCATAGATGGATACGGACTACCTATTCTTAGAGAAAAGGTATGAAATAATTTAATATTTTAAGTTTATCAAATAATAGAAAGGGGATAAACGACACATTTTGTTCAATGTATTATGAATTTTAATTATGTTACTTTATAAGTTATTATCTTTGTGATAATGAGTAGATAATCGGCCGGACGCCTCTCTAAGAGTTATAGATATGACGAATAGACAGGCAATCCTTAATAATAATCCATAGCTTTATGTTAAAAAATAAAATCTAATTTAGTTAACACATACGTAACCACCAGAGTGAAGTCAGAGCGAATAACTTATATACAATGAGTGACTCAAGAAACCTACAATTAGGAAACCCCAATATTACCTGTCTGTCTTAACCCATAATCAAACAAATGAACACAATTAATCGTGACACATTCACACATATTTTCCCTGCGGCTTTTGTAAATTGATCACATAATTTTCCCCTTACAACGCTGGCTGAATAGGGACACCTATTTGGCTACGAGATTAGGATCAGGATACCCAACTCACGTGAAACTACAACTTTAGGGCTCTCCAATATTAGTGACAGCTACAAATACATAGCATTTGTTAATTTAAAGTTGTATTGCTAATGTAAAGGGCAAGATTGGAGAGATAAAAGTACAGGTAACACATAACTACATATCATGTTTAGAGACGGTAAAATTCAATCAATATTAAGGTAAATTTAAAAGGTTTTAAGTACTGGTCCGAAAAAATTACTTTAATAGATGGGAATAGAAATAGTGTATGGGAGAATTTTTAATATCTTTCTCAGAGGCCAAAAAATGTGCTTTAATAGATGGTAATTGAAACATTATATGGGAGAATATTTAATATCTTTAGCAGAGACCAAAACATTTGGTTTACTAGATGGTAATTGAAACACTATATGGGAGAAATTTTAATATCTTTCTCAGAGGCCAAAAATTAGCTTTAATAGATGGTAATTGAAACACTATATGGGAGAAATTTTAATATCTTTAGCAGAGGCCAAAAATTTGCTTTAATAGATGGTAATCGAAACACTATATGGGAGAATTTGTATTATCTTTCTCAGAGGCCAAAAAATTGCTTTAATAGATGATAATTGAAACACTATATGGGAGAATTATTATTTTTCTTTAGCAGAGGCCAAAAAACTTGCTTTAATAGGTGGTAATTGAAATACTATACGGGAGAAATTTTAATATCTTCAACATAGGCCAAAAAATTTGTAATTGAAACACTATATGGGAAAAAATGTTAATATAATAATAATGATTTATTGTGTGAACTTACAACAATGGATTACATTACATAATGGATAACGATGATAGCCGCAAAAGCAAAAACTGTAGCGCAGCTATCAACGCCCGCCTCCAGATACATTGATACATAGTTCTTTATTTAATACAATAATAATAATAAGTTGCATGCGAATTTAGAATACAATTTATAAATTGACAAATTAAAGAGCTACAATCGATTTTAATAATAATAATACTTATAGACTAAACACAAAATGTTAGTATCATGGAAATGTGTGTGTGTGTGTGTGTGTGTGTGGGGGGGGGGGTGTGTGTGGGTGTGTATGTGTGGTCGAGCGCTCACGCGTGAGTGTGTGTACGTGTCCTGTTTATTTCATAATAAAATCTTCGGTGGCACCATAATACAAACTCGATCCGACCTTCTCTTTCTCGTACAATAACTTGGATCATATGTCAGTAGGCTGTGCTTACGTAATATCATTTGACTGACTTGACAAAAAATAACTGCCTCACAGTAAGGACCCTGCACAGTGAATAGAGACTAGCAGTAGGAAATCTAATTGGTTTCCTCGCAAGAACCTTTAAAACAGCTCTCTGTGCCCTTTCCATCCGAAGCATTGTTGTCTTAGGTGCTCCTCCCCAAACCGTTACACAATAACCAATTATAGATTGGGCTAACGCATAGTATATATTAATCATACATTTAAAGTCAACAACAGATCTTAGTGTTTTAAAAATGTAGATAAGTTTTCTTACTCGTGCTGATATTGAATTTATCTGCGTCTTCCAACTCATAAGTTTATCAATTACAACACCGAGATATTTGATACTATTTGAACGTTGGAGGAGGGTACAATCACAGGAGTTGTTGTCATCTGAGATTGGACAGTTGTGAGCTCTGATTTGGAAGAATGATAGAGGCTGACCACGGGTGTTCGGGGAAAATGGGATGTACTTGCTCTTGCTGATGTTAAGGGTTAGCAGGTTTTCGGATAACCATTGCATGACTTCCGCCAGTGCTCTTTCTGCATACATTTGGGTTTCTGGCCAGCTGCGACCGTGGATAATAAGAGCTGTGTCATCAGCAAAGGAAACAAATTTTTGTGTTAGTCAAATTAAGATTACACAGCTCATTTACGTAAATAAGAAAGAGTGTAGGTCCTAAAACACTGCCCTGAGGGATACCAAAAGTTATAGGCTCATTAGTACTTAAATGATCTCCCACCTTTACAACTTGACTCCGGTTTGAAAGATAGCTTCGGAACATGTCAAGCGCAATTCCACGTATTCCATAGTTTTCTAGCTTGGAAATTAGATTGGGGACAGAGACAGTGTCAAAAGTTTTAGATAAGTCTAGAAAAATACCTACTGTTTTATTATTCTGATTGATGTTTTGAGTTATTGTGTCAGTGAGTGTTAGAATAGCATCTTCAGTAGATATTCCTCTTCTGAACCCAAACTGGGTAGCGGCTAAAATGCTGTTTGTGGACAAATAGTTAAGAAGTCTAGAATAAATAACCTTTTCAAAAATTTTTGATAGAGTAGTTAGTACTGAAATAGGTCGGTAGTTTGCTACACTGTCTCTGTCCCCACTTTCAAAGATTGGATGCACTATGGCGGTTTTAAAACATTCCGGGAAAACACCTAAAGACAGGCACATATTAAAAATGTGTACAAGGATGGGGACTATAATATGCCTAGATGCCTTGATAATTGAGGTCGGTATACCATCAATTCCAACTGCACATTTGTCTTTTAGGTGGAGAATAATATTATCCACCTCAATGTTATCCACGTAATATAAGGCCATTGATTCTAATGGACAGGAATTACCCATTGGCTTTGGGTACCCTGGAGAATTTATACCTCCAGTGTTACTTGTACATGGATTGATTTTGGAGGCTAGGTCTTTACCCACACTTGAGAAATATTTATTAATCATATCAAGCGACTTTGAAGGAGTGTCATAGCTTTTCAGCAGCTCAGTACTGGCGGTTTTCGTGTGCTCCAAATCGGCTACTTGTTTAATAAGTTTCCAGGTAGCTTTCGGGTTATTTTTGACTCTTTCAAACTCACGGCGCTCATATTCTTGCTTAACTTATTTTAAGAGATTATTACAGTAGTTGCGATAGCGGTTGAAAACAAGTTTATCGGTGTGATTATTTGGATTTTTTTTGTGTTTTTTATGTAGCTTGTCTCTATGACGAATGCATCTAAGAAGACCAGGAGTGATCCATGGTTTTATTATGCGTTTACGACTAGGGAGCACCGTTGTATGCGTGTGTATTTTTATAGGGTGTGACAAGAGTTTTACAAGGGTATCAGCAGCTGTATTTGGATTATTTAAAAGTAAGATTTGTGAGAAGTCCGTGTTTTCTATGTCATTTAATACTTTAGGGATATCTATTTTTACAGAAAATTTTGTGGGAGGTTTGGATTTTATGTTAGGATTGCAAGAAAAGATAATTGGAGCATGTTCAGTAATGAAAGCGTCGAGAATTATTGTAGTGGCAATGTGAGGGCATCTGAGCAAGACATGGTCAAGACAGTTTGCTAACCTTGTTGGAAGCGTATGGGCGGGAAGTATTTCATGGGAGGCAGTGATGTTAAGATATTCATCAAGATTTGGATCTGTACTATTATCTGCAATATTCACATTAATATCGCCAATAAGAACGACCGTCTTGATTTCTTTAACCTGATGTAAGATATTGTCTAGGCTACTTAGGAAAGGTTTTAAGTCCTTATAGGAAGGAGAGCGATATATGACGATAAATGCAGCCTTATCAGCAAGTCGTATAATCAGGCTGTTTGCGTCCTCAATTTTAGGGTTTTCTACAGAGCATTTCAAATCATTCCTTGTATAAGCGACCACACCATCGTTTAATATCTTCAGCAGAGGCCAAAATTTGCTTTAGTAGATGGTAATTGAAATACTATATGGAAGAATTTTTAATATCTTTAGCAGAGGCCAAAAATTTTCTTTATGAGATGGTAATTGAAACACTTTATGGAAGAAATTTAAATATCTTCAGCAGGAGTCAAAAAATTTGAATGGCGTGATGGTCTAGTGTTTATTGACCGTGACCCTTGCTACGACTGTTACTTGTCCCAAGATATTTATTTAGCAGAGGCCAAAAAAATTGCTTTAATAGATGATAATTGAAACACTATATGGGAGAATTATTAATATCTTTAGCAGAGGCCAAAACACTTGCTTTAATAGGTGGTAATTGAAATACTATACGGGAGAAATTTTAATATCTTCAACATAGGCCAAAAAATTTGTAATTGAAACACTATATGGGAGAAATTTTTGATATCTTCAGCAGAGGCCAAAAATTTGCTTTAGTAGATGGTAATTGAAATACTATATGGAAGAATTTTTTATATCTTTAGCAGAGGCCATAAATTTTCTTTATTAGATGGTAATTGAAACACTTTATGGAAGAAATTTAAATATCTTCAGCAGAGGTCAAAAAATTTGGATGGCCTGATGGTCTAGTGTTTAGTGACCGTGACCCTTGCTACGACTGTTACTTGTCCCAAGATATTTATCTATTTTGAATCTTTAAAAGAGACTTTTCTAAAAGTGGATTTTAAATGTTTTTTTTATTGAAATTATATTTTAAATATTGATAAAATACAAAATAAATAGAATAAAATAATATTAAATAGATGAATTATCTGGTTCAGCTAGTAAAAACTGAATATATTTGTTCGGTGGATAAAAAAATATATAAGATAAGATAGGTAATTTTAATTTATACTTAGATACATGAGGTTTACGTACAAAAATTATATTTGCATGCAAGATTATTTTATGCATTAATGTTGGCCACACACGGCATAAAAATACATTTTTCTTGGCAGTTAAATATGGTTTTTAATTATTTACTTATTAAACTATATATCACCTGTAGCTATTTTTGCTACTTAGGCGCAATCACATATATCACAAGAAACATTTTTATGGTGCCATTAAAGTAAACGTCCACACAAGTATGTACTCAATATCTACCACGTAAAAGTTAACAACTTCATAAATTTTATAACGTGCTATCAATAAGAACACGTAAAGTATAAATATTTAATGCGAGATTTTTATTACTCATATGTTTCGGTTCAACTTTACTAGGAAAATCACCCTTATTGCTGACAAGATAAAGTCTTCAACAAGGTCAACATTTATCCACCGATGTAGCGTCAACGGTTCCGGTTTGATAAGTCTTCAATGACGTAAAGGTAGGCAGGTGTGCCATTAAAACTTTTTAGTAGTATGTACAATATGAGCTGGCTGAAAAGCGGCAGCAATGCGAAGGCGATAATGAACTGGTAATAACTTATGCTTGAAACAGCAAAAGTGGGCAGCTATGGTAGGTAATAAAATAGACACACAAAAACGGACGTCGCTGACAGAAAACCCAAGACCAAGACAGATCAATGAGTTTTAATAGAATGTCATTGTCAGAACTGGTCCACAACAGCAATTTATGAAAATTCAGGGGTAGACTTCTGTCCATAGTTGCGACATCAAATAGATTTATACGTTGAAATCAACCGTCCTTTCCTTTAAATAAAGAATTATTTATTTAGCGTTAATTGTCGCAGAGAGTTTGTTGGCAAATTATTACAATTGGGCAGTTCAGGAACTTAAGTGACTAAGAGATTCGAATAGAATATTTTTCGATATATGCTCGGCAACTTATAAGAACTCAATACTAAGAGGTTGTATCAACGCGATTTGATCCCAATCCATTGACTCCTAGGGTCCCGTCTTGCTCACCATTTCTAAAACAATCCAATTTTAATGCAATTTTATGTTAAACTTGTTTCATAAGATATTGTATTGTCCGCCATAATAAGCAAGAACCAGACCCATTGATTTATTCAACGATTGAATTATGAATTACTATAACTTTTTTAGCTACAATACGATAAAACAATTAACAATCTGAAATCCTAGTATTCTAGGTATGATACCTTGAAATTTTAGTAGCGAAATATAAAAGTCAGTGCTGTTATTACTTTTGCAAAGAAATGTAATAATACAGAGTTTATCATGCTATGACATGCGTAGAGCATATATATATTCGATTTGGCAACAGCATTCTACAACTTTGCTACGATATTACTAATGCGCGCGGCGCTTGCTACGAATTTTCTACTATGTTTTACTAAGACTATCTTCTACTGGAGCGCGCGACGAGCGTGTAAACTCATAGGCGCGTAGTAGTAGCCGTCTAAACCATCTATATTCTATAGATGAGTTAGACCGCTAATGTGATTTAAACACAATTTTACTCACCACGAAAATGTTTAAAATCAGAACACATACTTGGACATGGGCCGCTTTAATTTAAACACATTCTTTATTCTACATCCTTAAATATGGAACTAAAGAATGTAGACCACTGGAAGATTTCTTAACTCATGAGTAAAGCGCCGAATGCTACATAGTCTATCACATATTATTTTTAGTCTAACATCTATAGTTTTAACTAGAACTAGAGATTCTAAATACCTAATAGGATTCACAGTAACCTAGCTTTGAGATGGAGCCTTAACCTTTAATACAATTATACTACGAACTAAGTATTACTAAGAAAAGCCAACGATTGATTAATTATTTATGTTGCCATAACTATCACGCTCATCATCATCATATCTGCTGAAAGAAGCCCACAGCTGGACAAAAGCCGCGCCAAACGCCTCCACAATTGTCGGTGATGCGGATTTTATCATGATATGAGTTACGAAATAGATTCCAAGAAGATATTCTTTGAAATAATATTAAGTAGGCAGTAATTCATTTTCAGAGGGCGTAATTAGCTGATAATTACTTTATAAGACGTCTGTAGTCAAAATTTCATTAATAAATTTAACGTAACGAAGACAAACAGAATTTGAAATCGACTATGTATTTTTTGGAAGAATTATTATGATACAGAGATACTGCTGCACTAGATGGAACAGGCAAATACTGTGAGCGGCTTTAGCTTTGTTGGTTTCTTTTTTATATTAAGGAAGCAATATTTGTATTAGTGTGTGGAATTGTGTTTAAAAATAAACGAGCAAAAATAATCATGTCTTCCCGATCTGATAACGGTTTCAATGGATGCTAACTATTTACGCAGGACTTATACAGTGCACAAGTATGTGCGCAACCGCAAGTGTACTGTGCTCAGTTTAATGATCCAATGGGGTGGGCTAACTGACGCAACTGAAAAAAGTCAGGCACAGGACCGATGGCTATCCGAAACAGGGGGTTTTAACACTGCCAATATAAATTGGCAGTGTTATAAGTAAAGTTCTTAGTTTTACCCCGGATCCAAATATTACTTTCTGGTCCAGGAGCCACATTATCTGCAGTTAATAAAGGTTATTTAAATTTCTCAACTCATATGATTACGATAAATATCACTATGTAGGGTAAAAAGGTATGTTAAGTTGTCTAATTCGACAGCTATAAACAATAGTTTACCATTAAATAAGATGTTACATAGAAATTAGCATCTATACCTACTATATTGGAAAATGTAACACATGTGTGTTTACTTTGATGATATTTCCACACAAAGTGTTGAGTCCCAAAGCATTCGTCAAATAGGTTTAGGCCGAACTGCAGCATATCTTATTCACGTTCCTTGGTTAAATAACGAGATTGAGACAGAACAATTTGCTTTTTCCCTGAGAGATGTTTCAGTGTTACACATGGAGAACTCCTATACATTTCAGAGGAATCACAGATGCTATTTGTGTTAAAGAAAGCCATGGTGGGCTTGCAGTTGCTTAAAGCCTGAAAGAGCCCATTGCTTTACCCTAGGTGATTAGTATCCATGGCAGATTATCCTACAAATCAAAAATATAAAGGTCTACCGATATTAGTTTGTAAGTTTTTGTAAGACAGAACTGCTTTACTTATCTAAGAACGAAGCGCTCATAGCTAGATGCTCTTACCGGTAAATAAGTGATCGACGAGGTTAAGCAACAAGGCTCGCGGTCAGTCCATAGACGGATGACCGCCAAAGTGGTTTCATTTCTGAGCGTCTCCGTGCTTCGAAGGGCACGTTAAGCTATCGGTCTCGGTTGTAGTCATTCGACAACAGTCGTTAAGCAATGTCAGAAGCCTATTGGGTGGCTTGAACAACTCTGACACTACAATAAGTAAATAAGTAAGTATATAAGAATACTGATCCCGATCTAAGAATGGATATCAAAGTGTGTTACTGATATTTATATTTTATTGTAGAACAAGTAAACGGGACGAAGACACGGGCAAAAGCTAAGTAATAAAAATACAATAACTCTAATAAAGACTCCACACATTACTTATTTCCTAGTATAAATTGTTCTTCATGCATTAAACATTCTGCTCCTAAATAATAAGGAAAGTTCCACGAAGGTACTATTGTTTACGCTATTCTCTTTAGAGGTTCAGATTGGAAAGGCTTTTTACACCATCCCATTAGCTGGGTCTAGAGAATACATTCTAAGTATTAGAGAGGAAAACAGTAAGAAAAACGTTTTATCTTCAAATGCCTGTTATTTTCTTGAAAGGTACTATAAAAAATGTACGTAAACCATTTACGCTCCATAAATTTTAACATTGAATGTTATTTGTGGCCTTTAATGAAATTACTGTAAGAAATATATTGGACATTTGGACTTGACTACTGTCGATATATGGCTTTACGGAGTTCACTAGTAATATATAATAATAACTTCCTCTTAGCTAAATTTCAGCCATTCAATTCAGTCTTAACAGTAACTACACACTCTCTCTTTCTAGGGTATCAAACAAATAATATTTTTTCAGAATTAAAATAGTTACCTACATTTGTGATTGTGTAAGAATATAGCAATGAAAGGAGGCGAAACTGGGTCAAATTAAATTCTTTAAAGTTTTGAATTGATTTAATTGTTGAACGAAACTTCGAAAGAACCGAACAAAAAACTAGTTTCTTATGGGAAATTTTTTTTCGTAGACCTGACGGCGGTTTGGGCAGAAAGGTCCTCGACCACGAACCAGTAGACGCAGCGCGGGCAGCCCCCCTACAAGGCAGACCGACGAACTTGCAAGGGTCACGGAAAGCCGCTGGATGAGGGCAGCATAGGACCGGCCATTGCGTAGTTCCTTGGAGGAGGCTTTAATCAAGCAGTGGACGTATTTCGGCTGCTATGATAATGATGATATACAATTCATGGGTTTGGTTCCCACGTTAACTTAAATTTGATTAATTTTTATTTTATTTAATTAGGCCGTTAGTCAATAATATAACACATATAATTTTCAATTCGATGAGCGCAAAAAACAATGCTTGTTGATACCATATGAAAATCTCGTGAAATGTAATTAATAGCCCTCTAACGTTACCTAAGAACGCTTAATACAAACCGCTTACTTCTTGACTCCAGGTTGCTATTAAAATTTGGATTATACCCAAAAACAACACAACCTATAAGAACCTATAAACCTATAAGACATTCCTTACGATAATATCACGACTTACCTTAAACAAATTAGTATAATAAGAAATTCTCGTGAGAATTTACAGACGCCTGCACATCAAGCTACCCAATCAGTCAAATTTCCCCAATTGAAAGTGAACTAAAGATGAAAATCTATAAAAGATTTTTTTTCAGATTGGGCTGGATGCGTTGGCATCTATACAGTCTGTATTCGCTGGCCGAGACTACATCAGCCTCCATAAAACTTAGCTTGCATTCGTAACGATGCATAGCTCCAGCCAATACTCAATTCATAAGCCTACGTATTTAAACATAAACGTAGAGCAACGGTTACACAAAAAGTCCTTTTTAACCCCACCTTTTTAGCTTAGCCCTTATATACACTTCAGTAACCGCACTGAGTCAAGGTCCAAAACTCAAAGGAGATGCCCTGTGGCTCAGGTTACCTAGTTAGTCTTATTTGCTAAATGGCTTGAGGCCTTGCTCGCCTCTTTTGTCTGGTTAAGCAGTGAAATATTTCTAGGCTACCAGTACGAGTCAAAGAAATGGTACTCAAATAGAAATACTGGGTAATTCGCAAAGAAAAGCTTTAATATTTTAAGAAAAATAACAAAGCTATTAGGTAAATTGTTTCTTTTGTATTTATCAATTTTCTTATAAATATTTTACATAAATATACCGTCTATTGGATTTATTCATATCGTATAATATGTTCTAAAAGCAAGATTTCTAGTTATTCTTGTTTTTCGAGAAAATAAGTAATGTAAAACTAGATTGTTTTGGCAAACGCAAGCTAAATAAATTGACTAAGCAGCGAGTCGTAGAAGCTTAATATAGGGGTCTGAATAATACGTAGCAGTTACCTACAGTTACAGTCTATAAACTGTATTGTATCACATCGATTTTAAATGAAAAATTAAATAGCTAAATGATTTCGCATAGAAATAATTTCCCATTTTTTTATTTTGGTTTTAAGAATTTTGTTATTTTTTCTTCTGTAAAGGTCCTTTTGATTACACTTATTTATATGTTTTATTGTCAAACCGAAACCTATTGGTCTAGAATTAGCACAGACTATAAATTTTGATTCTTAAAAAGATACGACTCTGTGTCAGATAGGCGGTGCAGATTTAATACCTAATAGGACTCCGCTTAAAGCTTATGGAATGCCCAGAACCCTGAAAAACCAACGCGACGTTTACTTAGAAACACATTTACTAAATAATCATTGTTGTTAGACTTGTAGTCAAGTTGTTTGACATTAATTGAAAACATAATATTTGAATATAAAACATATGTAAGTACCTTCTTTCACAGAATAGAAAGGTAAACAAGTAATCGGGTCTTCTTACGGTAAGGGATTATAGCCGTCCATAGATACTTGTTACACCAGAGGAGCTGCAAGTGCGTTACCGGCCTTTAAGAAGGAGAAGGAGAAGAGAGGTAGGGCAAAGCGTTCATTCGCTCAAAGAGCAGCCCGACTGGGGCGACCTCCACCTTACAGAAGACATTCCTTAATAATAACATTAATAATTTTAATGTTGTGTTTCCGAGTGTGAGTAAGGTCGCCAGAGCTCATTGATGGTCAGCAACACTTGTTTGCTGACTTTTAAAGGCCGGCATACACGACACCTTTGATATTGCGAGTGTCTATGGGCGGCGGTGAGCACTTACCATTAGGTTTGCCGCCCTCTGATATATATAAAAAAGGAATAGGCTCATATCTTTGCCAGGTCATACCAGATCGGAAATACCTCCGCAATTATTTGTTTTTACAGTATAGTCGAGTGCGGTAAAAAGTTACTTGTGAAACGTACGGTGGTACATGACCATTCATCCAAGTGACATAGACGAAATTTCCGCTTTTGGCGAGAGGGTCTGTGTCAGAACATGGCGGCAGGTATAAGTTCACACAATTCTTCAGAGCACTCTCAAATAAATTCAGCAAAAGACACATTCTCTTTGTGTACAGCCACATGTCTTCATAGGGCTCAACAACTATTCTAGCTGCAACAAATGTGATCAAAAGGAAGAAGTTGATATAGCAACTGTGTTAATCTGGTACTATTTATATTCAGTGATTTCATAGACAAAACAACAACACCGATGAAGCGGAAGAAACCTAAACATAATTAAGACGGTTCCTTGTTTAAGAAATAAACGTTAATGGAATTTGGGAAGAATTGATTGAGGCGCCAATCTAAGAGATGAACATAAAATATTGTGGTCGTAAGCGTAATTTCATGGACGGGCAAATTTGGGGATGAAATCCCATCTATTCTAAGATGACTGAATTTTTCATTAACGAATTGTGGAAAATAACATCAATTAGATCTAGGTCACAAAGCCCATTTTCCATTCAAAATATAAAATTAATATGTAGTGATAATTCCGCTAGTCGTAATCAACCCGGGATGCAATATGCACCGCTTTTACGCCCGCAAAAAATATGTAGGCTAGCCAACACGTGTTACAATCCTCCACGGAGCATTCCCTAGTGATGCTTACTCGTCGATTGCTCGACCATCGAATATCAAATCAAATCGAATACGAATGAATGATGTCGCATTCGATTTGATTTGATATACGAGTACGCATTATCAGTAGCATCCATCCAGACCTTGGAGTGTGCAGTAGTTAGAGCACGCATAACATGATAATAGGTACCCCATAGTTTTTGGGACAGCACCGCATTTAGATTCCAGGCAACGGTCGTCGATATCAATGTCCACCACTTATTCAGGTGGGGATACCACTTGAACAAGCATTCCACCCGCAAAAAGTGTCTGCGAGTGGACAAGACGGACTTGCGCCGACTAAATTTAATCTGCCGTGGACTTCTGGCACCTGGTGGGAGAAGGACAGTATGATGCTCCGGTGTGTACAACCTTTTCTTGGTACGGCCAACTCTCTGAGTGATTTTCGGTGTAGTAAGCTTTCACTTAGGCTATAGTAAGTGAACATTCGTCTCAAACTAAAGTTATCACTGGCAGCACACACTGGTTGAAGACTTTTGCCTTGATATATTTGAATCATTATTATAACAAGTCTTCATTATTGACAGTAATCACACTAATATTATAAAGGCGAAAGTTTGTGAGTGTGTGACTGTGTGAGTGTGTATGTTTGTTACTTCTTCACGTCTAAACGGTTGGAGCAATTTTAATAAAAATTGGTATGGAGATAGCTGACACCCTAGATGAACACATAGGCTATAATATATAAAGTTTAACGCAGGTAAAAACGCGGGGCATAGCTAGTAGTTATCTAAATCAAAAACTAGACAAAGCTCTCTGCTACTTTATGTACTACAAAGCAATTACCCAAATATTCATAATGCTAAATTACTACAAGACCAAAAGATATATTGCTCCCAAAGCTTGTCTCCCCAAGTTTCCGACAAATGGTAAATTTAATAGAGACAATAATCTTATTCTCTACGACGCATTAAGAAGGAACCCACAACACCTGCTCGTTTCGAACCCTTTCTCTAATACGGATTGACGCGTTAATTTCAAAGTTCATGCATAAACAATATGAAAGGCTTCTAATAGTGAACTTAGGGCATGAGTGTTTATACAACGTGCGTAGGTAGCTTGGCCTGCTTACGTCATGCGTCATGCATCGTTGCCTTATCCTGAAGAATATAGGGAGTTCAACTCGATATCGGTGGATACAATTTGCATATGGCACCATCTTTATAACGTAGAAATTCAGGATCGTTATTATAGTTCAAGTGTATATACTGATATTGTTCAATGAAACAGTGAACGCCTCCTAGGCTAAACTGATATAGACAATAAAATAGGTATCTACCTCATCTTGGAATGAAATATTTAGTGTTGGTTTATTATGTACAGACGCCAGCATATCCAGCTACCCCAATCTGTCAAATTTCTTTTATAGATTTTCAACTTTATCACAAAATCATAAAGTTCACTTTCAATTGGGGATATTTGACAAATTGGAGTAGCTTGACGTGCTGGCGTCTGTACGTAATAATAAATGAAACTCGTATCAATTTCGTTTATTATCACTATCATTACTTTGTCATTGGTTTTGGAGTCAAGTCTCCGCCACATCTGTCTGTCTGAACGTGATAAACTCAAAAACGACCGCACGGATGTTACGGATACGGATTTCACCAATGGACGGTGTGATACATGAGGTCAGATGTCTCTTTTTTTTTATTTAGACTGAAGACTTTAAAGCTCGCACTAGTGAAATGAATTCATTACACAAATAATTGTCCTCTGCGGTATAGTAGCGAGGCGACTGTCTTAACCTCAGCGCCATACGTAATTAAGGTTGTGTAAATTAGCTGAAATATGGCGACAATTGTTGAGTAAGCTGTGTGGCTGACGGCTTAAAAGAATATCGCGACCCCCTCTCATCTGGAGGGAGGACGTAGAAGACGTCTCGAGGGAATATATATACCAGAGAACGAGCAGCAGTGTTCTCCTGAGCACCATGTCTATCTTATTGCGATCGCCAACCCGTCTGCCAAGCGTGGCGATTATGGCATATCCCCCAAGATGATTCTTGGGGAGGCTTTTGTCCAGCGGTGGACTTATTACATTAAATTCATGCTGACTGGGAACTCAGTTAAGCAAACATTCTCTATAACCGGACCTCTTAACCCGAAATGGTAGTTGTAATATTGAGAACGATAGATTTGAAGTCGAGACATCGCCCGCAACAGTGTATCTCTTTTTTTTTAAGACTACGCCCGCATTAGGTAAATTAATCGCTGTGTCGCGGGGTACTTTACAAACATATAATAGACGGACACAAATTACATCCAGACTACGAACAACTATTTATGGGTCACACAAATAGTAGTCCAGCGCGGGAATCGAACCCGGGACACGAAGCGGCGTGGCGCCTGTCTTAGCCGCTGCACCACATGTGCAGTCATATGAGTGAGTCTGTTACTAAAATGTGATTGCTTTGTATCCTTTGCAGAAGAAATGTTAAATTGTTTTAGTAAGATTCCAACTTATAGTGTTGTAATCATTCTGTGGAACTATAACAAAATATTTTGTTGATTAATGATAAAATGAGAAACAAATTTATGGAACCCACTCTCTCTGTACTTCCTAGAAACTGTTTTAAATAAAACATTCCAGAAATAATAACAATTTTCATTTTGGAAATATTCCACAAAGATGTCTACACAATATTGAACATAGCAATTCAATTACAAAGATCTGAAATTTCGTTTCAACATTGTATTTTTATCCGAATCTATCTGAAATCTAGTTAGATGCGGACTTGTTCGAGTCCTCAACTGAAGCAAGTTTAAGATAAGCTATAATTGAAATGTCACAAGCATTTCTCTGTAACGGCTTGCTTACTATATCGAGTTTTAAGAACGGTACCTTTAAAATTAGATTTTACTTTATTCATTGTTCTTATAAGAAACCAAATTAAGTTATCAGAGCTGCCAAAGAGATTTAATATATTCTCCGTGTCAGTTTGTTTGTTGGTGTGTCACAATGAAGAAATCATTGGGACGTTTTATTGTTTAGTTTCGTCTCAGTGCCAGCGAGCTGTATGTACCTCATGAACCGTAGGTAGTCGATCACAATTTTATACTATGTATTTTTATTGCCTGGCCGCTATAACAACATATAATATACTTTGATTTATTTAAAGGAACTGCAAGAAACATGGGGTTTTCAATGTTTTTGGTCAACCTTATCGATTGCTGTAACATCTTTGACGATGTTACAGCAATCGATCGTCGGATTTGCCAGGAAAAAACAAAACCCTGCCTATAAAAACGGACTAACCAAGTTCATTTTCTGTCACTTTTGCTAGCAATTGGACCTATTATAATATTTTTGTTTGAATAATCATATGCGAAATTTGGAATTGATCTCAAATTTGAGTTTCCAAGCCCATTATCGTCCATATTAACGGTCACACCGTTACAAAACACTATTAATATTTGCTTAAATACGCTCATACTCTTGTCTTAGACGGAAACAGAAACCATTGTCCTAGGAAACACTGAAAGCCTTCTAGGCTAACTTTAAACGCCACATTGAAAATAAAACAAGGAAGCAGAAATTCTTGTATAAAGTCTTTATGAGTCTCTGAATTGAACTTTTATTTTTCAACGCTCGCGTTACGCAGACTAATCTCTGTGTCACGGGTTACTTTACAAACTATTATTTGATACTAGCTGTGCCCCGAGGTTTACCGGCGTTAAACTTTATAAATTATAACCTATGTGTTATTCGGATATATAAACTATACTACAAAGTATCATCAAAATCCATTCGGTAGTTTTTACTTGAAAGAGTAACAAACATCCATACATCCATCCATACTCACAAACTTTCTAAGCAAGTAAGCCTAAGTCCTTCAACTGGTGAACAGCTAGGATAGGGAGGATGCCATTGTTTTACTGATCATATATTAAAAGCTAGTTGCCCGAGAATACTGAACAGTTTTCTTTTCTAGATTATTTTAAAATTTTGTTATGATAATTATTTAACGCAATCCGAAATGTTATTACTTATATTTTCTGAGACACTCCAAGACAGTTGTAGTCGTCACTCCGTTCGTGTTCGGCGAGGTATAGGCACACGGTCAATTTATAGATGGGTGGCCATTAAAGTGGTTTCATTTTGGAGCGCCGCCGTACTTCGGAGGACACGTTGAGCCGTAGGTTCTGGTTTTTGCCATTAGAGAACAGTCGTTAAACCATATCCGCTTGGATAACTCTGACACCAGGATAAAGGAAGAACTTATATTTCTCATCATGTGGTCTCCATTTATTGAAAATAATTCAAATATAATATTTTAATCATTGTGTCATGGGTTCGCTTTCCGTGCAGGATAACTTTTTGTATGACCCATAAATAGTTGTTCTCAGTATAGATGTACTTTGAATCCGTCAGTTATACCTACGTTTGTAAAGTACCCACGACACAGGGATTAATTTCCCTAGTGCGGGCATTGTCTATTGAAAATAGAAAAATAAATATTAAGAGATGGAAATATAATATTGAACAATGTTTTGAATTTATTATATTACCCAAAAATACGCCAACCATTCCGATACATCCGGATGTTCGTTTTTTTTTAGATATAAACAATACAATTATTACATACCAATGAATAAATTCAAAATGAAATAAATACATTTCATCGTACTCTTGCAACTCTATTATTTCAGGTTTTCAGGACCTTTTCAATTTGTTCGTGGCAATAGTAAAAAATCCTGACCCAATTATTTATAGGTACGAGTACTTACTATAAAAGGAATGCTAGAAAAATCAAACGGTATACTTAACCCGCAATGAGCTCCACAACAATGGGAATAACTTAACTATTTTATCTCGTTGGTATAATTGTATTGGAAAATATACAATAACAATGTCCTACAAACAGTAATAACAATGATTTATGTTTGTTGTACAGAATAAGATGGAATAACATTATTGTTGACCTTTTCAACTGCATATTGTAAAGGACGTCTTTTCTACACGTTTGTACCAATAATTTCCCATACATACATGTACTTCACCGATTTAAAAAGATATGCATCCTATAAATTTTACTGTTTTAAAGAAATTATTTAAACTTCAAACTAAGTTTGTACAATAAAAGTAGCGAACATTATTAGGTATTCGATGTTGTTACTTATCGTATGGGTACGGTCGTGTCAGAGTAGTTCAAGCCGCCCAGTAGTCCTCTGTCATGGCTTAACAACTGTGCTTCATGGCTAAAACCGGGACCGACAGCTTAACGTGCCCTCCGAAGCACTATAGTTATGAAAATGTATTAATGAGTCACTATAATAAATCTAAACTTTAAAAGACCCTGACATGTGTCTGCTAGTCAAGCCCTTCCATTTAATAGTGATATTGAGGGAGTATGTAAAAAAATATGGAATTCGCCATTTTGTGATGGCGACCATCTTGGATTTGAAATTTATCATAGTGTATAGTATTCTACTAGTCAATCCCTTTCATTTGATTCCCATATTGGGGGAGTTGAGTAAAAATATATTATCCGCCATTTTGTGGCCACGGCCATCTTGGACTGATTTCCATCAAACATTGCTAGGAATACTCCTGAATATTTCGATAATTTATCTTTTAAACAAAACATGGTCGGGGATTTAAAAAATACTAAATGTATCGTAGGAAAATTTGGTCGAACATAAACTTTAAAAATAAGGAGGTTATTTTTAAGGTGTATGTTTGACCAAACTAGCGAACAACTAAGTATACACACCAAAATGGTGGATTTCCCGTCAGGTTTAACTACAGTTTTTTTTTACTTTTTGTAAATGATTCCAATGTATTCATGCAGTTATTTCTGTTAGAGGTTTATAATAGTCTAGATGTCAAGTAAGTACTAGTCTGTCGCCACAAGATTCATTAATTTATAGGAAACAGGGCGAGCAACGGGACAAAATTCCATTACACTTACCAAATGATTACCGTACACTGCATTGTATGAATTTATTAAAATATACTCGCGACTAAGTTCAATC
This sequence comes from Pseudoips prasinana, assembly GCA_951640165.1. Classification (NCBI taxonomy): domain Eukaryota; kingdom Metazoa; phylum Arthropoda; class Insecta; order Lepidoptera; family Nolidae; genus Pseudoips; species Pseudoips prasinana. Next base: position 11,631,001 of record OX621239.1, read on the forward strand.
TATTTCACAGAAATGGTAGACACAAATATTTACCTATTTTTTATGTACACACAATTTAACATTATAAATATAATAAAGATATATATAAAAGCACAAAGATACTACTTATTCGAAAGAAATCTCTTCGAAACCCGCCAAAGTAGATACTAATAGAAAAAAAGAATACATAAATACAAACAAACATAAATGTATTTTACTATACATATAAATAATAAACATACATAATTACTTATATTTAAAATAAAGAGGAAAGCTAGTGTTCTTTCACTCTTTCTTGAAAATATAGGTAGGAATTAGAATTACGTATGCTGGGCGGCAAAAGTACCACAATCTGACCGCCTGGACAGTGTAGGAGTAGGAATAGAAATTGGTTTTGCGTAAACACCACATGATGACGTAAATTCAAAAAATACGACTCATTCCTCCATGTTGAGTATGTGGACTTATAGCTATCTACACTATTGATTAGTGGACTTACTACACTTAATTTACTGGGGTATTTTTTATATTTAGACCACAAAGACAGCCAGTATTATTATGTGTGCCAGTAGTATTATTACGTGTAACTTATATCTTCTTTGTCCCGGTTGTTCCTGATAGAAGACAGTCTTAAGCCATATCAGAGACCGACTAGGTGGCTTGAACAACTCTGGAACTAGGGTATCCATTGCCCATACAATAGATAAAAAAAAGAAACTTATATAAAATATGAATGTTAAAAGCCATGCTTATGTCAAGGTACAGACGCCAGCACATCAAGCTACCCCAATCTGTCAAATTTCTTTTATAGATTTTCAACTTTATCACATGAGCATAAGGTTCACTTTCAATTGGCGAAATTTGTCAGTTTGGTGTAGCTTGATGTGCTGGCGTCTGTACGTAAATGAATTTGCCGTAGTATTCAAGTACCTATCTGATTACGACCATTTTGTTTATGGTTTAAGATGAATCGGAATAGACGTACCTTTGACAAAAGATGAATACTTATAATAATGTATAGTTTCATAATTCTTATGGTGAAAAATCAAACAACCCTTACACTATGCAGGAGGTGATGCAAGATGTCACCTAAGAGAATGTACTGCGTTGCTGACTGCCTCCTCCTACTGCATTTATGGGTGGCTATTTAATCTAGGGATGCCTTAGTATACTGCCGATAATGAAATCATAGCTCTAGTGCTAGACCAAAAAGTGTTAGTAGGAAGTTGTCTGTGTTAGGCAGTTAGCAAACTGATACACCTCTTCTTCTGATTCCTCATTAAGCTTCCCATTGAACTCTTGATCTTTTCATAGGCTTATTTGTCTCAACGGGTTATGATATTGACAAAATATAAATTAGACCTATATTTGTATAAATATTTGTGCGCGAATATATAATAGATAATATATATCCGTCATGATATAATATGAATAAATCGTTATTATGTGTTAAGACCGCCAATATTACAAGTTCTGCTTAGGATCAGATGGCCGTGTGTAAATAATGTCCAAGGATATTATTATTATGAATTGTACATTATTTTAAATATTAATATTTTTCATGTAAACTTTTGTTTTATATATTGTGCAATAAAGTTTATCTATCTAATATACATTTTCCTGTAGTAAGCAGTGAACACGCACCACGATCCGATACCCGATGCAATAAATCAATCCTGGTATGGGCTTTCACCCTCAATACTACTGCTATTGATAATTAATAGAAGCTGTTATTTAACGAAACTCTCTGAATGAACCCCGCTTCATTGAAATCAAACTGGGATTGATGTCGAATTCGCCGATACTGAGTGCCGCCTACGCTCAGTATTATACTGTTACCATTTTATTCAACGGTAAGGGCATGATAATGTAATAAAATATTATAGCAGATAAAATTATCGCTTAATTAATACATTTTCACAGAAAACCACTTTATAAGGAGCAATAGACAAAATAAAACTAGAGCTCGTGCTCTTCGTAATTTCTGGGTAATATAACATATATATATTTAGATATGGCTTTTGCGTCTGTTACAGACGATTTACGGCGCATTGTCTGAGAGACATTTCTTATGGTGGCTAAACAAACCGATGCGAGAGCGAAATAGCCTGACAAGAGAAGTTTGCGGTGGTTGGTGCCGAGCCGCTTTAATGTCGCTTCTGTCTCTTATCAGCCAGTACTCCGAACCAGGCTTCATCACAGATCTTACGTCCTCCACTACACGTTTGCGCCATTCAACTCTATTTTCAGCGAGCTTTTCCCAGCTACAGTGGTCAATTTTAAAAGCGGCCATATCCCGCTTGGTGCAGTCTTTAGAGTGCTCTTAATTTGCTTTTCAGAGACTCCTTAAACATATAAATCTGACACCCAGTTGAGGTACAGTCTCTAGTGGGAGTAAGTTTTAATTCTAACGTCTGGCTTGTCCAGCAGTGGACTTCTTTCAGCTGTAAAGACGAGAAGATGACATATTTTAATTCCTGTTCCGATTATCGTTATACACTTTTTCATGCTATTATATGATTTTATGCCGTATACAAATGATGTTCATTTTGCTCGGAATTGGCAATTACAGACTTCACGAGGAGAGCACGTGTATACGAATTGTGTAGGTATTACCGATACTTTCATAACTCTAGGCTGCTACTGACCTAGTAGGATACTGTACACATCCTGGCATTCCTAGTACATTCCTGTCAAACCATATGACATGCCATAGATTAACTATTACCAATATCGCACTGAGTGAACAAATCGGCAATGTACAAAGAACGCAAGACGCATCCAATTATTGTGGACAAATTTATTTATTTTAAAATTGAGTTTACCTTTAATATGATAAGATTTAGTTACTATTACTTTACTGATCTTGTGAGGGTCGCGGAAGCCCTAAGATGCGGGTGGCGCCTGACAAGTAATTGTGTAGGTGTATGATAATGACTTCTACCTAACTGGCACAATGATGTATTGTTTCGTTTGATCAGCGTGAAGCACATACGTGACGTAATATCTGATTCCATTGACACTTCAATGGAAGCAATAATCTTTTTTCGTTAGTATACACGGAATAACATAAATATACAACCATAAAAGACATAAAACCTGAAATATTCCGCCTAAATGAATCTTGCTTCTTCAAAACATAATATCCAATAAACATAAGGGTGGAACCCCAAGACTAGATAAGTAGAAATAATATTTATATTCTTAGCTAGCTAGCTAGCTCGTAAAAGCGTAAGGTGACAACACATCCCAACGCATAAAGCATGGAATTTATTCCCAATAATGTCATGAACGTAAACAAAGAGGTCCAACTTACGGGAAAATATCGGAGACGTCTTTATGAAAATATTTTCCGCCCTGGCGAGGCAGTTTGGATTTCGATTTCGCGAGTCATATCAAGATATGTGACAAAACTAGTTGCAAACATTTTAATTTCGGAATTAGTTGTGGGCTGTAGTTCGGATCTTCACCGTCGGAAAATTTAGTAGGCGTGAATATATTGCATGAATAGAAGTAATTTTTTAAATATATTTAGGTACATTTTGACTCAATATAATTATCAAACACAACGAAGCGAAAAAAAGTTTCTAGACACTAGTAACATTAATAACTTGAATGTTGTGTTTCTGCGTGTGAATAAAGTCTACAGATCTCATCGAGGGGGATGAATCAGCAACACCCGTTTGCCGACGCAAATAAGCCGACAACGCACCCGCGACGCCTCTGGTGTTGCGAGTGTACATGGGCGGGGGTGATCACTTCAATTTCTTTGTTCTATCTTTTTTCGTGATCACACCAACAAGTGACTGGCTGATTTGTCGCACCCTGATATAAAAAAACAGTTGTCAGCAAAAATAATAGTCGATCACGCAGTCACGCCTCGTCGACTTAAACGTCATAGCAAACTCAGTCGAAACGCGCCAACTTCAGACTTGCGTTTCGTACTAATGACCATTCCGTACAAACAATCATTCCGACATATATGTAAATGAAACCTAATGGTTTTTTTATTGCCATCTGAAATGTCCTTTAACATAATAACGAAGCACTTACTTTTTCTTTCAGCATCACTTATTTCTAAATAATGACATATCGCATTTCAAAGTTGAATACTAACGCGTCCTTAAGCTTTATTTCTAATGACCCTGAATTCATCCTGATTTTTTCCTAGACTATGGAAAAAAATTAAATCGGTTTTAAAATGGTCATAATATCAGATCCCTTGAATTCAGTTCTAATCGTTGAAGCCGATACGTAAATCAATGACATCGTGACGTGACCTTAGACATAAATCTACTTGAAACAGTAACAAAATACCCTTACTTACTTAACATAAGGAATTCCTACTTAGTAAATGGTACTACGTTAGTAGTATAATAATGTAGGGAACTAAAAGTATCAATTCCATTAGGAGGCCATTCCATCATTCTGATTGTAAAGGTGCCTACTTTAATCCCCAAAAACCATTTTGTGAAATGCATTGAAAATGCTGATATGCAGATACTTTGGACGAATTTCATTTATTAAAAGATTGGAAAATCTTTACTGCTTATTTTTGCATTACGTCTATATATAATTATATCCCAAACAATTTAGAACAGTTGAAAATGTATAAGCTCGAAGTGCTAGTATGTCACAAAAACTAATGTAAACATTAGTGGGTTAGATGGATTCTTAATTTTTTTTTCCATTTTGGTAACTCTATTAAGAAACTAAAACTCATTTATGTATGTATATTAATGCTTTTATATGTGCACACGGTTACATTTTCTTGGTTATAATTGTTTTAGAAATTGGCGACATTTCCATTATAAGCATAATTTTAAATATTTGGTAACTTTATCCGACATAAGAAAAGCCTTATTTACAAGTCTTATCAAAATGTTGTGCTTTTTCCATCCACTATATTTCTTTAAAATTTCATTATTGAAGTCTATGTGCTTTGTCTATATACTTTAGTATCGCCAAAAAGAAATAGCTTGAATTTTCTCTATTGAATAAAGTGTAAGCTAGACCCTACTTGTGACCTTTTTTCGATGTTGTTGCCGTATCGTAAATTATAATTTATTAGGAATAATTAGTCCTATTATTTATTGCACACACAATGGATACTGTTTAAATGAGTATAGTTACAAAAATCATTTACAAATACGAACTAACACATTGATGAGTTTTCTTCCAGAAAACCAATGGCAAAGGAAGATTTGTAGAAGAGGGGTAAAATCAGTGTACTAGATTACAAAGAAAATATAAAGAGACCTTATATAATATATACGTACATCGATATACTAATAGTCACTATATAGAAATCTTAAATATACAGATAAATAAAATGATAGATTATGACTTTGGTTCCTCTCTGTTTGGGTTGGTTTGGTTTGGGAGTATGGTAGATAGTTCGATTAGCCTACTCCTCCACGAATTGTAGAAGTGCCATCATAACGGCGTGTAATGTGAGAAGCCATAATTATTTTTTATATATACTAAATAAGCATATGTTATTGTATGTAAGGTAGCTCCATACCTTGTGACGAGGTTAATTTTTATCAAAATAAATGTTATTATTAGAGCCTTCCGCGCAAATACACAAAGTACTTGCTATTGTTTGTGTGAAATCGTAATCGTTTTTAGCGACCGTGCAGTGCATAACGTGAGAGTTACTGAGAAACACTGGTAGAAAACTCAGCAGGAATCCTTTTTCAAATATTTTTTTTCTTAACATCAATTACATATTTCGATGTGAAACATCTATAGCCGCACGTAAAACAGATTTCTGGCGTGGCGACGCATGTCGTGGCGACGCGTCGCCTCGCTATACGATAGTAGTGTGTACGGTGTGGCGACGCGTCGCCATGTGCAATCGGCTTTTTATTTTATCATTATGACATATTTAGTTCCTATCACAATATGTTCTTTTCTGCATATTACTTTTACAAAATAATGTCGATGTTTCACATCTGCCAGGCGTCCCGTGACGGCTCACATTTTTTTTTATTTGTGTCGACTTATAACAACTCAATCCCAAGTACTTTTGTAACTTAAATAATCAGAAATTTTGTAATATGCTCTGCCCTGCTACACAATTGGCTTTTAATAATTATTTTAAACCTATTTGTAGACAATTCTCTAATATCATTGGGAAGTTTGTTATATAATCTTATACATTACCCCGCATCGCTTAGTGTTACTTAAAGAAAATATATGAAACTAGAAAGCTCCACTACATTTGATTGCTTCGTTATCGTAGTGGGTTTAGCTCGAAAGCCTTCGCTAGTAGCAAACACCGCTGGATCTATCGACACCACTATTGGGTTTTAGTTTCTAGTCAACGGCTCTAGTAACAATGGCCGACTTCAATCCATTTCAAACCACAAATCTCATACCGTTGACACAGTATTATTGGTGACACAGTAAGAAAAAATTCCAATGGCCAGTTAAATAGTGAACCGATGGCTAGAAAGTTTACATTACAAATTTAGCGCTAGGAATCGTTGTCCACTCATACTTATATCTATACTCACTCAGTAAATTTTTTCAAGTCTAGAAGTAAGTATAATCAGCGTTTTAAACGATCCTATGAAGACCAATACTTGTGTTATAGGTACGTTTATTGGTTCTGTGTCTAGGAGTAATTTATATAACTATGTGTGTCAGTTGTCTGAGTGCTATAGTACAGGATGTGCACAGTTTGGGATCAGCTGTCAGAGTGTTAGTGGTCCTGAAAAATGTATTTATTAGGATTACAAGATTCGTAGACTTTATTGAGACTTCTGGGTAGCGGTAAGCGGTAGCAGCATTAAAAGCGAGGTAGAGCAGTGTTAATTTGCTCTTTAAGCAGCTTAAATGGGTTAGTCATTAACTGTAAACTCCTTAACATACTTGACATGTAAGAAAATCAAATTACCTTTCTTCATCTGGATGATGTCTGTTTTTCTACACTATCGACATAGAATTAACTCAAATATCGAACTGTATCTTCGGATTATGTTTGTGGTGCTAGCAACAGAATAAGACCTATTTTGAAACCTTAAAAAGGAGTATTGTCTTCGTGTGCTCTGCAGCTTGACTAATAAATAAACAAATTTATTAGTTGCTATATTCATGTTATGTTATGATTAATTTGAATCAAATAACAAAGGTACATTTTGTTAGTAAAACATAAAACACAGTTTATTATGATTTATGTTTTGCTAACAAAATGAATCTTTGTTATCTGATTCAAATAAATCATAAAGTAAATATAATTTAACATTCACAACACTAACAAAAATTGGCTTCTTGCGTGAGTCAGTGTATCAAACTGCACATGCAGACTGATCCAGTGACTGACATAAGGGCAATCTAGCCTGTTTCCTATGACGTAACGACCAAGAAGGAGTTTCAGCTGGCCCGCACTCTGCTTAGCATGGACGCGGACCGCTTGCGCAGAGTAGCGTAGAAGCAATCAATGCGCGCCCTCGCAAACATGCCCGATGCACTGCAGTAGCGGGGCAGCCGCAACAATGTCCTGAATGCATTATTGTATTAAACACATAAAAATCTCGTTCTTTTCTCAGAAATCGTCAGGGAATGAAAATACATGCGTGAGTGATTTCATGTGTGTTGCAAGCGTCAGAAGCTACTTTTATTGCTTTAGGCGAGCCGTATGGTAGCTTAACCAATTTGTTATATAAAGATAATCAGTTTTATGACCCCTAATGGTAACTCAATAAGAAAATAATATCGCCTAATTAAGTATAATTGGACTAGGGCAATAAAAGAAACATGTCAGTACAAAGGAAACATTTACCATTGTTTCTACGAAAACCTATCTGCGTAATGAAATTGGACTGGACACTGGACGAACGCCCTCTAAATAGATAACATCTCCAGTAACTCTGGAGAGGACCAAAGTTGCCAAGTCTATTGATTTTGAGAAGATCTACGTAATTGAATCTCTTGAATTTATCAATCGGAATTACCGGAGTTTGATAGGTTAATTTGTTTTCTTTTTGACGTCGCTCGCGACTACAAACAAAATATATCATTGTATTGCAGGGACTTTACAAACATGCAATTCACAAAGCATACACAATCACAAAGAACATACAAGACTAAGATGATGAAAAGAATCAGTATATACCATATACTGTTTTTTTTTAGTTTTAATCAAATCAATGACAACGTCCGCACAATGGTTGCTTTACAAAATATCACTGACACCACAACTACTTATGGGTCTTACAAATAATTGTCCTGTGCGGGAATCGCATCCGAAACACGAATTGGCGGGGTGACTGTTTTTCCCGCTTCGCCACACGTGCAGTCATAAAAATGTAATACCCATAATTACCTATTATATTTTTTGTTACTAGTTGTACTTGAGCAATTTTGAACCAGGGGCATTCAACTTGTTATTTATTGGCAATTTTCTTTATTTATTTTTAATGTTAAAAAATATTAGATAATTATTATATTGTATTGTTATTTATATAATGAGTTCTTAAATATAATAAGTAAAGTATATTATATTACTCTTAGTGTTTGCTTTTCTAGAAAATCCGCAATAGTTTATTATTTGCATCGCGAATTAATTAATGACAAAAGAGGCGTGCAAAGATCGTGACAAATATAAATCCGTTGTATCTGCCTACTCCTCTGGGAAACAGGCGTGAGTCTATGTATGTAATTAATTAATTTCCTGTATGCCGAGAATATAATTCACCAGAGAGCACACCCAGACTCAGAACTACTCATGCTATGTGAGATTTGATTTTGAATTACGAGAGTCCAGAGTAATAACGAGGAGATTTTCTCAAGCGTACCAGTTCACGTGCACACAAAAGATCATTTTTTTTGGACTCGTTTAGATTCCGATCACGAGCAAAATAGGTGACATCCAGACAGCATCTTCATGTCAACCAAGGTACGTCCACTGCTGGACAAAAGCCTCCCCAGAGACTGGGGGGATATGCCATAATCGCCACGATTGGCAAACGGGTTGGCGATCGCACTTTGTTGGCCATAGGTAGGTATTCCCTCGGTCGATTTCAGCACCCCCCACGGGATGAGATGAGGTGATGATATTCTATACTGTCACCACACAGCAAACATCTAAACAGCATAATCACAGCAAAGACCTCTGTTTGTGTCAAATTGGATCCGGCAACACTACAGCATAGACGTAGATGAGGATAATTAGTTTAATGAACGTTCTGTATTTGGAATAAAAGGGATTTGTCTTAGCTACGGATTTATTCCTGAAGATAATGTTGAAAAACAAACGTGATTCCATTTCGGCTGATTGTAGTTTTATCTTTAGTGTGGTTGAATGACAGTCGTATATTTAATGCATACTATCCAGGACATCAGAAGGTTGGAAAAAGTCGTATTGTGTTGCGATCTCTAGACTGTATTGTATGGGCCAAAAGCATAAAATTTGGAAGGTAGGTAGTTTAAGCTAAGAATAGATTTATATCTTTTGAAGGTTGGTTGTCGTGTTAGGTAAATACTTACCTTTCACGCCGCAAGTTGTGGAGACGATTTCCACGCAGGACAGATATTTGTGTGCATGAACATGTCTCTTTGTCCTGAGTCTGGGTATAACTATCTATATAAGTATGTAATTAATAACAGAAAAAGCTTCTTTGAGTTCTTTTTAAACACATGGGGAAGATCATTTGTATCTCAATTGGAAAATCTAGATGATAACCCTGTGTAACGCTGAAGCACCTCGGAAGGGGTTATCTGACCCAGAATTTTACGATTCAATCACAGCATGTGATTACAATCATCCCTGAAGCCGTTTGTTGAGTGCTTTGAGAGCCCAATCAGGACAGGATAACCTCGATAGGCCCCTCGCTAGACAGGCGTAAGCGGAACACATAGTAGCATCAAAAATAATATTTTTTCCCTTTCAATCGCTTGGTACGACATGCAAAATGTACCCTATACCAATTCTTTGCCCAGCCCAGACCACTTGGGTATTAAAATACACTTGTAAATACGGCTACATATTAAGCTATATTTTCTAGTATAAGCTGACCTCTCATTGTATGGAAATCCTATACAACGCGAGATCAGCTTATACTGGAAATGTATAGCTTGATATGTAGCTGTGTCAAGCCCACGGTGCAGCCGTACAGTCTAATACAATATTCAAGTAACTAGATTTTAGAACCAGTCCGTCCGTGCAGTCTGTTTTATCTGCTTTATCACATAAAATGTTGAGATTACCTTAAATAAATAAGTAACTGAATAAATAAGTTAGGCGGCCTGTTGGCGTGGTTGGTAAATGCTTGCTTTCTACGCCACAGGTCGTGGGTTCGATTCCCAGCCAAGACAGATATTTATGTGCATGGACATATCTGTTTGTCCTGAGCGGAGTCTGGGTGTAATTATCTATATAAGTATGTATCTACAAAATAAAAGTACCTAGTATATGTATAATATCAGTTATCTGGTTTTCATAGTAAAAGCTCTGCTTAGTTTGGGTTCAGATGATCGTGTGTGAATAATTTCCTAAGACATTATTATAGACCTTAAGAGCGCTTTTAAATTGTCGGAATATGTTTCTAGTGATATAGTTAAGTAAGTGGCCTCTTGAGTAAACCGTGAATAGTATCAACATGGAAGAAAGTTTTATTGAAACCAAACCATACAAAAACCTAAAGGGTCTGTAGGTGCGATGGTACAAAGCGGCCGTATTCAAAGTTATTCTCTTAGATCAAGTTAAGATCTATCTTTGTAATCACGATTATTTGCATATAGAACATAATAATATGTAACATTACGTTTATTGTAACCTTTGCTGATGACACCGCGTTGATATTCCATGGGGATACTTGGGATGGGACCTTCGCCTTCGCCCAGATTGGCTTCAATGCGGTGTCGTCGTGGCTCATGAATAATGGATTAACACTCAACGTTGATAAAACAAAATACATACATTTCGCAATAAAAAAACATTCCGTCGCACACACTTGATGATCATTCTATTATAGCCCACACGTGCTTAGCTCATCACTCATCACTCATGTACCTGTAATATTCTAGAAAGTACCTTCCACATTAAATATCTTGGCGTTACGATAGACAGCTGTCTCAACTTGAGATACCATCTAGACCTTCTCTCATCAAGAACGCGCAAACTGATGTTCGTGTTCAAAAACTTACGCCACGTTGCTGATAAAAATTTAATTAAATTAGTTTACTTGTCATTGTGCTAACCTATATTGTCATATTGTGTAACAGTATGGGGCGGTGCCTGCAAAACCAGTCTAATTAGGGTGGAAAGAGCTCAAAGAGCAGTTCTTACGGTAAGTCTCTCCTTGCCTTTTCTTTATCCTACCAAGGATCTTTACCAGCGTATGGATGTCCTAACGGTGCGGCAATTGTAAACACAATTCTGAAACAACACTCTTTACTACCATACGACCCTTTACGTACTAACAAGAGACGGAAACATAAAGTTTGCCCCGCTATATATCAGTAGTCCTCAACATTCTCCGGAAAATTTTTCAGCTTCTTGGGAAAGTACCTCTATAACAAAATAAACGAGAAATTACAAATTTATTCGCTTACACATTATAATTGTAAAAGGACTATCTCTTGCTGGCTAAAGTCCCTCATCTACAAGGAAACCAAAAATCTTTTGCATATTCTTGATAGCTTTAAACCTACATCAGTATAGAGGTGCATAATCCTCACATACACACATACATACATACGCACACACACACACACATACATACACATGGACTCACACACACACACATACACACCCACACACACACATCACGAATACTGAAATACTTCCTCATCTCACAGAACAAAATAATGTCACAACATGTGATTATTGAACGACAAACTACACTTACCATAACACCTCTATGTCTAGAGGTTAGGGACTGGTCATCTGTCATACAGATTACCACCTAGTAGGTACGGATACCAGTCTCTCACACAGATCTCACCTTTTTTAAATGTTATGCATAAATTAGTTAATAAGACACTTTATTTGTAATTTTCCGTGTGAGAGAAGAAATCAATCTATTATTATTATTGTGAAATTGCTTTAAAAGTACAGTCGAGGAAAAGACAATACATATACATATAATAGACATTTTTTTAAGTCATTATATAGTTCACTAATTTAATATATCACGTCATTATGAGTAATTATTGATGATTAAACGAACTTACCTGAAGTGAAGTTCTATCCCAATTACACGAAGGCTCTGTCCGAAGAGATCAAGAAAACTATGTAGTAACGCGCAGCTACTGCTATCCAACCACTAAATTTGAAATCAACAGATTAGCAAAAAAATACAACTCTTAGCGCCCTCTCTCGATAAGTCATTTAGTTTAAAGTAAAGGAACGGGATCCTCAGTTACCATACATAAAACGCATTAGGGACTCATAAATATTATGTGATTATGAGTGTAAGGGACTGGGTGGGTCTTGATCTCTTCGGACAGAGCCTTCGTGTAATTGGGATAGAACTTCACTTCAGGTAAGTTCGTTTAATCATCAATTACACTCTGCTCTGTCCTCGAGATCAAGAAAACTATGTAGAATTTGAAAGCATCAAAATGCGTTGTATGTATGTAATATATGTATTTATATATTTAATAAAAAGGTATACGCCGTATAACACTTTTAATTGGTTTCACTAAACTATTAAATTGAAATATAATAATATTCTTTATAATTAACACCTTTTATTTAGGCATTTAAAATAGATAAAGCAAAATCATTGGCATTATAATTTAACACGGGGCTTTGATAAAACCTCGCAAACACCGATGAAGACCCACTCCAGCCTGCAGTTTTTCTAATTAGGTCTATGGATACGCCTGACCTAAGAGCTGCTGAAGTAGACGCATGCCTGGTGGAGTGTGCCTTGCATTTACTGGTAGCAACACCACTGTCACATAAAACATTCTGTATCTAGCGGCTTAGCGACTCTGAACTTACAGCTTTATATGGGCTTTTAAGGCTTATGAAAAGATGTTGTTCTTCACCTTTAATCGACTGAGTCTTTTTAATATAAGACCTAAGTGCGCTGGACAAATTTCTGGCCGTCTTTAAATAATTGAATCAGTCTGTCATCAGATCCAATTCTTGATCCAATTATTAATGACAAAGCTGATCGATGACTATCTAACGTTCCATATTAGGCTTGTAAGAAAATATATAATATTAGGAATAGGAGCGTCATATATAACAACGTTCTGAGATTGTCAAAAATTGAACAAATTTTTTAAACCTGTTTTGTTTCATAGTATTGTTACAAAGTGAAGCAAACATAATATAAATAGAAGAAGGAGGGACGCCTCTTTTTAGTAGTGCCGTCTCCTGACAATCTGCCTGCAGCCATAGTAAGCCGTGGCAGTGGTGCACTGTGGGAACATGACAAAAGAGCTTGGTCATTCGGTTTGAACAGGATAAGTTTGGATACTAACAAACTTTCGAACAAAGGGAACCAAGGCTCAGGAGGCCAGTATGGCACAACAACAATGCCTTCAGCTTCGTCTGTAATAATTTTCCTGAAGGTTTTTCATATGATAGAAAATGGTGAAAATGCATAAAAATTTACATTATTCCAATTCAGTGTAAAGGTATTAATTAAGCGTCAGGGTCTTTTTGCCATGACACACGCATTTTTTATTGAATCTGGATGCAAACAGATAATTTTTTGGAAAAATTACTTACCTATATGCCATTCTATGTCAGGATGTGTACCCAAGATTATGCGTTTGCTATTTCATTATTTCCAGAACCAATATAAGAGGCGAAAAAACAAATATTTCTTTCCTCGCACCAATTCCAAAATTGTTTTGTAATTTTATTTAGATGCGGAAACCTAATGCCACCCTTACGATTAATATAGGATATGGCTGTGGTACCGATTAATAGAGTATTATCAATGCGTAAAAGAATCTGGGAATTTTTAAGCTGTTTGGTATCTTCAGTCCAAAAAAGGCTGCCATTAGTTCTAGTAAGTTAATGTGCAGATCTTTTTCCGTAGTAGTCCACTTTCCCTTTGCCGTCTCTGCCGCATGCCACCCCCCACCCTGTTTTGCTTGCAAATATTTCAATCCAATAATTTTCGTCACGAATAGGTTTGGCGTTGTTTATAATAGCTTTTAACCCCAAAAATAAATCTTAGTGTATATGTAAAGGTATAACCATATAACATTACTAATCACCTCTCTAACTCTTTTGTATATAACCAGCCGTATTGAATACCTGGACAAGCTGATACAAACAGACCCACAAGTCGAGCGAGGCGATCTTATTTTGCAACTTTTGAGTGTCATAATATAATTGGTCTCATTTATGATATGTGTCTTTTTAACATAAGTTAAACTGATATGAAATAACTCTGTATTAATAATAAAGCCCAGATATTTACAGCTTTTTGGGGTCAGTGAACTCGTTTCATAGTTAATCAATTCAAACAAATCCTAAAGACTAGAATTAATTAGTCATTTGAACGGTGTATACATTCCTTATAAATTTTTCCAATACACCATATAAATAAATTGTTGACAAATAGCCTAAACTTCTTAATAAAGCCATCACAAGCTTGAGAAGTTTCGTAAAAACGTATGGAACTGTACACAAACCAAATAAAAGCACATTGAATTCGTAAAATTTGTTCAGACCCTGAATAGACGGAATTTCAAAAAGCAAAAATTTTGGAAAAATTTCATTGATCGGAATTACAAAACATGCATCCCTTAAATCAACTGTAACTAGATAATAATACTTAGAAAATTTATTTTATCGTAGTGCAAGGATCTTCTAATTTATAATGGTTTGTATCAATAAATCTTTTCAAGGACTGCAGATTTAAGATAAATCGTTGTCCACCATCAGGTTTGAGCACAAGAAATGTGCTCAAAAGATATTGATCATATTATGACAGGGTGATATTGCGCCATTTTAATTAAATCTTTGATCATGACACCATAATTACTTAAATCAGACTTGTTTAATATAGGTAGTGATGGCGAGTGATTTTGTAACACATTGGTAGTAAGTAGTAACCCTTAATCCAAGATAACAGTACTGCATCGTTTGTAATTAGGTGCCATCTTTCAAGGAAGTGTGACAAACGTCCTGCATGACTCACCAGTGTTAGCGGTGGTGCGTTGCGTGGGTCTGTGAGCGCTTGTAGGGTGCGCGCGGCTGTGGCGTCGGCGGCGGACCGCGGCGTTGCTGGCGATACTCTGATCGGTTGGTCGGGGCAGGCATTATCGGACGTCTCGCCGCTGCTCCTGTTTGCCTGACCGTGGGCGTCTCGCGTTTAAATTTCCCATGTGGTTAGGTAAAACGTCTTGAAAGCCCAGGTGCAGAGTCACTAGTTTTCATTTCCTCACCTGTTTCGTTTATTGCTTTTGCGGCTTTTAAAACTGGCTGCCAAAGAGATGGCTGTCTATTTGAGTTGTGTGGAGATGATCTTTTATGTCTTTTTTAATGGAGGGGTAAACAAAACTTCTACGAATCATGGGTTCCGTGTGTTGCAAGTCGCAAACCAGTTTTCCAACGTCTGTAAATGACTTAACAAGCTTTAAATTGGTATTGTCCGATGATACGTCAAGTGAAAGAGCATCTCCTAAGCAAGCGATTATGAAGGCAATTTATTTTTGCATAATTTCAATAGCTTAGTTTTTTTTATTGAGAACATCTTACAAGGCTGCTTTTACCTCTTGATTATAGGAGCGCCAATATTTTAACAGTTTTCTGGAATGTCATGTTTTTGTAAAAATGTCTTTCTTTACTTCCTTAGAAAGACCATTTGTCGCAGTATGCTCCCACCTAATGGACAGACTTGAATTTACTGCTGGCCCGGCTGGTTGGTTTACGGTGGTTTGTATGCCCTCGATGGCCCTCAGTCACTTCAGGTGAGAATTTTTTAGAGGCTGCTACATCTGGAGGGTCCATTGATATGCTAGCCCTGTGGTTAGGCGGGACCATTGCCTCATTTGCAGGGTCTGTACCTATTCTGTTCAATTGATTGTAGGGGTATTTTAAGAGACGTTGAGGGGTCTTCACCAATATTGCTACTAAATAGCTCGTCTGAAATGGGCATGAATTGTGACGTCAAGAGACGGCCGTCGGCCTTTTTTTATGTGTGGTTTATGTGGGTTTATTATTATGTCCGTGACTGCGTATTATAAGTTACCAAGTAGGTATTTAGGAAATCATGACGGAAACATTCCATAGGTCACAAAGATATTGTTAAAGCACTGGTATCAATCCCTATGAACTGTACACAGCTATGTTTTTATTTCTGGCGGACAAATTCCATTGTAATGTTCACAAAGATATTGTTATAGCACTGGTATCAGTCCCTATGAACTGTACACCGCTATGTATTTATTTCCGGCGGACACATTCCATTGTAATGTTCACAAATATATTGTTATAGCACTGGTATCAGTCCCTATGAACTGTACACCGCTATGTTTTTATTTCTGGCGGACACATTCCATGTAATGTTCACAAAGATAGCATTATAGCACTGGTATCAGTCCCTATGAACTGTACACCGCTATGTTTTTATTTCTGGCGGACACATTCCATTGTAATGTTCACAAAGATATTGTTATAGCACTGGTATCAGTCCCTATGAACTGTACACCGCTATGTTTTTATTTCTGGCGGACACATTCCATTGTAATGTTCACAAAGATATTGTTATAGCACTGGTATCAGTCCCTATGAACTGTACACCGCTATGTTTTTATTTCTGGCGGACACATTCCATTGTAATGTTCACAAAGATATTGTTATAGCACTGGTATCAGTCCCTATGAACTGTACACCGCTATGTTTTTATTATTGGCGGACACATTCCATTAAAATGTTCACAACCATCAATCAAAATTTGAGGTTAGGTTTTATGGTATTTTCGTAAATTAGGTGTCAGAGAACCAATAATGCAATTTTTATAACATTTACTTACCTAAAGTTATTAAAGAATCTTGGGAAGATGAGCGTTGTCGGTATAAACATCTTTTGTGTAATTTTTTCTCAATCTTCCTTATTTTTCGATTGACATAAGCCTCAATATTTTCATCACTATGTCGTTTTTTCGGCATAATGATTGTTATACCTACACGTTATCTTACCTTTAATAATTATTTTATATTCGTAGCCAAAAAAAACACTTGATATAACTGAAATATTTAAATTATATAAGGGGAACGAAAAAATGCGTGGCAGATAGCGTGAGCACTAAAACGCGAATGACTTATCGAGAGAGGGCGCTAAGAGTTGTATTTTTTTGCTAATCTGTTGATTTCAAATTTAGTGGTTGGATAGCAGTAGCTGCGCGTTACTACATAGTTTTCTTGATCTCGAGGACAGAGCAGAGTGTAATTGATATTGACGGGCCTCTCTGATCCAGCGATAGCGTACTCAACCACAGATACAGGTACTTAGTTTAGATCCCGATTCGGGCCTAAAAGAATTAATGAGATTTTTCTGCCTAGAGCAAAGTCTGGTGTCTGGCTAGAGCCCGGAAAGCTATCAGACCTTCGCTTGACCTCTCTCCAGTAATGACAAAGAGAATAAGGGAATAGAGACTGCACTTGTGTTCACGTGAACACTCTGGCTCTATAATAAAGCACGTAGTTGGCTAATCTGACTTGAGATAAACCGCCGTAGCCGTAATATAAAAAAAAATTATGTACAAACTAGCTATGCCCCGCGGTTTCACTCGCGTTAATGAAGATTTTCCCGCTTTTCTGTTGACATTTTTCCTGAATTTTCTGTGCTATAAACCTCACGGAGCCCGAGACCTTTCCAACGAATGCAAAACCGTGGAAATCGGTTCGTGCGTTCGGGAGTTATAGCGTCAGGAAGGAAAACCCGACTTATTTTTATATAGTAGATATGAAACCGAAGCGTTGTATCAGTGGTAGCAAAGGATGGATTTAAATAAGATAAGTGATAAAATAAAACATCATTAAATGCAACATATTTCTTCAATAGATATTATTAAAGCGTATACGTAGTTCTACTATACAATGTAAAACTGTATTATTAAAAGGAACACGCTTAATATAATTATTCGATAAACATTACATAGGTGTTTCTACGAAAAGCGAAATGCACTTCAATAACGTAACATTAAACTAGTGGACATTTAAAGCCATTTCACAATAAACGTTATACCGAGTATAAAATGCTATATAATATTATTTCAATAATTAGCGTGAAAATAGTAATTGGAACCATACTAAAATGTAAAAATCTTTTACGTATAATGTTGGTAAAACCTACTAACATTATAAATGTAAAAGTTTGTAATCATGACTTTATGGATGTCCGTTACTCTTTTTTAATAATAATAATAATAATATATATCTGGGGACAATGTCACACAGATCATCCTAGCCCCAAACTAAGCAAAGCTTGTACTATGGGTACCAGGCGACTATATACATACTTATATAAATAGATAAATACTTATAAAGATAGAAAACATCCATGACTCAGAAACAAATATTCGTGCTCATCACACAAATACTTGCACTTACCGGGATTCGAACCCAGGACCACCAGCTTCGTAGGCAGGAGCACTACCAACTAGGCTACGGTGACCGTCATCATCATCATGTCCGTTACTCTTTCACGCAAAAACTACGGAACGGATTATTATTTAGCTTATACCCTTACTTGTAAAACACCAACAATCTCGCAGGACTAGATAGCATAAGAAACAACTTACATGATTTAGGACATTACTCAATGCATGAAAAAAAACTAGTTGTTGTGGTACTGTCCTGACATTTGTAAGTCTATGTTTTATTTATACGATGCTCGGCTTGCGGGCCTTTCCCCGCGCCCTCTTAATACGTAATCTTTGCGATGCGCATAGAGTTACAAACGTTCAAGCGGAAAATTAAATTAATACATATTTATGTACGAAAATAAAATCTAAAAAATATCGAAAGCTGTAGACCAAAAGTTGTTGCTTATAGTGTTAACTCCTTAGTCCTAAGAGGTTGTTGGTGTTTTACAAGTAACCCTGTAATGTGGGTGAAACCGCGGGGCACAGCTAGTATCATTATATTGCTTAAAATGTATTTATTACCGTCGACGTTCATTCCGACGATCTTCACTTGTTACCTGAACTGAAATAATTACAGGATGTGAAATCCCTTACTATAAGAAATCACTTTGATCAAAAATCTTTGATGTCGCAAAGTAAATATAACCTTACAGATCAACCTTATTTGTAAACATTGCGTCGCATCAAAATATACAAGTACATAATAATATTATGTAGGAAATAAACAAACATGTGATCTGATAGGTAGAATCGCATTATCTTTTCGGGGTCCTTATAAGGTTGAATATTGAACTGCAAACGAAAGTCTGCGAAATCATCACACTAATTCATAAAAGCGAAAATTTGTGAGTGTCTATATTTGTCAATTTTTGCATCTAAATGGCTGGAGCGGTTTTAGTAAAATTTGGTATGGACTTAACTGGCACACAAACTAACATATGACACATAGGTTAATACAATATTCTGGGACATAATTTACACACGGCTATATGATACCAAACTAAGCAGAACTTGTACTATGGAAGATACTTGTACCAGATAACCGATATACTACATATACTACTTTTCTTTTGTAACTCCTCCTTTTTACTCTGTGATTAAATTAGTTGCGGGATCCAATACAGTTAAAGCAATTCCCCGGGACATGCCTGAGCCTCACCGCTCAGTGTCATTTCATTGTGTGCCACTGTTGATCCTGGCTTACAGGAGTTGCAGTGGTGGGTAAGAGGGAGGGACTAGTCCCGATTTTCTTTTGTAAATACATACTGATATAGATAAATATCTCCCAGATTCAGGACAATCAGACATGTTCATGGGCACAAATATCTGTCCTGGGTGGGAATCGAACTCACGACCTCCGGCGTGAAAAGCAAGCATTTGTCAACCACGCCAACAGGCCCGCCGATATATAGGTAATTTATTAAGTTTGACGGGGGTAAAACCGCTAGGCACAGCTAGTAGTAGGTATATACAAATCTTTTTTTTTAAGATTTATTTTACCTACCTAATAAGGACACCGTCTAGATCTTATACCATATATCATGTACCGACGCCAGCACATCAAGCTACCCCAATCTGTCAAATTTCCGCAATTGAAAGTGAACCCTATGCTTTTTTGGGCTTAATTCACGTGGTGTACTTTTTGCGGGTACATTAATACGAAAAACTTTATTCCGACAGTCACAAACACGAATTTCAAAATACAGACTTTCATAATTCCGAATGGTAGAAAATTCCGAATATTACAACTCCGACTTATCATTACTCCTAGTTTTATAATTCCTAAATTTCAATATTCCTAACTTTTATAATTACTATTCTTAAAATACCGAGCTTCAATAGATCGAATAACAAAAAGTCCGAGTTAATGATAATTCGAAACATCAACAATTCAAATATAATATTTTGTTTCCCCGGTCACAGTTCTAACCTAACCTAACCCAAATGATTCACCAACAATAGAGGGACCTGGCACTCGGCGGCTGCATGAAACATGCAAGCAGGCAGGCATGCAACATGCAAGCAGGCATGCAACATGCAAGCAAGCATGCAGCATGCAAGCAAGCATGCAGCATGCAAGCAGGCATGCAGCATGCAAGCAGGAATGCAGCAAGCAAGCAGGCATGCAACATGCAAGCAGGCATGCAAGATGCAGCAAGCATTGTTTCTGTCACGGCTACGGCGCTGCGTGGTTTGGGCGGCCCCACGCGAGCTTATCGTCGCAGATGGTTTTAACGGTCACCACCACAGCTTCGGCGTGCTGGCCGGCGTAGCCGGCCAGCCTCAGCTGCGGCGGCGGGCCTTCAAACTACCTGCTCTTCAGCTCACGGGCCGCCCCACCCCTCCGCGCCTACGCGGGCTTAAATTACGCTCTAGGGTAGGGCACACAAGACTACGTGAAGTCGGTTTTGCAGCGATTCGTTTCTGGCACAAAATTTTGTAGCACGTGTTGATTTTTAGTTTATTCGAAGTATTGAAATTCGGAATGTCGTTTTTCGGACCGCGAACCCTTCGAGCATTCGGCTATTAGAACGTATGAAAATCGGAATACTAACAAATCGCATTTACGACTTTCGGAAAGATAAATTTCGTGATATTTAATAATAGACATTAGAATTCTTAGGTATTATGAAATTCGGAATTTTGAAAATCGGAACATCAAAATTCGGAATAAAATATTTCGGAGTATTTGGGTGTTCCCACTTTTTGCACCTATTCAAGAAGCAATAAAGTTGATAAAATGCGACGCAATTACTCTCAATGTGCAGTAGCTCGCTTAAGTTAAATTTCAGTCAAGAGTATCTTCATGGCTGTGACTATGCTTGTTTGTAGTACAAATATTAAGTCTGCGTTTGTCCGTATTATTACTCTCTTAATGAAGAATCTCGAAAGATGGCAAGTCAATTTATTATTAATTTGGCTAATTAGCTAGGAAGACATTTTCTATCTTAGATTTTTCATAAAAAATACATTTTATCCACTATTAATATTCAGTTCAATTTTATCCTGTTATGTTATTTTAAGTTCAACCGTATTTATCTGCTAATGTATCTTTATGAATGTTGGCAGCCTCTTATTGAAATAAGAAACTAACTATTATAACTCTGCATACATTAACTATTGCCTAGAGCTGAAGCTTCAAACTGAATAAAACCTTTTGTTGCTTGTTTTATAAATGGCGCGATATTTATAAAGTCATGTGCTATATCTGTAACGGGCCAAATACCTGAACAGAATCAGCAAAACGGCCCTTTATAAATTCTATTTAGGGGTTTTTTTTAAACAGAAATCAGAAAAAACAAAGACAATGCCTCGAAACTGAGTGACTCTAAATAATGTAACACCCACGAAATAAAGCATTATAAACTATTCAAAACCATTTCAGCTACTCACGTGTCTGTTACAGTTTGTCGGCCTTTCCCGTCATTGCTGTAAGGGATAAAAACCTCTATTCCTCTTATGTATTAGGGGCAGGGTCCCTTGGGCTCGATTTGCATTCCGCAATCAGGTGAGCGACGAGGGTCTAAGATTCACACATCTCAACAATTCCGAGTTTGTTGTTGACTGATTTTGTACAGTGAAGCAAAATGTTGTACCGCAGCAGCAAACATTTGTTACTTTTTGTTTGAGTAACAATTAATATTGAATGTTACTCGTACTTACTTTACTTACCTTCTGCATTATTTTTTCAAAGGTTTTGTAAATGGCATAGTTTCAATGGTATAACCGGCCTTAGTAGTAAAATAAATATAGTGAGGGTAGCTAATAAACTCGGGGCCCTCAGAATCGGAGCACACCGCACCGCTGCGCCAGTTGGCCCGTGATCACGAGCAATGTAACTTGATCAAAACATCGGTATGATAACAAAATGGTTAAAAAACCGGCCAAGTGCGAATCGGACGCCCATGAAGGGTTCCGTAACAGCAAGTATTTCAGTTGATTAAATGAAAGGTAAATTGCGGTTTACGATTTATGAAGCATTAAAAAAATCTACTTACTATATCTAGTTCAAACCAAGTTTCCTTGTTAGTTTACATGGTAATGTACATCATATATTTTTTTTAGTTTTATCTTTCTCTTATTTTAGAAGTTAAAGAGGGGGGACATTCATGTTTCCACTTTGGAAGTGTTTCTCGCTCAAACTATTCAGTTTAGACAAAAATGATATTAGGAACCTCAATATGATTTATGAAGACCTATCCACACACATCCCACATGTGTGGGAAAGATGAATTTTTTTTTTTGAGTTTCAGTTCTATGTATGGCGACCCCCCAAAATTATTGTTCATCTTCTATTTTTGTGTAAAAATTCAGCAGTACAGCGCTTATAGTTTCGGAAAAAAGTGGCTGTGACATACGGACGGACAGACAGACAGACATACATGACGAATATATAAGGGTTCCGTTTTTTGCCATTTGGCTACGGAACCGT
Organism: Pseudoips prasinana; assembly: GCA_951640165.1. Classification (NCBI taxonomy): domain Eukaryota; kingdom Metazoa; phylum Arthropoda; class Insecta; order Lepidoptera; family Nolidae; genus Pseudoips; species Pseudoips prasinana. The sequence goes on from OX621239.1 coordinate 11,653,984, forward strand.
AAAAAGGTAGTAAAATGTTGTATAAATTGTTCAATGGATAGTTAGTAAAGTAATAATACACAATTTACTAGTTCAAAACTCTAAAATTGTGTAGTTTTACATATTTTATTGAAGGCAGGTTCACTGCCAACTGAGTCACGGCGGTCGTTTTCTGTATCTATATTGTTATTAACCTAACCTTAAGATGTAGTGTGTTGGTGAGGGGATTATATAGTGTAGATTAATGGTCAAATGAAGATCAGATAGTAAAAGCCACCTGAGCCCTATCCCAAACTCCATAAGGGTGCCCTGAGGTGTTCGTCGCTTAAATTAACAAACTATTAGTACAGGGCCTTCTACGCTCACCATTTGCATCATAATTCCTAATATAGTCATACATTAATAAATATATAGTAGCATAATACTTTGTTTGTGTTCGAACAATATTTATGTGACAAGACAGGTCGCCGACTTAAACTAGTTCTTATAATGTAAGCTTAATATTAAGTTGCAATACGTAAGTAATTGGCGTGGTAAAGCACCTTAGCTGACGGTCAATCTAGAGATCGCCTTTCCGTGCTTCAGAGGGCACGTTAAGCTATTGGTCCCGGTTTTGGTGAACAGACAACAACAGTCTTTAAACAATTTCATAAGCCTACGGGGTGGCTTGAACCAATGGCATGTGAATATCAAAGCAATAAAATAAAAAGAGAAAAAAAAAGAAATACATTTTACTATTGTTATTATAAATAAAAATAAATATCTTAGGACAACTAACACACTGCCACGTGATCCTAAACCAGACAACTGATATACATACTTATGACATAACTCTAAATACATATGATACTATAGATAAATTACATCCAGACTCAGACCAAGTAATCGTGCTCATCCTACAATTATTTATATATAATAATAATAATAATATCTGGGGACAATGTCACACAGATCATCCTAGCCCCAAACTAAGCAAAACTTGTACTATGGGTACCAGCCGACGATATACATACTTATATAGATACATAAATACTTATATACATAGAAAACACCCATGACTCAGAAACAAATATTCGTGCTCATCACACAAATATTTGCACTTACCGGGATTCGAACCCAGGACCACCAGCTTCGTAGGCAGGAACACTACCAACTAGGCTACGGTGACCTGTGTGGATGGAAATCGAACCCACGACCTCTGGCTTCAAAGTAGAGACTCTAACAACTAGACGAACAGACCGGCCGAATCATTTTTTTTTATATCAAAGACCTGTCAAGTAAATATTTACAAATTTTCAAGTTTAATTTAAACATCATTAACTATTTGATCTTTATCATTCCGAAAGGTAATAAATAAAATAGAAATCGATAAACTAGGAGTATTATTTGTTGCAACAACATGGCATACAATTTATATAAATTTCGTTTCAATGGGTACAAATGATTGAACTATGGGCATTTAGTTAATTTAATTAAATATCGCTTAAATTGAAATAGTTCTCGCAAATTGATTAGCTACTGTGAATGATGCCAAGAAATTCCATTAAACTGAATATTGGATACTAAGTTTCCGAGTAAACGGCCTCGCTGTGACGTAGTTAACATGGAGAAAAAAGGGTTTCTAAAAAAAATCCAATAACATTATTTTACGACTTAAGATTTGAACCGAGGACCTTATTATTCAACCGTGTACCTATTGTCAAGACAGGACTCTCGGATTAAGGAAACTACAGCCTCTCTCTGGCGACCACTTTGGCTAAGACGCTAAACAGTATGCTAGACCAGTAACTGAAAAAGCACATGTTTTGTAGTGTGTACAACACACAGTTTGTACACACTACAGTTAACAATCACGTTATATATACATTTAAAACTTAAATTCTACTAATAAACATGATTTATTATTTAAATTTGGTTGTGCAGGGAAAAGTGGAGGGAACCAGATCGCGTGGCAGGTCACCTATGCGCTGGACTGACCAAGTGAAATCCGCAGTAGGAAGCTGCGTATCTGACTGCGCCAGACAGTCCGCCAACAGAGAGAGATGGCGGGAGTTCGTGCGGAAAGCTGTGTCCATCTTTACCACCGACGTGGATGCCTCGATGTGACCACGACCGCTCTGACAAGCGTAACGAAAGAGAAAAAGAAGAAGATTATTAAAAAACAAAACTATCTATATCAATATTAAGGCATATCACCATACATTAAAATATTAGTAGTTACTTGGTACTAAAACTTCGGATCCAAAGGTTGCGGATGCGATCCTCATACAAGACTAACATTCTGCTTGTAGCATCTCAGTATATAACTAAATGAAAACCTACTATATGTGCATAAAAATATTGTTCCTTCTGTAAAAGGAGCGATACGCATAATATAAATACTAGATATAAGAATAATCTTATGTTACATACTACCAGGCTCCACAAAATAAGTAATTCTTGAATGGGGCAATGTATAAGATTCTATAACAGACTTCCCAATGATATAAGAGAATTGTCGGCGAATAAGTTTAAAAGAATTATTAAAGCCAAATTGTGTAGCAGGGCACATTACACAATTTCTGATTATTTAAGTGACAAAAGCACTTGGGATTGAGTTGTTCTAAGTTTTAAGATTTTTTACTAAAAACTTAAATAAATTTTATTAAACAAAGGATTCCAAATTGATTTAAGATTTCTTTTATTTACATATTGTTTGTCTGTGGAACACAAACAATATGTAAATAAAAAAAATCTTAATAAATTTTATGAAATAAAAGGATTCCTACTAAGTTTTCTAGCAGTGTTACTCAGGATCTTTCAAGTTATGCACTCCACGGTAGGGTATAAAAAATTACGATTCCACATAAATGTAAAAATTGTCGCGGAATAAATGAACTTTGACTAATATTATTTTTTTCACAAATTATAACAAAAAATGGACCTGGACTCATTATAACAAAAAATATCGTAGCCATGCCAGTCTTAAGTTAAGTAACAATGAGCTAGGTATATAGGAGGATAGGTAGGCGACTTAAGTAACTGTAGCATTCATAACAATAGCGGTTGTCATCTAAAACAATCCAAAAATATTTGCTAAATGTACCATTGTATCTATCATATGTTTTTGTATGCTGTAAGTCAAGATACGCCGAAGGGCATATTGATAAACGAGCGCTTAGGCTTCGCGACGTGCATACAAATACATTGCGGAGATATTTCATGTTTAACGTCTGCCGGTTTACCGCAACGTTTAGACGTTGATACAGGATTCTTTACCAACAATATACGCACACTATTTGTTGAATAAATATGAAGTAATCGATCTATATTGGGATGAGTGGTGACGGCGGCGCATATCAGAATATCATCACTGTAAGGAGGAGGTACTTCCCCAGTCGGGCTGCACTTTGAACGAATGAACGCTGTGCCCTAACTAAATCCGGAACAAATAATCACACAGAGATTTTTCCTGAGTTGGAATCGAGCACTTAGTAGTCAGGGACACTAACCACTAAACCAACATTAAATTTACACATATTTTACATTTTTTTTTAATTTATTTGTTTTCATATTCTACAGATTATTATTGTACAGACGCCAGCACATTCAGCTACCCCAATCTGTCAAATTTATTTTATAGATTTTTAACTTTATCACATAAGCATGAGGTTCACTTTCAATTGGGTAAATTTAACAAATTGGGGTAGCTTGATGTGCTGGCGTCTGTACATGGACTTTTCTGTTACCACTAATATGTCTGTGATCTCACTAGGCAGAGCCTGTATCGAGGCTATCAATGGACTATTGCATTTTATCATTAGGTCTAGGTCACAATTCACGTCATAAAGATTTAAGTTAATACATATGATATAAACAATTTGATTCTTATTAATAAAATACAATTTGGTTTAGGGAAATTCAGTTAAAGATCGTTCTAATTATAAATGCACACAGTAACTAATAAATAAACATATCATGAAAAAAAAAATTAAAAAAAAACTTAGATTAGTTTTTTTTCACGAAATGTTTAATATTAATTACTGCGTGCATTTGTAATTAGTACGATCTTTGTCTGAATTTCGCTAAAAAAATAAAAATATATATTTTGAATTCAATTTTTCATTTTAGCGAGTTAACAATGAGAGCCTCGCTAAATAAACAAGTGGTGGATACTATGGGTTGAACTCGAGTCGGTCTCGCCATTATGTTATCTCAAGCTTATACAACCACAAACAAGTTTACAATCATCATTAAATGAAGCAATTATGCAATATTACTTACAGTAAACTCAACATTGCTGGTCAATGTACCGTGTTAAATTAGACATATAGGGCATAGATGGTTTTAAGCCCCACTACCCTATGAGTCTTCTACATTGCCAGAAGGTTGTTTGGGCTTTGTCAATATTCAACTCCTTGTACTGGTTCTAGTTTGCTAAAACTGTCCTAGTCATAGCAGCAAGGAGGGCAGTACCGGCAACGTGGCTGGGTCATTATCAGAGGGTATGCTGCGATATTTTTGTGAGTAGTTCCATTTTTATACGATTCTGGAGCTGATTGCTCACTCATGAGTCGGTGGCTTATAATTTTCAAGAAAAACGGTTAAATAATATGTATTCATATTGTTGTGCTATCCAGTAATTTGTAATGTGTGGTGACGGCAGCCAATATGATAAAAATCATATTTGTAACTTCTAATTCATCACTATGGGAGTGATGAATTAGAAGTAAATAAATATTTTCAATCCATTTTATATGATCCACAATTGGTGTAGAGTATCGCTTACTAATTAGAATTAACTCAGTGTAGCTGAATAAGTACTTTCGAAAAGCAGAGGCACGAACGCCTCAAAAACAAAATTAGTTGGCTTCCACCTTAATAGCATTGACCTATTTTTCTAAATTTGGACTTAATTGCTTTCCACCCTATACTCTTTTCATTCTTGTTGGTACTTAAATGTTAACACAAACCCAATACCCGTCGTTTTGCTATTGTACCAAAATGACAAGACTATATATATTACTAGCTGTGCCCCGCGGTTTTACCTGCGTTAAACTTTATAAATGATTACATCTCCTCCCCCGTAGGTGATAGCGTGATAATATGTAGCCTATATGTTGACCCGACCTCTTAGTAATATTCATGCAAAATTTGAAGTCAATCCATGCAGTACTTTTGAGTTTAGCCCGGACATACATACAGACAAACAGATAAACCGACAAAAATTCTAAAAACTATATTTTTGGCTTCGATATCGATTGTAGATTACGCCCCAAGTATCCTTTTAAAAAAATATTCAATGTACAGTTTTGACTTTCCTACGATTTTATTATATGTATAGATGATTATAGAGATAAAAATAAAAAAGTAAACAGCCATGTGGTTTTCGGTCTAAAAAGAAAACAGCGCCACCCCATACCATCCCGTGGGAGTCTTAAAAGGCGACAATGGGATACACCAGGTAGTCGGACGGCGGCGCCACCTCTGTAGTAGCTTTTTTTTTTGTTAATTTTTTTTTTCTTTTTTTTTATGTCAGAGGTCGACAAACGAGCAAGTGGGTCACCTGATGGTAAGTGATCACCACCGCCCATGGAACTCGCAGCACCAGAGGAGTCGCGGGTGCGTTGCCGGCCTTTAAGAGTCAGCAAACAAGTGTTGCTGACCCTTCCCCCCCCCCCCCCCACCCCGATGAGCTCTGGCGACCTTACTCACACTCAGAAACCCAACATTAAATTATTAATGTTATTATTAAGGAATGTCTTCTGTAAGGTGGAGGTACTTCCCCAGTCGGGCTGCTCTTCAAGCGAATGAACGCTGTGCCCTACCTCTCTTAGAGTAGTTGATGTAGGGTGAATACCTAGGCGTGCCACCCGCAACAAGTGTCTGCGGGTGGGTATGTCGGACTCGCACCGACTAAACCTAACCTGCCGTGGACTTCTCTTGGCGCCTAATGGGAGGAGCCCCGGGAACGCGGGTATGCTGCTCCGGTGCTGTAGTAGCTACCGCCTAACTGTGGTCGCCTTATTAAAATGTCCGTAAAACGCAGTCCACCGATGTCAATCAATCGCCCGAACATTTTAAAGTCTCCTGCTACGTCCTACGGATCTGACCCACAACTACATGTGTCTTCACAAGACCCTACGCCGCCTGACTATACTGAGCTCAATGTCACACGTAGATTGAAGCGTAAAACCTTAGACAATCGTGATAAATTATCCGATAATATATCTATCGCCGACCAAATGAGAGATATGTTTCAGTCCTTTGAAGTGAAACAAAATGAAAAATTTGAGGAGCTGATTGAGTCCGTAGTAACTATCAAAAACCAAAATACAGAAATACAAAAAAGTATGGAGTTTCTAGCAAAGAAATATGATGAAATGGTCACAAAAATATCGCAACTGGAACACCAAAACATCTCTTATGCAACCAAAATCGAGTCACTCGAAAATAAAATAGAATTATTAGAACGTAATTCCCGATCATCATCTATTGAAATCAGGAATATTCCTAAGCAGCCTACCGAAAATAAAATCACTCTAGGATCACTTGTCAAGAGTATAGGTGAGGTGATTCAGCACCCTGTGTCGGACGCTGATATTCGAGACGCCTATCGTCTTAAGACAAAAAATGACTCTGGAAATCATATAATAGTAAATTTTTCTTCAACTCTTTGCAAAGATGGTTTCTTAAAACAATGTAAAGACTTCAACAAGGCCAATAAAGACAATAAACTCAGCACCACACACCTCAAATTACAGGGCCCCGCTAAGCCTGTATTTGTCCTCGAATCTTTAACGAGCCTCGGAAGAAAACTTGCGTATCTGGCCAGAAAACAAGTCAAAGACAATAACTACCATGGTACCTGGACTTCATATGGAAAAATATACATAAAACGAACTCAAGACTCACCAGCCATACGTATAAACTGTGAACAAGATCTAAATAGAATAGTACCGAAATGACTATCCCTGAGTAATTGTAAACTTTTTTGTCTTATATTATGTACTCTTTGTTTTATATTCTGTTACGTAATACTTGTTTTTCCATGTAAAATCTTATGTTCTACTCCATTTCAACGCACGATCATCACACACACACTACTTTTGTATCTACACATTCACACTCTACACTCAATTCCTATATACACTCACTATCCAATCACATCATTACAAAATGGTCTCTTCCACACTACTATACTACATTCTAATATCCACTTGCCTTTACCAAAAATCATGACAATCGCACAATACGCCAAAAAATTATCTAACATGCCTGTCGCACATTATCAGAACTCGCCTATCTGTAATACTGCTGTTAACATTCGATAATATAAACGAAATAATTGACGACTTTCAAGTTGCACAATCATCAAACTGCGAAATAGATGACTGCTCAAGACTTATTGATACCCCTCACCTGAGCTTAAAAATCATACATCAGAACATACGCAGTGTTAATCGCAACTTCCCAGGATTTCTAACAACACTTCAAAGATCAAGTATCGATTGGGATCTGATTGTGCTATCTGAATGTTGGCTGCGTCATGCTCACTTCATCCCCCCTTTAGATGGCTATAATTACATTCAAAGCGGAAATAACCTAACGCAAAATGAAGGTGTGATTGTCTACATAAAAAGCACTATGCGAGTAACTGTGTTGACTTCCACCCTGCGCGACGCCAACTGCGTTACAATAAAAGTGAATAGAAATACAATCGTGGTTGCTATTTACCGTCCCCCTGGACATAAAGACTTACAACCGTTCCTAGATTCTCTTAACGAGCTTCTTAATAATCTAAAATGTCCTAATATCATAATAATAGGAGACATAAATGTGGACATAACGCCTAATAATAAAGATCCCGATTCAATGACTTACCTGAATCTGCTTGCCTCGCACAGCGTTTTACCTGCACATCAGTTACCCACTCATAGTAAAACCTGCTTGGACCATGTCATGCTAAAAAGCACACTTCCAGCTTACTGTTTTGTTGCAGAGACCTCGGTTACTGATCACGACGCCGTAATAATTGTACTGAAACTCCAGGTTCAACATACTAAGGCTTTAACCATAAATAAAATCAATTACAACAGATTAGATGTTGACATGAGTAATATAGGTTTTGACTGTATTTATAACTCACATGACGCTAATGAAGCTACTTCACTTTTAATATCTATCCTTAACTCCTTAATCAAATCTAACACGCATATGATTAGAGTCCCAAATCGCAGGCGTATTAAAAAGCCATGGATGACTACTGGTCTCTTAAGGTGCATTAAAAATCGAGACAAATTGCACATTAAAGCTAAGAAAAATCCCAGCAACGACATAATAAAAACTACTTATCGTAGATACAGAAATTTCTGTAATTCCCTACTTAAAAAGATTAAAGTAAATTATGAACAAGAGCAACTAAAAAATTCGGCAAAATCTAATAGTAAGGCCTTGTGGGACACTATAAAAACGGTTACACACTATAACACAAAATCACACTCAACTACAGATTTAATAACACCTAATAATCCAATATCCTCAATTAACAACATTAATAGTTTTTTCGCATCATTGGGTAAAACTTTAGCCGATAAAATCCCTTCCTCTGTACCTGATGTCTCGTCCATTGACCCGTGTCCCTTTTCATTTGTTTTAACTCCGACTACCGAAGCTGAGGTTCGAAACTATATACTCAACCTTAAAAAGATAAACTCTTTTGGACGGGACAAAATCTCGGGAACCTTCCTAAAGCGATATCATCATATATTAGTGCCCCCTCTAACGTATATCTTTAACCTTATGTTTGACACCGGAATTTTTCCCAAGGAACTAAAACTCGCCGAAGTAATTCCTATATATAAGAGTGGGGACAGAGGCTGTGTCAACAACTACAGACCCATCTCTATTCTTTCGACTCTCTCAAAATTAGTAGAAAAGCTTTTAAATAAACGTTTGATAGATTATCTAGAGTCCAAAAACCTCTTATCTAAATCGCAATTTGGCTTCAGAACAGGTATCTCCACAAGTGACGCGGTGCATGAGTTAACTCATCATATTGTGTGCAATCTAGATAATAATAAAAAAGTAATAGCCATCTTTCTAGACCTAGCAAAAGCATTTGACACAGTCTCTGTCCCACTCCTATTGAAAAAACTAGAGAAGCTAGGCATCCGTGATGTGCAACACAAATTGTTGACGGATTACCTCAGTGATAGATACCAAAGAGTAAGAGTTGGTGATATCACTAGCAATGATCTACCAATTACATTTGGAGTTCCCCAGGGCAGCGTACTCGGCCCTACGCTCTTTCTTACATACCTAAATGATTTATGTGACTTACAGCTAAAAAATGGCAAGATCGTAACCTTCGCGGATGACACTGCACTAGTATTTCACGGAGATAGTTGGAGTGACACCTTTTCTTTTGCACAGATGGGTTTCAATGCAGTCTCATTATGGCTCAGGAATAATGGACTAACACTAAATGTCGACAAAACCAATTACATTTGTTTCGCGATCAAAAATACTCCAACAAACCTACCAAATGATGGCGTCATTGTTTCCCATACCTGCCTAGAGTATCACTCCTGTGCTTGTAGCCATCTAAAAAGAACCACTAATATTAAATACCTCGGCGTCATATTGGATAGTTCCCTATGTTTCAACTACCATATAGATCTTCTTTCAACCAGAATACGCAAACTCATATTCATCTTTAAAAATCTGCGCCACATAGCTGATAAGAAGATCATCAAAATGGTCTATATCTCTCTATGCCAACCCATCTTATCCTACTGTATTTCTATATGGGGTGGCACCTGTAAGACTAATTTAATAAAGGTGGAAAGAGCTCAAAGGGCAGTACTTAAGGTTAGCCACTTTTTGCCTTTTTTACACCCAACTGTTGACCTTTATAAAATCTCGGATGTTCTTACAGTGCGCCAACTATATATACTAAATATCGTCCTAAAGCAACACTCTCTTCTTCCATATGACTCTTCCATCATTAACAAACGTCGTAAGTATAGGGTTTGCGCTTCAACTGACAATCGTTGGCACACAGAATTTGCACGCAAATTTTTCAGTTTTCGGGGACGATATCTATATAATAAAATTAATCAAAAATTAAATATTTACTCCCTAACTAATTATCAATGCAAACAAAAAATTTCTAATTGGCTAAAATCTCTTAACTATGAAGAAACTGAAAATCTTCTATTTATCCCATCATAGTTATTTCATATTTAAGATCGCACTACACTATACACATACACACACACACACACACCACACACACCCACACCACATACACACAGACACACCACACACACACACACACACACACACATACACACACACACACATAGACACACCACACACACACACACACACCTCGAGTACTGATATACTTCCTCAACACAACTTAATCATTGAATGCCAAATTACACCTTCATGTCTAGAGTTAGGAGAGGCTGGTCATCTGTCATACAGGTTTACCACCTAGTACGGATACCAGTCTCTCACACAGATTTCACCTCTACAATGTTAAGCAAACATTAATGAATTAATTGTTAATAAGACATTTTTCATGTACCTATTTTCTGTGTGAGAGAAGAAATAAAGCTATTATTATTAAAAATTCTCATGCCAAGCGTGGTGACGACAAACCCTCTAAATGGCAACGTTATAAAATCTTTTGGGGGAGGCTTATGGCCACCTGTGGACGATATCAGGCGGATGATGATGATGATGTATCAGCCACTTAGAGTGGCTTTATTAACACACCTAACAACGAAAACAACACTTGTGGATGTAACGTGGTTCACAGTACAAAATCTATAAAGTTACATTCCAAAGCCATGTTATATCCCACTCTATCAGTAGATCCTCATTTATAACTTATGGAGAGGTGCTTACACAGTACACTTCTCTTACGATTCCCTAATTCAGATTAACGTTATGGTAAAGCATAACTCACCTAGAGGCGCTCATAGCCAGATGCTCTCACCAGTCAGTAAGTGATTGACGAGGTTAAGCAACTAGGCTCGCGGTCAATCCATAGATGGGTGACCGCCAAAATGGTTTAATTTCTTAGGTTCTCCGTGCTTCGGAAGTCACGTTAAGCTGTCGGTACCGGTTGTAGCTATTAGGCGGTAATATAACAGTCGTTAAGCCATGTCAGAGGCCTACTGGGCGGCTTGAACACCTCTGAAACTTGGGTAACCGCCCATACGATACTTAAATAAGTAGTAATAAATCACCTACATGTATGAAAATTACAATTTCTTTGTAATTCATATAATAAATGTATACAACATGTAACTTAATTAACGCACATCCTAAAATTATTTGTTCAGAATCGTTTACTGAATCGATTTATATAATTTTTAATATAGATAATTTTTGTTAGAAAAAAAAATTAATACTACGGATATTATTGTCATATTAAGCCTATACAGTCAAAATAAATTAAAAAAGACCGTAAGTCAAATAATAAGACTTTTAAATTGCAGTTTTATTTGTATTCATACAAATTCCATCATTCAATACAAAATAAAGAAAAAATTAAGTTTATTCCAAGAAACTTATTTAGTAAATAACAATGCATATACACGTTAAATTAAAAATTCAGTGTATGTATTATGATTACATCATAATATTCTAATTGGGGTGTCTGAGGGTGTGCGTTAATTACGTTACATGTTGTATAATTATACTTGAAATAATGCTATAGGTTTACTTAAGTAATTCGTCATTAAAGATGTACAAAGTAAAATACTATACTATTAATGGGGACGATAACGAGTTCTCAAAAAGAGCTCTAATTATTTCGATAAAATAAACAGAATTTTAAATGTAGCTTCTTAAGCTTAACTTCTCATCTTCAAAGGGAAAACTTATTATGAGCTAAACGAATTTACTGCGCCGATACTTTAACCCTATATTTATTATTTCTTCGCTGTGTAATACATTCATATTTTCTATTGTTTTGACTGATGTGGGATTATTAGCTTGCTCAAGGAGTTTCAATTTTGATAGTATTTCTACTTGTAGGTACTTACCGGTGTTATTTTTGTCAGCATAGGAAAGTCACTTGAGTCTCCTATGCTGACTAAAATTTCAAGTCTCCCAGTCAAAAGTTTCAACTCACCTCAAATTGTGACTCACAATTTGTGGCGAGTTTATTTGATGCACAAAACACATTACAATCACAATATAAACACCTTAAAGCTAAACATTTTGATTTAGATTGTAACGTATGTACGTGTATGAAAAGCTCATAATATTTAAAAACGTACAAGAATATTATGAAGTTTGTCGACACCTGTAGCTCTTAACAAAATATATATATATATATATATAACGGGTTTAGACCCTTCAGGCATAACATCTCGGGTCTCGGGGATCCGCGCTTTTTGTCAGCAAAGAAGACTGCATGGGTATTTTCTATTCATAGTTCAAAATACAAACACAATGTGTAGTCTTAACTTCGCTAATTGTCAGTTTAATCAAGCCGGGATGCAATATATTAATAATAATTATATACACACGGCAATCTGATCCCGACCTAAGCAGAGCTTGTACTGTGGAAACCAGTTAACTGATATACTACATAATACTACTTTTTTTTGTAAATACATACTTATATAAATAAATTACACCCAGACTCAGGACAAACAGACATGCTCATGCACAAAAATATATGTCCTAGGTGGGAACCGAACCCAAGATTTTGCATGCGCCGGTATAATACCCAACACGTGTTTCATTTCTCCACGGACCATTCTCAAGGGAAGAAGATGGTCCGTGGAGGCCTGAAACACTTGTTTCATCATTTCAATATTCACTTTGTATTTTGAATGTTATGGATGACTTTTAAGTCAATTCAATCAACCAACGACCGAGCTCAAGTAGCATTTAACTATAAATATATAAAAATTACCAGAAATTTATTGTCAAATAGCCATTTTCCATTTTAATTATCAAAGTAACGCCTGATTCCCTTACCTATCTATTCATAGTTTTCATTAACTATGTATAACATCTCAAAAATGGGAAATCATAAGTTTAATCGTCCGGCGTGTCTCGAACCTGCACTATCTACCAATCCGGGGTAGGCGCTCTGCGTTAAGCTACGAACGATACACGCTGGCAGATCAAACTTAGCGGTCCCATGCTAACACCCTTTCGGAGGATGTAGGTATTATCTATCGGTTTTTTTTTTCTAGAAACATGGCCGACTGATATGTTCACAGTTGCATGTGAAAGATCGTATCATATTGATAATACCTTCCAAATTATTAAATTTTAATTAAGGTTCGTGACCCGCCGGACGATTAAACTTATGATTTCCCATTTTTGAGATTAGATAAACGCTTTGCATTGCGAACAATGCTATAAAAATTTAAATTTAATATGTATAACATTGTATATTAACTGATAACTACTTTTAAAGAATAATAACTCAAACTATACTGTGGCTTTACAACATAAACAGTAGGCACAATAATTACAAAGCCAGTAAACAAAATAGGGGAGCTGTTTACGACTGGAATGCGCCACCGCGGCCCGCTTGAATAAACATGAATCATAAACGCTTTACTACATTCAAATTCCACCAATATCAGCTAGGGGAGCATCTTTGATAATGGCTAAATAAAGTCTATTGGTTGAACTGTCGATTTAATCTCAAAATCTTGAGTGACATCGGTCCGCAGACTTCATTTACATTTAGGTACACAAAACTAAGTTCGCTTTGAGATAATTTTTGAGAGAAATTCATCAGAGAGTCATGAAACTATTAGAATATTTTGCTGTTTAGTGGTTAGTTTGAATTTTTTATCTATATACAAATCAGTATGTAGGTACTGCTGTGTGGTGATGGCGGTGAATATCAGAATATTATCACCCATGTCATCCCGTGGGGGGCGTAGAAGTCGAGACGAGGGAATATCCAGACGACGGGCAGGAGAGTCTCTCTGACCATCATACTGCGATCGCCAACCCATGTGCCAAGCGTAGTGATTATGGCATATCCCCCCTATATTATATATTATTACCCCCCCCCCCCCCCTAATATATATATATTTACAGCTGTTATGATGACGATGATGTATTGATGACAACACGTGCAGAAGGAGAATATAATAGGGCCACCCCATACCATTCCTGCTTCTTTTAAAATTATTAATTGTTATTTTAAATTCTATTTTTATTCACTAATCATCATCATAATTAATCAATCAATATAATCTAATATTAAATAAATGTAAAAAGTACTATTCACTACCGATGTCAGCGTGCTCTTCAGGGAGTTTGGGCCTAGCATCTTTATTACAAGTTATTTTAAAAATAACTTAGCGAAGATGCTAGTCACCACACAAATCTATGTGACCTAGCATCGTAATGAACCTCTATATTTTTATTGTACCAGTATGCTGCACATACTGTAGTTTTAAGCACACTTAGTATACCTAAATGTTCTCAATGAATTTGATGTGGTGAAAATAAAATTATTATTATTCCAAATTATTTATTTAAAGTTCTTATTTTTTACATATTTATATCTATAAAATTGAAATAAAAAAGAAAACAATAATATATACTATTATTATTATTATTATTATTCCGTTGCGTAAAAGGCGACTAAGGGATACACCAGGTAGTCGGATAGTCGTCACGTGTGCACTAGCTACAACATAGCTGCGGTCGCCAACTCGCAAATCAAGCGCGGTGAATACGGCAGACCCCCTAAATGGCATCGATATAGAAACCTTTGGGGAAGGCCTGTGTCCAGCAGTGGACGGTATCAAGTATGATAATGATCACAACACATCTGATGAAATGTTGGATTGTCGTGTTTACTGTGGTTGCGTAGGTAATTAAATATTTATATATTTTCAAAGATAAATGATGTAGTAATTTGTTTTTTAAAAATACCGAAGTGAGATTATAACAATCACTGCCATCTAAATAAGCTTCACCAACAATTTTTTATATTCATTAACACGCTTTTATGAGCTTCACTTGTAACTATGTATGTAAGAAAATCTTAGAATCTTAATTTGACCCACTTCCCGTTCTCCGATTAGGATGAAATTTTGCACACGCTCAGAGTTTTGATGACAATACATGATTAGCTAAGAAACGACATTACAAATCCAATATGGCGGCCTCCCCAAGATGGCGGACTGGCTGCTTGAAATCCATCCTCATAATACGGGTATCAAATGAAAGGGTTTGCTGTCAGGAATACGAGAAAAATTGTCACGTGACTTAAACCCAATATGGCGGACGTCCAAGTAATTTTTAGTGAGTGTTAAAAGCGTGTTTTTTAGTTTTTTAAACTATTTTTTTAGATCTAACACATTATCAATAAACGTATAACAATGTAGGTAACAATTACTTACACAATCGCAAATAATTATTAATAGAGTTTTACAATTTAAACACAAAATATATCACACTGAGGTTTTTATGTTATTATTTTATTATTCTGCGCTTTTAAATTTGGCGATTCTGTAAGTAGTGATTTCTTTTTGTAAATAGAATCTTTTTAAGAAGAAACATTTAACCATACATCATACCTCGAATTTCAAATATCTTTTAAAACGATTAACTCTGAACATAATATTTTGACACGTTAACGAAACAAATATGACGAGCAACCTTTATCGCCGAAAAGGTTTTTGAAGAAGCATGACTTTTGTAATCTGGATAACACCACTAATGAACTAAAACAACCCAGTCAGTCTCAAACAAACCGAATGGCATTTAATTTATTATATAAGGTGTAACATAAATAGTCTATATAGTTTTGCAATAGGTATGATTTTTGTTTCTGGAAGCCATTTAACTTAATTTTATATAAATACCGTTTACTTTATTCATTGTTTTTTATTTTATATCTAGCGGAAGTTTGTTGAATACAATTGTAGCCATAAAACAGACATTGGCTCTCATTCATTGTATTCATAATAACATTTTTCACAACATTATTGCAAAACTATTTCACGAGTTCACAAATTTTAAAATATAATGTGTTATGTGACTGTCTTTATAATACAAATTATGCAATGAATAATTTTATTAATGATTTAAGAACTTATTTTATGGAAATTGCACGCCTAGAAAATATACAATTTTGTTCTACAACTCAATTAGTAAAATCTTTGTTACGACTATATTCGTAAATAAAAAATGAGTATGAATTTATTATAATAATAATTAAAACAGTTTAGACCATTAGTGTGAACAAATATTAGTAACAACTATTAGTCTTATTTAAAAACGCTACTTAAATTTAAGCCGGCCGCTCAACCATGGTTTATCAAATTTTTCATTTAAAAACACGATTTAACTTTGACCCGCGGTTGAGCCATGTCAAAATTTAAACCACGTCGGCCCCTGGTTTAAAGCTTGCTCAAATATGGCGGATTTTATTTGCATCAGCTGACGTTTTGTTTGACGTTTGTTTGTGAATGGAGGTTTTATTGAAGTTACTAACCGTTTTAATTTTAAAATAAATACTGAATTCCAGTGGGAATCTTATAACAAACTTCAAAATCCACCGAAGAAAATCAATAGTCCTTGAAAATGCACTGTTACGATCATAAATCTATCATTCCATGTCTACCATAGACCAAAAATCATAAAGTTTTGATAAATAATCCGATTTAGTCGATTAATTTTGGCCAAGCTCTATACCAGTCTCAGAAATGTTGACAGTGTAAAATAAAATGACGTTACTTAGCTGAGAAACCTTTAAGTAGGGTTTTTAAATAAAGAAATAGTTGAGCGGGGTTTAAGTGGTTGAGCAGGGTTTAGCTGAGACATGGTTAAGCGGCGGATCAAGGAATTATTTTAAATAAGAGTGTTAGTGTATAATTAGTGATATTATGAATTTCAATGGTTATATATTTTAATATTTACTTTTTATTTTAATAACCAAATATAGTTTTAACAGCCAAATTAAATTGTTTAATTTTGATATTTTTGTTGATAAAACCGAGACAGTGAGAAGGGTACTCAGCCTAGACTTTTTTAAAAATAAATTGTGTAAACGTGTTTAGTTGTTATAACTTAACTTTATTTGATCACACTATTGTTACATATGCAACTATCTATTCGTGAAGACCTCTTATTGGCTCTCAGGAACTACAATAATTGCATATGATTGTCACTATTTGCTGTTGGTCTTCCTAAATAAATAAATAAATAAACTTTAATGTGAATTTTACCTTGAAAGTAAATAAAATTGACTCAAAATCCATATTGCAAAAAGTACATAAAATTTCACGGGTGGGTTTCTTTAAAGAGGGACTATTTATAGAACCGGTGAACCTAATTACTTCCGCTGGTATTGGTCAGAATTGAATCCATTGTCTTTGGAAGATCAATACTTGGCATCGAAACAAGGGGTCAAGATACCAATAACAACTAATATTTTTATTTAATAATGTATAGGAGGTTGCCCGACGGAAGTTAAGCTTGCTTATATAAGGATAGTTCGTTCTTTAGCAATTCATTTATAATAATATCCTAGGACATTATTTACACACGGCTATCTGATCCCAAACTAAGCAGAGGTTGTAGAGGTACTATGGTAACCAGATAACTGACATACTACATATCTACTTTTCTTTTATAAATACATACTTATATAGTTAATTACACCCAGACTCAAGACAAACAGACATGTTCCTGCACACAAATATCTGTCTTGGTTGGGAATCGAACCCCCGACCGCCGGCGTGAAAAGCAAACATTTGCGAAACACGTCAACAGGCCCGTCAAAATTGCCTTGTCGGTCTAGTGGTAGCGTGTTCAACTGTCCCGGATACATTTCTCGGGTCGGGCTGGCGGTGCTTACCGTTACCTAATATTCACAGACTGGTGAGAGCAACTAGTTATGTGTGACTCTTGGATGAGTCTGGTACATACAGACGCCAGCACATCCAGCTACCCCAATCTGTCAAATTTATTTTATAGATTTTCAAGTTTATCACTTAGCATAAGGTTCCCTTTCAATTGGGGAAATTTGTCAGATTGGGGTAGCTTGATATGCTGGCGTCTGTACAATATCACCACCCCATCTCATCCGGCGTGGAGCGTAGAAGTCGGCCTGAGGGACTATATACCAGAGATTGGGCAGCAGTGTCTTCTGAATACTATGACCATCATACTGCGATTGCCAACCTTTCTCGCCAAGCGTCGCGATTATGACATAAACCCTAAAATGATGGACACCTCTATTAAGCAGTGGATGTCTTTTGGCTGATATGTTAACGCTGATAAGTCTGGTGACATTGCTTTCATACACCATACATTAACATGATTATGACATCATCTGCCGTCATAGTCATGTTCCGCCAAAAACCCTCTCGCCAGGAGTGGAAATTTCATCCATATTCCTTGAATGGTCGTCTGCGACTGTAAATTTCACCTGAAACTTTTTACCTGGTATGACATTGCAACCTTCAAGAATCGAGCCTATTGCTTTCTTAAAGGCCGGCAACGTACTTGTGGCCTCTGGTAATGCGAGTGTCCTTAAGCTTACCATCACCACTAACCATCCGGTGAGCCACCTGCTTGGCTGCGTGTAAGATGGAATATTTCTCCAGTCGAGCTGCTCAATAACAGTATGCCTTGCTTCACTTACATATCATCACCCCATCTCATCTCGTGGGGGACGCAGAAATCGTCCAAGGGAATACCTACCATAGAACAGGCATCAGCGTTTTTCTGTGAATTATGACCATCAAACTGCGACCGCCAACCCGTCTGCCAAGCGTGGCGATTATGGCATATCCCCCTATTCTATACTTTGTTATTCTTATTGCTTTGTCTGACATGATGATGATGATGAATTGGCATGTGTAAGATTTCTAAAGTTGAACATTTAGAGGCTCAATATTAAACGCCCAAACGCGTAATGATGTTCAAAGTTGTCGATTCAAAACTATTACAACAATATAAATTTTAACGATATTCGTGAAGCTGAAATCAAGAAATGTATCATATACGAAACTATGAAAATGGAACCAAGTTATTATACAGCACAGGTATATTCTATTTTTTATTCATTTTTCTATCTAACGTTAAATCCAATTCGGTTCTATCCCAATCAAAAATCCTACACGTGCACAATGATGTCTTCAAATTGCCGGTCATACTGCAATATTGCATCTAAAAAACGTGCTTTTTGAAAATAGTCCTTTTAAGTAAAATCATAAAGTCTGATATCGATAGAAAAAAATCGGCTGACCTTTGAAAACAATATGACAGTGTGATACTGTCATATTTTAGAAAAAAAGAAAATAAACTAAATATACACATACGTATTCTTCTAAATTTTACTGTACTGTTCGATTAGGTCTTCTGATTATGAAATATGTTACATAATTTTGTGAAATAAATATTATTACTATTATTAAAAAAAGAAGTGCTATGTAGTACTAGGTAATGGTAACAGTATTGCTAGTACTAGGGATTCTGATCATTGCTTTTTTTGCCAAAACTTGTGAAAGTAAGTTTTCTCAGACAACATTAAAATTTATCTCAATTCCTTTTTCATTCACTCTTCAAATGAAATGATCAGAAATATTTAGTAGATCACAATAAAAATTGAATAAAGGGAATAAAAGCTTTGATGACATCTTGTTAGCATCTCTTTAATGTTATGAGGTATTTCTGAGTAATTTATTTCGAATATGTGTGTTCTTTTCATATGAGCTATAATAGAAAAAGATGTAATGATATTTGAATTAATTCATTGGTACAAAGTACAAAATCACCGACATTACCTATCGACTGGAAATAGAAATATAAAAAAAAATAAGTTAGTCAAGTATCAGAAGAAATCTATTACTTTTGTAAGCAACAATTTGTCAACAGTAAGACTAAACAAGAGGCGTTTAAATCACAGTCCTATTGTTGATAATAAAGGCAACCACGAGTTTCGATACCCATGATATTCACAGTTCGTGACGAGACGCCGACGTGTTTCGAATTCTGGAGCGTTTGCGATAACGCCCGTCGATTCAGATTTGAATATGAATAGAATATTAATGAAAAACTTGTTCCCGACTATCAGAAGACTCAGTCGTGATTTGTTTTGCTGTTATATCTCGGGTGCGGGGTTCAGGCAATTTACGGCAAACCCCTAACCTGGAAGTTTTACATCTAATACATTTTCATAAAACACAAACAGAACACTGATTGAACACTAACTGTATATATCAAAAAAGATCAGTTATGGTATGAACCGTAACTGATCTGTTTTGATTCTATATGTTTAGTGTAATCAGCTAAAAATATGCATGAGTTCCTGGTTTTCATCTTATAATACCAGCTAAAGTCTGGCCTTTTAACTTGTTCGTTTTTTCAAAAATACCTAATTATATTTGAATTATGCCTTTTAAATGTTGACATTAAATTTAAAAACTGGTATATATTTTATCATATTGAACTATACCAAGTTTGGGCTTAACATTCAATAGTTTCGACTGGCTTGTTGGTCATGTTATTTGAGTCCGTCTATTATATGTTTGTAAAGTACCCCGCGATACAGGGATTAATTCCTTAGTGTGGGCGTTGTCTTTTTAAAAAGAAAAAAGTTTGGATTGCTAAGCTAGATGACGTTCGCTCCCCACGCATAACAACCGTTTGTGTGATGAGTTCGATATTTTTTTATGTCTAGGTGTAATTTATTTATAACATATATGTATGTAAAAAGGTTTTAAGATTTTGTGCAACTTACTGGTTTAATATTTTACACTTTACGTGTTTTTCTTTTTTTATTTTGGTTAAGAATTTTGCTGCATATTACCTTCAACCACATAAACGTAAGCCCGCGAGAATAGATTCCGCTACGAAGAGGAGCGCGTGGGATTATCTTGTTGTATGGGTGTTTGTGGAAATTTGTTTACTAATGTAAATTACACGGCTTCGCGAGATAGGCATTATACGTTGGGTAAACTTACAGTTTCAGTACATAGATACTGTGAACATTCTAATTAATAGGAAATATGGAGATTATGTAGCTGTTACAGCTAATATAATACCTAGATAATCTGCAGATTAACAGATCCGAGATTCAATTTACGAATTCCA
This sequence comes from Pseudoips prasinana, assembly GCA_951640165.1. NCBI lineage: Eukaryota > Metazoa > Arthropoda > Insecta > Lepidoptera > Nolidae > Pseudoips > Pseudoips prasinana. The sequence continues at coordinate 11,675,059 of OX621239.1, forward strand.
AACTCAAGTATATCTATCTATACATATAATAAAATCGTAGGAAAGTCAAAACTGTACATTGAATTTTTTTTATAAGGATACTAGGGGCATGATCGCAAAACTATTCATATTATTACCACGTGTGGGAACAAAACAAACCTAAGAATCTAACCTGGTCACTGTTACATCTCGCCCCTGCCTTCAAAAGAACTATCTTAAGCCGGTAAAAGCCGGTAAACTATTTAAATATGTGCACCCTGTGGAATTCTTTTCGTAACATCTCAATAGAAATTCTTTTAAAACGCGCATATTAACACATTAACTGTACATTGATTTTTTTTAAAGGATACTAGTTGCATGATCTACAATCCATATCGAAGCCAAAAATATAGTTTTTATGTGGAATTCTTTTCGTAACATCCAATAGAAATTCTTTTAAAACGCGCACATTAACACATTAACTGTACATTGAATTTTTTTTTAAAAGGATACTAGGTACATGATCTGCAATCCATATCGAAGCCAAAAATATAGTTGTTAGAATTTTTGTCTGTTTATTTGTTTGTCTGTATGTATGTCCGGGCTAAACTCAAAAAGTACTGCATGGATTTATTTCAAATTTTGCATGAATATTAGTAAGAGGTCAAGTCAACATATAGGCTACATATTATCACGCTATCACCTACGGGAGAAGAGCTGTGATAATTTATAAAATTTAAAGCGGGAAAAGCCGCGGGGCACAGCTAGTATATTATATGTCTGATTCTAAACTATATATTTAAATAAATATGGTCTTACTTACTTATCGCATGGGCACTGGTTACCCTTGTGTCAGAGTTGTTCAAGCCGCCCAGTAGGCCTCTGACATAGCTTAACGACTGCTGTCAAAGACAACAACCGGGACTGACAGCTTAACGTGCCCTCCGAAGCACGGAGACGCTCAGAAATTACACCACTTTGGTGGCCACCCATCTATGGGCTGACCGCGAGCCTAGTTGCTTAACCTCGCCGATCACTTACGGACCGGTGAGAACATATAAGTTCTATGAGCTATTATATAGTGAATGGGAAACACACAATATTTGTATGTATCCCCTTAAGAACGATGTTTGAATGGTGAACATAATGATTTTCCCCCAAGATGTGAATTTTTGGTTCATAACGGAATGGAAACTGTCATGTGCAAGTCAGTGCTGTACACAAAGAGGTACATTCCAAGCTTCGGTCCTAAAAATTACGTACCTAATAAAATATATAAATTCTTTTAGGTTACAAGTAGTAACCATGTAACGGACCTCAGTCTAGCCAAATTCATCAAATTTCTGATATACAATATGACTATACAAGCCTGCTAAGTTCACAAATATAACAAGCGTGTTTCTACCTGTTACCTATTATATTGGTAACAAAAACTTTGTCTTGTAAAGTGGTACTTAAAAGTGGCCTATTTTACACAGCACAGTCTAAACTATACATACATACATAGACTCACGCCTGTCTCCCAGAGGGGTAGGAAGAGACAACGGACTTCCATTTGTCACGATCCTTGCACACCTCTTTCGTTTCGTTTACTGACATTATATTCTTCAGTTCTTGTATTATTCAGTATAGTCTGAACTATACTGTTTAAAAAGGCCACTTTTCAAGTATATTATATTTTTTACAGAATTGAATTGAATTATAATTCAAGAATATAAGTTGTATGTTTATTATAATGCTAAAACCATCATGCCAAAACCACCATCAACCACCATTCGTAATTTAGTGTTGTTATTAATTCAAGGCACTTCTAGCCAGTTCTTCTTAGAGATCCGTATATGATCAGAGAGGTAAAGCACCAAGGTACTGGGTTAGCCTATATATGGGTTACCGTCAAAGTGGTTTAATTTCAAAGCGTCTCCGTGATTCGGGTTGTCGGCTCCGTTGGTTGTAGTCGATCCTAGATTGAAGTCGTTAAGCCATATCGTTGGCCTAGTAAGCAGCTTGAACAACTTTAACCATACGATAAAAAAGATTTACAATTTCATAGGATGAATAGATAATTTTTCCCACCATTCATATTATTACCACGTTTGGAAACAAAAAAGAACTAAGAATCTAACCTAGTCACTGTTACATCTCGCCCCTGCCTTCAAAAGAACTATCTAAACTCCGTCTAATTCAAGCAGTGCTCGATATGTGCACCCTGTGGAATTCTTTCTTTTTTCTCGTATCATCTCAATAGCAATTCTTTTAAAATGCGCACATTAACGAAGTAATCTCCGGTATTGAGCTGATCAATCAAAGCATTTAATACTTTAGCAGACAAGGGGGAAGTTTAAACGGTTTTTGCAATTCTTAAATAACATATTTGCCTAGTGGATAGAAACCAAAATAGATTTGCATTTTCTTACGAAAATAATAAGACATATTTCTCATAAAAGTGTAATGATGATATTGTAAAAAAATATTATTGTGTGAAAAATTATTGACTAACCTATCCCCGTACAGATCAAAACGCAAAGTTTAAAATTATCATTAACTGCCTCGTTGGTCTAGTGGCAGCGTGTTCAACCGCAGATAATGAGGTCCTGGGTTCAAATCCCGGGTCGGGCCAAAAAGTGATTTTTCCGTAAAAAGAAATTTTTAAATATCAGCCCGAACTCTGGGAGTTGGCGGTATTACACCCCCGTGCCTCGGTGAGCACGTAAAGCCGTCGGTCCTGTACCTGACCTGTTGCCGGTCGTGTTGCTAGTCGTCCCATCGGCTCATGAGAGTGATGGAATAGAAAGTGCCACTGTGTTTGTACTTTACACTTGTGCACTATAATATGTCCTGCGCAATTGGCTAGTCTCCATTGAGACTGGTCGCCGTGGCCGAAATTCGGTCGGGAGACCATTATTATTATCCACTATCATATCATCATTAATTTATACAATCCAGCAGTGTTGCAGTTGCTGAGTTTGTATGTGCATTATCAGTATGTGGAGCGCTGGAGATAACCCTTACTCAAAGTGCCAAGTACCGTACGAGTACTAAATTTGGTGGCTGGTTGGCTAGATAAGTAAGTCTAGACGACCAGCCACCGGAAACTTACTACTTAAAACTTAAACATCACTAAGTCTTAAGTGACAAGTAAAGCTATATACTTCTCATCAACAGATGGCCGATTTTGGTTTATATATATATAAACCTTAAAAAAAGTAGTTACAAAATATGTATATGCATTATCGAATGTTCCATTAATATTCTCAAAATCGAGTGTTTTAAACTAACCCAACCATTTTTTTGCCGCCAAAACGGCATAATCTGTACATTTACGGAAATAATGTATAATATTGCTTTTTTGTATGTATGTCAAGGTGTTTTCCGTTGTTCGTGAATAGGAAAATCTTTCGATTTGCTCCTATACATTGTTATTCAAATGGATTGTCATATAGTTCAAGCCGGTTGTTCAAGTTCAAGAGACGGAGGCTCTACCGGCTAAGTCACCGAACATCGTTTTCGCGAATGGCGTTCAAATAAATAAAGGTTAAAAATGACTTAATCAATCGTTAAATCAGCTTCCGTGACCATATGTGACGTCATGAATGGTCTGGAATCGATTGTCAACGTTTAATGATCGAGATCGATGTTCGGCGACTTAGCGGGTAGAGCCCCAGGGGCTCTAGTCTAAATTCTACTCTAAGTCACCGAACATCGATTTCTTAAATGGCGTTCAAATAAATAACGGTTAAAAATAACTTAATGGATCGTTAAATCGGCTTCAACGTTGACAATTGATTCCGGACCATTTATGACGTCACATGTGCTCATAGAAGCCGATTTATAGATTGATTAAGTCATTTTTAACCTTTATTTATTTGAACGCCATTTAAGAAATCGAAGTTCGGCGACTTAGCCGGTAGAGCCCCTGTTTATCGAACCTATAACGCTATATTTTTCTAAATAATCTTAGAATATTAAACAATATAGTTACAAAAATGGCCGTCTTTTCTTTTTAAATTACATTGTGAAGATATCATAATAAGAAAAGACGCGACGGAACAAATTTGAAATTACATAAACTTATTATTATGAAGAGTCGAAATAAGTTTCGATTTAGGTTCTGACTTTCTTCCAGTAAGAATGTTATTTGTTGAGACATCTTCGTTTAATTTGTATCTGATAAATATGTATCTTTGAAACTTTGAGATAAATAAATACCTTCCAGAAGAATATTTTAAGTAAAAATTCGAATGAATAAATTAATGAACCGTAATTCCAAGCTTTGGGTAGATCATATTAGTATACACGCGTGTTAGAGATTTTGTTGTTCTTTTTTATTTTTTTACATTACTTTTTTTATTATTTGTGGTTATAGCGGCAACACTCTATGGAAATGTCAACTGTATACTAATAACGGTTCAGTTGGATGTATTTTTATTAATTATAGGTATGTTTTTTTAATAATGTCTCTTTTAAATCTCTAATTTAAAAGTTATAGTTGAATTAATTATGGTAATATAAATTATTATTATTTCCCCTTATAGGTCATTAAATTGTATTATTACAATTTAATGATCTAAATTACAGAAAACATGATAGTTCATGTTCCGACTTTTACAAGCGCTTTTTAAAATATATGTGGATGAAAATCGTTTTTATATATCTATATATTAAGACTAAAACTAAATGGCGTCAAAGAATTCCTCCGCATCGTTGTCGGAAAACGTGCCCCGAATGCTAGCAGCATTGTCACGCTGGATGGTAATACGGATTCTTTGGCCAAAGTAAAGGCTGACCCCGTAGTAATTGATTGCTCAAATAATTTTGATTTAGTTTTACAAAGAGTACTAAATAGCTTAGTGGTTAAACCGTTAAACTGTGAAGTCAGTGGTCTCGAGTTCAAACCCAACATTGCGCCACAAGGTTTCGAATTCATGTGCGTCAACATCAACACAACACATCAACTGTAAAATGCCTACTGCTGGACAAAGGCCTCCCTCAAAGACCACCACAATTGTCGATTCATGTGCGTATTAAAAATAATTATCTCTCACATAAAACTGAGAAGAAAGCCAACGTGATGTAAACCTCTGTAAATTCTCTAAAATGTACTTAATCACATGTGAAGTCTGCCCCGCATGTGGTCAGTGGGGTGGACTATGACCTCTCCCCTCTCATTGTGATATGTAAGGGTATTTGGACGGTCACCGTAGCCTAGTTGGTAGTGCTCCTGCCTACGAAGCTGGTGGTCCTGCGTTCGAATCCCGGTAAGTGCAAATACACACATCAACAAAGTCTAGGGATACGTTATTTTGAAATCAAACATGGCTTTATTGTTTAAAACCTATTTAGTTTCCTTAAAAAGTTTATTTACAGATTTAAACCTTGTCTATTCTTTATTCAAAATTTAAAAATTAAAATGAGAAACAAATGAAAACACGCAAAGCACAGCGCAATCTTGAGTTGTATCTAATTTCAAGAAGTTGCATTAAAATTTTTTTTGCGTGTTAATTGAAGAAAACCTGATAAATTGTTTTATTTTCTTTTCTCAATTGGTTGTGTAAGCTTTTTAGCGTCATGCCACGCCATCATTTGAGTCGAGATGAAATGTTACGGGCAGTTGGCATGTTACAAAACGGTGCTATTCAACGCGTCGTTGCTGAGTCTCTGGGCACAAGCCAAAATGTGGTATCCAGGCTGTGGTCACGTTATCGCGCTACTGGAGATGTGGCAGAACGGCACACAGGGAGATATCGTGTTACCACTCAGAGACAGGATCGATTTCTCCAAATGACCGCCAGAAGACTACCCAATATCACAGCGATGCAACTAGTGCAAAGGCTCCAGGAGGGTCAGCAGCTGCTGGTGAGCGACCAAACCGTGCGAAGGAGGCTGCATGAAGTTGGTCTTCATGCTCGCAGACCGCTACGAGTCCCAGCGCTGCGACGTGGCAATCGCGGTAGGCGACTTTTATGGGCTCAAGAACATTTGACATGGAGTGATCAACAATGGTCATTGGTGCTGTTCACTGATGAGTCCCGCTATGGATTTCATCCAGATTCGAGACGAACACGCGTTTGGAGAACTCCAGGCAGGGTCAGCCGTCTCCGACATCCACAGGAGGTCCACTCTTACCAAGGCGGGACAATTATGGTGTGGGCAGGAATACGAATCGGCGGACGAACCCAACTCATTTGGATTCAGGGCAGCATGACTGCCCATAGATACCGTGAGGAGGTAGTAGAACGTGTCATTGTCCCGCTCAGGGCCCTAACGGGGCAAGAATTTCAGCTCATGCATGACAATGCACCTTCCCATACAGCGCGGCTGGTGAGGGCCGCCCTTCGAGAACACGATGTTCAAGTATTAGATTGGCCTCCACAGTCGCCAGACTTAAACCCAATTGAACACGCCTGGGACATGTTACAGCGAAGAGCATTGAGGGATTTTCCGCCCAACTTGACAACAGAAGAACAACTTTTCGAACATTTAAAAAGAACTTGGGACTGCATACCCCAGCAAGACATTGACACCTTAATTTTAAGTATGGAAAATCGTTGCCGCTGTGTGATTAATGTTAGAGGAGGAAATACCGATTACTGATTATCAGATTTGGTAAGATTTTTATTCATTTAATTCGATTGAATAATTTTATAAGAATAAAATGTTTTTGTTCACTCAGTAATTTTCTATGGCTTAATTAATTTAAGACTTTTATTAATTAGAAAAACAAAATCGCATCGTGTTGTTAATGTTTAAATATCGGCCATGAAATTATCTTTAATTCTTCCATTTACAGTCATAACAAAATGTTTATAGTTTTCTAGATAATCAATGAAATGTTCAATATCCCTAGATTGTGTTGATGTGTGTATTTGTGTGATGAGCACGAATATTTGTTTCTGAGTCATGGATGTTTTCTATGTATATAAGTATTTATCTATCTATATAAGTATGTATATCGTCGCCTGGTACCCATAGTACAAGCTTTGCTTAGTTTGGGGCTAGGATGATCTATGTGACATTGTCCCTACATATTATTATTATTATATTATTTTAACACGCTTTTATTAGCTTCACTTGTAACTAACTATGTATGTAAGAAAATCTTGGAATCTTAATTTGACCCACTTCCCGGTCTCCGATTAGGATGAAATTTTGCACATGCTCTGAGTTCTGATGACAATACATGACTAGCTAAGAAACGTCCTTACAAATCCGATATGGCGGTCGTCCAAGCTGCCCATTTGAAATCCACCCCCATGGTATAGGTATAAAATGAAAGGGTTTGCTGTCAGGAATACGAAAAAATAGTCGCGTGACTTAAATTTTGTAATTTTTTGTGCGTGCTAAAAGCGTGTATTTTAGTTTTAAAAACTATTATTATTAAGGGTAATTTCCGCGCAATGGAACAGCAATAGGCTGAATTATTACTCTATCACTACGGTTTTAACTCCATTAGAGGAGGCATATGTAATAAAACCATAATTTTTTTTCATGTAACAAAATAGTTTTGAGAAATGCTGAACAGAGATATTTAGTTCGTTATAAACTGCAATGAAAATAGGTCTAACCCCAGCAATAAATCAGGCAATGTCGAAATAGTGCTGACGGAGTGAGTTTTGAATGCCTCCAAGCATTTGATGTAGATGTGTGTCATAAATATAAAAAGCAATACCGGAAATATATTTCACTAGCGTTTGCCCACTTTAAAACGAACCTTTTCTGTGTTAATTATAGTTTACGAATTCCCCCTATTGTCCGAAACAAAAAGAACTTCGTATAACTTTTTATATTTGATCAAGTTTCTTACCAAATTTCAACCCCTACTTTAACCCCTTACCGGGTAGATACATCTTAGTAATCAAAACATGTCATATGAACATAGATTCCAAGTTTGAAGTTGATTAAACCAAGTAAACTCGTTGTTCCATACAAAATTTACGTCCCCTTTTCACACCCTTAGGGGTTTAATGTTCAAACATCCCTTCTTAGTGCACACATAGGACACTTACGGAATATTTGTGCAAAATTACATGGTTCTAGACATAACGGTTTCAGCTGTGCCTTTATCGATCAGTCAGTCAGTTTTTGCTTTGATATATAGAGATAATATATTCGACGATCACCGTAGCCTAGTTGGTAGTGCTCCTGCCTACGGAGCTGGTGGTCCTGGGTTCGAATCCCGGTAAGTGCAAATATTTGTGTGATGAGCACGAATATTTGTTTCTGAGTCATGGATGTGTTCTATGTATTTAAGTATTTATCTATCTACATAAGTATGTATATCATCGCCTGGTACCCATAGTACAAGCTTTGCTTATTTTGGGACTAGGATGATGTGTGACATTGTCCCTATATATTATAAATTAAATTAAAAAAATAATATTTAGACGTCTTTAACTCTAAACCAGAGACGGTTAGAAGGGTGCTTAGCCAAGATTTTTTTCAAAAGTTGTGTTAGTTTATTATAATAATCGTTAATCTAATTAGCCTTAAGTACGTGTTTAATTTAATTTTATTGTTATTATTTGTTTTTAATTTTATAATACCACATATAGATTTGTAAACAACGTTTTATTCGTGGAGGCCTATTAATGGCTCTCTGTCACGTATAACATATAAAGCCAAAATGTCGCTGAAAGCTGTTGGTCTTCCTAAGAAAAAAAAATAAAAAAAATATTTTATGCCAATGTTACACCATTTTTTTCTTCTACCCTAAGTAGAACTATACCTACTAGATTCAGACGGTGGTTATGTTAGTGTGTTATGTGGTTAGTGACAGAGTTGTTCAAGCCATCCAGTAGTTTCTGATATGTCTTAACAACTTGTCAAACACTATAGCCGACAACTCAACCTGTCATACGCATCACGGAGATGCACAGAAATTAAATCATTTTGGCGGTCACCTATTTCTAGACGGATCGCGAGTTGGAGTCCAATCTCACCGATTACTTACGGCCATCTAGAACAAGAGCTCCTAAATCAATTTACATAATCAAATCGATGAAGCAGCGTACGACCCATTAATGGCAAGCCTATAACAAATATATAAGACATTATTAATGTATTTTAGTAGTCTTTTACCACAACATATTAATTAATTAATAATAAATAAATTACCTATTTCAATGGCTTTAAATTGTATTTATTCTTTTGGCTTTATACTATTATATTTTACTTATATAACCATAATTGGTGCATGTTGTGTTAGCCTGTAAGTAATTGTCGCACTTGTAAATGTACTAATAAGAAAGTTAAACTTTAAATGTATTGTGTGAACAATTGTTGGCTGACCTAAATAAATAAATAAATATACAGTATATAGTGAAATCTAGCCTAAACTAAATAAAGCTTTTACTATGGATACTAGACTAGAAATACTTGTATTATTATGGTCCTTATTTAGACGGGCCGGTTGGCGTGGTTGGTAAATGCTTGCCTTTCACGCCTATTTGTCTGGGTGTAATTATCTATATAAGTATGTATATAATGACAGTAATCGAGGCAAAAGACGTGTGCAAAGATCGTGACAAATGGAAATGCGTTGTCTCTGCCTACCCCTCTGGGAAACAGGCGTGAGTTTATGTATGTATGTTACAAAAGAAAACTAGTAGGTATCTATACATATAATAAAATCCTAGGAAAGTCAAAACTGTACATTGAATATTTTTTTAAAAGGATGCTTGGGGCGTGATCTACAGTCGATATCGAAGCCAAAAATATAGTTTTTAGAATTTATGTCTGGGTGTCTGTATGTATGTCCGGGCTAAACTCAAAAAGTACTGCATGGATTTACTTAAAATTTTGCATGAATATTACTAAGAGGTCGGTCAACATATAGGCTAAATATTATCACGCTATCACATACGCGGGTTACGCGCATTAACGCGGGTAAAACCGCGGGGCACAGCTAGTATGTAATATATCAGTTATCTAGTTTCCATAGAACAAGCTATGCTTAGTTGTTTAATGCTTGGGTGTAAATTATCTGTATTTAGAAATATATAAAAATGTTTATCAATTGTCTGGTTGCCATATTTCCAGGTATTGCCAGGTTCTGCTAAGTTTGCCATCAGATAGCAGTAACTTAGATGTCCCAAGATAATCATTAATATTATTAATAAGCAGAAAACATGGGTGTATGACCAAGACAAGTACCTAGACATGTTCATGAACACAAATATTGGTCTTGTGCGTGCACCGAACCCGCAACCTTAGGAGCGAAAGTCAGATTCACTACCGACTAAATCACGGTGGTCGTCAAGACCCTAAGCTATTCTGTAAGTCAGATATTTTGTAAGAAGCTACTTACCCCAGTCATGCTGTTCCTAGAGAAAAAAGTCTATGCTCTCCTTTCGGTCAAAATGCTACTCATTAAGAGTAATTAGGTAGTAAGAAATTTTAAGGTTATAATAAATTCTCCAAAGTCGAGCACCGACATTGAGCAATTGCCATACTTTATTTTAAGCTCCATTTTTAATTACTACTGAGTACTTTTAAATTAACCGCTGTTAAGTAAAACGACTCAGATTTTTCATGCTCTAAAATTTCTTTTTAACAATCTTAACTATTGAAAACATTAACTGCAGTTGGAAACTGCTTCTCCCTTAGAAGCGAAATGCAAAAGTTCGTTATGAGGTGTATTTACGTAAAAATCTTTCTGCACTTACCTTTATATTTTCAAAGAAAATTAGTCTGGAAAACTTGGAAACATATAAGAAGATCGTTAACTAAACATAGGTATTGAAGTTTCTCGTACTTGAACTATGATTAGACAAATAAGTAGGAGTTCGAACTATCCTTAACACTTTACTAATATTTTTAGAACATACCCAATATTCTTAAAATATTAATAAAGGGTTTTCAACAAGATCTTTGTTTTATAGATCAAAATAAAACATTAAATTTAGATGACAATCATAAAAAAATTTATTCTATTAAAAAAGAAAGGGTGTTGTAATTATTCATCATCATCATCATATCAGCCGAAAGACGTCCACTGCTGGACAAAGGCCTCCCCCAAGGATCTCCACAATAGCCAGTCCTGCGCTGCCTGCATCCAGCGGCTTCCCGCGACCCGCACAAGATCATCGATCCACTGTGTAGAGGGCCTGCCCACGCTGCGTCTTCCGGTTCGTGGGCACCACTCGAGAACCTTTCTGCCCCATCGGCCGTCAGTTCTACGAGCTATGTGCCTACTGCCACTTCAGTTTGACAATTCTTTGGGCTATGTGGGTTTCCTTGGTTCGCCTAAGGATGTCAGCATTTCTGATTCGATCTCGCAGAGAAACTCCATGCATAGCCCTTTCCATTGCTCTTTAGGTGACCTTGAGCCGCCTAATAAGGCCCATAGTGAGCGATCACGTCTCTGTTCCGTAAGTCATCACTGGCAACACACACTGGACACGAAGACTTTCGACTTGAGACACTGCGGTATTTTGGACGAGAAGATGTTACGTATCTTCCCGAACGCTGCCCAGCCGAGTTGGATTCTACGATTTACCTCTTTTTCGAAATTGGACCTACCTACTTTTAATAATAATTACTCTACAACTTCGAGTAATTATTAATAAAAATTATTAATAAAAATTATTCTTAAATTATTAGATTCTTTCATAAAAGATTTTAATCACAAAATAAAATGGTGGGTCTATTTTTGTTTGTTTTTAAGAAAACGTCAGAGATATGTATCCCTGTGTCGCGGGGTACAAACATATAAATAACGGACACAAAGTACATCCAGACTCAGAACAACTATTTATGGGTCCCACAAATGGCTGTCCTGCGTGGGAATTAAACCAGGGACACGCTGTTTCGAGGCGACTGTTTTAACCGCTGTGCCACCCGTACAGTAGTATATTTCGTCAATCACTGGACAATTTTTGAGTTTTAAGGCCGCAATCAATTGGATAGGTTCCGTATACACTCTGTCCTGAACAAAAAAATAAGCAAATTAAGAATCAAGGGACTTTATTCAGGGAGTTGTCCAAACGCCTTATCGAATCTTTAGGTGATCAGCCAGTTGCCGCGTACCTCAGCCGAGTTATAAGCCTTGACTTTCAACGAAGTTATCTCTCTAGATTTTGGGCACCTTACCTGCAGCAGACGAAAATTATAGTCACTTTCCATTAGAAAGTTTCAGTGGATTAAAACATCATGTAACTTTGTTGGTTCCAATAAATTATATAATTGTTATTTTTAGTATTTTGTAATAAATAAGTATTATTACCACACTGGATTTTATTATCGGCTGATATACGGAAGTAAGTTTGAATAAATTGACGGGTCTGTTGGCGTGGTTGCTAAATACTTTCCTTTCACCCCGCAGGTCGTACAAAAGTAGTACAAATATTTTTGTGCATGAACATGTCTATTTGTCCTTAATCTGGGTGAAATTATCTATATAAGTGTGTATTTACAAAATAAAAGCAGTATATCAAATATATGGTTTCCATAGTACAAGCTGTTCTCAATTTGGGATCAGATGGCCATGTGTGAATAATGTCCCAGAATATTGTACTTCAAATGCTGTCACTAGTGATCGGCTTATCTTGATCGGCTGAGTGCAGATCAATGCAAGCGAGTGACAGTCGATTTGTCTTGTTGACACCTCCAAAGCTCTGTATGTCATGTTTGAACACAAGGGCATAAACGGGACAAAAGGTACGCTTACAAACGTACGTCAGGTGACTAAAACAAGCCTAGACCGAGTCTTTAGTAAGGTCTCGAACATCGACCTTTGACTTCATATTCGTGTAATGAACCTAGCTTCTTTAAGCTGTTAGCAAGTTATTATTATATGTGGCTTAGACAGACAAATATCACCGATCACGCGAGTTTAACATTTTTTACCCATCTCAAAAAGTGCACAACGCCGCTAAAGAATTTTTCACTTCACAAAATAATCCTATAGATCCGTATGGTATATAGCACTCAACTAGGTCAATTTACTCATAAAGCTTTTAGTGTCAGATTAAAGCATATCTCGGTAGAAATTGCTGGGAGAACTATTTATTGAAAAGTAAGGAAAAGTAAAGCATCGAAATGTACCTATGATTCTCTTTCTAAAACACTCTACTGGAAATATTCGGGCTAACATGCCCCATCGATGTATAATAAAGTATAACATTCCAATGCTTAACACCACTTCACACGAGCCGCTCGGCGACTTGTGACCGGAAATAAGAATCGAAAAATGTTATATTATTTGCTTCAAAATGACGCTGTGACTAACATTACTATTATCCTTCTACTTAGAAAAATAATTTATTAATAAAACTAAGCATTAAGTTAAAGGTATTCTAAATATTCTTGTATTGGTAATGTTCCCAAAATACTGGCAGCATTACCACGCGATAAGGAACTTCGTTCCAAAAGAGAAAGAAAATGTGTGCTCGCACCTCTCCTATTGCCCCTTCATTATTCATTCACTAATGGAGTATATACGCTCTCTATTTATATATTTACTTACTTATATCTCCCTCTCAACTTCCGTTCGCCTCACCCGATCACACTTTTCATAACGCTCTCGTCACGCATACTCCCCAAGTCAGGCATGCGTAAAGAACATTTACTTCAAAAACAAATGAATACATACCTTCAAAAAAGTTGAGCTACTTTGGACTATATATGTGTATATATTATATATCTCTGTAAACGTTCAGTGGTATAAAATTCGCTGATCCGTACGGTATTTGCACAAACATCGTTCACGGGCCTTCACGGCTGGTTAAGTTTCAGTAAACAATTTAATAAACAATCCCAAACCGAACACAAAAATACCATTAATTTTTAAATGGCTGCAATTCCTTGTGTCTTTAATACGACGATATTAATTACAGTGACATCACGAATTATTTAAATGCATCCGATATTGAGACATTATTTTTAAAACATACAACCTATTTGTAATGTTTGTCTGGAGCTCTTTTTTCCTTACCCTGGAATCTTTTCTTCTTTTACATATAAATATACCCTGGTACATTATTCACACACCGCCATCTGATCCCAAACTACGCAGAGATTGTACTATGGAAACCAAATAACTGATATAGGTACCACATATTCTACTTTTCTTTTATAAATACATACTTATATAGATAATTACACCCAAACTCAGAACAAATAGATATGTCCTTGCACACAAATAACTGTCCTAGGTGGGAATCGAACCATGACTTCCGGTGTGAAAAGGAAGCAGTTGCCAACCACGCCAACAGCATTATTCACACACGGCCATCTGATCCCGCACTAAGCTGAGCTTGTATGTACTATGGAAACCAGATGACATATATACTACGAGTAGGTACATATTATTATACTACTTTCCTTTTGTAAATACATACTTATATAGATAATAGCACCCAAACTCAGGACAAATAGATATGTTCTTGCACACAAATATCTGTCCTAGGTGGGAATCGAACCCACGACCTGCGGGATGAAAGGCAGGGATTTACCTACCACACCAACGGGCTTTTTAAGTTAGCTTATATTTTTAAATCAGATACCTCCCTTAGCTTAACAGTATATGTAATAATTAGTGGTACTAAATTAGTCAGTCTCTTCTCTTTTAAATCTCTACTCATTTCTCAGGTTCAATAAGACATAAACGCACGATTAAACTACGCTCCACCTGTTTCACACGTAAACAAATTAAAAATACCACAAAAATAATTATTTAAGTCCTTGTCAACATAAATAATCGTCATTTATCTCCATTCCGACAGTGTGACCACAGACCGGAGTCTAAATATTTGGCCAGAGGCGACTCGTTTATTACATTTCCTCGTATGGAGGCCCCATACCTGCAAAATTTAATTGTATCCCCTACAAACCGTCCCTTTAAGCCTGAATCACATCGCAAGCTAAGTGAACAAATACAGTTCTATAGCAGATTTTTATCCATGTCGATAGTTGTACTTATTTTTGTGAATACCCTTGTCCCAACTTTTGGAAAATGGGCAGACTAATTCATCTAAATGGCTTTTCAGGAACCTGGGGGCTAATATATTTTTATAAAATCCTTAAATAAATTACTAGTTACTTAGCTATTATTTTTAAATTTAGAACTATTATATTATGATAAAAAGTGAAGACAAGGAGCAGATGTTTAGCGCAGAAGCCTCTTAACCATTAGCTTAATCTAAGCGACGAATACCTGAGCGCACCCTAATGGGGTTCGGGCCACAGTTCAGGGGGCCGCTGAAGTAAAAAGACGGGATTATAAGTGAGGGTGTGATCACTTGCACGGGATCACCGATTACGTGTTAAGGGGCCAACACGATCCTGTTTCTTGTAACCTTTGTTTACATGATTACCTACATTTATTTTCTTTCGTCTAAAAATATTTAAAGCTCTGTGTATCTTGTAGTGGATAAGTATCACTTTTAATAAACGTGGTTATGTACGTACATTTATTTCTTCAATCCAGCGTCCCTTTCTCTGATGTAAACTGTTGCTTTAGATTCATGGTTTTGTCCCACAATTCTGTTTTAGATACCGTGAAGCTATTTATATGGCAAATACGTAATGGAATGTAAAATTTCATAAATATCGTTTTATGTTCAAGGCTATTATACATATCAGACAATTGCCAGATTTAATTATAACGTTTAAGGCATTTAAATACAAATTATAAAAATAGAAGTTGTATGTACATGCCTATTGCTATGATTAAAACAACTGCTATGGACCATTTCAGTTTTAAGCTCATTTTAGTTTTTATGGAACTCGTCCCTTTCATCATCAACTTTCAACATCTCACTAATGTGCTAGTGGGTATGGTTTCCGTACGTTTCCCGATGTGGACCATTGTACGTGACAACTCGTCACTTTTAATTTTTACTAGCTGTTCCGCGGACTTTGTTCCGCGTTTTAAATATTTTTGTCCCTGCCCCTGTGTCCCGCGTAATACTTCGGGTTAAAAGTTCGGGATAAATAAAAATTATAATGATGAATCATATCCTATGACACTCCACAATACCGTAGCTTTCTATTGGTGAAATTATTTTGGAAATCGGTTCAGTAGATCCAGAAATTGCCCCTTACAACGTCACAAACTCACAAACGTTACCTCGTTGTTTTTGTTAGATATATAATTTGTATAATATCTTCAAATTACATATTTTAAAAATGAACACAATTATTATGAAGAGATATCGAAGTTAGCTTGCAAATAGTTTCGAATTAAACATCCTGTTTTCTATCGAATACAGCTGGTTTTTGTTAGTAAATTATCTTAAAGCTTTACAGCTACACTGACCGCACAAAATCTACTGTCCTATCTATCCCTGCTCTTAAGTTGAAGCTGTTAATATGTAAGAAGGATCTTCAGGTGTGAAAATCAATCACGACATTTAGTTCACGACGGGCTGGTAGACGTGGTTGGTAAATACTTGCCTTCACGCCGCAGGTCGTGGCTTCGATTCCCAACCAGGACAGATGCCTGAAAATTTTAGTTTGTTCAAAGTCTGGGTGTAATTATATTTAAACATGTTGCCGTTAGTTAGTTAGTTGGGCGATAGGTTTCCGCACTTAGCCTCCCAATTGGGCCATTGTGCGTGATACTTGTTTGGCTACTCGAAACATTTTAGTTCTATCCAGAAGTCCAGGAGACCACGAAAGCCTGGCTTGAGGGCCTCCTGCAGTGTCTTAGGATCATTCAAGAACTTTGCCCGTTGGAAAGCAACGCTCTTGCAGTGTAGCAGTACGTGTGCTGGTGTTTCTTCATTTTCAATGCACCCTCTGCACAGGGGGCTGTCCGTGACGCCAATCTTGAAGACGTGTTTGTTTAGTGTGCAGTGTCCGGTAATTGTGCCTATCACCATGCGTAGATCCTTCCTGTTTAGGTGTAATAGATTACGCGACAGGCGTTTGTTTAGAGATGGTAGAAATTCTTTTGTCTGTCTGCATGATTCCAGATCTATCCACTCTTTTTCATGTTCTTGTGTGCTTTTCTCACACAGCCATGTTTTCAGTTGGTTATAGGGTATGGGTACAATGGGTTCAGGTCCCATTGTTGTCGTTTCCGATCCTTTTCTTGCCAGCTGCTCCGCAGTGTCATTTGGTGTCACATGTTGCCGTTATCAACATCGAGCAGAGATGAGAGCCCCCTTAAATATTTATTTTATTCTGTTATTAAGTATTTGTTATAGCGGCAACATAAATCCATCATCTATTAAAATGGAAACTGTGGAACTGTTACGGTTCTTGATATCTTAGTAATAGGATCCCGTTTTACCTTATGGGTACGTAACCTTAAAAACAAAACATTTGAATTTAGACTCCTAAACTGTTCTTATGGATGGCTGATATATTAGTGAGTAAGATTAGTTCTACAAGGCTAAGTAAATACTCCATATACATATCATACCAACTTAATAAACAATCAAACATTAGAGTAACGATTTCCAAACAATATTTGCTTTGAGAACTAAGTCTCGAGTAACGAGCGCTTGATATTATTATGTTAAGCTACTTAAATATACCATAGAGCATAGATATGAAACGGATTGGCTATAATTCTCCCAATAAGTTACGAATACTTAGATACCGCAACTTAGATTATAATATCATCTAATGAGAGCATACAAATAGCTTTGTTTAGTCTGCTTTCATTAAAGGACAAAGGATACAAAAACTTAATGAATGCTCTCACCGGCCCGTAAGCGATCGGCGAGGTTAAGCAACTCGCGCTCGTGGTCAGTCCATAGATGGGTGACCAATGTGGTTTGATTTTTGAGCGTCTCCGTGCTTCGGGGGGCACGTTAAGCTGACGGTCCCGGTTACGTAACGGTACTTAACGACTGTTGCCTAATGTGTCAGAGGCCTACTGGGCGGCGTGAACAATTGTGACACTAGGGTAACCACTTCCCAAGGAGAGCACCAGAGCAGCATAACCGCGTTCCCGGAGCTCCCCCCATCAGGCGCCAAGTGAAGTCCACGGCAGGATAGATTTAGTCGGTCCGAGTCCGACATACCCACCCGCAGACACTTTTGTGGGTGGCTTGCATAGGCGGAATGCCTACGTCAACCGCCTTAACAAAAAAAGGGAAACCACTGCTCATGCGGTACGGAATAATATAATATCCTGGGAATATAATATAATCATTGTTTACACACGGCCATCTGACCCCAAACTTAGCAGAGCTTGTACTATGGAAACCAGATTACTGATATACTACATATTTATACTACTTTTCTTTTGTAAATACATACCTATATAGATAATGACACCCAGACTCAATACAAACATACATGTTCATGCACGTAAAAATTTGTTCTGGGTGGAAATTGAACCCACGACCACCGTGAAAAGCAAGCATATGCCAACCACGCCAACAGGGGTTCTACCGGCTAAGTCGCCGAACATTGAATTCGTGAATGGCGTTTAAATAAATCATGGTTAAAAATGACTTAGTCAATCGTTAAATGGGCTTCCATGTGACATCATAAATGTTCCGGAATCGATTGTCAACGTTGAAGCCGATTTAAAGATTGAATAAGTCATTTTTAACCTTTATTTATTTGAACGCCATTTAAGAAATCGATGTTCGGCGACTTAGCCGGTAGAACCCCAGACCCGACAAAGCGAACATTACCATTATAATGTTAAAATGTATTTAAAACATTTACATAGTCACAGTTACAGTCAATTCCACGTTAGTGGAAACAAATTGACCTTAACTCCACCTTAATTACACAATTATTAAGTATATCCTCTATCCTGGCTTCGATTGTACAACTTTAATTAGATCTAAAGCGTGGTCTTCCCGCAAATTGCTGCCGCAATGCCTTATTTTTATACAGCTACGTATTTTGTTAACACTAGAGTACAAATAGGATTGTCAGGTTTGAATATTATGTGAAATTTTATGCGTAAGCAATTGTTGGTTGACCTTATAAACAAAATAAAAAGCAAAATGTAAGAAAGAAGCGGATGAAAAAAGGAAAATGTATTTGCTGCAGGCACATTCTTTATTAAAAAGAGTAAAAAAATTATAATTTGAAATATTTAAATTTTACCTAAATTGCGCATTCTAACGGTTTACTGACTCCATCACCCAAAAAAGTCTGGCATAACTGCATATATTCTTTCAGGATCAGGATTTCTCCAATTTGGATTTTTAGACCTCCCGTGGAAGTCGTGGTTGTTTGAAGCATTTCTTTGAAGCTAGTAATCAGATCAGTAAGAATTTAAGAAGGTCTTTTTGCATTAATTTGTTTTGCACACAGATACACGGCCCATCTGGGGCTATACCGGCTAAGTCGCCGAACATCGTTTTCGTGAATGGCGTTCAAATAAATCAAGTTTAAAAATTACTTAATCAATCGTTAAATTGGCTTCCATGACCACATGTGACGTCATAAATGGTCCGGAATCGATTGTCAACGTTGAAGCCGATTTAACGATTGATTAAGTCATTTTGAACATTTGTTTATTTGAACGCCATTCACGAAAACGATGTTTGGCGACTTAGCCGGTAGAGCCCCTGATGTTAAGTGGTAATCCTATAGTGTTTCCACTTGAGGATCACCTCGGCGGCGCCAACTCTTTCCCTCCCCGATGACCTTTGACGGTCTTTCCTACACCCAGGAACAGAACTTGTATTTTAAGATAGATGTATATGTACTTTAAATTTTTAGACCCATCCCATTTAGTATATGGCAGATGAGCTGGATAAGTATGTATGTACATAATAGCTACAATACAAATATAGTTTACATGTACCTACAACCTTTGCACCCCAAATAACTGGTAAAATTTTGCAGTGTCGTTCAATTTTCTTTATTCATTTCTTTGTCTTTAAAGACATCACCCGCACTAGATAAATTAATCCCTGTGTCCCTACTTTACGAACGTACAATAGATGGAAACAAAGTACATCCAGACTTAGGATAACTATTTTAGGCCACACAAATAGTTGTGCTGCGCAGGAATCGATCCTGGGACACGAAGTAGAGAGGCGGCTAGCTTAACACGTGCTTGAATAGACATATGGTTTACATGCACTACCTTGGCACCCACAATTCTTCTACACACTGGTAAAATATTGGAGTGTGATAAAATTTTCTTTATTTATCTTCATAGTTGTTCAAGCTTCCACCCAGGCCTTGGACATAGCATTTCGTCTAATGAGTAGATCGACAGCTTAACGTACCCTCCAAAGTACGAAAATGGCACGCGTGTATAGGTGCCTTATGGGCAATGAATATGAAGAAATAAGATAGTTACACCTATAATAAGTCCTACAACAAATCAAACTTCTACAATTTCCAATCCACCTCGTTGGCGCAACAAACAGACTTATTTCATCCAACTTGATTAAGCTGCATTTATCGAAATACGTATCCAGGAATCAATTTGCTTTCCATTTAATATTGAGACGTTTGAACTGCGAGGGAGAAGTAGCGTCGGGTTGCGACAGGGACTGTAATATTTTTGCCGTGGTCGGGACTCGGGACAACTCAGTCGCTTTGCACGGCGCCGTAGACGGTGCACGGTAATCAGGAAAATTATTTACTCATGTCTGCGGCCCTTGTTGGAGTGTACTTAGGGTTGGCACTCGTTTTGAATAAATTTATCTTTTATTTGCTCTAAGTATGGTAGCAAGATTTGTGTCCAATCACACTGCACCATAATTATATTATTTTAGTATTGCTATAAATTTGCAATACTAAAATAATCAGAAATTGTGTATTTATAATTGTTTGCACGGCGCCGTAGACGGTGCACGGTAATCAGGAAAATTATTTACTCATGTCTGCGGCCCTTGTTGGAGTGTACTTAGGGTTGGCACTCGTTTTGAATAAATTTATCTTTTATTTGCTCTAAGTATGGTAGCAAGATTTGTGTCCAATCACACTGCACCATAATTATATTATTTTAGTATTGCTATAAATTTGCAATACTAAAATAATCAGAAATTGTGTATTTATAATTGTTTGCACGGTGCCGTAGACGGTGCACGGTAATCAGGAAAATTATTTACTCATGTCTGCGGCCCTTGTTCGAGTGTACGTAGGGTTGGCACTCGTTTTGAATAAATTTATCTTTTATCAAAAAACTGTACATTGAATATTTTTTTAAAAGGATACTTGAGGCGTGATCTACAATCGATATCGAAGTCAAAAATATAGTTCTTAGATTTTTTATCTGTGTGTCTGTTTGTCTGTATGTATGTCCGGGCTAAACTCGAAAAGTACTGCATGGATTTACTTCAAATTTTGCATGAATGTACCTACATACAACATATAAGCTATATATTATCACGCTATCACCTACGGGGGAGGACCTATGATAATTTATAAAAATTAAGGCGGGTAAAACCGCGGGGCACAGCTAGTTTGCTCTAAGTATGTAACAATATCGTTGTCATTAAAGATTTGTGTCCAATCACACTGCACTATAATTATATTATTTTAGTATTGCTATAAATTTGCAATACTAAAATAATCAGAAATGGTGTATTTATATAACTATTTTTGAATTCATTTATAATAATAGTAACAATAATATACATTATTTACACGGCCATCTGGTCCCAAACTAAGTAGAGCTTGTACTATGGAAACCAGATAACTGATATACTAATTATACTACTTGTTTTTTTTTTAATACAAATATAAATAAATTAGACCCAGACTCAAGACAAACAGACATGTTCATGCACACAAATATCTGTCCTGGGTGAGAATCGAACCAATGACCTCCGGCGTGAAAAGCAAGCATTTGCCAACCACGTCAACAGGCCATTTGTACTATAAATATCGAACTTGTGTGTTAGGTATATAAAAGGACTTACTTGGAATATGGTATGATGGAATTTCAGCGCTTTCGTAGTCCTGATTCTCCTTATCCTGGGCTAGAGGATTAACGACACCACCTTTTCTATATTCTTTGTAATTGGAACTCAGGCGAACACGATCATTTATAATAGACTTATTTAACACCCGTGGAAGCGCATCCGCTCGCGGCGCGTCCGTACAGCTAATTCGACGGTCACCGTAGACTAGTTGGTAGTGCTCCTGCCTACGAAGCTGGTGGTCCTGGGTTCGAATCCCGGTAAGTGCAAATATTTGTGTGATGAGCATGAATATTTGTTTCTGAGTCCTGGATGTTTTCTATGTATTTAAGTATTTATCTATCTATATAAGTATGTATATCGTCGCCTGGTACAAGCTTTGCTTAGTTTGGGGCTAGGATGATCTGTGTGACATTGTCCCTAGATATTATAGGTATTATCCCTAGATATTATTATTTGAGGCAAGGATGGGTAATGGACCTGAGTGGTAAGGAATATCACACACAGCTATCTAGCTACACTAATGGTAATGCAAAAAGACATATTCATGAACACTAATATTGGTCTTTTGAAAGGATCAAACCCGCAACTTTTGGATCAGAAGGCAGGTTCACTACCAGCTGAGTGTCATGGCGCTAGTCAAAAATAAATAACGTGCATATTTTACAGATTCTTACGTAACCACACACTTTTATTAAAAACTTCAACAGAGAGTGGGCATCAATCAGGCTGAAAAACTCTTGCTAAGACGTCATTACTATATATGTTATAATGTAGCTGGTCTCTTGGAGTTCAGGCGTTCCAGATCTTCAAATATATTGTCATAACAGAAAATGCTCATCACGTGGAACAATTTTTGGTATGGTACTTTCTGTGCCTCTTATAGTTTAGCTGGTCTTTTGCGGTTCTGCATCAGGTGTTCAAGTTTCCAAGATAAATTATAACCTATATGTTCAAATTCATCCAGTAGTTCCGAAGATTAGCGTGTACAAACAAACAGACACACAGACAAATAGACAGATTTTTTTTTTGGATTCTTGCTTTATTACTGTTTCTAAACCCCCTCAATTATTTTTTATAATTATTAAGTAGATGTATTCGGTGAACCGCATTAAGATTTTTACACAAAAATCTGATGAATCAAATGTATAGATAATTCAGTCAATATACATCAACCAACATATCTATTATCGGTTAATTTATTTCATACAACTAAAATGACATGTTATAGTTTTTAATGAAAACAATTTCACTGAATAATATGTTGCTTGATGTTTATGTTTACTTACGTCATAGTAATTATTATTTGCCGACAACCCTGAGGAATTGCAAGCGAAATGAAGAACGGAGGGGAAATACGCTCCGGGGACGCTTTGTAAATAGTCACCGCACTGGCTTCTTGCAGATTAATTTCAAGTGAGAGTGCAAAGGCAATGGCAGGCTGTATTGAAACTTAACATAACCACAGAGGTAGGTATTCCTTACCGAGGGCTCCGGAAATAGGAACACATACCAAGTTGATTTTACAATACTACGATATATGTAATCGTATGGAAATACAACGTTCAAAAATTACCAAATTGAAGTGGCAGTGGGCGGGGTACATAGCCCGTAGAACCGGCGGCCGTTAGGGCAGAAAGGTTCTGGAGTAACGACCACGAACCGAAAGACGATGCGTGAGCTGGCCCAAGATGGACCGACGATCTTGCAAGGGGCAGCCACAGTGGAGATCCTTTGGGTAGGACTTTGTCTTTGTTTTGTGTAAAGTGGACGTCTTTCGGCTGATATAATGATGATGACAATGTTCAAATTTACAAAAAAAAAAAATAGCTCATCATAGATTGACAACTGTTCTTAATAAATTGATGCAATTACGCTGCACATAGGACGTATTATTAAGTAGTAGAAAAACAAATAGACTCTTCATTCCCTTAATCTCATAATCAAATGGGTCGGCTATTTGGCAAAACCGGGGAAAAATCAGATTACAGCCTTACATCGTCTCTGGCACACGGGCGTATAACCAGACCATCTTTTTGTCTCTGGGACGTCACTGGGTGTTTTTCTTTGCAGAAATTTTTTAATAATACTTTCATTATGTGCGGTAAAAACTCGCTACCGCTAGACCAATAGCAGTAGCAGACCATTAAACACAAATAACTGTTACAATAAAAGATTTCATGAATATTTAAAAACAATTCGAACTCATAGCAGAGTATTCAATTGCATATAGTGAGGATCCAAATTAAGTGAAAGTTTTCGTACAAGAAAAATGTTGAATAGCGTGGAACAAGAAATTTCTCGGAGTCACATCCTTGTGCCTTACGTAACGTCGCCGGTCCTAAATTTTAGCTCTCTCTCTTCGTGTCCATCGCTAGACTGGCCGCCATAGGCAACGTTAGACCAAGCAAATTATTATTACACGTAAGTATATATTTTTCTTTTGTATACAATAGCAGTCCATAATTGTCTAGTATCCATAGTACAAGCTTTGCTTAGTTTGGGCTGGATGGCGCTGGGTGATATGTCCAAAATATTATTTTTTTAACGTGACTTCTTTTGACATGACATTTACAGCTGTTACCCTAGGAGGTTTTCACTGCTTCCCCGCAAAATAACTTCCACTCGTGCGCAAGTAAACCCTACTTATCTTGAACTCTCGTTATCCAATAGAATGGGCTAACAGTCACGACTGAATAGACGTCAAGTCCGATGGTGTTCGACCACTGGGTTATAACACCACTCACTTGCTGATACAGAACTTTGGCTGTTACTTATTGAACCTAGAATATAATATCTGCTTAAAATAAAATAATATCTGGGGGGACAATGTCACACAGATCATCCTAGACCCAAACTAAGCAAAGCTTGTACTATGGGTACCAGGCGACGATATACATACTTATATAAATAGATAAATACTTAAATACATAGAAAACATCCATGACTCAGAAACAAATATTCGTGCTCATCACACATATATTTGCACTTACCGGGATTTGAACCCAGGATCACCAGCTTCGTAGGCAGGAGCACTACCAACTAGGCTACGGTGACCGACGAATACAAACATCGTCGCACAAAAACTTACTATTATTATTGCAGTATTGGTTTTTCTGTATCCTAGTATACATACATAGTTAAAAACCGAAAAAAAAATGAGCCGAAGATAACAAAGTCTTCCTTTATAGGTAATCGTATTCTGGAAAATGGTCTTAACGATTTCGCTGAAATTTATACGGGTTCTAGGGTAAAAAAATCCATTTAGCTAGACTTCATGTCCGGAGAAACCGGCGGCAAAACTTCAACTTATCGATCGTCTTTTATATTATTTTTGTTATAGTATTTATTTGAAATACATATTTTGTAGGTGTATTATTTTTTTTTTATATCAGAGGGTGACAAACGAGCATTTGGGTCACCTGATGGTAAGTGATCACCGCCGCCCATGGACACTCGCAACACCAGAGGAGTCACGGGTGCGTTGCCGGCCTTTAAGAGTCAGCAAACAAGTGTTGCTGACCGTTCCCCCCACCCCAATGAGCTCTGGCGACCTTACTCACACTCAGAACACAACTTTAAATTATTAATGTTATTATTATGGAATGTCTTCTGTAAGGTGGAGGTACTGTCCCAGTCGGGCTGCTTTTTGAGTGAATGAACGCTGTGCCCTACCTCTCTAAATTATTAATTTTATCCATATATTTTACCAGATTTACTATTTGGAGCTTTTAATAGCAATAACAATTACTAAGCAATCAAGCTAAACACTCGACGGATTTCAATCAGTGAGTGCATGATTGTATTCAATGACGCTAATATACTACCTCAGTACAGCCTAAGGGGTTTGTGTAGTCTCTAATATCTGATAAATAGTTCAACAACGCTGCGCACCGCCTCAGTGACTGTAACATATGTTCTGGCTGTTTGGCTGAATGACATGGGGCCTTTGCCTGAAATAAACGTCAGAGTGATAATGTCCGCTCGACGTTTTATTTCATGTCATTCAGCTAATCAGCCAGTATCTACATTCGTTAAAGTAATCATCATACAGTTTATTTATTTAAGGACATCCAGTAGCTGCTACATCTACTTAAATCTAAAATGTTTTAATCTATACAATAATATAATTTAAATGTACAGCTTCTAAAGGTGCCACAATATGCACAATGACATTGGTGAGTAACACTGATAATAAAACAAGGTACAGGCTAGTCAGTATCCTCATATTGAAGACACTTAAATTAAGACTAATTATAACTAAAAACTATTAATATTAGGTACACAATGCATAATATAGCTATATTTATGTAAGTATATATATATATATATATATATATATATATATATATAATTATTATTTATTATCAGTATTATTTATTACTCAATAATCTTAATACAGTATTTCTAAAATTAGTTAAGCTGGAATTGAAGACGTCTAAGTTTTCACTCATGGAATTATACAACTTGCACATGTTTAATATCAGTCGTATTGATCGTTAATAAAACTGAATTTTGAATGGACTGAATTTGACGGGCCTATAGCCGTGTTTGGTAAACGCTGTCTTTCACGCCGCAGGTCGTGGGTTTGATTCCCGCCCCCAACAAGTCTGATGAATAGTATATGTAGAGGTAGTATAAAATATAGTATATGTAGTAGGTAGGTATAAGTATCAGTTATCTGGTTTCCATAGTACAAGTACTGGTTAGTTTGGGATCAGAGTGCCGTGTGTATCCCACGATATTATTATTATTATTTCAAATGACGGACCTATTGGTCTGGTTGGCAATTGCTTGCTTTTTGCGCCGGAGCTCGTGGGTGGTGGTTTTTTAGATATTTGTAATTATTATTAATATATTATTGTTTTTATATACTTTTTGTATATAAAAAATAATAATATTTAAATAAATATGCCAAAAACAGAGTTTCTCCTGTTCCGGGGTTTGGCCTCCTAAGCCGCCGGTGGTCAGGGCTACAGAGAAAGGAACCTCTTCACAATGCGTGCCGTTCACATAATTGCATTATTATTATTCATTCTAAGTTTACATCTACGTAGAGTGTTCAAGTTTACCTTTCCATCTTCCTGACCCTGATACTAAGACTTTCAGAAAGTAGTCTGTCACTAGTCTACTGACCCATACAGAATTTTGTAATAATAACGGTCACCGTAGCCTAGTTGGTAGTGCTCCTGCCTACGAAGCTGGTGGTCATGGATGTTTACTATGTATATAAGTATTTATCTATCTATATAAGTATGTATATCGTCGCCTGGTACCCATAGCACAAGCTTTGCTTAGTTTGGGGCTAGGATGATCTGTGTGACATTGTCCCTAGATATTATTATTATTATTATATATCTACGGATTAACTTAACAGTCCATAAAAATTTCAAACATCTTTCAAATAAGTTGTGAGAATCGAATCCGCGAACCACGGAGTATCCTGCTTCATGTGAGTTCCGGATGTGCCATCGTATCATGGTGTTTAGACTTGAATTTACACAATCCATTCGATGCTTCTTTAACAAAGTTAATGCTTCAAAAAGAGCACCCATGTTTGTGCCCGCCCAAATGGCTAGTCTCCATTGAAACTGGCCGACATGGCCGAAAGACGACCAGGAAGACATCATTAAGAACTTCATTTCAAATAAATGGCGTAATATTTTTTTATTAAATATAAGACAGTTTTTTTAAAGCAAATTCACTACGTACCTACATTTAACAAAGCATCAAATAGATCGATCGACGATCTCCGTAGCCTAGTTGGTAGTGCTCCTGCCTACGAAGCTGGTGGTCCTGGGTTCGAATCCCGGTAAGTGCAAATATTTGTGTGATGAGCATGAATATTTGTTTCTGAGTCATGGATGTTTTCTATGTATATAAGTATGTATCTATCTATATAAGTATGTATATCGTCGCCTGGAACCCATAGTACAAGCTTTGCTTAGTTTGGGGCTAGGATGATCTGTGTGACATTGTCCCTAGATATTATTATTATTTTAAAGATGTCTGGTACTTGGTAACATAATGAATAACCAAAAAAAACCTTTATGAGACTTCTTTTTTCTCTCTTAGGAAGTACAGACGCCAGTACATCAAGCTACCCCAAGCTGTCAAATTTGTTTCATAGATTTTCAACTTTATCACAAAAGCATAAGGTTCACTTTTAATTGGGGAAAGACAGGTTGGGGTAGCTTGATGTGCTGGCGTCTGTACACTACTTGCATACCCACTGTGACAACGTCTGACATAAAACTCTAATTAAAAAAAAAAGCTTTCGAATTTTTCAAAGTTGAATTTAATTATGCTTCATAAGCTTGAAGGGGTAGCTTGTTCTCATCTCCTAACTTTGAACGGGGCAACTAGTATACTGAAGTACCCTTCCAACTTTGAGAATTCTCTGTTGGTGGGTATAACTATGCAGACATAGCGGATTAGATAAGCAGTATTCTTATGGATTGTACATACGGGTGTAAATGAAAGGAAATGAAAAATGATTATTTTTGCCAAAAAGAAATCACACTAACATTATAAAGGCGAAAGTTTGTGAATGTGTGAGTGTGTATGTTTGTTATTTCTTCACGTCTGAACGGCTGGAGTTAGATGACAACCTGGATGACCTAACCTGGAAACTTTATAAATTATAGCCAAAGTTTCTATAATTTATAAAGTTTAACGCGGGTAAAACTGCGAGGCACAGCTATTCTTACCATAAATAGCAAAATCCGATCGACGACCGACCGACGACGATTCCGGAAAGCACGCAATGTCGTTGGTCCTGTACCTTACCTCTTTCCGGTCGTGTCGCTAGTCATCCCATCGGATCGGATCGGCATGGGAATGTGATACCGCTAACTCCCAATATCCGGGATGATATTGAGAAACTTTCTTAACAGAAAATTTCCAAAATCACTATTTTTGGGCCCGATACGGGATTAGAACTCAGGACCTTATTATCTATGATTGTACACGCTAACGTTAGACCAACGAGGCAGGCACAATATCATAATATACCTACCTATATGTGTATCTACAATTTTAAACACATGCGTAATTAAACAACAGTCCAATGAATAATCGGCCTTATGTGAATATTTAAATAAATGATTATAAAAACATAGAACAGACTTCAATTTGTCTATATGTCAACCGATTCCGACTAAATCTATATACCTACATGTAATATTTTTTTAAATCGGATTATAAACAATGGAGAAATTGTGTCATATACTTACAAAATAAAGGAAAACTTACAGTTCGCTTCAAGTCCTTCTTTTGAAGTAGCTTAATACAGAACCGACTTCAACTTGGTCTGTATAACAATGGATTTCGTAATTTTTCTTATGCAACCATTCTTAAAGAACTACCTATAGAAAAAAATTTAAATCGGTCCACAAAAAACGGAGAGATGGCGTAACATGCATACAAAAAAGTAAAAACGTCAAAATGGTGTCATCCTTTCTTTTAAAGTCGTTTATATATGATACAATACAGGTTGATAAAAAATTAGAACTGATAAGGCGCTCAGCAGCGCCGAACCAGTGCGCTGGTGACTACGATCAATGCAACTTAATCGAAACGTCGGGAAAGTAACAATTATCACTTACCATCAGGTGACCCACTTGCTCGTTTGCCATCCTATTTTATATAAAAAAAATACAGAAATATCATCATATATTTTATTTGTTTCAAAAAATCTTCTTTAGTGTCGTTTCTGTTCTGCAGTAAAACTTTATTCGTAGGATACTGCGTAATAACTGAGTAACAAAAAGCGACATCGGATTATAATGTGGTACGTCACAACACACAGCAGTGTTTCCAGGTTCCAGTAAAATACTGACGTCATTTGATATTTCCACTGATATTTCCGACGCGTTGTAAATCGAGCTTTCCTGCAGGCACTGTAGCACGGGCTTCCCGACGGAAATAAAATTTATTATTTTATTCCAAGGTTCCATTTTATGTGCTATATAGTTTTAATTTTGTGAAACATACGTTAATGACTTGCAATATTACGTTTCGTAATGTATACCCAATTCATGTAAAATCCCATATTAACAATTTTTCTCAAACTGGCTGGCGTCTATCCCAAATCCGTCGGATTTGGGATAGACGCCAGCACATCCAGTTACCCCAATCTGTCAAATTTCTTTTATAGGTTTTTAACTTTATCACATAAGCATAAGGTTCACTTTCAAATAGGGAAATTTGACAGATTGGGGTAGCTTGATGTGCTGGCGTCTGTACCTACTTAATATATAAACATTTTCAATAGCTATATTTTAATTGAAATAAAAACACATTGATTGTTTAGGTAGAACTAAATTATCTTATTTGATGGCTTACTCTTTGGCATTAGGTAAGCATGAAATCTCGCTAACATTTAATGACACATATGACGAATATTCGCGCCAAAGGACAATCTAAGATGGCCGCCATCGGCTGTAAAATGCATGCAATAAAATTTCGGTCGAAATTCGAGACCCAATTCAACAAATAACATACATAATGAAGTGTCCACTATTTTTCTGGACATAACATTAGACAGAAAATGGGGTACTCATATGGGGTCATCACCGGCTTGGCTGAAAAATGAATCTCTGCTGCTTATGCTGTTAAAAAAGTTAGACAACTTGCGCGCCTGGTTTATTTTAGTTATTTCTTGAGTATTATCTCTTATTGTATACGCCTCTAGGGCAAGGTGGCTGACATCCACAGTATCTTTGTTCTTTAAATACATGTAGTAGGTACGTACGGGCTATTAGAGGTGCGAGATTCTCCTTATAACAGTTATTCAAGGAGAGAAATATTAACGGTATCTTCGCAATATATATATATATATATATATATATATATATATATATATATATATATATATATATATATATATATATATATTTATACTAACATAAATTGTGTGCAGAATGTCATCGTTTACGGAAGGGTAATTCTTATTTTGTCGGACTCAGTATCCGAATTTATAACAAAAAAACAATAAATATCCAAGAACTGCCCTATTTAAATCAAAGGTTAAGAATATTTTGATCAACAAAGCCTATGACACTCTAAACGGCAAAAACGATTGGTCGCTAGGCTGAAATATGATCATAATGTTACATTAGGGATATTCATCTATACTTTACTCAATTGACTCGAGAAATAATTACGTGTATAATTGAATTTTATGGATTTTATTTATATAGGTACTTACTATAAAATAAATAAATATTTTATCATGAACATGTCAAATGCTGTTCGGCCGAAGGCTGGTAATGACTTTACTATTAACTCGTCATCGGAGTTTTGGCGCCAACACGGAAAAAAACGCATCAGGGCATTGTTTCATTTTCAAAAAATGGTGTAAATTCAAGTTTTTATTTGTAAATATGGTGGATTTTTAGACATGACATCATGGACAACGTACACAAGTGGGGAAAGTGCCATATTGCCGTGAATTGCGATTTTCTATGTTGAATCTAAAACTCCATATAAGCCTCTAGTAAAGTCTCCACTGCTTTACTGGGGTACGACAAGGACTACGTATGACTTGACTGTGACGGACTTTACTTGACATGACGAAAATAAATGAAATAGTAATATATTTTACGGAAGGCTCATAAGGCCGAAGAAGTCAGAGCCGAAAAACTGAATTTAAAAAAAAAATAAAAAATAACTCCTCATCCGTAAGCTCGTGTCGTAGTCCCATTGTGTCCTTTCGCGGGCAATGTGGGTCGGGTCGTTCCTTTCCCTCCAATATGCCGAGGGACGTGATGACTGGCCCACACATCATACTTACGAACAGGTGCTGCTTGAAGTAACTGGTCAACTTGCTGTTAGGGTACTCGCTTAATTTTTATTCATTCTATCCTCGCCTCTAGTAGACCATTGTTGTTTAGACAAAGCCCGCTTTAAATAATTAATCCCTGTGTCAGACAGTACTTTACAAATATATAATTGACGGACACAAAGTACATCGACACTGCCTCGTTGGTCTAGCGGTAGCGTGTTCACCCGCAGTTAACGAGGTCCTGGGTTCGAATCCCGGGTCGGGCCAAAAGTGATTTTGGGACTTTTATGTAAACAGAAAATTTCTCAGCATCAGCCCGAAGTTTAGGAGTTGGCGGTATTATACCCCCGTGCCTCGGAGAGCACGTAAAGTCGTCGGTCCTGTGCCTGACCTCTTTCCGGTCGTGTCACTAAGGCGACCCATCGGATCATGAGAGTGATGGATTAGAAAGTGCTCCTGTGTTTGCGCACACACTTAAGCACTATAATATGTCCAATCTCTGTTGAGACTGGCCGCCGTGGCCGAATTCGGCTAAGAGGACATTATTATTATTATTATCATTATTATTACATCGAGACTCAGAACAACTATTTATGGGTCACACAAATAGTTCTCCTGCGCGGGATTCGAATCCGGGACACGAAGCGGCGAGGCGACTGTCTTAGCCGCTGCGCCACACGTGCAGAACATTGGTAGGTACAATATAAGATGATTAATAGAGCGCTTTGTTCACTAAATTCTACCTGATGTGGCACGCAAAGTATTACATTATTCATTGACAGTTAATGTCACTGAAATATATTTTAAAACTATGTTATTAACATGTCATGCTTACACTTAATATTAGTTTGCAATATAGTTTATCATCAACATCATAAATTCAATCGGACTTAAGCATTCATCTCAATTTCTAGATTGTCAGTCAAGTGCTCTTTTATAGAGAAGTATGCCTAATTTATTTTATTCAAGGAGTTTCTTTCTGTTTCTATTTCAAATTGTGTAAATATGCGCGGATGTACCCACCTTTTGTTCGTCTTGCAAGAGGTTATTCTAATTGCTTGAGTGTAATTGAATGTTATTGTTTATTAACTCACAATTATTTAATAAACTAGATGATAATGGTTCTTTGCGAAATAAAAATTATCGATACAAAACTCACAAACAAAAGTCGAAGTAAGATGAGCTATGCTATCAATGTTAGTTTTAAAATAGGAAAAAGTAAATACATTAAAATTCGAACAAAAGAATTCGCTTTTTAAAATCACACACAATCAAGAAGTCTTTGTTTTCAGAACCAGCCAGTATGTTTTCTGAACCAAAAAAGGTTACATGCCTTTCCTACCTTTGGTAAAAGAAATTTAATAATCTTTATGGAGGTTGCAGTTCTCGTAACACGTTAATTAGAATTTTTTGATGTGGGTATTTGTTTGTCCTATAGACTGTTTTTGAGTCTGGCTTTTGCTTTGTTGCTTGTGACTGGTATATTAAAGGTCCCGGCGATTTAGAAATATACTTTCCTAGTACTATAACGTACCATATAAAAAAAATTTACGTAAAAATAATTTTGATAACGTACCATATAAAAAAAATGTACGTAAAAATAATTTTATTAAAAAATAAGGTTACACATTGTTTTCAATCATAATAATAGTAAAACCTATGGTATTTTTTTACCTAACTTAGCACGGTGGATGTTTGTCAAATTTTTCTTCGTTAATACATCGGATCTAAACCTAGACTTACAAAGATATTTATATGACATAGCTTATTAATAACGTAGTAAATATGAATTTAATTCTTGTAAATCATTGTTTCTTCTTCTTCTTTTTTGACAGCTTGTATAAGGATTAAGGACATAACCGCATTCACAACCTGCAATAAAAAGAAAATTGGTAATTAAGTAAAAATCTTAATATTTTTATAAACTATCTGCGCTCCGCGGTGTTATCCGCGATTTGGACACTAATTGTTTTCAACCAAATTCCTTGATTTTGTAACAATAATACAAACTTCTATATCGATCTAAACGTTTGTACACTCATAACCTCCAAACGTCTGCACCAAATCAGATCAATCATCAACGTTCTTTACTGTCAGGACAAGGCTTGTAAAAAAAGCAAATATTTAAAAATATCAGAGAAGTGAGTGTGCGAATGAGACGGAAGGAATTATATATGCGAATTAAGAGGGTTCAAAAAAAACGACTTTCATTTTTTTGGGACACCCTAATGTCATGCACACAAATATCTGTCCTGGGTGGGAATAGAACCCACGACCTACGGCATGAAAGGCAAGCATTTACCAACCATGCCCACCCGCCCGTTTATTAACACGAAGGATTAAGTTTATCCAGAAAAAGGCTAATGTTCTACTGTAAAATTATACATATATATGAACTACTAGCTGACCCGACAGACCTTGTCCTGTCTTAACGATGACTATTAACGCACGCTATCTGTCAATACTATGTCAAATAAAAAAAAGTTACATTAAAAAAGGTTATATTGTATAATGGTACGGAGCCCTTCGTGCGCGAGTCCGACTCGCACTTGGCCGGTTTTATTTTTAGGTATATATAGTGGGCAAAAAACAATAAAATTGTTTTTGACAACTGGCTGAAAATCATAACATTCTAAGAAGTTAATTTCGTGCCCTTTGTACTGTACTTCACTTGAAAAACCATTAATATTTTCGATTACCCGGAAAGCCTGTAACAATAACAGGTACGTGTACGCCTTGACTGCTTTGAAACAATTATTGTTAAGTTAGTTGCGGTAGTAGCTAGACTATGTCGGCAGCCCAGTGTTTTCTTTAAGACTCATACATTTAAAACGCTATTTTACCTTTTTATACAAGTTTCTAGCAAAAAAATTGTGTTATAGAACCACACCGTAACCGATTGGCGAGGTTAAGCAACTAGGCTCGCGATCAGTCCATAGATGGGTGACCACCTAAGTGGTTTAATTTCTGAGCGTCTACGTGCTTCAGAGGGCACTTCAAGCTGTCGGTCTCGGCTGTAGTCATTAGACAACAGTCGTTAAGCTATATCAGAGGCCTTCTGGGCGTTTTGATCAATTCTGATACTAAGTTAACCACTGCGATAAGTAAGTAACTGTATCATATTTATTTCGATAGAATTTTTAATTCAGTTGGTTACAAATAGTTAATTTTGCTAAGGAGTTAAAATTTACTTTCAAAAAAAGAAATACATAATGAAAATGTATCTGAATATGATTTTTTTTAAGTGCTAGAAAATTTAAACTGACAACTCTTGTCAAGTTAGGACTTAGCACGAGCTATTTAACCTTCAATAACTTCCCATGGCGCGCGTTATTATCACGATATAAGGCTTCTGTTAACATAAATATCCGAAATAAGCATAATCTTGTTGCACATGCTACTCTTATCCACCAGATCGGTAACTTTTTTAGAGGGCAGCGTATATGCATCTACAAAAAACTTCCCAACGACATCACAAAACTGTCAATCAACAAAAACAAAAACCAAAGCCAAATGGGTGTAGAAAAACGTATTACAAAATTGCAGATTATGTTGATGATTAAATTGCTTTGGAATTAATAGATTTAATTTTTTTAACACGTTTATAAATTCAATTTTACCTAGATGTTGAGATTATCCTGATTAAAAAAATAAGGATTCCTACTGAGGTGTTTGAGCAGTGTTTAAATAGCTAGTAGCTACCACGTCAAGCAGTGAACGGTAGGATAAAAAAGTGATATTAAAAAAAATATATTACTGAACAAATTATATTACAGTAGCCGCCCGGAAACAAGAAGTTGATGGTGAATCATGTGATTTAGGATATAGAGAGAAAACCTATGTTTATTCACTTTGACTTGACCTGCGTAATTAAGACTAGCTGGCAAGCCTCCATGGAAACAGATCGGACGCGGCATCCAAAAACGCATTTAATCATCAGCATACGCGTTATCATTTGAAGAAAACATACCGCGGTTAACTAAGACGGGCCTGTTAGCGTGGTTGGCAAATGCTTGTTTTTCAAGCCGGAGGTCTTGGGTTCGATCCCCACCTAGGACAGATATTTGTGTGCATGAACATGTCTGTTTGTCCTGAGTCTCGGCGTAATTATCTATATAAGTATGTATTTACAAAAAGAAAAGTAGTATATGTAGTATATCAGTTATCTGGTTTCCATAGTACAAGCTCTGCTTAGTTTGGGATCAGATGGCCGTATGTAAATAATGTCCCAGGATATTAT
Organism: Pseudoips prasinana; assembly: GCA_951640165.1. Taxonomy (NCBI): domain Eukaryota; kingdom Metazoa; phylum Arthropoda; class Insecta; order Lepidoptera; family Nolidae; genus Pseudoips; species Pseudoips prasinana. Next base: position 11,710,841 of record OX621239.1, read on the forward strand.
AATTAAGAACGAAGAATATTGATACTTACAGCAACCATACAAGAAGCCAGTACCATGCCAGCCAGCCACCCGGTCTTGCCTTCCAAGTACCAAGTCATTTCATCCACGCAGCCATGAAAATAGGCGTTTCCGGTTACGGCATCTCGGCATTCAGCAGGAAGCGGCTTGTTCAAGTTCAGGAAGTCCATGGGACCGTCAGCTCCGCAGCAACCAATCTGTTATGCAGTAGAAAGGATAATAATAATAATTTATTAGCTTCAAATAGTATAAAATAATATTACAAGTATCGGAAGCCTCCTTTAAATAGGATAAGCATTGCACATTCAAAGTAAACTTATTTTCAGATTTGTCCAATTAATGATGTGGTAAGATTTTCAGTTCTGTCGTTTCAAGTCGCCAGACTTGTTTAACAGATGCTATTTCCAGCAGTTTGATATATTTTATTGCTTTTTTTGTAGGTTGTAAGTTCTGTCTGTCCGTTTAGTCATGTTAAGAGTTTTAGTTATTCATATTTGTTTCAAGACGCTATATTTTTTATGAAGCTCTGTTTTCGGCTGTTTGCAATAGACTTTATTATTGATTATTTTTATTGATAGTACTCAAACCGGCCGAATATAATTTGAGGAAGATTTCTACTACTTACAAATAATATTCATTTTCATATTCATTTATTCCGTAATCCCAGTTAACATGTTAACAGTTAATAATTGTATTATTTTTATAAACACAAAGTAAAACAAAATAGAATTTAAATTAAAGTCTACAACAAAAATAATTTCAAATTGTCTTAAAATCCAGTGCGGTAAACGAGATAAACGTACGTTACAGCTTTTAATTTTTCTTTGTTACATTCAAAATTCACAAATTTTAGAATTATGGTGTAAGTAATCTCTGCAAATACAATTTCCAGCCCTCAGTTTCAACAGTCGGGTCGAAAATTCATTTTGTTGTTTGCTTCGTTAGGTGATGCAGCTACGTTCGTTTTTGTGTCCAACATTTGACGAGAGAAAAATCACAAAGGGTTTTTATAGCGTTTCCATGGATGGAAGTTTTTGCTTCTTTTACTGCCTATTTCATAGATAATGTATTTATGAAAAATTGGTTGTGTACTAGAATCATTTGTAAAAGCTCTTTGGTAGCTTCAAGTCCAATTTGGAATATTTGGACTTTGGAGTTTATACTTTAGGTACCCATCGTACCTTTTATTTTGCAGTTTTTTTTTAAGCAAAACAATTACACCTGATGATAAGCAGCTATCGTGTGCTATGTATGATGTTCATAACACACATGACATTATACACGCGTTGCCGACCCTTTATCCCTCCCTGATTCTGGCGACTTTGCACGCAGCCAAAATGACATCATTATCATCATATCAGCCGAAAGACGCCCTCGACAAAGGCCTCCCCAAAGATTTCCACAATTGCGCTTGCGGTACCCGCATCCAGCAGCTTCCATACCAAATGACAACATTAATATATTTTTTCTGAACTGTATCTCGTACAGAGGTACTCCCTTATTTCTAGCTCATAGATCAAAAGAACCTTTATCTTCCACGTTTTAATAATGCTGCGTCTTGGCTCTCCCCACGTGTCACTTTTAGAGTAATAGAACTTAAATTATGGACGCGATAGCATCCGATCCCCGAAAACTAATATAATTATTTCATCCAACTTTACAAAACAGATAGTAAATGATTATTTTTTTACTACCTAACAATGATTTAATCACAAAATTTGTATACGGAATTTGTCTCAAATTTAGTAAATGAATTTATTACTGCCAACGGCATCCACGTTTTAGCTTAAGAACAGTGTACGCAAACATTTCTGTAGGCGCTATAGGATAGGGGCAGCTTCAAAAGAACCCTAAACACATTGTTATATTATACTCAAAGGGCGTTTAACGAAGTCTGCGTTTAGTTAGTCGACAGACTGGACTGACACTTCCAGCAAACATCCAGTAAAGCTGCGGGCCAGCATATTCGTTTTCACTAGAGATGTAAAATGACTGAATTTGACTAGACACAATTATCATAAACCTTAAATGACCGATCATTTACTGTCCAATTCAGTCAATTTGACTCAAATATTATTGTCTGTTCTCGTCTACGACCCAATTATTTATTTATTTAGGTACCCAATTCATATGCATGTTTAAATGAAGCAACGTTTTATTTTCTAGTATATCATGAGAGGAGAAGAGCACATCAAAGTCAATGCGCGAGGCGATGCGACGTTGCCATTTTGTCTTAAATGCACGCATGTTTAGAAATGTAAAATGATTAACACTATATATTAATACTATAAGTCATAAAAATCACTTTTATGTTTCAATTAAGAAGTTGTAGACTTTTATCAACGACAAAAACTTAAAAGGTACTAAAATATTACTGAAATCGATTTGACCGTAAATGACAGTCAGTCTAATTCAGTCACTTTAGTCATTTTCAACACTAGTTTTCATTGACAACACCCTTCGTTCCCTTTCCATTATATTTGTACTGTTTTTTTTATGTAGTGAACCATAATAATAATAAAATAATGAAATTTATTCAGTACTTGGGTATTAACATACACTTGTACTTGTCAAGCTCACAATGCAGTACATAAACATAGTCGAATACAGTATAAAAGTTACAAAAAATTAATTAGTCCGTCCGTGCGGTCCGTTTTATCAGATATATTTTTTAAATCCTTAAATATATAACAAGATACTAACCTATTATTTTGAAATTTAGTTCTGCTGTATTAAAGTTAAAGAATTGAAGGCAATGAGCAGATGGCTAGCGCAGAAGGCTCTTAACCAGTAACTTAAATTAAACGACTACAAAGTGGTTAGGTCACAGGTTGCTCTTTTTCGTAGGGTAGATTATGATGAATATCTCTTTAACTTTATATAAGAAGTGATATTATATAGTATCAATTTGTATAGGTATACTCACGCCTTCTTGCACCATCCTGAGAACTTCGCGGCTGCCTTCATGCTGAGGATTGTGCATCATCCTCATGATGACGTCTCGAATCAGGGGCTGGATACTGGAGTCGTAAGTGGAGAAGTCCAGGACTACGCACGCTCCAACCAAGCCGAACACAAACAATCCTATTTGTGTTGCTATGTACTGGGAAATAATAATATAAATTAACTTCGTTGAAGTTCGAAATATTTAAGTCTATTTTATGATAGTGAAGAAATTGAAACCTCGTTCAAGCGTAATTAATAAAGTGTTTATTCCTTGTTCTTAAATAATAAATAAATTAAAACATCACAAAACCCTTTTGATCGTTGTTAATAATTCAGACAAACTTCATGTAAAAGTTTACTGCCTTAAAGATACCTATCTCGAATAGTAAATTAAGTTAATTAATTCCCTTTTCTCCTGAATATTTTAGTAAGTACAGATAGGCGTACACAACGGAGAAATAATATCATGATTTATCATCATCATAACAGTTGTAAAAAGTCTACGGTATGACAAAAGCTTCCCCCAAGAATAATCTAGGGAGGATATGCCATAATCGCCAAGCCTGGCAGATAGGTTGGCGATCGCAGTACGATGGTCATAGTACTCAGAGAGTCGCTGCCGTCCGTCCTCTGGTAGATAATTCCTCGGGTTGACTTCAACGTTTACCACACGTGACGTGGTTGATCATGACTACACAAAAAAATTAAATAGGTTTCTTTCATACTGACGGTTTTCTTTGATTTCTGATTTTCTTTGATATTGATTAACTAACTCGTGGGTTGTGTATCTTCTTAATGTTTTTTTTCATACTCACCGTATACAACAGCATAACATTTTCCATCAACGCTGCGCCACAACCCAAGAAAGCAACGACCATGACTGCCAAAGAGGCAATAAGAATAAGATAGATCCCGATGTAGTACTTTTGGAGTTCCAGAAGCCTCATCCATTCGTTGAACCCTGGCTCCACGCAAATCCATAAGCACAGGGCGAAGACACAGACACCAAATATCTGGAAAAAAAAATATAAACCATGTTAAATTTGTATGATTCCTTTTCAAACGTGTGGGGCAGCAGATAAGACAGTCGCCTCGCCGCTTTGTGTCTCGGGTTCGAATCCAGGACAACTATTTGTGTGACCCATAAATAGTTGTTCTGAGTCTGGATGTACTTTGTGTCCGTCAATTATATGTTTGTAAAGTACCCCGCGACACAGGGATTAAATTCCCTAGTGCGGGCGTCGTCTTTAAAAATACTTAAAGAGGTGTATTACAGAACTGTATCCTATATTTCTATGTCTCAAATATAGTATCTATAATTGCAATATTTCCTCATAAACAAGTTCTGGCCAAAATAAACCTCAAGTGTATCAAAACAGCTATAAGGATATACTCGTATATTAAGTGACCTGAAAGATTTAAAGATTTCGGACGCGTATTTAAAATAATACTAATGAAATTTATTCAGCACTTGGGTATTCACATACACTTGTACTTTTCAAGCTCACAATGTATTACATAAACACAGTTTAAAAACAGTAATTAGAGCAACAAAATATTTTGAATTAGTCCGTCCGTGCGGTCTGTTTCGTCACATATATTTTTAATATCCTTTAGCTCAATAAGAAAGGTTTTGATTATTTAGGGCAAATTAAGTATATAATATATAACTGACATTTATTTTATAAAATTTAATTTAACCATTTTACAAAATGTTAATAAATGTATTATTAATATTTTGTATTCTAAAGGGCTTATGTAACGTAAATTGCTATTATTTTTGTCTAATTTTAAATGGTTTACACTTCATTTTTCATGCTATCATATAGTGAATTGTTACACAACTAGTATAAAACTATGCGACATACGTGTCTTCAACAATTCCTGAATAAGAAATATATGTATTTAATATAACAACGATCCCCAAAATTACGCAAAGAATTGTTATAGCATACGCTTCAGAAGATGACGCTATCGCACTCTAAAGCCTCGGCACCAAGGCCAAAATTACTCGTGCAGAAACATTAGAAACCAACTGATTAGGAACCATTTAATAAATATTTTTGAAGTAATTCCTAGAACCCTGAAAATAATATAAACGCCTTTATGGAACGTGTTAGAACCAACATCCTCAATTCCTGGCTTAAACACACCTACACGTGTACATTTTATAAATATAATACTCAGAATATATTATTGAAGTAACCCTAATTTATCCACCCTCCCATAAAATAATCGGAGGAATCATATTAAATTTTGCTTTTCGGTAAACAATAAATTTGTAATAAAATATTTGTAATCTCACTAATCATATCATACTAATTATACATATATCACACTAATATTATAAAGGCGAAAGTTTGCGAATGTGTTGTTGTTACTACTACACGTCTAAACGGCTGGAGCGATTTTAATAAAATTTGTAATGGAGTTAGCTGAAACCCTGGATTAACGCATAGTCAACAATCTATAAAGTTTAACACGGGTTAAACCGCGGGGCTTAGCTAGTTTGTTATAATTCCACACAACAAATAATCGTGCTCATCTTATAAATATTTGCCCTGAGTGGAAATCGAACCCACGACCTCTGGCTTAGCAGTCAAGGTCACTAGCTACTAGACCAACAGGACAGTCAGTAATTTATGTTATATATCACCCGACTTAAACATTAATACAGATACACATAAAACTTAATCACCTACGGGGTTTCTTATTATAGTAACTATAAAACAAAACTTAACTAATATATATTCACATAAAAATAAAACTAAAGCGACGATCAAATAAGCAATAGATAAGTTGTGTTCTAAAAGTTTTATAATCTCATTAATGCCGTAAGTGAACGATCAAGTTTTATACACCTTGTAACAAAACTAACTGCAAATATATACTTAATCCCGTAAACGATTAAGCGAGCGAATTTTTGAATCTGCACAAACCTACGAGTATGTCAGGCACATGAACTCGGAGTTTTGGGTTTTCTGAACTCTAGTTTAAGTTAAGGTAATATCTTATTATTATGACAAAGGACCTTGGTCATTCATTATGTCAAATGCCAAATTACATCCACTACTGGACAAAATCGTCCCTAAAAAATCGCCACGCTTGGCAAACGGGTTAGCGATCGCAGTTTGATGATCAAAGTTCACAGAAAACCGCTGCTGTCCGTTCTCTGATAGGTATTCCCCGGGATGAGATTGGGTGATGATATTCTATGCCGTCACCACACAGCAAATGCTTTATGGCATTAGACTGAGCTTTAAAATATTAAGTTCAATTAAATTCATGAAAGAAATCACCCAACGGACTTTAAAACATTTATTACTTTATCGCGAACTTAAATTTGAAATAAACGAGAAGCTGAAGTTCTTTATGATCGTTTACTCCTTTTTTAACTACTCAACCGTTCATTATGAAGTTGGACTCAAGCTACCAGGGGTAAATAAGGACATTTTTCTGAATTAAATGTTCTGTTCTCGCGGTATAGAAAAATAGCTTTGAGTTCCACAAATAAATTTACGTGGGCCACCACGGCGACGGCTGAGTGGTAAATAATGCTCCAAAACTAATATACTTACACACATTTATTTATTTTTAAAAATGACAACTCCCGCAATAGCGAATGGATGCCCTCTGTCGCGGGGTACTTTAAAATCATAAGATCATAATTATAAACCGACGGGCACAAAGTCCATCCAGACTCAGAACAACCATAACCATAGGTCAAATAAATTTAATTCAATTTATTTTTTTGAACATTGATTATGAATACAGGTAGTTCACACAGATGATTGTGCTGTGCAGTAATCGAACCCGGGACACAAAGATGAAGACGACGACTGTCTTAAACGCTACGCTCGGCTAGTGAAGATTTTCTAAAAAAAACCTACAACGGCAGTATTATGTTCATGTCGGAGGTGTAAATAAAGTAGGAAGGCTTGACGGTGAGAATGGAAGAGTTATTTCTAGTGTGTTGCAAAGCTTCGACATTTACCGACAAAACTGCCGCATTTTACCCGAGTTAGTAAAATAAGTAAACAATCGCCGCTAATTTTATTAGACAGTTATACCGTTGCGATCTTCAGATCACAGGAATTCTTATAATGGCTTTGTTTTTGTCTGCCAAATAGCCTGAGATAAAGCTGGGGGGTATTGTCTGGGAATATTTACCCAGCACCTATACATATATTTGTATACAAAATGACGATGTTATTTGCACAGTACAATCGATGTTATCCTAGCAGTAATTCGCGCGAGTTTATGATTATTACTTTGTTATAAAGCTTAGAAGATTTTATGGCATTTATTTAGGTAGGGACAGCTAACGCGCACTGAGATTATAGATGATGGAATAATTAGATTATAATAATGATAATGATTATTATTCTACAGCGTTTATGTATACTATTTACATCACACCTTGTATATACTAGGTATATTTCTTTTCTATACAAAACGCGTCAGTTCGTCGACATTTTTTGTATGAGGCCTTTTTATATATTTTGCAAATGTATGTACTACACGTTCAATTTCACAGGTCAATTAAGCTCCTTCAGTTAATCGCTATTTATAATGTTCCGCTATACCTATATATTACTTACTTTGTATTTTTTTTTTGTTACCTAATTACTTTTTTGTATATCCTTTCTTGCAGATGCACTCTTCTGGAGGAAAGGATTTAAGTAACAAAACGATATTTTTAAATTATGCGAACGGTTATCCACTGCTGCAGTGCATATGCAGAGTGCAGATTTAACCAAGGCAGGACGAGGCCATAGAAATAGTCTTCTTTTCAAAGTTACTATTATAAGAGGTGAAGAAGGTATTCCCAGGTATGATATTTGGGGAGTTCATTAATTAAGTAAATATAGACACAGTGCTGCTCACTTTTTTCATGAAGTCACATAGAAAGAAGTTTTCCCGGAAATTATTGTTGGATAGTTCATTAATTCATTAAGATTCGGATGAGTTCTACTCGCTCTTTTCATGTTATTTACAGAGACGAAATCTGCGGAATAGTGAGCTCGATTTGAAAAAGTTTGAGCCTTGGACAAGGTCACAAAATAGTATGTTAGATAACGTGACTGTCATACAAGGTGAATTAGAAATAACATATTATACATGGGTCGATCATTAATTAAATAAAAATTGACCAAATTCTGCTCAATTTTCATGAATATCATAAAAAATGAGAGAGCGTACCTTAGAAATAATATTTAAATCAGTTAAGGATTTTCCCTTAACTCGCTACATATAAAAAAAATAATTATACTCTATTTTAATATAATACTATATGTGTGTCGCCCTTCCTGTCCCGGATTTAATTACCGCACACGACAACTATTTGAATAACGAGTCTTCAAATATTCGTCCTGAGTTCTGAGTCGTAGTTGTTCTAAATCTGGGAGTACTTGCGTCCGTCAATGATATGATAATTTCATATGAAAAGCAGAGGAAGTGATTGTGCTGTCTTTGGAATCTGGACTACACGTCTTATATTTATGTCATTATAGTCATATTTTGCAAAACAAAACGACAAGGCACTTGTATTGTTGTTCCACATAAAGACAAGTAGTCTTTAGTGAGTAAAATAACAAAAACAATGGCATCACTTTTATAGTTGTATTTGTTTTGTTGTACCCAAATGAGTTTACGTCAGTGTCGCTCCGTATACGTATCTCCCCAATTCCTTCTAGTTTCCAAATGTCCAAACCACCATTTCTTTGCATTACAAAATTGATTCTAATATGCGCTGTAAATATGTTTCAATATTGAGCTGAATTGGTAGGCCTAGTTGGACATTAAAGGAGTCATGTGAAGAGTAATACGAATGAGTTTTCGTCACCCTGTACACAAAATAAATTACAACACATCTATTACGTGTCAAAGTCCCCTATTCAAACTTTTACAATATTTAACCTTACTCTTGTTGGGTTAGGTATTTTGTTTGTTTTGTTAACATGATGAAATTGGTCGTATCTACAAATAAAACACGACCACCTACTCGGAAAATGGCTTTACTTTAGATTTATTTTAAGCCCACACTATTCTGCAAATTGCGACCGGTATTTACCCGCCAATTTACCTCTTTCTTCACAACTTACTGCAGAGTCGGGTTACTGTTGGGTTGGGTTACTGATTACTGGTCGTAAGCGTGTATAGGCTACGTTAAAAACTTACCATCACATGAACAGTACGCTTTCGTGCAGACTCAGTTGTAAAATAAAATGGCAAAATTTATGTTTTTATGTTTCACAGTTGGCGACTTTTAAATTTGGAATCTCGGTAAATCTATGTGGCACTAATTTTAACGTGAAATCTGTCATAAAGCTAATCGAAAATTTTATCGATTAGCTATGACGTTTATAATAAGACTATATATCAGACTAAGTCGATAATTTTGTATAGTTCGTTGTCAGACAGACAATTATTTAGTTAGACCTAGGACTGTCTCCTCCAGTATACCTGAAAGGGACAGTCTGCTCTCGGCATTGATCATTTTTCACCAACTTATATCTTACGTTCGCCTCACCCGATCACATATTTGCTCGCGTCACGCATTCGCCAGTTTACTCCCCAAGTATTCGTAAAGAAGTCTAACTTCAAAAGAATAATCAAACTCGGGTCACAAATAACGAAAATAAAAACAGACGAATTGATAACCTCCCACATTGAAGTCAGTTATATACATATATATGTCCATATATACTGCAAATATAAAATATTTTCAGAGATAGATAGAAAACTCTAAAAAACTTTTTTCTATCGTGTATTGGAAATGAAAACATTTACGAATTGTTGAACAGATATTGCAATATTTTTATTTGTAACAATTAACAAGTCCTTTTGAATATTTTTCCCATCGTATCGTATCGTTTTATAACAATAAATGAAATGATTACTCACCTGCGGAGCTTATCCTTAAATATTACTATAATCAATGATTGAAATATGCCAAAAAGTCAAGTATCATTACAACATTCGATATTTATAGACCAAACCTATCCAATACGTAAACATAACTTTCATACAAATACGCCGCCATACTCATCTATTCTAATATTAAGAAATATTACTTCGACAAAACAATATTTCAGAAAATAGGTGAGTAAAGATTAATGAATGTATAAGGATAAAAGAAAAACCTCTGTAACAACGCAAATAGAAGTACTTACCTACTCACAGAACCGTCTGTAGAGCAAAAAGGAATAGAGAACCAGAGCATAACCGCCATTATACTTGGTGAGCAAAAAGCGCTGTCGAGACAACAGCACTGTTCGCAATCCATTAGTAACTCGCCAAATGATGCGGAAAGTTGACTTGTGGATAGGGTTACCGGATACAAAAATTAAAAGTCGACATTATAAATAGCGAAGCATTATTATGTCTAAAAATAAATCGTAGTAGGAAAATAAATATGTAGGCAGGTATTATACACCCACCTTTAACTATAATCTGATCCGCTTTTTATCGTAGCATATTTTATATAAGAATATTAAGTGGATAATTTTTGGTCAGACGGGGTGCTTGTCACCCGCAAAAAGTGTCACCGGGTAGGTATTTTTTTATCAGAGGGCGACAAACGAGCAAGTGGGTCACTTGATGCAACACAGGGGGAGTCGCAGGTGCGTTGCCAGCCTTTAAGAGTCAGCAAACAAGTGTAGATTACCCTTCCCCCCACCCCGATGAGCTCTGGCGACCTTACTTACACGCAGCAACACTAAATTATATATATCTTATAATAATAAAATTATTAATGTTATTATTAAGGAATGTCTTCTGTAAGGTGGTGGTACTTCCCCAGTCAGGCTGCTCTTCGAGCGAATGAACGCTGTGCCCTACCTCTACTATGTCCGTACTCACACCGACTAAACCTAACCTGCCGTGGACTTCTAGCGCCTGGTGCTATGCTGCTCCGGTGCCCCGGTTTTTTTTTTTCTAGGAAAATGTTACACAGATCAACCCAGCCCCAAACTAAGCAAAGCTTGTACTATGGGTACCAGGCGACGATATACATACTTAGATGGATAAATACTTATATACATAGAAAACATCCATGACTCAGAAACAAATATTCGTGCTCATCACACAAATATTTGCACTTACCGGGATTCGAACCCAGGACCACCAGCTTCGTAGGCAGAAGCACTACCAACTAGGCTACGGTAATCGTCAACTGCCCTTCCCTGTTGCTGACTCCTGCCAGTCCGGCACAATGACTGCCACAAACAAATCGCTCTCTTAGTTACGAGTGAACTTCCCTTCTGATCCAAAGCTTGCGGGTTTGATTTTCGCACGGGACAAATATTTGTGTTCCTTAGTTATCACTTTGTTATTTTATGCGAACGTGTGACGGTGTGGTTAAGGTAATCGCCTCGCTAATACACCGGTGACCTGGTGTTTCGGGACAACTAGTTGTATGACCCATTGGAACTTTATATTCTTTAAGCTATGAGCGCGTTCCAATTTCCAAATTTTAATTTTTTAACATTTATAACTGAACCAAAAATCCAGCATCTGGCAACATTACTTCAAAGTTTCTCCGAAAAATCGTGTAATACAGAACCAATGTTACCACCATTAATGCTCTGATGAAGCTGCGGATATGCCTGCTATGATAAATGAGGACATCTGTGAGTGAAGTTGAGTAACTAGTGAATTTACAGATAAATTATTGTGCATTCAAACCACTAACTTTTGGCAACTTCCTCAACTGTTGTGGTTTTGAGTAACGGACTCTCATTTTATGTAATTGGTACAGATGCCAGCACATCCAGCTACCCCTATCTTTCAAATCTATTCAATACATTTTCAACTTTATCACATAAGTTTAAGGTTCACTTTCAATTGGGGAAATTTGCCAGATTGGGGCAGCTTGATGTGCTGGCGCCTGTACAGTCGCAACCGAATCAACTTATTATATATATTGACGGTCACCGTAGTCTAGTTGGTAGTGCTCCTGCCTACGAAGCTGGTGGTCCTGGGTTTGAATCCCGGTAAGTGCAAATATTTGTGTGATGAGCACGAATATTTGTTTCGGAGATACATAGAATACATCAATGATGATGTATTCTATGTATTTAAGTATTTATCTATCTATATAAGTATGTAAATCGTCGACTGGTACCCATAGTACAAGCTTTGCTTAGTTTGGGGCTAGGATAATCTGTGTGACATTGTCCCTAGATATTATTATTATATTATTATTTGCATTATGAAAACATGCCTTACTGAACACGTAATAGAGACGCTGTTGAAATCAATATGTATAATTTGAACAGTCCTGGTCAAATTTTAGACATGGTGGCCAGGTAATGGAGAATTGCCGTTTTCACGGGACATATACTAGTACCTATACTAGTATACAAGGTGTTTTCTCTAACATTCACCCTTATCTTCTAATGTAACAGGATAGCTAACACGACCGGAAAAAGATCAGTTGCAGACTCCCAGGTACGGGGGTGTAGTACCGACACTTTCTAAAATCTGAGCTGGTCCTGATGCTTTTTGAAAACAGAAAAATCTTATTATAATTTTGGTAGTAAACTGGCGAACGCGTGACCAGAACGAAATATGTGATTGGGTGAGGCAAACGTAAGTTGAGAGTGAGATATAAGTTGATAAAATTGAGTATCCCGGATATCTTTCGTTGAACTGGAGTTAAGCTGTTGATATTCCTAAGTAAATTAAATAAAAGCACGTTGTTTGGTTTTATGGTTGAAACACAATACAAGTGAAACTTTGCCTGTTATGGCGTAATATTAATTAATTGTTGGATACATCAGCCTGTAACCGTCCACTGTTGGACATAGGCCTCCTATAAAGATTTCTATAACGTTACGAGTACCATGTGAAGGAGTTTACCGTAGTCACCCCGCTTGGCATGCGAGTTGGCGACCGCTGTTAGGTGGTAGCTATATTACACAGGTGGCGCTACTGCCTGACTGTCTGGTGTATCTCTTAGTCGCCTTTTACGATACCCACGGGATGGTATGGGGTGGTCCTGTTATTTTTTTTGGGTCGGGAACCACACGGCTAAACAAATACACTCAATCCAAACACAAATTGACGGTCACCGTAGCCTAATTGGTAGTGCTCCTGCCTACGAAGCTGGTGGTCCTGGGTTCGAATCCCGGTAAGTGCAAATATTTGTGTGATGAGCACGAATATTTGTTTCTGAGTCATGGATGCTTTCTATGTATATAAGTATTTATCTATCTATATAAGTATGTATATCGTCGCCTGGTACCCATAGTATAAGCTTTGCTTAGTTTGGGGCTAGGATGATCTGTCACACAGATCCCCATTGTCCTCAGACATTATTTATTATTTAAAATATTCCGTGGAACACTTGCAACTTGCAATAGATGGACGAAAACATTTGAGACGATGTAAAAAGATTTCACTTTAATAAATAAAACGAGCTCTCGGTGGCCTAATGAGGAATTCAAAGCACTAAGATTGCGTCGACTGTACTTTAATAACGAAGAAAATAAGTATACTCACAAGCAACTAAAGTCAGTCGTTCCTTCATTATTTAATCATAAACTAAACTGTTCAAAAAACAACTTAATCCTCCTTATTTGAGGGGTCATAATGGACTGTACTGGGAAGAAATTAAAAAGATTCGAATAACAACCATTGTTATGGAGCTTAGAAGAATTGGCGCCATTACAAGTAAAATAAACTTAGTCGCTTGGACCATGAATAGTATTATTGAGTTGGGATAACAAATCACGAATGAACAATAATAGAACATTTTTAAGTAAGTATGCCATTTGTGGTCGTATAATATTTATTTTATTCTATTATTATCCATATCCATATACCATACAGTAGAATGACACAGTCCACTTTAGATATAAGTTTTAAATATAAGTTTTTGTTGATAATTTACCGCAAACTACCTCTTATAATTAAGGTATACCTACCCCAGTTTAAGAGGTAGAGTATTATTATTGTACAGATTTTGCAACATAAAATATAATGTATTTCCAAACCAAATATTAAGTTATTTCAAACTCTGTATGTTTTTTGGATAAATAATGATATTATTATTATTAAATATTTTATGTAGCATAGAATATTTTTAAAGTCGGTTTTTTGACGACCAGACGTGAGCCTTTTGATGAAAAGACTGCGGGTTCGATCCTCGCAAAACACAATCATGGACAAATATACATCTATTTGTTGAGGGCGGGGTGATTTTGTGTATTGTATATACATATGTATATGCAATACATAAAAAACACTGATGATTGGATTTTATACATATTTACAAAAAAAAATAACTAAGTATTTCTATTTGTTATCTTGTATCCATGGTCAAGTTTTGCTTAGTTTGGGCTAGATGGGGTTGTGTGATTTGTCCCGGATATTTATTATTTAAATATGTCCACTCACTCCTCTCGTCCACAATAGAATTCTGTCCATTTTGGCGGACTTTGCCATAATCGTCATGCCTGGCAAACGCATGCACGCAGCAGCATCAGAGATTTTCTGGTATATAATTTCCTCGCACATGGATGAGATACGGATATTTATCGCCTTCAACACACAGCAAACACTAACATACAAGTTTTGATACTATATCCACAAACATGTATTAACATATTGTAAAATATTAAAATAAACAGACCTATCTTATTCAAGTGCGTTTGCTCTGTAACCTCTTTGTAAACATATCTAACGTTAACTAATTTTATGTTACATATACTATATTAAATAACTAAATAATTTCGTTATGTTTTCACAACACAGCTATGCCAGGTTTTTACTCTATTCGGTAGCAAAAAGACGGTGTTTTTTGGAACGTTAAAAATTTATAGGGTCGTAAAAACTCAGACTGAGCTCGTTTTCTATGCAGAGTGGTTTCTAGGTACGAATATGACGTTACATTGTGATGTATTATGATGCTGATGTGCTGAAAATTATGACAGTACGAGTTACTAACGTTTGCATTTTCTGGAGATAGTTAATCTGAGCATATTTAACATAGGCGTGTTTATAGTCGAGAATTGTGTACTAAGTTAAAATGAGTACTTTTACGTAAGGTTTAACTTAACATTTGGGGATCTGAATGACTAGTAATTTTGTATAAAATACTAAAACAGTACATTTGAAAAAGAGTTCGGCATAACAGCGGAGACACGTCGACACCGGCATCCTTATTAAGTACTAGCTGTGCCCGCGTTAAACTTTATAAATTACAGCCTATGTGTTATTCTGATGTATAAGCTATATTATTGTAAAGTTTCATTAAAATCCATTCGATAGTTTTTACGTGAAAGAGTAACAAACATCCATCCATACTTACAAACTTTCGCATTTATAATATTAGTAAGATCTTGTAAAAGTCAAGCGATAACAACATTTGTCCAATGAAATTTTTCTTTAATTGCAATATTTTATTCAACAATGTAGCTGCGATGCAATGTATAAATTTAGAATTCAAAAGAATTAATGCATATATTTTCTGCAAGATCTAATAGAATGTAACTAAATTTCTGTGTCTTAATGTTTACTATTGTGACGTACCTTTTTTACCTTTGGTGGTACAATATTTTAAACTCTATATTGATGAATTAAAGTTCAAAACCAATTAATTAAATAATACTAACTAACCCATTAAAGTATTAATTAAGTCCATGTTAACTATCTGATAACGAAGCTGTATTTCTCATTATATACAAATCATACATCACTGAAATTCTACTCTGGTAACTAAATTTGAACAAAAAGAGTTACCATAGTAGATTTGCTTGTTTTATTTCAGCATTTAATTCCATTTCATGGTACGAATTTAGGAAAAAGAACTACTGAGCTCAGCTCAGCGCAATGGCATTCTAAAAATATCATCCATCCACGTTTTTCCCACGATTTTAAACCGAGCTCAAACCTTTTAGAGCACGAAAAACAACTATCATTATTTGGGTCGCAGTTCCGGTTTTCCGCGGCAACAGCCGTCAGTGGCGCTTCCCATTGTATCTCCTTCGAGACACCTGCAAAGCTGGAATAATAAAGAGTTTTACAACATTTCAAAATGGGACTTTTTCTCGCAATTCAACCGCAACGTGCACTTAAGGGATTTGAATATCTTATATGCTACGTTTTATCTGTACCACGCAACTCCCGGCTGAATTAATTCGTCTCAGTATTTTAAGTACTTTAACGTTTCGGTAAGTCAGTTTGGTTGGTGCCATCGATAGTTTAGTGGAGGTAGTAAATATTTTATGCTTCTTAAACGTACAAGGATATAAATTGGTATGTTTTATTTAAAACGAATGGTTCGCTTTCAAGATCGAGGGATTTTCTTTGCAGCGTTACTATTTCAGACGGGATGTAACGTTACATCCGGTCTGAAATAGTAATGAAATAATTTTTATTCAGCACTTGGGTATTAACATATATCTACTTGTACTTGTCAGGCTCACAATGCAATACATAAACATAGTCGAATACAGTATCAAATAAAGTAACTAAAATATTTTTAAACAAATAATAAATAGCAAGTTACTAAGCTATTATGGTTAAATTTAGCACTACTATATTAAAATTAAAGACAATGAGCAGTTGGCTAGCGCAGGTTCTCAACCATTATCTTAATTTAAGCGACTAATACCTGAGGGCATCTTGATAGGGTTAGAGCCACAGCTCAGCGGGCCAATGAAGTAAAAATACGGAGTTATAAATGAAGTCTGATCGCTTCCACGAAATTACCGATCACGTGTTACGGGGCCAAAGCGATTCTCGCAGCTGAGGAACCTACCCTAGCTAGCCTGCTACCTAGGTGGACGACCCTGAGAAGAAAGTCATACTATGTCCGATCCTAATTTGAGATAATACAAAACTGAAGTTTTTAAATTTGGATGTCACTTATGCTACATGGCCGAAATTCGACCAAGAGGGCTTTCCTCTTGGTCGAATTTCGGCCATGGCGGCTAGTTACAATAATAATAATAATATAATAATAATAAATACATTTATTTCAGACTTTGGTCCATAAATTTGTTAGTAACAGTATTCTTAACCTATTGTGAGCAAAAATACAGATCACGAGTAGTTAGTAACAATGTTCTTAGCCTAGTGTTAGTCAAAGGTACAAATACGTCAGGCGCTTGATCTCGCGTGAAGGCCTATCAAGTGAGCCATCAGTACCGAGTCCCAGCGGCTGGCACACGCGGCCAGAATGGCGCTGGGGCTGCCGCGCACCCGTGCCATCATCGATGCACAGCGCTTGCGCATGATGGCGTGGAAGCCGTCCACGTGCGCCTCTACGAATATGCCACTCGCGCTACAATAGTGCGGCAGCCCCATCAACACCCTGAACGCGTTGTTATACTATATACGCAAGGCGTTATACGTCCCCTGCGTGTATTTAGCCCACAAACTGCACGTGTAGGAGGTCTGATAGTATGCCCTACATAGTACAATGAAAGCTAGCCACCTGTACTAGACATATTATAGTGTATGAGTGTGTACTCAACCTGAGAGCCACCTTCTACTACATCACTCTCAAGATCTGATCGGAGGACCAGCGACACGACTGGAAAGACTTCAGGTGTTCACGTGCTTGCCGAGGCTCCGGGCTGATACTGAGAAATTTTCTATAAAGAAAAATTCCTCAATCAGCCCGACCCAAGATTTAATCTTAGGGCCTTATTATTATTCTTCTGGGGAATGCACTGCCTCTCGAAATCAGGTTGGCCAAAGCCGCTTCTCGTTCAAAAGGAAGCTAAGAGAGCATACTGTAAACAAATTGTAAGCAGAATTGTGCTTTCCCTACCTATTTAATAATATATTTATGTATGTATAGCATATCATAGTAGTAATAATATTGTATATATTAGATATTTATTATATGTATAGATTATACATTTAATAATATATTTAAATTAATTATAATATATCGAATCCAATCTCTACTTAGTGCACCTACCCACTGTTTAATCTCTGCACCTCCTCAAAGTCGACTGGGAGAAAATGCCTACGGCATTAAGTCCACCTCTGTGCAATTTTGTGCATAAAGTTTTGAAATAAATAAATAAATCTACAGTTGAACACGCTACATCTTGAACGAGGCAGTCTGAAGTATCTACATAATTTTTCATAGGAAACTACACACAATAGGTAGAAATATTATTATTGTAGGTAATGTAATGGGTCTCAAAGCAAAGGAACCTCCCAGTCAGCGACAGAGGAAGGCATTTAAAATGAGTTCAAATACGAAATATGCAAGTTTTACTCTTCATTTCCCGTCTCATGGACAACTTTTAATTTGTCGGTAGTCACTGAAAGTTTTATTAGTCATTAACTTCCTGTTTGGTGAAACTTTCGTAGATACTTTAGTGCGAAGGGTAAAAGTGCGTATACACAATTGACGGGCTGGTTGGCGTGGTTGGTAAATGCTTGCCTTTCACGACTCAGATCGTGAATGAATATGTCTTTTTAAGTATGTGTTTATAAAAGAAAAGTAGTATTTTAACACAAATACTACTTTTTTTGTACAACTACCGCTTTTTCTATCTTGCTTTTCATTGCCCACCCAATGGTTGTCTGGAAGAGATCGCTAGAAAGCGATAAGACCGCCGATTGTGCTTGTATTTGGTTATATTGAGATAATGTATTGTGTTTTCTGGTGCAATCTGGTGCAAGTGTACTCTATCTATCTATCTATATCAGTTATTTGGTTATCATAATACAAGAAAGAAGTGTGAATAATGTCCGAAGATATTATGATAAAATAAAAAATAAAACTAACAAAGGTTTTTATTCACGTAGACTTTAAAAAAGCGCTTGTAAATAGCCAGAACATGTTTGTAGTAATACAGTTATTATTTCTAGTTACATATTACATATATTTAGGTACACGGAATGTTAAAACATTTTACAATTTATTTTATAATGGTAGTGACATTTAGCTAGCTTGTATTAAGTTATTGTCAAGGAGATTATGTTTAGTTGAAGTTTGTAATACTATGTATTGTAATTTATATTTTACTACAATTTTCAATAGTGTCAATTTACAATAGTGACTGCTATTGACAATCTAAAGGAATAACTTAGTTGTTTGATGACTGATGACTGCCCTGTATATCACCAATACATCAGTGGTTAAAATAGTTACCTCGCCACTTCGACTCCCGAGTTCAATTCCTGCACAGGACAACTATTAATGTGACCCATAACTAGTTGTTCTGAGTCTAGGTGTACTTTGTGTGCGTTAATGATGTTTGTTAATTTCCCCGCGACACCTGGATTCATTTCCCCAGTTCGTCTTAAAAGAAAGAAACCGTAATCCAAAGGAGCGTAGAAGTTGCTGTCCCGAGAGAATATATATAAGAGAACGGGCAGGCAGCCGTGTCTCTTAATACTATGACCCCCATACTGCGATTGCCAATCCGTCTCCATAGTGCATAGTCTGCGTAGTGGCTAAGGAACTCGTTTTGATAACACCTCGGCGTCTCCAGCTAAAGTACTACTAAAATCCACCGCGACATAAGGATTCATTCATTAGTAAATGCGTTGTCTTACTTTGTAAGAATAAAAGTATTGTACAATCGCCAGCATATCCAGTTACCTCAATCTGTCAAATTTCTTTTAAAGATTTTCACCTTTATCACATAATCATAAGGTTTCTTTCAATTGGAGAAATATGACAGATTGGGGTAGCTTGATGTGCTGGCGTCTGTACATATTCACTTATAACAATAAGCGTTAAAACTTAGAAGGACCGCTAATGGACCGCTAATGCGTTGTAGAAGTACAGTAGTAAGTCTACAACACATTAGCGGTCCACACGAGCAAAGGATATGCTTTGCAGATTTCTCTAAATCTTGGTAGAATCTGCATATTGTGATATATTTCAATGTGAATTGTCAATATTTATTGTCGATAAATATCATAGACTAGCTACGCCCCGCGGTTTCACCCGCGTTAACGTAGTTTTGGCGTAAAAGAGTAACAAACATACATTCATACATCAATACTCACAAACTTTCGTATTTATAATATTAGTAGGATGTGTACCTCTAGCGGTTTTCGCAGTGCACGCCAGAATAGTTCGCAGATGGTAGATTTTTTCCTACTTACTTGACACTTATCGTCATATTTTATAAATTGTAGTACCATAATATCTTTATAAATTGTAGCTGATGTGTTATTCTGATGTATAAGCTACATTATTGTAAAGTTTCATTAAAATCCATTCAGTAGTATTTACGTGAACAAACATCCATCCATCCATACGAACAAACTTCCGCGTTTATATCTCATATTAGTAGGATTATTTAGTTTAGAAGTGTAAAAAACCGTTTTTACTTCTATAGGCAGTCCCCAGTTGCTATTCTTGTACAATACTGTCTAAATCTAGTCATTGGATGCACTTAGGTATACTTTAAAAATCTACCTTAATACCAACGTAGTAAGAGCGTTGTCGAGATCAAAGTCTATCCACTGAAGTGCCGTCAACTCTATCTCTACACACATAATAATAGGTGGAGAGGCATTCGAGAGCTCAATTATTTGCTGTGCGTCGTCTGTCGAGGCGACAATACTTGCTTAGCGCGGGGCTGTGAGTGCTCCTTAGAAAGCTGGTATTATTATTATTACTGTAATAGCTAGTATGTTATTCTCTTAAAATAAACAATGTACGTAACTTGCTTTTTTTCCCTCATAATTCAAGGAAATATATCGCTCCGGATTTTGTATTGTTCTTTTATATAATTAGGTTTACTTTCCCCCCTCTCTCTTTTCATAATTGATATTAACTGCGAAGGAAAAAATACAACAAAAAAACTTGTGTGTACTTATGTACACGCGTTAGAAGTTATACTTCTTAATATACAACTTGAACATAGTTATCAATTTTCATACCACCTAGAACTAACGTCATGCTGTTATTTTTACGATGAGCGCGCACGATGCACGCGCATCGTAAAAATTCACTCTCATACATTTTCATACCACCTAGAACTAACTTCATGCTGTTATTTTTACGATGCGCGCGCATCGTAAAAATTCACTCTCATACCACCTAGAACTAACTTCATGCTGTTAAATTTTATGGTGTCGGTGTGCTCGCGCATCGTAAAAATTCACTCTCATCATTTTTCTCCATCGCGCCAAAAGAAGTATAACTTCAAAAAGAATGATTAAATTGAACATTTCCATGTACCTTAAATACAGAATACATAGTATCAATTTTATGAAGGATAGTAACGGGTAACTCACGTAATTAATTTTATGTTGAATTCAGCCGACAGTTTCAACTTCTTCAGGGACTCTTCTTCAGGGCGAATGCAATACAATTATGTGAATTACCCGTTACTATTATTCATTATGTTAGTTCCTCACGTCAGTTTTAATAATAATAGTATCAACTTACTTTATCGTATAGAAATACTATAATTATGAAAGAAAGAAAAATATTTATTCAAAAACGTTATATAATATCCTAAGCCATTATTAACACAGGGCCTTCTGATCCCAAACTAAGCAGAGCTTGTACTATGGAAACCAGATAACTGATGTAGGTACTACATATACTACTTTTGACGAAGAAACATGTTTGTGTGCACAAATATCTAGATGTCCTGAGTGGGGATCGAACCCACAACCAGCGATGTGAAAGACAAGCATCTACCAACCACGCCAACAGGCTCGTGAAATTACTACCTATGTATAGCATACTCTATATATATAGCGAGGCCCGAGTCTTCGCTTACTAATGTAGAGCCCGACTTGCCAAAGACGTCCCCAAAATAGACCCACGTCAGTAACAATCCTGCCTGAGTCGAGGTTCGAATCATTGACGGTCACCATAGCCTAGTTGGTAGTGCTCCTGCCTACGAAGCTGGTGGGCCTGGTTTCGAATCCCGGTAAGTGCAAATATTTGTGTGATGAGCACGAATATTTGTTCCTGAGTCATGGATGTTTTCTATGTATATATATATTTATCTATCTATATAAGTATGTATATCGTCGCCTGGTACCCATAGTACAAGCTTTGCTTAGTTTGGGGCTAGGATGATCTGTGTGGCATTGTCCCCAGATATTATTATTATTATTAACTAAGTGTGTTATTTTACTTTCTAGATTATTACTTGACCCCAGCTTACATCTATTATCCGGTGAAGCAGTGAAAGCCTATGTTTACTGTAAACGTCAAGAAAAGTAATGAAACGGTTCCTTTATTTCAATTTGGATAGAAGATGGTAGGAATTGTTATGAAAACATTTTTATAATGATTCGCAGTTTGGGACGCTGCTAAAATTCGTTGTTTACTCATAAATGTTCAGCAGGCGTGCAGCCTTTTTAATAGGTATGCACGTGTAAGTTTGGTAAAATATAAGGTTTTAGTCATTTGCGTAAGTAAAATAACGAGTGATAAAAGTGTTAACTAACGACGTTATTTACATAGTAAAAACCGGCCAAGTGCGAGTCGGACTAGCGCACGAAGGGTTCCGTACCATTATCTATAAAAACGAGAAAATAAAGCACGTTTGTTCTTGGGACCCGCTTAAATATTTGTTTTATTTATTATTGTTTTTGTTATTATAGTGGCAACCGAAATACATCATCTGTAAAAATATCAACTGTTTCACTATCACGGTTCATGAGATGCAATTGATTGCAAAAGATTAGTAATAGGGTCCCGTTTTACCCTTTGGGTACGGAACTCTAAAAACAATTCGCTTACGAACTGATTCGATCTTATAGCAGTTGAGTTGGAAGCTACAGCATGCTAATTAGAACAGTTGCCCCAAATGTAGGTTACGTAGCCTAACACGCTTGTGACAACCATATATAACCAACCATCTAGCTACATCTACCAGCGTGATATTATGTTAAACAGCTTGCAACCAATATCTGGAGTAGTTTATTATACGGATCTTGTAGCAACAAGGAACAACTTCCGTGCGTTTAAGCGCTTTTGCCATACCTACTATTGGAATCAAATATAACAGCTCACTTAGGCCCCTTAAATTGATCCGCGGTGCTTTTGCAGCTGGCTTCTCTAGTTGCAAATCTCTCATTTTATGAGGCTATAGCCTCTTTACTTCATTCTGTCTCAATATGATACTATTGTAACGTTCATCTTGTGAGGAGAGAATAAATGCTTTTATTATTTATTATTATTATTATTGTCTCCCGCTTTGCTCAGGAGGGAAGTGGAACTATTCATTTTCTAACTCCTCCTTTTTTCTCTTTCTGATTAAACTCGTTGCGGGATCCAAGACAGTTAAAGCGATTCCCCGGGATATGCCTGAGCTTCACCGCTCAGTGTCATTTCATTGTGTGCCACTGTTGATGCTGGCTTACAGAAGTTGCAGTGGTGGGTAAGAGGGAGGGACTAGTCCCTAATTTATAAAAAAAAAACCATCTAGCTAGATAGATAATGAAACATTTATTTTACATGCCCTGTGAAACTTAGACTTATAGTTAACTAGCTGTGCCCCATCGTTTTACCCGCTTTAGAAATTATAACCTGTGGTAATTCAGGGTGTCAGCTAACTCCATACCAAATTTTATGAAAACTCCAGCTCTCCAGCCGTTTAAACGTGAAGAAGTAACAAACATACACACTCACAAACGGTTGGTTTTATAATATTAGTGTGAATATTTTAAATTGGTTCAGACTCGGGCTTGGCTTATGAACAACTGCACAGTTTAAATTCAGACAAAGAGAAATTGGCTACAAAGTATCATCATTATCATCATCATCATGTCACCTGGAAAACCACTGCTGGATGTAGGCTTCCCACAAAATGATCTCAATTGCCGGTCATACGCTACCCACAACCAGCGGATCCAAAGACCCTCACAAGTTCATCGAACCAACTTGTAGGAAGCCGAAAAAAATGGACCGATGATCTTGTCAGGTTCTCTGGAATCTGCTGGATGTGGGTAGTGTAAGACCGGCAATTGTGATCTTTGTGGGAAGGCTTTGTCCAGCAGTCGACGTCTTCCGGCTGATATAATGATTAAATTTGAATTTTATAGTATTATTCGTAATGCAAAGCGTTTATCTAATATCAAAAATGGGAAATCATAAATTTCATTGTCCGGCGGGTCTCGAACCTGCACCATCTACCAATCCGGGGTAGGCGCTCTGCGTTAAGCTACCGGACGACCGGCGGATGACCGACATTGGCGGATCGACCCGCCGGACGATTAAATTTATGATTTCCCATTTTTGAGATTAGATAAACGCTTTGCATTACGAATAATGCTATAAAATTCAAATTTACTAATTTGGAAGGTATTATCAATATGATATGATCTTTCACATGCAACTAAAAACATATCAGTCGGCCATGTTTCTAGAAAACAAAACCGATAGATAATAGTGTTAGCAAGGGAATCCTAAATTTGATCTGCCAGCGTGTATCGTTCGTAGCTTAACGCAGAGTGCCTTCCCCGGATTGGTAGATGGTGCAGGTTCGAGACCCGCCGGACGATTAAATTTATAATTTTCCATTTTCGATATAATGATGATAAAGATGATTATACTTTGTGTCGACCAATTATAACTATTAAATTTTAATACACAGTGCACAACACGTAATTAAAAAATAATTTCAGTACTTTACATAATATGAAGCATCACGGTTACAACGATGAATAATTACGACGATTATCTTGGCATGCTTCCAGGACTCAATTATTCGATACTGAGTTGGTAACTTCGGCAATTATTCCTAGCAGTTACACGAACACCTTAACGAGTGTTCAGGTGCGGCTTGATGACTCTTGAAGCCGGGAACCCGCAGTTTTTGGCGCTGCATTTCTCTCCAATTTATAGTGAACAACCCGGTGATTAACGGGGGGCTCGAGGAGTTGTTCCCTCGGTTTATTGTTTTATGCTATGAAAGTCTTGACGCTTGCAATTCCGCTGCTATTGTTGAGAGTATAAAGTACTTTGAAATACTGTTCTTTGATGTGTTTTATGTATTATCAGTACGTATTAAAATGAAAATCTTCTCTGTCTCACTCATCTAGCGTCCTTGCCTCTAGAAAGATGAAATAATGCAAAAAGAATTCCGGTAATTGAATTAATGATATAATTCAGAATCATTGAAGGTAATCTTTTTGCCGTGCGGTTCCGTTATTTGCCATTTGACTACGGAACCCTAAAAAGTCAATAACAAATGAATCTTCTCTTGCATACAAAATTATAACTCAACCGAATATGTTAAAATTATAATTTTGGATGCGATGATGAATGATGATGTTATGGAGAAATTTCATATTCCTTATATATTCGATTATATAGCTGTGCCCCGCGGTTTTACCCGCGTTAAACTTTATAAGTTATCACTGCTCCTCCCCTGTAGGTGATAACGTGATAATATGTAGCCTATATGTTGACCCGACCTTTTGGTAATATTCATGCAAAATTTTAAGTAAATCCATTCAGTGCTTTTGAAGTTTAGCTCGGACATACATACAGACAAACAGACACACAGACAAAAATCCTAAAAACTAAATTTTTGGCTTAGATATCGATTGCAGATCACGCCCCAAGTATCCTTTTAAAAAAATATTCAATGTACAGTTTTGACCTTCCTACGATTTTATTATATGTAGGCAGATTCCATCATTTTAATAGTATGTAATATGCGCCGTTTAATATAATATACTAGAGCAAGTAAATAAATAGCAATACGTTATTTAGTATATCTTATTAGTATTGATTTCATTAATTAAGTGACGGTCACAAGTTACTGCTCCCAACCTATGTTAGTCTAAGATTTACTGCGGCCGCGCCACGTGCCGCTAATGCCTTGTATAGTTGACGGCATGTCACTCGATACAATTGCACTACGATAACCACCCTTACTACCTAGTTAATAAAGACGCTGTTAATGTTAAAATGTATCCACAAATACGTCAACAGTACTTGCCACAAGTTTACGCGTATAAATTATTATATAGCTAACGTCCAGGGCAAGGCTTTGACAGTCTTAGTTGTGACTTATGATATAGTGAACTATGCATTCCTATTGCCACTACGACCATGATTTATAAACTTAAACAACACCTAAGTAGTAAAAGTTAAACTGACAAATTACTCTTCTTCTTCCTTGCTTTGGACATTTCAATTAGGGTCGACTCCGTTTGTTTAGTTATCTAAAAAATATTACTGAAAATTAAGTAACGCGTTAAGTATAGGGCATCCCCTTTGGCTTTCGAATTTCGACTTATGGCAGTTACTAACGCCTCCGTAACCCCTCCTAACGTACTCCTAAAAAGAGAGAGGCGACAGCTTTTAGGAGAACCCTATGCCCTATGCACGGATTACTTAATTTTCAGTAATATTTTTAGACAACTAAGGTCACCGCTCGGTTTTATTTTGAGCGGAGCTTCCTAATACAAGCAAGATTATTTGCTTAAAAGATAGCTCCAACCACTTGTTACTGTAATAGACTAAGTTACTGAAATAAACTATTTGATTTCATTTGATTTTATTGTCCGGTGAAGCAAGATTTTAGGAGTTTGTTGTAAGTATGCAATTTTGTATTGCAAATAACGGCAGTGTTTCCTTTCACACTTTCATTATTAAAAAAAGACAGAAGATAAATTAAATTAACTACGTGAACACCAGAATAAAAAGACTGACTACATTGAGAAAATACAGGAACGTTAGACAATAAGGTCAATTTAAACTATCAAACCAGGCAATTTAAAGTATCTCATATAGGTGGCCGAGGCCCACAAACAGTTTTATAACAAGAATACAAATTGTTTTTTTAACAGGAACTGTTAGGCTCAGATCAATAAAGTCAATTTTAATCCTCGATGTTTGTAAATATCCATTAAAATAATTTAAAATGTTATTGAGTAAGTATATGAAATATTATAATAATCTACACTGAAAGTGTGTTGATTCTGACGGTCAAATATTTTAGTATATGCCTTAATGAAGAAAAATTATAAAGATTGAATATGATTAAGAATTAAAGAAAATACATAAATATTCATAGGTCTTCAAAATACAGATTATAATACAAATAAAATTACCACTTAAAAATTTGCGGGTTAAGTTAAATCTAAAGTGACAGTTCAAAATGAAAAAATAAATAAAAACATCTTGATTTTGGTCAGGTTTTCTGTACACTGAGTAATACAAAAACAATGCGAATACAAGGATTCCATGAACGGAAGTAGCTTATAACCAACTCCAATTTATTTGTATAAATGTGAATCATATGTACATAACTATGACTACATACATACTTGGAAAACAGGACAAGCGTTATCAAATGCTGATAACACGTTCTTTACGGTAGGCCCTTATTTTAGGTGGGTGAGTGTAATTTATCAAAGCGTTATCACTATCATTGTATCCAATTTTCAGTCATATCTTTCAATAGAAAATAAAAGTATAATTTGGCATTGGCAGATACTCTCACCGGTCCGTAAGTGATCGGCGAGGTTAAGCAACTAGGCTCGCGGTCAGTCCTAGATGGGTGACCACTAAAGTTAATGTGTGAGCATCTCCGTGCTTCGGAGGGCACGTGAAGCTATCGGTCCCGGTTGTAGCCATTAGGCAACAGTCGTTAAGCCATGTCACAGGCCTACTGTGTGGCTTGAACAAAGTTGACACTAGTGTAACCACTGCCCATGTGATAAGTAAGTAAGATTTGGCAGAAATTAAAATATATTTTTTCATGTTTATAACCATGAAAAAAATACCCAAACGTGTTAACGTTTACGTGTAGTGCATTGATCGCCTAGCTACTACCTCATTCGCATCGTGTTTTGAGTTCAAACCCTGCACAGCACAAAAATTTACTACTTTAACAACCCAATGCAACAACAGTAAAAAGACCTTTAATAGAAGTTGTTGATAATATTTTCAGTTCAGTGGTTTACAGTCTACGTCGTTTTTGAGATTAAAAATCATTTTTCAAATGTAATGTTAATGTTTAAATTAAAATCCTCCATAATTACTTGGCCATACTGGCGAACGGGCAAGCGAACGCGAACAGGAAAGTTCAAAATAGGACGGAGACGATGTAGAATTTGTTACAGAGAACGCCCGCCCGCGTACCATAATGTTTTTTGTATGGCAATTCGTGTTTATAATAAATTACCTGATGTATTCAAAACACTAAATCCCTGGACATTTAAAAAAAAACTATTTAATTTTCTATTATATAAATGTTATTATTCAGGTGACAACTTTTTAAAGGAAAAATTCGATACTACATTTAAATTAGACCATAATGCAATGTAAAACTCAAAAACTGTGCCCTTTTTTCAGTACTTGGGAATTGTTACAGAATTAATAAATTTGTAAATTGAATTTGTATTAATTATAAGAATATATTTGACCTGTAAAGATTTGTGCGCCGGAAACGGCAGAATATTTTGGACATTTTAAACTGTAACAACCTGTGACTACACTACTATTCTTACAAATAAATAATTCTATTCTATTCTATTCTAAAATCCAGTTGCCTACTTGATACTAACTTGAAATACAATTTTCAATTTTACTATGAATACTAATTAAATATACTAAAATGAAATTGTCGCTTCATCATAATGAAAACTAGTGGTGTGACCTAAATTAACAAGTTTAGTTAGTTTATTAGTTTTTAAATTAATAGTTTAGAAATTGTATTCATGCAAATTAACGGTTGTAGTGACAATTTCAGAATATCATTATGGAATTCATAGTATATTTGTAGGAAGCTTTTATAAATAATTTTAATTAGGGAAAAAGCCTTTTCCTATTAATAGTACAATGCATCGATAAATTGACTAAATCGACTAAGTTGAGCAGTATACAGCACTAAGCTTGCACCGATTGACATATTTAAAAATATATGTTAATTGGAACTCACATGTTAGTCTATTTAATTAAAAATTCTGGTATAAGCTTAGTTCTGGTATAAGGTTCTACGCTGGAATACGCTTTTGTCTTTAGTACAAAATGCAACATCTGTCAAAACTTTTTAATAGACTCGTAAGATACTTGCAAAGATTGCTAAATAGATAGCGTTCATGTATTTCAACGCAGTATCAAGTAAAATTCCTGAGTACATTCCTATCTCGTTAATACTAAATACAACTCACGGAAACGAAACAAAGAGATGATTCATCAAAATTATATCAATACTCAACATAAATGGCTCATCAGGTAGATATTTGCTAAAAACATACAATTTCTAGAAACAAGTGGTTCATTAGCATTCTTTGATTCTTTAAGACTTTATTGATGTGTCGGCGACTGTACTAATCGACGTCAGCACATCCAGCTACCCCAATCTGTCAAATTTCTTTTCTAGATTTTCAACTTTAACACAAAAGCATAAGGTTCACTTTCAATTGGGGAAATTTGATAGCTCGGGGTAGCTTGATGTGCTGGCGTCTGTACAAAAGTTACTAAGGTACAGTCACTGACTCATAAATTTAAAGTTATATATTAAAAAAGTGGTACTTTGTGCTAAATATGGTACAACCTATTTGACGCGAAGTACGTAGGTACTGTTCTGTTAATGAATAATTAAAAAAATACCTGATATAAATTACTTAAATTCTTTAATAATATAATATAATAATATCCTGGAACATTATTTACACAGGACCATCTGATCCCAAACTAATCAGAGCTTGTACTATGGAAACCAGATAACTGATATACTACATATACTAATTTTCTTTTGTAAAACATACTTATATAGATAACTAGCTATGCCCCGCGGTGTTACCCGCGTTAAACTTTATGAAGTATAGCCTATTTGTTAATCCAGGGTGACAGCTAACTCCATATCAAATTTTATTAAAATCGCTTCAGCCGTTTAGACGTGAAGAAGTTACAAACATACACACTCACAAACTTTCGCCTTTATAATACTATAGTGTGATTTCACTGGCCTAATCTCATACAACTTTTCACCCCTTACAACCCCCTTTTCCCAATAAAAAGTAGCCTACGTCCTTTCTCAGGGTCTAGACCATCAGTATAAATATGTCTAATTTCATTCAAATATGTTCAGTAGTTTTGGCGTGAAAGAGTAACAGACAGACAGACAGAGTTACTTTCGCATTTATAATATTAAGTCCGGATTAGTCCGGATTACACCCAGACTCAGGACAAACAGTCATGTTCATGCACACAAATATTTGTCCTGGGTGGGAATCGAACCCATGACCTCCGGCGTGAAAAGCAAGCATTTGCCAACCACGCCAACAGGCCCGTCTATTCATTGCGTGTAACTTGTGAAATATGAATCATAATAAGGTCTCGTTTGCTCATTGTAAAAGTGTCCGTGAAAAATAATATCACGGACTGGCCATAACAAATAGGTGCGAGCGACCAAGGTAAGGGTCGGAAACCGGGTTAATTTATAAACCGGTTAGCGCCTAAGTAAATGAGGCACGTTTGTTCTTGGTTTTTGTTTTTATACCGGATCGTTAAATTAAGCGGTTAAGATCGTATTATTTTCGTTCTTTCAGTCCGATTCTCCCTCCGGATGCGGCGTACAGACTGTAACTGGCTTTGCCGGGTTGACCGATCAATTGATCTTAATTAAGGTCCGCGAAAGGTTTGGAGGCGCTTACTTATATAGACTTCAATCCAATAGCTGCACGGGAATTTTTTTTATATTTTTCTTTGACTGGCCTGTTGGTTAGCGATCCTGACTGCTACGCCAGAGGTCGTGGGTTCAATTCCCACCCGGGAATTTAGAAATGTAACAACAATACATTTATTTCAGATTCATAGTAATTTGTTAGTAGTGGCTTAACTAAGTTAGTAGTACACTAATAAATCTACCTTACATAAAAATTGGAGCTCTGGAACCTATGTGAATACTGTTCCAGTGGCTCACTATTGGACACTTAGTTTCGTACAATATGGTATTTAGGAGGCCGCTGGTACACGACGCATTAGGGAGGCAGTTCATTTCCTTGTTATATAAGTATGTACATATATCAATTGTCTGCTTGCCATAGTACAGGCTTCGCTAAGTTTGGGATCAGATATGTTATGTAGATGTTAGTTATCCCAAGATATTTATTCATTTCTTTATTTTCTAATTGAATATGTTTGTAGGAAAGCTTGCATGAAAGAGGCTAATGCTTATAATTCAGCCGTTTACTGTCCCACTGCAGGACAATTGCCTCCTTTCACAATAAGAAAGTATAGACCATAGTCTACCACGCTGGTATTTGGAAACTTTAAAAGAGGACTACTTACATCCTTAAGGGCATTAATGTGTACAAAAAGAAATAATTTTCTATTTATACCATATTTGGTAATATTAATTAAAAATAGAAAAATTGTGTAATGAATTTGCACGACTTTTCACAAATTATATTTTTTTAAATAAGGATGAACCCAATCCTTTATTTAAAAATATGTAATTCGTGCAAATTTATTACACAATTTTTCTATTTTTAATTAATATTACCAAATATGGTATAAATAGAAAATTATTCCTTTTTGTACACATTAATGCCCTTAAGGATGTAAGTATAGTCCTCGAACCATAAGTTAAAAATATATAAAATCATCAAAAGTCGTGCTAGTTTATTGTACAACTTTACTATTGTTTATAATTTTAATTAATTTTGCCGATTTTGGTACAAAATAGAATGTGCTTGCACAAATTCAACCTATTCAATGCTTACGAAACCGATTAAGCACTCACATTTAAGAATCAACTACACATGTGTGATGTTAAGTATTACTCCGAGAGTGGTTTAATTTTAAACCAGAAATGTGTTTATTCGATAAATCGTTCCATGACTCAGATAAAATGATCGGACAATTTAATATTATCTTTATTGTTTCAATGGTAAGCGTCCTATTTGCGTATATTATAAAATGTATTTTAATTATTAGGAATATCAGAACACACAATACCGAAATTCTTACTAACTATACCGCCTATAAGTTAATGAGTATACATTGTCCAAATAGTTGTTTTTAAAAAGTGCGGAATAACTTTTTTATTTCTCAGTATTAAGACTGGTCACATATAGAGCCTACAGTCGAACAGAATTCAAATTGCCCTAAAAGTCACAAAGTTGTCATTACTTTCGTATCGTGTTAGACAAAGAACGCGGTATTCTAACATATGACGTCACTTATATTGAAGCCATAGAATCTCCATACCAAAAGTTGTATTGCGAGAACGGGACAATGTATCACTCCATCCCCGCCAAAAACTTTAAACGCTTACCTATATCTAAAATAATAATAAATATATATATATATTTCTTTTGCTTTTTGAATTATATTATATTATTCTGTTGTATTACCTTTATCATGAATAAATAAAGAAAGTCGACAACTTTTTAACACTTGTTCGGGCCAGTAAGTTTCCAATACATATTTGTACGAACAAAGGTTTTAAGTTGACTTAATCACGGTTTGAAACCACCAATTTGGGCGTGAACACTGATTACCTAAAATTACAGAAAATGTATATTATCGTTATTTTAATAAACATAGAGGTAAGTATATCTATACATAAGGATGTCCAGCTTATGGTACAAGCCGAAGGGGAAGACCTCGCAGAAGATTCCCTGACCAATTTGGAGACGTGCTCAAGAAAGGTGAGGTTGGAAGTACCCTAAACCGGGGAGCATGTATGAAGAATATAATGATGTAAACGTGGATAAATAGGTGTGCAAGTATCGTGATAAATGGATCTGTTTCCGTTGTCTCTGCCTACCCCTCTGGAAAACAGTCGTGGGTCTATGTATATATGTATGTATATACATATATATATTGTTTTGTTACACAATGCATTCAAAGTTGTCAGTAATGAAAATTCCGAGAATGCCTTGCAATTACTCATGCATGGAGTAACACCGTACAGACGCCAGCACATCAAGCTACCCCAATCTCTCAAATTTTCCCAATTGAAAGTAAACCTTATGCTTATGAGATAAAGTTGAAAATCTATAAAAGAAATTTGACAGATTGGGTTAGCTGGATGTGCTGGCGTCGGTACCTTTATTTAATCAATGACATATAATTATCAATCGAAATTAAACTTATCTATTAGAAGAAAACCAGCAGTAAAACCTCCACGGTGCATTATTTAACACAAATATGAAGAATATATAACTCTCATGGAGATTTGCGCCACATTAATTGGTTAGAAGTACTCACCCACAACACGACATTGAAGCAAAACAATGTATATTTGATGCAGTATATTTGCGACTCCAGTCTGCCAACTCCATTTCCCTTCCCCTCTCCCGTGCCTGCACCAGCCATTTCACTTGAACACACCACAAAATATCCGGACTACAGGTTAGCCTTGTCCACTCACTGTCTCGATCGAATCGTAACTGCTTTGTTATCGCTTTATCAGCCAGATAACGCTAGCTAGGTTATCTATGTTTGCTAAGATAAAACCGTACTAAAAGATAATTTAGAATGAATTGCCACACCTGTAATGTGAACAGTGCGTGCCTTCGTCATTGTCAGTAGGTTAGGCAAATAAATAGGTAGCCGACCCAAATAATGAAATTGGAATTCATTATCATCATCATATGAGCCCAAAGACGTCCACTGCTGGTCAAAGACCTTCCCATGGATCGCCACAATGGCCGGTCTTGCGCTGCCCTCATCCAGCGGCTTCTAGCCTTTGCAAGATCGTCAGTCCACCTTGTAGGAGGCCTGCCCACGCTGCGTCTTTTGGCGCGTGGTCGCCACTCGAGGACCTTTCTGCCCCAGAACCATCGGTTCTACGTCGTCATCGTAGAATTGGAATAACAAAACTATAATCATTATGTTCTCCTAGCCAATTTCAGCCACGGCGGCCAGGCTCAGTGGTAACTAGCCATCTGCGCGGGACGTATTATAGTGTTAAAGTGTTTGTTCAAACACAGGGACACTTTGTATTCCATCACATTAATGATCCAATGGTCACCGTAGCCTAGATGGTAGTGCTCCTGCCTACGAAGCTGGTGGTCCAAATCCCGGTAAGTGCAAATATTTGTGTGATGAGCACGAATATTTGTTTCTGAGTCATGGATGTTTTCTATGTATTTAAGTATATATCTATCTATATAAGTATGTATATCGTCGCCCGGTACCCATAGTATAAGCTTTGCTTAGTTTGGGGATAGGATGATCTGTGTGACATTGTCCCTAGATATTATTATTATTAAAAAAAAAAAAACTAAAAAAGGGACGACTAGCGATACGACCGGACTGAGGTCAGGTACAAGACCGTCGGCTTTACGTGCTCTCCTGGTCACGGGGGTGTAGTACCGCCAACACCCAGACTTCGGGCTGAGAAATTAACAAAAAACAACTTAATAGAAGGGAACTAGACCTAAATAAATTAAACGTGGGTTTAATCCAGTCAATTTTATCTCAACCAACTTCAGAAGGTGCTAGAAAGTTATGCCGTTTAATAACAGTTCTTCATCTGAGACTCCATTTCACCCTTTTCTCAAATTATATTAATAGATATACATATTATTTAGTTGTTCAATGTAGATAAAGTATAATAATAGGTCTTTACCTATGAAATTGCCGTTTTGTATGAAAAATATTTAAACGAATTTTTTTCATGAATTTTTTTATTTGTATTAATCGAAGTAATCACCCATGCAATCAATGCATCTTTGCCATCGCAGTGGCAGTTTATTGATGCCCTTCTTAAAGAAATCAGCTGGACGGGAGGCAACAAATTCTTCAAAGGCATTTTGTACTGCCTCTCGGGTATTGAATTTTTTTCCCGCCAAGAAGTTATCCAAATTCTGGAAAAAGTAGTAGTCTGTAGGCGCAAGGTCTGGTGAGTAGGGCGGATGACGGAGAGCTTCCAACCCCAGTTCTTGCAACTTGGAGACCGTCTGCTGTGCAGTATGAGGTCGCGCGTTGTCGTGCAGGAGCAGCGGAGACGAGCGATTGACCAATGCTGGTTGGAGATGCGCCAGCTTCTCCATCATTGTGCTCAGTTCTTCACAGTACACATCTGCAGTAATGCTCACCCCGTTTGGTAAGAAGCTGTGATGAATCACACCGGCGCTAGACCACCAAACAGTGACCATCACTTTTCTAGGGGTAAGTTTTCGTTTAGGGCATTGTTTAGGTGCTGAACCAGGATCCAACCAACTTGCTGAGCGCTTGCGGTTATCAAACAGAATCCATTTTTCATCGCAGGTAACAATGCGGTTCAAAATTCCTTCATTTGTGTGTCTGTTGAGCAGTGCAAGGCACGTCTCGACGCGTACTTCGCGCTGGCGATCATTGAGTTCGTGGGGCACCCATTTGTCAAGCTTTTTTACCTTGCCAATTTGACGCAAATGGACCAATATTGTTTTGACGCTAACGTCGAAAGCTGCTGCTAATTCAGCCGTAGATTGTGTATCATCAGCTTCCACAACCGCCTTTAATTCGTCATTGTCGACCAAAGTCTTCGGACGACCGCGAGGTTCATTTTTCAGGTCGAAATTTCCAGAACGGAAGCGAGCAAACCAATAACAGGTGGTGCGTTGGTTTGTAGTGTTAGCTCCGTAAACGTCGTTGATGTTGCGTGCCGCTTGTGCCGCGTTGCTGCCACGACGGTACTCATATTCCATAATTACTCGAATTTTTAACGTATCCATGATGACGAAAAAGATTGAAATGCGATGAAAATGTAACACTAATCAATAAAGAAATGACTACTTTTGGAAAAAAGAATCCATGTTTTTAAAATAAAATTAATTTGAAATTAGAATTCTTAGCCAAACAAAAATTATTTTGATTTGAAATGGCCAGTACTGCAGAACGGCAATTTCATAGGTAAAGACCTAATATTAAGTTCTAATGTTATTTAATGTAAAAGGCACGATGGGGTTGGCATATCTGTTTAGATAAAAACCCCCAAATAAAAATAGAGTAAAAAAAAAAACTTAATTGAAAAATCCCAAAATCACTTTCTGGCCCGACGCGGGATTTGAATTCGTGACCTCATTATCTGCGGTTGAACACGCTACCGCTAAATCAACGAGGCCGTCAAAATACTTAGACAACAAGGTCTACTCAATACCAAATTTCATCCTATTCTCCTCAAAGTACGGTCTATAGTCAAAATCGAGTAATCAACATTTCTCTCAGAATAAATAAACGTCTTTTCATTCATATGGAGAACGAGATCTCGGTAATTTGAATATTCTTATTGTATCCTCATTCGTAGATTCTTCCTCGGAGGTAATTTTATAAGGGTACAGACCACGCTTATATATCAAGTCCGCCGATATAGGATTCGGTCGAAACGTGTTCGAAATCCGATAAACGGATTCAAACTATATACGAAATGGAAGCGGCCGGTATAAGCTGTAAACATAAATAAGGAAGATCTAGTATGTTTTAGAAAACCTCCACGCACGGAGCGTTCACCATAAATCCTACTATTGCCATGATATAAATTTCTCGAACCTACAGTATTCTACATTCGAATATCGACGTTTGTTTAGGAATGTAGAAGTTAGAAATGATTCCATTATCTTAAATTGAATTGCCATGTGACGTTTGTAACTGAGTTTAAAAAAAGAACAAAATAATTGTCTATTAAATACGTTTTACATTATGTAGCGTAGTGTCCCAAACTAGGCCAAGCCTGTAAAATATCAGAAGTTAAAGTACGTACTAATATTTACTTTATTAGTTCATAATAAAGTAAACATTAGGTAATAACTGTATCTACAGAATTAATTTATGTATAAATATTATGAGGTGTTTCGTCTGATATGATGATAAATAATTTAATTGTAATAAGTTATTGTGAAGTAAAAAATTGTGTGTTGCTTTGTCAATCTTACTAATAGTTACATTTTTTTTATGGAGGTTCGTTCTTATTTATTAAAGAGAAAGTTTACAAATGTATTGGAATATAACTTAAGACAATGACTAAGATAATAACAAAGAACCTGAATAAACTTATGAATATACATAACTATCTACATTAGAAAGAATAACTAAATCTACTAAAAAGTAAATTATATACATAAATAAATGAAAACTAACTACAGATGGCGTCGTAGTATTCCTCCGAATCAAGGCCATGAGAAAATGTGCTCAGATGACTGGCTGCATTACCACGTTGAATTGCTATTATTATTTAATTATATGTATATATATATATATACACACACACACGTTCTGTGAAGATATGTAATATAAAATATCAGGTTACTTATTATTAAAAATAAAATATTGTGTGAACATTTCATCAGCCTGATCGTCCACAGCTGGACATAGACTTCCCCCAAAGGTTTATTTCGTTGGCATTCGGAAGAGTTTGTCGTAGTCACCGTGTTTGGCATGCGAGTTGGGGACCGCGGTTAGGTGGTACACAGGTGGCACTGTTGCCCGACTACCTGGTGTATCCCTTAGTTGACTTTGACGACACCCACGAAATGGTATGGGATGGCTCTGATATTCTTTCTGGGCCGGAAACAGGACAAAGCATTGCTAGTACCAAATATAAACTATTAATAATAATATCTATAATATAATAATATCTAGGGACAATGTCACAAAGATCATCCTAGCCCCAAACTAAGCACAGCTTGTACTATGGGTACCAGGCGACGATATACATACTTATATAGATAGATAAATACTTATATACATAGAAAACATCCATGACTCAGAAACAAATATTCGTGCTCATCACACAAATATTTGCACTTACCGGGATTCGAGCACACCAGCTTCGTAGGCAGGAGCACTACCAACTAGGCTACGGTGACCTCAAGCATTTAAGTTTTACTCTGGCATAATATCAAGAAATGTGAAAAGATTTTTATACTAAGATAGAACATTAATTAGAGAAAATAACTGAGAAGAGATGTGACATTTTAACAGTTGAGAAGTACTGTTAAAATGTCATATTATTTATTTTGCGGGTACAAAAAGCTGGATCGGAGCGATCCAGCCTTATAATATAACAACTTAAGTTATGTCCAGGTCCAAGACTATAATTTTTCTCTTTACATTTTGAGTTCATCGACAAATATTATCCTCGCAAAATCAATAATCTTATAAGCAAACACGTAGAATATATAATAGTTGCACAAATCGTCTCTAAAAACAATGACGCACTTATGCATCTCCCCGTAAGTAACTGCCGGTTCGATCCCCAAAGCACACCTTGAGGGCAACCCTTCACCGCGGGTACGTAGTTTGTAGTTTTATTTGCTACGTGAGGCAGTGAAAGCCTCCTAGGCCAATTGTAAATATCAATAGTTATTGTTGTTAATGAGACTTGTCACTCCCTCGCTCACCCTTGCAATTCTTGTAAGCCACGATCTACAGTCGCACACAATGTAATATCACTAACCTCAACGCATGTTCTGAGGAACTGTCTTGAATCCCACTACACACTTAATTATAGGAGTCAGAAAAAGTCTATTTGCTTGTAAGTAGTTATTTTTTCTGTATTCATAAATAGTCGGTACGGCATGTTATGGGCGGCTTGAAAAATAATAGTTAGATGGCGACCCGACTTAAAAAGAAAAGAAAAAAATATAAGAGAATTACAAAAATATAAAAACAAGATACCCCTATTTTGTACTTCACGTTAATTTTATTTATCCGAACCATCGTACAGCGCGTTGAGCTGAATATTGAAAACCTAGGTAACTGGAGCCAAATCGGTTTTGAATGAGCGTTAGATATCCCAAAACTTTTCGTCAATTCTTGGCACAGAAAACGTTTTCTTAAGTTTAGATAATAAAATAATAGCTTAATACATACACTATCATCATCATCATATCAGCCGAAGATCTTCACAATTGCCGGTATTGCGCTATCCGCATCCAGCGGTTTCCAGTGACCCGCAAAAGATCATCCGTCCACCTTGTAGGGGGCCTGCCCACGTCGTTTTGTTTTCTGGTTAGTGGTTGCCACTCGAGAATCTTTCGCCCCAACGGCCGTCGGTTCCAGGAGCTATGTGCCCCGCCCACTGCCACTTCCACTTTGCAAGTCTTGGGGCTATGTCGGTCACTTAGATTCGCATGCGGATTTTGACATTTCTGATTCGATCTCGCAGGGAGACTCCGAGCATAACCCTCTCCATTGCTCTTTAGGTGACACTGAGTCTTCTAATAAGGCCCACAGTGAGCGACAACGTCTCTGTTCCGTAAGTCATTACTGGCAATAAATACTCTTGTGTAAATATAATCCATCTGTTAGTAATTTGCCGCAACAAAGCAAGGAATTCTCACTCTTCCGATTGAGGCTTCGTTCTATTTCCCCGACGACGACGCGGCGGAAGGCGCCTGTACCTCGTATGAATTTTCCTATAGTGTCACAATGCGCTCCGTCCAATGTAACAAAAGCCCCCATACCTTTCCCTGTAGAGATTTTTACCAAGACAAACGCAATACATCATCTCCCGTAGAGCTCTACTTAAAATTGACATGTTTCTAAAGAAACATATAAGGCTGTTCTGTTATCGGTTCATTTGTTACCGTAATAAGTTGTGATCCTCCGACGTTTGATAGGATTCTTATTGAAGGTAGTGTCAATATATGACTACAATATATTCCTGAGACTTTGTCATATCTATAGATACGGTACTAAAAAGAATATTTTTGTAATTCTCATTATTGTTAACGACTTATTAATATTAAATGCACGCTTATGTAGATGACATACTTTGGTTTTTGGCTATAGTCTCTGTCTCTGGAATGTCTTTATGATTAAAACCCATCAGGGGCCAAGAGAAGTCCATGGCAGGTTAGGTTTACGAGTAGTCAGTCCGAGTCCGACATACCCACCTGCAGACAGTTTTTGCGGGTGGCATGCGTAGGCATTCCCCATCTAATCAAATGTGGAAATGGTATACTTATGTATTTTTTTCCTATATTCGTTAATTATAATTAGTACTGTATTGACGTTACATCAAATTTAATAAAGTTGTAGATATAATTGCCTTCCATTATGTGAAAGGCTTTAGATTTTGTAGTATATTTAAAAAAATATCTCACAATTATAGAGTTATGTTTAACCTAACCTAACCCAGATTTTTAAAAGCAAATGTAAACCAGTCAAATTCAATTCAATATTATAAGGAATTTTTATACTACACTACCTTTGCCCTGCCATTTCACCCGCTTTATAAATTATAGCCCATGTGTAATTCATGTGTTATTCAGATCATCGTCATCATCATATCAGCCAATAGACGCCCACTGCTGGACAAAGGCCTGCTCCATAGATCTCTACAATTGCCGCTCAAGAGCGGAATGAAACGGAAAGAAATGGAAGCCGCTGGATCAGGGTAGCGCAAGCACTACCCGGATCCAGCGACCCTTTCAAAGTCATCGGTCCATCTTGTAGGGGGCCTGCCCACGCTGGGTCCTCCGGTATGTGGTCGCCACTCGAGAACCTTTCTGTTCTGCCCACTGCCACTTCAAAATAGCAATTTTTCGTGCTATGTCGGTTACTTTGGTTCGCCTAAGGATCTCAACTTTCTGATTCGATCTCACAGGGAAACCCCAAGCAAAGTCCTCTCCATTGCTCTTTGGGTGACCCTGAGCAGTCTTA
Source organism: Pseudoips prasinana (assembly GCA_951640165.1). Taxonomy (NCBI): domain Eukaryota; kingdom Metazoa; phylum Arthropoda; class Insecta; order Lepidoptera; family Nolidae; genus Pseudoips; species Pseudoips prasinana. The sequence continues at coordinate 11,751,327 of OX621239.1, forward strand.
TAATGATCCGTTATTCGGATATATTACTACGAAGTTTAATCAAAATCCATTCCGTAGTTTTTGTGTGAAAAAGTAACAATCATCCATACACACAAACTTTTGCATATATAATAATAGCAGGATTTGTATCAGCTGGTCTGCGTATTAAGTCTTAACTGTACATTTGGGATAACGATGTTAACGTTAATGAGGGTATTTTTTATAGAATTTCAAATATAATTATGAATAGCGGACAATCAAAGGAAACATCCCGAATGGATAGATATATAAATTTATAAACCCATGTCAAAATGACGTATTTCAAAGGTACCTTTAGGTATTAACAAAATAAAAATTTAGGGTTGCATTGTCTAAATCCTATCGTGTTTAAAATGAAAGGTACTGGTTATGAATATGACTATACCTCTATAAGAATAATAATTATAATAATGTCCTCTTAGCCGAATTTTGGCCACGGCGGCCAGTCTCAATGGAGAATACCTATCTGCGCGAGACATATTATAGTACACAAGTGTGTGCACAAATACAAGGACACTTTCTACTCCATCGCTCCCATGACATGATCCGAAGGTACCTACGACAAGCAAAAACGACCAGTAAGAGGTCAGGTACAATCCCGATGTCATTACGTGTTCTGCGACACACGGCCAAATCCCAGACTCCGGTCTGATACTGAAAAACTTCTTTTTTTTTAAAAAAATCCCGAAATCACTTTTGGCACGACCCGGGATTTGAACCCAGGACCTAATTCTCTGCCAATGAACACGGTACCGCTATAGTCTATACGGTTATATGTTTTTATGTAACCCATTACGAAGGATGAGTAACAGTCATTTTAGTTTTAGTTTGCCAACATCTATTAAGGTACCTATTTTGTATTGGGAACTCCGATATTTTGTAGAACTAGCTGTGCCCCACGGTTTTACCCGCGTTAATCTTTATAAATTATAGACTATGTGTTAATCCAAGGTGTCCGCTAACTATATACCGAATTTTAATAAAATCGGTCCATCCTTTTAGACGTGAAGAAGTAACAAACATACACATTCACACACTCACAAACTTTCGCCTTTATAATATTAGTGTGATGCAAACCCTCGGGCACTGCCTCCTTATATAGTTCTCGTGGGGAACTTGAAGATATTGCTTATTCGTAAAAAAAAATGTTCTATTTGGTCGCTATCTTCTGTCACAGTGGTCGAAACCCATCATATTTCACGCTGTAACACGTCATCTGATAACACGCTCTTTTCTGTGTCAGTCGTTAAAAACAAAGCATAATAGTAATTTACTACACAAGTAAGATAATACAAAATTATATTATTTATTTTTATTTATAAAATCTGTTCGTTCGTGATCGTGAGTCAAATTGGCAGCAACCGTCAGAATCTTTATGTACTCCACATTCATAATGTTAATCATATTTCACGTTGTTAATGTGAAAACTGTATTAAAACCCGTTCAAGCGACATATTAACTGTCAACTTACATCGGTCAGTCATTAAAAACTATGCGTAACAGTAAACAAAAGAGGATTTTTAATGACAATACAAATTATATAATACTTAATACTGTTATTGTTTTTAAAAAATCATTCTGTTCAGTCGTGTTCGTTTCAAATTAAGCCCAACCCAAAGAATATTAACTTTTTGTATTCCAAATTCATAATTCAAATCATATTTTACTTCCTAAATATGAAACGCGCATTAAAACTAGTTCATGTAACGTATAAATTGCCAACTGATAACACGGCCGTTTTTGAGTCAGTCGTTAAGAACGATGGATAATAGTAATCTAAATAGTATTTTATTATATATTACAAAATAATTATATGGCTTGTTCATAATAAAAAAAACTTGAGAGGTGTCAAGGGAAACCCGGATGGAACGAAGTTATTTCTTATTATTTATTATGTACAAAAAACCTGTATACACTCAACAAAAATAATCGTCGCGACACCACACTGTTCAATGCGGAACAGAAATGAAAATATCTGGCTTGCTTTCTATTAGAGAGAGAGAGACAGACAGAGAAACATGCGCACGCCGCACAGCTGCAAAAAGTGTCGTGACAACTTTTCGTAAGATTTTTTTCCGTCTAGCCCCCTTTCACAACGCACGATAAGGAACTTCGTTCCAAAAAGATCTGTTCAGTCTAAATGGCCGCAACCAACAGTGTGCTTCAAATTCATAATTCTAATCATATTTCATGTTGTAAAAATGAAATGCGCACTAAAATCAGTTCATGCTACGTATTAACTGCCAATTGATAACACGGTAGTTTCTGTGTGAGTCGTTTAAAACGATGGATAATAGTTACCACTAGCTGTGCCCAGAGTTTTTACCCGCGTTAAACTATATGTTAATCCAGGGTGTCAGCTACCTCCATACCGAATTTTTATAAATCGCTCCAGCCGTTTAGCCGTAAAGAAGTAACAAACATACACACTCACACACTCACAAACTTTCGCCTTTATAATATAAGTGTGATAAAAGTATAACATACTTAAAAATATTATTGCATGTTCGTAATAAATAAATCATTCTGTTCAGTCGTTCTTGTCAGTTGAAATGCCCGCAACCAACAGTGTGCTTCAAATTCATAATTCTAATCATATTTCATGCTGTAAAAATGAAAAGTGCACTAAAAACAGTTCATGCGACGTATTAACTGATAACAAGATTGTCGATAACAATGCATAATATTATCGAAGCATAATACTTGTAGTAATAAAAACGACGAAAGAGTATAATACTTAATAATATTAGTGCTTTATTCATATTTAATTTTTTATTTATTTGGCCGATTGGTGTGGTTGGTACATGCTTGCCTTTCACGCCGCAGATCGTTGGTTCGATTCCCACCCAGGGCAGATATTTGTGTGCATAAACAGTCATGGAGCAATTATCTATATAAGTATGTATTTACAAAATAATAGTAGGATATGTAATATTTCAGTTATCTGGTTTCCATAGTATAAGGTCTGCTTAGTTTACGATCAGATAACCGTGTGCGAATAATGTCCCAGGATATTATTATTATCATATATTTAGCGTTTGCTATTATGAAAAGACTATTAAAACCAGTTCATATGAGGTTTTAATGCAACTGACAACACGGTCGTTTCTGTGTCGGTCATTAAAACAATGCGAAATAGTATTCCAAAGAGGATTTTTATTTACTATAAGTAGCAGTAACACAATACTCTTCCATTTTCCTTTTACCACCGCAATGAACTTTGTGAAGCATTATTTGATTCAGTCGGATCCACTGGGGGCAATGTGTTAGGGAACTAATAGAAATTGAATCCTGCCCATTCTTCCACATATCCGGACAAGGGCTAATATCCGGTGAGGAATGTTTATAGTCCACAACAGACTTTGAGCAAACAGATTCGACCCGTAAGCCCTCAGCGTAACTTCGCCTAATTGTTTGCTTGCCTCCAACTTAGTTACAAATGGTTGTTATTCGGTATACAAGTGATCTACGTTGAAGAGAGCCGAATTAGATTGGATGGGTTAATGTTTTTGTTGTTGCAATAATGATTTGAAAATAATAATTATAATTTTTTCTCCAGGTGTATCCTCATGTTTCGACTTCGACCATCGCACAGGAAAGATCTTTGTGTTACCCATATATATAAGTTCTGAGTCAGAGTGAGCTTTGGTCCATCAATTGCATATCATATAAATCTTATATTTTTATTTAACAAAAACTATCACGATTTTGGCACATGACGTACAGCTAGTAGTTAGTAGCTACTAGTAGCTACTAGCTCTGAAGAATTTATAGAAAAATTAATAAGTTTTTAACCGATTAAAAATGTTTGTATGTTTAGGTATGTAACACGTTTTCTTCTGGATTTGTGACATGATTTTAATAATTATCTTTTATTCGATAGGGAATGCTTTCCTGTTGCCGTTGCTGAGAAATCTTGTAGTTTATTTTACGTTTTTTAAATAGTATTTATTATTAATTTCTCAACAAATTTGTTACTGAAGTGTGTTAATGTTGAGCTTAACGCACATGATTGATGCACTTGTTAGGTAATACTAAATAGATGTGTAAATAAGTATAGATATAGCCAGATATGCCAAGCTCTAAAATATATTTTTTTATAAATAAGATTACTTTACACCGTTAACCAACAACAAAGCATCATACTTTAAGTATGAAGGAGGTTATAAATATAATGAAAAATCACGTAATCTATTATAAAGTATATTTATTAACCATATAGGGAAATAATCATTTAAAAACAAGAAATACAAGGTGAACATATTATTTAATAAAACAAACCAAATTGTGACATAAACATAATACAAAGTTTACTTAGCTTTGAATCACTCTGTCTGTTCAGTACGGCAGTTCCAATAGAATCGACACAAATAGCATAACTATTAATTTAAATTTGTTCAAACTGAATCGTCCCTCCGACCACCGAGAGCTCTGCTCCGGTCAACGTCTCGAACAATAATGATCAATCTCGAACAAACCGATCGGCACACACGTTTTATATTAGACGACAAAAAAGTGTGAAATGTTTGACAAACAAGTAGGACGTACCTACACCCGCCCGTCGCCACCAAAATGTTAAGACTACCGCCTTTTTATTAATACCATATTTAATTATAAATTTACTATTATTTTATCTACCAACAAGTAATATATATAGTTATATACTTATTATATCGATTCCAAGCTAACACACTCATAGCCAGCTGCTGACACCGGTCTGTAATTGACGTGGTTAATCTATTGATGGTTGCCCGCCAAAGTGGTTTCCATTCTGAGCGTCTACGTGCTTCAGATGAGATTTTAAGCTGTCATTCCTGGTTGTGGCCATTTCCGAGACCTAATGGGCGACTTGAACAACTCTATAACTACGGTAACCTACCCCTTACTTTAAAAAAGCGTATTATAGGCAGGAGTAGCAGTGGATTACATGGCAGAAACTAACTATAAAATTCACCGAATCCAAATAATCCACTGGCTTTACAAAACTGCGTCAAAATGAAATAAAATTATAAAACGTTCGAACTATTTGAAATCATTATTGGAATCCCCTTAAGCATTAGTACTGTTCTGAGAAATCTTATTTTTTGAGTAAGGTCAATAAAAGTGTACTAGACGTCTGGATAGCTTTTTATTTGAAGATTTGTTTTCATTAAATGTAAATACCTACATTATCGTACTTGTCTCCCACATAAATATTTTAGCAGTAAAAGTAAGCATTCAGCAAACCACCAATACAATTTAGCAAATTCGAATCCAATAAGAAGAGTGAACTAAAAACTGCTGGTCCGAAAAGTTTTGGAATACATTACTTACAACTGGCGGTTGAGATCCGAACATTTTATTCAAACTAATCGGATTCGTATTAAGAACGATTTTGCAAATTGTAAAGAAATGAATTCAAAGCTAACGCGAACGGTCCTATTGAAATTAATACTTCGGTTAAACAGATTACCATTTTCTTGCTGAGATCTGTCTGTAAGAAATTTTCTAGTTGGAAATGTTTGAACGTTTTCAATTTTAATTTCTTTTACTAAATTGTGCCGTGGCGAAATTTGATTGAACACGTTTCTCTTGGCACCTCTTATCCAACCTAAAAATATCGAGTACCTACGTTTATTTTAATTTGATGACACGCGAAATGTTACGAAAAGTCATATTTGCTTGAGTATTTTTGCCTCCTTTTACGTTTAATGTACTTATACTCCGATGATATGTTTAGATCTGAGTAAAAAAAGGTTTTTATTCACGTAGTCTTTAAACCGGCCAAGTGCGAGTAGGACTCGCGCACGAAGGTTTCCGTACCATTATCTATAAAAAACGAGCAAAAAAAATCACGTTTGTTGTATGGGAGCCCCCTTAAATATTTATTTGTTATAGCGGCAACAGAAATACATCATCTGTGAAAATTTCAACCGTCTCACTACAGTGAAGTCTTAGTAATAGGGTCCCGTTTTACCCTTTGGGTACGGAACCCTTAAAAGCACTTGTGAATAGTCTTAGTACTTGTAAAACACCTACAACCTCGCAGGAGTGGTTAGTTGACACCATAAGCTCAACTCTTGATAATTTGTTAGATTTTGTGGAAATTGAAACTATTCATTTCTAACTTCTCCTTTTTTCTTTCTGATTAAATTCGTTGCGGGATCCAAGACTGTTAAAGCGATTCCCCGGGACATGCCTGAGCCTCATCGCTCAGTATCATTTCATTGTGTGCCACTGTTGATCCTGGCTTAAAGGAGTTGTAGTGCTGGGTAAGAGGGAGAGTCACGATAAACACAAATTGTTAGATGTTATTTTCATCCAAATTAAGTTATTGTTAAAATGGTACACAAAAGTCGAAATTATCATGGCATCATATAGTTTTAGATGTATTTCATGACATCTAGCCTATGTCAGTCTGTACTGAAGTAAGAATACAATATTTTTGTTGTATTGATATTCTGAAGAAATACATGCAATACATTAGTAGTAGAAGTTCCGGAATTTGTTACAAGTTCTTAAGGTTACATGTATAATAATAATAATATTCTGGGACATTATTAAGACACCATTATGAAGACCAAATCAAGCAGAGCTTGTACCATGGAAACCAGATAACTGATTTACTACATATATAGATAATTAGAGGTACACCCAGACTCAGGACAAACAGAAATGTTCATGCACACAAATATCTATCCTGGGTGGAAATCGAACCCACGACCTGTCGAGTGAAAAGCAAGCATTTGCCAACCACGCCAACAGGCCCGTCAAATGTATAATCTACCACTTAGGCATGCAAACGTCGAATGGCTGTAAAGGTCCAACCACACCAAACGGCCCGCATCGGCCAGAATCGCACCGCACGGAAGCGGTCGGATGCAGCGGCATCCGACCGCGTCCGGCCGGACGTCGCGTCGTCGCATACTACTACCTTCGCTTCTTTTTTAGTTTCATAGTTTTAAGCCCCAGCGCACCCGGCGGAATCCGAAAGCTGGCGGACGGCTCCGAGCGCATTCGGCGGTATTCGAACGTATGCGCCGGTATCCGAACGCATGCGGACGGAGCCGATCGCGTGTCGCGGCATGTCACCGGCTGTGTTTACCCTTGACTTGGTAATATAAACTTTAAACACTGTATACAAGATTTAATTTCGTTTAAAGATTGTAAAATTCGTTTCGATGCGGGCCGATGCGGGCCGTTTGGTGTGGTTGGACCTTTATAGTTCCAATTGACGTTTATAAATCAAATTGAGCTTTCAAAATATATTAAGGTATTAATATATTTTCAAAACCATTTACAGCTAAATTGGCATAGTTCGAATAGTATTCTGGGGATAAGCGCGCCAGTGGACTGATTATAACGTACCTGTACCTACTATTGAGCGAATACTTTGGAACATTGCGGTAGCTCATTACCCTAATGATCCAATTTCAATTATCCGATTACAAATGAATTCTTTTAGTATTTCTACAGCATTTATCTCGGAGAGTGTTCAGAGGAATTGTTCGAGCTTATACCTGCCGCTACATTCCGCCACAGACAAAAAGTAGTATATCAGTTATCTGGTTTCCATAATACCTTAGTTTGGGATCAGATGGCCGTGTGTAAATAATCTCCCAAGATATTATATTAAATTATTATCGTATGGGCAATGGTTACCCTAGTGTCAGGGTTATTCAAGACGCGCCCATTAGGCCTCTGACATGGCATAGCGACTGTTGCCTAATTAATGGCTACAACCAAGATCGATAGCTTAACGTGGCCTCCGAAGCACTGAGGCGTTCAGAAACAAAAACCCTTTTAGCGGTCACTCATCTATGGACTGACCGCGAGCCTAGTTGCTTAACCTCGCCAATCACTTACGGACCAGTGATAGCATCTAGCTATGAGCGCCTCGGATAGGGAATGCTTAGTAATAATTAAATCCAGTGAATTTTATATATGATGGCGATTATATACTGAACAATACATTTTTTAGGATGTGCGGCGACCCATACTTATACCTATGGTTACGGTTGCAGGCCGATCGTGGTTCCCGATGACTTTTTAATACTCATCTCTTAAATCAAAAGCAGATACCACCTTAGGTCCTATTTGTAGTTCAATCTTATGGTAAATCTAGAGACAAATAACACACTGCCATCTGATCCCAAATTAGACAGAGCCTAATTATGACAACCAAAACTGATAAACATACTCATATTTTTCTAAATACATACTTATTATTGATAATTTACACTCAGACCAATAACAAATAATCGTGTTCACCATACAAATATTTGTCCTGGTTGATAGATAGAACCCACAATTTATCGCTTATAGCCTTATTCCCATTAAGGTTTTTTTTTTAATTTTCTATATTTATTTTAATTCTGAATAAATTCTTGGGAATTTGAGAGTTTAGATTGTACCAACGCCTGTACAATAGACGAGCAATTCCATATTGAGAATTTGCTCACTGAGTTGCAGCTCGGAAGCTGCAACTCGTTCAGTCGGCCGCGAGCCAGTGAGTAAGGTGGTAGTTTGCGTATGTCTCTCGACAAAGTCGAATCAACATATGATGCACAAACGAGCTTGATTACATTTACTAGACTTTGGTGACTAGAGTATACTACTCTTTTACGTGAATTTAAGTTTATTTATGTTAAGTTAACAATTTATTTCATAATTATTTCCGATTTATGAATAAAATAATGCTTGTAGCAAAATGTCCGCCCTTGTTTGCCGTATCCTATACCCATCTCGCTTTCTCTTTTCATACCTTACATTTGAGTGAATAGTACTACTAATTCAGTGCCATAGAGTATTAGAAAATAAACAGACGTGACAAATGTTATTGATAGATTTTACCTATTTCCGTGCATATACCATATGTATATGATTTATTTGTACCTGTATATATTATTGATACCTGTATTACAGGCCTGGTGACCTGTAATACAGGTTTTATCAAACCTATCTCAGGCACCAGTCTCTCACAATGTTACGTTCTTATGTCTCATCAAGTAACCATGTTTTAGAATTAAGGTACCATTGTGAAAGAGAAAATAAAAAGAATTTATTATTATTTATTTATTTGTGTTTTTTTTCAAGTAATTGTTGTAACTCAAAAAGCCAATCATATTATTTTTTATTCGTTATATTATCTTCCACAAAACGTCAGAAGTATACATAACAAATTTTATTTGATGGATTATAACCTTTTTTTTATAGCTACTGGCTAATTATATCATTGATAATCATGTTGTTTTTTATTGACATCACCCTAATAATATTATTGTCATAATATATATCGTCATTTTTCCGGCTGCTAATTTAATATCGCTCCACAAATACCTAAGATCAATAATTAGGAAATAATTTACCTAGCAATACTTAAGGGGCCTTTTACAGTCCACTAGCGCCGCCAATCGAAAAAATGTCATAACTCGTAAATAGAATCAAAAATACAAAATGTGGTCTATTATTACTGTAGAAAAGGCAATAACGTAATTTTATAACACATTGTCAACACTTGAAATATAGCTGTTTAGCTAAATCGTGCATTTGTAACAAAAACGGCCGTTTATGTTTTGGCCTTTAATAGGCCTCTTAAATCTATCTCCGAGACAGAATGCAAAAAGGTTAAATATTTCTATATCGTGTCACATCTGTGCGCCCGCTTATTCACTTCTATGATTTTGCCCGCCGCGCCCGCGCCCGCGCCCCTCACCTCGCGCACAGCCGGACTGGGACAGAGATTTAATTCGAAACAGCGTGTCTAGTAGAATACATATAAGTCTTGATGGAACATTATTATTTCAAAACAAACATCACTTAAACTAAATCGAAGACAATTAACATTTTTTTTGTTTTGAAAGTAATCATCTTCTCATATAACTTTCACACACGGCCATTTGATCCCAAAGTATGCAGAGCTTGTACTATGGAAACCAGAGAACTGATATACTAATACAATTTTCTTTTGTAAATACATACTTATATATATAATTACACCCAGACTCAGGACAAACAAACATGTTTATGCACACAAATATCTGTCCTGGGTGGGAATCGAACCGGCGACCTGCGGCGTGAAAGGCAAGCATCTACCAACCACGCCAATCGGCTCGTTCTTAAAATCATTTCGTATAATTTAAATTCTTCTAATGAATTTAGGTTGAATAAATCACGGGTGAATAATACTCAAAAGTTAGATCCACTCTGCTGTATAACATTACCCGGCTCGCCTAAATTCAATGTCTATCAAAAGTAACGGGGAAAGGATTTGTTACTCCACTCACTGGCTCATTTTATTGGTTTCGAATCATGAAGTGGGTTCATATAAAACCGACGCCCATCCAATTAGGTTTAGGTAAGAACATCAAATGCTCAACTCACAGCTGAGTAGCACCAATATCCGGCTTCCAATGTTCTAAGGCTTGCCAAGAGGTTTACTATGTAAATACTAACTAATGAAATCGGCGCTTTATGAATAAGGAATTTAAGTAAACAAATGCCGAAGATGGAATCCTTTTAAGCGGAATTTATGATGGTTCACGTATTTGTTAAGCCCTTATAAAATCTTTCTTAATAACCGCTGAATGAAAAGTAGGGGTTTTATACATTTAAGGCATATCTATGGAGTCGAGGCTTCGAAATCAGTAGATTGGTTTGAGGTATGTATTTAAAGTAGAAGATTATTAATTTGACGTTACGGTTTTTTATATTTATGTTATGCAATTTTGTATTATTTTTTTGTAAAGACGACGCCCACACTATGGATATGAATCCCTTTGTTGCGGGGTACTTTACAAACAAAGTACATGCAGTCTCAAAACAACTACTTATGATCTTTTATTCTGTGCTTATGCCAATTACAACCAAAAAGTTGTGTCTATATAGTTCGGATTTTTATTGTATGATTTTTTTTGTGTAATGTAGACTAAATGAATTAAACCACACATTTCTCAGTCGCAGAAAACATTTGTTCAACAAAATCGAGTAGCTGAAAATATTACTGTTTCAATAAACATGGGTAGAATAATATATTAATAAAACATTCAACGATTTCTATACCAATATTTTTGAACAAAATCGATATTGGACCATACAAAAAACATTGCCAAAAAAAACAACTTCAAATAAAAAAAATAGTCGAATAGATTTTCTATTTTTGCAAGTCAGAAGTGCCCTAAACTAACTTGCATGTGTGAGTATTATAGAGGCTGTTGTGCTATATAGAGGCTGACAGCAAATATATATATAATAATATATACGTCAAGTATTTGCTGATTTTTTATTCGGTATCTGTCAGCCTCTTCACCGTGTAGGTATTCCCACATACGTAGGTATTGCTGAATCAGTATTAGGCGAGAACTCGGTAATCGCTTGGGAGCAAGTTTCCTAAGTGGAGATCAATTAGCCCAATCGAATTCGGCGTGAAATGGAGGGTTTGCGGGTAAGACTCCCTAATACACTTATGGGAAACTCCCACGCGATAATAACAAAGTTGACGAATTAACTATTCAATTGATGTTTATATTTGAGGACCCTTTGGTATAGTAGTAGCCTATGGAACTGAATATAATAATAATAAAATATTTTATTTATATTTCTCTTTTAAAGGGAAAAATGAATTGTATTACATCGTTAAAGTACTGAACATCTTACACCTTCGAGTAAGCTGAATTTTGTACGACTTGTATGACAACTCTCCAGGGTTTCTACTTCTTAAAGCATGTTTCGAGGCTGTTTAAAACGTAATTAACATAAGAGACATACTACTCTTATGTCAATACGTGCTAAACTGCGAATCAAATAAATCGTAGTCTACAAAATTTCCAGCGATCGCACAATTTCAATTTATAGTTTCGGAGAACGATATTACGTAGCAAATTATAGAAAATTGACAACTGTCAGGTTCCACGGACACTCCATTCAAGCAATTGTTTTAATGGAGTGTCAGTGGGTGATTGAATTAGTACATTACTAAGCCTGTCAAATTCAGATATTGTGAAATCAATGTTCCATTCGTTGTGACAACTTGTTAAGTGACCCATAAGTGGTTGCGGAGTATGTGTGAATTTAGTGTCGTTATTATTAAAATCAAAATCAATAAAATCCAAAATTATTTATTCCGTAAAAATTTTACATTTATGTGGATTCGTCATATTTTTTTACCCTACCATGCAATGCATGACGTGGCAGCTACTGAGAAACACTGCCACAAAACTCAGTAGGAATCCTTTTTTAAAATAAAATATACTTAATATTAATTACAATCATGTGTGTTGACCCAGAACAACTCAATCCCAAGCAGTTTTATCACTTAAATAATCTGATATTTTGTAATATGCCCTGCTACTCAATTTGGCTTTAATAATTCTTTTAAACTTATTCGTAGACAATTCTCTAATATCATTGGGAAGTTTGTTATAGAATCTTATACATTGCCTCATAAAAGAGTTACTTATTTTGTGGAGACGGGTAGTATGCAATATGAGATTATTCTTATATCTAGTATTTACATTATGTGTATCACTCCTTTTACAGAAGGAATCGATATTTTTATTATTGATGAGTCAGTTGACGTCGTTGGTTTGGTAAACGCTTGCTTTTCACGCTGCAATTCGTCAAATCTATATTCAATAATTTTATATTCTACAAAAGATCTAAACGCATATCTCACATTAGCCAGCCAGTAGTCAATAACTCTCTTAATTATATCGCACCACTAAATAAACAGCCTACATAGCCTACTAATGTAATAATAATTATTTATACTACTTGTTCATTATTTTGGCTTTTAGTAGAAGCGCAATTCTACAATGAAACAAATAAGAAACCGAACAGAAATCGTTATTTATTGTGAAGTTAACTCCGCAGAAATAGTACCTATACCAATAGAACTTCATTAGTTTGAAAGGCGCAGGTTATAAATCTCAATCTCACCGAATCGCCTCAATAAGGCATTAGATTTAGGATCAATGTCGACGAACATCTTCGTTCATTTGTTGCTATTATTTGTTTTTACTAGTCTTTATTGGATTTTTTAAAGACGACGCCCGCGCTTTCTGAATACTTAATCCTTGTTTCGGGGATTTATAATAATAATAATATGCTGGGACATTATTTACACGCGGTGATATTATGATCCCAAACTAAGCAGAACTAGTACAGACGCCAGCACATCAAGCTACAGTCAAGTCAAATTTCCCTAATTGAAAGTGAACCTTATACTTTTGGAATAAAGCTCAAAATCTATAAAAGATTTTTGACAGATTGGGGTAGCTGGAAGTGCTGGCGTCTGTACTATGGAAACCAGAAAACTGATATACTGACTGCATATACTACTTTTCTTATAAAAATAAACCACGGCAACCGGCAACAAATATATGATAAAAAGGTCATGGCCCATAATCCGACCCGGTTCAAAAATGTTTTTGTACAAAAACGAAAATGATGGCAAATAATGCAGGCATAACCCACTGTTCATTATATGTAAAAAGAAAAAAATAATTCAATGGAGAGATCTTGCAGTAGACCGATCAAAATTGGATAATAATTAGCTGCACCAGCGGTTTCGCCCGTCTCTAAATTATTTTATCCCATGGAAAAATGTCACTGGGATAAAAAGTTTACTATGTCCGTCTACAAATCTAATAATAGGTCTTTACCTATGAAATTGCCGTTTTGTATGAAAAAATTTAAACGAATTTTTTTCATGAATTTTTTTATTTGTATTAATCGAAGTAATCACCCATGCAATCAATGCATCTTTGCCATCGCAGTGGCAGTTTATTGATGCCCTTCTTAAAGAAATCAGCTGGACGGGAGGCAACAAATTCTTCAAAGGCATTTTGTACTGCCTCTCGGGTATTGAATTTTTTTCCCGCCAAGAAGTTATCCAAATTCTGGAAAAAGTAGTAGTCTGTAGGCGCAAGGTCTGGTGAGTAGGGCGGATGACGGAGAGCTTCCAACCCCAGTTCTTGCAACTTGGAGACCGTCTGCTGTGCAGTATGAGGTCGCACGTTGTCGTGCAGGAGCAGCGGAGACGAGCGATTGACCAATGCTGGTTGGAGATGCGCCAGCTTCTCCATCATTGTGCTCAGTTCTTCACAGTACACATCTGCAGTAATGCTCACCCCGTTTGGTAAGAAGCTGTGATGAATCACACCGGCGCTAGACCACCAAACAGTGACCATCACTTTTCTAGGGGTAAGTTTTCGTTTAGGGCATTGTTGAGGTGCTGAACCAGGATCCAACCAACTTGCTGAGCGCTTGCGGTTATCAAACAGAATCCATTTTTCATCGCAGGTAACAATGCGGTTCAAAATTCCTTCATTTGTGTGTCTGTTGAGCAGTGCAAGGCACGTCTCGACGCGTACTTCGCGCTGGCGATCATTGAGTTCGTGGGGCACCCATTTGTCAAGCTTTTTTACCTTGCCAATTTGACGCAAATGGACCAATATTGTTTTGACGCTAACGTCGAAAGCTGCTGCTAATTCAGCCGTAGATTGTGTATCATCAGCTTCCACAACCGCCTTTAATTCGTCATTGTCGACCAAAGTCTTCGGACGACCGCGAGGTTCATTTTTCAGGTCGAAATTTCCAGAACGGAAGCGAGCAAACCAATAACAGGTGGTGCGTTGGTTTGTAGTGTTAGCTCCGTAAACGTCGTTGATGTTGCGTGCCGCTTGTGCCGCGTTGCTGCCACGACGGTACTCATATTCCATAATTACTCGAATTTTTAACGTATCCATGATGACGAAAAAGATTGAAATGCGATGAAAATGTAACACTAATCAATAAAGAAATGACTACTTTTGGAAAAAAGAATCCATGTTTTTAAAATAAAATTAATTTGAAATTAGAATTCTTAGCCAAACAAAAATTATTTTGATTTGAAATGGCCAGTACTGCAGAACGGCAATTTCATAGGTAAAGACCTAATATGTATATAAGATATATTTTTTTGTCTATTCATAGGAATTTGACATGACATGATAGATAAAAAATAATTAAATAATGTATTTTCTTAATCTATGCTATGCACCTAAGGTATTAAACAAATAAATACTCATTCTTTACATGTATATCTCTACGGGGCAAGCAATTTAACCAAAATCGGTTCAGTAGTTTAGACTTGAAAATGAAACAAGCAGACTTACTTTGCCATTGTTTTGTTAAATAAAAATATCATCGTGACACTTATAAAGCAAACTCGTTCGATCAGGTAATAAATAACACGTATATTGCTATCTCGGTCTCACCCGATCTTTGTTGCGGTCGCGTAATAATACAATGTGTTATATTTTATTTCATGATCCCCATCAGCCACAGTGATGCACCACTTACCATTGAAAAGTATAATCATTTGTCTTTGATTCCCCCCATAATTTTCATTTCTGTACGCCGTAGGTATATTTTTCATACTAAATGGGCCATTACCTTTATATTGTAAGTATATATGATGTATTTTTTTGATAGGCTGGTTGGTCTAATGGTTAGTGAACCTGACAGCTAAGCTAGAAGTCGTGAGTTCGATTCCTACCCGGGAGAATTCTTTGTGTGTCGAACACGATTTCTTAACGTCCGAATTTCGGCCACGGCGGCCAGTCTCAACAGAGATTAGCCATCTGCGCGGGAAATATTACAGTCAAGTGTGTGCGCAAACACAGGAGCACTTTATATTCCATAACTTCCATGATCCGATGGGACGCCTATGCGACACGACCGGAAAGAGGTCAGGTACAGGACCGACGGCTTTACGTGCTTTCCGAGGTACGGGGGTATAATACCGCCAACTCCCAGACTTCGGGCTGATGCTGATAATTTTTTCTTTTTACAGAAAAGTCCTAAAATCACTTTTTGGCCCGACCCGGGATTTGAACCCACGACCTCGTTCTCTGCGGGTGAACACGCTACCGCTAGACCAACGAGGCAACGATTTCATACTATGTTTTCAGTTGTCTGGTTGCTGCAAGTACCAATATAAGTAGTATAGCAGTAGTGTATAGCAGTTTAAGCTTCTTCAATTGAAATTAGAACCTCTAGAATCTTTCGGCGTTGTTTTGTATGGCGTGATTTGTCCCTGTGTTAAGAATGTCATTGATCGAAAGTTATATCAATCAGGGGCTCTACCGGCTAAATCGCCGAACATCGATTTCTTAAATGGCGTTCAAATAAATAATGGTTAAAATGACTTAATCAATCGTTAAATCGACTTCAACGTTGACAATCGATTCCGGACCATTTATGACGTCACATATGCTCATGGAAGCCGATTTAACGATTAATTAAGTCATTTAAACATTTATTTATTTGAACGCCATTTAAAAAATCGATGTTCGGCGACTTAACCGGTAGAGCCCCAGAATAAATACAGTGGGATAGTTTCGTGTTATACTCAGAAGATTAAAGTTTATCTTGCCCAGTAATTCTGGACAGATATTATTTTCAATAGATATGGAATATCAGAGTTATCACGACGGTAACTTAGTGGCAAAACCTGAAACTTTCTACAAAGTTCGAAATAGTTCTCGGAACGGTACGGTACCCTTGCATAAACTCAAATATCTTACGAAGATTATATATATTTTCAATTCGATCTATATAAGTGTTGTAAAGGGATGCCATATTTTTTTTAGAGACGACGCCCGCATTAGGTAATCTAACCCTGTGTCGCGGGGTACTTTACAAACATATAATAGACGGACACAAATTACATCCAGACTCAGAATAACTATTTGAGGTTGTCCGACGCGGGACTCGAACCCGCGACACGAAGCAGCGAGGCGACTGTCTTAGCCGCTGCGCCACACGTGCAGTCAAAGTTTGCCGCCGTATACTCCAAATGACTACTACTAGGTGCAATATAGGATTTTAAGAATCTTCTCTTGATTTAAACAATTTGAAATTCCCGAAAGAAAACCCAACGGACTAGAAGTTTTAGAAATAATTGTATCTCTATAAGTTTCAAACAGTAGACAGGATGGGTAGTCCTCCTACGACATACACCAATGATCTTGTGAGACTCGCTGGAAGCCACTGGATGCGGGTAGCATAAGGCTTCCACTTGTGGAGATCTTTTGGGGAGCCTGATGATGAAGTATTCAAACAATCAACATCAAAACCATGATTCCAAACTAATGTTTATACTTATGTACATACATACATAGACTCACGCCTGTTTTCCAGAGGGGTAGGCAGAGAGTCATTATATTCTTCATACATGCTCGCCGGTTAAGGGTACTTCTGACCTGCCCTTTCTTGAGAACGTCTCCGATTTGGTCAGAGAATGTTCGACGAGGTCTTCCCCTTCCGGTTGTTCCATTCATACAGGCCAGGTATACTTCTTTGGTCAATATTCTTTCATTCATCCTCTCTAAATGGCCAAACCATCTCAGCATTCCTTTTTCAATCTTTGTGACTACATCTTCTTTCACACCACAACGCTCTCTTACACCAGTATTTCGAATTCTGTCTCTCAAAGACATGTTTTTGTATATATACTTATGTATATATACATAAACTTCACTTATTTCTAGGAAGTGTTTGTCAGCGCCTACTCCGCTTCTGCGACATTGACGGGTCAACTCATAATCGCTATCACAACACCACACTGTATATCCATTAGGTATAAACTATCTCAAAAATGGCATTCGAGGGTTCAACGATTTAGCATCTCTTGAGAATGGTCCGTAGGGCGCTGAAACACGTGTACCCAACACGTGTTTCACTAATCAGACTAGCACATGTAATTTGCTTGTTTATATCATCCTTCTTGCATGTGCATATTTTTGGCGGGCAGAAGGTTGATGCATCGATTGCCTTTGGGCTTGATTAAACTGACAATTTAGCGAAATAACACTGCCTATTAATTTTGTAATGAAGAAGAGAACAGAATTTGCGAAATGTTCCGTTAGCCTCGTCTCTGTAAGCATAATAACACCATTCTAAGTAAGACAAACCTGACGATAGATCATTTCTGTTTTCGTACTCAGCCCACGCACATTCTGATAGAATATATATAACTGCGACTTATTAATGCTAGTCATCACTTATGATTACAGTAACATAATGAAATACGTAATATTTATTTTATGTAAAAGCTGCTGTAGATGCAAGCAGTAATCTATAAAACACTTTTAGTTTATAGAGTTTTTGCTATTATGATATAATAATATGTAATGAACCTCCAAATGTTAGTACAATTGTGTATTTATTACGGCATTATAACACTTTTATAATCGAGTACAACTAATATAACCTACATCTTATATTAACACAAGCTACTCGTAGCGCGCTCCAAAACAAACTGACATGCCGCTCTATTTGGTTAGTCTACCTGTCAAAAGTCACCACTTAATGTTGCCACATAACAATTTATTATAAATAATCGAATTTTAAATAGGGAATTTTAAATTATAAATAGGGTTTAGTCGTTTTAATTTAAATAAATATTATCCAACCGTACAATACTATATGAAATGGTAATGTCTGTATGATATACGAGCATAAGAAACACTATTACTTTAAAGTCAACTAGATAACCGTCACAAATCAAAACTAAAAGTTTATTCACATTTGGCATTGGAACGGAAATAATCGTAATCGTTTCAACTAGGGGAATATTAAAAACAATATACATACATAGACTCACGCCTGTTTCCCAGAGGGGTAGGCAGAGACAACGGATTTCCATTTGTCACGATCTTTGCATACTTCTTTTGCCTCGATTACTGTAATTATATTCTTCATACATGCTCGCCGGTTTAGGGTACTTCTGACCTGCCCTTTTTTGAGAACATCTCCAATTTGGTCAGAGAATGTTCGACGTGGTCTTCCCCTTCCGGTTGTCCCATTCACACAGGCCAGGTATACTTCTTTTGTCAATCTTCTTTCATTCATCCTTTCTAAATGGCCAAACCATCGCCGCATGCCTTTTTCAATCTTTGTGACTACATCCTCTTTCACACCACAACGCTCTCGTACATCAGTATTTCGAATTCTGTCTCTCAAAGTCACACCACACATACTTCTCAGAGCTCTCATTTCCACTGCATTTATTTTACTTTCATTCTTTTTCTGCCATACCCAACTTTCACTTCCATACATTAAAGTTGGCACTAACACTCCATCGTGCACGGCTAGTCGAGCCTTCTTTGATACTTGCCGGCTACTCATAAAGGCGTAAAACAATATACATAGTTAATAAAAACCTTATTTGCTTCAATATATTTTATGTTACCCAATACACAAGGATTGTAATAATTCGTTTAACAAGACAGTCTACTATGGTAGGTAGTAATAACTTTGTAGTCGCCGAGACCTCTATTTGGCATGTTGCCCAGTCTTGGTGTATGCAACCTGAACGGTTTCCATCAATTGCATGGCAACGGCTTGCTGGCATTGTCCTCCTTATACATGAATGCTAATTGGAACTTTGAACGTTATAGTAATATTATTAACTTCAGGTATTAAATATAACTGTTACATAAATTCAAGAATATTTTAAAACTATCATAAACTAATTTTATATCTAAAATAAAAGTTATTTGAAAACTGTGTCGCTGAGTAATGTTCTCGGAATAAAGGCACCATTGCCACGCTGGATAGCAATACTTAGCTGTTGGCCATATTATAGGATTGAGTTCCGGGAACGCGTTGCCGTATCTAGCGAGTAAGTAGTAGTTTACAGATAATATGACAATATGTAGAAAAAATATTTGACTTAAACTAGATAATTAAACATAATCTCTTGACAATAACTTGATACGAGCTAGCTAAATATCATTGCTATAATAAAATAAATTTTATAAATGTTTTCATACAATGTGTACCTAAATATCTATGTTACTAGAAATAATAATGTATACAACTATATTACTACAAACATGTTCTGACTATTTACAAGCGCTTTTTAAAGTCTACGTGAATAAAAACCTTTTTTATTTATTTTATTTATTATTTATCATAGCTATCAAGTATATTTGCACCGTGTGAGGTAGCTGATTCAAACCGTCAATAACCCCAACTCCAGTTATTAGTTGAGCCATATCATGCTTCCTAAACATAGGTAATAAGTCTCATCCCATGGGAAAGAGTCGTCCTGAGGGAATATCTCCTATCTTCCGGAGAACTACTATGTGTTGGCGATCCCAGTATGATGCACTAGGATCGCCAACCCGTCTGGGTAACCTAGCGGTTATGACATATCCCTCCAAATGATGGACACAACTCCATTATGAAGATATTTTGGGGAGGTCTTTGTCCTGCAGTGGATGTCATTCGGATGGCATTTTTATAACCATTTTATTTGTTATAGCTTTCAGATTAGAAACAACCCATTTAAAACATAGGTATATATCTGTTTTAGAGCTACGCTCATTACTAGACGCTCTCACCGGTCCGTAAGCAATCAGCGAGGTGATGTAACTACGATTGCGGTCTGTCCATAGATGGTGCCCGCCAAGTGAATTAATTTCTAAGCTTGTCCTTGCTTTGGATGACACGTTAAGCCGTCGGTCCTACTGAGATCCTACCTTGAACATCTCTGACACTAGCCGTAACCACTGCCCATACGATAAGGAAGAAAGGAAGGGCTACGATGACTGAGAGTAAGTCTGTGTCCGTGCACAGACTTACCATAAAGCACCCATATCTTAGTCTTAAAATCTAAAACTATTTGATTCAATTCTATTAGCTACTCCTATCAGGCCCTGGGCTGCTGGGCTTTTACCGCGCACTATCATTCTCTTTAGGCAATTAATTAACTGCGGATGTATTTTCGATTCGATATCACATGGCAACCATCAAGAAATTAACCTATTTGTTTCTAAAAGCCGGCAACGTACTTGCAGCCCCTCTATAAAATAAAATAATAAATAAAATAAAAAAGGTTTTTATTCACGTAGACTTTAAAAAAGCGCTTGTAAGTAGTCAGAACATGTTCGCAGCAATATATAATTAATTTATAATTATTTCTAGGTACATATAGATATTTAGGTACACGGATTGTAGGAAATAATTTACAATAAGATTTATTTTATAACAGTAACGATATTTGGCTAACTTAAATTAAGTTATTGTCAAGGATCATGTGTAGGTTTAATTATTTAAATTTTAGCTATATTTTTACTACATATTGTCTATGTCTAGTGTTGCGAGTGTCCTTTACTTACCATCAGGTGACCCGCTTGTTTGTTTGCCATGATATTATATGTATATAAAAAAAGTTACTCCACCAAGTGTACAAAGATTTACACAAAAAGAACGTTTTTTCTTCCTCCGCTTAATAACAATGGCTGGTACATTCAGAGCATTCGGTTTTATATGATTTTTAACTTTCATGTTTACAAAACCAAGAGGTGAGTTCAACATTATTACGTAACTTGTATATTTTAGTAGTCGATATTTAGACGCTACTTAACATAGTTGATTAGCGGTTTATGTTGCGAGTAGGCTTCTAACATGGTTAAATGTCTGCAGTCTAATAACTACGCACAGTTTCATATTCTGCTGCTCCAAAGCATATTTACGTATCATCATAAAATTAACTTCATGATATATTCCATTTACTTTATTTAAATCCGTAATTATTAGCTATAACGATTGGGATCAGTGTGAAACTAAACGCAATATAAAAAATATATAAGTAATAGTCATTGACTTATATGTATAACTAGACACGCTGTTTCGAATAAAAACTCTGTCCCAGTCTGGCTGTGCGCGAGGTGAGGATCGTGCGCGCGGCGGTCAAATTTGTTCACCGAGTTGCAGCGCCCGCGCTGCAAATTCTCAATATGGGATTGCGCGTCTAGTAGAATACATATAAGTCAATGGTAATGGTTGACAATTTTATAGTTGATGATACGTGAATATGCTCTGTCGTTATTAGTTATTATTAATGTTACTATTAACTTCATGATTAGTTATAAACAACTAAATTTAATTGAGTAATGATGTTTAACAGCATAACAATTTAGAATAACAATTTAAAACGAGCTAAAAACAATATTTTCCAAAAATCTAATTCCACCATTTCCAAATAACAGTGTAACTAGTTATAACTTTTGAACAGCTAAACGGATTGCCTTCATAATTATGTAGCTAATAATTTTTGCCGCCCCGACCGCTATGTGGCGCCACTAAGCGTGTGATCTCTATTCAGCACTTGCAAATGCACAATATCATAATCTTCTGGTATCAAATTATCATACAGCTAATCCCATTCACTGATGGAATACTAATAACATTCTAATCAGTTATCTCCGATTAGATTAGTTATTAGATTCAATACCCACGCTGTTCTTCGTATGGTAAATATGAATACTGGCTCATTACAGAATGTAGTAGATTGTTTGTGATTCTAAATAAATTCAATAAATACGATTATAATATATACGAGAATGATCTACTTATTTTATGGTGTGTTAGGCTGAGTCATTCTTAAGGTCTATTTCACGTAATTAATTATTTTTTATATGTATTATGTATTACTATGTATGAATATAGTTTGATACATCCTGCCTATTTCCCAGAGTGGTAGGTAGAGACGACGGATTTTCATTTGAAACAAACCTTGCACACCTCATATGCCCCACTGTCAGTTGGTCTCACCGGCCCATAAGTGATCGGCGAGGTTGAGCATCTAGGCACCCGGCAGTCAATAGATGGGTGACCGCCAAAGTGGTTTGATTTCTGAGCGTCTCCGTGCTTCTGAGGGCATGTTAACATCTCGGTCCCGGTTGTAGCCATGAGACAATAGTCGATAAGCCATCTCAGAAGCCTATTGGGTGAGTTGAAGAACTCTTACACTAGGGTAACCACTGTTCATACGTAACTAATCAATAATATATCACATATATAACATGTAATAAAATGTAGTAATCAATATTAGGTAAAATTACAAGACTGATAATAGGTAAGGTAGGACGGCCCCCAGCTAGGTGGACCGACGACCTCAAAAGGGTCGCTGGGACAGACTGGATGCGGAAGGCGGAGGACCGTGTGCAATGGCGCGTGTTAGGAGAGCCAGAGAGTATTATGTCCAGCAGTGGATTGCGATAGGCTGATTGATTGATTGATTGAATAGGTAAAATAAAATGTACATTAAAATTAGAATATTTATTTAGTCGTGTGTTGCTAATAAATACATTAACAAGTTGTTGTACGTCTGCACATTGCTATGGTTTTATTTGCAGCTTAATATATGTAGAATAAAAAAAAACTTATTATTTCCGACACTTGGCCCATAATATTGTTAGTAAATTACGACTTAAAAGCTATGTTAGTTATAAAAAATAATCAATTTAAGTATTTTGTAAGTTTCCTATATCCAATATAGCATCATAATATGTAGCCGTGTGTACAACCGATATTAATACATACAACTGAATAAATTTCATTTTACTGTGGAATAAAAATAAATTATCAAAATTGATTCACAAACAGCGGAGAAATCAAGTAATACATAATAAAATAAAAATACATTCAATCTGATCCAGACTGCACGTGTGGCGCAGCGGCTAAGCCAGTCGCCTCGCCACTTCGTGTCGCGGGTTTGAGTCCCGCGCCGGACGACTATTTGTGTGACCCATAAATAGTTGTTCTGAATCTGTTTTCTGAATTTGTGTCCGTCTATTATATGTTTGTCTTTACAAATATATAATAGACGGACACAAATTACCCCGCGACACAGGGAATAGATACCGGGCGTTGTCTTTTAAAAAAATAATCAAATTTATAATCTGTTAGAAGTCACTTAATAAAAATTATTCTTCAGCACACAATAGCATTAACAAACTCAACAGATTATTTTATCATACCTGAGTCAACAAACAAAAATCCAATGACAAGAAAACTTACACTCGATCCACTTCGTAAAACAAATTCACAATCACGAATCGCATAACAATCAATTGCAACGAGGAATAAATACTTGTATTGTCTTGAAGCGAATCCAAGCTGCATTCGAATCGTCAGACGTATATTTAACTAACTTCTGCAGGTTAACTCGAGTAAATATCAAAGCAATTACAAACAGCTACGGAAATTGATCAATATCCGTGAGCGCGATGAGCTACAGTTAGCGTACAGAAGTGTATTAGCGAGTTAAAGATCTTATTACGTTGCAACAGTGTCTGTACTATAAAAATACGTTGTGTATGAGGTATTCGCCTCGCTATTACTACCTCAAGTTTAGAACTCGGTCCCGGCACATTGACCACCGGTGTGACCCACAAATGCATGTCCTCTGTCCGTGAAATACATGTTTGGAAAGTCCCCGCGACACAGGGATTTGTTACCCCCCTGGGAAGGGCAAAAAAAATGATTATATAATTAATGTTTTAAAACTCAAAACCCACATCAGCTTCTGTTTTAGACAGCTTATTAGAATAACATAGGTCTATATAAAGACCTATCCTAAAGCATTCCCTTTCCATTAAAAAAAGAAACAAATAGTCGACTTAATAATCTTCCTCTTTTGAAGTTAGATAAAAAGGAAGTCATAAATACTGGTGTTGCAAGCATCCATAGACTGAAGTGACCTAAATAAGCTATAATGAAACAAGAATGACGTTTAATAAATTAATAATAATAACAAAATATCTTGGTACAACGAACACACTACCATCCTACTAATACTATGTATAATCCCAAACTAGATAGAGCCTGTATAGTAGGAGAGCTGGCACGCATTTTTGGGTAGGTATTTGAGGCAAGCTGAAAACTTGTCCTATAACTCTTCAGACACACCCCAACACGGAACTACAGACCTGGCAGGTGGGTAGCGGGTCTAAACCAACCACTAAATTTTTGTTTTTTTTTTAACCAAATAATTTATTTGAGGCAAGCTGAAATTTTGATATGTTCTAGTTTAATGTTTATACAATAAAAAAAAAAGACAGGCGATTCTGTCGGGTCTTTAGCACTGCCAGGCGTGCGCAAAAAAAATTTGCAAAAAAATCGAAAAAATGTATTTGAGGCAACTTGAAATTTTGACAGAATGTTATTTATGTATTGTATAAACATTAAACTACAACATATCAAAATTCAGCTTGCCTCAAAGACATTTTTTGGATAAAAAAAGATTTAAAAATTTAGGGGTTGGTTTAGACAAGTTTTCAGCTTGCCTCAAATACCTACCCAAAAATGCGTGCCAGCTCTTGGACTAGTACTATGGTCACCAGACAACTGATAAACGTGCTTACATATTTCTAAATACATACATATTATAGATAAATTTCACCCAGCCCCGAAACAATAATTGTGCTTGTGGGTGGGGACTGAACCCACGATCTCTGGCTTTGCAGTCAGGGTCTCTAACCAACAGGCCAGTACCACTTTAGTAAGTTCAGCCAACTCAACATCAATTATAAACCTGTATAGTATGGCTACTTTAAATAGCACTATTCTGCTATTGCGTCAAATGCCTACCTCCAAGACTTACGGGTACAGATTAGTCTTGGAAATAGGAAAAGTTGGCGAGCAGAGCCCAAAAGGCTTCCACCTGACAAACAGAGATAAGAATGTTTCGTTATTTTTACACAGGATATACGTACCTTCGTTCGTTTTACGACGAACTTTTAAAAAAGTTTTTTTTTTTTATTTAAAATAAAACTAGACTAGAAAGGTGCCGTACAACGTCAAACCTACCTACCTATGAATTTTTCAATAGAGCTTTTACGGAGCAATCGGGCTTTTTGTAAATTGCGAATTTAGCTTTGAGCATTTTCATCTCGAGTACCTGTTCACTTGGAATGTATAGTATATTTACTTGACCATGCCATGTTACACAATTACAACCATACATTTTTAATAAATAATATCTGATTTTCAGTTCATGAGAAGGCGAGAGATTTCAATTCAAAGATATAATGATTTATTATTCCTTACATAAACTACTTATTTTATTAATTGTTTTATTGTACCTAACCATCGACTGCACGTGTGGCGCAGCGGCTAAGACAGTCGCCACGCCGCTTCGTGTCCCGGGTTCGATTCCCGCGCAGGACAACTATTTGTGTAACCCATAAATATTTTTTCTGAGTCTGGATGTAGTTTGTCTCCGTCTATTATATGTTGGTGAAGTACCCCGCAACGTAGGGATTAGAATAAATAAATAAAAATAAAAAAAAAAGGTTTTATTCACGTAGACTTTAAAAAAGCGCTTACAGTTAATATTTCTAGTTGCATATTACAGATATTTAGTTACACGGAATGTTAAAACATTTATACAATTTATTTTATAATAGTTGTGATATTTAGCTAGCTTGTATTAAGTTATTGTCAAGGAGATTATGTTTAGGTTTAATGATTGAAATTTATATTTTACTACATATTGTCTGAATGTTTCTGTCTATATTAAGTAATGAATTCAGTATTATTATTATAACGGACCTTGTGTTTAAAACGACGGTCGCGCTTTAATGCTACCACCGGATCCAATGCGCCCCAACTGAGAAGACCCAGCGAAACGAACTCAGCAGGTTCATCTACTACCGGTTTTAACACGGCCCAGTTGAGACGGTCCGGCGAAACATACTCAAGCGGGCATGAACACGGGATTTGGTCCACTTAAAATAGTGCGGACGTTGTCTTTAAGAAAAAATTAAGACATACTATCTCTTAAGCATGTCTTAAAATTGTGGTACAGGTGGTCTACTCCACGAGATTCTGTTTCTTTAAACAGAATCTCGTAAAGTAAAAAAAGCTTATTCAATAGAAAACCTCCACAAGAGAAACAATTCCCAACGAAAAATAAACAATTAGAGACAAGAGCAACTCTAAAATAAATATTCTGTCTCGGGAGTATTTTCATTAAAAATTACATACAAAATGTTCACGTAAAATGTAACGACAGTAAAACCTTGTAGCAAACCTTATAATAACTTTTCCATGTTTATGTCTCAGTGATATTAACTCCACACGAAGAAAACGAGACGCTATACGTTTCAAGCATGTCTGCAGGGTAACTCCGAGATTCACTTATTAAAAAAACATATCTATTAGCTAAGAACCAGTTTGTTCGTAACCCATAGCACCAGGCAGAAAATTCAGTGTTGTGCTGTCACCGCTGGCCAGCCAGCCAGCTAACCCCTCCATCACGAATGTGAAATCAAGTGCCATACCGAACACACATAATTTTCTTACGAGGATCGATGGATGCGGGTAACGCACGACCTGCAGTTGAGGAGATCTTTAGCGGAGGCCTTTGTCCAGCAGTGGACGTATTTCGGCCGATATGATGATGATGATGATAATATGGATAATTAATTTGTAATACAAAAGTATATTATAGTCTTATTAAACGCCAGCAAGTCCTATCTGAATGTATTAGGTTGGATCAAACTTTATGGTCCTTCGAGCCGGAGCGCTGCGTCATACAATATTGTTTATTTCATCGATTGTTCAGTTCAGTAACAATGTAGTGTATAGTTTACGTCTAGTCTCATAAGCAGTTGGATAATATTTTAATACCATCACGAAAAGGATTTTCATCATCTTGTGTTTGACCAATTATTTCTACTTCTTGTAATTCTAACTAATATCTTAAGTCGTATTTAGAACGTAATTTCGAGTAAATCTTTGGGTACTTCGCATTATGCAATGTCGAATCACCGATACCTAACTATAATCAATTGTAGTATCGACGATGCAAATATTTTGACGAAACGCATATACAGCATAACAAAATTTCATGCTATAAAATTTTAACAATTGCATTATATCACATTGAGTTCTTACTATTTACAAGCGCTTTTCTTTCTAGGTACATATACATATTTGGATATGCGGCTTGAATAAATATAATCTAACATTTAATTTGATAGTTATGATTTAGTTACTTAGCTAGCCTGTTTAAGTTATTTTTAAAGTGGTTATTTACGGGTTTAATTATCGAAAATTATAGTCAGTTAATTCTAGTGGCAATGTGTTCTAATTAACAGGTCTTGGATATTTGTGTAGAATAAAATAGCCAATCATTTTTTTATTTAAAATAGCCAGTAGCAGCACATCATATGAAAGACAGTAGAGTTAAGCGTTCGTGCATCAGAGAGCACGTTAAGCTGTCTGACCTGCGTCTGATCTCTACTCGGTCGTCTCGGATAGCCGTACAATTCAATTTGAATTCGGATTACGAGAGTGATGTAATAGAGATAGAGAGGGTGCGCCTGTATTTCCGTACGTATTTTGAAGTGAAAACTTCTTTAGGCGATTAACACACTGCCACGCACAACGCTGCATGTTGCATGTCGACACATCTATCTTTGACGGACTCACGCGCGATGTTGCATCTGTGGATTCATGGCGGCTCTGACTCATTTCATTCAATGCTGTGGTGACAAATACACGTCAAGCCCTTCCAAAATCACGCACGGCATTGCGGGAGCCTCGGTGAGCCATACCTTGCGGCTCGCCCCGCACCCACGCGCGGGGATGCATGTTTCTCCGCATGTAGGGGCGTGATATGCAACACTGCGCGTGATTGCCTTTTCTGTGTGTTGCACTACGCGTCTTTTCTATACAAACACAGATACTTACAAACAACGTAAGAACACGCACTCCCGCACTACGCTGCATGATGCGGTGCAGTGTGCGAATCGCCTAAGGCACGTTGAGCACTTTTTTTTCACGTAGACTGCTTTACCTCACAGATCTCTTACGGACTGGCGAAAGCAACTGGCTGAGGGCAATACCCAACTATAATCACAGTCCACGATCGACATCGCTTTAATAATAATAATAATATCCTAGGATATCATTTACACGCGGCCATCTGATCCCAAACTAAGCAGAGCTTGTACTATGGAAACCAGATAACCAGATAATAGGTCTTTACCTATGAAATTGCCGTTTTGTATGAAAAAATTTAAACGAATTTTTTTCATGAATTTTTTTATTTGTATTAATCGAAGTAATCACCCATGCAATCAATGCATCTTTGCCATCGCAGTGGCAGTTTATTGATGCCCTTCTTAAAGAAATCAGCTGGACGGGAGGCAACAAATTCTTCAAAGGCATTTTGTACTGCCTCTCGGGTATTGAATTTTTTTCCAGCCAAGAAGTTATCCAAATTCTGGAAAAAGTAGTAGTCTGTAGGCGCAAGGTCTGGTGAGTAGGGCGGATGACGGAGAGCTTCCAACCCCAGTTCTTGCAACTTGGAGACCGTCTGCTGTGCAGTATGAGGTCGCGCGTTGTCGTGCAGGAGCAGCGGAGACGAGCGATTGACCAATGCTGGTTGGAGATGCGCCAGCTTCTCCATCATTGTGCTCAGTTCTTCACAGTACACATCTGCAGTAATGCTCACCCCGTTTGGTAAGAAGCTGTGATGAATCACACCGGCGCTAGACCACCAAACAGTGACCATCACTTTTCTAGGGGTAAGTTTTCGTTTAGGGCATTGTTTAGGTGCTGAACCAGGATCCAACCAACTTGCTGAGCGCTTGCGGTTATCAAACAGAATCCATTTTTCATCGCAGGTAACAATGCGGTTCAAAATTCCTTCATTTGTGTGTCTGTTGAGCAGTGCAAGGCACGTCTCGACGCGTACTTCGCGCTGGCGATCATTGAGTTCGTGGGGCACCCATTTGTCAAGCTTTTTTACCTTGCCAATTTGACGCAAATGGACCAATATTGTTTTGACGCTAACGTCGAAAGCTGCTGCTAATTCAGCCGTAGATTGTGTATCATCAGCTTCCACAACCGCCTTTAATTCGTCATTGTCGACCAAAGTCTTCGGACGACCGCGAGGTTCATTTTTCAGGTCGAAATTTCCAGAACGGAAGCGAGCAAACCAATAACAGGTGGTGCGTTGGTTTGTAGTGTTAGCTCCGTAAACGTCGTTGATGTTGCGTGCCGCTTGTGCCGCGTTGCTGCCACGACGGTACTCATATTCCATAATTACTCGAATTTTTAACGTATCCATGATGACGAAAAAGATTGAAATGCGATGAAAATGTAACACTAATCAATAAAGAAATGACTACTTTTGGAAAAAAGAATCCATGTTTTTAAAATAAAATTAATTTGAAATTAGAATTCTTAGCCAAACAAAAATTATTTTGATTTGAAATGGCCAGTACTGCAGAACGGCAATTTCATAGGTAAAGACCTAATATTACATATACTACTTTTCTTTTGTAAATATATACATAAATAGATATTTGCCTCGTTGGTCTAGCGGTAGCGTGTTCAACCGCAGAAAATTAGGCCCTGGGTTCAAATACCAGGTCGGGGCAAAGTTATTTTGGGATTTTTCCGTAATAATTAATTTCTCAGTATCCACCCGAAGTCTGGGATTTGGCGGTATTACACCCCCGAGCCTTGGAGAGCACCTAACGCCGTCCGTGCTGTACCTGACCTCTTTCCGGTCGTGTCGCTAGATGTTCCATCGGATCAAGAGAGTGATGGAATAGAAAGTGCCTCTGTGTCTGCGCACACACATGTGCACTATAATATTTCATGCGCAATTGGCTAAGCTCACATACATAGACATCATATAGATAATACACCCTGACTCAGTACAAACAAACACGTTCATGCACACAAATGTCTGTGTCCTGCAGCGTAAAAGGCAAGAATTTACCAACCACGCCAACAGGCCCGTCAAATGCAATCGTTGAGCCACATATGTACCTATTGAATTAAACAGCTTTAATTTGAATACCATTACGTTGTTACAGTATTCTGTTTTAGCATTATAGAATTCGTTAAATAATTTAAAAGAATGCATAACGTTTTAAAAACTTTCAACCGTATTTTACTTCATTAAGGGTAAGTTCCCAATAATGAAGATGAAGATGTTTGTTAAAAACTTCTGCATTTTATATTTATTTGGTTTATTTACTTACTATGCCTACATCTGTTGGTTAATACTCAAAGTCACCTCGCAGTGAACCTAAAAACTGCGACGAATAAAAAGTATTGTCGCTTGTCATATCGTCTCCTTTATGATTGCCAGTCTATAGGTATACAACACCTCTTTGTGAGCTCTCATAACACAAGCCATTAAGCATGTAATCCGAACCGACAAGCACTGACCTTTACAACGAAGTCACGAACACCGTCCAAATGTGCTCATGCATTTAAAAATTTATTGATGATTGTACACTGGTCCAATTTACAAGATAAAAGGGAATGGACATGCCTTTGCATGAACACGAAAATGTTATAATTACAAGTACCTACACATAGCGTAATAAAATTTTAACAACATCATCTTCAATTAATTCGGAACATTGTCTGAAAATAATAACATGCAATAAAACTCTTTGGGGCATACACCCAACATAAAGGGCTGAATGGAAGGACCGGTGGCTTAATTAAATACAGCGTTACGCCGTTGCCACAGTACAAATTATACAGTATAATAATATCGCGCATCTATCACGCGCTTGCATTGAAATAAAATAAATTAATAAGTATCTTCAACTTAAAATGCTTCACTATTATACTTATATGGTGGTATTACCTTTATTGCGAGATTATTGAACATGTCTGTTTGTCTTGAGTCAGGGTGTAATTATCTATATAAGTATGTATTTACAAAATAAAAATAGTATATGTAGTATATCGGTTATCTGGTTTCCATAGTACAAGCTCTGCTTAGTCAGATGGCCGTGTGTAAATAATGTCCCAGGATATCATTATTATTTTTCGGGGTAAGATCCCCATCTTGGGGTTGGAATTGCTTGTCATGTGTGTAGAAAACGTCAGAGGTATTAGGAATTTTTTATGATCAAGTGGTTAGAGCAACATCACCATTGGCTTCAAATAGTGAAGATAAGCTAAGACAAGCCTTTATTGTACACAAAGTAAAATAAAATACAATAATGCATCACAAAATTGTACAATTGACGGCCTTATTACCTAATGTGATCTCTTCCAAGTAATACATAACAATGGATAAATATAGTTCTATTAAATCTTAATAAGACCTCAAACAGTCTCTATTACGAGCCGAATAATAGGGTGAAAACAAGCTACAAAAAACGAACCACGTTTCTTTTTATCCAATTAAGCTAAAATTTTGTTCACTTACCAAAAACAAAGATTATTATTTTTAATTACATAATACACATATGTGTCCTTGTATTATCATTCAGTGCGTACTAAAAATATTAAGCATGTGTAACAAATAAGATGTTGATATAATATCATAAAGATACAAAAATAAATATTATTTCACAACAATATTGAACCGTGGAAATTTGGTATTCGTTTTTCAATTGATTGTTTTAATACTACCTAATGCCTAGAAAATATGGAAAATTGTTTAAAAATGCATTTTTAAATGTTTATGAATACAACGTCCGTCGGTACTAGAATGAATCTTTATATCGCTGAGTACTTTACAAACATGCAATTCACGGAAACCAAGTACACCTAGACTCACAACAACTTGAGCCAGACAAATACTTATCTTGTTCGGGAATGGAAACGGAAACACGGGGGGGGGGGGGGGCGTTAAGGAGTAGCGAGGCACATTGAACTACAAGTGCAGTCAAAGTGAGGAGGAATGTATCTTGTATACCTTTTCCTATGTTGTATTATCTGATTGGTTTAGCTTCTTTAAGCTGTGGCATTACGGCGGCCATTTTAATGTTATTAAATTGTTCGACGGCTACTTAAACAGGTATTTTACGATGTACTCCAATACAAGTGAGATTTAATTTACCCGAATAATTGAATGTATAAATTTGATATAACGTCCAAATTATTTTCTATTACGTTTTAAGCGCTTTTGATTAAACCTTTGTCAGAAACTATTTGCTGAAAGGTCCAAGTTGTTCCATCTGAGGTTTCGTTCGATAATATTTTATTACGTTTGTAGAAAACAATGAAGGCGCATTATGTTTTTGTCTGGGAGGTGGCCACGTACATAACTCGTTTGCTCGAAGCTCGACATGCGAAGGTGCATTGTGTTTGCGTCTTGGATGTCGCCACTTCTAGCGGTCAAGAAGAATGGTCGATATACAACTGACCGCGCACATAGCTCGTTTGCTCGAAGCTTGACACGCGAAGGCGCAGTGTGTTTGCGTCTAAGAGGTCGCAACTTCTGCCGTTCAGAAGATATTGAGAGAATACAACTGGCCGCGCACATAGCCCGTTTGCTCGAAGCTCGACATGCGAAGGCGCATTGTGTTTGTGTAACTTCTAGAGTTCATTAGATATAGAGGATACATAACTGTGCGCTAAGTAAGTAACAAATATAATAGAAGGGCGTTGATCTCTTGTTCTGAGTATTTGTAATGTTTATGGAGATAGAACTTTAAGAAAACGTATTCCTTACATTCTCATTAGTCTCTCCTCTGAAGTGTTACTTAAGTCCATAGAATTAACTAGTACATATTTTCATTAAATAAATTTTTTAGCGCGATTGACATACAAACATCCGAACATACTAACTTTATAATTTTTCTAATTAAGTAATATAAGCAGATAAGGAGGTGGTGACAGATTAATCCTTGCTAAACAGCTTTTATTGCTATCGTCTTGTAATCGTTGCAGGAGCATTAGATACAACTTAACTAACGACTTTTTGACTGATTGATAAACGATTAGGTAGAGTCAAGGAGGACAAGAGGTCTTATTCGTTAGTTAATTGAACGGTAGGTCACTTTAAATTGAAATACTTTAGTAGAAACTTATTTATTATATTACTATTCCAAAACATCGTATGTATTCCAAAGAATCTCGTCAGGAACGAAGTCCATAATTTAGAACAAGAGCAAATAACAAATATCTTCTCTGTATCAGCCGAATGACGTTTAATGCTGGACAAAGTCCTCCCCGAAAGATTTCCACAATGCAGTTGTATCCATCGTTTGGAGGGATACGCCATAATCGTGACGCTCGGCAGACGGGCTGGCGATCGCAGTATAATGACTAAAGTACACAGAAAATGAAACAATGCTGCATATAATATGCAAATGCGATGCATTGGCAAGACACAGAATGGCAATCCTGGGGTTGGCATATCCAGAACCAGGAGACTACAAGGATCTACCTCTAATAAGCGTACTGGAGTATGTGCAGACTTCATTCAGGGCTCTAGGGATAGAATAAAACCAGTGAGGAATAGTACAAAAGATCATGAAGGGTCGAAGTGCTGTACACAAGTACACCCCAAACAAGATAAGATAAGACACAGAGACACTGCTGCCCGTTCTCTGGGAGATAATCTCTCGGGTCGACTTCTTCGATTCAAAGATTCGGTGATATTCTTTGCCGACAGACACACAACATTATTACAATAAATACATTCTATCGAACTTTCCACGTGTTCAATATTAAAGATATACCACCAACCGCGTACAGAGCTGGTTTGCTCGAATCTTAATACTGGTCCACTCACTCTCAAATACATATATCGGAAAGACAGACAAAGTTGCATAAAAAGGCCATAAACATTTGGAATTGTTCGTTACATAACGATCACTAAACTTATACCGCAAACCGCGTTAAAATTCGATCGTTCCAAAAAATTATTAATTAGTTATCATCAGCCGAAAGACGTCCACTGCTGGACAAAGGCCTCCCCAAAAGATCTCCACAATTGCCGGTCTTGCGCTATCCGCATCCAGGTATTTCCAGCGACCCGCATATTAATTAGTTAACTAAATATTAATTACATTTTTAGTTTAAAATTGCGAGTTGGCGACCGCAGTTAGATGACTACCTGGTGTATCCCTTAGTCGTCTTTTACGACACCCACAGGATGTAATGGAGTAGCCCTGTTATTCTTTCTGAGTCGGGAACCACACGGCTCATTAGTGCGGGCATGGTATTGAAAACAATGTCATGTTTATCTATAATGCGTCAATTTGGTGGAGACTTAAGTCCTTTTTATTGGCAATACCGTTCTAGCTAAGTATTCCCATTATTTAAGTGCAGTATAGTACAGATGCCAGCACATTCAGCTATCCCAATCTGCCAGATTTATTTTATAGATTTTCAACTTTATCACAAAAGCATAAGGTTTACTTACAATTGGAAAAAATTGACAGATTGGCGTAGCTTGATGTGCAAGTTCTTCTTAGTTTGGTATCAGATGGCCGTGTGTGAATAATGTGCCAGAATATTATTATTATTATTAGCAGTCTTTGAATGCAGTACAGTTCGGCAAAGTTCATTATTACAGGTATACTTAATATCAGTGTATAAAACTGAATACATACTACCAATATAGCGAATATAAGATTACAACTCTATAAATTCAAACGTCATGAAAGAGGTATCAAGTAATGCTTCAAACATTTTATGTGTCTCCCAAGACATGTCTATCAGAAAAGTAATAAAATGCAGAGTTACCTGCGACTGGTAGTTGTAATGTCGGGTAAAATAGTAATATTATTTTATTCAGATGCAGTGAGACGACAGTAGGTAAGTTCGACGTTTGTATTGGAGTAGTACACACGGCAACATATCAAGTTATACAGTACCAGTATAAGCTGATCTCGCGTTGTTTAGGATTTCTATACCATGGGAGGTCAGTTTATATTGAAAATGTATAACTTGATATGTACCCGTGTGTACTATCACTAGGAATGACTCACAGTGTTGCCCGAACGGTGTTCAAACTACTGCTTATCAAGAAAGTACTTCGTTTCCTTTGTTTTCTAATTTTTCCCCTACTACATAATGGAGTAAGTTATCTATTTGGCTTTATGTTTTAACCAACTCCAGCAGGAGGTTATTGATACGTCTTATTGGTTTGTTTGTGCGTATGTTACGCGGTTTGTCTGTAGTTTGTTAACATATTTCTATAATTATTTTTATTCAAAATGATTTCGCGATGTTGTCATATAATTTTTGTATAAATCAGTATCGGTAAATATCTATACATATGATAAAATCGTAGGAAGGTCAAAACTGTACATTGAATATTTGTTAAAAGGATTCTTGGGGCCTGATCTACAATCGATATCGAAGCCAAAAATAAAGTTTTTAGAATTTTTGACTGTTTATCGGTTTTTCTGTATGTAGGTATGTCCGGGCTAAACTCTTAAAGTACTGCATGAATTTACTTCAAATTTTGCCTAAGAGGTTGGGTCAACATATAAGGTACATATTATTACGCTACCACCTACGGGGAAGGAACTGTGATAATTTATAAAATTTAACGCGGGTAAAACCGAGGGGCACAGGTAGTAAAAATAATATTGATATCGAGGACGGTGGTATGTTTAAAAAATACAGAGTGTGGGATACTGTATGTGTAACTCTGTATGGGAAGTAAATTACATGGTAAAGACTTTTACACGACTACAGAAACGCCTTATCTAAACAATTAAACTCGT
Source organism: Pseudoips prasinana (assembly GCA_951640165.1). NCBI lineage: Eukaryota > Metazoa > Arthropoda > Insecta > Lepidoptera > Nolidae > Pseudoips > Pseudoips prasinana. Next base: position 11,787,620 of record OX621239.1, read on the forward strand.
CATTTATTTATTTTAACGAAAGTATTTTGTATGGTACATAGGCGGACTTAACGCCGAAGGTATTTTCCACCACTTAACCTTACGGTGGTCTAGAAATATCATAGCTGCAGGTTCACCAAGTTTAGATTTAATGTTATTCATGTTTGCAATAATCTATATAAATAAAAAGACAAGTCCTGACTGACTGACTGACTCATCAACGCCCAGCCCAAACCCTTGGACCTAGAAAGCTGAAATTTTGCACAAATGTTTGCTTTATAATTTAGACAAGGAATAAGGAAGGATTTTTCGAAATTCAACCCCTAAGGGGGTAAAACAGGGGCGCTAAGTTACTATGAAACTTTGCCGTTTTTGAAGTTTAAGGCATCAAAATTGGTATTTGGCCTTCCAGTTAAAAATAAAAAATCACATATTTCAAGGTTTTTGGAATTTCCACCCCCAAGGGTGAAAAATAGGGGATGTAAGTTTGTATGGAAAATGTGACAATTTTTAAGTTAAACGCATGAAAATTTGTATTTGGCCTTCCAGTTAAAAATAAAAAATCACGTATTTCAGGGTTTTTAGAAATTCCAACCCCAAGGGCGAAAAATAGGGGATGTAAGTTTGTATGGAAAATTTTTAAGTTAAACGCATTAAAATTTGAATTTGGCCTTTTAGTTAAAAATAAAAAATATGTATTTTAGCATTTTTGGAAATTCCAGCCCCAAGAGCGTAAAATAGGGGGTGTAAGTTTGTGTGAAAAATATGACAATTTTTAAGTTAAACGCATGAAATTAGGCATTTCAGTTAAAAATTAAAAATATATATTTCAGGAATTTTGGGAATTCCACCCCTTAGGGCGTAAAATAGGTGATGTAAGTTTATACTGACTGACTGACATATCAACGCACAGCCTAAACGGCTGGAGTTAAAGACTTGAAATTTTGACAGAAGATACCTTTTATGACGTAGGCATCCACTAAAGAAGGGTTTTTGAAAGTTTGTATAAAAAATATGAAAAGTTAAACGCATGAAAATTGTTATTTGGCATTTCAGTAAAAAAATAAAATATTTATTTCAGAATATTTGAGAATTCCCCCCTAAGGGCGTAAAGTAGGGTACGTAAATTTCTATGTAAACTGTGACTTGAAGTTAATCGCATGAAAATTGGTACTTAGCATTTCAGTTAAAAATTAAAAATATATGTTTCAAGATTTTTGGGAATTCCACCCCTTAGGGCTTAAAATAGGGGATGTAAGATTTTCAACAGACATTTTTGAAGTGAAACCCATGAAAATTGGTATTTGGCCTTTCAGTTAAAAATAAAAATATAAAGGATTTTTTTAATCCCATCCCGAAGGGCATACAATAGGGGATGCAAGTTAAAAATTAAAAATATTTATTTCAGGATTTCCGAGAATTCCACCCCTAAGGGTGACAAATAGGGCATGTAAGATTGTATAAAAATGTGACATTTTTGAGGTATACGCATGACAATTGGTATATGGCCTTTCATCTAAAAATTATAAATATATATTTCAGGATTTTTGGATATTCCACCCCTAAGGACGACTAGAATAGGCGATGTACGTTTGTATGAAAGTCTGTATTTTTTGAGTTAAACGCATGTAAATTGGTATTTGGTCTTTCAGTTAAAAATAAAGCAATCCAGGGAATAATTTGTTGTTAAAAAAGGTCGTCTAAGTAAAGCGTTTTATAAGATTTGTAACTTCTTTTTTTTTGGTAAATTTTATAACAAAAAAAAACAACATTTTAATAAATTGGGATAAAAAACGAATTTATCTAAAATTCGAGTTATCGTAGTATAAATTGTTAGTGTCGAGATGATTGCACCCAAAAAACATCATCTTAATTTTATTGATCTACAAGTTCACAATTTTGTAACTAGTTAGCGTTAATATCGTTTCAGATCGCGGAACTTAATTGGCATATCGGTTAAAATAAATAAATGCTTGAAATAGGTCGTCCAAAAATGAATCAATAGATGATCGCCTAAATCTCACCCAAAATATATGCACACATCTTAATTTTACCGCTTTACAAGTTTATATTTCTGTTAGTAGATGGCGTAATCATCGTTTTAGATCGCGCTATGGTTTCGTTCACAAAATGTTGCAACCTAATCTAATGGGAGTTACATTTGTGATTAATGCATCGTTGATTATTATTTTACTTTATTTTACTTACTGAATATACTTCAGGACAATTGATATGTATTCTTTAATTTTTGCTTGATGATATCGGGTCCTTTTTGTAAATGACAGTAGCAAAGTAGTCTTTCATTTATTTCTTAGTAAGGTTATTTATAGGTTAGGTTTTATTCAATTTATATTGCTTATTTGTTTCAAAAATTATATTTTTTAGATTAAGCTAGAAGTACCTAAGTAGTTACATTGGTCATCATTCAAAATTGTCGCGGACAAAGTCGCGGGCACCAGCTAGTTACATATAAAACGAATAATTATGAATACTTACTATAAAAAGATATCGATACTAGTATCTATATATGTACATAACAATTAAAGTTTGTCTGTATATGCTTTACAGAATTGTAAACTATGGATTTGATCATTTAACAATCTTCAGCAAAGTGTTGTGCATAAGTCCACGAAGGTTTCTGAGTTCATACGACCAATCTTAGACAGATGCCGTCACTATAATTCCAATGAATTTCATATATTGCCGTAGCAACGCGCTCAGTGTACAGCTAGTATACACTAAATAATATGCAATAGACAATATATTTTCTATATGATATGAAGCAAATGGATACTTTACTATAACTTACATCAGCCTAATCAACTTTAAGTATAATATTTCCATTTTGATCGTTTTCGATTTGTACCGCTATTGTTCAAAATTATTATAAGAATCTTCTTATTTTTGCTGTGTGGACTTAGCAGCACAATTGAGTCCAAGTATCAAAACGAATAAATTAATATACAGAGCTACCCTCATAAAAACTGTTGCTATTATATTTTCATAGAAACTGAGGTGAACTTTGCTCGCGTTACGTTCTAGAATAATATTACGAGTACTAGACCAAATTCGTTTTGAGAATAATATTGTTGGATAAACCCACTTTATTATAATTTGTTCGTTAAATTCGTTTTACGCTGTTTGTTACTGGTAAGGGATTCAGTAGTTAATAGGGTTGATACTAGGTATTGAATGTTCTCTAAAGTAAAATAATGATGTTTTGTGCAACTTTCGCTAATAGGAGACTTATCGGGCGATAATTAGTCGGGTCGGTTTTATCCTTGCCGGGTTTCGGAATTCCAATAACGGTTATTGGACAAGGCCGCGATATTCCATTAAAATAATTAAAATATGGAACATTATCGGAAGCATTTAATTTTGGTATGCTTTCGCAATGGTCAAATGTATTTTTTTAGGATTGGTAAAGTGGGTTCATAGTCATGTTCTTCTTCTACTCCTTATCGTGTCGATGGCAAGAATTAAATTTTATCTGCCCGAAATTGGGCAACACTGACCACTTTATCTAAAGCGTTATACATTATCTGCCCGAAATTGGGTAACACAGCAACACTGACCGCTTTATCTAAAGCGTCAACTCCTGAAGGAAACAGGAGACTGGACAGGAGGGACAAGCAGAAAAAGGTGCCATAATTTGGGATGACACGCCAGACTCACAAATGTTTTGTGATATGGGAATGTAACCCCGTTTGCACATGTTTTCTTTGGATCTACTGACTTGGGTAGGTACGTAGTCTATTAAGAGTCCTCCGGGTTGGCCATGGCAAATTATGTCCCGAAGGCAATTTTTACTTTGGCGGGACAAACAAATCAGGAGAGCAAATTCATCTCGCCATAAGGTCCTCGCTCTCTGTGCATATATCGTAGCTGCGGTAGTGGCTAGGAGACTTTTACGACTTTTCAATCGTAAAAAGAAATCGTTGTTGGGCATTGATGGACTGCTTCCAAACAATACAAATATAAATACACTCCGAGAGACCCCAGTGGGAATGTAGCAGTATTGTAAACGTTCTCCATACATATCGAAATCAGATCGTTCTATTCCAATCCTAGGGGACTATGATGTAATCACATACCGATCTTTCGGTGTTATATTTATTCTTGCGAGTCTTGAACAAATGAAGCTAATGTATATAAACAATAATTCTAAAAACATATTTTTTTTAAGATATGAACTTTTTAAATCTTTTGTAAACTTTATTAGTAGTATATTTATATGGAGCAAATATGCTGCCATAGGTGATGGCTATACGTTTATTCCGTTTAGGGTCAAAACAATGGGTCCCTGGGGCCCAGAAGCGCGGTCCTTTGTCAAGGAGTTGTCCAGACGACTTGTAGAGCACTCTGGTGATTAAAGAGCTGGCACGTACCTCGGCCAACGCGTAAGCCTTGCGATCCAAAGAGGTAACGTCGCTAGCTTTTTAGGCACCTTACCCGCAGATGTTGACTTGTAAGCGGTTTTTTATCTATAAGTTATTATTTTATTTGTAATTTAGTATTTTGATTTTAAATTTATAATGATAGTTTTAGTTTGAGACGTAGTTTTATGGCGAGGTTGATAAATGCTTGACTTTCATGTCGCAGGCCGTGGGTTAGATTCCCGCTCGGGACAAATATTTGTGTGCATGAACATGTCTGTTTGTCCTGAGTCTGAGTGTAAATATCTATATAGTATGTATTTACAAAAGAATAGTAGTATATGTAATATATCAATTATCTGGTTTCCATAGTACAAGCTGTGCTTAGTTTGGGATCAGATGTCCGTGTGTGAATAATGGATATTAGTATTAGTCCAAGGATATTTGTATTAGTATTGTTATATTTGCTTACGGGTCGTTTGCCAACTTTGTTCTATAACAAAACCGCTTCGTCAGTCAGCCGATTTCCAATCCTCAGAACGACTTTCTTTAAGTTATTCATGTTTCCCATAATCAAGGCTACTCAAACTACTTAATCAGCTTACTTAACAAACAGTACGAAATGGACTCAGATAACACTTCAGTGCAAAGCGCTTTCACAATATGGCCGAAACTTTTGTAGTTTAAATAAAGCCGTGTATAAGTTCGTAGTCGAGCGACAAGCGCCAAGTCAATAGGATCTCGTTAAAACTTACGCCTTGCAATAATTGTACCAAACTTAGAAGGGAGGATGTAATACCAAAATAGGTGATTCCTTTTTGATAGCAACATGTAGGTGTGATAGTAGAATACAGGATGTTTTGTTGTTTATTTTCCGTTTATTCTAGGTTTGGAAGAATAATAGGTTTGCAGAAATTCTATGTATAGAATACAACTGTTTTACAGTTTACTAGCGGCCCGCTACGAGCTTCGCTACGTATAAGTCATAGTAATAAAAAAAATATTATTAAGTTCATTTATTCAAACAAAAAAATATTTTAAATTGAAAAATTCTAAAAGATGTTGATTTTACACTATTTTAAGACTTTTTTAAATTTTCTCTACGTACAAACCTTCCCTGGACTTCAACGAATAATTCAAGACCAAAATTAGCCAAATCCCTATAGGCGTTGTTGAGTTATAACATTACAACGAAAAGTGGCACTGATTTTTATATATATAGATTACATTTGCATTTTGCAGGCGCTTCATTAAAATCTTCAGGTCTGCCATGCTCTAGGGTTAACCTCGGCCAGTGTTTCCGGCCATACAAAGTGGTAACGACACCAGTTTTTTGGATACGCTACCCATATATACTGAGTAAATTTAGCTTTTAGTTTGTGCATGCTTCCAGGACAGTACTGAATGAAAGAAAATACCTACTACTAATGCCTGTTTCCCAGAGGGGAAGGCAGAGCCAACGGTTTTCCATTTGTCACGATCTTTGCACACCTATTTTGCCTCGTTTACTGTCATAATATTCTAATTACATGCTCGCCAGTGTAGGGTACTTCAGGGGCTCTACCGGCTAAGTCGCCAAACATCGTTATCGTGAATGGCGTTGAAATGTTGAAAACAGTACGAAATGGACTCAGATAACACTTCAGTGCAAAGCGCTTTCACAATATGGCCGAAACTTTTGTAGTTTAAATAAAGCCGTGTATAAGTTCGTAGTCGAGCGACAAGCGCCAAGTCAATAGGATCTCGTTAAAACTTACGCCTTGCAATAATTGTACCAAACTTAGAAGGGAGGATGTAATACCAAAATAGGTGATTCCTTTTTGATAGCAACATGTAGGTGTGATAGTAGAATACAGGATGTTTTGTTGTTTATTTTCCGTTTATTCTAGGTTTGGAAGAATAATAGGTTTGCAGAAATTCTATGTATAGAATACAACTGTTTTACAGTTTACTAGCGGCCCGCTACGAGCTTCGCTACGTATAAGTCATAGTAATAAAAAAAATATTATTAAGTTCATTTATTCAAACAAAAAAATATTTTAAATTGAAAAATTCTAAAAGATGTTGATTTTACACTATTTTAAGACTTTTTTAAATTTTCTCTACGTACAAACCTTCCCTGGACTTCAACGAATAATTCAAGACCAAAATTAGCCAAATCCCTATAGGCGTTGTTGAGTTATAACATTACAACGAAAAGTGGCACTGATTTTTATATATATAGATTACATTTGCATTTTGCAGGCGCTTCATTAAAATCTTCAGGTCTGCCATGCTCTAGGGTTAACCTCGGCCAGTGTTTCCGGCCATACAAAGTGGTAACGACACCAGTTTTTTGGATACGCTACCCATATATACTGAGTAAATTTAGCTTTTAGTTTGTGCATGCTTCCAGGACAGTACTGAATGAAAGAAAATACCTACTACTAATGCCTGTTTCCCAGAGGGGAAGGCAGAGCCAACGGTTTTCCATTTGTCACGATCTTTGCACACCTATTTTGCCTCGTTTACTGTCATAATATTCTAATTACATGCTCGCCAGTGTAGGGTACTTCAGGGGCTCTACCGGCTAAGTCGCCAAACATCGTTATCGTGAATGGCGTTGAAATAAATAAAGGTTAAAAATGACCTAATCCATCGTTATATCGGCTTCAACGTTGAGAATCGATCCAGGACCATTTATGACGTCACATGTGGTCATGAAAGCAGATTTAACGATTGATTAAGTAATTTTTAACCTTTATTTATTTGAACGCCATTTAAGAAATCGATGTTCGGCGACTTAGAGCCCCTGACCTGGCCTGTTTTGAGAACATCTCCAATTTGGGCTGAGAATGTTCTATGAGGTTTTCCCCTTCCGGTTGTACCACTTATAGCCGTGTCAGCGCTGTCATTGTCATGCTGCAAAATGTTGCTGAGAGTGGCCAGTTCCGAAAATGTATATTGCACTCTATGCATTAATTAGTCACCTTACTCTAAACTTAACCAACATTAACTGCAAGTTCTATATTTGAATAAAGCTCGTAATGTTGAAATTGAGGCGTAAAACAGCAGGACAAAAGGCACTTTTTAATTTTTGAAAATAAATATTTGATGACTATTCGAAATCCAAAGTTGGTACAGTATTCTATTTGCGTCGTAAAAGTTTCGATTCATTATAGAGCGGGCGGCGCGGCGCGACAACCCGCGCTACCTAATGGTCCGGTGTCACTTCCAAGTTTTCCCATTTTGTTATTGTTACACATTTTTCAAGTTGATCCCATTTTGTTACTTCTCTTTGTGCACTTCTGAGAGTAAAAGTAGATGACAGAACAAAACTAAACTTAGTTCTTTTTAGACTTTATTAATAAATGTTTGATTTTGTTGATTTGACATATTAAATGAAATATAAAAGGTTTAACTCACGTAGACTTAAAAAAGGGCATTTAAATAGTCCGAACATGTTTGTAGTAATATATTGAATTTAGAACCGCGGTCTGTATCAAATAAATGATTTGATACGAACGCTTGTGGTTATCACCACAAGCGTTCGTGGCCGCCACTCGAGAACCTTGACAGTAATTATCAGAATATCATCACCCCATCTCTTCCCGTGGGGGGTGGCAGTCGACCCGCGGGAATATCTACCAGAGGACGGGCAGCAGCGTCTCTATGACCATCATACTGCGATCGCCAACCCGTCTGCCAAGCGTGGCGATTATGGCATATCCCCCAAGATGATTCTTGGGGAAGGCTATTGTCCAGCTGTGGAGTTTTTACAGCGGAAGAACAGAAAACACAGCGTGGGCCCTTACATGATGGATCAATGTTGGGAAGTCGTGGAATCAGCTATCCGCATCGGTCGCAGGACCCGAAAATGTGGACATCCTTGTGGGAGGCCTTTGGCCAGCAGTGGACGTCTTTCGGCTGATATGAGGATGATAGTTATGATTATATTACTTAGGTAGCTTATTGCAGTTTTTGTCACAGTAATCTATATAAATAAAAAGACAAGTCCTGACTGACTGACTGACTCATCAACGCCCAGCCCAAACCCTTAGACCTAGAAATCTGAAATTTTGCACAAATGTTTGTTTTATAATGTAGACAATGAATAAGGAAGGATTTTTCGAAATTCAACCCCTAAGGGGGTAAAACAGGGGCGCTAAGTTAGTATGAAACTTTGCCGTTTTTGAAGTTTAAGGCATAAAAATTGGTATTTGGCCTTCTAGTTAAAAATAAAAAATCACGTATTTCAGGGTTTTTGGAAATTCCAGCCCCAAGAGCGTAAAATAGGGGGTGTAAGTTTGTATGAAAAATGTGACAATTTTTAAGTTAAACGCATGAAAATTGGTATTAAGCATTTCAGTTAAAAATATGTATTTCAGGATTTTTGGGAATTCCACCCCTTAGGGCGTAAAATAGGGCATGTAAGTTTGTATGAAAAATGTGACTTTTTTGAAGTTAAACCCATGAAAATTGGTATTTGGCCTTTCAGTTAAAAATAAAAATATGTATTCCAGGATTTTTGAAAACTCCACCCCAAAGGGCATAAAATAGGTGATGTAAGTTTATACTGACTGACTGAAATATCAACGCACAGCCTAAACGGCTGGAGTTAAAGACTTGAAATTTTGACAGAAGGTACCTTTTATGACGTAGGCATCCACTAAAGAAGGGTTTTTGAAAATTCCACCCCCAAGGGCGTAAAATTGGGGATGTAAGTTTGTATGAAAAATCTGAAACGTTTTTAGTTAAACGCATGAAAATTGTTATTTGGCATTTCAGTTAAAAATTTAAAATATATATTTCAGAATTCCCCCCCTAAGGGCGTAAAGTAGGGTACGTGAGTTTCTATGTAAACTGCGACTATTTGTTAAACGCATGAAAATTGGTACTTAGCATTTCAGTTAAAAATTAAAAATACATATTTCAGGATTTATGGGAATTCCACCCCTTAGGGCGTGAAATATGTAAGTTTGTATGAAAAATGCGACATTTTTGAAGTTGGTATTTGACCCATATATATAAACCCATGAAAATTGGTATTTGGCCTTTCAGTTAAAAATAAAAATATATTTATTTCATTTTTTTTAATATTTATTTCATTTAGAATTCCACCCCTAAGGGTGACAAATAGGGGATGTAAGTTTGTATGAAAAATGTGACAATTTTGAGGTAAACGCGTGAACATTGGCCTTTCATTTAAAAATTATAAGTATATATTTCAGGATTTTTGGAAATTCCACCCCTAAGGACGACTAGAATAGGCGATGTAAGTTTGTATGAAAGTCTGTATTTTTTTTAGTTAAACGCATGTAAATTGGTATTTGGTCTTTCAGTTAAAAATAAAGCAATCCAGGGAATAATTTGTTGTTAAAAAAAGGTAATCCAAAACTGATTCAATAGATCGCCACGAACAATTTAAGCAAACTCAAATTTTAAAAAAATAGGGTCTTGTGCCAAGTAGCTTCAAATGTCGTGGTCGCTGTCGTCTAAGTAAAGATTTAGCGTTTTATAACATTCGTAACTTCTTTTTTTTGGTAAATTTTATAACAAATTAAAATAACGTCATTTTAATCAAATTGGGATAAAAAACACATCATCTTAATTTTACTGATCTACATGTTCACAATTTTGTAACTAGAAGGCGTTAATGTCGTTGCAGATCGCGGAACTTAATTGGCATATCGGTTAAAATAAATAAATGCTTGAAATAAAAGGTAGTCCAAAACTGAATCAATAGATGATCGCCTAAATCTCACCCAAAATATATGCACACATCTTAATTTTACCGCTTTACAAGTTTATATTTTTGTTAGTAGATGGCGTAATCATCGTTTTAGATCGCGCTATGGTTTCGTTCACAAAATGTCGCAACCTAATCTAATGGGAGTTACTTTTGTGATTAATGCATCGTTGATTATTATTTTACTTTATTTAACTTACTGACAACTACTTAAGGACAATTGATATGTATTCTTTGATTTTTGCTTGATGATATCGGGTCCTTTTTGTAAATAACAGTAGCAAAGTAGTCTTTCATTTATTTCTTAGTAAGGTTATTTATAGGTTAGGTTTTATTCAATTTATATTGCTTATTTGTTTTAAAAGTTATATTTTTTATATTAAGCTAGAAGTAGGTAAGTAGTTACATTGGTCAACATTCAAAATTGTCGCGGACAAAGTCGCGAGCACCAGCTAGTCTATACATATAATAAAATCGTAGGAAAGTGAAAACTGTACATTGAATATTTTTAAAAAAGGATATCTGAGGTGTGATCTACAGTCGATATCGAAGCCAAAAATATAGTTATTAGAATTTTTGTCTGTTTATCTGTTTGTCTGTATGTATGTCCGGGCTAAACTCAAAAAGTACTGCATGGATTTACTTCAAATTTTGCATGAATATTACTAAGAGGTCGGGACAACATATAGGCTACATATTATCACGCTATCACCTACAGGGGAGGAGCCGTGATAATTTATAAAATTTAACGCGGGTAAAACCGCGGGGCACAGCTAATTATTTATAAGTTTAATACTTTTAAGTGGCAATATTTATAGTTTGAGATATATTTTACCATCAAGCTCATAATACCACAGATCACGAGAGATATTTTACAAGTAGGCTTATGCTGGAAAATTGAGGGTATATATGTATGCGTTTGCGTCATCGTACCTTAAAATCAACCGAGAGCTAGTCAGGCCTCGATCTATTAAGCTTTAATATTCCGAATTCCGTTTGTAGGCTTAAGCTCTAGTAACGCTTACGAGCTTGACGCTTGCGAGTTAATGGAAAATGGAAGCAGCATTGAGAGTAAGTATAGCATTTTTGCTCTACAAACAACTTGATTGATTAATTAGCTTTTAAAATTCACTCTAAGTATTATCGCATTGTTGTATTAATATTATCGTCATTGGTTTGAATAAGGTCAATAGAGCTCATTGGTGGCCTCCAACGCGAAAATTATGTCATACGTGTTTCAAGTATCACCGACTACGGTAACCACTTACCACAAGGTATGCTTACTGTACCTACTGCTTGCTGTCTTAGAATACTCTGTACTAAAAAAGGATTATTGTTATAGGCCTAAGTGGTTATGCATAATGGCGTTTACAATTTCGTATTACAATACAAGACAAAAAACTGTGCAGCGCGGCTACATGGTCCCACTACGCACAAACCGATATATCGTAATCGCGCGCCGTGAGTACAAGCGTGGACCACTAGCGCCCTCGGTGCTAGTGGTTGCGATATTCAATCATATCGATTAAATGCGCTCTCCAATCCTTGATAAGAGGCATACTTCTTTGCGTATTAACGTAGAGCGACAGTTGCACAAAAAATCCGAATTGTAACTCAACGTAAGAAACCGCCCAAATAGAGGTTTAATTCATCTGATGGAAAGTAATCACAGCCGCCCATGGACATTCGGAACACCAGAGGAGCCGTTAGTACGTTGTCGGCCTTTAAGAAAGGAATAGGCTCGCTTCTTGAAGGTTGCCATGTCATGCCGTATCGTACATTTTTTTTATTTTTTATCATAGAATCTTATACATATCATCTGATTATACTTATTTGTAGCAACATGTTGTCCTTGTTGTTTGTACCTAATAGGTTATATGCGAATTATTATATGATAATACCGCGTTTGATTAACATACTTCCGCAGTTAATTGATTCCACACTCTGTGGAATGGTAGTGCGTGGCAAAAGTTTCTTGTGAAACGCGCGGTGGTAGCTGATCATTCAACCATAGAGATTCCATTGAACCATAGATTTCAACTCTAGAGTACATATATATGACGGTCACCTAGTTGGTAGTGCTCCTGCCTACGAAGCTGGTGGTCCTGGGTTCGAATCCCGGTAAGTGCAAATATTTGTGTGATGAGCACGAATATTTGTTTCTGAGTCATGGATGTTCTCTATTTTCTATCTATATAGTATTCTTGTATAACAAATTAGTAAACAAGTGCGGCATTAAAGTGAGTACTTCACACGAAGCTCAAAATAAAGTAAAAAATTCGTTTCTGAACTAAACTACAGTGAAACTGAGCAACTCTTAAGATCTCCAATTTAAACACACATGCGATTTATTACGACTGCACACACACACACACTTTATACATTAATTATGCATTATTTTTAGCTTAGATTAACAAAACTTATTTTTTTTTTAATATTCATAAATTGTATGCATGTAAATAAATTAATAATTTAATTAACCATCATAATCCTTATTCAATATGTAATAATAATGGAATGTCACTTTTATTTTATTGTTAATAATGATATAAACTGTGAGCTAGTCCTACCAGGCAATCGTATTTTGTATGATAACCTCGATACAGGCATTGCCTAGTGAGGCTATCATTGTACATCAACCATGTAAAAATATGAAGTGCTAATAAAATTATTATTATTATTATGTATATCGTCGCCTGGTACCCATAGTACAAGCTTTGCTTAGTTTGGGGCTAGGATGATCTGTGTGACATTGTCCCCTAGATATTATTACTCTTGAAGGTTGCCATTTCATGACGTAACGGAAATACTTCCGCAGTTAATTGATTCCACACTCTGTGGAATGGTAGTGCGTGGCAAAAGTTTCTTGTGAAACGCACGGTGGTAGCTGACCATTCAACCATAGAGATTCCATTGAAACATAGATTTCAACTCTAGAGTACATACATATGTGCATCAACATGCATAAATTTTCTTCCGCAGCATACAAGTTATCGGGAGTCCAAACATCTCTCCATCCCACCACTAATCCCTAGTATGGATGCTTGAGAACTTGAACAGTTTTATTCTATTACCCGACTACAACTTTAAAGAGGACGCCCTCCCGACTGAGACAGCTATAAGCACTAAATCAAAACTTTACCGTTAAAGGGTCCGTCCTATTACACATGACTATATAACATCACAGAGCAAAAGCTGAAATCAAATCGCACACGTTTAATTAGGCCAGCTGCGCATTGTGTTGTGTAGTGCTGATATAACAACTACAAACAAAAATACTACTTAAACAGCTAATTAAGCCTCACGCTATACCATTGGTAAATATAAGTTTTCAATAATTTATTAACTCCCAATAATATCATAATCATCATAATGTTAGCCGGAAAACATTCACAACTAGACAAAGCCTTCCCCAAAAATCCCCACAATGGTGGATCTTGCTCAACCCGGATCCAGCGGCTTCCAGTGGCCCTCACGAGACCATTGTGGGGAGGACGCTGACTCTTCAGGATCATGGTCGCCACTTGAGAACCTTTTTGTACCAGCGGCCGTCATTTCTATGAGCTGCCCACCGCCTTGTCGCCTGAGCAAATCTAATAGCAATTTCAGTTACTTTGATTCGGCTGCGGATTTCGATATTTGTGATTAGATCTCACAGGGAAACTCCTAATATGTCACTCTCAATTGCTATTTGAGTGACTTAGAGCCTCTTTCCGAGGCCCATAGTAAGCAACCCAGTCTCTGTTCCGTATGTTATTACTGGCGACACACATTGGTCGAAAACCTTCAACCAATATAATAAGAGGATAACTTACCCAGGATGCAAATTACTTCAATAATTAATCTCTGTAACGCGGGGATTCAGCTAATATGCAATTCGCAAACCGACTCAGGACAACTAAAATAAAAATAAAATAGTTTTTAGTCACGTAAACTTAAAAAAGCGCTTGTAAATAGTCAGAACATGTTTGTAGTAAATACAGTTATTATTTCTAGTTACTTATTATTATAGATATTTAGGTACACGAATTGTTAAAACATTTATAAAAATATTTTATAACAGTAGTCATATTTAGCTAGCTTGTATTAATTTATTGTCAATGAGATTATGTTTAGGTTTAATTATTGAAATTTATATTTTACTACATATTGTCTGAATGGCTCTCTTCTGGAATCTATATTAAGGTATGAATTCAGTATTATTATTACAACGGACCTTGTGTTTAAAAAGCGGTCGCGCTTTAATGCTGCCCTCGGATCCAATGCGCCCCAACTGAGAAGACCCAGCGAAACAAACTGGGCTGGTTCAACTACTACCGGTTTCAACACGGCCCAGTTGAGATGGCCCGGCGAAACATAGTCATGAACACCGGATCGGTTGTCTGAATAAATATTAATTTAGATTATATTTAGGAAACAAAAGAAAAACATCGAAACATTAACATTATTCATTTTGAGGCAGAGTCAATAAATTTTAATTTAGTACTAGCTGCGCCCCGCGGTTTTACCCGCGTTAAATTTTATACATTATCACAGCTCCTCCCCCGTAGGTGATATCGTGATAATATGTAGCCTATATGTTGACCCGACCTCTTAGTTATATTCATGAAAAATTTGAAGCAGATAGATGCAGTACTTTTTGAGTTTAGCCCGGACATACATACAGACAAACAGACACACAGACAAAAATTCTAAAAATTATATTTTTGGCTTCAATAGCGATTGTAGATCACGCCCCAAGTATCCTTTTAAAAAAATATTCAATGTACAGTTTTGACTTTCCAACGATTTTATTATATGTATAGATAAATTAGCAATCATATTACAGATAGTTCACGTAACTCAACAAATTAGTAATGTCTATATGGCTACAAGATCTCCAGCGAGCAATGTGCAGGTAGGTGGTGAGCGCCATGCGTCTTTGTCATCGATGCACTCTTTATTGGTATAATAACCCCTAGCCATAAGTACACGTTTAAAATGTGTCTTGAAACTAGTGTCAGGCAGATATAGATATATATAGATAAATATTTAATTATATAACTATAAATAATATATTATATAAATCATAAATAAATTCCCTGTGCGGGTATCGAATCCGAAGCTGGAAGACCTTAAACATAACGCCAGACGCGCAGTTCACGTCATACGTAATTCCAGGATATCCACATCTCATGAAAATTTCGTGTACCGTTGGTGTGAATTGAATTGGAAGTTTATTCTACAGCATACGCTCTGATGGATTATTTACTCGTGTGACTCTAGTTCAAGTGAATACGTTCGGGGATGGGTGGGTTTACCGAATTGTCCATTTTCCATACAAACTCTTTGAAATAAGCTACGATGAGAATTGCTTTCGAGAAACTTTGGGGCAATATTTTATCTTGATATTACTAGGTAGAGATGATGCATGGTATCGGAGTTAGCACTAAAGTTTCCCTATCCAATTACTCTTTGATGGTGTTGTATTGTCTCAAAGTATCTGATAGATATTTGTTTAGGTGTAGAGCGGTCATAATAACATGGAGCATTAGATTATAGAAGAGGAAAAATTGGAAAACTGCATGCTATCATGGGTACTACTGCCTCGTCGGTCTAGTGGTAGTATGTTCCACCACAGATAATGAGGTCCTGGGCAAAGTACTAGGTGGGGCCAAAAATGTTCCTGCTAAGAAACATTCTCAGTCTCAGCCCAGAGTCTGAAAATTGGAGAGCACGTAAAGCCGTCGGTCCTGTGCCTGAACTCATTTTAATCGTGTAAGCTAGCTGTTTCATCGGATCATGATAGTGACACAGAATATTTGCACACATGCTTGTGCACTATAATATGCCACGCGCAGATGGCTAGTCTCCATTAAGTCTGGCCGCCATGACGGAAACTGTGATGGTCTCACGTTCCTGCTCATTTTGCCATATATCTAAAGAATTATCTGTATAATCAGCAATTGTCTCTGTCACGCGGTTAAGTATTACTTTTTTCTCTCTTCTACTCAACTTTCACCCTATAAGTACATAACGCTGCTGCCCGTTCTCTGTTAGGTATTCCCTCGGGACGATTTCTAAGCCCCACGGGATGACATGGGGTGATGATATTCTTCGCCGTCACTGCAGCGAGAATGGTTGTACAACAGATTATACATAACGAGCCAGTGTTTTTATGATTTAACCTGAATTTTCTTCGAAAAAAATATTATTCCTAAACCACCATTAAAATCCTTAATTCGTTAAGTATCACTATAAAAACTAAACGCGATCAGCTAACATGAAACTTTCCAGCGTTGAACTGTGCTTATAGAGCAAATTTGCATTTCACCCTCTGAAATGGAAAACAGCTAAAATTTAACGTAATTTCATTACTGAACGCCCTAAAACTCGATATTTAGCCTGTCTAAACGCATGACTTAGCAAAATATTTTGTAGTGCCCAAGTTTTAAGTTTTAAAATGAGTTCTTTAACAAAAAATGCCATCTGCGTTATGTGTTAGAAATGATTTTAAAACGCACTAGGTTGGCCTATTATTGACTTATTTAAGCAGAACTTAATTTTATTGAACTCGGTGAATTTTGCTCTAAGGAACAAGGTGTACTAACTTACTTTGTTTTTCTTTAATTAACAATGTTTAATGAAGTATTATATACTTTTGCTGTAATAATATTGTTTGTATTAATAATGTTATTATAGCATGATTATAAATTATAGATATACGTTACATAAATCAACCAACACCCAATTAATTTGGACATTAACTGTAGTTTAACTGTAGTTCAACACGCAAGTGAGCTACTCGTTGCTCAAAGTAAATAAAATGAAAACTTAGGTAGTAGAAAATTTTCGAAAATTCATTTATATAGTTCTTGAAAGTAACTGTTAATTATTGATTCTAAAATGAATTTCTTGGGACAACTAACACACTGCCATCTGATCCCAAACAAGCCAATGGCAATCAGACCTGAAAAACATACTTATATATTTCTTATTAACTACATATTATAGATAAATTACACCCAGGCACGGAACTTGTCGTGCTTCAACATCATCATCATATCAGCCGAAAGACGTCCACTGCTGGACAAAGGCCTCCCCCAAAGATCTCCACAATTGCCGGTCTTGCGCAATCCGCATCCAGCGATTTCAGCGACCCGCACAAGATCATCGGTCCATCTTGTAGGGGGCCTGGTCCGGTTCGTGCTTATCACACAAAAATTGTCCTGGGTGGGATGGATCACGACCTCTAGTTTAGAGCAGTCAGGATCGGTAAGCACTAAAAGAAAAGGGCAGTCTATCTTGCAGGACGTTTTTATTTGATAAGGCAGGTGGAATGTCTCCTCATGCCATCCGCAATAAGTGTCTGCGGGTGGGTATCTCGGGCCCGCACCGACTAAATCTAACTTGCCGTAGATTTCTCTTGGCGCCTGATGCGGGGAGCCCCGGGAACGCAGGTATGCTGGAACCTCTCGTAAAAGGGGGGTTTGACGAGAGGACCCAGATGGTCGGGACACGTACCCTGGGAGGGCTCTGGGTTGTTGTCTGCTCCCCTATTGCCGACTCCTGCCAGTCCAGCACAGCGGCTTTGCCACATACAGATCGCTGTCTTCCCAGAGCTGCTTTTACGTGGTGGCAGTAGAGGACACTTCTCATACTGTCGTCGCAGCCCCGAGAGTAGAAGGGCTACCGGCTGCTACCGCTGCCCCGACGCCTCCTCTGTCTGCGAGTGGGATCGGCTCGCTCCCGATCCCGTTCGGCTGCCTCCATTGTCAATTGGATTGGCATTATCTTTATAAAAATATATTAGAGAAATTATGAAGTAATTCATAGGTATTATCGCAAAACGTAATTTAAGGTACTCTCAAGGCAGACAAGCTTAACACGCTTAAAGTTGTGCTCGCTGCGTAAAGTTAAATAAGTTTGTACTCTCAAAAATGGGAAATCATACATTTTATTGTCCGGCGGTTTCGAACCAGCACCATCTACCAATCCGGGGTAGGTGCTCTGCTTTAAGCTACGAACGATACACACTGGCAGATCAAATTTAGGATTCTCTTGCTTACACCCTTCCGGAAGAAGGTAAGTTTAAGTTTTTAATGGCAAAAATAGGTATGAAATAGGAAAATGTGAATATGAAATGTAGAATAGAACTATGTTTCAGTTTTACTGGAAATTATTCCACTGAATCTGAGCTAGTATGAGCAGGATTTTCAGAATTCAGAAAGATTATTTTTGGTGTCATATGAGTGACAAAATTTACATAACTGCGCGCGCGAGTCTGACCGGCTATTTTTATTTATTACACCTTGATCAGAGCGCTTCTTAAGGAACTATTTATTTACTCATTCATTATACAACAATTGTACCGGCAATTGTGGAGATCTTTGGGGGAGGCCTTTGTCCAGCAGTGAACATCTTTGGGCTGATATGATGATGATGATGAACACAATACAGCTAGCGGCTATTCCAGACACAGTCATCATCATCATATCAGCCGAAAGACGTCCACTGCTGGACAAAGGCCTCCCCCAAAGATCTCCACAATTGCCGATCTTGTGCTATTCGCATCCAGCATTTTCCAGCGACCCGCACAAGATCATCGGTCCATCTTGTAGGGGGCCTGCCCACGCTGCGTCTTCCGGTTCGTGGTCGCCACTCGAGAACCTTTCTGCCCCAACGGCCGTCGGCTCTACGAGCTATGTGCCCCGCCCACTGCCACTTCAACTTGGCAATTCTTCGGGCTATGTCGGTGACTTTGGTTCGCCTGCGGATTTCGACATTTCTGATGCGATCCCGCAGGGAAACTCCGAGCATAGCCCTCTCCATTGCTCTTTGGGTGACCTTGAGCCTTCTAATAAGGCCCATAGTGAGCGACCACGTCTCTGTTCCGTATGTCATCACTGGCAACACACACTGGTCCAGACACAGTATATAAACAATAAGATCTGCGTAATATTGGCAGTTTGTAGTCAGTTGGAACCTGAACTAGTTTTACTTTTATCTCTATTTTAGTCCTTAAAATATTTGACTATCATCTATTTTATGAGCTTAAACAAACTCCTATGTCTACAAAGTTCAGTCGTAAAACTCGACAGACATTTGAAAACCTTGCTATGTTTTACTTTCAGCGCTTTACTTGCGTAGGTACTTACAGTTCTTCGCGTTGCTTAATATCTACGTCTGAATTACTTTTGCTTATTATGTCAATAATAAGCAAAAGTCCTTATACTATCTGCCTGTCAGTACGTTCGTATATCACGGGTATTTTGCTCGTAATTTGGATGAGACTTCGCTTCTTTAGTTTAAAAGTGTTGACCTAAAACTCAATCTTCAAGTATGTGATCACTTTTGTCACTGAGTCTATGCCAAAAACTAAACTTGTTATGAACAATAATATCGTCCGATGATACTCCTATACCGCTTAACCTAAAATGTTTGCTACGCATTTATAATTATTGTGTTGAGAATGAAATTAGGGTAATATACCTAATAGACGAGAGAAACATTTTTAGTATACCTAATAGATTTAACATTAAATTTCATATTTATATTCATCCGCGCATCCCATTTCTAGAAACACCCTTACCCTTTCTAAGAAATGACGACCAAATTATCCGTAGCATCTTTCATCTTAAATTAAAATTCGCGAGATTTCTAGTATAAATCTTCCGGTATTCTGATCTTCGGTCCCCATCGCCAACGAACTGAACAATAAAATAATAACAGCGGCTATGCACGTTCGTTCAAAGGTGGTATGGCCAAAGCCGACGCTATAAACTCCTGGAATATTTCCTGCCCGAGTACTAACAATGCAATACTAAACATGCAGTGGGACCGGCTGACCTAGACTTAAGTTCGTGATAATTTAATACAGTCATCGAGAAAAGAGAGAGACAGAGTTTCACGTGGCTGCATAACTGCATCTAAGCTGCTATTGCGTGGTTTTGCACCTTTGTCATTGCAGTATAAGCGTCGACTGACTCAGGCACCATGGTTTATCTATTCGGTAGAGCTGCGTAAACGCAGCCGCCGCCAGCGTTCCAGTCAGTTAGCCTAATGGATAAGTAGGTGACGATGGTATGTCGCTGCTACCTCTCGGCCGGCCTCTCGTATGGGACTCGGCCTCCATCCATACCTTAACGCCAACACACCTTCCTCAGTGAGATGTACTTAAGCTGCCTTAGAAGTCTAAATATGTGCCTATTTAGAGTTAAAAATCAGCAAAGAGATTATATATGTGAGCCTTGCCTTTAAGCCCGAGCGCGCAAGTTGACGATGATGACGCTACCTGTGACTAACTAGGGCTAACACGCAATACCCATCAAACGTACAGTATCAAAAATGATTATATAGTTCTGCATCCCCCGTTACGGAGAATTGCAAGGTAAAAGATAAAACATTCTTATGCTTTTTGTTGTTTCAGTGGAAATTCTAACGTGCATACAACATTTCAGCTTTGTGGGACTTTTGGAAGTTTGTTGGTAAACCGCCTTTAAGAGAGATTGGAGGACGAAACCCACAGATCTCTTCGCTATGTGTGGAAACCCAGTTTGAACCAAAGAAGTGTAATGATGGGGAACCCCTCTTGCTTTTATCAGGATTACCAACGCTGCAATATACAAAACGGAGATGGGACCAATTTAAATCCCTACGGATAAAAGGTTGGTGTATTAAATGCGCCATTTTTTTCTAGATAAACACTTCTCCATGCTATTATTCTAGATGTATTGAGAGACGCAGAAACGGCATTCAGCGTGAATGCCGTTTCGGCTCCGGCAGTAGTGCCGGTGCTATCTCAAAGGCCTGCCAATAGATGTTTCTCATCAATAAAAGTAAGTTTGTGCTGTTAAAATAATTGAAATGTTCCTAATCTTCCTATAGTCCTTTTTTAAATTAAATTTTACCTGTGGCATCATATGGAAAAGATAGGCCAACATGGTGTCTATTAAAAACTCTGGAAACCTTTTAACGATATTTTAGGATCTGATGCTGTAGAAGGAATCTATACTATCTGAAATGTGCTGATATCTGACAGTACATACTGGTTGTGTATTAACATTTAATTGTAATAAATTTAATAACGTAATCGTAACCTTATAACGTGCGTGGTGACGGCCTAGAGAATATCACCACCCCCTCTCATCCCGTGGGGGGACGTAGAAGTCGTCCCGAGGGAATATATACCAGAGAATGGGCAGCAGCGTTCTCATGAGTACCAATTTCTACCTTACTGCGATCGCCAACCCGTTTGCCAAGCGTGGCGATTATGGCAGATCCCCTCAAATGAAGGACACAATTAAACCGCGGCCCCCAGTCCCCGGCAGCCCTGCTATTCCCAGCCGTGGTAACAGCCGTGGTTACGGCAGGGCAGGGGGTGCTAAGAATCCCCGGCAGATTCCGCGTTACCAAAACCGACGACCTCTGGCCCTGGCAACATACAACACACGCACACTGCGGACCGACGAGAAGATTATCGAACTGGAGGAAGAATTGAGCAGGTTACATTGGGACATAATAGGATTATCTGAAGTCCGAAGAGAGGGGGAGGACACGATAATCCTGAAATCCGGGAATCTGTTCTATTTCCGGGAAGGCGACCAACTCTCCCAAGGTGGTGTTGGGTTCATAGTCCACAAGTCCCTCGTCCATAACATAGTGAAAATCGAGAGTGTGTCGACTAGGGTTGCGTACCTTATACTCAGAATTACCAAGCGGTATTCGTTGAAGGTCATACAGGTTTACGCGCCGACTTCGACGCACTCCGACGATGAGGTTGAGGTCATGTATGAGGATATTTCTAGAGCCATACATACCTCGAACTCTTATTTCACTGTGGTCATGGGGGACTTTAACGCGAAGCTGGGTAAACGATTCGGGAATGAGCTGAAAGTGGGGCAATTTGGAACTGGAGACCGGAATCCCCGGGGCCAAATGTTGGCCGACTTCATGGAGAAGGAGGGACTCTTTATGATGAACTCCTTTTTCAAGAAGTCGGAAAACCGCAAATGGACATGGGTAAGCCCCGATGGTAAAACAAAAAACGAGATAGACTTTATCTTGTCGACGAGTAGACAGGTGTTCAATGACGTCTCAGTGATCAATACGGTTAAAACCGGGAGCGATCACAGACTGGTGAGAGGCTTATTGAACCTAAATGTCAAGCTCCAGAGGTCCCGACTAATAAAGTCTACGCTCCGACCTTTACCCATCCACATCCAAAACCCTGAACCCTTTCAGCTCGAACTGCAAAACCGTTTCGAATGCCTAGCAGATTGCGAGGAAGTGGACTCATACCATGACAGGCTCGTAGAAGCTGTCCATACGGCTGGGTCTAAGGTCTTCAAGGCCCACCGTACAAACAGAACCAAAAAGGTCTCTGACTATACCCTGCAGCTTATGGATGAAAGACGGAAAATGGTTCTGACATCCTCTGATGATAATACCAGATACCGGCAGCTCAACAGACAGATCTCAAAGTCTTTGACACGCGACACGCGCCAATTTAATACAAATTGTATTAAAGAAGCCATTGAGCGGAACAAAGGCTCTAAAGTGTTTGCAAGAGAACTGTCTGTTGGACAGAGCCAACTGACGAAGCTGAAGCCTGAGGATGGTAGAATCGTCACGTCTAAACCTGAGTTGCTGGGAGAGATCGAGAGGTTCTATGGACAGCTGTATGCGAAAACCCAGTCACCTGTCGATAGTTGTGCCTCAGATCCCAGAGCACGACTAACCCAACACTTCACCGACGACATCCCGGACGTCAGCCTGTGCGAGATTAGAATGGCTCTCGAACAGCTTAAGAACAACAAGGCGCCTGGTGATGATGGAATTACGGCAGAGCTTCTGAAGGCGGGTGGTACACCAATCCTACGGGCCCTTCAGAAGTTATTTAACTCCGTCATACTAGAAGGTCAAACGCCAAAAGCATGGCACAGGGGTGTGGTGGTGCTCTTCCTCAAAAAGGGCGATAAAACCCTCTTGAAGAATTACAGACCCATCACACTGCTGAGCCATGTTTACAAGTTGTTTTCGAGGGTCATTACGAATCGTCTCGCACGCAGGTTTGACGACTTCCAGCCTCCCGAACAAGCCGGTTTCCGTAAAGGCTTTAGTACCATAGACCACATACATACGCTGCGGCAGGTTATACAGAAGACCGAAGAGTATAACCAGCCATTATGCTTAGCGTTTGTGGACTATGAGAAAGCCTTCGATTCGATCGAAACTTGGGCCGTACTGAGGTCTCTCCAAAGGTGCCAAATCGACTACCGGTATATCGAGGTGTTAAAGTGTTTGTACGAAAACGCCACTATGTCAGTGCGACTCCAGGACCAGAACTCGAAACCTATCCACTTGCAGCGAGGTGTGAGACAGGGAGATGTTATATCTCCGAAACAGTTCACCGCTGCATTGGAAGATGTCTTCAAGCTTCTGGACTGGAAAGGCTTTGGCATCAATGTCAATGGCGAGTACATCACCCACCTTCGATTTGCCGACGATATAGTAGTCATGGCTGAGACCCTTGACGACCTCGGTACAATGCTCGATGGCCTCAGCAGAGTCTCACAACAAGTGGGTCTGAAAATGAACATGGATAAGACAAAAATTATGTCAAACATCCATGTTGCACCCACTCTAGTTAAGGTTGGAGACTCTGCACTCGTAGTTGTAGAGAACTATATTTACCTAGGACAGACCATCCAACTAGGTAGGTCCAACTTCGAGAAGGAGGTCAATCGAAGAATCCAACTCGGCTGGGCAGCGTTCGGGAAGCTACGTAATATCTTCTCGTCCCAAATACCGCAGTGTCTCAAGTCGAAAGTCTTCGACCAGTGTGTGTTGCCAGTGATGACTTACGGAACAGAGACGTGGTCGCTAACTATGGGCCTTATCAGGCGGCTCAAGGTCACCCAAAGAGCAATGGAAAGGGCTATGCTTGGAGTTTCCCTGCGAGATCGAATCAGAAATGATGAGATCCGCAGGCGAACCAAAGTCACCGACATAGCCCTAAGAATTGCCAAGCTGAAGTGGCAGTGGGCAGGGCACATAGCTCGTAGAGCCGACGGCCGCTGGGGCAGAAAGGTTCTCGAGTGGCGACCACGAACCGGAAGACGCAGCGTGGGCAGGCCCCCTACAAGATGGACCGATGATCTTGTGCGGGTCGCTGGAAAACGCTGGATGCGGATAGCGCAAGACCGGCAATTGTGGAGATCTTTGAGGGAGGCCTTTGTCCAGCAGTGGACGTCTTTCGGCTGATATGATGATGATGATGATGATGAACCTTATAACCTTCTAATTAATAAAATCGTATTAATATATTAAATACTAGCTGTGCCCCGCGGTGTTACCCGCGTTAAATTTTATACATTTTCTTTGCTATAAACCTCACGGAGCCCGAGACCTTTCCAACGAATGCAAAACCGTGGAAATCGGTTCGTGCGTTCTGGAGTTATAGCGTCAGGAAGGAAAACCCGACTTATTTTTATATAGTAGAATATTGTATCTGTTACTTCTGTAGCTTTAAAAATAGGTAAAAGCATTAAGTACTTACCTACTTTTTTACCCTGTTCCCACAGACGATATTTCTAGGAACAGGTATATTTGTATTTGATAATCATTGCATGATTTTCATCATACCCCGATATTATTTGGTGTGTCGCTAGTTTACTTTCTCGATACTTGCAGTTTTTTCCAGCGCATTAACTAGCTCCGCCCCTAGCGAAAACTTCAATGAACTTAAAATGTCTGTACTAAAAAAACTTGAGAGGTGTCAAGGGACACCCGTATGGAACGAAATTATTTCTTATTATTTATTACCACCGCACAGCTGCAAAAAGTGTCGTGACAACTTTTCGTAAGAATTTTTTCCGTCTAGCCCCCTTTCACAACTCGCGATAAGGAACTTCGTTCCAAAAACGGTAAGTTTCATCGAGTAAGTAAACTATATGCAATCGTGGTAGAGGTACTAATCCTGGAGTAGCTCCGTGATATGACACACCACAATCAAGCTTGTATTGTCATATTAGCCACAATACATCAACATATCACGGCAGATTATACAAGATGTCCATTTAATATACATCAGTGATGTGGCAAAAGAGCCATTTAATATGAAGCAATAGCAGACGTCGGCTGATTCATATCACATGTTGCTGGGCGATCTGTCACTGACGCACCAGATACACCGTCTGTCTGTGATTGATGGACGGTATATTAAATAAACCGCACCGATATTACATTTGAAACATATCGTTTCCTATATACACTGAAGATTGATCGGCGTTCTTTATGAAGAGACCCACAAAACTTTATATCTTGAAAATACATAATAACTATACATCAAAAATTTGTTCCAGAAATTTTAAGAGTAATCCATACTGCCGAGACTGTCTCGCCAATCTCCACGCACAAGTGTGATAAAACTCACTATTAAATCCTAAAAATCAAAGTTTAGTTTTCTCCTATTTTCTAGTCCAAAAGGAAGCCAACTTCAAATTCTTTATTGAAAAATCTAAGGCCAATAAAATCAGCTATGCTTTTTTTTTATTCGTGTTGCCATATGTTTTTATCACATATTTATTTTTGTCAGGTAAAATTGATTTATTTTTGGATCGTCAAAATAACGAAACGGACAGAGATATTCATGGCTAATGGACAAATTAATCTAATCATACTAAAATTTTGTGAGAAAAATATGCTATATATTTCTATATTTATACGACGGGCAAATTCTATACATTTTTAAGGGGGTTCCCTGTATGCCAAATCTATACAAGAGCTTAGGTGTTACATAGATTAGCAGTAAAGAAAACAAAGGATAAATTAAAATGCAATAATTATCTGCACACCACCATAACAGCCGTAAGTGGTCCACTGCTGGACAAAAGTCTCCCCAAGAATTATCTTGGGGGGATATGCCATAATCGCCATGCTTGGCAGACGGGTTGGCGATCGCAGTAAGATACACACATGGATAGACACTTTACAAATTAAGTGTTTATCCAACGTTAAATCCACTACCTAAAGCGCTATATCATGATTTAAATAGATTTTTTCTTGTTTTTGTTGGGGTTCCTTGCCTTAGAAAGAAAAACAGAACCTTATAGGATTGTCGTTGTCGATATCTCAACAATAGCTGGTCTTGTGCTGCCAGCATCCAGCGGCTCCACCTTGTAGTGGGCCTGTCCACACTGCGTCTTCCTGTTCGTGGTCGCCCCTTTCTACCCCACTGACTGGTTCAACGAGCTATGTGCCCGCCCACTGCCATTTTAGTTTGGCGACACTTTGGGCTATTTCGGCTACTTTGGTTCGCCTGCGGATATCGACGTTTCTGATTCGATCGCGAGCGTAACCCGACTAACTTTACACTACAATAATA
Organism: Pseudoips prasinana; assembly: GCA_951640165.1. Classification (NCBI taxonomy): domain Eukaryota; kingdom Metazoa; phylum Arthropoda; class Insecta; order Lepidoptera; family Nolidae; genus Pseudoips; species Pseudoips prasinana. The sequence goes on from OX621239.1 coordinate 11,814,069, forward strand.
ATAATATCCTGGGACATTATACACACGGCCATCTGATCCCAAACTAAGCAGAGCTTGTACTATGGAAACCAGATAACTGATATACTACATATACTATTTTTCTTTTGTAAATACATACTTATATAGATAATTTACACCCAGACTTAGGACAAACAGACATGTTCATGCTCACAAATATTTATCCCGGGTGGGAATCGAACCAACGACTTGCGGCGTGAAAGGCGCAAAAAGCACTCCCAGACTCCAAACAACCATTTATAGGTCACACAAATAGTTGTGTAGTTGTGAGGGAATCGCCATGCGTGCAGTTACCTTTGGAAGAATTGTGTAGTATGAATTTCTAAAATAAACGGCTACGTAAATATTTAAAGTGCTGAAACTACTTAAAACATTCACCAAACAATACGAATTGATATATGTACCCAAACGGGTACTACTACGTTAATGGGTTAAGTTGAATTTTCGTCTGCCATCAATCAAACGCGTTAAGAGTTCTTGCGGCTATCCCCGCTAATGGTAAACTTCTGATTTGTAAGGTTTTACAGTGAACTCAGAAAACAAAGAAATATTTCACTCGTGTAATGGATTGAAGTGAGCTCCAAACTTTTCACATTCAGCAAGTTTTCAAACAAATTTATCTCTAGAGGAGCCGCGAGCGCAAATACATCAAACTTGAAGCAATTTCAAACACTTGTTTCATGGAAACGTTTACAAGCAACCGAAATTAATCCTCTGGTATTGTAAATAGTTGGATGGACCAACTATGTTTCAGTCTATTTCAAAAACCACTCTAGACTACTCTTTTATAGAGCACAAAATCCTATGTGACAGAATTAGAACTCACTCAAGTTAAGAAATTATGAGTTAAGAGCCATCTCTACCTGACATATCCCATGCAGACGTATTCTTCATTTTAACTAGATGGTCCGTAAGCGATCGGCGAGGTTAAGAAAGTAGGCTCGCGGTCAGTCCATAGATGGGTGACCACCAAAGTTGTTTCATTTATGAGCGTCTCCGTGCTTCGGAGGGCACGTTGCTGTCGGTCCCGGTTGTAGTCATTAGACAACAGTCGTTAAGTCATGTCTGAGGCCTACTAGGCTGCGTGAGCAACTCTAACACCACTACCCATACGATAAGCAAACACTGCCAACCTACTACTTTTTTTCCTACAGTGGTCTGGTTCATACAATAGTTGTCTGGAAAAATTGCTACATAAGCCATAAGACCACCGTCTGTATCCCAGTAAATTTTAAACAACTGTTGCTACGATGTAATATTTTGATTTGGTGCAATAAATGTATGTACAGACAGCCAGCACATCAAGCTACCCCAATCTGTCAAATTTCCCCAATTGAAAGTGAACCTTATACTTATGTGATAAAGTTGAAAATCGATGAAAGAAATTTGACAGATTGGGGTAGCTGGATGTGCTGGCGTCTGTACTAGACTGGCATGTTGCTCTAGTGGTTACTGATCCTGATTGCAAAGCTAGAGGTCGTGGGTTCGATTTGACATTTCTTTGTGTGATAAGCTCTATTATTTGTACTGTGTCCAGGAGTAATTTATCTATGATAAGTATATATTTAGAAATATAGAGGTATTATTATCAGTTGTCTGCTTGCCATAGTACAAGCTTCGCTTAGTTTACATTCAGATGGCGGTGTGTAAGTTGTCCTAAGATTTACTACTTATTTAGCAGATGATTAAATATACTACTACTTTTTATTCAGCCTTTGAGTAAAATCCTTTTTTTTCTGATACTACGTGTAATAAAAGTAGATGAGGGGTTACGCCGTCTATCAAATAAGACTAAACTAAATAACCCTTACCATTACGTTTTACCACTTAATGGTACCTACTGTTTGAACCGTAATTATCACGAATTAACAATATTTTTCCAAATTATGTCAGATTTATAACGAACTATACCCCAGTACCTACTTCAGCTCATTATAAGTTAAAAATATTAAAACTTCTCTCAAACTCAAGTAACTTAGTTTGGTGGATAGTGTATTTTATTGTAGAATAAGTACTACAGTGTTGATATAATTAGAAAAGTTTATTAAGTCACAAAGTACTAAAGACACATAACTTATTCGAAGTTAATAAACTACTTGTACTGGATGCCAGGTTAAACGACGTAAGAGAAACTAGGGTTGTTTGAACTCATGAAACTATTAAGCTGGTTGTGGGGAAGGGTCCAATGTTTTTAAACTATAAACTTTTATAACTTCTTTTTTGAAATTAAATTTTGTTTTAATAATAATAATATCTAGGGACAACACAGATCTTCCTAGCCCCAAGCTAAGCAAAGCTTGTACTCTGGGTACCAGGCGACGATATACATACTCATATAGATAGATAAATACTTAAATACATAGAAAACATCCATGACTCAGAAACAAATATTCGTGCTCAAATATTTGCACTTACCGGGATTCGAACCTAGGACCACCAGCTTCGTAGGCAGGAGCACTACCAACTAGGCTACGGTAGGGATTTATTCTACCCCAAGTGAAAGAAAGCTGCATTCCTTTGACGTTGTAGGTTAGGCAAGTATAAAACGTGACGTCAGCGCTGCGTGAGTGCGGCGAGTTTGTACCGAGCGCACAGCAAGCACCTGAGCATGCATTGTTACCCTTTGTAACTTCGACTACGTAGGACTTCTGAATAATTGCATTCGATTCGTTACCTTTTAACCATAGCCGTTCTATATAATGCCGAGACGGCGACCCTTCAGCAGGACATGCTGGGAAATCCTTAAATAATATGTAATGGTTCTATTAATTTTAAATACTTTACTTTAATTATTATCTTTATTTATTTCTCTACTCATTACTAACTGTACTGTATCTCTATTTATTGTGTTTGTTGTTTGTAATCTATACCAACTATATTGTTTTCTTTGATTTCCTGTATGTGTCTAATGCTGATTAAATGTATACTATTCTATATTGTGAGGAATATTCAAGATCGCTGTGGTGTCACGTGGGACTTTGCCTATATATAAGGCCCAGCCGACCGATGCCTCTCTCTCTTTTGGGACCAGACTTCGAACCGTGCGGAAGCTCTGCCGGATTGCGTAAAGATTAAAGCTCAAGCTCAAGTAGTGTCTATAACATGGTTACTGTGTTTGTCGTTATAATTGTTTTGTCGTAAGAAAATTGTTGTTGATTTCTAAATTATTTATTCTGAACTGTGAATAAACCTCTTTTTTATTAGGAAATCCTTTTAATTCCTAAAAATATTGTATATTTATATTATACTGGTCTCTCCCTCTTTACCTTCTTACTTAACCTACCTTCATTATTCATAACAAAAGTGTCTTCTCTACATATAAGCCTTCTTCAACGCCCGCTTATCCGTTCACTCTTACTTTTACGTCCAGTCTATTCTTCTGGGGAATTCGATGCATACAAAACGCAGCTTTCTCTTTTAAACCAAGCTAAGAGAGCAGATCCTTAACCACTTGTAAGCAGAATCGTTCTATCTCTACCTACTAAATTATTTATGTATAGTATATTACAGTAGTATTAGTATTATATATATTGCATATTCATACGTATATATAAGTATACTAGCTGGTGCCCGCGACTTTGTCCGCGACAATTTTGAATGATGACCAATGTAACTACTTACTTCTAGCTTAATCTAAAAATATTACTTTTAAAACAAATAAGCAATATAAATTGAATAAAACCTAACCTATAAATAACCTTACTAAGAACTAAATGAAAGACTACTTTGCTACTGTTATGTACAAAAAGGACCCCATATTTTGACTGTTTGTGTGTGATTTGTGGGGACTGTCTGTTAAAGCAATTGAATCAATCATACTAAACATTGCTACAATCCTTGCAGCCATCTTCAATGGCTGTATAAGTGATGGTGTCTTTCCCGATTTAATGAAAATAAGTAAGATAATACCCATTTTCAAGGCAGGTTGTTCAAAAATGCCACGAATTATAGGCCTATCTCAATACTGCCAGCTTTAAGTAAAATATTTGAAAAGCTGATGTTCAGCCAAATGTTGTCGCACTTTAACGTGAATGAGATATTGCATAACAAGCAGTTCGGGTTTACAAGGGGCCGCTCTACTCAGGATGCAGGTTGCACATTAATTAGGTCAATATTGGAGGCTTGGGAGGGATCACAGGATGCGCTGGGAGTTTTCTGTGATCTCTCTAAGGCTTTCGATTGCGTTGATCATCGTACGCTCGTTGTTAAACTGAAGTACTATGGAATATCTGGCACATCTCTTGATCTTGTGATGTCCTATTTATCGGGGCGACAACAGATGGTTTCGATAGGCGGTGTCACTTCGGCACGTCATCCTGTGAAAATGGGGGTGCCCCATAATCTCTTGTTAAATGCAGGGAAAACTAAATGCATCAGGTTCTCATTGCCGAATGTGACTCAAATTGTACCAACAGTTGCACTTAATGCGAAAATATTAGATTTAGTCCCATCGACCGTATTTTTAGGATTGACACTTGATTCAAAATTGCAATGGGGTCCTCAGATTGAAAAGTTAGCAGGTAAATTAAGTTCGGCTTCCTATGCTGTCTGGAAAATAAGGCAATTGTCAGATGAACAAACTGCTAGATTAGTGTATTTCGCGTACTTTCATAGCATTATGTCGTATGGCATTCTGCTGTGGGGTTCGGCGGCTGACATAGGTACTATTTTTGTATTGCAGAAAAGAGCAGTCAGAGCCATTTATGGTTTAGGCAGTCGCGATTCTTTGCGAAATTTGTTTAAAGAAATAAATATACTTACTGTGCCATCGGAATATATATATCAGAATATAATGTTTGTTAGAAAAAATATTCATAATTATAAAAAGAAAAGTGAACTGCATAATATAAATACTAGGAATAAAAACAAACTAGCCATGCCAGGCTTTAGAGTAAGCAAAACTAATAAATCATTTTTAGGAAATTGTATTAGGTTTTATAACAAGCTTCCTACTCAAATTACTGATCTGCCTGACACAAGTTTTAAAACACATATTAAACGTGTACTTATGGCTAGGGGTTATTACACCACTAAAGAGTACATCGATGACAAAGACGTCTGGCTCTCACTTCCTACCTGCACATTGCTCGCTGGAGATCTTGTAGCCATATAGACATGACTGATCTGCTGTGTTACGTGAACTATCTGTAAATGATGGCTATCATATACTTAATTTAAAATTATTGACTCTGTCTCAAAATGAATAATGTTATTGTTTCGAAGTTTTTCTTTTGTATACCTAAATATAATCTAAAATAATAAGCATTCAGACAACCGATCTAGCATATATTGTGTTTGCCTACTAAATAATTACTCTAATTGGACCAAATCCCGTGTTCATGCCCGCTTGAGTATGTTTCGCCGGACCGTCTCAACTGGGTCGTGTTGAAACCGGTAGTAGATGAACCCACTGAGTTTGTTTCGCTGGGTCTTCTCAGTTGGGGCGCATTGGATCCGGTGGTAGCATTAAAGCGCGACCGTCGTTATTAACACAAGGTCCGTCATAATAATAATACCTTTAATATAGACAGAACCATTGACAATATGTAGTAAAAATATTAGACTTAAACTAGATAATTAAACATAATCTCTTGACAATAACTTGATACGAGCTAGCTAAATATCATTTCTGTAATAAAATAAATTTTATAAATGTTTTCATACAAGATGTACCTAAATATCTATGTTACTAGAAATAATATCTAATGTATACAACTATATTACTACAAACATGTTCTGACTATTTACAAGCGCTTTTTTAAAGTCTACGTGAATAAAAACCTTTTTTATTTTATTTATTTATTATTTATCATCAAGCAAAAATCAAAGAATACATATCAATTGTCCTTAAGTATATTCAGTAAGTCAAATTAAGTAAAATAATAATCCACGATGCATTAATCACAAAGGTAACTCCCATTAGATTAGTTTGCGAAATTTTTTGAACGAAACCATAGAGCGATCTAAAACGATGATTACGCCATCTACTAACAAAAATATAAACTTGTAAAGTGGTAAAATTAAGATGTGTGATGTGAGATTTAGGCGATTATCTATTGATTCAGTTTGGACTAACTTTTATTTCAAGCTTTTATTTATTTTAACCGATATGCCAATTAAGTTCCGCGATCAGAAACGATATTAACGCCATCTAGTTACAAAATTGTGAACTTGTAGATCACTAAAATTAAGATGATGTTTTTTGAGTGCGATCATCTCGACACCAAAAATTTATACTACGCTAATTCGAATTTTAGATAAATTCGTTTTTTATCCCAATTCGATTAAAATGTCGTTTTTTTTATTTGTTATAAAATTTACCAAAAAAAAGAAGTTACAAATCTGATAAAACGCTAAATCTTTACTTAGACGACAACGACCACGGCATTTTAAGCTACTTGGCATAAGAAACTTATTTTTTTAAATTCGAGTTTGCTTAAATTGTTGGTGGCGATCTATTGAATCAGTTTTGGATTACCTTCTTTTAACAACAAATTATTCCCTGGATTGCTTTATTTTTAACTGAAAGACCAAATACCAATTTACATGCGTTTAACTCAAAAATACAGACCTTCATACAAACTTACATCGCCTATTCTAGTCGTCCTTCGCTTAATTTCCAAAAATCCTGAAATATATATTTATAATTTTTAAATGCAAGGCCATATACCAATTTTCATGCGTTTACCTCAAAAATGTCACATTTTTCATACAATATATATATTTGTCACCTTTAGGGGTGGAATTCTCGGAAATCCTGAAATATATTTTTTTTAACTTGCATCCCCTATTGTATGCCCTTCGGGATGGAATTTAAAAAATCCTGAAATATATATTTTTATTTTTAACTGAAAGGCCAAATACCAATTTTCATGGGTTTAACTTCATAAATGTCGCATTTTTCATACAAACTTACATCCCCTCTTTTTCGCCCTTGGGGGTGGAAATTCCAAAACCCTGAAATATGTGATTTTTTATTTTTAACTGGAAGGGCAAATACCAATTTTTATGGGTTTAACTTCATAAATGTCGCATTTTTCATACAAACTTACATCCCCTATTTTAAGACTTTGGGGGTGGAATTTTCAAAAACCCTTCTTTAGTGGATGCTTACGTCATAAAAGGTACCTGTTTCGTATAAAAACAAAGACTTTCTTGTATTGTAGTAGTAGTAATAGTTTAATTTCTTCTGTTATTGGGTAGATACAATTTTTTGATACTATATTTAATTCAACGCTGTGGCAGTGTAGCTGTCCGTGTGTGGAGTTGGTGTCGACCGGTTCCCCAGCCGCCGGTCGGCGGTTCTTCACTGCCCTCCCCACGTCTTTCCCCTCGGTCGCCTTGCGCGCGCGTTAACATCCTCCCCGCCCTTGGAAGGACTTGCAGCTTCTTCCAAAGATTCAGGAACCTCAACTGGTCCAGTGATGCTCGTAGCAGGCAAGGGGCAGACCTTGTTGACGGCTCGCCGCTCGATGCCTCGATAAGTTTTAAAGTCAGCAACTCTGACAACTCCATCATTACCAGGGTAAATCTGATGAACTCGACCGAGTCTCCATTTAAGCGGTGGTAGGTTTGGTTCTTTGAAAATTACTAGGTCTCCTTCCTTTAAAGTGTCTGTTTTAGAACGCCATTTTGTTCGCTGCTGCAATTCAGCCAGGTATTCCCTTCTCCATCTTTCCCAGAATTGGCATCGGAGCTGTTCCACTAACTGGTACCTCGTGCGTATTTTCGTATTTGCATTCTGAGAGCTTGGTAGCGACATTAGAGGCCGCCCGATTAAGAAGTGCCCTGGGGTTAAGGGGGACAAATCATTTGGGTCAGATGATAAGGGAGTTAGGGGACGGGAATTTAGGATGGCTTCAATTTGAGTAAATAGTGTACTTAACTCTTCGTAAGTGAGAGCTACGTTTCCCGCTATACGCTTAAGGTAAAATTTGGTACTCTTGACAGCGGCTTCCCAAAGACCACCGAACGTCGGCGAATATGGCGGTGTAAAAATAAACTTTATGCCCTTATTAGCCACAAAATCAGAGATAGCATTAAAGTCTAACTTCAAGATCCTGCCTAACTCGTTGCTTGCGCCGACAAAATTTTTCCCATTATCACAGCAAATGCATTCTGGTTTACCTCGTCTCGCAATAAATCTTTTAAGACAAGCAAGAAATGCTTGTGTTGTAAGGTCACTGACCGTTTCCAAATGTACAGCCTTAGTAGAAAAACAAATGAATATACATAAATAACATTTAGTTGTCCTACTGCCGCGACCCTTTTTGCTGGCTATCATAAAAGGACCAGCGAAATCAGTTCCCGTAACTTGAAATGTGTACGCTTCAGATACCCTACTAGTAGGTAGATTACCCATCAAAGGGTCTATGCTTTTACCCTTCATTCTGACGCATATAACACATTTTCGCACAATGCTTCTAGCCAGGGTTCTGCCACCAATAGGCCAATACTGTTCCCTAAAAGAGCTAAGAAGCAATTGAGGACCCGCGTGAAATAAACGTTTGTGTTCGCTTAACATCATGATTTTTGTAAGATGATGGTTAGCTCGCAAAAGAATTGGATATTTTGTGTTATATTTAAGATCAGCGTTTTTTAAACGACCGCCCACTCGCAATAGTCCACCGCTATCAATAAATGGAGATAACTGTAATATATCAGATTTCGGTTTAAAGCATCTATTATTATGAATAGAATCTATTTCCATTGCAAAGGACTCTTGCTGTGCGGTTTTAAGGAGATATGTAAGAGATTGATGAAGTTCAGTCTGATTAAGAGAATTTGTTGATTTACTTAAAGGATTTCTGCAATTTTTAACAAACCTAAAAACGTATGCGAATATGCGTTGTAGTTTTAAAGAATCGGAATACTGTTCAAAGTTAATAAATTTAAGATTTTGGTCTTGGACATGATGAACCTTTACCTCAGGTAGTTGCAGTTCTATGCTCACATTTTGAAGTTGTGGCCATCCAGACTCTGGATTAGACAGAAACTCGGGTCCATTCCACCACAACCTAGAATTAACTAGAACACTATCATCATAGTTCAATCCCCCTTGAGGCTAAATCGGCTGGATTGACATCAGTAGGCACGTGCCTCCAAGAGTCCCTTTCGGTTAATTCATGGATTTCATTTATCCGGTTACAAACGAATGGTTTTAAGAGTTTTGGTTGAGTCTTAATCCACCCTAATGTTATAGTCGAATCAGACCAAAACGTTTTGCTATTAATTTTACAACGAAGGGCTTCACAGATTTTTGTGGTAAGGCGTGCTCCTAGAAGACCAGCACATAACTCAAGCCTTGGGATGGTAACGACAGGTTTTAAAGGTGCGACACGCGTTTTAGCGCATAAGAGATTCGTACTGACTTTACCATCGCTATTTAAAGAGCGTAAATATACACAAGCAGCGTATGCATCTTGTGAGGCATCTACGAAGCAGTGAAGCTGTAAGCTAACAAGCGACGAACACAAGACAAACCTGGGAAGTGATAAAGAGGAAAGTACATCCAATTTTTTTATGACTTTCATCCAAGCCTTTTTTACGTCATTTGGGACCTCATCATCCCTGTCTAATTTAAGTTGCCATAATTTTTGTAACAGAATTTTGAGCGTAATTGTGCATGCATTTAACAAACCCAAAGGATCGAAAATTTTACAAGTATTCGACAAGATAACCCTTTTAGTAATTTTTTGTTCATGTTTGTCTACATTTATTTGAAACCTCAAAGTATCAGAGCTAGGTTCCCATAGCACCCCCAATACTGTAGACTCCTTGGATAAATTAAAAACGTCAGACTGCGGAGCTTCCGATAGTATTTTAGGACAATTAGTTCTAAATTTATGGTTAGGAAAGCCCGCAGAGTTAAGTACAGCGGAGACCGTTTCTTTAATGTGCGCTAGATCGCTCTCTGATGATGCGCCTGTCAAAAGGTCATCCACATAGAAATCGTATTTAATTATTTGAGATACCACCGTATCAGCGCATTCGGTTGCTAATTGGTAAAGACATCTAGTACTCAAATAAGGAGCACATGCAGTCCCGTAAGTAACAGTGTTCAGTTGAAGAACTTTAAGAGGCATTTTATCATCATGTCTCCATAAAATAAGTAGGAGGTGCCTTTGTGATTCATCAACCATGATCTGCCTATACATTTTTTTAATGTCTCCAGACAACACAAATTTATGCTGGCGAAAACGTAGAAGGATATTAAACAACTCATCCTGTACCACAGGACCAATGTGTTGGATATCATTTAGGGATTTATGAGACGAACTCTTCGCAGAACCATCGAAGACCACACGAAGTTTCGTCGTTTCGCTATTTTCACGCATCACAGCATGATGAGGAAGGTAATATCCGAAGTGGAGTTTGTTGATCTCTGTTAAGTGACCCAACTCTTCGTATTCCTTAATATAGTTACTATATTCATTTTTAAGATTAGGATTTTTATTAAGTTTTTTCTCAAGACATAGAAAACGCTTTTCTGCGACGTTGAAAGAATTTCCGAGAGCTGCTTCTGGAGTTTCTTTAAAAGGCATAAAAACAGAAAATCTTCCGTTATCCAGACGCTTGGAAGTCGCAGTAAAGTAGCGCTCGCAAAATTCATCATCAGCTGATATAGTTCTTTTTGAAAACTTTGCCAACTGATCACTGATCTCTTGAGTGAAATTGCAATGGACTTGCCTATTTTTTTAAGATTATTAATATAAAGAGGACCTGCCACAATCCAGCCCAACTGAGACTCTTGAAGCACTGGTTTGTTAGGACCCAATTTTATTTGGTTTGGCGACATCAAATCGAAAAATATCTCCGCACCGTGCAATAAATCAACATCTGAAGGACGGAAAAAATTAGGATCCGCCAGTTGAAGATTCTGAGGTAAGTCAAGCTTTGTTACATTTATCAATGCATTAGGCAATGAACCTGTTATTTTTGGAACGACTAAAAATTTAAGCTGTGCACTAAATTCAGTTACACATGATTTTATCGTCATTTCACAACTTTCAGATATAGGCATTTTACAATTGTTTATACCTGATATATATAATATATCTGTTTCATCACTCATTAATCCCATTTTTTCTTTCAGGTTTACTGTCATTAAGGATGACTGGCTGCCCGCATCGAGTAAAGCGCGAGCAAGGTAAGTATTTTTATTTTTAGGATTGATAACTTGCACTACAGCTGTACCTAGAAGAACTTGATTATTAGACTGCGCTGGCAAGGAAACAGGTAAGTAGCAGCAATTATTCATAGTAGTGCTTGTTTCAGGTTTAAGATGATCAACGTGCAATAATGTGTTGTGTTTCTTTCTGCAAGTCTTACAGGTACCCAAGAGACGACATTCGTTAGACCCGTGTCCCCTTCGCAAACAATTAGAACAAAGTTTTAATTTAGAAACCTCGGTGCATCTATTTTCAGGAGAGAGCTGCCTAAATGCAGAACAATCTATGATGCGATGATGCTGATTGCAGAAAGGACAAGCAACGGCTTTGGTATTGGCAGAAGTCATAAAACTTTTGAATGTTTTATTAGGGTAATACTCCTTACCTTTTGGTTCAGGTTTTTTATCTTTATGGATACTAGACTTATTTTCACGTTTACCGATTGCCAGTGTCTCGAGAACATCAGCCCGGTTACGCAAAAATTTTATAAAATCAGATAATGCAGGTAAGTTTTCCGAAGTATTTTTGTGTTCTTCCCATTTACTAAGAGTATTGGCATCCAATTTTGTAGACACCAAATAAATTATGAGAATGTCCCACTTATCCGTAGGCTGGTCTAATGTATTTAGAGCCCTTAAGTTTTTTGTCACGTGATCTATTAGAAATCGTAAAGCTCTGTGCGACTCGTTTGAGACGTACTCCAGTTCAAACAATGATTTTAAGTGGTTATTAACGAGGACCTTTTTACTATCATATCGTTGACAAATTAAATCCCATGCCACATTATCATTTTTTACGCTAAACTCAAGTGACTTAATTGTGAAAGCTGCACTACCCTCTAAAGATGATCGTAAGTAGTGGAATTTATTTATCTCAGGTATCGTATCATTTGAATGAATTAACGAGTCGAATGTGTCCTTAAATTCAAGCCATTTTAAATAATTCCCATCAAAAGTAGGTAATTTTATGGTAGGTAATTTTATGTTATTTAAATAGTGCGAACATGATGAGTGAGCTGTGTGAAGGCTCCCTTCCTTCTCCTGAGATTTAGAACGCGACTCAAGTATGTGCTGAGCTAAAAACAATGTGCTATAAAATAAGTTTTCAAAACTATCAATCTCACTGTCATCTTCGTTAGATGTAAACATTTCAATTTGAGACTGAACATCATTGAACTCAAACAACAAATTTTCAATTTTTTAGCTAAACGAAATTTTAATTCTTTAAGTTTTAAATCACTAATATCCTCTAATTTTGTAATATTTATGAGCGACACATAATCTTTAAATCGTGTTAAGCGACCCTTAATAGTACCGCGTAACTTTACCAATTCTTTCATCCTTTTCTCTTGACTTAAATCTGGTTCAGGGGCCATTTTGTCGAAGCGCAATCAACGAATCAAACAAACGCGGGTGGTAGCTAGTCAGTAGTCACGGCGATAAAGCTGTATTACTCGCGTAACGTTAAGGCGAGTGTAACGACACAGTGAGACACTGTGCAGTACCGTGCGCAACACAATGAACAATCTCAACGCGTTGTATGCAATGACACGCTGAGACACGGCGCGACACTGTGCTGCACCGTGCGCGACACAGTAAATAACTTCAACGTATTGTATGCAATGACACGCTGAGACAAGGCGCGACACTGTACACGACACTGTGCGCGATGATTTGCAGTTTTAATGCCCGGCCAGCGGATCGCTGCTTGCCGGTAACAATAATAACAACCACGTATGTAGCTGATTAGATTTACGTTATTTATACGTTCACAAAGGGATAAATCATCGAGCACTTATAAGGGCATAAAGACTTGTATTTTATAATGTAAAATAATGTGTAATCGAGTCGGTAGCCGGTCGGTAGGTTTTAAACTAATAAACGTTTAGCTATTTCCACAGGGGTAAACATTTCACAATCGTAGTGCTTGATTTTAAGTAAACACCTATTATATTAAGACGTATGTAAAATCCCGTTATGTAACCAGCTAACACGTCTCTTTGTTATTTGATGCACGCCAGTGAACGCGTAAAAAGTTCCCGTTTAATACGACACAAACCAAATAACGTAAGTAATGCAACTAACACTCATCCGAAGCTAAATACACTATCACTCAAATTTCAAGGGAATAAATTAGGATAAAAAAGGATACAAGGCACTTCCCAGCTTCATTTCTCGTTCCGCACAACTGTCCTGTCACGGTCGCCACTTTTGTTTCGTATAAAAACAAAGACTTTCTTGTATTGTAGTAGTAGTAATAGTTTAATTTCTTCTGTTATTGGGTAGATACAATTTTTTGATACTATATTTAATTCAACGCTGTGGCAGTGTCGCTGTCCGTGTGTGGAGTTGGTGTCGACCGGTTCCCCAGCCGCCGGTCGGTGGTTCTTCACTGCCCTCCGCACGTCTTTCCCCTCGGTCGCCTTGCGCGCGCGTTAACAGTACCCTCTGCCAAAATTTCAAGTCTTTAACTCCAGCCATTTAGGCTGTGCGTTGATATGTCAGTCAGTCAGTATAAACTTACATCACCTATTTTATGCCCTTCGGGATGGAATTTTCAAAAATCCTGGAATACATATTTTTATTTTGAACTGAAAGGCCAAATACCAATTTTCATGCGTTTAACTTAAAAATTGTCACATTTTGCATATAAACTTACACGACCTATTTTACGCTCTTGGGGCTGGAATTTCCAAAATGCTGAAATACATATTTTTTATTTTTAACTAAAAGGCCAAATACCAATTTTCATGCGTTTAACTTAAAAATTGTCACATTTTCCATACAAACTTACATCCCCTATTTTTCGCCCTTGGGGGTGGAATTTCCAAAAACCCTGAAATATGTGATTTTTATTTTTAACTGGAAGGCCAAATACCAATTTTTATGCCTTAAACTTCAAAAACGGCAAAGTTTCATACTAACTTAGCGCCCCTGTTTTACCCCCTTAGACTTGACTTTTTATTTATATAGATATATATTTATTTAATCTATACTTAGTGCACCTACCTATTTTTAAATTTCTGCTCCTCCTCAAAGTCGACTGGGAGAAAATGCCTATAGCATTAAGTCCACCTCTGTACAACTTTGTGCATAAAGTTCAAAGCGCTCACGCTCTGAACTCTCCGAAATGAATATTAAATAATTTTGGAATATACTAATTGTAAAATTTTAATTAAGTGCCAATAAAATTGATTAGGGTATGAATATACTTTATCAATGGCATCTAATTCAAAGGTTCTAATTAACGGAATCTGTGAGGTTGATTAGGAAGTTTGATTAAGTGCAACATTGAATTTATAATATTTAGATCTAATGTATATATATTATATATATTTAGATATAATGATCTTATGTAATACAGCTTAATTAGCTGTTTAATATTTGTATACCAGTCTATCTGGTTAGACATGTGGACCCTATTTTATTTCTAAGACTTGTATAATTACCATGCCTAATGCAAATAAAATGATCTTATCTTATCTTATCTAAGCTCCATACAAATAAACCCATGTCGCAAAGCATAACAAGTGTGTCTTGTGTAAAACTATGATTTAGCCATTTATTGTAGTGTATAACGTATTTCGATTCCATGTTTTTAGTGTTACCGAACTAGTAGTAAAAAAAGGAAAATAAACTTATATCTGTCATCAATGAAAGATCTGTGATAGGTACGTTCTGACATCACCAAATAAATATAAACACTTTTATTAGAAAATAGACTTAATTAACGAAGAATTACAGTTTATTGTCACTATCTTTGTGACACAGACGATATATACTAGTCATTTAGGTTGTTAATTACTATGTTATATAATTTATGTCGGAACCGCAGCGTCCGGTTTAATGTGAAAGTTTATCATTGGTGGACCAAGTCTATCTAACATTTCCACAGAAGCTTTCAATGAAATTGGATTCATACAAACTTTAGTAGCCTTATGATGAGGCATAAATAATGTGTATTTAATGCTTTTATCACAAGTTATGGCTAGTATTCATTCGTAAGTACTAAAAGTTAACACCGTTAAGCATAGGTTCGTTTTAACGATGTTATCAAGCTTCATATTCTTATACTAGAAACAGACCCTGTTATGCATGTTCACGTTTAAAAAATTAGAATTTGATACTGATTAGTATAAATTTAATTAAACAAAATTTCATTTCAAGTAAAAGGCGCTTTATCTAACAATAAAAAGATTATGTGCGCCTAATCAGTTACACTTTACGGCATAGTTGGTAAGGGCTAACGAATACGAGTAGATAATAATAATAATAATGGGAATAATCCTGGGACATTATTTACACACGGCCATCTGATCCCAAACTAAGCATAGCTTGTACTATGGAAACCAGATTACTGACATACTACATATACTAATTTTCTTTTGTAAATACATACTTATATAAATGCTTATATATAGATAATTACACCCAGACTCAGGACAAACAGACATTTTCATGCACACAAATATCTGTCCTGGGTGGGAATCGAACCCACGACCTCCGGCGTGAAAAGCAAGCTTTTGCCAACCATGCCAACGGCCTCGATACGTCCGAGTTTTGAACATCTGAAGGTGCATCGTTCCCACTTTCACGTCATTTACCAGCCAAGGCTCTAACACCAAAGAGTACCTCTTCAGTAAAAGCTTTCTAGGTAAACTGTAAACATCTAAAGTTAAAAAGTACAAACTAATAACGCGTCTTTTCCTGTACAGGGTTGAAACCTATCGAATAAACTTAATAGCCGTAAAATTTGAACAATAGTGTATTTTAGGCCACGGCGCTTAATTGCAATCCACGGCAGACGGTAGACAATGTGACAGACGAATAGGCAGGACTATCTGCAATTGACAAGCTTATTTACCTGTCTACACTGTCAATAATCATTGACAGCTCTATTATTGCGTGCAGGTATTAAATGAGCGGAGTGCACATACGATTTCTATCAATCAGTGCAGTATTTTAGTACACTTTACACTAAAAGCACTTTCATGTACCGATGACCTATAGGATTCAGCAAAAGCAAGCAAAACAATAGATTTAGTTTATTTTTGTGTTCCTTGCTGCTTCTATATTTTCTTTATTAATCAATCTTACTTATCGTATGGTTACCCTAGTGTCAGAGTTGTTCAAGCCGCCCAGTAGGCCTCTGACATGGCTTAACAACTGTTGCCTAATGACTACAACTGGGACCGATAGCTTAAAGTGCCCTCTCAAGCATGGAGACGCTCAGAAAATGTACTAATTTGGTGTTCACCCATCTATGGACTAACCGCGAGCCTCAATTCTCAATTCTTTATTGCATTCCACAATGTATGTATAAATGTTGGTAGACATAATAATGTTTGTATCAATTGTGGACCCTGCAGGGTACAGCACAGATTTAGGACAGAGGAGGAAGAGTGCATTATTACTAATTGGATATTTAAGTAACATAATGAGTTTTATTAAATTAATGTATATAATTAATCCTGAATATTTGTATGTATTATAGTTAATCCTGAATTTATTTATTATACTTAATTATTTAGTTATTTTAATTTAATAAATTTTACTATTTTATAAGTCAGCTATATTTTATATCATTTATTTTTTATATTGCACTAATTTCGTTAATATTATAGTCATATGCTTTTTGTTGCTAATTATATTTTATCATTAAAATATTCGTCTATACTATAGTAGGTTTTAGTAAGTAGGAAGTATTTTAGTTTTTTTATAAAGCTATTGTATTTGTCTGTATCTTTAATTGATTCTGGAAGCTTATTATAAATTTTTACGGACATTACTAGGGTACTGGCAGAGTGCATGTTTAGACGTGAGTCGGGTAAGTTGAGTCTATTTTTATGTCTTAGTATATATCTCGTTTGTTTATCACCTCTTTTTTCGAAAAACTCTGGGTAACTGCGGACAATTTACATATCTCAAATATATAAATACAGGGAAAGATTAAAATTTTTAGCTCTTGAAAATGTAGCTTGCAGCTATCGGTTTGTTGGATATTTACTAGGATTGTTATTAATTTCTTCTGTGACGTAAATAAGGTGGATGCATTAGTACTATTACCCCATAATATTACCTCATATTTCAACCATGCGTAACCATACGCGTAATACATGGTTAGCGCGGTTTTTAGATCCGTTGTTTGTTTAATAATCCGTAGGGCGTAGGAAAATTTCGATAATTTCATTTTAATTTTTTGGACGTGTGACTTCCAATTAATGTGGGTGTCTATGTCTAGGCCTAATAGGGTGAAAGTGTTAACTTCTTCTAACTTAGAACCCATGAAGCTTAAATTTATATTTATAGGTGTTTTTTGCCAAGGGTGAAAAGTTATTATTTTAGTTTTATTAAAGTTAATTTCTAGGTTGTGTTTGGTCAGTTGCCTAAGCCTAGTTGCTTAACCTCGCCGATCCCTTACGGACCGGTGAGAGCATCTATCTATTAATCAATTTGTAGGTTTCACTTAGAAGCTTTGAAGGTAATTAAGGCTCGCTTATCACATTTGGTAACTAGTTAATGAGGTTACTCAAATCCTGCTGAATATATGAGAATGTGACTGACTCACAGAAGTATGCAAAGATCGTGACAAATGGAAATCCGTTGTCTCTGCCTACCAATCTGGGAAACAGGCGTGAGTCTATGTATGTATGTATGTATGTGACTGACTCCTGAGGTATTTTGGCTTTTATCGACAGAAATCGTGTGTTTTGGGCATAGTCGGGTAGGTTAGCTTTTTCAGTTATTATTCACTATTTTCTGGGTATAAACATGTCGACTCACTTTTCTACATGATTGCTGATGAAAAACGTCACCTGAGTTATTTTAGTTCTTCTGGAATACTTGTCTTTTTTTATTAAAAAAGGTTTTTATTCACGTAGACTTTAAAAAAACGCTTGTAAATAGTCAGAACATGTTTGTAGTAATATAGTTGTATACATTATTATTTCTAGTAACATAGATATTTAGGTACAGATTGTATTGATTGTATGAAAATATTTATAAAATTTATTTTATAATAGCAATGAAATTTAGCTCGTATCAAGTTATTGTCAAGAGATTATCTTTAAGTTTAATTATCTAGTTTAAGTCTAATATTTTTACTACATATTGTCAATGGTTCTGTCTATATTAAGGTATTATTATTCTATATCTCTTTCTCTATTATATATATCTTTTGGGCAAAGTTAAATAGTTTACTATTAGCTATGTAACAGTACTTTCTGGAAATAAACATGAGTATTTCCATCATAGCGGAAATGGTATTAATGACCCATTAATCAGTTTGGCTAACTAGAGTATCATGTCAGCCAAATGACGTCCATAGCTGAAAAAGGCCCGGCCTCCCCAAAAGATTTACACAATGTAGTTGTGTCCATCATTTGGAGGTATATGCCATAATCGCCACGCTTAGCAGACGGGCTGGCGATCGTAGTTGTCTGATAGATCTTTTTTTTTATGTTATAGGGTGACTAACGAGCAAGCGGGTCACCTGATTGTAAGTGATCACCGCCGCTCATGTACGCCCGCAACACCAGAGGTGTCACGGGTGCGTTGCCGGCCTTTAAGAGTCAGCAAACAAGTGTTGCTGACCCTTCCCCCCACCCCAATGAGCTCTGGCGACCTTACCCACACGCAGAAACACAACACTAAAGTAATTAAAGTTATTATTAAAGTATGTCTTCTGTAAGGTGGAGGTACTTCCCCAGTCGGGCTACTTTTTGAGCGAATGAACGCTGTGCCCTACCCCTCTTAAAAAAGTTTTCTGATAGATATTTATTAGAACGACTCTTACACCCCCACGGGATGAGATGAGCTGACCATATTCTGCCGTCAGCCACACAGCAAAGTATTGAATTCTATTCCTTTAACTACTAATTCTATTCCCTTAACTTTAGTGACTTAGGTTTAATTCGGTTATATTACTGCTAACTACATACAAGCACGACACCTGTCATTTGCGGCTGGTAGTCGAGGCTTTAGGAATAGTGGTATAAGTCACTATTTACGGGCCAAAAGAAATATATGAAATTTTCATTGAAGCGGTGACGGTATTGATAACCTTTGCGGCTGGAGTAGGTACTCATTTTTTTTCTCGTACATTCGTCGCCTTTAGTCGACTTCGTGTGACTTGTTAATTTTGTAAATGTGCGCGGATGCACCCACCGTTTGTTCATCTTGCAAGAAGTTTTTTAATTGCTTGAGTGAAATGGAATGTTATTATTTATTACCTCAATTTACAATCCACAATTATTTTGATTAACTAGCTGTCATCGGTTCTGTGCGTGCATTAGCCCACATACTAGCCAATCACAATGTAAAAACAAAAAACAATGTTAAAAAAAGATATGAAAAAAATCGAAAGCAAAAAGCAAAAGAAGACAAAAAAGCAAGCCTGGAGTTTCTTTGTGGCTTTCTTCTCCGGGTCGTCCACCTAGGTAGCTAGATAAAGCCGCAGGCTAGCTAGGGTAGGATACTCAGCGGCGAGGATCGCGGTGCCCCCTTAACACGTGATCGGTAATCCCGTGCAAGTGATCTGACCCCCATTTCCAATTCCATCTTTTTACTTCAGTGGCCGCCTGGCAAGCTGTGGCCCGAACCCCATAAGGGTGCACTCAGGTATTAGTCGCTTAAATTAAGCTACTGGTTGAGAGCCCTTTGCGCTTGCCAACTGCTTGTTGTTTTCAATTTCAATATACTATAGCTAAATGTAACAATAATAGCTTAGTAACTTGCTATTTATTGTGAATTAAAAATATATGTGGCGAACCAGACCGCACGGACGGACTAATTCAAAATATTTTGTTTCTTTAATTACTGTTTCCAATTTAATTGTGTTTATGTGATAAATTGTGAGCTTGACCAGTAAAAGTGTATGTAAATACCCAAGTGCTGAATAAATTTAATTATTTCATTAATCACTTTGGGTAACTGGAGAAACTCAGGTTAAATTTGGTTATATTGCGTCTGAATTCATGGAAAAATACGACACCTATATTATTCTCTTTTCGCACTTGTCGAAAGTTTTGGGCGTCCTGTTCAGGTTATATTCTATTTAATAGCACTTTCGGGGAATAAAATTTGACAATTTTATTTAATTTATTTTTTATGTAGCTGCCGGGTATAAAAAATTGCGATGACTGAGTTATTTTGTTTTTATTTCAAACTAGCTGACCCGACAGACCTTGTCCTGTCTTAACGATGACTATTAACGCACGCTATCTGTCAATACTATGTCAAATAAAAAAAAGTTACATTAAAAAAGGTTATATTGTCCAAAGCGCTAAGGTTAGATTATAAATAATATTTGGTTGTGAAGTATTCTTAAATTTTCTTATTTTCCGCACAATTTTAAATTCTTTTTTTTACATAAGAACCTTCTCCTGACAATAACAAACACAATAAAAAAAGAAATAGTGAAATCGGTCCAGCCGTTCACGCGTGATGTCGTGACAACGGAAAACGGGTTTCATTTTTATATATATAGATAGTACTTGAGCGCTTCGGGTTAAACAGGATAGGTTACTGTTAGTTATATAACAGCACTTTTCTCTATTGACTAGACTATACATAGATTACCTTATTGATTATAGATATTTTCCATAGAACTTTGCACTTGTAAGGCTCATTCATGCTCTCACCGGTTCGTAAATGATCGGTCAGGTTAAGCAATAAGGCTCACGATCAGTCCATAGATGTAGATCAGTTTTTAAAGTTTCGACACTTTCAACGAAAGGGGCGCAGGTGAGTGCACAAAAAAAAATGTTTTTTTAATATACCCACTACAATATACCGATAATAAAACCACTAGACGAAGAAAGTCATGATCAGTTTCAAACGTTTGATCACTTTCTCCCAAGGGGCAGGCGTGTCTAAAAGCAAGGAAATTTCCTAAAATAGTAATTAAATCCGTCCCAAATATACATACTACGATATACAGACAGGCAAACCACAGAATTGTTAGTAAAATTATAAGAACGAAGAATAGCATTACAGGATTATAAAAAATCCTCACTTTCGACCAAGGGGTAGAAGTGTAATTGCAAGAGGTATTTCTGTAAAAACCTTTGAAATGGGTATTAAATATACCTACTCGTACTATAATATACGTATAAGGAAACAGAACAGTTGTAATTTAAAACAGCAAAAATACGAAGAATCACCTGAGGGTTATTGCCGGGGACACGGGTGTGTTTATACGGTGCTTACACACCGCTCTTCATCAATCACTCGTGGGCCCAGTTTTTCGGGACTATCGCTCCCATGGGGTACGACTTGCAGTCGACATGTCTTGACGGACTACCCAAAAAACATACACAAGCCTACCCTCTGCTGGGATATGAATTAACGTATTTTTATCTCTGTGTTTTAGGCGTTTTGGGGTAGCTGGATGTGCTGGCGTCTGTACATTAAGTGATCTATCCTGATCAATAATCTCTGTACTAAAAGTGGATCTATACAAAAGACTAGATAAAATTATTACATTTCGTCACGTAACTGAAGCCGTTAACCTAAAATAACCTTTGTTGCCAAAATTGGGAGTTCTGGCGCATTTTCAGGTTAACTGAACTATAATATTTCATATTATATATTTCACGCCGGAGGTCGTAGCTTTGATTCGCACCCAGGACAGATATTTGTGTGCATGAACATGTCTGTTTGTTCTGAGTCTAGGGGTCTTTATCTATATAAGTATATATTTACAAAAGAAAAATATGAAAAAAGAACGAAAAATACACAGTGAATGAAAACCTTTCAAAGATAAATAGAACTTTCAGTATTTTGTGATTGAGTCTAGTAATAAGGCGCTACGTTTAATTTGTAATGAAACCATAGTTGTTCTCAAAAATATAACATTAACGGACACTATGATTCGAAACATCTTCAAATTACTCCAAACATACAGGAAGTTTCCGGACAGAAAATTTGTAAGTTTTAAAGCGCGGACTGAAATCACAGCAATCTTTGATTACCAAAGCGAATACTGCAAAAGAGTCTGCAACTCGCGCCAACTTTCCTGGGTCCTTGAAATCGAAAAACGTGGAAAACTGGTCACCGATGGAGAAAAGATAAAAGAATGCTTGATTGCAGTAGCCGACGAAATATGCCCTGAAAAGCTAAACTTATTTAATATTTTGGGCTGGGGTGTGCAAGACATCGCAGAAAATATGTAATCTCAACTATCAGATAAAAATCTTGAGTGATTTTCTCTAGCCTTAGTTGAGTCAACGAATGTGTCTAAAAATTATAGATGAAATAATACTATCTCGATTTGATAAATCGTATGAACGAACTGAATTTGAGGCTGCGGGTAGAAAATCAGCTACTCTCTAATTTATACACCAATATCAAATCCGTCAGGCAGAAAGTAATACTATTGCAATCATAATTACTTGAATACCTTACACATATTTTAATGCATACATTCAGCCACACTACCGAGACTGAAATTCCAGTCGATCTTGTAATCGAAACTTTGCTTTGAAGATTCGATCAAGAATCAAGATTCGGTTGAATCGAATATCTCAATTAGTTTCTCAGAGTTTGATGTCATTGCAAATTTAATTAGGATTTGATTTTCACATTGATGCCCTGGCTCCGGAAGTCTAAAATTATTGATTTATGCAGTGATATGATTAAAAACAAATATCAAAATTAATCTCTTTTACAAATTTCCTCGTGAGTTGTTTTCTGTTCATGAAGAAACGTTTTCCAAGAAGAAGTACAGACGCCAGCACATCCAGCTACTCTTATCTGTCAAATTTCTTTTATGGATTTTCAACGTTGTCAGTAAAGCATAAAGTTCACTTTTAATTGGGGAAATTTGACAGATTGGAGTAGCTTGACGTGCTGGCGTCTGTACATAAACAATGTGTACAGCTCTAAATTAATCGATGAGCATCTTAAGCCTCTTTTTATTATTGGTAGAAGTAAAATTGCTCCACAAATACAAACTATTGTCGGTGGTAAATCACAATTACGTAAATCTCATTAGCGTTTTTTATTGTACTGTGATTAATGAAGCTCACTTCATTAATTTGTTAGTTTTTTTTAGACAACGCCTTCACTAGGGAGTCTAATCCCTGTGTCGCGGGGTACTTTACAAACATATAATAGACGGACACAAATCACATCCAGACTCCGAACAACTATTAATGGGTCACAAATAGTTGTCCGGCGCACCTAGAACCCGCGACACGAAGCGGCGAGGCGAGTGTCTTAGCCGCTGCGCCACACGTGCATTAATATGCTTAAGCTTAGATACATAAGTTGTGTAAAAAATATGTTTTCTGCGTCATTATTTCTGTCGTTAAGCTTTACCTTGTAAGTAAATAAAACCGAGTAATTATCATTCTGTGTATTCTTCTTCAACTTATCACAGTAACAATAAATAACACAATAACAATAGGACATTGGCTGTCACGGGCCGTATTGATGACACTAGTATTAAGCCGTCGCGGGGCGGATTAGGCCCGCGGGTGGTAATTTGGAGACCCCTGCCCAAGACCAACAGATCAATAAAATAAAATAAAAAATATGATGGGTGGACTTTATTTCTGGGCGCCTCTAAACTTTTAGACAGGGATTAGACAGTCTCTATGAGAAGTCTACTGACAGCTTGAGCTACTGTGACACAAGCGCTGTCCATGCGAACAAAATTTATAAAATAATAATAATATAATAATATCCTGGGACATAATTTACACACCGCCATCTGATTCCAAACCCAACAGAGCTTGTACTATGGAAACCAGATAACTGATATACTACTTTTCTTTTGTAAATACATACTTATATAGATAACTACACCCAGACTCAGGACAAACACACATGTTCATGCACACAAATATCTGTGCTGGGTAGGAATCGAACCCACAACCTCCGACGTGTAAAGCAAGCATTTGCTAACCACGCCAACAGGCCCATCAAATAAAGCAATTTATTGATTAATTGAATAGTTTATGTAGCCGTGTGATTTCCGGCTCAGAAAGAATAATAGGGCCACTCCATACCGTCTCGTGGGTGTCATAAAAGATGACTTAGGCTGAGATCTATAGAACGTACTTAGACTTTGCTCAGACTTTACTTAGACAGAAGTTTTTTTTTTTTTTTCCTCTTACATCTATCTTAAGTTAATGCATGTAACGAAATTACAATTGGTGTTTTGACTTTGTCTGTCTTAGCTTATGCTAAGCATAATCTTAACTTCAAAAAGTCTATAAATACCAAATCAAAGCATAAGCTTAGCATACATTTAGCAAAGTTTTACGTAAGCAAAGTTTCAGCAAAGTCTAAGTACGCTCTATAGATTTCAGCCTAAGAGATACACCAGGCAGTTAGGCAGCAGCACAACCTGTGTACTAACTACCATCTGACTGCAATCGCCAATACGCATGCTAAAGGCGGTGACTATTACAAACACCTCCAAATGGCAATGTTATATAAACCTTTGGGGAGGCCTATGTCCAGTAGTTGACGATAGCAGGCTGATGATATGAATAGTTTATTTTCATATTAATAAGATGATATTACACACAACAAATAATTATTACAGAATTTGTTAAAATCTACATGTTCATTCTAAATGAGAATCATTTTCGAACGGCTGAGTTGTAAGATTAGAATAGCGTTCTAAACTATTACATAAAAACTTTGTAATGTTTAACTTAGATATTACACACAGCATGAGCTCTGTTTTAGCTAATTTGCTGCCTTTTATACAACTTGAAGTGTTTATTTTGCCTATGAAGGTTAACTACGTGAAAAAAATCATATTGTGGAGTACATATATTGTTTATATAAACTTGATTTTCCCACAAAAAAACCATTGATCTTCTGATATACTCTCATTGGGTGGGCAAAAACAATTTTATTTTGCATTTCATCAATTTTCTCCACTATTTATGCTAAACCTTTCAAAGTACTCTAGTAACCCACGCGCTAAGTGAAGTGCCTATAAAGAGCTATAACCTATACGGAGCCTGTTCTATGTTACATAACCTAAATATTATGAACGTCACATCTCTGTTTGAGCTAGTCTTCTATGGAACCCTATCTACCTATAAAACTAGACAAAATAAACAAAACCAGTTTGTGAAAAAATAAAAAATATTTTGCCTCATAGTAGCATATTGATAGGAGCTCAATTTGTCCATGTAACAACATGTAGCACTAGCCATTATCACTATATTATTATGTCAGTGTCATGGAAAAACTACACTCTTAAAGTGACTTCTACCATGTATGTTACACCTTGTATAGTACTGTAGAAACAACCGCGTAAGGCCTCATTTACGGAGACGCGTGGCGTCGCGCGTTGCGTTGAGCGGCGCGGCCCGCACCGAATTCAAATATATGGCGTTGTATGAGTGCGTTTGCGGAGAAGCGATTTTAGACGCGTTTGTTTGAATTAGGGCGTTTTTTGCGGCCGAGCCCGCGGATGGCACCGATGCGTCCCACGCGGCGTTTATAGCGGCGGCGCACGCAGCGGCAATTCTCGATGAAGCTATGTCCGCCGCGTGCTTCGCTACACGCTAGAGGGTTCGCCGCGGGCGCCGCGGCGGGCACCGCCACACAACCCGTCTCGCTTCTCTATGAACATGGTCGTATATTGCTATAAGTTTGTGTTTATGCGTGCGATGATGCGTGCCGCTTCACGCACCGCCCCACCGTAAACAGAAAAAACGTCCGACGCGCCGCGAGACGCCACGCCACACGCGACGCGAGACGCCCCGCATCTCCGTAAATGAGGCCTTAGTGGTTTTCTGTGTACAAAGATTACATTATCGACAATTTGTCAACCGGATATTCCGTATAAAACGAAATCCGGAATAAACAATGGTTTATTTAATAGCTCCAGTCTCTACAGAACTTATTTAGGACAGGCCGCGCCGGAAGTGTAGCAACATTAACAAAACATTATCCTAAGTTCACCTCTTTTAACAGAGACCAGTATTAATTGGCCACCCTTTCTGAGTAAGTATATTACCTACCTTTTTGTTTAGGGCTTACCCCGCGACTAAGTATTACGCTTTTGCCGCATTGTCTGATAATGGTAACATTTTGATTAATTTATAATAGAGGATTGTATAGCAAACATAATAAACAGTTGACACACATATAATACAGTTATAGATATCATTGACGGGCCTGTTGGCGTGGTTGACAAATGCTTGCTTTAGCGCCGGAGGTCGTGGGTTCGATTCCCGCCCAGACAGATATTTGTGTGCATGAACATGTCTGTGTGTCCTGTTTGGGTGTTATTATCTATATAAGTATGTATTGACAAAAGAAAAGCAGTATACGTAGTTTTTCAGTTATCTGGTTTCCATAGTACAAGCTCTGCTTAGTTTGGGATCAGATGGCCGTGTGTAAATAATAAATAAATAAATAAAATATAATTAATTAGCAGTCCAGTTTTTACAAGTAGTTTACTTAGTGATAGTCACTAGGGAATGCCTGTATCGAGGCTATCGATGTGATACGATACGATTACAAGCTAGGACTTTGAGTACAGTTCGATATTGAATTTAATTAAATGGAAAAGACCTGAAATTTGATTTATAACAATAATAATTAAATTCAACGATGTCCTACGATATTCTTAATTTAATAACTATATCACTGTCAACATTTTACTATCTTCCTAATATCATTTGAAAATGTAATATAACTTCAATTTTAATTGAATATTACTGTTAAATGTGGAAATTATTACGTAAGTCATTATTGTCATGTGCATATGTGACTATTGTTATAAAATGTTATGTGTGAATTGCTGTTTGTGACGTGGCGTACTCAATTAATACATACAGAAATCCAAGTAATAATTAGAATTGGCTGATAATTATAGATATTATTGGCGGGGAAAAAATAAGGGTGCAAAGAGCCCTCTTTTTTCCCCTTTCACACAAAATGTCTGTTAGTACAGAGTTTCTATGGATCAAAGATAATATAATATGTATATCTATCATGGGACGTTATTCACACACGGCCATCTAAGCCGAAACTAAGCAGAGCTTAGGAAACCAGATAACTGATAGATTACATATAATACTTTTCTTTTGTAAATACATACTTATACCCAGACTCAGGACAAACAAAAATGTTCATGCACACAAATATGTGTCCTGGGTGGGAATCGAACCCATGACCTGCGGCGTGGAAGGCAAGCATTTGCCAACCACGCCAACTAGGCCCGTCCATCAAATATAAGTGACGTCATATGTTAGTATAGCTCGTTCTTTATTTAACTTAAGTTTAAATGCTTATAGCTTCGTTACTCTCAAGTCTTCAATTCAATTTTGTTCTGTCTATTATGCTTTATATTTGGTTCTAATTAATATTGACAAATGAATAAAGTTACTCCGCACCCCTATTATTTGTACAATGCAGTGAAAACAATAGTCATAGTTCTTTGTTTGTGTTGAAGACGTTAAAATATTTTTTAATTTAAGAATGCTTTGTATCGAAATCTAATGAAATGTTATCTACTTATATATCATATTAGATTTCACACATAATAGTGGACACAACGTATGATTAAATAAATATACTGTAAACATTCTTGACTAGCTGTGCCCCGCGGAAACTTTATAAATCATAGCCTATGTGTTATTTGGATATATCTATACTAATATTATACAGAGGTAACGTGTGTAAGTTTCTGACGTTGTAAGGGGTAATCTCTGGATCTACTGAACCGATTTTCAAAATTATTTCACCAATAGAAAGCTACGTTATTGTGGAGTGTCATAGGTGATGATTCATCATCATAATTTTTATTTATCCTGAACTTTTAACCCGAAGTATTACACGGGACAAACGGGCAGGGACAAAAATATTTATGACGCGGAACGAAATCCGCGGGCACTGCTAGTAAGCTATATTAATACCAAGTTTCATCAAAACCCTTACGGTAGTTTATGCGTGAAAGAGTAACAAACATCCATACATCTACACAACTATACATCGATACGATCACAAACTTTCGCATTTATAATATTGGTAGGATCTATCTCCGTGACTGTCCGTTGTTCCAATAATAGTTACGTATTTTCATTTCACGTCAAATACTACACGAAACTAACTAACTTGGGACAAAGAGAGCTTTGTCTCAAGTTACGTTCTTCGCTTCACTGTGTAACTTTTAACTTTTCGATTTGCTGGACGTACGAGTTAGACTAGACAATTTATGCCCAGGGCCATGTCAAATCAAAGTTACAATTCGACGAATTTGGGAACATCTGATATATTTGTCGAATTGTATATATTAATATCGTTTATCCTGCTCGAGATATTCTAGTGGTTGGGCTGTTGGGTTATGACTACGGCCAAAAGTGAACAACAGTGGTTGATTACGGCTTACAGAAGCTGCAGTAGGGAAAGAGGAACGTTCCTATTAGCCACTACTGCAGCGCCAAAACTAATTAGGCGCGAAATACTGGGGAATTAAAACGACATGTTAAAACCTGCCACCAAACAATTATGCCCTGTTCTTTTTATACGAGCTATATTAGAGTGAGAGAGATAGAGAGAGAGAAATAAAGATGTGATGACATGTAAATTGGTTTAATGGTGTAAAATATAGAATCGCCAGCACTATCACACTAACCTACTAATAGTCTTCGTGCGGGTGACGTTCACCCTGAAGAAGATCTCCTGAAGAGATCGATGGCGTAGTTGGCAAATACTTTTACTTTTACGCCGGAGGTCGTGGGTTCGATTCCCATCCAGGACAGATATTTGTGGGTATGAATATATCTCATACCCACAAATATCTGTACCCAACCAATTTACATGTCATCACATCTTTATTTCTCTCTCTCTATCTCTCTCACTCTAATATAGCTCGTTTGTCTTGAGTCTGGGTGTAATTATCTATATACAAGTATTTTATTTACAAAAGAAAAGTATATGAACATTGTTAACAGGTATTAACGCGACTAACCTTATTGTTATTTTCCCGACGTTTCGACCAAGTTGCATTAATCGTGGTCACGGGATGACGGGTCATCCCGTGACCACGATCGTCGCGTTAATACCTGTTAACAATGTTCATATATAATTATGATACGCGAAAGTGTATAAAAAAAAGTAGTATACTTATCTACTATCAGTTATCTGGTGTCCATAGTAAATAATGTCCCAGGATAATAAGTTCTTTTTTTATAAAAATATTACTTTTATAAAAAACGAACTTTAAATTAATTACGTAGTCACCCGTTACAATTTTTCACTATGTTAACTCCTCACCTCAGTTTTAATCATAATCCTACTAATATTATAAATGCGAAAGCTTGTAAGTGTGTGACTGTGTAGTATGTTTGTTACTTTTTTACGTCTAAACGGCTGGAGCGATTTTAATAAAATTTGGTATGGAGTTAGCTGACACCCTGGATGTGGCCTATGTGTTAACATAGGCTATAATTTATAAAGTTTAATGCGGGTATAACCGCACAGCTAGCAATATTAAAAAGGTGTTAAATGTTTGTTACTCAATCACGCAAAATGACCGAATGGATTTGGTACTTACCACCCGTTAGTTAATAGTCTATTAGCTTGAACACAATTAACAATAAAGGCTGCAGCGGCATTTCCCCACTAGTTACAGAACCCCTAGCGCGCGAGACGTTCTGTGCTTGACGGTTTTTAATTACCCCCTCATCCTATTAAGAGACTGACAAGACTTAATTTTATAAACGGGACTAAATGAGAAATATAAAACTGAAAACATATGAGGCAAACAAGATTTTCTAATGCACTACACCCTACTAATATTATAAATGCGAAAGTTTGTGAGTATGGATGTTTGTTACTCTTTCATACAAAAACTACCCAACGAATTTTGCTGTAACTTTGTAGTAATATTAGATTAGAAGTACTTTATTTCTCATAAGAATTACAATAAAGGACCATGGGCAAAAATGTATGAAGCCTGGCTCACCCACCAACAGAGATGAGACCACTTTGAATATACTTGTAAAACACTAAATATAAAGATTTAAACTCATTTTTGCGAAGAATCCATGGGGTTATTTTGCTATAAATATTTTTCTCCGACCATAAATAAACTAAAACTCTGCAAAAAGTAGTGTTGTTATGGCACTGTAGGTTTTTTTATTGAACATCTTTAACTAGTTTTAATTCCAGGTTTAATGTATACATAAAAAATAAAACAGCTGCTAATAGTTAACATTATTTTTATTAACATTTCAATCAATATCAATAATAACGTCGTCTAAATATCCTGCCGGTGGATTAAATTGTATTTGCCTGCCTAACCCTAGATACCATATTATTGAAATGGTATGAGCACAACTTCCTACTGTGCGTCTACCTGTTAGACACGAGCAATAATACTGAGCGATGGCATCTCGACCCATTTCGTTTCTGTTAACCAGAATGTATACGTAATATGTACGTGCACGAACATGTCTTGACTGTATCCTTCCTCTTAATAGCCACACATTTTGGTGATGGATATTGCATGCTGCTAAATTATTTAATTCATTTTCACGACATACTTCTATCGTATATAAACCATTGCGTAAATGTTCGCTGCAATATGATTTAGCAAGTTCGATTTGATATGACCCAAGCGATATCATGAACATCTCGTTTATTGTTAGCCGAGGGAAGTCTTCCAGCTGATTTGCTTCCAACGTAATAAATGCGGCTCTTTGTCTATTCAGGTTCCTCAGTTGTACATAGTCGTTTAAAAGATTTGGTGTATGAAGCCTTTCATTGGCTATTCTTAATATTTCATTTGCATGTTCATTATCCACAGCTACCTTGTAAAATGCGTTAATAAGAGCGGCTGCAATTTTAAAGTCAACAAATTAATGCGGCAAGGCTCTATTAAAATAATCCTGTCGCAGTAGTTTAAATCTATTTTTAAACTTCCCATTAACAGCTTCTACAACTCACCGACACAATGTTATTAATCTTGATTTGTTTGCTTGAACTGTGGTCAATTGAGTTTCGAATCTGTCTTTTGTCGGTGGGATGTGTGCCTCATATCCCAATGCCTGTAAGTTTTCTACGCTATCTCGAAAGCCCCTGTCTAAGATGAACACATCGTTCCGGTGAAACATCCAGTGGAAAGGATTTTCCTCGTCGTTTAATATATTGTTCATAATTGATGCATCAGAATCCGTAGCTGCATACGGACCATAAACTTCGATAATGTAGCCGTTACTACATACCATCAGAAAAGGTTTCAAAAGGTTTTGAAACTTATGCAAGCTGTAAGTTCTTCTCTGAAATAAAAAGTTTGAGCTTTTTTCGATGTACATATAGGTGCCGTCAGCTATAACAATGGCTTTTGTATTTTCTTCGTTGCCAAACAAGCCTTTTGGTAATAGTAGGTTTCTTTGCAGTATATTTTCTCGCGAAATATGGCCAATACCAAGGTGTCTGTTAACGAAGTCATTCATTGTCGTTACCCATCAGATGTTCTTGGCAAACTCTTGCACTTTCAGGTATGTATAAGCGGTGGTCACAAAGAATTGGTACTTTAATCGTAACTGGGATTCTAAGACGTTCTGCGTTAGGGCAGCCATTAAAAATACAACGGTAAGCAACATTGGGCGCTCTCATATAATCAGGAATAACGACTTGTTGTAGATCTTCTGCTTGTGGTGGTATTCCCGGCTCTTGTGGGCCTTGCGGTTCTTGTGGGCCTTGCGGTTCTTATGGGCCTTGCGGTTCTTGTGGGCCTTGCGGTTCTTGTGGGTCTTGCGGTTCTTGTTGTCGAACTGCATTTTGCACTACTTGCCAACACCGATGGCATGTGGCTTGGATGTTATTAAACGCAACCTAAAAAAAGTAAAAATTATTTGAAAATAACATTCAATAAATAAAATACTTTCTGCGACATATTATTTTTGACAGGCTTTTGCCCGCGACTCCGTCCGCGTAGACTTGATAATCATACCCTTGGGAGTTTTATAGCCTATAACTGTGCCCGCAGCACAGGTCAAGTAAAAGTCAGATTTTTTAGGTCCCACTTTTATAGTGAATGGGATTTCTAATTAATCGCCGTTTTTTCCTGACCTCTCTCATATTTAACCTCTCTACCTAACCTTTGATAACTTAGCGTGATGGTAAGTAGCCCATAATTATGTATTAATGAAACAAACTGTATTAAGATTGGTTCAGTAGTTCTCAAAATATGAGCAGATAGAATGACAGACAGACATTTTAAATACAGATTTATAACAGGTATATGTGCCGTGTACAGGAAATGAGTACACTTATCTCGGTGAGCGCATTTTGTTGAATATATTCTGCATACCGGGGTTGTCTTTCTGGTAAGTGTTCATCTAAAATATGCCGCCGTTGTCGCAAAACAGAACGTGGGCACAACACACAACGCCGTCCTTCGGTAGCCATTGCAAAAACAGGTAGGTAAATCAGTGTCCATAAACAGTCCAGGTCAAGTTAACAGGTTTAATATAATAAATAAATCACCAAGCGCACCAATACGTAAGCATAAACAGAGTCCAAAACAACAAGCTAGGGTCGGTAAATCACAGAACAAGAGAGGATACACGGAAACACAGCTAACAACGTGAGAATCACGAGTCGACTGATTGAGAGTAGACGGGCGCCCGTGCAGGCGTCCGGGAGGTGTGAAAGAGATGGAGAGTGTTGTAAATCACACGGGCGCAGGCGCATCTATTGTTTACCACTATTTTAAGTATTTTAAGAAAGAGTATATTGTTTCAATAAGTTTTACGACTCCTAACAATTGTTTTTTTCTACAAAACCTATTTAGGTGCATATCTTTTTTCTGCAATGGAATTGAAGGTGGTGCCCATAGTAACAATTTTAGTACAAACAAAATCCTTCACAACGGCGTATGCTATAAATCTGTTGGACACTGAGCCCAATTTGACTCATGGTCCTTTACGTAATATAGCTTACGATATAATATAGCGACGTAATATAGCTTATATATCCGAATAGCACATAGGCTATCACATATAACACTATAAAGGCGAAAGTTTGTGAGTGTGTATGTTTGTTACTTCTTCACGGAAAATCTACCGAACTGATTGTGATGAAACTTTATGATAGCTTATAAATCGGAACAACATATAAGCTAGAATTTATAAAGTTTAACGCGGGTAAAACCGCGCGACACAGTCAGTAATTTATAAAGATAAATGCGGGTGAAACCGCGGGGCACAGCTAGTGCATCAGTTCTATTACATTGATGTTCATCCTGCTTCTTTCTCAAGGATGAATTGAATGATTATCATCTTTCTCAAGGATGAATTGAATGATTGTCATACTATAACCCCAAAAGTTCTTCGTGCCTAAAGTATAAAAGTGAAGTACCTACATACAACTGTCAAGCGTTTAGCGTTGTCGCACTCACTCAGTTCCAGTTCCAGTGAGAAAACGCTATACTAACGTCATTTGATAGCAGCAAACTTATGCTGTAGCGACGCCCCAGCCAATCAGTGTCACTCTCTGACGAATGATACAAAATTAGAAGCGGTAGCTATTTGGTGAAAATTTTTGGCGGGTTTCTGGGTTTATACCTGCATGGTAGTGACGGAGTTCACCTTATTAATCTAGACCCTAGTCAAATTAAGGCACAAAATAGTTCTATAGTAGAATCTTTTTACTTCATCGGCCGCCTGAGCTGTGGCCCGAACCCCATATTAGTCGCTTAAATTAAGCTACTGGTTGAGAGCCTTTTGCGCTAGCCAACTGCTCGTTGTTTCAATTCTTTAATTTGATATATTATTGCTAAATGTAACAATAATAGCTTAGAAACTTGCTATTTATTATTTATTTAAGGATATTAAAAATAAATGTGACGAAACAAGACCGCACGAACGGACTACTTAAAAAAAATGTTGTTTAATTACTGTTTCTGTGTTTATGTAATACATTGTGAGCTTGACAAGTACAAGTGTATGTAAATACCCAAGTGCTGAATAAATTTCATTATTTCAATATAACCGCCTGAGATCGGTATATCGCCCGGACTTGGCTAATTTAAGCATAAACATGAAGTGTATTAAAAAGGTAGCAAATAATGAATGGGCCATGCGCACTATTATCTGTAACATACAAGAGAATGTAGACAATAGCATAAAAAAGAAAACCATGCAGTGGAAACGCAAGAAAAAACATTAAATAACAATACCTGCCTAGTTTTATTCACAAAAAGTAAGTTCACCAAAAACATAAATGTAAAAAGGGAGAGCCAAGTTCAATACAAAAATTATGCTTTGCTGTGAGCTTCGCCGCAAAAAGAATGGAGATCTAAATGAGTGCCAAGTCTATACAAAATCCAAATATGTAATTATAGGAAATAAATAACATTATGAACAAGTATTTAACTCTATTTCTTTGCTTTATTGGATACATATAACAATTGCTGTTTATTTAAAAAAATGTGTGATCTTATAGTAGGTTAGATTTGATTTGGATTTGGTTTTGGTTCAAAAAATTATATTTTACGTTCGACTATATTATTAAGAACTTTATAGACAGCAAAATATGATTAAACAACTTTTCCTATTTAGAAAATAGTCACAATATCGACGTTAACCAATTATAGAACAGTTAGAACTTTTACTCCCTTTCAAAGTGGCCCTTAGGAAATAATTAACATTATTGAAAGGAAAGCTAGTAGGGTGAGGTTACCACAAAGAACCTAAAAGGTCTAGTGAGTTGTTGTAATTGAAAAAGATTGAAGCGAGGGAAGTGGACATTGTACTCTTGGTAACTATTAGTGTTCGTGGTTCAGTGAAGGATGAAATCAGTACAGGAACCTTTACGGCTCAATGCCTTCCTGTAACTCTCACATTTAATGTCCTAGTTGTAATTAAACTTTATAGTATATACACTACAATCTTACTAATAATTTATATTTAAGAGTTTATTTGCTTATTGTCTGGATATTTGGTATTCGAAGTGGACATCGTGCTACTGTTAGGTACCTATTAGTATTCAGTGTTCAATGAGGGATGGTCTCCATGAACAAACCATTACGATGGATGCCTTCTTCTTACTCTGACAATTAATTTCCTAATTGTAATTCCCGGATTAAGTTAAGGAAGCCTACCTCCCGGGCTATAAAGAGTGTGTCGTCCGCATAGCAGACGACGCTCACTCCGGGAGGGAGGCTTATCCGCAGGACCGCATCATAGGCGAGATTCCATAGAAGAAGTCCTAACACGGACCTCTGAGGAACCCCGCAGGATAGCTCCGTCTGGATTTCTATCCCGTTCCGACCGACGAATTTAATCGTCCTGTCGCGCAAATATGCCCCGACTATTCCACGCAGATAGGGAGGCACGTAATGGTGGACCAGTGCCTCCCGTATCGCCCGCCAGGGGACGGAGTTGAAGGCATTGACGATGTCTAAGCTCACTGCGGGATCCGACGATCCGGACGCGATTAATCACGTCCAGCATTGAAGGTCCCTGTCAAAAGCCGAACTGGTGGTCCGACAAGTCGGAGCCAACACGCGACAGATGCTCGCTGAGCCGGGCGGCAATGACACGCTCAAAGAGCTTCCCCGCCTCATCCAGCAAGCAAATTGGTTGGTTGGTTGGTTGCCGAGGGAGAATGGGCGGTCCTGCCAGGGTTACGCAACAGCACTAGCCTGGCCTCTTTCCAGCAGGTGAGAAACACTGTACTACGGAGGCAGCTGGTGAACAGTTGCCTCAACCGGTCCCCAACACGGCCGGTATCCCGTCCGAGCCAGGGGCGGTGTTACGGGCCGCAAGTCGCCGTATTGCTCGGTCCTACTCCCCCTCCGCCACCTCAAACTGGTCGTTCCAATCATGGTGCGACGGTAACGGAGGGTCCGAGGGACAGGCTGGTGGTACCTATTAGTGTTCAGTGTTCAATGAGGGATGGTCTCTGAATCTGATAAGACAACATTAAAATCTAACCGATTTAACATACATAATAATGATAACCAACAACAAAAAAAAACACATACATTCGAACTGATAAATTCTTTTCAAGACACTAAAGAGTAAAAAAAATAATTAAATTACAGTCGTTGCGAAAGTCGCATATTTGTATAATTACATATTCCTGACTTAACCAAAGTAGACAACATTTTCCGACTGTTCAAAGATTTATGGTAAAAATATTATTCCATTTCCTTTTTTTCGCGAGAGTCCCAAAGATATAACCTAACTTTTAAAATGTGCCCAAAGTGCGCTACATGGAAAACCTTTTATTTATTAACACTGTTCATCATGCTGTACCGTTGATGCGAAAGATATGTAAATAGCGAACAAAACGGTTTTTATATTTAGGTTTATTTGCATACTCTACCCAGGTTTGTAGTTTCATTTCTTCTAGTAATTTGTTACAAAAGTCCGCGAGCACCAACTTTGTGTCTAACGTAGAGCGAAAGTTGCAGAAAATGTCCTTAAAATCCTGAGCTAAGATTAAGAAAACACAGAGAATGTCCACAGTTCAATTGTTTGTAGTCTTATTTGCTGGAAGGGTTGAGCCCCTGGTCGCCTCTATAGTCGGGTGAAGCAGTCGCTACAAACGTAAAATAAATAAATAAATAAATAAATTGTACTAATTATCTCTAAATCCGTCACAGGCATCTATCTACCCGTCAGTAACCGCCTTGTCCAAACTAAGCAACCAGAGGTAAGTAACCTTTGGCTACTTAGTTTGGAGGCATATTGGTAGTCTTTTTGAGCCCCCGGTCGTCTCTATTCCCGGTGTCGCAGTGAAAGTCTCCGAGGCTAACTGCAAACAAATAAGGAACGTAACGTAAGTCGTATGTTAGTTTAAAAATTTGCTAGTTTATATAAAAAGTGTGCGATTTGAGGACCCGCATCTTACACGAAATTTGTCATCATCATGTCACGTGAATGTCGCCCATTGCAGGAGAAACGCCTCCGCAAAATATTTACACATCGAAGTTGTGTCCGTAATTTGAAGGGGCATGCATGCCATAATTGCCACGCTTGGCAAACGGGTTGGCGATCGCATTATGATGATCATAATTTGCCGTCAGCTACACAACGACAGCCTGACAAAGACCAAGTTAATATACGTAAACCTTCCGAAGTTTATAATAATATTACAATATAGTATGGTCTAAAATAAAAGCTAATTACAACATGTAAACTAAATTTCCAGGAGTTTAGTATTGGAGGTTATACAACCGACCACGCACAATAGTCGTAAATTTTCGTCGCTTTTTTTTCAATAACATCGTAACTATATCGATAATTGAAATTCTCACAATACCACAGAATAAAAAGAACTAGACAATACGCCCTTTAATTAGAGATGTCAAACGATATCTATCGTTTATAGGTAGTAAAACATTATTTATTTATCACTTGTTATAATTCATTTATTTGGTTAGTATGTCTTCTGTCTTTAGGTCACCTACTTACCTCACTCATATATACTCAACCAGGAGCTAAGTCGCCGGCTAAGTCGCCAAACGTAGTTTTCGTGAATCGCGTTCAAATAAATAAAGGTTAAAATGACTTAATCAATAGTTAATCGGCTTCCATGACCACATGTGATGTCATAAATGGACCGGAATCGATTGTCAACGTTGAAGCCGAATTAACGATTGATTAAGTCATTTTTAACCTTTATTTATTTGAACGCCATTCGCGAAAACGATGTTTGGCGACTTAGCCGGTAGAGCCCCAGTCCAGTAGTTTATTTATATTGTATATATTTATTTATACTTATTGCACAAAACTGTACAAAGGCGGACTTAATGCTTAAAGCATTCTCTACCAGTCAACCTTAGAATGATGCAAAGATAATGTGGTAAGTGCACTACCTATATATAATAAAAATTACTAAAATACTTTACATATAAACCAATTCTCCAGCACATTGCAAGGAACCTACAATCATCATGTCAGCCAAAGTACGTCCACTGCTGGACAAGATCCTCCGAAAAGAATAGGGGGATATGCCATAATCGCCGCGCTTGGCAGACGGGTTGGCGATCGCAGTTTGATGGTCATGGTTC
The DNA here is from genome assembly GCA_951640165.1 of Pseudoips prasinana. Lineage (NCBI taxonomy): Eukaryota > Metazoa > Arthropoda > Insecta > Lepidoptera > Nolidae > Pseudoips > Pseudoips prasinana. The sequence continues at coordinate 11,852,267 of OX621239.1, forward strand.
ACAGACAAACGCCTGCTGCCCGTTCTCTGGTAGGTATAACCTCGGTTAATTTCTACGCCTCCCACGGGATGAGATGGGGTGATGATATTCTATGCCGTCACCACACAGCAAGGAAACCTACAATACCTTTCTTGAAATACAAGAATAATTGATATGATCACTTTCAATTATTCTTAACGTATTTGTCAAGAACGATTGATGAGCGGTCACTCCAACATTTCGTATAACTTAGAATTGAAATCTATGCGCGGATTTAGCAGCAATAAAATTGGAGCCATGCTCGTATTTCGCTCCAAATTCTCGTCCGTTCTGCTGCATGCCAATTGCCAACTATGTACAAGGGCGACGCACTCTGGCGCCAACTTTACTTACTTCGTCAACCCGTTGTGTACTGAATTATTATTCCATGCAGTGGTTTATCTTGCTATCCTTCTTGCCTTTCACGCACAATGGCAATCGAACCCACGAACTCACAGTTCGTGGGTTCGATTGCCAACCAGGACAGATATTTTTGTGCATGAACATGACTGATAGTTCTGAGTCTGGGTGCAATTATCTATATAAGTATGTATTTACAAAAGAAAAGTAAAATATGTAATATATCAGTTATCTGATTTCCATAGTACAAGCTCTGCTTAGTTTGTGATCAGATGGCCGTGTGTAAATAATGTCCCAGGATATTATTATTATATTATGTAGGCATTTCTGCTACATTAGCAGACACCACTAACCATTTTGATTTGGAGAAATTAAAACTAAAATGGGATGAAATACCTCCGAATCGTGGCTTTGATTAATCATTTAACTGAGTTTGTTTCGCTGGGTCTTCTCAGTTGGGGCGCATTGGATCCGGTGGTAGCATTAAAGCGCGACCGTCGTTATTAACACAAGGTCCGTAATAATAATAATACCTTAATATAGACAGAACCATTGACAATATGTAGTAATAATATTAGACTTAAACTAGATAATTAAACATAATCTCTTGACTATAACTTGATACGAGCTAGCTAAATATCATGGCTATAATAAAATAAATTTTATAAATGTTTTCATACAATCAATAAAATAAAAATAAAAAAGGTTTTTATTCACGTAGACTTTAAAAAAGCGCTTGTAAATAGTCAGAACATGTTTGTAGTAATACAGTTATTATTTCTAGTTACTTATTACAGATTTTTAGGTACATGGAATGTTAAAACATTTATACAATTTATTTTATAATGGTAGTGACATTTAGCTAGCTTGTATTAAGTTATTGTCAATACAATGTGTACCTAAATATCTATATTTCTAGAAATAATAATGTATACAACTATATTACTACAAACATATTCTGACTATTTACAAGCGCTTTTTTAAAGTCTACGTGAATAAAAACCTTTTTTATGATTTTTTATTTTTTTTATTTATAATTCAATGTTAGTACTTTATCATTTTTTTAATATAAATATTAAACTTACCTATGTCTCAATACTCAGTATGTTTATAAATAATTCTCAAATTCAAAAAACCTGTTATTATTCGTCCGCAGACACTATTCTCATGCAGATTACCAATCTCGACCAGGCGATGTCGTCATCAGTTACCCCCACTCCTGTCCGTTGACCCCTTAGACGTCTACGCAAACTTAACAAGTAAACAAAATCATTATTTAAGCAATTTACATAACACAACTTAAATTTGGTTAAGAGGCTGACAATACCCAAGCTATTCGTATACACTAGTCTTGCCCGTATAATATAGTACAATAAAGTGAACAGCAAAATATCAAAACGTGTATAAAATAGGATGAAATATAAAAAAAACATTAATTGCGAGAAAAATATCATCTTTATGACACATCAAATATGTAAAGTACATCAAGTTATGCCGTAAAATTAGACTAATAAAAACAATTGTAATATTTTATTTAACATTTTAATTTTTTTTAATATACTTTTTAGATTTGTTTTACTTAATTTCAAAATTAAGAAAATTATTTTACTTTATACATAACATTTTTATTACAATGATATATTTTGATATATTTTATTGCTATGATAATTAATTTTACAAGTGCGCAATGAACATTTGTACACATGCAAAATGGTAGATCATAACGAACAAATTGCTTATTATTATGTATCATCACATTTATGTACTGCGCCTATGTTTACAGATAAATAAATTGAATTTGAGTATTCGCTCATTATAAAGCGCACTCACTACATGTTCTTCTTACTATTTAAATTAGGTTGTACCTAATCGTCAAGAATTTTTATGCATGTTTTGGAGGATACTGTGATTTTATTCTGTCAATCTTTTAAAAGCAAATTAAAAATTTTAAATTACTTTTAAAAGATTTTTAAATTACTGACGTTCTTCTAAATATAGTCAAATTTGGTAATAACATTTTTAGCCAAGATGAATTTTAGAATTGTGTAAAAACGTGCAGAAAATCACAAATTTAGCTGTTATCACCGTCTTAAGTTGATGCCCATGTTAAGACAATGGATAATAAGAGCCCTAAACTACGAATACCGACCTCAACTCCTACGGAATAAAGATGCTACCAAGGTCAAAGTGTAATTAAATAATTTATTAATATTAAAGTAATATTTTAAATAGCTTATACAATAGTATTAAATGATCTGTATATCGTTATGCCCAATAATTAAAAACCATTTAAATAAATAAGCAACAATAATCAACAACAATCAACAATTTATGAGATAAACCATGTAAAAAAATTCAATAAATTGGTGACTAACAAAATCAAAAATAAGATGCAGGCCACATAAAAAGGCAGTATGTATAACAACAAAAATTTGTTGGGCATGGCTCCCAAAATTTTTAATAAACTACCCAAATATATTTTACAAAACAGGGAAGATAATCGCCTAGTTCAAAAAGAAACTTCTCGAACTTTTAATAAGTAAGGCGTACTATTTGACCGATAAGCTCGATATTTAGGCGAATACTTCGTAGGTCCGATTTGTGGAACAATTCGTTTTGATTAATTTATGTGTTATTTTTAAGTGTAAATTTGTATTGACATGAAATGAAATTTATATTATTTAATTTTGGATTTTTCCTTATCGCGCGTTGTGAAAGGGGGCTAGACGGAAAAAAAACTTACGAAAAGTTGTCACGACACTTTTTGCAGCTGTGCGGCGTGCGCATGTTTCTCTGTCTGTCTCTCTCTCTCTCTTATAGAAAGCAAGCCAGATATTTTCATTTCTATTTCGCATTGAAGTGTGGTGTCGCGACGATTATTTTTGTTGAGTGTATACAGGTTTTTTGTACATAATAAATAATAAAAAATAATTTCGTTCCATCCGGGTGTCCCTTGACACCTCTCAAGATTTTTAATTATTTTTTTGTGAATTTGTTATATAATATTTTGCATGCCGTATCAGGCTGAACATATTGAACCATACCTACCTACATTTATCGGACATCTTGAAATGTATTATATATTGTAATTACCTATGTTCAACAATAAATGATTGATTGATTGACTAAATCGACTGAAAGAATGCATTTATGTAGCTAATATTCAATTCAATTTAGCAATATATATAAGGTCCATTGATAGATGACATATTAATATAGATTTTCAATGATACCTAATAACACCAGTTGTTACTTGGTAGTATACTTTTACTCGCTCTACTAATTGTAGAGCGAATAAAAATATATTTACTGTCGTACTTAAATACAACATTTGATCAATACCTACCAGGAGCGTATACATTTCGCGGCTGAACTTCATGTAAATAAAAGTGATTCATAAATAACCATAAATTAAGCTACTTGCATAGAAGTAGTAGCTTGCAAGCAATTGTGTAGTGTATCAAAACCAATTTGAATTTTGAATTTCGAAGGATTTTCATCGTGCCAAATTTGGAACGCGGATATTAGATATACGAGTAAGAAGCGTTTTTCAGTCGAGTTGTGAAATTAATAGACTATCAAAATGGTATGAACTTTAAAGAGACGTAGACGGGTCGAAAATGTCGCATATTTTTCGAACATCATCGTGCACCATCTCGGGCTGCCATGGAGAATTTGATAAAAAAATTGGAAACTGTTGGTTCCGTTGAGGATGTTAACGTAGGTGGCCGTCCTAGTATGCGATCTACAGTAGAAATAAGGTATAAATATATAGGTATTGCAGTAGATATATTCACAATACACATATAGCTCCTGGGAAGCGTGCTTTGACGATGACGCGAGTTTCACGCTTTTTTTCAGTTATAAAGTAAAAATAAAATAAAAACATTTCTGTTCATTTACATTACATTATATTTTATCCCACCAAACTGTGTATTGTTGGCGGGATTAGCGCTCGTATCTTATACTACTTACTATAATTTACTATAATTTATCGCACATAGGGGTCTCCTTTTAAGTATATTAAATAGTTGTGTTAGGAGGCCTAGCTTTTTACAGATCATTCAAATGTAGGAATATGACGATGCAGTAACATCATCAAAAATATATTATAATATATAAAAATAAATGCAGTATATATATTGCAGTTGAAGAATTGACCGTGACGTGATCTACGGAAGAACTTTAAAGTTAAGTTTGTCCATCAATGCAACGTATATACATCTTACCTTCAAGACTTGATTCGTGTGATAGAGGAACTCTCTACATACAAGTTGATGCGGGCTTTGGTGCACGAGAGATAATGGCTGGGATAATATTCTGTTTTATGACATAAAATTATTCATCATCAGAAAAATTCGGCTGAAGCTTCATGTAAACGGCAAAGGGATAACAATACTTAGAGGAGCATAATCAAATTGAAATAACAGGGTTTCCGTAAATATTATTAGATATACTTACCTATTATTTGTCCCATAATCAATCACCCACGGTCTGCTCTATGGTGCAATTTTTTTTCAACTAGAATTTTGGGAATTTGGTGGTAATTCACGATAATAAAGCGGCAATCCTTATGGACGGGCTGGTCAATACATTTTGTGAGGCTATAGTAGATATTTTTAAAAGAAATGTAATGCGACATAAATTGCAATAGAACTTTGTTAAGTTGTAAGTGCAAGTTCGACGGGATTAGTCAAACCAAGGTATACCTAATTGGTCAAGCTGTTAAGTGTTTGGTGCTAGTAAGTTCAGTCCTTAAACACTTCAAATAATAGTATCACTCCAATTTAGTACATTACAAGGCCAAATTTCCAATATAACAATGTATAAATTTAGCATGAGAAAAGACTTGATACTAAAAAGGTACTTCAGAGGTTTGTAACCTCGGGAATATTTTCCTAAGCTAGTCTTGGTTTGGCCTGATTTTCAGTTTGCTATTTGTAACATGAGTATTTTTATTCTAGTTCTCAAGATAATAGATATACATTACTTGGACATTCAATGGTTAATACTTAATTATATAAGTAGGTATTACCTTAATGAATGCATATAATTCCCAAAAATGTTTTGCCGCCACCCCCATAACGACGTAAGGACGCATGCGCCATTCCTATACGCGACCCGCAGTAAAAAGGACGGGTCATAGTCACGTGACTTGACGCGGCATTCACTCGTCGCTCTTCGGCAGTTCTCGGCGAACCCGCCCCGTGAGATAACGTGTCCACGCGTCTCTAATTTAAACAACACCTAAATGTCAAATAAAAATATTTCGGAAAAACGCAGTGACATGTGATTCGCCCTAACCTAAACATGAATCGTACCATCCGTTTTATAGTTTTCGGAAGTGATATTCGTCGTATTTGTTGGTTTTACCTCTGATTTTGTGTAGCAAAATTTATTACTTACCTCGGTTCTAAGCGAGATCGTGTTTTCGCTAGCTCCTAAACCATTTGTGGCGGGTCGATGTTGTTTTTTTTTAAACAAGTGACTGTTTTGATTATGAAGGAACAGTTCAAAAACATTAGTGTATCGTGTTGATTTTTGTACCTACAAACATTTTTCTTTATAGATGTGCTAAGTGATGACTCGTGGAGGTGGCGTGTGTAGGTTTAGTGGAGCCATGACCTCTGCCAAATCGAAAAGTAGCCGAGGGAAACGTCGGCTGGGGGTCCCAACTCAAACTCAAAGTCAAACTTACATAGCCCCTGCGCCAGAGACTCCTCGGAGAGGGCTAGGTGCCGTGTTAATCCTTGCTTGTGTATTAGTATACCATAACTGCCTATATTGCGATTTCGTCTTTGACGATATAAGTGCCATTAAAGATAACAGAGACTTGAGGCCACAGACACCTTTAACGAACATTTTTCTTAATGATTTTTGGGGAACACCTATACATAAGGTAAGTACTTAAATTCTAAGTTTCTTAATAATAATCAAGTCTTTAAAAGAAGTATTAATGAAATGAACAGTGCGTACCAATTTCCAAGTAAAGAGACCGGTATCTATCGCATCTTAACCCGCTCTCTACTATTGCACGTTATTGTGGACAACAGATCGGTGAGAGAGTTACATCCTAATGATCGAAGTATCTGGGCTATTTAGTGACTGAGGTCAATATGAAGATGGGTAGTCGCTCGTCATAGACAATGAAGTTACACGTTTGCTACAGCATGTCATTAACTTGCAGACCACTGAGATGCTTTCTGTTGTTTTACCATTTTATTCTTTGGCAAAGGTCAGAGACATAGCGTACACATTTGGAGATAATTTATATAAAAATTGTCTATTGACTTTTCAAAATGTAGATGACCACTAAGGATTTTAGTAATTCATCCTACATGTCGGTTAAATAGGGTATAAAAGTTTGCCTGGACGCTCGGAATTTCTTATTGGAAATCCTTTCGGGATTATAAAACCATGAATAACATAACATTGTGTCTGATACAATGTTACCACTAAACTGCCTACAAACCAGTATTCTAAATACGTAGATAGATAATAAATAGCCGACTATTTCAAACATGTACATTAATCCGGATAAAAGATAGCCGTCCAGTTTTCAACGTAAGATATGTCATATCCACTAAGTTCAATTTTCTTATTGGTATTAAATTTCGTTGACAAGTTTATGCTTGATGGGTTTGCACTTGACCACAATCTCACCTGGTAAGTTAAGATGTGGTCTCAAATGTACCGCGCGTACCCGCAAGATGCCTGCTCACTCTAGCCTTGAATAGACCCGTATTATGTGTCTGGAGGGTGTTTCCTAACCGAACCATTCAATACTTATATTAAAGGTTCAACCACGTCAAAGTAATACATATTAGTAATACTTTGAAGCGGTTGAATGCCAGTGCTGCCTTTTCCAAATCATAAGCATTAGCGAATCTAGCCACTCGGTATTGTTACGAGGATTCAACGCCGCAAGTTTAGCTTATGTATACAAAAAATGGGAAATCATAAATTTAATCGTCCTGGAGGTTTGGAACCAGCACCCTTTACCAATCTGAGGTACCTAGGCGCTCTGCTGTTAAGCAAAAAACGATACACACTATCAGATCCAATTCCCTTGCTAGCACCTTTCCAGAGAATGTAGGTGTTATTCATCAGCTCTGTTTTCTAGAAACATGGCTTCAGTATAGTGCGATGAAAGAAAGACCAGATCTGATGATATAGGAAACAATAAGTAGGCTTCTTCACCTAGAATAAGATAAATAACGCGGCCCACCACAAAGCAGATGAAAATCCTCCTTTTCTTGCTCGACTGGGGGACGTAGGAACACAAAAGAAGCAGTCTCTAAAAAATACGTCTCTTATCAATAGATCGACTATTCTTTCTAGCGATCGATTTGAACGAGATTTATATATATTATTCCAAAAGCATTCCGTATATAATAAAAAGGAGAAAAATTAATCGAAATTTATGCGTTTATTACGGAAAGCATTCCGTATTGAATAAAAAGAAACAAAAAAAAAGAAAAAAATGAAATGAGAAATGCCATAAAATACATATAGTTCTACAAACTTATCTGGCCCGGTGGCCAAAAGTAGAACTAACGACGCCAGTTTGAAATGTCAATCGGCCTGTTATTCCATGACATTCCTGCCATTGATTGTTTGTTGCGCGTATTTATTTTTCTTTATGTGGTTTTTAATTGTGTAAATTGCCGAAAGATTTAAAAAGTGATGCGAGGAACGTTATATTACAAGTATTGAATTATATGAAGGAAGAAAAACGCCTTCAGACACCAATTATACCATTCAATAAGTTGTATGAACGCGTAGCTGCTGCTACAGGTTAGTGTTGTCAGCTTCTGAAAAAATACGAAACTCCCCCTCGCACTTTAAATTAAAATACAAATTTTAAAATATTCATTATTTATTTAATTTTCGCTATTTCCTTTGTAGGTGTCCGGGAGCGATTTGTAAGAAAACTTGTGAAAGAAAAAGAGCAAGCAGATGCAAAAATTTATAGCAGATCAGAATATTGGTAGATCGAATTCTGTAATCCTATCATTGATAGCAGAAGCTTTTGATAAAATAACAGTCAATGAATGGCAAAAGCATTGCAACCATGTAAAAAATATTGAAAATATGTATCGAAAAAGGGATGGATACTTAGACGAGCCTTTCATCATTAATTTAGGTAGTGATAGTGAAAGTGAAAGCAGTGATTCTGATAATGATGATGATGATGAAATGACTTCTGAATTAAACCAATCCAGTGACATAATAATACCTGGAGTATCTCCGTTAGAGAACACTCAGCATACATTTTATGTAAATGGTCATAATTATTGTATAAAAATATAAAGATTTGTAATGACAGTATTTGTTTGCTTTTTAGTGAAGTAACATTTAAGTTACAATGTGCATATTATTTTTACCCACTTTATTGCAAAAAATAGTTACTAGCAACACTAAATGCGATAACAGCGACGCTGCCAGCGGGTCAGATAAGTTTGCGGAACTGTACAAGAAAAACATACAACAGAATTGATAACCTCCTTTTTTTGGAACACGCATAAAATATGCATTAAACCATTTTACGATCAAAAAAGTCTCCGTTCTAATGAGACGATAAAAGGATTGACAGAGGGGGTATGAAAACATGCAAACATTAAAAACAAAGTATGAATATTACCAGAGTAAGCATATTCTTACGCTAGATATTCTATTGTTTTTCTCACGCATATTAAATATATAATGTGCAATTATAGTAATTAGATGATTTGTCTGTAGTATTTTGTAGTGTTTTCTCCAGCGCCAACGACTAGACATCTAAACCCATATTTTGCATAATTTATATAGAGATTAAAAAAAAATGTCGAGGTTCCTCTTAAATTTTAATAACCTCTTAAATTGTTTATGGGAAAGGATGAGTAGGTACCATCACATCATCTCTGCACATGATAAAAGTTATTAACAATGTTTCCAGAGGCATCAGGGAATTACTAGAAACTTTTATTGAAACAATGGCTAATATAACACAATGAATTTTGTAATATTTTGGATTTCTTTATATGAATATAATACCTAGTTAGTTATTGTATAACATGGAATTGATGCACCACATATTACAACTTAAGCTAACTTGTTATGTAAACAAAATTTTTGCATGTATTGTATTTTATGACGCTCCATTCGTCTGTTCCATATTTTATGCAAAATAAATAGATTGGAATTTGATAGGTTGTGATACAATACTTGTTGTTTTGAGCTTTAATCCATATTGCATTAGTTATGTAGTTATAAGCGAGATAGAAATAAACATAATCAGCGTAACTCTCTACAGCATTCTGAAACTCATAATTTAAAATATATATATAACTACTCATAAATTGTTGGTGCCTTTTACGCTTGGACGAGCATTGCAGTTATTTAATTAATAAGTATACTGTCAATCATATCAATCCTCATGCCATTAGATAAATTAGTAATAGAATTAATAAACAATTGAATAAAAATTAAAAAAATATTTTTTTATAAATATGTTTGTTTGTAAGCAATGGCTGCGCAAAAACGCGGCTACAATGATTTTAAAAATTCCTTTATTTAAACATTAGAAATTTTTGGAAATTATAACCGAATTTGTGTATAACCCAAGGTTTCAAAAATTTGCGTATAATAGTCAATTAGGCGTGCGCTGCGAAAACTAATTATAATCCATAAATTTATGTACTACATGTTTACAGTACTCATTATCAGCCATAAAAGAATCTATGAGATTATATGTCTCAACTATGATAGTTACGGCACAATGAGGCGATTTTCTTCATATAAGTTAATAAAGATTTCTAGTTATTTTCAATTTGTCCACATAAAGAACTAATTTATCTTTCTATGCCCGTGCTAAGCAGGGCATTTCAAAATAAATTTATTTCCAAGCTACCTCTATCGTTTTCAATCAATTCATCTCATACTTGAAAAGAAAGACGCTTTCGAATTGATTTACCAATAAAAATAAATTACCTCCAGACAGAATCGTTTGGTAGTTGTTTATTAATGAGTATCATAACGGTGATTTTGATATATTTATTTGATATATTTTATGTTATTTTATTGCTTTAGAATACTTACAGCTAGAATACAAATGAAACATAGAATAATAGATGAACGTCAATTCCAAGTTTTCACAGATATCTTCTACTATATAAAAATAAGTCGGGTTTTCCTTCCTGACGCTATAACTCCAGAACGCACGAACCGATTTCCACGGTTTTGCATTCGTTGGAAAGGTCTCGGGCTCCGTGAGGTTTATAGCAAAGAAAATTTACAAAATTAAGGCGTGTAACACCGCGGGGCACAGCTAGTCTTCTGTACTATATAAAAATAAGTCGGGTTTTCCTTCCTGACGCTATAACTCCAGAACGCACGAACCGATTTCCACGGTTTTGCATTCGTTGGAAAGGTCTCGGGCTCCGTGAGGTTTATAGCAAAGAAAATTTATAAAATTTTACGCGGGTAACACCGCGGGCACAGCTAATTATTTATATAATTTTGGTTGATTTTATTATATAAAATACCAGCTTTTACCAGTGAGTTTGTTCTCTTTATCCCTCAAGTCAGTTCTTTTCGTGAAAATATTATAAATTATAAAAATGTATGTGCCCATAACCAAATGTGTGTAAAATTTCATGATAATAGTGTTGTATAGTTAACAAACAATTAAATAAACTTACATATATTATTTAGGAGTTTCACGAAGGAGTTTTGACAGTTTTACGTTCACTATATTATTATTTTGAACCATATAATATGTCAGGTAGTCTCGACTTTTATAGTTAAATTAAGCCCATTTTTAGGCTAATCTCTTAGTACTTTCTTTGGAAAATTTAAAATACACAGTTTCATATGATGTCAGATCGTAATAAGTACATGTTCCCCCGGGGATTCTTATATATTCTGTTCTTGTGTCCTGTTTCTATATTTGATCTTGCTTCCCATATCACATATTTCTGTTACATTTGACAGGCCGGTTGGTCTAGTGCAAGGCCAAAGCTCGTGGGTTCGATCCTCACCTAGGACAAATCTTTGTGAAATGAGCACGATAAATTGTTCTGTGTCGGAGTGTAAATTATCTATAATATGTATGTATGTAGAATATATACGTATGTTGATCAGGCAACTAATTGCCATCTGAGCCCCAACTAGGCAGAGCCTGTACCTGCCTAGTTTGGGATCAGATGGCAGTATATTAATTATTATTTATGCTTAATCATTGAGCGGAGACAACTGCTCAAACGTTCGTTTTCCGTCCCCTTGGGGTATGTCCTTATTTTTTTATTTAAAAAACACAACAACCGTTCTAAATAAATAAATGCTCATATCGCGAGAATTTTACAAACATGCAATTAGCACAATGGACACCGAGACACAGAACAAACATTTTAGTGAAATAGTGGCCCTATACGGAATTGAACTCGAAACCTTGAACAATCATCAGTTCTATGTTTCTTTCTTGCCATATTATTATAGCGCTGTGTTGTGGAGGGAATAGTGTTATTTTCCAACTCCACCTACACGTTTCTGATTAAATTCCTTGTGGGACCCAAAGCTGTTTACTTTTTCCCGGGACGTGTTTGAGCATCAATGCTTGGAAACTCTTCATTGCGTGCCATTCTCCATGCTGAAGTACAGGAGCTGCAGTGGCGAAAATATAAATATACCACAACTCCTTACATGGATACATAAATATTTTTTGAAATTATGAATATAATAAAATCTTTCTTGGGTATTAAGCTTGCTTACAATCTTCTTTATTTTAATCGTATGAGCAGTGGTTAACCTAGTCTCCGAGTTGTACAAGACACCCAGTAAGCCTCTGACGTCGCCGCGTCGTTTAATAATTTCAACTTACCGTGTCTTCCAAAGCACCGAGAACCGCCCAGAAATTAAACCAATTCACCCATCTCTAGACTGACCGCGTCTAGATGTCTAACCTTTGCCGATCATGGACTGATGAGAGCAACTGGCATTTAATACAATAAAATACTGAGCTTTTTATTAGAAGATATTTTGGTAAAATATGTTTTTATTAAACTTCTGTGACGTCATTAGAGGAATTGTCACGAATTGTTAGGAACATTATTACATTGAATTGCGTTCATTTGTAGGTACTTATATTTTAATATAGGTATCTACCAGATATTACGTTATTTACTGAAAGCGTCGAAGCCCTGGACCAAGTGCGATATTTAATGTTTGGAGACTATCAAGGTTTAATACCATTTTGATTCTATTTGATACCTAAATTAAATTATCTAGCACCTCGACGAGCAGTTAAAAAACTTGTAAAGAATGTGGCCAAAAATTATGACGTCAGCTTGTCTGGAACACATTTTTTTCACATAGTTGGAGACAATATATCGTAATTATTTATTTGTAAATATTCAATATCTTTTGATACCTTCACATATATGTTTTTTTTAATTTATGACGTCAATTGCCATTCAATTGGCGTTTACTTTAGGTATCAAATAGTACTAAAAATGTATTGAACCTTGATTGTCTCCAAACATTAAATATGACACTTGGTCCAGGGGTTGTGACGCTTACCTACTATTTACTACCTATTTTTATTTAATACTATGACTGCTCTATGAAAATTATCTCTGTGTCGCGGCGTACTTTACCAACATTATAATTGCCAAAGACAAAGCACGTCTAGACTCAGAACAACAATTTATGGGTCATACAAATAGATTTCCTGTACCTACGGGAATTTGAAGCCAGGCCACGAAGTGGCGAGGCGACTGTCTTGCAAACGTGCAGTCTGTCCTATATATCTACCAGTTGGTAGTAATAATAAATAACATCTCTTAATTTTTTTGTTTGTGATATTGTACACTGTTTTTACCCTTCTTGCTCTGCCAGTGGTTTGCTGCAAGAAAACTCATCAATGAATTAAGCTCGCTTTTTAGATGACTTTCGTAAATACACTTGTTTCAACTGTATCTTTTCCGATTACAAGAGATAATAAGAATTCAATTAGATGTTCAATGGCCAATAGGAAATGTTTCTTATCAGATTCACTCTCCGAAAAGAGCTTGGTGAGGATTTTTAATAACAGACTACCAAAAAGCAGGTTGATTTGCCTATATATACATATTCCATTATATTCCAAATAAATGGCAACTATCGTTCTAAGTTGATACGCAAAGTCACAAAGCTGCTTTTTCGATTGAGGATCCGAGATACAAATGCTTAAAAATTCGTATCCAGCCGACCCGCACACACATGAACTTAAGTTTCATCATCAACCATGATTTCGTCCACTGCTGGACATAAGCCTCCTCTAAAGGCTTTTTATTTATTACTTTTTGCACAAGATTGTACAGAGGCGGACTTAATGCCGAAGGCATTCGCTTCCAGTCGACCAGTCGGCTTTTATAACGTTGCCATTTGGAGGGGTTTGCTGTAGTCACCGCGCTTGACATACTAGTTGGCAGTCGCGTTTTACGGCAACCTCGATATGGTATGGGGTGGCCTTGTTATTATTTCTGGGCCGGAAACCACACAGCTTAAACTTAAGTATACAGTTGAAGCCAGAACTGAAATTTTCTCGCGTTTCCATCTTCAATAAATGTCAAACCGCACCACATTATATTGAATTTAAGTATTCGGCTCCTACCTACACATATAATACTAATTTTATTTATTTGTCACCAACCTTACATCTACCATTACAGGATACATCCCAATGCAGTAGCGAAGACCCCAACTTGTCTTCTTCCTATAACATATTACTGTATGTGCTGTCCTTGTAAATTCACTCAGTGTACAGTAATAATATAATATCCTGGGACATACATTACATTTTCTGGAAACTGCTGCATGCGAATAGCGCAAGACCGGCAATTGTGGAGATCTTTGGGGGTGGCCTTTGTCCAGCAGTGGACGTCTTTCGGCTGATATGATGATGATGATCCTGGGACATTATTCACACACGGCCATCTTATCCCAAACTAAGCAGAGCTTTGTACTATGGCAACCAGATAACTGATATACCTACTACACGTACATTTTTTTTTGTAAATGCATATCATATAGATAATTTACACCCAGACTCCGGGTAAACAGACATGTTGATGCACACAAATATCTGTCCCGCATGGGAATCGAACCCACGACCTGCGGTCTGAAAGGCAGCGTACCTACCAACCACGCCAACAGGCCCGTCAGGTATGTATGTACGTACTACATACGTTTCTGATACGAAACTTTATTCTGTATAAACTCTTCACTTCGCAACGAGGACGTTCAAATTTTAATTGGGATTTGGGATAATTACCTATTCCAAATCCCGACTTAATTTTAAACGTCGCCATTTCAACTTAATAAATAGGTACGATTCCTGTTTTCCTGTTCACCATTCCTTGGTTCTCTAGAGAGTAACCTTATTTACCTGATGAGAATCGATATTATTTCAGCTATTAGGTATTATATCCAGTTGGGAAGATACAGTCAAAAACGAATATTTCTATTTTATGCCAACATTTATGAACACTACTCAGAACCCATGGTAGCATTAAAGCGCGACCGTCGTTATACAAACATAGACCGGGAATAATATTTTTTTAGACCGGCATTTAATTGATTTAAACATTACGCTCACTTTTATGAAATTAATCCCTGTGTCGCGGGGTACCTTACAAACATGTAATTAATATAATATTTAATAATATTTAGGGACAATGTCACACAGATCATCCTAGCCCCAAACTAAGCAAAGCTTGTACACTATGGGTACCAGGCGACGATATACATACTTATATAGATAGATAAATATTTATATACATAGAAAACATCCATGACTCAGAAACAAATATTCGTGCTCATCATACAAATATTTGCACTTACCGGGATTCGAACCCAGGACCACCAGCTTCGTAGGCAGGAGCACTACCAACTAGGCTACGGTGACCGTCGTTTGATGGACACAAAGGACATCCAGACTCTGGACAACTAGTTTTATACAATTATTTATGGGTCACACAAATTTTAATAGTTGTCCTGCGCAGGAATCGAACCCGGGACACGAAGTGGCGAGGCGACTGCCTTAACAGCTGCGCCACACGTGCAGTCAAATAATATCCGTTTAATATAGAAAGCTACTATTTTAAACTTAGCCGCATTACTAGATTTTTTTTTATTTCATTCACTATTTCATCAAGTTTCTTTATTCTTCTTTATGAGCAGTGGTTACCCTGGTGTCAGAGTTGTTCAAGCCACTGATATGACTTATCGTCTCTTGTCTAAGGACTACCACCGGGACCGACAGCTTAAAGCGCGCTCCGAAGCACGGAGCTCAGAAATTAAATCATTTTAACAGTCACCCATCTTTGTACTGGCCGCGTGCCTAGGTGCTTTTAAAATCGGTTCATAAACAACTGAGCATTCGTCTACGTACATACAAAACAAATCGCTAAGACACAATTGTATTTTACTTATTCATTACTTTGAAAAAGTATGATTAAAACCATTCAAATAAGTTATTCAGAATCATTAAATAACCATAATCATTATCACATGTAACTAATTAAAATAATCTACAATAGTATTAATAGAATTAAAGTTGGTTCAGATGTGCGCGCGCGTTACCGCGTCCAAAAATCAAACAAGAATTTTAAATGTATTACAGTCAATTTTCAATTTTTATTACTAACAATGATTCTGTATATCAGATATTAGTGACCCGCGGCTTCGCAAGCGTAGATAGATAGAAAAATAAGCATAATATAATAATGTCCTCCTAGCCGAATTTCAGCCACGGCGGCCCGTCTCCATAGAGATAAGCCATCATGTGAAGAAAAACTGTTGTTATGACTTTACTGTAACAGTTATCCATATAAGTAACCTCACGGACTTTTATGTGGATAATGTGAGTACTAACCACATGTAGATCATTATTTAATGTATTATCTAATAAGTTGGCAAATATTTGATACTTAATAAAATATGTTTCAATCACACTAATATTATAAAGGCGAAAGTTTGTAAATGTGTGAGTGTGTATGTTTCTTACTTCTTCGCGTCTAAACGGCTGGAGTGATTTTAATAAAATTTGGTATGGAGTTAGCTGACACCCTGGATTAATATATAGGCTATAATTTATAAAATTCAACGCGAGTATATTTTTATCATTTTTAAATAAACTTAGGTATTCAAATCTAATATATTCGTTTTATAATTATATCAAATGAAATATCGACATCTTATCGTTATTTAAAAAGCACACGAAAGACGTGTGCAAGGATCGTGACAAATGGAAGTCCGTTGTCTCTGCCTACACCTCTGAGAAACTGGCGTGAGGGTATGTTAAGTAACACATTTTTAATCATTCGTTGTATCTGTAATTAAATGTATTGTTTCCTTTCGTGACATCTTACCACACTGCCTATATAATGGTACAGAATTAATGTCACACAAAATAAAGACAACTATTTTTCTACAGATCAGCATCATCATCATCATGACAGCCATAGTACGTCCACTGCTGGACAAAGCCCCCCCCAAAGAATGGGGGATATGCCATAATCGCCACGCTTGGCAGACGGGTTGGCGATCGCAGTATGTTGGTCATAGTTCACAGAAAAACGCTGCTGCCCGTTCTCTGGTCCCCTCGGTCGATTTCTACGCCCGTCACGGGATGAGATGGGGTGATGATATTCTATGTCGTCACCACACAGCCACACACTACAGATACTCCACGATATTTCATTTTTTTAATTACTAATCTACCATCAATATTGTAAGAACATTTCTTCTACAGTATCTACTATTCCTTTAAAAATACAATTATCTAATGACACAGTCATCACCGTACTCTGGCTTTTTCGTTGAAACTTCTCCCTAGAGGTTGGAATCTGCGTGGAGTAAAAAAAGGCTATTCGATGTTTTTAAGGTGTTACAATATGTTGACGGCCGAAATAATATTTACAATGAGATGAATATCTTAGGACATTATTCACACACGGTCATCGGGGGGTTACCGGCTGAGTCGCCGAATATCGGGATGATGATCGGCGCGCGGCGTTCAAATAAATAAAGGTTAAAAATAAAAAAACTTAATCAATCGCTAATTCGGCTTCGACGTTGAAAATCGGTTTCGGACCATTTATGACGTCACATGCTCTCATGGAAGCCGAATCACCGCATGGTAGCCCCCCTGATCCCAAACTAAGCAGAGCTTGTACTATAGAAACCAGATTTTCTTTTGTAAATACATACTTATATAGATAATATTAATGATATACCTGAAAATAGAGCAGTTTACAGTACAGATGATAACTATCAGTGTTAAAACTTTGTTGAAATAGGAGGTGAAGATGGAATGAGGTTTGATTTCATATAAAGTCCAGAGTTTCCAGGATTTTACCCACTTTAAAATGTAGCTGCTTCCGGTGGACCTCCTGCAACGACATTTCTACCATATTCCCAAAAGTCGGCAAAAAATGTGAAAATTAGATCTAAGTAATGAATGCCGCAACATAACTTATGTTGCGGCTGAGTTCCAATAACCAAATAATAGTTTTCTAAAGAGAAGTGCGAATTGATTGATTAATTTATTAATGTTAGTGGATGTCTTAAAAGTAAAGTTGGCCAATCAAAAAAGTGATTCCAGCCTACTTTACTTTATTGTCATTACTCATAGCAAATGGAACCAATCAATTCTCACATATTTTATTTGGAAAACTCTCCATTTGGAGTGGTAAAAATAAAAAGAAAAATAGTAGATAGGTATATTTTACTGTGTTGTATGTATCACACTAATATTATAAAGGCGAAAGTTTGTGAGTGAGAAAAAGTGAGTTAAGAAATTTTAAGAAAATTAAGAATGGAGTTAGCTGACACCCTGGATTAACACATAGGCTATAATTTATAAATTTAAGGCGGGTAAAACCGCGGGGCACAGCTAGTTTGATCATATATGTTATTATTACACTTTTAATTATTATTGTTATCATATTACATTGCAAAATGATAATAGTCGTAATATAATTAAAATTGAACATTAATAACGCAAATTCAACAATAACAATCACAAAATACTCATTATTTTAATGACAAGTACTTGATGGATTGGCAGTAAATTACCAATATGAGGCTTCACTTTTCGATTTTACTTAACGATTCAGTTTTGGCAGAATTAACCACAAATCTCGCCGTTCAGTGATATTCAACGTTTCTTATTTTGTTAGCTGCATTAATGACCATTTGAAGCCATTGGTTCAATCAAACAAAAAAAAATAGCTGTCTTGTGGCGGCATAGAATATCATCCCCCCATCTCATCGCGTGGGGGGCGTAGAAATTTTCTGTGAACTATAACCATCGAACTGCGATCGCCAACTGCCAAGCGTGGCGATTATGGTATTGCATATCCCCCCATTCTTTGGGGAGGCTTTTGTCCAGCAGTGGACGTACTTTGGCTAATATGATGAATTAAACAAGTTCATGAAAGATGGCAAGCACACACACACTACAAGTTGTACGTTTTGTTGTTTGTGGTCCGTTTGCACGTCTGAATAAGCGTTGCGGCAGCCACGGCAGTGGTGGTGGCAACTGCAGTGTTTTGCCAGTCTGACACGTACTGAATATGGAAAATGCAAGTTTTTAAAAGTAACAGTCGCTGAGCTTCTTAAATATTGTCTGCCTTAATTATTAGGTGAAGTCAAGCCAACCTTTTAGTTCTTCACAACCGGAAGCAGATAAATTTTCGTGGACTTACGAATTGTGAATCCCCATTTTTTGTCACGCCAACGTAAACCCTGGTTGCGTCTCCCACTTTGGGAATCAATTATATAAATATTTCTTTATGTGTGATGGTTGAAGAAAGTTATAAATTATAAATAAAGTTATAAATTATAAGTAAATAAAGTTAGACAAGTCTGTAGCTTTAAACTTCATGATGTAGCCAAGTTGTGCTTTAGTAGCACTCCCTAATGGCCTTGGACCGTCAGATTGTTTTAAGAGAAATCCCTATAGCTGAGACTTCTCGCTCTTCACGCAAATTATTATTAAGTAGTGAAAAATAAATTTATTTCCAGTATACTAATTTGACAGTCGTTATCTAGAATGATTAGTCTTCTATCATTTTATTCCGGCAGTATGAGGTTAGGGATTAGGCACGTACCTAGGTGCCTACTATTCCTTTAAAATACAATTATCTAATGACAGTCATCACCGTACTATGGCTTTTTCGTTTAAACTCCTTCCTAGAGGTTGGAAGAGCCTGCGTGGAGCAAAAAAAGACTATTCGATGTTTTTAAGGTGTTACAATAAATTGTCGGCCAAAATAATATTTACAACGAAATAATAATGATAAAAAGAGTGACTGCCAAAGTAGTTCAATTTCTGAACGTCAGAATGTACGATATGCCGTCAGTATTGGTTACAGTCGTTAAGACATATCAAAGGCCTATGGAGCGGCTCCACAAACTCTGACCCAAAAGTACCTAACCCCTGACCATACGAAAAATAAAGTAAATTATATACCTACACGTAATTACACTAACATTCTCTGTCAACAAAAAATGTACCAAATACACTGGAAGGCCAAATGATATGCCATTCCTCCTTGTTCCCATTTATCACGGCTAATGTATTTTCACAAACACGTAAACATAATTGGTGAGCGCGATCACTGCGACACATTACTTTTGGACGATAAATAAATCAACCTTTTACGTGATACCTGGGTAATTTATTGTGAAGTTGTTGCGAATATTTCAGGCATATTGCAGCAAGCAACGGTATGCAATGATCCATTAAACTGAGATCGGTAACGCGGTGTCCTCTTGATGGAATTTGGACTATGTCAGCCAAGAATCCTTAGATTAATGTAAATTTGGATCAAATTAGTGAAACAAACAGACATGCAATCCAACTAATATTATAAATGCTAAAGTTTGTGAGTATGGATGTTTGTTACTCTTTCACGCAAACACTACCGAGTGGATCTTGATGAAACTTTGTAGTAATATAGCTTATATATGAGAATAGCACATCACTATAATTTACAAAGTTAAATACGGGTAAAACCGCGGGTACAGCTAGTACGCACGGCTACATATCAAGCTATACATTTCCAATATAAGCTGACCTCTTATTGTATGCAAATCCTATACAACGCGGAATCAGCTTATACTGTAAACGAATAGCTTTATGTGTAGCCGTGTGAACAATTATATTTTTTGCGCGTGAGCTTTGTGTGTGATATTTATAAGACAGATACAAATATCGAAGATTTTCTCTTAATTCATTCTTCATTAAAAATTATGCAGTTTTTAATGTGTATCTTTGGATGGCTTCTAAGAAACTTATCCAGTATAAGATCTGCGTTAGATTTGATTGAGTAAAAAAATCTCAACTGACTTCAACTTTTCTTACCAATTACCAGTTCGAACAAAACATATATGGGACTAAACTTTTTACAGAAAAAAAACGTAGAGTCGCATCAACAGCGTTGCGGGCAAAAGTTAGTTTACTAAAAGCAGCTGTTTAATACAATGGATTAAGTGCATAAATCTATTAGGGTAATAAACCTATCTCAAGTCGGCTGAATTATTCTTCAAAATTGAAAACCTCTCAACTCAGATAAGAGAACAATGCAAATGTGCCACAGCTTGGGTATCGTTAACGGAAAGTGTAATCAAAGTAATCGCTTCTTCCTTCAGAACATATTCGTTGCGTTGAACGGGATGCCGGGGGAATGGAATATACAAATAGCACTGAGAGATGTGGCTACACGACTCATGCATGATTTCTATAGAGAAACAAGAAATCTCTATTTGATTTTCACATGTTATATTTTGTTTCTTTGTTCGTAAGTAAAATCGCTGCTAAGGCACAACGCTAAACGCGATGAATTTGATTTACCTTTTTTAAGGTTTTAAATAACCAACGTAGACTTTTTCTTGACTCATGAAGTATATATATAGGTAATATTATCCGGTAATAGAAATAACCATGAGTGTCGTCATACACACAAGGTCCGTTCTAGTAATAACTCCCTCAATGTTCACCTCAATATAGATACAACCAAAAAGACACGATGTAGTTATATCATATTATAACTAAATTTATAAAAGCTCACAAAAATTATATAATTGAATGATTAATGGTGAAATCTAATATAGGTTGTTGTACTTAATTACTAAAACATTTTTTTTTTTCATTGTAATTTATAATTCATAAATATTTTAATCTAGTTTACATTTGCTACATTTATTATTGATCAAAAGCTAAAGACAAATCTTGTTTTCCTATATTTAGTGGTCATTATAAAAATTATTTATTCTGAATATTTTGGAATGTTAATCCCGTAAGATCAACGTGCACTTTTTTTTAAAGGTATGTATATTTTATAGCATATAAAGGACTAATAGTATCCTTAAAGTCATTGGTGATACGTACGACTCCGCATTATGAAGGAATTCCATTAAAATAGATGTTACTAACATGGGTTTAGAATAAGTATTACCAACACTGTCTAAAAATAAATTATTATTATAATAAAATATCGATGCAATAAAAAGTACATTTCTTCTCCGAGTAATCCATCTATGTAGCTAGACAAAAGCCCCATGTTAGCTAGGGTGGGATCCGTGCCGACGAGGAATGCGTTGGCCTCTTAACCCCTATGACTCATGACCCCGTGTACAGGTTTGAACCACTGACACTAGGGTAACTACTACCCACAAAATAAAGTAAACGATTTTTATTGGCAATCTCAGTAGGATACGCTTAGAGCCAGTTGTTCTCACAGATCCTTAATTATGTGAAAATAATTAATATGAAAACATTTGAATTTCTTTCTTTAGTATAAAAATAAAGAATACATATTAAACTCATATTAGAATTCGCCAAACTGCATTACACAGTTTGTTAACGAAATAAGCACTCAGTTACCTACAGCACTTTAAAATAAAATAAAAAAAAAACAATTGAACGTAAACAAAAAAAAATATAATAATAATGATAAATTGGTATTACACTGTATGACTATTTTTAGGGCTACATATTATGGAGCCTGACATGCTTTCGCATTATATTTTTTTTAACTGAATGAGCTAGCGAGATTGCTATATATTGTTTTGGTATTTTTGTGTGTTCTTTTAGTTGGTCTGGGAATAGAATTTTGTATTCTAATAAACGCCACAACACGCATCAATTTCCCTTCCTTAGTTAGTTACCTTTTATTAATACGTATATTACGTTCAAACACAGACGCAGTTCTTTCTAAATTGTATTCAATAGACAACCCCAGACTGTTTTAATTAGTTACTAAATGAAAGGAACGTGTTATTAGTTTCAAGAATATAATTAAGTGCTATACCTTAATATACGACAAGCCTCTAAAATTTTTGTAGCCATATGAAACGATTATTGCATTTGCATGACAGTATTCTTTATTTGAAATAGGGAATATTCTATGTTACACGGTCTCAAAATAATGTCTTCTCTCTGTCTGTTTTCGATGGGGACACTTTTCAAAAAAAACTTTTGATAAAGCCGTATGATGCTAACTTTTGTTTTATACTACCAAACGATAGCTTATGGTGTACATAAGTCGTCACTCACACATTGCTCTCTGCTCATCACTCTGGCGATCTTAGTCACAACCAGGACCTATATAATTATAATAATGTTAATACCTATTATATTAGCATGGTTCGGCAACTGTTCCATCTACAAAGCAGTAGAGACATGAAGATTCATGTCGCTACTGCTTTTGACCAATGAAATGCCAGAGAATTCTCTATATAATTACGCGTGAACCGATGCCCTACTTTGATTGGTTGAACACAGTAAGCATAGCAACGCAGACCCGTGTAGCCTAGGTCTATTGCTATGCTCTGCTGTCGGTATTTTCTTCCCCAATAGACATGGTTATACGTAAATAAACTTTGCTTTTTCTTACCTCAAATTAAGAACAAAAAAATCGCTCTGACTCAGATTTTGTATCTACTGAGTGTTGAGTAAACCTGTAACTGATATATTCAAGAGCAATTTTAATAGCTTATGTGGAAACAGGCTAAAAACTCAAGTTTACCAATATATCTATAGTGTCCAACTATATACCCCAATCTCCCCCCGAACAGTTTCCTAGTTTCGGAGCAGGGAGAACAAACAAGTCCTCCATTCACCAAAACCTGTGATTTTTCTTATGAAAATACTGGAGAAAAAGTTTAAGATAACAACAGAGTTCGAAATGAATGAAGAAATCTCTCTCATAATTCACAATACAAAATGTGAATCTTAGTTATCGGTTTACGAATTTGGTAAATAAATTACTTTTGAACTACAAACTTACAAAAAGACTGTTGTTTTTAGACCTAATTAATTTCATTTATTATTTGAGTAATTCCAGCCGCTTTCGAGCTATTCAGCATTCTAAGATGGCTTAACGACTGTTGTGTAATGACTACCGCCGGGACCGACAGCTAAATAAACGTGCTCCAAAGGTACGTTTATACAAAAGTTGAACTAAGTTTCATTTTTGCCAAACTCTTAATCATAATAAGTCTTACAATACTTTTAAAAATATAAGTTGAAAGATAACTGTAAGACAATGGACTGCCCGTTGGTCTTGCGGTAGCATGTTCACCCGCAGAGAACGAGGTCCTGGGTTCAAATCCAGGGTCGGTCCGAAAAGTTATTTTGGGACTTTTCTGTAAAAAGAAAACTTTCACAGCATCAGCCCGAAGTTTGGGAGTTGGCGGTATTATACCCCCGTGCCTCGGAGAGCACGTGAAGCCGTCGGTCCTGTACCTGACCTCTTTCCGGTCGTGTCGCTAGGCGTCCCATCGGATCCTGAGAGTGATGGAAGTGTCAAGTGAATCCTGAGAGTGATGGAGTGCTCCTGTATTTGCGCACACACTTGTGCACTATAATATGTCCCGCGCAGATGGCTAATCTCTATTGAGGCTAGCCGCCGTGGCTAGGAGGACATTATTATTATAAGACAATGACATTTATAAATATCTACCTTTTTACCTTTTCTTTCTCTCAACGTCCCCAACAGCAATACAAACTACAGACAAAACTTTTTTTTTATTTGATCCGCTAAATGTTACAATAAGTTGGTTGACTTTTCTGATCTTGACTTATTCACAACCAAGCCACATGTATTTAAGCATACACTTACTAAATATTGGTTCGAATTGGTTCAATAACTGTGTTGTTTATCAAGTGTAATTGCATAGTTAAGCATAATATCTCTATTTCATTTTCGTTGTCTTATTGTATCTTATATTAAGCAAACAAGCTATTTTTGTATTCATTTGCGAAAACATATAATTGGTAATTAGTTGTAATAACCTGTTTCTTATCATAAGTTGTTAATACTGTTTGTTTTCCTAATAAAATAATATAAAAAATAAATCAGCCTGATATCGGCCACTGCTGAACATAGGCCTCCCCCAAAGGATACTATAACTTTGCCATTTGGAGAGGTTTACTGTAGTCACCGCCATGATAGTGGTAGATGGTAGTTAATACACACGTGGCTCTGCTTCCCAACTACCTGTTGTATCCCTTAGTCGCCTTTTACGACTCACACGGGATGGTATGGTGAGGCCCTCATATTCTTTTTAGGCCGGAAACCACACGGAAGAAAAGAGAGTGTAACAGATTCGTATTCCATTGCATATATAGGACGCTATAAATGACCATGCTTGTTTTTTTATTATTAGCTTCTCCTATAGATTTCCACTCCAAACATTTGTGTAGAAGCACGCAGAAACACTAAAAAAAGGAAGCAAAATCATAATGCCAAACTAAGAAGAAGAAAGTAACATAAAGCCGCATAAAGGAGTTTCATATTTATCTGTAATGAGGGACTTCGCAGTATTACTGCAAAGTTCCGCTTACAAAATAGGTATACACAGCGTATCAACTTGCTTTACCAATCCATCTCCATATTTTGGAATGGACGTGGCGATTCTACCGGCGTCATTTGACAACCATGTCACGTTGGACGCAGAGCTCTGTAAACAAAATCTCAATAAATGCGTTGTACGGTGCATGCAAAGTCATCCGAATACTATCATCACAGTAGTGAAAATCAGTTAAAGCAAATTGTAGTTATGTAATTTAGGAATGAAATAGACACTAACGGTCGTATCGGTGACGCTTTTATATATGTATTTTACTATTGTTTTTTTTTGTTCCATAAATGCGTCGATAGCGAAACAGTCCCAACATTAGCAATAATTTTATCACTTTCAAAGTTATTGTGATGGCAAATCAAAGAGAATCCGAAATATAATGCTTGAAAATTCCTTTAGTATCCAGTAATCGGCGAAGTTAAGCACATACGCATGCGGTCAGCCTTTAGATGGGTGAAATTGGTTTCAATCCTAAGCGCCTCTATGCTTTTGAAGAAAGCTAAGCTGACGGTATGGTAGTCAAAGTCAAAAATATAGCCGTAAAAAGTTTACATTATGTGGAATCGTCATTTTTTTACCCTACCTTGCAGTGCATGACGTGGCAGCTACTGAGAAACACTGCCACGAAACTCAGTAGGAATCCTTTTTAAAAATTTACAATTATGTGTGTTGAATCAGAACAACTCTAACCCAAGCACTTTTGTCACTTAGATAATCAGAAATTTTGTAATATGGGCATATTACAAAATTTCTGATTATCTAAGTTTTGGCTTTAATAATTCTTTTTAACTTATTCGTAGATAATCCTCTAATATCATTGGGAAGTTTGTTATAGCATCTTATGGTAGACAAAAACCGTTAAGCAGTTCCGCGAGCGCCCATTAGTTTTTTACAACTCTGATACAAGAGTAACCCCTACCCTACAAGAAACTAAAGTACTATGTATAAACTCATGGTAATATATGGATTGAATGGCTATAAATTTAACCACCAAACAAAATCTACCTCAGATAATTTAATTGAATACGCTTGGTAGTGATAGCGAACCTTCTATATTTGTTAAAATAAAGCGCGTGGTAAGCCATAATAATAAATTATTCTGTTTTGCTTTACCATAGAAAGAACAAACACGAAATAATAAAAATATCAACAATAAAAATCAATTTAATTATTTTGTATTGTAAAAATTGCTAAATTAACGTAATTTTGAATCGAATGGTTAGTTAAGTACAGACGCCAGCACATCCAGCTACCCCAATCTGTCATATTTCTTTTACAGATTTTCAACTTTATCCCATAAGCATAATGTTCAATTGGGGAAATTTAACAGATAGGGGTAGCTTGATGTGCTTGCGTCTGTTCAAATCTAGTTATCTAAACTATTAACAGACTAGAGGACCGATTATTCTGCTAAAGCGTTTGTGAATATTTACTACAAGATACCGTGACCAGTACAAAACCATCCTGTTGTAGGAAAAAAGAAAACATGTCAATATGGCTCATTAATAAAAGTATATACTCTATGTCAAAATTTATATACCTACAACAATAGAAAGCAAAAACTATAAATGTTTTATACAATATTTTGCCACCTTCGTTCATGTTATTTTCTACATATTTTCAATGGACTTTTATTAAATACTTGTAATATTTATACACCACATTAAACAGTCAATAGACAGTGAATAGAGTATTTACACATCTACCCTATTATTCCTGGTATTAGCCTCGTCGTCAGTCTACCCTCTATTTACCGCATATTTGTGTTATTTAGGTATACAAATTTAATAGGTTTATTCTACTTCATGTTTAATGTTGTTGATAGTCACTTGTTTGACTTTAATAAAAATATTTGCCTTTTCTATTTATGTCACGTTTAAGGGTGTGTAAGGACGTGTATTCTTGTTTAGAAAATTTTATGTAATTAAAGACTGTTTAATTTAGTTTATTTAAGTATGTAGAGTAGGAGGAGGACGCCGCTTGAAGCGGATAGCGCAAGACTGCCAATTGTCGATCTTGCGCTGCAGTGAAGCGTTTGAGGTGTGGTTTGTAAATTATATGCTGCTCGTTAGTTCTGTTACTTGAATTTGCTTGATACGCTACCGCGTGTCTAGATAAACAAATCACTACTCAATACTCACAAATTAATCATAAATAAAGTGCAAAATTATAATTGGTCATGGGTACTAAAGCCCATCAAATATGTATGTCCGTTGTCCGCCGGATGTACGCGCGCTAAGTACTCTCTACGACGATTATGGTAGTAACGCAGAGTTCCAGGAGATGGCGCAGGCCAGAGGATGACTTACCGAAATATGTTGGTCTGTGTGTAGCAGTGGCGGTGACCGCTAGGTACTGGTAGGTGCGATTTCGATGTGCAATATGCCGACTGCACTTTCGACCGATCTGATGATGATGATGAAGTAAGGTAGAGCATAGTGTTGTTTGCGGTACAGAAAGTACCTTACAGTATTCATTTCAGATGAGGGTAGTAATACACAGCAAATCAAAAAATCTTCCTTTAAATCTTATCTGCTCTAGTAGTGAAATACATTTCTGTTAACGCCTTAACATAACTTTAAGTTATGAAAATTATTCAATAGATGAATATAAATTGATGGATTATAAATTATTTAGGAAAATAAATTAGAAATATTCCTTCACATACCTATCTGCAATGGGCCTACACATTGCAGATAGGTACGTATGGTAGATACTTACGTTGGCACACTCAAAGTATTCCCTTGAGCCGGCACACTCGTCTTCCAAGATCTTTAACTGCCCCAATTAAACCCAACGTCACTATAAATTTAATTGTGTTCGATTACTGTAGCTAACTTTATTAATAATGACGTTAATCACGCAGTTTTACAGCTCGGTGAGTTCCAAACAAATGCGCGACGACATCCGCCCACTGCGCGACGTCTTATTACTTGATAAAACGTTATATATCTACAAAAAGATATTAGATTCGTATTGGCTTTGGAAATATATACTTTCGAACACAATAGCTCTCGCCTACCTGTCAGCATATCAATTGTTGCGAATGAAACATATCCGCTTCATCATTACCGTAATTTCACACTGCTAAGTTTACGATCTAAATAATTCGACTTTTTGTCATGGATAAAGTCTAAATATATAAAGCCAAATATTTTTTAAATCAATGAATTTATAAAGTCTATAATCTATCGATAACATCGTAGAGTTACGTGGGATACATTTTACTTTATAATTAACCCAAGGTTGCGAAAATAATTGATGATACATTTATAAAAGTAGAACCTCGACATGTTTATACTATTCATCGTTATACTTTGAATATACTTTTTGTATATTTAGTCTAATGTATTTCTATATATTAGGTCTTTACCTATGAAATTGCCGTTCTGCAGTACTGGCCATTTCAAATCAAAATAATTTTTGTTTGGCTAAGAATTCTAATTTCAAATTAATTTTATTTTAAAAACATGGATTCTTTTTTCCAAAAGTAGTCATTTCTTTATTGATTAGTGTTACATTTTCATCGCATTTCAATCTTTTTCGTCATCATGGATACGTTAAAAATTCGAGTAATTATGGAATATGAGTACCGTCGTGGCAGCAACGCGGCACAAGCGGCACGCAACATCAACGACGTTTACGGAGCTAACACTACAAACCAACGCACCACCTGTTATTGGTTTGCTCGCTTCCGTTCTGGAAATTTCGACCTGAAAAATGAACCTCGCGGTCGTCCGAAGACTTTGGTCGACAATGACGAATTAAAGGCGGTTGTGGAAGCTGATGATACACAATCTACGGCTGAATTAGCAGCAGCTTTCGACGTTAGCGTCAAAACAATATTGGTCCATTTGCGTCAAATTGGCAAGGTAAAAAAGCTTGACAAATGGGTGCCCCACGAACTCAATGATCGCCAGCGCGAAGTACGCGTCGAGACGTGCCTTGCACTGCTCAACAGACACACAAATGAAGGAATTTTGAACCGCATTGTTACCTGCGATGAAAAATGGATTCTGTTTGATAACCGCAAGCGCTCAGCAAGTTGGTTGGATCCTGGTTCAGCACCTAAACAATGCCCTAAACGAAAACTTACCCCTAGAAAAGTGATGGTCACTGTTTGGTGGTCTAGCGCCGGTGTGATTCATCACAGCTTCTTACCAAACGGGGTGAGCATTACTGCAGATGTGTACTGTGAAGAACTGAGCACAATGATGGAGAAGCTGGCGCATCTCCAACCAGCATTGGTCAATCGCTCGTCTCCGCTGCTCCTGCACGACAACGCGCGACCTCATACTGCACAGCAGACGGTCTCCAAGTTGCAAGAACTGGGGTTGGAAGCTCTCCGTCATCCGCCCTACTCACCAGACCTTGCGCCTACAGACTACTACTTTTTCCAGAATTTGGATAACTTCTTGGCGGGAAAAAAATTCAATACCCGAGAGGCAGTACAAAATGCCTTTGAAGAATTTGTTGCCTCCCGTCCAGCTGATTTCTTTAAGAAGGGCATCAATAAACTGCCACTGCGATGGCAAAGATGCATTGATTGCATGGGTGATTACTTCGATTAATACAAATAAAAAAATTCATGAAAAAAATTCGTTTAAATTTTTTCATACAAAACGGCAATTTCATAGGTAAAGACCTATTATATTCTCACTTTTAAAGACAACTCCCGCACGAAAGTTAATACCTGTATCACAGCGGACTTTCCAATCATGCAATTAACGGACACAAATTACAACCAGACTCATCCAGAGACATCACCATTAGACACAAATAGTTATCCTGTGCGGGGTTCGAACCCGCAACACGAGGGCACTAAGATGGTAACGAGGCGACTGTCTAAGCCGTGCAGTTAAAAGAATATAATTTATCTTTCTATCTACCTGTGCGAATGCAATAAATAAAAAAATATATCTTAGGACTACTGAGACACTGCCAACTGATTCCAAACTAGGAAGAGCCTGTACTATGGCGACCAAACACCTGATAAACATACTTATATATTTCTAAATACATTCATAGTAATCATAGATAAACTACACCCAGACACAGAACAAATAATCGGGCTCATCACACAAAGATTTGTCCTGAGTGGGGATCGTCCTCTTATTTAGCAGTCAGGGTCACTAAGCAGTCGAGCAACAGGCCAGTCGTATATCTATATTTTTTTTTCAATTCAATTCAATTTTATTTGCTCAATACAGGTATTACAGAGGATGGTACACATTAAACTTATTTGTACGCTGTATTCTACCTAAAAACTTAGGCATGCAAATTGTTCCATATACAAATTTTATAGACAATTATATTACTGCATAATATATTATATGTATCACACTAATATTATAACGGCTTTGTGAGTGTGTGAGTGTGTACGTTTGTTACTTCTTTAAGTCTAAACGGTTGAAGCGATTTCAATGAAATTTGGTATGTAGTTAGCTGAGACCCTCGATTAACACATAGGCTATAATTTATAAAGTTTAACGCGGGTAAAACCGCGGTGTACAGCTATTATAGGTATAATAAATTTTAAATGTCAATGCTGATATTTCCAGCCGACAAACGGCATTGCAGTTGCCACCGAAAGTCCACTTCTTTACCTTCAAGAAAATACCAAAGGGCGTTATAAGTAAGTATAGTTATTTAATGTTCACCGGTAACATCGATCAATGTCAACGGAACAAGTTTTTCGTTAGGTTCATCAAAGCGTCCGTGTGCTTCTTGTCTACAAACTGCGTCGCTCGAAACATTTACTATCTCAAGCTCTGATTAATTCCACGAGTTTTGAGAACCCAACAAAAAATAATAATAATTGCCTTTGTTGTTTAAAAGTTACCAAAAACTACGACTGCTTTAATGAATTTTAAATTATAACCAGCCAAATACGGCGGATGAGAATGTATTATCAATTAGTTGGTAAAATTAGAGGTATATATAGGTATAATCTACACCGTAACCTAAGGACGCCTGCAACATGGAGCAGAACTCGTGTCGCTGACTTATCAAGATTTTTACTCGAGTACTTTATAAGGGATAGCGGAGTCACACTGCAAGGGCCGCCAATGGGCAAAATTCCTAAACGATCCAAAGACGATGCAAGAGGTACTCAAGTCAAGCTTTCGATGTCTCTTAGAGTTTTGGATAAGACTAAAATAGTTTGAGTAGCCAAAGAAGGTCACGCACGATGTTCCAATCAAAAACAAACCCCCTAAGTGTGGAAAACAAACCCCTTAAACTAACTATTAAGAGCCAACAGACTAGCTATTGTAGATCTCGTACGCGCCATCATATCTTGGTAATGTAACAAAGCTAGGTATGTACGAGGAGAGAGGCTGAAGCTCGTCCCAGACACCTAAACCAGTCAGCCAAATCCGTATTTTACTAGAATCAAAGACAGCATAGTAGCCGGAGTAGAGCTAATATTGTTCGTAATATCTGGGCTAAGAAACCTTATTACTCTTTATTGAAGGCAGAGGCCTTGGCCTAGGGACTACGGCAAGAGTGCCGTAGACCATAGGCCAAATCATGGCAGATTGCTCATTCGACATTGCCTTAGGGTGCTTACGAGGAATATCATATGAGATCGTAATGGTTCTAGAATGTGAGGATGAACTCCTGTCCTAAGTGAGAGGTGCGATGGTAAAAGGTGGCCATGGACATCAAATCCAACAGTTCTTACGAACATAGTTTATCAGTATTCTTTTAAGTTTCTTATGAGTCACGAGACCCTAGCTGGTGATCAGGTGTACAGACTAGCTAAGCGGAGATCTTGATGTCTCTTGAAATGGGAATTTCTGGGGTAATTGTTTTTCTATTTAGTATCGCTCACTTCCCGCCGACATGGTCGGAGACATTACTGATCTTATTTTCTATTATACCGTGTAACAATTTCTGAGTTACATAATCTAGAGCGCGCTCAATATGAGGATTCTTTGTCGCTCACTACAGACACTTAATAAGTACAATAGATTAGCTGAAGCAGCGCTCATGTAGCCGGTTTTGTCTGGTTAAGAATAATAGTATTTTCAGCTCAAGTTCAAATTTGATATGCTGCCGCGTGGAATTGCGGCGAGTTTACTTATCATGCGATCCCAAAACATTTAAATTTATAAGAATGACATTGGCCCAAGCAATAAAATAAACAACAAGTAAAAAAATGCAATAAGTGGTTGATATGATTCAATTGTATAACATCACGTATGTACGGGTCAAAATAGAATGCTTAGGAATGTATCAAAACGGTGAAATTTACCTTAACGTTGGTTGCGGGAAAGATATAAGCTTTGTGTTAATACTTAGACTACAAAGCTTTTCTTTATTATAAAATGCATTACATAAAAAATGCAGTCTAAATTGATTAGTAATAAATAAAGGTGTCTATTTATTTGAACCCTGTTGTAGTATCAATGAATTTCTTCTAAAATGTGTATATGTTTTTTTTTTATATATTAAACCGAGTAGTGTGTGAGCCTATTGATAAAAATTTTGGGGAATTAAAGTAAGGTCGCCTTCCGTAACCCGTGTAACGCGTTCGATGCCCGCATATGACAATTATTGTGTGAATTACATCTTTGTAAAGTGGCCCACGATACAGGGACTCCAAAATGGCGGTTTTCCGCTTCTTGGGTTTCCAAAAGGTATATACGATACCTTGTTGTAAATAATTTGTTGACAACAGCTGGCCAAGGTACGTAGTCTCCTCGACATACGAAGTTTCAATTAACATTTGGACCACTTCTTCACGAAGCTACGCATTTATGGACCCATCCCAGCCCTTTTATTATTATAATTGAATGTTATTAAATATATTTAAAATCATATTCATTGTAATAATTAATTTGGATTATAATAATAATAAAAAATAAATAATTTGATAATGTAAAATATGAAATTGAATTGCTGATATTTAATGATATGTATTTAGTAATAATTGTAATTAGTAAAAATTGTAAATGTATTTAGTAATAATTGTAATTGTAATACCCAAGATATTTGCACGCCATGGAAAATGGCAGACATGTCATGAGTCACTTTTATTTTAAGATCTTGCATGCATTTATTTTTTAAATTCTGTATGCATACACATGTTTAAGCAAATAAAATTTCTTATTCTTATTCTTTGTTTTCATTCCAAATGAATGAAATGTAGTACCATAATCGATCATCACATTTATTTTGAAGTAAATTAATTAATGTATTACATGATTTATTTTTGTTTGTTTGGTTTTGTCTCATTCGTCATCATTTTCGCTGTAAATAATAACTGTCCACACTTTTTTTGTTTTTACCATAACGGTGCAATATATAGAACAACTTCATCATCATTATCATCATGTCAGCCAAAGTAGGACGTACTGCTGGACAAAAGCCTCCCCAAAAATGGGAGGATATGCCATATTCGCCACGCTTAGCCGACGGGTTGTCCATCGCAGTTTCACAGAAAAACGCTGCTGCCCGTTCTCTGGTAGGTATTCCCTCGGTCAAAATCTACGCCCCCCACGGGATGAGATGGGGTGATATATAAAATATAGAGTTCCTGGCTGACTCCGGCTATGGCGACCATCCTAGCACTAGGCAGCTACACAGGGCATATTATAGTA
The DNA here is from genome assembly GCA_951640165.1 of Pseudoips prasinana. Classification (NCBI taxonomy): domain Eukaryota; kingdom Metazoa; phylum Arthropoda; class Insecta; order Lepidoptera; family Nolidae; genus Pseudoips; species Pseudoips prasinana. The sequence continues at coordinate 11,886,145 of OX621239.1, forward strand.
CGTTAATGTGTGGTTAAACACAGTTATTACCTTACTGTGTAATTTGATATTTCGATTCATGTTTTTATACTTCTCTAATTCTTCATTTGTTACACGCCTACTATCTATACATATAATAAATTTGTAGAAAACCATTTTTGTACATGAAAAGAAAATCCAAAAAAAATAGCCAGCGTATTAAAGGACAACCAATAGAACCCATTTCCAGCAATTTTAGAATTTTTGTCTGTTTGTCTGTTTATATGTTCGGGTATCACGTAAAATATAAGAAAGCAATGTAGAAAACTTTTATACACAACGATTGAGCGTAACTTGAGGTAACATTTAGTTTTTGTTTTATTGCAATCGGTTCAGTCTATCAAAAGATATTAGATTTTAAAGTAATCATGGACAAAAATAACACACATTTCGGTACTTCAAGATGAACTAATGTTTATAGTTGAACTAAACTGTCCGATAGATGTCTTTGTGCATATTATGACATATCTTTTCTGAATGAACTAGGTTGATAGTTGATTTTTGTTTCGATAGATGTCGTTGTGTATTTCTTTTGAATCGCGGTGTTAATTTTGCCCGTGTTTGCTGATTGCATGAGTTACGTAGGGTTTTGAATGTTCTGAATTGTTTCGAAATAAGGTCTTGGCTGCCTAGAAGTATGTCGTTGTCCAAAATTGGTTATTAAAAAAATCTGTTTTCTTTGGGCAAATTGAATTATGTAGAAGGTTGGATTTGTTATAATTTCATTTTAAATTATTGATAGTTGATTTTTATTTCGATACATGTCGTTGTGCTTGATAGTTGATATTTATTTCGATAGATGTCGTTGTGCATTGCTTTTGACCCGCGGTGTTAAGATTTGCCCGTGTTTGCTAATTGCATGAGTTACGTAGGGCTTAGAATGTTCCGAATTGTTTCGAAATAAGGTCTTGGTTGGCTAGAAGTATGTCGTTGTCCAAAATTGGTTATTAAAATATTCTGTATTCTTTGGGCAAATTGAATTATGTACATGGTTGGATTTGTTATAATTTAATTTTAAATTATAATGTCAATCGATCGAAAGTTTGTGCTGTCGATTCGTTTGTAACGCGAATGTACAGACATTTCGAATTTTATTGAGCCTGTCCGATTGAATGTATTTGAATGTAGTAAATTAACCCGGTCTCTCATAATTTTCTCAGCACAAATCTATATACCTACCTATGTAAAAGAGGAAACTGACTGACTGACATATCAACGCACAGCCTGAACGGCTGGGGTTAGAGACTTGAAATTTTGCCGGTAGGTACTTTTTATGACGTATGCATTCACTAAGGAAAGGGTTTTTGGAAATACTAACCCTAAAGGGATAAAACAGACAATGAAAGATAATGAAAGATTTGGAAGTTAAAGGCATTGAAACTGATATTTAGTAGTTCAGCCAAAAATAAAAATATATATTTTAGAATTTTTGGAAATTCCACCCCAAGGGCGTAAAATAGGGGATGTAAGTTTGTATGAAAAGTGTATAATTTTTTATGTGAAAAGCATGAAAATTGGTATTTGGCCTTTCCGTTAAAAATAAAAAATATGTATTTCAGGATTTTAGGAATTTCCACTCCTAAGGGCGCATAATAGGGGATGTATGTTGCGTGTGGGTATACCTATAATGGTTGTGAGACTTCAAGTCAAACCTTTGCATCGTGTTATAGAGTCTACTATTATGCCTGGATCCGCCCAGGGAGAAGCAGTGTTCGTGTCACGTATTCCGTTAGTGCCAAATGATCTCCCTTTTCAGTTTAAAATACTGTAATTCCCTATAAAAGTGTGTGTCGCGATAACCATCAACAAATTGCAAAGGCAAACCCTCAAGTTAGCTGGAATTGACTTGAGGAAGGCGGGCAGGTTCACGTGGCGTGCTCACGTGTCAGTTCATCCCACAGTCTACCTACGTCTTTTGCTGAGCGCCGTAAAGTGGATGATATTGAACATCGCACATACCAGGCTGCTTGCAGAGCACGCCATTTATTAGTTGGAGGTAGGTAAGCATTGGGATGACGCTCTAGCGGAAGCATGCGTGAGCGATAGTCCACATCGCTTGCGACATTTGTTTGCCATCTTACTGGCCTTTTGTGCGTTATCGGACGCTAAACAGTTATGGCAAAAGTACCATGACAAGTTTGCTGAAGATTTTATGAGACATGTACAACTAAATACTGATGGACAAATTACTGACAGGGTACGTGAAAATTGTCACAACAGGTCCTTGTTGGCTATTCAAATGATAGTTATAAGTATAGGAGGGAACCCGATCAGTCAGAGGCTGCGAAAAGGCACAGGAGTTTTTTATTGTTAAAAATAGGCGATGGCACATACCCCGTACAAGAAGATGGAAAAGTTATTTTGATTGGTAATCTCTGTTCTTAGGTTACACCACAGCAAGAGCTAATTTCTTCTGTGTACGGAGATACCACAAACATGGGAAATCAAGCCGGTTCTTGGCTATGTCAGCGAGCTATTTTGACTCCCCACAATGACCAAGCTGCGGCAATTAATTTCAAAATATTGAGTCATGCGTCCGGTAATAGTAAAGAATATAGCTCAATAAATACATTTATGGAAGAAGATAACGCCACTACCCGGTAGAATTTTTGGATTCCCTCAGCACGCCCGGACTTTCAGCCCACAAAATAGTTTTAAAAATTGGTGTACCAATCATTCTCCTCAGAAATTAATGTCCTCCCAAACTTTGTAACGGCACTCGGCTCAAAGTCACAAATCTGCAACATTATCGAAGCTGAACTATTAATAGGTTGCGGCGCCGGTGATATTGTTTTTATTCCAAGGATACCTATAATTCCTAAAAACTTTCCTTTCTCTTTCAAACGAGTGCAATTCCCAGTCAGTCTCTGTTATGCCATGACGATTAGTAAAGCTCAGGTCCAGACATTATCCGTTGCGGGGGTGGACCTAAGTATTGGATGCTTTTCCCATGGTCAACTATACGTAGCTCTTTCACGCGTAAACAACCCCAATAACGTTTTTGTGTACGCTCCAGATGGTTCCACACGTAAAATAAAGAAGCACTAAATTAAATAAAAAAATGTTTTCGGTATCCTCCCACCGCGCTTTACACTAAAAAATACATTGTTAAGTTCCGACATCCACGCGAACGAAGTCGCGGGCACAGCTAGTTTTAAATAAGTAGAGCTCCTGTCCATCCAAAGGTTGTCCGGAAGATGTCGCTTAATAAATCGCAATAAGATCGCCCGTTGTACAGACGCTAGCACATCCGACTACCCCAATCTGTCAAATTTCTTTTATAGATTTTCAACTTTATTCCATTAGCATAAGGTTCACTTTCAATTGGGGAATTTAGACAGATTGGGGTAGATTGATGTGCTGGCGTCTGTACATGACTGTGTTAATTGACTTCTTTGTATTTATCTTGTTTGAGTTTGTACAATAAAGAGTATTTTTATTCTATAGGATGGTTATCCGACTCGACCGAAAAGAGATCAAGCGCATGACCGACAGCTTATTACACCGCTAACTTCTAGACTCCGACCTGCTACTCGGTGTCTTTGTTCTGAGAATATCTCCTATATCATTTTTTGACCTGGATTTGAACCTCATTAGTTGCAGTTGAATACGCTACCGCTACACCATCGAAGCAGTAAGCCCTAATGTCGGCAAACCACAAACAAATATCAACTACTCATGTTTATGAGTGACAGAATGAGTAGTTGATATTTGTTTACAAACAGCTGTAAAAAGTCCACTGCCGCTTAGATCATCTTAGGAGGATCGCACTAATATTATAAAGGCGAAAGTTTGTGAGTGTGTACATATGTTTGTTACTTCTTCACGTCTAAACAGCTGGATGGATATGAATAAAATTTGGTATGGATTTAGCTGGCACCCTGGATTAACGTATAGGCTATAATTTATAAAGTTTACCGCGGGTAAAACAGCGGGGTGCAGCTAGTATGCCATAATCGTCATGCTTGGTAGACGGATTGCCGATCGCAGCATGATGGTCATAATACTCGGGACGACTTCTACGCCCCCCCGGATGAGATGGTGTGATGATATTCTAATTTTCGCTGCCGTCACCACACAGCAAATTAAGTCCTAATTATCAATTGTCATCCTCATAAAAACCCCAAATCCGATAGGAAACAAAAAACACACGTACATAATTGTTTGATGGAACACCTGGTACAAAGTTGGTTTCAATGTCGACGAGGGTGACAATCGATAATAAATTATTCACCAGAACACAATAACATTTTATATTGCTTGTGCATGGAATATCAGGGATCGGGACGGAGCGACCGCTTTGTCACTCGATTATTTTATTCCGCGCCCGCCAATACCAATTTATGAGGAGTTCGCCACCGATTATTTCCGTTTTTTACCTCTCCATTTTTACATTGTGTCACTTTTTGTTAAATACATACGTAATATCATTATTGTATTCCACTCCACGAGTCATAATTATTTATATCGTTTTAGAGGTCGATTTCTGAGGTTGTCTGGAAGAAATCGCTCGTTGTACAAGTTTGTGTTATTTCTGTCCAATGTATTTATACTGTTTGAGTGTGTATAGTATAAAGAGATATTATATATTAATAAAGAATATGTGATTAAGTAACATATAAAAGTGTAGTGTTTTTTATAGTAATATTCTCACAAAATGTCGCTGAACATTCTTCAAAATTGCTGACTATCACACTAATATTATAAAGGCGAAAGTTTGTGAGTGTGTGAGTGTGTATGTTTGTTACTTCTACACGTCTAAACTGCTGGAGCGATTTTAATAAAAATTGGTATGGAGTTAGCTGACACCGTGAATTAACACAAAGGCTGTAATTTATAAAGTTAAACGCGGGTAAAACCGCGGGGCACAGCTAGCAATTGTATATATCATAAAACATCTAAATACGAAATATAACAGCGCGGCGCATTCTGGGCCTTAAATATCATCATCATGATATCAGCCGAAAGACGTCCACTGCTGGACAAAGGCCTCCACCCAAGGATCTCGACAATGGCCGGCCTGTTGCTGCCCGCATCCAGCGGCTTTCCGCGCCTCTTGCAAGATCGTCGGTCCACTCGAGAACCTTTTTGCCCCAGTGGCCGTCGGTTCTACGAGCTTAAATATACTTCTAGCATATTCACAAGTACCTTAAAAACGAACCTTAATCGGATGAGCTTTAAAATAAAAATAGCATGTTTATTTTTTATTTGTTTAAGTAAAGTGTGTTGAACTTAAGATACCCAAATGATGTGAAAATGTGATTCTCCAAACGCTATTTACGTTTGGAGAATCACCGATGAACTTCAAATTATAATTTTTATAAACCGCAGCCTTATAAAACATAACATTTCACTATGTCATTACATGGTAATTTGAAAAAAAACCACAGTTTTTAAATCATTTTAATTTCAGTCGTGATTGCTAATAATAATAAGATCGAATTCAAGCAATATTGGTTAGTCTCAATGGAGATTAGCCATCTGTGTAGCACATATAACAAAAACAAAAAACGCGTTGTTCTTTTTATAAAGTAAATCATAATAAAAAGTTCAACACGTCAAAGATTGGTTGATTCCATTTAAAAAAGTATGACGTCGCATCTAGAGTATGTACCATCCCGGTTGATGGTTTCGACAAGTCTGCCAAACAGCCTTTTTGTAACAAAAGGTTTCACAAAGGCTGTTTGATTTTTGTATAGAGCCATTTATTATACTTTTATATGGGCCACGCAACGCATAAAAAATGAGTTTATTCAATTTAAGGTCGTATCATAACACGTGGCTGACTGTACCGGGGGCGAAGGGAAAAATATAGGTTAAGGTAATTATTTATTAAAACGTTACATTATCGAAAATAACCAGATCAGCCGATGTGAAGTGGCTTACCGTTTGATACAGGTACGTGTGATCGTGACAGTAACAACATAATCAATAACTTACTTACTTCCGCTTCCGGGAGAATCCGCCTTTGAGCGCGAATTTCTTACACTATTTTATATCTAACTAGCGGCCCGGTTCGTGCTTCGCTACGTATAAGGCATAGTCATAAAAAAAATGATTATTAAGATCATTTATTCAAACAAAAAACTATTTTAACTTGCTAAAAGATGTTGATTTTACACTATCTCAAGACATTTTTTAAATTTTCTCTACGTACAAACCTCCCCTGGACTTTCACGAATAATTCAAGACCAAAATTAGCCAAATCGGTTAAGGCGTTGTTGAGTTATAACATTACAACGAAAAGTGGCATTGGTTTTTATATATATAGATTACAATGGCACATAGTCCACAATCTTTGTTGAAGCTCGCATTGTATTTGTACTATTGATTTTGTATTACTTAGAAAAAGAACATACAAATTGAATTTGATTTTTAAGCCGTGTGGTTTCCGGCCTCGAAACTATAACAGGGCCACCCCATACCATCCCGTGTGTGTTGTAAAAGGCGACTAAGACGGCTGACTTATGGGAGGTCTTTGTCCAGCAAAAGACTTCGTTTGGCTGATATATTGATGATAACGAAATAACAAAATAGAATGCGTTTAATATTCTTTATTGTGCATACACTGACTGACTCGTAGGTCTAGCGGTAGCGTGTTCAACCGCAGACAATGAGGTCCTGGGTTCAAATCCCGGGTCGGGCCAAAAAGTGATTTTGTGTTTTTCCGTAAAAATAAATTTCTCAGTATCAGCCCAAAGTCTAGGAGTTGGCGGTATTATACCCCCGTGCCTCGGAGAGCACGTAAAGCCGTCGGTCCTGAACATGAGCTACTAGAAAATACATTTACACAGAGGCGAGCTTAACTCAATATGAGTTTTCTTCCAGCAAACCTTTGTTAGAGTTAGACTCGTGTGAAAGGCCTTGCTTTTTTCAATAAATACTATTTTATAAAGGTACAGTTTATATGGAGCTTTCTCTAAAATATGGCCTTACAAATAAGGATCAGAATCGAATTAACACAATCCCTTAACAAACATTGGAGAATCAGCGTACCGCACATGCAAAAAAAAAAACAATCGAATTGATGACTCCTCATTTTTTAAGGTGGTATAAAGGGCATATGTTGAAGTAATTAGGCCGTCGAAGCGTCTTCATTCAATTTATTATTTTAAAAACAGGAGCGGCAAATCTTTTCTTATTCCAGTGTCTTTCGCCGCCACTGGCACTGGCACCCATAATCCTTTTAACTTTTCTAAAAAAAAAACACACTACGGTTAGTTCATTGTTTGCGTCGACCGAGTTGGCAACAAGGGAGTTTTCTGTCCCAGTTAATCCTTTTTAAACTACTGCTCTTGTTACAAGATTAATGCTATTACGTGGGCTTTTGCACGTAGATAATCGATAGAAACTAACAAACTGCTATTGACTCTAACTTAATAAAAGAATAGTTTTGTGGCATAGGTCTTCTTGCGTCTCGTTGATGTAAGGGTAGCGTTATAATGTCCTTCAAAACCCGCGGCGGGCCAAATACTTTTCTTCTTCTTAGCGAGACGATGGCAATCTAAATTGTGTCTGCTCAAAACTTGGCTACGAGGATCGCAGTATTAGTAGATCGTTGAGCGTGCAGTTGTTAAAGCATGACAAATTTGATAGCAAGAGCACCATCGTTTGTAGGACAGCACGGCATTTGCATTCCAAGCTACAAGCGTTAATCTTACCCTGATCAGAATTCCCTTCCTAGCCTATGTAACGATTTTCTTTAGTCACACAAAATTAAATGAGGCAGGCAGTCTGGTATTCTCTCGCCACAGTTGTTGTCTAGGCTGGCCAAATAACCTGAAGTATGGTAGCTGACGGTGTTATAGGTCCGTGCCTCGAAAAGCATGTAGAGCTGGTAATGGGGCTATTATATTCCCGATCGCGTCAGATAACCATCCCATTGGATTACGCGTGTGAGGGAATATACCTACATTGCGCCCGAGTTTTCTTATCTGATTTATTTTTCTCAACAGAAAAAATACTGTATCTCTTGTTTTTGTCCGACCCGGGACTTGAACCGAAGACCTCGCGGTTGAACTGGCTAGCGCTAGAACAACGAGGCAGTCTAAATATACTTTTATTTACTATCGAGATCACAATACTAGGTCTGGGGATTGTGCCTAGAATATTTTTTGTAAGGTGGAGAAATCAATGAAAACCACAATTATAACCCAACAAGTTGGCAAGATAAATAAAATACATGAATATGAGTTCCAGTATCCGAATGCTTTGTAATTGCTTAAAAAATATGACGGGCCTGTTGTGGTTGGCTTTGGTGTGGTTGCTTGCTCGCCGGCTCGCACGCGCACGACCTCTGGGTCGTGGGTTCGATTCCCACCCAGGACAGATATTTGTGTGCATGAACATGTTTCTTTGTCCCGAGTCTAGCTGTATTTATCTATATAAGTATGTATTTACAAAAGAAAAGTAGTATATGTAGTATATTAGTTATCTGGTTTCCATAGTACAAGCTCTGCTTAGTTTGGGATGAGATGGCCGTGTGTAAATAATGTCCCAGGGTATTATTTTATTATTAATTAAGTACCGCTAATATCTTCAATGCGTGGCTTTAACACCAAGTTTAGGATCAGCATGCCGCAAACGCGCGTGATCCTATTTCCGTAATAAAAATACCAGTGCCGGCACTTATATCCAATGGGCGTTTCCGTATAACGTAGGCACCTATTATTTAGGGGTCGCATAGTGAATTACAACTGGTTATAACCACCGCCATTTAAATAATACAACAGGTAAATATGTCCAAGAGTTTGAGGCTTGCGTGACCGGACACTGACGTGAACTTCTAATTTCTACGACCTTTTCCAAAAATTCATTCGTATTTAAGGTAGGCTGTATAATTTATGAGTTCGTGTGGACGTGGTTACATGCTCACTATACCGGTTTAAATTGTTTATAAAAATTGGTTCGTTACTAACAGCTAAATAGATTTTGTTTGCAAGTGTTTAACCAACACTGCAGGGTTCATTAATGTCGATTTTGAGTATATTTTAAAGCGTATTGATTCCAAAAAAGCAATTGAACTAGTTTTAATCTATCGAAAACGAAAAAGCTGAGTTACATTTTTTTTTTGTTTTGAACATGTTTTTATCTTCACTGTATTTTGGAGTGTACGGTTACACGAGCAACATTTAATTGATACGATATAATTGGGTTTTGTCGGTCTTTTAGAGGGAAAGCGTTTATATACGTGATCCAACTTCCATCGTATCAGATCCGCGTTAATTGCTACTAGCAAAATTGACTTTTAATAAACTCCCACTATTTAAAAAAAGGAGTAGATAAATATTAATAAAGATATAGTTTCTTAACTTACTTGCGGGACAGCAAGTGAAGAGACTATTATTTTTTTATTGATCTTTTTTTTAAATAATTCGTTGTGGAATGCAAAGCTGTTCTAGCAATTCGGTAGGAATTGCAAGGTTCTCATAATTGTTGTTGTGGGTAAGAGCGTGCGACTACTCCTAATAAAAAGAAGTAACATTGTGCTATATTGCCTCCAAGTCAATGTAAAATACTTATCTTTTAATTGTAAGATTAGATCAATACTACGGTCATTAAGAGAACAAGCAATACAGTTCTTAAAACGTTGTTGTTTTGTATTTAAAATATGGTGAAACAGCACTATTTGACGATATCTACTAGGCAATAAATATACTGCTTTCCTTTTGAGAAAAGATATCCTTACACTTATATTTGTAAATATATTTATACATATGTATATATGTATCTATTTATATGTATGTATCTATTTATGTATATGTATAGTCGTATGACTCTTGTTACGTATTCGTACGTAATATTAGATTAATTTAGATTTATAACTTCTAATTGCAATTAGTACATCTTCTGCTACCTTCATCAGGTTATTTTCAATTCTGGTCCATTCAACGCAAAATGGTTGCCTGGAAGAGATCGCTTATAGCGATAAGGCCACCAATTGCATAATAAGTTTATTTCCTTGTTTTTAACCATTGTTATGTTTTACTTATTTTTGCAATGAAGTGTACTTCTTCTTCTTCGTGTTTCATATATGTATATTATTATTTAGCACGTGTAATGCACTGTCAGCCAAGAGTGTCAGAACTTGGCCTAAATGTATATTTTTACACGATTATGTGCTGAAAGTTACATTGTATTGGTAAATAACGGATCAGTGCGTTATGTAGAGATACATTGAGAATTCCTCGACGTAAGTAAAAAACACTATTCAAAAATATGAAAATCATTTATGGTTATTCCAGCGGAGTGGTTTTGCAATCGACATGTGCCGGACATGTCAGCATTTTGATGACAACCTTTCACATTGCGATGAATTCATTTTAAGTGAAATTTATGTGGGTGCCTTTTGCTTCATGAATGTATGACATTGAGGCTAGTATTCGTTATAAATATTATATAATTGGTGTATGGAATATATTCTGAAAGACGCAGTGTGCGCATGCCCTCTACAGGATGGACCGATGATCATGTGGTCGCTGGAAGCCGCTGGATATGGGTAGCACAAGACATATGTTTAATAATGAACAACATGTCTCTGCTTTAATTACATGTTATTTTTTATATATTCAGAGCTATTTTAGTGTCTACTAAATTATGCAAAACCATTGCTTCTGTTGAATTTACTTGACTTGTCTGTACTATTGGAGGACTTAAACGTTTGATCGTAGGTCTTTTTAATCAATTTAATTGTAGGTTAAAGTCGTTATTTAACAAAATCATTCATGACAACAATTCAGCGTCAAATCAGTGTAAAAAATGTGAAATACTTTCTGTAAAACTTATTTTTTATCTAAAAACTAGGAACACAAGTAATATTCAGACTATTAATAAGCACTTTTTAAAATGCTCCTAACATAAAATGGTAGTTATTTGTACATTTGCATACAACAGTTAGTTCTAAACTTGTATTATTAATAACTCAATTCCCAGAATGTTCTGTGAAAATACTATTTGCCATCAATACTATTATGGCGAGCGGTGGGTCAAGGGAGTAGTAAGAAAACTGCTGTTCACAAACGGAACATTTATTAGCGTCGAGAGTGACAGTTGGCGCAACACTAAGTTGACGGAACGCGCACGTACGTAGAGTCCCGGCGACTAGCACTGCGTGATAGTGCACGTGGCTCACTTACAGAGTCCCCGCGACGACGTAAGACCCGACGTACACGTTACACTACTCACTGTGTACGGAACATTTGCCGCTGTTTACTTCACTAATCACTTGCACTTTATCACTTTTACATCTTCCTTTTGATTCGCCTTCGATATCACTTGAATTAAAACTCATCGTTCTGTTTTAATATACTGCTTATATACCCCTAAAATGTTTAAAATTTTAGACATTTCGGAAGTCATTGTTTTGTTCTAGAAACTTCACCAATATAATACGTCTGCCCTTGTCTTCACCTATCTCTTTATTTTCTTTCTAGAACCATCTAATGTAAATTTTGCATTAATAACGTTGTATGTTTTTTCATCAGGTTTCCTTTTTCATTTGTTCTAGATTAACTCGAACTTTCTTTACAAAAAACACCAGTCACCAAAAACCCTTACTGGTCTGGCGTTCGAACCCCGAAAGTGACAGTATTAAGACCTTAACAATGTCTTCCCTCGAATTAATATATATATCATCTAAAAACTCTTAGCACCTTAAGCCAGCACAATTTCCTCCCCCGTTTTCAAATAGCACAGAAATATAGCTTTTAATACTCCATCTTAAAGATTATTGTGGCATCCATAATTCTCCCTCCCGAGACAGTAATAACTGTGCACATAAGGTACGATAGAATAGTCCCCCAGTCGAATTAGCAAACCTTAGCCGTCCCCAGTATGCGTAAACAGCAATTTCGTCCAGTAATTTGTAGTATGCATTAGAGGCGTCTTATCTTAACCGGTATTCCGGGATGAACCGGGAGCCGGGAGCGGGTTGTCTCCGGGACAAACAAACGGAGACATAAATCAACGTCAGTATACCAAGTTATCGCGCCTTCGGGCCTCGCCCCTGGTCGTGGACGCGCGATCCTTTAATGTGTTTGTTCTGTTCAGGAAAAAGTTCCCCTTTCCAACTTCCATGCAGATAACGCTGAACTTAGTTATTTAAAAGCCAATAAAGTCATTGTGACGGCTCTAGTTCGCTTGAATATTATTACTTTGGCGGTTTGTTATACAGCTTGTAACATCAATAACATTTGATTCTTTCAGCCTATGAAATTGTACAACCTGTAAAGTATTAAGTTGCAAACTCATGAAAAAGTGCCAATTAACTAACGCATTTAATAGCAACATTATTTTTGCGTAAGCCATTGCAAACTTGCATCCCACAAATTGTTTAGATTAATTAAAGTTATTGTTTACTAGCTGTGCCCCGCGGTTTTACCCGCGTTAAACTTTATAAAATATGGCCTATGTGTTATCCTAACTATAAAAATTAGCCTATGTTCTTTCTCATCCGTTCAGTAGTTTTGGCGTGAAAGAGTAACAGACAGACAGACAGAGTTACTTTCGCATTTATAATATTAGTTAGGAAGGAAGGATTATAATAACAATTCACTAATTGACCTCGTTAGATAGATCTTAATATTGATATAAGGTACAATTTGTGCATGTTTGAATAACAAATCCAGAGCTTTTAGTTTTGTAAAATTGTTAATGTGTTTTTCTAACCAAGCTATTTGGAAAACCTAGAAACATTTAGTATATTTGTGTGGAAGAAAAAAATAATGAGACTTAAAAAATATTCCTTGCTGAAAGCTCGTCATATTCCCGTCCCGGAATGTGATATATACCTATACATCCTCATCATACTGGCCAACGGGTTCTGCATGCGGTGACTGGTCGACTTGCAGTTTTGAAAGATATAAAATTTATCAAATACGCTCGTATCTGATCAAGCTTGTATTGGTTATACTGTGGCGTCGTTAGATTCACATGCAAGGTCAATTGTCAACATGTTGATTTGTAAATATGCGTTAATGCACCCACCTTCATCGTTTGAAATACATTTTGATTGGGATGAAAGCTTGTATTAGTCAACATATTACTTTTACTGATAAACAAGGAAAACAAAACAAGACAATAAAGCAAAACTGGATTTAATTCTTCAGATTTTCACTAGCTACAACTGTGTACTAGGTTCCTCGCCAACGTCGACCCCGTTCGCCCCCGTCCCGGTTCTGTGATTAAAATCTCAATATAAAATCGTCACTTCACTTCAGCGGCATCTAGCTTTGTATAACTACTGGTTGGGAGCCTCCTGTTCATGCCACTTGGTTGATCTCTCAGTATATCTCGTATAATTTATATTAATTTAAAATAAACTAATCTATACCCAATCAATATAATCTAGTCAATACCCAAGTGCTGAAATAATATCAATTATTTAATTTATTACGACAGAGTAATCTGAAATAATCTTATTTCTATGGATAAACCAGATTATTTCGGAAGCGAATTATTTTTGACTGTTCTCTACTATTTTATAAATTGATATTGAACGAATGGCTTTGTTCTCGAAATAACTATTTTGATAGCAGAACGTATTGTACCGATTAGCGATTGTACGAGTACGTGCTTCACTTTAAAATTATGGCTTTAGTACTTTCATAATTTGTACGTGTCCAGAGGTACTTTCCTTGTTTCGTTTACGTGGTAGTAGTAAAATACCACGTTACATAGTCTGAAGCCGTGTTAATAAGAACGATATTAATCGTTCAACACGGCTTCTGACTATCACATTCCCATGTCACACACCACCTTGAGACGAGAAAGGGGATTCACTCTGACCCGAGTGTGACCCTAAAATGTGTAAATGTCATGTCAAAAAAACACATTTAATATAATGTGTTTTTTTGAAATGACACAGTTAGCCTACTTGGCTTTCACCACTTCACCGGACCATAGAGACGAGATCTCAAGCCGTCTAGTACATAAGACTAAAAATTAAGTATCACGGGTCAGAGAGTGAACCCACTTTCACGGCTCAGGGGCGTTTCTGAAATGGGAATGTGTGTATGAGAAGTTTAGGTTGAGAGAGGTTTTGTCTAGCTGTCGCTTCCGAAGACGGGCCCGTTCGGCCGATTGAGGTTGTATTTTTTTTAAATGGGTTCGGGTAATTGTTGTTGATTTAGTTTAAAATTAAGTAAGTTTAGTATCCAAGAAATGATATATAAATGTATAACAGTTAACGTCACTAAATTAATGTTCCTAGTTATTGAATCTTAATATCATATATAAATCTAAAGTTTACTTTCAACTATAATATGAAAATAATTTCATTTACGACGTTCTTTAAACTAATTACCGAGCCCTGTTCTTAGCTTCAATTTTCTGCAGTCTCCCCAAGTGCATGCTCTTTATGGATCCACTCCATCTCGACAATTGATAAACATTTGCCACAGCAATTGAAGACCTTCAAGAACCCAAGGAGAGCCTGTTACGCGAAAAATTCCCTCCTCTTTTCTTTGAAGAAGAAGTAAAATCCTCGTATTTTATGAAATTTATTTTGTATTTGTATTTTTGCTTGCTAGCGTCGCGATAATTCTGTATGACCAGTATACCCACAGAGTATACAGTTGATGTGGATTTGAGAATCGTGCAATGACAGGCTTTCCCATTGGCGTATTAGATATATCCGATTGAACACTATTAGATTTACCTACACAAAGCGAACATTCTGTATCGTCCAATTTTAGTAAACGAGAATGATGTATCCACTCTTTGTTAACTCGTCTGATATTGGCGTTTACCGATTATACGAGCTGACATCATCCAGACAAAGCGAAATTCCTGGTTACTGTGTTATTTTTCTGTAGTAAATAATATTCAATTTTTTTGTATTAAACTATTTGAGAGTACCTTTCACGTGTACTACGAGTACTACGACGTCGCGCTACAAGATAAAATTACGTATTGTGCTACGTTGAAGTGTTGAAACGTATTACAACACCGTAACGTTACACCGTAGAACTGTCGTAGCTTTGCAATATAGTAACGCCACTTAATAGTTACAGTCGACGCCACGTCACACAACGAATACAGCCCTTACAATAAAGACGTTATCTACGTCTTGAGCTTCGCTAAAAACATCGTACTATATACTTACAGGATCCTTGTCTCATTGCCGAAAAGATATCTTAGCCATTTATAAAAGTGTAAAAGAAAAAGACTTAAATAGTTTGTAGCTAGACTTAGGTATCTAATAAATCACGATAATCTAATGTTGGAACCTGTACAATATTATACAGAATTCTTCGTGTTCAACTTAGAAATTAAGAATATAGCACATTTTTTTGGAAAATTAAATTATTAAGTTAATCAAACATTTTCAGTAAATTGAAATGTCGGAGAAACTCACTCCAAAGCTGCCTGAATAAATGAATTTTCAAATAAAATATCACAGAAACACCGGGAGACGACCAATTATAATTGTTAATTAGCTGACTCTAATTATATTTTTACAAAAAGCAAAGAAACTGTTTAGGAATAAGATTTTTAATTTATATTATAAGAAAATAAGCTTTTATACTTCGTTTGTTTGTTTGCTAATATAAGGTAGATACAGCTAGTATCACATGAAAACTCTTAAGTGTTTTACTATATACCTATGCCTGCACTAGCGAAATGTGTCGTGGGGTACTTTACAAACATATTATTGATTAACCCATACTCAGAACAACTACTACGAATTCGGGACACAATGTGGCTAGATGATTGTCCTATAGGAGCAGATATGAAGCGCTTATAGTCAGTTTCGCCAACCGATCCGTGTCGTGATGACGTGACGTTAGGTTTAGATAAGATTAGATAAAAACTTATATTGCACTCCAATTACAGAGAAAAACATATAGGAAAAATTTAAAGCCAATTGTAGATTAGGCGGTCTTATCGCAGTCAGCTATCTCTTCCAGACAACCTTTGGATGGATAAGAAGCAGCAATAAAGAAAGATAACATCATAAGGTTAGTGCAAGATGAAAGAATTTAAGTAGGAATAGAAATACTTACTTATAAACTAATGGCATTTATTTAATAGTAGATAATACTACCATGACATTAATAAATTAGATACAATACATGCTTAATTACATAAACATACATACATAATAAATAATATAATTCGGAAGGATAGTCATGGAAATGCATTCATAGTGACAAAGAGTTTAGCTACTAACCACGCAGTCATTCTGAAAATGGGTGACTGTCAATGTTATTTAATGTTCATGTGTCTCCGTGCTTTGGAAGTCACGTTAAGCAGTCACTCGCGTTTGTAGCTTAGCTTTTTGGCAGCCCTATTATCGTGTCGCATTATGCACCCGCTAGTCGGGTGGGGGCGTAGCGATGTGTCTTCTACAGAATAGAATAGAAATATTAATTTGTAAGAATTTTTATTTATTTATTTTGATAAGAAACAAACGGTCATACAGAAGAACTTAAATATTTATTTTTTTTACTTAAAGACCTATAGTTTCCTCATGGATTAACAAAGTATTAGTTGATGAGCTAAGTTCTAAGTTACTTATGAAATTTAAAAAGGTTATACTAAAGACAAAAACATTTTTCCAATTTTGTTACTGTACAACAGAAAACATCAATGTCTGCTAGTTTTTCGCTATTATTATAAAGTTTACAGGCACGCCTTACAAACATTTTCTTACAATAACAGGTTCTACTTTTGAGGATAGAAAATAAATCTTTTTTTTTTATATTGTTGTCACAGGTTGTTACAGTTTAAAATATCCAAAATATTCCGCTGTTTCCGGCGCACAAGTCTTTACAGGCCAATACAAATTCAATTTAGAAAATAAATAACACATATCACTAAAGCAATTATCAAGTACTGAAAAAAGGACACAGTTGTTGAGTTTTACCCAGATGGTCTAATTTATTTATTTATTTATTTTTATTTATTTATTTAGGCTCACCAACAATTGCTTACACTGAATATATTACAAATTGCGTCAGACTATAACTAAAGCTAAGTGTAGCAATCTCTTATGGGTAAGCACGGCATGCATCTTTTATATTACAATAAGTGTGCCTTATGCAAAAAATTACATTTGATTATCATATAATATTAATTAAATTTATTTATAGGATAACTTATTTATATAATATATTAGAATTACAAAATTAACGAATGATACAATACTAAATAAAAATTATAATAAAACAATACATAACAAAACAAAAGCTTTTATGCAAAGGTGGATACTATTTTGTGGAACTTGGTAAGTGAGTCAAAGTGCACGTCCACCAGATCGCTGTAACCATTTATTAGTTTACAAAGTCGGGGGACTATGGAGTTAGCGCCTAGCTTCGTTCTGCGGAGGGGGGCCTGCAAGGGAGTAATGGCAGCACGAGGGTATCTAGCTGGAACTCTATACCGAAACATACCGAGTAGATTAGGACAGTCTATTTTACACCGGAGAACTTTGAATGAGAAGATGGAGTCTATAATACTTCTGCGTTTCTCCAATGACACCATTCTGAAATGCGATTTAAATTTAGCATCGATTTTTTCCTTTAAAAAGTCGTCAACTGAATAACAATTATATAATAGAAAATTAAATACTTTGTTTTTAAATGTCCAGTTAGTGTTTTGAATACAAAGTATAGAAACGAATCGCTGGGCGGGTTGTGGGCACCTGAACAAATTATCTAATATTATATTTATAATATTAGTTTGACAACAGTAGTTAAGCCATATCATAGGTATGCCCTATAGGTAAGCTAGAATAATTCTCACACCGGGGTAATCAATGAACATACCATGAAGTAAGATAAAAGTATTTGTAGTAGGTATATCAGTTATCTGGTTACCATAGTACAAGCTCTGCTTAGTTTGGAATCAGATGGCCGTGTGTAAATAATGTCCCAGGTTATATTATTATTAAAAAGTGATTTATCACTAGACTTTTATCAATGTAGTCCCCCGTGGTTACATTTCCTCTCGGCTTGCTTTTCACAAAACACATTAAATCCATATATTACTCACAATAGTAACAAAATCAGAGCATATGGCCTTGCTATCCGTTCCAATAATAATTAATCATCATCATCATCATATCAGGCGAAACACGCCCACTGCTGGACAAAGGCCTCCCCCCAAAGATCTCCGTTATTACCGGTCTTGCGCTATTCGCATCCAGCGGTTTCCAGCGAGCCGCAGAAGATCATCGGTCCATCTTGTAGAGGGCCTGACCACGGTGTGTCTTCCGGATCGTGGTCTCCACTCGACAAAATCACTAGGTAGCTCATAATCATAAATTATATTGGATTTAATTAAAGTAAGAAGCTGCTTCCCATTGGATCTTCGTTACTGGGTTCACTTATGCAATATGTCAGCCGTCGGTCGCTTTTCCTATGGATGAGTAATTGTATAAAATTTACCGACCGTTGCACTACCTGGGTAGAAATTCTCTTTGCTCCCAGCATCGTTATTTTAGCCTTCGATTTTTGGGAAATTCAACAGTCAGCCTTTATCGTGCTGATTCAAGGAAAGTTTCAGGAGCGTGCAAAATTCACAGTAAAACTGCAACAATATCACAGTATCAGTATCAATATGGACAGTAAGGTAACTAAGCCTTGTTGATGAAGTAATTACCTACGCTCTATTGAAGGCGCTCATAGCTAGATACTCTCACCGGTCCGTGGGTGATCGGCGAGGTTAAGCAACTAGGCTCTCGGTCAGTTCATAGATGGGTGACCGCCAAAGTGGTTTAATTCCTGAGCGTCTCCGTG
Source organism: Pseudoips prasinana (assembly GCA_951640165.1). Classification (NCBI taxonomy): domain Eukaryota; kingdom Metazoa; phylum Arthropoda; class Insecta; order Lepidoptera; family Nolidae; genus Pseudoips; species Pseudoips prasinana. Next base: position 11,904,903 of record OX621239.1, read on the forward strand.
CTTCGGAGGGCACGTTAAGTTGTCGGTCCCGGTTGTAGTCGTTAGACAACAGTCGTTAAGCCATGTCAGAGGCCTACTGGGCGGCTTGAACAACTCTGACACTAGGGTAACCACTGCCCATACGATAAGTAAGTATTGAACCTGTAGGGTTGTAACTATTAATGTTTTAGGTACCTATTATTATTTTTAATTTAAACATATTTGTTTTATAAATCAGCAGGACGGTTAAAATACGAGAGATCCCATTTCGATGAAGCCAAGTTCAAACCGCCGTATACTACGCAATAATTTTGTGGATTTTTAAAAAAGATTGCGGAGTCAAACTTATATGCCACCGCTCGTTTTGACGCGGCACTCACTACTGACTGCTCTCAGTAGTGATTGCCGCGTCAAAACGAGCTTGCTTGTCGATGCGCATATTTGTGTGGGTGTGCCGTTTCGACCGTTTGTAGGCAGTTTCCGTACTGTCTATTTTTATACTGCGACAATACTAACAAAAAGACTTGGTGGTTTTTATTTTTAAGGCCCCCGTTAGCCTTTGTTATCCGTTAAAGCAATGAAAGCCTCTTAAGCTAACCATAAACTCAATTTGAGGTGTTCATAGCCAGTTGTAATCTCCGGTCCGTTAGTGATCGGCGAGGTAAAGCATCTAGGCACGCTTTCAGCCCACAGACGGGTGACCATTAAAGTTGTTTAATGTCTAAGCGAGACGCTTCAGAGGGCACGTTCAGCTGTCGGTGTTTTCAACACTAGACTATACCATGTCAGAGGATTTCTGGGCGGCTATAGTCAATATAGCCATTATCTAGACGTGAAATCGGCGTCGAAACACTAAGAGTGACTGTACTGTGGCATATCGGTTAAGACAGTCGCCTCAGCACTTCGTGTCCCGGGTTTGATTCCCGTACAGGACAACTATTGGTGGGATCCATAAGTAGTTGTGCTGAGTCTGAATGTGTGTAAAAACATAAAATTAAAGAGAGTAGTTTGTGATGTTCTCTCAAAACTACAATTGGACGATTGGCCCGCGATTTCGCGTAATACCGTAAACCTTACATGCACCTTTAACTAACTAACCTTCTGGCGCAGGTTGCTTAATTTTCTTTTTATATGCTAGACGGCTAAGAAAAGAAAGAATTCAAATCCTCCTGTGTACAGTTGCACAAACTTATCTGGCCCGCTGGCAGCGTCGCTGTTATCGCATTTAGTGTTGCTAATAACTATTTTTTGCAATAAAGTGGGTAAAAATAATATGAACATTCTAACGTAAATGTTACTTCACTAAAAAGCAAACAAATACTGTCATTACAAATCTTTATATTTTTATACAATAATTATGATCATTTACATAAAATGTATGCTGAGTGTTGTCTAATGCAGATACTCCAGGTATTATTATGTCACCGGAATGGTTTAATTCAGAAGTCATTTCATTATCATCATTATCGGAAACACTGCTTTCGCTTTCACTATCACTACCTAAATGAATGATGAAAAGCTCAACTAAGTATCCATCCCTTTTTCAATACACATTTTCAATATTTATTCACATGATTGCAATGCTTTTGCCATTCATTGACTGTTATTTTATCAAAAGCTTCTGCAGTCAATGATAGGATTTCAGAATTCGATCTACCAATATTCTGATCTGCTTGCTCTTTTTCTTTCACAAGTTTTCTTACAAATCGCTCCCGGACACCTACAAATGAAATAGCAAAAATTAAATAAATAATGAGTATTTTAAAATATGTATTTTAATTTTAAATGCGAGGGGGAGTTTCGTATTTTTTCAGAAGCTGACAACACTAACCTGTAGCAGCAGCTACGCGTTCATACAACTTAATGAAGGGTATAATTGGTGCCTGATGGCGTTTTTCTTCCTTCATATAATTCAATACTTGTAATATAACATTCCTCGCATCACATTTTAAAGCTTTGGGCATTTTTCACAATTAAAAAACACATAAACGAAAATAAATACGCGCAACAAACAATCAATGGCAGGAATGTCATGGAATAACAGGCCGATTGACATTTCAAACTGGCGTCGTTAGTTCTACTTTTGGCCACCGGGCCAGATAAGTTTGTAGCACTATACCTACAGTACATTAGGTAATATATTAGGTAGGACATTATTTAGGTCAACCGCATCAGATGGACGATGGTTTTAGAGACTGAAGTATTTAAAGACAATTTAAAAATTGCTCGTTATTTTATTAACAAGCTTTCTTTATAAATTCATTCAGACATTTCAATTACGTAAAATCCTATGAGAACGAATTCAGAGCTAAATCAAATCTAAAGATAAAAAATACTTCTTACAAAGAGATCTTTCTTTGTTTAAGTGAACTTTGTGAATACTCGAAAGTGTTGAACATTTGCTTTCTTTTGTATCGAACACAATAGTGAAGGCTGAAGAAAATATATTCAATTGCTAAATCCGTGTAATCCATGCAGGGCTACCAGCCAACAGGAGTGTTCTTAACCTCCAATAGGATTTAACTATATTACACATACTATAAATAGTGCATACTGGATAGTTGTTGATTTCTTAGAGTAATAATAACCCAGCTAAAATTGAGATGTCTATTTGCTTATCGTAATTTATATAGCCAAATAACAGTGGCAGGGCACATAGCTCCTAGAACCTACGGCCGTTGGTGCAAAAAAGTTCTCGAGAGGCCACCGCGAACCGGAAGACGCAGTGTGGGCAGGCCTCCTACAAGAGGGACTGATGGTCTTGTGAGGCTCTTTGGAAGTGGCTGAATGCAGGTAGCGTAAGACCGGAAATTATTAAGATCTTTGAGGAAGGCCCTTGTTCAGCTGTAGACGTCTTTCGGCTGGCATGATGATGATAATGACTTAAATTATTTTAAAGAAAACATACAGCGCATGTTAATCGCTGATAATGTAGCTTTCTATAGGTGAAATATTTTGTTTTAATCAGTTAATTCGTTTTTATGTTTATTCATTACAAACATACATAAAAATAATTAAAACTTATATCTTTATATTCGATAGGGAATGCTTTCGGATTGGCCCCATATAAATTGTATGTTTGTTAAAATATACATAGAAAGAGAAAATAAAAGAACGACATTTTATTTATTTTCACGCATGCACGGGAAATTAATACAATAAGTTAACAAGTTTTGATCGTTATTTAAGGATGACATTAAACATTTTAACAAGCTAAAACAGTTATTATTATTTAATGCTTGTTTAGTTTCGGTGAGTTTGTCAAAACTTTACATCTCCATTTGGTAACCCTGCATCCAAGGTTTGTGAAGCGAGCATTGTGCGCCAACACTCAGATACTTTGCCTTCACGAGTTTCAAAGTTTTCCTGTTCTCCTTGAAACATTTTTATCCAACAAGTTACTTGAAAGTTAATTCACTATCCCATGTAGCTACTTTATGGTGTTGCTCGAAACAATCTTCTTTTACTTCGTACAACTTCTCTAATACTTTGTTTCCTTTTAATATTGTACACTTTTATGGCTATAAGAAAGTTTGTCCTACATATAAAAAAGAGAATAAAACTTTCGAAACTATTACAAAAATTGCGGGACGATTTCATGTGACTGGTCTTTGGTCTAGTGGTTAGTGACACTGAAAGAGGTCGTGGGTTCAATCCCCACCCAGGACAAATCTTTGTACGATGAGCAGTGCGATTGAACGTAGCGAACTATCGTATTGGAAGAAAGTAATCTATACATATAATAAAATCGTAGGAAAGTCTAAACTGTACATTATTTTTTTTTTTTAAAGAACCATAGGGGCGTGATCTACAATCGATATCGAAGCCAAAAATAAAGTTATTATAATTTTTGTCTGTTTGTCTGTATGTATGTCCGGGCTAAACTCAAAAAGTACTGCATGGATTTACTTCAAATTTTGCATGAATATTAATTACTAAGAGGTCGGATCAACATATAGGCATTATTATCACGGTATCACCTACGGGGGAGGTGCAGTGTGTTAGTTGTCCCAAGATATTTATTTATTTATGTTTATTGTCTGATGTAATAATCGTGTGATGAGTGAATTGTGCCTATCGACATTATAGGTCCATCGACATTATACCTAAACCTCAACATTAATAAAAATGCTGTTACATTGAGAGTTTTCTTTAAGCAGCTACTAACCCAGTCAAGCTGCTCGTAGCGGAATGAACGCAATACTCTACCCGACTTAAGAGAATCGCCACCGTCATCCGGATCACGTGTAGGGTTCCTAGGATTTATGTTAACGGATGCAGTAGCTTTCGAGCCCCAAAAGTGATTAATTCTGCTTCATAGGACGCATATTCCCGTATTACACGTATTACGTTACGTGGTATTAATTTGGCAAGATGCCATACACTTAATCTAGAGGGTTAAAATAAATATCAATGATGAGACCTCATGTTCTAAGGAATTAATATAGTTTTTATTGGTAGTTAATTGTTTTTGTATATATAAATAAATATACTGGGACATTATACACAGACTGTCATCTGTTTCCAAACTACTACTAACTTTGCAAAAATGTTTAATTGATAAGTGTTATTACAAGGCTAACGATTTCTTGAATGATAAAGTTTTTGACATCCACATTTTCTAATATCGGTTCATACAATATATTTCTTTGCTCTTTCTTTGATTTACATACTGATTTTTTGAAAGTGTTTAATGTTTTTACTGTAAACTTAAAACTACCCATATTTATATATATATATATATATATTTACCCATTTTTGTCTTACCATAGACAAAACATAGCGCACTGTATTTAACCTTAAGATCTGTACTTTTTGTACCTATGTTGTTCAAATAATAAATTATTGAATGATTGATAACTAAGCATGTTTTGGAAACCAGAAAGCTGATATATTACACATACTATTTTTCTTTTGTAAATACATACTTATATAGATAATTACGACCAGACTGAGGGCAAATAGACATGTTCATGCTCACAAATATCTCTCCTGGGTTTGAATAGAACCCACGACCTGCGGCATGAAAGGCACGTATTTACCAACCACGCCAACCATCGGCCCGTCCATAAAACAATATACTTACTAACAAATTGTAAGTAAGTATGACATGTCCCAGACTTCAGAATGATATTGAGAAACTCTTAACTGAAAAATCACAATATCGCTTTTGGACTAACCCAAGATTTGAACCCAGGACCTCATAGTCTGCGGCTGAACACGCTTCTGCTAGACCAACGAGGCATCCAAAAAGTTATTTGATGATTTATACAAAACCCCGCCTGTATTTTCAGCGATAAACCAACAACCAAATCATTTGCCTCAAAGCTTACAACAAAAATGATTTCAGATTTATCAAAATCATGATCCGACCATTAACCACCGAAAACATTATACGACCGCAACAGTCGCAGCTATTAATAAACGAGCCGAGCTATTAAAGATGGGGTAAATCTCCCAGTTGTTGGCACTCACTCACAATAAAACAGGCAGCTGTGCCAAGGCGCAATGCCAACTAAGTTTACTTAGATTCCCTCCTATAGACATTAGACAACGAAGTCTAGTCCAAAACCAGTTCCATTACAGCAGATTTTACGCGTCTCCTTCGCCAAATATTCAGGTTGTGTGTTTGTTTACGTATTGTTAAGTCTCCGGTGAAACCATGTAATACTTTAAAAGCTGTCTTAATATAGTAATTATGTCCTGGGATATTATTTACACACGGCCATCTGATCCCAAACTAAGCAGAGCTTGTACTATGGAAACCAAATAACTGATATACTACATGTACTACTTTTCTTTCGTAAATACATACTTCCATAGATAATTACACCTAGACTCAGGAGAAACAGACATTTTCATGCTCACAAATATCTGCCGTGGGTGTGAATCAAACCTACGGCCTCCGACGTAAAAAGCAAGCATTTGCCGAGCACGCCAACAAGCACGTCGAATGAAATATATATCGTCGTTGAATAAAAATATTAATTTTATATTTAGTTATTTCGTATAACCAATATAAATGTGAGTGTTACTAATATTGTTTTGCAGTAAAAATATTACTTATTACACTGATTGCCATAAAATTATTAAAGAAAATTAAATTAAAAAAATCAATTAATCCGTCATTTTAAGTCACAAATTCGTTATAACTTTATTAGGTGCTCGATAAGTCTAAAATATTTTCACCAATAAACTAAACTCTGTGGTTTAGAAGGTTAGTTATTTAGATTAGACTGGCCGAATATGTGGTGGATTTGATATCTGGAACAAATTTTATGAGCATCACGACGGCTTTTTAATCTAGGTGATTCCAAAAGCCGTGCAATAACAGGATGAAAACTCACGATTCTGAGAATTAATAGATTCTCGACATTTGAACTGTTAGAAGCGACGGTTGCAAAATTGCAGTTGGAATGCAGTTGGCTTAGGCATATAACCAATCGGAACTACCAACCAACCGGGCAGTTCGCGTGCAGTTCTAATACAGTTGTGCATATACACAAAAACTATATCGAAACTTCTATTTAGCAGGCCCAAGCCAAACTAAGCCGCTTGATATAGAAGTTATTTTTTAAACGTTACACTAAGGGCATTATTGCCATTGGTCTCTTTAGTCTATCATTGGGATTCGAATCTGTGTGGTACAAACCAGAACCATATTATCAAAGTAGAGCCATTCACTAATGGTTTGCGCAAAGTTCAAGCACTTTGCGCAAAATGCAAATCAATTCTAGATTCGAATTCTAAAGCCAGGCTAAAAATCCGAGATCTTTATACCTATCAGCTTTCTATCATTAAGAGTTTTAGCCATTTTATAATGAACCCTTACAGTTCATATGAAACTCCAGATAATCGCATTCGTTGAGAACATTTTAACGTACATAGTACACGGGGCACTTTACGGACATGTTTTTCACGGCCAGTGCACCCTTAGACTCAGAACATCAATAGATATGTGGGTCCCAAAAATAGTTGCCCTGTGCGGAATGGAACCCGAAACACGAGGGCGCGTGTACACAGGGAGGTGACTACCTTAACCACTTCGCGGAACGTGCAGTCAATACATGCATGGGCTGGCTGGCGTAGTTGTCCTGGGTGGCAATCGAACCCACGACCTGCCGCAGGTAGTAATAGGGCAGATATTTGTGTGCATGAACTTGTCTGTTTGTCTTAAGTCTGAGTGTAATTATCTATATAAGTAGGTATTTATAAAAGAATAGTAGTATATTAGTTGTCTGGCTTCCATAATACAAGGTCTGCTTAGTTTGGGATCAGATGGCCGTGTGTGAATACAGTCTAAAAAAAGAACTGGGGTACTTGATGCCTCTCCCGTCGCGTCGTTTCGATTTACTCACCAGAGCAAATAACTAGTCAAGCGATAGAGATGGCACCTGTGTACCACACAATCGCGTTGGTTAGCCTTTTTTGAGACCTGCTATGTCTATAATTCAACCTGGAGGACAATTTTATTATTATACTAGCTGTGCCTCGCGGTTTTACCTGCGTTAAACTTTATAAATTATTACACGCTGTCACAGAATGCGAAAGAAAAATAAAGATTCACAGCTCCTCCCCCGTAGGTGATAGCGTGATAATATGCCTATATCTTGACCCGACCTCTTAGTAATATTCATGCAAAATTGTAAGTAAATCCATGCAGTACTTTTTGAGTTTAGCCCGGACATACATACAGACAAGAAGACAAAAATTATAAAAACTATATTTTTGGCTTCGTTTTCGACTGCAGATCACGCCCCAAGTATACTTTAAAAAATATTCAATGTACAGTTTTGAATTTCCTACGATTTTTTTTATATGTATAGATTACTTTCTTTCAATACGATAGTAAGCTACGTTCAATCCCAAAATACATTATTATACATATCGAGGAAGAAGGCTCAGAAAAATACATATTTAATGTCAGTTCACCAGTTTTATGCCTTCCGAATCGTACATTGTATACTTATGCTGCTGATAACAAATTTATATTTGACCTAAATATCGTAAAAGAGAAGCTTCTAGGCCTCCACGTTTCTCCGGGTCAGAGCGTCAGCTTCATACTTAGTTTTATTGTTTTATAAGGACCGTGCTTAATGACAATGAAACATAGAACACGCATTTACTTAAAACACGGAACTTAACTTAGTTTTAGTAGTTAGTGCCCTCGGGATTTATAGCTACTGTGATGTTTATATCACGTCTTTGATGAAATCTTGTAGGGGTTAGTGCAGAAACATCCTATTATTTATAAATGTATCGCTAATATTGCGTTAGTTTGTGTTATTAGGACTATACTTGATGCCACTGATACATAGAACATGCATGTACTTAATAAACAATAATAATAATAATATTTTGGGAAATTACTCACAGACGGCCATCTCATGGCAATCTAAACAGTTCATGTACTATGGAAAGCAGGTAGGTAACTCATATGTTACATATACTACTTTTATTTTGTAAATACATAATTATATAGAAAATTACAACTAGGACAAACAGACATGTTCATGTACACAAATATCTGTCCTGGGTGGGAATCTTATTATTTGGTTTCTGCGTGTAAAGAATTATTTATATAATAATATTTCGTTAAGTTATTTAATGTTATTATTAAATAATGTGGGAGAAGAAGGGTCTGCAATATGTGTTTGCGTACTTTTTTAAGGCCAGCGCCGCATCTGTGACTCCTCTGGGGTTACGATTATAAATGGGCGGCGGTGGTCAATTTCATGTCGTACCATATCGTGTCGCCGTTGGTGCAGGAACTCCCTAAGTATCTTTAGTAATTCTTGTACCAAAACTCTCTTTCATTCTTTCATCTTTTGCAGAAAATTTTAAATCTAGATGTTGCAGTACTCTTTGATGTGTTAAAATGCCGTAATCCCCTTATTCACTCGAAAGATCGAGGCAAATTAACTAAGCACTCTAAGTCATTTGTGAAAGTAATATGAATGCTTAGATGAAATGTTACATTTTGTACCAACTTTTCAGGAATAGCTAACGCCGGCTTATAACTTCTGCACCATATAAAAATCTTGCGTATGAATACGTTTTTTCTCAAATCAACATAAAAGTTACATGTTTATTTCCTTAAGCCTATTACCCAAAAAGGGATTCTGGCCGTCACTGAGAAATAGGATTTCCTGGTCAGGAAAAATATATCAGCCTATATTTTACTAGTTTCCCTTTTCAGCCGAATATTGGATTAGGTAAGCGGACTACGGCAGTTTTAGTTTCTCTTGTCTGCTGCAGTGATTTAGTGTTTTATTTTCCATAACATCACGCAGATGTAGAGTTAGTTCTACTTTTTCCGTTATTATTATATTCTCTACATACATCAATAAACGTAGGTATCTTTGTGAGCGTTTATCTCAAAAACATTAGCCTCTTTCTTTCGGTGAGGATAATAAGAATTTTATTCAGATTTTCTACAAATACCACTATAATGGTACATAGTTGTGTACTAGTGTGTTGTATTTTATAAATTATCACAGGTCCTCTCCCGTAGGCGATAGCGTGCTAATATGTAGCCTATATGTTGAACCGACCTTTTAGTAATATCATGCAAGATTTGAAGTAAATCCATGTAGTACTTTTTGAGTTTAGCCCGGACATACATACAGACAAACAGACAAAAATTCTAAAAACTATATTTTTGGCTTCGATATTTGACCTTCCTACGATTTTATTATATGTATAGATTAGTGTTAGATTTTTTAAAATATAAAATGGCTACTGAGCATAGTACAAAGGATATCAGTATAGATTTGATTTGAGACTCATGCAATTGTCATGCAATGCAAAATTGGATTTTATAATTTCATACTAAAATTTGAACGGATATTTGGACAGGTATATGTTATATTATATATAAGAAATATGTTCAAACATTACACCTAGACAAACTACCACCCTTAGAACTAATTGCTTCAACTACGAAAACTTATGAAACAGCAAAGTTTTATGAGTTCATAAGACAGAGCCCTATCAAAGTACGAAGTCTGGCTTGCTTATAGACGTGCTTAGACTTCTCTCTGGTGTTAAGTTTGAGTTAAACGAAAACTCTGTTTTGTGAATAAAGATTTTCTTTAATTCTATTTCTCAAAGTACTAGATAAGCAAATTAAGTATATTATATCTACAAATTTTGCTTTGCACTACTCAGACGAGACACAGAAGTAATACAGTAGCATATTATTATTCCATATATTATAAATTCATCAGTTCAAAATCCATAGATAATGACTAGAACTTCCTCAGACTTTACATTTAAAACAAACGCACACATAATGTAGTACACACAGCTATATATCAAGCTACACATTTCCAATATATACCTCTCATTGTATGAAAATCCTATACAACGCGGGATCAGCTTATACTGGAATTGTATAGCTTGATATGTAGTCGTGTGTACAACACAACGCTATACACAAGCGGATTTATTTTCCAATTAAGTTTAAATGTGCCGTGTGGCTGACGGCAAAGAATATCATCACCCCTTGAAGGCGTAGGCCAGTCCGAGGAATTATAACAGAGAATGGGCAGCCGCGTTTCTCTGATTAGGTAGGTACTACCGCCATACCGCGATCGCCAAACCAATAGATGGTTCAGAATCGTTTAGTAATTCTTATTAGATAAAGATAATCAAGATCATCATCATCATCATGTCAGCCAAAGTACGTCCACTGCTGGACAAAAGCCAAAAAATGGGGCGACATGCAATAATCGCCACGCTTCATAGTTCATAGAATAACGCTGCTGCCCGTTATCTGTTAGGTAATCCCTCGGACGATATCTACGTCCTCCACGGAATGAGAGGGGGTGATGATATTCTATGCCGTCACCACACAGCAAAAGATACGATAATATATTTTTCACACTCTTTCGCGGACTAACAGTACATATTCCACATATTAACATTCATCGAGGACACACTTTATTTGGACTCTTTAAAATTAAAATTGGACGAATATAAAACTTTTATTTCGTACAAGCTGTGCCCCGCGGTTTTACCCGCGTTAAACTTCATAAATTATAGCCTATGTGTTAATCCAGGGTGTCAGCTAACTCCATACCAAATTTTATTAAGTACGCTCCAGCCGTTGAGACTTGAAGAAGTAACAAACACACTCACAAACTTTCGCCTTCATAATATTAGTGTGATTAATGTTTGTCATAACGCCTCTATTCGTCTAATTTGGACAGCGAACACTTCCCTAAGAGTCATATTGAAACACACCCCGCATCAATAATGCACAGCGCCATTAGACTAACGACACAAAAAAAATGTTTCTACCTCCTTAATAAGTATTTAATTCATTTTGGTCTTATAAGCACGTTAACAATTAACTTGTTAAACTTATTACAGTACTTATATTCCCCACAAAATTGTATGAGAATATTAACTTATCTGTCTTTGGGGAGTCTTTATGTGCTATTAGGGATGTCGCCAGTTCTTCAACTTTGGTTATTGCGGTCCGTGGCTATCAAATTGTTTATGATTTTACTGTTACTTATATGTGCGCAATGAGACTACGAGTATTCCACCTCACTAAATCGTATATGCTGTGGTTACCCTAGTGACAAGAGTTGTTAAAGCCGGCCAGTAGGCTCCTAACATGGCTAAACGACTAATAGTGAGATCGACAGCTTAAAAGGCTGACAACACGCAATTTTGTCGTATCACGCCGATTTCGCAAGTATGGATTAAACTGATTGGACAGAAACATGAATTGGACGCAATATTTAAAGTTTATGACGAACCCAATACAACAATGCGTTTCCTTATTAAATTTTTTTTTATATATTTAAAATGACTAGTACATTTTTGTGTAAAATAAATTTTGAAAGGTGATGTGATTTTTATCTACCGAACCAAATTAACGTGTGTATTATGTTTTTGACAGTACGAACCTAGCGTCTATAACTTGTGAAAAACGTACCTTTTAAATTGCGTTGTCGATTATCGAGATTATTTTGTTTTAATTATTATTTAACTTAAGCATTTTTTTCTTCCCATGGAAAGCAGTTTTATCAACATAAACTTAGCAGTATTGGTTAAAATCTAGCCTAAAAAATAAAGCAATAAAATTGATCGGATCCCAAACTAAGCAGAGCTTGTAGTTCCATACTACAAGCTATAACTGATGTATTACATATACTGCTTTTCTTTTGTAAATATATACTTATACCCAGACTCAGGACAACAGAAATTTTCATGCACACAAATATCTGTCCTGAGCGGGAATCAAACCGACGAGCGTCAGTCCATTAAAGACAAAATTGCCACCATTGTCTGGTCAGTGCCATATTGTTACCGTACCCAACGGACTGCGCTCTTCACATATTATTATGCAGTGTACAATAGCACACTATCCGCATTATGTTTAACTTTAAGATTTCTGCCATTGTCAAGATTTGCGAGTTGCTGTAACTACTTACCAACTGGGGTAGAATAAGCCCCGAGAAGTAATACGATTTCGAGAGGCTTATGACGTAACGATGTCGAGATTATCTTTCGGTCTATATTCAAATTACGTTTATGTAATAAATGTAAGTACCTACGTACTTGTAAAGGGGTAGTCTAATTCGCGTAAGCCTTTACAACAAATACGTATATTTTGTGGCTGTAATAAGCAAACTAACAGAGTTGGACTAAGGTTTTTATTCTGAACACATAAACTTTTATGCAAGTTATTACACTTTTTGCGTAACATTTTCGGTTAGTTACTTAGTTGGGCGGTTGGATTCTCGAAACATTTTATCTTCGTTCAGACAAACAATCATCAAAAAGCATGATAATAAATATAAATATCTTGGGACAACTAACACGCTGCCATGTGATCCCAAAATAGACAAAGCCTGAAAATGTACTATGGCAAGCAGACAAGTGATGTACGAACATACTTATATATGTCTAAACAAATTAAAGATATATTACACCCAGACTCAGAAAAAATAATAGTGCTAAAAAAAATAGTTCTGGGTTTGGATCGAACTCACGACCTTCAGCTTAGTAGTGAGATTTATTAATAATTAAGTCTTAACAAGTATAGGTTTTGATAGATTCGTACGCTGTCAACCCTTTAAAGGTTTCATGTAACTCACATCGACACTATACTGTCTAATATATATGTTTTATTATAAATCTAATAATTATTTTCTTTGTTTCAGGTAAATGAAGACACCACCTGCTACTACTTACATAGTTAACAAATAAATTAGCACAACACATCAATTAAAACAGCCTTAGCCAACAAAAACCAATCACACTATTTCAACGATAAATAATAGGCATCTGTCTAAAGTCTAAATGAAGACTAGTCATCTGAGTGAGATAATATGGTAGGTATTTATGTATGAACGCAAATACAGCTGCACCGAAATTCGAACCCACCGATTTCCGGACTCCGAAAACTTGATTAGCTAAGAATATTCCAGCAACACATTTTGCGCCAACCCGCTCGTCCGAAACACCTACTGGTAGCCCAACGGAACACTCAAACACACATGGTGTCTGTAACGATAATGCCAGTATACTAAAGTTCTATTTCAGCACAATACATGTGGTACATTCTTCTGTTGCCTAGAAGATATCATTTTTAGCAATATAGCCGCCATTTGTACTATTTCATTTTCATTACCATAAGTATTGCTATAAGTTGTATTAATTATTTCATTTACTAAACATGTTTCTCGTGTTCAATAAAGAGTTATATATCTACATATATATATATCTAATACGCAGAACGTTATTATTACATTTTAATCAAATAAAGTGTTGAAATACTAGCTTCATAGGGGACACAAATGAAACAATGTAGAATCCTCGGAGTTTATAACTCATATCAGAATAAGTTCGCAAAGTTAAAGTGGGTCGCGAGCAGCATTGTGTCACTGTCTCAAAATTGAGTTACAATACCGAGAAAGGCAAAACTTGAGTCCTTTTGGTGGCACGTTCGAAAATTGCACATTTGGCGAGGACGTCGCGACCAGGGCCGGATCGGGCACTCGCCGCATCAGTCATTGTCAACAAAGTTTAACGTTCGCCTCGACTCGCTAGCGAACGGAATCGCCCAAATGTGTTTGTTGTGGTCTCAAAACGTACTTCCAACGTCGTGTCGCTGTACCCTAAATGCGTATAAATTGCATTTTCAACTGCTAAGTTGTGCATTTCTTGTTGTATGCTAGGTTTGCTCGACCTCAAACCTCTCGGGAATCAACTTCTTAAAGGTTCGGTATACAGTCCACAATGATATATTTACATTTTGTTGACTAGATGTTACTGAAAGCTTTTTCCTGAACAATGGTAAGCTTGCTAAAACTTGGATTTAGTGAGTTAAATGTGTATAGCTTGCGAACCGAAGTTTGATTTACTTTCGCAAGCCTTTAGGCGATTCTTCTATTAAATTGCTTTGGTTATTTTACTTTCTAAAAATATTGGACTTTGAGTATAATTTCCTCTTAGAAATTACAATTTTCTTTGTTAAGAAAATACAAGATTTTCGTTAAATAAATATGCCTATAGGTTCTTTCTAATATTAATGTTTGTTTGGCTTCTTGTTGTTATAAATTCATCGTATAGCTGCAATGCATTGTAATATCTAATTGTTACTAAGAGTAGAGAAAAAGCTACCATATCATACAACGTGTAACATAAATAATGTGCTTGTAAGTATACTTTTGGAACTTAATACGTACACAGAAACACGCCTGTTTCCCAGAAGGATAGATTTGAAACGATTCTTGCACACCTTTCACCGCACGGTTTACTCCCATTATATATTTTTTTATTTATTTATTGTTATCTCACCGCAAAACATTTCTTACGATAAACATGAGTGTAGAATAAAACTGAACTCGTCCACGGATGGAAAAAAGACATCGCTGTAATAATTTGCGGCTAAACTGGGCACGAGGAATCAAAGTATTGATAATTTTATCATACTTCGGGTGACCAACAACTGCGCTCAGCGGGCCACCCATGGACAATTGGTATAATAGAAGTAAACAACCTATTTAGTGAGAGACTGGTGCCTGATGTAGGTTCTACAGAACCTATATTACAGGTTACTAGGACCTCACTCCACTGATTGTATAGTCCTACTTTGTAGGCATTTTATAATAATATCAATGCGTCATTTAAAATAAAAATAATAACAAAAAAGTAAAAACAACAAAACCGCAAGCACAACTTAATAATAGCAAATAATCAACATATAAACTAAACTAACAAAAGACAACTAAATAAAAACAAATATTCTTCATACATGGTTGCCTGTTTAGGGTACTCCTGACCTGGTCTTTCTTGAGAACATATACGACTTGGTCAGAGAATGTTCGACGAGGTCTTCCGCTTCCGGTTGTACCATTCACACAGGCCAGATGCTTAATATTCTTAAGAATTTACAATTTTTAAACCATTTCTGAAATACGCATAAAATAAATTTTAACGTAAAATATATTTTATACGTAAATAATTGAAGCCATTCATGAAATGCAATCCGCCAATGAAACTGAACAACATAAGAAAAGTAAAACACAAAATAATAACTTTCAAATTGCATCAGCTGATCGTCAATTTTGTATGGGTATTTGTTTTGTAGTGTATATGTATTAAGATGTAACATAAATAGTATACTGCTCCGCACGTTTAACCAACATCATGTTCTATCACTTTTATGTATAAACTGAGTGGCTTAAGTATTCTTCACACGTTCTATCTCTGGTCCACGGTGAAAAAAAAACCATTTTACTTTCAACAACCGGTTTGGTGACCATAAGATTTGAATTTCACCAACTAAATATTTTATCTCATGACTGCCTCGTTGGTCTAGCGGTAGCGTGTTCACCCGCGGTTAATGAGGTCCTGGGTTCAAATCCTGGGTCGGGCCTAAAGTGATTTTGGAACTTTTCTGTAAAAAGAAAAATTTCTCAACATCAGCCCGAAGTCTGGGAGTTGGCGGTATTATACCCCCGTGCCTCGGAGAGCACGTAAAGCCGGCGGTCCTGTGCCTGACCTCTTTCCGGTCGTGTCGCTAAGGCGTCCCATCGAATCATGAGAGTAATGGAATAGAAAGTGCTCCTGTGTTTGCGCACACACTTGAGCACTATAATATGTCCCGCGCAGATGAGAGAGAGATTGTTGAGACTGGCCGCGGTGTCCGAATTCGGCTAGGAGGACATTATTATTATTTTACCTCATATACGTATTGTAACGCCGTTTCTCAGCGTTAGATACATGCTTCTATTAGAGATCAAAATCTAGCAAAGAAATGGTAACTTAAACAGACAGGGGTCGCATTCCTAAGTTCAGGGAACTTCATTAAGTTGGCTGATCCTGACGGAGGATCAGCCTGGCTTATTGATGGCGAGCCAGCAGGGCTGCCTCACGGTCCGCTGCGCAATAATCTACGGATTACGAAGGGACAGTAACGCTGTGCCACAGTGTAAAACGAAAATTAATAGGACTATGTCGACTTACATGTCCTTGGGGCGATAAAAACGGTTGTTGTTGTAAACCTTTGTTTGTAGCTGATGTTATTTATTTGGACAACCCTGTTGGAGAGTTCTTTAATCTAAATAAATAGCATACAACAAACGTATAACTTTCCTTTATAGCTGGGATAAGGGCGTGGCTTTACTTATTTTTTAATTTCTTAATTTTTTTTTTTGAAAGTGTAGGTGTGTGATGTTGTTGTTGAATATTAAAACCCGATTCTCTTTTCGTGAGCGCCTAGAAGTTGTCACGACGGTATGTCTACCAGGGAATGGGCAACAGCGATTATATTTGTACCTACTAAGAACACCATACTACGATCGCCAAGCATGGCGATTATGGCATATCATGATGATGAACACAATTCCTTTGTGAAGATCCTCGGGGAGACCTATTTCCAGCATTGGACGTCTTTCAGCTAATATGATGAATTATAGATGTGTGAACTTGCTAGCTACGTGCAAGTTGCAGAGTACCTATACATCTAAAATTATTTATTAATAATATAGTATGAAGTTGTTCGACATAATCATTTTCTAAGAATTATTTTGTAACTTAATTATAATTATATAAAATAATAATATCAACGATAAATATGGATTAAATAATTAAATAATTGTAATTGCCCCAAAATTTTACTATCAATTTTGAAGCAGAAATTTGAAAAAAAAATCCTATTTCATATTACTCGATATTATTATGTATTGCATTTTAGTTATACTCAATTTTTTATTTATATGAAAACATTAACATTTTTATCTTTAATGAATTTTATGTTAGATACACTTATTAACAAATTGATAATGCTGGTAAGAAATAGTTCCGAAACGTAACAAAACTAAAATTTGATATAATAATAGCTTTTTAGTATTAATTGATTACCTAATACTTATTTATAAAAGAAATGTATATTCTGCACATATAAACACACAGGCGATAACATTTAATTAGACTGCTACTATAGGTACTATAACAAAATAAAAATCACTGCAATGATTCAAAAAAAATTATTTTAATTATGTCTTACTTATAAAATAGGATAATAATATCTTGACAAGAACATTAAAATAACGTAATGTAACTTTCGTTTATTTTATTTGTCAAATTTAATACTACAAAGTTTTATTGCTTTTGGCTTATAATGTACTCACGTAATAACGTTGTAAGTTGTAAGTCTAGTTAATAATTTGTAAGTAAACACTGCGACGTTTATCTACACGATACTTGGCGTAGATTCCACGCTATCAAACTAGATAAGTCCACAGTATCATAACAGTGGAAGGAGGTTCACCCTCGTTGTTAGTGTTTTCGTAAGTAACTATAGTTTTAATAAGTTTATTCATTGTCTACCAAACAATCACACCCTAATTTAGCTCACTCTTAGACAGAGCGGGAGCTTGTATCCCAGAACACAACGCCTTCTATGAGACCAGGTTACAACACTTATTTATTAAATGTAAGGACACGTTTACAGTAAGTTTTAAAAGAGAAAATAACTTACTAAAATATGTCCGTTGACTATTGCTAGTCTATAACCGGACACTATATCCTTATTAGTATCATATACATATAAATTAAAATAATATATAATAATAAGTCATTCTCTCTCACAAAGTACACACAGGTTTAAATTATAATAGTATCATAGCATATGACAAAACTTTGTGAGAGACTGGTGCTTGATTTAGGTTTGATACCTGTATTACAAGTCACCAGTGCCCTCCAATTAACATTATAGAATATAATTTTATATTTAATTTTCTTATATATAATTAGGTTTTAGAATAAATACTTTAATTACATTGATATCATTTTTTTAACATTAAGTTAATGTTCAATACTCTATGTACGTTTTGTGAAGTGTAACCATCATATTATTGTATCCCTAGAGTTATATTATATTGAAACCGATTCCCTCGCGCTTTTATTTTGTAGACTCTGTGTCTATGTTAATACTACGCTCTTTATCTACGCCGTAGTAGTCGTAGATTCTACGCTATACAAGACAAGTCTATAGTAACTTATATATAGGAAAAAGGAACATCTTATGTCAACAATTTACCAAACGTTTGCCTTTCCTTCGATACAAACAAAATTTATCTCGTGAGCACAAAAGACAGTAATACTCTAAACCCACAATTAACTAAGAAACACGAGCTAAGCAAGCCATGTCACCCGATACGACAGCGCAAATAATTCCTTAAGTCTCAGATAAACTTGGACTAAGGAGCGTTTATAGTAAAGATCGGAATCTTAATTTAAACGTCACAGGATTCGTGTCATAGTGTAATCCCGTAGATGGAGCAGTTGGCGGCGGGCTGGCTTCCTCTCGCCAGCCAAGGCTTTATTGATAGCGAGAGGCTCCGAGAGCCCCGCTAGAAGTAATAATTATTCACATCTAAATCCTGTTTTACTTACCTACTTACATCTCTCTTGGGCATTCCATTTTCTTCTCATACAAAAATGTAATGGTATATTTTTATATTCCCTTTTATTTTCCCGTGAAAGGTAATATCTACATAGACGTCGTCTTTAAATATAAAACATGTTCGTATAAAAAGGGATATAAAAAAATATTATGCCCGGTTATTGCATTCGGCTATAAAGAGATAATCAAATAAGTGTAATAATGGAAGAAAATAATAATAATGTCGTTTATTTCTCTTTCTGTATAAAAACTTACGTCTAGCTTTTGGAGTACATGTTCTTATAGACTAGTTTGTAAGGAGCTCGTGTATGACGTAGGTGTATACCAAATACCGTTACGAATCCCTAGAATCCTTCCCCTTAAGATAGTCATTACATGGCGTACATTGATTAATATATATGGTAAATGAAATACAGTCATTAAAAGTAATAAAATATTATTAATAACTACGAGTATATCGTCCCCGTAGAGCGAAAAGTCAATAAGTCTAAAAATGGCTAAAATTAGTTACAAATGTCATTAAAATCACCATTTCCATTTCTAAATATCTGTCTAATTGTCATTTATATAGGTTCCATTGTTTTTGTTTTGTAAACTGTGAAAAGTAAGTAAGTCTTCCCTGAACAACCCAGGGAGTAGTGGAAGAATTAACTAATTTAGTTAGTTATCTTATTATTTATAAAAACTTTACACAACTAGAAATTAAAACGACTTGATTACCTGTTCTCTGGCATGATAGATGCTCACATAAGCCTCTAGGTCGTCTCAAAATCACTAAAATGATTTAGTTAGTTCGAAAGTTACGAGTTTGATACCATATACGAAAACGAAAAGTAACTTTCTCGGCTTAGTGACTGCTCGCTCTTTATTTTTAAATAATTTGTACAAATTTACAGACGCGAAAAATCATCAAATCATTTTAATGTGTTTTTTGCTATAAAATTGGGACATTAGATCGATAACGAATAATAATTAAAACCTTTTAATTACTATTTATACAACAGTGGCATGCATTGTTACAGTTTAGGTATATTTCGCTGGCGATTTAGTGAGTTTGTCGCGCCTAGAGTGATGAGTGCGGCGAATAGTGACTACTCCCATTCACAGCATTAACGTCGAACGATGTGCGTGGGTTTCGTTTTTATTAAAATTAACGTAAAGCAATGAGTCGAGTTAAGTATATTATTTATTTATTGAAACAAAATGAAAACCCAACAAAAGTTATTATTTTATAAGTAATTACCTATCTGGTCTAGATGTGTGTAGGTACTTAGTAGGTAAGTGTTCTAAAGTGAAAATATTGTACGACACTGAGAACATAAATAACTAATAATAATGTTATTTTATAAGAATCTGTTAAGATGATGATGACTTCACGAGATCTATAGAGAATGTAACTACATTAATGATAATTATTTGAATTTTATTTATTTGGTGCTTGGATTATTTGCTTTTATACGAATATTAAAGAAGTAACAAATTAATTATGCATTATTATCTATGGCATCGGTTTAGGGTCTCATTAGCACTTTAGAGAGGGTGAGAGTGTTCTAGCAGTGCCCGCGGACATCGTTCCACGTTATAAATATTTTTGTCCCTGCCCGTTTGTTCCGCGTAATACTTCGGGTTAAAAGCTCGGGATAAATTTTGGAATTTTTCATAGCCTATGATACTCCACAATAACGTAGCTTTCTATTGGTGACATAATTTAGAAAATCGGTTCAGTAGATTCAGAGATTACCCCCTTACAACGTCACAAACTCGCAAAGTTACCTCTTTATAATATTAGTATAGTTGAAGTGGTTTTGCCGTTTGATTAATTTGATTACCTACTTACTTACCTCCGATAGCTTTTATAACCACTAATTTAGGTATTTTTTACATTAAGACAACTGTCTGGTTTTTATTTGTGATATTATGAGTTTATGACGTATATAACTTAAAACTGGAGTTTGTTGGCGAAATTATCATAATATTGCATATTTAACATTTTCTACACAGTATCTATGATTGCCATGTTTTTAATACGAGTGCATCTTTTTCGGAATTCTGTTAGAATGCATGACGTTCTCCAAATTATATATTTCAGCAAACTGCGCTGCTTGACGAGAGTAAATTGGCCACCACAACCGAACTGTTTCAAAACAATAATTTATATGAGTCTGTTCCACTGTCTGTAATAGATCCAAAAAAAAGATCTACCAGTTATCAATCCACCACACTCTGCTCCTTTGTTGGATAACATAATAATATAGAACCATGTTCTTTTATATGTTTATAAAACAATGTTTTGAACAATGTCTAAATTGAATCTGTAATTTTTCACTATAAAAAAAGATTTATGCACTCGTTATGACAGTGCCGGACGCCCACATCATTTAAAGGAAGAATATGATTTACATATTGCAAGACAGAGTATTGCACAACAAGCGAAATAATCGGATAAGCAACGGTCTATTATTGATGAAAACTACCTAGTCGTAACGGCTGACATGCAGTCTATCTTGCACATACCAGTCAGTGGTATTGGTATTTCATGTTACACTAGAAAATTAAATGTTTCCAAATTACACGATTCATACATCCAAACTACCTCATCAAGCATTCTGTATAACTTGGAACGAAATCAATGGTAAAAGGGGTAGTGATGAAATTGCCAGTGCAATGAACTGGTGGATCAGCCAGGTACCAAATAATATTAAAGAAGTCATTAAATATACGCTGGGAAAAATAGAAACCAGTTCATCACGGCATTTTTGAACCATTTAATTCAAAGATCAGATGTGCATCTGGAAGCTATCGAACAAAAATATTTAGAGAGTGGCCACACTCATATGGAAGTGGTCTCTATGCATAGTGCCATAGAAAGATAGCAAAGACATACGTCAGTATATTCCATGATTGACTGGAAGTCCATCATGGAACATGCCCGCTCCAAAAGGCACATAGATTCAGCACCACCCTAAATCGTCAAGGAATAAAATTACACCAATATGATTGATGTGAAATGCCATAATGAGAAATTTGTAAAAAGTACAAATAAAGATAAAGTAGGGAACAAGATCAAATGGCTAAAATTAGAAGTAAAATTGAGATATTCACATGATGGTCCTTATTTCGAATTTGATATATTTGAATGCCAGGTAAAAACTACACTTGTTACTAGAAATAGGAGACGACAAGAAAGACAAAGAGATGGAGTTAACCGAGGGACAGAAGAACTGGAACGGGATTTAAAAAAATATATTATACCAAGAGCTTACTCCACGCCACTACCAATTTTAGAGGCGAAAAAGAAATATCTCATCAATTTATGTGCAAAAGGGGTAATCCCGCAGGAGCTCCATTTATGGTACAAGTCATTACCCACAAGCAAAGATGTACTTGACAAAATTTTGGAACCAGATGTAACAGAGGAAGGAGAAGAAGGCGGGTTAGATTAAATATACCTCTATTTTATTGTTTTCTCAGTTTTCACTTTTTATTATTATAGTTTTATGCCAATAGTGGGAAAAAGTTGTTATTTTTGTCGTATTTCTTTAAATAAATCTTGATTGGTTATGTTATATAAGTTTCATTCCTTATTTTTGACATACTTATAATAAAACTTACGACATTAGCATTTAATATTCAGCTAAGTAGTATTTACTTTACACATTTAGGCCATCTAGCAGTTAGTTCCACATTACCTAATTCGAGTTATTTTCACTCAAAATGAATTGAAAGTGAGTAAAAAGTCACTAACTCCGGTTGACAAATTTTAATAACTAACTCATAATTGGGTTAGACATTTTTTTAGGGAGCAATTAATTAGTTCGTTTATTTTAATTTTTCTATATTATCAAACGTTATTTTGTTTAATTAAGCTCTTATAATATAAAGTCTGTTATATTACCTTTAAAATAAGGCTATTAACATATAGGTATGTAATGATAAGCAAAAGTTATGACGATTTAAATTTTCAAAAACTTTTAATGGTTATATCTCATAACAGGTATTTGAGACTTAATGATTTTTCGCTCTACGGGGACGATATATCTATATATGTGTAGGACTTTGGGTAATTCGTTACCACAATTCAAATTAGTTATTCAAAGTGTTGCTAGATGCCGGTATCTTAATACAAAATCTTAAGGCAAAACATCCATTACATTCCTTTTTAGTACCCAAAGGGTAAAACGGAACCCTATTACTAAGACTTCGCTGTCTGTCTGTCCGTCTGTCACCAGGCTGTATCTCATGAACCGTGATAGTAAGACAATTAAAATTTTCACAGATGATGTATCTCTGTTGCCGCTGTAACAAAAAATAAAATAAAGATTTAAGGGTCTCCTATACAACAAACGTGAATTTTTGCTCGTTTTTATAGATAATGGTACGGAACCCTTTAGTTAAAAAAAACCGGCACAATGTTAGTCGGACTCGCGCGACCGACTCGCATTTTTCCGGTTTTTTTAACAGAGTACAAAAGAAGGAGGTTATTAAATATGCTATTTTTCTTCTTTGTGAACGGATCTTGATACGTCGGGGTCGTAGAAGTAGACCCGAGGGTATATCTCCCAGAGTACGGGCAGCAGCGTCTCTGTGTACTATGACCATCATACTGCGATCGGCATCTCTCCAAATTATGAACACAACTCCATTGTAGAAATCTTTTGAAGAGGCTTTTGTCCAGCCGTGGACGTCAATAGGATAGCAAAGTCAACGTTCCTCATAAGGCATACAAAATCATTTTACTGATTTTGTATATGATATGATATTGTATAGGTACCATATGTTTAGGTTAGCAAAGTCAACGCTCCTCATATGGTATACAAAATCATTTTACTATAATCATGCCAATGATTAACTTCTTAGTCTTCTTAGTCTTATGTTGGTAGTTAGCAAGGATATGCTCATTATGGGTAATAAATAAATAATAACAAGTTCGATCTAAACGGATAG
This sequence comes from Pseudoips prasinana, assembly GCA_951640165.1. Classification (NCBI taxonomy): domain Eukaryota; kingdom Metazoa; phylum Arthropoda; class Insecta; order Lepidoptera; family Nolidae; genus Pseudoips; species Pseudoips prasinana. Next base: position 11,928,760 of record OX621239.1, read on the forward strand.
TAAAGTAAAATTAATCTGGTTTTTATTCCTAAACGTGAACTTGAAAAAGCTGTTGTAATTAGTTACAACTTTTTGAGGTAATAAAAAAAACTTCGTTAAAAAAACCGACTTCAAAAACTAAAAAGTATAAAAAAAATATCTTAATAAAGATTTAATTTAATACATCTCTTATGCAAACGTAATAACTTTAATATTACTGAAATAATATAATTTGTATGTGCTACCTATTGATAGGTTTGAAGTCGGTGCCATAATTTTAGAAGTTACAGGGGTGGGGGGACTCATTTTACGCCTTTGGAATAGTCTCTCGCGCAAACTATACAGTTAAGAAAAAATATATTATAAGCCTCAATATCATTTTTGAAGACTTATCCATAGATACCCCACATGTATGGTTTATGAGCCCCCTAAATTTTAACGGTTGTTTTTCTATTTTTGTGTAAAAATCTTAATGCGGTTCACGGAATACATCTGCTTACCAAGTTTCGACATTATAGTTTCGGAAAAAGTGGCTGTGACATACGGACGGACAGACAGACAGACATGACAAATCCATAAGGTTTCCATTTTTTGCCATTTGGCTACAGAACCCTAAAAATTGCAGCTATTCCGCCTCAAACTAAAGTAGAATCACGTAAATCGGATCATAAATCTCCGAGTAATCGGTGTCATACATAAAAAAAAAAGCCGGTAAACTTGAGAACCTCCTCCTTTTGAAGTCGGTTAAAAATTGTTTACGCACGCTTGACTTGGGCTGTAAGCTGGACGCATCACGCAATGCATGACGAAAGCGTTACGAAAAGTGTGATCAGGAGAGACGAACGGAAATTGAAAGGAATATATAAATTAGTGAAGATTTAGAGAGAGAGAGAGTTACGTTTAGTATAATACACACACACATTTTCTTTCTCTCATAGTCAGTTACGTTTAGTATATATAAGTTTTAGGTACTTCAGTCGTGTTGTCTTCACTGATTCTTGCTTCTTAGTTCATTAAATAATTGCGTTTATAAATACTTGTTCTATATATTATCTACAACTTACAATTACTCATTTTGAAGAGTTCTCGAAACTAGTATCAGCTTATTATGTTCAAAAGAAAACAGTAAAAATAGAATCATAGTTCAAATTATTTGTAAGTAAGATTATTAGTGAAATTGTTATTTTTACCTGGTTCCATCAGAAAACCAGCGCTGCAACAGTAATGTCGCAGCTAGTGCTGAGATGGGACCAATTCGGACTCGCACAGATAGCAATTAAGAACTTCTTTATGTGTACCTATATATTATTATTATCTGTGCTTGTTTACGGAATAAATATTTATTTCTTTCTTTCAAATAAAACAATAAAGAAATTAAAATAAAAGAGGAAAACAATAGGTTGTTACCTTTTTTCTTATTAAAGCTGTATATTTAACCGGCCACTTAAAGGGCCTGATTGGATTATTTATAGAAGCCAAATAAATGTATTCCCATCAATAAATTGGAGGTCACTCGCATTTAGGTCGAATAATTTCGAAGTTTACATACGAACATGTTATTTACTGACGCTTAACAAACACATTTGGAAGAAACCAATCACAGTAGGTACCTGCCAACCCAATCACGTAAGTAATGAATGAATAAATAATAATACTATCCTAGGACATTATTCACATACGGACATCTGATCCCAAACTAAGCGGAGCTGGTACTATGGAAACCAGATAACTGATACATTTTTTTTTACAGTTCAAAACGTCCCTAAAACAAGACCCTTTTTCGTCATTAGTCTCACGAAGCCAAGGTTGAACCCTAAAGGGAATACTTCTTACGCGACTTACTGAATTATTCATCTTATTTATTAAACGGCTTGAGCGTCCGCTCGCTTCTAATGTCCGGTGAAGTATTGAAAGCATCCTGGCAGTAAAAGTCATGTAAATAACTCACTACGTACGAAAGTTCCGAAGTAACTGGGGTCCTTAAATAAATATTCATACAGTAAAGACACATTCCGCTGTCGACTCAATTTATTTAAGATTTCTGAAGACAGCACTCACACGTGGATAATATGATCAAATAATAAGCAACAAAATCCTTGTAATCGCAAGAAATTTGGCCCGTATTCAGAGTCTAATCTTGAAAAAGTATGTAGTAAGTAGGTAAGTATGAGAAAAAATTAAATCTTATATATTTTCGTAGGCGGTGTTACCCATAAAAATGGCGCTCTCATTTCTGTGTGCTCGCTCTTCCCCTCTTCCTTCCTGTCTAATAAAGGTCATTCACCTTTATAAGCCAGATACAACATTTGCTAAGATTAAGCAGATTAGGTTGTCTTTAGACGTCACGGAATCAACACTCAGAATTACTTGGCTTATGAGACAGTGACCCCAATTCTGAAACTATACCTAATATATAAATATCACATCTATGTTGTCGTAACGGTAATGAATAAGTATTATACACTGATTTCTATAAAAACGTGTGTGCTTTAGTCCACACGAATGAAGTAAAGCTAATATACTATAATAATAATAATATCTAGGGACAGTGACACACAGATCATCCTAGCCCCAAACTAAGCAAAGCTTGTACTATGGGTACCAGGCGACGATATACATACTTATATAGATAGATAAATACTTATATACATAGAAAACATCCATGACTCAGAAACAAATATTCGTGCTCATCACACAAATATTTGCACTTACCGGGATTCGAACCCAGGACCACCAGCTTCGTAGGCAAGGGCACTACCAACTAGGCTACGGTGTAACTAGGGTACGGTTATACGAAACGTTACTATGAGAAAGAGAGAAGAAAAATGTGTGCCCGCACCTAACTCGTAAACGTAAGTCTCATTCTATCTTCACTAACTTATAACTCCCTTTCAACTTCCGTTCGCCTCGTCCGATCACACTTTCTGTAACTGTCTCGTCACGCATTCACTAGCTTACTCCCCAAGTCAAACGCGCTTAAAAAAGTTTTACTTCAGAAAGGAAACTATTTGATATTCAGGCTTACAAATTATTTTTTTGTATATTTTGTACTACTGTATGGCGGCTTTTTTCAAATGACGTTTACTGTTAGGATAGGAGGTTTTCTCTGCTGCTTCGAACAAATCTGTAGGCTGTGGGCGTTAAGCAAAAACTAAAGGATAAATTTTGATGAAACATACTATAGTATAATACATAACAACTATATTCGTATATAGAATAAGTATATATAAGTGTAACATAGCGAGCAAACTATCCACGTAAATAATTAAATAAAAAAAAAACATTTTGTGAAATACAATAATATAATCTTTTGGTTTTTCATACAAAATCCATCAGCTAATTGATATTTTTGTATAAGAAGTATAGAAGTATAAGCGTAATACGTTCTATATATTGTTTAGTATTGTGAGCAGATTTAGCGAAGCTTCTTCAATCATAGGTAATGTCAAACCATATGTGTGCTACGTGTATGTTACGCTTCTATGTTTGTAAGTTTTAATAAGCCACAGTTCTGCACAGTTTCATGAGAATATGGACGCCGAAGATTGGGATGCTGGAACTACGTAACGGTTCCCGTTATTCTAATATTTTAAATACAAGATATCATTTAATATGTGCGGATAAGGTAGGAACTAAAGCTCAATAGTTAATTAAGCTTTAGTTGCTCCCTTGTAATTCCGATCCGGTATGACATGGTAACTTCAAGAAGCGAGTCTGTTTCTTCATAAAGGCCTGGAACGCACTTCTATTAGGCGACCTGCTTGCTTGCTTGCCTGTTTTGCTATTCTATCAATTAATAATTAATACAACTAAATATTAGTCCTTTTCTTAAAATCGTATACTATAGCATACTATAGTATACTATAGCGAATAACAGGGCATTTTTACACATTATTAGTTCTACTGCGCTTATTTTATTTCGGTAACACGCCACGAAACTAACCTGACAACGTGACAACGTCCTATTTTTCAAAATTTTTGTTATAATCAAAAACTATAATTTTAATTTAATCGTTACCAGTGTAAATCAGAATTGATGTCATTCGCGATAAGTGTGACATTTATGTTCTCATAGTGTGTATTTATTTAAATAATGTGATAGCTAGAAAATAATAAATGCCTTTCAAGACAACATATCAATTTCTCGTAATTAATACTTCGACTCCAAATACTGACATGACTAAAGTTATGCCATCAGCGTCTTTATTTAGGTTAAATCTATAAAGGATTAAAGTAAATGTTGAACTTTAAAGCTTCTTTATAAGGACGACAGGAAAGAATACAATACTAGAGTATGGATTTCTAAATATCAACACCACTCGTTATAGGTTAGTGCACCCCCGCTAGTCATTCGGCAAACAAAGCCGTATTACTAAAGATTGTAAAGGAAATGTTAGTAAAGTCATTAAGGTTTATGTATTTCTTTCTTTATTGTATGGGCAGTAGTTGACCTAGTGTCAGAGTTCTTCAAGTCGCCCAGTAGGCCTCTGACAGCTTAACGTTCCCTCTAAAACAAAATAAACGCTCCTAAATTTTGACGGTTACCCTACTACTACTACCTATTTACTTGCCGCAAGCTTTGTCGACAGTTGTTAGTGTCAAATTCGAAGTCAAAGTCAAAGTAACTTTATTCCGTAAAAATTTTACATTTATGTGGAATCGTCCTATTTTTTTTACCCTACCGTGCAGTGCATGACGTGGCAGCTACTGAGAAACACTGCCAGAAAACTCAGTAGGAATCCTTTTTTAAAATAAAATATACTTAAGATTAATTACAATCATGTGTGTTGACTCAGAAAAACTCCATCCCAAGCACTTTTATCACTTAAATAATCAGAAATTTTGTAATATGCCCTGCTACACAATTTGGCTTTAATAATTCTTTTAAACTTAATCGTAGACAATTCTCTAGTGTTGTTGTTTCAAAGATAAGGAACATGTTCATATATTTTCATTCATCATCATGATATCATCCACTGCTGGACATATGCCTTCCACAAAAGTTTCCATAGCGTCGCCTTTTGGAGGGGTTTGCCGTAGCCACCGCGCTTGGTTTATATATATTTTCTTTAATATATTTTAACTATGTGTTATAAACATTTAAAGTCTTGTATTCCTCTTGGGAAGCCCTTTTGTTAATGTTTTCATTTAAATGTTTATTCCCATAAAACGAGCTCCAAAATTAAGTATTTTAATTCAGTAGACATGCGTAATTGAGTCTTGTAACTTAATACTCGTACCGAATTTCTGCTTTATCCGCTTTAAATTTGGAGAAAATACGCTGCGACAGATGGACTGACAGACATCGGAGTGATCGTATAAGGGTTAGGTTATTTAATCCAAGGTACGGAACTCTAAAAATCAATACAGATTGTAGAACTACAGGGTTCTAATCTATGAATTGTAAAGTTGTTCTGTAAACCGTAAAGGTATGGAGGTCACCTATTTATTAATCACTACCCATTAAATAGTTAAATAAGCCAGACCGAAGTTAAATTGCCTTTTTGTTGGAAACTCCAATTAGCGAGGCTTCCCAGTTGTTTACATCAAACGCGGGCGTGGCCTTATTTAATGCACAATCATTTTAAAATTACATCTTCGGGCTACGTTGTGGTAGAGCTATACCTACCTATAATTTTATTGTAGATAGTTTCATTGTTTCATTTATTCTACCATTACTTCAAGTTTTGACTGCAAATGCAATTTATTCATATACAAGTAGGTACTTACAAAAGATAAGTAGTATATGTAATATATCACTTATCTGGTTTCCATAGTACAGACGCCAGCACATCCGGCTACACCAATCTGTCCAATTTATTTTATTAAATGTATTACCACTTTGTACTTGATCTTTGTGAGAGAAATAAATTTATTTTATTATTATTATTTTATTGATTTTCAACTTTATCACATTAGGATAAGGTTCACTTTCAATTGGGGAAATTTGACAGATTGGGGTAGCTTGATGTGTTGGCGTCTGTACAAGCTCTGCTTAGTTTGGGATGAGATGGCCGTGTGTGAATAACCCGGAATATTATTATTACTTGGGTTGTTTTACACGTGACACACGTCTGAGACTATATACATACAAGTGAAACATAAATAGTGGACATGTATGAAGTATGAGAAACAGCGTATAGCACATTCACACACAAAAAAAATACTCTGTTTTTTGGTAATTATCGTTCAGCGGCAACCGAAATACATCATCTGTGAATAATTCAACTGTCTAACTATCCTTTCGGTACGGTCCATGATATACATACAACCTGGTAACAGACGGACAGACAGCGGAGTCTTAGTAATAGGGATTCTTACCCTTCCATCCCGTGTCCCGACCATCTGGGATAGCGCGCGAAAGGGTGGCATGGCATCGGAACAGCATACCCGCGTTCCCAGGGCTTCCCAAACTACATGTTTCCAAGCTCATATACCATGGGATTATTCAAAGTTAGAGTGAACAGGCATCTTATGCTTACGTGCGGTTAACTTTCGACCAAATCTTAATAATAATAATGTCCTCCCGATCAAATTTCGGCCACGGCGTGGCCGCCGTCTCAATGGAGACTAGCCAATTGAGCAGGACATATTATATTGCACAAGTATGTGCGCAAACACAGGGGCACTTTCCATTCCATCACTCTCATAATGTGATGGGACGACTAGCGACACGACCGGAAAGAGGTCAGGTACAGGACTGACAGTTTTACGTGCTCTCCGAGGCACGGGGGTGTAATACCGCCAACTTCAAGACTTTGAACTGACACTGAGAAATTTCTTTGTACGGAAAAATCACTTTTTGGCCAGACCCGGGATTAGAACCCATGATCTCATTATCTGCGGTTGAACACGGTACCGCTAGACCATCGAGGCAGTAAACCATAAGTCGACCATATCCTACACTTAAACCAAACACACCTTAACTTAGTCAAACCCATCGAGCAAAAAAAACAATGTGCTGTTGCAATGATGTAGCCCGTAGCTCACAAACAAAATATAGATAAGGCAATGCCCTCGCTACACGCAAATAACATTAATATTGGTGGAGCGCCAATTTAAGTCGTAAACTTTAATTGGTATTTATGGAGTCATAATGGGCGATGTAGCAGAAAACGTCCTAAAACTTCCACTCGACGGCATTTCTAATTATGCTTGAAACGAGCACCTGAGCACGTACTTTCCTCCGTTATCTTCTTATTTGACGACATTTTTTTTTATATTACGCTAATTACGTAGCTAATTTCAAATCTGTTTGGCACGTTAGGCGGCGCGTAATTCCTAATTTAAAGGCTGGTCTTATCACATCACACCAATGTTAAAAAGGCAAAGTTTGTGAGTGTGTATGTTTGTTACTTTTTCACGTCTAAACTAAATTTGATATGTAAGTAGCTGCCACCCTGGATTATCACATAGGCTATAATTTTTAAAGTTTAACGCGGGTAAAACCGCGGGGTTCTGCTAGTCACACTAATATTATAAAGGCGAAAGTTTGTTAGTCTGTATGTTTGTAACTTCTTCACGTCTAAACGGCTGGAGCGATTTCAATAAAATTTGGTATATAAGTAGCTGCCGCCCTTAATTATATTTTGTTGTTGTTGTGATTAACACATAGGCTATAATTTCTAAGTTTAACGCGGGTTAATCTGCAGGGCACTACTAGTGAATAATAAGTTATAGAATTATCTATTACACCATGATTGAATTGTCAACCCAATTGCTATTATTAATCATATTCAAAAGGAGGAACATATAAATTCGTTTATAGGTTTTTCTTTTTGTGATTTCTCAATTCCTCTGTTGTTACTGAACCAATTTCAGTCATTCTTGCTTTGTGTGCAGAATATTATAATGAAACTCGTTTTGTACAGATGCCAGCACATCAAGCTACCCCAATCTGTCAAATTTCCCCAATGAAAGTGAACCTTATACTTTTGTGATAAAGTTTAAAATCTATAAAAGAAATTTGACAGATTGGGGTAGCTGGATGTGCTGGCGTCTGTATATGATTGCTTCTTTTTGTATTATTGGACCACACGGTACAGGTTGATCATAGTGTGGGGGCCAGAGAAAGATATTGTTTATATATGTATATTACAGTTGTATATGTCTAAATTGTTGGGCCGGTTGGCGTGGTTGGTAAATGCTTGCTTTACACGCCGCAGGTCGTGGGTTCGATTCCCACCCAGGACAGATATTTGTGTGCCTGAACATGTCTGTTTGTCCTGAGTGTGGGTGTTATTACCTATATGAGTATGTATATCAGTTATCTAAGCTAAGTAGTAAGCTCTGCTTAGTTTAGGATCAGATAGCCGTGAGTGAATCAAGGACATTAATTATTATATAATTACTACATGTATATGTCAAAATATTGTCTGTAATCATGTATTATCTGTGCTTATGCTTATTAAGCCCAGAGTCAGGAAAGTGGCGGTGGTATATCCTCGTGCCTCAGCGAGCACATAAACCCGTCGGTTTTGCGCCTCATATCGCCCCGGTCGTGTTGGAATGCCGTCCCATCGTGAGGGCAGCCTATGGTAATAAGTGTTGTGCACTTGTGTTTGTGTATACACATGTGGCATATTTTGCGTAGTTTAGATTGCCAGTAGGTACTTTTGGTTTGGGAACGTAAAAAAGGGTTTTTAAAAACTAAAATGTAAAATTAATTAAAATAAAATAATACGTCTACACCGATTTGGAGGTGATTTAATAATGGAATATAAAAGTAGCGGGCAGATACATCCGGCGAAGCAGAGACGGCTGTATCTGCATAAAAACAATTCTAAGAAGTTTATCCCTTAGTTAGCATAAACTATATTACAGTACTAATCTAAGGCAGAGGGGCGAGGTGTATCCATAACTAGGTACTAGCCGAATATCGGCTAGGAGTATTGCTATTTTTTATAGTACGAAATTGGCAAATATCCCGGCCCGCCTGATTGTAACCAGTTACTGTAGCCTGTGAGGATTCTGTCATAAATAATAATAATAATATCCTGGGACATTATTCACACACGGCCATCTGATCCCAAATTAAGCAAATCTTGTAGGTAGATACTATAGAAACCAGATAACTGATATACTACATATAATATTTTTCATTCGTAAATACATATTATATAGATAATTTACACCCAGACTCAGTATAAACAGACATGTTCATGCACACAAATATCTGTCCCGGGTCGGAATCGAATCCACGACCTGCGGCGTCAAAGGCAGCGTATCTATCAACCACGCCAACAGAACCGTCTATGATGTTTAAATGGCATTATAATGGCACTCACGCGTTCCAAACCCTTCTCTCTGAAGAGCTCTAGTGATCTTTCTTACGCGCAAGACCACAACAACATAATGATGCGCTTTCCATAAGGTGATCGCACTTCCCCAGTCGAGCAGTTCATCGAAAATACGATGTGTCCTACCTCACGTAAATGTCGCTACCGTTTAACGCTACCTGCTAAGATTTATTAAAGATATAATAGTAGAATTTGACCCACAATCCACATCTTGCTTCTACATATAATCGAAGCACCAATTATTAGATACGCAAGTTACCTACTGCGTATTGAAAATCCAAAAAGAAAAACTCGAACGTCGATACACTATAAGGCCGAATAGGCTCCTGATTGTAAGGAAAATCGAAGGTTCGCATAGCTTTCGTTCCAATTACCTACTCTCGTCGTCCAAGTTATTGACCTACATATTCCTCGTCCACTTCCTGAGCCGAAACTCCGAACACGAACTACTTATTGAATCATCTTCAATCGTCGCCTTTATTACCATGCGAATAAGGTTGGTATTGGCAGTACCCTAATTCCGGGGTGATTTTCAGTAGCATTTCAACGTTCGTCCTATCTATCAATTTCATTTTAATAAATGATACTTCACACCACTGTTCCTTTGTATGTTTCAATGGAGCTTTTCATTTGTTTATTTCAAGATCGAGCTTTGTTCTGTGTCTGTCATGAAATGGAGTTTCAAGTTTTTATGCTTCATCTGCTGAAACTCAATTTTTGTTTTCAAGTACTTCAACAAATAACCGCGGTGACTTGCGTTAGGGTGAGTCACAGTTTTGGTCGACAACGCGTCAGTAAAGCTATGTGCGTCGCAAACGAATTAAGTTTTTTTATTAAAGTTTTCACTTCAACTGCGCCCAAATCTCCGCGCTCGCATTTGGGTATTTTAATTTAAACTTTTTTTTCTTTAAAATGTCGAGTTATGAGAGCGAGATAGCGACGCGCTGAAGGAACGAAAATTATTTTCATTTATTTCATTCCAAATGAATTTAAGTCTGATTAATTCTAAATCCTTTTACTTTTCAACGGCGTCCCATGACGGCCACAGATTTAAATTCCTTGTCTAATATATATTTTCCTTGTTTCAGGTAAATTAAAATATGAAATATCTACTGAGTCAAGAGAATAAATGTATTAAGCCTACCTTTTGCGACAGAGGAGAGGTCTGGATTCTGTAACGACAGATTTACGTCCTATTCAAACTACGTCTTAACGTCACAGACTTCCGACACGGTAACTTAAATCAGCGCAGCAGACAATACTACGAAAATAGATTCCCTGATAATTTATTCAGTCTTGGCACTTTGTTCTTCGGTTCAGCATTCTGCTGCTATTGATATGTTTCTTTACCGCAAAATCCCAGAAAATATTTTTAGCCCGGATGAGAGTTTGAACTCAGGTTCTACGAGACAGAAAGTATACAATGGAAATCCGTTGTCACTGTCTATCCCTCTGGTAAACAGGCTTATGGTAGTAATAGTTAGACTACATTTAAAAAAAATAGGAGTCTGGATTAATCCAATTTAAATCTTAAGCCATAATAACTAAGCTATTATTTTAAGCCATGTATTATCGGTAAAAAATAAACTTATAGTCCTTTAATTTAATACCAATCACGAAACTAATTAAAATAGGTTGCTTTTTTGCTACTTTAAAAAGAGAGTAGGCGAGGTAAGAAATTGGACATTTAATAAGACCAATTCATAGAAAGCATAAAAAATTGAGGCAAGGAGAAAGAGAGGCAGACTGAGTCTTAAATATATGGACCAGATGAAGGAAGTTGTGAAAGTGTAAGCTTACAAAGAAGTCAAGGAGAAGGCTGACGATAGAGAAGACTGGAAACTGCTAAACCGACAAGTACCCATCACATAAGTTAAAAAGAGAAGGCTTTTTATGTTAAATTTGTCACCCTATTGGCTATCAGATGTCACGCTAGATATAGCATATAGAGTCTTATTAATACTTTTCATACTACATCATATATTATTTTTTTACTTCCGACTACCAGCGAACATATCTGCAAACCAGTTTAATTTATTACCGTTCCTTTTAGTTGGCTAGAAAAGTAACTTACGTTGAAACAAATGATCTACAGTATTCGACTCATTTTGATAAATATTTCATTTCACCGTCTAGAAATAATAAATTGGACTGTTACTGTTGTTTTTGACTTAAGGGTCATCCTCTACAATGAAGCGATATGTCCCCGCGTTCAATTTCGTTATGAACGCAGATTCTAATATATCTATACTATAAATTTACAAAAAAGAAATACATTCAAAAATACATATATGATATATACACTTTTAAACTTTCGCATATCATAATTATATATGAATACCTGTTAACAATGTTCATACATATATGCTCTCACAAATATAGACCCTAATATATAAATTAAAAGGTCTGTGGTGTATAGAAAGTCCCCGAATATTCGATTTGTCCTATTAAATCATTACATAATTTGTATTTAATAACCATTTCAATTCCGGAATTAATTTCCATTGCAGACTTGCAGTTTCATAAGCCTACAGGGCTCTAGGCTCCAATAATAGTATTTTGCTCGAAGCATCGCTAGTTTTTGATACATCGATATTAGTTTGTTATATAAGTTATTTTTTAATAAATAAATCATTTATTTCGAACAAAAACCATTACATTAAGTATGATTGTCAGTTGTCTTGTTGCCATAGTACCTACAGACGCCAGCACATCCAGCTACCCGACTCTGTCAAATTTCTTTTATAGATTTTCAACTTTATCACTTTAGCTTAAGGTTCACTTTCAATTGGGGAAATTTGACAGATTGGGGTAGCTTGATGTGCTGGCGTCTGTGCAAAGCTCTGCTTAGTTTGGGATCAGTTAGCAGTATGGTAGATGTTCCACGATATTAATTTATTTGTATGTCTCAAATGTGACTAGGTACATTTTGAAGAACTTCATTGATACCAAAACACGATTCAACCATTTATCAAGGCAAAGGCCTTGATAAAAAGAACAGAAAGTCGTCACTTAAAACCACTGTAAATAAAATAATAAAAATATATCATATTATATAATTTGAATTGGTATTTATATGTATTTTACCTATTTTCTGATTAGAAAAAAAACATTGTGTGTTGTTTTCAACTTGTTTACGCCCACAATTACTTTTAGGAGATGTTAACAAGTACAAAGCAAAATTGAGTGAACATAAAACTATCAGAACCACTTATAAAACCGGTTAAAATTGAACCAAATCAGTAATTGCGAGCCAAAATAATAAGCGGTTAAAATTTGGCGTGAATCTATAACACGGAGTGTTGTCGGTCTCTTAAAGTACCTATTTAATCAATAGAGGTTGATCGTCCGCATTCCAAATGGTTCTTTGTCATTCGCGATGTAGATTAGTTTTGCTACGCTTGAGAATCCTATACATTATCCGATTATATATATTTGCTAGGATATCTCATACATTTTCTCAGGACTTCTTTTATAGTTCTGTTTGTCGGTATCTCTCATTGTTCGGTACACCAATTAAAATTAACATAAATAACGGCAAATATTCCCCAATTATTTTGCAAGCATTCTACCTACCAAGTCAGAATATAGCTGCGATATATTTCGTATAATATTTACATGCGGTTCGGATATCATCTGCTCCCTTGGGCGATCCCTTGTATCAAAATACATTATACCTGTTTAACAACAAGTAAAGGCAGATATGATACTCACTTGATTAGATAATTAAGACACCATCATATTTTCAGCTATTAATTAAAATAAGTTGAATTTTGATACGGATTTAACGATATTATGTTACAATGTTTTAGTTGACTGTATAATATCAGATTTTGTATTCGATCCGTATATATATGTGCAGGCATGTGTGTCCTATAGGGCCTCCTATAGGGCGGGCAACGCACTTGCAGCCCCTTTGGTATTACGAATGTCCATGAGCGGCGGTGATAACTACCATCAGGCGTTTCGCCACAGAATAAAGAGTACTTACGCCTGGTTTCGCTTACTTATTTGCCTTCCTATTCAATAATATCAGCATCATCTTATTAGCCGAAAGACTTCCACTGCTGGAGAAAGACTTCCTCCAAAGATCTCCACAATTGCCAGTCTTGTACTATCCGCCCCCAGCGGATTCAGTGACCATCACGAGATCAACGGGTCCATGTTATAGGGGGCCTGCCCACGCGGCGCGGTCGCCACTCGAGAACCTTTCTGCCCCAACGGCCGACGATTCTACGAGCTATGTGCCCCGCCCACTGCCACTTCAGCTTTACAAATCTTCGGGCTGTGTTGCAGAATTTGGTTCGTCTGTGATTTCGACATTTTTGATTCTTTCTTGCAGGGAAAGCAATCTCCGAGCCTAGCCCTTTCCGTTGCTCTTTGGTTGACCCTGAGCCTTCTAATGAGGCCCATAGTGAGCGACCATATTATTCATTTGACATAATAATATATGTTTTTTAACTCGAAGTATCTAATAGGCTGGCTAAAAACTTGCGAAAGAATACCAATTTGTTTATCAGTGTGGATAGAATTTTATTCGGATCATACCTCTGACTGCTTCGATGAATGCAGATGGCGTCCTGGTTTTTTGAAATTTGACTGGTTGATATACTGTATAGCTGTGATTCATTTAAATGTCTGTAACTGGCCATGTAGTTATTGCTAAGTTCTACGTAAAGTAATTTTATCAAATAATTCATTCGCATTATTTCTTATAAAATAGAACTTGAAACAGAAGCAAGTGTAGGTAGTTTAACAACAATTAATCCAATCCCGCCCACACGAAAATCAAACATCGACGCGACGTTATTATGTTGAAAACATGTTGTACCTTAAATAGGTTTGAGTGGGTAAATGTACGTTTGGAATTAACTTCAATGGACTGACATTTTTCTTCTAAGGACACAGGTGTGCCGGAACGGAATCACAATTAGAGTTCGGCGAAAAAGCTTCAGCATTTTATCGGAAATAGACTTAACGATGACTTTTCGGCCTCAAACTGAATTGAATATTTGTGAGCCAACCTCATTCTAATGCTCTCGGGAGACGACTAGACTTAACACTTTTTCCTTTTTGTGTTCTTTCCATTCATTAAAAGATATAAAACAACCCTATTAATTTTCATGACGGAAGTTTGCACATGATACTTATTATAGCTGCGCCCGCGACTTCGTTCGCACATTTATTTGGGTAATGGACGCCACTGGCTCATAAAGAAATAGTAAATTAAGGACTTATTACTTTATTCAATGAGATACTTCTTAATGCTTCTCTATATATTATTTTAACGATAGCATCACCCAGAGCATATACAAAAAGTTTCGGGGATTCTTGAGACCTATTATTTTATTATGATAATTCTCATCCTTCTCGCATTTCGGATTTTTTCGGCGAAAGGTTTGTTATTTTTGTAGGAGGCAGTTTCTATAAAAATAGCAATTCAATAAATCAAATAAATTAAACCAAGTGTTAGGTGAAAGCCTACTGCAGAAATAACCGAAAATCTATATATTAAGAAATTTTAAACAACGAACAGTGAGTCGGGCAGGCTCGAATAAATTAGAATCGTCTGTACGTGTCGCGGTACAAACGGATTGACAGCACAAACTTTCGAACGAATGACACTAAACCAAAACAACCTGTACACAAAACTAATTTTTCCAAACAAAACCAAAGCTTTTTTGATCAATTTTGATGAACAACTAGCTGCTACACAACCAAGACCTTTTTTAGTAACAATTCGGAACATTCGAGACTATGCGAAACAACAGTTCCACAACATTTAACGGGATCGTTCCAAAACTATTCCAGTAGGAATAAGGCACTAATCGCTTAGTTCGTGCATGCATAAAAAAATCTGATGAATTTATTCCTCCTTTTGATTGATTCTACATATATTTATTGAATTAGAGTTCAATGTTTTATGTTTTGATAGAATTATAACCTTATTTTATTCAAATGAAATTAGTCAAAACTTTAAACTTTTATCATACATTACGCTTTTAATCACGGGTCCAAGTTCCGGGTTAAATGTTATTAGTTGGTAACTAATATGTAGTCGTGCCAAAACAAGGAAATACACCACCTGTCTACATTATGTAAATAGGTATAACGGTGTTAGTTGATTTGTTATTCCCGTGGGCATAAGGAGAGTCGGTTGATTAGACAAAGCATACAAAGGCCCATCAATGTCAAAGCGTTGGTAAAGTTCTAAGACACATCAACCCATTCTTTGCATAGAAGAGAAAACAGGAAGCTTATTACAGTAATATAATCTACTAGTTTTCGCCTACAGCTTCGTCCACGTAGATGTCCACGCTGTGTGTCGACGGCATAGAATATCATCACCTCATGTCATCCCGTGGGGGCTTAGAAATCGACCGAGAGAATACGTACCAGAGAATGGGAACTATGACCATCAAACTGCGATCGCCAACACGCCTGCCAAGCGTGGCGATTATGGCATATCCTCCCATTCTTTGGGGAGGCTTTCGTCCAGCAGTGGACATACTTTGGCTGACATAATGATTCAAAAATTTATTGCGAATAATATTATAAACCTCAAATCCAATGTTGCAGTTAGCTTATCTCAGCCCCTTCTACAAGAAATCTCTGTAATGCGTGAGCCGCTAAAAAGCCCCGGAAACAAATTTTAGAAGATTTTTATATGTAAACAATTTATATGGCTATACATTCTCAGCGAAAAATACAACTAAGTAACTAATTGAGGAGATCTAACACATACCAATACATTAAGTCCTTAACCTCAACAGCAAGAGGCATATCCCCGCATGCGATGTGAGAAGGAGATGACGAACGTGTGTTGTGAGATGGCTAAATTGCATACTGGTGCGCCAATTCAAGAAAACATTTAATGTTCGAAAAAAAAATTACATTAAGTACCTAAATAATATTTAGGTACTGAAGTAAAACTTGGTATGCTCTTAAAGCTATACTATATTTTTTATAATAACCTCAACTATATCGTAAGAATATTGTGATTATTTGTGATGTATAAGAAAACCGGCCAAGTGCGTGTCGGGTGGCGCTCAATGTCTTCTTCAATATTTTTTTACAAGATTTTAATTTACCATTTTGTCGGTGCGTCTAATCTTCTTCTTATCTTGTCGATGGTAAGCTTTGGTTTTGCTTAATATGTACATCATTACCAATTCTATTGGGCCAAGCTCAAACTATTACTTTTATCTTACATATATGTAACTTCGTATTTCATATTATAGCATATTCTAAAGTGTATTACCAAAAATAACTATCTTCACCATATAGTCGAGGTATTTCTTTTTTGGAAAACACATGAAAATAAAGTGTATAGTCTATTAATAACAAGAAATATTGTGACTAAAGTGTTAGACGTATCCATTCAATTAATTAGCTAACTACCTACCTGTTTGGTTTCATTACGATTATTTTAGTTCCATACCCCATTAAGAACTTATTAGGGTCCGCGTAGCAAAAAGGTCTTGCATCCAGGCGCACATTTGTTAAGATGTAAATTTATTCAGGGAAACAAAGAGCTCGCTTCGTATAACAAAAACTGTATGAGGGTAATGGTAGGGAGACATGCCCTCGTTGGATTACCTACCGCGAATTTTGAAAACACCCAGCTAATTTAGCCGCATTTGTCTTTTTTGTGCATTCACGGGTTGGAGTTTAGAACAAATGGGATCACTTTCGCGGCTCTTTCGATTTTAGCTTTTTGCTCGTTATAAATTGAGGCTATTTTCTCTGCTACATTTATTGTATTTAAGTTAGTCAGGGCTTACAGGAGATTTAGTGACAACGATTAGCTGTAGGTAGAACAAAAATAAATTTGGTCCTTTTGTCCGTAGGTATATTTTGAAAAATGTGAAGTTAAACACTTACTGACAAATCGACAAATCCTACTAATATTATAAATGCGAAAGTTTGTAGGTATGGATGCATGAAATAAGGAAAGATTATACAAAAATAGCACAAACAACAAAAATAAAATAAAAACAATAAAAATAAAAATAAAATAAAAACAAAGACACTTGTTGCCCGTGCAAGACTGAAATGGCACCACCTCAGTATTTGCTAAAACATTTTATTGTTCTAGCGCTGTAATTCTGATGGTGTGTGTTTGTTACTTTTTCACGCAAAAACTACTAAATCAATTTTTATGTAACTTTGTAGTAATATAGGAATGCCTTACCAATGACGATTAGACGCGCCCAGTCGATACACGTTTTTTAAAAAATGGTAAATGACCATTATCTTGCACAACTCAACATTAATTAGCAGAGGAACATGCTACGAATATTTTCCTTTCATTAATAATAATTATATATATTTGATATATGTATTTATATATGTATTTATTATAATATATTATTTATTGCCTCTATCTATTTTATTTAGCAGGTATATATTGCATGCATTACATATAAATTATGTATACATAGTATTTTAGATAATTATATATTCACCTACAAAATGTAGGTGTACTCCTACTTAATATCTGATACCTACCTTTTCTGTTTCTTTTAATCTTTTTCTTTTACATAACTTGTTACACCTTTTACCCGTTTTCATTTCATACAACTCCTGTCCATCCTAAGGTTGTCTGTAAGAAATCGCAGCTAGCGATAAGACCGCCCTTTGTACATTATTATGCTAGTATTTAAGTTCTTTTTTGTAATTCATTTGGTGTACAATAAAGAGTATTGTATTGTATAGGTTAATTATATATCCGAATAACACTAAAGCTATATAATTTATAAAGTTTAATGGGGGTAAAACCTCGGGCACAGCTAGTAGTATATAATTTACGACTGTTTAATTAATCGTGAGTAAGCCTTGAATAATACATGCATTGACTCACACCTGTTTCCCAGAGGGATAGGCAGAGACAACGACAGTGATTTCCAAGTCATATGTAGGGCTTGCCTTTCCATTGTGTACCACAGTGGCTTATCCTCGCTTCAAAGTGTTGCTGTCTTGCGAGTGGGACATGAACCTAAAACGCTTGAGAGTAGTGAGAGTAAATGCAATTTGGCTACTTTATATTATAATTGCACAGTCTTTATAATATAATAAAAAAAAATAAAAAAGGTTTTTATTCACGTAGACTTTAAAAAAGCGCTTGTAAATAGTCAGAACATGTTTGTATTATTATAGTTAGTTGTAGACATTATTATTTCTAGTAACATAGATATTTAGGTACACATTGTATTGATTGTATTAAAACATTTATAAAATTTATTTTATAACAGCAATGATATTTAGCTAGCTCGTATCAAGTTATTGTCAAGAGATTATGTTTAAGTTTAATTATCTAGTTTAAGTCTAATATTTTTAATACATATTGTCAATGGTTCTGTCTATATTAAGGTGTTATTATTGTGACGGACCTTGTGTTAATAACGACGCACCTTGTGTTTATAATTGCATAAGTCCTGTACTTCAATATTCGACTGCACGTGTGGCGCAGCGGGCGCTTCTAATCGCGGGTTCGAGACCCGCACCTTACAACTATTTGTGTGACCCATAAATAGTTGTTCTGACTCTGGATGTATTTGTGTCCGTCTATTATATGTTTGTAAAGTACCCCGCGACAGGGATTAGACTTCCTAGTGAGGGCGTTGTCTTAAAAAAATGGTTGGCTAACCATTTTCGTTATGTGGTCGTTTACTTTAGTTAGTAGTAAGAGTAAATGCAATTTGGTGACCTTATATTATAATTGCATTATGATAGTCTCCTGCACTTCAATATGTCCCGAGTAATTGGCTTCCTTCGTTGTGTTTGATACTGTATTCAAAATTCTCCCAGGAACACTGTTATCATGGCTATATACTCTTTCGTTATGTAGTCGTTTACTTCGTTTCAGTACGTTAACGTTTCGTTATTATAGTTGGCTGCTTTTTACGTCTTTAAGCTGCTTTCAATTAAAATAATTTAATGTTCTTCGTTGGTTGTAGTAATTTTAGCCTCCTACTTGGAAGAGGTTATGAAAAGGAAATTATTATGTAAGCAGACTGCTTGATTTTTATGGCTTTAGTGAAGATAAAATCTTATTCAGTTGAAGATATTGTGAACACCAAACCTTGAGATTTATAATAATGTATTTTTAATACCCTCTTCTACGTGTTGCGGGTTTTATATAGCACTAGCTGTGCACCGCGGTTACGCCCGCCTGAATCTAAATAAATTATAGTCTACGTTTAATTAAAATCCATTCCATATTTTTGCGTGAAAAAGTAACAAACATCCACACATCCAAACTTTCCCTTTTATAATATTAGTTGGTTTTATCGGTAAACAAAAAATTACCCCCATAATTTTATTATCATATTATTTGAATATAAATTTCATTATTATTATTGTTATACCTACTTAATGTTATTATTGGAGCTATTGGAGGATTAAATCAAACTTCTTTACGTAAATTAATAGCTTTTTCTTCAATTAATAACTTCAGGTTTACAGGTCATAATATTTGGAAAGTACACATTACCAAACAACAATCAATTAACTAAACGCCAACAGCTATGTTGATCAACTTAATTAATTTACTCAATTCTATCTATGATAACATTACAGATTAAATAAAAATACACCTGTTATTATGTAGCTGTTAAAACTCGTCAAAAGTATGTAATGACAACTCGATAAGCAAGTATAAATAATGGTCCTGATTAAGCACTGGTTATTCCAACTACGTTTTAAAATAAATAACTCTTAACATTTTTCAACTGTTAGCTCTCATATAAGAACATTTTGATCGTTTCTATAGCCTATTATTTTCGATACGGTTGAAACTGATTTGGATAAACGTTTCAAACCACATGTATTTTCTTTTATTGAATTTAGGTACAATTCTGTACCCTACCCCTGTAACTCACAAACTTACATATTATTCAGGATGAACACACTACTACAACACAATGACAAGGCTATGAGTGGTTAATAACGTCCCGGGAAAAGACCGGGGGATGATTGTATTGTCTCCCGCAACGAGTTTCATCGGAAACAATTTATTAAATAAGGAGCAGTCACAAACGACGTTCTTGAAGAAAAATCCACCTGACTTTTCTAAAATCAGGCATTTTACTAGTTAAAGCGACATGGTTTTATAGCTTTAAGTTGAATCGGCAAATGTTGCCATTTTAAGTCATTATAGGAGTATCATTTAAACTAATATGATTCAAAAAGCTTCGCGGGCCAACCCAGAACAACCCATCGGAGATTCATCACAGTTCGAGCAGTGGTTTAGGAACGCGAAGAGTACAAACGTACAAACTTTCATGTTACTTATAAACCGATTTCAAAAGTAAGACGTTATCAATTCGACTGTAAATTACTGTACTGATACGGAATGTTTTAAGGTCCCATGTAAATGTTTTTCTGAATAGGATTATAAACTAAGGATTGATAAAGACAATTGATCGGTTGTATATTATTTAAAACAGAGAACAAATTAAAATAAACTATAAATAATATAAATAAAAGACAAAACTAACCGACAAATGACAGCTAGAATAATAAAATAGAAAATAAGAAATTTTGCGGTTGGCATGAGTAGGCATTCCCCCAACCATATAAAAAAAAACCGGCCAAGTGCGAGTCGGACTCGGACATGAAGGGTTCCGTAGCAGCAAGTATTTCAGTTGATTAAATGCGAGCAAATTGCGGTTTATAACGTCTAATGCCCGGTTCCTTTATTTTACGATCCGTCATTGGACCAACGTTACCATCCGTAATTCAGCTACCGATACCGATGCAAAACTAGTGTTTCACAATGCCCTACCTGCGACGAACGTCCGTAGTTTAAACCACCTACGACTCGTTCGGCGATGAACCTCTCGCTCCTCTTCACGATTAGTTATAACAAAACGTCTACGTCAATTATGCAACTAAAATCATTTATTATTCTGTAATATTATGTGAGTAATAGTACAAATTACTGTACTTATAGTTACAGTAATAATTTAATTTGCGTTTTAGGTTTAAAATATTTATAAATCATTAGTATTGAAAATTTGATGTTACGAGTGCATGGTGTGAACAAAACGCGTAACATGAAAGCGCATGGCGCATGCGTCTGTCGTCTGACGTCTGTCCAGGAGTATTTCATAGTTTCTAAATAAGTTTTTAAATTGAGTATTTAATCTAAGGTTTGTGGTTATGAAATCTTAGAAGATAGAAAAATAATCAACCCTTTCTAACGGAAAACAAAGCCATGAATTCTCTATCAGTTTCAGAGCTAGACATCACGGAAATCTCCTCAAACACTATGTTAACTACCAAAATAAAATACAAACGACTGGTAAACCGACCGAATTCGACTAGTAATCAAAGCAGTAACGCCTCGTTATTTTGACAGTTCCGTGACAGTAGAAAATATTTATAGGAACACTTTCGAACGCATCTCCATACAATAAGCTTACTAACGTCCTCCCATCCGTTAGTAACCAAACGTTGGTTATTTGGATAACGACTAGTATTTTTTAGGAACGGTTTTGCGTTACGGCTGGTAGAAATTCTAACTATTCGTAGTAGAAACGATTCGTTTTTGGAATATAGGAACCGGGCGTTAGAAGATAGAAAAATAATCAACCCTTTCTAACGGAAAACAAAGCCATGAATTCTCTATCAGTCTCAGAGCTAGACATCACGGAAATCTCCTCAAACACTATGTTAACTACCAAAATAAAATACAAACGACTGGTAAACCGACCGAATTCGACTAGTAATCAAAGCAGTAACGCCTCGTTATTTTGACAGTTCCGTGACAGTAGACAATATTTATAGGAACACTTTCGAACGCATCTCCATACAATAAGCTTACTAACGTCCTCCCATCCGTTAGTAACCAGACGTTGGTTATTTGGATAACGACTAGTATTTTTTAGGAACGGTTTTGCGTTACGGCTGGTAGAAATTCTAACTATTCGTAGTAGAAACGATTTGTTTTTGGAATATAGGAACCGGGCGTAACTCTCGTTCAAACCAATTTTCGTTGTTAGTTTCTATAGTAATGTACATCATATATTTTTTTTAGTTTTATCAATCTCTTATTTTAGAAGTTAGGGGTATTCGGTTTAGCCAAAAATGATATTAGGAACCTCAATATTATTTTTGAAGACCTATCCATAGACCTATCCTTACCCCACATGTATGGGTACGATCCAAAATTTTTTTTTGAGTTTCAGTTCTATGTATGGCGTCTCCCCAAAATTATTGTTCTTTTTCTATTTTTGTGTAAAAATCTTAATACGGTTCACAGAATACACCTACTTACCAAGTTTCAGCAGCACAGCTCTTATGGTTTCGGAAAAAAGTGGCTGTGACATACGGACGGACAGACAGACAGACAGATATGACAAATCTATAAGGGTTCCGTTTTTTGCCATTTGGCTACGGAACCCTAAAAATGGACCGGGACTTTGAACGAAGACTTTGGAGTCATGTTGAACTTTGCTGC
Organism: Pseudoips prasinana; assembly: GCA_951640165.1. Classification (NCBI taxonomy): domain Eukaryota; kingdom Metazoa; phylum Arthropoda; class Insecta; order Lepidoptera; family Nolidae; genus Pseudoips; species Pseudoips prasinana. Next base: position 11,951,503 of record OX621239.1, read on the forward strand.
GTGTCTGTATTGTCTGTAGAAATCATCAATTTTACAACGATCCTCATTTTATGTCGAAGGGTAAAAAGTCACTACTAAAATCAACCCAAAAACAAAGATCCCAAATGACTGCGTCCGTTCAAAGTAATCCATCGTCCAAATATTTGTTATGGTAACAAATCAATTCCCTTTTCCCGCGCACTTTTGTTTCGGTCGGCGCAAAGCTTAAAATATTTGGCGAGGGCGCGGGCGGGCCGCGTGCGCTGCGGATGACAGCATAATAATAACCTCTTTGCTCTCTTTCTATTTCTAATCGGTATCGATCTAGCTGACCTAATATAATTTGTACATAACAGGGGCAAAATCACCCTATTTTCTATTTGTTCTACAATATCGACCACCGATTTGTGCGACCCTTATACCGCGACCGCAATCTACTTAAAAAACTAAACAAATGAAAACTAGTTTGCGAAATCTCCTTGACAATAACTTAATACAAGCTAGCTAAATGTCACTACCATTATAAAATAAATTGTATAAATGTTTTAACATTCCGTGTACCTAAATATCTGTAATAAGTAACTAGAAATAATAACTGTATTATTACAAACATGTTCTGACTATTTACAAGCGCTTTTTTAAAGTCTACGTGAATTAAAACCTTTTTTATTTTATTTATTTAAATACGAAAAAAATTGTTTTGTTTCTCCACTCAATCAACTGATCGATATTTTTGTTCGGGAGGTTAATAAGTTTAGAGAACGGGCAGCATCGTCTTTGTGTACTATGTCCATCATACTGCGATCGCTAACCCGTCTACCAAGCGTGGCGATTATAGCATATCCCTTCAAATTATGGACATGACTCCATCGTGGAAATCTTTTGGAGAGGCCTTTGTCTAGCAGTGGACTGCATTAGGCTGAAAGCCATTGAAATGGTTTCAAGTTTCTGTTCTACACGTTGTTTAGTTTCGTAGACAGACTCCTTAAATTTCTGTTGTTCTGAGCGGTGATCGTGATCTGCATATTTGTAAAGTCCGCCGCTATATATGTATGATTTATTTCTCTGGTACAGTTTAATATTAGGATGAGCTCTTTTTAGGATGAGCTGTTACTAATTTTGATATTCGAGTTTTGGCCGCAATATCATACCGGTTCTGCAAACACTACCCGTCTCTCTATTCATGTCGTATTTCCTAGAATTCAGAATGCAATTTGATATAGTTTGCGGGAGTTGTTGCACTTCGATGGTTTAGGGATATGAAATTATTGCATTCAATTTAGAAACATCTGCTTTGATAAGATTTGTAATCCAAAATGTATAAGGTGTAAATTAAATAGTGGACGTAACTTAAGGAGCTTAATTTGCCTATGAAACTGAACAAAGATTCAAACATTTATTCACTGAATATGGGTGTATATATATATAAAGGTGTTACCGAATTTGATTATGCCATCATACTCTGTCGATATCTTGACATGTCGACGTTTTAATATTATGTTTACCTACTATTTGTAGTGAAAGTTTGGTATGTATTTATTAATTACTCATTATACATATTATGCCAAATAAATTAAAATACATTAGATTCAAATTAAACTAACTTACAAATGAAATGTAAGAGACATTGCAACACACACACACACACAAACACAGTTTAAATACAAGTAAAAATAAAATTACAGAGAACACCATAATTGCCATTAATAATATTACAAAATAGATATGTAGGCCATGTAGATGTTAAAAAATTGGAACACCAATAGAATTTCAGAATATTTACATGCAAAATACACCAAAAAAATATAACAACTATACAAGAATAACAATCGATTACAACCGCGATCGCCTTTTTTATATTTTTCCGAAACACGGTGACAATCAGTAATTGAAACACTTAGATGGTCACCCAACTATAAAACCAGTAAGGGCTATAAACGCCTCTTTTGGTTGGGTTGAGCTGACGTGTTCCGATAATTTAAAAGAATATTTAAAGTACTACTACCTATTAAAACCCGCAAGTATAATATGACATTATCCCGGCTATCTATTATACAGCACTAACTACCAAACTCAGCCAAAAAGCTTTATAAACAAATGGCAAATTGCGAACCTTTCAAACGTCCCTTTGTTTATTATCTTAATGTTCTACCAATATGTGAGGGGTCGTAGATTAGGGTGCGCACGGAACTTTCGATTTACGCAGTCAAGCTATAGTTTGTCCGCCGGGAATTTAGTTGAATTGTCAGGAGATTTACGACATCCGATCTTGGTGCTATAAAGATTAAACTGTAGTTTTCAACTAAGATCATTAAGGACCGCTACTGATTCACTACTTCTACAAGTTAGTCGAGGTAGACCAAAGTTACTCAGCCAATCAATAAAATATTACGAAGTCTGAGTGAATCACTCTAGGACGTGCACGTAAAAACACATTACGCACTCCAAAGAAAAAGCTTTTTAGACGTAAAAGGGGGATTACGAAGTTCACTTTGTTCATTATCTAAATATTCATTATGTACAAAAGTAGCTAATGTAGATGAAGGCCCGTTCTAAAATACGCAAGCAGGCCCCGTGCCTCCATCTTAACGTTTCCATTTGCAGTGTTTTGTCTTTTGTTTCGTGTGAGAACTACGTCTGCTTTGTCTAGCTGTTTGTGGCATGCAAATATATATCTAGCTGATGTTTCTGTTTTGACGTTCCTACATTTTCTGTAGGTTTAGCTCAACCCACTGATAATGTTGGGTTTTGCTATCTACTTACAAAACCACCGCAGCTTTCATTATATTGTTGTTTTAATAAATAACTTGCCACAGAAAGTTTAATCAAAGGAAAAATCTCCTAGTTGTACGAGTAATCGTAGTTTGTAATCTAGTTTGTTACATCAAAGTAACATATTTTTGTGTGTAAACGAATGGCGTCCAAATACGTGACCACTAACATTTGAAACTTGGTGAATTATTCATCGTGAGCCGTCCTCCATGTGAGTTATGTTCACCTAACGCATCGAAATTTTCCAATCTCATTTATTGACAGCGATCCGACTGACACCGTAGAAATGGCTATAAAATTATACTCCGTATTCTTTTACTACCATCACCAATTTAGTGTTTTAAAAATCAGGAATTGATGAAAGTATGGTTTTAAAGAATACTTTATACTGTTTACTTGCAATATTATTTCGATACATTGAGTATTGTAACTCTAAGCTTAGAAATAGATTTTCTATCGGAATTTGTTAATTGTACAGATACATTATGTAATATTCAGGACCATAAATTGTTATTGAACAAAATGTACCTTGATATCGTTAGTATATTATCTAGGGGCGCGGATACATACTTTATTGGAATGAAGTATCGATCTTACTTACCATGTACACTTTTGTACCTACCCTGTTCCCACTGATGTTAGAATAACATTCGTAGTTTTAGAATAATCATTTGTAGTAGAAATACTATCATCAAACCGAATAAATAACGATTTAATAAGCCAAGAATCATTGAAAATCCACCATTCGATAGTAAAAGTCGTATATCATTCACAATTCCTTACATTTCCCGCAATAGCCCGAGTCAATTTCTCCGCTATAAGAAATCGAACAAACTAAAATAAATGGCGCATAGTTGGAACCTCTCAGAGAGATGAAATTCCGGGTCATCTCATCCCTTGCCCCGATATGATCAAATATCCCCGTCTGTTTATACGACGCTGAGCGTCATGTACTCATGTTGGGTGAGCCTTTAAGATATTTGCCTGCATTAACCCATTCGATCGAAATAGATGATGACCTATAAAATTGCTGTTTTGCTAATATCTGTAAGGTAATATGGCTATTGACTTATAAATATGTATATATATTAACAAAATTTTGTTTAATCCAACAGCTCCTATTTACCTTAAGCAACGGTTTGAATTCGTTTGTGATACACATTTTAGGTCTTTGAGATCATCAGAGAACTTAAAACTACATATTCCAGTGCACTCTACAGATTTTTTTGATAAATCTTATTCTGTTCAAGCACCTCGGCTATGGAATTACTTCCTGTAGAAATAAGGAGTGCCCAAACTCTGACTTCTTTCAAAATTTCTTTAAAAAACTTTTTACCGCTTCAAATTATCTTCATACCTATTGTTTTTATCTCCTAACTGCTTTTCGTAACCTCCTTTTTCAAGACTCCTTAATTGAATAGATGCATAATATTTTGTATTATTAGTATTTAGAATATGTTAATGTATTTAGAGTATGTTTATGTAAATTGTATATAAGTATATAACTTGACAGTACACTACAACTATCGCCTTTTCTGTCTTACTTTTTCCTTGTCCACCCAACGGTTGTCTGGAAGAGATTGCTAAAGCGATAAGACCGCCGATTGTACCTGTATTTTGTAAGTCTGTAAGTTTTTGTAAGTCATATATTGGTGCAATAAAGTGTATTCTATCTATCTATATATAAAGCACTGGTCAATTTCAAATAGGTCTATTTTGTCTTTGACGTTCAAATGTAATTTCTCAAGCTAATTGAGCAGTATATTAATATATTTTATTTAAGGCAGTCCTGGGAAGTTATTTCATTTCTTCGAAATTATAACACAATGTATTCTTTGATGTATATGGATTTGGCGGGATTACATGATATTATATATACAAGGTGTAACACAACAGTGATCAAATTAAACCATTTTCGGGAATAAAAAAAATATTGTTTGACACCTCATACAAAATGTATCAACTGATCGTTATTCAGGTAAGGGAAGAAAATCGTTTTTGGTGTATTTTGTTGATAATGATATGTTACTCTTTGTTAAGTTTCATAAGTAAATTATACTTCTTAAGTTACGTTCAGTCTCCCACGAGCTGACTCAAGTGACCATGATCAATGCAAGAAAGTTCCGTTAATAATGTTGTAAAGATAATTCAGAAATAAAGGTAAAATCATAGCTAAAAACATACTGATCACCGCCGCCCATAGACACTTGCAACACTAGAAATATCGCGGGTGCGTTGCCGGCCTGTAACAGTCAGCAAAAAAGTTTTGCTGACCCTTCCCCTCACCCCAATGAGCTCTGGCGACCTTACTCACACTCGGAAACACAAGATTAAAATTATTAATGTTATTATTAAGGAATGTCTTCTGTAAGGTGGAGGTACTTCCCCAGTCTCGGCCACGGCGGCCAGTCTCAACAGAGATTAGCCATCTGCGCGGGACATATTATAGTGCTCAAGTGTGTGCGCAAACACAGGAGCACTTTCTATTCCATCACTCTCATGATCCGATGGGACACCTATGCGACACGACCGGAAAGAGGTCAGGTACAGGACCGACGGCTTTACGTGCTCTCCGAGGCACGGGGGTATAATACCGCCAACTCCCAGACTTCGGGCTGATGCTGAGAATTTTTTCTTTTTACAGAAAAGTCCCAAAATCACTTTTTAGTCCAACCCGGGATTTGAACCCAGGACCTCGTTCTCTGCGGGTGAACACGCTACCGCTAGACCAACGAGGCAGTCAAAACTTACTTAAAATACTATGCAATTAGCGGCTTTATCATTGGAATCTCTTCCAAACAACTGAGAATCGGACTGCACTTCCTCTATAACATACAACTGTCGGAACACTTACATATATCTACGTTGTTACCCTTAACCAGGCATTGGTATATATTTTTTCATTGTTTTTGGACTTTATTCCAAAGTAATAAAGTTGAAATTGATGTGTTCTCCTACAGTACACAGCCTGTTTAAGGGTTAATAGTTGACATTGGTTCAGAGTCCAAGCAAGGTAGTGTTAGTAGAGTCTTGGCGCCAACGCGGAAAAAGACACATCGTGACATAATGTCCTGACATTGTACACAAGGGTAGGAAAGTGACATATAACCGTGAATAGTGATTTTCCGTGTTGATTCCAAAACTCCATATAAAAGTCCACTAGTAAAGTTTCCACTACCTTACTTAGGTAGGGCTTTGACTTGACTGTAACGAACTTTACTTCACTTTAACTGTTACTTAATGTCGCAAGTGCTGCATAATGTTGGTTTTACACGCAAATACCTTGTTTTACAAATAATATGACACTGGCAAATACCCTAATCGAAAGTAAAGAAAACTTTTTGGTACTCACCATTTAGATTATAAGGAAAGGAAGTTATCAATTGTATTGTAGAATTTTTATATGTCTGTTCCACGATTAATCCGTTGCAGTTGATTAATTCTGACATCATTATTTATTCGACAAGAATTAAGTACTAGATAGTCACAAATAAAGAATAAATAACAAATTCAAATGGTTAAAAAGAAAAGTCTAAGTATATTTCTAAACAATTTTTTTTTAAATCCTTTGATATTATTTCTTTGTCATGTGGGCAGTGGTTACCCTAGTGTCCGAGTTATTCAAGCCGCCCAGCAAATCTTAGACCTTAACCTTAACGAGCCTTCCAAATCACGTAGACGCTCAGAAATTAAACTACTCCGATGGTCACCCATCTATAGAAACATCTCGATTAAAATGGACAAACGCATTGAAAACGGTTCATCCATTTGAAAGATACGATAACATAAAGAGGTACACACGGCTACATATCAAGCTATACAATTCCAATATAAGCTGACTTCTCATTGTATGGAAATCCTATGCAACGCGGGATCAGCTTATACTGGAAAATATAGGTTGATGTGTAGCCGAGCGTACACACATATACAGACTTGATTGTACCGAGGTTTAAAAGTAAATAACTTTCATTCTAAATATAGGTAGATACCGCAAATTATTCACATATGCATTAATTATTATCTCATTAACCTATTGCTTGGTAATTTAGTACAAACTCATTTATTATTTTAGTTATTAATGATAGGACGAAACTATCTGCTTAAGCGAAACTCGCTACTATTAATTATGTAGGTGACCTATTTTGCTATTCGCAAGTTTTGAGCACTAAAAGGATAGAGTAAGCAATAAAATGTTTAATATACTTAGGGTTGCCAGTAAGCAATTTTAAATTTAGTATTTTGTTTTATAATAAGTGAGCACGTATCCTGCTGACGTAACCTTACTCCCCGCTGATGTTTAGCGACCTCACTCATATCCACGATAATAATATTAACAAAATAATTACAGCGCATGATGAAACGTAGATATATTAGTAGTTCATAGGGCTTCGCTTAAATGTTGCTACCTTTTAGCGCTACCCAGAGATTATTTTACTATTACCCGAGATAGAAGAACTGCGTCAGAGAGTGGTGTTTTTTTTTTCGTTTATTGCGAGTGCCGTGTTTTATCAAATAGATACATTAAATGCTAAATACTGAATGATGTGAAAATACATGAAAATATACTAAAATATTACAACTGTCAAAAATATGTCTACTTAATACCAAAAGTTTCTTTGGTATGAATTCGATATAATTTTAAACAACAGTTGCGAAGATGTTTTTCATTTCTACCATTTGAAAGAAAGAAAGAAAATTTTTTCATTGAACACATACACACACACACATTCAAATAAAGTTTGTACAAATCTTATATTGCTACAAGCATTCATCCATTTGCTACAAGAATTGTAATTTTTTGATACTTATTATCAAAAATATTATTAAAACAATTTGCAAATTCCAAGGTTTTGATTATATTTTTGTTATTGGTGGCTCGATTATATCATGTGACAGCCCTGTATATCGGCTTGGTGTATTTAAAGTTTTAACTGCGGGGCGTCGTCGACGTCAAAGGGAAGTCATTTGAGTTCTTTTGACATCGAGAAATACATTTACAAAGTACATAAGCGCCGCTATCAGTGCTCGTTTGTAAAGTAAACATCACATCAATAGAAACATTTTATTAGAAAATGGTTTTTATATTAGCACAGTTAAGGTTCATGTTACAACATTTGTGACGCTGACTGTACAGTACGTTTTTATTCCGCCTTCTGTCTTAATTTTATGTATGGACTCAAAGAAAGGAACTCATTATGATAGCACCTTTTGATTGTTGTGGGGAGCTCGTAAAACCACTTTTTCTTCAGACCGATTGACATACGCTTCACCGTCGCTTTATAATTACTTTGTTTGGATATAGACGGATTATTTAAAAATAAAACCAAAAAAGGTTTCAAATTAAAACCAGACAGTGCGCGAACATAGACTAAACAAAATTTTTTATGTCGTGGAAGATTAACTAAATCCAGACAAGCTTTACTTTTGACAGTCAATCGAAGGTCACTTTGACTGGGCCATCTGATAATATATAAAGTATAGGTAATAGAACCCATTTTATATTGGGTACCTACCTACTAGTGGAGTTAGGTCCACATAAAACGAATTATCTCGAACTTCTTTTTGTAAAACAATCTGGAATATGAAGACAAAGGTATTTTATATACACGAATCTAAATCCAAATTTATTAAGAATATGAGCTAAAGTCGAATAGACAGACTTTCTATTGCTATTATTGTTCATTTTATTAACCTCCGACTCAAAAAGAGGGATGTTCTAAGTTTGACGTTGATGTCTGTCTGTGGCATGTTAGCTCTCAAATGGATGGACCCAGTGTAAGAGTATCAGCTCTTTTCCAAAATGACGTAATTTTTGTTGGAGCCGAGGCTTTTGTAACGGTTAGGTCATCCGTATACTTGAAGAAGGAATCTGATTCTAATAATACGTTGTGAAAAGCTAAGGCACCCACTTACATATGTGTTCAAACTTGTGACTGCACGTGTGTCGCCTTGCCAGTTCGTGTCCCAGTTTCGATTTGCGTGATCCAAGTAAACTAAAGTAGTTGTTCTGAGTCTGGGTGGTTTTATGACCATCAATTGTATGTTTGTTAAACTATCCCGCGACACAGGGATTCAATTCCTTAGTGTCGATCTTGTTAATACTTGTTAAATAAAAACTATCCGCCAAATACCTTCTTACTTTACAGTAACTATGTTCCGTTATAGAATATTTAACAAGAGAAACATTAAAATACATTTGCAAGTACTTTCAACCAGACAGTACCCCTCCACAGGCTTACTAGAACCAGATATGCTTTTAGGTTTTTTATTATCTATCGAAGGTCAACTGGACTGGACCATGTGATTAATAGTGGGTAGAAAAGAACCAGTTCCATATTAAGTGCCTACCTACCAGAAGTGTAGGGATCATACAGTAAGATGCGTCTCGGCTTTTATATATATTTTTTTTCTTTTATATTTGTCTCTAGTTTTATAACAGAGAAGGTATACATGTTTAGATTGAACATAATCCAATAAAAAAATCACGTTCCTTAATGGGACAAAATAGCTCGAAGCAAGAGTATTCTACTTTTAAACGACTTAAAAAGGAGAAAAAGGAGGAGGTTTTCAGTACGACAGATTTTTTTCCTATTGCAACCGAATGCTGAAGTTTTAAGAAAATATATAAGTTAATCCAGAAACAATAAGACCATTTAAGTAATTGTGTTATAAAGGTACTTGTGTGTCTATCTATTATTTCAAAGTATTACCTATGTCCATTTCAAATTCACGCAAATCCATTTATCCGACAAACAATATCAAAATTTAATTATTACAAAAGGTCTAAACTTAATCTTAGCCTTAAGCTGTATAATTTACATCTGACATAGAGTCAAGACATGCACAGGAATTTCCAATGATTTACAAATTCATGGCATGCAGTGAATAAAATCCGTATTTTAATTATTTACAAAAAAGCAACTACCTGTACAGAGCTGCTCTTTACTTGTAGTAAGATGGTATTCAAGGCCATAGAGCGTCATTTTACATGACTTAAAATACTCTGTTCACTCATTCACATGTTGTACTTCAACTGCAGTCTTAAGTCGTTATGAACCAGATGATAGCCCATCGGTTTCATTTATCGAACATTTTACGCTCCGCCAGTGGTACTTACCTATAAGACTAACGCCGATAAATTGCTAGACATAATAAAAGTTTCTAGACGGCTGCTAGTTTTGAAATTCCCGAGAAAAATTGAGGTCGTTAACTCCTAATCTCTACGGATATTACTTAAAATTAATATCTCGAAAACGTGTCTTGCATAAAATTTAAACGTGAAAAGTTCATTTAATTTTTTCTTCTTTAAAATACCTTAGTAATCTGTCTTCGTGATGTAATATAATGCCCTTGACCGAACTTTAGTTATGGCGGCTATCTAAACGGATACTAGAACTTAGAAGGCTATTTTTCGTCTCAGCAGGCTGTGTGCGCAAACATAAGTGCACTCACCCCGACACGACCGATTGATAAGACTGCTAATTTTATTTGTATGATGGTGATCATGGATCAAGAAAGTTGCTAACCGATTTGATTCCGGCAATCTTATCACGTATTATGCAGCAGACAGGCGATAGCGAAACTCCTTCAATAATTTTAAATTCATATTCGATACGATACCTAATAAGCCTGCTGTTTCCATCAGTGGTTAACTTGATTTTGCTATCACCTAGTGTACTATAAACTAGGTGGTAGCATGCATGTGACGTCTTTATAAGCAGGGTATTTTGTTTAGAATTATTACGTATCGGGGCTACGAATCTCACTAGAAGAAGGGAATACAATCCACATAATGACAGATCTAATTACAATCTTATGTCTTAACAACTTCGGTTGCAAATAATATGGCTTTTTGTGGTTCTTATTTTTACTTCGTGTATCGAGTTCGAAGCCTTAGTATACCTCCAATGTGGGGTTTTATTAAAATTGCGAATAATGCGGGAAAAAGAGTAAGCATTACAGATCCAGGTGTAGATTGTTAGATGTTGCCAGGATCTTCTGAGAACAACGGTGTATCATCTCACGAGGTACATGTCTTCTCTCCAAGCAAGTCGGCACATATTGGGTTCTTTTAACAAATGGAAACGCTGTACCATATACTAGGAGAAATATTAGAGTTACTTTCCTAATCTCAATTATCCACAGTCCCTTTGATCGTATTCAACGTCGTTAGCTCGAATGGCTCGCAAGCATCATTGACTACGGGGTCCCACCATTTGGACTTATACCTGCCGCCACATTCCGTCACAGACCCTATCGCCAAAAGTGGAAATTTCATCCTTATCACCTAGATGAATGGTCACCTACCACCGTGCTTTTCACAAGGCGCACTACCACTCTATGGAATCAATTAGCTGTGGAAGTATTTCCGATCCGATATGACATGACAACCTTCAAGAAACGAGCATATTCCTTTCTTAAAGGCCGGCAACGCACTTGCGAGCCGCAAGTGGCCTCTGGTGTTGCGTGTGTCCATAGGCGGCAATGATCACTTACCATCAGGTGACTCGTGCCTTTCATAAACTTTAGATACCCTTCACGTGGCACGTGGGTAGCGCTAAACATTACCATTCAACATTTAGTAAGGTAGAGCAGATAGTTCTTTCACTCTAAATCGTCGAATGTGTGAACACCTTATAGAATTCATGTCACCAGAGCTCATCGGGGAGGTGGAAAGGGTCGCCAACATGATATGTGTGTTGCTACGGTAACCGTTTAACAGGTGAGTCGTATACTTGTTCGCCGATTGTATTAGAAGTTATTAGTGTTCCCTTGAGTTATTATTAACTTTGGATAGTAGATTTCTATTACCGCATAAATATTATATGGGGCACAACTTAGGGCGTAAATAAGTAATAGATATAAGAACTTGGAAACCCTAAAGAACATTTAATATGAGGTGTGTTAAGCTATCCTAAACCTCGAATAACTTTGTTTTGAAAGGACACACCTATCCGTTTATAGGTTCCGGTAATTTAAATAATAACGGGAAAGTTTTTTAATTCACTTTGTTGAAGACATTCACTGAGGATTTACTCAAAAAGCATGTAACGTAGAAGAATCTGAAATGTATCGGTTTGATGTTGTGCACTCAACTATTGTCACTATTCTATCATCTAAATATATCTTAAGATAAATAATGCCTCCGTCCTTTATTCAGGATTGCGAACCCTGGGCATCACAGTTGTTTTGAATGCTTGTACCTCAGTAGCTAGAAAAATATCTTACTTCATTTCGAGTCTATGTGTTATTCGGGATTTTCAATTTTTGCCGTATCTTGAGTTTAAAAAATCCAATATTTTGTTGACTTAACTGTCATTGAGTTCATTTAAATCGTTAAGAGTATAATTTATTTCTTTTTATTATTATTCTTTTGTTTAAAATATACTAAAAATACCTGATAACCAAAAAGCTACCGTGCATGTGACGTCTTTGTAAGTTTAAAGCGAAATTTTACAGCTTTAAAGCGAAGTTGCACTTTATACTCTATACAGTTAGATTTTTTGTCTTCAAAATAATCAAATAATAAGTCCGGTATTTTACCTTTTTATACGGGATAATGGGAATTTCTGTACTACAAATTGTCCACTGTAGGAGTGAAAGCTTCCTAGGTTAACTGTAAACGTCATGTTAAAAAAATATCTGTACAACATTTCCACTTATTAGAGCCAATAGTTTGGCTTGGGTCTTATTCCCTAACTCCCAAATGCTTTATGGTTTTAAATACATAGTTGATTGGTTTTTGTTTAGCTCTCATAGGATTTAAATCGATTTTGTAAAGTTTAAAAATACTGATTTATATTTCCCGATGATCCGAGTCAGTCAGTTGGTGAGTTGTCTTTTGGCGTCTTGCCCTTCCATCTCAGCACGGGGGCTTGTTGGCTTATTTGGGAGCTTATCTAGCGCAATGCAAGATATCGCTTTAAGTCATAATACCAAATTGCATTTATATTGTATTATGGATATTATCTCTCTATAATTGATTTAAAGTGAACACGTCATACTAGATCAACCAAGTTCAAGTTAAGGCTCATAACCCTTTTCAGCATGATAACAGTTTTTGGCATTGAGTCAAATAATAATAAGTTTATATCAATGCTTTTCGGCATAATTTTTCTATGAGCGTACGGCGCGTAGGTAGTGCATGTAAAAAATATCGAACTGCGAAATGCCGTATGAAACGTGATACGCCGATCTTTCATCCGTACAGACACAACAAAAACTCAACGCGTAATAGGTGTCAAAGTCATACCTATGACAAAGTGAGACGCGGATTCCGTGTCCTATCATCACTGGCTTTCTTTTACCTTTTTCTTTCGTATGATTGATAACTTCGTTTATACTTAGATGACAGTATGGCGGTATTCCACACTTCGCTTCGGAAAATGTGCGCTTATATTGAATGTAAAGAGAATACTTATTCTGCCTTGTCATTGCACTAAGTTATTAGTATATTTCTGTATTTATTTATATACTAAGAAATTAAAATCACAATTACAGTACTTACTAGGTACTTTTTATTTTTGGGCTTTCTATTTGTTCTTGATACACACCTAGGTAACTAAAAATGTTATACCTATATGTATAGAAAATAGCTCACAGTTACATATATGTATATGTGAATAACGAAAATTTGATTATTATATAATTTAATTACAGCATCTTGCAAATCCAATCTGCTTAGTCTCCAAACAAGCAAACGGCACCGGTTGATAAGCGGTTACTTTAGCCTATAATGCTTGCAGCACACATGACGCTACTTAGACCTTTCCCTGTTCTTTGATGAGTCGAACTGCTCGTATAGTGAATTGATGATGTGCTATACACATAAATGGCGCTAAGCTACCGTTAACCATTATCCAGGAGTCGCTTGCGGGGATACTACCATAAACTACGGTCGGTAGCATTCAATGTTGTATTAATATTTATTGCTACCGGGTTAAAAAGAATATAAAATCAATATGTATTTAACTACGAATTATCCTGATTATAATGTAATTAAATATATTGCAATTGCTTTATAAATTACTGTGGGTTATTAATTACTGTGCGATGAACGGACATCGTTATAATTAAACTGAATTAATTAAATGATTATTGACAAAGCAATATTGCATTATAACATCAATTATAATCGAAATCATTTATATTTACAATTACTTCAATTAATGTAAGTTGAGGGACATTCACTAAGGGTAGTCAGAAGTTTAATAGAATCTGACTCCTAGTATTATCATCTCGTATATTGATAGAGCTACGCAATAATATAATATCTAGGGACAATGTCACACAGATCATCCTGGCCCCAAACTAAGCAAAGCTTGTACTATGGGTACCAGGCGACGATATACATACTTATATAGATAGATAATACCTTAAATACATAGAAAACATCCATAACTCAGAAACAAATATTTATGCTCATCACACAAATATTTGCACTTACCGGGATTCGAACCCAGGACCACCTGCTTCGTAGGCAGGAGCACTACCAACTATTCTACGGTGACCGTCAATGGTGGATTGGAGGGGGAGATTCATCTCTCCCTTCAACCCTCCATCGGTAGAGCGGCCCGCTTCTTCAGGTATAAGCATGCTTTTCTACTAGGGATGTCCTTTGCTACGGATGCGTTTGCTATGTGCACTTGCAGAGCAGATTCGTTGCAATAGGCGCTCGCATAGGTAAGGTTATTGGCACACTGCCCCGCATGATGCAGTGTAGTGCGTGAGTGCGTGTTCTAACGTTGCTTGTAAGTATCTCCGTTTGTATAGAAAACACGCACAGTCCAACACACACAACATGCATCCAAGTGCGTTCATGCAGATCGGTCGGTCGGTGAGAAAGACACATAGTATAAATTTAGTGTTGGTGGAACCTAGGAACCACACGTTATCCGAGTTCATGTGTATTAACCGATCGCTACGTAAACACACAGACAGCTTTTGACCATAACTTCTAACACCCCTCTATTTCAATCGGAGGGTAAAAACAATACCTATCTACTTAACTGATCTATACACAACGTTTTAAATGAAGATATTGAAGTAGATTGATGAGATCCAATAAGGTCTATATGTACCTAATGACACGTAAAAATGTCACCTGTCATACTAATGACTGTTATTATTCGTAGTTCCTCAATATAAACATGACATACGGCACACGCACGACATTTTCGTCGTATGTACAGACGCCAGCACATCCAACTTCCCCAATCCGTCAAAAGTTCTTTTATAGATTTTCAACTTTATCACATAAGCATAAGGTTCACTTTCAATTGGGGAAATTTGAGAGATAGGGGTAGCGTGATGTGCTGGCGTCTGTACCTACGCACTCACCCAACGGGAAACGGCTATGTTTTTATACGAGATACGCCGACACTAGTATTACATTAATTATATTTTGGATTCTTTCAAAGGTTATGCTTTTAGCTTTGAATGTATATGTTTTAAAAGAGAATGAATTATCAGTTTATAGATGATTTTATTTCAAGACGAAATGTCTGACTGTATGTGATTTTATATATGGACTTCACGTTTGCAATTAGCCTAGAAGGCTTTCACTGCTCCACTAGACAATACATGCGAGTGGGGGTCTTATTTCATATAAGTGCAGTTGAAAAATTCTGAATTCACTCAGGATGAAAGGAATAATGGTGTTTAATTTATTAAAATAAACAATCAAATAATTTGCGTTTATATTTTTCGGCAGTTCAGCACATCCTATCCTCTAATTATAATAGTTATAATCCCTTAATATACATAATGTAATGTCCTCCCGGTCAAATTTAGGCCACGGCGGCTAGTCTCAATGGAGACTAACCAACTGCGCGGGACATATCATAGTGCACAATCACAGGGGAACTTTCTATTCCATCACCCTCATGTTCCGATGAGATTAGCGATACGACCGGTAAGAGATATGGTACAGTACCGACGGCTTTACATACTCTCCGAAGCACGGGGGTGTAATACCGCCAACTCCTAGACTTCAGACTAATACTGAGAAATTAGAAAAATCATTATCTACGGTTGAAAACGCTACCGCTATACCAACGAGGCAATCAAAAGATACATGAGCGTAGAAATAGGGTACTCGGATCTCATACTAAATATATATAGTGTTATATATACTTGAGCGTTTCGCTTGGCGATCGAAATCTAATAACATATAATTTGTACCCTATACCAACATGTAGGTTTGCAGGCTCTACGAATGTGCCTTCGCTCCGAATTATTTATGTCCCGAATGAGATTACTCACAAATTCACTCGATTCCATCACATCGGGTCCTCGTAAAAGATTTGAGAGAGTGTAAATTAAACTCGTGGATCTGCTATTAACATTTCATTATGTAGGTATTCGAATAGGTGTATTTTGAAGTAGGTAACTTCGTCAAAATATTAAAAAAATATATTGCTCAACATAACTATTATTATTTAATGACTTAAAAAAATATAATGCTTTCAAATATAAAAATGCCTCCAAATCGCATCTGCGGCTAAGGTTCCAATATGTCAAGTCACGTCATCTCCTTGAATTTGAGACTTTAAACATTGAGTTTAGAGAAATGGGTATATAAATAAAAATCTATTGACCGAAACAACAATAACTTTTTAAAAATCATACTTGTCACTTATTGTCCTTGGCAATAAAGGTGTCTGAGTCAAAGCTTGAATTCCTCGCTTCAGTCAGGTTTTTCGCCTCAACTCTAGACTAAGAGTTAGACACTTGATATGGCACGACAATTTCCTACTCTCTATGGGGTTTTTAAGATCTCTTGTCATATTCTCCCATTTTATACATGTCTATATATTTGTCCTGTGCGGAGAATAAACCCGAAACCCTTAACCACTGCGCCACAAGTAAATAATGCGTAATGTCATGTTTAGCAATATGAAATATGTGATGTATAGGCTTAGCAAGTAGATATAACATCATAAGACCCGTTTGCCACTGTTTTTGTCCCCCGACCCTTTAATGTCACCGACATCTCAGTTTGATCGATGTCTTTGTTTTCCGAAGCTCTTATCTCAACTCGAAGACAATACATAGCCTTTAGAAAATACTCTGCTTTGTTAAAATAAAACCATCAAATAACTGAAAATTGTTCCTCCATCTCTTCGCTTTCGAATTTTCCGACAAGTGAAAATTGTTAACGTTTCTATAACAATGAGAGATCTGACGTTTTGGCAGGCCGCGAACGCGGACGTGCCAAACTACCGATGTGCTTTGTGTGGCGTAAAATAGACCGCACGAGCCGAGCCGAGCCCTGCGGAACTCTACTTGCAAATAAAATCACAAGAAAAATCCCAGAGGCTTTCACATTTTTGTCTGATGTTACAAGTCGATAGTATTCAAAAGAATATTAAAAAGATAGCTATTTGACAATGGGCTACAATGTGGCTTAAGTATCAACTATTATATCAAAAGCTGGTACCAATACACCACAGTATTTATTATAATGAACACTGACGCAGCATATTCGCTCCATTAAACTGACTTTCGCATATAACCAGTAGTGTAACCGGTGGATATAATATATAGTCCGATAGAGCGCGTATGAAATCGCCCGATTGAAATTAAACCCACATGGCGTTTTCTCATAACAATTTCACGCAGTATGAACACTAGCCCGCCAGATAATCTCTGCCAAAACTGACAAAGCGCATAAATTGTGCAAATTCAACAGAGCATAAACAATGCATCCGCATTTAAACGACAAAACGCAAATAAAATTCTGTAGTTGTACGGCATTGCGCAAAAACTTTTGCTATTAACGACCTATCTACGATGATTCAGTATGCGATGCGTATGTTATTACTAGACTTCATGTTTATTGCCAACATTCCTGTAAAATTGCAATACTTTTATATTTCAATACTTAAGTACGAATACTACAAGGTATAGTACTAATATCTATTTTATTTATTTGTTTACCAACTTCAAAAAGGAGGACGGTTAAGTTTTATTTTTTCGTGTATGTACACTACTCTGACAATTAGATAAGATAAAAACTTTATTCGAAGATTGTAAGCCGATTATGGTTTTTTTTTTATTCGAATAAATATGCTTGCGTGGTGGCTCCATAGAAATTCGGTTTAGATCGGTCGATGTTAGGATTTATTGAGAAAGTAACATTGTAAATATCACTACATTATTGTACCCCATCATATTAGATTATAGATGGCTTGTGAACAATTTCTTGCCCTTGATATCGAATTCGATGTTGAATTATTCTATGTCAATCTATACGTAATCGACTTGTGTATTCATGAATCTTGAAAAGACAGTGCGTACAAGCTTTGTACCCACCTATTTTTTATGAAGCGTACTTATGTAATTTACCAAAGCTTAACATTCGTAAGAAGGGGTATTATAACTTTAACGCTTATGTCTGTGGCATCTTACTTCAAAACATATAGTAATATGATCCTGGGACATTATTCACACCCGGCCATCTGATCCCAAACTAAGCAGAGCTTGTACTATGGAAACCAGATAACTGATACAAAAGCAATGTTGTGTATGTAACACAACTTTGCTTTTGTAAATACATCCTTATATAGATAATTACACCCAGACTCAGGGCAAACAGACATGTTCATGCACACAAAAATGGAACCCACGACCTACGGCGTGAAAGACGACCAATCACGCCCAGCGGAACATATTTGGTTGCTGATTAGCTAAGTTTCAAATAAACTACGTTTTGAGTTTCAGTTTTGACTCCCAAGTTTATAAGTTTAGTTTTTAGTTAGTTAAGTTACTTGTCATTCTCGTTCTATCTAGAATTTCCTCTGTTTTAATATTGGTTGATTCGATTAGTGTTTCCCAAATCATATTGTAATATAGATATGGAATTACCTCTTACGATAAACGTTCATTTAATCCAATCCTGTAGCAAACTGTAATCGAAGCCAACTCTGAGTCGGCATAAGTAATGTGTACCGGAGGCGTAGCATAAAACAAGGGACGGGGGACTTGGCAGAATCTTCCCCATCTATGCTGGGGAAAACTTTTTCTATCAGCGACACGGAAAATTTATTGCGACAATTTTACTAGCAGACCATAATATCGCGACGACCGCTTCATAGCTTCACCCTCGGCATAGCGAATATTTAAGTTATACGATTGTACCATACTGGTTTGAATAACAACCGCTAAATTTTGCGGTTGCGGGTAGTTCAATAATCGTTGGGAGGTCAACGATCCCTCATTAAAATACTAATGTGATGGGTAGATATCAGTTTAGACTAATTGCATGTATTTTCATCCATTTCAATTGTATTCTATTTCATTGTTATTTCACTTAATTCGTACGTATTTGCTTTGTGTAGAACTAACATAACAGATTTTATTTCGTTCAGAAATATACTGTACCAGCTGCGCACATAATTAGATTAGAGAGGAGTTCTACAACATTCACACGGGGTTTTATTAAACCTTTCTTGCAGCGGTTGGTAATAAAATGCACAAGATGTTTTACATTTGCAAGAACTTTACTATTTCTTGTACCTAATATACTAGAAAATTTATTGTAATAATTTAATTAGATATACAGTAGACCGCCGATTATCCGGACGCCCTGATTAGCCGAACATAATGTTATTGTTCTTCATGTTATTGTTTTTTTTGGCTACTATGTACCTTTATTGTTGTTGTAATTTTTTATACTTTGTATTTTTGTCAAAGCCTGATGGGGTTGCAACTTACTCTGATCGAGATGTTCAAGTGAGCGTTATTGTAGAAATGTGTTTGTTAAACTTGATATAAAGTTTATTCTATGTGTGGCAGTTCGTTTTTTTTTATTACCAGTCTAGGTCCGATTAACCGAATTTTCAATCATCCGAATCGACCCCAGTCCCAATTAATTCGGATTATCGGCGTTCGACTGTACCAATGTAATTATAATATTAGTAGATGCGGTATTTGATCTTAATGGTCAGTCTTACAGCAGGCGAGGTTAACTACTAACATAGTACATTACAAGAGATGAAAAAAAATTAAATTTATTTTCCTGTAAGTTATCAATGTTGAACGCGTACTTAATACTGAAGGTAACGTAATTAGTTCTTTCCAATCTGACTTGACCCTATATCTAAATAACATAGTTGGTAATTAAAATGAGTAAAGTCAGAAACTAAAAAAAAAGCTTAGAGTTCGTTAAATTTCGTTGTGGAAATTTCTCCGTACTTCTTAACAATGAACAAAACCTGGAAGTTGTTATCTTAAAGCAATAACTCAGTTTGTAACCAAAATAACCAAATGTTTCAAAAAGTGGTATTACTACGTTATTACTAAATTACTGTGACTGTAAAAGTATATTCCAAATAGTTACTAAAAACAATTGGATGTACCTAGTAGGTAAATTTATACAGTTTTGACGTACTTAATGCCGAAGAAAATGTAATTCATGAGTTACCAACTAAGTTGACACTCCAGCAATCAAAAATAAATAACTCCGTTCGTAACTTAAATAACGATCCGTTTGAGAATAGGGTCGTCAATGTGACTATAGCAGAATATTCCGTATTTCCTGTAGCTTTAATAAACTACAATTTAAACATCTAAGTTAGTTGAGACGTCGAGACAATTTAATGTACATTATTCAGGGGTTTGGTGTTATGTTGCGACCCTTTGGCGCGGAGGGTCACATATGAATTACGCCCTCCGCCGTACTTTACTAATTCCGCCGCGGGGTTAGAGTGAAATGTACGTAGCTACTATTGTTAGAGCTCCCTATTAGATTTTATATCGCTATCATCGTCGCTGTTACGAAACTCCTTCGAAGCCCTCTCACCTTCATTAATGTTAGTGTTGAGTTCGTGCCCTTTATTCATTATCCCTAAGTATGGCATTACGACGGAAAAATGCTTGCCAGTTAAAGCGATTGCTGTTTTCCATATAAATAGTAGGTAATTACATTCCCTCCTCGTTCATTCAAGTGTAGTTCGATCACGAAGTAGCGTTTTGGAAACGAGCAATTTTAATATAAGCCGTGTCGTGCTGTGTCATAAACACAAGTTTTCATTATAATTCTAATAATCCATTACTGAGTTACACGTTTTCGCTTTCCGTAAAAGTAACTAAATGTATTGTAGAAACTTTTACTGTAAGCGGAAACTTGTACTATTAATATAATTTTTAGATTTTATTATAAAAATAAACAGTTGGGGCTTTAACAAGAGCCAAATATTACGTAAAATATCTACAGAACAAAATTAAGAGAAACGAAATCCCATCAAGAACAGTGCGATGAAATATGAATCAAAATATTAAATTTCAGCTTGTAAAGATACCATTAAATAAAATAAAGTTAGTTGGTTTTCCAATTCCCTTTCTGTTGATTGATCCGACGGCATATTTATTTTTCAATGAGTTGATTTGAATGAAAACGATATAGTTTGGAAATAGCTAGTCGGGCCATAAGTCCAGTCACATTCTTATTTTAATTAAACATCGAATACTGTAAATTGAAGAGCCAAGCGCATACGGTCTTTACACTGGCCTTGTCTGATAAGGCAATGCAACCCCCTAGGCTAACTGTAACGTCACGTTCCAAAGACACTGGCAGATAAAACAGCGGTGCGAGCTTTCAAACTCTTGTTTTCAATTGATGTTAAGTAGTAATACAAGTTCTAGGACTGCTATATGAAAACCTGGGATTGAGAGCTTTTCAATAAAATTCGATAGAGTGAGCATCTAAAACAAAAATAGGCAATCGGGCAGCGGGCCTCAGACTTGTAACCGTTGGATCACAAAATATTTAATTTGGAGATAATGTCTGCGCTAAAGTCGCCAGAATTTGGAGCTCTCCAAAGTAGCCCTGTTTAAGGTTGGGTTGATAGAGACGTAGATCAACGACTGGTATTAAAAAATTAAGTGCTTCTTTAATGCCCCGAAAATAAAATATTACCACCAATACAAAATATTTCTCTAGATATACATAGTTTCACAAAGGCAGTCGGGAGATGGGCCAAAGGGATCATATGCGCCCAGTAAATAGGACACAGGTTCGATCCACGCACCAAGACCAATAGGGTAATTAAATAAAAAAATATAGTAGGAATTGTTTTAGGGTATATTTGCTTGGGAAACTTTGGTTCCTTTAGTTAAAACAACTGTAACTATCTTAACTGAGATACATAAACCTAGTAAGCGACTTGTTGTCGAATGTCACCTATAAAAATGCCAAGAAAGATAATGCCAAACCCCGCAGTCTACTATTATTTTAATTGACAGCTGATAGTTTCAGTTAATAGTCTTATGATGTTATTGTTAAGTATAATCTTATTAATTATTAACCCTAATAATTCCAATAATAATTTTCTTTACATAATTTCTCTCACGTAGCAAATTACCTGGGAACCCTCACAGGTTATCCAATGAATAATGAATTGCGCTAGTGAATACTATTCATAGCACCGCTTTAAATAATAGGTTAGTACCTGAAATTCTAGGGTTGCCAATCAAACCTTTAATGTCAAACAATTGGTCGTTATGTCTAATGTAGTCGAGTTATGGCTTTTATCTTCATGCACACCAGATGTTTTAGTGTATTTAAATGTGAGCACACAGACTCTGACACGGACTCTGGAATTCTACAGAAGTTATTATTCCCAGAAAAAAGTCGTAAACACTTTAACACTCGAGTTATAAAATTTTATCGCGCACTACCACTCTATGGAATCAATTAACTGATGTAATGTTCCCGATCCGGTATGACATGGCAACCTTCAAGAAGAGAGCCTATTCCTTTCTTCTGTTTCTGTGAGTGCCCATGGGCTGCAGTGATTACGAGAGATTAGGGGCAGTGATGAACAATAGTCTACTTACAATATTAAGTTAATGACATAACATACACAACGTAAATCCTATAAACAGAGTTAAAGTATGCAATTATAGTGATCTCATTAACTTGTAATATCTAAAAATCTAGCAGTTTTCTATATTTTTTCTCTATCATAAAAGTAACCAATCATGTAGAGCAAAAGAGTGTAAAATATATGATATCCATTATATACAGTTACGCATGCTTTATAATTGATAAAATATTATTACGTACAACCAATATCTTCAACGCTCCTTAAGGACCAGAATTCAGCATGAACTCACATTGGAATTGTTTCCATCATTTGGGGGGATTGGCCATAATTGCAAATGTTGTCGATCGTAGTATGGTGGTGATAGTACTTTCTCTGGTAGATACTCGCTCGGGATGACTTCTATGCTCCCGCGGGATGGGATGGGGATGGTGATATTCGTTGCCCTCAGCCACACAGCCAATAAGATAGCTGTTTTATAGGATACAAATATATTACATTATACAGTTTCGAAAGCTTCCTCTGTCAGCTTTCAAGATTATTATACCCAAATATTAAGAACAAGTTTTCGCTTTGATATATATTTAAAGACTACGAAAAATCTAAATACAGTTTTGCCCACATATTTTCGGTGTGTAAATAAATATAGAAGTCAAAATTACTACTGAATATTTGTGTATACTAATTTATCGTTATTTTAATATCATGTTTTAAATGTGTTATAAAATAACGTCAATTTACTTTTTAAAAAATATATTTGTACTAGCTGACCCGGCAGACTTCGTACTGCCTCAATCGATAAATAAAAGACCTAAACTTTTGTTTTAGAAAACGATTATATGGGAAAAAGAAAAGGGCTTTTTTTAGAGAATTCCCGGCATTTATTCGAATTTTTCTCACCTTTTAAACCTTCCCTAGACGTCCACGAACATTTTAAGACCAAGATAAGATAAATCCGTTCAGCCGTTCTCGAGTTTCAGCGAGACTAACGAACAGCAGTTTTTCTATATATATAGATTTCTCGGACTGAAACGAATCAAAGAAAAAACATGCTACAAATGTTTAATAAAACTATTATTTACAACAAGTTTTACAAATTGCTTACGAAGCTCCAAACAAATAAAACACGCCTGTTGACATTTTCACTGAACGTCGATTTCTCGACTTTTTTTGGAAAATCACTAAAATAACACTCGACAAACAAACGGGGTAAACTAACGGAAGCGACACTTGAGTTGTCAGAGGAAATTACTTTAACCCGAGAGCAGTCAGCAAACATCTCTTTTTGCACGGCACTGCTTATTCTTTGAGCTGTATGGGGAGAATATAATTTTTTTGTAGGAATTGTTGTTGTCTAATAGGTACTGTGAAAGTCCTACGCTTATAAACCTAACATATAAAACTATAAAATCGGTATCTTAATAAATTGTATTTAAGGCTATGAGTTCAATTCCTGAGTTAGCCTAAAAAGTCTTGGGTCTTCTGACGAGAGCACGTAATGCCGGAGTATTTGAAAGGGTTACGTTGATTAAAATGTCATAATAATATCTCTTTTGAAGTGAAAACTTCTTTAGTTGTGCACTTTTTGGGATGGATAAAAATGTTAAACTCGCGCCAGTTCTCTCTCGTGTCAGTTCTATTTATAAAATGTTTTCTCACCATAGGGAGGGAAGCAATTACTTTGAGTCTTTACCGCCCAAAGGTGGGAAGTAGCATCTTCCATTCGCGAAATAAAAAATAGTATTCACTTCTGAAAATGAAAAGTCATTTATTCCGTTAAAACATTACATTTGTGTGGAATCGTCAATTTTTTTTACCCTACCGTGCAGTGCATGACGTGTCAGCTACTGAGAAACACTGCCAGAAAACTCAGTCAGTCTTCTATCGGAGTCCCCAAAGACTGCCCCGCATGTTTCTTTTTTTTCGTTAATACAACGCCCGCACTAACGAAATTAATCCCTTTGTCGCGAGGTACTTCTACAAACATATAATAGACGGACATAAAGTACATCCAGACACAGGAAAACTATTTATGGGTCACACAAACAGTTAGAGTTTGTAGATCTGTGCATCATTCAAATTATGGTCAAGACTTCATCAAATCAAAAAAGGAACAAATATTATTTTGGCTCCAACAATAAAGCCTGTAAAGGACGGAGTAATATTACCTACATTGGTGGAAGGTGTCTCAGAATACCCCTGTGTGCCGGGTGCTCGGTGCAACGAGCTTTGCTCGGCATGTCGGTTAATTGACCCGAGGACGATGTTTGCCTTGGCGCCGCGCCTCCACGTTAAACACTACCTATTGTCACATACATTGCTTACATAATGTTACTCTTTAACGTAGATCTATTAGTAATTTGCGCTAGTTGGCTGCATAAGGGTAAAGGTAGTGTCTCATTTAATAATTATTTATATGTAAACAGACAACGCTCTAACAAATTAATGCCCTGAATTGGAAACATGCAACTTATAAACGTTAAGTTTCCCATTTTACCCAAAGGATCCCTATTAATTAGACACCGTCTCTCTTTCTGTTTGTCTGTCTGTTCTTCTGTCCATCAGTCACCAATGAGATGATGTAATATTATCTGTTGTAATAACTTCCATACAACAAACGTGAGTTTTTTTGCCGTTTTACGGAACCCTTCATGTGCGAGTCCGACTCGCACTTGGTCGGTTTTATTAATTTACGCTTTCTGACGGTACCGTGTATGTATATATGCTACCCTTAAAAAGAATAAATCGATTGAAGTCCGTTAACAAGTTAGTGAGTTAATAACCTTCAATGGGGAAGGGGAACACCTCGTAAAACAACCACTGACCAAATCGGAGACGTTCTCAAAAAAGGCCAGATCAGTATCAGTACTCTAAACCGGCGGGCGAACATTAAGGAAGAATATTTATATATATCATCATCATCATTACAGCTAAATATCATCATAATCAAGAATCGTCTTGAGGGGATATGCCATAATCGCCACGCTTGGCAGGCGGGTTGGCGATCGCAGTAAGATAGTCATAGTAATCAGAAGGAAGCTGCTGCCCTTCCTCAGGTAGATGTTCCCTCGGGTCGACTTCTACGCCCCCCACGGGATGAGATGGGGTGATGATATTCTGATTCTGATATTTGTCGCCGTCACCACACAGCAGATCTACATATATCTACTATATAAAAATAAGTCGGGTTTTCCTTCCTGACGCTATAACTCCAGAACGCACGAACCGATTTCCACGGTTTTGCATTCGTTGGAAAGGTCTCGGGCTCCGTGAGGTATAAACCTCACGGAGCCCGAGACCTTTCCAACGAATGCAAAACCGTGGAAATTTTATAAATTTTCTTTGCTATAAAGCAAAGAAAATTTATAAAATTTAACGCGGGTAACACCGCGGGGCACAGCTAGTTTATATATATATTTATATATATATATTAAAAGTATGATTTGGCTTATATAATAATGTAATTTTTATCAATGTAGTATTATAAATTGGTTTATTGTTTAAATTATGTGTAATAAGTTTAGTATTATGTAATTTTGTCTATAGGAATGTAATTCAAACACAATGTATATTGTTATTGAAGTAAATAAATGAAATGAATGAAATATAATGACAGGAAACGAGACAAAAGAGGTGTGCATCGATCGTGACAAATGGAAATTCGTTGTCTCTGCTTCCCTTCTGGGACACAGGCGTGAGTCTATGTATATAATCTCCAATGGAGGGCACAAGAAATTATCATTTGTTTTGATAAATTTCGGTTAGTCCATAGATGGGTGTCCGCCAAATAGGGTCAGTTTCACTGCGACTACAAAATTTAAAGTGATCACGGGTAATATGTGACATTATTTTTACAAATATGGAGGCACTTGGCTCACCAATATGGCGACCGTGACAGGATAGAATTACCATGTTAAATTACGTAAATCAGAGTACGCTCTAACTTTCCAAGTCCCTGTAGAGGCTGATGTTAGATTGACATATATATTTTATGATCTAACAATAACGACAAATTTTTGAATTTCGAATTTTTGTGATCAAACAAAATTCTGTGGATATGCAAAGATGTACAGACGCCAGCACATCAAGCTACCCCAATCTATCAATTTCCCCAATTGAAAGTGAACCTTATGCTTTTGTGATAAAGTTGAAAATCTATAAAAGAAATTTGACAGATTGGGGTAGCTTGTTGTGCTGGCGCCTGTTTATTTTTTTATGAAATGAAAGGAAAATAAATAATTAATTAGACATAATTTTAACTGAAATGGTAATTACTCATATTTGAGATTACAATCACCAATATAGTTTAAGTAATACCCAGGGACATTATTAACACACGGCCATCCGATCCCAAACTAAGCAGAGCTTGTACTGTGGAAATCAGATAACTGATATATTACATATGTATGCTACTATTCTTTTGTAAATACATCCTTATATATATAATTACACCCGTTATATATTACGACTAATTTTATTAAATATTTTACTATGTAACATAAAATCGCTAAACCTCATCCAATATACTATTCTATAAAACAAACTAGCCATGCCAGGCTTTAGAGTAAGCAAAACTAATAAATCATTTTTAGGAAATTGTTTTAGGATTTATAAAAAGCTTCCTACTCAAATTACTGATCTGCCTGACACAAGTATTAAAACACATATTAAACGTGTACTTATGGCTAGGGGTTATTACACCACTAAAGAGTACATCGATGACAAAGACGTCTGGCTCTCACTTCCTACCTGCACATTGCTCGTTGGAGACCTTGTAGCCATATAGACATGACTGATCTGCTGAGTTACGTGAACTATCTGTAAATGATTGCTATCATATACTTAATTTAAAATTATTGACTCTGTCTCAAAATGAATAATGTTATTGTTTCGAAGTTTTTCTTTTGTATAACTAAATATAATCTAAAATAATAAGCATTCAGACAACCGATCGAACATATATTGTGTTTGCCAACTAAATAATTACTTACTCTAATTGGAACAAATCCCGTGTTCATGCCAGCTTGAGTATGTTTCGCCGGACCGTCTCAACTGGGTCGTGTTGAAACCGATAGTAGCATTAAAGCGCGACCGTCGTTATTAACACAAGGTCCGTCATAATAATAATACCTTAATATAGACAGAACCATTGACAATATGTAGTAAAAATATTAGACTTAAACTAGATAATTAAACATAATCTCTTGACAATAACTTGATACGAGCTAGCTAAATATCAATGCTATAATAAAATAAATTTTATAAATGTTTTCATACAATGTGTACCTAAATATCTATGTTACTAGAAATAATAATGTATACAACTATATTACGACAAACATGTTCTGACTATTTACAAGCGCTTTTTTAAAGTCTACGTGAATAAAAACCTTTTTTATTTTATTTATATTCAGCCTTATTTTCGAAAAACTTTATTTCGGAAATATTTGGGTCTGACCGTATAAAAAATAATAACTTAAATACGTTTCATGTTATGATTGAACTGGCGCGACTTGTCAAAAGTTCCGAGTTAAAATAAAAAAGTGCTAAAGAAAAACGTTAGTTTGGTTTTACAGATTTACTTTCTCCGTACTTTATAGACATCAGATAGTCGTTGATATCAGCTTTTTACCTCAAGAAAATATGAAAGTCATCGCTCATCTTTAACGGGTGTAGCTAACATGGCAACAAAGACTAATATATCTCTACAGCGTTCGACCAATCCCCATGCTCGCATCATAGACTCGTGTACTATTCTGTGATTTCATTGGTCGAATTTGTCTAGACGTGAGTCTTCTTCGTAATTCTAGGCTACGTTGCTTTGGTGACACTTACTTTACACAGATGGTCTAGCGGCTGTAGCGAGTTATCACGATAAGAAAAATTTAGACTTCCGTGCGACAATTACGAATCCTGATAAATATAAAAATCATGGGACAAATAACACACTTACATTTGACCCTTAAAGAAGTAAGACGTGTACTATGGCAACCAGACAACTGATATCTCCGCGGCACAGACGTAGTCCTACAAACCATCGTGTTCCGAAATCATTCGCAATCGATAATGTGACCTCTTTGGCGCCAAGGCTTGACTAGATAGATTTCTTAGAAATATTATAATATGGCCTTTATATTCTCTAATATAATTAAAAAGTTTCTTGTGGAATCTTATACATTTCCCTATAAAAACGTTTTGTAGATCTTCTTCTTTCTTTATCATATGAGCAGTGGGTACTCTGATGTCAGACTTGTTCAAGCCGCCCACTAGGCTACTCACATAGCTTATCGACTGTTGTCTAATGACAACAATCAGGTCTGACAGCTTAACGTGCCCTCTGAGACATGAACGGGCAGTATATAATACAATATTTTGCGTATATGTTATATTTATATTATGTGTATATTATATATATAACAATCACTCCACTGGTGTTACTACAGGGCGGGTACGATCACTAACCTTCAGGTGACCCACTTGCTTGATTGTCGCCATCTTATATAAAAAAAATGTCTATCACTCCTTTTACATATTATCCATTTCCAGTAAAATACGCACCTACTTACACGTATCCGTAATGTTACTCAGTCATGTATCTTTTCTATAAAATGCTAAAATACTCATCTAAAATGTATAGAAGCGACGTGAAAATATAAATTACTTATTCATTCAGAGTGATATACTTCTTAAGAAATTTAGTCGACACCCTTAAGCCCTAGTACCTTCACAAATAAACATTTTTTGCAATGTGAATAAACACACAAAATTACTTGAATGTTTAATATTGGGCTGGCGGTATTTCGCGGCAAACCACATAATTAGGATTTTTGTATATGAAAATCGGTGTTTGTATGTGTTTATTTCAAAACGATGTAATCTTCAGGTAATCTTCATAGAAACCCAGCGGGTGATCCTGTAAAATGTGGTAGTGATTATTTTGACAAAATTTGTGATATAAGTGACGGAAGTTGTAAATTTTAAAAAATAATAAAAAAAATAATATCTTTTGTTACTAGATAATGATAAAACAGCGGACCGGATTTTGGTGAATGGATACAATCCAAATTCAGACTTTAAAATAACACACGTGGGTTACAATAGAGTTCTAGATAAAAAATATATGTTTATCTATCAAACATACACGGTCACCGTAGCCTAGTTGGTAGTGCTCCTGCCTACGAAGCTGGTGGTCCTGGGTTCGAATCCCGGTAAGTGCAAATATTTGTGTGATGAACACAAATATTTGTTTCTGAGTCATGGATGTTTTCTATGTATTTAAGTATTTATCTATCTATATAAGTATGTATATCGTCGCCTGGTACCCATAGTACAAGCTTTGCTTAGTTTCGGGCTAGGATGATCTGTGTGACATTGTCCCTAGATATTATTATTCCAACTTATTTATATATTTTCATATTTAATACATATTTATTCTTATAAAATCGATACATAAAACAATAATACACAAATGAATACGTAAAAAACAGAGCTCCCTATTATTATTATTATTTTATATCACTTTATTTAATGTGACGGACATGTTAATTTAGAAGGTCCTTATTGACTCTTAACCGCAGGAGTAATATTCATATAAGCCAGAGGATGATATGATCCTACACAATTTGGTAGCGATCGGATTAACAGTTTTTTTTAGTTAATAAAGCAGTTCGCCTGTTATACGGGCCTGTGTAGTAATAGGTAAACGCTTGCATTTCACTCCGCAGGTCGTGGGTACGGTTCCACCAAGGACAGATAATTGTGGACATGAACATGTCTGTTTGTCCTGATTCTGGGTGTAATTATCTATTTAAGTATGTATTTACAAAAGTAAATTAACGTTTGTAAGAATGGGGATGTATAGATGTATGGATAGGTGGTGATGTATGTATGTTTGTTACTTTTTCACACAGAAACATCCGAACGGATTTTGAACAAACTTTGTACTAACATTACTTATGTATCCGTATAACACATTGGCTATGATTTATAAAGTTTAGCATTTAGAAAACCTCTCTAAGGTCACCTCTCTAACATTCAAAGTAGATTCTTATTATTTATTTAAGTAATGTGTAAATCAACATCAACAAAAAGGCAGAATATCGGTTCAAAAATTTTATTTACGACATGTATGCTTTCAAATATACGTCTTTTAATATCAATCTGCACCAAAAGGAATGCCAAAAATATGTAGGTATTTATATAATTATGATTACAAAATATCTCCTTTGTGCTACCGTTTGCACAACTTCAAACATTCGTCGACGCTTTCTATGTTAAACTAACTGTTGAAAATTTCCTTTTTGCTGGAGATAATTCAAGCGACTTTGGATTTTAAAATGTTTTCGCTTCACATAAGTAGGTCATTATTACTCGAGACATGTAAGGCTTTATGCGTATTTTATAAATATTGCTTATTCAAGCGCTTTTCTGACGTGCCTAAAAATCAGTGATGGTGGATTGTGAACTTTGTGTGATGGTAATAAAGTCCGTGTTAAAGATTCTTCATCATATCAACCGAAATACGTCCACTGCTGGACAAAGGCCTCCCCTATGGATCTCCACAATTGCCGGTCTTGCGCTATCCGCGTCCAGCGATTTCCAGCGACCCGCACAAGATCATCGGTCCATCTTGTAGGGGGCCTGCCCACGCTGCTTCGTCCGATTCGTGTTCGCCACTCGAGAACCTTTCTGCCCCAGCGGCCGTCGGCTCTACGAGCTATGTTAAAAGATTCTTTAAAAAATTAGATTCTTAAAAAACCAGTGGATGTAGTTAAATGAGATTTATTTGCCTCTGAAACAACGTGTAGAGCATCAATATAGAAAAAAAGGTTATACCTTGTATTTTGTTCATATACGAGTAGATACGTCAGTGAATGTTGTGTGCTGTGGTCTGTGTGGCAACATGACAGTTTGTTTTATTTCAATTTTATATTGTAGCGCTCTTAAAAAGAACCCTTTACTTCTTCTTTGGAAAGCATTTTTCACAAATGAAATATAATTCAAAGCCACTAGGACTACAATAGTTCCCGACCTAACTAATAAATTCATCCATATAAAACTATGTTATATATTACGGTAGAACTATTACCGTAAAAAATCAAGCTAGGTATATAATAAAATAACTTTTTACAATGCTACATACAGAATCCCATACAGACACGCATACCTCTTATACATATGTATAACCCCCTATGGTATGGGTGGTTAAACGTTCACGTACTTATGTTATCTTTACTAATATTAATAGTCTAACTTCAAGTTATATCACGCGTTTAGTTCAAGTTATATCTGTGCAAAGTAATTTGGCTAAAAAATTAAATTATATATTCTCAAATATCCAGCGGGATGTTACACGAAAATGTCACAATTTAGATGGGTAAAAGCGAGACTCCCTCAAACACATTAAAGCAAGTATTACTCCCCAACGTGTTAGGGAGTGTAGATAAAACATTAATATGTATGAGTCTCGTAGCTTGTTTGTGGTAACAGCTTAGATTTTCAGACGTTCTTGATGAATAAAGAACGCACCTACCCGCCCGGGTACTCCGTAGAGTATGTACCTATTGCGTGACTAAAACGCGATGCTATCGACCGAGGGCCTCGTTATCAGTGAACTACCCCTGGCTCAGGAAATAAAACATTCACCGCAGTAGTGATTACCGAATACCTTGATAGGCTTGATACTAACAGCGGCCCTAATATATACCTACATATAAAATGTCTTCATACAATGATTTGTTTTTCTAAACAACTTTAAAAGAAGAAAGACGAAGATTGTCAATTCGAATTTATGTTTCTTTTTATGTGACACAACTTTGTTGTATGCCTACCGATTTTTATAATTCTTTAAGTATAAGTTTAAGTACAAAGGCAGTAAAGACGAAGCATATATCCACTTGAATGGAAATAGTCTACGGACGTTTGCAATATCTCGGGCATCCCTTAGCATTGCTAACCTATTTCACCAGTGAAATTCCCACCCCCAATAAAGTGCATCTGGCTATCTTTGCATCAGACCGGATACTATCCTTGATCGACAGCTATTATTCGATACATAATATAATAGGTCTTTACCTATGAAATTGCCGTTTTGTATGAAAAAATTTAAACGAATTTTTTTCATGAATTTTTTTATTTGTATTAATCGAAGTAATCACCCATGCAATTAATGCATCTTTGCCATCGCAGTGGCAGTTTATTGATGCCCTTCTTAAAGAAATCAGCTGGACGGGAGGCAACAAATTCTTCAAAGGCATTTTGTACTGCCTCTCGGGTATTGAATTTTTTTCCCGCCAAGAAGTTATCCAAATTCTGGAAAAAGTAGTAGTCTGTAGGCGCAAGGTCTGGTGAGTAGGGCGGATGACGGAGAGCTTCCAACCCCAGTTCTTGCAACTTGGAGACCGTCTGCTGTGCAGTATGAGGTCGCGCGTTGTCGTGCAGGAGCAGCGGAGACGAGCGATTGACCAATGCTGGTTGGAGATGCGCCAGCTTCTCCATCATTGTGCTCAGTTCTTCACAGTACACATCTGCAGTAATGCTCACCCCGTTTGGTAAGAAGCTGTGATGAATCACACCGGCGCTAGACCACCAAACAGTGACCATCACTTTTCTAGGGGTAAGTTTTCGTTTAGGGCATTGTTTAGGTGCTGAACCAGGATCCAACCAACTTGCTGAGCGCTTGCGGTTATCAAACAGAATCCATTTTTCATCGCAGGTAACAATGCGGTTCAAAATTCCTTCATTTGTGTGTCTGTTGAGCAGTGCAAGGCACGTCTCGACGCGTACTTCGCGCTGGCGATCATTGAGTTCGTGGGGCACCCATTTGTCAAGCTTTTTTACCTTGCCAATTTGACGCAAATGGACCAATATTGTTTTGACGCTAACGTCGAAAGCTGCTGCTAATTCAGCCGTAGATTGTGTATCATCAGCTTCCACAACCGCCTTTAATTCGTCATTGTCGACCAAAGTCTTCGGACGACCGCGAGGTTCATTTTTCAGGTCGAAATTTCCAGAACGGAAGCGAGCAAACCAATAACAGGTGGTGCGTTGGTTTGTAGTGTTAGCTCCGTAAACGTCGTTGATGTTGCGTGCCGCTTGTGCCGCGTTGCTGCCACGACGGTACTCATATTCCATAATTACTCGAATTTTTAACGTATCCATGATGACGAAAAAGATTGAAATGCGATGAAAATGTAACACTAATCAATAAAGAAATGACTACTTTTGGAAAAAAGAATCCATGTTTTTAAAATAAAATTAATTTGGAATTAGAATTCTTAGCCAAACAAAAATTATTTTGATTTGAAATGGCCAGTACTGCAGAACGGCAATTTCATAGGTAAAGACCTAATATTAATAGATATTCGAGTGAGTTGTATGTTTTTTGAAACTGTGATTATCTCTGTATCAAGAGGATCGTGGTACGTATAATATAATAGGGGAATTGGTTTCATATAGGAGTACATGTTGTTCAAATGGGTTATTACTAAGAAAACTAGAATACGTTTGTATGTTCCATTTAGAAAATAGAATTTCTTCATTTCCATTCGAATGTTCGTAATCGAGTTTGCTGAATAAAACCTTTTCATTCAGCAATTCTCAAAAGCCATCCTACTCGACGATACAGTTAGGTGGAGTAAAGTATCGCAATAATACTTCAAAAATGTCCTAATCGTGTCCTTGTATTGTTGGGCCAGACACAACTGCGAATATACGATACCAAATGAGCCCTAACGTCCATTTTGACGGTAAATTGAATCCGAATAGCGGAGAATGCCGTAAGGACCCGGTAAATAGCGACTTGTAAATAGGTAGGGACGTGGAAAACATTTAGGAACTCAATCCACCCTTTTGCCTTTTCTGCAAATTAAATGAGTACACTTAGTTTGCGACATAGCATTTAGTTTATCTGCGAATTCAGCAAGAACTTTATACTATTTATACGAAATATCTTACTAAGATATTTCGTCTAAAAATGATGTCTCTAAATGACACGTGTACTGATAGTTATTATATGTACAATTCGAAGGCATGATCTTAATTCATCATTACAGCAGAAAGAAGTCCACTGCTGGACAAGCCTCCCCCCACGAATCATCTTAGGGGGATATGCCATAATCGCCACGCTTGGCAGACGAGTTGGCGATCACAGTAAGATATTCATAGTAAATGCAAGAAAGCAACTGACCGTCCTCTGATAGATATTCCCTCGGGTCAATTACCCCCTCCCACGGAAAGAGATTTTTGGTGTTGGTCACCGTCACCAAAAAGTATGATCTTAATTAGGGGCTGATTTTAGCTTGTTACAAACATAAGGAACAGTGTCACACTATCTTTATTTTTCCTGATAAAAAATATAGCAAAATAGAGGATGTCCGTGGCGCAGTGATTAATCTAGCCAGCCTCGCTACTGCCTCTACACCCAGCAGCACACCTCTACAACTATTTCTACCATAGACAGTTGTTACGAAATTGTACGTTTTCTGTCCTGAAGTTGTCCTTCAACGCTGGGATTTCCGTAGTTGTCTTGTAATACAAAAAATACGAACTTTGCTAGTAAATATTACCGTACTTTTGACGTTGTATCTCAAAAATGTTGATTTCGATTACAGGCTTACATTTATTATTCATCTGTATAATATAAATAATAAACAGTTCGAGTATAATTTAAAATTGCGTGCAGACGGGTCCGTACTTTAACAAGGAAATGTCAAAAGCTTTTTAAAAGAAGTGGTTTTACTTAAAATGACTTCGGCTTAGTCACGTAAAAAACTGTAGTAAGAAAAAAAGATATGTTTTCCCATTTCTTTACATAAGCCACCCTATCCAGTTATGTTTCAGAAGTCATGGAGAGTTGACCGTGTGCTACGTTCTCGAATATACCTCTACTATGTATACTTAACTATCCACTTCGTTACGGAAATGGTTTAGACGAGTAAACAACATATGGACGTAGTGTAAATTACAAAGCGTGTCAAGCTGTAGTGCTTGGGAGGTCGTCTCTCGAGGCTCACCAATCAATCGATTCAGATCATCGTACCGTCCCGAATGCACCATTTAATGGATGACTGCTTCTGTATAGTTACCTAGACTACTTTATGTGACCTACTAATGTTCGTAACAGAAATTCGTCGCCTTTTATAAGCGGGCAACCAATATTTGGAATTTGTTTTTAACTAGGTATATCAATTTTTGTCTTTTATATTTTTGGAAGTGAAAACTTCTTGAGGTCCGTTAGGAATTTTTGAGACGGGGATAAAGCAATTGAATTCGCGACACTGCCACCTTTACCGACACCTTAGTTTTTAAGTATATTCATATACATAGGAACATATTGGTATTTTTTGAGATGGGAAATAAAACGTGTGACAGTCGCTTCGCTTCTTCGTGTCGCGGGTTCGAGTCCCGCGCTGGACAACTATTTGTGTGACCCATAAATAGTTGTTCTGAGTCTGGATGTATTTTGTCTCCGTCTATTATATGTTTGTAAAGTACCTCGCGACAAAGGAATTAGATTCCCTAGTTATTGTCTGTTATCTGAATGTTATGGCATGTGTGGTTATCTGAATCATAACCTATTTTGTGCGGAAAAGTCCATAAGCAATCTACATATACATACATGATCAAAGGTCCCTAAATTAAATGATATAAAAATAACTTTGTTTCCTTAAAAATATTTAAGTTTCAAAAGTGACACAAAGTCTGGCTTTGACGATTTTTTAGTCTTGTAGTAAATTGCATAATTTTAGAAGCTTACTTAGGCCTTATTTCGCATATACCGGTATCGTCATTGAAACATGTTACATAGATATATAGATTTATAAAGTTAAATAGGAGCATAACGTTATTGTCATTTTGGATCATAACAAATCACAAGCTCGCATAAAATCTTTGTGCTTCTAAATGATGCAATATATTTCATACGCAATCCTATGTCAACTTAAATTCGATTCAGTGCATTTGCGAAGCGGGCTCTAGCTCGGAGCGCTGCAGGCAAATAGAATTGTCCCAATAAGATATAGTGTAGTATTGTTTCGGTATTATCACTAGCCAACCTTATTGGTATCTAGACATTTATTAATTCTCATATTGCATGAAATTGTACATTTTAAAGGCGCCACAGTGCACCTTATTTGTTTTCAAACTTTTTTACTGATAAAGAATTGTAACATTGCGTCATTTCTATTAGTCTTCGAGTTGCGACCACGCACTGGAAGATGCAGTGTGGGCAGGACCGACGATCTTGCATTTTACAAGGGTCGCTGGATGCGGGCAGCGTAAGTAAGGCCTTTGTCCAGCAGTGGATGTCTGTCGGCTGATATGATAATGATGATAATTTCCATGTGGATTTCCTATGACGTCATTTTTTAAGTGTTCGAGACTCCTACTTGACGAAATCTCTTACACAATTATATGTATACTAGTGATCCACCCCGATTTCACATGGGTAGGAAGATCTAAATGTAAATTAGTGCTACTACGCCAAATAATGACTTTTACAGACAAGATTTTGATACCTTGCGTGAATATACAGAATTACCTACGTATTTTTCGGAGGTAATTTTTTTAAAATTAACATTACCGCCTATTTACTGATAATAGAGCTACCTTCATCATCCTTATCAGCTGAAACACGCCCACTGCTGGACAAAAGCCTCCCCCAAATATCTCCACCATTGCTGGTCTTCCGCTACGCGCATCCAGCGACTTCCAGCGATCCTCACAAGATCATCGGTATTCTGAGTAGTTTTGTAGTTTATCCATTACAAAAAAACATCCATAAATTTGGCAATTTATGGCTCTTTTCCCTGTATAATATAAGTTTACATTAAGTTCACATACACATACACGACAATTAGTCAATTTTTTTTTTATAATGCGTCGTATTTTTTTCTGGACGTTGGCCGATTCACGACGCCTATTGACTTGTAATGCTAAACAAGCCCTCGCTTTTATATATAGGTTTTTGATCTTGTCGTGGGCAGAGGGTATTGTAATTCATAAACGGAACGTTATATATAGATTTCAATATCCTCGTTACATTTTTGTGTTATTTCTTCTACGGATCAACCATAATACAAAGACGTTATAAGCATATTTTAGGCTTCTTTGTCTTATAAAAATAGCATTTAATATGAAAATCGAAACTACCTACTTACAGATAACGCAATCAGAAACCTTAGTAAGGTATTGTAATATTCATTTGTTGAAGCACCATTGTTCGAGATGAAGGGCTTTTGAAAATATTGGCTTATAACGATTTAGATTTATCGAAAGAGCGAAATGGAACAACGGGTGGCTTTAGGGTTGACAGCTTAACAATAATACAACTGATGAGTACCTATCTAACAGCAGCTAAGGGTCATGTAAGCCGAGGAAAATACGACGTTTCATTTTCACCATCATATCAGCAGAAAGACGCCCACTGCTGGACAAAGGCCTCTCCCAAAGATCGTCATAATTGACAACATTTCATATTTTGAACTGGCATGTACAGGGTGTCCGGTGGCAAATTTCACATTTAAAAAAATCATAAGAAAAGAAATAATAAAGTTTCCTTTAAAATCTTTATTTTTATAACAAGTACATTAATGTGAGTTTTACTTTTTAAAGATAACGTTTTCTAAGTGCCGACCTTCTTGACGCAAACACTCTTCCCATCTTTGACGCATATTTTCAAACACACGTCCGCAGAGATCACTTGAAATTCCCGCCATTTCAGTTCGAATATTCTCTTTCAGTTGCGCAGTGGTGGTAGGTTGGTTTCGATAAACGACGCCCTTTAGGTAGCCCCATAAAAAAAAGTCACATGGACTCAGATCCGGTGATCTTGCTGGCCAGGGTATGTCACCAAACCGAGAGATAATTTTTCCCGGGAATAATTCCCTTACAGCAATCATGGACGCTTGTGCAGTATGCGCAGTAGCACCATCTTGTTGAAACCATGTGTTTCTGTTAGAAAAAGAACTGTTGCAAAGCTTTTCTTTAAAAAAACTATTGATCATCTCACAATATCTGTCAGAATTAACAGTCACTGCCTGACCACGATCATTTTCAAAAAAATACGGGCCTATAATTTCTCTACCCGAAATAGCGCACCAGACAGTCACTTTTTCGCTGTGCAACGGTTGTTCATGCATTTCTCTGGGATTCTCCGGACTCCAGTAACGAAAGTTTTGTTTATTTACGTACCCTCCTAAATTAAAATGTGCTTCATCACTGAAGAAAATGTTTCTTAGTCGCGTCTCCGTAGAAAAAGTCGCTAACATTCTTTCTGCATAAGTTAATCTTGTTTGATAGTCATTTTCGTTCAACTTCTGGATTATTTGGATTTTATAGGGATGGAACTTGAGTTTTTTCCTAATTATTTCGTGCAATGTTGATCTGGCGATTCCTAAACCCGACGAGCGCGCTCTTAGTGACATCCGTGGATTTTGCATAATTGAATCACTAACACGTTGGATATTTTCTTCAGTAGATACAGACGGAACTGGGCCTTGATGACGCGTAGATTCAGCTGAGCCTGAAGTTCTAAATCTTGCTACCCAATATCGAATTAAACTTTTTGACGGCGCATCTCTTATTCGTGGGATATTGAATCGATTACAGAATTTACGCTGCGCCGCAATGAGCGAAAAACTACTCGTTAAGTACGCCTCAATTGCAAAAGCGCGCTGCTCTCCCGACCAACGCCCCATTGCGACTAAAAAACTCACGACACTGGCGCTACGAACGCCCCACCCCGCACCCTTCTAGCTGCCCGCGTTCAAAAGTAATAACTTTTTAAAATGTGAAAATTGCCACCGGACACCTTGTATTATTGCGTTATTTAAAAGTAAATCCAAAACTAGGGCACCCATATTTTTCCTTTTTGCGAAATTATGAACTTTCATTCATAATTTCAACTTTGAAATTCGATGTATTCTAAAAAGACGTAAGCGGTAAATGACGTCATACATACGGTGGAATAGCCATCGATCTTTGCTTTAATGTAACCCGTCAAAAAAATCACTGTCTTGTCAAACTCGTTGGCGCCTAAACTTGTTTACGTTTGTTTAATGTTTTCAATTTCAAACTAAATTAAAATCGTCAATATTAAATTCATTTCCAGTGTTATTATCCTTATTATGTTTCATTAAGTGACCATGAAAGTTTCGAAATATATAATCCTGAGTGACAATTTGACATGTCTTGTTTGACATTAATGTGTTCGTTTAAAACATTGGAATGCTTAAGCAAAGGAAACTACCTCGTCCATCGTATAAGTGACGTTATCACATCTTTTATAGTTTTTATTTTTTTTCCTCAGAAATGAAGAAATAAAAAAAAAAAAAAAAAAATTCAACTCAGGATACGAAAATAAAGAAATGGTATTTTTGTTTTAAGCTGGTGTCAGTTTTGAAATGTTGTCAATTGCCGGTCTTGCGCTATCCGCATCCAGCTCATTCCAGTGGCCCTCATAAGATCATTGGTCCATCTTGTAGGGGGCTAGCCCGCGCTGCGTCATCTAGTTTGTGGTCGCCACTCGAGAAATTTTCTGCCCCAGCGGCCGTCGGCTCTACGAGCTATGTGCCCTGCCCACTGCCACTTCAGCAGGCAAATGTTTGGGCTATGTCTGTTGCTTTGGTTCGCCTTACGACTATTAGCCACGGCTTATTGTTACCATCCTTGGTCATATGTTTTTGTGTAATATAGCTTGTCATAGTATATCATAAACAATGTAGGATACTTAAAGAATGCAATCTACCTATGAAACTGAAGATTTTGTAGAATAT
Source organism: Pseudoips prasinana (assembly GCA_951640165.1). Taxonomy (NCBI): domain Eukaryota; kingdom Metazoa; phylum Arthropoda; class Insecta; order Lepidoptera; family Nolidae; genus Pseudoips; species Pseudoips prasinana. The sequence goes on from OX621239.1 coordinate 11,991,854, forward strand.
AAATTTTCCTAAAAAGCAATAAGAATTTTAGTCCCTAATTTATTGTTCTTATTCCTAAAGCTTGTAACTTTACCTACTAGTGATCTATGTCCGCACTTACAATTAATTGCACACTCCGATCCTCAATCTGACGAAAGGCCCATGTCTTAGCTTATCAACGTAGATTATTCGTTTCACAAAGCGTCCCTAATAATCGATCATCACATGCATCTCTATGTCACTAACCGACCTTAATCGAGGTTCGAACCGCGACCGGGTTGCCCTCTGGCCCGGGTTATTTAGTTTGCAGGAGTCGGATGGCTTGAGCCTATTGCCCGATGAAGCCTCCTAAGCTAAGTGTAAACGTCATTCAAAACAAAAATGGGTGTTAATGTAAATATTTGTAGATTATTTGCCAATTTAGTTCCGTTTCTTTTATTTGTCTCCTGTAACACTGATTATTATTAACGTCTTGTAAAAAGAAAAGAATCAACACAAAAGCATGTTTTTATCCCTTTTTACGGTTTAAATTTGTGTTAAGCTGAAAAGCCACTGTGCATGTATTTATAAATAGTTGGCAACCCTAACGAGGACCTCAATGTCACCCCCAGTCCTTGCCAATATCACTTTTGATTGAAAATGAGATTAAAATGTAAGTGCCGATAAAACCCTTTTGTGTAATTAATGGGCGCCTAAGAATACCTATCACAATCTTCAAATTGCTGAGTAGCCTATAACTATAGAATTTTACAATTTAAACATCGATTGTGTTAGTTTAAGTTATATAATTAAATTAGATTAGATCGACTGATAGCGTCCAATTTTTGTGTAATTTCAAAACTTCCAATATAAACAGTGTTTTTTTTAATACTTCTGGCTTCAATTATATTCGACTTCTTGAAATTGTTTATGATTGATACAAAAATTAATGAAGTACGAAATAGCCGTTTATATTGTTGGATCGTGGAGTCAGTCTCGATTCATACCCATGCCTTTACGAACTCATGTGCGTATTAGAAATAATTATCTCGTACTAAGCGGTGTAGGAAAACTTAAAAAATAATCCTGGGACGTTATTTACATACGGCCATCTGATCCCAAACTGAGCAGAGCTTGTACTATGGAAACCAGATAACTGATATACTACATATTATATTACTTTTATTTTGTTAATACATATGTACTTATATACATAGATAATTACACCTAGACTCAGGACAAACAGTACACACACACAAATATCTGTCCTGGGTGTAAATTGAACCCACGAGCACCGATGTGAAAAGCAAGCATTTGCACAACCACGCCAATATTCCCTGGTGACGACTTCTACGCCCTACACGGGATGTAATGGGGTGGTATACATCGCTGTCCGTCAATTAGAATGTATTAATTCATCCTGCCGGTAATATGTACCCTTTTGGGGTACAGTAAAGCGCACCTTTAGCTTTATATTTTTTATGTTCTTTGAAAGGAATGTGTAGGAATGATTTCGTGTATTATTTCCAAATTGTGCAGTTCGACCTATCTGTAGAATAAAGTTACTTCTACATAACAGATCAGAATCTGCAATATAGAACAATCATCATATTGCTAGAAAAAATATGTAAAATGTTAAAGCTGATTTTGAACTAGACGATTTTCTAATCGCTCTCCTCTAAGTGATCGTTACTTTAGAGGAGAGCGATTAAAAAATCGTCTAGTTCAAACTCAGCTTTAACATATTACATAATTTTTCGACCAATATAATGATTGAATGACTTTATTCTACGGATAGGTCGAATTCATACTGCGTGATAAAGAATTAGTAGTATACCTTTCGATGTAAGACTTTACGGTGTATCAAAATCTCTGTGATTAATATAAGACTAAGAATTGTTGACACAACACTAAAGTAATTTAAATGTCATTCTCTATGAAAAGAACATGGCATAGATATAACTGGCAAAATACAAAAATTGCTTATAATACGTGCACCAATTGGGTACAAATTACATACATACATACATAGACTCACGCCTGTTTCCCAGAGGGGTAGGCAGAGACAACGGATTTCCATTTGTCACGATCTTTGCATACTTCTTTTGGGTACAAATTAGGCATAAAAAATAGTGGAGAGGTGTTGCATAGAATCGCTGACATTAGCTTTAGCTTTTTTAATTGCCTCATCGCTCTTTCAGACTCCACAAATGACATGGGGACCCCAGTTATGTAGTATACATTTGAAATCTGATTTGAAAGTTTTCATTAAAATTTTTCTTTTCACATTCGTGGTAAAAGTAGGGAATAAATAGTGCACCTGAATTGGTTCTCTACAATATATAAGGGAGATTATTAAATTGGTTTTTTCTTACGTTACGACGCCTGCGAGGATTCATGTCGGACTTGCACCGGCTAAAACCGGTAACTTCTGGGGAACATTGCGGTGCCTCTCCTATACAACACTGCATCCTAGCTCTTTCTCGTATGAAAATATATTTTTTCCCACCACAACTACGACTACAACATATGGCAACAATACACTGCCCTTTTGTAAGTTTTCAAACGGACGGGAAATTCCCCTCTGGCACTTTCGTGGTCTTAAATAACGCCCCTCCAACCCTTTTAGTCGCCACTTACGTCAGATAGGGTCTACCGTAGCTCAATTCTTCGTTCAAACTACAGGTCATGTCCTATAACCTATCTTAAGCCTAATCTATTTGTGTAGTTTAATTTGGCTTACAATTGTGGTCTAATAAATAACTGTACTGGGACAGTTTACGTGTCCTTCAAACCAAGGGACACCGCGTGACTCCAGTTTTGTAGATGATTGATATTCACAAGTCAATATTGTTTATCTGATATATATTTTCAGTGTACAAACTCTGAACGAATATTGAATTTACTTTAAAGTAACTTCCAGCAAACAACTTGTGCAACTTTAGCATGTTTGAATTAGATTTTCGATTTGATTTGGCCCATCGAAAATCATAAAATAAATTACAAATTGAAGACATGTAGGGTTTAGAAAAATACCTTAAGAATACAATTATAGTCATAATTCCGTATCTCAGAGAAATTCTTTGGAAGCTGATCGATTTTGCTTTGTTTTCATATGAGATCTTTACATATATCTTTCCTATTAAACAAAAAACGACGACTAAAAAAGTGGAAGTAAATATGGGCCTATATTTAAGGCATCCCAGAAGATGTGTATGCGGTTTTCGAGCAGAAAGCTAGTTCTGTATTAAACTAGCGTCCTGATTAAATGCTGCATGAACTATGTTTTGTTGCTATAATTACTGTTTTTAAACTGTGTTTATGTAATACATTGTGAGCTTGACAAGCACAAGTGTATGTAAATAATAATAATGTAAATTACATTATTTCATTTCATTACAAAATCCGTTGAGCAGTCAATTAGTCACGGCTCTTTTCCAAGTTTTTGATGATTAGGTTTCGCCTTTCGAGATGTCTCGCATCAAAAGCTTAAATTCGCGATTTATGCGTTACGTATTGTAATTACTAATAACACCTCAACAGTTCGCTTTATAAATGTCTGTGCAATGCTCCAGACTAGCGTCGGTTCCGAAACTGCAAATGGGCCAGTTATTTCACACAAAGCTACTCGATGTGGCATCGCCATTGACTGGAATCCAGCTTGAAACACATAAAGGCCATCGACGACAAAAGCGTTCGAAAAGAAATGAGCTCGAAGTCATAGAAATTAAATATTGTATCTCAGAAGGAGTTCGCCGCGCTCGGCGGCCATATTGTTCCTGCCAGACAATACCCGCCCAATAGCGGCTCCACTCATCTTTCATTCGAATAACAATGACCGGTCTTTTGCTTTATCCAATCTTCAATACTAGATTGAAAAATAACACAACGATTCGTATTTCCATACAGAAAGGTTGGGAGGAATTGCTGTGAGCAACTTTGAAATCACATAATTCGCTCGCAGTTTTGGTCTATGATTTATTAAACTTTGTCTACAATTTTAGAAGCAAATAATAGTATAGCTATATTCTTTTCATGAGTACACTTTCCCAATTTTCATAATGGATGAATCTAAACTTTTGGGATGATTTTGTATTCGTCTTTCGTGTCTTAGGTCCTTATTTATGGATAGAAATGAATCTAAAAGTTGTCTTATGCTAACCCTCTTCATGTTCAAAGTTAAGAACTAATTCATACGTTTTATTGATTAAAGCGCTGCTGAAGTTTTTAAGTTGAAATAGTCAGGAAATTTGGTTACTGATACTCAATTTAGTCTTAGCTTAGCTTTACATTTGTATATTTCCAAGTTTTTCAGTAGGTAAAATAAATTTCCGAAATTCATGCATATTTATTTTAGTATTGAAAGGTTTTTGTTTATGTTACTCCATATACATATTTGTTGTCTTTAATTAAAAATCCATCAATCTCCATGTTTCACATCTGCCGAGCGTCCCATGATAAAATTTGCCATTTTAAGTATGAAATTTTAATCATTGAATACTTCGTCACCTACGTTTGGAAATACATCATTTAACGATCATTGAAAGAAAGAAGTAGGATTGTATCAAGAAGTCAGAGTGCGTATAGAAGGTAATAAGTTTATTTCTCACCATCCACTTATTACAAATATAACATAATACTAAATAACTACCTACTCCTTTAGGAAGTTATTTAGTTAATTAATGTAGGTGTCTATCAGTACAGTATCAGTGAGTATATAAATTTCGCCTGGAATAAAGTTCGCGCAGTAGTTAAGACAATCGCCTCGCCATTTCTTGCCTCGAGTTCGATTCCCGCACAGGACAACGATCTTTGTGGCCCATCAGTAGTTGTTCTGATTCTGAGTGTAATCTGTGTCCGTCAATTGCATGTATAGTACCCCGCGACCCAGGCTTCCATTTCCCTAGTGCTGGCGTTGCCATTTGAAAACAAAAATGTACTTAAACATACCGATGCTTGGCTTGTGTTTATGGTTGTCATGCTTTGTGCAGAGTAATAATTTATGCCCTGAACTAAACAAAAATCTGTATTTCAGGACATAGATAGGATAGGAGGAATGGAGTAAGCTTACCCAAAATTGGATAGACACCTTTCGCCACATTCCGCCACAGACCCTCTTATAAGAAGGGAAAGTTCCATCCATATAACCTGGATATGGATGAAATGGTCGTCTGCCACCGTGCGATTACAGTAAACTTCTTAACGCGCGCTACCATTCTGTGGAATCAAGAAACTTGGAGGTGTTTCACATTCGGTATGACATGGAAACCTTTAAGAATTGAGCCTATTCCTTTCTTAGAGTGTCCATGAGCGGCAGTGATCAATTACCCGCAATCAAGTATCGTACGCTTTACTATATAAAGTAAAATTTTTAAGTATCTACAAGCTGACAACGCTGATAACAGGAAAAACTATATATAAAGATCATGCATCACAAAGTGTAGATTAGATCAGTTCAGCAATATGGGGCCAAAAGACTAATAAAACCCTTCTTTGTAAGCAATAATTCTCCATATAGACATTAATAACGACTAACATACAATGTTTAATTTATACAAAGGCCCGTACATCCAAAACCCACAAGTAGATCCAAACGTCATTATCCGTTTGTCACTTGACAACAAAGGTCCGCCCTTCAGATAGCAAATTAAATTAGAACATTCAGCCGATTCTGTTTATGTACCCTCTTAAATGTGGGATTTTAATGGGATGCTTAATTCATGAATCTTTACTGAGTTTGACCATTCAATTTACATTTTCAAACCGGTGCTCGGCGCACCGATTTGCATTTCCTCACCCGTGTATGTTGCATTTATTCATTAACTACGTGAATATTATGCGAGTTTTGGAAGAGTAATTAAAGCAACAATTAGAGCGAATAGAATACTTTTGGAATAGAATAGATTAAAACTATCGTTATTATCATGTCAGTCAAAACACTACCTCTGCCACAGGCCTCTTCCAATTTCTCTACAATGGCCCATCTTGCAGTACCTGCTTCCATAAGCTGCCAACGATCCTGACAAGGTCGTTGTTCCACCTTTTGGGGACCTGCTGCGTCTTCCGGTTCGTAGTGACCACTCAAGAACCATTCTGCCACAGGTGCCGTAGGTTCTACAATCGATGTGCTGCCCACTGACCCTGGAGTTTGGAAATTCTTCGGACTGTGTCTGTAACAGTATGTGTGTGACTGTGTGTGTAAGCAAGAAACGGATTACAATAGACAATAACTTACTTTGTCTTGTAGCTGTCAACAACTCAACAACATTAGGTTTACATGACTTAACGACTGTTGTAATGACAACAACTGGGACCTATAGAAGTTCTGCAATGCACAATGGTGTTCTGAATAGAAACCACTCACGTTTATGCACTGATCGGTCTTCAAGGTGCTTAACCTCGCCGATTGTTCGAACCGGTGATTTCAACTGGCTATGCACCTCATGGAAAGTCGATACTGTCTGATCATGTCCACTCGCGATAGGCAAGGCTTTCTTGACACGGACTACCTGTACACTAGTTGGTATTAGTATATTTTATTATCTATGATTCCATAGTCATAGGTAATAAAATATTTCAATTTATTATTTGACAGAAAATATAAGTTTAATTAAGGATTTTGGCAACTTTACATAAAGTGACTGGGGTCAATTTACCAATTTGACATAAAATGTCAAGTTTTAACTGACATTTGCTTGTGGTGCTTTGTGGTGATTTGCTGTGTGGTGACGGCCTAAGAATATCACCACCCCCTCTCATCCCGTGGGGGGACGTAAAAGTCGTCCCGAGGGAATATATACCAGAGAACGGGCAGCAGCGTTCTCCTGAGTACCATGTCCACCTTACTGCGATCGCCAACCCGTCTGCCAAGCGTGGCGATTATGGCAAATCCCCTCAAATGATGGACACAACCAAACCGCGGCCCCCAGTCCCCGGCAGCCCTGCTATTCCCAGCCGTGGTAACAGGCGTGGTTACGGCAGGGCAGGGGGTGCTAAGAATCCCCGGCAGATTCCGCGTTACCAACACCGACGACCTCTGGCCCTGGCAACATAAAACACACGTACACTGCGGTCCGACGAGAAGATAACCGAACTGGAGGAAGAATTGAGCAGGTTACATTGGGATATTGTAGGATTATCTGAAGTCCGAAGAGAGGGGGAGGACTCGATAATACTGAAATCCGGAAACCTGCTCTATTACCGGGAGGGTGACCAAATATCCCAAGGTGGTGTCGGGTTCATAGTCCACAAGTCCCTCGTGAACAACCTAGTGAAAATCGAGAGTGTGTCGACGAGGGTTGCGTACCTTATACTCAGAATCACCAAGCGGTATTCGTTGAAGGTTATACAGGTATACGCACCCACTTCGACACACTCCGACGATGAGGTCGAGATTATGTATGAGGACATATCCAGAGCCATACATACCTCTAACTCCTATTTCACTGTGGTCATGGGGGACTTTAACGCGAAGCTGGGCAAACGATTCGGTAATGAGCTGAGAGTGGGGCAATTTGGAACTGGTGACCGGAACCCCCGGGGCCAAATGTTGGCCGACTTCATGGAGAAGGAGGGACTCTTTATGATGAATTCCTTCTTCAGGAAGCCGGATCACCGCAAATGGACCTGGGTGAGCCCGGATGGTAAAACTAAAAATGAGATAGACTTTATCTTGTCGACGAGACGACAGATGTTCAATGATGTCTCCGTGATCAATGCGGTTAAAACCGGGAGCGATCACAGACTGGTCAGAGGCTCATTGAACCTTAATGTCAAACTCCAGAGGTCCCGACTGATAAAGTCTACGCTCCGACCTTTACCTATCCACGTCCAAAACCCCGAACCATTTCAGCTCGAACTGCAAAACCGTTTCGAATGCCTAGCAGACTGCGAGGAAGTGGACTCATACTATGACAGGCTCGTAGAAGCTGTCCATACGGCTGGGTCTAAGGTCTTCAAGGCCCGCCGTACAAACAGAACTAAAAAGATCTCTGACTTTACCCTGCAACTTATGGAAGATAGACGGAAAATGGTTCTGACATCCTCAGATGATGCTACCAGATATCGGCAGCTCAACAGACAGATCTCAAAGTCTTTGACTCGCGACACGCGGCAATTTAATACAATTAGTATTAAAGAGGTCATCGAGCGAAACAAAGGCTCTAAAGTGTTCGCAAGAGCTCTGTCTGTTGGACAGAGCCAACTGACGAAGCTGAAGACTGAGGATGGTAGAATCGTCACGTCTAAACCTGAGTTGCTGGGAGAGATCGAGAAGTTCTACGGACAGTTATATACGACAACACAGCCACCTGTCAAAAGTCATGCCTCAGATCCCAGAGCACGACTAACCCGACATTACACCGAAGACATCCCCGACGTCAGCCTGTACGAGATTAGAATGGCTCTCAAACAACTCAAGAACAACAAGGCGCCTGGTGATGATGGAGTTACAGCAGAGCTTCTGAAGGCGGGTGGTACACCAATCCTACGGGCCCTTCAGAAGTTATTTAACTCCGTCATACTAGAAGGTCAAACGCCACAAACATGGCACAGAAGTGTGGTGGTGCTCTTCTTCAAAAAGGGCGACAAAACCCTATTGAAGAATTATAGACCCATCACACTGCTGAGCCATGTTTACAAGTTGTTTTCGAGGGTCGTTACGAACCGTCTCGCGCGCAGGTTTGACGACTTCCAGCCTCCCGAACAAGCCGGTTTCCGAAAAGGCTTTAGCACCATAGACCACATACATACGCTGCGGCAAGTTATACAGAAGACCGAAGAGTATAACAAGCCACTGTGCTTAGCGTTTGTGGACTATGAGAAAGCCTTTGATTCTATCGAAACATGGGCCGTGCTGAGGTCTCTCATAAGGTGCCAAATTGACTACCGGTATATCGAGGTGATAAAGTGTTTGTATGAAAACGCCACTATGTCAGTGCGACTCCAGGACCAGATCTCGAAACCTATCCACTTGCAGCGAGGCGTGAGACAGGGAGATGTTATATCTCCGAAACTGTTCACCGCTGCATTGGAAGACGTCTTCAAGCTTCTGGACTGGAAAGGCTTTGGCATCAATGTCAATGGCGAGTACATCACTCACCTGTGATTTGCCGATGATATCGTAGTCATGGCTGAGACCATGGAAGACCTCGGTACAATGCTCGATGACCTCAGCAGAGTCTCTCAACAAGTGGGTCTGAAAATGAACATGGATAAGACGAAAATCATGTCAAACGTCTATGTTACACCCACTCAATTGAAAGTTGGTGACTCTGCACTCGAAGTTGTAGAGAACTATATTTACCTAGGACAGACCATCCAACTAGGTAGGTCCAACTTCGAGAAGGAGGTCAATCGTAGAATCCAACTCGGATGGGCAGCGTTCGGGAAGCTACGTAACATCTTCTCGTCCAAAATACCGCAGTGTCTCAAGTCGAAAGTCTTCGACCAGTGTGTGTTGCCAGTGATGACATACGGAACAGAGACGTGGTCGCTCACTATGGGCCTTATTAGAAGGCTCAAGGTCACCCAAAGAGCAATGGAGAGGGCTATGCTCGGAGTTTCCCTGCGGGATCGCATCAGAAATGTCGAAATCCGCAGGCGAACCAAAGTCACCGACATAGCCCGAAGAATTGCCAAGCTGAAGTGGCAGTGGGCAGGGCACATAGCTCGTAGAGCCGACGGCCGTTGGGGCAGAAAGGTTCTCGAGTGGCGACCACGAACCGGAAGACGCAGCGTGGGCAGGCCCCCTACAAGATGGACCGATGATCTTGTGCGGGTCGCTGGAAATCGCTGGATGCGGATAGCGCAAGACCGGCAATTGTGGAGATCTTTGGGGGAGGCCTTTGTCCAGCAGTGGACGTCTTTCGGCTGATATGATGATGATGATGATAACTGACATTTTGGATGGATTTGTTGTCTCACTTGATACCCACTAAAAATGTCGATCACAATAGGACGTAGTGGTCAACTGAAGAAGTGCTTAATAGTCTGGCAGAGACTTCTTTTTTTTTTCATAGTAAGAGGTTGTAAATTGTAATTTTTAAACATATCTTCAGTATTTGAAACGTAAATATGTCCTGCCATCGGAATATAACTGTTTGCGTTATGGTGGCCAGTTCCCAATGATGATGCTGGCAATACTCTAAGTGAACTCAGAGTATTGCCAGCATCAATCAATTTTACTTCTCCATTTCCTCACTGTCTAACAAGTAATTTAGTTAATAAGGTTTTGTCATGGAATGTCTTACATATTTTGAATAGCAAGTAATATTATTATTACGTCATTAATTTCCTTACTCTATATTTTTCTGCTTCACCATTTGCTTTCCACAAATTCTTTGTTTCTATTCTATTTAGAACAAAACTTATTTTTATTTAGCCCACCATGTTGTATTTCGACTAAATGTGTTTTTTATTCATGACTTTATAAAAACAAAAACTTAACTCTCACTTTTAACCTGACTCGAACGAGTAGCCCGCGTCTTCGCGCATAAATGTAGAACGGCATTTGCACAAGACCCCATGCATCCCCAGGTCAGTAACCGCCCTGAGTTGAAGGTTACTTTGCAGTCTCTTATTATATGAATATGGCTTGAGCCATGTCTCATCAACGCCTCCAATGTCCGGTGAAGACGTGAAAACCTCATTTGGCTAGTTACAACCCAATTATCATATTGTATTTCAGTTTGTTTATAGTGTTCCAAAAAAAAACCAATTATTACCAAGTTACGTAAACGTACGTACTTTACATAAATTTTCAGTAATTGTAAAATACTATTCAGTATACCGAGATTAATTAACACGCAGCACAGGACTTAATCCATTGATGTTTACTCGTGGAGTGACTGCATGTCAGTGGATACATAACCATTACAAAACCCGACCATACTACCTAAGCAATAAAGACCCTATCGAGGTAAAAGTGAATCCAACAACTGTCCCAGCGGCGGACATCACCCCTCGTAAATCGTTTAAAGGTTGGTCGTTTTCCATCCTAAGATGGATGTCCTTGTCAGTCTGATATATTTACTGTCCGCCACATGGTCTCCCATCCCTCTCTACTGTTTAACATGTAACTGATGTTGCTTTATGAATAACCTTTATGAATAAATGCTTAAAAAAGGGGAACCTTTTAGGCTGTTAATTTTCACTGTATAAAACCTGTGATGCAAAATAAGGGTATTTCTCTGTTTTGAAGAAGTAGCGGTGTAGATTGTATACGGTATAGGGGTTGATAAAAATGCTGGAATACAATACACTATCGATAACATTGTGGACATGCATACCTAGATGCAGACAAAGCCAAAATTAGAATCAAACGTGATTTTTATTAAAAACTACGTAACAAATTGTAAATAATTATGGTTCTATAAGCCATAATTTACTTTTCTATTATAACAATCAAATTTAACATTTTTTATCTAGCAGCCATCTGGAATTTTCTATCGATTAAAAAAGAAATATCAAAAATCGATTCACAAACAAAGGAGAAATCCCACAAAGTACAAACAAAATAACATAGAGTCGATTTGCTAACCTTCTTCTTCTTCAATTTGGTAAAATAGGGTATATTTGATTGAAATATTTATATATGAGTACGATTATTTGTTCTATGTATGTTCTATATTGGTTAGGTTTAATCGGTACGAGTGCAACATACTCACCCGCAAACACTTTTTGCGGGTGGCATCCTCCCTGCCTTATCAAAATAAACCGAAAGAATTAGCAAAATCATTTCAAGAACTACTGAGACTTAAAATTTAAAATAACATGGTTATTGCTTTTTGTATATAGTTGAGTCTTGAATTAAGAATCTCTTCCTTTTTTATTTTTTTGAATCTTTGACAATCGTTAGAAGAGGCTGAGCTTAAAGACTGAAGCCTAATAGAACCTGACACCATCTTGGTGACTAGATCCCTTGTTCCGAAGTTGGAGGACAGTTATTAGTAGTTGAATACAACAAGTTAGGCTAAGAATTACCGTAATAGGAACCATGTAAAAATGTAGAGTCCTTTTAGTAATTCAGCCTTAAAACCCTATCCTTTAGGAAACCTATAGAAAGAAACACGTCTACCGAAATACGAGGTTTTCGTGTAAAAAACAATAAAAGCAACGGTAGCAGTAAAGACGGCTTTAAAATATCGAACCACTTAATTTTCTCGTGGCAATAGCTATTATGGACTCCACTCATAAAATGAAACGTGTTAGTTCACATAATAGTAGCCGGCTTATAGGGCCTCTCGTCACGTAAACTTTTATTAGTTACGAAGCTAATGGATTTTTACTTTTCTTTGCCTTTTTTATTATTTAACGTTCATGACAAGCGGCCGTCTGGGAAGATGTTTCTTTTTAAATCACAATTTCCGAGCTTATTGCGCTAGTTACTTCTTTGCATGGGCGAAGACATGAAGGAGCAGAGGAGGCAGTCTTCCTGCCGGGTGCCTGTCGATAAAATTACTATTTATAGAACTTTTTTATTGTGAGGCGCTCAAAGCCAGACGCTCTCACTGGTTCGTAAGTGATCGGTGAGGTTAAGCAACTAAGCTTGCGGTCAGCCCAAAGATAGGTGATCGCCACAGTGGTTAAATTTCTGAGTGTCGCCGTGCTTCGGAGGGGACGTTATGCTGTCGGTCCCGGTTGTAGTCATTAAAGAACAGACATTAAGCCAGGTCAAAGGCCTACAGGGCGGCTTGAACAACTCTGACACCAGTGTTACCACTGTCCATAGGATAATTAACTAATATTACTCACTAGCGCCCCGGCCCGGGCCGGTTTCGCACGGTTAGATAAGTATTTAATCATTTAAATTACTTGTTTACCCCAGTAAATGACTTTCTTAGACAGATTTTAATACCTTGGGATACATTATTGTTATTTTCGTAAGGATGTCGATCTTTTTTAAGAAATCACTTTATTGCTCTTGCCACTCGCTTATAATGTAACTTTCTATTTACGGAATAATCCTTAAAATGAGTTCAATGGGTTATGAATTTATCCATTACGAACAAACAAATATACTAAATATCAAGGTACATATATACATATCTATTAATTAAAGCATTGACTCGACCCGATTCCATCGCAAAAGTTAGTGATTTGAAGGAGCGCAGATAAAGGGGATCTAAGGGCAAGACAAAGGTTAAAAAAACGTTTTAAAATCTTAACATTATAATATAATGTCTCTTTATTTGTCTGTCTATGTCGTGCATGCTCCAAAACCTGTACTACTTCATCGAAGGCAAGAACAGTTGCCACATACTCAAAATGGATCTCAACGATTTAATATATAATTTAATTTATCTGTTCATCCGTGGAACAATATCCCTCAAATTAACAAACCAATTGCAAAGCTATTTTTTCATTGGTAATATTCTTGAAAGTCTTCAATAGGAATTTTGATGGTTAGTTTGATGGTTAAAATCATAAAGTGGTATCTGGTTTTACGCCCCTTTTCAGGACTGATCTTGCTCACAAGCTTACATTTTACCCTTCTACAGATAAGAGAATATGCTGTTTTATTCCTGTTCAGTGGAATCTGTAGCTTTTGTTCCCCTTTAAGTAAATGTCCCCCTACACTCTATGCTTATGTTGCCGAGAATTAAAAGCGGAAAGCTGTAGCGAAACCCTTCCTGAATTTACCGGAATAAGCCGCAATTTTTTTATTATTCCTTTCACCTTTTCTTCATAAAAACCCTTTTAAGTTACAAGTATGACTTACTTGTGCTTATCCATTTAAAATTTGCGCACGATTTTCTGATCCGGTAAATCAGATTCGTGCTCCTGAATACTCCCGACGTTAGGAATTCTCTTTGGATTACAAGTTCATTCTATTTCGAGAAGGTGGGATATTATTAATGTTACCACAAAAGTTACAAAGATATTCATTAGCAAACTATTAAATCTTCATAAATATAATAATACATGGAAGATCTCAGACCTATTTTCGACATAGGTTTAGCAATAGTGTGACAGTACTGAATTTAACTTTAAGCGGCACACCTTATTGAAACAATGGCGTTTGCTTTTTGTTAGCTTGACCGTAGTAGGGTTAACAGACAAAATAGTTTTTTATCGTTTCGCTGAAATGTCAGCTTACCAGTACAAGATAAATAAGGTGAATAGAAAACTAAACCGGGGTGTACGCGTCTGTAATATTCTGGGCACATGGATGCTGTGTGTATCCTAGAACATTCTGGTTACGCGTTTCTTTTTTCCTACGTTCTATTGAAGCAATAGGGATGTAACTTTAAATGTTTTTGATATTGTTTCTTATTTTTTATTAAAACTTTTTTGTTTTAAAAGTCAGCAGGTACTTTAAAATAGGATAGTCCCGGTTTTGATAAAGCCTGTTAAAACCGCCGTCCACCAATCGCGCCGACCACTCATCTTGACGCGGCACTCTTGTCGATGCGCATGTTTGTGTGAGTGTGCCGTTTCGAGTGTTTTGTATGCAGTTTCCTTACTGCCTTGCCGTCTGCCTTCACTTTGGTATTTCTTACGTGGCATCGCTATAAACGTGGAGTCAGCAGTGGCCTTAGTAATCACGGCCTGCACAGCAGACATGCCAGTAGAATATGCCACCACAGTTGCTTAAATTATATTATTCTTCGGTCTCTTGCTACCGCTGGCGTCAGCGTCCCTGCTATACTATGAACAAATGGTCTGGCACGCAACGATGGCCGCTTGCTTATCGGATCGAATGTCTTTGCTACCCTAACAGACCAGAGGCCAGAACGGCCTCTGGTGTAGGAACCTGCGTCAATGCTGTAGCGCCTTCCCATCTTCCAAACATCAGTGGACACGCTGGTAGTGCTGCTGCTTTAGCGGAGTCTGGCAAACTGCGCATAGACATTTTTTTAAGGACAACGCTCGCACTGTAGAAACGAATTCAAACAAGTAATGCTCAAAGCACACCCAGACTCTAGAACAACTATAAGGGTCAACACAAATAGTAGTCCTGCGTGGGGATCATACCCGAAACACGAGGAAGCTGAGATAGTAGCGAGGCCTTAACTACCGCGCTGCCACAAGTGCAGTCAAATATGTAATCGTAAGTTTTTACTATGTTTTTGAGCCGTTTGGAGTCCAAAACTCTCGGACCTTGGGTTCGAAGCGCAATTTCCCAATATATTTCAAAACGTCTGGTTTAGGCTTCACGTAACCAGAAGTCTTACGTACTTAGTTCAAAGAATTAGCATTGTCATTGTTGCATGCTCTTTATGTCGCTGTATTTTTCTCATTATTGTTATGCAAAATATATAAAAGATAGTTCATTTTAAATCATAAATTAGTAAAATATAATTTAGGATTAAATATCAGCTATATTGACTTCACACTTGACTCTCAGATAACTTAAATATTCAAAAGTGATTCTTAAATAATTCAAGTCATTTATTCCAACCACATTCATTCACTGAAATCGTCAATACTTTTCTCTACCTTACTCTTTATTAGTAGTCATGTCCTAAGCTGCTTATAATGTTATGAATGGTAGGTATGATTTTAGATATTTAACGGAATATTTGGCTTATTGATTTTGCGGGTGTAACGCGTTAATTTGGACCCATGTCATGTCATATCTCGTTCCAAATCTTTGTGATTGAACTGATAATATAAACAGGCTAAATTCTAGACTGTATGTACTGTCTGTACTATTTATTAGTGTCTAAAGATATGTCTGATCCAGCCTTTAATCAGAACCAAAATCAATATACCATAACAAAATGCAGCAGTTGAGAAACCTCTTTTCTGTGAGAGTAAAAACGTAGTCACATACTTAATGAGATGTTGTGTACCTGATGTGTTAGCCTAGCTCACATTATTTATTTAATAATCTATGTAAACAAAAAAAATCAACAATAAACAACAAAAAGGAATAGATTGGACAAAGGTATTGCTTATTTCAAATTAAATCTCTTCCAGCAGACCTACGACAGGAGAAACTTATCAGAAAAAGAGCATATCGTGTTAAAATATTAATATTTTACTACTAAATGTATGTATACACTACATACTAATAATACATAAATATGGGGATGAGGGGGATTAATACAATGACTATGTAATAAACTACATATATACAATGTATACAATTATCAGGATGAAGTTAAGAGATAATGTTCTTTCATCCGGTTTTGGGTGCTTTCGGGTGCACAACCTGACCGCAAGCACCGTAAAAGAGGAGTAAAACTAAGTTGTATGGTTAGGGAATTTAATTTCATAAGCGTGCCCTTAAGCAGAAAGGAAGTTATAAGACGGGAAAGAAGAAATTGGATGAAGAACTATATGCTCAATTTTATTATTACTAATGCCAACTTACTCTACACTCATACATACTTTGACTGCCTTGTTTGTCTAGCGGTAGCTTGTTTAAACGTAGATATCAAGGTACTGGATTCAAGTCCCGGATTTCTTTTCGGGTAAGCGAAACTCCGTAGCAGCCTGGAGTGTGGAATTTGGCAGTGATCTGACAGTGACATGCCTCGGTGATCAAATAAACCGTCGATTCGGAGCCGTCCCATCTGATAATAAGAGTGGGAGAATAGAGAGAGCACCTATGTTTGCGCACACACTACTTCACTTAGGTATATATGTACTGCATAGTTTTCGTTAAATTGGATGCCGTAGTCAAAATTCAGTAAGCAGCACTATTATAAATTAATATAAAAAATTGAGATTAGTGCTACTAACATTTTCCATTGTTTTCTATGGTGCTAATAGCTTCTGTAATTTAGAGTGACGTATCTCCATGTAAAAATGTTTCAGCGATAGCAACAGCAGGGCCAACCCGACCCTTGTCACCATGTCGCATATCTGTCTAACTTAATTTTAACACTCTCCTTTCAGTCGTGCTATTTCAGCCTCCGAGGGTTGAAGAAACCTGTCTTAGTTTGATTTAACGTAGGATAGAATACAAGAGGTCTCACAAATTTTGTAGAACGCCGAAAAAAAAAAGTTGCATGTTGTACGTAGGAGTGGTGTTGGTTTTAAGCATATAAGTGATTCTTGATTGGTTTTATTGAATAAAGTGCCTAATATTAAAAGAAAATCATTAACTACATTAATTACTACTGGAACATAGCTACGAGGCGTCGAAACATTTTTCCGAATCGTCGGGAGGCTGGTCGCATTGCCACGAAACAAAAGACGGCCAGCTCTCTGATAAATTGAAATAAAGTTATGATTAACTTGTGGCTTTTCCAGAAAATGTCATGCTTTTTTTTAAGTCGTAAAAATATTTAAAGCGTTTTATTTGCCTTTAACTACAATATAAATTTACTTAACAAACTGTTCTAAAATTACCTATGAGGTTCCGATAATTACTGGAGAAGTAGAAATTTTGCAGCACCTTGATGGTAATAAAATCTTGCTGAAATCTAGCTTTTTTGCTTTAGCTAAAACATTACATACATTTGATTAAGTAACACCAGAATACGTCTTAGAGGTTGCCCTAAGACGTGTTCTACTATCAACGACGTTGTTTATAGTAGGTACCTTTCTCAAGTTAAAAGAACTATTGTTACAAATATTTAATGATCAAATTCAAGATTAACAGCATCACTACTATTAAAATATATACTAGAATCTAAAAAGTTTTACAAAGGAAATAATAATTTATATAATGTGTAATTTTTAAATGTGTTACATATTTTGTTTTGTAAAATGAGCGCACAGTGTTCGCCAACAAACTGTCAAGCAGTTTGGCGATATCATTTAATATGTATCTAAATGTATCACATTTGTTATAAATAAATAAAAAAAAAAATATGTAAGTATACCTATTGACTTCGGTAACTTCATGGCTGGATGAACAACGTAAGGGAGGGAGATAAGCGGAGGGAACTGGAAGTGGCTTATGTCACTATGACAAGTTAATACACACAGCGACAGGACACACCTGTCCTGTCGCTGTGACTATTAACTTGTCCTGTCGCTCACGTGTCGACTTCTAGGTGTGACCAAAGCGTCATATTCAGAGGTAACTGCTTAAGTGGACTTTTTTGCCGTCTCAGTAGTAGAAAAAAAATATTGCAACAATTCTTAGTTTAATGCTTGAGAATTGTTATGCTAAAATAAATCCGTTAATTTTGAGATTAGAAATACTGTAGTAAAACTTTAGATTTTACCTTTAAATTACTATTTAATTGTAAATACACCTACGACCTTCTCCCAAAATAAATATCGGAAACAAGTAGGTACATTAGAAAAACATACCAGACAGGTAGGTGTAATTTTAGCAACAGCGAAATTTAGTCATAGTGTCTGTGCTGATGTGTTATCCAGTATGCTCCTACCTGATTTCAAACTAAGTGATTGCATAAATACAGCATAAAACTAAGACCAAATTTTGTTGTTGCTAAAACTACATACCACGAATGTTTCACCTTAGGGACTCCATTCCATTCCAAGCAAGGCATTCGTAACTCGGAACGAAATTCAACTTACAATACTTTGCTATTTTCTTCCGACATACTAGAATGAAGCACTCCCTCATCGTATGCAGACAAAAATCAACTGTTCTAAAATTCAACGACATCCAGCATGCTAAGAAATAGGAACAAAAAGCCGCTTCTATTATGCCATTTTAAATGTGGTAGAACATAAACCTGTTTCCGCTATCAGCAGCTCGAAGGGGAATTTCCGCCACCTTACAGAACCCACTTTAGGTAATAGCATTCTTATTTAATGTTGTGGCTTCGATCACTCACTCATATCCAAGATTCCAATAACATTAAAATGTTATTACGTGGAGTTTTTCATAGAGCGGAAGAAGCATGTCATGCTCTTCCTTACTTTACTGTTAGCGCTGCCCAGGAGTTACGTGTAGGGTTACTAGAATTATAATTTATGTACGGGGTAGCAGACATCGACCCACAGTTTTTTCTGACTGTGCTTATCTTGAAGTAGACCATAGGTTTAACCATGATGTGTAAAAACTATAACTTCGATTTTCACTTAGAAGTATTTATGTGAGGTTTTTCCTTCCGGAATACATTTAATAACTGTCATTTTATGACATAATATTCAACATTTTTTATATCGGGCAACATCTGCCAACGCTCATTTCCTTTTACTGTGCAACATTGTGGAAGGAATTTAGTCGAATGGCGATGTAATAAATTTCGTCTTTCGTATGATCCATAAAGCTATGGACTCGTGACGAGAGATCGGATACTGTATAGTAATAATGCGGCTTGAACAACTCTGACACCAGTGTTACCACTGTCCATAGGATAATTAACTAATATTACTCACTAGCGCCCCGGCCCGGGCCGGTTTCGCACGGTTAGATAAGTATTTAATCATTTAAATTACTTGTTTACCCCAGTAAATGACTTTCTTAGACAGATTTTAATACCTTGGGATACATTATTGTTATTTTCGTAAGGATGTCGATCTTTTTTAAGAAATCACTTTATTGCTCTTGCCACTCGCTTATAATGTAACTTTCTATTTACGGAATAATCCTTAAAATGAGTTCAATGGGTTATGAATTTATCCATTACGAACAAACAAATATACTAAATATCAAGGTACATATATACATATCTATTAATTAAAGCATTGACTCGACCCGATTCCATCGCAAAAGTTAGTGATTTGAAGGAGCGCAGATAAAGGGGATCTAAGGGCAAGACAAAGGTTAAAAAAACGTTTTAAAATCTTAACATTATAATATAATGTCTCTTTATTTGTCTGTCTATGTCGTGCATGCTCCAAAACCTGTACTACTTCATCGAAGGCAAGAACAGTTGCCACATACTCAAAATGGATCTCAACGATTTAATATATAATTTAATTTATCTGTTCATCCGTGGAACAATATCCCTCAAATTAACAAACCAATTGCAAAGCTATTTTTTCATTGGTAATATTCTTGAAAGTCTTCAATAGGAATTTTGATGGTTAGTTTGATGGTTAAAATCATAAAGTGGTATCTGGTTTTACGCCCCTTTTCAGGACTGATCTTGCTCACAAGCTTACATTTTACCCTTCTACAGATAAGAGAATATGCTGTTTTATTCCTGTTCAGTGGAATCTGTAGCTTTTGTTCCCCTTTAAGTAAATGTCCCCCTACACTCTATGCTTATGTTGCCGAGAATTAAAAGCGGAAAGCTGTAGCGAAACCCTTCCTGAATTTACCGGAATAAGCCGCAATTTTTTTATTATTCCTTTCACCTTTTCTTCATAAAAACCCTTTTAAGTTACAAGTATGACTTACTTGTGCTTATCCATTTAAAATTTGCGCACGATTTTCTGATCCGGTAAATCAGATTCGTGCTCCTGAATACTCCCGACGTTAGGAATTCTCTTTGGATTACAAGTTCATTCTATTTCGAGAAGGTGGGATATTATTAATGTTACCACAAAAGTTACAAAGATATTCATTAGCAAACTATTAAATCTTCATAAATATAATAATACATGGAAGATCTCAGACCTATTTTCGACATAGGTTTAGCAATAGTGTGACAGTACTGAATTTAACTTTAAGCGGCACACCTTATTGAAACAATGGCGTTTGCTTTTTGTTAGCTTGACCGTAGTAGGGTTAACAGACAAAATAGTTTTTTATCGTTTCGCTGAAATGTCAGCTTACCAGTACAAGATAAATAAGGTGAATAGAAAACTAAACCGGGGTGTACGCGTCTGTAATATTCTGGGCACATGGATGCTGTGTGTATCCTAGAACATTCTGGTTACGCGTTTCTTTTTTCCTACGTTCTATTGAAGCAATAGGGATGTAACTTTAAATGTTTTTGATATTGTTTCTTATTTTTTATTAAAACTTTTTTGTTTTAAAAGTCAGCAGGTACTTTAAAATAGGATAGTCCCGGTTTTGATAAAGCCTGTTAAAACCGCCGTCCACCAATCGCGCCGACCACTCATCTTGACGCGGCACTCTTGTCGATGCGCATGTTTGTGTGAGTGTGCCGTTTCGAGTGTTTTGTATGCAGTTTCCTTACTGCCTTGCCGTCTGCCTTCACTTTGGTATTTCTTACGTGGCATCGCTATAAACGTGGAGTCAGCAGTGGCCTTAGTAATCACGGCCTGCACAGCAGACATGCCAGTAGAATATGCCACCACAGTTGCTTAAATTATATTATTCTTCGGTCTCTTGCTACCGCTGGCGTCAGCGTCCCTGCTATACTATGAACAAATGGTCTGGCACGCAACGATGGCCGCTTGCTTATCGGATCGAATGTCTTTGCTACCCTAACAGACCAGAGGCCAGAACGGCCTCTGGTGTAGGAACCTGCGTCAATGCTGTAGCGCCTTCCCATCTTCCAAACATCAGTGGACACGCTGGTAGTGCTGCTGCTTTAGCGGAGTCTGGCAAACTGCGCATAGACATTTTTTTAAGGACAACGCTCGCACTGTAGAAACGAATTCAAACAAGTAATGCTCAAAGCACACCCAGACTCTAGAACAACTATAAGGGTCAACACAAATAGTAGTCCTGCGTGGGGATCATACCCGAAACACGAGGAAGCTGAGATAGTAGCGAGGCCTTAACTACCGCGCTGCCACAAGTGCAGTCAAATATGTAATCGTAAGTTTTTACTATGTTTTTGAGCCGTTTGGAGTCCAAAACTCTCGGACCTTGGGTTCGAAGCGCAATTTCCCAATATATTTCAAAACGTCTGGTTTAGGCTTCACGTAACCAGAAGTCTTACGTACTTAGTTCAAAGAATTAGCATTGTCATTGTTGCATGCTCTTTATGTCGCTGTATTTTTCTCATTATTGTTATGCAAAATATATAAAAGATAGTTCATTTTAAATCATAAATTAGTAAAATATAATTTAGGATTAAATATCAGCTATATTGACTTCACACTTGACTCTCAGATAACTTAAATATTCAAAAGTGATTCTTAAATAATTCAAGTCATTTATTCCAACCACATTCATTCACTGAAATCGTCAATACTTTTCTCTACCTTACTCTTTATTAGTAGTCATGTCCTAAGCTGCTTATAATGTTATGAATGGTAGGTATGATTTTAGATATTTAACGGAATATTTGGCTTATTGATTTTGCGGGTGTAACGCGTTAATTTGGACCCATGTCATGTCATATCTCGTTCCAAATCTTTGTGATTGAACTGATAATATAAACAGGCTAAATTCTAGACTGTATGTACTGTCTGTACTATTTATTAGTGTCTAAAGATATGTCTGATCCAGCCTTTAATCAGAACCAAAATCAATATACCATAACAAAATGCAGCAGTTGAGAAACCTCTTTTCTGTGAGAGTAAAAACGTAGTCACATACTTAATGAGATGTTGTGTACCTGATGTGTTAGCCTAGCTCACATTATTTATTTAATAATCTATGTAAACAAAAAAAATCAACAATAAACAACAAAAAGGAATAGATTGGACAAAGGTATTGCTTATTTCAAATTAAATCTCTTCCAGCAGACCTACGACAGGAGAAACTTATCAGAAAAAGAGCATATCGTGTTAAAATATTAATATTTTACTACTAAATGTATGTATACACTACATACTAATAATACATAAATATGGGGATGAGGGGGATTAATACAATGACTATGTAATAAACTACATATATACAATGTATACAATTATCAGGATGAAGTTAAGAGATAATGTTCTTTCATCCGGTTTTGGGTGCTTTCGGGTGCACAACCTGACCGCAAGCACCGTAAAAGAGGAGTAAAACTAAGTTGTATGGTTAGGGAATTTAATTTCATAAGCGTGCCCTTAAGCAGAAAGGAAGTTATAAGACGGGAAAGAAGAAATTGGATGAAGAACTATATGCTCAATTTTATTATTACTAATGCCAACTTACTCTACACTCATACATACTTTGACTGCCTTGTTTGTCTAGCGGTAGCTTGTTTAAACGTAGATATCAAGGTACTGGATTCAAGTCCCGGATTTCTTTTCGGGTAAGCGAAACTCCGTAGCAGCCTGGAGTGTGGAATTTGGCAGTGATCTGACAGTGACATGCCTCGGTGATCAAATAAACCGTCGATTCGGAGCCGTCCCATCTGATAATAAGAGTGGGAGAATAGAGAGAGCACCTATGTTTGCGCACACACTACTTCACTTAGGTATATATGTACTGCATAGTTTTCGTTAAATTGGATGCCGTAGTCAAAATTCAGTAAGCAGCACTATTATAAATTAATATAAAAAATTGAGATTAGTGCTACTAACATTTTCCATTGTTTTCTATGGTGCTAATAGCTTCTGTAATTTAGAGTGACGTATCTCCATGTAAAAATGTTTCAGCGATAGCAACAGCAGGGCCAACCCGACCCTTGTCACCATGTCGCATATCTGTCTAACTTAATTTTAACACTCTCCTTTCAGTCGTGCTATTTCAGCCTCCGAGGGTTGAAGAAACCTGTCTTAGTTTGATTTAACGTAGGATAGAATACAAGAGGTCTCACAAATTTTGTAGAACGCCGAAAAAAAAAAGTTGCATGTTGTACGTAGGAGTGGTGTTGGTTTTAAGCATATAAGTGATTCTTGATTGGTTTTATTGAATAAAGTGCCTAATATTAAAAGAAAATCATTAACTACATTAATTACTACTGGAACATAGCTACGAGGCGTCGAAACATTTTTCCGAATCGTCGGGAGGCTGGTCGCATTGCCACGAAACAAAAGACGGCCAGCTCTCTGATAAATTGAAATAAAGTTATGATTAACTTGTGGCTTTTCCAGAAAATGTCATGCTTTTTTTTAAGTCGTAAAAATATTTAAAGCGTTTTATTTGCCTTTAACTACAATATAAATTTACTTAACAAACTGTTCTAAAATTACCTATGAGGTTCCGATAATTACTGGAGAAGTAGAAATTTTGCAGCACCTTGATGGTAATAAAATCTTGCTGAAATCTAGCTTTTTTGCTTTAGCTAAAACATTACATACATTTGATTAAGTAACACCAGAATACGTCTTAGAGGTTGCCCTAAGACGTGTTCTACTATCAACGACGTTGTTTATAGTAGGTACCTTTCTCAAGTTAAAAGAACTATTGTTACAAATATTTAATGATCAAATTCAAGATTAACAGCATCACTACTATTAAAATATATACTAGAATCTAAAAAGTTTTACAAAGGAAATAATAATTTATATAATGTGTAATTTTTAAATGTGTTACATATTTTGTTTTGTAAAATGAGCGCACAGTGTTCGCCAACAAACTGTCAAGCAGTTTGGCGATATCATTTAATATGTATCTAAATGTATCACATTTGTTATAAATAAATAAAAAAAAAAATATGTAAGTATACCTATTGACTTCGGTAACTTCATGGCTGGATGAACAAGGTAAGGGAGGGAGATAAGCGGAGGGAACTGGAAGTGGCTTATGTCACTATGACAAGTTAATACACACAGCGACAGGACACACCTGTCCTGTCGCTGTGACTATTAACTTGTCCTGTCGCTCACGTGTCGACTTCTAGGTGTGACCAAAGCGTCATATTCAGAGGTAACTGCTTAAGTGGACTTTTTTGCCGTCTCAGTAGTAGAAAAAAAATATTGCAACAATTCTTAGTTTAATGCTTGAGAATTGTTATGCTAAAATAAATCCGTTAATTTTGAGATTAGAAATACTGTAGTAAAACTTTAGATTTTACCTTTAAATTACTATTTAATTGTAAATACACCTACGACCTTCTCCCAAAATAAATATCGGAAACAAGTAGGTACATTAGAAAAACATACCAGACAGGTAGGTGTAATTTTAGCAACAGCGAAATTTAGTCATAGTGTCTGTGCTGATGTGTTATCCAGTATGCTCCTACCTGATTTCAAACTAAGTGATTGCATAAATACAGCATAAAACTAAGACCAAATTTTGTTGTTGCTAAAACTACATACCACGAATGTTTCACCTTAGGGACTCCATTCCATTCCAAGCAAGGCATTCGTAACTCGGAACGAAATTCAACTTACAATACTTTGCTATTTTCTTCCGACATACTAGAATGAAGCACTCCCTCATCGTATGCAGACAAAAATCAACTGTTCTAAAATTCAACGACATCCAGCATGCTAAGAAATAGGAACAAAAAGCCGCTTCTATTATGCCATTTTAAATGTGGTAGAACATAAACCTGTTTCCGCTATCAGCAGCTCGAAGGGGAATTTCCGCCACCTTACAGAACCCACTTTAGGTAATAGCATTCTTATTTAATGTTGTGGCTTCGATCACTCACTCATATCCAAGATTCCAATAACATTAAAATGTTATTACGTGGAGTTTTTCATAGAGCGGAAGAAGCATGTCATGCTCTTCCTTACTTTACTGTTAGCGCTGCCCAGGAGTTACGTGTAGGGTTACTAGAATTATAATTTATGTACGGGGTAGCAGACATCGACCCACAGTTTTTTCTGACTGTGCTTATCTTGAAGTAGACCATAGGTTTAACCATGATGTGTAAAAACTATAACTTCGATTTTCACTTAGAAGTATTTATGTGAGGTTTTTCCTTCCGGAATACATTTAATAACTGTCATTTTATGACATAATATTCAACATTTTTTATATCGGGCAACATCTGCCAACGCTCATTTCCTTTTACTGTGCAACATTGTGGAAGGAATTTAGTCGAATGGCGATGTAATAAATTTCGTCTTTCGTATGATCCATAAAGCTATGGACTCGTGACGAGAGATCGGATACTGTATAGTAATAATGCGATGTAATGAAAGCGTGTCGATCGGGATTAACTGATTTTGTACACTTAATATTATTTATTTTTTCTAGGTTTATTTATCTTATGAGTAGATCTTATCCATCTCATAGTTGTCTATAGGAATAGTAGCTAGTTTATCTATGTTACTTTTACTCTCAATTGTAGATCTTTGTGGACAATGAAGTATATAGACCATCATTGATTTAGCTGTTTGCCTCGTAGGTTTAGCAGCAACGCTCCGGGTTCGATTTGCGGTTCGGCTGAGAAATTGTAATTAAGTTTTTACTGTCAAAAAGCATTATCTGTGACTCACTGGACATAACACTTTAAGAGTGGGACCCATCACCTTTTTCTGATCCCATCCTATCCCATGATATATGTACCGACGCCAGCACATCCAGCTACCCCGATCTGTCAAATTTCTTTTATAGATTTTCAACTTTTTCACAAAAGCATAAGGTTCACTTTCAATTGGGGAAATTCGGTACCTCCGAGCCACCAAGAGGTATTCGAATAAGGAATAGACAACCCATGTTTTTAATTTCAATCTCAAAACATTATCATCTTGATAGATTTGAGCCCACACCATGGGTTTCAACTTTGTCGCCCGAGTGTTCAATCACCAACTGAGTTAATTTCATTTGCTTTAAAATCCATCCATATCCGGACCCGCGATAGACCACCGGCCACTCCAGCCCTGGCGTTGCTTCATAAGCCAGGAACTGCAGCCCGTGATGCACATTCATACCACTGGACTTCCCTTTGTCTTATCTTAACGTAGTTTAGCGAACAACCACTCTTGTTTAGATCTATAATACCCTAGTCGCTTGGATGCAATACTGGCATTACCATTACACTCCTTTCCCAGGAATGAACCAAATATTTTTGGAAAAAGAGAACAAGTACAAGATGCAAGATGAGAATTACAGGATTAGCACTTCTTTCAAACTCACCAGATAGGTATACTTTTAGTTATTATGACAGAGGAATAGATACGTTTAACACAAACGAAGAAAAGAAGTAATGTAAACAACTTTTCATTACTTCTTTTCTTCGTCTTAATACAATCTCTAGTCAGATTTTGTCACAAAACGTATCCCTTCCTCTGTCATAATAACTAAAAGTATACCTATATCAGTTAAAGTAGGCCCAAACACGAATTTCCATTTATTTCTAGGACTTGACAGGTTTCCTTGCGATATTTACCTAAGGCCCAAAGAAAGTGACATTAACAAATTATTTCAAAATGTGTTAGACAGGTTTATGAGAGATTGGTTGTTTCAGGTTATATAAAGCTTTGACATCCAAAAAATAGACTTACAGACAGATTATCTTTTTACGTCATTTCCAGGTTTTGGTATGACGAATCAAGTTAATAATATACTTTTTATAACATAGTCAATTAATTATATCTATTTTTCTTATTTTGTTTAGATAAGATTAGAAAACACTGTGTTTTCTGAGAATAACTTATTGGTGTAAGAAGACATTACATGATGTTAAGATGATATTTAAAAAATATATAATGGGTGATCATAGCTAGATGCTCTCGCTGATCCGTAAGCGATCGGTGAGGTTAAGCAACTAGGCTCGCGGTCAAACCATAGATGGGTCAGCACCAAAGTGGTTTAATTTCTGAGCGTCTCCGTGTTTCGAAGAGCACGTTAAGCTGTCGGTCCTGGTCGTAGTCATTAGACAACAGTCGTTAAGCTATGGCAGCCCATTAGGCCTTTGACATAGGTATCCACAGCTTGAACAACTCTGACACTAGGGTAACCACTCCCTATACGATATGAAAGTAACATAACTTAAACTGCTTTTGAATATATCCATGTTAGTGCGAGATAGCAAAGAAATTAACTAACTTCAAAACAATTTTTGTTTTATTTTGAAGCTATTCTAACAGACTTAGTTCTAATCTTCTACTATATAAAAATAAGTCCGGTTTTCCTTCCCGACGCTATAACTCCAGAACGCACGAACCGATTTCCACGGTTTTGCATTCGTTGGAAAGGTCTTGGGCTCCGTGAGGTTTATAGCAAAGAAAATTTATAAAATTTAACGCGAGTAACACCGCGGGGCACAGCTAGTTACCTATATAACTTAAAATGGAGCAAGAATCATAAACGTGTCGAATTTGCATTAGTGGTTCGATAAGCCCGGGCTACAATAACTAAGTCAAATAAGTAAAATTCAGAAACTATCTATTAGTAGTTTTGACCCAGGCTTTTGAATCGTGTCCGTACGGATTCGTTTTCCAGTTAGTTCCGAAATGAAAGACCCGTTTATAGGGATTTGAAACGACGCTCCTTGACTTAATTAAGATTACTTACTTACCAACCAATCGATCCTTGTCGGCTGTAACCACATCTTTATTTCGTAGGTAATAAGAGTAATTTTTGTATTGCTTATGTATCCACTGACGTAGCGACGGTTCTACAAAGTAATTTCGATAATGCTCTTTCCCTTTGTATCAGAAGTGCATGTTCAAAATTGTCGTGATCCGTATCGGTTGCTAACTAAATTGAATTCTGTAGTTAATAAGGTAGCCATCGCGTTACTTAAATACTTTTATGTTTATTGAATTTTAGCTGCAGAAAATAGATTAGGTACACACGACTACATATCAAGCTATACATTCTCAGTATAAGCTGATCTCGCGTTGTATAGGATTTCCATACAATGATAGATCAGCTTATACTGGAAATGTATAGCTTGATGTGTAGCCGTCTGTACAGTACAAGTTACGCTCCAGTTAGAAATAACTAGAGTATTTATTCATTTATTTGTATAGTTAGTGGTAAGTCTAGTGTAATACGTGTCACAGCAAAGCACCCATACTCCCACGTTATAGATATGTCTCCGCGAAAGTGGTAAAACTTCTGATCGTCTCCATGCTTAAGAGTGCACGTTAAGCTTTAGATCCCGATTGTTGTCATTAGACAACAGGCGCTAATTTTATATCGAGAGGCCAATCTGCTTGGATAACTCACCAGGGTAACTATCGCGCAAAAGATAGGGAATGAATCTTTAGCTTAAATAGTGTTGGAGTAAAAATAAGGTCGATGGACTATAAAGGTAAAAAGAATCGCCAAAGTGTTATTGATACCATGATTGCAAGTTATGGTGACCGCTTTTGTTATAAAATCTAGTCGAAAAACAAGCGTGTGGTGGTAAGTGGTTACCGTGGCCTATTAGGCTAGCAACACACCTGCAAACCCCAGATCAGAAGGGTGGTGGTATTACCCAAATCAATTCGCTCATACGGCTATATAATATTGACTGCACGTGTGGCGCAGCGGCTACGACAGTCGCCTCGCTGCTTCGTGTCGCGGGTTCGAGTCCCGCGCCGGACAACTATTTGTGTGAACCATAAATAGCTGTTCTGAGTCTGGATGTAATTTGTGTCCGACTATTATATGTTAAAGTACCCCGCGACACAGGGATTAAATTGCCTAGTGAGGGCATTGTCTTTTAAAAAAAAGAAAAAGGCGAAAAACGGCCTGCTCTACCTAGCTTTTCATCAGCCAGCATCATCGACTTGTTAGAAAATATAGAAAACGAACTTTGCTTTGGTTTTAGATTTATTATTTTTCCATTCTCTTTAACTGTACGCACAACAATGTACAGAGGCGGATTTAATGCCAAAGGCATTCAATGGCAGTCAACCTTGGGGTGATGTAGAGGCGGAGAAAACATAGAGGACTTCGTAATTACACGAATTATTATTGGTAACTGTTTATTAAAATGTTATTGACCATGCTTTTGACGGGCCTGTTGGCGTAGTTGGTAAACTGCTTGATTTCACGCCGAAGGTCGTGGGTTCGATTCCCACCCAGGGCATATACATATTTGTGTATTAATGTAATTATCTATATAAGTAGGTATTTACAAAATTCAAGTAGTATATGTAGTATTTCAGTTATGTGCTTACCATAGTTCAAGCTCTGCTTAGTTTGGGATCAGATGACCTAGTCTAAATAATATCCAAGGATATTATTATTATTATTTTAAATAGTTGCGACGCTGTACCTTATTGTACCTTATTTTAGATTTATTATCAATTGCTGGACAATCTTCGAAAATAGTACGTAGCGAGGCTATTTTGATATCGATATTAAATTCCATCAAAGGAAATATTATTAAAAATATCGTTCAAGCCATACCTTATTCAGGGATCCTCAATAACAAATTGTTCGAGTTATTTCTAGTGGTCGGCTTAAGCTTCGGTCCCACGAGGTAAGTTTATTTGCAGCGAATAGATGCGAGCATTTCTTGCATTATCCCATTTCTAATATATTAGGATTAATCGAGACACTTCCATCTGAGTTATAAATAAATAATTATCGGGCGCTTCATTATTTATTATTATTATTCTAATTAGGTTATATATAAAAAGGGCCCATTAAAAATAAGTAAATATCGACACAAATCACACAGCGCCATCTAGCCCAATCCAAAAATAGCTTGTAATATGGATAAGACCAAGACAAATAAAGATGTTTATAAACAAAAATATATGTCTCGTGCGAGGATCCAATATTTGGATCAGAAGGCAGGGCTGATCTGATTTTAACTTTAAACCGTACAAATTTCCGGTTTAAAAATAATTGTTGCACAAGTTTGTTCGGTGCGGGAATCTAATTTGGGACTACACTGGGCGGCTTACGTCAGACGAACACAGATGTCTAATACAACCGTAGCGAGGAGCTTTGATACGTACGTACTTATGTTCGTATCTGTGTTCAATACGTATTGTACGGGCCATTTTATAAGTACGAGGTGAAAAGTGGCATATCTTATATGTAAGTGGAAACGATTTCATTTGACATTCGAAGCTGGCAATCAGAAATCAGTAACAATACAGCAACAAATAAGCCTCGGTATCCCTTGGCATACTGCCAATATACCCAACCCGTACTTCTTAAAATTTTATGTATGGTAACTGTGCAGCTTCTCGTATTATCATCCTTAAACAATCTAAGAAGGTTACCATCGATATTCAGATTCATTGCAGCCTATGTAACCTTGTGGCGAAATGACTGCCTACATAGCAGTTATTGCAATATATCATGTGTAAGGAAACTTACCATAACTGTTATCTCTATCTTGTTCATTACTAAAATCCGGGATATGTCTGTGTTGTATAGTTATCTCACACATTCCCTTACTAAATAAATTATAATACGACAGGCTTTATCTGACCTTAAACTGCTAAACTAAATCATTATATCATAGATTAAATTATAATTATATATGATCCGATATAAGTCCCGATCTAATAATCCATTTGTATGTAGAATTAAATGAAAAATGTACTTTAGTGCTTTAGTGTAATGTAATGTTGCTACGAGTTTGTAGCATAACGGTCTTCGTATGCTACAAACTCGTAGCAATTTTACTCGCGCTTTACACCATGTCACAGTGGTTCGTGTAGAACAAGCTAGCTGGACAATATTATTTGTTTCGATTTTTATTTATAAATGAGGTTATTAAGCAAAGATATAAGGGTCATAATACTATTTGAGGTCCATTGGTCGTTTGAGCAGGTATAGTGAAATAAAAACACAATATTTTTTTAAACAATTTTATAAATAAATTTAACTATAAATGTAACTATAAAATCTAATATCAGATACATAAAATACCTACTTAAAAACTAAATCGATCACTCATCATCACTATCATCAGATGAATCATCCATTGAATAGTCATGATCATGAGTGGCAGAACTATGAAAACTAGAAACTATATTAACATTTTGTTCCTTAAAGCTAGGTTGAACTAATAAATCTAGGACTTCGATAGGGAATGAACCTATTTTCTTCCGGGGAATTTCTCTTAAACCATTTATTACAGGGTCAGATGTTATCAATAACATATTAAGTAAATCTCTATTCGTAGCTATTCTTTGCACAGCTGCTATTTCTTGCACAGCTGCTCCACTTTTCAGCCAATTTTGAAGAATATTTTGAGATGATGACCTTGACGTCTCTCAGGGACTGCTCCGTAACACCATCAAAGTCATGTCTCAAAGATATAAACCGAAAGAGCTCCACGTTTCGCGTTTCCTTCGGGTGTTTTAGCCATTCTTCAAAAAAGTCCATTTTTGAGACGGTGAAAACTGATTAAAGAAAAAAAAAGAAAAAAATTAGTTGTGCAAATAATTCGCAATATTTTTTTCTACTAATTACTACTAGATACTTGTGAGAATCATATAAAATAGATTTTACAGAGTGGACATGAGTGGACATGTAATATTTTGACTATTGAATTCAAAAATATGGGTGAAAAAGTCCACTTTTATCGAAACATTTAATTTAATAAAATTAAATAATGAAGATCCTGTGATAAAAATTAACTAAAACAAAACTACTTACCCTTATGTACACAATCCATCACAAAAACACTATCACAAATTTCTTTTAGTGACTTAAAATAATGTTAACAATATGGTGTAAAAATGCAAATGAATGCACTTTGAATTATCAACACTTTATATACTTACCTTAATGACGGGCCTAATGAGGGTAATTACGAAAATTAATAGATGTATTCCTTAATGTATAGGGCTAATGAGTTCATCTTAATAATTAACTATTAGGAATTGAAGAGTTGTTTTTGTCCAGCTAGTTTGTTCTACGCGAATCACAGTGCATGTGTCCGAAGCTTTAGGGAGGGACTCGCGGCAATTTATTTTTCGGTCGCGATCCAATTATTTTTGGGCACGTTAGTAGCGCATAAATCTGAAGACCGGCCCTTGTACACGCACCTACACCACCTTGTAATAGTTCAGTGGGGGAAGTAATGCGATAAGCTGCAAGATTAATTATTTACCGATAGCCGCGGGCAGGGCGCGCTGTTTACGTTTTAAGAAAGTTAAAATGTTTCCACAGGGTCTACTATACAATTTCAATACCATTATCGAAACTACTTCTATAAAAATAATAGCGCCCCCACTAAACTTCAACTACAGCTGTAAATCACAACAAAGAGTGGGCAACTACTCAAGTTTTCCGTGCATTGGAGGACATTAAGTACGGGTTGTAGTCGTAAGACAACAGTCGTTAAGCCATGTCAGAGGCCTACTGGGCGGATCCTATACGGTTAAGTAAGGTAACTCTGTACTTGCCGTAATACGCAGTGCAGAAGTGTATACGCAAACACATAAAAGTTTTGAAGGCCAGGGGCTCTACCGGCTAAGTCGCCGAACATCGTTTCTTAAATGGCGTTTAAATAAAGGTTAAAAATGACTTAATCAATCGTTAAATCGGCTTCAACGTTGACAATCGATTCCGGACTATTTATGACGTCACATGTGCTCATGGAAGCCGATTAACTATTGATTAAGTCATTTTAAACCTTTATTTATTTATAAATATAGAAATAATTTGAAGCTTCTTATATTTTCACAGAAGTCACTGAAAATCTATTGTTTGTAGAAATCAAAATTACTCACTATTCTGTTATTTTGTTTCAGGTATGATATGCATTACAATAAACATCTACCTACTATGAAGAAACAGCTTACGAGTGGTAGAAGGAAGTAAGCTCGTGTAAGACAAATTGACTTTTAATTGAACATGTCGCTATATTAAGCACATAACAGGATTCACCGTAGCACGCTTGGCCATGCATTGTACATGTCCAAATCCTGACGCTCCAAATATATTACTCCTATAATAGATAATTTTGACGGTCACCGTAGCCTAGTTGGTAGTGCTCCTGCCTACGAAGCTGGTGGTGGGTTCGAATCCCGGTAAGTGCAAATATTTGTGTGATGAGCACGAATATTTGTTTCTGAGTCATGGATGTTTTCTATGTATAGAAGTATTTATCTATCTATATAAGTATGTATATCGTCGCCTGGTACCCATAGTACAAGCTTTGCTTAGTTTGGGGCTAGGATGATCTGTGTGACATTGTCCTTAGATATTATATTATAAAAAGTACGTATGTAATTTTTGCTCACTTCACTTTAAATAGGTTTCGCTAGCATTTTTCCAGTGAAAATTTGCTAGGAAGCCTAACGCTTTTTAAGGAAAATCGACCAATATACTTTATTTTCTACACTTTATTTTCCTTACCTCGTTTAATTGTAGTGAAAAAAGTGAGGTATATTTATATCAAACAAGCAAGAAATGTGTGAGAAATCTAAGCGATGAATTAGTGCAATACGGTATAGTTAGTTGCCGCCACTTTACAACCCGTCAGCACACAGATGAAAAGAGTTCGCTACGCATTCTCGAACCGCTCAGTTATAAGCCGTTTCATAGTTTCTCGCAAATCTCCCCAGCCTTAACCTTAATTTAATTAAAAGTGAAGCCGTTGATACTCCATATATCAAAATAAACGAAAACAACGTTAAGAACAGATGAGTTTAAACATTTCTTTTATCTAGAAACTTAAGAATTTATTATTGTTGATTACAATTTCCGAATCTAGCACCATCTTAGCCAGCAAAATCTTATTTCGCCTCCGTGTAATGAAAGCAAGAAAATACGTTGGAAAATAGTATTAAATTAACAATTTATTTCTTCGAGCTTAATTATCTCAACGTCACATAAACTTACACTAGCTTTTCTAAATTATAATTTAAATTTCTAATCAGATAAAAATTCAAATGACTCGCACACGAAGGGTTTCGTACCATCAAGAGAGATATTTTTTATTATTTGTTGTTATAGCGGCAATAATTACCCCAAACTAAGCAGACCTTGTACACCAGATAACTATATACTACATATACTACTTTTCTTTTGTAAATACCTACTTATACAGATAATTTCAACCAGACTCAGGACAAACGGACATGTTCGTGCATACAAATATCTGTCCTGGGTGGGAATCGAACCCACGACCAGCGGCGTGAAAGGCAAGCTATATAAATACACAACGTGTAAAATTATTGTTATCTTATTTTTTATTTGCCATGCCTTAGTATTGATCACCGCTTTCTACATAACACACGTCCTAATCCTTTTTAGCGAAATGACAGTATTGTATTCAAACCCGCCCCAACACAGGAATGTGAAACCAGTAGGAAGTTGGTGCTTAACTTTAAAAGACCACGCAAACAAATCCGACGTTAATCTAAAAAGATAAGGCCGCAGCATTCCAAAAACTTCCGTGATAAAATGTTTCAGTTCAAAAATTAATTATTTTCTCCGGCGCGCTTGGCAAATTTAATCCATTTAACTTAATTACGAAATAGGTAATGGAGTTTATAGTCCCATTATTAATCTCGCGAGCGGAGACCGTATATACTTGCCTCAACAACCACCATTTCCAATGAAATAGGTTCATTATATACACGGAAAAGCTGTCGCCTGTGCCTTGCTTGAGAAGATAGAAAAAAAACCATAATCTACTTTGCTATGGATAAACTTTTTGAAGGCACTGTATATATTAAAAAAAAATACATTTTAAGACTTCGATTGTGGCTTAACGAACGTAAACAATGATATGCAAGAAATACCTGCTTCTTAGAGTTTAGATTGCCATCGACATGGTCAGAAGAAGAATAAATACTGAGGACATACAATGATGTCAAAAAGTGAAATTACAATATTATTTATAATATATTTAAATAATGAAACAAATTAATGGGTTATATGTGAATTAAATACGCATACAATTAAGGCAAATAATTAGGTTTTAGGAAAAAATACTACCGTTCTATTTTCAACCGATTTAAAAATATATTTGGGGACATGCCCTACCGATTTATCAAAATCGATTAACAACGGAAGTAGAAATCGAAGTAAAATGTTTATTTACAGTTGTCCATCCGAATACACCAACATATTTTTAGCTCATTTTTATCAACAAACAGTCAAATGTCACATATAAACTGACAGAGGGCTAAGACAAGGTATGGACATTAGAAGAAGGCCGGCCGTCTTGGGTGGTGAGCTCAAAATAGTTATACCTTTAACAAATGAAATGTCACTGGCTGGAATGAAATCCAAATTTTGGTTTTAAGCCATGATAAGTTCGCTGGAAGTTTAAAGAGAACAAGGACTTGGTACTTACTTATCGTATGGGCAGTGCTTACCCTAGTGTCAGAATTGTTCAAACCGCCCATTATGTCTCTGGCAAGTGACGTAACGTGGCTTAACTACTGTAGGCAACAGTAGTTAAGCCACGTTACGTCACTTGCCAGATAGCAGATAGCTACAACCGGGACCGACAGCTTAACGTGCCTTCCTAGGCACGGAGACGCTCAGAAAATAATCCGCTTTGGAGGTAGCCCATCTATGGACAGACCGCAAGCCTAGTTGCTTAACCTTGCCAATCACTTACGGATTGGTGAGAGCATCTGACTATGAACGCTGGTGATGCGCCAGTATGCATAAATTCTTGCCCAATTTAATTCATCCGATATGTTCTGCTTGATCTCTATAACTCTATACTTTATCGACAATATGATGACCTGATGATCATGATCGATAATACGAATACCTTATCGACAGTATGATGATGAAATATAGTTTTTATGGCGCTTGTACATTGTTCTTTGCAATATTTATTACTGGGCCATTAGTGTTTATAGGCCTCATACACATACACATATAGACTCACATCTGTTTCTCATAGCCACATACATTTAGAAATACCTATATTCTAATACAACTTACGAAGCGGGTCTTGTTCATAATAAATTCTAATATTTACTATTATTGGGTAAGTTGGGAAACGGATTTAGTTCTCTCTCTGAATAATTTCGGTAGTGAGGATGGAATATACATATTCATATAACCAATCATGGAGTGGTCTCCCCAGAATATCCTGTTATTATTATACGAAATGTAAGGATAGGTATGTACATACTATAGAGATGTCGTCTTGAGATTCAAATATTTCATCAAGAGGCTGACAACACCCTATTTCATATATTGCATTGTATTAAAATTATTGTATTAAGTATTGTTAAAAACAATGCTTCACAAACCCTTCAGGTTTCCTACGGATTTGCTTTTCAGGGAATGTCAGGTATTAAGCATCAGAAGGATGTTTGTAAAAAGTGCTATTCTAGAACATCACAAAGATATACCTAGTATATTAGACCTATCCCATATCGTAAAACAACGAATAATCAAAATTCCCGTATTGCTTGTGAAAACCGCCTTTGCACAGCGTTTTACGTCCTTTATGAAACCATTCCTGTATAACAAATTCAATAAACTATACAAAATAATATTTCTATCACATATCAAAGCTAAGAAAAAAATCTCCTTCGAGCACTCGACGAGTTAGCAGCCCTTGAGAATGGTCCGTGGAGGACCGAAACACGTGTTGGGTATCGTACTGGCGCATGTAATTTGCTTTTTATATTGTCCTTCTTGCATGTGCACATTTTTGCGGGCGGGAGGGCGGTGCAAATTGCATCCCAGCATGATTAAACTGACAATTAGCGGAATTAACACTAAATATTGATTTTGTATTTTGATTAAGAAAAAAATGTTATTCTACTTTGTTGCATTGGTCATATCAACACACGGAAGACTTTTTGAAAATTGTTAAATAAATGTTAGTTACCCAAAATAGCTATAATCTTCTTCTTCTTAGCGAGTCGATGGCGATCTAAACTGTGTCCGCCCAGAACTTGGCCACGAGAATCGCATTATGAGTAGCCTCCATCAGTTCTTTAAGCGTGCAGTTGTGAGGGCACGCGCTACATGATAGCATGTCCCATTGTCTGTGGGACTACACCACATTTGCATTGAAGGCTGCGATCATTAATGTAACCCCACCTGAGCAAGTTGTCCCTGCTGCGACCAACCTGGGTTCGAAGCCTATTTAATGATTTCCAGGCTAGCCAAGGCAGTTTCCATCCAGGGGCGAGACTTTCAAATGGTGGAACAAATGGTGTAGGCAGTTTGGTACACTAATTAATAAATAGCTATAATAATTTATATACTTATCTTAAGCATGGTACCACACACTACATATTCGGAAATGTATTTAATTAAGGAAAACTCCTCACAAAACAGACCCCGCCTAGTGTGAGGTGTTTTTTGTAATGCTAAATGGTGTAATAAATATTATTATTATTATTACATATATGTATTTTTTATATTAATTGTACATTAATTTAATGTTAGTAATCAACGACAAATACATAGTAAAGAAAACACAAGAAAGTCGCGCTTTCGTACTCCTACGTGCCAACAACCGACTACCGGGTTCATGGCGTGGCTGCGAAGGCGTTAAGTAGTAACAGTCAGTGACTTACAATCATAAGTTACTATTGGTGTGGCCTTTACAGTACACACATTGATATCATTAACTATAAAAATGTTCTCTATAGTAATATAACTTTAGATACTTCCAACTTAATCTATCTAACCACAGTAACGTCTCTTATGGATGTTAAAGTTATAACTCTGAAGTTATGGACACAAGGGCCGGACCTGTGTCAGTTTACCTGCTGTTCGCCTGTTGGTCTAGTGATTAGTGAACTTGACTGCCTAAGCCAGAGGTCGTGGATTCGAACCCCACCCAGGACAAATCTTTGTGCGATGAACACGATTATTTGCTATGTATCTATGTGTGATATATCTATAATATCTATGTATTTAGAAATAAATAAGTTGTCTGGTTACTATAGTTTGGGATCAGATGTCTCTCAGATGCATGATAATTATAATAATAAATAAATAAAACCATTTACTTAAATAGTTAGAGAATTTATTCGCAATCTAAAAACGAATGTTTTGCCATTATTTGGAAGAGAATTTGTATTATTTATTTATTTGAAACAGTTCAAATAAATAAATAATACAAATTCTATCGTTGAAAGATAAATGAGGTGTATCAATTACCCTTACCTTGCTACAAATTAGATCTAATTGTAAACAAAACTGGTTTTTGAATTGAAAACTCTCACCATTCCATCGGATTCTGAGAATAAGGGACTGCGGAGCACCTATGTGCACACACTCATCATCATCATCATATCAGCTGAAAGACGCCAACTGCTGGACCACCAAAGATCTCCACAATTACCGGCTTTGCGCTATCCGTATCCAGCAACTACTACCCTCGTAAAATCATCGGTCCATTTTATAGGGGGCCTGCGCACGCTGCGTCTTCCAGTTGCACACACTAGTACACAATAATATGTTCTACGTAATTGGTTAATCTCCGTACTGATTCGCCGATGTACTCTAAATTCGGGCAGAGTTCATTATGACTGGATCCTATCGATCGAGCAATAAATCGCGCTAATGTATCATTAGCTTTATTCACCACCATTAGACAAGAAAAGCTATCTAAACACAACATTGGAGATAAGACGGATTGTTTCTATTTGGGGCACAAAGTTTAACGATCCTTTTCGTGTACCCGGCCTCAATATCTAAGAGGCTGTATATAATCACGTTTTGTTCAAGCGTCCTTGGCCAGTGAGATTTTGTTTATCATGCAAATAAGGAGTTCAAACGTTAATAAGGGGATCTTAAGAAGAGGCTTCGTTGGTACCTACAGAGTTCGAAGGATAGGTATAATCTACGTATATTGGGTTGAGGGTAATTTTCGGCAAACTTCTTACGACTGATAGAAACAAGCACAAAATATAACAAAAGTGTGGGTAGAAGTAAAACCTCTTATGCTTTTCTTCAATTCGACTGATTTTTTTTTTATATGAGTTATGTGTTATGTTATTTGTATGTGATTTCTCCGTTGCTTGTGAACCGATTTTGACAATTTTGATCGATAGGGCTTTCGGGTTGGTTCTATATAAAGTTGCAGTCGGTAGATGTTTTATGACAAATGAAACATATTATAAGGAATATATAACAAGGAATATAAATTGAACAACTAAGAGACGCTCATAGCTAGAAGCTCTCACCAGTCCATAAGCGATCGGCGAGGTTAAGCATCTAGGCTGGCATCAGTCCATAGATGGGTGACCACCAAAATGGTTTAATTTCTGAGCCGTCTCCGTGCTTCCGAGTGGACGTTAAACTGTCGTACCCGATTGTACTCATTCGACAACAATAGTTTAGGCATGACGGAGGCCTATTGGGCAGCTTGAATAACTCTTGCACTATTGTAACCACTGCCCATACGATAAACAAGTAACCATTATAATCGCATATTCATAATATAAAATGGTTAATAAATCGAATATTCGCTAATTGAAAAGAAGGTTAAGTTGGAACTGCGACCACAGAACGCCAGAACCAAATCAATCGTTTATCGCTAAAGAATACCTACATTCGATTGTCGCTCTGGCGTAATGTCCATTTACTGTTGCAGTTTAGTTCGTTACACCAGCAGCGTGATGACGAGCTCCAGTATGTGTCGCACATACGTGCATTTGACCTATGTTGAGCCACAGAACAGTTTTGTGGCACAAGCGTTACTCGCACATCTATTAGTAGAGTCGAGTCTCTTGTTGCATGAAAAGTTTGAAACTAAATCTTATTTTAATAGAAATAAGATTTGGAATTTGGACAGAATCCATTGTATTTATTGCAGTTCATTATTTACTTTGAATTGTTCCGACCCGATAATTGATATGTGCCTACGCTAGGCGTTTATTATTATGTGTGATGTGGGTAATACTGAATAAAGTTAGTTAGCTTCCAACTTGCCTTTCATTAACATTCCATTGGCGCAGTCGCGATTAATATTTAAAGAAATAGTAGTTTTTATGGTAAAATATCGATATTGGACGTGATATATTGCGTGTGGTCGAGTGTGCTATTGTTTTCGTAAGAAAAATATTGGGATTTTACTACGAAATGCCGATCGGTAAAATTGAAGCATTTGACTTGAATTCCAAGCAATGGCCGGCATACGTGCGACGTGTCAATCAATTCATGTTATTAAATGAAATAAAACCCGAGTTAAAAGTGCCTACTTTAATTACGGTGGTGGGTGAAGCGACGTATGCATTGATGTGCGATCTTTGTGCTCCTGACCACCCAGAGGCAAAAACATACGACCAAATTGTTAAGTTAGTGACTGACCACCTCGAACCTAAACGCTCTGAAATTGCCGAGAGACACATTTTTAGGCAACGTAGACAACAGCCGGGAGAGTCATTAGCTGAGTATCTCCAAAATCTCAAACATCTCGCAGCGACTTGTAACTTTGCGGGAAGATTAGAGGAGGAGCTTCGAGATCAGTTTGTGTCGGGTCTTGCGAACGAGGCTATGAGGTCACGGATTTTCGCCGAAGCCGATATCAAGTATAACAAGGCTTTGGAGCTAGCTCTGGCGCTGGAAGCCGCCGAGAAACATGCGGTTCTGAGCGGGACCGGCGCGGTTACGGCGGCAGTGGGTGCAAGTGGCGGCGGTGCGGCCGGTGCGGGCGAGGGCTTGCACGCCGTGGGAGCACGCCGCGCAGGTGGCAGGCGGGGACCTGTCGACAACAACGCAGGGTGCGGCGGGTATGTCGCCGGCGCTAGCGTTCGCAGGACGGGCAGCGGTGGCGGAGCGGGCTCAGCTGGCCCCGGGAATTACGACGCAGCATGTTGGCGGTGCGGAAAAGGGCATCGGGCGAACAAGTGTCGGTTTGCTAATTATAATTGTGATCTGTGTAATCAGCGCGGTCATTTAAAGGTGATGTGCCCGAAAGGTAACCGCCGGGAAAGTGAAAAGTGGCAGCATTATTTAAGTGATAATTCGGAAGACGAGTTTTACAACATGCAGGTGACATCGAAAGGTAACGAGCCCTATTTTATTAACATTGAAGTGGACGGCGTCTTGTTAGAATGCGAAGTTGACACCGGTAGCAGAATCTCGGCTATTAATGACCAATGTTATAAACAGTTGTTTAGTTATAAGACATTGCAGACGGATAATATAATTCTGCGTAGTTATTCTGGATCCAGAATTGAGCCTCTAGGATTAATTACAGTAGGCGTAAAGTTTAAAAACACCAAGGTGGAGGGTCTTTCCCTTTACATAATAAGAGGAGGTGGTAGACCATTACTGGGCCGGGACTGGCTTTGTGCACTCCGGATCACTGAAATAAAACTAAACCAAATCGTAGAGGATCAGTTCGTGAGCCAGTTACGTAAAGAATACCCAGAAGTGTTTAGTAGTAAGCTGGGCACATGTAAAACCTTTTTTGATTTGGAGTTAACGGATTGCGCAGGTGTGTATGTGCGAGCCCGGCCTGTGCCACTGGCGCTGCGCGGACGCGTTGAGCGCGAACTCGAGCGGCTCGAGACCGACGGTACAATTTACAGGGTAGATCATTCTGATTTCGGTACACCTATTGTACCGGTCATTAAAAGTAACGGAGAACTACGATTATGCGGGGATTATAAAATTACAATTAATCCCAAGTTAAAACGTGATTACTATCCCCTTCCCAGGATAGAAGAGTTGTTTGCGACCTTAAGTAATGGGGAAGAGTTCACAAAAATTGATCTCCGCCATTCTTACGAACAGGTAATGTTAACGGTAAATTCACAAAGGTTCACTGCGATTACAACACACGTAGGAACGTTTGCTTACCGGCGCACTCCCTATGGCCTCTCATGCATACCGGAGAAATTTCAAAAGATGATGGAAGAGACCTTGCGCGGTATCCCCAGTACAGTAGTATTTCTTGACGATATTTGTGTCTCAGGACCGGACCGCCACACACACTTACGTAATTTGCGGGCAGTACTAGATAGACTAAAAAAAATGGGTTTAACTATTAAAGTTGAAAAATGTAAGTTTTTACACAAAAGGGTCCATTACTTAGGCTTCATTATAGACAAAGATGGGTTGCACCCGGATCCTGCCAAGCTCGAGGCGATCACTTGTTTGCCCACGCCCAAGGATGTGAGTCAGTTAAAAAGTTTCCTTGGTTTACTTAACTATTATGGTAAGTTCATACCACATTTAAGTTTACTATTACATCCGTTACACATATTATTAAAAAAAAATATTCCTTGGTCGTGGGATGCAAAATGTGAACGGGCGTTCAAAGGAGCGAAGGAGGCGCTCACGAGCGACCTATGAGGCACACTATGAGGAGG
Source organism: Pseudoips prasinana (assembly GCA_951640165.1). NCBI lineage: Eukaryota > Metazoa > Arthropoda > Insecta > Lepidoptera > Nolidae > Pseudoips > Pseudoips prasinana. The sequence goes on from OX621239.1 coordinate 12,034,496, forward strand.
GGCGGCCGCTAGTGCTAGCCGTGGATAGCAGCGCGTACGGCATCGGTGCCGTGCTGGCGCACCGCTACGACGGCGGGGACGAGCGGCCCGTCAGCTGTGCTTCGAGGTCTCTTAATGACGCTGAGAGAAATTACAGCCAGCTCGATAAAGAAGCTTTAGCGATTTTTTATGGTGTGACTAAGCATCACCAATATCTTTTTGGTAGGCAATTCACCCTCCGCACGGATCATAAGCCATTAATGTACATTTTGGGGGAAAAAAAGGGCATACCACAGACGGCCGCCAGTAGGCTGCAGCGTTGGGCTGCGCGGCTGGCGGGCTACGACTATAAGGTGGAATTTGTAAGGTCCGCAAACAACGGTCCGGCTGATTCTCTGTCTAGGCTACCATTGCCACAAGAGTGGCGTCGGCCTTCCACCACATTGTTTATGAATATGATTGAAACTTTACCAATTAATTATAAAGATGTAGCTAGAGAGACCAAAAATTATCCTTTATTAAGTAAAGTGTTAGGGTATATTATGTTCGGATGGCCACTGTCGGCTAGCTGCGAGGAAGAGAAGGCTTATTTTGTAAGAAAAGAAGAATTATACATTGACTTGGGGTGTATTCTTTTTAAGTACAGAATTGTCATTCCAGCTAAATTAAAAGGGGATGTTCTAAAGGAAATACACATGGGACATTTGGGGATAAACAAAATGAAAAACATTGCCCGTAATTATGTGTACTGGCCGAATTTAGATAAGGATATTGAGGAGACAGGTCGGGCCTGTGCCGCGTGTCGCGAGATGCGCGACGCGCCCGCCCGTGCTCCTCTCCATCCATGGGAGTTTCCCTTACATCCCTGGCGGCGAGTACATGCTGATTTTTTCGATTGTGCAGGTAAACGATTTTTGATTATAGTAGACGCACATTCGAAATGGATTGAATCGTTACCTATGACTAACACTACTGCGACGTCTACCATAAATGCTTTTCGTAATGTGTTTGCACGTTTTGGCCTGCCATCGCAGTTAGTCACCGATAATGGTCCGCCGTTCTCATCTAGTGAGTTTAAAATGTATTGTTGTAAAAATAATATTAAGCACACAACATCGGCGCCGTACAGACCGCAAGGTAACGGGAAGCGGAAAACGCGGTAAAAACTGTAAAAAAGGCGATCAAACGCGCGATTTTTGAAGGGGTTGACATTTTAGCAGCCTTAAATACATTTCTATTCCAGTATAGAAATTGTGAACACGCAACTACAGGAGTCCCACCCGCGGTCGCGCTGCTCGGGCGCCGCCTGCGCGGGCGCCTGGACGCGCTACGTCCGGACGCCGCGGCTGCGGTGCGTGACAAACAGGATAGGCAGGTAGAGGCCAACGGCGGCCGGCATAGGCAGTTTGAGGCGGGAGACCCGGTACTCGCGCGCGATTTTTCACAAAGGGGTAACCAATGGTCAGAGGGTCAGATTATTGCCACTACGGGCCCAGTTTCGTACAAAGTTGAGATTAAAAATGGGACAGTGTGGCGTAGGCATCAAGATCAGATTATTCCTTTGCGAGGTAAGAATCGTTACTCTTTATCACGTACGAGTATTACACCTGTAAAAGGAGATAGAAGTGGTCTGGCCGGCGCCAGTGGCGGTGAGGAATCAACAGCAGAAGTTGCCGGTGGGTCAGCTATCGGTGATAGTAAAATAGCGACCGCGGAAAAGTCAGAGGTTGAGTCAGACTATGGAGACGCAGTTGACAACTCGGATGACGAGGATTGTACCGAGAACCTCAATGCTGATTTACCATCCGCAGCATCTGCTCGTTCCGTTCGTGCATTTAATAGAGCTCTTAATAAAAGAAATATGTAAATCATATTATTATGTAAAAACATAACTATGTAATTATTACAATATTGTCTTCGATTTGGTGGTGGGGTATGTAGCGTAGGCGTTTATTATTATGTGTGATGTGGGTAATACTGAATAAAGTTAGTTAGCTTCCAACTTGCCTTTCATTAACATTCCAATATGGATGAGAATAATATAAGTAATATTTTAAGAACGCGTCACCTTTAGGCACATTTCCACGAGTAAGAAATGGAAATGTACCTTAACTGAAGGAAGTGGAGCAAAAGGGAACGACTTATACCCAACGAATAGGCGATAGAATGAGTTAATGTCGCGCATGAGCACGTTGCAGATGTACGCTTCTGACGCCACATACATATGTTGAAACTACGCGGCCTCATAGTTTTTCAATCAAAACTTTTTTCTGATACATTGTATTTTTAATCAATCGTGGCCGACATTATAATATATAATATGACGCTCATGTTTTCCAAACGCTGTCAATGACAGACTAGTCGAAAATAACAGTCGGTGAAGCTGTTCTGCCATAGTTTGTTTTGAAGTGCATATATAAATAAGTACATTCAGTTATACTATAAAACCTGATTGGGGTTTTTAATTAACTTAAAAAAAGTTTATAGGCCTAAAATTATTTATAAGAAAGAAAAGGAATGACAAATGTTTGTTTCTATTTAAATCGGATAGGCAATAATTTATATGTGTAATAAATAAAGCAAAGGTAATGGCCCATTTAGTATGAAAAATATACCTACGGCGTACAGAAATGAAATATGGGGGGAATCAAAGACAAATGATTATACTTTTCAATGGTAAGTGGTGCATTACTGTGGCCGATGGGGATCATGAAATAAAATATAATACATTGTATTATTGCGCGACCGCAACAAAGCTCGGGTGAGACCGAGACAGCAATATACGTGTTATTTATTACCTGACCGAACGAGTTTGCTTATTAAGTGTCACGATGATATTTTTATTTAACAAAACAATGGCAAAGTAAGTCTGCTTGTTTCATTTTTAAGTCTAAACTACTGAACCGATTTTGGTTAAATTGCTTGCCCCGTAGTATACATGTAAAGAATGAGTATTTGTTTAATACCTTAGGTGCATAGCATAGATTAAGAAAATACATTATTTAATTATTTTTTATCTATCATGTCATGTCAAATTCCTATGAATAGACAAAAAAATATATCGTATATACCTACATATTAGATTTGTAGACATTTTTCCATGGGATAAAATAATTTAGAGACGGGCGAAACCGCTGGTGCAGCAAATTATTATCCAATTTTGATCGGTCTACTGCAAGATCTCTCCATTAAATTATTTTTTCTTTTTACATGTAATGAACAGTGGGTTATGCCTGCATTATTTACCATTATTTTCGTTTTTGTACAAAAACATTTTTGAACCGGGTCGGATTATGGGCCACCTTTGATTAAAATGCATTATTTTTCATAAACAAAATGAAAAGATGAACATCAAGTGGCTTCGATCTAGTATTCTTTTGAAAAAGTAGAACTAGCTGCATTGGTATCTAAACTATTTGTATATTAAGCAGAAAGTCTTTACGACGTTTTCCATGGACATTCTAATTTTGAAATTTCGTTTTGTTAATAAAGTTCCAAAATTAGAATGTCGATTAAATCGAACTTGTCAGTGTCGCTATTACGAATATAACAATTCACAATAATGAATTTACAAATTTGATTTTAATAATTCTGTTTTTACATTGCCTTCAATAAATTTTGTTAGATAAAATTTGATTGTTTTTTACAGAATATCATAAATATAATCAGGTAAGTGTAGATTGACTTTTTATTTATTTATTTATTCGTATGAGCAGTGTAGTGCAGTGGGTAGTTTATAATTCCCTTTGTATTCAATTGCGAATGCTTTCTCATACAGAAAGTATTATAACATTTTTGGAAAATGGTTACAATTAAAAAACATTAAAGTCAGTCGTATGTTTTTTTATAACAGTAACTACCTATGAGTAAATTGATACATAGATTTCGACTGAAACAAATGGTTTTTATTATTATTATATTAGCGTTTAGAAATGACAGATAAATACGAATTCTTACATAATTACTAGCGTAATAAGATGGCAAGTAGGATTAATGATAGGCCTTGACCGCAGGCTATACAGCTCTTCAGTGGCCATTTCCATCAGCCAGCTAAGTTACGAGACCACTAGATTTATAACCTCTAGCCTCATTACACCCGTAATTATGTTTACGGGCCGTTTTTATTCGAGAACCCACAACTCTCGTAAGCAAAATTCGGGAGCTTCGTTCCGTAATTGAAGTCTAACTTTTTGCTCGGGTTTTTTTGTGTTAGGTACAAAAGAGGCCTTATTTTATGTAGGTACCTCGTTATGTTAAGTAAAAAGTTGTCATTATATTACCCATTACATACCATTATATTAAGAGAAAGCAAATATTTTTATTTACTTAGAATTTGCTTAAAACTGTAGACATACTATATGAAGATACAATTTAGCTTTTAGCTTTACGGTCAATAAGTGACTTTTATGTATTATTTCGTATATTAATATTTTTGGAAGGTTAATATGTAGGTAGAGTACTAAAACTTTACGTTTCCATCTGTTATGCTCTCTACTAGGATACTATTCAGCTGAGTCAGCAAATAGGGAGGACAATCCAGAGCCCTCCCAGGGTACTAGCCCCGACCATCGTTACCATATTAGCATACCCACGTTCCCGGGACTCCCCCCATCAGGCGCCAAGAGAAGTCCAAGGCAGGTAGGTTAAGTCGGTGCGAGTCCGACATACCCACCCGTAGACACTATTGTCGGCATTTTTTTCATTTTATATTCTATTCTATTCTAGGTACCGAAGGCTTTAACAACACACGGCTGTAACAGCAACATATACGTGACGACTGAGATGTTTTCTTGGCTTAATAACACGTACTGACCCTCATCAGGACTTTATTATCTATGGTGCACACTGCCGCTATAAAGCAACGAAAAAGTCGATCATTGCCAATAGGCCCTATATGTGTTATTGTACTTTACCAGAAATATAATAATTCCAACCAAATAAAGTGTCTGGTCGAGGTTCGTCCCAATTTTCGACATGTTCCGTGGTCACCGCATGCCACGGTTACTACAATTTTTATGAGTCACTCGTGCTACACCTCGCTTTTATTTCTTATTTCTTTCCCCAAACGCTGTATGAAACGGCTAGATCCCATTTTTCGCCAGCCGGCATTTTGCAAATTTCGATTCCCGACGAGTTAGAAAAATAAAGATTTCACACATGCCTTTCACCAAGTTCGTTTCAACTTTTTTATTCTAACGTTGCTTCAAATAATCCAGTTAAACTCACTAAAGGAGTTTTTGTTACAAAGACGACGTTTATAGCTATAGCTTTTATTTGTTCCAATGCCATTGTTCTGTTATACGATGTGTATGGAATTAGATTATTATGTTCCCCGATGTTTCAACAGAAGCGAAGGGTATAATGAAATGAGCTGACCCTTACCTATTTCAATAACCCCAAAGCGATAACAGCTGTTAGGTTGATGCCGTGCATAATAATGATGTTCATAAATTAATCAAGGCGAACGAGCTATTAAACTGCACAGTGGGCACAGAATTACACAACATTAGCTCAAATTACCCCATAACACAACGGAAGCTTGTTGGCGCATTCCGGGATTGGTGTAACTTTGCCCTTTTACCTCCTGTCTTTGTCAACGCTCTTTGATAATAGATCAAAATGCTTTTCCCCGAAAGGATGTACTCGTATTATGTATAATAATAAAACACCCGGGTAATTCGCTACGTCCGCGTTCACGGAACTGAATTATTACTTTTCTGCTTTGATACAAAAGTTTTCTTTTGAGGCTAAACGTGCCTTTGTGTTACTATCAAAATTGTCGATATAGTCATAAAAAGCGTATCCTATGCTTGCTTATATAGTTAATAGCCTAACTATTTACATCAATAATACGCTTGTAAAGCTTTCGGGAAGATAATCCTTTCCACGCGTTGTACATTGTACAGTACAAGCCGTATATGTATATAAAAAGGGAAATTGAATTTCTGTAATACTAAGCGAAAAATGTAATGGATAAATTATATTATAAATAAATCGTTGATATATTTTATACGTCAAATTAAATAACATACAATAATAATAATTGATTGTTAATTAAAATATTTTAATGCACTTTAAAATGTGTAATTGTGTTTATTATGTCTCCGAAATTATATTTCAGTTGAAGCTATGTCGATTTCTTCTTACTTTAATATCATTTCACGCTGTCCACACATGATTTTTTCAATATAAAAGTAAGAATTGATATTCTGGATGGTATTATTAGAGGTATTTGGATTAGTAAATATGAATAAAAGACACGTTCATAGGAAACAACTATTCACGGCCGAATATGTGAGCAAAATCGGAAGCGATGTAATAATTATCAATAAAATCGAAATATAAATATAGGCGGAATAAATGAAAATAAAAATAATTATAACTTCGCACCGCATGCCATAATCATGACGGGGCGTAAATCCGGTATCTAATTCTTGTTTTAATAATAATAATAATAATTTCTAAGGACAATGTCACACAGATTATCCCCAAACTAAGCCAAGGTTGTACTATGGCTACCAGATAGATAGATAAATACTTAAATACATAGAAAACATCCATGACTTAGAAACAAATATTCGTGCTCATCACACAAATATTTGCACTTACCGGGATTTGAACCCAGGACCACCAGCTTCGTAGGCAGGAGCACTACCAACTAGGCTACGGTGACCGTCAGTCAATTAAACGATATCAAGTGTACTTACGTGAATAATATGGATGAATATAGTTATTGAAAACATTATTACGTAATATTCAAACAAAACCTTTGTAAAACAATACAAACAAAGCCCCTATCAACTTCATTAGGTACCTACGACATTTCCATCTGTTCAATTTATCGGACAATAAAAGTGTTGGAATCCGTTGTTTCAGAAATGAGAGATGTGGACTATTGTGCATCTAAAAGCATAGCCGGCTATTGTGACCGCACTGTCGCAGAGCTTTCATCGCGATCACAATGAGGATCTTATCTCTCGCAAGTTTTATAACGCTGTGCCGATTTTATCTAACCAGAACATGATAGCATCATAAGAACTCCATACATTATACAACATGTAACTTAATTAACGCACATTCTGAAAATAGTTTGTTCAGAATTGTTTACTGAATCGATTTATATCATTTTTACTATAGGTAATTTTTTATTCCAGCACAATTAGAACTACGGAAATTTTGGTCATATTAACCCTGTACAGTCAAAACAAATTGAAATGGACCGTAAGTCAGAGTAATAACTTTTAAAATCGCTGTTTTATTTGTATTCATACAAATTCTATCATTCAATACAAAATAAAGAAGAAAAATAAACTTTATTCCAAGAAACTAATTTAGTAAATAACAATGCATATACATGTTAAATTAAAAATTAACTGTATGTTACCTACATACAGTTAATTATAATGATTACAACATAATATTCTAATTTGGGTATTTGAGGGTGTGCGTTAATTACGTTACATGTTGTATATTCATATGAATTTAAATAACATTATTCGAAGACAGTCCGGGCTTTCAAATACTAATAAACCATTATAGGCTGGCAATCCTGGCTGGCCTCTAGGTCCAGTGGTAAGGGACCCTGGCTGTTCAGCCAGAGATCATGGCTTCAATCCCCACAAATCTTTGTGTGAGGGGTACAATTATATTATTTATTCTTTGGGTGTAGTGTCGTATTTTGAAATATATAAATATGCTTATCAGGTGTTTGTACAGACGCCAGCACATCAAGCTACCCCAATCTGTCAAATTTCCCCAATAGAAAGTGAACTTTATGCTTTTGTGATAAAGTTGAGAATCTATAAAAGAAATTTGACAGATTGGGGTAGCTGGATGTGCTGGCGTCTGTACCATAGTACAGGTTATCCTAGTTTGGGGTCAGATGACAGTGTAATAGTTGTAACAATACATATGTTTATTCGTATATGTAGGTATCGAGATAATAATAGTAGTTACCCATTATTTTACCTCCGCAGAAAATGTTATGTTCGATTGAAAATCGGAAGGCTATTTTCTTTACAAAACAACACTTCTAAAGAAATATGAAGGTGCTTATCTCCATTCAGTTTTTGTTACACCATAGTTACGGACGTAATTCTAGACTACATGTTCAGCCTCTGGGCCACCCGAGCTACAAAGGAAGACCGTAATTACAACTCATTCAAATTACGCGAAAAAAGGGAACACCAAAAAGATTTTGTAAGACAATAGACTTGATAGATAACGCAAGATACATCAGATATTATTAATGAGATAATTCTGAGTAACTAATTAAGTAAACTTGTAATGAAGTCTTTGTTTTAGCGTTATTTTTTGTTTCCTTGTGGAAGTTGTTTACTGGAGGATGAGTAAGGTTACAATTATTCTGGGTTTCTTACATCCGATGTAAAAAGTAAACCTTTATGGAATTACTCACACTCACAGCAAGTTTTATATGAGTATAAAGTCGTTCGTACCACTTTAGAAATAAATAATAAATATTTTGGGACAAGTGACACACTGCCATCTGATTTATTTATTTAAGGATCGTCAACGTTACAAAGTTGCAACACTTCAAGTTGATCCCAAAGTAGGGAGTGTCTGTACCAAGGTACCGGACAACTGATAAAAATACTTGTATATTCTTAATATATACATATTATAAATAAATTACATCCAGACAAAGAACAGATAATGGACACACAAAATTTGTACTGGTTGAGGATTGAACCCAGCACATCTAGCTTAGTAGCCACTAGACCAACAAATACACTTTTGACTACAAAAACCGCTGACATAATAAATCAATGCGTGATTCCGGACTCCACGTTTGTTCAGGGACGTGTTACATCCTGCCACGGTGACGACGGTTTAATTATTGAAAATACACTATGTAGTAAAAATATTAAGACTTAAACTAGATAATTAAACATAATCTCTTGACAATAACTTGATACAAGCTAGCTAAATATCAAGGCTATAATAAAATAAATTTTATAAATGTTTTCATACAATGTGTACCTAAATATCTATGTTACTAGAAATAATAATGTATACAACTATATTACTACAAACATGTTCTGACTATTTACAAGCGCTTTTTTAAAGTCTACGTGAATAAAAACCTTTTTTATTTTATTTTATTTTTATTTTACACCTTTCTGTTGTTTATCGTACATATATAGACTCATGCCTGTTTCCCAGAGGGGTAGGCAGAGACAACGGATTCCCATTTGTCACTATCTTTGCACACCTCTTTGCCTCGTTTACTGTTTTTTTGTTGTTTAATTGTCGCGTTAGAAATTTGTTGTTTTAGTATTTGTAGACGCGAATCGCTGAATGCAATACAATTGTGTTTTATTTGTTGGAGATGTATATTTATAAGGTAACGTTAAAGCTAGTATTTAATATAATTTGCAAATTGTGTTATTCTATTTAAGTACCTCAAGAATTAAGGAGATACTTCCCTGGGCGAGTTCGGCGAATACATTTTATTAACACATCTAAAATATTCGGGAGAATGTGAAGATTAGAATATTTAATATATGACTATTCTGAATGAAAATATAAAAAATATAAAATTAATTACAATTACTCCAAATTCATATAATATTAACTCTTATATCTCCTAAATAACACCTGATCATTATAAGCTCTAATGAACTTATGGCCTAAGTTTGACCTTCATATTATAATAATAATAATAATATCTGGGGACAATGTCACACAGATCATCCTAGCCCCAAACTAAGCAAAGCTTGTACTATGGGTACCAGGCGACGATATACATACTTATATACATACTTATATAGATAAATACATATATACATAGAAAACATCCATGACTCAGAAACAAATATTCGTGCTCATCACACAAATATTTGCACTTACCGGGATTCGAACCCAGGACCACCAGCTTCGTAGGCAGGAGCACTACCAACTAGGCTATGGTGACCGTCAAATTTTTCCTGTTATCCTATAATTATGAATTCTCCAATGAACTTTTCAATCGGCAACCCCTAAGGACCTCAGTATAAATTGTAAGATACATCCCATGATAAGGGCACAGGGACTATATTACCACGCCCCATCAATCAAAACAAAGGCTCAGAGTGCGAAAATAAATTCTGCTGTATTAGCATTTCGATAACCAGAGGGGATTAAGAATTTATACTCGAACGAAAAACGAAGCAATTACCGATCCGCGCAGAGAACAAACTTTGTTTTACTTGAAAGGAATTAATATTCATTAAAAAATCTTTCTCGGCATCATTCTCTTCAAACTTCGTAATCAGGCTGTCAGAGATGGGGCCGGGGTTGGCGCACAACCGCCGCTTGTGTCAGCAAATTTAAGACTTACCAACTGCAAGTAGGATTTTTACTGTTATATTTTCAACATTGCGCTCAAATTACGTTCGCCAATTGAACTTATTTGATATCTGTCAGATTGCCTCTTGAGATCAGATACCATTAATTGAGATTGTTCATATCAGAGGCAATATAGAATGGAAACCGGTGAACGGGTATAATATTTCAGTGAACTAAAAACGTTGGGAGCGAACCGTAATTTGAAACTTTTGAACGGGACCGATCATTTGTCAAAAATTCCGGAACACATCCTTTCAACCTCACGTTTTAACCTTATTTTCCGCTAAACCCACAGTTTCCTTTCAGCTTACATGTATATAAGTTAAATAGATATAGTTATATTATATGTTGTAGGACCTACTTAGGTAGATAAGTTCATTTTTATACAGATACTTAGGCAGATGAAGAGCGTATGCACTTGAAATATCCGTCCAAAATTTAAATTTCTTAGGTTCTTTACCTATATAAAGAAGAAAAAAACCCATATTGTGTCAATTCCTTGTCTGTGGGTCTGTTCTTAGGAACCGAAGGAGGAATTAAATTCCTAGTCCAACGCAATCAATAGATGCGGCCGTTTATGTCGCAATGGCGCATATTTTGACACACACGAGGGAGACAAAACATACTATATATACTACTTTCCTTGTACCTGTACACCGACAACTGCCCCTCTCAATAACTCCATTCTCCGATCTTTACTTTGGTTGTCTGGAAGAGATCACATTTTGTGATAAGACCGCCCATTGTATACTTTTAAGTAAGTTTAATTGTTTTTTATTTTGTTATTTCATTGGTGTACAATAAAGAGTTTATCTATCTATCTATCTATCTATCTTTCCGTGGTTCCTCGGAACTCGGCACCCTTACGATTCGGGTTTGAGTCCCACGCAGATTAACTGTTTGTGTCGCCCATAAATTATTGTTCTCAGTCGTGAATGTGCTGTGTCCGTGAATTGCGTGTCTTTAAAGGCCCCTGTCAAAAATAATTGAATCTCTGATGAATTATCGTCTTCAAAAATGTCTTATAGCAGAATCAAACATCCGAAAACATCATTTTTTCATTATGATCTCAAAAAAATAAGCAGTAAAAGTAAGTTTCCCGTGAATGAAGACCCATTTACGTACCTCCAAGTTTATCAGAAACATCGGTGCGCGAATCCGAGTTTCGGCCGGTTTTTTCTATTGATAGAATATTGGCTTGATTTTAGTTCATTTGGATAATTGCCCAGATGTTACGGATAGTACAAACTCTAGTCCAGATAGGGTTATATGGTTTATAAAACTTTTCATGGTGCAATAAGGAGTTAATTACACTTTATTGCACTAAATCGAAATAGAACTTTATAGCATGAGTTCGCTTACATATTATTATGATCTCGTAACAAGGTAGCTAACACCTATCCGAAGAATGTGGATATATGCCACCAAAGGTAATGGCCCATTTAGTATGAAAAATATACCTACGGCGTACAGAAATGAAATATGGGGGGAATCAAAGACAAATGATTATACTTTTCAATGGTAAGTGGTGCATTACTGTGGCCGATGGGGATCATGAAATAAAATATAATACATTGTATTATTGCGCGACCGCAACAAAGCTCGGGTGAGACCAAGACAGCAATATACGTGTTATTTATTACCTGACCGAACGAGTTTGCTTATTAAGTGTCACGATGATATTTTTATTTAACAAAACAATGGCAAAGTAAGTCTGCTTGTTTCATTTTCAAGTCTAAACTACTGAACTGATTTTGGTTAAATTGCTTGCCCCGTAGTATACATGTAAAGAATGAGTATTTGTTTAATACCTTAGGTGCATAGCATAGATTAAGAAAATACATTATTTAATTATTTTTTATCTATCATGTCATGTCAAATTCCTATGAATAGACAAAAAAATATATCGTATATATTAGATTTGTAGACGGACATAGTAAACTTTTTATCCCAGTGACATTTTTCCATGGGATAAAATAATTTAGAGACGGGCGAAACCGCTGGTGCAGCTAATTATTATCCAATTTTGATCGGTCTACTGCAAGATCTCTCCATTGAATTATTTTTTTCTTTTTACATATAATGAACAGTGGGTTATGCCTGCATTATTTACCATTATTTTCGTTTTTGTACAAAAACATTTTTGAACCGGGTCGGATTATGGGCCATGACCTTTTGAACACAATCGTCCTATAATAAAGTTGAAAACCAATAAATTAGAAACAAATCTACTCCTTATAAAGGGTAAAGCTATGTGTCTATATGAGTGTTAACCTTTTCACATATCGACATTAGAATAGAATAGAATACTCTTTATTGTACACCATAAAAATAAATACAACATGAAATATTACATAGACAAGTTGTACAAAGGGCGGTCTTATCGCATAAAGCGATCTCTTCCAGACAACCTTAGGATGGATAGGAGCTGAACATTAACTTATACCTAGCAGTAGGTGTGCAACAAGAGATATACCAAAATTATGGTATATCCTCAAATAGAACTATTTTTAGTAAATTGACTGTTAAAATATGAATCACAAGCCGCGCCCCGCGGTTTTACCCGCGTTATATTTTATAAATTATCAAAGCTCCTCCCCCGTAGGTGAGAGCGTGATAATATGTAGCCTATATGTTGACCCGACCTCTTAGTAATATTCATGCAAAATTTTAAATAAATCCATGCAGTGCTTTTTGAGTTTAGCCCGGACACACATACAGACAAACAGACAAAAAATTTGAAAACTATATTTTTGGCTTCGATATCGATTGTAGACCACGCACCAAGTATCCTTTTTAAAAAATATTTCATGTACAGTTTTGACTTTCCTAAGATTTTATTCTATGTATAGATTACACAGTCATAAAACCACTAAATAACATTTAGAATATAAAATTGGAATTTTAGTTGTATATTAATTAAACTAAGTTAACTTCTAACATTTATCATGACTTCGCTTGTTAAAGTTCTTCCCCCCAGGCTCAAGAAGACAAGCTAAAGGTATATTCATCAGAGTTACGAGAAGTAAACTTTAAATAATAGTGCGATGTTTTTGGAGTTCAATAATAACATAGAGGATTTTGACCTCTAATTTGACTACCTACAGGTAAGTCCACAACCATTTTATGAAGATTGTTTGTCCATATGTCCCGATGTATTTATGAATGAAATAAATAAACTATCAATGCGAAATTTGTATGAATGTAAAAGTCAGTGTTACGACAGTTGTTGAAATAATATCCGCATTTTATTATAAAAGTTTTACCGCGATATAATAACGATTTTTACTATCAGGTTTATCCAGCGGTGAATCTAATTGGCTTTACATATGTATAATGAAATTTTGGAGGGTGAGGTAGAGAATATCTCCCCCCAAACAAGGGGCTCGCCAATCGCCTCAGGCACATTCGCAATTGGTTGTTTCTGAATATTTGCCAACAAGAAAGGTCGATAAGGTTGACTTGAAACTATAGAACCCGGGACCTTATAATTAACAGACTACCCTTGAAGTATAACTTCTGTATGTACAAGTCGGGTGGTACAGTTCTCCGTATTAATTTAGTACGCACGGCTACACATCAAGTTATACACTTCCAATTTAAGCTGACCTGTCATTGTATGGAAATACTATACAACGCAAGATCAGCTTATACTGGGAATGTATAGCTTGATGTGTAGCCTAAATAAGACTCATGTTTGAATTTAATATTAAAGAGCATCTCATTCTGTTCAACGTATTCTTTTAATTATTTAGAATTATATATTTAGCATTTAAAAAGCTAATTGATCTTTCTACAAATTGGACTGGCGCTGAGGACAGGATCGCTGTGAATTAAGCGCATTCGCGACATCTTGTGTGAATCTTCACGCAAAACCCAAGTTATCGGGCGTGTTTGCAACTACTTGAAAAAATATTTGTTCGATAGATTCATGGAATAAATATTTGAAATAATATTATGTTTACCGGGATCTTGAATAACCAATTTGTAGTATGGTAATTGATTACCAAAAACACTGCATAAATCATACACAAGCCGATTTGTCGCACAACGACTCAAATTTCTCAGTTCTCTCGGTCAATTATGTAGAAACCTGCCAGCCATAACATCTGCCAGGTACAGAAATGGATACGATACAACCAAACCTTTGATTTTCAGCACTCAACACGTTCCTTTCAATCTGAAATGTGCTTACAAAGGGAAAAGGCAGATCGTTGTTCCCTTTTGTAATGGTATCAATCTATAGGAGACAAAAGCACTGCTGATGTCGGTTCACAATAAATTAAATCGTTGATACCCGACACAAGTAATGATAATACCCTGATTTACGCTCCGATTCACGTAATCTCTCTCTTCCGATTGACAAATTCAACAAATTCGTTTACTGCCACATATCTGCTTAGATTGACGGCATTGTACAGGTTGTAACTTATCGCCTTTAACCATGTGACCTTTGAATACAGCCGAACCTTTCAAAATAACACACACACCATTCGTTCCGGGTGATAGGCAGTGGCTAACTACGGCCTCGCAAAACTTGCGAGGCCCTAGTTAGGTCTCGAACCCAATAATAAATACTAAACTACCTACTCACTTCTGTCGAACCGAAAGATTTAGTTTAGTTGGTCCTAAATACAAATTTAATTTTAACAAAGCCTCTTCGTTTTTTTGTGATAATTTTGCTATTTTACCCCCGACATTGGTCGGAGATATTACATAGCTAAACATATTTGGACTAAGTTTTTTTTAAACATCAGTGTGAGTTTTCAAAGTTCATACAGAACGCGTTTCCTGATTATATCGGATCCGTTGCAATAAAAACTCTTGTATTGGAACACAAAGTGTCGTTTTACAATGAGTTCTGTTTTACGTGTAAATCCGTTTCTTACTACGCGCACTATTCACTAAAATTAATGTGCCAAATATGTATACAAATATTTAACCGACTTATAAAAGAAAGAGGTTGGAAATTTCACATTTGACAATTATGTAATGTTTTCTTTTGCTTGTATATTTCGTTTTCTGACTATTCTTCCGTAGTTAGTGAACCCATATAGATAATTCTCATATTCCATGAAAAATGGTTTCTCCATAGTCCCATATAAATATTGTCCAAATCCGTAGTTATGAAGAAAAGCTTAAGGTTCTATGTATGTTTTTAAAACAGTCATTATAAAGTATAATTTCTTCTTGAATTGAAAAGAAA
Organism: Pseudoips prasinana; assembly: GCA_951640165.1. NCBI lineage: Eukaryota > Metazoa > Arthropoda > Insecta > Lepidoptera > Nolidae > Pseudoips > Pseudoips prasinana. Next base: position 12,050,028 of record OX621239.1, read on the forward strand.
CCCTATAATATAAAAACACTTTTGTTCACTAATTAATTGAAAGTGAATTTCTGGTAAGTCACTAATGGGACTAGTCCCTCCCTCTTACCTACCACTGTAACTCCTGTAAGCCAGGATCAACAGTGGCACACAATGAAATGATATTGACCGGTGAGGCTTAGGTATTTCCCGGGGAATCGTTTAACAGTCTTGGATCCCGCAACGTAAATTAGAAAATAAAGTAGTAGTAGTTTCGAGGCTGGAGCCTTATAAAACGAGATAACTGCGACTAGAGAAGCCAACTGCACAAGATCGAGAATATATTTGATTTCAATAGGAGGTAGACAAAAGTGCTTTTACACGCGGATGTTGTTCCTTGTTGCTACGGAATCTCTATAATAAACTACTCCAGATATTGGTTGTGATTTATTTAATATAATATCACTTGCTAGAGATCACATTCCTAAAGTATGTGGTGGGCGGCTTGTTCATATTCGCAATGGAAAGTTTAACAAAGGCCGATTGGTGAAGGTACTTATTTAAAACTGAACAATTTACTTTTAAAACATTTACCATGTCCGGTAACAAACAACGCCACACAATTGTTTATGATTAGTCAAGTTGTATATAACCATTTACGAACGTCCGGAAAGAATTGATGAAAGTGGAGACCCATGGAAGAGAATATCCATATAGATTGCCATTCATTTAGCATTTCTTCATTTACATCAGCTATCGGCATAAATAGCCTAGAAGGTCGCGTAATGAACGGAAATTATTTTCCATGTTTTCGCACGTAGAATAATACATCGCTGCACTTCTTAGAACTTCAAGCTCAACCCGAAGCACACCTGCTTGTATAGGTAAGGCTTCTGTGCTTACCGTCCTATAGGTTTTACTCAAAAATTTCAACGACAACCGTTGGTTTTGTAGTAATTTAAAGCTACTAACCACGATCGTAACCCTATCAGCCCACACAAGTGAGCCGTAGCATATACTTCCTAGGTAGGTAGCCCCGTAAATTTTCTAAGAGTGTTAAAAGAGAGTCATCACGTTGTCGCTGATAGAAGTTAAGCCACTAGTGAAGCTTACTACTCACAATTAGCCGGTTTTAAACTTAATATTGCTTATTATATCATAAGTCGGTATGTAAGATAATTCGTATTTGCCATCGTCCAACCCTAAGCATGAAAAATTGTCGGGTCGGAACGTAAAATAACTTTTTATATTATAGCTACTGAAGGCTTCAAGGGTTGAAACATCGACGGTCGGATTCACAAACAGTACATAAAGATCCCACGATCTCACGTTTTTCTGAATTAAGTCGTGAAAGGACATCCCTAAAGCCCGACCCAACCCGAGATGTACCCAATTGGGGGCGCGGCGCAGGGTTTCCAGATAAGAGACTTTTACTCAATTCTGGGGAAAACATTTTGCGCACAGACAAACCTTAGGGAAAATATGGAGATTAAATTCTGACAATTCTGATTCTGATTAACTGACAAAATAATTATTTTGCCCATGTCAATCATTATACTAAAAGCTATCTCTGATAATTCTAAATGGTGTTAACTGTTGTAACATACTACAATTACAAGCATAATTTTGTTGGCAGGGATCATGTTGGCATGTTGATGGGGATCTTCATAGCATGGACTTTTCTCTTTTGTCCAGGCAAACTATGTTGCAAGAAATAGCTGATGACAGTTTCGCTTCAAAGATACGAGTTAAAACCACTTTTAAAACATTAAAATCCACTGAGGATTACGATGCCTGAAGAAAAATCATTATTGAAAGTGTTGCCTCTATGATAACAACAAATTTAACCACCTCACAAGCGAGATATATGGTGTCAACATTCCGCTCACCCTGCTTCACCCACAAGGTTTTTACTTTCCCGAAATGTGTTTGGGGTTGTCGCTCCCGCATAGGACTCCTTAGTCATGGACGAAAGTGTCCGCCTGTACAGCAATCTGGAACATAAATCAATAATGTATAAACTAATATTAAAATGGATTTATTTTCTCAACACAAGGTTGATATACTAAGTATTCGGTAATGACAATTTCATAATTAATGACCACCAGCAGGGCCACACCCTACTTTGCTGCATAACTGGCTTTCTAACTAGACACAACATTACATTACATTATTAATAAATAGAAGGCAAAAAATATGTATCTCTGATATAGATAACAAAAGCCCAACAATAACTTCACATAGGTTTTCTCTCCGGATGACCTATAGTTTTGTATTAAACAAGCCTTATCATTTTTGGGGGAAAATAAAATGTGGGAACTTAAAGATGTATTTCTGTAAACCCTAGCGCGTTACTAGCTAGCCTACTCGCGCCGCCTGCCACATTATTAAGTGATTCTTTAGAAACAAATCCCGTCCCAGTATTTTAAAAATGTTACCGCTGAAATATTTTTACATTTCTGTGACAGCTTATTTGTGAAAGTTTAATTACACGAGCAAAGTATACGCCGCGAGTTGTTTTCAATATTTCCAACGAAAATAAAACGTTTTATACAGAGAGATGTCTTTCGTCTTTCCCTCTTCATTTTTTAATGTCACTCCGTTTTTAAGTGAGTAATGATGTCTTCCTGTCTTATCTTGAAGAAATGCTAATATTTATCGGGATACAGACGTGTTTACACTCTTACAGACTTGTGCTTTTTTATTGATTGTTTGTTAATGTACAAATTATTCTATTATTATTATGTTGGCATACTCTTTTACTTCCTCGTTTTTCTTGCCATAAGCTATCATTAAAGATATGGTAATGTATTCAATAATACCGTATGCCAAAAAAAGAAAGGAGTATTCATTTTATCGTGTATACTATCATAGAGACATGTGTTTCTTTACCAATGGTTTGTTATTGTATAAACAGGAAATTCCTTAGCATCCTTCAAATTTTTGTTTGCAGCATTAACTGAACTTACTTACTTATCGTATGGGCAGTGATTACCCTGGTGTCAGAGTTGTTCAAGCCGCCCAATAGACTTCTGACATGGCTTAACGACCGTTGTCTAATGACTACAACCGGGACCGACAGCTTAACGTGCCCTCCGAAGCATGGAGAGTTTTTGCTTTAATTATTATTAATTATCATTCAATATTATTATGTACAAATAATATCTACATATTAGTGTACTCTTTATAGACAAAATAATTAAACAAAATTGGTTTAAACGATCTTTTCAACCAACGTTTGTTTCTTATTACAGTCTTCCTAACACAACACAATGGGTTGTGTTCCTAACCGTTTAATTATAAAATTATTGTATCCGCCGGTTTAACAGGCTAGTTTGGAGCAACGTTCTATTAAGTTCAGTTCAAAGTCTAGCCTTACATAACCGTTTAGCTATAAAATTATTGATGTCGCTAGTTTAACAGGCTAGTTTGGACCCAGATTCTTTTATGTTCAGCTCAAAATCTAAGCAAGCCGTTTCATTATGAAATTATAAATGTCGTTGGTGTTTCAGGCTAGTTTTGTCTCAGGTTCTGTTATTTCCAGGTCAAAGTCTAAACTAACCGTTTAGGTATAGAATGATTGATGTAGCTGGTGTTACAATGTATGTTGAAACCTAGTTCTGACATCTCCAGATCAAAATCTCTTTGGAGGTACTGAGAATACAAAAATTTAGGCTGTTTATAAACTTCTATACACATTTCTGACTTAACATTCCTGGGCTAGTATTTGGACGGTTAGGCCTGTAGCGTGGTTGGTAAATGCTTGTTTTGCACGCCGCATGTCGTGGGTTCGATTCCCACCCAGGACAGATATTTGTGTGTATGCACATGTCTGTTTGTCCTAAGTTTGGGTGCAATTATCTATAAGTATGTATTTATAAAAGAAAAGTAAGTAGTAGTAGTAGTAAGTAGTATATGTTATCTGGTTTCCATAATGCAAGCTCTGCTTAGTTTGGGATCAGATGACCGTGTGTGAATAATGTCCTAAGATATTTAGTTATTTTTATTAAGATAAGATATATTTTACTCAAACATTCCATTAAATACCCAATGTACTATGGTACCATCAAAAGAAGGAAAATTTAAGCATTTATTTTGTATGGAGTACATTAATTACCTTCCCACTCCTTTATATTAATCGACACTCGATTACGTGGGAAATCGACAGCTGTCTTCATTATCATATGAATATTAAGCCTTTCCACGTACAATTGACGTCATGTGAGTCGATTCACTTGCACTACGGAAACCACCCATATTGCCTACGCAATAAAGACGCTCTCTTGGTTAAATTTCCACCTACGAGGCGTCAACTGTACCTACGTTATAATTATTAGTGACGGAGGAGATAAATATGTACGTATAGCAAAGTTAAGGCGCTAAACATATAATTATCGAAATATCTAAACAAAAGCTAAATTTATACATGCACTCCACAGAAACGAATGATATTCAGATATCTCCGTTGCGAAAATTTTAGACACACTACACATTTTTATACTTATTTAGGTACACCCGTATGGCTTTGGTTATAGGGGCAGGAGAGTGGTAAGTAGTATCATCACATTTTATTTATTTGAAAGAGTACAATGCACAGCTTCCCAAAATCTAATGTTCATGGTATAGCCAGAACTACAGCTCTTATACATAACAGTATTGCGCCCTTGAATTTATGGAACTCCGTAAACTGCTTTTATCGGTGTCAAACGACAGTTGACCAAAATAAAGTCATTAAAACATAATTCCTCTATTTTAATTTTATTTTTGAAGTGAAATCTTCTTTAGCGGCGTTGTGCAATTTTTTGAATGAGTAAATTAAACTCGCGTCAGGACAGGTGACCTGATCGAATATTCGTAAGACAGAGGGTCTTCATTTTTAATTTACACTGGCCGTTTATACGCTCACATGATCGCAGCATTATTTTATTAATTATGTTAGATTTTTACAGCCTTTAGTTGTCCTAAATTTTGTTCCATTTTAAAATTGCTTTCCCACCATAAGGAGGGAAGCAATTACTATGAGTCTTTACCGCCCAAAGGTGGAAGGTAGCATCATCAACTCGCTACTCGGATCAACTAAACACTACTTTCCGAGTTTAAGAAATTAAAAAATAGTTTTCACTTCTATCGGCAGTCCCCAAAGACTGCACCGCATGTTTTTTTTAAGACAATGCAGGCACTACGTAAGTACCTGTATAGTAGGTACCGAAAAAATCGGTGTCTTTAAAAATTAATACATGTTTATAACTTCAAAAGCTATCAAAACGTTAACATATTAAAATGACAGCATTACCAACGATTCAAGACGTCGCTTACGGGCAAATGAGCGAGATACTTAGGATATCGCATAAAGAGTTTTCTGCCCCTCGGGCAGATGGCAATGTGGCAGCAAATCTCTATAGTGCTATTAACATACGTTCTATAGTTATGCTTACTGACTTTGTTTTCAATTATCAACCTCCGACAATAAATAATGGTAGTAAGATGTGTATGTGATAGGGTAAGGGTATGAAGATGAGTGTGATATGGAACCTAGTTCCTAAACAGAGGACGGTTTCGATTCAGTTTTTATGGGTACGGCGGTTTTCTTTCGCTCTACCGACAACTTCACTGGTGAAATGCCTCCTCCATATAGAACAAGCTGCACGTTAAAACATTCGCAGGGCACATTAATTAGTCGATCCCGGTTGTAGTCATCATAAAAAACCTTTCGCCTACTGTAACTGAGACAAAAGCTTGCCTCACTGATCATTTAAAAAAATACAATTATTTCCATACATGTTTAAAATAATGAAGTAACATTTAAACCGTAATAATTATGTTTTATAAAAGATAACGCCCGATTTAGCCTTTTGGACCCTTGTATCGCGGGGACTTTACAAAAAACAATAAATAGATAACACAAATAAATTGTCCTCTGCGAGACTCGAACCCAATACGCAAGGGCGTCAAGTTAGAAGCGAAGGGAACACTTTTTACACAATACTACGAGGTTTTAAAGCCAAATTGTGTAGCAGGGCATATTACAAATTTCTGATTATTTAAGTGATAAAAGTGCTTGGGATTGAGTTGTTCTGAGTCAACACACATGATTGTCATTAATCTTAAGTATATTTTATTTTAAAAAAGGATTCCTTCTGAGGTTTCTGGCAGTGTTTCTCAGTAGCTGCCACGTCATGCACTGCACGGTAGGGTAAAAAAAATATGACGATTCCACATACATGTAAAATTTTTACGGAATAAAGTACCTTAGACTTTGACTCCATGTTCTTAAAAACATTTACGTCAATTTTGTCTACATTTTAAAGAACATCGTTGATCCCAAACACCATTCAACTACTTTCCCTCAAAAGAAAAAATACCGATAAATTGAATCTCAATTCAAATTGTAATTATACTCGTTATATGTAGTTAAACATTGTCATAAGGATTATATTTTTCTCGCAATTAATAATACGTGTTTCGATCGTGTTCTGTTCATTCTATTTTGACCCGTACGCAGTAGCATATACGGGTGAGACTAGTGTGATGCGACAGAATTGGGTGTTGTCAACACACACGTACACTGCGCCACACATTCAGTCAGATTGGACTCCGGGATGGTTCGATCGCTCGTTCTAATATTAATATATGTTCATTATTGTCCCACAAACAACAAAGTTTATTAATGAATATGCTTAGCCAACAAGGCAAGTATTTACCTCCCCACCGGCTACCGTACAGTCAACGCCACAGCAGTGGACACACTTGAACTACTGCTTTTACTTCCTTACCTAACCAAATCGTCTGCCAAGCATGGCGATTATGACATATCTGGAGGTGGAGGGCGGTTCGGTGTTAGGCCTGAATTATTTGCAGTCAGTGTGGTACTTAGCTGAGCCATTGGATGGTGATTTATCCATTTTACTTTAATTGAAACGGTAGAACACCAATTACAATAATTAAAGATAATTATTACAATAATGATTTTAAATATTAATATGTAGACATAAACATTGATTTTAAATACAATCATACATTAATCTCACAGAAACGCGATACGTGATAGTAAGGTAGTTCATAGTGCACCTATGTTTGTGCAGATATTCCTGCATAGTGGGCCAGTCATGAACAGATTGTTCCCCAAAATTCGTCCAGAATATATATATATAAACAGTATATTCATAAAATAATGATCCATTTTATGAACATATCGTTGACTGTACAAAGTTAGAAGTTACAAGTAGAATATCGTCAAAACGCGCTGCTCCTGGCCAAAATTGGGAGGAACTTGACATGGGTAAGTATCATCCATGTAACCCCCCGGCAGATGGCGCTTACATCATTCAAACTTAGTTGATTTACTCAAATTGCCCTTTATTGTACTACCTATTCACTTCAGAGCTCAATTGATGTTAAATATGCTTAATTTTACATACGGAGATGTAGGTAAATAGTTTTAAGTTCGTTCTACTTTATTGCACAACATCGATGTTAGAGCACAGTAAATTTAGAAATAATTATACTCAATTTCTATTTTATTATTTGTTCATAAAAGAAATCGTTGCACATAACGTTGCTTATGTGAATAAACCTTAACCTTTTTTTTATAGACCTTTCATTTACAAGCGCTTTTTTAAAGTATACGTAAACCTTTTTTATTTTATTTTATGCCTTTTGGTGCCTTATAAATGTGTAAAAATAAATATTTATAGTATTATCTCAAAAATGGGAAATCATAAATAAAGTTAAGTTAAAATTTAAGAAAGTTTATTATGTTGTGCAGCCTTATCACGTTAGTAGTAGGTAGCGGTATTAGTAGTAGTGTACCGTCTAAATCATACATAAAATAAATAATATATTAGGTTGCTCGGGCTATGAGACTTAAAGTGTATTATTACTTAATCTATTACCGATACCTAGCATGCCTATGAAATTTAGCTCTTTCATTTAGTAGAGCCCAGCACAATGGCGTCTGTCGTAAATCAGCAAGATCGCAACAATAACATCTAGGTGGTTCACGTCTGCATTGTTGCGATCGACAATTTTGGGGAAAAACGTTTTGAACAACCCATTATAACACTAACCAGTAATCACCTAAAATCCTGCGAAATTAATTTTCATTAAAACTAGAGAGATAATATACTGAAAACTGTAACGATTAACATGTCACGTAATTATTTTTAGGTTGGAGTTTGCCAAGAGCCTGAAGAAAATAACGATCTCACGAGAAATTAAACTTGCATGCGCAGTTTTCTCAACTTGCATTCAATTTCTTAATAATTTTTATCTAATCTGTTACTACATGCCTGTGATGGTTAGCTGAATTTTTTTTTGAGCCCAGTACTCGGTGAAACCGAGTCGGTTTGAACGATGAAAGCACTGGCGTATATTGTGTATAACTAAATAATGTACGCGGGGTTCTTTATAACAATGATGCAGCCCATTACTGCACAACTGCACGGCAAAAACCTCTTCTCATAATGAAAAAAGATAAGCCATAGTCAAGGGCCTAGAGCGAGTTGGTAAAATTCACATGCCATCAAGAACATTTGAAGTACTCTCAGGCATGCCGATTTCCTCGCGTTGTTTTAGTTCTCCGTTTTAAGTACCAGATAATTAATTTGTAATACGCATATGAATTCAAAAAGTACCTGGTGATTGTCTGGGGTTTTAACTCGTAACCACTGATACCACGGTCCAACGGTCTAACTAACTACTAGGTTATCTCGTACTTATGAGACTTCGAGCCGATTTCACCGTTAAAATTAAACGCGATCAATGGACGCTAAACTCAGTTACAGGAAGCGGAACCGAGTTTAGCGACAATTGATCGCGTTTAATTTTAACGGTGAAATCGGCTCTTAATAATAGATACGTGAATATTAATCATATAATATGAAAATTACTGAAAAATTTTATCAAAATCCCTCTAGCCATTATGAACTATTTAAAATATATTTATATAGTCTCGAATTGGCATAAGTATTCACATGGTTCACAATGATGTATATAAGACCGTTTGGTAAAGTTTTACTCATTTATAAAACCAAAGTTTGAATACAAACTGAGTTCAAAGAGCAAATCAATGGAAATTTTCCATAAGGTAAGAATCAATGTGTCGAGGTCGCATTGTCCCCAGGGCAATAAACCGCTTATTGAAATCTGTAGGATCCCAAGCTATAATATGAACTTTAAGATTCCGGTGAAGCTGTGCGTTTTAAAAGCAATGTTATTATTTAAACACTGTATTAATCTATATCATGGTAACTATGCAACAATTTCAAAACTTGGTAAACTACTTTTCGGAGTAAAACATTTCGTACTTGCTATCAAGTACGAAATGTATTTTTCCCTTTAACTGTTATAAGTAATTAAAATTGAAACTATTGATTAAATTTGTCACTATAAGTAAATAAAATAAATAAATATAAAAAATAAAAAAGGATTTTATTCACGTAGACTTAAAAAAAACGCTCGTTAATAGTCAGAACATGTTTGTAGTAATATAGTTAAATAGGTATTAATATTTCTAGTTACATATTATAGAAATGTATGTACACGGATTGTTAAAATCCGTGTACCTTAAATATTGATAACATGTCTAATATGTAATATAGTATATGTGTATAATATGTAATATATCACTTTTAGAAAAAATAAGTGATACGAATAATTCCAGACACATCATAACGCGTACTTATCAACTTGAAATCACATATTTATATCATTTTTAGCGAAGTTCGGTCGGTCTTTTTAACTGACTTAAAAAGAAGGAGAAAAGATTATCAATGTGACTGTATGTTTTTTTATATGTCTGATTACCTGATGTTGTTTCTGAAAGGATTTTAATAATTATTTTTTATATCGATATTCAATTCTTTCGGAATATATACATTAATATTCCAATCTTTAAATAAAAGTTCAATTCGGGTGTTTATTAAACAGTCCTGGGTTGTATAGTACAAGACTATCACCACCCCATTTCATCCCGTGGGGCACGTGGAAGTCGACCCTAGGAAATATCTCCCAGGGGCAGCAGTGTGTCTCTGACACAACTCCATTATGTAAATCTTTAGGGGTGGCCTTTGTCCAGCTGTGGACATCATTCGGCTGATATGATTAATTGTATGTCTTTAACACAATTTCCCGTTGCCGTTCATCGTTAATTTGCCATAAATTTTGTTAATTTTTATTCCAAATTAAAGACACGTATTTTATAATAATAATAATAATGACCTCCTAGCCGAATTTCGGCCACGGCGGCCAGTCTCAATAGAGATTAGCCATCTGCGCGGGACATATTATAGTGCTCAAGTGTGTGCGCAAACACAGGAGCACTTTCTATTCCATCATTCTCATGATCCGATGGGACGCCTAGCGACACGATCGGAAAGAGGTCAGGCACTGGACCGACGGCTTTACGTGCTCTTCGAGGCACGGGGGTGTAACACCGCCAAGTCCCAGACTTCGGGTTGATGCTGAGAAATTTTTCTTTTTACAGAAAAATCCCAAAATCACTTTTGGCCTGACCCGATATTTGAACCCAGAACCTCGTTATCTGCTGGTGAACACGCTACCGCTAGATCAACGAGGCAGTCAACGTCCCGTATTTTACTACACGTGTGGCATAGTAATTAAAGTAGTCTTTTGCTACTACCTCAGCACACTCGTGTTACTAATTCGATCCCCGTATATGACTTTTTTGTGTGACTCGTATATGTGTAGTTGTCTAAGCCTGGGTTTGCCTTGTATCCATTAGTTGAATTACGTGTTTTCAAACTCTTGATTAAAAAATGTATTATTATATTGTAGAAAATAAACCGTTCACCGAACTCTTAACGGTCGAGAAATCACGTCGAGCCACGTGAACTGAAAGTTGGAAACAAAACGGAGGAATCCTTTGTGTTAGCGAACTAATTTACCGAAAAGCATTATAGGAGAAGTCCAATCATGAATTCAATGTGTGATTGCCACTTTGAAGATGTTTAATTTTACTAACCTATTAAAATAGGCATTGTGGAAGAAATAAAGTGCTGCTGCCGAAATTATTAAGCTGAATATTTAAAAGCAAAAACTGACTGACAGGAGGAACTGCAGTGATAGAACATGAACACAAAGCGTGCCCTTAGAAAGGATTTTTGAAAATTCAACCCCTAAAAGGAGTATAAAGGAGTTATAAAGTTTCTATCAAACAACGTGTTGTCTTGGTCTAATCATATTCAAACATGTCTTTACATGTGCTAGTGAAAATTAGTATTGAAGAATTTGGGATATTGGATGTTTTTAAATAAATACGTGAAATATCTATTTTCCTAAATTCTATTTTGTGATTATAGTCTAAATACGTAATCTATTTCTCGATCGGCTACGCGTCTGTGGCTTGCTATCAAGTCCTTGATTTTCGATGCGGAATATGAGATGGCCTTTTTTGACTGAAATAAATACTAGTTAAAATTTTCGACGGACCTGTTGGCGTGGTTGGCAAATGCTTGCTATTCACGCCGGAGGTCGTGGGTTAGATTCCCACCCAGGACAGATGTTTGTGTGTCTGGGTGTAATTATAAATTGTATATATTTACAAAAGAAAAGTAGTATATTTAGTATATCAGTTATCTGGTTTCCATACTACAATCTCTGCTTAGTTTGGGATCAGATGGCCGTGTGTAAATAATGTCCCAGGATATTATTATTATTTATTCAATGAAGACATGATTTAGGTAATCAATGCGTCAAATAGTTGATATCTACCTACCTCAATTATACTGTTAGTTAACGCTAAGCCAAATAACACTTCAGATCATGTTTCCGTCATTCGAAGTTAGTTATCACTTGATACAAGTTGACTGGTTACTATCGTAGTTAAGTAAATAGTAATTAAGTCGTTGTTGTTTATTGACTTAAAAGCAGTAAGTCATGTTCCCATGGATTATGTAAGGAATTCGAGAAAGGCGTATCATCTCTAATAAAGGATAGACTAAGATTTTGACAGCATTTCTATTATGTGTATGGTTGGGCTCAGTATAAATATGGACAGTAAGGTAACTAAGCCTAGTTGACGAAATAATTACCTACGCTCTATTGAAGCTGTAGGGTTGTAACTTTTAATGTTTTAGATACCTATAATGTGTTTTATTAAAATAAGTATATTTGTTTTATACATAAGCAGCACGGTTTAAATACGAAAGCTCCCGTTTTGATGAAGCCGAGTTCAAACAGCCGTATCCTACGCAATACGTACGATTTTTAAAAAGATTGCGGAGATAAACTTATACGCGACCACTCGTTTTGACGCGGCACTACAACCGCTTAGCTATGTCCGAGGAGGGCGATTCAAAGCGAATGCGATTATGAAGCGGTGACACGCGAATTCAATGCGATGCGGAGGCTATTACCTACGTGCACGCGTATTGTCTTAAACAGCCGTCACCGACGCCGCAAAAACACGACGGCACCGCATCCTGTTGGCGCGAAAATATCAAGCCAACTGATCGCGTTCGCTTCATTTCGCGCCGCTCCGCACCGCACCCCACGCGCGTTTTGTCACGTAGGCCACTTCAATAGGTTTCGACTGTTTGTTGTTTTGGCGCCGCGCCGCTTCGCGGTCGCGTCTAGATCGCTCGCGCAGAACGATTGTCGCATGTTTGTGATGATGATGGTGGTGATCTATTTTTATGCTAGGGCGGTATTCGGACTGCAAAATCTGTATTTACGGCATGGCTTTGCCTGTGATAGTGCAGTGTCAATTATAGATAACCGTAAAAGTGATACATCCGTTTCAACAGCAATACTTTTGTTATTTCTCTTACATAGTTTTATCCATTTTTTTATTAGGTAGGGTAAATACTGTAGTTTCTGTGGCGGATATGAGCCGTGAAAAATCGCACAATGTATTCCGGTACACCCGTAGGGTCAAATACTTACAACAAATTATAGCTTTTGTGAGCGATTTGAGTAATCCCAGATTTTATAAAAAAAAAAATGTGCTTTTTCTTCTTCCAAATTTTTTGAAATATCCTGCACAAAGTGCTTTAAATTCATGAATATAGGTAACTAGCTGTTACACGCGATTTCGTCCGCGACAATTTTGATTTTTATTTTTGCCTTTATTTTTAATATAGGTAATTTTTTACTCCAAAAATAATTTAAACTACGGAAATTATTGTCATATTAACCCTGTACTGTCAAAACAAATTCGCAGTTTTTTTTTTATATTGTATTCATACAAATTCCATCATCCAATACAAAATAAAGAAAAATAAACTTTATTGCAAGAAACTAATTTAGTAAATAACAATGCATATATATACATGTTAAATAAAAATTCAGTGTATGTATTATGATCACAACATAATATTCTAATTGGGGTGTTTGAGGGTCTGCGTCAATTACTTTACATGTTGTATATATTAATTCACTTCTAATCTACCCCACATGATAAGAGCAAGGAAACAATAATTGATTTTAGGAAATCATGCGTCTAACTTCAAAACTGAAAGATTTTCATACAAACTTACATCCCCTATTTTACGCCCTTAAGGGTGGAATTCTCAAAAATCATGAAATATTTATTTTTAATTTTTAACAGAAAGGCCAAATACCCATTTTCATGCCTTTAACTTAAAAAATGTCACATTTTTCATACAATTTACATATTTGTTTTTGTACTTATTTGACTTTCTAAATTTTCTATGAAAGTATTATATTTTGTAATCTAGGTCTCATATATAAGTACAGACGCCAGCACATACAGCTACCCCAACCTTTCAAATTTCTTTTATAGATTTTCAACGTTATCACATTAGCATAAGGTTCACTTTTAATTGGGAAATTTGACAGATTGGGGTAGCTTGATATGCTGGCGTCTATACGTTACATACTAACTAGAGAAGTATTGAGTTCTCAAAATCACCATTGGCCACATCATTGATACTCATGTTACCATAGGACTTATCGTCTTAAAATATTTTTTTCTTTTAAACCAGATCAATTAATTAGAAAACAAACAAGTTTTTTGTTTTTCACCGATCCCTTTCGTCTCTTTTTAATATTGGACTTATTTTTATGGTATCATACTAATAAAGACTACGCTTCATCTCTGCCGTCATTGTTCGAAGTTAAACGAGTTATTTTTATTTTATCTTTTATCTTTCCAATCATCAAACTTGACTTTTAGAGACAGATTTACGACTCAAGATGGCATTGAATGGTTTTATGTTAGTGACAACATTTGGCAGGGTCGCCAGGCAAATGACTATTTCTTCAATTTAGTACAATGAACTATTGTCCAGGCTAGACGATCGGTCGCGTGTACATTAAACACCTTGTATTGTTATTAACTAATTATGAATAACAATAAGTAAATTGTTTTTCTACAACACGCGACGCCATGTCTAGACAATTATTTTTAATGAAAACTTCTTTGGGCGCGTTGAGCACTTTTTGGTTGAACAAAAAGCATGAAACTCGTGTCATCGACACGTCACTCTTCCATGAACTATATGTATAACTATTATACTGAAGATTATTTATATAAGAAGTGTAAAAAATGCGGCTTCTGTGCTTTCGTTTGTAGTATTTAAAGCTATTTAGTAAGTCATTAACTAAAAAAAAGCTGGCCGCCAACTACAACTTTCTTCGTGAATGTTTTTGAATAAAGAAAAAATTCTTTTTGTGTATAATAATAATAATTGCGTCTTCCGGTTCGTGGTCGCCACTCGAGAACCTTTCTGCCCCAGCGGCCGTCGGCTCTACGAGCTATGTGCCCTGCCCACTGCCACTTCAGCTCGGCAATTCTTACGGCTATGTCGGTTACTTTGGTTTGCCTGCGGATCTCAACATTTCTGATTCGATCTCGCAGGGAAACTCCAAGCATAGCCCTCGCAGCGTAGGCAGGCCCCCTACAAGATGGACCTATGATCTTGTGCGGGTCGCTGGAAATCGCTGGATGCGGATAGCGCAAGACCGGCAATTGTGGAGATCTTTGGGGGAGGCCTTTGTCCAGCAGTGGACGTCTTTCGGCTGATATGATGATGATGATGATGACGATGAATAATAATTGTAATTATATCAGGTTTTAAGGTGACCCCGCACTACGGCCTTAGTAATAATATTTTCTTAATTTAAACATTTTATAACTTTGGGTATTAGAGCGACGAACTGTGTCGCGCCAGAAAGAATCCTAATTACTATATTAGTACGGAACTATATATAAATGTGATGAGTTTTGTAGCAAATTGTGGACCCAGGGACAAAAGTAATGGCCAGAACCATCAATAGACTAGTTTTCACTATCTTTTAGGCAAATCTTACATTCTGATATCATTAAATATAGGTCATCATTTGGGATTGGTGTTCGGCGGAAAATTGTATCCCCCAGTAAATGATTGAAGAGCAACGCACTCACTAAAATGTTACTGCTACGGCTACCTGCTGAGACGAAGACCATTCAGCAGGACAGACAGGGCAATCACTAAATATATTAAAATAATCCCTATACCCAGTCTATACGGCTCATTCATTGGTGTTGGTAATCAGTATTGTAATGTTACTTATGCCTTTTTATTTCTTGTATCTTCTTCTTCTTTCTTGTATATCCTTTTTCTTTCTTCACTAAACTAGAGCACGCCTTCGGGGGGATGATTTTTCTCTCTATAGTGTCAATATTTTATCATCTAACTTACTTATCGTATGGGCAGTAGTTACTCTAGTGTTAGAGTTGTTCAAGCGCTCCATTCGGCCTCTTGTCATTGCTTAACGAGTGGTGCCTAATGGCTACAACAGGGACCGACAGCTTAACGTGCCCTCCAAAGGACGGAGACGCCCAGAAATTAAGCCACTTTGGCGATCACCCATCTTGGACTGGCCTCGAACCTTGTTGCTTAACCTTGTCAATCATTTACGGATCGGTGAGCCGGTGAGGCATCCGGTTATGAGCGAATTTTCATCATGTCCTTCGTTCAGCCTTTTTAAAATTAAGAGGAAAAAGTTTTTGAGAGGAAAATGTTGATAATTCATTATCTCTGTTCATAAATGAGTAAAATTTAAGAATACAAAGTTCAAAAGCTTTAATATGGGACAAAGTAGGTGGTCGGAGTTGACGTAAAATAATGATTTTGAGTAACTCTGCGTCTTTTGAGGTGTGGCTTTCTAAAATACAAGCATCTTGTCCATCCTCCGCTTTGGTGCCTTTGGTGATAAAATATTTATTCATTGAAATACCAATATAAAATTTAGGGCTCTTCGTTGAACATATGTGATATTTTTTTATTACTGACTCTATATTTACTCTCAGTTGTTTTGTAGACTCGCGCTCTTAGAATCACAATACCCACCATTTTTAGGGTTCCGTGCCGAAAGGTTAAAACTGGACCCTATTACTAAGACTTCGCTGTCTGTCTGTCCGTCTGTCACCAGGCTGTATCTCATGAACCGTGTTAGTTAGACAGTTGAAATTTTCACAGGTGATGTACATATTTCTTTTGCCGCTATAACAACTAACTAAAACTAACTATACTAAAAAAATAAAATAAATATTTAAGGGGGCTCCACTACAACAAACGTGAATTTTTTGCTCGTTTTTATAGATAATGGTCCGACACTTCGTGCGGGAGTCCGACTCGCACTTGGCCGGTTTTTTATTCTTATAATTATATGAATGTAAGTTACAGCTATCAACTGCTACTTTAAATATCAACTGGTTATTATATAAAATAGTGCAGTTAATTACATTAACCGTATCATATAATTAGATCCTTACCGAGACCTAGTTGGAAAAAGTACTGAGAACTAACTTGAGAATAACAGCAAACTTTTCTGAATGGAAAAACTAGAAGCAAAAACGGGATAGAGTTTCTTTATATAAAAAGTAGCTCCGTATTGCACTATAAAACAAAATAACCATCTTTTTTAGTACGTCAGTAAAAATTCTCTGCACCGACTGAAGCTAACCTGCCGGGGACTTCCGTCTGCGAGCAGGATCGGCTCGCTCCCGCTCCGGTACGGCGGCCTTCTTCTGGATCATGACTGCCTGACAGAAGGAGACCACGGTGTCATGTGGTGGAGTTGCCTGCCAGCATCCATTCACGACTGCTGGCGGCGAAAATCCCGGCCGATCTTAACGACCCGAACTCGCCTCTCGGCCGGGCACTCCTCCAGCGTATGCTGGTCAAGAGTCCCGGTCACTTACGCTATGGTGACAATGTGAAGTTTTTCAACAATATTCTATTATATAACAGTTGATACCATGTTACCAGAACCACGTTTTGTTTAATCATTATTCACCTACTAAATTAACATTTACTAACTTCTAAATATCTAAATATTTTTAATACTCTGAAGGTTTCTTTGAAACCCACGGTGATCAAGTCTGACTGATACTTGCTAGTTCCTTATTTATTTTAAGTTAGTTGTTTCATTTGGTGTCTTCAAGAAAGGTAGTATTTCGGCTGACGATAAGAATAATGTACCACTGGGTGCCCCCAGTCGCAATTAAAGGAAGGAAAATAGCTGGCTATTTCATTTCTATGCTAATTATAAAATGGCGTAGGAAAATTGTAGTTTCTAGTAAATGTAGAACTTAATATTTATAAAAATATGCGTGATCTTTAAGCGGTAGTTGCGAAGTAATTTAATAGTAGGGGGTATTTCAGTAATACTCTATAAATTATTATTAGCGATTGCCTTACAGCTATCTAAATACGAGTATGTTTATAGTGTACTCGTAAAAACAACAGACTTGCTGTATAAACTATTACTAATATTTCATTAATAACATGGGTTGTAATTACACCCGTATCACCAAGGCGTAATTATATCCATCTGTTTTCTATCCCCATATCGTCAACCTTTCTTATAAGGATTATATTTTTTTAAATTTTTTTATTTTTAGTGTGCATCGTTTCTTCGTCTTGCACGACGTTAGTCTTATTCCTCTAGTAATAATATATGTTATTGATTATCTCACAGTTATCTTGGTAGTGCTGTGTGGCTGACGACACAGAATATCGCCACCCCCTCTTATCCCATGGGGGGGTAGAAGTCGTCCCGCGGGTACCTATATCACCGTTGCCTAGTTGGTAGTGCTCCTGCCTACGAATCTGGTGGTCCTGGGTTCAAATCCCGGTAAGTGCAAATATTTGTGTGATGAGCACGAATATTTGTTTCTGAGTCATGGATGTTTTCTATGTATTTAAGTATTTATCTATCTATATAAGTATGTATATCGTCGCCTGGTACCCATAGTACAAGCTTTGCTTAGTTTGGGGCTAGCATGATCTGTGTGACATTGTACATTATTATTATTATTATATCTACCACAGAACGGGCAGCAGCGTCTCTCTGTGTACCATGACTATCATACTGTGATCGCAAACCCGTCTGCCAAGCGTGGCAATTATGGCATATCCCTCCAAATGATAGACACAACTCTATTGTGGACATCTTTTGGGGAGGCCTTTGTCCAGCAGTAGTCTGACATGATGAATTATTTTGGTAAACTGTATCCACATCGGTCCAATATTTGCTTTAGCATATATAATAGCAAATCTTAATGTGAAATGCAAACAAAATCTAAGCAAGAGGTAAAAAATGAAAAGTAAATCCGTAGGTTCTTTCTAGATGTCTTCTCCGGGCTACCTGGGTAGCTGGTGAAAGCTACATGTTAGCTATGGTGGGATCTTTGCTCTCTTGATCTCTTTGTTCCTAACGTATGAACCCCCGCTTATGAACCGTGCCAGCAATCTCACCCTCTTTGTAAAATCCCACCTTCTTACATTAGTAACCTTCTGAGCTTTAGTCTGAAACCTATAAGGGTACCGTCAGATTATTGCTCAATTTAATAAACTGGTTGAGAGCTTCCTGCGTTCGCAACTTGCAAGTGCCTTAAAATTTATAATTTCTACTAGTTTAAAATTTAAAAATATATAGTAGCAAAATTATTTGTTATCTATTTAGATATTCCAAAGGTATAATATGTGACAAGAGACTGCGCTGATAGACAGATTGGTTGATTGGCTTAAACCTAGTTATTATTGTATTAGACTTGACTACTTAATTGTGAGCTCATGACAAGTACAGTGTTAGACAATAGACAAGTGCTGAATAAGTTTTTTTATTATTTTCGATTTCATTTTCTATTGACGGTCACCGTAGCCTAGTTGGTAGTGCTCCTGCCTACGAAGCTGGTGGTCCTGGGTTCAAATCCCGGTAAGTGCAAATATTTGTGTGATGAGCACGAATATTTGTTTCTGAGTCATGGATGTTTTCTATGTATTTAAGTATTTATCTATCTATATAAGTATGTATATCGGCGCCTGGTACCCATAGTACAAGCTTTGCTTAGTTTGGGGCAAGGATGATCTATGTGACATTGTCCCTAGATATTATTATCATTTATTCATATATATTTCTTATTAAATACATTTTAAAATATATAAAAAACAGAAATATACATTTTAAAATATAAAAAATAGGATTTGCAACCGGCAGCAGGAACAGGGTCTATGCTACCGGAGGTTACGACTCTAGAGACAGGAACCTCCTGACAATGCGAGCCGTGTCCAAAAGCACCGCTTTTTGGATTTTGTTCTTGACCCAACCGCCTAGCGTCAGCCTCTTTAGGTGTTTTTCGAGGCTCTTTGCTATTAATCCATTAGCAGAAACGACTATCGGTACAATGATAGCTGAGTCAACATCCCACATGCTGACAATCTCCCGCGCAAGATCCAAATATTTAATTTCTTTTTCTTTTTCAGCCTTCAGAAGATTTTCATTATTATTATTATTATTGTGCTTTAACTATGTCTACAAGAATAATTGTCAAAACGACAATGGAATTACTTAGCTTTCTTTTGACTTATAGTTGAGCAATTTAGGCCTTAATAGATTGATTACTACCTACCTTGAAAACAAAGTAATTAAAGCGTTATATTATTTCAGTAGGTATTGAACTATTATCCTGTCTAAAGACTCCATCTAGAGATAAACAACGTAAAGTAAACTCGGCGAAGATACGGCAAAGTTTGTATTTTGTGCTAAAAGTTTCAGTTTGGTTAGTGAACTGACTTGAGATTGCTACAATGAGAAAGACAACCATTTCTGTGTGACATTAGGTACCTATACCTTAACATGACACGTGTAACATAACTGTGTGACGTACTTAAAGGGTTGACAAAACCTTAGTATTTAAAAAGCACGCCAATCTTGCTTGAATAAGGTTACAAGTAAGCAATATCTATGAAAACGAGTTTAAATATGAAATAAACGTCAAATAAATATCTTGGGCAACAGCCCCGGATCTTCAATATTTTAAAAGCGGGGCAAAAACTGATAAATGCCGCCCCCGCCCACTTATATTTCTTTATACATTTCACGTCTTTATAATTTCAGCTATCTGTTGTCCACTAATTGATAAAAATTTGGACATAGTCCTTCCGAAAATAATGCATCTATCGCTGTTATTTCTGTATTAAGCCTATTTATTTAATGATAATAATATAAATAATCGTCCTAGCCGTATTTCGGCCACGGCGGCCAGTCTCAATAGAGATTAGCCATCTGCGCGGGACATATTATACTCCACAACAAACAAACACAGGAGCACTTTCTATTCTATAACTGTCAATGATCCGATTGGACGCCTAGCTACACGACCTGAAAGAGGTCAGGTACAGGACCGACGGCTTTTCGTGTATTACCGCCAACTCCCAAGCTTCGGGCTGATGCTGAGATTTTTTTTAGAGAAAAGTCGCAATATCACTTTTTGGCCTGACCCGGGATTTCAACCCAGGACCTCGTTCTCTGCGGGTGAACATAACATATGGACGCGTATATTATAAAATATATATCCTACACGGAAACGGAAACGGATTTGACAATAATCCAATTCTAGTTGCGGTCCATAGACCGCGTTGGTGGGCTTCCGCGCTGAAATTTTCAATAGAAAATAGCCCTCTCGGTCTATCTCTACCGTGGGCGAGCGCTTAGAGTCTCGACACAATCTGCAGATTCCGCCAAGAGTCAGGAGAAACACCAATACACATCCTTTGCTGGTGCGGACCATTATTGCGTTCTAGAATTATCGACTTAGGACACCTTAGTATGCAACCGGAAGAGATACAAACACTCACTGCTCCATAAATTTGGTAGTCTTTAGAACTTACAGTTTTGTATTTCGTGGAAGTTAATATGATACACAATTAAATTTAAAATCTATAGCATTTATTTATTTTGTAAAATAGGTACAGTATTAAATACATGCTATATTAAAAGTAATAATAACTAATATTTACAAGTCCATAAATAACTATGTACCTATACACTTCCATCAGCAGTGGTTACAATAATAATAATTGGGTGTCGAATCGACACCTATCGACTGTTTGTCTATGATATAAAAAGCATAATTAGTAAAGAACGCCGTTCCAATACTTTGCCTTTAAAAGTGGGGAACACGCTTCGGCTTTCAATGACCTTATTTTGGACAATTCGGTGATAAATGTGTCGTGGCTCTAATTAAAACAATTATTTGTATTTCTACGTAAACGTTGACTACCTACATATTATCTAAATTAGACCTTCAACTGAAACTAAATAACTTTCACCGTGTAATTGTACAAAATCTCACCTATTAGCTTTGACTCAGTGCCTTTTCATTTAAATCCTAATTTGGTTGGAATAAAATTCCATAAATGAATGTAAAAATCTTATTACACTTCCAATATTTTTCTTTGATTAAGATAAGTACTTAGGACAACACTGGGAAAATTGATTTTTACTAGAAAGAACGTCCCAAGGGGATCGACAGGCCCGCAGGTGCTCAACATAATGAAAATCACCCGCTGTCACTAAAAACAACAGTTGACCTTTTATATTAAATTACGGTCGTATTATTAAGTAGTAATTTCGGCAAAACGAATTAGCCCCAAGCAAGTTGATGTTATCGTAGAGAATAACCGAATAACTAAGCTGCCGCCCGAATATTTGAATGTTTATACGGAGAGGGTGGACGTGGGCAGTAATCCACTCCTTTATTACCCGAATTGGAGCTGACGCAGTCGCTCGTTATAACTTCGAAAATATACAAATAGAACAAAATATTACTATGAGTTTAAGAGTTTCAGTACTTTTTACCACAGATTATTTGACAGACCAGACAAAAGTACCTTCATTTTCACTCTCTTGGCTGACTGTTAGTTTGTTACACCAGTTGTTAATTCTTATAATACTTAAATACACTTGTATTTAAGTGTTTTATTTTATTTATTTGCGACTTAAGCAGGTTTTTTCTTCAAAAAGTATGTACGTGCATAGGAACACACGCATGTTGACAGTTTTGAGATGGGATTGTTCAAGTTTTCGGAGTGCCTCTGTTTTTTTTAACAGGCTATCCAGAATTACAGGCACTTACTTGACCGAATATCACTTTGTCACCTTTTGCATTATCAATCCAATTCCGTATTTACGACTTATTGGGTACATTTATGTAATGGTATGCGTATTTGTTAGTAGTAGAATGTTTTTAACATAGGTTATGTAATATTCTAGCCAGAACAGTCACTTCCTGACTGAGCATTACTGTGCAATAGTTGTTATAAATTTTTCATAATCACTTATTGGTATAATAATTCGTATGCAGATTAGTAAGTTGCAGTATACTTAATCTAACCAGAAGAATAGATACTTACTAGACTTACTACTACTTGATTATGTCTTAGAAATGTATTTTGTTAATACTGTGTTATGTATTGTCTATGGTATATTTTCTATTTACTTAATGTAGAAATAATATTTGTCTCACAGATTCAAATGTTAGTACATTCGATTGAACAAGAGAAAATATTTATTTAGCTGAATCTAGTTAACAAGTAACAGGGCTAATGGATAAACAACAAGAGACCTCAGATCATAGATTATTATATGTACCTATACCTAATAATTCAATTTGTAACTCCCGTCCTGTCAGATTTATCCTGTCCTGAAAAAAATCTTGGAATCGGATCACAGTGCCACCTACCAAATCCAATTGTAAATTTAAACTATTCGGTGTGAAACAAACTAAATTTGTTTATGGATCCAGATCAGAGATCCATTTAGGAGGAGTAGAAGTTGCTTTTTAAAACATTATCAAAATGATAATCCTGGTACTCATATTTGTGAATAAGATATTTATAACAATTGACACCACGCACCCCACGCTTTGTTTAATAATAAAATACATTTCTTTTATTTTCCATTTTTTTTAGTTTGGTTTTCTATAAAAGCGTGTTGTTTACTTAGACTATAATTTTCTACTCCGATAAAGTACACTACCTCATATCAATTGTCCTCAAATTGGAATGTGCAGTTAGTATATCGTTCCATACATTTTAAAAATAATATATGGGAAATGGGATTTCTAATCTCGAAAGTGCAAGCTTATTTATCTATATAAATAAGCTTGAACTTTTGAGATTAGAAACTTTCAAGTAGGGAAAAAGGGATAACATTTTAAATAAAGATTAAGGATAGGCTATTCGATACTCAACTTATCATTATATACCTTGAGTTTGTAACTCCGTCCGTGTTGCAACTTTTTCACCCAATCGCCCAGAGTTAAGGAGACGTATTAAAAATATTGGATGTAGGGAATTAAATTTCAGTTCTTAGTAAAAACATTTGGTACAGATATTTGGGAATTATATTTGTAAGGCCTTTGATTCGCTTTTGGTGATGGTTTTTCATATATTACATGATTGTTTAACTTTACCAATGGAGAAACAAACACTAATAATTGTTCTTTTATAGCGAGGTATTTTTTTAATTTTAGTGTAACGAGAACGCATTAAGACTTAATATAAATTTGATTGCGATCCTTCGAGGTATGCTAGATCGCGCGCGGAATTATATGGAATCTAGTGCCTCTAATGCCTCTCAGTCCGCTTATTTAAAACGTCTTAAACTCGTACACACAATCATTTTAGTCACAAGCGTTTAATCTGCGTAGACGACTTTTTGTAGCGTAGCATTTCGTAGCTTGGCTGCGAAAAATCACGACTCTGTAGTCTGTATCTACTACTAATTCCGTAGACTCGTAGTCAGAGACTCGTATATTTTTCTATGATGTCATTGGTCGAATGCTATAGAGAGACATGAGTCTTCGTCGATATGCTAGCTGGAAGAGCGCTACTCTCTTCTCTAGCAAAAGGAGAGCATGCAAAGTCTTCGCTTTAAAGCAAATATACTTACTCTATAAGTAGTAAGAGTCTCGAAATTTTTCTTGTAATTTAAAGAGTAGGAACTTGATTTAAGAGTATACATATATTGACTACATACTGCAGGATAGGCAAGCAAAACCAAGCTTGATATTTCAGTGAGAAAAATAAATACTGGGTTCTAATTATTCTCTATTTCCAGTTTTTATTTCAATTACTAATTCTTTGTAATAATTATGTTCAAAGTATAGTAAATAAGCATATCTAATTGCCAAATTTGCCTTAATTTTTAACGTGGTTTATTTTTATAAATAATTATTATTTTAGTACTTAGTAACTTTATAGTAGGTACGGGCAGTGGTTACTGTAATGTCAGAGTTGTGCAAACCGCCCCGCAGGCTTCTGACATGCCTTATCAACCTGCTGCCTAGCGACTACAACCGGGACCGATAGCTTAACATGCACCATGGCGCCCACTCATCTATAGACACCCCTTTGGGGTTCGGACCTCAGTCCAGGACTGTTACCGTCGTGTAGATGCATGAAAGTATAAGTTTTTAGGAATGCCACCAATCCACGTATAATACGTAAAAAAAGCTGTTTCTTCGATTAATTATTATTCTTGTAGCCACTTATTCGCGTGTAAAATAAAATGGAATTGCTTTGGTTCAGCATTCATAGTTAAATATAAATTAAAATTCGGAATAAGAATCGCATTGCAATTTTCAGTGAAATACATTTTATTGCAGCTCGCGTTATTGTTAATTTTGCCGAAGTGCAGAAAATCAGAGCAAAATAACTTATTTACTACTTTGTGTTTATGTAATTGCTTTCGTATTTTCAGCAATAATAAAAGGAAAAACAACGTTAATATAAAAGGAAAAACAACGTTAATACAATGATACCTAATGTCAAAACTCTCTCTTATCTATATGTATAAGAGAGGGTTGAAAAATAAGTTGTTTTTCCTATATTATTCCGATAATATGAAAGCCATCACAAAAACATAAAGTGTAACAAGGTTTTACAGAGAGTGGGTACTGTGCCCCTAAGATCTTATCGGTGGCGGTGACATTACTTCGTTGTTAACCACGTACAATGTATACAAAGTAAAAATTACATGACACACTTTTTTATGTACAATTTTCACATACAAACTACCTATATAAGTGAATAACTCGCTCGTAGATCATGAATTTCCAAGACTCAAAAAAACTTTTTGAGTGTGAGTCAGCTGAACAGAAATTTCAATATAAAGTTTCTTTTTCATGGATTTTGT
This sequence comes from Pseudoips prasinana, assembly GCA_951640165.1. NCBI lineage: Eukaryota > Metazoa > Arthropoda > Insecta > Lepidoptera > Nolidae > Pseudoips > Pseudoips prasinana. Next base: position 12,075,435 of record OX621239.1, read on the forward strand.
TAAGACTTCTACTATTTGTTCGGTAATTTAACTTCCTAAAGTATGACTAGCTGTTTTTGGAAAGCTGTGAGGAGAATCTCAATTATAGGTACCTATATAAAGTAGTTCTGCGCGTAAACCAATACTATTTTTTGGGAAATAGACGTAGTAATTATTTGTTTTTCTCAAATTGGTATAATATTCTAAGTGACACGAAACTGAAAATAAGATTGTTCAAACTTATTTTTTTCTATTGAAAATAACACGCTGCATGCAAGTGAGCGTTTAAAAGCTTTAATAAAATATAAAATTAAATAGTGTCCAAAGATCCGAACATATGTCGTAAAGTACCTTTAAAGGTTTTATCGATGTGATAACTCTATATAACTAATTACTATTTATAATGTGCGGCTATTTACACGACGTGCATTCGGCTCATTACGACCTACGCGAGTCCAGTGTTCGCATATATCCACTCAAGAACTTTCAAAATCGGTTCTAGGACATGCTTTCAGCGCTCCATGGTACGTTCAGATTTTTATTCACATGATTTCCGATAGGCTAACACCAAGCACTGACAAGAAAGCTCCGCTTACTTAGTTTTAGACTTATTTTCTACATGGTATGACACCGCACTTACGTCTATTGTCAAGTGGAGCAGTGAAAGAGTTCTAACTGTAAAGGTCGGGAAAAAAAACTGCGGCTAAACCCTCTTTCTCTAGATCAATGACGCAGTGACACTTCTATTAAACACACACAAAAAGAAGCTTCCATAATTGTTTCAATATTATACGGAACCTCAATCTTGGCATATTACTACGAGACCTAAATTGTTTTTTCTCTGTACTGCCAGCTTCAAACCAGGGATTACGCAAAGGCGACCTTTTGCTCTGGGCGATTCCCGCCCCCGCTCTTTGTTCGTGGGTTTCATTTTAGACGTTTTTCTTTCCCTTTACGAATACAAAACACGCTGTTTATGTGCTTCTACGAAAACAACAATATCTCTCGGCTTAGAAAAGATAAATTTGTTAAGGCAAGATAAACAGAAATTAATGAATATTAATCTATTGTTTCCATAATATTTTCATTGAACCTACCATAGTTGTGTATCAATTTTGAGTACGAAAAATACTGTATTTATAGGCTGCGGCAAAAAATAACAAAATAAGGACCGTCCTCGCTTTTGTTAGTTTTTAGTCACCCTTCACAAAAAATGGGTATCATCCCATCAGTTGGCGAAATGTCAATATAATGGCGATGTGCGATGTGTCAGAAAAGGATACCGCCTAGCGTCAGTTTGATGCATATCTTTTTGTGTAGCTCCTAAATTAATGAACAGATTTTAATGGAACTTTTTTTCTGAAAGCATGGCAAATTTTAATCATTTTACTAGTTCAATCATGGTTGTTTAAAAGACAAACGTCCTTTTACTTTCAACTATTGTGATCTATCCTCGAACTAGAAGACGCAGCGTGGGCAAGCCCCCTACAAGCTGGATCAATCTTGATACAATCTTGTAAGGGTCGCTGGAAGCTGCTGGATTCGGGTAGCGCACGACCCGCAATTGAGGAATTTTTGTCCAGTAAGGGGCGCCTTTCGGCTGATATGATGATGGTTGTGACATTATAATGTCGGATATATAAGTTTATCTGAATGTAACGAATAAAATCGAATATGATTTATTTATCACGTGATGCAATGATTCTTCGATTTCATTGGTCGAACCCAGTATATGGACTCTATTCTATACTTACATCTCGCACTAAAAGTACACATCAAAATTACATTGAAATTTGTTTTAAGGGTATGGATTATGTATATTGGCTCTATAATATGTCCCGGGCAGACGTCTAGACTCTGGTGGGTCTATCTAAAATTAGAGCACAAGGCCATTATTTCATTTCGTAACTACACAGTAACGTGAAATATTATCCACAAGGCGCCCTGAGCTCACTTAGAAACAATATACACTGATACTGAGAATACAGAATTCATAATAAATTACCCGCATTTTTTATCTATCTACCGACTTTCACTTACCTACAGGTAAAATGATACCTATCGGGACCACGGAACTCATAATGGCTTTTTTAGTTGACAGGTTAATTCTGTAAGCCCCAAAACAATAAGTGTTATAAGTCGAAGGCCTAGTATATCTGACCCTCTATTTTGGTTTGTAGGAACGTAGCTCTTTAACGACTTCAATGCCGTATTTTCTCTAATAGCTCGCCAATAAATCGGGATACTTAAAAACCGCGTTTCGTGAAAATCCGTATATTAACCCCCGTCGCAGTAAGACGTATGTTATAAGTTTGACGTCGATGTCTGTCTGTCTCTGTGTGTGTGTCCGCCTGTGGCATCATAGCTCACAAACGGATGAACCGGTTTTGATTTGTTTGAAAGGAGAATTAGTTGGGAGTTTCAAGCTATGACGGTCCAAGATGGCCGCTGCCACCAAATGGCGAATAGCATATTTTTTCACAACATTGATTTTGTTTCTTTTTTGTTTGAAAGGTGAATTAGTCGGGAGTGTTCTTAGCTATGTTTGATGAAAATCGGTCCAAGACGGTCGCCGCCACAAAATGGCGGATAACATATTTTTTCACAACTCCCTCAATATGGGTATCAAAAGGGATTGACTAGTAGAATATCTACTCTATGATAAATTTCGAATCCATGATGGCTGCCATCTCAAGGTGGCGAATTACATATTTTTTTCCATAACTTCCTCAATATGGATATCATAGAAAAGGTCTTGACTAGTAGAGTACCTACATTATGATAAATTTCAAATCCAAGATAGCCGCCATCACAAAATGGCGAATTACATATTTTTTTCCGTAACTCCCTCAATATGAATATCAAATGAAAGGGCTTGACTAAAAGAATATTATAAAAATGACAAATGTCGACTTTTTAAAAATTTTATACACATACATATCTCGATATCGATATTAACATAAAATTAGATTAGATTGACATAAAATTGAATACAATCAGCACTGGTAAATAGTAAATAAATTCAATTTTAAAAAAAAATTAGGCTGCTTAGCTGTAGTAGCTTTGGATTGCCTAAGACACTTAAACTAGGTACGAACACAATGTATTATGTTAAACATTATGTAAATAGCAATACTTGCATTTTAATAACTAGGGCATCTACAATGTGAGGTAGGTATAGAACTTTGTTTTGCTTAAAATTGTTTTAGCACCGCAACTGTATACACAATTAATTATTTTCTAGATGTCATAATAACATTACGAGTGTAACATTGTCATTCTTAAATAATAATAATATCTTGGGACGTTATTCACACACGGCCATCTGATACCAAACTAAGCAGAGCTTGTACTATGCAAACCAAACAACTGATATATGTGACACGCACGACTTTTCTTTTGTAAATATATATTTATGTATAATAACACTCCGACTAAGTGGGAGTCGAACCTACGACCCGCAACATGAAAGACAGGTATTTTCCAACCACGCCAACCGTCCCGTCTTGGTTACTTATTTAATATTGAATTGTCTGTGTTTCTATTCTGCTCTGTGAGATCGTAGCTCTTAAACAAATGAAATGACTAGATTAGTTTTTTAAAATCTAGCTATTAAATCGGTATCGTTATTACCTGCGTTCGATCCGAAACACGGCGACCGTAATAAATTTAATGAATTAGCGGGTCATCCATCTACAGTCTGACAGCGCGCAAAGGAGTTTAACCTTACCGAGAAGGACACCTGACTATGAGCGCCAAATCTAACTGAAAATATTAATATTAAAAACCACACTTCGGACAAGCAATAGAATTCATTAAAGAGTTTTAAGAATTTCACTCGAATTGGGAGCGAAAGAGATGCTAATACATTTAAATTAGTTTTGCGGGTAGCTATTGGGCACAATGCCATTGTTAAACAGCTATGCGGAGCAATATTTTGTCCTAAAAACTGTACCTATTAGTCTGTCTGTACCTTAATTATCATTTTGCTTGAGTATATTGGTTAGTTGTAAGACAATGTTTGTTACATTCATCTGGAAGGTGGTGAAACTTGTGTCAGAGTTATTTAAGCTCTCCAATCTGACTTAGCCTCTTTAAACTCATATTAATTGGCATCAAAATTCTAACTTGGCAAACTGCATATTCCGATATAAATGTACCTGATACATGATTGTTATGTTTTCTAAAGCAATTATCGTATCAGCCTCAAGACTCACTACCGTACATAGAACTGTCTAACGATCTTCACAATGGAAATGGGTCTATCATTTGGGGAATATGCCACAATCGCACAGGGGTTGGCGGTGCTTATACTTGTCTCTTAGGCGGACTTGACGTGGACAGTGCTATTATGCAGCACTGGACACGCGTACACATAATCAAGGATACCGCAATTACATATAATCGGTATGTGTAATAGTGGTATCCTGTTATGTACTTATTTGAATGTAAATCCTAATATATTACTAACATAGTTTTTTAAGATTACTGTTACTAACACTATGGATTCCGGTCCGAACTAAACGAATTTTATTTTTATTTATTTATTTTATTTATTACTCAGAGAGACGCTGCTGCCCGCTTGCTGGTAGATATTCCCTCGGGATGACTTCTACGCCTCCTACGGGGTGAGATTGGGTAGAGATATACGTCGTCGTCTTTCACACGGCTGAGTTATTAATATCAAACCCTTAATTTTAATGCCGATCAATAATTACTATATGGTCGAATAACTTTAAAGGTGCGCACAATTTTCAACTTTATTGCGCTAATCTTACAGTTTTCAATTAGCTGAGTGGACAGTTAATTCGCTCAAAGAGCAGCCCGACTTGGGAAGTACCTCCATCTTACATAAGATATTCCTTGCTTGCTTGCTTGCTTGCTTATCGTATGGGTAGTGGTAACCCTAGTGTCAGAGTTGCTCAAGCCGCCCAGTAGGCCTCTGACATGGCTTAACGATTGTTGTCTAATGACTACAACCGGGACCGACATCAGATATTCCTTAATATGTAATAACATTAATAACTTAATGTTGTGTTTCTGCGTGTGAATAAGGTCGCCAGAGCTCATTGGGGTGGCAACACTGGTTTACTGACTCATTTAAAGGCCGGCAACGCACCCGCGACCCCTCTGGTGTTGCGACTGTACATGAGCGGCGGTGATCAATGACCATCAGGTGACCCACTTAGTCTATAAAAAATAGCTCGCGCTTCATAGTCCCTGTTGTTTAATGACTCTAGTTGGTTACGTTGAAACCTGTCTAGGCGCCTCAAGGCTGTTTTATATGAATACGTTTGTCAGCATCCCCTTTAAGCGTAAATCCTCTTAATTAACTATTGTTATTCTTGTCTACGGCATAAAAGAAACATCTGTGCAAAATTCTTTCTAGGTCTAAGGATTTGAGTTGGGCGTTGATGAATGACTCAGTCCGTCAGTGAGTCAGGAATTTTCTTTGTATACGTTAGTGTTATATTATAACATTGTAAGAGATTATTGGTCTTGCTGCAGCTAGGTCAATCGTAAATAATGGGGAATTTGTCTTAATTCCCGGGTATGATAAAAATTGTCTCCAGAAGGACTTCAAGTTTAAGACAAAAAATGCGAGTAGGAATCGAACCCACAAACCGAGGGGTCTTCGGTTCATTAAAAAGTTGTCAAATTTGCGTAAGAGAGAGTTCTTGGCTGGATAAAAGTGGGGATGCTCCCCACTTTGTTTTGCTTTCTTTATTATACTTATCGCTATTTCTTATTAAGTTTCCTACCTTTATTAAATTCAATATCAGCTCGCTCCCTTATTTGAAAAAAGATTTATCATTCTCCGTAATAGCAATATTTTAGTAATGAGCGATAGTGGAGAAAACACTTGCTTTATTGTTGTTATCTATATAATCATGCAGTATAATACGTTACTCATGTTTTAGCAACAACATTAATCCAACAAACTTTCATCATTATCAAGTCAGCCAAAATACGTCCACTGCTGGACAAAAGCCTCCCCAAAGAAAGGGGGATATGCCATAATCGCCACGCTTTGCAAACGGGTCGGCGATCGCAGTGTGATGGTCGCTGCTGAACTTTCTATAGTAGGTATTCCCTCGGTCGATTTCTACACCCTCACGGGATGAGATGGGGGTGTTTCTATGCCGTCATTTCAGTGGTAGAATGCTCGCCTGCCAACAAACTTTATAGGGATAAATTTAATCACTTAGTATAAACGGCTATTGAGATCCCTGTTGCCAACTTTATTAAAGTATTAAAAGCTCGAATAACGAAGGTAAAGAACACCAATTAATTGAGCCGTTATCATATCGTTGCGTACGGTAATATCTCAGAATATTTGTCAAATACATCCTTAACCCTGCGGTTAAATATAATGTGACTGCACTCTATCACCTCCGCACAGCCTCTGTTATTGCTCACAGCCGCAGACATTAATTTGTTGAGCATAATAAGATAAGAAGTATTCATTTATATACTTTTAAACTTTCGCGTAACATAATTATATATGAACCTGATACCTGTTAATAATATTCATATATAGGTATACATTTCCTTTTATTTTTAAGTAGCAACGGCCCGCGGTTTTACTCGCGTAGATACTGATCTCGTGGTAGTGGAAAGTCTAATAAGTCGGATGGGCCTGTTAGCGTTCGATTCCCGCCCAGTACAGATATTTGTGTGCATGAACATGTATGTTCATGAAAGACAAGTAGTATATGTAGAATATTATTATCTGGTTTCCATAGTACAAGCTCTGCTTAGTTTGGGATCAGATGGCCGTGTGTAAATAATGTCCCAAGATATTATTACTATAGATTTATTTTTGTTAGCATAAAATCACCGCATCGTTTTATTATTTTCTTTAGATTGTCCATTTTAAATTCGTTATATCTTTTGATTGGAATGTCCGATTTTAATGATTTAAAAAGTATAAGACAATTTTTTTCACACCTTGGGTTATATTATTGTATTTTTATTACGAATCCCAACTTTTTTTATGTAATATAACCAATATCACTCAGTAAGCTTTCTAATGGTGAAAGAATTTTAGAAATCGGTCCTGTAGATTTTGTGTCTTACACATTAACTACTAGACCGAAGATTTGTTTTTATCGATTCAATTGACCGGCTATTGTGGAGATCTTTGGGGGAGGCCTTTGTCCAGCAGTGGACGTCTTTCGGCTGATATGATGATGATGAATTGACCGAAGACACATCGGTGTTTTTGTATGCACAATCCGTGTGTAATGACTAGTAGCAGGCTGTATGTAGATAATTTATTTGTTTATAATAATAAATGTCTTGGGACAACTAACACACTAGCATCTGACAGATCTACTACTAAACCAAAACTACTGTACTATGACAACCAGACAACTGATAAACATACCTATATATTTCTAAATATAAACATATTGTAAATAATTTACCCAATGATTTTTTCCCTGGGTGAGGTTCGAACCCAGGGAACCTCTGGCTTAGCAGTCAGGGTCACTAACAACTAGAGCAACGCACTGAGTAATGTCTAGAAGGTTTCTTCCTTAAAAAGAAGTAGTAAAACCTTTAAATATCACTTTATTGTCCAACCATCCCTCTCACCTTTTATACAACAACGCCAATTTCCTAATTGAGCCGTTATCATAATGTGTTGTAAATTAATATCTCAGAACATAGATCAAATACATACTTAACCCTTAAACGCGACCGGAGACCGGAGATCCTATCACCTCAGCACAGCCGCTGTTATTACTCACAGTCGCAGACATTAATCAGTTTAACAAATAACATAAGGCGACGCCGCCATCTGCTTGTCGTTTTATTTTGTTGACAACCACGAGATTACACTGAGAGGGTTAAATCGGAGACTGGTTACGTAACTTACTTTGCCATTTATTTTTGGCTTATTAGATTGTTTCATATACAACTAAATATATTTTTTACTGACTTTTGCCTGACTCGCACATAGCGACTTTTAATACATTATCTATACGTATAATAAAATCGTAGGAAAGTCAAAACTGCACATTGAATATTTTTTGAAAAGGATACTTGGGGCGTGATCGATATCGAAGCCAAAAATATAGTATTAAGAATTTTTGTCTGTATGTATTTTCGGACAAAACTCAAAAAGTACTGCATGGATTTACTTCAAATTTTGCATGAATATTACTTAGAGGTCGGGTCAACATAATAACCACGCTATCGCCAACGGGGGAGGAGCTGTGATAATTTATAAAGTTTAACGCAGGTAAAACCGCGGGGCACAGCTAGTTAATAATAAAATTAATATCCAACTGGCCTGGCCACCTGACCCCAAACTAAGCAGAACTTGTACTATAGAAACCAGATAACTGATAAACTACATATAATACTACTTTTCTTTTGTAAATAATTACTTATAAAGATAATTACACCCAGACTCAGGACAAACAGACATTGTAAATGCACACAAATATCTGTACTGGGTGGGACCACGACCTGCGGCGTGAAAGGCAAGTATTTACCAACCACGACAACTAGCCCTTTTTCCCGTAACCTATTCTCTTAATTTTACCAATTTCAAAAATCGGGGAAGGTTTAATTTTGTCTGTGTATTTTTTGTACCAGACTTTGTCGCGAAATGTCATGGTTCGGTATCAGAATACTACAAAGTGCGGACGGAACACTGTTTGCATTTCTCGAGGGGTGACGACTAATTGATTTAATTTTGGCCTCTCGTTGTATTTTACAAATGTTCGCACAGAATTTTTTTGTGGCACAAGCATTTTAGAACATCTCCATTTGACGGTTAACTTTGTGGCAATAAATACGAAATATCGGAGTTCCGTTTCTTGTGGTTGTTCAATACAATTTAGAATCGATTTGAAGTTAGGAGGAGTAGGTAACTTTGGAAATTCTTTTGGCTTTCGATAGGCACTTTATTTCGTTTGCTAAGTCGATTGTTTATCATCTTTACCAATCGGTATTTGCAAGGTCTGAAACGATCGTTTTTATTCTCATCATTGACCCATTCCCTGCTGCTAAGATGAACACACAATATATAAAATCACAATTGGCATCAACACCTACGCACTACCCGTCACTAACTGCGCTAAACTCATAACTGAGTTCTGCTCTAACTCAATTTAGTTTTCCATCCCAACGCTAAGAAGAAAGCCGTCTAAAACCCAATTTATAAAAAACCTTATTTATTTATTTATTTGTTCGGGAATACAAACGGTTACACACTTTTCTTAATAACTAAGTTATAGTTTATAGGATTTGTTAATGAGTAACCCACATCGTTATCCACATCTTAAGTAAAATAGTCTTAACATGGAACTACTTAACTAAGCACGAGTGAAGCTAGTGCTTAACATATTCAATTTAAGTAATGGCATTTATATAAAACAACATATATATTTTTTTTAATCTTACATGAGTCTATAAAAATCTAATTTTTCAGATCTATTTCTTTAATCTTCTGGAGTAAACAATTTCTAAACTTATTAGCAGACAGTGTGAACAGATCAAGGTCGGAGAAAAAAGTATTGTAATTACTGGCTATTCGACGCAGAGGAGCACGGACCCCGGCGTTAGTGCGACAAGAAGATACCGCAAAAAGCGGAAATCCACGCGCCTCCCGTCTCATAACAGTTCTTGGAACAATATAGCTTATCTTATTTGTTATGTCTGAGCAGTCATATCTATTGACACATAAGTCATAGAGAAACATGGTTTCTAGATAAAGGCGTCTTGTTCTCAAACTAAGAAATCCAACATCTTTCTTGCGGGAATCATGGGAAACTAAATTGTGGCGACAACGATAATGCATTGATTTTAGGAACTTATGTTGCACATTCTCCATCGTGTCCACATATTTCTGATACAAAGGGTTCCAAATCAGTACGGCGTATTCTAGTTGGGATCTTATTAATGATTTGTATAAATGTATGTATGTCTCAATACATCTGAATTCTATTGAACTTCTCATTACGAAGCCATACATACGAAAAGCATTGTTAACAATTTTGTCAATATGTTGATCGAGATGAAGCTTACTGTCCAGCAAAACTCCAAGATCCCTTACGGACGAAACTTTATGTAGTGTACTATTAGCCAGTTTATATGTGCGTGTATAAATATTTTTATTTTTCGTAAATGTGATAGTTACGCACTTCGGTAAACCTAATAACATTTTATTTTTAACGCAATATTCAGAGAATCTATCCAGGTCGTCTTGTAATAGAATACAATCATTATGGTTACGAATAGTCTTATAAATTTTTAAATCATCAGCATATAGTAAAATTTTTGAGTGTACAAAAGACTTCCCTATATCATTGATAAAGACAATGAAGAGTAGGGGACCTAAAATGGAACGCTGAGGCACGCCAGAAGGGACAGTAACCGAGTTAGATTGATACCCTTTAATCACTATTCTTTGTGTCCTATTGGTAACATATGAAGTAAACCAGCGCAGTAAATCACCGCGAATACCATTATACGCCAGTTTCCTTAGAAGAAGCTCATGATCCACCTTATCAAAGGCTTTCTGAAAGTCTGTGTACACAGCATCTACTTGAACCTGCTGATCCATGCTATTAAATAAAAAATCTGTGAAGGCCAGTAGATTTGTAACAGTGGACCTATTTCGAACGAATCCATGCTGTTGAGCTAAAACGGTGTTGTGGATCGTTGGATAGATTGCACTGTGTACAAGTCTTTCGAAAACCTTGGATAAGGTAGACAAAATAGAAATAGGGCGGTAATTTTCGACATCATGTTTGGAACCTGACTTGTGTACTGGTGTTATATTAGCTCTTTTCCAGATCTCAGGAAAAGTGCCTTCAACAATACATTTATTAAATATTATGTGAAGCGGAACGCATATAGTGCTAGCTGTCCTTTTAAGGAAGTAAGGTGGTATCCCATCGGGCCCTGGACCCTTTGTCACATCCAATGACTTCAACTCTTTTAGAATTTTATCCTGGCTAAAATTTATGCGGTTAATAACAACGCAATTATCTGCATAATCTGCTGGAGGCAACCATAAATTTTTATCAAATACAGAAGTTTCATATACTGATTGAAAAAAATTTGAAAAAAAATTACATATCATTTCAGGTTCATTGGTATTGTCATTTTTATAGAACATTGTCGCCGGAACCCCAGTATTTTGTTTTCTATTGGAGACATAAGTAAATAAGTTTTTTACATTTTTTTTTATATTCTCTTCGACACTATTCATATAATTTCTGTAACACTTTAAGCACTCTACTTGAAATCTTTTCCTAAGGAATGAGAATTGCTCATAATCGGATAAATTTTTATATGTCTTCCATTTAATCCAGGCATTATTTTTGTTATTGAATATTCTAATAAGTGATTTAGAAAACCAGACCGGAAATTTTGATGATTTAGGATGCGTCATTGGGGTATATGTTTTAATAGTACCAAAAATTATATCATAAAATATACTAACGCAGTGATCTGCTGAGTGATCTTTGAAAGTTTCATTCCAATTGATTTTCAATATACCATTATTAATTTTCTCGAAATTTGATTTATAATAATTATATTTTGATATTTTAGCTTTCGGGAGAGCCTTACTTGGAGAGTTGTACATGATAGACGCACAGAAAGGGGGGTGATGCATGACTACTGGCAGGAGCATACATGACGGCGTATATGTAGTGCATTCAGTATTACTAATTAATAAGTCAAGTATACGGCCTTTTTCGTTTGTGAAGCTATTATATTGCATGGCATTAAGCAGAGACAAAAAGTTACTCATGTGTTGGCATAAGGAACTAATGCCATTAGAAAATAAGGCCATTGTATTCCTATTGGAATTAGGTAGCCACGTGATTTCAGGTAGGTTATAATCACCAAATAAATAAAAATCCTTAGGGTTTATTGTGTCTAAAGTGCTTTGTAGCAAATGGAAATGGTTTACATATACTTCTTCAGGAGAACGGGGAGGAATATATACTGCACTAATAATGCACTTACTATGATTATTGTTACCAGGAAGTTGTATAAGAATATGTTCTATGTATGGGCTAGTGGTAAAATGAAGCGGTACAAAACTGGAACGCAATCCTTTTAAAACAGCCACGACAACTCCATCACCATCCTTTTTGCCAGTGGCGATACGGTCGCGATCACCTCTATATACTACGTAGCGCTCGTCAATGAATTCACCATCATGTATCTGTGGAGTTAGCCATGTCTCTGTCAGTATAACAATATCGTAACAATTCGCTAATAAATTCATATATAGAGTATTAAGTTTAGTCCGTATACCCCCGCAATTTTGATAAAATATCGTCAAACTAGCCATTATTATAAGAACAAGACTTTAAAGTGTTAGATATAATAATATTGAAGACAAAATAACGATCGCCACTAAGAATATAGACCAAAAAAACTATACCATTATGTATCAATAGAAATGACTGCCTTTTTATACTTAAATGGATGCAGTTTATCTGGTATGGCAAAATACTCATAATATAAAATAAGTAAAGAACTATAACAACAGCAGTGCACATCACGCACTTTTGGATATTGTATAATACAACTATGGCATTAAAAAAACATAACAGATTAATTTTTATTTGTAGACACAGTCTTTGGCTTAGTCTTGGAGATATCCTGAAGGGAACGTATGGCCATTGCTGGTTCACTGTCAGCCTCTCGCACAAGAATAGTGGCATGCTTGACCCACACGAATCTATAATTATTCTTACTGGCTGCCTCACGGGTTGCTCGAAATAACTGTTTATTCTTTAGCGTCAGGTGTTCATTCATATAGATTGGCTGACTAGTACCATAGCTATATTGCTGTCTCATATAAAGTGGGTCTAATAGAACTATCTACTGTATTACCAATCGGGTTAAGCTATCTATGTATAGAGTCCGAGAGACTATGCTTACATAGAGCTATCTCTTTCTCTCTCTCTCTGTGTTACATATAAACGTAAAACACTTTTTCTCTACGATACTAATATGTCTATTGTTAACTACGCACTAGGAATTAAATCACTGGACCACGGGGGACTTGCAAACCTGCAATTCGCGTTGAGTCCGCACACCCAGACTCATATATCGGTCACACAAGTAGTTATCCTGTGTGGAGATTGAACCCGAAACAGGGCGCGGAGGTAGTAGCGGGCAGTGCGCCACTAGTCCAGCCTATATATATTAGAAACCTCAATATCATTTTTGATGACCTATCCATAGATAACCCACATGTATGGGTACGATGACAAAAAATTGAGTTTCAGTTCTATGTATGGGGTACCCCCAAAATTATTGTTCTTTTTCGATTTTAGTATCTTAATGCGGTTCACAGAATACATCTCCTTACCAAGTTTCAAACGTACAGCTCTTATATTTTCGGAAAAAAAGCGGCTGTGACATACGGACGGACAGACAGACATGACGAATCTATAAGGGTTCCGTTTTTTGCCATTTGGCTACTGAACCCTAATAAAAATGCTGTCGGTATGGTACCATGCACATGTTGTTCAAATCAGTTGCCATAAAGTAATGTTGAAGTTGGTTTTATGTTTTTATAGCAAGTCATTATGGGCCGGCGTGGTTGGTAAATACTTGCCTTACACGCCGCATGTCGTGGGTTAGATTCCCACCCAGGATAGATTTGAGCGCATGAACGATGTTCTGAGTCTGGGTGTCTGTTGTTCTGGTCTAACTATCTGTATAAGTATGTATTTACAAATGAAAAGTAGTATATATAATATATCAGTTATCTGGTTCCAAAAGTACAAGCTCTGCTTAGTTTGGGAATCAGAGGACCGTGTGTGACTATCCAATCTTTATTAAGTAGGCTAACATTTTAATTTTTAAACATTTCAGCAGCTACGTTTAACTTTAATCCTAAAAATATTCCTATACCCGCACAAAATCAGTACAAAATTCCACAGAGAATCCAATCATATCAGGATAAAACCAATGAACGGAATCAAGCGTATCCAAAGCTTACAGCGCACATTAATGGATATAGCATGTTTCTTTTGTCAAAAAACACCAACCCTCGTGCAATCCCGTTTTGCACAATCGTACCAAAACTTTCTGATTTGATACACACACGTCCGTCGTTTTATCAATGGCAAAAATGACATGGCTAGGGTGCCCGGTGCCTATTTATTTATCATACCCATCAATTTGCTCCGGTGAGTGATGGGCCCGGAACACCGCAACAGCCGCAGACCTGATGGAATCGACCGATTATTTATTTTTCCATTTTTAAATACATGTTTTATTATGTGGTATTTTTTATCGATCTTTATGGCTTACGCTTTACAACAGTCTCGCCTGACGTTAAACGGTAATGTAGCGATACAACTGTTTTAATACGGAAATTTTTAAACTCGGTTGTATGGATGTTTGTTGTTACTCTTTCAGGCAAAACTACCGAACCGAACGGATTTACATAGATGACCCTTTGTAGTGTTATAGGTTATATATCCGCCTATAGGCTGTAATTTATAAAGTTTAACGCGGGTAAAACACGGTACTATTTTTAAATACATGTTTTATAATCTGTAGGTTTTGATTTTATTGTTGTGTCAACCTATAATGCCTATACTTTACAGAATAGGGTGGGTCTCAAGCCGTCTACAAAATGATGGATGATACTGGCAAAAGACTGCAAACTACAAAACAGCGTTACAGCAAGCGTACTAGCGGTACTATATAGGTTAGGGTGGTTACTGACTTGGAGATGCATAGAAAGGTTTTGTTTTTAGAGACGTTTCGAGCAACTGCTCGCAGCTCTACAGCAGCTCTACATTAATAAGCGGGCTATTCGTGCGATTGAGGATCTCCTCAATTTGTGTATTTCAAAGAAAACAACAGATCTTACTATAACAGCTAGATAGTAATTGTTATATTAAGATCTGTTGTTTTCTTTGAAATATTTCATATATACTCGCACTTAATACAAAAATGTTTCTGATCTCTGTCAGTAGGTAAAGAGGTCGTTGTAGGAATTTCTTCCTGTTCCGCGACCGAACTTAACTACAATACTTTTATGGGATAGCTTTGATCAAATAGCAATTATTTTTTTATTATTTGGCGTTGACTATGATGTAGGAACATATCTCTACAACAATAACCAGCGATTGTATTTTTACACCACAACGTTTATACTTAACCTCGGAGTATTTCACTGAAGGACTATGTATATAAACTATATAAAAATAAGTTCTCATATTATTTACGATATTATATTTGCACTTCTTATATAATAGAACCCAGACTACTGAAGACATTACCACAACCAATAAATTATATTATATAGGTAGCTTACTAAAGAAGCAATTTGAGCTGAAATTGATATTGCCTCGGGTAGGTAAAGTAACTAATAAAATAACTCACGGTGAATTGGCTATCTCTGCCCAATTTAGAAGTTCGTGGAAGAATCTGTGAAGCAGAGCTAATTGTGATAAGTAAACCAAAACGTTTTTTCGCCGAGAATCGTATCAGATTGGTCGACATTTTCCATTCCACTCCTTTTTAAACATATAATTATTAAGTATCGAACGGCCCAGTTGTGCTTAGCCTATGCACACACCATGTTTTATGCGTACAGAGAACGCGCGTCTTAAGTAAGTTTACTGCACGTGTGCCTCGGCGCGGCGTGTTTCGGCCCTGCATAGGAAAAATGTTTTATTTTAAAATAAGCATGTTTTAAGCTTCACTAGAAGGAGTGTACTACGTGAGCTCGATAAATGGATGTGCGATTACCGCTTATGCGACAAAACTGTACTGTGACTCACCATAGTTCGAATACGCGCTAGTGCGACACACTGAAGATCGACATCTCGTAAAAAGCGATTGGCTTTATGGCACTTCGCCGGCCGCTGCCGCGGCACTCTCGCTTCGCTCGCTCGGCTCGTGCGTTGTTTTGTTATGTTGTAGAGCGAGCCGAGTAACCTAACCTAACCGAACCGAACCAAACCTAAACGTATTGATCGTTTAGCGAGATGTCGATCTTCAGTGTGTCGCACTAGCGTGCATTCGAACTATAGTGAGTCACAGTACAGTTTTGTCGCATAAGCGTTATTAGCACATCCATTTGTCGAACTCACGTAGTACACTTCACTAGAAGAGAGGATTGAAATAATTTTATATAATAACCATACGAGAATGGTTGTATCATTCAATAATCTCCCTTTGAATTCCGGATATGTATCTCTCATTGGCGATAGCCGTTGAGGGTTACAATACACGCTGGCAAATCAAATTATAAGTTGCCTTGTCAACATCCTTTGTAATGGACAAAGGATGTTCACAGTTGCATTTATATGTTGCACAGCTTAATGGCGCTCTGGCGCTACCCTGGATTTATAGAGGATGCAAGTTCGATTAACTTGTTCAACTTCAGCAATACAGATAAAGTGCGTTTCGTGAAAGGAGATCTAGATCGATAGTTACTAAATCTCACAAACACCAAAATGATTTTGAAACATAAAGTAACTATAAAAAATACGCTTGAGTAAAAATAAACCTAATAGACATAGTAATATAGATCTGAAATCATAATCAATTATAGACTTTAAAACACGACTTAAAAGTTTCTACAGCACCCATAACACACGAGTGCTTGCAAACGTCAATAGGCCACGGTAACCGCATACCATAAATAGGATAATAAGCTTGTTTGCTGACTTATTCTATTATATTTATTTATTAAAGGATCATCAACTTTACAATACTCATGCCAATATAAGACGTTCATACTTAAAAATGATATTGCTGCAACTCTTAATAATAACGACAGTATTGAAATTATACACTAATAAAGTTCTTTGCAATAAATTAATCTAAAAGTAAGCCGCTGGATGCGGGCAGCGCAGGACCGGCTATTGTGGAGATCCTTGGGGGACGCCTTTGTCCAGCAGTGGTCGTCTTTCGGCTGATATGATGATGTATCAAAAAGTAGTACTAAATACAAACAAAAATAATTAGTGCAAGTTATTACACCAATTATGTTGTTATATTTATATGATTTTGATTTATTGACTGTCACTGTATACTTGTTCTAATAATGGAACAAGTTTTTACGCAAAGTGATTTCAGATAATTCCGCTACGTTCTACATAAACCCTACGTCTACTGATACATAATAAGAAAATAGACACTTACACACTGCAGCTGTTAAAATATGGTAGTCGTTAAACTATTAAAAATCTTCTTACCCTCACCGGTATGTTTGCGACCTTTAATAGGCTAGGGGGGGGGGGACTCTTGACAAGTGATATTTATCAGCACACCCATATTGTTGTTAGTGATAAATATGTTCCCATTACACTACCTCTACGGCTTTGCCACCTGACATGGAATTTCATTTAAAGAAGGAGCCCCATACCTCCGCTCATCGGCGAAGCTCGCATTATTCCATGAATAGTGGCAATTCTGATCCGTAAAATTAAATACTCTGGTTTTACACCATATAATAATTATGTCAAATATTAGGATCATTATCATATAAAGTTCTAGCTGTGCCCCGCGGTTATACCCGCGTTAAATGTTGTACAGTGTTAGTCTATGTGTTATTCGATTATATAAACTATATTACTGCAACGTTTCATCAAATACCGTTCGGTAGTTTTTACGTGAATGACTAACAAAAATCAATACTCACAAACTTTCTTTTAAGCTTTTTAATGTCTCGTGCCCAGAGGGTGTCAGCGAAACCCTATTACTAAGTTTCAGCTGCCTGCTGTTCGTCTGTCAGCAGGTTGTATCTCTTAAACTGTAGTAGGTAGATAGTTGAAATTTACACAGAGTGTGTATTTTATTAAGGCTATAACATAAGATATAGCAATAAAATAAGAATAACTAAATAAAAATAAAGTTTATTGTTTTAAAAGGTGCATAGAAGTGTGAAACAATAAATTAATTTTTACATTCTTTCTCTCTCTCACACACATTATGAAACAATAAATAAATTTAAAATTAGTGTGTCATAGTATTTTTTTTCTTAATTATTTCAGATGTTTTTAAGTTCAGGCCATGTATTTCAGATATAAAGAGCACTAACGTGGGAAATTATTTTCTAGTGAAGGTTGGTGCCGTACATTCTACGGCAAAACCGCTTCCATATTTGCCCCCTATGTAGGCACCTCTATCTACGCCAATGGCCGTTCCACTTGCTAATTTTGTTAGCGTATGAATCATGTTTACGAGACAACCACATTTTTGTGCGTGTAAGGTTGCTCTATAAAACTGATTTATATTTTTATCATTTACGCAAATTATTAGTGTAGTGAGAAACATTACTACGTATAGGAATAATTTTTCGGTATATTTAGTAATATAACAATATATGACTGCTATCAAGACATTCGATCACATTAAGACTAATGTCGTATACATATGAAAAAGATGTTTCGGGATGTAATGTATAACATTTCGCTTTTGTTTGCACGATTAGGGAATTATTTCTGATAGCAGCCGTGTTTTTTTTAAACGACGCCGGCTCTTGGGATTCTGATCCATGTGTCGCGGGGTACTTCACAAATATATAATAGACGGACACAAATTACATCCAGACTCAGAACAACTATTTGTGGGTCACACAAAAAGTTGACCGGCGCGGGACTCAAACCCGCGACTATCTTAGCCGCTGCGCCACACGTGCAGTTCCAATAATCAATAATGTATTCTGTTCAGTAGAGTCTATATGAGTCTATAATACACATATGTGTTAATAAGGTATCCGGAGCTTATTAGGGAGAGATGATTGGCCAGTCCTGCCGTTTTCGTGTCGATGAAATGCCCCCTCCGATCCCCAAGCCCAAGAGCGGCGATAGAACCACTGTTGCACAGAACCTACTGAAAAAAAAATTAAAATCGTATATTCTGATAAAAAATATTTTATATACATTTTTACCTCTGCCAAACTGCGAAGCAGTTTTTTGGCAGACGTAGATCGTATCTCCGCGCTCTATGTATCTCCACGTCAGTAACCGCACTGAGCCCAGGTCTGAACCCCATAGGATGCTCTCTGTTGGGGTTCCATAGTTTATAGTCTTATTTGCAAGGTCTTAAGGCTTCACTCACTTCTATTGTTCGATAATGCAGTGAATGCCTCTTAAGCTAATTGTATGTGGGCGTATAGTTAGCAGCCTCACACTTGAATTTGATTTTTTGAATACATATATAAAGTAAATGTGCGTAAACAGTTATAAATAGCGACATATATCATATCAATAGTGACACAGTAGGTACCTACTTTAAAAGTTATTTGAAGATCTTAGTGAGGCTGCTAACTTGAGCTAGCAGACACACACTTATGAAACCAATTCGCACAGTATTTGTAAATTATGATCATTTCGCTCAAAAAATTGTGAGTGAAATAGTCATAAACACTTAATTTTTTTTTACATGTAATAAGGATCACTGTGTCTGTGTGTTATTACTATTTACGCACAATCATTTGACATATTCAAAGCAATGTAAGGCTGCCAACCTTTGTCATGTAACAAAAAAGTTATGCTCTGTTGCAGTTGACGCTACGTCATCGTCTCAGAGCATACACTTTGACGTTGACATCGTCTTTATAAAGTAAACAGCAGGTACATTTAAGATTTAAATAACGTTATCAATATATAATAAATTAACGTAACCAAGTGAATAAAGTTAGAAGCAATTAACATTTAAAGTATAAAGCAGGCGAACGGGACTCCTAATTAATTCTTTTAAATTGGTACCTTACAGAAACCTGACACTGGCTCTTAATTAAAACAAAGTTATCTTTTTAATTAGCTGTTTTAATTAAAGTATCAATGAAAGTTATTGCATAGACTCATTTTATATATTAATATGGACTGATACGAAGTACTGACTTACTCAGAATGTTCGATGCGACACTACAAGTACCACCTTCCGAATGCAGGCTGCTACTTGGTGTTTCTCTACCTACGGTTGAAAATGAAAAGTGGCATAGATAATTGTTTTTGCCTATAAATCACTTATTTCATATTTAATACCCTAGTGATAGTTACTGAGATGCACATCTGCTTTAATAATGGGTACTACTACTACATTTATGTTTTTGGTGGGATGAAAATTACATAAATTCATTCGTCAAAATATCATATCGTGGTGACTAGGAAATAAATACAATATTTGTTTATTATTGTGGCAATTTATTTTAAAATACAGGCGATTGCTATTCTCTCTCCTACCCTGCCCAGGCGGTGAGGTTCTGGAACTGACTGCCATTAAATGCCAATGTAATTGCCGCTGAATCTTACATAGCTAGGTAAAAACTAAAATGATCCAATAAAATACACACTCACAGTCCTACGTCCTCGTCTTTCAGCTATACTATCTTTATCAAAGAGACTTTCTGTTGCTATGATACTTTTTACACAAATAGATTCGTGAAACAATTACGCTCTCCAAGCTTTCCACGAAGCTTCTAAGCTATCTCTTTGTGTACAAATAGAAACAGATGTCGTACGTTGTTTCTTGATAACGTTGTATGTTCCACATGCATACTCGTATAATAAAATCAACATTCCTCTACGAATGTCAACTTGTTGACAACTTCTAGATAATTGCTAGTATTTTTTACTACTGTAACCATGAATAAGTGCAATCTAACCTGTAAACATAATGCTGAGCCTTCACCTTATTGTCCTTAACGTCACATCAATAGAAACATTTTTATTTGGAAAGTGTGCATTTTCCCATAGAGTTAAGGTTCCCTGCATAAAGGCTTTTGATGTCATCTGTATGTTTGCTCTGCGTTAGTTTTACTCATATCTAGGCCCTTAAAGATAGTTTCTCGCACTGGTTTTTACTGCATTGATCGCCATGGTTAAGCACCTTAGCGCTAGGTCAATAATAATAATAATAATAATATCTGGGGACAATGTCACACAGATCATCCTAGCCCCAAACTAAGCAAAGCTTGTACTATGGGTACCAGGTGAAGATATACATCAATAGATATATATAGATATATATCTATATATAGATATATATCAATCTTGGACCATCAAAGTGGTTTAGTTTATGAATGTCTCTGTGCTTAGAAGAGTATAATATATAATACTAGCTGTGCCCCGCGGTTTTACCCGCGTTAAGTTTTATAAATTACCACAGCTCCTCCCCCGTAGGCGATAGCGTGATAATATCTAGCCTATATGTTGACCCGACCTCTTAGTAATATTCATGCAAAATTTGAAGTTAATCCATACAGTACTTTTTGAGTTTATCCCAGACATACATACAGACAAACAGATAAAAATTCTAAAAACTATATTTTTGGCTTCGATATCGATTGTAGATCACGCCCCAATTATCCTTTAAAAAAATATACAATGTACACACAGTCTTGCCCTTCCTATGATTTTATTATATGTATAGATAGATAATATTTTTCTCATTTTTTCAGGAACAATCACATAAGTCTTACCGGCCGCTGACTGTACTGACCTTCCGATGGAACTACGCTCTCCACGGCCTCAAACCGGCCGGCTACCACCTCGTAAACCTGCTACTACATGCCATCGTCTCACTATTATATTACAGGTAGGTAATAAAGCTTACTCTATAATTTATAAATGTACATGAACATTATTTTACTTATTCTGTGTGTTCAGTGGTCTATTTTTCGTTTCAATTGAGTTAAGTAAAGTTTCTGATGAGAACAATTCTCATCTGACACTTTTGTTAACTTGATTTTCAGTAAATGTACAATACCGAGTTTAAAGTATGCCTATGGGTAAAATCGTCCATAGATGCGCTGCGATAAGTATTTTTATATTTGCGGCGTAAGTGTTTACCATGCCACTTTTACTCAGATTCTAGTAAGTCTATTTTAAACCGATTTCGTAACAAAGGAGATTATCAATTCAACTGTATATTTTTGTATATGTTTGTTACGCGAGTTCTCTGTTCATCGAAAACAAGAAAGACAAAACGTCTTTGTTTCCTGTCTTTATTTTATTGGATAGGGGGAAAAGCTTTCAAAATGGTCTCAAATAAATTTTGTAAAAAAAAGTGTAATGTTCTATGGTTAAAACAGTTCTTATTGACAGTTCATTGCTACCCCGTCCGTAGGCGTTTGCACCAGTAATCCAACACGTGACCTTTGCTTATAGCGCTTCAAAGAGCACAGTTTTCTTTTGCTCTCTTTGCAACTTGGGGAAGTACCTGCAAAGAGGGAAATAGCATCTGAGGTTGTTTTGTTACGAAAAAACACACTCGGTTGCGGTTATAGGAGCTGAGTTTTATCGAAGGCCGACTGGGAGAAATAATTTTATAATAAATATGATGAATATAAAGATAAATACCTAATTCTATAGACTAACCTATCAAATTATTTGTTATGATAAGCAGGTACCAGTTTTCCTTAAAACGCATTGAGTTCTTGCTTTACAGCTTGTTCTAATGATTTATACGTAAAAAGCTTATAAAATTATTCATATGGAAACTTACGATCCTTTTACAGAACACACATAAAATATTATACTCATGTTTATGGTACAGCTTGCACCACATCGGTTCAGTGGACACACATGCACTATGAAAAGCTACCTTCCTGTCTTTGGAATAGAGACGCTATTAAGGATGAAGTGGCGTGGCTTCTACTATACATTATTATGACTTTAAAACTTGATTAAAGGACGACTTAACCCGTGTAGATAGTGATGAAGTTTCCAGTTTAAGCTTTCAGTTGATGTAGACAGTGTAGTAGATCATCTAAGTACATATTTATCTAAATCTAAAGATCTTGCTGTAAACATTTATTATTTTGGTTTATTTATATAACCGCAACCATCGTTGCTCTCACCGACCACTAAGTGCTCAGCGAGGTTAAGCAACTAGGTTCGCGGTCAGTCCATATATGGGTGGCCGCCAAACTGGTTTAATTTCTGAGTGTCTCCTTGTTTCGGAAGGCACGTTAAGCTGTCGGTCTCGATTGTAGCCACTAGGCAACAGTCGTTAAGCCATGTCGGAGGCCTACTGGGCGGCTTCAACCACTCTGACACTAGGGTAACCACTGCCCATACGATAAGTAAATAAGTATCGCAACTCAAATATTTTTTTTTACGTGGTGGAAATGCTCAAATCGCATGCCATGTTGGGCTCGACTCACTTAAACCACCACGGTAGCCAGCCTCACAGTGCTTGTAGGCTCTCACCTGGGGAGGGGAGCGGGCACGAATTCCCCCCCCCCCCCTCCCCAGCACACACAAGCGTGTTAAGGCAACCTGAGCTACAGCAAGTTACCTCTTCCCGGGACCGCTTATGCAAGACGAGTGGAGTCCTCCTGCAAACAGGGGCGGCGCCCAGCCGGGGAGAAGCCAGCCGGGCGCCGCATACTCTCTCGCGCTGGGATTAGCTCCCACCGCCGGGCCACAACATAAATCTAACCCAATCTATCTATCTGTCATAATCAACTCTTACTTCTGTCGTAATCGATTGCGAACAATTCATCATTATTTTATCGATTATTTCGTTTCATAACTTCATTTAAGTTTTCTCGCTTCCTAGATAGAAACATGATACCATATTTTGTGATTTCCTTTAGAAAAATATAACGGTTTTTTTAATCCACATTTCAACTAGTTAACTGGTGGGCCCAGAAGTTTCCTTCTCCTTTCAAAGTCATATAACTTTTTTGTTTTGTAACCTATGCAATCTTGCTTATGCATTTCTGCTATGGAATTTATATGGGTTTGTATTGGGTTTTATGGTTTTTTGATATGTTCAATATATATTCAATTAAAACCGATTTATTAAAAAATGAGAATTGGTTCATAGTGGACCACTGGTTGTACACATTAACCCAGGCAATATTTTACAATGAACCACCTTAAAAAACGTATGCAAAACATAGCAGTTATGAGATATTAACGTAATAAAATAAAATAATGTGTCATAAAATGAAAGCTTTTATTCAAAATAATCTATAATAACAAATAGGAACATGGTAAAAACTAAATAACAGCCTTTTATCAAGTCTTATTTGTATTATTAACTTAAAATTATATGTAATATATTTTTATTCAACTTTTCTTTTTTATATTTTGTTTATTTTACTAAAGTATTAAGTTTTATAGACTGAAAAATGTTAGAACTACATAATAAAAATTCCTATGAAATCAAACATTATATCTGAAACGATACTAGATTGTTTCAGTATCACACTAATATTATAAAAGCGAAGGTTTGTGAGTGTTTGTATGGTTGTTACTTCTTAACGTCTAAACGGCTGGAGGAATTTTAATAAATTGGTATGGAGTTAGTTGACACCCTGGATAAACACATAGGCTAACCGTTACAAATAGGTTTAACGCGGGTAAAACCGCGGGGCAGAGCTAGATTAAATTGTTTTAATTTTTATCGTAAGTAGAGGAATGTTAGGTGCAACACGAACTGCTTGTGGAGATACGACTTTTATTCCCACTTTAGGAGGACTTCATTCATTCAGTGCCTTTTTTTGTTCAGGTGTAAAATCTTATTTATCTACTGTCGTAATTCGGCGTCAATCTTGTGTCAATAAATTTTTCCGCAACAATGTTTGTTTTTACAAACCTAACGTGGTAGGGTAGGATAAGCTAATTTGCACTTGCCATTTCGGCGCAAACGCAGGGCTTTCAGCATGTTTGCGGTCTTTTTTTCTAGACGCTCCTTTTGGTGGCGCCATTCTAAAATAAGATAAGTGCAAAAAAAGATAACAATTACCTAGAATGTATTTCATTCCATTTATGACTAAAAATAAATAATTTGTTTGGTTGTCTACTATGAGACTTGTGTCGGAATATGGACCTTTCGGTAGTACACAATGAACCATGGTTCACTGTAGGATATATCCTACAGTGAACCATGGTGTGTCCTTCTTTGAACCATTTCGGTATACCGAAATGGTTCAAAGAAGGACACACCACACTTTTTAAACTAATTTCATAATATAACTTATAAAATAAAGTCGTAGGATACTAAACAATCGTTAATTAATGAAGATATTCATGTTTATTATAGTGTGACTACGTTAAAACCGTAAACATAAGTAAAAAAATTATGATATAAGATCAAAACAAACAAAAAATACTTACTTTCTGCGGTTGCAATTGAAAATTACCCCGCCATGCGTGTATTGTCCACAGCAAGTAGGAACCAACTAGGGGGCGGGGTAGGGATACATAAGCGTCTCTTTTGGTATGATAAGTGAGGAGTAGAAACGTCGCGTTTTCTAATATGGCGGTGGTTCATTGAATCTGCCTGGTTCAGAGTAGGACAAGTGACCCTATATCAGTTATCTGGTTTCCATAGTACAAACAAGCTCTGCTTATCAGATAGCCCAGTGTGTGAATAATGTCCCAGGTTATTATTATATTATTGAGCTCAAATTTTATTATATAACATATGTATTAAAGAAAGCACGAGTATGTCTACTATACTTTATAGAGTAGGTACTTTAGTATTGAACAGGTTAAATGAAATATCATAATTACTACAAACAATAATGAAATAAAAAACACTTGAGGGACACCCGGGTGGAACGAAGTTATTTCTTATTATTTATTATGTACAAAAAACCTGTATACACTCAACAAAAATAATCGTCGCGACACCACACTGTTCAATGCGAAATAGAAATGAAAATATCTGGCTTGCTTTCTATAAGAGAGAGAGAGAGAGAGAAAGAGAGACAGAGAAACATGCGCACGCCGCACAGCTACAAAAAGTGTCGTGACAACTTTTCGTAAGATTTTTTTCCGTCTAGCCCCCTTTTACAACGCGCGATAAGGAACTTCGTTCCAAAATGTTATTTTGAATTTGCCTGTAGTTACAAGCACGCGTCTGCTTTTACTACGTTCCTTTTACAAGAGGTTCAATAGTTTTAGAAGTACTTTTCAGCAAAATAAAATGCCGCAAAATATATTGTTTCCTGTTTCAGCAATATCGGGCCGTATTGTATTTGTTTAAGTGTTCCGTATGTACATATGTGATTTTCAAACATCACCTCGCTTTTATAAACGCAACACAGCTCAGCGTTGCCATATGAGGCAAATATTTGTGTAGCCGACGAACCATTATAGTCTGGATATTGGTGCAGGATATGCATTCGTACAGGGTGTAAAATACAGCGTGAAAATGAAGGAACTTATCCATGCCTTCAATAGTGGAATGATATGATTATTAGTGTGGTGTGTTGTGAGATAAATATACTGCTTGTGGATACGCAATTTAACAAAAACCATATAGAAAGACTACTTCCGATTTGTTTATAAAGCTAAATGCATATGTGTGTGTGTGTGTGCGTGTGTGTGTGTTGGTATTAATTAATCTATACAAACACTGAACAAGTTTTGCAATTTCTAAATCCTAATAAATGGTGCATGATACGAGTAGTTAACACGGTCCGATTTTCATGCACCAAATACAAACTTCTACCGCAACTGCAAGCAAAACTTTTGTATTATTGTTAAAGTTAATTCCAACTTTTGATTTTATTAATGAAAATCGGCACTACGCCTAACTCAGATCTCGTTATAACTCCAAAAACTCCAATGAATCCACCACCTAAATAAATGGGATTGATCAAAGAACGCAGGAAGGCTTAATTGGATCCGAAAAGCGCTATTAAAAGCTTCGCAACTCGAAAGACTTCGAAATCTTAATTGTGAATTTTCAGATATCTTTGTTTTAATTATACTTTAGTAAGGTACTTAGATAATATTTCGATATTTGATTTCCTCGTTGTTCTTCCAGCAGCAGCATGTTTAACCACAGATAATGAGGTGCCAGTTTCGATTCCCGGATTAGGCTTAAAGTGTTATGGGGATTTATGACATGAATAGTAGAAAGTAGGCGATGTTACACCACGTACAGCATGTTAAGCCATTGATTCAGTGCATAACATTTTTGCGGTCTTGTGAACTAACCATCGGAACATTGTGAGTATGTATGTTTGTCTCGCTTAGATGGTTAGGTGCGATTAGATATTTATCTACATTAAAATATGAATTGATAGAATATCATAAGATGGAGAGTTGCACAAGTGGTGTTAATTAAAATACCAGTTGTATAGTTTGACTAAGATAAAGGAACCTTCTTAGAAAAATGTTATTATAGCGTCACGGAAATCGCTTGTCATAAGACGCTAAACATTTTAATTGATGTTTGACCTTCTCAATAGTCATTCACTATAGTATGACAGCCGTACTAATTTTAATGAAAACTTATTTAGCGGCGTTATTAAATTTTTCGGGATGAGTATAAAATGTTAATCTCGCGTCAGGGCACGTGACCTGACCGAATATTCATAAGACCGCTTATATATAATACTGGCATATATTATACACTCTCATGACCTTTGAACTAAAAACTTTTTTAGCGGCATTCTGCACTTTTTTTCTTAATTATGTTAGATTTTTTATAGCCTACTGCCTAACCAAAACTCGTTCTATTTTCAAAATAATTACTTTGAGTCTTTACCGCCCAAAGGTGGGAAGTAGCTTCTTCCACACGCTACTCGGATGAAATTAACACTACTTTCCGAGTATGAATAATGAAAAAAATGGTTTTCTCTTCTATCGGCAGTCCCCAAAGACTGCCTAGCGTGGCATTTTTTTATTATTTTTCTGAATTCTGTGACGTAAGCAAATAATAAAAAAAAAGACGATGTAACTCGAAACTGCTAAAGTTTTATTTTAATTAAATTTTCATTCACGTTTATTTCACCTTTAAACATTCGTTATCCACTTAATGCTCCTCGCCTTCTTTCGTTTTTCTTAATCCCCTAAACGCAATTCAAGAGTATTTCTGCATTTTCATTAATTCATAGCAAAATAAATTCACCGTATATTTCGCTTAATGAAATACCACATAACTTTGTGTATTTTTCACTCCAATAGGTGGTTTTTGTCACACGCACGCATATAACCTAATCTAACCAAATCGTCAAAAACCTCCGTCTCCCATTAGAAAAAGCGCTGTAACTTTGAAAAGTCTGAACAGATTCTCTTCAAACAAAACCAAAATATAAACATTGACTTCAAAGTTTTAACATCCCTCCATGTCGAGGGTTAATAAAAGGCAGCATTTGAAGATATTTCTGCCGCAATGCTGTTCAGTTCACTTCGAGAACTATTAACTGATAAATCGAAGAACAAAACTCCTCAATAATTCTGCCTTACTACCAGAAGCAGGCGCGGACTTTTTAATTATTCAGTAGACTGTAGCCCGATCGGCTGCTTTCGGTTTGTTTATCCGGCATCGAATGAGTTTTAATTTATTTTTAGGTCGAACTCAATTGAGTTAACGCATGCACCATGGAAAAAGGACCGTGAATAATGAATTTTGTATTGTTATTTCAGCGAGGTTGCGCTCGACTGGTTACTGACGCGTAGTATTAAAATTGAGAGTAGTTTATTAATACGCGGTTTAGGAAAATTTATAAAATCAATTTATTTTTATATCGACGAACTGCGAGTCGAAAACTTGTACCGCTCGTCATTTACGTCATATACGGCAGGTTATTACAAAACAATGGATACAAACAAGAAAATTAAAATTACCCCTCCTGCTTAAAGCATAACGAATCTCTTCCAGGCAATCTGCATGAGTGCACGCAGCGGCTAAGACAGTCGCCTCGCCGCTTCGTATCCCGGGAACGATTCCCGCGCCGTACATCTATTTGTTAAAATTGAGAGTAGTTTATTAATACGCGGTTTAGGAAAATTTATAAAATCAATTTATTTTTATATCGACGAACTGCGAGTCGAAAACTTGTACCGCTCGTCATTTACGTCATATACGGCAGGTTATTACAAAACAATGGATACAAACAAGAAAATTAAAATTACCCCTCCTGCTAAAAGCATAACGAATCTCTTCCAGGCAATCTGCACGAGTGCACGCAGCGGCTAAGACAGTCGCCTCGCCGCTTCGTATCCCGGGAACGATTCCCGCGCCGTACATCTATTTGTGTGACCCTTTAAATAGTTGTTCTGAGTCTGGATGTAATTTGTGTCCGTCTATTATATGTTTGTAAAGTACCCCGCGACACAGGGATTAGAATCCGTAGTGTGGGCGTTGTCTTTTAAAAAAGAAATATCATTTCGCGTTGGATGAACCAGAATTGATTCTAAATTAAGTTATTGCGTACACACGTAATAAGATACATTTGACTATATATATATAACTTAAGATAGCGCAGGAGCGACAATTTTGGAGAACTTTAGGGGAGACCTTTATCCAGCTGTGGGCGACTTTCGGCTGATATGATGATAATGATGATGAACTTAAGGAGCTCTATCTATGCATGAACCTGAAATCATTAAACAAAACCCGTTTGTCAATACGAAAAAAGTATTTTGGTGCACCAAAATGCATGTTCTGAATGTTATATTCTTGTTATTCTTGTATCATGAGTTAGTATTTTTTGTGTATTTTGCATGTTGATGTGCTAAAGGTTGTCCAGTTTCATAGGCTTATTAAGCTCCTTAAGTTACGTGCACCAATTATGATACACCTTCTACAAGTTTAAGGATATTATTACACAAACCAAAAGCAGTAGATTTATTGCAGATGCATAATTATTTTGACTCGTTTTTCCCACTGATGTTACACTAGGTTTTTAGTTTTGTGGAAGATATGACTTCCAATTTACGGTAGAAATATTTCCCAAATATCCTACTAAATCATTTAAAATTTGTGGCACCGATGTAGTTGTCGTCAATATATGAGGACTATGTTAAATAAATAAATATTCTGGGACATTATTTATTTATACACGGCCCGCTGATCCCAAACTAAGGAGAGCTGGTACTATGGAAACCAGATAACTGATATATGTATTACATATACTATTATTTTGTAAATATTACTTATATAGAATCACCCAGACTCAGGACGAATAGAGATGCTCATGCACACAAATATCTTTCCTGGTTGGGAATCGAACCCACGACCTGCGGCTTGAAAGGCAATCATCTACCGATGACGCCAACACTGTTAGTGGATACTTGTTTGCAATTTCTAGTATGAATTATCTTTTTATATGCTTTTTGATAAAAAGAAACAAAATAACATTAGTCACATTTCCCTATTAAATTGAAATATGTAAATATTAGAATTAGATTACTTGATTGCTTTATAATAGAAGTGTTGTTACTAAGTGTTTAATAAGTAACAATTTGGGTCAGCCGTGCAACAGCACCCCCGGCGTAGCAAATGTCTAGTTAAGCCAGTTTTAATCAGGCAGCCGTGTGCCCAATCCCCTTAGTTACTGCTAATTACGGATACTTGCTGTCCACCGCCAACTTAGCCCGGCTTATACCCGATATCCAATTTGCAAGATAATCCTATTAACGATTTTCGAGTTCACATTAATATTCTGCCCCGGAAAAGATAGTTACAGTTACGCAGTTGACTCTTGACCTTCTTGTCTTCAACCTGACGGTCCAGTATGTACAATTAAATATGATGTAAAACTTGGGATAGGCTACAAAATGTAATTCGTATTTTTCTGACAAGAATAATGCAGATAGTGGCGAAGTCAGCCCCCTCCCCACCCTCGGAACCATATAGAGCTGTTAGGCCTGCTGATTTTTCCATGTCCGCGTTACATTGCTGGTTCTCCAGCTTATGTGAGCAAATGGCAGTGCACCTATATTAGCGCATATTTGGGTTTTTTCATATTTCCATAGTAATTTGTAAGTTTTCGTTGCTATTATATTACAATACACGTTTGTATAAATAAACTATAAATTATAATCGATAATTAAACCTAAAAATAATCTCTTTGACAATAACTTAATACAAGGTAGCTAAATATCATTCCTATTAAGAAATAAATTTTAAAAATGTCTTAACAATCCTTGTACCTAAATATCTATATGTAACTAGAAGTAATTATGTATACTTAACGATATTACTACAAACATGTTCTGACGATTTACAAGCGCTTTTTTAAAGTTTATGTGAATAAAACCATTTCTTATTTTAATTTATGCATATCAGTCAGTTGTTATACATAATATTTATTTTATTATCATCGCATATATGGAAGTATGACATTTGTTACTCTTTCACGCAATACCTTTTCATTTTTCGTTTCATTTTTTAATTCTTTAACAATATACATTGTGTTCGCAATATATAAAAATTCACCTATAACTAGCAGTTTTCAATTACATAAATACATTACATTAACAGGTACATTAAGAGTTAAGAATATTAAATAATAAAATAACATTAAATAAAATAAAACACAATAATCTACACATACAACTTTTGCAATAAAATTAACCAGTACAATTAATAACGTAATAGGATTTCCATTCATCTGATACATTAATTATTATTGGAATTTGTCAACTCTGATACTGATTAAAAACATTTTTCAATCAAGAATGCATTTATCTTAGTTTTAAACAGCGAATAATTGTAAATTATTGATTTTATTCGAGTTTGTAACCTGTTAATAATTTCTATAGCTTGGCGTATTGAGCAGAATGTTTAGCAATATTAAATGTTGGCACCATTTTTTTTCGTCGTGTGCTCTCTATAAGCTCTCTTTGATTCGGAGATTCATACTCATGGATATGTTTGGAAAAAATGGCTTAAAAGAACTACTGTACAGATTTTAAAATTATATTAATTAAATTCCATTTGTTTCTAACACAGTATTTATAAGAACCCCTGAAATAGCTGATGCAAATCGTTAGCATTCGTGGAAACTGTGATATACCTGCGACAAACCGACGGTTTGACGGAGTGTGTTGTACTATAAAGGTATAATTTTTACCATTTTTCAGAGTCCTAAATAGTGAGCAGTGACTTCTTTTCTTTTTTGTATGTTAGGTAATATTTTTTTTAGTAATTTCACAAGTTTTAATTTGCATTATTACAGACACCAGCACATCCCGCTACCCCAATCTGTCAAATTTATTTTTTACATTTTCGACTTTATCACAAAAGCATAAGGTTTACTTTCAATTGGGGAAATTTGACTGATTGGGGTAGCTTGATATGCTGGCGTCTGTACTTGAAAATTCAAACCTTTTTTATTTTTTATTAGCATTAGTGGTAGCTGAGATATACTGCTGTGGCAGAGCGACAGACTAATTTGGCTAACCACAAATGGCCGCCATGACCAATATTATGACATTAGAGAGAAATACAATGTGAAACATGTTGCAGTTTTATGAGTACATCCGACAACAACTTGTTTACGCCACTCAAAAGTTTTTAATGTCCTTAGTGCCGCCGCTCACTCCAATCATATTAGAGTATCAGGCGGAAATTTTAGGTTGCCACATTATTTGCTACTCGACAATTTTCAACTTCCAACTTATAATGGAATTACTTCCGAATTCATGGTTCGCTGCCGGTTGCATGCGAAAGCCCTAATTTGAAAGTAATGCGGTGTAATATTAAACTTTTTTGCACTTTTTTACTAAAACATGTTAACTTTAAATGGTGGGCTTTAAATAGACAAAATGAATTATATTTATAACACACATGAACACCGTAATACACCTGCTTAAAGCGACAAGAGGTGATAAAGTAAGAAAGGTGTAGCGTTTGTTAGCAACACTCACTCTTTTCTTGCTCTATCTTCCTCCCGATGAAACTGTAGCGGTTACTTGGCACAACACAAATACATGACCGGGAAGAGATCAGGCGCAGGACCGACAGCTTGCAGCTTTACATGATCTCCGGGGAACGGGCTTATAACACTGTCAAATTTGAGACTCCGAGAGTGCTATTGTATATTTTGAATACCAGGAAAACCCAGTATATACAGTTCAATACGCTGCCTTAACAGCTTATTTGCTGACAGCTTACACTATTGAGTCAGCAAAACAAGCATACGGGCGGCATAGGTTACCGGACCTGCGTTGCCGATTCTTCGCCATTCTCCGATGAGGGGAATATTACTCACACCTAGGACTATTTTATAATCACTATAATTCAATTTTATTCTATAAGGTGGACGTACTTTCAGAGTAGAACTGTTAAAAGAACGTTAACAAAACTATTACCACAAAGCCCTAATTAATTCTAACAAAAAACAACACTTTGTCTTGAAAAATCGGCGATATGACTAAGAGTTTCTCCGTCTTATTTACCCACAACAACACGGTAACATGATGTCTATGTCAGTAACGATGTCATATAGGTACATACATTAGAGTGAACGCACGCTAACCCGCTTTGAATTGTCTTGTTCTTTAAGATACCACTTATAAATACATAAGTACGGCCTAATATCGGAATAGTAATTTCATCAATTTTGTTATCTAAGACAAGCACTGTAATTTAGTTAAGTTATTAACCAGCTACACTAATAAAATTTATTACTCGTAGCCACTACCTCACTTGGAGGAAAACTGAGTTTACGACCTAACTCTACAGACTCGCATTTATAAATATAAAATAAGCATTGAAATATATCGTAAGATTGTACAGACGCCAGCACATCCAGCTACCCCAATTCGTCAAATTTATTTTATATATTTTCAACTTTATCACAAAGGCATAAGATTCACTTTCAATTGGAGAAATTTGACAGATTGGGGTAGCTAGATATGCTGGCGTTTGTACATAGATATATCTATCATACGTGCAATTAAAATATATAAAACAGACAAAAGTACTAATAAATAATATATGATACTAATAAATAATATAATAATATAATGCATAAATACTAATTATAATAATAGTAAGTCAAGAAATATATATAAGAAATTAGCTGTGCCCCGCGGTGTTAGCCGCGTTAAATTTTATAAATTTTCTTTGCTATAAACTTCACGGAGCCCGAGACCTTTCCAACGAATGCAAAACCGTGGAAATCGGTTCGTGCGTTCTGGAGTTATAG
The DNA here is from genome assembly GCA_951640165.1 of Pseudoips prasinana. Taxonomy (NCBI): domain Eukaryota; kingdom Metazoa; phylum Arthropoda; class Insecta; order Lepidoptera; family Nolidae; genus Pseudoips; species Pseudoips prasinana. The sequence continues at coordinate 12,109,285 of OX621239.1, forward strand.
CGTCAGGAAGGAAAACCCGACTTATTTTTATATAGTAGATTAAAATAATATTAAGTTAAGGAAGTAAAACAATGTTACTAAGTAAATATAATTTAATACTAATACTACTATTAAGAAAAACATAAGGATTCCGATCCCATCGGGGGAGACAAACAGACTCTTCGTGAAATAACCAAAGTCATAATTGATACTTTTCTGTAAAGAAAATAAGTCAAGTACAATGTTTTAATAAATTGAATCAGCTGGTTCCAAGACATTACAAAACATAAAACTAAATAAGTGTCTGAAGGTTCTGTATATTCCTAAATAATATAACAGTAGCAAATAAGTTTATTCGTGAAGGTATTTTGACGATTCAACAAAACTGTGCCCGATGCTTTTAATCATTTTGGATGGAACCTTAAAAGGGATAGAAAATGGTAATAGAGCCTTGAAGCTTCCATATTTTATGTAGGTATATCTTATTTTAAATCAATATATGTTTAGATGTACTTACAAAGGGATGCCTATTAAATGCCTGGACAGAATAGATACTACTTATAACCGTAAATTCTTCTTAGAATATAATATAAATGATTAATTTAGTCTCAAGTTTGTTAAACAAAATTAAATACTAAAATACTTATTACACTTTTAGCCTAAAAGTGTAATAATTATTTTAGTATTTAATTTGATTCTCGTTTAATGATGTCATCATGAAACACAAACAATTTAACATTATCCTACAGTGTTATGAGACCTGTAGATTTTATGTGAATTATAATGATTACGATTTACGGATTTGTCTCTTCAACGTTTTAGACACCACACAATTGCGACCTCATTTCGCCTGGAGAGCTGTGATGTCATGGTTTGATTGTCGTTTTGCAGCATGCATGTGTTAATTGAGCCAGCCAATTCAAAATCCGAGTTAACATAATTATTGAAATGGTTTTTTAAGTGAACTTCCTTTAGCCGCGTAGTAGAGTGCTTTCGGCTCTGACATGCGACAATTATAGTCGTGACAGTGACATGTTGCGCTAGACTGGTGACTACTGGCGACAGCGCAGTCTAGTGGTCTATGTACATTTATAAACATATAGTTTTAAGTTGTCACTTATGTTGGCATAGCTGATTTTTTTTACAAACAGCGCCCACAAGCTATTGTTTCCAATTTCTATAAGTGAGTCTGGGAACGCTGTTACAGTGTGTCATTTCCACAGATTTGTTGGGTTTTGTATAAGTTGTTAGATTTTCTCGCCTCTCCCGAGTCTTTGGTCAAATATTGTAATTTAAATGGAATGAAATTTTCAATGTAATTTAGTTCCTAATTCATTAAGTATAGTTCACTTCAGCGTTTTGTGTATTTTGTGATGACCATATAATGAAGAAAATACACAATAATATTAGTTTCATGAATTTCATGTCTTAAATAATATACTAATTTATTGTTTTTATATTTATTTACTTATTTAAGGACATCCAGTAGCTGTCACATCTACTTAAATCTAAAATGTTTTGATCAATACAATAATACACTCGCGAGCAACCAAATCGACTCAAGCCTTGTCGGCGCACACATACATTGATACAACTAAAATCATGAATGGAAATTATTAAAATGATATGTCATTCGAAAGCTTAAGATGTCAGCTTTAATTTGATATCATTATCATTGAAATCCATCCATCATTTTTGAAATAAATGATGTCTGAATGCAAGAGTAGGAAAAACGGGAATTTAGGAAAAAGGGTATGTGTCTCGTATTTGACAAATTAAACAAAAAAAATTAAAAATAAAATTATTTTATTTAAATCAGTATTTCGTATTGCCCCCTCTAGCCCTAATTACATCCCGCAGTCTGTTTTTCATGGACCTTATCAATTTTTTGACATTTTCTTGAGGAATGCCGTCCCACTCCTCTAATAATGCTGTCTTTAGCTCGTCTACGCTTGAAGGGACTGGATTTCTGGCCCGAACTCTTCTTTTAAGCTCGTCCCATAAGTGCTCGATGGGATTCATGTCAGGACTGAGCGCAGGCCAGTCCATCGTGCGTAATTCGACCTCTTGCAGAAACTGTCGAGTGACTCGTGCCGTGTGGCAGCGGGCATTGTCGTGCATTAACACGAAGTCTTCACCGACAAACCCTGCGTAGGGCACAACATGATCCAGTAGAATGTCGGTGATGTACCGATCAGCTGTTAGCCCGCCTCCTCGGCCGCCCCCAGGCACGAAAACAAGTTCGGTTTTTCCCTCTAAAGAGATACCAGCCCACATCATGCAGGAACCGCCGCCATATGCCACTGTTTCAGCGAAACAACATTGGGCAAATCGTTCTCCCGGACGCCTGTAGACTCGGCCTCTCCTGTCACTGCCATGCAGACACATTCTGCACTCATCAGTAAACAGGACCGATCGCCATTGCGCAACGCTCCAATTGAGATGCTCTCGAGCAAATTGAAGGCGCGCTTGTCGGTGGCCTGCAGTCAACTTAGGGCCCGTCGCAGGTCTTTTTGGCGTCAAGTTGGCTTCCTTCAAGCGTCTTCTCACTGTCCACTCGCTGACAGCCACTTGTCGTACACGTCTCAGTTCTTGCTGCACATCAACGCCCGTAAGGTGTCGATTGCGCAGCTAGGTTGAGACAATGAAGCGGTCGTCTCTCTCTGAAGTGCACCGGTGGCGGCTCGTTCTTGGTCTCCGATTGAAGGCACCAGTCTCTTGGAACCGTCTGTATACTCGGGATACAGAAGACTGGCTCAAGTGGAGCTGGGCAGCGATTGCTCGCTGACTTAACCCTTGTTGCAACAAGGCAACAACTTGAGCGGCTTCTTCTGGTGTGGTATCCATGGGTTAGCGAAAACAAGGAATGCAATTTACGGAGATGTGTACCGGTCAACCTGTAACAAGCAACTGATAAGATAAACCGGAAGTGGGGGGTTTTATAGCGGGAGCAGGTAGCGCAAGTCGTGGATTCCTAAAGAGGTAATTTACGCTGACGGCCAATTAAAATGTGTCAATAAATCAGCGCTTAGTTTTTTTTAAGGTATTGATGTTAATTGAAAGCCTAATTCTTCAGCTTTCGAATGACATATCACTTTTGTAATTACCATTTATCGTTTTAGGAAAATCAATGTATATGTGCGCCGTCTAGGCTTGAGTCGATTTGGTTGCTCGCGAGTGTATAATCTAAATGTACAGCTCCTAAAGGTGCCACAACATGCACAATGACTTTGGTGAGTAACACTGATTAAAATTTTAAATTATTTGTTCTTTTTGTCATTCAATTTTGGCTTAGCTAATGATTATATATTTATTATTTTGTAATTTAGTACTTTTAATTTATGTTGTAATTTTGATCCTAAAATAGTGGCGTATGAAAAGTGTAGTCGTTGTTAGAAATCTTAATCGAATAAAAATAATATCAAATTCACAAAACGAATTGTGAAATACACAAAGTGAATTTACGAGTTTCGATATTTTACTTAGGGGGAGGAAATAAAATATTAATTATTGAAACACTCCTCTAAGTTGGGATCGTTAAAATCTCTGCGGTATAATATTAAAAGTCGCAAGCGAAGTTAAGAAATAGGCAAACAAAGATTGTGTTACGTAAGACACGAAAGCTGTTTGGGCCATTCGAGACGTAATGAACCAGAGGAGACTACCCTGAGACTCGCTCAAACTTTTTACCGCAGAGTTAAATTAGTTTTTCATAGCCTTTGATATACTTACTTGAGATGTAATGTTATATATACTAAGTGATACACACGTACAGTTACCATCACGTGACTGAGAGGACAGAACGTAAGTTTAACGCCTGATACAAAAAGAGGATGTTGTAAAGTTGGAAGACTATGTTTGTATACATTACAAAAAAAAATTGTATGCTTACCCGATCTTGAAGAATTACGTGTTGATAATTTTACCTTCTCACGCCCGCACTAGGTAATCTAACCCTGTGTCTCGGGGTACTTAACAAACATTAATGGAGGGACACAAATTACATCCAGACACAGAACAACTATTCATGGGTCACATAAATTAGTTTTCCGGCGCGGGAATCGAATCCGGGACCCCGAGCGGCGAGGCGACTGCCTTAGCCGCTGCGCCACAAGTGCATTAATCGGTTAATTTTATTTTAATATTATGTTTTTTTTTTATTTTATATAAATAGGTATTATTTTTCTTGTAAGGGTTTTGATGTCTGAAATAAATACATTTATTATATTATTATATAACTTAAAAAGTAGTAGGTACTCAGGTTATCTGAGTAATTAATGTCATAAACCGTGTTTGTGTGAATTTCTGCTGCTGGCACCGTAGTACCTAAAAGGTCTTTTAATCAGAATGAAACTTAACGTACATAAATTCGAAAATATCCGTTCATGCACATAAAGTCTTTTTAATTTAACTTGTTTTGAAGTGGCATTTTTTTATAATATTGAAAATATAATTTATTTATTTTATAGTAAAGATCATTAAAAGATAGGTCATTCGATCCGACATGACAATTTTCTAATATAACATTGATGCCAAAAGGAAACGTGGAAGACCTAGAAGACAATTTACGGAACAATTAAATGCCAAATTGAATGTGGGTACTTATAGAGACGTTAAGAAGTTGGCAAAGTTGCCTAGTGCTTGAGTTATAAAAGAGTCGTAAAAACATACGGCCGATTTATTGGTAAGCGGTCTGTAGTCTATAATGATTGCAACATAGATTAACTACACGACTGCACATGTGGTGCAGCGGTTAAGATAGTCGCCTCCCCACATTGTGTCCCGGGTACAACATCCGCCCAGGCAGTTTTTTGTGTTCATTCATTCATTGTTTCTAAATGCCCACTCCTTCTCAGCATATCTTTTTCATTCTTTGTGACTACTTTCTCTTTCACCCAAAAGCGCTCTCTTACCTCACTATTTCGTATTCCGTCTCTCAAAGTCACATCACACATACTTCTCAGAGCTCTCGTTTCCTCTGCATTCATTATACTTTTATTCTTATATTGCTTGCATTATAAATCAGAGTCGCCTTGCTACTAACACGATAAGCCCTTCCGGCCCTCGTTTGAGTACTTACGTACGAGTAAATTAATTACAGAACAGAATTTGTATCATGGTTAGAAGGTAATTAGTTCTGCCGCGTTGGTCTACCGGTAGCTTGCTCTGCAGATAATGAGGTCCCGGTTCAAATCACGGATCGCGCAAAAACCTGTTATTATGTTTTTTCCGGCAAGAAAATAACATAGTAATCCGGTGTTCGGAAATTGGCGGTGATGTAAGCACATGCCTCGGAGAGCACGTCTAGATATCGGTCTTGTGCCTGATCTTTCCTCGAATATCCGTCGTTATCATCATCAGCAGAAGGACGTCCACTGGTGGACAAAGGCCTCCCCCAAGGTTCTCCACAATAGCCGGTTTTGTGCAGCCAACATCCAGCTGCTTCCCGCGACCCCTGTAAGATCTTAATCTTCGGTCCACCTTGCAGGCCCCCGCCCACGCCGATGTTATCAGAGGGAACGAAAAGAGTGCGCACACAATCCTGCACTATCATATGTCCTGCGTAATTAACTACTCCCCGTTGAGATTAGATTAGCCGACATAGCCGAAATACGGTCAGGAGCAATATACAGAATCTAATTAATTTACTAGCAAAGTTACGTAATTTAATAATAAGTTATTCATTGGAATTTTGTTCAGCAAAGGCGCGTGTATGTTACATTGTATAAACGGATTCACTGAATATTTAGACTCGCACTGGCGATTTTATTTGCCTTTGGAACAGCGATTCGTTTACAAAATAACGGTTAATTTGGCTCGAAGATAAACCTTCAGGCCTAGAATTGAGGGCGTAGATTAAGATGTCTGATTATAATGGATGGTCTGTTGGTCTAGTAGTTAGTGACTGCTAAGCCAGAGGTCATGGGTTCGACCCCACCCAGTTCTTTGTGCGATGATGATTAATTTATTTTGTGTCTGTACTGTCTTTGTGCGATAATGATAATACACGTATATGTATATTTATCAGTTGTCTTGTTGTCCTCTTACTGGCTCTGGCTCATTTTGTAATCAGTGTGGGCAGTGTGTCAGTTGTCCCAAGGTATTTATTTTACTATTTTGTTTAATATAATACGTGTAAAAATACGCAATGGCAAAAACGCTGAGCGGTGTGAAACCGTTCCCTAACAGGCATTTTCCCTTTGACAAAATTGTAAAAAAAACACTACAGTTTGCTTCGTTTCACCGTTGTTCACATTTGCATTCGCATATTTGCTTTCCTTAGTTTTATTAACAAGCAACATTTACGTGCATGCCCCATTTAAACGTTCATTGTTTCTTTTTGGTGGGCGTTAACTATAAACCTATTCCTGATTCGTTATAGTTATTATACTGAAAAACTTGGGGGTTGTATGCGCCCATAAGCTTTTAGTAACTCTAAATTACTTTTTAAAGTAAAGTGACTGCAGATAATGAGGTCCTGGGTTCATATCCCGGTTCGGCCCAAAAAGTGATTTTAGAATTTTTCTGTTAAGAAAACTCAGTATCAGCCCGAAGTCTGGGAGTTGGCGGTATAACACCCCCGTACCTCGGAATGCACGTAAGGCCGTCGGTCCTGTATCTGACCTCTTTCCGGTCGTATCGCTAGTCGTCTCATCGGATCATGGGAGTGTTGGAATAGAAAGTGTCCCTGTGTTTGCGCAGACACTTGCGCACTATAATACGTCGTGGGTTCGATTCCCACCCTATTTAGACTATCAACATGCGTAACTCCTTTGTGTTCAAAGTAGGCTTCGGGATAGACGTTTGTTCAGCGATGGTAGAATTTATTCTGTCCGTTTTCATGTCACTAGTACATCCACTCTTTTTATGTTGATATTTAGTTTTCTCACGCGACCTTGTTTTTAGATGATTAAAAGGTAAGGGTACTATAGACTGTCAACACATACCGCAAGCACCGTTAAGGAACTTACATATTTCTTGAGCCTAATATGACCATTCGGAGGTGGGTTAAAGCTTCTGAAGATAGATTCTTTACATACGACTCAGAACCCTGCATTAAAACTACATTGTACATGCCTTCACATCGTAAATTTTGCCACAACATTATATCGTAGATATTGTGAACGAAAAGCGTAGCTCGGTACTTAGTACCATATTCTGAAACTACCTACCTACACTTAGCCATCAACGTGGAGTGTGAAACTTCTTTGTTACCTAAACATGTTTTAGCACTAATGGAAAGGGATAATATTTATACAAGCAGGTTTTGTATATTCAAAGTAATGCCACAGATGCGAACAAAATGTATTCTGCTATCATTTTTACGGTATACACAATGGCATTAAAGCATGTACGAATAGCGTATTTGGCAAGGTGGCATAACAGGACCACTATTTGTGTCCCCCATTTATAGTTTTAATTTTTTTTTTTCATAGCATTATTCGCAATATAAAGCGTGAACTCTCAAAAATCGGAAGTCATAAATTTTATCATCCGGCGAATCAATCTAAAATTTAATAGTTTGGAATGTGTTCTCAATATGATATGATCTTTCGCATGTAACTGTGAACAATTGTGGAAAACTGTGGAAACAGTAGTTGGCCAAGTTTCTAGAAAACAAAGCCCATGGATAACACAACGAAACGAAACAACGAAAGTGTGTTAGCAAGGGATTTTGATCTGCCATTCATAGGTGAAGCTGAGCCAAATGTGTTTGGTTGTGTATGGGTTTGTGTGGGTTTGGGGGGGTTGTGTGTGCGTCTCTGTGTGTGCGAGCGCGCGCGCGCGCGCGCGCGCGTGTGTGTGTGTGCGTGTGTGTGTGTGTGTGTGTGTGTGTGTGTGTGTGTGTGTGTGTGTGCGTGAATGTTTTGGGTATCTCGTAGGCAGGTAGGTTTCCTCACGATGTTTTTCCTTTACCGTTGCATAAATACGTGATGATTAATTTTTGAACTCACATGAATTTAGAAAGGCAGTTGTGCGCGTCTTGAATTTCAACTTGAGACCACTGGCTTCACAGTCCTACGGTCTACTAGGCTATCTCGTACCTACTTTTTAAAGGCTAAAATGAGTAAAGCTGTTTAAATGTATTATTTACATTACTTTTTCTAGTAAGTAAAGTATGGCCACTGTACGAAAATTTATTTCTTCTAGCATATCAGTTTACAGCCAATTGGACCCACTATTATACCCCCACAACGCTATTACGTCAGCGAACATTATACAGCTCCCAGTCACACAACACAAACAAATTGCCAATGCAAAGATAAAAGTAAGGAGAAACAGAATGATGTCACATATAGAAAAATATAAGAACAGTAAAAGTTATATGACGAGACGAAATTGTTGTGACGATTTGCGTCCCCCGGGTTCCATTACCGTACATACTTTTTATTGCGTTCCCGTAATTTGTGTGTTCTACCTATATCTGCTTTATAGCATACGTGCTTACGCGGTGTAGTGACAACGGAAATGAATACATTATGCAGATTTGATTGATTGCGATGTGGTTACACGGTACGTTTGGCGGGACCCGCGCGTGTTCAGTGTTCCCAATTACGCCAATATCGACAGTCGGCCGATTCGCGGCTGTTGCCGTATATTTGAGCGCGCTTAAATGAGGAATGCTGCTTAATTATCGTCAATATTTCTATGTTAGATTGATGTATTCTATTCTGCATCGTCATAACATTTATTACACTGGCAACTAATGGTGTTATTACCAACCTGTTGGGTGTTGGAATTGCCAATATAGAAATATATTGGTAGGAAATGGTTATTAATACAATTTATGCCTTGTTTAATAACGAACGGTATTATAATATAAATAAAAACAATAGTCCTTATCCTTCTGGAGTGGCGCTCATAGCTAGATGCTCTCTCCGGTCCGTAAGTGATCAGTGAGGTTAAGCAACTAGGCTAGCGGTCAGTCCATAGATGGATGACCACTAAAGTGTTTTAATTTCTGAGCATCTCCATGCTTCATGCGAGGGCACGTTAAGCTGTCGATTCCGGTTGTAGTTATTAGCCAACAGTCGTTAAGCCATATCAGAGGCCTACTGGGCGGCTTGAAAAACTCTGACACTAGGGTAACCACTGCCCATACGATATGTAAGTAGTAAGTAAGCCTGGAGTAATTTAGAGACTAGGTAACTACGTGTACATGTGCACACACTTGTGTTTACGCATATGTATGATGGTATATCTATCCCACACGACCAGGGAAAGTTCAAGCACAGGACCGAAAGCTTTACGTCCTCTCTGAGGCACGCGAGTCCAAAACCGCCAACTTCCAAATTCCGGGCAGCTACTGGAAGTTTTTTCTTGCCAGAAACACCCACTAAAGTTTTTGGCCCTACTCGGTATTCGAACCTAATTAACTGCGGTTGAACAAGCTACCGCTAGATCAACGAAGTCACCAGTAATAAATATCACTTGTTGTAATATTGTGTAATAGGTTCGTATTAAGAGCAATCTATAAGATACTGAGAACATACTATGTATGTACCTCACACTCGAGATCATTATCCTCTCAAATTTACAATACAACACCTTTAAATCGTATTTAAGAGTCGAGGTTTTAACCGACTTAAAAATAATAATTATTATTTTTTTTAACAATCTGCATAAAATAAAATAAATAAAATGCCGCTGGATGCGGGCAGTGCCAGGCCGGCAGTTGTAGAGATTTTTGGAGGAAATCTTTGCCCGACGGTGAACGGATTTCGGCTGATATCGTGATAAAATAAATAAATACCTTGGGGCAACTAACACACTGCCATCAAATCCCAAAATAGGCATAGCCTTTTTTTTTACGTGGTGGAAATGCCATTCGCACGTTGTGTAGGGCCGACCCACTAAAACCACCACGGTAGCCAGCCTCACAGTGCCTGTAGCGGGGGCTCTGGGTACACGTGAACGATCTCACCAGTACCCCCGCTGTACACTGAGCGTCTGAGACTCTCCCCCGGGGACGAGAAGGGCCCGAATACCTCCCCCCTCCCCATTACGCACAAGCGCGTTTAGGTAACCTGAGCTACAGCAGGTTACCTCTTCCCGGGAAAAATAGGCATAGCCTGTACTATGGCAACCAAACAAGTGATATAAACATATGCATGTACTTACATATTTCTAAATCCATACATATTATGGATAAATTAAACCCTGAGACAGAAGAAATAATCGAGCTTATTGCACAAAAATTTGCCCTGAGATTTAACCCACGGTTAAGTGTGAGACCGAATTTTACAAAAAGGATTCCGTACCATCTTCTACGACAGAATGGAACCCTTCGTATTCGTGTCGAGAATCTTACAAAAAATTCATGTGTGCATGTAAGGGCGTTCTCTTTTATACTTAACTTTATTTTATTTTTATTATTGCGGCTATAAAAATACTCTCTCTTGAAAAATGTCAACTCTCTGAATATTACGGTTTACGAGATAAAGCCCACTGACTGACTGACGCGGGAGGCTTAGTAATAAGGTTCCCTAAAATGAAGGAGGCTATCGATTCGACTGTACTTGTTTATTTTTTGCTATATGATTTTTTTTATATATATGTGCTCCTTATAAATTTTGTTTAAATAGGTGGTGTGGTAAATTTAAATTAGTTCTATATTTTAAAACAGTTTTATATTTAATAAATAGCTACCTTCTTAGTCTTCTGGTGTCTATTTTCAGTCCCTGGCTATTCTGGTGACACTACGTCCAAAGTAGATCTCTCTAAGTGAACTTAACTACCTAGCCATGCAATATAAACCTTTGTCAGTCGCGATCATTCCGACGCTTGTCATTGCTATCTAATCTATTCTTGTTTGGTTTAAACAACACAGAATCTCATTTATTGCAGCTTTAGTTAGGCTATAGCGAAACTGATAGCCAGTTGCCCTCGTAAGTTCGAGAGTGATTGACGAGTTTAAACAACTAGGCACGCAGCCGATGTATGGATGGCGTATTCGTGCTTTGGTGGACACGTTAAGTTATCGGGTCCTATTGTAGTTATGTGACCACAAGCGTTGTATGCATACTCATAAAGCTGTCAATCCTGTCCCTGATCGCTCTTTGGGCGTGTCAGATAACTGTCCCATATAGAGAGTGCACACTTGTTTCGCACACATATTGCACATGTAGCGCAGCGGTTAAGACAGTCACCTCGCCATTTCGTGTCTCGGGTTAGATACCCGCGCAGTCAGTTTGTGTGACCCATAAATACTTGTTCTGAGTCTGTATGTACTTTGTGTCCGTTAAATATATATTTGTAAAGTACCCCGAGACACAGGGATTGAATTCCTAGTAGCAAAGTTTCTAAAAAAAAATATGTCCGGCCGAGATAGCTGGATATTGTCCGCCCTAGTCGAGTATTACGGTAGAAAACTTACTGTTTATTTCAAATTATACGAGTATAAAAACATTGAAGCATTCAGCTATAACAATTGTGGTGTTGTACAGATTCCCTCAATTATATTTATTATTTTACCCACCAGTATTTAAAATAGCATCACAGAAATTTAATTAACTCTTTGCTTACATCAAACATCGATTAAATATTCACCCGTGTTCCAATGGAAGCCGTTGTTATCTTAATAAACAGTCCTACGTTCAATACATACAAGGCTTTTCATTCGCTATCGAATATATTACGGGCAGTGCAGCCTTTACAGAGCTGCGCATTCAAACTAAATATTAAAACCTTTACAAATATAACCATTTTATAGAGCGCGAGCCGTGATTGAAATACAAAATTCTCGACGTTAAATATTTTCTACGCGCTTATGACGCGCATGTGTTTTGGTAAAGCCAAATTATTTAAAATAGATTTAAAGCAAAATATAATTTGTGAGAATTAGAAATGTCGGAATCACCAGGTGAACCAAAGTTACCATCATAGCTCGAAGAATCATTGATATATAAAACTACTAGATTAGTTAGCAGTATTTGTAGATTCTGGAATATTAATCTATATATATATAAATCAATGCCACTTTTCGTTGTAATGTTATAACGCCTTTACCGATTTGGCTAATTTTGGTCTTGAATTATTCGTGGAAGTCCAGGGAAGGTTTGTACGTTGAGAAAATTTTAAAAAAGTCTTGAAAAGGTGTAAAATCAACATCTTTCTATACTCCCATATACAAACAATTTGTATTAATACTTAAAAGCGTAGCGAAGCACGTACCGGGCCGCTCGTATAGTATAGAATAGTAGTATGGAATATAATAGTTTATAGAAACTAAAGTCAAATATGCCTGCCGGCTTCCAATATGTAACTGGCCACGCGCGGCCAAATACTAGATACGGCACGTATCTGATCTAGTATAACTATAATACATCATTGTATTTTTAGGTACAGACGCCAGCACATCAAGCTACCCCAATCTGTCAAATTTCCCCAATTGAAAGTGAACCTTATGCTTATGTGATAAAGGTGAAAATTTATAAAAGAAATTTGACAGGTTGGGGTAGCTGGATGTGCTGGTGTCTGTAATATGCAATAAAAAATATTGAAACAAAATCTTATTTATTTTATTAGTCATACTTCGTTTAATAAGAAGCACGTACTTCAAATAATATATTATATTACAAAATAGCTTTAAAAGTACTTGATTATAATAAATAATTATTTGAGTTAAATTTCTCAAGTGGCGACTACGAACCGGACGATGCAGCGTGGGCAGGCCCTTCACAAAGTCGACCCGACGATCTTACAAAGATCGCGCGATGCCGCTGTATGTGGGTAGTGGAAGACCGATAGCTGTGGAGGTCTTTGTGGGCGGCCTTTGTTCAGCTGTGGATGATATGGTAATATTGGTGCTTCGATTGAAGGAATGGAAGGATTTTTAACACTTTTAATTAACATGGAACAGTAATAAATAATAAATAGTGCTAGCTAGTGAACCTAAATGTATATCGATTACTCCGGCGTTTATATACCAATTTTGTTTACTGCTTTTTTTATTCGAATTGATGCTTTTGAGGTGGCCCCGTTTACTTACGATTAGATAGTACTATTAGGATTTATAAGGAATTCTTTATCGTATGGGCAGTGTTGTCAGAGTTGTTGGCACTGGCATGGGTTAACGAGTGTAGTCCGACGACAAGAACTGGGACCGACTACTTAACATTCCTTCCGAAGGACAGAGACAGTCCCACCAATTTGTCGGTCACCCTAAAGACAGACCGCGTGCCTAGGTATTGTACTTCACCAATCACGGAGTGCCGGCTGCACTATTTCAAAAGGTTGGACGCCATTCATTTATAAAGCATTTCTTAAAACTCTCATTACAAAACTGTTTCAAAAACAAAACGTCGACTTTAAACGAACCAAAAAGTGTTAAATAGTTACAGGTAAACACTAAATTATAATATTTAAAGTTAGTGCCAATGTTGCCGGTGTTTCGTTTCAGTACAACTTATTTAGACTTTATTCTAAAAGCATGTAGTGCGCTACTGGAATTTTGAAATAAAGTTTATCTACCGGTAGATAAACTTTTGCGCAGATGAGCGCAGGGGCAAGGCAAATAATTGGTGTCAACCAAAATTCAAAATTATTTAAACAGGAACAGGTGAAATTTTACTAAATTTTAATCAACTTTGTATTAATCCTGACCCTGGCTACGCCGGGCCTGTAGAATAGGTTCGTTATTTGGTCCAGTAGAGGGATCACTACCATTTTTTTAATACGAGAAAGAATATCACATAAATTGACCCGAGAGAATATCTCCCAGAGAACGGGCAGCAGGTTCTTCCTGTGTGCTCTGACCACTGTAGTATGATCGGCAACCCGTCTGCCAAACATGGCGATTATGACATATCATTCCAAATGATGGACGCAATTCCATTGTGGCAATGTTTTGGGGAGGCCTTTGTCCAGCCGTGGACGTCATTCAGCTGGCTTGTTGATGATGATGATTGACTGTATTGACAGCTCATCTGGCTCCCTTTTATTACCATTATTTGCGTGGTCTCAAAATAGTAATCCTAGTCTTGTTGTATTTTTATCCGTGCCTTTGGTATGTTATTAAGTTACCGGCGTGCACAGACAATTATTGGCATCAGTCCCGCGCCGGACAACTATTTGTTTGACCCATAAATAGTTGTTCTGAGTCTGGATGTAATTTCTGTCCGTCTATTATATGTTTGTAAAGTACCCCGCCACACAGGGATTTAATTAAATAGTGCCGACGTGGTCTTGAAAAATCAATGAATATAAATAATATAAGAATAAATTAAATTGGATAAAATGAATATGATAAAAAAGTAAGAAAAATGTAACGAAAGAACGTGAGTGTGCAAGTTTTCAATAAGAAAATTTTGCATACTATTAGTGTATTGCGAGTAATATGAAAATAATAGGTATATATTGTTATTATATTTATAATTTATTGTATGTAGATTATATACTTAAAAAACGAATGCCTTCAAACTTTAGTAAGAGTTATCTTTATCTTCAAGCTTTAATTATATCAGTGAGCATTCAATAGTTTCATAACAAGTCCTACTGCAATATGGAAACCTAACTTTGCCAGCCAGATTTGACATTAGACGGTTTCGTCGTTGAAAAAAAATAAGAACGTAGACCTATCATTAGGAAGTTCATGACTAATTCATCGTCCTGACCAAATGCGATGGGTCAAACACGCCTTACGGATAAGGAAAACATGGTGATTTTCCTGTTAGCGAATAGCTTTTATAAAGCGTGTATATGAAAAATCTTAGTATTTATTATGGACGTATTCTTTCCTGTGTGGTGACAGCAAAGAATATCATCACCCCGTCGCATCCCGTGGGCGTAGAAATCGTCCGAGGACATACCTACCAGAGAACGGGCAGCAGCGTTTTTCTGCGAACTATGACCATCATATTGCGATCGCAACCGGGCGTGGCGATTATGGCGTATCCTCCCATTCTTTGAGAAGACTTTTATCCAGCAGTGGACGTACTTTGGCTGACATGATATGATTCTTTAAATTTTATGTGGCGTAGAATACAAGTTTCTGCTATTATGGGACTGACAACAGGCAAATTTTTATTTTACGAAAGGTGTTTGCCTACAAAGCCTACTTATTATTCAAAATTTATAACACGGCTATATATGTTATATATACTTAAAAGTGTATTAGGATTCAATTTTATTTTATTTATTTAATTGTATGACTGAATTATAATTTCTAATTTTGTTTTCTCATAATGTAGGTATTGTAATGGGTTCAAATTATCCAATGAAAATTCCACTCATTATCGTATATGTTATTTATTGAACGTTTGTGTCTGTAATCACGATATGTGTAAAAATTACGTCATCATCATGTCAGCCGAATGACGTCCACAGCTGGACAAAAGCCTCCATGGCTAATCCCCCCATTCTTGGGGGACGAAGAACGGGGGGATATGCCATAATCGCCACGGGTTGGCGATCGCAGTAAGATGGTCATAGTACTCAGAAGAACGCTGCTGCCCGTTCTCTGGTATATATCAGCTACACAGTCAAAAAATTAGGTACTTATTAAATATAGGTATAAAGTTTTAAATAATAATTAATCTACTTAGTATTTTGATATGAAACTGTATGTTCAAATTTTGCCAGACGCATCGCTTCCATTTAGACTTATAAAAATTATAAAGAAGAAATAAGAACTGAGTTACCTTGTAGGACTCGCGAGATTGAATAAAATATAGCCGTAACAAAATTAACTGCAAATATTTTAGATACATGTGCCAAATAAGTATACCATTTTTATTTTATTTTAGTACTGAATGTACTAAACTAAAATTTCATATCTTGAAAATTAAGTTCGTTTCGTTTTTGCACGTATTTATTACACTTATTTCTAGAATTACTGTAGTCTAGATATGGGCTATTTATATATCCCCGATTATGAACCCCATATTATTATAGTAATATCGTTAGATTTATTACTAATTTATCGTAATTATACAATAAATATATGTAGGGGCGTATAACACCATTGATCTGCAATTATACAGCGTTAAGTATACCAACACCACATCGATGGTTACACTTACACTTGATAGCGTCTTTATTACAAAGGTCGTAAGGGTGAATTTTGTAATTCAAGTGTATTTATTGACATGTGGTAACGATTCACTAGGCTGCCTTGTAACGAGTACTACAAAGTGCTACGTTAGTTGGCCATGCTACGCCACTACTACGTCGTATCTGTACCTAAAATCATAACTAATCCATATTGTTCCTATGTCTGTTTGTACGTTCCCCTATGTCAAGATTCCTAATCTGAATGAATCATAGATTTGAGATTTGGGTATTTTGTGTAAAACGTTGAATATCGTCACGTATCGTAAAAAACTCATTTAATAAGGTAGAATTATATTTTAAGACCGAGAATCTTAAAGATATCTATGAAACTAAACCACATTTTAAACATCCGTTTGTGAAATATGCAATTTATTTTTGGCCTTTATACAGTAGATATTCATAATCCAAATTAAATGTCCACCATAAACATATAAAAATAATCTTGTAAAATCACTGAACGCAAACTTGTAAACTCAAACAAAGTTAATTATTTTGTCAACGCTCAAAGTTTACGCCATTATGGAGGTCCAAGAACCAGGATTCTGCATTCGCATACTTACACACAGTGCGTTAATATAGTAAAATTATGAACAGGTCTTATAGACTTTTGCTGTTAATTTTGTTACACGTCATATGTTGACAGTGTTAACGGTTCGTTAGACGACGAACGTCGGCGTAAAATGTTGCACGGGTACAAACTTTGACAACTGGGTACCATTAGCGGCGTGCAACATCCCGAAAAATTAGAGGAGCTGCATAAAAATCGGTATTTTAAAACGTTTGGAATATTCTTGTCTGGGAGGACATTTTATATTCACTTACAGTTTACTGATGTTACATAAATAAATAAATGAAATATTGGGATATGTTGTTTACCATAATAGAGGCTTTGACTAACCCGCTTAAAGTTACAGTAATTTATAATTGACAGAAGACTAGCTTGAGCAGAGCTCGTGCTGACCGTCCCGCGCCGATGTTTTATTCTCCATTGAGATTAACCGCCATGGCCGAAATTCGACTGGGACATCAAAATTACCTATAAAATGTTATGAACATACAATTTGGTAATAGAAAATAACAACAAAGATTAGTCGTGTTAATACCTCTAGACAAGGTTGTGCAATCCTGCTAATATTATAAATGCGAACGTTTCTGAGTATGGATGTTTGTTACTCTTTCAGCCAAAAACTACGTAATGGATTTTGATGAAACTAGCTTATATATCCGAAAAACACATAGGCTATATATAATTTATAAAGATTAAATACAAGTGATACTTTGTCCTATTTCACAATATTAATACTCAATAGTGCATAAGTATGTATAGCCTTTTGCACTAACATGAGTACAGTTCCGATAACATAATTCCCTGCTATAACGTCTTATTTCAACATCTTTGTTGTCCTTATAAGTTAGGAAGGGCATAGCGTTATTTCGCTCAAAGAGCAGTCCGACTGGGGAAGTACCTCAACCGTACAGAAGACTTAATAATAACATTAATAATAATGTTGTGTTTCTGCGTGTGAGTAAGGACGAGTAAGCTCATTGGGGTGGAGGGCCAAACAAGACGTGTAGCTACACGTCTTGTTTGCTGACTCTTAAAGGCCAGCAACGCACACGCGTCTCCTCTGGTGTTGCGAGTGTCCATGGGCGGCGGTGATCACTCACCATGAGCGAGTCTCTAGTTCAAACTACATTACAAGCGTATATAATAAATACATGAACATGCCTTCTTATAAGGCAGTTAAACGCGGTTAAATTATTTGAAGGACTATAATAGATATAAATATGTTTATAGGTTTGATTGGTGAGGTCAAGCAACTAGGCTCGCGGTCAGTCCATAGATGGGTGACCGCGAAAGTGGTTTAATTTCTGAGCGTATCCGTGCTTCGGAGGGCACGTTAAGCTGTTGGTCCCGGTTGTAGCCATTAGGCAACAGTCGTTAAGCCATGTCAGAGGCCTAATGGGCGGCTTGAACAACTCTGACACTAGGGTAACCACTGCCCACACAATAAGTTAGTATAGGTTTATGTCTAGCAGCTTATATCTCAAACCCTTCGCCACAATTTAAAAGCCTCATGTAAAAGTTATGTCTTTTACATGAAGCTTTTAAAGGTCAATTAAATTTAAAGCACTGTATACATATGAATGCAGCTGGCTGTAAAGTCGTATGCAATTAACGTAAATAGATTCCGAATGAGCGGTTGCGTTCCAAAAACGTCAATCATACAGTATCTGTAATTACTGAATGGTAGCAAACTGACATGCAACATGTTGATTGTTGAGTGATTGCAATAAACAAAGTATGCTGTATACATACCATTTACTACTTTGTAATGTTATCTGTTTTTTTATGTTATTAAAACAAACGAGCAAGTGGTAGGGGATGGTAAGTGATCACCGCCGCCCATTTAGGCTAGCAACACCAGAGGAGTCACAGATGCATTGCCGGCCTTTTCAAGAGTCAGCAAACAAGTATTGCTGACTCTTCGCCTCATCCCAATGAGCTTTGGCGACCTTACTCACGCGCAGAAACGCAACATGTTGATCTTATACGGGGATTAAATGCATTGTTTCATATCTTTGGAGTCGTTCACCTCCAACTCAATGTTGGGGAGTTGAGTGCTATCGCCTCCGTAGGCTTTAGCTCTAACACACATATAACAATGATAATATCCTCTAAGCCGTATTTCGGCCACGGCGGTCATTCTCAATGGACACAAGCCAAGTGCGCAAAACATGTTATAGTGCAGAAGTGTGTGCGCAAACACAGTGGCACTTTCTATTCCATCACTCTCATGATCCGATGGGATTATAAGCGACATGACCGGAAAAAAGTCAGGTACAAGACCGACGGCTTTACATGCTCTCCGAGGCACGGGGGTATAATATCGCCAACTTCCAGACTTCGGGCAGATATCGAGGAATTCTTTACGGAAAAATACCAAAATCACTTTTTCGCCTGACCCGGGATTTGAACCCAGGACCTCATTTTCTGCGGTTGAACACGCTACCGCTAGACCAACGAGACAGGCAAAGAGGTGAACATATACATGGCCCTTGGATAGCGCTAAACGGTAGCGACATTTAAGTGAGTTTGAGTACAGTGAATATTTGCTGTATGAGCAGCTCGTCTTGGCAAGAATTCCCTACTTAATCCTTGATATGACAATTGTGCGTGTATCTCCACTTTGCTGAGTGGCAAGTGTCGGCAACGCTTGAGTACCGCCATGTGTCTTGCAAGCGTCTTCCGCAAACGGTACTACATACCATAAGGTGGTGAGCTTATTTTCCAATATACATATATGTATATTGGAAAATAAGTATGGTATGTAGTAATATACATAGATGTATATTGGAAAAGAAGCTCACGGTCCACCTTATGGTATTTAGTTCCATTTGCGGAAGACAACGAAGATATGTCTATTGGAAAATAAGCTCACGGTAAATTAAAATTTATTCTACTGCATGTACATGCAGTAGAATAAATTTTAATTTACGGTTTTTTAGTTTTTAGTAATTTTTAGTTTACGGTTTAAGTGTAAATTTTAATTTGTAAACTACTATCTATACATATAATAAAATCGTACGAAAGTCAAAACTGTACATTGAATATTTTTTTAAAGGATACTTGGGGCGTGATCTACAGTCGATATCGAGGCCACAAATACAGTTTTTAGAATTTTTGTCTGTTTGTCGGTTTATTTGTTTGTCTGTATGTATTTCCGGGCTAAACTGATAAAGTACCGCATGGATTTACTTCAAATTGCATGAATATTACTAAGAGGTCGGGTCAACATAAAGGCTACATATTATCACGCTATCACTTACAGGGGAGGAGTAAATGTAATAATTTATAAAATTTAACACGTGTAAAACCGCGGGTTTTGTTAACATAGAAATAAACGTTAACGATGTGTAACATAAACATATAGTCGAGCTGATTTTATACATAAATAAAAATCAACAACTTGTACAAAATAAATGAAATAATAGTTAAGTGTTAGTCTCGCGAGTACTACGAGCTACGCGAGTCGTTCGTAGCTACGCGAGTTGTTCGTAGCTACGCGAAATGTTCGTAGCTACGCGAGTTGTTCGTAGCTACAGCGATGTGCTACGAATTATTCCAGTTTGTTCTTCAAAATACACTAGTATATTGGCAGAGCGGCGGAATATTGGATTCTTATCCATTTGCCCACAGGAAAATTTCCATACTGTTTAACTAATGACGATATATGACGGGCTTTAAATTAGTGCTCAAAGCGATCTGTAATTATTGTTGTTGTAACCCTATAATAACTAACCACTGTGTGAGGTGGTCCGAACTAGAACAATTAAACATACATAGTAATTATAATGTTTTAATAGAGGTGAAGATATCACAGCCAAGTTCTGAGAATTGTGTTTTAATTATCATGATTATACAATAAGTTCTTATGGTTCTGAACACACTTGATAAATTGTTCAGAGTACAATTAACGCCATGGCGCACAGTGGAACGAATGTATGGGAGCGGTTGGACGTAGACATGTCCGAAAAAAAAGAGTAAAATTATGCCAAACTAATGATGCCATCTTATTCGATTACTTAATGCCTTCATAACTTGTGGTGATGAATTTCTTCATAACTCCCATATTTCGGGAGTAATTTGAGAAAATGTGAAATTTTACTATGAAAATGAGTGTATCGAGCTCTCTCCCTCCTGATTCCGGGCTTGTTTCAAGTAGCGGTCTCTAATATCATAATGCTAATACTAAGAGCTATATTTAATACTAAGACACATAGTGCGCCAAATGTGCACTTTCTGGGATAAAGAGTGATGTTTATTTTATAACACAATTTTTTTATTTTTTGTTTATTTTGTTGATTAAAACCGTTTTTCTAAAGGTTTACCTTATTACAATAACATTTCTGAGCAGCCAATTAGAGAAGATATAAGCTAATTAGGATATATAATTAGGGACTTAAGGTTTACATATAAAACTGATGCACTAATGATTACTGATAAGAACATTGCTATTATTTAATTACTAAATGGCTCTTAATACACTAATTTAGCATGCATCATTTACTAATTATCACAATAACTAATTACCTTGCAATATTTAACAAAGGATACCTGGGATACCTGGATTTTATATAAATAGGTCACTATTAGTAACTTTAAAATCAGTGTTGATTTACACCTCGTTGTATCCAAGCTAATCTCGCAATGTATTTTCCAAATTTTAATACAAATCTTGATATTCACGTTGCTTTATGCGCACGCGCACTTACGAGGACTAGGATGTGTACAAGTTGAAGCATCAGATTTAGCAGGAGAAATTATGGGCTCGATGACGTCACTTATATTTTCTGTAGAAGGTTCCATATTTTCATTCTGTAATTCCGGCCATTGAATTGCAGCCTGTAGCCAAATCTCATGTTTCTTCCGAAACTTATCTGTGCTTCTTCCAGACTGTGTCCATTTTGCATAAATGCGGTAGCAAAATCGACGACACCAGTCTTTTAAACTTGTTTCAGCACTTTCACATAACTGAACACAACTGTTATCTTTTAAAACACTGAACAAATAGTTAAAGTCGCGTAAATCTTTATGTGCGCGTGCGCATAAAGCAACGTGAATATCAAGATTTGTATTAAAATTTGGAAAATACATTGCGAGATTAGCTTGGATACAACGAGGTGTAAATCAACACTGATTTTAAAGTTACTAATAGTGACCTATTTATATAAAATCCAGGTATCCCAGGTATCCTTTGTTAAATATTGCAAGGTAATTAGTTATTGTGATAATTAGTAAATGATGCATGCTAAATTAGTGTATTAAGAGCCATTTAGTAATTAAATAATAGCAATGTTCTTATCAGTAATCATTAGTGCATCAGTTTTATATGTAAACCTTAAGTCCCTAATTATATATCCTAATTAGCTTATATCTTCTCTAATTGGCTGCTCAGAAATGTTATTGTAATAAGGTAAACCTTTAGAAAAACGGTTTTAATCAACAAAATAAACAAAAAATAAAAAAATTGTGTTATAAAATAAACATCACTCTTTATCCCAGAAAGTGCACATTTGGCGCACTATGTGTCTTAGTATTAAATATAGCTCTTAGTATTAGCATTATGATATTAGAGACCGCTACTTGAAACAAGCCCGGAATCAGGAGGGAGAGAGCTCGATACACTCATTTTCATAGTAAAATTTCACATTTTCTCAAATTACTCCCGAAATATGGGAGTTATGAAGAAATTCATCACCACAAGTTATGAAGGCATTAAGTAATCGAATAAGATGGCATCATTAGTTTGGCATAATTTTACTCTTTTTTTTCGGACATGTCTACGTCCAACCGCTCCCATACATTCGTTCCACTGTGTGGCGGTGGATACACTTTGAACGGTGTACTTTTCGAGCATCTACCCTGGCCGAACCGTCGTTTTACTGCAGACGGACGGTAATGGAATGGTCGGGATTTCAACCCCACTACCACTCGATCCGAGACGCCGCGACGTGCGCGCACTTATCACGAACTTTGTACCTTAACGCCTTAAACACAAGAATTATAAGTAAATAGACATAATTAATTAATCATATCCAGAAACATTAAGGACTCCAATCGTTTAGACAATGCCTTACATCACCTTTGGCAACTGCTCACAACAAACGTGCCTGGCACACCGCATTGAATTTCTGTTTGTAGTTATACTATACTAATTATTTACAAATACCCACGTACTTGACCGTAATCATTATTCGCAGTAAATTTTCGAAAAAGCTAGACCTATTCTTATTTGACAAATGGTAGACTGTTGACAAAGGCAATGACATTGTTAGATTCATGTTAACAATACTCTTACAATATTCTTTGAAACTTTAATCTTCAGTCACAATCGGCCACAATCAGGAAATCCCTATCACCATCTTCAAAAGCGTTCGATTCAGAGAAGCTCATTAGTAGACGCTTTACGAAGAAACTAGCTATAAAGGTTTTTCGCCAACTTTCCGAGAGATTTCGTCAGATTCGCACAAAGTCGCTAACGAGTGGCTTAATTCCGGCAGAAGTTAGCCGTCGGGAGAACCTTCGGCGCGTTAGTCTCAATTAGTCGTTGTTCCACCTCTGCGGCGAAGTTGTGGCCGTATGGCGTATGACCGCAACTTTGCCGGCAGCATCACAGAACAAACTTAGCCAATTATTGTCATTCCACACCAACAATCTACGTAGTTAGTGCGTCTAGTCCTCTAACTATTGTATGAAAGTTACTAAGTAAGAGTAAAAATTGTCGCCAAATGAAAATGTTGCTCTGTACTATATAAAGTGGCATTCCCACGTGGTCTGGACACTTCGTTTTATATTTTATTAGTTTCTATTATAACTTTCTCAATTCCAATGTTGACATTGTTCCAAAAATGGCGAAGGTATACTTTCATTTATACTTCAATTCGGTTTGATTAGTTTATGAATCTGGTCATCATAACAGCTTTAAGAAGTCCACTGGTAGACAGAAACCTCTCCCAAGAATCATCTTGAGGGGGTATGCCATAGTCACCACGCTTGGCAGACGGGTTGGTGATCGCAGCAAGATGGCCATAGTACTCAGAAGGAAGCTGCTGCCCGTCTTCTGGTAGATATTCTCTCGGATCGACTTCTACGCCCCCCACGGGATGAGATGGGGTGATGATATTCTGATATTCGCTGTCGTCACTACACAGCAAATGTATTTACAAATACAAAATACAAATACAAAATATTTTATTGGTTCAAAAGTTTTTACATAACATTTTAGTGTTTGGAGCTTCCCTTTAAGCAAGTAATGCCTGTGTTGGGAAGCACCGCTCTTCCATAACAAAGTAATTAAAATTTAAGAAGCTAGGTATTAACAAAACTAAAAATAAATGATAAAAGAAAAAGAAAAATACAAACAATAGGTATGGGTTAACTTAATTTTAAGCAAAACTTGCTTGCAGCTGTGTATTCAGTGTTATGTAAGGTAGTGTGTTGTGTATTAAGGATTGTGGTGTTTGCTTGTGTGTGTGTGTGTGTGTGTGTGTGTGTGTGTGTGTGTGTGTGTGTGTGATGATAGTGAATTGGTGATGAATATCGTATGGGCGTGTGTTATTGGTATTTTTTGTTTAGTATTATATTACTTGTATGTGTATAGAGATGTAGGTGTGAGTGTGCAGTAGTATGTGATTAATGATACTTATTAAGTATTTACTTAATGTGTTCCAAGAGTGCCTCCGTGTCATCATAGGTTAGTGATTTTATCCTTTTTTGGGTATATGTTTTATCATTTATTTTGGGTATATGTATATTTTCCTGTTGATTTTGTTATACAGTATAGCTGATCGCTTATTGTATTGTCTCCCTGCGAATATAGTTTTTGTATGGGGAATTTGTGCAATTAGGTCTTTTCTTCTTTGGGTTGTTATACTTGAGTCATATTTTAGGGACTTATGTTTCTTTAAAATTATTTGGATTACGTATAATTTACGAACTGAGAGTAATTCACTAATCTGATAGAGGTCTTCAGTAGGGTGTCTTAACTTTTTAAAGTACATCATCTTAATGAGAGCCCGTTGGGCACGTTCGACGTTGATAAAATTAGTTTTTGCTGCCCCACCCCAAATGGGGATGCAATATGTTAGGACCGACTGGACCAGAGCTATGTAGATCTCATTTAAAATATTTCTAGACGGGTTTCGGCCGCTTTTCGTGTTTATATTCTTTGGTGTAATGTGTCTGAGAGTCTTGAATATCCAGCTTAATCTTCTAAGTCTATTTGTTACTTGATCAATGTGGGGATACCAGGATAACCGTTGATCGAGTATCACTCCTAGGTACTTTGTCTGCGCGACCTGTTTAATGAGCGAACAGTTACAATGTCTATTATTAGTGTCCCCGCATACATGAACTTTTATGCTAAAGTCTTCACTAGGTTGTGTACTTTTGTTTATACTAAAACATATATAGTTCGTTTTAGCCGTATTAAGTGTGAGTAAGTTGATGTTTAGCCAGTTAGCAACTTGGGCCATGCCCAACTCTGCTTTTTGTTTCACATCATGCCAGGAGATCCCTGAGAAAACTATCGCGGTATCATCAGCGTATGAGAAGACTTTTGCGTTATTAATATTCATGTTGCAGAGGTCATTGACATATACCAGGAAGAGTGTTGGGCCTAGTACGCTTCCCTGTGGAACGCCGAAAGATACTTCCGCTTGATCACTAGTAACCTCTCCCATCCTAACTTTCTGTATTCTCTGCGAAAGATAATCTTTTAATAAGTCGAGTGCCGTTTCCCGTATTCCAGCCTTTTCCAGTTTTTTTACCAGGACAGGGACAGAGACGGTGTCAAATGCCTTCTTGAGGTCTAAGAACACAGATAAGCATTTTTTGCCAGAGTCAAGTTGCTCTGTTACTAAAGAACTTAAAGCAGTAACTGCGTCCTCAGTGGATATTTTTTGCCTAAAACCGAACTGCGAACAGGATAATATGTTGAATTTAGTTAAATATTGCATTAATCTATGATTTAATAATTTTTCAATAATTTTTGAAATACAAGGTAAAACAGAAATAGGTCTGTAGTTATTGACATCGTCTCTATCCCCCCCCCTTGTGTACTGGAGTGATAATGGATTGCTTTAACAGATCAGGGAAGATACCTTTTTGGAAACAAAGATTTGTTAGGTGAGTTATTATGGGAACAATTACGATTCTAGCATATTTTATAAATTTTGTGGGGATATTGTCCCATCCAGGGGCACTATCAGACTTAAGGCTCATTAATGTTCTTTCCACTTCATCGGGGTCGGTGTCTAGAAGAACGAAGGTGTTTTTTTGGGAGGGCAAGTTATTTCGTTGATCATCAGGGTTAGATATATTAAGCTGGATTTCTTGAGCTAACTGTTTACTGTGACACCTCAACTCGTGCGTAATTGCTTGTCATTAGTCGGTGGGCGAGGTCAGCTTTGCAAGCGCTTCCAATGACACCGTTGGTGGGTGTGGCTATTTCTCCGGGAAGGTGGAGCGCGGCGCTCGCGCAGATTTTAATATAATAGAAATTCTTACGTGACGTAAGTGGCGGCGGGACCCACGCCGCTTGCGAGGTACCAGGCGCACAGGCAAGTTGGAGTATCTGTATGCAGCGCCGCACCCGACGACAAATAAGAACTTCTTCGACTTTATGCACTCCTAGTATGATTTAATTTATTTGAAATTTGTTTTAATATTTAAAAAATACTTAAGCGCGGTACAAGAAACACGTTAACACCTTGCGGTGGTCCGAGGGGAAGAGGACGAGGTATTGATACCAGTTGTTGCCCGCAACAGATACATCCACACTAGCTGTGTGGATGTATCTGTTACGCGTTAATAATGGTACTCCTGGCCAAATTTTAGTTACGGCGTCTCTACCCATCTCTACGAAGACTATGAAGGATATATTGCAGGAGTGTATGTGCAAACACAGATGCACTCTCGATTCCGTCAGTAACATAAACCGATGACTCGGCTATTTGACATGATCTGCTATTAGAAATTTTAATGATTACTGCGTTTTTATAGGTTATTATCCTGGTGTCCTGAAATAAAGGCCTTACGTCTATCTTAGGTACCAGTTTCCCACAATATAATTAGACATTTTAAGTTTTATGAGTAAACTGATTTATATTTATAACTTGATAAATACAGACGAAAACACCGGCCAAGTGCGAGTCGGACTCGCACATGAAGGGTTCCGTAGCAGCAAGTATTTCAG
The DNA here is from genome assembly GCA_951640165.1 of Pseudoips prasinana. Taxonomy (NCBI): domain Eukaryota; kingdom Metazoa; phylum Arthropoda; class Insecta; order Lepidoptera; family Nolidae; genus Pseudoips; species Pseudoips prasinana. Next base: position 12,136,077 of record OX621239.1, read on the forward strand.
TTAATTAAATGAAAGCAAATTGCGGTTTATAACGTATTAAAAAAAAACTACTTGCTAGATCTCGTTCAAACCCATTTTCGTTGTTAGTTTCTATGGTAATGTACATCATATATATTTTTTTAGTTTTATCATTCTCTTATTTTAGAAGTTACAGGGGGGGACGACACTCATTTTACCACTTTGGAAGTGTCTCTCGCGCAAATTATTCAGTTTAGCCAAAAATGATATCAGGAACCTCAATATGATTTTTGAAGACCTATCCATAGACACCCCACATGTATGGGTACGATCAAATTTATTCTTTTGTTTCAGTTCTATGTATGGCGACCCCCCAAAATTATTGATATTTTTATATTTTTTATTAATAAGAAAAAATTAAATTATTATTAATGCGGTTCACAGAATACACCTACTTACCAAGTTTCAGCAGCACAGCTCTTATAGTTTCGGAAAAAAGAGGCTGTGACATACGGACGGACAGACAGACAGACAGACATGACGAATCTATAAGGGTTCCGTTTTTTGCTATTTGGCTACGGAACCCTAAAAACGATATAAAGAATCTTATGGAAACTAGATCTATAATTAAATAAAATGAGAAATTTTGACTATAATGCTATAAACGAAACTAAAATAAACCAACTAAAGGCAATCCAATAAGCGCTCCGCATCGGCATCAAAGGGTATCGTGCCCAGAAGGCTGGCAGCATTGCCACGTTGTATGGCAATGCTTATTCTCTGTGAAAAAAATAGACTAGCCCTAGTTTAAGTTTTTATGTATAGTTCTTGATGTCATGTAAAATGTACTTTATATTATGGTGAGAAAAAAGCATTATTATTATTATAATATATAGTATATTATAGTAACAACTAATTTGGACCACCATTTCCAAATCTCCTATTCATTTTAGCTATGGATTTTGTGAATCATAATGTACCGATTACTGTTAAAGATACACCGAAGGTCGTCTAATCCCATTTGCACAATCGATTAACTTACTGAAAACCAGACCGTTGCGTAATGATAAAGAGATGAGCGTTCATGTGATTAAATTATGTTCAGTCGAACCGTCAATGTGATGGGTGGTCAATTTACGGCCTAATTTGCTCCGCCTCGGAAAGGGCATTACTCATCGGTCCCGAGTACTCCCGAGTGATATGACTAAGTGACATTCAACGATAAGCTACGAGGCTTCCGACGGAATATCGAGTACCTATTTACCTTCATGCTATGCTAGTACCTACTCATCACACTAATATTATAAAGGCGAAAGTTTCTAAGTGTGTGAGTGTGTGTATGTTTGTTACTTCTTCACGTCTAAACGACTGGAGTGATTATAATAAAATTTGGTATGGAGTTAGCTGACATCCGGTATTAACACTAAGGCTATAATTTTATAAAGTTTAACAGCAAATTCAGTAGCCGCTTTTCTTGTGAAACTGTATCAATTTAGTTTGATTTAGCAATAATCAGTGGTAATATATAACGCGACATTGGCGTCCAGTTTCTATATAATCTAAGTTGTCTGCGCTGTAGCAGTGAAGCGCAGTGATTAAGGTATTCGATCGGTATAAGAACGGTGCTCCCGTGTTTCGAGTTCGATTCCCGCACAAGGCTTGTATTTGTGTTACCGATATGTGGTTGTTCTGAGCCTGGGTGTCCTTGGTGGCCTTGAATTGCCACTTTATAGAGTCCCTCATGATACAGGGATGCATTACTTTATGCGTCATATGTAATATAATATATATATATATATAGTATGTCAGTTATCTGGTTTTAATCTTGGTTCCCATAGTACAAGCTCTGCTTAGTTTGGGATCAGATGTCCGTGTGTGAATAATGTCCCATGAGATTATTATAGGACATTATTATTACAGATTCCCTTCACAAAACAACCCAGTGACAACAACATAGTCAATTCTAAACAACAAAGGATATCAATTTAAAGTTTTCTACTCATGATTCTGGTCTAGGAAATAAGCTATTAAAGTTTCGCTTATAAACCCAAATAGAAAAATACATCTATTAAAAGTTTTGCGAACTCTCATTCAAACGAGTTGTGCGTGCGGAATTAAACCACAGAACTTTTCCCTATTCATTCTGTCTGACTCTATAGTCAATAGAGAATGACTGATACATTTTTACTGTTTTTGTATATAAAGCCAATTCATATAAAATCGATTTAGGTAGCATCTCTACAGCGTTCACACTGCCTATGTTTTTCTGGTGATGTTATAGGAGAACACTGAGAGGTCAACGGCCCTATGCGAAGCTGTATTTTTCGATATTCTCAGCTACTTACAGACTGTTCAGGTGCGCTCACGTTGTCAAAATCGATTAGGTCTAAATGTTTTAGTTACATTAAGTAGTAGCAGTACACAGTATTTTAACAAGAAAAGAACACGTAATAATGTTATCACTATCGATCGTGTCAGTATTTTACATAGTTGTATTTTAGTAAATAATGTAATGTAGGTATTGAGAATTTGTTTAAATGTAGTCAAGTGTGCCAACTAAAATATTTATTAAAATTTGTAATAGAATCAATACTGCAGTAATACTTCATGGAAATTCGTGACATACAAAATACAACATCAATAATTATGTAGTGGTAATTCCGATAATTAGCGGAATTAACACTACAAAATAAAACGCTAAAATGCTGCTTAATGTGTTTGGTGTTTGCAAAACTTGCGTAATAGTATGTCGAAATCCATGTTGTGTCTCATAGAAACCGCTGTTGACGCTTTGTGGCGAACACAGAAAGACCACTTAGCTAAATTCGTCTTGACCATCATGTTTTTCAACTACAACGCTATCTATACAGGCGTTTTATAAGAGCTATAACACAAATTTCGCGACGTGCAAGTTACGCTACAGAAACCACAACACGTTTTCATCTGAAGCGCGCGGCGTTTTTTTATTAAACAAATATTTCTTTCTTTGAGCTTAACATATACATGAAGAAGTGGGTAACACTAAAATACCATTTAACTAGGATGTACTCTGCCAAATAGAACGCCAAGTAATCGAATGTCTAAATGCTCGTACGTTCATAATATCGAATACTTAATAAATTAAACATTTAATCGAATGTGTACTTTAGCGCTATCACTATTTGTTTCTAACTATATGGTCGCAGTTCTAATCTAACCTCACCTACTTTTCCAGTAGCGAATGTTTCATTTATTAACCATTCGATATTATGAACGTTCGAGTATTTAGACATTCGATTACTTGACGTTCGATTTGACGCGGGGGACCGATTTAACTAATATACACCCTCTCCTATTTCCTCGGAAATTCTAATGACATATTTCCTAAACTTCGCATCTATGGTAAAACTAACAAAATGTAACTAAAACAGGTGTTCCAATTTCCATGTTAATTTGTTATGCAGAAAGATTTTTGTATTAGTTATTTGTTTACCTTTTAATTAAACAATACATTTACATGAGTATAGCATATAACATTGGGGCGGGGGGAAGGGTCAGCAACACTTGTTTGCTGACTTTTAAAGGCCGGCAACGCACCCGCGACACCTCTGGTGTTGCGAGTGTCCATGGGCGGCGGTTATCACTTACCATCAGGTGACCAACTTGCTCGTTTGTCGCCCTCCGATATAAAAAAAAATGTTGCAGGGATCAATATAACATTTATCATCATCATTATATCAGCCGAAAGACGTCCACTGCTGGTGAATAGCCTCCCCCAAATATTCCCACAATTCCGGTCTTGCGCTACCCGCATCATAATAACTTTTATCCGACTACCAAATTAAAGTTTTTCTCCTATATAGTTCCGTTCTCATACAGCATTGGTACGGTAACCTAATTGTGTGAGCCCGTCTCGAACGAACTCTTTGGTTTTTATTCTGCGAAACTTCAGCATAAGCGCTTTTGAACAAACAAGTAAGTCAAATATTATTAGAACCTTTTATAACGAACAAATATTAAATTCTGATTGCTATTGACACGTAATGTCGATGTACGCATCAAATATTCAGGAGCAACTTTGAGCATACAAAATGTATTGAAGATTATGTTTGTTTATCAAAGTAAAAGGCAGTATATTACCAAAGAGCATGTAACACTACGTAGGTACATTACATAGGATCGTTTTTAAATTGAATATACGGTCAGCAACAGAAAGTTTGGTCACTAAGAGGCTAACAAAAACGAAAAAAGATTATTATCTTATAATATTTTTAAATAAGAATAATATCCTGGGCCATTATTTACAAATGGCCCCAAACTAAGCAAAGCTATGAATTCCAGATATCTGGTATAATACATATACTACTTTTCTTTTGCAAATAAATACTAATATAGATAATGATTGCACGTGTGGCGCAGCGGCTAAGACAGTCGCTTCACCGCTTCGTGTCGCGGGTTCGAGTCCCGCGCTGAACAACTATTTGTGTGATCCGTAAATAGTTGTTCTGAGTCTGGATGTAAAAAAAATGTGTCCGTCTATTATATGTTTGTAAAGTACCCCGCGACACAGAGACTAGATTCCCAAGAGCGGGCGTTGCCTGTATAAAAAATGAAAAAAAAAAACACCCAGTCTCTGACAGAATCAGACTGTTCATGCACAAATATCTGTCTTGGGTGGGAATCGAACCCACGACCTGTGGCGTGAAAGGCAAGCATCTACCAACCACGCCACGCCCATTATTATTATTATAGGTGCCGGGCGCACCTATAATAATAGTAATATATACATATATATATTACTATTATTATAGGTGCGCCGGCACTAGAACGGAACGGAATATTCATAAATTGAAGGGACTTAAATTAGACTCCGAAATATACAGTTCAGTTCTATCATTGCTCTTATACGTTTAAAAATTCACTTCAGACCAACAGGAAACCACGTTTTAACCGCTCTAGTTACTCTACTCTAGATTTATTATCTTCTAGACATTTAGAGCCCTAATTTATACATATGAACTTGAATTTTGATGGTTGAAGTAGCCCGTTAGGGCGTAATGATGAGATCATTAAACGGCGATATAATTTTTCAGACATCTTTAAAGTAATTGTGTAAATTTAAGTGCGCGTGGGGAATTTGGTTTTGGATATATTTTTGCTGTTATAACTTCCATCGTCTTCCAGAAGTCCGCTAGATCGGCAATTGTGGAGATCTTTGGGGGAGGCCCTTGTCCAGCAGTGGGCGTCTTTCAGCTGTTATGATGATGATAACTTCCATACGTTTCCAATAATAAAGTTCACAAAAGTCATGTATAAATGCTTGAATTTATACTCAAACTCAAAAGTCATTTATTCCGTTTAAATATTACATTTGTGTGGAATCGTCAATTTTTTTTTACCCTAGCGTGCAGTAGATGATTTAGCAGCTCCTGAGAAACACTGCCAGAAAACTCAGTAGGAATCCTTTTTTAAAATATTTATTTCTTACATAATATTACATTGTATTTAAATGTGTTAATTTTGAGCGACTCAATCCCATGCTGTTTTGTCACAATATATAGTCTCCTGCGATTAGAATTGTCAGCCGATCTATATGTTGTACTATTATTTATCGATGAATTGATTTGAGAGAAACTATTTACTGAACCCTTTTCTGATAGTGGCTCCCCCGTCTTCGATACTACATATAAGCTAATTGAACCGTCCCGTTCTAGTGCCGGATTCCCATCATGGAACAAAAAAAATTGGGTTAGGGTGCCCCGTGAGAGCGCATAAAAAGACCGAATTGGATTTGTGATAGCCAATATTCTATACAGTTTCTACTAACAGATTTTTAAAGGTTTCATTACGTATTATAAAGTCCGCCAAATTCACATACAAATAATAATATCCTGGGACATTCTTTACACACGGCCATTTGATGCCTAACTAAGCAGAGATTGTACTATGGAAACCAGATAACTGATATATTACACATACTATTTTTGTTTATTTTTGTAAATATATACTTATATAGATAATTAGATCCAGACTCAGGACAAAGAAACATGTTCATGCACACAAATATCTGTCCTGGGTGGGAGTTAAACCTTCGACAATAATTTGGCAACCATGCCAACCGGCCCGTCAATGCATCTTTAATTTAAATAAATAAATATTTCGGGACATCTAACACACTGCCATCTGATCCCAACTTGGAGGAGCCTATACAAGCAGACAACTGATAAACATACTTAAATATTTCGGGACATCTAACACACTGCCATCTGATCCCAACTTGGAGGAGCCTATACAAGCAGACAACTGATAAACATACTTAAATATTTCGGGACATCTAACACACTGCCATCTGATCCCAACTTGGAGGAGCCTATACAAGCAGACAACTGATAAACATACTTAAATATTTCGGGACATCTAACACACTGCCATCTGATCCCAACTTGGAGGAGCCTATACAAGCAGACAACTGATAAACATACTTAAATATTTCGGGACATCTAACACACTGCCATCTGATCCCAACTTGGAGGAGCCTATACAAGCAGACAACTGATAAACATACTTAAATATTTCGGGACATCTAACACACTGCCATCTGATCCCAACTTGGAGGAGCCTATACAAGCAGACAACTGATAAACATACTTAAATATTTCGGGACATCTAACACACTGCCATCTGATCCCAACTTGGAGGAGTCTATACAGGCAGACATCCGATAAACATACTTAAATATTTCGGGACATCTAACACACTGCCATCTGATCCCAACTTGGAGGAGCCTATACAAGCAGACAACTGATAAACATACTTAAATATTTCGGGACATCTAACACACTGCCATCTGATCCCAACTTGGAGGAGCCTATACAAGCAGACAACTGATAAACATACTTAAATATTTCGGGACATCTAACACACTGCCATCTGATCCCAACTTGGAGGAGCCTATACAAGCAGACAACTGATAAACATAAATTACAGTAAAGTAAATTACAGTAAAGATAAATTACACCCAGACACGAACAAATAATCGTACTCATTACTCAAAGATTTGTCCTGGGTGGGGATCGAACCCTTGATCTCTGGCTTAGCAATCAAGATCACTAACCACTAGACACATATGCCAGCCAAGTTTTAAGTATATTTTTAGTTGTTTGGTTGCCATACTTTGGGATCAGATGACAGTGTGTTACTCGTCCCAAGATTTTCATTCATTTCTCCTTGGAAAAATCCTTACCATCAAACCAGGACAAACGAAAGACTTCAATTTGTAACCGACACCTCACTCGATTGCTAATATCGAGGAGATAGTTGTAAACACGAGCGACCTACAAAAACATAGTAACTTGAGAACACTGTGACACAGTATATTGTTAATGCAGTAAAGAAACTAGGCCTAACTAAATAACAATAGACGTACATCACATTACAGTAAAGGAAAAGAAAGAAAAATTTCTTAGTATCAGCCCGATGTTGTTGGCGGTATTATAATGTCCCCGTGCCTCGGAGAGCACGTAAAGCCTTCGGTCCTCTACCTGAACTCTTTCCGGTCGTGTCGCTAGTGGTGCCATCGGACCATGAGAGTGATAGAATAGAAAGTGCCTTTGTGTTTGCGCACACACTATACTATGTGCACTGTAATATGTCCCGCGCAGATGCCTAGTCACCGTTGAGACCGTGGCCGGAATTCGGCTAGGAGGACATTATTATAATTAATTATTATTAATTTACAATATTGTAAAATATGCTATAAACAATAATAAGGACAAGACAACTATAATATGTATGTTTGTAAGGCACACATATAAATGTGAGTCTTATGAAGGGATACCCAGTTCCCACAGAGTAATAAGAGTCGATCATATCTATCTTTATAAATTGTTTACCTATACAACGAACGGGACAACGAAAACCTTTATAAAGCCTCAGAGCTTGACTAAAAGTCCGTAAAGCTTTTTAAAGCTGAACCTGCAAGAAGTTGAATCAGATGTCAATATAAAATGTGAATTTATTACTGGTTATTTATTATATAACTAGCGAAGAGCCAGTCGGACGCAAATTATAGGGTTCCGTACAAATATGTTGCGTTAAGGGTTTCATGGAAATTAAGTAAGAGGTAGTGAGTATTTTATCTCAATAGTTTAGACTGCGGAATATCATTGAGAGTTTACCTATCTATAGCCTTTATATAGACAAGCAGGTGGTGGTGAATTATCCATACGTATGTAAGATTATTATTTACCTGCCCGTACCGCATAATTTTAACATTTGCTCTTATGTTTACAGTTTCTCATCTGTTTAGTACTAATCTGTGATCGCGACATTTCGCTGTTTATCCATCAGTGACCTACTTATATTGTTACAGGGTGTGCGGTATGTTTCTGCCGGAGTTTGCGAGTTTCGTCGCAGCCATCTTGTTTGCTGTGCACCCCATTCATACAGAGGCGGTGAGTACAAAGTATTAAAGATGTTGTGATTGTTACGATTATTTTACTGAGTGGATTCATATTTTCTTTGCTTTGTTGTTATGAATTTTCACCTGGGTTAAGAACATTTGTTGAAAGTCTGTCAAAGGGCTTTTAGCTTAGTCGGTTGTGGACAAACGCTTGGAATGTAGCTAGGACTTGTAATTTGGCCCTTTGCTATTACAATTGCTATACTTATCGAAAATATGAAACGTATTCTTTTGATAGAACCAATTTTCCGTAGCATATTGTAAGATTTAAATTCACATAGTTCAATAATAGTGCCTCCTCACACTATTACTACTACTACTATTTAACTGTGAAATAATAAGTATATTTAACATTTAGAAATACATCAATAAATGTCAAATATGGCGCATATTATTTTTAACAAGATGCACCTCGTAGTATTTGCTAAAAACATGCGAGAAAATATCAATTTGACTGACGTGAGTGCCTTAAGGTTTCGCAATATTACTGCTTGTGGGTAAAACGTACCTTTTGTGCTATAAAACGATAGGAAGTTTGATAAAGGAAGGGCATTAGTTAACATCTTGTAAAGACATTTGTTATAAACAGACAAGATATTAATTAAGTGGAAGCAAAGTGTATTAGCCATGGGCGACTGTTAATATAGATAATAATTAATAACGGAAGGTTGATGTCACACGACTAAAATTAATTAAAATCTTTGATGAGACCCTTCAGTCAATGTTGTGTGAATAATTAATGGGTACATCCTATAGGTGTCGAATGAACCGTTTAATAAATATAATAACGCCCAGGTTGTGGTTAAAAATCAGTTTTCCGTTGGTGCTGCTTTATGCAATGCCACGGTACCCAAACAGAACAGCGCCAGATTTTTGTTCCGATGCGGCGCACCATGTAAGATGCGTTTATTTATCATCTATATAAATCATAGATGATAAATAAACGCATCTTACATGGTGCGACGCATACAACTATACGAATAGTCTTATTAAATTTTTTAGTACTTTTTAAAGCAATCGTTCATAAGCTTAATTTTAGCTTTGTTTTAAATGTAGGTATAAGCGCTGATGTTTTGAGCAAAAATAAATAATATTTTCTTTATTTCTTTCTTCTGGGCGATATTTATCTAAGGTGCCCAAACTCAACGGAGGGTTGTGGATACGTAAACACAAATGAACTCATTATACCCTTAAATTTCGGGCATATGTTATAGGCAGGAATCAAGTGTGTTATTCGTCGTACGAGGGGTGATATTGCCCACATCCTTGTCAGAAAAATCCTAATAATACCTTGAAATCGAACCTGGAAACGCTAGACCGTCAGAGCCAGGACAGATATTTGTGTGCATGAATATGTCTGTTTGTCTTGAGTGTGGGTGTAATTATCTATACAAGTACGTATTTACAAAAGAAAAGTAGCATATGTTTCCATAGTACCAGCTCTGCTTAGTTTGGGACCAGCAGGGATGGGCCGTGTGTGAATAATGTCATAGGATATTATTAACTGATTTTAAAAGGTTAGGCCCTTGACTATAATAATTCCAAGTTTAACATAAATTATTCCATAAAACAAGATGGCGCAATTTCAATAAGTCTCAGTGAGAAGTATTCGGTAATACGAGAGTGCTCTTCGAGAAAGGAATTGGGGTCATAAAACTTTCGCGAAGTGTACTCACACGCCGGCCCGACATAAAATCGTAAAACGGCATGTGTTGTATCACCCACTTCGCAACACTCCCTCCATGACCCTTAGTTTGCATTCGTATCTATAAATACGTCCTCCGCTCTACAATTGGACGAATGGCGCTCTTCTTTACACATTAAAGTAGATCGATGCTTGTACAGAACTGCATATGTGGCACATTGGTTGTGGTAGTTGCTCCTGTCTCGGCGGCGACTTGGATTCGATACCTTTTTGTTGTGACCCTCTCACGCATCTATCCACGCAAGTAATTGCGCTGACACGAGGTTCGGAAGAGGGTGCTCTCTGGCGCGGGTAACTTAGTTTTATAGTCACCATTTGTTAGACAGCTTAAACTCCCGCTCGCCATTGCCCGGTGAGGCAGAGAAAGCCTCATAGGCATAACAGCAGACGTTAGAATAATAAAAAAACGGGTATAGGATCTTTATTTTCTAAAAAGTATTATTCATTAATTCGCTTACTTGAGAACTTATACATATATGCAAAAGTTAACAATATTATCAAGAACGTACTTGGTTTTTCAACTCAAAAATATACTTAAAGATCCATTACTCCCAATCAAAAATTTATAACAATTAAAACAAGTTAAATGAAAAACGTATAGTAATGGGAGTATATATAATAATCGAAAAGTAATAATTATATAACTAGCCAGTTGGCGTGGATGGCAAATGCTTGCCTTTCACACCGCAGCTCGTGGGTTCGATGCCCATCCAGGACAGATATTTGTGTGTATAAACATGTCTGTTTGTCCTGTGTCTGGTGTAATTATCTATATAAGTATGTATTTACAAAATAAAAGTAGTACATGTGTAGTATATCAGTTATCTGATTTCCACCATAGTACAAGCTCTGCTAAATTTGGGATCAGATGGCCCTGTGTGCATGTACTACATTATTATTGGTAGCGTGTTCACCCGCAGAGAACGAGGTCATAGGTTCAAATCCCGGGTCGGGCCAAAAAGTGATTTTGAGACTTTTCTATAAAAAGAAAAATTTCTCAGCATCAGGCCGAAGTCTGGGAGTTGGCGGTATTTTGCTACCGTGCCTCGGAGAGCACGTAAAGCCGTCGGTCCTGTGCCTGACCTCTTTCCGGTTGTGTCGCTAGGCGTCCCATCGGATCATGAGAGTGATGGAAAATAAAGTGCTCCTGTGTTTACGCAAACACTTGAGCACTATAATATGTCCCGCGCAGATGGCTAATCTCTGTTGAGACTGGCCGCCGTGGCCGAAATTCGGCTAGGACATTATTATTATTATTGCCATATTGCGGATATTTTACCGAATTTTTGCATTGACAGGTAAATTTAATCGTCAGCTAATATTATTGTAGTTATGTCCCTCGCAGATGGCTAGTCTCCCATTAACATTGGCCACCAGAACCGAAATTCATCCAAGGTGACGTTTTACACTAACCGCCCTATTAATGGAACACCTATAGTCGTAACATTCGATCTTTAGCTAAAAATGTCAACATTTTTGATGTCCTCTCTCATTTTATTAAATAACATTAACTTTGTAACTTTTGAATAGTATTGTGACGGTATTGAGGATAAGCTGCAGTGATAGAAATAAAACTAAAACATAGACAATCCTTTTTGTACAATGTTTGTAGAGGAATTACTGGAATTCGTTTGAACTGAAATATGCCACATTTCATTGTCTGTAAAAACTTTGACCCTATTGAATTTTATTTTAAGTACATTGGGATGGTTTTTGTTTTTACTGTCTCCAATGTTGTTTTTGTATTTTGCTGCAGACCTATGAAAAGTAGGTCGTTATTTATTTTCTTTTCGTTTTCGTTTAATGTTAAAGTTAATCTAGTAATATCTAGTCTTTGCTTATTGTATTTATTAACCATTTAGCAAGAGACTTCAAACCTTTGTACATAAAACTTAAATATTGGACGTAACTTAATGAGCTATTGACCCATGAAACTGAACTAATTAAATAAAACCAGGTTGTGTCAACACCGAACCGTAATTATTTTCAAGTCCATATGTTCTACGGATACTTAACTTATGTGTCAAAGTTATCTTCAGGAATTTCACTTGTAGATTTCCCTGTCTATTCACAGTTATTGTCCTATGTATTTGTTATTTCCCTCTCTGAATTCAGTTGGTAAGGTCTCGTTGCTCAAAAACATGTTATTTTAACAAATATAATGTACAGCGCCTTGGTTGGTCTGACCTGTTGATGTTGTCATTGAATTTTTTACATGTTACTGTGACCTGATCTCTGCAATTTTAAATGCAATTTACTATTAATATGTTGTCATCTGTTTAAAATAGCTAGTCACACACGGATTAACGCGCTTTTACAAATGAATATTTTTGGCAACGTATTAATCGTAATATTAACGTTGACTTTCCGTCAAGATTTCGTTCTGTTCAACGGTACTATACCTACTAAAGATTAAAAACAATATGTTTGCTGAGGTAACGATACAATATAATGTTACTGTATCGTTAGGAATTTTAATGAAAGATAAGGTTTTAAGTCCCTGCTGATAAGCCAGAGGTCGTGGGTTCGATCCCCACCCAAGACAAATCTGTGTACAGAGCACGATTTTCTTTGTCTAGAGTGTAATTTACCTATAATCTGTTCCTATTTAGAAATATATAAAAATGTTTATCAGTTGTCTGCTTGCCATATTACTGGCTCTGCTTAGTTTGTAATCAGATGGTAGTGCGTTAATTGTCCCAAGATATTTATTCATCACGTCAGCCTATTGACGCCCACTGTTGGACAAAGGCCTCCCCAAAAGATTTCCACACTAGATTTGTGTCTATAAATTGGGGAAATATATGCCCTAATCATCGGCTTGCCAGACGAGTTGGCGATCGCATTATGATGGTCATAGTACACAGAGAGACGCAGCTGACGTCTCCGAGGCAAACCGTCGGGCCGACTTTTACGTCCCCCACGGGATGAAATTATTATTATTTATTAATGCCGTGGAAGTGATTGTTTCTTATTTTGACGGGAATAAGGTTGATAATTCCGCTAACTACGCGACGAAGCCAAGTCGTCACTTTATGACGCACGCCACCCACGCTACACGCCTATTCAGCTGTAACGCACCCATTCGTAGGATCTTAAAATTTTACCATTCGCTCCGCCACTCCAATTAACTCCACTCAGTTTATTATCTCGTATTTTATTCGAATACAATTACATGCCATCGAAAATCGTCCAATTTATGACATGTGGAGTTTATCTGCGCCTACAAGATGGACCGATGATCTTGTACGGGTGGCTGGAAACGGCTGGATGCGATTAGCGCCAGATCGGCAATTGTAGAGATCTTTGGGGGAGACCTTTGTCCAGCAGTGGACGTCTTTTAGCTGATATGATGATGATGAGGTTAGCTATTCTGACGGGCCTGTTGGCGTGGTTGGTAAGTGCTTGCTTTTCACGCCTTTTCAGGTCGTGGGTTCGTATCCACTCAGGACAGATATTTGTGTGCATGAACATGTTTGTTTGTCCTGAGTCTGGGTGTAATTTATCTATATAAGTATGTATTTACAAAAGAAAAATAATATATGTAGTATATCAGTTATCTCGTTTCCATAGTACAAGCTCTGCTTAGTTTGGGATCAGGTGGCCGTGTGTAAATAATGTCCCAGGATATTATTATTATTAATATTTTAATTTTAACATTATTTTGCATTGTTGGCCATTTACCAATTTATACTCTTTGGCAGTCACACATCTATAAACTGACTGACGGACCAGTAAATAAAAAACCGGCCAAGTGCGAGTCGGACTCTCGGACGAAAGGTTCCGTACCATTATCTATAAACACAACAAAATATCACGTCGTTTATGTTATGGAAGCCTCCTTAAATATTTATGTTATTTTGTGTTTTAGTATTGGTTCTTTTAACGGCAACAGAAATCCATTATCTGTGAAAATTTAGGTTAGTGAGATTTACAGCAAGCGTTTACAGCCTGGTGACAGGCGGACAGACAGACAGACAGCGAAGTATTAGTAATAGGGTCCCCTTGTACGGAACCCTTAACACTGGACTGTAAACGCTTCCCTATAAAAGGTATTCTCTTTTTTTTCTTTTAGACAGCGCCCGCACTAGGGAATTTATTCCCTGTGTCGCGGGGTACTTTACAGACACATAATTGACGGACCCAAATTACATCCAGACTCAGAACAACTATTTATGGGTCACACAAATAGTTGTCCTGCGCGGGATTCGAACCCGGGACACGAAGCGGCGAGGCGCCTGTCTTAGCCGCTGCGCCACACGTGCAGTCAATTTGCAATATTCATAATGCAATATTTGGTACCTGAACAATGTCTAAATCAAGATTTCTATAGGTTTACTTTTTTTTTACTTACGCTTTTTGTTTTACTTACGCTTTTTGTTTTACTTACGCTGTTTTTATCATCAGACAAGATCCATTCAATTCAAAATAAAAATATAGGTACATTTTCGAGACTCACAGAAATGTTTGTATTCTGTTCGGTATAATGAAGTCGTGGAGACGTCCCCTCGACTCGGCCCCAGTAAGCCTTAACCATGTTTGCTATTTTTATAGACTTTGACCCGAACGCTGTTATATTTCCAAGCCTTACAACGGTTTCCTGAGGACAACGAAAACGTTTATAAAGCCTCATAACTTGACGGAAAGTCCGTAAAGCTTTTTAAAGCTGAACCTGCAAGAAGTTGAATCAGATGTCAATATAAAATGTGAATTTATTACTGGTTATTTATTAGATAACTAGCGAAGAGCCAGTCGGACGCAAATTATAGGGTTCCGTACAAATATGTTGCGTTAAGGGTTTCATGGAAATTAAGTAAGAGGTAGTGAGTATTTTATCTCAATAGTTTAGACTGCGGAATATCATTGAGAGTTTACCTATCTATAGCCTTTATATAGACAAGCAGGTGGTGGTGAATTATCCATACGTATGTAAGACTATGGGTAAGTAAATTAATTAATTAATTGATGTCTGAATTACAAGCTTCAAATCTTGTCCGCAGGTTACTGGCGTGGTGGGGCGAGCAGAAATGCTGTCATCAGTCTTCTTCCTTCTAGCACTGCTGGCGTACTCACAAGCGTCTCGGAGAAGGAGACAAACAGGTACAAATATTGAACAACTGTAATAATGATATCCTCCCGACCGAATTTCGGCCACGGCGGCCAGTCTCAATGGAGACTAGCCAATTGCGCAGGATATTATAGTGCACAAGTGTGTGCACAAACACAGGGGCACTTTCTATCCCATGACTCTCTAGATCCGATAGGATGACTAGCGACACGACCGGAAAGAGGTCAGGTACAAGACCGACGGCTTTACGAGCTCTCCGAGGCACGGGGGTGTACTACCGCCAACTTCCAGACTTCGGGCTGATGCTGAGTCACTAAGGCAGTCAAACTGTACTTACCTAACTAATGCTGAGAGTTCCCATCAATTTTATATATAAACTGCGTGTTCGATCTACATTAGTTGTACTATAGAATCGGTTTTAGATTACTTACTTTATCCTATGGACATCTGATATGTCTTATCAACTGTAGTCGGACTACTACCGGAAAACCCTCTGAAGTACAGTAACGCTCAGAAATTAAACCGCTTCGACAATCACTCATGCCTAAGTGCCTAGGTGCTAAACCCCACATGGTAAATGTGTGATACCATGAAAATTTTGTCATCCATTTGTACACCACATTTATACAAATACTAGCGGCCCGGTACGTGCTTCGCTACGTATAAGGCATAGTAATAAAAAAATGATTATTAAGTTCATTTATTCAAATAAAAAAATATTTTAAATTGCTAAAAGATGTTGATTTTACACTTTTTCAAGACTTTGTTTAAATTTTCTCTACGTACAAACCTTCCCTGGACTTCCACGAATAATTCAAGACCACAATTAGCCAAATCGGTAAAGGCGTTGTTGAGTTATAACATTACAACGAAAAGTGACATTGATTTTTATATATATAGATATATTTTTGTATTTCTATTTTGTACGCTAGTACGTAGACTGGTGAGAACAGATTAGATAATAATTAAAATAAAAATGCGGTCGAGACACCCCTTCTGGAACGAAGTTGTTGGGGAAATCATTGTAAAGCTTCAATAATGAATCAATACAACGCACATATGGTTTAAAAAAAAGCAGTAACAAATTACATTGTAATTTCCTTGCAACACTGCACGTGCTGTTTGCGTTGCGCACAAATAAAGATGAATTGGTTTACAACTGTCAATTTACGTTTTTTTTTTAACGTATTATAATGACGATTCTGAACAAATTTGCACCATCAACTCTGATTATCTGAAACCACGTAAATAGTGATTTACAACCTGCCACGTTAACCTATTACTTTAAAAGATTTATTTATTACATTGCGTTTTCGTGGTCAACTCTACCTCTTTAGAACTCTACGCCATTAAAACTTGACAAATAGTTCGTTACTTTTTAAGGTGACGAAAACATTATATTTCTCCTTTTTTTTATATTCTTGGAACAATTTCCAGAATGGCGGTACATAGTGGTCTGCACTGCGTGCGTAGGCATCGCCATGCTGTGTAAGGAGCAAGGTATTACTATCACCGCCGTCTGTGTCGTGTATGAGCTGGTCGTCGCCCAGAAGGTGAGTGACCGCGGAATTAATGCAGGTCTTGTATGTCTTGTTCGGTCGCACCTGAGATGACGGAGGTCTGTGCACTGCAAACGAGTTAGATATAAATAGATAGGCTATGCTAATCGTATTGCCTGTGTTTATTAAGCACTGGATTAAAGCAGCAAATATAGAGCGATGTATCTATGTAACCAGGGACTCTACCGGCTAAGTCGCCGAACATCGTTTTCGTGAATGGCGTTCAAATAAATAAAGGTTAAAAATGACTTCATCAATCGGCTTCAACGTTGACAATCGATTCCGGACCATTTATGACGTCACATGTGGTCAAGATTGATTAACTCATTTTTATCCTTTATTTATTTGAACGCCATTCACGAAAACGATGTTCGGCGACTTAGCCGGTAGAGCCCCAGCACAGAATGAAATACATTGGGGCTCGTGCAAAAGATACTTCAGTGTCTAAGTGCTATGGTAAAGTACATCCAAATGAACTACTACTATATTACTTACTAGTGTTGGGCCACAATGAGGCAAGTGCGAGCAGACCTTGTAAGTATATTAAAAAAAACATAATTATTTCCAAAATACCTACAATAGTACAAGATATCTCAACTAAATTTACAAAGATGTGATTCAATGTATATTTGTATTTTGCGGAATGGGTATTTCATCATATCAGCCGAAAGACGTCCACTGCTGGACAAAGGCCTCCCCAAAAGATCTCCACAATTGCCGGTCTATTCGATATGGCTATTTACCCATATCGAAAATAACTTGAAAAAATTGGTACTTTAACTTTCTGTCTGGCAAAAAGACTACTCCCGCACTAGGAAACTGAATCCCAGTGGCGGGGTATTTTACAATTATATCATTCAGGGCATGAAATACATCATTTCATCATCATGTAATAAATTATTTGTACTTAGAACTAAACTCAGTTTTGTGGGTTTTGCTGTTATGTCTTAACTGAACTATCTGTAGTTGTATAATAATAATAAATAAATAATAATAAAAAATATAATTAGTTAACTTGTTAATACATATTACTCCTACAATCAATTATTGGAATATTTCAATGTGAAAACATGTATATAGTGATTCACAACCATCCACGTTAACCTATTACTTTAACAGATTTTTTTATTGCATTGCTTACGCAATAAAAAATTCTGTGTTTTCTATTTATTTTAATTTTACTTTGTAATGAGTCTATTAAACAACTAGGTACTTACTGTTTAAAAAAATCTTTCACAAATAGAAAGAGAGCTTTCGCCAATTATCAGCGCGTAACATGGGCTATTGTACTTAATCTATCTACCCATGCGAAGCAAACTGCGTAATATAAGCTAATATTTACACAAAAAATCCAATTTCGCTGATTTCAGTCTCTTAATAGTAGACGACAATTGTCAAGAG
This sequence comes from Pseudoips prasinana, assembly GCA_951640165.1. Lineage (NCBI taxonomy): Eukaryota > Metazoa > Arthropoda > Insecta > Lepidoptera > Nolidae > Pseudoips > Pseudoips prasinana. The sequence continues at coordinate 12,154,208 of OX621239.1, forward strand.
AGTCCCTTAAAAGCTAATACTTTTGTTGACCTACCTAAAAGCTCTGCGCACTTTTTACTTTGGCTGAATAAACTTATAACATGTTATTACATTTTCGCAGCTGTAAATGGTATGTCTACCCACTCACAACTGTCAACTGAGAACCTAGAACGTAGTAGAGAAGTAGCTACATTACAATATTTGGTCTTTCGGATCGGATGGATCGTTACGCGAAAGACCTACTATTGTGACTTATTGATTAGGGATTGGAAGTTACAATCCGATTTAAGCCTACGGTCTATAAATGGCGGATTGTTTTCATACTTATACAGCTTATAATCATAATGGTGCCGGATATTTAAAAAAACTTTAAACTAGTTCTGCTAATGGAACTGTATTACTTGTTGAGCACAAAATTGCATAAGAGAAAAAATGCTTCCATAATCTTCTTTCAAGTAATAATATGGATCTTGACCGAATTTTTGCTTCGGTGGTCTTTTTCAACGAATGATAGCTAGCACGTTATTCATCGATGAGTTGCATAGTAACGCAGGACATATAGTGCGCTCTGTATTCATTCACTCTCATAATCCAATGGGACGCTTTATGTAGTTCTTCTAGTTTTGCAAAATGTGAAACTGGCACATATTTTACGAACACCTTAAAAAATCTCAAAAAAATATAGCGTCTTTCGCTAATTGGTACTCTACAAGCTTCAAATTCAATTCACTTTCATTAGCAGATCGTGGTCTTTAAGTATCCTTCATTATTTATGTTACACGTTCTTATTATATGGCCATTTTTATTTTTAGCGGCGAAGTCCTGGTGGGGAAAGCCGGTGGTCGTGGCTGGACGCATGGAATAAGGGCACGGGGTGGGGCAACGCTTGCGGTGAAGCAGCACGCCGCATTGCTACCGTCTGCTGTGCTACCGTAGGGCTGCTTGCTGCTCGACTGCATGTTATGGGTGCTCAACTGCCCGTCTTCACGAGATTCGACAACCCTGCTGGAGCTTCATCAGCCCCCGCAAGGTAACTTTATAATATATTAATACGTTTGTACTGTAAATAATACCCATGTTATGAAATTATATCTATGATTTGTTTAACTAGAGAAGAGTCAAAACCGTTCCTATACAATTTGGGGCCGTAGACGCTACACGCAGTAGCGTGTAGCGTCTACGGCCCCAAATTGTGGTCGCGGGTCCTTGAAGTATCAAGGACCCGCGACCACAAAACAAATATGTATTTAGACATCACGTCTAACGACGCGTATTTGTTTGTTTTTAAAAAGACGCGCCTTCATCATCATCATATCAGCCGAAAGAGGCCCACTACTGGACGATCCTCCAACGATCTCCACAATTGCCAGTCTTGCGCAATCCGCATCCAGCGGCCGACCCGCACAACATCATCGGTCCATCTTGTAGGAGGCCTGCCCATGATGCTATCGCTGTGTTACCTTACATACTTCTAATTAACGTACACAAAACACACGCAGACTCAGACCAACTACTCATGGGTCACGTAAATAGAAATCCAACCGGGATACAAAAGGTGACACGACTGTTTTAACCGCCACGCCACATGGGCATTCGTTTTCTTATCTATACTGTTTAGATTAGATCTCCTTTGATTTACAAATTCCAGCACTTCTTTATATCTTTTATTTCTCCAAATAAAACATTATTTTAACCCAAAAATCCCGTATTGTTTCATTGAAATCGGTACCTAGATAGCTGTCCTTCAAGTGAATTTTTCTCGCCAGAAATATCCCAATAATGCTTTTTATCCCGACCTCATTATTTGTGTCTGAACACGCTATCTCTAGACCAATAAGAGAGGACATTATTACGTAGGTACGTAATCATGAACATCTCTGTGGTTTTACGTCCCTGGAAAACAATGTCCGTCTTTATCGCTCTGTAATAAGTATAATTGGCTTTGACAAGCACGCTACGAGCTGCAGTGGCCAGGCTAAGCTACATTAATTTTATGAGCGACCCCGTCCCCTATTGTTTAAGCGGCGAATCGTTGGCTTATGTTCGACTTCCCTTTAAACAAATTTAATACACGTCTACGACTCCACTTTGCAATTAACAATGTTAATTTATAAAGGAGCTAGGTATAAAATCGACTAAGCTCTGTTTGCGTTGGAGGATACAAATTAGGTGATTTATTAAACCATCACTTTTGTTATTTAACTACCTGTTTTGTTAAGTGAAGATTCCCACTGAATATAAATTTTAAAGTAAATTTGAGAATTAGTCCGTAAGAGAACGGTATGATTAAGTACATGGGCGCACGATCAGTCCATGGTAACTGTAAATGTGGTTTGATTTCTGAGCGGATCTGTTTATAAGATAAGCGTTTAGGTCTATCAGTGGCCTATTGGGCTTGTACAACTCTATTATAGAGATAACCACTGCCCACACGAATTAGTGAGTAGTTAGGTCAGAAGCGTCGCCAACTTCCAGATTCCTGGCTGCTTCTGTTGCTACTGTTTGATTTAGCAATAACACTTTTTATCTAACCGGGATCGAACTTCATTATGAGTAGCTAAATACGTAGCCGACCAACAAAGCATACGCATTTAGACTACTAGATTTCCTAGATGGGTTGACACTTGGCAGAGACGATATGTCGTTGCAAAAATTATAATCCCCACCTTTTGTCTCAATACCTGAGAGCGATTAAAAGATACATATGTAATATCATTTATAGTCTTTAAGCTGGTAAGACATCTCAAATTTACGGGTGACTACGGTGAATTATTAATATTTCGGATATAACTATTACGTTTAAATAATAAAGTTGTAAAAGTGTTATTACCTTGATTTTCATTAAGACTTTCGCTGATGCGTGGTCGAGGAAGTTGAATCTGGCTTCATATAATGTTTAGGAAGACTGAGAAACTCTACCTCTAGAACAGGTAATTAATAGACGAGAAAAGACATAGAGAAGGCAATCATAAATTTCTGCATAATACCTGTATATCGTTCCATTTCTAGGCACTTAACTTTCGCATACCTGCCTGCGCTGAACGCGTGGCTGCTGGCACTCCCCGAGGCGCTGTGCTGCGACTGGACGATGGGCACCGTCCCGCTGGTGAAGTCGTGGCGGGACCCACGGAACTTCGCCACGTTGGGGCTCGCCACCACCCTCCTTGCAGCGACTGTCCAGGCGTTGAGGACTAAATCTTCGGCGCTATCGATGGTAATGTTTCGATTGCTTCTTAGTCTTGGTGGAGCCTCATACATCGGAATTCTACTGATCTTACATTTGTTAATCTAATTTATCTCTTGCTCGCCAAAACGTTATCTATATAACAGCTAGATAACAGTGGCGAGGGATCCATGTTATTTTCCTCTTTCCTGGGACATTATTTACACACGGCCATCTGATCCTAAACTAAACGGAGCTTGTACTATGGAAACCAGATAACTGATATGTTACATATTATTGTACTACTATTCTTTTGTAAATACATACTTGTATTGATAATTCCATCCAGACTCAGGACAAACAGACGTGTCCACTCACACAAATATCTGTCCTGGCTGGGAATCGAACACACGACCTGCGGCGTCGATTTACAAACCACGCCAACCGACCCTTTCCTTAGGTATTCAATTTTAGATATTATCGACTAACTTGAAGAAATGAAACTTACGCATCCACAACACGCGGTCACTTTTTGCTATCTACAAACCAAAGAGCCTGCTCTAGTAGAAATCCGCTTTGGGGTTCGAACCTCGGCCCAGGGCGGTTACTGACGTGGACGTGGCCCTGTCATGCATTGAGAGGGTGGGGATTAAAAGACGTTTTTGCAACTGTCGCCTTAGGTTAATAAACGCAGCTCGCTCGTCAGATTGTAGATCAGAGGGAATTATTTTATTCTCAGCTGGCGAGTACGATGCATTGGAATGTGTAAAGACGCCAGCGCATCAAGCTACCCCAATCTGTCAAATTTACCCAATTGAAAGTGAACCTTATGCTTTTGTGATAAAGTTGAAAATCTATAAAATAAATTTGACAGATTTGGGGTAGCTTGATGTGCTGGCGTCTGTACATATAAAATGATTTTTTAATTTTATCTAATAACTTAGAATTGTTAATATAAGTATAGGTACAAACAGTAAATAAACCGCTTTGCATCGCCTTTCCTTTAACGGCTTCCCTAATGATATACCCACAAACACACATTTAAGGCTGTTACATACCATATGTAGGTATATAATAATATAAACAGTGCTGAAAGATGGGTACAACCTTGTATGTTTTTTCTAATATCTATTTATATATTATGTATTTATTTTCGAGAAACAATGTTCGTGTAATAATTTATATACACATGGTATGTAACATCCTTAAACGCTACGCTGATTACAACATGTATCTTTAAAAGTTTTACTTAGCTTTTAATGCGAAATAAGTCTCAGATAATATTAAACCACCTCAACTGCTGCCAACCAATAGCAACAATGGCCTAGTCTGAGCAGTGAGTCCAACCACTTTTCCGGAAATAGCAAAAATGGTCTTCAATGCCACAATAATCGAAAAAAAGTAGGAGACTTTTGTAAATTATTTACTTAGCTTATGGTATTTTTGTCCTTCCAGGGTCTTGCACTCCTCGTCCTCCCCTTTCTTCCAGCGTCCAACTTATTCTTCCCCGTCGGTTTCGTGGTGGCCGAACGGGTGTTGTACATGCCGTCGATGGGGTGGTGTCTACTGGTCGCGCACGGCTGGCGAGCTCTCAGCAAAGTTCGCTCCAGGGTCGCGGTCAGCACGATCATATTCGTCCTCATGGCCTTCAGCGCCAAAACATACATGAGGAATTGGGACTGGAAGACTGAATTATCAATATTTTCGTCCGGTTTAAAAGTAAGGATATATACCTATGTACCTCATCAGAGTACTTGCTTTTCTTACAATTTATGTTGATATGTGATAGTTGAAGAAGTTCCCAATTGCTCGGTGGCCAAAATATATTTAATGGTTGGTTTTACTCACGCTTATCCAATAATTGGATCTGAATATGCGAAATTATGAAACTGATAGCACGTTTATCTCAAACCTTATGAAACAATCCATTAGTTCTTCATTACTAGAATTAATGACCGTTTGCGTGAAAAAACAGAACTAAATATAATAGTAAATATAGGCAATAAATAAAATGACTGTAAGAAATCTGAGAATTTTTGGGGGTATTGGAACATTCTGACAGAAGAAAGCAACCTGGGAATTATTGACTTCCGCATACGAAAACTACAATTAGTATTAATTGAACAACAAGCTTTGTTGTTCTCCGCAGCAAAACTATCAGAGAAAACATTATCAGGTTTAATGCTATCTAAAATGTTCATACCCAACGTACGAATGTTGAATTCGTACACAAAGGACTACACACTTTTCAATGATCTCTGTAGTACTTCGTTTGTTAAAGCATTTGTATAATATAATTAAATTAAATTTTATTCTTCGAACAGAACATTGTCACAGGATATGAACCTGCATTATCTTACTAAAGCCTTATCTTGCCAAAAAATCGCGGGCTTACAAGGGATCCCGTTAGGTCGCCGAAATAAATTTAATTTATGCAGTTCCAAATCCTGTCAGTGGTGCAAAATGTCTAAATGTAAGTTTAAACAAAATGTTTTATTAAAAAGATTATGACAGTTTAGTAATAAATTATTTTACAGGTGAACTTAAACAACGCTAAACTTTACAACAACGTCGGCCACGCATTAGAATCCGAAGGAAAATACACCGAAGCGTTAGCCTTCTTCAATACCGCAGTAAACGTACAACCAGACGACATAGGCGCCCACATCAACGTCGGCAGAACATACAACCACTTAGGCCTTTACAAAGAAGCTGAAGATGCGTATATTAAAGCAAAATCCCTCCTCCCCAAAGCTAAACCCGGAGAATCTTACCAAGCGAGGATAGCACCTAATCATTTGAACGTATTTTTAAATCTTGCCAACTTAATATCTAAAAACCATACACGGTTAGAAGAGGCAGATCTATTGTATAGACAAGCGATTAGTATGAGAGCAGATTATACTCAAGCGTATATAAATAGAGGGGATATTTTAATTAAATTGAATAGGACAAAAGAAGCCCAAGAGGTATACGAGAGGGCGCTGTTGTATGATAGTAACAATCCTGACATCTATTATAATGTAAGTATTCCTGCCATTTCGGCATTTTAATAAATAATTAGTAGCCCTGAGGCCTCAGTGACCCGGTTTCTTTCAGTTACAACCAATACGGTATCATAACCAACATGGTATCCTACAGAAACATGATAAAATTATGTTTTAAATATTTATTTATGTAAAATTTAACATTGCTTTTAGAATAGAATTATGCGCAGATAGAGTAATAGTAATATTGCCACTCTTTTAAAATACCATTTAAATACACGTCCATTGCTCCGTTATTTCAGCTGGGAGTAGTATTACTGGAGCAAGGCAAGCCCTCGCAAGCACTGGCGTACTTAGACAAAGCGCTGGAGCTGGAGCCAGAGCACGAGCAGGCGCTGCTGAACTCTGCCATCCTGCTGCAAGAGCTTGGCGCGGCAGACCTGCGCGAACTCGCACGCCAGCGACTCATGAAACTACTCGGCAAGGATTGTAAGTATCTATCACGCAACGTACGAAAATATATCTACCAACTTCTTCTTAATTGGAATTCTAAAACACCCCATGTATCTATATTAAAACTACAGTTAACCACACTTAAAGGAAATTTCAGAGACAGGCCTATATCCAAGTACAGCATATCTACAAATCTAACTTACAATTATCATCTTTAACAATTTTATCCGATTTGAATCTCGGATCTGTGGCTGGATTCGAAAACATAATCTGAAATGTATTAAACGATAAGTTAGATCAAAGTCAACGCTGACGATCTAAGTTCCATTCACCGAATGGATAATTATCAATATTTATTTGGCTCAACAGGTTGACGTTTTATACATCAACTTCAGAGGAGCCTTTAATAAAGTTCTTCGTGATATGTTAATCGTCTAGCTACAGGTTAATGATATTACTGATAGTTTGTGCGTATGCCTACGTCCTTATATTGATAATAGTCTCCTTTTCATTAAGTTCAATCTTTTTTCCTCAAATTGTAGAAATAATCTCATGTGATCTACGCCATGGTTCCAATTTAGGACCGTTTAAACTAACTTCTATATTAATTATTTGATTAATGATCTTTTAATACTTATGTTATTATCGAATTATACGCAAATTACTATGGGTTATTCCCATTCCGAAGATATTGTTAAATATTTGATTAATACATTAATGACATAGTTTGCTGGTGTGAGAGAACTTTGGATTGTCTTTCCCACAGGTCCATTGCGCTCACGCAGGTAAACAAATATGTATAAAATTTTGAGTTATCCTGCAAATATATGAAAATTCTGTACGTATCTGGAAACAAGTTGTCCGAATGGCTATTCATGCGTATACAAACAGTAGGTCCTCGTAGTGTGACAGGTTCTCATATCAACGACAAAACGGTCAAGACCTTCCCAACTAGGATTAAACTTGAGTCTTGTATAAAAATATTTGGTGATGAAATGCTTGACTATAAATTTTGAATAATAAATAGCTCTTCTTACAGCGACTAACGAGCGCGTACATTTCAACCTCGGCATGGTTTGCATGGATGAGGACGACCCCGACTGTGCTGAACGATGGTTTAGAGCAGCAGTTCACCTGAAACCGGACTTTCGTTCAGCGCTGTTCAACCTCGCGTTGTTGCTTGCCGACCGCCGACGGCCGTTGGAGGCGGCGCCATTTTTGAAGCAACTAGTGAGACACCATCCAGATCACGTGAAAGCGTTGGTCTTGCTCGGAGATATTTATATCAATACGATTAAAGACTTGGATGCAGCTGAAGCGGTGAGTATTTCTGAAGCTATGATAATTTATATTTAAGAATTCGAAATCTTTTCTATAAATCATATTGATACGAACTGTTATTGCACAAACACATACCTACAAATTACAAACTAATAAAATTCATGCCAGTGCAGAGTCGAAGCGTTCATCAAAAATTGTATTATAGTGCGCGCATGAATCAGCAATGGTCGCTAGCAAACGCGCATCTATCGTAGATGGAGTAGGAGCAGATACGGTTTTAATATAATAATACGGGGATAAAATAATAAATTTGAAACAGAACACTGTGGGAATTCTAGGAATTCTAATAAGGTTATTGAAGTATTTATTCCCATAAAACATATATTTAAAAACATAATAGATTACGTCTATTAAAGAGGGCTGTAAAATATTACGGACGTAGGTGTTTGCATCCAGTTGATTAGATCTAATGCCTTTAAAAATCAGGACTGTTGTATGTTAAACGATCGATTAAGTAGTAAATTTATTTAGGAATGAGAAATTACACAGTTCAAAATAATAAAGAAATCATATTCTTATGGAATATATCTAGATTTTGCCTAATTTATTTTGGATGTTTTTTATACGTACCGTATTTTTACAACCCGACGGAAGTTTCGTGACGACGGTGTCGTTTCCTACAATAGTATGAACATGTGTGGCATGGCGTTGCAGTGCTACGTGCGCATCCTGGAGCTGGAGGCGGACAACGTGCAAGCGCTGCACAACCTGTGCGTGGTGGCGGTGGAGCGCGGGCGCCTGGGCGAGGCGGAGCGCTGCCTGGCGCGCGCGGCGGCGCTGGCCCCGCGCGAGCGCTACATCGCGCAGCACCTGGCGCTGGTGCGCGCGCGCCGCGCCAGCCCGCGCGCCGCCGCGCCGCCCGTGCGCGCGCGCTGGAACTACATCCCGCAGCAGCCGCCCGACCCGCACGACAGCGCCGCGTGAGCCCGGCCGCGCCCCCGACCGCCTATCGTTTTATGATTTCTTCGACGACCAGGGTATTATCTTCTATCTGACTCGGACGTGATGTAGGTTTTGTTACGGTCGATGTGATAAATTGAGTCGTATTTCAAAATTACCGGTTGCTATTATTATTTATTATTACCAATCGCATACAAAAACTTAATTCGAATATTTTACTTTCTGTACCAATGGTTTCAGAGATTTGAAACCACCGGTACAATAATAACCCGTAAATATTTATTTATGGTTATCTAATCTGTAGGAATAATAGTATATAAAAAAACATCTTCTGAGTATCCACATCTATTAGACAAAATAGCTAGCATATTATAAACATTCTCGACTGTTTCTATAAAATATACTTCTGTAGATTTCTTGTTATGAATAAATACTAAATGTCTTGAACGTGCTTAATAACGACAATATGTCCCAAATAAATACAATTTTATTATAATAACCTGTTTTTTCTGCCACGTTAATACATATTAATATAGGTGGTGGGGCAAACCGCTTATCATTAAAAATTGTTTCTATTTGAAAAATACAGAATTATACGTAATCAGTGTCAATCCTCCATATTAGTTATCCAAAATCGTTATTAAATTACGATAAATATCAACAATTTTATTAAACGAAAAGGACTACTTTTTCTACTACTTACTGATTCGATTTTTTTGTATCCAATTTTAATTATTTTCAATGTTTATTGTAATCAAATAATGATCCTGGTCGACCAATTTGAAGCAAAGATACTTATTATCAAAAAGCCTGTAGGTACATACAATAGTAACCGATAATTATTATCTACAGTCCAATTTATCACTTTAACCGTAACCTATTGATATTATATCTCACTCCCGTCGCTTCGTTACGACTGCTTCTCCTCAAGTGTTCCGTGCTCAAACGCCTACGTTTTTGACGGTACTGAGAATATAAAAATATATATATTTTCCTTACGAAAATGACCGTATCTACCGTTTCATCGGTTTAACAATTGATCTCTTAGTTATTATGAAATTATTCGCCCACGAGACATTCTATATTTGTTTACGAAGTCGATAATTATAATTGTGTACGCCATGATATTAATAGGTATTTAGTAGAATACGTTTCGATGAGCTTTTATCATTAGCCCGGTATACGGAATATATGATCATTACAATGTGTGTATTTTTAAAAATAAATGGTAATAGCGAAATAGAATGTATGGAATATTGATTCCGTTAAAATAATCTGTTTCTCTAGTCACAATATTATGCTCGTTTCTATATAAATGTGTCTTTTTTTAATTACTTCTAGATATAATATGAAATGCAATATTGCATTGTAAAACATGATTAATGTTGAATACGACCCCGTGCTTCGATTAGGCGTTTGGAGTAAGTAGCATTAGAATAAACGCCCTGCATAACCGCCAACCCATTTTCAATCAATACTCACGTTATATAGTTGAACCAAGTAAAGGACGGTCAATGTAACTGACAATACTTGGCGTTCTCACTGTCCTCCAGAGAATATGTGAGGACTGCTTCCTTCAAACAAATATCTACCTTACCGTGAGCAAAATGTTTGTCAATTTTGCTCAGATCGTTCATCTGGGTCATAGGCGTACTGTGTTTCAGCCTAACATTTTTCCTTTTAAAGAATTAAAATTTATATCCTAAAACCATTTCCATACGCACGGTTTATAGTATTTTTGCCATGTGTTGATCTTATATTGGAAGCATAATTAAATATGATTTTCAAGACCGCGTGTGTGTAAACGGTTTTATAGAATATCGATGATGTAAGCACACTGCTGTCATGTTTTTAATCGTTCAATAAAACAATGATAAAATAATTATAATACTAATCAATTATATTTTTTTAATCATCTCTACCTTGTACAATTTGTGAAAGACTGTGCAGCTTTTGTAGACATACCTACAGCCTGACATATTGGTCCTTCGAGCCAGTATAGCTCGAAAGACCAATATATATTTCGGGCTCGTTGTACAAGAGTCATCCAAAACAATATCAAACCCGCAAAGAAAATTGTCTTTATTGTGAGATGGCAATTCTGAATGATATTTATTAGCTACTTTGTTATGTAAGTATTTGACTGCATAAATATATCGCACAATATTATTTGATGTATAAGGCCTAAATACGGATCTTTTGTTTGCAAGACAAGAATAATGTAACAGCAGTGTGTAACTTACTTAATTTAAATATAATCCATTGTAAAACGGATGGATATTATTTTCTTATTTATTAAGTTATTAAAATTGAAAGTGATCGACCGTTATTATTAGAATAAAAAAATAATGTTGTTAATGTTTTAAGATAAAAAGTAACTTTTGTAAAAACTGAATTTTTTACAAGTCTTGAAACATTTCTTGTGGGAACTCTGATTAATGATTTGTATGGACCCCGAATATTGTAACTAATTGTCGTCAAAACGTTTATTTTTTTAAATAAATGTATTAAAACCGACTTGTGTATTATTCTAATTCCTTAATATAAAACAAAGCATCGTAACGTATTAAAAGGAAAGGCACAGAAGATTTGTGGGGACTGTCTGTTAAAGAAATTGAATCAATCATACTAAACATTGCTACAATCCTTGCAGCCATCTTCAATGGCTGTATAAGTGATGGTGTCTTTCCTGATTTAATGAAAATATGTAAGATAGTACCCGTTTTCAAGGCAGGTTGTTCAAAAATGCGACGAATTATAGGCCTATCTCAATACTTTAAGTAAAATATTTGAAAAGCTGATGCTCAGCCAAATGTTGTCGCACTTTAACGTGCATGAGATATTGCATAACAAGCAGTTCGAGTTTACAAGGGGTCGCTCTACTCAAGATGCAGGTTTCACATTAATTAGGTCAGTATTGGAGGCTTGGGAGGGATCACAGGATGCGCTGGGAGTTTTCTGTGATCTCTCTAAGGCTTTTGATTGCGTTGATCACCGTACGCTCGTTGTTAAACTGAAGTATTATGGAATATCTGGCACATCTCTTGATCTTGTGATGTCCTATTTATCGGGGCGAGAACAGATGGTTTCGATAGGCGGTGTCACTTCGGCACGTCATCCTGTGAAAATGGGGGTGCCCCAAAGATCTATATTGGGCCCATTTTTATATAAATGATTTATATATTTATATAAATGATCTTCATTATCTGGTAGAGAAAGTATCAGACATAGTTTTATTCGCTGATGATACGTCGCTCATATTTAAAGTAAATACGAAGGATAAAGATCTTATTCAGCATAACAAAACACTCAGCTTTATATCAAAATGGTTTTCGGCAAATAATCTCTTATTAAATGCAGGGAAAACTAAATGCATCAGATTCAAATTGCCGAATGTGACTCAAATTGTACCAACTGTTGCACTTAATGCGGAAATATTAGATTTAGTCCCATCGACCGTATTTTTAGGATTGACACTTGATTCAAAATTGCAATGGGGTCCTCAGATTGAAAAGTTAGCAGGTAAATTAACTTTGTTTAAAGAAATAAATATACTTACTGTGCCATCGGAATATATATTATATATATCAGAATATAATGTTTGTTAGAAAAAATATTGATAAATATAAAAAGAAAAGTGAACTGCATAATATAAATACTAGGAATAAAAACAAACTAACCCTGCTTTAGAGTAAGCAAAACGAATACATCATTTTTAGGAAATTGTATTAGGTTTTATAACATACTTCCTACTCAAATTAGGTACTGATTTGCTTGATACAAGTTTTAGTGAGCTGTTATATTTGATTCCAATAGTAGGTAAGTATGGCAAAAGCGCTTAAACGCACGGAAGTTGTTCCTTGTTGCCACAAGATCCGTATAAGATACTCCAGATATTGGTTGCAAGGACCCTTTAATTGATCCTCGGTGCTTTTGCAGTTGGCTTCTCTCGTTTTTATGAGGCTATAGCCTCTTTACATCATTCTGTCTCCCGCTTTGCTCTGTAGGGAAGTGGAACTATTCATTTTCTATCTCCTCCTTTTTTCTTTCTGTTTAAATTCGTTGCGGGATCCAAGACAGTTAAAGCGATTCCCCGGGACATGCCTGAGCCTCACCGCTCAGTGCCATTTCATTGTGTGCCACTGTTGATCCTGGTTTACAGGAGTTGCAGTGGTGGGTAAGAGGGAGGAACTAGTCCCGATAAAAAAAATTACACAAGTTTTAAAACATATATTAATCGTGTACTTATGGCTAGGGGTTATTACACGACTAACGTTTTAGTATATCGATGACTAAGACGTCTGGCTCTCACTGCCTACCTGAGCATTGCTCGCTGGAGATCTTGTAGCCATATAGACATAAATGATCTGCTGAGTTACGTGAACTATATGTAATATGATTGCTATCATATACTTAATTTAAAGTCATTGACTCTGTCTCAAAATGAATAATGTTATTGTTTCGCAGTTTTTCTTTTGTATACCTACCTAAATCTATATAATATATATAATAATAATAATATAGCCTTTTATTCAGATCCATATTACAAAAATATGATAAAAATACATAGAAAACTTAAATTTAATGTAAACCTAACCTAGTCTCTTATTTGAATTTTACATATTTTCTGTGGATCTGTTTGCCAGTCGACAAAGGCCTCCTCCAACCTTTTCCATTCATGTCTTTCTTGAGCCACTCTGTTCCATGTGACACCTGCCACTTGTCTTATGTCGGCATCCCATCTTTTTTGCGGTCTACCTTTTTTCCGTTTGCCTTCTCTAGGATACCATCGTGTCACAATTTTGCTCCATTTGTCTTTACCTGTTACCATATGCCCCGCCCATCGCCATTTAAGCCGTCTAATTTTGCACATTACATCTACAACCTTTGTTTTGCTTCTTATGGCACTGTTTCTCAGTCGGTCTGACTTTTCACATTCATCATGCTCTTTTCCATTGCGTATTGACATGAGGCAAGTTTACTAGTCGTTTTTTGTGATAAGGCCCATGTTTTACATGTACATTTCAACCGCGCGGCCACTTCGTAAATTTTGATGAAACTTTGCCAGGAATTAGTAATAATTTGTTACTATACGTATCTCTTTTCCTGAATTTGTTGCATAAGAAACTAAGATGCTATGACTAAAAACAGTTGGCCGCTAGCACCGCCACTTGCCGTAGTCATTACCTATGATTACATAGAAACTAAATTAAGCAGATAGGCGAATGATGCGTCAAAAAAAAGATCATAATTTCTTGTAATTGTTGCAAAAATAAAATATTATAAAATATGAATAAACAAAACGTTATGCAATATTAAGTTTCCAGGTTATGGATAGGTAGGTATTTCATCATTCGTATGACATTATTGGAGATTAATGTGTATGGACAATTAGTTGCTAATTTGTTGCAACGAATAAACAGAAAAAAAATCTCGAAAGTAGGTTAATTAATTTGTTAGAGTCGATTTTAGTTGGCCGGTCGGACGGCAATATGCCTAAAATTCAATGGCGTTTATCTCGTTATTAAAGGTAGGTTTAAGCTTAGTCAATAGTACTAATCGACAGGTAACATAATCTGTTTTGGATAAATTAGACGAAAATAGCGGTTAAATTCATATTTTAAGAGATATTCGCTAAAATATAGTAGAATTAAATTGTATAAGAATGGAGTGACCATGATTACATAAATAAGAAGGAATATATTATAAAATGGGTGAACCTGGATTATGGTAGGTAAGTAAGTATTTTTTCCTCACCGCTATCCAATTTAATTTATTTTATTTTATTTCAATAGGTGGCACATTAGATTGGGAGCCTTTAATAGTTTACCGAACAAAATATAGCTACCTATGCTACTTATATCTATGCTATACTTCAGAAGCTTGCGAACTTAGTCATGAATCATCATTCTACGTCAAAAGAATGAGACAATGCGGCGCAAGTCGTTATTGATAAAAGGATGCCGCTCGGACGCAGGTAGCTAGGTGTACTTAATTGTTGTGCACTAAAAAATATGCGAAGCGTTTGCGGCTTTGTTAATTTCTATTGTTTTAAAGTATTTACTGATAAAGTTTCGTTTCATTGACTTACCGCAGATGTCTATGATGGCAACGGTTTTAAAAAAAAAGGATTTAAATATTTTGCCGCAAGGGGTTGAGCAGCGATTATTATTTGATGTGAATATTTCCATTACCGTACTGAATTTTGAAGTGTTCGTATCGTACGTATTTCTTTCCCGTGATTTCCGATACTATTAAGTTGCTGAGACAATTACAACTAACTACCGAAGTGTCTTACAGTGCTTAGTTATGAGTTGTGATCATTTCCATTATTATGTCGGATCTATTAATGGAGGAGTTATTACCAACAAGCGTATTTCAGAGTGATGCAAATGAACTGCGGTAAGTTTTATTTACAATTGCATGCACACTCGTACGAGTTAAATATATGTATTTGTTTTGTTGTTCGATTACTATTAGTGACCGACCGAAAATTAAGTAACGACCAAGAAATCTAGTTTCGGTTTCAGCCAAAAAATGATCGGGTGCTCGTAAATTATACGGGGTGTCTCAAGAAGTAGCGCAAAGCCGAAAGCTACACATACTGTAGATAAAGTCTTCTATCGTTTTTCGTTTCAATTTCAGGTATAAATAAATTATAACATTTTTTCCGTATGCGTGCCCGTCATGTTGTCCTTACTAAACTGTGCCTACAACTGACTACGTACGTCTGCACGTGCGTACGTATGCATACGATTTTTACGAGATTCATAGTGTTTTAAACCAGCAAAATCAAGTTTTGTTAAAAAATATTGCAATTTTGACCTCCATAATTTCCATACTAATAGTGGATTCCCAGGTATGGTCTTGGAACAATAAGTGGTACCTAATTATGATTGAGAATTCGTGGTTCTGGACTTCGCGTTATGCCTTGCGACACCATTTATATATTATTCATGACATAAATATATATATATATATATATATATATATATATATATATATATATATATATATATATATATATTTGTTACGCCCTTTGATGATTGACTTTTCAATTCTTTTAACACCTCTTTACAGTGTGTATGCAAATAAATGTGTAAAATATACACCAGCTTTCAAAAATAGAAATTTTAATATGTGTATGTAACTTTTGGTTTCGGGCGAAACTGAGAACCTGATCGAAAGTTCGGTTTCAGCTGAAATATCTATTTCAGTCGGTCACTGATTATTATCAAATTATATTTCAAATTATATTAATTATATCTTTTGTATTAAGCATTTGTATAAATTTTATCAATTGTTTTTATTGCAGCAAAAATGGGTAAACCTGGGCGAAAACCTATTATTGAGAAATCAAAACAAAGAGAAGTTTTTATGAAATATGCCGACAAACTACTGGATGTTTTTAGAGACCCTATATTTGATACAATTGCAAGTGATTTGGATAATCTTATGACACCAGCAGCTCTTTACATGTCACTGAAAAGAAATTTCGGGGAGTTTCTAAACACTGAATGTAAACAGCAAAGTGTATGTCAATCCTCATCATCTTTATCATCATCTTCAAGCAATAGCCCGAGAACCTGTTCCAAAACGTCACATTTTTATGTCGAGTCTAATGAGCGTCATAGTGAAAACGACACAAAAAACTTCAAGTTTGAATTAGATATCTATGACTGGAAAAAACTGCAACCATTAAATGCCTTGTATAAAAGAAAAGACTTGAGAACATGTGCTCCATTTAAAAAATATAAAATACTGCCTAAGTACAAATGGGTAAACATTTTAAGAGAAAAGATTTGGGTCATTACTAGATTACCGTGCACATGGAATTTCAGAAGTTACAAAGTGGAGTCTGAGCATCATATTTTTATAAAGGGTCAATGCAGTCAATGTAACGCTCTTACAAACATAGCGTGTAAAAAAGTATCAGATAAAATTATCGAAGGTCAGTGCCAAATCACAGTTGGAGATCAAAATAAAAAACATGATCCGAGAAAAAAATACAGAATGAATGCATTAGTCAGACGAAAATTAGCCAAAAAGCTCAAACACAACTCAGCTTCTTTGGTACATAAACAACTGGCAGCAAAAATGTCTAAACAAGAAAGCACAGATACTGCACCAGTAATTCCAACACTCAATGCATTGCGAAAAATTAAGTACGAAGAACGAAAAAGAATGTGGTTACACAATAACGTTATTCTGAGCATTCTTACGATGGCTGTGACTGAACCAGCTTTTTTACGTGATGTACACATTTATCCTCGAATTCACATCTATTACTGGACTGATGAACAACAACAATACTGCCGTGAATATCAATCTTATTTTCAAAGATTAACTATCACTTTGGATGCCACGGGTTCAATGTTTCAACCTCTTAAGTTACCAAATGGTTATGAATTGAGCAAGCGACTTTTCTTATACGTGATAATATTAATTAATCAATTTGATGTGTGTGTACCTTTATGTCAGATGATAACCGACTCACATGACACTACATCTGTTTCTGCATAATAATAATAAAAATAATAATTTATTTATTGTTCTCTCACACAGATTACAGAGTAGGTACATATTATTCTAATTAATACATCAGTTCGATAATCTATCTATGTGAGAGACTGGTATCCGTACAAGGAGACCTGTATGACAGATTACCAGCCTCTCCAGACACTGGACAAAGTTTAACCTTAACTAATTTATTAATCAGAGCATAAATATCTGTGTGTGTAAGTGCGTTTATGTGTGTGTATGTGTGTGCGCGTGTGTGAGTGCGTGTGTGTGTGTGTGTGTGTGTGTGTGTGTTATGTTTTATAATTTATAATTTATTTATCTAAGAGCCTACATTAAGCACATTTTCCGTATCTTCGTAGTTTAAAGACTTGAGCCATGTTGTAAGAATCTGCTTACATTTAAATTTAGTTAGGGGATACACAGTAAGCAACTTATTTATCTTATTATATAAGTATCCGCCTAAAAAACCAAAGAAGTTGTTTGAGAACTTGGTAGTCCACTGTTTATCCGACAAGCAGACTTTATGTTTGAGCCGTTTGTTATTGTTAAGTAAGGGAGTGAATTTTGTGAGAGAGTGTTGTTTTAAAATAGTGTTTAGCAAGTACAGTTGCCGCACTGTAAGCACATCCGCGAGTTTATATAATTCAGCAGTGGGGAATTGAAAAGGCAGCGATAAACTAACTTTTAATACCGCTCTTTGCGCTCTTTCGACCTTTAACAGGTTAGTTTTGCATGCGCCACCCCAGGCAGTAATGCCATATGATAAGACGGATTGACATAATGCCATGTATACCATCCTAATGACTGATTTATCAGTTAAATGGCGGAGACACTTGAAAATAAACATTAGCTTGCGAGTCCTGTCAGATAATAGTTCCAGATGTTGATTAAAGCTTAATGTATTATCAATCATGATGCCGAGGTATTTTATACATGAAACTTTTTTTATCATGCATGCATGCATGGTTATTACAGTGGTTAAAAAATGTACGTTGTCATCCTGACGAAGTTATAACAGACGATTCATCTGCATTAGTAGCAGCAAATGTTAGAACATTCACTGAATTTACAAGTGTGAAAGATTATTTAATTCGTTGTTTTAGTTTCTTGAACGGAAATAAAGAAGAACTACCAAAAACCTTTACAAGATTGGATACAAGTCATTTTATAAAGACTCTGTATAATTTTACTTGTTTCGAAAATGTTGATACAAAAATTAAAATGTACTATATTAAGTGTATCCGCTACATTAAAGAATGTCAAGATTTTGCACTTGTAAAAGATATCATGACTAAAATTATAAAACTTTGCTTATATCAAAATGATTTTGAAAACGACGATTCGGGTTTGAGGGAGAGCAAGCAAAATCTTGACAATTTGTTAAGCAGTCATAAGTGCGTTGATTATGAAAACGTTGATCAAAATAAAGTATTTGAATGTGAGCAAATTGCTTTCGACGATGCCGACGTTCGAGATATTGTTGTATGGTTTGATCTGTTGGTAGAAAACGAAAAAAGAAGCAACGCTGCAAATTCCTATGTTAGTAAAAATAGTCCATACTATTTGCCACGTTTTATCTCTACTTTAAAAAGATTATTCATAAAACTTCCGTTGTGGAGTAACGTTATGTGCCCTTATTTCAAATCTGAAACCTTAAACCCATCGTCTTCATCTGTAGAAAGCTATTTTCGCACTCTTAAACAGTTAGTTTTTAAAACAAAACTAGCGAGACAACGTATTGATGAATACTTACAACATCACTATGATTATATCAAAGGAGAATTGTACTTGGCATCAAATCAATTAAAAAACTTCGGTTCCACACTTGATAATAAGCGTTCTTTAATAAAATCAAAACAACACCGGACTAGACGTGCCATGAATAAAAATATTTATAAAAAGAAAGACGGTAATTCTAAAAAACGAATCCAACAAAAACAAAAAGATTTATTTTTCTCCAGTGATTCCATATTTAGTGATAGACCATCATACATGGAAAATTGGCGCGGAGAATTGAACACACAGAACCCCCTTACAAAAGATGACGAAATAGTGTTTATAAGAAACGGGAATGTAACATTAAAAGAAAGTTCAGGTTATTTTAATACCTGTGCCTTTGATTCAGCATTTTATTTAATAGGTCAAGCCTGTATTAGAAGTTTAGCTTTCAAAAACTTTTTGAGTACATTAAAAGGAGATTTCGTAATTGATTACATTTTGATGCTCTTGAACGGAACACTTAATATAGAGCAAATTTATAACTGTAGATCAGAAATACTAACTACTACTACTAACTTTTTTCCAAAATAAAGACTGCAGTTGCAATGTGGCTTATATATTTGAAAAAATATTTATTAAATATTTTACAAGTGCTCAATACTTGAAAACCTGTACAAATTGTAATTACATACAATTAAAAAGAGACCATGTATTTATCTTAATTAACCTTGATGTTTTAAACTTATTTGGAATATCAAGCTACATTAAAGAAGCAATTTGTTTTGATGAAAAAATTAACATGATGTGTCAAAAATGTGACACACAGTTAAAAGGTGAACTTAAGTTAGGCGAAATCTTAACATTTGATTTAAACGGAGCTGCAGACTCAGTTTTACTCACTGAACTGCCACTTGTTATTAACATTAAAACTAATTATTATTACTTAGTTGGTGCTATTGAATTTTTACCAGGCACAAAAATTGGCCACTATAAATGTCATTTTTTGCATAAAAATAAATATTATTGTTATGACGACAATTTTATGAAAATTGAATTAAGTACCAGAAAGAAAATATGTCTACATTCTGTGTCATATATTTGTGACAGTTAATAAATATGTAAGTTTATAGAGATTTTATATCTATCCCGTTAATTTTTGATTACTTGATTTATTTGTATTTGTTGTGTTGATTTTGAATAAAGAAATTTTAATTGATTTGTGACTTTTACTTACATAAAGTAGGTATGCTATATTTACCTTACCGAACATTTTTACTTCATTGTAAAAATTCATGGTCACTCTACTCAAATACAGTCTCATACTACTATATTTTAGCTAAAATCCCTTAAAATATGAATTTAACCACTATTTTCGTCTAATTTATCCAAAACAGATTATGTTACCTGTCGATTAGTACTATTGACTAAGCTTAAACCTACCTTTAATAACGAGATAAACGCCATTGAATTTTTAGGCATATTGCCGTCCGACCGGCCAACTAAAATCGACTCTAACAAATTAATTAACCTACTTTCTAGATTTTTTTTTTCTGTTTATTCGTTGTAACAAATTAGCAACTAATTGTCCATACACATTAATCTCCAATAATTTGATATGAATGATGAAATACCTACCTATCCATAACCTGGAAACTTAATATTGCATAACGTTTTGTTTATTAATATTTTATTATCTTTTATTTTTGCAACAATTACAAGAAATTATGATCTTTTTTTTGACGCATCATTCGCCTATCTGCTTAATTTAGTTTCTATGTAATCATAGGTAATGACTACGGCACGTGGCGGTGCTAGCGGCCAACTGTTTTTAGTCATAGCATCTTAGTTTCTTTTGCAACAAATTCAGGAAAAGAGATACGTATAGTAACAAATTATTACTAATTCCTGGCAAAGTTTCATCAAAATTTACGAAGTGGCCGCGCGGTTGAAATGTACATTGTTTGACTGCCGTATATGAGGACTGGTAGTATGCAAGTGTTAAATAGTTTGCTTTTGATATTCATATGAAGATTTTTATCTTTCATAATCTCTTTCAAACCCCAGTACCTTCTCCAGCTATTGGTTATTCTTCTTTCAACTTTTTTGCGCATCGGATTATAATCGGTTATTAGCTGCCCGAGATAAATATATTCATCTGCATATTCGATTTGATTGTTTCTTAAGTTTATGTTTATTCTCTCTCCGTTGCCAGTTCGGTTATCATTTTTGTTATGTCTTCCGGGGATTTTGCAAATAACAAAATATCGTCTGCGAATCTCAAGTGAGTCAATGAGACACCATCTATATTTATACCGAGATTTTCCCAATTAAAACGTCTGAATATTGATTCTAGTACCGCTGAGAATATTTTTGGTGACAGGGGATCTCCTTGTCGTACACCTTTGCTTACTCTGAAAGGTTCACCTTTCTCTTCTAATTGTATTCTCGCAGTACTCTGGCTGTAAACATTCTTTATTAAGCGAATGTATTTGTGTTCAATTCCTTGTTCTTTTAATGACTCCCATATCTTGTGGTGAAACAAAGAATCGAATGCTTTGCTATAGTCGATAAATGCGATGTAGTAGGTACATTGGTATTCTTTATATTTCTCCATAACTTGCCGTACTAGGTACATGAATGTGGTTGATCGTTGAGTAGTCTTTCCGAAAACCCGCCTGCTCGATGGGTTGGTGTTCATCTAATATTAGGTCTTTACCTATGAAATTGCCGTTCTGCAGTACTGGCCATTTCAAATCAAAATAATTTTTGTTTGGCTAAGAATTCTAATTTCAAATTAATTTTATTTTAAAAACATGGATTCTTTTTTCCAAAAGTAGTCATTTCTTTATTGATTAGTGTTACATTTTCATCGCATTTCAATCTTTTTCGTCATCATGGATACGTTAAAAATTCGAGTAATTATGGAATATGAGTACCGTCGTGGCAGCAACGCGGCACAAGCGGCACGCAACATCAACGACGTTTACGGAGCTAACACTACAAACCAACGCACCACCTGTTATTGGTTTGCTCGCTTCCGTTCTGGAAATTTCGACCTGAAAAATGAACCTCGCGGTCGTCCGAAGACTTTGGTCGACAATGACGAATTAAAGGCGGTTGTGGAAGCTGATGATACACAATCTACGGCTGAATTAGCAGCAGCTTTCGACGTTAGCGTCAAAACAATATTGGTCCATTTGCGTCAAATTGGCAAGGTAAAAAAGCTTGACAAATGGGTGCCCCACGAACTCAATGATCGCCAGCGCGAAGTACGCGTCGAGACGTGCCTTGCACTGCTCAACAGACACACAAATGAAGGAATTTTGAACCGCATTGTTACCTGCGATGAAAAATGGATTCTGTTTGATAACCGCAAGCGCTCAGCAAGTTGGTTGGATCCTGGTTCAGCACCTAAACAATGCCCTAAACGAAAACTTACCCCTAGAAAAGTGATGGTCACTGTTTGGTGGTCTAGCGCCGGTGTGATTCATCACAGCTTCTTACCAAACGGGGTGAGCATTACTGCAGATGTGTACTGTGAAGAACTGAGCACAATGATGGAGAAGCTGGCTCATCTCCAACCAGCATTGGTCAATCGCTCGTCTCCGCTGCTCCTGCACGACAACGCGCGACCTCATACTGCACAGCAGACGGTCTCCAAGTTGCAAGAACTGGGGTTGGAAGCTCTCCGTCATCCGCCCTACTCACCAGACCTTGCGCCTACAGACTACTACTTTTTCCAGAATTTGGATAACTTCTTGGCGGGAAAAAAATTCAATACCCGAGAGGCAGTACAAAATGCCTTTGAAGAATTTGTTGCCTCCCGTCCAGCTGATTTCTTTAAGAAGGGCATCAATAAACTGCCACTGCGATGGCAAAGATGCATTGATTGCATGGGTGATTACTTCGATTAATACAAATAAAAAAATTCATGAAAAAAATTCGTTTAAATTTTTTCATACAAAACGGCAATTTCATAGGTAAAGACCTATTATTTTTTCAATCCGGTGAAGTATGATCTTGGCAAATACCTAAATCTATACATATAATAAAATCGTAGGAAAGTCAAACTGTACATTGAATATTTTTTAAAAAGGATACTTGGGCCGTGATCTACTATCGATATAGAAGCCAAAAATATAGTTTTTAGAATTTTTGTCTGTGTGTCTGTTTGTCTGTATGTATGTCCGGGCTAAACTCACAAATTACTGCATGGATTTACTTAAATTTTACCAAGAGGTCGGGTCAACATATAGGCTACATATTATCACGCTATCACCTACGGGTGAGGAGCTGTTATAAATTATAAAATTTAACGCAGGTAAAACCGCGGGGCACAGCTAGTATAATCTAAAATAATAAGCATTCAGACAACCGATCGAGCATATATTGTGTTTGCCTACTAAATAATTACTCTAAGTGGACCAAATCCCGTGTTCATGCCCGCTTGAGTATGTTTCGCCGGACCGCCTCAACTGGGTCGTGTTGAAACCGGTAGTAGATGAACCTACTGAGTTTGTTTCTTTGGGTCTTCTCAGTTGGGACGCATTGGATCCGGTGGTAGCATTAAAGCGCGACCGTCGTTATTAACACTAGGTCCGCCATAATAAACCATTCAGACAATATGTAGTAAAAATATAGCTAAAACTATAAATTTTGATAATTAAACTTAAACATAATCTCTTTGAAAATAACTTAATACAAGCTAGCTAAATATCATTGCTATTATAAAATAAATTTTATAAATTTTTTCATACAATCCATGTACGTAAATATCTATGTAACTAGAAATAATAATGTATACAACTATATTACTACAAACATGTTCTATTTACAAGCGCTTTTTTAAAGTCTACGAGAATTAAACCCTTTTTTATTTTATTATTTAACATGAATATTCTGAAAATATAAGTGAATGCGATGGTCTTATTAAATTATAACAATTTGTTCCAGACTACCGTTGTAAGTATACAAAATATTTTTTACTTTACCTTTTTTTTAGGCATCTAAGGCATCTAAAAGATTACGTTTTTGAAAAAATTGATATAAGATTTTCAAAATTCATAATTATTTTTCTCAACAAAAATATAGTTCTCTGCATTAACATAGGAATTTTCAGATGTTACTGAGCGATACTAAAATAAGAAAACACCTGATTTATGACTTTCAAATGGCTCAAATGCAAATTTATATTTGGAATAAAATAAAATATGAATAGCTGTTAATGATAACAAATTACATACTACAAATTTCGGGCTACATCTGTGTAAAGATAACTTTTAAATCAATCCAAATTAGCCTTAACTGACCTTAGTTAACTGTAGATACAAAATTGATTACCCAATGAGGTGGTCACCCTCATTGGGTAATCAATCACATGCGAATATTGCACTAAAAGCTGATTAACAATAAAGATTAAATTACGTACATTAGATTAGTCTTTATTTCACGTAAATCAATGCAGTATTACGGAAGTTATGACTGTGAGAAGTTTTGAGCACTTTTAAATTTCCAAGATATCGCGCGCTCGACGCGTGACGTCAGCTGTCGGCTCGGTGCCCGTCGCTCCGTGCGCTCGAGCCCCGCGCCATATGAAACACATTGAAGTGAAGACTCGCGCGCGCTGTACTTGTATCATTGCTTTATTTATTAATTGGTTATTATTGTATTACATCAACCTGTTAAATACCTTGTGACTTACATATATCTGCACCCTGGAAAAGGGTTACATGGGAGGTAGATTTCCTTACACAGCTGACAAACTTTGATAGACAGTAGCATGCGGCGTCAAGAATCCAAAGTTTCTTAATATACCAATAATACTCTCGACTTAGTTACTTACTTATTTTTTTTTGTTTTCAGTACCTTTTTAAATAAGTCTAATAAAGAACTAACTAAACTAATATAAAATAAAAATATTATAAGTAGGTACCTTTTATATTTATATATAATTCCAAATTTTAATGCCATTATAGACGACCAAAATAAGACCAAACGGCATAGGATAAACTCACTCTGTGAATGAATCTTCAAGTGTTAACGATATGTCTAGTATTTAGGATACAATGAAGGCCGGTACTATTATGTTTCTAGCAAAATGTTTGTAAAATTTTGTACTATAGATACTCAGCGGCCCGCTAACTGCTGTAGATTAATACCACTGTCTTTCTTAACGTTTTTTTTATCAAAGACAATAATAATACTATAATACTTTACAAACATATAATAGACGGACATAAACTACATCCAGACTCTGAACATCTATTTACGGGTTACACAAATAGTTGTCCGGCGCGGGAATAAAACCTCGCACACACAGCGTCGACTGCCTCACTTGCAGTCAATTTTGCTTCACTTATATTCAACATTCCTATTTTTACTTATTAAGTATTAGTGGTTAAAGTCAAACGTAGATAATAATCACGAAATATTGTATAAGTAGGTAAAATATTTCGTGGTTATTATATATTTTTTCCAAATATCCCATGTTTAATCTATGTCAGTAACTTAGGTAACATTACCTATTCTCATTTAAAAAATACGATATTGTTGGTTTATATATTTATTATAAAATCCTGATATCAAGGTTCCTGATAGATAATAACAATATTAATGTCTCTAATCATATTGATAAATACATGTAAAATCCTTAAATGACAAAGGTAGCTAAACTTAAAAGTTTATCTACCTTTGTCAGAAGTTGATTATAAAATGCACCAATAGATAACGTAGTGCTTCTTGAGAAAAGTATAAATATAATAGTTATTGACATCAAAATAATATTCATAACAAAATGCAATAGTTTTCAGTCCTATTGAATCCTGTCTGCGTATTGCGGTCATCCATTTCTTCCTTATCATAGGATATTTAGGTATACTAAAAACACTTTTTGGGTGTGTTAACATTGGAATTAAAACTCTTGGGCACTACACGACATTTTCTAATAATTTTCTCGTAATAAAATCGCAATTACGAGCCACCAGCAGCGGTGATTAAATGAATAGTACCTAGATTTGTACCCGCAAACCGGCCGGCGCACTGCGTGAGGCGACACGTGACGTCACAGCGCGATCAAACGCCGGCGTATGTGTGTGAATTGAGTGAGCACCCTAAATAAAATTAATAATATATACAAGTCATTTAGTAAAAGGTGTGAAACAATTGTAAAAACAATCTTACAATTTGTAAAAAGATAAAACATGAGATATATCAGTTAATGAATGCTCACTCAGTTCGCACATACGACCACCCTGAATCTCAGAACGTATGAAGATTTCATGTAAGATTTATGTACTACTCTTTAGTAAAACCTTTATAAAGTTGTCGTTTTAGATATCAATCGCCAAGGGCCGTATAAAAAAAAATTACAAATACTTTCATATGCTCACTCAATTCACACACTTTGAAAGGACCCGATTTCTTATGAACAAACCATAATTTCATTTTGTTATAAATCTTGTTTTATTAAAAGGTATACACGTGATTTTGTAAAATACAAAGCGAACCATAAATGTAGCACGTTTTGTAATAGTTAATTAATATAAGTGCTCACTCAATCCACACAATTCTGAAAAGTTATAAACGTTAATATCTTTGAATTTATAAGGATTAGAAAGCTATAAATTGCGCTAGTTTTAGTAAAGAAAAGTTACTAAAGATTTGCCATTTTACATTTAGTACTCTCAGTTTACTCTAAAAGATATTCAACTGTTTGTGTTTCAATGAAAATCTGCCATACTGTGGGGTTGTCACGCAGGACATTTTTGCTGAACTAAAATTTTATTTATTTTATAATGACCTTTATCTACGAGGTCAGCAGTAGGACCTAACATGGGATGTTACAGTAAGGTCAATGATATACGAATTTGATTGAAACCATTTATTTACATAATGTAGTTTAATTAAAAAAATTACAAATTTAGATTTTGGGTTAACAATCGTTGTCGATCAGGATGTAGCTTAAAGAGTGCAACAGAATATTTTGATCAGTACTTTCGTGGATATTAGTACAGTTGTCGTCGTAGCAAAAATATTTCTCGTTTGATAAATAATGACTCTTATAATGACCAATGCCTGTTAAATCTAAAGGTGCTACGAATTCAACCGCACCAATACTTCTATACAATTTATTTTTAAGTACAATTGTACGGGGCACTTTACTTAGCGCTACTGCGTTGGTGCCATTCA
Organism: Pseudoips prasinana; assembly: GCA_951640165.1. Lineage (NCBI taxonomy): Eukaryota > Metazoa > Arthropoda > Insecta > Lepidoptera > Nolidae > Pseudoips > Pseudoips prasinana. Next base: position 12,181,460 of record OX621239.1, read on the forward strand.
AATCAAAAGAAATCACATTTGAAATGATATAATAACTAGTTTCTACTCCCTCACATGACGCACATTTTGATTCACCTTCCGACAAAGAAATAGCTGTTTCTAATAGGCTGATATCAAAAATATTAATCATATCTATATTTAAAGGTAAGAACACGTTATTTCTCTTAATTACGTTTGCTGAACACAATACATTGGTACACGTTTTTGTAAAAATTGAGCTAGTGAAATAATCCAGAAGGAAATGTTCATAGATACGAGCAACATTACAGGCGACATCGTAAGTGCTAGAATTAGTGGTTATTGGCTTTTGAACATATTTTATAATTATTTTTGCTCTTAGGCTATTTAAATCATCATCTTTGAAATTGGTGTCACTTAGACATTTTACATAATGCGGAATAGATTCATTTTCATCAAAAGTATCTATAATATTTCTAAATTTTTCGTTTTCGTTATACTCGATACCAAACAAATACATAACAGAATCAAAGGCACAGGTGTTTAATAGATTTACATATTCACCGTTGATATAAACAGATGAACATAAATTGCCATTTCTTATGTATTTTACCGTCGTGTTTGGTTTGATCTACTAATTTTACCTTCTCCTTTCCAGTTCTCGACATAAGAGGGTTGATCCGAAAAAATGGAATCTTCAGTAATAGAGCGCCTGTAAACCGTCTTATAAATTTTCTGCTTTTTAGGATTTAATAGTTTTACTCTTTTCATCGATTTCCGTTTAGGATTAATTTTAGTTATAATATCTTGATCTAGGGCGCATAATGCAGATTTCATTTCCCCTTCCAAATATTCCGCATATAGCTTATAGAACTCATCAATTCTATATCTTTTAAATTTTGTTTTAAATACAAGATGTTTTAAAGTTTTAAAATAACTTTCTATTCCTGAAGAGGACGGTGCTTTATTTTCAGATTCAAAAAGAAATCTCAATAAATTAGACCACAAAGGTAGTTTCATTAATATTCTTTTAAAAGTAGGAATAAATGGCGGATAGTAATAAGCATTTTTGTTAATATCTAGAGCTGGATTTAGTTTTTTAGTTTCTTCGACAATACTGTTAAACCAATCCATGAATTCTAAGCCTTCGTTATTATTTGGGTCATCAAATTCATTATTTTTATCAATGTTTTTGCTATCTGAATTTAATCCATCAAGTGTAACGTCGTGTAATAATTGATCTAACTTAGATTTTAGTGTTGGATAATCACCTATCTCACCATCATATTGACCAAGGCAAAGTTTTACAACATCGTGAATAAACTCTTTCGCCAGATTATAATTTTCGCATCGTTTTAAAAATATTATACAACGTATATAAAAATATTTGACATCTAAAGAAACATTTGTTTTAAAGCAATTTAAATTATGTAATGTCTTAATAAAATGACTTGTATCAAGTCTGATAAACGCCTGTGGTTTTTCTGAAGTACTACCCTCTAAAACTGAAAATAAATGTCTTATATAGGTTTTTGTAGTACAATATAACGCAAAAGCTTGAATACATGCAGATACCAAAGCCGATGAGTCATCAGTAATAATTTCATCGGGTGGAGTATCAACATAAGATAACCACTTTTTTAACCAAAGTGATATCGAGTTTTCTGAATGAGAATCAGTGACCATTTGGAAAATTGGTACAGATTTAAGTTTATCATCGGCTGTTAAAAGTCCTACATATAAAAATAATCTTTTCGTGGCAGTAGTACGATCTGGCAAATATATATTTTCAAAAAATGAGCCAGTCGCGTCAATGGTAATTGTCACTTTTTTGAATTTCTTTTGGTAATTATTGTAATAATGAATTTGACTATCACTCCAAAAACATAAACGAAAATCTGGGAATATATTGAAATCACGAATATTATTTATATTATTACGATATGAATTTTTAGCTATAATAAACAACGATAAAATAGGATTTGCATGTGGTAAATGTTCATGTCTTGCTTCAGACTTAATCTTTCTTAAAGCCGAAAGGGAAGGCAGAACAGGTGGAGATATACGGTCAGTATCAGTCACAAGAGCTGAAGTCAGTTCATTGTGTACTTTAATAGCAGACTTATGGCTTAGGTCTTTAGCTATTTGTTTTCTTCGGTACGAGGTAAGCTTCGATTTTTTTTTAGGATTGTGTTCAAACGTCTTATCAAAATTATATACCTTACAGATGAATTCCATGATTTTTTCAGTTCTTTTAGAACTTAATATACGAATTTCAGCTTTGCACTGGGAACATTTACCGATTAAAGAAATTAAATCACTAATTTTGTGTTTTTTAATAGTCCAAGTGCACGGTAGTTTTGTGTGAATCCATATTTTTTCCTTGATTAAACTGCTCCACTTAAACTTTGGCAGCGTTTTATAATTAAAGAAACTCAAAGTACTGCTTCTTCTCCTAGAGGCACTTATAGGCATAATTTTTTTCCAATCGTAAATATCGAGATAGAAAGAAAATGTTTGGCATTCATCATCACTCACAACAACACTGCTGTTCTCTTTTTCCGGCGATGACGACTGTAATAGTGGAGTCGCACAGCCTGAATCGGATATTGGCACCTCATTTGAAATTGTTGCGTTCGAAGTTTCGTCGTTCAAAGTAAATATACGGCTTCTATGACGATTCAGTGATATGTATAATGCCATCGGGGACATTTTATTCTCAAGTTCTTCAGACATCTTAGAAAATATTGGGTCGTTATATTTAATGTTGGGAGCTTGTAAGTATTCAGCATGTTTTAGAAATATTTTTTTCTGATTTTCGAAACTTATCAGAGGTTTTCGACCTCTTCCAATTATTACTCTGTAATGCAATAGTTAATTTTTATAGTAGTACGTATTACGAAACCGTAAAAACTGCATTGAACAAATAAAAAAAGAACAAAATATTGTTATTTATTAGCTAAATATACTTACGTTATAGTCACCAGGAAAAACAATAACATTGATAATAGGTACATTATTGCACTGTACTACGTATGCCACACAATAATAATACGATTAATGTTAAATGACAAACTTAACAAACAAACAGGATTGAATAATCCGAAACTAGGTGCATATTATTATGAGGGTAGTTTAGTAAAATTAACAAAATATGGATAAGGCTGCGTTCGGAAATACCGAGAGATTATGTTAGACTCTTGAAGCTACATTTTGATTATCGGTTGTTAAGCTTTATTTATTTATTTTTGTAGCATTACCTATCTATGCATATTTAATTATGTTAGACTATTGAAGCTACATTTTGATTATCGGTTGTTAAGTTTTATTTATTTATTTTTGTAGCATTACCTATCTATGCATATTTATAATTGACCTAATAAAAATGATACCATATTAAAATTAGTAATATATTCAGTCCCAGCTTAGTGGGTCTGTGCACAAACAAATCGAAGCATGCCCAGATAGACACTTAGTATGAAGGAAGGACACGGTCCTGCGTGACAACCCTACAGTAGGCAGATTTTCATTGAAACACAAACAGTTGAATATCTTTTAGAGTAAACTGAGAGTACTAAATGTAAAATGGCAAATCTTTAGTAACTTTTCTTTACTAAAACTAGCGTAATTTATAGCTTTCTAATCCTTATAAATTCAAAGATATTAACGTTTATAACTTTTCAGAATTGTGTGGATTGAGTGAGCACTTATATTAATTAACTATTACAAAACGTGCTACATTTATGGTTCGCTTTGTATTTTACAAAATCACGTGTATACCTTTTAATAAAACAAGATTTATAACAAAATGAAATTATGGTTTGTTCATAAGAAATCGGGTCCTTTCAAAGTGTGTGAATTGAGTGAGCATATGAAAGTATTTGTAATTTTTTTTTATACGGCCCTTGGCGATTGATATCTAAAACGACAACTTTATAAAGGTTTTACTAAAGAGTAGTACATAAATCTTACATGAAATCTTCATACGTTCTGAGATTCAGGGTGGTCGTATGTGCGAACTGAGTGAGCATTCATTAACTGATATATCTCATGTTTTATCTTTTTACAAATTGTAAGATTGTTTTTACAATTGTTTCACACCTTTTACTAAATGACTAGTATATATTAGGTCTTTACCTATGAAATTGCCGTTCTGCAGTACTGGCCATTTCAAATCAAAATAATTTTTGTTTGGCTAAGAATTCTAATTTCAAATTAATTTTATTTTAAAAACATGGATTCTTTTTTCCAAAAGTAGTCATTTCTTTATTGATTAGTGTTACATTTTCATCGCATTTCAATCTTTTTCGTCATCATGGATACGTTAAAAATTCGAGTAATTATGGAATATGAGTACCGTCGTGGCAGCAACGCGGCACAAGCGGCACGCAACATCAACGACGTTTACGGAGCTAACACTACAAACCAACGCACCACCTGTTATTGGTTTGCTCGCTTCCGTTCTGGAAATTTCGACCTGAAAAATGAACCTCGCGGTCGTCCGAAGACTTTGGTCGACAATGACGAATTAAAGGCGGTTGTGGAAGCTGATGATACACAATCTACGGCTGAATTAGCAGCAGCTTTCGACGTTAGCGTCAAAACAATATTGGTCCATTTGCGTCAAATTGGCAAGGTAAAAAAGCTTGACAAATGGGTGCCCCACAAACTCAATGATCGCCAGCGCGAAGTACGCGTCGAGACGTGCCTTGCACTGCTCAACAGACACACAAATGAAGGAATTTTGAACCGCATTGTTACCTGCGATGAAAAATGGATTCTGTTTGATAACCGCAAGCGCTCAGCAAGTTGGTTGGATCCTGGTTCAGCACCTAAACAATGCCCTAAACGAAAACTTACCCCTAGAAAAGTGATGGTCACTGTTTGGTGGTCTAGCGCCGGTGTGATTCATCACAGCTTCTTACCAAACGGGGTGAGCATTACTGCAGATGTGTACTGTGAAGAACTGAGCACAATGATGGAGAAGCTGGCGCATCTCCAACCAGCATTGGTCAATCGCTCGTCTCCGCTGCTCCTGCACGACAACGCGCGACCTCATACTGCACAGCAGACGGTCTCCAAGTTGCAAGAACTGGGGTTGGAAGCTCTCCGTCATCCGCCCTACTCACCAGACCTTGCGCCTACAGACTACTACTTTTTCCAGAATTTGGATAACTTCTTGGCGGGAAAAAAATTCAATACCCGAGAGGCAGTACAAAATGCCTTTGAAGAATTTGTTGCCTCCCGTCCAGCTGATTTCTTTAAGAAGGGCATCAATAAACTGCCACTGCGATGGCAAAGATGCATTGATTGCATGGGTGATTACTTCGATTAATACAAATAAAAAAATTCATGAAAAAAATTCGTTTAAATTTTTTCATACAAAACGGCAATTTCATAGGTAAAGACCTATTATTATTAATTTTATTTAGGGTGCTCACTCAATTCACACACACACAACGCCGGCGCCGCTTGCGGTTTGAAATAATATCTTAACTTTGATAACTATTATCTCAGCTGTCTTTGGGAATATAAAAAAAGTAAAAATACACATGTTCTTGTATTTTATTCTACTTACTTTCGCATATCTAGAATAAAACATTGGCCAGGCTCATTATCGGTAAGTACCTATACCAACCGCCTCTCTATCTATTCTATATCTTAAGAGCCTTTTGCGCTAGCCAAATGCTCATTGCCTTGAATTCTTTAATTTTATTATAGTACAACTAAATTTCAAAATAATAAATTAGTAACTTGATATTTATTTTAGGTTTTAAGAAAATATATCTGATAAAACAGACCGCACGGACGGAATAATTATTTTTTTATAATTTTTATACTGTATTCGACTATGTTTATGTACTGCATTGTGAGCTTGACAAGACAAGTGTATGCTAATACCCAAGTGCTGAATAAATTTCATTATTTACCCATTAAAATTAAAATAAATATACAATGGAATGAACACATCTAAAATATATTTTACAAAAATAAACTGAATAAAGTAAATAGGTCATTGAAATGAAAAACGATATTTTGGCCAATGTGATCTGTTATTAATGTATTAATGTTATATTTATTTAATGATTACCGATTATATAGTTTATATAATCGGTAATCATCCGTCCTTCCGAGGGCACATTAGGCTGACGATAATGTCTGTATACATGAGACAACTGTTAAAACTAGGGTATATGTATACCGAATAAATCTACTTTGCCAGGATTTTTGGATATTAAAATAAAACTAAAACCGAATAAGTACTATTGCATTTAATTATATATAAATTCCTTAATATATTCAGTATACAATGTATGTCCTCACGAAACGCACAAAATATTCCCGCCAATTTATATACACAACAATTTTTTTTTTTTTTGTTTTCCTCTTTAATCTGCACTTGGCTCTAGCCATAATCAGATGTGTTCCAGGGTCTTAAATTTGTAGGTGACATTCCATTAAATGACACCATATATGTTGATTTTGTTGATATACACAACAATGATAAAACAAAATCACTCATTTCGTGAATTCTGATAAAAGTATGATGATTTTATTAGCAAGATGGCGCTCATAGCCAGATGCTCTCACCTGTCCGTGATTGGCGTGGTTAAGCGACTAGGTTCGCGGTCAGTCCATAGATGGGTGCCCACTAAAGTGTTTAATTTCTGAGCGTCTCCGTGCTTCGGAGGGCACGTTAAGCTCTCGGTACCCACTGTCCACACGATAAGTAAGTACCGTTCAGCAGGTGACCAGCGAGTTGAGCATCTGTGTACGCGGTCAGCCAATAGATGGGTAACCGCCAAAGTGTTTTAATTTCCGAGCGTCTCCGCATTTCAGGGGGCACATTAAGTTGTCAGTGATGGTCGCAGTCGTTGGACAACACTCTTTAAAGCCACGTCAGAGATGCAGCATAACAACTCTGACACTAGGTTAACTATTACTAATTGGATAAGTAAGTATTAACAAGTTGACAAACAAAGACCAGATGGCAAGGGGTTGCCGTAGCCATGGCATCACTCACGCGTTGCGAACAGGACACGATTACGATAGTACAACAAAAACATGTAAAACCATTATTTTTTCTTGTATTGAGTTATGACCGAACTCGTAAAACAAAAGTTGTTGCTTATTGTGTTAGCTATATATTCCTGCGTGGTTGTTGGTGTTTTACAAGTAACCCGTTTAAACTGGAAATATATAGCTTGATACGTAGCCGTGTGTACCAACAAGTTATACTTATTCCTAAATTTATTACTCCTAGCTACGTCGCATTTTCTAGTGACTCATCTGAAATTTGAAAACAAAAAAAACATTAGATTTGTATTATAAACATAATGATACATATAAAATAATTCAGAAAGGAGGTTCTTTATCTTCATTCGATTTGGGTTTGGCTTTGAGATTGTCCCGTTATATAAAAGTTGAAGTTGGATGTAGTATTTGAAATCGGTTATAAATATATTCGAACTAATTGCCAAGTGTTCAGCGGTTTAAACATATAAAGGTAACAGGTGTGACAAAAAGTGGGGAAATATAGTAAAAAGATTGCTTTTGTCCCCATTAGGAGGACAGGAGCAGAGATAGGAGTAGGAAATATACTGAATTAACCATTGCACCACACTTGCAGTCAGTTAGATAATAGTAGGTAGTATAATTATAACTATGTACAGTAAAGGAGCAAAATCTTTTATGGGCACAATATATATACAACATGTAACATAATTAACGCACACCCTCAAACACCCCGATTAGAATATTATGTTATAATCATAATACATACACTGAATTTTTAATTTAACATGTATATGCATTGTTATTTTAGTATATAATATTCAATTCAATTCAATCTTTATTGCAATCATGTGTACTATGTATCTTACATATTAAAAGTTTCAACATGATACCCTGTTAGGGCACGGCAACATTAAATAATTACTAACAATTTCAATAAGCATGCAATTTTCACGTATTGGTAGGTATGTCAAAACATTATAACAATATCAATTCTATTATATTTTCAATCTACTATATAAAAATAAGTCGGGTTTTCCTTCCTGACGCTATAACTCCAGAACGCACTAACCGATTTCCACGGTTTTGCATTCGTTGGAAAGATCTCGGGCTCCGTGAGGTTTATAGCAAAGAAAATTTATAAAATTTAACGCGGGTAACACCGCGGGGCACAGCTAGTCTACTATATAAAAATAAGTCGGGTTTTCCTTCCTGACGCTATAACTCCAGAACGCACTAACCGATTTCCACGGTTTTGCATTCGTTGGAAAGGTCTCGGGCTCCGTGAGGTTTATAGCAAAGAAAATTTATAAAATTTAACGCGGGTAACACCGCGGGGCACAGCTAGTCTACTATATAAAAATAAGTCGGGTTTTCCTTCCTGACGCTATAACTCCAGAACGCACGAACCGATTTCCACCGTTTTGCATTTGTTGGAAAGGTCTCGGGCTCCGTGAGGTTTATAGCAAAGAAAATTTATAAAATTTAACGCGGGTAACACCGCGGGGCACAGCTAGTTATGATATAATTATGTAGTATTTAATTAATAAGTTGTCAATATAAAAACATAAAATAATAAATATATATATAAAGTTTATTTTTCTTTATTTTGCATTGAATGATGGAATTTGTATGAATACAAATAAAACTGCGATTTTAAAAGTCTTATTACTTTGACTTACGATCCATTTCAATTTGTATTGACCGTACAGGGTTAATATGACAATAATTTCCGTAGTTTTAATTATTTTGGAATAAAAAATTACCTATATTAAAAATTATATAAATCGATTTAGTAAACGTTTCTGAACAAACTATTTTCAGGATGTGCGTTAATTAAGTTATATGTTGTGTATATATATTCAGGTAGCATTTACAAATAAATTTGAATGCCTATTCTTTAGTGGCTGGAATTAACTTGCAAGTTTACTTGAACCAATTATAAGCTAGCCAGTAGTCCCTAATGAGGAAAAAACATTTCCATTCCAGTTGAATAACCAGCAAAATGTCAAATAAATTGTGTATTTATTGGACATTTTAGAATTTTTTTGCTTCTGTAATTAGCCTCATAACTAGATGCTCTCACCGCTCCAGCAACCGCTTAAGCAACTAGATTCCCGGTCAGTCCATAGTTGGGTGACCACCAATGTGATTTAATATCTGAGCGTCTCCATGCTTCCGAGGGCACGTTAAGCTGTCGGTCCCGGTTGTAGTCATCAGACAACAGTCGTTAAGACACGTGAAAGGCCTACCAGGCAGCTTGAATAACTCTGACACAAGGGTAAGCACTGCCCATACGTTAAGTAAGAAAGTAAGCCTCCAAAATTCTATATAATCTGGCCTTTAACATAATAGAATACCTATGGAATCCTTCCATTGCTGCAGAGCAAGCTCACCTAAGTCTGCTTTTGCTTTAGCTTCTCTATGTTGTTCTCTAAGGATATGCATCTGTAATTCATGTTTTTCAGCCGCCATTTTTTGTTCCCTTAACTCCTCTTTTTCTGAAACAAATAATAAGTATTTAGATATTAACATAATTATTTTTGTTCTGATTGATAACTACATTAAGAATTGAGTACTAGTCCTAGCCAATTGGCTATCAATTTGGCTGATATAATGGACAAATGGCAATGAGTATATGTGTTAAATAACATAAGAAATCGCTTAACACTCTAAATCTTATAACCCAATTTTAATTTAATTTTTAATAATATCTCTTTGCCTGAATTACAGGCATGGTGGCAATTTTCAATAGAGACTAGACTTTTCTATTCTATATACGGCGACGGGAAAGAGATATACGATCAATTGTCTTAGCCACTTCATTCAGGCTTTCACGTTACTAAAGATATAATTATATGCAAGATATTACATGCTGCAAATATTGTAAACGCGTAAGTTAGTGCTTCAAGATATTTGTTACTCAACAACACAAAATTGGATGAATGGATTTATGTAAAATTTGCAATGACATTGCAAATTTTACCCAAATCTATTTATCCAATTTGAACCTAATTCAGGTAATCACCTGAATTAACCATTGACTTATATGTATAACTAGACACGCTGTTTCGAACAAAAACTCTGTCCCAGTCCGGCGCGCGAGGTGAGGGGCGCGGGCGCGGCGGGCAAAATTGCTACTGACTTGCAGCGCGGGCGCTGCAACTCAGTGAGCAAATTCTTCTATGGGATTGCGCGTCTAGTAGAATACATATAGGTCAATGGAATTAACATATAGGTTACAATAAATTGCGAAATTGCGGGTGAACCAGTGTGGCGTATCTGGTTAATAAATTATTGTTTTTCAAAACATGTTTTCCATATGTATTGGCTTAAAAAAATAATAAACAACAATTGACTTATAATACTAATTAATGATAAACAAATACTTAGAGCTGAGCAAAAAATGTTGAAAATAGCTAGTGCAATAATAATTAATCTCAAATAGCAATGTCCATTAAAAATTCCGGTGGAAGGCTTTATTCATAAAAAAACAATTTTACAATCATTAGGAATTTAACTAATTATTTAGGAGCTTACAATAATGTCCTGCTGGTAAAATTGCAACTACGGCAGCCAGTTACAATAGAGTCTAGCCATCTACAGGGGACAAATTATAGTGCACAAGTGAAAATAAATGGGCCCTTTTTATTCCATCAATCATCATGATCTAATGGGACTACCTCTTTTGGACTTACCTCTTTTCCATTTTGTTGCTAGTGACACAACCAAAAAGTGGTAAGGTACAGCAACTGTGGCTATATGTGATCTCTGAGGCACAGGCTGTAATACGGCTACCTCCCAGACTTTGTGCTAGTACTGAGAAAGTTTTCTTTTAAGAATAATCCCAAAATATATTTTTGGCCTAACCTGGAATTTGAACCCAGGACCAGGACCTCATTATCTGTGGTGGAATATGCTACCACCAGCCAACAAGGGGAGTTTATAATATATAAACTATAATAGGAGTACCGCAATGCTCCAAAAGTAATCACTTCCACAATCATTCGTCTTCGCTTGGGCCATGTTTGCACGCCAGTTTTTCTAGCAGAGATACGAATAAGAGACAACTCTATCTGTGAATGTGGACTTGAGGAAGGAACCGTCGACCATATATTTTTTCATTGTTCAAATATTTCTGTCCCTTTGTATGATATCCTACCTAGTGATTTCCCTCGTCCTGTGAATGTTAATGGGCCAAAATACTTTTAGATGCCTAAAAACCGGTCCCTTAAAATGAATAATAGGTCTTTACCTATGAAATTGCCGTTTTGTATGAAAAAATTTAAACGAATTTTTTTCATGAATTTTTTTATTTGTATTAATCGAAGTAATCACCCATGCAATCAATGCATCTTTGCCATCGCAGTGGCAGTTTATTGATGCCCTTCTTAAAGAAATCAGCTGGACGGGAGGCAACAAATTCTTCAAAGGCATTTTGTACTGCCTCTCGGGTATTGAATTTTTTTCCCGCCAAGAAGTTATCCAAATTCTGGAAAAAGTAGTAGTCTGTAGGCGCAAGGTCTGGTGAGTAGGGCGGATGACGGAGAGCTTCCAACCCCAGTTCTTGCAACTTGGAGACCGTCTGCTGTGCAGTATGAGGTCGCGCGTTGTCGTGCAGGAGCAGCGGAGACGAGCGATTGACCAATGCTGGTTGGAGATGCGCCAGCTTCTCCATCATTGTGCTCAGTTCTTCACAGTACACATCTGCAGTAATGCTCACCCCGTTTGGTAAGAAGCTGTGATGAATCACACCGGCGCTAGACCACCAAACAGTGACCATCACTTTTCTAGGGGTAAGTTTTCGTTTAGGGCATTGTTTAGGTGCTGAACCAGGATCCAACCAACTTGCTGAGCGCTTGCGGTTATCAAACAGAATCCATTTTTCATCGCAGGTAACAATGCGGTTCAAAATTCCTTCATTTGTGTGTCTGTTGAGCAGTGCAAGGCACGTCTCGACGCGTACTTCGCGCTGGCGATCATTGAGTTCGTGGGGCACCCATTTGTCAAGCTTTTTTACCTTGCCAATTTGACGCAAATGGACCAATATTGTTTTGACGCTAACGTCGAAAGCTGCTGCTAATTCAGCCGTAGATTGTGTATCATCAGCTTCCACAACCGCCTTTAATTCGTCATTGTCGACCAAAGTCTTCGGACGACCGCGAGGTTCATTTTTCAGGTCGAAATTTCCAGAACGGAAGCGAGCAAACCAATAACAGGTGGTGCGTTGGTTTGTAGTGTTAGCTCCGTAAACGTCGTTGATGTTGCGTGCCGCTTGTGCCGCGTTGCTGCCACGACGGTACTCATATTCCATAATTACTCGAATTTTTAACGTATCCATGATGACGAAAAAGATTGAAATGCGATGAAAATGTAACACTAATCAATAAAGAAATGACTACTTTTGGAAAAAAGAATCCATGTTTTTAAAATAAAATTAATTTGAAATTAGAATTCTTAGCCAAACAAAAATTATTTTGATTTGAAATGGCCAGTACTGCAGAACGGCAATTTCATAGGTAAAGACCTAATATTATATTTTATGAGAAATCAGTACAAATACGTGGAAACAGTACACTAATTTCAAAATATAACATTTTTGTCTAATACAGAAAACAAGATTTAACCATAAAACAATGTTATTTATTCGAAAATTACGATAACAACGTTGTTCTTCTTAGTAACGCAGATGTTCTTCATACAAAATCCTGCTGTCCTTCAATACTGTCCTAAGCTATACTGAGCAATATCTTAAAAATATTTCCTAGATGGTGTTTATATAGAATACCATTATAACAATGTAAACTTTAAACTTTATTACAACGCCAATAGATTTTTTTTACATAAACATTTAATAAAATAATGATTTATTTTGTCCGTGTCCCCAACAAATAATAAAACCGTTACTACCTTGCGTTACTATATGAAAATAAATCTTAAAGAGAGTGTATTACATTGTCTGGTACTTGGTTCGGTTCCACTTGTTGTAACTCTTATAACGAATGATAGCAACTGCACGGGGTGAGTACGATAGCCGGATCAAACGCGTCACAGTTGTTCAGAGAGGTGCGTGTATTTATTACGTGGCCACTGAGTTACCGCTGTCAAAAGGTATGTATTAACGATATTTACATTATTATAATTTTTATACGCAGTTAGTCATGTATTGGTCCTGTCAATGTTAGAATATCTGCATTTTGTTGTTTTATTTAGTGATAATTTACAACTGCGTAACTGCTACACTATGTTACTAGAAAAAAGTAACGCAGTTGTTGCATCGGTAACACAGTAGTTTTAAATGTATTTAAATGTTAGTAATACGTTATTAAAACCGGAATACTTATATATATACTTTTTCTTTCTTTATCAGAAAGAAGCTACTGCGCAAAATGGGGTTGATGAACGCAGAAAAACAACGTTGCTATAGGCTGAAGTTGAAACAAGACCTTGTCAAAAATTTTGAAGGACAAAAAAAACATCTTGAAAGGTACCATGCACATAAAAAAGCGATAGTTGCAGAATTGATAGAGAACTTTAGACACGCTTTGGTGCAATTAAGGAAACATATTTAGAATATTAAAATTCAATATAAGAGTTATCGAGCTGCTATAGATTATTTGAAAAATGACAAAGTCGTCCTTCATGTCGACTTTAGCGAAAACTATAGCTGTAATCATTTACAACAACAAGAGGTGCAGTCCCATCATTTTGGCGGGTCAAGTAACTTTATATACTGGAATTATGTACACAAAACCTAATGGACATAACAAGCCAACTGTAAATTCATTTTGTACCATTTCTGCAAATAATTCCCATAACCCAACCTCTATTGGGACACACCTACTTCAAATTATTAGCGGCATACAACATAACAACAAATAACAATAATTCACTTTTTCTTTGATGTACCAGCAACTCAATACCGACAGAAGCAAAACTTTTATTACATAAGTCACAGAATATTCAGCGAATACAACTTTATTCGCGTTACATGGATTTTTTGAAGCTGATCACGGAAAAGGTGCTTCTGATGGTGTTGGTGGCTATCTCAAACGCACCGCAGTTGAGAAAAGAAAGCTGCTGGATCGGATATATCTGATTCAGAAGCCTTTTTTACACCTTGAAGGAGATAAGCAAAGTCCGTTTGTACTTAGTGACTAACAGTGACATTCAAAAAAATTAAAAAGCACTACCTCTTACTTAGTGTCACTTCAGGGTGCGATGCAAGTTCATCAAGTTTTTACTGAAACTCCCGGTCAACTTCAATTGAGAGACTTAAGTTGCTTTGGTCAAAAAGGTTTTTGCTTTTGCATGTATCCAAAAAAATATCAGCCTATTACTGCTCTCGTCATTGACATGCTTAGAGAAGATATTCTTTTGGGTGGATTTGATGAGGAAATAGTCCTAGGTGACATTTCTAATATCATTGCCGTACCATAGAAAAACATAATACAATACAATTTATTCTTCATCTTCAAGCTCTAATGACGAGCCCTTAGCAAGCTCAATCCCACCATCAGTTTGTAATATAAACGAAATGCAGCTAAATGAAAAAGAAAACGTTCATCGTTCGTTCGGTGTCCATGTTTCAGTAACAGGGTCTTCTGCTAAAGACAAACATTACAATTAGGTGAAGCTAAAAGTAAAGTTGATGAAGAAGAAGACGTCAAAGATATTTAGATAAGACTGGCACAATATTCAAAGCAGTAGAGACTGATATTTTTTACCAACCGTACGAAAGCGTCTAAGACATCGTACCTAACCCCTTAAATTGTCATGAAAGGTGAAAGGGTATACTTTGATTATGATAAGCCATTAAACGTTTTTGAAAAGTAAGACTGATTTGAAAGTGCCTCATTAGTTTATAAAATATATTTCCTAATGCTGGTTACTAACAATTATTTACGTGGGTAAAATATTATTTTTTGTATTGACTTCAAGTTATTTGAGATATTTTATTTATGTCGTATCATAATAAAGTCATAATTCTACTAGATCTCTACAGAAAGTACAAAGTATTGTATGTAAAAAACTACTGTGTTACTAGGCTTACTACTGCGTTACTTTGGTGTCCCTCGGATTATTATAGTATTTTTAATATTACATGGGATTCTAATTATTTAAAATACGTCAACTTCATACGTACGTATTATTCATCAAAAGTGGAGGATTATGTCGTTAGTTGGTATAAATTTCATGTCTTATTTTGTCACTAATAGTAAAGATTAACTTTTAAAATGAAATATTGGTAACATAGTGAACAACATTACTAAGAATATTCTATAAAACTGATTATTTCTGTGATTTAACTTTATAAGAGATTAATATATGCGTTACAGTTTAGAACTGACATGTTTAAAATCTCATTATACAATCTTAATTTAAAAAAATAAATATTTTTAAAAAGTAATGCTGTTTTTAATTTATGTCACTGTGATATATTATTTGCCACAATTTGGTTAAATCTGTAAAACTATCACTGCAGAGGTATGTATATTATAAATAGAACTATAAGGAATCTATATCTGCATGAAAAAGTAGGATAATATATTATTTTTATTTTTTTTAAACTCGTAAATTGGTTGCTGAATTAGGCATCAAAAAGTATTTTGGCCCTAATACTTTGTTAACTCTTGATTTATTTTCTTATTATAAAGTTTTAGTAAAATTTCTTTCTGTTAATAATATTCGTTTATAATATTTTATTTAGTGTGGTTTATATTAATTTATTTATTTATTCTAAGTATACCTAACCTTTAATGTGTCTATGTTCTTTTTAAGATGCTCAAGCGTTTCTTAATTTGTCTTTTATTTATTATTTATTGCTTTTTCAGTAGTAAACGTGTCTATTACTGGACTTTTAAATATATTTTTATTGACATTGTGTTTTCCTAACTTTTGATATTGGCAGAATCATCGTTGTCGCGATGGACCCATGACTACAAATTGGAATTGGAACTATAATAGGATAACTTTACTTTTTAATAATATTCAATAAAGGTACCTTTAGTTTGCCTGAGAATAAGCACAGCTAGTTCAGCTTTAGCTTTGGCTTCCCTTAGCTGTTCATGAAGGATCTGCATCTCCAATTCATGTCTCTCAGTACTCCGTCTTTGTTCATCTTTGTAAGTTTTGTATTCTATTGCATAATTTGTATTGTTTTGTTCCATCTCTGTCTGTGTTTCACACTTATAGTCAGTTCTTAATATTTGCGGTGGACTTGTGGACAACAATGGATCCATCACTATCAACGGGTCAGCAGATACCAGGGAATCTGTAGATAACATAAGTTCCGAATCGTTTTGGTAGTTTTGATATTCATATTTTACATTCTTGGCCCGTGCCTCTCTTTGCCGGTGTTTTAGGTTTAACCACAATCTACGAAGCTGTTTACTTGTCGCCTGTAATCATAATATATTATGGTTCAATTTTAAAAAAAAATGTCATGTCTTCGGCAGAAAAAAATGAATTTTATCACTTAGTAAAAGCCCTCTTAACCCCCCATATACACACCTAACTCAAATTCAGGCAACTCGATATGAGATCCAACCCCAGAGGTCTACTGGGCGAGACGACGGTCTCCGGCACAAGGGTTTTTTTTTTAAATTATGACATACTGCTGAATATTTCAACAATTTCTGCCAGTGTCAGGTGTTGACTACACATGAGTATATATTAACAGCCAATTAAACTATCCAATACAAGATTAATCATTGCCCATAAAATAATAAATATATACCTATATAGTCATTAACTAAAATTTAGTTTATTTATTTCTTTCTATCTTTTAACACACTGATAAACATGGATTACTATATATCATAGAGGTAATAAGCAATTTGATGAAGTTATGAGTGAGGAAATATAATGTACCTATATCAAATAAACAAACTAAATTACAAAATAATTTATATCAAATAAAATGCAATCCAACCAACAGGCACAGGGCAAGCACAGATCTAATGGTTTTAAATGAACACCATTGATTCTTTAAAATAGATTATAATTAAAAATTTATAAATTATCAATTAGTAAAGAAAGTAGCATTTACCTGACTACAAGCGTGTGGGCTACTATTAAATTCTTCTGCAATTTTATTCCAAGCAGCATTTTTTATTTTCAACGTAGCTCCGTCGGTTTCTTTAGATTCTATAATATCTCGGAACTTTTGAATGATATCCACAAAATATTTTTTTTCTAGTGGAGTAAAGACATGTTTTTTGACCTCCGTTATAACACAACACCGGTTAGTCATTATTCGTAGAAAGTAACATGGAAAGTTATATTGAAGTTTACATAGAAGTGTTCGGAATTATTATTATTTATTTAGAAGACAATATGTAAGCACCACGTTTTTTATTTATGACTAGATTGTTAGATGACCCTATATTACAGAGGGATAAATACAATATGTTTACCCTTAAATTATTAGTACCTATATACATGGATTACATTATCTTTCCCACCAGAACATATTGCCTTGATGCCTCAATCTGACAACTGAAACAGAGAGCGGGGAGCAAAATAATACATACTTAATACATGACAGAGAGTATGTAATCATACATTATTTTTGTCACACTGTAATACACTAGTGAAGTGGTGTAGACCGATAAAAGAAACATTTAAATAGTGCGATAAAAGAGTTACGTAAAAAATATAAACCAAGTACAGTTTTATGTATCAATGAGTCTCAGTCTCAGCTCATACATAACTGTAGGTACTTGGTATACTTACTTAGCATGGTTGATAGGTTGGTGGAAATCGGTGGAAATAAATACGAGCGTCAGTTGTCATCAAGCCAAGGAAAAAATTCTAATATAATAATTTTCTAATTGCTATTAGACACTATGTATTTCTATATATATTACAACATGCTAAAACTGTTATCTATTTTATAGCGTATATAGTAGGGTAGGTACTACCTTTTTTTTGATAAGGCAGGGAGAATGCCTAGACATGCAAAAAAGTGTCTACATGTAGGTACGTCGGACGCGAACCGACTAAAGCTACCTACCGTGGTGGCGCAGTTTACAAAAAAAAATATATGGTTAGCAATGTTCTACAGTAAAGCATGACTTAGCGAAGTATTAGAGGCAACTATGGTATTGTAATGATGTTATATCCTATACAATCATTTAGTACGAATTGACAATAGAAAAACTTTTAATTTCTATCGATAGCTGGGTATTACTTTTAAAATTGAAATTCTATATAGTAGGGGAGATGTAGGTAATCGGGATCAGTTGGCAATCGTGATCACGTAATAAAATAAAAACCAAACGCGAGTGAGCGATTGTAACATACCTACATGCCAGTCGAGGACCAATAGCGTGCGTCGGCGACGGCGGCGGCCAGTTCCCGCCACGCGCTTGTCAGTGATACACGTGAACACGTTTCGACCAGTTTTGATGTAATTTTTCGTCTCCATTGTTTTGAAGGTAAGTTACGAAATATTTGAGTTTTTACTGTGACCATGGTATTTTATTTTAGACGTAGTATTAATCTTCTTAATTTATCAATATAAATTTCTATTAACAAGTGTTGTGTTTGTGCTTAGGTATTTTTTCTCGATGTTCTCAATGTAGGCAATTGGAATCAGGTGATCACCATTGCCGACAGTGATCACCATTGCCTACACAAAGTAGTTTATTAATGAAATTGTTATGTTATTGGTTTCAGATGGTGAAAGTACGTCCAAGAAAGACAACCAAAGCCAACTGGACTATGGACCAGCTGACGAAGGCTATCAAGCTAATCGATGAAGAGGGATATACAATGAGGAAAGCTGCACTTGCAATGAACATTCCATTTTCAAGTTTACACAAGAGATACAAAAAAACAAATAAGAAACCTCGCCTCGGACGAACTACTGTTTTCACGCCTGAGATTGAACAAGAATTTGCGTCCACTGTCAAAAATATGTCAAATCTTTTTTATGGATGCACCGCAACGCAAGTACGAAAAGCGGCATTCGATTATGCGGAATCCCTTAACTTGAAGCATAATTTTAATAAGCAATCCAAAATGGCTGGTCGTGTTTGGTTCGAAGGATTTACTAGCAGGAATAACATATCCATACGAAAGCCTGAGGCAACGAGCATTCACAGGATCACAGCTTTTAATAAAACGGAGGTTCACCGGTTCTATCAACTGCTGGAAGAAATTATGGCTAGATTTAAATTTCAACCTAAAAACATTTATAACTGTGATGAAACAGGAATTTCAACTGTCCAAGAGCCAGGCAAAGTGTTGGCCACCAAAGGGCAGAAGAGGGTGGGCTCAATCACAAGTTGGGAAAGGGGGAAAAATGTAACTCTTCTTTGTGCAATGAGCGCTGCTGGTGGATACGTTCCACCAATGTTTATTTTCCCACGGAAAAGAATGACACCAACTCTCGAAAAAGGTGGCCTAGCCGGAGCAATTTATAGATGTTCAGATAGTGGGTGGATTAATGAGGATCTTTTTCTGGGGTGGCTTGAGCACTTCAACAATCATGCAAAACCTTCTGAAAATGAGCCAGTTTTGTTGATTTTAGACAACCACGCAAGCCATATTTCACTAGCCATCCACGAATACTGCAAAACTAATCATATTCACATGCTTTCTTTGCCACCGCACACCTCTCATCGCATGCAACCACTAGATGTTTCTTTTTTTGGACCATTTAAGGCAGCTTACAAAAGAGAATGTGATTTCTTTATGAAGAGTCATTTAGCTGAAAGAATAACACCATATGATTTAGCGTCGTTGGTTAAAAAAGCATTCTCCGATGTCGCCACTATAAGCAAAGGCGAAGCAGGATTCAAAGCTACGGGTATTTTTCCACTGAACCCAAACGTCTTTACAGATGAAGATTTTGTAGCTGCTGAAGTCCTGCAATCTGAGCCTAACATAGTTGAAGATGTTGATCCTACAGCAGTACAACCATCTGCTGCTGACTTTGAACAACATAGTCCTCCTATTCCTAGTACATCGAGGGACTTTAATCAATTTACACCTGAACATACTACAGTGTCAACGTCTACACCTGAGCTGCCATTACCTATCACGACAAAAATACAAGATTTCATCCAGATGCCCAAAAAAACTCTTTTCCTTAAAACCAGACAAGGAAGAAAGAAACAACATGCAACCCTTCTCACTTCAACACCAATTAAAGATACTTTGATTGAAAAAGAAAACAAGAAGAAAGCTAAGAATGAAAAAGTGAAGGGAAAAGGTATAGGAAAGAAAAGCAAGCCTACGGCTGTCCTGAAGGCTACTGCTGCTGCTAAAGTAAAGAAAAGAATTCTACGGGAATCTAATGAGTCATCATCGTCGTCTGAAGTCAAAACAGATGATTTATGTCAAGATGATATAAACGACGATGTAGAAGACACTGGAAACCAGTGTCTCATATGTGGTGAATTCGGAAAAGATAAAGAAATGTGGTATCGTTGTACTTCTTGTGGGCTTTGGGCACATTCAGAGTGCACTGGGTGGGAATCTGCCCGTAATTATGTATGTGACAATTGTTGATCCCCATTGTAAACATACTGATCACCATTGCAAACCATGGTTGACAATGGTGATCAATACTGTTTTTTTTTTAAGTTACTAATGTTCCTAAAATAAGTATTATATGTGATTTAAAGTGATCTCAATTAATAGTACCAAAGCCAAATTATGCAAATAGACAAAAATAATAAACGATTTAGTAATAAACATGGTTTCATTTGAATTATTGCTTAGGTGATCCCAATTATATACATCTCCCCTACCTACCTATATATTTGTTAGGTAGGTAGGTTTTGAGCAGAGAATAGAAGTAAAAGAATAAGAATATAGTTTTATATAAATGTGTTCCAATATAAGTTGAATTAATAAAATATCTTCGTCAAAGTATTAGGTATTGGATTGTGTTTTCATTGGAAATCTCAACTGGTCCTGTTGCGATCTGCGGAGAGAGTTAGCTACAGGTAATTGAAAGCTTCTGAAAAAATATAGTAACCTAACAGTCGCAACCATAGAAAATATTTAGGCACACCGCACAACATAAAATTAACTCATATTCTAATTTTCTTTAAGTCATTTGATATGGTGATGTTTAATCAATGATTATTAAAATTCGCATAATGTTCATTCGACTTTTTATCAGGCTGTTTAAAAAATAATACTTACTGAGGAAATAAGCTACAAAAACGCCGCATCCATGCTGGTGTAATGAGACACCAGCATGGATGCGGCGTTTTTGTAGCTTATATTTTAAAGTCATTTAAACCGGGACCGGGACGTTCGGTTGATCGTGGTAGGTAATTGGATATTACTGTGGGGGATTGTGACGAGTATATATGCCAAAAGCAAAGTTTTTCTGCATACTGGCAATACCTGCGCCCAATATCCACCATAGGAGAACTGTTCCTTTCTTATTCTTCTGGTGAACTTATCCTTGGTTCAAACGAATTAGCATTTATACCAGCCAATAACGAATATGCATATCTAAATGACAGTGCTAAGCTTTCCAACTCACACGAGTTGACCTCCCTGTGCAACTACCATGTACATATTTTTTGCTTCAGTGACCCCAAACTCGACCCCTGGGTGCAAAGCACCACCAGCACTTAACCCCATATAAGTGAGATAGTAACCATTCACTCTATGATAAAATGGACTAGGGAAGCAATTCTACCAGTGCAGGATTTACTCCAGATAACAATCCATCCATGTATCGAGGCAGACGCGGACGGTGATTCCATATATACCTTTCGATTTTATATATATGAATCGCGGTGAACGCTCAAGTGGGCTATATAGTTATTCGCTATCCTGGTAGCATGTAAAACAAGGAAGAGTTAGGTAAGTCAGGAAACTTAAGCATGCATCTAAGAAACTGAACAAACTAAACAAAACCAGTTAGTCAAATACAAAAAACATATTTTTTCGGCCCATACAAAATGCATCGATCACGTCGTCGTCGATCGTGATTTTTCTATGGATCTAATTTTTGTTACACGTTGTTCATTTTATATAGGAAAATTAAGCTCCTTAGGTCATCCACCATTTATGTGACACCTTATTAACTGAAACACAACAGCCAGCAGTTACTGATATTTTTCTTCATCTTAGACATTGGATTTCGGCGAACTAACCATTAGGGGAAAAAAAATTAAACATCAATTTGTGTAACAGACTCACTATATTGTTTTGTACAGTCAGGATTTTACAATTCAAAACAATATCGCCCCTATTACACACAGAACGACTTAAAATATTTTCTCATTTTCTTTTCCACTAGGTATTATTTTAATACAGTACGGTACTATTAATTTCGTGGAAATTGCTTACACGTCATTGCTTATTCATTTAAAACACATTCAAAAAGATATTAAAAACAAAAGAATTTAACAGTAGGTACAATAAGCAAAGTTAGGAAGTCTAGCAATAACACTAAGAGACGGTTGGAAACTAGATCTATAGAATTAAGTACTATCACGGTTTGCAGTCAATTGTATGTACACTGAATACATATAATAATATTCAAGAGCTATATTGGCGGAACTTAATGTACACCATCAACACAGAATAACATACAGTAGTTTATTTTTTCATATAAGGGTCAATTCTATTCCAAAAGTTAATGTAGCAAATTCACCCATATTTCAACACCGTAAAACTCATATTCATTCTGAGATCAAAATATAAGAGCAATATTTGCGCATTCTACGGAATACGTACAACACAGATTAGTGCGCGCACTGAAATATGAGCATTATGTAGTTGAGGTAAGGGTGAATTTGTTATATTAACTTTTAGAATAACGCTTTGGTGCGCTTCGTCTCTGCACTACCATGACGCTTAGCGCTAGAATCGGCTGATTCATTTTGGTAGGAGAGCCAACATTTTTTTGAAGTTAATTAACTAGTTATTTTTAAATTTGTTCATTGTATCAACCCATGAATGCGAAGCAATTAAAAAAAAAACTAATTTATTAATTACAAAAAAAATTTGACTCCCCATACAATATGAATCAGCTCCTCATGTTGCACATTGTATGTATGTATATGCTCCACTCATATAGAGTTAATGTAGATTTTGTGAAATAAACTACGTTGATGCCACTGGGCAACTATTTCATGGGTCACATGTAACAGGACGTTTTGCGCCCACGACAGATATCACTACTTTCCGAAAAAGGCGAAGGTAAACTAATGCATGTTATTCTGTGCCACCGATATACATGCATTACGTACTAGAAACACAAAATGATTGCACCATAAATTATTTTACTTTTTAATTACTGCTTCTTTAGTCTTGCAATTTGATTATTACCGGTCTATAAATCTCGGGTCGGACCAAGTTTTCCTGGCAATTTTTCTGGAGTCTGGTGGTGTTTTATGTTTTGGATAACATTTAAAAAGGAATATTATGACCACAAATAAATTTTCTCTCTTCTTACATCAATAAGCCGATATTTGTTCTAGTGGGCCCACGATATCTATTTCTATTTTGGAGACACCAATCATTTAGATTGATATTTCGTCTCATTCGCTTAAATGTAAAATGACATTTAAGGGATAAAGATAAAACATCTTTTAAGCCATTCCCGGGTGGTGGGTATGTAGTTGCCACCATTTTTTAACTCTTAATAGCTTGTAATAAAGTCCAAAACCAATAAATTAGAAACATACCTACTGCTTTATAAAGAGACAGAAATCGGCGCGCGGCTATCTCGTTCGCGCATTTAGATGTTCTATAGAATATAAAAAAATTGTCAGCACTTACTAAAAATGAAAAAAAAATGTTTCCTTTTTTTTATCGGGACTAGTCCCACCCTCTTACTGCAACTCCTGTAAGCCAGGATAAACAGCGGCACACAGTGAAATTACACTGAGCGGTGAGGCTCAGGCATTTCCCGAGGAATTGCTTTAGCTGTCTTGGATCCCGCAACGATTTTAATCAGAAAGAAACAAGGAGGAGTTAAAAATGTTTGGATCATCTTGTGACAAAATATTCAAGACAAGTTTTCACTTTTGTATGTTACACACCAAAGGAAATAGGAAAAACATGTTTTTCCATGTTAAGTGATCTTATTCTAAACAATATAATACTGGAATATTGATCACACAATATTTGACCGAAGCATATTTTTAGAAGGAATAATTATTTTAAAGCATGTAAAACATCGAAATGAGCGAACGAAAGAGCTGTGGGTTGACGCTAAGGCCTGAAACTGATCAATTCAATTTGTAAATTGTAATTTATTTCTAGTACGCAATGAACACAATAAACAAAAATTGAGAATAATATTATTATACACAACAATTCACAATTCTCTATATAAATAATTCAGGTAATTTCAAATAAAAAAATATAACTGTCGTCAAAGTTTAAAACACAAATATTAGATACTTAACCAAAGTATATAACATAAAATAATCTAATGTCAATAAAGTAATTTGTTAACTATACATTTTGTCATCACGAATAACAACATCTCACTCACTCTCATTTTCTTAAACTTACGGCTAAGTTCTAACCAGAATTACTATCCACTTAATTAAATTTTCATTCGATGGACTTTTTTAACCTAAGTATATTTTGTTCCATACAATTTTTCATCTATTGCTGTTATTTTGATTCAAATGATAAGGCCCCTTCATACCGACCTTAATAGGTTACTCGAAATATATCTAGCCAAAATATCTCGCCAAAAGTCGCCAAAGAGCTCACTTCTATGATCCCTCCTACAATTAGAATATTCGACAACAGAAACAATGTCGAAACACGAAATCAATTATTGTCTAACAACAACAAATTATAATAATTATATATATATATTTTTTAATTTCCACACTTAACAAAAACTGCAAAGAACAGTAAATATGCGGCGAAAGAATAAAAATTAATACACATTTAGTATTAGTGATGGGACATGATGGACTCCAGCCAAAAACTCGGCCAAATCAAATGGACATCAAAACTTAATAATAATGAGTTGACCTTTTTTCTCATTGCACATGTGCCTAAACGTCGAAACTAAGCGAATTAAAAAAAATGTATTTAATTTTAATATTATATAATAAATTTTATGTCACATCACTAATTAATATTACAGGGAATAAAATACAGAACATTAGTTCCATTCTAAAACTGTACATGACCAGTCGTTGTATAAAAATATTTGAGTATATAAAAATTGTAGGCAAAAAGGGGTCGACTGTAGTTACATTTAAGGATAACATTTTTGTGCACCGCATAAAACTTTACTCTGAATGGAGCAATACATAAGAATAACCAGTTGAATGAAATTTCCGACAACATATTGCTGTATCTCCCTCTAAAGGAGAGATGTTAATTTCCTTCAAAATGGTTACTCTGCGTTCGTACTCCTTTCTCTAGTAGCTTCTTGGTACACCGGGATACTGATGCTTTCACTTGTACTCATCCTCGGCGTCGAAGTCGGCCTCCTCTTCGGCTTCAACCGGAGCTTGCACTTGTGGTGGCTGCGTTAACGCGAGCGGCCCTTTCTTGTAAGCCGTCATCTCCTATAACAATAAGAAGTATTTCATCAGTTCTCGATATAACCCACGGCCATACAACCTAACTTAGTTTGAATTCAATCGATGGAATGCCCTCTCCGTTCCTCGATCAGACCCCGAAAGTTGGTGACCTCTGGCGCGGGTTAATTGATTATATGCTTAACAGCGTGAACCCCGCTTATTATTATACAATGCAGTAGTCAAAATTATAAAAACGCTGTAAGCCTCGCGGTTATAGCCTATGTTTTAACAGGATATATAAGGTATATTACCACAAAGTTACACTAAAATCAGTTCCTTAGTTTTGCGTAAAAGAGTAACAAACGTCCATACATCTATACTCACAAACTTTCGCATTTATAATATTTATAGGATAACTGAAACTGAAGACATCGCAAGCAAAGTATTACATGCGCCAAATTAGAAAATACTCATTTTAAACTACTCGGCGGATTTTGAAGGAAAGCTGGCAGATAACTGACGTTGTAGTTAATAAATATATTTATACAAACATATTTAGAATAAATAAATTCCAAACATATAGTTCAGACTCGTTTTGAAGATAGGTATAAATTATTAAATCACAATAATATTATAAAGGCGAAAGTATGTGTATGTTGGTTACTTCTTCACGTCTAAGCGGCTGGAGCGATTTTAATAAAATTTGGTATGGAGTTAGCTGATACCCTGGATTAACACATAGGCTATAATTTATAAAGTTTCACGCGGGAAATACCGCGGGGCACAGCTAGTTAAAAATATATATTATAAATTATATTTAAAAAAATATATAGGTACTCTTTGGTTAGTTTATGGATGAGTAGTTAACCTTTAAACAGGCTATGGACAATACATCGTCATATTTAAGAGCTATGCTCTTGTCGGTGGAGCTTCTTCCAATCGTCTCGGCTTTCGGCGAGCGCTTTGACTTCTTGATACGACATTACATTTATCTTTTCCTTTATCTAATCCATATAGGTCCTTCTTGGAGATATGGACTATACAAGGCCACATTAATTTCAACCTTATCACTTTGGAATAAGGTCCATAAACAATAAAAAAAAACATACAGCAAAGCCTGGTTAAGGGTTAAGCTTGTTTGTTTTCGCCTAAGCTCACACGTAGTTGGGGGGTACAAATAATACTAATAAAGATATATTACGAATTTCAAAAAGTACCCTCGTAACTTTTAGACAGCCCTTACAACTTATGTGGGCGTAGCCGCGGGCGGAAGCTACTATACTGTAATAATCCTTGTAATATCAGTAAACTGTCAGTGAAAGACCTGTCAAATTCTGTCCAGCTTGGTCATGCTACGTCGGTCGAAGAAAGTTTTTGGCGCGAAAGATTCGTTACATAGGCTAATATGTAACTAATCTTTCGCGCCAAAGATATGGGGACTTTAGATAAATATAAACGGAGGAAGGGGGTTATTAGATACAGAAAATACATCTCGCCAAGACACTTTTTCTAGTCGATGGTTTGCTATGCGGGTCTAGCAGTAGCGTTACCAACCGTAGTTATTAAGGTCTTTGATTTAAAGCCTGAGTCGGGCCAGTGTTATTTGGATTTCTAGTAGCACTGCCCGCAAGTCTGACGCTGTATGACTTTGATTCCATTATTCGCCTTTACTTCTCAGCTGAACTCTCTCATAAGATGTGAGTACTGTTAGTTGGTCCTACTACTCATTTCACATACCAAACATTGTATTTTAACCCCCGACGTAAAAATAGGGGTGTTATAAGTTTTACTTCGATGTCTGTCTGTCTGTGTGTGTCTGCCGATGGCATCGGAGCTCTCAAACGGATAAACCGACTTTCATGCTGTTTTTTTTCATTTGAAAGCCTGTATCGTTGCAGTGGTTCTTAGCTATGTTTGGTTAATATCGGAACAGCAGTGTAAGAGTATCAGTTCTTTTCCAAAATAATAATAATAAAAATTCCATTTATTATCTTATCCCAAATGGGGTTCCTTAATACGTAGGTAGTTACTTGTCAACAAACAAAACTTGTGTCCAACTTTGTGAGAGAAAGAGAGGGACCTGAATAGGTTTGAAAAATAAATCTGTTCTGGTCACCAGTAGTGATGTAATTATGTTTGGAGTCTAGAGGTTTTTTAACAGGTTATACAGATATGTGATGAACAATAAACTGACTTACCCTGTCATATCTCGCTTTATCCTGCTCGGATAACGACTCGTATTTGGACTTAGTCTCGGGGTTGGCAGCGGCCCAGCGGCGGCCGAGCTCCTTGGCTATGTCACCCATAGTGTACTCTGGGTTGTTGGCCTTCACCTTCGAGCGCTCGTCGTTACAGAACCAGAAGAAAGCTGATCTGTAAATGGTATATGATATTTAGTTTATTATAGAAAGTACCATTTGGACAAGATGTAGTTAAATATATCTAAAACTATAAGTATTGACATTAACATTTAAAAACCTGAATTAACCAATGTGAAAAAAAAGGTTATTATTCACGTAGACTTTAAAAATGCGCTTGTAAATAGTCAGAATATGATTGTTTCTAGTTATGTACATATAGACATTTAGGTACAGGTATTGTTGATACATAGTAATGATATTTAGTTAGCTTGTATTAAGATATTGTCAAAGAGATTATGTTTAGACTTCAAGAAATACTTATTTAGCTAAAGCATTATTATCTTAATTTAAATTATATTCTACTTGATCCAATGTATGTGACAGTCTAATAATCTACTTGTACCTAGAATTAAATATCTGTAATCCTATTCATGTGCCAACTATTTACAAGCGTTTTTGAAGTCCTTCTGTTTCTTATAATAATCTAAATGTGTTTATCTCAAGACTTTGATAATATAGAGCATTAAGATGGAACACTCTTCTGCATAGCTCCGTGGAAATAGAAAATATATTTACTGATGTGGGTCGTAGCTAACAAGCACGTCATAAGATCCTCCTACCAAGCATGCAGCATGCATTTAACATACCACCATGTTGTTCTTTTAAAGCACTCAAGATCAATTTCGACATATAAAACTGATTTTTACTCATTTTTATAGACAAAAACACGCACGTGCAATGACTTCTTCTCACTTACTAAAGTTACGCGGGAGTTTTGACATTTATTTCAACCATTTCATTGACTTGGTATCTACATAAACTATTTTATATCCAAGTAGCTACAAGCACTTACTAGGTTTTTAAAATGGTTGATGTTAGATACTATGTTTTAATCTTGTAATTTTTGCATTTTGTAAACGTTTACTGTAGATACTAGGTATTCGACTTTGTGTAACTTCAGTTTTAACAAATTTTTAGGAGATTTTGCTATCCTAGTATGTTGAGAGTGGTCTAAAAGGCCGAAAAATGCAAAAAAACACTTTTCGAATAATTTGTCAGATACTAGGTTTTTAAATTGGACAGCCGTGCTGGTTTTGAATTTTAAAATATTGAATTATTTCCGGGTATTTGGAGAAGTAATATCACAGCACACCCAGTCATCAGATGGAGTTAAGATGAACTAACTAGCTCGAAAATTGGAATAATATAATATCTTGGGACATTATTTACACACGGCCATCTGAACCCAAACTAAGCATAACTTGTACTATGGCAACAAGATAACTGATATACTACGTTTCATTTGTAAATACATACTTATATAGATAATTACACCCAGACTCAGGACAAACAAACATGTTCGTGCACACAAATATCTGTCCTGGGTGGGAATCGAACCCACGACCTCCGGCGTGAAAAGCAAGCATTTGCCAACCACGCCAACAGGCCCATCAAAGTTTAGAGACCCAACAGAATTTTACAGATCTACTAATAAGTTCTAGTTCAATAGTAGTAGAAGGATGTGATGATGTGAATTTTAGTTCTGAAGTCATTATAATCATACATCTAATTGGAGCTACCTACACAGGCCTGGCTATAATGGAGATCTTTGTCCAGCAGTGGACGTATTTTGGCTAATATGATGAATTGGAGCTAGGGCCAATGGTGCTGCTTCATTCAGGTCATTTCATATACTAAATCATCACTAATTTACTGGTATCAGTAGTTGCAGGTGCCCAAAGGTGAGCACATTTATAAAATATGAATTTCAGTATTAAAAAACTCATGACCATAACTCACAGCGAACGCTTCGGCGCGTTGGGGTCTTTCATCTGCTGCCGCTTGCGCCCGCGCACTTTCACATCCTTGGGCGGCACATAGTTCTGCATCTCGAGGTCAAACCTCCTTTTGTCTTGTTCAGCCATCTCATGAAATCTTTGCTTTTCTTTTTCTGACATTGTCTGTAATATAATATGAATAAAAATAAAATAAAATAAAAAAGGTTTTTATTCACGTAGACTTTAAAAAAGCGCTTGTAAATAGTCAGAACATAATTGTAGTAATATAGTTGTATACATTAGATATTATTTCTAGTAACATAGATATTTAGGTACATCTTGTATGAAAACATTTATAAAATTTATTTTATTACAGAAATGATATTTAGCTAGCTCGTATAAAGTTATTGTCAAGAGATTATGTTTAATTATCTAGTTTAAGTCTAATATTTTTACTACATATTGTCAATGGTTCTGTCTATATTTTAGGTATTATTATTATGACGGACCTTGTGTTAATAACGACGGTCGCGCTTTAATGCTACCACCGGATCCAATGCGCCCCAACTGAGAAGACCCAGCGAAACAAACTCAGTGGGTTCATCTACTACCGGTTTCAACACGACCCAGTTGAGACGGTCCGGCGAAACATACTCAAGCGGGCATGAACACGGGATTTGGTCCAATTAGAGTAATTATTTAGTAGGCAAACACAATATATGCTCGATCGGTTGTCTGAATGCTTATTATTTTAGATTATATTTAGGTATACAAAAGAAAAACTTCGAAACAATAACATTATTCATTTTGAGACAGAGTCAATAATTTTAAATTAAGTATATGATAGCAATCATTTACAGATAGTTCACGTAACACAGCAGATCAGTCATGTCTATATGGCTACAAGATCTCCAGCGAGCAATGTGCAGGTAGGAAGTGAGAGCCAGACGTCTTTGTCATCGATGTACTCTTTAGTGGTGTAATAACCCCTAGCCATAAGTACATGTTTAATATGTGTTTTAAAACTTGTGTCAGGCAGAAATTTCAAATATTTTACTTAAAGCTGGCAGTATTGAGATAGGCCTATAATTCGTGGCATTTTTTGAACAACCTGCCTTGAAAATGGGTAATATCTTACTTTATGTTAGTTAATAATTGAAAAAGAAAAATAAAAATGATTTCAGTGTATCAATGCCTTTTTAAAATATGTATGTATTTCATGTGACATCAAAACCAAACAGCTAGTAAGATATGCTTAAGGAATTTTATAATTAAAAAAAAAATATGTTAAGTATTTTACCAAAATTATGAAAAACCCATTAATGTTGTGGTTATATTTACAAAAACACATTTAGTCATATTCTTGCAATTTTCTTTCCTAACCCGAAACCTACAGATCATGCCTTCCGAAACACACAGCAATTTAAGCACTTTGATATTACCCATCTATGTACAGACGCCAGCACATCAAGCTACCCCAATCTATAAAATTTACCCAATTGAAAGTGAACCTTATGCCTATGTAATAAAAGTTGAAAATCTATAAAAGAAATTTGACAGATTGGGGTAGCTGTATTTGCTGGCGTCTGTACGGACCACGTTGACAAGGTTAAGCATGTCGCCATCACATACGGACCGGTGATGGCAACTAGATAACAGTTAATAATCAAATTGATATCATGCCAAAGTTACATAAGGATTCCTAGGATGCCTTATCCATTAATGATGCATTGAATTTATTTAACACATTTGAGAACTACAATGCCACTGATGTTGATTAAATAGTAACAAGGCCTTTGCATTGCTGAATATACACAAGACTTACGTTCCACCTTTCAGCACATTTCTTGGAGAATGCTGCAAATACAACATTTTCATCTGGGTGTTTCTTCTTGTGTTCCTCACGGCAAGTCTGCACGAAGAAAGCATATGCTGTCATCCGCCCCCTCGGCTTATTAAAGGCTCTTGCCCTAGGCATTTTTGTCTTGTTGACAGTGGCTTGGGCTATTAACGCTTGTTGTTGCGCCTGCTGTTGCAATTCCTATAAAAAAGAAGTGAGTTAAAACAACAAACAATAGGCTTAAGGAGTCACTATGGATCTATCAGACCTCCACCTCAGATGTTCTCTAGTAAGGAAATACAAGGTGGATCTTGCGGTGATGGTATATCAGTATTATTAATAAATTTTCCATTAAACAAAACCAATAAGGCTCGATTAGGAATCGCACCTTATGGGTAAGCTCCAGAAAGAAATTTTTTGTTGATATTGCCAAGGTAAAAACCAAAAAGATGAGCTAAAATAATTAGATGGTCAAAGTTTATTGACTGGTGTTATATTTTATATAACAAATAAATTTATTTATTTACAGAAATTTAAAATGCTACTAGGACATAACTCACATACTTAGTATTAATCTTAAATACATAATACACAAAAACCTGAATCCATACCGTGCCTGAGGGCAAGGTGCCCAGAAAGCTAATTTGATATTGGTACTTACTTGTTTTATTTTATATAACTATTACTGCATGAAATTATTTTCTTACATGAAAATATTTAAGTTCAGAATTTATGGATATATCTCACAAAAAATCTGACTGTGTTGGAGGCCAAAGCAACTTAAAATAAATTAAAAACAATTTTTATTATACCTTAAAATGTTCTTGTAAATAGTCAGAACATGTTTGTTATAATATAGTAAATGATGCATAAATAATTCTATGTGTTTATCACTTTTTATTCCATATATGATTTAGTTTATTAAGTAGCTTATTTAAGTTTTTCTCAAAATGGATATATCCATGTTTTTAAACATTAGCAATTTGTACACTTTATCATAAATTGTTGATTGCCATCATCATCACCATATCAGCTGAAAGATGTCCAGAGCTGGACAAAGGCCTCCCCAAAGATCTCCACATTTGCCAATCCATTGATTGCTATATTATAATAAAATTTAAGGAAAATCATTACCTTATAGTTTAGTCACTAAAAGGCAAATTGATTTACCTTAAATTAATATCGCAATCCAGACTAGTGTCCCCACTATATGATTATGGTAATATACAAATTATAATGGCTCTATTAAACAAAATATCCATTTGTGAGCTGCAGGGCACCACAGCCATAGACAGACTTCAAAACATATAACTCATGTAGGTATATTATTATATAGTTTAGTGATAGTACACACAGAGTCCTACAAAAATCTTTATGAGAATTAGTTATCAGATATACCTGTAAGGTAGCAGATTGTCGTTGTAATGCAGCTTGAATTTGTTGTTGCTGAACAGCTTGAAGTTGCTCATGCAGAGTCTGTTGCTGTTGCTGCAGACTTTGGGCCACTTGCTGCTGCAAGGCAGCTTGTGCCTGAACAATAGCCTGAGCCTGAGCTTGGCTCACTTGCAGTGTCTGTTGAAGACTTTGCTGCAATGCCTGCTGTTGCTGCTGCTGCTGTTGTTGCTGCTGCTGTTGATGTTGCTGCTGCTGCTGCTGCTGTTGTTGTTGTTGTTGCTGCTGCTGCTGTTGTTGTTGATGCTGCTGTAACATTTGCTGCAAGGTTTCTTGTTGACTCTGTTGTTGCTGTTGCTGCAGTGTCTGCTGAAGAGTCCTGTTATGTTGTAGTACTTGTTGCAAATTTTGTTGCTGCAGTTGCTGCTGCAGCTGATTCTGTTGTATTGCTTGGTTTTGATCCTGTTGCTGCTGCAGTGACTGGTGATTTTGTTGTATACCATTAGACTGCTGATTATTTTGATCTGGATCTGGACTTGACTGACTTTGTGGCTGTAACAATATAACTGACATTATTATAAGTAAGAAAGCAGAGCCGGCCTATTTTAGCCACTCATGGCACTAATAAGCAGAGTAATTGTATGTTTTAAACAGTCTGATACAGAATAACACAATGAATTAAAAAAAAATAGCGCAGCAGGCATTATTTGAGGAATTATGAAGATCATAAGTTCATAGATACTTTATTATAAAAAAAAATCAGATTCTTCTTATTTAACAACATAATGTTTTATAATGTCATTGCCTGTTACAACTTATTTTTATTTAATAATAATAATAATATCCTGTGACATTATTTACACACGGCCATCTGATCCCAAACTAAGCAGAGCTTGTACTATGGAAACCCAAATAACTGATATAATACATACCTATACCTACTACTTTTTTTTTGTAAATACATATTTACAAAATAAAATAGATAATTACATCCAGACACAGGACAAACAGACATGTTCATGCACACAAATATCTGCCTTGGGTGGGAATCGAACCCACGACGTCCGCCGTGAAAAGCAAGCATTTGCCAAACACGCCAATAGGCCCGTCGATATATATTTGAACATAATATACCATTTAATTAAATTATTAGGATATTTGCTTTACAATGGTTCCTCAATATATCTACCTACATAAAATTGGTTCATTAGAGCTAGATAGCACTGTATATGTCCTTAACATGTATTTTTTTTTATCTTTCTTAGGTACTTTTCCGTACCTGAAGGATACCAAGGGAACCCTATTACTAAGCCTCCGTCAGACAGTTGAAATTT
Source organism: Pseudoips prasinana (assembly GCA_951640165.1). Classification (NCBI taxonomy): domain Eukaryota; kingdom Metazoa; phylum Arthropoda; class Insecta; order Lepidoptera; family Nolidae; genus Pseudoips; species Pseudoips prasinana. The sequence goes on from OX621239.1 coordinate 12,215,618, forward strand.
TCCTAGAGTTAAGGGTCCATTGGGCATGGTTCAGCAAGCTATTTTAAAAATAGAATTCCGACGAGAAGCTCAATAATTAGCCATTGACATATATGTATTCTACTAAGTCTATGCTATGTTACAACAGTGCTAATCAGTGCTTTTATTTTATCCTCTTTGTTCCAACAATTCCAATCAATATAATTAAACAACGCAATGGCTAAGTAAAATTCCGTTTGAGTCTTTCTTTACAATAAAGTTAACATTCGTTTACCTGGTTAAAACCGAGTATGTAATCACGCGTTTACTTCTTGAAAAATAAATTCTAAATTAATTCGCTTTTACTAATGCGCGACCATGCCGACAAAAACAATTTGGTCAGTGTTACCAATAAATAAATATAATAAATATTAAAATTCTTTAATTTTTTAATTTAATTTTTTAATTTAATTTTAATCTCTATCCTTTGAATTAACTTTTATGTACAAATATCCTTTGAAATAACTTTATATACCTATATAAAGTTATTTCAAAGGAAATATGTACCTAAAAGTTAATTCAAAGGATGAAGATAGCCTGTAATTTTAAAGATAAATGTAGGTACCTATCTACATTTATCCTAATCGACTTTATTTGTGGCTGAAAGTATTTGTTAAAATTTCGTGACACATCACTTTTGAATATCCCCTAGTTGTTTACTTATATAAATATACACCTAGATATGAAGGATGTCGACTAGACTATAAAATATATCAAATACCTATATTAGGGAATGGAAGGAAGGATACACTTAACGGAGATATCAAAATCTACCTCCCAAATTTTCTCCTCTCCTGTCCATAATGAGACCTTCAAACATTTCAATATTGCTGTATTTTGTGGTTAACACGAACTTTAACTACTTTTAGTGTTACAGTTAGGTGCCTTTCACTGCTTCATATTTATAAGTATTACTAGATTAACGCCAACCTTGATTCAATACCACGCTTATCTTGCCAGCTTTAGACCTGTGTCCAGCAATAAGATGTAAAGTAGCCTTGTTTCTTCTCTAAGGTTCAATGTACCATCTTATCAATGTCATCACGATCATCGGGTTAGTGGAGAAAATATTAAAAGACAGTTATTTTCAGATCTATGATAAATATATTTATATTATGGAATTTTGATGAAAAATTTAAAGAAAAGCCAATTTTTGAACTTAGAGTGACTAAGTTTTCTTTATTATTTTAGATTATATCTTTTTCTCTTTCTATATTTACAATTTGATATTTTTATATTTACAAAACTGATTTGATAATCGCGGGTTCGAGTCCCACGTCGGAAAATTATTTGTGTGGCCCATAAATAGTTGTTCTGAGTCTGGATGAAATTTGTGTCCGTCTATTATACGTTTGTAAAGTACCCCGCGACACAGGGACTAGATTCCATAGGGCGGGCGTTGTCTTAAAAAAAAAAAAGAAAATCGGATACTGATGATTGAAAATCATCCCAACAATTCGTTCCGATCAAAAGCTATAATTGATTTGTAAGCTGCACTAGCCTTACATATTCTGATAAATTGCGCTGAATCGAATCTTGAGTAACAGTTTACATCAGACGTTACATCCTCTATTATTTTCGGGACGTTATAATTACAAATTGTGCGAAACGATGGTTTATTAAAAAAGGGATAAAATGATCTTTTCTATCAGTTCTTGTCGCTCGAGACCCTAGGAACTTGATAGGAGATTTTTCTCTTTTCTTAATAGATCATCGTTTTTTATACAGTTTGTAATTAAAACAGGCAACAATTATTTATCAAAGTAAAACCCTTATTTAGACATTGGCATTTCAAATTTAGTTCTGCTTAATTCCACGCGCCAAGAATGATGAATTCTACTATAAGATAGATACTCATTAATGAACTTCTAGACCGATCCGGCATGGGGCCACCGTACTAAGTATTTAGTTGAAATAAATATCATTAAAATCGGACATTTGGCAACATTTCATCACGATTTTGACTAACTTCTAAACTTACCTAGTTACAATTTCCTGTATGAATTTGTTTTTGTATAGTCGTTGAAGGAATTTACATTATATTACATTCAGTATTATAAATACAACAAGCGTGAAAGTTCACTTAAAAAAGGATCATGAATTAGTATATTCAATTTCAGATTTGTTATTCAGCGCTAATACTATTTGGATATTAAATTGACTAAAGCCATAAACGATAGGTAGGTACACGATGCTAACTCTAGTGTGTGCCCATTTCCTTATAAATACATTTTTAGCCATTCTATGGTTCTATATAATACCTCGCCCAAAACTAAAAATAAATAATATTATTAACGTAACAATGTATTTTTTTAAATAACCACTTCCGATTGTTAGTGAATGAACTAAATTGCTGTAAGTCAAGCCGTTGAATGAACTAAACGTTGCGTTACAGTGATATTTCGTACTAAGGATTTATCAAAATTTCTTTGATTAATATAATCTCATCTCTGTGTAAGTACACTTTGATTTTTTTACAGGTTACGTACGTTTTTCATTAAATTACTTTATATGTATAATTGATTATTAATACAGTTTACCAGAAATCGTTATAGCTTTGATTGATTGGCTTCAAAAACATTAACTTATTAACCTACAATAAAATTTAACAAAATGTTATAAATACATAACTATAAATAATAAGTCATTTCATTCGGAATTGTGAGAATTTATATATCTAAAGTAAGTAAGTCTTTTCTGTAATTTTATATGTATTTACTGAACTTACACTTGGGGAAAATGCTCTTACTGCCTACGTTATTAAGATGTTGTCGAGTTCAAAATGAATACGAACCTGGCGTCGATCGCACGCACCTACATCCATAATTATTGTTTTCTATTTTTCATGTCATCAAAAGTTTATATCTCTTTCCATTGAAGTTTTGCAAAAATATGACATACTTTCATATTTTTGCAAAACTTCTAATTTATAATATTAGTAGGATAATAGACTAAATGTAGCAACCAGAATGTAAAAAAAATATCGGGCGGCCTTAGTTTGCATTGATCGTTTCTATCAGTATCATCATAATGTTATTTTTTTCATTTTGTGGGTTCTCGGATACTTGGCAGGTGGCATTCAAATAGCCCTTGTAAATAATTGGTTTACGGTAAACCTCGCCTGTCGTAAGAGCTGACAAAAAGGGTGTGTGAGTGAAGGTTTCGCTAAGGCTACCGGTGTCCAGGTGTGTATCTGAACTGTGGTCGAGTAAACGGCTGTATCGAGGTCTTCAGCAGGTTGTGGTTAAATCAGAAGTCTTTGTGAGTTGCTACAGCATAATTTCAGGACATCAGGGAGGGCTTTTTCTTTCTTTCAAATGGGTTGAAGAGACCGAAGTTTTAGTTGGTTAGAGTCTGATATAACTTGTTTATCTACCCAAGGTGACAAGCGTAGCGTAAATAAAAGAATGTAATTTCCAAAAAGGTTTGAAAGCAGCTTGAATGTTGAAATAGAACCTCGATTTATTCTAATTTCATTCTAATTTCTTATAAATAATAATTATTTATTAATAAGTAAAGTGGCGACCACGAACCGGAAGACGCAGCGTGGGCAGGCCCCCTACAAGATGGACCGATGATCTTGTGCGGGTCTCTGAAAACAGCTGGATGCGAATAGCGCAAGACCGGCAATTGTGGAGATCTTTGGGGGAGGTCCAGCAGTGGACGTCTTTCGGCTGATATGATGATGATGAATAAGTAAAGTTCCATGTGGCATAGCCGCGGGACGCTCTCTATATTCTATGTATACAAGGTGTAACATAGATAGCAGAGAAAACTCTAGAAACGCTACCTACCCATGAAAGTAGTATAAAACAAGGACTTTTTGGCCTCTAAATCAAAATGCATCAGGTGATTTTGTATGGGTAAATACCTTGTTTTGTATTTTGCATGTTGATATGCTACATGTTGTTCAGTTTTATAGGCAAATGAAGCTCCTTAAATAACGTCCGTTTTGTTACATCTTGTTATAATAATACTACCATCGACATCGACGGGAGCTGTTAGCTCTCCGAAATAAAAAACAGTTGTAATATTTGCTGTAGCGTGAGCCAGTGACTTACTATTCTTTTAGGAATAATAAATAGTACTAATAGAGAGAAAATATTCGTTTACGACAGGAGAAATGATCCATGGAAGTCAACATTTTGACACATCAAACCAAACATAAAATAATAGGTATGATTTATTTTTAAAAGTCGAAATGACTCGCCAAAAGTGTTTATTGTATTAGAATAATACAATAATCGCCACCGTCAACAACTACAATATTTTGATTTGATCTACACTATCTAAACTAAAATTGCATTCCATATTTTGTTATTTAATTATGATATTATATTCTATAATTATAATTTAATTTTCGATTTATGATTACTCTGGCCGGGCGCTGGCTACTTTTTATTCCTAGGTACTAGTTTTAGGTAATCAGTGGTCAGGGTCATAATTAGATGTTCAAAATGTTAATAGATCACGATGACAAAGTCAAAAAACCGGCCAAGTGCCAGTCGGACTCGCACATGAAGGGTTCCATAGCAGCAAGTATTTCAGTTGATTCAATGAAAGCAAATTGCGGTTTATAACGTATTAAAAAAACTACTTACTAGACCTCGTTCAAACCAATTTTCGGTATTAGTTTCTATGGTAATGTACAGACGCCAGCACATCAAGCTACCCGAAACTGTCAGATTTCCTCAATTGAAAGTGAACCTTATGCTTTTGTGATAAAGTTGAAAATCTATAAAAGAAATTTGACAGATTGGGGTAGCTTGATGTGCTGGCGTCTGTACATCATATTTATTTTTTTAGTTTTATCATTCTATTATTTTAGAAGTTACACTCATTTTACCACTTTGGAAGTGTCTCTCGCGCAAACTATTCAGTTTAGACAAAAATTATATTAGGAACCTCAATATGATTTTTGAAGACCTATCCATAGACACCGCACATGTATGGGAACGAAGAAAAAAAAATTTTGATTTTCAGTTCTATGTATGGCGACCTCCCAAAATTATTGTTCTATTTCTATATTTGTGTAAAAATTTTAATGCGGTTCACAGAATACACCTAATTACCAAGTTTCAGCAGTACAGCTCTTATAGTTTCGGAAAAAAGTGGCTGTGACATACGGACGGACAGACAGACATGACGAATCTATAAGGGTTCCGTTTATTGCCATTTGGCTACGGAACCCTAAAAAAGGAATGTTGGCAAACAATCGGTCAGGGTCTATTTGCGCCATATTAATAAGGTTACAATTTTACGCATAGACTAAAAAAAATACCAATTTTCTTTTACGTTTATTGTGATATAATAACTAAATTACAGGATGGATGAATTACCTAAATACCTGTTTGAAGAGTATTTTAATTCATAATATTTATACATATTACGTACCTACTACGACATCCCTATTGTTAATTTTTTACGATTGTCTTTAGAATACTATGCAAGGGTTATCTTGACTACACGTGTGACGCACCGGTAAGGGCCTAAGTTAGCCTAGCTACTACCTTAGCACTTTTTCGGGTTCAATCTTAGTACGGGACTACCATTTGTGTGACCTGTAATTCGGATTATCGTCCGGAATCTGTGTGTGCTTTATGTCATGAATTGAATATTTGTGGTTCCCGCGATACAGAGATTTTGATTGAGGTGTAATCTTTTTCGGTACACGAGCGCATCGCCACTCTCGTGTTCCGGGAACGAGAATTGATTGCACAGGACAACTTCTTGTGTGACCCATAAGTAGTTGTTCTGACTCTGGGTGTGCTTTGTGTTCGATATATGCTTGTAAAGTAGACTGCAACAAAAGGGATTAATTCCCGTAGTGGGGTAGGCTAGAAAAAATGGATCAATCAGCATTTTGTTATGAAATCTATTATTTGCCCTTTTCTACGGTTTAAATTGATAGACTAAAGTAAGATCGGAACTGCAAATGAGGCCCTCGCGCTTAATAGGAGGAATTTAGGCATCATAACTTGGATGTAAACGGGACATTGCCGTCTCAGGAGACACCTGACCTCGGTGCGCATCGGAGACTGTAGAGTGTGTAGCTTCTGCAATAATGCGGACGAAACATCTCTTCACCTGCTCTGCAACTGTGAATAACTTACTGATGCAAAAACGTAACACCATTTCTTACACCAGGACGATGTTATCGGTACTCCTGCCAAAAAGATTCTGCAATTTATCTATGTTGCAGGGTTGGACAGGGAAGTTTAGTTGGTGGGGCGAGCACAATAGTTCATCGCTGGACGCAGTATTACAAGGACCTCCGGGGACTGGGAATAGCCGCCATCAGGAGAATCAGAATAATAAGAATAAGATCGGAGTTGTCCTCATTGCTAAATATTTTCATGAAGAAAACACTTGAACAGGTACTTCTTAAATATAAACTTATTTTGTGGTTAAGCATTACTGGCTTACTCTAAGCTGTCACATTAGTATTCAAACATATTTCGGGTCAGAGTATAACTGTGTAACCATTCGAAAATTTAACTTGATCATTGGGTGCAAGATATTATAAATTTATTTTCAGTATGTTTGTTTGTTACGCTTTTATGATTTAACCACCCAACGAAACTTTAAGAAATTTTACTATCATGGTTATAGAAAAGGATATAGGACCTTTCACCCTGACTAATGGTTTCAGAGGAATAAAGCGAGCGATGCCGCGGGGATAGGCTATTGCTCCCATAATGTAACTCTCAGTGGGCACAAATCGTACCCTAATTAGATACCGCATATCGACTCCGTAGATTACAATCGATCTTATTATACAAATTGTAACATAAATATAGGAGGAAATTTAAGGACCGCAATCAACCGATGAAACAGAACAAATTAATGAAAACCAATTTGTGTTTAGTCATCCCAAAGAAAATGCATTTACTGATTGACATTTTCTATGTCAATCAGTAGATGTATTTCCTTTTTTTTTGTTTTTGGCATTTCGGTGTACACATCGTTCAGTTACGAAGGCAAATTAAGCTCCTTAAGTTACGTCTACTATTGATGTTCTTCCTAGCATAGTAACATTATAGAAATTGACGAAATCTTGGACAATAAATTAGAATTGTAGTAAGAAGGTACGTTTAGTTACATAGGCTAATTAGGCCCGTTAAGTTACGTCCACTATTTAAGTTACGCCTTGTATGGTAGTATTATCCAAATTAATGAAACCTTAGACCACCAATTTCAACTTGTAGTAAGTACTTGTAGAGCCTTCCATGATACCTGTTTTAAATAGGGATGTAGATGCATACGATAAAACATCAAATTTCTTCAACAAAATCATAAACAAAGTCCACCCGGCTGATTACAACCCGTATTTATCGAAAAAGTTATGTCTAATTATAATATAAAATACTTGATTGGAATGTATAAATAATTTTTTATCACTTAGTATCTGTTAGATATTTAGTAATCTATGCATATAATAAAATCATAGGAAATTCAAAACTGTACATTGAATATTTTTTTAAAAAGATACTTGTGGCGTGATCTACTATTGACATCGAAGCCAAAAATATAGTTTTTAGAATTTTTGTCTATGTCTCTGTTTGTCTGTATGTATGTCCGGGCTAAACTCAAAAGTACTGCATGGATTTACTTCAAATTTTGCATGAATATTACTAAGAGGTCAGGTCAACATATAGGCTACATATTATCACGCTATCACTTACTGGGGAGGAGCTGTGATAATTTATAAAATTTAGCGCGGGTAAAACAGCGGGTCACAGCTAGTACTTAATATAAAAACTAACAAAAGAGTAATTTATAAATATGTAATTTTTTTAATACGATCTTCTGTTATGCCGAGAATAGTTGTTTTGTAATCCGTACTATCTCAAATAACTAAAAATTAAATCATAATTCTTACTTGATATTGATAAAATAATACTGGAGTGCCGTTAAATAAATTTGATTTAAATCTTTTTTTCGACTTCAACAATAAAATGGATACGTCTACATCCTATATCCTACATCGTATGATTCGAAACTCACAAATACCCCATAACATAAATTGTGTATCGTTATTTTTGTGTTCCTAAAAAAATATATTGACTGGTTAGAAGTACGTAATTGATAATATTGTATCGATAGTAGTTATGTTTGCATCCCTAGTAGAACCGGAATCGTCGGTCTCATTGTTCTTAAGGTTTAAAAAGACTAAAGTTTTAAAATATAACATATTGTTTTAATTTAGACATAGCTGCGATGTATTATGTTATAAGCTCATGTATTTTATTTAATTTCCACACAAAATGGCATGGGACAAAGGTATTACCTGTGAGTAAAAACTGCGTAAAGGTTTTAATTATATTATTAGGAAAATATTACTTTGTTTCGTACCGTAGGTGAAGATGTTTGTTGTGATTCGACTGACCCTGATGAATACCACCAGGATTGTTGAGGAGATTCATCTCTTGCATTTGAATTAGACATTATACGATAGTCATAACTTGGGGTCGATGTATCACCCCCGTTGTTTGAAAAACCACCAGTCATTTTATATGTATAAAGTTGATGTGTGGTGGCTGCAGTACTCCTAGCGATCTCTTCGTGTAATTGTTGTTGATGCTGTAGTTCACCTGCGCCAGCCGGCCACCACGAGGCATCGTCGCGCGCACCCCAAGCGTCCCCCGTCGCGCCCCGATCCCCCATCTTACAATCGGAGCTTGCGGTCGACCAGTTACTTTATGCCTCCTTGGTCACTTTAGAATGTATATTGCGTTCCAATATCTGTTGAAATCATGTCCTTTTCCTAATCTTGTAAACACGCAACCGTAAGCTTTGTAGATATAAAAAAAAATATTTCCACTAAAACACTGTCACTGCATGTAAATTGATTGTCATGACAAAGACTCTCCTTAATTATGTATATATATTATGCACGTCATATTTTAAATAAACTCAATCCATGATAAATGTAAAACTATGAAGTCTCGTGTTGATTACTTAAAAAAGCTACCGGCTGTAAGTTCCACTCCACACGCGTACGTTTTGTCTTCGTTTGTACTTAAGTCAATAAAGTTGGCAACGTCGCAGTCAGACGCCAAACAAGTGAGCACAAGCGCCCTCAACGCGCAGCGGCCATTTTAGAAACGTTCGAACATGTACGAAAAGAGACGAACATGCACGAACCGGCAACAACCTCGTCCAGCAACCGGTCAATAAGACGATTAGCGCAGCCTCGGCTATCCATGATCGTACTGAAATTCTTTTGTGTACAATTCAAGTAGTTATAGATTATTTATTTAAAAAATTCGCAAATGAATAAAATATATATTACGCCCATTTTACCTACATTAGAGTAGTAAGACTATTCATGTAGGTAATAATTGTTTAGTTCCAATGTAAGACCGTATTACCGTCACGATATATATGCTTAGAAGGTTAACAAGAACAATTCATTTATCAACAATTCATTTTTTTTTCTTTTTATAATATTGTATAATGCTTTATTTCTTATAATTACGTAAGTGGAATAAGTACATACTATTTAAGCTTGATTGTTAATTAATCAACCAAACGTAGGGTGTTACATATAAAAAGCTAGTCAGATAATTATTTAGTTCAATTAAAATAGTAGTCAGGCTGACGACATAGCTTACGCGTAAAGTTTTAAATCGATCACGATTCTGTTTTTTTTTTTAAATTAGATTGTTATAGTAAGAGTATTTGTTTTCTAAACGCAGTAGGTATGCGTTTGATTCGAATGAAATTCTTAATTTTCAACGTTTTTCGGCTAACCCGTCGTAACCACAAAACTGACTTTTAAAATTGTTTAATAATAGCCCACGTGCCATATGTGTACACTGTACATGTAAACACTGTTAGTGGTTGACAAAAGCTTATAATATTTACTATCAAGAAATTATGCCATACATGGTAGGTCCAAATGCAATTCTCACGCGCGGCTAACGTTAATTGCAACTACGGCTACTATGCTTTCGCATATAGAGTTCGCGGCGCATGGCGACAATATATTTAACCTTCATAATTTGGGGTGTAAATGTTGGGGACTATATGAATTACTTACTTCATAATATGCGCGATTTTTACTGCCAATGCTGTAAAAATCGCGCCAAAGTTGTTTAAATTGTTATTGTGATCACGAAATTTGCTGTGCACTCTGAACCTACCTAAGGTTCAGTGTAGTTTTCATCCCCTGCGGTCTAAAATATACCTGATTTTTATATATCATCCATCACATACAGCAAAATAGTAGAGAGAACAAAGGGCTCTTTTCCTGGCGTTCATTGGCCTCAATAAAGCCTTTGACATGGTTCATTTGGTAGGACTCTACTCCGCGCTGGAGCGCATTAGTTGTCTGCCTCAGGTCCTGAGCCTAATGAAATTCTTTTAATTTAATTCCACTGATACATTTATACATTATCACATCACACTATAAATATTTCAAATATTCTCTCTAAGATGAATAAAACTCATTTAACCCCATATGATATAAAATTGATAAATTAAGTTTAGTAAACTTCACACCAAAAAAAATTACCAATAAATAAATTAAGTCCCTATAAATAAAATATCAGAATCATCAATTAGAAAAAGGTTTCTTATTAGAATCAAATATACAGGTATAATAATCAAAACTTAAAGCAATAAAAATCGTACGACTCTCTAACCGACTAATTGGCGCCCAACTTTGATCCATGGACCACGAAATATAAAACCACAAGGTTGCTTTTATGATGAGGCCTAGGATAAGATCAGGTACTTCTTTTCAGAGATACTCCTGTGAGAGTAGGAGCATTTTTGGTTTATAGTTGCCACCTGCACTGGGTGTGGGCAAAAGCTAGAGTTCATTAAATGTTTTTAATTTGATTTAATATATTTTTACTTCAAATTCAAAATTTAAATTCATTCTGATGTTAGACCCTTTATTGAATATAAAAAATTCATATCAGTTATGTTTCCATAACTGATATGAATTTTTTCTACGGTATAAAATAATCGGCTTTCAATCGGCGATAACAAACAATTACGGTAAACTTCATAAATAATATAATAAGTAAGCATGGTGACGATGCCTCACATCTCTCTTTGGTTAAACGCTTCGTCACCTTTTAGCTAGCTGTTCCAGAAACTTTAAAATTATATCACAGATTTGACCGATTTATATTGTTTTTAGGCGAAAATTACTGTCCATGGGATTTTATTCGGCGGACCCACCAGAATGACGAGAATTACGGTACGGTCAAGTTTTGCATCTAGTGATCAGCATCCCCCGCAACTGACAATCTACATCACATCAATAGGCACGCTTGTTGTGCCTATTGATGTGACTTACTGCTTACGCAAAAAATACAACATTAAATTCAAAGTATTATCCATCGACGGACGGGGAGTGGACTACCAACTAACTAATTCAAACTCAGACAACGAATACCTAAAATTTAATTTCCCATTATGATTTGTTTTGTCATTTCAAACACTTTAGAGTTCTTTATGGCACGATAATACAGGCTGTATTTAATTTTAGATAGCCTTAGATTCTTGGCCAGGTAAATCATTTTTTCTACATTATTTGTATATTCAAATTCGACTGGCCTGTTGGTCTACTGGTTAGTAACCCTGACTGCTAACCAGCGACCCCCACCCTGGACAAATCTTTTTGTGAAGAGCACGATTACATGTTCTGTTTCTGGGTGTAATTTATTTACTATATATATATATATTTACTATATATATATATATATATATATATATATATATATATATATATATATATATATATATATATATATATATATATATATATATATATATATATATATAATTATTATATTACCCTACGAAATGCTACTTGTGTTGAATTAAGGCTGTCATAATTCTGAGCAAATTTATAATAGAATATTGTATACATACATAATGACAGTAATCGAGGCAAAAGACGTGTGCAAAGATCAAGACAAATGGAAATCCGTTGTCTCTGCCTACCCCTCTGGGAAACAGGCGTGAGTCTATGTATGTATGTATACATACATACTGAATTCATAAGATATTACTTATGTAGGTATATATTTACATACATACATAAGCGATATCTTATGAATTTGTAGCATTATCGTCAAATACAAACTTATAGTCTGTTGTGTATAAGATAATTGAGTGCCTAGCAAAAGTACATAATTTACTTTCATTCCGATGTGGTTGGAGTGGAAGAAAGAATTTTAGGTATCCAAACAATCATTTATAAATAACATAGATTTGTACAAGTGAGGTAGGGACTCAATTGAAGGCAATTATAATCAAGACAACTGATTAAAACTGTATTCTTTGGTAATGCTATTATATAAATATAAGATCATAAGAAAATCGGTGTCACAAAAGTGTAGCAGAAGATATCCAACAAGGTAGTGTCATTCAAACTAGTGTTTTGGATGTTTCGTAGAAAATCGGTGCCGAGAATGCTCGCTCTACTTCTGAAAGAATAGCGTTGAATGTCCACACGAATTTAAGAATCTTAACATATATGTTGAAAATCAGTATATTTAGTGGTAATAAAGAGATCCAGCAGGATTGATGTATTCAAAAAAGAATATTAACAAAATTACAGAAGTGTCGTCTGGGCTAGTGGCTGGATTACACTGAATACTAAAAGGTCATAAACCTTATTATTTAAATACTTTACATTTTTTTTCTTTAAAAATTAAACATTTTTAAAGAAAAATAATGTGTGGAACTTATTTTTTCGTTTTTTATGATGAATGACTTATAAAATATTATATTTATTTTAAATAAAAATCAAAAGAAGTTTAGCTTATACTGCCAATATACATAATTTTATAATTATATTCCACTATAGAAATTACGTAACATTTATAACGTACAGGTATATCAATTTAGGAAAAGATTTTACCGGTAGTTGTAATCTCACGCTACCGCTATGTAGCATTCCGAGATAAGATCAGTCTAATCTGCCACTCAAGCAAACATAAGGAATAGTAGATTCAATTAAATAAATTGAATAAGAAATTTTACTTGCCATAAATCAAGTTCGTTTCGTATCTTACATCGAAATTCTGACATAATTGGCACAATTGGCGCTAGTAATGTTGAAATTTTTAAACATAAGCCGATTCACAATTTTACTAACATACTAATTAAATATATGGGAGCGAATCAAAAGAAACTAAAATATTCCTAGAGCACGGTGGGGTTGATTTTGATGGAAACAGTGGCAACCAATTCATTTTATAGGGTTCTTTTTACCACGTAAAAAGGAATCTTGCAAAAGAAATTCACCTATTTTATTAAAAAGGTTCAAAACTATAAAATTAAAATTATTATAATATATATTTGAAACTCACAACAATCTCCTACATTTAATATATCCCACGATGTAGTTTGCTATACCTTTTTTAAAGATTTCTGATTTACCACTGAAAAGTGATCTACATATTTAAAAAAAAGTAATTATAAACTTTCGCCTTTGTGCCACTCACTGACTTACATGTGTTTATAATTTAAGTTGCGGAGCAAATTGGCTGTGACAAACGGACGGATGGACTGACATACACGCGAGTGATCCTATAAAGGTTCCGTTAATCCCATTTGAGGTACGGAACAGTAAAAAAGAGTTCTTTGGTGATTTTGACCAATATTATAATACAATTTTTTATTATTACTCTGGTAAATAAATTTTACTTTTAACATTATACCATACTGCCTAAAATTTGCAATGTTACGTTATACTCATTCGTAAATATTTACAGAGATCTTACGATTCGCGGAACTATGTATTTTAAAAATTCCCGTAAGAAAATAAATACTTAATAAAAAAAATTCTTCATTTCGGATGTTACAAAGAAATCTTAAAATCAGTTGCATGTTTTTGAAATAATATTTATTAATTACTTCGTTTATAAATGGACGACGAAAAATCTTTCCGTTTCAATAAAATCTAAAGTAGAAGCGGTTAAATTCTATCACTGATACAGTAACAAGACGGTACCTAATGATTTTGAAATATTAAAATAGAATTAGGTACTTATTTCAAAAATAAATTAGCCTGAAAAATACCTATTAATAGTGATCGTAAATATTTATATTATATAAATATTTATTATTTTTTTTATTATTTAATTGTATTTAGATACTTACCTGCGTAGGCTACATCTAAGCGGTAACCTACCCAACAGGATTTATGTTGGAAACCAATTATACCTGTAATACGTATTGTAAACCCATAAAAAGCAATAAACAAAATTAATTGAATAGAAATACCTCGAAAATTAATTATGCATGTGGACACGTAGTGAAGGAATACTCTATTTAAAATGAATTTGCTATGCTAAACATAGTAATTTAGCAAGTTCCCTACTGTCTCAATTACAATTTTTTGCATATGACTCTATTTATTTAGGTGATTATTTTCTGTTCAAGTTCGCAAATGAATCCATGCGGTTACCTTCCTAGGCTACATCCATGTGGTTACCTACGTACATAGGCTACATCTAAATATCGCGTTATTATCTTCTTTACCATTATATTAAATGTTTTCATTGATCTCTATTATCGTTATTTATCACTAGTAGTAGTTTAATTTTTTTCAGCCCATGATTTATCAATCAATTACAATTGTACCCATTTCTCGATTTTTTATTATTTTAACAAGATTTGGACACAACTCTATGACAGGTTTATGCGGTACTTACATATTTTTTTATCTAACTTCATAACAAGATATGGTATAATTGTTGACATCGGCATTAACTAGGTATCTATTTGTCACTTTCCAGATAAAAAGCTAGGTATACAGCAAATAGGTACTTACTCATATATCATACGTAACCAAAACAACTAGGTGCATATACGTTGTTTATTCTAATTACTAAAATGCTACTTTTAGGTACCAAATGTACATTTAGTACCTTCCTAAAACCAAATTACGTTGTCAATGTGTAAACAAATTATCTAGCACTTTTTCTAAATTAGTAATGAGCCTTCATTTCTAATTTATATTACTGTGAGTGGAGATATCTTACGTTCTGTTAACTCACTCACGTGTTTATGAGGTACTTATCCTCATTGTTACATGCATACATATATATGTTGGTGTTGTATTATATATAGAATCAGTTTGTCACCTTACTTCGGCACTCGGCAGCCATTTGCTTATAAAATTAGAATGTAAAACTATAAATACAACTCTAAGCATAGCACTGACACTGTAATATCCATATTTTCTAGGGTAGTAAAGCATTTTTGATTTCCCGTAATAAAGAACTATTATTTGTAAGAAAAATTCTAACTCACCGAGTATTATGTTTATAACAAACGAGCACACGATTTCAGCGCTTATTACGTTGGGCGCTCTTCGATACGAATGCATGAACAGACGATGTCGCTGATAAAGCTCTCTCATTGGCTGAAATTAAATGCCCCGCCATTTTTCACCCAATAAGCGGTCCGATCTTAGCTTTATTTTTTGTTTATACTACAATACATAGATACGTCATTACATATTGTTCATGCACACATTCACCTAAAGATCTGTTTTCTTTTTGTGGGTCTTATTGTGTTACGCCAAAATGTGCGTTATCGACTATTTCTATAATACCTTATTTCAAAGGCAACCTGTGACTAAAGGTCTAGTGAGTGAGTGAATGAACGAAATATAATGAAAGCAAAATTTTGTAATGGCGATGCTGTCGTTCGGTGCGGATCAAGTCATTTTTATTCAGCGTCTCCTACTGTTTTATGTGTCTATTAAAATAATTAATTTGTGTAAAATATATACGAGTTCTATTCTTCCGTGTTAGCAAATGAAAAACTGCTATATTAGGACATAACGCGAATGGAATAGTTTAGACTTGGTGACGGTCAATTTATTGCATATGTGCAGTGAATAAAGAAAAACTATTTTTAAAAAGTGATCGGTGTGAAATTGCAATAGGCCGGTTATATGTTGTGATGTTTCTAATCGGTTTATACATCTCAAATGTTCTCTGTTGTTATAAATTATAACCTCAATCGTGTATCATTGTGAATACGTCGAACTATTTTCGATCGCCTGGTGCGAGGTGTATACGAAAAGTTAATCGTAACGATTATATATGATTCAACGGGAGTATCAAATGAATAACGGGTTTAGTACAGGAGAAGAAGATTCTAGAGGTAATTCTGACCAAATATGTTGCCTTATGGATGATGGCGAGAGCTGCAGACGACCCGCTGGCAATGCCTCGTACAGCAAACGTATCCAAAAGACAGTCGCTCAGAGGAGATTAAAACTTAACATTGACCCCCAAGTATGTCACATTTGATTGTTTTTTCTCTCATAACTACATTTCTGTTACAATTCGAAATAGTTCAAAATATTTACCTATTTTATGAATTAAATTCTGTATTATTTTTAGGCCAGGCATACATACATCTGTGATTATCATAAAACAATGATTCAGTGTGCAAGGACAAAGCAGAGAAGGCCCAAGGACTCTGAAGATGACAGTAATGAAGCAGACTTGGATACCCCAGAAGTGGATTGGTTTCAATTACAAGTGAATACATTGAGAAGGTATAAGAGACATTATAAAGTGCCTACAAGACCCGGCCTGAACAAAGCTCAATTAGCTGATGTAAGTTTGATCTCAGTATTATTTAATATAGTAGTCTTCTCTTGTGTTGCTGTTTGTCTTTGTCATGAAGCTCTCTGAGGCTAATGGTATGTTTCTGTCTATGGTGATTTATTTAATATGCAATCTTTATCCATCACTGTGGGCCTAACAAATGTTACATTTGAAATTTAGTTTTAATCTGTTTGGCCCTTAGATGTGTTACATTTGAAATTGTGTTCAATCTGCTTGGCCCATAGATGTTTTACATTTGAAATTGTATTCAATCTGCTTAGCCTTTAGATTTCTTACATTTGAAATATAGTTAAATCTGCTTGGCCTTTAGATTTCTTACATTTGAAATGTAGTTCAATCTGCTGTGCCCTTAGATTTTTTACATATGAGACAATTCAATGGGCTTGATCCTTAGATTTGTTACATTTTAAATGTAGTCGAATATGCTTGCCCCCTTAGATTTTTTACATTAGAAAGGGTGTTCAATCTGTTTGTCCCTTAGAGTTGTTCCATTTGAAACAGTTCAATCTGCTTGATACTTAGATTTGTTACATATGAAATTTAGTTTAATCTCCTTGGCCCTAATATTAATTAAATTTGTAATCTAGTTGTGCCTAGTTATACTCAATTTCAAATATTGATTTCTATAAAACAGCACTATAACAAGGTGTAACATATCCCATCTGAAACAATTTTTTTGGTGCTCTATACAAAATGCATCGGTTGATCAATATTCTTGTATGAGGAGTAATTTTTTTTGGGTTTGCATCTGGATTTGCATTGTTCTGTTTGATATGAGAACTATGTTCACTATGTATGCAAGCCTTTTATATAAATAACTTAGTATTATGTGTTGCAGTTTTAAAGCTCAGCTCCCAGTCATGACTATTCTTTGGAAATTCCTTAAGGCACAGCCTATTTCCTTACAATAATGGGAACACCTGTGGAAAATGGCATAAATCAGGGTCAAGGGTTTGTGCATTGATAAGTCAGTCAGTGAGTGAATCAGGACTTTCTTTTTAGTTTAATTGGCAGAAGTACTTAATTAAAGATAATAATGGTTCAGATTCAGTCATTTGAATGTATTCAATAGTATGTACTTACTGATCTAAATTGGCTGAATTTAAAATTTAATCATATGAGTTTGAATACAAGTAAAATTCAAATAATATGAATTACCTTTAGTCCAATAACTTTCTGGAAAAGGTATTATTTTGTTGAATGACATAGTGTAGATAAAGCCTGCCTTTGAATAACAGTTTAGCTTTTTTCTTAGGGATGTCTGATTTATGTAACTGTATTTTTTTTGACCAGGTCCCAAATAATATTATAGATTTTTCTGTGCCTGTATATTAGCCACTGGTTGGTAAAGCAATTTCTGTTGATATTTATATCATGCAATCTCATTTATATCTGTAAGTTCATCATCTCACAACATCTTTCAACTCATAGCAAATTAGACAAACATGCACATATGACATAAGGTCATATCGACGGTGAAGTGTCAATATCTGCTAACTACTGAAATAAACACACATAAAAATCAACTGTAATATTCACTGATATCAGTTACTTTCAAGCTCAAATTCGTGTGTTCAATTTGACGTAGTTAGAAGATATTGACTCTTCACCGTCGATATATAAACAATAATTATGTTCAAATTGGGCCAAGGCTGTAATATATTGGTGTTGTCAAAGAAGAAATGTATATGAGAAATAGTAACTCTGTGAAGATAACAAGGAATCTCGATTTTTATTTATGTAATATATTTAATGCATTAGAATATGAACTGAATCACTACAGATTGCATTATGCCATAATAACTACCTACCCCAAAAGATGCATATATGGGATTGCTAGGCAAGGGGTGGATGAAGCCATATCCTAATGGACAGGTTATTCTTCCCCTTGTGTTATGTGTCATGTATCACTCATTTGTACAGGAACTTTTGCTGTGGTTTTCCCATTTTTCCTTTATGACTTGGGTTTTCCCAAATCAATTGTAGGCATTATTATATTTCCACACTAAAGCATTTGTAAATGAAATCATTTGAAAGATGGGATTAAATTCACATAAAGTGATATTCATTATGAATCTAATACTCTTTATGGTAAAAGTTTTTAAGACATTATATGAGTAAGTCTAGTGGTTGTGTCATCCAAATAAGTAGCACCTGAACCAATGTGTAAAAGATAAAAGTACTATTTTTTCTTCATATAATGTGTATATTTATTGTTGTATGCTATTACATTTTGGTTGAACATTAAATATACTATATAAAATTAGGGAAGATTTTATTTACTACTAGCTGTGCCCTGCGGTTTTACCCGCGTTAAATTTTATAACTTATCATAGCTCCTCCCCCGTAGGTGATAGCGTGATAATATGTAGCCTATATGTTGACCCGACCGTTTTCATGCAAAATTTAAAGTAAATCCATGCAGTACTTTTTGAGTTTAGCCCGGACATACATACAGACACACAGACAAAAATTCTAAATACGATATTTTTGGCTTCGATATCAATTTTAGATGACGCCACAATTATCCTTTTAAAAAAATATTCAATGTACAGTTTTGACTTTCCTACGATTTTATTATATGTATAGATATTTATGCTTCTGGGTTACTTGATTTTGATTTACACAACAACTTGAGTTATACATACAATATCCTTAAAACTTCTTCCAAGTAATTTGTCAGTGTGGTATTTATTGCCACTAAAGTACATGATATATATCCCTCACTGGGGACACTCTGATATATCTAGGTCTCACAAATAGTTGCCTTCTGTGTATCTAAACTCAAACCACAGAACAGATATGGAATTTGATAAGCAGTAGGTAGACCACATCCATTAGAATATAATTAACTATATGATAATAATATGATATTTGTTTTATTTGCAGGCTATACAAAAACATTTCAAATCATTGCCGGTGAATGAAAAGGAAATAATGACATATTTCATATACATGGTGAAAACGAACGGAAATAAGTTGGACCAAAAAAATGGAATGAACTCTGACTCAGTGTAGTATATAAATGTGACTATAATTTAACAAGAGTGTTTAGTTTTAAACCTAGTTTAAGTAGATATACAACTTATCTCTTATTTCTGTTCTGAATATTTTCAATCTGCAAATTTCACATATAGAAATATAGATTGAGAATGAGATATATATGAAGTATATTACTTCATGCCAAATTGAAAACATACAACATTTCTTAGTATGAAATATGCATGTTGAATGAGTGAATGTAATAAAATGTAATCTGATATATTCCACTACCATTTGTGTCCAGATGAACTAGTATTTATTTCCATTTAGTGTAGTCAAATATGTTTCTGTATGTATACTAATTGAATATGATCAGGCAGACTAGTGTCAAATTGCCATCTTGGGTCACAGTTAAAACATAGATTAATTTATGTAATTTTCAGCTTAAAAAAACCTTTTATTTTTATATTCAATCATTCGAAATGATTGATAAATTTAAAGGATATCAAATTAAAATGAATTTTAGTATCAAATTGGCAGTTTCACTCTACAGAGTTTTGGTTAATTAGTGTCCATCCTCCAAATTGGTTGCTCAAAGTTATTAAGAGATATCTTCAATATAATACAACAGAAGTTTTGGTAAACCAAAGCACTACCTTAGACAGCTTTTTACTTATGGTATAATTAGATATTATGGTATAATAAGAGCTTAAACTAATGAATTATGAATATAAGCTATTACTGATGAAGGGTTAAGCTAGAACCCGAAAATAAACTTTCGATGAACTTTTCAAATAAAAATAAAACTCAATCTAAAAATGACAATTAAGACAGTGTTATTAATTCACCCTGTAAGAGGGTTTTGAATTATGATTGAAAATAAATTACTTTCTAAATTTGATTTCAATAAAATTATTTTGGAACATAGTACATCTTTATATATAGAAAGAAAAATCTTGAATGCGGTAATACCATCGAAAATTAATAAAATAACTTGCTATAAATAACCCCCCACTTTAATATGTTTGACTCAAACATGTTTATTTGAAATATAAAGCTCTTTATTAAATTCCGTAATAAAGGAATGCAGTGTAAAGTAATTTTAACTTGTGATTGAATAACAGTCTTGAAGAAAGCTTTGCCATTTTCGAAAGCCCTTCGCAATATTTACGGAAAGATACTAACTTCATGCGACAATGATCTGTAGATTGTTGATACATTATAACAACGTAAACTTTAAAACCCCTCCTTTACTTCTATATAAAGCTGTAACATCATTAATGAATTGCGATTATTTAGTGGTAAAAACTAAGAATATAAATTTGTTAATTAAACTAAACGCTTAAAATATCAATTTTCAAAGACACAAAAAGAAAGATAAACATGACATTAAAATATCAGCCCATTTAATATGGATACATTTAATTTAATATTTCACAAACTGGTTATTTTTAATTTGTTCAGTTCCATTGGTGAATTGCGCTTCTACAATTCCAGCCACTATTTGTTACACAGTTTAAAACGAACTATTTATATAGTTTAAAAAATAATACTCAAACTTAAGTATGAATCCGGGAGTTTATTGAGTGTAGTGCAAATTTAGGTATTGGGGCTTTGCCCATGCAACAAGACTATTACTGTAAGGCTTATTACTGGTATTTATCCAGTACAAATAACGAAAGCTGCTAGCTTTAACTTAGACAGCTCAAGTGCATAGATGGAGCCACGAAAGTTTGGGTGGCAGTCAATGGTGATTAGGATATATTAATTTGTAATTTCAAGTGAATTGTAATCTACAGCCAATTGTGATACTAAACACCTAATTGATTAAACTAGCTTTCCGAAAACGCCAAAACACCTATACACGGCCGTAGACAGAAGAGATGTACCCAGAGAGTCCAGGTTCATATCCTAGGGGAGGTATAAATTAATATTCTCCGAATGAAAAAAATAAGAGTTCAAGAAGACTCGATAGGTTATAATTACGAACTATTGTTCTTTAAGTTTTTCCTAATCATGTGATCCAATTTATCACTCTGAATAACCAATTTGGTACTTGGATACTAATAACCTAAAACCCTGTATACGAGGTGTATTATAAGATATATCTTTATTCTACATCACAGGAAACAAGAATACAAATTGTACAATTGGCAGTCTAATCTCTAAATAGTAGACGAAACTTTATTCGCCTACGAGACATTGCACAAACTGTTTTCCTGTTATTTGTTTAAGCTTCATGGATGTATTGTGTTGTTACAATTTCTTTTACTGTGTATGTTACAATTTGTAACGAAAACTAAAACAAGAGTTTTACAACAAGCTTGCATTCAATTGCTGAAATTTCACATTGAAATGGCAGTTATTTTACTCTTATAAATTGAGGGTAAACAAAAATTCCAACTGATGATTGAATGAAGGTAGTTTTAATGTATTTTGTAAAGGTTACAAGTTAAACAACTTTATTAACTGAGCTTAATCCGTTTTACCTGCTTTCAAATATTTAAGTAAAAAGCTATTGATTTAAACTGAATTATAGTGAATAGAAATTAAGTAGGATAATTTCAGTGCTGGGTGGTTCATGATTCCCCAATGGCTCTAGATAAGTTTTCAGTCCACTTATGTATATATGCCTGATCACATCCAAGTAGTGTATTTAATCTTTGTGACAAAAGATTATTGTAATTGATGAGGGAAATGCAATTGCTAATATAATGCTGTAAGAGATTATAAGAATAGGAAATTTTAAAATGTAAATTTATTACATTTTATTTAACAAACAAAATGTACATTTTAGTCTTCCTCTGATCCTGATGAAATTTCTATCCATTTTGAAGTTCCTTTCTTTATTTGAGTTTCTGCGGTGTGTGGTGTTGACGATATAACTGTAAAGAAAGAAAAAATAATAAAAAATGATATCTAATAATATTACTTACGAAATATAGTCAAGTTTTACTTCCCAAAAAACTTATCGCCCTAGTTATATTTACCAATTTTTCATTTAGTATTTTATTCACTGACCAACTGCTGCCAGAAAGGTAGGTTAGGTAAGAATTGCGTCCCCAACCAGCCTGCCGGCGGAGCGTCAATAAGGAAGTTATTTTGACAAATGTTTATCCCAATGAAATTTGCGAAAAATTGTGATATTTTGTGAAAAGATTTTTCCCATGCATTAGTAATCTGTTCTTTTTTATGTATGGAACGCGTTATCTCCAGTGGTTATGAACCGATTTTAAAGACTGAAGGTCAAAAGACGAATGGAATCGTTTTTATTACAAGACTAATCCTAAAAGTAAAGAGCTGTATTTGTAAACCTACAAAGTTCAAAAGAAACTTTATTCTAACTTTGAATTGCAGGTCAGAACTGTAAACCTTCAAATGTAAATTTGCAACAATATAGCTAATGGCATTATATAATAACGAAGGAATTTATAATGGGCACACAACTAATGCTACATTCTACAATAAAATATGACTTGTGAGTATCAATCAATTGCTACGACTTTTTAACTTACGATCGAAATAAAATAATAATGAGATTTACATTGAATTTTTCAATTTCAATGTAAATCTCATTGTTACAATTACCAGAATTGCCTAGGTGATTTTACATGATTAAATTATTATAACAGCTGTAAGAAGTCTACTGCTGGATAAAAGCATCCCCTAAGAACCATCTTGGCGATATGCCATAATCGCGCCAAGCTTGGCAGACGGGTTGGCGATCGCAGTAAGATGGTAATAGTACTCAAAAAGAAGCTGCTGCCCACCCTCTGGTAGTTATTCCCTCGTTTCGACTTCTAGGCCCCCCCACGAGATGAAATCGTGTGATGATATTCTGATATTTGCCGCCGTCACCACATAGTATTAATTAACAGAAGGATTTGTAATGGCCACATAACTCACATTACTATCAAAATGAGTTGCAACTCCTAATCGATTCTTTTTTGGTTTAATCCACTTTTGATTGAATATTAATAGATGGAATTTATAATGGCCACATAATCAATGACACTACCAGAAAATTAATTGCCACTTTTTATAAATCGGAAAATCGGATGCCCATGTGACTTACTGTTTCAATAGCAAATTAAGATAAATAATTTATCAAAACGAGTCTCTGGTAAATTAAGATATGAGTCTTAGTCGACCAATATGATATGACCTAATTGACTTCGATTGAATATTAATAAATGCGATTTGTAACGACCACCTAATGATACAATTAGCAGAAAATGAAGTGAGTCTTATAAAATTCCAAAATGTGACTACTCATGTTTTGATTATAAATTTATAGAATGTGACTTCCGATTGTTAATCTATAAATTGATATATCTTAATACATTTTAGATTGAAATTGAATAGATTACATGGCTCCATAATTTTAGTTGCATAATATATTACAATTTTTTTAAATCTATGAATATTTAATACTCGTTTACGATTTTGAGTAATCAGAAGGAATTTATAACGGCTTGCTTGGTTAACGTTACTATCACCCTGAAAATTACATGAAACTTCCAGTACAATATATATGTACGTACTAGCTGTGCCCCGCGGTTTTACCCGCGTTAAATTTTATAAATTATCACAGCGCCTCCCCGTAGGTGATAATATGTAGCCTATATGTTGACCCGACCTCTTAGTAATATTCATGCAAAATTTAAAGGAAATCCATGCAGTACTTTTTGAGTTTAGCCCGGACATACATACAGACAAACAGACAAAAATTTATATTTTTGGCTTCGATATCGATTGTAGATCACGCCCGAAGTATCCTTTTAAAAAAAAATTCAATGTACAGTTTTGACTTTCCTACGATTTTATTATATGTATAGATATGCAATTAAATATTAGGTCTTTACCTATGAAATTGCCGTTCTGCAGTACTGGCCATTTCAAATCAAAATAATTTTTGTTTGGCTAAGAATTCTAATTTCAAATTAATTTTATTTTAAAAACATGGATTCTTTTTTCCAAAAGTAGTCATTTCTTTATTGATTAGTGTTACATTTTCATCGCATTTCAATCTTTTTCGTCATCATGGATACGTTAAAAATTCGAGTAATTATGGAATATGAGTACCGTCGTGGCAGCAACGCGGCACAAGCGGCACGCAACATCAACGACGTTTACGGAGCTAACACTACAAACCAACGCACCACCTGTTATTGGTTTGCTCGCTTCCGTTCTGGAAATTTCGACCTGAAAAATGAACCTCGCGGTCGTCCGAAGACTTTGGTCGACAATGACGAATTAAAGGCGGTTGTGGAAGCTGATGATACACAATCTACGGCTGAATTAGCAGCAGCTTTCGACGTTAGCGTCAAAACAATATTGGTCCATTTGCGTCAAATTGGCAAGGTAAAAAAGCTTGACAAATGGGTGCCCCACGAACTCAATGATCGCCAGCGCGAAGTACGCGTCGAGACGTGCCTTGCACTGCTCAACAGACACACAAATGAAGGAATTTTGAACCGCATTGTTACCTGCGATGAAAAATGGATTCTGTTTGATAACCGCAAGCGCTCAGCAAGTTGGTTGGATCCTGGTTCAGCACCTAAACAATGCCCTAAACGAAAACTTACCCCTAGAAAAGTGATGGTCACTGTTTGGTGGTCTAGCGCCGGTGTGATTCATCACAGCTTCTTACCAAACGGGGTGAGCATTACTGCAGATGTGTACTGTGAAGAACTGAGCACAATGATGGAGAAGCTGGCGCATCTCCAACCAGCATTGGTCAATCGCTCGTCTCCGCTGCTCCTGCACGACAACGCGCGACCTCATACTGCACAGCAGACGGTCTCCAAGTTGCAAGAACTGGGGTTGGAAGCTCTCCGTCATCCGCCCTACTCACCAGACCTTGCGCCTACAGACTACTACTTTTTCCAGAATTTGGATAACTTCTTGGCGGGAAAAAAATTCAATACCCGAGAGGCAGTACAAAATGCCTTTGAAGAATTTGTTGCCTCCCGTCCAGCTGATTTCTTTAAGAAGGGCATCAATAAACTGCCACTGCGATGGCAAAGATGCATTGATTGCATGGGTGATTACTTCGATTAATACAAATAAAAAAATTCATGAAAAAAATTCGTTTAAATTTTTTCATACAAAACGGCAATTTCATAGGTAAAGACCTATTATTATTTACCATTTGTCTCAACTTTTGTTGGGAATTAATTCCCAATCAAAAGTATGGTTGTTGTAGTTGGTGGTTACACCACGGTGTGCTGGTAATTAAAATATATTTGAAATTACCATATTCACTCCTATGATGATCGAATGTTAAGCGGGTGTCGGTTACACACAAGTCATCATGGTTGACGATTTGTTATTTTTTTTCTAAAAATAGACCCAAATAACGTTTAACAGTAAAGTTATTTAATTTTTCGCTCGTGGGAGATTTTAATTCACCCTAAAGGAGAAGTTTGACGGTTTTAGGCAAACGTAAGGCGATTATATTATAATATTATATTAAGCCTAAGCAATTTTGAGCTAGATATTCCAGCCCTCTCGTACCTTACATAAGTAAGAGGTCATCGCCGGCATATGCCATTAGAGTACAGCGTGAAAAGGGTAATTTCAGGAAGTCATTAAAGCCTAAGTTCCAATGATTCGATCACTGAGCCCTGGGGGCAGCTCATGGTTAATGATTTAGTGGCCCGGTTCGTAGTTTATTGGAATAACGCATTTTTTTTACTAAAAGTGAAAAATATCGACGATTGGAAAAAGTGGTATTTGTGGATGAAAATTCAAACCACAAAGTATCTATAACTTGTACCGATGATACACCTGGATCCTCTTCTAAGGCAAAGTTGAAAGATTGATAATTTGCAATCTGCCACCTCTTGTGGCTTTGTGCCCAATTGTCTATTGGCATTTAAATCCTTTAAGACAACAGAATACCACGAGGAAATTAATATTAAATTTTTAAGAGGATGGTTCGTAAATCTTTTATTATTATCTTTAGTATAAAAAATTACCATCATATTTGCTAGGCTCAGGATCTGATTCGACCTCCATAACCTCTTCTTCACGCAAATCATCAGCAGTATAACTTTTAAGTTTTATGTTCAAGTCTCGTTTACTTAGTGACAGGTAGTGCTCTTGAGTAATCATATCGGCAAAGTTGATTTTCACCCTTTTTTGTCTGAAATCACAAATTGATATTAACATGCTACATAATTTTTATTTTTCACGGTAGCGTACCTGGAACATACAAATTTAGAGGGTGTTTACAAAGGTTCTAAAACATGAATATGATTTGAACTGCTAGCGTGGCGCAGCGGTTAAGACACTCGCCACGCCACTACGTGGTCTGGGTTAGTGCACGCGCAGGACTACTATTTATGCTGCCCATAAATAATAAGCCCTTAATATTATGTGTTTGTTAAGTACCCCGCGACACAGGGATTAATTTCCGTAGTACAGACGATGTCTTTTCAAGTAAAGTAAAAAATAAACCTATAATGGAGTCTTGGTACATCACAGTTCAGTTCTTCTTTTTCTAGCTATTGAGATATTTGATTGCCAGAAAAATTCTGTAAACACCTTGCAGGTTTTTTTTATAAGCAGGGGGGTATATTGTCTGCTGTTGATATGCTCTCCCTATAGGTCAGTAAGGCAGTTGGGTAATTATACTACTATTTTCTCATAGTAATATAAAGTGATGATAATTTATTTTTAAGAAAATACGGCGACATCGTTTGTTTTTTTTAACGACTTCAGAAGTAATCAATTCTACTGTAAAGTAATTTAGTATACTGTAAAGAATTGGTTCAGGAACAACGGGACAAATTACATTACTTATAAAAAAAATATAAATAAGACTTTACCTCTGTGTATCGTCGCTTACAATAATTTTCTTCACCATCTCTACAACATCTTTACATTTTTCAGCAGCACTAATGATGGCTTTGTGGACAATATTAGAGCTGTATATCGCCGCCCCAGTGTGGTCCAGCAGACATATTTCCTTGTATTGGTTCATACCAACAACCAAGAGACCACCGCCTGTGCACACACCCTCTTCTGTGCTGCTCGTACACACAGATTCTTCTAAGAAACTTGGATCTGCTACTATGATACTGAAATCAACATTTAACACAATTTCTGCTCTGCCCACTGCCACTTAAGCTTGTCAATTCTTCGGGCTCTAACAGTTACTATAGTCTGCCTGCGGATTCCAAGATTTCCGTAGAACCGACGGCCGCTGGGGCAGTAAGGTTCTCGAGTAGTGACCACGAACCGGAATACGCAGCGTAGGCACTGTGGGCAGGATCCCTATAAAATGGGCCGATGATCTGGTGAGAGTCGCTGGAGGCGGTAGCACAAGGTCAGCAATTTTGCAGATCTTTAGGGTAGACCTTTGTCCGGTAGTGGACCTCTTTCGTCTGATATGACTATGAAGTTCTGCTTAAGTTCATCATCATCATCATCATCATTACAGCTAAATAAGTCCACTGCTGGACAAGCCTCCCTCAAGAATCGTCTTGAGGGGATATGCCATAATCGCCACGCTTGGCAGGCGGGTTGGCGATCGCAGTAAGATAGTCATAGTAATCAGAAGGAAGCTGCTGCCCTTCCTCAGGTAGACATTCCCTCGGGTCGACTTCTACGCCCCCCACGGGATGAGATGGGGTGATGATATTCTGATTCTGATATTTGTCGCCGTCACCACACAGCAGGTCTGCTTAAGTTAGTCGATTGGAACTCCCTAGTAGTGTTGTAAAAAAATGGGTTACAGAAAAGTAGCTATTTTATTTTAATATATTTTTTAATTTGATGTACGTGGTCGTTCCAGCTTCGCTTGGTTTGTTCGAGAGAGCTTGCGAAAGTAAGGTTTTCCAACCAAATTCAAAAGAAAGAGCTTATAATTTTTTTTATACATCTTCGCTGGCAAACAGGCTATGTCGGCTAAGTATTTATTTTCATGTATGTTACTCGATTTCACCGTTGTTTGATGATTTTAGACATTACCAGTTGCCGTCACGCTGCACTCTAACGGCATATGCCGACGACGACCTCTTACTTATATAGGTTAACTCTAGGAGAGAGTTGGAAATGTAGCTCAAATTTGTTTAAGTGTGATATCTGAATGAATGTAAAAAATGGCCTTACATTTGCTCCCCATAAAGCCCACCAACTCACTTAAAGGTGAACTAAAATTTCCCCAGAGCGTAACATTGAATAACATAACTGTTAGAGTGTTATTTGGGTCTAGTTTTAGAAAAAAACTTCTCTATTATAAAAGGTAAGTGAAACTTTTTTGCTCTTACAAGGATATCAACGGCAAAGTGGGGACTCCCTTTTAATAGTCTTAGAATCTTTTACGGAGCAACCTATCTCGGATTTATATGCTTCGGTTCGCCTTTGTGGGCTGATAAGGCTGTCATTGGGGCTGCTCATTCTTGTGTAGAGCCTATAGAACTACCTGCACTAGCGGGTGTACGGTTGATCTTCAGGCTCTAGCCTCGTTGCATCATTCCTGCTTTGCTCTGGAGGGAAGTGGAACTATTTTTACTAACTGTGTCTACATGATTAAATTCGCTGCTGAATCCAAGATAGTTAAAGCGATTTCCGGGACATGACAGCCTCACCGTTCAGTGTTATTTTATTGTGTGCCACTGTTGATCCTGGCTTACAGGAGTTGCAGTGGTGGGTAAGAGGAAGGGACTATCTGCCAAGTGTGGCGATTATTGCATCTAAACAATCATACATAGTTACTTACTCATTGTTGAATATAGCAAATGTCGCACAAACTGGATAGTGAAACAATACTGTTGGTATGGGGTCTTTTTCTGATAAGGTATGTATAATAACGCTGTCGCCGCTGCGGGTCACATCAGGTCTCTTGAAGTGTGCTAAGGAAGTAAGTGTGGCTATACTGGCACATTCTATTAGGTTTCCATCATGGTTCAGTACTTTGATATCCACTCTGAGGGACCATACCTGGAAAATTTAGGTTTAAACTTAGCAATGTAAATCAGATTGATTTGACTGCTTGTGTGGTGCAATGTTAAATGGTTCTTTCCCTGAACAGGAAAACATTTTACGTGACCCAAATATTTGTAGTTATTTCATGTCTGTGTGTGTTTTGTGTCAATTTTGCATGTTTGTAATACATACATGGATTTATTTTAAACAGAAGTTTCTAGTTTTTAATTATCCTTATGCAAACAGTTTAACCATAATAACAAATATTCAATTTGTTTTCAGTCTCATCTATTATAATAATAATGAAATATAATAATATAATAATATCCTGGGGATCAAAATACAAAATCAATATGTAGTGTTAATAATATACAAACTAGATGGCGTTGAATGGTTGCAGTGAAAGCCCAAAGGGATTTGGGAGTTATAGCGGAGAACCTTAAGTGGGAAGACCACATAGCAGCAATCACAAAGAAAGCCAAAAGTTTTATTTACCTCGTTAGGAAAGCTTTCGGAATTCTTACGCCAGAAATGATGTTTAAAGATATATAAGACTTACATAAGACCTATATTGGATCACGCTTTTCAAGTGTGGAGTCCCCACTTTGTTAAAGATGTGGATCTATTGGAAAAGTATAGCGCAGCTTCACCAAGATACCTTGACAACTTAAGAGACTACCATACGAGGATAGGCTGGAAGCACTAAAGCTTAGTACTCTTAAAGAACAAAGAGTGTGTGGTGATCTGATTGAAACATAAAATCCTGAATGGACACTATGACCTACACCAGTTCCAAGATATGTTCAATGGAGACAATAGTATCCCTCTGAGGGGTCACACCTTTATACTTCAGACCCACTTCTCACACAATATACCCCACAAGAATTTCCTTTCGAACCAAGTTGTTAAAGAATGGAAAAAACTACCTCAAGATGTAGTGTCAGCACCAAACACCAACATATTTAAGAACAGACTAGACAAGCACATAATAACAACAAAAAAGGACAAGCTAACTCAGTGTACTAGATACAGGCAATTATCAGATGTTTCAACTGCCTGCCTGATTAAAAATAATAATAATATATAATATCCAGGGGCATTATTAACACACAGACATCTGATACCAAACTAAGCAGAGCTTATCTACTTATCTTATCTTTGATGGGGTGTACTTGTGTACAGCACTTCGACCCTTCAGGATCTTTTGTACTATCCCCCACTGGTTTTTATTCTATCCCTAAAGTCTTCACATAATCCAGGGGTATCCTTCTTAGGGGTAGATCCTTGTAGTCTCCTGGTTCTGGATATGCCAGCCCCAGGATGGCCATTCTGTGTCTTGCCAATGCATTGCATTTGCATATTATAAGCAGAGCTTACTATTGAAACCAGATAACTGATATTTTATATATACTTGTACTTTTCTTTTGTAAATACATACTTCTTATATACATAATTACACCCAGACTAAGGACAAACAGACTTGTTCATGCACACAAATATCTGTCCTGGGAGGGGAATCAAACCCACAACCTGCCACATGAAAGGCAAGCATTTACCAACCACACCAACCGGCCCATCAACATTATAACATTAGGTTAACATATTCCATGGTATTTTACTACTTTTCATAGCAATAGAATTGCATAAATATTGATTATTTACTTTGATGATAATTTTTTGATGTAAGACAGTACTTGGTAATAATTTAAAATCTGTTAATTGCATTGTATTGCTACATACTCTATTGAATTTGTCAGATTAAGGACTTTTTCAAGATCAATTTGACTGATGTTACAATATTTGTTTTATTATTATGCTAAGGTCAGTGACAGTTTTATCATTTATTTACCCATATTCATCTTGATAAATCTATAATCAAAACAATATAGATATCTACATAAAATAATCAACACCATTACCTTTTCTTCAACAACAATACACAGAGACTCAAGGTCAATGCACTTTGAGTCTTTGAAACATTTTTCAAGCAGTCTATTCAAGTAAACAGTGAGATCTGTTTGTCGATTAGCCTCAAAGTGGGGTGCTGCCATTGGACTGATTTCTGCATTAATATACAAAATACCTTCATTAGGCCTGATCTGTTTTGGCTGGACTACTTCACAAGATACTTGGGCCAGTACTCTGGAAAAATATAAATAAAATATAAGCTGTAGATTAGCCATAAATTCTAGCATTTTAAAGTTCATTCACTAACTACAAGGGATACATTCTTTCAGCAGCCAGACAATAGTTATAACCTTAGTATATATTTATATATATACTTTAGTATATGGAAATTTTAGTTTCCACACTAAAATTTACTTTAAGTGAAAATCTTATCTCAAAAGTCATCTAGTCGGCAAGTTTTGAACCAACACCCTCTAGCAATCTCGGGCAGCTGCTTTGCCTGTTAAGCTACAATACATACTGGCAGATTACAGATAGAATTTTTATAAAATCAATGACTAATATTTTATTTTTGACCTCTTTCAAAAGAGGCACATTAATGGAACTGTTAATGATAATAAAAAATCATTCAATCAATACCTGGGACATATCACACAACTTATTATATTTATCTAAATATCACAATGTAATTTGTATATGAACTTTTATGAGAGAAATAAGCCATATTTTTATTTTATTTATTTATTTTAATTCCATCTAGTTCAAACTAAGAAAAGCTTGCACTATGGATACTGTACGATGGATAAAAATACTTATTTACTTTCACCCGACCAAAATAAAAAGACATATTCATGAACACGAATATTTGTCTTGTGAAAGAATTAAACCTGCAACCATTGGACCAGAAGGCAGGTTCGCAACCAACTGTGTCCAAACTCCTATGTGTGATATGTCCCAGGTGTATGACGCATGTACATTGTTTAGATTATTTGTTTATAATTAAATTTATAAAAAAAACTAAAAAGCTTGTGCCATATAAACTTTCAAAATGTTTCTATATAAATTTTGTCCAAATTGGTTTTTAAACAAAAAGCCGACGTGTATACGGGAGAACTCTAAGTAGCCTCTTCAAAACTTGGCTATTACTTCAAAATAATAAAACTGGCCAAACTATGATACTTACTTTGTTTCCCCCAATGATACAATACAGCTTCCATACTCTGAGCCGAACGATATGCTCAGTTTTCTACTTTCGTTATAACTTCTCCCATCTAAACGCTGAAATAAAGTACATAACTGTTTATTTCAGTAAACAGCAATCATTTAGCGATAGGTATCATTGATTGTTATAATATAAACATAGATTGGGGAAACCTCAAAATAAACTTACGTATCCTTCTGATACTGTTTTATTAAGAAAGTTTTTTTCACAATTTGATAAAAATAATTCCCTCATTTTGTAAAGTTTAATACTCTATTTATTTTTGAGTAATTTTATGAATAAACAACAATGCGCCTCAGTGAGCCCAAGTTATAGGTTATGTTTTAACATTAACGACTTTTTATTTTGACACATGTCACTTTTTTTTTTATATATTTTTTGCCCTCTTTGGGCAGGCTAAGGTCTGTGACCATACCGCCTCGTCTTCAGTTTTAATATTTCTGTTTCAAAGTCAGTCAGTCATGTCCGTCACGTCCGTCACAGTCATGTCCATCACGTCCGTCACAGTCAAGTCATAGTTCTACCCCAGTAAAGCAGTGAAGACTTTACTAGAGGCATCTATGGAGTTTTGGTTTCAACACGGAAAATCATGACACATGTCACTAGTTAGTCTGCTAGTTTTGTTTTTCGCCCTCACGGGCATGCTAAGATCATAGAACATACCGCCTGTTCTTTAGTTTTTTGTTTTATGGTTTTCAAAGTCACTCAATCAAAGCCCAGTCAAGTCAAGTCCTTCACAGTCCTCTACCCCAGTAAAGCAGTGGAGACTTATATTATATATTTACCCATAAAACTTAACGCACAGCTGAAACCACGGGTTCTGGAGCCATATTATGTTGCTCAGATATACCTTAAGTGACATAGGTGTGCACTACATAAATATTTTTGAAAATTCAACCCTTATGGGGGAGAAAAGGGGTGTAAAGTTTGTATGGAACAACGTACGAATGGACTTCGAGTTCTTTTATCCGTCGAAGTGCGTCGCATCGATAGCGTTGTTTAAAAATATCTGTTGAGACGTGTATTTTATATAATCGATTCATTAAAGATCGATTATTATTATAAAGAAAATCAACATTTTCAAATAAATTGTAAGAAAATAATAATCGTTTTAAAGAAAAGTGGATTATTTTTTAACGTCTCTAAGTTTTGGCGCCCAAAACTAGTGTATACGAATAGTATATTGTAAAGAGTAGGTATATACGAGTTTTTATCTGTAAATATGGTCGATTTTTAACATTACACAAGTGGAGCAAAGAATATTGCCGTGAATTGTGATTTTCCGTGTTTATTCGAAAACTCCATTGAAGCCTTACGGAAGCCCCGACGACGTTTAGATTTAGAACAAATGAGAACGGGGATGAAGTAGGTAAGTAACCTTTCTTCTCGTGTTTCATATATCATATAAATAGCCATCGTCGCTTTCCTTATAATCCTTGGCCAGTATTGGAATCGATAAAATGGCCCCTCCGATCCTTAATCGGACGAGTAGTGCTCTCGTTTTTTTTTATTTATTCAGTTGACGGAAACAAGATACAGCCAGAGTCTCAAAAACTACTTATGGCTCACAGAAATAGTTCTCCTGTGCGGAAATCGAACCCGGGACACGAAATGGCGCGACAACTATTTTAACCGCTGCGACGCACGTGGAATGTTTAGTGACTCCTCTAGAAATATGATCATATTGTTTGATTCCATCAGCGCGTGTCGTGTATTGAAATATGAAAAAAAAAATACTTATGACCAATCAAAATTAGAGGTATGTTTACTCGTCTAATCGATTGGCCTGTCTAAGCCAGAGGTCATGGGTTCGATCCCAACCCGGGAGAAATCATTGTGTGAGGAATACTTAACTTTCAGCAATGTAAAATCAAAAGTAAAACAGTAGAATAAAATTAAATAAGTGTAATTAATAGTCCTTTTATTTAGGTACTCGCAGCTGTCATTTCCGTTTTTTATATACTAAGCATAGAGTCAGAAAATACCAAAATAATATTTTATAATGGTTGCCTTCTTTGGACCACGGTAACTTTGATTGGACCACTCAGTTGCTATGATTAGACTAGTCCATTCATGGTGCCTACAAAAAAGTTATAAATTTTACAAAGGTATAATAAAATTTATTCATAGATCAATAACCATAATATATCAGTCATGTGATAAATTTAACTCTTGAGGTAGGGTATCTAACAGCACCAGTGGCCAGCCGGGAACCAGTGGTCAGACTTTTGCGTCGTTTATTGATCATAGATATCGCTACAATTTTAATAAACGAATTACTTGTACTTAAATAGAAACTCTGATCTCTCATTGGACAATATGTCACATGACAGATGCGGTAGGGGATCAGGGGGGGAGAAATAAACTCATTCGTACAGTTAAAGAGCAGTAGTGTCATGTCCGCCATATTTATTACTTCGCGGGGTGTTCTCTTAAAAGACAAGAAAAAACATGTTTTATTATTAAATGTGATGGTCGTTTATGCAATGTGACTTTATGTATTACTTCATGTATTTAATTATACTAAATTAGAATAAAAATATCGCTGATTTACGTAAATATTGTGGGCGCTGACCATTGGGTAGGTACTACTTTTCTATAAAAGATCCAATGGTCTGCCCCCTGAGGCTGTTCACTGGGTTCATGTATTATTTTTAAAATCGGAAGAAAATGCCGCCATTAGAGCCGTTTAATTTAAATTTTCAAATTAAATAGGACATCTCCTTTCATATTCCTCATAAAACCCAGTGTTCAGCCGCATTAAGAATTTTATATTTACGCGTTAACTGGCCACTCATAGACTTTAATACGTTACAGTTAGAGTCTTCGATTATTAAGTGGTATTTTTGCAGGACGTTGCCGCGTTGGTATAGTTATAGAAGGTATGGTACTTTGTATTTAAATAATTGAAAAGGTACCTTTGTAATTTTCGATAAATAGTTCAGTTTACTTTATTCAGGCAAAAATGTGATACTCTTTGTTGACGGCCACAAGAGTCATTTAATGATGAAAATGAAGACGTGTCAATAACTAAAGAAAACATTAAAAACGGAGACTTTTACATACCTAGCCCTTAAAGTGATTCGGCGCTTAAACAAAGAGTTAACAGATAAAGGGGTAGTTTCAAAAGTAATTGAAACTGATTGGTGGACCTAAGAAATAAGAGAGGTTTAAATAATTTAATCGATTTTGATTTAAATAATACTCATATTGATCTCATACTTATTCATACTATAAGGGCTGAATACTGACCAGGAGGATTATTGGATTTTAGAGGCTGACCACTGGCAAAAAGTGCCATTTATTGTTTATTGTTTATAATTTATTGCAAAGCTAGAGCTCTTACGAACGATTTTTAAAGTAAATCGGTCCAATGATCACAACCTTACCCTATTATTATTTATCGGTGATATTATATTATCATTTAGTCTGGGTGTAATTTCTCTATGGCAGTGTGATAGTTGTCCCAAGATATTTATTTATAATAATGTTAAATAATAAAGTATCAGCCGAAAGACGCCCACTTCTGGACAAAGGCCTCCCCTAAAGATCTCCACAATTGCCGGTCTTGCGCTATTCGCAGCCAGCGGTTACAATTGCATCGGTCCATCTTGTAGGAAACCTGATATAACTGTAAATAATCCAAATGTCAACAAATCCTCAGAGATAAATATACTCACTGGAACTAATGAATTATTTCAGGCTCTGCTGCTTGAGGAAGCATGCTCTCAATGACGACCATCAAGATCCCTCATTCCCGTGTATAATGATCGTCATCATTGCAGCTGAAGCAGTCCACCGCTTGTCAAGCCACCCCCAAGAATCATCTTTGGGAAATATGCCTTAATGGCCACGCTTGGCAGACGGGTTGGCGAACGCAGTAAGATGGTCATAGTACTCAGAAGGGAGATGCTGCCCGTTCTCTGATAGATATTCCCTCGAGTCGATTTCTACTCCCCCTGGGGATGAGATGGGGTGATCATATTTTGATATTCACCGCCGTCACGTGTGGTAATGAGGTCATACTGAATACTAAACTGGGTTACATTATTGCTAATATAATTCGGATCTCATTGAAAATATTTTTTATTAAGAAATTATGGGAGGGACTAACATTCCATATCATTGATGGAGATGAATTGTGTGTTCATGATTTTGCTTAAAAACTAAGGCATGCAAATTTTCAGTTTCAGGAATTCCTTAGTGCTATAGAAGTTATTTCCATTCAACCATTTATATAGCTCAATTCTAGATAATCTGCATTGTAGTATTTTAAGATTGTTAGGTAATTTATTATACTTAGAGACGTACACACATAGCCAGACTGCTTTTATGATTTGATATTTGACCTTGCCTTTCACAGATTTTATCATCATCATATCAGGCCTATGTCCAGCGGGGACATAGGCCTCCCCTAGATCTCCGGTCTCCAGTCCGAAATTATCGGTCTTGCGCTAACCTAAAAAATTTCCGCCCCAGCAACTGATGCTAATACGAGTATGTTCTCCACCCACTGCCATTCTGGTTGTCAATTCTTCGGGCTATGTCATTTACTTTAGTTCGCCTGCGGATTTCGTCATTTCTGATTCGATCTCGGAGGGAACCTCCGAGCACTCTCCTCCCCATTGATCTTTGGGTGACCTTCATTCTTCTTATGAGGCCCATACTAAGCGACCACGTCGCTGATCCGTAATTGATTACTGGCAACACACACTGGTCGAAGACTCTCGACTTGAGCCGGTGCGGTATTTTGGACAGACACAGATTTATTAGGAGAAAAGAGGTAGCAAAAGAACAATAACCTCTTAGATGATTATCAAAAATTGGTAGATGAAAATATACAGCTTGGTCATGGGCAATATACCAACATGTTATTTAAAAAAAATGTCACATGCTGCTGTTATAAATGATAATTACAAGAGCACATAACTCATATCTTTATTTGCAAAAAAACATGGTATACAGAGCTGTTAAAAATAGAATTAAGAGGCCTATTACAGTCCACTAGCGCCGCCAATCGGAAAAATGTCATAACTCGTAAATAGAATCAAAAATACAAAATATGTTCTATTATTACTGTGGAAAAGGCAATAACGTAATTGTATAACACCTTATCAACACTTGAAATATAGCTGTTTAGCTAAATCGTGCATTCAAAACATAAACGGCCGTTTTTGTTACAAATGTATGATTTAGCTAAACAGCTATATTTCAAGTGTTGACAATGTGTTATAAAATTACGCTATTGCCTTTTCTGCAGTAATAATAGACCACATTTTGTATTTTTGATTCTATTTACGAGTTATGACATTTTTTCGATTGGCGGCGCTAGTGGACTGTAAAAGGCCCCTTAAACCATACATGTTTTGCTTAAAAACTAAGGCATGCAAATTTTAGCAAATAGAAGTTATTTCCATTCAACCATTTAAATAGCTCAATTCTAAATAATCTACATTGTAGTATTTTAAGATTGTTAGGTAATTTATTATAGAGACGTACACACATAGCCAGACTGCTTTTATTATATTTTGTTGACCTAGGGATCTCGTCAAGTAAGAGTCTATGTTGAACTCGCCGAATTCTAGAACACATTTCTCCTACTTTTTTAAATAGTTCTTTATGTTTCTGTACAAACATACACGCTTCATATATATATAATGAAGGAAGTGGTAGCAACCCAAGCTTTTTAAATATTGGTTGACATGATTCATCATAAGGGATGCCATACATGCCTCACACATTTTTTCTGGGCAATGAATGCTCTATGGTGGCCAGTGCTGTTTCCCCACGTGATTAGTCCATATCGTAGTAAGGACTCAATATACGCACGGTACGACATCATAGCCGTTTTAATGTTTGTGACATTCTTTATTTGCTTAAATATACAAATTTATTTATTTTGTTGCATACACTGTTGACGTGTGCTTTCCAGTCTAAATGTTCGTCTATTATTACTCCTAAAACCTTAGTTTTTGTCACTTGTGTAATTTTTTGAACTTATATTCATTTTAAAATTTAATTACAGGATTCGGACTTAGTCTGATTAATAGATAAATTATTAGAATTATTTACGTCCATTTCAGGATCATGAATTGATTTACGTTTTTATCAGTAGTAGCAATTTTGGAGATTTCTAATGTCAACTATGTCGTTTATGTAAAGTAAAAACAAGATGGGACCCATACGCTACCCTGGGGAACCAAAAACTCTATTGCTGATTAAAATGAACAAATATTGAAAATCATAAATAAAAAATTTTAAAAATTCTCCGACGTTTATCATATCTTATGGTATTCTACTAGTCAAGCCCTTTCCTGTGATATCCATATTGAGAGAGTTGTGTAAAAATGTGTTGTCCGCCATTTTTTGGCGGCTAAAATATAGTAATAGTAATTCATTGGGGTGGGGGGAATGGTCAGCAAAGAACCTGCAAGGCAACTGGTTTTCAAATGAAAAAACCGCATCGAAATCGGTTCATACGTTTGAGAGCTGCGATGCCGCAGACAGACACACACAGACCAACAGACATCAAAGTCATACTTAGAACACCCCTTTTTTGCGTCGGGGGTTAAAATAGATCTAACTAATTCTCTTGTCTCTGAAAATACGTATTCTCGATTATATCGAAGGACCCGGGGGTCGGTAAGGCTCTTATTCCTAGGAACGAAAGTATTCTACTAGATAGTTAAAAATATAATAATATCCTAGGACATTATTTACATACGGCCATCTGATCCCAAACTAAGCAGAGCTTGTACTATGGAAACCAGATAACTGATATACTGACGACGGACGATTGACGATTGACGGTCACCGTAGCCTAGTTGGTAGTGCTCCTGCCTACGAAGCTGGTGGTCCTGGGTTCGAATGTTTGTTTCTGAGTCATGGATGTTTTCTATGTATATAAGTATTTATCTATCTATATAAGTATGTATATCGTCGCCTGGTACCCATAGTACAAGCTTTGCTTAGTTTGGGGCTAGGATGATCTGTGTAACATGTTCATGCACAAAAATATCTGTCCTGGGGCTCTACCGGCTAAGTCGCCGAACATCGTTTTCTTGAATGGTGTTCAAATAAATAAAGGTTAAAAATGACTTAATCAATCGTTAAATCGGGTGGGAATTGAACCCACGACCTCTGGCGTGAAAAGCAAGCATTTGCCAACCACGCCACCAGGCCCGTCAAAAGAAATCGAACCCAAAATACTTGAGCGCTGCTACTGCAACCAATCCATTGCCAAAACCTGCAGTCTCATTGTATGCTTACCCCTTCATTATTTTACTTAGGTAGGTACTTATGGAAATAACAAAATACCCCCCGTAATCGGAATACTTTGTCGTGAATGTCAACATTGATCACTACGTATTATGTATGTGCTACGGCAATTTACAGAGCGACCCGCTATGCCGTCACCCATTAAGTGAACTATGATTATTTACTATTTGCTTCATCATTATTGCTACAATGGCATAATATGGATAAGACTCCATAACTTTGTTGATCATGATTATAATTTTCATTGACATTTATTATTTATAAGATATCGAGTGATACTCTATTTCGCCTAAGGAGAAATATATAACTATATATTTATCTTTAGGAGAAGTAGAGTATTTTCAAATGGAAGCATTATGGTAATGGTTGAAGGAACAACCATCCTCACTACACTTTCTATCTAGATAGATTTCTTGATAAGTCATAAAGGCAGGAAGGTACTCTTCTAGCTAGACTACTGCTTACAATATATGACCAAATGTCTACAAAAAGATTTGTTATCTCCAAGTTATAAGAGGTTTATTTTTATTCTATAGTAAAGCAAGATCCACGAGTCGATTCCACGATTTTGGGTAGACCGACGTTTTTTTAGATAATATTTACTTATATAGCTATTATGCTGGTACTTTACCTACAAAATAAAGTAAAATTTTATTTAAGTTTAAGTTAAAATTTGATTATTAATCATTTATTTTATTTATTTATTATTCTATTTTATATTTAAAAAAATGCTCAAATCAAGTAGGTGAGTGCGGAAACCAATCGTCCAACTAACTAAATATCATGTACCTGTATGTCGCTACAACCTATTGAATTTGGACTTAAAAAAGCGGCAAAAAGTCGTAAAACTAGGCCATTTAGCTAAATTATTTAAAATTATAAAACATATCAATGAAATCAAATTAGTAAAGCCAAAAAATATCACTTAAATAATCAGAATTGTTTACACAAAACAATTCTGATTATTTAAGTGATAAAAGTGCTTGGGATTGAATTGTTCTGAGTCAACACACATGATTGTAATTAATCTTAAGTAAGTATATTTTATTTTAAAAAAGGATTCCTACTGAGTTTTCTGGCAGTATTTCTCAGTAGCTGCCACGTCATGCACTGCATGGTAGGGTAAAAAAAAATATGACTATTCCACATAAATGTAAAATTTTTACGGAATAAATAATTTTGACTTTGACTTTGAATGGCCAATACGTACTATATTGAAAGTTCTGGAAGAGTAGTTTGGTTTGGTTTTCTGTAGTTGACATCATCACATCAGCCGAAAGAAAACCACAGTTGGGCAAAGACCTCCCCAAATGATCTCCACAATTATCGGTCTTGCGATGCCAGCATGCAGCTCTTTCCAGCGACTCTTAATGTTATTGCGTAATGTACTTGTAAGTCTCCAAAGGGTACATAAGTCAATCAAAAAGAAATTTATAATCTGTCACATCCACACAAATCCAACGTGCATTACCGTATCGTGGGGGCAGAATGTGGTGGTAAGTGGTGATCGAAGGTTGTGTCATCGGGCATTGGGCGCATTCTCGCGAGCACCCGCAGTGACACACGGCGCACGTTCCGTGATACGTGAACTCTTCACCACACCACGCCACGATGCCATGGGCGGCATAGACCTCATCATATCCACGATATGTACCGCGGCTATTTGCGATGTTCCGTTCAATGAAACTGATCAAGGTGATAATTAATTTCATATTTTTCTTATTTATGTATTGTTACTTCATATTTATCACGTCTATTGTTAATTTATTTATTATGATTAAAACTACCTAGTGAAACTACCTTTTTACCTTTAAATTTGTAAATACCTACGAGAATAATTTAAAAAAACATGAAATAAAATCTATTATTTTTCATGTTCCAATTTCGCTTTCATTTCAATATTATGTGTTTATGTCAGTGAACGCAAATAAACAGTTTATGTCGAATTAAACAATGAGTTGGATACGTAGATAAGTAGGTGACTTATAAGGTGTAGGTATCAACAATGTTAAAAGTTTAATAAATTGTTTGGGAACGCAACTATCCCCAAAACAGGAAACAATAAAGAAACTGAACTGTACGTTAAATACCTACGATAAAAGTCTTCTAATCGTCTTATAGTATTATGTTTAATGCGTAGATGGAACTATTTAATATCTCATTCTTATTTTTCTACGTTTTCCTAAATTCAAAATTCATTCATTCCATTAAAATATTACATTTGTGTGGAATCGTAAATTTTTTTTACCCTACTGTGCAGTGCATGACGTGGCAGCTACTGAGAAACTCTGCCAGAAAACTCAAAAGGAATCCGTATTTAAAATATTTATTTCTTAACATAAAATTGCATTTTAACGCACTATGCGATTAGCCGGAATGCAGTCAGCCGTCAGCAATCAATATTGCTGACCGGCTGCCGCATCCCAGTGCGAATAAAAACTACTTTCTCGTACAAATATCTAACCACGGTCAGCCGCACGGCTGGCCGCATTGCGGCTAACCGCGTAGGACGAGGCCTTAATGTGTTAATTTAGAGCGACTCCATTCCATCCCAAGCCGTTTTGTAGTAAGCCCACAAAGATACACAATTTGGCTTTTATAGTTCTTTTAAACCTATTCGTAGATATTTCTCTGATATCACTGGGAAGTTTGTTATAGAATATTATACATTGCTCCGTAAAAGAGTTACTTATTTTGTGGAAATGGGTAGTATGTAACAGAAGGTTACGCTTATATCTAGTATAAAAATATAAAGCAAGATATTGCTCACTCCTCTTGTTAAAAAATTCCGACATTGTAGTACCAGAGCGGGGCGGACAGAGCGTATTATTCTTATTCTTCTGGTGGCGGCTATTTCCAGTCCCCGGAGGTCCTGGTAACACTGCGTCCAGTGATGAACTATTGTGCTCGCCGCTCCAACTAAACTTCCCTGTCTAACCCTGCAGCATAGATAAATTGCAAAATCTTTTTGGCAGGAGTAACGATAACATCATCCTGGTGCAAGAAATGTTGGTCCAGGACGGTGTTACGTTTATGCATCAGTGGTTCACAGTGACAGAGCAGAGGTGTTTCGTCCGCGTTATTGCAAAACCGATAAACTTTACAGTCTCCGATGTCCACCGTAGTCAGGTGTTTCCTGAGACCG
Organism: Pseudoips prasinana; assembly: GCA_951640165.1. Taxonomy (NCBI): domain Eukaryota; kingdom Metazoa; phylum Arthropoda; class Insecta; order Lepidoptera; family Nolidae; genus Pseudoips; species Pseudoips prasinana. The sequence goes on from OX621239.1 coordinate 12,258,726, forward strand.
CAATGTCCCGTTAACACCCTAGTTATGATGCATAAATTCCTCCTATTAAGCGCGAGGGCTTCATTTGCAGTTTTGCGGTCGTAGCCCTTGATAGCTTTTTTAAAGTTAGTTAAACCTGGAAGTTTGTGCCAGCGTTTAATAGCTTACTGTTGGCAATGGTTCCTTAGGGTGAGTTGGACTGTGCTTTTTGGTATTCCGCATATCGGCTCAGGGCCGTATTGGACTAATTTAGCTCCAGCCCGTGCAAGTTACAAGCAAGATAATTTTTAACTTCTCTCATTTTCCACTTCTACCGGAATGCACGGAACTTTCTTTTATTGCTTAGTAGGCGTTATTATCCTCTTTGAACCATAACAAATATTAGCTTAATTTGCCCATTTTTCACAGGATTATCAGAACCACCCACGAAAATCGCAAAAGAGATATATTTCAATAAATTAGCAGAAGACATAAATGGAAAACACCTTAAAATTGCCACATACAATGTGAGTACTGCTGGAAATTAATGGAAATTGCATTTCTAGTCCTGTTACACGATTAAGAGGAGAATTAGTGTGGAGTCTCTCTACATTTGCCCATCCAAGAAAAGTCGACAGTATAGTAAAATAATAAACTCAATTTGACTGCACGCGTGCCACCTCACTACTACCGAGGCGCCCACGTATTGGGGTTCGATCGTAGCATTTGTATTTCTGTGACCCATACAAGTTGTTCGTGGTCTAGATGTGCTTTGTGTTCGTTCAGACGACTGATAAACATACTTATATCTTTCTAAATACATACATACATAAATAACAACCAGACACAGAACAAAAATCGTGGTCATCATACAAAGATTTGACATGAGTAGGGAGCGAACTCACGACCTCTTTATTAGCATTCAGTGTCATTAATCACTAGACCAACAGCCTAGTCAAATAATATAATATTAACATATCATTGCACGCATTACTAAATAGCGTTCGTGCCCAGTTACCGTGCTTCGGAGGGCACGTTAAACTGTTGGTCCCGGTTATTGTCATTAGACAACAGTCGATAAGCTATGTCAGAGGCCTACTGGGCAGCTTGAACAACTTTGACACCGGGGTAACAACTGCCCAATCGATAAAGAAAAATGGTATCGCATGTTTGTGCAAAACTGATGGCAATGTATTAAAAGTTTAGTCTAGGTAAGGAAGCTGTTTTTGTTACTTTGTAATAACTCCTCAGTTGATCTGATCTGGGTGGTAATACGGTATGAGCGAGGAGTCTGCAGGCGAACTAAACTAAACATGGTTTTGAGCTGACAATATGTTGCAAGTGATGAGTTATGGAAGATAGACATGGTCGCTTACTATGGGCCTCATCAGAAGGCTCAAGGTCACCCAAAGAGCAATGGAGAGGGCTATGCTCGGAGTATCCCTGCGCGATCGAATCAAAAACAGCGAAATCCGTAGGCGAACCAAAGTAGCCGACACAATTGCCAAACTGAAGTGCCAATGGACGGGGCACATAGATCGTAGAACAGACGGTCGGAAAGGTTTACAAGTGGCGACCACGAACTGGAAGACGCAATTTGGGCAGATCCCCCAAAAAGGTGGACTGACGATCTTGCAAGGGTCGCGGGAAGCGAGGAGTACAAGACCGGCCATTGTGGAGATCCTTGGGGGAGGCCTTTGCCCAACAGTGTACATCTTTTGGCTGATATGATGATGAGGATGGTATAAGCTAAATCTGGGCCTCTACCGGCTAAGTCGCCGAATATCGATTTCTTAAATGGCGTTCAAATAAATAAAGGTTAAAAATGACTTAATCAATCGTTAAATCGGCTTCCATCAGCACATGTGACGTCATAAATGGTCCGGAATCGATTGTCAACGTTCGAGCCGATTTAACAATTGATTAAGTCATTTTTAACCTTTATTTATTTGAACGCCATTTAAGAAATCGATGTTCAGCAACTTAGCCGGTAGAGCCCCTGTAGTCACTATAATTTTGGAGTAAAGACGTTTTGGTATTCTTTGAAATTTCTGAGACATATTTGTGATTCATGATTTTTTAACATTTATAAAAGGATGGTCCGACTGAAAAAATACTATACCTCGTCACCATCAGATTCATTCTTTAAATTTAGTTTGTAAATCTAATTTATTATGTTAACAGAACAAACCACTAAGTTTTATAGAAACACGTAATGGAACCTTAGTCGCCAATGGAGTCGCTTTTGTTATCTTGGAGATGTTAAGGAAGCGTTTTAACTTCACATATGAAATTATTCAACCAAGCCGAAATTATGAATTTGGAGGCAGAGAACCCGAAGATTCCTTAATAGGTCTCGCGAATGCAAGTGTAAGTTTTGTTTTTAATGACTGCTTAAGTACGTTGTCGATACCTTTTCGCTTAACTCCGTGTATTTTATGAAGTTGGCATAATTGCACGCATGATATATTTTTTTATATTGTAGTAAATTTTTATGAATATCAAGGCTAAGATGATTAAATGTAGTTAGTTAAGGTAGTATATTCTCTTCGAGCTTATGTGGAACAACGTAAAAAAATTTAACACATCCCCTAAAGAATGCGCGCAACCTGATGCATTTTGCATGTAGGTATGTTGCTTTTTATTATTTTAAAAACTGTTCAAAATATAGAGTAGATGTAAGTACCTAATTCCTTAAATGCGCCACGGCAGTTTTGTTACACGTTGAAAACCTTTCTTAATTATGTACATACTTTGTCAGTTAATTGGACCTTTTTGTGTGTACTAAACAAACCTTGTAACAAAATACGAATTATCTACTTAATCCCAAACGTTGAATCAGAAAGTCGACCTGGTTGCTGCACTACTGCCGACACTACTAAAGTATCGAGAAAAGGTTTCATTTTCCATAGAACTGGACGAAGGCACCTGGGTGATGATGCTGAAGAGACCCAAGGAATCTGCTACTGGCTCTGGTCTGCTGGCACCTTTCAATCAACTTGTGTGGTAAGTAATCAGAACTTAATTGATCGGTGGTACATTAGCTTCAATTTATGTGTTATGATGGTCAGCAGATAACAAGGCCCTGGGTTCAAATCTCGGATCGGACCAAAAGCGATTTTGGCACTTTTCTGTAAAAAAAAAATTCTCAGTATCAGCCCGAAGTCTTGAAGTTAGTGGTATTATACCCCCGTGCCTCGGAGAGAAAGTAAAGCCGTTGGTCCTTTAACTAAACTCTTCCCGGTCGTGTCGGTAGTCGTCGCATCGGATCATGAGAGTGATAGAATAGAAAGTGCCCCTGTGTTTTTACGCACACACGCGTGTCCACTATAATTTGTCCCGCGCAGATGGCTAGCCTCCTTTGAGACTGGCCGCCGTGGCCGAAATTCGGCTTGGAGGACATTATGAAGCTTACATTAGATCTTACGTTTATAATTTATATCCCAGTATTGGCTAAACTTATCTTGTCTTAGTTGGGGTGTAGGTACTTGCGTACAGATCTTCGACCCTTCAGGATCTTTTGTACTAACTTACATTGGTTTTTACTCTACACCTAGAGCCCTGAATGAAGTTTGCACACAATTCAGTACGCTTATTAGCACTTACGCTCGTCGTTGGCATTTAAGTAAGTAAGTAAGTAATCATTTATTAAGTTAACCTCCTTGTTAGGTTACTACAGTAGGTAGCTTATAAGGGACCGCTGACTAATGAGAAGTGAGACGACGTCCCGATGCTCCGTATATCAGGTTCTTAAACTACCGGTACCTCATCATCATCATCATATAAGCCTAAAGACGTCCATTGCTGGACAAAGGCCTCCCCCAAAGATCTCCACAATTGCCGGTCTTGCGCTATTCGCATCCGCAGCAGTTTCCAGTGTGACCCGCACAAGATCATCGGTCTATCTTGTAGGGGGCCTGCCCACGCTGCGTCTTCCGGTCCGTGATCGCCACTCGAGAACCTTTCGGCCCTAATGGCCGTCTGTTCTACGAGCTATGTGCCCCGCCCACTGCCACTTCAGTTTTGCAATTCTTCGGGCTATGTCGGTGACTTTGGTTCACCTGCGGATTTCGACATTCCTGATTCGATCCCGCAGGGAAACTCCGAGCAAAGCCCTTTCCATTGCTCTTTGGGGACCTTGAGCCTTCTAATAAGGCCCATAGTGAGCGACCACGTATCTGTTCCGTAAGTCATCACTGGCAACACACACTGGTCGAAGACTTTCGACTTGAGACACTGCGGTATTTGGGATTCGCGGTATCTGCGAGAAGATATTACGTAGCTTCCCGAACGCTGCCCAGCCGAGTTGGATTCTACGATTGACCTCCTTCTCGAAGTTGGACCTACCTAGTTGGATGGTCTGTCCTAGGTAAATATAGTTCTCTACAACTTCGAGTGCAGAGTCGCCAACTTTCAATTGAGTGGGTGCAACATGGACTTTTCACATGATTTTCGTCTTATCCATGTTAATTTTCAGACCCACTTGTTGAGCGACTCTGCTGAGGTCATCGAGCATTGTACCGAGCTTCTCCATGGTCTCAGCCATGACTACTATATCATCGGCTATACCGGTACCTACCCATGTAGTAAAATCCAAGATTATATAAAAACAGAAGATGACTGACGACGGATAAAATATTTCTAAAACTTGATATCGATGTTAGCCAATGGTCGACGGGAATTGTAATTTCGATGATGAAACATAATCTCCTTGACAATAACTAAATACAAGCTAGCTAAATATCATTATTATTATAAAATCAATTTTATAAATGTTTTAACAATCCGTGTACCTAAATATCTACATGTAACTAGAAATAATTCTGTAAAAGTACCTACTTAACTATATTACTGCAAACATGTTTTGACTATTTACATAGTCAAAACATGTTTGCAAAAAATTGGTTTTAATAAAATAAAATAAAAACCTTTTTTATTTTATTTTATTAAAACCATTTTTTTATCCATTGCAGAGTGTTTGATAATGGTTGCATATTCTCGTGGCCCTAGGGCCGTTTAGGCGTATGGAATCAAGGATGCTGCAGAAATTGTTTAAGTACAGCATTAGTCCAGAAAATTATTATATTAAGAATCTTTTTGTCTGCAGGTTCTTTGTTCTGGCTGCTGTAGTAACTTTTGGTCCTTGCATAACATTCTTCACTCGACTGCGATCCAAAATGATACACGATGGGGAAGCTGTACTCGATTTGGAGCCAAGTTTTTGGTTTGTCTACAGCGCTTTCCTGAAGCAAGGAACCAGTTTAGCTCCTGAAGCCAGTAAGTACCGTAGTAGACGAAGAGTGTAAGTTTTTTTTGAGCTCTTAGGACCCTCTTTCGTGAATTGACTTAATAACACCTAATGAAAACGTCAAACGATACATTTTACACAATCTTTGAAAAATCTGTAGTTCGGCACTACTTAATTTTTAAGAGTTATTTGTTCTCGACTCAAAATAAGAGTAGACCAAGATTTACTTTCAACTTATCATAGACAATTAACTCCAAAAGGAATATGGCCGTAAGTACTTTTTATTCTGTGATATGGCTTCCGATTAGAGCATTATGAGATTTTTTAAAGATTTCACTCGATAATTTTTAATTTCATCCCCAAATAAAATATAATTTATGCGGCGAAATTTTACTGAGTCGTTGTTTTTTAATTTCACCGAGGTGATTTTTCTTTCATAGATCTCATAACCATGTTATCCATGAAATTATAAAAACAAAACATATTGATACAATGAGTCCATAAGTGTATTGGTCGAATCGAACCTCGATCGAACAGAGAATTTCGGGTCTATACTGGTATGCTATTAAAAATATGCTTAAATTCGACAGAATTTCAGCTTCAAAATAAAGCCAAAGTTAGTGGTATGATAGATATTGTTTATTATTAAATTTATTCCGACGTAGTATAAAATAAAATAGCATACGTCATATTACTTTATTAATAATAGAAAATAAAGTAGATAAGTACATAATCTTTGACTGCGACGAATAGCACCATCCCAGCTCATTTCGTGGGAGGCGTAGAAGGCGTCCTGAGAGAATCCTCTTTGTATAACGAGCACCATTGTACTTCGATCGCCAACGCGTCTGACAAGCCTATCCTTTGCACATTCCCCAAATGATGGGCACTGTTGGAGATGGAGATCATTTGGGAAGCTCTTGTCCAGCAGTGGGCATGCTTTTTTCTCTTTATAATATGTAACGTCAATGTAGGTATGTTTCTGTGTGCATTACAAAATAAAAACCCTTTCTGGAAATAGACGTGAAACATATTAGAAACAGCTCACTTATTTGGTTAGTGTGTCAAAATTATATATAGATAAGAAGTAAGTACACTTTTGTAATCACAACGTTATTTAATTGCGGTCAATCCAAAAAGCCCCGATGGTATCGGTCTAATGGGTTACGTAATCTATCACCCACTGTCACACCCCCCAACCTTACCCTCCTTTACCTACATGAATAAAATTGTGTTAATGACAGATCGTCAAAATATTTGTCAATTGAAAAACTGTTATTATACCTTAAATTAATGTCCGTTTGATGTCCTTTGGCAATAATAGTAGATAGGTAGGTAGTTAAATGTATCGCGTGGGAGGTTGGGAAAGCTTCAGCACATAGAAAAAATTACCATTGGACATATTTTTTAAACATGTACAAAATGCTAATGCAAGTCGCCCTTATCAGTCCAAAAGCGATTGACTAAGTTAAGCAACCAGGTGCGCGGTCACTATGTAGATGGGTGACCGCAAAGATGGTGTGTGGCAATCATTTTTTTTTATAAAATTTTATGCAATGAATGTAGTTTATGACTTCATTCATCTAACCGGCTGGATCTCTCACGTCTAAAAGGTTGGAGCGATTTTAATAAAATTTGGTATTTTTTTTATTTTTATTTTATATTATTTATTTAAGGACATCCAGTAGCTGTTACATCTACTTAAATCTAAAATGTTTTAATCATTACAATAATATAGTTTAAATGTACAGCTTCTAAAGGTGCCACAACATGCACAATGACTTTGGTGAGTAACACTGATAAAAAAAACAAGGTACAGGCTAGTCAGTATCCTCATATTGAAGACACTTAAAATTAAAACTAATTATAACTAAAAACTATTAATATTAGGTACACAATGCATAATATAGCTATATTTATGTAAGTATATATATATATATATATATATATATAATCTATAATATTGGTACAGTATTATTTATGACCCAATAATCTTAATACAGTATTTCTAAAATTATTTAAGCTGGAATTGAAGATGTCTAAGTTTTCACTCATGGAATTATACAACTTGCACAAACGTGATATAGCGGCAAACTGTTTAAGATTTGTTCTAGCAAAAGGCTGGCTCAAGATTCCGGGTACAGCAGCACGTCGAGGTAGGTATATGCCTAGGAACTCGTAGATGTACAGATTGTAACAAGGTTGGGCAGTCGTATCCGTTACGGAGTATTTTATAGAGAAATATCATGTCATGCAGTTGTCGTCGAATCATCAGGCTATCCATCTTAAAGTACTGCAGTTTGTCTGTGTATGTTGGAAGTTGCTTATGGAGTCTGTTAGAAAAAGCTAGATGTTTCACAATTTTTTTCTGGATGCGTTCTATTCGCAGTTGATGAGTACTATAATGAGGTGTCCAGACTACGCTGCAATATTCTAGATTGCTTCGGACGTACGCGTTGTAAATAGCTATTTTAGTAGCTGGATTGCGGGATGATTTTCCGTTGCGGATTATAAAACCAAGCATTTTGAATGATTTTTTAGTTATTTTGTCAATATGAGGTAGAAATGTCAGTTTAGAGTCAAAAAGAACGCCCAAATCGCGTACTACTGTTGCTTCTTCAATTAGTACCCCGTCAATATGAAATGGTGCCTTGATAACATGCTGATTGCGGGTAAAGCATATAAAGTTGCATTTTTTAGCATTTAAAGACATGTGATTTGTGGAGCACCAGTCAGATATAGCATTAATATCCGATTGGAGAAGGTAACAGTCTGAAGAATCCTTTATAGTTTTAGATAATTTCATATCATCCGCAAAAAGATAGACACTACTATATTGAACACAATGTACTATGTCATTTATAAAGAGATTGAATAGCCAGGGTCCCAAATGGGATCCCTGAGGAACACCTGACGTGACAGTGTATGACATAGAATTGAACCCCTTGACAGCCACAAACTGAGTTCTGTTTTGTAAATATGATCTGAACCATTCCAGAAGAGTTCCGCAAATACCATAAGAAGCCATTTTTTTGAGTAGTATTTAGTTAGCTGACACCCTGGATTAACATATAGGCTATAATTTATGAAGCTTAACGCGGGTAAAACCGCGTGGCACAGCTAGTATTATAAATACGAAAGTTTGTGACTGTGTGAGTGTGTATGTTTGTTACTTCTTCACGTCCAAACGGCTGGAGCGATTTTAATAAAATTTGATATGGAGTTAGCTGACACCCTTTAACATATAGGCTATAATTTATAAAGTTTAACGCGGGTAAAACAGCGGGGCACAGCTAGTATTATATATATTATACTATACTGCGATTGACAACCCGTCTGCCAAGCGTAGCGATTATGGCATATCCCCCCAAGATGATTTTTGGGGGAGGCTTTTGTCCAGCTGTGGAATTTTTACAGCTCTTGGACAGGTACTGTTTGAAATGTGAGACCTTGTGTGTGTAAACTAGGGTTGCCAACTATTCTGTTTTGAACAGCATTAAACTGTTTTTCACGTAATAATACTTTTTACTGTTGAACAAAAATAAAGTACACAAAAAATAAATGTAAACAGTTTACATTTATTTAGTCAGAGGGTTCACTGCTCAGTGCAGCGCAGCCACAAACATTGTAAATTAGTAAGTTGTGCGAGAAGCTCTAAACATATGTATTTAAAACAATAAATAAATAAAATACTGTTTAATATTATTCATAGATCTGAATATGCTTTATTTCTCTTCCGTCGTTTTAAACACAAGGTCCGTTATAATAATAAAAACTGAATTCATACCTTAATATAGACAGAACCATTCAGACAATATGTAGTAAAATATAAATTTCAATAATTAAACCTAAACATAATCTCCGTGACAATAACTTAATACAAGCTAGCTAAATATCATTATAAAATTAATTGTATAAATGTTTTAACATTCCGTGTACCTAAATATCTGTAATAAGTAACTAGAAATAATAACTGTATTACTACAAACATATTCTGACTATTTATAAGCGCTTTTTTAAAGTCTACGTGAATAAAAACCTTTTTTGTTTTATTTCTAGTTTAAAGAAGTTGGCAACCCTAGTGTAAACTGTTGTTTCGTTTGCAGACACAACTCGTGTGCTCTTCGTAACTTGGTGGTTGTTCATGATCTTACTCTCTGCGTTCTACACCGCCAACCTGACTGCGTTCCTCACGCTCTCCAAGTTCACTCTCACCATCGAGTATCCCAAGGACTTGTACAAGAAGAACTACCGCTGGATAGCTGTCTCTGGTAGCGCTGTCGAACATGTTGTGAAGACCGTAAGTTGAAGAGAAATAGGCTGTGATAAGTGCTAAGGTAGTGGTGAGGCGACTTCACAGTACACATATCGCTGAGATGGCTTGAGTTCGTGTGTTGCGACCATTGATTTATATGTATAACTAGACACGCTGTTTCGAATAAAAACTCTGTCCCAGTCCGGCTGTGCGCGAAGTGAGGGGCGCGCGCGCGGCGGCCAAAATTGCTTACTGAGTTGCAGCGCCCGTGCTGCAACTCGGTGAGCAAATTCTCAATATGGGATTGCGCGTCTAGTAGAATACATATAGGTCAATGGTAGCGACGCAGCCCGGCCACAGTCGATTTCGTAATTTATAGACGTATCAATTAAATGTTCTTAAATTGTTCTTGCAGTACCAATGAATAGATTTAATTTTAATGTACCACAAACATATCTTGTTCAAAAGGCACTTGTTTTTGGCCGGGCTGTACCGCTCGCCTTTATTTTCTGGTGCAGCACTGAAAGTCTCATTACTATAATACAACCTAGCAATATATCGTTTACTGACGCTTTATTTGACGGGCCTGTTGGCGTGGTTGGCAAATGCTTGCTTTTCACGCCGGAGGTCGGGTTCGATTCCCACCTAGGACAAATATTTGTGTGCATGAACATGTCTGTTTGTCCTGAGTCTGGGTGTCATTACCTATATAAGTATGTATTTACAAAAGAAAAGTAGTATATGTAATATATCAGTTATCTGGTTTCCATAGTAGGTACACTGCTTAGCGCAGTGCTCTGCTTAATTTGGGATTAAATAATGTCGTGTTAATAGTGTCGTGGCCGTGTTTAAATAATGTCCCAGGATATTATTATTATTATTGCGATGTCTTCATTCAAAAAAACTGCTTCCTTTCCTAGACAAATGTGACATCAATTAGGAAATCTATTTTAAGATCATATTAATTCATATGGCTCATATTTTGGGAAATAAATCGATTGAGATTTATAAGTTACAGTCCTAAATCTACAATGCCGAATTCTAAAAATGATTAAAGACGCTGAAGAAGGAGTTGAGGAATTACCTCAGTTTTCTTCAATTTTGCGAGTACCTACAGCTATGAAAATAATCTATACATATCTATCTATACATATAATAAGTCTGTAGAAAAATAATTTTTGTACATCAAAAGAAAATCCAAAAAAAATAGCCAGGGTATTAAAGAAAAACCAATAGAACCCATTTCCAGCCTTTTTAGAATTTTTGTCTGTTTGTCTGTGTGTCTGTTTGTCTGTTTGTCTGTTTATATGTTCCGGTATCACGTAAAATATACTAAAGCAATGTAGATAACTTTTATACACAACGATTGAGCGTAACTTGAGGTAACATTTAGTTTTTGTTTTATTGCAATCGGTTCAGTCTATCAAAAGATATTAGATTTTAAAGTAATCATGAAGAAAAATAACACACATTTCATTACTTCAAGATGAACTAATGTTTATAGTTGAGCTACCTAACTGTCCGATAGATGTCATTGTGCATATTATGACATCTCTTTTCTGAATGAACTAGGTTGATAGTTGATTTTTATTTCGATAGATGTCGTTGTGCATTTCTTTTGCCCGTGTTTGCTGATTGCATGATTAGGTACGTAGGGTTTTGAATGTACTGAATTGTTTCGAAATAAGGTCTTGGTTGCCTAGAAGTATGTCGTTGTCCAAAATTGGTTATAAAAAAAATCTGTTTTCTTTGGGCAAATTGAATTATGTAGAAGGTTGGATTTATTATAATTTAATTTTAAATTATTGATAGTTGATTTTTGTTTCGATAGATATCGTTGTGCTTGATAGTTGAATTTTGTTTCGATAGATGTCGTTGTGCATTGCTTTTGACTCGCGGTGTTAAGATTAGGGCTTTGAATGTTCCGAATTGTTTCGAAATAAGGTCTTGGTTGGCTAGAAGTCTGTCGTTGTCCAAAATTGGTTATTAAAATATTCTGTTTTCTTTGGGCAATTGAATTATAATTTAATTTTAAATTATAATGTCAGTCGATCGAAAGTTTGTGCTGTCGATTCGTTTGTAACGCGAATGTACCTACAGACGATTCGAATTTTATTGAGCCTGTCCGATTGAAAGTATTTGAATGTAGTAAATTAACCCTGTCTCTCATAATTTTCTCAGCACAAATCTATATACCTACCTATGTAAAAGAGGATACTGACTGACTGACATATCAACGCACAGCCTGAACGGCTGGGGTTAGAGACTGGAAATTTTGCCGGTAGGTACTTTTATGACGTATGCATTCACTAAGGAAGGGTTTTGGAAATACTAACCCTAAGGGGTAAAATAGAAAATGAAAGATTGTATGAAAATCCGTCATTTTTGTACCGTAAAATGGGGTCAATAGAAATCGCGGGGTGTATAGAAACAAATCTGAGAATTTGATTCTGGTCGTTCTAGTTGCTCTATATAGTCTGTTAAAGTATCTTTTCTGCTTTTAATAACACTGCAACATTTTCCCTTTGTTCTGGCAACCCTAAAATTTACGTCAAGTCTAATGATATAAAGAAAAATGTCGTTGAAGTGAACGTCTGCGTACAAGTGTTTATGGACAGTCTAAAACTTTTTAAAAAACATAATATTCTTCACTGTTATCTCTTTGTAAATTTGCATACTTGGATAGATAAGTTTCTCATCTATTAGGAATAAAAAGGTTAGTATCAATATTCCATCATTTTGTTGTTCTTTTTTTGTAAAATCAAGACTTAGTATTTTTTTACTGAATTCGAGGTGAATAGAACCGAGTTGGGGGTGATTAGAAACGCCTTTAGGGTCAATAGACACGAAGAAAGGGGTCAATAGATATGAGTGAGGGGTTAATAGCAACGAGAAAGACGTTAATAGAAACATGATTTTCAGGGTTGTCAATCGAGTATTTTTTCATCATGACAGTTTTCATTTAAAAATTTTAGTTAAAATGTTTTTCTGTGACAATTTGAAATTTAGATTTTTTTGTCTTCAACGGCTTTAGTCAATTTAATTTAACATTTTCTGGATTTCTGAGATATATATTTAAGACCGTTTAAGGATATATTTGCGATAAGCCTCATTTCAAAAATGGCCTAATTGTGGGTTCATTTGCAGAAAGACTTATTCTTAAAAATACATATTCTCGACATGCCCAATTTTTTTTAATGTTCGTTAATACACACATCAACAAAGTCTAGGGATACGTTATTTTGAAATCAAACATGGCTTTATTGTTTAAAACCTATTTAGTTTCCTTAAAAAGTTTATTTACAGATTTAAACCTTGTCTATTCTTTATTCAAAATTTAAAAATTAAAATGAGAAACAAATGAAAACACGCAAAGCACAGCGCAATCTTGAGTTGTATCTAATTTCAAGAAGTTGCATTAAAATTTTTTTTGCGTGTTAATTGAAGAAAACCTGATAAATTGTTTTATTTTCTTTTCTCAATTGGTTGTGTAAGCTTTTTAGCGTCATGCCACGCCATCATTTGAGTCGAGATGAAATGTTACGGGCAGTTGGCATGTTACAAAACGGTGCTATTCAACGCGTCGTTGCTGAGTCTCTGGGCACAAGCCAAAATGTGGTATCCAGGCTGTGGTCACGTTATCGCGCTACTGGAGATGTGGCAGAACGGCACACAGGTAGATATCGTGTTACCACTCAGAGACAGGATCGATTTCTCCAAATGACCGCCAGAAGACTACCCAATATCACAGCGATGCAACTAGTGCAAAGGCTCCAGGAGGGTCAGCAGCTGCTGGTGAGCGACCAAACCGTGCGAAGGAGGCTGCATGAAGTTGGTCTTCATGCTCGCAGACCGCTACGAGTCCCAGCGCTGCGACGTGGCAATCGCGGTAGGCGACTTTTATGGGCTCAAGAACATTTGACATGGAGTGATCAACAATGGTCATTGGTGCTGTTCACTGATGAGTCCCGCTATGGATTTCATCCAGATTCGAGACGAACACGCGTTTGGAGAACTCCAGGCAGGGTCAGCCGTCTCCGACATCCACAGGAGGTCCACTCTTACCAAGGCGGGACAATTATGGTGTGGGCAGGAATACGAATCGGCGGACGAACCCAACTCATTTGGATTCAGGGCAGCATGACTGCCCATAGATACCGTGAGGAGGTAGTAGAACGTGTCATTGTCCCGCTCAGGGCCCTAACGGGGCAAGAATTTCAGCTCATGCATGACAATGCACCTTCCCATACAGCGCGGCTGGTGAGGGCCGCCCTTCGAGAACACGATGTTCAGGTATTAGATTGGCCTCCACAGTCGCCAGACTTAAACCCAATTGAACACGCCTGGGACATGTTACAGCGAAGAGCATTGAGGGATTTTCCGCCCAACTTGACAACAGAAGAACAACTTTTCGAACATTTAAAAAGAACTTGGGACTGCATACCCCAGCAAGACATTGACACCTTAATTTTAAGTATGGAAAATCGTTGCCGCTGTGTGATTAATGTTAGAGGAGGAAATACCGATTACTGATTATCAGATTTGGTAAGATTTTTATTCATTTAATTCGATTGAATAATTTTATAAGAATAAAATGATTTTGTTCACTCAGTAATTTTCTATGGCTTAATTAATTTAAGACTTTTATTAATTAGAAAAACAAAATCGCATCGTGTTGTTAATGTTTAAATATCGGCCATGAAATTATCTTTAATTCTTCCATTTACAGTCATAACAAAATGTTTATAGTTTTCTAGATAATCAATGAAATGTTCAATATCCCTAGATTGTGTTGATGTGTGTACATTTAAATATCAGGTATTCTAAATTCTATTTTATTTTTACTTGGTTAATTTCAACTTGTACGCGTAAGTAATTGTAGCGACGATTAGTATTTTTTGTTCGAATTATAATTAATTCACATATATTATTATGGTGAATTACATCGTTTCTTGTACTTGATTTTCACGAATTCTTCATGATTATTTTAAACAGATACATCGCGGTGTGAACGTCATGCCGAGGGTATACAAGCCAGATCCTCGTGGCAAGAGATATAAAAGGTATAGCAAGGAACTCATCGAGCAGGCTCTTCGTGAGTATAATGAGGGGAGCAATTCCTTGAGCAACGTTGCCGAAAAATTTCAAATTAACAAATCTGTCCTCTATAGACACAGAATTAAAAATGTGAAGACTCAAGGAGGCCAGACAGTGCTATCAAAAGAGACGGAACTTGCATTTATAAAATACATTAACGTATAATGGGGATATCCTATGGAACTTTATGACTTAAGGGTTTTAGTTAAAAATTATTTGGATAAATTAGGCGTTACGGAAAAAAGGTTTAAAAATAACTTACCTGGGCCGGATTTCGCCAGAAGTTTTTTGAAAAGGCACAGTGATAAAATAACTCAGAGGGTATCACAAAATATTAAAAGAAATCGAGCTGCAGTCTCTCCAAATACTATTAAAGAGTATTTTCAACAGTTAAAAAATTCTATTAGTGATGTTCCGATCGAAAATATTGTCAACTACGATGAAACGAATTTGGCTGATGATCCCGGCAGAAAAAAGATCATTACTAAGAGAGGAACAAAATACCCTCAAAGGGTGATGAATTCTTCAAAAGCTGCAGTATCAATTATGATGGCATGTACGGCTGCAGGAGAAATCTTACCCCCATATATGTAGTTTATAAGGCTCAGAACTTATTCGATACTTGGATAAAATCTGGCCCAAAAGGAGCCCGTTATAATAGAAGTCAATCTGGCTGGTTTGATTCTAACATTTTTGAGGATTGGGTAACCAGTATGATAATTCCGTTTTTTGAAAATAAATCCGGTAAAAAATGTTTGATAGGTGATAACTTATCATCCCACCTATCAATTGATTTAATAAGAAAATGCTATGAAAAGGATATACATTTTATTTTCTTACCAGCCAATTCCATGCATATTACGCAACCACTAGATGTTGCGTTCTTCAGGCCGATGAAAATAGCATGGAGAAACATAATTTTACAGTGGAAGAAAGTTGATGGTCGAAATCAATCTTCGATTCCGAAAGGTTGTTTTCCCAAATTACTTAGTAAATTAATGGAAAACTTAAAAGAAAATGGCTCAGCAAATGTTATTTCTGGCTTCAGAAAAACAGGGATAAGGCCCTTTGATCCCTCAGCGGTTTTAAAAAAATTGCCTGATTTGGACAATCAAGCTGAACAGCCCGAAATCGTTGATGAGACAGTCTTGGAGTATTTAAAAGAAATGCGATACGGGACGAATAATATAGTTGAACCCAAAAAAAAGAAAAAGCTTCAGGTTCAGGCAGGAAAAAGTGTGTTACTATCGAGCGATGAAGACTATATTGAGACGACTGACCCAGAATACATACCTTGTTTAGTCCCAAAAGAAAAAAAACAGCAGAGAAATGAAAAAATATTGGATGGGGTCACTAAAGGGAAGGGCAAAGGAAAAAAAACAAAATCTAATATAAAAAGCGATTGCAAAGAAAATGATTCACCTAAACATGTAAATCAGCTTGATCATACAGTTCGAAGTTGTTCGTACAACATCAGTCCTTACAATGTAAACAATATGCCTATTATTTTTGAAGACGATCTGGATGGCATCGGGCAAACTGAAATAATTGTTGAAAATGAGGAGAATCCGCCAGTTCCAAAAGAAAAGAAGAGACAGAAAAATGAAAAAAATACGGATAGAGTTAGTAATAAAGGGAAGGGTAAAGGAAAAAAAACGAAAACTGATATTAAAACCGATTGCAAAGAAGATAATCCACCTAAACATGAAAATCAGCTTGATCATACAGTCGCAAGTTGTTCGTACAACATCAGTCCTTACGACGTAAATAATATGCCTGTTATTTTGGAAGACGACCTGGATGTCATGGGGCAAATTGAAACCATTATAAGGAACAATGAAAATGAGCACAATCCGAAAAAAATTGAAATTATTTCTGATGTCGTGGTAAGCGATGCTGAAATAAAAAGGCTCTTAAATAAAGCTGAACCAAAAAGCAAATCCAGGTGGCCTAGTTACTTCAGGAATGACGCGGAAATAATAAAAGATTTGATGGAGTTAGATTAGAATCTAATAGTAGTATAAGGTTTTAAACTAAAATGGTTATAAGAATTTAAAATGGGATATTTTTCATGTTAATTATTGCTTTTGAGTTTCTGTAATTTCGGCGCTGATGCAAGTGCCATGATCACGTTAGAACTAGTAGGTACCTAGTTCTTCCGTTTTGTCCATATGCAGGTACCAAATTTTATTATTAATAGTTATTTTTGATCTCAAATACTGATTGCATTAAACCTAAGATTTTTTGCCAAATATATTATAGTTAAAGCATTTAATTGTTTATGTTAGAATTTAGATTTACTTTTTTATATATAGATTGTTATTTTTTATTATTATTTTGATTTATCTAGCTCTCTAGAATGATTATATTTTTAGATTATGCAAATACTTTGGCTAATACAGTTGAAACAATATATAGATATAAAGTAAATGATACAGATAAAAAAGATATACTTATAATCCTTTGTAATGTCGCTAACGCTAGATATTATACCTACCTATATGATTATAATTACAAAAATTAAACTCTTCAATTATTTTTGATAGTTGTTTACTGAAAAACAAATACTTACATAGGTATAATAAAAGCTGATTTTAACAACCCTAACGTTTTTTCTCTATTCACCCCTCTGTCGTATCTTTTGACCCCAGTTTCAAGGTAAATAGAAACCGCCTACTTTTTCCTATTTAACAAATAATTCTCAAATTTATGCATAAATAAAGAATTACCATTTGGTAAATTAAAACGAGACTCGCACTTCGACAATTCTTTAATAACAGCTTTCATACAAAATATTTAAGAAAATCAGCGTAGAAGTTGAAAGTTGTGTCTATTCACCCCATTTTACGGTAGTTAAAGGCATTGAAAATTATATTTAGTAGTTCAGCTAAAAATAAAAATAAATATTTTAGAATTTTTGGGAAATTCCACCCCAAGGGCGTAAAATAGGGGATGTAAGTTTGTATGAAAAGTGTGTAATTTTTTAAGTGAATAGCATGGAAATTGGTGGCCTTTCCGTTGAAAATAAAAATATGTATTTCAGGATTTTAGGAATTTCCACCCCTAAGGGCGTCTAATATTCCAAATAATATTTCTAATTCCTCAGAACCATTATAGGTAGGTATACCCACACGCAATATACATCCCCTATGTATGTTGCGTGTGGGTATACTAGGCTATGGAAGAAGATGACGCCACGCACTACCCGGTTGAATTTTTGGATTCCCTCAGCACACCCGGACTTCCAGCCCACAAAATAGTTTTAAAAATCGGTGTACCAATAATTCTCCTCAGAAATTTATGTCCCCCCAAACTTTGTAACGGCACTTGACTCAAAGTCACAAATCTGCAGCAAAACATTATCGAAGCTGAAATATTAACAGGTTGCGGCGCCGCGCCGGTGATATTGTTTTTATTCCAAGGATACCTATAATTCGTTAAAACTTTCCTTTCGCTTTCAAACCAGTGCAATTCCCAGTCAGTCTCTGTTATGCCATGACGACTAATAAAGCTAGACATTATCCGTTGCGGGGATGGACCTAAGTATTGGATGCTTTTCCAATGGTCAACTATACGTAGCTCTTTCACGCGTAAACAACCCCAATAGCGTTTTTGTGTACGCTCCAGATGGTTCCACAGGTAAAATAAAGAAGCACTAAATTAAATTAAAAAAGAAATTGTATCGGTATCCTCCCACAGCGCTTTACACTAAAAAATACATTGTTAAGTTCCGACATCCACGCGAACGAAGTCGCGGGCACAGCTAGTTTAACAAATATATTTAAATGTTCACTTAATTGTATTTGTGTCTAGTATATCAATAATATGAATCACCAAAATGTTGTCGACGGTCACCGTTGATAGTGCTCTAGCTTGTTGGTAGTGCTCCTGCCTACGAAGCTAGTGGTCCTGGGTTTGAATCCCGGTGAGTGCAAATATTTGTGTGATGAGCACGAATATTTGTTTCTGAGTCATGGATGTTTTCTATGTAGTTAAGTATTTATCTATCTATATAAGTATGTATATCGTCGCCTGGTACCCATAGTACAAGCTTTGCTTAGTTTGGGACTAGGATGATCTGTGTGACATTGTCCCTATATATAGATATTATTATTATGTTTGTACGCTCACAACTTCCAAACGACTGCACCAAATTGCATAAGTCTTTCATTGTGTTCCTTATTGTCAGGAAATGGTTTGTAAATGACAGGCAAAAATAATAGCAAATATTTGGTGAAAGAACAATGGTATACATTACAATGCTAGACTTTAGATAATATTGAAGGCAAAAATATATACGAAAATCGCCGGGACATGCAGTTTAATTAAAAGAAACATTTATCATTTTTCCATAGGAAGGCGACGATCTCTACTATTTAAATTCCATGGTCAGAAACAATCGCGCTACTTTCATAGCGGTCAGAGACGACAAAACGCTACTGGACGCGGTTTCAAAAGGCGCCGTTCTTGTGAAGGAGGTGTCTGCTGTCGACTATCTCATGTATAAGGACTACATATCGAAGAAAAATGTTGATGAGAGCGATCGTTGCACGTACGTTGTAGCGCCCAACGCTTTTATGACGCAGCAGCGGGCGTTTGCATATCCGCAAGGCAGCGCGTTGAAATATTTGTTCGACCCCATGTAAGGCAATATAATTTATTGAAGTAATATGCTATTATATAATTTACTAATCTTTACTTAATCTACACAGTACACATATAATAAAATCGTAGGGAAGTCAAAACTGTACATGGAATATTTTGTAAAAAGGATACTTGGAGCGTGATCTACGATCGATTTCGAAGCCAAAAATATAGTTTTTAGAATGTTTGTGTGTGTGTCTGTATGTATGTCCGGGCTAAACTCAAAAATACTGCATGGATTTACTTCAAATTTTGCATAAATATTACTAAGAGGTCGGGTCAATATATAGGCTATATACTATCACGCTATCACATACGGGGGAGGAGCTGTGATAATTTATAAAATTTGACGCGGATAAAACTGCCGGACACAGCTAGTAGATATTAATTAATGTAACAAAATTACCGAAACATATTTAAAGAAAGTGCATATAACTATTTTATAGCATGTTTTACAAGTGCGAGCGAGTTGGCAGTGCGCTTAAGTCTTGGCCAAAATGTTTGCATAACATTCGACATGTATAAAGTCGTCGCATATGTATAAGAATAAGAAAACAAAGGAAGTCGTATCTTTTAAACCTTCTAAGTAAATATGTATACACTCCAAACTATTTCATATTAGTTATTCTTTTAGGTTTATGTTAGTAAAGCTGTTATTTGACATTTACAAACAGACACCAATTTTGTTTTATTTTTATAGATTTCAGAGAGTACGCCAGTCCGGTATAGTGCAATTCCTGAAAACAGTAGATATTCCCAAAACGAAGATTTGTCCGCTGGACCTGCAGTCCAAGGACCGAAAGCTGAGGAATAGTGACCTTGTCATGACGTACATGGTGATGGCTGCAGGATCTGGAACTGCTGTAGCTGTTTTCTTAGCAGAGGTCGGTCCTAAGGCAATCCAATTATTAATTTTAGTTTAGTTAAGAGTAGGTATAATATAATAATAATATATCCTGGCCCACGAACCGGAATACGCAGCGTTGACAGGCCCCTTACAAGGTAGACCGACGATCTGTGCCTCTAGCACGAGTTCCTGCAGTTTACTTACTCGATCACACGTACAGTTTCCTCCCATACATTGAGCACCAGCGCCTCTCGCGGAAACTATTAAGAACTAAAATTCTGGTGCTCAATGTATGGGACGAAACTGTGGCTCTAGTACGAGATCCTGCAGTTTACTTACTCGATCACACGTACAGTTTCGTCAAGTTAACGTTAATCGTTAATCCGTTAATATGTGTAAAATTGCATTGTTATATGTTTGCATTAGTGAACTTATAAAACCTTTTGGTTTAGGTTCTGGAAGTTAACAGGATAGAAACAAAACAAAATACTTGTATACCTAATTAAAATGTGTAATTTAATCGTCGAGCATAAGGTGCATATTCCCCTTCATGAGCAAAAGTCTCCACAAACGGAAGGGAATATATGGAAAAGTTGAGCACCCAATCATCTGAGCCGTTGCTGCCAGAAAGACTCGAAGCTGATACTTTGCCAAAGCTTGTGCGAGAAACTATCACAAATATTATTCCAAAATCAGCTGTGCAGACCTCTACAGATGATGAAGAAGAACCTCCAGCCCAGAAAAGATGGCAACGTACGTTTTGCAGGAATAAAAAGAAAAGATTGTCTAAGATAACATGCGCCAAATGCAGTTTACGACGAATACAAAAAAAAATGCTTTCTATGGCTATGAAACCAAATTTGGAGCCAAATAATTATAATTTTCTGTGATTATTTTTTACTTGATTAGTTCATAAGAAATAACTAAATTACTTTTTGAGAAAAGATATATTATTTTGTGATTTTAATTAGCTGTAAGCGGAAGACTGCAAATTTTGTTGATTTTTTCTTGAGGTTTTTTGATTTAAGTTTAATGTTTCAAATGTAATAAATTAACTAATAAAGTTTTTTATTATTAGTTCAATAGCCACACATTAAAACTAACAGGTTGATAAATATACATAAAAAAGTATTTAATAATAAATAAATATAAATGTATTATGCGCCTCAGAAGCGTATGGTTATCTTTAATGGCAGTTTAAATAAGGTTATCTTTCTAGGGTTAACGATTAACGGACTTCTGCATATTAACGGAAGTTAACGTGTCCGTTAACATTTTTAAAAGATAACTTAAAAGTTAATCAGTTATTCAAAATGTTAACTTCGTTAATTAACGGATTAACGAGTTAATGCCCAGCTATATATAATAGGTCTTTACCTATGAAATTGCCGTTTTGTATGAAAAAATTTAAACGAATTTTTTTCATGAATTTTTTTATTTGTATTAATCGAAGTAATCACCCATGCAATCAATGCATCTTTGCCATCGCAGTGGCAGTTTATTGATGCCCTTCTTAAAGAAATCAGCTGGACGGGAGGCAACAAATTCTTCAAAGGCATTTTGTACTGCCTCTCGGGTATTGAATTTTTTTCCCGCCAAGAAGTTATCCAAATTCTGAAAAAAGTAGTAGTCTGTAGGCGCAAGGTCTGGTGAGTAGGGCGGATGACGGAGAGCTTCCAACCCCAGTTCTTGCAACTTGGAGACCGTCTGCTGTGCAGTATGAGGTCGCGCGTTGTCGTGCAGGGGCAGCGGAGACGAGCGATTGACCAATGCTGGTTGGAGATGCGCCAGCTTCTCCATCATTGTGCTCAGTTCTTCACAGTACACATCTGCAGTAATGCTCACCCCGTTTGGTAAGAAGCTGTGATGAATCACACCGGCGCTAGACCACCAAACAGTGACCATCACTTTTCTAGGGGTAAGTTTTCGTTTAGGGCATTGTTTAGGTGCTGAACCAGGATCCAACCAACTTGCTGAGCGCTTGCGGTTATCAAACAGAATCCATTTTTCATCGCAGGTAACAATGCGGTTCAAAATTCCTTCATTTGTGTGTCTGTTGAGCAGTGCAAGGCACGTCTCGACGCGTACTTCGCGCTGGCGATCATTGAGTTCGTGGGGCACCCATTTGTCAAGCTTTTTTACCTTGCCAATTTGACGCAAATGGACCAATATTGTTTTGACGCTAACGTCGAAAGCTGCTGCTAATTCAGCCGTAGATTGTGTATCATCAGCTTCCACAACCGCCTTTAATTCGTCATTGTCGACCAAAGTCTTCGGACGACCGCGAGGTTCATTTTTCAGGTCGAAATTTCCAGAACGGAAGCGAGCAAACCAATAACAGGTGGTGCGTTGGTTTGTAGTGTTAGCTCCGTAAACGTCGTTGATGTTGCGTGCCGCTTGTGCCGCGTTGCTGCCACGACGGTACTCATATTCCATAATTACTCGAATTTTTAACGTATCCATGATGACGAAAAAGATTGAAATGCGATGAAAATGTAACACTAATCAATAAAGAAATGACTACTTTTGGAAAAAAGAATCCATGTTTTTAAAATAAAATTAATTTGAAATTAGAATTCTTAGCCAAACAAAAATTATTTTGATTTGAAATGGCCAGTACTGCAGAACGGCAATTTCATAGGTAAAGACCTAATATTAGTATCTATATCTGTTATCTGATTGCCAACGTACGTCTGCTTATTTATTTGCTTAGATATTATTATTATTACTATATTGTTTTATTGTTCTCTACATTATTATTGTCCGTCGTCGTAGGTGAAATTCGGCCTGGAGTAGGTACACAACTGCTACTACTTCCTACATCATGTTCTTTTTTATTTACAGATCATCAGCAAACGCTACGGCTACATTAAAATAAGAAACACTAAGAAGAAAAAGACAACTAAAGTGAAGCCATCTAAACATGTCCAACCTTATGACGACACTCACCCTCCGCCATACGAGACGCTTTTCGGCAAAAATCCAAAGTTCAACGGCGAAAATACCAAGACAAAGATTATAAATGGGAGGGAATATTATGTGGTTTACGCAAACGGCGGCATTAAGAAACTGATACCTGCCAGGGCGCCCTCATCGCTCCTGTATCGCTCTGACAAATAAAATAACTATTAGAGCTTGCGCAGACTATGGGATATAGCGAACATATCCGTAGTGCATTCTTATTATTTCTCATACAGGTCTCAAGCTTAGTGCCTTAGTATAAAAATAGACAGTACGGATACCACCTACCAACGGTCGAATCGGCACACACACACAAACATGCTCAGCGACAAGACCCCTAAGCGGTTATCGCGGTGCTGCCAGTAGTGAGTGCCGCGTCAAAACGAGTGGTCACGTATACGTTTAACTCCGCAATCTTATTAAAAATCGTATTTTAACCCGACCTTCAGATTTATAAAACAAATATGTTTTAATAAAAAATAATAACAGGTATCTAAAACATTAAAAGTTACAACCCTACAGCTTAAATAGCGCGTAGGTAATTATATCATCAACTAGACTTAGTTACTTTTCTGGCCATATTTAGGTATACTTTGCTATGTACTAGTACGGACTTCAGCTCTCTTAAAAGTTTTATAAATCTGAGAAATTGTTCCTAATTATAGCAACACATTGTGTAAACTTTGAAGATAGAAATATGTTATCATTACGGTCATTTGGTTACAGTTTGTCCACGTATACCTTCATGTGACGTGAGGTATTGGGTGGACAAAAGTACAACCTTATTATAGTACCTACTTATAAGTTCGAGCCGCGGATATTGTTTAACTGCACGTGTAGCGCAGCGGTTAAGACAATCACCTTGTCGCTTCGTGTCCCAGGTCCGATTCTCGCGCAGGACAACTTTTTGTATGCTCCATTAATCTGGATAAACTTTTTGTCCATCAATTATGTTTGTAAAATACCTCGCGACACGGGAATAATTTAGGGAGTGCGGGAATTGTCATTAAAAAAATGTGGCATTCATGGCCTTAATTTGAGCAGGCTCTTAATTGACGACTCTGAGCAGAGCTCATGCTATGCGTAATATCAGGGGGATTTTAACACAGTGAACTCAATAGTAGTATATACTGTCGATGACTTCTTAGTGGAGCTAGCGTAGCAGTGTAGTAGGTATGTCCTTCTTTTTACGCTCATCCAATGAAATCGCCAATCACCAATGAAACTTGTCTATTTGATTACGTGATTGATTGATTGTGTTTTCATTGGTTGAACGCTGTAGAGATTATATGACTACACCACCATTGCTGCAGTTTCTATATTCGAGCTACGGGTATTTTTCTAATATGGCAGTTAATTTTATCACTCGTTCTATGGGAGATTTATCAACATTGAATTATTGATTGGTAATACAATCTGTAGTTTGAATATAGAAATTACGTAGGTACCTATAACTTTGAGCATTTACCCATTTGGCTAAATGTTCGAAGCCCTATAAAGTACGGACTTAAGGGCCTCGTGAATGCAGATATTTCCGTACATTTGTTATACCAGAAGAAATTTAAACAAAATTCCTATGCTACTTGTATTCATTAGATATATTTAGAAATCTAAATACTTACTGAATGTAAGAAATAGTAAAAATATTATGTAATTTATTACAAACTTATAAGAGCCGATAAACGCTGTTGAATTTCAATCATTGTACAAAAAGAGTTTTCATAAGGAAAAATATTGATATTTGGAATGTAGGGAAATACCTATGCAATGCAAATAAATTAGGTACTTACTTACCTACTGAAGATTAATAATATAGGTATAGTCTTTTCATCCCGTGAATGTATTCACTACGTATCATTCGTTTTAATTCGATATTAAAACAATGTCTATCGAACACATGGAAAATGTCTTTTTTTTTCTCTTTTATAAAATAATTCTTACTTGCATAAACTGTATTAGTGTACATAGCATATTATGTACTAAAGCAATTCTTATGTATGTATCCAAATTACTGTATTTATAGTTAAGTGTTCCCTTTAGTTAGCACCAAAATCATATTTTTTATAGTTTAGTGTTGACTTTAATTGGCGCCAAATCCATATTTCTATACTTTAGTGTTCCCTTTAGTTGGCGCCAAAGCCAATATTTTTATAGTTTATTATTGCCTTTAGTTATGATACTAAATAACTCCTAGCTGTAAACCCTTTTCATAAGTAATCATCAACTAACTGTGATAGGGTTATATTGAAGCTGGAGTCCTTATTTAGAAATAATTATAGCCTGTAAGTATAATATATTGGAGTACATGTATTATTACTGTATTAATAAATATAAATAATTTGTAAAAGCGTATCACTATGTCGCACATAATTTATATAATGGGGCGGAAATCCTTGTAGATTTTGAGCAATAAAGGTATTTACTTAATTTCTTGTTTCAATTTGGCATCAAATTAGTTAGAACCCTATACATTGCCCCATAAAGGAGTTACTATTTTGTGAAGACGGGTAGTTGGTACCTACCTATGTAACACAAGATGCATAACTCATAGGTACCTACTACCTCTCTCTCTTCTTATCTTCATTATATTTCCTATTTATATTATGAGTATTCATCATTAGCCTTACTGTCGTCTACTGCTGGAAATAAACCTCCCCAAAGGCTTCCACAACGTTGCCATCTGGAAGGGTGTGCCGACCGCAGTTAGGTAGCTAGTAGACAAGTTCCGCTGCTACCTGCTGTATCCCTTACTCACCTTTTTACGACACCCACGGGATGGTATGGGATGGGATGGCCCTGTTATTCTTTTTGGCACGGACACGAATGATTTATTAATTACTAGCGGCCCGGTACGTGCTTCGCTACGCATAAGGCATGGTAATAAAAAAAATGATTATTAAGTTCATTTATTCAAACAAAAAAATATTTTAAATTGCTAGTTAGTAAAAACTTCGATATTACACTTTTTCAAGACTTTTATTAAATTTTCTCTACGTACAAACCTTCCCTGGACTTCCACAAATAATTCAAGACCAAAATTAGCCAAATCGGTAAAGGCGTTGTTGAGTTATAACATTACAACGAAAAGTGGCATTGATTTTTATATATATAGATTACGACGTATATTACGTAATTAATTATGACGAATTTATTAGTATGTCCTTTAAATATTTTTCAAAGGGTTTTATACTTACATATTACTATGGGAAATTCAAATAAGAAAATAAAACTATAAAAAACGATAGAACTTTAATGTGAATAACATTTCTAATCACAAAATTATATATCGTGATTGACGATGCTAACAGTACATATAACTAACGCCCCTGGCGTCAAAACATTCAGAGTTTTAAGTAATTAGTGTTCACGACCCTAATTGGTTGTACGTACTAAATTGAAAACATCATATTAATATAACAATACCTTTGTTAATAAAATCGTCGCTTCCAATAATACCAAAGAGAAAATTTTCATTTTCTTTTACTTATGTTTTGTTTTTACCAAGTTCTAATAACGATTCTATTAAACCAATTTGAACAGTGAACAATAATTACGCAGAACAGTTTTATTCTAGTTCAAAAAAACAAGCGCCTTTCTACGAGTAGTTAGAGACACTTAATCTACCTGAATAACAAAAACAACTTTAGACATATTTCTAATGCAGTTCCGAGAACATTGACAGTATTTCAACCTGCATTTCGATAACAGTATTCACCTTAGTCGAATTGGGAAAGCTGTTTCAAATACTGTCGGTGGTCTTAATTTATTATTTTCAGATAAAAACTTGCAGAACACCAGTTCGCAAAATACATTCGTATGTATGATGTAGGTATGTGATGTCAAAATAATCTTTATATTTTTTACATTACATACATACGAATTTTATAGTCACTTATAGGAGCCAAAATAGTTCTTCGTTTTTCGAATTTTGCTAACAGATTTTCTACAGGTTCTTTATTTCAATTCATAGATACAGTTACTAAGGTATCTCCACACTGTTTAAATTTGTATCTTGACAAGTAGTACCCAAACCTGGTACCAGAGGCGCTTGTGTAATCTTAGCTTTGACAATACAATGGAAATTAATTTCCCACATGGCCAGAACATTTGGAGTGTGTGCAATAACAATTTCAGCTAAATGTGATTCAACTATCTAAATTATTATTGTGATATACCCGTCAAATACTCTACTTTCACTAATAATGAAATGCTTACTTTCCTTGTAGTGTCTAGGTACTTAAAACTATGAAAACATCACATTATAATTAATACCCTTGTTAATTTTAGGTTCATAAGGGTAAGTATTACGTCTTACGCTATATGTTATAGAATTTATTACAAATGTGTAAACAAGCTAAAGGTGTTTTATTTAACTCGGCGGTTACTAGTATTATATAAGGCTAAATGGTATACAGCTATCAGCTCTATGAGGATGGGTTCTAGCTCTCTAGAGACACGTGGCTTTACCCAGCAAAAATGAGCTCATGCTGCACGTAGTATATAGGTTGTGTATCATAAAGCGGGCTCAATATGAGGATGGGTCCTAGCTCTCTATAGACACGTGTATTTACCCAGCTCTACAAATGAGCTCATGCTGTTCGTAAATACGGGTTGTATAACATAGAGCAGTCTCAATATGAGGATGGTTTCTAGCTTTTTATAGACAGTTAATCCAGACTGCAGACTAGCTCAAAATGAGCTCATGCTGTTCGTAAATACGGGTTGTGTAACATAGAGCAGTCTCAATATGAGGATGGTTTCTAGCTCTTTATAGACACTTAATCCAGACTGCAGACTAGCTCAATACGAGCTCATGCTGTGCGTAATATATGGGTTGTGTAACATAGAGCAGTCTCAATATTAGGATGATTTCTAGCTCTCTATTGACACTTAACCCAGACGTAACTAGAGAGTTCATAAAGGAAAGCAGACTAGCTACAAATGAGCTAATTTTGATAGTAATATTGCAAAAAGAAATATACTAACCCTTAGTATGTTTTCAGCATTAGGCATAATCGGGGATATACATGTATTATTTTCAGAAGAAGTAAAGTGCGTTTTCTGAGTTTTATCATCTACTGGGGGCTAACTTCGAATTTGGTAGGCGATTTAGATTGGCCTGTTTTAGAGGAAATGCACGGAAGAAGCACTTTTTATTCTCATTGAAACGATAATCGGATCGGCACATAAATCAGGCGCCGACCGATGGTTTCATGTGTAATAAGACGCAGCACTGTAACATCGTCTAAATACCAGAAGAACCGGACCGGAACCTAAGACCGGACAGTCCCACATTCCGACGGGATCCGGATTTCAGTTCCGGGACGTCACTTTCTGCAATTGGCCTGAATTGGATGTTTCTGATTTTAGTAATTAATAAATCAAACTTTCATTTATTAAGTTCCTAGAAGTAAAATTTAAAGACTCTGTAGAGCACAGCAATCTGTAAATAATCTAATAATTTAAAATTCCTAAGCAAGCTTACCTCTATACTCGGTAGAACACATATTTAAAGACTTTAACACGACTTCGTGAACTATCTGTACATTTAATATTTGATTGGAAAAGCATCCGTACAATGGTGCCTAAAATCATCGTTTTATTCTACTACGCATCGCCATTTTGCTAGTTACGTCCAGACACAGACGTGACAAATGTCAAATAGGTACCAACTGCATTGTAACCAACGAAGAAAACTCCTAGTCTAGTCTCAGTTTGTCATTTCCCATTATGTCACATTTGACACCTGTCATTAAAATAGACGTAACCGGTAATGTGTGGCGCCGCGTATCATACCAAGGCGGTTTTTGAAGCCTTTCTATGTAATTAATTAACAATTTCGACACTTATAATTTGAGATGATAAGTATTATGTTCACCAAGTTACCTTGCTCTATGTATCTGCTAATATATTCATTATTATACACACTATATAATTTCTATAGCCTATATATAATGACGAAGAGTCAAAATAAGTTCAAAAAACTGTTTTCTATCCGACATACTCTATATGATTGTCCATTATTTGATGATGATGATGACTCCAGACCGGTTTCGGTCACGGCGACTGCCTCAACTCCGTACAGATAGTTGTCGTTGGTGTGCTCGCATATGACTACAGTAGCCAATCTTATTTGAGAAGGTCCGCGCATATTGCGGGCATGTGAGCACACCATTATTAAAATTATAACTGATCGCCGCAGGTGGTCGGGCTTTCAGTTCGTCACGTCTAGAGTCAAGCTCCGACCGACGATGCTCCTCAAAGTCAAAAACCATTGTTTTTGACTAGAGCTCTCCAATCAGATCTGTCGGCCGCAAGCCTTTCCCTTTCCATTATTTAACATAGATCTAGTAATATGTTTTAGGTTATCTTGAAGACATGACAACGTATAAGGTACGTATTACAAGTGTTTAAATTTTTGATATCGACTGGTCGTAATCATAAGCCGATCTATGTATATTATTTACTGTATACAATATTATGCTAAATCAAATTCAATAAAAGGTCCTTGAATGAATGGTCATTAATTTTCAAAATTGAATTGCTATTAAATTGATATAACACGTGTCTTGTGTTTCTGTCATAATTTTAAAGTGGAGTACTTTGTTATGGATTTCTGTGGAATCGTCACGATTTACAAGGACTAAGAATGAAGATAACCGTTTCGTGAAAAAGATCATTTTAAGAAACGGTTATCTTCAGCATGTCCACCAAAACACGTGAACTGCTGGACAAAGGTCTAACACAAGGATCTGAACAATGGCCGGTTTTGTGCTGTGGGGGCCTGTCTACGATGCTTTTCCAGTTCGTTTAGCCATTTCAGATTCGACCTGCCAGGGAAACTCCGAGCATAGCCCTGTGCATTGCTATTTTGGGTTACCTTGAGCTCATAGTAAGCAATTGCTTGAATTAACTTGAAAGTCTTCAACCAGCGTATGTTGCCGAACACTTCGGTCACAGTCTTTCGACTTGGGACACCGCAGTACTTAGGTCCACAATGTGACGCAGCTTCCTGATTGGATTCCATGCTCGTAATAGACTTCTTTCACAAAGTTTTGGATAAAGGCTGGAATATGTCCAATCTTCACTTAAGTGGTTGTTACAACATGGATGTTCGTTATGATTTTCGACATTTTAGGACTATATCATGAGACATTCTGCTAAAGTATTCTTTTTTTATACCGAGGTCTTCTAAGGTCTCAACTATGAGAATATCATCGGTAAACCGAAGATTGACTCCCCAAATTATAAATTCGAAGCTGAAATGCAGCGGTGAACAGTTTCGGACATTTTACGTATCACGGCTTCACACCTCGCTGTAGTTGTAAATGTTGGAGCTCTGGTCTTGGAGTCGGACCAACATTTTGGTTTTTTCATACTAACACTTTAACACCTCGATATACATACAGGTAGCCGATTTGGCACATTTAAATAGACCTCAGTACTGCCTAGGTTTCAATCGAATCATACATCTGACCTCGGAGGTTTCGGCCTTTCAGCTGATCAATAAATTACCACAATTTAATCGTCCGAGTGCATCGGAGTCAGAGCGTACACCTAACCTTTAACGAATACTATGTATGGACACCGTACGAGTGATGTGCTTTGAAAAGTTGCTCTCTGCCAGTGTAAACAGAGTTCATTTTAACCGATTTTCTGTAACACTTTCGGTACCAACCACCCGACTCATACGTTGAGCGATAGTTCAGTGGCGTGCCCACAACCCGCCTCTTGAGTCGTGTCTATACGTGGCTATAGAAGCACATTGGCATGCCCAGAACCTGACTACCGGGTTCATGCCATAGATGCAAAAGTGTTAATACTTTGCTATCATTGCACTGCATATTGCACTGTGTATTGGAAATAATATTTAACTTACTCATAACATTAAAATAACCATTTTTGCAAGCAACAGTAATATCATACTGTCGCCATCTTTTGACGTATACTAGACAACTGCGTTCACATTTCGAAAATTTATTTTATCCTGCATAACGTAAAGTAATAATCTTAAAGACATAAATTAGGTACATTAAAAAAAACTTACACTAGGTATTTACATTAAAAGCTTTCAGTAACATTATTTTGGTATAAACAAATTACGCTTACATAATAGTTGTGAAATAACGATTGGAAACACGTACACAAAGACCAAAGGAATTCCATTCATACTATGATAGCGTGCTATCATTAAAAAGCCGTAATGCAGAAGTATCTATCAAGGTAAAATGACACTTTTCTACAGTTACATAAAATAGCGTTTACAATGTAGTATTTCACTTTATTACGGCAGTGTTTAGTCGCACAGATAGACGTACTTATATTTTATTGCTATAATATTATTATACCAGAATATAACTGTATTTGTATGACTATCTCGCTTTATCGCGTACACTATCATATTGTAGATGTTCTATACACTTTTATGATCATATACTGATGTTGCATCCTAGTACAAGCACATCTATGAAGATGATAATTAAAAAAAAAACTTTATATTATGTATACTAGAGGATAAAAAATAATTATTTATCACACCTTATATTTAACAAGAACATGATTCTATTAAAAGCAACATCTGTAAGTCGTTAGCATTATGTTGAATAACACAGAAACGTTTGATCTTTGTCATTCTAATCTCATTTTACATTCGAGTGAAAGAGATAAAAATCTAAACTTACTGTGTTTTAAAAATCAAGTGTCTGTGAAGTAATATTTGCAAACACTGGACCTGATTCTAAGCAATACAAACGAAACTAATTTGAATATAATTGCATTTATCTTTAACTTAGTTATATACCTGGACTAACAGATTTATTCGTTTGACAGTTATAAGTGTGCCCTATCCTTTTCAAATGCGTTATTATAGAAAGAGATGTAATGAAATTTATATTATTACTTTAGTTCTGCAAATTAAAGAATCGTTATCAATAAACATATACTAATTAAAATTATCTGAAGTATTTTAATTTATGCATTAGTAACAAATTAGATTGTGTAAGTACATACTTAAATATGAAATGAAATACATACTAAAAAGAATATAGTTATATTTAATGAGATTTAGTGAAATATTTAATTACAACAGTTTTACTAACTAATGTAAGATGGGGTTTATAGGGAGTGGTAGTGATATTGTTATATATAATGTTTAGACTAATGAAGCTTATAATTCTCATAACTAGTATGTAGTGATAGTGATAGGATAGTCCATTACAGCGCGGTCTAGTCCGGCCGGCTGTCAGGCTGCGGGCCGGCCGTCCAGCATTGGCGACGGGAGCAGGGAACTTTAAAGAAAAAATACTGTTATTAACAAACTATTTGCACGTCCTTTGTTGTTAAAAGAGGGTACAGAAAAATTTAAGAAAAAAATTTTAAGAAAATTAATAAAAAGAAATAACAAAAAAAAATATTTAAAAGTTAAAGTTAGAAACCGGAATTAATTCGCTCTTTTTCGTGCATAAGAAAAATCAATATGAATACGAAATTAACTAAAGAAAAAAATATTAAAATAAATAATACAATGTATAAGATATAGGATTCTTATACTAACTATTATTAGAAAATTAGGAAAGCAGGTGTTGAATAAACACATGTAATACAACTTTTATAAAGATCAGGTTTTTAATATATATTAGTACCACAGCATTAAATATATAATTATTTTATATACACGATATATAATAGTAATAAATAAAAAAGAAAAGATACTTAAAGATTTTTTTTAAGAAAATATAACTGAATACTTATCAATAAACAGTTTCATAATGTTAATTTAGAGGTAGTTGCTTTTATAGCTAAGTATATTAATGTTAGTTTTTATCAAGAAGTCTTTAAAAATTTAAAACTTTGCTTTTTAATACTTCACACAATTTTATAGCAAATATTTTATAGCCTCGGAATAAATGCAACGTTGATATGACGAAAGCTATACTTTTTCTTATACTCTGTACGAGTAGGTACTACCTACTGAGCCTACCGATACCCACCAACCGATCAAATTTACGAGTTGTTATAAAAGGGTGTTTGGTTAGGAGCGCGTAAATTTGACCGGCCAATGGGTATTGTTCTAGCTTAATGATTAAATCTTCCGCCCTGGTAGAAAAAGCGGCTATGCGTTATTGCACTTACACAAGAAAGGTAGAACAAGAGTTGCTTAATCTCTGTAATACACTATCCAAATCTCTTGATGGTCTCGGCAGTCAATTACACCCTGATCGGCCTGTCCTACCAGCACCGTCTTCTCAGAAATATCCTAATATAGATTTCCAGCCGCTTGACAGTTTTACATTCTCATTATGGGAAAGGCTATAAAACATTTTTATTTATGTATTTCTCGAACTCAAATTTAAGTTAAATTGATGACAAATTTACTTTAATAAGTAGACACTAATATAATATAATTCAAAAAACTAAATCAAAATTAAAATCGGCTCATATTCTTTATAGATATAAGCTTGTAAAGTCACGTTCTAGCGATACGACTACGAGATTCTATGGCATCACTACAAATGACGTCATATGTAAGTATAGCACGTTCTTAATCACACATAATCATACTAATATTATAAAGGCGAAAGTTTGTGAGTGCGTGTGTTTGTTACTTCTTCACGTCACAACGGCTGAAGCGATTTAAATCAAATTGGTATGGAGTTAGCTGATACCCTAGATTAACACATAGGCATTAATTTATAAATTTAACGTATAATTTATAAAGGTTAACGCGGTAAAACCGCGGGGCACAGCTAGTTTCTTATGAGTTCGTTAGTTCTAAGACAATTTGAGTTTTGTTTTTACTGTTAGGCTTTATTTGCGGCCAGTCTTAATGCTGAGAAATTAAAAAAATAGTTACTTAATAGTAGGTTATATTTGAAATTAATAAAAAAGAATAATTTTATATAAAATATTATTTATTACTTAGTCTTTACAATATGTATTATCATTATATTTGTGATGTGAAGTATATTTTACACAATCAGAAAAATGATTTTAGAAGAACTTATAATCGGCCATCAAACTGTTTGATAAGTTTGAACGTATAAAAAATTACAAGTCATTTTATAATAATACTGCTTAGCGGTCACCTACTTTTGGTTTGACATCTATAAATGACTGTCGGTTAAAAGGTTTAAAAGTTCGTGGTACCGGATGAGATATCAGAAATAGTCTGATAATGATAATTTGCTTCATTGCTATTCTACTAACCCGCATTCTAAAGCTTCTAGGTTCCAGCCGACAGGTTGCCTGCCTTGAGCAACCCCATTGGAACACAATGACTCCGTTCTAGATCCCATGCTGCGTTGCCTGCACAAGTATGGAGTCACAGTTGGAGACGCCGAATTTTGTTCCTGTAAAATTAACAAATGGATGTGGTGTATGAGTCTATGATGAAACACAATAATGACATAATTTACATGATATTCATACACGAACTAAACGTGAAACTACATTATACAACAGTGAAATATATAATTTTATGGAGAACTGCGAAGTTACAAACGAGTATGTTTCAGGACAACTACATGATTGAATATGAAGATTAATGGCCCTGAATCTAAGCAATAATACGCAACGAAACTTTTTCATACCTCTCTCCACTCTCTCCTACCCTCTCTCTTTTTAACGTAGGTTTTAGAAAAAGGACAGCGAATCTTTAGTTGCGTCAATTAAGTTTAAGAGAAAATGCTGCGCTTTAGAACCTGCAAACTAAGTAAGTTTTTATGAATTTAACAATTGTATTCCATGTCTTTTTTATATGGAATGTAATAGAAAGAGATGTAAGGATATTTGAATTAGTTTAGCAGTGTATATAGAGAATCGCCAGCAATGTGAACTCTCTTGAAAACTACCAGACTTAAAATCATGTAGTTGATTAAATTATGTATTTACAGATGGATGGTGTTAAATTCAAAACTAAACCATGGTTGTGTATATTTTTTTATTCTACATGAAACTCGACTGGACATAGATATTTTTTTGATTAAGCTCCACAACAGATCTGTCTCAGTTTTGGCATGTACTTCTATCTAGCGGGGCCCCCTTAGCTAGAGCGATGAAAGTGATGAGAGCGGTTAGCTTGTTCAATGTACCTACCAAATATAATGAAGTGGTCCAATGTACCTCCGTTGTATCCACAGAAATGACCTCTGAAGTCGATTTCCATCCAGCGGGGCCCTCCGTCGATATCACGCCGAGATACCTAAAAATGGTGTCAGACGAAACTTGGCCCAATGTACCTTCCTATTCATGTATTTGTTCTTAAAAATGTTTGATGGTATACCAGAAATTAAGTATCAAAGTTTTGTCTAGCCAGCGGGGCCCTTTGTTATTTGAATTTACACGTGCGGAAAAACAGACCATTCTTATGTTTTCCCAATGTACCTCACAGTTATTCGCTATCTACCAAATTTTTCGCGGTTTTTGTACCTAAACAAAAAAAATCTTTTCATACAAATCCCAATCCAATACCAATCGTGTACTACCTACTACATTACTTTCTATATACTTACCAGGTTATTATTAGCTCGCCTTTTCCCTCTTAAGGGATGATTCTATTCATAAATGTGCACAACGTTTACTATTTGACCAACTTCGAAATCCGTATTAAAAAAATAAAAATTTGTAAAACCGCGAAAAAATTGATAAATAGTGAATAACTGTGAGGTACATTAGTATAACATAAGAATGGTCTGAATTTTCCGCACGTGTAAATTCAAATAACAAAGGGCCCCGCTGGCTAGACAAAACTTTGATACTTAATTTCTGGTATACCATCAAACATTTTTAAGAACAAATACATGAATAGGAAGGTACATTGGGCCAAGTTTCGTCTGACACCATTTTTAGGTATCTCGGCGTGATATCGACGGAGGGCCCCGCTGGATGGAAATCGACTTCAGAGGTCATTTCTGTGGATACAACGGAGGTACATTGGACCACTTCATTATATTTGGTAGGTACATTGAACAAGCTAACCGCTCTCATCACTTTCATCGCTCTAGATAAGGGGGCCCCGCTAGATAGAAACACATAGTTTTGGCCACTCTAAATTTTTTTTTCACTTCCAACCCAACATTTATATGTAACTTGTCAAAATATCTGTCTATAAAATATGTAATACTTTTAATGGTACTAAGACTCTTATCTATAAACTTATAATAGTTTACAATGTACGGTAATCAAATGTCACTAGTGTTGTAAATAAATTAAATATCAATATATCAATGATATGTACTAATTTTAATGATAATGTACAATAGTTTTATGATAATCGAAAGATATTGTTTCTTAATTTCAATAGGTCCGGTTTCGAAATCAATGTTCTTTGATCATTTTATTACTTTTGATTTGATTTAGTCATAAGTGCCACTCATGGCTGAATCATTATTTGGGATTTCCCAGTGGCTAAAGAAAGTGTTCTACTCTATAATGGCATACCTCTCTATAGCATTTACAGTGCACAGTCTCCTACAAATGATTGCGCTAGAGAAGCGTGCCAGTTTAGAGTACAAATTGTATAGTATTTTCCAGAAGTTTATCTGATAAAACATTTCATAAATTAACAGCAGCTATTTGAAAAGCTAGATAAGATTATTGATGATATATGTAAAAGATTAATAGGAATATTTATTAATTGATTGATCGAACTAATGCCAACTATGTTGTCATATATTTAACCTGTTTAATAAAAACAATACTCATAAAATAATTATTAAAAAAGCATCAGATCAGTTAATATACTTTAAAAATTTTAAATTATATTCATATGCATTTCTCAAGAATTACTCTGTTTTTATTTACGTCAAGCTTGCTCAAATTTGACGTTAAATGTTCTGAACTGACAGGTGTCATGAACATACTTAGAGCGGCCGCACATGGCTAATATTATAGATCTAATTCATTTATAAATGAATAATTGCCTCGCTCTTGTGAAACTTCCCAGAATGTAAACAAGATTTTTCATAATTAAGCTGACATTTCTAATTTAGCTAAAAACGTATTGCTTATCAGTTATCACCAACAATTAACAGCAGATTTCAAAAACCATATTTATCCAATTACAGTACATCTAGAAACTGAATATGAAATCTGTTCCTGTCTCAATGTTCATAATAAGAATCAACATATGGATTAAGTGGGGATGGTAGGTTATTTAGTGGGGATGGTAGGGAGATTTAGTGAGGATGGTATGGGGATTTAGCGGGGATGGTATGGGGATTTAGTGGGGATGATATGGGGATTTAGTGGAGTCGGTAGGGTAGAACCCATCCTACCCGCTTTTAACCAACATAATATTATTTATATACAAGGTGTAACATAAATAATGGACATAAGTTAAGGAGCTTAATTCGCCTATGAAACTTAACGTATAGCATCCAAAAAACGCTATAAAATGAGTAATGGGAAGTTAATCATTTTATTGCGTTTTTTGGATGCTATATAGATCTAAGAATACTGATCAGCTGATGACTTTTGTATAGGTAGACAAAACATTATTTTTCTTATTCACAGTTTGTAATGTGCTGTTTTTGCGACTAATACTCTTTGAACGTAAGTGTTTTGTCCAGTTTTGTGAACCATCAACAAAAATTAAAATAGTTTATTAATTGGTTCAGTTTTATAAATAGATAGATTTTGTCAAGTTAAACTCACTATTTATTTTACACCTTCTATAATAATCAGCCAACAACTTATTAGCCATATTATCTATAAACTTATTAAGTACCCTTATATTATATTGCTTGTTATCGCTTGTTACTAATAAAAAAGAGAAAACAAGCCCATACCCAATATGCTATATTACAATTAAATTTTAGTTGTTAGTAGTAATCACTGCCGCGTTTCAATGCAATATTAATTAAATTCATTCTAATATAGTTCTTATGAATATTGCGGGAAGGTGCACTGAAACAGTTTAGGCGCGAAATGCTGAGGGAAAATAATCGACACGTTAGAACCTGTCGATGAATTACGCCCAGTACCCGTAATATAAATAAGTAGTTTTAGTTTGACAGTTCTATGTATGTCCTGTTCTTTTCATACGAGCTATATTAGAGAGAGAGAGACAGCTCGTAGTCGACTGAAACGCTCCGCACTTTCAATTTTATAGTTTTAAAAATATGATTTTCTTTTCATATGATATTTATTAGAAAGAGATATAAAAGTTCTCATGTAAAGTAGTTTTGTTTGACATTAATATGAATGCTTTAGTTAGAGGAGAACATATTCGAAGGACTGTGGAAATTATGAGTCATAGCTTAAGTAGGTTTTGTTAAATGCGCGTTAGACATTATGTTAAATCATCAGCTTAGATGAAGGCATGTGGAACGCTCAATATGGCTCTGGCTGGTTTTCTCAAGTAATCCACCAACAGTCTTGTTTTTCGCATACATACTTCCGTTTAAAACCAATTATTATGACATCTTATTACTCAAACACAGTTGAAAGACAAATGTGCCACTTCGGTTCTATTGTTCTTTTTTCATTTAATAATTAATTACTTATATCATTATTATACCAAAAAAGTAACAGTGTTACCAAATAACACACACTTACTGATGGTTATTTTCTATATGCATATATATTATTAAATGTCAGTGGAATGACGTCTACTGCTGGACAAAGGCCTCAACAATGGAGATGTGTCCATCATTTGGCGAGATATGCCATAATCGCCACGCTTGGCATACGGGTTGGCGATCGCAGTATGATGATCATAGAACACAGAGATACTCTGCTTTTAGTATTAAATAAGACCATATTTAATAATCTGGCTATTACGAATGTTTACCTTTGTTAGGTGGTCAATGTGGTCATAGATAAATTGCTATCAGTGGATGTGGGTCATATCAATTAGGGAGGGGTACCTCGGAAAATGCATTGTTAGTAATCGAACGTAGCGGTGCTGCCACCATCCTCATGATTGATTAGTAAATAGGTACGGTCTATTTCACAAGTCAGCATACAGATAATATATTTTTCGTAACATATGCGTATTGTTTTTGATATTTAGTGTTCCTTGGGGTTGTTCAAAATCGTTATTACCGTATTTTTTTTTTCATTTGTTCGGGACACCGGCGATTGCAGTAACTTTACGGTCGTCATTATTAGAACATGATAAAAATTAAAAATATAAGTATACATCGTTTTGTTTCCCCTTTTGTACGGGACATCGTCGATTGCAGTAACCTTGCGACCGTCGTTATTCATTATGTCCGCTAAAGTACGTCCACTGCTGGACAAAAGCCTCCCCAAAGAATAGGGCGATATGCTTTAATCGCTACACTTGGCAGACGGGTTGGCGATCCCGTTTGATGGCCATAGTACACAGAAAAACGCTGC
This sequence comes from Pseudoips prasinana, assembly GCA_951640165.1. Taxonomy (NCBI): domain Eukaryota; kingdom Metazoa; phylum Arthropoda; class Insecta; order Lepidoptera; family Nolidae; genus Pseudoips; species Pseudoips prasinana. The sequence goes on from OX621239.1 coordinate 12,298,077, forward strand.
TGCCCCCGTTCTCCGTTAGAGCTGGTTCACATTAGGTCGGACCGACAGTTTTACCGGCCCGGCAAACGAGTCGGATCCATATTGGCGTATGTATGTCAATAGCGCCGTTCACATTAGGGCGACCCGACCAAACTGTCGGAGCCGACACTTTTACCGTGTGTCCAGCCACGATTTCTGTCGGGTCGGACATAATATTGGCGTACTAGCTAGTATGGCGCCGTTCATATTTGTCGGCGCGAAGCGGCGGCGATGGAAATGATCTTTTGCGATTAAGTCATCAAAGGAAGGAATAGACATTCTTAAGTAATTATAAAACTTTAGCTCGTCATTTAATTCGCTTATTAAAGTTTGAAAAGTTCCAACTTCATTTCGCTCGGCAATTATTGGATGCACCCAATATTTCCTTTTTCTTTTTTTCTGCCTTTTATTTAAATACCACATTGCAATGAAAACGTCGTCGTCGTCCATCCTATACGAAAGACTGTTTTGTGACGACCCAGGCCGGGCAGTAAAACGACCGTACCGACAGTTATATTCACATTAGGCCGGGTCGGCGGCCTCTAGTGTGAACAGCAACAACCGGCAGTCGGTGAACGGCAAACTGTCGGTCCGACCTAATGTGAACCAGCTCTTAGGTATTCCCTAGTACGATTTCTACGTCCCCGACGGGATGAGATGGAGCGATGATATTCTATGCCGTCACCACACAGCATTACCGTCGTTATTAGATCATGATAAAGCTATCGTTATTTTGTTCAAATTTGTACGAAACATCGTCGATCGTAGGTAGTTACTCTGCGATCGATGATGTCCCTAACAAATGCTGGTTTATGTAAGATATGTAAAAAGGGTCCTTGGATAAATACTGAAAGCCCCATTTTCTTGAGCGTGAGAGCGACGTTGAGGTGTCCATCCATATCTGTCATACAAAATATTTATTAATTGTTCTAGTTCCTGCATAAACAGTAAATCCCTCGCGTCTGCGAGTAAAATCACTTAGTGCTTCATAGCACGAACGCAGAAAACTTTTGGCGTGAAAAAGATTGTTTGATTTTATTGTTGGATTGTATACTGTCGAGATAAACTTGAACTCGCCTGCAAAACATGTGTTAAGCCGAACGCTTTTTACATTCAGTACATAGGATAGTTTCGTGCGTATAGTTTTAGTCATTTGACAATTAAATTAAATGTTATTGTTAATGTGTTTCTGCCACCAACGTGCACATGCAATAGAAATACCCACTTCATTAGTATTTATATATAAGTATATCAATAAATATTTCACGTGATATCAACACCTAACTAGGACAATTCTCCATGAAATCAAAGGCGAATAAAATTGTAAATATTTTACTATTTTTATATAAGTACAACAAATGAACACAGCCTCGTTAACAAACATTTGGCATTAATACAAAATCACTTATGTGTTAATAAACATGTCATAATACAACTATGATTTAACAATAGATTGTAGATAAACAAATATATTTTATTTTCTATAAATAATACTATTTAAGGTAAATGCAGGTGTCATTGACCCTCCGCCAGAGAACAAAACATGTTTTTATAATAATAAATTTATCATAAGATTACGCACATATATACAACTTGTACGATAAACAGCGTGACATATCTAAGGAACCCAATCTAAGACTTATGATATCGAAAAACATGAGGAAAATGTTTCTTTTTATAAATGAAGAGTATTAGTTATTAAAAAAAACATTGTCCATACAAAAACTAACGCAATATATAGGAAGACTAAAAAAAACATAAAATTGTCAATTACTTGACGCACTTTGTATTAATTGCAAACGTAGATTGAACTCCCTAAAGATGAGACGCTATTTTTGATTCACGTTGTATTATATTAAGAGAATTAAAATAATAATAATATATTACTGTTTAGCTGATACTGATCCCCTACATATTGGTTTTTATTTCTCGTGTAATACAAGTAGATAAACAGTTGAGTAAAATTGCATAACCCCCAAAAAAACAAACAAGTTATATAAGTCGCCACAGCCCATTATCAATATACAGTATGTTAGTTTAAACGAGGGACATATTCAAACCCACAATAGTGTATGCTTATATGATACTAATAAAAATATGAACAAAACAAAAACACTGATAAATAACAAACAGAACCATGCCAAAAATTACGCAAAAGTCTCACAACGTGTATACACCCTTGCGCTAACGTGTTATTATTATCGCAGAACATGTGCGCGCACGTGATCACTTTAGGTACTGTTTACAAGTTCACTTCTTGCGCACTCAGTGTTCATGATAATGTATTTTATAGGACAATTACGTCAAAAATTTAGGTTATAGGTTTTTTATATATTTGGGACGGGAATCGAATACTGAACACCCTCCCTTAATATATCCCTCGTTTAACCTAACATACTGTATAATAAAATCCATAATTTTTGTAAAATTAGATAACATTATATACAATATCAAGTAAATATTGATATATTAATAAGTAAAATTCATTAATATTTACAAAAAAATAAAAAATATTATTTTAAAAAAATAATCCCACAGCGCATGCCCATGACAATAACAAAAGTAAAAAAAAGAGCGGTCAATAATATCTGCATTTGCCTTAATTACACCAATAATTAAGATATACTTTATTCTACATTAACACACTTCCGTCGCTAGCATATCTATCATGATTAGTACAGTTAAGTCCCAAGGTCCATTGTTCCAAAGTTACAAAAATATTACTAGGTAAATGTGAAAACTAGGAATGAAAATTAACTATAGTGATGTATACAATTATATTTGAGCATCATCATCTTAATAAAAACGAAAATGTGTATAAACTTTTGAACTCGACTGTACCTAAAGTCATGACAGTAATGCATAGTATGCATACCACAATAGCCCCCATTATAAATTCAAATCCCCATTAATACCATTGCATTTCATTCTAGTATTTCATAGGTATTCAAGAAAAAAAGCTTGAAAATTTAATTAAAAAAAAAAAAAAATAATGTCACTAGGACACGCTGACTAAACCCGCGCTCCAGCCAAGAGGTTTTATTAATTTGTCAGTTCTTAGTATGCCTTGTCCTTTTAATACGATCTATAATAGAAAGAGATGCAAGAGATCTAAAATAGTTTAATCGTGAAAAATACAGAATTAAATTACTGAGTGGATCGTCGCGGAAAATCAGGTATCGATAATAAATTAATAATAAGTAGAGTAGTAAGATTTAAAATACAAAACAAAAGTATGCATCACTCCGTTCGGAAACCGTGACCAAACGTGAAAATGATATTTTATTTGTGTTTGTAAGTATTTTTACAATTTTCTCTTAACTATTCTGTGAAATTCCGACCATTAATTTAGTTTAACCCTCTACAACCTATTTCGTCGAAACTTAGTCTCCCAACAGTACAGTACCTAAGATTTAAACGACTTCAAGTAAAGCCAAGCTTTCAGATGAAATACTGTTTGAAGTCGGTCCCGTCCGTTTGGGAGCAAACATACACAAACATAGACTTCAAATTTAAAAATCCAAATCGATGGACATTAAAGGTTTGTTTCTGAATACTTGTCACAGAAAATGGTCATATTTAGAAATAAAGTACGGACCTAACTTTTAAGGCCTAGAAGTCAGCGCGCAACTGTTACATTTGCGCTTCAGTCATCTTTTGATATTAATATTCTAAAATATATGTAGATCAAATTTAAAGTTTTATATTTTTTTTGCACTTACCAAAACTTATGGAAAATCAGTTTTTCCACTTTTTATGGTCCTTATAAAAAATCCAAGATAATACTTGTTCGAAATATTTTTGGAATATTAGCCACACGAGATGACCGAAACATATTTATAGATAGTGCATTCAATAGTTTTATGTCTAACATCTAAACGTGTGAGCGAATTAACAGCGCGTTGAATTCTGAGCCCTAAAAGATAATTTATTTTTATGAAACATAGCTAGGCTTTAGTTTAAATGCCGAATTGAAGTCGGCCCCATCCCAAATATATGCACATACAGACTTCAAATTTGAACATGGTCGGTACCCAAGGATTGTTTCTGTTTCATCACATTAATCATCGGTAAATATCTTCAATGGCGTGGGCTTGGATAGGGGCGAGGAGTGCATTCCGTCCACTGTCAATCTGACCATCTCCTTGAAAAAGATTTATCGAACCCTTATCGTCTCTAAAGTGTAACACTGTAATTAACAATAATTACTGTTTTTAATAATATAGAACCGACTTCAACTTGTCTGTATGGCAACCGATTCGGTCAAAATTTATATGGGAACATCCCCATCGAACTATAAAATCGGTTCACAAACAACAAAGAAATCGCGTAACATACACACCAAAAAAAAACATATAGCCCAAATGAAAACCGCCCTCTTTTCAAGTCAGCTATAAATACATGTAATTCTCTAAGTGATATATATATACCCTTCACCAATGAAATAACTCATTATTTAACAGTTAACAAAGTCTAGTCAGATATTCATGGGATTTCTCCATCAGAATGAATTTATCCGAATGGTTATTAATTATTAAGCTTTCAAATATAAATTAATTCTGCGGAACTGCGGACGGTTCGGACGTGGCTTGTGGGCTATATGACCGCATTAAAATAAATATTTGCGTAAAGACGTAAATTTGTTTTGGGTAATTCAAATAATGCCCCCGATTCAAAGCAATACCAACTAAATGTCTTTCTAATGTAGTTCTTATCATCATCATTATCATCTTTCCTTGTGGCATTTTAGTTTTGGCGCGAAATACTGGTAAAATAAACGACACGATAGAATATATACCGACTAACAGTGACAGCTTTAGTTGTTTGACAGTTATATGAATGCCCTGTTCTTTTCATACGGGCTATATCGGACAGAGATGAAATGTAATTTAAATTAGTGTTCTAAAATACAAACTGGCCAGCAATATTGGTTTCTTAAGCCGTGAGTAAGTAAGTGATTTATTCAAATGATTGTAAATCGAACCTTGTAATTTGACACCCTTCACTAGTAAGATGTAAGTTTTTTTTTAATAATACAACTAACCTAGATTGAGAAATATTGAGCGTTAGCTAGATTGAGCGCCACACATTCTAGACACATTCCAGACACATTAGTCAAACAAAAGCGTCTGCAATATTTTAGCATAATCGCGGCAGCGATTAATATACTTGGCCACTGCAACGACTAATAATATATTTTACCACTCAGATATATTCTTTGTGACAGAAGAAATCGGTGTGACTAGAGCTTGGGAACTTTCCCGCCGAATCAATTTTACACTAAGAGACGTTACTGATATTTCTAATACAACATATAACATAAATAATGTAGATACTTCTATCGAACTACGAACATTGATCGATTTGTGGAACAACTTTTAGATTGGGAAACACTAAATAATATTAATAAATAATCGACTACTCGTCTTGCGCAGTAGGTACTTCAGTCACCTCTGATACCTTGACGCAGTGCACACAGCAACTATTTGTGTGACCCAAATATTATTGTTCCGAGTCTAAGTGCACTTTGTGTCTGATAATTGTCGGTTTTCTTAAAATGTTGGTAATGAGTCCTCAAAACTTTACTGTTACCTTTTAAGCCTTAAGGACAATCTATCAGTTTATCAATAATGACAATCGAAAGATTGCTAAATGAGTGTCTACTTCAATAGGCACTAATTATGCAATTCTAATTATGTCCAGTACGATACACTCTTCTCCTGGATTTAGGTTAGGATATTATTATTTAATTTCTAAATGCGTGGCGCGGGCGGACGGGCGAGAACGTAAGTTTGATCACAATGACGAACGCGAACGAACTCACGGGCATTAGTGATCTTTTTATTAAATATTTGTCACTGAATACATTAATATTAATAATGTATTATACATTTGAATGTCCGGCGCTATAATTATGATATGATCTCTCACACGTAACTGGAAACATTACATTTAATAATATAATAATATCTAGGGACAATGTCACACAGATCATCCTAGCCCCAAACTAAGCAAAGCTTGTACTATGGGTACCAGGAGACGATATACATACTAATATAGATAGATAAATACTTATATACATAGAAAACATCCATGACTCAGAAACAAATATTCGTGCTCATCACACAAATATTTGCACTTACCGGGACTCGAACCCAGGACCACCAGCTTCGTAGGCAGGAACACTACCAACTAAGCTACGGTGACCGTCGAATTATTAATTTAACCCTCTCGTAGCGCAATCGAATGTCAGTATGTGCTCGATCCACGGTTCTATTACTTGATAAGAGATGGCATTAGTAGTTCATAACCTCACTTTGTTATTCTTTAACGTGTTAGTAAATATCGCGTACCGCAGAAATATTAGAACTACTGTATACATATTATTACAGCCGACTGCAAGTAACGAATAACTTTACGGCAAAAAGTACTCGACTTCAAACTTCTGTCAGGGTTTATAAAATGCACGTACTATGCGTTTTATTATTCTAATGTTTCATTATATGTCAATCATTATTACAGCGTACTACGAAATGTAGGAGGTTAGCAATTGAATGTTTTTTAGTAATTAAAAAAATAATTCAACGATAGAATAATTTACACGACACGAATTAGAAATGGTAGGGCTATTATTGTACAAACGTCACTATCGCATATCTATAAGATACATAATATCCCCACGTGTCTGAAATGTACCATCTTCCACTTTGGCGATTTGTACTAGAATTCATACAATGTGCGCAAGTAAAACGATTTTGCCCGCCCACCCATGACGCGAAGCATTTATTCTTTTAAAATAAACTTAATTTTATTTCCAAATAAAGTTAAATTTCAATTGAATTGTTTTACAGTAATATTAGTATTTCTTTTACATAATATCCTTCTTGACCTTCGAAGAATCGGCGACAGTTTTTATATTAGATTTAATTAATATCTTAGCAATCCGAACTCTATAGATAAATTACTTGTCAAAGGTGTTGTTTTCTTCACGACGTAAGAGTTCGTTATCTGTAGTAAATTAACAACACACAAATAGATCCTATTTACAGGACTCTTTATAAGGAAATTCCCTCCATAATTTATCCACCCACGGTCTCGAAATTCTTTTCAATATTTTAACTTACATTAAAAATACTATCTAAATATATATCTACATAATTATTGTTGATAGTTATTCTATTTGTAACTACTAAAGGGGCATAGCTTCGCCAAGTCTTCCACTTAGAGACCCACTTAAAAAACGAAATGAAGCAAAGATTTATGACCCTCTTTTCCATAAACATAAGGTTCAAAATATTTATTTGGAGGTTGAGATTAATTTGGCACGAAATACTGGAGGAATACTAGTGGCACGGCACAACCTGTTGACCAATATTTAACCCAGTGCATGTAATTAGTGTGTGTATTATAAACATTTTAAGAAGTCGGCTAGCCCGACGTATGCTCTGTTCTTTTCATACAAGGTTTATTAGAGAGAGATGTAATAAATGTTTTGTTTCAATAAAATAAAATAAAGTATTATTATAATAATAATAAATATAATATATAATAGCTTAATACTACCCCTGAAAATATTATTATTACACGTTTCATAATTTAAACACATTTTTTTTCATAAATTCATAATACTAATATTACTTTTTCTAGTTTAGCAGTGCATATATCACACATCGCGTATCAATGACGCCGTGTGCGTAGACTCTTGCGCAGTGAGTGCAAGTACAGTGTACACCACACAGACATACAGACACACACCAACTAATCACACAACACTTCCACATACAATGGAACATAATGTAAACCAGCCATAACTTGGCGAAGTTAGACCCGATTTCTACTTAAAACAAATTGAGCTTATTTTTATACTGCGTAGGGGTATTTATTATTTAATTATATACATCATTGTAAGCTCTATATAGTATTGCACAAGCCAAATTGATATTCGTGTACGTAGATGGAGAAATAATTGCATTGATTCTGTACCTTATTCATTGATGTTAAGGTAAAGATTCAAAACTGTTAACAATTCAGTTGTTTTCTTTTATAGTAAACGTTTAGGGATCAGTTTAAGCCTGCCTAGATAAACTATGCCATATCTTCGAACACTAATGAAGTTGGCAAATCTGGTCAAGTCATAAGCCAAGGATAAAAGTCTGACTTTTAGAGATAAGCCCCTCCCACCCGTTGCCACGGTTGTATCACATCTGTCACAGATGTCACACGGAACATTATTTTTAAGGAAAGCAAATGACAGCAAATCAAACCACATTATTAGTATTATTACATGTTCCCATTTATTATAATAAAATAAATCACACAATATTTATTCTCGGTATTTACTTTTATAAACGAATTAATTTGTTTTGAGACCTACATACATCGCCGTTTTGACAACGTCGTTAAGGCGCTATGAATTTTATTAAATAAAAGTGACTCGGCATTCACCACGCGCCAAGACCTTATAACACCCTATTCTCGTCTCGTTTACACCTTATTTTAGGTAATAATTAATAAAATTTAAATCGAATACTAGACGTTCTGACCTCACCTTGGCAAAGAGCAGGAGAAGCTAACTCGCAATAGCCTCTCGTATTTGACTAGGTGTCACGATGCCCAGTTGAAATAAGTATGTTAATATTACTACCACCCAAATTATCCATTTGCTATGTTTCCCGCCACCTGTGCATGTAATTATACTAATTACATAATAAATTCGGGTAAGGGTACCTGTTGGTTGGGCCCGCAGCACGTCGCGTTGTGACACAGGTCGTTCGGTGGACAGTGGAGCGCACACGGGGCTTCAGCAGACGCGCCGCTTATAATCTGGGCACAAACACAAAACATTATTTAAGTTTAACGCCACTATCTGTGTGTGTGCGTGTGTGTGTGTGTGTGTGTGTGTGTGTGTGTGTGTGCGTGTGTGTGTGCGTGTGTGTGTGTGTGTGTGTGTGCACGTGTGTATGTGACATCGTAACTCTCAAACGGATGAACCGATTTCGGTGTGTTTTTTTTTATTTGAATGCAAGGATACTGGTCCTTGCGGTGGTTTTCAGCTATGTTTGGTTAATATCGGCCTAGTAGTGTAAGAGTAAGTTGGAGTGGATAGGTTACAAATATTATGGCATTCTATCTATGCCAGTCAATATTATCATGAATCTAATTTATATAACCCAGGTATTGCTGACCCAGGGATGTTTCAGAAATTCGTATTAGTATCCGCAATAGTAGATCGGATAACTTTCACAAAATCATAAGAATGAACCAGAATGGATATATATACCCAGGAATAAGATAAAATTATTTATATATAGTATAGTATCTAAATTTATGTTAAATCATTGTTTAAACATGTAAACGCTTCTAGGCATGACGTCAGACGTGTGTAAATAAACAACGAGATATCGTGCAAGGTATTATTAAATGAACAAAAAACATATCAAACAAATCCGTAGATTTAGAAAGTCAAATGTGAGATGACACAACCGCAAATGACGTTGATTTGTTTACTTACATATGACGTTAGTTTATGAGATTGGTGATTGTTGAACGCGAAGAAAATATTATCAATATTAGATTTTATTTGTTGGTACCGAGATATAAATAATTTATATTTCACAAAACAATTAAGTAGATGCGATGCGGAGGGATTTTTGGACGCCTTTTTAGGTAAATAGTTTATCTGTAGTTTAACTAATTTTTAGCTTATAATTTCATTTTATGTAATTTAATTATTTACTATTGAATAAATAAATTAATATGATTTATTTCCTTTATCTATGTTTAAGTAGATTATAGATTATACCTAACCTTATTTTAGAAATTTTCATTGTTTTCTTTTTGTTAATCTTTGTACAGACGCCAGCACATACACCTACCTCAATCTGTCAAATTTCTTTTATAGATTTTCAACTTTATCACAACAGTATAAGGTTCACTATCAACTGGGGAAATTTGACATATTGGGGTAGCTAGATGTGCTGGCGTCTGTACCAAAATAAATTTCTACGGAGCCATTTGAATATGTATTGCCACTATTTGTGTGACAAAAACCTCTTCTTTTAATTTTAATACATTAATAAAAATTAATGAAATATAAAGTGATAACTTACTTCATTTCCACCTAAAGGTAACTCGACGAACTCGGGTTGTATGGTGGTCGAGTGAATACCCTCGTTGTGGAAGAACTCCTTCACTTTCTCGGCTATCTTCATGTAATCTGATAGGTTTCTACATCTGTAAAGTGGAATATAATTTAGAATAAAATGTATTGATATATAAAGGGTGCGATGCAAGTCTATCGTTTTATTAACGTTTAGCTTAGTAATCGGCGCCACGCCACGGCTCATTAGCTACGGATATCTTGGTCTCTCTTGCGTGAATACTTCCACGAACGTCTTATCTCTTTAAGGGGTGATTTGTGGTATAGCATAATGTATGGTATAGGGTTGTGATTTTTTTAAGGGGTTATCTTGAATTCTTGGTTAACCCCAATTCCCATGTCTTAAAACTCTTGATACGGTTAAGAACAATACACATAATACAATCGCCAGGATCGATATACGGGTAGAATTGCTGGACAAAATATACCTATTCTTCAGATTTCGACGGCTTCAATGTATTAAGCATAACGCTGCAGTGATCATATTCAAGATCTCATTTTCGTTCCGTTGAATGAATCAGTATTGAAGAAAGGAAATTGGGATATTTGTTGGCATATTAAGTGTTTTTTTTTATATATGCGGATAAAAGAATACATTTAACACCCATCATTATAAACTATCGTGACATATATGTATTAGTTATGACAATGATCATTGTTATTATTGGAAATTAATGTTTTGATACTGTTAGTACATAAGTTATCATTCATTCCATACATAACAATGAAGTTGAAATTAAGAAGTATCTTTGTTTTAATCTCAAGTTCATTGTGCTGAATGGTTATTGATAATTGAATTGAATGTTACACTGAATGGGAAATGAAAACAATAATCATGTTCCTCGTCCCGCGCACCCACTACGTGGTGGATATTTGTTCTGTTTTATAGAGTAGAATCTTAGGCATAGTATATTATAATCTACTACTGACATGAGTTAATCCTGCAAAGGATATACAACCTATATTTTCCTTTCCTGAAAAAAAAGTCATGTAGTGGTAATGTTCCAGTCTAAGTAAGTATTGGCATACCATGACGGGCCGGTTGGCGTGGTTGATAAATACTTGCCTTTCATGCCACAGGTCTTGGTATCGATTGCCCAGGATAGATATTTGTGGGCATGAAAATATCTGTTTGTTCTGAGTCTGGTTGTAATTATCCACATGTTTACGTATTTATTTACAAAAGGAAAGTAGTATATTAGTTTCCATAGTGCAAGCTCTGCTTAAATTGGGATCAGATGGCCGTTCGTGAATAATGTTCCAGGATATTATTATTGTACCACTCGTCTTAGCCATGCAGGTATTGGTTCGACGGCGTTATGCGTCTACATTCTCCTTAATTTCTCATATTTTATTTATTAATACAATAAAATACGTTTATATATATTTAGGTGAATCTACCCAACTTGCGGTGTGATTCTTTCAAATATTTATGAAATATATTGAATTCCTGATACTTTATCAAAATAAAATATGCTTTAAGTGAATATGCCTAACTTACTTTATAATTTATTTTATTTTATATAGTTGACACAGCTAACGTTGTTTTGGCATATAAATTATTTGTAGGTAGTGAATATTTTGGTAATTCAATAAATAACTAACTCATTGTAAGTGTGTGGGATGTGGTCTATAACTGAAAGAGGAATGGAACGCTGTGGACGACGAGGACGTCAAAACATATTTTTTTTCTTAATTAATTTTACTTTATTCTGAAATTTACTTTATTCTGAAAGACATGCACTGTCGCATTTATAAGGGCCGAAAACTATGTAGGGAGTGAGAGAAACCACCCAGGACAGATATTTGTGTGCATGAACATGTCTGTTTGTCCTGATGAGTAATTAATAATAAGTATGTATTAACAAAAGTAGTATAATATCTGGTTTCCATAGTACAAGCCAGCTCTGCTTAGTTTGAGATAATGCCAAGTTTAAATAATGTCCCAGAATATTATTATTATTATTATACTGGCAGTAACGTCCGACTGAGGAATTAATATTATACATATGTTCGAAATTACTGCTGTTATAGGCAAGAAATATAGTATTTTGGTTATGAATTCATATAATTGTGTGTAAGTGTTCAATTATTTGTTTATATGCGAGTTCGAATGTTTATTTATTACTCGTTCACGCCTTACCTAATGAACCGAACTGCCCTAAATGTACAGCGAAGGTGATTTTAGTCCGGAGTAAGTTTAGGTTAGCCATAATACAGGAACATTTATCAGTTTCCCCAACTGGAATTTCCTCGTCGGCGTAACAATGGGCGGCGAATAACATCCATACAAGTTGCGCCCCGCGGTTTCACCCGCGTTTAAGTAGTTTTGGCGTAAAAGAGTAACAAACACACAGAAACTTTCACATTTATAATATTAGTAGGAAGTGTACCTCTAGCGGTTTTGGCACTGCACGCCGGAATAGCTCTCAGATGCTAGATTTTTGCCTATGTCATGCTTTGGACAATTCACACGATATCTTTATAAATTGTAGCCTATGTGTTATTCTGATGTATAAGCTATATTACTGTAGAGTTTCATTAAAATCCATTCAGTAGTTTTTACGTGAAAGAGTAACAAACATCCATCCATACATACAAACTTTCGCGTTTATTATATTAGTAGGATATATAAAACAAAGTCGTGTATGTTACGCCATTTATACCTCACGGACGGCTAAACCGATTTTTGTGATGTCTGATAAAATTAAAAGAATATTCTCATCTAATTGGATTGCATATTTTTGTTCGAATCCGCCTCAAAAAGTTTCCGCGCGTATTGAAAAAGAAAGATAATCACAATAAAATTAAATTGGTAAACAACGCCATGTCTAATACCTGACTGCACTTATCCTAAACGACCGGATCAATTCTGATGATTTTTTTTATGCGTTTATTGATCGAAGCCGGGTAGTCTTGATTTACAATATGATAGGTGTCGCTGTAAGATGGCAGGTTTAAATTTTATATGCAAGATAACGTCTGCCGGAATTAAAGGATAATATACCGTTTTAAACGAACCGGAAGAGCAACGTGGGTAGGCCCATAAGATATAAGATGGACCGATGATCTTGTGAGGGTCGCTGGAAGTAGCTGGATGCGGATAGCGCAAGACCGATAATTGTGGAGATGTTTTGGGGAGGCCATTGTCCAGCAGTGCGCGTCTTTCGAGTGAAATGATGATGATGATACCGTATGATTCCTTTTGTCTATAGCTCATTTTTGCATGCGTGGTGAACATTTTTACATGGGTGTTTGTTTTGAAGTACATAGAAAATATTTCAATAAAATATATTTTTTATGTCATAGATCGACAAGAAAGCGGGTCACCTGACGGTAAGTGATCACCGCCGCCCATGTCACTCACAACACCAGCGGAGTCGCGGGTGCTTTGCCGGCCTTTAAAAAAGTAACAATGAGCTCTGGCGACCTTACCCACACGCAGAAACACAACATTAAATTATTAATGTTATTATTAAGAAATGTCTTCTGTAAGGTGGAGGTACTTCCCCAGTCGGACTGCTCTTTGAGCAAATGAACGCTGTGCCCTACCTCTCATGAATTTTATTTTGTGGGTAATATTTTATTGGTGCAAATTACCAATTAATATAATTCACCCAATAAAACCAATGTACAACTGGTAATATCATTTTTCCTCGTGGAATACTCGCAGGGTTAAAAAACCGACGGGTACAAGCACGGAACACGGAGAACAGATTAGAACTAAGGAGTGAAATCAATACGAGCCCCCATCTATCTATGAACCTAGCTAGGAGCGCTTTATTTTGCCAAGATAAAATCGCTGGCAAAAACTTCCCTAATAAATTGCACAAGAGGAGCGAGGACTAGAGAAATTGCCATAAAATAGACATGTTTCAGACCGGTAGAGGTGACCATAATTCTGCTCTGTCCACCGTAACGCAGTTGATGAACCTTCTTCTGATTTAATGGTTTCGTTCGATCCTCGCACGAGACAAATATGTTTATAAATATGCAATATGGACTGTGTCTGAATTAAATGATTTATTATTATCATTACACAAACCGTTTTCTTATTAAATACATTTTGAAATAAGTATATATAAAAAAAATACATTTTAATTTCGTATTGTTATTAAACCCGGTAGATGTGACCATAATTCTGCTCTGTCCACCGTAACGCAGTTGATGAACCTTCTTCTGATTAAAAGGTTTCGTTCGATCCTCGCACGAGACAAATATTAGTGTTCATAAATACGCAATATGGACTGTGTCTGAATTAAATGATTTATTATTATCATTACACAAACCGTTTTATTATTAAATACATTTTGAAATACATATATATATAAAAAAAAATCAAAATATACATTTTAATTTCGTATTGTTATTAAACCCGGTAGATGTGACCATAATTCTGCTCTGTCCACCGTAACGCAGTTGATGAACCTTTTTCTGATTTAAAGGTTTCGTTCGATCCTCGCACGAGACAAATATTTGTGTTCATAAATACGCCATATGGACTGTGTCTGAATTAAATGATTTATTATTATCATTACACAAACCGTTTTCTTATTAAATACATTTTGAAATACATATATATATATATATAAAAAAAACAAAATAAAAACATTTTAATTTCTTATTGTTATTATAAATATGTCTTCTTATCTTGCCCAGGGTCTATTGTATAAATCTAATAAACTATTTCTATCCATTGTCTAGTATCAGCCCAAGTTTTTCTTAGTTTGGGCTAGATGGCGTTTTATTTATCCATCTGTCTAAGATAATTGTGTACTTCTCCTTGCAAAAATCGTTATTACCACGGGGAAATATTAAAGGGGCCAACGCACTGGTTCATTGACATTGATTCTGGGACAAAGACTAGTTTGGATTGGATTGATGCCAAATTCAATTTATTTGAACAACGTTTTTCAAAAACAAACATTACCGGGTGATCTGGAAAACGGCTTTTGTTTTGGGAAAATAACTATTTTAACGATCCACACAGATGCAGGAATCCGGGCGCGTACGTGTTGCAGGGATGAGAAATTAAGCTTTTTACAGACGTATTATACTTCAATTTGGCAATTCTTTGGGCTATTTCGGCTACTTTGGTTCGCCCACGGATTTCGATGTTTTTGACCGAAATCAAGGCGCAATCGCGCAGGGATACTCCGAGCATAGCCCTCTCTATTGCTCTTTGGGTGACCTTGAGCCTTCTGATGAGGCCCATAGTAAGCGACCATGTCTCTGTTCCATAAGCCATCACTGTCACATCTTAAATCTGGCGGTGCTTTGTGTTCGTGAAATTCATGTTTGTAAAGTACCCTCCAATACGGGGATTTCTTTAAAAATTAAACTAATTAATTTAATTCTTATTAAGATCAGCAAAATTAAAGCGATGCTTGTTTTTGAGCTGACAATATGTTATTGTCTGCTCAAAACCATGCAATTAATTATATTATCACAGCATTAAATTAAATTAATTAGTTTAATTTATAAAGAAAACCCCGTATTGGAGGGTACTTTACAAACATGAATTTCACGAACACAAAGCACCTCCAGATTTAAAACAATATAAATGGGTAACACAAATAGTTATCCTGTTCGCGGATCGAACCCAATACACGAGGAAGCCGAGGTTGTAGCGAAGCTTAACCACTGTACCACACGTGCAGCCAACTGACTAGTTTACTGGTACTAAAATGTATGTATTTATTGAACAATACGAAATAATTAACTTATTACATACATTATACATTATCCACTTGAACGGTTTTAGAATATTTTTAATTTTAGAGGGTAGTTTTTAGTTTAGGGTCTAGTGATGATAGAATTTCTAACAAATAATAAAAGCACTCAAAAGAAATATTATTAATTACATTTTAATCATGTAAGCCGAATCATACACACACTATCCAGACACTGTTAAGAAAGACTATAATTCTCGGTCTTAAGCTATTCGCATCCAACTACTTTCAGCGACCCTCAAAACATCATCGGTCCATCTTGCAGGGCGCCTGTTCAGGCTTCGTTTTTGGTAATTAATTTATATTAATAGATTACGTTTTAATCCTCTACTCATTTATAATTGCATCTGACACTGATTAACTGCTATATTTATTATTGGTTGAGTTCTAGGTTTTTGTAGTGTCGATAGCTTTCCCAAATTTTGAATTCAGGCACGTATTTGCCAAATTTTACTTAAACGTTAGCAATGATTATAAATCCTGGAAATTTTGGAAGCATGTCAGCATGCTCTGAGAAGTATGTGTGGTGTGACTTTGAGAGACAGAATTCGAAATACTGATGTAAGAGAGCGTTGTGGTCTGAAAGAGGATGTAGTCACAAAAATTTAAAAAGGAATGCTGAGATGGTTTGGCCATTTAGAAAGGATGAATGAAAGAAGATTGACCGTAGAAGTATCCCTGGCCTGTGTGAATGGAACAACCGGAAGGGGAAGACCTCGTCGAACATTCTCTGACCAAATGGGAGACGTTCTCAAGAAAGGGCAGGTCAGAAGTACCCTAAACCGGCAAACATGAATGAAGAATATAATGACAGTAATCGAGGCAAAAGACGTGTGCAAAGATCATGACAAATGGAAATCCGTTGTCTCTGCCTACCCCTCTGGGAAACAAGCGTGAGTCTATGTACGTATGTATGTCATCATCATCATAATGTCAGCCGAATGACGTCCACATATGGACAAAGATCTCCCCATAAGATTTCCACAATACAGATAAGTCCATCATTTGGAGGGATATGCCAAATCGCCACGCTTGGCAGGGGGGTTGGCAATCGCAATATCACGCACATACACAGCGAGACGCTGCTGCCCGTCCTCTGATAGATATTCCCTCGGGATGACTTTACGCCCCCACCGGAACGGGATGGGCTAGCGATATTCTATACCGTCAACCACACAGCAGAAAGCATGTACTGAAACATTATTAGTATGTCTTACGATGGTGGACCTTACAACCTAAACTGTAATATTGTCTTAACCGATGTGGTTGCTTTACCAACGACTTTCATCATTAATAGCCATTTTATACTATGTTAACTTGGAACTGCAAGCTTGAAGTAGTGTATTATGTGATTAGTAAAATTAACTTGCAATCGTTCATACACTCTAAAACACCAATAAATCTTAATCATATCGGATTAACATTTATTATTGAGCAAAATGTCAAAGTAAATATACTGCACGTATGGCGCAGCAGCTAAGACTGCCGCCTTGACGCTCCGTGTCGCGGGTTCGAGTACCGCGCCGAACAACTATTTGTGTGACCCATGCATAGTTGTTCTGAGTCTGGATATAATTTGTGTGCGTCTATTATATGTTTGTAAAGTACTCTGCGACATAGGAATTAATTTCCCTAATGCGGGCGTTGTCTTAACAAAAAAATCCGAGCCGTCACGGGACGCCTGGCAGATGTGAAACATCGACATTATTTTGTAAAAGTAATATGCAGAAAAAGAACATATTGTGATAGGAACTAAATATGTCATGCGCATGGCGACGCGTCGCCACACCGTACACACTACTGCATATAGACTGTATGTATATACCATCGTATAGCGTGGCGACGCGTCGCCACGGCATGCGTCGCCACGCCAGAAATCGGTTTTACGTGCGACTATAGATGTTTCACATCAAAAAAAAAAAATTTGAACAGGGTCATTTGATCTGAAACTAAGCAGAGTTTTTATTATGGAAAGAAGTTAACTGGTATACTACATAGGTATACTACTTTTGTGAATACATACAGGAAACTAGTATAGGTAACTACACCAAGGATCAGCATAAACAGACATGTTCATGCACACAAATATCTATCCTGGGTGGGAATCGAAACCGCGACCTACGGCGTGTAAGGCAAGCATTTACCAACCACGCCAATTCTAAAGTCTATTGTCTCAATATTTCCTTGTTAGTCTAAAGGTCGATTTGTATTATATAAATACTAGCAGTTGTGTGTCAGCTGTTACTTTCAGTTTTCAAACAAAACTAGTATCGATACGAATAGAGCCAGACAGCAAAAGTAGGGTAAGTTGTTTACATCAGAATTAGCGTACTCATTTAAATATAAACGTATAAAAACGAATAATAAAATCATATAACACACCCACTTCGTTTCCAATTTTATCTACAAAATGTGGGTAGGCGTCAGTGGGTGGGTAATAGTACTAATAATATTTGGTAAATAACTCAATTTCCAGCATCATGTATTTCTACGCTCTACATTCCAATTTGAAACACAAATTGTTAGAAATACTTAGTGTTCAGTCAAAACTAGCTATAAAAGATAACAATTGTAAAAAAATACCGAAATACCCTATTGTTATTACACCCTTAAAACTTATTTATTTATATCGAATCGACAGCCTAAAAAAAACTTGAAAGGTATCAAGGGACAACCGGATGGAACGAAGTTCCTTTCGATTAATTAGTGAAGGAATTGTAATAAAGTTTTTTTTTTAAGTTATAATTTTTTTTTTATTATTATTAACAAATAGAATGTAATATAAACTTAATCAGTAGGCTCCATTTTAGTGAAAAAAAAAGAAAAAAGTGTCGTTACAACTTTTATTCTTAATTTTTTCCGTCTAGCCCCCTTTCGCAACGCGCGATAAGGAACTTCGTTCCAATAAGTTGCAAGCTTCTAGCTCTAAAAATGACAATGTTTGTATATACAACTTTTCATCCCCCTTTTCAACCCTTTATTTGCATTAAAAAGTAGCATATGTCTTTTGTCAAGCTGTAGACTATGTGTCTAACAAATTTTTTTTCAATCAGTTCAGTAATTTTGGCGTGAAAGTGCGACAGAAAGACAGAGTTACTTTCGCATTTATAATATTCGTAAGAATTATGTAGGTAACGTATGTATTATAATTAAAATCTTATGGGAAACGGTTGCCTGGAATTGATAACCATTAGCGATAAGTTTAACAATTGCATTACTTTTTTTCAATTATCACTTCATGACATTTATATTGTAGCAGTGAAGATTTACGGAACAAAGACGTGTTGCTCACTATGGGCCTTATAAGACGGCTTAAGGTCACCCAAAGAGCAATGGAGAGGGCTATGCTTGGAGTTTCCTTGCGAGATCGAATCAGAAATACTGAGATCTGCAGGCGAACTAAAGTCCCGAAGAATTGGCAAGCTGAAGTGGCAAGGAGTAGGGCACATAGCTCGTAGAGCCGAGGACTGCTGGGGCAGAAAGGTTCTCGAGTGGCGACCACGGACCGGAAGACGCAGCGTGGACAGGCCCCTTACAAGATGGACCGATGATCTTGTGAGGGTCGCTGGAAGTCGCTGGATGCGCATAGCGCAAGACCGGCATTTGTGGAGGTCTTTGGGGAGGCCTTTGTCCAGCAGTTTCGGCTGGTATGGTAGCAGTAGTTTTTTATTGTAATAAGGGCCATTACTTTCATGGATTCCAAAGATCACAAAGGCAGGCAGGCCTGACGCAAGTCACTTTAGAAGCTAAGATATAAGCAGGTAAGTATTGCAATGCAAGGTCTTACATAAACAGTGAAAAAAATTTAAGGAGCGTATGGCAGTTACTAAATTACAGAAAGCCAGTTTGTGTAATACAAAATGATTTTTATGGTTGTCCATACTAGAGATGGAATGTTGGAAGAAAAGTTCACTCAAGCACTCGACGAGTTAGCATCCTTAGAGAATGGTCGGTGGAGGCCTTTAACACATGTTGGACGTCGTACCGGTGCATATTTATTTATGCGCATATTTTTGCGGACGGGAGGGCGGTGCCTATTGCTTGCAGCTTGATTAAACTGACAATTAGCGGAAACACTATTAATATACATATTGATTTTTTTACAGGTGTATGCTGCACGTGACATTTCTGCCTGAGTACCTGCTGTATCGCTTAGCCTTCTTTACCCATTTACGGGTTGTAATGGGGTAGCCTGATCTTTTCCCCATAGTTGTGGGCCGGGAACCACACGTGAACGTCGTTCAACTTCATAGGATAATTAAGCTCTTAAAGTATACTTCGTCTACGGTATTGAACCTTGTATAAAAATCAGAACACGAACATTTTAAAAGCAAAGGCATATAACCTCTGCGCGAGGTTGATTGAACGATATAACAAGTACCTATTAAATTGTCTTAACAAATTGCACCTTAAAATTCCTTCATTTAGATGTATTAGCTGGGGAACCAGATGATTCACGCTTATTCCATTCCCAAGGGTAAACAGAAAGGATTATAGATATAACCCCGGTACAGAGGCTCCCTTTGTAGACTTATTAGCAGGAACGAAGTTAGTTAAAGAAAGGAACTAAAAAGTTTTATGGAAATTTCCATGCGTTCAGTATTGAGATTATACAACTGGCAAAGCGCAATGAAGAACTCGCAAGAATCTCTATACTCGCACGCACACACACGCGCATATGTAATAGAAAGAGACATAGAAAGAAAGAAAAACGCATTATATAATTGTTTTCTCTATCTATTTGTGGTACTCTAGTTCTGGGTCATAATTCGTTCATACGGTCGAAAAATTCTGTCTTTTTAGGTTAGATCAAGTACGGTATCATTGAAAAAATATTTAAAGAAAATTATCAGAAACGTTTACTTATGTATTAAATACTACTGTACACATTTGTACATTTCGACTGGCTCTTATCACCGTACTAAAAGGCTTAGCTTATCAAACAATTATTGACGCGCACTTATGAGAAACGCCGACATGTGTATTGTTTTAGGAAAACTGTCTCGTACAGATACCGTCACATCGGTGGAATCTGTGTGGCACCTTAAACTCTGTATGATAAGGAACATTTTCCAATAAAAATGATTCTTTTGATACGACGCTCGCAGTACTAACTAATAATAACGTACTTGACATGGTTTCAATTGGCAGTTTCTGATTTGTTCCGAAAGTGGTACTCCGGTTTTAGAGACATTAGCGACGTATGAATCAGTTTTATGTCGACGCCACAACTGTTTAATGGATGCCTAGAATTAGCTTTTTATTGAAAGACTTTAAAAACCTAGAAAATAAATACATATATATCCTAAGACAATCCTCACACTGCCATTTGATCCCAAACTAGGCAGATGAACTGATAGAAACCACTAGAGCAACAGGTGGATGTAAATCAGATATAGTCGTGCAAAACTATTGTGTATAGGGTTTTAGGTAAATAACAAAACAAAAATGAATTGGGCAACTCTATTTATACTATACCAACGACTTTACCTTTTCTTTTCAAGAAAGGCAAGACTATAATTACGGTTAGTTTCACTTGTAAGTATGAATCGTACTTACAAGACAAGTTCGATACGAGCCTTTTTTTCAAAGAAATGATTATGTCAGTGAATTACTATTTAATAAAACATAAAATCTATTTTCACTTTTCTCTTGGACAAGCTTTTAGAATATATAGAAAAAATATGGATTTGCGACCATTCCGCAAGCATTCTTCTTTCAATCGATAAAAAGAAATTAATGCGAATAAAGAAAATCGCGAAACGAAAAAAACATACGGCACAGTCTTTGGGGACTATTGATAGAAGAGAAAAAAAAATACACTTCTAATCTAAATAATAGTTATACATATAGCTAATGGGAAGCGTTACGTGACGATGATGGGAGTTTTACGCTTTTTGCTCACCTTAAAAGTACACATATACATATACATAAAAAAACAGATAATAATATCTAATATCTAGGGACAATGTCACACAGATCATCCTAGCCCCAAACTAAGCAAAGCTTGTATGTACTATGGGTACCAGGCGACGATATACACATTTATATAGATAGATAAATACTTATATACATAGAAAACATCCATGACTCAGATGTACCCATATAAACAGCGCTCAAAGCGCCTAAGTTTTCAGTTCAAAAACTTATAGTCGAATTGATAACCCTTTTGTTTTGAAATTAGTTAAAAACGATCCTTATACTAATCGATTGATTAATCAAGTACTTCATGGCTTGACACTGGCGCATGGCGCCCAGTTAGTTAAACTCAGAAAATAACAATGGGCTCTTTCAGGGAATCGTTGATCGCCACGTAATAACGTAGACAAACCTGAAAGTTGGTTTTTGACGTACTAAGATGATTGTTATATTGATCATGAACTAATATCGATTCTGAACACTTACAGAAAGTGAGCTCTCTTTACCTAAAACCCTGTAAAACAAATTCTACGGTTGACAGCATATATTGAGTATGGGACGATTCACGAGTAGGGCTAAAAATTTCTCCCTAGTACAAGGGAATGTGATCATCAAAGTGACAGCCGAAAGACCTCTTCTTGCAGACTGGTCCCCGAACTTTCTTCCAACATTTGGGTTATGTAAGATAGAGAAAGGTCTATATGAGCATGGATGGTCCTTCAACTTAGGCACTTACGTTAACCCTCTTGCTACAGCACTTTATAAGGGACAATAGACTAGTGAGAGGCGAAGTCCTGAGGCTCGTAATATAAGGTTATTAACATTATAACAAGGTTGAGTAAACAGTGGAATGAAACGCGAATATATTAAATAAGACGACACGGCGTCAAAGTTAAAAATAAACAATAAATATTTAAAGAAGCATTTACAAACATGTTCTTAAATTAATTGTCTGAGATATCGTGTAAAACTATCTTCAAGAGTATACTAGGTGCAAATCAACTTGAATATTACAATGATGCATCTTCTAAACAAATGATACGAGAAATGAAGTAGTACTTTTATATAAAACTACGGCCCTCAAAACGGCAACGAAGACTTATGAGTCTCTACAATGTTCAACCAATCCTCGAAGTAATATGCTCGAAGTAATAGGTTTTCTCTGTGATTTCATTAGTATGTCAAATGAACTTCTTTGTCGCCATGCGACTGTACAAACGCCAGCACATCAAAGTACCTCAATCTGACAAATTTCCCCAATTTGAATGTGAACCTTATGCTTTTGTGATAAAGTTGAAAATCTATAAAAGAAATTTGACAGATTGGGGTAGCTATATGTCCTGGCGTCTGTACAAAAATATTATTCTAAGTACCTACAAAAATACACCGACAACTATGTATTAGAAAAAAATCGTAAGCAACATACCTGCGACTGAACAAGCTGTGTCGATGGATTGGTTTATCGGTACGCACCCATATTATTTAGTTTTTTTTTTCAAAATTATTATTTTCGATATGTTTTTACATGACCTACATTACAATAATGACCTTATTTATTTTTCCACCTAAATACTAAAATACCTACACATGAAATGCACTATATATACAAAAAATGAAGTAGCAATTATTTTAGATACTATTTTGTTTTGACCGCTTCTAGAGGTGATTTTTTTTCTTTCGATGAAAGGAATTAAATCGTGTTTTGTGTTCAAATAAGATATCTCCAGAATATAGTCAGGTTAATTGAATAGAAAACAAAACCAATATGACTGTTGTCGGCATAATTCCTCATTTCCTACCTGCAGTACCTACATAAATCTTACATGTTTTCAATATGCAGTTTCCTTTTAGCGAGCATGGCATTGCCTTCCAGGAAACGTGCTCATTTCCTATCATACTACAAGGGAAATCTTCGAAATGTTGTTTTATACAAGATAAATCCGTATTGCAACGAAATTAATATTAAATACAAATAGTAATAATAATATCCTACAATAATAATAATATCCTGAGACATTATTTACACACGCCCATTTGATCCCAAACTAAGCAGAGCTTGTACTATAGAAACCAGATAACTAACATACTTATTATAGATAATTACACCCAGACACCCAGGACAAACAGACATGTTCACGCATATAAAAATTTGTACTTTGTAGGAATCGAACCTACGACCTGCGGCGTGTAAGGCAAGTAACCACACCAACCGGCCCGCCAAGTTGTCAAGTGTAACATTGTAATTACATTACTTTGAACTAATTAACGTGCCATGCACGGGTTCCCTCTATTTTAAGGACGATATTACAGGAATACTGATACCGTCGCATTTCATTGTAAAACTTTATCGTTTTAATTTCTTATTAAGCGACTTCTTAAGAAGATTATAAATTCCTATCAATGAAATTCCGTTTCCAACCCTCAATTGAGCGAGCGACTCCTCTTCGCGTATCAACAAAGACCGAAATTTGGACAAAAATACCAGAAGTCGACCCACTCATGCATCACTAGACGGAACTTGAGTTCCCGCTCGCCTCCTTTGTCTGGTGAAGCAGTGAAAGGGACCTAGGTTAACTGTAAAGAAAATGGACAACTGAGGAACTTACCTAATATGTGCACTAGCGATGATTCTGTCTCCGGCCAGCTGCCAGACATGGAACTCGTGGACGGCTAAAACACCGTCGACTTTTTCTAACAAACGCCTCTGAATGGCGTCCACCTGCACAAATAAACACTAGTTACCATACGCTTATCAATGTTAATAAACAACCCGTGTACCGAATAACTCCAATCTAACACGATTGGGGTTAATTCAAAGAACACATTCATAATGGATGAAGGATATAATATTAAAACTATGATAAGCAATAAATACGTTGGTCGCAATTCTAGTTTTATAATGCATAAATAAATTTGAATGTCATTATATCATCTATGAAATTTCGTATGAAAAGGATAGAGCATATTTATTAAATACCAAAGAACAGAGTACACGTTAAAAATAATCATAAGTATATTCCAATTGGGCCTCATTACAATAAAAAATGTAGTAGTAGAACCGATGGCCGTTGGGGCAGAAAGGTTCTTGAGTGGCGACCACGAACCGGAAGACGCAGCGTGGGCAGGCCCCCACAAGATGGACCGATGATCTTGTGCGGGTCGCTGGAAATCGCTGGATGCGGATAGCGCAAGACCGGCAATTGTGGAGATCTTTGGGGGAGGCCTTTGTCCAGCAGTGGACGTCTTTCGGCTGATATGATGATGATGATGACAATAAAAAATTACCCAAATTTTATTTTTATAGTACTATAAGAAAGAAAGTACAAAAGGCCATCGGGATGTACGACAGTCGTTTCCGGTGGATTTAAAAAAAAAAAATTCAAACGAATCTTGTCCTGGTCCAAACATGCACAACATAGAATTGATTAAAATTATTTGGAATATTTGACAAGAACTTCATTGATTTCAAAACACGATTCAAGTAAGTTACCTTAAAAAAATATCGCTGCCACCTCTTAAAATATAAGAATGTAGAAAAAATGTATAGTCGATTTACATTGTTATTTCATATGTAGTGCGTTTTAAGACGACGAAAAACTTTGATATGTCCTAAGTTTATATTTTGTCAGTCACTCATACTTGTTAGGAGTAACATTAAAATTGGATGTTATCAGTTTTGCTCCTTCATACATGTGGCAAATCATTTAAACGCATGATGATAAACGGGTGAATAAAAAAGTTTATTGCAAGTAAAATTTTAACTTTTATAGCATACGTATCTTTTAAAGCACGCTGTCTACTTATAAGTAACTAATTTAAGAATATGATATTGTTTTAAGCAGTTTGTAGATTTTTTGTAATTCCCTAAGGGGATAATTCTTGTATTACTCTTTGTATTCTTGTATTACAAAATTTCTGAAAAACAGCCTAAATTCACACTATTTATTTTATTGAAATCCGTGTTTAGAAAAATACTCTGAATGGAAAAGTTGTAACTTGATGCTTAACTGCGTATTTACTTCAAATTCTGGAATTGAGGCGTAATGAACGAGGAAGAAATACAGGAAATAACAAACACACAAACGGTTTCGAATTTATTTTATAAGAATAGATTTTACACACAAACAAATAAATTAAACATACCGAAAATAACTAAGCTATAGTAAGTATTAGTCAGAATTGGAGCGGTTATCAGTCATTCCTGTGGCCTAATTTCAATATGTTTGCTTTTGCTGCATTATTATATCCTCTACGTAACAGTACGTACATATTATTATAATTAAAACTGATGTGGTGGTTAACAGAGTGAAAAATTGTAACGGGTAACTAATTTTATGTTGGATTCGGCCATCAGTTTCGACCTGTTCAGGAGATCATCTTCAGGTCAAATGCGACCGTCACGACGTCGCGTACCGTATCGTAAACTGAAGATGACTTCCAGAGCTTGAAACTGTTGGACTACTCCAACATAAAATTGATTACGTGAAACGCACGACGTCGCATACCGTCTCGCACACTGAAGATGACCTCCTGGAGAGGTAGAAACTGTTGGACGAACCCACGATTAACGTGCCGTCGCCTCCGGAGCACGGAGACGCCCAGAAATTATACCATATCTTTATTCAAGGCCTTTCCGATAGTTTAGTCAGAGATAAGAGGTCAAAAGACATTATTGTCTTTTGACCTCTTTCCTCTGAATAATTTTTTTTTGGAAAGCATATGCGCCTCCAAAAATAAATTGCAGGGTTCCGTAACTTATTGATAAAAAGGCATTCGTATGGTTCATCAGTCTCCGTCCGTTCGACTTTCATAGCAGTATTAGAAATGTTTAGTATAATAATATTGATGATGCAGGGAATTATCATGTCATGCATACATGGCAAGGGCCTCCTGCCACAATGAGTGGGCATAGGCCATAGTCCACTACGCTGGTCTAGCGCAGAATCAAGAACATTTTTAAAGAACTCTCAGTGGGTTTCCTCACGATGTTCTCCTTCAGTACGAGATGAAAAATTTCTAACACATACAAAATATTCAAATAATGTGTGGTACGCGTCCTGGATTTGAACTTAAGACCATCGCTCTATTCCATAACTAGTCTGCTTCAACTTTTATTTTGTATATTGCTTGCCCAATATACAAAAAGAAATATTTTTTTGTAGAGTTAAATATTCAAGTGGAATATCACATGAAATTACTATGATAGAATATTCGAAACCGGCGGATAGTACGCATGAAATTAACGCAAAAATTTCTATTCAAATTCGTATCGATGGTAAACTAACAAGTTAAATTAGAGTTATCCTATCCAATAGGCTATTCGAATGGCGTTTAACAATGCTTCGTATAACTCCTGTTTTGCATATTTAATGAGAAAAGATGGACAGCTATCTGGGCCGTGTCATAAGGGTGTGTTCTGCATTCGCTGTCTTGCAATGTGGTTACATACCCCCATTTGCACACTTTTTTTAGATGTTCCGAATTTGGCTATTAAATGATTATCTATAAAATTATCTTAAGGTTATACTACGACTATAATCATGCACAGACTCATCTTGGCTGGCCTATTGAAAAATTTGTATTACATACCAGTGATATGGTTTCCTTCTCAGAAAGAACAGCGAGAACACCACCATACGAGCCAGAGAGTGTTGTCAAAAGTGACAGGTATAACTGCGATCGACATCTCACCTGCCAAGCAGGATTACTAACCCAAAACCCCTGGTAAGAAAAGCTTGGTAAAATCTTTAACTCGTTTGTTACTAGAGTACTTTGTAAGGGGCAGCAACCTAGGATAAGCAGAGCTCACGGTGTCCGTAAAATCTGGTGTATGTAACATAAAGCGAGCTAAACATAAAAATTGCTACACTTTCTCTAGAGATACTTAGCTTAACTCTCTTGTTACTAGAGTACTTTGTAAGAGGTAGCAACTTAGGAATAGCAGAGCTCACAGTGTCCGTAATATCTGGGTTATGGAGGCCTAATTTGGTAGAGAACATACATTACCTTGCATGTGAAGAACAGTCTTTGGGCAAATTTCAATGGCTTGGTTTCTACCAGATCTTAAGAAATTAATAATGCGAAAGTTTCTGAGTATGGGTAGTGAGTTCTAAGTCTTCCTAAAACATGTTTTCTGCAACTAAATAGAGTATTCAATCTAGTATTCTTAAACCATGTTTTATGATGCGTAAATACTGCTCTATTTAAGTATCAGAAAACACTTAGAACTACTACTTAGAACTCACTACTCATACTCAGAAACTTTCGCATTTATAGTATTATTTTTAATTAATATAAATATAGTGTTATATTTATATATGTGATCAGAGTATTCATAAACCATGTTTTCTGCCAATTAAATGGAGTAGCATAAGAGCGGAACTGCACATTTGACAACAACCGTACATCCCAAGTTTTTATTTATCAATGTTGAATACTATTGTTGTTTAATTCATGAAGGTCATTGTATCAGTAATACTGCGAAATGGAGCCGGATATACGGCATCCAAATGGATGAATAACTTTTATTTATATGAATCATATGTAAAGTGACGTAATGCTAAAACATTGAGCCGTAAATTTTTTAAGTGTTTGTTTCTAAGATTTCATCTATTATCAGAAAGGGCGTAGATGTAATTTAATAATACAACGTGTAACAGAAAGAGTGAACGTAACTTAAGGGGCATATACGGTCTCCTTAAGCCTACCTATACACAAAATCTCATACCGAAATACCATCATTTTAATCTTGATCGTAAAATAATATACCATTCAATATATCGACAAGTATTTTTATCGATATAACGAACATCCGTACTAACACAGCACAGCTGATTCTGATTTACGCTAGAAATTGTTTGACATACCTCTGTGTTTCTATGCACGCCTGGTAGTTTGATTCCGATTGCACTCACTACACATATTTTGTTTTATTTTCGAGTTATGTTTTTATTTATAGCACTGCTGAATAGCTATTGGATACTTTACATCGTATATGTACGTGATACACAAACACATTACGAGAATCTTTTTATAGTTTAACTTCTAGTTGAAGTTGTTTTCAGTACTGATGGAAGAATTTCATTATTTCACGTTCACTAAAATCTGCACCGACACCGAAAGCTTAACTCTAAGACTTGCCAACTAACACGAGTCTCTCTCATGTACAACATATTCATAGAATCGTAAAGCTTTCATGTTTCTTAGTTATAAAGAGGCGTGGCCTCCATCGCGACACTGTACCCTTCACGACATAGGTTCCTCGTAATTAAACAGCCTTAAATTCTGTGACCTATGAATCCTCATCATCACAAAGTGCACGTCTGAGGCTATTCTTTCATAGATGAATGCACGAAATTTTCATAATTATTACGATCACTAAACGACATAGTTAAGGATTTCGCGGAACACTTTACTCATTACTAAACGACATTTTAGACGATTTAGTAACTAAACACGACCTAAATAGACAGCAGTTTACGAACAACTGATGATTTTAATATTTTTAAATAAGTAAATGAAAAATGCACAATATTTAATGAATTTGGCGGCTTTCTTCGAACGCGGCCCCTTTGGCGGCGTCTTTGAGTCCACTCAAAAGAGCCGCCTAGGTATCGAAGACGCGCGCGGCTCGCTTTCATGAATATTAAAAGATATTTAACCGTTATTATTTACCTACATCAACTCATTGATTTTGCCGCCATATTAGTGTAACTTTGGATATAATCAGGACGGAATTTGAAATGTCCCCTACTGTTCATATGAGCCTAGTACATTATTCATATTTTTTTAATTGTATGTATTGTATGAATGATTAATATGCCGTTACAGGGAACTTTCAATTCCACCTTTAAAATTTAGAGTGATACACTCTAAATTTTAAAGGTGGAATTGAAAGTGCCCCTGCACTTTCTATTCCATCACTCTCATGATCCGATGGGACGACTAGCGATACGACCGGAAAGAGGTCAGGCACAGGAACGACGGCTTTACGTGCTCTCCGAGGCATGGGGGGTGTAATATCGTCAACTCCCAGGCTTCGGGCTGATACTGAGAAATTTCTTTTTACGGAAAAATCCCATAATCACTTTTTGGCCCGACCCGGGAATTGAACCCAGGACTTCATTATTCTCATAATCACTTTTGGTCCGACCCGGGATTTGAACCCAGGACTTTATTATCTGCAGTTGAACACGCTACCGCTAGACCAATGAGTTATACACGAACACATTCAAATGGCGCGGCGCGCGGTGGCGGCATCTTTCAGTCTCTCAAAGATGCCGCCACGCGCGGGGCAAGCTTTGATGAATATTAAAAAATATTTAACCATTTATTATTTACCTACATCAATCCTTTGTATTCGCCGCCGTATTAGAGTTCCTTGCGACAAAATCAGGACGGAATTCGAAATGTCCCCTAATGTTCATATGAGCCTAGTACATTATTCATATTTTTTCGTAATTTATCAGTAGTCGTACCGCGTGTGTTTATCTGGTTAGTTTGTATAGTTTGTATTAAAAATTAAGTACCTATTCGTTTCCGGCCAGATTAAATTCACATACTGAAAGAAAAATTTAATATTCTTACTATTTAACACACAAAAAAATATCTGCAGTTACATAAGTCAATTAAATTATTTATTTCTCCTAGATCCAACATCTTGCGGAATATCAATTTAAATTAAATTAAGTGACTTTTCCTAGTTTTCAAATATGTATGAATGATTAAAATGTCGTTACAGGGAACCTTTAAAAATTAGAGCAAAAATTCAGTTAAATATTTGATTGAATCTTAAAATAAACACGTGTAATAAATTATGTGACTGTACAGAACCACACAGTCTAAGTAGTAGGTACCCAAAGAGTTCGCGGTAAGGTTCATTACCCTTGCGGCTGAGTTTTTAGTGTTGTTCATAATGTCGGTAATCTTACTTGTTGATTTAGGTTGTCGATAGAAAAATAAATTACTAGTTGAATAAAAAATGATTATTTCTGTTTGAAATTTCGTCCATATGTAGCCGTCCTGAAACCCTATAACCCCCTTAAGTTACGTTCACACTTTCTGTTACACGTTGTATAGTTCATCCATGCCATCTTAGGAGCCTAGCCCATTTTCAATAACCTTCTCTAGCTATAGACATGGACGAATAAAAAGCCAGAATGAAACTCCGGACATGCTTTTTCCATCTTCTTTTATATTTTGGAACATGGAGCGAGCTCAATTTTTAGGGTTGCGTACCCAAAAAAGACTGAAACAGACGCTGTCTGTCTTACTCTCCGTCTGTCACCAGGCTGCATCTCATGAACCGTGATAGTTAGACATTGAAATGTTCACAGATGATGTATTTCTGTTACCACTATAATAACAAATAAACAAACAACTAAAAATTAAAATAAAATAAATATTTAAGGGGGGCTCCCATACAAAAAACGTGAATTTTTTGCTCGTTTTTATAGATATTTAATGGTACGGAAC
Source organism: Pseudoips prasinana (assembly GCA_951640165.1). Taxonomy (NCBI): domain Eukaryota; kingdom Metazoa; phylum Arthropoda; class Insecta; order Lepidoptera; family Nolidae; genus Pseudoips; species Pseudoips prasinana. The sequence continues at coordinate 12,329,379 of OX621239.1, forward strand.
CTTTCGAGCGAGAGTCCGACTCGCATTTGGCCGGTTTTTTTTTAACTTTACCCGCTCTTTTCCAGAGGATATTATAAAGGACAACAATAGGTACGCTCGTACGCTGTCCCGATTTGTCTGCATTAAAAACGAATTTGATTGATATTGGTTTGGTTGTATGTACTTATATAAATACATACAAAACTACACGTATTCGGAACATTCAGGTGTTGTTTATTTAAAACAGTAGTAATTAACTGTTAGAAATAAGCCATTTATCATAGTGTAACGTCAACTTGTCAGTGAAGCAGTAGGTTAGTCGGATAATTGGTCAAGGTAATGTCTAACCAACTTCACTTTACATACGCAACGAAATGTCTAATACTTTTGCGATGTATTTCTATTGTCGCCAAAGTATCACACTCCCCTTATACAAGAAACTATATGTCTGGGAGAGCGATGCCGCTAAAGCACTGTTTATGCTATGTAGTTGTAAACCATAACTAGTAAGTTACTATGGAATTGACATTTACTTCATGTATAAAAATTCATTGAATAAATAGAAAAAAAGTGGTAGCGACGCTTACGTAGTCGTACGCTGGACTCGCTCGTAAGCAGTTCGTATGCGTGTCCTACTCGCATTCGAAATAATGATGATAGTTTTTAATAATAATATTTATTTATTTAAAGTAGTATCCAACTCTATCTATGTATATTAGCTATTTATATATTTAAGCCATATATATATCAGCCGGAGTGGTTAAGGTAAACCTCTCGTTCGCTCAGGTCGCTAAGATTTGATTTTATTAAGTAGTACAATCGTGCTTTGAGATCAATGAAGATATTTCATATATATTCCAATTTGCAATAGATATTTTAATTTTATTTTCATAAAATAGGATGGCATACGAGCAAGTGGGTCACCTGATGGTAAGTGATCACCGCCGCCCATGGACACTCGCAACACCAGCCGCAAGTACGTTGCCGGCCTTTAATATATATTGTCTAGTCCAGGCCTTAGTACTTATTAGTGAGTCATCCTCTAAATAGACACGTTACAAATCACCGCAATTTATATATTTACGTAAACAAACTACTTGAGTATGTAAGTAACAAAATTGATGGACTTACCTGTATATGAGTAGGCACTGTCTGCAGCAGAATGAGTGATGATTCTCTCAGAAGCGGCCACACAGAAGCCAGTATTAACACTACGAGGACTATACTAAGCGCCGGGTCTATGTAGAATCTGTACGGCCAATCCGTAAGCCACACGACCAAGGCGGATCCTATTACAATTATTGAACCTAGAACAATAGAGAAGTTCTATGTTAATTTCACCGTACATACATAGATAGAGTACACTTTATTGCACCAGAACTTACAATACATTATCTTAATACAGGTACAATCGGCGGTCTTATCGCTTTGTAGCGATCTTTTAGACAACCGATGTGGACACGGAAAAAGTAAGATCAAAAAGGCGGTAGTTGTAAGTGTACTATCGTGTACATAAAATTATATCATTAACACAACGTTATGTACATTTGTACAAGTTACATAAACATATACTTATATTTGTTTAAATACTGATAATAATTTACTATAATAATATACTATACATCATACATATCTTTTACATTAAGGAATTAATTAAGAAGAAAGAGATTACGAAAATAAGTTAAGAGATAAGAAGAGAAGTGACAAAGATATTTAGAGCGGTTAAAAGTGTTTTTTAAAGAGTCTGAAACAAGCCAGGGTTTGTACAAGGCTTATTTCTAGAACAAGTAAATTCCATAGCCGAGCTACTTAGACAGAAAAAGATCAAAAATATCTGTAGAGTGCACTGGGATATGTAGTTTTAAGTTTTCTGATAATCTCAAAGGCTTAGAAAGTGTACCACAAAAGTTGGTTAAGGTAAATGGGAGCTGTCGGATTAAACAAAATATGCTAAATGTGAGTATAACTAAACAGGTGGTCGTTTTCTTTAATTGGTCGGCCAGGTTAAGCATCTAGGCATGCACTCAGTCTGTAGTTGGGTGACCGCCAAAATGGGTTAAATGGTTAACTTCGGACCGTCTCCGTGTTCCGGGCATGTAAAGTCGGGCCGGTTGGTGGTTGGTAAATGACGATTCCCACCCAGGACAGATCGTTGTGTGCATGAACATGTCTGTTTGTCCTGAGTCTGGGTGCAATCTATATAAGAATGTATTTATGAATGTACAGTTATCTGTTTTCCATAGTCCATGCTCTGCTTAGTTTGGCATCAGATGGCCGTGTGTGAATGATGTCCCAGGATATTATTATTATAAAGTGTCAGTCCGGTGACGTTGTTAGACAACAGCTGTGTTGTTTAGAATCTGATACATTATAAACAATATTAAAACAATGAAAATTAGTCACAACTTGTGGAATGTTATTGTAGAGAAGTTAAAACTTAACATTATCATAATATACAACAATGCATGCGAAGTGGTTGCCGTGTTTGGTTTGGTGTTATATCGTACGATCAATTATTTATCGGTGGGGGAACTTTATAGACTTACAATAATCAATATGCAAATCTGTTTGATATGAAACACGTTGAATTTTTTAAGGCTTATATTAAATTAATTTTAATAATTGAATATATATTCTTAAGGGTTTCTATAGGTTTAACGTGTGCCAAATATATTTTTCCTTAAGTTAAGTCGTATTTTTTTAAATTCTAACTTATCAAAAGCCTTGCAAATCTATCTCAGAACTTATTTTTTATTTACATTTTAAATTAATGTTGTCGATTTTGATATAATAAGATATAATAAGGTCTCAATACGAAATAGTGCTTTCGTGTATCCATTATTCTAGTATGTAATTAATTTATCTTTTCATATGTCATTGCCTGTTGTGCCTTGTTGTTCGGAGATTATAAAAAACTTAGACTTATGTCAACTAACTAACTAATAATTACTAATAAAATCATTTCAAAAACTACACCGACTTGATTTGTATTATATAATGTAATGTAGTATTACACTGAACTATAAAAACTAAAATTGGATACAAGGATAAGGAATAAATTCATTGCAATCGTTGACACCAAATTAAAATTTCTATCTTATTTTACAAATTCCAAGAAAAGCGCACAGTCTTATTGAAGTTCGACGTTTTCTTTTGTTACTTTTATTTCTATTAATCTCATACTACTTATCTTTAATTACTATCCGATCGGAACAGTATTTCTGTTGGACCACATCACAAGCATTTATAAAAATAGATTACAATCATTTGAAATCACTTCAGTTTTGTAATAAGAAATAGGAATACGAAACCTCGTTGTTGATTTTAGTAAGTATAGATTTCTTCTTCTCACTGATGGGTGGAGAGCAAGACAGATAAAAAGTATGGATTTGAAACAAGACCATTTAAAACCGTTTTCTTAAGTAAACAACTAAATTTCTCTTTTTATGAAAAACATAATATAATTCTAGATTGTGTTTATATTTGGGAAATGTAATTTTTAAAAACCATCTTTTTATACATTTTTATTCAGTTAATGAAATAATGAAATTTATTCAGCACTAGGGTATTAACATACACTTGTACTTGTCAAGTTCAAAATGCAGAACATAAACATAGTCGAATACAGTATAGAATTTACAAAAAATTAATTAGTCCGTCCGTGCGGTCTGTTTTATCAGATATATTTTCTTAAATCCTAAAATAAATAACAAGTTACTAATCTATTATTTAGAAATTTAGTTGTACAATATTAAAATTAAAGAATTGAAGGCAATGAGCATTTGGCTAGCGCAGAAGGCTCTTAATCAGTAGCTTAAATTAAACGACTAATACCCGAGGCCACTCTTTTGGGCCACAGCTCAGGGGGCCGCTGAAGCAAAAGGACAGAATTCTAAGAGAGGGTGTGATCCGTTGCACGGGATCACCGATGACGCGTTAAGGGGCCAAAGCGATCCTCGCCGCTGAGGAGCCTACCCTATTTAACCTGCGGCTTTCTCTAGCTACCTAGGTGGACGTTAATGAGTAATAAAAAATCGTAAAAAATATTTGAATAATTTTGGACTTCGCATTTCGTAAGAACGTGAGTATGCCATGTCGCTTAAAAACTTTTAAGAGTGGCTCGAATAGAAAACATTTTAAAGAAAAATCTTATCATGAAACCATGGCACTCAAAAAGACAAGGTTACACAAAATTAATGAGACAGTGTAAGAAGGTATGTAATTATGGAAAAAAGCAAGTATCACGCATTGCGAAACTATTATTATACAATAACTTACCTACTATTGTTGGTGGTAAAACAATTGATATTCGCCTTATCTGATAATAAAATTTCTAGTATCTAATACACCGCCCACAGACACAGAAATTTAGAATCGACAAAGTATTTCGAAACTTATTAAGTTGCCTTTGAAGCCTTTGAAGGTTATTATAATTTAGTCGTATCATGCATTTTGTTTATAGATCAATTATTACTTATATATAAACGAATTAAGACTTGGTACTTACGTCCTTAGTGCTGTGCTTGAATTTTATGCGTGGTCTTTCGTGTCGGATAACACTAACAATATTCAAGATCATTGGTCTTAGCGTTTTGCAGGACTTGGACTTACGGGGAGCATTGGAGGAGCTAATGCTTGCGAGTGCCTGATCTTAAGCTTATGGTACCTTATTTACTATTTGAAATATATAAATAAAAATAAAGTACTAAATAAATAAATATCTTGGGACAACTAACACACTGCCATCTGATCCAAAACTAGGCGGAACCAGTACTATGGCAACCAGACAACTGATAAACATATATACTTTTAAATACATACATCTACTGCTATTAGTTATTGTTCAGCTCCTATCCATCTTAAGGTTGTCTGGAAGAGATCGCTTTATGCGATAAGACCGCCCTTTGTACAACTTGTTTATGTAATATCCTATGAAATATGTATTCTTATGGTGTACAATAAAGAGTATTCTATTCCACATCTTATAGATGAATAAAACCCAGACATAGAACAATAAATCGTGCTCATCACATAAAGATTTGTCCTGGGTGTGGATCGAACCCATTACCTCTGGCGTAGCAGTCAGGGTCACTACCCAGAGCAACAGGCCAGTCAAAGTACAAATTTCAATTAGAAAATGTTGGCCTTCAAAGTAAAATTAATTGATACCATAGCTAATGTCTTCTGATGATCCAATCAATTGATTCGAGTGATGATAAGTATGATAAAAAGGTTTCATAATTTGGCACAAGGTTAATAATGATTAGTGAGTACGTGTATATAAATTTTAAGTCATTTAAACTGAAAAAAGGTGTGAAGGAGTGGAATGCTCTGCCAGCCTGTTTGCAGGAGAGGTACAATTTGGCTCAAGGGACTCAGTGTCTACTACTCATGTGTGGTTCTACCTACGCAATATTTATACATTTTAAAGATCAGTTTTCCACGTTACAGCCTGCACATAATAAAATTGATTTATTAATTATATTTTTTTTTTGTTAAAATACTATTAAAAAAGGGTTCATCAACATTATCATAGCAGCTGAAAGACGTCCAGTGGTGGATCATAATAGTTATTCCTGACCAATATGTCAGTATGGCCAATCTACTCAGAGAGTAGAGCTTAACGTAGGAAAGACAGACTGGACGTGTGACAAAACACACTCACTTCGGATCCCAGGTCCAATTCCCGCCTAGGACAACTATTTGTGGCAAACATAAATAGTTGTTCTGATTCTGCCATGGTCTCACAAGACCGTCCAATACGTATATATAGTATATCGGTATACATAGATCAAGATAGATAACATAGTCAAAATAAACCGCTCATCAATGCAACCGTTAAAAAAAGTGATAAGAATATTTGTCACAAAATTAGTACAAGGTTATAAAGTAACAAATATTTCGCGAGTTTGTTTTCGTGTGTTATATCTTTGTCATTGACAGTTAACAAGGTGTGCAAGTACGTGGATACACTCTGACCTTCACAGCGTTTAGTGTGTACGCAGTAAGGTCGATTTCCGCACTGCACCGTGCAAAATGAGTGGCCTATGATGATTCTTGAATGTACATACTGTTTAAAAATACATAACACTTTACACTGTCTATCTTTATATTTATATAAACTACTAGCTGTGCCCGCGACTTCATCAGCTTAATTTTGTTATTACTCCGAAGACTTTTTTAAATCATTAAAATAAATTATTTATAAATAGTATAATCACAGGATGTATTAAATATAACCGTTTTAAATGTAATAATAAAACACCTATCTGTTATAGCTTTAAGCTTGTACCTCTATATTATACCGCAAGTCTGTTTTGCAATGTGCCTACTTGTAAAAAACTCCACGAAACAGGCTCAGCCTAGTGTGGAGGGTTTTAGCGAAGACGAACCCATGTACAAACTTTTTCACCCAATAAACCTTTTATTATTTATTATAAATGTTACATCAGAATATCTCTAATATTTTGTCTTTTGTCGCAAACTTATAAAACATTCACATAAACCTTATTTCCATACAAACTTTCATCTTCTGTTCCCTATTGTTATTTTACACCCTTGAGGGTAAAAAAATAAGTTTCAAGCTTCTAGCTCTAAAAACCACGATACGTCTATACAACTTTTCACCCCTACCTTTCAACCCCTTACTACCTTCTTTTGGCCTTAAAAAGTAGTATATGTCATTTCTCAGACTATATGTGTACCAAATTTCCAAATAATATGAATATTATTAATTTATCGAGTCACACTCTGCTTTGTACAGAAACCAAACGAGTTTTTAAATTGTTATCGGTCATTACGCTTCGTGAAATTATTTTCGATCCGCAGTATTTTTTTAAATCTCATTACCAATTCCGTTACGCCACAGTCAAGGTTCAAAAACATGCTTACGTAAACGTAAAAAACACGCCTTAGTTAATGAGTGATTGATTAAGTGATGAATGTAATGAATGATACACATAATAAATAAAAAAGTTTTCATCACGGAAAACACGTCAGAAAATATTTGTAGTATCATAATTTTGTTTCGAAAGTTTGTGAGTGTGTATCGCTCTTTCACGCAAAAACTACCGGACGGAATTTGATGAAACTTTGTAGTAATATAGCTTATATATCCGAATAACACATAGGCTATAAATTATAAAGCTTAACGCGGGTAATACCGTGGGGCACAGTTAGTCATACAATTGAATTATCGGTAAGATTATGTGGTTTATATTGAACTATTTAGAATTAACCTTAATGATAGTAATCTTTAAATGGTGTGGTGATGACGACGAATACCATCACCACATCTCATTCCATGGGATGCGTATAAATCTGTTTGAGTACTATGACCATCATATACGATCGCCAGCTTGTCCTGCCAAGCGTGGGGTTAATGGCATACCTTCCCAAGATCCTTCCGGAAGGCTTTGGTCTAGCAGTAGACGTTTCTCGAATATAACTAGTATGGGAAAAAACTCAAACTAAAATATGCCAACGCAAATTATTTTTCGCAAATTTTCATTTGGCAAAACCATTTTTGTAAAAACATATTATCGTAAATCTAAGATGGGCTTATTTGTATTGAAAATTCTCAAAATCCTGAGAAGAGTCCAAAAAATCCTGAGATATGGTAACCCTAGCCGCAGCACGCTAGCTTCGCTCGTTGGACTCGCGTTGTTGCAGCCGTTATCAGCCTTAGTTCTAACCAAACATAACCTACTTTTATAGCAGCAATACGTTAATCTCCTAAATATTAATTTGGAAAGCAAAATTTGACCGATAATACCTTGCCGAAAGGGCACTGAATCGTCTCTCGACTGACGTGAATGTTTAAGTTTTACTAGGTTATTTATTTATTTACAACCAACAATTATTAGGTTATACCTAATTCAATAGCATTGTTACATAATAAACAATACTATTGAATTAGGTATAACCTGATAATTGTATATGTATATTTTTCTCAGAAATATACATATAAAATATGGTATTCATTTTAAACTACGAAAGAAGGTCACATTACTTACCGTTAAACAATAGTACCATTTCAAACTTCAAACAAAAAATGACATAATCAATTCAAAACGTAATAGAACGTAAGTAGGGGTAATTTAGCAACTGACATTACAGTTTCGAGGAAATTTTCTTTGTGTATATCCAATAAGCTATGCATAAAGACAAAACCCTGAACTTTTAAGGTCACAAAACATTATTTGCCAGTGTCAATCGAACGTAATCAAACACAACAATAGCTGTTTGTTATACTTGACATTATTCACGTTACCAATTATATCACAATATTTAGAAGATAGAAAATAATCTTTAAGGTAAATGGTACGCGAAATTTAATGTGTAATTACTAATTACAATGTTTACCTATCATAAACAGTGAACGAAACTTTAAGAGCATTTGAAACGCTGAGTGTCTGCAAAACACATTTTTCTTTTTCCACCACAATCGGCAACATATACGACTTACGATACTTTTGGAGCATTTGAAACGCCGAGTGTCTGCAAAACACATTTTTCTTTTTCCACCACAATCGGCAACATATACGACTTCCGATACTTTTGGAGCATTTGAAACGCTGAGTGTCTGCAAAACACATTTTTCTTTTTCCACCACAATCGGCAACATATACGACTTACGATACTTTTGATAATGCCTATAAATTATAATTTATAGGCTACAATTCGCTAACAAGTAGGCTGTTCTTTTATTTTGAGAGCTATTGCCCATGAATCTAAATAATGTGTAGAATATCAACTTGCACAATTTATGAAAAAGAAAGGTTCTTCTACCTCTTTAACTTCCCATACCAAATATCGAGCAGCTGACGTATGATATATTATGTGAAAAGCTGTTTTCGGGGTTCCATACCCAAAGGGTAAAACGGGACCCTATTACTAAGACTTCGCTGTCTGTCTGTCCGTCTGTCACCAGGGGGTATCTCATGAACCGTGATAGTTACGACAGTTGAAATTTTCACGGATGATGTATTCCTGTTGCCGCTATAACAACAAATACTAAAAAACAAAATAAAAAAATGTGAGCCGTCACGGGACGCCTGGCAGATGTGAAACATCGACATTATTTTGTAAAAGTAATATGCAGAAGTCGAAGTCGAAGTATAAGTCGCAGTCGAAGTCGAAGTATAAGTCGCAGTCGAAGTCGAAGTATAAGTCGCAGTCGAAGTCGAAGTCGAAGTATAAGTCGCAGTCGAAGTCGAAGTATAAGTCGCAGTCGAAGTCAAAGTCGAAGTCAAGTCAAAGTCCAAGTAGAAGTCGAAGTCGAAAAGAACATATTGTGATAGGTACTAAAAAAAAAATCACGGCATGCGTCGCCATACCAGAAATCTGTTTTACGTGCGGCTATAGATGTTTCACATCAAAAACTATATTTAAGGAGGCTCCCATACAACAAACGTGAATTTATAGAATATAGTAAAGGGTACCACCCAGTACCATGCCGTGGCAATGGAACTAACTAATTGATTTATATAATAGTTATGCCAGTTGCTCACCGGTCCTTAAGAGAACGGTGAGGTCAAGCAGCTAGTCGCGGAGTTATTCAATAGATAGGTGACCACCAAAGTGATTTAATTTCTGTAAGTCCCCGTACTACGAATGGCAAGCTTTTAGTCCCGGTAATAGTCGTTATAGGGCGACTATAATAAATCAGACACTATAGTAGGGCCAATTTAATAGATCACATATGACATCTGTCAGTTACTAGTAAAGTGAATTGTAAAATGGCCTTATTTGGTTAGCTATACATATAATAAAATCGTAGGAAAGTCAAAACTGTAATTTGAATATTTTTTATAAGGTTTCTTGGGGCGTGACCTACAATCGATATCGAAGCCAAAAATTTAGTTTTTAGAACTTTTGTCCGTTTGTCTGTATGTATGTTCGGGCTAAACTCAAAACTGCATGGATTTACTTTTGGATGGATTTAATTTTGCATGAATATTACAAAGAGGTCCGTTCAACATATAGGGTACATATTATCACGCTATCACCTACGGAGGAGGAGCTGTGATAATTTTTAAATATTAACGCGGGTAAAACCGCGGTGTTCAGCTAGTTATTACAATAAAGAGAAATCGTAATTTATAATAATTTTTAGCAAATGTGCTTCTAACTACGAAAACCTAAATAATATTCTATACCCGCCGGTTACGTTGTTGAATATTGATGTCAAATGTGATCTATTAAATCGGCCCTTCTTTAACAGCAATAGGCAATATTTTAACGTTTTACCGAATTTTGGTGTATTTATTTTTAATTCTATAGGTAAGTATGCAATTTATATATGATGTAAATGATGTTATCAAACAATACGATGTAGATATATTTAATGCGAGTATAGCGTCAGTAAGAAGGCTGATGAGCGCTGAGTTTTAATAATTATCTTAATGTTTAGCTTTCCAACGTAGGCTTTATAATTCTCCCTTTTGTTTATTGGATTTTATAAGTAACTTATTTTTTACTTTTTTTGGCAAGTGTTTTTATGTACTAACTGGTAATATTTTCTTGTCCATATTTTTAACTAGATGTTTAAAAGTGAAGACCTGTAATTGGCTATGTGTTGCTTATAACATCTATTTATTTTGTATTTGTTGCTGTTGTATTTCTATATAAATAACATAAATAAATAAATATAAATAACGCAATACTTAGGAACTGTTAACATTATTTGCATAAGTTATCATATCACTTAAACGTGTCTGTAATTTCCTTATCGAAAGTATACTCGTAGAACCTCATGGCAAGCTTGTCGAAGCTACAAGGTTACAACTAGTACTACTACTAACCTAGAAGAACCTTGGATTTCAGTGAATGGAGAACAAATTGTGACGTCACAACACTGTATACAGAGTAAGAAGGGTCAGATTACTAGTGTACCTTTTGTAGATCGAGTATGCGAGCACAGTAATGTTCTATACCTAAACCACCGTACATTGTAACGAAGAGTTGCTTTATAACCGTACTAGATTTTTCCTGCTACGACCGCGTTTTTATTTGAAACTAGCTGTTCCCCGCGGTTTAACCCATGTTAATCTTTTTAAATTATAGTCTATGTGTTAATCCAGGATGTCAGCTAGTTCCATGGCCAGGCTATGAGAGAGAGAGAAATAAATGTGTGCTCGCACCTCTCTCTCTATCCCCACTAATTTAAATATCTCCACTCATCTTCCGTTCTACTCGCCCGATCACACTGTTCGTAACGCTCTCTAAGTTTTACTTCAAAACAGAGAGGAAGCCTATAGTCGATTAAAAGATCCGAACACAGTCACGAAGTCCCAGATTCACTCTTACATGTCCAACATCCCATCCATCTATCAATCTTGTGGTAAGATTGCAATCGCAATAAACCATAAGGCCGAACTATACACGTAGTTTGGCTTGATTCGGTACACCTCAGAGCAATCTCTATCATTACATCAATCCTAGCCAGTCATGGTGGAAACATCAAACTAAATGAATCTTCACTCAAAACACTTAATCCGTCATGGGATTCCATGTTGCATAATCGTTTATATTCGGCCCTGAGTTCCTAGCGAGTTCTTTTTTGCCAGTTTCTTATCATACTTGTAGGTAAACAGTTTCATTCACATCCGTTCGGTAGTTTAAGCATTATGCTCGAACAAACAGACAGACAAAAATATCTATGAAAGTGTGATGTTATATATACACCATATCACAATTTGTATCTATAAAACCTGTTCAATACACTACTGTCATACACGAATGTTATACGAGTAGTTTTATAGTACAAAGGATTCATAAGATAAGGAAAATGCGAACAAGTATTCCTAGAATCAGTATTCTTTGGTATTCTATATCAAATTCCATATGAGTCAAATTTTATACCTATATAAATGGTTATAGGTCCCCAAAAAAAAAAATCATGCTGTCTTAAGGCGGTGTATATAAACAATGTTTTCATACTTCAAATAAAGTCGGAAACAGCATGTGTTACCGACTTTTTTTTTACTTTATTTGAGTTCATCCATTAATTGTATACGTTTTCCTTTAATTTGTATCAAATATTAATCAAATAAAAATTATCGAGTTAATTCTTCCGATTCTATGCAATGCGTAGCCTTTTCAATTTTGTTCAAATCGGCTGTTGTAAAGGTTTTTGGAAATTCTTTACCAAACATTTTTCTGTAAGTGTTCATTTTATTCGTTTATATTGTTAGTTTGCTTCGATGGTTTTAGCTTCGTAGTCATTTTATTCACTTACAATTTTCATTTTTTATATTCATCACATTGTTTTCTAACGTGCAGTGCTTGATGTAGCAGCTAGTGAGAAACACTGCCAAAACATTCCGTAGGAATCCTTTTTTTAACTAATATCAGGATAAACTTAACATCTAAATACTAATTTATTGTTGAATTAACGTAGTATGACGTTAATTCAACGCTTTTAGATAGTAAATTTCATTTCAAAAATATGTTCTGTGTCGAAATTGGTTATCTACGGCGTCTTAACGCCCCAACTGTGTAATATTTAGCATAGACATTTTTAATATACCGTGAGAATTTCACACGTTGAAATATCACATCACTGAGATTGATAACATTGACAGCAAGTTATCAGACTTATTTGCGTTAAGCCCTGTCGATGACCTACATTGCACGATGGAGTTTAGTGTACCCACAGTAACGTAAGGGGCAACGCCCCCGAAAAAGTGCATATCATACAAAAAAGCTATAAACCAAATTATAACAAGTTAAGTTGGTGTCTAATTACGTAAATCTAATACCAACTTAGACGTTTAGGTCGTTTAAACCAACTAAAAGTATTATATAATTACAACTATAAATAAAGTTTTAATATTTGTAGTTGACCTGGTGCCAATAATGAAAGGGAATGGATTGACATACCTAATTATTGAGACCAACTTAATATCGTCGGTGGTTTGTTTTCTATAAAAATAATGAATAAATTCCTTTTTGTAATTCTGTCGATCTTAATAGATGAATGAGTAGTATTAACCTGTTCAATTTAAAGAAAAGCCTATATTTCAGAGAGATCACCTATAAGAAGCTGTTTTACAAGGAATTAATTTACTTATACATTTTAATGATTAATATAATAATTTATAAGAAATTTAACAGTTCGGTCCAAAATAATTAAAGGTTGCATCTCAACCATATTGGCAAATAGAAAGAGAGAGTTACGTTTCGAATTTTATCTTTATCCTAAGGCAAGAGAGAGGTGTGAGTACACATTTTCTTCCTTCATAGCCAGTTAAGTTTCGTATATCTAATTTTTACTACAGTCTAGAGGTCACGTTTTTCATTCTTTTTTTTTTATTATTGCACTATAGTTTTTTGTACTATCGACAATAGGTCTCGCACAGCATGTGGTGTTATAAGATTTATATTTAATTGTTTTCACTATGGGCATTACTGTAGTTAGATAATATAGCATTCTATTGGTGAATGAGTTTTTCTCTCTTTACAATATTAGTAATATAGATAATCGGTTCCCAGGTGGCTGAATAAAAGATGTAGGTCACGAAAAAATAATATGCATCGAATCGAGCATCTAACTTTCCTCCTATTAAAACTCTATTAGAATGGGTAAGCGAAACGTCGCAAAAGAGCAGGAAAAATTGAGCAATAATTTCGTTTTATTTTATGCATCTAGAATTATATCATCTATTTGGTTCAATCGTTTAAAACATGAACTAGGACCACTATATTATCCTCAGTGCCTTTTAAAGCACAAATTATGGCAACCACTTTAAAATATCGCCATAAGAGATTCTGCTACAGTAATGCCATGTTGAAATGTTGTCAATTGTCTTTTGATAGTCAAGTGACATGCTGAATTAACGAGAACACTGTTTCTAAGGTTTATTAAAGAATTAAATAGTATCTCATACTATAATGTACAGACGCCAGCACATCCAGCTACCCCAATCTGTCAAATTTCTTTTATAGATTTTCAACTTTGTCACAAGAGCATAAGGCTCACTTTTAATTGGGGACATTGACAGATTGGGGTAGCTTGATGTACTAGGGTCTGTACATGTGTTCGTAAAACATTTATAAAATAAAGATAAAAATGGATTTTATACACGTAGACTTTCAAAAAGCGCTTGCAAATAGAACATGTTTGTAGTAATATAGTTAAGTAAACATGTTTAGCATACTGTCTATTGTACGCGTAGAATTTGTTGTACCTAATTACAGCTTACCAAGTTAATGACAGTACAATTTGGATAGAAGATATATATTTTAATAGGTATGCATGACTAAAGTTTATATTCCGAAAATGTCAAGATGCTGGTTGTCATGCTTTATCAAGTCAAATCCAAACTAATAAAATAACTAAACTTGATAATTTAGGACGACACTATTTATACATTCTGAAAAAGTGGCAACCCACCAAATGTCATTTTAGTCCATCTAATAAAAAATTGTAATCTAATTCAATATTACAGTAATTTTAATCATTTTGAGACGGAACCAAAAGTTCTAAAATTCGTAGAGTATGTAAATAATAATAAGTTTTATTACAGATAGTTCATGGAAAATAATAGATTACTCAAGTCTATATGGCTATAAGATTCCCAGCGGATACACGAAATAATAATAATATAATAATATATTGGGACAATGTCACACAGATCATCCTAGCCCCAAACTAAGCAAAGCTTGTACTATGGGTACCAGGCGACGATATACATACTTATATAGATAGATAAATACATATATACATAGAAAACATCCATGACTCAGAAACAAATATTCGTGCTCATCACACAAATATTTGCACTTACCGGGATTCGAACCCAGGACCACCAGCTTCGTAGGCAGGAGCACTACCAACTAGGCTATGGTGACCGTCAAATTATGTTACCGTTAAATAAATTCTTTGTGAGGCATAATAAAAGTAATTTAAACTTTTCTGGGATCGTTGCAACAAGAACTTTGAAGCAAATAACAGTCGTATGTAAGTTTCCCGTTTGGAGCTTCAACAAACACTAGAACGGAGGAGACGGCTTTAATTGGTACTTACTAGCTTTTGTAAAAAGATGAATGAAAACGGCTTTGTTTTCCATTACTTGGAAATTTGCAGGCTTTAATATATGAAAATCTAAATTTAAAACTGGAAAATCGTAAATTTAATAGTCCATCATAAAACCAGCGCTGCAGCAGTTAATGTTGCAGCTAGTGCTGAGATGGGACCAATTCGGACTCGCACAGATAACCATTAAGGACTTCTGTATGTGTACCTATTTATATATTTTATTATTATTATTATCTGTGCTTGTTTGCTGAATAAATGTATTTTTTTCTTTTTTTAACGGGAATCCTACCTGCACCATTTTCGCTTCCCTTTGGATGATTTAATTTATAATTTCCCAATTTAATATTTGGATTTTCGGCGTTGTTCTTTTTGTTGCGGGGGCAAAGAAATAATTTTAGTATTTCGCACGCCTTTTGCATTTGGATTTGTCCTTTTTATTGCGGAGCAAAGGAATTTAGGAACTATAATTTTAGTAGGTATTTCATCAGTTTAATATTGGTTTTGTGTAATTTAAATTTAACTATTTATGTTTCACCACACATTAATATTCAAAATGGGGATGTATTTAACTAATACGGTCGATATATGTACCTATACGGGTTCCTTGTAAAACACCAACAAATTCGCAGGAATATAAAGCTGAAACCATAAGCAACAACTTTTGTTCTACATTTTTTGTTAGATTTTTTTTTATTTTTTCAGTTTCCCGCTTGTGTGTTTATAATTGTCTATGCGCATCAAAAAGATTACGTAAATATACCATTGCGACGGCGCGGGGAAGGGGCACAGCGCTAGCGCCTTTGAATTTGACCTATTTCTCTAGTTTCCAGTCGTCCGTGTAATATATTTTATTTTTCATGTATTCAGTTATGACCGAACTTGTAGAACAAAAGTTGTTGCTTATAGTGTTAGCTATGTAGTGCTGCGAGGTTGTTGGTGTTTTACAAGTAAATTTGTATCCTGTTACGACTAGTTGGTGTAGCGGTAGCGTGTTGTCGGGACCCTAAATGATTTTGGGATTTTCCTGTTAAGAAATCAATCTCAGTATTAACCCGGAGTTTGGAAGTTAGTGGCGTGACAACCCCTTGCCCCGGAGAACACGTAGAGCTGTTGAGCCTGTACCTGACCTAGTCGTTCGCATCGTGGCTTTACGTGCTCTCCGAGGCAAGGAGGTGTGAGATTGTGAAATTTTCTTAAGAGAAAATTCTCGGGATTTAATCCAGGACCTCATTATCTGCAGTTACGCGCCACCGCTAGACCAACAAGACTCCATAAAGAACACAGAAATATTTGTCCTGTACGGGAATCACACCCGGAACACGAGACGTCTTAACCACGGCGGCACACGTGCAGTTATTAATATTATTAAGATTCTATAAAATCGCATCGTTTTTAAACCAAAAGCTGTATAAACTTGCTCTATAAAACAACACAGCATTTTAAACGGAACACGATATTTACAGATGAATCATGGATAAGGATAAAAATAGATGGTAGGTTAAAGAAATTAGGTGCCTACGGGAAAATCAATGACGTGGCATTTACGCCTACGAGGTATGGAGTAGGAAAGGAAGCTTTTACACCTCGCAATAAATCCTCAAAGCATGAAACTTTCACTACGATAAAGTATGGTAAGGAAAATGCATTTTTTTTTTTATAAAAAATATCGGAGTATAGTTATTTTCGCCTTAGAGATATTGACTGGAGCTTTTATACACTTTAAAATAAAGAACTTTTCTATGCAGGTATTGATGAGTGGTTAAGCGTAGCTCTAATTATAGTTTTAGTTGTTCGAGATTTTATTATTAAGGTAATGGTTTGCGTTGTGCAAGTACGGGTCACTTATACTACTGGATATACACGCTGGCCGAGAACATACACGGGGGTGATTCAGATATTCCTCATTATAAAGTACCTATCTAAATGATGCGTTTGAACGTCAACTCTTCGGCCAGGGTGGGCCAGGAGTTGACATAGTTGAGGTATAAATAAGAGTACACTTTGTAGCAGCAAAACATAAGATATGTAAAAAATATTTGCAGCGTGTAAAATATATGTAATAACGACCTACAATCGGCGGTCATATAGAGTAAAATATATCGGACGTACCTAAAGACTGAGGAAGGAAAAGCGATGGTCGTCATTGGCGGTGTAATCTACTTGATATTTGAATGATATTTCACGTTATACACCCGCGATTTTGCCAATTTCTAGGGGAAATTGATATTCTGGATGGTAATTTCACATGTATTTGGTTTAGCACGTACGTTTAATATACCACGTGTATTTTATACCTCTACATATACGACACAAGACACAACTATTCACAGTAGAAAGGGCGAGATACACGAATATGACAAATTAGAAGAAGTGTTTACTTTAAACGAGTAGATATTTAAACTAGAAGCTTACATGTATACGATTAGGACATTTTAGAAGTAACAGAAAATTATGTCACATGAGAGAAAGTAGTAATTTTCTAATAGATCAACTATACTAAAATCATGTCCTAATCACGATTAGGACACTTTAGAAGACAAAGACGATTACTACGTAGTTAAGATTATTATGACAATTATGGAGATTACTAATTTCATGTTTTGGTTAACTGAACTATAATGATTATTAATGATACAGAGACGCTTACTAGTAGGTACACGATTATGACACGTGAGAAGTAAAAGATTATTACACATTAGAAGATTAGTTATTTTCTGTACTTATTGGTAATTTTAAATATAACCATATAAGAAGATTACTATTACACGATTATGACACATGAGTAGTAGAAGATTATGACACCTTAGAAGAGTAGTAATTTTCCGTATTAGTGAAATGAACAATCACAATGATGTTTACTGTTACAAAGAGGAATTTTGTTGGTAAGCAGATAAGAAAGTTAATAATTAAATTTATAAAGACTTACCTAAAGCGTCAGCGAGGATATGCAGGAACACTCCCTTCATGTTCATATGTCCGGGATCCTGACTTGCTTTACAAGGCGTCTGCTTTTTTGCCACCTGGTCCGGTTTCGTCACCATCTCGTCAGTCTCCTCGTTGTCGGTGGTGTTGTGGCCGAGCGCCATGTCAGCGTTGCTGTTCACTATCTCCGTTAGGTGACGGACGTTGGATGGCGGTGGAACGCCGCCGTGGGAATGGCCATGCCCTCCGCTGTGATCTATGGGGATAAAAGAAAATGTTTTAAAATTACGTGTTACTGTCTGCTATCGTTGTTCTTAATCCGATGAATCGATTTAAATGCCGTTTTTACTGTTCTCTACTCGAAACGGAAGAAAGAACCCTTATTAATAAGCCTCCCGTGTGTACGTGCGTTTGTTTGTTAGCGGGGTATATCTCATGATCTATCCCGCTCAGATATAGGCAGCGTTGAAATTTTTACATTGTATTTCTATCGTACACACGGCCACAAATCAAGCTATACTTTTCCAGTATAAGCTGATCCCACGTTGTATAGGATTTCCATACAATAAGAGGTCAACTTATATTGGAAATGTATAGCTTGATATGTAACCGTGTGTACGTAAAATCTACGATGGTAATTCGTGAGCGAGTCCAACACGCACTTAATCGTTGTGCAATGGATCTTCACGAATTTTGATGATATTATTTTCCTAATAATTGATCGATCGATCGATTAGATTGTTTTGTAGTAAATTATAGTCTAATTCGTTAGTTATTTTTTAAATCTAAACTTATGAAATGACTTGGCTACATCTTCCCCAACTCTTCTATTGTTTACATTTTGAATGAATGTTGTCGATTTTGGTATACTTATTCGTAGAAGACAATATAAAAATGTGTTTAGCACGCGTCAGCCTCTAGTTTCTTACGATGTAACCTTAATATTGTATTAGACTTTACTACTTCATTGTGAACTTGACATGTACAAGTGTATGTTAATACTGAAATACTGAATAAATTTCATTATTTCAACGACGCAATATGGTAGAATATAGTTAACGAAAACCTAACAATACAATATAAAATAAATCAGTTAAAATAGCATAAACCTAACACACCATAAACATACTTCCTTCGCTACATACTTATATAATAAATCAGTCAATTAAATAGTACAACCGCAAACTTAATACCTATTCTAATAAACTTATATCACGTATTGGTCACACGTGCTGACGACTTGCCATCAACGGATATGGTAAATACAGCTTACAATAATAGTACTACGTTTTATTGCTATCAGTCCAGAATAAACCTGCCCACAGCGATCAATGAGGAGGCCTGTTCTTAGGGACGTTTTGCGCAACTGTCGTTCTACATTAACACTTCATCAAGATTAATCAAACCATCAAGAAGCTCATGCCACCGACTGGACAACGCTCTCTCAGAGGCATCTCCAAGTCAGCAGCGTCTTAAACCGGAATTAACAAATTATCTAGAAGCACCCGCCAACCCCGGAATAACGCACTCTCAGACATACATCTAAATCGACAGCTGTTTAGGCCGGCAGTAGTCGATAATCAAGAAGCACATGCCACCGACTGGATAACGTTCTCTCAGAGGCATCTCCAATTCAGCAGCGCCTTACACCGGAATTAACAAATTATCCAGAAGCACACGCCAACCCCGGAATAACGCTCTCTCAGACATATATCTAAGTCGACAGCTGTTTAGACCGGCAGTAGTCGATCATCAAGAAGCACATGCCACCGACTGGACAACGCTCTCTCAGAGGCATCTCCAAGTCAGCAGCGCCTTAAACCGGAATTAAAAAATTATCCAGAAGCACACGCCAACCCCGGAATAACGCACTCTCAGACATATATCTAAATCGACAGCTGTTTAGACCGGCAGTAGTCGATCATCGAGAAGCACATGCCGCCCACTGGACAACACTCTCTGACGCTTCTCCAAGTCACTAGCGCCTTAGATCGGAATTAGTAAATCATCAAGAAGCACATTCCATTCCCGGATCAACGCTCGCTCAGATATATCTCTAAGTCGACAGCGGTTTAGACCGGAAGTAGAAGTAGAGAGTGGATAGATTAGATCATCATGAAGAAGATGCCGCCCACTGGACAACTCGGCTCTCAGAGGCGTCTCCAAGTCAGCAGCGCCTTAGACCGGAGTTAGTAAATAAAAAATCACGTAATGGTTCCGGGACGACGCTAGCGCCATATACTTTAGTCGTCAGTGCAGCGCCTTAGACCGGAATTAGTCGATGACCAGGAAGGACATCCACATAAACGTGATCAACATTCTTAAGGTCACATTTGCATATGGTGATGTTTACTTATTGAATATTTAAATTTAGGCGATAATTCTGGTTATGTTAATCTATTACTAATCTACTTATTTATCGACGTTAACAACTATGTTTTTATCAGTAGTAGTGTAGTTTGCTTTGACTTCTTCATTTCCGGAAGTGGAGTCGTTTAACACTTTCTCTTTTATTTGATTCATGTCAGTCATCCTTGGTCTGCCCCAACTTCTCCTTTTCTCTACTTTTGCTTCCATGGTAATCCTTATCAAAGTGCCGTATCAAGGATCCTCTTCTCTCTCAACTCTTTACTCTCATTTCACAATTACAGTACATCATAATTTGTCTCTCTTTCCAATTATTTATCTTCACTTTTCGTCAACAATACATTGCAAATATTGCTCACTAATAAATGAGTAATATTTGTTATGTATACAATGAGTAACACAAATAGTATGGAATAGTTAAGAGGCTGACAACATCCAATAATATCGCTGCACGCCAATATCGCCCGTACAAGCCCATTGGTTACTGTACTTGTTAGTACGGATCAAAATAGAGTTAATAGAATTCTACTAACACGTGTTATAAACTAGTGCAGATTATTATTCTACAATATAGGGCACAATTATAAAAACACAATGGTTTCTAATGAAGTCACACATTTTCCGAATAAATAACAAAAACATTAGGTACGTATTGTACTTAAAAAATATTGTCACGGCATGCTTGCAAACCTTGCGTGTAAGTTGTATTTCATAGTCAAATTGATTTGACAATAAAATATAAGGCGCAATAATAAAACGACACGCAAAGAACAATAAGACGGATTCATACTGAGTTACAAAACCAATTCATATCGTTTCTGAAACAAATCGCTACGCAAAATAGCTTATTGCAATATCAGGGGTAGATTATTACTACGACTCCTCATTAAATAAAAAATGATTAAACCTGGAGATATCGCCGCAAATTGCATGATGTAGTACCTACCAACGGGTTTATACAATCCATTTCTTTGTAAATTGACTATCCTCTTATTCACCACTTGCAAATCCCATAGCCAGGACCCAACCCAATGATAAGGCTCAAAAGCGGTGAGGCTCGGGCACACTTCAACTATCTTGGATCATCTGCATCCATCCAATAATCATCCATCAAATAAGTAAGAGTTTCGTCAGAAATAAACAAAGAGTAAATACAAAAAAATAGGTCCACTTCCCTTCAGAGCAAACCGGGAGACTTGGAGCCTGCAAGAAGCTAACTCCAGTAGTCCCGAAGGTATATTTAAAGAGTCCAATTAAGCCAGAATCTACGGACACATTGAAAAGGCCGGCTCAGGCTCAGGCACGTCATAACGAGTTTTAATCAGAACGAAATAAGGAGGAAATACAAATTGCTCCACTTCCCCAAGAGCAAAACGGGAGACTGAAAGATGTTACGTACAAGGTTGGAGCATAATAAAATACAATACGCAATAATACGAATCGAAAGACGCAGCGTGGGCATGCCCAAGATGGACCGATGATCATGTGGCGGTCGTTGGACACTGCTGGATGCGGATAGCGCAAGACCGGCAATTGTGGGGATCTTTGGGGGAGGCCTTTGTCCAGCAGTGGACTGATATGATGATGATGATGACGCAATATATTGATTGCATTCCACTAAATAAACTTAGGTGTTGACTTAAATTATTAGATCATAAAGGCGGGCACATCAAAATTAGAGCACTTTGATAAACTACATAGGTATTTATTTATAGATATTTATTTATAATTAGTATTATCATTTAGATAGGAACTCGTCAAAACTGTAGTAACATTTTCTTGTCAGTAATTGCTTTGGTTTATCCTTCCTAATTTAAAAATGCGAAAGTAACTATGTCTGTCTGTCGCGCTTTTACGCCAAAGCTACTGAACCGATTTAAATGAAATTTGGTACACAGATAGCCTAAAGCCTAAGAAAGGACATAGGCTACTTTTTAATGCGAAAATAGGGTTGTAAGGGGTTGAAAGGGAAAAGTTGTATGAAAGTACCGTCATTTGGGCAACTTGTTATAATTTGTATAGACCTTACTAAAGTACTTTTTGCATGAATATTTAACTTATAAGTTGTTAAGTTAACCCTAATTATATGGCGTAATGTAATTTATGTTGTTTATCTCCAGTTTTTATAAAATACATTGCCCCAAAAGCACCGAAACTATATTTTAAAAATCCATTCAAGTATATACACACATCAACACAATCTAGGGATATTGAACATTTCATTGATTATCTAGAAAACTATAAACATTTTGTTATGACTGTAAATGGAAGAATTAAAGATAATTTCATGGCCGATATTTAAACATTAACAACACGATGCGATTTTGTTTTTCTAATTAATAAAAGTCTTAAATTAATTAAGCCATAGAAAATTACTGAGTGAACAAAAACATTTTATTCTTATAAAATTATTCAATCGAATTAAATGAATAAAAATCTTACCAAATCTGATAATCAGTAATCGGTATTTCCTCCTCTAACATTAATCACACAGCGGCAACGATTTTCCATACTTAAAATTAAGGTGTCAATGTCTTGCTGGGGTATGCAGTCCCAAGTTCTTTTTAAATGTTCGAAAAGTTGTTCTTCTGTTGTCAAGTTGGGCGGAAAATCCCTCAATGCTCTTCGCTGTAACATGTCCCAGGCGTGTTCAATTGGGTTTAAGTCTGGCGACTGTGGAGGCCAATCTAATACCTGAACATCGTGTTCTCGAAGGGCGGCCCTCACCAGCCGCGCTGTATGGGAAGGTGCATTGTCATGCATGAGCTGAAATTCTTGCCCCGTTAGGGCCCTGAGCGGGACAATGACACGTTCTACTACCTCCTCACGGTATCTATGGGCAGTCATGCTGCCCTGAATCCAAATGAGTTGGGTTCGTCCGCCGATTCGTATTCCTGCCCACACCATAATTGTCCCGCCTTGGTAAGAGTGGACCTCCTGTGGATGTCGGAGACGGCTGACCCTGCCTGGAGTTCTCCAAACGCGTGTTCGTCTCGAATCTGGATGAAATCCATAGCGGGACTCATCAGTGAACAGCACCAATGACCATTGTTGATCACTCCATGTCAAATGTTCTTGAGCCCATAAAAGTCGCCTACCGCGATTGCCACGTCGCAGCGCTGGGACTCGTAGCGGTCTGCGAGCATGAAGACCAACTTCATGCAGCCTCCTTCGCACGGTTTGGTCGCTCACCAGCAGCTGCTGACCCTCCTGGAGCCTTTGCACTAGTTGCATCGCTGTGATATTGGGTAGTCTTCTGGCGGTCATTTGGAGAAATCGATCCTGTCTCTGAGTGGTAACACGATATCTACCTGTGTGCCGTTCTGCCACATCTCCAGTAGCGCGATAACGTGACCACAGCCTGGATACCACATTTTGGCTTGTGCCCAGAGACTCAGCAACGACGCGTTGAATAGCACCGTTTTGTAACATGCCAACTGCCCGTAACATTTCATCTCGACTCAAATGATGGCGTGGCATGACGCTAAAAAGCTTACACAACCAATTGAGAAAAGAAAATAAAACAATTTATCAGGTTTTCTTCAATTAACACGCAAAAAAAATTTTAATGCAACTTCTTGAAATTAGATACAACTCAAGATTGCGCTGTGCTTTGCGTGTTTTCATTTGTTTCTCATTTTAATTTTTAAATTTTGAATAAAGAATAGACAAGGTTTAAATCTGTAAATAAACTTTTTAAGGAAACTAAATAGGTTTTAAACAATAAAGCCATGTTTGATTTCAAAATAACGTATCCCTAGACTTTGTTGATGTGTGTATATTCAAGAATTGAATTCTACAATCAAAAATACTTAAACGCACGGAAGTTACGGGCGGTTACGAGTGAAGAGTTCTGGCAACCTTTCTCACGACTTTAACCACATTCAGACCTGGTAAAAACCCTAATAATAAGGATAGAATTAATGTGGTCCAAAAAGTCTGCCCATTTAGTGAAAAATTGCTTGATGCTCTTACCTCTTAAGTTATCGGCTAAGTCAAGTAACTAGGCTCGCGATCAGACCATTGATGGGTGGTCCCATAGTGGTTTAATTTTGGAGCCGTGCTTCGGAGGGTACATTAAGAGGGTATATTAAACTGTCGGTCCCAGTTTTAGTCATTAGACAACAGTCGTTAATCCATGTCGGGGTCTAGTGGGCGGCTTGAACAACCCTGATACTAAGGTAACCACTGCCCATACGATAAGTAAGGTATAGAAAAGCTACTGTTTCATACCTCTCTTTATTTTTTGTTGTAAGAGGTAAAGCAAGCCTACGGTAGCAGGCAAGGAGTATTCGACCGCAGAAGTTTGCACAGATAATAAATCTACCAAATACCAAAGCCAATTTAAATACCAATTTAATCGAGAAACAGTTTGAATAAATATCAATTGATAATCGCAACTACAATGTTAATGACATTTAAAAGCTAATTTATTGACTTTGATTAGGTACTGAATGTGACTTAATTTATATTATTTTAGGCTGTCCTATTGATTACTTAGTCCTTTCTAGAGTTGTGAATGTCTTTACCAAAAAAAAAGTAAAGTATCCATATTTTTGCGTAAAACACAAAATTTTTAGTTTCATGGGTAGATTGTGCTCTGTAAATACTTAGATACAATATGTATCTTGCACAGACGCCAGCACATCAAGCTACCCCAATCTGTCAGATTTCCGCAGTTGGAAGTAAACCTTATGCTTATGTGATTCAAATTGAAAATTTGACAGATGACAGAGGTTAGCTGGATGTGCTGGCGTCTGTATCTTCTATATTTCATTGATCAAATGCCATTTAATTTCCCCATAATCACATGTACAACGATATAAAAGAAATTAGAATGACAAGAAATCAAATACAGAACTGCTTGCATATGTCCCAAATTATGGATACACTAGCAGTGCTCCGCGGTTTTACCCGCGTTAAACTTTATAAATTATAGCCTATGTGTTAATCCAGGGTGTCAGCTAACTCTATACCAAATTTTATTAAAATCGCCCCAGCTGTATAGACGTGAAGAAGTAACAAACATACACACTGACAAACTTTCGCCTTTATAATATTAATGTGATTTTATATTGGGGCTTAGTCAAGCAGTCGACGTCGTTTGGCTGACATGATAATGATGTTTAAAAATAAATATATATTTAAACGAATGTAGTCACTTTTATATTTCTACCCCTAAGTATATTAAATTGGGGATGAAACGTATAAATAACTAATTTTCGAAGTAAGATGCTTATAATGAAAGATCACATCTAGACTATACCGGGATTTTACATGTGTTTGAATATTACAAGAGTTTGAATATTACAATGAGTAAATATATTTGTTTTTAAAGTTTAGGCCTAGCTTATATTCATCGCCGATATTCTTATATGAGACTATCGGTGATTAATAACTCCCAGAGTACCAAATTTAAAGGAAACGGGTCTGATTAGTCTGTGATTCTTCCTCTGTTACTGATTGCACCGTGATTTTACATGTGAAAGTTAAAAAACACGTAATATATTAATATTTAAAAACGGGTTATTCCCCCAATTCATTGGGCAATATTAATACTATTATCTACAACTGATTATTTAAAAGGATGCAGTTATTACTAGCGCGTATGTTTATCACAGATTGTCTAGATAAGTCCTAATAAAAAAATTAAAAAAAAAGTTTTTTATTCACGTAGACATCAAAAAAGCGCTTGTAAATAGTCAGAATATATTCGTAGTAATATATAATTATTTCTAGGTACATATAGATATTTAGGTACACGGATTGTAAGAAATAATTTACAATAAGATTTATTTTATAACAGTAACGATATTTAACTAACTTAAATTAAGTTATTGTCAAGGTTCGTGTGTAGGTTTAATTATCAATATTTTAAATTTTAGCTATATTTTTACTACATATTGTCGAATGGTTCTAATGGTAATTTAAATGTAACGGCAAACGATTAGTATCTATGATTCACGTTGTACTGCTGCCAGGATTTTCAGGGTGTTTGAAGGACATAAAAATATATTTATTTATATATCAGCTTTTTAATATTGAATTTAGAATGTTACTACATTTACTCGAATTAAAAATATTTTAATCTATGATAAAGAAAAAATCCTCCTACATTGCCTCGTTGATGTAGAGTGGCAGCGTGTACAACCGCGGTAGAAGACGTACTTTGTTCAAATCCCATTTCGGCTATAATTTTTATATATACATTTTTTGCAATAAAGCCCGGAGTCTGGAAGATTGCGGTGTTAATATAAGGCAGTGCCTTAAAGAGCACATCGACAGTTTTACGTGCCCTCTAAAGCACGACCGTATGACGTCCTGAGCCCGCTTATCAGATAGCTATCTGACAGATTTGAAAGTGAGGGAATAGAGAATGGGCCTGTGTGTGTGCATACATTCGTTGTTGTCTCCTTTGCGATTAGCTGTCGAAACAGAAATACTAAGCAGGCTACTAGCCAGGGGCACTAATACTTATACTAAAAGTGTCCCCTAGAAATTACGCAACTTACTGTTGGAAAATGATTTCTCAAATAATGAATTAAAGTCTAGTTCTTATATTTAGTGACGAAGCTTGGTCAGTTTTAAGTTCTGTATTTAAATTATTCGAAAACAGTTTGGTTTTCTGAATGTGCAGCAGTTGCCGACTGTACCCCGATTTTACACGTGTAAAAACATTTTATAGACCGGTAAGTAATTAAGATAAAAGCGTATATGCCCCTCCATGCTCCTTTATCTAACTCTTTCTCTTTCTATTATACAAGGTAAACAACGGACGGAACTAAAGGAGTGTCTAGAAAGGAAACTGAACAGATTAATTAAAAAAAAAATATTTTAATATTAACAAAAATATTTTGGCTGCCCATTCAAACGCATCAGCCAATCGTTTTCCTTGTATGGTAAGTAAATATTTTTTCTGTGAATTTCACAAGTTGATAAGGGCTAAAATGGGTTTGCTATTTAATTATCAAATTAAGGCCTTAAAAGTTACGTCCACTATTTATTTTACATCTACTAGTATCTGAGTGTGTGCAAGTATCGAGATTCGAGCCGACGCGACGCAGACGAGCATTGTGCGCGGCTGGTTGAATGACCTCAATTTAAACACGTAGAAATTGCGTTAATTTATTCGGTTTTGTTTTAAATCATACGTGAGTGATAGAGTCCTATTATTAGAATTTAGCAAAGACTACGTAGAAAAGCTTTGTCAGTGGTGCCGCACACATTTCACCCTTGCTTAAAATTAGATTACGACTAGCTGTACCCCGTGGTTCTACCCACGTTAAACTATAAATTGTAGCCTTTATTTTTCGGATATATAAGCTATATTACTACAAAGTTTCATCAAAATTCGTTCGATACTTTTTGCGTGAAACACCAACAAACATCCAGACATCTATCTATACATCCATACTGACAAACTTTCGCATTTATAATAATAATATGATATATCTCAATATGCTTCTAACATAGCTTATCCCAATACGTCTGTTGAATGTCCGTTTAAATAAAAAAAAATACAATCTGAGTCATCTTTCTGACTAAAATTATAAATGCAAAATTTAATTTGTTTGTTATGCTTGCACGCCTTATCTAATCAACCGCTCATTACGAAATAAGACATAAGGGAGTTTCTGTCCAAAAAGTAGGGCATATTGTTCTCGAGGGATAACGCGTATTAAGTTTTTGACAAGAACGGTTTTTGATTTAGTATTTAACTATACAATAACAAAAGATATGCTTGAACCATTTGTAGTCTATGTTACTATGTATGAATTATTAAAAAATAGTCTTGTGTAGGGTAAGTAAGGCAAGGCAGTGTAAAAAGGGACTGCCTTAACAACTGCCACTACAGCTGCTTAATATTCGCTTTAGGTGTTGAAAAAATACTCACCATGAAATAAGAACAGGCCCACTATATTCAGGACCAAGCCGAGGGTGCCGACAGCCACGAGTAACTCTGCCTCGTGTATCGTTTCAATCTCGATGAACCTCTTCACCGCCTCCACTGTTATACTGAAGCATAGCGCGACCAGAAACACAGCATTCACGAGAGCTCCCAAAACCTCGGCTCGAGCCCATCCAAATGTATTCTTTGACCATTTCTTTGGTGACATCTGGATGCAAAAACAAAGTTAAGTCTCGTTTAGAAGTCTAGCAGTATATAAAATTATCGTATTCGGTATTATCGGTTTGGTCTTGATGTGAGATTAATATTCTCCATTTTGATATAATTTTAATTGACCAATGGAAATCGAAGAAGGATTTCGAACATATTTTGGTATGTAAATGCGTATTGTTATGAATATTTGAAAACATTTATCTCACAAGGTTACTAAACCACATTGTGCAAAGTTCATAAAATCATTTTAAATTCTCATCTCATTTTAAAATACAACAATTACACTTTGTTTATGTTATATTATGGTACAACCGGAAGGAGAAGACGTCGAAAAAAATTATCTAACTAAATCAGAGATGTTCTCAAGAACCCCAGCTTAGAAGTAACCTTAAACAGCGAGCTTATATGAAGAATATAATGACAGTAAACAAGGCACAAGAGGTATGCAAACATTTTGACAAACTGAAATCCATTGTCTCTGCTTACCCCTCTGGGAAAAAGGTATGCATATTATATTTGTAAAATAAAACTAAAACATTATGGTTTCAGTTGATCTGCATATTACTGGTGTGCTGAATAGTTAATAGTTACTCAAACTAATTTATGCACTTAACTCAATTTATAAATATGAGTAGAAGTAAGTTAACTAATTCTGATATTCTCTAATAATAATTACGATAAAATTTAATGTATGTGTGTAAAAATATTTTTTTTAAGCTTCCAATACATCATTAGTCATTATTTATTAATGGAAAATTACCATCATTACTAATCCGCATACATTATACATAATCATTACATTTACACAATAGCCTTTGCACAATATTGTAATCAATAAGATCAATTACACATACCTTAACTGATAAAAATGCGATAACAAGAGCAGCAACATCACTTAACATATGAAATGAGTCTGCTACGAGGGCCATTGAGTTGGTGATATAGCCAACAATGAGTTCCACAAAGAAGAAGCCACCTGTCAGCCATAACATCGAAAGCAGGCGGCATTTCTTCCCTGTAAATCGTCCCATTGTTCCTGTGAACAATAAAATGTAATTTAGAAGGCACACTTATCATTTCTTTGTTGGGGTGTACTTGTGTACAGCACTTCGACCCTTAAGGATCTTTTGTACTATCCCTCACTGGTTTTTATTCTATCCCTAGAGCCCTGAATGAAGTCTGCACCTAATCCAGTACACTTCTTAGGGGTAGATCCTTGTAGTCTCCTGGTTCTGGATACGCCAGCCCCAGGATGGCCATTCTGTGTCTTGCCAATGGATTGCATTTGCATATTATATGCAGCATTGTTTCATTTTCTTCCCCACAGGTCCTGCACATCGGGCTATTCAACAGTCCCAGTTTGTGTAGGTGAGAATGAGGTAGAAGTCTCACTAGTTAAGACAATAGCCTTACCACTATGTGGCCCAGGTTTATTTCTGCACAGGACAATGACCCATAAGTAGTTGTTAAAAGTGTCAGTGTTTGTCAATTACATGTTTTTAAAGAACCCAGTGACACAGGCTTAATGCTGTTTGTCACTTAAAGAAACATAGATGGATACCAAACACTCCAGGTGCTACTAGAGCAAGAATCACTGCAGTGCTGGTATTTAAGCTCTTCTAGTTTGTCAAATCTCCTAAATAATCTGACCAATTTGAAAATTAAGAAGCTTGTTTTTAGGTATATTACATTATTGTTTGGAGGTAAGTTCATACAGTTGGTAAATAAACATCAAAATAGTGTGTTGAAATTATGGTTTTAAATTAATTATACTCTGCTCAACTAATCTGTCATGAATAGTTGATTTGTATTACACATGTATTATACCCATATTTATCATACCAAAATTCTATAGAAATGTTATCCCAAATATTAATTCTCACTTGGTATGGGCTAAATCAAATGCGGGTTCCCATTCAATAAATTAGAATATATTAAATTGTTAAAAATAAATTAGAATAAAGTACATCACATGTCTATCTATTAATAGATATATCTGTAATCTATAGATAGAAATGTAATATGGCAGTAAATGTTAGAATTCTTTAACAAATTAAATTGAAAATGAAAATGCCATGGTCATAAAATTTTATTGGAGAGAAATAAATAAAATAAATAGAACTGTTGTGGACCAGTCTCATACAATAACATATCTATGTGAACATGCAACTTAAAATACTGATTTATTGTTAGCTCATAAGTATACATACTTAAATCTCAAAATGGTAAATGCTGTGTTAAGCTTTAAATAAAACACACTGGCACATGTAATTTAGGATTCCCTTGCCCTTTCAGAGGATGTAGGTGTTATCTATTAGCTTTGTTTTCTAGAAATACAGCCCACTGATACATTTATTTTAACAAAGTACTCCCACACATAACTGTTTCTGTTGTATGTATAAGTGGCACTAATTCAAATACACTGAAATCTACATAAATTGTTTGCAATTAACCTTACATATAGGATTCCAAGTTTAGGTTGAATAAAACAAAGTTAAGATAGTATTGAAATAAATTTTGTAGGTACTGGAATTATACTTAATGAATTAGTTTAGCTAAATATTCTCTTTGATACTTTATTTGGCACTTTTAAGTTCTTTTAGAATCTTTCTTGTGCTTATTATTAAATTAAACACCTCTACTGCAAACCTTACTGGGTTGCATTATTGGAATGTTTTTATAAATATGATAAATAATATATAAATTTACTTTCTTAATCTAGCCATCCAGCCAACTGGAATTGTGCAAAAATTATATTTACAGTATATTTTAATATGTACTAAATTACCCTGATTCCTAAGCCAGAGATTGTGCCATCCAGGTCAAATCTTTGTGTTATGTGCACAAATATTTTTGTGTGTCCAGTTTATCTAAAATATCTATGTATCTAAAAAATAAAAATCAATCAATAATCTATGTATCTGAAAAATATATAAGTGTATCATTGTCTGGTTGTAGCAGAGACTCTACATAGTTTGTGATCAGATTGCAGTTGTATGAAGATATTTATGATTTAGTTATAATAAATCAGAATAATATTTTTTTAATAGATCGCAAATAAAAGATTTCTATATTCTGAACCAATTAAAACATGAATTAATGGTGTTAATGCACTACAGTTGCTGACATTTAACAAAACCTGGGGTCTACACTCAAAAAAGACAGGAAGGCTGTGCAGGAAGCCTCTGTTCAACAGTAGAACACTATATATAAAAAATACGACAAAATGCTACATGAAGAACATAAAGGCATAGAAAATTTAAAACCACCCATATAGTGTAACTAATTCTATTATGAAAGGAAACCAAATAAAGCACACATTAAAATGAGTCTCATGGGGAACTACCCCAGGATGCTTTGGGCCATAAATCTAAATCAAATTTGCATATTCTTTAGTTATTACAGATCTTGCACAATTGACAATGAAAGGCTAGTTGATATGGTTGGTAGATATGTGCCTTGAATTTCTACCCAGGACAGATATTTATGTGCATCAACATGTATGTTTGTCCTGATTCTAGGTGTAATTATCTATATGAGTATGTATTTACAAAACTAAAATAGTATATTTAGTACCATGGTACCTGGCTTCCATAGTACAAGCTCTGCTTAGTATAGGATCTGATGGACATGTGTGACTAATGTCCTAAGATATTATTATTTATCCTATAGTTATACAAACATTCACAATTCTGAATGTCTCATTGTCAGAAAACAAAGAATTTGAAAAACATATTGTTTGATAAAAAAAATATATTTGATTTATACAATAACAATACCCTTTTCTCTACACAGAATAAAGTGTATATGAAAGTAATAAAGTGTGCTTGTAATAATTATTATAATCATTATTCTTCACTGTGGTAGTGAGAGTCAATCAAAGTACTTAGATTTGCACATACATTGGACACATTTCTACTGGGCTTACCTAAGTACAGAGCAATAAAACATTTTTTTGAAATGATATGAGTCATGATTCCAAGAAGGTTCAGAGGTATTACAAAAAAGGTACTCACTGGATATACAATTCGTTTCCAAAACGATACGGCGATGATATCAAATTCCCATCAGGTGCTCATAACTCAGAGAGTACACAATTTATATGCACACTCATTTCACATCAATGATAAAACGTTATAAAATATTAATTCTACTTTAACCTGGCATAAACATAGACCATTCAAGAGATGTTAACGTAAACAACTAACACTATTGCATACATTGAAAACAAATGTATTTTTATATTATATATTTTATGTTATATCCCGTGGAAATTAAATTTTGATGTGAAAGCTGGTGGAACGATTACGTTGCAATATTTTTTATACACTAGAAACTCGAAATTTTGATGTTCATGCCATCAAACAAAGAAAACAGATTAGATATAAAGGGCCGCGTATAATGATTATTTCACTTCGAGAAACCAAATTTTATGACGAATCGCCGAGTTCGATTCCGATTCCTTCAACGAGTCTCACACATTAATGACAATAATCTGTTTTTTTGGTTTAGATTCCTTCTCCTGTCACTTGCATTTCGCTGATAGGTGTGTTGTCACAAAACGTTGACAACTCAAATATCGATATAAATTCGACTAAAGAACCCACAGAAAATACACTTTTGAATCTGGTGAAATGGATTACCAGATTCAAAAGTGGATTTCTATTAAGTGTGAAGTGAAGTGGATTATTATTTTCTCTGGATTACGGTAAAGATTTTTGAAGTAAAAGTTCTTGACTTCATTTGGGACGTAAGGTGGTGAATGCTTGACGAGAGCGTTACAAAGTGTGATCGGGTGAGGCAAACGGAAATTGAGAGGGATATATAAGTGAAGATAAAAAGAGATAAGTAGTTTTGTTTCGCATTTCATACTGAAGGGGCAAGAGACCGAGTACACACATTTTCTTTCTCTCTTTCTCTCATAACCAGTTACGTTTAGTATATTTAAGTTTTACTTCAGTCGTGTCGTTAAAGCACACTAGTTTTTTTATTATTTTATTTTATTTCATAGCTTTAGTACCTGTCAAAGAATATATCTTTATATGCCTACATTGCGATCTAGAAAGATACTTTTCGAAGTGTGTGAAATTTTAAATACGAAAGATTTTAAAATATGATAGTTTGTTACATTAAAAATAAGAAATATTTTTTTACCACTGTGCTTTAATTTGAAAAAGACTCCATCTCCATTTTGGAACTGTGGCTTTTCTCGTGCTACCCGACTTTTAATAAGTCGAACTTTAGAGTGTATGCCATCATAAGGAATAGGCAAGTAAAGAAAGAAACTGTATATAGTTTTGAAATGGATAAGAATTTCGAATTTACATATCACATACGATATACGACCAGAAGTTCAAAATAAAGAAAAGAAAATTTTATTAGATAGCAAAGAATCTCTAAATTTCAAGCTCTCATTATTGGTGGCAGCCATTCCTCCTGTTCTTTTCGATAATGTGCCTATACCTTATACAAAAATTTAGGTGTTTTAATCGACTGTAACCTTTCGTGGAATAATCACGTTGCAGAGGTAAGCAGGAGGGTATACTGCTTTTTTCAGTCTATCAAACGTCTTCAAAAATTCTTACCATTTCAGACTAAAGTTTCTCTCGCTCATTCAGTTCTACTCCCTCTACTTGACTATGATGATGTCTGTTTTCTTGATGCAACAGAAGAACTTCTAGTTAAGCTCGAACGCCTGCAGAACTTATGCATCCGCTTTATTTTCGGCCTAAGGAAGTACGACCACGTGTCGGTGTTCCGGTCTCAATTGAAGTGTTTGCCTATTCGGCGGCGTCGGGACTGTCATATCCTTTCTCTACTTTATTCCATTCTTCATAACTCTGTTGCTCCCATCTATCTCCGTGAACGCTTTGAGTATCTGGTGCCTAGTGGCAAACCTTGTCGCACAGCTATTTCTCTTCTTCTATAGACTCCTTATCATACTTCCAGCCACTATGATGGCTCGTTTACTGTACGCGCAGTGCGCCTTTGGAACTCTTTACCAAATTTCATACGTGATAGCTCGTCATTGAGTATTTTTAAGAACAGAACTAAGAATCACTTCTTATCTCTTTAATTTATGTACCTATATAATAGATATGTAAGCTTTATGTAGTTTATTATTTATATATTTTTTATTAGGTATTGTATGTACATATTTGTGTGTATTTTATCAATATTTTTAATTTAATATTTTGTTGTAAGTACACTGTTTGTACCCATTACATAATAATTTCACTCTCCTAATGGTTTGCTGGAAGAAAATTCAATAATGAATTAAGATCGCCTATGTATGTACATACATACATGACTTTTTATCGTAAAATATACTACTTTTTATTGTATAATAAAAACAATAAGGAATAAGAATAAGAAATTATTTCATATATGGATGAATTGGCAGAATACTACAGAGATTTTTATACGTGCTTAAAGGGATACATAATGCATAGGATATCAAACTAAGTATCTAGAAAAGAGTTTATTCATATTCCGAGTAGAACTATAATATCGTTTACTATGCTGGACCTTACAATTGGGCTGGGAAAATATTGTGACCAAGTCGTATTTTTATCAGAATAGTAGTTACAATTTTTACTACATTTTTTTAAACACTTTAGTCTAAAGCGGGATTTAATATCGTATCATCAAAATAAAACTCTATAATTCAACTACTTTCTGCTCAGTCTTTATACCAGGAATACCGGACGTAAGGTCTCCGAAAATCTGTTAACTCCTATGTAAAATATTTGTAAGGGAATTTGTCTCCATACACCACTGCTTCATTTTCAAATTCATAAACTTTTACATTATCTACAATACCGTAATAGCTAGGTAACAGAAACATTTTATGCTTACTATATTCTATAGCTTCAGCGTTCCTTAGACATTACGAGAAAAAACTGACACAGGTTTAATAGGCATAACAACCCCCAACTCCTACAAAATCATTTAATTTAATGGTTTCATGGTAAAGATTGCACTGTGTAAAGATTATGACTCTATGGCCAATTTTATTCCTCAAACGATTTAAAATAAATATTAGCATTGTATTTATCAATATTTAAAGTGCAATATGCATTCGGCAAGACAATTGAAGTTTCGTTTTAATAGTTATATAAATCAAGATTGGAGATCTATATGTCAACATCTATTAATATATATCTAAAGTAAATTTTGACTCCGCGAGAAAATCGCCGTTACGCCGTCCAGGGTAATGGGTCAGTCAGAGTATGGAGTGTAACAAAAGTACGCCTATTTGACAAAACGCATTGTAACACACGGTTTAATAGGTGATAAGCTAAAAACTGACGCCGCAGGCTAAGAGGAGGTTTATTAAGTTCGACTTGTAATCGATTCAGAATGCTTAATTTCATAGCTTAGGCGATTATTTTCATAGCTATAGATTAAATGGAATTCAGTTTCTTCAATTGCAGGGTTCTAGGAAGGTTCACACCAAAAATCTAAAAGACATCTGATCAGATCGAGGAGCTTTTTATATTTAGTTCAGATACGTAATGCCTTTCAGTTAGAAATCCTATATAACGGCCTGATTGATTTGATTTTAAATTGATAATCTAAATATGTAAATTGAACTATGTTATTTATCAACGTGTGGACATAACTAAGTTACTTTGAAGCGGTGGAGAGATCCGGCGATTATAATCCATCCAAAAGTTTAAGTCATCTAAACCATTTGATATGTTTACTAATGAACCTAAAATATAGTAATACCCATAAAGAATACTATGTTATATGTTGAAAAATGTTAATAGAATTTATGAAGTAGCCAAGTCCTAAGAATATAAGATGAATATAATAATTTTAAAATTATTTTTTTTCTGCAGTGAATATTATTATAGATTTTTCTTATTTTCGAAACAAACACTACACTTGGCTATAGAGAAACTGCATCATATTTGGTAACATTTTTTTCCTCGATATACCATACCATAGACTTGGTAAAGGCCGTAGACAGAGAAACCAAGTTAGTTTCTCTGTCTACGGTAAAGGCGAAATAGGTAAGTGAAATAACAGATATCATAGAAGCAAAGATATTATAATATAACAAGATTGCGCACTGAGGGAGCAAAAACGGCCCGAGCAAGAAGTAGCTGTTTTGGATGGCATCTCCTTCTAATAGAGTGACCATGCGTCGTGGAATTATGCGAATGTTTTAACGCGCCAAATTTAAAATATTGTTTTTATGAGAATGAATAAACTTACTTTTGAAGTATAATCATACTACCTGTGCAGTGCTTTTAAAGTTACTGTTCGCCCAACTGCATACCTAGGTATACGTATTCGAGATGTTTTCGTTACTTATACTTTCTTTATTTTGTATGCCTCTCTGCAAGCAATATAAATTAAATTATACCAAGATTATTTGTAGATTTTTTAAACGTTTGGAAATTATAGAATTATTTATAGTACAATTCCCGCCTAATGTAAGTGTGAGTAGTGGTAGATATTTTGGACAAAGGCAATAGACTTTCCAAATATTATATATTCGTAATGTATCCAAATAGTTTTCAAGTATATTATATGTTTTATTTACTTATATTCTTTTTCGCAACAAGTGTTTTGTGTCAGTAGGCTATAGTATTCTAGGATAATTATTGTAATACATATATTCAATATAGATTAGATTGTGAAAATCAGGTAACACTAATAGACTACAGGCCCGATTTTTAAATTTATTCCACGGATAGTACTATACTCACTACCTTAATTGAAAATATCTTCTAAGTGGCTTAATCTAAACAACTGAGATAATTTTATATCTTTTGTTATTAATAAGAGTGTAGCAATTGTCTATTTCTTACCTATTTACTCATAACAAACACTGACACGAGGAAACAGTAGCCTCGTTTTAGTGTTAGATATAGTGAAATAGACAATTATTCATCATCATCATCATCATCATTACAGCTTAAATAAGTCCACTGCTGGACAAGCCTCCCTCAAGAATCATCTTGAGGGGATATGCCATAATCGCCACGCTTGGCAGGCGGGTTGGCGATCGCAGTATGATGGTCGTAGTTCTCAGAAGGAAGCTGCTTCCCGTCCCCTGGTAGATATTCCCTCGGGTCGAATTCTACGCCCCCCACGGGATGAGATGGGGTGATGATATTCTGATTCTGATATTTGTCGCCGTCACCACACAGCAGACAATTATTACGTAGGTATAAAATACCTAATATACATTACGACAGGTTGGAAAAATCATTTGTTGTAAGAGGCAACAATCTCGAGTAGGTATGCTTAGTGGCTGGTAGTGGGGAATAGTGTTTTGTGTCAATGTGCAAAAACTCTAAAACAAATGTGAATGTTATTTGTAATAAAACAGTTAATTGCTATATCAGATTATTATTTACCGGGAACAATATTCATCCATTTTTGTTTCAATTCCTCGTTTTTGGGAAATCTAGAAAAACGATCCATTAAATACGTAACGAATGGTTACCCTGTTGCTGAACTTAGCCAAAATATAGAAACATTACAAGATAACAATTACTTGTGAAAAGATATACCACTCCCCAGATGACCCTCACTTTTACACCCTTTTACGCAACAAGTTAAAACCATTTTTAAGCAAATTGGAACGGGATTGGAGCACAATACGATAAATAATTTCAAAACAAACATTCGCCATATTTGTTTACAAATTGAGTGTGGTAAACGTCATTTCTTATAAATACTGCTATTGAATTTACTAAACCCAAATTAAATGTATTTAAAAAGCTATCAAAGAATAAGACATAGTTTAAAAAAACGTTGTGTACGTCTTAAATAAATAAAAATTATTTAATTATAGTTATATGAAAACATAATCCTAGGTGTTTGACCAAAAATTCTACTATTTTATACGTCAAGTAAGTTATTTTTAGGCTGGCCATCTGTTAGACAGGGACAGATTCCAAAACGAGAGCCTCTCAAGTGGTCCGTTTTTACCTATTGGTACACTACAAAAAGAAATGGACTGTATCTTAAAGACTTTGAGTTCATTTTACTTTGAACTAAATCTTGGAGTGCGCAATCTTGTTATAGTATAATATCTTTGCATAGAAGTCAATTTGTGACAAATACTGACAAGGTTTTGGCGCCAACGCGGAAAAGGACGCATCGAGGCTATGTTTTAGTTTCAAAAACTGGTGTAAATTCGAGTTTTTATGTGTAAATATGGTGGATTTTTAGACATAACATCTTCAAAAACGTACACAAGTGGAGGAAAGTGCGATATAGCCGTGAATTGTGATTTTCCGTGTTGAAACCAAAACTCCATAGAAGCCTCTAGTAAAGTCTCCACTGCTTTACTGAGGTGGGACTATGACTTGACTGTGACGGACGTGTCGGACATGACTGTGACGGACGTGACGGACATGACTGACTGACTTTAAAATATAAAATTAGAAATAATACAACTGAAGATGAGGCGGTATGGTCACAGACCTTAGCCTGCCCTAAGAGGGCAAAAACAATAAAAAAAAAAAAACAAATACTGACAATCTTGACAGTGACACTGACGTTTGTTTAGTAAGAATATTTTTTTCAAATAAATATGACTTACAGAAGTATAACAAATCGACTATAAAAAGTAGAAAATGATTATAAACTTTCAAGTAATATACAGAAATTGGTTATTTGTTTTATTTTAAGAATAACGAAATTGTTATTACATCCAGTTTGAAACTGAGAAAAGCAATTTAACCTAAAAATGACTTTTCTAAAATTAATTGGTAAAACTTGTGGATTTCTAGGATACGTTGTACAAACCGCTTGCATCACCCACTGTACTTTCGAGTATGTAGGAGACTTCGTTATGGTTAGTTAGAAAATTTCAAAACTGTAAATATAAATTATTTTTCTTGTCGTGACTTCATTTGTTTTATCTTCCAGTGCTCTGGTCCATCGATGGAGCCAACATTGGAGTCTAACAACATACTGTTTACAGAACATATCTCTCCGAGATTTCAAAGGTTACGCCGTGGAGATATTGTAATTGCTAAAAGCCCTTCAAATCCTAGACAAAACATCTGCAAACGAATAACTGGTCTGCCAGGTGACCGTGTCAAAGGACATTTTCCAAGGCGCAGTCAGATTGTACCTCGAGGCCATGTTTGGTTAGAAGGTGATAATTCTAGTAACTCGGCTGATTCTAGAGTGTATGGTGCAGTACCAGAGGGCTTGGTAAGAAGCAGAGTTGTTTGTCGCGTATGGCCCCTGGACAAAATTTCGTCTCTGACCCAGTGTTAGTAAATAGTTATAATATATAAAAACAATATTTCTATAACCATGAATTTCAATTAAAATGTATTGTACCTAAGTAATTATTTTCACAGGAATATGTTTTACATGATAATTTATGCTGCTTTGTGCCAAAGTGCTATGAAATTTGTTGGAAAAACAAAATGATCTTGACTTTTATAAAGGTCTATATGGAGTCACAGAAACCATCTTTCTTGCTTTAAAAACGAAAGGATAGCTTGAGCGTTCATAATGTCTTATAATGTGAACTAAAAATCATTAATCTATAAGCTCAGTGATCACAAGTTAAAGTCATATTTATAGTCCCTCGTAGTTGCAAATAATTACATTAAATA
This sequence comes from Pseudoips prasinana, assembly GCA_951640165.1. NCBI lineage: Eukaryota > Metazoa > Arthropoda > Insecta > Lepidoptera > Nolidae > Pseudoips > Pseudoips prasinana. The sequence goes on from OX621239.1 coordinate 12,369,415, forward strand.
CACTCCACTCAACGCACACCATATGAAACAAAAATAATAATGTGATGAAAACTTTTAATACTACAAGTATGGCCCTTCTCTTGGATTTAAAGGTAAAAGTTATGCTTAGTATGAAATGTGAGAATTGTGTAACATTATGTGTAATGTTATGTAACATTGTGTAATGTTATGTGACATTATGTGTAATGTTATGTAACATTATGTTTGTGTAATGTTATGTAACATGTTTTTGCAATTTTTTCTGTAATTTCTACTTCCGTTTTGTTGTCACTATTGTTTCAATGCTCTTTTTATGGCTATTTTTGTTATAATAATAACAATAAATCCAATGGAGCTTAATGTAATGTTTGTTGAACACATAGTAACGTAATGTGGTAAACATATAATTAAACTAAACTACCCTTCTTTACACTTGAATCGACTACTTGGTGCATGTTCAAATCCAGTGTGAAGAATATAAAATATATTAATTTTAAAATTTTTATAGGAATCTTGACAGCTACATATTCTTGTAGTGATAATTATTGAAGGAAAATACATTTTAATGAAAATATGTAGTAGAAAGTAGTGTATACAGTCTCTGTACAATTGGTACAAATCCTACCTACTAGCAATAAGTAGAATATAATTATTATTAGGTTCTTTTTTTTGTATAATGTCAGTTGTTTACAGTTTTATCATCTATTAAAATCATGTTTGTGTAATGACTGCCCTACTTTTAACTTCCTCACACATTTTTACATGCTGTATTTAAGTAGTGCCATAAACTTACAGTGAAATATTTATTATACCATATAAATATTTACACTAGTTGATTAAGTCCCTGTATCTTAGGGAACTACAAACATGCAAATCAGCACAGCACACCCAGACTCAAAAAAACAATTTATGGGCCATACAAATAATTGGTCTGTACTGCACTTACTACACAGCACAGCACTAGCAAAGCATCCGCCTTAACCGCTGTGTCATATTGAATGTTATATAGCAGTTGAGTGTGCAAGAATGTGATTAATAAACAATTTAGCCAACCTTTTTACTGGATTAACATAATAAAACATTCATTGTTTTTTTTAAGTTTTGTTTTTATTTAAATTATATAGAAATGTAGATAATGAAGTAATTGAAGTATATAAAACCTTCAGATGTTATCAAATATTTGGGTGGTTAGTGTGGTCTTAGGATGAAGGATTCAAATAGGACTGTGATTGTTATGTAGCTGTTATCTATTCTTTAGCTGATATCTACTTGTAATTTGTGAACAAAAACAACCAGATTAGAAGTTTTTTTTTATATATATCATAGGGCGACAAACGAGCAAGTGGATCACCTGATGGTAAGTGATCACCGCCGCCCATGTACACTCGCTACACGTCGCGGGTGCGTTGCCGGCCTTTAAGAGTCAGCATCAAGTTTTTTTGACCCCTATGAGCTCTGGCGACCTTACTCACATTCAGAAACACAACATTAAAATATTTAATGTTATTATTAAGTAATGTCTTCTTTAAGGTGGAGGTACTTCTACTAGAAGTTTTGTTCCTCATTAATTTTTCTATTTTTATGACATTGTACAAAAACGATGTGATTTTATTATTTTTGGTGCCTTAGTTCTAGTCTTGAGTAAAATTATTCTGTGAATAGTTATATGATTATATTATGAACAAAATTGTTATACTTTGTTTCTTTTTGAAACCCATGACTGATTATATATATATATACAACTGTCCACACAACCGCAAGTATTCGTAATGACTAAGTCTGTAGCAGTCATAAATCACGTTGCAGTTTAGGTACTTATATGTTGTCACTGCAGAACCTAACTATAAACAAATTCTGTCAACTAGTTTGCCACTGAAGTAACTAGTATACAGTTGATTTTTTTACGAAATGAGGTCAGTTAGTTTTCTTGTATTTGCTTTTTAAATTACCTCAGCTATAACTATTAGGGAAATCTTAAATATAGTCGGTACTTAAGGGGCCTTTTACAGTCCACTAGCGCCGCCAATCGAAAAAATGTCATAACTCGTAAAAGAATCAAAAATACAAAATGTGGTCTATTATTACAGTAGAAAAGGCAATAACGTAATTTTATAAGACATTGTTAACACTTGAAATATAGCTGTTTAGCTAAATCGTGCATTTGTAACAAAAACGGCCGTTTATGTTTTGAATGCACGATTTAGCTAAACAGCTATATTTAAAGTGTTGATAAGGTGATATACAATTACGTTATTGCCTTTTCCACAGTAATAATAGAACATATTTTGTATTTTTGATTCTACTTACGAGTTATGACATTTTTTCGATTGGCGGCGCTAGTGGACTGTAATAGGCCTCACGGTTTGCTTATAAGATAGCGAGGAGCCCCCTTATTTGATTAGCAAGAATACGCTGCTGTGTTTACGAAAAATATTAAAATACCGGTGGCAAGCCCGCATTTTAAATAAGAAGCGTTTCTGAGCTGTGCTATCAAGTAAAAACTAAAGCACAGCTCGGAAGATTCTCATTGGATAATTATGATAGATGAACACCTTAGATACATGATAGATGATCACCTCAGATAGATGATAAATGAATATCTTAGATAGATGAATTCGTAAATCGTGAAATCGTGGTTAGAATCAGCTTCAATAAACGGTAGGTAAGTGTAAGAAAATTTTCCCAGAACGCTATGAAATTTAAAAAAAATATTTATGTGAAGGTATTAAAAAGGTATTGTAGATTTACAAATAAATTTAATTTAAATTAAGATATATCGTCGGCTTATTGCAAGAACTCATTAAGTGACATACACAAAACTTTGAGAAATCAATTAATTACTTTGATTTCATTGGATGTCCTATAAAATATTATATATTATATGTTAATAAAAAAAATAAACACCACTAGATAGTTAAATATATTTATCAAGAAAATCAAACATAATTAGTAAAAAAAATTGAGGTATATTTTTTTAAAAGCTTAAAAACAAAGTTAATGACTTCTTGTCATTGAAAGTTTACACTAAGTGTGAATTAGACATTTCTTAAATTAGACTAAGTATTATTACTAGACTAAATTTTAAAAGGAAATAACTGGTATTAATCAGTATTGAAAGTTAACAAAACAGTCTTCTTTAGCTTCATAACAAATTCTTAAAAAGAAAACAATCTAAAACTAAAAAAAAGCACTTTGTCACATAAATCAGTAAAAATAAAAGTAAATACGGTAACTCAATAAATGAAATAAGTAGTAAATATACATTGTAGTGTTTAACTACTCATATTCTCCCGAATATACCTCTTCTGGTAAAATATCTCGACCTTCCTTGACTATAGCTTTTGGTACCAGAGACGCAGCTCTGAGGGCTTATTATTTTTTCTGAACACATTAAAAAAAATACTTATAGTTTTGGTATAGGAACCTTTTTGTTGTAAGCTTTTTAATACGTAAGCGGAATACTCAAAATTGTCATTTAATGTGTCTGCGTTAGGTTTTTACTTTCGCAGATTTATAGTTTGATCGGCTGTTTCAGTTGTTCCCTTTTTTGACACATCCTGCTCTTTATAGTCTGACCTACATATAATCATATCGATATTGAAGGATGTTAGGCCTCTTTTTACAAACCAAAACTTTTAACTTTTACAACATTGTACTCTTTCTCCATCAGGCCCAAGATATCTATTAATATCATCTCTGTGTGATCCATCACTAGTAAATCAATTATTTTGTTTTTAATATTGAATAATTACTCGTACGTCTAGAAGATGATTTATACATATCAAATCATCTTCTAGACGTACGAGTTCATTAGAATTATCATGTTTAAGGTAGTTCAATAGTAGTTATTAAGCGGTCCAAAGGAATTATCTCAGAATGATTAAACAATGTACGCAATTACAACGTTGGCGTTAAAATTTATGTGTTTAAAATTGTGAATAACATTAATTAATAAAATTGTAATTCATAACTAAACCACTGAAATTGAACGACTCACTGACTACATGTTGCCCGAATTCCTGGTTACCGTCTGATCACACCACCATCCTTTGTAAACGAATGTTTCTGGTGACTGCCAGTGGAGGTGGTGACCCTTCAATAATATCCGGTGAAGTCTATAATAGGAGTATAATGTAGTTATTTGATAAGAAACCAAATTATTACATGGAGCTCCATTAGTTGAAATCTTCCGATGTTGGTGATCTTCTTTATTATATTCATCTACTGTGGGTGGCAAAAAATCTTAAATCATGGAAAGTATATTAATAAACTTTTGGAACTTATATAGGTTATTTTTAAAGTATTCCATGAAGTTATTGGTAACATAATAGAAACATTTAATAACGGAGTTTATTTATTTAAAACTCTGATTTAAACGGCACCGTGTCCTATGAAGTTTGAGTCTGAATAATATGGAAATCAAAAGTAGGACTCGAATTAAAACACCGACCTCATTATGCTCCGGTTCCGCGACCTGCTTTCTCATAAGCCAGATCGCGTTAGGCCAGGCCGACAGGCTAAAGGCACCGTCGTCGATGAGGCCTGCGGAGGCCTGTCGTAGCCTATCAGATCCGACCCAGGCCGACACACGCCTTAAGAATGATCGGCACGTGCCGCGGCTTAAGGCGTCCGCGGTAAACAGTAGAAAACAAAGTACCTACTAGTAAGAAAATTAGTACTTACATTATACATAGTCTCCTTCGTCATAATACTTTCCTTATTTTCAAGTTTCTCCAACATCTTTGGCGATTGGCACACTGCCCCGCATGATGCAGCGTCGTGCGTGTTCTAACGTTGCTTGTAAGTTTCTCCGTTTGTGTAGAAATCACGCACAGTCCAACACACAGAACACGCATTTGCATGAACGCGCGTGGATGCAGTTTCAGTGTGTTGGACTGTGCGTGTTTTCTATATAAATTGAGACACTTACAAGCAACGTTCGAACACGCACTCACGCACTTCGCAGCATCATATGGGGCAGTGTGCCAATCGCCTTACTACTTCGTCCCGACTTAAAAATATAATTTCGTTGCATTTTGCTAGTAATCCGTGCCGTGTTCTCTACTTGCTCGCACTCGTACGCAAACACAAATTCATTAAAAGTAAAAAAGAGTGAAAACCGGAGTCCATCAAAAGTAGTTAACTGCATTTAATTTGTACAAAAATAAATAGATTGCCTAAACCTCGAAAAACAAATAATCGCTAAGATACAATAAGTAATTTTAACTAAACTAAAACTGTAAACAAAGACCGTCACTCGTTATAACAGAAGTCGTTAAAATTGTATAATGTTCTGTTTGTCACAAATCATAGATTTAAAGAAGTAATTATGTGCACTTACTGAATTTTAACCAAATGCTGTTCTAAAGCGATGTGCGTAACGCGTATCTTAAAAAGTTATTAAATTACTTTGATGACATTTATATTACAAAAAAGTGTGCCACATTGTTTTATTTTTATTTACTATAACTATTATTGTATTTTACCGAGTTTCTAAGAACCAGGTAATCCGAAATGGTAATTATCGACTTTACGACTAGGTCATAACGGCTAAATTTGAAAAGCTAGAAATAAATGAGTTTTTGCTCTTTAAAGAGCTAATCGAGACAAGTTTAAATGTCATAAAAACTGTAACTTAATGATTTTTTGCCGTTAGTGAGTTCTTGCAATAAGCCGACGATATTGTCTCCAAGTGTGTAAAAAAATGTGTTCCAGACGTCAGAATGTTTGGCCACTTTCTTTTCATGTTTTTTCACTGTAAATAAATGAATTAAATTAAGTAGTACCTCGACTAAGTACTAGATAATTTAGGTATCAAAAAGATATTGAACCTTGATAGTCTCCAAACATAAAATATCGCGCTTGGTCCAGGGGTTCTGACGCGTACAGTAAACGACCCTGAGTTTAATGTATGGCGAGTGGGATTACTCAATGATAACGTTATCGTAAGTTGGTCTGTGTCTTGTGTGACCCACTTAATAACATAAATCGTGTTTCGTGGACATACATTGCCAAAGGGTTAGTTGGAAAGGAATAATAAAAAGCTATAAGTAGTAGGTAAATTAAATATATTTGGTATTAGTTTACTTAAATTATTCCCTACGATATAGGCAAAGGTTGACTGGTAGATAATGCCTATGGCATTAAGGCCGCCTATGTACAATATTCTTTCTACTAAAGTTTAAATAAATAAATACCCAGTATTTTCCTTATGCTTAGGGACTTTACAAACATACGAAAACAGAGACAAACTTGCCCACGCTCTGAACAGAAACTGGTGACCTCGTGGGCGCAGCTGATAGTACCCCTATCATGAACAAGTCATGCAGTATACTCAGTGTCGAAACGATAGCAAAATGTTTCAACCGTATATTATATTAATTTTAATGTTCAAAATAGTATTTTGCTATCCTTCCTGGTGCGTCCACACAGCTACATATAAAGCTATACATTTCCAATATAAGCTGAACTCCCATTGTATGCAAATCCTATACAACACGAGATCAGCTTATACTGGAAATTTATAGCTTGATATAAAGCCGTCTGTACAACACCCGTGGAGTCAAAATAGTCGTATGAAAGTTGTAGTTTGATAGATTTAAATTTAGTTGAGGTTTACTTCTAATGTTTTTATTGATTCGGGCTCCATTACTATGTTGATGTGGCGGTTGTTGCTTAGTGCCAGTCTGACTCTCATTTCATTTGTCCGTCTGAAAAATAAGGATTTAATTTAAATATACTACATACATCAAATAACCAATAATAATACAAATTCCCTTTAATGCAAATTATTAACTCGTATAAAAGAGTGTTTTAAAGATGTGTTTATATCTAGCGGGCCCCCCTTAGCTAGAGCGATGAAAGTAATGAGAGCGGTTAGCTTGTTCAATGTACCTACCAAATATAATGAAGTGGTCCAATGTACCTCCGTCGTATCCACAGAAATGACCTCTGAAGTCGATTTCCATCCATCATTCCATCTCCGTCGATATCACGCCGAGATACCTAAAAATGGTGTCAGACGAAACTTGGCCCAATGTACCTTCCTATTCATGTATTTGTTCTTAAAAATGTTTGATGGTATACCAGAAATTAAGTATCAAAGTTTTGTCTAGCCAGCGGGGCCCTTTGTTATTTGAATTTACACGTGCGGAAAATGCAGACCATTCTTATGTTTTCCCAATGTACCTCACAGTTATTCTCTATTTACCAAATTTTTCGCGGTTGTTGTACCTAAACAAATTTTTTTTTTGTTGATCGTACTTTACCAATCGCGCACTTCCTACAACATTACTTTCTATATACTTACCAGGTTATTTTTAGCTCGCCTTTTCCCTCTTAAGGGATGATTCTATTCATAAATTTGCACAACGTTTACTATTAGACCAACTTCGAAATCCGAACTTATATAAAAAAAAAAATGTAAAACCGCGAAAAAATTTATATTTAGTGAATAACTGTGAGGTACATTGGGAAAACATAAGAGTGGTCTGCATTTTCCGCACGTGTAAATTCAAATAACAAAGGGCCCCGCTGGCTAGACAAAACTTTGATACTTAATTTCTGGTATACCATCAAACATTTTTAAGAACAAATACATGAATAGGAAGGTACATTGGGCCAAGTTTCGTCTGACAGCATTTTTAGGTATCTCGGCGTGATATCGACGGAGGGCCCCGCCGGATGGTAATCGACTTCAGAGGTCATTTCTGTGGATACAACGGAGGTACATTGGACCACTTCATTATATTTGGTAGGCACATTGAACAAGCTAACCACTCTCATTACTTTCATCGCTCTAGCTAAGGGGGCCCCGCTAGATATAAACACATGTTTTAAAGGCGTCTGTCAGATTTTATATAGTTGACATAAAAATATACGGAAATTTAAAAAAAAATGTCTTGGGACAACTAGCACTGCCATCTCACGCCAATTTAGGTAGACCCTGTATTACAGCAACCAGACAACTAATAAACATAACTACTTATATATTTCTAAATAAATACATTTTATAAATGAATTACACCCAGATACAAAACAAATACTTATCACACAAGGATTTGTCCTGGGTGGGCATCGAACCCACGGCCTCTGTCAAAGCAGTCAGGGTCACTAACCACTAGACAAACATTAGTTTTTAATTGATAATTATTTGTAAATAGGCCAAAAGTAAATAAACCTACTTTAATTTAATTGCACTTTAGGCTATATGGGATAATAGTAATTATATATTTAGTCTAGTAAGTATATAACTAATATGATATATATCATCAGCACTGGTACAAATCACCATGTCATCCCATCACTTCATCACTTTACCCTGGTTTAGTGGTTAAATATCTAATTGACCATTTGACCATGACAATTGAGTCAAATTAAACTGTTGTCTAAATATCTCATTATTAATGATGACTGTCCAGAATATAAATAAAAAAACACGGTTGATAATAAGCTGGTACAGACGCCAGCACATCCAACTACCCCAATCTGTCAAATTTCATAAGAATAAGGTTCACTTTCAATTGGGGAAATTTGACAGATTGGGGTAGCTTGATGTGCTGGCGTCTGTACTTAGGTAGTTACCTGTTTTGTAGCACAATTACTAAGTTTCCATTTGGCTTGATGACAACAAGGTTTTCTAATGTTTCAGCACTGGTGGGTGTTACTTGGACTCGCCTAGAACCTCTTGGTATGAATTTAGAGAAGTGACCCATTGCGTAAAACATCGGTTGTTTAATAAATTCGTCGTCTTCTCCAAGCACTAGAATAGGCGCGTCTACAAAGTTGTTAGCCCAATTCGGACCTCCTGTAAGGTCTAAGCAAAGGTTCCAGTCAATCCAACCCACCACGAAGTTATTCAGATCCTGTGGATAAAATTGCGTTTAGTTATAGGCAGGACAAACCGGAAATGAGATATACAGTGTTACTTATAAAACACCAATAATCTCGCAGGACTGGATAGCTATCACCATAATCAACAGCTATTGTTCTACTAATTTGACAATTTGGTAGATATTATTTTCGTGCATAATTTAATTTCCCACTTGAATGCTTATTTATAACTACGCGCATCACAAAGATCACGTATACATACCCCTGCAAGGGATGCAGTGCTACTGCCTTTGAACCTGCTTATGGTGTTAATATAGCCATACTAGATATGCTATACTGCTAGCTATGCGAGATTGTTAGTGTTTTACAAGTAACCAACCACAAAGTAACTACTTCGGATGATACACCGCAGTGGAATATCCGAACTGGTATCGACTCCATCTAACTCTTCATCCATGTGACCTTATATAAATCTAAATAATGAAACAATATTTTGTATTATGTAAGTACGTTTAGAGTATCTTTAAAGTCTGGCCGCCGAAAAAATGCGTTCCTGGCAGGTAGTATTATATACATACATGGGGGTATTCGGATACTCCTCATCATAAAATATCTAAATTTTTGCGTTTGGACATCAAATCTTCGACACCCTGTATATTATTACCTATTTGCCGAAGGTAGTAAAAATTATTATCATTTTTTAAATTATATTATTATGTCATGTCCGTATTATTATTTGCGTTAAATCTATGTTTGTTCTAATCACATCTTATGACCGCCTGACAGACATCTGGAACGCATTCTTTGAGCGGCCGGACTTTAGTCATATCACCTCCATGATACTGGTAGTATATCGGCGAGCTCGTGCCCAAGAGCCAACTTCGACTTGTAAGATATCCCACGGCATCGGGCCTGTGAATCAAATAGTAAATTAATTTTACTAACGGATACATAGGTACTTCAAAGATGTAGTGGGCTGGATACATCCTTGCAAAAATATTATAAATGCGAAAGTAGCTCTGTCTGTGTGTCTGTCTGTCGCGCTTTCACTGCTTGCCAAAACTACTGAATCGATTTAATTGAAATAAAAACAGTCTAGAGCTTGAGATAGGACATAGGCTACTTTTTAATGAGAAAAAAGGGTTGTAAGGGGTTGAAAGGGGGAAAATGTATGGAAGTATAGTAATTTTTAGAGCTAGAAGCTTGAAACTTGGTTTTTATTTGTCTGCTGATTCGATATCAATAAATATAACATTCAAAATTTGTAAAAGTTTTACCCTCAAGGGTGTTAAATTGGGACTAAGCGATGAAACTTTGCATCGAAATATGTAATGTATATGTGAATGTTTTAAAATTAATAATAATATGCTGGGACATTATTTACACACGGCCATCTGAGCCAGTCCATATTTTAGACTACACCAGCCTAAAGTCAGAACATTCCACTTTTATTCGTTTATGTTTAAGAGGTACAAGTTGTAATATAACAGCACAAATTATATTAACCTTCACAAGCTTCGGTTGACAAAAGGATCTTGCCGGGGTATCTTTCTTGCACCCGGGTAAGGATTGCTGGAGGCACAAAGTTGCCATAATAATGTAAAGCTATTCCGTCAATATAGTCGATAGATTCTGGGGCAGCAGCTTGCATCTGCAATCATCATAATCTTTAAAAACTATTACTTAATATTAACAAAAAAATCCTGGATAACCTAGCGATTCTGTCCACTAAATTTTGTGTAAACAGGTCATTATAAACGAGTCTTAAAATCTTCTTTTGTTTATTAAATCTATGTTTTCATTAGTTAGACTAAAAACTTACACCTCTCAGCCAAATTGGTACGATGTATCTCTGATCATCAACAGCCAGGATCAGCGTATTGTTGAAACGAGAGTTTCTGATAGTAGGGCCGAGATTATTGGCCACCCAGCGACCCTGCAAAAAAATCATACTTACAGAGATATATTTTAGTTTCTACATGATACACACATACATGATACACGTGTAACCTACACGTGTTTTATGTTTGCTATCAATCGTAACAAAACTCTTTACTAATTTTGTGTAAGAATAATTTCTGTTTTAAAAAAAAAATACATCATGTCGGCATATACAACCACTGCTGTGCAAAGGCCTCCTGCAAAGATCTACACATTCTACACAATTGCCGAGGTTGTGCTATCCGCATCCAGCGGCTTCCAGCGACCCTCACAAGATCATAGGTTCATCTTGTAGGAGGTATGCCCACGCTGCGTCTTCCGGTTCGTGGTCGCTATGAAAGAACCTTCCTGCCTCAGCGGTAGTCGGCTCTACGAGCTACTTGCTTCGCCCACTGCTACTTCAACTTGGCAATTGGCAATTCTTCGGGCCTGGTCGGTTCCTTAAAAACATACAAACGACTCCAACTCTAATTCATTATAATCTATGTACCTATATGGGAAAATCTCGAAAACAACGCCTAGCGATAAAAAAAATATCATCATCATATTCACAAACTACGAATCGTAACATACATACCTACGAAAAAAAATACCACCCTCACTTAAATTTTATAGAAATCATTTTAAATGTGTCGGAAAGGCAGCAGTTGCAACACAGGCAGTTGAGGAAATCTTTGGGGATATTGTCCAGCTGTGGGAGTCTTCCGGCTGTTATGATGATGATGAAGTGTAACACTTCGATATAACAAGTCCTACCAGTTGCGCAGGGGTCCAGCCGAGTGAATTGAAATTAACGAGAGGTACAATCCCGTTGATAGGTTCGTTTGTTGTGGTGATGGCCCAAATCTTCACTTCTGCTTTCTCGTATTCCTCCATGAAACTGGAAATACGCGTATAAATATTTAATACACCTATTAAACTTAATAATTTTCGTAAATACGACCAACAACAGAAACAGCTTCACAGTGACTAAACTGCCTTCTACTACTAACTAGGTACTTATTCTCTCTCTCCGGCAGTTCTGGAAGAAATCGTAACAATAGCGATCTTCTTAGCGTTTCGATGACAATTTCTAAAATTATAGGATCATATGTGTATATATACATAGAGTATAATATTTCATTGCATTTCTATCAGCAGTTCCCAAAGACTGCCCATGTGTTTTGTTTATTTTGCGTATTGATGGGCTACTTGTCGTGCATTACACTTTTTCAAGGGGTAATTAAGATTCTAAAACTACATCGTAGGATTGACGGTGTTTGTTTCAAAATTCCCCAATACTTAATAACACGGTCCGCTTCCTTGTGCATTACCTTAGAGCGATAGTTTCACAAACATCCATAAACACTGTCAGTAACCTCTATGAGCAGACGTTCAAACCACAAAACAGGTGCCTCCTGTCGTGGCGGGGTTACTTGAGTTTTATATGCTAAATGGACTGTAAAAGCTGCATGTAACAAAAAAAATATTAAACGGTCTAGATAGACGCAGAACTATTTCTGGATAGTCAGGGTAAAAGATACTCTCGAGCGTAATGATTCCTTACACCTTACATGTAGGTACATACATACATGTAAGGTGTAAGGAAAACTGAAAGCACTCGTTGTTTGAGATGGAGAATAAATATAATCCTACTATGCGAAAGTTTGTGAGTATGGATGTATGAACCTTTACGCAAAAAGTGCCGAACGGATTTTGATGCAACGCATAGGCTATAATTTATCAAGTTTAACGCGGGTAAAACCGCGGGGCACAACTAGTGAGACTATAAATATCACTTACCGTACGTGATAATCAGCATACGCTTGATAGTATTCGCGTTTCAGTTGGGCAAAGCCGGTGATCCTTTCATTGGTTTTCATCCAAACCGGAGGCGACCAAGTACTTGCTGTAATCTTGACCTCGTCTGTAGCAACACGCTGGATTCTTTTGATCATGGGCAACTAAAAATATCGAAATGGAAAATAATTAGATTTTACCTTAAACCATGAGTTAAGTGTGTAGATAATAAGTGTAGCCGTGTGATTTCCCACTCAGAAAGAATAATAGGGCCATCCCATACCATCCCGTAGGAGTCGTAACACTCGTAACAGGCGACTAAGGCCTCATTTACGGAGACGCGGGGCGTCGCGCGTTGCGTTGAGCGGCGCGGCCCGCACTGAATTCAAATATATGGCGTTATATGAGTGCGTTTACGGAGAAGCGATTTTAGACGCGTTTGTTTGAATCAGGGCGTTTTTTGCGGCCGAGCCCGCGGATGGCACCGACGCGTCCCACGCGGCGTTTATCGCGGCGGCGCACGCAGCGGCAATTCTTGATGAAGCTATGTCCGCCACGTGCTTCGCTACACGCTAGAGGATTCGCCGCGGGCGCCGCGGCGGGCACCGCCACGCTTCCCGTCTCGCTTCTCTATGAACATGGTCGTATATTGCTATAAGTTTGTGTTTACGCGTGCGATGATGCGTGCCGCTTAACGCGCCATTTCGACTGTCCACCTATACTACAATCGATTAGTATTCGTGTCCCACGCCGTGTGCCTAGACGTGCCCTCGTAGCTGCTGGACTGTTGCACCAGCCACTTGCCAGAACGAATCTGAAGCAGTTCTCTGCCATATGTCGACTACCCAAATTATATAACGATATCTGCGGAGAAGTCGACATATTCAATAACAGATTGTCCACCTATAAAAAAATATGTTTTGATATTATTAAGTAATTTTAATTGTTTTATCATTAATATTCACTTTTTACTCTTTGTTTTATATTTTATGTTTCGTTTTTTATGTTAATTTTGTTTCCTAAATTTTAATTTTATTTTTCATTTTATATTTAGTTTTAGTTGTTATAAATTGTTTGTTTTTTACTGATGTCACGAGTGTCATGAATCTGTGCATGTTGTGACACCTTAATAAACTGTGCATTTGATTTTAATTTTAAGTGTTGTATTTAGACTAGCAATAATGTAACAGTTACTGGTTGTCCTAAATAAATAAATAAATAAATAAAATTCTTCACGCCTAAACGGCTGGAGCGATTTTAACAAAATTTGGTATGGAGTTAGCTGACACCCTGGATCAACACATAGGCTATAATTTATAAAGTTTGACGTGGGTAAAAACGCGGGGCACAGCTAGTTTGTCATAAAGAAAACTTTAATTGTGTTGTAAATGTTATTTGTTCTTATTCATAGACAGCCAAATAAATAAATAGTTTTTTGACTAGTGGTTAGTGACCCTGACTGTTAAGCCAGACGCTGGGTGCGATCCCCACCCAGAATAAAACATTGTGCGATGAGCACGACTATTTGATCTGTCTGGGTATAGTTTATCTAAAATATATGTATTTAAAAATAAAGAAATATATATTTATGTATAATTTGCCTAATTTGGGATAACATGGCAGTGTTTTAGTTGTTCCACGTTACTTATTATTATTATATAGATATATATTTGTTAGTATTCTTAAGGTCAGACAACTGAGCATTGAGTGCTCTTCCCATAGACGCTATACGTAGTCCTTCGCGCGTCCTTTCGGAACAAAATGCGTTCGTGTTGTGTAAGTCAGCTATACACATTGTTATAAAGACATTCTATAATTAGCCACTCATTTTCACCTCTTTTTTCACTCCTTTTCAATATTATACCTCTCGAAGCCGAGGCGGCTCGCTAGTACTCTGAACTTAGGAGTAAAATATCATTTTGCGCGTTTTGAAAACTCATTTTCTATAAGTTGTTTAGTTAAGCTCCGTAAGTCCATTCTATTTAAATTAAAGTTTTTATAGGTTCCATATTTAGGCCATATCTGTGCTTGACTGTCAGACAAGATAAGAATCTAATTAATTTTATCGTTCATTTAAATAAATCTTACCTTGTAAAAGTAATCTTCTATAGTCAGCGAGTAGTTAGACAGAGCAGCATCATACCAAGGTTCTTCATTGTACGTGTAAGGATGTGTTGAAAAGTCACAACCGCCAATAGGCACTCGAATCAAATTGTATTCTATTCCACTACGCCCAAAGTAAGAACTAAAAAAAATTGCAATACATTTTAATTTTGAACAGGTGACGTTGCGCGGTTATTTTGAAATTGGCGCAGCGGTTACGAACTCTTATGAGTCTGTGTCAGTAATGTACACCGCGACACAGGACTTCATTACCTTGCGGGCGTTGCATTAAAGAAAAATGTATAAAAAATTGTCAGTCCCGATTGTTATCGTTAAACAAAACTCGTTAAGCTTGAACCACTCTTGAACCTGGATAGCCCTTGCCCACACTGGATTACACAAACAAGGCCCACAATCGGCGCAACAAAGCGTGATTATTGTAGCTATCTGAACTAGGAACTACAAACCAAGATTTTTCTTAGTTTTGTGACAACCTGATACAATCCTCTTGACAAACCGGGTCCGATGGCACGGAGGGTACACCTTCAACTAATTAGAATTTGAAACACATCTATCCCGACACATAGTTTGTTCAGTCGGGTCAGGACCCGTTGATCACCCGAGTTTCATCCCTTGGAATAAAAGTTGTAGATTCATCTACTTTAAAGGTACCTATTGATCGCTCGGCGGTAGATCAAACAATATTAATTTATTTTTATAGTGCCCGTTGGTCTACTGGTTACATTTTAAGTTCCTAATAACTAACGAATGAATTTTTAGATAAAAAAGTACACTTGCGTAGTTAAATGTTAGAACAAAGCGACCGTTTGTACGTGAATACATCTCGTAACAGGATGAACTCAAAATGACGGAGCTTCCCTCTCTACCGCGCGCTAAGGTTTTACAGTAACTTAGCGAAACAAATTCTTTAATCCTATAGCTAAGCACACTGGTATAATTGAAATTTGGATGATGATGATGATGTTGCTACATGTATCCTCTGAGTTTGTTATCATTATTTTTTTTAATTGCACCCCTACGGAAGCAAATTTAAAGACTTATTCACGTCAAAACGCATAGAAAGTTATATATTTTTTATAGTATATTTCTTTATTATTTATCGACTTAATATAAAACTTATACCTTTATTTAATTCCAGGTAATATTTTATGGAATAAGATAATAATGTTTCTTATGTGTATAAAAAAAATATTACTGAAATAATAATTAGTATGAAAAATATTACTGCTGTTGATGCTAGTTTATGGAATTTTACTAGCAACATACGTACAAATTATAATATTATGTTAACAATTTCGAAATCTGTGATACCATAAATGTGACCTGTACAAAAGATTTTTTATTATTATCCTTTAGTACGCGATTGCACAGGAGCTTCAGAGACCAATAAAAACATTTAAACAAGTAGAATAAGAATAGGAAATATAAGTATTTTAATACATATATTACATCAGGTGATCAACGGGTACCTTAAATATTTGAGGAGATCAACGGGTACAGGAGATGAAACTCGAGTGATCAACGGGTCCTGACCTGTTCATTCTGTAAACCAAAGCTGCGATCTCTGGGGTAAAAATACCCAACCTGATGGCTTCCATTGCTCTGACACTCATATCATCTTAACTCTTAAAGAATTAATAATATTTAAATGTTTACTCGATCATATGCTGTTGAGTAGCATCAGACAGTTTCCGCCAGTTTATGGAGGCGGCATCTGTGACAGATCCACCAAAACCTTCGATGTATTGGAATCTTGTATCCGAGTCTATACTGAGCACTACGTCCTCAGAATCTGAAACAAAATATTTCATCATTATAGCCATAGCCAGCGTAGTTTAATTTCTAGTGTCTTCGTTCTACGGCGGTAAGTTTTCGGTCCCGGTAGTTATCGATAGCCTTAGGATCTAGAAGACAAACAGTAAAAGATCGTTGAAGATAGTGTCAATAGTTACTGTAAGAACTAGTCAATCTATACATATAATAAATCTGTAGAAAAATAATTTTTGTACATCAAAAGAAAATCCAAAAAAAATAGCCAGGGTATTAAAGAACAACCAATAGAACCCATTTCCAGCATTTTTAGAATTTTTTTCTGTTTGTCTGTGTGTCTGTTTGTCTGTTTATATGTTCGGGTATCACGTAAAATATACGAAAGCAATGTAGATAACTTTTATACACAACGATTGAGCGTAACTTGAGGTAACATTTAGTTTTTGTTTTATTGCAATCGGTTCAGTCTATCAAAAGATATTAGATTTTAAAGTAATCATGAAGAAAAATAACACACATTTCGTTACTTCAAGATGAACTAATGTTTATAGTTGAACTACCTAACTGTCCGATAGATGTCATTGTGCATATTATTATGACCAAAGATATTATTGATTATGACATCTCTTTTCTGAATGAACTAGGTAGGTTGATAGATGATTTGTATTTCGATAGATGTCGTTGTGCATTTCTTTTGACTCGCGGTGTTAAGATTTGCCCGTGTTTGCTGATTGCATGAGTTACGTAGGGTTTTGAATGTTTTGAATTGTTTCGAAATAGGGTCTTGGTTGCCTAGAAGTATGTCGTTGTCCAAAATTGGTTATTTAAAAAAATCTGTTTTCTTTGGGCAAATTGAATTATGTAGAAGGTTGGATTTGTTATAATTTAATTTAAAACTATGGATAGTTTTAAATTAAATTACACGACACTCTTGCGCCCCCCCATCTTCCCCATACGTCAGGTTCTGCAGGCGCTGCTGCTGCTTTGGCGGAAACCCTTAAACGGCGCAAATACACAAATTTGGCTGCAAATTTTGTTTTTGTGCCATTTGGGGTAGAAACCTTAGGACCATGGGGCCCAAGCGCACATTTAATATTTCGGGAAATAGCTAAACGTTTGATCGACGCTTCCCATGATCAGAGGGCTGGTCTATTCTTGGGTCAGAGGATCGGCATTGCTATCCAGCGTGGCAATGCGGCCAGCCTTCTGGGCACTTTTCCCATAAGCGATGCGGAGGGATTATTGGACGCCTTTTAGGGTAAATAATGTATCTGTAGTTTATCTAATTTTTAGCTTCTAATTTCATTTTATTTAATTTAATTATTTACTATGGATAGTTGATTTTTATTTCGATAGATGTCGTTGTGCTTGATAGTTGAATTTTGTTTCGATAGATGTCGTTGTGCATTGCTTTTGAGCGGTGTTAAGATTTAGGGCTTTGAATGTTCCGAATTGTTTCGAAATAAGGCCTTGGTTGGCTAGAAGTATGTCGTTGTCCAAAATTGGTTATTAAAATATTCTGTTTTCTTTGGGCTAATTGAATTATGCACAAGGTTGGATTTGTTATAATTTAATTTTAAATTATAATGTCAGTCGACCGAAAGTTTGTGCTGTCGATTCGTTAGTAACGCGAATGTACAGACGATTCGAATTTTATTGAGCCTGTCCGATTGAATATATTTGAATGTAGTAAATTAACCCTGTCTCTCATAATTTTCTCAGCACAAATCTATATACCTATGTAAAAGAGGAAACTGACTGACTGACATATCAACGCACAGCCTGAACGGCTGGGGTTAGAGACTTGAAATTTTGCCGGTAGGTACTTTTTATGACGTATGCATTCACTAAGGAAGACTTTTTGGAAATACTAACCCTAAGGGGGTAAAATTGAGAATGAAAGATTGTATGAAATTCCGTCATTTTTGAAGTTAAAGGGATTGAAACTTATATTTAGTAGTTCAGCTAAAAATAAAAATAAATATTTTAGATTTTTTGGAATTTCCGCCCCAAGGGCGTAAAGTAAGTAAGTTGTAAGTTTAAGTTTGTATGAAAAGTGTGTAATTTTTTAAGTGAAAAGCATGAAAATTGGTATTTGGCCTTTCCGTTAAAAATAAAAATATGTATTTCAGGATTTTAGGAATTTCCACCCCTAAGGGCGATGTATGTTGCATGTGGGTATACCTATAATGGTTCTGAGTCATTTGAAGCCACCTAAACTTTGCAACGGCACTAGGCTTCAAGTCCAAACTTTGCATCGTGTTATAGAGGCTACTATTATGCCTGGATCCGCCCAGGGAGAAACAGTGTTCGTGTCACGTATTCCGTTAGTGCCAAATGATCTCCCTTTTCAGTTTGAAATACTGTAGTTCCCTATAAAAGTGTGTGTCGCGATAACCATCAACAAATCGCAAAGTCCAACTCTCAAGTTAGCTGGAATTGACTCAAGGAAGGCGGGCAGGTTCACGTGGCGTGCTCACGTGTGAGTTCATCCCGGAGTCTGGTCCATGTAGTGCGAGGACCTACGTCTTTTGCTGAGCTCCATAAAGTGGATGATATTGAACATCCCACATACCAGTCCGCTTGCCGAGCACGCCATTTATTAGATGGAGGTCAGCATTGGGATGACGCTCTAGCGGAAGCCTGCGTGAGCGATAGCCCGCTCACACGACACGCTTGCGACATTTGTTTGCCATCTTATTGACCTTTTATGTGTTATCGGGTGCTAACCAGTTATGGCAATAGTACCATGACAAGTTTGCTGAAGATTTTATGAGACATGTACAACTAAATACTGAAGGAGAAATTCCTGACAGGGTACGTGAAATTTGTCACAACAGGTCATTATTGGCTATTCAAGAGACAGTTATAAGTATAGGAGGGAACCCGATCAGTCAGAGGCTGCGAAAATGCACAGGAGTTTGCCAATTTATTGTAAAAAATAGGCGATGGCACATACCCCCTACAAGAAGATGGAAAAGTTATTTTGACTGGTAATCTCTGTTCTTACGTTACATCACAGCAGGAGCTAATTTCTTCTGTGTACGGAGATACTACAAACATGGGAAATCAAGCCAGTTTTTGGGTATGTCAGCGAGCTATTTTGACGCCCCGCAATGACCAAGCTGCGACAGTTAATTTCAAAATATTGACTCATTTGTCCGGGAATAGTAGAGAATATAGCTCAATAAATACAGTTATGGAAGAAGATGACGCCACGCACTACCCGGTAGAATTTTTGGATTCCCTCAGCACACCCGGACTTCCAGCCCAGAAAATAGTTTTAAAAATCGGTGTACCAATAATTCTCCTCAGAAATGTATGTCCTCCCAAACTTTGTAACGGCACTCGGCTCAAAGTCACAAATCTGCAGCAAAACATTATCGAAGCTGAAATATTAACAGGTTGCGGCGCCGGTGTTATTGTTTTATTCCAAGGATAACTATAATTCCTAAAAACTTTCCTTTGTCTTTCAAACCAGTGCAATTCCCAGTCAGTCTCTGTTATGCCATGACCAGACATTAGGTCAGGACTCAGGGCCAGACATTATCCGTTGCGGGGGTGGACCTAAGTATTGGATGCTTTTCCCATGGTCAACTATACGTAGCTCTTTCACGCGTAAACAACCCCAATAACGTTTTTCTGTACGCTCCAGATGGTTCCACAGGTGAAATAAAGAAGCCCTAAATAAAATTTAAAAAAATTGTTTCGGTATCCTCCCACAGCGCTTTGCACTAAAAATACATTGTTAAGTTCCGACATCCACGCGAACGAAGTCGCGGGCACAGCTAGTTTTAAATATTTTTGGAAAGTGATAGCATTTGTAGGGGAATATAAAGGATGCAATAATGCTGCAGATATTTTCAGGTCAAAGTAAAAGATGAAAGTAGAATAAGGTCCTTACGGTAGCGATATAAAGTATCTCGTTCGATTTAGTTCTGATTTAATATTTCAAATATTTACTAACAATATGTGCGAACTTTGAATCAGAGTATCGAAATCTATGTGTGAACATGTCACAATAAGCCCATTGATATAAAGTCTCCTAGCACATTTGTCATTTACAGATCGTGATATCATCACAGTTTTTGATATTAATAATTCCTACTCGGAAAGCCGTAGGTGCAAAAAGGTAACGGACTCAATTGCGCAAAGTTAGGAAAAGAGTTCTATAATCTATTAGTAGGACGAAAAATCGATGGTTATGTCTTATATATGAGAAAAATTATGTTCATTAGTTATGTTTTAGGCGAAGTTTGGTAAACTTTGGCCAAGTACTATGTATTATAAGTTCGTTGTCCATATTGCAACGACCCATTGCAACAAGCTACAAAACCTTCCTACCGCTAATCTTCACTGTCTTGTATTGTTAGTCGGAGTTTACCCAAAGACTACAGCCATGCCTTATTAACTACAGTTTCAAAGCTCATTTGCTATTAAAGCAGCTGAATATGCCAGACGTTTTGCACGTCAGGACTCAAAACAAATTAGGTACGTACTTATTCAAGCGTGGTTAGATTCATATTTCGCGTACACATGATTCAATATAGCGTCATCTACCAAATAAATTTGATACGACATCATCTTATCATGTCGCTGACATCAAATTGTTTATTTCCTGGCCAAAGTTAAGCACATTTCCTTTTTTATTTATTCCCTAAAAAAATCGAGTTTTAGACTTACTTCCGTGATCCATGTCTAGAAGACTAAAGCAGTTCTGTCAGCTCTGCGTCAGATTTCTTCCCTCAACCCCTCCAACAACGAGAGTGCGGGAATGTAGAATGCAGATGTGCACTATGTATGGATGGTTACTAGTTGAGACAATTTGGTCAGAAGAACAATATTAAAATTACTTACTTCCTTCCCCTCCGTCAGTATTGGTTGTTTGGACCACCCCAGAACTCTTTTCAAAACGTAGTCCGGCCTGTGAACAATAATTAAACATGAACATTAGATGTATAAAAAGTTAAGGCAGTAATATTATAATTATAATAATAATATCTCAGGACATTATTCACACACGGTCATCTGATCCCAAACTAGGCAGAGCTTGTACTATGGAAACCAGATAACTGATGTATTACTTATTAATATAGGTACTTTTCTATTGTAAATACATAGGTACTTCTATAGATTAATTTCCTTGATTTTTATAACTCTACATAAATAAACATATATTTTAAATAAAAAAAACTTGTGTGTACTTATGTACACGCGTTAGAAGTTATACTTCTTAATATACAACTTGAACATAGTTATCAATTTTCATACCAACTCCATGCTGTTATTTTTACGATTTTTTACGAATTTTTACGATGCGCGCGCATCTGCGCGAGAGACTTTACAAACATCCAATTCTCGGAAACAAACACACCCATACTTAGTATCTATGACTATAAATGGATCACACAAATAATTGTCCTGTGCGCTGAGGTACTGCACTTATGCTGCAGTGCTTAAAGTAGTCTACTTCGGCGCCGACACACTAGTTTATTACTACCTCGGTGCACAGGACTACTATTTCTGTGATCCATTTATAGTTGTTCTGTGTCTGTGTGCAATTTATCTGTAATATGTATGTATTTAGAAATATAAAAGTATGTTTGTCAGGTTGCTATAGTGCATGCTCTTTCTAGTTCCAAGTTATTTATTATTATTATTAGGTATTATTTAAAAAAAGAGGCGAATTTATTTGAATGTTCTTTTCTCCACACTCATGTTCTTCAATTTTTAAACGTCATTTACAATCTTCCAATACCTTTCGGAAAGATTCAAAACAAAAGAAACAATTATCAGTCATTAATGACTTCTGGTTTAGTTGGCTTATGTTATTATTTAGTCTTACATTGCTGGAAGTGTAGGCTGCGTAGGCGCCTGGCCCTGGGTCCACTCGAGTGATGGTGTCGCAGTAGGTCGCATCGCACACGCACACTATTGACCTTCCTTCAATGCCGACATCTCGTTCTCTGCATGGCAAGTCTTCTGCAATCATCAGACACCAACATCAGAAAAGATGTAGTAAATTATATCTAAAACTTCGATAAACCTATAAATAAGCTTGAAAATAACTTAATATAAGCTAGCTATGGAAAGGGCTTTGCTTGGAGTTTCCCTGCGAGATCGAATCAGAAATGTTGAGATCCGCAGGCGAACCAAAGTAACCGACATAGCCGTAAGAATTGCCACGCTGAAGTGGCAGTAGGCAGGGCACATAGCTCGTAGAGCCGACGGCCGCTGGGGCAGAAAGGTTCTCGAGTGGCGACCGCGAACCGGAAGACGCAGCCTGGGCAGGCCCCCTACAAGATGGACCGATGATCTTGTGCGGGTCGCTGGAAATCGCTGGATGCGGATAGCGCAAGACCGACAATTGTGGAGATCTTTGGGGGAGGCCTTTGTCCAGCTGTGGACGTCTTTCGGCTGATATGATGATGATGATGATGAAATCATAAATTAAATGTTATACTTATCAAAATTGTTTCATACACTCCGTGTACTTAAAATCTATATGTACCTAGAAATAATTAT
This sequence comes from Pseudoips prasinana, assembly GCA_951640165.1. NCBI lineage: Eukaryota > Metazoa > Arthropoda > Insecta > Lepidoptera > Nolidae > Pseudoips > Pseudoips prasinana. The sequence continues at coordinate 12,392,365 of OX621239.1, forward strand.
GCTTACTTCATTATACTACAAACATGTTCTGACTATTTACAAGCGGTTTTAAGGGTTCCGTAGCCAAATGGCAAAAACGGAATCCTTATAGATTCGTCATGTCTGTCCGTCCGTATGTCACAGCCCCTTTTTTCCGAAACTATCATAAGTATTCTGTGAACCGAATTAAGATTTTTACACAAAAATTAAAAAAAAACTACACATTTTGGGGGTTCCCCATACATAGAACCAAACTCAACAATTTTTTTTCATCTTACCCATACATGTGGGGTATCTATGGATAGGTCTTCAAAATTATATTGAGGTTTCTTATATCATTTTTTTCTAAACTGAAAAGTTTTCGCGACAGACACTACCAAAGTGGTAAAATAAGTGTATGCGTCTCCCCTGTAACTTCTGAAATAAGAGAATGACAACGCAAAAAAAATATGATGTACATTACTATGTAAACTTCCACCGAAAATTGGTTTGAACGAGATCTAGTAAGTCGTTTTTTTTTAATCAACTGAAATATTTGCTGCTACGGAACCCTTCATGGGCGAGTCCGACTTGCACTTGGCCGTTTTTTTAAGTAGGTATACGTGAATAAAAACCATTTTGATTTTATTTTATTTTTAAAATGGTATGCAGTAGTCTCGGGACTAGTGTGACAAATCTTTTTTTTGTTATTTTTTTTTGTAGGACGCTACAATTAGCCTAGGAGGCTTTCACTGCTTCACCGGACTATTGTGACAAATCTACAGGATTTTTTTATTGTAACGTTCTAGTCAATAAAAAAAAAATCTACAAGATTTTTTTATTGACTAGAACGTTACAAGTAAAAGAAGAAAGCATTGCGTTAATTATCTCCAGTTGAACACGCTACTCCTAGAACAACGAGTCAAGACAACAATATTTGGCTCGAACGTTTACGTTAAATAAACTACTGCTGAACTAGCTAGGCACAGTCTTTCAGTAGATATTAGAGCTCCAGATGTGATGCATTATGGCTTTATGAAAGAAATGAAGGTAATATACCTAAGTTTGTACTTACGAGACACGGTTACTGTTAACGTCATATACAATATGGCTATTGTTGCAAGCCATCTCACTCCTTTTGAAGACACCATCTGTAAATTACATATGGGTTAAATTCTACATATCTGCAAGTATAATAAAATGGAAGTGTGTGTTTATAATCTCGAAATAACAGCTGAATGAGTAGAAATGTATATGAGTTTGTATACGGCATTTATAACCAAAATTATTAATAAAAAAATGTATGTCTGTTTATTACAGCTAATCTCTGAAATGAGCGATTCCGACGAGTTCACCTGCGTGAACTATTCGAGAGTATTAAAATAATTAATTCCTCAAAATAAATCAAAAATGCGATATGAGCAGTGCACTTTACTTTTCGTTAATTCTAGGAACAAAAGGAACAATCCATTTTTGTTAATTGGACTGTTAATCAGGATGAAGAACTATTCTGTCTTCTGTCTATTTGGGCCCCGCATTTAAAGAAAATTAAAGGGAAAAGGGGGAGTTAGAAATATTAATTAAAAATAGTTTGAAAGACGGATTTTTATAACTAGAGAGGTCAATTAAACAAACTTGTTGTACCTTTCAAATACTGTTGCTGCGTGTTTTTAGGGAGTTTTCGTTATGGCCACGCCACGGTACGGTACCTACTTGTACGAAACAGATGTCTTTTTTTAAATGACTGACGCGGAGCAGACTTTTTTTTTATAGACTCTGTAAACTTTGTATTATAGTAGCTGTACCCAGCGGTTTTACCCGCGTTAGGAGTAATAGCCTGTGTTATTAGAATATATAACTAAGCTATAGGTATAGGTAACTACAAAGTTTCATCTATTTTATTTTGCGCGAAAGAGTAACAAACACCCATATATCAATCATAAAAAAGTAAATAAAACACCATGTTTTGTCAGTTATATATTGAACTTTAAAATTCTTCTAAGAAGACTTATGAGCTGCTTAAATATAAAAGTCTCCGATAAGCTGACCCGTAGAGTTAAAATATTTATCGTCCATACAAACTTCCTTTTGCTCTTTGGTTCAGTAAATTAAACCTACTGGAATACGTCCATAACTTATTTTCTTAAAATTTCACTTCACATTAATAGGTCAATAATGAAAACTTACCTCTACTCACGACACGGCGCACTGAACATAATAAGACCTTGACAGTTGCTTAAATTTTATCAATAATATCTAAAATTGATTAATGTAGAAGTACTTAATTAAAATATCTGGGCATTAATCTCACAGATAACATAACACGCGCTATTCGTACACAGTATTACTTATAGTTACCTATACGAAAGTAGTCGACTTTCACTTGCTTGTATATCCTCGTATGTCGAATTTAAATTTCCGGGTGGAATGCAGTCTTTATGGTAAAAAATACAGCGTAACTTAAGGATGTTTATAACTTGGTTAGAAGGCTTGCTTACTTACAAAGCCGTTTTGTATATACAGTTAATTTTTACGGTTAATTAGCTCTACGAGTGTGTACTTAGTTAAATACAATTATAAACTGAGTTTTATCTCACAATACTTACCTTCAAACTGAGAATCTCATTGGTTTTTCCGATACGCTCAGACGACCTTACTAGCACCCAGGATCACAATGTTAATATAATATTTTCTTTTTATTATGCCTAGTGGGTTTGCGATTGACCACGATCTCACCTGATGGTAAGTGAAGATGTGGTCGAAGGTGGACCGCGCGTACCTATTAATACTATTAACTGTAGGTAGTCTATATGGAGGTACCGTCCCCGTGTAGCTGCTGATAGGACGATTGATGTTGCTACCGTTTAGTGCTTCCCAGGGTGTGGCCACTGGGCCCTGGGTAGCACTAAACGGTAGGTTTTTCCTAACACAATCATTAGGGTTCCGTACACATACTTCCATACAACACATGTGACGTTTAAATGTAGCATACTGAGACAGAACCCGTAACAAATGAGTAGTAGTTAGTCATTATGAATTATGGCATTCTTCATTTTTATAAATAAATAAAAACAAACAAAAAAGTCCTTGATTAGCGTTAGAATTTCTTTTTCTAACATGTATTATGGCTCCCTTGAAAAGACAATGACACTAATATAATAAAGCCGAAATTTTGTGAGTGTGTATGTTTGTTACTTCTTCACGGCTAAAAGGCTGGAGCAATTTTAATAAAATTTGGTATGGAGTTAGCTGATACCCTAGATTAATTAACGCGGGTAAAACCGCGGGGCACAGCTAGTATTAATATATACTTACTTAAATATTCGGTCTCACGATAACATTGAATATTTTTTTAAATCGTTATATTTTATTTTTATCAATTAGTTTACGAATTCGGAGAACGTGGCATCGCGGCAGACAAATTTAAAGTTAACTGACAACAATTGGATCTGTTACGAAACTTTAAAAATTACGGGACACTAAACTACGGTGATGCGGTCATATTTATCTATTTATACAATATATTCTAGTTATTTGCCCCGCGGTTTTACCAGCGTTTAATTTTATAAATTATCACAGCTCCTCCCCCGTAGGCGATAGCGTGATAATATACATAGCCTATATGTTGATCACCTCTTAGTAATATTCATACCAAATTTTAAGTAAATCCATGCAGTACTTTTTGAGTTTAACCCGGACATACATACAGATAAACAGACAAAAATTCTAAAAACGATATTATTGGCTTCGTTATCGATAGTAGATCACGCCCCAAGTATCCTTTTAAAAAAATATTCAATGACAGCTTTGACTTTCATGTGATTTTATTATATGTACAGTGCGTTTCAATTTAATTAGACAGTACGTAAATAAAACGCTGTGTTGTAATAGCTTTGACGGTCACCGTAGCCTAGTTGGTAGTGCTCCTGCCTACGAAGCTGGTGGTTCTAGGTTCGAATCCCGGTATGTGCAAATATTTGTGTGATGAGCACGAATATTTGTTTCTGAGTCATGGATGTTTTCTATGTATTTAACTATTTATCTATCTATATAAGTATGGATATCGTCGCCCGGTACCCATAGTACAAGCTTTGCTTAGTTTGGGATGATCTGTGTGACATTGTCCCTAGATGTTATTATTATTATAGCTTTTGTAGACTCCTCAATTTCTGCCGCCTCCCTGAATTTTAACACTAGAAAAATATTTTTAGACGCAGTGTAGGTACATATCTGCCACGACAATTCTAGATTTTATGATGACAGTTCCTAGACTATTAAGAAGCTTATTTGAAATTTCGAAATAAATGTCTGATAGATAAGAAACAAAAATCAAATAAACGGTCATTCTCATACAATTTGTTGTTGAATGCTAAAAAAATATACAAGGTGTATCGTGGACGTAACTTAGAGAGGCCTACCCACAAAACTGAACTTATTAAACAAAACAAATTAAGGGATATATGAAAAAAAATTACCGCTCCATATTAAATACATCAGCTGATTCTTGATGGCTGGTTTGGGTGTTAATATTTTTTTGAGTATTTTACATAATGATGGGTAACCTACGTGTTGTTATTCAGTTTTATAGGTAAATTCTCATAATGCTCTTTAACTCCATTTAGCTTTACGTCCTGTTACGGTTTACCCAAGAGAATACAGCATGGGGCCCTTCAAAAAGGAAGTTGTAAGTTTTTAAAGGGTCGGCAACGCACTAATAATGCCCCTGGTGTTGCAAGCGTTCATAGGCTTCCGTGACCACTTACCATCAAGTGGGCCTTATTTATGCTCGTTTGCCAACTAGTAGTATAAAAAAAAAGAAAATAAAAGGTCCGTTACTTATGTTACACCTTGTATATTGATTGAGTGGTTAATTTATGATGCTGTTGGTCGCGGCCGTAGTAGTACGACAGTATTTTTATATCATACTAAAAGCCTATAGTGTGTATGTAGCTGGTGTCGACAAATAAATAACAGAGTTGTTTCAGAGATAGCATCAAGATCTTCTGTCCGGCCAAATACGAACACCCTAGCTTTCAGCTCTTATTTGTTTATCGACCACCATCATCTGACTTAAAGCTCTTTGCATCCACAATTGAGGATATTCTTAGGATTTTCAAAAATGGTAAAAAAAATATTGTATCTGGTGATTTCAATGTAAATATTTTAACAGTTTCACCTAAAAAAATAACTTCACTTTACCGAGTTTGTACATCCTAGAGGTTTGTAATTTTGTAAGACAACACCCGAATACATTTAAACAAGCAAAAGACGTTACTAAGAGAAATAACATCAGAAATCCAAATAGATTAGTACTGGACTTAATACCCAGAACAAGCCGGCTACAGAAAAATAGTTTTTCGATGTGCGTTAAAGTTTTTAATAAAATTCCAGAATCATTCAAAACATTGCCGCTATATAAATTTAATCTAGTTTTATAAAAATGGCTGATAGAAAATGCGTTTTATTCGGTGCAAGAGTTTTTGAATCATAACTGTAGAAACATTTGTCAGAAGTAATCCATACACAGATTACCGATTGTGATTTTGTTTGTGAATTAACTAGATGCTTTTACATTTTAAAGTTTGTTGATATTTGCATGCTCTTTTTATAGCTAAATGGGCTTGTTCTCCTGAAATGTTATACACCACATTATGTATCACCCTGTTTAAAGCAAATAAACAATTTGAATTGAATATGTTTTAGTCTGTATTTCGGTCTTTTAATCTTCAATGTGTATTCTCTGAGCCCACAAGAGTCACACCAACATCTGCTACCTGCATCGATAACATTATTACAAACTTTGAAGTCGCTGAGAAGTGTTTAGTAAGCGGTGTTCGTTCTGACCATAAATGCCAAATGATCAGACTAAATAATGTGATAACTGTAGAAAAACAAATAATCACTTGTAGGCCACTCACAAAATCTAAATTCCCTAATTTAGATTTTAGTTCCAACCTGGAGACTAGTTTGTGTCATTTTTCATCAAACTCAAATAACCCTAACGACATGTACAGTATATTATTTAATTGCATTTGTAACGAATTTAATAAAGTTTGTAAAATAAAAAACATTAAAGTTGACCATAAAAATATAAAATTTACTAATTGGGCAACTCAAGGCATTAGACGGAGTAGAGATGTCCTATATGAGTTGTATGACAGAAGATCCTATACATCAGATGTAAATTTTAAAAATTATGTTTGCAGCTATTCCAAAATGTTCAAAAAAGTTTGTATCCAAGCTAAATGTTTATATATAAGCGGAATAATAAAAAACTCCGATAATAAGATAAAATCAGCTTGGCAAATAATAAATACTGAAACTGGCAAAAGAAGATTGAGAGACCAAACAATAAAACTAAATATTAATGACGAACTCGTTTCAGACAAACTTACCGTTGCCAACGTTTATGCCGAGTTTTTTACAAATATACCTCTAGTTACTACTAAGTGCCTCCCATCGTCACCGGATGTGGCTGAAATCTTTTTAAAACAATCTATTAAGCCAATTGTGCCCTAATTCAGTTTTCAATTTGTTACAAATGCTGATATTTTAAAAGCTTTTAAGAGCATTAAAAAAAAGGGCACAGAGGATTTATGGGGACTGTAATGGCAATTGAATCAGTCATACAAAACATTGCTACCATCCTTGCAAACATCTTCAATTGCTGTGTAAGTGATGGCGTCTTTCCAGACCTCATGAAAATCAGTAAAGTACCTGTTTTCAAATCAGGTTGTTCAAATAATGCCACAAATTAACGACCCATCTCTATACTGCCAGCGTTAAGTAAAATATTTGAAAAGCTCATGCTCAGCCAGATGTTGTCGCACTTTAACATGAATGGGATATTGCATGACAAGCAGTTTGGGTTTACAAGGGGCCGTTCTACTCAGGATGCGGGGTGTACACTAGTGAGGTCTGTGTTGGAAGCTTGGGAGGGGTCGCAGGATGCGCTGGGAGTTTTCTGCGATCTTTCTAAGGCTTTCGATTGCGCCCATTGTGAAACTAAAATACTATTGAATTTGTGGCACATATCTTGATCTTGTAATGTCCTATTTATCAGGTCGAGAACAACTGGTTTCAATAGACGGGGTAAATTCAACACGACATTCTGTCAAAATGGGTGTGCCCCAAGGATCGATTTTGGGTCCATTTTTATTTCTAGTTTATATCAATGATCTCCCATATCTAGTAGAGAAAGTATCAGACATATTCTATTTGCTGATGATACGTTACTCATATTTAAAGTGAGTAGGAAAGATAAGGCCTCATATCAAATTGGTTTTCGGCAAATAATCTTCTTTTGAATGCAGGAAAGACCAAATGCATCAAATTCTCATTGCCGAATGTGACTCATATTAAACCAACGGTTGCACTTAACGAGGAAGTTTTAGGTTTAGTTCCTTCGACCGTATTTTTGGGAATAACACTGGACTCAAAATTACAATGGGGTCCTCATATTGAAAAATTATCTGCCAAATTAAGTTCAGCTTCATATGCAGTTTGGAAAATCAGACAATTGTCAGACGAACCAACTGCTAGACTAGTATATTTTGCTTACTTCCATAGCATTATGTCCTATGGTATTCTGCTGTGGGGCTCAGCAGCTGACATAAGTGCTATTTTCGTATTACAAAAACGAGCAGTCAGAGCTATTTATAATCTAGGCAGGCGCGAGTCTCTACGAAGCGTTTTTAAAGAGGTAAATATACTTACTGTTCCATCTGAATATATATACCAGAATATAATGTTTGTACGGAAAAATATAGATAAATATAAAAAACGGAGTGACTTGCACAATGTCAATACTAGAAATAAGGATAAACTAGCTATACCAGCCTTTCGAGTTAGCAAAACTAATAAGTTATTCGTGGGAAATTGTATTAGGTTTTATAACAAGCTCCCTATTCATATAACTAAACTACCTGATAATAAGTTTAAGTCACACATTAAACGTGAACTTATGGCTAAGGGTTACTACACTACTAAGGATTACATTGACGATAAAGACATTTGGCGGTTGGCATCTACCTGCACATAGTCCTCTGGGGATCTTATAGCCATGTAGACATGAGTAATCTTTTATGTTACATGAACTATCTGTAATAAAACTATCTATTATTCAAATATCCTACGAATTTCAGAACTGTTGGTTGTGTCTAAAAATGATTAATGTTGCTTTTATTATGACGTTTTTATTTTCTCTTTTTAATATATTAAACCTAAAATAAATACTTAATCAGACAACCGATGGAGCATATATTGTGTTTGCCTGCTAAATAATTTCAGTAAGTGGACCAAATCTCGTGTATATACCCCATTGAGTATGTTTCGCCGGAGCGTCTCAACTGGGCCGTGTTGAAACCGGTAGTAGAGACACCCGCTGAGTTTGTTTCGCTGGGTCTTCTCAGTTGGGGCGCATTGGATCCGGTGGTAGCATTAAAGCGCGACAGTCGTTATAAACACAAGGTCCGCCATACTGATACCATTTAATTCGTACCTTAATATAGACAGAACCATTCGACAATATGTAGTAAATATATTGCTAAAATTTAAAATTTTGATAATTAAACCTACACATGATCCTTGACAATAACTTAATTTAATTAAATATAGTTACTGTTATAAAATAAATCTTATTGTAAATTATTTCCTACAATCCGGTACCTAAATATCTGTATGTACCTAGAAATAATTATAAATTAATTATATATTACTACGAATATGTTCTGACTATTTACAAGCGCTTTTTTAAAGTCTACGTGAATAAAAACGTTTTTTATTTTTTTTTATTCAGGGGCTAAGGTATTCAGCTCGCTAGTGAGGTCTTCAATGGCTTGCGTTGTCTATTTTACCCTAGCTCTTAGCTATAGTTAGGCGCTAAGGTGTTATATAGGCTACTTATACTTAGAAGCAAAATTTATGAATTGTTTTGGTGGTCTACTTATGCACTTCGGCTTGACTAATTGGATGAGTAGGATACCCTGTATGATATTGATAGTGGATAAGGCGATAAATTCCTACACCCATTAGGGGGTAGATAACGTTCGTATCACTACTTATAATCACGATAAAGCAAGGTTGTCAAATAATAATACACATCATTTTATGAAGACAATATAATTAAATTTTCATACAAATCTTTAACGTAGTATTATCTTTAAAATACTGTACACTGTCGGCTAGTTTTGTAAGACATCATTTGCTGTGCCGATTGTAAGGAAATCAAGGTTTACAAATTTGAAGGAAAATAAAACAACAAAAAAAAAACAACTCATAATTACTATGCAGTTGCAAATGATCACCTCCAACTCTGCCGACTATTTTTTTATAACTTCATATTGATATGGCTGATTGTCGATATGAAAGACTTGTAGAGAAGCGAAAACCGCTCGTTAAACTAACTGAACAAAAAAAAATGCGCTAAAATTATAATTTATTTACACAACACGATCTATCGATATCTACTATTCAATATTGCCGTCGGCATCAAACAATTCCATTTTTATTAATTTCATTAAACTACTCTCGACCCTATTGCTGCTGCGTTAGGGTCGAATAAAATTGAGTTAATCTCATTTCATTGAGTACATATAATTATAACATTAAAATATAAAATCACAACAGGGCAGATCTCTTTTACTAATTTACTGAACACGCCATCGTATTGCAAACAGAGGACACCAAAATTACCTAGGTACTTCTGAACAACCAAAAAAAAATCTATGGAAGAATAATCCCAATAAAACCACAATTTACGGAGTTAAAAACAATGGAGAAAATAAAGTTGCAACGAAAAATTAAGTTTTCTCTTAAGTACTAAATATGTGACAACTTCACCGATAAGTTCCTGAACGACTATCGCCATATAAAAAAGAACCTTAAAGCTAGTCACTTTACAATTTATCTAATATAACTCTATCAAATAAATACAAAAATCTCTTATTTTTATTATCTAAGATAATATTTTTCCTATCTCATGTCTTGAAACTAAATACTACTTAATGCACATAAACTTAAAAACTGTGTAAAATTAAATGAGCGCACCAGAGTGCGCGACAGGAGAGCCCTAAAAATACTTGACTAAAAGAGAGATCAAATCATTGCCACGTAAACACACTGCGAGACTGTCGACGACTGTCAACACACTTTGTACTTTGAAAATTGAAAGCGAAGCGACCTTTATTGCTTTTAAAAAGAATAAAAATTGAATAATTACAAAAGTACAGAAGTTGAGAATGTTTTAAAGAAGGGTCGACTCGAATAAAGCTGCCTAAAGGTGCGTGGGGTGATTGAAGAGAAACTGGTTCTGTAGTCTGATATTTATGTACACCATGTACGTACAACGATCTCACTAGATCTTTGTTATATACAGAGTGATTCCTTAACCGTGTAAAAGCCTTAACCATGTGATACATGAATTTGTGATTACCCTCGTGTATCACAAACTATATTTATTATCATATTCGCGCCGCACTGCATGCGATACTCGTAGCCTAGTTCTGGACAGTCACAATTAAGATTGCCATTAACTCGCTAAGCTAAATTGCTGTGTGGTGACGGCATAAAATATCATCACCACATCTCATCCCGTGGGGGGCGTTGAAATCGTCCGAAGGAATACTTGCCAGAGAACGGGCAGAAGTGTTTTTCTGTGAACTATGACCATAAAACTGCGATTGCCAACCCGTCTGCCAAGCGTGGCGATTATGGCATATACCCCCATTCTTTGGGGAGGCTTTAGACCAGCAGTACTTTGGCTGACATGATAAACTCACTAACAACCATGTAGTTATAATAACCATGCATATAAAACATGGCTGTGTGGTTGATGGTCAAGAAAGAATATCTCCACTCCTTCTCATACGTGGGGGGGCTTAAAAGTCGTCCCGAGGGTATATATAGTAAAATGACCATCTTATTGCGATTGCCGACGCATCTGCCAATCCATCTGCCGTGGCGATACTGGCAAATCCCCTCAAATGTGGAGGAGGTCTTCGTCCAGCAGTGGACGTCTTTCGGCTAATATGATGATGATAGAATAGATATCAATTTTATAATCCGACATAACTACATATGTAATATATTTTTTTATTTCTTAAATTACTATGCCGGGCTATTATATATTAGTTGTATATAACATGGCTTAAGGCTTTTACGCGTATCACATATATTCATATAATACAATATCATAACACATACTTAAAACCTGGCAGACCGCGTGAACACATGGACACTTTTAACTTTACGTACATAACAATAGACTATGTACAGCGTAGGTACATACCATACCCTAAGTACCTAGTATTTAATGTGGCAAAGACTGCATAATAAGTCAAATCTGGCAAAACATACATAGAAACTAAATAAAATGCTATGTCTCAAGAAGACCTAAAAATAACAAGTCAAAAAAGAAATAATAATTAAAGCATAGTAAAATACTCGAAATAAAATGATAGATGCCATAATGTGTAAAATAATAAAGGAAATATTCTACACTAAGGACAGAGGCAGGTAAGAAAAGAACTGGTATAAGAAGGAATTGGAAGAAAGCAACAATTGTATGATACCCACCATGGGTACATAGCTGAAACATAGTTCTCGTAATTCTATATGTATACTTATTAACCCTATTATTTTCATGGTACACTACACTAAATTTCAATCTTTCCACTGTAACGCTGCAACCAATTTACTCTACAATAACATCCAATACAGTGAAAAGACTAAATTTGCTCAAGTAATTTATGTTAATGTAACATAATTATAGAGGCACTGTGTGTATTCAAATCTATAATATTTTTTTATATGATATTTTTACACGCGAACAAGTATACCGAACATTATTTGTATGTTAAGAATTATGTAAAATATTATCGGTACTCTCTCTAGAATATTCAAGAAATCTCATCGGAACAAAGAGGATAGTGAAAATAAAAGTAGTACAAATAATAATATCTACACAAAGAACGGAGCAGCACGAACTGACGACGAGCACGTCGCCGCGTCGAGGGTGATTCTACGATAGATTTAAAATTGAGCTATACAATAAACATTCAGTTACAAAAATACTCGTAGCGTAATTTTCAGATCACATTTTGCTATTTAAAGAACAAATATTTTTATTTTTGAATGTAAAGGGGGGTGCGTGTAGCTCGGAGCACTCGCGGCTAGGAATGGTTGGGGAGCTCGGGGCCGCTTCAGTCTTTGACGAGCCGGTAGATGTGGTGCTGCGCACCGTGTTCACTGTTCGACACTTCAAACACAAACGCAGCACATAATAACGTCTCTTGCGTGTCTCTGTTTGATACCACCTGTGGACAAATAACACACAATTAAATAACTTATCCTACTCAATATTATAAACTCGAAAGTTTGTAAGTATGGATGGATGTTTGTTACTCTTTCACGTAAAAACTACTGAATAGATTTTAATGAAACTTTACAATAATATAGCTTATACATCAGAATAACACATAGGCTACAATTTATAAAGATATTGTGTGAATTGTCCAAAATATGACGATAAGTGTCAAGTAAACATAAAAACCGCTCGAGGTACACATTCTACTTATATCATAAATGCGAAAGTTTGTGAGTATAGTATATGTATGTTTGTTACTCTTTTACGCCAAAACTACTTCAACGCGGGTGAAGCCGCGGGGCGCAGCTTGTTTGGTATAAATACAAGCGTTAGCTGGAATAATTGTACATAACACATGGTTTCCAGCCCAGAAATAAGAACTATTAACTGCGGTTAAGAGAGCGACAAACGAGAAAAAGGGTCACCAGTGCCTCTAGCACGAGTTCCTGCAGTTTACTTACCCGATCACACGTACAGTTTCTCCCATACATTGAGCACCAGCGCCTCTCGCGGAATCTATTAAGAACTAAAACTCTGGTGCTCAATGTATGGGACGAAACTGTACGTGTGATCGAGTAAGTAAACTGCAGGAACTCGTGCTAGAGGCACTGATGGTAAGTGACCACTGCCAACCATGGACACTCGCAACACCAAGGAGTCGCAAGTGAGTTGCCGGCATTGAAAAGAGTCCGCAAACAATTGTTGCCGACCCTCCTCACCCCACCTCTATGAGCTCTGGCAACCTTACTCACACTTAGGAACACAAATTTATTTATTAATGTCATTATTAAGGACTGTGTTCTGTAAGGTGGAGGTACTTCCCCAGTCTGGCTACTCTTTGTGCCCTACCTCTACTAAATCCATCTATTCATGTCAGTACTTCGATTTTTGCATAATAAATAACATTCAATTTAATCTGGCCTTAGATTACATAATAGCCATGTTCTGTGTTCTTTTTGTTATCAGATAATTGTATAACAATGATACATTGCATACAAAAGTAAAAATAAATTGATTAGATATAAGCGATTATTATATATTTGTTATACTGGATTGAATTAGGGTAATGAGTGAAAATTCGCGTGGGCAGCCCCCCACAAGGTGGACGGATAATCTTGGGAGGGCTGGATGCGAGTAGCGTATGACAGGAAATCGTGGAAATCTTTGTGGGCTTTTGTCCAGCAGTTTATGTATTTAAATATCTTTTTAATATTATAAGGCCATTATCAGATATGGGACCACATTGAATATACCGGAAGAGATAATGTTCCTTCCAAATACATATGTTTAAAAAAATATTAATAGATGTATGTTTGTTACTCTTTTACGCCAAAACTACTTTAACGCGGGTGAAACCGCGGCCGCTTTACCTAGTAGTTCTCATATACCAACTGATCAAACTTAGGAATCAGCTCCTCAGCTGGCGAAGTTAGGCAAGTCTTCGAATAGAGTTGCATCTCTAAATGCAGGTTAACTTAGCTTCACTCATTCTACAATTTCTAAAGATAATATGTGAATGGTCCAAAATATGACGATAAGTGTCACGTAAATGGGAAAAAATCTACCATCTGCGAGTTATTCCGGCGTGCACTGCCAAAACCGCTAGTCGTACACATCTTACTAATATTATAAGAGCGAAAGTTTGTGAGTATGGATGTTTGTTACTCTTTCAAAACTACTTTAACGCGGGTGAAGCCGCGGAGACTTTGCCTAGTAGTTCTCATATACCAACTGATCAAACTTAGAATCAGTTCCTCAACTGTTGAAGTTAAGCAAGTCTTCGAATAGAGTTTCATCTCTAAATGCAGGCTAACTTAGCTTCAACATATAACTAAGTTTCGCAATGTTATGCTGCCCTACTTGTCCACACGTGACGGAGCGTGATGCCGATCGCTTAAACCAATTACACATAATACAACAGCAATTATATATAATGCACTCGGCGATTAATTATTAATTGCAGCGCTATTGCGGGAACTCTTACTTAGAACTAATAGGGGGAATTAAATTGTTACTGACTGGGACTATTGGGAAAGGCTTGTGACATGTGATATGGCACTAACACCTTGTTGATATTTACAAATATTGCCCCAAAACCACATTTTGGAAAAGTATTATATACAATAAACCAATACAATAGATTACCAAAATAAATAAGGTAAAATAGATACCATTTTTAATAATAAATATTATTGTAATTATATTGATTGTAAATGTAATGAATGAAATGAATTGTTATGTTTCAAATAATTAGTATACATGTTGAACGTATTTTGATTTTAAGACCTGTAATATCTTGACCATGTTTAATGCAAATAAATCTATTCTACTAGCTGTTTCCCGCGGTTTTACCCGCGATAAACGTTATAAACTATAGCCTTCTAGCTGTGTTCCGCGGTTTTACCCGCTTTAAAGTTTATAAATTATAGCCTATATGTTAATCCAGGGTGTCAGCTAACTCCATAACAAATTTTATTAAAATCGCTCCAGCCGTTTAAACGTGAAGAAGTAACAAACATACACACTCACAAACTTTCGCCAATATAATATAGGTGTGATTCTATTACTATAATAAAGGTAATACTAATTATAGGTGAAAGAATTATTGTTACTAACAAATGTGAGTCATAATACTTGAAATAAATCAATAATTATATTATCCTAACTAATATTATAAATGCGAAAGTAACACTGTCTGTCTGTTACTCTTTCACGCCAAAACTACTGAACGGATTTGAATGAAATTTGGTATACAGATTGTCTAGACGCTGAGAAAGAACATAGGCTAATTTTTATAGTTAGGACTAGCTGTGCCACGCGGTGTTACTCGCGTTAATTTTTATAAATTTTCATTGCTATAAACCTCATGGAGCCCGAGACCTTTCCAACGAATGCAAAACCGTGGAAATCGGTTCGTGTGTTCTGGAGTTATAGCGTCAGGAAGGAAAACCCGACTTATTTTTATATATTAGATAACACATAGGCCATATTTTATCAAGTTCAACGCGGGTAAAACCGCGGGGCACAGCTAGTATTATTATATTCTAGAATAAACTGAGGACTCACTTGTAATATAGTGAAGTTTTCTAAGACGCTGTTCATCATGTACTTCTCGGGTAGGTGTTTGAGCTTGTGTATGAAGTTGACCATGTACTCGCACATGGGCGACCTGTGGATGCGGTACACGAAGCGCCCGCCCTCGAACCGCGCGTACTCCGTCTCCACCTTCTCCACCACCTGCTTGCCGAACGAGCACACCTTCGTACTACACGTTATGGTCATGTTCTCGTTACTCTCGTACCTGGAAATGTTAAAAAATATCCCTGTTAAATAATAAATTATAAATATTATAAATTTATTAGACGGTCACCGTAGCCTAGTTGTAGTAGTAGTGAATTGTTTTTGGTAATTAGAGCAACTAAGATATCGTACTAATATTATAAAGGCAAAAGTTTGTGAGTGTGTGACTGTGTGAGTATGTATGTTTGTTACTTCTTCACGTCTAAACGGCTGGAGCGATTTTAATTAAATTTGGTATGGAGTTAGCTAATACCCTGGATTAAGACATAGGCTATAATTTATAAAGTTTAGCGATTATCACCGTAGCCTAGTTGGTAGTGCTCCTGCCTACGAAGCTGGTGGTCCTGGGTTCGAATCCCGGTAAGTGCAAATATTTGTGTGATGAGCACGAATATTTGTTTCTGAGTCATGGATGTTTTCTATGTATATAAGTATTTATCTATCTATATAAGTATGTATATCGTCGCCTGGTACCCATAGTACAAGCTTTGCTTAGTTTGGGGCTAGGAGGATCTGTGTGAATTTGTCCCTAGATATTATTATTATTTATGAAGATCATAATTTGAAGAGGCAAAATTTTTCAACTTGTTGTTTACTGGAGATTTTCACTGCTTCACCGGACCATAGGCTCGCAAGAGCTTAAGTCATATAGCGAAACCAAATAAAAACGAACCCCCCCTCAAGGTTGGAACTTAGACCCAGGGCAGTAACAGAATTGGTAGCGAAGCATTCGCAACTGAACCCTCGGCCGGCGATAACGATAGTCAGAATGTCTTTGGGGACTCCGATAGAAGTGAAAACTATTTTTTATATTTGTAATCTAAATAATTTACAATATAAATTTTATAAAATTATATATTCACCTACAAAGTGAAGGTGTACTCCTACTTAATATAACATACCTACTTGTCTGTTTCTTTTAATCCTTCTCCTTTTTTTAAATTTGTTACACAATTTACATTTTTTACAAAAAAGACTACTCCCGCTTTTGGGAATCTAATCCCTGTGTCGCGGGGTCTTTTACAAACATATAATTGACGGATACAAATTACATCTAGACTCAGAACAACTATTTAAGGGTCACATCATTCATTCATCATTTCTTACAACTCTTGTCCATCCTAAGGTAGTCTGTAAGAAATCACAGCTAGCAATAAAACCGCTCTTTGTACATTTATTTATTATGCTACTATGATTGTTCTATTTTTGTTATTTATTTGGTGTACAAAAGTGTATTGTATTGTAATAGTTGTACATATAGCTCATGGAAGCGCGACGTGACGTTCAACCACAATATGATCAACGCGCCTTAAGATTTCTCTTCAAAAATAACCTCCTCCTTTCTAAAGTCGGTTTATAGTACTTATTAAGTAAGGATATTAACCGTACCTAAGTTATAGTGTCACGGTACACGGTAAAGTAGAATGTTATAAACTGACGCAATAGTATTTTAGTGATTGTATTCCGGGAAAGTATTGCATACTTTCGCAATTCTCATGCGACTGACTGAGTTAAGTACACTCGTAAATAAATTCAGCATAAATTACTTGTAAGTTTCACAATTTTTTAATTATGCCTGCATGTTTTGTTCTGTGTTTAGAATAGCCACCTCGCTACTACCTTGGTGCCTTCAAGTTTTGGGTCTGGACAGGCATTTGGCATGTGCGTGCGTGCGTGTGTGTGTGTGTGTGTGTGTGTGTGTGTGTGTGTGTGTGTGTGTGTGTGTGTGTGTGTGTGTGTGTGTGTGTGTTGTGTGTGTGTTTGTGTGTGTGTGTGTGTGTATGTGCGCTCCAGAAATTGTTGTTCTGTAACCTCGCCAACAGGCCCGGTATATAGTATACTTATCAACAGCTATACTTACACACTAGTGACTCCATAGAAGGCCCCGGGGTCGTCCAGATTGTTTGTGTTGAGATCCGCCCAAAACTTGACCAGGAAGAAGGCATTTCTGGGCCCTTTCTCGTACAATTCTTTGAGGCCACCCTTTTTCTCTGGGAACTTATCGTTTATCTGTTGTACGTCTACTGACTGTTGACAAAAAGGAGAACGTTATTGTCTAGAAATAATTAATTAGTTAATGTTAAGAACAGCTGCATTGATCCTTCGGGGATATATATACATATGTGTTGAAGATGAAGAGAAAAGAACGTGAAAATCCAAAGGTTCAACGGAATATTTGGCAGAAACATCCCATAGACTAAACTTTAAGCAGGATCAAACTTTTTAGAAATACAAGTTTTGTCGTCGTGAGATGGACTCGTTCTGCCCTCTGAAACTTGCTTCAGATAATACACCTAGTCTTAGGAACACGCCATCGGGAACTTAGGTTTAGATACGGGGCTGGGGTGGCAGTATGAAAAGTTTCCTCTGTTGGCGCCACGTGCACGCAGCTCCACACACGGATACAGCTATTTGTTAGTGGCGGAGTCCCTGCCATGTCCCAGATAGTTGGGACACGTACGCTGAGAGGGCTCTTTCCCTCCTCTATAATTGCCGACTTCTGCCAGTCCGTCCTCCGAAGGGGGCACCGGAGCCTACCCGCGTTCCCGGGGTTCCCCACATCAGGCGTCAAGAAAAGTACACGGCAGGTTAGGTTTAGTCGGTGTAAGTCATCCGGCATACCCACCCGCAGACACTTTTTGGGGGTGGCATGGCTAGGCCGTTGTGCACCGAAATGCCGGGTACTAGATAATGCAAAGCACCATACGCATGTCACAATTTTTGAAGCTACGAATTGCAACTTGATTATCCACCACAAAAACTGGAAACCGTTCCGCGAAGGCTATGAAACGATTATTACGAAGGAGAGGATTAGAAACTTTTCAAGTTGGGTGTTCAATATGTTCTTCATAAATGTATAAGGGTATTGACGTTATTACGATGGGCCTATATCTCGAAGGGTCGTCATGGCTACCTTTCTATTGGGAACGTGAGTTAATGAGTCAGAGGGTTCTATATGATACATCACTGCCACAATAGTGAAACAATGTTTGATTGGCACTTGCATTGTTTGGTGAATATTGGCATGATCGCAGTTGAGTTACTTAAGGAAAGTGATTTTTAGGGTGACGTACCCCAAGGGTAAAACGGGACTCTATTACTAAAACTTCGCTGTCTGTCTGTCTGTCCATCAGTCACCAGGCTGTATCTCATGAACCGGGATAGCTAGACAGTTGAAATTTTCACAGATGATGTATGGTTGTTGCCGGTATCATAAGAAATACTAAAATATAAAATAAAATAAATATTTAAGAGGATTCCATACAACAAACGTGATTTTTTTTTTGCTCGTTTTTATAGAATGGCACGGAACCCTTCGTGCACCAGTCCGACTCGCACTTGGCCGGTTTTATTATTATTGATTTATATTTACCTCTAATAAAGGATCTGCATATGTTACAGTACCGCCTATATGAACAAATAGATGTTGCGCTGGTGCTGCACTGGGATACTGTAAAGTGAGAAAAGGTTAAAATTAATAAGTGTAAATAGGTTTTACTTTGGATATAATAATACTAATATCCTGGGACATTATTTACACACGGCCATCTGTAACCAAACTAAGCAGAGTTTGTACTGTGGAAACCAGATAACTGATATACTACATATCAATTCAAATCTTCTCAGTTGTGGTGCATTGGATCCGGTGGTAGCATTAAACCGTCGTTTTAAACACAAGGTCCGTTATAATAATAATACTGAATTCATACCTTAATATGTCTATATTAAGGTATGAATTCAGTATTATTATTATAACTGACCTTGTGTTTAAAAGTACGGTTTAATGCTACCACCTGATCCAATGCACCACAACTGAGAAGATTTGAATTGATATGTAGTATATCAGTTATCTGGTTTCCACAGTACAAACTCTGCTTAGTTGGCGTTTAAGTACTACATATTGTCTGAATGGTTCTGTCTAGAACCATTCAGACAATATGTAGTAAAATATAAATTTCAATAATAAACCTAAACATAATCAATACAAGCTAGCTAAATATCACTACCATTATAAAATAAATTGTATGAATGTTTTAACATTCCGTGTACCGAAATATCTGTAATAAGTAACTAGTAATAATAACTGTATTACTACAAACATGTTCTGACTATTTACAAGCGCTTTTTTCTACGTGAATCAAAACCTTTTTTATTTTTGTTATATTTATTTCACAAAATTTCAAGTACATGTTACTTTCAGCAATGATTCCTGAACTAAGCACACAGGCTAGTCTTGCAGGAACCAAATATGTTACATTAATAAAGAATTAGGTACATACAACACTTAAATCACTAGGTACAAACAAGATAAATGTAAAAAAAAATATATAAGAAACAATAAAACAGAATATATATGAACATACTCTACTATTATTTTCTAAATACATACTGATATAGGTAATTACACCTAGACTCAGGACAAACAAATAAACATGTGTTTAGATGTGACTTGTAAAACTTGTTAATGTTTTATAATATACATATATATTGATTCCACTTACATTTAAATCGGTTTTATTAATAAAATATCGTACACAAATAAAAATGCCACGCTCATGTAACATTTAAACATCTTATATATTCTATGTATATGATTCGCTCTATGAAAAGTTCAAGGTACTTTACTTTCAAGTTAGCACTGTATATACAGGGTAACTTGTAAAACACCAACAAACTCGCAGGACTTGATATGTATCTAGTACATGTATCTATACATACAAAGACTTACGCCTGTTCCCCAGAGGGGTAAGTAGAGACAACGTTAGACATTTGTCACGATCCTTGCACACCTCTTTTTGTTTGGACTATCTAGTCCAAAAAAAAAAAGAGGTGTGCAAGGTTACGATGTTAGGTATCTACCTAACATCGTAACATCATAAGAAACAACTTTTGTTCTACAACTTTTGATATTTTGATAGATTTTACTTTCGTACAAAAATAAGTATTCATTTAATTTCCCGCTTGAATATTTATAACTCTACGCTTATCGCAAACATTGTGGAAATGTACCTACTGTACCCAAATTTACCTACACCAAGTCTTGAAATTACCTAGAAAGATATCTGGCGAAGAAAGTGACATTGTTATTAGCAGCGCAAGCGCTCGCGAGCCGACCGCCAATTAAATGAAACAAAGACCTACAAATGTCTCGACAGTACAATAACAAATTATAAAATATTTATTTATTCATGTATTGAGTTATGTCCAAACTCGTAGAATAAAAGTTGTTGCCAATGATTTTAGCTACCTCGTTCTGCGAGGTTGTTGGTGTTTTATTTTATGCCATAGGGCGACACACTACCATCAGATGCACACGGTCATCAGATGGTAAGTGATCACCGCCGCCCATGGACACTCGCAACACTAAAGGAGCCACGGGGGCCTTGCCGGCCTTTAAAAGAGTCAGCAACCAGTGTTGCTGCCCCTTTCCCCCACCCCGAAGAGCTCTGGCGACCTCACTCACCCACAACATTAAGTTATTAATGTTATTATTCAGGAATGTCTTCTGTAAGGTGGAGGTTCTTCCACAGTCGGGCTGTTCTTTGAGCGTAAGAACGAATGAATGAATCTTAAAATATCTTGGGACTCTCTTTATGCATGTATTATACATATAAGCCTTCCTCTTGAATCACTCTATCTATTAAAAGAAACCGCTTCACGTTCACCGTTTTAAAGATTTAAGCATACATAGGGACGGACAGACAGCGGCAGCGACTTGTGTTTTATACTATGTAGTGATATTTACTTTTACTCTTTGTTATGTTTTTTTATGTTAATTTTGTTTCCTTAATTTTTTTAGCTTATATTATTTTTCATTTTATATTTAGATTTAGTTGTTATATATATTTTGTTGTTTATTGATTTCACGAGTGTCATGAATCTGTGCATGTTGAGACACCTTAATAAACTGTATATTTGTTTTAAGTATTGTATTTAGACTAGCATCATTGTAACAGTTACTGGTTGTCCTAAATACATAAATATCTTGGTGTTTTACAAGGAACCCTGTATACAGACAGAGCTTTGCGCAAAGTGCATAAAATACTGGTTATAAATACTTATGTATTACAGTACATAGTTTTTTGCGGTGCTATAAGTTCTTGTAAATGCACACTTCATATTAAAGAACACTTATGTATGACATTTATTTATGTTCGCGAATTAGTTAGTACTTGATACTCGTTAGTTAATTTCAACATAATATAATGCATTAAGCGAATATTGCTTAAAATATCGCATACAAGCTGTAGTTTCGGGACATGAAATCTTATCTACTAAGTCATTAGAATACTGTAGTTAATAGTAGGATAATATGCAACGTTTCTCTTAAAATAAACGTGACAGCATTCTTCCTAAGCCAGAGGTCGTGGGTACGAACCCCACCCAGGGCAAATATTTGTGTGATGATCACGATTATTTGTTCTGTAATTGTAATTTATCTATAATATGGATGTATTTAGAAATATATTAGTAGGTATTTTTATCAATTGTCTGGTTGCCATAGATTGGGTTCAGATGGTGGTGTGTTAGTAGTCTCAAGATATTTATTATTTGTTTATTTAAGTATCTTACAAACATATCCGTAGAATAAAGTTACTTCTGCGTAATCTTTACTTTAGAGGTGAAATTTGAAATTTTTACATAATAAGAAAAATCATCAAAGTGGTAGAAAAATGTTATACTTAACTTATTTTGTACTTGACAAATTTCAAATTGCTCTCTTCTAAAGTAACGATTATGCATAAGTAACTTTATTCTAATGATAGGTCGACATAATTGACGGACACAAAGTACATCCAGAACAACTGTTTATGGGTCATATAAATAGTGGTACTCCCACGCAGTACAACTATTTATGGAACCCATAAACAGTTGTTCTGGATGTACTTTATATCCGTCAATTATATCGACCTGGGACACAATGTGGCGAGGCGCCTGTCTTAACCGCTGCGCCACACGTGCAGTCAGCAGTGGACATCTTGCATTTGAAATGTTGAATGAATTTTGTAAAGTGTCTTACCGTGTCAGGGTCCCGGGGGTGTTCGACGAAGGCGGAGAATTCGACGAGGCGCAGTTTGTGCGTGGCTATGGCGCGGCCTTCCCAGGGCGGCGGCGGCGCTACGTCCGTGCCCGTCGGCACCACGCCGCCCACGCCCGCTACGCCCTTGTACCCCGCACCGGGGAACGGTTTCACGCTAACAGATAAATAATAAACTGTTAAAAAAAATAAAGGTAGGTAAAATTGTCATGTGTAGTTACAAAGATATTAACGCTAACAGATAAAAAATAATCTGTTAAAAAAGATAAAGATACATGTGTAGTTACAAAGATATTAACGCTAACAGATAAAAAATAATCTGTTAAAAAAGATAAAGATACATGTGTAGTTATAAAGATATTAACGCTAACAGATAAAAATAAACTGTTAAAAAAGATAAAGATATATTTATTTGTCAGAAACATGTGTAGTTACAAAGATATTAACGCTAACAGATAAAAAATAAACTGTTAAAAAAGATAAAGATATATTTATTAGTCAGATACATGTGTAGTTACAAAGATATTAACACTAACAGATAAAAAATAAACAATTAAAAAAGATAAATATATATTTATTAGTCAGATAGTAAATACAAAGATATTACATATAAAATATTGATTCAACATGTTCTACCTTATTAGGTGTACAAATCAAGAAATGCAGCTTAAAATATATTTCCGTTCAGTATTTATGTATAAGTACGAATGTATTTTTTTTTTTGATATTATAAAGGGATTATGGATGTCAATATTTGAAGAATAATAATAACATTTCATGATAATCATAAATTACTTTTAAATATTATTTTAATTGGTAAAAAAATATTTCTAGAATAGTCAGTCAATAAACACTTAGACAATTTATAATGTATTAGTTAAAAAATCATTTATATTATAATAAGCTTCATTGCCTAACACTTTTTTATTTTATTTTTAACCGAATTGACATTTAAACATCTGTAATATCTAGGAAGAGCTAGTTTCAGTCTTGAACAGTGGACATTCGTTCATTTCTTAGATATTAGCCAATAGAGTTCTGAGTTTAGCAGATAAGCATATGCCTGTCAAGACAAACGTTGAAAATAATAAAAAATCCCGCGATGACCTGGATCCATATCCATAAGCCATATATACAATACTTCGATCTCATTATATATACATACAATAATAAAATATAATTGTAGCTTTGACGTTTATAAGAATAAATATAATGGACTGGTAAGTAATATTAAATTGTCCAAATTTATTGGGGAGCTATTAAATTTGATTTGGCACCTGTGCTTACTTAGGATTATTCTACCTAACGGCTTTAAGAAAATAAAAGTAAATGTGGCCAAGTCGCTAACGTTCCTTGAACGTTTCGCTCACAGTTGTCTTCGACCAGGAACGGGGAAAACGTCGCCACGGTGGAGGAGTATTATTAACACCTAACGCTCACTGTTAAGTAAGTATATTTTTATGTTTGTATTTAAGATGTAAGTATTTATATATTTTCATGTTTATAAGATAAGATATTTAGTTGTGTAAATGTGGTAAGTACCTACGAAGATGTTAACATAATAGGTATTAGTTAAGTGCTCACATTTAACCGTTTACGGCATACAAATATTCACATCTAAATACAATACATTGCTTAAAGTCCTTAACATGTCATGTTAAGCATAAATTCATAATAATTATTTTTATTATATTTTAAATTATAATTTAATTATGCTAAATATTTATTGTTAGCATAATATTAATATTTGTTTTAAAATAATGTGTATCTAATACTTACTCTTGTGATGGTCCCGCTTGTAGTCCAGGTTGCCAAAATTGCTGTAAAAGTAAAATAATAAATTAATAAATAATATTCAAACTGTTTTTAATTTAAGCATTAATTTTGTTATTATTAATATGCTCAAGTTGTTAAATTCTACACACAGTCACTTGAAGCATTATTTTATTATTTATTTAAAACATGAAAATACTGAATATAATTTTTTAATTTCAATGAAACGTGGTTACCCTAATGCTACTTTTTTATATTTTTTACGGAGTTTTAGTTCAAACCAATTAGGTACTAGTTGATTATATTTATAATGATAAAAAATAAATTGTAAAAGTGTAAGTAAAGCAATTTCAGTAGCCGACTGTTGTTATTGTCACCTATTCTTTCCTGTATACGTGCAATTCGGCAACATGCCTAAATAGTAGTGAAGCAACACAATTTAAGGTGATCCCCCAGATAATTGTAACGGCACCTACCAAAAAATCTAATAAAATATTCCATTTATCTCTGAAAATCAATTAGATTGATATTTTCAGATGACTCAAGTGCTAATATTAGTTATTTTAGCCTAGACAATCTCGAGAATTATATAAGTAGAGCCAGAATAAAATGGTTATACAGTAAAGTCCTTCGAAAAATGTGATATACTTCCAGTACGGAGTTGCCCTGAATATAAATTTAGTTGCCCATATGACATTCTCATAATTTATATGAGAATGTCATATGGGCAACTAAAATTATTTTTACGTTCAAAGGATTATATTGGCTTTAGATACTTTTAACGTTCCCAAAGGGTCTGTCTGTCAGTGGACTGCATCTCATGGACCGTAACCAGTTGGTATCTAGTTGAAATTTTGGCAAAGTGTGTATTTCTACTGCCGTTATAACAGAACATTACATATAAAGAGGCTCGTTACAGGGGCGACAAATTTCAAATTAATTTTTGCTCGATTATTGCCAATCTTCTGGGATGGTATGGAACCCTTCGTTCCGTTTATTATTCATAAATTAAATACGTCACCTTAATATTTTAGGAAGATATGTGGAAGGCTATTTTTCTAAAAGACTTAATTTTTAAAAACAAAGGAATTCGGAACTTATTGTTCTTCGTAGTAGTTTAATGAACATATCTCAATAATATAGTACTAAGGGGCACAAAATATATCGCGTTTATTGCATTATTTTACTTGAAGTTCGTCATAGTTAAATTGGACAGTGATCAAAAAGTCACTCAGTATTATCTGGCCCTCTGATTAATTCTAATGAAATATCGTATTAGATTTTTTCCAACGTGTTGCCAGTATCTGGTTGGGGTTCTCCTGTTATAATTGATTTAGTATATGTTTACTATAACACAAAGGCATGCCTTTTGAAAGTTGAGTACCGTATGATGGTACGCGGGGTGTGGTAAACCTGCCACGATCTGCGCGCTAGACAGTGAGCTCATTGACTGCATGGCTTTTTCTTTCATCACACCACCGTCCTAAACGTCATTCATATTTAACTTATTATTTGTAACACAGATCTCTTTCTACGTTGCTCTACTAAAGGGATATAATATTCTACGTTTGAATGGATACGGTAAAACGGCGTGAACAGAGAAGGGGATAATACCTATACATACGAGGGACAAATTACGTTTGTTTAAGTTCTTTTGACATACCTACGATTAGAATGAAGTATAACAGGTCACTTAATATGACAGTTACAACTATTCTCTATTCTCTATATCTATATGGTTGCAATTCTCTCGTTTTATGAGGCTCTAGCCTAGTTATATCATTCTGTCTCCAGCTTTGCTCTTTAGGGAAGTGGAACAATTTTTTCCCACTTCACCTTGTTTCTTTCTAATTTGTTGACATGCCTGGGCCTCACCGCCCAGCGTCATTTCATTGTGTGCCATTGTTTATCCTGGCTTATAGGAGTTGCAGTGGTAGATAAGATGTAGGGGCCAGTCCCAGTAAAAAAGAAATATCTATGGGTACAGACGCCACATCCAGCTACCCCAAACTGTCAAATTTCTTTTATAGATTTTCAACTTTATCACAAAAGCTCACTTTCAATTGGGGGAATTTGACAGATTGGAGTAGCTTGATGTGCTGGCGTCTGTATATAAGTAACATTTTGTTCCCGTCATTCTTTTCACCCCGTTTAACGGTATCGTATGTTTCAAGACATGATCTACCAAGAAACCTTAAAATTATTTGTGCATTGCAAACTATTCGTAATGAGTGTAGAATTAGACGTATCTTCAGGAGGGCATGTGACCTGAATAATGTAATTTACGAGCTGTCATAACTTGCGATGTGCGTCATACGTACAAACACATCCTATTTCACAGTTCACACGAAAAAACCTGTTAAAAAGTTCTATTCACTAGCTTTTCTCGAGCTATGTTCAGCAACATCATATTTTATTTTAAATAGATCGGTCATTATTTATTGTAAACCGACTTCTAAAGTTGGACTCCACCCCACTTTAATATTTTTTCTGAACGATTTTAATCTTTTTTTTTCAGCTACGAAATGCTCTTGATATGGTCCCATTGAAATCTTGCTTGGGAACATTCCCCGCTGACCAATAAGCCCTTGCGACCTTACCAACGTGCACAAACACAAATGTGAGAAGTATGCATTTCTCCAGGCGGGCTATCGTGTATCTATGTATAATATGTTCTTACTCTCTCATGATGTAGAATAGCGTAGGTATATTTTTTCGATTTTATTCGAATCGGTGGTAATGCACAAACAATGTTAAAGATCATACAAAATACTACAATTAGGACCCTCTATAGTACCACGAGTCGATTATTTTATAGTCGGTCAAATCACGAAGGCTTATCGTAAAACGCATAGATTCTAAGTTGGTTTGGTAAGACGTCCACTACTGGGCTAATGCCTAACCTAAAGATTTCCACAATTGCCGTTCTTACGTTACCCGCATCCAGCGGCTTTAGCGCTCGTAACGAACGTGTCATCGGTCCATCAAATGGCGGCCTATTCCGATTCGTGGTCGCCACTCAAGAAAATTTCTGGAGTTGGCTATAATATGATGCAAAGGGCGAAGCATGATATTTCAACTCCTGAAATAAAACACTTAATAGGAGCCGTGAAATATGCTCCATTTCAAGATGAGTAATTTTATCGTGAAATTTTTTAGATAAGACTCTTCGTGATTTACACAACGTAATCCCGATTTGCAATAAATTTCTCTTACTTACCACTTTGAGTTTGGCTTGTATTTCCCGTAGTTTCCGTCTAGCTAGCACCTGTATGTGAGATGATACTTGTTTTCTCGTGCGCGTTTTTCCTGTTCTCAGTTTTATGTACCTCGCTATCAGCTCATTCCTTCCTGTAATAGAATAAATGTGAGATTACTTAATTGGTAATAAAAAGGTCAGGTCTTCCCCTTCTTAAGCGGTAGAACACAATTTTAACATGTACCTAGAGTGGAAAGTTTTTACATACTATATATGATACTAATAGAGGATATATAGAATACTCTTTATTGTACACACTCAAACAGGAAAAATATAATTATAAATTGAATGAGGGGTTCAGTACTTCTCACAGGAAACATTTGGCTTCAGTGGGGACTTAGTAAGTACAGTTTCCACGAGAATAATATAATAATATTCACACACAGCCATCTGATCCCGAACTAAGCAGAGCATGTACTACGGAAACCAGATAACTGATATACTACTTTTTCTTTTGTAAAAACATACTTATATAGATAAGTACACCCAGACTCAGGACAAACAGAGATGTTCATGCACACAAATATCAGTCCTGGATGGGAATCGAACCCACGACCTGCGGCGTGGAAGGCAAGTATTTAACAACCACGCCAACCGGCCAGTCTAAAATAGTCATCCCGGAGTCTGGAAGTTGGCGGTGCTACACGCGCTTGTTTCGGCGCCAATGGAAAGCTGCCAGTCCCGCGTCTAATCCCCGGTCGGGCTATGAAAGTGAGGGTGAGAGCGTACCTGTATTGTCGCACATTCTCGTGGACTATAATATATACTGCCTAGTTGGTTAGTGTCCGTTGGAAATGGCTTCCATTGCCGAAATTTAGCTAGAAACACTACTATAATCTATCTCTAAAAAGACAGTCAGAAAAGGGTTGAAATAAAAGATTCCACCTCTATATAAACAATTAAGCCATTATTTACCCTCCAAATATTTTGCATAGTTTATCGAGACAATGCAATGCAATCTGCAACAGCCGCTCCCGTTATGAAACGATTTTCAAAATGTTTTGAATAGCTATTTTCAATGATTGAAACTGCAGTGCAACAGGAATGCGTGGAGCGTTCGTAGTCAGTGCAAGCTCCGCGAAATAACTTTAACAGAATAACTATAATGAATTTAAAACATTTGGGCAATTTATACAAATTTAATTATTTATTGTTTGTTGTGTACTTTGTGGGCTTTTGTGAGCTTTTTACCAGGTAACCCTGCAGTGGCAGTAAAAGTAGCCCGTATACATAATATAATTTTGATATATTGTGCTGAACAGATGAAACCCTGGGGTCGATGTTGACCGGTGACCGCTAAGCAGATCATGATGAAACTTGGTAAGGATAAAGATAGAACACTGGGGAAGCCCCTGACAGCTGAGTCGATTGATGAAACTTGACGCTGTGGCCGCCACTGAACAACGAACGCTAAGCTAATCGTGATAAAACTTGGAAAGGTCTTAGATACATCATGAGGAGTTCGCCGAGTTAATCGTGGTGCTCCTTTACAAGGAAATAGATAAAACCCTGGGGAAACCGGGAACCGATGACCGCTAAACCTACCGTCATAAAACTTTGTCGTTAGTTAAATCTAATAAATAATCTAGGCCTCTTATAGTTCTTATAAACTGTAGCGCATCCGGCATGTTCGCGGAAGCACGAGTGGATGGCTTTACTGCTAAATTGCGAAAGAGAGTAGCCTCTGTGGTAGCTAGAGTTCGCGACGGTGCCAACAGCGTCCTGAATATGATAGCCAATAAGGTTGATTGTCCTTATATAAATAATAAAATACTCACGCAATATAAGGAACAATATAAGAATCAATCAAAATTGGTTAAAATATTTTAAATTGTAATTTTATAAGATTTATTTGGTTGTGTGTGTATGTTCATTTATTTTATTATAGTTTAGTCAATTATAAACAGGTAATAGAAGTTTAGGTCTTTGTAACCTTTTATTATATCCATGGTGAAACTGATATTTTTGTACACATTGATAAGTTAAAGGAGGCCAGTAAATTATTTTTACTACGGCCCCAACTGTCGTAAAATGTAGTACAAAATCTATGACCAGTAAACATTTGGGTTTAATTAAACATATTTCCAAAGAGACAATTGAAATGACTAATAATTCACAAAACACTTTAACCTTTCACAACATTTGAACAAAATTTATATAGGACCATTTCCAAAAGTTATCTAATAAAAACATCAGTTCACTATCAACTCCTTATTTTGAAATCGATTAGAAATACTTGAATGTGTAGAAAAGTGTTAGCTAACTTGTACCCTGACAAAGCCATTGACATTTCACCAGTTATCAATAATTTTCCATTAGCCTAGCGTTACTAATTGGACGTTATAGGAAGCACCGGTCAGAGTAAAGTAAATTGAAATCTCATTGAATTCGTGGAATGCGTTGGCGACGAGAGGCGGCTGGTGCGAATTTAATTAACCCCTTGCTTGCTCGTTGAGCCGAATGCGTATACTGACGAACTGTATGTACCGTTTAGTTATAGACCGAAAGGCTGGATCAATTCACTGTAGGTAAAAATTTGTGTAATTTTCTGAGGAGCCTTTTTTTGTTCTTCTCCTGAATCACTATATTGCCGTATTATTTAGGAGTACGTACGATCTAGTGGTAGCGTGGGGACCCGGAGACAATGAGGTCTTCAGTTCAAATCCCTGGTCGGGGTAAAAAGTGTAACTGGGATTTTTTTTATCGAAAGCTTCTTAAGCGGCGTTGTGCACTTTTTGTGATGGATAAAAAACGTAAAACTTGCGTCAGGACACGTGACCTGATCGAATGTTCGTAATATGGAGGGTTTTTATTTAAATCACACTGGCCGTTTATACACTCACATGACCGCAGCATTTTTGAAGTGAACACTTCTTTAGCGGCGTTGTGCACTTTTTTTTTTTAATTATGTTGGATTTTTTACAACCGAATGCCTAAATTAATTTAGTTCTATTTTTAAATTTATCCACCATAGGGAATGAATCAATTACTATGAGTATTTACCGCCCAAAGGTAAAGTAGCGTAGCACTCGCTACTCGGATCAAATAAACACTACTTTCCGAGTATGAGAAATGAAAAAATAGTTTTCACTTCTATCGGCAGGCCCCAAAGACTGCCCCGCATGTTTTTTTTAGAGTCTGGAAGTTGGCGGTTCTACACGTCAATGCAACGAAGAGCACACGAAGTTGTCTCTACCTGATCTCTCCCCGGTCGAATAAGAAGCCTGAGGGTATGGAGAGTGCATCCTGCACTGCATAGTGAACTAAGCTCCGTTGAAGTTAGCCATTGTAGCCGAAATTTAAACAGGAGCAATATTATAACAATATTTCTGAAAAAATTGCCTTTTATAGGTAGTTTATCTGCTGACTAGTATGTGTCTTTGGCAAATAAAGTTTTGTTCTGAGTATTTTGTCAACCGATATTCTACAAGTAAGAACAATTGCAGTACTGTGTTTGCGAAATGAGCAACACATTGCCTCTTCATGCAAAGTGTATCAGCTGACTGCTGTCTCTATGCTGAATAAAGTTTTGTTTTACGTATTTTGCAAACTGATATTCAACAAGTGAGAATATTTGGAGAAGGGTAGTTTTCGAAATAGCAACACGTTACCACTTCATACAAATTGCAGCAGCCGATCAACATAATTGAATGGGAATGCATTTTTATTTGCATTTTTTTTACTTCTTTAGGCGTGTTGAACACTTTTTGGGTGAACACAAAGCTTCAAACTCGCGTCATCGTCACCGCATGCTACCCATCCCAGCTATACGAATACTGTGTAAGTATATATGCTAGCTTCGCAAGAGGCAACGTGTATACAAGGTGTAACATAATAAAATGAAATAATGAAATTTATTCAGCACTTGGGTATTTACATACACTTGTACTTGTCAAGCTCACAATGCAGTAGGTACATAAACATAGGAGAAATACTAACACTAATACATAAAACTGAACAAAATAAATTATATAAGTCCGTCCGTGCGTTCTTAAATCATTCATTTTTTAAAATAGTAGACGTAACTTAAGGAGCTTAATCTACTTCAACTGAACAAAACACATCAACATGCACGATAGAAGACTAGTAATATTAAGTTCCACACATTTATAATATACGGTTGATACATTTTGTATATATAGAAAATCTATTTTTTTTTTCGTTTTTCGCATGTTGGTTTTGTTTACTTCGTTTAGATTCATGGGATCTTAAATAACCTGCACTATAGATAAATAAAAAAATAAATAATAAACACTGCCATCTGATCCCAAACTAGGCAGAGCCTTATACTATATATAACAGATGTAAGAAGTCCACTGCTCGACAAAAACCTCCCCTAGAACCATCTTGGGGGGATATGCCATAATCGCCACGCTTGGCAGACGGATTGGCGATCGCAGTAAAAAGTACTTACGGTCATATTGCTCAGAAAGAAGCAATGAATCACTTATTACACAGACATAGAAAAATAATAGATTTCATCACATAAAGATTTGTCCTGGATGGGAATCGAACCCACGACATCTGGCTTAGCAGTCAAAGTTTCTAACTACGAGACCAACAGGCCAGCCAACTAGTACCTAATATTACACCTTCTATATGCCATTTGATAGTATAATTATAAAGCAACCATCAGAATGATCTGTATAATTGTAGTTGAGGAAGTAATTTTCAGAGAAACGCTTTCAGAGTTCACCGAACTACCATTAATTTCTCCTCATATACGCAATTACATAATAGTTTGTGATGTTTTCATGTCACAGAATTCCACCATTTCATTCCATTCTTCTATTATTTAAGAAAGTCTAGATAACCTAGTAGTTAAACTGTTTCCCGGTGCGTTCCATTGGAGATCCTGGACTCCCTCCACTATGTGCGGTTTAGGTCCAGCATGCCCCTCCGCCCACCCCAGGGCAGAGGATATCCATAAGGATTTCCCCACAATAAATAAAAAAAAATTGTTTATCTGTTGAGTTAGAGAGTCAGGGAGTTAGGGACGAGGAAAAAATATTGGACATTTAATCCTTACACGACCAGTTCATCGCCAACAACATAGAAGGCAAAATTGAGGCAAGAAGAGAGGCTGACCGAGACGTAAATATACGGACCGGTTGAAGGAAGTTGTGAAATTGGAGGCTTACAAGGAAGTCAAGGAGAAGGCTTACGATAGAGGCTGGAAACTGCTACACCGACAAGTGCACAACACTTAAATTAGAGAGTCAGTGGTCGCGATTTCAAACCCAAGGCGCACACCACTGACTTTTGGAATTCATGCGATCAGATGGCCGTGTATGAATAATGACCTAAAATATTATTATTACTTAGTATTATTTATAAAAATAAAATACATATGCATTTCAATCCATTCCTTATCCCATAAAATATATAATAAAAAGGAAATAATGTGAACAGTACTTCTTCCCAACGATACAGTAACCTCCGCGTTCTTCCAGGCTGCTCGTCTTATCGTGTTCAAGTCGTCTTTTGCAATTCCTTTCATATTTAGGATTGCATTTCGAACACCCGATTTGAACGCGTTGCTTCCAAAACATAATGAATACAATATTGTCTCTTTTGCAATATATAAACTTGGTCCTAGAGTTTCTCTAACTGAATATTTCAAAGACATTAACATTGTAACTGCAGTCTAAAATCATATTATAAATAGACAAGATTTGATTTATTATGAAAAGAAAAGTAATAATTCTATTTTCTAATCACGTACGGATAATTACTATTTTTTTTATTTCTTTAAAAGACAACGCCCGCATTAGGGAAATTAAACCGTGTGTCGCGAGGTACTTTAAAAACGTATAATTAACAGAAACAAAATACATCCAGACTCAGCAAAACTATTTATGGGTCAGGTACACAAATAGCTGTCCTACGCGGGACTCGAACCCGGTACACGAAGTGGCGAGGCGACTGTCTCAGCCGCTGTGCAAAACGTGTAGTCATTATTTTAGTAAATAATTTATAGATTTGTAAATAGTATCCGTTCTGCAGTGCTGATCTTCCGATATGTACTGATATTCCAGTATGTACTGGTTTGTGTAATAAGAAAAAAGTTATTTGTTGTTTGTGATGTATATTTGTATACTTAACTGGATTTAAAAACTCGTTCACCTACTCCAGGCTCCATTATCAGCAAGTAACATGGGATATATACTATCTTTTTTTAAAGGAGCTTCCTAATAATATTACATTAATGTAATCCAAGGCATCTAAATTTTTTCTATAAAAGTAGGTAATTAAATCTATAGTATTTTTGTATGTCAATATGAGTACCTACATACTTACAGCTACCTACCTTATACTTACAGAACACTCTAATCTATTTGTACAAAGTACGATGCACGTAACATTAATACTAGGCATATGTATAATCTTGTGTTACATATTACGCGCTTCTATTAAATTTTTATCTCTTTTTAAGAACAATGTGTGTAT
The DNA here is from genome assembly GCA_951640165.1 of Pseudoips prasinana. NCBI lineage: Eukaryota > Metazoa > Arthropoda > Insecta > Lepidoptera > Nolidae > Pseudoips > Pseudoips prasinana. Next base: position 12,426,508 of record OX621239.1, read on the forward strand.
AAGATTCAAGAAAAATCTTCCCAATCATATGAGAGTTCAGTCCAGACAAAAATACTTAGGATCGGGACGCTAAAGTAACACTATAATAAAAAAAAAAACTTGAGAGGTGTCAAGGGACACCCGGATGGAACGAAGTTATTTCTTATTATTTATTATGTACAAAAAACCTGTATACACTCAACAAAAATAATCGTCGCGACACCACACTGTTCAATGCGAAATAGAAATGAAAATATCTGGCTTGCTTTCTATAAGAGAGAGAGAGAGAGAGACAGACAGAGAAACATGAGCACGCCGCACAGCTGCAAAAAGTGTCGTGACAACTTTTCGTAAGATTTTTTTCCGTCTAGCCCCCTTTCACAACGCGCGATAAAGAACTTCGTTCCAATATAATTAAAATTAAATCAATATATTTTTTTCTACTAAGTTTTTGGCAGTGTTTCATGACGGTACGGCACGGTTAGGCAATAAGGTTGTCGATTCCACATAAATGTTGCCTTTTTACAAGATAAATGTTGAATCTTCTGTTATGTCTACCTACAAATAAAATAATATCAGTTATTAAGAAAGCCGCTGATCTCTGAAACCAAGTTCAAGAAGACTTTAAAGTCTTCAAGTCGAGCATTCTTGAAATTACTTTGAAATTATGGCACCGTCGTAAACTTTTCACGTCGGGTGTTAAGCTAAAATTAGTAAGAGCGGCCACTCTAACAAATTGCTGTTAGCGGGAATTAGTGAAGTGAATATACACGTCGTGTGTTATTCGAGGCGAGCGTAGCTGTGTTGTGACATCCGTGCCCGCGAATTGAGCATTAAAAGTGCTTTCACCCGAAACGACGTGTGCATCCGTCTATAAATAGACCTGCACAGAAGGATCAACTCGAAACGTTTCTATTCCACAGTGAATAGAAAAACAAGAGATCATTATTTATTACTTCGTTAGTTGGTTAATTTGGACGATTGCCAGCGGCGTCGCTCGCGCCACGCTCTCGCGCACTCGCGGAGGAAATTGTGCGTGCGCGCTGTTCTCCAGCTACGTTATGAATATTAAGTATTTTCTTTTTGTACGACTCTCTGTTGTTCTATATGATATGATATACTTGTGTGGCCTCTTTTCATCTTTGAAGAGATCTCGCGTCTTGTGCACCTTTAGGTTAGGAGACAAGTATCTGAATGACAATGAAAATTTGCAAGCTTGGAACATATTGAATGTACAAGCGTTTACATTTCAAATAGAAAATAGAAAAGAGATCTCAAATACAATGGTTTCAAAAAGAAAAGTGATGTAATTTTTAATAACCGAATAAATGTTCATTAATCATGGCTTAAAATCATTCCAAATAAATTGCCTTTAAGATTAAATGACGTTTCTTTACAATCGCTTAACTTTAGAAACCTTTAGGGGAGGCCTATGTCCAGTAGTGGACGATATCAGGCAGATGATGATGACTCTTAACTCGCAGTTTTAGTCGCAAATTTCATTTATTTATACAAAAACCTTAGCACCTAATCGACTTCTTAAATCCGCTTCATATTCCCGAGGCGTTTTCAAAAGTAATTTATGCTACAACTGGGGTGATATTGGAGATCCATCAGAAATACATTAACGTCGTACCTGGGTATGACATCGCCATTGTTTTGCTTAAAGACCTTTATATCCACAAAATAAGTATTACCTATATTTCAGCTTATTATATATAATATGCTATATTGGCTGTGTGGCTGACGGCCATAAAGAATATCGCCACCCCATCTCATCCCGTGGGGGCGTTAGAAGTCGTCCCGAGGCAAAATATACCAGACAACGGGCACCAAAGTTCTTTTGATTAATTACTATGACTATCTTACTGCGATCGCCAACTCGTCTGCCAAGCGTGGCGATTATGGCATATACCCGCATTGTAAGGGGAGGCTCTTGTCCAGCAGTGGACGTCATTCGGCCGACATGATGCTGATTATTCTCAACTTATATTTCGTATCATAGGATAATGCGCCAGATGCTCTCACCGGTCCGCAAGTGATTGGCGAGGTTAAGGAAATTAAATCGCGGTCAGTCTATAGATGGGTGACCGCCAAAGTGTCCTCCGTGCATCGGAGGGCACATTAAGCTGCCGGACCCGGTTGTAGCCATTGTGCAACAGTCGTTAGAACGGCGCGGCGGCTTGACGGGCGGCTTGAACAACTCTGACACTAGGGTGACCACTGCCCATTCGATAAGTAAGTAAAAGGATAATACAGCAATTACATTAAGGCATAGTTAGTTAGGCCAATGGTTGGAACTTAGCCTCCTGATTAGGCCATTCGTGAACTTATTTGGCAACTCGAACCATTTCATTTCAAAATCCAGAAGTCCAAGAGGCTTCGATAGCTTGTTTTGAGTAATTCCTGCATTGAGGCATATGACGAGCCCATAGCCAGGTACCAGCCCGTAAGCTATCAGCGAGGTCAAGCGTGGATGCGATTGGCCAGTCTATAAATTGGTGACCGCCAAAGTGGTTTAATATATTACAGGCATCGTCCCGGTTTTAGTTATAAAACGATTGTCGTTAAGCCATGTCAGAGACATACTGGATGGCTTAAACAACTCTTGGGGTTACATTTCCACATCATAAAACATCTGCGAGTGCGGCGTGTCACCCCAAAGTATGGCACATTTATCTGATTGTCCCTCTTGTCCAGTTTCTTGTTCCCTTCAGGAAAGCCTGCCCAATTTTGGGAAGGTAAAATGTAATTCTTACCATCAATACGATAAGAAGAAGACAACTCTGATAATAGGGTAAGTACTGCCCATACGATAAGGAAAAGTAAGCCTTCAAAAAGAAAGAGGTTATTAACTTTATGCTTTTCTGTTTGTATGTATGTTACCCGATAACTAAGTTGTAGTGAACTGATCTTCATATTTCTTTTGTTATTCTATGGGGAAATATTTCTTGCTCATGCTCTCATATAAATCAGTTGATATTAAAACAGTTTGTGGAAAAAACAAAAATCTCAAAAGAACATATTACATTCACTTAAAGAGAAAAATATTTACAATAATGTAACTAAATAAATGCCTGCCAAGCGCAGCTTAACTTATGAATAATAACTTACATGCTAAATGTTGTCATAGAGAAAATAAAACATATTTATTACATACTTAATACCTAAAAAACAAAATATATTTTACAATAACAAGTATTGGGGGTTAACTACAATTACACGACGCGTTTAGTCGGTTCTTTTGTAGAACAGCTATATATAAATTTAATTAAGTCAAAGATTGTTTAAGAGGACTTAACTGCAATCACCTATATACATAATTATATTGGACTTTGAATGTAAGGTCGCCAGTCGTATATACGCCATTACAACGCAAACACACTTACTTTAAGCGTTTAGTTCTTATACTTTATATCTAATTCGATACTTAAACCAATATATAAGCTTGACAAAAACTTAATATAAGCTAGCTAAATCATAAATTAAATGTTATATGAATTTTTTTCACATACTCCGTGTACTTAAATATCTATAATCTATATGTATGTACCTAGAAATAAATTATGCTTACTTAATTATACTACAAACATGTTCTGACTATTTACAAGCAATTTTGTAGTCTACGTGAATAGAAACCTTTTTTATTTATATATTCTTTTTTTATAAAGAATACCTTTACTCTTTATCAATAATTTATTGTTAGTTCCAAATTAAGACTCGATTTTATCGGTTCCTGTCAATTCCGCCCGCTCACAATTTCAGGTCAACAAAAACCAATGAAAACTTTGTTCAGCTGTCAGCCCCTTAATAGAGCGGAAAAATTGTTTTATTAAATCGTATAGGTAGTGGTTATCATAGGTGTCAGTTCCAACTTCCCACCGTGTAGTAATTCTAACATGGATTGGCGACTGTTATCTATGTATATAACGGAGGCCTCCGAGGCATGGAGAGGCTCAGAAATTAAATCTATTTGGTGGTCACCTATCCATAACTGACTACGCGCCAAAGTGCTTACCTTACTAATCGTGAGCGGACCGGATGCTCCCGAGCATCCTAAACTTATAACTGTGGTAAAGACGGTCGCCTCGCCACTTCATGCCGCGGAGGCCTGCTACTTGTGTGACCCATAACTACTTGTTCTGAGTCTGGATGTGCTTTGTGTCCGTCAATTATATGTTTGTAAAGTAGCATGCCATACAGGGATTAACAGTCATAGTTATATATTATTCGTAAAATAAATCTCTATTCGTAAAAAAATAATTCGATACTATGTCAATAAATATTATAGTTGTTTACATCAATATGCAAGAATTAAAAAAATATATGTTAATGCACATTGTTTCGTTGCTGTACCATGTGTAGGTACCTTCTTCTATTTACTTGTAATGTATAAAATAGTTGAGAATTGTTAAGAAAACTGTTTTAATACAGTAGGTAACTCGAATAACGTGCAATAATATATTTATGTTAATATATTCATACTTAATTACTTTAAAATGTGATATTCGTGCATAAACCAGTTTAAATCGATACGGGATTTAAATAAAAGTATAGTTGCACCAACGATGTTGCTCTAACTAACGTTAAGTAACACAAAATCATTGTTTTATTACAAAGTCAAGACATAAACATGTACGTAAGTAATATAATAGACGTAAGAAATAGTGTGTTTGTCAAAAGGGAAAATGATATTGCTTTGGACAGTTTCGACTTTGTTGAGTTAGACGGACGTCGTAGCAGAATTTCACGCTGACCCAAACAGAAGCTATGCGAAGCAAATCCTCGCGGAAAGGGTTGAGTAGCGACAGGTCTAAGGAGGATTTCTTGGGAGACAATCGGGAGTTATGCCCGAAGGCGGGCGGGGCGCTAAACAACGGGCGCGGGCGGCCCGCCCCTTCTTTATATTTTCTTACTGCGTTCGCCGCCTAGCGGCGCGGCCGGGCCCCTTACACGCTCGCTCGCTCACTAATTGCGCATTCTTCGCATAGTTTAGCCCTCCCGACGAACCCCTCGCCCTCCCCCCGGACCACGTGAAGCCGTGCGCCGACGAAACTTTCATACTCCCAGGATATTGAGCGGTTTTGAATGTCTTAACTCACGAACGAGCCGCCAGCACTAGTGCGAGCACCAGCTTTGTTGGCAAACTGTTCCTAACTGGCAACTACACACACCGCAACGCGAGGCAAAGGCGAACTAATTTGGCGCTCGAGCTCATAACACACTGGAGTTCGACGAATAATCAATTCGCTCACGACAACTTGTAGATATTTGTCAGCAATCAAATTCATTTGAACCGTGTCTATATTACTTCTAGTCTATATCATTTGGAGGACTAAAATCATAATAAGAAAATCATCAATTCATGGCAGGAAAACCAGGTAGGTATACCTAAGTATAATTACAGAGTTTAGAGTTAAAAATGTTGAATCCTAAAAGTATATGTAAGGTACGAAGTTCCAGAAAAACACAGGACGGGACATGTAAGGGTGAGGGCACAAGTGAGGGTGCGGTGATCGCGGACGTCGAACGGACAAGGGTGACGCTGACGCACTTTTACAGCGGTAGATTAAGCCCGGACGACACGTCCTCGAGTAATGTGCTCATATATTGTCCGGACGGCGCGCGTGTCCGCAATTATTATCCACACAGATATCTATTATCTGCTTCTTGTGCACCATGTTTACTAACACTGTCGTAATTGACGTCAAGGAAAGTTTTATTAACTCCCGACAGAAAAGGTGGGGTGTGATTAGTTTGGAGAGTACATTTGTAGCATTACTGTAGTTACCGTAGCTCGTTTATTTACGGTAATTGAGTAATGTTTTATGATAATGAATTATTTATTCTATTATAGTAGAATCTTAGGCAGTTGGTATACTGAAAAGTTTAAAAGTGTCTGTGTATACTTTTACAGGACTAGGCCTGACATGGCTTTAGATCATCTATTCAAGCAAATTTGTTAGAAAGAAATGGAAGGTATTAATACAAAACAAATATTAAGCTTCATATCGTGCTAGCTAGTGTCCTTTTGCAGGACATGACTAAATAAAAGAAATGGCTATAAATAAATAGAAGAAAAAAAAAGGACACTAGGCCGATGAAAATGGGCTTTATAACAAATATTAAACCAAAATAACATAGTGGCTTAGGGATTTCACTTAATTCTTTAATCAATATTCAGCTTACTTCGAAACCTAATGTTATTGGTGGCCTGGATTTTAAGAAATGGGCTTTATAAAAAATTTAACGTAAATTAAAAGTTTAACTCATTTCTTAGCCAATATGCAGCCCACTTCATATTCTAATGTTATTTATACAAAAGTTCATCATATCTAAAGCTATCGTCGAGGAGAAGAATTCTTGTAATTTCCGCTTCCGCCACAATTCGAACCATAAGATTTGAAGTAATTTAAACATCGCATTTCTTCATGCCTATTAAATCACTTAAGGTGGACACATCGCCTGTGGTAAATTTGTTTAGCAATTCCATTTGGCACCGCGACGGGGCTGAGCGGGCAGTCCTTTAATTAAAACCGGGACGTATAATGTTGGCGCTTGACGCAAACTTAATGTGCGTCCGGCGGCGCTGTAATGGCACTACCACCCTCTGATAATTGTCCTATGTCAATTCTGCTCCATAACCCCCGTAATATTCGGAAAAGGACGTTATGAAACTATTCTCTCGGACTGCTTAAACACGCTGAACTAACTATTCGGCAATTTTATTCTATTCCGCTGAAGCGTTATTCCTCGTTATTACTTCAACTTTATACAGAAACTGTAGGCAGTTAATTCAGAGGCTGAACGTTGCTTTTGTATAGCAATAGTCACGTTCGCGTTAACGAGCTTTCTAAGTTAACAATGTAACGTGAAAAAATTTGTTCCCTCCTCCCCGATTTCATGAACAGTTTTATTTTAATAACCGAGTCTGATTGAGTGGGTGCCCGGTGGAGTTAATTTGGAAATATTTTTGATTCTTATAGTATGCGGAGTCCATGTTTGTTATATTCCATACATAACTGAGTAATTATTAGTCATTAGTTAATTGTGGGCTCGTTGACATTCGATGTTGTGTAGTTTTTGTGACGTGGAGAAACAATGCCACGCGAGTGTACACATGCCTTCTCCGAATTGGCGACATGGTCTGATCGAGAGATAATAATTGTCGGTTCACGTCTTTCCGCGGAATCCTATTGCGCAAACGGCTTTGTCGGCTCACTTCAATAGGTACCTTCAGTAGCTTTTGTCTCGTGCCACAACCATTGTTCATTTTCGGCGGAGTGGCCTTGATATCACTCCATTATTAAACTAAAGCGACATGTGTTATGTATATGACGAAGGCAACGTTTGTTTTGTATTATTGTTTCACATGTTATGTTGCGATCCTCCTAAAAACATTGTCATCTACAATAATTAAATCGGTGCAGTGTACCTATATGCCTAACAAGTCATGTAGCATGTTTGGACTCACCGTACATCTTGCCCTCATCGGAGAGAATGATTTTGCGTCTGCCACAGGGGGGGTATATGGCCAGGGCCTCTTGGAAGCTCTGCTCGATGTCAGGACTCCAAACTCCTTCCGCATCCGCTGCCGATAAATCCTGTAACCATAGCTTGGTGTTAATAATAATTGTTGTTAAATGAGTCCCAAGTTTCATGGCCACAACTGTTCAAAAAAGAGTTGTTATTGAGGTTAATGTACGTATGTAGGTATGTTTATGCGTTTCGATATATCACCGGCATTTATAAATACGTGCAACGATTTCGATGTGTTTTGTAGAATTGTTGTACGTCTGCAGATATCTTAATAACTAAATAAAAAATATAATATGTTGATTGCTTAATGTATTTAATTAGGGATACTATTATTTAAGTAGGTGTACTCTATGTAAATCTATTTATTTTAAAAGTATTATTTTTGTATGTAAGCTAATTTTGATCACTTATTTCCTATCTGTTTTATGTACTATCTCTACTCTCGATAGTCTCTATCTTATGGATTAACATAACAATAGTTTATCTTTTTTTTTAGATCAGTGGGCGACGTACGAAGAAGTGGGTCACCTGATGGTAAGTGATCATTGCCGCCCATGGACACTCGCAACACCAGAGGAGTCGCGGGTGCGTTGCCGGCCTTCAAGAGTCAGCAAACAAGTGTTGCTGGCCAATGGGGCGAGGGGTCGATTACCTATCTTGATTGTAAATTATTTTACTAAATAATCATATTTAATTTTATTATTTTAATTTAAATAAATTGAAGTGCGGAGCTCATATGATTAGAACGAGATTTAAAGACATATGCGTTTTAGTGGCGTAAAAAACAGAATGCCAGCAATGTCAAAAACATAGGTACGCGCAACAGTTGCATGTGTCCTCAATATTTCCAAAAAGTATTGAGTTCTTAATTTAAATAAGAAAGTAAAAGGAACCCATTGATTGCTCAATAACTTTTTAAAAACTCTGTTCACAGAGTATAGCAAAAGTATTAAATATTTTTTCAAGGCAAAAGCTCGCTGCACATTGCGATATCAAACTTCAACGCCAAACGGTGCTAATTATCAGTAATTATCTCAGTAAACATAGTTATTACAAACAAAAGAATTTAGATGAAATGTATGAAATTCGACATATGCCTTTGTATGGAAGCAGTCACATAATTATGACAATAACGAACTGTGTACAACCCACTAAGTTGGTGAACAATTGCATTCCATGATACACCACTGTTCTAATGGAGATGCTTGGTTCTGAACTCACATGTCGGATACAAACAAGAACTTAAATGTTAACGGACTAATGATTTAACCGCTAACAGTATTAATGAAAACTTACGGGTCTGTAAGATAATTACCTACTATTTAAAAAATATAATACCGACTTCCACTTAATTTATTTTGAGTCATTTTATTGAATATTATATATAATTGTTTTTTTAGGGTTCCGCACTCAAGGGTAAAACAAGACCATATTACTAAGACTCCGCTGTTTGTCTATCTCTCCGCCTATCACTAGGCTGTATCTCACGAACCGTAATAGTTAGACAGTTGATGTACCTATTTGATATTATGATTTGTCTCAGATAATGTATTTCTGTTGACAAAAATTGCATAAAATAAATATTTAAGGGGGCTCCAATACAATAAACGTGATTTTTGCTCGTCTTTGCTCAATATGGGTATCACTATTGACTCAAAGCTACAATGGAGCCCACAAATAGAAAAACTGTCCGGCAAATTAAGTTCTGCAGCATAATGCAGTAAAAACTATTAGACGGCTGACTGATGTTGACACAGCTAGAATGGTTTATGTCAGTTATTTTCATAGTGTGATGTCCTATGGAATTCTTCTCTGGGGTAGCTCTGCTGTCATTAATACCATATTTATATTGCAAAAAAGAGCTGTAAGAGCTATCTATAATATTGGCCCTAGAGTGTCCCTAAGAGAAAAGTTCAAAGAGGTTAACATTCTAACTGTACCATCTCAGTACATATATGAAAACTTACTATATGTGCATAAAAGCATCGATTCCTTCTGTAAAAGGAGCGATACACATAATGTAAATACTAGATATAAGAATAATCTCATATTGCATACTACCCGTCTCCACAAAATAAGTAACTCTTTTATGGGGCAATGTATAAGATTCTATAACAAACTTCCCAATGATATTAGAGAATTGTCTAGGAATAAGTTTAAAAGAATTGTTAAAGCCAAATTATGTAGCAGGGCATATTACAAAATTTCTGATTTTTTAAGTGATAAAAGTGCTTGGGATTGAGTTGTTCTGAGTCAACACACATGATTGTAATTAATCTTAAGTATATTTTATTTTAAAAAAGGATTCCTACTGAGTTTTCTGGCAGTGTTTCTCAGTAGCTGCCACGTCATGCACTGCACGGTAGGGTAAAAAAAATATGACGATTCCACATAAATGTAATTTTTTTACGGAATAAAGAATTTTTGATTTTGATTTATGAATAACGGCAATAGGTAGACGCTTGAAATATTCACAGAATATTAAGGTATATATTCACTTTAAAAATAGATAATAATTATATATATTTAAGGGGTGCTCCCTTACAAAAAACGAGATTCATTGCCGTTTTTTTAGTTAATGGTACAGAACCCTACGTGCACGAGTCCGACTCCTACTTGGCCAGTTTTTGTGTAATGTTGTATACTCAAACAAAGAAAATGCAATCGAATAGAATAGACAACTTCCATCGGGAGGCATTGGAATAAATTGGTGTAAGCTAAGTGTGTCACTCATCAATAATTCTATTGTACGAGTCATTATACACGATACGTAGTAAAAAGATAATTATTCCAATCGATTACCTGTTATCGATTGAATTCTCAAGAAAAATTTAGATGCATAAATTAACTATCTGTTACCAAGTTAACTCATTCAGAGTTTAGTACTCACCTATTTATAAGTCTACTATAAATATTTATTTATTTGGGAAAACAAACAGATATAAACATTGAATAACAATACATTACATAATTAAGTACAATTTATAAAATAAATATGCACTACGTAATCCACGGCTTAAAAATTACAATAATAACAATATTTTTTTTTGTTATATTTTAGTATACAACAAGCTTCCGCAACTATATTGTTAAAAATAACAGCGGCAACATATTAAATTATATCATTCAATTTAGGTACAGACGCCAGCACTTCAAATTATCCCAATCTATCAAATTTCCCCAATTTAAAGTGATGAGATTGGGCTAGCTGGATGTGCTGGCGTCTGTACCTACCAGCGCAGCGGTCGAAGCATGCAAACATATTATAATGTAATAAAAAATAATTTGAAAATAATGAATAGTGCAAATTAATTCATTAATAATTGATAAAAATCATATAACCAAAATAAGAAAAAATAATCTTAAAAAACTTTTCATGATGCAGGCCGCATACTTTCACTACCTCAAAGTGCTTCGATAATTTTCCCCTTAAATATAATTAACTTAATTTAAACCATTGCCTGAACAATACGTACTTATTACAAGAATTATAATAATAATATAACCACAAATATTCTAAGAAAATCTATGAATTGCAAATCATAAAACGCAACCTTATAGGTCAGGGATCGAGAGACAGCCGGACAACAAATCGGCGCTTGCGCCACAGCCCTTTATTTAAATACTGTCCTCCCGGCCGAATTTAAGCCACAGCGGCCATTCTCAATGGAGATAAGCCAACTGTGCAGGACATATTATAGTGCACAAATGTGGGCGCAAACACAGAGGCACTTTCTATCCATCACTCTCATTTTATTTTTAAAGACAACGCCCGCACTACGTAATCCAACCCTGTGTCGCGGGGTACCTTACAAACATAATAGACGGACACAAATTACATTCAGACTTTCTTTCAGACAGAACAACTATTTACGGGTCACATATAATGTTGCAGAGCGCGGGACTCGAACCCGCCACACGAAGAGGCGAGGCGATTGTCTTAGCCGCTGCGCCACACGTGTAGACAACAGTACTCTCATGATCCGATGGAACGATTTGTAACACGACCGAAAAGAGGTCAGATACAGGACCTACATATTCATGTGCCCTCCGAGGCACGGGGGTGTAATACCGACAACTCCTAGACTTCGGGCTCATACTGAGAAAATCCCAAAATCACTTTTTTTGGGGATTTCGGGATTTGAAACCAGTACCTCATTATCAGCGATTGAAAAACGCTAGACCATAAGAGTCAGCAGACTAGGGATGCCCTAATGCTCATAATATCTGGGTTAAGGTTGCCACAGTCCATAAGAATAAATAAATAATAACCATTTATTATATTATCTACAGTAAACGCGAACATAGGTGTAAGGATATAATGACTCAAAAAACGTGTTCAATACCTAAATTATGGCGTAATTGAAATTAATTCCATATAACTACTTATAATTAGCAGGAGTTAATTGGTAATAACCTTCAAAGTACCCTATTAAACTAAATGTCATACACGTTATAGAATAAAAAATAGAAATTAATTGTAGCCTGGGATGGGAGCTTGATAATCCGTCATTCCAGTTTTTTTTACGGTACCGTACCCAAAGGGTAAAACGGGACCTTATAACTAAGACTTAGCTGTCTGTCTGTCCGTCTGTCACCAGGCTGTATCTCATGAACCGTGATAGTTAGACAGTTGAATTTTCACAGATGATGTATTTCTGTCGCCGCTATAACAACAAATACTAAAAAACTAAATAAAATAAATATTTAAGGGGGCTCACATACAACAAACTTGAATTTGTGCTCGTTTTTTATAGATAATGGTACGGAACCCTTCGTAGCGAGTCCGACTCGCACTTGGCCGGTTTTTTTACTATGAGGCGCTCATACTGCAGCAATGTACTCACCGGTCCGTAAGTGATCGACGAGGTTAATCACCTAGGCAAGCGGTTAGTCTATAGATGGGTGACCACAAAAGTGGTTTAATTTCTGAGCGTCTCCGCCGGTCCCTGATGAACTCATTAGTCAACATTCGTTAGACCATGTCAGAGGCCTACTGGGTGTCTTTAACAATTCTGACACTAGAGTAACCTCTGTCCAAACGATTAGTAAGTTTTTTGCTATGTATTAGACACAATAATAAGTAATAAGTTTACTTCTGATGTAAGAAATAAACAAAATGTTATTATAATTTATTATGTAATAAAATAAAAGTCCAATTAAGTATGTAATATTTCTATCTTTATATTATATAATAATAATATATATATATATATATATATATATATATATATATATATATATATATATATATATATATATATATATATATATATATATATATATATATATATAATAATAATATCTAGGGACAATGTCACACAGATCATCCTAGCCCCAAACTAAGCAAAGCTTGTACTATGGGTACCAGGCGACGATATACATACTTATATAGATAGATACATACTTAAATACATAGAAAACATCCATGACTCAGAAACAAATATTCGTGCTCATCACACAAATATTTGCACTTACCGGGATTCGAACCCAGGACCACCAGCTTCGTAGGCAGGAGCACTACCAACTAGGCTACGGTGACCGTCATTAGTCATTACATATGAGGTATTTTTTCTCTCTTCTTGTTTTATTATAAAAAAATAATAACAATGTAAAGTGACGGACCTGTTGGTCTTGTGTTTATTTATTAAATGTCGTTTACAGTTAGCCTAGAAGACGTTCACTGCTACACCGGACAGTCGGGTCTAGTTTGCGACTCTGACTTCTAAGCCAGAGGTGGTGGTTTCCATCTCTACCCAGGAGAAATTCTTCTGTTAAGTGCACGATTATTTGTTCTGTGTATGGGTGTAATTTATCTACAATATTATGTATGTATGTTTATCAGTTGTATTATTGGCATAGTAAAAGGCCGGAGGCCCTGCCTAGATGGCAGTTGTAATAGTTGTCCCAAAAAATAAAAAATACGCTTATTTTAACGTCACTAATTTTCATTAACCTTTACAGCCATATCAAAATTGACATGAGTTCTTAATTGTTGTTGATTGGTTTACTGAGTTTACACGTGAACCTAGTCTTACCTAGTAAATAATTATTACATTTTTAAACACTTATTGTCAACTCCAACTTGTAATAGTCTTGGTGTAAATAATTGTTGGCCAATCAAATAAATAACTATAAAATGTACTATAGCGCACTTAACACAAATGATCGAATTATCTTATATCTTAATAATAAATATAACTAACCGTGCTCCGTTTTACCCACGATAAACTTTATAAATTACTGCCTATGTGTTATTCGGATGTATAAGTTATATTACTACAAAGTTTCATTAAAATCCGTTAGGTTGTTTTTGCGTGAAAGAGTAACATACATCCATACATCCATCCATACTCACAAACTTTCGTATTTATAATATTAGTAGGATATTAATTTGACGGGCCTGTTGGTATGGTTGCCAAATGCTTTTTTTCGCCGGAGGTCGTGGGTTCCATTCCCATCCAGGACAGATATTTGTGTGCATGAACATGTGAGTCTGGGTGTAATTATCTATATAAGTATGTATTTACAAAAGAAAAGTAGTATATGTAGTATATCAGTTATCTGGTTTCCATAGTATAAGCTCTGCATTGTTTGGGATCAGATGTCCGTATGTAAATACTGTCCCAGAATATTATTATTAAAATCATAAAGCAACCATAATTTGAGCGTAAACTACGATATAAAAGAAACTGTCAAGCATACTGCACTGTCAACATTCCCATTAAAAAAAAAAGCCGCAATAGACAACTTGTTCTGAACATTGTACATGAACCATCTGGTTAGACAAGTAGTGATTAAAATAAATGTCCTGATGTGGTAATCCTATAAAATATTTAACGATGTAGTGTATGGACACCACAAGAAGTACCAACAAGGTATTTACCTCAATATAGGCATAAAAATAAACGCAATTTAAATGGTATTGGCTTGGTATAAGCTTGCCTTTCACGCCGCAGGTCATGGGTTCGATTCCCACACAGGACAGATGTTTGTGTGCATGATACCTATGTATATAAGTATGGATTAACAAAAGAAAATAGTATATGGAATATATCAAGTGAAAACTTGCATTTTATGAATGAATATGTATCAGCCTTGTCGGCCGTTTGTAGATAAACCTATTATTATTATAGAAATTATGGCCTTCCATAATAAACAATAATATCTACATATTGGCGAAAAAAATTTCTGATGACTTAAACTAAAAAGACAAAACAGTCAGGACATAGCACCCTTTCTTAATCAACAATTATAAAAAAAATCGGGTAATTACTTAACTTTTAATTGGAGAATACGGCGGGCAGCCCATGAAATCACGATTTTTTTAATTCACCTTTATCTGCTTACATATTAATTATATGATTAAGGCATGCTTGACTTGGGGAGTAAGCCGGCGAATGAGTGACGAGAGCATTACGAAAAGTGTAATCGGGCGAGGCGAACGGAAGTTAATTAATCAGTCAATGATGATAGATAGAGAGAGAGAGTTACGTTTCGTATATTACTATAGGAGCAAGAGAGAGAGGTGCGAGCACTCATTATGCTCTCCCACTCTCTTTTTCTCATAGCCAGTTACGTTTCGTATATCTAAGTTTTACTACAGTTTAAAGCACACTCATTTTTTTGCAAAACTGATGTAATACAAAAGGAAGAAGTTAAACATTTTGACATCTTAAACGTCATGACGTCAAGTTCCATTTTCAAATCAACACTAGTTCAAAGTAAGATATAGAAGGGAATTCTCTCTACCATTTCATTCTTCACAAATCGCGAAATAAAAAATGCAATTTTAAGGAGAGTCAATGAAAATTTCATCGAATTTTGATATGATAAACTAAAAGAAACCGTTGAATATATGAACTGAAAGCTACGAGTATAAACATTTATAATATCAGTTTGTTAACAGACGGAACGGGAGTGCGTCATTGTAATTAATAGACTCGCGTCTATTCTCAAAAGAAAATAAAAATAACGCGTTGCCCTCGACTTGGTCCAACAGGCGGTTTGAAAACATCGTGAATCACAATTCCTTGAACAAAGTGAAGCGTTGGAACGATTCTGTTTCTGGATTTGTTAACTACGAAGAGTCAATATTTACTTACAGTTTCTCACTAGCGGGTATTAGTAATATGGCTCCAATTCGAACCAACGTCAGCTAATTTTAATATTATTATATTTCATTATTAAACTTAAGTGTTATTGTAATTTCATATTGTTAATGTTTTAGTTAAGTGTCATTGGACATCCATATAGTTCATGTTTTTCAAACTGTATATTAAAATTCATTTATATGTTTAACTTTACTATTACTATTAAATTTAAGTCTTATTATATATTATATTTCATATTGTTAATCTTTTTAAACTATATATCGGACCTATATACCTATAGTAACGGACCGAAAGTTTTAACTAGTTAGATAATTTAAAGTAAATAAAAATAAAAAAACAAACAGCATGAAGGTAGCTGTTTGTTTCATTTTTTTATTTAAAGTTATGTAATGTGATGTCAATTTAAATGACTGAATTAGTTTGATTTTGTACAAACAGTAGGCCACGATTTATACTAAGACCAACGAATTTAATTTTCATTTATAATATAATTCATTAGAATAACAATTAAGTACATTAAATAGTTCAATACCAAAGGAAAATAAGTTTCATGCTATAACTTATATCATAATAATAAGTTCCTTAAGTAGTTTAGCTGTGTGGTGACGCCGAAGAATAGCATCACCCCATCTCATCCCGTGGGGGGCGCCAAAATCGACCCGAGGGAATACCTAGCAGAGAACGGGCAGCAGCGTTTTACTGTAAACTACGGTTTAAGAATCTTTATATGTCATAAGAATAACATTCACTTACATGAATGTCCTGACTTCCGTTACTCAGCCCACCATACTGCGATCGCAGACTCGCCTGCCAAGTGTGGCGATTATGGCATATCCTCTCATTCTTTTCTACCCAAAGAATGTCCAGCAGTGGACGTAATTTGACTAACATGTTGACGATGATGAATAGTAAGTTCAAGACGCGCTATCAAACATGTTTGACAATTTATATATTGCATGTCTATTATGAGGTCCCTGGATGCCTATCGCGCAAGACCGGCAATTGTTGAGATCTTTGGGGAGGCCTTTGTCCAGCTCAATCCAGCTCAGAAAGACGCCCGTCTTTCGACTGATATGATGACGATGATGATGTCTACTATACATGCTTTTACAGAAAGAAGACTACTTTACGTTAATTAGTTTAGTAGCCTTATATTTATAACAGAATTACTGCCTTTATTTATTTGCCGTTTCTCACTGGCGCGTATTACTAATATTGTTTGGTTTATCTTGCTCTTAAACACGATTTATCTAGTTAATCACTTCTACTTAGTATATTTAGTACACACAGTGAAAATAAATAAAGTTCTTGTAAAACAACTTTCTGGTTCAAAATTACGATACACGTAGTGGGCTTGATTGGTATGACTATGAGAACATACATCGGATTATACGCCTTAATATTCATGCAAATTTTTACTACAAAAAGTAGATATGTATATCCCACTAATATTATAAAGGCGAAAGTGTTTGTGAGTGTGTATGTTCTTATTTCTTCACGTTTAAATGGCTGGAGCCATTTTAATTAAATTTGGTATAGAGTTAGCTGCAACTGGATTAACACATGGCTTTATTTATAAAGTTTAACGCGGGAAAAACCGCGGGGCACAGCCAATACCTTATAAACGACAAAAGTGATCCAGCTATGTACTATGTTTTAAGCTTAATATGTTTTTTGTTCCTAAGGAAGTCTTCTCTTTAGTCATTCAACATTGAATATGCTTCGAATAAGCAAATCTGCTTATATATATCTTAGTATATTAATATATTATTTTTACATATTTTTTACACGCTCGTTGATACTACTAGAAACTAAAAGTATGTTTTTGTCGCATGTTTTGTAATTCGATCCAGAGAGGCAATTAAATTAGTAACTAATGTATTAGTCTGTAGACTCCTACAGTATAATACATTAGTTACTAATTTTATAATATATTTTATTATTTGAGTATATGCCAATTTTAAAACATACTCATGTTCTCAAATTGCCATACCTATGCTCAAATGTTGTTCTAATCCAAAATATGCATTTTAATATGCAAACTAAGATGAGAAGTACACTTTATTGCATGAGAAGCACAAATCCATCTTATCGCCAAAAGCTGGATACTCCCTAATCTATGTATAAGACATCAGGTAATGGTAGCAGAGTACACCTTCTGCTACCATTACCCGATGTCTGATGAAATGACAGGAGACAAGGAAAAGTAAATGTATAACATCCGATGTCTTATTATGTTATAGGTACCCTCTTTTGTTAGTACCCTTTTATCAGACATCAATGCAATTGCACCAATGCTACAACTTATGAAACTTTACGAACAACTTACGTCGACTTTGGAAAGGAGAAGAGAAAGTAAATTGGTATCGTAATTTTAAATGAATTACTTAAATAAGTAACTACTTTCTTTCAATTAAAACTTCAAAACTGATCTTAGGCGCTGCGAAACGTGATGCAGCGCATTTGCAATTTAACCATAGCTAAAATATCTATTGTAACAGATGGAGGTTCATTGTAGTTCTAAAAGTGATATAAGACATATCAAACAAATGCTTTTAAAATGATATATGTCGGCGGTTGTCGATAATTTAGCTTCTTAGTATTAATAATAATAATGATGTCTTGGAACAACAGGCATTTAACAGACGTTAGTCTAACGTATCTTTGTTAAGTCCCGTAAACTCCCGTAATATTTTAACGTTATCATAAATCATTAAAAAACGTCAGTTACTTAATAATTTTCCACTTTTGCCACTGTTATAGAAGACAGTGTGTGAGAGCCCTAGGCTAACTATATGTATGTATATATAACAAAACGCGCCCCCCGGCCTGTCTTGCTTATGCCTGATCGGCCCACTAACATTCTAACTACATTTTTATAATATTTTATTAGCTTTAACCTGAACGGGTGTAACTCAGGTCTACTCTAGTATTTCTTTTTTTTTGGTTGTCTGTTGTCATTTGTTAAAGGAAAGCAATATTGAATCCAACTTAAAAAAATACAGTTTTATATATTTAAAATAGCAAGTAAGTGTCGCTCGGGTATTTTAAAAAAAAATATATTAAATATTAATTTTCAGCACTCCCGCACGGTTCTTGCGCTCTATACTCAAGCCTGATACTAGTGTTGATAGTTACTTACAAATGTAAAGGGTAACAGCTGTCATTCAAATACACAACCTTCTAACACGTTGAAGAATTCTCACTAGCTCCTTAGCAAGCAGACGTGCAGTTATCTATGAGTTCCCTATGAATAATTGTACTACGCCGGGCTCATGCAAACACAAATCTGTTTAAATTGATTGTTTCGGCAACACTGGTGGCTACTGATGGAAACCATTTTAGTGTCTTAGCACCCCGACTATCAGTGTCACCGGGCGTTCTGTCCGACTTGTCTATACCTATAGCCCCTTATTTTATTGATTGACTATTCACGTCGAAGCTACGATCCCAGAGACAAATAGGTACACACGTCAGCACGACTACCGCAATCTGTCAAAGGAGACCATTCTTTTTGGGCCCACTGGCAACGGTTACGTATATTGATCACATCAATCTTAAAAAATATACCAAAATTATTACAACAAATGAGTTCAATCAAACTTGTAAAGATATGTAACCGGAATCAAAAATCATAAAAAAAAGTACTTTTTTGATATTCGGTTACGGCTCGCCGCCATTTATACAAAAAAAAATGGCGAGGATTGCAAGCTTTTAGGGAATTCCTTAATTTTCAGGAAATTAGAATTGATTTGTAGCCTTCTGGCACGTGAACTGTTTAGCTTCATAACAATTAAATTGTTGCGATTTCATACTTATGTAAATATATATAAAACGGATGGGAAGAATAATATGTAGTTCTCACAACAATGGATGTATAGTTATTTGGTTATTTGAAGTGAAATAATCTTTAGCGGCGTAGAGCATTTTTCTTGGGATGGGTATAAAATGTTAAACTCACGTCGGGACATACTATTTCCAGTCCATTTATATACTTTTCTCACAGATATGTACGGTTGTGAATGGGATAATCGAGGAATTATATAATGATCATTGGCAACCCTGAACACTTAACGTCACGTCACTCCTACATTTTCTTTATAATTGTGTGAATGTATTTTTCTTAGTTTCTCGTATTTCTTTGAAATATTTTTCGAAAATGGCTTCAATACGTTCAACTCTTAGCGAACAGAACCGTTGTGTCAGTTGTGCTGTACCTACGGTTTCAACGCAATGTGCAAAGACAATTACTGTCCGAGACAGCTGTAGTTCTGCGTCAACTTGCTACTATGTGGATTTCATGTTTAAATTGTCATATTTCTCAGGATTCCGGTTAGATATCCTAAAACTAATACTACCCCATTAATCTAGAGATCATAAGGAACAAATTGACATAGGTTTCATTAATAAACGCGAGAATTTTTGTTGGGCCCATAGGCCATAGAAAAAGGAATGGTCTCCTTTCCCCAATTGAATGAGAACCTTATACTTAGGTGATAAAGTTGAAAATCTATAAAATAAATTTGACAGATTACGGAAGCTGGATGTGCTGGCGTCTGTACATTGATAGGAATAAGCTTTAATTGTTATTTGTCCCTGGAGTCGTAGCTTCGACTTGGATGGATCTATTGGTTAGCTTAGTGAACATGGATCTGTTTTAGCTTAGCTAGCAGATTTTCATGATCCAGTAGGAGTAAGTTAATAGGTTACCTTTTCATCGTCGCTGGCATCACCGACGTCCAGGTGCTTGGCGTCGGCGCCGCCCGAGCCGTTGGTGTCGGGCGCGCCGGCCGCCGTGCTCCAGGGAGACGCAATGGTGCCGGCTGCGAGCGCGCCGCTCGCTGGAACATACAAGAAAAATAATATTAACAAACTGATCGAAAACAATATGAAGGAATATTCTGATGAATTATGTCAATGACCTCATTCTATGATTATACACGATTGTTATCTTCCTCCTTTTTTATAAGTCGGTTAAATAAGTAAAAAAACGAATGTGCTTTAGACCACACGACTGAAATAAAACTTATGTAGCTCCATCTATATGTATCTGGCTATGTGTGGTACTGCAAGCAAATGTGTGGTTGTACCTCGCTTGCCCTTATAGTAATATACGAAACGTAACTCTCGTATCTTTATATCTTCTTTAACTTATATCTCCCTCTCAACTTCCGTTCGCCTCGCCTGAACACACTTTTCATAACGCTCCCGTCACGCATTCGCCAGCTTACTCCACAAGTTAGGCGTGCGTAGTTTTAGAAGAAGGGAAGAGAAGACAATATTTTTATTGAACACATACAAATCTTATATATACTTACATACTACCATAAAACTAAAAATAATTAAAGCAAACATTATAAAGAAACAAAAAAACAAAGATAGCTAACATATTATGTGTTCAATTGGTAGGCAGCTCAGCACACTGTTACAGCCAGAAACGAACTACAACGCTGATTTTCAGCTGCCTACCATGGTGAGTCACAGATGTACAATTCAGTTTTTGCTTATTATTATTTTTTAAATATTATCTAATAAGTCGAAACTTGAGACAACAACGTCACGCCAATAAAGCAGAAAATATGAACCTACTAATATTACTGTTTCGCCGTACTTTACGACAACGGAGAAGTTACATAATAATAATATATACCTACAAGTTGTAACATAAATAGTAGACGTAAGTAAAGGTGCTCAATTAGCCTATGAAACTGAACAACTTGCAGCACACAAACATGAAAAATGTTACCACCCCATACAAGAGTAACGATCAGTTGACGCAATAGGTACGGGACGCCAAAAAATTTGTATTTCACAAACTGGTTTTGTTCAATTAGGTCAGTCTCATCGGTAGATAGCGCTCCTTAAGTTGCGTCCTCCTTATTTATGTACCATGTACCATCATTATCATTATCATGCCTCCCACAGGTGGACAAAGGCCTCCACTAAAAATCTCCAGAATTGCCGTTCTTGCGCTATCCGCATCCAGCGGTCTCCCAAACTGGTGTTGTTCAATTAGGTCAGTCTCATCGGTAGATAGCGCTCCTTAAGTTGCGTCCTCCTTATTTATGTACCATGTACCATCATTATCATTATCATGCCTGCCACAGGTGGACAAAGGCCTCCACTAAAAATCTCCAGAATTGCCGTTCTTGCGCTATCCGCATCCAGCGGTTTCCGGTGACTCTAACAAGATCATCGGTCCATCTTATAAATGGCCTGCCCACACTACGTCATCGGGTTTTTGATCACCACACTCGTGTGGCCTTTCTTTCTGCCTTCCACCTTGTATACAACCAAAAACATCCTAACCTTATCCATACATACAGACATAGACTCACGCCTGTTTCCCAGAGGGGTACGCAGAGACAACGGATTTCCATTTGTCACGATCTTTGCACACCTCTTTTGCCTCGATTACTGTCATTATATTCTTCATACATGCTCGCCGGTTTAGGGTAGTTCTGACCTGCCCTTTCTTGAAAACGTCTCCGATATGGTCAGAGAATTTTCGCCGAGGTCTTCCCCTTCCGGTTGTCCCATTCACACAAGCGTTTGTCAATCTCCTTTCATTCATCCTTTCTAAATGACCAAACCATCTCAGCATACCTTTTTCAATCTTTGTGACTACATCCTCTTTCACACCACAACGCTCTCTTACATCAGTATTCTGAATTCTGTCTCCCAAAGTCACACCACACAATATACTTACCTACATCAAAAAGAAAAATAAATTAAAAAAGGTTTTTATTTACGTAGACTTGAAACTTGAAAAAAGCGCTTGTAAATAGTCAGAACATGTTTGTAGTAATATATAATTAATTTATAATTATTTCTAGGTACATATAGATATTTAGGGTACACGGATTGTAGGAAAAAAATTACAAAAAGATTTATTTTATAATTGTAACGATGTTTAGCTAGCTGAAATTAAGTTATTGTCAAGGATCATGTGTAGGTTTAATTATCGAAATTCTAAATTTTACCTATATTTTTACTACATATTGTCTGAATGGTTCTGTCTATATTAAGGTACGAATAAAATATTATTATTACGCATCCTATATTATACATCCTAACCCTATAACCGTATTAATAACATCCTCCTGATTGGGAATCAGATAAAAGCTTAAAACTACATAGTATGATGCCGATAGAGCAGAATTTACGAACATACTAATACTACCTACAGTTAGGCTATCAAATGGTGCTATAAATAACTGTGGCTATCGTAAATCCCCAGATCTGCATAAAGTGAAATCATTGGTTCCAAACTTCGTATAAAATGTCACGCGCTTAGATCAAAATAACCACTTTATGATGTCCCGTTCTGGCGTGTTACTTTTATTGGAAACGTAAACCGCATGTGACTGGGATTATGTTTATATTTTTTAACTACCCTTAAAAGAAGGATGTTAATAATTAGACTCCATACTCCGTTGGTTTAGCGGTGGAGAGTTCGACCTTTCTGGGTTAATGTCCTAGGTGGGGCCATTTCGGCTAATTTTGAGATTATTCTGTTAATTTTTTTCTGTATAAGCCTGAAGTCTGGGAGTTGACCGTAAAACTCAACCGTGCCTTGGAGAGCACGTAAAGCCGTCGGTCGTTTACCTGACCTCTTTCCGGATGTGTCGCTAGTCGTCTCATCGGATCATGAGAGTGAGTTGAGGTGCTAACAGGCAGTTGCTCTCACCTAAGTGATCGGCCTACCTTCCTAAGTGATCGGCGAGGTTAAGCACCTGGGCACACGGTCAGTCTGTAGATGGGTACGATAGATAAGCCATGTCAGAGGCCTGTCCACTGTGCAGCGGCTTGAACAACTATGACACTTGGGTAACCATTGCCCATACGACAAAGTAAAGTATGACACTGATGGAATTTGCGCACACACTAGTACACTATAATATTTCGCGCCAGATGGCTAATCTCTGTTGAGTCTGGCCGAAATTCGTCCAAGAGGACATTATGTTTGGTTATGTAAGTATATGTGATACGATTTTTCTGTTATTTGTGAACCGATTTAGATCATTCTTTTTTTAATCGATAAGGAAAGTTTTCAGTCCTCCGAAACACTTCGAGACTAAACACACCGAGACTCAGAAGAACTACAAGTAGGTTACATAAATATTTGTGTTCCGCGAGGATTGAAGCCGAAACACGAGAGCGACGTGATTACCCTAACCATTGCACCACACATGGAAATTTAAACTTAAGACCTGTGTTTTATTTATTGGCCTTGAAACTAGCATGTGTTCTATAAACCTTTCTATTTAATTTATTTATCTGTTTTTTAATTTGAGTACAACTGGTTCTTCCAAAGAGCAAAGCGGCAATAAGCTTAAAATATTCATTATAAAAATAAACTACACTCGCGAGCAACCAAATCGACTCAAGCCTTGTCGGCGCACACATACATTGATACAACTAAAATCATGAATGGAAATTATTAAAATGATATGTCATTCGAAAGCTTAAGATGTCAGCTTTAATTTGATATCATTATCATTGAAATCCATCCATCATTTTTGAAATAAATGATGTCTGAATGCAAGAGTAGGAAAAACGGGAATTTAGGAAAAAGGGTATGTGTCTCGTATTTGACAAATTAAACAAAAAAAATTAAAAATAAAATTATTTTATTTAAATCAGTATTTCGTATTGCCCCCTCTAGCCCTAATTACATCCCGCAGTCTGTTTTTCATGGACCTTATCAATTTTTTGACATTTTCTTGAGGAATGCCGTCCCACTCCTCTAATAATGCTGTCTTTAGCTCGTCTACGCTTGAAGGGACTGGATTTCTGGCCCGAACTCTTCTTTTAAGCTCGTCCCATAAGTGCTCGATGGGATTCATGTCAGGACTGAGCGCAGGCCAGTCCATCGTGCGTAATTCGACCTCTTGCAGAAACTGTCGAGTGACTCGTGCCGTGTGGCAGCGGGCATTGTCGTGCATTAACACGAAGTCTTCACCGACAAACCCTGCGTAGGGCACAACATGATCCAGTAGAATGTCGGTGATGTACCGATCAGCTGTTAGCCCGCCTCCTCGGCCGCCCCCAGGCACGAAAACAAGTTCGGTTTTTCCCTCTAAAGAGATACCAGCCCACATCATGCAGGAACCGCCGCCATATGCCACTGTTTCAGCGAAACAACATTGGGCAAATCGTTCTCCCGGACGCCTGTAGACTCGGCCTCTCCTGTCACTGCCATGCAGACACATTCTGCACTCATCAGTAAACAGGACCGATCGCCATTGCGCAACGCTCCAATTGAGATGCTCTCGAGCAAATTGAAGGCGCGCTTGTCGGTGGCCTGCAGTCAACTTAGGGCCCGTCGCAGGTCTTTTTGGCGTCAAGTTGGCTTCCTTCAAGCGTCTTCTCACTGTCCACTCGCTGACAGCCACTTGTCGTACACGTCTCAGTTCTTGCTGCACATCAACGCCCGTAAGGTGTCGATTGCGCAGTGAGGTTGAGACAATGAAGCGGTCGTCTCTCTCTGAAGTGCACCGGTGGCGGCTCGTTCTTGGTCTCCGATTGAAGGCACCAGTCTCTTGGAACCGTCTGTATACTCGGGATACAGAAGACTGGCTCAAGTGGAGCTGGGCAGCGATTGCTCGCTGACTTAACCCTTGTTGCAACAAGGCAACAACTTGAGCGGCTTCTTCTGGTGTGGTATCCATGGGTTAGCGAAAACAAGGAATGCAATTTACGGAGATGTGTACCGGTCAACCTGTAACAAGCAACTGATAAGATAAACCGGAAGTGGGGGGTTTTATAGCGGGAGCAGGTAGCGCAAGTCGTGGATTCCTAAAGAGGTAATTTACGCTGACGGCCAATTAAAATGTGTCAATAAATCAGCGCTTAGTTTTTTTTAAGGTATTGATGTTAATTGAAAGCCTAATTCTTCAGCTTTCGAATGACATATCACTTTTGTAATTACCATTTATCGTTTTAGGAAAATCAATGTATATGTGCGCCGTCTAGGCTTGAGTCGATTTGGTTGCTCGCGAGTGTAGATAATATGAACACATCAGTTTCAAAATACAATATAAATAAATGTGTATGTACATACATCTATGCAAAGGAAGATAGACAAAGACTAAGTAATACTTCTCATATTAATGTAGAGCGGCAGTTACACAGAACGTATCTAAAACTGACTCTCTCATTCCTCTTCTCGTCAGTAACCGGCATGTACAGTCAACAGCATAAGTAGATGATCAAAATCGGACCTGAGTTTTGAGTTTATGATGCTATTGGGCGGCAGTTTTCACTAGTTAATATTTTTTACACTTAACACTCACGCACACCTTCAACTAGATAGGTACTCTTCACCACCACACTATTTTGTCGCAATTTATGATAATTCGTATTGAATATCCGACTTTGATCATCTACTTTTGCTGTTGACTGTACCCACGGCTAAATATCGAGCTATACATTTCCAATATAAGCTGACCTCTATTTGTATGGAAATCCTATTCAACGCGGGATCAGCTTGTACTGGAAATGTACAGCTTGATATGTAGCCGTGTGTACCCAGATTCGAGCCACGAAGCGGCCCCCGCTTTGGAGCTCGAAACTCGGTACAAGCCAGTTACTTGATTACTATACCCGCTTTGGAGCTCGAAACTCGGTACAAGCCAGTTACTTGATTACTTTGGCGCGGGTTAGGTACTTTTTACTAATATAATCGCTTGAGCCTCTGCGTGGCTCTATTGTCCGGGTAAGTTATAAAAGCCTCCTGACGGTTTAGCCCATTGCTGTCCACTGAAGGGGAAGGGCCTCCTGTCACAATGAGATGGCACAGGCCATAGTCAGTCATGCTGATCTTAAGCTGGTTAGCAGACGTTAAATGTCACCAAGAACATTTTAAGAGAACTCTCAGGCATGCAGCTTTCCTCGCTATGTTTTCATACTGTGTTTTAAATACGACAAATTTAGTTAACGTAGATAATGACATTGGAGCGCGCCTTAGGTGTCAACTCGGCACCACTGACTCCACTGTCCAACGGACTAACCACTAGAATATCTCGAATTGTAAAGGCCCCTTTTTTTGATAAGGCAGAGGGAATGCCTACGTATGCCACCCGCAAAAAGTGTTTGCAGGTGGGTATGTCGGACTCGCACCGACTAAACCTAAACTGCCGTGGACTTCTTCTGGCGTCTGATGGGGAGAGCCCAGGAACGCGGGTATGCTGCTCTGGTGCCCATGCACATCTTTAGCACCATCTCCCAGGTGGTCGGGACACGTACCCTGGGAGGGCTCTGGATTGCCTTCCCCTATTGCCGACTCCTGCCAGTAAGTAACTGTGTGGTGCAGCGGCTAAGACAGTGGCCTCACCGCTTCGTGACCCGGGTTCGATTCCCGTGCTGGACAAGTATTTGTGTGACCTATTAATAGTTTTTCTGAGTCTGGATATAACATCCAGACTCAGAAAAACTATTAATTTGTGTCCGTCTATTATATGTTTCTAGAGTAGCCTGCGACACGGGGATTAGAGTCCCTAGTGCGGGCGTTGTCTTTTGTAATAAAAACAAGCGAAAAGATAAAGAAAGCAAAGTAATAAAAGTCAATAAAAGCAGCGCTAAGAGCTGAC
The DNA here is from genome assembly GCA_951640165.1 of Pseudoips prasinana. Lineage (NCBI taxonomy): Eukaryota > Metazoa > Arthropoda > Insecta > Lepidoptera > Nolidae > Pseudoips > Pseudoips prasinana. The sequence goes on from OX621239.1 coordinate 12,453,734, forward strand.
GGTAACCGATTACATAAGAGACGTAACCGCGACACCGTGTAATTCTTGTATGTAGATAATGTGAGTGTGTGACCGTGAATTGTATGACGCATTTATTGACGCCGAACTGACTAATATCCACATACAATCTCACATAAAGAATTGTAGTTAATCTTATGCAGTTAGGTACACTATTCGTCTTTAAATACCTACATATAAACTCTTTTGTACTTTAAACACCATAAAGGCATTATCTTATCAGCCGAAAGACATCCACAGCTGGACCAAAGCCTCCCTCTCGGCCTGAATTGCCGGTCTTGCGCTATTCGCATCCGGCCCAACGGCTCGGCCGTCGGTTCTACGAGCTGGGACTCTACCGGCTAAGTCGCCGAACATCGTTTTCGGCATTCATATAAATAAAGGTTAAAAATGACTTAATCAATCGTTAAATCGGCTTCAAAGTTGAAAATCGATTGCGGACCATTTATGACGTCACATGTGGTCATGGAAGCCCATTTAACGATTGATTAAGTCATTTTAAACCTTTATTTATTTGCACGCCATTCACGAAAACGATGTTAGGCGACTTAGCCGGTAGAGCCCCTGTGTCCTGACTCCCGCCCAATGCCACTTCAGCTTTGCAATTCTTATACGGCATATCTAACACTTTCATTATCATTATGTTTTAATTTTAATGTTAAGTTTTAATTTTGTATTACATATTTTAATTACTGACTATGTTCAAATTTTAATTATGGAGGATAAGAGGAAGTTCCGAATGTTTTCTCACCGCGGAACTTTGATAATTTTATTAGTTAGTTGTTCTACCTATAAACCATTATTAAACATTTAGTTAATTATAAAATAAAAACGGTTTTTATCCACACAGGCTTATAGCGATAAAATTTATTAATAGCGCTTGTAAAAAATAGTCAGAACATAGATTGCAGTATAACAATTACAATGAGTGTAATTAGATAATTAGATATGTGTTTTATATTTAATAAACATTTTTGATGAATAGCAAATGTATGGTCTACTTGATTATAAAAGATATTTAATAGTAAAGTAGTAGTAGTAGTAAATATTTGTATAATGATATTGATCCAGTGGTTAGCGTCCCTGACCGCTAAGTCAGAGGACGTAAGTTCGATTACCACCCGGGACAGCCTGAATATTATTAATATCCATCTCACCATTGATATATACAATAAATAACCTTTACACCAACACATCACATCTTATGGTTGGTTGTACGTTGTACCAAACTATAGCATCGATACAACAAACGATTTAGAAACGATATTCATGAAAACAGACATAAAAACGCAAATTACTTTTTATAATACCATTGCCATTATAAACAAGGTGTAATTTGAATGTATTGCTCAAAATAAAACACTTGCTAATAATGAATGGAGCGGTCTGGTTGTAGTCAACATGACCAGTCCCGGCTGTCGAGAGCGTCTGACGTCAGAGCACTGTTTGTTTATCACGTCGGATGCTCGACTTGTAAACTTCCAATCGAATTGTACGCGAAGGTATTACATCAACTAAACGTAACAGCAGTTTATTTTACGTTACCTGCCAATTAGTCATTTATGTATCCATGTAGAGATAGATAGAGTTCATATTTCACTAGAAAACACAATACATTATCTTAATATAAGCAAATATGGGTACAATCGGCGGATTTATCTTAGTATCTTATCCTACTTAACGTCCTATCTACTCTCTAAATTTTATTCAAATTACTTGAATCCTCTATATGTAATCGATTAATAAACAACAAAACATGTACTTATATCACTTTGATATACATAAGTATATGATGACAGCCGCCTAGCCGATTCGTGTGTCGTGGGTTCGAAGCCATTTTTTGTGTGACCCATAAATAGCTGTTCTAAGTCTGGATGTAATTTGTGTCCGTCTATTATATGTTTGTAAAGTACCCCGTGCAACAGGGATTAGATTCATTGATTGAGAGACTGCCTTAAAAAATAATAATAAAAAGAAAACGACCAATTTACGACATATCATTATAATGCACAAACACAGTGGCACTTTCTGTATTTCTGTGTTGTATATTATATTGTAATTTTACATATTACATTCTTATATTACATTGTAATTTTATTTGAAAGTGGCTGTAAGCAATTTATCGGAAATAAAGTTAATAATAATAACTTAGTATCGGGCTGGAGAGTTACATGCAGAAGGCGGTTTTGCTGGCGAATGCCAGGATGCGGACTCTCAATGTAGCCCAAATATACTATGAGTTGAAATACCCTGGTTCTATACATTGTAAATCATATTGGTAATAAACATGTGGAATCATAATAAAAAAAACTAATAAATCTACGCGTTCAGAACGCATCCGGCCCAACGGCTCGGCCGTCGGTTCTACGAGCTGGGACTCTACCGGCTAAGTCGCCGAACATCGTTTTCGGCATTCATATAAATAAAGGTTAAAAATGACTTAATCAATCGTTAAATCGGCTTCAAAGTTGAAAATCGATTGCGGACCATTTATGACGTCACATGTGGTCATGGAAGCCCATTTAACGATTGATTAAGTCATTTTAAACCTTTATTTATTTGCACGCCATTCACGAAAACGATGTTAGGCGACTTAGCCGGTAGAGCCCCTGTGTCCTGACTCCCGCCCAATGCCACTTCAGCTTTGCAATTCTTATACGGCATATCTAACACTTTCATTATCATTATGTTTTAATTTTAATGTTAAGTTTTAATTTTGTATTACATATTTTAATTACTGACTATGTTCAAATTTTAATTATGGAGGATAAGAGGAAGTTCCGAATGTTTTCTCACCGCGGAACTTTGATAATTTTATTAGTTAGTTGTTCTACCTATAAACCATTATTAAACATTTAGTTAATTATAAAATAAAAACGGTTTTTATCCACACAGGCTTATAGCGATAAAATTTATTAATAGCGCTTGTAAAAAATAGTCAGAACATAGATTGCAGTATAACAATTACAATGAGTGTAATTAGATAATTAGATATGTGTTTTATATTTAATAAACATTTTTGATGAATAGCAAATGTATGGTCTACTTGATTATAAAAGATATTTAATAGTAAAGTAGTAGTAGTAGTAAATATTTGTATAATGATATTGATCCAGTGGTTAGCGTCCCTGACCGCTAAGTCAGAGGACGTAAGTTCGATTACCACCCGGGACAGCCTGAATATTATTAATATCCATCTCACCATTGATATATACAATAAATAACCTTTACACCAACACATCACATCTTATGGTTGGTTGTACGTTGTACCAAACTATAGCATCGATACAACAAACGATTTAGAAACGATATTCATGAAAACAGACATAAAAACGCAAATTACTTTTTATAATACCATTGCCATTATAAACAAGGTGTAATTTGAATGTATTGCTCAAAATAAAACACTTGCTAATAATGAATGGAGCGGTCTGGTTGTAGTCAACATGACCAGTCCCGGCTGTCGAGAGCGTCTGACGTCAGAGCACTGTTTGTTTATCACGTCGGATGCTCGACTTGTAAACTTCCAATCGAATTGTACGCGAAGGTATTACATCAACTAAACGTAACAGCAGTTTATTTTACGTTACCTGCCAATTAGTCATTTATGTATCCATGTAGAGATAGATAGAGTTCATATTTCACTAGAAAACACAATACATTATCTTAATATAAGCAAATATGGGTACAATCGGCGGATTTATCTTAGTATCTTATCCTACTTAACGTCCTATCTACTCTCTAAATTTTATTCAAATTACTTGAATCCTCTATATGTAATCGATTAATAAACAACAAAACATGTACTTATATCACTTTGATATACATAAGTATATGATGACAGCCGCCTAGCCGATTCGTGTGTCGTGGGTTCGAAGCCATTTTTTGTGTGACCCATAAATAGCTGTTCTAAGTCTGGATGTAATTTGTGTCCGTCTATTATATGTTTGTAAAGTACCCCGTGCAACAGGGATTAGATTCATTGATTGAGAGACTGCCTTAAAAAATAATAATAAAAAGAAAACGACCAATTTACGACATATCATTATAATGCACAAACACAGTGGCACTTTCTGTATTTCTGTGTTGTATATTATATTGTAATTTTACATATTACATTCTTATATTACATTGTAATTTTATTTGAAAGTGGCTGTAAGCAATTTATCGGAAATAAAGTTAATAATAATAACTTAGTATCGGGCTGGAGAGTTACATGCAGAAGGCGGTTTTGCTGGCGAATGCCAGGATGCGGACTCTCAATGTAGCCCAAATATACTATGAGTTGAAATACCCTGGTTCTATACATTGTAAATCATATTGGTAATAAACATGTGGAATCATAATAAAAAAAACTAATAAATCTACGCGTTCAGAACGCTTAGTTCTATGTAAAGGTCCATTTCACCATATTAAAGTAAATATGAAAGTATATATTTAGATGTATGTTTGCAATTCAGTCACGCAAATACATCTCAACGGATTTGGATGAAATTTAGAAAGTAGATGTCAACTCACAATATATTATTATTACATTTTGCTAAATATATTTTTGTTTTCATCACTAAATGAGTCATGACCAACTGAGAGATGACAGTAAGATTCTTGTAGCGGCCGAACTATGATAACTATTAATTTTAACCTAATCTGTATTAGATCACAAATAAAGTAGTTAAGAGATAGCCTGGTGGTTAAGCCGTTGGAATGTGGTAGTTAGTGCTCCAAGTTCAAACCTATGTACGACAAGCTTATCGAATTCACGCGTGTATCCGGCATTAAGTCACCTAAAACGATGAACGAAGTCATTGCGAGGAATCATGTATGCCTGAGTTACAAAATTTTCTTGTTAGCCTGTGAAGTCTGCCAATCCGCACTATGCTAGTGTGGTGGACCTGTGAATGGCCTGTCTTCTCTCATTGTGAGAGCAGGCCCTAGGCTTGCAGTTGGGCAGTAATAAGGGCTGCCATTAGTTACGAGTAGTAGTTAGTAGTAACGGTATACAAATAATATTTTCGTATAAGACAACTGTATAGAATATCATACAGTATCTAATACATTAAAAAATATCAGGCACATCGAACCTCGGTTTAAGCTTAAGAAAATAAGATTGAAAAGTGAAATCCATGAGCTCCGTTACGACCGTAAGTATTTAAATTTTCATAATACCAAATAATATTTGCTCCTTCAAGATCGGAGAGGCGAGCTTGTAGGAATTCCGGAAATTTTCATATTTACTGTTACAAATATGCAGGTACGAAACATTTATAATATAAATATAATATCAAAACGGAGAATTTCTTTATGAACATCGGATCGAGTCGAGAGTAAAGTATGCGCCCGCCTACCTCCTTCGCGACGCTGTCCTCCTTCTTACTTTATAAATCCTATCTTTGCTTTTGTACCTACAAGTAAATTCGTGTTCAAAAGTCCATTGCTATTGCCATGTGTAACTGCAACTTGATTTACTCCTCGGCGGAACTAATATCAATAGGTACATTGATTTCTTTAAGCCTTACAACGGTTGAACTTATTGTTCTCTTGAAATTATACTGAACCTTGGATTATTACTTATTAGATTATTGCAAGCAAGTTGGGTCACCTGGTGATAAGGGAGAAATACTTCCGCAGTTTTTAGATTCCACAGCTCTCTAAGAACAAAATTCATTTGCCTGTATGATACAAGTAAACGTATATTTTCATGTTTTAATTACTTTATGGTTATCTTTATCTAATTACTGATCAATTACAATCAATCAATCGTTGAGTAGGTATAAGTATAAAAAGCTGCAGCTGGACGCGCATATCTCACGAGTGGTCGCAAATATGTCTTCTAACCTTTTTCTTCCTCAGTTGAGATCAAAAAGGTCAGAAGAAGACACATTTGTGTTTCATATCCGTATTTAAATTACACACACAGATACCAAAGCACAGTGGCACTGACTTATATCCTGCTAATGCACTTTTGGCGCAGAAGAAGATTGTTAACGAAAATAGTCATGATTTGATTTCAATGTTTCTGAGGAGTGGTGGCATTCATCCCATAGATACAAAAACCGACTCATTTACTGTCGCATTGAAATGTCCATGCACAGTAAGCAACAAATTCACATTGTCTCTCTTGTATAGTGTTTGGGACATCTTCTTTGGCAATAAGAACTTAACTTCTAATAGGGTATAAGTCTTCATATGAGGTCAGACAATGAATGACTGTATCTTCAATACAGGTATCTTTATAAAGTAAAGTTGCTATTTTTATATTTTAAATTCAATTCTCAATTGAGGTTTTAAATTTATTTTAGTTAAGTTGAAACTATAACTAATATTTTAGTTTGACTAAGCAAATATTAGGTATATGATCTATCTTTCTAAAGTCAGCTTTTAATACAGTGTCTATCAATAAAATTGCCTTGGATGTCATAAAAAGTATTTTTGGCATATTGGTTTTTGTACTTTATATTGTGATATAACAATAAAAGATCACCCGGACACTTTGAAGATCCTTTTTTTTCATGTCGTGTCGTGACTTCCACTGCTTAAACGGAGCCATCTCGCAAATATAACTAATTAATCCGCGCCGAAAGGTTAACCTTTTGGGTTTCGAATTTCAGTTCAGATCGCTTACGGGTGTGAGTGTGAATATCTAATAGTTTCAAGTTCGTTGCCCTATCTACTGTAGGTAAGTATTTCCTGTCCTTAAGATCAGTATAATAATAACAACACCCTGGGACATTATTCACACGGTCATCTGATCCCAAACTAAACAGAGCTTGTACTATGGAAACCAGATAACTGATATACTAAATGTAATACTTTTCTTTTGTAAATACATACTTATATAGATAATTACACCCAGACTCAGGACAAACAGACATATTCATGCACACAAATATCAGTCCTGGGTGGGAATCGAACCCACGACCTGCGGCGTGAAATCCAAGTATTTACCAACCACGCCAACAGGCACGTCTAGCTGTCAATATGTATTATCTTCCTATAATGCAAAATTACACCAAACACTGACAGACACATCACAACCCGTCGCCTATATCGTAGTAGTACGTCATAAATTCAATAAACCGCCTTAACTAGGCACGTAGACACAAATTGCTGTATCAAGGATCTTCAATTAGGACAATTATTATTTGCAGTGACTAATTCCAGCTTCGCGCGGTGGCTGACAAAGGGCGCATGGGGACAAATAATTAAAATCATAAAGCATCGTAGTGCCCCCGCTCGAGCGCTCCTGTGTGTTGATATGACAAGTGTCCGCAATAAGTGGGACCCTCGGTCTCTCATTCGCGGATAGGGTCGGCTCTTTATCATATTTAAAAGGGGCACATCTATTTCTATTCATGTGTGCGATTTATTATGTTCTGTGACATTCATATGGTTTGCATTAAGCTTATAACTTTGATGACTCGTTCTTTTTTTAGACGACCGCCATGACTCAGTTTGTAGTTAACGTGCCTTCTGATCCAAAGATTGAGGGTTCGATACTCATACTAAACATATATTATTACTTAACAGATATTTATATTTAGTTTATTAGCTAGTTTATTTAAGTTATTATTGTAAAACCACACTGATATTATAAAGGCGCAAGTTTGTGAGTGTGTGTGTATGTTTGTTAATCCTTCACGCCGGACGGATTTTGATGAAACTTTGTAGTAATATAGCTTATATATCCGTTTAAAACATAGGCTATGATTTTTGAAGTATAACGCGTATAAAAGCGCGTGGCACAGCTACGGACTACATATAAGTTTAAACTATCATTTATATAGTTTTAGATATACATCTCTATAGTATTAGACTACATCGTGTCTGAATAGATGTGTCTAGTTAGAGCAAATAAAACAATATTATTATAATGGCGAGCCTTATGTGTATAATGACGGTGGTTCCCAATCTCAACTGAGAATATCCAGCGAAATAAACTTCACCGTTTCAGGATACCAGCGGTTTCAATACTGTCCGATGAAAATGACAAAACCTCTTACATTATATCCGCTTCCGAAGGTTTATCATTTAGAACCTGATCCACCAACATATGTATATTAAGTGGTAATTATTGTTACAGTAGGTAACTCCGTAGGCATCGTTTTACGACTAACCTACTTGTAATTAATAAGTCATTTAATACCGCTAGCAACATAACATAGACATTAAAATTTATTACTTACACCTAATAATTATATACATTCTACATGATGTTGAATCGAGAATAGAACTAGGGTAAACTATCCAACGTTTATAACATAAGGAGTGGGCGGTACAAAAGGCACGTTGTATTTATAGACAATGGTGCGGACACAGATTTCTACTAACTAAACAGATAGGAAACTACACAGAAAAAGGTATAATGACAAGTACTGCGATACTAACCTACTTTACCAGAAAATAATAGCCCCGATTCTAACTTACACTGTCTTTACATTAAATGACCTAATCTATTACCATTGAATATTCTTTCTTTCAACGTTATTTATGAAGACGTAAGTTACGGAGTAAAGATAAGTGTCATGTTGTCAGCTAATCATGCGCTCTAGACAAGCAATTTAACCAATTTGTTAGTACCAAAATATCTGTGTACGATCTCCAGAAGAGAGATGTGAAATTATGTTTTACATATTATTGTAATACTCGTAATATATTAACTTAAACTAGATAATTAAACTTAAAATAGATAATTAAACTTAAACATAATCTCTTGACAATAATATAATATAAATTTGTTAATGTTTTAATACTATCAATACAATGTGTACCTAAATATCTATGTTACTAGAAATAATAATGTATTCAACTATAATACTACAAACATGTGCTGACTATTTACAAGCGCTTTTTTAAAGTCTACGTGAATAAAAACCTTTTTTATTTTTATTTATTATTTATACTACTTAGTTGTGGTTTATTCATTATTTTGTCTGTTACTAAAGTATTTTTAAAGGGCGGCAGAGTACCTGAAGTCTCATGTTGTTCCGTTTATCTCAGTTATTTAACTTGATAATATGTTGTCGCTCAGTATAGTAACTAAGTGTTAGTTTAACCTGTATGTTACCAGGGTACTTTCTAAATAACTGCAGAGTTATTTAAAGTCCGTAATATCCGCGTTGATAAAAACGTATACAAACGTATTCCTAAATACCACTGGATATGTTTTGTCTTTTACGGTAAATAACAGTGCATCATATTTAAGTTTAGTGCTAATGTATGAAACGATGTATATATGAGTAGCTAAACACTGATAACCAAGCTTTGTGTCCTAAAAGTAAAATTAGCACCTTAACACTTTAAATAGGTTTATTTGTAGCTGTATCGAAGCCACACATAAAAATGTCACAATCATTTAAGTAAAAAAAATGCCGCTGTCATAGGAAATACCGACTGCTTGACACGTTAACATTGAAGCGTCTATGCGAATGTTAATAAAATCTCCTTATATACATATATTTATTTGCTAATCGCTTTATATATATTTGCCTAAAAAAAGAAGATAAGAAAAATCATAATAAAAACTAGGTACATTTATACGTCTTACGTTACTGTATGATGACTAAAATTACTATGGTGCGAGCGTAATATTAGTCATATTGATTTAAAAACAAAACTGTTAGAACATTTTATGTTACGCAATCAGTACAGTGTGCACAGAACAGAAATCAGTAAATGCATTAAAAATAATAATAATAACAGTAATATACATACATACGTCTTTATCTATTCTATAGCTTGTTCGTTAATTATTAAATTTAACTACATATTAATGTTGTGGGTTTAGAGTACATCTATACTTCCGTTTGTTTATCACGGCAGTATATATCAGTAATTAGAAATATTACTCAATATTGTAATTTTCTTTGCAAAATAGGCTTTATATTTTAAAAACGACTAAAATTAAATAAAAATCAATTAAAACCATATATTTAGAAAATGGTTACATTATTTGATTTTATGTCTTTTCAAATTATGAATAAACGCAGATAAAACCGCGGGGCACAGCTAGTTAAGCTGTTGTCCGCGGTTTTATCCACGTTTGACTTAATAATTTATAGCCTATGTGTTATTCGGATATATAAACTATATTAGTACAAAGTTTCATCAAAATCCGTTTGGTAGTTTTTGCGTGAAAGAGTAGCAAATATACACACTCACAAACGTTCGCCTTTATAATATTACTGTGATAATTACAATAAAACATCGCCCCCCTTATTTTCGAAGTTTCCAAAAGCAAAATCCAAAGGAAGCCAAGTATAACTGTGGGATATGGACACATAGCCTCAACGGCTTATAGGCCGTAGTTACCTTACTGTCTGCTAACTAAATATACTTGGTACTAAGTAAGTGAGTAATAGTAGTCACATCGACGTAAAGACAAAACTGTTGGGACGTTACATACGCAGTCCGTCACTTCGTACCCAACGCGTATACGAACAGAAAACGTCACTTCGGTGGATACAAATTGAACTAGACAGTGCCTTTATCACAAAAGCAGTAAGAACGGTTTTCGTAGTACAAGTGTCTATTGACTGGCCACTGATGACCGTACAATATTTACATAGGTATATAAGATTGAAAACCTTTGTCTTGTGAATGTTAGTTTAAAATACACGTTTTACAAAATTTACGACTCAATAGTATTATACTAAGTGTCCCACAATTAAGCAATATGTTGTAACATTTATGTGTCAATTAAAATTATAACTTATCTCCAGTCCAAATTTTAGGTTAATCCGTTCGACCATTTTTGTGTGATAGAGTTACAAACATATAACTTTCATATTTAACATAATCATTTTAGGACAGGAAGATGAGCTGTGTGGTGACGGCGGCGAATATCAGAAATACATCACCCTATCTCATCCCGTGAGGAGCGTAGAAGTCGACCCGAGAGATAGCTTCTTTCTGTGTACTATGACCATCCATAGTCCGATCGCCAACCGGTCTGCCAATCGTAGCGATTATGGCATATAATAAGATGATTCTTGGGGGAGGCTTTCGTCCAGCTGTGGACTTCTTATAGCTGTTATGATGAGGAAGATTGATGAAGCCCAATCATCCATTTAACATAATAACTGCGAAATTAACTCTGCCTATATCCTTTTCACGATCAAGTAAACCTGATCGCAATAAGACAAGAAATTAGATTGAATCCTGATGCAGGACAAAGGCTACTTATATTCCCACTGCTGGGAAAAGTTCTTCATAATAAACGTGGGCGAAGCAGCGGGCGGAAAGTTAGAACATAAATTAACTGCGCCATTTGCTGACTACTATTTCCACGCCTACGTGTTGCGAGTTCAATTCCCGTACAGGATAACAATTTGCGTGACCCATAGATAGCACTTCAGAGTAGGTTGGGTAATCTTTGTAGCACTTACCTATAGGTTTCTAAATACTCCTGCGTCACAAATATTTCCATATTCTATATGCAATACGAACTAAACTCATTTTAATGTTGACTTGGTTGGTAGATATTTGCCTTTCATGCCACAGCCAGGTCGTGGGTTCGATTCTCACCCAGGGCAGATATTTGTGCGCATGAACATATCTTTATCGTTTGTCCTAAGTCTGTATCTATAAACGTATATATTTACGAAATAAAAGTAGTATATGTAGTAAATAGCTTATCTGGTTTCCACAGTACAAGTGGCCGTAAATGTATAAAAAAATATCATTGCATTTCTTTCCTACATAGTTAACATCTACATAGTTGTGTCAATTTAGTTTTGGCGCGAAATACTGAGTGTAAAAACCGACGCCTTTTAGGGCGCAGTTTTAGTAGTTTGACAGTTCTGTGTATGTCCTGCTTGGTTACCATGTAGTTTACGCCCTCCATGATACTTCAAATTATTCCAGTACACAGCACAGCACTGCCCCTAGCGGAAACTTCAATGAACTTAAAATGTCTATACTAAAAAACGGCAAGTTTCATCGAGTAAGTAAACTATATAGAGTCGTGGTAGAGGTGCTGTTCTTTTCATACCATATATGTATATTAGAGAGAGATGTAATGTTTAGTGGAGTAAAAGAACAGAGTTGCCAGTAACATTTAGACAAGTCGCATAATAATTTTGGATTCCAGAAAACTCCTGAAAAATGGGCAATAGACACGCAAATTTACAAAACTATCGACTTTTTTAAAGTTTCCGTTACAATGTATATAGCGAAGGATATATAGATAGGTAAAGGAAATTACAAGCTATCAATATCTGTAATGGTCTTAGTACTATTTTTGGCGGACCTGGCGGCCAGTCTCAATGGGAAATAGCCATCTGCCCGGGACATATTATATTGCATCGAGGACTATCGACGCGACCGGAAAAAATTACGTGCTCTACAATGCACGGGTGTGTTATACAGCCAACTCCCAGACTTCGGACTAATACTAAGTAATTTTCTTAAATTTAAAATCACTTTTTGGGTTGACTCAGGTTTAGAATCCAGGACCTTCATTATCTGCGGTTAAACACGCTACCGCTAGGGTAACTAGGCAGTCAAGATATGGTTATCTTGATCAGCTTTTAATAACGCGAGCTTGCCATGGCCGGTAAGACAGTAAGATACTAATATTTTCAAGATACCAGAAAATATTTATAAACAAATGAAAATTATTTATTACTAAGCACCTAATATACAAACAAAATACGAATGTTTTAAAGTTTCGTTCCAATGTATATATATGGCTATAGGCTATTGGTAGGTATGTACCTATTTTTAATGCGTTGCACGCGATCCCTAAACCTGGAATGCATTCAACATCAAGAGTGGAATAATTCCGGTAATTTAGTGCTGTTTGGCCCTTCCATATCGCGTGTTTTGTTTAAAATCTATAAAGCACCCGTATTCGGCACGTAATTTTTTACCCACTGGAAATGGTCCCTAAATATACGGTTAATCGATATTTTCGGCCTAAATATTGTGTTGTCCAGGTATCGTTTCTCACTACTATTTTATAACTACGACTGAGAACATAATATGGAATGGAACACATATGTACCTTACCAGAAATAACACATAAGCTGTTTAGTTCTTTTTTTTGTGAGTTTTAGTTACCTTGATATCTGAGTTGTTCAATGCACCTCTGACATGACTTAATGACTGCTGTTTTATCGTACAAGAAATTAAACCACGTAGGCAGTCGCTCTATATCTAACTCTATAGATCTGACCGTGCTCCTAGGTGCTTAACTTTGCCTATCACTACTTTCGCACCTGGCCATGACTGCGTCACATTAGCGACATAAAGACGGTCACCGTAGCTTAGTTGGTAGTGCTCCTGCCTACGAAGCTGGTGGTCCTGGGTTCAAATCCCGGTAAGTACAAATATTTGTGTGATGAGCACGAATATTTGTTTATGAGTCATGAATGTTTTCTATGTATTTAAGTATTTATCTATCTATATAAGTATGTATATCGTCGCCTGGTACCCATAGTAAAAGCTTTGCTTAGTTTGGGGCTAGGATGATTTGTGTGACATTGTCCCTAGATATTATATGATTATAAAGGATGTCGAGTGGTGTGCCAATACAGATGGACCGACGATCTTGTGAGGGACGCCGGAAGCAGATAAAGGCGGGTAGCGCAAGACCAGCAATTGTGGTGGTCTTTGGGGTGGCCTATGTCCAGCAGTGGACGTCTTTTCCTTGAAATTCCGGCTGACTTTGACCAAAATAATTAATACACCTTCTTAATTAAACCAAAGATAGAATAAATCGCAAGTTCTTTTGTATAATACGTAAAAATAATGATTTTATTAAATTACAAGCGCTAATAATGTATTTATGTACCTAAACAAAAAAGATTTTCTATTTCAATGTGATAAGTGGACGTCAATAGTTTATTATTTTTTCATGCCCGTATCTAAGTTAATCACTAAAATAAAAAAATATTTTGCAAGTAATAGTAGCATTAGAACTAATTTAATTATGCATTATTTTATACTGAAATAATTCTATTCCATGGCATAAAAGCGTCATTTAACGCATTCTACCTATTAAAGGTAGGTACTTTTAATTCGGTTTCCGTATTCGAATGTAATAAAGATAATAAAAAATCGTGAATCGTTATGGGTACAAAAAACGTTAACAACGCTGGTAGCCCTAGTCGCCGGGGTGTAATATCCCCCTACTCCCCTGTGCTGGCCACCTGTGCCGCGCAACGGCCGAGGGTTACGCGCTAAAGTATGTTAATTAATTTTTGGTTGACCGTCCAGTGCTCTATGGGTTTACTCAAATCGGCCCGCTGTGTGGTTTTGGTATATTTTGATTTGAATATAAAGTTGTCCGACACGGTATCAAATGGGATAATATGGATGATGAAAACGAAATTCGTGCAGGTAATCAAAGTTGAATTAATTAGCGGTTTGCGTTTTGGTAACCAAGTTATTTCTGTGCTAGCTGTGCCCCGCGGTTTCACCCGCGTTAAAATTTATAAATTATCACAGCTCCTCCCCCGTAGGTGATAGCGTGATGATATGTTGCCTATATGTTGACCCGACCTCTTAGTAATATTCATGCAAAATTTGAAGTAAGAATTTGTATCCGTGCAGTACTTTTTGGGTTTAGCCGGACATACATACACACAAAAAATCAAAAACTATATTGTTGACTTCGCCATCGATAGTAGATCACGCCCCAAGATTCCTTTTGAAAAAATATTCTATGTACAGTTTTGACTTTCCTACGATTTTATTATATGTGAAGCACGTTACTTACCTATTATTTATGATGAATTCATCAGCAGTAAATAAATAAGAAGCATAATCTAACCATGAATATATTTTTAATTTCCACCAATTGTAGTATTTCTTATGTATATGTGTGGCGGGGTTGGTAAATGCTTGCTTTGCACGCCGCAGGTCGTGGGTTCGATTCCCACCCGGGACAGAAATTTGTGTGCATGAACATGTCTGTTTGTCCTGAGTCTAGGTGTTATTATCTATATAAATATGTATTTGCAAAAGAAAAGTAGTATATGTAGTATATCAGTTATCTGGTTTCCATAGTATACAAGCTCTGCTTAGTTTGGGATCAGATCACCGAGTGTGAATAATGTCCTACGATATTTACATATATATTTTAAACGAAACGTAGTAATGTTGACTACGTTATTGAAAGCAAATTATATTTTATAAGTGAAAGCATAGTACTCTCAATTTAATTAATAATTCAATATCACTTCACCGCCGCACCGCTACGAAATGGGGCAGTGGAGCTTTTGTTAATATCTCGGCAGAATATCGATGTAGGATTATTAATGATTCACTACAATTATGATGTTTATTAAAAACTGCGCGTGCGGCGTACAATCGAACGTATCACAAAGATGTTTATGATGATAGTGTTTACAAACTTTGCGAGATGCATGTAGGACACATAGACTTGCGTAGTACAATCTTGGGACAATAACGCGTTGTGGAGTGCGTCGGTCGCGTCACGTGGCATATAATGGTCTTCTATATTCTATTTATACAGGACGTTTCCTTGCCTTGGTCGTGACTGCCTCGTTGGGCTAGCGGTAGCGTGCTCAAATGCAGATAATAAGCATCCTTAATGTATACCCTATATTGATTTCAATCTCTGGTTGGGTCACAAAAGATATATTGGGGTTTTTTAACCGACTTCAAAAGGAGGAGATTCTCAAGTTCATTGGTTTTTGTTAATGTATGTACACCGATTACTCGGAGATTTTTGATCCGATTTACGTGATTCTTCTTTAGTTTGATACGGAATAATTGCCATTTGGTCCCATAAAAATTTTACATAGTTTGGCCCAGTAGTATTAATTTTATGAACAGTTCTGTTTAGAAAATTTCTTAGTATCAGCACGGAGTTCGGAAGTTGACGGCGTGACACCCACGTTCCTCGGAGAGCTTGTTAAGCCTTCGATCCTGTACCTGACCTCATGGTCGTGTCGACTAGTTTTCCCATCGGAAGATCCCACGAGAGTGATAGAAAAAAACAGTCGACTCACGTGTGCACTATTATATGTTGCCCACAAATGACTAGTCTCCATTGAAGCTGGGAGCCCTGGCTAAAATTCGACCAGGAAGACAGTATTTTTGACCCTTACCATGTAACTATTAGCGTGTAGAGGTGCACGGTATTTTCGATACAAAAATCCAGACATAGTACCTATGCTTTGTCTTCATCATACCTATGTGATACACTGATAAGTGTTTATTTAAGATTATATTGTCCTGTCAAGAGGCAAGATTTCAAAAACCGTCATTACCAGTGCTGCCAACAATATAAATGAAATTTTTGCACGGACTTCAATAGAAACAGGTTATGGCTTTTTATATGTATGTCACGTTATTTCTCTGTTTTTTTATGAACCGATTCTAAGCAGTCTTTTAATCGATAGAGAATGCTTGCGGAATGGACCCATATAATAATGATCCTATCGTCTGTCCAGGAGAAAAGATAAAGTCGGTTTTAGGTTTTACATTAGGTATTGTAGAAAAACTATTAGAGAATAAAAAATGCCACAATTCAGTATTTTTCCTAATTAATTATCAATCTCCATAACTTAGTAACTTAGTCACTTTGAAACTATATATTTTACAATGTTATTTAGTGCTGAGGGATATTAAAGAAAAAAACACGCGTTTTATGTTGGACAATGGTACGGAACCCTTCGTGTGTTATTCCAATTCGCACTTGACCGATTTTTTTATTTGTAATCAATTTCTTTTTGGCCCTATCTTTTATTTAATATCAGTAACTAAAGAGAAAAGTTAAGCACCGGCTGAGTTTGATTTATAAATATCGCCGTTTACTAGCCCAGTCGGCTGCCAAGAAACTCCCCAATTTAATGTTACATTATGTCTTTTTCGGGGACTGTGAGTAACGGACACTTTATCATGGAATAGTTAAATGTCGAAAAAACAGATGCCAATTTTTAAAGAGGAAAGTAACCAAATATACGGCGATCAAGAGATCACCTCTGATTCACGCGGTCGCTTGCCAACAACATTGAGCTACACCAATACGAATCGTAGATATTCCGTGTAGTGTTGCTATGCGAATCAAGACTCTAAATCAATGAGACTATGAGAGATGAATCATCACGTTTCGCCAGCTGCGAATTAAGACTCGGATTGCGAGTTCTAAGCGAATGTCTTTAGCCTTTATTCGTCTCGTGTTGCAACATAAGCTGGAAATGGTTTCACATTTTATAATGCATGTGCATAATATACTTAAATGGTACCGAATGATTGGTGTTATAAATGAAATGTACCGGTGATATGGTTATGTTATTTAAGTATAATAAATTTATGTTAAATAAGTTAAAACGGAGTCGGATATTTAATTGCAATTGCGTTGTTATCAATAACTTTCTAGATTTTTTATTTATTTTTACGGTATTAAACAATATATGGCAAACTCAATATGAATATAAATTGTTGCACAGTATAAGGATAGTTTGTCGCACAATGTGAGGATACATTATAGCTCACTCTAGAAACTTAACTTATGTAACATAGAGCAAGCTCAATATGAAGTTAAATTGTCGTATAATATGAGGATACATTGTAACACAACATGAGGATTGGTTGTCGCTCACTGTGGTTACTTAACTTATCTAACATAGAGCAAGCTCAATATGAAGATAGATTCACACATTTGGAGGATATGTTGTCGCTCACTTTGGACACTTATCTAACGTAGAGAATGCTCAATATGAAGATAGATTGTCACACAATATGAGGATAGGTTTGCGCTCACTGTGACACTTAACTTATATAACATAGAACAAGCTCAATATGAAGATAGATTGTCACACAGTATGAGGACAAGTTCTCAGTCATTGTGGACATTTAAGTTATCTAACCGAGGCCAAGCTCAATATTAAGATAGATTCACACATTATGGGGATATGTTGTCGCTCACTGTGGACTCTTAACATATCTAACATAGAACAAGCTCAATATGAAGATAGATTGTCACACAATATGAGGATAGGTTGTGGAAATTATGTAACATAGAGTAAGCTCAATTTGAGGATGGGTAGTCATGCACTATAACATTTAACCTAACCTTAAAACTTTCTACTTGGAGCTGTCTGTTTTTGAGATTTGTGCCTGCACAGTCGGACTAGCGGTAGCTTGTAAACAATACCAAAAAAACAAAACCTTAATAAAAGGTTTATATGGCAAAATAAGGAACGTAGTAGGCGCCCGAGTCTCGGAGGGCACCTAAAGCTGTCGATACAGCTCCTTTTATCTTCCCGATCGTGTTGGATAATCGTCCTATCGGATTATGACTTGAGGGAATCTTTACACTAACGCTTGTGTGTGAGCACACACTCGTGCACTATAATACATCCCGCATATTTGGATTGTCTCCTTTGAGAATGGTCGCCTGAGGTGAAATTTAGCATGGGTAGTATACTATACAAGGTGTAAGATAAATAGAGGACGAATCTAAAGGAGGCTAAATTTACTATGAAACTGAACTACGCATAGAACATATATTTGCAAAAACAAAAAAATATCAACTTCTTATATAAAAATGACCATTCATTCTGTATACAAAGCCTAAAACTTTTTACGTCTTTGACCAACTGGTTTTCTTTAATAATAATAATATCTTGGGACATTATTAACACACGACCATCTGATCCCAAACTAAGCAGAGTTTGTACTATGGAAACCAGATAAGTGATATACTACATATAGGTACTACTTTTATTTTGTAAATACATACTTAAATAGATAAATACAACCAGACTCGGGACAAACAGATACCTTCATGCACACAAATATTTGTGAGGGTGGGAATCGATCCCACGACCTCCAGCGTGAAAAGGAAGCGTTTGCCAACCACGGCAATATGCGTGTTTCATGAGTGAATAGCGCTCTATTAATTTTGTCCACTATTCATATTACACGTTGTATATACAAAACTTTGATTAAATTTATATTTTACGTTTATGAAGCTTAAGTTTATGACTCGTTAAGTAGCATATCATTCATCAATACTCCTTGATCTTTCGCCTCTAAACTATCATCTTATATAACTCTTATATAAAGTCAATGATCACACAATTTCTGTTTTCCGTATAAAATACAGCTGCGGACTCAGCATTTGACCCTTCTTCAGCACATTCAATAACATGAGCGGAATATTACTCAAATATGAAATAGATGGCTTGCTAACAAAGAGATACTTATGAAATTAAGGCGATAAATCAGTTTGGTCTGGAGCCGGCCCATGAATGAGCTCAGGAACAACGGCTTATATGTAAATAATGTCGTATGCCGACGCCCGTCGTCCGCTTGAATATAAAGTATATATCACAAGCCATATATCTACCGGCCAGTGATCGAGTGCTAATAGTTGAAAGTTCCACGAAATACTTATAATTGATGTGTCGTCACCCTTATTATATTTATATCTTCAGAAGAGCTGCCAAGGAACTCGACGCGAATATAAATTTATTATTTTTTTTTGTTAAGGAGCTACAACATTTATTTAGGCAAATGAAACGTGATATTAACTCTGTGGTAAGGAAGAGAGATCCTCGTCGACTAGTAATATATAATTAATAAAATAAAGCCCAATAATGAATGGGCATGTCATGTCATGCCACTGCAGGGCACCTCTCAACCTCTCAAATGGTGATGGGGTAGGCCTATTGCGGGTTTTCCGGATGAAGATCGTCTCGAGTTCCCGGAGCCATCACCCACAACACCGAGAGGCTAGGCTACCGTGGTGGTTTTAGTGGCTAACCCACGGGGATTCCCACATACCCCGCAATCTCCCCAACTAAGGGGAACTATAAAAGGTACCACAACGTTAAAAAAGGCCTATTGCGGACTTGGAGAGTTCACATGCAATTAAGAACATTTTGGAGAACTCTCAGGCATGCACCTTCTCCCACGATGTTTTCCATCGGCGTTTTAAGTTCGAAATATAACGCACATGAATTGTAAAAGTCAGAAGTGAGGGAATTGGGTTTGAAACCACTCTTTTCATAGTCCATCTCATGCACTTTGTATAGTGAATTATCTATACATATAATAAAATCGTAGAAAAGTCAAAACTGTACATGGAATATTTTTATAAAAGGATACTTGGGGCGTCATCTACAATCGATTTCGAAGCCAAAAATATAGTTTTTAGAATTTTTGTCTGTGTGTTCGTTTGTCCGTATATATGCCCGGGGTAAACTCAAAAAGTACTGCATGGATTTACTTCAAATTTTGCATGAATATTATAATGGCGAAAGTTTGTGAGTGTGTATGTTTGTTACTCTTTCACTCAAACACTACCTAACGGATTTTAGTGAAACTTTCTAGTAATATGGTTTATATATCAGAATAACATATAGGCTATAATTTATAAAGTTTAACGCGGAAAAACCCGCGGGGCACAGCTAGTTATCAATAAAATTCAAAAACGTGATATAGATTTGCCTTGAAAAAATTAAGACGAATTCGCATAAATCGTTTGTAGATAGTTCTATCGTATTTTTGAACGTTGTGCATACCTGGAAGTGACCTACTCACGGAGGATACTCTATGTATTGAATTCATACAGATTGTGAATAGTTGTTGGTGTGCCTTATCAATAAAATAAAATAAAGTAAAATAGTATGAATTAATTTATAATATGACGTAATTATACTTTCCCAAACTACTACGCATATTTTTTAATAACAATACAGTAAATTCTTCTTTTATCGGTAATGAAAAATTTCCTGTATTTTTATGGTATTTAAAATAACGTAGGACATATTTAAATACATATTTGTGCGCCTTGGTTAAAATTGCAGTTGAAATACGGAACCCTCTCCACGCGAGTGTTAATCACATTTGGACGGTTTTTATATCTGGGTTACGTACCTACAGATGGCATTATAAAAAAATATCTAAATGAAGAGTAGAGATCTTAGTTCATTAAATAGTGCACTACGAAAACCACCCCTCTTACCTCAATAATAAGGTATATCTTTCAAGGACAATGTCTCTGTACCAACGTGGACAGTACCAACAAAATTACATACAAATCCATGACTTCAAAATGGGAAGTCGATAGTCAATCACTAATTTCAGAATAAAAGCTAAAGAGCCTATATAATCTTACATTAGTCGTAAAACGATTGGTTTTGCAAAGCGGACGTTCAAATAACATTTCGTGTGGCGTAAATAAGAAGCTTCAGGTATTTCTTTCAAGGACAATGTCTCTGTACCAACAAAATTACATACAAATCCATGACGTCAAAATGGAAAGTAGATAGTCAATCACTAGTTTCAGAATAAAAGATAAAGAGCCTATATAATCTTACATTAGTCGTAAAACGATTGGTTTTGCAAAGCGGACGTTCAAATTACATTTGGTATGGCGTAAATAAGAAGCGTCAGCGCGGAACGTTGCCCGTGCAACTTGAGATAACGACTGGTTGTATGGCCACAGAAGCGTGTACAACACTATGAAATACCCATTAAGTCGTTCAATCCATTTCGTATTACTTTATTTTTATAATTTCCACACACATGACATTATTATAGTCCTCGTTGGCCGAGAGTATAATCGCGAATGCGCCGTAACCACTCATTGCTCTCCGCGACTCTTAGTTTGCAGAAGTATGCCCTCCCTGATCCTTCGTGTCTTAATGTGGAAGTTAACTTAGAGCGATAGTTGCATAAAACTTTATTAAAACCGATCCTCTCATCCACGTCAGGAACCGCCATATTTGCTAGACGTCTAAAGGCACTCTCGCCTCGCCAACTTACGCTTTCTAAGGCCCGATATAGAGTAATATTGTTTATATGTCTAGTGTGTTTAATTTACATATGAATTAAAATTTACGGGATCAGTGAAATGGGGTACCTTACCCCTGTTATACTATAATTTAACATAACTTAATTGTTAAATTATAGTATAACAGGGGTAAGGTAAAAAAGGTGCTTAAGTTTCAATGGTAAATCTTGCAAAACTGTAGAGCCTATAAAATCTTAAAATTACCTCCTCATTACCTTAAATTCATTACAATAATTTCTTGTTGGAACTTCAGTCGGTAGATTATGGATTACAACTTCAGCAAATTGTAATAAAAGATGTGTATTTTATGGCAAATTAAATAAAGTCCAAAACTACAGTAAAAGTAATCTATGTATTGTGTATAGCAGAGCAGCTAGATCCGAATTTATTGGCTCTTTGTTAATTTACTTTTTCAGCCAAACAGCGGTTTTTCAGTTGTTTGTGAACATATTTTGATACAACGGGACCGTATGACTAAGACTCCGCTGTCCGTCTGTCTGTCACCACGCTGTATCTCAAGATCCGTGATAGAAGAGTTTTCACAGATGTTGTATTTTTGTTGCCGGTATAACAACAAATACTATATAAAAAAGAATAAAATCAATATTTAAGATGGGCTCTCCTACAAAGAACGTGATTTTTTTTCCGTTTTTTGTTCGATATGGTTAGTTTCCGTTGATAATGGCTACCATAGCCAATATTCAGCGGGAAGGACCTTATAGTAGATTACTTGTGATATAAAACTTTATTTTTATATATATGTGGATGTCTGAAGTAATCAACATGATAGCCGAGCAGCTACACAAGAGCGGACATGTAGGTCTCCTGTGAGGTAGGTACACTTTACGCTACTATAAATAAGTCTCGTAGTTATATTGCAAAAGTCTACACAACATTTCTTAATACAAGACTATTATATGCTGATGTATGTATTAGGAGGGAATTTCACCCTTACATTACATTATCATCATCATATCAGCCGAAAGACGTCCACTGCTGGACAAAGGCCTCCCCAAGGTTCTCCACATTAGCCGGTCCTGCGCTGCCCGCATCCAGCGGCTTCCTTTACATTACATACATCACAATAATGTCCTTCTCGAATTTTGACTACGGTGACCTCATTCAATGCGGTTGTTTATGCTACCGCTAAACCAATGAGACTATAGTCTGGAATTAACAAACAAATTCCCAAAAAGATAACGATATGATTGTTAAGTTGTATAACTACAAAATTAGCTAAAACTTAAAACGACCTTCTTGAAAAAGCAAGCAAAACCTAATAACTATGGATTGATTACTTTGACTTTGATATTAGGTAATGTGTGTTGTACTATATTCCACTTTTATAAGCTATTTTATTTAGAAATTAAATTAAACAATGCAATGCTTTCCTAACAAGTTCAATCTACAGATTGAACTTCGATCGACTACAGATCGATCTTTAGGTAAAATAAAAATCTCGATATAGGATATAGAACAATGAGACATGCTTCGCTATTCTTCCCCATTTTATATCGAGTGTTATACCGATTAAAGTGAGTTAACACTTATACCTATAGTTATTATGACAAGCTTGCTTTATAGATTTAATAATGTATTTAAAGTGAAAAGATTATTCCATCAAGTGTTTTCAGGTTCATATCGTTTTAAAATAATCGTATAATATCTGCAAAAAAATATATATCCCATTGAATGTCGCCATATTAGCAGCGATGGCGTAATTAGTGTTTTAAATTTTAATTAGATATCAATTAAATTTTTTTCCTTACTTCATATGTTTCAAACAATTTAATGAAACTCACAAAGTTCATAAACGTTAACAATTATTTTACATATGATATCAATGAACAAAAATTCTTAACCCACCTAGACTAAAGCGCAAATCGTACCCATTGACATTATGAAATGTCTACCAACATAATGGAAGAATTCCAAAAACTCCAGCCATCCATACTTCATTATTAATATTCCCAGTCCGTGCGGTGGTGGGACGTGACCTGAACTCTTTCCTATTGTGGTTCAATATCACACGACTACGTCAAAAACAATGAATTCATGACCAACTTCCAACCGAGTGCGTGAGTTTGGTACGCTCACCGTCAGAATATTGAATAATAGTTTAATGTACATAAAAATAATAATAAATATTCAAAGCAAACAGCATATTTTCAACGATATTGGGTTCAATCAAGTAACTCATAACCAGGTGGCCTAGGTAACAAGGAAAATATTGGGACAATTTCTAGTGTCTCAGTGCATCGAATTTCATTTTAAGATGTCGGTCTCTGCTATACCTAGTCGTAAGACAGTAATCGTTTAGCTATGAGGGCTACCGAGCGGCTTGAACAACTCTGATAATAAGGTAATCAGTGACTATACGATAAAATAAAGTAGGATCAAGTTAGTGAGCAAAACACTTTTGAAATGATGAAAAGTATAGAAATATTACGAAAATTACATTAATAAAATCCAGCCCATTAGTGTCTTACTGAAGGACAAGGGGCGTCCTTTAACAATGAGAGGGTATGGCCATATTCACACACGCTGGCCTACTGCAGGTAGGCAGACTTCACTTGCCATCAAAAACATTATAGAGAACTCTCAACCGTTTTAACTAAGAGATAATTAATTTTTAATACGCACACGAATTCGAATTTTGTGGTTTAAGGCTGGAAGTTCACCAATAAGGTAAATGTTTCATTGGAAATTCATCATTCATCATTGGTTGTTTGAGCTGTTATATTAGGTCTTTACCTATGAAATTGCCGTTCTGCAGTACTGGCCATTTCAAATCAAAATAATTTTTGTTTGGCTAAGAATTCTAATTTCAAATTAATTTTATTTTAAAAACATGGATTCTTTTTTCCAAAAGTAGTCATTTCTTTATTGATTAGTGTTACATTTTCATCGCATTTCAATCTTTTTCGTCATCATGGATACGTTAAAAATTCGAGTAATTATGGAATATGAGTACCGTCGTGGCAGCAACGCGGCACAAGCGGCACGCAACATCAACGACGTTTACGGAGCTAACACTACAAACCAACGCACCACCTGTTATTGGTTTGCTCGCTTCCGTTCTGGAAATTTCGACCTGAAAAATGAACCTCGCGGTCGTCCGAAGACTTTGGTCGACAATGACGAATTAAAGGCGGTTGTGGAAGCTGATGATACACAATCTACGGCTGAATTAGCAGCAGCTTTCGACGTTAGCGTCAAAACAATATTGGTCCATTTGCGTCAAATTGGCAAGGTAAAAAAGCTTGACAAATGGGTGCCCCACGAACTCAATGATCGCCAGCGCGAAGTACGCGTCGAGACGTGCCTTGCACTGCTCAACAGACACACAAATGAAGGAATTTTGAACCGCATTGTTACCTGCGATGAAAAATGGATTCTGTTTGATAACCGCAAGCGCTCAGCAAGTTGGTTGGATCCTGGTTCAGCACCTAAACAATGCCCTAAACGAAAACTTACCCCTAGAAAAGTGATGGTCACTGTTTGGTGGTCTAGCGCCGGTGTGATTCATCACAGCTTCTTACCAAACGGGGTGAGCATTACTGCAGATGTGTACTGTGAAGAACTGAGCACAATGATGGAGAAGCTGGCGCATCTCCAACCAGCATTGGTCAATCGCTCGTCTCCGCTGCTCCTGCACGACAACGCGCGACCTCATACTGCACAGCAGACGGTCTCCAAGTTGCAAGAACTGGGGTTGGAAGCTCTCCGTCATCCGCCCTACTCACCAGACCTTGCGCCTACAGACTACTACTTTTTCCAGAATTTGGATAACTTCTTGGCGGGAAAAAAATTCAATACCCGAGAGGCAGTACAAAATGCCTTTGAAGAATTTGTTGCCTCCCGTCCAGCTGATTTCTTTAAGAAGGGCATCAATAAACTGCCACTGCGATGGCAAAGATGCATTGATTGCATGGGTGATTACTTCGATTAATACAAATAAAAAAATTCATGAAAAAAATTCGTTTAAATTTTTTCATACAAAACGGCAATTTCATAGGTAAAGACCTATTATTTAGTTGACCTTTGTTTATTGCCCTGCGTGTTTAGATTGGTCTTAGCGAAAGAGTTCTGCTCGGAGTTTCTCTACGACATCGAATCAGATATCTAAATTCGAAGGCAAACCAAAGTGACTGACATGGCCATAGAATAACCAACATAAAGTGACAACGGGCGCGGCAGATCGCTGGAAGAACCGTCGGCCACTGGGGCGTAAATGTTTACGAGTGAAGACCACAAAATGCAAGTCGGAACAGGGGCAGGTCGCCCAAAAAGCGGACCGCAGATCTTGTGATGGTCGCGGGAAGCCGCTGAGTTCAAATTCAATGTGAAATTGCGGAAAAATCAGTCGACAAAAATTTTTGTATTGATTTTATGCACTACATTTTAATTATAACTGATATTTATGCTTTCTTTATTTGATTATAAGGGCTTTTAAGCATAGCGTATGTGAGTCCCATAGTATGTTAAACTTTATATATGGCTACATCAGTTCTGTTAATTTATAAGGGAACTTACTAAATTATTCCTACTGTACGTCCATCAATAACAATTGAAATTGAGTCGTCCTTTTTCGAGATTCTTGTGTTTTAACTGTTAGAGGAAATGTTCTATAAAATATATTACATAACACACATGTTCTTACTTCACAAAATAAACAATTCTCGCTGTTGTCGGACCCTTAAAACTGTATTTGAGTCTCTAGCCAGCAAATCGCTTATGTGTAGGTACCTAATGAAGGGTAACCGAAGCTAAAGCTGGATCAAGGTGCTCTGATAATCGAATTAATTTGAACTGCATTGAGGCGAGCTATGCTGCCGACAGACAACTTAACTAAGTTTATGAGTATGCTAGGTACGCTCTTAACGCAACAAGTTTGTTAGCAGCATCTTGAGTGCTTTGAAAACGCTGATATAGAACCATTGAACTGCGGTGTTCAATAGTTTAGTGCTCTTCACAGCATAAAGACAAGCTTGTAGGCAAAGTCTGTACGGATACTGTTTCTCTAATCATAGTTTATAGGGCCGTAAAGTGATTATAGCTGCAATTAGCACTAACGGTTGTGGTGTATAGTACAGCCACAGTACAGCTGCGTTTGTGATGCCGGGAGACAATTGCTCCGACAATTCGCGAGGGTTCAATGACCACTCGGACGATGCAACCAAGAAGCGCTGAAACACAACGATTTTCTAGAAAGTTTTAGCGCACTAGAAATATAATCCTCGAATATTTAATTTGATCATGGATGAATGACCAGAAAGCGAGGTTAAGTACCTGAGCAAGAGGTCATTATTTAGATGGGTGATCACCTAATTTAGTTTAAGAGTGTCGCCGTTCTTTGGAAGGTATGTAAAGCATGCGGTCAATAGGCCAGAAGGCCTTGTTTAGTTGTTCAAGCAGTCAGTGGAACTTGAACCACTCTGACGTAAAAGTAGCCACTGCCAACTCGAAAGAAAATAATTAATTAATTTTCTTAATAGTATAGGTACAATTTAAGTAGGTAAAAAGAAAATAAATGACGTGCGAACACGCACAATAGGCAAGATCTTGCTTTGTTCAGACACGTATGATTCATTAACAATATCAGCTAAGCTATATTATTATTACATTTCATATGTAATAAATACGTCAATTAATATATAAGTTAAGCGTTAGTAGATGCTTGTAGCAGGAAATTAGTTGCAATTGTCAATCACATGCCTAAGCGTTATTTATGCCATAGATAGCCGTATAACATTGTGGTCCGTTTACGATTCACACAGTAATAATATTATAAATCTGTTGAAGGTATTGTATGTAACGAGTAACAAAAATAGCTGTCACATATTTTGAGCCACATTTAATAATTGATTAGCTTTAATGGTTTACCTCGGTCGTTCAAATTTCGTCGTATCGTTTGAAAGATCATGATACATTATTACTTAAACGAATCAATAATTAAATGTTTCTTGTACTATGTCGCGTGGCAGTTGTTTGTGTGGGGTCACACGTCATATATCAATGTGTGCACCTTTCCAGACACGAACGCGCTTAGATAGTTATGAATTAACAGTGTCATACAATGAAAGGGCTCCGAGCCATGAGCACATTTAGGGAAACGCTGCAGCCGTGTCGCTATAACTGATTTGAAAAAACTGGCCAAGTTCGAGTGGGACTCGTGCACGAAGGCTTCCGTCCCATTATCTATAAAAACGAGCAAAAAATTCACGTATCGTCGATCGATCGTCGTTGTATCGTCGACTTAAATATTTATTTTATTTGTTGTTATAGCGGCAACAGAAATATCTGTGAAAATTTCAACTGTCTAACTTTGGGTACGGCACCCTAAAAAGAGGGAGAGACTATGGTAGTTGCTCTACTTCCTTGCAGAGTGAAGTGGAGGACAGAATTATATAAAGAGGCTACACCTATTAAAACAAGGAAGAGGAAGCCAGGAATATTATATTTTAAGGGTCTTATCAAAGGCTGATATAATGAATACCAATAGCATGTATGGCAAAAGCGCTAGAACTGAAGACCACAGTAGCATTAAGAATTAAATGAGAAACTACTGCACACATTGGTGTCTGATTATTAATATTATTAAACTCTTTATTGTACAGCAAAGAATTAAACAGTTTAGAAAGAATACAAATTAGAAAGATAATTACTATTGGCGGTCTTGTCACTAAAATATACCTCCCGACAACCTATAAAATAAATTGGCGTTCTACACTCTGTACACTGACAACCTGTGTATACTGGGTTGTCAGTATACAGAGAGAGTGTAGAATTAAAGGAAGCCTTATGTACAATCTTGGTTGTGCGTAGCTTTCATTGCTTCGCCAGACCATTAATTTGTCGTGTAGTTTAGTTTACTTAGTTATTATTTAACCTACCGTTTCATCTGTTACAATCTTTGCAGCTCATTTATTAAGACGGTAGTAAGTACCTATGTATAGTAAATCAGTGCAATAATATTTCTCGACGGTATCAGGTATAATTGGATCGCAATGCGAGTAACATCTATGCGGAACAACGGGAGCAACAGCTCTGGTTACATTCTGAGTCTTATTCTGAGAACTCCATGGGAATACAAGGTGTATACTGTGCACAACATTACATATTACTGCTTAGTACCTGGGCTACCGAGATTCCTTGATTATGTCCGAGACATTTTTTTTTAAATTTAAAATGTCTTTACATATCTTTCTCTAATATAACTCGTATGAGAAGAACAAGGCATAAACAGAACGCCCAAACTTGTAAAACTGCTTTTAATACGCGCACCAGCTAGGCGCATTATTAAACGTCAGGTTCTAAAGTATAGCTTCTTTTCTTTCAGTATTTCGCCTCAAAACTATGTTAGTAAGAAATGCAATGATATTAAAATTAGTTTACATAAGTTAAGATTTGCTGTGTGGTGACGGCATAGAATATCATCCCGTCTCAGCCCGTGGGGGGCGTCGAAATCGTATGGGAGAATACCTACCAGAGAACGGGCAGCAGCGTTTTTTTCTGTGAACATGACCATAAAACTGCGATCGCCAACCCGTCTGCCACGCATGGCGATTATGGCATATCCCCCCATTCTTTGGGGAGGCTTTTGTCGAAAGTGGACGTACTTTGGCTGACATGAAGATCCTGGCTAAGATTTTTGGCATATAAATATTAATTTGGCAATAAAATTACTATTTTTAACATGCATCTCCATTCTCCATGGTACATAATAGTTGGTACTGTAGAGTCGGGGGCATTGTCTCTCCAAAAAAAGTATAAAATCCACACAAAATATATTTGTAGAGTGCAGGTTAAGTAAAAAAACTTGTATAATGGCTAACGTGAGTCCGTGTGGTATTTAGTATGCATTTGGAAAGGAGTCGAGCCGAGAGCAATAAGTTTGAACCAGCGATTTGCATAGATTGTGCCGGCTCGGCGGCGCGGCGGCGACGCGAGCGCGTGTTTGGTGATTTACTCGCGGCCGCGTGGGCGACGCCCGGCCAGATAACACCTGCACGGCTATTATGATGACACCTCAACGATCCACTCGACTATACCACGAACCCATAAAACTGATGTAAGATCGAAAAATCGCAATACATTGTCGGTTAGTATACTAGAAAAAAATAAATAGGCCTTCAGAACCATTCGCTGTACGCGATTTAAAGTTTTTCTTGGTAAATATATTAGTAGTGGGGTATAAATACGTGCATTTATTTAAATTATTTAAACATTAGTTGAAGTTTAGAGTACACAGATTTCCGTAGAAGTGTTTTCCACTAATCCTTGCAGATATAAATCGCTGTTTATTTATTATTTTTTGAATAACGATCAAGACAACGGATGTGCACGGTATTATCATGCTTTAAATTAATAAATATAAAAAAAAATTGTATTCTGTGTTGTTAGAACACATAAGTACACAAATTAAAAAAGTTATAAATTAGGAGACCTTTTTTTCTATAATTGTCAATAGAATCTGTACTAGACAAAAGCTTTGAAAATTTTGTTTAATATTCAACATATTTTATTAATGTTAAGGTAATGAACTCCTATACAACCAGTATATCGCACTTAACTCCATGAATCGCGGGACTCTACAAACATGTAATTTACGGTCACGAAGTCCTGTGCCGAGATCGAACCCCAAACACGCTTTAGAGTTAAATTCATAGTTAGATAAGTTAAAAAGACGTGATTATATTACAGAAAGCTATGATATGTTTTTAATTTTAATATCTTGGGGAAACTAATGTCATTTGATCCCAAACTAAGCAGACCCTATACTATGGCAACCAAGCAACTGGTAAACATACTTATATATTACTAAATACATGCATATTATTAGGCGATATGTTTGGTTTTCTGCGAAAGAAAGTATACAAGGATGTCCAGTATTTTGTATTGAATTTTGTATGTAACCCTAAAAATAAATGATGTAATTGTTTCTATGTTAATTAATTTAATTGGTTATTAACCGTTTTATTTAACTATAAATAAATAAAATGGATAAATACACCCAGGCACACAAATAAAGTGTGTGATGAACATCACACAACGATTTGTCCTGGGTGGGGAACGTACCTACGACCTAACACTTATCCTTAACAGTCAGGGTCAATAACGAATAGGCCAACAGGCCAGTCAATTATAAATGGTGTTTATATTATTAAAGGCGTTACATTAATAGTGGATGTAAGGTATACGTCCAGTTTCATAAATACCTTGCTCAGTATCAACTTTTTACACTATACTAGCTATGCCCCCCGGTTTCACCCGCATTATAAAAGTTTTGGCGTAAAAGAGTATCAAACAGCCCTCCGCACATCTGTACTCACAAACTTTCGCATTTATAATATTAGTATGATGTGACGCGCTAGCGGTTTTGGCGGCAGTGGACGCCGGAATAGCTCGCAGATGTTAGATTTTTTCCTACTTACTTGACACTTATCGTCATATTTTGGACAATTCACACAATATGTTTATAAATTGTAACCTATGTATTATTCTGATGTATAAGCTATATTATTGTAAAGTTTCATCATACAAACATCCATCCATACTTACAAACTTTCGCGTTTATAATATTAGTAGAATTTTACGTTTTCAGACTACTATATGAATCTACCGCTAGCTAGTATTGTCCACCATACTTGTTTGTCATTAAAATTACCTTGTTAATACATAGCTTGTTATATTTTATAAAAACAATAGTAAATACAAAGTCATAATGGTAAGAGGCACAGGTAGGCTCGGCTGTATGGCGCGCCGAGAAGGCTGCTTGTGGTTAAATTACACCCATTTACCGCAGCAACAACGTCCGCGGCATGTACAAAATGTTGCCAGCGACGATTAGCAGAATTCCTGCCTTGCAATAGAACATATAAAAAGCAAGGCCCTTGCGACATACATATACAACGCGACTATATCTGTTTAATGACTGGATAGGTTAGTTGTTTTGTTGATTTTCCATTTATGCATCATTCCCTTCTGTGATGCCACCTCCTACTGTGATAATATTCTTTTGATACTTCCTTGTAGAGCACTGAATATTAATCGTAATTAGCTTAAGGCGTATTAGAGACACAGAATAGACAACTACGGAGTTGGTAGTGGGCCTGTTGGCGTGGTTGGCAAATGCTTGCTTTTCACGGGGGGTCGTAGGTTCGATTCCCACCCAGGACAGATATTTGTGTGCATGAATATGTCTGTTTGTCCTGAGTCTGGCTGTAATTATCTATAAAGTATGTATTTACAAAAAAGAAAAGTAGTATAGGTAGTATATCAGTTATCTAGTTGCCATAGTACAAGCTTTGGGATCAGATGGCCGTGTCTAAATAATGTCCCAGGATTATTATTATCACGTTAGCCGAACCATATTTATTACCGTAGTCGAGCAAGCAAATGAATGATATGATGATTGATTGATGACGTCCACCGCTGGACGAAGGTCTTCCCAAAAGATTTGCACAATGGAGTTGTGTCCATAATTTGGAGGGATATGTCATAATTACCACGCTTGGCAGACGGGTTGGTGATCGCAGTATGATGGTCATAGTAGACGTAGAGATGTAGCCGCCCGTTCTCTGGTAGATATTCCCTAGAGTCCACTTCCACGCAATCCACGGGATGGGATGGGGTTGCGACATTCTTTGCCGTCAACCACACAGCCTCATAGAGCAGTTTGGGACTCTATAAACATTAACCAAAACATGGGAGGGTTTGTAAGTTTATTAGGACATAGGTTTCCACGTTTAAAACTCTTAAATGGGAACCAACGGCGTCAAAGAGGTCAACCTACTTTTTGACATAGAGGTTAAATATTTTACAATGAACTTCGAATTATTTTTAATGCTGCTATAAGGCCTCATTAGTACAAACAGTTATAACTAATTTCGTGTTATTTATGTTCCACCGATAATCTCGTCTAGAAATAAATAATAGGTTTGAAAGAGCTGTAAAATTGATTTAATGATTTGCAGTAACAGTTACTGTTTTACACAATAAGGTTGCTAAGGAATTGATAGCAGTAATTAGAGAATAAGCGACGGCGACAGCACGATTCATGGAGTTTCGACACAAACAGACAATCGCTGTGTTTACTATGCGGGTTATTATAAAGTGCAGTTGCATTTGCGCTTAACGCCTTTAAGGGTGAATTAGTAGCACGAGTTAAACTCGACAGTAGCTATGTTAGATAACGCCTACTATCAGAGGCAGTGCAACGCCGATTCCAGTCATAGGCGAGATGAATTTTGTGAGAACCCAGTTGCAGACAGCGTGAAACCTCAAGTCGAATCATCAAAGAGCATATCGATAAGAGACTTAGAGTCTAAAAGGCTTTATACTAGTCTGACTTAGAACAAACTCTATTTATTCGCAGGACGAGGCCCCATGGCCCACAAGGTCTCTTAGCGGATCGTCTACGTCACTTATTCCATCTGCTGGTACTGACAATGATCTAACTAAGCACAGATGAAACACTGCACTGAGCTTTTGTATTACTTTTTATGCTGACACTAATCATCGTCAATATATTAGCCCAAAGACGACTGGACATGGCCCTCTATCAAAAAAACTCTAAAATTGCCGGTTTTGCGCTACTCGCATTCAGCGGCTCCCAGCAACCCTAACAAGATCATCAGTCCATTTGGTAGGGGACCTCCCCACGCTGCTAGAACGAATGCTCTTACATATTTAAGGTTCTGATCTGGTCTGCTATTAGTTATTTAAGCTTTTGCCCAAAGTCATGCTAAATTACATTTGGTGGTAAGCAGTTACCGCTACACTTGAATTACACATGATAGTATTCAGGTGACCCAAACCTTCTGGATGAGCTATGGCGACTTTCGGAATACCCAAAACCACAAAATCACAAGCTGCTATTAGAACGTAAGCAAGCTCTTTCCACGTTAACGTTGCTACTGTTAATTGCAATGCTGGGTCACGTGTAAGGTAAATCACGTGGATATAGTGGAAATATAAATATACTACATCTGGATGGAATGAGAACGACATGGTTACCCTTAAGTATTATCTCTGACGCCCGCTTATAGATTTAGTTACGTTAGTTTCACTTTCATTTTTACCGGTAGCGAAATAATGGAAATTTTAAAAATAAATGTGTTATCTTTTATCACGAGGCGAGTTATTGACGTTTAAAATGTGTGTACACATGGTGAGACGTATTTAGTACTAGGTAAGCTAGAAACATACACTATAAAATAATAATACAAAGAAAACATTGTGGTAATATATTATTTACTAGGACTAGTTTCGATGCCCGCCCAGGACTAATCTCTGTCTTATGATCATGATTATTTGTTGTCTGGGTAAAATTTATCTATAATAATGGAATAACGCATTTTTGGGGTTCCCTGTATCCTAAGGTATAAACAGATCTAATAATAATAATATCCTGGGACGTTATTAACACACGACCCAGATGGCTGATCTCAAACTAAAGAGAGCGTATACTATGGAAACCAGATAAATAATATACTACTTTACATATATTTCTCTTATGTCTATATATCGAGCTTTCTTAGTAATCAAATACGTAATTGGACTGTATTACATCCATCACACAAAATATAAGTATTGTTACTCAAGATATTTCAATCACCACCACTTAGCCTTGTGAAAACCAGTTCACCTTGTATTTTGCTTTTATTTCAATCATAAATATATCAAAGGCACTAATTGAAAAGTAAAAATTAAAGGGAAATAAAAAAGCAGGACATTCTGTGTATTGTGAAATTATTGAAACTGCTTGTCTGAAGCGTAAAATTAACTATCGAACATGACGTTTTTGTTTCCAGAGTAGTTTAAGGATATATATGGACCTCGTTCTTTGCTAAAAACCTTCCTAAGATGATGCAGTGTATTATACTGACATTGAATAATAAAAAAAAAAACTTGTACGGTAGGTACAATCCTTGCAACATTACTATAATGACTGACAACTGACACAATTCAGCTCACGCGTATGATTCACTATGATCACCAATTTAAGGTCCTACCATGAACATATTATTATATTGACGTATCAAGTAAGTGATGAGTATTTTTTTTATAAAGCAAGTGCATTTTTTGCCGCCTACTTGTTATATAAATTTATTTACCTATATATACAAAAGGACTTATATTTTGGTTTGTTAAGTCATTTCTGCGTTGTTTGCTAATCGATTTTGACAGAATTGAAGCAGCAGAATGTGTTGGATTTTATATATGTATTACCACCTGCCATTGTATCCACATTCTAGCAAATAGATGATTGATTGATTGATAATTAGAGAATATAACTTTTTTCCTAACCCGTGGTAATAAAATCATTTCTGGTAATAATTGATGTCGTTTGCGTGTTTTTTTAAACAGTAATGATTACTTGCTACGTTCTCAGGTGTATCTAACCAAAATAAAATATAAATTGGACATTATTCATTATAATATCGGTAGGGAGGATTATTTATCCGTAGGCCTTACAATCGCAGCATTGATCAACATCTTTCGGAAGATGCGAGGTCCTTAACAGCCAAGTATGTATGAATGTAAACATAACTTGAAATTCCCACAAATACGGTATGCGACTACATTGTAAAGAAACAATTTTAATGAGACGATTTTCCTTAATCTGACGATGTAAAGGTTGAAAAACTTAAATAAATACATATATAGGATCTAAACTGTCTCATTTTAAAGTCATAAAAGGTTAATAAATATACATATAAAAGTTTTTTTATTTATTACGTCCCATCCCGTTTGTTGATAGAATAAAAATCCTCACGGTTGTTGTAAAAGTCAATAAACCCAGGACTTGATGGTAAAATCTAACAACGGTCCATGTGGTAAGTCATATTCAAGTCCAGCGTCAAGCTATACATAAGTCTGTATTTCGTAGTGAGTAGGTGGAGCCAGTGTATTAAGTCTTAGATTTGTTCGTTCTATATATATAGATACAATATTTTCAAATCGCCACTATATACACAATATTTACGATGGAATATAAGGAATAAAGTCTCCAAGAAATCATCGAGAATCGAACCCACGACCTGCGGCATGGAAGGCAAGCATTTATCAACCACGCCAACCAAAACTGTATAGAAAAAAACACACACTGATAACCGCCTTGTTTTATTCAGTTAAAATTTTAGTTTTACGCCTTTCCATGTTTATAGCCGTGCAAACACGAACCGGCAATCCACACCCTTACCGTATAACTGTAAAGGCGTCGCGCCAGTCATGGGCAGTGTGCCAGCGCAACGGTGTTTCTCACTTCCGAATGAGCTCGCCCACTTGTCATTCAACAGACTACGATAATTAGACTATTTATGATCGTTTTGATTGATTTTTTGATGATTAGAGAATTGTCTACGAATAAGTTTAAAAGAATTGTTAAAGCCACATTGTGTAGCAAAATTACAAAATTTCTAATTATTTAAGTAACAAAAGTGCTTGGGATTGTGTTGTTCTGAGTCAATACATATGATTGTAATTAATCTTAAGTATATTTTATTTTATAAAAAGACTTTTTCTGGCAGTGTTTCGCAGTAGCTGCCACGCCATGCAATGCACGGTAGGGTAAAAAAAATGACGATTCCACATAAATGTAAAAAAATTACGGAATAAATGATTTTTGACTTTGACTTCTTTACAAATAAATAAAACTGTCCGTGTGTAATGAAAACATAACAGCTTTCTCCTATGCTCTAATCGGTCCGTAAGCAATCGGCGAGGTTAAGCAACTAGGCTCGCGGTCAGTCCATAGATGGGTGACCACCAAAGTGGTGTAAGTTTTAATCGTCTCCGTGCTTCGGAGGGCACGTTAAGCTGTCGGTCTAGGTTGTAGTCATTAGACAACACAACAGTCGTTAAGCCATGTCAGAGGCGTTCTAGGCGGCTTGAACAACTCTGATACTAGGGAACCAACCAATGCCCATACGATATAGAAGGAGGTCTTAATCTATACATACATACAACTAAATAAAATAGGGATTCAGACAGTTATTGACTTTGTTAATGAACGCAAATTTAAGAAATAGGAACAAATATGAAAAAGAAACCAAAAAAATACTTAAAATCGGCTGATAAAGTTCTAGGCATTATTTATGGTATGCCTTAATATTGAATACCCCTATTAAATAGTCTGTTTGGGATGTTATATTGAAGGTATATGACAGTATCTGTACCTACACACGTACATACATACATTAAAATAAATAAAATCTAAATTACTGTTTGCAATATCAAGAAGTACTGATAGTAGCGTCCGCCCACGGTTCCGAACGCGTTAATTATAATTACAAGTGTTACGTCTTTCGCTTAGTTTTTTCTAGTTGAAAGATACCTTCTGTTAACTGCTAAAGTTAGTGTTAACTATACATTTAATAGATTTCGTATTGCCAAGTCAATATAATTCTATATACATATTTATTAGGTCGGGTAATTTGCAAAAAAATTTGGTGTGAAACGAGTTTTCGTTAGAGCTTATTTTGACCTGTTGGGTCCTCATGTTATGACATTTATGATAAATTGTTGAATTTTGAGTTGTCAACTAACGGTCAGACGGCAGTTCGTATATTTATTGACCTCGTTAAGTAGTTCCGAATCAATTAACCTCTGTTGCGAGACGTTTTGCTATGTTTTGCGTTCAATTGTTTGAAATCTGTTTTATTTGCTATGGATGAGTTGCCATCTAATCTATATCTAAGATTCTATACCAAAATAATAAAGAGAGATTTGATGTTTTTTTATGTTTTGTTTATAATACTTACTTACTTATCGTATGGGCTATACTTACCGTAGTGTTCCGATTTTGTAGGCATCTGACATGGCTTAACGACTGTTGTCGAATGACAACAACCGGGACCGACAGCTTAACGAGCTCTCCGAAGCACGGAGACGCTAAAAAGGTAAACCACATTGGCGGTCACCCATCTATCGACTGACTGCGAACCTAGTTACTTAACTCGTCGCTCACGTACGGAGCGGTGAGAGCATCTAGCTATGAGCTACTGTTTGTAATGAAAGAAATCGAATACAACTTAATTGCTCTTAAAATTCTTTCACCTATACAATTACCTATTATATAGATACTAGCTGTGCCCCGCGGTTTTGCCCGCGTTAAACTTTATAAATTATCACTGCTCCTCCCCCGTAGGTGATAGCGTGATAATATGTAGCCTATGTGTTGACCCGATCTCACTATAATATTCATGTAAAATTTCAAGTGAATTCATGCAGTACTTTTTGAGTTTAGCCCGGACATTCATACAGACAAACAGACACACAGACAAAAATTCTAAAAACTATATTTTTGGCTTCGATATCGATTGTAGATCACGCCCCAATTATCATTTAAAAAAAATATTCAATGTACAATTCTAACTTGCCTACGATTTTATTATATGTATAGATTCTAGACTTTTGGTAGAAATTCTGATAGAAATGTATGATTTATGTCCTAGAAAGAATAACAGGGCCACTCCAAACCATCCCGTGGGTGTCGTAAAAGGCGACGAAGGGATACACCAAGTAGTCAAGCGGCAACGCTTTCTGTGTACTTATTTACTACCTTCAACTGCTGTCGCCAACTTGTATGCCAGGCGCGGTGACTAAGGCAAACCTCTCCAAATGGCGACGTTATACAAACTTTAGGGGGAGGCTTATGTCCAGCAGTGAACGATATCAGGCTGAAGATTAGATAGAAATCGTATTTCAATGACTTCTGGCAAATACTGGCATGACCGCAGCAGGTGTATAAACCCTTCGCTATTATAATGTGATAAACCGTACGGTACGTACACACGGCTACATATCAAGCTATACATTTCCAGTATAAGCTGATCTCGCGTTGTATAGGATTTCCATACAATGAGAGGCCAGCTACCTTATATTGGAAATATATAGTATGTGTACGTACACTAAGGCTTAGTTTTTCTATAGTTATTATCTAATTCTCGTACCAATAAGGGTCGATTACATTTCATGAACTATATACATATTAATGCATCTAATTTATCTTTACATGATAATGAATGCACTTGTCCTATTTTTTGCACCACAGCTTCACAGTATATTATATGTAGTACATTATTTTCTAGCGGAATGGTGCCGTATATATGTAATCTTTCTGTTAAAATCGAGTCGCTGGTACTGTTTAAATTTCCTACCGCTTTTTTACGTTTATCTGAATTAGTTACAACATATATATCTCCTCATATACTCCTCCAATAAAATTATGTAACAATTGAATTACATCTAGAAATTCGAACCTAAATCTATGTATAACAACTTAGTTGCATAGTGAAATCGTATATTTATAAGTAGGCCGAATTGATCACGCATTGATTGGAGTAGTAGAGTCGTATAACTTTTGTGCGGTCATAATGCATCGTTTAAATTATGTGTTTGATCTTCAACCTGACGACATCCAGCGACAATTTATACATCATAATACGTCGAATAATATGAGCGAAGAATTTAAATATTCGCCACAAATTCTGCTCTTCGACATTTACAAGAGGAAGCCTTTTATTATAGTGTTATATGTTACTCGACTGTCTTGTGCAATTAGCGGTATAAAGTCCAAATGCAAATAATGCTTTTGATTCTGTCTTTGACACAGCTGAACCCAATAAAAGACTTTTGATGGCAATACATCTCTCTATCTTTAATATAGTTCGTATGAAAAGAACAGTTGCAAATGTTGTTTATCTTTCCGTTCGATCGCTATTCGACTCACATTACTGCGTTGTTGAGAGCTAAAGATGTCGATTTTGCAAATCGTAAACTAGCTTTATTGATATGACTGTAAACAAACGACTCCTCCGCCTACATGCTTCATTAAGATTTTTAGAGTGATCTCATTATAAAATGCTATCTTAGTTGTCATTTTTATCGATCATTTACGTGACGCTGTTATATTTTAACCGGCTTTAAAAAGAAGGAGGTCATCAATTCGATTCGAATGTATGTTTTTATATATATCATCTGATTACAACAATGGATACCATAATGTAATATATAATCGTCAATAAAAGTATGAAGGATTACCTACATTACACTTGCAGTTAATATTACCTGTTACCTATATGAAATTATGATCACCACGATCATGAGAGTGATGGAATAGAAAGTGCTCCTGTGTTTGCGCACACACTTGAGCACTATAATATGTCCTGCGCAGATGGCTAATCTCTGTTGAGACTGGCCGCCGTGGCTGAAATTCGGCTAGGAGGACATTATTATTATTATATGAAATTAACTTACATCTGTAACTTCCTTCAATCTGAAATGACCTTGACTTTTTGCACCTGAAAACATTCTGATTCACTTGCCATATGAAGTTACTTTGTATTGGAAATTATTTTGCATCTGTAATTGCCTCCCATCTGAAACCATTCCGAATTACTTCGCATTTTAAGTTACCTCATATTTTAAATTATCAATTTAAAATACGAGGTAAACAAATAAATCAAATTGAGATGTAAGAGTGAAAAAAACAGTTTTCAACTTAATAAGAATGTATGAATATGTGGCACTTTAAGAAAAACCCACACCCGAAGCCATGGGTGGAAGCAAATAAAACATAAGTTTGTATAGGAAAGTCGCAGCTAGGAATGGTTCTTAATAAAAATAAATTTATTGTTTTGGAAAGTAAACTAATCTTTTTGAACGCTGTAAATAAGTGGTCCATAGGCCCTAAGGTGTTCTTATCTTTCTTCAGTATTTCGCGCCAAATCTAAACAATGGTAGAAATAAAGGCAATAAAATTGTCATTAGTTTAGTGAGCACGGCTAATATATAAAGCTATACCTAGGTATCTTTAGTTGTGTTCTATGTGGGAATAAATTTTCACACGTACCTATTATAAGTATTGGAGAGAGATGACCTTTATTTAAGTTAGTTGGTGCAACTAGTTAAGGCTAGTGTTATTAAAATTTTGAAGTGTTAATATTTTCAGTCCGGAGTCAGCAAGTCGGCTGTGTTGCACATCCCTGTGTCTGACTGAATGACCGTTACTTGAAGTTATAAAAGAGAAGAAATAATATATAATGGTTAACGGTTGATCCTGATTCTAAGCAATACCGTCTTGTCTCGGTAGGGGTACTTGCGTACATCACTTTGACCCTTCAGGATCTTTTGTACCAAAGCCACGACTAAAGTAATAATATCTGGGGATAATGTCACACAGATCATCCTGGCCCCAAACTAAGCAAAGCTTGTACTATGGGTACCAGGCGACGATATACATACTTGTATAGATAGATAAATACATATATACATAGAAAACATCCATGACTCAGGAACAAATATTCGTGCTCATCACACAAATATTTGCACTTACCGGGATTCGAACCCAGGACCACCAGCTTCGTAGGCAGGAGCACTACCAACTAGGCTATGGTGACCGTCTAGAAATAACTGCTAAATTAATTTAATATCATATCATTTCTTACTACCTTCTTCGTATCAGCCGAAAGACGTCCACACCTGGACATTTTTTTTTATATTTCTTATTTTATCTATTTTCCAGACGGGCCAGTTGACGTGGTTGGCAAACGCTTGATTTCACGCCGGAGGTCGTGAGTTCGATTCCCACCTAGGACAGATATTTGTGTGCATGCGTACATGTCTGGTTGTCCTGAGGTTGGGTGTAATTTATCAATATAAGTATATATTAACAAAAGAAATAGTATATGTATAAATAATGGCCCAGGATATTATTATTATTACTTACTTATAAAGATATAATTTTTTATAAGAGAAACTTTGTTTTGATGATCTTTGTTTTAGGTAACCGTCTAACTAAATTATATATGAAGTGGTGAAACCTTGTGGGCAACCGCTGAGGTATCGCATACTATGTACAAATGTAAAAACCCAATGACGGTGTACCGTTAGCAAAACAATTGAGAACAACGAGGAAAGGATCCATATTATTAAATAGTTACGTAAAATTAAATCAATCCGTGCATAAATATACGTAAGTAGAAACCTACTTGTGACGTACATAAGTGATACTGATAATAAAACAAATGCGTCCAAGTCTTTACGTTAGATTGAATTAAATAAATTTTATTTATCTTATACTTGAAAATGTATTTTTATTAAGTATGTTTTCATTTATGTACAGACGCCAGCTCATCAAGCTACCCCAATCTGTCAATTTTCCCCAATTGAAAGTGAACCTTATGCTTTTGTGATAAAGTTGAAAATCTATAAAAGAAATTTGACAGATTGGGGTAGCCGGGTGTGCTGGCGTTTGAACCTAAACTGATTATTCAAGCGTTTGTAAATTACAACATGCAATTTTATATGTATTGCGCCGATACTGCCGTATAAGCCAACTATTACATGTCAAAAATCAAGCGAACAAAAATCTATGAAAACACGTTAAAAACACG
This sequence comes from Pseudoips prasinana, assembly GCA_951640165.1. Lineage (NCBI taxonomy): Eukaryota > Metazoa > Arthropoda > Insecta > Lepidoptera > Nolidae > Pseudoips > Pseudoips prasinana. The sequence continues at coordinate 12,495,932 of OX621239.1, forward strand.
GATATTTAATAAAATGATTAATTGTGATCAAAATATAAACTTAATGACAAATAAAAAGCAACAAAATTAATTCTGATCAAAAATGCACTAAGTACATCCTACTTAATAATATAAACGTGTAAGTTTGTAAGTGTAGTGGATGTATGGATATTAGTTACTCTTGAAACTTTCAAGTAATATAGGTTATATATCCGATTAACACATAGTATATAAAGATATATATTTATAAAGTTTAACGCGGGTAATATGAGGGGCACAGCTAGTATAAAATAAGAATATAAATTGAGATGTAATTTTTCGAGATTATTTTGTTTTAAGCATTTTTAGAGTTGACATTAAAATATATCTTATCTAGCCAAAGTATGTAGTTAATTTGTACTTTGTGGTCAAAGATGTTCTTCAAAATATATTCAAAATGGATATATACTATGTTTATTAACAACATGAACCTATCAACATTGACTAAACATTCACGTCGACCCCTTGTTTCAGGTTGAAACCGATGCAAGTTTTCAAAATCTTCCACGATACAGGAATACATTAGCCTAGTACAGGAGTTGCTTTTAATAAAAAATATATAAGTCATTCCCAATCTCAAGAGCCCTATATCATAAATGTTACAATAACCAAATAACTCTAATAATACGTATTACTGTAATACATATTTGGGACATGTTTTATATGTAATACGTATTACATATAACACTTGTTCCAAAAGATTTGGTCAATAACACAAAACATAAGTTCAAACAATAACACGGTAGCAGAAACGCAAGAACACCCGATAAGGTTATTACAAACTCATAAATAAAGCAATGACAAATAATGTTTAAGACACTTAAGCACCACGTATCGACGCAAGGGACATGACGTAAGTATAGTCGACGCAATGACCTCATCACCGTCTTTATTTCGTTTGCAATAAGTGCGGTTTTCGTAGTCCAAGTGTATCTACTAACGCGACGTTGACAGCATAAAGGGTGCAGGCGTCCAAGTTGTCAAACGAGAAGTTTTTATCGCCTGTCGCAGTTGAATAGAAATGAGCCTTGAATAATGCATGGTTGCCTATCCCCGCACCTTCCCCGCGCCTCTCCAAACTGATTTGTTGCAACCGATGTCGTTGCAACAACGCGATCACGCTCATGCACAGGTGTTTACGTTGCGACTATAAGATTGTATGTCTATTTATTATACGTAGTATGTTACCACGTTCTAATGTTACTACAATGCTACTGTACTCCGAAAATCAATAATAATAATAATATCTTAGGACATTATTCACATACGGCCGTCTGATACCAAACTAAGCATAGCTTGTACTATGCAAACCAGATAACTGATATACTACTTTTCTTTAGTAAATACATACTTATATAGATAATTACACCCAGACTCAGGATAAACAGACATGTTCATGCACACGAATATCTGTCCTGTGTGGGAATCGAATCCACGACCTGCGGCGTGAAATGCATTTATTGTTTTATGATTTACAAGCTGTGCCCCGCGGTTCTACCCGCGTTAAACTTTATAAATTATAGCCTATGTGTTAATCTGTGGTGACTATGTTTGAATGATTAATTAAATAAAAAAATGATTAATTAAATTAAATAAAAATCCAGGGTGCAAGTTAACTCCATACCAAATTTTATTAAAATCGCTCCAGCCGTTTAGAGTTGAAGAAGTAACAAACATACACACTCACAAACTTTCGCCTTTATAATATTAGTGTCATTAATTAGCTAAACTTGAGTGCTAAGCCGGTGGTCGTGGGCTCGAACTCTACCCAGGACAAATATATGTGTGATAGCGCTATTATTCGTTCTGTGTCTGGTTGCCATACTAATGCCGTTGACGCACTGGCTCAGCCTAGTTTGGGGTCACATGGCAGTATGTTTGTTATCACAACATATTTATTTTATTTATTTAAAACCAGCGCTTGGTGTGATCGACTGTGACATCGCTACATGTTTTATAAGCCAGTAAAAATAAAAATTGAAATTGAACTTTATAAAGACATTGCCAGTTCAATGACTAATAAATAGTCATGCATTGAAGCGAACTTTATAAACAAGCAATCTACTGATACAAAACGTATCCAGCTACCCCAATCTGTCAAATTTCTTTTATAGATTTTCAACTTTATCATATAAGCATAAGGTTCACTTTCTATTTGGGAAATTTGGCAGATTGGGTTAGCTTGATGTGCTGGAGTCTGTACCCAGAGTAGAACAACGAAATATGGGTCACACAAATTATTATGCGAAGGGGGATCAAACCCAAACACGTGCGTCCCGCTTATTAAACAGCGAAGAGACTTTTAAATAACTTGAAATGCTCGTTGCAAAATAATAATATTTCTTTATCGTTTTTAGGGTTCGGACGGAACCCTATCACTAGGTCTGCAATGTCACTCCAGCCTGTCTGCCAGTGCCGTGGACTTATCTCAAGAACACACACACTAATATTATAAAGGCGAAATTTTTAGAGTATGTGAGTGTACGTGATTGTTACTTCTTCACGTCTAAACAGCTTGAGCGATTTTAATAAAATTTGGTATGGAGTTAGCTGACACCCTTGATTAACACATAGGCTATAATTTATAAAGTTTAACGCGGGTATAATCGCGGGGCACAGCTAGTAAGTAAATAGTTGACATTTTCACAGATGGTGTATTCGTATTGACGCTATAATAACAAATAATACTAGTCTCTCGATGGTACAGAACCTTTCGTGTTCGAGGTGCCCGACTCGCCCTTAGCCGTTTATTATTAATGTAAGTTTATTCGTCTGGTCTTATCAATGTGGCACCTTGCTTATAAAATACTAGCTGTGCCCCGCAGTTTTTACCTGTTATATGTATGTACTTGGAAATTTATAAGTACTATCTGTGTCCGCGACTACATCCGCACGTTTTGTAATGTCGTCCTTGAGGGTAAAACTTTTACAAACTTTGAATGTCATATTTATTTATATCGAATCAAAAGCCTTAAAAATAAGTTTCAATTTTCAATGTCTAAAAATGGCATACTTCTATACAACTTTTCAACCCCTTACAACCGTTTTCACATAAAAAAGTAACCCATGTCCTTTCTCAGGCTCTGGACTACCTGTGTAAAAAATTTCATTTAATTCGGTCTGTTGATCAATTATGAGTATTTATGAGGTATTACAACATCTCTTTCGAGGGAAATAAATTTCGGGTATAATACAGAATTTAGAACATTGATATTTTTTGTATAAGTACGGCTTTGTTTCTCCATTCTATTGAAAAGAAGTCGCAGGCTTGCAATAAAATGTGTGCTTGTAAATCGGAGATAGAGAAGTCGATACCACAGTAATGGGTATACTCTCTCTACGAAAAACACCGTTAATACCGCCGAAAGAAAGACGCTGTCAGGATCGTAGTGTATCCAACGATGGCTGCATCATTTTCACTTCCTGTGCCTCAGACCATTAAGCCACAAGGTATCAGGTGCCAATCTTCTCAGTAAAGCAGGCAGAATTGAATTGATTTGCGAAAAGCTTGGTTACAGAAAATAATTTCAAATGAATGTACAGGGTTTAGACAATTAACTTTCCCCCTTCAATTGGGGTGCATTTTTAATGTTTATTGTTATCTAAGAACGATTCTTAACAATGAATCTGGATCTCAATTAGCATACTATCCGCTTATAAATTTGAATAAGTAGTTATATTCTTTGCAGTGTGGTGACGGTGAATATCAGAATATCATCAGTCCATCTCATCCCGTGGGGAGCGTAGAAGTCGACCCGAGGGAATACCTACCAGAGGAAGGGCAGCATCTTCTTTTTGAGTACTAATACCATCATATGCGATCGCCAGCCCGTCTACCAAGCGTGGCGATTATGGCATATCCTCCAAGATGGATCTTAAGGGAAGCTTTTGTCCAGCAGTGGACTTCTTATGCATGTTATGATGATGAGTTATATGCTTTGTATTTAAAGTATCATGTTATGATAGAAGTCGGGTATTCATGATGTTTATAACCGACTCAACTGGGGAAGTACCTCCATACAGAATACACACCAGATAATAATAGCATTTCGCTTACGCCTTAATAAGTAACCTTAAAGAGCATTGGAGAGGTCTATGCTCGGAGCTTCCCTTGCGAGATTGAATCAGAAATGTTAAAATTCACTGGAAAAGTGAAGTCACCGATATAGCATAAAGAATTACCAAAGGTAGTGGATAGGGCACATAGCTCGTAGAAGTGACGGCCGTTGGGCTAGCACCCGAATACGCAGCGTGGGTTAGCCCCCACATGATGGACCGACGTAGCTGATGGATGCGGATAGGAGGACCAGACCTTGAAGATATCCTAGGGGGAGGATTTTGGTTTGCAGTGAACTTTTTCTGGCTGGCAAATAAGGTTTCTTTTCTTTCTTTCTTCTTTTTAAAGACAACGCCTTTATTACTACTAACTAGGGAATCTAATCCCTGTGTCGCGGGGTACTGTACAAACATAATAGACGGACACAAATTACATCCAGACTCAGAACAACTACTTATGGGTCACACAAATAGTTGTCCAGCGCGGGACTCGAACCCGCAACACGAAGAGGCGAGGCGACTGTCTTAGCTGCTGCGCCACACTTGCAGTCAATAGTGCAGTGAGGTAAGGGTAAGGTTGCACAAACCTCCTCAAGGAATCGGTGAGTGATGCTATGTGTACATACGTTTATGACTACTAGTAGGTAATAGTTTATTTGTCTGCTCGTTTGCGACAAACGTCAGACGTAATATTTTTTCATGTTTGTCGTTTCAAACAATGTGTACAGAAACGTTTACCTAAGGGACTTAACAGGACTATTGTAATCAGTGTCTGGAAAGTGTTCTATTGTTACGGAACTGTTTTAAATAACGGAATATTTTATTTATGAAAAAGTTAAAGTACTCTTTGGGACTTAGAAATAGATTAACAACTTGTTTGAGGGTCTTTGGTTTAGTACAATTAATAGAAAGCATCTTGTAATTAGTAAAAACTAGCTGTGCCCCGCGGTTTTACCCGCGTTAAACTTTATAAATTATAGCCTATGTGTTAATCTAGGGTGTTAGCTAACTCCGTACCAAAATTTATTCAAATTTCATCGCTCCAGTCGTTTAGACGTGAAGAAGTAACAAACATACAACACTCACAAACTTTCGAGTTTATAATATTAGGTCTTTACCTATGAAATTGCCGTTCTGCAGTACTGGCCATTTCAAATCAAAATAATTTTTGTTTGGCTAAGAATTCTAATTTCAAATTAATTTTATTTTAAAAACATGGATTCTTTTTTCCAAAAGTAGTCATTTCTTTATTGATTAGTGTTACATTTTCATCGCATTTCAATCTTTTTCGTCATCATGGATACGTTAAAAATTCGAGTAATTATGGAATATGAGTACCGTCGTGGCAGCAACGCGGCACAAGCGGCACGCAACATCAACGACGTTTACGGAGCTAACACTACAAACCAACGCACCACCTGTTATTGGTTTGCTCGCTTCCGTTCTGGAAATTTCGACCTGAAAAATGAACCTCGCGGTCGTCCGAAGACTTTGGTCGACAATGACGAATTAAAGGCGGTTGTGGAAGCTGATGATACACAATCTACGGCTGAATTAGCAGCAGCTTTCGACGTTAGCGTCAAAACAATATTGGTCCATTTGCGTCAAATTGGCAAGGTAAAAAAGCTTGACAAATGGGTGCCCCACGAACTCAATGATCGCCAGCGCGAAGTACGCGTCGAGACATGCCTTGCACTGCTCAACAGACACACAAATGAAGGAATTTTGAACCGCATTGTTACCTGCGATGAAAAATGGATTCTGTTTGATAACCGCAAGCGCTCAGCAAGTTGGTTGGATCCTGGTTCAGCACCTAAACAATGCCCTAAACGAAAACTTACCCCTAGAAAAGTGATGGTCACTGTTTGGTGGTCTAGCGCCGGTGTGATTCATCACAGCTTCTTACCAAACGGGGTGAGCATTACTGCAGATGTGTACTGTGAAGAACTGAGCACAATGATGGAGAAGCTGGCGCATCTCCAACCAGCATTGGTCAATTGCTCGTCTCCGCTGCTCCTGCACGACAACGCGCGACCTCATACTGCACAGCAGACGGTCTCCAAGTTGCAAGAACTGGGGTTGGAAGCTCTCCGTCATCCGCCCTACTCACCAGACCTTGCGCCTACAGACTACTACTTTTTCCAGAATTTGGATAACTTCTTGGCGGGAAAAAAATTCAATACCCGAGAGGCAGTACAAAATGCCTTTGAAGAATTTGTTGCCTCCCGTCCAGCTGATTTCTTTAAGAAGGGCATCAATAAACTGCCACTGCGATGTCAAAGATGCATTGATTGCATGGGTGATTACTTCGATTAATACAAATAAAAAAATTCATGAAAAAAATTCGTTTAAATTTTTTCATACAAAACGGCAATTTCATAGGTAAAGACCTATTATTAGTATGATAAACAAATTACCTCCAAATCAACATCATCAGCCTGATATGGTCAGCACGGTTGGCGTGTGATCTATTTTACTGTTTGCCTTTCACGCCGCAGGTTGTGGGTTCGATTCCCACACAGGACAGATATATGTGTGCATGAACATGTCTGTTTGTCCTGGGTCTGGGTGCAATTATCTATTTTAAGTATGTATTTACAAGTCTCTACTGTACTGTGTGGTAACTTCGTCTATTTGTGGTGAGACAATAAATTGATTTCATTATTATTATACTCGTATAAGTTTTATTTCAATCAGCTGGCAAACATCATCATTTAAGCCAGCATTATGTTTATTAAACAATAATGATATTTCTTAATCCCTTTTTAGGTTAAAGGGGGAGAGTTGCTCAAGACAGGCAGCAATGGAAACTACTGGAGGAGGCCTTTGCCAAGAGGCACACTGTGTTGAAAGAAATCCTATAGCTAAAAGAACCAAACAATACAGCCATAAAAATTAAATCTCTCACCCAATTTAACGGGCTATATAAATGTTAGGTTAAAGAAAGGTTTTACGTAAATAATCTCCAACCTCAAAATTGGACTTCAGAATAAAATAAAATAAAATAAAAAAGGTTTTTATTCACGTAGACTTTAAAAAAGCGCTTGTAAATAGTCAGAACATGTTGGTAGTAATATAGTTGTATACATTAGATATTATTTCTAGTAACATAGATATTTAGGTACATCTTGTATGCAAACATTTATAAAATTTATTTTATTACAGAAATGATATTTAGCTAGCTCGTATCAAGTTATTGTCAAGAATAGTTATTAAATCTCAGTAAAAGAAAAACACCGAGAAATAGAATATTAAAACACGTTTATTTGTTATTGTTATTATTACTAGTATATTTAAAACGGGTCAGCAGACTAACTAGAGTAGAACTCGTGCTATCTGATTCCCGCACATTACAACTATTTGTGTGACACATAAGTAGTTGTTCTGAGTCTGGGTGCGCTTTGTGTCCGGGATTAATTTCAATTGTGCGGGCGTTATCTTAAATAAAATAGGTCGGTACATTACAGAATTATAGTAAACTATTATTCATATAAGGAAAGTACCATAACAAGCTACGTTTAGCTGGAAGTAACCGAGCCATATGTGGCCGCTGTTCTGGTTTGTTACTAGGACTATGTTGTAACTTGTAGAACGCAGTACCTAAGCACATTATTGCTAGATACCGCTCCATTCTTCGGTGGAAACTAACCAGATAGAGATTTGAATTACTACGTATTCAGTTGGAGTCCAAAATGGTTAGTTTATTTTAATATAAATCTATAATATATAATAATAATAAGACGGGCCAGCTGGCGTGGTTGGCAAATGCTTTCTTTTCACGCCGGAGGTCGTGGGTTAGATTTCCACCCAGGACAAATATTTGTGTGCATTGTGCTGGGTGTAATTATCCATACAAGTGTGTCTTTACGAAAGAAAAAGTATATGTAGTATATATATATATATAGTTTCCACAGTACAAGTTCTGCTTAGTTTGGGATCATATGGCCGTGTATAAATAATGTCCCAAGATAATATTATAATAATTCCAAATGGGCCAGAACGTTGTTGTACGCAACTCTATGTTTTCACTTCCCCGAACACCAACACGTGCCATCAAACCTCAGTGCAATTTTACACCTGACGATGACCGACACCGAAAAAATGCTGCCGAAATCTCAGTAGTACCTAGTAGTATATTTATGAATCGAAATCAAAACACAAGGACTTCAAAAGGTTTTTTTCTATAAAAAACATGATATACTAATTAACGTAGATGAGTCAGCTTATAAGTGAGTTTCTATTTCCATGTTAATAAGATATATAGGTATGATGATATATATTAAGACATAATGCAATTCATCTAAACAAATAAATAAAATTGGAGTGTCTGTTTGTAATATTGAAATAACCGGTTTTTCAAAAAAACATTTTTTAAATTTTTTGTCTGTCTGTCTGTCTGTTTGTTCCGGCTAATCTCTGAAATGGCTGGACCGATTTTGACGGGACTTTTATCGGCAGGTAGCTGATGTAATAAGGGGTAACTTAGACTACTTTTATTTTAGAAAAGCCTTTTATTTTACTTAATAACAAAAAATAACTAAATAAACTAATTAACACGCGGACGAAGTCGCGGGCACAGCTAGTACACAATAACATCCTTTCAGCTTAGTACTCACACCGTTTATGGAACGGCCCTGTACAGAAGTATACGTATAAATTTTAAGAGCGAGTGCTCCTATCCGCAAGTTTTCCAGTTCAATGCGCTCTCTCCAAAGCTCATTCAGATTAAGTTTGTTTGTTGGCGGGAAAAACTTTACGAGACTAGCGTTGAGAGTATAACAACATTTTCGTTTGTACCACTTGTTAAAGACGACTTCTGTGTTCAAGTGGTGTAAATCCTTTCGATTGGGGTTTCTGCCCGTGAGGTGTTGTCAAGAAGGTATATTAAGAATGATAAGAGTTCATTCACCATATTACTTTTAATTTATAGATAGAGCTTCTAATAACAAATAGGAAAACACAATACCTTGAAATTTTTTGCTCTAATTATTACATTTAAAATAATCGATTCTACTAAATATTATTTTGTATAAACGTTGCACAATATCCTCGATGTTTGTGAACCAATTTTGAAAACTCTCGAATATTTTACTACATCGTATCTGAATGTTTCCGTCAATATATAGTAGTTCTATGCCTGGATGTACAGACGCCAGCACATCCAGCTACCCCAATCTGTCAAATTTATTTTATAGATTTTCAACTTTATCACCAAAGTATGCACTTTCAATTGGAGAAATTTTACAGATTCGAGTAGCTTGATGTGCTGGCGTTTGTACCTAGTTTTATAATTGGATCTAGATTGAAAGATGAATACTTAATTGAAGTTAGGAATTTGTTTGGAAAAATAGAAGATAACAACAATTCCTTACACAATTTTATTCTTGAAGTTTTCCAAAAACAGTTATATATTACATAAACATGTTGTACATGATTTTATGTATCAGCAATAGCTTTCGCAACACGCCAAGTAATGACACTTATAGGCAAATTGATACCTTGAGCTACTACCTTATAGCTGTCTCATTGTAATTTTCGTAAAGATCTATAATTTATCGATAATAAAACAGCCCATGCTACTCGATAATGTAGCTTTCTAAAGGCGAACGATTTTTTTAATAAGTTCAGTAGTTTTCGAAATTGTCGTATAAGTACAAACAATCATACGAAAGATTTATTTAATTTGAATTGAAAAACTCAAACCTCTATTTTCTTTTTCACACTAATATTACAAAGGCGAAAGGTTGTGAGTGTGTATGTTTGTTACTTCTTCACACAAAACCTACCGAACGAATTTTGATTAAACTTTGTAGTAACATAGGCTACGATTTATAGTTTAACCTGGGTAAAACCGCGGGGCACAACTAGTAATTTTATAAATATTTTATTGCCGTAAAAATGCGGTATAATTATCATCTATCTATTTTTTGGGGTATCTTGGTATTTATAATGTTTTTTTGCCTCCTCGCTTTCTATAAATAACTATATTTTGTTATTAATATATTTATTTTATTGTAGATTTAAGGTCGTTGCAGATCTCAAGGCTGTTTAGTTTTTCCCAAAACGTGGCTAAGCATCATAGCTTTGAATTTCTGCATACTGATTTAGAAAACTAGTATACTTCTACTGAAACCTATCCGTATAATAAAGTTACTTCTGCATAATCTTTACTTTACAGGAGAACGATTTGAAATTTGCCTAGTACAAAATCAGCTGTACACTTTACATAATTTTTCTAGAAATTCACTTATTTATAGAACAACTAGCTGTGTCCCGCGGTTTTACCCGCGTTAAACTAAAATAAAATTATCACAGCTACTCCCCCGTAGGTGATAGCGTCATAATATGTAGCCTATATGTTGACCCGACCTCTTAGTAATGTTCATGGAAAATTTTAAGTAAATCCATGCAGTATTTTTTGAGTTTAGCCCGTACATACATACAGATAAACAGACAAAAAATCTAAAAACTATATTTTTTGCTTCGATATCGAGTGTAGATCACGCCCCAAGTATCCTTTTAAAAAAATATTCAATGTACAGTTTTGACTTTCCTACTATTCCTCTTCCTATTCCTAGAAAAATTATGTAAAATGTTATGCTGATTTTGTAGCAGACAATTTTTAAATCACTCTCCTCTAAAGTAAAGATAATGCATAAGTAATTTCATTCTACGGATAGGTCGATATATAAGAATTTTGTCTAGCCTGTCGGGATAGTGGTTAGCGACTCTGACTGCTGTGAATCAGAGGTCGGGGGTTCTATCAACACCAGGACAAATCTCTGTGCGAGGAGCACGACCACGATACCTTAGTACAAGCTCTGCCTAATTGGGTATCAGATGGCAGTGTGGTAGTTGTGCCAATTCTTTATTTAACACCCCCCCCCCCCCCCCCTCCATACACACACAAACTCACATATGAATGGAAGTTGTTATAGTGGCTGCACTTAATAGAGTGCACGTGACGGCACTAATAGCTTACACTGACAACTGATACTCTATTATGCTCTTAATAATAACCTGTATTAAGAAAATCAGACAGATCAGAATAATAGTATTATAGTATACTAATAATAGGTTGACCTTTGCCTTCACTCAGACAAGTGTGGTACTGTACCAATGCCAGCTAAGTAATAATAAAAATACTAAATTATGAAACCTGCTTTATGTTTTTTTAATAATGACGTAATCATTATCTCGTAACAGTGAATGGAAAAATCTTTAGAAAACCTACGGTCCTGAGAGTTCTCCAAAATGTTTTAACCCTTTGCTCCCATCAGTCCGTAAGTGATCGGCGATGTCAAGCAACTAGACTCGCGGTCAGTTTATAGATGGGAAGTGACCAAAGTGATTTAATTTCTGAGCGTATCCGTGCTTCGGAGGGCAAGATAAGCTGTCGGTCCCAGTTGTGGGCGTTAGACAACAGTCCTTAATCAATGTCAGAGGCCTACTAGGCGGCTTGAACAACTCTAACACTGCCCAAACGATAAGTAAAGCTGTGTGCTATACGAGACTACATAAACTTCAATCTTATTACTTTGGAAAAAGGTCCAAAAACAATGAAAAAGAAATATAGGAAAGCCTAGTTTAGAGTAACTTGAAGTCTAACAACACGCACAAGGCCCGCGTGGTGGACTATATAGCCTATCCTCTCTTGTTGTGAAAGGAGGCCTAGTACGTACTTCACTGTGAGAGTATTGGGCTGCATTTTTATTTCACTGCGTCACCGGGTAAGAGCGTACTGCGGTGGAAGGTACCTGTTTTGGACTCGAACCTCTATTCCGGAGGGTTACCGACGTGGGTATGCTAGAGAGGGTCGGTTGTTTTGTGAAACTGTCGCTCTACAAATGTATGCTCTATATTTGTACTTTTTAACGAACGTTAAATTAAAATAAACCAGAAGGAAGACAGTTAGCATTTGAGAGATCATATACCATTAACATTGAAAATGAATAAACTAAGTGACGTAAAAATTATTCTACAATATTTTGCAAACAAAAACATTTGAAAGTCTTGATAGAAAAATAATGCTTACGACCATTCTTGTAAGGTTTGTTAAATAACACTTATAACGTGATATTTAAATGTACAATAATATATATATTTGCGTAGAGGTCTCAAGTGAACGGATCTATTACAATGCCACGGTGAGAAAGCTCGGTCGTGTTGAATGCGTTGCGCCGGCGCACAATGTGCACGTTTGCGACATCGCAATCAGCATCGTCACTATATCGAACTATAAAAGGTCAATAATAGCAACTCGATTCACTTTGTGTTTTAACTTTTAATAAAACATTTACTACGCAACTAAGCAAGTATGCACAAAGAAATTTGATACATTTTTGTAAGTTACTACTTACTTAAGCTCTTTGTAAGCTAAATCAGGCATATGTTTAAAACAAATTAGGCGCTCTAATATTTTTTTTATTGTTGTGTTTTCTTTTTTAATTTAATGAATTACTTATTAACATCATAACATTTTTTTCTAAATCTACGCTAAAACAAAAACAAAATGGAAGCATTAGCACAGTACTTACTACTGTGTTAATGCACGTGACTGCACGTGTGCGGGCAAGAGGGTCGCCTCGATACTTCGTGTACCGGGTTCGATTCCCGCATGGGATAACTATTTGTGTCACCCATAAGTAGTCGTTCTGAGTCTGGTTGTTTGTGTGTCCGTCAGTAATATGTTTGTAATTTACACTCTGGATAGGTACAAAGATAAATTTACCTAGTGCGGGCGGAGTTTAAAAAAAATTGAGTAATTAAAGTCATTGTACAAAAATACTCTCAAGATATTTTTAAAAGTGTCTATATAAGGCACTTTTTGATGCACATGACACCGATAATTATCTTCAAATATTCGCTTAAAGAAGAATTGAAATAGAAATCAAGAAACATTTCTTCATGGATGACAACCCAGACAAGATTGGACAGTTGTAATAATATAAGATGAACAGATGCAATTCATTATATTGAATAAATATTATAAAACACCTCTGTCAACAGAGCAGGTAGAGCAAAAGGAGCTATATCCGAATAACCCGTAACAAGAGCCGCCGCGACGGTGAAAGGTAAATAACACTAACACATAATATAACAAAGAGTTTTAATGAACTTCTGTTTCAGATTCCATTCAGACGACATTTCTGCTATTGTGTTTACTTTAAAATAGTTCAACTTGGTAGGCAACAATCAAATGAAAATGAAAACATTATGAGTAGAAGACGAAGACCTCACATCATCATTAAATATACGGGCACGTATAATCGTATCCAACAAAAACGATAGTAAGTCGTTAGAGGATCAAGGCAAAAGAAAAAGTCAAAGTTATGAAGTATGAATAAGTACTATGAATAGATAGGAGTGAACACAATAAGCTTTGCCCACGCGCCGATGAATCATGCGCGGGCGCACGCCGCCGCGCCGCACCGCTCGTTGCCGCAACACACACACAGTAAGAACAGCAAAAACATTACCTACTTTTGAATAAGTTTCCTTTCTCTTTCTACACCTCCGAGCGTGCACCATGCTCGGCGCCACTCGCTATATCAATAAACAATAAATGAATCATAATAATCTATCATATAATTGACTTTGACCATCGGCGAGTCAATGACATACCAAACTTGCGCAATTGAGTGTTAATTTCTTCAGCAAGCAATGCTAACCTTCAATATGACAATCACAATAAGAAAGTGTTAAAATAACGATTTTACTGTGGAACGTCGATGTTTATATGTGAACAAGCCAAATGAGAGGTAAACGTTTAAAATACTCTAAATTTTATTCTTAATCTTGATGACAGGATGACAAATAAAACGTCCTCTCACCCAGAAGACGATTTTGGAAACAGGACGGTATTCAAAAAGATATATTTAACATTTTAAGCACTATTTTCAAACAATTGTTACTATAAGGAATATGTTCCTAACCCAATCTAATTTGATCGTCTACCACGTGTGTTAAACAATTATTTCATTGTGAACACAATAAGGTTTTACATTAATAAAATTATCATAATGTAAGTGATCGTAGTATGAAGCCATATGATACAGCCGAAGAAAAAATAATGCTATTGCATCCATTAAAATTAGAGAGTCTATTGAACCAATCTAGTTCGTCAATAACTGTAGTAACGGGTTTGATTTCAAAATGTAAGAGCGGAACTGTACGATCAAATCTTTTTTTAAAGAAATCTATTTACTTATTACATTGGACATTAATTTATTGTCGCATTAACTGACCAGTCACAGCAGCCAAAGCGTGACGAAGTCGAACGAGTGGCCATGAAGTGCGTAGAGCGACTGGCAGTGATACGTAGAAACGGTGACTCACGGAGGGAGAACAAAATACAAATTACCATGTACCAGATAAGGACGAGAGGTTTCTGGAAACAGGTTTGAGATTTCGAGTTTCGATCCGATATTCTCTTGTCTGTGCCAAGCAGACTTTGCTTGAGTAAAGTTGCCGTTCACGACACTCGGGAAGGCGCACAGCTAGCTTTTTTATTCCAATGTTTAACAATTAGGATTTATTGTAACTGGCCTTCGTCGGCTTGTCGATTAATGGTTGTTAACGTAATTAGTCACAGACCGGTTCGATAACTTTCCCGTCTTACTTTAGAGCGCTATCTGCTGGTGTTTATTAGCAGATTTTGTTCTTTATCTTATCAAGCAAAGGTTACCTACTGAACACTTTCTTTATCATGACATGGCCTGTGGCAAGGTGATGTCACCGCTACTTCAGTCCTCTTATCTTAACGACGATAAAACGTTAGTTAGGAATGTTCTACAAGTTAGCTAATAAAACGTGTAGATCTAAGCGTCCTGTCATCTTTGCTGTTAGTTAATAGTAACTGTATTATGATGCTTAGATTAAGATACAAAGCAGATAAAGTTATAATGAGTCTGATTAGTTAGTACGAGTCATAATGTGAAAATACAGTAGCGTAGTATCAACAGCCGTTTCGCGTGTGATTATCGAGCGGTGCAGTGATCGCTGAAGAAAGTCTCCACACGATTACAGGAATTTTCCGACTCGGTGGAAATGATCGCGTCTCGTTGAATCATTACATGTTTTTGCCTCAATGCTGCCTCAGAGAAAACGCACGTATACAACACGTTCATAAAATTAAACATCAAAGTTGACGTTTAGATTGATATTTTCAATTTGCTGGCGTTCTTTGCAAATAACTATGTTGTACTAGTGCCAATATGAGGCAGTCATAGACGATATTCTCTACATGTACCTAGCCTCTAATGGCTAAATATCCATATTTTGATTTATTTGTTACAGGGAATGTTAGTCGGTAAAAATTATTCATAGTTTTAAATCTTAAGTTACATTAAGTTTTGTCACTCGAAAAAGTACAATAGTTCCTTTTACGGTAATAGGTCTATTTATAATGATAATGGGTAGTCGATAATTGTGTAGTGTTGACGTCACAAACGACCAGTTGGCAGTGTGAGCGGTCTATAGAAACACATGTATATTCATTGGCTGATTCCACTTCTTCCAACTTGTCTGTGTTGGGTATATTATTTCTGTGGTTACAATGTAAGATTTGTTATGCTTAGAATCTCTGGAAATTTCATTTGAATTATCTGTACATGATTTAAGATGTATTTATAATGAATATAAGACCATTGTCGTATCTATGTCTGATTTTTTAAGGAACATACCTATATAGGTAGACGCGTAAGTTTATCGGGTTATCTTTTGTAATTACGTTTATTTATTAGCGAATGACTCATATTTTCAACAGAATTATTAGATAAGGATGATAAGTCGTTGTGTTCCTCAATATTTTACTGAACCATCATTACTCTGTAGTGTTGGTATTAATTAGCAAATATGAAAAGGACAAACGAATTTGAGCGCTCTATCAACTAGGGTATAATTGGTTGATGCCTTGATGCAAGTTTGAACTGATAAAAAGATTTGTCTATCACAATTCTTTATGTTTCGATTCTAAACTAGCCTGCTGACGACTGTCAGTTGTCTATAGTAATAGGGTAAATAAGATAGATAATATAGTCACTTAATACAAAAGTAATTATCAAGCATGACATAATATACATGGATATCATGAATGGAACAACATAAGTAAGGATAAAAGTAGGTTGTATTAGAGGCGGCGCAGCTGTAAGGTAGTATACAAAATCGGAACAAGGTATTGAAGGTATAATTTGATCGTGGTCCAACAATCGTTAAGCTACTGTTACCAGTTCTCCGGCAACCGGTTTGTCCACTTCCCGCGCCGAAACAACGCCAATCATAGCCTTAACACTAAAGCCGGAGAGCCTTTTACGATTACACTTACAGACAGTATCTCTTTACGTTTTGCTTCCTTAGCTTTTCCTGAGAACCTATTTAATTCAATCAATTATGCAGCAATATAGATGACAGAATAATAATTTGTGAAGGATAATTTGTAGTCTGTAGTAAGAGCTGCATAATCCACGATAATTGTATGTCGTTTTTATTCAGTAACATATAGACTAATACTTATATTACTATTGTAAAGTGGCTTTACGTCGTTAAATATCTAGACACGCAGTCTATCTATAGACATATACATGTACCTAGGTAATAAACCTACTAAGCGATAACAAGAATATTAGAAGTATTCGTTTATGATGGGTGACCGCCAAAGTCCTTGAATTTCTCAGCGTTTCTGTCCAAACGTATGTATATTGAACTGTTGGACAACAGTAGATAATCGATTTCAAGACTCTTCTAGGCGACTTTTGTAACTCTCGAAACTAGGGTAGGGTAAAAAGAGTATGTAACCATAGCGGAAAAGAATTAGAAGTAGGTACAGTACATATGTATCCAATAAACATCTGTAGGAAGATGACTTATACTGGTAATGATGAGTCAAGTTCCTTGTTCCTTTGTGATAGTTTAAAATTATAAAACGATTATACAACCATTGGCACCAATCACTCTCCTCACACACACGCCGAAATTATCGCATGCATCGATGCCAATAGATCGATCTGATTGATGGCTGTTCCGCCGCGGGGCATTTATTCATTCGTGATACGGTGTAGGCGGATTGACAGCAACAATCAAGGCAAATCCAAAAAGAAACTATCAAAATACAGCGAAAGTGCTTCCAAATCGCAACTTCCTGCGGACCTCTTCAAATTATCTGAAAGCTTAGCCGTTTTGGCCACTGGAAATTATCATGTAGCGTGCTGGAAATTGGCGTGCAACTTTAGGGACCATTTCTGAACCGAGTAATTGTTATCGAAATTTCGCGCCGGAGGGTGTGCACCTGCGGGCGCTGAGATTCATTCATGAGAGAAGCAAAATAAAGTGGCGCGCGGTCGAAAGAACAATCCGCGGCCGATAATAACAGTTGGCTTTTCTAAGAAACAGTGTGGCGCGGCGAGGAGGCTTCGACGGAGTATGCCTTTGCCTCTCGCTCGCTCATCGTGGGAGTGAGTGAGAGGGGGTGGGCGGGGCTCGTGTTATGTCACGTCGCGGGCGGTGAAGGCGTCTGGAGCGGAGCGCCGTGCACGCTGCACTCGGTGCGTCCGATACACTTCCCGACATTTCATTATGAACTCTTGTTAAGGGAGCGCCGAGCGGAGGTCAACCTCAGGTAAATATTAAATCAGGTGAAGTGCATTCATCAATTACTTGCATATCAATAATCAATCATTTCAGCGGGAAATCTTTTGAGGTTAAATTCATTTATTACTTCAACGCTTAATGCAGGAATACGTTTTCTATTTTATGGCTTATATTATATATTTTTTATACGTGATTATAAAAAATGTTATCGAACGCAGTGTAAGCTAATAAAATCACATAATTCTTTAATCAGTTAAATTCAATAATCGATGTATGGAATAATACCGCCAATTGTACTTAACTATAATTTAAGTTACTTTCTTCGTAAACTGTGTTAGTAGTAGGATCTAAATCTATATAATAATAAAATATATATTTAAATTGTAACTGGACTAAAATATTAATTATATTTAATTAGCTATTTATAAATTTTTATTTAATTACTTTTTTTAATAGTCTCACTATTGTCCGCTGGCACAGTAAAAGACGCCTAGGATAACTGTAAGCATCATGTTTAGAAAAGCAAACCGCAGATTCAGAACAATATGGTACGATACGAAGCTGGTGGTCCTGGGTTCGAATCCCGGTAAGTGCAAATATTTGTGTGATAAGCACGAATATTTGTTTCTGAGTCATGGATGTTTTCTATGTATTTATCTATCTATATGTATAAGTATGAATATCGTCGCCTGGTACCCATAGTACAAGCTTTGCTTAGTTTGGGGCTAGGATGATCAGTGTGACATTGTCCCTAGATATTATTATTATTATTAATATATATGGGTCATACACAATCATATGCTATGTGAAGTTAAATTTATAAAAAATCAGACGTTAACTAATAAAAAGCTTGAAGCCTAGTAGAGACAACGATCAAATAAATTAAATAAATCGAAAATATTGAGATATGGATATACATCTCAAATTACTAAGTTACTACGCAGAATAATACTGAATTCTTTCAGGAAAATTATTGAATTAATAATAAGAAAAAGAAAGAATCACACCATTTTTTGTGCTTCTTTGTTTTTGAATTCTAGAATTGGGATAAAAATAAAAAAGAGACTTATTCTTTAAAAATTCTTTGTATTTTTATTATCTTATTTTAACGTATATACACTTAAATATTTAAACCAACAAGGAACGAATTTATCAATATGAATATATGTATATGCTTTTTAATGTAGATAATGCTAATTTAAATGGGTTGGTACCGATATAACTATAAATTGGTAAAAAAAAGAATTGAGAACCAATTAATTCATCTTTTATTCCTTGAATTTCATTGAATTAACTAAGCGGCGACTACGAACACTTGTATACCTGAGCCTAGTTGGCCGCTGGTCTTGTAGCACAAATGAAATCACTTTTATGCATAAATAAGCCGCGCTGTATAGAAACGGCACGATTCCACCACATGGCACAATGCGACGGTTTTATTACACCAGCCAATGGTGAGGCGACGTTTATAAATCATACTTTTATGGTTATACTTAGCGATAAACTCAACATTTCTAACGTTAGAACGTTGATGCGAATATGTGTGCTTTGAGGTTCCACCCGCTGTTCAACTCAGTTCAAAACCTGGGAAACGAAGCGGTTTTATATGGAGATATTGGAATGAAAGTTTGGTGAATTGGAATGGAGCATGAGGTAAAAGATTTACAAAAAGAGTTAGAGGCAATGATTACATTACCACCACCCTACTCCCTAAGAGTGTGATCTCTGGCAAAACGGGCGGGATTTTATGTTTAACTTTATAAATTACAGCCTATTTCTTATTCGGATATATAATCTACTTACTACAAACCTTCATCAAAATCCGTTCCATAGGTTTTTTACAAAGACGACGCCTGCATTAGGGTATTTAATTCCTGTGTCGCGGAGTACTTTACAAACATATAATAGACGGACACAAATTACATCCAGACTCAGAACAACTATTTATGGGCCACACAAATAGTTGTCCGGCGCGGGAGTTGAACCCGCGACACGAAGCGGCGAGGCGACTGTCTAAGCCGCTGCGCCACACCTTTTTGAGTTAAGGAGTAACAAACAAACTTTCGCATTTATAATATTAGTAGAATAACTTGCAGGTAATTTTGATTTTGTCGTTGATACTTCTCATTTTAAAAGATGTACATTAAATAATTCCTGGCATAGTCATATCGTGATTGATGTATGGGCAACAAAACTAAAGATTGCCAGTTACCACGCCGATGATGGTAAGTACAGACTTAATTGTAGGAGGTCTGTACGATCGTGCGTCGGTGTGAACATACTTTAAGATGAATATAAGCCACAGGGTATTTAAAGCAGACATAGGAGCAGAATCTTTTCTTTGGAAGTGGAAATATGTAATATTGACGTATTGGAAATAAGCTCTTATAGACATTATAATGAGATACCGTGCGGTCAATCTATAGAACAGAGATCGCCTAAATAGTTTAATTTCTGTACGACTTGGTACTTCTGACGGCACAATGATCTGTAAGACCCGTTAAAGAGCGCTCATAGTTAGATGCTCTCACCAGTCCGTATGGGATCAGCAAGGGTAAGCAACTACGCTCGTCGTCAATGCATAGATTGGTGACCACCAAAGGGGTTTAATTTCTGAGAGTCGCCGTGCTTCGGAGAGCACGTTACGCTGGCGGTCTCGGTTGTAGCCATATCAGAGGCCTACTGATGATCAACTCTCACGCTAGGGTAACCACTGCCCATACGATACGAAGTAGGTAAGTATGACTCATTCTGGCTTTTGTCATTGGATAAGCTTAAGCTTATCGAATTGGTCGAATCGGGGCTGTATAGAGACAGAGCTTAAGCTCTGTCTCTATACAGCCCCGATTCGACCAATCCCCATGCTCGCAGTTATAGACTCGTGTATCTTAATGTGATTTCATTGGTCGAATGCTGTATAGAGACTGAGTCTTTATCTACGCAGGAATTACACGAGAAAGAAAGATGAGTAACTGAATTATATTATAAGATATGTTAACGTGATCGTATCATGTTAATTAAGCTTTTAGTATGAAGCTTGTATGTTAATCTGTAATGTCATCTCCTCACGACATCGTGTATACTATATATTTAGTGCTTTAACACGATTCCTGACTTCACCAGCTTTTTAAAAACAGCAAAATAATGTATTGAACTGAGCATGGATACGACTAACGCAAAGTATGCTTTAACAGCGTGTCTGCAGAATGAAAAGACAAGGGCACTGAGCATTGAGTACCAGAAATCTTGGAGTCTGCAAATACCCCGCCTGGCAATTTCATATCTCAACTGTTTGGTTCACCGATGTAAATCTGGGTGTAGTTGTCAAAATAACGTATACATTTGTTACTAAATATTCTATTGTTAAAAACCTTTCGATCCAACTAAAACAATAGCCGTAACCATTAACAGGCTAGCTGATAGCTAAGAACTACCTCGGAGAAACTGGCTTTCTGTTTCGGAATAGGCATCGATCTAATATTCCCAGGGTAAAGGTTCTAAGCACTTGGGCATGGCTCACTGGAGTATCATACACCAGGAATGAGGCCTGGTCACCCCACCAGGCACCTAAAAGAAGTCCAAGCTAGATTTATTCGGTGTGAGTCCGACAAAGACAAACACTCTTTACGGGTGGCTTGCCAAGGTACTCCCCGTGCCTTAAAAGCTCTTTCTTAATCGCTTATTTCACAGAACATTATACACAGAAATTTTACAGGAAGCTGTTAACTGAGAAACTTACTTTTTTACTAAAACAACATGGTCAGTGGAGCAGAAGAAATCATCACCGGATCAACTAACCAATTTTTTTTGTCCCCGATACCAAAGGATCAGCTCTTAATTTGAGCCTCACATTGGTCCATTAACGACAGGCGAGGTCAAGCCCCTAAGCGACGGCCAAATAGATGGGTGATCGCAAAAGTGGTATCAATACCGAGCGTTTCCACGCTTCGGAGGCTACGTTATCTGGTCGGTACAGTACGTGGTCATTAGACAACAGTCGTTAAGCTCTGATATTCTGATGAATATCTGAGTTTACATGTAGGTACAGACGTCAGCACATCAACCTACCCCAATCTGTCAAATTTCCCCAATTGAAAGTAAACCTTATGCTAATGTGATAAAGTTGAAAAACTATGAAATAAAATTTAACAGGTTGGAGTAGCTGGATGTGGTGGCGTCTGTACAACAATCACCTAAAAACAAATTGAACGAATTTGGATGATATGTGAAATACACTCTGAACAAAGAGGACAATATAGATTAAACCACGTGGACAGGTATCAGTATTCTCATATCTAGACAGAACGCTTCCAAGAAACGTTTTGATGATAAGAAAATTTGTTACGCGATTCGTGGGTACAGTCGCCAGCGCATCCAGCTACCCAAATTTGTCAAATTTATTTCATAGATTTTCTACTTTATTACATAAGCATAAGGTTCACTTTCAATTGGAAAAATTTGACAGATTGGGGTAGCTTGATGTGCTGGCGTCTGTACATATATTATATGAGTAGCTGTAGGTCTGTATCACCGTAATACTTAATCTAGGTACTTATGCCGAAATATTGAAATTGATTTTATCTGTAAATTCAATTATCGATATTTATAATTTGCAAACTATATTAGATCTACAAGAATTGATAAAGATAATATAAATAATTCTTTTAATAATACTAATGTCTTTCTGCTCTAATTTCGGACATGGCGGCCATTCTCAATGTAGACAAGCCGTCTACTTTATATTCCCTCACTCTCATAATCTAATGGGTCGGCTAGCTGACCCGACGAGAACGAGGCACAGGACCGACAGCTTTATGAGGCTTGGGTGTAACACCAACAGCTATCGACTTCGGGCTGATACTTAAAAATTTTCATACGAAAAAATCCCAACATCTCTTTTTTTGGGGCCCAACTCGGGATTTAAACCTAGACCAGGGAGCAAGGCAAAATGAAAATTACGATTGTAGAAATAACTATATGTTACCGGTTCGCATGTGACAGGCAAGGTTAAGCATTTAGGCACGCGGTCTGACCACAAATGGGTGAACACAAACGAGGTATATTTACTAAGCGACTCCGTGCTTCGAAGGGCACATAAGCTAACAATCCCACTGTAGTCATTGGAGAACAGTTGTTGTGCCATGTCAGAGGCTTACAGGCCGGCTGTAACAACTCTGAAATCGGGTAACCACTGCCCATAGGATAAGTAAGTGCTATATCAGTACTTATTAATTTTATGTTCTACAAATCTCACTCTGTCCATGGTTTGCCAGACGACAAGTAGTCAATGAGGCGTCAAGCTTGGGATTATGTATGATTTTAGAACATCACTTAGTTCTTTTATCAACTAAAGCGTTTCAATTACCAGAGATGATTCGAAAATCAAATCAAACTCTACAAACGTCGACGAATGTTAACAACTAAAACATTACATATCACTTCAGGCAATCGTCTACCTGCGTTGTAGCTAGGATACACAACGTTTTATTTTTTAAATGCTGATGATGACACTGTCTGCGAACAATATCTATATAGGACGTCATGCGGACATTTAGATGTACACTCTGTAATTTTTGAACTACGACACTTACACTTCGGTTAACTTAACTTAGAGCCGATTTCACCGTTAAAATTAAACGCGATCAATGGACGATAAACTCAGTTACAGGAAGCAGAACCGAGTTTAGCGTCAATTGATCGCGTTTAATTTTAACGGTGAAATCGGCTCTTAGACTTGTAGAGAATTGGGATACTACCCGTGTCCATGTCGAACACTAATTCAATTAAATAATATTAATTTCCCGTTGTAAATAATAATTTTATCAATCTAATAATTCTGGGCATTCTTACCGAGATTAGCGTAGTACCCTGCTGGATGCATCTCATTTGATTTGATCACCGTAGTAAACTTTCCATTTGTCACTTACCTAAAACGAATACAATATAAAATAAAGTAAATCAAAACATCGCTAGTACTTCAATGGGCAACCCACCATTACAATTGATATATTCGTATGCAACATGTTACTAAAAAAACAAAACACCGAATTCGAAACTAACAAAAAAGTTTTAGAAATGACGTCGTTCCCTATTCCTACAGTAGTCGTTCTCTATTCTCGTTGGCGGCAACTTTAAATGTTATGAACATTTGAAGTTGGTGCCAACTAGAATAGGGAACGACTGTTTGTAGTTATTGGCACAGACTTTAAATGTTAAAATTTTGTGTATATAGCTGAAATTATTTTATATTTTGGAAATCGATGTTTTGTTTGTTACAATTAACTAAATATATAACACCATTTTGCAAACATTTACATATACCCATTAGTAATCATTGTACATAGACGAAAAAAAAAACAGATGGAATACAGAACCAGAGTAGTAAGTTTATTTTAAAAAGGGTTTGAAAAGATATTACATTAAATAATTACTGTTTAAGAAACATAAACCGACTTTTCTTCTCTGAAAACCAATTGGCGCAAGAAATATAAGACCATTTCAAAAGCATATAATTTAGAATAAAAAATTAAGTCGGTTTATACAGCGGAGAAGACGAGTATCATATATACCAAAACAAAAGTCATACAGTCGACTTCCTCTTTTTGAAGCCTGTTAATAATCATGGAAAATATGTCAATATTGGTAGACGGTATTGTTTGTTTCGTTCTATGAGCAGCTAGCTCTACTAGCTCTAACTTTAGTTCACAGTATACACGGCGAGTCATAAAAAGATTATTAAAAGAATCTTATACTGAGGCATTAATAGTCAGAGGCTTTAATATGAGTTTGTAGAAAATTAAACGTTTGTACGAGATAGAGCTCTAGACGGGTATGGAGCGCTGTGATTGGTTGCGGCGTGATGACGTGACAAGTTTTGCCAATAACAATGCTTCTTTCCCATAGAGTTAGAATTCGATCATACATTTCGTTTATTGTGTAATCGCATTTAGTTTACTGGATGTACACAGTTGGCGCACAGGACTGCTTTTATTCCATAGAGATCAAAATCAAAATCAATAGTCATTTATTCCGTTAAAATATTACATTTGTGTGGAAACCATAGAGGTGTGACCACCTAAGTGGATGAGGTCTCCCTTGCTTCGGAAGACAGGAAAAGCGGTTGCTCACCGTTGTACTCATCTGACAACTAAAACCATTGGCTAAGCCATAACAAAGGCCTGTTGGATAGTTTGTTGGTACATATAATTAATATAATGGTGGTATTCACTATCGTTTAACTGATTTAATTAATTACATACAGCAATAGGAATTATATGCGTATAGATATAAACCGCAGAATGTGGCCAATAACAATAATGAAACATATGTGTTTGAATAGGTAAGTACCCTGGACAATAGTATAATTGTGTTTCCACAAATGACAATATAATCGTATAGGTATAGATGAGTAGGTGCATATTATACTGCTATGAACAGTAAAAATGGGAGCTGTAAATTTGCAATCAATAATCAGCTGATTGAAATGATTTGAGTTTAATGCGTTGTAAACATTTGCCGAATGGTTAAACAAGTAGGCATTATCGAAATTAATTTATTGTAAATGCCCAGAACGAAATTGCAATAAACAATATGATATGACATTTTTTTAAATAAATAAAGACGTCTTAACTAAACTTTATACGGTTAGAATACAAGAGTCTAAAAAGTTAATTGAGGACATTTTCGAAACACCAAATTAATAATAAAAAAAACCGACTACAACTTTTCTTTTTGATAACGGATTGGACTAACATAGGTATATGGGTCCACAAGGATTCCCTATCAATTAAAAACAGGATTTGAAGAAGAACAAGAGAACTTTATAGGAAAAATAAGTAACACAAAACAATGGATACAAACAAGAAAAGTAGCTTATTTTAATGCAATTTGCAACGGAGAAATCAGGTAAATTACATAAGTATGAAAAAGTATACCCCCGACTTGATAACCTCTTTCTTTTGAGGTCGGTTTTCTACGAAAATGTTCCCATCTACCATTTTACACACAAGTAAGTAAAAATATCAAATCGGCATACAAAGGTAAACGGCAAGAATGTATGAGACTTTTGTACCGCTAGTAAAATTTCGTGTTACGGGATATTTTATGTTTTAATTGGTGGTTAATGTGATAGAAAAGGCATTTTTAATTTCTTAGATTTTTAGAACTTGGGATATAAAAGTTATAGCCAGTTTTATTTTAAAGTTACGTTTGGTAATCTGTGCGTCAACCCCATGACCGTGGAAACATTGCAGTTCGAAAATCACTCTTACTGCCTAAGTAATAAAGATACTGTAAATAACAAAGTGTGTCTACTGATGTGGCAATGAAATGCTAGTGTTAACTAGTGTACCAATGAAGATATTTACACCGTAGCCTAGTTGGTAGTGCTCCTGCCTACGAAGCTGGTGGTGCTGGGTTCGAATCCCGGTAAGTGCAAATATTTGTGTGATGAGCACGAATATTTGTTTCTGAGTCATGGATGTTTTCTATGTATTTAAGTATTTATATATCTATATAAGTATGTACATCGTCGCCTGGTACCCATAGTACAAGCTTTGCTAGTTTGGGGCTAGAATGATCTGTGTGACATTGTCCCTAGATATTATTATTATTATAACATCAACATTGTTATGGTGATAAAGTAAATGTTGTAGCTCTTTTTATAGTTTTTTACATGGATTTCTTCCGAACCTGCCCCGAAAACCCTTAAGGGTCGCGAGTTAGGTTAGGAAGATGCAAAAAGCTATTATTTGTTGAAATAATGAAAATGTCTTTATTTCCATTAATTACATAGTTCATAACCCAGTGTACATTTGTGTGAGGTTGCGAGGGGTTATATTTTAGGTTTTGAGTGGAGGTAAATAAAACAATAGATTCTTTGTTTTTTGTAACTACATTAATTTTATTGATATTATTATTAATTTATCCTTAGTATTACTTCATCTAAGAATCTATATAAATAAAAAGAGAAGTCCTGACTGACTGACTGACTCATCAACGCCCAGCCCAAACCCTTGGCCCTAGAAAGCTGAAATTTTGCACAGATGTTTTCTTTATAATGTAGACAAGGAATAAGGAAGGGTTTTTCGAAATTCAACCCCTAAGAAGAAGAAGAAACTTTGCCGTTTTTGAAGTTAGAGGCATGAAAGTTGGGATTTGGCCTTTCAGTTAAAAATAAAAAACATGTATTTCAGGATTTTTGGAAATTTAACCTCCAAGGGCAAAAAATAGGGGATGTAAGTTTGTACGAAAAAAGTCCCAATTTTTAAGTTAAACGCATGAAAATAAGCATTTGGCTTTTTAGTTAAAAATAAAAAATATATATTTCAGGATTTTTGAATATTCCACCCCGAAGGTCATAAAATAGGGGATGTAAGTTTGTATGAAAAATGCTATATTTTTGAAGTTAAACGCATGAAAATGAGTATTTGGCCTTTCTGTTAAAAATATATAGCATTTATTTCAGAATTTTTGGAAATTACACCCCCAAGGGCGGAAAATAGGGGATATAATTTTATAATGCCTGACTGACATATCATAACGCACAGTCTAAACGGCTGGAGTTAGGGACTTGAATTTTGACAGTAGTTACCTTTTATGACGTAGGCATCCACTGAAGAAGGGTTTTTGAAAATACCACCCCTAAGGGACTAAAATAAGGGATGAAATATTTTATGAAAGTCCTTAATTTTGATGTTTAAGGCTTTAGTATATAGACTTGCAGTTAAAAATTAAAATATATATTTCAGGATTTTTTAATATTCCACACTTTTAATTTTACGCCTTTGAGGCGTAAAATTGGGGATGTAAGTTTATATAAAAAAGTGCCAACAAGTTTTAAGTTAAACGCATGAAAATTGGTATTTAGCATTACAGTTAAAAATTAAAAGTATATGTTTAAGGATTTCCGAGAATTCTACCACGTAGGGTGACAAATAGCGGATGTTTGTATGAAAAATGTGACATTTTTTAAGGTAAACTCATGAAAATTGGTATTTGGCCTTTCATTTTAAAATATGTATTTCAGGATTTTTGGGAATTCCAGCCCTTTAGGGTGACAAATAGGGGATGGAAGTTTGTATGAAAAATGTGTCATTTTTTAAGGTAAACGCATGAAAATTAGTATTTCGCCTTTCATTTAAACATTATAAATATATCATCAGGACTTCTGGAAATTGCAACCCTAAAGGCGACTAAAATAGGGGATGTAAGTTTGTATGAAAATCTGTTTTTTTTTGGAGTTAAAAGCATGTAAATTGGTATTTCAGTTAAAAATAAAGCAATCAAGAGAATAATTTGTTGTTAAAAAAAGTTAATCCATAACTGATGCCAACTTAAATTATAGAGAAATTCGTTTCTTATTGCTTAAAATGTCGTGTTTGTTGTCGTCTAAGTAAAGATTTAGCGTTTTATAAGATTTGTAACTTCTTTTTTTTGGTATTTATTAATAACATATTAAAAAAACGTCAATTTAATAAAATTGGGGTAAAAAGTAATTTTCCCAAAATTCGAGTTAGCGTAGTATAAATGGTTCGTGTCGAGATGATCGCACCCAAAAAATATCATCTTAATTTTACTGATCTGCAAGTTCACAATTTTGTAACTAGATGGCGTTTATATCGTTTCAGATCGCAGAACTCATTTGACATATCGGTTAAAATAAATAAATGCTTTAAGTAAAAGGTAGTCCAAAACTGAATCAAAAGATGATCGCCTAAATCTCACCCAAAATATATGCCCACATCTTAATTTTACCGCTTTACAAGTTTATATTTTTGTTAGTAGATGGTGTAATCATCGTTTTAGATCGCGCTATGGTTTCGTTCACAAAATGTGATATTAGACCTATCAATGCCGTGGTCGCAACCTAAGCTAATGGGAAGTTACCTTTGTGATTAATGCATCGTTGATTATTATATTACTTTATTTGACTTACTGACTTTACTGAAGGACAATTGATATGTATTCTTTGATATTTTTGGGTTTATGATATCGGGTCTTTTTTTTAAATAACAGTAGCAAAGTAGTCTTTAGATTATTTCTTAACTAGGTTATTTATAGTTTAGGTTTTCTTAAATTTATATTGCTTATTTCTTTTAAAAGTATTTTTTATAGATTAAGCTAGAAGTAAGTAGTTACATTGGTAATCATTCAAAATTGTCGGGGACGAAGTCGCGGGCACCAGCTAGTATATTCATATAAGTACCAAACAATAATTATCACATAGCACATAGCACAAAGCAACATTGGGTTTATTGAGAACTCCACTCTCTTCGGATAATGCTTGTCTTCTTAGTCGGGGCAAACGAATGTTGCAATTAACACATTGCAAACTGGTCATTTTAATTAAATGATAAAGCGTCCTTTCGTGAATCCACTGTCAACAGATATATAATATAGCACGGAGGAACTGATGCTGAACTCACGTAATATCTGCCAGATTATTTGCTAAATTGATGACAGGTATCAAAACAACAGCAATAAATACCTGACAGATTTTCTTTGCCTGTCAATAAATAATTGCCATGAACAAAAAAAATATTGACGACGAAAATCGTTCCTATTCTAAATCATCAATTATTACGATATAATGCAACTGCTGTGCTTTCTTAGGTATAATAAATAAGTCTATAACTATATGATTTATATGTAATGTTGTTCCCATTTATAAATAATTAATTATAATTTCGACATTTATATTATTTTACACATGGCAATTTCTGTAAACGTAACTGCGTTTAGTTTACGATTTTATTACGTTTATTTATTGAAAATAATTGAAATATTCTTTTTGCTTTTATTAATTAATCCCAAGTTCTAAAAATATTATACTTACATTAAAATCAATACCTTAGTTGTCTTAATTAGTGGTACAAATTATATAGCTGAACAACAACGAAAGTATGCGATACGAATTCTGCCATTCACTTTTTAATATTTCATACAATATTCTTGTATTCTTTCTTTTTTTCTAATTTCTAAGTAAATTTTCTATTACTGCTGAAAATCTGGGAGTTTTACGCATTCTCTTATTTAGTTCCTACTAAATAATAGAATGCGTAATATGCCGTTAAAGAAAATTTT
Source organism: Pseudoips prasinana (assembly GCA_951640165.1). NCBI lineage: Eukaryota > Metazoa > Arthropoda > Insecta > Lepidoptera > Nolidae > Pseudoips > Pseudoips prasinana. The sequence continues at coordinate 12,525,677 of OX621239.1, forward strand.
TCTTTAAAGAAAATCCAATACCGGTTTTGGTTCGACACGGGCTTTGAAATAATGAGTTCCTGAGACCTCATTATTTTGCGGATAAACAAAAATTTTTTTATCGTGTTAAACGTACTATAGTTGTATATTCTTATAAGGTGGCTTCACCACATACATACATACTTATTATATCGATATGAAATGCCAATGGTCGTTCAATTCCATCTGTGTCACATTTGAATTACTGTTGCTGCATTTTCGTCCAATGTGCTCGGAATATTCGGCATAGGGGTCAAAATTCATGTAGCAAGGGCCGCATATTCGGTCTGAGGCATGTGGAGGCGAGCACACGTGGCGCGGCTACCACGACTGCTTGCCTAGGAATCTGACCAAATGCCCATCGGTTCGATTGTTAGCTAAATAGCAATGGCTTATTTATGAGCTTACGCCTATGTTTGCGGTGGACCTTAAATCTACGGATACTGAAGGAATTTATCTCTGTGAATTTGCGTAAGGAGCAATATAAAGGTTTTAGTGGCTAATAAAGATTTATAGATGTAATACTAGTATTGATATTACTACGTGTTAAGAAAGTTCGATGGTTAAAATAAAATAAATTGTGTATATACAAGTTATAACATAAGCAGTGGACATAACATAAGGAGCTTAATTATGATAGCGTATTATCAATATGCCTGCTGTGTGGTGACGGCGACAAATATCAGAATCAGAATATCATCACCCCATCTCATCCCGTGGGGGGCGTAGAAGTCGACACGAGGGAATATCTACCAGAGGATGGGCAGCAGCTTCCTTCTGAGTACTATGACCATCTTACTGCGATCGCCAACCCGCCTGCCAAGCGTGGCGATTATGGCATATCCCCCCAAGACGATTCTTGAGGGAGGCTTGTCCAGCAGTGGACTCATTTAGCTGTAATGATGATTATCAATATGCAATGATTTGACTTCTCGTGCGATGGTATCGAGCTGATCTCTTGAGTTCATTCATTCATCATTAGTCTGATATCATCCACTGCTGCACACAGGCCTCCCCCATAGGCTTGCAGGTTTCCAGAATACGTGACAAATGCATTTTGTAAGCCAGTGCGCAGTTTCTTTAATTTGTCAATGTACAACCTTATTCATTTATTTAAACCGCGCAATAATTTCTATTCTTCAATTTTGTTTTGCACTCTTCATTATTTTGCATAAATTTCACTATATACTAGTATTAATATTGTACCTATTGTATATTATATTCATGTGTTGTTACATAGTTTTTTTTAGAAATAAACATTTGTTATTAATATTGAAAAGAAAATTTTGTAACTTTGCCATTTGGAGGGGGGCTAAATTGGTAGGTATTTCACGATCTGGTTTTTTTTTTATTTGTACAGTTTTATGTAAAACTAGCACTGGGTACTTTCCTGCACTTAATTACATTAAGTGAAGGAAAGTTAGTGAAGTCTAGTAGGGGTATAGTCTAATAGATGATCAAAATCGGACGAGAGATTAGTTATTTATAAGTCAGCGCCCGTATTAGGGAATTGTTCCCAGTGTCGCGGGATACTTTACAAAAATATAATTCATGGCCACAAAGTACATTCAGATCTAGCATTTATGGGTCACATAAATAGTTATCACAGTAAAACAAAATGTGCGATTATGATGGCTGCGCAGTAAAGTACATGATTAAATAGGTTATGCACTGCGAATGCCCTTATTCCCTTTCGTATTATGCCCCTTAATGTATGTAAGAGAAATAAATGCAGTGAGGATTAGAGCTTTGAAAAGTATGTGTGTTGTGACTTTGAGGGACAGAACACGAAGTAGTGATGTAACAGAGCGTTGCGGTTTAGAAGAGGATGTAGTCACAAAGATTAAAAAAGGTATGCTGAGATGGTTTGGGCATTTAGAAAGGATGAACGAAAGAAGATTGACAAAGGAAGTATACCTGGCATATGTGAATGGTACAACCGGAAGGGGAAGACCTGTCAGAACATTCTCTCACCAAATCGGAGACGCTCTCAAGAAGAGCCAGGTCAGAAGTTAGGGTACTTCTAACCGAGCTTTTTTTGAGAACGTCTCCGATGAACCGGCGAGCATGTATAAAGAATATAATGACATTAAACGAAGAAAAGAGGTGTGCAAAGATCGTGACAAATGGAAATCCGTTGTCTCTGCCTACCCCTCTTCGAGTTTTAAATGAACGCTGCTAAGAGATTATAAAGTACAGGTAAGCATTACAAATCGGGTATATAACAAACTATGATGCTAAACTATAGATAATCCTCATAAACAGCAATTTGCGTCGTGACAAACGATCTGCGTTGCGACGCTTAGTTTGGAAATCGCGTATAATGCTGCTATTGTTAATTATACAAGTCACCGCGTCGCTAAACATACGATTTATTATCAGTTAACTGGAACGACGATATATCTAGCGTGAGATTTGTGCGACAAACCGTCTCCACTCAATAGTCTAAACATTGAAAAATTAACACTAATTACTGTCTAGTTGCATCACGATATATTACAGCGTTAAAAAAGATTAGTTTACTTTCCAAAACAATAAATTTATTTTTATTAAGAACCATTCCCGGCTGCGACTTTCCTATACAAACTTATGTTCTATTAGCTTCCACCCATGGCTTCGCCCGCATAAATTAAAACATGGGTTTTTGTTAAAGTGCCACATATTTTAAAAGTGAAAATAACATCACTCTTACATCTCAATTTTATTTATTTGTATACCTATCACTTATATACTTGTAGGGAGGGCCTATTATATATTTGTCTTCTGAATGATTTTAATACCATGATCCCAGCATACATAACAAGTGGTCAGGTAGAGATAAGAGTAACTACACTGAGTACTGACCGGAATTTCAGAATTAAAATAAATTATGTAATTTCAGATGATTTCAATAATTGATAATTTAAAATACGAGGTAACTTAAAATGCGACGTAATTCGGAATGGTTTCAGATGGGAGGCAATTACAGATGCAAAATAATTTCCAATACAAAGTAACTTTATATGCCACGTGAATCAGAATGTTTTCAGGTGCAAAAGTCAAGGTCATTTCAGATTGAAGGAAGTTACAGATGCAAGTTAATTTCATATAATAATAATAATGGCCCCCTAGCCGAATTTCGGCCACGGCGGCCAGTCTCAACAGAGATAAGCCATCTGCGCAGGACATATTATAGTGCTCAAGTGTGTGCGCAAACACAGGAGCACTTTCTATTCCATCACTCTCATGATCGTGGTGATCATAATTTCATATAGGTAACAGGTAATATTAACTGCAAGTGTAATGTAGGTAATACTTCATACTTTTATTGACGATTATATATGACATTATGGTATCCATTGTTGTAATCAGATGATATATATAAAAACATACATTCGAATCGAATTGATGACCTCCTTCTTTTTAAAGCCGGTTAAAATATAACAGCGTCACGTAAATGATCGATAGAAATGACAACTAAGATAGCATTTTATAATGAGATCACTCTAAAAATCTTAATGAAGCATGTAGGCGGAGGAGTCGTTTGTTTACAGTCATATCAATAAAGCTAGTTTACGATTTGAAAAATCGACATCTTTAGCTCTCAACAACGCAGTAATGTGAGTCGAATAGCGATCGAACGGAAAGATAAACAAATCGGCCATCAGATCTGACGGCTACGCTTTTCGGTTGAGAAAAACTACCGGCAATGTTACCGCTTTACTTACTTAACTTTATGCTTTAGTATAAACTTATCGCGATATCAAATCTAGAGCGGTGATTAAGAAACAATAGAACATTAATAAAAAAACTTGTAGTAGAGCGAGGCATGAAACTTTACGATTCCATGAATTTCGTGCATATACACTGCATACCTATACCGTAGGCCTCATTTACAGGAGGCATACTAATTAGTAATATTATTAGCGCTACGTTGGTACCCCGTTGCTTCAAACCCAATTCTAACATGCTAACAGATCTACTCGTCAGTAACCATCCTATAATTATATAATTTCAAAGACCAAAGGGGGTGCCTTGTCGGCTATGCTTTTCGGTCGAGATAAACTATCGACAACATTTCCGATTTACACTTTTCACCTCTATTGTCAGTTAAGTAGTTTAAGTAGAAGACGTTAAGTAGTTTCAAAAGTAAGGTTAATTATAATGTCCTGTAGCTCTTATTTCTGCTATGATGGCCTGTCTAAACGTTCGGATAATATACCTAATATTATCTGAACAGATGGCAAGTACGTTTAGACAGGCTATCATAGCAGAAATAAGAGCTTAACCTTACTTCTATTTCCAAAGGGTTCTATACTCTTAGGGCAACAGGTCCTTTCACTGTCTTGTAGTGTATTAATTTGATGACTAAAATATTATTGTTGAACGCCAAAAAGGCACTACCGTGGTGCGGGCACTATTTTTTATAATAACTCGCTAAGCATGAGTCGTGCAGTAAAGTATACAGCGCTGTAATAATTATTGCATGACATCTGTCAGTTCAGAACCTTTTACGTCAAATATTTTGAACTGATATGTCTGTTTGTTATAGAGAGTAGTAGTTCATTAGGGTTTTGAATATTTTATAACAGTTTCTAAAGCCTCTCTTATATTTTGCTACCAGCAACCTTTCTGATATAGGCATTAATAAATAATTTAAAACAGTGTTTAACATTAGTGTGAAATATAAAACTTAAAACAGCTAGTGTTTTATGTAGAACAAAGGAAATAATACCGGTTACAGGTGTCAGCGCTGCAGTGGCTGTATATCTGTTAGCAGCGGACAGAAGCAAATAAAACAATGGAACAATGAAATACGCGAGACTGAAGCGCGCCTCTGCTAATGAACTGACACCGCTTGTATTAGACCAGCATTAGTTAGGTTGAAATCGCTAATTAATTTGATTCAATTATACTAATTTATATCCCCTTTAATTTAAAACGTCCATATGAATCCCTTTTAAACGTTTATGCGAGTGTAAAGCTCTCTGTTTGTTACGTTTGCACGTAAAACAGACTGATAACAGTTTGAGCAAGTGACTTGGGCTAAATTTAGTATGGCTGAAACGTACACTTAAGTGAAAACTATTGGTTATTTTTACTCTTTACACAAAAAGAGGAGTGTCATAAATTATATTTAACAGGTGCCAGTGCTGTAGTGGTATATCTTTTAGCAGCGAGCTGAAGCAAATAAAACAATGGATGAATGAAATACGCGAGACTGAAGCGCGCCTCTGCCAATGAACTGACACCGCTTGTATTAGACCAGCATTAGTTAGGTCGTAATCGCTAATTAATTTGATTCAATTATACTAATTTATATCCCCTTTAATTTAAAACGTCCAGATGAATGCCTTTTAAACGTTTATGCGAGTGTAAAGCTCTCTGTTAGTTACGTTTGCACGTAAAACAGACTGATAACAGTTTGAGCAAGAGACTTGGGCTAAATTTAGTATGGCTGAAACGTAGACTTAAGTGAAAGCTATTGGTTATTTTTAACTCTTTACACATAAAGAGGAGTGTCATAAATTATATTTAGCACGTGCTAGTGCTGCAGTGGTATATCTTTTAACAGAGAGCTGAAGCAAAAACAGCAATGGAACAATGAAATACGCGAGACTAACTAAAGTAACTCTGCTAATGAACTGATACCGCTTGTATTAGACCAGCATTAGTTATGTTGAAATCGCTAATTAATTTGATTCAATTATACTAATTTATACCCACTTTCATTTTAAACATCCAGATGAATCTCTTTCAACGTTAATGTGAGTATAAAATTTTAATAACAATTTGATCACGTGATTTGGGCTACATTTAATTCTACATAAACAAAGATTTAAGTGATAGTTTATTTATATCACCCGCACGAAAACGAGTATTATCATAAGAATCTGTGTGTCAGATGTGAGTGTCGTATGTCGTAGCTCATCAATGGATGCAATATAAATGTGTATTTTCTCATTTGAAACTTGGTTTAGTCGAGATTGTTCTTGGCATTGTTACGTTAATATTAGTTCAAGTTCCTACGTGCACAAGGTTTTCTAAAAAAAATATTATTCTTGTCGTTGACATTAACTAGCGGTTGGTTAGATATACCTAATGCTTACCTGACCGTCCATTGGGCGATAACAACGCTTGAACGCATTTGCTACAGTAAAATACATAAACTCATAATTTATGACAGTGGAACTACGACTTCACAAACAAAAGGCTCTGATCTAAGTCTTTCATTTAGTAAACAAGTTAATTCTGGAAAAAAGTTTTAACTTCAGCAATAACATACGAATAAATGACCCGTTTAGTGAAGACTGAGCAGGCCTACTGTCGAGAGCGGTTTGTTAACGAACAGTGCTAGATGAAAAAGCATCAGTCGAGGTCCAGCGAGGTATGTGCGGAATGGAGCGAGCATCCGGGCGGCTGCGATTGTTCCCAGTTATCACTGAATGTTTTCCACCGGGCATTTGTGTCGCTACAAAAAACCACATAAAGGGCGGGCGCGGCTCGTTTGAGACGCCGCCCCTGTGGGAAAATCGTCGCCAGAAAACTGCGACACAAATAAATTATAAACTCTCTCGTGTGGAACGCGATGTCGCATATGCGGGGAACCCTTTATGCGAAACGCATAAAGCGGGCTTTGTTAAATCTGCAGATATGTGCGCGGAATATAAAAACACAAACGCCGTAAGAGAGTTGAAGTAGCCGTTTGGTGATACGAATCGACGGCGCAATCGGCCTTTGTAAATGTCGCGTGATCTCACGGCGAGGAATCATTAGCGAAAACGGAGCATCCCGGAATAGACTGACAGCGGGACGATTGCAGCGCCCGTGATGGATTACGGGAGCCGACCGGGTTATTACCGCCCGCCGCTTAATATCCACACTCGCCGAGAATCACGATATACCTTCATATTATAAAAAGTTGTTGCCTTTGCTGTAGTATGTTAAACATGCACATATAATGTGCAATGTGAGGCACCCGGTTGGGTCAATAATTGTGTAATTGGGTATTTCTAGGAAGTCCTCTTGGTAGCGTGGTTGCTAGCAAGATCAGACACCAGGTCAGGTTAATAATTGTGTAATTGGGTATTTCTAGGAAGTCCTCTTAGTAGCGTGGTTGCTAGCAAGAGAACTTGCAAGAATGTTATACCCCATAGCCATCGGTCCTTCGATGTCAGGTCCTTTCCCAAGAGAGTAGGAGATTAAGAAACTAGAGCGTAATTAACTACTCTTCATTGATATTGCCTACCGCATCCTAATTAAATATATATAAATATACCTTTTCTTGAGTATCTTACGTTCACACAAGTCAAGCACCATGTATTTTGGCGTACTGGGTCTGGTCCAGTGCCTAGTAGGTATTCAAGTAAATACAGGTTTTATATCAACCGAGTGGAAAATTTAACAAACTTTATATTAAATAAGAATGGTTAAAATTCTCAACAAATACCACACAATTAATTAGCCAGCAAGTGTATAAGTTAAATCAAAAGAAGCTGACGACATGGCAACGTACTGCGGGGCCGCGACCACGTCTTTCGTATTGAAAACTTGCAGAAAATGCATTAGCGATAAGAAAAAATTCAGTTCGTCGAGCACATATAAGTACAGCATGGCGACGGCGACATTCCATGGGGAATACTTGGCGTATCAAGGCTCAAAGTAACCATTTGCCGATTGCAGATACGCGATGGTCGACCGAGTAATCTGGTCAGATCGCTTCACTCGCATACTTGTTGCTACACATAATTTTTAACCTAAATAAGTAACAAATACTTGATTCCATGGTGTTTTGTGATACAGTTTACAGATTTTATCTTAGATACTGGTAGCTAGAGCTGCCATATTCGAGTTATTTTAGAATTATTTCGAATAGTAGTCGAGTACTACGTTCACAGCGGGTTGGGTTACTATTAATACTTATATGGCGGCATTGTCTATGACCTATGGTCATAGAATTGAGACAGTGAGACGGGTTAACAGTGGCTAGGGTAAGAGATCATATGAGGTAAACCGATTGTTAGAAAATGCCTATAGCATTAGGTTGGCCTATGTACATTCCCATTTCCCATTCCCAAGATACAAGTTTACTTAGTTTGGGAATCAGGAACTACAACTTTTTAAATTATTTGTTATGTGTGAAAATAAACAATTTTTTTTAAATTTTTTTATTGTACTGAAGTATAAATAAATAAATTATATAAGCCGATGCAGTGAAGCTTACCATTGATATAATAACCGGTGGCCTTATAATTGTTTTAATTAATATTTTAATTATAGTTATATATATTTTAATTTTAATTGTAGTATCTAATAACAACTCTGAACAGTCGTCTAGAAGTTAGACGATAATTACTCCACTCGTATCTAAATGTGAAGTACAGGCATGTAATTACCTAAAAATATAGACAAATTTATAATACGAAAGTCGACAGGAATCGTCTTAAATGTATCTTTCACCACTGCAGCTTAACAAGTTATGTTAATCGACAAAAGTACTTATTTCTCTAGTTAATAAGCGAATTAAAATCAATTTCACAAAAGTTAAAACTTACTTGTGAATCAATATCGAAACAAAGTTCCTCAATTGTCGTCCATTGTATACGGAACATCTTTACTTAGCCCATCATTATAGGAACAAAGTTCTGTTAACGGTGACTCTCGTCGTGGAATAACAAAAAAGCGGTCCTATAGTATCACGGGTGTTTCCGTCTTCGTCTCGCACAGGACTTTCGTTTAGGAATGAGCAGGATGATAGTGGGTTTTAATGTCGTTCGTCTAATGTGAGTTGGTTTTAATTTATTGTGCGACAGCCGCACTGGTCCGCCGGCGCAGCGGAGCTGGAGCGGTGTACATCAATCTTCCCGCCGGAGACCGGTGGCTAAACACTCTGTTCTTTATAGAATACAAATCATAGAGATGACTAATAAAATGTCTATTTTTTGGGATTTTTTACGATTATTATTTTATTTTTTTATGTGTATTGAGGTAATCATTGTGTCTGTGATGTTGAAATCGCCGAATGGGCTATGACATGGCCTAATTAGTGTTTTCTAATGATTGAAAAGTTTAGCTTCGATGCCCAAGTACGCTCCGAAATGAAATCCGCGGTCTTCTGTCTATGAACTAACCGCATACCTTACTAATAAACTTGGATCAGGTCAAGAAACGTTATGATTCATTGGCCCAACTGTAAAATTACATTTTAATGACAAATCATGTCTCAATTTGATCTTCGATATTATAAATAATAGGGTTGATGTTTGGTTTCACCTTCAACCAAAAATATAACGAAGTTATAAGCTTTTCAAAATCAAGTAAGATATATGTATGTATATACTTTCATATGACGTCACTTGTAATAGAGCCACCGAAGCTATCTAATAAACTTTTATTTTTGAATGGGACAGAGCATTCCCCCTCTATCCCTAATAGCTAAGAACTTAAAATGCTTATGCCTAATAACTTTATCAGCAGTTTTTATTAAATGCTATCATTTATGAATTAAGATCCCCGATTAAGATATGGGTTGGATTTTTCAAAGATTCTTTTGTTATTTGTAACTCTTTATAAGTGACTTAGTGATTTCTTTTTACCGAGATAAACTAGTAGAAGCGTTGATACTAAATATTTAATAACCAAATAATTTTGATCGGTAGTGCAGTTCTTTTTAAGATATAGTAAAAGTACTAGGTGTTTGTCAAGAAAAAATATGCTCAATAAAATCTAATTTGGCTGTTGTTAGCAATTAAAACATTTAATAGTTTTGTTGCATTTCTTGTTTTTTAATGCGCTGATATTCGAAATGTATTCAAAGTTGGTTAGCCTTTGACTTATGCCCGATCTTTTATCTTAAGTACCAAATAAATAGGGAGATAATAGTTTATTCCATTTTAAGTTATGTATGTCTTACGTGATAAGGACTTTGTAAGCCTGCATCTAGTTCCATCGATAATTCTTCTATCAGTTCCATTTAGTAGTGGATTATTTTAATATTTAACTGCTAGTTTGAGTATTACTTAGTGAGCTCCGATGAATCCAGTAAGTAGGTTTGAAATACAGGATTAACTTCCTTCATCTTGGTTTTATAAAATTTATATTCTTATTTACTCGAATCTTACTCATTTCATTTGCAGGTGCAAATATATAAGGTGTAACATTTATAGTGAAGTAGATTTATTTGACGCGATCTACCTATGAAATTGAACAAATTCTAGAGAAACAGTTTAAATTAAACGAGAAAAATATCACTTTCGTAAATATAACGTGGGCTGATTGACATTGTTATATAATAATATATCCTGGAACATTATTCACACACGGCTATCTGATCCCAAACTAAGCAGAGCTTATAGTATGGAAACCTGATAACTGATATACAACATATACTACTTTTATTTGTAAATACATACTTGTATAGATAATTACACCCAGACTCAGGACAAACAGACATGCACACAAATATTTGTCCTCAGTGGGAATCGAACCCACGACCTGCGGCGTGGAAAGCAAGCATTTACCAACCAGGCCATAAGGCAGGTTAATACTTATATTGTTTGTGTATTTTACGTGTGTGTAAGGTTAGGTGATTTCGGAAAATCTTCGAAATGGTAACGTTATAGAAACCTTTGGAGGAGCACTATGTCCAGCAATGGACGATATCAGGCTGATGATGATTTAGGTTACACGTTGCTTAGTTTTATGGCCTGACTGATCTTTGGTTGCGACGACTATTTACGTTACATCTTGTGTAAATATTTCATCTGAAGTGTGGATTCTGCAGGTCAGTACAAAGTCCAATATTTGATTTAGCATTGCCTATTAAAATAATAATAGAGACAGACATCACCAAACCCTTTTGGAAATCATCGAACGATATATGTACATATCTCTTTCGAAATTATTAATGTTCAGTTCAAACTTCAGAAAAATGAAATGGCATGTTTGCTTTCTCTGTCATCTCATTTCTCATTTTCTTTTGCCGTAGACATCTACCTACGGAACATCGTAGCAGTTGTAGTAGCTTTGAATATTATAACTGCTACGACCGATATCATTTTAATACTGAAGGAAGAGTGAAGTATGTATTAGAAATCAAAGCACTAACCCAATATTTTCGTGTTAGGATTTAAATTCCATTATTTTCGATAATTCATTAATGCTTTAGTGAAAACTGTAAAAGTAACTTACGCGGTTAATTTTATATTGGATTATGTCAACTGTTTCAATCTCTTCAGAAGGTCATCTTCAGTGCGAAATCATTTTCACTAATGGTATTCGCAATAGGGTAACGCGCTTGTTGTTCATGTAAAAAATATAGCTTACTAAGTAAACAAAATGCATGTGTTTTATATTGTATTATTCAAGATATATAAGTAAAAGAAAGGTAGGCAGACAAAAGATGGGCCGGTGACATAACACACATAGCAGGAAAAGATGGAAACAAACAGCAAAACATAGGGATAGGTGGAAAAGAATGGAGGAGGCTTTTATGTTAATGTGGCTATGAGCCACATTACAAAGATGGGAAGACTTAATTATGTATAATGTATATATTTGTAAGTGTTAAGTGGAAAATAAAGCTGTAATAATAATAATAATAAATTCAAGATGCAAGTAACGTTGAAACAATATTATTCTACTTTGTTGATCACAGATTGTATTTGGAATCTTTGGTTAAATGTTAATACGAATTAGATCAAACAAGAATCATTTAAAATATTTATGGATTTAACTTGAGGCTGTGGAAAACCGACTTTAAAACAATGATAATCCAGTCGACTTAAGTCATTCTTACTGGCGCAGCTGATAGATATTTTTTTAATCTCATGATAAAATCATAGCTAGGTTACCGGTGCGTAACCAATCGGCGAAGTTGAGCATTTAAGCTCGGGGTCAGTCTCAGTGGTTCAATTTCTGAGCGCACATTAAGCTTTCGTTAAGCCATGTCAGAAGTCTATTGGGTGGCACGAGAAAGAAGAAGAATATCTTAAAGTATTTTAAGACTTTAGTTTTGTTCATGATAATTTCGCAAACAATGATAGTCAATCTCCATATACATTAGGATAAAGATAGTATATATTATATAATCTAAATTATTAGGAAACTGATGGCCAAGAGTGGCTCCCTGATATGATGATTTCTGGAATCATAAAGACTAAATAATAAAAAAGGTATGGTTGCAGTGGTATCCAATTAAAGTACTCGTTGTTATTTTTTTATTAAATAACAACGAGTAACGCACCCATTACGGAACCACGAAGCCGCAGACAGACAGACACAATGATCCATACAAATATAGGCCTTAAATTAATAACACCCCGGTTTTATTATTGGGGGTGAACATAATCCAAATTAAAGCGGTTTGTAATTAACATTAAATCCGCTTCTTTATCATAAATCTTGCAGAATCCAACTGATAGCGATAATTGTACAATAATTTAATTCATTTTCAATTAAAAGCTTTATTATGTAACGCCGATACGCCATAAAGATTATGAGTGGTTAATAATAATTTTACTATCGGTTACTATCTACAAAATACTTAATAAGGATGTCTATCAACTATAAAATGTCCACAGGTGGACAAAATAATCATCTTGGGGGATATACTCGTACCATAATCACTATGCTTGGCAGACGGGTTAGCGATCGCTGTATGATGGCCATAGTACACAGACAGACGTTGCTGCCCGTCCTTTAGTAGATTTTCCCCTTAGGTCAACTTCTACGCCCCTCACGGGATGAGATGGGGTGATGATATTCAGATTTTTGCCACCATTACCACACAGTAGGATGTCTATACAATCGTAGAAAAGATACATCGAATACTAAATAGATCGTATTACTTTTAACCGTCCATATCGCTCCGTGAATGAGTAACTTAATCGATTTTCTAATAATAAATTCGTACTCTCTACTTCCCAGAAACCAACCAACGGGTTAACAAGATACATAATAAAAAGCCTTTAGGTAAAACATGATCTACACGATTTTAATAAGGTTTAAATAATAACAGTGCTCGTTTAAACTCAAAGCGCAGTAAGAAAATGCAGAAGAAGGGTACTGGATTATATTCCACTAGCTGGGCCCCGCGGTTTTACCCGCATTAAACTTTATAATTTATAGCCTATGTGTTAATCCAGGGTGTCCGCTAACTCCATACCAAATTGTATTAAAATCGCTCTAGCCGCCGTAGCCGTGAAGAAGTAACAAACATACACACTCACACAGTCACACAATCACAAACTTTCGCCTTTATAATTTTAAGTAGGATTTGAGGGATTGAGCAATCAAAGGGTGTTTCATCACCTGTTTTCTAACAGGTGATTAATAGATATAATATTACGTTCTTCTGGACGTAATATTATTTGCCGTGTGGCTGAAGGCGACGATATATCACCACCCTATCTCAACCCATGGTGGGTATAAGCTTTCTCCGGACCCAGACAACTGATCGAACGACAATTGGTCGACATGACAATTAGTCGACAATCATTTGGTCGACAGTAAATTCATCGACATTGATATTTAGTCGATGCACGTTAGTGCGAAAAGTATTCCACATCGTTTGGGTTAGGTTAGGTTAGAACGGTGACCATTTGGCGCGCGAAGGCGAGCGAGCGTAGCGAGCGTGCCGCGGCAGCGGCCGCCGAGCGCTAGAAAAACATTAACCATGGATATCTCCATAATGGCATGCCTTGCCTTGCCTTCGCACTAACGTGAGTCGCGTTTCAGTACTTTAGGGCTACAGTTCATCGCTATTTTGAACTTCGAAATACAGTATTACAGTCCATAGGATCCATGAAGGTAGATAGTAGATCGTTACCTTGGATAGATTTGTCGTCCAATTGATTTGTCGACGAATTATGAATTTCGACCAAAATAAATGTCGACTAAACATTTGTCGACTAATTGTCATGTCGATCAAATATTTGTCGACCAATTGTCGTGGACCCGTTTTCTCATAGGAATCTACCAGCGTCGGTACTACGGGCAGCAACTTCTCTCTGTGTACTATGACCAACATATCGAGACCGCGAACGTGACGATTATTTTCCAGCAGTGAACGTCATTCAGCTACTGTGATAAAAGATAAATAAATCAACTATTTCAGAATGTCATAATATAATAAGTATCGCGAATATTTTTCCATAAAATAAACATACAGACCCTGACTATCGTTTTTAACGTTGCGCGACTTCCAGTCGATTCGATCATTATTATCGAATATTAATAATAAATTAACAGGGTAATAATCTATACTAATATTATTAAGAGGTAACGTTTGTGAGTTTGTGACGTAAGAGGTAATTTGTGGATCTACTGAACCGATTTTCAAAATTATTTCACCAATAGAAACGTTATTGTGGAGTGTCATTGGCTATGAAATTCCAAAATTAATAACGCATCTTTACTTAAACTTAAATAATGTAATCCAAGTTGCGGGACAAACGGGCAGGGAAAAACATATTTATAACGCGGAACTAAGTCCGCGGGCACTGCTAGTATTATCTAAAAATCTTATTAGTAGGTATAGTTCTACCCTTTTTATAGGTATAAATGTTTACAAAACCCTTAAAACGAGTTATAGTAATATATTTAAATACGTTTGGATATAAAAACTATTGGCCAATAGTAAATTGGAAAGTACGTTAAAATATCGAATACAAAGGATAGCGGTTATTTCGTAAATCAATGATATAAAACCAACACAGCCGAATTGCGAAATAAAAGGTACAAATAACAAGTTTAATTAAATCGGCAAGACTAACCCGAAGCGAGCACGGGAACAATTCCAACTATAACGATAGTTTAACAAGTGAACTCAAAGTGAGCTTCATATCGAATTCCACCTGCAATATGTAGTGCACTCGATCGAGAAAATTATTTGTTCACTCTGCTGAGATTTCGGATATGGGGAAATGTTAGCACCGTAACGTTAAGCCGCAGCTACAATACGTTTTGTACTACTCCCAACGAATAATGTGTAATTTATTAGATGTAGAGTCTATCGTTTTGTGACAAGTTCTTCTATTGGACGGGTACTCTTAATGCGATTTCTGAATCCTCTTCTAGACACTCGGAGCACGGCTTCTAATCAAGTTTTTCTAACTCTGACTGAATACCTATGGATCGATTGGAAGAATTAGTCTAATCAGTTTCTAATTCTTTCCTTACAATAATCTCTTTCATAATATTTAGTTGTATATTGTTCGCTATTTAATCTTTGTTTATTAGGTGTAGATAGTCTACTTGGAGTAGTAGTTTTGCGCTCCGTCAAGTTGACAAGAGCAAAGATAAAAACCTCCATGTCAATCTTTCACAGGACTGACATGTTTGTTCATATTTCTTTATAGCGTTCGACCAATAAAATCACAGATAAAACACACGAGTCTATGCCTGCGAGCATTTAGATTGGTCGAAGGCTAAAGCGAGATTTTAGTCCTCTTTGTGCCATACTATATAGTTCAGTTGATAGCATTGGAATGTAGACATAAGTCGCTCTACTGCGTTTGGCCAAAGAAATTGCAGAAAATTGTCTTATTGATCGCGCGATACAATGATTCTGTAAGTTCATTGGTCGACCACAGTTGAGAGACTTGAACCCATATTGCCATAGTATCGATTTTTTTGGAACTCAATTTTCTATTTATCTCACACTTTGATATTGCTGACATAAGCATAATTAACATGTTATCCAAAAGACATCTATTGGTGGGTAAAGACGACCCCGATTACCATTTGGGGTATGCCGCAATCGACACACTTGGCAGACAGGTTGACAATTTCAGTTTGATGCCAATGAGGACTCAGAGAGATGCTACGGCCCGCTGTCTGGTTGATATACTTAATCTCTCGGGACGTCTTCAACGGCCCCAACAGGATGAGATATTACAGGTGATGTTTGCGGCCACAGTACTTAACACAACACGATATTGTTAAGTTTACACCTAAAGAACAGCTGATTTCTTGACTTCCTGATAATCAATAAAATTCCGAAACCTCTCCTAGGCACATGAAGCACGGCTCCTAATTAAGGTTTTCTAACTATGAATACCTATGGATTGGAAGAATTAGTATAATTAGTTTCTAATTCGAACCTGAGCATAATGCATAAAATGCAGTCGTGTATTGTTGGCTACTTTATCTTTTACACAACTAAACTAATGTAATTATATCCCTCTCTAACATAGCTCATATGAAAAGAACAAGCATACATATAACAATTAAACTACTAAAACTGATTATAATACGCCCACAGACTATGCGCAACGGACGTATAGCTTTCCTTCAGTATTTCACGCCAAAACCAAATTGACATAACTAAAGTTGCCCATCCCTGTCATAAGCATAGTGCTTATGACAGGGATGGGCAACGTTAGAAAGAAATGCAATGATATTATATTATGAATGGCTCATTTTATAGTATTGAATAAAATCGGCAGGCATTATCATTAAAACGTTGTATGGTAATTATCAGTGTTATCAAAATGACGAAAGTTGAATATAATTTATTTATTTTCTTTCCTAGTTAATATAATGTATTTAATCGGACAGAAATAAAACTAAAACTTAATTGCATCTACAACATTAGTACATATTTTAAGTATACTTATATATAATATGGAATAATTTTCATAGGTCGGAGTTCGCGCACGTACCGTACTGCATCTAAACAACACTGTAAACATTGTCGCGTAATACCTACCTATATAACGTGATTATATTAATTACATGCATAAACATTGTAGAAAGTGTTACACAAAAGTACCAACACACCGATTTCACACAGCCATAATCCTCATTTGTCACTTCTTTGGAGAGCGAAATTAAGATAAATAAGAGGCAAGGAGTGGGTCCTTTCGCCGCCGTACTCCTCTGGTTTAACAAAGTCGGATGACGCGCATCGCTCCAACTGAATTTGTACTTTATGACTTTTAAACTAAGGTTTGTTGTGGCGAGTTATGTTGGTAGTTTCACACAAGAGTAATCCACAAATAGGAGTCCGAGAATAGAGCGAGGCTACTGGACACTCGTCGCAATCATATCTCCAGGCGTAGCGATGAAAATTTTTAATGTTATCGTTCTCCATGGCTCAATTTGTTGTTATAAACGTTTAAATAAGTATTACCTCAAACATAATTCAGATCTAATCGAGTTTATTTAATTAATTAAGGATAATAAACCGTTAATATGTTTTATTGACATACTGACTAAAGGTGTGCAAGAGAATTTAAAATGATGATAATTTATGCAGTCTTTCCTCTTCGCATAATCATATTAATTTATTTGCTTAAGTCAAGATCATTTTAGTGGTCGGTAGACGATACAGTTATGAATTTTCTTTGTTTGGTGTATTTTATTTCTGTAAGGTTAAATACAGTGTATGAGTGTACCCATATGGTAAGCAAATTATATAAAGCAACTGATTTATAGAAAGTACGTCCAAATTAAGAATTTGAATTCACTTATATACAAATATTGACTGTCCTTTTGGTCTAGTGACTAGTCACTCTGACTGCTAAGACAGAGGTTATCAGTTCGAACCCCGTAGCCTAGTTGGTAGTGCTCCTGCCTACGAAGCTGGTGGTCCTGGGTTCGAATCCCGCTAAGTGCAAATATTTGTGTGAAGAGCACGAATATTTGTTTCTGAGTCATGGATGTTTTCTATGTTTATAAGTATTTATCTATCTATATAAGTATGTATATCGTCGCCTGGTACCCATAATACAAGCTTTGCTTAGTTTGGGGCTAGGATGATCTGTGTGACATTGTCCCGATATATTATTATTATTATTTCATATATCTGTGTCTGGGAGTAATTTATCTATAGTATGTGTGTATTTAGGAATATATAAGTTTGTTTATCAGATGTCTGGTTGCCACAGGCAGACCTAGTTTGCAATCAGACGGCAGTGTGTTCGTTGTCACTAGATATTTAGTTTATTCACAATTCTAATCCTGGACTGTGTATCTAGGTAAAAATATATTTGTCTCTTAATTGCTCAAAAAAATCGCTGTAACTATAGTCTCTTAAGTATAGCCCAGCAAAGAGACCGCCCGCTAAATTTTAACACTGAAGTCCTAACAACGAATCATTGTTGTTCAGAAATTAGCCAAAATCATATTCCATGTATTCAGTTTTATTAATGACAGGAGTCTTAAGTTGAAACCAACCTGTTTTATTTTGTAGTTAGTTAGAAATGATTTAGTGTCCAGCTTTAAAATAAAGTAAATAAATGAAATTCTTGTCTAAATATGTGTAATGTAATCTATTAATTTAAAACCAGTCAAAATTAGTATGTATTGTTGTATACTTTGTTTATTAGATTTGATTTAGTTTCCAGCAGCAGTTTAAAATAATGTAAATAAAACTCTTGTCTAAATATGCGTAGTGTAATCTATGTATGTAAAAAAACCAGTCATGATTAGTATGTATTATTTTATACTGAGTTTATTAGATTAGATTTAGTCTCCAGATTTAAAGTGAAGTAGATAAAATTCTTGGTCAAATATACGTAGTGAAAACATCTATCTAAAAACCTTCTACCAACTAACCATCTTTCTTATTTAAAGTTAGAAATGATTTAGTTTCCAGCTTAAAAAAGTACATAGAATTCTTGTTGAAATATGCGACGTGTAGTCTAACAAAACCAGTCATGTTATACACCTAGAGACCAAACATTTTATAAATCATTCCTCCACAATCCACATGTTCGAAGCTGGCAAATCAAGTTATCTTAACACTATTCGATATGGTCAGATTCGCAACGCAAGCGTGATCAACCGACCATTAACTCATCGATTCCAACACACACAGACACATGTATTTAATTAATACATGATAGAAGAATAATGGTTCAAAGCGACGGGAACACTGACAATAGTATTAAATAACACGAAAGTGTGGTCAAACGATGTTTATACAGGATGGCAGAGGAGTTGACGTTCGAACGCATATGATGAGGAGTATCTGAATCACCCACATGTATGTTTTAATTTTTTGAGTCTTGAGCTCAAACCCTAATTTTGAACTTTCGAATAAATTCTAAGTCAGTTTTGCAATGATTAGATAAACCATACTTTTTAGGGTGATAGGTTAAATTTTTCTAATGAGTCATCACAAAAACCTGAACCAGAAATGATCAACAGAACGAGAAAAAAATCGAAATCTGATGTTAGACGTCATTTACAAAAAAAAATCATTAAAAAAATTATATCTAGAAAACTACGCAGAACATACATGACGGTGATTCGGATACTCCTTATCATAAAGCCTCTAAATTTTGCGTTTGAACGTCAACTCCTCGGCCAGCCTGTATATATTCAAGGTGCTTGAATATAATGAATTTAATCAAATTAATAAAGCTAAAAACATGCGCAACGGACCGCAAACGTTGGAGAGGGTGAAAGCTTGAAAATTACTTTGAACTTATTCGATAAATATACATATAAGTAGGTATTATTGTTAAACAATAATTCTACTACTTTTTTTTAATACCTCGGGCGGGACACTGTCACACACATCATCCTAGTCCCAAACTAAGCAAAACTTGTACTATGGGTACCGGGCGACGATATACATACCTATATAGATAGATAAATACTTAAATTCATAGAAAACATCCATGACTCAGAAACAAATATTCGTGCTCATCACACAAATATTTGCACTTACCGGGATTCGAACCCAGGACCACCAGCTTCGTAGGCAGGAACACTACCAACTAGGCTACGGTGACCGGCAATATGAACATTAAATTAGTTTTTATTACAATTTACTAATCGTCTGTAATTAAGAACAATTGTGTATCCTATTGGTTTAATAAAAAAATACATGGACAAAACATTTAATATAATATGTAACGCTCCAGTAATAGTGGTATAGATTAGAAAACAAAAATAAAAAAGAAAAACCTTTTACAGATCGTGTTTTCTTCGGATTTTATTTATGATCCTATTAATATCTTATTATATAATATTAAAATACTGTTAACAAGAGCTCTATCGTTAAACAATAATCATGTGTAGAAAATAATTACAAAAGCTTGACCGATATGAACATAAAACTTTCTTTTAATATTAAGTAATGAAGAAAATATTTAAAAAAGACATTGTCTAATGGATAACCCCCTTTAAAGGAAGGTAAAAGTTTTCTTAATGATATTAGGAAATGATAGAAAGGTAAAAAGTTACATCCATTTTAATACCTAAGACTAGTAATAAAGAAAATAATATAATCAACACACATATACATTATAATATGTACAAATATGTTAATGTTTTGATATTTCCTTGTTTTGTTTACAATAAAACAAAAACTACCGAACGGATTTGATTAAAAATATAAATAGAGACATGTTATTCCCTGAAATAACACATAAGCCAATATATAATGTTAAATTGCGGGTAAGACCTCTCTTGTCGGAGTTTAGTACCAAATATATTAGTAAAAGTCGAAAGCATCGGTCCCTTATCTGTACTACATCATAAGTCATAACATATTGATATCAATATAATGCTCAATACTCCACCTACATGACTGCTAGGAGTGCTAGGCCAAATAAGGAATAAACCTAAATCTCCCTTAAGTAATTTGAGGCAGAAGACGAGGGGTCAACTACCGCCCAAGACCTGCGTAGCTAGCATGGCGACGAAGACTCGTGAGAGGTATGAGTCTACAGTGTTCGGCTAATCCACTAATTCGCAGCCATAAACTCTAGTTTTCCTGTGATTTCATTGGTCTAATGCTGTAGATTGCTTCGATGCCATGCTAGCTCCGCCGCGCCGTGAAGACGAGTGCCTAAAATAAGACTCAAGATTTTACCTGGCAGAAAAGAACGGGAAAGTTCAACCAGAGATACGAGTAGGTAATACTTAAAGAAAAGAAGATAACTTAATTATTCAAAGAATTGTATAAAGATAAATATTTTAATATAAATAATTTAGAAAATATTATATAATAATATTCATTGAAGGTTCATGGAAACTTGTTTATATGAATAACGAAACGTTCCATATGGCTCCAATTGCTTAGAGATTCGTTTAATTTCAGTTAGTTACAGAACTTTCTACAGGTTGACAAATACGAAATAGACGGATATTTCTATACCGCATGTGGTAGGTTTCACAACTGGGTGGTTGATGTATTTCCTTTAACGGTATTACACATAAATAAAACATCATGAGGTGAGGTATAATAAGTTTTGCGGGTCAATATAGGAGCAGGTAGCGGCAGCAATGATCACGTCGGCGTCCTGGGGCGCTAAGCTTTTTTTTTTTAAATTTGTGGCCGTGACTAATGCCGTTCTTTAAAGCCGATGATGTTTAAAATGTTATCGGGTAACCTAGATTGATCTCATAATGAATGAAAGTTGAATCATATATTTAAATGAGTCGGAAATAATCCTAGGTTTATTCTTATTTTTTATTTAGAATTTAAGTATAATTAAATATATATATATTTTTTAACTCCCTCTCTCTAAAAAAAATGCGTACAATAAAAAAATATTGCAATCATTTGCGTTATCTTTTTAATTTTTCCTTTCTCCATAATATTATGTAAGGTTCCGTCGGTACGCGCCAGAAAGTATTATAACGGCCAATTTGTCAACTATATTTATTTTATACGTTTTATTTCATTGTTTTTCTTAATATATGAATAAACAGGTCTCGGTAGTTTCCTCACTGCTGCCTTTTTTGCGTCACCCATAGATAGTTTTTTGTTTTTTATCCTTGATAAATTGTGTTTTGTAAAGTTGACCGCGACGTAGGTACTGTTATTTTGTCTTTAGTTCCTGTAGACTTTTGTAAAAACAATTGATTATTTTTCGCTTTAATTAAAATAAAATGTACTTTTAATGAGGCAACGAAATATCAGAACAAATTCACTGACTATATAATACTAGTTGTGCCCCGCGGTTTTACCCGCGTTAAACTTTATGAATTATAGCTCCATACCAAATTTTATTAAAATCGCTCCAGCCGTTTAGACGTGAAAAAGTACACACCAACTTTCGCCTTTATAATATTAGTGTCATATATTAAGTATAATTATTATTATCGTATATTACGTAGAAAGTAATTATAACTATTATTTTTACAAATTTTGATATAGAAGACGTCCGTTTACAGGAAACGATGAATATATTGATATCATAATTTACAATCTAAAATGTATTCGCATTTCTACGTTACAGCATCCGGGGTCCCGAGTGTGCATCAATTAGCTTTGTTGCAGTTTGCGTTGCAACTCTACACTAGCTAACAACAAAATTAAATGCAATTTATGTTCACAACAAACTTTAAGTTTAATAACTATGCTACTAATTTAGCATAAAAAATTTGATTATGTAGAAAAGTTTCACGATGTTCATAGCAAACTGAGATACCATTTGAATGTCATAGCTGGCATGTTGTTCTTGTGGTTTGTGACTCTGACTGCTAAGCCAGAGGTTGTGGGTTCGATCCCCACACAATTTGATATAGTAAGTAGGTCGTACATCGTAAGTATACTCTCAATCCACTATATAGGTACGTTATATGGTGGATTGATTGACTTAGTATAATTTTCATATATTTTTGGGCATGACCATGTAATTACGAGTACTTAGTGTAATTTCAACGGGGTATTTGTTATCTTCTGTCCACATAAATAATATAATTCAGCAAGTGTGGTTTTTTTATCAGTTGCTTGATTGCCATAGTGCTGGCTCTGCCTAGTGTGGGTTCAGATGGTAGTGTGTTAGTAGTCTCAAGATATATTCATTTAACGTTAATAGAACTTGTATGAAGTATTATCTGACAAATATCAAATTATGCAACGCTAGTTAGGTAACGTAAGATATGCGATTTTAATTTCCCCTTTATTTTCGTAAAAGAGTTGAGTGGCATTAAAAGATTTAATTAAGGAACATAATAACTGTCAGCAAAGGGAACAAACAATTCCAAATTCAATTTCCGTAAGACGGAATACGTGATAAATCGTTGTGAATCGGCCATTAGATGCGACGCGGCGTGAGGGCCTGGAGCATCAGCAGTTTACACGTCTTATTGCTTGTCGTGTTGCTCGCAACTTGTCGGGAGTCGCCGCGTCGCGACGCGCAATAAAAACATCAACTGTATTGACCAAAATAACTCTTGGCACCCAATCGTGAGTCCGGCAGATACTGTAAGTGTAGCGATCTCTACTCAACTATAGTTCGTATTTAAATATCAAACTCAGATCGGGATTATACTTAAGTTTCCAGCTGAAGAGTCGAACATAAAACTTCATTGGTTAATCATGCCCTTAAGTTTAAAATCAAGGCATCATTAACTTGAGTTTGATCTTCAATATACAAGCTTTTACTTACTTTATTTTAGATATAGGTATATTCAATAAATTAAATGTTAATTTAAAATTAAAATAATCGTCAAGATTAATAAATTGACCATATACATATATTTAGGTAAGTATCTTCAATTTTAAATTTATTGAATGAGGGATAAAGACGACTTGAATTCATAACTTAAAAGTGTGAGTGTGAGTATGTGTGTGTGTGTGTGTGTTGACTAAATAATCTGTCGTCTAGAATATAAATGGATAAAGATCTGTTGTCTTGAGACACGGTGCAAAGATGTGAGGCTAGATAAAATCAAGATGGTGAGTTCTTTATTAGCTAGTATTTTTACTTTTATTGAGTAGTCAAACTCATATTACATTTACATATAGTACCTAAGTACTGGTAACATTTGTCGTACTGATAATATATGAATATGTTTCAGTAAGTAGATTAAATATTTATTTACCAAACGAAGTCGCTACGCTCAATTTAAAAAGTTAGCAAACGTAAGTCTTATTAGAACAGGAATAGATACACGTGATGTTGAATTAGTGAAGATTATTCCCGACGTCATGTAGCCTAGTGATATACGAGTGAAACTTACAAAAAGTTGTATATATTGAAAACATTGTTATTTAGAAATTGAATAGAAATTCGTACTTATTAAACCAAAAATAATATTATTATATTATATACACTCTCCCAAACCTAACTCAGGCACCAGTCTCTCACAAAACTACTTTTCTAACTGTCATCTTATTTTAAGCAAATGTAAACTACTTATGTGATAAGAGAAATAAATGCATATTCTATTCTATTATATACTACGTTATTATCCATATAAAATTTGATAAATAGTACACAACTCTTTTACGTAACTAAACTTTTTATTTGTTTTTATATGAATATGTATACAATAAAAAAATTATTATATACGTGCCTATATTATATGCTAATTAAATTTGTTTCAAATTAAATTTAAATTTATAGTAAGTAAATTTAAATGTATAAGTTACTTGTAAGTTATATCCATGTCATATCACTTAAAAGTGAAACTGAATGATTAGGTACAATGTAATATGTAAGTTAAGGTACCTAATCAAAAGTATTCTATGTCGGTATGTAGGCGAAATGTACAGAAAATAATATAGTTTTAACAGGTATGGTAAAATTTATAATTTTTATCTTTTGTTTTATTTAATTACACAATTAATCAAAATAATAATGTGCATATGGTCTGAATTTTTTTAATACATCAATAATTCAAATGTACTTAATAAAATTTATAACGAAAATGAGTTGAGTACACATATACTCACATCATTTATTGCAAATATGATAACAATTTGCCGTAATATTCGTTACCTATATACATTATAAATCACAAGATTTCATTATAGTCTATTTATCGAAAGGTGTCTAGGATATGTTTTATTAATAAAAGTCTAATAAAGTAATAATAACTCTTTGTGAGCGTTCAAATCCTCAAATGATTAGTAGTTTTGCAATATAATTACTTATTTTCATATAAAAATATTAAGTTTCCATTAAAATATTTATTTTAATATGCACTTAAACGTTATCAATAAAACGACTGTAAAATATTTCATTAATGGCAGAACTTTACTCAACAATCCCAAGTATGTCCACAGGTATGTGTGGAATTTTATTGTTTATTTACTATTTATTTCTAATATATATGTACTCACGCCGCGGGTAAAACTTCGAATAATAACAGTCCATTTCACTAGTAAATAATTTCACAGCATCGATATCAAATTCACTGTCAATTTGTTTACCATTCACTCGCGCGTTACATGTAAAACGATTGACATTTCACAAAATAAGCTGACAAGTGACATCACTGCGCGCAGAATACGTCAAATCGCATGCAGCCACAAACGCGACTGAAGTGTAACGCAGGCGAACGATACCATACCGCGTCTTTCGAAAATTGCGCCATCCCAGTAAGCACACTCAAGCGAATTTAACAACACAAACCACCTTGAGCACACTTCATTCCCGAGAGCTGCCTAAATGCAGCCGAATCCTAAAACTAGATAATGTTTACATCGCAAAATGCCGACACCCGAACGACCGGAAGTCGCTGCGAAGCAAACACGACAACTATGTAAAATATTGCAGGATCGCGATCGCATTGTTGACATTCTCTAATAAAAATCACTTAAATCTTGGCTTGATTGTATGAAAATCGTATTAAATATATTTTTTACTTACCTAATATGGAGGTCGAAGATGAAGTGAAGGGGCGAATTTTGATTAAATGTCAATTTAGGTCTATATTTAAAGAATATACTCTTATTGGTATGCGAAGAATGGCACAAAGAATCCCGACAACGCACGCGACGAATGCGCACCTCGTTTGCGCATATGCTGACACAACTTCACGGACGTTACTCCCCTTGCCCCGCGCGCACCCGGTTTCTACATTTGTGTGCGTGTCTAGAGTGGTCAAACGTGAAATTTTATGTACGTATACACCAACACATACACATTTTGTACCTGCCCTAGCTCCCGAGGTCCGCCATCTTTGATAAGAAAGAGAACCAAAATATTTCTGTCTCATGTTGACATGTGTCATAGCGCCCTCTTAAAACTAAACAGAAGTGAGTTCATTCCCCGCAAGATGGTGCTGTAACAAGTCATAAAATGAAGTCATATCACCGATTTAATATATTTTTTTTTAATAATTATCAAATATTTCATATATTGAAAGTCTATTTAAAAATTAAACAATATTTTTCGAGCTGATAATTGATGTTTCTATTTGTTATTCAATTAGCTACCATTATTAGTATGATTTTGGATAGAAGATAGCTTCTAGAAAACATTTTATAAATTCATATCTCTAGTGCCACAGTTCCAACTGTTCCATCCAAGTTCTAACACAACGTGTCATGAAGTTTCACCTCTTGTGTTTACTGATCGTCGTAAACATTACTGTCAAATAATTATTATTCTTCGTATGCAAAGTGTCTTTGATTGAAGTGTGTGATAGGAGCCCGGTCAATGTCAATAAAGTTTGACAATAAAATTATTTGATTGTGAAAACCGAGTTGTATCGGTAAATCAGTCATACTTACTTGATATGTTGTGAATTAGTTAAGTCTGCGTGTTTTGACATGTATTTACATTAGATAATAAGTATCAATCATCATATAATCAGTTCCATATAGTTACATACTTATTAATTTTAATTAAAGCAATACCATTTGGTTGATTTATAGATAGGTATGTTTGACTAGGATTTTCTACAATATCTTAACTACTTCCATTTTATTCATCTTTGTAATTATAGTCTCAAATCTTTTTTTCGCCGTTCGTTTTTCCTTTTTCTTGTTATCATGTCTGGTTCTTAGACAAACTATATCAAGGAATACCTATATATGATCTTATTAGTCCGACACCCACCGTATTTGAGGTATCAATAACCTAATAACACTGTGAAATATGTACCGACTTTTGATTAATAATAATTAGAGGCGTTTATATGTACTTAGAATCAAATTACTTTTAATACTTACCTAGTAAGATTTATTAAACCATAAAATAGACTAATTAAATAAGAACAACGAGTGTGTATTTAAGCATTTGTTTATTTCAAATTGAATCATTACAATAATATATTGGCATTAATTTAAAATGTTTAAATAACAGCAAATAATACTACGCGTAGAACCTCCTATTAAGTTAAAAATTAAGAATAACATTAATCATAATTATGTATTTAATTCCTTGTACTCATAATTAATATAATGAACCTTAATTACTTAACATTGTGTAATTACGCATATTAATAACAAAATTAATAGATCCGGTTTAAAAAAAAATGTCGACCAACATAAGACACCTGTTTGAGAAATTAAGTATAGAACTTCCTTCCTCGGAACCTGTGACTTATATATTTTGACGTAGGTAACATTAATATTCTTTTTCTCATAAAATAAAAAGAGTTTTGTATGACTAGAAACTTAGGCTGAACAAAAAATACCTTTTTAATATTCACGGATTGACCCCAAATTCATTGGGATTTCGTTTTTATCTCTAGCTATGCCTAATATCTTCGTTTTATAGCCAACTAAATTTGTAACTATATTTTTCTGTGCCTCAATAAGTAAATATACCTAATTTAAACGTCTTATTAACTATTAACACTTCGAATAGTAATATAATATGATCCTAAATATAATTTATAAAAGCATTTTAATCATAATAATATAAAACGCAGGTTACAAACTCCTACATCTAATAACAAAAGGTTAAAAATTCAACAATGGCATATCAATAATCAATTCTTTATTATAATAATTCAGTTTCTAATTGAGTACTTATTTATATTAATAATTGCTTATTTAGATTAAGGGATCTTCGGAGTTAGTAGGGATTTTGGGTAAGAAGTTCATTGAATGCTCTCTTTATTGAAAAATTAACTACGTAAGAACATTTTTAACAGTAAATATGTTCATATGTGTACCTATTATCAGCATCAACTCCATGCAATATTAACTTAAATAAATTAAATATCGTTGCATTTGTTTCTAATATAGTTATTATGAAAAGGACAGGGTTCTCTTTCGTTGTGTCCATTTGCTTTTAGTGCGAAATAGGTACTGACTGAAAATATGCGACACGTTCCAACGGTAGTTTGACACTTTAATTAATATTCCGTTCTTTTCATACGAGCTATATTAGAAAGATATGTAATGACAATCTATAAAGCTTCAAATTAGTCGGCGTCGTCTGGCTGCTGTATGATCACTGTTAATATCGTTAGATACACACCCCATGTATCATTTAATTTCATATGAATATTACGTCTGTCAGGTAAGTTCACCAATGTGATGTGTTCAGCGATGAAATTCTATATTCAAATCGTTTATTTATTTAATAAGAGTCAAATCCACTCCACATTTCGTATAATTACTATTTGCTTGATGAAGATAGAATCAACTTTCAACCACATCATTAATAATTCAGTGCATAGGTATGAACTGTCAAGATCTACAACGTGAATTTCTGTTTTACGGAGGGCACCTTGGATGATCAATTAGTATATAATTATTCACCATACATACAAACCAACTTCATACAAAATTTTCAGTCAATTTGACATTGATGAAATAATAAATGACTCCTTTTTAGAACCATATTCTAATATAACATTTCCAATGCTCTTCTAGGCGTTTCTAAAATATTTTATTACATCGGAAATTTCGAGTTCTTACTTTAGTACTTAAGTTTCATAGAATTATAGATTGGAAACGTTCAACTCTTTAGAAATATGTATTAGGTTTTTTCTCATTGCAACTTGCAAGCTATTTTCTACCTAAGTAATTATATTTCTTAATGAACATTAATAGTGAAACCTTAATAACTTTTAATTAAAGTTACCTATATACCTAATAACCGAATGAATACATTGCGGCTTCGATAACTAATCTAATCACCAATTTAATATTATTTTATACAGTGGATAAAACAATATTTGTAAGCGTAGTATATAAGAGTAAAAAAAGAAAAGTTCTTGATTAAAAGAAAAATATATCCAATGTGGAAAAAGCGATTTTATACATATCTACTTCGTCTTGTTTATTTATGAATAATAATAAATAAACCCTTCCTCACGAATTATAAACAACTTGAGATTTTATTTATTTCCTTAACAAATGTTACGTCAATAATTGATAAGCGTGTAAGTGCACTTATCCAGGTATTAATTTAATAGAGGTCACCATCCAAATTTGTCACATAGAATCGTTATTAGATTACGATAATAAATAAATCTCGAACAAAAATTTGTTGTAAGTATAGGTTTCGCAATGCCATCGAAGATTTTAAGAACGTTTCAAAATATTTTTTGTTAAATTTGTAATTCTAACGATTCTTAATAACCCATTTGGACGGCAAACACAAAAACAACTAATGGCTCCAGTCAAAGTACGCATAACTTTGTATTGGAAAAAAATAGAGATAAAAAGAAACATACACAGCTTAGTACAAAGTTGAACGTACTTTTAATTTAGAAAATAAAGGAATGTACGATATTTATTTACAGACAGATTTACAAGATACATAATTCTTTTATTATAGGTAATAATTAATAACATTAGCGTTATAAACAATAGAACATCTGTTCAATAATATTAACTACGCAAACTTCACTCTAGGCATGATGTATAATCTAAAGGTACTTATAAAAATTAAATGAGACTAATACCGCAACAATTTTGATTAATTCTAAAAAATACATTATTTGGGGCAGGTAATTTTATTTTCATCGGAAGGTGGTTATTGAGATATTTCTATTCCTATATCGGCCCGTTTTTAAATAAGAAACTCAATTCGAAGCCTTGATTTTCAACCTCAACCTGGTTGAGCTGATTATCCAAACCATCCATGCAAAACACCATGCTTAACAACTGAGGAAGTTAAATAGTGCTTAATTTTGAGCTCCATATTGACCTTTCAAGTCAAATTGGTCCTATAACTTTAAGTAAACTCGTTAAAACGGCAAATCTAATTATTAAATAATGACGGAAAGTTTAAAAGCCCTATGTTCCTTGAAAACATAAAGTAACCTTTACTAAGAAACATTAATCGCCTTGGGAAATAATTTGTCTTATTTACTTGAACGTCCAATGATAGTTGAGTGAGCGAGAAAGAACATTTCTAAACCTGATCCGTGTTTCTAAGCATTATTCTAAAGGGGTACTATTCATCATAGGCATTATCTAGGCCCGTATAGGCCAGAAACACATACCAGAGCCAATATGGTTAGAACTTCGATAGGACCTGATCGGCTTAATCTATTGGAATTAACATTTCAATAAAAAATTCCTACCTATATGCAGTATTTTATAGACAATTTGCAAAGAAAAAGGTAAATCTTTTTGTATAAAATAATAGTAGATAGGCCATATTTTTTTACTTTTTAAACGAATAACTAGAAATGAAATATCATTTGAATTTTTAGAATTAAGTTTTAGATACTAAACTCTTTGGAGTATCCAGTAAATAATAACTACTTATTAATCCAACTTTTGAATTTATCATTTGCCATATAAGCTTATATAAAGTTTTGTATGTATTTCATATCATTTATGTGTAATCCACATCATTTATTAACAGCAAATAATGTCAATTAACATGTTAATTAATCGTTTGTAGCGATACAAAAACAGCTTATATAAAATAGCCTGAGACACGTATTGAAAGTTGTTTTCCTAAAATATTAAACAGGTTTCTTTAAGCTTTTTCATTTATCTTTTTATTAGTTTTTATTCTTTTATTTAAAAATATCACTGTTGTGGCATTTCTGGCAAAAATATACTGAATATTAATTTTAGAAGTAATTAGATTTTTTTTTTAATGAGGAGCAAGCAATATGGGCTATGATTCTTAACGACGCGACGCTTAACGTCGAGGTACCTAACACAGCGTATACTTACATGTCTATTTCATATATTTTGGTTAGTAAATAATAATATTAGGATCGGAGTCACTTTTGAGTTTAAATGTGAGAAGCTGTTTAATTAACTAATTCAATTTACGAATCTGCCCCCAAAGTTTTTCATTTGAGCAAAGCTTATGATTCTGTACAATACTTGAATAATTTACTTCACCTCTTTTAATGGTCAACGTTTTTAATAAAATTCTTGTTTATAAATATTATATTTAGTTATTGTTACTTTAGTATCTTTTTGGTTAAGTTTAGTTCAGTTAAGTTAAATTATTTGGTAAACAGTATGCGTAACAATATTCAATCACAACAAAGTTGAGACCCAGATCAACTTCAGAGATGTTTTATTCACTCTTCTTTAAAACTTTATTTGAAGCTAAGTAGTTTCCCATTGTATTGATAAATAAATGGATAAATTATTAACTGGTGAAGTATACCGGTTGATAGTACGTATCTATAATAGTTGAACTGTTTAACAAATTAGACTTCGAAATCGGCTTGTATAGTGTGAAGTTAAGCAAGATACGGCTTCAGTCTGCTAAATTCTTAAATTAAGCTGCTTCAACGTTTAAATGTAAATATTTTTTTTGATAAAAGTGTGTAAGTAACAGTTAACTTATCATCATGCCGAATAACGTCCACCGCTGGACAAATGCCTCTACAATAGATCTCCATAATGGAATTCTGTCCATCATATTGAGGCATGTACCATAACCACCACGCTTGGCCGACAGGTTGGTACATAGAGAGATGCCCACCTAACATAACTTCAAGTCATTGTCCACTTACGTCTACTTGGTGGCTTATAGTTTACTCTAAAGCACATATCAGCTAATATAACTAGCAATCAACTATTAAAAAACCACAAACGGATCGCTTACTTAATATGACTAAATTCAATAAAACCCTTCTTCGTCTAAAAACAAATTTGCGTTAATAGTACGAAGACGAAGAAGAATAAAATACATTTTATAAGTCCCATACAAATCAGAACAGGCACTACAATACTATAAATAACAGGTACAGGTTTTTATACGTTGTAAGGTGTGCTTAAAACATAGCCTATATTGCCGACAACCTATTTTCAGCCAAAGCTTTACATGTCTCAAGGATATTTACGACCCAGTCATCTTATACTTTGGCTAGTTTAAATATAAGAATCAAAGACAATTTAAAAAGTTGAAGATGTACCATTCGATTATATTTTGGATATGTATTGATTGAATACATTAATTATTTTATAACACTGCTAATATTCATTAGTAGTAATATTATAATTTTGGTCCTTTTGAGTGTTCAAAGAGCAAATCCAATATTTCAATAAGGCATTCGTAATTTTATGTAACACTCTAAGGAATAATATAACGCATTAACTCGAGAAGTTTTGATGCGTAATTAAAAAAGGTGCTATCATGTTCACTCGGAATTTATGGATATCAAAATTACATGTAATAAAATCTTGTATAGTTATATATTATCTGTATCATATATGTTTTTATTTCATTTTATTTATATAAACATTAATATGTCTTAGTAATTTAGAATGGATGAATATGAACCCTAATTTACGAGCCCACCCTATTCGTCTATGAAAGGATGCAATACTCGTAACTCTCGTAAGTCTCTCTATTCTGTTTGACATCTGTAATCGTAGAAATCTAATTATTCACGTGACGGAACCTTCTTCAAATGTGGTTCACGCTGAGATAGGGCCATTTTTCATACAAGTACGGTGATTATGGAAATATCAAAACAAATATTTATTTAACCTATTGTATTCATTTCCCGTGCATGCTATAAAAATAAAAATAAAGTTCTTTCTTTAATTGTCATCTGCAGATATTAAGGCACGCAGGACATATTATCAAGAATTCCATTGTTTGAGGAATCGTAGCATACCTACTTAATTCCAAACTGAAACTATCTATAAATCTCCGTCTGAGTTGGATTTCTTTACAACAACCTGGGTCCGGATTTGGACTGATTCTAGTATTTGACGGCGCTTAATACTTAGAAATATGAAGTATATTTTGGTATGACGATCAGACAGTGACGATCAGACAGTGTGTCAATTGTCAGAAGATATTATTATATATATTGCATTAATGGAATGCAGTAAAGAGATTCGAGTTCACACTGCCGGTATCCAAAAGATACACCTTAGAATAGAGCGACTTCCCGACTTAGGGTTACCCGCTCACTCAGAGATTTAGGGTTCAAGTACAAATATTTAGCTCCAGCATTGGCATCGAATATTGTACAAACATTATATAAAGCTGCCCGTACTTTAAATACTTAACTGTGGATAGTGATGCTATTCAGTTCTCATTTAATTATGTATTTTCAAAATTCTTGACATATATTATCTTTATGTAGCTATTCATTTCTAAATTTATTTAGAAACTAGACTTAGTGATAACTTTAAGGATCTCTGTTCGCCGTTTTTTATACTTACGGAGCGACTAGTGAAGACTTTAACTCTAGCTAGAGCAAGCTCTACGATACTAAGAGCCCGCAGATGCGGTTATTAAAACACTCCTTACGTTATAACTTTAACTCTACTGTCAAAAATGTTGAAAGAATATTATACAACGCTATTTTTAGTATAGTTATAGACACAAATGTTCGATCAAAAGTAAAAAACTCCCGGTTAAAATTGGTAATGTCAAACAAAATATTAATCAATTCTCTTTGATTCATCAATTACTAAATAATTACAATATAAAAGTTAGCCATAAAGTTCATGGAAAGCGTGACGTGACGATGACGTGAGTTCCATGATTTGTTTAATCAAAAAGTGCTAAAAGAAATTATCACTTTAAATATAATCCATAATTATTTTATACTTCTAAAATAAATAGAAAAAGATTATCTATTTTTTATCGAATATAATAGATAGTTATAATTAAAGCTAAGTTACATGAGCTAGTTATGCATGAGAAAGCTTTAAAAAATATTCTAGAATTCTAAAATACTTCATATCAAACGCTGTATGCTGTATCGTCTGCCATACAACGTAAAGAAATTGGAAAAATAATTGTTGTAAATACCTGTGTAAGCTTACTCTTTATCAGTATTACGTTATTAAGTTTAACGTATCTGTACAGACAGAGATATTTTAAAGTTTTCCTATACGTACATATTTAAAATAACGTTGTATAACGGTATTCTTTTCTAACCCTATTGTGATTTTTTGTTTTTAAGATATTTTTCTAGCTTCACTATTATTTTTTACTGAAATAATATTGCCGTCAGCATGGAAATGTATCTACTTATATAGCTATATGTCTCTCTAGTGCTTTTAACTTTACAAATACTTAAAACAATCTATTTCATCACGTGTTAAGACGATTATGTGATTATATTGGTTTAACGCAGTAGAAAACTGCCAATGATATTATATTTAAATTGAATACCTCTCGGGATGCCAACTGCCAAGTATGCCACTATCAATAAATTTAAATTTTTCGGCATTCAATATACCATAATATACGTATGACTTCTCTTTAATTTTTTTATATTCTTATGTTTACAGTAATCCATAGACGAATATTACAGTCTCGTTGCGAGACGTCTTTTTAATTTAATATTGTACTATATATACGAGTATCTATTCGTACTTATGTAACACTGTACAAATTTGAGTACAACGTGTGTAACGACCGTATTCCAGCTTCAATCTTAATTACTATGATTTATTTTTAACGCTTTTCTTTTGTTAATGTTTATAAATAATGCCAGCTTAATAAGAGAAAAGAAATTAAGAGAATAGTGCCCATATTGCAAACTTTTTACATACTGATTATTATGAACTGTTTACTGCGAACAATTTATGACCCTTTCTTTGTACTCCTATCCTGTCTGGAGACGTTGTAGATGATAAATAAGCTGTGTTGCAAATTGTCAGTCTATCAAATGAAATAGGACCATAGACGTCATGTCATGTCTTTATTGATAGAATTGGCATAAACTTGAACAAAATGTCCGATATCTATACTCTTTGGTCCCAGATCGATGTTAATTATACAAAATACTTGAAAATTTAAGATTAGCCTTAGTTTCTTGTACTTACTACATCATCATTAAGAAGAATCTAACAGAAGTCTAACTCTGAGAAAAGGTTTGTTGGAATAGCTTTGGTTATGCTGGTTTTCAATTTATACCTGCCGTTTTGATATTGGGTGTCCAATACATAATAGATAAATTAATTATTTATACATCAACAATTCAAACAACAGTGGGAAGGCTGCTAAGTACTGAGTTTAAGGCTATATAACATTAAATTTTTTGCTAATCAAATTTAATAGCTAACTAAGTTTTACTTATTTTGATGTAATTTATTTTATATAGTTATGTATCTAATTAATAATCTTATTCTTGACCATATTCTTTAACTACTTAGATGTTTAAAAGTAGACCTGTAATTGGCTCTCTTACTTTCAATAAGTATGTTTGTTGTTGCCTCTTGTTGTTATGTATAGGTATATGAAACCCTTTTGATTCTTATATACAGAGGGACAGAGGTTGCTCTCTTAATGTATAGGATCCTTGAAGGTGGCCATTTCATACCGGATTGAAATACTTCCGCAGCCCATTGATTTCAGATTCCAGAGACCAGAGTAGTAGTGCGCGCGACACAAAGATTCTTGTGATACGCACGGTGAAATACCGCCAAATGGTATAAAAGGTGTTTCTTTACTCATGTTAAAACCCTAAACTTCGTAATGTAATACTGATACAGCTTTAGGTAATCTAAACATAAGTTCCTGTTCCTATACCCGGTCGTCATATGACATGGGTAATCCTTTTCTTTTATTTTATTAATGGGAAATTCATGAGCAGCGGAACCTACTCCATATCACGAGTAGAACACACGGTTCAAGGTTTTTACAGAGTTATACAAGGAGTAAATGGAGAGAGGTCTAGATGTAGAATTCCAGCCGGAAAAAATTCAAGCATTTAGCCTAAACAAAATTCCTGGAATATTATGGTACAGAATGTTGAAGATTAATTTTACGTCAAACAAATTTATTCGTGTGCCAGACTGATATACTTTCTAACATTGATGAAATAGAGTGTATATAATTTGGATAAACATCTGATGACTTTGATATAAATTATTCAGTTTTTATCTGACACATGCGTTATTAATAATAATACGCAATCCAACAATTTATTATGGCCTGCAGGGTTTTAGTTACCAGTAAAATATCTAGAAATCCAGAGGTGAATTAATGGCATTTTAATTCTATTCGCGTCTTTATACACCCTTCTATTTCGATTCATATCGTGCCAGGTAGTTAGTATCTATTATCCAAATTAATTGTTAAAGATCGAACTTAGATCATTTTACATATCACAAGAAACTAAAACTACAAACTAAAGTTGCAAGTGTGGCGCAGCGGTTAAGACAGTCGCCCCGCCGCTTCGTGTCCGGTTCGATTCCCGCGCAGGACAATTATTTGGGTGACCCATAAATAGTTGTTATGAGCCTGGATGTAATTTGTGTCAGTCAATTATATGTTTGTAAAGTACCACGCGCGCGACCCAAAGATTAATTTACCTAACGTAAAAGATCTATAACAAACTTCCCAGTGATATCAGAGAAATCTCTACCAATAAGTTTAGGAAGACTATAAAAGCCAAATTGTGTACCAGGGCTTACTACCAAACTTCTAATTATTTAAGTGGCAAAACGGCATGGGATTGAGGCGCTCTAAATTATCACATTTAAGTACAATGTAATTTTATATTAAGAAATAAATATTTTATAAAAGGATTCCTCCTGAATTTTCTGCCAATGTTTCTCAGTAGTTGCCATGCACTGCACGGTAAGGTATAAAAATGACGATTCCACACAAATGTAATATTTTAACGGAGCAGATGACTTTTGAATTTTGCGACTGTTGTCTTTGAATTTTTTTTATATAAGGAATACCTATCCGTTAAATTCTATTTAAGTATGTGTATCATGACCAGATAGACTGTGAACAATCAACTTGGAGGGATGACTACAATATCCTAAAGCGCAGTAAACCCATTAGCATTACAATACTCTTATTCAGATATAGCCCAATAAAGTTTGCGGAGTAGGAGTTACTTCTCATTTATAAACCGAAACTGGGAAACCATAAATTAAATCGTCCGCTCGAATTCTAACCAGCTAAAGTATAACACCAGAGCAGAATACCCGCGTTTCCCTGGCTCCGAAAATCAGGTGATCAGGCCATGAGAAGTCCTCGGCAGGTTAGGGTTAGTCGGTGCGAGTCCGACATACCCACCCGCAGACACTTTTTATGGGTGGAATGAGTAGGCTTTCCCCCTGCCAGAAACGATTCACACTGGTAGATAAATTTGCGAGTTCCCTTGCTAACATGGTTACGGTAGGAAGTATTCGTCGACTTAGTTTCTAGAAACATTGCCGGTCAGCTACAGTTGCACATGAAAGAACATATCCTATTGATAATACCTTCCAAACTATTAAATATCTTTGCATTGCAAATAATGCTATAAAACTATGTTTTATTTAAAAAACTATCATACAAAAAGTGTAACCCAAATTGTGGACGTAACTTAATGATCTCCTTAAGTTAATAAGTTAAGTTTGTTTGTGTATTTTTCAAATATGTATATAGGTATTATGTTGTAAGGTGATATCTATGAGGTTAAGCAACTAGGCCCCCGGTCAGTCCATAGATAAGTGACCACCAAAGTGGTTTAATTTCTGAGCGTCTCCGTGCTTCGGAGGGCACGTTTATCTGTCGGTCCCAGTTGTAGTCATTAGACAACAGTCGGTAAGCCATGTCAGAGGCCTACTGGGTGGCTTGAACAACTTTGACACCACTGCCCATACGATAAGTCGTAACATTAATGTCTACTGAACAACATCCATGTAAACTACATGCAAAATAGATTAACTCCTTTATCGGGCACTAGGT
The DNA here is from genome assembly GCA_951640165.1 of Pseudoips prasinana. NCBI lineage: Eukaryota > Metazoa > Arthropoda > Insecta > Lepidoptera > Nolidae > Pseudoips > Pseudoips prasinana. Next base: position 12,563,419 of record OX621239.1, read on the forward strand.
ATGTTTCTTATTGATTGGTTTTGAACTTTTACTTAACATACCTAATAGACTTCAAAATATAGTGTAAGTACAGTAGGTAAATGGATAGAGCACAATAAAGAGTTCTTAACAAGAATAACAATGATGCATTTTGTACGGGCAGCCAAAAATAATAATTTTGTGTAATTCACAAACTGCTTCTCTTCAATTTATTGAGACTCATCCACGATTTATGTGACACTTTGTATAGATAGAGATGATACTAAAGACTCAGCTTACATTATTAGGCGTCACCAAGTTTTGTTTCTGAATACCTAGTGATAGTTACAATCCCAATATCCATATTCCGTTACATGTCGCTGACCGAATCCATTAACAAATTATGTATGTACACGTTCAGTTCGGCTTACTGTGAGTAGGACACATCACTTGGAGTTCGTGTAGTGGCAGATCGCGGACTACGACGGCGTGGAATGCCATGTTCGCTGTGGCAAGGATGTATTCGCACACAGAGAACCATGTGAACGCTGAAAAAGAAATAGAAAAGAATCATGTTCTGTTCGCTGTGGCAAGGATGTATTCGCACACAGAGAACCAAGAGAACGCAGAAAACGCTGTGGCAAGGATATATTTTAGACGGGCCTGTTGGCGTGGTTGGCAAATGCTTGCTTTTCACGCCGGTGGGTTCGTTTCCCATCCAGGACAGATATTTGTGTGCATGAACATTTCTGTTTGTCGTGAGTCTGGGTGTAATTATCTATATACCTATGTATTTATAAAAGAAAAGTAGTATATGTAGTATATAAGTTATCTGGTTTCCATAGTACAAGCTCTGCTTAGTTTGGGATCAGATGGCCGTCCGTGTGTAAATAATGTCCCTCGATATTATTATTGTTATATTATAATATGTTCAAATTACTGACTGCACGTGTGGCGCGCAATGGTCAAGTTGGACGTGTCCTTGTGACTACCTCAGCGCCCTCGTGTTTAGGATTCCATCGCCTCACAGGATAATTATTTGTGAATTGAAGTGGTTAGTGCCTCTGACTGCTAAGCCAGAATTGGTGGGTTCGATGCCAACCCAGAACAAATATTTGTGTAATGATCAAGATTATTTGCCTGGGTGATTTTTTTCTCTAATATTCTTGTATTTTAAAATATATAAGTATAAGTAGGTATGTTTATCAGTTGTCTGGTTCCCATATATAGTACAGGCTTTCCCAAATTTTCGATTGAATGACAGTGTGTTAGTTGGCCCAAGATTATTATTATTATTTACTTAGTGCGGGCGAAGTTCTTTTAAAAGAAAACTTATGTAACATTCACTTCTAGGCTCCGACGCAATTAACCTCTGTTCGCGTCGGGTGGACTAAGTGACGAACTTTTCTAATTTGTGCATCCGGCTTACTCTTGGCTGTCAGTATAACCCCACCCTGCTCTGGCTGTCAAATCATTTTACCACAATTGCAATCCCGAGTATATAAAAAAATATTTTGATATAATTAACGAATGAATAATAGACTATCTCCCAAACACCGTAAACATGAATAATGCCGCATCCATAAATTATCAATTATCCAAAATATCGTTTGGGTAATGAGAGGCACTCGCAATTTATGTAATAAGAAAACATCGTAAGGAAATCTGCATGCCTGAGAGTCCCCCAAAATGTTCTTGATGGCATCTGCCAAACCGCACTAGGCCAGTGTGGTGTAGGTACTATGGCCTATCCCATATCATTGTTAGAGGAAGCCCTTGCCCTGAAGTGGAACAGTAATAGGTTGCACTAGTAGTTTAGTTCAAAATATGTATAAACGTTTGATAAACTTACCTAACGGACGACATAGCAATCGATGTCGCAGGAAGAATATAATGAGACCCACAGTGGCCGCAATAGCCACGTAGAACAAAGTCCAGACCAGCTTGTTGGTCCTCACAGGTTCAACCACGTTACTCGCGATGCATCCAACGCGGGCACGACACAGCATATGCAGAAGTGATACTACCATGAACACTATAAATATCTTCTCGTGTATGACTGGAAATATAGAATTGGAGATTACGTCGTGTGTTTCTTTGTGTGGGAAATATCGGTTGCACCGTTGGACCGTAGGACTTTAAGGAAGATTAAAAAATGGTTCCGCTTCATCATATATTTTTGTGACTTGTAAAAGCAGTTACGGAGTTAGTTACAACTTTAGTAAATTATTAATCGTATTTATGCAAGGTGTAACAAAAATATCGGAGGAAACTTCAGGAGCACAATGTTTTAAACAGAATGGATATGAAAAAAAAGGTTGTGAGAAACAAAAAAAATACTTACAGAAGATAATCGTTTTTTTATGTAATTTGCAATTCGATTTATAGACGTTGTTCAGTTTCATAGGTTAAGTTAAGCTTCTTAAGTTACGTCCACTATTTATGACAACTGAAATATTTTTACTATTATATACCTACCTAGAAATCTTCCTAATTCATACCTTAAACTGATAATTGACCAAAAATTTAAGAATCAGTTTCTTAAGTTCAGTGTGGTTTCGAGAGTTTTTGAAGAATCGAGATTGAATCACATTTCTACATAAATGAGATAGTACACACAATTTCTTTTCCAACTCTAAACTACTGCAAAGTTAAAAAAAGTTGGGTTCCGTATTCAAATCGTAAACGGAAACCTTTGCGACCCAGTTCGTTCGTCCGTCAGTCACATAGACGAGGAACCGAAGCTGTTAGATCTAACAGTAAATACTGAGCGGATGAAGCTTTACAATATAATAGAGCAGCATTATTTAAAATTATTACGGAATGTAGGTATTTCCTCTTAATAATATTAACTAATCTAACCTTATCTATTTCAGAATAAGGACTGTTTTTCAATGCATATGTTGATATTGATGAATGGTTATGCGTAATTAGTGAAATGTATTCTGAACTTAGGGATTAACATACACTTGTACTTGTCAAGCTCTTATTTGAGGCTTAGGCTTAGATAATGGTATAATAGTTAATTGGCCTGTTGGTCGAGTAGTTAGTGACTATGACTACTAAGCCAGAGGTCATGGGTTCGATTCCCACCCGGGACAAATCTTTGTGTGATGAACACGATTATTTGTTAAGTATCTGAGTGTAATTTATCTATAACTAGCTGTGCCCCGCGGTTTTACTCGCGTTAAATTATAACCTAAGTGTTAATCCAGGTTGTCAGCTAATTACATGCCAAATTTTATTAATAACGCTCCAGCCGTTTAGACGTGAAGAAGTAACAAGAAGTACACTCACAAACTTTCGCCTTTATAATATTAGTGTGATATGTGTTTATTTAGAAATATATACCTAAGTATGTTTATCGGTTGTCTGGTTGCCATAGTATACCTAGCGCCACGAGTTATGAGCGCTCTGTTTTAGTGGTGGGGATCTACGCATGTGTACACTCGCAAACAAAACAACTTAGGGTCGAGTTTAAATAATAATTTAAGTATTTAAAAAATATCCTTATATTATTAATGCGAAAGTGCGTCTATTTGTTATTCGTTTGTTACTTTACATTTTAAAGTAAGTACTCTCAAAAAAACATGAAATTTTGTACAGAGATAGTTTGAACTATCTCTTTGCAAAATTTTGATTCTTCCACAGGCGGAAGTGCGGACTAGTGCATATTATAATAAATAAAAATATGCATAAAAATGCATTGATGTATAATTTCATTACTTTTTTCTAAACTATTTTCAAAGGTTTTAAACGATTGTGCGAACGAGGTATTTATCTTGTCTTTGTAACATCTGACCCTAAAGCATTTTTAATTATTGGTCAATACAAATAATATAAACGATCGAAAACAACTATTTACGCGACTGTACTTTCGGACTCAAATCAACGTGCGCCGAGAGCGGGAGTTATGCAGCGACTGATTCTCCAATAGTGCGCAAGGACAGCGCCGGGCGCGGGCTTCCTGCCCCCGCGCCTCAACCCTGTTACCAAACAGACCTAAAAGTGCGTTCTGCGCAGATGAAGCGAGCGCTCATAACTCGTGGCGCTACCTATACAAGCCTAGTTAGAGACCAGATGACAGTGCGTTAGTGATCCAAGATATTTATATTGTTATTATTTATTTATTAGTTAACACCACATTTTAAACTCTATTATATTGTATTAAGAGCTAAAACAAATGAACAAGGAAAATACGTTATGACCGATTATGAGTTAAAATATGTTTTGTATTCTCAATTATGTTTGTGTCTATTTTCTGATGTTTTAAATCATTTTTGAGACGCTCATAGCCAGATGCTCTCACGGGTCCTTAAGGGAATAGCGAGGTCAAGCAGCTAGGTGGTTTGCTAAAGTGGTTTAATTTCTGGAGCGTCTTCGTGCTTCGGAGGGCTCGTTAAGGTGTCGGTCCCGGTTGTAGCCATTAGGCAACAGTTGTTAAGCCATGTCAGAGGCCTAACGGGCGGTTTGAACAACTCTGACACTAGGCTCCACACAATAAGTAAGTCATCAACATCATCATACCAGCCGAAAGATGTCCACTGCTGGACAAAGGCCACCCCCAAAGATCTCCACAATTGGTGGTCTTGCGCTATCCGCATCCCGCGATTTCCAGTATAAGTAGGTAAGTAGTTAGTAAACCATTTCAGCATTAGTCGATATCCTATTGCTCATCATACGTAGGTACAAATTAGCCATTAAATTGTAGTAGTTACTTACTTACATATTAATATTAATATCGGACTATTTTAAGTAGCACTTACAGTAGTTTTCTCTATTAGAAATATAGGTGACTCCGGTTAAGGCGAGCAGCTCAATAAGATTAAGCCAATAACAAGCGTCCCCCAACTTAGTTGCCTGCAGTCGAGCCTGAAATGAGCGGAGTAATTATATTAGATGAAGGTTCATTTAATTTAAATTTTAGAATCATTTTCGCTTTTATTTGACAAACAGTAGAATCCCAATCCTGGGGGCTTCCAAGAGGACATGTGACGTCATAAATGGTCCGGAATCGATTTTCAACGTCGAAGCCGATTTAACGATTGATTAAGTCATTTTTAACCTATATCTATTTATTTGAACGCCGATCACTTTGTTCGGCGACTTACCCCCCTGAACAAGCTATCTGCCGGTGAGGCTGTTATTTCGTGGCCTCGGTTTTCGACTTTGTCGCAATATTAATATTTTTGCTACGAAACGAGAGAATGATTCTAAAAGCGTGTATTGTAAGTGTCCTGCCAATCGTCGTCATAGTCGTAAAAATTAAAAACTAGTCGAATTGTGTTTATGCCTGCTGCTTCCTGTAGGTAGTCTTCTGACGCAGAACTTTGAACTTAGAACATACTTTTTTCGTAGAAACTAGAGATCACATGATGACGACGCGTGCCGGTGCTACGAGTTCAGTTTTCTTCACAGAACTTAAATTGTTTGTTTCAATTGGACTTAACTAGAGTAAGATAAGATTATTGTGAAGATACCCTTACATTTTCTTCGGTAATGTAAGATGTTCGCTCCTTATGATAGTTGTAGTACAAAGAACCTATCAACAACCTTGGTCCTAAATGAAATGCGATACATATCCTCCAAACGTATCTCTGCGGACTTATCCCAGTAATCGCACTTATTGATGGCACCACATTGTACACCTGGAAATGAGAATAATACATAGTATAGCATAAAAACAATCACGAAATTCTAGAGAGAGTTTATTTCTCGCCGTCAGTCACGCAACAAATTCGTCGCTTTCTGTGGCTGACTGCGACGAACTTGTTGTGTCACTGACACAGTGGTGATATATGTATAATCGTCGCATTATCAGCTCGGAATCTCATGCCATGGAGGGCATATAAGTTGTCCCATAGGAATATAGTCTGGAAAACTGGCAGAAACCGTGAACTATAACAATCATACCGCCACCGCTAACCTGTCTGCCAGACGCTAGACGTGGCGATTATGGCATATCCCACATGCTCTGACATTTATTTCCAGCAGTTGCACACTATTAGGCATAAATAGATACAATGGGGATTGACATCATGGATTCAGCGAAATGGTCTGGGTGGCTTTCACTTTTTCACCGGCCAATAACCATGAGGGATATCTTCCTCAATCCATCAATCTAAGTAAAACTACAAACAAATTAAGTAACCCGCGCCCGAAACTCGACACGGGGCAGATACTGACTGAGAAAATCGCTTTTTAATAGATATTTGTATTTTATTTCTACTTTAATACCCGAAGATATAAGTTCCTTACACAAGTGAAGCGCGATAGTATAAACCCACTTTACGACTGTAAGAATATAATTTCCTTGGGTGGCACTTGGAGTGTAGCAATCTTTTTGGACTGTACATATCCGGCTCCATTTAAATAATTAGGCAGCTTGTGAAAACTGCAGGTTGGATAGGATAGGAGGATCGCCGGTGAGGACAGTTTTCGAATCCTGCCGCCGTGCTAGCGATCACAACTACTCAATGTCAATCTGTCAACAACCTCTTAACTGTGTCGTCTAGATGTTTATAATATATACTACACTCAAAGTTAGCTTTCGTTAGCTTAGCTCTCGTCAGGCAACCAGTAGCTTCTGTGTCCATTTCTCTAGTGTTTTACTCAGATTGATCATTAGGTCTTATCAATGTGTGGACGATGGAGCATATAAGATTCTTTGACATGCAACACTTGACACGGCTAGTTGATACATTTATGATACGTATTTTTCAGTGCAAGAGTGCATAATATTTGTATGTTCAATCCTCCAACACAAATTGACGCGCTTGGATGCTTATTTTAGGGTGGGGGTTTGTTTTAGGCCTTGTTAATCGTTTTCCCTGGTTCATGGATTTAACTTGTTAAGAGCCCAAGACCTCATGAAATTAGTCGTATATAATAATATATTTACGTATAGTCCGTATTTATTTCAAATAATAACCAGAAATAACCGGTTAATACGGGTTATTAATTGAGCTATTGTCTATTAAATTTGTCTAAGTTATTTCACGAGTTTTAATTAGAATCTAAACAGTTAAGTAGGCAGGTATAATAATAATTATGATACCACAGTTGTAAATTTAAATTTGACGGATTACCGAAGCGTAATTATGAAGTCGAAAATTTATTAGAAAACTAATTTACTTATGTAAAACTTTTAGTACGTCATACAACCATGTCCTGCATTTAATTTTGATCTACATCTATTTAAAGAACCTATTCTGAAATGGAAAATTAATTAGCGAACTAATTTATTTAAAACTTTTAGTAGGTCATATAACCATTTCCTGTATGCAGTTTTGATCTACAGCTATTCGTAATATTAGGTAACTACTTAATCATCAGTCGTTATAACAGACACTTACCTTACAATGTGTTTCGTGTATGTCATCTGATTGAAATAGAGACGCTGTCACATAACAAAATATTAAAGCACCTAATGGAAGCCAGAGTGCAGCTAAACAAATCTCTCTCAGACCACATGACCACAGGAGTCCCTTCAAAGAGGAAATAACATATTATTTAATCGCAAAACTTAAATAATACTTATTACAGCACTATGTTGGTATCACCTTGTATTCCAGTATTTTAACACTGGTGTTTACTACACATTTCTCGCTTGTGCGTTCATCCCCACGCACATCCACAGTTGGCGGCGACTGTACTTGTGCGTCATTTACCATTTTATCGTTCACTCCAATACTTTAATCACTACGATCACATATTTCTACTGAGTCCCTAGAGACAATCTGATCGGGCAATCACGCAATTTCATTCTTCCGTAATGACAATGACACATAACATTAAAATCGAAACTAGTCCCACTGAATATTATTTTCGTTCGCTCGACTTTTTTTGGGGACTGTTTCTACAGAACCAATATAGAATTGTCTTTTATGAGAAACCTAGTGTAGTATTAAAAATACGTTGTTACAGTGTATGAAGATGAATTAAGGCGTGGGTTATTAGGAGGTTATTTGGTCATGCGCAGTAAGGACTGTGGGGGAAACGCGCACCCTTTCAAACAACCTCAGTATCCAAATTGAAATAAATGGCGATGGCTATGATCTGCATGAATCGGAGGAACGTATTATAGAGTAGACACGTTACCTAAGTATAATATTCAGGTCAAGCGTTCTTTTGTTTTCTTTGTGCATATTATTAGTAATTTAAATAATTAACGTAGGTATAGGTACCTATATTCCTATTCATGTTGAGTAGGTAAGATCTGAGGAAAAATACAAGACGAAGTGTTCTCTCTTCGCTTTAAAATATATCACATATGTAGGAAAAAATCACCAAATCTGGCAAAAGTTGCTCCATCGGCATTATACTGTAATTCAAAAGGTTTAATTTGAAACCTCGCCATTTACCTACTGTCTGCCTATTAAAAACCATAACTTACTCTTTGAACTTCCCATAAAATTATGATAGACATTTCATTTTATCCTTCCATCTAATTACAGTAATTACCTACATATGACGACAATGTATTTTATCGGGCGGGCCGGTTGGCGTGGTTGGTAGATACCTAGGTACATGCCTTTTATGCCGCAGGTCGTGGGTTCGATTCCCACCCAGGACAGATATTTGTGTGCATGAACTTGCCTGTTTGTCCTGAGGTGCAATTATCTATTTAAGTATGAATTTACAAGAGAAAAGTAGTATAAGTATATAGCATAGGTATATGTTCTCTGGTTTTCATAATATGTACAAGCTCTGCTCATTTTGGGATCAGATGGCCGTGTGTGTATAATGTCCCAGGATATTGTAGATATTTTACGATGATCGTAAAATATTCTCATAATTCTTTCACTATCAAAACCTGAATGGAAGTCTCCGGTTTCGATAGTGGCAAAAATGCGACGACTATTTCGACCCCGAAGTTAAATTATTAGGTACAGTCTATGACTTGAAAAAGACCATCTCCATCTCCAAATCCAAAGAAATTTAAGATCAGTTGTCATCAGTTAGATTATAGGCTACTATTCTGAAACAATCAAGGAGTAGGTTTAAATTATTGAACATCTATGTTATCAAACTGCTGTTAGGTTATAAAGACGAATAATATAAAGTTGTATCTTTGTATGAGCTGTATCTTGCATTAAATTTTTATTGAAAGTTCTCTTATGTTCTCGAATATTACCCTCTGTCAATGATCCAGCGAAGTCTGATAGCAATATAATCCGTTTGCTTTGTATTGAAAAGTTCAGTGACGATTTGCCATGTTTTTGTACGATTTGGTCTTACAACAAGGCCCTTCACCCCCACTTGTTTTATCTTCGCGGCACTCCGCAAAGAGAATATAACATATTAGGTACGAACAAAGATATTATATTATAATATCTTTGGGTACGAAGCATGCTTGATCTGTCGGATTGACAAATGACAATCCGCACGTCAATTAAGTAAAGTCAAAGTGTTATTGACAATCCATCGTTTACTGCTTTTTTGAGTGATTGTCGAGAAATACTTAACATATAAGTGATAATCCTATCTTAATTCGTTTTATAAAATTAACGTTTAAGAGAAGCTGTACTTATTTTACTGAAACTATGAGTTGATAGTGCTAAGATGCATTACAATAGCAGCAAAATGGGTCCCCTCAAACTTTGGTGGTTATTTTGTGTTTGTGTTGCTAGAATCGGTGCTTCAACCCATTGGATGGTTACCGAGGGGGGATTAATACAGCCCAGGGTATGTTTATTATTTTTCAATTCATAATTATTATAACATAATTACAATAACTTGACAATCGGGATATAAATATTTACACCGGAAAAACTATGCGGTATTCATGTTAAAATAGGAATTGTGATTTGTTTTAGCTATTAAAATGATTAAGTTATATTCTTTGCACGTAATTCAAATATTAACAATATAATTATTGTAAACATTATCATTATTTGCTGATAAGTTTTCTGCTGAGAATTAACAGCAATAGATACTCATTCATATTAGATTACTTAGATGACTGTATAACCTTGGTAAGTTATACCTAAATTCTATTTAATTATCATAGAATTTATTTGATTATAGTTTTATTATTAACTCTTTGTAAATTACTTGACAATCGGGATATAAATTATTACACCAAAAACTAAAAATGAATGCAGTATTCTTATTAAAATAGGAATTCTGATTTGTTTGAGTTATTAATATGATTAAGTTATATTCTTTGCACATAATTCAAATATTAATAATATAATTATTGTAAACATTGTCATTATTTGCTGATCAAATCTAAGTTTTCTGCTGAGAATTAACAGCAATATATACTCATTCATATTAGATGACTGTATAACCTTGGTAAGTTATACCTACATTCTATTTCATTACCATAGAATTTACTTGCTTATAACAGCTCTATACAATGTAAATAATATCTTGTAATAATTTTTTGTTACATTTACTAACTAAAAATAATGCAGTCCTCTCACTAAATTTCAAACACACTAACTAACGAGTCTGTTGAGTTGGATGTGTTCCGTCTTTCCTTTTATACTAGTACACAACCCAACATAGCTTATTATGCTTGCAGAACACATTATGCCATCAGTCATATTGCCAACCCCTCCCCAATTAGGTTTTCTTTAAGGAACTTTTATCTTTATGGATAATCTAGTTCAGTATTTTGCCATATTAACAAATGACCTTATTATTTAAAAATTTATTACTTGTAATAATTTCAATGGTTTATCTATTTTTCAATGGTCCATGAAATGCAGTTTGCTGACTGACAAATAGATAATACAGTAGAGGCAACAACAAACAAGCCATTGAATGGTCAGCACATCACGATAGTGCAAAAACTTAAGTAGTAAAAATTATAATAATAATATGATGCACACGTATTACAAAAAAAATATATATCAAGTATTATACTAAGTATAGAACCCTAACTGAAATATTATTTCAAATCAATTAAAATATTGTGTAATATTGCCTTATTTCAGTTGGAGTCACCATTTGAAATAGAGAATCCCTACGATTTGCTGGCATTCCTAAATCAAGACACTCGCTGGGACAATATAATTAACTTACACCATGATTTGTTTAGACGGCAACAAGTCATAAACAATTTATGGGGAAGACTTGAAAAGGATACTGATATTACAACTTTAATGAATACTAATGATCATTGTGTTAAAGTAGGACAGTTGAGCTTAATAGATTGGTATGCATCCTCCTTGGAAGAAGGCAAAACAAAGTTGGGAAATGAAGAATATAATATGATTTATGGTTTAAATTATGATGATATTGATGTTCCAGACTGTAAAAAGATTTCTTCATTGACATTCAGTATGTGTGCTTTTGAACATTTACAGGTATGTAACAAGATAAAATAGCAACAAAATGATTTAATGGCATTTCACATTATCACAGCACAATATAGCTACTAGCAAGTGAGAATATACACACATCAACACAATCTAGGGATATTGAACATTTCATTGATTATCTAGAAAACTATAAACATTTTGTTATGACTGTAAATGGAAGAATTAAAGATAATTTCATGGCCGATATTTAAACATTAACAACACGATGCGATTTTGTTTTTCTAATTAATAAAAGTCTTAAATTAATTAAGCCATAGAAAATTACTGAGTGAACAAAAACATTTTATTCTTATAAAATTATTCAATCGAATTAAATGAATAAAAATCTTACCAAATCTGATAATCAGTAATCGGTATTTCCTCCTCTAACATTAATCACACAGCGGCAACGATTTTCCATACTTAAAATTAAGGTGTCAATGTCTTGCTGGGGTATGCAGTCCCAAGTTCTTTTTAAATGTTCGAAAAGTTGTTCTTCTGTTGTCAAGTTGGGCGGAAAATCCCTCAATGCTCTTCGCTGTAACATGTCCCAGGCGTGTTCAATTGGGTTTAAGTCTGGCGACTGTGGAGGCCAATCTAATACCTGAACATCGTGTTCTCGAAGGGCGGCCCTCACCAGCCGCGCTGTATGGGAAGGTGCATTGTCATGCATGAGCTGAAATTCTTGCCCCGTTAGGGCCCTGAGCGGGACAATGACACGTTCTACTACCTCCTCACGGTATCTATGGGCAGTCATGCTGCCCTGAATCCAAATGAGTTGGGTTCGTCCGCCGATTCGTATTCCTGCCCACACCATAATTGTCCCGCCTTGGTAAGAGTGGACCTCCTGTGGATGTCGGAGACGGCTGACCCTGCCTGGAGTTCTCCAAACGCGTGTTCGTCTCGAATCTGGATGAAATCCATAGCGGGACTCATCAGTGAACAGCACCAATGACCATTGTTGATCACTCCATGTCAAATGTTCTTGAGCCCATAAAAGTCGCCTACCGCGATTGCCACGTCGCAGCGCTGGGACTCGTAGCGGTCTGCGAGCATGAAGACCAACTTCATGCAGCCTCCTTCGCACGGTTTGGTCGCTCACCAGCAGCTGCTGACCCTCCTGGAGCCTTTGCACTAGTTGCATCGCTGTGATATTGGGTAGTCTTCTGGCGGTCATTTGGAGAAATCGATCCTGTCTCTGAGTGGTAACACGATATCTACCTGTGTGCCGTTCTGCCACATCTCCAGTAGCGCGATAACGTGACCACAGCCTGGATACCACATTTTGGCTTGTGCCCAGAGACTCAGCAACGACGCGTTGAATAGCACCGTTTTGTAACATGCCAACTGCCCGTAACATTTCATCTCGACTCAAATGATGGCGTGGCATGACGCTAAAAAGCTTACACAACCAATTGAGAAAAGAAAATAAAACAATTTATCAGGTTTTCTTCAATTAACACGCAAAAAAAATTTTAATGCAACTTCTTGAAATTAGATACAACTCAAGATTGCGCTGTGCTTTGCGTGTTTTCATTTGTTTCTCATTTTAATTTTTAAATTTTGAATAAAGAATAGACAAGGTTTAAATCTGTAAATAAACTTTTTAAGGAAACTAAATAGGTTTTAAACAATAAAGCCATGTTTGATTTCAAAATAACGTATCCCTAGACTTTGTTGATGTGTGTATATTGAGGAATGCATTTTAAAAGATATGTGGGATTGTAATTATGGATTAAATGTATATATAGATTATGTCACAACAATTTTGGAAGAATAGTTGAGAATTTTAATTTATAATAATAACATGGTTTACCCTTGATAGTTCCTATATTATATAATTCCTGTATGCCACGGTTTTACCTTTGCTTTTAAAAGTGTAACAAACATCCATACATCCATCCATACTCACAAACTTTCACATTTATAATATTAGTAGGATTTTATGTGGTAGTAACATTCATATGGACCACTATACTATTTAATGGGCTGGTTGGTGCGATTGGTAAATGTTTGCTTTTCACACCACCGGAGGTGGGTTGGATTCCCACCCAGGACTGATATTTGGGTGCATGAACATTTCTGTTTGTCCTGAGTCTGAGTGTAATTATCTATATTAGTATGTATTTACAAAAGAAAGGTAGTATATGTAATATATCAGTCATCTGGTTACTATAGTGTAAGCTCTGCTTAGTTTGGGATCAGATGGCCGTGTGTGAATAATGTTCCAGAATATGAATATCATAAATATCTGTACTAATTTTCAGAGTATGAAACAGAGAGAAAATTTAAATGCAGAGCCTGAACTCTCTTTGCCAGAGCAAATTTCATCAAAAAGTAGTGATCTAACAGACATGTCAGTAGATCAGTTTGGTTCCTGGTTGTCTGGAGTGCTCAGAAAGAACACTTCATCATGGCTACATTATAACATGGCGTCATTGTACTGGAGAGTTAGGGGTAATGCACCAAAAGCTATGGAGTGTAGCCGTCGAGCTGTGCATTATGCACCAAGGTAATATGCTTGCTTTTAATTTAAATGTATACAAGCAAAAATAGTTTTTAACTCCTTTTAAAGTAATACTGCAATTAATGTTGCTATCTATTCCAGTGTTTTTGAACTACTTACAAGTTATTATCTAGTAGTATTACAAATTAATATCTTGTAAGCAATACTTTAATTTATTCAGTAATATAGGTATATTACTGAATAAATTATATATGTAGCCTGGCCCCTTAGTAATATTCATGCAAAATTTGAAGTAAAACCATGCAGTACTTTTTGAGTTTAGCCTGAACATACATACAGACAAACATTATATATCGAATGTAGATCACGCCCCAAAAATACTTAAAAAAAAAATTCAATGTACAGTTTTGACTTTCCAACAATTTTATTATATGTATACATAGTAAGTATTTTAATTTACACACTGATAATTTGGGGATTGGGAAATATAATTAAAGTAGGTTGAATAAACCCTTTGTTGACTTTTTATTAAATTAATTTCAAATTTTAAATGATTTAATCATAGTTTAATAGTATTTAATGTGTTTTTACAAAATTTTTGGACGATATTTTTAGAGATATTTGGGAAAGTGAAAATTGATAAAATACTATTCATAAAGACAGAATAGCTCAGCAAATCTAATGTGTCCATGTATATACATAACATGCAAAAATAACACGCATAAATGGTACTGAGAACAGCAACAACTCAACCAAAACCCTGTGACAGTTGGTAGTGAACTAGCCTTCTGATCCAAAGGTTGTAGGTTTGATCCTCGTACAAGACAAATATTTATGTTCATGAATATAAATGTCTATATAATAGATATGTCTATATGTCTTGGTCTGCGTGTTTGCTGTTAATTGTATATGTTACATATCTGTAAAAACAAATAATTATGTCTAAGGGATAGAAATAATTATTTCTTTTTGTACAATGCAATACTTTTAATTGTACACCATATAAATAACAAAATAAAACATAAATAGTAGCATGATAATGTACAAAGGGCGGTCTTATCGCTAACCTAAACCATAGTACAAGCTTTGCTTAGTTAGGCCTAGATGATATTTATTTAACTTTCCATGAGAATTCGGCTATTTATTAACAACTAATATGTTTATTCAAATCCATTTATTATTTTTCAAGCTTAGACATTACAGTAAAATTTTAAAGCAACTCCACATTATAATCAAGTAGGTTGTACCTACCCGAAGCTTTGCATGCAAATGCTGAGAATACTAATCAATTCCTAGATTTCTGATGGGGTCACCTCCCAGTGTCTGTAGTGGCCAGAATTATTTGACAATTGCCATCTGTCCTCAAAACAAGTAAGCCAGTAACTAAACAAGTTAGACCAGTTGACAGATTCTATTTGGCTTCTGACTCTGTAACGATTATTATAGATGTTTTAAAAGCAACCGAGACTGATGGCCAACCTTAATCAAAAAACAATAAGACAGATCCACTACCTTTACCAGTTTAAACTGCTCCGATACAAAGGTCTTCCCAATATGGTTGTTATCCTGGAACTATACTCCACACTAAGGAAAATTTCAGTCTTACTTGTTTATATGTGTTTTTACATGATGTTTACAACTGTAAAAAGTTTGTTAGGCTAACTTAGCCTAGGAGACTTGCATTGCTTCACTTGAAAATAGAGGTGAATGTGGGCTAGAGCTGTCAGGTAGTAATATTATGATTTTGAAAGTGTGCCTTACATTTTAAAAATCATAGTATTAGTATAGATATAGATCATGTGTATTATTATTGACCATTATTATTAATTTTGTTTGTGTTGCTATTGCAGAGACTACAAAGATATTGCGCTTTTGAGTATGGGATTGATACTGCATCGTAGCAAAATGACTGAAGATGCTGTAATAGTTTTAGGAGCTGCTGTAGACCATGATGATCATTGTCCAATCAATCATTTTATTCTGGCAAACTCGTTTGCAGTGCTCGGTGATTTCAACAGTTCTATAAAACATTATGAAAAATGTCTCAAGTTAAATCCATCCTTTGAATTGGCTGAGAAACACAGAGATGGCGTATTATGCCATGTTTTTGTCGTTCAGCGAATGGAGATTGTACAAAAGTGAGTACATTTTTAATTGACTTATTTATTATGCTTTCGATTGTATATTTTTATTCCTTTTTTAGTGTTTTGGTTTGTATGTAAATAATGCGATTTCTTCTTTGTTAGTGAACTGATATTTATAATTTACTAGGGTTCCCTACCGTAAGGTTAAACGGGACCCTATTACTAAGACTACGATGCTGGCTGTCTGTCTGTCTGTCCGTCCGTCTGTCACCAGGCTGTATCTCATAAACCCTGAAAGATAGTGTTAAATTTTTTCACATATGATATGTTTCTGTTATATCGCTATAACAACAAATACGAAAAAACAGAATAAGATAAATACTTAAGGGCTCCCATACATGAAACGGGGGTTTTTGCTATTTTATGTTCGATATTGATAGTGACAACAGGACGCTTTAATTATTGACAGAATATTGTCCTGAATCTGGGTGTAATATTCTATATAAGTATGTATTTACAAAAGAAAAGTAGGTAGTATATTTAATAAACAGGGTGGCTGAGGCTGACGTTAAAACGCAATATTCTAGCGAGACATTTTATTTATTTTGTATTTTGGATTCCACTGTTACCCATTGGACTTTCTGTTTTGACTTTAATTTTGTATTTTTATATTAGATTTTGTATTTGTAAATTTAGATTGTTTTTTTGTAAACTTAGATGGTATGTACACCAAATAAGTAGATGTGATTTGTACACCATTCTCATGGTAGAAGATAGTGCACGTAATCTAATTTAAGACCAATCGTTGTATTATTACTATTACCTATGCTTCACAAATAAATGATGATTATGAGATTCTTTATGATGAGGAGTATCCGAATCACCCCTATGTATGTTCTACGATTTTGGGATCAGGTGGCCGTGTGTGAATGATATCCCAGGATATTATATTACCCATATTTTTACAGTATTTTAAGTACACTTCGCGTTGAGCTGGCGGAATACAGTAACAGAGAAAGTCATTGGCTCAAGTCACAGGCTGCATTATTGAGAACTATGAAACAACCTGAAGGATATGGTAAGATTTTTCAAATTAGTTTAGCAAAAGTACCAGTTATCAACCAACAGCACTATGCTAGAGTACTGTACAAATATGTGTATTTTGTTCCATCAATCTATACATCTATACAAATAAATAAAATTTGAGTGTCTGTTTGTAATATTGAAATAGCCGGTTTTTACTACATAAATATGAAGGTAGCTGCTTTTATTTTTGAAAAAGTATTTTATTTTACTAAGAAACTAATTAACACGCGGACGAAGTCGCGGGCACAGCTAGTCGACAATAAAATCACAGAAAGACAGAATAATTATAATGATGGGGATTGGTTGACCTGTACAGAAACATGACTTTTATCTCCGTGTTGGCTCGAATGGAGGTCGTTCTACGCACCGGAACATATTCGGTGATAAACTGATTTCGTTTTTGCATTAGTTGATGTTCCGTGATATGAAGAGAAAGCCGTACCGTCGATTGCTAAGAGCACATCTAATGGGTAATCAGGAACTTTATCGAATCTTACATCTGGTTCTTATAATCCCGGTGGTTGCATCTGTTTAGTATGAAGAGCCGATCCCAAAAGGACTCTGACACTAACAAGGTAGATGGTTTGTTGTGTTTTGTTTGGTGTGTTGACTAGTTGGTACAAAATGGCAGGCAATTGACGCATTGATAAATAAAAGGCGGAGGCTAGCCTGCATAAAAACGCGCAAAACAGTTGACATTTTTAATAGCATTATAAAGACATTTCTAAATTCTATGAAATTTTGTTGTGTTTCTAGCTTAATATTAAAGCGGTTACTCACGAGTACTATACTTTTGGACATTTCTTTTAAGATTATCCAAATATATGAAAATTGTTTTTAGAGTACCATACCAAAAGAGTATAATGGGACCCTATTACTAAGACTCCATTGTCTGTCCATTTGTCACCGGGCTGTAACTTATGAACCATGATAGTTAGGCAGTTGAAATTTTAACAGGTTTTCCGTTGCCGCTATAAGAACACATACAAAAAATATAATAAAATGAATATTTAAGGGGGCTCCTATACAATAATAGTGATTTTTTGCTCGTTTTCATAGATAACTTGCTGTGCCCCGCGATTATACCCGCGTTAAACTTTGTAAATTATAGCTTATATGTTAATCCAGGGTGTCAGCTAACTCCATATTTTTTTAAGATTGCTCCAGCCTATTTGACGTGAAGAAGTAACTAACGAACTTTCGCCTTTATAATGTTAGTGTGATGGTACGGAACCCTTCGTGCGCGAGTCCAACTCGGACTTAGCCGGTTTTTGTAGACATGCAATTAGTAGAACATTTTCCTTCATAGCTCCCGTGAACAACAATGAAGTGAACATAATAATTTCTTGACAGATTACAAAGATGTAGGAAAAAACTTTGACAAAGTATCAGAGTTGACAAATCTCAACATGAAAGAGTTGAAGAAAGAAGGCGATAAGTATTCCCTAATACAATATTTCTTGGATGGACCCACTTATAATGATGATTGGATCCAAGTCAAAGGTGTACATAGTATAGAATCCGCGAATAGTTTGCAGAGACTTGTGAGACATATAGGCCGGCATGCCAACATGATTACAGACATGTTGAATAATGGAGAAGTATTTAAACCAACTGATGCGAAAATATTAAAAGAAATTGGTCCAACACCAACATTCACTGATGTGTTTCCAGAGCATAATAAAGGTATTTGAAGATTTTCTATTATTTATATTCAAAAAAATTACCAGAATAGATAATTTTCATTATGTCAATATTATCCAGAAATAAAAAAAATGGGAAAAATCACATATTTCCTCAGTAAATAAAAATATTGATAAGTTTAATGACAATACCAGCAGTTAAAATTTTGGGTGTGGTGGGCCTTTCCAGATGAATTACTTTATATATTTATGCCTCTGACGGGACATAACGGCTGTTGCATCATGACTAAAGCTGGGACCAACAGATCAGCGTCTCAAGACCTGAAAGCGCTTAGAGACCAAAACACACTCATTAACTGGTGGGAGCAACCACATTTCAAATATCTTCACCAATCTACCCCTGAACATAAAATTCTAAGATATATTTTATTAACGGAGGGGTGGCCAGCTTTGGGTATATATAAAAATAATAATATAATAACCTGGGACATTATTCACTCACGGCCATCTGATCCCAAATTATGCAGAGCTTACCAGAATAACCAGATAACTGATATACTACATTTATTTTGTAAATACATACCTATATATATATATACATAACACACACGCAGACTCAGGACAAACATACGTGTTCATGCACACAAATATCTCACCTGGGTGGGAATTAAACCCACGACCTGCGGCGTGAATGGCAAGCTTCTACCAACCACGGTCTCGTCAATATGACCTTCTTGTTGTATATATTATTTCTGTAATATCACTTTATATGTTTTTTTAGAAATTCCCACACTGGAATCAAAAGAGGTGAAGGTGAAATTAGAATCTCAGAAAACGAGTGATAAGAAATCAAGTTTGACTGATAGTGAAGAACTTATGTCTGAATATGATACAGGGATAGTATTGTGAGTAAATGTTAGTAGATTAAAACTTGACTTAATGACGATTCGGACACAAAATATTCGGAAACTGTGTCCGAAACGTAAACTATGAATATTAGAGAAAAACCGTCACCAAAACTATGATGGTGATGGTCGCAAATAAAGCGAGAAATACCTATACGAATAAAAGAGATAGAGATAGGAGCGACTGTTCTATGTACTAGTAGCGCTTTTTCGCTCGGTGTTGCACTTGAGCAGACTTGTTACCCGACCGCGAAAGTGTGTATACAGTATGTTAGGTTAGACGAGGGACATATTAAGGGAGGGTGTTCAGTATTCGATTCTCGTCCCAAATATTTTAAAAACATATAACCTAATTTTTTTTCGTAATTGTCCTATAAAATACATTATCATGAACACTGAGCGCGCAAGAAGTGAACTTGTAAACAGTAGAAGCTCGTGCGTAAACCCCGCCCTCCCCCTCGCCCTTTCCTCTGTGTTGTTCCGATGCACCGACAGGACCCACCCCCGCGCTGACCGCACCCGCAGTCTATGCGAGCGCGCCGCTGCTAGTACCGCATGTCTGGCGCATCCTCGTATTGCATAAACAACCCCGCTTACCGATAAGTGTGTTCTGTAAACGTGTACTTGACTAACTAAAAATGACGTCATATCAATATTCCAATGAAGAAAACTGGGATATGGTTCGTACCTACGTGTTATCGAATGATAGTGTACGAGGAGCTATTAATTGGTACCGAGAGATGTTTCCCTACCGCCTGATTCCGTTGTACAACCTTATGCTAGGTGTCAACCAACGATTGCGAACATTCGATCAGTTCACCGTACCGACGCATGCCCAAGGACGAGGGAGGGAGCCATACCCAGTGCACCTACTAGAAAGCACTCGAAATGCTGCAAGACGATTCGGCGTATCACATTGGACTGTGTGGAAGCTGCTGCATGAAGAAGGAATGCACCCATACCATTTTAGACCCGTTTGGTTTAAAGTATGAAGCGAAAATGGATTCTACCTAAAGGTCATTGACCCGCACACATGTTCTGCGATAATACTAAACACGTTAGCGCAAGGGTGTATACACGTTGTGAGACTTTTGCGAAATTTTTGGTATGGTTCTGTTTGTTATTTATCAGTGTTTTTTTTTTGTTCATATTTTTATTAGTATCATATAAGCATACACTATTATGGGTTTGAATACGTCCCTCGTCTAAACGAACATACTGTATAATTAACTTTGAAATATTATTTCTCAAAAACTGCTTTCGTTAAAATTCGAGTGAAACTATTATTGCCTTAACTGAATGAAATTATTATTATAAAAACAAAAAGTCCGATTGCCTATAATGAACGGAAATGAGAAAAAGAATTATCACAATATCTTCATAAAATTAAACTTATCAAACAATCCTAATAGTCGAATTGCTTGCATACCCATCCCATTCGTCACTCCCGCCGAAAACCTTCCACCTGGACACAAGTTGCCGTGGCCAACCTGGAAGTCCATGAACAGACTCCGGACCCAAGTTGGTCGCAGCAAGGAAAACCTGCTCAGGTGGTGATTTATAAACGTTTCCAACCTCGAGTGCAAGTGTGGTTCTGTCCCTCAAACTATGGCACACTTGTTAACATGTCCTGCGTGCCTAATGCCTGCACGTTACAAGAACTATTGGACGCTACTGACAACGCTCAACTCGTAGCTGAATTCTGGGCTGACTTAATTTAGATTGCCATCGACACGCTAAGAAGACGAATAGTCGAATTTAATTTAGATATTGTGATACTTGATTTTCTCGTTACCTTCCGAGCGACTTCGGATAGTTTAGAAACTTTGCTCATTGGCAGGTTATGCCTTTATAATGCAGCACTACAAGTGCTGCTGTTTCGTCAACTTCAATGCAACCTCTCCTCAAGTGGCTGTCCGTGAAGTAAATATAGAATAATTATCGGTTTGGTGGAAGGGTTTTATTGGAACGAAGTTTTGGAACGAAGTTCTAAAGTTGTGAAAAGGGGCTAGACGGAAAAATTCTCACGAAAAGTTGTCACGACACTTTTTGCAGCTGTGCGGCGTGCGCATGTTTCTCTGTCTGTCGCTCTCTCTCTTATAGAAAGCAAGCCAGATATTTTCATTTCTATTTCGCATTGAACAGTGTGGTGTCGCGACGATTATTTTTGTTGAGTGTATACAGGTTTTTTGTACATAATAAATAATAAGAAATAACTTCGTTCCATCCGGGTGTCCCTTGACACCTCTCAAGTTTTATTTAGTTAGCAGTATCCCGTAACTGTGCCTATTATGAACAGTTTAACAAGTACGATAAATCTAAAATACAAGTTTATTTTTCATATGATTATTTTGATGGAAAGGGATGTTATGCGTTTAAATTCTTCTAGTCATCCTAAAACACAATAACCACTAATTTGTTAATATAAGGATGCAAATATGGGAAGTCACTTTTTGGCAGTGTAATAGAAACAGTGTACTCTTATTTATGAATAACTGACTAATTTAACGTTTCACAGATATCCAACAAAATTAAAAATAAGTAGAAATACAGAGGACTTCGATACGGACTCCAAATGGCCTTCGAAAAGACTGTGTAAGGAGTCTATTTCAAGTTTTCCTAGTAATTTAGAAGCTGTATATCAAGTATTTTTACCTTTGGAGAATAAGGGAATAAGGCAAGTTTAATATATTTATTTATTAGTAGCTGTGCCCCGCGGTTTTACCAAATTCAATTGAATCCATACCAAATTTAATTGAAATTGCTCGAGCCGTTTAGACGTGAAGAAGTAACAAACATACACACGCACACACTCACAAACTTTCGCCTTTATAATAGTGTGATTTGTGTGGTTAGTGATGTTCAAAATAGACGTTAATAGTCTGCAAAACATTGGTTTAACTTGTCCCAATCCTTGGCGATCCAATTGTTGGGTTTAGAAAAATTCGCAGTAACGGCCCGCAGTCTGGAACTTAGAAGATGTAAAGCTATCGGTCCTGTACGTTACGCCTTTCCGGTCGTTCCGACTAGCTATGCCATCGGATCATGAGAGTGAAGAAAAACAAAGTGCACTTGCGTTTGCGCACACACTAGTGCTCTAGACAAAGTCTGTACTATAGCAACAAGACAACGGATAAACATAAATGTACATATATTATTGATAGATTACACATATTTGTCCCGAGTGGGAAGCGAACCCGCGACTTCTGGCTTAGCAGTCAAGGTCACTAACCATTTGATCAACAGGCCAGTCAGCCACGTTTCGATTATAATAATAATAATAAATACATTTATTTCAGACTGGTCCATAAAATTGTTATTAACAATGTTCATAACCTAGTGATAGCAAAAATACAAATCAGGAAATGTTCTTAGCCTAATGTTAGTAAAGGGTACAATTACGTCAGGCGCTTGATCT
The DNA here is from genome assembly GCA_951640165.1 of Pseudoips prasinana. Lineage (NCBI taxonomy): Eukaryota > Metazoa > Arthropoda > Insecta > Lepidoptera > Nolidae > Pseudoips > Pseudoips prasinana. The sequence continues at coordinate 12,586,292 of OX621239.1, forward strand.
CCAGTGAGCCATCAGTACCGAATCCCAGCGGCTGGCACACATTATGACTGGTTGCCATATCCGAAATTCAAATAGGAGGTCATTACTATAATAGCATATAATTTTCTTTGCAGACTGAAAACATTGCTAACGGATAAAATAGGTGTGCCTGCAAATGTGGAACATGAGCTGCCTTGGCACCCGCCCACTTGTCCCAACGATAAGGAGGCTACTGCGTTTACGCAGAAAAAAACTCAAAAGTAAGTGTTCATTGTATGTATGTAAGAACTTATACATACATACATACATAGACTCACGCCTGTTTCCCAGAGGGGTAGCCAGAGACAACGGATTTCCATTTGTCACGATCTTTGCATACTTCTTTTGCCTCGATTACTGTCATTATATTCTTCATACATGCTCGCCGGTTTAGGGTACTTCTGACCTGCCCTTTCTTGAGAACATCTCCAATTTGGTCAGAGAATGTTCGACGTGGTCTTCCCCTTCCGGTTGTCCCATTCACACAGGCCAGGTATACTTCTTTTGTCAATCTTCTTTCATTCATCCTTTCTAAATGGCCAAACCATCTCAGCATGCCTTTTTCAATCTTTGTGACTACATCCTCTTTCACACCACAACGCTCTCTTACATTAGTATTTCGAATTCTGTCTCTCAAAGTCACACCACATATACTTCTCAGAGCTCTCATTTCCACTGCATTTATTTTACTTTCATTCTTTTTCTGCCATACCCAACTTTCACTTCCATACATTAAAGTTGGCACTAACACTCCATCGTGCACGGCTAGTCGAGCCTTCTTTGATACTTGCCGGCTACTCATAAAGGCTACTCATAAGAACTTATATTCAACGATTCAACAATAAATCTGATAAGCAGTGATCGGATCCATCATAACAGCTGTAGAAAGTCCACTGCTGGACAAACCCTCTCCCAAGAATCATCTTGGGGATATGCCATAATCGCCACGCTTGGCAGACGGGGTGGTGATGCTGCCCGTCTTCTGGTAGATATTCCTTCGGGTCGACTTCTACGCCCCCCTCGGGATGAGTGGTGATGCTGCCCTTCTGGTAGATATTCCTTCGGGTCGACTTCTACGCCCCCCTCGGGATGAGATGGGGTGATGGTATTCTGATATTCGCACATGTGCCATGTCTTCATAGTATGGACATGCCTGAAATCCCGGGATTAATAGGTATCTCAAAAACGAACGGATTTCGTAATATCTGATTTGAACTGCCCATATTTGTATTGCTTTGCTATAAATATAATATCTATGGGTTAACACGCAACTTACTATAAATGACAATATTAAGACTATTTGTATGTAAGCAATTATGTGTTTGACTGCCGCGTTGGTTGTTTTTGCTTGTTTTGTATCTTTCTCGTAAAATAATAGATTTTTTAAGCACAGTTTGTAAATTTTCTTTCTTTGTAATAAGTTAAAGTTAAACAGATAACTAAGGGTATGTTAAAGTCCTGAAAAAAATAATATAAATATTTTATAATTAGTAAATAAGAGTTCCGGGAATATCTATAACCTCTTAAGAGGCTGAGAACATCCAATTTTATTGTATTATACTAGTTTTGGCCTTAACGGGCATGGGTCTAAATAGAGTGTGGGTGAAATATAACAAAATCACTGTTTGTGAGAAACATAATAATCTCTATGACAAATCCAATTTAACACATTGAATGCTAATAATAAAATGCACTACATATTATATTAAGCATTTAAATTGAGTTGTAATTTTGTTTAAACATTTTTAAAGGCATTTTGTTATATTTTTCAAGGTTTTTTTATGCTGGATTGGTTTGCGCTTGACTACGATCTCACCTAATGGTTTGATTGATGATTGAAGATGTGGTCGAAGGTGGACCGCGCGTATCCATAAGATGCCTGTTCACTTTAGTCTTGTATAAACCCATTTTATAAGAGTCTGGAAACTCGTCGTTCGGGAGGGTGTTCCACTGCTCAGACGTGCGTATAGTGAAAGAGGAAGTAAAGCGCAATCGTACGGCATGCTGGCATGTCAATATAAAGATATATCGAGCGAAAGTACTCGTAGTCGAAACGTATTTTGGGATTAATGATGTTTTTCAACATAACAAGTTAAACATTGCGGAAATACACCTACTTGGCTGATTTTTAGCGACTTAAGGCCGCTACGGATGGTTTACACCGTTCTTACCCCGAAATTGTCAATAAGAACAAACTAATCTGAAATGTGTAACTTACTTTTGCAGGCCACAGTTTGTAAGTACTGTAATCGTGACAGATCACTTGCGACAGAAGCTATTAGAGTATGTAGGTAATGGTGACGTCAATTCTGTTAAACACATGCAAGACGCCGAAATTGGGCAGAGGATATACGCAGCTATGCAAATGGTAAGCAGAATATAATCCAAAAACAGCACCCCTTTGTGCACATTGATATATATACCTATTATACTATGACTATATCTATACAAATCATTACGACTGAAGTGTTTTTTTTGCAATGTGAAAAAAGAAACGCTATTTGCTTTGCCAAATATGTACAAAAGTATATATGCTACTTATAATATTACAAGTTTTCAAAAATGTTAGTCTGTTCTGGCTAATGTGAGAAACGGTTGGACCGATTTATAGAGGACTTTCATTGCCAGATAGCTGATATTATAAGGTGTAATATGGGGTACCAGACATCCAGAAAAACAAGGGTTTTTAATATAATTGAATATAATAATACTTAAAGAGCCGTATAGCCGTGCGCCGAAGCTACAAACAAAATGCCAAATGAGCAAGCAATAATGTTATACGTGAGAGGCTTTAGAATTTTTTAATTTAAATTATAGCATATATAGTTTCGTTTAGTATCTATGTTAAAGCTTTAATTTAATATTTATTTTTTCTAGAAACTGGCTCCAAAATGGCTGTTATATACACTATCATCATTATACTGGCGAGTACGAGGCAACACCGCAAACGCTTTACATTGCCTCATGTCCGCAAGTCGCTTAGTGGAGATGCGGTTCAAAGACGTCGTTCTAGTATCCCTCGCCTCAATTTACTTAGAAATGGGCTATTTTGACGATGCACTTACATCTGCTGGCGCAGCTTTTAGGCTGAGTTTGTATGAGGTACGTTTTTAAGAATTTTCGCTAATACATTGTCGTATTTATACAGTTCTGCCAGACAACATCATTGGTCTAATAGTAGCGTGTTCCAATCCAAAAAGTAATATTGGAGGTGTTCTGTTACGAAAAGATCTCAGTCACGGTAGTGAGTGTGAATTTGGCGATGTTATACCCACGTGCTCCGGAGAGCACGTAAAGCCGTTTGGTCTGTACCTGACCAGCTGATGACTGCTAGTATTCCCATCAGATCATGGCAGTACAGATGGCTATTCTTCATTGGGACTGGCCGTCGTAGCCGAAATTTGACCAGGAGGATATTTATTATACAGTCCACACATGCATTGGATTAAACCCGCATTGGACTGCAACATGGTCATTTTGGGGTGGAGTTACAGTCAGGGAAACTCTTATTTAAGCTGAAGCCATTATTTCTCGCCTCCATACTTGCTTATGACCATTACTACCACTTGGATATGAGCTATTTTTTAAGGCTCTGGCACTGCTAAAGTATCGTCTACAATACGTTTCTGTGAGCCACATAAGTCTATGGAAGCGGCCGGCAATTTTGTCGATCTTTGGGCGAGACATTTGTTCAGCTGTGGACGTCTTTCGTAACATATGGTGATGACAAAGTTTAAAAAAATCCACTAAGTTGGTTAACACGTTATATTGAATACAAAGTTAATTTGTCGCACAACACATAACCTCAAGCCTGGTAAGAGCGCAGTACTTGGGCTATGGATCATCTTCTACTATACCTCGACTCCATCTGCCTAAAAATCCATTGAAATTTAGAGAGTTCTCAATTAGAGAAATAACCGATGTTTTTCTTAGAGCCTTAAACCATTGACTGTGTATATAATATGCATTAATTTCATCTGCTTTACAACGACGTATATATACAACGTACGTAACTAACGATTAATGCAACCTACGTAACTGTCAAAAGTATGTATCTCAAATCAGTATGCTTTTCTTGACTGTTAAGTATTGGTTCTTTACTCACGTTCCTCGATTTCGATTGATCGATTTCAATCTTCGACGTTCTCCTATCTCATTTGCAGTCCATTGCCCATTTGGTCTCCATTCTAGCACTTTCCTGTACCATGATTCGTGTTTTCTCGCTATATGCTTGCACGACTAATACACACGTTCATTAAAAGTTGTAGTAGTCGTGCAATGTTACAAAACTTTTTTTTTTTCCATTTTAATCCGTCTTTTCGATTAAGTTATTAAAAATGAACACATTTGACGGGCCGGTTGACGTGGTCAACTTCGATTCCCACTACAGAGATTTGTGTGCTTGAAGGTGTCTGTTTGTCATGAGTCTGGGTGTACTTATCAATATAAGTATGTATTTATAAAAAAAAGAAGCAGTATCGTGTAATATATCAGTTATCTGGTTTCCATTGTACAAGCTATGCTTAGTTTGGGTTGAGATGGCCGTGTGTGAATAATGTCCATAAAAATAACGTATCCCATACTTTTCACTGAAGAGGTGATCACTCTCTGAAGTTGGTATGGAAGTATGTTCTAATGACGTAGATAGTTAGGTTTCCGTAACTGCATTTGCCTATATACTTACTTTAACATCCTTTCACTTCGTTTCAGCCCTCAACAAACTTTATACTATCAGAACTAAACATACTAAAAAAGCATCGGAATACGTACACGTTTCATTTAAAGCAAGTCCTACGCGTGGATCCTAACTTTATGGGTGGAATAGCGCGGACGCTCCTTCTAGGCTTGACATGTTTGTTTAAACAATTGGCATTACATGAATTGGGTGAGTAATATTTTGTATCTTTTCATGAACAAGGAGATTGATATTTGGATCCTTATACGAATTGAGCGAGTAATTGTATTGTAGAGTAATATTTGGATGTTTACATGAATAGGGTGAGTAATATTTCATATATTACTCTCCCTTAATGGAGCGAGTGATATTTGGATCCTTGATGCCATTGTTGAGTAATATTTAGATCGTTTAATGAATAGTGTTAGTTATATGTTAATCTTTATACGAATTATACGAGTAATATTTGGGTTGTTGCATCCCCATTTCGCATTATGTATTTTTGTTAAACAACTTTTACTTTTTAAACAATATAAAACCGATATCATGTTTTCTTTTAGACTACCGATTTGGACAAACTGTATATGGACACTCAGAAAGCATTCCGTATCGGTAAAAAAATGGGTTATATTTCAAATTCGGGTCACAAACAACTGAGAATTGATCCTCCTTCTTTTGAAGTTGTGTTTTTTTTTTGTAAATGCAACACCTTTATATAGCCAAGTTGTTCGTAAAATCCATAATTGCACTTTTGGCAAATCAAAAACGTGCCGTAAATTTCGGGCCTTCTCAGGTTCTACAGCGAAATAGAATACCTATTGAACAACCATAAGACATATTCATTATCGTCATACATTTTCGCTCATAAACGTTTTAAATGTATACTATCTTTATCTTATTACCTATCTTTTGCCGCTTAAAATTCTATTAATTGTGATTGTGTTTAGTACTAGTGAAATAATAGACTGCTCGAATACACTGTCTTTATTGGGTGCATACAAGCACCCTGACATCCATATTCATAAATCTTTATACCCATAAGAATGATACCTTCGCTTATATTAGAACGTATACACTATTGACTGAAAATATTACAATGAGTATGAATTTGTAAAAAAAATATTACTTTAAATGTTTACTAAGATAAGTTCACATTTAATTTTGCACTTCGAATGAAAGTAAATATAAAAGTATAATAATTTTCTAAATCTTGTATATAAGCAGTTCTACTGACTAATATTCTGCATTTTTTTCTACCTACATTAGGCACAAATGCAATGCATATATTACAAAGATAGTGAATCACTAGATTCGATAAGTTGTTGACTAACGAGTTGAGCTGACTATTAAATGATACAATACTTTTATCGTATAGGCAGTGGTTTCCCCTGGAGTCAGAGTTGTTCAAGCCAAACATTAGGCGTCAGTCATAGCAACTGCTGTCTGATGACTCCAACCGGGACCCACAGCTTAACGTTCCTCGCAGACGAACATGCTCAAAAATTAAACCAATTTGGCGGTCACCAATACAGAGGACTGACTGCGATGCTAGGTGCCTAACGTTTCTCATAACTTACGGAGAGTACAGGCTGTGAGCACTGATATTTGGTCATTATATATAAAAACTATAGGCCGTGTGGTTTTCGGCCTAAAAAGAAAATCAGGGCAACCTCATACCATCCCGTGGGTGTCGTAAAAGGCGACTAAGGGACACACCAGGTAGTCGGGCAGCAGTGCCAACAATGTACTATATCTATCACCTTACTGCGGTCATCAGCTCGCATGCCAAGCGCGGTGACTACGTCAATCCCCTCCAAACGGTAACGTTATAAAAACCTTTGGGTGAGGCCTATGTCTAGCAGTGAAGCGTTTGTAGCGAGATGCTCTCACCGGTCCGTAAGCGATTTGCGAGGTTAAGCAACTAGGTTCGCGGTCAGTCCATAGATGGGTGACCGACAAATTGGTTTAATTTCTGAGCGTGCCCGTGCCTCGGAGGGCACGTTAAGCTGTCGGTCCCGGTTGTAGTCATTAGACAACAGTCGTTAAGCCCTGTCAGAGGCCTATTGGGCGGCTTGAGCAACTCTGACACTAGGGTTACCACTACCCATACGATAAGCAAGCAAGCAGTGAACGAGAACAGGTTGATGTGATAACTTGATGCCCAATATTAGACTTGCCCAGTTTGAGGCCAATTGCTAAACCATAATGGTAATTTCTTTATGGCAGAAAATACTTGTTATAAGCAAGTTTCTTCAAAAAAACATTATTATATGCAAGTTTGGAGAAATGTTTATTTGTAGATTATGGCGATGGCGATATATGTACGCAGGTGGAACCTGGAGTGAGCATGGTGTGCGAGAAGGACGGGACTAATTGCCGTCTCAGTAATTCAAAGTGCCACAGGCCATATGAACATGGTGCCGGTATGTTGGTATTGTATAATTTATTATTTGATTAATATTAATAATGACGTACCTATCACGTCTTAGGTCGTCGGTTCGATTCCTATCTAGGACAGATATTTATGTGCATAAACATGTATGTTTGTCCTGAGTCTGGGTGTTTTTTTTTTATATATAAGAGGGCGACAAACGAGCAAGTGGGTCACATGATGGTAAGTAATCACCGCCGCCTGTGTACACTCGCAACACCAGAGGGGTCGCTGGTGCGTTGCCGGCCTATATAAGAGTCAGAAAACCAGTGTTGCTGACCCTTCTCCCCACTACGATGAGCTCTGGCGACCTTACTCACACGCAGAAACAACATAAAGTTATTAATGTTATTATTAAGGAATGTCTTATGTAAGGTTACTTCACCAGGCGGGCCGCTCTTTGAGCGAATCAACGATGTGCCCTACCTCTCTTAGAAGTCTGGGTGTAAATATCTATAGAAGTATGTATTTACAAAAGAAAAGTAGTAATGTGGTATATCAGTTATCTGGATTCAATTCAAAACGTCAATTGGGTAGTTTTAATTCCATTATAGTTTAATAAGAAAAGGTTCAAGCTAAAATAATTCTTTAATCACCTAACAGAGGGCAGCACATTAATCAGGATGCTTGATCTTAATGATGACGGCACTATGGACGCAAACCCTACAGATGATGACGTTGCTCATAGCACTTTCAACTTTTTCTTCGAGAATATGCCTTTGGAACGAACCGACAAAATAAGCCATCAGGAAAATTATGATGCCATGACAGAAAGTATTGAGCTGGCTCTGAAAGGCTGCGGGAACAAAGGATGCGCAAGTAAAGACTTAGTTTGTAGTAAATATTGTAAGTGTCTTTTTTAGTTTTTGTTCCTTTTTCGCTTTGACTAATCAACATGTGACACCAAGGTATTAAACTAACTCATTATTAACAAATTATGTTGCATGTTGGAAGAAAATTGACTGCTTATTATTTTATTCTATGGCTGCTGGCTCACTCTCTAATTACTTATATTAAAAAAGATGGCGTTAATTTAAATTATATACAAGAATATTTTCACACACCTGAATATGAGTTTAATTTATAATTTAATTAGGGTTCTTATTATTCCAAAATTGTATTAAATACAAAGTAACACTAACTACACTAACTTCATGAATTTAGTATGTAGTTTATGCAATGATAATATTATAAACCTACGCTGATGCCTATTGTACAGACGCCAGCACATCAAGCTACTGTCTGTCAAATTTCCCCAACTGTGAGTGCACCTTATGATTTTGTGATAAAGTTGAAAATCTAAAAATAAATTGACAGGTAGTTGGATGTGCTGGCCTCTCCTTTAATATCTCTTCTCGCGGGAATGTTGGAAAAAAAATTTGAAATAAGCTGCACCCATACTACCTGTTACTTCTTAACTTAATTTACTTTTGTTATTTCTATCTATAATCTATTAAATAAACTATAAAAGAACTACAACAATACAACAAAAATCTATCTATTGCTTGGAAAAATATGCTCTTAGAGTTTAATGGTTTTGGCAGTGCATTTGGAAAGCAAACATTTCAAAATACATGCCATAATTCGAACCGCAACGTGTCTTCTGGCGCGGTCTTCTTATTATGTAGTTTTATTCGTTATACAGTTTGAGTCTCCGCTCCTCTCCATAGTCTTATGAACCATATTCTATTTTCGCTTGTTTGATAAAATATTGTGTAAATATATGTACCATGGAATAGGTACATGCTTTTTGCAAATATCTCGCCTCTAAATAATATGATTTATTCGGTCGCCTATTTTCGCATATTTTTAATTATAGTTATATAACCTAAGAGCATGATGTATTGAATTATAAGTTTCTATAGTATAGTAATTTGATCACTTTTTGAGTGCCGCGGGTCTGCCAGTAGTCGCTTTTTTTGTCACTGGCAAAATTTCATATATTCTTATGGGAAAGGAATACACACGTGATTTTTATTTAATTTATCAGTAATTTATACAAGTATTTTAAGTTGTTTTTTCATTAGTGGAATTAATCCCTGTGACGCGGAGTACTTTTAAAACAATCAACGGACACAAAGCACGCCTAGTCTCATAACAACTACTTATGGGTCACACAAATAGTTGTCCTATGCGGGAATACAATCCAGGACACGAGTCGAGGCTTAACAGAGACGTTGTCGAGTTACAATAGGATGTTTTTAAATACATATCAAAGAACTTAACTACCCATCAATTGAAAAACCCTTATCAAATATAGGTACTGATTGCGCATCAAATTTGCCCGGGCGTAACTGAAAATGTACGTGCCGCGGCAGCGGCCGTCGAGTGCCAGAAACAAATTTATGTTCAGACACAACTCACTTTTAAATAAATAGTAATGCGTCATGAATTTATTTCTGCTAAGATTATATTTTGAGATAACTATTTTGCTGTGCCATCAGTATTTTTGGTTAATATACTATTTTTTTTAAAATTTTGTAATTAGAACTAGTTAAAAGCCACAAATCGTTGCGAGTTGCGTGAATTTGCGCATTATTGATCACTGGCAATACTGAAGCAGTTTCACGTACAGGTTGGTCTAGAAGCATTTACTGAACATCTACACATACTAAGGGCGTATTTATAATCCGTGTCCGTGATATCTGGGTTAATCAAACAGAATTACAATTGCGTTTCACTCAACTTTGAACTTAGTAAATATAATACTAAGGTTATATTTTGTTTAATTATAGGCATCCAAGCAGAAGATTTGTCTTTAGAAGAGGGAGATTGCTCAAACCAGCATTTAGAACTCGGCTACTGGATACATATCATCAGTTTCAGGGAACTATTTACCGATACTGATTCAAAGTAAGTAGATTTTTTATGTTACAGGCACATTTTTTATTCTAAAAGGCAACAAGAATAGATTAAGTCTCATGTACAGACGCCAGCATGTCAAGCTACCCCAAACGGTCAAATTTCCCCAATTGAAAGTGAACCTTATGCTTTTGTGATAAAGTTGAAAATCTATGAAAGAAATTTGACAGATTGGGGTAGCTTGATGTGCTGGCGTCTGGCCATTTAATTTTTTATAGGATTTTATAATATTTGTGTTAATTAAAATTTACTTAAAGTAAAATTTAATTATACTTTATCAGCCTTATTTAAAAACGCTACTTAAATTTAAGCTGGCCTCTTAGCTTTGGCTATCAAAATTTTCATTTAAAAGCCCGGTCGTTAAGTAATGTCATAATTTTATCCGCGTTGGTCCCTGGTTTAAAACTAGTTTAAGTAGATACAAGATAGCGGATTTTATTTGTATTAGTTAACGTTTTGTTTGACGGTTGTTCGTGGATTGAGGGTTATGGAAGATTTTAGCTGTTATACATTTTAAAATGAATACTGAATTCCAGTTGGATTCATTTTCACACAAATGAAAAATTAACCAAAAAAATAAAAAATCCTTGAAAATACACTGTCACGCTCATACATATAACATAGAGAAAACATCATAATATCCGATTTAGTAGAATAATTCTGGTCAAGCAAGGGGCTCTACCGGCTAAGTCGCCGAACATCGTTTTCGTGAATGGCGTTCAAAGAAATAAAGGTTAAAAATGACTTAATCTATCGTTAAGTCGACTTCCATGACCACATGTGACTTCATAAATGGTCCGGAATCGATTGTCAACGTTGAAACCTTCCGCGACTTAGCCGGTGGAGCCCCAGTCCCTGGATTGTTGACTGAGTAATAAGTCACGTTTCTTAACTGAGAAACCTCTAAGTAGGATGGCGCCACTACCATTTCAATGAATTTCATACATTGCCGTAAAAACGCGCGTATTTTTAGTGATATAGAATACATAATCGCCAGCAATGTCTGATAAATTATATCTACAAGTTTGTACGGAACCGTTGGTGCGATTTGCACTTGAATGTTTTTATTTAATTTAATAATAATAATGAATCTATTGAATTTTTTTGGGTACTTGTTGATGTGCTACGCTTTGTAGCAAATCAACAAGTACACACGGCTACATATCAAGCTATACATTTCCAGTATAAGCTGATCTCGCGTTGTATAGGATTTCTATACAATGAGAGGTCAGCTTATATTGGTAATCTATAGTTTCATATGTAGCCGTGTGTACATAGGAACATTAAGCTCCTCCTCCTTTATAAAATATTTTAGTTTTATAGCGTTATTCGCAATTATTTGAGAAATATGTGAGATTAGTTAACTAATACTAAAATTAGTTATTTTGTCCGGTAACTATTGAGTTACCGGACAAAATAACTAATTTTAGTATCGCCAGCAATGTCTGATAAATTATATCTACAAGTGTGTACGGAACCATTGCTTAGTGCGATTCGCACTTGGATGTATTTATTAAATCTAATAATTACATTGAGCCTTTGATTATAGGTTACCATCAGAGATCGCAGAAATGAATCCCTCAACCAAGAAGGTCCCAGAATGTCGCATAACCGTAAATCCTTCCGATGACTTCTTCCTGGAGAGAATGATGAGGGTTGATACTGAAGGCTGGGAGCCCATACTCAGCCTAATGCATCAGTTCGCTGAGATGGTCAACTTCTACGATTACGTTGCCCTGGGTGCTAAGATCGCGAAATATGTAGATACTGTGAGTATGAGAAATCGATCAGAAATAAAAATAATTTATTTTATTAAATGTTTTATTTATTTATGTTTCATGGTATAGTTACTAGATATAGTCACATACACATTGTATTCAGGGAAATTTTACAAATATATATATTTTGTTACACAACTGTGCAGTGCACGAAGCTACTGGAAAACACTACTAAGAAACTCGGTAGGAATCCATTTCTTTAAATCATAACATCCAATTAAAATTTCTGTTATATATAATAATGATAATTATAATAAATTCATACCAATATCTCTTATACGGAGTCTAAATACATTACAAATGCCACATTACACCTGCTTCAAAAAGCGGCTATATTGAACACATGTTACATTACACGTAAATTTCTTACATCTTCATCTATTTCCTTAGCATTTTCTATATAACCCTGGCCCGCATATAAGTTTCTTTCATTTACCCTCACCGAGGATATACATTTCCAATATAGGCTGACCTCTAAAAGGTATGGAAAGCCTATTCAACCCTGGATTAGCATATACTGGAAATGTGTAGCTTCATATGTAGCCGTGTGTACATAGGAACATTACGCTCCTCCTCCTTTATAAAATGTTTTAGTTTTATAGCATTATTCGCAATTGTTTGAGAAATATGTGAGATTAGTTTACATTACTTACCGGATAAAATAATTGATGAACAAACCTGCGATCGTAATATAAAGTGTATTCCTGGCGTGGTTGGTAAATGCGTGCTTCGCACGCCGCACGTTGTGGGTTCGATTCCCAACCAGGACAGATATTTGTGTGCATGAACGTGTCTGTTTGTCCAGTGTCTGGGTGTAATTATCTATATAAGTATGTTTTTACATAAGAAAAGTAGTATATCAGTTATCTGGTTTTTTTTACAGTACAAGCTCTGCTTAGTTTGGGATCAGATGACCGTGTGTGACTAAAATCCCGGGGATTTATTAATTGACTTGGTGTCGACTTATTCTATTTATGAAATAACATTGTGAAATATATAGGGCCACTGGGATATTCACAGAGACGTGTCTACGATCGGGGCACGTTCTCAACTGTAGTCATAGACAGGGCTTTGAGCTGACTTTGTTTTGTATATGATTATTAACTCAGCTCTAGTGTGAAATCTGAAAACCGGAAGGAGAGCTGACGGACAGGTCAAAGAAGTCTATTCTGACTTGCTGTTTAGCTATCCAAAAACACTTAACACTTGGAATATCATACGAAACGGTTATAAAATTTGGCGTTCTTTAAACCGTTAAATAGGTTGTAGTAACCACCCTAATCTGAATTTCATATCTAAATATAAAATCAGAAGTTGGTGAAATTCTCACACATTGAAACTAACGTGCGTGTATATTAATCATGAGCAAACTCAATTAGTATCGAACTTCAACTGTTGTAAATGTCAAATTTATGACAAACTGATAAATTTGACATTTTCCACACAGTTTGACATTGTGCAAAAATTTTATCGTGGGCTCGCTGACCGATTTGTGAAACAAATTATTTCAGAAATGTCAGCGCGTATCTGCTGGCCTATCTTAATAATTAGATCTGTGCTTAATCCAGTTAAAAGCTCCTAAGTACTTAAAATATCCTAAGACACGGCCATCTGACCCTAAACTAAGTAGAGCTTGTACTATGGAAACCAGATAACTCCTATACTACTTTTCTTTTGAATATACATACTTATATAGATAAACACCCACACCCAGGACATACAGACATGTTCATGTTCACAAATATCTGTCCCGGGTGGGAATCGAACTCACGACCTCCGGCGTCAAAAGCAAGCGTTTGCCAACCACGCCAACAGGCCCGTTTCCTATTTATATTAATATTGTGTCTATTTATACAGGGTGGCCGAGGAGTGGACGTTCAAACGCAAAATTTAGATACTTTATGATGAGGAGTATCCGAATCACCCCCATGTACATGTTATGTTATACGATTTTACGTAGTTTTCGAGATAGAATTTTAATCGATCCTGGGCTCAAACCCTAATTTTGAACATTCGAATAATTCTAAATCAGTTCTGCAATGATTAGATAAACCATACTTTTTAGGGTGTTAGGTTAAACTGTGCTAATTAGTTATCACAAAAAATACTGAACCAGAAATGTTCAACAGAACGAGGAAATAATCAAAAACTGACGTTAGGTGAAATAAAAACATTAAAAAAATTCTATCACGATAACTACACAAAATCGTAGAACATACATGGGGGGGGGGGGGGGGGGGTCTTGACGCAGAATGTCACTTTCGCAAAATGACATCGTGAAAAATTTGGTCACTTTAGCACAATGTCACTTTCGCAAAAATGTCACTTTCTTAGAATGCAAATTGCGAAAGTGACGTTTTGCGTCAATACCACATGGGGGTGATTCGGATACTCCTCATCATAAAGTATCTAAATTTTGCGTTTGAACGGCAACTCCTCGGCCATCCTGCATAATAGTTTATCTTATATTTGTTGTTATGATACAGGTTGTGCTTTAGGCAGAAATTAGTAGGCGGTTATGTCATACACCGTAGTTGCCAGAAAAAAGAGAGAGCGAAGAGCGAAATAAAAGATTGAAAAAAAATCACGTTTAATAGTCAACGTATAATAGTAACATCCTCATTTTAAACTCTATTGCGTTGTAATAAGAAATGAATTATTTACATCGCCAATTAAGGGTTATATGTTCATGAGATACAGTCTACTGACAGAAATAGACGGACTGAGAGCCCTTGCCTAGCTATAGGCTTTTGTTGGCGCCTATATGGTACGGAACTTTTATGATGATCTTTTTTGTTAAAAATACAGCCAGCAAATTAATGTTTATTAAGATATGGAATGGCTTAAGTTATGGATAATGTTCTGTTGTTTTTAAAAAAAGACACCGCCCTCATAAGTGTATCTAATCCCTGTGTCGCGGGGTACTTTACAAACATATAAGGGACGGTCACAAATTACATCCAGACTCATTTATGGGACACAAATAGTTGCCCGGCGCGGGACTCGAACCCGCGACACGAAGCGGCGAGGCGACTGTCTTAGCCGCTACGTCACACATGCAGTCAAATATATTCAGTGATAATCGGTAGACGTACTATTATCCTATAAAAAAAGCTGACCGAAAATGAACATTCACTTGTATTGGTGAAAAAAGAATTTACAGTCAAATTATTTTTTCACCAATACAAGTGAGTGAATCTTGATTTTATTTCAAAAAGTGTTGATGAAAATAAAGTTACGATGACGTGCCCTCTCCATTTCTCAATCGGACGAGAAATAATAACGGAGAGTGGCAGTTGCGCTAAACGTTATTAAATACCGACGCATGAGTACGTCGGTATTTAATAACGTTTAGCGCAACTGCCACTCTCCGTTATTATTTCTCGTCCGATTGATCGAATCAGTTGAAATACCACCCTGAGCTGAGGTTGGAACTCAAGGCCATCTTCTTTGGGTTTCTAAAATACTTACCTTATACTACGTATACTTTGTTCTGTTTTACCCAAATATCTTGAGCCTCGGTCGCTTCTGTTCCTGCTAAGCAGTGAAAGCATCTTAGGCTAATGGTAAACGTCATGAAAAAATCGCAAAGTTAACTTACATCATTCTTAAAAGAAAATACTCTCACTAATTACAAAGAAATTGAAATGTTTATCGTATATGTCAAACATTCTTTGATTAGAATAAAGTTTGATGCCGTATCACGAATGCTCACCAATCGTTCTACGAGGTAAAGGCACTAGGTGCGTGGTCTGTCTGCGTTTACATTTCTGTTCTCCGTTCTTCGGAGGGCACGTTAAGCTGGTCAAAATTCTACTCACTAAAGAAAAATCCACGATACAAGGATTTATTTTACAAGTTCAAGGGTAGTCTTCAAAATAAATTACGTGAAACGTGCTGAAGAAAACATTCCATTTAGACTAGCTGAAGACGTTGTTTGATTGTTCTACATGTGGATGTTCCGCAGCGGGGTTCGGATTGGGAAAGCGCGGCGATTGCGGGGTGGTGGTGCGGCGCAGGGGGGCGGGGTGCGTGTGCTGTACGCTGCCTGTCCGCCGCGCACGTCCTCGCGCCACCGGACCAGGCTCCGCTAGCTGCACGCGCGCTCACGGCTCTCTTGCACCTGTAAGTGTTTTGTTATTTAACTATACTAGATCTATATCATAGAATAAGATGGAGGACAGGATCTTGATTTGGCGGGTAGCATATGGTGTATTATGCCACGTTGCCTCGCCCTCACTTGCACTGTTACAACAATTTGTGCTGCAGAACTACGCACCCAATAGCGGCACCCCGGCCCATCTTACTCCAGTACATATAAAAGTTTTATTAGTACTATATATTCATAAAATTAGATGGCGGCGGGGAGTATGTGCTGTATCATGCCACGTTTTTGCGCACGCACTTACACCCATTAGCGCTGCCGTTCTACGCACCCTCTAACTGCTCACAGTTTATTGTATGTGGAGAATTAGATCCAAAGATTTATATGTAACAAAAGGTTATTTAGATGGGGGCGGGTAATGATGCAGCGGGGTGCCATATACCTGTGCATATGCCACATCTTGCCACTTTTCTGCGCACACTCTGGCGGTGCTGCACTGTACTGCCATTTGTGCTGCCGTTCCAGCTACTCACACTATTGGACATATAAATGTTTTATTAGTTAACAATAGGTTAATTAGATGGTGGCGGGGCGGTGACGCTGTGGGATGCATAAGTCTCATCTTGCCACGTTTCTGCGCACACGCTTGCGCTGTTGCATTGTACAACCATTTGCACCGCCGCACTACGCACTCGCTAGCTACAAACGCGCTCACAGCATTCCTGTACACGTAAATGTTTTATTAGTCAATAAGGAGGTCTAATGGATGAATAGTACGTTGCCGCATTAATGCACTGCCTTTATAGCTCCACGACCTCTTGCAGCGTTCCTGCAGACAGTGAATAATAAATAATATTAGTTTATATATATATTACTTGATGTGTCCGTGATGCGGTTAGCCAATGAGGCTTAAGCTGTCGATGGATACCAACGTCAATAAACATAATTATTTCAATAATAAATAACATTATTTCAACCACTTATTTGTAGTATTCTATCCAAGAAATTTCCAGGTATTGTGTTCGGAATATATACATACTTAAATTTGTTTATAGAATTGTATAAAATTTGTATAGGTACGTCTTTACTTTGTAAGAGTAAAACTGATTTGGTGCGAACGACCTTTTGACTGAAGCTAGATCGCGCTCGGAATATGTATACGCTTAGTTTTGTTTATCAATCCATCGCCTTAAGGAAATATATATTTGTTGTTTACAGACAATCGAAGCAAAAAGACGCTAAGGACACCGCCTACCTCTCCTTCTACACGCATCCCAAGAGCAAAATCGACGCGTTTTTAGTCGGTGTGTCACATACGTATTTGGTAAGTAATCTTGACCAATTCTAGTGATAATTACCACACAGGAAATCACTAGATTATAATAACAATTAATTAACAATTTGAATATGTGTAATTCATTTAAGTAGTAATTCTTAGGCCACCTACGCACTATGTGGCTAGCCACAATGCGGCCAGCCGTGCGGCTGACCGTACTCAGATATTAGTACGAGAAAGTAGTTTTTATTCGAACTGTGATGCGGCAGCCGGTCAGCAATATTGATTGCTGACGGCTGACCGCATTCCGGCTAACCGCATAGTGCGTAGGAGACCTTAGACATTATTTTCTGTTAAGTTGTTGTGGTTGGTTTTCACGCCGCAGGCCGTGGGTTCGATGCCCACCCAGGACGGATAATTGTGTGCATGATCATGTCTGTTTGTCCTGAGTCTGGGTGTAATTATATATATAAGGATGTACATTACAAAATAAAAGTAGTATATGTAGTTTATAAGTTATCTGGTTTCCATAGTACAAGCTCTGCTTAGTTTGAGATCAAATGCCGTGATGAATAAGTATTGTTTGTATTGCTCTGACATGATTCTTTTCATCTTGTGGAAAGTGGTTGTACCATGTTTTTTCAAAATATAGTAAAATTTGGCGTTAACATGTTTATGATGATGGACCTCGTGTATTGGCTAAAATCTTGCTGAACAACACCAATTTGACTAATGTCGTTTTCATTTGACGGCACATACCGTCGGACACAGAAGTCGCGTTACGCAACAAATAGTGTAATCGTTAGTAGTGGGGAATCAGTAAAACAGTTGTATAAGGTTAATTTAATAAACGTTCTGAAGGCCGGTAGTCGTTATGCTTCACTGTCTGTCATTTGTTTTTATAGAAAGAAAATTTAGCTCTACAAGTACAGCAGTGGCAGGTATCAATTGACCTTTGAACTTTGTACTGGTAAAATTTAAAAGTATTTGTTGAATCGACTTCCAAACGAAAAGGGTTAGTAATTATGTAAATAATGGAAACTGTATGTAATTTTTTGTCGATACACGAAAAAGCTAAGGTCTTCTTTTTGTTAAAAAATAATACTTTATTATTACACATTCAGTATTTTTTTCAGCCCAGAATAAATTTATTAATCGATTGAGTTTTTAACAACGATCTGTGATATTTCTTACGTATCATAGACATCTAAAATATCTAAAATCTTATACAAACCGAATTGAATTATTCAGGCAGCAGTAAATTACCGACAGGCCTGTTGGCGTGGTTGGCAAATGCTTGCTTTTCACGCCGGAGGTCGTGGGTTCGATTCCCACCCAGGACAAATATTTGTGTGCATGAACATGTCTGTTTGTCCTGAGTCTGGGTGTAATTATCTATATAAGTATGTATTTACAAAAGAAAAGTAGTATATGTAGTATATCAGTTATCTCGTTTCCATAGTACCAGCTCGGCTTAGTTTGGGATATGATGGCCATGTGTAAATAATGTCCCAGGATATTATTATTCCCAGGATATTAATTAAATCATAAGTAGATAAGGTACACACGGCTACATATCAAGCTATACATTTACAGTACAAGCTGATCTCGCGTTATATAGGATTTCCTTATAATGAGAGGTCAGCTTATATTGGAAATGTATAGCTTGATATGTAGCAGTGTGTAAAATCTATTAAATTTAAGTGAAAGTAGTTAATAAGTTAGGTAATTTACATTTGTTGTTCATCAAAATATTCTCTTCTATTACGTTTTATGAGTTGCCTTTCCAACATGCTAACGGAGGATGAAAGGATAATCTTTCGTTCTGCCTTTAGAAACATGGCTACGTGAACTTAATAGTGGCATGTGAAGGATTCTAACAGATTCATTACATTGAGTAGATGTCAGGCGCTCATAGCTAAATGCACTCACCGGTCCGTAAGTTATCGGCGAGGTTAAGCAACTAGGCTCGCGGTCAGTCCATAGATGGGTCACCGCCAAGGTGACGATCAGAAATTAAACTTTCTGAGCGGTTCCGTGCTTCGGAGGGCACGTTAATCTATCGGTCCCGTTTGTAGTCATTAGACACAGTCGTTAAACCATGTCAGAGGCCTACTGAGCGGCTTGAACAACTCTGACACTAGGGTAACCACTGCCCACATGATAAGTAAGTAGGTAGATGCCTGTACAATTAAAATTGAAATAAAATAAAATTATAAAATGTCCGCCATGTCGGATTTAAGACACGTGACAATTTTTTTCGTATTCCTGACAGCAAATCCGTTCATTTGATACCCATATCATGGAGGTAGATTTCAAACGGCCAGTCCGCCATCTTGGGGAGGCCGCCATATTGGATTTGTAATGACGTTTCTTAGCTAGTCATGTATTGTCATCACAACACAGAGCGTGTGCAAAATTTCATCCTAATCGGAGACCGGGCAGTGGGTCCAATTAATAACCTAAGATTGTCTTACATACACATAGCGAAGGTAATAAAAGTGTGTTAATAATTAAGTAACTATATTTTAATTATGTAATCTATTGCAGGCGGAATACGAACCAGCAGTGTGGATGTACCGGTATGCGCTCAGCTTCGATGACCAGTTCCTCCCAGCGAAGGCTTGCCTCCACGCTACCATGTGTTTTATGCTCTTCGGAGATACCAAAGCTAAAACTAAAGAAAACTAAACATATACACATACTTAATAAATATAATAAATGTTTTAGGGTAACTTCGGACAGCGGCAACATTGCTACACTTGACTTCATTTACCTTAACCTATAAAATGCCAATTGGGAAACTAATTGTACCACAGATATGCGACTAAATAGCAACGAAACTCATGTTTACGTTATTTATTGTCAACAATAGTTCCTGATATAATGTTGTACTAATATATGGGTATATTAGTACAGTCCGAACTTACCCCAACCAATATTTCTTATACACAGTGTTGTGGTTACCCAGTATTGGGAAACAACTGTAGCGATAATAAGAGGACGTACAGACGCCAGCACAGCTGCCGAATCTGTCAAATTTCTTTTATAGATTTTAAACATTATCACTTGAGCATAAGGTTCACTTTCAATTGGGGTAATTTGACAGATTGGGGTAACTTGACGTGCTGGCGTCTGTATAAAATGGTACAATGAAAATGCTTTGAGTTTTGATCAATGTGAAACGTATAGTTCCCGGTAGAAAAGTGTACCACAAAGACTTGATTTTAGAACTCAGTTGTTTCTTAATATAATGCTTGATGGCTATGTTATAACAATATGCATACATATTTACTGTTTTCAAGGTTTTAATTGTTCCTGTATTAAAAATAAGAATAAACCTTGTGGGGTTCACATCATATGAAATAGTATAACGCTATAGAGATTAAGTTTTACCCAAACAAGGCTTAAGACTAAACTTCTTCGTTGCACGTATCTTGTTGGAGGTATTGTTGAAATTTGTTTAAAAGTTCACCTTATTTATATCTATATGTGTTATTGTACTTTAATTATGTCAAGATTAAAGATATTGTTATTAAGATTGTTAGACAAGCAGATTCCATTAAAGTGCGAGCGCGGAGCAGGAAGAATTTCGTATGACCTCTGCAGCCGGTGGTCCCTTATATTTGTGTATTAAGTGCGAGTTTATATGAAATACATGAAAGAAAAATAGAGAGAACCAGGTTTGCAATCCCTTCAGAAAATGTATTACTCAGGAGCGACAGAGATAAAACTACGACGAATCTTTGTTTCTGAGTCATGGATGTTTTCTATGTATTTAAGTATATATCTATCTATATAAGTATGTACACACATCAACAAAGTCTAGGGATACGTTATTTTGAAATCAAACATGGCTTTATTGTTTAAAACCTATTTAGTTTCCTTAAAAAGTTTATTTACAGATTTAAACCTTGTCTATTCTTTATTCAAAATTTAAAAATTAAAATGAGAAACAAATGAAAACACGCAAAGCACAGCGCAATCTTGAGTTGTATCTAATTTCAAGAAGTTGCATTAAAATTTTTTTTGCGTGTTAATTGAAGAAAACCTGATAAATTGTTTTATTTTCTTTTCTCAATTGGTTGTGTAAGCTTTTTAGCGTCATGCCACGCCATCATTTGAGTCGAGATGAAATGTTACGGGCAGTTGGCATGTTACAAAACGGTGCTATTCAACGCGTCGTTGCTGAGTCTCTGGGCACAAGCCAAAATGTGGTATCCAGGCTGTGGTCACGTTATCGCGCTACTGGAGATGTGGCAGAACGGCACACAGGTAGATATCGTGTTACCACTCAGAGACAGGATCGATTTCTCCAAATGACCGCCAGAAGACTACCCAATATCACAGCGATGCAACTAGTGCAAAGGCTCCAGGAGGGTCAGCAGCTGCTGGTGAGCGACCAAACCGTGCGAAGGAGGCTGCATGAAGTTGGTCTTCATGCTCGCAGACCGCTACGAGTCCCAGCGCTGCGACGTGGCAATCGCGGTAGGCGACTTTTATGGGCTCAAGAACATTTGACATGGAGTGATCAACAATGGTCATTGGTGCTGTTCACTGATGAGTCCCGCTATGGATTTCATCCAGATTCGAGACGAACACGCGTTTGGAGAACTCCAGGCAGGGTCAGCCGTCTCCGACATCCACAGGAGGTCCACTCTTACCAAGGCGGGACAATTATGGTGTGGGCAGGAATACGAATCGGCGGACGAACCCAACTCATTTGGATTCAGGGCAGCATGACTGCCCATAGATACCGTGAGGAGGTAGTAGAACGTGTCATTGTCCCGCTCAGGGCCCTAACGGGGCAAGAATTTCAGCTCATGCATGACAATGCACCTTCCCATACAGCGCGGCTGGTGAGGGCCGCCCTTCGAGAACACGATGTTCAGGTATTAGATTGGCCTCCACAGTCGCCAGACTTAAACCCAATTGAACACGCCTGGGACATGTTACAGCGAAGAGCATTGAGGGATTTTCCGCCCAACTTGACAACAGAAGAACAACTTTTCGAACATTTAAAAAGAACTTGGGACTGCATACCCCAGCAAGACATTGACACCTTAATTTTAAGTATGGAAAATCGTTGCCGCTGTGTGATTAATGTTAGAGGAGGAAATACCGATTACTGATTATCAGATTTGGTAAGATTTTTATTCATTTAATTCGATTGAATAATTTTATAAGAATAAAATGTTTTTGTTCACTCAGTAATTTTCTATGGCTTAATTAATTTAAGACTTTTATTAATTAGAAAAACAAAATCGCATCGTGTTGTTAATGTTTAAATATCGGCCATGAAATTATCTTTAATTCTTCCATTTACAGTCATAACAAAATGTTTATAGTTTTCTAGATAATCAATGAAATGTTCAATATCCCTAGATTGTGTTGATGTGTGTATATCGTCGCCTGGTACCCATAGTACAAGCTTTGCTTAGTTTGGGGCTAGGATGATCTGTGTGACATTGTCCCTAGATATTAAAAAAAAGACAGGTAAAAATATGTTAATGTACGGACGCCAGCACATCCAGCTACCCCGATCTGTCAAATTTCTTTTATAGATTATCAACCTTATCACGAAAGCATAAGGTTCAGTTTAAATTGGGGAAATTTGACAGATTGCGGTGGCTTGATGTGCTGGCATCTGTACGTATTTATTACTGCGTCGCAATCGCACTTTCTCAATTATAAAAAAAATACATTTTCATGTGATAGTTGACGCCGTACCAACATCTCATTCTCTGGTCACATTATCAGAATCGTAATATTGTTTTTGGGACTGACCCTACCCACATTCCTGACTCTAATAAAATATGAGCATTATTCGAAAGAAATAAGAATTGCCGCAAATTTGTAAGAAAATGATAACTTAGGCGATTGGCACACTGCACCGCATGATGCAGCGTAGTGCGTGA
Organism: Pseudoips prasinana; assembly: GCA_951640165.1. Taxonomy (NCBI): domain Eukaryota; kingdom Metazoa; phylum Arthropoda; class Insecta; order Lepidoptera; family Nolidae; genus Pseudoips; species Pseudoips prasinana. Next base: position 12,609,355 of record OX621239.1, read on the forward strand.
GTGCGTGTTCTAACGTTTATTTTAAGTATCTCCGTTTGTATAGAAAACACGCACAGTCCAACACACAGAACATGCATCGCGCGTTCATGCAGATACGTGTTCAGTGTGTTAGACTGTGCGTTTTGTGCCAATCGCCCTAGGTACTAAGTTGAGTGAGACAGTGAGTTCATTAAATGTATCAATTAATTCGATTAAGTTTAGTTCTCTTCCAATAACACTATGTTCCACTACAATTTACCTAACGTCAGTAGATCTAGTTACAGTACAAATACCGCTCTTATTACTTACGTAATAAAGATAAAATTGTATCTATCGATATGTAGTCGACTGTAGCAAAACTACAGTGGTCTGCAGTGAGCTACTTACAGGAAAGACGAGGCTTCAGAATATAACTATTTTTAAATTCTTAGAAAGATTATGAATATAAATACTATACAACGGGTACCTACTTCACTTCTAGTTGAGCTTTAAACTACAATTGAATCCTAGGATCATAATAAAATGTAGTTTTATATGACGATACTATGATTTTCATATCGAGTTATGGGATCTAATCCCTGTGTCCCCCGTACCCCGCACTTTAAAAACGTATAATAGACGGACACAAATTACAACCAGACGCAGAACAACTATTTGTGGGTGTCACAAATAGTTGTCTGGCGTGGGACTCGAATCCGCCACACGAAGCGACGAAGCGACTGTCTTAGCCGCTGCGTCACACGTGCAGTTCATACATAAAATCTAATCCTAGATACTAACATGTTTGCTTCTTTCATTTTATATTTAGAACTTGTTTTTTTTTTAAGTTTTATTTTATTATATATTTATATTTGTGTCTTTCGATGACGTGTTGTGAAGGGCACATGAAGCTACCAGTACAAGCCAGCATCACCCAACAGTCGTTTATCCATGTCAGAGGCCTACTACCTGGCTGGAACAACTCTGACACTAGAGTAAACACCGCAATTTAACTAAACTGAGAACTAGCAACAACAAGTTAAAGACATTACCTATGAGTTCAATTTACGTTTCTGTGTGACGAAACATAACTTAGTCTTAAAAGGCTACGCCGAAGTACTGCAGTGAAAGAGCCCATAATCCATCGGAATTTACAGCAGAAAGTCAGGAGCTGGTTAGTCTTTAAGTATGTACTGTTCTTTATGGTTACGTTATTTCTTTCACCTGTAATTATTTGGCCTTAAGGTCGATGTTGCAAAACATGTATGTATTACAGTAGAGACTCGATTCATCGGAATAATTTTTGATGTTAGTTTTGCTGCGCTATATTACACCTGCGCTTTGAGATAAAATTATGTTTATTTCTCATTATGGTTTTATAGTGATTAAATTTTATTCATACATTCTAGTTAATTAATAAGAGTAGCAGAGAGATGAGCGCGAGGCGCAGCCATATATAGGTAATAGCTGGAAATTAGTTATACAGGTTTCGAGCCTAGTACAGACTAAAGCTCTCTCAAAGGTTTTTATTAACTGCCTAAACAATGTTTTCAACATAACAACACGATGTATGCGTCTTTAAGAGAGAAATAAACCATTATTTTATAATTATTTATATATTGCAAGCGCAAGACTACAAAGATATTTGTTAACGGTTGATAATCCGGGTCATTGAGAATCCATATAACTGAGGTCAGGATAATTGAGTCTCCACTGTAATACATTAAGTAGTTCGTTTGTAGGTACGCGCTGCGTCGCATGTTGGTGGATAGGTACTTTTGCATTGATAATGTCCCTATAACTCAATAATAAAAACTATTTTCCTAATGAAAATGTGGACACATTGACATGACTGTATGCGTAGCAATAGATTATTTGATTTTACCATACAACGAATTATGTATAGTCATAGTTTTACTTATATTTATTTTACAATAATACTATGTGTGTTGACGGCGGTGAATATTAAAATATCATCACCCTATCTCATCCCGTGTGGGGTGTAGAACCTGACCCGAGGGAATATCTACCAGAGGATGGGCAGCAGCTTCCTACTGTGTACTATGACCATCTTTCTGCGATCGCAAACCCATCTGCCAAGCGTGGCGATTATGCCATATCACCCCACGATGATTCTTGGGGAGATTTGTCCAACAGTGAACTTCTTTCAGCTGTAATGATTGATTTTATTTTACCACATAACACAGCTGTACGTAATGCAATAGTGTAGTTACAAACTTAACAAAAAATAAACTTGAGAGGTGTCAAGGGACACCCGGATGGAACGGAGTTCCTTTCGATTAATTAGTGAAGGAATGGTAATAAAATTTTATTTCTTTTAAGTTATAATATTTTTTTTATTATTAACAAATATAATGTAATATACAATTAATCAATAGGCTCGATTTTAGTAATAAAAAAAAGCAAAAAGTGACGTTTCAACTTTTTTTCTTAATTTTTTCCGTCTAGCCCCGCAGACGTTCCTATCGCAACGCGCGATAAGGAACTTCGTTCCAATAAATTTAATATTTTGAAGAACCGTAACATATTATGTTATAAGCGGGCTGTGTGTGACATCTCATTAAGTCAGATATTATGAGCATAAGGGCTCTCCAATCCTTTATAGAGTGCCGTAGTAACAAGCGGTTTAAGTACCCGCAGCATTTGCGTTAGTTGCGATTTCTGCTGTGCGCTGTTGCGGCACGCATACATTAGTGACGCACCGTCAAACTACCTGTCTTACAATGTTGTGTGTACCCATATTGTTTTATGTAGATACTTATATAACAAACAAGTACAATTCCACCAAATAGTTTATGTTAAAAATGGTTTATATCCAGATGAAATATGGTTTATATTTTAACTACTACGCGTCACAATACATCGCTTGTTACGTCAATATTAATGACAAGTGACAATTATAACATAAGTGACACATGTACCCGCAATATTCACATTTGACATCTGTCACATTGACGTGACCGGCAAAATATAGCGACGCGTACCGGAGAACAAAGTCTAACTAATAATTATAAGTTCAATTTATTTCCGCCTAAGTGAACAATGCTGCATATAATCATTCCTTTGTTGATGTTTTTTGCTTTTATACGAAAGTTTGCTATTTGTTTTGACTTATACGAAGATTTTAAAAGTTTCTTTTATATAAGTATACAAAATATCTACCTAGTCATAATTTGTTTTAGTCTGTGCTACAGAAATATTGTTTAACTTTATATATAATATTAGTAGCGCCTATTAATTTAAGCTCAGGTGGTATTAAAGTACCACCGTCATTTTAATTTGCGTTGCTATTTAAAAAATAAGTACTGAAAATTCAATGCATGGTCCGATCACACACCCGGCTCGGAAAGGAGAGCTGTCTTATAACGTCAGAAACAGAGTTTTAAGTAATAGTAGTAAGGTTTATTTTTGAATGTGCACTTATGTAGTCATTAAATTACTTGAACGCGCTTCGTGTGAAATAATAAGAGGAGCCGAAAGGCTCCGATTGCGTTGTCTTTTCTTTTTTTCTCTTCCTGCCGGTCTATTTGGAATAGTTGGCTGCTTCGCCCCGACCAATTCCAAGCGTGTACACACATCTACATATCAAGCTATACATTTCCAATATAAGCTGACCTCTCATTTTATGGAAATCCTATACAACGCGAGATTAGCTTACACTGGAAATTTATAGCTTGGTATGTAGCCGTGTATACGTGTCGGTCTGTGTGAACGGACCCTTAGCGTCGCTACGTCAATAGGTATATTAACACTTTGAAAATGCCTTTACCTACTTCCAACGTAATAATAGTCGTGGTGTCGACTGTACCGGTGTTCCTAAGTCTAATCGATTTACCAATTAATAGATTCTGGTTTCACTTACGTCGTATTAAGACTTAAATGGAAATGTTTCCACTTCCGTGAGCCTTAAGACTGTATATTCACATAAACAAATGTCAATAATGTTTTAGCGTATGCATTTTTGAACGCGTAATGCTAGTTGCATTAAGAGTTCAAAAATGCATACGCTAAATAATACGAACGAAAAAGTATTTGAAATAAACAACAAATAGGAATAGTAATTGAAATGAACAATATTGTGGCCTTTAATTTTTTTGTGAGGAAGACAGTAAAATAAGACTCTGCCATAAGTTACCTACATCGAATGATTTGTAACTACCGCTAAGATCTCATACCCTCAAACCGTTTATTGGTTAACTTTTTCAGATACAGATACAGACGATGAATTAAACAAAGCATTGATAAGATTACATTGGCTATGGGCACCCTTGGAATGGCCAGGATTTTGTTAATTTTATATCTTCCATGGCGCGTTAATTTTATATCATCCATGGGCGGCGGTGATTACTTACCATCAGGTGACCCACTTGCTCGTTAGCCAACCTAATACATAAAAAAATCTTATGTTACCGTGTAAATTGTTCCTCGTATTCGTTGCAGATACAATACATTGTAAGTAACTTAGATATTTAAGACTGACATGTTTTATCAAGTTCAATAAACTTCTACAGTATGTGTATTTATTTGTTTTATTTACACGGCGGATTAATTAATTTGGTGTCGGCGACGAATATCAGAATATCATCACCCCATCTCATCCCGTGGGGGGCGTAGAAGTCGACCCGAGGGAATATCTACCAGACGACGGGCAGCAGCTACTTGTGCTACTATGACCATCTTAGTGCGATAGCCAACCCGTCTGCCAAGCGTGGCATATCCCCCCAAGATGATTCTTGAACGAGGCTTGTCCAGGGGTTCTACCGGCTAAGTCGCCGAACATCGATTTCTTAAATGGCGTTCAAATAGATAAAGGTTATCAATGACTTATTCAATCGTTAAATCGAATTCAACGTTGACAATTCTTTCCGGACCTTAATGACGTCTCATGTGCTCATGGAAGCCAATTTAACGATTGATTAAGTCATTTTTAACCTTTATTTATTTGAACGCCATTTAAGAAATCGTTATTCGGCGACTTAGCCGGTAGAGCCCCAGCTGTGGACTTGTTTCAGCTGTAATGATGATGATGATGATAAAAACAGGCCTTGACAAGGCCCCCTTGTTGGTTTTTATCGTCCAGATATATCCTAGCTTTATAGGAGAATACGCCATGTCATTCGTCAGACCTTTCTTTGGCTTAGCAGTCAGAGTAACTAACCACTAGGCAACGGGCAATAGTATGGACTAAAAATAAATAAAAAGGATTTATGGATTAAGTACAACAGATAACATTAATGCAAGCATAAGACAAATTGCTTTTAATAAGTACATTTTTAAAAACACGATCCAAATAGCATATCCACGTATATAGATATAATTAGAATTTTCACGTAACCGCCAATCGTGGGAGCGTGTTTACAAAAATATTTCATATACCTAGTATAATAATATGTGGATAGATTAACTCTTTATTGTAGGTATACCAAAAGGAATAACAAGTTAATACAATTAGAGCGTTAAAGTATACAATGGCCGGTCTTATCACAAAATGTGATCTCTTTCAGACAAAGTAAAAACTGTACAAACCAAATGGAGACATTGAGAGGGGCAGTTGTAAATAATACCTACATTTATATTTAATTGAAAACGTAAAATAGTCAAGATATGATTAAGTATTTTGGTAGAACATTGTAATTAAAACATTTTATGTAGTGATGGCGACGATTATTAACTTACAATTTATTACTATCCTACAATCCGTGTACCTAAATATCTATATGTATCTACCTAGAAATAATTATAAATTAATTAATTATATATTACTACAAACATGTTCTGACTATTTACAAGCGCTTTTTTAAAGTCTACGTGACTAAACACCTTTTTATTAATTTTTTATTTATTTAACACCCCATCCCGTCCCGTGGGGGCGGAAAAGACGTCCCGACAAAATATCTACTTTAGAACGAACATACATACCATTCTGCCATCGCCAACCTCGGTATCTGCCAAGTGCGGTGATTACCTATAGCATATTACCAAATGGGAGAACTAAATTTATCGTGGGAAGACTTTGTTTAGTAGTGGACGTCTTTTGGCTGGAATGAAACGAAATGTTGTGGTAATTTATAGAAAATGTTGTTGACGAAAAAGCTTGAGCTTTTCTAGTTCAGCGGTCCTTGAAGTTTCATTAATAATCATAACTAGTACTATCTGATTATAAATTAGTTTCTCGTTCGACGATATTAAAATGGGCGTTTTTTCCGTCCCACCTCTACTTACAGCATACGATGGCACCTTAGGTCTTGAGCGCAGCGAAGTCCGTCGTGAGTGAAGTTCCGTCAACAACTATTTGTACACGCACAAGAATCTTAAAATTCCGTCCTGTGTCGTGACCAATAGTTGTCTAAGACTTCATGCTTCTCCTTCTCTTCTGAGTTGGGCTGAAAAGATGCCCACCATAGTTAAGAAGGTGGGTTAAGTCATACCGATGTTGGGATATTTTATCTATAGTTACCTATTCATGCAATGGAAACATATAAGGCATGCATCATTCACAGCAAGCTATGCGGGCAATATGAAACGGTAAGTTATCTTTTATAATTTTGTTTATATGTAAACTAAACTAAGCAGCAGTATCTAATGCTAAGGGACGTTAACGCAATATCAGGATATATTAAGGCAAACTGAGTTATTTAAAATAAAATCCATTAATTTATTTCAAAACGTTTATCCGCGTAAATGTTTAATAATAGTTTTAGGAAAATATTAGAATTCCGTGTCTGAAACTGTCACTTGTTAAAATAATAAGCGAACAATAACAACCAAAATTCGGCGCATGATATTATAAAAACTTGTAAATAGTTTCAAAAGCTTTCATCTATTGTACTTGCAATAGCTTCAGTTTACAAACTCAAAACAAAACGACAATCCTTGCAGTTCCTCATCGAAAATTTTCGTCATCATACAATCCTTCAGAGCCATATTTGGCTACAGCGACAGCTAACTTTACTTTTGGCCAGGAACTTCCTTCTCGAGGAGTTGGCAGGTGAGTGATCTGCCAACTCCTCGATATGATATTCTTATGTTTAAACTTCTTTTTAGAACATGTTCACTTTAGATATTTGCTGCCGCGTTTGCACTTGTCATATAAAGAAAATGCGCTCTACAAATCGGTTTTCTAACACATTATACGCATTACCGAAGTTGATACTTCATAAGATAAGACTCAATGCCACCAACATTGGATTGTCGCAAAATTTCGGTATATTGCATTCGATCTGATCATCTTTATATAGTAGGTATTTACAATGCTCCTTTTGATATTTCAGATGGAATTTGTTAAGTGCTCGGATATGGTGAGGATACAAAACCAATTCCAAGCAGAGTATAGGAAGCTGGACAAATCAATTGCCATGTATATACAGAGATTTTTGTAGGTACCCACTTTCAAATAATGAGAGCAGTTTTCCAAAGAATACAGCTGTGCCAGAGATGCTTCTATTGATCTCCACATCAAAATCACATTAAGTTGTGACATTTCTTATCTGTGGAGGAATGTCACAACTGAATGTGCTTTTAAGCCATGTTTAATAGGTCATTCAGCGGCAACGGACATTAGTTGTAATCCATATCGGCTCTTCCAATACAAGGCATAAATCATCTGCATATAAGATTTTCTTAATTTAGACGTACCTACGACACTTTGGTCAGGTCTCAATGCCTACCAAAAATAAACAGTTTGTCATTTGTACGAAAACTGTTGTGGTCTCTTTGTGTACGTGCTAGCACTCAGCATGTCACATAATATTATAAGCCTGAATGTTCACCTTGAATGGAAAACAACATTTCAAGTCGTCGTGCAAAGGTTTTACAAGTTCCCATTGCACGTTTTTTTGAAATTTACCTGTAAAGCTTCTCGAGTAACTTTTTCAAGGTTAGCAAAGCACAGTTACAAATGGTAAACATAAATCAAGGCATTTGCTATTAAATAAGCTTTTATTTTACTTCACATGTTTGTGTTAATGTCTGGATAAAATCTATGAAATGAAAAAATAACATCTTCATGTAATTCCATAAACGTTGAATTTACTATATGAAACCAATGCTCATTTCAATCTGCTTATTTAAAAATCTAATTAATAATCTGTATGTATCTTAAATAAATGTTTCCGGGGTTCTGCCCATCTGGTGCCATACCCACTCCCAGACCCTCTATGCGGGTGGCATAAGCAGGCATTCCAGCTGTCTTAAAAAAAATATTACATACGCTAAGGATTGAAATGAACTATTCGCGCAGTTGACAGCCTATGCACTTGTACTACCAAAACCAACTGCATCCACAATAAAGATTTAATTCTATTCACTGCCATGGTTGACTGTACTAGATCGGGTGACTCATATTCTCTACTGGTCAATCTGTAATACAAATAACCTTATCGAATCGTCTCCTTCGCACAAGTCATTTTCAAGCAAACTCTTGTAGCACATATGCTTTACGTGAATGTCCTTTTGTAATAGTGGATGCGCCACTAATATTCGCGTATCAGTTATAGGGACACTGACGTAAAAAGGCCCATGTTAATACAAATTAATAGAACAAAGTAAGTTGCGTTATGTTACTGATAATTGTTCGTTGGCCTTTTATCATTTAAAGCGGATAATTTAGGTGACAGCAGGTTGTAATACAGATGAACACATTGTTCTTGACTAAAGTCCTATACGAGGGTAAAAGCCCCGACCACACTTCTGGCATGTGAAAGATGCTTGTAGTCCTTATCGTGAGTGACGACACCGTCAGCACCAGGTTTTCTTCAGGCTTCGCCATTTAGAAAATCGAGTTTGCAACGTACCGTTTTGGCACTTACTTTGAGACGCAAACATTGGAAGGCCGTCATAGTTTGAAAGAGGAAATGAGAAAATTTTATGCGATCGATATGCCCAAGCCATTGCAATCACTTTTGCAAAGCTATGATGCTTGGTAGTATATCAATCATTAGTACTATATCGTTGGTGATCTTGTTTTCCCAGATAATACGTATTGAGCTTTTGTTCCTGTTTGACATATGGGGTTCAGGTCTCAGCCCCACACCAAACCGTCATTTAATCATACTCGGTATCTTTAAATCCAATCCATACAAGTGACGCTTCGCCAAAATCCCATTATTTTAATCTGAAGTAAAAAAATAGAGCAATATTTATATATATATGATGTTACAATAAGTGCAAACCTATACATACACACAAGAGAAACTCGACATCCCATGTATTTAAAGTTGTGGCTGAAGGCGATTGTTAGGGCTCTGATGGTTTTCGACATTTTTGATTCCATCAGGTAGGGAAACTCCGAGCATAGCCCTCTCCATTGTTGTTTTGGTAACCTTGAGCTTATGAGGCCCATATTAAGCGAACTCGTCCCTGTTGCGTAAGTCATCACTGACAACGCACACTAGTCTAAGACCTTCGACTTAAGATAGGTAAATATAGTTGATTACAACTTCAAGTGTAGGATCTTCTTTTAATTGAGTGGGTGCAGCATGGATGTTTGGACCCTTGATCAGAACGGCTAAAAGCTGCATCTCATATAAAACTAGTTGAGAGAGCACGTTCTGAAATTCTATCACTAAGCAAAACTAGGTAATACATTATGTACGTATAATATATTCCTAATAGTTGTAATAGTAAAGAATTTAAATATATTTCCATAATTTCATGTACATATTTTTAATTCTCATACTATTCAGTGCCTGAAGCACGTGCCTACTTTTTATTTCTGCGTCTCCGCAAAGCGTAATAAGATACCTGGAATTGACTTAATACCATAGGTATCTAATTAGGTCAGCTTACTACCTTTGTACAGACGCCAGCACATCAAGCAACCCCAATCTGTCAAATTTCCCTAATTGAAAGCAAACCTTATGCTTTTGTTAAAAAGAAATTTGACAGATTGGGGTAGCTGGATGTGCTGGCGTTTGTACAACAATGTGCATTCAATTTGAAATAGATATAGGAAGTCAGAGTAATACTACGAAGGCACACAGATCACAAAGTTGCTAAAGGAGATCGATCAGAAGCTCTAAACGAACGCCCTCATTGTCAGCCATTGTCGCTTTAGCCTAACGCTACGTCCTACGTAGGCGGTTCAAAGCGAACGCGATTATGAATCGGTGACACGCGAATTCAATGCGATGCGGGGCGACGCGGTGGCGCTGTCCTACGTGCACGCGAATTGTCTCGCGCAGTCGCCATCGACGCCGCAAAACACGACGGCAACGCATCCTTTTCGCGCGAAAATATCAAGCCAACTGATCGCGTTCGCTTCATTTCGCGCCGCTCCGCACCGCGTTTTGTCACGTAGGACACTTCAATAGGTTTCGACTGTCTGTTGTTTTCGCGCCGTGCCGCGCCGCTTCGCATTCCCGTCTAGATCGCTCACGCAGGACGTTGCGTAAGCTACCTCCTTTCGGGTACACCATTAGTGATCTTGTAAGTATTCCGTCATCACCTTTGTCACAACAAATAAACACTTAGCTAAACAACAGGAATTTTTTGGGTGAGACTAGAAATGTCAGAAGGTTAACCAACAATTGTTTTAGTCTTGCCTTGATGGTAGACTGACATTTATTGAACCTCCTGTCTCTCTGGCCCTACCAGTAGTGTTAAAATAAAGCCGCGTCGGTAGCTAAATAAAACTGCATAAAATATGGGTACTTCCGCAGACATTCAATTTTTAACCTAATATATGGCAGTTGGAAAATAAAATAAAGAGAAATTTGAAAACGATTTTTAAAGAGAAGTTTGACCTCATATATCACCGATATAAGCGAAAAAATGCATTAGAAATGAAAAATTGACTTACCTGGTCAGTTATCGAATGGTTGTGTGCAAATAGCACCAGCCTACAATTATACCTTTACCTTTATTACCTTACCTTTTCAGGTGTTCATCATAAGTTTAGAATCCTCATCCTTATTACCACTTATGGGAAAAGATGGCTATACAACATGTAACTTAATTAACGCACACCCTGAAAATAGTTTGTTCAGAATCGTTTACTGAATCGATTTATATCATTTTTAATATAGGTAATTTTTTATTCCAAAATAATTAAAACTGCGGAAATTATTGTCATATTAACCCTGTACAGTCGAAACAAATTGAAATTTAAAAATCGCCGTTTTACTTGTATTCATACAAATTCCATCATTCAATACAAAATAAAGACAAACAAACTTTATTCCAAGAAACTTATTTAGTAAATAACAATGCATATATATGTCAATTTAAAAATTCAGTGTATGTATTATGATTACAACATAATATTCTAATTGGGGTGTTTTAGGGTGTGCGTTTATTACGTTACATGTTGTATATAGTAATATTTAGAGTTTTAAATTGCTTTGGTACTTCATAATTAGATTTAATTTAGTATTGTTTATGAAATCGATAGACAATGAAACCTTTAAATATTTAATTGTAGCAATTTTACAAACTAAAAATAGATATTATCTGTAATACAAGGAGTACCTACCAATAAAACTGAATGAATCATTGCATTGGCCATTATTGTCAATGAATTTTACTATTTGGAAATTCATTGATTCCTCTCCTATATATAATATATACCTACATGTATTATATTTTCATACTGGGAATTGGTAGGAACCCTTTTCACTTCATCATCGAAATTGTCATTCTTCTCTTGTAATAAGTTATCCAAACTCCAAAAATGTAAATTAGTTCGAACTAGGACAGGTGAGCATAGTGGGTGACGGGCAATTTCGAGTCTTAATTCCTGTAGTTCTTAGACGCCCCGTTGTACAGACTCCAGCACATGAAGCTACCCCAATCTATCAAATTTCCCCAATTAAAAGCGAACCTTATGCTTTGTGATAAAGTTGAAAATCTATAAAAGAAATTTGACAGATTGGGGTAGCAGGATGTGCTGGCGTCTGTACCTACTCTGTGTGGATGAGCGCTGACGGGAAGGGTATTATGGACTAGAAAAATTAACAAGTCACGGTTGTTTGATAACTAGCTTGTCCGTCAACATTTGCAACACTTAAAAGGATGCTTCTGCAATAATTATTTTTATGTGGTCGTTTATCGACACCCAGCTTATATAATTTTGCTCTGCAAAGTTTCAATAATTAACTGACTTTGACAGTATGTACCACGCATAATGCTGTTCAAAGCAAGCAGCTAAAATGTTTTTCGGATATGCATAGTTATGCTTTTGCCACTTGATTGTTGCTCTACTTAGTTATAAACCAAGGTTTTGATCTGAAAATTAGGTCATATTTTCGTAAATTTATGGATATATAATTATAACAATAGTTACGTACCTGTAGGTGGAGAGCTGTCGCATGACGTGGCCAAAGAATAATATATATTACTTACCTTCATTTCAAATATTACTTTGACAAAACTATACAATATAAGCACAAAACCATAGATATGGATATACAAGGTGTAGCATAAATAATAGAGCACACTGACGGAGCGCTATCTATCCAAGAAACTAAACCATATAGAGCAACCCAGTTTGTGGAATAAGACAAATATTTTGCATGTTGATGTATTTGAGTATGCAACTGAACAAGGTATAGACCTTGTTCAGTTGCATACTCAAATTAAGCTCCTGAATTACGTCCACCATTTATGTAACATCTTGTAGGTATATCTTATGACTGAATTTACTAAAGAGGTTTCTTGTATCGTAATATTATGTATATTTTTTCTATTTTCACATGCATATTGTTGGTTGGTTGTTAGGCCATATAAAGTGTAGAAATTATGTTTTTAATTTAAAAATAAATATTTCTTACTCACCCAATTAATCTATCCATCTACTAGAGTGGCCTAATGAACTGACTTGAATGCATGCAATTTCAAATAATAATACAAAAAAATGAGAGATTAAATATAAATCTCATTCCTTCGTATCAAAATGAAATAGTAACTAATTACGTACTATTAAAAAGTAAAAAATGATTCATAAAGCAAACATTTAAATACACTTACACTGAGTTAAAGGTAAAGTAGTTCTTAATACATAATGACTTGAATAAGTATTATTTCTTCCAAGCGAAATGTCTGTCATAGGTAGTACTAGTACTAGTAATATAGATTACTATAAAAAATATATAATACTTCTTTTGTTTAAATCATCGATGATGATACTAATTTTACAATATTACGTTTGGATTACATGAATGAAGAAACTACGCTTTAAGATTAATTTCTACATTCCCCAAAAATAGTGTAGACAACCTATGGTAGGTCTCTTTTGAAATTAGTAAAATAGGGATCTAAGTAATCATTGTTTAAAAAAAATGTACAGCTTTTTTATCGATACGTAAATAGGTTATTTTATGATAATAATACACTATTTTTGGCCATAACCTGCAGTCAAAGAAACAACGATAATTGCACAAAGAAATTCTCATCCGAAAACAGTGACATATAGATAGTATTTACAATAAATTACTCATAAATATGGTAGTGGCACTGATTATTAAAATAAATGAAAAATCTAGTAACTTATTTTGATATTCAGAACTTCACCTGTCTTCAGAATCGTTCTTAAACTAAAATGAAACATCATCTCATGTTTGAAAGTAAGCTCAGACACCGACCTAAGTTTTGTTTTGGTGTATGAACCTTCGAGTCATCGCCCACGACGACTTTATACAGTCATACATAAGTGCGTTTCTTGCTAACATTAATTTTTCGTCAATATCTATTAATTCAATGTGAACGCGTTGTTGTTGCTAACCATTTTATAGTTTAAATTTGAATATAGACACAATTGCATCGCGAATAAGTATAACGATTATCGTTACTTAAAGTCGCCGTGGACCATCACTTAAGAAATTGAGATTAGTTTAAGTTGTGGTATCAAAAAATCCTTGGAAGCTGCGTATTTCCTCCGTTAACGTAGTGTAGTAGTCTGTAGACAATGAATAGCCCGCAATAGCCGCTGTCACACGCACAAGAGTATAATCTCAACTAATCTTGTGCAGTGGCCAGCAGCTGCTTTGGGCTTCATTTTACCAACAAGAAGAAAATCTTCTTTAAAATCTTCTAAGATGACGAATCGGCGATGAAATAATGTGCGGAAATTAAAAAGCTAATAACAACACAAATAAAATAAACTAAATATTTTGCAATAACTCACTAACAGAAAGATAGTCACAAAAAATGTTAAATTAAGCAAATTCTGAACCCAACTTAAAATAAATTGGATTCAGATAACAACAACAAAAATAACTATGAAACATTTTTCAAAATAGCAGCGTTCGTATATAAAAACAAAATAATCTAAAATAAACTTTAGTACATAATACGAAAAATAATAACAATAAGTAAATATTTACAAACTTAAGTCGTATTAAAATAAATAAATATATCGATAACTTATACAAAGAAAATATTGCTTTTAAGTTAAAACTAGTTTTAGAGGTATTTTGTCTTGGGTATATTTAGTGACGCCTCAGTTGGAGCGGGCGCAAAAAGTACACGAAGGTATCAAGTGGCCGCTGGAAGCCCCGCAAGCCGTGTAACAAGGAAACCATACTACCGGCTTAGCAATGCATTCATTCGATATACTATACTGTAGGTAGGAGGCTTAAATTTGGGATTAAATACACTACCTACCTAAGGTTTTTTAAGACAAAGGTTGATAAAGGTTGTAATAAAATATTTTAAGAAAGAAATTAGTTTAGATGGACCTTTGGTAGAAACTCGTCGTGAGAGTATTGTGTTCTATTTTTATATTTCAATGTAATAACTGTAATTGGTCTCAATAGTTGGTAAAACCTTTGATATAACAAATACATTTGTAACGACTGTTGTTATCCCCTAATAAATAAATAAATAAATTTAAAGAGACGGTTGAATATTTTTTGTTGTTTAATATTGGTAGTATTATGATACTAATTTGAAATATATAATAATTGGTAATTACTAATTTGAAGCTTGTATCTGAAAACTAACTCTATACGTACATATTTATAATATATTCTTCAAAATAAATAAACAGTCCTATTTATTCAGTACATGGGTATATACCTACTTAAGGTAGCGTTTTTAAGATATTCGTAATTATATATATTATTATAAATAAGTAAGTTTAGATGGAGCTTTAGTAGAGTCATCGTGAGCGTATGTTCATCAATTATATATTGTGTTCTATTAATTTAAAAGGACAGTTCAATACTTTTTCTTTTGTTAATATTGGTGGTATTATCATTATATTAATTAGTAATTAAATCTGAAAACTAATATATAAACGGTAGTTATTCAGTAAATGGGTATATACCAACACTTTTATGTCGAAGTATGTTATTGGTTAATTAATCATTATGTTTATTTCAACGAATTACTTTACTATATTATTAATATTTCAATTATGAACGTTTGGCGCAGTGGTTCGCTATTCCTGTCCCGGATTCGATTCCTGCACAGGACAACCATTTGTGTGACGCGTGTTGTTCTGACTGTAGGTGTGTTTGTGCTCATCAATTATATGTTGGTAAAGTACTCCTCGACTCAGGGATTCATTGCCTTAGTCCGGACGTTGTCAGTATATAATATACTGAGAAATGACCAAATTAGTGTGCCAACTGTATTTAAGATAGCTGGTTTACTTTCTGTTATTCTGTTTATTTTTCTACAACAACTACAGGGAAAACTAAACAATACACTATTTTAGTATCAATGATAAAATAGCAGCGTTATAGTTCTTTGTCTAGTTTGATTCAAGAGAACGTACCGTCTGCATGAAAGAATACACTAATTTATTAATTTCTAATCAAGTTCTTAGTGTAGCTTATTTTAATTAATCGTACCGTGAAAAATAAACAATTCACTAATTTAGTATCAATGATAAAATAGCAGCATTATAGTTCTTTGTCTAGTTTGATTCAATAGAACGTACCGTCTAAATGAAAGAATACACTAATTTATTAATTTCTAATCAAGTTCTTAGTGTAGCTTGTTTTAAGAGAACGTATTCAATAGAATGTACCGTCTAAATGAAAGAATACACTAATTTATTAATTTCTAATCAAGTTCTTAGTGTAGCTTATTTTAATTAATCGTACCGTGAAAAATAAACAATTCACTAATTTAGTATCAATGATAAAATAGCAGCATTATAGTTCTTTGTCTAGTTTGATTCAATAGAACGTGCCGTCTAAATGAAAGAATACACTAATTTATTAATTTCTAATTAAGTTCTTAGTGTAGCTTGTTTTAAGAGAACGTACCGTGAAAATTAAACAATACACTAATTTAGTATCAATGATAAAAATAGCAGCATTATAGTTAATTGTTTAGTTTGCTTCAATAGAACGTACCGGGCGAATAAAAGAATACGCTAATTTTTTATTGGAAATCAATTACAGGTTTAGTACCTTTATAGTTCTTAGTGAAGTTTGTTTTAAGAAAACGTACCGTGAATATTTAACAATACACTAATTTAGTATCAATGATAAAAACAGCAGCATTATAGTTCTTTGTCTAGTTTGCTTCAATAGAACGTACCGGCCAAATAAAAGAATACATTAATTTATTAATTGATAATCAATTATAGCGATACTAACGTTATTTTTCTTAGTGTAGCTTGTATTAAGGGAACGTGTCGTGAAAAATAAATTATACACTAATTTAGTATCACTGAAAAAAACAGCAGCGTTATAGTTCTTTGTCTAGTTTGCTTCAATAGAACGTACCGGGCAAATAAAAGAATACACTAATTTATTAATTTATAATCAATTACAGGGATAGTACCGTTATAATTTTAGTGTAGTTTGCTTTAATACTTTAATAAAACGTACCAGGAAAATAAAACCTTACACTAATTTAGAATCAATGATGGCAATAGCATTATTATAGTTGGTGTGGTTGGTAAATGCTAACCTTGCACGCCGTAGGTCGTGGGTTCGATTCCCACCCAGGACATATTTGTGGGCATGAGCATATCTGTTTGTCCTGAGTCTGGATGTAATTATCTATATAGAGTATATATTTACAAATGAAAAGTAGTATATGTAATATATCAGTTATCTGGTTTCCATATTACAAGCTCTACTTAGTTTGTTATCAGATGGCCGTGTGTGAATATTCTCCCAGGATATTTAGTTTAATTATTTTTTATTAATTGAGTAAGCTTTAACAAAAGGTGCCGTGCAATTTAAAAAGTAAACTATTTTAGAATCAATCTCTTAGTGTAGTTTGCTATTATAGAACGTGCCGCATAATTCAAACATTAACCTTCTGCTTCTAAAAGTTTATAAACAAGTTTTGTATTAACATTTTCATATTAATTGTATAACCTAAATTATATAAATATACGACTACACATCAATATTAAAAATACATTTAAATAAACAATTGTTTATTCTAAAGTATACAAAACTAATAAGAAATCATTGATACCTTCAAGCATCAAAACGAAATACTCACTCAATTCCAATTCAAAGCACAAAAAAGATATAAATAAAAATAAATTTTAGTAACTTAGTCACTATTTAAAACATTATTAAAATGAAATATAAAACACAACTAATTTTGCAAGCAACTAACGTCTGTTCACAGGGTAGTTCAGGGTGCAAGTGATGGTTGGGACTACGATCCAACTTGTAGTACGGTCCTATATTATGTCCAGTCTCCACCCCTAGTCCGCTTGGCGCATGTCAAAGGCGATAAAGTGCTTAATACGCAGGTAAGAAGACCTAGGTGGTCTAAATACATTGACTGTCTAGATAGGTAGTTAGTACGCGTGAGTGATTTATTGAACTGTTCGAAATAAATATCTATACATTAATTAGGCTAATTAATTGCCAGAAATTTAAAAGAAGAGAGAGTTTTTTGAAAGAGTATTATGAAGTTTATTAAAAACTTCGCTCATTTTAGTACCAAGAAGTGTTTTTTAAAAACATATCTCACATATTAATTTATTATGATGGTATATTTTATTGTAAGATTTGCCTCCAAGAGGTGCATGGGTAAGTCCTCAATAATCGAGTGGATAATATATGTTATGTGTGTTTTTTTTCTACTTCATATTGAGTCTTATAAATATCCATATCATCCATATAATATTAATAAAATTTCTTTATTCAAGTAACCCAAAATTGTTAGTAATGTAACATACACCTACTATATTTACAAATATGTTCTCTACCATGAATTGCTCCAGAATATTGTGTTGAAATAGTTATTTTGCAACAAGTGTTTAATTAAATATTCTGCTTTATATTTAAATAAATTTATCAGCATTTTATTTTTATTTAAAATTCATCATCATCAAAAAAGGCAGATCTTTTTTTGTTTCGATATTCTTATACAGGTAATAGCGATTGAATAGTGTAAAATTATTATTGATATGGAGCAATTTCAATTGTTACACGATTTAATCGTCTTTACTACAATATGATAAGTATTTGGCATTTCAAATTTATAATTAGATTTATATTATATGTCTTCGATAACCAAATGGGTTTCTCGTTGGAGCTTGTAATTTAGGCCACCAGATTTGGTAGGGTGCCGTGTCGATTGGCTTTGCAGGCGGACATACAAAGTGTCAGTCATATGACACTATCCAAAAGTTTGTTTCTGTTTCAAAACATAACCTGTATGTATAATGTAGTATGTGCATAGCTTGCACTTTGTGACATTATTGGAGCAAGTGATAATTAAAAAAGAAACAAAATAAAAACTTACTTGTCATTATAAGTGTGGGCAGTGGTTACCCTAGTGTCAGAGTTGTTCAAGTCGCCCATTAGGCCTCTGGCATGGCTTAACGACTGTTGCCTATTGGCTACAATAAAGTGCCCTCCAAAGCACGGAGACGCTCATAAATTAATTCACTTTGGCGGTCACCCATCTATGGACTGACCGCGAGCCTTGTCGTTAACGTTGCCTATCACCTACGGATTGGTAAGAGTATCTGGCTATGAGTTTATTAACCACTTTGTACAATCTATATGGGATTATATCAGACGCATGCACTATCAAATAAAAACAAATATCAAAAATGGCCTATAAACAACCGAGAATTCACGTAACATATTGTATTTAAAACTGAAGTTGAAATGAGCCTTCTCTAATTTTGAAGTCTGTTAAAATAATGTTAAACCAGCAACAGTTAACAGATTTAAAGACAAAGAGCATTCTGTACTAGAATCGACGGTAAAAATCCAAATGAATAGTTACAGTTTAAAGAAATATAGAACCGATTTGAACTTTACATACAGTTAATGCACACAAAGCACACCTATTCTCAATCAGAACAACCTTTAATGGGCCACAACAATAGTTGTCCTGTAAGAGGATCGATTCCGAAACACGGGCGCTGACACAGTAGCGAGGTTACCCATTGCATACGTGCATTATTTATTACAAGCTATGCCCCGCGGTTTTACCCGCGTTAAACTTTATAAATTATAGCCTATGTGTTAATCCAGGGTGTCAGCTAACTCCATACTAAATTTTATTAAAATCGCTCCAGCCGTTTAGACGTTAAGAAGTAACAAACATGCGAACTCGCAAACTTTCACCATTATAATATTAGTGTGATTGATCTGTGTTCCTAAATGACTCTTTAAAGCATTTAACTGAAAAGACTTTTATGACAAATTCATTGTATCGTTGTTTAAATTTATTTAAATATTATTATAACCTTTACCATACCATACAGACGCCAGCACATCCAGCTACCCCAATCTGTTAAATTTCCATGAGTATTATACTTTATTTAAGGCAATTTTGGGTAAGTATCGTTAGGTAAGAAAACTACATAATAATATATACAAAAACACTCAATAAATTGAGGAGCTATTTCTTCTTTGCAGTGATTGTATTCATTCATTTGTACAAGTAATGTGTTATTATCAATTATACTTTTTCCGTTCTGGTGTACAATAAAAAGAATTTTACTTCACTATACTTATAAGCAGGTATCATTAGCTTAGAATACTACATGGCGAGGCCGGTCGGAAGCCTTGCAAAGGAGGTCGGCGCCTCCCTCATTACAGGATTATGGACAAACCGCCACAAAGATTTAAGCCTAGTCGCTATAGAGTCTAACCTGTAATGTCAATTACGAAGAACGTAGTGGTATAGAGAATATAGTGTTATAACATTTATTCTTGGGGGGGCAGTGGCTTCCCTAGTTATTCAAACCACCATGCTTATGTCATGGTTTAACGACTGTTTGTTAAAAAAGTACGAAAGTGCTCGGAAATTACACGACACAGGCGGTCACCCATCTACAGAATGACCGTGCGCCCTATCTCTAACAGACCGGTAAGGTCACCTGACCTTACCGGTCTGTAGCAACAATTTTTTTTAACATGGCTTTTGTTAAACAAAATTTATTACAAAGTAGTAATAAAACAAAATAAAATAATTTGGAACTAAGTTAAATGAATTGTATAATAATTATTGATGTATAAGTTGAGACTACATAAAATTTGGATTAAAACAAATCATACTATTACAACTAATAGTTGTCAACAGTTAACTTTGACTTTCAACCTGCATTTTAAAAATTTGTTAGTTTATTTAATTTATTTTGTTAGGTACTCATTATAATATTTTTTTTATTTAGTGTTAAATTAACTAGCTAAGTAATTCACTAATTTATATTAATCTTTAATATTATAAATTACATGTAATTTAGCATATTTAAATATCTATATGTATTTTAGAAATAATTATGTATACTTATCTGGAAGAGATCACATTTTGTGATAAGACCGCCCATTGCATACTTTTAAGGTTTTAAGTGCTTTTTACTTGTTATTCCTTTTGTTTACGATAAAGTGTTTATCCATCTATCTATGTTATCTATATTACACACAAATCTACTAATCAAAAAGGTCTTTTACTTATCAAAAAAGTTCACTCCAAAGTACAATAATTCTCTTTTGGCCCGACCTTCAATTAGAACCTAATTATTTGAATACGCTACCACTAGTCCAACAAGCCAATGAGATATAATATATGTATTTACACATTCATGTCATAATATAGTAATCGGAACGAAACCAGCTTTTATTTCTAAAATAGAAACTTTTATTCTGTTAACAAAAGCGTAATGTATTCAATGCTCGATCATATCTCTTTTGATATACCTTGGGGTTATATATAAAGCTTTGTGTTTAAGGGTTAAGAGGATGACAACAGCCAAATGGCCATATGAGTTCCACTCGGGTTAGCTATATAAAAAACTAAAAATGTGCAGTTCATTGATCCCAAAATACTTTTCCCCAAGAGAAAAAACTTGCAGTCACCTTTACAAATAAATCTCGGCCAGTTACCACTCGACGTATGAAGTGATGGTTACAAGAGTTACCAATAATAATTTAATCAAATGTTCGAAATGATCGTGTTTATAAATAAATGAAGGTAAGAGAATGTATATTTAATTTATGAATATTTAAAGAAACGAGACACGAAAATTATGTTTAAATGATAGAATTTACTATTAAAATATAATAGAAGTTCATTGTTTTATTAATTAATTATTTATCTGTGTTAATCTAAGTATAAGAATCTCACAAATATTAATTCACGAACACAAAACACACTAAGACTCATAATAACTATAGTAAATGAATACTAATCGTTGACATGTGCGGACCAGCCCTAAATTACGAAGGTAGTAGAGATGCGATTGCTTTAACCACTACGAAACAATTTATTTTTATGATGACAGTTCGTGAAGGAGGCTTTTATTATCCCGGGAAGAGGCAACTTGCGGTTGCCGCAGGTTGCTTACTCACATTGAACTCCTCGGATGGCAGCTACAGCTTTGCCTAACAAGAAGAGCTTTTTAGAACCTTAGGTGCATTAAAGGTAGTTTCGGATGGAGATTGACTCGAATTCCCGGAACTATCAGCTAGGCTATCTAAGTGGTTTTAGTAGGCAGTCTCCCCAGGGGACATGTAAAAGTATACTACTAAGAAAAAAAGAGACTTTCCCTGCTTCACCGGACTCAACAAATTTAACTATCTTTCTTTTTCTTTTTCAAAATACACACTAGGGAACCTAATCTCTTGTGTCGCGGGGTACTTTAAAAACATATAGACGGATACAAATTACATCCAGACTCAGAAAACTATTAATGGGTGACTCGAACCCGCGACACGAAGCGGCGAGGCGACTATCCTAGATTCTGCGCCACACGTGCAGTAATTTATAAAAGTCTCCAATATGTCGAAGTTTTCAATTGAATTAGCTTTATCTTTGGGATATAATGTTTCCCTTCTTAATCCTTGACTATTGTTTCTGGTCTAATAGTCAATACATCAAACTAAGTCAGAAAAGTTAGACATCGGATACTGAAGCCCCGCGCACGGAAGTTATTTCCTGTCATCTGACTCTGAGCGTTCAGCCGTAATTATATTGAGCAGTATTCCAACCATGGGTTAGAAATAATTAGTTTGAAATAATATATGTGCACAAAGTGAGAGTTATTAAGCTTTTGTATTTCATATTGTATTCATTTTAAGTTTAAGCCTCCGTATGTTTGACTTATTATATGTTTTTATTTTTCTGTAGCATCGTATCTCTCAAAGATATGATATTTTATTATGTTAAACGTAGCAGGGCTTTATGCAGTTACAGTTTGATGTTTTAAGTTTTGTGTTAGAATTAGTAGTTAGAAGACATTTGTTAAATATTGAAATAACTTAGCTAAATGACAAAATCGTTTATAAAATTAAATATTAAAGAACTTATTTATAATTCTAACTTAGGTTCGTTCGAATGAGTTTTAAGCTATTCGCTTTTCCTATAAACGATTGTATAATAATGTAATGTTTGTAATATAACAGAAAATTACTTTATGTATTTATTTTTGTACTATTCCAGGTAAGTATCTTATTGGCACAAAAATATATACCAAGTTGATTTCCTGTCGCATACAACATATTTACCATGTACTCCAAATTGTTGATTAACTGAACATGTTAATATCCGAATAAAATATCGTAAAATATTACTGTAAGCATTCTGTTATTTACAGGAGAATGAAATAAGTGGTAGTGAAACTACAGGAAAGTCCCCATTTTTACTAAATGTCTGCGTTTCATGGATATTTTTATCATCCTCATGTCAGCAGATTAACATCCAGTATCAGACTTGTAAAGTGAATTAATTAACAAGTCAAGTAGGTTTATTTCAATAAAATTAAACCATACCATGCATCAAAATTGCAAGATCTAAAAAACAGGAAATGTATTTATTCAATATATATTGAATGTTAATGTTTGGTAAGTTCATGTGTTCCTTATTTTTTATATTTATTAAAATATATTTTATTTCAATTTGTTAACATATTAATATCAAAATTGCAGCCTCTTAAATTTTTTTTCAGTATCTAACGACCACAATTTATCAAAATTCATAGATTTCCTTGTTTTTTAAAATTATGATTATAACACAAATATATTAAACATAAAATTAAGTTGTTTTTATATTCTGACACTAATAACAATATAACAAAAAGCCCTTGATTGCTGTAAAATTAATTCGGATAGAGTGTTAGAGATATTTTGCTGTGATTATTGTTTAGATTGGTGACTGCCTCGTTGGTCTAGCGGTAGCGTGTTCACCCGCAGAGAACGAGGTCCTGGTTTCAAATCCTGGGTCGGGCCAAGAAGTGATTTAGGGACCTGTCTGTAAAAATAAAATCTCAGCATTAGCCCGAAATCTGGGAGTTGGCGGTATTGTACCCCCGTGCCTCGGAGAGCACGTAAAGCCGTCGGTCCTGTGCCTGACCTCTTTCCGGTCGTGTCGCCTAGGCGTCCCATCGGATCATGAGAGTGATGGAATAGAAAGTGCTCCTGTGTTTGCGCACACACTTGAGCACTATAATATGTCCCGCGCAGATGGCTAATCTCTGTTGAAACTGGCCGCCGTGGCCGAAATTCGGCTAAGAGGACATTATTATTATTATTATTATTTAGATGGAAATTATTCCATCAGAACGAGGAATTCAATTTCCACCTTGTGTAGTAAAAGCGGTAATAGATACTTCTTGAATTTTTTATTTGATACATAGTAAACTTTAAAAAACACAAATACTATTTGATCTGATAATTATAAACTTTTTAATATGCTACAGTATTTTTATGTGTTTATATTTATGTATGTTTATTATTATGACAATAAATATATTTGTAGTAAACTCATGGTTGGCTTACATGTTACGTTGAGACCGGGGGTCATTGTGGCGTAGCATGGCCCTACGGTAAGCTTTTTGAAATATAAACGTCTACCTACTTATTTTTTTTTCGTAAACTACAACAATGTATGTAATATTCAATACATTGTTGTAGCTTAGGTACTTAGTATTGATGACAATATGCACGCAAAATTATTAGGGTGAGGAACTTTACAAAGTAGATACATATATTTACGTTAAATCGCACACTTTATATACCCTTACAACCTACCTACCCTTACAATAAAAAATTTGAGTCTGAATTGAGTCTAAAAATACCTGGCATATATACATATATGTAGATATAATATTGATATTAATATATAATATAGAACTACAACTAAATTTAATAAAATAATTCCCAGTTAACTCCAAGCTACTAGGTACTTTATTTTTATTTAAAAAGAGGGTGACTAACGAGCATGTGGGTCACCTGATGGTATGTGATCACCACCGCCCATGGACACTCGCAACATCAAGGAGTCGCAGGGGCGTTGCCGGCTTTGAAAAGAGTCCGCACACGATTGTTGCTGATCCCCCCCCTCCCCTATGTGCTCTGGCAACCTTACTCACACTCAGAAACACAACATTAAATTATTAATGTTATTATTAAGGAATGTCTTCTGTAAGGTGGAGGTACTTCCCCAGTCGGGCTGCTCTTTGAGCGAATGAACGCTGTGCCCTATCTCTACTAAATCTACATACATACACTCGGGACCTAAATAGTTACCAAGTATTGTAATAAAAAATTGATGAATCATAATTAATTTAAGATTCCATGTAGCCCTAGAAATTAAATTGTAAGTTAGCTAAGAAAGTATAACCGGCAGGGTATTAAGCTTCTAATACCCTAGATATAATTAAAAGCTTATTACTTTCCTGATAACCATTTCACAGCTTATAGCTTTGAGATCACTTGCTTAGAAATTTAAAAGGAAGGTGTTAATAGAGTCGGTAAGGAATAGAAAATAAATTAGCAAGATCTAATCTTAGAGAGCCTGAAAGCCATAATTGATTCCATACATTTCTCACTGCAACTCGTGTAAGACAGGATTGCCAGCGGCTGGCAATGAATAGGCTCTGAGCACTAACAGGAGCTAGTCAAGGACTATTAGAACATATGATTTAATAAATATAATAAATATCCGGGGACATTATTTACACATGGTCATCTGATCCCAAACTAAGCGAGCTTGTACTATGGAAACCAGATAACTGATATACTACATATAGTAGGTACTTTTCTTTTGTAAATACATGCTTATATAGATAATTACACCCAGACTCAGGACCAACAGATGTCTGTTTGTCCTGAGTCTGGACGTAATTATCTATAGGTTCATGCACACAAATATCTGGCCTGGTTGTGAATCGAACCCACGAACACCGGCGTGAAAAGCAAGCATTTGCCAACCACGCCAACAGGCCCGTCATATAGTACGTACGCGTAAGACTTAATCAACGCTGCATCTAGATAATAATGAGGCGCTCATAGATAGGTGCTCCCGCCCGTCCGTAAGCGATCGGCGAGGTTAAGCAACTAATCTCGCGGTCAGTCAATAGATGGATGACCACCAAAGTAGTTTAGTTTCTAAGCGTGTCGTCACGTCCAGCTGTCAGTCCCAGTTGTAATTATTAGACAACAGTCGTTAAGCCAAGTTAGAGGCCTACTGGGCGGTTAGAACAACTCGGACACTAGGGGTCACCACATCCCATACTATAAGTAAGTTAGATAATAATAATATTCTTTAGGCCAGTGCCAATGGTGACTAGTCTGCTTGAGAAATATTATAGTGTACAAGTTTGTGCTCCTCACTCAATCAACTCAGTGCCCCCGCTCTCATGACTTGATGGAATGGCTATCCGACACGACCGAAGAGAAATCAGGCTCAGGACAAACATATTTACATGCTCTTTGCCAATGCTGCCTTTGGGTGTTTTTATTGCCTGAAATTACAGGATAAGTCTTTGGCCATTTCAACACGCTATGCTAGACCAAAGAGGCAGATCAGATCAGCAATATTGTTATATCTAGCAATTAGAAAAGTAGAAAAAACTAAAGAAATGTAAACATCGTCATCATCAGCTTGATATCCTCCATTGGTGGATGCAGGATTCCCCCAAAGGTTTGTATAAGGTTGTCATTTGGAGGGGTTTGCCTTAGTCACCGCGCTTGGCATGCCAGTTGGGGACCGCAGTTTGGTGGTAGCTAGTACCTACACAGGTCGCGCTGCTGCCCGACTGTCTGGTTTATCTTTAAGTCGCCTTTTATTGTAGGTATCTCCCACGGGATGGTATGGGATGGCCCTCTCATTCTTTCTCGGCAAATAAAATATACACAATAACAGCCAGTAAATGAATCAAAAATAAAGAAAGTATTTAAAATAGGGTATCAGAATGTTTCAAGTAATGATTTCATTATTATGTTGTCGTAACGTCCACGAGTATCTACCTATCATTTAAAATGATTACTCTAGAGCTTCAAAGTTTATTCACATATAATTATAGGACAAGTGTTTCTTCATAATAATATATATGTGTAACTGTAATATGTTTTGTTTAATAAAAATATATTAATCTAACTAAGATTAAAATCAAAACATTTTACAGTTACAACATATTACTTCTTTCACACAAAAATGTTGGTACTTACAGAAAACAGAATTTAAATTCTTAATAATAAATCTATTATTTGTATTGTAATGGTCCTAAAATTAAAATCTCAATATTGCCAGTTGTTATTAATTTAATTTTGATTTAGGCCAAATCGAGGGGAGAAAGTCATACGGCAAAGATGGCCAATAGAAAAAAGTTCAACTAAATCTAAACAGAGGGCGCTATTTACAATGTCGTCGGCTCGTTTCGGAACAATGGAGATCGAATAGCTTTGGTTTAAAATATATTAGGGTTTTACCTATGAAATTGCCGTTCTGCAGTACTGGCCATTTCAAATCAAAATAATTTTTGTTTGGCTAAGAATTCTAATTTCAAATTAATTTTATTTTAAAAACATGGATTCTTTTTTCCAAAAGTAGTCATTTCTTTATTGATTAGTGTTACATTTTCATCGCATTTCAATCTTTTTCGTCATCATGGATACGTTAAAAATTCGAGTAATTATGGAATATGAGTACCGTCGTGGCAGCAACGCGGCACAAGCGGCACGCAACATCAACGACGTTTACGGAGCTAACACTACAAACCAACGCACCACCTGTTATTGGTTTGCTCGCTTCCGTTCTGGAAATTTCGACCTGAAAAATGAACCTCGCGGTCGTCCGAAGACTTTGGTCGACAATGACGAATTAAAGGCGGTTGTGGAAGCTGATGATACACAATCTACGGCTGAATTAGCAGCAGCTTTCGACGTTAGCGTCAAAACAATATTGGTCCATTTGCGTCAAATTGGCAAGGTAAAAAAGCTTGACAAATGGGTGCCCCACGAACTCAATGATCGCCAGCGCGAAGTACGCGTCGAGACGTGCCTTGCACTGCTCAACAGACACACAAATGAAGGAATTTTGAACCGCATTGTTACCTGCGATGAAAAATGGATTCTGTTTGATAACCGCAAGCGCTCAGCAAGTTGGTTGGATCCTGGTTCAGCACCTAAACAATGCCCTAAACGAAAACTTACCCCTAGAAAAGTGATGGTCACTGTTTGGTGGTCTAGCGCCGGTGTGATTCATCACAGCTTCTTACCAAACGGGGTGAGCATTACTGCAGATGTGTACTGTGAAGAACTGAGCACAATGATGGAGAAGCTGGCGCATCTCCAACCAGCATTGGTCAATCGCTCGTCTCCGCTGCTCCTGCACGACAACGCGCGACCTCATACTGCACAGCAGACGGTCTCCAAGTTGCAAGAACTGGGGTTGGAAGCTCTCCGTCATCCGCCCTACTCACCAGACCTTGCGCCTACAGACTACTACTTTTTCCAGAATTTGGATAACTTCTTGGCGGGAAATAATTCAATACCCGAGAGGCAGTACAAAATGCCTTTGAAGAATTTGTTGCCTCCCGTCCAGCTGATTTCTTTAAGAAGGGCATCAATAAACTGCCACTGCGATGGCAAAGATGCATTGATTGCATGGGTGATTACTTCGATGAATACAAATAAAAAAATTCATGAAAAAAATTCGTTTAAATTTTTTCATACAAAACGGCAATTTCATAGGTAAAGACCTATTATCTGTTGTTAATTAAATGATCATGTATAAAAAACTTCAATATAAAAATATAAGAGGAGATAGAAATATAATTTGAGAATCATTACAAAAGAATTTGAATGATTATCTTATTACATTGTTTGATAGAATTAGGTACTGTAATATTTAATGTCTTTTATTAAGTTACTTTATTTGTTATATTATAAAATAAATTAGGCACTTTGATATGAATTAAATAACATTATGCCTGACAAATGGAAAGATACTATGGCGAACATAGGTATAAATAACACCATATTTGGATACAAATCACTTTATCCATATAAAATATGATAAATTAACTAAAAATATGTTCACATGTGTTCTATTTGGATTTGAAAGTTTTAAGTGTTGGGATTTTTGTATTTTTTTTGCCAATGTGAACAGTGACCAAAAAAAATTATACCTATGTACGCTAAACAGTAAATTACAGTAACAAACAGTAAGTTTCCAAATGTTCTTCAATGTTACATCCCGGTCAGATTATTTTATCTTCTTTTGAGCAAGACGTTTTATACTATTTTATAGTCAATTGATACATTTTTTTATTCTTGTTATTTTATTTCCATAAACACGTTAACGACTTTTTACTATCTTTATACATGATATTTCTATAAAATTCGTAATTTTTCTTCATTTAGCTAAAGGTAGTCGTCCCTTAATTAGGTATGGGTTTACATTTATGCTTACAAAAATAACTATTTTTTTAAATAACGTTTGAATCAGGAGTATGTAAAACAAAAAATATTCTTAATTTTTTCAAAATAATCGGTACATTAGCAAATATCCGCTTCATATTATTCCGTCAGGCGTAGAAGAAGAAAAAGAACACTTTATTGCAAAAATAAGTAATACAAAACAATGGATACAACAAGAAAATTCGCTTATTTTAATGCAATTGGCGACCTTATCCTTAAAAGCGATCTTTTCCAGGCAAGTAGTCGTGTATAAGCTTGTTACACAGATGTAAAGATTAACTTAAATATAAATATACCTATCCTAACTCATTTTTTGTCTTTGTAATGTCTGAAGATTGAACACATAAGTAAATAATAATAATATCGATTTATTTATTAAATATTGCGGTAATTGTTTATGTTTGGGGATTATGTCCTGAGCTCCAATATAACTCAATAATTTTGTCACGTGTGTGTATGTGTGTCCTATGTGTATGTACTATCTTAAAGCTGTTAAATATCCCTAAATAAATAAAAATATAAATCCCGAACGCCAAACCACCCAGAGATAAAATTAATATGAAATGAAATCAGTCGACGTAAATGACTTCTTGCCCTGAGATATAAGTTTAAATCCATTGCGGAAAAAATTAAACGACTGAGTTATACTTGCGGCCATATTTCACCCCATTCCTATAATTATTATATATCTTCTGCGAATGGCTACCAAAATGTTGGAATACACTGCGACATATTATGCTCACCAGATATAGATTATATTATATTAGATATATATTAGATTATTTTAGGCGCCTGAAATTATGTCTTTTAACTGGGGACAGCATTAGCCGTCCTCAATTAAAGTTGGCATGGAATACAGATCAAACACAATATATTGGTATATAAACAAATATTGTTCGTTCTGGGAATCGAACCCGCGCCCACTCCTAGTATTAACTAAACAGATGGTCGGAGACAAAACGGCTAGTCACCTTTATTAGTAAAACAATGTCGCCGGATCTTCTTATAATTATTCATTGTTCCAGAAATATTCTTCAACACAATCCATCCCACCGTTTCCTTTGTAGACTCCCCATTAAATATGAATACAAAATATACACCTTTTTGAAATATATTATCTTCTAGTAATATTTCTTAAAAATCATTACCTAATTAGAAATAAATGTCCTAACATGTGAATGGACACAGCCATGTAGTTCAGTGGTGTGCGCCTCCTGCCACACACCCAGTTCTATAAATAAATCGACCTTCAGATAAAAATAGACGGCGAACCGACCGAGGTCAGGAAACTGGGTCACTAGGACTGTCTCCTTCGCGCAGTCATGAAGTTGCGGGAGAGACAAGGACGAATATAGGATCTGCAGCATCCGTGACGTCACGTTCGTTCATTGAATCTTACAGGCGCCAATTCACTGAACTAGCTGCATGTTGGCTTATTTAAAAATTAAACTGTTCTAATTTTAATTACATTTCGAGTTCTTTTTTTAAATATTTATATTTAAATTGTCAAATAATTGAATCCCGTATTGAGGGCTGTGATCGAAGAAACAAAAAGCCGGGATTGCATTACAGATAAAAAAATATAAAAATGTTTTAATATTAGGTAGCTAAAATGAACTATTATTGAAAATATATAATTACTCGAAGTAAATAATAATATTATTAATTTAAACGCCGCGCTATATTATAATATAACTATGCCATCGAGCAACAGTGACGTCAAAAGCGGGTGTGGTTCAAACCGATGACGTCACGTGCAAGCTCTGACGTCAAACCGAGTCCCTTGCCCTCCTCTCCTCCCACAAAGCACGAGCCCCTGCACATGTAATATTTATTTCCTACATGGTACTTACAGCTCTTATTATTACAAAACGTACCTTTGTTGTTATCTAAATAAGATTATTATCTTGAAAAATATACGATGAAAATTTTATCTATGGTAGAGAAAACTCTTAAAATTGTCTACAGATATTTAAAACGAAGTGAGTAAAAAGGAAGTAAGACCTGTAACTTGATATATTAAAAAAAATATTCTTCCAAGGTCCATTGAGATTCTTTTTTCCTGTGTTAATTAAACAATTCTTATAATATAACTACTAAATTAATTTTCATTACACCGGTTACTGATTAGTTCGCCACATACGAAACTTCGTTGATCAGATCCCATTTTTAATAAAATATTGGTTCAATGCCAGGTGTGATTATTAGGGAACAAATTAACATACTTATTTTAAGAGCACAGCCTATACTAATGTGCCTATATGTACCTACTACTACTTTGACGGTCACCGTAGCCTAGTTGGTAGTGCTCCTGCCTACGATGCTGGTGGTCCTGGGTTCGAATCCCGGTAAGTGCAAATATTTGTGTGATGAGCACGAATATTTGTTTCTGAGTCATGTATATAAGTATTTATCTATCTATATAAATATGTATATCGTCGCCTGGTACCCATAGTACAAGCTTTGCTTAGTTTGGGGCTAGGATGATCTGTGTGACATTGTCCCTAGATATTATTATTATTACTAATTAAATTAAGTAAATCATACTTAAAACAACTTGCGGAACAAGTCGTGGGCATAGCATTGACGGACTGGTTGGCGTGGTTGGTAAATAGGTACTTGCCTTTCACGCCGCAGGTCGTTGGTTGGATTCCCACACATTGTATTTGTATGCATGAACATGTCTGTTTGTCCTGAGTCTGGGCGTAGTTATCTGATGTCCATAGTATAAGCTCTGCTTAGTTTGGGATCAGATGGCCGAGTGATTAATGCCCTAGGATATTATTATTATGATTGTAACTCAAATCGTGATACTAGTTACATTTTGACATTGTCCCAATTTTTCTAGTAGTCAATATTTAGCCTTACACTAAAATAAACTGTAAGAAGAATTGATACAATGAATATCATGTTACTTATATTATGATTTCACTAGCAATGGCGGAATGCCCGAATTGGTTTGAATAGATAAATTAGTGTTTACATGAATGACTGTCATCTACTCTAACAAAAGAACACAAACTCCATTGGGACTGTGTGTGTTCGATATTAACTAAAATTTTACTTTATATTGGTAAAGTAAAATTTTAAATAATTTCCAATGATTACTAAAAACCATACGTCGGTTTTTAGTAAGCGTTAGAAATTATTTAAAATTTTACTCTGTATTGGGACTCTATGTGTTCTTTTGTTAGGGTAGATGTTAGTCGCTCATGCATGGCTAGATGTCGTATTGTCAGATTAACTCCACTGGGACCAACGTTTAAGTAAGTAAGCACAAAAGCAAAGAGAACATGTAATATATCAGTTACCTGGTTTCTATAGTACAAGCTCTGCTTGGTTTGGAATCAGATGGCCGTGTGCAAATAATATCCTAGGATATTATTTGTCCTAGGATATTACCGACTGATAGAATGTACACTATATTAAGGCAGATATGGAGTAGGCTCTCCAAATCTGCCTCAATATAGTGTAATTAATAAAAAGTAATTAATAAAAACCTAATAAAAAGAAAATATGTCTCTACGTGTGATAGGAGCCGTACAACATAATTACTTTATGAACGCTTATTCTAACACATAGGATTTTTCCGGTTAAGTCACAAAGACTATTTTCTTCTAACTGTTGGCATCCTTACCGACATAACTATCGAAATTTCATCCTCCAATTGAAGTGTTGACTGTCTTAGTTACAAAGGATTTTACAGTTAAGTCACAAAAGCTACGTACAGTCCACAATTGACAGTCTTAGCGTCACTAATATCGACATTTCCCTGAACAATGCATACCTACATAATGTCACAAAAAAAGTTCAAATTATGTTACAAAACCTACCTGCTGCTTAAAGTTGGGACTCCAAGAGTGACTTGTATCGAAATTACTTCACTAATAGGCACATTCTTCCTTCATATCCAAAATCGCTAAACTCATTTTCTTTTATACCCGATTTACCATCCCGTATTTGTTACTTTTGAGGACAGAATTTCCAAATTACATTTCTAATTAATTTTCATGGTTTTTTTTTAACATACATCAATATTTGATACTTCTTGTGGCAGTAGTTTTGACTGTACGGAAATAAACCTTTTCGTCCCTTTACAATTAACTAAATTTTGGAGGTTTATAAAAACATAGTTATTGGCATTTCAGTAATATATGATAATAATAACATACATATATTCCCTAAAAATATGAATTAACTGATCGATCAACGCACAGCTGAAACCGCTGGGTGTAGAACCATGAAATTTTGCACAAATATTTCTTAAGAAACGTAGGTAGAGTAAGAAAGGATTTCTGAAAATTCAACCCCCAAGGAGGTAAAAAGGGGTTGCAAAGTTTGTAAGGAATAACATGTTTTCTTACTCTGATCAACGTCAAACTGGCCATTTATAATCATTTGACATGTTTGAATACTAAGATTTACCTCGTATGGGGTTACACTAGGGGTTGAAAGTTTGTAAGAAATTTGATCAAATGTAAAAAAATATACGAAGTGTTTTTTTTTGTTTCGGATAAAAAGAGGGAAGTGCTAAACCATATGTAACACAATATTAATCGTATTAGCATGCCACATAATATGAGCTCTGCACCCAACATCCCCGTTCACAACACTTTGCACATAACAGCAGATAAACAAAACCGGCCAAGTGCGAGTCGGACTCGCACATGAAGGGTTCCATAGCAGCAAGTATTTCAGTTGATTAAATGAATGCAAATTGCGGTTTCTGACGTATTAAAAAAAAACTACTTGCTAGATCTCGTTCAAACCAATTTTCGTTGTTAGTTTACATGGTAATATACATCATATATTTTTTTTAGTTTTATCATTCTCTTATTTTAGAAGTTAGAGGGGGGGGGGGGGACCCATTTTACCACTTTGGAAGTGTCTCTCGCGCACAAACTATTCAGTTTAGAAAAAAATGATATTAGGAACCTCAATATTATTTTTGATGACCTATCCAAAGACACCTCACATGTAAGGGGACGATAAAAAAAAAAAAATACCTCCAAAATACCCCCCAAAATAATTGTTCTTTTTCTATTTTTGTGTAAAAATCTTAATGCGGTTCACAGAATACATCTACTTATCAAGTTTCAGTAGTACAGCTCTTATAGTTTCGGAAAAAAGTAGCTGTGACATACGGACGGACAGACAGACAGACAGACATGACGAATCTATAAGGGTTCCGTTTTTTGCCATTTGGCTACGGAACCCTAAAAAGAAGGTGCTTCAAAGGTCATAACCCTCAGTAGGTACTGTTAATCTTTTGGCTTATCTGGAACTCAAAAAACTTAAATAACATGAAATTTTATCCCAGTGTTGCCGGTTTATATCCTTAAAAAATCTTAAGAGGCAAATAAAATAATGTTAGGTAATAGCCGGCACTGAAATATTGTATCTTTAATAAGTAAAATGTACGGACTTTCAATTCAATCTAGATTAGTATAAACTAGAAACTTTTGATCAACCGTTATAATGAGGAAACGCTTTCAATTAGTATTGTCATTTACTTATTATGAAGCCAAACCATTGATGTCAATCGCACTATTTCTCTAAAGAAATACATTCAAATTTTCAGTTGAAGTATTTATATGGCAAATCGAATGAAATTGCTTATCGTAGCTTCTTGAAACCAACCTCAAGATAACATTTCATATCAACATCAGTTTTCCATATTGAACTTATATAAAGTTTTCTTTAATATTAGTAATATCAACATAATATATTGCCCTTATCCTACGAGGAATAAAGAATAACAAATCAACATAGAAATAGTGTAATATTCAATTTAAATTCAATCTAGTTCAATTTCTTTGTAATATTTTTAGTGTAAATTCCTCTTGGTATCACGATATTAAATCTATTTTCATTTGCATTTGTTCTGTGTTTCTGCAGGTACATTACCTATATCACTAAAGCGACTCAGAGAACACAAGTGTTCAGACTGTTTTCCCAACAAGAATTTTCAGTCATATAAACTCTTACTTTGCAACAATATTTAATTATGTTATTAAACTATCGGAACGAAGAGACATTGTCCTGTGCATCATGTATACGGTTGTAGCGCTATCTATCGAAATAATAACGAACAAAAATGGTTGGACTTCGCCTAAAGGTAAAAATTTATATCCACACATAAAAAATTGTCTAGATATCAAGTACCTTTGTAACTATACTCATAAAACTTAACGTTACTTATTTTAATTGCTGTATTTAAGTTAACTACTTATCCTTTTATTTTGTAAAATATATTTTTGGTTTAATCTTAATAGATATATCGATAATTTTTCAATAATTTACTTTATAATCCTTGTAGGAAGGGATAATAGTATTTTTAATATATTAAATTTCGTATCAAGTGTAGTTCATATACGAAAGCTTAAATAATATAAATAAATTATTACTTATTTAGTTTTTTTATTGATGTACAATATTTTTATATAATGGTAGCTATATATTTGCAAACAAGATTGAAAAAACAAAATTTTCAAGTTTCTATTTTAATCTATTTGCAATGTGTCGAACTTGGTATTAGATTAAGTATATAACAAGTTATATAGAATTTATATTTGTTGAAATATGAGTATGTTGCTGTGCGAGACGGTATGACGATTGAGTAGCAACACAAAATACAATAGGAACCCCCCTTTTTTTTGATAAAAGTAACACTCTAAAGTCAATCTAGTTTATATTATTATTAGGATGTTTTTACTTAATGACTTTAACGACGGTCTGAAGTAATGATGCATTATGATCAATTTATTTTAGATTATAACCTTGACATTTCATTTTCTAAATGTCACTCTAGTGTAGGCGTCAGCTTTAAGAAATTATTTTTGGATATTTACATAGGATGTTTGGTTAATGGTAATTACTTAATGATGTATTTGTAACGATTCCGTGTGTTTAATATTAACAATCTTGTTTGTATTTATTTTTTCGATATCCATTGAAAATATTTTATTTAATAGTTCTGTTAGTGACAAAGATACCTCCGTGACGTCTCAAATATTTTAATTATTTTTTTGTGAACTGTAAAACGACGGTTACTCCACTTATTGTCCAGACAGGTCTACTTTACATTCCATGTTATACTAAAATGTGTACTAAGGACCTATGCACAACACGTTTTTTAAGCGCGCCGTTGACTGGCACGCGTTTTAGAAACGCACATCGGCGGTGTGCTTTTATCCTACAGCGCAGTTTGTTGTTGTTTGTATCGATACAAACGCGCTACAAACGCGTCAAATGCGCGCTAAAAAACGTGATGTGCATAGGCCCTAGGCAGATATAGTCATCAACCAAAATAATTAAATAAATCGACAAAACAGCGCCATCTAGCCATAGCAAAGCAAAGCTTGTACTATGTGTACTACACAATGGCTAAAGACGCTTAAAGGAGACGGATACGTTTTCATACAATATTGGGCCCAGATGTAAAAAGATAAAAGTGTCAATTAATGGGTCTATAAATTATCAGCCAATCAATAAAGAGGTTATCTACCAACCTAAACTAAACAGCTGATTTTTAAGGGCCATCGCTATTTAATAATAGTTATCCGTGTCCAGCATGTTAGCAAAAGTCGTACACGTTAAGCAATATCTGTAGTCCGTATGCAGTTTTCAAGGCATATATTATACACAAAACAATAAAAAATACTCAAATCACACACGCACTAAACGATACAAGAAACGAGTGACCGATCATAGATTAGGATTCAAAATCTGTCACCAGTCACTGCCAGCGTAGATTAAAAATATAGTGGCCAATAACTAATAAATCGATTTGAATGAAAACCGATATTATGATTTCTATTTATTTTATTGATATTTAATTTTTTTATGTTTACATTATGTTAATGTATTTAATAATTGTTATGATTAAATCGATTATCTGGTGTCTGGTGCAAGAGTTTTTATATTACATTGTTTGAACTCATTGCCGTTAATCGATTATAGTAATCAACAACCAATTTAATTCGTAACATAAACTTATTTTGAGATTTCTCGTTTTCCAGATTGTAAATTGGGTAAATTTTTTACAGTTTGGAATAGAAAAATATAACGCTTTTTTTAAACCATATCTCAACTTATTACAGGCCCAGAAATCCCAGTCTCCTTTGTATTTTTTTGTAAATCTATACATATAATACACAGAAAACACACACACCTAGACAAATAGCTATGAACACAAATATTTGTTTTGTGCGATGATCAAAGCCGCAACCTTTGGATCAGAAGGCAGGTTCATAACGAGTTCTTTGTTTCAAGGTCATTTAGTGGAGTTTTGGTTTTGTATAATTATGAATATTTTTATACAAGTGGTCTGTATTTTTTATATTATATTATTGTCGTCGGTTGTCGTGGTTGGTAAATTTATACTTGCCTTCCACACCGGAGGTCGTGGTTTCGAGTCTCACCCAGGACGGACATTTGTGTACATGAGCATGTATATAAGAATGTATTTACAAAACATTTTAGTAAATCAGTTATTTGGTTTCCATAATACAGACGCCAGCACATCAAGCTACCCCGAGTTGTCAAATTTCCCCAATTGAAAGTGAACCTTATGCTCATATGATAAAGTTGAAAATCTATAAAAGATATTTGACAGATTGGGACAACTGGATGTGCTGGCGTCTGTACAAGCTCAGCTGTTAAGTTTGGGATCAGATGGTCGTGTGTAAATAATGTCCCAGGATATTACTATCCTTGTTGGTAATGAAGATAAATTATTTGAGAATGTGGTGACAGAAAAGTCACAGTGTTAACATCACATTAAGAGTGAACTCCGCTATTTGTCGTGTGAGAAGTTTTTGTAGACATGAAGAAAAATATTTACATTCCCAGAACTTTACTTTTTTGTGTATACACATGTATCCCATGACTTTCTACACGGAGCAAAAATAGGTTTTGTATGATATACAGGAAATTTCACTGAAATATTAATTTAGATGAATAAATTAACTCTATATCTATATAAATTTACTCGCCCAATGTGAAAAAAAAAATCTTAAATAATAGAGTGTCTCAATATTTTGTTGTAATCTGCTTAGAAAATTGGATTACGTCTTTGTAGATTGATTTAATTAACTTTGTTTCTGTTATTCATTCTTTTACTTTTAACTTAACATGGCGCAGTGTTTTAAATGTAACACCATACCTGATGTGAAAAGTCCTAAAGTTATGTGTAAAGGATGCATGCGTGTAATATGTGTTAACTGTAGCGGGCTGGCTGCAACAGAATTGCGTGTTTTTGGGCTGCAGAAACCCAAACTGTCTTACCTTTGTGAAGAGTGCGAGGGGGGTCTAAGGCAGGTCCCAGAGCTACGTAAGTTAGTCACAGAACTTAAAAACCAAGTCGAAGAGCTCAAGTCAACCCAATCGCGAGCAATAAACCTAGACGCAGTAATAGATGAAATCGAAGAAAGAAAAAAGCGCAGTCGCAATATCATTGTCTATGGGATACCAGAATCAAAAGACATATCCCCGGAGGAAAGAAAGACACATGATCAATTCACTGTAGCCCAAGCTTTTATCCCACTCAGCGTACCGAATGCAGAAATAATCACCACATACCGGCTTGGTAAACCTAACTCTGAAAGTCTCTCTAAACCCCGTCCAGTGAAAGTCATCCTTGGCAACAAAAAGGGTGCTATAGAAATTTTAAAGAACAAGAGTAAGTTATCCAAATCAATTAGGATTTATTCAGACATGACGCTTTACCAACGGGATCAACTAAGGAAACTGCGAGAGGAATTGGCCACAAGGACCGAAAATGGTGAGAAAAACCTTGTCATAAAATATATTAACAATAGTCCCAAAATTATTACAACAACAAAAAACTGACCGCAACAAATCTCACTGAACTCTGCATACTTTACACAAACTTGGCGTCCATTATGGCAAAATTTGATCTATTTCTCATCGAAGTAAAAGTGCATATGCCCACTTTTATATTGATAACCGAAACACATCTCCATGATAAAATAAGTGATACTCTAATTAATATACCGGGGTACACGCTCTACAGATTAGACAGACAAAATAAAAAAGGAGGTGGTGTATTGATATATGCTGCTTATGAAATAAATAATACCACTATAATAACTAAAGTAATTAGCTCGTACTATAACGCACAAGTAGAAGCTCTATGGCTAGACATTCATATCAAAGACATTAACTTTCTTTTAGCATGCGTATACCGCCCACCGTCCAACACGGTACAAGATTCAGACATAGCCCTTTTCGACATGATACAAAAAGCATCGGCGGAAAACACAGTAATTATTGCTGGTGACTTCAACTTACCCAACTTAAAGTGGCCACTTGAAGGTGTCACCAGACATGACAAAGTCAGCGAATGTTTTATGAACATGTACAATAATAGTAACTTGAACCAATTAGTTACACAAATTACCAGGAAACGGAACAATGAGGAATCATTGCTGGACCTCATTTTATGTAATGAAGATACGCTAATTTGTGACGTAGAGTATTATCCACCAATTGGCAAAAGTGATCACTTAGTTATCACAGCTTGTATCCAACTACTTAGTAACAATGATAAAAGAACTGACAACGAACAACGTCACGATTTTTATAATGCAAACTTTGATACCATAAACAAACATTTAGCAGAAACATTGAGAACCAATGACAGTTCACCTACAGATTCATGGCTCTCACTGAAGCAGCAAATACATAAGGCAATCAATAAATTCATACCCAAGAAATCAAACTACAAAAATAAATGCTTTAATAAACCATGGATAAATAAAGAAATATTCGATTTAACTTCAAAAAAGAAAGCACTGTGGCATATATACCAAATAGGAAAAACTGATGATATGTATCGTGAATATAGAAATGTTAACAATAAAATCCTACAACTTACCCGAAGAAGAAGAGCATACTTTGAATCAAATATAATCGACTTGGGACCAAAATCTTTTTATGGATATATAAGAAAACAACTTAATTCCAAAGTGAGCATACCATCTATATTGAAGAATGAATCAAATCAACTAATTGTCGAACCGACACAAATAGCGGAGATGTTCGCAAGTCAGTTTGAACTTACCTTTGTTAAAGAGCCTGATGGACCGTTACCAACTATCAATATGGCAAGATGTATAAAATCACTTGAAACTATTGAAATCACAGCTGAATTAGTTAAAAAAGCTCTTGATACTTTCGACGACACTACAGCCACTGGACCTGATGAGATCCCGGCCATTTTGCTTAAGAAATGCTCGTCTACAATCGTAAACACCATTACCAAGGTTATGAATGAATCTTTAGATTCAGGATGCGTACCCGCTGATTGGAAAATGGCTACGGTTGTGCCCATATACAAGAAAGGAAATAAGTTACTTACTAACAACTACAGGCCAATAAGTTTGACAAGTATTCTATGCAAAACCATGGAAAAAATCATAGCTGATAAACTTAGAAGTTTTCTTAGCCAAGAAAATCTTATACTGAATGAACAACATGGCTTTGTCCCAAAGCGTTCTGTAACTACAAATCTGATTACGTGTGTCAACCAATGGATAACAAATCACGACAAAGGTCAACCCACTGATGTTGTTTACCTTGACTATGAAAAGGCCTTTGACCGTGTGCCTCTACGACGGCTAATACATAAATTGGAACACCTTGGAATACGTGGAAAGATATTAGATTGGATAAGAGACTTTTTAACAAATAGAACCTTTTGTGTAAGAATTGGAAATCAACTCTCTGTAGCGCGACCAGTTCACAGCGGTGTGCCTCAAGGGTCTGTACTTGGACCTCTCATCTTTATACTATACCTAACAGACTTAAAGAATACTCTACAACTCCCTTTTTCGATGTTTGCCGACGACACGAAGTTCTTCGCAAATCCATGCCTACAATCGCATGATATACAAAAAGATTTGGATGCCATATTCGACTGGACAACACGGTGGTTACTAACATTGAATGTAACAAAGTGCACCATATTACACATTGGCAAGAAAAATCCCCATAACATTTACTACCTGGGAAATCAACACCTTGCTCCTGTAACTACACAAAAAGATCTGGGAGTTGTTATAACAAATGACCTTAAATGGGAAACCCACATCAGTGGTGTCTCTAAAAAAGCAAATTCAATGTTATATCTTGTCAGAAAAGCGTTTAAGTGTCTTACTCCCAAAACTGTCTTGAAAATTTATAAAACTTATATAAGACCACTATTAGAATATGCATATGTGATATGGGATCCTTATTTCAAGAAAGACATCATGCTATTAGAGAAGGTCCAGAGAAGAGCGACAAAAATGGCTTCAGTACTGAGAAACAAACCATATGAGGAACGATTAAAAGACCTTGGCCTCACTTCTCTCGAAAAACGTAGACAGAGGGGAAGTCTCATTGAAACCTACAAAATTTTGTCTGGGGCCTACAATGTAGCAGGAATTAGGGACTTGTTTTCTCTAAATGACAATCAATATCTGAGAGGACACTCCCTAAAATTAAGCAGAATACCGCACAAAAGCAATCCACTAAAACACTTCCTGCCAAACCGTGTGGTCAATGAGTGGAATAAACTTCCTGAAACTGTCATAAAGGCACCCAATTTAAACTGCTTCAAAAACAGACTTGACAAATTTTCCAAATCGCAAACAAAAACACACGCATCAGCTTACTAGCTGCTAGTGTGATAAACACTTAATAATAATATAGACCATTACCAATATGTTAGAAATATTTCCACACAAAATATGAAAACATTTTTGGTACTGAAACTAGTTTATCGAAATGAAATTATTAATTAATTGTTGAATTTTTGCTCATTAATAAATTTAAATTGGCGATATATTAATACTTCGCAAATCTTTAATTTTTCACGAATTTTACTTTTTAGAGGAATCAGGTATACCTACTAACAGGTTAACATGTTTTTTTAATTTAATTTATTAAATCCAGAACTGTATGTTTGTTTTACATCCTTTTGCTGAATAATCTGTACTGCATAAAAGTGAAGCATAACAATGAACAATCTGTCAAATTTCTTTTAGAGATATTCAACTTTATCACATAAGCATAAGGTTCACTTGCAATTGGGGAAATTTGACAGATTGGCGTAGCTTGATGTGCTGGCGTCTATACTGTTTA
The DNA here is from genome assembly GCA_951640165.1 of Pseudoips prasinana. Lineage (NCBI taxonomy): Eukaryota > Metazoa > Arthropoda > Insecta > Lepidoptera > Nolidae > Pseudoips > Pseudoips prasinana. The sequence continues at coordinate 12,651,567 of OX621239.1, forward strand.
AAGATAGATGAAATTATAAATTATACTAGCTGTGCCCCGCGGTTTTACCCGCGTTAAATTTTACAAATTATCATAGCTCCTCCCCCGTAGGTGGTAGCGTGATAATATGTAGCCTATATGTTGCCCCGACCTCTTAGTATTATTCATGCAAATTTTGAAGTAAATCCATGCAGTACTTTTTGAGTTTAGCCCGGACATACATACAGACAAACAGACACACAGACAAAAATTCTAAAAACTATATTTTTGGCTTCGACTTCGATTGTAGATCACGCCCCGAGTATCCTTTAAAAAAAATATTTAATGTACAGTTTTGACTTTCCTACTATTTTATTATATGTATAGATTATACCTATACATTACACTTTTTGATTCGTATGGTTCGAACACGCAAGCCCGCCGATTAACTTTGTAAAAAGCTATTATATTTCAAGTATATCTTTAACTGGTGTTCTAAAACTTATTTCGTCTAAACCTATTCTATGGCCTTGGTTCCGAGTTCACCATTAGATCTCAATAAAAGAACGCATATATAATTGCACCGTCATTTTGACTTAAGAATATCTTAATTAATACAAATACTAATGAACCTCGTTGTTTGATTTGACAAAATATAAACTCAAAGGAAATGAAAATTATATAACTTTTTGTAAAGTATTTTATATTACACTAGCTGTGCCCGTGACTTCGTCCGCGTGTTAATTAGCTTATTAAGTTTTTTTATTGGATTTTCTAAAATAAAACAATTTTTCTAAAATAAACGTAGCCTAAGTTACTCCTTATTTTGGCAGGTACTTTTTTTGGCAGGTAGCTGATGTAATCATCAGCTACCTGCCAAAAAAAGTCCCGTCAAAATCGGTATAGCCATTTCAGAGATTAGCCGGAACAAACAGACAGACAGACAGACAAAAATTGTAAAAAAAACATTTTAGTAGTATGTATATATATGTAGTAAAAATCGGTTATTTCAATATTACAAACAGACACTTCAATTTTATTTATTTGTATAGATGTATAGATTACATTTGTATGTAACAATTTTAGTTTAATAAACTTCCGTTCATCAAAGTGCCCTCTTTCCGTTTATGCGCTGTTCTATTTTATTCATCAGTTTTTAGTGATTCGGCGGTTCTTTTTCTCAAATGGCACAAAAAGCCGTCACATTAAATTGGTCACCTATGGTTTTGGTGAGCAATAAAGAGTAAGATATTATTATATATCTACATTATAATAGGTCTTTACCTATGAAATTGCCGTTTTGTATGAAAAAATTTAAACGAATTTTTTTCATGAATTTTTTTATTTGTATTAATCGAAGTAATCACCCATGCAATCAATGCATCTTTGCCATCGCAGTGGCAGTTTATTGATGCCCTTCTTAAAGAAATCAGCTGGACGGGAGGCAACAAATTCTTCAAAGGCATTTTGTACTGCCTCTCGGGTATTGAATTTTTTTCCCGCCAAGAAGTTATCCAAATTCTGGAAAAAGTAGTAGTCTGTAGGCGCAAGGTCTGGTGAGTAGGGCGGATGACGGAGAGCTTCCAACCCCAGTTCTTGCAACTTGGAGACCGTCTGCTGTGCAGTATGAGGTCGCGCGTTGTCGTGCAGGAGCAGCGGAGACGAGCGATTGACCAATGCTGGTTGGAGATGCGCCAGCTTCTCCATCATTGTGCTCAGTTCTTCACAGTACACATCTGCAGTAATGCTCACCCCGTTTGGTAAGAAGCTGTGATGAATCATACCGGCGCTAGACCACCAAACAGTGACCATCACTTTTCTAGGGGTAAGTTTTCGTTTAGGGCATTGTTTAGGTGCTGAACCAGGATCCAACCAACTTGCTGAGCGCTTGCGGTTATCAAACAGAATCCATTTTTCATCGCAGGTAACAATGCGGTTCAAAATTCCTTCATTTGTGTGTCTGTTGAGCAGTGCAAGGCACGTCTCGACGCGTACTTCGCGCTGGCGATCATTGAGTTCGTGGGGCACCCATTTGTCAAGCTTTTTTACCTTGCCAATTTGACGCAAATGGACCAATATTGTTTTGACGCTAACGTCGAAAGCTGCTGCTAATTCAGCCGTAGATTGTGTATCATCAGCTTCCACAACCGCCTTTAATTCGTCATTGTCGACCAAAGTCTTCGGACGACCGCGAGGTTCATTTTTCAGGTCGAAATTTCCAGAACGGAAGCGAGCAAACCAATAACAGGTGGTGCGTTGGTTTGTAGTGTTAGCTCCGTAAACGTCGTTGATGTTGCGTGCCGCTTGTGCCGCGTTGCTGCCACGACGGTACTCATATTCCATAATTACTCGAATTTTTAACGTATCCATGATGACGAAAAAGATTGAAATGCGATGAAAATGTAACACTAATCAATAAAGAAATGACTACTTTTGGAAAAAAGAATCCATGTTTTTAAAATAAAATTAATTTGAAATTAGAATTCTTAGCCAAACAAAAATTATTTTGATTTGAAATGGCCAGTACTGCAGAACGGCAATTTCATAGGTAAAGACCTAATATATCTACCAGAAGGTAGTGATATTATCTTGGCAGTGTTGTTAAATGGGGTGATATGTCATTAATTTTGTAGGTTTTCGTTAAACTGTACTAAATAAGTACATTAAACAAAAAATCGATAACCTATTACTCGTACATAAAATTAACATTTAATTCCCGAAATTTATGGAGGCATTTTTCGAAATTCCATGAACACATTTGACTTATTTATATTATTATTTAAGTTTCATCTTATTATTAATTTTAATTGCCTCACATTCCATCAAATTTCGAGTTTGATTTATAAGATTTTGATTGGGTTATTGAAAATCCACATAATACGATTTAGGATGTCGTTATAATTGACCACTAATTACACGCAGACTCAGTACAAACAGACATGTTCATGCACACAAATATCTGTCCGGGGTGCCACCAACCGCCAATATAGAAACATAACTGATAGAGCAAAAGTTAAACAATAGAGTGCAAATATCATCGTGAGAGTTTAATACAGAGTTGGCATTAACTTCAATTTATATTTCTATTAATGAGATAAAAATAAAATGTTATATGTTAACTCTGGATAGTAAAATTGGTTACACGAGTGGCGCAGTGGATAAGCCAATTTTCTATCTACCACCTTAGCGCCTGCGTATTTCAGGTCCGTTCCCCGAATAGGACAATTATTTGTGTGGCCAATGACACACGGACTTCCCTATTGCTTCGACTGTAATAAAATAAATAACTAGTTTTCAAACTAAACTGTTTAAAAAACATATGAATAACTTCAAGCTCTTTATTTATAACAAGTGATTTACATCAATCAATCAGTTTTCCAATCAATAAATCAATTACCTATTTAACTAAACCATTACCATCATAAATTATAGTATAATACGGTACGATAGTTGTATACGATCAAATGTAAGTCACAATCTAATTTATCTATTTGTATCTAGAATTAAATATATAAAGTTTATTTGTATCACTACTATTCATGATCTGATTATTTACACATATGCTTTTTAAAGTATATGTGAATAAAATCAGTTTTTATTTTACTTTATTTATAACTAGCTGTGCCCCGCGGTTTTACCCTCGTTAAACTTTATAAATTATCACAGCTCCTCCCCCGTAGGTGATAGCGTGATAATATGTAACCTATATATTGACCCGACCTCTCAGTAATATTCATGCAAAATTTGAAGTAAATCCATGCAGTATTTTTTGAGTTTAGCCCGGACATACATACAGGCAAACCGACAAAAATTCTAATAAGTATATTTTTGGCTTCGATATCGATAGTAGATCACGCCACAAGTATCCTTTAAAAAAATATTCAATGTACAGTTTTGACTTTCCTACGATTTAATTATATGTATAGACAGTATGTTCATCTTACCAATTTGACTATGCATTCTTTATCGAGTAGAAATTTGATTATTATTATTTATTCAAAAACAAGGAAGAAAACGCCCGCCAATTGCATTAAAACTTAATTTCCTTGTTCGTATTCATTGCATTGTTTTTGCTACTAAGTTTATTTTTCTTTACTTTTTATTTTTATTTAAATAATATTATAACGGCTATTATATAGGATTGGGGCAATATATTACTTTTATATACAACTGGCTCAATTAAAGGAATAGCATTGTTTGTAGCATAATTCACTATCCTGATATTCTTACTTCTTTTAATATTTTTGTAAATGACTGTAAGCTCATGATCTTCAAGTTTTAAATTAATTCAAGTATTCATTTAATTCCTGAATTAAGGGACTAATTGGGAGAACTCTAAATGTGAGCTTAGGCAGTATTTCCTGCGGTATATAAGTCAGAATGTTTAAAGGAACAAAGGATTTGTGGCATCATAACTCCCTTGTATTAGTTATACCTATGTCGCTTTATCTTATAGCCTGTATAATAACTATAATTTAAAGAATGGTGACTAATTGTGTTAGTTAATATTAAGCACAATGCTTTTAATGGATCTAATATATTGAATACGACTTATCTAAAATTCTTTAGTTCTTATAATGATGAAAAAAATAATATGTGGTTATAATCGTTTGAAAACAGAATTGATATGTATGCCAAATAAAGATATATAATTATGAGTTCATATTGGTGTTTGTATTCGAAAGAAACGGTAAACACCAAAGTACCTACGTCCTATCCAGAATTCGCCTCCGAGGAAGTTCTAAAGCGTGGGCGAGTCTACGAGCTACGACACAGCTACGAGCCAGACGGCGCGTAGGCGGTGTAGCGCACTCGTAGCGCGTAGAACTACACGTGCTTTCATTTACAGCAAAGATTTCACAATTTTTGTAGTTATAAAACTTATGAGTTTACAAGTTCTTATTTGTCTGTTATGTTGATAACTTACCTAAACTGAAGTTTTTCAACTGATGAATTATTAATAGTCATGCCAATAAAAAATAATGTCTCTGAAATTTTGGATAACGAATATAATTTGAAACTTTTTTGAACTTTTATTATGTTTTTTATGTATACGAACAGTCAGAGCGAGGGACTACCTCCGCGGCGAGCGATTGTCGACTACTGCCTATATCCCGCGAACAAATTTCTCTTCAAGAGTTGTCTTGAATGGACCTGCGCGCCGATTGGTGAGCAGTATGTGACGTCATAACGAAAATCAGAACCATGTGGCCTCGGGTGGTTGTGTTGAGCGTTGCGTCTGTGTGGGTGAGATGTGGCTCATGAATGGGCGGCCGGTGCCGCGCCCGTGGCGCGCCTCTGTTCCATCACTGTGACGTCACGAATACCAGCTTCTATTATACAATCGAGCCTCTGAAATAGAACCAGTACTCTATTAATAACTTTCGATGCATCCGTACTTAGTGCGTAAACCTTTTATAAGCGATAGATTACGTACTCGGTAAATTAAGAAAAAAAGTTTTAATTAAATCGGATGAGTAAACCCCATATCTTACCTGGGCTATCGTAGATGCGTCCCGGATGGACGAATGTATCCATTTATGTCAAGTAAATATGTTGAAAAGTTCAATAGGTAGAGACTGAGACTGAGAGACATTTTTATTTTACTGAGATGGCTGGAATCTTTGCCGGCTAAGTTACATTGTGATAGAAAGATTATGACAAAAAAGGTTAAATAAGTCATGTTTATCATAACTGAAGGTGGGCGTATGGTTAAAGAGCATAAATAAAACATAGAAGATTTTCTAAAGCTTCAGATTATACTCGAGCAATGTTCATATTTAGAATTCTGTGATTCCTACCATTAGTTGCACAAGAATCGCAACTACTTACGTTTATTAAACGGAGAAGTCAGATAAACAATTTCGATGATCTTTAAAAACTCTAACTTGCCTATGATAGGAAATAAAAACTGTCAGCTTTATAGGTCTATTGTCCCGTATAAATTTTGATTCAATCGGTAGGCTAAAAGTTGAATTGCTTCAATATTTTTAAACAGTAAGTCTAATGAAAAAGATTTCACCTGAATATGAATTTCGCAAATTTGATGCCGCGTATCGGGTAAGACAACAAATTTTTACAGGCATTACTTAAGTTGGTGCTTAACCTAGATCAGTTGACCTCGAGTGTAAAATTTGAAAAAAAATACTATAACTAGTTAGCAATAAATAGTTATAAAAGATGTAAATATACGTATTAAATATAATTAAAAAAAAAATTATTCTACGGAATCTCGTTCATATAAAAAATTACATATACTACTAAAAATGTTTAAATGCGAAAAAAATATTAGCTACTATGTAACGCGCAGTATGGAGCTTTACATAATGCTGCACTCTTTTATCGGTACAGGGAAAAAGTATAGTCCGGCGAAGCAATAAAAGCCTTCTAGCTTCTAACATAATAAAGAGTGAAGAAAAAATACTACGCAAAATAGGAAGCAATTTCTTTTTCATATTCTAAATTTATTGTAATAAGAACCTAAGAACATTAATTTATTATTTGGTTAGATAATTGGATGGTCTTTTTATGATCATCATCATATCAGCCGTCCACTGCTGGATAAAGGCCTCTCCCAAAGATCTCCACAATTGCCGTATCCAGCGACGTGCACAAGATCATCGGTCCATCTTGTAGGGGGCCTGCCCACGTTGCGTCTTCCGGTTCGTGGTCGCCCCTCAAGAACTTTTCTGCCCCAACGGCCCCAACGTCGCGTCGGTTCTACGAGCTATGTGCCCCGCCCACTGCCACTTCAGTTTCATTTTATGATGTTAATGTAATATTGAAAATACCAAGTTTCATGTGAAACGATCAAAACATTCTTCTTCTTTTACTCCAGTGGGCTGGGCTTACCCCAGGTCAGAGTAGTTCAGGACATCCAGTAAGTCTCTGACGTGGTTTTACAACTATTACTTTACTAAACACTACGCTTGGGACCAACAGCATACAAGCAACAGCAATAATATTCCCTCTCAATCACATAAGCGGTGATTAATCTATATACTGACCACGTAGTTAACCTCGATGATAACTAACGACCGGTAAAGGGAACGTCTCAAATTACCATCAAAACATTATATCACATATATGGATCTAATTTATCTAACAATTAATTACAATAACAACGCAACATAATTATTGAACACCAAATTACAGTTATCATAACACCTTAATGTCTAGAGATAGGAGAGGCTGGTCATCTGTTATATAGCTTTCTCACCTAGTACTCTCAACCTACCTACCTAGTAATCAGTCTCTCACACAGATTTCACCTCTTAATTGTTATGCAGAAAATATTAATTAATTGAATATACCTATGATTTATTTTTATGCAGTATTGTGATTGATATTTTGTTGTAAAGTTACATAAGCACTAAAAACAAAAGATAGCTCACCTAGAGCGTAATACAGCACATATCTAAAAGAGTACAAGTCCGCATTCACTTTAAAAAAATTAATAGTTCGCTTATGTAGCTACTAAAATACAATAATCGTACGCTATGGAATATAATATATACCAATAAACAATCGAAGCCTAAAGAAAGATAATACGAATACCGAAAAAAATAATCAGATTTTTATCGTTGTTTTTTGGACATTATTCACACACGGCCATTTGATCCCAAACTTAGCAGAACTTGTACTATGGAAACCAGATAACTGAGATATTATATATACTAGTTTACTTTTGTAAATACATACTTACATAGATAATTACACCCAGACTCAGGACAAACACATGTTGACAAATAGGTATCTGTCCTGGAATCGAACCCACGACCTGCGGTGTAAAAGGCAAGCATTTATTAACCACGCCAACCGGCCAGGATTATCATATTCATCATATTATTCACAAAGAACATCATTTCAGTTGCTATAGTTTAGGAGCTATGACGTACACATTTTCATCAGGTATAATATTTACAATCCTTTGTTTCCGAGATAAAAAATGAACTTTTATTTATATGTACGTGTTAATGCATCTAACTCCATTCAATTTTTGCAGTGAGATCCAGAATAACATATTCCTGGCGTGACCTTCGAACTTTTGAATGTACAGTTCCTAAAATAGGTTGGATGCGGCAGGGTGCGTCCAGTGCGGTCGTTGACCGTTGTGAAGCTGGTCTCCCGCGTCCCCCTCTACCCCGCACCCCTTGCCTTCATGACCCGGTCAGGGTGCAACAAGTGGAGGTGTATCGACTACCCGTTTGACATTTAAAAGGAAACTTAACTAGAGGTGCAGGGCCAGTAGTTTGCAGCAACTTTAGCTGGTAGAACAAAGGTTTTTTGAGGAGCAATATCTTAATTAGATTTATATTATTTTGCATTTGGTATGTAGGGTATATGTACAGTATTTATTGAGTGCTAGGTGAGTTGTATAGAGATAAAATATTATATACTATTGCCCAGACAATGGAACCATTGATGAAAAGTTAAAGATCTAGATGTATTCCTATCAATCAACAAATTTTCAATATTGTAAGCTCCAAAGTTTTTTATTATAAGTATTAGTTATTGTTGGCATAACGACGGCCTTATCGCTAATGTATGTATGTATGTGTAATTTTTATTTACGGTTTAAATAAGACCATCCAGCATACACCTTTTGTGAGATGAGGTAGGTAAATTATTGGTATTTGTCTTGTATCTGGGTGAAATTTATCTTCACTATGTATATATTTATTATGAAAATTTATAAGTAAGTTTATCAGTTGTCTGGTTACCACAGCACAGGCTCCGCTTATTATGGCATCAGATGCCAGTGCGTTAGTTGTCCCAAGATATTTAATAAAACACGACGTTCATTTTTGTAAATATATTAAAAGTTTCTCAAGTCCAATCAGACCGTATCAGGCACAAAAAAATTTTTAGAACATCTAACACACCGATAGTAAATGTGTTGTCTTATAAGAATAGATTTAACACATTGCAAGGTTACAACTGTAAAGAACTATAAAAGTCAAATTATGTAGCAGGGCTTACTACAAATCTTCTGACTAATTAAGTGACAAAACGGCTTGGGATTGAATCGCTCTAAATTAGCACATTTAAATACAATATAATAAATATTTATAAAAGGACTCCTACTGAGTTTTCTGCCAGTGTCTCTCAGTAGCTGCTACGTCATGCACTGCACACAAATGCATAGCATTATAACGGAATAAATTAATTTAGATTTTTTAAATTTTATTTTATAACTTGGTTTAAGTCTCTCATAAATTATTTTATTAATGTTTGAATCTGCATTACAGTAGGGCATAAACATAATTTGTAGACTACAAGCGCTTTTTTTACCCTTCTTTTGCGTAACAATTCTTTGTTCATGAATTGTTGTATGATGTTTCATGAAATGTTGTTGTGAGATGTAAATTAAGTCTAACATGTCAATGTTACATAGCAAGGAACATTAAATCATTTGGAAATAACATTTGATTTGGCTTATTCACACTAGTTGGATCGTCGAATTAATTAGAATTTTATACCCATTTGTTCGACCGCTGAACTACAGACATTTCTTTTCTCATTTGTTTCATCGTCGCGCTTATTTAATAATTATATCCTGGGACATTATTGTACCATGGAAACCAGATAGCCGATATCTATACATATAATAAAATTGTAGGAAAGTCAAAACTGTACATTGAGTATTTTTTAAAAGGGATACTTGGGGCGTGATCTACAATCGATATCAAAGCAAAAATATAATTTTAAATTTTTTGTCTGTTTGTCTGTATGTATGTCCGGGCTAAACTCAAAAAGTACTCCATGGATTTACTTCAAATTTTGCATGAATATTACTAAGAGGTCGGGTCAACATATAGGCTACATATTATCACGCTATCACCCACGGGGGACGAGGTGTGATAATTTATAAAATTGAACGCGGGTAAAACCGCGGGGCCCAGCTAGTACTACATATATGTACTACTTTTCTTTTGTAAATACATACTTATATAAATATTTACACCCAGAATAAACTAACACCCATCGAACCCACGATCTGCGACGCGAAAGGAAGATACCTACCATACACGCTAAATTGAGAAACAAAAACCAAGAAAAGTGATTATATTTTAAACGCCAACTAGTAATGTGGGTAGAACAGTAACCGTTAACGTATCCCGATCCTTGTATTATTCGTGTATGTTTCGCGATTACAATAATTACTAAGGCCGAAGAAATGGGAAAATAAAATCTCAGTAGTTCGACGATCGAACTAATGAGAAAAATAATCTCACTAGTTCGAACTAATGAATTAAAATAGTGAGTTAAAAACGTTCAGTTTACTATGTAATAATAAAAATGTTCCAATGGAGACTAGACATATTATAGTGTTCCATCACTCATAACATGATCCGAAGTGAAGACTAGCGACACGATCGGAAAGAGGTCAGGTACAGGACCGATGGCTTTACGTGCTCTCTGAGGCACGGGGGTATAATACCGCCAACTAACAGACTTCGGGCTGATTCATACTGAGATTTTTTCTTTTTGCAGAAAAATCCCATAATCACCTTTGGTTCAACCCGGGATTTGAACCCAGGACCTCGTTACGTACACACTACCCCGTTTACTATATAGTACTATATATATATATATATATATATATATATATATAAATTAAGAAGGAAGACCACGTCGAACATTCTCTGACCACATTGGAGATGTTCTCAAGAAAGGGCAAGTCAGAAGTACCCTAAACCGGCGAGCATGTATGAAGAATATAATGACAGTAATCGAGGCAAAAGAAGTATGCAAAGATCGTGACAAATGGAAATCCGTTGTCTCTGCCTACCCCTCTGGGAAACAGGCGTGAGTCTATGTATGTATGTATAAATTAAGAGCTTTTCCAATTTATCACACTAATATTAAATATTATAAAGGTGAAAGTTTGTGAGTGTGAATAGAATAGAATAGAATATAGTTTATTTGTAAGAATATAGTACAATAAAGGAATATACCTAGGTGTTACAATGCAAAAGTCTCATATATTCTATGTTTGTTACTTCATCACAACTAAAAGGCGGAAGCGATTTTAATAAAATTTGGTACTTAGTTAGCTGACACCCTGGATCAACACATAGGCTATAATAACTTATAAAGTTTAACGGGAGTAAAACCGCGAAGCACAGCTAGTTGGTTATATGTTTCTTTTTATAGGGAATACGAGTCTAAGCATACAAAATTTACCGACCAGGGTAAGTCAATGAAACTCCAAGGCAGTCGTTTGCGTCATGAAGCAAGGACGCGGCCTTCCCGTCTGACAAGAATGGGCCAACACTATTTAAACGACCTGTATTTTAGGCCGCTAATGGAGGTTGTTACCTAGTTTCAGTGTCAGTTAGATCATGGTTAGAGCATATACTTGGGTTGTTTTACATGATATACAGGGTGGCCGAGATCTTGACGTTCAAACGCACAATTTAGATACTTTAAAATGAGTTGTATAATTTTAAGTGCGGGTGGGAATTGAACCCACGAACCATTTTCCAGGCAGGCCCATTTTCACGGGCTTAAAATATAATGAAATCAGAGAATGGAATTAGTAGTTAGAGAAAAGGCGCAAAGTCAATTGCCCTTACCAGTCCATAAGTGATCAGCGGTGCAGTTAAGCATCTAGGCATGCGAACAGTCTATAGATGGGCTCCCTATAAAGGTTTCGGTCTCCGATGTAGATGTTGTACGACACTCTTTTAGCTTTACAGGTTGGCCGAGGAGTTGACGTTCAAACGCAAAATTTAGATACTTTATGATGAGGAGTATTCGAATCACCCCCATGTATGTTCTACGACTTTGCGTTCTTTTGATACTTTGGAAATTCATGAGTCCCGAGCTCAAACCCAAATTTTGGTAAGTCAATGCAATGATTAGATAAACCATACTTTTTATGGTTTTAGGTTAAACTTTGATAATTAGTTCTCACAAAAAAACTGAACCAGAAATATTCAGCAGAACGAGAAAAAATTTACGAAAAAAATCTATCTAGAAAGCTACGCAAAATAACATAAATGGGAGTGATTCGGATAATCATCATAAAGTATCTAAATTTTGCGTTTGAACGTCAACATCTCGGATAGCCTGTATAGATGTACTTATGCTTACTAGTTAGTCGTTCCAATTTAAAAGCTCATAAGTTCGAATCTGTTTTAACCGATCACTGGAAACAGGATTATGGTACTGTATAATGTATATAGAAATTATGTCTACTGTATGCTCATTTGTTTACTGTAAAAAAATAGGGTTTTATTCAGGTAAACTTTAAAAAAGCGCTTGTAAATAGTCAGAACATGTTTGTAGTAATATAATTAAGTATATATAATTATTTCTAGTTGCATAGATATTTAGGTACACGGATTGTATGGAAACATTTATCAAGTTTATTTTATAATGGTAATGATATTTAGCTAGCTTGTATTAGGTAATTGTCAATTTGCCTAGTATGAAAATAAGAAGGTCGAACCAAAATATAAAGTTCCAATTGAATGTTTTATGTGAAATTATTTCCTGTGTCGCGGGGTACTATATAAACATATAATTCACAAGCAAAGCAAAGTACGGACGCCAGCACATCAAACTACCCGAATCTGTCAAATTTACCCAACTGAAAGGGAACCTTATACATTTGTGATAAAGTTGAATATCTATAAAAGAAATTTGACAGATTGGGGTAGCTGGATGTGTTTTGTGGGTTGGCATCTGTACATCCAGACTCAGAACAATTATTTATGGGTCACACATATAGCTGTCCAGAGCGGGAATCGAACCCGGGACACGAAGTGGAGAGGCGAATGTCTTAACCACTGCGCCACACGTGCAGTAAACCATCAAGCCAATCAAGTCTGCATCACTAGTATGTTAGCTAAGTAAGCAAAGTTACAGGACCTATCGTCCACTTCAATTCGTTTAGGACAAAGGCCTTACATGTGACCTTCGCTGAAATGTTTTATGGCTAGCTGATATTATATCCCAAAATGCGTAGTCATTGAGGGTGATTATAGCCATAGACTGTTTAAGAGTCATCTGAGAAAAAGTACATGAATGAATTATTTAGTTATCGTATGGGCAGTGGTTACCCTAGCATCAGAGTTGTTCAAGAAGCCCAGTAGGCCTCTGACATGGTTTAACGAGTGTTGTCTAATGACTACAACCGGGACCAACAACTTAACGTGCTTTCCGAAGCACAGAGACGCTCAGAAATTAAACAACTTTGGCGGTCACACATCTACGGACTGAACGCGAGCCTAGTTGCTTAAGCTCGCCGATCACTTAGGTACGGAATGGTAAGAACTATATGGTATCTACCTATGATGAATGAATAATAATTGAGAAATGTATGATACATCATTCATGCGTTAACTTCTTTTATGTCAGGTGGTCTGTTCGATTAACAAGTCCCGCAAGAATGAACGAGTGCGCGTCACCCTGCGTGCTTCGATTCATGAATAGAGAGGCTTGCACCCCGGGCTGACCCAGTTTCCACTCCATACCACAACAGCAACGGCCTAGCTACCAATCCACTTGCCACGCTATAGTAGTCGCTATTCCGAAAAGCTTTGAAATTGTTATTGCGTGAATAATTAGATATAAGGTGCACATCTTGTGTTTGAAGCTATGGTATGACGTCAGTCGGTGCGGAGGGGGCCTGCAGCTGCGAAATTAGGTCAGTTTCATTCTGAAACAGGTTGGCGAGAGAGGGGTAGGCAAGGCCGCGGGGTGTGGCAATTTTGGCTCTCACTAATTATAATGAAGGTTCTATTAACGTGTGAAAGGCCAAAGACAATTTTGGGATCAGCACTAGGATCTAGTGCATCTAGTGAAGATTAATCCTACTAATATTAGGTCTTTACCTATGAAATTGCCGTTCTGCAGTACTGGCCATTTCAAATCAAAATAATTTTTGTTTGGCTAAGAATTCTAATTTCAAATTAATTTTATTTTAAAAACATGGATTCTTTTTTCCAAAAGTAGTCATTTCTTTATTGATTAGTGTTACATTTTCATCGCATTTCAATCTTTTTCGTCATCATGGATACGTTAAAAATTCGAGTAATTATGGAATATGAGTACCGTCGTGGCAGCAACGCGGCACAAGCGGCACGCAACATCAACGACGTTTACGGAGCTAACACTACAAACCAACGCACCACCTGTTATTGGTTTGCTCGCTTCCGTTCTGGAAATTTCGACCTGAAAAATGAACCTCGCGGTCGTCCGAAGACTTTGGTCGACAATGACGAATTAAAGGCGGTTGTGGAAGCTGATGATACACAATCTACGGCTGAATTAGCAGCAGCTTTCGACGTTAGCGTCAAAACAATATTGGTCCATTTGCGTCAAATTGGCAAGGTAAAAAAGCTTGACAAATGGGTGCCCCACGAACTCAATGATCGCCAGCGCGAAGTACGCGTCGAGACGTGCCTTGCACTGCTCAACAGACACACAAATGAAGGAATTTTGAACCGCATTGTTACCTGCGATGAAAAATGGATTCTGTTTGATAACCGCAAGCGCTCAGCAAGTTGGTTGGATCCTGGTTCAGCACCTAAACAATGCCCTAAACGAAAACTTACCCCTAGAAAAGTGATGGTCACTGTTTGGTGGTCTAGCGCCGGTGTGATTCATCACAGCTTCTTACCAAACGGGGTGAGCATTACTGCAGATGTGTACTGTGAAGAACTGAGCACAATGATGGAGAAGCTGGCGCATCTCCAACCAGCATTGGTCAATCGCTCGTCTCCGCTGCTCCTGCACGACAACGCGCGACCTCATACTGCACAGCAGACGGTCTCCAAGTTGCAAGAACTGGGGTTGGAAGCTCTCCGTCATCCGCCCTACTCACCAGACCTTGCGCCTACAGACTACTACTTTTTCCAGAATTTGGATAACTTCTTGGCGGGAAAAAAATTCAATACCCGAGAGGCAGTACAAAATGCCTTTGAAGAATTTGTTGCCTCCAGTCCAGCTGATTTCTTTAAGAAGGGCATCAATAAACTGCCACTGCGATGGCAAAGATGCATTGATTGCATGGGTGATTACTTCGATTAATACAAATAAAAAAATTCATGAAAAAAATTCGTTTAAATTTTTTCATACAAAACGGCAATTTCATAGGTAAAGACCTATTATTATAAACGCGATAGTTTGTAAGTATGGATAGATGGATGTTTGTTACTCTTTCACGTGAAAACTAATGAATGGATTTTAATGAAACCTAGGCTACAATTTATGAAGATATTCTGTGAATTGTTCAAAATATTATGACGATAAGTGTCAAGTTAATAGAAACATTCTTCCATCTGCGAGCTATTCCGGCGTGCACTTCGAAAACTGCTAGATATAGAGGTACACATCCTACTTATAGGTACATAATATAAATGCGAGAGTTTGTGAGTATAGATGTATGGATGTTATGTTTATTACTCTTTTACGCCAAAATTACTTTAACGCGGGTGAAACCGCGGGGCATAGCTAGTAAGTCATAAATTTAGTTTGTATGGATTCATTTCCGACGGTCACCGTAGCCTAGTTGGTAGTGCTCCTGCCTACGAAGCTGGTGGTCCTGGGTTCGAATCCCGGTAAGCACATATATTTGTGTTATGAGCACGAATATTTGTTTCTGAGTCATGGATGTTTTCTATGTATATAAGTATTTATCTATCTATATAAGTATGTATATCATCGCCTGGTACCCATAGTACAAGCTTTGCTTAGATTGGGCCTAGGATGATCCGTGTCAAAAAAAAAAAACAAAAAAAAATCGATAAGATTCTTAGTAATAAGGTCTATTACTAAGAATCTTATCGATTTTTTTTTGATTCTGATTGTATTCTATCGGTGACAACGACAAATCTCAATGGGGACTTGCCAGTCAAGCAAGACATAATGGTCAGTGGACCATATTATGTCTATGTCTGGCTAGACTAGTGAGTCTACGTGCTTATTATACGAGAACTAAATTCCCTTATCGAAATCCAATGGTACGGTAATTTGATACAACTGGAGAGAGATGAGGCTGTTCCAAAGCCTTTGAGCGTGGGGTATGGGCTTCTAAAACCGCCACCTTATTGACTTCTAGCTGCTTTTGAGATTGTGTTGCAGGAAAATTGTATATACCATGTTTTTATACAATACAACCGCAGCGGTCCGACACGAAACGTCTAAATTGAAAGCGCCCTTAGTTAAGGGTTGATCAGAAAGACGTGTTAGATTTTTATTTTCGGCATTATTAACAGCGATGTAAGCGTTATCTATACATATAATAAAATCGTAGGAAAGTCAAAACTGTACATTGAATATTTTTTAAAAAAGATACTTGTGTCGTGATCTAAAATCGATATCGAAGCCAAAATTATAGTGTTTAGAATTTTTGGCTATTTATCTGGTTGTCTGTATGTATGTCCGGGCTAAACTTGAAAAGTACTGCATGGATTTACTTAAAATTTTGCATGAATATTACTAAGAGGTCGGGTGAACATATAGACTAGGTACATATGTATATTATCACGCTATAACCTACGGGAGAAGAACTGTGATAATTTATAAAATTTAACGCGGGTAAAAGCTGGGCGGTATGGGTAGAAGCCTCTAGTAAAGTCTCCACTGCTTTACTGGGCTACTAGGACTATGACTTGACTGTGACGGACGTGACGGACATGACTGACTGACTTTGAAATATAAATATTACAACTGAAGACGAGGCCTGCCAGAAGAGGGCGAATAAAAAAAAATACAGTCCTACCCACTAGGCTATCTCGACTGTTACGACGGTATTAACCATGAATAACA
This sequence comes from Pseudoips prasinana, assembly GCA_951640165.1. Classification (NCBI taxonomy): domain Eukaryota; kingdom Metazoa; phylum Arthropoda; class Insecta; order Lepidoptera; family Nolidae; genus Pseudoips; species Pseudoips prasinana. The sequence goes on from OX621239.1 coordinate 12,668,310, forward strand.
TTTCTATTTATAAAAGTACACGAGTACCAAAACGTCTAAAAATACCATTAAGAGTTCAAAGTAACAGTAGGTAGTCCTACAAAAAAAAAGAATGTGCGCGTTCACAGGTAGGTACTAGGGTTGCCAACTTTTTTTACTCGATATAAAGTTTATTCAGGTCTATGAAGAATATTAAACAGTATTTTAGTAAAATGAACAGTATTTTATTTATTTATTCTTATAAATACGTCTTTTTAGAGCTTCTCGCACAACTTACTAATATCACCGTAGCCTAGTTGGTAGTGCTCCTGCCTACGAACCTGGTGGTCCTGGGTTTGAATCCCGGTAAGTGCAAATATTTGTGTGATGAGCACGAATATTTGTTTCTGAGTCATGGATATTTTCTATGTATATAAGTATTTATCTATCTATATAAGTATGTGTATAGTCGCCTGGTACCCATAGTACAAGCTTTGCTTAGTTTGGGGCTAGGATGATCTGTGTGAAATTGTCCCTAGATATTATTATTATTATATTATACACTATCAGTGTGATTTGTTTGTGGCTGCGCTGCACTGAGCAGTGAACGCCTTCTAACTAAATAAATGTGATCAGTATTTTGTATACTTAATTTTTGTTCAACAGTAAAAAGTATAATTTAGTGACAAACAGTATAATACTGTTCAAAACAGTATAGTTGGCAACCCTGCAATAGTTATTAATAACTTGGTTATTACGCCAGAATTTGTATATTTTCATACAATATCACTTCAATTAACTAAATTCTCTGTGACGTTGAGTTCTAAAATAGATGACCCGAATAAAGTGTGAATTTCTCCGGTTATTCAACGCGGTACTTTGACGTCATCTGGGGGGTGACGTCAGGCACGGGGCCGTGCATCATGGAACTATGACTATGTAAATTCGAATTACCTAAATACTAGAACCTTTTTACCTATAAGATTTTCAGTTTCCGATACTCTGGTATAGGAATTTGAAATCCGGAAAAATCATCCCGATGTATTCCGGATACTAAGATTTAAAATAAAACAAAAAAGGTTTTTATTCACGTAGACTTTAAAAAAGCGCTTGTAAATAGTCAGAACATGTTTGTAGTATTATAGTTGTATACATTATTATTTCTAGTAACATAGATATTTAGGTACACATTGTATTGATTGTATTAAAACATTTATAAAATTAATTTTATAACAGCAACAGTAACAGCAATGATATTTAGCTAGCTCGTATCAAGTTATTGTCAAGAGATTATGTTTAAGTTTAATTATCTAGTTTAAGTCTAATATTTTTAATACATATTGTCAATGGTTCTGTCTATATTAAGGTGTTATTATTATGACGGACCTTGTGTTTAACTTAAGTTTTTCTTTTTTTTAAGATTTTAATTTAATTAAGTTTTCCATTATTATATATTTCTTCCTCACTTTTGTTTTTGCCTGTGATCTTAATGTTTTGTTTCAATTTTGTAGTTTTAACTTGGCCTGAGGAGCCTGATTGTTCTGTATGTCTAAAATGTCATGTAATTTGATGTAGCTTTTATACATTTAATGAATATGTAATGCATGTTGTGCTTACCTGTAAGAGGTTGATACACTTGACCCGATCTGATTCATGTAACCCATAAATGTTTTAGTGTACTCAATTGTTGGTGAGCCAAATAAATAAATAAAAATAAATAAATAAATAACGACGGTCGCGCTTTAATGCTACCACCGGATCCGGATTGGATAGAACTTAATGTTGCAGCTTATTACTACTCCACTGTAGGCAAGGGCGTCCTCTAAAAATGAAAGGGCATAAGTCATAGTTCACCTCGCAGCCCTAGTGCCAGTTGGCAGACTACACATGCCATCAAGACCATTTTTTGAAAACTACCTACCAGAGAACGGGCAGCAGCGTTTTTCTGTGAACTATTATGACCATCAAACTGCGACCGCCAACCCGTCTGCGTCCGATTATGGCATATCCCCCCTTTATTTGGAGAGGCTTTTGTCCAGCAGTGGATGTACTTTGACTGACATGATGAATGACTAAGTCATACATCATTCTTTTTGATTTTATCGTTCAGTACGCCCAGCAGGCCTCAGATAAAATTCGACGGCTATTATAAATAATATCTTGGGATAATTAATACTACGCCGTCTCCATCTAAACAAGGCAGAGCCTGTATTATGGTAACCAGACAACTGATAAACATACTGATTTATTTAGAAATACATATATTACAGACTAGCTGTGCCCCGCGGTTTTACCCACGTTAAATTTAATAAATTGTCACAGCTTCTCCCCCGTAAGTGATAGCGTGATAATATGTAGCCTATATGTTGACCCGACCTCTTAGTAATATTCATGCTAAATATGAAGTAAGTCCATGCAGTACTGTTTGAGTTTAGCCCGGACATACATACAGACAAACAGATAAACAGACAAAAATTGTAAAAACTATATTTTTGTCTTCGATATCGATTGAACATCACGCGCCAGGTATCCTTCAAAAAAAATATTCAATGTACAGTTTTCACTTTCCTACGATTTTATTATATGTATAGATAATAATGTACCATAGGCAAGGACAAAGTAATCGTGATTACCACACAAGGAGTGGTTCTGGTGCGGATATAACTAACGGCCTCTGGCGCAGTAGACAGGGTCTCTAGTCATTAGACTAACAGGCCAGTTAGGGCAGTTTAGTTTAAGAGACCGATGGCTTAATGTGCCCACTGAAGCACAGAGACACACAAAAAACAATTTTTCTTTCCTTTTTTATATACAAAATTGAACCACTTTTGTGGTCACCCATCTATACACTGACCGCAAGACCAGGTGCCTTACCTCACCAATCACTTGAGAGAGCAACTGTTATAACCGCGTTATTTAGATGATTGGTAGGCTATTTTAAGTTATTGTCAGTAAAATTACTTATAACTTTAATTAGTGACTATCTTGATTTATAATGTTAGATATATGAATAATTTGTACCTATGTACAATGTCTTTAATGTAAATCTACTAGCAAAAGGACTGATATGATTTTAAGTATCCTATCCTGATAACTTATTTTTATACTACAAGAATCACTAAGGCATCTTTGAATGTTTCAAATGTTTAGATATATTCATTTAATGTTCTTTATAAAAAAAGAGTGCGCTAATGGAATTTGTACATACAACACATATGTTATTCAAATACCTTTGTACTATTAAATTTAATGAATTAGAAATTAAATGCAAGTCATAAATTATCCGGGTAGTATCGAGGCGACTACGCCAATGCAGTCGCAGTATAAAATTCATCATAATGGATGGATCACATCAGCACATCTCACCTTAATCATCTCAATTGATTATGTCATAACTCAAAGGCAAACAAACTACGTTTATAAGCGAAAAGATATTCTTTGATTAACCCAAATATTTTGATATATTACTATATTCCCACTGACTTAGTCGGACTATAATTGGGTATTTAGATTGAGGGCTACACTGTCGAACTTTTATTATTTAAAACAATAGATTCAGATTACGCTTATAATTCGGTATACAGAGCCCATTATAATTTATCTACATTAGAAGTTAAGAATAGTAAAGAAGACATTGTTGGACGAAATTTTACTTTACCGCCATCTGTTGAAAATTTTCCGTACTTAATAGCATTTTCATTGAGAATGTGAGGTCAGAAGTTTCAGCAGTTTGTTATTCCATTATCTTATCATAGAGGGTGCTCTGTAAGGTTCATGTTTTAATCAGCTTTGTGCCTAATTTGTTAACAGCTTTGTTATTAGTTACGAAGATGGAGCCACTTCTACACTGGCTCAAAGTTATGTAGGTAAATAACTAAGCTTGGCACCATGACCGTTGTTATTCTCGAAACAGTTACATATTAATAGATCAAATTATAACGCGTGTGTGGTTTTAGTTGACTTTTACTCACATTCATTTTTATCTTGGCGGACGGAGTAAGTATTGTATATTTCAACTGTGTAAATAATATCTACAAAGTAGGGAATTATTATTTCTGATAGTGTGCGGGCAGCACTAGACTGGCCGTTGTGGAGATCCTTGGGGGAAGCCTTTGTCCGGCTGTGGCCGTTCGGCTGATGTGTATCGAGGCCTCAAACATGATTGTCTTCTATAGTAGGTATATATAAATATTAAGTGAGTAAGTTGGAGTTTACTATAATTTAGGCCTAGCATTTCCACGAGATTCTTACTTACTACTCGTACTAACATTTTGAAGAAATAGAGAGTGACCATATTTTAAGAACTCTATATAAGTATATTAATGCAATTGATCTAGACTGAGAAAATTGTAAATATAAATCATTATCATCATCATCATATCAGCCGAAAAACGTCCACAACTGGACAAAGGCCTCCCCCAAAGATCTCCACAATTGCCGGTCTTGCGCTATTCGAATCCAGCAGTGTCCAGCGAACCGCACAAGTTCATTGGTCCATCTTGTAGGGGGCCTGCCCACGCTGCGTCTTCCGGTTCGTGCAGCGTGGGCAGGCCCCCTACAAGATGGACCGATGATCTTGTGCGGGTCGCTGGACACTGCTGGATGCCGTGGTAAATATAAAAATTTTGGTTAATTATTATATGTATAACCGACTCCAATAAAAGGAGGAGTTAACAGTTAGACTGTATTTTTTGTTATGTTTTTAATTCGTAGCATTTGTATTAATAAATTATATTTCTCGTCGTGATAATGGAAAATTTTAAGCTAAATGAATGATTTTAATATTGTTATACTTTACTCGCAAAGCTTGCAGTAGGCCACTAAACTGGCCATTAGAAACTCTGAATTAAAATATGTGAATTTAAAATTCGAATTTGAATGTAAATGCTGTTGGTATTCATAATATTAGACAATTGCGTGTGAGTTTACGTCGAATCATAGTAATTTCAAATAATATCAAAACTTATTATGCAAGGAAGGCAAGATCATTGTCAATTTATTTCTACAAGTACTGTTGTTATCCAATCTTGTAATGTACTAGGTACTTAGAATAAGAAACGTCTGTGATATATTGTAAAATTAATTAAAACAGTTGCTATGGCGATTCAATTGGGGAAATTTGACAGATTGGGGTAGCTTGATGTGCTGGCGTCTGTACTTACCTACAGGTTGGTTTTGGTATAGTACGTATCATCCGTTTGAAAGTTTGTGCTGTCGATTGGGTCCCTCGATGATTCACAATTTCACCCAGTAGGTGGTGCTGCGATGAGATACCTGGGTTCTATTTACATATGTAGTTAAGGCAGTACATAAGTTTGCCGGGATAGCTGGTCTTTCTTAAAAAAATAAGACATTTAAATTTGGAAGGTGACAAAATATTCAACCACTATATATTTGTAATGAAATGAGATCATCTCACACTAACTTAAAAAAGACCTTGAAAATGGGAAAGGAAAAATTTGTCCCCAAATTCGTCGATATTTTATTATGCAGAGATGATGCTATTCTGGTTTCATTTTATTCTTTCTTTTTCATTTAGTAATATGTTTTGTATATCTTTTTAACTTGCTTTGTCCTTTATCCAAATTTATAGTGCACCTACTACAGTTTTGTCTGCATCACCCAAAGGTCGACTGGTAGAAAATGCCTACGGCATTAAGTCCGCCTCTGTACTTATATGTGCATGAAGTTTTAAAATAAAAAATAAAATAAAAATATTTCTTTATTAACTAGTACCTAATTAAAACATTTTTTACAGCCATTTTTTTTTAATTTAATGATTAGGTTTTTTTAAAAATAAATTTTCAAAAAGTTTGGTTTTGTTTTAAATTTTTAGTATTTAATTATTTCCTTTTGTAATCAAAAATGTTTATAATAATAATAATAAAAGCATTTATTCTCTCCTCACAAGATGAACTTTACAATAATCATATTTAACTTAATGTACATCGATCTTAATTAGTTCAACTTTGTGAGGGACTGGTGCCTGATTTAGGTTTTTAACAAAACCTGTATTACAGGTCACCAGGACCCTCCCGCGGTTAAGCCATTTTAATACAACAAAAAATGAACAAGTCGTATGGAACAGCGTTATAACAGAAATAAGTAAGGTGAAACACACTTTTATAACTAGTAATTACAGAGAGACTATGTAAACTTAATTCTAATTATTATTGCTAAGATAACCATCCTTATAATCAAAGTGAAGAGTGAAGAGCGTGTGAATGGTGAATATTTGTGTCAAGAAAGAGGGAATTGTGAGTGTGTGATAGAGTGTTAATTATTGAAATTACTGTCGTATGTTGTGTCTTTTTTTTTGTCCCCTCACACCTGCATCTACAGGTATGAAAAATCAAAAAGAAAGACGTGTTAGTGGAATTGAACTATGTGTCGGTGTGAGTGAGTTGTGCTAGTGAGTAACGAGTACCAAAGAAAAAATTTTTTTATATGAGAGGCGTTAATAATTTTTCTGTCTCAAGATAGTCCAAACCTTTGAGGTAGTTAGTTACTAGAAATTTGCAGCGGTTTTTATGGCAGGAGTATATGTTGAGTTTAGTATTTATTTTATTATATAGAAAATAACCTAAAAAGCAATAAAATCTATGGGAAAGAGCAGTATTAAGTTGTTTAGGAGGGCATACATGACCTATTCTACGTTTATCTTTTCTGTTATTTGGGTCGTAAGGTAATTGTGAATGTTTAAAGAGTACAGTAAGCAATATAAATCTTTGTCTTACCGTAAGTACATTCCATCTCTTATAGACATCGACAGTGGGATGGCAATACGGCAGAAAGGCAGCCACCTTTAGGATTGCACGCTGGGCTCTTTCAGCTTCTATTAAGTGGGTCTTAGCTGCACCTCCCCAAGAAGTTATGCAGTAGTCTATAATAGATTGGCATAAGGCATAGTAAACTAATTTTACTGTATTGTAATCTGCGGCAACTCTTAGACTCTTAAAAATGTAGATGAGCTTACGTAGTCTTGGCACAGGGCATTGTATGTGAGGTTTAAAGTTTAAAAATTGATCGATAACTATTCCAAGATATCTAGTGCTCTCAGTTCTTTCAAGAACGGGGCAAGAACACATTGAAGTCGCAGAATTACAGTCATGTGCAGTAATTGTGAAAGAAGAAGGTGGGAGTAAGTTTGATCTCTGTGCAAATGTAATGTATTTCGTTTTGGTAATATTTAAGGTAAGAATGTTAATTTGCAGCCATTTTTTTACTGTATCGAAACCTTTTTGTGCAGCATCAAAGACCTCATCCCAGGTGAAACCACGAAAAAAGAGAGCAGTGTCGTCAGCAAACGTAATTATCCGCCCCTCTTTTACATCCATTTTGCAAAGATCATTGATATATACCAGGAATAGAGTTGGTCCGAGTATACTGCCTTGTGGCACCCCGAAAGTGACTGGAAGTTCATTGCTAGACCTATTATCAATTACAACTCTTTGCCTTCTACCAGTAAGATAACTCTCTATTAAGTCATGAGAGATTCCCCTAATTCCAAGTCCCTCCAATTTAGTCAGTAAGTGCGGGATAGAGACTGTGTCAAATGCCTTGGCTAAATCGAGGAACACTGTTAGACATTTCTGTTTGGTATCAATATTATTTAAAGCCAAATTAAGCAGTTCATGCACTGCGTCATTAGTCGACTTACCCCGGCGGAATCCAAATTGAGTTGAGGCAATTAAATTGTTTTTTTCGAGGTAGTGGATGAGCCTACTATTTATGAAGCGTTCCAGGATTTTTGACAAAGCCGGCAAAATGGAAATAGGTCTATAGTTATTGACACAGTCCCTTATCCCCCCCTTATGAATGGGTTTGATCAAAGCAATTTTAAATGCAGTCGGGAAAACTCCGGCAGAGATAGCCAAGTTACAAATGAAAGTAATAGGTCCGGTAAGTATATGAATATATCTTTTAATTACTTTAGATGGTATTTTGTCGAAACCTACGGCACATTTCTCCTTTAATTCCATAATAAGCAAAAATACTTCTCTTTCGTCAGTTGGAAGCATCATGAAGGAATTCAATGGTGAGGAGTGAGTATTTTTGGTAAAAAAGGGATCTAATTGATTGTTTTGGTTTTGTGACATGATTTTTTCTGATAAACTCTTACCAACTTCTGCAAAAAAACTATTAACCTTATTTAGGTCACTATCGTAATTACCTGGACTTAGAAGACACGGCGAATGATCCGCTGTCTTTTTAGAATTTGTGATATTTTTAATAACTTCCCATAACTTTTTATTGTTACTCTTAGCATTTTCAATCTCTTTTTTCTCATAATTCCTTTTTGCTTTTTTAATAATAGAATTACACATATTACGGTACCTCTTGTAGGTTATTTTTACAATCTCATTGTCGGGATTTCGTTTAAGTTTCTTGTAAAGACTGTCCCTATTCTTCATGCAACGAAGTATTCCTGTGGTAACCCAGGGTTTACTGATCCTTTTGCGGTTGGAGGTACTAATAATTTTAATGTTATTACTGATAGCCGAGGAAAGGTTTTGAACTAGAAGATTTGTAGCTTGGTTAACATCAAGACATTGAAAAATTGATTGAAAGTCGATCAATTCAATACATTTGTCAAGTCCCATAAAATCTATATTAAAATTTTTGTTGACAGTAGTCTGAACGGGATTTTAATTTGTCGCTAAAAGCTACACTTTCGTGATCTGTAATTGCAGATTCGAAGATAAGGCAATTGACTTCTAATTTAGTTTTTATCATTAAGTGGTCTAGGCAAGTTCGTCCATGAGTAGGTATAGTATGACCTGGGAGCATACCATGACTAGCAAGGATGTTAAGGTACTCATGAGCTCGATTGTCTTTACTATTAGGGGTTATGTCAATATTAATATCACCGCACAGAAATATGTTTTGAACTCTTCTTAATTGAAAAAGTAGAGCATCCAAAGAATTAAAAAATTCCGTGGTATCTGTTTGGCCAGGCGGTCGGTATATACCTATAATACAGATATCTGAGTTGAGCTTTATAATGAGGCAGTTTGCATTTTTGATCTGTGGTGATTCAACGGTTACTTTTAGGTTTTTATTATAATAAATGACTACACCTTCATTTTGAGAATTGTGGGTGGTGGTTGATGCATAAGAATATTCTTCAATTTCTGGTATAGGTTTGGCAGAGTGTAACCAACATTCAGTCAAAACTAGAACATCCCAAGCCACTTAGGATCTATGTAGGAGAGAAAAAAATTTGACATGTTACAATTAATACTGCGGATATTTTGGGATAACAAATTGAGTGTACCGAATTTTGAATGTAGGATATGTTTATTTGCGTCGTCTATGTCACAAATTATTGTATTTGCCACTTGTAATGAATCCAGTTCTGAGTTTAAAGTTTCAATGTTATTCATGTTTATGTAAGTTAATATGTATTGAAGCAGACACGTCTAAAGCGTGTCTGTAGGTTTTGTAGAAGTATATATGAAAAAACTAAGATCTGGAAACTAACAACGGCAAAGAATAATCTGACATATTTTAAAAATAGTTTTATTTTATTATTTATTTTAGTTATGTAAGACGACGATACTCGTTTGTTTATGTTAATTTTGGGTAAGTGATTAGTATGGTGAAATTGGTGTGGTGGTTGATGTAGTGTACTTGAAGTGTAATAATATATGTAAAACTCTCCGTAATAAATAATGTGTATGAAGAAAAAATCAATAAAACTAGCACTTTTTGTATTTATAACTAAGTTACTCATAAAATACACTGGCATGCAAAAAATCTTATAATAATATCCACGGAGAGTAAAGAGATTGTACAAATAAACTAGTGATTGAATAATTTTGTTAATTTGGGGTTCATCTACGATACGAATGGGCGCGTCGGTTTCGTCTTTCTTAACGAAGATATTCCCAAATGAAGTCCACGCAGCGGCCAGTTTTTTCTCTCTGACATATTCACGAGCAACGTAAAATAATCGACTAGACTTTGCTGTTAGAGCTTCCGATATGATATGTATTTTGAGTGCTTGGCAGCTGTAGCTGTTCAGTGTTAAATGGAGGTAGGTTATTTGCACGACGGGTCTTGATTACTTGTTTGTATGTCGATATAAGGGACTCTTTCCTGTGAGTGGTAATAAATTCAGCAAAGACAGCGTTCGACTTCGATCGAAATACGTTTTTTATCTCTAAATCTGGAATAGGGGCGCTGAGCCCCAATTCTATTCCTATTTTTTTAATTAGAGAAATTAAGGTTAATTTGTTCTCTTTATCTTGTTTTGGTAAGTTGCGTATTTCAATGGAAGAACTTATGTGGCGTTTTTCAAGTGTATTAATCTTAAATTCAAGGCTAGAAATTTGAGGTTTGTATTCTTGGATTTCTTTTTCTATCTGAGCAGTTCTAATAATTAATGCATCGTATTTATCGGACATATTTTTGAGAGACGACTGAATGTTTTTATTTTGCTCAATAATAGTACGCATTGTTAAGTTTAACTGTTGTAACTTTTCATCTTGTTGGGACTGAAAATTCTCAAATAAAGCCTTCATCGCGGTAATAGTAGTCTCGGGGTACTCGTCTGCCGTACGCTTCGGTCTCTTGGTAACATTATTAAAGACTTCCTCTAGATCCATGTCGCTAGACACATTTAGCGCCGAGTCAGAATTATAGTGAACTGGGGTAGTTGGGGACTTAAACATGCGCGGTGTTATCGGTTGCGGCGATCTACGTACAGACATCTTGTTAAAACATTTGGTTCTGTTTCTTAGAAAAAACATCGTTTTCTTCCATGGTTATCACGTCTATGTTTTGTTTTAGTAAAACCAAAATACTATTAAAAACAACTGACTATAAAACAAATAAATATGTGATTACGCTTACCCTTTAGCTTAAAACACAATTTGAGTACCACTCTGTAGTAGACCGATGTAAACATTTTACGATCAATTATTACGTGATTTAATTAACGAGATATAATTAAATCATGCATAACAAAGGGTACGTGGTCTCGTAATTGTAAAGGAAACATAAATTGCGGCGAACCTAATTTCAACTCCTATTATGAAATCATTTTCAAAAGGCAACATTTTAACGGGTATTTTCCTTGTTATAAAAATACTCTCTCTACATAAAACGTTGTACAACATTTATTGTAAGTTTTTTTAGGGTTATTTTAATGTTTATATTAGATTAACTTGCGGTTGTGGTTTTGGCTTCTTGAAATTTGATCTTTCTATGTAAACCGGACATTATTGTTCTTTTCTAAGAACAATAATGTCCGGTTTACACGGTACACGGTTTGACTAGGACTCTTTTTATCTAACCGACTTCAAAAAAGAAAAAGGTAGAGGAGTAAAGATACAAAAACATACCTAATGTTAAAATTTTAGGTACAATCAGCGATCTTAGAACTAAATAGAGATTTCTTTCAGACATCATTTTCGGTTTGTATGTTTTTTCGTTTGTATTTATGTTGCCTGAATTCTCCATTATTTGTCAATTGATCTTGCTTATAATGATTTAAGAATAGCTCCATATAAATTATGGTATGTTTTTTGTTTGTATTTATGTTACCTGATATCTCCGTTATTTGTCAATTGATGTTCATACTAATGATTTAAGAATGGCTATGGAGCCATTCTTAAATCACAAAATAAAACAACAAAATAACGGAGACATCAGGTAACATAAATACAAACAAAAAACATACCATTATTTATATGGATAAATAATGGTATGTTTTTTGTTTGTATTTATGTTACCTGATGTCTCCGTTATTTTGTTTTGATGTTCATAATAATTATTTAAGAATGGCTCCATATAAATTATGGTATGTTTTTTGTTTGTATTGATGTTACCTGATGTCTCCGTTATTTGTCAATTGATGTTCATAATAATGATTTAAGAATGGCTCCATATAAATTATGGTATGTTTTTTGTTGGTATTTATGTTACCTGATGTCTCCGTTATTTGTGAATTGATGTTGCATATAATGATTTAAGAATAGTTCCATATAAATTATGGTATGTTTTTTGTTTGTATTTATGTTACCTGGTGTCTCCGTTATTTGTCAATTGATGTTCATAATAATGATTTATGAATGGCTCCATATAAATTATGGTATGTTTTTTGTTAGTATTTGTGTTACCTGATGTCTCCGTTATTTGTCAATTGATGTTCATAATAATCATTTAAGAATGGCTCCATATAAATAATGGTATGTTTTTTGTTTGTATTTATGTTACCTGATGTCTCCGTTATTTTGTTTTGATGTTCATAATAATGATTTAAGAATGGCTCCATATAAATTATGGTATGTTTTTTGTTTGTATTGATGTTACCTGATGTCTCCGTTATTTGTCAATTGATGTTCATAATAATGATTTAAGAATGGCTCCATATAAATTATGGTATGTTTTTGTTGGTATTTATGTTACCTGATGTCTCCGTTATTTGTTACTCGATAATAATAATGATTTCAAAATGGCTCCAGATACATTAATGCATATTTTAGTTGTTTCGCTGGGTCTTGTTTTGGAGTTTGGGTTCTCGGCGGATATGGTGTGGTTATATTCGTTGCCACATAACACCAATGAATATACGGGAAGAGAACTGTAAGTTTGATCGACGTTGTAAGCTACACAAGCATGTAGAAGACGTGCTGATACGTACTGCGAAGAACAACGGATATGAAAGACAAGTAAATAAGAACCAGTCTCTAAAATACTTGTAGGTATAATTTTATTTGCATACAATTCTTCGACTGTTCTTTCAAATAAAATATACCCGAGTCCCTTGATAGAAATTGTGGAGAACGTTGTAGCACAAAGGAATAGATAAAGGCATGCTTCCGATGTTTATAGACAATCGCCACCACTTTAGCGCCGCGTAACACCAGTCGGTAAGTGGTCGGCGGGTACCTAGGCGCCCGGCTACTATAAAGATGGATGATCGCCAAAGTGGTTAATTTATGAGGGACGTCAGTGTGTCGGTGCGGGTTGGAGTCGTATGACAACAATCGTCAAGTCATATCAGAGGGCTACCGGGTGGCTTGAATAACTGACACCAGGGTATCCATAGCCCATAATATATTGTAGGTAAAATAAACATATTTATTATGTACCTTTTGAGTAAGTTTTTCATAGTTCAAGTGTTCTGTTGGCGTGGCTGCTGTGTTGTGTGCTAACTAAATAACTGAGGAGTTTTAAAGCCGCAGCCATCAAAAGTTAAGACTCATTTGCCATTACAAAAGAAACGACACGATGTAAACACACAATGTCATTAAATTATAAAACAACGACGAATGTAATTTAAATTATATAATAAATAACATATATATATAATAAACTAGCGGCCCGGTACGTGCTTCGCTACGTATAAGACATAGTAATAGAAAAATGAGTCATTTAGTCAAACAAAAAACAATTTTTCGTGCTCATCACACAAATATTTGCACTTACCGGGATTCGAACCCAGGACCACCAGCTTCGTAGGCAGGAACATTACCAACTAGGCTACGGTGATCGTCAACAAATTAAAAAGAAAAGATTTGTAAACAAATATTTCTACATATATTGACACTTATTGGCAACCCATCACGACTATCTATTACTCCATGGATCCATTCCTGATGGATTCGAACACAAGTACTTTAATATCTCCTGAAATCTGTCGTCGGTCGAAAAAAAAAACAAAAAAATAACGCGCAATATCCCAAGCCCGAAGTTAACTCCGGAAAACACCCAAGTAACGAAAAAGTAACGTTTGTAAGTTATTTAATGACCCCATAAAAATAAAAGTTATTGAAGGTAATATGTGAACAATGAAATAAAACACAGATTAAATTTTATCTAAATTAAATGTCAAGGTAATCAGAATAAAGCTTTTCTGATAAAGCGGTACATGACAGCTCGTTTTGCGCGGTTAAGGTCACACATCGTGTTTCGTTTGACCTGACTGAGTCTGGGCGTGCTTGCGTTGCATGTTTGTGAAGACCCCAAAATACAGGATATTTTTTATCCTAGTTCGGGCGTTGTTTTTCTACTAGTATCTTCATCTTTTGAACTTTATCTGTGACTGTTTACTGTGCTACATGAGTAAGATGTTTTGGGTGAGGAAGGAAATTACCGATTTTTAATACTGACAAATTTAAAAATAGATACATAAAATCTATATAGATTCCAGAGATATTGTTTTATAATAAAGTTACTAATTAGTTTGCCGCCATATTTCAATTCTACGAAAAAAAAAACCGGCCAAGTACGAGTCGGACTCGCCCATTAAGGGTACCGCAGCAGCAAGTATTTCAGTAGATTAAATGAAACGTAAATTGTGGATTACGATTTATGACGTATTAAAAAAAAACTACTTACTAGATCTCGTTCAAACCAATTTTCGTTGTTAGTTTACATTGTAATGTACATGATATATTTTTTAGTTTTATTATTCTCTTATTTTAGAAGTTACAGGGGGGGGGGACACTCATGTTTCCACTTTGGAAGTGTCTTTCGCGCAAACTATTCAGTTTAGAAAAAAATAATATTAGAAACCTCAATTTTTTTTTAAATTTCATTTGAATGTATGGGGTACCCCCAAAATGATTATTCTTTTTCTAGTTTTGTATGAAAATCTTAATGCGGTTCACAGAATACATCTACTTACCAAGTTTCAACAGTACAGCTCTTATAGTTTCGGAAAAAAGTGGCTGTGACATACGGACGGACAGACAGACAGACAGACATGACGAATCTATAAGGGTTCAGTTTTTTGCCATTTGGCTACGGAACCCTAAAAATGTAACAGGGCAGCAATGCAGTACGGATAAAGGTCGAATAGTTATAATACACATAATTATCAATATCTTATTTCTAGGCACAATTGCATTTGTAATGGTTGATTTTTACTGTAATTCTTGACTAATTCCGGTTGTCCGGTGGACTTGTTCACGTCACTTCAATTCATTCGCGTCGTCTAGGCGGTTCTGCAGCAGAAGGCCTTCTAATATACTTATTTCTTTATATTTATTAATATGAATTTATAAATATCTTTACATTCATAGTTCCGGTGTAAAAAGCAGGCTTCGTCGTCCCTGTATTTTTAAACTAACTGCGCCCCGCGGTTACACCCGCGTTAAATTTTATAAATTATCACAGCTCCTCCCCCTTAGGTGATAGCGTGATAATATGTAGCCTATATGTTGACTCGACCTCTAAGTAATGTTCATACAAAATTTGAAGTTAATCCATGCAGTACTTTTTGAGTTTAGCCCGGACATACACACAGACAAACTGACAAAAATTCTATTAACTATGTTTTCGGCTTCGATATCGATTGTAGATCACGCCCCAAGTATCCTTTTTAAAAATATTCAATGTACAGTGTTGAATTTCCTACGATTTTATTATATGTATAGATACCAATATCGAACTTTGACAGAAGTTCAGTAGTCAGCAAAAGCGGAATCATTCCTTAAGCGAAAAGTGAAGATTTGGCCGCAAGCTTTTCTCTCATTCAACTTAAAGCCTTGTAGGTGGTATATAAGGAAACGCTCGAAATGAAATTTTGGTGCGGGCTTTGAATCGTTTGCAAGTGGGATGGTTCCGATTACATATTTTTTTAAGGTAATGTTGATCCGTCCTTTGATTTTGTTGAGAATACAAAAGGTAATGAATATTATAATATGTATAATCTATAAGACATTTTTATTGGTTCAGATAGGCAGATCGGTTTTCAGCTAATGACAGAATGAATAAGTCGTAATGTATATAATTAATTATATATTATATAGATAATTAAACATAATCTCTTCACAATAACTTGATACGAGCTAGCTAAATATCATTTCTGTAATAAAATAAATTTTATAAATGTTTTCATACAACATGTACCTAAATATCTATGTTACTAGAAATAATATCTAATGTATACAACTATATTACTACAAACATGTTCTGACTATTTACAAGCGCTTTTTTAAAGTCTACGTGAATAAAAACCTTTTTTATTTATTTATTTATTGTATTTTATTTAGTAGCATAAATATGTTTGAAGACTTCGCTATGTATACATTTTGAAAGGTTTTCCGTTTTGGTTGTACCATTCACACAGGCCAGGCATACTTCTTCTCTCATTAAGCCGAAACCATCTCAGCATATCTTTTTCAATCTTTGTTACGTAAGAGAGTGCTATGGTGTGAAAGAGGATGTACCCCTTTCACACCATAACACTCTCTTACGTCAGTATTTCGTATTCTGCCTTGACTACTCTATGTAACCATTTAGAAAGTATAAATTTAGTAGTCTTTTGTTCTTCAT
This sequence comes from Pseudoips prasinana, assembly GCA_951640165.1. Classification (NCBI taxonomy): domain Eukaryota; kingdom Metazoa; phylum Arthropoda; class Insecta; order Lepidoptera; family Nolidae; genus Pseudoips; species Pseudoips prasinana. The sequence goes on from OX621239.1 coordinate 12,684,558, forward strand.
TTATTTAACGACTGCTAAGCAATACAGTAGCTTGTTAATTCAATTACTTTCGCTAGTGATCCGCCCCGGCTTCGTACGGGTAGATAGACAGAGATAAATTAGTATCTTAAATTAATACTTTACAATATTTACTGTATAATGAACTTTATAGGCAATTCTAAAGAAAGGCCAGTAAGACGTACACAAAACAGGTGAGCATGTATGAACAATATAATGAGAGTAAATGAGTCAAGAGACAAATGGAAATCCGTTGTCTCTATCGTTGTGCTTACCCCTCTGGAAAATAGCGTGAGTTAATTGTATAGGGTAATTAACTTACGCTATTTTCCAGAGGGGTAAGCACAACGATTGAGACAACGGATTTCCATTTGTCTCTTGACTCATTTACTCTCATTATATTGTTCATACATGCTCACCTGTTTTGTGTACGTCTTACTGGCCTTTCTTGAGAATATCTCCAACTTGGTTAGAGAATGTTCCAGTTGTAGCGTTCACACATGAAAATCTTCTGTCATTCAGCCCAAATCATCTCAGCGTATCATTTTCAATCTTTGTTACTACATCCTCTTTTGTACCACAGCGCTCTATTACGACAGTATTTCGTATTCTGTCTCTCAAACTCAAATTTAAATTGACATTTACCGATAATAATATAAAAAATATATTCTGTAACATTATTTGTATCGCATCTTGTGGTTCCCGGCCTAAGAATAAGCATCCGGTGGGTGTCGTATGAGGCGACTAAGCGAATACACCAGGTAGTAGGGCAACAGCGTCACCTGTACTATAGCACCTAACTGCGGCTGCCAACTCGATATTATTATCTTATTTTTTGCTCTAGGTACAATTGCTTTTTAAATGGTTGGTTGTATTTTACTGTAATTCTTTACAAATTCCGGTTGGATTTCAAACTAACCGAAATGTTCCCGATTTGTTTACACAATTTCATTTCATTTGCGTCCTCTAGGCGGCTCAACAGTATAAAGCGTCCTAATAAACTTATACTAATATTATAAAGGCGAAGTTTGTGAGTGTGTATGTTTGTTACTTCTTCATGTCTAAACGACTGAAGTGATTTTAATAAAATTTGGTATGGAATTAGCTGACACCCTGGATTAACACCTGCATTTTATGCATTCAAGCGTAAAATATTGGAAGCGTTAGCATAGGGATTTCTTTTCTTAGTCCAATAAGAACTTTTTTAATTGTCTTTAAAGCATTTTTATCTGTGTTAGTTATAGTATTTTTATTTGTTTTTAATTTAAAATAACTTGTATTGTATATCAACGTTGTCTATGTTTAGTGTGTGTTGTGCATGCCTATATATAGGTGTACATATAAGAACTGAATTATACAGTGAGCTAAGATTTAAATGTTGTGTATGTATATTGTTGGTGTGTCTATAATAAATAAATAAATAAACACCTGTACTATACCTGTTACCTGTACTATAGCACCTAGCTGCGGCCGCCAACTCGCATGCCAAGCGCGGTGACTACGGAAAACCCATTCAAATTGCAACTTAATAGAAACCTTTATGAGAGGCTTATACCAGTGGACGAGATCAGGCTGTTAATCTTATTTCCATCACATCAATAGTGATAATGACTTTGTAAATCGTAAGTTTATAACATCCTATATACACCTCGGGTCGCATAACAGAAACTGGTTATAACTCAAGCAAAGAACTACTTCGGCGAACGGACGAGTGCCTTCATGTTACCGCGATTGGTAAATGCCTTACCTACCTCTACCATTAGGGATAATATTAATGAGCTAAATATGAAACATGTACTCAACCGACACTTATAACTATACATACATACACCCACGCCTGTCTCCCAGAGGGGTAGGCAGAGACAACGGACTTCCATTTGTCACGATCCTTGCACACCACTTTCGCCTCGTTTACTGACATTATATTCTTCATACATGCTCGCCGGTTTAGGGTACTTCTGACCTGACCTTTCTTTAGTACGTCTCCGATTTGACCAGATAATGTTCTACGAGGTCTTCCCCTTCCGGTTGTACCATTCACACAGGCTAGGTATACTTTTTTGTCAATCTTCTTTCATTCATCCTTTCTAAATGGCCAAACCATTTTTTAACTAATTACAATTTATCCTAGTATTTTTATTGTTCGTTAGCGTTAAATATTTTTTAATATTAATATTATTCTATTCATATCTTATTTAATTGTCTATTTCTGTATCGTCAATATATTGTCTATGTCTAAATCTTTATCGATGTGTAAATGTGACTACACGTGTGGCGCAGCGGCTATGACAGTCGCTTCGCCGCCTCGTGTCGCTGGCTCGAGTCCCGCGCCGGACAACTATTTGTGTGACCCATAAATAGTTGTTCAGAGTCGGGATGTAATTTGTGTCCGTCTATTATATATTTGTAAAGTACCCCGCGACACAGGGCCTAGATTCCCTAGAGGGGGCGTTGTCTTTTTAAAAATTAGGAATTAGTATCGGAGACGAACTGTAAAGTGGCACACTCACACAATTAATTAGGTTTAAGTGTCAGTTCATAAGAAAATCCTTGTGTTTATTCATGTTTTACGGTAGTTTTTAAATAATAAAAAGAATCCCTTAAATAAATAGAATCCTAGTTAAAAATATCTTGATCTAATCGATCAATTGCATACAATTTAAACAGCGTAAACATCCTGGTCACAGCTGATTAACCAACGGAAAGATTGTATGATTGTCGGTTCATATCGCCCATTTTGAATAATATCCTCATCAATCTACCAAATCCATGTTTACATTATCCCTTTTCTCTATCCAGGGATACGTCATTATGCCATACAAAATATGTTCCGCCTTCATAAGCTTTTATTATTGTAGTTATGTGTAATAGGGATCCGATGGTAGAAATAATTTTCCTGTTATTTGATTTTGTAGCTTACTCGTATTTTATTTATGTCGCAGTGAAGAGCAGCAAGCAAGGTTATTAAGAAAAACCTAGATAGTACGATAGTAAGTGTTAGTAAATTAAAGATCAGTTTAAAAATACAAATTATATACTTAATAGAGAAAATAACAGGACACATTTTGTTTAGAGGACATTCCTTTTTACTATTTTAGTTATATGTATGTAATATAAAACTGATGGTAGAAATAATTTTCCTGTTAGTTGATTTTGTAGCTTATTTTATCTATGTCGCAGTGAAGATAGAAGAGAAAATTTATTAATAAAAATCTAGATAGTAGGTATTAGGTAAGTGTAAATAAATTAACGATCAGTTCCAAAATAATAATACTATAATAGAGAAAAATAAATAGCACGGCTGTGTGATGACGGCGGTTAATATCAGAATATCATCATCAACAGAATATCTACCAGAGGACGGGCAGCAGCTTCTTTCTGAACGCCAAGATGGTATATCCCCCAAGATGGTATATCCCCCAAGATGATTATTGGGGGAGGATTTTGTCCTGCTGTGGACTTTTTACAGTTGTTATGATGAGAGAAAAATAAGAGGACACATTTTATTCAGAGGATATTCCTTTTTATTGTTTCAGTTATATTTAATACAAAGCGGATGGTAGATTTTTTTTCTGTTATATGGTTTTGTAGCTAATTTTATCTATTTATTTGGTTTACTAACAATGAACATACATCAATAATGTTATTCGTTTGCGCCGACTGGGTAACACCACATCTTAAAATTCAGTATACACAGAAAACAATGGAATCACAACATTATTTCAATAAAAAATAAAAATGTTACCATTACTTATAAGCTTTCGATTTCAGTTATGTTTGTAACAAAAATAAGTCGTAGTAATAAATACAAAAGCTTGGACATATGTACATATTTCTCTGAATCAAACCTTTGTATGATTTTCACGGAATTCATTGGGAAAAATCTCAGTTAATGTTTCGTCATTTTCTAGAAATTCACATAAAAAATTAAATAAAAGCCCATCCGTTACCTAAAATAAACAAAATGTTAAAGCTTTTATATTATCTAACCATTGAGGAACTGAACTGGATCATATACAGTTGAACAAAGTAAGTCATGAACTATTGACAATAAATTTTAGCACTGGAGGTCCAGGAAATTAATTATAGTTTGTACAATTATTTCATCTCTCATTTTGTCTCCATCCCAAAAGCCGCTGTGCAGATTTTTGATTACTTTTAATATTGCATTTCTTTAACAAGTAAAATAGAGATAAAACCATTTTCTCTCTCTTGCTTGGTAAAGAAATTAAAAACGTGTCCGCCATCACGGGCACGCCAATTTACTTATTACTGATTTAAGTACTTGTAGCGTCGCAACATAAGTGCTGGGGATTGCGTTGTGTTCAAACACAGATAATGACGCCTTGGGTTGACACAAAATATTATTAGACCTTTTCTGGCCAGAAATAACACCTAGTAAGAAGTTGGCGAGGTTATAGGCCCGCGGCTTAGATAGGAGCTTACAGAAGTAAGGAGTTACAGGAGTAGGAGCTTACATTTTAGTGTTGTGTTTACGAGTGTGAGTAAGGTCGCCAGAGCTCATTGGGGTGAGGGGAAGGGTCAGCGACATTTGTTTGGTGACTTTTAAAGGACGTCGTGGTTGCCGACCTTTAAAAGTCAGCAAACAAGTCACTACACCTCTGGTGTTGCGATTGTCCATGGGCGGCGGTGATCACTTACCATCAGGTGACCCACTTGCTCGTTTGTCGCCCTCTCATATACAAAAAAAAATAGCACGTTAAGTACGTGCTATTTTTTATTTTTTTTTATAGCTCGTACTTGGGTTCGCCCTGTATTAGATCTTACGCGGTCGTTCTATGGCTTGATGTGGATATCCGTCCGTAGGAGTGTGAGAGTATAGAGAGTGCACTCTTATTGCATATAAACTCCTGCACTATGCGCAATTTATTAGCTGGTCTCCTCATCATCACTGCTGGACAAAAGCATCGTCCAAAAATGAGGGGATACGTCATAATCACCCGTTTTGGCAGGTAGGTTGGTGATCGTAGTATGATAGTCTCGCCTCGGCCCGACTTTTTTATTTTTTGGAACGAAGTTGTTACGACACTTTTTGCAGCTGTGCGGCGTGCGCATGTTTCTCTGTCTGTCTCTCTCTCTCTCCCTCTCTCTCTCTCTCTCTCTCCCTCTCTTATAGAAAGCAAGCCAGATATTTTCATTTCTATTTCGCATTGAACAGGTGTCGCGACGATTATTTTTGTTGAGTGTATACAGGTTTTATGTACATAATAAATAACTTCGTTCCATCCGGGTGCCCTTTGACACCTCTCAAGTTTTTTTTTATATATTTATTCTCCACACTTACAACTATTTTTACAGGTACAACCCAATACAATAGTGTAGCAAAATACTTAGACAACTTAATCTATATAACTAATTATATACAATGTTATCCTTGTGAATTCACTCAGTGTACAGGCAAAAATGTTTATATCCTCTGCTACCCTCTTTAGAATGCGAAGTGCTTGGGTCTTCTACACCCCACAAGGGATGAGATTGTGTGGTAATATTCTTTGCTGTCAGCCACACTGCAACTTCAGCCTGCATTGTTATTACGAGTACCTATATAGACGTGTACCTACTTACTTATAAGTGAATAGTGTATGATGACATTTGACGGGCCGGTTGGCTTTGTTGGTAAATGCTTGCCTTCCATGCCGCAGGCCGTGGATTTGATTCCCACCCAGGACTGATATCACCAGTCCTAAGTCTGGATGTAATTAACTATATAAGTATGATTTACAAAAAAAAGCAGCACATCAGTTATCTGGTTCCCATAGCACAAGCTCTGCGTTTTTCGTTTTTTTATCGGGTTAGTCCCACTGCAACTCCTGTAAGCCAGGATCAACGGTGGCACACAATGAAATGACACTGAGCGGTAACGCTCAGACATGTCCCGGGGAATCGCTTTAACTGTCTTGGATCCCGCAACGAATTTAAACAGAAAGAAAAAAGGCGGAGTTAAAAAATTAATAGTTCCACTTATATTAAGCTCTGCTTAGTTTGGGATCAGATGCCCGTGTGTAAACAATGTCCCAGGATATATATTATATTATTAGGATGACATTTCACATCACAACAACCATTAATATACATGTATTTAGGATGTTGTAATCTTGTTGAGAACATACGCGGCTGTTGTATCACAAAACAACAGAATTCATTTATTCCGGTGACTTGCCCTTTTGGTTTATCCAATCATTGTTGTAATATGAATGTACATAGTACATATTATTATCTATTTTATTGAGGTCTGCTCTAGGGAAACGCTGATTTGTTCTCCATCATAATATTATGTCGCCGAACTTTTGCGATGGGTTTTGTTTGATTTTGTTTGTGTATTTTGCTTAGATCAATTGTATTTGAGTACGTATCCATCCGGAGTGGAAATAAATAAGCCAATAATGAAATATAATATGATAGTATGTATTTATTATTTGACGTGAGTGAGCAAATAGAGAGATTCGTTTTCAAAAATCAAAGTAGACGATTTATCGACAAGCTTCTTAATACAAAATGTAAACCACTTTAAGTTTAAGTTAAAGTCATATTAATATAACGATATATGATATTTAAAAGAAGGTTGAAAATATATAATAATTTCAATGTGTTATTTGGATATAGATATCCAAATAACACACAATTTAAGCTACATTGCTACAAAGTTCTACTGGAAGAGATTTCTTTAGAAATAAGTAGTACCTTTGTACAATGTCTTCTCTTGTTTATTCTTTCTTTCTTTATAGTCTTAGTGTGTACATAAATTGGAAAATAAATAAATAAATAAATAAAGTTTTATCAAAATCCGTTCCGTAGTTTTTGCGTGAAAGAATAACAAACCACAACCAAAACTTTCGCATTTGTATGATGTGATTTAGACATAAAAGAAAGTACTTCAAGGGCCGATAAATATATAACGACTTGTTTCCAATCGAAATAAAATTCATCGTTTTATTAATAACTAATAAACTTTTACCACGATTTTACATGTAGTTGATATCTTCGTATTAAGTTATGGTATAATTATAATCAATATAGTTAATTATTTGTAACGATTCTCGCTCGATTCATTTTGTTTAAAACATCAATACTACAAGGCTTCTCCGAAGTTTAATTATTCTATTAGACTTAACTTGGCTTAGCGTTAACTTGACCTGCACCAAAAAGTTTGAAGCCAAGATAAATAACAGCAGGAGCTACATTTGTTTCCTGCATTTTATAAACAGTTGAGGTTTAAGAAAACACAATTGAGAGCATTTTCTAGTGCTGTACCGAGATTAAATTAAACAAGGTAATTGACCTGATCTGGGCTGTATAACGTACCTAAATAGCATAGCACCTTTTTATGCATGTAGATTCTGATTAGATAATCAGAATCTACATGCATAAAAAATAGAATGAACTCAATTTAGGTGCCTCGTGTACCGGCATAATTCTTCTAGCTACGCTCAGGCACACAATATAGTCTATGTAATATATACATATTTATTAAACAAATATATCATATATTAACTAAATATTAAAAACGTGCTGTATAGCAAGTTTAAGTCTTAAGTTTATATGGTTTTTAAACATAATGTATTTCTTTTACATAATCGTCGACTTCATCAAACTTTCATCATGTCAGCAAAAATACGTCCACTGCTGGACAGAAGCCTCCCCAAAGAATGCCATAATCGCCACGTTTGGCAGACGGGTTGGCTATAGCAGTTTGATGGGCATAGTTCACAGAAAACGCTGCTGCCCTCTCTGGTAGGTATTCCCTCGGACGATTGCGATGAACGATGACGATGACTCGGACGATGAGATAGGGTGATGATATTCTACGCCATCCCCACACAGCAACAACATCAAACTTTAGAACCACAGTCTTGTTAGGAGTAATAAAACCAGGCTAAATTCTATAGTGTTGCGTCATTTAATTACTTACTGATTATCAATTGCCACCTTCCAGGGAGCCACCTTTTGGTTCATAATGATAAATAATTTCTGGGATCAGAGTACTTCTGAAGATGAATCAACTAAGACAGATAATATAAATTAAAACAGATAAATTGTGTTAGAATGAAATATAATTATATTATATAGTTAATTTGTAATATTCCTATTCAATTTCCAATTATTTACAAGTTCCAAATGCTTCTTAAAATCGTTTTTATTTTATAAGTATAAATACATATACACATATAAATATAAATACATATAAACATAAGTTTTTAACAAAAATGTATTCTCAAATTAATGATGACACTGCTCAAGTATAAACGTTGTTGCAAATGCAATAAATTAATATTATAACAATGCAATTATTTTTATCTTGGGCATGCTGAACACTGTTCGATCAAAAGCATGTTTTTGACTCTGCTAATAACTCCACGCTGTTAGCTCGTAATGTTACCATGGTGTGTTATTGCTTGCGCTGGCGATGTGGGTCGGGTCTTTTCCTTCCCTTTATATAGAAAAGGAGACTATGGCTGTACGTAAGCCCTTATGTTATACTTGTGAAAGGGTGCTGCTTGCAGTGTCTGGTTAACTTGCGGTCAGGGTGCTTAATAATGTGCTTTTTTATTATATTGTATTCTCTTCTGCATGGCGACGTGCTTATTTCTTTGATTCAAAAAACATTATGTTTACTCGAGCAATAGAATATCCAGCAAGCAGAACTAACGGCGGGTTTATCCACCGGATAATCTCGTTTTAAAGCTTTTTGTGCTTAACTTGCTCGGGGCCTCCATATTTGTGTAATATTATAAATTTAAACCACGCAGTAGCAAAACACGTATCGATCGTACAAGTGGTCTGGGCCATCGGGTAAATCTAGTTCCTAATAATGTTAGCTTTAGTCTTGGACTCTACTACTTAACTTGGACAAGTAAAAAATAGCATGATGAATAAATTGGAATATTTCATCGAGCACAAATCGTTTCGGTTGTGTCGTTTGTTTACATAAAGCCCATAGCCACCTTTCAAATCCATCATCAGATCAGCACCGTATGATAATAATATCATATTGCCATACGAATAGATCGGATTACAATTGCAAGCTCTTCTCAATCGGCTGTGGGTGATGTCAGGGTCAAAATTAACTTACAATATTAGATTACCAACTAAAACCCACAAAAATATATACTATGACAGCTGAAGCTAAATAAAAGCTTGTAAAATAGAACGATATTACTAATTAGCGGAATTTTGAAAAACATAAAATATTTTTACGTAAACGAGAATTAATTTCGGTTCCTAGTGATAACTAAATGATAGATTATATATCTAGTGAAGACAAAGAGACCTTGGTGAATCAGTTAAACTTACACACTTCCTGTAATCGTTTACGTAGCTGCGTCATAAAAAAATTCTCCACAGTATACATAATTGGGAAAAATATTTTAAGTCAAATATTTTACAAATCTACTAGGCTATTTTACAATTCTTTGTTACAAGACTATTTATTGCTACGAAGTTATAAAGATTTTTAGAAAATATATTTTTCTACAGATCACAACATTATTTTTCTTAGGTTATCACTTATCATTTGAACTATACAACTGATACCTATAGTTTATATGAACTAATAGGTATGGTACTTTCCAATATGTCTGGCTGGATTGCTTAAAACTATAGAATTATTCTGAAAAGCACAAGTGTATGGGAATATATTTAAATTTCAATTATTTATTTAAATGCAGTCTTTTAAAACATTAAATAGGCTTTCATATCCATCTTTCAGCTGACAAGAGATACCCAGACATACTCAAACATTAGGGTAGCACTACCCGCAATAAGAAATAAATAAATATATTTATTTCATCTTGTGGGTAGTGGTACCCTAATGTTTGAGATCAATTAGTTGGTCAACCATATACATATGTTGTCTATTGCCGGTACACGCTCTTAAATGGGTAGTTACTTAACGTGTTTAACTTTTGTAACTATCCGTCTATATATCAACCGCGCACCAGCCTTGCCGATTATTAACAGATCAGCCGGACCAACTAGCTATGGACGCCCCCAACCTAACCTAGTCTGTATCTACAAAATTCGATACCAGTATTTATGTCTCATAGCAATATTACAGAAGTTCAACTGGCACACACTTTCGGAACACAATTCCCGTATTAACATAATACGCGTGCTATTTTCGTTCAAGCGACTATTTTCGCTCCGCAGTGCGAATGAACGGAGGGATAGTGAGCTCGTATTCTACTGAATAAATAAAATGTGTTTGTAGGCCGTCTTGTTATTGTTATAGGCACATTAATATATCGCTAATATTAACTGAGTATAGGGTTAAGTAGCGGCGTATCTCCGCGGGAAAACTTTAGGGACGGTTTACGGTTTCTAGGAAAAATAATCAGTAGTGTAAATTGACCTAATGTTATTTTTAGAAAACTATTCTGCTATCCCACCGGACTACTGTATTACGAACCAGGGCAGACACCATGTACACAGCTGACCTCTCATTGTATGGAAATCCTATACAACACGAGATCAGATTATACTGGATATGTATAGCTTGATATGTAGCCGTGTGTACATGGTGTCTGCCCTGGTTCGTAATACAGTAGTCCGGTGGGATAGAAGAATAGCTATTAGTATTACTATTTAGTTAATTCACCTCCCCTCTTTATAAACATTCTTTCCTGGATAGTTAAATTTATGATTTCCTGATTACTATTTATATTAACATCTAATGTTACGCAAATGTTAAAATAAATCAATATTTTTAATTTTTTTTTTATTTGTTCATGTACTGCCAGGTTATAATATTATTACAAAACTTAAAAAGAATAAATTAGTACATAATGGAACCCAATCTGATCATAATATCTATACTGAATTTAAAATTAGTACCTACCATGATTGTCGTTCGTAACAATTTTCTTCGTCAAGATCAATCTGTTTCAAGCCTCGCTTATCTTTTTAAACTTGGTAATGATGGTTTCTTTTTCTCCTTAAAGTAAAACATTTCTTTAATGCTAGGTCTTCGGAAATTCTTACTTTTACTTACTTATTTTATCTTATGGGGCCACCCAGTAGAACTTCAGAGGCCAGAATTGGACAGACCGCTATAGTAAGCCATGTCAGCATGGCTTATAATGGCATTTTGTCCAGTTGGACCGCCTTAGTTCCGGTACTAAAATTTAAGCGAAATAATTGTTTTGCCTTTACGTTTACGTTTTAGCTGACTTTGTTAAAAAAATGCTGAATATAACTGGCTGCTGTTGATCTAGTGGTTAGAGACCATAACTACTGAGGCAGAGATTGTGAAGTCGATACCCATTCATAACAATTCTTAGTGCTTGACGAGCTTGATTATTTGTTCTGTGACTGGGTGTAACTTATCTATAATTATGTATGTATTTAGAAATATATAAGTATGTTTATCTAACTTCATACTACTACTACTCCTTGTGATTTGTATTCGATTCCTGAATAGGACTACTAGTTGTGTGATCCATATACGGTTGTTTTGGGAATGGGTGTGATTTGTGTCATCTTTGAGATGCAGGGATTGTCTTTTTTAATCAAAGAATATTTGACGATTACTTCGAAAACGCCCATCCTCTCCTCTAACAAGAATGACTGCCATTCTCTACGATGTTACTGTACAACAAATTTGAAGCTTTGACACTAATTGCCTAAAGTCTTGAATAAATCAAGCGGTGACTATTACCACGCGATAAAATGGTAAAATAAATGATTTCAAACCAAAAAGATCTTATTTGCTGTGGAATCTCTTTTCGTATTCATCTTAATTACAATAAATTACGATGAAACCCGTTTGCCCAAGCATTAATTCAAAAGCCTTTTCTGATTCAGTGATTCTCGCGATGGATCGCCTGTGGCATTATAATTGGAGAGAAGACCCGAATCTTGAAGGAGGCTCATTAATTTCTTATGATCAAATCATTAAAATTTTCTTTATTTACAAAAACATAACGTAATCCTATGTACTAATATTATAAATGCGAATGTTTGTAAGTATGGGTGTATGAATGTTTGTTATTCTTTCTCGCAAAAGCAACGGATCTTGATGAAATTTTGTAGTAATATACTCGTAGCTTATATATTTACTTTTCTTACAAGACAACGCTCGCACTAGTATATTTAATTCCTGTGTCACGGGGTACTTTACAAACATATACATATAATACACGAACACAAATTACATCCAGACTCAGGACAACTATTTATGGGTCACACAAATAGTTGCCCGGTGCGGGACTCGAATCCGCGACACGAATTATACTATAATTTATAAAGTTTAACGCACGGCTAGTTTTTTTATATGGTAGTAAGGCAAGTGGGTCACCTGATGGTAAGTGATCATCGCCGCCTTTGGACACTCGCAACACTAGAGGTACTGCAACTGCGTTGCCGGCCTTTTAGAAAGGATATACCTCCAAATTTATGATGGTTCATAACTATATTTTAGCAAAATAGAGAAGCCGTTCTTATATTACAGCTCTATTAATAGTTTGTGATGGGATTTAACGTTCGCTCGTTAGTTCGTAATTAAAGTATTAATATTAATAATTTATAAATGACTCTTGGTCTAGCAATAGCGTGTTCAATCGGTGTCGGCAGTTTAAGAGTGCATGGTATTATATCCTTGAGCCTCAGAGAGCACGTAAAGCCGTCGGGTACCGGGCTGACTGCTGGGGACAGGGCTGAATCTTTTCGGTCGTGTTGCTAATCGTCCCATCGGATCATAAGAGTAATAGAACAGAAAGTTGGCCTGTTTTTACGCATATATTTCTGTACCATTATAATTCTACCAGGAGGATATATTTATAAATAAGAAGACACAAAAAGTTTGAAGTTTAATAGTGAGTATGCTACTGAGATTACTCCAAAACATGATATAATATTATGTTTTAGAGTTAATATAACGCAATAAATCTATACAAAAAGGCCGTCAGAACCTTGAATATTATTGTTATAACTAGAATAACTATTGCGTAAATATACAGAAATAGATATTGCAGTTAACCAGCGCTGCGAAAATGTAAAGTAACCACTTGTTCAATCATCAGATGAGGATTATTAGATGAATACTATTAATTTTTTGAGATTAATAATAAATCTTTATTATATTTTGTTTCTTTGAGGTCACCCTAAAGTCAGAATTGTTCAGCCGCCCAGTAGGCCTCTGCCATGACTTAACGACTGTTGTCTAATGACTACGACCGAGACCGACACACGGAGACGCTCAGAAATTAAACCACTTAGGCGTTCACCCATCTATAGTATGACCGCGCGCTTAGGTGCTTACCGATCACTTACGGAGATAGCGAACTCTTTTTTGTCAAGATTTTCATATAATAGAATATCAGAATATTTCTCACGGAAGATTCTCAAAATCTAACTAATCTAGACTTCACATGCCATCAAGAACATATTATTATGAAGAACCCTCAGGCATACAGGTTTCCTCACGATGTTTTCCTTCATCGATCTAACTCATAATAATATTTTTTTAATAATGTGTTTATCATGAGAAAGGAATACAATGGTTGATATATATATATATATATATATATATATATATATATATATAAATTATTTGCTGTTCGTTAGTCTCGCTAAAACTCGAATAGGCTGAATGGATTTATCTTATCTTGATCTTGAATATTCGTGGAGATCTTCGGAAGGTTTAAAAGATGAGAAAAATTCGAATATTTTCCAGGAAAGCCCTAAAAAAGCCCTTTTCTTTTTCCCATATAACGTTTTCTAAAACAAAAGTTTAGGTCTTTTAAGAGTACCTATATGTCGATTGAGACAGTACGAAGTCTGCCGGGTCAGCTAGTAACTTCGTGTCACGGTTTCGAGTCCCGCCGCCTATTTGCGTGACCCATAAATAGTTGTTCCGAGTCTGGATATAATTCGTGTCCGTCTATTATATGTTTTTTTAACACAACCGACACAGGGAACAAATTCCCTAATGAGGGCGATGTATTTAAAAAAAATAAAAATAGTATAAAATAATTACATAATATAATGTCCGATTCAATATCGAAACTCCCCGTATTAGTGGGAGTTTCATATTCCCTGTTAATAATTTTAATTATTGTAAAAAACTATGAGACGCCAGCACATCAAGCTACCCCGATCTGTCAAATTTCCCCAATTTTAAGTGAACTTTATGCTTATATAAGAAAGTTGAAAATCTATAATAGAAATTTGACAGATTGTGATAGCTGGATGTGCTGGCGTCTGTACATGGATTCGAAAATTCAGTGCTGCGCGTCTTCGGTTTGAACTCGAGACCACTGACTACACAGCCCATCGGTTTATATAACCACTGGGCTATTTCGGCTATACGTCTTTTATTTATATGTTAATACTGATTAATTTATGGTTTTAAACTTTCGCGATTTGTACACATTTTGTTTCACGTTGCCGAGCCACACCAGTCGACCCGTGACCACGGCTGGTGCAATCCATGCCGAAACGTCGGGTAACCAAGGTAATGATTTACCAAAATCTTTATCGCGATGAGACCCGTGTCCACAGTATATAAAAATACTGATTAAGTTCAGATCAAGAATCTCCAGTCGTTTCGTTATTCATTGCTTGTCAGTAGATGCTGATTTGACGACATGTTTATGTTTACTACGGTATGAAGCGTGACACACTGATAACAATAGCTGTTTACGTCAATCGTAGTCCGAGCCAATGTTGGTATGTACGTACATCACAAATATATCAACACATGCTATGTCATGTAGGTATGGCTATTTTTATAGGGAACTAGCTGTGCCCCGCGGTTTTACCCGCGTTAAACTTTATAAATTATCACACCTCCTCCCCCGTAGCTGATAGCGTGATAATATGTAGCCTATATGTTGACCCGACCTCTAAGTAATATTCATGCATAATTTGAAGTAAATCCATGCAGTACTTTTTGAGATTAGCCCGACATACATACAGACAAACAGACAAAAATTCTAAAAACTATATTCTTGACTTCGATGTCGACTGTAGATCACGCTCCAAGTATCCTTTTTAAAATATATTCAATGTACAGTTTTAACTTCCCTACGATTTTATTATATGTATCGATATATACAGGATGCGAACATAGTCGTCTAAAGGTATTTAAATTACAAACGAGCATGAACGAGCCCTTAGGCGTAGATGGTAGCCGCAGGTCGTGGGTTCGATTCCCGCCCAGGACAGATATTTGTGTGCATGAAAATATCTATTTGTCCCGAGTCTGGGTGTAATTATCTATATAAGTATGGATTAACAAAAATAAAAGTAGTATATCAGTTGTCTGGTTTCCATAGTAGCTCTGCTTAGTTTGGGATCAGATGGCCGTATGTGAATAAAGTACCAGGATATTATTATTACTATGTCTATGCTTTCGGCGCGTACAGTTACGTGGTGGCCGCTAATGAATGGATTTTAAAATAAGATTTTATTAAGTTTTTCATAACTACCCTGTTTTATGTTAAGTCGAACCAATTTAATTTATTTTATAGTATAATATAAGCTATTCTAGTTTCTCTGTAATCGCTTTTAGTTTGTAAATCTTTGAGTTAAAATAAAATTGTAGATATATTCAGATCTGGAATTAGGTAATTTAAATAAATTATAATTTTCTTTGATTTTGTTCGTTGTTTGTTTTGTTTTTTTTTCTTATTGTTACTATTGGTACTAAGTATTTTCTTTATATTTTTTTTCTTAATTTTATTAAAAACCTGTTTGTTACTTCAGTAACTTGTAAGGTAGCGACTTGAATATAAAGACTAGCTAGGACTAGCTAGCTAGCTAGATAGCCCTTGCTGTCCGCATTATATGGATGATTGTGTTTGAATCATTACAAAGAAGCGAATTCAAGCTTTTGCGTTGCTTAAATGACAGTTTGTATGTATAGTAGCGACATAAAACGCGAGAAATTTTGTATGTATATTTTTAAAACTAGCGTGCTCTGCGGCACTGTTTTCGTGGTATTACACAAGTAAGATAATATATAGGTACCGTCATACTTGTTATGGCAATTTCAAATACTATCATTGCAATGCCTTATTAAAATTGGTGTGATATTTTCAGCAATGGAGAGGGCTATGCTCGGTGTTTTCTTGCGAGCTCGACTCAGAAATGTCGAAAGCCGCAAGCGACCACAAATAATAAAGTCACCCACATAGCCCGAAGAATAATTGCAAAGCTGAAGTGGCAGTGGGCGGGGCACATAGCTCGTAGAACCAGGCTACTATCGGGCTATGTTGGTGACTTTTGCGGCTTCCGACATTTCTGAGTCGAGCTCGGTGAAAAAAGGCTCTTGAATGCTGATCAAGAACCGGAAGACGCAGCGTGGCAATCCCTACCAGATGGAACAATGAACTGAATTTTATTGGAAAATTCTAAAAATCCTGAGATTTCATGAGATTGCCAAAATACCGCCACAATACTAAAATCCAAAAATCCTGAGATATGGTAAGCCTTCCTGGGTGAATTAAGTGATATTTTTGTTTATTACCTGTCTTTAAAAAAATACAAAACCTTAGTAGCTCCATGGTTACAGGTCAAATGTACCCTACTTAGTGTTCAAATCGGTATTTTTGTTTTAAACAACTTATTTAAGTGATATCAGCTAGTTTTAATATATCTATACTAATATTATAAAGAGGTAACGTTTCTGAGGTTGTGTGGTTGTGGCTTAGTGACGTTGTAAGGGGTAATCTCTGGATCAACTGAACCGATTTTCAAAATTATTTCACCAATAGAAAGCTACGTTATTGTAGAGTGTCATAGGCTGTGTAAAGTTCCAAAATTAATAACGCATATTTACTTAAACTTGAATAATGTAATCCAAGTTGCCGGACAAACGCGCAGGGACAAAAATATTTATAACGCGGAACAATCTCCGCGGGCACTGCTAGTTAATTATAAAAAAATAATGATAAATGATAATAAATGAATAATCTCGTTAAGATTTTATTTATATATTTTTAGTAGAACATGTTAAGTTAATCAATTAGTTTATTAATATCGTCGTCATTTGTCTCGTATGCAGTATGTTAAGTAGTGCAGACACTTCGTTTGCCTAAACTGTAAATAGAGGTGAAATAAAAATTCCTATTAAAAAGATAGTGAAAAACAACTTTTAAATTCTTTTTAACTGACTCTTTAAGGGGATTATCAATTCGTCTGTATGTTTTGACGATTTCTTTTGTTGTTTGAGAACCGATATTGATATATTTTTATTTGATGGGTAACAAAGTCTGTATTTGCTACTGTGTGGTTACAGCGGCGATAATCAGAATATCATCCCCTACCTCATCCCCTGGGGGGCGTAGAAGTCAACCTGAGGGAATATCGAGGGAATAGCTTCCTTCTGTGTACTATGACCTTCTCCCTGCGATCGCCAACCTGTCTGCTAAGCGTGGCGATTATGGTAGGTATATCCCACCAAGATTCTTAAGGGAGCTATGTCCAGCTTTTTAGGGTTCCGTAGCCAAATGGCAAAAAACGGAACCCTTATAGATTCGTCATATCTGTCCGTCTGTCTGTCTGTCTGTCTGTCCGTCCGTATGTCACAGCCACTTTTTCCGAAACTATAAGAGCTATTGAAACTTGGTAAGTAGATGTATTTGGTGGACCGCATTAAGATTTTTACACAAAAAAAGAAAAAGAACAATAATTTTGGAGGGTTTCCCCATACATAAAACTGTATATGGGGGTGTCTATAGGTCTTCAAAAATTATATTGACGTTTCTAATATATTTTTTATATAAACTGAATAGTTAGCGCGAGAGACACTTCCAAAGTAGTAAAATGAGTGTCCCCCCCCCCTGTAACTTCTAAAATAAGAGAAAGATAAATCTAAAAAAAATATATGATGTACATTACCATGCAAACTAACAACGAAAATTGGTTTGAACGAGATCTAGCAAGTAGTTTTTTTTAATACGTCATAAATCGTAAACAGCAATTTGCTTTCATTTAATCAACTGAAGTACTTGCTGCTACGGAACCCTTCATAGGCGAGTCCAACTCGCACTTGGCCGGCTTTTCAGTAGTAATGATGACTATTATGAATGTCTGTATAGTGACGTATAATTGCTCGCTTGCTTGTAGTCGGTTCAATAATTAGTATCTAGGTATAATGGTTATACGATTTCGAAGTCTTACGTTACTATAATAACACTTTGTATTTACATATTTGAGAGAGGTACCTACTAGGATTTTTCGTGATTAAATTGGCACCTTCTGTAGTTTGTGAATCTATTTTCAATACACCTTTGTTTACATCGTCACATTTCAAGGTCTGTCAAAATATAAGTCGCTGTATCTTCCCATATTCAACCTTATTGAAATAATATCGTCCTGGTCGAATATTAATAATGGCAGCCAGTTACAATAAAGATTGCCATCTGTGCACGACATATCATAGTGCACAAGCATGTGCGTAAACACAGGGGCACTTTCTATTCCATCGCTCTCATGGTACGATGGGACGACTAGCGATACGGCCGGATAGAGGTCAGAACCGACGGCTTTAGGTGCTCTCCGAGGCACGGGGGTTATTACTGCCTACCCTCAGACTTCTGACTGATACTGAATAATTCAAAATCAGTGTTGGACCTTACCCAGTATTTGAACCTAGGACTTGCAGTTGAACACGTTACTCCTAGACGAACAACCTTATTAATATAACTATGCGAAAACATGATGCTTATCAAAATGGAACGTAGATCTCTAACATTCTCGTTCTATTTGTAGAGCACTGCGGCTCTATTGTTAGATGTAGAGTCTACAAATACCGAGTACAAACAACGAAATCAATATCCACTAGCTCATTGTTCAAGGGGCAATTGTTGAGAATTCAGTCCTGTTATACTCGTATTAAACCAGAATCGTTGGCCTACCAACGGAATGTTCAACCAACGACAGTGAACTGCTGGGTTCAAATCCCGGATCAGTTTAAAAACGTTGGTAAGTATCCATTGAGATTAGGCCACTTATTCCATGAAAATATTACATTTGTGTGGAATCGTCAATATTTTTTACCCTACCGTGCAGTGCATGACGTGGCAGCTACTGAGAAACACTGCCAGAAAACTCAGTAGAAATCCTTATTTAAAATATTTATTTCTTAACATAAAATTACATTGTATTTAAACCTGTTTATTTAGAGTGAGTCAATCCCAAGCTGATTTGTCACAATAATCATAAGCTTAATAGTAAGCCCTGCTACACAATTTGGCTATCCATTACGAACATCAGGACATCATTTAATGCTACCCCCTAAGACGCGATGTACTAACAAGCGGGTTAACCTAAATTTGTAATGCCAAACGACTACCCATCCTTATAGTTGCCTCGCTCTTACATACATACTAGGGTATTATGAAAAGCAGGACGTCACATCATATAAACTGCTGTCTCTTATATTGTGTAACAAACGGTTTAAGTTACTAACTGTAACCGCGGTTTTGTTCACGTCGTTATATGCTGATAACTGATAAGTAATAGTTCTCCCCTATTGCAATGAGCGTGAAGATTTATATCCAATACTTCTACTACTACTACTACTACTACTACTTAATTGCAACTTCTGTCTAGTATAAATGGCTGTGTAGTTGACGGATATCTCCAACCCATTTCCTCCTGTGGTGGGCGTAGAAGTCGTCCGAAGGGCATATTTACTATATATAAATAATTTGGACGGGCCTATTGGTGGTTGGTAAAATGATTGCCTTTCACGTCTCAGGTCGTGGGTTCAAGTATTTTTTTCCGCTACCTGGGACATTATTCACACACGTCCATCTGATCCCAAACAAAGCGGATCATTCTCTATGGAAATCAGATACCTTATATACCTACTTTACCTTTGTAAATACATACTTATATAGATTCAGGACAAACAGACATGTTTATGCACACAAATATCTGTCCTGAATGGGAATCGAATCCATGACCTTCTACATATTTGGTTACAAACTAATTTACTAACTATAAATATAAGTAAAACAAACTATGTTATATTTGCAGCTAAAAACAAAAAAATCGATATATATAAACATTTGACCAACAATGACCAACAATGGACAAAAACTAAATAAAGTTAGCAAAGAAAAATATCTTGTTCTTACACTGGATGACCAGTTGTCATGGCGACCACATATTGAAAATACCGTAAAAAACTTGCGTCTCTTACGGGAGCTTTACGTAGTATAGTACGATGTCTTCCCAGAAAAGTCCGATACACTATATATAACTCTTTGGTCAAATCCAATATTGACTATCTAATCGAGGTGTGGGGCTCGGCCGCTAAGTCGAACATACAAGTACTACAAAGTGCCCAAAATAAAATATAAAAACACTTTTTCAATATCATCACCTTACCTCAACCACAAAAATGTATAAAGAAACAAAACTTATGAACCTCACTCAGTTGTATAAGTATAACACATTATTCTAATCCGGAAAATATTAACAAAAGATATACATTCACAAATAATACTTACAAAAAAAATCTGACACAAACAATTTTGACAAGGCAGGTGAATAATAACACTCTGATAACCCCTAAAAGTAATTATGGAAAGAAAATATTATGTATGAAGGAGTGAGGTTCTATAACAAACTGCCTAAAGATATCAAAGAAATTAAAACCCTCAAAATGTACAAAAAAATATTAAAGGACTTATCACTTCTATCGTAATAAATATAACAAAAAAAAACAATATAATTAACTTAAGTAAAATAAAGCGATATTATAAAAACAAAGTATATCAGTAAATTAAAAAAAATAACACAAAAAATAAAAAAACCAAAAAAAACATAAAAAATTAACTTTTTTTATAACTATTATTATGAAATTGTTTACAAAAAAAAGCCACTCACATGCATAATGACCTAAAAATCCTGTAATACTTATCTACTAGACAAAAAACATAAATCTAAAACCTCAAACAAAAATACAGTTAGCGCTTTCTCAAGTTCCATTAATCCATCCAATAAAAAGTTAATACTAATAAGATTAAAAAAAATATATTCCTATTGACATTGTAGCGAATAGTTCACGTTGCTGCGCACTATGGTATGGGCCTTAAAAATATAATTGTTAGATATAGACTAGATACGCTGCGAAGCGCCGCGTGTGCGCTTCGTTCATATCTACCCACCCCAACACAAAAAAAAATAAAATTATAATCTAGTCTAATCTAGGCATGGATGTATGGAATTAGTGTAATTTGTAAAATGGTTTAGGTGTTTATTTGTATTGTATAGTTTAATATTTTAGTTTGGTTTAGTATTGGTAAGTAGCCCTATATACTATATATACTTGGCGTCCTATATTAAGTATTTAATTTCTCTGCAAATGAATGTACATATTCTTAAGAGAAATAAAAAATCTTTAACCATATCTATTTTCCGGTGAAGTAGTGAAAGCATCTTAGGCTAAATCTAAACGTCACGTAATAAAATAGGTAGCCGTAGCCAAAATGCAGCACACATACAGAACAATCCTAGTTCAGGTGTCAACCCACCATAGTCTCATGGTTGTGAAAAAAATTACGAGTATGTGTACCTTCTTCAAACTGCATTGTACTATGGTGAGAAATAAACGATTTATTAACATTATACCCTGACATTTTCATCACAAAAACCTTTAGAAGATTTCGTCAGTTATGTTAGATTATACCACTAATATTATTAATTTAGATATTTTTGTTATCTTTATAATTTTATAGGGCTTGAGACCATCTGTTGTCTTCATATGTTGACCCCACCTCTTAGTAATATTCATGCAAAATTTGAAGTAAATTCATACAGTACTTTTTGAGTTCAGCCCGGTTCCGAATTTTTGTCTGTTTGTCTGTATGTATGTACAGACAAACAGACAAAAATTCTGAAAACTATATTTTTGCTTTCGATATCGACCGTAGATCTCGCCCCAAGTAACCTTCAAAAAAAATATAATGTACCGTTTTGACTTTCCTATGACTTTATTATATGTATATGTGTACATAACTACATATGTTAATCAGTTATATGGTTGCCATAGTATAATAGGCCCTGTCTAGTTTGGGATCCGATGGCAGTGTGTTAATTGTCTCAAGATATTTATTAACTAAAGCAACCGCACACAGATATTAATATCTTAACGCGTAAATCCTTTACGCATAGTATTACGAATCTATTGTTAAACGCACGATCACAAAATGCCACAGATCAAGCGAAACAAAAGGTTGACGTGATCACGGATTTAATTAAAGTTCGCCGTCGCAGTTACAAACGAGTTCCGACCATACCATCTGATTGCGGTACAGCTGGAAACAATTCAACTGTTGCTATAGTTACGCTACCCTTACGGGGAAACGCCTGGATAGAGGAATGAATTAAAGTTTCCATTTTAATTCCAAACTGTTCCAAACAAAAGACATAGATACCCTCTTTTCAACTACGCCGAATGTGTGTTTTATTATTTCGGAAAATCCTAAAAATAAATTAAATTTGTTATTTATTTTAAGGATAAAAAAAATATATATGTGTTAACTGATAACAGACGGAGATATCGGGCGGACATTTATTTTTTTGTTTCCGTTATCCTGTATTTCACTATGTTTATTTACTTCATTGTGAGCTTGACAAGTACAAGTGTATGTTTATACCCAAGTGCTGAATAAATTCATTGTGCATATTTTAACAGTAATAATTTAATCAAATCATATAAATAATAGTTTTAAAACCATGATGTAGAAATTGACCTAATTAATATGCAATATCACCACCCCATCTTATTCCATGGGGTATAAGTTGTCCCAAATGAATACCTATCAAACTCATACTTCAATTTCATGCCATAAGTACGTCGTTTTTTCACACCTAGCGCAACCAGAAATTAATAATTAAGACTTGGTTACGCTTTTTGCCCACACAATCACCAATCGCACGCTCTCCACGTTTATTATTAGGTCTAGTTGTGTCTAATAGTAATCAAGTTTCCTAGAGATCACATTTCTTCGAAATTCAATAATCAGAAACTCTATTGTCAAAGACTATAGACATTAAAGGCAAAAGGATATCTGTTCTCAGTATTGACATTCAATTTGTCATCTCTTCTCAGTTTGTCAGTGTGTCAAAATCATGGTAGTGTGTGTAATGTTATTTATTTATTAAAATAATTTACTTCTAATGCCTATTATATAAAAATATTAGGTTTCTACACTCCTTCTCCATATGAACATTAACTGTTCCAAATTTCATACTCCTCCATCCTCCGTCCTCTGTCTGTCACCAGGCTATATCTCATGAACCGTGATAGCTAGACAGTTGAAATTTTCACAGATTTATTTAGGTTGCCGCTATTAATTGGTTTCATTCTCGATATTAATAACTTCAACAGGTAGAAACATAAAATATATTCAGAACATTAAATATATATTCACTTGAGAAATAAATACCTAAATAAAAAAAAAACACTACCATAAGTGGGTGAATCTACCTCGTAAACAAGTTCTTTTGCCAAATAATGTACGGAATCCTTCGTGCGCGGGTCCGCCAAAGTGCGGGCCAAGTGTGAGACTTGGCCGCTTCAAGCTCAAGCATAACTGCTGGAGCGGTCCTGGTGATGTGCAATACAGTTTTTGCTAAAAACGTATCCTCTTTATTTCCAGAAATTCTAGAACGCAATTCTGGCATACCAACAGTACTATTAACATAATCTGTGTCTCGGTGCAGATCACTGCTCTGCACGGCACGTGACGTTTCTTGTCCCACTTTTGACTGACTTTTGACTGACCTAAGTAGTAGTAGGTCATCTTTTCCTTGGCATAGTAAAAAGTTTCCGCGTACTTCACAAAGTGAAAGTAAATAAAAGTTTCTGCGCGCTTCACAAAGTCACAAAGGAATTCAATTCATATTCACGAGTCAATAAATACAATGTATTCACCAATATTAGACAATAAACATATATATCACATTTTATTAGTTTGTCTGTGGTCAAATACTGATATTATAATATCTTTGACTGATAGTGCTTTCAGAAATACATTTTGTGTCTAATCTTCGAAAGGTATCATATCATAGTTCTAAATCAAAAAAAAATCAGATGAAGATAATTTCATAAAATATGGTAAAAATATAAGTATCCAATTTGGCAGGTACTTACAGATTGATAGGAAAAAAAAATTTACTTCTTTCCATGCAATTTATGAATATCTTCTCACCTTTTAAACCTTCCTTGGACTTTTATAAATATTTCAATACCAAAATTGGACAAACTGGTTCAGCTGTTCTTGAGTTTTTGTGAGATTAACAAATTTATTACTACGGTTTATTTTTATATATTACTACGGTGCCCCGCGGTTTTACCCGCGTTAAACTTTATAAATATGTAGCCTATGTTTTATTCGGATTAAGCTATATAACTAAAAAGTTTCATCAAAATCGATAGATTAGGTATTTATCGAGGATTATTTATTTTCAAAAATACATTCAGAGAGAATTGATCAGCTATATCTACCAGAAACGTTATTGCTTAAAACTATTCTGCTCTGTGTTTTTGTTTATTGTATCCAATAATATTATAAAACAATAGTAACATTTATTAAATATCTTGACCTCGCCAATAATTTACGGACCGGTGAAAGCATCTAGCTGTGAGCGCCTGTCCCTGTGCGCACACAATCCTCCACTAAAATATGTCCTGCGTAGTTGGATAGTCAATAATGAGAATTGTAGCTGTATCTATTTTCCGGTGTAGTAGTGAAAGCATCTTAGGCTAAATCTAAACGTCACGTAATAAAATAGGTAGCCGTAGCCAAAATGCAGCACACATACAGAACAATCCTAGTTCAGGTGTCAACCCACCATAGTCTTGTTTGTTGTGAAAAAAATTACGAGTATGTGTACCTTCTTCAAACTGCATTGTACTATGGTGAGAAATAAACGATTTATTAACATTATACCCTGACATTTTCATCACAAAAACCTTTAGAAGATTTCGTCAGTTATGTTAGATTATACCACTAATATTATTAATGTAGATATTTTTGTTATCTTTATAATTTTATAGGGCTTGAGACCATCTGTTGTCTTCAAGAAAACCGCCGTAAAAATATTTACGATCTGATCATAAACTTACTCAGTTTCTTTTTATAAGCCAGAGCGGTGTTCCAAAAATATTAGCTCATTTTTTTCTGTCTCCATTCTAACCGGAAGTTCTTTTACCCTTTTTTATTAGAAATCTATCGCACTCTCAGTCACATTGACATTCTTATTACACGCCGATCGACAAGAGTACTCAATGAAAAGCCCCGAGCGATATAAACAGACTTGGAACGTGCGAAGAATTTAATCACGGGAAAAAGATAGGATAGAAAAAGTTTAAAAAGTTCTTTTACGTCTTCAAGTTACATACATTCTTCCAATAAAGTAGGTATGTATCTATGATGTCGTGTTCTATGAAGTTATATAATTTATTAGCAATTTTCAAATACAGTCAGCAAAAGAGATATATATATCATATTTTCTCTCAGGAACAACATGCATACGTCACACAAATTGTATTAACGTTTGGAACCTTTGACCTACATATTTTAAATTGAGATTTCAAGTATATCTTGAAGGAGTTATTAGCTATTGGCTTGTTTTAATTATATATATTTATTTAAAAAAATATTTTATATATAAAACAATTTTATAGCATTTTTTTGTTAGATCACGGGGAATGCCTACTTATGCGGGTGGAATGCGCTGGCATTCCCATATATGTACGTCGCACTGCGGTGACGCATGACGCATCGGATGACAACGTGTATTCGACACATTTTTCTAGAAGCGGCAAAAGTCTCTACAGGTGGGTATGTCGGACTCGCACCAACTAAACCTAACCTGCCGTGGACTTCTCTTGCTGTCATTGGTCCGTGGCTCCCTTTGGGAACGAAGTTCCTTATCGCGCGTTGTGAAAGGGAGCTAGACGGAAAAAATTCTTACGAAAAGTTGTCACGACACTTTTTGCAGTTGTGCGGCGTGCGCATGTTTCTCTGTCTGTCTCTCTCTCTCTCTCTTATACAAAGCAAGCCAGATATTTTCATTTCCATTTCGCATTGAACAGTGTGGTGTCGCGACGATTATTTTTGTTGAGTGTATACAGGTTTTTTGTACATTATAAATAATAAGAAATAACTTCGTTCCATCCGGGTCTTCCTTGACACCTCTCAAGTTTTTGCACCATGAATTCCAGTACTTCACCTGTGCTCCAGTCTAAACCGTATCACAGCTATAAACGTCGTCCAATCATGTTATATAAATAAATATCTTAGGACAACTAAGACAGTGCCATCTGATTCCAAATTAAGCAGAGCCTGTACTATGGTAACTAAACAACTGATAACATTAACAAACTTAAATAACTAAACCGAACTACCGAATCCAAATGGTAGACATGTACTTTTTGAACAGCTGATTGAATTTTAATGAACCGTATCGTTAAAAATAGTTATTGAGTAAAACCGCATAGAAATCGGTGAAAATCATGTTAAAAAAGGAACAGAAATTCGTGTGGGAACCATATGTTAAAATAATCCTTCAAGTAGATTCGGTAGGGGAGAAGGGGCTACAGTGGACCGTGGGGCACAGTGAATCTACTTATATAACTCCTTGTTTTGCGGCTATACACACACCGCAGACGATTGAAACACGCGCGCTGGAAGTTACCCTTCCCGGCCGCAAGTGCCTTTAACGCTCTCGCCGTGTTAGCACGTGTAGCTTCGGTTTTGACGCGCGTAAGTACTAAATTTTATATTTTACCGGTGTTCATCGAATGTTTTACACTAAATACTATTTGATATTATAATTGCAATTTACTTATTAATGATTTAATAAGCTCTCTATATAAAGTGGTGCGCTTGTCGTTTAGCTTTAGTTAGTGGACTGTTTCACACTGAAGAACAATAGACTGTGCCTGATACTTATATTACGTAATAACTTAATTTGGTAATTATTTCAGGCTAACTACAAAGTCCGGAACCGCACAAGAAAAACTAATATTGGTCTTGTTGGTTGGGAACAGGTACAGACAGATAGAAGAGAACTAAGCGGCAACAACAGGTCTACAAATGTGATCACGACGTTTCTCTCTTAAATTAGCGTTAATTGTTTTAATTTCTTTTACTTTGATCTTTAGAAATTAATATTTTTTATAGTTTTGAGAATTAAGAATATGACTCTTTCTTATTTTCCTAATTTCTTAGAGTTGATTTAGTGTATTTTCCAGATTTAAAGGCTGTTAAAACTGCAGACCGATAAAAGTTGATCAAAGTCTAATAATTTAATAATAATTTTCATTAAAAGTATTTATTAGACCAATTCATCTTTTATTTCATATCTGCATTGTAACAGTTCACTGTGACCCATTAAAAATAGCATGGTAATTCCATGTGTTGATTCATCGTACCCCTTACGACCTAAAGTACCCCACATGAAGATCCAGTGTGACCCAGATGTGAGGTACAGTGGATGCTTTCCCAATTTATACAAAAACTTTTAATGCCTGAAATCTATTGATGTTATTTCTAAAGTTGAAATAGGTTTAGTTAGGTAATATCTTGTTCTGTAATATAAAGCCGTATTTATTTCAATTCTTTATATATTTATTGATTTGAACCGCTTACAAAAATAAGTGATCCACTGTACCCCTTTCTCCCCTACCAATTGGCAGTGACCCGAAAACTTAATTTATAATGACTAAGGGTCTGTTTCCCAATGTCCAGATAAAGTGTCGGATAGCTAACTACCAAATAAATAAACTGACATATAACTAATAAACTGATATAGTTCTGGATAAAACAAATTGCGTTTCACCACCACCTTCCCGATAATTTGCCAGATAGCTATTCGGCAGTTACTAATAGGTAGGTTTGGCAACGTCGTGTCATTCCGTTTTACGAAACAGACAACCTATAAATACATTTCTTATGATAAACACACCTAAAAATATCTTTTTAATAATTTTTTATAGTTAGCATTTTCAGGCTTGCAAAAACATTAATAATTTATCTTCTAACTATTATTTTATCAAATAAAAATACATACATAAATTGACTTTTTTTGCGTGAAATTAAACGAACGAAAGTCAAGTAAATAGACGTTAAATATTAATGTCAACAAATGTTTGTTGCGGTGTTTCGGTGGTATTTTTCTTAGCGGTGTCGGATTTATGCGCGGTTCACGATCAAATAATTTATCAATTTCGTCTTCAATAGTATAAAATTTTACCACTTTATTCTAACAATAAACACCACCGAAATAAGCATCGAATGAAATCTGTCAGATATCTCATCAGTTAACTTTGCTATCTGAAGCTTCATCTGGCCAATAGTTTATTTGCCAGTTAGCACTATTTATGGATTGTGAAACGCAAACGATGTCTTTAGTCGATAGATAAGTTGCAAGTAGCTTATTCGGGACTTTACCTGGACATTGTGAAACAGGCCCTAACAAGCATTTTAACCTTAGTACGTAAAATTAAAATTAACTTTATATAAGAGTGAAATTAATAAAAACTCCTTGCCCAAAAACTTTCGTCACAACTTAGCTTGGGCTACATAACATCCCCTCTTATATATAACAGTAAAATGAAATACTTACGTAATATTTCATTGAATATGATCACGATATTTTACCCTATGTCTACAATATGTTGTCTTTTCACGATCCTAAACTTGTGCAGTTTCGGCTGAGTTATGATAAAATACCCCGAACATGTTTGTTTGGGGTGAAATTGCAAATATTGAACATTAATTATGAAAGTATCTCAACACAATATTAATATTTTACTTACATGATAGAAATATTGGAACTACTTAAGAACCTGAATTTACTCATGCTATACTATTTTGTGATTTTCCCAGAAAGTATGTATTCTATGATGTGTTATATGATATGTCTTTTTGTATGGGATTCATTACTTTTGGCATATTTTGCAAACTATTGTATTCTAACTAAACTATTCAGACGATTCAGTTTAAATCGATTGGTCGAGCTCCTTAACTTAAATATTATTGACAACACAAGCTCTTTTTTTGATAGGCAGTGGGAATGCCTACGCATGCCACCCGCAAAAAGTGTCTGCGGGTGGGTATGTCGGGCTCGCACCGACTAAACCTACCTGCCGTGGACTTCTGTTGGCGCCTGATGCGGGGATTTTGCGAACTATTGTATTCAAACTAAACCACTTCTAGACTATTCAGTTTAAATCGATCGATCGAGCTCTTTAACTGGAATATTATGGACGCCACAAGCTCTGCTCTAACTATTCTGATATCCCTTAAAAAGAAGTCTAGTAATAAACTGGTTAGGCTAAATGTATGTAAATCACAACTTGTTATAATATTGAGCTCAATCTATGTTACATAATTCATATATTACGGACATGTCGCTTATAAAGTCCTCTAGTAATAAACGGGTTCAGTACGCCACACTATTTACGTTCCGCCTTGTATATTATTATAATAATAATAATAATGTCCTGGGACATTATTTACACACGGCGATCTGATCCCAAACTACGCAGAGCTTGTACTATGGAAACTTGGTAACTGATATACTACATATTCTACTTTTCTTTTGTAAATACATACTTACATATATAAGTAGATAATTACACCCAGACTCAGGACAAACAGACATGTTCATGCACACAAATATCTGTCCTGGGTGGGAATCGAAACCACGACCTCTGGTGTGAAAAGCAAGCTAACCACGCCAACAGGCCCGTTATTTTAGGTAATTTGTGTTAACTGTCCAAATTTGTCGTTCAAATTTGTTAAGATAACGATACGCTTAAAAATTACATGACAATATGACGCGTTTGTGAGCGTAATCAAAAAACATTTCTGAACGAACAGTTTGGATGTACAGTAACATAAGTATAATTTATTTACTATGCCAATATAAATTTTACTATTCTTTTTTAATGTTATTTGATACAATAAACAAAAACACAGAACAGAATAGTTTTTAGCAATAACGTTTCTGGTAGGTATAGCTGATCAATTCTCTCTGAATGTATTTTTGTAAATATATAATCTTCGATAAATAATCTATCGATTTTGATGAAACTTTTTAGTTAAAATATAGCTTAATCCGAATAAAACATAGGCTACAATTTATGAGTTTAACGTGGGTAAAACCGCGGGACACCGCTAGTAATATATAAAAATGAATTGACGTTTGTTAATCTCACAAAAACTCAAGAACGGCTGAACCAGTTTGTACAATTTTGGTTTTGCAATATTTATAAAAGTCCAAAGAAGGTTTAAAAGGTGAGGAAATATTCATAAATTGCATGGAAAGAAGTAAATATTTTTTTTCCTATCAAACTGTAAGTACCTATCTGTCAATGCTTATATTTTTACCATATTTTATGAAATTATCTTCATCTGAATTTTTTTGATTTAGAACTATGGATACCTTTGGAAGATTAGACACAAAATGTATTTCTGAAAGCACTATCAGTATTTGATCACAGACAAACTAATAAAATAATAAAATGTGATTTATATGTCTTATATTGGTGAATCCTTGAATACCTTCTTGATACATTGTATTTATTGAGTCGTGAATATGAATTGAATTCCTTTGTGACTCGCGCAGAAACTTTTATTTACTTTGACTTTGTGAAGTACGCGGAAACTTTTTACTATGTCAAGGAGAAGATGACCTACTACTACTTAGGTCAGTCAAAAGTCAGTCAAAAGTGGGACAAGAAATGTCACGTGCCGACAGCAGTGATGAGCACCGAGACACAGATTATGTTAATAGTACTGTTGGTATGCCAGAATTGCGTTCTAGAGTTTCTGGAAATAAAGAGGATACGTTTTTAGCAAAAACTGTATTGCAGATCACCAGGACCGCCCCAGCAGTTATGCGAGTGTGAGAGAAGTGTGAGTCGGACCCGCGCACGAAGGATTCCGTACATTATTTGGCAAAAGAACTTGTTTACGAGGTAGATTCACCCACTTAAGGTAGTGATTTTTTTTATTTAGGTATTTATTTCTCAAGTGAATATATAGATAATGTTCTGAATATATTTTAAGTTTCTACCTGTTGAAGTTATTAATATCGAGAATAAAACCAATAAAAATCACGTTTCTTGTATGTTAGTTAGTATTAATAGCGGCAACATAAATAAATCTGAAAATTTCAACTGTCTAGCTATCACGGTTCATGAGATACAGCCTGGTGACAGACAGAGGACGGAGGATGGAGGAGTATGAAATTGGGAACAGTTCATGTTCATATGGAGAAGGAGTGTAGAAACCTAATATTTTTATATAATAGGAATTAGAAGTAAATTATTTTAATAAAAAAATAACATTACACACACTACCATGAGTTTGACACACTGACAAACTGAGAAGGATGACAAATTGAATGTCAATACTGAGAACAGATTAATATCCTTTTGCCTTTAATGTCTGTAGTCTTTGACAATAGAGGTTCTAATGATTGAATTTCGAAGAAATGCGATCTCTAGGAAACTTAATTACTATTAGACACAACTAGACCTAATAATAAACGTGGAGAGCGTGCGATTGGTGATTGTGTGGGCAAAAAGCGTCACCAAGTGTTAATTATTAATTTCTGGTTGTGCTAGGTGTGGGTATGAAAAAACGACGTATGGAAAGAAATTGAAATATGAGTTTGATAGGCATTCGCTCGGGACACCTTATACCCCATGGAATGAGATGGGGTGGTGATATTCAAGTACCAATACAGAGAAAACTATCATAGATTGTTTGACTATTGCAAAGCACTAAGCGTATATGATAAAGTGGACATAGCAATCATAACTCGGTACAGCAATTATATGGGTAACCTAAATAAGACAACGCGGCCCAAGATGTTGAGAAATTTGTTATATCTTCCAATGTTTGAACTACCGCAAACTACAAATGTGTACGGTGAAAGGTTTTGGAATTGCATTCTACACAAAACACTGAATAAATTACCCATACCCACAATACAGAAGTTAGAAAACAGAAATAGTCGACAGGTACGCAACGTATTAAAGCGACACTTTTTTAATAAAACTTAATTAGAATTTAAGAGGCAGCACCTTAACCATATAATCTTACACTTTTAAGATTTAGAGTTAAGATTTAATGTAAAATAATTGTATTACTTTAATTGAACTAAACAGATTTTTTATTTTTTTATTTTATTTATATTATATTGCATATTAATTAGTCCAATTTATACAACATGGTTTTAAAACTATAATTTATAAGTGTAAAAAAGGGGGTAAATCATTTATTTCAGTAATTAAATTAAATAAAATGAAATTATAAGCTAAAAATTAGATAAACTACTATACACTATTTACCCTAAAAGGCGTCCAATAATCCCTCCGCATCGCTTATGGGAAAAGTGCCCAGAAGGCTGGCCGCATTGCCACGCTGGATGGCAATGCTGATCCTCTGACCCAAGAATAGACCAGCCCTCTGATCATGGGAAGCGTCGATCAAACGTTTAGCTATTTCCCGAAATATTAATTAATATGATTTGATTAAATCATTAATTACTGTTAAAATATGCACAGTGAAATTATTCAGCACTTGGGTAGTAACATACACTTGTACTTTTCAAGCTCACAATGCAGTACATAAACATAGTGAAATACAGGATAACGGAAACAAAAAAATTAATGTCCGCCCGATATCTCCGTCTGTTATCACATATATATTTTTGATATCCTTAAAATAAATAACAAATTTATTAGGATTTTCCGAAAGAATAAAACACACATTCGGTGTAGTTGAAAAGAAGGTATCTATGTCTTTGTTTGGAACAGTTAGGAATTATAATGGAAAATTTAATTCATTCCTCTATCCAGGCGTTTCCCCGTAAGGGTAGCGTAACTATAGCAACAGTTGAATCGTTTCCAACTGTGCCGCAATCAGATGGTATGGTCGGAACTCGTTTGTAACTGCGACGGCGAACTTTAATTAAATTCGTGATCACGTCACCCTTTTGTTTCGCTTGATCTGTGGCATTTTGTGATCGTGCGTTTAACAATAGATTCGTAATACTATGCGTAAAGGTTTTACGCGTTAAGATATTAATATCTGTGTGCGGTTGCTTTAGTTAATAAATATCTTGAGACAATTAACACACTGCCATCGGATCCCAAACTAGACAGGGCCTATTATACTATGGCAACCATATAACTGATTAACTTATGTAGTTATGTACACATACATATCTATACATATAATAAAGTCATAGGAAAGGCAAAACTGTACATTATATATTTTTTAAAAGGATACTTGTGGCGTGATCTACGATCGATATCGAAGCCAAAAATATAGTTTTCAGAATTTTTGTCTGTTTGTCTGTATGTATGTCCGGGCAAAACTCAAAAAGTACTCCATGGATTTACTTCCAATTTTGCATGAATATTACTAAAAGGTCGGGTCAACATATAGGCTACATATTATCACGCTATCACCTACGGTGGAGGAGTTGTGATAATTTATTAAGTGTAACGCGGGTAAAACCGCGGGGTACAGTTAGTAATAAATAAATATCTAGGGGCAATTAATACACTGCCATCTGATCCCAAACTAGGCCGAGCTATACTATGGCAACCAGACAACTGATCGACATAGTTACCTATACTTATATGAAGCAACTGGTTATGAGCGTTTATTATTAATCGCTTGATATTTTGTTAGATTTTTATTGCTGACTAGCTGTGCCCCCCGGTTTTACCCGCGTTAACTTTCACAGCTCCTCCCCCGTCACCTACGGGGGAGGTAAAAGGTATGATAATATGTATCCATGCAAAATTTAAGTAAATCCATGCAGTACTTTTTGAGTTTAGCCCAGACATACATACAGACAAACAGACATACAGACAAAAATTCCAAAAACTATATTTTTGGATTCGATATCGACTGTAGATAACGCCCCAAGTATCCTTTTTAAGAAATATTCCATGTACAGTTTTGACTTTCCTACGATTTTATTATATATATATATATATATATATATAGATCCTAGAAGGATGTCTCAATGTTCGGCCAACTGGCCTGTTGGTTTAATGGTAAGTGATCCTGACTACTAAGCCAGAGGTCGTGGGTTCGATTCCTAACCGGGACAAATCTTTGTGTGATGAACACGATTATTTGCACTGTGTCTGGGTGTACTATATCTATAATATGTATGTATTTAGAAAACTGCACTCTTTCACGGTGCCTTCAATGATTTTGTTAAGAAATTGGTGGTATTTTAAAATGAAATATTATTATTCATTTTCATCAATCAAACTCAACTTAAGTCCTGCATAACTTTTTACTTTAAAAGCTGATTATATGTAGGTACAATCAGATAAAAAGTCAGCTAACTATATGCGAAGTTAAGCATGGCGTCTAGCTAAGTTTCATTTCTAAATACTAGTTACTTACTTA
This sequence comes from Pseudoips prasinana, assembly GCA_951640165.1. NCBI lineage: Eukaryota > Metazoa > Arthropoda > Insecta > Lepidoptera > Nolidae > Pseudoips > Pseudoips prasinana. The sequence continues at coordinate 12,718,991 of OX621239.1, forward strand.
TAGTATGGGCAGTGGTTACCCTGGTGTCAGAGTCGTTCAAAGCCGCCACATAGGCCTTTGATATGGCTTAACGACTGTTGCCTGATAGTTAAAACCGAGACCAACAACTTAACCTGCCCTCCGAATCACGGAGACGCATCAAACCACTTTGGTGGTCACCCATCTATGGACTGACCGCGAGCCCAGTTGCTTAACCTCACCATGCATCTGGCTATGCGCGCCTCCAATACCTCCAAATACGGTCTTAAATGTAACTATTGTCATGCTGAACGCTCACAATTTTGTCTTATTGTGAGATAGACTCCAAGTATAGCTATGTACCTATTGGCTCTATTTTCGATCCCCGCGATGAAACCTATGACACGTCTCGTTTGTTTGTGATTTCTTGTACTGTATACTTAGTATAAATTCAAAGTTGCTCTTAGTAATTCATCACAAAGAATGGCTCTTTATTTTCATGTTATATTACGATAATTATGCGGCCGGAGGAGTATCGTTAAAGTTTAAGTCGTCATTGTGAATTTCAAATATTTTTATGTGACATTTTAGTCCAAAACGAGGTTTTTGTATTCGAAGTTATTTTGAATAACGTTTTTAACCCAATCTCCCATGTAAATATTTCAGTATTTGATTCAATAAAAAAAACCTATGTGACAGTCTGCATACTATTGTTTATGTGCTCGATGTACACAAAAGAGAACTTATGCATTAATTCTCTCATTCAAATTGGCAACGACGATATGGAGAAAGTGTGTAGGAAACTAATATTGTTATAAAAGGTCTATCAACAAGGACGGGCCGATGTTGAAATTGAATAAAACAAGCTGTGTGTGAGATATAAACGTATTTTATTTATTCGGAAGGCCTATTAATGCCATTATTTATGAAATATGACACCGTTTAAATGTCCGCCGCGGCTTCGAACAGTGGCACGGATCCGAGAGGTCATATTTTCTATGATTCTGCTGCATAAATCCGGCTGAATCTGAGCGATGGCCTGCGTTATGTTGAATTTCAGGGCATCAGTCGATTGCGGTGTATTGTCATAGACTTGTGACTTCAGGAAACCCCACAAGAAAAAGTCTAACGGGGTCAAATCGCACGATCTTGGTGGCCAATTCACGTCACCTCTGCGAGCGATAACCCTTCCCTCAAACCGTTCATGCAGAATTTCCATCGTGTCGTTCGTTGTGTGGTACGTAACGCCGTCTTGCTGGAACCACATGTCACCTACATCTATCATTGACCTGTAGCGTTTGCCGTTGACGGTGATGCCTTCGCCATGGCCGTTTTCAAAGAAATACGGACCGATAATTCCAGCGGACCAAAACCGCACCAAACAGTAACTTTTTGTGGATGCATAGCAACCTGGTGAACCTCATGTGGGTTTTGGTCGTCTCATATACGGCAATTTTGCTTGTTGACATAGCCTTTCATCCCAAAATGCGCCTCGTCGCTAAAGATGATTTTCGCCCAAAATCAAGGTTCTCTTCCAATCGTTCTGAAGCCCAGTTAGCGATCAAACGGCGTTCTCTATGGTCATTCACTTTGAGCTCCTGGGTCAGTTGGATCTCGTACGGGTGTATGCTCAAGTCCCAACGCAGAATTCGCTAAGTTGAAGTCTGCGAAAGGCCGAGTTCTTGTGCACGGCGAGAAATCGACTGCCTCGAAGTCTTCTTCACACTCTCACAGACAGCGGTGATGTTTTCGGCCAATCTGGCATTTCTTTGACGTCAGAGTGTTGGTTGGTTGTTAACTGAACCGGTCGTCTCAAATTTGTCCACCAAACGTTGGAGAGTCGACTTCGAAGGGCTAGTGCGTCTGCCGTAAAATGGACGCAATGCGCGCAACGTTTGCACTAATTAACACTCATTTTAATAATAAAGTTTTATCATTTGGACGTGTTGTTCAATCGTGTAACTTGCCATCGTAATTTGGCATCAATGATTGAACAAAAAACAATAGATTTGACAGATGTCACAAAAACGACTGCCTACTGATGCCACAAACTGTCAACATCGGCCCGTTGAAATACCTTTTATAAGGTGCATTAGAAATAAATTACCATCAGCAAAGAAACATTACACATTCCACCATAGGTACATTTGACACATACATATGTGCACGTGGTTAGACCACTCGCACATATGTATGGCTGAAAAGAAAGATTACGGGGCCGGAGGAGTATCGTCAAAGTTTATATGGAGAAAGTGTGCAGTAAGTTAATATTGTTATTTAAGGTACATTAGAAATAAATTGCAATTAGTATAAAATATAACACATGTTAACATACATGTTATACCGTACCGTACCATAAGTTTGACCACGTGTATGATTCAAATCATACACGTGGTCAAACTTAAAGGAATGTTTAATGTCTATAGTATTACTGAATAACGTTCAAACTTAAAATTTAAATTAATTATTGTCGAATTTCGAGCAATAGGTGTCCTAGTGAATTAAATTGACTGTGGAATATATTATTTATTTTAAATTGAAGGCGATTGTAGATAAATAAATCAAATTAAATTTACGTTAAAAAAATAATATTTTAGATGAACCTTAAACGGTAATTATTTTATTTATTTAAGAGGGGATGCTAAGAATCTCCGGCAGACATTGGCATGCCCCCTACAAGATACTACTTTTGTCAATAGGTGTCCCTCTACAAGGTACTACTTTTGTATACATTTATAAACGACTTTTGTTTACAGATAGCCTAGGAGGGTTTGACTGCTTCGCCGGAAAATAAAGACGTTTGTGGGCTCAAACAAAGCGAAGAAGACTACAAATTATAGGGCACCCGGATTGGGAATTAAACCTCGACCAAGGGTGGTTACTAACGTGGTAATTCATGAGGGAGTCAGTTTTAGGGTCGTTTTAGTGCCTCACTCGCTCTAACTGCAGATTGGAGGAAGTATTTCATTGATACCAATGTAGACTAAAGGTCATAGAAGCCTATTTTAATCGTGGCACGTCGCGGTCTTACGCGGCTAGGACGTTGACTGGTTCTTAGAACAGAATAGAGTGTAGCGCACAATGTTTGAAATTGAATTGATTGACTTCGTCTGTTCCAAGAACGGAAACGAATGTGAGTAATAATTCTCGCAGGCCGTAGGAGTATGTGATGTAAACAGTATGCATCCGGACGAGTGGGTGGAAATCGCATCAAATTAACTCAGAAATCACTGCCACGTTGTAAGTGATTGTGAAGACGGTAAATTATCGAATTTCAACTGAATATTTATTTTAGTGTGTTTTTACAGTAGAGCTTTTGTAGAGTTGAACACTAATTTAAATAAATATGTCTATAACAGTATTACAGTAGGTACAAAACATTTTTATTTTAATTGACAGCGCCCGCACTAGGGAATTTAATCCCTGTGTCACGGGATACTTTACAAACATATAATAGACGGACACAAATTACATCCAGACTCATAACAACTATTTATGGGTCACACAAATAGTTGCCCGGCGCGGGACTCGAACCCGCGACACGACGCAGCGAGGCGACTGTCTTAGCCGCTGCGCCACACGTGCAGTCAAATATAATATTTAAAATTGTAACATTTTAAAATGTTAGGATAAAAAGTGTTTATATTAAATGCCTTTTAAAGCGACGTATCGATGAACAATAAGCCAAATGTTTAGATAACCCCTGACTCCAAGTATGATAACTTCATTTTGGAAATGACACTCTTACACTGCTGTGTCGATATTAACCAAACAAGTAAGAAAACTGGCTTTCAAATGGAAACAACGCATTGAAATCGAAATATCCGTTTGAGAGTTACGATGTCACAGACAGACACACACTCACACACATACAGACATCGACGACAAAATTAACACCCCTCTTTTTTCGTCAGACGTAAAAAATTGTGAGGGACAGTGAACAGTTGTTATGTACGGAACCCTAATGCATCGCCGACACAGAAATTCTTCAGTTTATACAATGTGCATAAAAAAATGCAAAGAAGAATTCCGGCTAAGCATACATCGTCGACGCATCGATTTCACGTCACATGGATTCTTGAAATATTCACAGAATATTTAGTTCTATATTCACTTTAAATAATTATATAAAAATAAAAAAAATAAGGAGAGATTCCATACAAATGAACATAATATTTTTGCCGTCTTTATAAATAATGGTACGTACCCTTACGTACCCTTCCTACGTGCGTCCGACTTGCATTTGATCGGTTCTTCGAGAACCTCTTTTGAGGTTCCATTCATGTGAACATATCACACTAAAGTTATAAAGGCGAAAGTTTGTGAGCGTGTGAGTGTGTATGTTTGTTACTTCTTCACGTCTAAAGGGCTGGAGCGATTTTAATAAAATTTAGTATTAGCTGGATTTGGTATTAGCTGGATTAGCTTATATTGGGTTGGCTGACACCCTGGATTAACACGTAGGCTATAATTTATAGAGTTTAACGCGGGTAAAACCGCAGGGCACAGCTAGTATATCATATATACGTAAAGTTATTTAAGAATACAGTTTTAAAAGCAGCAAGCGTTTTATTGACAAAGAAATACCTGTCCTTCTCTTCTGTGCCAGAGCACTATAGTAACAATGCAATTTAAAACTTAAATTAATCACGACAAAAAACGAAAACCGCACTTTTTTAAATTTGCATGAAATATCTTCAAAGTAAACTGAAATAGGTTTTATAAATAAATTGGTTCTGTATAGTGTATGTAAATGACGTCATTCTCTAGCAGCGTTTGCCGGTCCCAAGCATACGCTGCCAAATCGCATCTACATTTTTCGCCAGCATTCCTATGAAAATTAGCCATTTTTACACGTAATAATAGTATGTAGTAATATTTTCTGATTCAACTACTGTTTAAGATAGAAATTTCTTGCAACATGGTAACATTTAAATATAAATTGCAGACGTGAAACAAAGTTTTAGATAATATTTTACTAAAATATTTTTGTTAGTTTTAACATAAATGAACATAAATAATAATATTCTGGGACATTATTCACACACGGCCATCTGATCCCAAACTAACCAGATAACTGATATATTTAGTACTTTTCCTTCGTAAATACATACTTATATAGATAATTACACCCAGACTCAGGACAAACAGGGAATGGGAATCAAGCCCAAGAAATGCGGCGTGAGAGGCAAATTTTTACCAACCACGCAAACCAGCGTTATATTTTTAGAAATCCTAGGTTTAGTCGCATTCATTTAAAAATTACGTGAGATTACTATTTTATTATTCACGTTAAAATTAAGTACTATGGAATTAATGATTTAATATATCTAGTTAATATTAACGGTTTCCTGCAATCAAATCCACATGCCGACATATTTTTTTAGACGCAGTTGGTACAACATTTAGAAATGTATTGGATTATTTAAATAGCGCCAAATCTTAATATCAATGTAGCTTTTTGTGTGTTTGTGTTTGTCTTTATTATTGTTTAATTTCGTATTTCATTTGACATATAGTTTAAAAATATAGTTATAGAATTTTAATGTATCGCAATCATAATCATAATCTTTAGTTCTTAAGTATAAATTGTAAGCGCTTTGGTGTTAACTGTAAGCTTATATTTTTATCAATAAATAAATAATAAAAAAAATATCTTTTTGTACTGTATTCAACAAACTGCGTCAAAGTCATATAAATAGTAAAACCCACCAACCGGATTTGCTACAAAATGCAAATAGTCCTTATTAATAAAATAATAATAATAATGTCCTCCTAGCCAAATTCCGGCCACGGCGGCCAGTCTCAATAGAGATTAGCCATCTGCGCGGGACATATTATAGTGCTCAAGTGTGTGCGCAAACATAGGAGCACTTTCTATTGGCTATAATAAAATGAATTTTATAAATGTTTTCATACAATGTGTACCTAAATATCTATGTTACTAGAAATAATAATGTATACAACTATATTACTACAAACATGTTCTGACTATATACAAGCGCTTTTTTAAAGTCTACGTGAATAAAAACTTTTTTTATTTTATTATTTTATATTCCATCACTCTCATGATCCGATGGGACGCCTAGCTACACGACTGGAAAGACGTCAGGTACAGGGCCGACGGCTTTACGTGCTCTCCGAGGCACGGGGGTATAATACCACCAACTCTCAGACTTCGGGCTAGTGCTGAGAAAATTTTCTTTTTACAGAAAACTCACAAAATCACTTTCGGCCCGACCCGGGACCTCGTTTTCTGCGGGTGAACACGCTACTGCTAGACCAACGAGGCAGTCAAAGTTCTTATTACAAACATACTAAATAGTCGGTTGCCAAAGAATTTAACAATAAGCACACTACTTTTTGGAATACGCAACGATAACTGTACTAATATCAATTGTCCACGTTTTATATGTGCCGGTTGTTGTGGTTGGAAAATACTTGCCTTTCACGCCGCAGGTCGTGGGTTCGATTCCCAACCAGGACAGATATTTGTGTGCATGAACATGCCTGTCTGTCCTGAGTCTGCGTGTAATTATCTATATAAGAACAGTACAGTACAGTTTACAAAAGAAAAGTAGTAATGTAATATAACAGTTAGCTGGTTTCCACAGTACAAGCTCTGCTTAGTTATCCGAAGGCCGTGTGGGAATAATGTACCCAGATATATATTATATTAGACGCAGACTAAATTTAAGGAATAGAGTAAACAATGAAATTCATCTAATATTTTGCGTGTATAAGATAAAACATGGTAAAACTGCTGAGCTTTATTTTGTGTTTGTTATAAATAGCTTTCGCTCTAGTAGGACACATAGAAACATATATAAAAATATATAAACATACATCGGCCACAAGTATAGATACACTCTAGACTAATACCCCACAGTTTATTTATTTTTTCTCTGTCTTTCCCTCTAAAGTGTTATAAGATACCATTTATTGCAATTTACTACATAACGTAAGAAACGTAGTATCGTATTGCATTACGCTATAGTACTAATTATATTTAGAATAACGTTGCATCGTTTTTAATTACATTTTTAGAATTTAACTGAAATACGTGGTAATAAAATCTCGTTTATATATTTGTTTTTGTAAGTCATTTTTGTTTGTAAAATCGTTGCTCGAAACTTTGCTAACTCCAATTTGATTGAATTTTCGAAAATTCTTTTTTTTTATCAAATTATTTTATTACACAAAATATTTAGTTAAATCTACATATTTTTCCCACAAATATTAATCAAAACAAACAAAGTTGTATAATAAGAACAAAGTCTTAAGCACAGCCATTGTTTCGGGTAGAAAAAGTTCCCATTCCAGTAAAAAAAAAGTATGAAATAAATTAAATAAATAATAAGAACGAAATAAATTAGAGATGTGATTGCGATTTTCAAACTATTTTTATACAAACATCCAAGAAGATCACCATTTTGAATAAATGTAGGTATAATCTTAATTTACATAGAATTACTATTATCATAAATGCGAAAGTTTGTGAGTATGGATGTATGGATGTTTGTTAATCTTTCACGCAAGAAGTACCGAACGTACCTTAAATATCAAAATAAAACATTGGCTATATTTTTTTAAAGTTTAACACGGGTAAGACTGCGGGGATATTTTTTTTAAACAACGCCCGTATCTAACTATGTAAATCCTTCTATCAATATAATTGTAAAACCATTTTCATTAAAACATCAAATCAACCTTTTTATTAGACGTTCTATTGAAAATTAGATTACGTAGTGATCAAAAATATATTAAGATTCAGGTATTGCAATTGAGGCAGAGTTGAACAAAACCAATCTCTATTCAACGAATTTTTAAGTATATGCCAAGTGTTTTTTAGGCAAAATCGATCTTAAGTCATGTTCATTACTTTCGAAATTGTTTAGTTCGTTTCCAAATTGCGATCACAAGTTCACAAAAAAGTTACTGTAATATTTCTTACTAGCTGGTGCCCGCGACTTCGTCCGCAACAATTTTGAATGATTACCAATGTAACTACTTACTTCTAGCTTCATCTATAAAAAATACTTTTAAAAGAAATAAGCAATATAAATTTAAGAAAACCTAACCTATAAATAACCTAGTTAAGAAATAATCTAAAGACTACTTTGCTACTGTTATTTAAAAAAAGACCCGGTATCATAAACTCAAAAATATCAAAGAATACATATCAATTGTCCTTAAGTAAAGTCAGTAAGTCAAATAAAGTAATATAATAATCAACGATGCATTAATCACAAAGGTAACTCCCATTAGCTTAGGTTGCGACCACGGCATTGATAGGTCTAATATCACATTTTGTGAACGAAACCATAGGCGATCTAAAACGATGATTACACCATCTACTAACAAAAATATAAACTTGTAAAGCGGTAAAATTAAGATGTGGGCATATATTTTGGGTGAAATTTAGGCGATCATCTTTTGATTCAGTTTTGGACTACCTTTTACTTCAAGCATTTATTTATTTTAACCGATATGTCAAATGAGTTCTGCGATCTGAAACGATATAAACGCCATCTAGTTATTGTGAACTTGTAGATCAGTAAAATTAAGATGATATTTTTTGGGTGCGATCATCTCGACACGAACAATTTTTACTACGCTAACGCGAATTTTGGGAAAATTACTTTTTTACCCCAATTTTATTAAATTGACGTTTTTTTAATATGTTATTAAAAATACCAAAAAATAGAAGTTACAAATCTTATAAAACGCTAAATCTTTACTTGGACGACAACAAACACGACATTTTAAGCAATAAGAAACGAATTTCTCTATAATTTAAGTTGGCGTAGATTTTTGGTGTTGGCCTATTGAATCAGTTATGGATTAACTTTTTTTAACAACAAATTATTTTCTTGATTTCTTTATTTTTAACTGAAATACCAATTTATATGCTTTTAACTCCAAAAAAAAAAATAGATTTTCATACAAACTTACATCCTCTATTTTAGTCGCCTTTAGGGGTGGAATTTCCAAAAGTCCTGATGATATATTTATAATGTTTAAATGAAAGGCGAAATACTAATTTTCATGCGTTTACCTTAAAAAATGTCACATGTTTCATACAAACTTCCATCCCCTATTTGTCACCCTAAAGGGCTGGAATTCCCAAAAATCCTGAAATACATATTTTTAAATAAAAGGCCAAATACCAATTTTCATGAGTTTACCTTAAAAAATGTCACATTTTTCATACAAACATCCGCTATTTGTCACCCTACGTGGTAGAATTCTCGGAAATCCTGAAACATATATTTTTAATTTTTAACTGTAATGCTAAATACCAATTTTCATGCGTTTAACTTAAAACTTGTTGGCACTTTTTTCATATAAACTTACATCCCCAATTTTACGCCCTTGGGGGTGGAATATTAAAAAATCCTGAAATATATATTTTAATTTTTAACTGCAAGTCTATATACTAAAGCCTTAAACATCAAAATTAAGGACTTTCATAAAATATTTCATCTCTTATTTTAGTCCCTTAGGGGTGGTATTTTCAAAAACCCTTCTTCAGTGGATGCCTACGTCATAAAAGGTAACTACTGTCAAAATTCAAGTCCCTAACTCCAGCCGTTTCGACTGTGCGTTATGATATGTCAGTCAGGCAGTATAAAATTATATACCCTGTTTTCCGCCCTTAGGGGTGTAATTTCCAAAAATTCTGAAATAAATGCTATATATTTTTAACAGAAAGGCCAAATACTCATTTTCATGCGTTTAACTTCAAAAATATCGCATTTTTCATACAAACTTACATCCCCTATTTTATGACTTTCGGGGTGGAATTTTCAAAAATCCTGAAATACATATTTTTTATTTTTAACTAAAAAGCCAAATGCTTATTTTCATGCGTTTAACTTAAAAATTGGGACTTTTTTCGTACAAACTTTCATCCCCTATTTTTTGCCCTTGGGGGTTAAATTTCCGAAAATCCTGAAACACATATTTTTTACTTTTAACTGAAAGGCCAAATACCAACTTTCATGCCTCTAACTTCAAAAACGGCAAAGTTTCATACTAACTTGGCACCCCCGTTTTACCCCCTTAGGGATTGAATTTCGAAAAACCCTTCCTTATTCCTTGTCTACATTATAAAGAAAACATCTGTGCAAAATTTCAGCATTCTAGGGCCAAGGGTTTGGGCTGGGCGTTGATGAGTCAGTCAGTCAGTCAGGACTTCTCTTTTTATTTATATAGATTGTTAGGTAAAACCACTTTTAAGATTAAAATCATTAATAAATAACTAACAAGATTAAAATTCGATTTGAATTTCAATTAGTTCCATCGTTTATAATTTCGCCAGTTAAAAGGTTAGTTAAACTGATTAGTTAACTCAAAATTCAATTAATTAATGCCAACTCTGAAAATGAAGCATGCAAATTCAAGCAACCAGTCTGATAATTAATTCAATTCTACCACCAAGATGGCTAGTAATCTACAAGGCGAGTTATTGAAGAAGTATTGTATAGACGATAAATAATTAGCGAAACGAATAATATGAGCGAAATCTTTTAAACATAGCGTTGTAGTTTTCGTTACAGTTCATAGATTTGTGAAGCAAAATATTGGCAAAGCATTAGATTTTATTTTAACTACGAATAGGCGTAGTAACCGGATACCTTTGTAAACTACGAGTACTGTGCTACGAATGGCTGACGTCCGGCGTAGCGCTGGGAGGTCAGGCAATCCGGCGCCATGTTGATTGATTGTTCATATAGTGTCTATATGATAGATTTAGCCTACCTGTTGTCTAAAAGACTAAATGCTTCCTAACGGGCCTATATGTATAGTGTGTTTCAAGTATCGCATGATTTTAAAGCGGCAATGTTAAAATAGAAAATTGTGTGCATTTTAAAACACGTTACTGTATAATACACGGTTTACTCGACTACAGACGCGAATTCGTGCGTTAAAATGTAACTTTAAAAGAGCTTATATTAATATACAAAAATATGATATATATTAATTTTGGTTCGGTGGCCAAAACTGGCTAATCTTAATTGGGATTACTTTGTTTAGCTTGTTGTATTCCGCTATTTTCAGAATTCTATAGTAAGACAAGATACACACAACTTGGGTCAAATTATGAACAAGATCGACGGATTTGCATGCTATTAAAGGAAGGCACAAAATTTCTGATAGTCTTTTTATCCCTGATCTGCTATTTCAGGAATCCTTACGCAAATGTAAGCTAATGAAATGTAAGATGATTTCGTCGTGATTCACGTCAAATAACCAGCGGAATAACTAAGGTGTTTGTGAAGTATTGTCGATGACTTACAGAAATCTATTTCCCTAACCAAAGGGAAATAGATTTCTGTAAGTGAGCTGAGTGTAAACGAATCTCTTTCTTAGGGCGCTCATGTAGTTCATTCCTGATCGTACTCTTTACGAATGGCTGAACCGATCTTCTTCAAATTTGACGCAATGGTAGTGACCATATCGTGAGGACATATTATGTATATCTGGATTCATAAAAATCGAACACACTACTAGGGATAAATAATCACTGAAAAATACAAATGTCACATTGAAATCAATGTAAAAGTATAAATATCTACTTAACTACACTCCGCCCAATATTATATATTATAAGAAATATCTGCTATGTGGCTGATGGCATAAAATATCGCCACCCCATCTCATCCCGTGGGGGGCGCAGAATTCGTCCCGAGGGAATATCTACCAGAGAACGGGCAGCAGCGTCTCTCTGCGTACCATCACCATCATGATACTGCGATCAGCAACCCGTCTGCCAAGCGTGGCGATTATGGCATATCCCTCCAAAAGATTGGCCAGGCCCTAATGTGGAAATCTTTTGAGGAGGCCTTTGTCAAGCAGTGGACGTTATTTGGCTGACATGTTGAAGAAATATGTATATATTCTGCTATTTGTTTCAATAAGTATATTTTATAATAGATTTATCCCATACTTAGAAATGTCGCTGTGACATATGACGGACTGTGTCGCAGTATAAGGATTCTTTTAGAACTTTTTGATACAAAACTCTAAAACGGATGATATTCTGAAATCATAAAAGATTATTTCCGTAATAGTATATTTTCCATAAATGATATGTATCTTAATATAAACTTTGTTCCATATAATTTGTCAAATCGGTAAATCCGGTTTTGATCCAATTATGGTTGTCACCAAGACTTATTGACGGGCCTGTCGGCGTGGTTGGCAAATGCCTACTTTCATGCGTTCACGACCTGAGTTCGATTCCCCCCCAGGACAGATATTTGTGTGCCTGAACATGTCTGTTTGTCCTGAGACTGGGTGTGTTTATCTATATAAATATTTATTTACAAAAGAAAAGTGGTATATGTAGTATATTAGTTATCTGGTTTCCATAGTACAAGCTCCGCTTAGTTTGGGATCAGATAGCCGTGTGTAAATAATGTCCCAGGATATTAATATTATTATTATTGGGAGCATAAATTTTAATATTGACCTTTCTATACAAGACCACCGTCATTGATCCGTTTAGTACTATTCGAGATTAGCACTCACTCAAACAGAAGACTATCCCGGCAGGCCAGTGTACTTGTGCAAATGGCCATACTAACCATATTTTCCTACCAAAAACCTGCAAAGGTGGCTAAAACACTGCTTTTTGAACTTTTTATGAATAAGGAGAGCACATGGCACCAGTCGGTAAGAAATTTACAAGGCATCCGTGTTGTTCAAATTGGAGCTTACATCTGATGTTATTTCGGTGTTGGTGTCAAAACGACACTGCTCTAAAAATGTCTGCAGTAAAGGCGGAGGATGGTGCGCGAGCGACGGCGGCCGCGGGGCGTATGCGGGGGTGAGGGGCGCCTTGCCCACGCGCTGCCCGCCGCACCTTGCCGCCCGCCTTCCACCAGTCAGCAGCTGTGACTCGTGTTGGCTGAACCATCTATAGGGCCATCTTCTTTTTCTATTCCGTAGGTGAGTTTTAGTGAAAGTTTATTTAATACTAACATGAAAAATCGTATCGACCCTCAACAGTATAAGTGCATTTAACAGTGAAGTGATACGTTAAAGTCGTGGCGTGTAAAACGAAACGAAGCTATGATGCATCGGTCGCGATTGAGTGAGTGGAAAACAGAGCTTCCGTAAATCAAAAACGTTGTTCGCAAAGTGACGGCACGTACTTCATAAAATGTTGATAGAAGAGACAGTTTTATGAGATTACAGATAAAATATATTTAGTGATGTTATTGAGCGTTAAATCATAATTCGATATAGTGACGTATAATTTATACGTCGAGGGTCTTATATGGGGTCTTTATAATAAATAAATAATTTTATATCTCACGACATGTAACGACATGTTTTTAAAATATTTAATAATTACAAACATAACATGCATTAAACGCCAAAATTTTAATCTAATAATTAATTTGATCACTTAGTCTCCGAAGCTTGTCCTGAAAAAGTGCGTTTTTAAAACATTAATAAATTTTGGCTAAGGAATATCAATTTACAATGTTCTGCTATGCATAACGTCCGAAACCTGAGTAAGCGAAGTTTAGCATTCGTGCCACCAAATTAGGATGCGTCGTATGTGAGCCAACCTATTTCAGTCGCTCGCGCACGTATCGAAGGTGGCCGAGCATAGCCGAGCACACCCGAACCTAATTGTGGAATTTTCATTACGTTGGCAGCCGGTTATTACACAAATTCTTTAACGATCTCCATCGTAACAATTTTCATGAACTATTTTTAGCTTTCGATGTTCTTTGAAATCGGGTTTACATTTATGAACCGTTTTCAATAGAAATAAATTAACACAGAAATAAATAAGTAGATATTTTTATGACTTAGTTTTGATTTGACATTGTATATTATAAGGAATTTGGAAAAGAAACCGGATTTGAAGTATCAAGTGTCAGTGATCACACGTCACGTAAACATTGTCTTGGCGTTTTGCCAAATCGTTTCATATAACGAACTTGTTTCTTATGACGATGGCCAAATATGCGTTATTTATTATCTTTGAATAATTCTGTTCTAGTAATGACTTGTGAAAATTAAATTGAACCTTGATTTCCCTTAATCAAATTGTAAACGTCCAATGTGGTTATAAGAAAATAAGGATGCGTCTATAAATTGGTATAGGAGATGAGTAGAAGTAATATGTACGTAATAAATATATTTTATTTTTTTATAATATTAGTTATTATAATTAATATTTAACTAGTTCAACGTACGGTTAGATAGTTTTGCACAATTCAAGTTAGACGAACGAAATGTTCTAGGAATTTGACTAATTAAGATTTTTTATTAAGCCGCAGATAAATGATTAATTCAAGGATAAATAAATACATATTAATGGACAATTTGTTATTGATTTGCAGTAGACCACAACCAACACAAACAAAATGGCGGATGATGAAGTAAGGTAAGAAAGATAAGAAGTAAACATAATTTAATTAAATAATTATTTTCTTACTTATAAATTATAAATAGTTTTACCAACCAAGCCCTGCCAGACCAGAATCAGAAACCTCAACAGAACCAGATAAAGGAAGTTTTATAGTTTTTAAACTTTTGTTGCAATTATTGTTTCTTATGTATTAGTACAATATGTTTCATGGAACATCATCTAGTTTTAAAAATAGAATCTGTACTGAAATCAGTTTATCAGTTTGGGAACTACGTTATCACAGACAGACACACATACGTACTGAATCATGAAAACATTGACCAACACAATAGAATAAAAATTTAATTAAAAAAAATGCGTTTGCATGTGGTTTTATGATCGATGCAAATGAAACTTTTGTTTCTTACGGCGTTAAATTAATTCAATATCGGATATTTCCACATTATTCTTGATCTTGCCCTCGTTGACAATTTATTGACCAGCGATCAGCCATTTATAACACATGCCGTTTATTTTAATACACGGATAAAAACACAAAATAAGCACAAATGAGTGAGAATGTAAATCCGAAATGGTCAGCTGATGCGAGCCATGGACGCCGTCATATTGCGACATGCGATAGATGGAAGATAGAACTTGAAGGGATTTAAAAAAAGTTTCCCTTTAACAATATTTTATGTTACAATGAAGGTTTAATAAAAAAATGAAATGAAAGCAAAAATGTAGTAGACACAGATATTATAAGAAATTATAGCAAAGCTAAATAGGGGAGGAGGTAATCGTATCGGTTATCTTATCTTAAAGAATGTTGTCTAAAGACTACAACCGGGACCGATAGCTTAATGTGCTTTCCGA
The DNA here is from genome assembly GCA_951640165.1 of Pseudoips prasinana. Classification (NCBI taxonomy): domain Eukaryota; kingdom Metazoa; phylum Arthropoda; class Insecta; order Lepidoptera; family Nolidae; genus Pseudoips; species Pseudoips prasinana. Next base: position 12,734,202 of record OX621239.1, read on the forward strand.
AGCACGGAGACTCTCAGCAGTCAAACTACTTTAGCGGACACCCATCTATAGACTGACCGCGTGCCTAAGTGATTAACTTCGCCGTTCACGCTCCTCAAAATTGGGACAGTGAATACTATTGACCCAAAACTTACAAGGTGTAACATAAATAACGGAGGTAACTTAATGAGAAGTACTTCTCTGCCGTCCGTTAACTTAAAGGGCGCAAAGCCACAAAATCAAATTTAGAGTTATGAGCGAAAAACGCGGGGATTATTTGAAAAATATGCCACTTAATAACCATAGGTAAAAATATGCCCCGCGTTTTTCGCTCATAACTCAAAATTTGATTTTGTGGCTTTGCGCCCTCCTAGTTAACGGACGGCAGTTCTCGAAGCCTGATATCGTCCACAGCTGGACTAAGGGCTCCCCCAAAGGTTTGTATAAAGTTGTCATTTGGAGGGCTTTGTCGTAATCACTGCACTTGGCATGCAAGTTAGCGACCGCAGTTAGGTGGTAGCTATACTACATAGGTGGCGCTGCTACCCGACGTCCTGGTGTACCCTCAGTCGCCTTTTACGATACCCACGGCATGGTATGGGGAGGCCCTGTTATTCTTTCTAAGCCGGAAACCACACGGCTAGTCCTACTTACGTTACATCCACTATTTAAGTTACCTTTAGTTTTAAGTTATATTTAAGTAACCTAGTATTAAAACGATCAAATTAAAATGTTCTTGAACTAAAGGGATCTTGTTTACTCCTGTGGATTTTATCTAACTTGGCCTTGTGTTATTCTTTTCTGTTTCATTGTTACCTTTCGGGACCTGGGATTTGTTCCACGCCTGCCCTTGATGCTGCTGCGGTTTCACCCAATAGTATTAAACACTATGTCTTCTCGAGACTCAGGTAATTATCGTGCTTGCTACTAATACACTACACATTAATTACGAACATAAATATGTAATTGTAGCCATAAGAGTCAATGGACTCTCTCATGCAGTTCCACGTCGGTAACCACCTTGAGCTGAAGTTCAAACTACAAAGGTGTCGCGGGTTTCTTAGTTTTTAGTGTTATATGATAGAGGACTTGAGGCACGCTCAACTTTATATTCTGGCGAAGCAGAGAAAGCCTAGTACTCGGCATACTGTAAATATCAAATTAAGAAACATATACATGTATAGTATATATAAATATATATGACCATGTAACGTTCATGTGGGTACTAAAAAGGAAAAACAAAATACATGTTTACATTTTCTTTAAACAATGATTCGAACTTACATCTGACTTACCTAGGATCTAGCTTCTTGAATATGGAATGCATCCTTAAACAAACAAACATTAAATATATAGAGGGTTCAAGTTCAATTTTTAGAATGATTGTGAAAGCAGTAAAAGTTAATTCGATTTTATGATTCTTACACATACAACAACAACAAAAATGTTACATATTAAGGTTAGGGGATTTTGAAAGCTATTTGTTCATATTAGGCGTTTTATTTAATTATACAAATAAATATAATAAAATAAATAGCAAATGATAGAATTACGACGTCGAAAAATTGTTGAATAATTGATTTAAAATAAGTATTAAGTAATTATGATATACGTTATAACCAAAATTAAGCATTGTGAAACATTAATATTATTAAGTTTCACTACACCCAAACATAAATAATATAGCTGGCAAACTTCCTCGGATTATCACATGCCTATAAAAAGTTATAATAACTTTGAGGAAAATACGTAGTTTATGTAATAAAATAGCCACTTGAGCCAAAACATGCAATTAATAAACTTATATCCTATTACTTTTGGGAATAGTATCTGTATATTAATGGACTTTTGTTGCAGCCAATTTAGATAAAAATTGAGTCGTAAGTCACTAAATATCAAACCAACATATATTGTGCCAGAGCACTGTAACTAATAATTTTAATATTTAGTAACTATATGTTACATAATTTAGTAACAATTAGCTTAGCTATTATAGATGTATTAACGCACAGGAATTTATAGTTAAGCACCAAATATACTATATTTAAAGTTTATGTAAAATATATTCTATTAACTCTGTTTTAATTTAATAGGTAAATTTTTTGAATGCATACATTTTTTAATAATATTATAAATTATTTGATGTTGTAATAAAAGTCTAACGAATTTATTTATTGCCTCATAATAAATTATATTATATGATTAATAAATAATATAATTTATTTTAAGGAAAGGATCAATAATCAATATTATTAATTTACATTTGAGCAGTATAACGATAATATTATTATAATATAAATGTGTAACTGCCAATATTAATAAATAATGACATTAAGTTCACTTAATAAGCTGCTGCAAAATATATAATACAATGTTATATTAATACCGAACATATTAAATAAATATAAAAATAGTTAATGCTTACGATATATATCGCACTTGCAAACTTGTACAGCCTTATGAAACACTGATGCACAATTTAATTGCACAACTAATTAAAGTATATCTAATTCTTTGAACATACACTGTAGAGCATTTTTTTTTAAATAACGCCTGTCATGATTTATATTACTGTTATAATAATATAGTTATTTATATGATGAACGAAGCATTAAGTTTATATTAAACTTGATAAACAAGATATTTTCATCACACATTATATTTTTTGCTCGCTTTGTATTTCAAATGAATATATAATTTATCGGTACTTTGGTATGTTTTGTCTATGGAGCGTAATAATAGATCCGACGTAAAGTTTTCTTTTTTGATATGCTCAAAATAATAATGTAACATTGTTTACTTTAATAATTATTTCGAATTTGCAACATTATATAATAGATCTTTTATATGTTTCAATATGATATGGTAAAAAAGTACCGATAAATGTAGCATATTAAAGCCACTCTAATATAATTTATTAATTATATAGTTTACTTATTGTTTCTTTTTTCTTTTCAGAAAAAGCGTCTCGAGGAGGTAAAGTAACGAAGGATCAAGAATAATTACACGGACAGCTAAAATTACATACGTATCTCTTACATTAATTTATTATTGAACACATAGCACACATACAAGTTACACGATTTAATTTAATCACTAACAAATATAAAAATCGACATATACACATCTAATAACTATATAGAACATAAATTAGTAAACACTACATCTTGATGGAAATACACTTAACACAAAATAGGGTTGACAAATATCACTTTTTATCAATGTGCAATGTGTTTAGGCGAAGAAGGCCAGACAGGCCGAGATCGACCTCAAGCGTGCTGAAGTGCGCAAGCGTATGGAGGAGGCCTCCAAAGCCAAGAAGGCGAAGAAGGGTTTCATGACACCCGAGAGGAAGAAGAAGCTTAGGGTGAGTTTATTTTTCTTTTTATCTATAACGTTAAGAATAAACACTTTGCAGGATTAGTACGAGTACAGAAGTCGAAATATATGAATAATTTTCAGCTCTCAATCGAAACGAAACTATGATTGACAATACTTACCTATTACGTCAATCATTGCTCTGCATGTCCGTCGAAAGCTCAGAAAACTTGTTCGTGCATTTTGTTTTTACAAATTCCCTTGTGGTCTTGGTACTATTTTACTAAGAAGTTTTATTGGTGTAATGTTTCAAATCTGATGTAGTTCAATATAATTGTATGCCCGCTGAAAGAATGCTTTCAAATTGAATTCAAATGAATGAAAATTTGACGTAAAGTATGCTCATGCAGCTGCCGGTTATATTATATGGTAAAACTTTGCAAATATGGGTAGGAACTTATGAAAGTGCAAATTCGCACCACAAATATTTATTTAAAACGTGATTTTCTGGTAAAATTCAATATATTAAATAAGCAATGGTATAACAGTTGCTGCTGCGTAAGAAAGCCGCTGAAGAGTTGAAGAAGGAGCAGGAACGCAAAGCGGCCGAGAGGAGGCGCATCATCGAGGAGAGGTGCGGTAAACCCAAGAACATTGACGATGCAAACGAAGGTAAATATTTATTTCACCCTCTACGCCAACCCCAGCAATATCAACGATATTAGCTATAAAGTAAATGCCAATAAACTATGTTATACCTTGATAAATTCTAGAATCTATATACTCTCATACACTTCACAACACAGTGATTTGTTCCATTTTTGTGTTATTGTTTCACATGTAGGATATCACCTCTAGTAACATTTGTGTATTATATGTTGTGTCGCATTATAGATACTATTAGTCGGGTTTGCAAAGAATACCACACCCGCATCGGTCAGCTCGAAGACGAAAAGTTCGATTTGGAATACATCGTTAAAAGAAAAGATATGGAGGTAGAGAGATGAGCCATCGACGAATGGCTCTCTGTTGACAAACTCACAAAACTTACAAAACTTTACTACTACTTTATATTTAACGTAATTTTGACATGTCAAATGCCGTGTTGTCTTTACTTCGTCAGCTGGTTTAACAAAATCTTAATAATGGTGTGTCGGGCCGTCAGTGTCTCTGGCCTACTTGTCTATCTAACGCGTTTATCTATCTCTTCTAAACTCCATGTCATGAATATCGTTAAACTTATTTGCGAACACTTACTATCTTCTTATTTCCGCCCTTAAACTTCTTTCTGAACTCACACTCGTCTAACTGGTGGTCGATGGTGCGCGCTGGCTGCACGGCACGCGGGTCGGAACAGTGCGCTTAACTCTTGTTGATGTTGTAGCGGCTCTGACGAGCATCATAACCGGTTACCATCAGCGTATCACCAAGCTCGAAGAGGAGAAGTACGATCACGAGATGGAGGTGGCCCGCAAACAGCTCGAGGTCTGAACTGGTTTGGGCGCATCGCAATTATTACGCTCACGTTTGAGTAGTTCATGCCGATATGATGTGACTAGATTAAAATATTGTTTTGTTTTCGCAGCAAATTTATATTTGTCGATTGACGGAGGCTGAAAATAAATGATACCTTCAATTTTAACTGTGTGGATAACAAGTCAATTTAAAAACGCTATAATAACAACGACCCGTTGTAGCACTCCGAAGCTGCAATAGATTCTGTAGATATTGTCATCGAGTTTAAGTCAATAACAACATGATTATGTTTCAGTAATAGTCCATTTGAATCCCACCACAGTACTGATCATGTAGCTTCGCTTACGCTTTGCTCCACCAGTGAGAGGCCTTATCTCGGTATCCACTACACAGCAACAACACCAATCTGGAAACAGTCTTCGAAGCGCCAAATTAATTCAAACCTTAAAATGTGATTGTTTTTCTTTAGCGGAACTCCAGACGATATGTCAAATGTACTGGCACAGAATATACAACCTTGAGGGGGATAAATATGAACTAGAACGAGCGATCGAAATTAGGAAAATGGAGGTAAACTGCATAATTAGGATTGGGAATGCATTATGACATGATATGAGTTGATTCTGATTTAGTTGTTACGACATGACATGATAGTTGTACGGCTCACCGCACACATGCACACGTCGCTCCACGTCGACAGACGCAGGTTACTCACACCGATGCCCATGCTCATTCCGCTGGCTCAATAATATGTCTTTCCTTTTTCTATAGCAATGCTCAAGAGAATAATACAGGAGTATTATGACCGCATGTATGTGTGTGAGGGCCAGAAGTGGGATTTGGAACATGAAGTCAGGAAAAGAGATTATGAGGTATTGACCAATACTTTATAACCATTGTGAATACCACAGTCATCGATTCTGTAACAGTCGTGCGCGTGTGACAGTTCGTGTTTATATACATTGATAACGCTTTGTAAGTTTTCGGTTGTTTGTTGTTGAATTGTAAATAAGTAACGGCGGAAAGCCGTCGTTAGTGCTGTAGAGCGCGTGTGATGTGTCGTAGCGGGCGGCCGCCTCGTCCACGGTAAGGCGTGCGGTGCAAAATCGATCTCCGCCGGCGCGTCATCAGACATCGAGCTTACACTATTAACTACACTAACTACAGTAACCGCCACCGGCGTAACAGTAACCACACAGCACTCACCCCGGCGCGGGGCTGAAACCGTCCCGCTTCGCGCTGCATGCTCGCGTAACTGTCTATCATGAGTATCAACTCTAGTGCCAGCGCTTTCACGTCTTCTTTGAACAATTATTGTAATCGATGTATCATCTGTCTATACGTGTTCAATTGATGTGTCGTGCCGGTCATCTCTCAATATGCTTTTCATTTTCATACTTACCTCTATCATCTCAATTGTACTGAACCGCTTATCAGCTAAAGCTTTTGCCTGTTGCATGCCATCTTTATTTATAATAGATTTAATTGATGTAACAACTATCCCCTTAAGACCTTATTAAAACTTTTTTATAATAGTATGGCACTTTAATAATACCTACTTCTGTAAGTGTTTCAAAGTACATAATCAAGCATAACCGCTGCATCCGCCAGTGTGTCGCTTCATGTGTGGTGGCGAGCTTAGTGGCCTTACTGAATTTTCTCTTTTTTATGATAACAATTAGAGATACCGTTGAGGTGTTGTTGGAACGCTGGACTGGTTCCTCTATTGGCACACGCAAGTGCATAGTGTAAGTGAAACTTCTTGTTCCAAATCTCCAACTTTCACGTATGTGCCGTTACATTCCGCGCGACATGTTTGCGTGTACGGTTGCTGATATACCCCACAAAACCTTTTGCAATACCTGTATACACCGAGTGTTTAAATTGAAAGTGCCATGCTCTGGTCGTTATTGCCCGCCCTTTCCCTGCGTCCGAGCCCGCAGCCTCTCGGCCGCTCGGGACCTCTGCATCACTTATTCGGGACACAGAGTGGTGTATACTATGCTCACTTGCGAGTCCAAAGACACACAGTACCTTACATCTGTTTCAACATACATACCTACATTGCAAGTCTGGATCGATTTTGCACCGTCACTCCATGATACACATCTCTATGCAACGTGGTACTCATACATAGTTCGCCGATGTATACAGAATTGATTCCATTGAAACAAACATTGCAATATGATTAACTTGCATTAGAACAGCGCTCAATATGTTACAACTTCGATAACTGGAAATTAGTAAAACAACCGACGTACGATTCGATCGCAGTCGAAGGAGTATGATATTGTTGACGCTCGTGTTATTAGAATAATAATTATGTCGCACATGTATAATATATGCACATGCCAATGTCCATTGTGAATAGATAATATAATTTGTTGAGGAACAGGAGCTGCACGCGGCCAGCTACCAATCACGAGGCACGATAAGTAGAATGTTGCACGAATATTATGTACCAAATGTCATATGTATTATAAATCCACAACGATAATAATAATTAGTAGGTAAAGAGCACAGGTTAAAGATATACAAGAGGTAACATAGATTTGGGGTAGCAATTATGTTCCTACAGACCACTGATATATAAACAAAATACAGCTCGCAAATAACACTGCCTAATCTACGCTCAGCTCTATATCTTGTTCTGTGCTTTTCTAGTATTAATATTTCAAATTATTTTTCTGTTAATCACAGTTGTGATTTGGGTGGCGAGTGTAACTTTCACTTTTACAGTTTTCAAGCTTTAAATGTGCCATTATTCTATAAGCGCATTGCATGAAGTTTCTCCTGTTGTATTAAACAACGAAAAAACGTTGCACAAGTTTGCACTTTATTGAGTGTCGAGTGTCGTTGAGTTTTATTTGAATAATGTGTCACAAAGTTGTATGGGTATATTGAATATATACTTGTTACAAAACAAACTTGTGAAATGAATTCAATATTATATCATCAAAAGTAGGTAATGGTGTTATTTCTATATATATCTTGTAGTTAATTGTTGTGCCTATCATTCTTCTATCTATATTCATAAATACATATATACAATTTCGACATTTAATATCACTCTATTGAATTTATTTTTTCATGTAGTTTGTTTCCTTTCTATAATGAAAACACAGTCTCTTTATACTGAAATTCTTTTAATATCTTGTATCAATTGGAATGAAAAATAAACTCCTCAAATATTCTGTAGATATTAACATTTAATTTTCCTTTTGTTTTCAATAGAACGCTAAACATTAACAAAAACATAGTATGTTGAAATTTGTATTAAAAAGAAATTCTATTTAAACAGATCTCCGACCTGAACTCTCAAGTCAACGACCTCAGAGGCAAATTGTAAGTACATTTAAGTTGAATAGGGATTCGCTAAACATGTTGACAATAGTTATCTATACTAGTTTACATATATAGTAATTAGTTAACAGACAATATAGTACATTCTCTGAAATTAATTAAAAATTCCAATCTGTTTCACTCTTCATTTAGACCGTTTATTCAAAATCAATATCTGAAATTTGTGATTTATTTATTAATAAAATCATTTAGAAAAAAATGAATCCCAACCCGATTGGCACTCTATATATTTTTAATATATCTTTAAATTTCCAAATATTATATGTCTTTAGAAATAGGTATTTGTAGTATTTTCGGAATTATATTTTTGCATTTTTTATATTCATAAGTACCAAATTGTTATTCCTATTAAAAAGATAAAATTAGACCTCTCAAATTAAAAAATAGGTTGACTACCATATTGATCAAAGATCTAAGGTTTTGGAAAAAAAAATATGTTTACAAGTTTTTTAATATTATATTTTACCCACAGCGTCAAACCCACATTAAAGAAGGTGTCCAAATACGAAAACAAATTCGCCAAGCTCCAGAAGAAGGCCGCCGAATTCAACTTCCGTAACCAGTTGAAGGTCGTCAAAAAGAAGGAATTCACCCTTGAAGAAGAAGACAAGGAGGTAGGTCGAATCAAAAGATCATAATTCGAAATTCGAAATGAAAATGAAATTCTATTGTTAAGTGGACAGACGTTCATAGTTTCATACTTATAAGAAGATGAATTTGATGGTAATACAGTAATGGGCGACCAAGATTTGTAGCAAATCTTTTTTGCTATTTTATCTTTAATGATTTTTATTATTAAGTCTTTATTGCCAACAATAATCTTACAGAGTAGTTATATTATATTTTATAATTATTAGTAAATAATAAATTAGAACATACATCATACAAAATAACACTTATCCGTTACACGTAAAACACTGAAGAAGCAATCAAATATTAGCGATTTCTTCAATTATTTCATTTATATGTAAACTTTCTTTCAGAGTAATGTATGCTTTATATTGTATTACTTGGAAGTAATACAATGACAAGCAAGCTTCCTAACATTCTGCGATCAAAGTATTATTAAGTACTTACTTCTATCATTTTATTCTTTTAAAATATCTTTTTACTAAAAATTATAACGTTTCTTTTAATAATTTTCTTGCAAATTTTTTCAGCAAAATCATCGCTCTTAACGTTTTTAATAATGGGTTCGAATCCCAATATTGTTGTGAATTTTGTTTTTAGTAGTAATTAAATATTGATTTCTAACAAGTGTTACTTACTAAATCATTTTCAACAGGCCAAGAAAGCGGAGAAAGCTGATTGGGCTATCGGAAAGAAGTAGAACTCATAACTAACAGTCAATCTTTTAAGATCATTTTCCATTCTTGAACAAATGATGACTTATTTTTAATTACCCTTTAATATAATATAAATAAATTCTTCTTTTCTACCATACATTTTTTTAAATTCTATTTACCGTCCAAACCTGACAAAACAAGGTGAGAACGAGTTTGGATGATGCGTTAAATAAAGCTTCAAATATTATTATCAAGTTTGATTTTTACTATTGTTAATAACATTAGTTTAAATCCTCCCCGGCCAAGAGCTTACGTTAAATTTTTCAAAGCACCCCTAGAAACGCTTCGCTTCTTCCAATTACATTTTAAGTTCTATAGTGACTAACCCTGATATCAAATCTGCATATAGGTCTTTCAGACGAAGTTTATTTATAAGATCTTCAAAAGTAATACCTATTCTAAATATATTCGTACATAATATATATCCACAAATTGACACGTAATCGCATTTCTACAATATTCTCCTCAAATGCCACAAACATTTTGATTTTCGAACATCTTCACACAACCAATAGAGTAAAGATGTGTTAATTTGGTATAATTAATTCGCATCGGGATACTTATGATAGTCGATAGCAAGCAATGTTATGAAAACTTTGTTGACATATTACTTATAATGATAAAATCGCAATGTTGAGTTTATTAAAACTCTATTCTAGAATAAGAAAGAAGTAGAATAGAAATGAAATAATATTGTTACAATATCATGATACGATGTTTCACAGGGTGGCGCTGCATCCAAGGTAAATGATTGAGAAACGTAAAGCGACTACATCAGACACGTTTTCTTTAGTCGTTGTTGAAACACGCGGCATGTTTATATTTTCAGCACAGCTATGATATGTACCTATATTTGAGTGGCTACAGTTATATAGTTTATAGTTCACTCGAGCTGAAGATCTTTGCCAATGCAGACACAGTGGTTGGCCTCAATTCGATTTGTATATTATTCTCATCGATCGCCTTTTCAAGGGTTATTGACATCATATTTTTAGTGTTTTTCCTTATGAGTCTCAATATAAGGAAAGATATTAAAACTGGCTACAAATTGTTTAGCTTAATTTACCTCGCCTTGCAGACTTATTGTATAAAGCTTATGTGTGAATCCGAGAACGCACCCCGTGGCGAACACATGACCTACTAGTTATGAAAGTCGGGTATTTTAGGTTGCTACACAGAATGCTTCGGTTTTATATAGTAAGGTTTTCTTAGATGTGTTACTTCGAAGCTTTGAAGAGTGCGCTTTGGTCGAATATTCGTACCAACCATGTCATGGGCCATATTAAAATACAATCTTAAAATCATACCAGTATATGGCGCTTGGCTTGGAAATAAACACGATAGAATAGAGTGAATGGTGTAATTTTTGTTATGCAGACCTTTACAAATCATAAAATTCCACCATTTCTTTCCTTTTATTCGACGCCATCTGTATATATTTTTATGATACTGCTTCATCCCTTTTGAGCGGTTTTTTAGTCGCGTTCGTATCTGGGAATACAGCGATACGCCGCGCCGCCAGCTTCGGTGTAAGTGATGGATTTGATCAACGTTTTACTAATATATACTCTTTGTGTTCACAGAAAAAGCCTGACTGGTCCAAGGGCAAGCCGGGAGATCAGAAGGTAAAAGAGGAAGAGGTTGAGGCATGAGCAGTTAGTCACCCCCACCTATTGTAAGATCTTTACTCTATGTCAATTGACAATGTCATTAACTTTTTCTACACATTGTGATATACCTACCCTCTGTGGAGATTCGTATCCACGGGTTATCCCCTGGGTAGTGAACCTGTGTATTGTCGATTGAGCAACTACATACCATTTCGAACACGTCAGAATAATTTTTATATTTATTTATTAAATAATGTTTTTTGTAAGATAATACATTAAATAAAATTAATTTTCTGTACTGTATTATGTGTTGGTCGATGTCATTTTTAGTATCCTGAATGTCCCTAAATCCCTGTGTATCCTTTTGTGCAATTGTGTGGAATATCATAGGCAATGAAGGTAATTTATATCAAATTGAGCTGTTTCCAGTTGGAAAGGTAATATGAGATTGTGTAAAGATTTGTTGAGTCACAAAGTTTTTATTTGTGTAACTTGCGTCCTAATTTAAAACTCTTAAATCAGTTAAATTCGTAGTTAGTTTTAATGTTTACCTGTTGTAGTAGAACAATCCAGCATGAATTCCTATAGTTTTTTTATGTTTAGATTAGTAAAATTTATTAGTTTTATATTATCATACATATTATGTTATATAACTATTGTTAAATTATTTTTCAGATATTTTTATACTCCACTCTAAGAATGTCTTTTGAGTTCATCATGAATACCTATGCCAAAAATTGTAGTATTCGTAATGAGGTTGATTTTTTATTTTATTCTGAGCATAATCAATCTAAATAACTAATAGGATTTGAATTTGCTTTATCTGGGCTTTAAACCCCCAATGATTTGCCAATTACGCTACCGTGAATCCTGTTACGTGTTAATTTTTTATCAAACACATTCTACGAGGCATGTACAGCACATCCAGCTACCCAAATCTGTCAAATTTCTTTTATAGATATTCAACGTTATCACAACAGTATAGAATTCACTTTCAATTGGCCAAATTTGACAGATTGGGATAGCTTGATGTGCTGGCGTCTGTATCTACATATGTCACATTGGCAACGCCGACCGAAAGACTCTTTGATTGAATACGCAGACTAGCTAATTAATAACTATATAAATAAATATACCTATTTGTATTCAAGCAGAAACGGAAATTAATTAAGAAATATGTGAACGGCGTCACACCCATGTCAACTACAGCTTTGACTCGTTTTGTTAGGAAGGTCTTACAACTATAGAAGTACATGCTGATTAACATCAAATTCTATACCAGATTCCTCTATTTATTTAGAAAATAAATGTGTATATCCTTACTGAGGAGAATTGGAGAAAGGACTTGGAGTCAATATCAGTCCTGTTGAAATCTTAAGTCATACTCTAGACACAATACAAGAAACACTAACGAGTAATTTTTTTAAAATTGAACAATCTATAGTTTTAAACGAAAATATTGCCTGCTCTGACAGAATAATTATAGATGCTAAGGAGAGATAGATAAATCAATTATTATCCTAGGACATTATTGACACACGGCCATCTGATCTTTTTTTGAAAATCATTACGCGCTCGACCAGTGAGTTGAACTAGTTCTTCTTCGTAAAATTTTCTATATTTCTAAAATCTAACCGAGAAGATAGGTAGCCGATTCATAATCGGCACTGACTATCGCACAACGTTGCTGGAACGGCTATTTTCGCAAATTGGTTCGAAACGTCGGCTGTTTTGAATGCATATGCAGTCAATTTTAATGGTCGGGCGCCAAGACGTGCTGTAGAATTTGTTATACTCGTACCTAATACAATAATCATCGATTAAGTTTAATACATCCATGTAAACATTAGAAAACATAAAAGATAGGTAATGTTTTTTTACCGCCAAAACACATTAATTATAAATAATAGTAACAAATAAATATCTTAGAATAACAAACACACTGCCATCTTATCCCGAACTAGAACTGATAAATACATACATCCACATACATCTATACGTAACATATATAAAATAAAGTCTTGTTAGTTACACCACTTATAACTCAAGAACGGGTGAAGCAGATTCAAAGATTTTTGTGATTTTTGGATATATTTTCATCAGGAATAGGAGATATGATAATAAGTATTAAAATATAGTGCACTTGACTGCACGTGTGGCGCAGCGGCTAAGACAGTCGCCTCGCCGCTTCTTGTCACAGGTTCAAGTCCCGCGCCGGACAACTATTTGTGTGATCCATAAATAATTGTTCTGAGTCTGGATGTAATTTGTATCCGTCTATGTATATGTTTGTAAAGTACCCCGCGACACAGGGATTAGATACACAGGTACGGGCGTAATCTTTATTTTTAAAAATTAATACATAGAAAGTAATTGCATCGCATTGAAATAAAACCTGTCAAGATTGACAATACAGAACATACAAGAGATTGATCATTATCACTTTCTGTCAATATATAGGCTATATACCGTGAAATTGTCTTTGGTTTTCTTTAATAGGTTACTGGTTAATTTGTGTGTTGTTTTATATTTCCCAACCAAAGCAAAAAGCCGTAATGCAATTAAGCTAGCTAAATTCATAAATAAATGTTTTCGATATTACATAATAATTGTTAGTATATAAAATTGGCGATGATGGTAGGGGAAATAACTACATTAAAATCTTCTAAAAAGTGTGAAGTTAATTTCACAGACAGAACATGATACAAGACTTACATAATTTATTTTTATAAAATGACGAAATCAAAACATTGACAACAAATTTACAAGAAGAAAATTACACTCTTTCAAAATATCGGAAGAATTTACGCCGTTAAAGATATAATCAATTGGCGGCAATATCGCTAAAAGCGATTTCATATAATATTTTTTTCTGTTACCATTTCAAAATGATTTAACTCCAAATCATAAGGCCGTCACATAATTTCGTAGCTACAGATAACGTATTTTTATACGAGTACATTAATGGTTTGAACTTATTTCGATGCAATTGGCGACACTATCGCTAAAAGCAATCTCTTCCTGGCAACAGTTAAAATATTTTTTTCTGTTACCATTTCAAAATGATTGAACTCCAGCTAATAAGGCTGTCACATCACTTCGTAGTTACAACCAACGTATTTTATACATTAATGCTTTGTTGATTTATATTTAACAAACCTTTTTTACGCGTCGAACGATGGTTAATCCTATAGAAAATATTTGAGCGGTCTAAATGTGATACGATTCCTACGGTATTTTTTGTTTTGTTTTATATTGGTCCCCTGTATCCACTTACATCCTTTTTTGATCTTCTATATCCCTGGGGCCCGTATATGATTTTATGTTTCAAAAAGGTAAAACATTCCATGTTATTTGAATGGTTATAATATTCATGAAGATTAGATTATCGAATCACAACCCACAATCAAAGCAGATATTGTAAATAAGTTCTTGTTCGCTGGAATAGGACCATACCTAGTTATGAAATAGTATTTACTAGATGTGTCCCGCGGTTTTACCTGCGTTAAACTTTAGAAATTATACATACAATATTACATATAAGCTACGCCGATAGATTTCCTTTGAGGTGAAAATTGGTATTTATTTCCCGACGCTTTGTTGTAATACACCAAAATCCTTTCGGTAGTTTTTGCGTGAAAGAGCAACAAACATCCATACTCACAAACTTTCGCATTTATAATTTTACTAGCATTGGCCCGCGTTAAACTTTAAAAATTATAGCCTATGTGTTAATCCAGGGTGTCAAATAACTCCATAGCAAATTTTATTAAAAGCGCTCCAGCCGTTTAGACATGAAGAAGTAACAAACATACACACTCACAAACTTTCGCCTTTATACTATTAGTGTGATATACATAGAGACAGAAAATTAAGAATAGGGATAAACAATAGGTACCTATTTGTTTTAACACATGACCTAGTCTGCCCATCAATCTTATAACACAGATGTTCTTGATTAATTACTTATACAAAACTTTAAACCAATAAATCATAAATTAAAACGTCCGGCGAAGATTGAACTATATCTACCTACCCTATACCAGGGTTGGCAAAATGAGGACTACATTTGTAATGATAAATGGAAATCGCATTTTCGTTAAGCTACGAGCGATACTCACCGGTAGATCAATTTACAAGTTCTCTAGCTACATACCCAATGGATGATGTCGGCGCTATCTTTTGATTCTTGAACGGCCATGAAAACATTCTTACAGCGGCTATACGCTGTATAAACATAATAAATAAAATCAGATAATTTCAGCTTCAGTACTTGAAATAATTCTGATTTAATTATTTAAGAGTACTAGTGTATTTATGTCAACATTAAACACAACTTTGACTGCACGTGTGGCGCAGCAACAGCTATTTGTGTGACCCATAAATGGTTGTTCTGAGTCTGGATGTAATTTGTGTCCGTATATTATATGTTTGTAACAGTACCCGGCGACACAGGACTTAGATTAACTAGAGCGGGCGATGTCTTTAAAAAAAACAAGCATTAATCATTAAATTACATTATAATCGAAGACAAATACAGATAATTTATAAGATAGCAGGAATATGAATCACCGTATACGAAGATGAGGTTAAGGTGGTATTTGTATTGACGGTCACCGTAGCCTAGTTGGTAGTGTTCCTACGAAGCTGGTGGTCCTGGGTGCGAATCCCGGTAAGTGCAAATATTTGCGTGATGAGCACGAATATTTGTTTCTGAGTCATGGATGTTTTCTATGTATATAAGTGTTTATCTATCTATATAAGTATGTATATCGTCGCCTGGTACCCATAGTACAAGCTTTGCTCAGTTTGGTGCTAGGATGATCTGTGTAATTCATTAAAATAGTTATTTACATCTATTTAAGGTATATTATATTATCATATATATAAATGTCCTGCCATCTGCTTCAGTTACCGTCGTTTTCAGCGAAGACAGAATAAATCAAGTGTGACATCTTGATATTACAATAATGCATAAATCATTTAGATTTCGGCATGGAGGTACAGAAATCTACCCACGTAAGGTATGTTTTCTCAGCCACGTCACAGAATAAATACATAACAAATGTAGGTTCTATATCTATACTTTTCTATGTGCAGAAGCCAGCACATCTAGCTAGCCCAATCTGCGAAATTTCGTTTATAGATTTTCAACTTTTTCACATAAGCATAAGGTTCACTTTTAATTGGAAAAATTTGACAGATTGGATTAGCTTGATGTGCTGGCGTCTGTACATACGTAGTATTTCTGATAAATGCAGGCAATTCTATACACTACACCGCTATCAATCAATCAATCATTTATTGCTGAACATAGGTAATTACAAAATATAATACATTTCAAGATGTCAGATGAATGTAGGTAAGGTCAATATGTTCTGCCTGATAGGGCATGCAAAATATTATATAACAAATTCACAAATTATAAATTGAAAAATTAATAATATAAATTTCAATTCATGTCAAAAAATTTACACTTAAAAATAACACATAAACTAAATGAAATACCTCTCTCTAATATAGGTTGTATGAAAAGAACAGGCCATACATAAAATTATCTAACTACTATTAATACGCGCAGCAATTATGCGCACCGGGCACATAATTAGTCGATAGGTCGCCTAACGTGTCGCTTATGTTTATTTAACTCAGTATTTCGCGAAGAATTAGGGCAATGCTCCGTATTCACCGCGCAGTTACTTTTCTCGCGCATTTAAACGTTTTATCACACCAATATTATAAAGGCGAAAGCTAGTGAGTGTGTGAGTGGTATGTTTGTTACTTCTTCACGTCTAAACGGCGGCAACGATTTAAATAAAATTTGGTGTGGAGTTAGCTGACATCCTAGATTAACACATAGGTTATGTGTTCTATTAAGTTTAACGCGGGTTAAACCGCGGGGCTCAGCTTTTAATAGAAAGGCGAAAGTTTGTGAGAGTGTGAGTATGTATGTTTGTTACTTCTTCACGTCTAAACGGCCGGAACAATTTGAATAAAATTTGGTATGGAGTTCACTGACACTCTGGATTAACACATAGGCTATAATTTATAAAATTTAAATCGGGTAAAACCGCAGGGCACTGCTAGTAGTACCTATATAAAATTATAATATTCACTTGCGAAAAGTATGTTACGGTCATCTTGTAAGACTTTGTAAGATTAGCAGTCCAAAAAGTTTACTTTTGAATATTTTTGTATTGATAACAATAAATAGGAGTAGGCGTCAGATAACTTGATAGGATCTTAATTTCGGTGTGATAGTCGAACCCGCGACCTATGGGCAGTTAAGCCGAGTCCTTATATAACGCAGTTTCCATTGCGAAGAAAAGATAGCTTTGTACAATACAGCTGTATTATCCCACTTTTGTACTCATATAGTGTATATTAGATACTTGTCGTAGTATCATAAGTTTTACCATAAGCCCACTTTAGAACGTTTATTAATGCAGAACATTTATTAAGACATTTCATACAGACATACATAAACTCATGCCTGTTTCACACAGAAGTAGGCAGAGACAACGGTTTGTCATTTGTCACTATCTTTGCACACCTCTTATCAATCAATCAATCAATCATTTATTATTTGTAAAACATAGGTACAAAAAAATACAGATCTTAAAGTAAATTAAAGTGCGCTATGTTTTGTCTATTTTAAGACGTACAAATAATTCAAAAGTAGTTTTAAAGTTCACAGTAAACTATTTCAATAATGTCAAAAAATTCAGTATATAAATCAAAGAATGAGCAATCATAAAATCTATTTTAATATTGAAACCGAAATTAATCTTTTGCCATGTTTACTGTCAAAGTCGTTTCACATTCGCACTTATATTATAAAGGCGAAAATTTGTGAGTGTGTGAGTGTGAGGGACGTGACCTATGGGTACGGTTGATGGAGATGATCGAAAAGACTGGAATTTGGAGAACTGATGTTTGATTTGAATGCTCGCTGGTTTGCTGTCCTACAATGCACTGAGGTCTGGTTTTTTTTTTTTTTTAGTTTTTTATTTAATTCATTAATTTTAATTACATAAATACAAACTCAGAACATACCACACAAACCATCGCGGGTTTAACAGTGGTATGTCAGACACGCATCTCGGTGCCGTAGCATGAACACACCCAAATACACAAGTTTACAGTGTTTAAGAAACACTTCCATTCAAGAAATATTTCTTAAGCACTGCAGCGCAATTTTTATCATTCAATTTGTCATGGATTTCGATGGGTATCTCGTTCATTAAATGTCGATGCGCGACCTACATTATTGCTTAATTTGCTGTATTAGCATTTCGGTGTTCGGTCGTATTGACTCGAACTGTGTGTATGTTTGTTACTCTTTCACGCAAGAACTACCAAACGGATTTCGGTGAAACTTTGTAGTAATATAGCTTATATATCCGAATAACACATAGGCTATAAATAATTAACAAAGTTTAACGCCGGTTTAACCGCGGGGCACAGCTAGTAAGTAATAAAACAAGAATTGTTATAAATGTCGGACAAATGACATCTATTGCTAGACAAAGGGGAGACCTTAAAGATCTCCACAATGAAAGTTTCTCCGCCATTGCTTACATGACATTGCTTACGTGCTGGTGATTGAAGTATGATGGTCATAATACACAGAGAGAAAATGCTGCCCGTTTTCTGGTAGATATTTCCTCGGAACGACTTTTACGCACCCCAAAACAATTTGTTAGAACTTAATAGTAATACGTTCTAACAAATTACTCAAATAGAAAGAGTTTGAAACAGGGTTACTGATTACTTCATAAACAATCGTTTTCGGTAAGTTTTGACCTACTTCGATATTCCTATATATCTTCTAAACTTTGATGAAGTCAGTGAAGCTTTAATTCTTTACTTTGCTTACTTAACAAACTCTAATTTGCGTTGTTCGCTTTCTTATCGTACCACTTACGTTGTGCACATAACGTTTTATACAAACATCGCTAGTTAAAAAAATTATTGCTGTAATTTCACAATCATTGTTAAACAAATTTCATTAATTAAACAATTAATTGAATAACACCTACATTTGATTTAACGAAGATAACCTTTTTGTTACATTTTGTATACAACTAATGTGTTAAATAAGTTGAAGAGTAAACCTTCGTAGCTAGGCTTTGATTATGTATAATAGTTTTCATAATGATTTACAAGTTCGATTTCCGAACATTTCAAATATTTATGTTGTCCATAGATAGCTGTTTTAAGACCGGTTGCATTTTGTTTCGTAACCAGCATGCTTTTAAACGGTGGTCAACGATAAAGGGATTGATTCCCCTAGATGGTGTATTAAGGTTTTCGAGATTATTACCCTTCTGATATAAACTCAGTACTGAGTGACAAATAAAAACAAAACAGTGGCATTCCGGGAGTCCCATCTCAAAAAAGGCCAGCATGCACGCGTTCCTTTGTATGTACACATACAATATATGTACATACTTATATACATAGGTGTCGTAACGGTAACAGTCTCGCAAATTTAATTGTTTTTCCCAACTCAAAAATGCCCAACGCGCCTATAGAAGTATTCACTTCAAAACGCATGTTTCATTATTTTATTAAAAGATAGTAAAATAAATGTTTGAAATGCAAACTAATATCAACCTGTATATGTAAAATAAAAATGGGTTCTATTTCGTCCAGAGTTTGTCATCTAGCTAGTCCAAGACTAGCCAGAGAGTGAGAGTAAGCACTACGAATACTATAACTGCACTAGACCCTCTATTTGTTTAAAGTTAGAAAAAAACATCCTATGTTATTTCTCTTTCGATCTTCAAAAGAAGTACGTCATCAATTCGACTATGTTCTTGAGAATGTACGGGATTTCTCAGCTGTTTGTGAACCAATTTTGAAATTTGGTTTCGGAATAGTTTCATCTACATTTTTTTTTCAAGCGGTTGTATGTTCTATTAAACCAGTAATTTCGTTTAATCTAGGATAGTTATCATTTGTAAAAAGCATTCTATAATTAATTTGTACATACCTAACATACTAAGATGTGCTGTTTATTGAAACCATAGATCTTTTAACAAAAATGTTTTATAGCACAGATAATAAATTTTTCGAACCTCCATAGTTTCACAAACGTAATTTTAATCTAAAATACGAATCTTAACTTTTTTTTGCGTAATTCGAAAGTTTAATTTGAATTTCGAATTTAATTAAACGTTTTTTTTTGTTTTCTTTATTGTTTGGTTAAGCGCAAGGTTTCGTATTTAATCTAGTATTAGGTACTTAATGTAACCCAGTATTATTATTCGATTAGTGGAATGATAGCAGCACTTCTTGTTATCTATAAATAAGTAACTATACATACTTACCTCCATTACTGAGAAACCTAACGTTAATCACGACATTAATGTTTGAGCTGAGCGCTTATAATATTAATATATCGTTGCTTGCTAATTGCCTTCCTACTTGCGATCTATATATCTATTATCTTAAAGCTTGTGGGAATTTGCAGGAGGGTGAAGCAGCAGCACCCGAAGCAGCACCTGCGGAAGGAGCCCCACCCGCGGAGGGGGCTCCACCCGCAGAAGGCGCCCCACCTGCAGAAGGCGCCCCGCCTGCAGAAGGCGCCCCACCTGCAGAAGGCGCCCCGCCACCAGAAGGAGCCGCCCCGCCCGCTGAAGGTGCACCGCCAGCCGAAGGAGCACCACCTGCGGAAGGGGCCCCCGCAGCTCCGCCGGCTGAAGGCGCACCTCCAGCAGCACCTGCGGAAGGTATGATTTGATCTCCTTGTTGTGCCTTTGAGTTATCAGTTTAATGTACCATTATTTTAATTCTTTATTCTTGTATTTTATACTTAATCAAAATGAGTATGAGTACACAGTACCTATCTCAAATTTTATTTGTGTTGATAATTAATTATTGGTTTTGTTTAGTTATAAACGATTTGGGGTTACATATCTCGTGCCTTTTTGAGATTCGATATTCGAAAATATTTTTTTTATAAGTATAAATTCTAATTCAATAAATGTAATACAATTCAATTCAATGCAATACAATCTAAGTTATTACGAACGATTTGGAACCATTCATTTGGAAGGTGGATAATCTCATCTATATACAGGAAAAAACTAAAAATGTAACTAAGTCGAAAATTATCTTTAGTTTCATTATAATCAAATGCAATAGTTCAGTCGTTTGAAATTGAATTACAAAAGATTTGTTTGTA
This sequence comes from Pseudoips prasinana, assembly GCA_951640165.1. Lineage (NCBI taxonomy): Eukaryota > Metazoa > Arthropoda > Insecta > Lepidoptera > Nolidae > Pseudoips > Pseudoips prasinana. The sequence goes on from OX621239.1 coordinate 12,755,486, forward strand.
AACTTTTCTTGTAAATTGTAAATTAATCTCATAATAATTCCAGTTTCATACCGGAAATACATTTTAAGGATATTTTTCTTGAAGGCGTTATAATATACGCATTCAAGAAAACACCGTTTTCACTTTTCAATACAAATATCGATGTTAGACAGTTTTACATTAAATCTACAAGATCTTCAAATAAAACTATTATAAGTTCTACTGATGAATAATTTCAGTAAAACAAAACAAATTTGTAACTACACTACGACTTTTAAAAAACCATGTTGGTTCGATATTATGCGTAGAAAATCAAATCTAGATATTAGCGGCATATATTAACAAAAAATCGCATGTTTTTTATATGTTCATTTCCCACATAGATCGACACTTTTATGATAAGATCTATATCAACGTAACAAAAGTATGTAGATCTTATCATAAAAGTGAATTTTATGCCCATGTTATACTTAAAAAAATATGCTCCCTTTCATTACCTTGCTATGAAAGACCTTATATGTACAGAGGCCAGCACATCCAGCTACCCCAATCTGACAAATTTCTTTTACAGATTTTCAATTTTATTACAAAAGCATAAGGTTCAATTGGGGAATTTTGACAGATTGCTGTATCTTGATGTGCTGGTGTCTGTACATTTAGATATTTAGCAATGTAGTAATGTAGCAAAGGAAAAATATTTTACCTTACCTTTTTCAATGTGCATATTTCACAGGTGCCCCCGCAGCAGCACCAGCGGAACCCCCAGCTGAAGGTGCTCCTGCAGCCGCCCCTGCAGAAGGTACTTTAACGAACTATAAACGTAGAGATAGTTCTACTAGAGAATTAAGTACAAGCGTAGGGACGCTTTTTCTATCTCTTACAGTCCTAAGCATTCAATTCTTTTTTAACTGCACGTGTGGGGAAGCGGCTAAGACAGTCGCCTCACCGCTTCGTGTCGCGGGTTCGAGTCCCGCGCCGGGGAACTATTTGTGTGACCCATAAATAGTTGTTCTGAGTCTGGATGGAATTTGTGTCCGTCTATTATATGTTTGTAAAGTACCCCGCGACACAGGGATTACTTTCACTAATGCCTTTAAAAAATTAAATAAAATAATTGTCTTAAAAAAAACTGTCTACTGGCGTTCAAAAAAATAAAGGATAAAAATGACTTAATCAATCATTAAATCGGCTTCCTAGAGCACATGTGACGTCATAAATGATCCGGAATCGATTGTTAACGTTGAAGCCGATTAACGATTGATTAAGTAATTTATAACCTTTATTTATTTGAACGTCATCGATGTTCGGCACCTTAGCCGGTAGAGCCCCAGCTTATACTGGAAGTGTATAGCTTGATATGTATCCGTGTGTACATAAATAACTTTACCTAAATTAATTTATATTTTTCCTGGGTTTTCATTTATCTATTATGGTTAATTTTAATCAGTTTGAGTGAAAAGTTTCCCGTTCCCTTATTTTAATTAAAAGTTCGTTCGACTATATTTATGTAGACAGCCCGACCAAAAGTATTCAGCTTATAATTTAAATAGATAAATACTTTGTCGCATAAAATACATGGTGTCTTTGAACCATTAATGTATTTACAAAAGAAAATAAGTATATGTATTATATCAGTCACATGGTTTCCATAGAACAAGCTCTGCTCAATTTGGGATCAGATGGCTGTGTGTGAATAACGTCCCAGGATATTATTATTATCATTTAATGCTATTAAGTGGTCAAGAACTCCCTTAAATGCCCACTTGAGTATGTTTCGCCGGCCTATCTCCTATAGGCCGCGTTAAAACCGGTGGTAGACAACCCGCTGAGTTTGTACGCCTGGATCTTTTCAGATGGGGCACATTAAACCCATTCAAAGTAATTTAAAAAATACGGTTGGCTATATTAATTATTCATGTATTGCATTAACACAGGTAGAAATAGATGCGAGATGTCGTTTATTATTGACTAGCTGTGCCCCGTGGATTTACCCGCGTTAAACTTTATAAATGATCACAGCTCTTCCCCCGTAGGTGATAACGTGATAATATGTACCCTATATGCTGACCCGACGTCTTAGTAATATTCATGCATAATTTTAAGTAAATCCATGCAGTCGTTTTTGAGTTTAGCCCGGACAAACAGATAAAAAATTCTAAAAACTATATTTTTGGCTTCGATATTGATGGTAGATCACGCCCTATGTCCTTATATATATTATACCATGAACATCTTAGATGTGTTGATGTTTGTTTGTTTGTATATCTTTTCTATCTGATCTTTCATTTGTTTAGAATCAGAATCAGAATCTTTATTTGTTGACATAGGTCAAATTACAACAAGTTGTGAGATGTTACAAACAGGCAGATCCTCTATGTTTTGCCCAGAGGCGTACAAATATTGTATTTAATTAACATAATGAATAATTTTACTAATAATATTACAAATACATTGGTTAAAATAATTAATTAAAATATAAAAATGTCAAAATACGGACTACATGTCATTCTAAATATTAATGTCCAATAAATTCATAATTGTCAACGTAGGTGAGTTGATGTACAATTATTTTGAGGCAGTAATTATAGAATTGTCGTCTAAATAATCCTTCAATGAATAATATCTTCCAAACATTTATTTATCAAAATGTTAAATATTTCTTTTTTAAAATTGTCTAGATTTAACGTTTTAATTTTTTCAGGAATTTTATTGAATACTATTTTGGCCATACAGAAGGTACTTTTATTCATCAGCTTAGTTTTGCCATAGGTGACTTCGAGTTCTGACTTATTCTTATCCCGCAATCGTCTGTAATGACTTTTGGGAGCTATTTTATATGACGAAATGTTAGATTTTACAAAAACATTAGTTTCGTATATGTACAACGATGGCAGGGTAAGAATTTGGTGACGAATAAAGAACGGGCGACAGCTGTCTGTGCTTTTTAGGCCAAACATAGCTCTGACACATCGTTTTTGGGCTCTAAATACTAGTTCTCTATCTACAGAATTCCCCCAGTACATTACGCCATATCTGAGTGTTGATGAAACATAGCCATGATAGGCCGTCATTACGGATTCTATGCTCACTATTTTTGATAATTTGTAGAGAACATAGGCAAATTTATTGAGTTACATATTTGGTCTGTCTGGGATCTCCAAGTCAAATTGTTATCTATATTAATTCCAAGAAACTTAGTAGCGGTAGTTGTTTCTATCTTTGTCCCTAAATAGTTAGTATCAAGCATTTTATTTGGAATTCTTTGGTAAAAATGCATAATTTTGGTCTTTTCTAAGTTTATAACTAGGTTATTATTGTCAAACCATGATATAATTTTATTTAATGTCATATTTATTTCATTTTCATATGTGTCGGGATCGTCACACTTAATAACTACAGTGCTATCGTCAGCGAAAAGTACCATGGGGTGCTTTATTTGTTCTGGGAGGTCATTTATATAGAGCTGAAAAAGAAGGGGTCCTAGCACACTTCCCTGAGGAACGCCGTATTTAATTATTTTTACAAGTGATGATTATAAAACCCTACGAAAATTACAATAATTTAACCCAAGATATCAAAAATTAGCATATCAAAATCATTATTCGGCGTACATTTTATAGTACCAGTAGTTATAGTATAGTAAGAAAACCTCTCACGGAACTTTACATGACTAACAATAATAATTTGTAGTTAATTGAATCATTAAGACAAATACCTTTAATTTTTACCCGTTTTGTTTTTTTATCTTTCCACCCGCAATAAACAGGGACGGATCGCTTAGGTTCTTTATTAAGTTCGTATAATAACTTTAAATACTGTTTCGGTATAGTAAATAAAACAATAAGTAAATAAATATAATAGAAATAGTAATTATTTATAATTTTATATTTATGCGAATGTTATTTTATAAGAGTACCCAACAAAAGAAAATCGGTGCCGCGTCGGTCCGCTGTCTACTGTCGGTGTTGACGTCCTAATAAAAAATCTTAATTTGTCTGACGTAGGTGCCCCAGCGGCTCCAGCGCCTGCCGCTGATGCGGCCCCCGCACCTGCTCCCGATGCAGCGCCTGCGCCTGCAGCAGAACCTGGTCTGAACCTAAATCTATTAGTTCGGGAATCAGTTGTAATCTAACACCATTACTAGACACTCCCAAATTAATAGAGTTTGAATCATTTTTATTACCACTCTTTAAGGCCCATTTGCTCCACCCCAGGTGAAATGAATTAACTCAGAGTTAGTGGCTAATATGGGGTTAAATTACAATTACGTCTTGCACCACCAAGAGTCAGGGACTAACCTTGGGTTATTTTATTAGAATTTTAATCCACCTATTTTAAAGGTTAAATCACTAACTCCGGATTATTAATGTCAAATTTGTTTCGTTTTGTTGGGTTGCAGAAGTGAAAGTCAGAGAATTTAAAACTTACTTTATTTTAGCCTAGCTTTTTGTGCAAGTGGGCCTAATTGTAAAATCCGTTAATTGAATTTAAAGAAGGATGGTATAAAAGCAAATCAGAAAAATATCCATATTTTAATTTGTCCAACGATCTTTCCTATTCTTCATTGGTCTTGCGACTGTAATTTATATAAGTATAGTTATAGCGTAGCAGTTAGACCTTTGGACAGTAGAGTTTTTGGTCTCGAGTTCCATCAATGACTCGTCGCATTTATTTTTCATATTTTAATTTAATTATCATTACTTATAATGGTGCAGAAAAACGTTGTAAGGAACGCAGCAAGCTTGAGAGTTCTCGAAAAATGTTCTTGGTAGCATGTAACGTCTACTAACCTGTACTAGGCCAGCGTGTTGGACTATAGCCTACTGCTTCTCAATGTGAGAGGAGGCCTTTGCTGGACAATAATGAGCTACATCACCATGAATGAAACCGATCAACCGATACCTATAAATTACCTATTAGAAATTTGAAGCGAGGTGCAAAGTAGGTAGTACATATATGCTAGGAAATTAATTAATTTTGTTTTTATCAAAGCACCAGCGCCTGCTCCAGAACCTGCGCCTGCGCCAGCGCCGGAGGCCGCGCCTGCTCCACCTCCGCCTGTCGAAGGTAACACCTATTTACATCTCCACAAATTACAATGATTTTGAACAAAAAAGCACTAGCTTCCAGGTCCAACCAAAATAAGTGTACTTTATTATTGCCAACATATTGGTACATACACGCGTAAGGTTAGGCTATGTTATGTTGTGTGTATTACGTTGCTGTTACGTTAGCTGTGTGTCACAATATATCATCATTGTATTTGTTGGGTAAAAGAATAACAATATGATACATATACATATACAAATATAGTTATGTTGTATACGATATAGATATATATGTAACAGTATAAAACAGTAGCACTATAGATAGAAATGGGTTTATAGCGATTTTATACCGTGTTTTTATTGTTACACCATTCTGGTACAGAGGTAATCGTGAATTTACCATATACTTTTGAATACAAAATTTATATTAATATTTCCTTTTGTTCCAGCGTCCGCCTAATCAGCATTATTCTATAACTTAAGAAGAACAGATACATCAAGGAAATCTCAACACATTATAAAAGGAATTCAGATAGTATTTCTTGTACTGAAATCATCATACATTATGTTTGATATTTTTATACCGTTTCAATACATCGTGTGATATTACGTTTGTACATTTTTGTATGGTGGAAAATAAATACTTTAACATAAATTAATATAATATTGACTTTTAATTGAACTATTGTAGTACAAACATTTGTCTACGTTTTTTTATTTTTGGCGGACGGAACACCACGTTCGTACCTTAATAACTAAACCAAAATACCACATAAGCATTGAAATTCAAATACACTTCTCAAAATCAGAATATAAAAGTTACCGATATGTTAAAAAAAAATTACAAAAACGACGGACTATATACAGACGCCAGGACATTAAGCTACTCCAATCTGTCAAATTTCCCCAATTGAAAGTGAACCTTATGCATATGTGATAAAGTTGAAAATCTATAAAGCATGGCAGGCAATGTATGTGCTGGCGTCTGTAATAAATTCAAATACAATTGTCAAAATCAGAATAAAGAAGTTAGTCGGTCAATTCCGAAATGCAGATAATGGGCCTGATTGTATGCTATTCTATTCTAACAAGTAGACTTATTTTTATTTCATTTAATTCTAACATGATTTTTCCAAAAAAGGACTGGGCATCTTTATTGTGTCCATTTAGTTAGGTCACAGAAAACTGGAGAAAAATAAGCGACACGTTAAAACCTGTCCACGCATTATATACAATTTTAATATTAGTAATTATAGTTCTATGTACGCCGTGTTCTTTTCATACGAGATATATTAGAGAGAGAGAGAGAGAGAGATGTAATGATATTCAAAACACCCAAAATTGATTCTTATGATTTCTTATGATTGACTCTTATTATGACCGCCGTGACTTAATAGGTTGAGAAGGTAGCCTGCCTTCTAATCCAAAGGTACCGGCAAAGGGCACCTCTATGGTGTAAAGGCCACGATTCAAGGTGATAGCGAGCTGAAGAGATAACTTTACACTGGGATGTTACGATCGCTGCTGTCTCGACCAATATACTACAAACTTAGTGATCCGCGCACTGAGCACCCCTTTTGAGGTTGGAACCTCTTTTCACGGCGGTTGCTAACGTAGCTCTAACACTTGTTCCTTAAAATACAAGTATAAAATGACGGTCACCGTAGCCTAGTTGGTAGTGCTCCTGCCTACGAAGCTGGTGGTCCTGGGTTCGAATCCCGGTAAGTGCAAATATTTGTGTGATGAGCACGAATATATGTTTCTGAGTCATGGATGTTTTCTCTGTATTTAAGTATTTATCTATCTATATAAGTATGTATATCGTCGCCTGGTACCCATAGTACAAGCTTTGCTTAGTTTGGGGCTAGGATAATCTGTGTGACATTGTACATATATAAAAAAAAAAAAAAAAATACGGTTTCATAAAAAATTATAAGTAATATCATAGAAAATAAGTTCATATCTTAATGGAAGAATTAGGGCAGCAGACTGAATAAAATTTCCCGTTAATTACTTTTGTTCGAGCCTGTCAAGCGCATACATTTTAATTAAATACGATAGCTGTTAAGAGTTCTAGCCTTGTAAAGTAAATGAAGGATGAAAATGAAACAATAAAGAAAATGAAGGATTGATACTGTAAGCAATAAGTTAACCAATAATTAATTACCATATCAACCAAAAGACGTTCACCGTTGGGCAAAAGCCTCCCCACGAGTCTCGACAGTTAAATTTTGTTCATCATTTAGGAGATATCCCATAATCGCTTTGCTGGGCAGATGGGTTGTCGATCGCAGTTATCACGGATGCATTTCTCTAAACCAAATCGGAACGTAGAAATTTGGTTTTGTATTGTTTAAGTGGGTCTGAAAATGAACATGGATAAGACGAAAATCATGTCAAACGTCCATGTTGCACCCACTCAATTGAAAGTTGGCGACTCTGCACTCGAAGTTGTAGCGAACTATATTTACCTAGGACAGACCATCCGAATAGGTAGGTCCAACTTCGAGAAGGAGATCAATCGTAGAATCCAACTCGGCTGGGCAGCGTTCGGGAAGCTACGTAACATCTTCTCGTCCAAAATACCGCAGTGTCCACCAGTGCCAGTGTGTGTTGCCAGTGATGACTTACGGAACAGAGACGTGGCCGCTCTCTATGGGCCTTATCAGAAGGCTCAAAGTAATCTAAAGAGCAATGGAGAGGGCTCGGCGTTTCCCTGCGGGATCGAATCAGAAATGTCGATATCCGCAGGCGAACCAAAGTCACCGACATAGCCCGAAGAATTGCAAAACAGAAGTGGCAGTGGGTGGGGCACATAGCTCGTAGAACCGACGGCCGTTGGGGCAGAAAGGTTCTCGAGTGGCGACCACGAACCGGAAGACGCAGCGTGGGCAGGCCCCCTACAAGATGGACCGATGATCTTGTGCGGGTCGCTGGAAACTGCTGGATGCGAATAGCGCAAGACCGGTAATTGTGGAGATCTTTGAGGGAGGCCTTTGTCCAGCAGTGGACGTCTTTCAACTGATATGATGATTCTTGTTTCTAGAATGTCAATTGTCATTGTTATTTCAAGAACATAATATTATAAAGGAAGTGCCACTAATTCCTAACTTGCGTTTTAGATTACATATAGACGAGATACCAAAAACCATAAAAACTCTCAGAGATCACATGAGAACTTTACGGTATTCGTCACTAACAATTGTTATTTGTAACACTATAGTACGCAGTATACTCGAATATTGCCATACTGTTTGGACTCCGGTAAGTACTCGTCGGATACTGAGTGAATTCCCATCTAATCTAAAATACATGATGGATATGTTAGGGGATCGGAAGGTTTTCTTAGTCTTTGATAGACGCTCTTAAATAAACAATTCTGTTTTCCATTATATTAAAATGCCAGTTCTAAGAAATTCTTCAACGCTGTCCTAGTATTTCTCAACGGTATAAAAATAAAACAGGTAGTGCTCTCTTCATTGTGCTCAACAAACGAGACGGGAGAGGGGATTAACTCAGAATTTCAATATATCAGTAATCAGTAATAATTTATTTGTTTTGATAATCATAGGTATACAATACATTGGTGTTAATATAAAATATAATTCCGCTATGTTTTGCCGAATATAATCGGCGTACAAAACTGAAGTGGTCAACATAAAATCTTTATATTAATTTTAATACACATTACATTTTAATACATTACATGTCAAGGAAACTAATAAGTGGAACCTTTATAACTTTGCTTATCATCTATAAACTCTGTGATTGAGTAGTAACATCTCTGCACTAATATCTCAAACAAGAATTTTTAAATGAGTCAATGCATTCCTGATTTCGAATGGGTGGATGGTATTTGGATGACGTCTAGAGCCAAGAGTGTCAAATATATGAATGTTACTCTTGACAAATACGCACATCACAAATATGTATATGGATGGTAGAGTGAGTAATATTAATTCCTTAAAGAAAGGTTCACAACTGTCAGTCGATTGCAGTTTTAGAAAAGAACGTAAACATTTCTTTTGGGCTTTAAAAGCAACGTCCCTGTCTGTTGAGTTGTCCCAGTCCAATCTAATGTTCGAGGTCAAGAAATACTTTAAAAAATCGATGCATCTTGTAAGACAAGACCTTATAATGGAGTTTGTTCAACAGCACATTGGCTAAGATCACTTAACTCGACGAGATGTTTAACAGTCCTATGTACATTATTTGGCTATTCTAATGGTAAAAGTAGTAAGGTAAGAGTAGTAATTATAGCTTTCAGAGTAAGCCTTATAGCTTACGCAAGTTCTGACATTTATAATAGACACACTTTTACTGGTTAGTCCTAATGGCCGCATTATGGACCTTTATGGTTTATACAAAACGACTTAATCAGACGTGACCATTCTCACAGAGATATTTAAGAATCCATATGCCCTTCCATTGGCATTTTCATTGTGATCCATGAGGTAGACAGAGGATTCCAAGACTGCATCGATGATGTGGAGTCATATGGATGCCGTCTTAAGATGACAACGAATACCAACTGACTCCACAACAGGCCAACGATTCATAAAAAGTGTGCCAGGTGGTCGAAACCTTTAACGATCGATTAAAAAATCAGTTCCGTCAGCTTCGGTTCAGTATTTTAATGTGTCTACAAGTCATCTATTTGAAGAAATAAGAATAACAGCATTATTAAATGTGTTTGGGGTACCACTGACTGTTTACAGGGTACCGCAGGAAATAATAAATCGTATACCTCGCTATAGTACTCGAAATCAATTTACTGAATATGTCATTGCGAGTATTCTAAATAGAAGAAAGGCTGATTTGAATATATGAATGTTGAAGTTCCTAGCTTAGATGACTTTCCTGTTTGAAGTGCCGATGATTTAATTCTCTGCGGACTTGGAGTGCACCAAATTCATCAAGCTCGTAGTGACTATGGAGAGCATGTAAAAAGTAATAATAATAATAATAATATCTAGGGACAATGTCACACAGATCATCCTAGCCCCAAACTAAGCAAAGCTTGTACTATGGGTACCAGGCGACGATATACATACTTATATAGATAGATAAATACTTATATACATAGAAAACATCCATGACTCAGAAACAAATATTCGTGCTCATCACACAAATATTTGCACTTACCGGGATTCGAACCCAGGACCACCAGATTCGTAGGCAGGAGCACTACCAACTAGGCTACGGTGACCGTCTTATATTGGGGCGCTATTGCTTATATGTTATAGGAAAACGGACTCTGGGCTGCCGTTCGCATGTTATGCCCATTATATGGTACTTGGGATGGGGCAGATATCGAAATAATTTGACTACTGCACAACTTTTAGATTAACATTGAGAATAAAATAGACTCAGAAAGTTGAAAATGATGAATTAATGCAAAAATAATAATGTGTTTTTATATTTATTATTATTATTATTTCGGGAAATAGCTAAACGTTTGATCGACGCTTCCCATGATCAGAGGGCTGGTCTATTCTTGGGTCAGAGGATCAGCATTGCTATCCAGCGTGGCAATGCGGCCAGCCTTCTGGGCACTTTTCCCATAAGCGATGCGGAGGGATTATTGGACGCCTTTTAGGGTAAATAGTGTATCTGTAGTTTATCTAATTTTTAGCTTATAATTTCATTTTATTTTATTTAATTATTTACTATTGAATAAATACAACTATTATTATTGACAGATGTTCGGAAAGCTGTAAAACCAAGCCTTAATATCAATCTTCTAAAGTCATATAAAAGACATTCTTACACAAGACAAATACTGAAATATTCATATTGGCTACATTTTCTAAATCTTCATAATGCAATTACCGCAGCTCCGATATCACTGAGGAAAAAATAATTAAACTTGTATGTGTACTTACCACCGCACAACAGATTAATTATAAATTTATTGGTGGCCACACTTGTCCATACCGAGTTACCCAAACCCTTTTGTTTGGACGATGAAAACTAAGTGTATATCAGAATAGGTATTAGGAATACCTTAATAATATATTTATTATCGAATCACAATAGTATTATTTATTTATTTCCTCTTACATCTATCTTTACAGGTATAAGTCCAATGCAATAGAGTGCTTATCTAAGTATAATACAATTGTATACCACTAAACAAATTTTACTTATAACTAATTATACATAATGCACTTCTCGTGAACACTTCTCGTATTACAAAAGACATGACTTAAAAATAAATCTTGGGCTACAAAATCGCTAATTGGTGGCTAAATTGGACACGAAGTATTTGTTTTTCCAGCATTTCGTAAAATAAACCTTAATCTGAGTGGTCTGATAAAACATGTTTTCGTGTGTTGTCAACAAAATGGAGTAAATCTCGGACGTCCAAGCTATTCTGAGGTCCAGGCTAATGTATCACAGTAGTTGCTATGATATTTATACAGGACCTAAAAGATGATGAGTCTTTATGAAGAAGCCAGCTTTTTCAAATACATCCAAAACATTTGTTATTTTCGTGAGTTGAAATGATATGTATACAGGACCTAAAAGATGAGAAGTCTTTATGAAGAGGCCAGCTATTTCAAGTACCTCCAAAACATATTATGTTATTTTATTTAGTTGCTATGATATGTACACAGGACCTGATGATGAGTCTTATGTAAGAAACCAGGGGCAGATTAGGTTTAGTCGATGCGAGTCCAACAAAGCCACCGGCAGACACCTTTGCGGGTGGCAGCCCACGCATGCCATTCCTACTGCCTTATCAAATAAAATGAAGTTTTAGTGGTCAGTAACCCTGATTGCTAAACCAGTGGTCGTAAAATCGATCATCACCCAGGCTTTATTCTTTATTGAAGAGCATGATCGTTTGTTCTGTGGCTAGGTGTACAAATATATAAACATGTTTACTAGATGCTTAGTGGACATAGTACAGGCATGCCTAGTTTGGTTTCAGATGGCAGTGAGTTAGTTGTCTTAAGATATTTACATATAATTATATTATATATGTAGTTGCGTGTTGAAATATGGGCCTTTACGTAACTAAAATACGGCCAAGAGCACTCTTATTATGTAAACATAACAGAACTAGTTGGCAAAATGAGCTCGGCTAAGAATAGGCATGTGTTACGGGATGTTCGGGACCGTAATATCTCAGCCCAAGGCTTATTACTCGGATACAAGGCTGAGCAATTTGGAAACTTACTCTTTGAGGTAAACTGCTCTCTACTACTGGGTAATGGGAACCATTCAACCGAATTGCCAATTGGAGGGACTCGACGAGATTGCAGGGTATTCTTATAATTGATATTAAAATTGGCTCATGAATGTAAGTGCTTGGCGTCTATCTGCATCCAAATTGAATAATTAAATGTGATGTTTTGGAATGATGACTGGCATTTAAAAAGAAATTGTGGGTATTATGAAAAGTAGAATAGCTACCCTGGGTTAAATTATAAAAGCGATCAATACTTCGTAAATTCGTAATAATGATAGAAAAGGAATGACATCCTGTGTATAGAAAGTTATTGTAGAAAATACTTAAAAGATTAAATTTGTTCACCAATTTACTTTAACTTCGTTACGTCCTCCTAGTTGAATTTCACTATGGTGACCGGTCGCAATGGATATTGTCATCTCCTCTGAGCATATTATATGCATAATGTGGGAAAACACAAATGCTTTCACTTGCTCACACTATCTGAAAATATAATATTATATATCATCAGTAGTTTGTTAGAATCTGGCCTCAGAGGACATTATTAGATCATGTTCATTCAAAGTCAAGAAGACAGACAAAATTCTACCATCTCCTCGTACCGCAGGTGGTTGGTTCGATTCTCACCCAGGACAAATATTTTCCTGTTCCTGTCCGAGTCTCGGTGTAAAAGTAAGTATTTACGACAGAAATGTAATATATGTAGTAATCAGTTATCTGGTAACCATAGAGTCAGATGACTCCAAACTAAGCAGATATTATTATTATTATTACATCTCTCAATAAACCAAACGCCTATCAGCAAGTCTACTACATCTGAACAGGAAGGATCTAAAAATGGTGATATGCACAATTACCGGACACAGCACACACTAAACAAACACACAAACAATTCTTTAAGATTGGTGTCACAGACAGCCTCCTGTGCTGACGATGTGTCGCAATTGAAGAAACACCAGCACACATATTGCAAGAGCGTTGCCTGTCAACGGAGAAAGCAGAAGGGCATCAAACCTTACGTTACGTGTGACGTTCTTAGGGTCTCCTGGATATTTGAACCGAAATGGTTCGAGTGGCCAAATAAGTTCATGCAAATGGCCCAATTAGGAGACTCAATTTTCATTTTTACCCGACTGCGGGACGCAAAGGGTAATGTGTTTATCAGGCTATGTATGTTCCTTTGAAGCACTATACAGACCAAACGCCTGGACCGATTTTAATGATTCGCACGTCAATCGATTCCTTTTAGTCCGGAAAGTGTCACTAAAGACATGACGTTAGTGAAAATTCAATATGGCGACTACTAGACGCCATATTGTGAAAATTTAAAAAATTAAAGTCAACAAACTATGTCATGTGGGGTATCGTTGAATAGGTATTTAAAAAACATTTTTAGTTTTCTTTCAACATTTTTCGATTTGACCGGCCGTTTAGGAGCTATATCGATTTAAAGTTGCGTAACAACTATTCTCACATATAGGTTTTAAAACAGTAGAAAATTACGATGAAAAGACGAAAACTTCGAATGACTGTGCGTGTGGGTGTTGATGGACATATACTAAAGTATCTATTAGGTATATTGGACTACCTAAAGAATCTAACGTCTAACACGGTCGCCCATCTCCAACTTCAAACGATTTAGTACTTAACTTCACTAGATGGTTTAATTATTATTAGTACTCTGTACCACCGCAAGCTACTAAACAATCCTCATGATATCAAATCTCTCAATGAAATCACGAGATTGCGAAATTTGCAGTCATATAACAATAACAATGACTGACTTATCTCTCAGCTTAAAGAGCTGCTTGTATTAACGTGATATTTGGCCCGGATGTTTATTTATTCATTATCATATCACAGATTAAAAAATATAGATTAAAAAGAAAACAGTAAAAAAAAATGCCACTCTGGAAAGTGGAACTCTAATTAAATATTGCCAATCGGACTATCTCGTAAATAAGCTTGGACTCTTTTTCTTTTCTATATTAATGTCATACCAGATATAACTCATTATACATGCACTTTGTTTGCTTTTACTTTGAGGAAGGGGAGGGGGACAAAGACCTCAAATTTAGGTTTTACGCTAATATTTCAAAAATGGCGCGATGAAATGAAAGCTTATAAAATTTTCTATAACTTTGATACTTTTCCATATCCCATCCGTTTTCAAACTACAGGCTCTGGAAAAGTGCAATCAAAAAATGTTTTGAAATATTAGTTTCTAAGTCCAATTCTGTGAATGATTCACATTTTTATTCTCTTAGGTCGTGAGGGTCCTGGAAAAAGGTCGTTTTCTGTGGTATCTTCTTCCTCGCCTTCCTCAGTGGTAAGTGGTTCTTGCTGAGAGGGCTCTGAATCATCTTCATGGTCATTCTCGTCGTCTTCCTCGCTAAAAGACACGCCGTTGAAGCATTTTCCTTGGCAATGTAGGCACGCAGTAGAAAATTTCAGCATAGCTTTGCGACATCCACATTTGCTGCTGCTACAATCCTTGGTGCAGCGACAAAATATTGTTTTTAGTAAAACCTGGGGCGCCGGTAAATCTTTTGTTGTTCTTGGTGCCAAGATATCACCATCAATTTTTCCACCCCCACTCTTGAGGGAGCAGCTCATTCCCAAGCCACTGCTGCACTTGGTGATATGTGCTTCAGGAATTATATTTAGCTACTCTCTTAGTGGCTGTGTGGTGACGGCCTAGAGAATATCGCCACCCCCTCTCATCCCGCGGGGGGACGTAGAAGTCGTCCCGAGGGAATATATACCAGAGAATGGGCAGCAACGTTCTCATGAGTACCAATGTCTACCTTACTGCGATTGCCAACCCGTTTGCCAAGCGTGGCTATTATGGTAGATCCCCTCAAATGAAGGACACAATTAAACCGCGGTCCCCAGTCCCCGGTAGCCCTGCTATTCCCAGCCGTGGTAACAGCCGTGGTCACGGCAGGGCAGGGGGTGCTAAGAATCTCCGACAGATTCCGCGTTACCGAAACCGACGACCTCTGGGCCTGGCAACATACAACACACGCACACTGCGGAGCGACGAGAAGATGATCGAACCGGAGGAAGAATTGAGCAGGTTACATTGGGACATAATAGGATTATATGAAGTTCGAAGAGAGGGGGAGGGCACTATAATCCTGAAATCTGCTCTATTTCCGGGTGGGCGACCAACTGTCCCAAGGTGGTGTTGGGTCCATAGTACACAAGTCCCTCGTCCACAACATAGTGAAAATCGGGAGTGTGTCGACTAGGGTTGCGTACCTTATACTCAGAATTACCAAGCGGTATTCGTTGAAGGTCATACAGGTTTACGCACCTACTTCGACGATGAGGTTGAGGTCATGTATGAGGATATTTCTAGAGCCATACATACCTCGAACTCTTATTTCACTGTGGTCATGGGGGACTTTAACGCGAAGCTGGTTAAACGAGTCGATAATGAGCTGAGAGTGGGGCAATTTGTAACTGGAGACCGGAATCCCGGGGCCAAATGTTGGCCGACTTCATGGAGAAGGAGGGACTCTTTATGATGAACTCCTCTTTCAAGAAGCCGGAAAACCGCAAATGGACCTGAGTAAGTCCGATCGTAAAAAAAAACGAGATAGACTTTATCTTGTTGACGAGTAGACAGATGTTCAATGACGTCTCAGTAATCAATACGATTAAAACCGGGAGCGATCACCGACTGGTGAGAGGCTCATTGAACTTAAATGTCAAGCTCCAGAGGTTCCGACTGATAAAGTCTACGCTCCGACCTTTACCCATCTACATCCAAAACCCGGAACCAAAACCGTTTCGAATGCCTAGCAGATTGCGAGGTAGTGGACTCATACCACGACAGGCTCGTAGAAGCTGTCCATACGGCTGGGTCTAAGGTCTTCAAGGCCCATCGTACAAACAGAACCAAAAAGATTTCTGACTATACCCTGCAGCTTATGGACGAAAGACGGAAAATGGTTCTGACATCCTCTGATGATGCTACCAGATACCGGCAGCTCAACAGACAGATCTTAAAGTCTTTGACTCGCGACACGCGTCAATTTAATACAAATTGTATTAAAGAAGCTATTGAGCGGAACAAAGGCTCTGAAGTGTTTGCAAGAGAACTATCTGATGGACAGAGCCAACTGACGAAGCTGAAGACTGAGGATGGCAGAATCGTCACGTCTAAACCTGAGTTGCTGGAGACATCGAGAGGTTCTACGGACAGCTGTATACGAAAGCCCAGTCACCTGTCGATAGTTGTGCCTCAGATCCCAGAGCACGACTAACCCAACACTTACCGACGACATCCCGGACGTCAGCCTGTGCGAGATTAGAATGGCTCTCGAACAGCTTAAGAACAACAAGGCGCCTGGTCATGATGGAGTTACGGCAGAGCTTCTGAAGGCGGGTGGTACACCAATCCTACGGGCCCTTTAGAAGTTATTTAACTCCGTCATACTAGAAGGTCAAACGCCACAAGCATGATACAGGGGTGTGGTGGTGCTCTTCTTCAAAAAGGGCGATAAAACCCTCTTGAAGAATTACGTTGGGAAGGGTCACTTTTGCTGGTGTCCCATACCATTTCAGGAAGCACACCTTCCCAGCTTCTGCAACATCACTATGGCTGGAGCTTGGGTTGTAAAAGATCTTTGCTGCTTCCTGAATAATTTTCGAATTTAAATACAATTAACAGAAACCCACCTTGCTTCTTCTAAACGTTGCTGATGTTGTATCGTAGCCGGTAAATGAGTGTAAGAAGAGGATGTGTTCATATCCATGCTATTGCATCTCATTTTTTGTCATTCATTCATTCATCGTCATTTTTTAGTTTTAGCCAGTAAGGTTGCGTTTCCTACAGTGAGCATTGAGCGAAAAGCAATCTTCATGATGTTCTTCCCAGCTAAGCTCAGTTATCTGCTGTTACAAAAAAACGCGATATCTTACTGTTACCGCCCTTACCTCGTGGAGGTACTCCCAGCTTATGTTAAAATAAATTTAGAGATAATTCAGGCATCAGGTAATGGTCATCACGCTGAATAACTCATCATCATCTTGTTCCCACTAATATGCTAGTGGGTTTGGTTTCTGAAATGAAATGAAAATTAAATGAAAAAGTCATTTATTCCGTTAAAACATTACATTTGTGTGGAATCGTCAATTTTTTTACCCTACCGTGCAGTGCATGACGTGGCAGCTACTGAGAAACACTGCCAGAAAACTCATTAGGAATCCTTTTTTTAAATATTATTTCTTACATAAAATAACATTGTATTAGGTCTTTACCTATGAAATTGCCGTTCTGCAGTACTGGCCATTTCAAATCAAAATAATTTTTGTTTGGCTAAGAATTCTAATTTCTGCCTTTATTTTTACAAGTCTTACCCCGCATCTCTATGACATCCAAAATCACCTTAACATTGGTTTTGTCATATAAAAAGGAACGGTGGCAAGATGCCAAACTAATTTAAGCTAGAATACAATCGCTGTTTATTTTCTAACGCAATATCGTTGACATGTTTTTTATCCCTTACGAACCGTGATACTTATATCTATTTAAGGAAAAAAATAAATCTTTCTAAAAAAGCTTATCTTTCAGTTTTGGTGCAATCATCTTAGTGGACCTTTGAGATGCGATCATTAATAAAAAAGTGAAATAATTAATATTTTAACTAAAAGCTTGTACCTCTCTTGAAGGTTCCTCAGCAACGCACTTGCGGCTCCTACGGTGTTGCGAGTGTCTATAGGCGCGGTGATCACTTACCCTCAGGTGACCGGTACTTAACCCTCAGGTACTTGCCTCTTTGCCTTATATATTTAAAAATAACTTCACCATGTAAGTACGTTATGTTTTATCTATATTATAGTTTTTAACCTACAAAACTATAATATAGACTATATATTAGGTCTTTACCTATGAAATTGCCGTTCTGCAGTACTGGCCATTTCAAATCAAAATAATTTTTGTTTGGCTAAGAATTCTAATTTCAAATTAATTTTATTTTAAAAACATGGATTCTTTTTTCCAAAAGTAGTCATTTCTTTATTGATTAGTGTTACATTTTCATCGCATTTCAATCTTTTTCGTCATCATGGATACGTTAAAAATTCGAGTAATTATGGAATATGAGTACCGTCGTGGCAGCAACGCGGCACAAGCGGCACGCAACATCAACGACGTTTACGGAGCTAACACTACAAACCAACGCACCACCTGTTATTGGTTTGCTCGCTTCCGTTCTGGAAATTTCGACCTGAAAAATGAACCTCGCGGTCGTCCGAAGACTTTGGTCGACAATGACGAATTAAAGGCGGTTGTGGAAGCTGATGATACACAATCTACGGCTGAATTAGCAGCAGCTTTCGACGTTAGCGTCAAAACAATATTGGTCCATTTGCGTCAAATTGGCAAGGTAAAAAAGCTTGACAAATGGGTGCCCCACGAACTCAATGATCGCCAGCGCGAAGTACGCGTCGAGACGTGCCTTGCACTGCTCAACAGACACACAAATGAAGGAATTTTGAACCGCATTGTTACCTGCGATGAAAAATGGATTCTGTTTGATAACCGCAAGCGCTCAGCAAGTTGGTTGGATCCTGGTTCAGCACCTAAACAATGCCCTAAACGAAAACTTACCCCTAGAAAAGTGATGGTCACTGTTTGGTGGTCTAGCGCCGGTGTGATTCATCACAGCTTCTTACCAAACGGGGTGAGCATTACTGCAGATGTGTACTGTGAAGAACTGAGCACAATGATGGAGAAGCTGGCGCATCTCCAACCAGCATTGGTCAATCGCTCGTCTCCGCTGCTCCTGCACGACAACGCGCGACCTCATACTGCACAGCAGACGGTCTCCAAGTTGCAAGAACTGGGGTTGGAAGCTCTCCGTCATCCGCCCTACTCACCAGACCTTGCGCCTACAGACTACTACTTTTTCCAGAATTTGGATAACTTCTTGGCGGGAAAAAAATTCAATACCCGAGAGGCAGTACAAAATGCCTTTGAAGAATTTGTTGCCTCCCATCCAGCTGATTTCTTTAAGAAGGGCATCAATAAACTGCCACTGCGATGGCAAAGATGCATTGATTGCATGGGTGATTACTTCGATTAATACAAATAAAAAAATTCATGAAAAAAATTCGTTTAAATTTTTTCATACAAAACGGCAATTTCATAGGTAAAGACCTATTATTTAAATGTGTTAATTTAGAGCGACTCAATCCCAAGTTGTTCTGTCACTTAAATAATCAGAAGTTTTATAGAAAGCCCTGCTACACAATTTGGCTATTATAATTCTTTTAAACTTATTCATAGACATTTCTCGGATATCATTGGGAAGTTGGTTATAGAATCTTATACATTGCCCCATAAAAGAGTTACTTACTTTGTGGAGACGGGTGGTATGTAACACAAAGTTATGCTTATATCTAGTATTAATATTATGAGTATCACTCCTTTTACAGAAGGAGTCTTTATATTTATGCATATAGATTAGATTGTCATATATATACTGACATGCTACAGTCAGAATGTTAATCTCTTTAAACTTCTCTCTCAAAGATTCTCGCGGACCAAGTTTATATATCGCTCTTACAGCTCTTTTTTGCAATAAAAATATGGTGTTAATGTCCGCAGCGCTACCCCAGAGAAGAATTCCATAGAACGTTATACTATGAAAATAACTGAAATAAACCATTCTAGCTGTATCCATATCAGTAAGCCGTCTTATAGTTTTAGCAGCATATGCAGCATAACTTAATTTGCCTGATAGTTTTTCTATTTGTGGGCCCCACTGTAGTATTGAATTAATTGTGATACCCAAGAACACAGTTGACACAACAGGGGTCAATCCAGCTCCATTAAGCTGTACATTGGTAGCCACCTGTTTCACATTAGGTGTAGAGAATTTGATGACTTTAGTTTTCTTGTCATTTAGCAAAAGATTATTAGCATTAAACCAATGAACAACTTTAGAGATTGCGTCATTTACTTCGTCAAAATTGCGTAACTGTCGATTTATTTTTAACGTCAATGAAGTATCATCCGCAAACAAAACAATCTCATGTTTATCCCTTACATAGTAGGGTAAGTAATTAATATAGATTAAAAATAAGAATGGGCCGAGAATCGATCCCTGTGGAACGCCCATTACCACTGGGGATCCCGCAGATTTTTTACCATTTATATCGACCTTCTGAATTCTATTGCCCAAGTAAGAAGTCAAAAGTTCGAGAGCCTTGTTCCTGATACCGTCCGTAGTGGTGTAGTTTCCTGACAAGAGTGTCATGATGAACACAATCAAATGCTTTGGACAAATCGCAAAAGATACCTTAAGGCATCCTGCGAGTCCTCCCAAGCCGCGAATATACTTTTTAACAGATTGACTCCTGCATCTATAGTTGAACAACCCTTCATGAATCCAAACTGTTTCCGATGAAGTAAATTATGTATATTAAAGTGACTGAGCAACTGGCTAAGCATTAGCTTTTCAAATATTTTACTTAGAGTGGGAAATACGGAAACAGGTCGGAAATTTGAAGGATCTGAAGTATCACCAGCTTTAAACAATGGAATAATTTTACTATACTTCATCAAGTCAGGAAATACGCCAGATGCGACACAGCAATTGAACACAGCAGCTAGATGTGGGGCGATTATGGTTATAATTGATGAAATAGTCTTAACAGATAAACCCCACAGATCCCTAGTGTTTTTCATATTAATACTTTTGAAAGCATTCAAAATATCTTTAGGGTTAACCACCGAGAATTCAAAATCTGTGTCACACTTCTCTACGCTTTGCTGGAGTATTAGCTCAGCAGATACAGAAGAAGACACGAGAGATTTGGTAACATCGATTGGAACATTAGAAAATATTTTTCAAACTCAATCGCTACTTCTAAATCGCTTTTAATGTCAACATTATTTATTCTTAAATTAAAATCACGACTACGTATTTTTTTCCTACCTGTCTAAGTATTAATAATCTTTCAGGTAGTTTTAATAATATTTGTCGAATTTTTTATAATATTTTTTAAGTACAACGATTTAGCAATGGAACAGGCTCTTCGAAAGGTTTTGGCATATTGTCTTACATGTTCTAGAAAAGTCGTATTTTGATTATAAGATCTTTCTTCATACAATTTATATAATTGATTGCGACTTTTATAAATTCCTGGAGTTGCCCAATCACAGAACATCAGACGGTTACTTACAGACAACTGTTTGGGTGTGAATATTGAGCAGAACTTACCATTTATCAAGTTGAATAAAGAGTTGTACAAGTGATCCGGATCACTTTGATAGGGCAACAATGCCAGTTTTCTTGCTATATTATATTTAAATATTCCTAAACGGCTTTCACTATATGGTATGTAACTTATTTGTGTACTTCGAACCTTTGGAGAATTTGAAAAAGTGACCAACTGACCAGAATGATCTGACTGAATCTTATTAATTATTAATTTATGTAAAGGTTTTGCAAAGCTAAATATATTGTCAATACATGTAGCACTTGTGGCAGTAACTCTAGTTGGTTCTGTAAAGTTGTGATGTAAATTAAAGGCTTTAAACAAATTTAAAAAATTACATCTTGTTGAGTTTTTCTCCAAAACTTTTTCCGCACTTAGTCCCGATGAGGACCATTGTATGTGAGCCATGACGGCCTTCACTCCATCCAGCACACCTCCCTCTAGAAGCATAACAGGTCTCCTAAACTTCTCAAGGCATCTGTAAGAGTTCCGCTGAATAACTTAAATTTTCTATATTTCTGGCGCGTGTAGCTCATAAACGAATGGAAATATGAAAAAGTATATGAGATCAAAGTTATAGTGAATTTTGTAAGCTTTAATTTTATCTTAGAGTATTTTTTGCTAAAACGCACCTTTTTAAAGATATTAGCAAAATACCTAAAATTGAGGTCTTTGTTTTTGTTTGTGTGACCCATAAATAGTTGTTCTGAGTCTGGATGTAATTTGTGTCCGTCTATTATATGTTGTTAAGTACCCTGCAACACAGGGATTAGATTCCATAGTGCAGGGGTTGTCTTTAAAAAAAACTGTGATTTATTTAATTAATTATATTATTTGTGTAAAATTTGTCATACATTTCTCATGCTGTTTATGAGTAAAGTTGATGAGACTAACCTAATAGTAAGACCACCACTGTACTCTATTTTAAGTGAAATAAATAAATGAATGAATAATATTTAATAACTAAATCTAGATAATGAATGATAAAAATATATAAAAAAAAACATAAATATTAAGAACAAAAATTATAATATATAATGTGATTAACTTATTTTTGAAACTAGCTAGGAACTCGTAACTAAAAAGTACGAAATAAAAAAAATATTTAATAAATAAAAAACCCAACTGCGTAAATAATGAACCAAACTACCTACATAGACAAAGATTCATTATTTACGCAGTTGGGTTTTTTATTTATTAAATATTTTTTTTATTTCATTCATATACTGCATGGGTTTGCGCTCGACCACGATCTCTCATGATGGTAAGTGAAGATGTAAGGTGGACCGCGCGTCCCCATAAGATGCCTGTTCACTCTAGGCTTGAATAAATCCATGTTATATGAGTCTTTCACGTCACGCCGTTTGGGAGGGTGTTCCTCAACTTAGCTATGCGTATGATGAAAGATAAAACAAAGCGCTTTGTACGGCATAATGGGATGTCAACAACAAAGCAGTGGAGTGGCACTTGGTTGTCCGATGAAAAAAGGAGGAAGGAGGGTTTCTGGAAGAGATCGCAGTTAGCGATAAGACCGCCCATTGTACTAGATTTATTACAACTTTATACTTTATATGTAAATCTTGGTGTACAATAAAGAGTATTTGTATTGTATTGTATTACTCTTGAGAATGAAATGCCGAAACTAATAACTCAACTAACTAACATCTATATTTTTAACAACATATTGCTCCAACTGCCAGTACGACATTTTCCCTGAGTAATATACACGCAGTAGGTACTTATTAGAATCCAAAAGCGCAAGCAAAGATTGTTTTATCCTTATTTAAACAATTTATTCAAGAGGTTCAAGCAGTTTTCAAGTTAATTTAATGTTAAAGGGTCTAAATGAGGGGCATGTTTAACATTGATAGCTCAATTTGACTTGTTATTGTGTCCCTTGAGTGTCATCTTCTGATACACAGAACTAATTATATATTCCGAACGAGCCTTTCATTACCCATTCGCTGAGTTGCCGTGTTCATGAGTATTTACAAACAGGAGGCGACAGAAACATAAAAGGGTTCTTCCGAATGAAATCTCCGGTGTGGATCGGCCTTAAATTATTCTTCATCCGGTTTATAATTAAACTTATGTATTCAGTGAAGAATGGATGACTTCGAGTTTAATTAAATTAGGGATTTCAGTTGCACCGTTGTTTTAGGTAACTAATCTATGTACATTAGTATAATGTTTTTCCTTACTTTATTGGTGACCTAAATACAACGTGCCAGCCTTCTGGCGACGTTCGTGAGCAAAATGTTTTCATGGAATATAAATATCTGCTAAGACTATGCCCAAATGTTCACTATTTTCGATAAACCGATGTTTATAAGAGTTACGACTTTCCGAAACGAAATAAAAAGCCTATTACTGACACTGACGGTGCCTCGAAAATAAAAAGTTGGAACAGGAAATAAAAGAACCTCGATTTTCTTTGTCACATATACATATGCATGGATAGCAAGAAAATTTTGGTAGTTGCTACTGCTAAAATTTTCTTGCCTCTAAACATTATTGATTATTGGAACTTTATATATGACAATATGAACATCTATATCTATTACATACAACAGTATACATATATGTAATATAACATGATACTTAACACGTGTTCCAGTACTCCACGGAGCCACTTGATGGAAAGTGGTAACCGCTGCTCATGGACATGTCGTAGCACTGAGGAAATACCGCAGCGGGCAATTAATACCACAGCCTGAACGTACGTGGGATGTTTGAACGCTGAATGTTAACCGAGCTTGACGAGATCACTTCCAGGTGCTACATACAGATGAACTCTATTACGAGTGCGCGTGGTGCGGTAGTAAAAAGAGACGGTAGAACATAAAGAGATCCAAAGTCTCGACTCTGCTCTAACGATTTCAAGGAAGGGAGTCTAGTGGATCGAGCTCGTATTTGGGGGTACCTGTCTAGAGTTGTAATTATAACTTTTCGAGCACTTATTTATATCAATCACACATTAATAAGGATTTCCTTCTGGTATCCTATGCCACGATTTGGATGTGAATTCTATTTACAAACCGTCCTCACCACTTCCTATTCGGCTTAATTACATGGCGTAGTACATACGCATTACTTAACGTGAACGATAAATAATATTCCACAACCCGCTTGTAAAGCAATCGAATCTGAGTGCTTCTATTACTTGGTAATTAGTTACGTCAATAGCAGTGGCTTCTATTAACACGTAAGAGAGTTAGTCTTACGAATGTATAGAAAACCTAATTGGCCGTTGGAGCCAATGGGCGGTATGGTCTGAGTGGCAAAGATAATAAATATAACAACTCGAATAAACATTAAGGGACTACTTTATTTTACTGAAAAATAATTATATAACTAGAAGTACAGACGCCAGCATACCCAGCTACCCCAATCTGTCAAATGTCTTTTATACATTTTCAACGTTATCATAAAAAGTTCACTTTAAATTGGGAAAATTTGGCAGATTGGGGTAGCTTGATGTGCTGGCGTCTGTACATTTATTTGCAATAATTAATCAGCTAATACATTCATAAAGTATACTCTATACCGGGTTAGTTAAAACTTTGACATTGGCAGACTCGATGGCGATCGTAGTAAGATGTATCGTAGTCATAGTACTCACAGAGACGCTGCTGCCCGTCTTCTGGTATATATTCTCTCGGGTCGACAATCGCACGCACTATTAAGTTATCTTAGATGCAACAAAAATTATTTTATTAAATTAAAATATACAGCAGTATAATATATGTCTATATTTATATTTGGGACTAGCTGTGCCCCACCCTTGTGCCCGCATTAGTCTTTATGAATTATAGCCTATGTGTTATTTGCATTTACAAGCTATATTATTACAAAGTTTCATCAAAATCCGTTCGGTAGTCTTGCGCGATAGAATAACAAACATCCATTCTTACAAATTCATGTTACTGAAAAATAATTATATATCAATCTGTCAAGTTTCTTTTATAGATTTTCAACTTTATCACATAAGCATAAGGTTCACTTTCAACTGGGGAGATTTGACAGATTGGGGTAGGTTGCTGTGCTGGCGCCTGTACAAAGTAAGTGCCGCATTTAACATTTATATATAGAATAACAGGACCCCCCATACCATCCCGTGGGTGACGTAAAAGGCGACTAGGGATATAACAGGTAGTCGGGCAGCAGATACCACCTAACTGTGGTCGCCAACTCGCATGCCAAGCAGGTGAGTACGGCAAACCCCTCCAAATCGACGGTCACCGTAGCCTAGGTTGGTAGTGATCCTGCCTACGAAGCTGGTGGTCCTGGGTTCGAATCCTGGTAAGTGCAAATATTTGTGTGATGAGCACGAATATTTGTTTCTGAGTCATGGATGTTTTCTATGTATTTAAGTATTTATCTATCTATATAAGTACGTATATCGTCGCCTGGTACCCATAGTACAAGCTTTGCTTAGTTTGGGGCTAGGATGATCTGTGTGACATTGTCGCCAGATTCTTATTTTAAAAAAAAATTAAGAAATATGGCAACGTTATAGAAACTATTGGAGGAGACCTATGTCCAGGCGTTGGCGATATCATGCGGACGGTGATATGATAATAATAATATCTAATATCTAGGGACAATGTCACGCAGATTTTCCTAGCCCCAAACTAAGCAAAGCTTGTACTATGGGTACCAGGCGACGATATACATACTTATATAGATAGATAGATACTTAAATACATATAAAACGTCCATGACTCAGAAACAAATATTCGTGCTCATCACACAAATATTTGCAGTTACCGATATTCGAACCCAGGACCACCAGCTTCGTAGGCAGGGGCACTACCAACTAGGCTACGGTGACCGTCACATAAAATTGAGTACAAACTTAAAAATTAAACTTAAAGTTAAATAACATTTTCAAATTATTTTAGGTAAGACAGTAAATTTGTGCTATTATCTATATTAGTGCTAGTGTGACTAACTAGATTAACTTAAGCCTAAGTAATAATACACAAAACATGATAATATATAAAATAGATACATAAAACGCTATAAGCATTTTTTTTATTTTATCGTATCGGTATTACCCTCTTTTTCAAGGTTGGTTATGCTGTTCAGAACGTCATAGGTTCATCGATTGTTTTTTAACAGCTACAACGAAAACCAACAGCATAATGTGCCCTCGGAAGCATGGATGTGTTAGATATAGGTATAATATTAAACCAGTTTAGCGGTACTTGCAGGCTGATGAGAGCACTGACTATGGGTACCTCCTCATATATATTATTTTAATTAACTTTATATAGACAACGCCCGCACTAGTGAATTGAATCCCTGTGTCGTGGGGTATTTTACAAACATATAATAGACGGACACAAATAACATCCAGAATCCAGAAAGTGCCCCTCCGTTTTGCGCACACACTTGTGGACTATAATATGTCCTCCGCAGTTGCCTAGTCTCCATTGAGTCTAGCCACCGTGGTCAAAATTCAGCCAGGAGGACATTGAATTCCACATGTTTATATTTAGTAGTGTTATACTGATGTTGATGTACGATCAGTTGCATGAAGTTTGGTAGTGCAGAGAAGAGTTTGGTTATTTACATTTCTAGCTATGCCCCGCGGTTTTACCCGCGTTAAACTTTATAAATTATAGCCTATGTGTTAATCCAGGGCGTCAGCTAACTCCATTACAAATTTTATTAAAATCGCTCCGCCAATTTAGACACAAACGTTTGCCTTTATAATATTGATGTGATAGTTCCGTACCCTAAAATAGTACTAACAAAGTATTTACGAAGGTTATATGATATCTGGGTTAAAAAGGTAAGATATGTGAAATGTGTAAATTACTAAACGCTTAATGTTGGTATTTTTGGATGAGGACAAATGCTGCTTATTGGCAATATAGCTGGCAATGTACTTGGCAAGGGAGCAACTTCCGACTGTAGCGTGAACTCTCCCTCCGTAAATACTTTTGAGGTGATCAAATGTTTCCTGGAAAGATAAAGAAATATTTATTATCATTACATATGACTCACCATATTCAATGGGTAATAAGACTAACATCCGATTCTAAAATAGTCAAAACATAAATATATACAATATGAAAAATAATATCCTATAATCTATTTCGATTTCCAACATAAAAATTGTATTGCTTGTTGTTATAAATATTAGTTATGTTTTTATAGATAATACGACTGTTCAAACGTACGTAGGTACTTGAAATCCAACCATTAAACTTTACTTCTGAAAATATAACTGGTAACTTTAACTGATAAACATTATAGTATGTAAGTTTTGGTTATTGTTAATATGCGAAGACTGATCTTAACTAATTTTAGATTAATTTTAGTTACACAGAACGTTAGTTGACCGGCTTTAATATTATTAAATAAAAAAATACGTTTCTTTGTCACTTTAACATAGATCAAATTAAAAATATTTTTTCACGGTGTCATACAGTTACATACATACATCTAATACCTAATAGTATTAATCATAACCCTCCTTTAGTTTGTTCAATCTTTAGTTATAATTTCAGAAAATATTCTTATCTATCATTATACGATAGCGTAACTGATGATACCGGGTGTCAAATACTACAGTTGGTAAATATGTTTGGAACAAAAGTTTGTTGTTTGTCTCACTCACCATAGATCCACGGATAAAACAGGCTGTATCAAAGGAATGGTAATGCTGGAAAATTTGGTAGAGTATGACATGGTATCAGTGCCGAGCGCGTTCAAAACAAGCCAATCCTGAGGTACGCATCTTGGAAGGCGGATCTCAGTGTTCTGCGCCACGCGGTCTAGAGAGTCACAGCTAGGACCCCAAAGTATAGTATCTTCAAAATCACATGGTTCAGGATACTCATTTTCCAACTACAAATAAAAATTCAGTTGTAATATATACATAACAGTTTAAAAAAAATAGGAAAAAAAATAAACAAGTTGTGCTATTGACTCAATTGATTGTGATCGACTTGAAGTGTTAAATCTCTTTGATAATGCCCGATTGAGGCACAGTATAAACAATATAAACAGTACGGAAACTACCTACAAACGCTCTAGCGATAGCAGTCAATAGCACAACTTGTTTTTGTTTTCCTATTTTTTTTTTCGCCGTTCCTAAACGGCATGGCTGTGAACATTCTTGGGGCCGTCACAAATAGCATCCCAGCTTAATTATCCCTTACGCTGCGATCATATCAATTAAAGGTAGAAGAACTGTATCTCTAACGTGTACAACAATTTTTTTTTAATGATGAATACCATTTTTTTTAGGACAATGTCACACATATCATCATAGCCCCAAACTAAGAAAAGCTTGTACTATGGGTACCAGGCGACGATATACATACTTATATAGATAGATAAATACTTAAATACATAGAAAACATCCATGACTCAGAAACCAATATTCGTGCTCATCACACAAATATTTGCACTTACCGGGATTCGAACCCAGGACCACCAGCTTCGTAGGCAGGAGCACTACCAACTAGGCTACGGTGATAGACAATGTGTGTGAACTAAAAAATATTTCTATATTCACGATCTTTATAATCATATTATGCTATGATAGCAAATAAAAAAAAAATGTTTATCATACCTAAACTTACTTTTTCTTATAATAGTTTACCATATTTCAAATTGCTAGAATTTGTAGTTCAATGAGCAGATTAGATTGCTTGGATACAACATTGATATCGTAATAAATTATATATAAAAAACCAGCCAAATATGAGTTGGAATCGCACACTAAAGATTCCGTACTATAGAGAGACAATTTTATTTTTAACTTTATTTTATTATTTGTTGTTTTAGTGACAACAAACATAGATACTCTGTGCAAATTACAATAGTCCACTTAAACTGTTCTTGAGATACAGCCCGTTGACAGACCGACCGACTGATTCACAGTGGAGGCTCAGTATTAGAGTTCCGTTTGAGCACGGCAGCTTAAAAAGATACATCTAGTCTGTTTCGCAAATGTTGAAGATTGAAATATCATTTCAGTATGACGATTCAGTCGTAATTCATTAAAATTTATAAATATCTTCACAGCTGAATGCCCTCACCAGTCCATAAGTGATCGGCGAGGTTAAGCAACTGGGAACGCAAAAGATGGTTTAATTTCTGAGCGTCTCCATGCTTCGGAGGGCACGTTAACCTGTCGGTCTCAATTTTCGTTATTAGACAAAAGTCTATAAACCATGTCAGAGGCCTACTTGGCGGCTTGACCGACTCTAACACCAGGGTAACCACTGCCCATACGATAAGTTAGTAAGTACTCATTTTGTATTTACCTGTAACTTCGTAATCTTATTTGAGTCTTCAAAATATCTCAGAGTTCCGTAAACTCCATCCGTCATGTAAATCATGCTTACAATATTGTCATTCCTATCGACCTGAAATTTAAGAGCATTGCTAATAACAGACAGGTGAAAAATATTCTCATTCTTATTCTCTGACCAAGTCGGAGATGTTCTCAATAAAGATCTGAAGTAACCAAACAGACGAGCATGATAAGAATATTATGAAATAATAATAATAAAAAATAAAATAAAATTTTATTGAGTGTGAGTCAAAAATGCTTCTATCTACGTCATAAGCTACGGCAACACATATATAAATGCAGCGCATACGCTACAGAAAACTAAAAAAATATATTTAAGTATCAAAATGAATTAATAATGAATGAGAGTAAATAAGGCAAAAGAGATGTACAAGGTTTATTATAAATGGAAATCCGTAGTATCTGCTTACCTCTCTGGGAAACAGGCGTAAAAATATATTTTTTGTTACTAAATTACATATTTCACAAACAAGAAAAAAATGCAAGGTGTGTTGCTTATTTCTGATTAAATCATTTATGTATGTTTTTTGTTTAATATTAAAAAGTTTTTTTTTGTATGAATATTACCAATGTTAACTACTGCACCAGTAGTTAACATGGTTGCTACTAACTCGGCGCCCTCGTGTTTTGGGTCCGAGTCCCGCACAGTACAACGATTTGGGTGATCCATAAATTCTTGCTCTGACTCTGGGTGTGCTTTGCGTCCGTAAATTGCATGTTTGTGAAGACCCTCGCAATAAAGTAATTGAATATCCTAGTGTGGGAAATTGCCGAAAAATACCAATAAAAAAATCGATATAACGAGATAACTGCATATGAATTTTGTTGAAACCAAAATTCCGTTTTATGGCCTGACTTATGATTTGAATCATGGACCTTGTTATCTGCATTTGAACATACCACCGAGAGTTAATAATCCATAAGCTACGTCAGAAGCGTACGGACTTGCTTGAAATACTATCGAGACAAATGGGACTGGTAAAAAACACTACTTATTTGAGACCCTTTGAAGTTCAGGCATTATTAAGTTGTTACAAATTCTCAGTACCTGCAGCACAACCTTCCGTGATTAATTTTTATTGTTTATAGTGCCTTATCCAAGAATAAAATAAAAATTAAGTAAGAAAACTAAGTGACTGAGAAAAGCAGCTTACTTCTGGAAGTACTTTGTCGAGCGAGTAAAGCGGATAGGGGAATTAAGTAGGATGTAAGGAGGCCGACGAAAAGTAGTACTCCGTCGGAGAATTTAAAAAAAGGAGCTTAAAAGATTTTGATGCTCTATTTTTATACAATATTCTGTTTACTCTATTCAAACACAAAATTATTTTTATCTTAAAAAAACTTTTATTTTCTTTTATTAAGTAAAATTCGAGATGTCTATGTCGGTAATTCTCATGCAGAAAATGCCTTTCTACTAATTACTTTGACAAATATTTTATGTTACAGTGTTTAATTTTGGAACATTGAGTCGTGCCCAAAGTCTGTAGTTCTAAGCTGTCACTACGAGACTTACAACACAATTAAGATTTTGTAGTAAAACTAAGCGGGTTGGCGATCGCCATAAATGCCACGCGTGGCAGACATCAAGCGTGGTGTTTATGGCATATCCCCCATTCTTTGGGGAGGATTTATCCCAGCAGTGGATTTAATTTGGCTGACATGATGTCCGGGCTGAAGTAAACATTCGTTAAAGCATGTGCGGCTTACTACTACTATATGTAATTCCAAAACAAACATGTAATTCATGGTCACAGAAACCTAGATTCAGGCAGACAAACAGTTGTCCTGTACGGAAATCAACCCCGAAGTACCAGGGCGCCAAAGTAGTAGCGCACTGTAGTCAAATTACTAATGTTGCAGTACAATGTGAAATCTGAGGTACAGAAGTACGAGTACTTGCATGGCTCACTGCAGTCAAATTACTTACACTTCTCACTACATTACTAATGCTGCAGTATAAAGTGAAAGCTGAGGCACAGAAGTACTGGCATGGATCCGCAATAATCTGAATACTGGGTTCCGCGAACAATGTTTCTAATGCACTGTTTACCAGTTTTGATATCTGTGGATGAAATATAACAGTTAAAAGAAATAGTAACCAGCCAAGTGCGAGTCACACTGACGCATTTCGGAAACCAAGTAAGTTCACGTATTACACTAGTTAGAGCGTTTTCCCAAAACGACAAGTGGTTTTATTCAACGGACATTTTCGACATTCAAGACATGGCAACTCAATGATGTAGTTTTTCAGATATCTTTAAAATGAATTGTATAAATTTAAGTGCGTGTGGCACTCTTGATATTTATCCAGAGTATGGTTGTCGATATAAATCTGTCAATTAATAATTATGAATAAACGGTTACCTCATCAATACTATCAATGCTATCACTTGCGAACTCGCCTCCAATATCAACGATCTTCATTTCTCTGCCAGCGCTTGCTTCGTGCTCAAACAACGCTTTGGCATACTTTAGCCCCTTGAGGAAGCTGTCGCCAGATCCGTCTCCTTGGAAACTAATACCTACCACCTGTAAATTGAAGGATAAACATATGTAGGTATGTATTAGGTGTAAATTTATGTGTCTAAACTGAAGAATGCTATTTGAATACTAAAGTAAATTTGTTTTTAAATTCTATAATTTTATAGGTGTAGAATTAATGATTTAAAATCCTTTAACGACGAGATCTACTTCTTAAATATAGTATAAAGTAGACATGCATAGAAAATGTTGATTTTGAAAATTACCGGCAGCAAAACTTCACCCTTTATCTGCAAATTTTCTATTGAAGAACAGCTTTATATCAAATATTTCAATATTGCTAGGATTTTGACTGGCCAATTTTGTGTATTGTTTAGTGAATCTGACTAATAAGCCAGTGGTTGTGGGTTCGATCCCCACCCAGTGTAACGTTGTATTTCTATTCAACGCTCCTTAGTTCATTTTATTATTAATTCTCCGCCGGTCAAACCGGTTTGGTAGCCGTGAGCCACCAGCGGTCGCTAAGTTATCGGTGGGGGTTCAGTTCGAGATTGCACTCAATGTGTTAGCACGTATGCACAGTAACAATAAGAAACGTTTATTTTTCTTTTACTGTGTGTCGTCTATCGTGCTAAAACAATTGAGAGCTTCTCAAATATAGTTCTTACGTAAATGGTTCAATCAGTGACAACCCCATATTGGGTAAGTGTTGATTAATATTTAGTTCTCACTCAATCACCTCATGTAGGGTATTGTAACATGTGTAACGGCCACCTTTAATTGACCTTGTAGAAAATATCATGTCTTTCCATTCTGCTTCAATTATTGTGTCTAATGCCTACAATCTAAATTAATATTATTTGCGGTGCTTCACACTACACATAATACAATTGTTTGCCATTTGTAAACTCCGATTCTGACTGTGACAATTGCACACACTCGCCTTAAGCGCAATTAGTACTCCCGCTTCCCCATCACCATTATGCGGTCACAGTCAGGAGAGGCTTTGGTTCAAAAGAATATTTAATTTAGTGGACTTCAATTCCCAGGGTCCAAAGTTCGGCCTACGAGGGTCCAAACCGTACCGCAACATTGGACCTACCGGTACCTGGTTGGTGGTCCCGACACCGCCACATTACAGCCCAGCCTTATCCCAGTGGGTCATCCTCCGGCCTGACAACCTCCTGGATCTACGCGTCATCTCCTTCATCGACGGAGCCAGGAGAGTACTTGGCGCGCCTACCTCCATAGGACTATAATAATTGACGGGCTTATAACCCATGACCATTTAACTTTTATAAATAAATTTGTAAGTGGTGAGAGTAGTGGTTTTGTTTTATTTAATTTTACAAACCACACCTCATACAATAAATAATTTTGTAAGATTTGTTTAAAGAAAATATATACGTGCAACGTACTATATATTCCATTCTTGTATAAAAAATTGGTAAACAAGTGCGGCATTAAAGTGAGTACTTCACACGAAGCTCAAAGTAAAGAAAAATAATCGTTTCTGAACTAAATTACAGTGAAACAACTCCTAAGATCTCCAATTTAAACGCACATGCTTTTATCCAATTATGATTTATTACGATTACACACACACACTTCATACATAGACACACACATACACTACACACATTAATTATACATTATTTTTACCTTACATTAACAAAACTTATTTTTTATACTCTCATAAATTGTATGCATGTAAATAAATTAATAATTTGATTAACTATTCATAATCCTTGGTCCATATTTATAATAATGAATGCCACTTTTATTTTATTGTTATTACTAACAATGATATGAACTGTGGGCTACGTACCCGTAGGACCTCCTAGTTTGGACCTCGTCTAAAAAGATGACCCTTTGGACCCCTTTGTACCGTTTGGACCTTCAAACTTGGATGTTGTCTATACTTGATTACCTATTAGACCCTCTATTAAGCAACGAGTTCTGTTGGACCTCATTCACATGTCTTCGTATAAAAAGTTAAAATACACTCGTGCACAAAAGTGACACACCTTATTAAAAATAAAACACTACAACATAAATCAATGTTATTAATCAAAAATATAAAATATCACAACGTTATGTAACAAATAAAAACACATATTCCAGTTACATTTTTCTAATTTGACAAATCTTCAAGACCGTAGGTATACATAAAAATGCATACTATATATTAATTTTGAATGTTTATATCACATTTTAAAAGAAAGAAACACTGATATAATAATGTAAGTAAATCTAAATCTAAATTGTATGCCGTAGCAACTGAATTTGTGAAGATTGGTTTTACAGGCAGCAACTTAATTAAATTTGTAAATATAAGATATCTTTGTATTTTACATATTTGTAAATAAGTTTTCAAGTAATCACAGTCTTATTCTCGTAGATTTTTTGTTAATTTAAAATAATGTATATAAGTAAAATAAAGTATATAAATCACAGAGATTTTTTTAAGTTAAGAAGTTTTTTTACATTTAAAACATTACAATATGCGGTTTACCTAAGAATTATTGATATTTGTACATGGGGTTTTTTAAAATATTTATCCATTACACACCTGTAAATTTGAAAGAAATATAGTTTACACTATAATTTCTTGTGTTTCTTCTACTGACCACGGATTGCTGTTTGTTGTTAGTGTGCCTGTATTCGCTTATGCTATTTCGCCTAATTATTAGAATTCTGGTAACCATTTTCAACACAACTGTACCTTTTTTACTAAAATAACGCCGGGCGAATACTAAATAAAAACATATTTTATTAAGGTCCAAAAGGTATTAGAATTGAGGTCCAACAGGTTCATCTTTAGTAGTTTTAATTTGGAAGGTCCAAAGGGTACTTAAAAAGAGGTCCAATGGGCACATTGATTATTATATTTTAAAGAAGGTCCAAAGGGACTTAAAATGAGGTCGGACGGGTACTTTTGCGATAGAGGGTCTAATCTTGTAGGTCCAACGGGTACGCAGCCGAACTGTGAGCTAGTCCTTCCAGGAAATCGTATTTCATATGATCACCTCGATACAGGCATTGCCTAGTGAGTTTATCATTGTACAGTCGCCACCACGTCAACCTACCCCTATCTGTCAAATTTCCCCAATTGAAAGTGAACCTTATGCTTTTGTGATAACGTTGAAAATCTATAAAATAAATTTGACAGATTGGAGTAGCTGGATGTGCGGCGTCTGTACATCAACCATGTAAAAAGTGAAGTAAAACTATATTTTTTTTGGGTATCATACTGGCGTTTGTAATTAGCTTTTTGGCGGGAGGGCGGTACAAATTGCATCCCGGCACGATCGAACTGACAATTAGTGGCATTAACACAACATATTGATTTTGTATTTTGATTTATAAAAATGTATCCAACTGGAATTCAGTATTAATATTAAATTAATTTTAAAATTTCAAATACCTTCCATAAAACCTCAATTCACACACAAACGTAAAAATAAAGTAGGCTGATGGAAATACAATTTGTCATCTTTTTTATCTACTTAAACTAGGTCTAAATCAGGTGTCGACGGTTTAAATTTTGACATTACTTACCCACCGCTTAACCGCGTGTCATAGTTAAATCGGGTTTTTAAATGAAAATTTTGATAACCCATGGCTAAGTGCTTAAATTTAACTACAGACTTCAGCCGATCCAGCTACCCCAATCTGTCTTTTCTTTTATTGATTTTCAACTTTATCACAAATGCATAAAGTTAATAATAATATAATAATATTTAGTGACAATGTCACACAGATCATCCTAGCCCCAAACTAAGCAAAGCTTGTACTATGGGTGACGATATACATACTTATATAGATAGATATATACTTATATACATAGAAAACATCCATGACTCAGAAACAAATATTCGTGCTCATCACACAAATATTTGCACTTACCGGGATTCGAACCCAGGACCACCAGCTTCGTAGGCAGGAGCACTACCAACTAGGCTACGGTGACCGTCACCGTCAATGTTCACTTACAATTGAGGAAATTTGACAGATTGGGGTAGCTTGATGTCCTGGCTAAAATCTATCTGTACCGTTTTTAAATAATTTTAAAGAATTTGATTTCCATGTTATCAGAAACAAATAATGTAAAAACTAATAAGTGGGTTGGATTTGATTGAAGGAGTATATAATAAATAAATATATGGGATATTAATAATATTGTACTGCGCGACCTAGACCTAACTAAGCAAAGTTTGTACTATCGATACTAGACAATGGATTTACTTAAAAAAATAAATATACCCTGTATGAACCACCAAGTATGAAGTTAAGTCGTTGCAATGGGGTATTTATTGAAATCAAGTAATGAGGACTTTTATCCTTATTAACTGTAATTATCAGTATGTAATATAATGTAAATATGTAATGTAATGTAAATAGTTGAACTTATGTAATTAAATTCTATCAATTATTGGAAAAAGCTTACAGAATATTATTAGCAGACAACGTTCCTAATAAGCTTCCAAGACAGTCGACAACGATTTTCCAATAATTAATTAATACCCTCGAGACGTATATTGTCATTTGAAAGTAAAAAAAACTTACTGAGGCGAGTAAAAGATTTACAGACACGATAACAATGGTTAGTACAAAGTTGTAAGGAAAAAAATACTGTCGCTTTCACCAAGTTTCAAGCCATGGTGGCAACGGGTCACCTTTGCTATGCTCATGGATCTTCCTCTATTCCATAGCTTTAGCATGCATTTTAACGTTTGTAACACTTTTTTTATTGATCCATTTAAAGTATTTTATTATTTTATTTCCATCAAGTGTCCCAACATCGTTTTGGATTTTTTGAAAAGGAATCCGGTTAAATCCTTTCTCTGTACATATTTTCCTGCCATGACCAGGTGGTCTTGGACTGACAATCTTACAGGGGTCGCAGGATGACGTTGAACACGGGCAGCGAAGATCGTCAGTTTTATAGATCTTTGGGGAGTTCTTTATGGATAGAAACAGACCAAACAAAGACGAATAGACAAAAATTCTAAAAACTATATTTTTGGCTTCGAAGTCGATTGTAGATCACGCCCCAAGTATCCTTTTTTAAAAATATTCAATGTACAGTTTTGACTTTCCTACGATTTTATTATATGTATGTATAGATTATTATTTAATACGTACAGACGGCTACAAAAAATATCTCCAAGCCTGCATTGCTATATCGAAATGCGCACACATGCGCGT
Organism: Pseudoips prasinana; assembly: GCA_951640165.1. Classification (NCBI taxonomy): domain Eukaryota; kingdom Metazoa; phylum Arthropoda; class Insecta; order Lepidoptera; family Nolidae; genus Pseudoips; species Pseudoips prasinana. The sequence continues at coordinate 12,792,978 of OX621239.1, forward strand.
ATAAAAACTCAAAAAACAGATAGGTTGGTCGACGGTCACCGGAAAAACCGCCACACCTAGTGGGAAGATCTTTTCCTGTGGAGGAAGACTATCACCTGATTCTTTAAAGATGATCTATAATAAACTGATCCATGAAACTACGTTCTCGGAGTTCCTTTGAATACATTACCATAGTTACCGTATTCTCACTACGCCATAGCGTAGCAAGACTACAGTTAGTGGATTTTATTTTAGTATGAACAGACGCCAGCACATCAAGCTACCCTAATTTATAAAATTTCTCCAATAAAAAGTGAACCTTATACTTATGTGATAAAGTTGTAAGTCTAAAAAAGAAATTTGACAGATTGGGGTAGCTGGATGTGCTGCCGTCTGTACCATTGAGGATTGGACTTAGTTTCAAATACGATATGGCCTACCTATAGCAAAACGGAACTTTAATATATATGAGTTAATATTATTAGAACTTAACTTAATTTAAGTTAGTTAAATATCGTTACTGTTATAAAATAAATCTTATTGTAAATTATTTCCTACAATCCGTGTATCTAAATATCTATATGTACCTAGAAATAATTATAATTAATTATATATTACTACGAACATGTTCTGACTATTTACAAGCGCTTTTTTAAAGTCTACGTGAATAATTTTTTTTTTATATTATTAATTAGTACAGACTACGCCAGAAATTACTTAAAATACGCGATTAATGTTGAGCTGACTGATATTATGATGTTTCCGCACAAATACCAAAATTCACCCATTTTATTTAAAACACCTAACTACTAAGTATTCGCAACTGATTAAACATTCAATAATAATTATGTGTCAATATTCTTTTCTACGGTAAGGAGCTGTCCTTGAAATTTGTATGTATTATGCGAATATGTACAAATATTAAGTATTATGCTAACATGCGATCCGGCACGTGCAAAAAAAAAAATTCGGGGTCAAAGGTCACAAAAACGGGTCTTTCGCGATTTTCAGCAAAACGATAAGTTTTGTCATAAAATTAGCTGAGACAAAATTGTAGATTCGATAATTATCTATAAAAATCTCACAATACTTTTTTCCTAAGAGCCAGCGTTTTTTAGATATATGTCTAAATTGACCGGACTAAATATAAAGTATTAGTTATGAGAATGGAAAATTTGTTAGCCTAACTTATTAATTAACAAATGTTTATCACAATTATGCAAATATAGAGTTTTGATTGAGATTTTACATATAATACCAATATGGAAGATACTTTTTTTAAATGACTCCGCCCGCACTAGTGTAATTAACTTCTATAAACTCAGAAAAACTATTTACGGGTCATATAAATATTTATCCTGCGCAAAAATCGAACCCAGCACACGAAGCAGCGGGGGAACTGTATTAACCGCTGTCTTTTGCGAATATCCTGTGTTATTTACCTTCAATCCGAGGGCAGCAGCTTCTTCTAGCAATTGAACTGCCCCAATATTACAGTCACATCCGAATTTTAACTCTATCCCTTTTCTCTCACTATTAATTGTAATACGAAGCAGCAACCTGCAATGTGGAAAGTTCGGAAATAAAAATTAAGTTTAGTTTAGTTCTCACGCACTTTAGATATAAAAAAAATTACACAAACGATTTTGACGCAATTTACTATAATTAGTATTGAATATTCGATTTTAATCATATACTTTGGCCGTTGACTATACGGTGAGGAAACATCGCATCCAACTCTTGTGATCCATGGAGATGTTTGCAGCTAAATACCCTTCGGCAACGCATCGACGATGCATCGCAGACTTCCGTATGGTAGAGTACCATACCATGCGGAAGTCTGTGATGCGTCGCCTATGCTTTGCCGATGGGTATTCAACTAAATTCAGTTTTTAGTATATTTAGAATGCTTAGGAGGTTAAGCTGTCAGACCAATATTGAACAAGAATCTTCAAATCATGTTGACACTTGGTGACTTAAATAACTAAGAATATATAAATATTCACAGTAATATTTGAATTTAAATAGTGTAAGCAATTTGATTTGTAAGTTTTCATTCCTAAAGCCAAGTTAATTATTTATTTTTCAATTTCAGGTCGTTAATATCTTGCTTTCGTTGCCATGCCTAGCCGCTAAACAGGTTGTCTCTGAGTGCTCAAATTGTAGGCAACGTGGCTATAATTTCATATTATCAAATTAATCACAAGATCATCGGTCCATTTTGTAGGGGGCCGTATCGAATAGCACAAGACCGGCAATTGTGGAGATCTTTGGGGTAAGCCTTTGTCCAGTAGTGGGCGTCTTTCGGCTGATGTGAGATAACGGTTCTGTGAGCTGAAGCCGGTTTGCGATGGGTTTCTAAGTTTGCTTTAACCATACATTTTGAGCACAATAGAGTACGAATATCAATTCAGGACCAAAATATTACGAAAAAGTCAAAACGGTCTGGTGAAGCAGTGATAGCTGCCTAGGATTACTATAAACGTCAAGTAAAAAAATGTGAGTAGCTCATACATTGGAAACGTTGCAAAAAAAAAATGTACAAGTACTTTTTTAATTTTTATGCGGCAGTGCTTGGTTTTTTTTTTTAATTACTTTACCTTCCTTATGCCACATTCTACGAGTGTGTTAGGATATTAAAAAAGAGAGTACATCAAAGTAACCTGAAAAGGCGCATGTATTTGAGCTGAACCTGTGTTTTTTAAATATTTAAATATAAAGTTACCTGGCATCTGACCAATTGTTCTTTAAGTTTCTTAATTCAGTAGAAGACTCGAATACAGTGTGTGTGAGTCCTGTCGCTCTTGCATACTTCATGTGTTCAGCTGCTTTTATTGGCGTTGTATAAATCATGTTTCTGTAAATGAGCGAAAATAAAAATTAACGTAATGTAAAGGGCCAAAAGGCTTTGAAGGGTTAAAGCCTGTGGTATTCTTGGACGAGAGTATCCACCATAGTATAAACCGTTGGTTCCTGTTCACAGTTAAAATTACGTTGGTAGAAAGGATAGTGTTGGTAGCCAAAAAGGTTATTCCTTTTTCGCTACCAAAACTATCTTTTGTTTTTTATATAAAATTTTGGTACGAAATAAATAAACATGCCGCCGGTATTGTTGGTTAGTTGGCATGGTTGGTAAATGCTTGCCTTTCACGCTGCAGGCCGACCTGCAGCGTGTGTGGGAATGAAACCCCGAGGTTTCATTCCCACACAGGACAGATGTTTATGTGGATGAACATGTCTGTTTGTCTTTGTTAAAGTCTAGGTGTGATAATCTGTATAAGTAGGTATACATTTACAAAAGAAAAGTAGTATATGTACTATATAACAGTTAACTATATTCCATAGTACAAGCTCTGCTTACTTTGGGGTCAGATGGCCGAGTGTGATTTTCCACAATTTTTATTTCATTTATTAAACTAATCACTCAAATTAATACTCTCATTTTGGTTTTAGTGTACCCTTGCATAGAAATGCTTTAAAATAATTATTAAAAGTCATTATTACAACAAATAATAAACTACGAGATAATTTGATTTACTAGATAATGGCCATTGTGGAACTGTTAACTGCGATATTTAAATTCTTTTTGACATGAAAACATAATTTACTCCGCTGGTAGTTGAATATCTGTCAAGCACATTAAATGAACGCTACTGCATATTTGTAGGCAGATCGTCGTTTCATGGCTAAAAGTGCTGGTGAAACGAAGGGTCATATTCATATAGGGGTCATGATTTCTGATAAGGGATAGTAGGCGATAGACCAACGCGGTTCACACAGGCTATGATCTAGGTTATCTGGAGTTTACAAAGGGGTTAAAGTCAAAAACCGGTTAAGTGCCGGTCGGACTAACGCCCGAAGGGTTCCATATCCTATCTATAAAAACGGTAAAAAATCATGTTTGTTGTATGGGAGCCCTCTTCAATTTTTATTTTATTAATTTCTTTTAGTATTTTTTGTTAAAGCGGCAACAGAAATAATAATATTATATATATAAATATATATATATATATATATATATTATTTTTTATAATAATATCTGAGGACAATGTCACACAGATCATCCTAGCCCCAAACTAAGCAAAGCTTGTACTATGGGTACCAGGCGACGATATACATACTTATATATATATATAAATACTTATATACCTAGATAACATCCACGACTCAGAAACAAATATTCGTGCTCAAATATTTGCACTTACCGGAATTCGAACCCAGGACCACAAAAAACAAAAGATACACAAATACATCATCTATGAAAATTTCAACCGTCAAACTATCCCAGTTCATGAAGTAAGCCTGGTGACAGACGGACAGATGGACAGACTGCGAAGTTTTAGCAATAGGATCCTAGTAATAGGTCATTTTACAGGAGTTCTTAATTTATAATTTTTATTTAAATGTATATAATTTTATGTCAATACATACCTGGGAGAAACATTAAGCAGTCTTAATTTATGGATCTCAGCAGGTGAGGCACAGTCGAAGCCCAAATTCTCAGATATAGCCAGCTTCAACATCATTGGAGTGTCATTACTTTTAGTTGCTGCAACATTATAAATAATTTTATTCAGAGATTTCCGAGGATTGTTAGTATTCTTTTTATAGTAACGATCCTCGTTAATCTATATATATAAAAATGAAACCCGTTTTCCGTTGTCACGACATCACGCGTGAACGGCTGGACCGATTTCACTATTTCTTTTTTTATTGTGTTTGTTATTGTCAGGAGAAGGTTCTTATAAAAAAAAGAATTTAAAATTGCGCGGAAAATAAGAAAATTTAAGAAAACTTCACAACCAAATATTATTTCTAATCTAACCTTAGCGCTTTGGACAATACAACCTTTTTTAATGTAACTTTTTTTTATTTCACATAGTATTGACAGATAGCGTGCGTTTAATAGTCATCGTTAAGACAGGACAAGGTCTGTCGGGTCAGCTAGTTGAATATAAATTTCGATAAATAAACTTAAACATAATCTGTTTGACAATAACTTAATATAAACTAGCTAAATATCATTGCTATTATAAAATTAATTTTTAAATATTTTCATACAATCCGTGTCACTAAATAACTATGTAACTATATATAATTATGTATACCTACTTAATTATCTACAACATTATATTATTACTAACATGACTATTAACAAGGGCTTTTTTAAAGTCTACGTGAATATTAACCTTTTTTTTCGTTACTAGGTCCGAAACATCGAAAATAAATTATCCAATTATTATTGCACGAGAAATTTGGCACAGTTCTTACTGAATGATATGATAAAAAGAAATGACTATAGATATTAATATTGAACGCCAGCATTTTAAGCTACCCTAATCTGTCAAACTTCCCCAATTGAAAGTGAACCTTATGCTTATGAGACAAAGTTGAAAATCTCTAGAAGAAATTTGACAGATTGGGGTAGCTGGGTGTGCTGGCGTCTGTACATATGTTTTAGTCATTAACCTTCATATATTTGAATGCCGATCACGATCACGACGACAGGCGACTTAGGTGGTAGCCCCCCAGATATGACAGAGAATGCGAGTTTGAATATCGAACAGACGCCAGCACATCCAGCTACCCCAATCTCACAAATTTCTTTTATAGATTTTCAACTTTATCTCATAAGCATAAGGTTCACTTTCAATTGGGGAAATTTGACAGATTGGGGTAGCTTGCTGTGCTAGCGTCTGTATAATGAAACTCATTGATCTAAATTTTGAGATTTATACTCTTCGCGGACTGGTTAGCGATCGCAGTACGATGGTCATAGTACCTACACAGAGAGACGCTGTTGCCCGTTCTCTGGGAGATATTCCTTCGGGACAACTTTTACCCGCCAACCACATATAATTGCCGTTAGCCACACGGCAATTTAAGTCAACTGCATCAATAGAGCATGTACAAAAGGTCTGCTGTGTAGTGACGGCATAGAATATCATCACCCCATCTCATCCCGTGGGGGGCGTAGAAATCGACCGAGGGAATACCCACCAGAGAACGGGTAGCAGTGTTTTTCTGTGAACTATGATCAACAAACTGCGACCGCCAACCCGTCTGTAAGGCCTAAAACTGCGTTAAGCGGGCACCCGCGCGGTTTCATACAAAATTGCTCCGTCGCGGGGACCTGTGCGGGAGCACGTCACGGAGAGGCGCGCCCCGCACCCACGCAACGGGGCCCGCCTTCGTGCGACGGAACCCGTCGCGGAGCCACGCGCGGGGCCCGCTAGCGCTAACACACACGGGCTTGTTCAGTTAATAACGCTACTCGCTAGGTGCTACGCACGCTCGGAGAAAATCAGGGACAATGTCTTTCGATACAGAAAGGGTAATTGTGGAAGTGCGTTGTTAAAAAGAATAATCCGGTGACCCCGACGGGACCCCGTCGCGGGCGCCCGCTTAACGCAGTTTCAGGCCTAAAGCGTGGCAATTATGGCTTATCCCCCCATTCTTTGCGGAGGCTTTTGTCCAGCAGTGGACGTACTTTGGCTGACATAATGATGTAAAAAAGGCGGTCTTATGGTAGTTGGCGATTTATTATAGGCAACTTTAGGATGGAGTAGAGATGATGAATTTATTGAAAGAAAGAAAATACATGGAAAAAAAATGAGTGTGCTTTCGAGCATACGACTGAAGTTGTGAAAAGTTCAAATGTAATGGTTACGGGAGAAAGAGAGAAATAAAATGTGTACTCGCACTTTTCAATTTTGCCCCTACAGTAATATACGTTTCTATGTTCACTATCTTATATATCCTTCTCAAATTCCATTCGCCTCGACCTATCACACATACGTCATCCATTAACTAGTTCAAGCGTGCGTAACCAAGTTTTACTTCCCTTTGGACTAGTCCCTCACTCTTACCCACCACTGCAACTCCAGTAAGCCAGGATCAACAGTGGCACACAATGAAATGACACTGAGCGGTGAAGCTCAGGCATGTCCCGGGGAATCGCTTTAACTGTCTTGGATCCCGCAACGAATTTAAATAATAAAACTCTTTATTGTACACCTCAAAAAACAATACAAACTGACAACATATACAAATTAATACAGTACAAATGGCGGCCTTATCACAAGGTGTGATCTCTTCCAGGCAACCTAGGTAGTGAAAGAATAGAGGAGTTACAGAGATGGGGTAGTTGCGGGTGTACACAACAAATTTCCTAAAATGTACTAGTGTACTATACTAATGGTGTGGAATACTAAGATATTAATGAATGCTTTCAAATGAAGTCAAGATAATAAATACTTATATATTATCTTGAATTCATTTGAAAACAGACGAATAAATAAATCATATATTCTGTTGTTCTTTTTTGGTATTCAGGACACATCTGCTTGAATTGTATCCGTGTTTAAGTTTATTTGATTGTACCGTAACATGGGGCGACTTTAGAACGATGGGGCGACTTTGATGATAACTTAAAAATATTACTTTTATGTTAATATTTCAAAAAGTATCCGAACGCGTCCAAATTTTTTTTTAGTATTGATAACACTGATTTTTCGGCCATCTTGTCATTCACTCACATAGCGCTGGCGCATCTGTGTCCGTGGAAAATAATTATTGAAAGTGAATCCTAATTAATATAAGTAATTCATGCTCATAAAACTTCTTATATACCAAAATAACCATGTATATTTATCTTTTGAGCTTTGAGTATATATATTTCATGGTTTATTGTAAATTTATTCCGTATTTCTTATTTTTTATTTCAGCAAGATTTCTGAGGTTATTATCGTTTAAGTTGTCGGGGTTACTTTGAGTTTTTCACCGGGGCGAATTTGAGAGGAATCAAAGTCACCCCGTTCTCGCAGTCTTTGATTTGTAAAGGTTTTATATTGTGTTTGATTTGTAAAGGTTTTACTATCAAAGTCGCCCCTGTTCAGGAACAACCATAGTGCGCAATTACAAAAAGTCTCCGGGCACAAGGAATTATAGAAATTACACTACTGAAGTGTTAGAAGAAGCCATTGAAAAAATAACTGACAATGAAAATGTCCATAAGTCAAGCTTCACAAACCTACAATATACCATTCGGGACGTTGTATCATCCCGAACTCAAATATGGTTGCTATATCTTTCCAATTAAGGTTCCTGTTAAAGAAATGTAAAATTTAATATTTACTGTTGATGTGAAACATCTATAGCCGCACGTAAAAGGAACAGATTTCTGGCGTGGTGGCGAGGCATGCCGTGGCGCATGCGCAATCGACTTTTTATTTTATCATTATGACATATTTAGTTCCTATCGCAATATGTTCTTTTCTGCATATTACTTTTACAAAATAATGTCGATGTTTCACATCTGCCAGGCGTCCCGTGACGGCTCATTATTCCTAACTCTTTAGGTCGATTTATTTTTTACTTTTTAAGTGTGATTATTGTGCCTAACCTAATTGGTATAATCATTAAGTTCGGTACAAATCTATTTTGCTACATTTTGAAATATTATAAAAGTTTAAATAAATGTTTTTGTGATTTGAAACTTGTTATTTCGTCAATCAAATTAGCCCCTGTAATCAATACCACCCCAAATTCATAAAAGTATTAATAACTCTTAAAGTGTACCGATGAAAAAAACATTTTTTTTCTATGATTTGCTCCTTTTCCGGGTTACTTTCAAATACGATTGCAAAAACAGGTGTTATCAAAGTCGCCCCAAACTCAGTTTGAAGTTGATAAGGAACATTTTGTTTTTTTTCTCGGAAACGATAGCTTGTTGATTTTTTTTTTAGGTGTATATGTAATCTACACAAGAAACCGATATTTCAGTTTTTTTTTCAGGGCCATAACTTTAAAATACAAAGTAATAGAGAACAATTTAATCCGAAACCTAATCAAAGCCGCCCCATTTTACGGTACTTTATTTACATATAGTTTAATGTTCAGATTCAAATATTATGACTAATTAAACAAATGGCACGCATGTTTCTATTGTTGCCCGACCAATGCCCTAGATAACCTGTACAGACGCCAGCACATCAAGCTACCCCAATCTGACAAATTTATCCAATTGAAAGTAAACTTTATGTTCATGTGATAAAGTTAAAAATCTATAAAAGAAATTTGACAGATGATTGGAGTAGCTGGATGTGCTGGCCTCTGTTCATGTGGACGCAATTAACCGCGACTACATTGAAAAAACAAAACCGCCTTGTATGGTTATCATTATTATTTATTGACTATTTATATTTTAGTAAGTAATAGTTAGACTTATACTCTACTCTAGGTAATGATGAATAATAACAAGTTTCGTAGCGCACGCCAAACTTTCGTAGGAAACTTTTTGAAGTTATACTTCTTTTGGCGCGATGGAGAAAAATGATGAGAGTGAATTTTTACGATGCGCGCGCACACCGACACCAAAAAATTTAACAGCATGAAGTTAGTTCTAGGTGGTATGAGAGTGAATTTTAGTAAGTAATAGTTAGACTTATACTCTACTCTAGGTAATGATGAATAATAATAATTTTCGTAGCGCACGCCAAACTTTCGTAGGAAACTTTTTGAAGTTATACTTCTTTTGGCGCGATGGAGAAAAATGATGAGGGTGAATTTTTACGATGCGCGCGCACACCGACACCAAAAAATTTAACAGCATGACGTTAGTTCTAGGTGGTATGAAAATGGATAACTATGTTCAAGTTGTATATTTAGAAGTATAACTTCTAACGCGTGTACATAAGTACACACAAGTTTTTTTTTGTGTATAAAATAAAACCAATGTTACTCGCTGATTATGTAGCAGTTATGTAGTATTTTTTAATGACATAGGGCGATAAACTAGCAAGCGGGTCACTTGATGGTAAGTGATCACCGCCGCCCATGTACACTCGCAATACCAGAGGTGTCACGGGTGCGTTGCCGGCCTTTAAAAGAGTCAGTAAACAAGTGTTGCTGACCCCGATGAGCTCTGGCGACCTTACTCACACGCAGAAACACATCAATAAAGTTATTAATGTTATTATTAAGGAATATTTTGCTGAACATTTTCTCTCTCGTTAAATGGCACCGCTGCATGAAGCTCACAATAACATTAATTCGAAACACAACAACATAACCGATAACATGTAATAAAACTTAAATTTGAGACCGAAAAATGGCCAAAAACTAGTAGGCCTTAATGAAACCTTCGGACTTCGCCACCGTAATGCCGCGTATATCTTTTGTTTTTTAGTTTATTTTACAAATTCAAATTTAGAATCCTTCATAAAGATTTACAAAATAAGCTTTCTTCAAAAGAATTTAAACTGGCCAGTATTTTTTGAGTTTAACAATTTCTACAAACTATTCTTAAATGTGGTTGACGTGTGTATTACATTAGAAAAAATACAAATTCTTACACACTTACCGTAAAATATTTTAACCCTCGGCATCATCTGTTTGAAGTGCTGTATGCGTCGGTAAGCCTCATCCATGTCAAATATGTAGAATGACTGTAACTGATTCTTCTTTTGTATTAGAGTTTTTGCCACATTTTGAGGCTTATATTCGCATAGAATAAACGCAGGAGGTTCATTACTCGTAGTTGTTAGTGCGTTAAGTTTCATGATCTGAAATTATATATGAAAGTTAGCCAATAAAAGGAATAAATTTGCCATGTGTTTTCCGGCCCGGAAAGAATATCTAACAGTGCCACCCCATATTACATTCCGTGGGTAGTAATAGGCAATTGAGAGATACAGTAGGTAGTCGGGCAGCAGCGCCTCCTGTGTACTCACTACCACCTAACTGCTGTAGCCAACTCGTATGCCAAGCCCGGTGACTACGGCAAACCTCTCCGAATGGCAACGTTATAGGGTTTCCCTTGGGGGAGGCCGATGTCCAGCAGTGGACGATACGAGGCTGATTATGTGGAATAAATATTTGTGTGAATCACAATAACTCAATACGGGTGGACCCGTAGTAAGTTATTTGCACACCCCGACGGGGTTATAATTCAGCGGACTCCATGTATTATTACACCACCTATTGTAACCTGATTTATGCAAATAAATTTGATTTGATTTGTAATTGTGATGCCGGCACAGCACTGCTGAGTAAAAGTATTCTTTGCATGGCACAAAAATATTCAAATAATTACCAGACGAAAGTTTTTGGTAGATAAATGTTATTATACAATTAATGATTTCCTAATAGATAGATAATATTGACATAAATAATTATATTATATTTTAGTATTGTAATATTAAATATTTACACGCCTTGTTATGGCAAAATATAGAGATACATACTAACCCTATTCTGTAACAACATTTTGTACTGACTGATTGATATTTTAGATTAATTTTTGATTTGACAACAAAAAAAATGTGAGCCGTCACGGGATGCCTGGCAGATGTGAAACATCGACATTATTTTGTAAAAGTAATATGCAGAAGTCGAAGTCGAAGTCGAAGTATAAGTCGCAGTCGAAGTCAAAGTATAACTAAGTCGCAGTCGAAGTCGAAGTCGATGTCGAGGTCGAAGTATAAGTCGCAGTCGAAGTCAAAGTCGAAGTCATGTCGAAGTCGAAGACGAAGTCGAAGTCGAAGTATAAGTCGCAGTCGAAGTATAAGTCGCAGTCGAAGTCGAAGTATAAGTCGCAGTCGAAGTCAAAGTCGAAGTCAAGTCGAAGTCCAAGTAGAAGTCGAAGTCGTAGACGAAGTCAAAGTCGAAATCAAAGTCGAAGTCAAGTCGAAGTCCAAGTAGAAGTCGAAGTCGATGTCGAAGTCGAAGTATAAGTCGCAGTCGAAGTCAAAGTCGAAGTCATGTCGAAGTCCAAGTAGAAGTCGAAGTCGAAGTATGTAAAAATATGCAACCTAGTAAAATCAAATTTTAAAAGAAGAAATATCGTATATTAATGCTGATTACTACTTTATTCAAATTGCATTTGTAAGAAGGAAAGCTATCCATGGTGGCTCATCAATAATATAATTATTGTATCATCTGACTTGAAATTGTAAGTCTTTCGGTAAAAGCAACGTTGTCTATATCGAACTGAAGCAACAAGTAGTGTCAATACTGAATTCAGTTTCATATATAACTAAAACAACTCCTGATATATATCACGATTGTATGTTATACGTTATGAAAAAATACAGATTTGATTCTGAATTTTACAGGAAAAGTTTTTAACCAGTGTGGTTACTCGATCCGGAAATACCTGAGGGGTATGAAGAATCGTGCAAGAAAAGTACCTAGTCTTGCACGATTCTTCATACCCATTAGCACTTTTTGACACGACCCGGAAATACCTGAGGGTACCAACCACACTGGTTAAAAACTTTTCCTGTAAAATTCAGAATCAAATCTGTCTAAAAACCGGGAGCGTAATATATCGCAGACTCTGCTGCCAGGGAGCAGCGAAATATTTGAATAATATTTATAATAACTTGGTCTGAATAAACTTCCTTTATAGAATTGAGTATATCTTACTTTATACATAAAAGTATATTTTTCGTAAGGTTATCGTAACATCAAAATATATTCATTGAATAAAACTCATTCCTTTCAAACGCAGATAACAAAAAAACAAATAAATTTAAAATAGCCATAGATGAATTGTGATAATTCAAAATTAATATTTATGAAATGAGTTTTCGTAAGGTTATCGTAACATCAAAATATATTCATTGAATAAAACTCATTCCTTTCAAACGCAGATAATAAAAAAACAAATAAATTTAAAATAGCCATAGATGAATTGTGATAATTCAAAATTAATATTTATGAAATGAGTTTTATGCGGATGAATAAATGACGGGTTATAAATATAACAATACAATGAAATCATAACCTTCACCAGTTCCAAGATATGTTCAATCGTGACAATAATACCTGTCTCAGAGGTCATCACACCTTTAAACTTCAGACCCGCTTCTCACACAATATACCCCACAAGAATTACCTTTCGAACAGAGTCGTTAAAGAATGGAAGAAACTACCACAAGACGTTGTCTCAGCCCCAACACCAACATATTTAAGAACAGACTAGACAAGCACATAATAACAACAAAAACGACAAGCTAATTCAGTGTACTAGATACAGGCAATTGTTATAACAGTTGTTTCAACTGCCTGCCTGATTAAAAATAATAATAATTAAAACTTACGGAAAAAGTATTAGAATTTAGTATTTCCTGTGTAATGTTTTGGTATAATAGGCACTTGCTACACCTTTCAGTAGAAGTACATAAGTGAGCAGCATTAATATTTAACCAAAGAATTCGTTTTATACAATTTCGTTTCACAGTATACAAGGTGTTTGGTAATTAGGTAATTTGGTATACGAAACGATTTTAATCTTAATTTTATCCAAATTAATCTAAACTAATGTTATAAAGAGTTATGATTTAGTTTTTATATGTTTATTTGTAAAGAGAAATGATTTCGTTTTTATATGTTTATTTGTAAAGAGAAATGATTTCGTTTTTATATGTTTATTGGTAAAGAGAAATGATTTCGTTTTTATATGTTTATTTGTAAAGAGAAATGATTTCGTTTTTATATGTTTATTTGTAAAAAGAAATGATTTAGTTTTTATATGTTTATTTGTAAAGTGATATGATTTTGTTTTTGTATGTTTATTTGTAATGAGAAATGGTTTCGTTCTTATTATATGTTTATTTGTAATGGACAAAATCATTATCAGTGAATGACATGGGCTGTTTATTATTGTCAAAAAAATTGAGTGTCCAAGAAAATTACAATATTGTAAGGCAATGTATTAAAAATCTACCTATCAAAAAATGGTTTGTTGTAAAGGTATCATAAAAAAAATATCGTTCAGATGTTACCTGTGTTATTATGAAAGGGACACAGATATATACCAATCAGTAACTTCATAGCTTCTAATCACTAATAGAGGGTTCTCTATCGTCATATTCCAACAGTTTGTGTATAAATTACTACCAGTTGTGTTTAGTTGGATGAATTCGGGCAAAATTATAATGTCGCATGGAATATTGATCAATTTTAGCGCAACACTAAGTGAATTGAAGTTATGTTGTATTTTTGTTTTCTTATACAATACAATCACACATATTAATAGTGAACCCCAGCAACAACTGTCCTGTTTTATTTTGTTGGTGAAAATGACCGAGAGAACGATATTCGATGTGAATTTATCCTGGTGTTAAACCTGGTGAGTGAGCTGCAAGAATGCTAAATTGTCAAAATAAATACATTTTCGACATTAAAACAACTGCTGAGATCATTCCTGGGGGTCAGGTGGACACCGGACGGAGAACAACAGAGTCATTTTAATGTCCCTGCTCTAAGGTAAGTAACTACTCTTATTAGTGGGCAGAAATTTGGAAAAGGTATTGTGCGCAACGCACCTCCTTGTATATATAAACTCTTTGTATATATATTATACTTTTTATATCTTTTCTAATTTTGACGTTTTGTAATAGTCGTGTTTTGTTATGTCAGTTGGCTATGTGAAGAGAAAATATTATATCATATTATATCTGAACCAGCTCTTTTTATAATTATCAGTCCCAGTCCCTTACATTTGGTCCTTCAACCGTTAATAGTATGGTACAAACCCGTGCTGCTAAGAAAATGGCGTCAAAAAAAAATTCTGCGGAAAAGGTACTAGAGCAATCAGGGCCCAGCAACCTACTCGACGACTCGGCAGCCGCAACTCAGACCCCTTTTTGTGCCGTAAGTAGCGCACAACAGAACACCTCGAGTGCGGTAAGTTGTAATTCTTCACGATCTTCTGCCACTATCCTGGCGAAGAGGTTAGCAGTAGAGGCGCAACATGCACGCCGCCTAGCCGACCTTGAGCGGGAGGCCGTCTAAAGAGAGCGCGAAGCCGCGGCACGAGAGCGGGAAGCCGCAGATTTAGAACTGCGGGCTGAACTTGCCGCTATAGAAGCAGACACAACAATTTGGTGTTCCATTGTACAGGCCCCAGCACATCAAGCTATCTCAATCTGTCAAATTTCCCCAATTGAAAGTGAACCTTATGCTTTTGTAATAAAGTTGAAAATCTATAAAACAAATTTGACAGGTTGGGGTAGCTGGATGTGCTGGCGTATAGCGGGCGGAGTCGCAGGGAAAAGTTAGTATATTAAACACTTGTTTTTACTTGTTAAGTAAATAAAATTGTAATACACACAATTGGCACAAAATTTGGCGTTAAACAAATAATATTTAATTTATTCTGTCCTGAGCATACATGTAACAGAATATTATACTTTTGTCATACATTTAGTGTTGTCATAAATTAAAATTGTCTTAAATAAATAGTGACTTGAACCTTATGGATTCTACAGATGACAAAAAAGGATAAAAATATGTCCCTTATTATCAGTTTTTATCCTCTGTAGAACGCATAGGGTCCAAGTGCCATTTTCTATTCTCGGTAGAAGCCAAAGATTGTAATGTTATTTTCCACAGAAGAGGCCATAATTTGAGCGGTCTAAGATTTTCAAGGTCCACTTCCGATCGTATTCGGATTGCTGGCATAAATTTTACCTTCTGAGCGTAAATAAGCTTAAAACGTTCTGATCTTTGGGCTTATTCCGTTTATCCACCCTAAAAAAGCCACCCTAAGGAGGATACTCGGAAACGCGTGTCCTTCTATCCACCCTGAACGGGGTGGATAACCGTAATTCATATAATATGTTTCTTCCGATTTTTTACCCCAAGTACAGTTGAATCAAATCAATATCTTTTAAGTTTTAATTTAATATTTATTGTTAAGCGAATAACATAAAATAGTCTTAAAATCTAAATTGTAGGTACATGGTACTATAAGATAGAAAGCCGAAGCGGGGCTGGTGGTTTTTTATAAATTTTGCAATATGTCCAGAAAATGACCAACGCTTATTTCATTATTGAGTAGACGTAGTTGCGTATCCTGGATAAATTCGTCCCTTTTAATGTATATTTGCAATCGTTTTCTAAATTTTTTTGCTGCAGCAGACGTATTAGCGAAGAACTGTGCGTTTTTTTGCACGCATTCCAAAAACTTAGCTAAATGTGGATGTTTGTCTTTAATTTCATGTGATATTGTTTTATGCCAGGTTTCTAATGAATTTGTTGTCCTATGAGTCACCCCGAATGAATTCCAAACAGCCACAAAGGTTTCGTCCTTGAGCCATGTTTTTTCAAAATATTTAACAAATGCCGCCATATTATTTTCATCGTCTAATAAAAATGATTTCACAAACAACCAGCCTTCATTAATCAAGTTTGAAGGTAATAGTGGCAACCTTGCCGTAAGTAACACTAATCTTTTTGTATTTGGGTATTTATTGATACCTAGCTTATCTGCTCGTTTTTGAATGGACTTCACATAATGAAAGTAGCAGCCATGTAGCAATATATTTGGAAATACACTTTTTAATGCTCCCATTGTAGCTTTTTCGTAGTCGAGCGTGAATGTTGCGGGATTCCATGCAGGAATTTGGGATTTGATTAAATTAAATACCGTTAAATAAGTGCTTTTCTTTCTGTCACTCATAATTGCAAATGCCAAAGGTATTATATTTGTTGAAGTCGTGGTACTGTTCATATCAGCGTGTATACTGAAAACTTGGTTAAACGGTTTGGGGCATATTCTAAAAGTTGCATCGCCAAAGAAATTTTTGAGTTTACCCATTTGGTCTCTTGCGAAATTGTTACAGAATATCAAAATCCGAATATTGTCTATTTCATCTATGAAATCAGCTAATAAAAAGTTCTCGTATTTTTTCGGCACTACAACTTCGGCAACTTTTTTAAAATTAAGTTGTTTTAAACCCAATGCTGCATTTCTATGTTCATATAAAGAAGTTTTAATTTTTGTAAATTCAGGAACTTCATTTAGTAAGTCGACATCATCTTCATTAAGTGACGCTACCATGTTTTTATAGATTTTCGGCACCGGATCTAGTGAAGTGGTTACTTCGTTGATACATTGGTTTATATGCGAGTCAATTACATTTTTAGTGAAATCTTGTTTACATAACTGTATGTGTGGTTTTGTTTTCATCACAGTATTTTCCTGTAATAATAATGTTGGATGATGCTTATACAAATAATTAAAAGTTAAAAAAGTTTACATTTGAAAAACAAGGCTATTAAAAAAAAACATTTGACATTTACAATAAAGCAATTTAATTATAAATTTGCTAAAAATAAAATTAATAAATTTGACTGTGCATATTCCACTATGTCATTAAAAAGTAAGTACATTATAGAAGTATCCTGTATAATATATTGAATCAATGTTTGTCGCTACAAGTTATTACGACACATTTTTTAGGAAAGTACGAGTATGTGCCGGACACAATAGACGATGATATGACTCAATGTGATAGCCAAGAATCATTGGATATGGCAGAAAGTCAAAGATGGGATTCAATGGCAGTTAATATAGGCGATAAAGAAACCACGACTGAACGAGATACTCAAACGACTAGTTCCAGCTTCAGCTCGTCATCAACCCAAACTAATTTTACTGCTATTGACGAAGAAAAAAATACCTTAGCTAACAATGCTTTTGGGGCGTTAGTTGGGCACGAACTGGGTAATGTATCTTTATTTAAAAGAAAATATGTTATGTGCAAAATCCTACAACTATTGGATAATAATTAATTAATAATACTTTTATTTACCATTACAGTAATTGTCCCGACGCAGTGGTTTATTTTTCGTTTAGCACACAGCCAATACGTTGTTTGATTTGCGTATGTTTTCTTAAAGTGATATTGATATCCATTATGTAAAGCTACTCGACCCTTACCCCTTGTCAATATTTTTATTTTTTCAATTAAAGACATTTTAAAGTTTAAATCAAGCTATGATTTATATTTAAGCACATACAATAATATTAGGTCTTTACCTATGAAATTGCCGTTCTGCAGTACTGGCCATTTCAAATCAAAATAATTTTTGTTTGGCTAAGAATTCTAATTTCAAATTAATTTTATTTTAAAAACATGGATTCTTTTTTCCAAAAGTAGTCATTTCTTTATTGATTAGTGTTACATTTTCATCGCATTTCAATCTTTTTCGTCATCATGGATACGTTAAAAATTCGAGTAATTATGGAATATGAGTACCGTCGTGGCAGCAACGCGGCACAAGCGGCACGCAACATCAACGACGTTTACGGAGCTAACACTACAAACCAACGCACCACCTGTTATTGGTTTGCTCGCTTCCGTTCTGGAAATTTCGACCTGAAAAATGAACCTCACGGTCGTCCGAAGACTTTGGTCGACAATGACGAATTAAAGGCGGTTGTGGAAGCTGATGATACACAATCTACGGCTGAATTAGCAGCAGCTTTCGACGTTAGCGTCAAAACAATATTGGTCCATTTGCGTCAAATTGGCAAGGTAAAAAAGCTTGACAAATGGGTGCCCCACGAACTCAATGATCGCCAGCGCGAAGTACGCGTCGAGACGTGCCTTGCACTGCTCAACAGACACACAAATGAAGGAATTTTGAACCGCATTGTTACCTGCGATGAAAAATGGATTCTGTTTGATAACCGCAAGCGCTCAGCAAGTTGGTTGGATCCTGGTTCAGCACCTAAACAATGCCCTAAACGAAAACTTACCCCTAGAAAAGTGATGGTCACTGTTTGGTGGTCTAGCGCCGGTGTGATTCATCACAGCTTCTTACCAAACGGGGTGAGCATTACTGCAGATGTGTACTGTGAAGAACTGAGCACAATGATGGAGAAGCTGGCGCATCTCCAACCAGCATTGGTCAATCGCTCGTCTCCGCTGCTCCTGCACGACAACGCGCGACCTCATACTGCACAGCAGACGGTCTCCAAGTTGCAAGAACTGGGGCTGGAAGCTCTCCGTCATCCGCCCTACTCACCAGACCTTGCGCCTACAGACTACTACTTTTTCCAGAATTTGGATAACTTCTTGGCGGGAAAAAAATTCAATACCCGAGAGGCAGTACAAAATGCCTTTGAAGAATTTGTTGCCTCCCGTCCAGCTGATTTCTTTAAGAAGGGCATCAATAAACTGCCACTGCGATGGCAAAGATGCATTGATTGCATGGGTGATTACTTCGATTAATACAAATAAAAAAATTCATGAAAAAAATTCGTTTAAATTTTTTCATACAAAACGGCAATTTCATAGGTAAAGACCTATTATAACTGGAATGGAAATTAATTGCAATGATATGTGTCATTAAAAGATACGTCTAGAATGACGTAATAGTCACATAGAATGTTAGATGAGTAAACAAAACTATTTTCAGCTCAAAGAAGAAGGTAAGTATGTACATCTAAAGTAATAGGTCTTTACCTATGAAATTGCCATTTTGTATGAAAAAATTTAAACGAATTTTTTTCATGAATTTTTTTATTTGTATTAATCGAAGTAATCACCCATGCAATCAATGCATCTTTGCCACCGCAGTGGCAGTTTATTGATGCCCTTCTTAAAGAAATCAGCTGGACGGGAGGCAACAAATTCTTCAAAGGCATTTTGTACTGCCTCTCGGGTATTGATTTTTTTCCCGCCAAGAAGTTATCCAAATTCTGGAAAAAGTAGTAGTCTGTAGGCGCAAGGTCTGGTGAGTAGGGCGGATGACGGAGAGCTTCCAACCCCAGTTCTTGCAACTTGGAGACCGTCTGCTGTGCAGTATGAGGTCACGCGTTGTCGTGCAGGAGCAGCGGAGACGAGCGATTGACCAATGCTGGTTGGAGATGCGCCAGCTTCTCCATCATTGTGCTCAGTTCTTCACAGTACACATCTGCAGTAATGCTCACCCCGTTTGGTAAGAAGCTGTGATGAATCACACCGGCGCTAGACCACCAAACAGTGACCATCACTTTTCTAGGGGTAAGTTTTCGTTTAGGGCATTGTTTAGGTGCTGAACCAGGATCCAACC
Organism: Pseudoips prasinana; assembly: GCA_951640165.1. NCBI lineage: Eukaryota > Metazoa > Arthropoda > Insecta > Lepidoptera > Nolidae > Pseudoips > Pseudoips prasinana. The sequence continues at coordinate 12,812,811 of OX621239.1, forward strand.
AACTTGCTGAGCGCTTGCGGTTATCAAACAGAATCCATTTTTCATCGCAGGTAACAATGCGGTTCAAAATTCCTTCATTTGTGTGTCTTTTGAGCAGTGCAAGGCACGTCTCGACGCGTACTTCGCGCTGGCGATCATTGAGTTCGTGGGGCACCCATTTGTCAAGCTTTTTTACCTTGCCAATTTGACGCAAATGGACCAATATTGTTTTGACGCTAACGTCGAAAGCTGCTGCTAATTCAGCCGTAGATTGTGTATCATCAGCTTCCACAACCGCCTTTAATTCGTCATTGTCGACCAAAGTCTTCGGACGACCGCGAGGTTCATTTTTCAGGTCGAAATTTCCAGAACGGAAGCGAGCAAACCAATAACAGGTGGTGCGTTGGTTTGTAGTGTTAGCTCCGTAAACGTCGTTGATGTTGCGTGCCGCTTGTGCCGCGTTGCTGCCACGACGGTACTCATATTCCATAATTACTCGAATTTTTAACGTATCCATGATGACGAAAAAGATTGAAATGCGATGAAAATGTAACACTAATCAATAAAGAAATGACTACTTTTGGAAAAAAGAATCCATGTTTTTAAAATAAAATTAATTTGAAATTAGAATTCTTAGCCAAACAAAAATTATTTTGATTTGAAATGGCCAGTACTGCAGAACGGCAATTTCATAGGTAAAGACCTAATATTTTAATGTTCACGAAGTTTCTTGGACTGGGTTTGTGTATGTTTTTGTGTTAATGACTGTACTTAGGCAGGTGAGAAAAACGGAAGAAACATATTATATGAATTACGGTTATCCACCCCGTTCAGGGTGGATAGAAGGACACGCGTTTCCGAGTATCCTCCTTAGGGTGGCTTTTTTAGGGTGGATAAACGGAATAAGCCGATCTTTGGCATAGTATATAGGCAGGGGATCACAGATATTGGGTCATTACTTACATATCTTCTGTATCTGAGTACGCTCAAGATTGCCAACAAAAAAGTGAACGATGCACTTTGAATTTCTAGCGGCACGGCAGTGCCCCCGCCAAGTTTAGCGCGTAGCAACACAGCCGTACCATCGTTTTCTGGAACCAGTTCGCCGCATTTTAAGGCCCCTATTTGAGAATTTCTTGATGAGGCCAGAACGCTGAAATTTTCGTCATCTAGTAAGCTATAATCACACACTTGAAATCCAAAACTTCTAGTCGGTAGATCATTTAGTTAGTAGAGGCTAAGTGAAAGCAACGTTGCGCATTTTCGACACTGACACATGACCATCAAAATAGAACTGGTACTTCCCATTGACCTAGAGCGCTGAAATTTGCTACAGAGGTAGAGCTTAACGCCCACATAGAGAAAAAACTATCAAACTAGGATCATGGAAGATCTGGACTACCTGGTGACCCTGATGAGAAACCGTAAGAGCACAACCAAACTATTAGCGTTATCGACCGACTGTCTTTGCAAAATTTATTCTGCATAGAATAAATTTCTTTTTTCTCTGCTTGAAATATGAATATAAAATAAAAATTACCAAATTCCTACTATCTTCTCTATCTATTCTCACAGCTATCTATTAGCTCACAGCTAGATGCTCTCACCGGTCCGTAAGTGATTGGCGAGGTCAAGCAACTAGGCTCGCGGTCATTCCATAGATGGGTGACCGCGAAAGCGGTTAATGTCTGAGCGTCTCCGTGCTTTGGAGGGCACGTTAAGCTGTTGGTCCCGGTTGTAGCCATTAGGCAACAGTCGTTAAGCCATGTCAGAGGCCTAATGGGCGGCTTGAACAACTCTGACACTAGGGTAACCACTGCCCACTCGATAAGTAAGTAAGTAAGTAACACTCTGCTTATTTCAGTAAAAACAATCAGCTTTCTGCAAAAAAATATTGAAATCTCACCAAAAACATTCTGTAAAAAATACCCAAGTCTCGATGGAGCTGCTTGTTTATCTCTAAAAAGTAATGAAATCTCTGGACAAAGTTAAGCGAAGTCTAAGCTTCTTTACTGCAATTTCTTTATTATTATATTTAATGTTATGTGACTTGGCCGTTGATCTGTGAACTAGACCCACTAACGTGTTAAAAAAGACAACGCCCGCACTAGGGAATCTAATCCCTGTGTTGCGGGGTACTTTACAAACATATAATAGACGGACACAAATTAAGTCCAGACTCAGAACAATTATTTATAGTTCACACAAATAGTTGTCCGGCGCGGGACTCGAACCCGCGACACGAAGCGGCAAGGCGACTGATTTAGCCGCTGCGCCACACGTGCAGTCATTTCTTTTTAGAGATAAACAAGCAGCTCCATCGAGACTTGGCAATTTTTTACAGAATGTTTTTGGTAGGATTATCTTCTTTACTATATGTTAAAAGTTAAATGGTAAATTATGTTAAAATTTAAAACAAATGCATAATTATTTCAGAGGCACACAAATTAAACCACTAAAAATCTGTCAATTCTGTTAAGAGCTTTTGATGGAAATGGATTTTCATGATTTCAATCTATGATACAGGTAAATTCTTAGACATGTACAGGGATTTTATAGTAAAAACGAATACGAAAAATATACTCTTTATAAACGATGGTAGTCACAATTAATATTTCTTCCTAGTATTCACTGTGTGGACGTTACTTAACTTTTAAAATGAGTTTCAATGCGTGACGATGGAAAGAGAGAGAGGTATGTGGTTGCCGCCATGGAAGATGGGAAGGTATTTGGTGTAGGATGCTACATGCGTGCGGGTTTACACGCATGTTGCATGCCACCTTCCTCAAATCTCGAAATCTGCGGGCGATGCTGCTGCATCAGGGGAGAACCTCAAATAGCGTAAGTACTCTGGCCTCATCTGTCAGTAGTTACTTTTTTGAGCCATTTGGGGTTGAAACTCTAGGACTATCATATCGTACCAGAGTATCGCAAAAAAATATCGACACCATCCGTGACCAGAGGGCTAGTCAATTTTTTTTAACAAAGAATAAGCATTGTCATAAAACATGGCAATGCTGCCAGTCTTCTGGGCACTCTTTGATGCCGACGCGGAGTGTCTATTGAATTGCCTATAGTTTATTTTAGTTTAGTTTATATAAGTATTGTAGTCAATAATTCATATTTTATTTAATTTTATATTTAGCTTTTTTAGTAATTAGGTTTTAGGATAAATACTTTAATCATAATCTCAATGTAATTAATTAATTATATATATAATATAATTAATTATATAATTATATCCACATTCTTAAGAAAATATCTTTAGGAGAGCTATTTAGGACCTGATAAATAAGTTTATGTATAGTTCAGTTAACAGCCCGATTTTATAGAATAAATGTACTGACGCCAGCACATCCAGCTACCCCGCCACCCCAATCTGTCAAATTTCTTGTATAGATTTTAAACTTTATCATTTAAGCATATGGTTCACTTTCAGTTGGGGAAATTTGATAGATTGAGGTAGCTTGATGTGCTGGCGTCTGTACTTGGAATTTCAGCTGCTTTGTCCCAAAGTGAAAAGATACTTTTATGTAAACGTATTCGGTATTAAGTAGTTTTCTTCTAATTGGAGTTATTTGGCGAATTGTTCACCGATGATCTAAATGAGGTTAACAGTTGGTACAAGTGTTTATGAATATTAGAATGCTGAATAAATATTATTTATTATTAAAGTTTTTACGCAGTTTCATTAAATTATTGATACCATAGTCAATATAAATTCAGTTTGGACGTAGTAACAGATCGAACAATTGAATTAAAATTGTAGTCGTTTTGTTAATACATTACACGGCATACATTTCAGAAACAATATTAAAAGCAATCGCGTCAGTCAGACATTGGCTTTTTGATGAGGCAGCCTATTACAGTTCCACTTCTCCCTTTATCGTATCTGGTGTCAGAGTTGTTCAAGTCGCCCAGTAGGCCCAGGGGCCTACATGGCTTATCGACAGTTGTCTAAAGACAACAACCGGGACCGACAGCTTAACGTGCCCTCCGAAGCACGGAGACGCTCAGAAATTAAACCACCTTAACGGTCACCCATCTATGGACTGACCGCGATCCTAGTTGCTTCACTGATCACTTATGGACCGATGAGAGCAACTAGCTATGAAGTTAGATATTAATTTTTATCAATAACGTCTGATCTCCTCTTCATCCTGAAATTTTATTTCAATCTTCAACATTTGTGAAACAGACTAGATGTATCTTTTTTTAAGCTAACGTACTCAAATGGAAGTCTTATACTGAGCCTTCACTGTCAATTAGTCGGTCTGTATATCAACGGGCTGTATCTCAAGAACAGTTAAAGTGGTGGGTCACCCATCTATGGACTGACCGCGTGCCTAGGTGCTTTACCTCGCCGATCGCTTACGGACCGATGAGAGCAACTGGCCACGAACTGACTGACCACTGCAGGTCAAGGGCCTCTTACAATGAGAGGGCATTGTAAGAGGCCTCTTACAAGACAACAACCGGAACCGACAGCTTAACGTGCCCTCCAAAGCACGGAGACGCTCAGAAATTAAACAACTTTAACGGTCACCCATCTATGGACTGACCGCGATCCTATTTGCTTCACAGATCACATATGGACCGGTGGTCAAGGGCCTCTTACAATGAGAGGGCATTGCCCACCGCGCTGGCCTAGTGCAGGTTGACAGAGTTCACATGCAGAATATTTTGGACCACTCTCAAGCAGTCAGATTTCGTGACGATGTTCACTTGTATCGTTTTAAGTTACGAGATAATTAATTTCTAATACGCACAGGATTTCAAGACCACTGACTCCACAGTCCAACGGTTTTACCATTATTCACACACGGTCATCGGATTTCAAACTAAGCAGAGCTTGTACTATGAAACCAGATAACTGATATATTACATATACTACTTTTCTTTTGTAAATACATATATACTTATATAGATAATTACACCCAGACTCAGGGGAAATACACCTGCATGAACGCACATAATTATTTGTCCTGAGTGGGAATCGAACCCACGACCTGCGGCGTGAAAGGCAAGCATTTACCAACCACGCCAACAGGCTCGTTCAATGATGAATTAGTTTACAATACGATGAAATTAATTGAAGCGTCAAGCAATAACATTGTACACTTCTTATGAAAATTGCGCGGACGGAGGAGTATGAATTTCGGAAGAGAAGTTTATATGGATGACTAGCTGTGCCCCGCGGTTTTATCCGCGTTAAACTTTATAAATTATCACAGCTACTCCCCCGAAGGTGATAGCGTGATAATATGTAGCCCCTATGTTGACTCGACCTATTAGTAATGCGAAAATTAGAAATTCATGCAAAATTTATAAGGAGGACACTATGGTCACAATTCTGGTCTTAGTTGACTTCTCGAATGCCTTTAATACCGTCAGTCACGATGTCCTATTATGTATCCTCTCCAATCTTAAGGTATCTGACGAATCTCTGGTCTGGTTTACTTCCTATCTTCGTGGGCGTCAACAGTCTGTTCGCGTCGGTGAGAATTTATCGAACTGGTGCGATTTGGACAATGGCGTCCCACAAGGCGGTATCCGTTCTCCCCTTTTATTTTCAATATTTATTAATCTCTTATCAAAGAATTTTCTCTGTTCGTATCATCTTTACGCCGATGACCTGCAACTTTATGCACAGATGAGCGTTGACAAGATGCCGGAAGCGTTTGATAAGGTTAATAGGGATCTAGATTACATAAACGAATGGTCCAACCAGTTTGGACTGACCGTTAATCCCTTAAAGTCGCAAGCCATCTTAGTGGGTAGTTCCCGAACTATGTCTAAAGTCGATGCCGGTACTCTTCCCCCTATAATTTTCAACAACACTGTCATTCCAATCAGCCAGAATGTCAAGAATCTTGGTTTGTTGATGGATGATACCCTGAGCTGGCAAAACCAAATTGCCTGCGTTAGTAAGAAAATAACCGGAATTTTGCGCTCTCTGTACAGACTCAGGAAATTCTTGCCATCTTAGACCAAAGTTACGCTCGTGCAGGTCTTACTCTTTCCTATAATCGACTATGGTGATGTGTGCTACTTCGACCTGAATGCAGATCAACTCAATAAACTAGACCGTCTTCTGAATAACTGCATTCGATTTATATTCAATCTCCGTAAGTATGATCATGTGTCTACTTACCGTGATCAACTAAATTGAATGCCCATTCGGCATCGAAGAGAGCTAAGGGCTCTCACTACTTTATTTTCATTTCTTAACTCTCCTACTTCTCCTGCTTACTTAGCTTCCCATTTTCAATACCTTTCTTCTAACCATAATAAAAATCTTCGTTCTTCCTATAACCACCTTTTACAATGCCCTTCTCACCGGACTAACTTTCTCCATTCTTCGTTTTTCGTGCAATCTGTACTTCTATGGAATGCGCTACCCCTTGAAATCAGAATGGCTAAGACTCGATACACGTTTAAAAATAAAATTCGTAAGTACTTTCTTAGTACTATTAAGGTAGAATCATCTCCACAATAAATTTTGTATGTATATGTTATTATATATATATTATTTATTTATATATATTGCTGTATATATTTATTTTATATATTCATATATAATATTTATATGGATGTACTCTCCGTTATGTGAAGTTTCTTCTTATTCTTTCTTTTTTATTTAGTAATATGTTTTGTATGTCTTCTTAACTTGCTTTGTCCTTTATCTAAATGTATAGTGCACCTACTATAGTGTTGTCTGCATCACCCAAAGGTAGACTGGTAGATAATGCCTACGGCAATAAGTCCGCCTGTGTACTTAATGTGCATGAAGTTTTAAAATAAATAAATAAAATAAATAAATCCATGCAGTACTTTTTGAGTTTAGCCCGGACATACATACAGACAAACAGACAAAAATTCTAAAACCTATATTTTTGGCTTCGACGTCGTTGTAGATCACGCCCCGAGTATCCTTTAAAAATATTCCTTCTACAGTTTTGACTTTCCTACGATTTATTATATGTATAGATGAGTGCAGAACGCTAATATTTTTATATTAAAAATACATTACAAAGACTACCATGCTTATAAATAATACTAACAAACTGAGTAAAAATTAATATTATTTGTATTTAATGTCTAGAATTGTATTCAATATATAGACCCATTTCACTGCCGAGCCATATTTACAAGTTGTTTTCGAGAGTCATTACGAATCGTCTCGCACGCAGGTTTGACGTCTTCCAGCCCCCCGAACAAGCCGGTTTCCGTAGACGCTACAGTACCATAGACCGCATACATACGCTGCGGCAAGTTATACAGAAGACCGACGAGTATAACCAGGCATTATACTTAGCGTTTGTCGACTATGGAAAGCCTTTGATTCTATTGAAACATGGGCCGTGCTGAGGTCTCTTCAAAGGTGCCAAATTGACTACCGGTATGGCCAGGTGTTAAAGTGTTTGTACGAAAACGATACCATGTCAGTCTGAATTCAGGACCAGAACTCGAAACCTATTTAATTGCAGCGAGGCGCGAGACAGTGAGACGTCATATCTCCGAAACTGTGCACCGCTGCATTGGAAGTTGTCTTCAAGCTTCTGGACTGGGAAGACTTTGGCATCAATATCAATGGCGAGTACATCACTCACCTTCGATTTGCCGGTGATATCGTAGTCATGGCTGAGACCATGAAAGACCGCATTAGCTCAGCTCGATGATCTTAGCAGAGTCTCACAACAAGTGGGTCTAAAAATGAACGTGGACAAGACAAAAATCATGTCGATCGTCCATGTTGCACCCACTCAAGTGCAGGTGGGGGACTCTGTAATCGAAGTCGTAAACGACTATATTTACCTAGGACAGACCATTCAACTAGGTAAGTCCAACTTCGAGAAAGAGGTCAATCGTAAAATCCAACTCGGCTGGGCAGAGTTCGGAAGGCTACGTAATATCTTCTCGTCACTTACTATGGGGCCTCATCAGAAGGCCGAAGGTCACCCAAAGAGCAATGGAGAGGGCTATGCTCCGAGTATCTCTGCGCGCTCGAATCAAAAACGTCGAAATCCGCAGGTGAACAATTCAAACAATTGCCAGACTGAAGTGGCAGTGGGCAGGGCCCATGGCTCGTAGAACCGACGGCCGATGGGGCAGAAAGGTTCTCGAGTGACGACCACGAACCGGAAGACGCACTGGGGGCAGGCCCCCTACAAGCTGGACCGACGATCTTGCAAGGGTCCCCGGAATCCGTTGGATGCAGGAGGCGAAGGACCGGCTATTGTGAAGGTCCTTGGGGGAGGCTTTTGTCCAGCAGTGGATGTCATTCGGCTGATATAATGATGATGATGAATGTCTATAGTCTTTGACTATGGAACCTTAATGGTCGAATTTCTAGCAAGTGCGACCTCTAATAACATATAAAGCATTTCATAAGAATGGCTACTTGAACTTGAATGAAATTTGATAGGCTATCGAAGGTGGCGATTTACTTACTTAAAATACTTTTATAAAAAATAAAATAATCTTTGTTTCGGACTAATTACGTCCATAGTGGGTTAGTAAAACAAAGAGATCTTATACCTAATGTTACAATGTTAGTACTTTTATTACTTAGATACTAGACAGGTGTTGTTTCTACTAGCAATAACATGCAAGAGTGGAGACCTCCATTCTATGGTTTTCAGGATGGAGATGGAGCTGTTCCAAACTAAGCAGAGCAATGAGGCGCATTTTTTCCGGATGATGGCATGAAAACCATCAACGTGTGCCTCCGTGAGCATGCCAGACGCACTGCAGAAACGGGGCGGCCCCATCAACCCTGAATCCTGAACCCATTATTATATTGGACCCATAGTGCGCTGAGAGTCCGCTGAGTATAATTGGTCCAGAGGCTGCACGTGTAGAACAATTGACGATAGGATTTAAAAATTTTCAGTCTTACTTAGAATATAGGGATATAGTTTCAAAAAAAATTACAAAAGCAAGCTTAACGCACCTTAGATTCTCGTGTAATAATTGATAAACGATTTACTGGACCTAATTCTATCGTATGATAAATGATAAAAATTGTGAGCTTTTTGTGTTATTCCTCTCAGTGACACTATTTTTCTTCATCTAAAAGAACGCGTTTCTTCTTTTCTTAAATCCAGTAGAGTACATAGACTTATTTATACTTTGTAACGTTAGCTTTGGCTTTACGACGCGAGTACATATAACAATTGGAACGCTTCATCGGAATTATTTAACATTCCTTCCCTCGAACTAAAATTCTTTATAGTTAGCCCAATTAGAAGAAATATATAAGCCTTATTGTGCATCATAGCAAAATTATGACTATACAATTTTTAATTTTACATTCGCATTAATACTGTACGAAACTACCTTGTAATTGTTTAGGAATTGCTCACAAACAGTAATTTCGTACCTTATTTTAATCATGGATTTAGGTTATTAGCTTCATGTCTTTAGAGTCATGGATTATTGGATTTTAGTCTTTTCAAAAACCTAAAATCATTATTTGGAAAGTGATTTCATAATTTTATTGTAAATACCAATTTTATGTTCTACTTGCCATTTAGCTTTATTTTTTTAAAGACTAGGTTTTTATAAGCACATACTAGACGGACACAAATTATTTCCAGACTCAGAACAACTATTTATGGGTCACACAAATAGTTATCCGGCGCGGGACTCGATACGCGACACGTAGCGGCGAGGCGACTGTCTTAACCGCTGCGCCACACCTTTATTTACGCCCGGTTCCTATATTCCAAAAACGAATCGTTTCTACTACGAATAGTTAGAATTTCTACCAGGCGTAACGCAAAACCGTTCCTATAAAATACTAGTCGTTATCCAAATAACCGACGTCTGGTTACTAACGGATGGGAGGACGTTAGTAAGCTTATTGTATGGAGATGCGTTCGAAAGTGTTCCTATAAATATTTTCTACTGTCACGGAACTGTCAAAATAACGAGGCGTTACTGCTTTGATTACTAGTCGAATTCGGTCGGTTTACCAGTCGTTTGTATTTTATTTTGGTAGTTAACATAGTGTTTGAGGAGATTTCCGTGATGTCTAGCTCTGAAACTGATAGAGAATTCATGGCTTTGTTTTCCGTTAGAAAGGGTTGATTATTTTTCTATCTTCTAAGATTTCATAACCACAAACCTTAGATTAAATACTCAATTTAAAAACTTATTTAGAAACCATGAAATACTCTTGGACAGACGTCAGACGACAGACGCATGCGCCATGCGCTTTCCTGTTACGCGTTTTGTTCACACCATGCACTCGTAACATCAAATTTTCAATAGTAATGATTTATAAATATTTTAAACCTAAAACGCAAATTAAATTATTACTGTAACTATAAGTACAGTAATTTGTACTATTACTCACATAATATTACAGAATAATAAATGATTTTAGTCGCATAATTGACGTACGACGTTTTGTTATAACTAATCGTGAAGAGGAGCGAGAGGTTCATCGCGGAACGAGTCGTAGGTGGTTTAAACTACGGATGTTCGTCGCAGGTAGGGCATTGTGGAACACTAGTTTTGCATCGGTATCGGTAGCTGAATTACGGATGGTAACGTTGGTCCAATGACGGATCGTAAAATAAAGGAACCGGGCGTTAGTGGGTAGATTAAGTATCATATTATATAAGTACCTAGATTATTAAAGGCGCGCAATTATATTTAAAAAAATATTAATATCCTGTATTTAAAAAATACAGAATATTAATTCTACAGACGACTTTATTGTTTGACGATCGAAGAAGTGCCCGTATAAAAAGGGCAAAAATTATCCAAGGCAGAATGGGTGGTGGAATAGACCACCTAAATAAGTAACGTACATATGCATAAAAGTTGTTTTGATGGATGCCGGCTATGTATAGATTATTGGCTCTATGAATGCATGTTTAGACAACCAGGTCATATTGAACCTTCTGGAATATATGCACATGTAATTTAATCATCATCATCATCATATCAGCCGAAAGACGTCTACTGCTGGACAAAGGCCTCCTCCAAAGATCTCCACAATTGCCGGTCTTGCGCTATTCGCATCCAGCAGTTTCAGCGACCCTCTACAAGATCATCGGTCCATCTTGTAGGGGGCCGGCCCACGCTGCGTCTTCCGGCTCGTGGTCGCACATGTAATTACCTATTATAGACATATATATATAGAGGCGCTCATAGCTAGATGCTCTCACCGGTCCGTAAGCGATCGGCGAGGTTAAGTAACTAGGCTCGCGGTCAGTCTATGGATGGGGGACCGCCAAAGTGGTTTAATTTCTCGCGTCTCCGTGCTTCGGAGGGCACGTTAAGCTGTCGGTCCCGGTTGTAGTCATTAGAGAACAATCGTTATGCCATGTCAGAGGCCTACTGGGTGGTCTACTCTTGCAGCGTGACTCTGACACTAGGGTTACCATTACCCATACGATTAGCAAGTATTACCTATTTGATGTTAATATTTCGTTAAGACTTGTAATTAAGTAGTTATGTATGTGTGTGTACCTCGTTGCTGTAGCTAGACTATAAAGGCAGTAAGCATGTTTTTAAGTTCACGTCCTGGATTATGTCAATAGGTATTTTAAATGCCAGAAAATACTTATATTTATCAGTTTATGGACTCAAATTGTTAGCCATTTTTACACTTAGTTTCACTAGTGTGATCTTACGCTAATTAATTTTAAAACAGAAGCTGGGAGACGTACGATTTAAAATGACTGGGAAATGAATCGGTTCATTAAATTATTTCTTGTTATTAACCAAAGCCGACAGCTATATGCCTAGTATATATATATACGGCCTTTGCGTCTATTGCAGACGATTTACGGCGCATTGTCTGTGAGACATTTCTTTAGGTGGCTAAACAAACCGATGCGAGAGCGACATAGCCTGCCACAGGCCTGACAAGAGAAGTTTGCGGTGGTTGGTGCCGAGCCGCTTTCATGTCGCTTCTGTCTCTTATCAGCAAGTACTCCGAACCAGGCTTCATCACAGACCTTACGATCCTCCACTACACGTTTGCGCTATTCAACTCTATTTTCAGCGAGCTTTTCCCAGCTACAGTGGTCAATTTTAAAAGCGGCAGTCTTGGTGCATGCCTAGTTTAGTTACACAAATAAATGCATAGTTACACAAAACACATTTGGAATCAAATACAGAAACTAAAAACATTATGAAATTGGCATTTATTGATATTCAAAAGATTGTACTTAATCAGCTAAAATAGAGTACTCATATTCCGAATATTCATGTTCAGTATCCGGCAGACACGGAGGCAAGCTGGTCGGTAAAGGCTCTGCAATATCAGCATTTAGGACAAAGTCACTTGCAGTGAACACCGCACTGTATTTTATTTCGTTCCTGAAATAATAACAGCTTGTTAAACCAATTGGCCATAGTGGAGCGTAGTTGAGCGGGCGGGTTGCAAACACGTAGCAAAATAGCAATCACAATGTTTTACATTGGTTCTCTCTACATCTCTCGTTAAATTATACCGAAACTGAAAATCTTGTCTGAACTCTACAACTACTCTTACGAAGCACGTTCTCACTTCTCTCTCTTTCTCTCTCTATCTCTCTTACTTTCTCTCTTCTTTCTACACTTACACACATACAACCCTCATTAGTTCATAAGTTTTATTTTTATTTTACACTAAGTAGCTCCCTTGCCTATTAAGATTAGTGATTTTGATCTCACTATGTTAGTAATAGTGCTAATAGAACTGTGTTGTAAATCTTCTTATTTAGTTGATTATGAATCTTGTCCATGTAAACCTGTATATAATAAGTAGAACCTGTGTGATCGGTACCCAAGATACAGGCATAATGCCTAGTTTGGGACCAAAGTTATTTTTAACACTTTGTGAAGCTTTACTGTAATAAAGATATTCTTATATTATGTTGGGCTGTCCCGCGCGTTTGCTCCCTCGCTTGCGCAGGCGCTCCATTGTGGCTTAGCATTGAATCAAACGGACATTGATAGTCACTGTTTTGAACACTTCCAATCGATTTAAAATTTTGTTAACAAATCCATAGTTTGATATCTAAGTTGAACAAAATTTATGTCAAAAATATTCTGTTGAATAAGTATGATCAAAATATGATTACAAACATCGGAGAAATCGTAGACAATCGATAAATCATCTATACATAAAATAAAATCGTAGGAAAGTCAAAACTGTACATAACATTAAAACTTGGGGCGTGATCCACAATCGATATCGAAGCCAAAAATATAGTTTTTAGAATTTTTGTCTGTTTGTCTGTATCTATGTCCGGGCTAAACTTAAAAACTACTGCATGGATTTACTTCTTATTTTGGATGAATGAATTATAAATTAATTTTATATTACTACGAACATGTTCTGACTATTTACAAGCGCTTTTTTAAAGTCTACGTGAATAAAAACCTTTTTTTATTTTATTTTATTTAAAATGTTACTAAGAGGTCGGGTCAACATATAGGCTACATATAATCACGCTATCACCTACGGGGGAGGAGCCGTGATAATTTATAAAGTATAATGCGGGTAACACCATGGGCTAGTTTAAATAATACTAGCTGTGCCCCGTGGTTTTACCCGCGTTAAATTATATAAATTTTCATAGCTCCTCCCCCCTAAGTGATAGCGTGATAATATGTAGCCTATGTGTTGACCCGACCTCTTAGTAATATTCATACAAAATTCGAATTAAATCCATGCAGTACTTTTTGTGTTCAGCCCGGACATACATACAGAGAAACAGACACACAGACTAAAATTCTAATAACTATATTTTTGGCTTCGATGTCTGTTGTAGATTACGCCCCAAGTGTCCTTTTAAAAAAATATTCCATGTACAGTTTTGACTTTCCTACGATTTTATTATATGTATAGATTTACCATAAAGTTGGCGATATAATTGGTCGAATCTTTGCTACGCTAAAACCAGCGTAGTTCCCAGAGAATGTAATTGTGTACGATCCTTGCATTGTGAACTCGAGCCAGTCGCGGGGCGAACAACGCGGCAACTGCACTACCTCCATATGGTCCTTAGAGTCGGGCGTGGGGCCGAAAAGCAGCGTATCTTCTGTGTTTTCAATTTCTGTGGATCTCTGCGAATAATATGAATTGACAATAACTTAATACAAGCTAGCTAAATATCACTACTATTATAAAATAAATTGTATAAATGTTTTAACATTCCGTGTAACTAAATATCTGTAATGTGTAGTAATAATAACTGTATTACTACAAACATGTTCTGACCATTTACAAGCGCTTTTTTGAAGTCTACGTGAATAAAAACCTTTTTTATTTTATTTTATTTTATTTATATGTGGACCTGGAACTAATGAAAATCACCAGGTCACATTGGGGGAAGGGTTGCTCATGATGAGATGGCCATGTCGACCCGTTCTCTCGACTCAATGAGTTCTGGCAACTTCACCCTAAATCAGGAACATTTTATAAGATATTATATTATAATAATAATACCTTTAATATAGACAGAACCATTGACAATATGTAGTGAAAATATTAGACTTAAACTAGATAATTAAACATAATCTCTTGACAATAACTTGATACGAGCTAGCTAAATATCATTTCTGTAATAAAATAAATTTTATAAATGTTTTCATACAAGATGTACCTAAATATCTATGTTACTAGAAATAATATCTAATGTATACAACTATATTACTACAAACATGTTCTGACTATTTACAAGCGCTTTTTTAAAGTCTACGTGAATAAAAACCTTTTTTATTTTTTATTTATTTATTTAATAGAACATTATATAGAGATCGATTTTTAGCCATGGTGGTCAGTCTCGATAGAAACTAGCTATCTGCGCTGGACATATTATTAGCGCACAATTGTCTGCGCAATTTGCATTCATGTGTTGCAACAGGTGTTAATGTACAATAAATGTATGACACAAATTTTGTACGTTAACACCTATTGTAAAACATGAATGCAATAATGAACTTGAACTTGGACAAATTGCGCGGTGTGTGCGCAGGTGCAATTTCTGAACAGAAAGTGAAGAGTGTGGGAATCCTCACACTCATGACCCAGATGTCTAAATTCCCAAGTCATTTACGTGTCATCATCATGTCAGCCTAATGACGTCCACTGCTGGACAAAGGGATTTCCACAATGGAGATGTCTCCATCATTTGGGCGGATATACAATGATCGCTAGTCGGCTAGATTGTATTTACGTCAATCATTGCTGCGCCATTTCGCATGGAATGACGCAGCATGAATGGTGAATTTGTTAAATTTGTTACATATTTTAAAAATACTTATTACTAACACTAGTTTATAAAAAAGTGTTACTAACTTATTGGACACTAATTTGGTCTGAAAATAAAGTCTTATTATTATTAATAATAATCGCCACGCTTGGCAGACGGGTTGGCGATCGCTCTAAGATGGTCATAGTACTCAGGAGAAAGCTGCTGCATATCCTCTGGTATATTTCCTCGGAAAGACTTCTACTCCCCTCACGGGATGAGATGGGGTGACGATATTCTTTATGGCCGCCAGCCTGTTACTGTTACACAGCCTGTACTTACATTGAACTTACGAACTTTATGCCAACGTTCGAAGAATCTCAGCGTGCCATGTATCCCATCGTTTATGTAAACCATATTGATCGCCTTGTTATTTATACTTGTCTGGAAATAATATAAAACCATTATTATAGTATACATCGACAATGTTGGGGATTTTCCTTACAACATAGATATATATTATAGAGCAAGAATTAAGAAATTAAGAACTTCATTTTTGACTGTGAAAAGAAAACATAAAAGGTTAAAATGTCCTCGAGCCTCCATAAAACAATTCGTTAAAACAGAGGTATTGCGTTTTTTTGAGAATTGTATATTAGAATTATAAATATCTTTGAATCAGAATTACAGCTTGCTTAACACTTTGGAACCGTAGAAATAAATTCAAGGAACTTAGGTAATTCATACCTGCTTCCCTTGTTATAAATTTGTTAAAATAATAGTTTTAATCGAACTTTAGGAAAACATAGTTTATTTAAAACTGATTATTATTTAAAAATCCAAATTTTCTGGTATAATAACCAGATTATTTTTATTTTTTTAGTAATTAATCAGTTCTTAATTAAAAATGTGGTTTGGTTTTCGTAACATGCTTGCACCTAATTAACATTTAAAAATAAGGCTCGTACCCAACCAACTATTTTACCTTTTGAAATTAGTCCCAATAATAACGAGCCTTAAACTTGCTTTAAAAGATGCTCAGAAATCAAACCACTTTGGTCACTCATCAATATTTCTTTTTTAAAGTGAACGCCCGCATTAGGGAATTTAATCCCTGTGTCGCGGGGTACTTTACAAACATATAATAGACGGACACAAATTACATCCAGACTCAGAACAACTATTTATGGGTCACACAAATAGTTGTCCGGCGCGGGACTCGAACCCGCGACACGAAGCGGTGAGGCGACTGTCCGCTGCGCCACACGTGCAGCCATCTATGGACTGACCGCAAGCCTAGTTGCTTAACTTCGCCGATCGCTTACGGACCGGTGATAGCATCCAGCTATGAGCAATATGTTATACAATACACATGATTTGAAATGCTTCATATAATTAAATAATCCATACCCGGCGTACGTTATTGATATTACAATAGAGGGTGAAGGCAGATTCACAGAAGAACCTCCCTGGCTCCGCAATAATCTGTACGGACTGGTCCGGGAACAGATCATCCAACGTTGCATTGATAAGTTTCGAGGCCTGTAGAGAAAACAATAATTATTCTTAGAAGTTTAGTAAATATAAACACTTTAGATCCCTTTAATTTGGTTATTCTGTGGCACAAAGAACAATGGCAGAATTTGTTCTGGACTTTCAAGCGTCCATAGATTTCATATATATAAATCAAATGTAATTAATTTTCTACGATTTTTCAATTATTCACTCCTTCTCGTAAAAGGTGGAGTTTGTATTATGTTTTTAAAAGCTTATCAAATGACGTTCGAATTAGGTAAATTCGAAATGTTACCCTTGAAGTAGATTTCTTGATGAGATAATAAATACGAGGTGAAGATGAGGAATAAAATAAATATGTTTAACAAAATGTGTTTTTTATTTCCTCTTACATTAGGTATTATAACCTTCAGTTGTAAGGTTACAGGGCAAGTGCATTTTTTAAAAATACCCGCCCAACTTTCGTAAACATATAATTGAGAATTTATTTGGGTATTATTCCTTTAATCTTATATAGTCTTATTGTGACTTAGACCGCACTACATTATCCGTTTCTTTATGATTTAATTTGAATCTGCGATATGTTATAGACAATTGTTGATTGGCGTTAATTCATAACCTAAAAATTCAAACACCGAAATGTTTATTCCGGCTTTCCCAAATGAAAATAGTCCGATTTATAGATTTGGGAGCTAACGCCAAATGATTTGACATATTTTTCATTACGGGATGCTTGAATTTGATCCTAGACAATTCTTAGTGTGGAGACCTGCCATTGCCCTTTATTAACTTAAAAGAATGAAATAAAAAATCCAATGGCTTTAAGATAGTGTCATCTCCTATCTATCGGCACTTTTGTATTGTGTCTGATTCTGAAGTTCACCTGAATAAATGTCTCCGTATCCTCGCAGAAGAATCCTCCTCCAATGTCCAATATCTCCATCTTCCTGCCAGCGTTGGCTTCATGGTCAAAAAGCGCTTTTGCCTGTCGAAGTGCCACCCCATAACTGTCCAAAGAAGAGCAGGCACTTCCCACGTGGAAAGCTACGCCAATAACCTGGAATATTTTGTAAAGTATACGTATGATTAAAAATAAAAATAATGTTCTTTCAACTAAAGCAAATATTTAAAAAATTTAAATAATAAGGGTGCCTCTCCACCAGAGATGTGCTATGCAGCTAAGCTACGAAACTATGTGACCGTTTCCACTGATGCTAAGCTATGTAGCAGTGTGAGTAAGATGTGCTATGAAGATGCGCCCGCGCCGCGCCGCCGCAAAGTATCTGCGCGAGGAAGATGCGCAGCTCGAGCTATGCGATGTATCGATAGTCGGGAAGCAGCGAGGGCGGCGCGGTGAGGGGAGACGTGGTCACGCGTCCTGCCGTGTCGGCGACTCGTTCAGTTCATTTCTATTGTAGGTACTCAGCTCTACATGTAACTACACCACTCAAGACGATCCATAGTAGGCATCCATAGCACGCATCCATAGCACACATCTATAGCACGCATCCTTCCATATAAAAACATACCTTAGTTGAATCCGTTCCCACCAGTGCTAAGCTATGTCCACCAATGAATATGATTGATGGATATCAAACGCATCCATAGCAACGTAGTATAGCACATCTCTGGTGGAAAAGCAGCCTAAATTTCTTGGGACTACTAATACACTGCGATCTGATATAAAACTAGACAGAGCTTGTACTATGGCAACCAGACAACTGATATACATACTTATATATTTATAAATATATAGATATTATAGCTAAGTACACCCAGACTAGAAAACTTGGTAAATACTGTACCCTGTAAAATCTGTAAATCTACTCTATGAAGTAGATGATATAGATATGATGAAGTAGATGTAAGAATAAAGAACTGTGACTGTAGCTTAAGTAGCACCTTATAATCGATTAGCCGATTTATGTTTGTAATTTTTATTACAGATTTTCAATAGGAAAGTCAAAACTGCACATTGAATATTTTTTAAAAAGGATACTTTGGGCGTGATCTACAGTCGATATCGATGCCAAAAATATAGTTTCTGGAATTTTTTTCCGTTTGTCTGTATGTATGTCCGGGCTAAACTCAAAAAGTACTGCATGGATTAACTTCAAATTTCACATGAATATTACTAAGAGGTCGGGTCGACATATAGGCTACATATTATCACGCTATCACCTACGGGGGAGGAGTTGTTGTAATTTATAAAATTTAACGCGGGTAAAACCGCGGGGCACAGCTAGTCAATAATAAAATATCACATACGAAACATGAAATATTGTATTATGTTAAATAATACAATATTTAATGTTTCGTATGTGATATTTCGTCGTATGTGTGATGAGCGAGGCAGTCACAGGTACAGTCGGATACAGATTACTATTAAGTGTAATTAAATATTTACGTACAGTTAGTTTGAGGTTTGCTGCCTCTTCCAGTAAACCCACAGCTTCCGTTTCGAAGTCGCAGCCAAATTTCTCTGACAATTTGTAAACACTATTGCTATCCACTTTGATCCGAATTAACAATCTGCAAATAGATTTAATAAATATAAGATAAAATGCACCAGTTATATGGCATAGTTTATATTTCGAAGACAGTACATTATGAAAATGGTACCTACGATGGGCAAACTTATATCCTGTAATCATTAAATACCTATATATAAAGAGGGGTAGGGCACAGCGTTCATTCGCTCAAAGTGCAGCCCGACTGGAGAAATACCTCCACCTTACAGAAGACATACTTTAATAATAACATTAATTACTTTAGTGTTGTGTTTCTGCGTGTGAGTAAGGTCGCCAGAGCTCATTGAGGTGGGGGGAAGGGTCAGCAACACTTGTTTGCTGACCCCTTAAAGGCCGGCAACGCACCCGTGACACCTCTGGTGTTGCGGGCGTACATGGGCGGCGGTGATCACTTACCATCAGGTGATCCGCTTGCTCATTTGTCGCCCTATGCCATAAAATTAATAAAAAAAAATAGTACTCCTGGCAGCCAATCCAAACCTTTAACGCAAGATATATTGCATATAGGAGTATATGGGCAAACACGGGTACACTCTGTATTCCCTCCTCTTATAAGCTGATGGGATGCCTATGCAACACGACCGGAGGACAACTTTACGTTTCTCTGAGGCACAGGCATAATATAATACCACCAGCACTTGGATATTATTAAACACTTAAAATGAAGTACATAGTAAAGCTTAATACAATAATAAGCTTACATTAAAATAAACTAGATTTAATAATAATAATGATAATAATTTTATTTCGGATTACTCCATAAAGTGTTGGTTATAAAAGTCTTATCCTATGTTAGTACCAATGTTTAATCAATAATTTTAATTCAAATTCAAACAAATAATCTAGTACTTAAACAATCATAAAATTAAAATCTAACATTAAAATTGATTAGGGAATGTCAGGTCATATGTTAAATAATAAATAAGACAACAACAGCAATATTCAGCTATTCAGCCCAATAGTAAGTACCATTAAGCTGAACAACAAAACACTAGTGCTGCTGCCTAGTTACTATTTGGTTTGGATAGGACAATCTTGACGCGATGCTATCATCCTCAGGATGCCATTGCTGCTATCCCTGACCCGTGCAAAAAGAGAGGCAACTTTTTTTCTCATGACGGCATAGAAGCCATCCGTGTGGGCCTCCGCAAACATACTTATAAGCCGATGGCCTATTCCGTCCGTGAGATCTGTCTTATCAAATATTCTTACAATTATAATGTTGAAAAACAAGGTATTTCACTTCTGCATATTTTTAATTTAATGGAAATTGAGCAAGTGCAAAATCATCAGCCGGATATAGTCCACTGCAGGACATAGGCGTTGATGATGTGTAAACGACAAAGCGACTGCCGTGAAACGATAAAATGTCGTCGCGGTTCAATGGGAACACCTAGATACGATAGTCGCTAAATGATAAAAATTGACAACAAACAATCGATACAATGGGAACAGCTAGAGACGACAGTCGTCCAACGATAAATTACTTAGGTGGTAGCTAGTACTCAAGAGGAGCTAGTACACAAGATGCGTTCTCAACTGCCTCAATTTCCTCTGGGCTGCCTTATAGGGCTTGGACCAAGGCTCACGGGGACGCTGAACTACAAATATTGAATTCTTTAGGAAAGGTGTGATCACTGGAACGGGGTGCACGCATGGGATTACGGATCACTGACTGAAGACCAACTGGATCCTCTCCGGTTAGAAGCCGACTCTTGCTAACCTGAAACCTTCTCTAGCTACTTACGAAGAGTTAACCCGGGGAAGAAAGACAAAAAGAAGCACCGGGCTTGCTGTTTTCGTCTATTTTTGCCTTTCTTTGTTTTTTTATAACGCCCGCACTAGGAAACCTCTTCCCTGAGTCGCGGGTACTTTACAAACATACTCGTATAATAGACGGACACAAATTACATCCAGACTCAGAACAACTATTTATGCGTGACACAAATAGTTGTCCGAGGCGGGAATCGAATCCGGGACTTGAAGTCACGAGGCGACTGTCTCAGCCGCTGCGCTACACGTGCAGCCTTGTCCAAGAATTTCATGTTTTTACTACTTTAAATTTTATTTTATACTTCTTTTTAAGTTCGTTCACTTACTTAGCATCGGGCCAGTGCTGTTTGATTTTCTTCAGCTCACAAGATGTGTTAAATGTGGTGTGTTTTACGTCGGATAATCTCGCATAAATCATTTGCTCCGGAGTTTTTGTCGGCACCGCGTAAATAATACTCCTGTGAAAAATTAAATTATATCAGTACGGTTATTCGGTAAAAATATTGCAAATCTCGGCATCTGAATCCGCGGTGATAAATATCATATTCTTAAAATAAACAAGTTAGTTTTCGAAGTGTGCATGAACATGTCTGTTTGTCCTGAACCTGGGTATAATTATCCTTATAAGTATGAATTTACAAAAGAAAAGAAGTATATATATGTAGTATATCAGTTATCTGATTTCCATTTTACAAGCTCTGCTTAGTTTGGGATTAGATGGCCGTTTGTAAATAAAGTTCCAGGTATAGCCCAGGATATAATTATGTGACATTTTGTACGCCATTTTGTACGACTCGGCAAAACACAGCGGACTGATCTGATAAAATAATGAAATGAAATAATGAAATTTATTCAGCACTTGGGTATTTACATACACTTGTACTTGTCAAGCTCACAATGCAGTAGGTACATAAACATAGTAGAAACAGTATAAAAGTAACAAAAAATATTATATTAGTCCGTCCGTGCGGTCTGTCTTATCACATATTTTTGAAGTTAAACTTCTTTTCGCGCGATGGAGAAAAATGATGAGAGTGAATTTTTACGATGCGCGCGCACACCGACACCAAAAAATTTAACAGCATGAAGTTAGTTCTAGGTGGTATGAAAATGTATGAGAGTGAATTTTTACGATGCGCGCGCATCGTAAAAATAACAGCATGACGTTAGTTCTAGGTGGTATGAAAATTGATAACTATGTTCAAGTTGTATATTAAGAAGTATAACTTCTAACGCGTGTACATAAGTACACACAAGTTTTTTTAATTATGTGTTTCTGTCACACACAGAAAGTAAGGTCGCCGGAGCTAATCGGGGTGGGGGGAAGGGTCGGCAAAACTGGTTTGCCGATATTGAAGATAGCGACTCCTCTGGTATTGCGAGTGAACACGTCCTCTACAATGTCCGATGGTGAAGATTCAAGCAACAACCGACAACTCTATGGCGACATATATTTACTGTAATGTCAATGGTTACTAACGTTGGGTGCACATTGAAGTTTATTATTCTGTTTATTTCTCCCGGAGAAGCGCAGTCGAATCCCAGTCCCAACGCCACGACCAGGCGCAGCATCATCTCAGTATCATTAGCTTTCATTGCTGAAATCAATAACGTATTTAATGTTAGATAGATAGATAGAGTACACTTTATTGCACCAGAAAACACAATACACAATAACTTAATAAAGAAAATACAGGTATAATCGGCGGTCTTATCGCTTTGTAGCGATCTCTTCCAGACAACCGTTTGGGTGGACAAGAAGAATTAAGATGGAAAAGGCGGTAGTTGTAAGTGTACTATCGTGTGTATTAAATGTTTAACGTTATTACATACATACATTACATATGTACAAGCTTCATAAATATATACTTATATTTGTATAAATACTAATAATACTATACTATAACAATGTACTATACATACATAATATTATACATCTTTTTAATTAAAGAGTTATGCAGGAAGAGGTTACTAAAAGAAGTTAAGAGATAAGAAGAGAAGTGATAAAGATATTTAGAGCGATAAATAGTGTTTTTTTAAAGAAACTTTGAAAGAGGCTAGGGTTTGTGCACGCCTAATTTATACAGGAAGTAAATTCCATAGCCGAGCTGCTTGGACAGAAAACGAGTTATCAAAAAAATCTGTAGAGTGCACTGGGATATGTAGTTTTAAGTTCTCTGATGATCTCAAAGGCCTAGAATGTGTAGCACAAACGAATTCAAACCGTTGCTTAAGGTAAATGGGAGCTGTCGGATTAAACAAAATATTGTAAAGGAGACAAAGTATGTAAGAATTACGGCGATGACGGATTAGTAACCATTTGAGTTTAGTTTTCATTTAATGTGAGTAGGGCCTTCCTTCCTGTAAGCCAGGCTCAGTGGCAAAATATTAAATGACCTTGAGCGGTGAGGCTCAATCATGTCCCAGGGAATCGCTTCGAGTGTGATCCCGAAACGAATTTAATCATAATTGAGGAGTTAGAAAAGTAGTTGCACTTGACGATTGCTGAGTCACCATGGCAGCCTAATGACGTAATGACGTCCACTGCTGGACAAAGGTCTCCCCAAAAGATTTCCACAATGGAGTTGTGTCGACCATTTGAAGGGATATGCCATAATCGCCACGCTTGGGAGACGGGTTGGCGATCGCAGTATGATGGTCATAGTACACAGAGAGACGCTGCTGCCCGTTCTCTGGGAGATATACCCGCGGGTTAACTTCTACGCCCCCCATGGGATGAAATGAGATGGCGATTTTCTTTGCCGTCAGCCACACAGCATTGATGACTAATTTGAATGTAAGGCTCAGAATTTAGCATGTAGATATCTCGGTAGTGGATTTTGATGGTTTGTAATTTTTAAAATGATTGTTTAGTGTAAACTTTTGAAAAATAAGCTTTAATCATCTTGTCATATTTATATTTCACAATATCCAGAACAAGTTACTTTAATCTATATTCTAATGACCGAACTACTCATAGGAAAAACATAGAACTCCCCCTCGGGGCTGCGGCGGTAGTCAGAGAAGTGTCCTCTACTGCCGCCACTTGTAAGCAGCCCCGGGAAGACAGTGAACTGTTTGTGGAGCAGTCGCTGTGCCGGACTGGCAGGAGTCGGCAATATGGGAGGGCAATCCAGAGCCCTCCCAGGGTACGTGTCCCAAGCATCTGGGACACGGTGCAAAAGGGGGGCACCGGTGCAGCATACCCGCGTTCCCGGGGCTCCCCCCCATTAGGTGCCAAGAGAAGTCCACGGTAGATAGGTGTAGTCGGTGCGAGTCCGACATCCCACCTGTAGACACTTTTTGCGGGTGGCATGTGTAGGCATTCCCCCTGCCTTATCAAAAAACAAAAGAAAAGGAAAACATGGAACAACATTTCGTATGCATTTTAATCAAAATATTACGAAAATCAGTCCTATTCTTATTTTAATGTTTACCAACAGAAACTATAGCATCTATTGCGTGTACTATGCCAATGTTCATAGCCAACCATCTCACATTGGACTACGTTTTCCTTTATTACAAAAGTAGTGGCAAAGATCCAAGAGTAAAAGGCGATAACCTCTTATTTACGAGTGTCGTGGTCTATTCACTCCCTTCGGTTTCAACCAGGCTACCCGCTAGCGGGGAGATAATGAGTTTGATAGTGAACTGCACGAAAACGTATAACGCTTTCGATATATGCCAGATATCTTTTCTTTTCAATTTGCTAAACAGATACCGTGTAAAAAGGATCACCGTCTTGAATTTTTTTAACAACAGATATATTTAAATGTAAAAAAAGCGGCT
This sequence comes from Pseudoips prasinana, assembly GCA_951640165.1. Lineage (NCBI taxonomy): Eukaryota > Metazoa > Arthropoda > Insecta > Lepidoptera > Nolidae > Pseudoips > Pseudoips prasinana. The sequence continues at coordinate 12,837,601 of OX621239.1, forward strand.
AAGTGCGAGTCAGACTCGCCCATGAAGGCTTCCGTAGCAGCAAGTATTGTATTTGAGTGGATTGAATGAAAGGTAAATAGCGGTTAACGATTTACAACGTATTAAAAAAAAAACTACTTACTAGATCTCATTCAAACCAATTTTAGGTGGAAGTTTGTATGGTAATGTACATCATATATATTTAATTAGTTTTATCATTCTCTTATTTTAGAAGTTACAGGGGGAGGGGGGGGCTTTTTAATACTTTGGAAGCGTCTCTCGCACAAACTATTCAGTTTAGATAAAATGTCATTGGAAACCTTAATATCATTTTTGAAGACCTATCCATAGATACGCCACATATTTGATGAAAAAATCTGAGTTTCAGTTCTAAGTCTGCACTCGCAAAATGTATTGTATTTTTTTTTTTTTGTGTGAAAACCTTAATGCGGTTCACAGAAAAAGAAAAATTTCAATAGTATAGTGCCTATACTTTCGGAAAAAAGTGACACACAGTGACAGACAGCCATGGCGAAAAATGCCTGTGTTTGGAGGTCCAGTTTTTTCCCAATAATATAACAAGAAGTACAAACTGATGTACAAAAAGTCATTATAGTATTGTAGTTAGTAGTATTTAGTTTAGTTCTATCGTTGATAGGACAATAATTTAATTTATGTAGGAGCCTCCCCGAGCGACGTACCCACGCTGATTGGCTAATCCTTTCACCACGATAGCAATCCAAAGCCCACTCTCTAAACCAGCTTTGTGTGTAGTCTCTATTAACATCGACGGGTTCTCCCAAGATACGTCAGAAATTCTAGCTGACATCCATCGCAGAATTCACTGCGATGTTCTTTGCGTCCAAGAGACTCTTCAGGATCAGATCAGGAAGGGCCGACCTTGACGTTGACGTTTCATCCCGATGGGTCTCTTATATTCCTGGGCTTATGCTTATCGCCGAGGTCAGTCACCCAAAGCACGGTAAGGCAGTGTTTGCTCCTGGCGTAAGCATAATGTCCACCGTTAAACATTAACCAGTATATTAAAATGATACCCATGTAGCTATATATTTGTTTATTTGCATTCATGTGTACATAGTTGTTTACATATATTTTAGTATCAACATGAAGGGGTGCTAGGTCGGAAAACCTCCTCGTGGTGCACCCTGGGCACGAGCGGCAGTCTTTCTTTATGTTTTGGGAGAGATTGCTGCTCGTGGCGAATATTCCGACACAGGGGCGGGGGGGGCGGAATCTGCCAAGATCCTGTGGTCGTATCTTGGCGGACCTTCCATACATCATCCATGTATGGTAGGAATTCCGCAACGGCCACCCGCGTGTTTGTGCCGTGCGCGGGGACCCGTACGGGGGGATGAAGGAGTCCTGGAGGTTGAGTTGGTGAGGGGTCGGGCAGTAGTTATCCCTCACCCGCAACACGCCTCTTTGGTCCGGATTTCCCCTTACACGGGCGGTCGGGGTCTAGCCGGGCCCCGATCAATCGGCTGCGACGTCCGGTCGGACGGCCGTCAAGGCTAGCCATGGGTAGGCGTAACTGCAGGTGGCGTCTGGGCTGGCGCCGTGTGCCGGTCTGCAGACGAAGGCGCGCGCCGTGCTGGACTTTGGGCTGTCCAGTATCGGTTCGCGTTGGAGGTCTCGCAGATTGGCATAATCCCATGGCTATACCGCCCAATATCCCTGGTGCTTGTAAAGCATCCCCTTTGAGGGCTCGGTGGAGGGTGGGGAATTGGGTTGGTGAACGCCAATAAAGAAGTTTTCATGGACCGAAAAAATAAAAATAACGCCCAACCTATTGTTAAGGTCAAGGCCTTAACAAATGAAGAATTAGCGGGTGTGCCAGGTGTGGCGCAGCCCGTATTAGAAGAAGAGACGGCAGCAAAGGCTGCTGCCAAGAAGAAGGTCGCCAGACGGGTCAGGGAGACCTTTTCCCGCCCGGCCACTCCGGTTCCGGGGGCGTCGACAGATCAGGCCGCGGGCATGGAGAGCGATAGCTCTCTTAGGTCCGCGGTATCTATGGAGTCGCTATCCAGTCGAGATGGCCGCGCGAAGACTCCGGGTTCGAAACGATCGAACCCCGCTGGGCAGGATGGACGCCAGGTCAAGGCCGCAAAACTGTGCGAGGACGCGGATGACGAGGCAGACTTGGCGTTCATCCTGGACCCTGCACAGGGCCCGGCGGATAATAAAAACAAGAGCCGACTGCCCCGGGTCGAGGACCTGGTAGAAGAGCTACGCCAGCAGCCCTCAGCCGACCTGGGTGCAGTCATCCAAGAGTCATTGGCAGCGGTTGAGAAGGTGGCGGACACGTCCCGAAACCTGAAGGGTAGTTTTGTGCGTGTCCTACGTCTTGCGGCGCGAAAAGCTCAGGCGGCCGCCGCTGAATTACACGGGAGGACCAGCGGGAGCTCACTGGAGCTAGAAAACCAGCGGCTGCGCTCCCAGCTGGCCTCACTGGAGGCGCGTGTGACCGCCATGTCGGCGGAGATGGCGGAACTCCGCGGTAGAGAGCTCGGGGCGTTTCCGCCATTGCCTTCGCCATCCCAACCGTCACCTTCTGTGCGGTCTCCTTTAGGGTCACCGCCACAACCACCACAACGGTTGTCGAATCCGTCGCCGCCGCGAGCAACCGAAAGGGGCCTTTACACTCAGGCGGCACCCGCGGCCCTGGTTCGGCGAGGGAGCAGCGCTGGCGCTCCTCCTTCTGTTCCTGCTCGGGAAGATCAGGCCTCTCCAGAAGAGAGGTTTGCGGCCATCATGGACCGCAAAATGAGAGAGATGGGGCGCATCTGGGACCAACGTCTGGTCCAGATGCGTCATGAGGTCATGGCGGAGATCTTCCCGGGCAGGGCCATCCGCCCGCCGCTCGCTGGGAGCGCAGCGCCGCCCCAGGTGCCACCCACCGCGAAGCAGAGTGGCCGGCGTAAACAACGGGCTGCCGCTGCGGAAGCTGCTGCGGCTCGGGCTCCGGCAATGCCGGCGCCGACTGCGCCGCCACCGCACGCCGAAGGCACATGGGCCCAGGTGGTTGGCCGAAAGGCCAGGGCAAAGGCTGCCCGGCTGAATCGGCCACCGCCACCTCCACCTCCAAAGAGGCCGATCGCGCTGCCGCGACCTCCTCCGTCCGCGGCAGTGACGATCAACCTGCCATCGACCTCGGCCACTACCATGGCTGAGGTCATGAAGGTGGCGAGGACCAAGGTTCAATTAAAGGACCTTGGCTTGGAGGCGGGCCTTCGCCCTAAGAGGGCCTTGACCGGGGGTCTTATTTTGAGGATCCCTGGTCCAGAGGGGTCCGCGAAGGCGGAGGCCCTAACCTCTCGGCTAAGGGAGGCCTTAGCCGAGACAGGTGCGGTGGTGGCGCACCCAGTGGCAATGGGAGAGCTCCGGGTGATGGACCTGGACGACTCCGCCGACCCCACCGAAGTGGCAGAAACTTTAGCCACGGCGGGGGGATGTGCTGTCGCCGACGTAAAAGTCGGTGAAATTCGGTTCTCCCCGTCGGGCTTAGGATCGGTGTGGGTTCGTTGCCCACTAGTGGCCGCCCGCAAATTAGCGGCAATCGGCCGGGTACTAGTGGGCTGGATGTCGGTCCGGGTGGTGGCACTTCCACCCAGAGCTCTCCAGTGCTACCGTTGCCTGGAGAAGGGGCATGTCAGGGCTCGGTGCACAGGGTGCGACCGGAGCGCGTCGTGCTTCGTCTGTGGCCAACAGGGCCACAAGGCGAAGGAATGCACGGCGCGCGCCCCTCACTGCGTAGTGTGTGCCGACCTTGGCAGGCCGGCAAACCATCGCCTGGGCAGCGGTAGGTGCACGCCACCGAAGAGAAAGGGAGCGGGACGTCCTGCCACGTCCGCTCCAACATCGTCGCGGTCCAACGATCCGGGCTCTGGCCCCGGTGGGGTGTCCATGGAGGTGTAAACATTCTTTCCCCCCCAACTTATTTTGCAGGGCAACTTGAACCACTGCATCGCTGCGCAAGCTCTTCTTGCGCAGACGATTGCTGAGCGTTCGGTTGCCCTAGCGATAGTGGCGGAGCCTCACTCCGTTCCCGACCACCCTCGTTGGTTCGGGGCGGATGGGGGCCTCGTCGCCATTTATTGGGCAGGGGGGGAACGTGACCCCCATTGTACACTCCTGGCCAAGGGGCCCGGATTCGTCGTCGTGGAGTGGGGACCAGCAGTCGTGGTGGGCTGCTACATCTCCCCGAATTGCGGCCTCGCAAATTTTGAGGCGTACCTGGACGGGCTAACGAGCCATATTAGCTCTTACCAGTCCCGTCCAGTACTCGTCCTGGGCGATTTTAACGCCCACTCTAATGTGTGGGGCGATGCCCGGGACGACGTTCGAGGGGAGTTATTGCTGGAATGGGCCGCCGGACTGGACCTCCGTCTTTTAAATCGGGGTTCAGTCAGCACCTGTGTGCGATGGCAGGGGGAGTCGATCGTCGACTTGACGTGGGCGACTCCCTCGGCCATGCACCTGGTCTCGGGGTGGAGAGTTGCGGAAGAAATTGCCACGCTGTCGGATCACCGTCACATCCTTTTCAGCGTGGCCTTCCGTCCGCCCCGAGGCGGCCCTGACCGCAGTAATGTTGTCCCGCCACGGCGCTGGTGCCTACGCCGCTTGGACCGCGACATGTTGACGGCTGCCGCCGTCGCCATCGCCTGGGGGGCGAGTGAAGGTGGAGAGAGGATCCCGTCCGATCCCAATTCGCAAGCGGGCTGGTTCCGGGGCATCATGTCTCGCATCTGCGACACGTCGATGCCCCGGATCCGCCCGGGTGACAGACGAGGCTCGCAATATTGGTGGTCGGCCGAAATCGCGCGGCTCCGTTCGGAGTATGTCGCAGCGCGTCGCCGACACCAGCGGGCCCGTCGGAGGAGGCGAGCCAATGCCGAAGAGGCTGCCGGAGCGCACAGGGCGTACCGAGTCGCCGTCAAGGCGCTATCCATCGCGATAGCGGAAGCCAAAGCTCGGTCCTGGAACGAGCTCATCGAGGGACTGGATAGGGACCCATGGGGGCGCCCGTACAAAATGGTACTGGGCAAGCTCAGACCGTGGGTCCCTCCGTTGACGAGTACCCTGGACCCGGATTTCCTGAGGAGGGTGGTGGACACCCTCTTCCCTAGGGTCCAGGACAGTTCCTCGGACCCTCCGTCACCGTCGTACCATGATTGGGACGACCAGTTGGAGGTGACGGAGGGGGAGTTGGACCGAGCAGTACGGCGACTTGCGGCCCGAAATACCGCCCCTGGCCCGGATGGGATACCGGGCAGGGCGTGGGTTTGCGCCCTGGCAGTCCTGGGGGACCGATTGAGGCAACTGTTCACCAGTTGCCTCCGTAGTGCCGTGTTCCCCACCTGCTGGAAAGAGGCAAGGCTTGTGCTTCTGCAGAAGCCGGGCAGGACCGCCGATTCTCCCTCGGCGTTCCGACCAATCTGCTTGCTAGACGAGGCGGGCAAGCTCTTTGAGCGTGTCATAGCCGCCCGTCTCAGCGAGCATCTGTCGCGCGTTGGCCCCGATTTATCGGACAGCCAGTTCGGATTCCGGCAGGGACGTTCGACGCTGGACGCGATCAACCGCGTCCGCGCCCTGTCGGAGCCCACCGTTCGGGCGGGGGAGGTGGCGTTGGCGGTGAGCTTAGACATCGTCAACGCCTTCAACTCCGTCCCCTGGCGGGCGATACGGGAGGCACTGGTCCATCATAACGTGCCTCCCTATCTCCGTGGTATAGTCGGGGCATATTTGCGCGACAGGACGATTAAATTCGTCGGTCGGAACGGGATTGAGATCCAGAGGGAGCTCTCCTGCGGGGTTCCTCAGGGGTCCGTGTTAGGACCTCTGCTATGGAGCCTCGCGTACGATGCGGTCCTGCGGATAAGCCTCCCTCCCGGGGTGAGCGTCGTCTGCTATGCGGACGACACGCTCGTCATAGCCCGGGAGGTAAATTTCCAGCGGGCGGTACGGCTCGCCGAACTCGGTGTTGCGTGTGTCGTCACGGCCATAACGCGACTGGGCCTTCGGGTAGCGCCTCACAAGACCGAGGCGCTATGGTTCCACGGCTTACGCCGTAGGGAGGAACCACCCAGTACGTCGATGCGTGTAGGTGACGCAGAGGTCAGGGTGGGGCGGTACATGAAGTACCTGGGCCTCACCCTAGACAGCCGATGGGGCTTCGAGGAGCACTTCGAGCGTCTGGCCCCCCGAGTGCGCCGGGTAACCGGAACGTTACACCGGCTTTTGCCGAACCTCGGGGGTCCTAGGGAAGAAGTCCGCCGCCTCTATGGAGGTGTCGTGCGATCCATGGTCCTTTATGGGGCGCCCGTCTGGTCTGAACGCCTGACGGGCGCCTCCCGCTGCAGAGCTATCTTGAACAGCCTGCAGCGTGTGGTGGCCATACGGATCGCACGAGGATATCGAACGATATCCTTTGAGGCGGCGACACTCCTGGCGCGCTTTCCACCGTTTGATCTCCTGGCGGCAGTCGACGCGACGGTTTTCACCGAAATCCGCGTCCGCCGGGGGAGCGGCGAGGCGCCAGAGCAGACGCTCGTTGCCTACAGGCGGGAAGCACACCGGCGCGTACTTGCACAGTGGCGCGCAAGGCTTGAGTTGCGGCTGAACGCGCGCCAACGTGCCGTCGGTGCTATCCTGCCTCACCTCGAGGCCTGGGTGGGAAGGAAGGGCGGTTGCGTCACCTACAGACTGACTCAGATACTCACCGGACACGGGTGTTTCGGTGAGTATCTGTGCCGGATCGGCCGAGAAGTGACGACACACTGTCACCATTGCGGGAGCGACCTGGACTCTGCCCAGCATACGCTGGAGGAGTGCCCGGCCTGGGAGGCCGAGAGACGAGTCCTGGTCGCTGAAATCGGACGGGATCTTTCGCCGCCAGCAGTCGTGTATGCGATGCTGGCTGGCGACTCCACCAAATGGGACGCCGTGGTCTCCTTCTGCGAAGCAGTCATGCTCCAGAAGGAGGCCGCCGAGCGGGATCGGGAGCGAGCCGACCCCGTTCGTAGACGGAGGAGGCGTCGGGGCGGCGGCGGCAGCCGTTAGCCCTACTCCCCTCGGGGTTGCGGTGGCAGTATGAGAAGTGTCCTCTACTGCCGCCATATGCAAGCAGCCCCGGGAAGACAGCGAACTGTTTGTGGCACAGTCGCTGTGCCGTACTGGCAGGAGTCGGCAAATGGGGAGGGCAACTCACAGTCCTCCCCGGGTGCGTGTCCCGACCATCTGGGACACGGCGCAAAAGGGGGGCACCGGAGCAGCATACCCGCGTTCCCGGGGCTCCCCCCATCAGGCGCCAGAAGAAGTCCACGGCAGGTTAGGTTTAGTCGGTGCGAGTCCGACATACCCACCCGCAGACACTTTTTGCGGGTGGCATGCATTAGCATTCCCCCTGCCTTATCAAAAAAAAAAAAAAAAAAAAAAAAAAAAGTATCAACATGAAACCCTGTAAGGGCACAGCAAGTACGTTATTAACAATTTAGAAAGTAGGGCTTATAATTTATTACATTGTTAAATATACATACATAAATATACAATAATACATAAAAAAGATACAATAATCATACTCATTACATTACATTTTTTCAACATCATTATTACACAATTTATAACTTTAATTATAATTTTATATGAATATACATATAATTATTATACATTAAAAAAGAAAATATTAATTTTAAAAGAAGAAATGCTACAGAGTTTGTTATTCGAGCGTTTCTCTGTAGCTGCTACGTAATAACTTTAAAGTCGAAATATGATATAAATAAAAAAAAAATAGCTGCATACAATTTATATTACTATGGCGAACTAAACATCGCTATTGAACTGTGTTTGCTTGTAAAATGCAATGCAACTAGTTAAAACGGCCTGTTGGCGTGGTTGGTAAATGCTTGCTTTTTACGACACTGGTCGTGGGTTCGATTCCCACCCAGGACAGATATTTCTTCGTCTGTTTGTCCTGAGGCTGGCTGTAATCCTAATCCTAACTAATATTATAAATGCGAAAGTAACTCTGTCTGTCTGTCTGTCTGTTACTCTTTCACGCCAAAACTATTGAACGGATTTGAATTAAATTTAGTATGCAGATGTTCTAGACCCTGAGAAAGAACATAGCCTAATTTTTATAGTTAGGATAACACATAGGCCATATTTTATAAAGTTTAACGCGACTTAAACCGCGGGGCACAGCTAGTTATCTATATAAGTATGTATTTACAAAAGAAAAGTAGTAGAGGTATATGTAGTATATCAGTTATCTGGTTTCCATAGTACAAGCTCTGCTTAGTTTGGGATCCGATGGCCTTGTGTGAATATTGTCCCTGGATATTATTATATATGAAGTTACTTACCATAAAACAATTGCACCCTTGGCATATTTTGTGTGAACTTTTGTATATGGCGATAAGCTTCATCCATGTCAAATATATAAAACGGTTCATATTGCCTTCCTCTGTCTATGATTGCTCGCGCTACGTCTCTCCCCGACAATCCATCCACAACAAATGCTGGAAGGTATTCCCTTTTACCACATTTAGCTTCTTCTGACGTCATCTGAAAAAAATATATAATTTTTCATTGCTGTAAAGTGTTGAATGTATTCGAAAAAGTGGATTTAGAAATTCTCAACACTACTACTACAGCAATATTAGATAATTGGCAATTGATGAAAAATAAAAACAAGACCGATTTATTTATGTAATGTGTCATATTCAAGACAAGACAATTGGGTATGTCTAATTTTAGACATACCCAATTGTAACAACGACTATGGAGTGAGAGTGCCTAAAATCCTAAATAAATTACGAACAAATGGCTGTTCGTAATTTAGTTAGGATTTTAGGCACTCCAAAAGATTCTAATGAAAAATATAAGCACGATTTAAAAACGTACAAATGCGCCGTTTCTTTAGTAACTATAATCCAATGTTAGATATATAGGCAAAAAAAAGTTGCAGTTTAAAAATAAAATTTATGTTAAGTTTGTTACTTAATTTAAGTTTTTATATTGTAATAAACAGTCTTTTATTAACATTATTATACTCAAAATAGCCAGAACTATTCAGACAATATGTATTTATTAGAATTTAAATACTAAATATAACTATAAAAATAGCTACTTAACTAAATCATTATTAAGTATCTTAAATTTAATTATAATTCTATATGACGATATACGACGATCGAATAATCTATTTGTACCTAGAGTTAACTATATATAGTTAATTTGGAATACTATTCACGTTCCCACTATTAAAGCGCATATTATTGTTTTGTGTGGTCTATGAGAGGAACAACCGCTTTTTTACGCGGGGAGGGCATTGCTATCGGTAACACAGGATTCTGACACATCAACTAAATTGTGCCATATATTTATATAAAGAGATTATCTAGTAGGTATATATAAAATTCTCGTGTCACAATCTTATTTTTTTAAATTTATTTATTTATGTACACACAAAAACATACAAAATATAACAAAACGGAAACACACATAGGATCTGCTTATTTCGTAAGAAATTTCTTCCAGCAGACCCGCGACAGGAAACAAATAATTAAAGATAGTCAATACTGTGTAATAATATACTTACATACTAATAATTTACATAAAATATATACCTCTACTAGCGGCCCGGTACGTGCTTCGCTACGTATAAGGCATAGTAATTAAGTTTAAATTTTCTCTACGTACAAACTTTCCCTGGACTTCCACAAATAATTCAAGACCAAAATTAGCCAAATCGATAAAGGCGTTGTTGAGTTATAACATTACAACGAATAGTGGCATTGATTTTTATATATATAGATTATACTCAAAGTTTAATTTAAAATACTGGATGAAATAGATAGATAGTGTTTTTTGATTTGTGTTTTGAAGGAATAAATAGAAGCAGAATGCAGTTCCGAATATTTGCCGGAAGCGTCTTAGTTACCTTACTCATCCGAAACAGCATATTCAGTAGGTCTGAGAATCGGCTACCATCTATTTTTCATACCCCTAAGTGATAAGGGTTACATATATATATATATATATATATATATATATATATATATATATATATATATATATATATATATATATATATATATACAATAGAGACGAATAGAAATGCTCATATTAACGATTATGATTATGTTAATTAACAAATATTATTAAATAGTTCTTTGGTAAGGTACGTATTTACTCACTGCTAGTATGGTTGAAATGATGTAAGTTTAATACGCCTACTAACTGACGTCCGACGAAAACTACTAATGTGGATTACAATTTACTTACCAAATTATACTTAAAACAAGACGCACATGTGTACACAGGTGTCAAATATTACCATAAATTATAATATTTATATGATAATAGAATGTTCAGTTACGTTTAAACTACCGCTATTATAAAAACACAAATACGTTTTCTTATATTGTTAACGTGTGAGTCACGCCATTCAAGAGGTAAGGTTGCCAGCTTCCAAGTACCTTGCGCGATTTGAAAACCGTATTTTATTTATAGATTCATTATTACAGCTGATAAAATTTCACTGCTGGACCTCCCTCAAAGCCTCCCTCAAAAATCATCTTGGGGGGATATGCCATTATCTCCAATCCAATCTCAAATCTCCACACTGAACAGCACGTTGGCGATCGCACTAAGATGGTACTCAGAAGGAAGCTGCTGCTCGTCCTCTGGTAAATATTCCCTTCGGTCAACTTTTAAGCCCCCTACGGAATGATATGGCGTAATTATATTCTGAAATTCGCCGCCGTTGCCACACAGCATTTTTTTGGGTAAATTTAATATTGTGATTATTAAATAAATTTAAAAGCGTAGAACTATTTGAATATTATTATTATCATTTCTAATCAGGCAGGCAGTTGAAACAACTGATAATTGCCTGTATCTAGTAGGTACACTGAGTTAGCTTATCTTTTTCGTTGTTATAATGTGCTTGTCTAGTCTGTTCTTAAATATGTTAGTACTTGCTGACACTACGTATTGTGGTAGTTTGTTCCATTCTTTAATGACTCGGTTCGAAAAGAATTTCTAATGTGAGAATATTGTGTGAGAAGCAGGTCTGAAGTTTAAACTCAGACGGGTATAATATGGTTTTAATTTATCCTTTATTTAGTTGGTATGGTGAGATGGTTTGGCCATTTTGAAAGGATGAATGAAAGAAAATTAACCAAAGAAGTAGTGCTTGTGTGAATAGGACAACCGGAAGGGGAAGACCCCGTAGAACATTCTCTGACCAAACCGGAGAGGATCTCAAGAAAGGGCAGGTCAGAAATGCCCTAAACCGGCGAGCATGTATGAAGAATATAATGACTGTAATCGAGGCAAAACAGGTCTGCAAAGATCGTGACAAATGAAAATCCGTTGTCTCTGCCTACCCCTCTGGGAAACAGGCGTGAGTCTATGTATGTATGTATTAATTAATCCTTTATTCAAATTGTTTAACTCTGTAATAATATTAATTGGTGCTGGTTTAAATAAGTACGCTTAATATGCATGGTAATTGATACCATGTTTTAAATTAAATGTACCATACTAAAAAAACACTGAACGGATTTTGGTGAAATTTTGTTGTTATATACCGGTAAAACGGGGTTACTTTAACGGTAAGGGTCAGCGCAGACCCCAGAGAGGAGCGCAGCGGAGAGGATTTTATTAAGGCACTAGAAAACCAACATTAAAATTATTGAAATAAAGTGCATGTATGCTTGAACATTAAAATGCGCGAGACAGCGCGAGCATTTTGTCAGGTTCAAGCATATATGCACTTTATTCCTATAGCTCTAAAGTTGATTTTCTAGTGCCTTAATAAAATCCTCTCCGCTGCGCTCCTCTCTGTCTGCGCTGACCCTAAGGGTAACTTTGACAGTACATGGAGCTACTTTAACAATGCAATTATTTGATCTGGGAGTCTTTAAAGAAACGATGGTGGAAGATCGTGGATAATGTGAGAAAATTAAATTAAATTAATTGTATTCATTATTTTTATTATTTTTATCAAAATGATGTCAAAGTAGTCCTTACACTTTAGATCTTTGACGTTGATTGCATTTTAATGCCTTGTCAAAGAACCCCCCTTCGTAATAACTTTGCGACATGAAAAAAAAAATATATATGCTTGAATTTGGTATGAGATTGATAGTTAAAGGACACATTGTTCTGTTGAAACAAAAACATAATTATTTTTCGTTGTTAAAATAAAGTTAGTCCCAAAAAACTATCGAAATATGTGCAAAGTAGCCCCGTTCTACGATAGCTTATATATCCGAATAATATATAGGCTATAATTTATAAAGTTAACGCGGGTAAAACCGCAGGGCACAGCTAGTAATATTATAAATGTGAACGTTTGTCAGTATGGATGTAGGGATGTATGGATGTTTGTTACTCTTTTGCCCAAAAACTACGGAACGGATTTTAATGAAACTTTGTTGTCATTTATCCGAATAACACATAGACTTCTTCTACTATATAAAAATAAGTCGGGTTTTCCTTCCTGACGCTATAACTCCAGAACGCACGAACCGATTTCCACGGTTTTGCATTCGTTGGAAAGGTCTCGGGCCCCGTGAGGTTTATAGCAAAGAAATTTCAGGAAAAATTTCAACAGAAAAGCGGGAAAATCTTTAATTTATAAAATTTAACGCGGGTGAAACCGCGGGGCACAGCTAGTCATTTATAAAATTTAACGTGGGTGAAACCGGAATTTACTTGATAAACAAAAAGTCAGAAGTAGGCGCTGATTTTTTTTTCTTTTATCACCGCCTCGTTGGTCTAGCGATAATAAGGTCCTGGGTTCAAATGGGTCGGGAGTAAACACAAAAACAAAAAGCAATATTGGGATTTATCTGTTAGGATCTGTAGTAAGTATTATTTATGTGTGAGGGTAGTGTACGTTCATAAGAGTATAAACCAGTTGTCGTGTAGATCTCTCAGCATCAGCCTGGAATCCGGATGTTCGTCATGTTAACCTCCCGTGCTTCAGAGATAAAGCCAAACGGTTGGTCCTGCACTGACCTCTTTTCGGTCGAGACGTTTAGCCATCTCATCGGAGCATGAGAGTAAGGGAATAGTAAACTAGAAAGTACACCAATATCGGCGCACACACTTGTCTTGTGCACTTTAATAGGTATAGAATATCGTATGTATATATAACGACTTCCAGCCTTTTTTAGGGTTCCGTAGCCAAATGGCAAAAAAACGGAACCTTTACAGATTCATCATGTCTGTCTGTCTGTCTGACCGTCCGTATGTCACAGCCACTTCTTTCCAAAACTATAAGAGCAGTACTGTTGAAACTTGATAAGTAGATGTATTCTGTGAACCGCATTAAGATTTTTACACAAAAATAGAATAAGAACAATAATTACAAAATATAACTGAAAATCAAAAAAAAAATTCATCGTGCTCATACATGTGGGGTGTTTATGGATAGGTCTTCAAAAATCATGTTGAGGTTTGTAATATATTTTTTTTCTAAACTGAATAGTTTGTGCGAGAGACACCAGAGTGCCTCCACCCCCCCCCCCCCCCTGTAACCTCTAAAATAACAGAATGATAAAACTAAAAAAAATATATGATGTCCATTATCGTGGAAACTAACAACGAAAATTGGTTTGAACGAGATCTAGCAAGTAGTTTTTTTTAATACGTCATAAACCGCAATTTCCTCTCATTTAATCAACTGAAATACGGAAACCTTCATGTGCGAGTCCGACTCGCACTTGGCCGGTTTTCTATATAATAGGATGGCAAACGAGCAAGTGGGTCACCTGACGGTAAGTGATCACCGCCGCACATGGACACTCGCAACACCAGAGGAGCCGCAAGTGCGTTGCCGGCCTTTAAGAAAAGAATAGGCTCGCTTCTTGAAGGGTCCCGAACAAGCCGGTTTCCGTAAAGGCTGTAGTACCATAGACCACATACATACGCTGCTGCAGGTTATACAGAAGACTGAGAGTATAAGCAGCCATTATGCTAAGCGTTTGTGGAATGCCTTTGATTCTATCGAAACATGGGCCGTGCTGAGGTCTCTCATAAGGTGCCAACTACCGGTATATCGAGGTGGTAAAGTGTTTGTATGAAAACGCCACTATGTCAGTGCGACTCCAGGACCAGAACTCGAAACCTATCCACTTGCAGCCAGTATATATAATATCGTATGTTTGTACGTCGCGCGTTGATAGTCTCTATTGAGACTGGCCGGCATGTCCGAATCTTACCGGGAGGACATTATTACCATTTCATAACAGCTGTAAGAAGTCCACTGCTGGACAAACGCCTCCCCCGAGAATCATTTTGGGGGATATGCCAAAAGCGATAGCAGTATGATGGTGGTACTCAGAAAATGCTGCCGGTCTTCTGGTAGATATTCCCTTGGGTCGACTTCTACGCCCCCCACAAGATAAGAAGATAAAGAATTATTTATTGCGTAACTGTGTACAATAATGTCTTATCATAACGTAACTGTTTTTAGGATCAACAGTCTACCCATATCGGATATGCAATACAAAGAAGTCTATTTAATTTATTCTTAGTAATAATAACACATTATTTTTTGGCAAAAAAAACTCATGCAAACTATAGTAAACATTCTCTATTAACATATTCTTTAATTTCGTTTTAAACAATTATCCATTTGATTGCTTTATATCAGGTGGTAAGTGGTTTTATACACGAATAGCAGATATATAAGTACTTTTATAATAAATCATGTTTTTAATACTGGGTAAATTGATGTCATATTTATTTTGTCTACGAATGTTCGTCTTTAACTAAAATATTGCATATTATTTTTTACAAATAGACATAGTTCCAGAATATAGATCCCTGTCAGTGTAAGGTAGCCCTTCGTTCTGAAACCATCTCTCATCATCTCTCTCATCACTATATATTGGCCTACGGCACTTTTTCTGGAGAATAAAGGTGGATTGTATATTTGTTGAGTTTCCCAAGTAAATAATACCATAAGTTAATAATGGATACACATTCCCAAAGTAGGAATTTCTAGTAACGCATTAATTTGTCGTTTCTGGCAGTATAGACAACGCATAACAGGCACTGGATATTTTCTTGTTAATTTTATCAATATGAGCCTTCCAATTTAAATATTGATCCACTGTTACTCCAAGGAAATTAATGTCACTTACTACTAAAGAAGTAAATATACTAACGGTGCCATCTGAGTATATATATATATATATATCAAAATATATTGTATGTTAGAAAAATATTAATAACTATAGTAAAAAAAGTGAACTG
This sequence comes from Pseudoips prasinana, assembly GCA_951640165.1. Classification (NCBI taxonomy): domain Eukaryota; kingdom Metazoa; phylum Arthropoda; class Insecta; order Lepidoptera; family Nolidae; genus Pseudoips; species Pseudoips prasinana. The sequence continues at coordinate 12,852,874 of OX621239.1, forward strand.
CATAACATTAATACTAGGAATAAAGACAAACTTGCAATACCAGGCTTTAGAGTCAGTAAAACGAATAAATCATTTTTAGGAAATTGTATTAGGTTTTATAACAAGCTTCCTACTCATATTACTGATCTGCCGGACACAAGTTTCAAGAAACATATTAAACGTGAACTTATGGCTAGGGGTTATTATACCACTAAAGAGTACATCGATGACAAAGACGCCTGGCGCTCACCACCTACCAGCACATTGCTCGCTGGAGATCTTGTAGCCATATAGACATGACTAATTTGTTGAGTTATGTGAACTATCTGTGACTATCTGTAATATGATTGCTAACATATACTAAATTTAAATTTATTGACTCTGTCTCAAAATGAATAATGTTATTGTTTCGATGTTTTTCTTTTGTTTCCTAAATATAATCTAAATTAATATTGATTCAGACAACCAATCGAGCAGATATTGTGTTTGCCTACTAAATAATTACTTTAAGTGGACCAAATCCCGTGTTCATGCCCGCTTGAGTATGTTTCGCCGGACCGTCTCAACTGGGCCGTGTTGAAATCGGTAGTAGATGAACCTGCTGAGTTTGTTTCGCTGGGTCTTCTCAGTTGGGGCGCATTGGATCCGGTGGTTGCATTAAAGCGCGACCGTCGTTTTAAACACAAGGTCCGTTATAATAATAATACTGAATTCATACTTTAATATAGAACGAACCATTCAGACAATATGTAGTAAAATTTAAATTTCAATACATAATATTAAAAACTTCAACTAAACATAATCTCCTTGACAATAACTTAATACAAGCTAGCTAAATGTCACTACCATTATAAAATAAATTGTATAAATGTTTTAACATTCCGTGTACCTAAATATCTATAATAAGTAACTAGAAATAATAACTGTATTACTACAAACATGTTCTGACTATTTACAAGCGCTTTTTTCTACGTGAATAAAAACCTTTTTTATTTATTTTATTCTATTTAATTTATTACTTCAATTTCTGCGTCGGTTACTGTACCTTTAAATTCATTAGGTCTACTTTTATAATTTCTAAATTGAACTATTTTGGTTTTAGACATATTTACATTTAAATTAATTGATTTCAACCAGTCAGTTACTGTTGCTAGTGTTTTGTTTATTTCATTTGCATAGTTAAAATTATGTGAATCATCATTAGAGATAAATATAGTCGCATCATCGGCATACATTACACAAAGGGATTAATTATATTTGGAAGTTCGTTTGTATATAGTAAAAACAATGGCGGCCCCAATATACTGCCTTGTGGTACACCTAGTATTACATTTTCAAATTCCGATTGATCTACCTGTACCATTTTTGTTGCTGCGTCATATACTTCAATTATAGTAGCTTGCAATCTGTTTTTTAAATATTTTTCTATTAATTGAAGTGCTATACCTATTATACCTATGTATTCTAGCTTATCTCGTAAAATGTCATATTTGATACATCTATGAAAATAGCAGAACGTTGTTTTTTGTCATTTATTTTATGCGAAATAGAATAGAACATTTTGTATATTGCCAGTGATTTAGTTTAATTTTTTGAAATCCAAATTGATTAGCATTTATAATATTTTTGACATCAAAAAATTATTATTCTATTATACCTTTTAAAAATTTTCGAAAAATTAGATAGTAGTGCAATTAGGTCTATAATTGTTGACGTTATGTCGAGATCCCTTTTTATATATTGGTTTTATAAGAGCTTTCTTTAAAGCGTTTGGAAATTCTCCTGTTTCTAGCATTTAGTTAAGGATATGTACAAGTGGGTCGACTATAAATGGAATACTCTCTTTAATGGCTTTTATGTGTATATTATCATGACCGTAAATAGCTTTGTTCTTAAATTTTTTAACAAAATTTATTATTTCATACCTGTCTATTAGATAAAAGAATATACTGTTGGAGTATAAGGAAGTATTATGTGGTTTATGACTGTTTCTTATTGACGCATTGTAGTTTTGGTTAATATAGAAATTATTAAAAGTACTGGCCAATTTTAAAGGCGATTTCACGACGTTATTATTTTGCACGACATAGTCTACAGTAGGTTGAAGAATATTTGCGCTTTGGGTTTGACATTTAATCAATGCCCATGTGGCTTTAGTTTTGTTGGTACTACGTGAGATGAATTTAGTGTTAGTGATTCTTCTAGACTCTTTTATTACCTGTTTCAGGATTTTACAGGAACGAGTGTATTTAATTTTATCCTCCCGAGAAGTGCTACCTATTGATTGAAGGTACAACTTGCGTATATTTTTACTAGCCACTACTATGCCTCTCGTTTCCAAGAAGTATCTTTTTTATGATGTATTTTTACTTTTTGGATTGGGACGGGACACACATGTCGAAAATGTGAGAGAATTCTTCATAAGCTATATCTGCATTTGTCAGACGATATACGCTGTCAAACTTTACTTGAGATATGTATTTAAGAAATATTTCAATGTAATAAATACGAGTAAGTAAATTTGCATGAAGTTGGTAGCACTCCAATTCAAACCTTTTGTCAAGGACTTAGGTATAATTAAGATCACTTCTTCACTTAGTATTTCATTTGAGCGAATGTTGTACCAATTATCATTTCTTTATATTTTAATTTTTGGCTTACAATTATTTATTTATCTATTTCCGTATCATCTAAATAAATGCGCGCCTCAATGTACAGATGCCAGCACATAAAACTACCCCAATCTGTCAAATTTCTTTTATAGATTTGACAGATGGGGGTGACTTGATGTGCTGGCATCTGTACTTTTAGCCCGATATGTGTATGACAAGTACAGGCTACGGGCCTGAAATAATTGCAATCGGCCTGAATGGATATGAAATCTATAAATAGGTTAAATGACAAAAACCGAAATGTAGTGCTACTAAACCAGTAACGTTACATTTGAGTTTTATCCTTATAATTTTTGTTTTACTTCTATTATAGTATTGACTGTAGAATTAATTATAAACGTCATGTTTTTACAATACCCACTACAACGCTTTGTTCTAAACTCCCATTTTCTTGAAGATATCAAATTAAAGCGAATAATTTAAGCTTTCAAATGACATATTGTTGGTGTAAATAACAGTTGTAATTTTTGTAAAATTGGTGAAGGAATGTAAGTTGAAAGGTGAGTCGATTTGGTTGCTCGAGAGTGTACCGATATCTTACCATTGCTTAGAAAACACAACACAGGCCCATTGGACTGAGGCAGTTAAAGTTAATTGGCTATGCTCGGAGTATCTGGGGATCAAATCAGAACCTTCTTAATCCGCAAGCGAACCAAGGAAGGACAAAAAATTGCCAAACCGAAAAGGCAGTGGGCGTGCACATAGCTCGTAGAACCGACCCGACTGTCTCTGGGGCAGAAAAGTTCTCGGGTGGCAACTACGAACCGCAAGTATAATCATGGGAAGGCCCCCTACAAATTGGACTGACGATCTCGCAAGGATCGCGGGAAGCACAACACCAGCCATTGTGAAGATCCTTGGGGGAGGCCTTTGTCCAGCAGTGGACGTTTTTCGGCTGATATGATACATAATAATAAATATTATGGGACATTATTCACACACGGCCACTAGATGCCAAACTAAGCAAAGCTTTTACGATGGAAACCACATAACTGATATACTACATAGACTACTTTTCTTTTGTAAATACTGACTTATATAGATAATTACACCCTGACTCCGGACAAACAGACATGTTCATGCACACAAATATTTGTCATGGGTGGGAATCGAACCCAGGAGCGGCGTGGAAAGCAAGCATTTAGCAACCACGCCAACATGCGATTGATGGCAAGTAGTGGCTTACCGAAAATATTTTGTCTTGAACAATATGTTTTATTCCATTTACGTCACGCAGTGTGGCAAACAACGATCCGACACATAGGTAGAATGGATTGTTCAATAGTTATTGTACAGACGCCAGGAAATTAAGCTACCACAATCTGTCAAATTTCCCCAATTGAAAGTGAACCATATGCTTATGTGATAAAGTTGAAAATTTATAAAAGAAATTTGACAGATTGAGGTAGCTGGATGTGCTGGCGTCTGTACATATATGTCACGGCTAATATGCGATACGTATTACCGTCTTTCCGCGTTCTATTTGCAGTTACAGCCGTCTATGAGTTCCAACTATTTCTAGTACAGAACAATAATATCAACATATTATGTATGAGTTGAAACAGGATTATGAGAAATTTGTTTATTTGGTGTAGTTTTGAAATGTGATTTATAATATATTGTATCACAATATTGTTCACAGCTTTGCTACATTAAAATACAGATGTAAAAATACACATCCACCCTGTTTTACATGTGTATTTTAATATAGCAAATATCTGTTGAGCCTTTTTCAATTGTATTGGTTTCATCATATCAGCCGAAAGACGTCCACTGCTGGACAAAGGCTTCCCTCAAGGATCTCCACAATAGCCGGTCCTGTATTGGTTTACCACGATTGCACTGTTCGATTATAAAGTTAATAAATAAATACCTTGGGACAACTAACATACTGCCTTATGATCCCAAACTAGGCACAACCTGTTCTATAGCAACCAGACAACTGATAAACATACTTATATATTCTATACAACATGTATCTTAATTAACGCACATCCTGAAAATAGTTAGTTCAGAATCGTTTACTGAATCGATTTATATCATTTTAAATATAGCTAATTTTTTATTCCAAAATATTTAAAACAACGGAAATTATTGTCATGTTAATCCTGTACAGTCAAAACAAATTGAAATGGACCGTAAGTCAACGAAATAATAATTTTAAATCGCAGTGTTATATTTACAAATTCCATCATTCAATACAAAATAAAGAAAAATTAACTTTATTCCAAGAAACTAGTTTAGTAAATAACAATGCATATACATGTTAAATTAAAAATTCAGTGTATGTATTATGATTACAACATAATATTCTAAATGGGGTGTTTGAGGGTGTGCGTTAATTACGTTACATGTTGTATACATACATATTATAGACATACATGTTGAAACCGGTAGTACATGAACCTTCTGAGTCTGTTTCGCTGGGTCTTCTCAGTTGGGGCGCATTGGATCCGGTGGTAGCATTAAAGCGCGACCGTCGTTTTAAACACAAGGTCCGTTACAATAATAATACCGAATTCATACCTTAATATAGACAGAACCATTCAGATAATATGTAGTAAAATATAAATTTCAATCATTAAACTTAAACATAATCTCCTTGGCAATAACTTAATACAAGCTAGCTAAATATCACTACTATTATAAAATAAATTGTATAAATGTTTTAACATTCCGTGTACCTAAATATCTGTAATAAGCAACTAGAAATAATAACTGTATTACTACAAACATGTTCTGATGTTTTTAAACTTTCGCGATTTGTACACATTTTTATATACTGTGGACACGGGTCTCATCGCGATAAATATTTAGGTAAATCATTACCTTGTTTACCCGACGTTTCGGCATGGATTGCACCAGCCGTGGTCACGGGTCGACTGGTGTGGCTCGGCAGCGTCGTCTCCGTGAAGCTCGGGTTTCGGTATCTACCCTCGCATGGTCTTGATATTTTTCATTTTCCTTTACGAAACTGTCGGTACACACGACACTAATGACATCAGCGCCCGGGCGCACTACGTTGGTTACGCGACGATGGCACTTCGTTATTACAGGATTCCAAGATGGTGAGAGGCGGTATCCGTCTTCCCGGTTGAAATTGATATGTTTCTTTATTTCAACCGCTTCACGTACTATTCTGGAGTAATAGTGACGATCGGTGGAGAGGACCTGTGGCTTGTGTAAATTTGTAATCCAGTGTTGGGATCCTGTGTCGAGTACGTGCTCAGCGATTGCTGATTTATTAACCTGTCGGTTCCTGACAGCTGCGATATGTTCTTTGGCCCTTTCAGCAATAGATCTTTTAGTTTGGCCGATATAAAACATACCGCAGTTGCACTCAAACCTGTAGACGCCCGGAGTTTAAAAACATTAATATGCATTGTTAGCTATCTGGTTGCTACAGCACAGGCTTTGAGATCAGACGGCAATGTGTTAGTTGTCCCAGATATATACATATATTCTTATGCGGAGGGATTATTGGACGCCTTCTAGGGCAAATAATGTATCTGTGGTTTTTCAAATTTTTAGCTTATAATTTAATTTAATTATTTACACTTATTATTTACTAATTAAAAAATCAACGCAAGTGAAATATTTCTACTGAGTAAAGTTGGGATTAGAATCGGGTGAAATAAATGAGTTGGGGTTATAATTTAGATAATGGTTAATATTTGTTTGTACTCTTTGTTACTATCTTTTAACCTACTAACTTTGTGCCGCTTATATATTAGGTTGGGGAAAAAGTCTTTCCGCATTATGCATGTATGAACTTGTCATAAAATATCTTTGGTTATACTATTTGTATCTAGCTGGTTTCGGTATCACTGAAAGTTCAAATTTGAAAAACATGATTCCAAATTCAAATTAGGAAAATGTGTGATTTTCATTTGTTTTTCGTACTGTCACGATGAGTGAATCAAATGAAGAAATTCGAAACATTTAATATGAACGAAACATTGAAAAAAACTGGTTACATAAAAAAGCTCAATATTTGGGTACCTCGCGAGCTTACTGGAAGAAACCTAATGAACCGTGTACTCATGTGTGATTCTTTATTACGAAGTAATGAAACCGAAACATTTTAGAAGAAGCTGATAACTGGTGATGAAAAATTGATCACGTACGACAAGAACGTGCGAAAAAGGTCGTGTTCAGAGGCCGGTCAAGCTTCACAGACTGTGGCGAAACCCGGGTTAACTCGCAACAAGGTGATGCTGTGTGAGTGGTGGCATTGGAAGGGCATTATTCATTATGAACTGTTACCACCAGGCAGGACCATCGATTCTGAACTCTACTACCAACAACTGATGATATTAAGGCAAGAAGTTGAAAGAAAGCGGCCGGAATTAACCAACAGAAGGTGTGAATTCTTTAGGCAGTGTCAGGTTAACATCACGATTAATCAGAAGTCCCAAGATTTCTATAGCAATGGGATCATGTCCCTACCTACAAGATGGCAAAAAGTTATCGAACAAAATAGTACCTACATACTTTAGTTAAATGGAAATAAACTATATTAAAAAATGTTTAGAATTTTCTTAAAAAATGCGAAGAAACCTTTTCCCCAACCTATTATGTATGTATATAAGACCTTCAATTCGCTTTTGAAACAGGAATGAATACAGATGGAATTCGTTCTTATGCTGACCGTAGTAACTAAACATGCTATTCGTAGAGTTTAAAATGGATTCCAAAGTGTCGTGGAATGGATGATTTTCAATTCCACTGCCTTTAATTCTTCTAAATTGCTGGAAATGTGTACAGAACTTGTTTACTTTGACCTCGCGTTATGCTTAGGTATTTGACCTTTGAGACACTGTACGTCACTGTTGGCCGTACCATAAAGTAGGATTAAATGATACAAATAGTTATATCCCATCAATGTTGTTAAATTTTCTGATGTAATGTAACCCCATATTAGTATAGTCTAATTTCTTAATATTTCTTAATCTTCAAAATAAAACTTGATAATTTAAATATAAGATAAATAAAATAAAATAAATAAATCAAAGCCATCTGAATCATCAAAGACGGTGTATAACGCCAGCACAGATAGGGGTAGCTTGGTACCCCAATCTGTCAATTTTCCTCAATTGAAAGTGAACCTTACGCTTATGTGATAATGTTAAAAATCTGTAAAATATACTGACAGATTGAATTGAACTGGCATCTGTACTTTCCCCATCCGACATGCCATGCAGCGATAAAGCGCTATATATGTAAACATACCTAGTATAAAGTACGTTATAATGAGTACAGGTTGGACCTCACTTAAAGCCAGCTGTCATTGCGCTTAGAATATTTGCAAAAAAAAAACGTACAGGAATTGCTAATCAAACAACTTTAAGAGAGGTAAGGCACAGCGTTCATTCGCTCAAAGAGCAGCCCGACTGGGGAAGTACCTCCACCTCACAGAAGACATTCCTTAATAATAACATTAATAACTTTAATGTTGTGTTTCTGCGTGTAAGTAAGGTCGCCAGAGCTCATCGGGGTGAGGGGAAGGATCAGCAACACTTGCTTACTGACTATTTTACAGGCCGACAACGCACCCGTGACTCCTTTGGTGATGCGTGTGTACATGGGCGGCAGTGATCACTTCAGGTGACCCGCTTGCTCGTTTGTCGTCCTATGACATAAATAAATACTCAATTTTAATTATATCGCTCAATATTTCTACTTATTATCATTTAATTTTGCAGACGTTCTAATATTAACTACAAACACAATGCTGTACCCAATAGAGTTGGCGCCACTTGTAAATATTAAAACAAGTGTTATGAGCAACAGATACTTATTAATTTAACATCACATTGTGACAAATATTGAGTTAAATACACATAATTTACTTAGTCAAAACAGCTGCTTTACTTTTATCAGTTTAGATTTTTAGGCAATGATTTGAAAAGACAATTTTATTTTTTGTATTTGTTATATTTTAATAAATATCTACAAAAAAAAATATTATCTTTGAAGTACTTTCTTAACTCTTCACGCCGAAAAACAAATCGTTATATTAACAAATTTTAATTTTTGTATACATTTATCTACTTTCAAATAACATTATCAAAATGGATAATATTCCGATAATACCTCCGCCCGGTTTGAAACTAAAACTTTAGGGGATGGTAACTTTTGACTACATTTATTCAGTTCAGAATAACTGAATAAATGTAGTCAAAAGTTACCAAGTTATCGAACAAGAGAACTCTAAATTTCTGGACGAATTTGAAAATTAACGCAAACAATGGTGCCAGATGCGTCCTAGTCTTGTTTAAGACATACGCTTCCATAGAGTATATATTCTTCTTTTAAAACGGACACTGTCATAAAATATTTAAGTTTCAGACATTTTTAAAAGAAAGTAAGCATATACACGTAATATACTGGCTGATTTTTATGTCTCGTTCCAAATTTAAATATTATTATGGTAATCATCGCTGAAAATACGAGTTTAAGTGCACAAAAGCTTCTATTAATGCTTAAGATTCTATTGATGATTTACAATTATAACAGTTGAACTGTTCTAAATTTTTGGTCAATATTTTAAAGAAAAGGTCAAGCAGGCTATATTAAAAAAGGCATTCATTCGCAAATTTCATGATTTCTGATCACTATTTTTTAACTAGATATCGATATATAATATAAAGACGTAAATATTGTACCTACATTATTTATATCTTCATATTATTATTATCTATAATACCCATTATCTATTATTATAATAGTTATAATAAAACATTAGTTTCAAATTCAAGATAGACGTGTGATGATATAACTCCTGTGAACATATGAATAAATAAATTATATATATATATATATATATATATATATATATATATAGAAAAATAAAAATAAAATCCTCAAATATTTTTATTGATCTTCAAAACTGTGATATTAAATTAAGGTACCTGGACGACAGCACATCCATGCGTCCAGCATGAACTTCATCTATTACTATATAAAAGCAAAAATTTACTAGATTGGGGTAGCTTGATGTGCTGGCGTCTTTACATGTAATTAAATCATCCCTTAATTTCATTCATAACAATCTATTAATACAATACAATTGTGGCACAATGGTTAAGACAGTCTTCTCGCCACTTCGTGTCACGGGTACTATTCCCGCGCAGGAAAACTATTTGTGTGACCCATAAATAGTTTTTCGGAGTCTGAATGTTATTATTGTCCGTTAATATATGTTTGTAAAGTACCCCACGACACAACGATTAATCTCCCTAGCATCGTATTTTTATATAAAAAAACAAAATAGAAGGGCACTGAGTAGCGAGGTTTGCTCAGGACTACCTTAACCCCTGCTCCACATAAATGCAAATCTACTTATAATAATAAAATAAATTTATTTATATTATGTTTTCAAAATTGGGATGTTTGGATGCTGACAAATGCTGCGTCTTGGCAATATATTCGGCAATGTACTCGACAGGGAAGGAGCGTCGTTCTGTATCTCAACCTCTCCTTCTGTGAACCCGTCAGAGTTGTTTATTTTGTTCCTATAAGAAAAAAAAATTAAATATATAAGCGGAGCTTATACTATGGGAACTAAATAACTAATATACTACTGATTATTTTGTAAATATATACTTTACACCCAGACTCAGGATAAAAAGACATGTTCAAGGACACAAAAAGTCCTGGGTGGGTATTGGACCCACGACCTGCCACGTGGAAGGCATGTATTGACCAACCACGCCAACCGGCCCATCAAATGATAGGCAACGGACCACAGTCTAGAGATCGGTGACAGGCGAATGGATTTTTCTATGCTACTTAAAGCTATCCATCCATCTCGTCTGTAGTCATCGACAACGAATTACGATAAAACAGTAAAGATAATGTTTTTAAAAACAAAGAAATTATTTCAACTTTTCTTTATAACATTGACATAAAATTTATATAGGAAAATTACGAAAACATTCCGTATTGAATACAAAATTATTTTTTGAAATCGGTTCATCGGAGATATGTGAATACATACAAATCTAATCTCCTATAATATAAGTCGTTTAATAAATACATTTTAATTTAATAGTGATAATTATTATGCAATTAAAATGGATTCATTCCTAAATTATATTCAAACTTAATATTAATGCCAACAGAGGTATATACCACAGTATTAATGTGTATTTTCTATACCCGATACCCTATCTAAAAAATATAGTCAACCTAGTAATTTACAGATTAATCAGACAGGTGTCAAATTATTGTCGCGACTGAAAACCAGGGCACGTTAGGAACGCTCGCATAGTGTTCCTCTATGCAGAATCCGGTTGGTGGGACTGAACCATAAAGTTAGTTAGTTTAGTATATATTGTGGTCTGAACCCCACCCAAGATAAATATTTCAGTGATGAACACGATAATTATATGTTTTAAAAAATATATACATATAACCTCCTTCATTCGTTTAATTACTGGCATACGTATTTTATTGTCACGTCTGATTTAAACTGAGGGACGCTCTATGGTAAAATTGCCCATAAGATCCTCTTTTATTTTACTTCCTACTAATTTAAAAAATGCGAATGTTTGCGAGTATGGATGTATAAATATATGGATGTGTATTACTCTGTCACGCATAAACTAAGGATTGGATTTTGATGAAACTTCATACTAATATACCTTATACAACAACGCATAGTATATTATTTATAAGTTTAACGCGAGGGATACCACGGGGCACAGCTAGTAATGTATAAATGATTGTTTATAAAAAATAACTCACCACAAATGCGAAGAGACAACAGGTTGGACTAACGGTATGCTTATGCTCGAAAATTTTGTAGCAAATGACAAAGAATAAGCACCATTATTGCTAAAAACTAGCCAGTCCTGTGGAGTGCAAGGTTCAAGATGGACTTCAGAGCTCATTAAAAAGTAATCTCTCGAGTCACAGCTGGGTCCCCAAATTATTATATCTTCAAATTCGCACGGTTCAATTGTTTCACTTGCTTTCTGTAAAAATAAAAAAGGGTTTAAGCATCTTCTACACGGTTGCAAACCAACGTTCTAACAGCGGTCAACCTGGTGGTTGCCATCCATCTAGACTGCACAACTGCAGTAAAGATAGATGGCAACCACCAGGGTGACCATTTCAACTGCACAACTGCAGTCTAGATAGATGGCAACCACCTGGGTGACCTCTGTTGGGACATTTGTTTGCAACTGTGTAGAAGATGCTTTACTGGGTGTTTTAGTACCATTTATGACTTTAATTTAATAGCCTAGCATAATAATTCCCATCTAATGGTCTCTGACAACGCGTTGGAATGGTTTTCCTCTTATCTTCGAGGGCGTCAGCAGTCAGTACGCGTCGGTGAAACCTCATCGAACTGGTATAATCTAGACACTGGTGTTCCTCAAGGCGGTATTTTCTCTCCTCTTTTATTCTCTGTTTTCATAAACCTCTTAACAAATGATCTTCAGAGTGCGTATCATCTTTACGCCGATGACCTACAACTGTATAGACATGCAAGCTTGGACGGTTTGTCAGAAGCGATCAACAAATTGAATATTGACTTAGACTTCATACAAAACTGGTCGAATAGGTTTGGTGTCACTGTCAACCCTGCTAAATGCCAAGCCATCATCATAGGTAGTTCTCGCTTGATGAGCCGAGCTAACTTCGATAGTCTACCACCTATAATATTTAATAACCTAGTTATTCCCATCAGTAGAAATGTTAAAAATCTAGGCTTGCACATCGACATGGCATTTAGTTGGCAGGACCAGATGGCTAGTGTCTGCCTGAGGGTGACAAATGTTTTGCGGAGTCTTTATCGTCTCAAAAACTTCTTACCTGAAAAAACAAAGATATTGCTCGTGCAGGCCTTAATCTTTCCCATAATTGACTATGGTGATGTGTGCTACTTTGACCTGAATGCAGATCACCTCAATAAACTAGACCGACTTCTGAACAACTGCATTCGATTCATATTCAGTCTTCGTAAATATGACCATGTGAGTAGCTACCGAGCTCAACTAAAGTGGTTCCCTATTCGGCAGCGCAGAACCTTGAGAGCCTTAACTACCCTATTTTCACTATTAGACTCTCCTTCTTCTCCTTCTTATTTGACTTCTCAATTTCAATATCTTCATAGCAATCATAGCAAAAATCTACGCTCTTCTCACAACCGTCTACTTCAATGTCCACCTCATCGTACTGACTTTCTACATTCTTCCTTTTTTGTTCAATCCATTCTTCTCTGGAACTCTCTTCCTTCCGAAATCAGGATGGCAACGAGTCGTTTTTCTTTTAAAAAGAAAATGCGCGAACACATTTCCAAAAAAAAGTTGGCAGAATCAGCTCAATAGCACTCTCTTCTATCGTTAATTGTTCTCTAGGTATATTTATTTATAAATATATATTAGTCTATTATAGTTGTTATTTATGTATTGTATGTAATTATTCATAATTATATATTTACAATGATAATCCACACAAGACGTTTTTAAAGTGCACCTACCTTGTTTTTCTCTGCATCACCCCAAGGTTGACTGGTAGAGAATGCCTACGGCATTAAGTCCGCCTGTGTACTTTCATGTGCAAAAGTTTTAAAATAAAAATAAATAAAAATAAATAATTGTCTGTGGTCATTATTTTTAAATAAACAAATTACGTACACTGTATTAAGTATCAGATTTTTTTAAATGAGTTGTATCTATTTAAATACAGTTGGGAATCGAACCCATTAACCACGGGGTATGCGGCCGCATATGCGTTAACATCTCCGCCAACACCATAATGTTCTGACTCAAATCTAAATTAATTATGTTTTGATTGATTTATTACTAACATCTTTTCATTCTCTTACAACTCATATGGTTTCAGGCATGCGTCACAGACCCTTCCAGCCTGGTTAGAAAATATGAGAGTAAGTGGATACAGAGTGCACCTTTATCTGCTTGCACTCTTCAATACCATAAAAGTTGTCGGGTAGAAGACTAACAAAGTCCATAGTAAAATTTAAACTCGAATGAAGGGGTAGGAAAACACATTGACGTAGATGAGAGGACGCGCGCTGTCTACAAGCGCTGTAAAAGAAACAAAATCTATGATTAAATTAATAAAATAAAAAAATATATTTATACCTTAAACTTTCTAATATTGTGAGGGTCTCTGAAATATCTTAAAGTTCCGTAAATTCCATCCGTTACATAAATCATGGTAACAGATTTGTCATTCCTTTTAACCTGTAAGATCAGAATAATGTGGATAACCAATTACTCAAAAATAATAATTTTAAGTTAACTTTCATAAATATCAAAGTCAATCTAAGGCTGTTATTTTTTATTGATTAATACATTTATAAAAATTATATTCAAAAAAAAAAATATTTAAATAGAGTCTGCAAAATTGCCTTCTTAATTAAAAAAGTTGATTCTCCTTTGTAAAAAGCTGAGGATTTTTTGCAAATATTCAGGGATTGTAACCGGAATGTGCCGCAAAGAAACAGTATTTATAAGTAGTTTTGCTACTAACAAGTTTGATTTTAAACATAAAGTATCTGGGCATTGATATTGACTCCAACTTAATCTTCAAAGCCCATATTACAGCCCTCAGTAACAAAATCCGTAGGCTGTTGGTTATCTTCAAAAAACTTCGACACGTCCTCGGCCCTTAATTACTAAAATCTACATACTTTGCATTATGTCATGTATCTATTTGCACCTACGGCATTTTCATTTGGGGTGGTTCGCCTAAAATAACAATAAAACCAGTACAAATTGCACAAAGAGCAATACTAAACGTATCACACTTTAAACCATCCTTATACCCAACGAAATTACTATACCAAAATTGTTAAATTTTAACCATCCAGCAACTCTTTATCTTAAACATAACACTTAGATAACCTGCTGAACTAAAATTAGACCCTTCTTTATTAACGAAACGTATATCTTATAATATTTGTAACCAACTTCGTAACTTTCATACTTTGTTTTCACATAGATTCTATGGTTTTCTAGGCCCCTATGTATATAATATTATAGCAATCAAACTTTTATGTATCTACCCTGAAATCAAAATACGAGTTAAATCGAAATTAATTAAATGGCTACTCACTCTATCATACGATGACAAAGAAAATCTAATTACTACTACCCTTTAAATAATTAGACTCGGTCTAATGAAAGTTGAACCTCGTGTTTTCTCAAGTTGGAACACTGACACTTTTATCTATAATGACATCTTGTCTATGGCCACGTTGTTATTGTTTTATTAACTGTGCGATTTTTCAAGATTTATTAGTGAATCATGAATGAAACCATTAAAAGTAATGTGCGGAAGATTCTTTTTAATATGCTCAATAAACACAAGAAGAAACAAAAAGGAGAAGAAGCCATTTTCAAGGAAAAAAAATAGTGTTTAGGCATCGTCATGAAATTTATAGGTTAGTTGTTTATTGGTAGTATGGAGTTTTGATACTTTGATGAGTAATATAATGTTTTATTATATTACTATTATAATACTATATTAATATTAAAATTGAATTTGAAAAATATTATTCCAGAGCACAACTTTTAGTTTTGGTGGAGAAGCACAGACTATGAAACCAATTTATGAAGCTGAAGAAATTTTAAGCGAACATGGACATGAGGTGTTAAGACTTCCTCCATATCATTGTTTCCCTCCATTCACCTTAACGCAATTGAACTCATATGGAGTATTGGTAAGCGGAAAGTGGGAAATAAAAATATTTCCAAATCAGCAGCGGAAATTGAATTAATAATTAAAGAAGTTTTCGAACATATTACTCCGGACGTTTGGATAAAAATACAGACCATGTGTTTCATATTGAAGATCAGTATAAGAATAGAGATGGCATAAAGGAAGAGATGGAGCCATTCATAATAAAAGTATATGATGACTCAAGCAGCTCCGATGAATCTGATATGGGTGTGGAATTTCTGGAATCAGATTTTGACTATAATGATTGAAATATAATCGTTTCATACATACATACATATTTTTATTTCTTTACATCTAATCACTATATTATTTACGTTTTAAACATCTACAATAATATAATAAATTATTGATATATTTATATGAGAGAGCATGTTAATCTACCGACTATGGTATACATATCTGGCTTAAACGGCTCAGTAGATCAAGTGTCCATATGTCATGTCATTTCGTTGCGTGGAGTCCATATACATAAAAGTGTAAATGCATATTGGTTCAAAATATTAAATCTTCGAAAGTTACTCACACATTGTTAAAAAGTTTTGACTTTATATGCATCATGTAGATCTCACATACCAAACGAGTGGCGGAGTGCAAGTAACGAGTAGTATAATAATTAATCATATTCAATTCGAACCCAAAAATTACAAAATATCAAAATCTAACTACCTGCTTCAAATTATTTGAATTTACCGCGTTTTGCGAGGCTCAAATTTCATTTGCCAAACTCTATAACCTAATAACATATAAAAATCTTAATAAGTTTTAAGTTAACACATTGATTTTCAAACTATCCGCACTGCATTTCCATATACACATTTTCGCATTCCACACACTTACACGTTCATAAATACACCCCACAAATCCGGAGAGAGCCTGGAGTTCTGTAGTACAGGTTTCGACCTAGTTCAGACTCCAGACTTTCACAAGACTTTTATCCATTACTGTAAAAATTATTCAAAATTTACAAACTGTATGCTGTACTTGTTGTTCCATATGAAAAGTAAATAAATCATTTTTATTATTATTATTAGTTTGGCTTTTCCACGGTATTCCTATACCTATATTATACCTACATACAGCATCAAACCTCCAAATGGTAACGTTATAGAAACCTGTGGAGGGGCCTTTGTCCGTGTGTTTGGTGGAGTCACCTGCCAACATCGCAGAAACGACTGCTGCCGGTGAAAGATCCCGTCCGATCACAGCAACCAGGACTCGCCTTTCTCTTGGCCTTCCAGGCTAGCACTCCTCCAGCGAATGCTAGGCAGAGTGCTAATCGCTTCCGTAGTGGTGACACTGTGACGTCGCTCGTCGGCCGATCCGGCTCAGATACTCACCGAAACACCAACGTCCGGTGTGTATCTGAGTCAGTCTGTAGGTGACGTAACCCTCCTTCGTCCCCATCTAGGCCTCGAGGTGAGGCAGACTGGCATCGACGGTACGCTGGCGCGCGCTCCGCGGCAATGTGCTCCTCGAAGCCCCATCGACTGTCTAGGGTGTGGACCAGGTACTTCATGTACCACCTCACCCTAACCTCTACGTCACCTACTCGCATCGACGTTACTGGATGGTTCCTTCTTTTGGAACCATAGCGCCTGGTTCTTGTGAGGCGCTACCCCAACACCAAGTTCGGCGAGCGGTAGCGCCCGCTGGAAGCCTCCCAGGTTATAACGAGCGTGTCGTCTGCATAGCAGAGGATGCTAACCCCGGATGGGAGGCCAATCGGCAGGACTGCATCATAGGCGAGTACCATTTTGTACGGGCGCCTCCATGGATCGAGCTTTGGCTATCGATTGCGGCTTGACGGCTCTTCGGCACTGGCTCGCTCGCCTCTTCGGGTCCGCTGGTGCGTCCGTAAGTCTAAGCCTAGTCAAGTCGAAGTCAAAGTCAAAGTCAAAGTCGAAGTCGAAGTCGAAGTCGAAGTCGAAGTCGAAGTCGAAGTCGAAGTCGAAGTCGAAGTCGAAGTCGAAGTCGAAGTCGAAGTCGAAGTCGAAGTCGAAGTCGAAGTCGAAGTCGAAGTCGAAGTCGAAGTCGAAGTCGAAGTCGAAGTCGAAGTCGAAGTCGAAGTCGAAGTCGAAGTCGAAGTCGAAGTCGAAGTCGAAGTCGAAGTCGAAGTCGAAGTCGAAGTCGAAGTCGAAGTCGAAGTCGAAGTCGAAGTCGAAGTCGAAGTCGAAGTCGAAGTCGAAGTCGAAGTCGAAGTCGAAGTCGAAGTCGAAGTCGAAGTCGAAGTCGAAGTCGAAGTCGAAGTCGAAGTCGAAGTCGAAGTCGAAGTCGAAGTCGAAGTCGAAGTCGAAGTCGAAGTCGAAGTCGAAGTCGAAGTCGAAGTCGAAGTCGAAGTCGAAGTCGAAGTCGAAGTCGAAGTCGAAGTCGAAGTCGAAGTCGAAGTCGAAGTCGAAGTCGAAGTCGAAGTCGAAGTCGAAGTCGAAGTCGAAGTCGAAGTCGAAGTCGAAGTCGAAGTCGAAGTCGAAGTCGAAGTCGAAGTCGAAGTCGAAGTCGAAGTCGAAGTCGAAGTCGAAGTCGAAGTCGAAGTCGAAGTCGAAGTCGAAGTCGAAGTCGAAGTCGAAGTCGAGGTCGAGGTCGAGGTCGAGGTCGAGGTCGAGGTCGAGGTCGAGGTCGAGGTCGAGGTCGAGGTCGAGGTCGAGGTCGAGGTCGAGGTCGACGTCGAGGTCGAGGTCGAGGTCGAGGTCGAGGTCGAGGTCGAGGTCGAGGTCGACGTCGAGGTCGAGGTCGAGGTCGAGGTCGAGGTCGAGGTCGACGTCGAGGTCGAGGTCGAGGTCGAGGTCGAGGTCGAGGTCGAGCTCGAGCTCGAGGTCGAGGTCGACCTCGACTTTGACTTTGACTTGGTGACTCCACCAAACATACGGACAAAGGCCCCTCCACAGGTTTCTATAACGTTACCATTTGGAGGTTTGATGCTGTATGTAGGTATAATATAGGTATAGGAATACCGTGGAAAAGCCAAACTAATAATAATAATAAAAATGATTTATTTACTTTTCATATGAAACAACAAGTACAGCATACAGTTTGTAAATTTTGAATAATTTTTACAGTAATGGATAAAAGTCTTGTGAAAGTCTGGAGTCTGAACTAGGTCGAAACCTGTACTACAGAACTCCAGGCTCTCTCCGGATTTGTGGGGTGTATTTATGAACATGTAAGTGTGTGGAATGCGAAAATGTGTATATGGAAATGCAGTGCGGATAGTTTGAAAATCAATGTGTTAACTTAAAACTTATTAAGATTTTTATATGTTATTAGGTTATAGAGTTTGGCAAATGAAATTTGAGCCTCGCAAAACGCGGTAAATTCAAATAATTTGAAGCAGGTAGTTAGATTTTGATATTTTGTAATTTTTGGGTTCGAATTGAATATGATTAATTATTATACTACTCGTTACTTGCACTCCGCCACTCGTTTGGTATGTGAGATCTACATGATGCATATAAAGTCAAAACTTTTTAACAATGTGTGAGTAACTTTCGAAGATTTAATATTTTGAACCAATATGCATTTACACTTTTATGTATATGGACTCCACGCAACGAAATGACATGACATATGGACACTTGATCTACTGAGCCGTTTAAGCCAGATATGTATACCATAGTCGGTAGATTAACATGCTCTCTCATATAAATATATCAATAATTTATTATATTATTGTAGATGTTTAAAACGTAAATAATATAGTGATTAGATGTAAAGAAATAAAAATATGTATGTATGTATGAAACGATTATATTTCAATCATTATAGTCAAAATCTGATTCCAGAAATTCCACACCCATATCAGATTCATCGGAGCTGCTTGAGTCATCATATACTTTTATTATGAATGGCTCCATCTCTTCCTTTATGCCATCTCTATTCTTATACTGATCTTCAATATGAAACACATGGTCTGTATTTTTATCCAAACGTCCGGAGTAATATGTTCGAAAACTTCTTTAATTATTAATTCAATTTCCGCTGCTGATTTGGAAATATTTTTATTTCCCACTTTCCGCTTACCAATACTCCATATGAGTTCAATTGCGTTAAGGTGAATGGAGGGAAACAATGATATGGAGGAAGTCTTAACACCTCATGTCCATGTTCGCTTAAAATTTCTTCAGCTTCATAAATTGGTTTCATAGTCTGTGCTTCTCCACCAAAACTAAAAGTTGTGCTCTGGAATAATATTTTTCAAATTCAATTTTAATATTAATATAGTATTATAATAGTAATATAATAAAACATTATATTACTCATCAAAGTATCAAAATCTCCATACCATCAATAAACAACTAACCTATAAATTTCATGACGATGCCTAAACACTATTTTTTTTCCTTGAAAATGGCTTCTTCTCCTTTTTGTTTCTTCTTGTGTTTATTGAGCATATTAAAAAGAATCTTCCGCACATTACTTTTAATGGTTTCATTCATGATTCACTAATAAATCTTGAAAAATCGCACAGTTAATAAAACAATAACAACGTGGCCATAGACAAGATGTCATTATAGATAAAAGTGTCAGTGTTCCAACTTGAGAAAACACGAGGTTCAACTTTCATTAGACCGAGTCTAATTATTTAAATTATCATACGATGACACAGAAAAACTAATTACTACTACCCTAGTAGTAATTAGTTTTTCTGTGTCATCGTATGATAGAGTGAGTAGCCATTTAATTAATTTCGATTTAACTCGTATTTTGATTTCAGGGTAGATACATAAAAGTTTTGATTGCTAGAATATTATATACTACATAGGGGCCTAGAAAACCATAGAATCTATGTGAAAACAATGTATGAAAGTTACGAAGTTGGTTACAAATATTATAAGATATACGTTTCGTTAATAAAGAAGGGTCTAATAGTTCAGCAGGTTATCTAAGTGTTATGTTTAAGATAAAGAGTTGCTGGATGGTTAAAATTTAACAATTTTGGTATAGTAATTTCGTTGGGTATAAGGATGGTTTAAAGTGTGATACGTTTAGTATTGCTCTTTGTGCAATTTGTACTGGTTTTATTGTTATTTTAGGCGAACCACCCCAAATGAAAATGCCGTAGGTGCAAATAGATACATGACATAATGCAAAGTATGTAGATTTTAGTAATTAAGGGCCGAGGACGTGTCGAAGTTTTTTGAAGATAACCAACAGCCTACGGATTTTGTTACTGAGGGCTGTAATATGGGCTTTGAAGATTAAGTTGGAGTCAATATCAATGCCCAGATACTTTATGTTTAAAATCAAACTTGTTAGTAGCAAAACTACTTATAAATACTGTTTCTTTGCGGCACATTCCGGTTACATTCCCTGAATATTTGCAAAAAATCCTCAGCTTTTTACAAAGGAGAATCAACGACGCCGACACACTCAACACCAAGTTCGGCGAGCGGTAGCGCTCGCTGGAAGCCTCCCGGGTTATAACGAGCGTGTCGTCTGCATAGCAGAGGATGCTAACTCCGGGTGGGAGGCCAATCGGCAGGACTGCATCATAGGCGAGTACCATTTTGTACGGGCGCCTCCATGGATCGAGCTTTGGCTATCGATTGCGGCTTGACAGCTCTTCGGCATTGGCTCGCTCGCCTCTTCGGGTCCGCTGGTGCGTCCGTAAGTCTAAGCCTAATCAAGTCGAAGTCAAAGTCAAAGTCGAGGTCGAGGTCGAGGTCGAGGTCGAGGTCGAGGTCGAGGTCGAGGTCGAGGTCGAGGTCGAGGTCGAGGTCGAGGTCGAGTTCGAGGTCGAGGTCGAGGTCGAGGTCGAGGTCGAGGTCGAGGTCGAAGTCGAAGTCGTAGTCGTAGTCTATTCTAGTCTAGTCTAGTCTAGTCGAAGTTGAAGTTATGTTTTGGCCTTTAATTCTGACACACGCAAAAGGACCGATGCCTCCTCCGTCTGCGAACGGGGTCGGCTCGTTCCCAATGCCCCTCGGCGGCCTCCTTCTGGAGCATGACTGTCACAAACTGTTCACCAGTTCAGTGCAAATTTTCAATAACTCCGATTTAAAATAATACTACTCATGTCGAATAACGTCCACTGCTGCACATACTCCCATAAGATTTCTACAATAGAGTTGTTTCCATAATTTGGAAGGATATGCCATAATCGCCACACTTGGCAGACGGGTTAGCTGGCGATATGCCCGTTCTCTGGAAGATCTTCCCTCGGGTGTTCTATACCGTCAACCACACAACAAGTGATACTTACACGTATGACATTACTAATAGCGCAGTATAGTGTAAAAGATGAGGCACAGATGTATTTGCCTGGTGTGCCAATTATCTTCACGTCGGCGTCCGGAAAGAAATCGTTTAATGCTCTATTTATTAATTTTGATACCTGTAAATACCACACTATTTAAAAATATGTTTAGTTATTTACTTATACCAACAGGTGGAGCGTAGTGGGATTATAAGTTTCTTTTTGATATGTAAAAATTTTTCCTCTCGGTTGCTGGGTATTATTTGTGGGGGTGATTTTTGAAAAGGGACGGAAATGTGTAACATGGGGCCGGGGAAGCGCGCGTGCACGCTATTTGATTTGACCAATGGCAGAGCGCGGTGGTGGTGTGATGGCTGTAGTGGAGGTGACACATGTCAAATGGTGCCAACCTATTTTTCATAAGTTTGGTACCACAAAGTACTGTCGGCCAACATAGTATATGCGAAGATATATCGACCAACGTATAAATGGGCTTCGCATATGTTTTAGCTCAATTTTATTATACGGAATGATGTTACACAGATGCTACACACATAATAATATGCAATTACTGGCCTGCCCGTTTTTTTATTTGTATGTGTGTGCAATTAACAGTATATGTAACGTCAAATTATTGGCCCATATAAGTCCAGCTATATTACTAAATAACTATATAGAACTGATCAAACTAGCAAAACCAAATCTCAAGCTATTTACGTAATACGTAACACAGATAGAGCGACAAAATATGTGGATATGCTATCATTTCCCGCCTGTCACAAAATTACTAAAGTAATCGACATGCAGTTCGTAAGACCTAGGTTAATATAAAAGTTGGTGAACAACTATTCGACATAATGCATATTTGTCTAAGTCTTTCACATTTTCCTGATGGTATTTGTTAGACCCAAATTATAAGCAGATATTAATAGAGTCTGTGTGAAGTTAAATACTATGCTACAAGGTATTGCTTACTCAAATACGTGACTTATAAGGGGATCATAGTTCAAGCCTAAACCGCTGTAGCTACTAGCAACTTAGGCGATGATGATCAGTCAGTGAAGACAACTAATGAAATATATAGATACCTTGTCAATAGAATCGGTCCTTTCGCTATCAAACCCGCCTCCAATATTCACAATTTTCATTATCCGTCCAAACTTAGCCTCATGTTCAAATAATGCTTTGGCATATTTGAGTCCTTTAACATAGCTCTCGCCAGATCCATCTCCGTGGAAAGCTATTCCTGCAACCTATAAAGAAGAAAATTATAAATATAGTAAATATAGACAACCAGCGTCATTGTAAAACGGGACCCTGTTACTAAGACTTCGCTGTCTGACTGTCTGTCTGTCCGTCTGTCACCAGGCTGTATCTCATGAACCGTGATAGTAAGACATTGAAATTTTCACAGATGATGTATTTACGTGTTATTTAGTAAATATAGACCTGGATGTCTATATTTACTAAATAACACGTCATCATATATTTCAAAATGATAGTCCTCTTAAAGTTATCTAAAGAAGCTGTCATGCACCAGCACCTTCACCGGAAAAATTGCCGTCTGAGGTCTCAAGCCATCTAGCAAACTAAAAATGCAAAGTATGTAACATGACGTGACAGAAGGCGCCACCTTTGGGTTACCAACCATGCATAAATGCAAGCACTACGTCATTTCATATTGTTTTAGTTTTATTGCATTATTCCAAATGCAAAGCGTAAATCTAAACTCAAAGCTGGGAAATCATACATTTTATCGTTTGTTAGGCATTCTGCCGTTACGGCACAAACAACATACAGTTACACATAAATATATGAGTTCACTTGGTAAGATCCTTAAGGGATTTGTTCCACATTTGCCCCACTTTTTCTTCCTACATTCCAAAGAATTCCTCTTTTGCCCCACTTTAAATTTGATACCTGTTTCGCCCTACTTTATAGTACCAACGAAAGTATGGTTAGCAAATTTAAATCTGTTATAATATTATTCTGAAAGGCCTGTTGGTTCATTGGTTAGATAATATAGAAACGTAAAGCTAGGCCAAAATATGTGCTTTTTGGTTTCCATTCAAGACAAATCTTAAATGGTAGGTAAAGCGGTTATTTTGTTGTCTGGGTGGAACTGATCTATACTATGCAGGAAGTTAAAATGTATAAGTATGTTTGTCAATTTTCTAAATACCATATTTAACATAGTTTTCAACCTCCGTTTCTCCAATACCAAGTAGGCTACCACAAAGTCTACCATGGTATCCTACCTAGTTTGTGATCAGACACTTGTATGTAAGTAGTTCCCAATTACATAGGTAATAAAAAAAGAACCACGTCATCAATCATATTTTTTTTTAGTACTAAGTAAATTTCATAATTTTAAGTCACAATCAGAATCACAGAACGTTTACTAAATAGTCTTTTAATTATAAATCACAATTGGAATCACAGAAGGTTTACTAAATGATTAACTAGTATAGTTTTGAAAAACAGTGCGAAATCAACAGAATATAATTATAAGATACCTTACTTATAAAGTTTAAACATTTAAATATTAATTTTAATAATTACGGCTTATCGTATTCAACTTCATAAAACGCCCTTCTGTACTTTAACTATTATACAGATCACACACTAACAACAAAAAATAACGAATGTTGTCATATTCATGTTGCTTACATGTTGCAATGTATAGTCGCCCGGCCATCTCCCTTACTGATAAGATAATGCTTCCTGATTGGTCGGCCATTTCGTTGGCTTTAAAAAAGGGTTTGCAATTCGATATATTATAGTCAATTTTTTTACCTGCTCATAAGTTTGAACAAATTAATACTAACTGTGACAAAATATGATTGAATAATTATTGTTTTAAAAAGACTTTGCATGCTGTCTGTACTAAAATTCTATTAATTTGCACACAAAAAATATTCGAGGCGAATAAGGAAAGGAAAATAGGGCAAAACAGGAATAAAATATTAAATTCTATAAATACTCTACTTTGTAAATCTGAATAAATCATGTAAACTAGAAACTTAAATTCTGTGTTATTTAGTAAATATAGACCTGGATGTCTATATTTACTAAATAACACGTCATCATATATTTCAAAATGATAGTCCTCTTAAAGTTATCTAAAGAAGCTGTCATGCACCAGCACCTTCACCGGAAAAATTGCCGTCTGAGGTCTCAAGCCATCTAGCAAACTAAAAATGCAAAGTATGTAACATGACGTGACAGAAGGCGCCACCTTTGGGTTACCAACCATGACTCAGTTACTGACCTGGATGAGGAAGATCGTAATAATGGACGATCTCGCGAGGGTCACTGGAAGTGGCTGAATGCGGGTAGTGCAATACCTGATAGAAGGGAGCCCTTTGTCCAACAGATAACTTCATTCGGCTAAGGTATATGATGATGTTGAAAAAAAAAACTTTTTTATGATTGAGGTTACCTTAAGTCCGAAGTCAGCAGCTTGTTCTAATAATTCAACTGCCTCTGTTTGATAGTCACATCCAAATGTTAAAGAAATGGCTTCATCCTCAGTTTTTATTCTGATACGTAGTAACAGCCTGTAATATATTAATAATAAATACATATTTATCTAGGGACAACTTACACACTGCCATCTGATGCCAAACTAGGCAGAACCTACTGTGGCAACCAGACAACTGACAAACATACTTATATATTTCTAATTTAACATACATATTATAGATAAATTATACACTCAGATAAACGTGTTCATCACACAAAGATTTGTCCCGGGTGGGAATCGAACCCACGACCGCTGGGCAGTCAGGGTCACTAACCACTAGACCAACAGGCCAGTCAAGATTCAGTTTAGTTCAAATGTTTTTTTTTATATAACGCTGATGTATGGAACTTACACCCTCCACGTTCGCCTTACGTAGTTTTCTCCCACATAAAAAATTCCGCATTCGCCCTACATTTTATTCCCTTTTCGCCCCAAATGTAATATTTATTTAGAATTTAAGTTTCTAGTTTACATGATTTATTCAGATTTACAAAGTAGAGTATTTATAGAATTTAATATTTTATTCCTGTTTTGCCCTATTTTCCTTTCCTTATTCGCCTCGAATATTTTTTGTGTGCAAATTAATAGAATTTTAGTACAGACAGCATGCAAAGTTTTTTTTAAAACAATAATTATTCAATCATATTTTGTCACAGTTAGTATTAATTTGTTCAAACTTATGAGCAGGTAAAAAAATTGACTATAATATATCGAATTGCAAACCCTTTTTGAAAGCCAACGAAATGGCCGACCAATCAGGAAGCATTATCTTATCAGTAAGGGAGATGGCCGGGCGACTATACATTGCAACATGTAAGCAACATGAATATGACAACATTCGTTATTTTTTATTGTTAGTGTGTGATCTGTATAATAGTTAAAGTACAGAAGGGCGTTTTATGAAGTTGAATACGATAAGCCGTAATTATTAAAATGAATATTTAAATGTTTAAACTTTATAAGTAAGGTATCTTATAATTATATTCTGTTGATTTCGCACTGTTTTTCAAAACTATACTAGTTAATCATTTAGTAAACCTTCTGTGATTCCAATTGTGATTTATAATTAAAAGACTATTTAGTAAACGTTCTGTGATTCTGATTGTGACTTAAAATTATGAAATTTACTTAGTACTAAAAAAAAATATGATTGATGACGTGGTTCTTTTTTTATTACCTATGTAATTGGGAACTACTTACATACAAGTGTCTGATCACAAACTAGGTAGGATACCATGGTAGACTTTGTGGTAGCCTACTTGGTATTGGAGAAACGGAGGTTGAAAACTATGTTAAATATGGTATTTAGAAAATTGACAAACATACTTATACATTTTAACTTCCTGCATAGTATAGATCAGTTCCACCCAGACAACAAAATAACCGCTTTACCTACCATTTAAGATTTGTCTTGAATGGAAACCAAAAAGCACATATTTTGGCCTAGCTTTACGTTTCTATATTATCTAACCAATGAACCAACAGGCCTTTCAGAATAATATTATAACAGATTTAAATTTGCTAACCATACTTTCGTTGGTACTATAAAGTAGGGCGAAACAGGTATCAAATTTAAAGTGGGGCAAAAGAGGAATTCTTTGGAATGTAGGAAGAAAAAGTGGGGCAAATGTGGAACAAATCCCTTAAGGATCTTACCAAGTGAACTCATATATTTATGTGTAACTGTATGTTGTTTGTGCCGTAATGGCAGAATGCCTAACAAACGATAAAATGTATGATTTCCCAGCTTTGAGTTTAGATTTACGCTTTGCATTTGGAATAATGCAATAAAACTAAAACAATATGAAATGACGTAGTGCTTGCATTTAGTGTTATTAATTTTGCCCTCAATTTACACCACCGGAATTCAGCGCTAGGGAAGACGAGACATTCCCCGTATTTGTGCACACTTGTTGCATGCAGATAAAACGACTGTTTGGGTAGAGCCGTAGTTACGAGATCATCTCGATATCTGTGGAGACTTGTTGCATATTTATAATTTGAATGTTTGAGTTGAGTTGAAATAAAGCTCTGCGCTTGATTGCTGCAAGTTCAACCTCCCCACAGTATCACAATTTGTGTGTACCACAGTATACATTGTGACAAACTTTTTTGTAGTTTTTTTGTTTTTTTGTTAATATTTAACAATCAAAATAGCTAAACTATACACGGCTAGGTAAGCAGTAAACCTCTATAACCTTAGTATTCTGCTCCAGTGCCCCCTTTTTTCGCCATTTCCTAGATGGTCGGGTCACGTACCCTGGGTGGGCTTTGGATCCCGAATTGCCGACTCCTTCTAGGTCGGAAAAGCGACTAACCCAAAATAAATATAATGTAATCAATTATTACCCACCTAGCGTCACGCCAATATTTCTTCAAATTCTTTAATTCATTAGACGAGTCAAACACGGTATATCTCAGTCCTGTTTCATTCGCATACTTGATGTGTGCAGGTTGTTTTATTGGCGTTGTGTAAATCATATTTCTGAAAAAATACAAATTTTAATATAGGCCATTTCACTTCAACTGTCAGAAAAATACAAATTATAAAAAAATGCATTACATTTTACTACAAACATTCGTTTTGAACAGTACTCCATACAATAAGGTATAATATATAAATTAATATCATATTATATAATTGTAGTATATACCTACTAGATAAGCATACTTATATTTTCTAAATGCAAACATATTATAGATTTAAAAATGTATGCTGTGATCGTTTGGGCATTAAGCAAGGATGAATGGAAGAAGATTGCAAAAAGAAGTATGCCTAGCCTATGTGAATAGTACATCCGGAAGAAGAAGACCTCTTAGAACATTCTCTGACCAAATTAGAGATTTTCTCAAGAAAGGCCAGGTTAGTAGTATCCTAAACCGGCGAGCATGTATGAAGAATATAATGCTAGTAAACGAAGCAAAAAAGTTGGGTAAAGATCGTAACAAATGGAAATCCGTTGTCTCTGCCTACCCCTCTGGGAAACAGGCGTGAATCTAAGTATCTATACATGTATTATAGATAAACTACACCCGGAGACAGAAAAAATAATCATGCTCATTACACAAAGGATTGTCCTAGGTGGGGTTTGAACCCACGACCTCTGTCTGTGCAGTTAAATATAGGAATTTCTTGAACCTATCGAAGCGAGCGTGCCGCTGCAGCGGCCGGCGAAGTGCCAGAACCGAGTCGGTCCTATATTACATTTGGTAGATGTTTCTTTATGAGTAAGAGTGAAAATATTATGTTGAGCGATAAAAGCGTTATGATAAAAAACAGTAGGAGTCTAAATATATTTACGTTAATGATATTATTAATTACAATTGTTGGAAACACGAGTGTTATGAACATCGCCGGCAGCACTACAAATAGTGCGAATGAAAACTTTAGGGTGAACATTTTTAGGAAGAGTGATTTTTTTTATTACAACTCGTTAGGAAGAACAATTTCGGGTAAAGAACTTTAGGTGAGCCAATATGGACCCGATATACTACTTTTCTTTTTTAATACATCTACTTCTATAAATAATGACACCCAGACTCAAGACAAACAGATATGTTCATGCACACAAAAATCTGTGCTGGGTGGGAATCGAACCCACGACCAGCGACGTGAAAGGCAAGTATTTACCAACGTCAATGATGATGCTCGTTGTTAACATGTAGGTATTTAAATGCTACGCTATTTCTGCGTTGTTTGTGAAGCAATTTTAATAGATAACAAACACGCTAGATATAGTAGAATTCAGAATATAAGCCCCTAACGTATGAAGTAGATATATATCTACGTACCTTGACGTAACATTTAGCCGTCTTAACTTATACATCTCATTAGGTGAGGCACAATCAAAGCCCAAACCTTGAGATATAGCCAGTCTCAACATCATTGGAGTGTCATTAGCTTTCATCGCTGCAAAAAAATATTGGACATTAGATATTTACAAAATATTCATTGGTTTTTAAAATTAAATAAAAAATAAGAAAAGGTTTTTATTTAGTTAAGTATACATAATTATTTAATAATAATAATAATATGTTGGGACGATGTCACACAGATCATCCTAGCCCTATCAAAAATTTCTAGTTACATATAGATTTAGGTACACGGATTGTTAATACATTTATAAAAATTATTTTATAATAGTGTCTAATGATATTTATCTAGCTTGTATTAAGTTATTGTCAAAGAAACAATAGTTTAGGTTTAATTATCGAAATTTATAGTTTAACCTATATTTTGCTACCTATTGTCTGAATTATCTTACGCAACAATACTATAGAAGATTCTACATCATAATTTTATGCAATAAATTTTTATTGGGAAACAGATTTGACCAACATCAGACTCATGTGTCTGAAACATGTGACCAACAGTAATGCTAATTACCCAATCAGATGAATGTTACAAGATAGAAATAACGCAAATAATGCAAAGGTTTATTTTGTTTATTAACCTATGAAATTGCCGTGTTTTAATAAAGATTGTTAATAGACATTCTGCTTAAAATTCCTAATTCCAACTGAGAGTTCTAATCCACTAGATTTTCCTGTACTACCACTATTTCTGTGACCATGGAACAAGTTAAATTTCCTGTTAGGTTGAAAAACTAGTTCTAACTATTCCATAAAAAGTGTACAGACCAGCCGCATACTGCAAGTTTGTATGACTATCAAAAACCTTCGCCGTATTCGATGGATACAGAGGAGGTAGCCAAACCATGCCCCGAAAAAAGTTGAGCCAAGAAGCTACTTGTGATTGTATGGTGAACTGTCTGCCAATATTTAAAAACGCAGGGTCTTAAGAACTGATTCTACGTGTATTATCGAGGTTTACTGTGAAATTACAAATAGCTTTCAAATGAGTCGTAAAAATTTAAGTGCGGGTGGGACTCAAGAGTTAACCGTGGTATTCGGACTCTTAAATTACTCGGACTATTAAATTTATTTATAGCTTACCCTGAGTAAATACAATATAGTTTTGTTTATAAATAACATTACAATAATTTAGAGTTCCTAAAGATATATTAGCTATAACCATATTAGTAAAAATTCAAAACTACATTAAACCTATAAAATAAACTAAATCTAAACAGCGTCAAAAAAATTGTCTTGTTTGATGAAAAACAACAAATTAGAATATTAAACATTACCGCACCATGTCATTTATTAGACTAATTTCTAAATTACATGGCGAGCCATTCCTGGGATTTAAACATGTAAGGATGACAATAGAGAAGTGTGATAACTTTCTAATTCTATCACATCAAAATATAAAGCAAAATTCTAGACATAGAACTTTTTAATGAAAAATATGAAATAGATACCCTTTGTTCAATTGTTTTATATAAATGTGTTACGTGAACTATCTGTAAATGATTGCTATCATATTTTTAATTTAAAATTATTGACTCTGTCTCAAAATGAATAATTCGGACTCAATACAGAAGTCATTTAATGGTCCATTAAGTTTATAACGTAATGTAGACTCTAGTCAACCAAGACGAGAGAATGTAATCGCTCTTATCTACTACCTCTTTACTACAAAGCTCTTCAGTCGTGGTTGCCACACTCTGTGCACTGCACCATCTTAAAATTACAGATATATCAAATGCTATGTTGCGCACTGTCTTTGCCAGATCTTGCTAGATCTTTCAAACCGATGCCAATTTTTTAGGAAATTTAGTAATTTTGTACAAGAATAAGGTTTCAAAATCAATTAACAAAAGAACCGCCAGTAAAGATATTATCTGAAAAATTCTAAAGACATAAAAAAATACAAAATTGCATTCAAACTCAAAGTCAAAAATCATTTATTCCGTAAAAAAATTACTGTTATGTGGAATCGTCATTTATTTACCCTACCGCGTAGTGCATGACGTGGCAGCTACTGAGAAACACTGCCAGAAAACTCAGTAGGAATCCTTTTTTAAAATAAAATGTAATTAAGATTAATTACAATCATGTGTGTTGACTCAGACAGAACAACTCAATCCAAAGCACTATTGTCACTTAAATAATCAGAACTTTTGTAATATGCCTTGCTACACAATTTGTCTTTAATCATTCTTTTAAACTTATTCGTAGACAATTCTCTAATATCATTGGGAAGTTTGTTACAGAATCTTATACATTGAAAATAATAGCCAATACCTAATTTAAACAAGACTCAGAACAACTATTTATGGGCCACACAAATAGTTGTTCGGCGCGGAAATCGATCCGGCCAGCTAGCGAACGGTGAGGCGACTGTATTAGTTGGTGCGCCACACGTGCAGTCAAAAATTACTTTACTTTACTTAGGGTCTGTTTCACAATGTCCAGATAAAGTCCCGAATAAGCTACTTGCAACTTATCTATCGAATAAAGACATCGTTTGAGTTTCATAATCCATAAATAGTTCTAACTGGCAAATAAACTGCAACATAAACTATTGGTCAGATCAAGCTTCAGATAGCAAATTTAACTGATAGATAAGTTATCTGACAGATGTCATTCGATGCTTATTTCGGTGGTGTTTATTGTTAGACTTGTGTTTTATTGCATATAATTAAATAAAATTGTAATATTTGATATCTACTATTGAAGACGAAATTGATGAATTTTTTGATCGTGTAACGGAACCGCGCATAAATCCGACACCGCTAAGAAAAACACCACCGAAACATTTGACGTTTATTTATTTAACTTTCGTACGTTTAATTTCACGCAAAAAAAAATCAATTTATGTATGTATTTTTGTTGATAATAGTTAGAAGATAAATTTGAAAAAATTTATGCAAACCTGAAAATGCTAACCATAAAAAATGAGTAAAAAGATATTTTTAGGTGTGTTTATCATAAGAAATGTATTTATAGGTTGTCTGTTTCGTTAGACGGAACGACAAAATGCGACGTTGCCAAACCTAACTAAAAGTAACTGCCGAATAGCTATCTGGCATTTTTCGGGAAGGTGGTGGTGAAACGCAATGTGTTTTATCCAGAAATTATATCTGTCAGTTTATTTATTAGTTAACTATCCGACACTTTATTCGTACATTGTGAAACAGACCCTTAAAACATTAATTTACTTTATTCAACCCGTAATTAATTTACTTTTTTATGATCAACTGACGTACTTTGTACATATTTCTGGAAAACATCATCTACGCTAGATGTTAACCCGGACGGTGGATATTGGAAATATTCAAACATGTTTTCAGAATTATAGATAATAAACAAATATATCGGATTACACTTTTTGGATTCATCCTAACATCCTATCCTCCATTGCACCTCTTGTAAGTCAAGATCAATAGTGGCACGTAATGAAAAGGCTCTGATTGGCCCAGGCACGTTTCAACGTGTATTGGATCATTAATCAGAAAGAAACAAAGAGGATATACAACAAAATAATTCCACTTCCCGCCAGGCCAAGCGGGACGCAGAATTATATAACGAGTAAAGTTTCGACTTTTATAATTTCTCTTAAATAGTTATAGCTGCAATTGACAAAAAGTATTCACTGAGATGACGGCAAACTTGGTGAAAATTGCTGAACCCTTTCCTCAGTACTATTTTAGAGTAAACCTAATGCATCACAATTCTTTCTCTTTGATGAATATGATAAAGATTATATTAAATTTATTTATAAATTACCCTGAGTGAATACAATATAGTTTTATTTATAAATAACATTACAATAATTTAGAGTTCCTGAAGATATATTAGCTATAACTATATATGTAAAAGTTCAAAACTACATTAAACCTACATAGATATAAAATAAACTAAATCTAAACAGCGTCAAAAAAAATGTCTTGTTTGATGAAAAACAACAAATTAGAATATTAAACATTACCGCACCATGTCATTTATCAGACTAATTTCTAAATTACATGGCGAGCCATTCCTGGGATATTCTGAAATATCCTGGGACATTATTCACACACGGCCATCTGACCCAAACTAAGCAGAGCTGGTACTATGGATTCCAGACCACTAATATATTAGATATTTTACTTTTTTTTCTGTAAATACATACTTATATAGATAATTACACCCAGAATCAGGACAAATGTTCATGCAGACAAATATATGTCCTGGGTGGGAATCGAACCCACGACCTGCGGGGTGGGAGGCAGGTATCTTACTAACCACGCCAACGAAAAGTACAGTTATTGCAAAGAAAAAAAAATATTACAAATTAATGAAAATTAATTGGCGGCATTTGGCGATAAACAATGTTCATTGCAGTTATCCTTTCAATATAATTCAAACAAAATATCTCACCATAAAATATTTTAACTCTTGGCATCATCTGTTTGAAATGCTGTATGCGCCGGTAAGCCTCGTCCATATCAAATATGTAGAAGGGCTGTTTCTGATTCCCGTTTTCTATCAAATTTCTAGCCACATTCTGAGGTTCCAAATCTGTTATCACTTTTAATTCCATATTCTAAAACAATTATTGAGAATGTTAACGCAACTTGTTATAATTTAAACATATACCTTTATAAATATATCGCATACGACTTCTTCAGTAAATATAAAAATTATATCCATATGTCGCCATAGAGCTGTCGGTGGTCGCTCGAATCTTCACCATCCACCATCAGACATTAGTGTAGTAGTGGGTGTGTTTACTTTATACGATTAAAAGTCTTAGATCAATTTCCAAATCAATTTAGATACACTTTGAAAAAATAAATGAAACACAACAAAACGTATAACACTGGATAAATTTTCAATCACTATATAGGTGCAGATACACGGATATAGCCAGGAACGCCCGACGGCTTCAATATTCGACCGCACTGGCCGGCTGCTCCTCCAAAAGTGTCGAGCGCGCCGCTCAGCCGATGAATCTTAGACTCCGTCGAGCGCCGACAGATGGCGCTTGCATTCCGATGATGACACGATTGTGACACATAAGTTTATTCGTAACTCATGAGAAATCTATACATATAATAAAATCATAGGAAAGTCAAAACTGTACATTGAATATTTTTTCAAAAGGATACTTGGGGCGTGATCTGCAATCGATATCGAAGCCAAAAATATAGTTTTTAGAATGTTTGTCTGTTTATCTGTTTGTTTGTATGTATGTCCGGGATAAACTCAAAAAGTACTGCATGGATTTACTTCAAATTTTGCATGAATATTACTAAGAGGTTGGGTCAACATATAGGCTACATATTATCATGCTTTCACGTACGGGGGACGAGCTGTGATAATTTATAAAGTTTAACGCAGGTAAAACCGCGGGGCACAGCTAGTAATAAAAATAAATGTATAAATGAAATATTAAGTTTGTATAAGAAAAAAATAAATGTAAATCTATACATATAATAAAATCGTACGAAAGTCAAAACTGTACATTGAATATTTTTTTAAAAGGATACTTGGGGCGTGATCTACAATCGATATCGAAGCCAAAAATATAGTTTTTAGAATTTTTGTCTGTGTGTCTGTTTGTCTGTATGTATGTCCGGGCTAAACTCAAAAAGTACTGCATGGATTTACTTCAAATTTTGCATGAATATTACTTAGAGGTCGGGTCAACATATAGGGTACATATTATCATGCTATCACCAACGGGGGAGGAGCTGTGATAATTTACAATATTTAACGCGGGTAAAACCGCGGGGCGCAGCTAGTTCTAAATAAATCCACGCAAACACAAATCTAAATATCTACCAGTATTTAGTAATTTATTGTATTGTTAACTTAAAAGGAAATTAAATTTATATATAATATAAGATACCTTTTGGTAGAGGCAACAATAGAAGTAGATAAGTGGGCACAATCTAAACGTTTACATTAACAACTTACATTTATAATATTCTAAAACTAAGGTATTTAATGAAGATTCATATAAAAACTAGAAATGATAGCATACCGAAGAAACTGATGGTGCTCCTGATTATCCAATATTAACGTGATTCTGAAAAGGTTCTGAATCGTGTTTAAGGCCCAGAATTCTGCACGAATGTATCTCACACAAGCAATGCCCGCGGACTTCGTTCCGCGTTATATATTTTTTTGTACCTGCCCGTTTGCCCCGCTTAATACTTCGGGTTAAAAGTTCGGGATAAATAAAAAATTATGATGATGCATCATAGCCTACTAACGTAGCTTTCTATTGGTGAAATAATTATGAAAATCGGTTCAGTAGATCAAGAGATTACCACTTACAACGTCACAACCTCACAAACTCACAAACGTTACCTCTTTATAATATTAGTATAGATGAGTGGCGAGATAATTTGGCTCAGAATTCATTTTTTAAATGCTATATATTGACTAATTGCGCTGTCTTTCTAATCATCTTGTGAGATTAATATTCTGATTAAAGTTGCATATTGATATCTTTCCAACAGCTAGTAAATATGGGATAAACCGTTGCAGCTATCTTTTTTGATAAGTAAGAAACCTTGAAAATTTGAAAACAGGTTCTGAATCGATCGGAATATAAACCCACAAAAAGGCTAATGTACGTTTTATGAAAGTGCTGACGGTAGTTTTTTTATTTAATAAATCATCTCAATGCGTTAGCGGGGTAGCTGTGCGCTGAAGTCTGGGCTTAAACTGTCATTAAATTGTCAAAACCGACACGACATACCGTACAGCAACTATATAATATGTACAGATTTTAATGACCGAATCTTGATTATGACTGAAAAATCTGTTATAGTATGTTATCATTTTTGAGAGAATATGTGACGTATTCATCTAATATGATTTAATTTCATTATCATCCCCTTAAGCAGTCTACATGGCTGGGTCTAAGTTCTTTAAGGCCTGCCGTACAAACATAATCAAAAGATCTCCGACTTAACCCTACACCTTATGGAAGAAAGACAGGAAATGGTTCTAGCATCCTCAGACGATGCTGGCACCTTCACAGTCTCAAAGTCTTGGACGTGCTGAGGTCTCCTCAAAGACGATTAAGCGACTACCTGTATTTCGAGGTATTAAAATATCTTCAAGCTTGAATACTGGAGATAACTTTGCATTAATTGTAATGGCGAGCCACTCATCTTAGTCATCGTCGATTTGCCGATGGTATAGTAGTCATAGCTCTGACCTTATAAGACGTTAGAAGTGCAATGGCTTGAATCTATACTTGAGAGTGTATTAAATTCACGCAATAAGTTTTAGGTAGGCTGTTACATACACTTTATTTTAGATTGGATACATTGTGGAGCAACTGACAGCAGTTAATAGCGAGTTGTGTTCACGCTGTCAGAGTTCTGTTCCAAAATTCTCTGTACCACGTGAGAATTTAAACATTTGAGATGCTTAGATATTTCATTTAATATATTTCAACGTGAAGTTTGTCTTAAAAAATATTTGAGCTTAATAATTATTATAAAAAAATATTTAAATTAAGGGGAACAAAAACATGAAAAGAATTGTGCATAGAATAATGTCATGCAATCATTTAAAGTTGAATGGATTTGAATTCATTAAAACGAGTATAATGAAGAAACATTAGTAATGATATTTTATTTGTGTCACATATACAATGCACGATGAAACTATAAAGCCTTTGAGGGTCTCGGGCACTAAAATTATTTGAAATTTGTGATAAAATACTTAATTAATCCCCCATAATCATACGTATCATGCGTAAGCAATGCTCTATTACTTCCCAATTTCAAATGATACTAAGCAGTGTTTGAAATATGCCAGTAATATTTCCCGAGTCTCACAATAACGGTTTTATATTCATAATTTTAGTACAGAACCCTAGAATTGATACGGATCTTTCAAAGCAATTTTCTCAGAAATGGAGACAAATAATAAAAAAAACAAAACAACGATTACTAGTTAAACTGCAATTATATAATGGTACTATTGTTAATTTAACGATTATTATCCTATAATTAACGATAAATTACTTAACGACGCATAAATACTTTTCAAGAACAATAATTATTCCATCTCACTGACTTTAACAAAAACAAGACTATTAATTAATTACATATTTACACTAATATTATAATGTCGAAACTTTGTGAGTTTGTGAGTGTGTATGTTTGTTACTTTTTCACGTCTAAACGGCTAAAATGATTTTAATAACATTTGGTATGGAGTTAGCTGACAACCTGGATTAAAACATAGGCTATATGAAGTTTAACGCGGGAAAAACCGCGGGGCACAGCTAGTACAATATAATAATATCCCGGACGTGCCACAAAGTACCATCTAGTCCAAATTAAGGAAACCTTGTACTATGGATACTAGATTACGAATAGAAATACTGTTTCTTTTTAATATATAATTTGTCTGCACGTGTGGCGTAGCGGCTAAGACAGTCGCCTTGTCGCTTCATGTCGCGGGTTCGAGTCCCGCGCAGGACAATTATTTGTGTAAACCATAATTAGTGGTTCTGAGTCTGCATGTTATTTGTGTCCGTCTATTACATGTTTGTAAAGTACCCCGCGACACAGGCATTATATTCCCTAGTGTGGGCGTTGTCTATTCCAAAAAAAAAATATAGTTAAAGAATTTTTTTTTCTATTCGTATTATCATAATATATATTATAATCAAGAGAGGTAGGGCATTCGCTCGAAGAGCAGCCCGACTGGGGAAGTACCTCTGTAACGTATAAAACGTTACGTACCTATTTTAGTGGCATGATCTCGCTTGCCGTGCATTCGAGACAACCGGTTCCCGATGAGTGGCTATCGCTGTTTAGCGGCCCTCGCCCCGCGACCTGAGACTCTCGAGACTCGGGAAGCAAGCACACGTAGACGTTGCTCGCGCATTTCTTTTTATTATAATTATAATTTTACGCAACAATATACGAATAACAGTTTAATAACAAGTTCTTACCATACTAAAGAAGATATATATATATCAGTGAAAACCAGCCGTGTATAACGGATTATTTTTTATCGCCCCCCATACAGGGGTTCAAGTTTGGGGCTAAACTTATATCTGGTCGAGGCCCTATACCTACATGAAGGAAGTCTGTCTCCCGCTGCCCTAGACGGTTCCTGAACGGCTGGACGCCACTCTTTCCTGGCTGCCAGGCTGCCGATCACCGCCTTCGCGTCGCGTCGTCGCTTCAGTCCAAGGGGAGTCAAGTACCTAAGCTCGGCAGAATTAAGATAACGACCGGCCTGTTACCCACGGCCTACCACCATTTTGTTTTTTTACAATTTTCCTTTTAGTTATTTATTAAAATAACAATTTTTGTTCACGGAGTTTGGGTTTCATTTAACAAAACCCAAGAATAACCGTAACATTGGCGCCCATAACGTGTTTTTTTTTTAAATAAAGGTCGTTATTTTAATCACTGTATTCTGCCGAGAGTAGATGGTGTTGTGTATGGTGTTTTGTGTTTGTTTTTTTTATTTTTGTGAAACGTTATTATTATTTTTGGTTGCCAGTAACTAAGGTGTACGAAATTAAATATAATTCTAGTGTGGTCTGTGTTTATTACCGTGTGTTTATTTAATTGCAAAAGTACTGTCGACAAACAAAATACTTATTACCTA
The DNA here is from genome assembly GCA_951640165.1 of Pseudoips prasinana. Lineage (NCBI taxonomy): Eukaryota > Metazoa > Arthropoda > Insecta > Lepidoptera > Nolidae > Pseudoips > Pseudoips prasinana. The sequence goes on from OX621239.1 coordinate 12,891,446, forward strand.
ATGATTTTTAATAAATTTGCATGTGTATTTTTTAAATTATTCTCTACATAATTAAATACAGTCAGCAATTAAATAATCCTGATTTTGTTTATATTTGTGATTTTGTAGGTATCCATTTTTTGTCCTTATTTTTAAAATAATTCCTTTAAATCTAATTAATTCATTATAATTCCCTGCTATCTACTTTTAAGAAGTAGGTATAGTCAGCATTACATTTTTTCTATTGTATTATCTATTTGTTACATATAATTTATTTTGACATTTTATAATCCATATTATTATTAGGTAAAGTCAGCAAAATAATATTATTTAATTCATTCCACATTATTATAATTACAATCTACATACTAAATAATCCGCAATTTTATTATTTTGTTTGTTTTTATTTTAATGTATAGTTTTTATTGATATTATTACTTATTTTTATTATGATTAGAAAATGTTTTCATTTTGTTGAAATATAATGGCAACGGAATTGATAAACAATTAAATTGTGTGTTCTATTATATATTTATATAAAAAAAAAAAAAAAAAAAAAAAAATTGTTAATCTTCTTCGTACACATTAGTTGCAATTTTGTATGTTGCTTATTTGTTTATTTTATTGTAGTACTTAATTTTTTTTATTTTTGAGTAAATTTGAAAAACAACCAAACGTTACTAAATTCTTAGTTACTATTGTAACAGACGGAGTTGTTTGTTGTTTTTTTATTAGCAATACTGTTCAATAGCTGCCCGGCAACGGTTTATATATATATATTTGTTTTTGCGATAATTCTTATAATGGCCTACCGTATTAAGTTTATGTCACTACAAAAGTCGGAGTTAGAGTATGAGGTTGCTATAAGGGGCGTAACACCTGCTAGCACGGTTATAGAACTGCGCAAGCAAATAGCAGAATGTGGACCTGTATTTCCTTCGGAAGATATTCTCATTGGGGTTCATGAGCCGGCTAAGGATCTGGAGGGTGTACTAGACGTAATTGAAAGAGTTAATAAGAATTTGGAACTTAAACCCTTAGATAAGAATACTTTTCTTCGTACAGAAAACATGCTTAATCATCTATACCATCGGCTTAATCGCATTGCTTGTAGTGATGCACTTAAGAAAACATACAATGAATGTGTCGATTTATATAAGGCGGCTTCTGATAAACTTAGTTCTCTAACAGATTCCACCGTAGATCACCTTGGTAATGCTATTGCTGACGGTCAGCTTTCTGCCATTGCACCTATAAACGTATCAGTATCTTGCGAAGGGAATGGGAACAAGTTTTCTAAATTGAGATTTGATGGGAAATCATGTGTTCGAGCGTTTATTCAACGTTGTGAAGAGTTTTGTGCCGCCAAGGACATTCCCAACGATAAAATTCTCGCTCAAGCACTGGATATATTTTCTGGTGATGCTTTAAATTGGTACAGGAGCATTAGGGACTTGGTGTCTGGTTGGAATGATCTAGTTACTCTATTGAAACGTGATTTTGATCAAGTGGATTATGATTACAAGCTGTTAAACGAAATAAGGTGTCGTACTCAGGGCGAAAGTGAGAATATTGTCATATATTTATCAAATATGGAAGGTCTCTTTTCCAGGCTAACAAATAAGTTGCCTGATTGTGAAAAAATGGAAATTATACTGCATAATATTCGTCCGACATATCTCAATGCATTAGCGTCTAGTCCAGTTATTAATAACATTAATGATTTGCGAACAATATGTCGCAATTATGAAAGCATCCAATCACGATTTTCCCAATTCAGAGAACCGCCAAAACAAACATCGACAACTTTAGCACCAGAGTTTGCTTATTCTGGCAGTTCATCTAGTAAGGGCTATTATTCTAATAAATTCCAGTATGGAAGCCGGGTTAATAATAGTATTGGCGATAGGGGTAGTTCGGGTCAGCACTTAAGCGGAAATGCACAAAGATTAATAGCGTCTCATAGTGATAAATATGTACATGCAGTTGGTGCTAGTTCTCAGAAACCACGTTTCTGTCCCCGTTGCCGTAATGATACGCATAATCTAAGGCAGTGTACAGAACGTGATATTGTATGTTTTTCCTGCGGCCAAAAGGGAGTTAAGGTTCCCGATTGTCCACACTGTGCGGGTTATAAGAGTCCCGTTCCAAAAAACTAGTTTGTGAGAATCGTGTTGACAGTAGATTCCAATTGAATGACTGGAACGAATGGCTACAAACTATAAGAGTGTTTTTTAATTCTTACATGGTCCACACGATTCTCGGAAAAGACTGTAATCTCGATGACAGACCTTATGTTTCTGTTAAGATTAATGATATGTCAGTTTCTGGACTTTTAGATTCCGGCTCAGCTGTCACTATTATAGGGAACGGTGCACACTCTATCCTGGAGAAAAGTGGGTTGTCATTAGTTAAGGATGAACTTATTACAGTTACAGCTGCTGGTGGACAAAAGTTTACAAGTCTAGGTTACATCGATATTCCCGTAAATTTTGATGACAAGTTTCATGTGCTCAGAGGTATTGTGGTGCCTGAAATTAAAACAAGTTTAATCTTGGGTATCGATTTTTGGCGCAGTTTCAAACTTTGCCCTAAGTACATCAGTAGCATTACTACTGGAAGTGTGGCCAATTCTCCTTCCGATTCCCGGGTGGATTATATTCAAGGTTACGCTACTCTTGATGCCTCTCAAAAGCTTGCGGCTAGCAAGATTATACAACAATTTGAGGACATTTCCTTTCAAACCAAGGGCCTTGGGAAGACAAGCCTTATCACACATCGTATTGACACTGGAACAGCTCAGCCAATACGACAACGGTATTATAGAATGTCTCCCGAGAAGCAGCGTATTTTGACTGAACAAGTTGATGAAATGCTGGCATTGGATGTGATCGAGCCTTGTGAAAGCGCTTGGTCATCTCCAGTTCTTATAGTCACTAAAAAGAACGGTCAGCCAAGGTTTTGCTTGGACAGTCGTAAACTCAATTCAGTCACTAAGCGTGACGCTTATAATCTCCCTTACATTTCGGAGATATTGGACAACTTGCGTGAAGCTCGATATCTTTCTACTATCGATTTATCAAAGGCCTTTTGGCAGATTCCTATAGCCGCAGAAGATCGAGACAAGACTGCTTTTTACGTTCCAGGAAGGGGAAGTCTGTGTTTTAAGAGAACAGCCTTTGGATTAACTAACGCACCTGCTTCCCAGCAGAGGCTGGTTGATCTTTTGTTTTCCGAATTTGAATTGAATGTTTTCGCATATTTGGATGACGTCATTGTCATCTCCAAAGATTTTGATACTCACGTGACACTCCTCTTACGTGTTCTAGAAAAATTGAAGCGTGCAAACCTAACGGTGAATTTAGAAAAGTGTAATTTCTTTAGTTCACAGCTTAAATACTTGGGGTATGTCGTGGATAGTGGTGGTTTGCGTACAGACCCGGAGAAAGTAGAGGCAATACTTAATTATCCGACACCTAAAAGTCGCAAGGACCTGAAACGTTTTTTAGGAACCGCAACTTGGTACAGGCGTTTTGTCCCCAATTTCAGTACTATAGCTGGGCCATTGAACAAACTTACGTCTACCAGGAAGGGTTCTCCTGCCTTTAACTGGACTCCAGAAGCGGAAGCTGCTTTTCAAAAGCTCAAAGAGTGCTTAGTTTCTGCTCCAGTATTGTCTTGTCCCGATTATTCAAGGCCGTTTGAGGTGCACACGGATGCAAGCAGCTATGGCATAGGTGCTATGCTTACGCAGAATTTGGATGGCAAGGAACATCCCATTGCTTACATGAGCAGGTCGTTAACAGCAGCCGAGCGGAATTATAGTATCACCGAGCGCGAAACATTAGCTGTCATTGCTGCCCTCGAACACTGGCGATGCTATTTGGAGAACGGTCAGCAATTTACCGTATATACTGACCATAGTGCTCTCAAATGGTTTTTGTCACTAAGCAACCCTACTGGCCGGTTGGCACGATGGGGTGTACGCTTGTCTGCGTTCAACTTTGTGATTAAGCACCGAAAAGGGGTAGACAATGTTATCCCTGACGCGCTTTCAAGGTGTATTCCGGTCAATACCATTCGTCTTTCCGACTCTTATTTGGACTCTCAGGACACTTGGTACAATAAAATTTATGATGGTTGCGTAAACAATCCTGAAAAGTTTCCCAATTTCATTATAAAGGGCGATGCCTTATTTAGACTTACCAAGAACAAGCATGAGCTTACTTCTGAATTTTCATGGAAAGAGGTCATTCCCTTGGAGTTGCGCAATGGTATTCTTACCAAGAACCATTGTGAGCCCACTGCTGGTCACATGGGAATTTTCAAAACTTATCGTCGTCTTGCGTTATGCTACTACTGGCCCGGTATGTACCAGGATGTAGTTAAATTCGTGGGTAGTTGCGAGAAGTGCTTATCGTATAAATCTCAGAACCACCAGATATTGGGTGAAATGGGTCGGCCAAAGCATTGTTCTCGGCCATTTCAAATGCTGTCCATAGATTTGATGGGTCCACTACCGACCACTAGGAAGCAGAATAATTTTATATTAGTAGTTACATGCTGTTTTTCCAAATTTTGCCTAATATTTCCGATTAAAAGAGCGACGGCTGACATTATCACTAAGTTCTTGGAGGAGTCTGTGTTTCTAGTCCACGGCGTTCCTCAGACTATCCTTATGGACAATGGCCCTCAATTTACCGGCAAAGTAACCGAAGAGCTGTTTAGGAAATACAATATTCCGAATGTTCAGTATACACCCAGATATACCCCTCAGGTTAATTTGGTTGAGCGTTATAATAGGACCATCATTACTTGTATATCTACCTATGTCAACGATGACCACAGATCGTGGGACTTATTCATACCAAAAGTGCAGTTTGCCATTAATAGTTCGGTGAACGAGGCCACTGGTTTTACTCCTTCATTTTTGGTTTTTGGACGTGAGCTTGTAGCTTGTGGTTCTCATTATACAGACAATGATTTGGGTGATGAGATTATCTTTTTACCGCGAGATCGTTACGCTGAAAATTTAGGTTGTTTATCGGGTATATTTAATGACGTACAGTCCAAACTTTGGCAGGCTCATGCTAAGAATACGTCTCATTACAATTTACGCCGTAAATTTGCGGAGTTTAATGTGGGTGACGTTGTTATGAAACGAACTTATTTTCTGAGTGATAAGGAATCTCGATTTTCTAAGAAGCTGGCTCCCAAATTCATTAAGGCAAAAGTTATTGCCAAGAAATCACCATTGGTCTATGAGCTAGAGGACATCAAGGGTAAGAATCTAGGCAAGTGGCATATTAAAGATTTGAAGTTAGCTAGTTTAGGGGGGGTTGATTAAAGTGTAGTTGAGCTTTTTTTTTTTTATTTTCTCAAGGTATAGCAGACGCTGAGTAGGATCTTGTTTTTTTTAGAACTAACAAGACCCTATGTTGCGCGGGGGGTATGTAACGTATAAAACGTTACGTACCTATTTTAGTGGCATGATCTCGCTTGCCGTGCATTCGAGACAACCGGTTCCCGATGAGTGGCTATCGCTGTTTAGCGGCCCTCGCCCCGCGACCTGAGACTCTCGAGACTCGGGAAGCAAGCACACGTAGACGTTGCTCGCGCATTTCTTTTTATTATAATTATAATTTTACGCAACAATATACGAATAACAGTTTAATAACAAGTTCTTACCATACTAAAGAAGATATATATATATCAGTGAAAACCAGCCGTGTATAACGGATTATTTTTTATCGCCCCCCATACAGGGGTTCAAGTTTGGGGCTAAACTTATATCTGGTCGAGGCCCTATACCTACATGAAGGAAGTCTGTCTCCCGCTGCCCTAGACGGTTCCTGAACGGCTGGACGCCACTCTTTCCTGGCTGCCAGGCTGCCGATCACCGCCTTCGCGTCGCGTCGTCGCTTCAGTCCAAGGGGAGTCAAGTACCTAAGCTCGGCAGAATTAAGATAACGACCGGCCTGTTACCCACGGCCTACCACCATTTTGTTTTTTTACAATTTTCCTTTTAGTTATTTATTAAAATAACAATTTTTGTTCACGGAGTTTGGGTTTCATTTAACAAAACCCAAGAATAACCGTAACACCTCCACCTTACAGAAGACATTCCTTAATAATAACATTAATAATTTAATGTTGCGTTTCTGAGTGTAAGTAAGGTCGCCAGAGCTCATCGGGTTGCCGACTCTGAAAGGCCGGCAACGCACCCGCGACTCCTCTGGTGTTGCGAGTGTCCATGGGCGGCGGTGATCACTTACCATCAGGTGACCCACTGGCTCGATTGTCGAACACTGACATAAAAAAAAAATCATGATCATCATATCAGCCGAAAGACGCACACAGCTGCACAAAAGTCTTCCTCAAAGATTTCTACAATTGCTGGTCTTGCGCTATCCGCATCCAGCAACAAAATTTATAATGTTTATGTAATTCTCAGAAAATAGACAGACCAAGACTAATTGACATGTCATGAATATACATATTAACTTGCTACTGAGCCATGGTGGTCCTCAAATTTAATATCCTAGTCACAGTTACACAGATTATAGCCAAAATTCTAAAAATACAGACTACGATTCGAGCGTTTACATACATTTTTGGAATTTTTATCCGGAATGGTCGTATATGACGAGCCTGTTGGTGGTTGGTAAATGCTTGCTTTTGAAGCCGGAGGTCGTAGGTTCGATTCCCACGCAGGACAGATATTTGTGGGCATGAACATATCTATTGGTTCTGAGACTGGGTGTAATTATTTATAAGTATGTATTCTCAAAAGAAAAGTAGTATATATGTTATCTGGTTTCCATAGTACAAGCTCGGCTTGGTTTGGGATCAGATGGCCGTGTGTAAATAGCGTCCCATGATATTAATTTCAATTTGCGTTAAGTTTACCGTACATCCTAAAGTGTAACCAATGTTGAGCGCAGTTAAAACCTAAACTTAAATTATACGCATTTTGAGTCATACTTGACTAAAAAAGTTTGTCTTTGAAGCTTCTTTATTCAGGCATGCGTCATAAATACACCCATAATATAAATTAGTTTTCAGACATTTCTCATCACAAAAATCTAAACAGTACTGTAAAGTTTTATTTAGGCGGAATTTAAATGAGTGACCTTAAAATATCATTAAAAGATTTCGCCCGTAAATACTTTAGCCTACACAATGATTTTATTTGTCGAATTTTTATGCAATAAGTGAATGTAAATGAACGGAAAACACATTGAAAATAAACTCTTTTAAATGTGTTTTCCATCGGAATTTTTGCATTGAATCACATTTTTTTTTGCGAAATGTATTGTTGTTGTTGTTAAATATAGTGATTGTTAACCAAGCTGTATCATCCAAAGCCAAAGAGTTTGTAGAAGAATTGAGCGCGAGAGTTTGAAACAAAGAATTTTTGGATTAGATTAGATGGCGGAAGGACAGAAAACCACTGGTAAGTCCTCAAACTAGTTTTTCCAAGTTCCACGGATGTATTGTACAACATAAATGTACTTACTAAACTCTCCAAACGAGTTGTCTTCTTATTTCCTAAGGAACTCAACCAGACTAACGCAATTGACAAATATTAGATGATAGTGGTTCTTGGTTGTCTAGTATCTAAATTACGAGATTTCGATATTTCGGTCTAGATGGTGCTGCATGATATGTATACCAGAGTATTTATTAATTTATTAAACGTTTCCTTAAAATATCTTTAACAAACCAACCACATACGAACTCCATCAAAGGAGCCACAACCAAAAACACCACATAAACAAGTTTCCAAAGCAATTTTAATTTATTCTTCAACAGCACTACAATAACAGTGACATCTGTTTTGTATTAAATATTTTTGAATATATTCAACAACATTAAAATCACTGATTTGACTTGATTACATCACATAGACTGTACATGCGGTCGGTTAAAAATAGCCAATATTATTCATATGCAAATCTGTCTCGATTCTTCATAAACATCATAAAACAAGATGGACCGATGATCTTGTGTGGGTCGCTGTGAACCGCTGGATATGGATAACGCAAGACCGAACAATATGATATATGAAGACGTTCGGGGGAGGTCGAAAGACATCCAGCAGTTCACGTTTTCGGTTGATAAAATCAATCAAACTCAAAATTCATTTATTCCGTAAAAAAATTACATTTATGAGGAAACGTCATTTTTTACCCTACCGCATACCGTGCAGTCATTTCATGGCATCTACTGAGAAAACTGCCAGAAATCTCAGTAGGAATGATTTTTTAAAATAAAATACACTTCAAATATTTTTTTTTTGTGTTTTGACTGAGAATGGCGCATCCCCTAGCACTTTTGTCACTTAGATAATCAGTTTCGTAATATGCCCTGCTACACAATTTGGCTTGCATAATGCTTTTAAACTTATTCTTAGACAATTCTCTAATCGATATGATGATGATGATGAACCATCATAAGATTATTTTTCATAGCTGCTCATGGAGTTGAATTAAAAGAAGGTTCAAAGATGCCATACCACTACCAGTGTAAGACCAAGTATGTTTATCTTGGAATTCAAACATGTCACGCCTAGCAGGCATCTTTGAACCCTATTACGTAGAGGTAACTCCAGCTTTGTAGCTAGAAAAATATACCTATATATAGAATACAAAAATGAACTAAAGGTTTATAAACAATCTGTATCTTGTAGCGTACGGAGTGTTAATAAATTCTTAGTAAGATACGAGTATAACTTTATATATTTGCATACTGCGTGACATAAACTAATAGACTATTGAAAACATATCTGATTTGACCTTTCACTTATCCGATGTGTTTATTGTGTTTTTTTTTTGTAATATTATGATATAATTATTAACCCCCGACTCAAAAAGAAGGGGCGTTGATGTGTGTCTGTGTGTGTGTATTTCGGTGCGGTTTTTTTAATTTGAAAGCCAGTTTCCTTGCAGTGGTTTTAGGTATGTTTTTTAATATCGGTCGAGCAGTGTAAGAGTATCATTTCTTTTTCAAAATGACGTATTTATATTTGGAGTCAGGGGTTTTTTAACGGTTGGGTTATTACTAATATTTTATGCATATGCACTCTAATAAAATAGTTTGTTATTTTCTTTCGATTCGGTTGGGTGTTCTAATTTCTTAATTGTGGTACGTAAATATTACATTTTATTTCAAACTTATTATGTTTTTTTAACATATCTCGTATTCTTTAATATTTCGTTTTTTTTTCGCATTAATTTTCTAACAAACGTTGAGAGATAATTTTAGGAATCGTGTTTTATTGTAAAGTAATTAAGAATTGTTATCAGGTCACGATTAGCGTAACACGATTTTTGGGTTGGATCTCATATCGAGTCTCCTGAATATGAGTTAAGTGTGTATATGGGGGGGTTAAGGGGGTTTGTACAGAGTGATAAAATGCATTTTTTTCTGCCGGAGACGCGCCAGAATTTATTAATTATTTTTTTTTAATCATAAGACTTCATATCACTGCATAAAACAGAACCCAATTTTGATACATTTCGTAGCGATTTCGATACCTACAGCGTTGTGAAACAACGTCAAAACATTGCTTTCGTGTTTAGAAGTAAATTTTTTTTTAAATGCCTTTATATAATTATCCGAAAAATACCCAAAACTGAATTGTTCATTGTCACTATCATGATATTTTTGCAAAAATGTACTTTTATGAAATAATTTGGGTTAGGTTAGGTTAGAACGGTGACCATTTAGCTAGAAAAACATTAACCATGGATATCTCCTATAGCTATGGGGTTCCGCGGGGTGGGAATGGTACAGGAGGGTAGCCACCTCCCCCCTCCACGCCTCCCCCCTCAATTCACTTACCTTTGAAGGCGACTTGATTTGAGATATTTACCCGATTTTTTTCTTTTCAAAACAAGACTTGAAATTCATCATCATCATATCAGCTAAAAGACGTCCACTGCTAGACAAAGGCCTCCCCAAGGATCTCCACAATGGCTGGTCTTGTGCTGCCCACATCCATCCGCTTCCCACGACCCTTGCAAAATCGTCGGTCCACCTTGTAGGGGGCCTGCCCACGCTGCGTCTCCCGGTTCGTGGTCGCCCCTCGAGAACCTTTCTTCCCCAGCATCCATAGGTTTTACGAGCTATGTGCCCCGCCATTGCCACTTCAGTTGGGCTAAGTCGGCTACTTTTTAGTTTGCCTGCGGATCTCGAGGTTTTTGATTACTTCTCCATTGTTCTTTGGATGACCTTGAGCCTTCTTATCACCATAACAAATAATATTTATACAATTTTAAACTTTCGCGTATAATAATTAAATAACATTGTACATTAACGCGACTAACCTTATTGTTATTTTCGAGACGTTTCGACCAAGTTGCATTGCTCGTGGTCACGGGATGACTGGCGCAGCGCTGTTGCTCCGCTACTGAGGGCATCGAGTATTTAACCACCCTCACTGATCGTTTATTAAATCACACTGTTAAGGCCGGTTACACACTGCACTAACGGTCCACATTTTGACGGAAGTATCTTGAGATAGCCTCCAATATCAGTCAATGCATTTAATTTATGCAAGGGATTAATACTCGTGTAATTCGTGCCTGCAACACTGCCGCGCCTGCGGATCACGTATGCCGCGCTTTTATTATATTTATTAACTTAGCTAAACTCTATTCTGTTACTCAATTGTATCTTCTGAATATTATTTCTATAGTCTTGAACGCTTATGTATGATTCTGTGTTTTATGCTTGTGAATTAATCTTTCTTGTGTCTACTGTGCAACACCTGGATTATTTTATATCGAGGATAATTAAGGTACGTAGTCATAAATCATTCCGAACAATAGTTGTCACCATAACTGGATACTTCTGAGGAGTTTTCTATTGTTTACATTTCTAATTAATACTGGCCAGTTTGTTAAAAAAAAGAAAAATGTGTTAATTTGTGTTTATATTATATGTATTTGTTTCTAATGTCCAGACATGCATGATCATTACACTCGTCATACTGTAATCACTTATAAATGGGCCAGTTGCCGTGGTTGACAGATGTTTGCCTTACACACCTCAAATCGTGGGTTTGATTCCCACCCAGGTCAGATATTTCTGTGCATGAATATGTCTGTTTGTGCTGAGTTTGGGTATACATTTTAAGAGCGGTAGGGCATAGCGTTTATTCGCTCAAAGAGCAGCCTGACTGGGGAAGTACCTCCACCTTACATAATAACATCAATAATTTTAATGTTGTGTTTCCGAGTGTGAGTAAGGTCGCCAGAGCTCATTGGGGTGGCGGGAAGGGTCAGCAACAATTGTTTGCTGACTGTTAAAGGCCGGCAACGCACCCGCGACACCTCTGGTGTTGCGAGTGTCCATGGGCGGCGGTGATCACTTACGATCAGGTGACCCACTTGCACGTTTGTCGCCCTCTGATATAAAAAGAAAATATCTATATAAGTATGTATTTACCAAAGAAAAGTAGTATATATAGTATATCAGTAAACTGGTTTCCATAGTACAAGCTTTGCTTAGTTTGGGATCAGATCCGTCCCATCCGTTTGGGATCGGATCAGGCCGTGTATGATCACACACGGCCTGATCCGAAGTTGAGTTGTCCCATGATATTATTTTACTATTATTACTTAGCCGGCAAAATACATACTTTTTTCCTGAAATAGTCTTGTAAATAAAACAACAATAATAGAGATATTTCCGTTACTTTACAGCAAAGAGCTTGACAACTGAAATACCGTAACATGGAACATGTCCCAGCCATTGTAGTTGATGATACTACAGCTGATGACGTAGCACGGGCCATCATAGCGAGCGAACAGCAACATGAACCGTTCTATGTATTTGATATGAACAAAGCCTATCATTATATACAGAAGTTCAAACAAAGTATGCCGAGAGTTCAACCGTTTTATGGTATGTAAAGATTTGTCATTTGACATTATGTGTCAAATTAACCGGACGTTTGAGTCGTTATGAAAAAACTAATTGAATTTTTTTTAGGGTTCTGTTACCAAACTGTCTGTCTGTCTGTCCCACTGTCACCAGGCATCTCATGAACTGTGATAGTTAGACAGTGGAAATTTTCACAGATGATGTATTTCTGTTGCTGCTATAACAAAAAATACTAAAAAACTATTAAAAACAAATATTTAAGGGGGCTCCCATACAACAAACGTGAAATTTTTGTTCGTTTTTATAGATTAATAGCTGTGCCCTCGATTTTACCCGCGATAAACTTTATAAATTATAGCCTATGCGTTAATCTAGGGTGTCATGTCATCTAACTCCATACCAAATTTGATTAAAATTCCAGCCGTTTAGACGTGAAGAAGTAACAAATATACACACTCACAAACTTTCGCCTTTATAATATTAGTGTGATGGTACAGAACCCTTCGTGCGCGAGTCCGACTCGCACTTGGCCGGTTTTTGGTTGAACCATAATGATTTCATTTCATTCATTAATTTTTAAACATATTAATTAAACGTATACATACCTACATGGTGGATTTACCCGCGTTAAATTTTATAAATTGTAGCCTAATCTGTTACTCGGTTATACAGTATGTTAGGTTAAACGAGGGACATATTAAGGGAGGGTGTTCAGTATTCGATTCTCGTCCCAAATATTTAAAAAACCTATAACCTAATTTTTTTTCGTAATTGTCCTATAAAATACATTATCATGAACACTGAGTGCGCAAGAAGTGAACTTGTAAACAGTACCTAAAGTGATCACGTGGCAAAACACGCGCCAATCCTGCCGAAAACCCCGCCCTCCCCCTCGCCCTTTCCTCTGTGTTGTTACGATGCACCGACAGGACCCACCCCCGCGCTGACCGCACCCGCAGTCTATGCGAGTGCGCCGCTAGTTCCGCATGTCTGGCGCTTCCGCGTATTGCATAAACAACCCCGCTTACCGATAAGTGTGTTCTGTAAACGTGTACTTGACTAACTAAAAATGACGTCATATCAATATTCCAATGAAGAATACTGGGATATGGTTCGTACCTACGTGTTATCGAATGATAGTGTACGAGGAGCTATTAATTTGTACCGAGAGATGTTTCCCAACCGCCAGATTCCGTTGTACAACCTTATGCTAGGTGTCAACCAACGATTGCGAACATTCGGTCAGTTCACCGTACCGACGCATGCCCAAGGACGAGGGAGGGAGCCATACCAAGTGCACCTACAAGAAGCCATTTTTGAATACTTCGAGCATCACCCACAAGAAAGCACTCGAAATGCTGCAAGACGATTCGGTGTATCACATTGGACTGTGTGGAAGCTGCTGCATGAAGGAGGAATGCACCCATACCATTTTAGACCCGTTTGGTTTAAAGTATGAAGGGAAAATGGATTCTACCTAAAGGTCATTGACCCGCACACATGTTCTGCGATAATACTTAACACGTTAGCGCAAGGGTGTATACACGTTGTGAGACTATTGCGAAATTTTTGGTATGGTTCTGTTTGTTATTTATAAGTGTTTTTTTTTTGTTCATATTTTTATTAGTATCATATAAGCATACACTATTGTGGGTTTGAATACGTCCCTCGTTTAAACTAACATACTGTATAAGCAATATTACTACAAAGTTTCTTTAAAATCTGTTAAGTATTTTTTGTGTACAGAGTAACAAGCATACAGACTCACACACTCACAAACTTTCACCTTTATACCTAATATTCTCAGAGCAATACTATTTTAGATATCTGTCATAATATTAGTGTGTTTGCCTTCAAGTCGCTGTTTGCGATTAGGTGCCCAAAAACTACTATAAATAAAAGATAAAGATAAAAAGGTTTATTGGCAGAAAGTATTTATACATGAATTTGTCGTACCTAAAACACTCCACACTAGGCTGAGCCTGTTTCTTGGAGAAATTTTACAAGAAGGCATTGCAAACACAGACTTATAGTACAATATAAAAAGGTACAAACTTAAAACTATATCAAATAAGGTGCTTGCAATGCCTTCTTGTAAAATTTCTACAAGAAACAGGCAGCAGCAAGTATTTCAGTTGATTAAATGAAAGGTAAATTGCGGTTTACGATTTATGACGCATTAAAAAAAACTACTTACTAGTTTTCGTTCAAACCAATTTTTGTTGTTAGTTTACATGGTAATGTACATCATATATTTTTTTTAGTTTTATCATTCTCTTACTTTAGAAGTTACGGGGGGGGGGGGGGGGGACACTCATTTTTCCACTTTGGAAGTGTCTCTCGCGCAAACTATTCAGTTTAGAAAAAAAATATATTAGGAACGTCATATCATTTTTGAAAACCTATCCATAAATACCCCACATGTATGGAAACGATGAAAATTTTTTTTTGAGTCAGTTCTATGTATGGGGAGCCCCCAAAATTATTATTATTTTTCTATTTTTGTGTAAAAGTCTAAATGCGGGTCACAGAATAAATCTACTTGCCAAGTTGTACTTGTAATAATACTTTACAAGCCACATCAGGCAGAACATAGTGAACTAAGCGCCTTTATTTGTCATCTTATATTGTACCTACCTATGTTCAGCAATAAATGATTGGATTGATTGATTGAAAGTTTCAACAGTACAGCTTTTATAGTTTCGGAAAAAAATGGCTGTGACATACGGACGGACAGACAGACAGACATGACGAATCTATAATAATCTATATTCCGTTTTTTGCCATTTGGCTACGGAACCCTAAAAGGAAAAATAAAATAAGAAAAACGAAAGTATTAACAAATTATAAATTAATTCATGCATTATAGAATAATTAAATTACAATACAATACAATATTACATTTACAACTGTTATAACAACTATTCATAAATTATTTATTTTAATGATTTTTGAAAGTCTTCCGAGTATTGATAAGTCCAAGACAGTAGTTCTTTAGTGAAAAAAAAAACTTGTGTGTACTTATGTACACGCGTTAGAAGTTATACTTCTTAATATACAACTTGAACATAGTTATCAATTTTCATACCACCTAGAACTAACTTCATGCTGTTAAATTTTTTGGTGTCGGTGTGCGCGCACATCGTAAAAATTCACTCTCATCATTTTTCTCCATCGCGCCACAAGAATCAAGCCAAAAGAATAACTTCAAAAACCTGTTAAGCAAGGTTTTAATACATTGACTGCGGTTAGTGTGAATGATTAAAATTGTTTTATTAAATTACAGCAATCTATAATTGCAAAACGAAATAAACTACTTATTGTAGTCATGACTAGTAATTAGTATACTAATTAACTTTTCGTTTACATTGTGCAATCTGTAAATGCAATTGCTAATTGATACTACTATTGATTAATTGATTTTTATAATTGTTATAATTGCCAAATGGCAAACTCATAAAACTTAACTAGAGGACTTATTCCGTTGAAAATTGGAACAGATGTCTCATGAAATATATTCTGGGATAAAAGGTTTACGCGGTCATAATCTCGTAGTAAATCCTACTTTCTACTTATTTTATAAATGCGAAAGTTTGTAAGAATGGATGTATGAATGTTTGTTACTCTTTCACGCAATAACTACGGAACTGGAAATACGAATTTTGATGAAACTTTACTGTAATATAGCTTTTCCATCCGAATAACACATAGCCTCTAATTTATAAAGTATAATATTAAAAACCGGCCAAGTGCGAGTCGGACTCGCCCATGAAGGGTTCCGCAGCAGCAAGTATTTCATTTGATTAAATGAAAGGTAAATTGCGGTTTACGATTTATGACGCATTAAAAAAAACTACTAACTAGATCTCGTTCAAACCAATTTTCGTTGTTAGTTTACATGATAATGTACATCATATATTTTAGTTTTATCATTCTCTTATTTTAGAAGTTACGGGGGGGGGGGGGGGGGACACTCTTTTTTCCACTTTGAAAGTGTCTATCGCGGAAACTATTCAGTTTAGAAAAAAAAATTGAGTTTCAGTTCTATGTATGGGGAACCCCCAAAATTATTATTATTTTTCTATTTTTGTGTAAAAATCTTAATGCGGTTCACATAATATATCTACTTACCAAGTTTCATTAGTGCACCTCTTATAGTTTCGGAAAAAAGTGGCTGTGACATACGGACGGACAGACAGACAGACATAACGAATCTATAAGGGTTCCGTTTTTTGCCATTTGGCTACGGAACCCTAAAAATGTGAAAGTTTGTAAGTAGGGATGTATGGATGTTTATTTCTCTTTCACGTTAAAACTACGGAACGGATTTCGATGAAGTTTTGTAGTAATATAGCTTATATAGGGTTTGTATATATAATGTTGTTTTAAAGTCAGCTTAGTATAAGGTTTGATGGGAATGACATTGGCATTTTATGTACTAAAATCATGTAAAAGAAATACATTAATAATACATAAAAAAATAAAATATAGCTTACATCTACGAAAAATACATAGGCTATAATTTATAACGCGGGTGAAACCGCGGGGCACAGCAAGTAATAAATAAATGAACAAATACCCTCCGATGCACAGTATAGCTCATAGCTAGATGCTCTCACCGGTCCGTAAGCGATCGCCGAGGTTAAGTAACTAGGCTCGCGGTCAGTCCATAGATGGGTGACCGCCAAAGTGGTTTAATTTCTGAGCGTCTCCGTGTTTCGGAGGGCACGTTAAGCTGTCGGTCCCGGTTGTAGTCATTAGACAACAGTCGTTAAGCCACGTCAGAGGCCTACTGGGCGGCTTGAACAACTCTGACACTAGGGTAACAACTGCCCATACGATAAGTAAGTAAGTAAGTAGTAAGTAAGTGCTAAAGTGTTATTGTTACTTTGTTTGATTTCAGCGATGAAAGCTAACAATTCTGAGATGATGCTGCGACTGGCCGTAGCTATGGGACTAGGATTCGACTGCGCTTCACCAGGAGAAATTAACAGAATATTAAATTACAATGTACAACCAACGTTAGTATATTTTCATTTCTGAATTAATTTTCTACTTACTTTATCGTAGGTATGTACAGACGCCAGCACATCAAGCTAGCCCAATCTGTCAAATTTATTTTATAGATTTTCAACTTTATCACAAAAGTATAAGGTTCACTTTCAATTGGGGAAATTTGACAGATTGAGGTAGCTTGATGTGCTGGCGTCTGTACTGTCAATGCCCCCATTGTAACAGTTGTTCAAACCACCCAATATGCCTCTTATATCGGGTTGCCGAGGAGTTGACGTTCAAACGCAAAATTTATATACTTTATGATGAGAAGTATCCGAATCACCCCAATGTATGTTCTACGATATTGCGTAGTTTGCGAGGTAGAATTTTTTTAATGATTTTTTTCGTAAATTTCACCTAACATCAGTTTTCGATTTTTTCTCGTTCTGTTGAAAATTTCTGCTTCAGTTTTTTTTGTGATAACTAATTAGCATAGTTTAAACTAACACCCTAAAACGTATAGTTTATCTAATCATTGCAGAACTGACTTCGAATTTATTTGAAAGTTCAAAATTAGGGTTTTAGCTCAGGACTCACAAATTTACAAAGTATAAAAAAAACTAATATGGGGAACATACATGCGGGTGATTCGGATGCTCCTTATCATAAAGTATCTAAATTTTGCGTTTGAATGTCAACTCCTCGGCCAAACTGTAAAGCTAAAAGAGTGTTGTACAGATGCCAGCACGTCAAGCTACCCCAATCTGTCAAATCCCCCCAATTGAAAGTAAACCTTATACCTACTTATGTGATAAAGTTGAAAATCAATAAAATAAATTTGACAGATTGAGGTAGGTGGATGTGCTGGCGTCTGTACAACATCTACATCGGAGACCGAAACCTTTATAGGGAGCCCATCTATAGACTGTTCGCATACCTAGGTGCTTAACTGCACCGCCGATCACTTATGGACTGGTAATGGCAATTGACTTTGCGCCTTTCCTCTAACTACTAATTCCATTCTCTGATTTCATTATATTTTAAGCCCGTGAAAATGGGCCTGCTCCCATGGTTCGTGGGTTCAATTCCCACACGCACTTCAATTTATTCAACTCATTTTAAAGAGTCTGAAACTTTCTTAATATTAAAATAAGGTTCAAGGAGGTTGGAACTGATTTTTGTCATAATATGGTGTCTGCAAAACAATAATAAAAAAGTCTTAAGAATTTTGTACAGACGCCAGCACATCCAGCTACCCCAATATGTCAAATTTCTTTTATATATTTTCAACTTTATCACAAAAGCATAAGGTTCCCTTTCAGTTGGGGAAAATTGACAGATTGGGGTAGCTTGATGTGCTGGCATCTGTACATTTCCAGCGTGTTTATTCACCTTTTTCAGAAGTATTATTTATGCCTTCCCCACAAAAACCCCGGATCAAATAATGTATGCAAGATCATCTGGAGTCAGACATACCACATTTCAAACGTCTTGTGAACTTAAGAAAATAAAACAGTTTTGGCCAGACGCTAGGTAAGTCAATCTTGATTAAAGCACTCATGCTTATCCAAAATGACCAAATATAATAATCTAAATATTTATTTTTCGTAAAGTATAGTACAATTAATATAGAAAGAGTGGTAATGTAACATGTAGTAAGAAATGTGAAATTGGCTGCACTTTAGACCTAGTTTAATTGCACTCTTAATCGCATATAGAATCATCTGTATATCTTACTAAATCGCACACACACATGCACGCACGCATGCGCGCACGCACGCACGCACATGTCATATATACTATGAAATTATGTTCCGAAAGGAGAGACCCTGGAGATCTGTCATACAGGTCCTGAATCTACTTAAGACTCCAGCTCTCACAAAGTTATTTCTAGACATTTAAGACCATTTGAAATCTATATATTAGTAACTTTTGAGAGAAATACATTTTAAAAATATATAAAAAAAAAATATTGTAATTACAATATAATTGGAAATAATAACACATGACGCAACAAGAAATTACCCGCTATAGACACTCGCAAGTACTACTGATGTATTAAGTGCATTGTATAGGTATAGATGTATGCAAAACACATATTTGTATCACTATTGGCAACATTAATTAAAAATTCAAACAATAACGACGGTCACCGTAGCCTAGTTGGTAGTGCTCCTGCCTACGAAGCTGGTGGTCCTGGGTTCGAATCCCGGTAAGTGCAAATATTTGTGTGATGAGCACGAATATTTGTTTCTGAGTCATGGATGTTTTCTATGTATTTAAGTATTTATCTATCTATATAAGTATGTATATCGTCGCCTGGTACCCATAGTACATACAAGCTTTGCTTAGTTTGGGGCTAGGATGATCTGTGTGACATTGTCCCTATATATTATTATTATATCATATTATTATTAATAATAGTGTAATGGAAACCATAGAAGACCTATACGACATTTGATGTTTTCAGATTATTTTAACCTTTTAACCGTAGTTAATATCGCAAATTATAATAGAAACTACTTTTTTAAATATTAATTGATCAAAAGTTGTGGCATTCTAATTTTTGGGTTCCGTACCCAAAGGGTGAAACGGTATCCTATTACTAAGACTTCGCTGTTTGTCTGTCTGTCCCTCTGTCGCCAGGCTGTATCTCATGAACCGTGATAGTTAGACAAATGAAATTTTCATAGATGATTTATTTCTGTAGCCGCTATAACAACAAATACTAAAAAATAAAATGAAATGAATATTTAAGGGGGCTAACAAAGTTGCTCGTTTTTATATATAACTAGCTATGCCCCGCGGTTTTGCCTGCGTTAAACTATATAAATTATAGACTATGTGTTAATCCAGGGTGTCAGCTAACTCCATACCATTTTTTTTTTAAATCGCTACAACCGTTTAGACGTGAAGAAGTTACAAACATACACACTCACACAATCACAAAATTTCGTATATATAATATTAGTGTGATGGTACGAAACCCTTCGTGTGCGAGTCCGACTCGCACTTGGCTGGTTTTTAATAAATGTTGGCAATTTTAGTAGAAATGTCCAATGTTTTTTACACATGTTCAACCTATCCAATGCTAAAAATATACTTAATATAATATACTAATAAATGGACAATACATCATTAAGAGTTTAAGATATACTTAAATACTACTAATAATAATAATGTCCTCCCGACCGAATTTTGGCCACGGCGGCCAGTCTCAATGGAGACTAGCCTATTGCGCAGGACATATTATAGTCCACAAGTGTGTGTGCAAACACAGGGCCACTTTCTATTCCATTACTCTCATAATCTGATGAGACGACTAGCGACACATCACAGCGACAATCTGTTATTCAATATACTGAACTGAATTAAATGAAATGTTAACATATTTGGCGAATTCAATTCCCATTTTAAATTAAATTTGGTAATAAAATAAATATAGTATTTAAATTTTTACTTGAATATTGAACCCGTATGAAATATTTTTTACAGACTATTAATTCGCATTAAAGTGGATAGCGACAGTATATATAAATTGGCAGAAAAGTTTGGCTGCGATTTTGAAACGGAAGCTGTGAATTTATTAGAAGAAGCGGCAAGACTGGACTTAACTGTATGTAATATATAATAATATATATAATATTTAGGGATAATGTCACACAGATCATCCTAGCCCCAAACTAAGCAAAGCTTGTACTATGGGTACCAGGTGACGATAAACATACTTATATAGATAGATAAATACTTAAATACATAGAAAACATCCATGACTCAGAAACAAATATTCGTGCCCATCAGACAAATATTTGCACTTACCGGGATTACTACTTAATAATTACTACTTAATAAACTTATATCCACAATTAGAACAACAACAATAGCATACTTTTTAAATTTTTTCCTCGGTGTCCTGTCTGTTATTTATGTTTAACAAGCTGTGCCCCGCGGTTTTACCCACGTTAAACTTTATAAATAAAGTTAGCCTATGCTTCCTTTTTAAAAATATTTATTTCTTAAATTGTTTCAGGTGATTGGTGTAGCATTCCACGTAGGAAGTGTCTGTTTTTCAATAGATAGTTATGTGGTGGCATTGAGAAACGCAAAGAAACTGTTTGACCATGAAGCCAGCGCTAACAGGCAGATGAAGATATTGGATATTGGAGGAGGATTCTTCTGCGAGGACATGGAGAAGTTTGATCAGGTTTTATGTAGATTCAAATTATCATCAAAATCAGAATCATATTTGTATGTTATCTTTTTAACAGACATAAGTTTAATTGAGGAGAGGATATAATTGTATAAAGAGTGACGATTTAAGTGGGTATTTGTTCCAAACCACGCATTAGGCCCCTGACATTGTATAGCCGCAAAAAAACGCAGAAAGCGAAGCGATTTCATTGAGACCTACAAAATACTCACTAACCATTAATATTGACCAACATTTACCTAAAAAATTAAAACAATCAGCAGAGAGGACACTCGCTCAACTTCTAAATCTTTTATTTTTTAAATGCGGCTCTTACTCATCGTAATGTCGTATAAAATCGTATGGGCAGTGGTAACCCTAGTGTCAGAGTTGCTCAAGCCGCCCAGTAGGCCTCTGACATGGCTTAACGACTGTTGTCTAATGACTACAACCGGGACCGACAGCTTAACGTGTTATTTCTGAGCGACTCCGTGCTTTGGAGGGCACGTTAAGCTGTCGGTCCCGGTTGTAGTTGTTAGGCTACAGTCGTTAAGCCATGTCGGAGGCCTACTGGGTGGCTTGAATAACTCTGACACTACACTGGTTACTGCCAAACAGACGGGCGGGACCATATAGTCGAACAAAATAAAACCGTGTATTGAATAAAATAAAAATGCACGCATTAGCTTGAAGCTTCTTATAATAAGGTGTTACTGAAAACATTTTATATTTTAAAAAAATGTAACCTTTATTTTATTATTTATTAATAAACCTCTTTAAAGGTGTCACAGCTAATCAACGAGACGCTGGACGAGCTGTTTCCAGATCATTCGGTTCAAGTAATAGCGGAGCCAGGGAGATTTCTCAGCGAATGTGCCTTAAACTATTATTGCAATATCAATAATGTTCGCCAGGTAAAAAGCTGTTGACATTTGCCACATACATATCATTTACCTACTATATAGAGACCGTAATTTAATAAATAATTTGCTACCGCTAGACCAACGGGTCTAGCGGTAGCAAATTACGTTTATTCTTACGAACTGTACCTTGTTTTGTAATTGTGTTAATTGTCAATACAAACATTTGGTCAAATGGAATAAAACTCAATAGAAGGTTAAATCTCATCTGTAAGCAAACAAAGGAATGTAATTTTTTGACAAGCTATTATAAAATATCTGAGCTATACGACAAAATTAATTTCTTTATAGAACATAGATTATAATAAACAGTTTTTATCCTTCAGTAAAAATCACGCATCTTCAGTAAAATAAATTAAAGCACTTGAACCTAAAGCGGGCAGGCAATGTGCACTCATGAAAAACCAAAGTTTACAAACGGATGTATCATCAATACATTTTGAAGAGTCTGAAAATCTAAATTGAAGCATAACTAACGAATCTGATAGCATCAATATGAACTCTAGAACTAGATGAAATCGAAGTGGCATTAAAGATACTTCACGACAAACAATGTGTAGTTAACATAATATGTCTTACTGAAACTTTCATTACATCGGGAGAAGATTTCTTATTTTAAATTAAAATCCTATAATTTCGTAAGCAGTTTCTCTAGAAGAAACCAAAAAAGAGGATACGCCACCTCTTTTTTGGTTACGCATATTAATAAGAGAAGATATGGATTACGAAAAGATAAAATGGGCTAGTATAGCAGTAGAGAATGACTTTGAAATATGTGGGATTAAAATAAAAAAAGAAAATATAAACTTACTTTGCATATATAGGACACCAATCGAGATATTTTTTAGAAAGCTGGAAATAGTTCTTCATAAATTATCCAGAAATGATAAACATGAAATAATAATTTGTGAGGATTTTAATAAAGATTTATTAAAATCCTCACAAATTAAATTTAAATATCTGGGACACGTATTGACAGTAGACCTAAGGGATGACGCGGATATGGAACGTGAGCGGAGAGCACTATCCGTGAGAGCTAATATGATAGCACGCAGGTTTGCACGTTGTTCAAACGAAGTGAAAATAACCCTTTTTAAAGCATATTGTACATCCCTTTACACGTGCAGCCTGTGGGCAAATTATACACGGAGAGCGCATAGTGCTCTCCGTGTTCAATACAATAATGCATTCAGGACATTGTTGCGGCTGCCCCGCTACTGCAGTGCATCGGGCATGTTTGCGGGGGCGCGCATCGATTGCTTCTACGCTACTCTGCGCAAGCGGTGCGCGTCCATGCTAAGCAGAGTGCGGTCCAGCCGAAATTCCGTCTTGGCTGTCATAGGAAACAGGCTAGATTGCCCTTACGTCAGTCACTGGATCGGTCTGCATGTGCAGCTTGATACCCTGACTCACGCAGGAAGCCATTGCTGTTAGAGTTGTGAATGTAAAATTATATTGTAGATACTAACATAATTTTTAAGATTTATGTTTTACTAACAAAATGGATCCTTGTTATCTGATTGAAAATAAAATTTATTAATTTATTATTATTATTAGGAAACAGTAAAACCAGACAAGAATTTATGAACATTTTATTCAATTACAATTTAAATTATCACATTACAAAACCCACGAGACAAAATACTTGTATCGATAACATATTAAGCAATATAAAACAAGCTAAAGGAGAAATACATGAACTAGGGCTATCAGATCACAATACAGGACAAACATTCGAAATAAAAAAAAAAGATGAAAATGTTGTTAATAAACAGTGGTTTAGCTATAAACGAGATATTTGCAAAGAAAATGCAGAAAAATGTAGTTCTTATTTTAAAAATATATTGTTTTTGCTGAATCTGACGTAAACAAAGCATTTGATTTGTTACATGAATATATTTGCCTATTTTACAATCTATGCTTTCCAGTCATAAAAATAAAAATAAGCAAACATTCTAATAATCCAAGATGGATAACGAATCATTTAATATGAAGAGAATATTACAAACGAAATATTACAAAAATAAAAATTCCCAAAAAGAAAAGAATATGGGGACTATAGGAAAATACTAAAAAGATGCTTGACAACTACCCAAAGGGATAAAAGCAGAAATTACATAGAAAAATCTGAAAATAAATATAAAGCGAGATGGAAAATTGCTAATGGGATACTAAAATCAAATGTCTTGAGTAACGAAATTAGAGAGCTTAAGGGGAATAAAATTTTGACCAAAGGTGAAGAAATTGCGACATATTTTAATCAATATTTCATCAACGTAGCAATAATAATCATACCTGAATAAAATATATATGTAAGAAAAGACATGTTTATAAACAGCGACTAATCAATTCTATATTTCTAGAACCTGTTGATTACTTAGAAGTTTATAAAACCACGATGAAATTACGAAATACGAACTCTGTGGGATATGATAATATTACTACAAGGGTACTGAAAGAAAATATATGCTCCATAGTTAAGCCTTTAACGCACGTTATATACCTATCTCTGGAAAATGGTGTTTTCCTGACCTCCTCAAGTTTTCTGTCATAAAACCCCTTTATAAAAAGGGTACAAAGTGCGATGCAACAAATTACATACCAATAACCTAAGTTCCAATAATGTCAAAAATATTTGAAAAAGTAATGTGCACCAGATTGATTAAATTTTATGAAAAAAATAATGTAATACACCCGCAACAAAATGGCTTTATTAAGAATAAGTCCTGGACGACTGCATGCTTTAAACTTGTGAAAGAAATATTAGATGCCTTAGACAAAAAACAGATCCCACTCGACTTATTTATGCCTTATTTACGCCTTAGATATGAGCAAAGCATTTGATATAGTATGTCATGATAAGCTACTAAACCAACTTAAAACATGGAATAAGATGCCCTGCACATAATTTGTTCAAAAGCTACTTAAAAGGTCGACAACAATGTACGGAAGTAAAAAAAATATGTATATAGACTAAAACAAAAGAATCCTTTAGATCTTCATTTTTAGAAAACCATTACGGCATACCACAAAGGACTGTGCTAGGCCCGGTTTTGTTTATAACGTATATCAATGAATTACCTAATGCTACTGACGCTTTTACTGTACTCTTTGCAGATGACATTACCATTTTGACGAAAAAACTGACTATTGAAAATTCAAGAAATGTTAGGAATAAGGTCCTAAATGATTTGATTAGTTGGCTAGATGACAAAAATTTGAAAATAAATATTAATAAAACTAAATTTATAAGATACTTGACTTATAATCAAAATAATAGTAATTTAGGTGACATATCGATAAAATTTAATAATACTGACATTGATGAAATATATGACATAACATTTTTAGGATTAGTTAGTGACCATTTTTGTAATTGGAAACTCCAAGTTGACAATGCATGTAAAAAAATCTGGCTTCTTGAGATCTTGGAGGCCAATTCACAGGTCCAAAGCGTGAAATTAGGCGGTCACCAAACGTGTCTTTCAATAAATCGATTGTGGCACGAGCTGTGTGACATGTGGCGCCGTCTTGTTGGAACCACATCTCCTGGACATCATGTTAGTAATCATGGCTCTATACCGATCACCATTGACTGTAACGTTCTGGCCATCATCGTTTTTGAAGAAATACGGACCAATGATTGCACCAGCCCATAAAGCGCACCAAACAGTCAGTTTTTCTGGATGTAACGGTGTTTCGACCTACACTTGAGGATTAACTTCACTCCAAATGCAGCAGTTTTGTTTGTTGACGTAGCCATTCAACCAGAAGTGCGCTTCATCGCTAAACAAAATTCGCTTATGAAAATCGGGAACAACGGCAATCTCGTTTTGGGCCCATTCGACGAATCTACGCCTTACTTGATGATCGTTTCTTCAATTCTTGCACGAGTTGGATTTTGTAAGCACGCAAACCAAGATCCTTCCGAAAAATCTGCCATAAGTGGATGGACACAGATCCAATTCCTGTGCTCGATGGCGGATGGACTCATTCGGGTCTTCCTCAATGCTACGCTCTACAGCAGCAATAGCTTCTTCTGTACGCACCGTATGGCGTCTCTGAGAATGCAAGTTATCAATAAGAGTAAACGTGGTGCGAAAAAGTTCCATGGTTAATCGAATTAACTGCTCTGATGGACGATTTTGTCGACGATAAAATGGACGTAGTGCGCCATACGTATTCCGCACAGAACCATTATTTTCGAAATAAAATTTCACTATTTGCAAGCGTTGTTCAGGCGTGAGTCTATTCATGATAAATTGGCAAACCAAATTGAGAATAAATCACTTGACAGCTGTTAAATCGGTCGCCATCTTGAACAGTAATGCCAACTTAAAGTTCTATACCTCTAAAAAAACACCCATTATAACGGTTTTATAAGCTCTCTCCGATATTACGAGTGCATACTTCTACAATCTAAACATTGAAATATAAATTGAATTCTTTCAGTTGATTCGCAATGACAAGCCAATTAACATTTTGTACCTGAATGATGGGATACACGGTACATTCAGATATATGGAACGATGGCATCAAATACATAAATTCCAAGTAAGTTATAATCGTGTATTTGATCTTCATATATTTAATCGGTTTGTAAAGATTTAAAATACATATTGCAGTCGCTTTTCATTGCTCTGCCTCAATACACGTCTCATCAATAACATAGAAACTATTTTTATATTAAACAAAAAAAAGGTGCCAGTTAATGTGGATACTAGAAGTAATCGTTTCTTAAGTTGAATATTAATGTCAAATCAAATTAAAATTTAATTCTCCAGCTTTCATGTTTTATTCAATAGGTATGTTTTAACGTTAAACAAGTATTTATTATATTATATTCCTTTATTGTATTCAGCTTTTCTTATTTCCTCCTCTCATCGATGAGAGTCACAATCTTTTGTTGTGGAATGGAACTCTTCTTTTTAAGCTATTTTAAGCTGCTCACGCGTCTCCGGAAAGGTATCGCTCGTTCTAACTAGTCTCTTTATCTCATCCCATAGGTGTTCTATCAAATTTAGATCCAGGCTTCTTGCTGGCCAGCCTATAACCTACTTCGTTCGGGTATTCATTTACAATGCCTGCTCTTGGCATTGTCTTGCATATAAATTCACTCTTTACCACTAAAATGTGCATGAGGTGCCACATAAGGCTCCAGACATTCTTCGATGTAACGTGACCTCTGATGACTCTTTCATACATTTATTCAATTTTGTTAGCGCTCCTATTTACCCTTGAATTTCTTAGGAGCTTAATTTTAATGAATGGTCGTCTACCACCGTGCGTTTTACAAGATTTTTTTTACCGCGTTATCACTCAGTGGAATCAATTGACTGCGGAGGTATTTCCTATACGGTATGACATGGCAACCTTCAAGAATAGAGCTTATCCTTTCTTAAAGAAACATCTACCAGAGAACGGGCAGCAGATTGAACGTCTATCTTAGTACTATGACCATCGTACTAAATTTCAAACTGGTATGCCAAGCGTGGCGTTTATAGCATTTTATAGCGAGCCTATTCCTTTCTTAAAGGCCGAAAATGCACTTGGGTCTGCTCTGGTGATGATTACTCATCATCAGGTGACCCACTTAGCGTTACATAAAAATTTGTCAGTAAGACTGAATAACATGTAGCAACATCTACATTAAAAATACAGAAGAATATCTATAACAAATATATATCACTGACGCTATTGTATCTCTGAAAAATAAATAAAATTATGACTTACAGAACTTCATAGAAGATAATAATGTATTAGAAGACACAATACTGGTGGGTCCCACTACCGACTCGAAAGACGTTATGGAGGTGGTGCAGCTGCCGCGTTGCGTACCCAACGACTGGCTTAAGTTTACTTACCAAGGAGCCTACACCTTCACATTTTCGGGAAATTACGCCGGTTTCAGTGTACCGAAAATTCGCCCCATTATTTCTTCGAGAGTTTGGTGAGTGTTATCTTAAATATATTGTAGCGCTAATATTTCTAAACATTAATAATTAAAAGAAGCTAATATTTTCAAGGAATTTATAGTAGTCTGCACTTTCTGATTGTAATTAAAATTATTTCTTATGGAAAGTTTTTCATAAGCTTCGTATTTTTTATATGATGCACTACCTATGCCGCAGCAGCGTCTCTCTGTATACTGACTCATACTGGACTTGCCAATCGGGCTGTTAAGGGTGGTAATAATGGCATATGTCTCTAAATAATCAATACCATTCCACTGTGGAGGACTTTGGTCGAAAGTTCACGTCTTTCAGTTGATAATTGTGCACGACCTAATTATATACATGTTTATTGTAGTGACTCACTTGAAAAGAAATATCAGTATATTTTGATGAGATTTGGAGTGGAGGTAGTTTATACCCTAAATTAACACGTAGGATGCAATATATCTATCTTCAGAACTATGTTTGTATGTTTGTTCCCTACGAACTTTAAAAAGGGTGGAGCAATTTTGAAGACATTTACAGTCTATCATCATATTAGACCAGATACAGTTTGGTAGTGATCGACTCCATATACATTTATATATTTTTTGGTAATTTTCGTTTAGGTTGCAATGCAA
Organism: Pseudoips prasinana; assembly: GCA_951640165.1. NCBI lineage: Eukaryota > Metazoa > Arthropoda > Insecta > Lepidoptera > Nolidae > Pseudoips > Pseudoips prasinana. Next base: position 12,919,995 of record OX621239.1, read on the forward strand.
AGTGTGCTAGGTACAAATAATAATAATATCCTGGGACATTATTCACACTCGGCCGTCTGATCCCAAACTAAGCAGAGCTTCTAATGCAGTGTGTTAGTTGTCCCTAGATAGTTTTTTACTAATATTAAAATAATAAGCTGAATAAAAAAATGTAAAAATATGTATTTCGATCTTTAATAACACATTCACATTCAATGCATGTTGTGTTTGTTTCAGGAATGAAATAAAAGACAATTCGGTGTTCAGTGCAAGTGACTTTGTCCTGAATGCTACTATAGGAGAGCCTCTACCAACCAGCTTGCCTCTCTGCCTGCCGGACATTAAACATGAACATTTGGACTACTCTTTATAACTTAACTGATTACAAACATCAGCAAAAGTCAACATAGTAATTGACAGCTTTTAAGTTATTGGCGATTATTTGGTGGTATTTAATGCTGTTGGTGTGAGAGATCAACTAGTTTTTGGCCAAAAGCGGTGCATACATACAATTTTGTTTTATTCGTTCACTAATAACAATAATGAAAAAGTTTTAAATATTAAAGAATACATTAGTAGGTTAGTGTAACAATTACTGACGTTATTTATGAATGTGTATATAAATATAAATGATATGATAGATACTAAAACTAACTTTCGTCTAATTTCTTACGTTAACATTCTAAGCGCATTTATATCGTAACTTATTGTGTTTTTTAATTTTGACAATCATATTGTTAGTGTATAGAAAATTTACTGCATATAAATGGTTCAGACTATGTTATACATAAAAATAATTTAGCTGATTAAATATTTCTACCAAACTTTTAACTAAATTCAGCTTAGAGTCTGTGCACACCACATTTTTTAAACGCGCCGACGCTGTATCTGGGCGGTAGGCTCATCGTGTACACGGTTCGGGGCGGAGAGGGAATGTCAAGAGAGGTCGATCGCAGGGTACCACAGGGATCTGTTTTAGGACCCCTCTTGTGGAACCTCGCTTTTGACGCGGTCCTCAGGACGAGGCTCCCCCTCGGCGTAGATGTCGTTTGTTATGCAGATGACACTCTCGTGTTGGCCAGGGGGAGCAATTTCACGGATGTGGCACGGCTTGCCGAACTGGGGGTAGCCTGCGTCGTCGGCAGTGTCCGTGGGCTGGGCCTTCAGGTAGCGCTTCAAAATTGGACGATGACTTTGCGCTTTTATCATACAGAGCAATTTGTTGTCATTTGTATCGATACACACGCGCGTTTGCATCGCATCTGTATAGCCACACAGGCGCGTCTGTATCATTTGAAACGACGACAAACGTCTGTATGATTTGAATTTATACAGGGTTGTCAAGGTGTGCAAAATGATCTGACTTGCGTGGGTATCGCGTCTGTACCGCTACAAACGCACGTCAACGGCGAACTTAAAAAGCGTGGTGTGCATAGGCCCTTAACTTTTGTGTTTCAGTTATATTTAAACCTAGTAGCATAGTAGCTACTGCATTTTAAAAGCAGTTATGTTTGCAATGTTGGTATGTTTGGATGATGGCAATCTGTGCTTTGCGGTAGTGCAGGCAGTAAGCTGAAAAAAAGATTAGCGTCCTTTTCTTTTATTCTTCCCAATTTCTGTTCTAGAAATACTTTGGACTTACTTATTTTCTTCCTGAAATAAAATACCTATTTATATTAGTATATACAGAAAAATGCATTTGTATTCAATTTTTTATCTTGCAATAATATTTGAATATTTATCTTTTCTAAATATGCGTCCATATTTGAACGTTTATAGTACATGATGTTAATAAGATAGTTATAGCTAATTTAGTATTAGTCTACATAAGGAACAACTCTACGTGATTTGGTTATCATGTCAGCAACACAAAAGGAAATAATATTTTATTACTTCACCGTGGATTGTAAATACTAGGTTTAATTATTACGTCGGACAATATCAACCGATAATAGCCAAATAGCGTGGAACTAAATAAGTGTATGCGTAAAAAAAAAATCACCGATAATCTTTATTACGTGCCAGGGAGGCTTGACATAATCAACTTCAGATCCTAGATTGCTACTAAGGATGTATTGTAAAAAAAAATAGTTTTAATATCAACCTCGGATTTGAACCTTCATTATCAGCGGCATTAAATAATAGCATGTTCAGGCGGGTTTATGCATCTCAATCTCACTTATATTGTATGTGCTAGGAAGGCAAACAAGCAAGTGGGTCATCTGACGGTAAGTGATCACCACCGCCCATGGATACACGCAATACCAGAGTATCTAATCTCAAGTACGAGCCTTTACGAAACAAATAGGCTTGGCTTTTGAAGGTTGCCATGTCATTCCAGATCGGAAACACCAAGGCAATTAATTGATTTCACAGGGTGGAAGAAAAAGTAAAATAAAAATCTAATAAAGGTAAAAATTGAGACACCAAACAATTCAACACCAAAACCACTCACCATAAATCCATAGATATGACAGGTTGAACCAACGGCAGACTGATACTTGAAAATTTGGTAGCATATGACATAGAATAGGCTCCGTTACCGCTAAACACAAGCCAGTCTTGAGGATAGCATTGTGGAAGACGAACGTCTCTGTCCAGCAACACGCGATCTAGGGAGTCACCGCTAGGGCCCCATAATATTGTCTCTTCTAACCTGGAGAGATCGTTTATTTCCCTTTCCTGCCACAAAAAAGAATAAAACACATGCGGGGTAGTCTTTGGGTACTGCCGATAAAAGTGAAAATATTTTTTTCCTTCTAATCTGCAATATAATAGTTCACACTTAACATTGAGAATATTCTTTGACGTGTATATAATGTACATACACTAATATCGCTCGGATGTAATCAATGTACAGACGCCAGCACATCAAGCTAAGCTAATCTGTCAAATTTCCTCAATTGAAAGTGAACCTCATGCTTATGTGATAAAGTTGAAAATCTACAAAACAAATTTGACAGATTGGGGTAACTGGATGTGCTGGCGTCTGTACATACTTATTTACAGAATACATTTAGCTCATAGGAAGTATTCGGTGACGATAACGCGGGTTTAACGCTTTTTGTTCATCCAAAAAGTACATATATATACACTTATACACAGTATACATATAGCTCATGGAACGCGTTCGATGCCGATAACGCGAGGTCCATAATATTTATTGACCCAAAAAGTGCTCAACGCGCCTAAAGAAGTTTTCTCTTCAAATATACTTATACTCTTATTAATAATTTCGAAAGGGACTGTCATTATTCTTAAGAATATAAATCAATTTATCAGCGTGATAAATGAACCTCACTAATTGCCTCAAATGTCTTAAAGTTCATAGGCATACGGGTTTTATGGTTATAATATTCTGTTTGACCACAAACAATGAAGTCCTGCGCTCTAATCCCGGGTCGGGCCAAAAAGTATATTGTGTTTTTTTTTAAATATTCTCAGTAGTAGCCCGGAGTCTGGGAGTTTTAGAGACATTATTTTTTTTATTATAGCTTGATTATGTTTTAAATATTTTTTTGTTTTGAGGCAGATTTTTTTGATTATTATTAATGCGCTTTTCATTGATTTTTCGAGTTTGAGAAAAGTGTTCTATACACAAAAACAAATTGCGTTTAAATAATTGATCTGTACGGAACGTACTTAAAGCAGTTAGGAATGGCTTTTATTTATTCTTTACTAGCTGTGCCCCACTTTATAATAAACCTAATTATATCCTATGTGTTAATCTAGGGTGTCAGCTAACTCCATACCAAATTTTTTTCAAATCGCTGCAGCCGTTTAGACGTTAAGAAGTAACAAACATATACACTCACACACTCACAAACTATCGCCTTTATAATATTAGTGTGATTGAAAACAGTAATATATTACACTAGCTGTGCCCCGCGGTTTTACCCGCGTGAAACTTTATAAATTATAGCCTATGTGTTAACCAGAGTGTCAGCTAACTCCATACCAAATTAATTAAAATCGCTTCAGCCGTTTAGACGTGAAGAAGTAACAAACATACACACTCACAAACTTTCACCTTTATAATATTAGTGTGATTAACAAATTTGATAGGTACATTCACGAGTTGTCTTCTAACACACCTATGTCAGAGTGAGAACTATGGTTAATGGTTTACTGAAAGTGCACAACAAGTTTTAAAATAATTGCGTAATTATTTATCTTATCGAGAACATTTGCTTACCTTAAATTTGCTGATTATGACAGATCTATCACAATATCTCATAGTTCCGTAAACCCCATCCATAATGTAAAGCATGTAAGCAATCTTATCGTGACTTTCTACCTGAAATGTAACAACAACGTAACAAAAATATTTGATAATACGGGTTCCTCCAACCGCCAATAAATAATGCAGAAATGTAGGTATACTGAACGAATGAGAATGATATTTTCAACAAAAGGTAACGAAGGTTGAATGTCTACTACAGCGGAACGATTCATAAAAATTCCGAGCTTTTGGAAGCCTTCCGGGCTGGTTGTAAACATATTCATTGGCCAAATACGATCGAAAATAGCAAACAAGCTTTGTAATGCGCTACCTTGACTTGATTCTTGGAGGCACAATGAGAAACAAAAGGAAAATATCAACAAATTAAACGTAGGTATTACAATCTTTTTTTATGAAATACATAATTTAGATTCATTACTTGCCTTCTCAGGGTTATATACAACATGTAACTTAATTAACGCCCATCCTGAAAATAGTTTGTTCAGAATCGTTTACTGAATCGATTTAAATCATTTTTAGGGTTCCGTAGCCAAATGGCAAAAAACGGAACCCAAGATTCGTCATGTCTGTCAGTCCGTATGTCACAACCACTTTTTTCCGAAACTATAAAAGCTGTACTGTTGAAATTTGGTAAGTAGATGTATTCTGTAAACCGCATTAAGATTTTCACACATAAATAGAAAAATAATAATCATTTTGGAAATTAGAAAAATAATTAGAAAAAATATATTAACTTTTTTTCATCGTAACCATACATCTGGGGTGTTTATGGATAGGTCTTCAAAAATGATATTGAGGTTTCTAATATCATTTCTTTCCAAACTGAATAGTTTGCGCGAGAGACACTTCCAAAGTGGTAAAATAAGTGCCGCCCCCCCCCCCCTGTAACTTCTAAAATAAGAGAATGATAAATTAAAAAAATATATATGATGTACATTACCATGCAAACTAACAACGAAAATTGGTTTGAACGAGATCTAGCAAGAAGTTTTTTTTTAATACGTCATAAATCGTAAACCGCAATTTGCTTTCATTTAATCAACTGAAATACATGCTGCTACGGAATCCTTCATGGGCGATTCCGACTCGCACTTGGCCGGTTTTTTTATATAGGTATTTTTTTCCCCTAAATAAATAAACTACGAAAATTATCGTTATATTAACCCTGTACAGTCAAAACAAATTGAAATGGACCGTAAGTGAAAGTAATAAGACTTTTAAATAGCAGTTTTATTTGTATTCATACAAATTCCATCATTCAACACAAAATAAAGAGAAATAAACTTTATTCCAAGACACTAATTTAGTAAATAACAATGCATATACATGATCAATAAAAAAATTGTGTATTTATTATGATTATAATATAATATTTTAATTGGGGCATTTGAGGGTCTGCGTTAATTACGTTACATGTTGTATATATATTAATATATTAACAAAAATGTTTCTGTACTGCTAAGAAAAATAATGACTTGGCGAATAATATTATATTTTTTTTATGCCATAGTGCGCGACAAACGAACAAGCGGGTCACCTGATGGTATGCGATCACCGCCGCCCATGTACCAAGCTAGGACATCAAGCTACCCCAATCTGTAAAATTTCCCCAATTGAAAGTGAACCTTATGTTTATGAGAGAAAGTTGAAAATCTATAAAATAAATTTGACAGATTGGGGAAGCTGGATGTGCTGGCGTCTGTACATACACTCGCAACACCAGAGGAGTCACGGGTGCGTTGCCGGCCTTCAAAGAGTCGGCAAACAAGTGTTCCGACCCTTCCCCCCACCCCAATGAGCTCTGGCGACCTTACTCACATCCGGAAACACAAAATTAATGTTATTATTAAGGAATGTCTTATAACTTATAAGACAGTTATTGTAGCTATAAATGCATAGTTAAATGCAAGATTTTCCCTGTACTCTTTGTTGCGTTTCTTTGATGATGGCCTGCTACGTAGGACTATCTCGAGAATTGGTAAAAAATATATGTTTTTTTACTATCTAGAATGGTGCTTAGGTATTAGTTTTGATATTATTTTTATATTCAATAAAAAGTCTGTGCTTTTTATTCGCTTAAAAGCTTTTTGCTAAAAATAATAAAATTCATACAATTTTAAATACAAAAGAATGTAACTTTGTAATTAATTAAAAGAAGAATAGAACCTTTTAAAATACTCACTTTTCTAACATTACTGATATTGCAGTACAAAGTGAAAGCGGAGGCACAGATATATTTGCCTGGTTCGGCAATGATCTGTATATTTGGATCTGGAAACAAGTCTTCCAAGACTGGATTTATCAAATTTGATATCTGAAAATGAAATAAAAGTTTTCAATCAAGTTGAAAGGAAAATAAGTATAAAATTCTAAACAGGCGGGTAACAAGGCGTTAACTTTTAATAATATTGGAAATAAGCTTAATTTGTAAGTTTGTTCTTGAGACAACTTGTGATATGGCTCGTCCTAATGAAAGTTGTTAAAAGTCGTCCATTATTTTTCTTTGAGTACCTATAGAAAAGAGCGTCGACGTACAATTCTACCTTTTAAGAACTAAGTTTAATTTATTCGAATAAATGAATAGGTTCGTAAGAATTTATTTGATTCAGTAATTAATAATTCATAATTCTCAGTAGATATCTGTTTCAGTGCGTAGAATATTTCTTTCTGTTTGTACAAAAGTGTATATGCGGCCAATATCTTTTTCTGTTTAGATTTTTTAAGGGGTCATTTTTGGGTAGGAAAATCCTTAATGTGAGATGAGACCTTCATTTCGAAATGTATGTAAGTTGATATAACTGTCTCGTACTTGAAACGGTGAAAGAAAACATTGTAACGTAACCTGCATACTTGAGAGTTCTCCCGTACATGATGGTATTTAAAGTCTGCCAACTCGCATTAGGCAAGCGTGGTGGACATTTTTATTTTATTTTATTTTATTAGGATAACAAACAGTATTAACAACTTTTGCTAAGTAACAGGTTATTACAACTAATTACCAATTATATGTTTTCGCAAATGAATACAAAAATAGCTTGTTAGCTTAATATAAGATACAATAAGACAACGAAAATGAGATTCAGATATTATGCTTAACTATACAATTACACTTGATAAAGCAACACAGTTATTGAACCAATTCGAATCAATGTTTAGTAAGTGTATGCTTAAATACATGTGGCTTAGTTGTGAATAAGTCAAGATCAGAAAAGTCAACCAACTTATTGTAAGATAGCCTATGATCTCGCATTGTAAAAAGAGGCCTTAGCCCTGGAGTGGGCTAGTATTGTGCTGCATTGTAATACATAATACATATAAATATTCCATCGATCAAGTGAGGGTAGTTAGAACCCGCTGGATGCGGGGACCGCATCTGTAGAGATTTTTGGGGGAAGCCTTGGGTGACTTCTTTCGACTGACAAGGTAATAAAGACGTACCAATGAAATTAATATATTCCTTATTATAATTAAAAGTGACCAGAGTATAGTCCTTCCATCTATTTTATAGGAATCGAATCACCTGTTAATATTAATGTGTTTTTTAAGACAACGCCCGCACTAGGGGTTTTAATCCCTGTGTCGCGGGGTACTTTACAAACATATAATTGACAGACACAAAGTACATCCAGACTCAGAACAACTATTTATGGGTCACACAAATATTTGTCCTGCGTGGGATTCAAACCCGGGACACGAAGCGGCGAGGCTACTGTCTGAGCCGCTGCGCCACACGTGCAGTCTATCTCTCTCTATGATAGTTACCTCGTCCATATCATTCGTTTCGTTGCTGGGAAACCCGCCTCCAATATCCACAATCTTCATTTGCCTTCCAGCTTTGGTCTCGTGTTCAAACAACGTTTTGGCATACTTCAGACCTTTTTCGTAGCTATTAGCAGTCCCATCTACGTGGAAATTTATTCCAATTACCTGCAATGGGCAAAAATAACACGTGAAACACGATCCCGGAAAATAAAACAAAATCATCGCGTTATTAATGTTGATATACTAAATACTAGCATCCGCCCGCGGCTTCGCCTGCGTGATGTGTAGATAAAGAATATCCTATGCTTTTCCCCAGGCATACTATACTTGAAACGAATTTTTCTGCCTTACTTTAACAATACAAAAAAAGTATCAAACTTTTCATATTATTATGGCCAAATTGCACAAAATGTTTATAAATTTTTGCCAATGTGTTATTCTGAGCTAAAAGCTATGTCACTATATAGTTTCATCAAAATCCGTTCAGCAGTTTTTGCGTGATAAAGTAAGAAAAAGATTCATCCATCCTCACAAACTTCCACATTTATAATATTAGTAGGAAGTAGGATAGTTAAGTTAGGAAGTAGGTGAATGGATAGTGCGTTGGTGATACAATATTATACTGCCTCGATTAGTTGTCTAGCGGTAGCATTCTCAAATGGTGATACTATGGTCCAGTGCTCAAATACTAGGCCGACCAAAGATTGTTATGGACTAAAAATAATTAATTATTGTTAAAAAGTTTTATTGGGATTTTTCTGTTAAGAAAAGTTCTCAGTATCAGTCTGGAGTCTGCAAGTTAACGGTGTTACAACTCTGTCCTGTGCCCAGGACACCAAGAGGCAAGGCTGTGTCTTAGTGTCAAAATATAATAATAAAAAATAATATGGTCCATATATTTTTTTCGGTCTGACTGTGCTTATCTAAGCACATAGTTCATAGTTAACGTTCTATCTCACGTGCATACAGAATTCACCTGTAAGTGATTATTACACCATTGCTATATGTGTTTGTATGTTAATTAGAACTAAGACAGTATAAATAATTGTCGGTGAACCTATAATAAATAAATAACTAATGAAGAAAATATTATTATATTTTTAAACCATATTTATGTATTCATACCTTCAAGCCGAGCGAAGCGGCTTCTTCTAACAATTCAATAGCCTCAGTATCAAAGTCACATCCAAATTTAAAGTCTGACGCTTTGTTTATAATACTAACTCTGATGAGCAGTAACAACCTGCAATATGTTAAAACAGCTTATAACACTTAAGCATTGGTATGATAAAATTTATATTTCTATATATTTGACAGGCCTGTTGGCGTGGTTGGCAAATGATTGCATTTCACGCCGGAGGTCGTGGGTTCGATTCCCACCCAGGACAGATATATGTGTGCATGAACATGTCTGTTTGTCCTGACTCTGGGTGTAGTTATTTATATAAGAATGTATTTACAAAAGAAAAGATATTTAATAATAATGTCTTCCCGGTCTCAGTGGAGAATAGCCATCTACACCGGTGTATTCCCAACCAGTAACACCACAACCTGTAACACTGTTACACTTAATTAAATAATGGTGTTACACGTTGGGGAAAATGTTCCCATCCAGTAACAGTGTTACAAGATGCAACTTTTTTTGTCGCAACGAGTAACACAGTTACACTTCATTAAATATTGATGATACACGTTGGGAAAAAAGTTCCCATCCGGTAACAGTGTTACTGGATGCATGATTTTTGTACCGCGTTGGTATCGAACTCACAATAAGCGAGACCAAGTTTGTATTGTTTGCATAATGTTGCCACTACAAAGACGCAGTTTTCTTATAAAATGTGTTTTTTACAATGGCAATGATGAAATATTTTTGTAACCTATAAAGGAGATGTTTCATATATCTATGGGACTCCAGCCATAAAATATACCTTTCAGCGAAGCTAGGAAATTAGCCCCTGAAAAAGTAACTTTATAGTTGTAAAAAAAAAAAAAAATATTTAGCACTTATAAAAAAAATATTTGACATACTACTCTGTCAAGAAAGTACCGGGAAAAGATCAATAATATACAAAATGTTTGTTATTCATCCAAATTTATTTTCATCATCATCATCATCATCATATCAGCCGAAAGACGTCCACTGCTGGACAAAGGCCTCCCTCAAAGATCTCCACAATTGCCGGTCTTGCGCTATCCGTATCCAGCGTTTTCCAGCGACCCGCACAAGATCATCGGTCCATCTTGTAGGGGGCCTGCCCACGCTGCGTCTTCCGGTTCGTGGTCGCCACTCGAGAACCTTTCTGCACCAGCGGCCGTCGGCTCTACGAGCTATGTGCCCTGCCCACTGCCACTTCAGCTTGGCAATTCTTAGGGCTATGTCGGTGACTTTGGTTCGCCTGCGGATCTCATCATTTCTGATTCGATCTCGCAGGGAAACTCCAAGCATAGCCCTTTCCATTGCTCTTTGGGTGACCTTGAGCCGCCTGATAAGGCCCATAGTTAGCGACCACGTCTCTGTTCCGTAAGTCATCACTGGCAACACACACTGGTCGAAGACTTTCGACTTGAGACACTGCGGTATTTGGGACGAGAAGATATTACGTAGCTTCCCGAACGCTGCCCAGCCGAGTTGGATTCTACGATTGACCTCCTTCTTGAAGTTGGACCTACCTAGTTGGATGGTCTGTCCTAGGTAAATATAGTTCTCTACAACTTCGAGTGCAGAGTCTCCAACCTTAACTAGAGTGGGTGCAACATGGATGTTTGACATAATTTTCGTCTTATCCATGTTCATTTTCAGACCCACTTGTTGAGAGACTCTGCTGAGGCCATCGAGCATTGTACCGAGGTCGTCAAGGGTCTCAGCCATGACTACTATATCGTCGGCAAATCGAAGGTGGGTGATGTACTCGCCATTGACATTGATGCCAAAGCCTTTCCAGTACAGAAGCTTGAAGACATCTTCCAATGCAGCGGTGAACAGTTTCGGAGATATAACATCTCCCTGTCTCACACCTCGCTGCAAGTGGATAGGTTTCGAGTTCTGGACCTGGAGTCGCACTGACATAGTGGCGTTTTCGTACAAACACTTTAACACCTCGATATACCGGTAGTCGATTTGGCACCTTTGGAGAGACCTCAGTACGGCCCAAGTTTCGATCGAATCGAAGGCTTTCTCATAGTCCACAAACGCTAAGCATAATAGCTGGTTATACTCTTCGGTCTTCTGTATAACCTGCCGCAGTGGAAGTCGTCAAACCTGCGTGCGAGACGATTCGTAATGACCCTCGAAAACAACTTGTAAACATGGCTCAGCAGTGTGATGGGTCTGTAATTCTTCAAGAGGGTTTTATCGCCCTTTTTGAAGAAGAGCACCACCACACCCCTGTGCCATGCTTTTGGCGTTTGACCTTTTAGTATGACGGAGTTAAATAACTTCTGAAGGGCCCGTAGGATTGGTGTACCACCCGCCTTCAGAAGCTCTGCCGTAACTCCATCATCACCAGGCGCCTTGTTGTTCTTAAGCTGTTCGAGAGCCATTCTAATCTCGCACAGGCTGACGTCCGGGATGTCGTCGGTGAAGTGTTGGGTTAGTCGTGCTCTGGGATCTGAGGCACAACTATCGACAGGTGACTGGGTTTTCGCATACAGCTGTCCATAGAACCTCTCGATCTCTCCCAGCAACTCAGGTTTAGACGTGACGATTCTGCCATCCTCAGTCTTCAGCTTCGTCAGTTGGCTCTGTCCAACAGACAGTTCTCTTGCAAACACTTTAGAGCCTTTGTTCCGCTCAATGGCTTCTTTAATACAATTTGTATTAAATTGGCGCGTGTCGCGAGTCAAAGACTTTGAGATCTGTCTGTTGAGCTGCCGGTATCTGGTAGCATCATCAGAGGATGTCAGAACCATTTTCCGTCTTTCGTCCATAAGCTGCAGGGTATAGTCAGAGATCTTTTTGGTTCTGTTTGTACGGTGGGCCTTGAAGACCTTAGACCCAGCCGTGTGGACAGCTTCTACGAGCCTGTCATGGTATGAGTCCACTTCCTCGCAATCTGCTAGGCATTCGAAACGGTTTTGCAGTTCGAGCTGAAAGGGTTCAGGGTTTTGGATGTGGATGGGTAAAGGTCGGAGCGTAGACTTTATCAGTCGGGACCTCTGGAGCTTGACATTTAGGTTCAATGAGCCTCTCACCAGTCTGTGATCGCTCCCGGTTTTAACCATATTGATCACTGAGACGTCATTGAACACCTGTCTACTCGTCGACAAGATAAAGTCTATCTCGTTTTTTGTTTTACCATCGGGGCTTACCCAGGTCCATTTGCGGTTTTCCGACTTCTTGAAAAAGGAGTTCATCATAAAGAGTCCCTCCTTCTCCATGAAGTCGGCCAACATTTGGCCCCGGGGATTCCGGTCTCCAGTTCCAAATTGCCCCACTTTCAGCTCATTCCCGAATCGTTTACCCAGCTTCGCGATAAAGTCCCCCATGACCACAGTGAAATAAGAGTTCGAGGTATGGCTCTAGAAATATCCTCATACATGACCTCAACCTCATCGTCGGAGTGCGTCGAAGTCGGCGCGTAAACCTGTATGACCTTCAACAAATACCGCTTGGTAATTCTGAGTATAAGGTACGCAACCCTAGTCGACACACTCTCGATTTTCACTATGTTGTGTACGAGGGACTTGTGGACTATGAACCCAACACCACCTTGGGACAGTTGGTCGCCTTCCCGGAAATAGAACAGATTCCCGGATTTCAGGATTATCGTGTCCACCCCCTCTCTTTGGACTTCAGATAATCCTATTATGTCCCAATGTAACCTGCTCAATTCTTCCTCCAGTTCGATCATCTTCTCGTCGGTCCGCAGTGTGCGTGTGTTGTATGTTGCCAGGGCCAGAGGTCGTCGGTTTTGGTAACGCGGAATCTGCCGGGGATTCTTAGCACCCCCTGCCCTGCCGTAACCACGGCTGTTACCACGGCTGGGAATAGCAGGGCTGCCGGGGACTGGGGGCCGCGGTTTAATTGTGTCCTTCATTTGAGGGGATCTGCCATAATCGCCACGCTTGGCAAACGGGTTGGCGATCGCAGTAAGGTAGGAATTGGTACTCATAAGAACGCTGCTGCCCATTCTCTGGTATATATTCCCTCGGGACGACTTCTACGTCCCCCCACGGGATGAGAGGGGGTGGTGATATTCTCTAGGCCGTCACCACACAGCCCACAGCCCACAGCCAAATTTATTTTATCACCTTGTCACCAAGTATGCTCCTTCAGAAACGATACACTTACGCCAACGAATAATCGATTCATCAAAACATTTTTTAAATTAAACGCTGCTTTCGGAATTGAGTTCATTTCTCGCCGCGAATTCTCCTTTATGTCTTCTACCGATTGAAAACGGGTACCACGAAGAAGTAATTTGAGTTTAGGAAAAAGAAAGAAGTCAGCTGGAGCCATATCTGGTGAATATGGTGGTTGCTGGATGGTATTTGTTGAGTGTTTGGTCAAAAATTCGTTCACAATGATGGCCTTGTTCGAAGGCGCATTATCGTGGTGCAAAATCCAAGAATTTTCTTTCCACAAATCTGGCCTTTTTCGTCGAATTTGTTCTCTTAAACGCCGCATAACGCTAAAATAATATTCTTTATTTACCGTTCGACCTTCCGGTAAGAATTCAGAGTGTACAACACCGCGATAGTCAAAGAAAACAGTCTACATGATTTTGACTTTTGATCGACTTTGGCGTGGTTTTTTCGGTTTCGGTTCAGTTGGAAGGCGCCACTCCGAAGCTTGTTGACTAGTTTGCATGTCAAACTCGTAAACCCACGTCTCGTCACTAGTAACAATGCGTTTCATGAATGTTGGGTCGGAATTGACTCGTTCTACCATGTCCTCAGCGACTTTCATGCGATTGAGTTTTTGGATTTCACAATTTACAATTCAGATCTTTTGGGACTAGCCGAGCGGCAACATGTTTCATACCCAAATGATTAGTTAAAATGATACGAATCGACTCGTGAGATACAGAAAGTTCGGCGGCTATCTCTCTCAGAGTTGAATGAGGATTTTCAGTCAATATTTCCTTCACTTTTGCGATGTTAACTTCAGATGCAGACGTTGATGGGCTACCAAGTGAGGCAAATCTTTCATCACATCTCGACCGCTTTTGAACGCTTTGAACCACTCATAAGCACGAGTTTTTGATAAAGTCGATTCACCGTAAGCCTTCTGTAACATTTTCAGTGACTCCGAACACGAAATTCCATTAGCGATGCAAAATTTAAGACAAACTCTTTGTTCGATATTTTTGTCCATTACGAAATTCGCAATACACACTATATATGATATTACTAAAACCAGCACTGTATTTAATATTAATAACAGATGCAACTGAAACTCCGCGCCAAAATGGAAAACAGTTGTGTCAATCTAACAACAACAAAAAAAAAAACAAAAATTAGAATTTGGTTCCAAATTCTAATTTTTGTTTTTTTTTTTGTAAACAAATCATCCATTTTCGATACTTTTTTGACTGAATGTATGTCAAAGGGCTGTGAAATGGTATAGATGACGTTTAGTCGTTTACTTAACCTTTTTCGTTCAGAAGTACGCTTTAGACAAGCAGTTTTATTTTACATGTAAATTGTCACATTTGCTTAAAATTTGTCAAAAAGTTGTATCCGAGAATAGTAGGATAATTGTAAATAGTAGTAAAATTCATAGTAAGAAAGTAATAGTAAGTTCATATTAAAAGTCTATGAGACATTATGTTTGATGTGAAACGATTTCAAAACGACTGTAATCAAATTACATATAGCACGCCAATGTTCGATAGAATATGGCAATTATTCAAAAACTATTAATTTTTGAACGCTGCTAATCAAACTTATTAACGAAAGAACATTTTTCCGCAACTCATGATATGTTTTGTTTTTTATGACATATGTGCATCTGAAACATGTACTTTAGAATGCTATCAGTTGCGACAAAGAATATTGCATCCAGTAACACTGTTACAGGATGGGAACTTTTTTCCCAACGTGTAACACCAGTATTGAATAGAGAGTAACAGTGTTACTCATTACGACAAAAAAGTTGCATCCAGTAACAGGTGTTACTGGATGGGAACATTTTTCCCAACGTGTAACACTAATATTTAATTAAGTTTTACAGTGTTACTCGTTGCCACAAAAAAAGTTGCATCCAGTATCACCTGTTACTGGATGGGAATTTTTTTCCCATCCAGTAACAGTGTTACAAGTTGTGGTGTTACTGGTTGGGAACACACCTCTACACCCACCCAGGACAGATATTTGTGTGCATGAACATGTCTGTTTGTCCTGACTCTGGGTGTAATTAATCTATATAAGTACCTATGTATTTACAAAAGAAAATAGTATGTGTAGTATATCAGTTATCTGGTTGCCATATAACAAGCTCTGCTTAGTTTGGGATCAAATGGCCATGTGTAAATAATGTCCCAGGATATTATTATATTATATAAAACAAAAGTAACAAAAACCCAACTGCAAAAATTACTCTATAATCGAAAGCCCCACTAAAAAGTTTAAGAACGCCACGCCACTATCAGAACTGAATTTTGATATGAAAAAAGGAACAAATTTGAAATATACTTTTTAAATATTTTTTTAAAATTGTTTAAGAATAATGTAGATACGAAGTGACAAACATAAAAAAAATAGCCGAACAGACAACCACGTCCTCCTTTTTTGCAGTCTGTTAAAAATAAAGTCGTGTTACTTAAATTACCATTTATACATTTTTTTTAATCATGAACTTTTGTCCTGTGTCCACCCCGAATAACCCACTAACTATTACATGAAAAATAAGGAACAAAATTAATTTTCTAATGCATTTTGTATGGGAATGCCTTTGTATAATATCCCGAGAAAGAAAGAAATTAAATTTTCTTACAATGTATATATATTGAAGAAGTTAGAAAATCACAATAAAATAAACCATATACACACACACACTTAGTTTCATATTGTGAAATGTACCGTCAAAAACCGTAGCCTAGTTGGTAGTGCTCCTGCCTACGAAGCTGGTGGTCCTGGGTTCGAATCCCGGTTAGTAAAAATATTTGTGTGATGGGCACGAATATTTTTTTCTGAGTCATGGATGTTTTATATATATTTAAGTATTTATCTATCTATATAAGTATGTATATCGTCGCCTGGTACCCATAGTACAAGCTTTGCTTAGTTTGGGGCTAGGATGATCTGTGTGACATTGTCATTAGTTAGAAAATCACAATAAAATAAACCATATACACACGCTTAGTTTCATATTATTATATGGTTTAAAGTGGCATATGGTTATTTGAATTTTCATACGTGTAGTCAGGTCACGGAACTCTTGGCGAGGGTTCGTGCAGTTGTCGGTCTTTTTACCTGGCATCTGACCAGTATTTCTTCAAATTCCTTAGTTCATTCGAAGAATCAAATACAGTATGAGTAAGTCCTGTTGTCTTCGCATATTTCATGTGCTCAGGTGTTTTTATCGGCGACGTGTAAATCATATGTCTGTGAAATAGCAAAATATTAATTACAACCACAGAAAACTATGTACCTACCTGACAGTAATGAAATTACCTACATTACATAGATAATAATAATAACTAGGCAGCACTGCAGTCCTCACACAATGAGAGGGCATAATGTCCTTCTAGCCAATTGCCGGCCACGGCGGCCGGTCTTCATGAAGACTAGCCATCTGCGCGGGATATATTATAGTGCACAAGTGCGTGTGCAAACACAGGGCCAATCTAATCGTCCCATTTGTTTGGCCCCTGTGTTTGCACTTCAATTTATTTTCTAGTAATTAGGTAATGTTAGTGAGTGAAAATATTGATAAGAATATGTACTAATCTGCGTGGGATATGAATAAGCGGGTAAAAACAAGCGCATTAGCTAATCCCTCGCTGTCATAATCCAATGTTTAATGGACAGGAAAATACATAAATGCGACGAGAAAGTTAGTAGTATAATCGTAATTGAATTATATATTATTATAATGAAATTCATTAGAAAGGTCATAGATTCGTATATTAAGAATATAAGTTGACTAATCTGACAGCCACTTCAAGGCACTTTATGGCATATTAATAATAGTAATCCAAACTAATATTATAAATGCGAAAGTAACTTTGTCTGTCTGTCTTTCTGTCTGTCTGTCTGTCTTTGCTTCACGCCTAAACTACTGAACCGATTTGTGTGAAATTTGGTAAAGACATAGTTTGGATCTTGAGAAAGGACATAGGTTAGTTTTTATTACAAAAAATAAAATTAATAATAAAATAGCGCCATCTATTAGTCAAGAGTCGGCATCAATTCAGTACTGGAAATTCATCGGAAAAATGTAAATAAATAGTAAAAAGGTATGAAAATATAATATAATACAACTTTTAGTACAAAGAAAATGCTCTAACGGAGTATAGATAAACTAGCTTTTGCCCGCGACTTCGTTCGCGTGGAATAGTGACTTCTGGCAGATTTTTGGTTTTACCCACATAGTTCCCGATATCGCGGGATCTCTTCAAAAATGAAATGTGGAAGATATTCTACGGAACTCTTCAAAAATCAACATAATGAGCTCTGCGTTTGAATTGAAGATATGTATACTCACTTAGGGCATTAAAGCCGTTATTGCCGGAAGTCAATATTCCACGCAAACGAGGTCGCGGGCAAAGGCTAGTAATTAAAATATTGGTACAACTAACACAATTGCATATGATCCTAAACAGGCAAAGCCTGCACTGCGGCAACCAAAATCGATGTATTTCTAAATACGTACAGACGCCAGCAGATCAAGCTACCCCAATCTGTCAATATTCCCCAACCAGCTGTGCCCCGCGGTTTTACCCGCGTTTAATTTTATAAAATACCACAGCTCCTTCCCCGTAGGTGATAGCGTGATAATATGTAGCCTATATGTTGGCCCGACCTCTTAGTAATATTCATCTAGAATTTGAAGTAAATCCATTCAGTACTTTTCAGTTTAGCCCGGACATACAGACAAACAGACATACAGACAAAAATTCTAAAACTATAGTTTTGGCTTCGATATCGATTGTAGATCACGACCCAAGTATCCTTTTGAAAAAATATTCAATGTACAGTTTTGACTTTCCTACGATTTTATTAAATCCATTCAGTACTTTTTGAGTTTAGCCCGGACATACATACAGACAAACAAACATACAGACAAAAATTTTAAAAACTATAGTTTTGGCTTCGATATCGATTGTAGATCACGACCCAAGTATCCTTTTGAAAAAATATTCAATGTACAGTTTTGACTTTCCTACGATTTTATTATATGTACCTATAGATTGAAAGCGAGCCTTATGCTCTTGTGATAAAGTTGAAAATCTATAAAAGAAAGGCAAATGCCCACAGACAGTATCGTTGAAAACTAAGTTGTGCCACATGATCATTTTAAGTAAAAATCCTATTTTTAATTATCATAATTTAGTATAGTAATATGGAGTTTGACGGTCACCGTAGCCTAGTTGGTAGTGCTCCTGCCTACGAAGCTGGTGGTCCTGGGTTCGAATCCCGGTAAGTGCAAATATTTGTGTGATGAGCACGAATATTTGTTTCTGAGTCATGGATGTTTTCTATGTATTTAAGTATTTATCTATTTATATAAGTATGTATATCGTCGCCTGGTACCCATAGTACAAGCTTTGCTTAGTTTGGGGCTAGGATGATCTGTGTGACATAGTCCCCAGATATTATTATTATTATTAGTTTCACATTTGCCGGATAAAAGAAAACCAAATTATAAGTCCTTTTATTGTTTTTGCATTATGAACGAGCGGCGCCATTAACAACGTGTTGCCGCAAATGAAAATAAATTCACTCGGAATATTTAAAGTCAATAATAATCGATGGTCAAAAAAGAAATATGGATTTATTTCAGCCTAATTAGTGATGTTACTACGCAATAAAATATTTTTAAGTCTATTCAATTTCGTTACGTTGTGGTGCGGGTTTCTGCCTTGTGAAATAACCAAGACCACTAAGCCATATTCCAACTGAAACAATATTTCTGTTCAACCTACACTAATTATAGATTTATTACTTACAAAGAAATACTATTCATTTCTTTTATTTTTTAAATGCTAGAATATAAAAACAGGAACATATAAAATGAATGACACGTCACGACATGATAAGCAAATCGATAAAAAAAATCGATATCTGGTTAATATTTTTGGCAACACTTAAGTAATCTTTGACGTTATGTGACAGCGCAACTGCGGAAGTCATTACTGGTTTTTATCATACATAGTGTTTGGCGAATGTTTTGATATTTCTTGTGTGTGCAGTTGTGGATTATTCGTAACAAGTGACTTTGAGAAAGAGACTCCGTTACGCTAATAATTGTAATCTGAGTCAGAGAATCCATGTGGAGTCTCTCAAAATCACTTTTCACAATAATGTGAAAAGTGATTTTGAGACGGGAGACTAATAGTGTCTGATTGCATCGCTCATTATGGATAGTACAGTTCGCCGGTGTATCAACTGTTCACTGCCCCATTAGACAATCAGAGCCATGAAATAGAAGTGCACCTACGATTGCATATGCACTACAATATATCCTGCTTAGTAAGTAGGCTACACTCCGTTGAGATTGGCTGCCTCTACCCCATAATATTACTTAAGTCATAATTTGTGTATTAACTAGTTGGCAACCAACGTTTCTTTACCTAAGATGTTCAATGTTCACCCATCTATTTCCATGAAACCCGGCAAATTACATAAATCATGTTAATTTTAATTGAAAGTATATATTAATCCCAACATAGAACAGTAGTTTTCATCTAGGCACAATAATGTTTGCACCGATACTAAGTTCCATAGTCACTTGGGCATTCCCCTTTGACAGATGGGGGTAGCTGGATGTACTGGCGTCTGTAAATATTATTTTCATCAGCCTGATATCGTCCACTGCTGGACATGGGCCAGTTTTTATAAAGTTGCAATTTAAAGGGGCTTGCTGTAGTCACCGCTCTTGGCCATTTGGGTACCGTAATTCGGTAATAGCTAGTACTAGCACAGGTGGCGCTGCTGCCCGACTACCTGGTGTGTCCCTTAGAGTCGCCTTTACGACACCCACGGGATGGTATGTGGTGGGTCTGTTATTATTTCTCAACTGGTCACCACACGGCTCAATACATACATATAGGTATATAATAAAAAAAATACACCCGTACACAGAACAAATAATCGTGTTCATCACAAAAAGATTTGGCCCAGGTGGAAATCGAACCCACGACCTCAGTCTTAGCAGTCAGGCTCAGTAACCACTAGACCAACTGTTCAGTCATATTCACCTGCGCTCGACTCAGGGGCTGGTGCTCAGCTGGACGTCGCATATTTTGATTTTAAAAAGGCATTCGATAGTGGGGACAATGACGTTCTTTTGTCTAAATTCGCAGTGCCTGGTTTTACTCCTGGCCTCTTGCAATTCTTTGCAAGTTACTTAAGTAATCGTAGGCAATATGGGGAGTACGGCGGATATTTTTCGAGCACTTATCCGACGCTGTCGGGAATCAGTCAAGGGAGCAACTTGGGCCCGCTGGAATTTGTCATAATGATAAATGACCTGCCGGAAGTCACGCGTAATGCAAGTTGTTTGCTCTTTGCCGATGATCTCAAATTATTCCTCCAGGTTAATGACGAGACAGACTGCCTAAAATTGCAGTCGGACATTGATCACGTAGTGGAATGGAGCCGGAATAATAAACTCCAATTCAATGTTTCAAAGAGTAACATAATGTATTTTACTCGAGATGTCGTGCCGCTACTCTACAAGTACAACATTGAAGGTATACCAATTCCGAGGGTTGAAGCCGTGCGTGACTTAGGGGTACAGTTTTCGAAAGTCCTGACGTTCCGTAGACATATTGAACGAGTTAGTAAGAAAGCATTTAGGACTCTAGGGTTTATAATGCGGGAAACACGGGACTATAAAAATACGGAAGCCGTCAAATCTTTATGTAAAGCATTGGTTAGGAGTAGGTTGGAAAGCAATGCTATTATCTGGAACCCCCATGAGACTAAATATAGTCTCATGGTGGAAAAAATGCTGAATAAATTTGTTAGATACCTTTATTTTAAGCAATACGGAGTTTACCCTTATTTTCCACTTATGTATCCAACCCTCTTAGTAATAGGGATGGTTGGATATTATAAGCTGGAGGTACGGCGTGACTTAGCGTTAGCAAGGTTAAATACCTTGCTAACGCTTCGAAGTATTTCGAGGTAGGTTAAATAATCCTGGTATACTAGACTTAATGAGGCTGCTCGGTCCAAACACCAGGTTGCGGCAGGCGCCGAGGGCATGGCTTTTTGACGTCTCGGTGGCGCGTACTAACATTGGTAAATTCGCACCGGTGGCAAGAGGCATACGAGTAATAAACAGCGCCACACAAAGAGTGGACATTTTTAATTGTTCATTGGCGGAATTTATGAGGGTGACTTTGGATTTACTTAGTAATAATTAGTAATATTGTTCGCATTATCGCATTGGGTACAAAACCTGTCATTATAATGTTTAGTAGATTAAATAAATAAATATTGTTTTAATCCTGTTGCATCATAAATTATGAGGCTTGTTAGGTTAAGTAGGTAACTCATCCTGGGACCGCTGGCGTTTGGAGAAGGAACTCCACTCGTCTTGTATAAGCGGTCCCGGGAAGAGATAACCTGCTGTAGCTCAGGTTGCCTAAACACGCTTGTGCATGCTGGGGAAGTGGGGAGGCATTCGTGCCCCCTTCTCTACCCGGGTGAGAGTCTCGCGGAGGCTGCAGTGCACAGCGGGGGTATTGGCGAGATCGTTCTCCAGTACCCAGACTCCCCGCTACAAGCACTGTGAGGCAGGCTACCGTGGTGATTTTAGTGGGTCGGTCCTTGCCACCACGTATAAAAAAAAAGAAAAAACCAAAGTAGGTAACTCAAATCTATAATAAAAATGCGGTGACAACGAAGTCATATTTATGCCAGACTTCTACTTACTATAGAGAACTTGAATTATTATGTATGTCTTATAAACTACTTATTTTGCTACATACCTGGGAGACACTTTAAGTGTTCTTAACTTATATATCTCGGTGGGTGAGGCACAATCGAAGCCCAAGCCTTGAGATACAGCCAGTCTCAACATCATTGGAGTGTCATTAGCTCTCATTGCTGCAAAATAGACGGGATTAAAATATTATTATTATTGACACGAGGAGCTAACATATACAACGTGTAACTTAAATAACGCACATCCTGAAAATAGTTTGTTCAGAATCGTTTACTGAATCGTTTTATATCATATTTAATGTAGGTAATTTTTTATTCCAAATTAATTTAAACTACTGAAATTATTGTCATAAAACAAATTGAATTTTTTTTTTTTTGAAATTGACCATAATTCGACTTTTAAAATCGCAGATTTATTTGTATTCATACAAATTCCATCATGCAATACAAAATAAAGAAAAATAACTTTATTCCAAGAAACTAATTTAGTTAATAACAATTCATATACCTACAAGTCAAATCAAAAATTCTGTGTATGTATTATGATTACAACATAATATTCTAATTAGGGTGTTTGAGTGTGTGCGTTAATTACGTTAAATGTTGTATATATATCGACCAGGCAGAATTTCGACCACGGTGGCTAGTTTCAATGGAGACTAGGCAATTGCGCAGGACATATTATAGTGCAAAAGCGCAAACACAGGGGCACTTTTCTATTCCATCACTCTCATGATCCGATAGGACGACTAGCGAAGCGACCGGAAACAGGTCAGGTACACGAAAAACGATTTTACGTGTTCTCCGAGGCACGGGGGTGTAATAACTTAGCTGGCGTTGTTTGGTTCACTAGGATCACGCAGTATTTGCAAACACAAAAGCTATTATACTATATTGAATACTAGCTGTGCCCCGCGGTTTTACCCGCGTTAAACTTTATAAATGATGTCAGCTCCTCCACCGTAGGTTATAGCGTGATGATATGTAGCCTATATGTTGACCCGACCTCTTAGTAATAATCATGAAAAATTTGAATTTTTGTAGTACTATTTGAGTTTAGCCCGGACATACATACAGACAAACAGACACACAGACAAATATTCTAAAAACTATATTTTTGGCTTCGATATCGATAGTAGATCACGCCCCAAGTATCCTTTAAAAAAAATTCAATGTACAGTATTGACTTTCCTACGATTTTATAATATGTATAGATAAACTTACCATAAAATATTTTAACCCTTGGCATCATCTGTCTGAAATGTAGTATGCGTCGGTAAGCCTCGTTCATATCAAATATGTAGAAGGGTTGTACCTGATTTCCGTTTTCTATGAGGTTTCTCGCAACAGCCTGAGGCTTATCATCAATTAAAACGTACATATTACTTGAATTTTTAAGTCTAGCGCAATGATACGTGTGGACCCGATGTGATAATGTACGCGTAATTTAATAGACGTAGCAATTTTGCAATAGTTGTGTACATGACTGATTTACATACCTTTAGAATAATATTTTTGAAACTATTACGTCAACTTTAAAGGTTCACGTCGATCATATCGTAATAGGTGCCGCGATCTCGTGGCCACGCATCTTCATATCAGCCGAAAGATGTCCACTTCAGAGAAATAAATACTTTTACTTTATAATAATTAATTGACACAAAACAGAACCAGAACTCCAAGGGCACTGAGGGAGTAGCGAGGCAACCACCTTAACCTGCGGCAATGGCGCGGTGTAGTCAAAAATTAAAATATTAGACTGGTTTTTGTCAATAACAATAATAATAACAATAAAAAACTCGTTTTGTTGGAGCTTCAGTGTAGTTAGTACCTTAAGGCTGGCAAAGCGAGAATCCCTAATAATGACCCGGCTGGAAAGGTGTGAAAGCTTGCTAATCATAAATTCAGCTATAACATTTTACATAATTTTTCTAACAATTTGATTATTTGATAGAAAAATTATGTAAAATGTAGTATTTTGTACTAGACAAATTTCAAATCGCTCTCCTCTAAAGTAACGATGATGCAGAAGTAACTTGATTCTGCGGATTAGTCAAAATGTGTAACTTTAAATAAGTGGCAATTGTAACACAGGGTCATGTACAGACGCCAGCACATCCAGCACCCCAATCTGTCTTTCTTTCATACATTTTCAACTTTCTCACTGAAGCATAAGGTTCACATTCAACTGCACGTGTGGCGCAGCGGCTAAGATAGTCGCTTCGCCTCTTCGTGTCGCGGGTTCGAGACCCGCGACGGACAACAATTTGTGTAATAGTTGTTCTGATTCTGGATGTTATTTGTGTCCGTCTATTATATGTTTGTAAAGTACCCCGCGACACAGGGATTAGATTCCTTAGGCGTTATCTTTTAAAAAACAATGGGGAACTTTGACAGATTCACAGATTAGGGACAGAGAACAGATAACATGGTGTTCTGGCGTCTGTACACTGTGTTACAGTTGCCATCTTTAAAATTCAGTGTATGCATCATGCGCACCACACTTTTAAAACGCACATAATAATATTTGTTTGAAGATGTATTAGCCTCGCTCCTATTTTAGTTGATTTTTCACACTAAAATAACTATAATAATATCCATAATTAGTAAGAAAATGTAGATCTTCATGCCATTGCTAATTACACATTTGCATTATAATCACTAAAAGTACTTAAGCTTAGTTAGCATAACTATTAATTGGTAAAACCTCTGTCACACTTAAGCATTAAGGTATGTAGGTAACTTATATCCTAGTAATATTATAAATACGATAGTTTGCGAGTGTGTCTGTATGGATGTTTGTAACTCATTCACGCAAAGCTACTGACCTTTTGATTTTGATGAATATTTGTAGTAATATAGCTTATATATACGATTACCATATAACCTATAATTTATAAAGTTTAACGTGAGTAAAACCGCGGGGCACAGCCAGTAAATAATAATCAGAAATGCCTTGGGACAGCTAACACACTGCCGTCTGATCCCAAACTAGATAGAGCCTATACTACGGTAACCAGATACCTGAAAAACATACTTATATATTTCTAAATACATACATATTATACATAAATAAGACCCAGACATAGCACAAATAATAGTGCTCATCTCACAATGATTTTGTCTTTGGTAGGAATCGAACCCACGACCTTTGGTTTAGCAGTCATGGACACCAACCACTAAACCAACAGGCCAGTCAAAAATATATGATATTATGGATAATAAAACTCTCGGAATTGTGTCAAATTGGCTCTCATACGGTATAATCGGCATACTTCGTGTGGAAAAATAAAGCCATCAAATTCTCGCTGCTATAAATCATAAAAAACTATAGTTACACTAACTAAATGCCGCCCATTCTAAGCTTGAACAATTTAACTATTTATAATTTTTTACAATATTTCTTTAGAAAAGAACAGGGCAATTTTTAGTTCTGTCAATTTATTTTTTGCGCGTAATACTGAAAGCAAATAGTTATACGTTAGACCTATCGACTAATTATGCTCTCCGGACAAACACTTTTATTCGTTACATATTATAAAGTATACTCTGTCCTCTTAGTTCGAGATTTAATAAAAAGGAATGTAATGAAATTAGTTTTAGTTACGACTTATATTAGTTTTGTTATAATTATGTTTCATAGTAGAATTACGTTCACACCAATAAACGCAAGTTGGACGATCTAAAACTAGAAATAAATACGAGTGGGAAGCTGGCCTTGTAAGTTTTAGAGCTGGAAAAAAACAAATCAAGCCCCAAAGGGAAATTGTATTTGTAAGCAGGTGATTCTAAAACAAATGTAAAAATAAATGTCAAACTTTCTACTTATTTTGACATTTGTTTTAGAATCACCTGCTTACTAAACTCCGATCGTATAAAAAGTTTGTTAGAACTGAAAACTTATAACATTCTTCAGTTTCCGGTAATACCTACTCGTAGAAGAATAAGAAGTTACCTGTTTATTCTGATATAAACAGGTAACTTCTTATTCTAGGAATATAGGTTATAAAGAAAAAGTATTCTGTTTTAAAAAAGAAACGGGCCTATTCGCGTGGTTGCAAATGCTTGTTTTACACGCCATAGATCGTGTGTTCGATTCCCACCCAGGACAGATATTTGTGTGCATGAACATGTCTTTTTTTGTCTTCCGTCTGGGTGTAATTATCTATATAAGTATGTATTTTATTACAGTATATGTAGTATATCAGTTTTCTGGTTTCCATAGTACAAGCTCTGCTTAGTTTGGGATCAGATGGCCGTGTGGAAATAATGTCCCAGGATATTATTAATAGGTCTTTACCTATGAAATTGCCGTGTTGTATGAAAAAATTTAAACGAATTTTTTTCATGAATTTTTTTATTTGTATTAATCGAAGTAATCACCCATGCAATCAATGCATCTTTGCCATCGCAGTGGCAGTTTATTGATGCCCTTCTTAAAGAAATCAGCTGGACGGGAGGCAACAAATTCTTCAAAGGCATTTTGTACTGCCTCTCGGGTATTGAATTTTTTTCCCGCCAAGAAGTTATCCAAATTCTGGAAAAAGTAGTAGTCTGTAGGCGCAAGGTCTGGTGAGTAGGGCGGATGACGGAGAGCTTCCAACCCCAGTTCTTGCAACTTGGAGACCGTCTGCTGTGCAGTATGAGGTCGCGCGTTGTCGTGCAGGAGCAGCGGAGACGAGCGATTGACCAATGCTGGTTGGAGATGCGCCAGCTTCTCCATCATTGTGCTCAGTTCTTCACAGTACACATCTGCAGTAATGCTCACCCCGTTTGGTAAGAAGCTGTGATGAATCACACCGGCGCTAGACCACCAAACAGTGACCATCACTTTTCTAGGGGTAAGTTTTCGTTTAGGGCATTGTTTAGGTGCTGAACCAGGATCCAACCAACTTGCTGAGCGCTTGCGGTTATCAAACAGAATCCATTTTTCATCGCAGGTAACAATGCGGTTCAAAATTCCTTCATTTGTGTGTCTGTTGAGCAGTGCAAGGCACGTCTCGACGCGTACTTCGCGCTGGCGATCATTGAGTTCGTGGGGCACCCATTTGTCAAGCTTTTTTACCTTGCCAATTTGACGCAAATGGACCAATATTGTTTTGACGCTAACGTCGAAAGCTGCTGCTAATTCAGCCGTAGATTGTGTATCATCAGCTTCCACAACCGCCTTTAATTCGTCATTGTCGACCAAAGTCTTCGGACGACCGCGAGGTTCATTTTTCAGGTCGAAATTTCCAGAACGGAAGCGAGCAAACCAATAACAGGTGGTGCGTTGGTTTGTAGTGTTAGCTCCGTAAACGTCGTTGATGTTGCGTGCCGCTTGTGCCGCGTTGCTGCCACGACGGTACTCATATTCCATAATTACTCGAATTTTTAACGTATCCATGATGACGAAAAAGATTGAAATCCGATGAAAATGTAACACTAATCAATAAAGAAATGACTACTTTTGGAAAAAAGAATCCATGTTTTTAAAATAAAATTAATTTGAAATTAGAATTCTTAGCCAAACAAAAATTATTTTGATTTGAAATGGCCAGTACTGCAGAACGGCAATTTCATAGGTAAAGACCTAATATTATTTTAAAACATAATTATTTGAGAATTTGGCAATATTTCTTTTCATTTGAATATGACATCCTATTTTTGTTTTTATATACTATTTATTGATTATACCGAAATTCCATTCCACTCCCGTCGCATATCATACTCTTTGCCGTACCGGTGAGTTATTGAAACAAGACATCGAGAGATGGCGTAAGCGTCTCCATTAGATTCCTATACGCACTTAAATTTATATACATACTCGCTTTAAAAAAATCTGATATTTAAATGAAACGTAGACAAACTAAAGGTTCCTATTTTATCTTATTGTATGAAATAAGACTAAGTAATAATTTAGCTAGTAATTTAAGTTATTAGTATAGTAGGCATTTGAACTATAGTTAAATATTAGACCATATCATCTGAAGCAAAGTCTAGAACTTGTGGGAACTTCCAAAAGAGGTCACATTCCAGGCCGGATGATTCCACCGGAATGAAGATAGCTTTGGAATTCAAGTTCCTTGCTCCATTCTCAACATTCAAGCCCCAAAATGAAATCGTTTCATATATTATTTCATGTTTGAATACATAATATTCATCTCTAATAATGTCCTCCTAGCAGAATTTCGGCCACGGCGGCCAAAATCTCAACAGAGATTAGCCATCTGCGCGGGACATATTATAGTGCTCAAGTGTGTGCGCAAACACAGGAGCACTTTCTATTCCATCACTCTCATGATCCGATGGGACGCCTAGCGACACGACCGGAAAGAGGTCAGGCACAGGACCGGTGGCTTTACGTGCTCTCCGAGGGACGGGGGTATAATACCGCCAACTCCCAGACTTCGGGCTGATGCTGAGAAATTTTTATTTTACAGAAAATCCCAAAACCATTTTTGGCCCAACCCGGGATTTGAACCCAGGACCTCGTTATCTGCAGGTGAACACGCTACCGCTAGACCAACGAGGCTAATACAGTAGAGTAAACAGTTTTGCATCCGATAAATAACATTTTAGACAGATTTATTATAAGTAATCATATTGTTATTCATCATTTCCATCAAAGATCTCCACAAATTCCGTTTTTGCGCTACCCGCATCCATACGCTTCCAGCGACCCTCCCAAAATCATCGGTTTATCTTGTAAGGTGCCTGTCTACGCTGTGTCTCCCGGTTCGTGGAACTTTCCTGCCCCAGGCACCACGCAGGCAGGCAGCAGCCTAGGGCGAGTCTCATAGCTCGTAGAAACAAGCTATGTGCCCTGCCTACTGTTACATCAGCTTGGCAATTCTTCGGTCGATGTCAGTTAATTTGGTTTGCCTGCGATTTCTAATAACAAAGGTTTCAAATTTTTATTAAAACAAAATAAAATATTTAAACTGCAAAGCAATATATAGTATATATAGATAATAGTAATGTGACCAGAAAGATGGCAACTTTACATCTTTGTATGTATGGGGTGGCTAATATGTTGACCTATATATATGTGTCATTGGTATGGTCACTTGTTGATATGATGAAGCACATGGACAACTCTATTAGCTCCCGTACATACTGTATTGTCTGTGCCTGCGGTTTTACCCCCGTTAAACTTTATACATTATATGCCTATGTGTTATTCAGATATATAAGCTATATTACTACAAAGTTTCATCAAAATCCGTTCGGTAGTTTTTGCGTGAAAGAGTAACAAACATACACACACACTCACAAACTTTCGCTTTTAAAATATTAGTGTGATAATATCTTAACCTAGTTATATTGATGGTCTCATATTAGATTTATAAGTTGTCATTAAGGTCTCTGCTGCTGGGTCTGAGGAATGTCAGCAACAGCATTCTGAAAGCCATAGCTTCCAGGTTTAACTGCCCTATCCAAAATCACTGGGTAATGGTAGTCAATGGAATATGAAAGGACAAATATTATTTTATTTTATTCTATTCTAAGGGCCATATTATTAATAATACCATACCATAGCCTAGTTGGTAGTGCTCCTGCCTACGAAGCTGGTGGTTCTGGGTTCGAATCCCGGTAAGTGCAAATATTTGTGGGGTGAGCACGAATATTTGTTTCTGAGTTATGGATGTTTTCTATGTATATAAGTATTTATCTATCTATATAAGTATGTATATCGTCGCCTGGTACCCATAGTACAAGCTTTGTTTAGTTTGGGGCTAGGATGATCTGTGTGACATTGTCCCCAGATATTATTATTATATTATTAATAATTATCTTTATTCAATAAGGGCTTTTACATTGTATTTATCTTAAAGTTTAAAGTACTACAATTTTAATTTTACAAACTAATAATGTGTAGATAGAGTAAACGGCGGTGCGCTAACAATAATAATTATTACTAAACAGAATATTAATAGGAGAAGGGGAATAATTGGATAAAACTGCAGTAAACCCATTTACACCAAAAGGCTAAAGTCTAATAACAAGGATTCTTTGACGCCTTTTAGTGCCTTGTAGTAAAACTACAGAAAATCTATTTAGGTTTTCTGTAGTTTTATCAAAATATTCTTCTTCTCTTATCGCATGGTAGATGGGAAATGTACCCAGAAGGCTGGCCGCATTGCCACGGAGGATGATAATGCTGATCAACTGACCCAAGAACAGGTCATGGGAAGCGTCGATATTTTTTTTTTGCGATAATCTATCAACCTTATTCCTTAGTTACTTAGAATAAAATATTTGAGACATAAAAACTCCTCACGCTAATAAAGTTGATATAAGGTAGGCTTACTGGGCTAAATCTCCGGTAAATTGGTTAGATTGGGTCAAGTCAGCAAACTTGTACATATTACCGAATGGCACACGTACAATTCTATTACATGCCATTGCACTCGACGTAACCCCCGCATTTCTTTCGTTTATTTGATTGGAAAGGCAACGATTATACGTTACTTTCAGTTCTTATTTTGATTAACTTTATCCTACTAATATTATAAAAGTTAAAGTTAGTAAGTATGGATGGATGTTTGTTACTCTTTCACGTAAAAACTACTAAATGGATTTTACATATTAATTCCTTATTGTATTAATATTACAATCTACTAATATTATAAATGCGGAAGTTTGTGAGTATAGATATATGTTTGTTACTCTTTTAAAAACTAACTACTACGCCAAAACTACTTTAACGCGGGTGAAACCGCGGGGCCTAGCTACTTATTGATAAAGATTGGTTTAGGTAATTTAGACATTTTATGAACATATCTGTTTAAATAAATAAAAAAGGTTTTTATTCACGTAGATTTTAAAAAAGCGTTTGTAAATAGTCAGAACATGTTTGTAGTAATACAGTTATTATTTCTAGTTACTTATTACATATATTTAGGTACATGGAATGTTAAAACATTTATACAATTTATTTTATAATGGTAGTAATATTCAGCTAGCTTGTATTAAGTTATTGTCAAGGAGCTTATGTTTAGGTTTAATTATTGAAATTTTTAAAGTTTGTCGTGAGTCTGAGTGTAATATTATCTATATATCGTAATCGAGTGATCTTCGCCGTCAACAACTCCAGCGCCGTCTGACGGCTCTCGACGGAGTTAATGATTCACCGGCTGAGCGGCGCGCTCGCCACTTTTGGAGCTTTCAGCAGCCGGGAAGTACTAGCTAATATAGCGTAAATAGTTTTGCGAATTGAACTACGACTTTCTTTTTTAATCGTACAAAGTCATACGCCCACTATATTGTCGAACGGCGAAGATTCAAGCGACAACCGACAATTCTACTGCAACATATATAAGCACGTATTTACAAAAGCAAAAGTAGTATAATATATCAGTTATGTGGTATCCATAGTACAAGCTCTGCTTAGTTCGGGATCAGATGGCCAGAAAATTTATAGGATATTTATTTTAATTGAAAACTATTTTCTAACAATGTAATAATATTATAGTGGCCTACATTAAAACACAGAGGGTAATAATAAAATTGTGGGTAATACCGGGCACAGCTGGATGGTTATACATTTTTCGTTTCAAAATTCAAGAAGCAATCAAATCATTAATATGCAAATAAATTTTCAAATATATCTGAAATTGAGGTTGTAAATCTAAACAAATACCTTACAATTACCGTAATAGGTTTAAAATTTATTTTAAAAGCGTATTTATAGGATTGAGTTTAATTGCTCTGCAATAATTTCAAGGCGTTACAAGTTTTTTTTATATATCAGGAGGGCGACAAACGAGCAATTGGGTCACCTGATGGTAAGTGATCACCGCCGCCCATGGACACTCGCGATACCAGAGGCGTCGCGGGTGCGTTGCCGGCCTTTAAGAGTCAGCAAACAAGTTGTATAAATATTAGTGGGGGTGGGCTCACAGGGCACGTTAAACCGTCGGTCCCAGTTGTAGTCATTAAGCAACAGTCGTTAACCCATTTCAGAGGCCTACTGGGCGGCTTGAACAACTATGACGCCAGGGTAACCACTGCCCATACGATAAGCAAGCAATAAAGGCGTTACAAGTAATCCCATGTCCTGGCTAGTTACCATTGAGACTGGCCGCCAATTTTTACTTACAAAGAATGACTTCTGTAATATATTGAGTCACCATGATGTCTGTCTGTCACAGTATTTTTGCCTTTATTTTTACAAGTCTTACCCCGCATCTCTATGACATCCAAAATCACCTTAACATTGGTTTTGTCATATAAAAAGGAACGGTGGCAAGATGCCAAACTAATTTAAGCTAGAATACAATCGCTGTTTATTTTCTAACGCAATATCGTTGACATGTTTTTTATCCCTTACGAACCGTGATACTTATATCTATTTAAGGAAAAAAATAAATCTTTCTAAAAAAGCTTATCTTTCAGTTTTGGTGCAATCATCTTAGTGGACCTTTGAGATGCGATCATTAATAAAAAAGTGAAATAATTAATATTTTAACTAAAAGCTTGTACCTCTCTTGAAGGTTCCTCAGCAACGCACTTGCGGCTCCTACGGTGTTGCGAGTGTCTATAGGCGCGGTGATCACTTACCCTCAGGTGACCGGTACTTAACCCTCAGGTACTTGCCTCTTTGCCTTATATATTTAAAAATAACTTCACCATGTAAGTACGTTATGTTTTATCTATATTATAGTTTTTAACCTACAAAACTATAATATAGACTATATATAACTATACCTGTCGACTCAACCAAAGTAGGTTCTCTTCCCTGTGGCAGATGTCTCAATCATATCACTATCTCGGAACGCGAAGTGCTATCTAAAATTGAAAAGCTTGACATATTTAAGGGTGCAGACCCCGATCTTATACCTCCCGTGTTCATAAAACGCTGTTGTAAGGCACTGTCGTTACCGCTTACCTTGATTTTCAATCGATCTTTAAAAGAGGGAAGATTTCCGGATGAATGGAAAAAGGCAAGAATTTTACCCATACATAAAAAAGGTGACCCAAGTAATACCAAAAATTATCGTCCTATTACAATTCTATCTTTGTCAACCACGTAGATGGACTGCTATCTCCTAATCAACATGGGTTTCGTTCCGGTCACTCGACGGTCACCAATTTATGCTCTTTTGTATCGGACGTATCAGAGCTACTCGACAAAGGTACTGAAGTTGACGCAGTCTATACGGACTTCGCCAGCGCTTTTGATAAGGTGAATCATAATATTCTAATAAATAAACTAAATTACTTTGGCATAACAGGTTCTTTATTACACTGGTTTCAATCTTACTTAGCAAAAAGACTTCAATTAGTTTCTGTCAATGGTTACATCTCTAATTCATTTTATGCTGTATCTGGTGTACCCCAGGGATCCCACTTAGGACCTATCCTGTTCTCTGTATTTATTAATGATATAACATCTGTTATTCATAACTGTAAATACTTGCTTTTTGCAGATGACTTAAAAGTATACAGACCTCTTAAATCGCACCATGATAATCATCTTATCCAAGAGGATCTACATAGGATAGAGGAGTGGTGTAACCTCAACCATATGCGGCTTAATGTTGAGAAATGTTATCATCTTAAATACAGTAAAAAAAGAAAATATTCAATAGACTTTGGTTATGCAATTGGATCGACTAAAATACAAACCGTCCTTAATACTACAGATCTTGGAGTAACTATCGACAGAGAGCTTCGTTTCACTTCACATATAAACAGTATTATAAATAAAGCATGTCAGATGTATGGGTTCTTGAAGCGCAACACTAAAGGGTTTAAACACACAAAAACACGTATTACCTTATATAATGCTCTGGTACGGACTCATCTGGAATATGCTTGTGTAATTTGGAATCCTTTCTATTCTGTACATTCCCAACGCATAGAAAGCGTTCAACGCGCATTCACTCGACACTTGGCCTATCTGTCTTCAGGTATCACACACAGGTGCAGTTACAACCAGCGGCTAAAGCATTTTAAAATGAAATCGTTATCGGATCGCCGAAAATTGCACGATTTGCTCTTTCTGCATAAAATTGTGAACAACAATATAAATTGCAGTAACCTACTCAACCGTCTCCTAATAGCAGTTCCTCGTATGCCACCACGTTACCCAATAACTAAAACCTTTTCTCACTCAACCGCAAAAACAAATCTCGCACTTAATTCACCTTTGGTGCGAGCGTGTAATGAGTACAATGGTTTTAATAAAAAAATCAACCATTTGGATATTTTTTCCGATGCATTTTATGCATTCAAGCGTAAAATATTGGAAGCGTTAGCATAGGGACTCTTTTTTTTCTTAGTCCAATAAGAACTTTTTAAATTGTATTTAATGTTTTTTTTATCTGTGTTAGTTATAGTATTTTTGTTTGTTTTTAATTTAAAATAACTTGTATTGTATGTCAACTTTGTCTATGTTTAGTGTGTGTTGTGCATGCCTTTAATAGGTGTACATATAAGAACCGAATTATATAGTGACCTAAGATTTAAATGTTGTGTATGTATACTGTTGGTGTGTCTATAATAAATAAATAAATAAATAAATAAAACTATTGCCAGTTTATTTCATTTTTTATACTTTAACTGCTTCTTAAAATAGAGGCAAGTAAAGGCTAAAGCCGTATGGAAAATAAGTTAACAAACTAAGGCTGATTTCAGAGTCGCGCCGGCGAGCGGCGCCGGCCAAACGCGCGCGCTTACAATTACACTAGATAGTAGTTGCGTTTCACAGTCACGCAGTTCAAACGCGCCGCCGGTGACACGCGCGCCGTCGCCGCGTCGGCCAGCGCTGCCCGAGCTCCTCTACTGGCAGCTAGCGTTTCAGAGTGACGCGTCTCGCACGCGCCGCTGTTGAGACGCGCTGGCCTCCGGCGCGTGCCGCGCGCGTCACTCTGAAATCAGCCTTAGTAACTTGAAACTCTTTGGTAGTCACACCTCGGCTCAAGGCGCTTATTTTAATCAGTATTCATTACTGTTGCGTTGATATCATTTAATGTAAAGTTATTTTGACTCTTTATGAATATTTCCTTTTTTATACAAAGTTTCTCTTCTTCTTTTCGACAAATAATCTATCCAGATAAGGCAGATAGAGTTAGATAGAGTCGATAGACATACGGGCTCGCAGGATAATCGACGATAGAGACCTAACAAGTAAAAAGTTGCAAGCAAAACTTGGATCATCGGCGTCAGCTTGCAAGCTTATCGGTTTTCTACAGGCGCTCAAGACCTCCATGAACTTATCCCTCCATCTCCTTTTTTTCATCGGACTACAAGGCGTCGGGAGGCTCTCCACCGCTATGTTGTTGACATCCCATTATGCCGTACGAAGCGCTTTTCTTCCTCTTTCATCATACGCACGGCTAAGATGTGGAATAAATGGTAACATGGGTTTATTCAAGGTTAGTGTGAACAGGCATCTTATGGGTACGCGCGGACCACTTTCGACCATATCTTCACTTACCATCAGATGAGATCGTGGCCAAGCGCAAACCCATTATGCATAAAAAATTGCAAGATCATTTTATATTAGTTAAAATAAATAACACTAACACACTGCCATCTGATCCCACATTAGACAGAGCCTGTACTATGGCAACCAGATAAACTTATACATTTTGAAATATATAGTTAAACTACACTCAAACATCTCACGTGCTTATAACAAAAAGATTGATCCTGAGTGGAAATCGAACCGACAACCTCTGGCTTAGCAGTCAGGTTCACAACCATTAGACCAATAGACCAGTTTATTTATAGTCTCATTATATCGTTTTACTATTTGGCATGTATGGTCTAAGCAAACACAAGTCACCAAACACTTCTCAGATAATGCATAGTTTATAATTATGTTATCAATGCAGGATACAGTTGTGGGCGTGACTCTTGTCAACTCGGAGAATAAGCATTTAAGATAAAACGACCGAAATGGATATAAAAAAATATATTTATTGCGGGCGTATCTCCTAAAATATTTATATAAAAACGTAAATGAATTTATACACTTGAATGAACTGGCGGTCACCGTAGCTTAGTTGGTAGTGCTCCTGCCTACGAAGCTGGTGGTCCTGGGTTCGAATCCCGGTAAGTGCAAATATTTGTGTGATGAGCATGAATATTTGTTTCTGAGTCATGGATGTTTTCTATGTATTTATCTATCTATGTATGTATATCGTCGCCTGGTACCCATAGTACAAGCTTTGCTTAGTTTGGGGCTAGGTAGATCTGTGTGACATTGTCCCTAGATATTATTATTATTATTATAATGAAAGTTGATATTTTGTATTTTAAACGTGAGAAGCGTATGTAGTAAGCATTAAATAAATTCAGCTCCTGTATTAAATAAATTCAGCACCTTTATATAAGGAAATGCAAAAATGTACTTAGACATTTTTATTTTAAGACATGTATGGAAAAAGTCGCGGGAGAGGTTCTTGTAAGTTTGCTTAAGTACATTTTTTTTAAAGACAACGCCCGCTCTATATTTTCTGATCCCTGTGTCGCGGGGTAATTGACAAACATATAAAAGACGGACACAATTTACATCCAAACTCAGAACAACTATTTATGGAGTACACAAATAGTTATTACGCGCGGGACTCGAACCCGCGACACGAAGAGGTGAGGCGACTGAGTTAGCCGCTGCGCCACACGTGCAGTCAAATTGATAGTTAAACATGTATTTCATAGTCACAAAACACACCCAGACTTAAACAACGATAGATCACACATATTGTTTAGCGCGGGTATTGAACCCTAAACACGAGCCAACTAGAGAGGCGGCCAGCTTAACCACTGTGCCACACGTTAAGTCAAATAATTTATTAATATTTGTATTACGTGTGAACTCACCAGTTCTTATATTTTGCACACGTTTGTAGAAGGGAATTCATTACTTAACCATCTACAATTTTAGTGATAAGGTCTCGGAAGCTCATTAATTAGGGATTATACATGAGTATTTTCTTCTTAGCTGTACCCTCATGAATGAAAGACATGCGATATGATCACAACCTTTATTAGCCTGCAATAGAATAGCTTTTTTTAGTGGTGACGACGGAGAATATAAGAATATGTTCCCCCCATCTCATCCCGTGGAGGACGTAGAAGTAGACCCGAGGCAATATCTTCTAGAGGACGGGCAGCAGGTTCCTTCTGAGTACTATGTTCATCTTACTACGATCGCGAACCCGTTTGCCAAGCGTGGCGATTATGCCATATCCCCAAGTGGACTTCTTACTTATACACTGCTGTTATAATGATGATGATGAGAATAGTTTACCTCTATCTTGAAATCTTGCGATCAATCAATCATTTATTGCTGAACATAGTAATTACAATATATAGTACATTTCAAGATGTCAGGTAAATGGAGGTGTGGTCAATATGTTCTGCCTGATAGGGCATGCAAAATATTATAACACAAATTCACAAATATTAAATTAATAAAAATAATAATATAAATTTCATTTCATGTCAATACAAATCTACACTTAAAAATAACACATAAATAAATCAAAACGCATTGTATCACAAATCGGACCTACGAAGTATTCGCCTAAATATCTAGCTTATCGGTCAAATACTCTTTTAGAGAATAGTACGCCTTACTTATTAAAAGTTCCAGAAGTATATTTTTGAATTTGGCGACATTATCTTCTCGTAAAATATTTTTTGGTAGCTTATTAAAAATTTTGGGAGCCATGCCTAACAAATTTTTGTTGTATACTGCCTTTTTATGTGGCCTGCATCTAATTTTTGTTTTATTTCGCATACTATTTAAAGTGTCAAATAGGGAAAAATATTTTTTTACAAACATTGCAACCTCATAAATGTAAAGGCTGGTTATGGTCAATATACGAAGATTAGTAAACCATGGTTTGCAGCTATCAGTACTTTGTATTCCACATATGGCTCGAAGACACTTTTTTTGGGTTTTGAAGACTATCTCAATATTTGTTGCATTTCCCCAGTATATTAACCCGTAACGTTGAGTTGATGTAACATAAGCGTGGTAGGCAGTTAATAAAGTTGTCCTATTTACCTCCGTATAAAGTTTGTACAGAGCATATGAGTACTGACTAAGGCGGCTACATACACTGTCTGTGTGTGTTCTCCATGAAATGTCTCTGTCCAGTTCAAGTCCTAAAAACTTTGTACTTGTGGTTTGAGAAATTATAGTATCCCCATATCGTACGTCTGGTTTAGTATGGTTAGTTTTCTGTTCAAATGTCATAATTTTGGTTTTGTCGAGATTTATCTTTAAGTTGTTTACTTTTAACCAGTCAATCAATAAGTTAAGACAAACATTTATTTCGATTTCAAGGGTCTGAACATCCTTTGCATCAAAGACTACCGTACTATCATCAGCAGACATACAAATTTGATTTAATTGCGTAATTTGTTTTCTATTCGTTAGATACGACCTTAGCAGGTTGAATGCATTTCCTCTAATTCCATATCTTTCCAATTTGTTTAAGAGTATTTTGGGGTCCACAAAATCAAAAGCCTTGGTCAAGTCCATAAATAGAGCTGCCACAGGCCTTCTATTATCTACATTGGTAATAATTTTCTCAAAAAGTTTAAAGATAGCCATATTAATATTTTTGTTTTTTCTAAACCCATACTGTACGTCTGCTAAGATATTATTAATTTCCAAAAACGAACTAAGTGAATTGTAAATCACTTTTTCTAATATTTTAGATATTATCGGAAGTAATGCAATAGGCCTGTAGTTGCCGGGATCATGTTTTGTACCTTTTTTATGAAGAGGCTTTATGATGGTAAGTTTGAGCCTATCCGGAAACACAGCATTCTCAATACATAAATTTATGATGTGGCTGAGTACTGGTGCGATTATATAGGATGTAGATTTTATCACGTTTGTGGCAATATCATCATAGCCTGTGCTCTTCGTATTATTAAGTGAACCTATTATTTTAATAATGTCTGAGGGAACTGTGGGGCTTAGGAATATGGAGTTACAATGCATGTCAAATTTTGGTGAATAGTCATTTGTAATGTGAGTTTTAGATTCAATTTCATCAATAAAGTAGTTGTTAAAAGCATTGGCATGCGGTTCTCTGGTGCATAGGGTGCGGACCAGCTCTAACAGTATCCTAAACATGATTGCGAGTAGGTTGGACTGCGCCTACATAAGTCGTTGCTGTGCCGTCTCCCATGGCTTGTCGCGGGGATGACGGTTACAGGGTAATAATAATGTATGTTACTAACATAGCTGTAAGTCCTACTAACATATGAGTCACAGTTACTTGAAAAATAAAATTTCTATTCTATTCTATTCTATTGGCGATATTTTTTGGGTCAGTTATAATTTTGCTATGGATTAAGATGCTTTGGATTCCTTCTGAGGGTTTATTGGTTTTGCATTTGTTTATAACCTGCCACGCTGCTTTATTTTTATTAGCGGCATTATGTATAAAGTGGTTATTCTGAGCTTTTTTGTTTGACTAATTATGCTTTTTAGTCTTTTAGAGTAGGTTTTAAACAAAGTTTTGTTAGTAGTGTTAGTGACTTTTCGGTATTGCCATAGCATCTGTCGTTTACGCCTACAGCACAACTTGATTCCTTTACTAATCCAACTGGGTTTTTTAAACGCACGGATTTTAATTTTCGTAAGTGGAAAACATAAGTCATAAAACTGTTTAAAATTTTTGTGAAATTCATCAAATGCTTCGTTAGGGTCATTACAGTTGAATACGTCCTTAAAATGTATATTTTGTAGACATTTTTTAAATTTTGATATGTTTTCGTTTGAATAGTCACGCTTGTAAATAAACCAGTGAGAGAGTACACAAGTTCTTTTTACAGGACATCGTATAAGTTGAGCTGTATGGTCTGAAATTGCCAATTCAAAGATTTCACATTTGCTACCCTTTATATTGTGAATGATGTTGTCAATGCATGTACCGCTACACAGGCGCGTTGGGGACCGTACCCCCAGTTTTAAATTAAAACTCTGCAATAAATTTTCGAAAGCCATGGCACTATTACTTTTTTTTAAAAGGTCTATGTTGAAATCACCACACAGTACTATTTTCTTTTTACGGCGTAAACATAGTTCGTGCAAAATGTTATCTAGTGTAGAAAAAAAAGTATTTAACGAGTGGTTGTCCTGTTTGGGAGGCCTATATATGCATATAGTAGTAAACTATAAGAGCTGTACTGCTGAAACTTGGTAAGTAGGTGTATTCTGTAAACCGCATTAAGATTTTTACACAAAAATAGAAAAATAACAATAGTTTTGGGGGTCGCCATCCATAGAACTGAATCTCAATTTTTTTTTCATTGTACCCATACATGTGGGGTGTCTATAGATAGGTCTTCAAAAATCAAATTGAGGTTTCTAATATTATTTTTGTCTAAACTGAATAGTTTGCGCGAGAGACACTTCCAAAGTCGTAAAATGAGTGTCCCCCCCCCCCTCTGTAACTTCTAAAATAAGAGAATGATAAAACTAAAAAAAAATATATGATGTACAGACGCCAGCACATCAAGCTACCCCCATCTGTCAAATTTCCCCAATTGAAAGTGAACCTTATTACCATAGAAACTAACGACGAAAATTGGTTTGAACGAGATCTAGTTAGATTTTTTTTTTTATTCGTTATAAACCTTTGTAAATTTGCTTTCATTTAATCAACTGAAATACTTGCTGCTACGGAACCCTTCATGTGCGAGTCCGACTCGCACTTGGCCGGTTTTTTGTATTTTGATGTACTACACCGTTATATAGCGTTGTTTATAGGTATTATCGCGACTAACCTTTAAGCTCCTTAATCGAAATCCACTAGGTATTTATGTTAAATCTTATATAACCAAAATCTCAGAGACTCCCAGCTGTCACGGAACGACATATTACATATTTTTTTATTCTAATCTTATGTCTTGATTGCGTTTTTTGCATTAAATTCAGTATGATATAACTTCAGTATTCTTGAATTTGAATCAAATGGAATTATGTAGTCTCTACCTACCCCTCTGAGAAACAGGCTGTGCTAAGGTTTTAGTTAAAGATGACAGGCGCGATAAACAACCTCCGTCTTTTGAAGCAAGTCCATTCTTCGAAGAAAGAAACGAAAAAAATAAATAAAACGACTGGTAAGATTGAACAGTATCATAATAAAAGTGTTTCTGACTTTACGGCTAGGGTACAGAATCTGAACACAAAAAATGTTTAGTTAATTGAGCGGTTTGTTCCCTCCAAAGTGGCCATTACGTGGGAATTTATTTAGGTACTCTATCCATTTCAGTTCCGTTCAGAAGTCCAAGAGACTTCGGAAGTATGTACTTGAGCCCCCTGAAATGAATTTGGATCATTCAAGAACTTAGCCGTTAGTACTCTACGTTACTATGCGTGCTAATGCTTTCCTTCAATACAAATTGAATAATTTGTCTAAAATGATTGAACTAATATATATATTTATATACATACATACATACATAGACTCACGCCTGTTTCCCAGAGGGGTAGGCAGAGACAACGGATTTCCATTCCTGTTTATAAAAATGTATATAGTTTTGAAATTTTCACATCTATTATGACGTGTAAATTGTTAAATTACGCAGATGCCTTGAGACAATTTTGTTCATCGATAAATTATATTAATTAACAACACCCACATAACTTATTTTTAGATAATATACCTATTTAAATAAATAACAATTTTTGTAACTAACACTTGATGGTAAGTGATGACCGCCGCCCATGGACACTCGCAACACCGGAGGAGTCACAGGTGCGTTGCAGTCCTTTAGAAGAATCAGCAAACAAATGTTGCTGACCCTTCCCCACACCCCGATGAGCTCTGGCGACCTTGCTCACACGCAGAAACACAACATTAAAGTTATTATTAAGGAATGTCTTCTGTAAGGTGGAAGTGCTTCCCCAGTCGGGCAGCTCTTTGAGCGAACGATCGCTGTACCCTACCTCTCTAAAAACGTGCTGTCAATCCAAATCTAATGATCTATCTCTCATATTTTAGGAGCGTTATTATTTGTTCAGCAGACTATGAGAAAGGTACTATGAGACGGATGGGTTTATATCTAGAAACTTTAAAAGAGGAAGAAATATTTCTTAAGTTTTCGTAAGTAGACAATTATTTCACTGGAAAAAATATATAATATAAGAATACGTAAGGTTTGTATTTGTTAAAATTTTTTGCCCAACTAATAGAAATATAGATATAGAAAAAAAATAGAAGGGGATTGCAAAATACCCCTGCTAATCATCCCCTAATAATCTGGTGTACTTTTTAAATACACAAGGTTGCTATTTACAATAATGCTATCTACAATATATGCAAATAATTAAATAATCTAACCTAAGTATATATCTTTTATATTTATTACTCAGTTTAAGCTATATTTCAAACATTTTTTGTTTAAAGTCATTGACATTACACGTGGATGGTATACACCACTGTAACAGTTTTCGTCTTTTATTACATTTAAAATGATAAAAATTAAGTAAACAATGCTGCTTTGAATTTCCATACAATCTTTGTTTTTATACGCACAAAAGTAACAATCATGTGGTTTAATATCTACAACCTAAATAATTATTTGATAAGATTCAAAATCAGTTGACAAGTGTTATCAAGAGGTATGTAAATGATACCCAATTCTTTAACGAGCTCAACGTAGCGTAGCCGTCAATTCTTTACCTTATAAAGCGGTACCCACCTAAATAAACAAAACAGTTATATCAACCGACACAGCTACTTGATTATCAATGGGCCATTACTCTTCAAATACAGAAGTAGTCTATATAAGAGCAATCGTTTTGCCTTATTAGGAGTCGCTGTAGGACAATAGCACCACGAATTCTATTGTTAAAGCCTTCTTAGCCAGTATAAGTTGACATCAGAAGTCAAATTGTGTCGAGCTAGTATGAATCACGTTCCATAATGGTGTGGTAGCAAGCATGGGTCTATTATGTTGGTTTAGTTCGCTTTATTTCGACACGGAAAACTAGGACATAAAACCTAACCGGAAGTGGCATTAGCGTTTTGTACATATCTACATAGTAAACATTTTAAATAGTTTGATAACTGC
This sequence comes from Pseudoips prasinana, assembly GCA_951640165.1. Classification (NCBI taxonomy): domain Eukaryota; kingdom Metazoa; phylum Arthropoda; class Insecta; order Lepidoptera; family Nolidae; genus Pseudoips; species Pseudoips prasinana. The sequence goes on from OX621239.1 coordinate 12,963,079, forward strand.
AAAATCAAATTGATCAATTGAGGAAATATTGATCAATTGACTAAGACAGTCGCCTCGCCGGTTCATGTCGCGGGTTCGGCCCTGCGCCACGAAGCATAGTTGTTCTGAGTCTGAATATAATTTGTGTCCGTCTATTATATGTTTGGAGGGTACCCCGCGACACAGGGATTAGATTCCCTAATGCGGGCGGTGTAAAAAAAAAACAAAAAAAAATTGTTTAAGCCACCCAGTAAACCTTATATATGTTTCAGGATTAGTTTTTATATGGCTCCAACCGGGACCTACAACCTAACGTGCCCTTCGAAGCGCGAAAATGCTAAGAATGAAACCACTTTGAAAGTCACCTATATCATCTTTTTTTCTTTTTTATTGGGACCAGTCGCTCCCTCTTACCCACCACTCCAACTCCTGTAAGCCAGGATCAACAGTGGCACACAATGAAATGACACTGAGCGGTGAGGCTCAGGCATGTCCGGGAGAACCACTCGCAACGAATTTAATCAGAAAGAAAAAAGGAGGAGTAAGAAATGAATAGTTCCACTTCCTTCCAGAGAAAAGCGGGAGACAGAGTGATATAAAGAGGCTTTAGCCTCATAAAACGAGAGAAGCAAGCCAGCTGCACAAGCACCGAGGATCAATTTAAGGGTCCTAAGTGAGCTGTTATATTTGATTCCAATAGTAGGTATGGCAAAAGCGCTTAAACGCACGTAAGTTGTTCCTTGTTGCTACAAGGTCCGTATAATAAACTACTCCAGATATTGGTTGCAAGGTATTTTACATAATATCACGCTGATTTTGCTAGAGATCACACTCCCAAAGTATGTGGTGAGCGGTTTGTTTATATTCGTTACAGGAAGTTGAGCACAGACAGATTGGTGAAGATCCTTTCAGTTGGGGCGCATTGGATCCGGTGATAGCATTAAAGCGCGACCGTCGTTATTAACACAAGGTCCGTCATAATAATAATACCTTAATATAGACAGAACCATTGACAATATGTAGTAAAAATATTAGACTTAAACTAGATAATTAAACATAATCTCTTGACAATAACTTTATACGAGCTAGCTAAAATATCATTGCTATAAGAAAATAAATGTTATAAATGTTTTCATACAATGTGTACCTAAATATCTATGTTACTAGAAATAATAATGTATACAACTATATTACTACAAACATGTTCTGCTTTACAAGCGTTTTTTTAAAGCCTACGTGAATAAATACCTTTTTTATTTATCTATTTATTTATACTAATCATCTATGGACTGGTCACGAGCCCAGGTGCAGAACGCCGAGAACAGCTGAGAAGATTATTTAATCAATTGACTTTTTGATTTTGACTGGCCCGTTGGTCTATTGGTTAGTGGCCCGAACTAAGTCAGAGGTCGTGGGTTCGATCCCCACCCAGGATAAATCTTTATGTGATGAGTACGATTATTTATAGACGATCACCGTAGCCTAGTTGGTAGTGCTCCTGCCTACGAAGCTGGTGGTCCTGGGTTCGAATCCCGGTAAGTGCAAATATTTGTGTGATGAGCACGAATATTTGTTTCTGAGTCATGGATGTTTTCTATGTATTTAAGTAATTATCTATCTATATAAGTATGTATATCGTCGCCTTACCCATAGTACAAGCTTTGCTTAGTTTGGGGCTAGGATGATCTGTGTGACATTGTCCCTATATATTATAGTCCCTATATATAAACATTTATTCAATACTAGGTACAAGATTAACATATTATTATTATTATTGAAATAACCTAACTTATCAACTAAAGAAACATAAATAAAATAAAATAAATACAAACATAAATAAAAAGGCTAACCAATGAGCTTATGCGTCAAAAAAATTCGTCGACATCGCTTTGAACCGGGAACGTACCCAGAAGGCTGGCAGCATTGCCACGTTGAATGGCAATGCTAATTCTTTGACCTAAGTATTGGCCAGCCCTCTGATCACGTGAAGCATCGACCAGACGTTTTGAGATGTCGCGAAAAAGGGTTTAAGCGTTTGGACCCCACGGCCCGAGCGTTTCAACTCCAAACGGCTCAAACATGCTTCACATATTTACGCCGTTTAGAGGTCTCCGCTAAAGCAGCAGCAGCGCCGGCGCGTCCACTGGTGTTTGGAAGATGCGAAGGCGCCAAGGTGTCGACGCAGGTTGCATCCCACACCAGAGGCCTTCCCAACTTCCAAGGTAGCAAGGACATACCATCGGGCCTCTTGCCATCGTCGCGTGCCAGACCATTAGGTTCGAGTATGGCAGGCACGCCAGCGGCGACAAGAGCCCGGCGGATAATATCATTTAGGCTACCATGACGGGGTATTCTACCGGCGCTTCTGCTACACGACAGGCCATGATGTCCAAGGTGGCCGACAGCTTCTCCACAGTTACAGCGATGAGGAGCGACGCAGGGTATGCCAAGACGGAGGCAGGTGGAGAGACGGAACGTGCCGTCATCCAGCATAGTCCCTAAGTTTGATGACGGCAACGCCTGCAGCCAAAGTCCCGATTCCCACTCTCCGACAGCCAGCAAGCGAGCACGTTCGGCAACGTCACCCGTAGTATTCAGAAGATTATCTCGGGTGAGGCTGCAGATAGGCTGCTGTCCCTATATTATTTATTTATTCTGTGTCTAGGTGTAATTTATCTATGTATGTATGTATTTAAAAATATATAATTATATTTATCTGTTGTCATCATAGTATACGATCTGCCTAATTTGGATCAAACAGCTGTATATTATTAAGCCCAAGACATAAAAAAATAGAAAGACGTCCATAATATTAATTTAATACAAACACATACGATTGGGGCAGCGGCTAAGAGTCGCATCGCCTCTTCGTGTCGCGGGTTTGCGTCCCTACAACTATTTGTGTGACCCATAAATCGTTGTTCTGAGTCTGGATGTAATTAGTGTCCGTCTATTATATGTTTGTAAAGTACCCCGCAAAACAGGGATTAGATTCCCTAGTGCAAGCGTTGTCTTTAAAAATATATACAACATGTAACGTAATTAACGCACACCCTCAAACACCCCAATTAGAATATTATGTTGTTATCATAATACATACACTGAATTTTTTTATTAACATGTATAGGCATTGCTATTTACTAAATTAGTTTCTTGGAATAAAGTTTAAATTTTTTTTATTTTGTATATAATGATGACATTTGTATGAATACAAGTAAAACAACGATTTTAAAAGTATTATTTTTTGACTGACGGTCCATTTCAATTTGTTTTGACTGTAGAGGGTTAATATAATAATAATTTGCGTAGTTTTAATAATTTTGGATAAAAAAAATTACTATATTAAAAATGATATAAATCGATTCAGTAAACGATTCTGAACAAACTATTTTCAGGATGTGCGTTAATTAAGTTACATGTTGTATATCTTGTTATGCTTTCTTTCCGTGACCACAAAATCACTAACATATTTAATAGAGAAGGGAGGAATAAGTAATATGTATACACTTCTACATACCAACTTAAAACTAGACCCACACTTAAAACTACAATGAAAGCCTTACATTTTGAACTGTATATTACTTAAGTCATGAGCTTGAGTTCCTCTTAATCAACGTAATTAAGTTAAAATTTGTAAATCAAATTAACTTTTGACTTTTTAAAAGGATTCCTACGAAGTCTATCAGAAGAGTTTCGCAGTAGCTGCCAAGTCATGCACGGAAGGGAAAAAAATGACGGCAAAGCAAAAATAAATTTGCAGGTTGTAGTTTTAAACTCGTTATTTACGGGGTGAACAAATTGTGACAAGGGAAGGTAGGAGAGTCATTTGCTTCGTGACATCATATGTATAACAAGTGGTTATGATAATACGACAATAAATTTAACTACGGATACCTCAAGACATTCTCAGACTACATACAAAAAATCATTTGAATATATCCAGTAGTTTAGTCACAGGAATTTTTTTTTCGTTTTTAAAATGTGCTACACGATGTATGTATTAATAGGGAAGTACTGACAGGTTAACGACCCCCGCATCGGTAAGCACTCATGAAATAGAAAAATTGGTTTGTGCGAAAGAGATAAATCTAGTTTCGTTTGTTACTTCGCTTTCTTGTTAAAACATTGCAACAACAAATTTAGGTCACGGTCAGTGTGTCGCTACAATCCTGTGATGATTCACGCGTCATCGCTTTCTAAGCGCACGAGTGCCGCAGGACATACTTTGAGTTATTCGCCGCCGAGTACCTACCACCTTTGTGTACCGGCGCCGCCCGTCGCTCGTGTGTTTGTTTTGTACTCCTTATCTACGACGAATTAGTGCGATATTGGACGCTTATTTTAGTGACAGGACACGTAACGTTTTAATAGGTACTTATCTAGTTTAATAGTTACTCGTAAGTGAATTGTGCGAAGTTAGACGTTTAGTTTTTATTGTTTTAGTGTTTTCTTTTGTTTTAATTATGCCTCGTCACAATTACACAGCTCCTGAGTACACGGACATGGTGTTAATTTATGGAGAGTGTTTAGGAAACGCCGCTATGGCTATACGGACGTACCGACAGAGGTTTGGGGACACTCGAGTTTGTCCAACCAACGGGCGCACTATTGTCCAAGCTGTCCAGAGGATACGAGAAAATAGATCCTTAATCCCGCATATTGATAGTACTCCTCCACGTGCGAGAGTGGCTCTTGAGGAACGAATTTTAAATTATTTTGAACGCAATCCGACGTATAGTTTGCGTAGGGCAGGTCGATATTTTCGTGTTAACCATGCAACTATACTAAAAATTTTAAAACGCGACAAACGGAAGCCGTATAAGTATAAGAAATTGCATGCGTTGTTGCCTCGAGACAAACCAGTCAGGGAAAACTTCTGTCGCTGGATAGAAACAAAACATTTAGAGGATCCGGATTTCCTGTACAATGTAATGTGGACTGATGAAAGTACATTTACAAGAAACGGGTTATGGAACAGACAGAATTTACGTTACTGGAGCCGCGTGAATCCGCGTCTAGGACGAGAGACTTCGCACCAGTACAGATTTGCTGTCAATGTTTGGGCTGGCATTCATAGAAATACCATAATAGGTCCGGTTTTTATTGATGGAAATTTAAATGGTGAAAAGTTTATAGAACTCCTCAACGGACCCGTTTCCGAGTACATGGATGAGCTTCCGCTTGATGTGTACAGGCAGATGTGGTACCAGCTAGACGGAGCACCAGCTCATTCAGTGGTGTCAGCAAGAGAGCGTTTGTCTCAAGTGTTCGGTCAGCAGTGGATTGGCCGTTATGGACCAACGCGGTGGCCAGCGAGGTCACCCGACCTCACACCATTAGATTTTTTCTTGTGGGGTCACATCAAAAATGAGGTCTACTCAACAGCTGTTGATACGGTTGATGATTTAAAAGATAGAATTATCTTATCTTTTAATAAATTAAAACATATGGCTGCAAACGGGGACCTCTTGTCAAACGTTAGGAATAATCTCCTACGGCGGTGCAGTTTGTGTATTCGAGTTAATGGTGGCCATATTGAAACACGAAAAATTTAGTGACTTTAATAGGTGACTGAACAGTGATCCTGATAGTGATTAATAATTTGATTAATAAATAACATGCGGGTGAAAGGTGCCTAATTATTTCGTTAAAACATTTGTGATTCAGTGTTATTATTCTTACTGAGCATTAATAATAATGGCGCCAAAAGATCAAGTCGCTACAGGACCGCGCTGTTGCTACTGTATCACAGGTTAGTGAACCATTTATAAATGGTGTTCTATTTTCTTTCCACTTTTATGTCATTTACTTTGTTTGAAATTTTATTTTTTTTAATTTTGATGTTAGGGTTTTTTTGATAGCTTACAATTGTTCATATGAACTAGTATTGTCAATGTTTTCATTTATTGTCGTATTATCATAACCACTTAGTATACTATTTTTATTGCTATTACTTTTCGCTCGTAAAGTTCGATAACTCCACTACTAATGAAATAATGAAATAACAAGTTACTAATCTATTATGTTGAAATTTAGTTGTACTATATTAAAATTAAGGAATTGAAGGCAATGAGCATTTGGCTAGCGCAGAAGGCTCTTAACCAGTAGCTTAAATTGCAAAAGACTAATACCTGAGGCCACACTTTTAGGGCTCGGGCCACAGCTCAGGGGGCCACTGAAGCAAAAGGACAGAATTCTAAGAGAGGATGTGATCAGTTGCACGGGATCACCGATGACGCGTTAAGTGGCCAATCCTCGCCGCTGAGGAACCTACCCTAGCTATCCTGCGGCTTTCTCTAGCTACCCAGGTGGACGACCCGGAGAAGAAAGCCACAAAGAAACTTCGGGCTTGCTATTTCGTCTTCTTTTGCTTTGTTTGATTTTTTTTATGTCTTGTATATTCTTACATTGTGATGGGTGTTATGTAGGCTAATGCATACACAGAACTGTTGTCATCTAATGAATCAAAAAAACTGTGAGATAATAAACAATAACATTAAATTTCACTCCAGCAATTAGACTAACCTCTTGCTGGATGAGAAAACGGTGGGTACATCCGCGTACATTTAAATACAAATTTAACAAGTCACACGAAGTGTACACTCTGGGTACACCTAAATAAATTGCTGTTTTAACTATTTTATTTATTTTAGTTTAAATTAAATTAAGTTGACATATTGTTACCTATCTACCTAGTTTCCCCGTTCCTTCGACTATGCACTCCATACCTACTTGGTAGTCTTTGTCCGAAAGAAATTGCAGCAGCGATAACCTTTGTACCTGATTTATGTACGTCAATTTAAATTTTAAGTTATGGTATACAATATGGATTATATTACTTAGCTTATTTCTAGCCTCAAACAAGGGAGGGGGGAGTCCATGGGGAGTCACACTAATGTGACAACTTGTGAGAAGGACCAACACTCGTAAAATGTGTGTGAGCTTATTATGGATGGTCCCTTTAATCACTTTCATAGCTCCTGAGACAAACTAGGACGAAATAAAATGATACGTCTTCTACTATTGGGTAACTATTTACATACACTTTAACTTGTCTAATCACAGTGTAAAAATTTAATCAAAGCAGTACAAATAAATAAGTAATTAACATCATTCAAATAAATATCTCAACGGAAAACCTAGACTCTTTGCTATTTTCATCACCAAACCATCTGAAACCTATTCCTAATCGCTGACTCTAACTAGAAAAAGAGTATTCTTTATTCTCAGACTTTATAAATCAACCATGTAAATCGAAAATCAAAAAATATCTTAAAGACACATGCATACAATACAAATACAAAAATGTTTATTGCATTATTATACAGATATTTTATTCAAGAAATTTGTTGGTGTCTCCTTTTAGGTACATATATAGATGCCTGTGCCAGAAGACGGCGCTCCTTCATTCATTAAAGCGCGTGCGCATTTTGAATAATATCTATACATATAATAAAATCGTAGGAAACTCAAAACTGTACATTGAATATTTTTTTTAAAGGAAACTTGGGGCGTGATCTACAATCGATATCGAAGTCAAAAATATAGTTTTTTGAATTTTTGTCTGTGTGTCTGTTTGTCTGTATGTATGTCCGGGCTAAACTCAAAAAGTACTGCATGAATTTACTTCAAATTTTGCATGATTATTACTAAGAGGCTATACAGGCTACATATTATCACGCTTTCACTTACGGGGGAGGAGCTGTGATAATTTATAAAATTTAACGCGGGTAAAACCGCGGGGCACAGCTAGTTGATACATAAAATAATAAATTTCAGTAGAATAATAATTATAATTATTTGTAAAATTTAATTCCCTGCCGCCAATGTCTTGAATGCAACAACTACGTGTTCCTTTGTTCCATTCTCTCTAGTCCCATGTGGGTCAAACCACTTGTGTTAACATTAACAATGCAGAGTGTAAAACAGGGCATTAGTGGCAGCGTAACACAAAGTACTGTAAGTTCCATACATAAATCTGAACCACCAATTCAATACTATAGGATAATCTCCGATTAATTAAGCTAGAGACGCTATAGTATAAAACACCGTAATTAAACGGAATGCATATTGTATGTGTAATTAAATATATAATAATAATAATGCACCCCGACCGAATTTCGGCCTCGGCGGACAGTCTCAATGGAGACTAGCCAATTGCGTAGGATAATATGTCCTACGCAATTGGCTAGTTGTTAGTGCGCAAACACAAGGGCACTTTCAATTCCAACACTCACACGATCCGATGGGACGAGTAGCGACACGACCGGAAAGCGGTCCGGTACCGAACCGACAGCTTTATGTGCTCTCCAAGGCACGGGGGTGTAATACCGCCAACTACCAGACTTCGGGCTGATACTTACTAAGCTATCGTTAGAAATGGTTATGTGTAAATAAATTTAATATAAAAAAAAAAAATAACCTTAATAAATAAATAAAATACTGTATGTAATTCTCTCTCAACTTTATAAGTCATAAGCATAACTTTATTTTCAAAATCGCTTTTTGGCCCGACCCGGGATTTGAACCCAGGACCTCATTATCTGCGGTTGAACACGCCACCGCTAGACCAACAAGGCAGTCTCTAATGTACCTGCGAGTATCAATCACTTACCACTGCCACTATTAAAAGAAAACTAACTCGATTATTGCACATTAAATCTATTATAGGATTATAATATTGACCGAACGATTAAATAATGAACAACGATGATATTGACCTAAAGATATAATATAATAATAATATCTAGAGACAATATTGTCACACAGATCATCCTAGCCCCAAACTAAGCAAAGTTTGTACTATGGGTACCAGGCGACGATATACATACTTATATAGATAGATAAATACTTAAATACACAGAAAACATCCATGACTCAGAAACAAATATTCGTGCTCATCACACAAATATTTGCACTTACCGGGATTCCAACCCAGGACCACCAGCTTCGCAGGCAGGAGTACTACTAACTAGGCTACGGCGACCGTCATATAATAACGACCATTGTGACAATTTGTGTCCGTGTGGATTTATGTCCGTCTATTATATGTTTGTAAAGTACCCCGCGACACAGGGATCGAATTCTCTAGTGCAAGCGTAAAAAACAAATGTACATACAGACTCACGCCTGTTTCCCAGAGGGGTAGGCAGAGACAACGGATTTCCATTTGTCACGATCTTTGCACACGTCTTTTGCCTCGATTACTGTCATTATATTCTTCATACATGCTCGCCGGTTTAGGGTACTTCTGACCTGCCCTTTCTTGAGAACGTCTCCGATTTTGTCAGAGAATGTTCGACGAGGTCTTCCTCTTCCGGTTGTTCCATTCACACAGGCCAGGTATACTTCCTTATAAACTATACTTCTTTATAAAAAAAATGTATACCAATTAAATTTTAATAATTGAAATGCTTGCACGACAATAAAAACAGGCGCTCACAATCAGATGCTCTCAACGGTCCGTAAGTGATCGGCGAGGTTAAGCAAGTAGGCTCACGGTCAGTTCATAGATGGGTGACCGCCAAAGTGGTTTAATATCTGAGCATCTCCATGCTTCTGAGGGCACGTTAAGCTGTCGGTCCCGACTGTAGTCATTAGGCTACAGTCGTTAAGCCATGTCGGAGGCCTACTGGGCGGCTTGAACTACTCTGACACTAGGCTAACCACCGCTCATACGATAAGTAAGTGATAAAGACAGAATATGTGAAACTACTCGTATTATGAAGTATCATCAATTGTACCATATTCGAGCAATAAAATAAATTGATTAAAAAAAAACATGTTGCTACCAATATTTTGGTTGTAAGCCATGCATAAACAACTATTAATTTAATTATATTTGACAATTTTAGGTTGATCGTTTGCTGTGTGGCTGACAGCATAGGATAATCCCACCCCATCTCATCCCGTGGGGGGGCGTAGAAGTCGTCCCGAGGGTATATGTCTCAGAGAACGGGCAGAAGCGTCTCTCTGTCTATTAACCATCGTACTGCGATCGCACACCCGTCGGCTAAGCGTGTCGATTATGGCATATACCTCCAAATGATGGATATATATCCATCGTGGAAATCTTTTGGGGAGGCTTTTGTCCAGAAGTGGTGGTGCCTATGGTATTAAGGCCACGTATGTACAATTTGTTTTGTGCGTAAGTTTTTGTAAATAAAACATAAATATTGTGAACTAGTGACCCGCGCTAGCTAGACAAGTTAGTATATTTTTGTCGAATAATGACTTTTATATAAATAATCAAAATAAATAAATAAAAAAGGTTTTTATTCACGTAGATTTTAAAAAAGCGCTAGTAATAGTCAGAACATGTTTGTAGTAATATAGTTGTATACATTATTATTTCTAGTAACATAGATATTTAGGTACACATTGTATGAAAACATTTATTATAGCATTGATATTTAGCTAGCTCGTATCAAGTTTTCATATCTTGGATAAAATTATTAAAATTTTTGTAGGCGTATAATTCCTCGTTCTCAGGGAGATATTCCCTCCGACGGCTTCTACGCACCCACGGGGTGAGATAGGGTGATGATAATCTATGCCGTCACCATACATCAACTAAGTATGAAATCTTAACTATAATTATCATTTAAGGTAGACGTAGACATTGCAAGTGCTAAAAAGGTATTAAATATCAGAGCAATATACTCAACATCCTATTGCTCTAAGAAACACAGTTCAAAATTAAATCATATTAAGCTAAAGATTGGACCTAGTATTTCGCACATAACTTTTGTGATTTACGACATTGTGGATTTTGAAGACGCAATATAATTACCAATTCTAATGAAAGTAGAAAGCTCGTGCTTTCGCTGTATTAGTATCCAAAAGTCTTAAGGACTTATTCATGAGGATGTTAACATTCAAAGATGAAATGAGTAAGACACATGATTATTCACAACGCTGATGTTTGATTATTTTCCATTGCCTTAAGTATCATATACATATATTATACTAGCTGTGCCCCGCGGTTTTAATCGCGTTAAACTTAATTAATTATAGCCTATGTGTTCACCCAGGGTGTCAGCTGACTCCATACAACAATACCCAGTACAGATATTTATGTGCATGAACTGTTTTTCCTGAGTCTGTATGTAATTATCTATATAATTATGTAACTACAAAAGAAAATTTGCGTATGTAGAGTTAGTGGTTTCCATAGAACAAGCTCCGCTTAGTTTAGGATCAGATGGCCGTTTGTGAATAATGACCCAAGAGGTTATTATTATTATATATGCGAAGATGTTACCCAGTTTATCTACGTAGGGTAATTTAGGGACACCTCAATTTCGGTCACATTTTGCTGGCGTACATTTCTTGGGTCTTAAAAGGTGTATCCAATTTGGATAAAAGCAAGCATAGTCCCCTACACTGCGCAGTAGCCGATAAATGTAAATTTCGTCTTTTGCACTCAATTTTGCTAACCCTGAACTAAACTTCGAACTGTAACGGCACTTGGGATACCATGCAGATAAACAAAAATGTTAATTACCTATATGTCTTGTTTGACTTCCAAAAATAATAGAGCGAGGCGCTAGCATCATAACTAGATGCTCTCACCGGTCCATAAGTGATCGGCGAGGTTAAGCATCGATCGGTCCACAGATGGGTGACCGCCAAAGTGGTTTTATTTCTGAGCGTCTCCGTGCTTCAGAGGGCACGTTAAACTGTCGGTCCCGGTTGTAGCCATCAGACAACAGTCGTTTAGCCATGTCTGAGGCCTACTGGGCGGCTTGAACAGCTCTGACACTAGGGTAACCACTGCTCATACGAAAGTAAGTAAAAATAATAGAAGCGCTTTATAATTAATTGCAAACGCTTGCTACAGCAGTCTGGCAGGTTATCACGACGACACTTATAATATTGATTAAAATACAAAATTAATAATCACCATCATAATATCAGCAGAAAGACTCCCACAGCTGGACAAAGACCTTCCCCAAAGAACTCCACAATTGTAGGTCTTTTGAAATATTATAAAATAATAAATTAACAATAATTATGTAGTATTAATTCTGATAAGTGTCAGTTTAATCAGGCTCATCAATCCCGTCCTAAATGCCCAAATTGGGTGTCATTCTCGCGCTTGTAATTTGCTTGGTTATATTATCCTTTTTGCATGTGTGTATTCTTTGTGGGTAGGAGGCAAATTGCAAATTGCATCCCGGCTTGATTCAACTGACAATAAGCGGAATTAATACTTCATATTATATTTTTTTTACTGTCATGGATTTCCACAAAATAACTTGCATTCCATTAGTTGCAATATTTATGTAAATAATAATAATAATATCTAGGGACAATGTCACACAGATCATCCTAGCCCCAAACTAAGCAAAGCTTGTACTATGGGTACCAGGCGACGATATACATACTTATATAGATAGATAAATACTTATATACATAGACAACATCCATGACTCAGAAACAAATATTCGTGCTCATCACACAAATATTTGCACTTACCGGGATTCGAACCCAGAACCACCAGCTTCGTAGGCAGGAGCACTACCAACTAGACTACGGTGACCGTCTATATCGCTGGGAGCTTTACATACATGCTATTCTCTTCAAGGACATAAAGCCCACCTAGACTCAGTAATAGTTTTCCTGTACAGATATCAAACCCGAAAGTCGAGGTCTTTGTCCGTCGTCCACTCGTGCAGTCAAGGTACTGTAACGCAAAGAGGATAAAAACACTATGTCTGTTACGTATGTACTGGCTGTTTGGTTGAATGACAAATGGGATCTTTGCCTGTATATCGATGACATGAATAAATAGGCGAGTGGACATTATCGCACTGGCGTCTATTCACGTCATCGATGAACAGGCAAAGGTCTCATGTCATCCAGCCAAACAGCCAGTACATACGTTACAGATACATAAATAATATTACACTTAATAAACAACACTATGTTATGCTCATTATGGCTCATACGTAACTAGTCGCTTCAGAGGATTACTTCTTATGATAATAATTCTTGTTATAAGATATTAGATTATCACAATTATGTAGATATTTACATTATTTCTGGTGATGATGATGATGATTTCTGATATAACCACAGTCCCTTATTACCGAATACCGTTTTAAATTGATAGTGACATGTTAATTAATACTATTACCGTGTCAATCCCGCAGGGAAACGTCGTGCATGCAATGATGCGTATAACCCGTATACACTCATAGTCAGTCCCACGAGTAGGTACTACGTTAACTACTTAATTTTCCATCAATTATACGTAATAGGTTTACATCATACATACATCTTCAGCCTGATATCGTTCACTTCTGGACATAGGCCATTATATTATAGAAACCTTAGGAGGAGCCTAAGGTTTCTATAACGTTACAATTCGGAGGGTTTTGCCGTAGTCACCGCGCTTGGCATGCAAGTTGGCAACCGCAGTTAGGAGGTAGCTATAGTACACAGACAGCGTTTCTTAAACAGAAGCGTTTACGTTGGTTGGGGCATGGGCACAGAATGGAACGCACTCGAATACCACGATGTGTTCTGTTGGGTGCGGTAGCTAATGCGAAGCGCGATGTCGGTAGACCTCTGCTTAGCTTTAAATAACGCACCAAGCGGGATATGGGCGCTTTTAAAATTGATCACTGTAGCTGGGAAAAGCTCGCTGAAAATAGAGTCGAATGGCGCAAACGTGTAGTGGAGGGTCGTAAGATCTGTGATGAAGCCTGGTTCGGAGTACTTGCTGATAAGAGACAGAAGCGACATGAAAGCGGCCCGGCACCAGCCACCGCAAACTTCTCTTGTCAGGCCTGCGGCAGGCTATGTCGCTCTCGCATCGGTTTGTTTAGCCACCAAAAGAAAAGTCTCTCAGACAATGCGCCGTAAATCGTCTGTAACAGACGAAAAGGCCATATACAGATAGCGCTCCTGCCCGACTACCTGCTATATCCCTTAGTCGCCTTTTACGACACCCACGGGATGGTATGGGGTGGGTCTGTTATTATTTCGAGGCCGGGAACTAGGTTTACTATATACTCATTTAAATTAACTACTAAAACCACATACGTTACGAATATAGGTACGTTGTTAAGAACTAGAATTTGGTAAGCAGGAACATAAGGCTACCTCAACTTCAAGTCCTACGAGTTACATAAAAAACCATTCAGACAAGATGTAGTAAAATATATCGAAAACTATAAATTTTAATAATTAACCTGTATATAATCTCTTTTACAATAACTTCAATAAGCTAGCTAAGTAACTAAAATCATTCGTTACATAAATTAAATACCTCGAAATAATTATCTATATTTTGTTTACAAGCGCTTCTTTAAACTAAAATCATTAGTTACATAAATTAAATACCTTGAAGTAATTATCTATATTTAGTTTAACATATAACTATTAAATTTACTGAACACAAGTGCTTTTTTAAAGTCTACGTAAGTAAAAACCATTTTATTTTTATTTTTGGTTTCTGGTTGCTTTGTGGACTAGCCGAACATTTTTCGTTCAATGGTTTGGGCGACGACGACACACGTCAAGCGTGTGAAATGAAATGAAAATGAAATGAAATGAATGAAATGAAAATGAAAAACACTAAGTCGGTTTTGTAGATAATCCTACACGAACATTAACATGAATAAAAAAGGCGAGAATGTATATAGTATAAAGGAGGCTTTAATTACAAATTTAAATCTTATATTTATTAACGGGCCGTTTGGTGTGGTTGGTAAATACTTGCCTTTCACGCCGCAGGTCGTGGGTTCGATTCCCACCCAGGACAGATAATTGTGTGCATGAAAATGTCTGGTTGGCCTGAATGTGGGTGTAATTGTCTATATTAATTATTTATTTATTTTATTATGATTATTACTTAAAGTATTGACCTTATGAAATAAAACAAAGTCTCACAAAACTGTATAAACAGTTTGACTACGAGATCAAAATTATTAACAATCTTTAGTAGCGCTGTTATACATTAAGATTTTCTATCTAAGTATGTATTTACAAAAGTAGTATATCAATTATGATTTTCATAGTACACGCTCTGCTTAGTGTGGGATCAGATGGCCGTGTATAAATAACGTCCCAGGATATACTACGGCTGGTGGTAGGTTATTGTAGTAGTTTATAGAAGCCAGCAACACCGAGGCATCAACCTGACCTATTCCCCCTTCCAGATGAGCTCTGGTAACCGTACTCACATAAATACAACACTAAGTTGTTACAATTCTATGAATTGTTTATCGTGGAGCTACTCGCTGATCCCCCAGTGAGGGCATCTGGCTATAAGAGCTCACATCTAAGCAAATAAATGGACATGAAAATCTATGTGTAAAAGTGGGCTATTAATTGACTATTTGTGTTGTCTAGAGTATTTTACTTTTGAAAGTATTTATAAGTTTAACAAGGCGAGCATCACGTAATTACTATTATATGGAATCAGGCTTTACTTTACGGGAATCAATAACAGTTCAAAAATACAAAACCAGTATGTAGTATTCATTTCATTAATTATATGTTTAATGAAGCCGGGACGCGCAAATCAATTTTAACTGAAACAAGTTAGTAAATTCTAAAGTCTTTCAGAAATTCGAGGTAAATTGCAGTCATGCCGTGTCTAAAAATGCACTGACGCCTAGTATTAAAAAATAATATAATATATAATTAATTATATGTTACGGTATGGAAGACGAAGCGTAGGCAGGCCCCCTACAAGATGGACAAATGATCTTGTGAAGGTCGCTGGATACGGATAGCGCAAGACCGGCCATTGTGGAGATCTTTTGGGGAGGCCTTTGTCCAGTAGTGGGCGTCTTTCAATGTCCAATAAACATCATATGTTTATTCGAATTTGATAAAAAACCTTGCCAAATTTCTAGATGGGCTGCATCTTAGATGATACTATGATCTTAGATAATGTCTCACTGCAGGCTACAGAAGACAGAAGGTATAGTCTATCACGCTGGCCTAGTGTTCAGACTTCACATGTCATCAAGAACATTTCAAGACAACATTTCAGTCAAGAAGGTTTCCTCACGAGGTTCTCCTACACCGTTTTAAGTACGCGATAATTATTGTCTACAAAAGTTGTTTCGCTACCCACATTCGTTTCGTTACCTTATTCCCCCATTACGGTTTATCGGACCGAGACAAACATAAAAATGTAGTTCACTAAACATTTCTCTTGCGTATTTTGATATGAGTGTGCAATAATCTTGGGTTCATTTTACTGCCTTGTCTTTTACCATAAAACCATAATCCGATCTTCACGCTTCTTCTTTATGGCTCATTAAAATCTTTGATGTACATTTTTGTGTTGCTTTTGACTGTTTTGGAATGAGGTTAGGTTTCTAATGAGTTTTCGAATTTCATAACACTGATTAAATATTATCTGAAGTAAAATATTCTCTTAATTATTCTTACTAATATTCTCTTTCTGACACTTTCACGCCAAAACTACTGAACCGACTTAAATGAAATTTGGGACACAGTTAGTCTTTTTATTGCGAAAAAGGGTTGTAAGGCCGATGAAAAGTTATATAATAATTATAAATCTTTATTATTATATCTTACTATACATAGAAGGATTACATAAGTAAAATATTAATTAAATGGAATGAATGACACTATCTTATTTGAGCGCGAACATACGCTTTTAAGATATTGGAATCCTGTTTGTCTGCAATGACTTTCAGGATGCTGTTAGAGCTGCCTCGTATCCTGCTTATCATCGAGGTCAGTCTCTTGCGTATGCTGGCATGAAATCCGTCTATTCTTGCTTCAGCAAACTTACCAGGCACTACAAAATCGAGGCAGCACCATAATTTTTAGAGCTTGAAACATATTTTTTAGGCTGTTGATTCGATATAAATAAATATGACATTCAAAGTTTGTAAAAGTTGAATCCTCAAGGGTGTAAAATAACAATAGGGAAATAGGGGATAAAAGTTTGTATGGAAATATGTAAGGATTTTGAGAATGTTTTATGTTTGCGACAAGAGACAAAATATTTGAAATATTCTGATGTAATATTTACGGAGTCATTACAAAATGTGCAATTGGAGTCGCGGGCACGGCTAGTATTTCTATAGACAGAGTTCCTACATGAAAACTATGTAAATAGTTTTTATGGCATCGTTATTATATCACAGATATATAAAAGTACTGAAAAGGCTCCCGTGAAATTGAGGGCACTTAACCGTGCAATACCGACTAAAATATTTAAAATCATTGCATTTCTTTCTAAATTACTTTTTTAAAAAAGGACAGGGCATCGTTTGTTGCACGTTTATCAAAAAAGCCACACGTTAGGACCTGTCGACTAATTATGTTCCTGGTCAGCGCAATGACGGGCCGGTCGGCGTGGTTGGTAAATGCAAGCCTTTCAAGCCGCTGGTAGTGGGTTCGATTCCCACCCCGGACAGATATTTGTCTGCATGAACATGTCTCTTGGTCCTGGGTGTAATCTATACATCTATACAAATAAATAAAATTGGAGTGTCTGTTTGTAATATTGAAATAGCCGGTTTTTACTACATAAATATGAATATATATATGGTACATACACCAAAATAACATGTTTTTCAATTTTTGTCTGTCTGTCTGTCTGTTTGTTCCGGCTAATCTCTGAAATAGCTGGACCGATTTTGACGGGACTTTTATTGGCAGGTAGCTGATGTAATAAGGAGTAACTTAGGCTACTTTTATTTTAGAAAAAGTCTTTTATTTTACAAAAAAAAACGAAATAAACTAATTAACACGCGGACGAAGTCGCGGGCACAGCTAGTCTATACATATAATAAAATCTTAGGAAAGTCAAAACTGTACATTGAATATTTTTTTTAAAGGATACTTGGCGCGTTATCTACAATCGATATCGAGGCCAAAAATATAGTTTCTAGAATTTTTGTCTGCTTGTCTGTTTGTCTGTATGTATGTCCGGGCTAAACTCAAAAAGCACCGCATGGATTTACTTCAAATTTTGCATGAACATAACTGAGAGGTCGGGTCAACATATAGCCTACATATTATCACGCTATCTCCTACGGGGTAGGAGCTGTGTTAATTTATAAAGTTTAACGCGGGTAAAACCGCGGGGCACAGCTAGTTATCTATATAACTATGTATTACAAAAAAGAAAACTAGTTTACCTATGTCATATATCAGTTATCTGGTTTCTAAAGTACAAGCTCTGCTTGGTTTGGGATCAGATGGCCGTGTTTGAATAAAGTCCCAGGATATTTATTTATTTATTCTATGTATACCCTTTTCTTTTCATATCTACTGGGTATTTTATAGAGAACCGGCGAGCATGTATGAAGAATATAATGACAGTAATCGAGGCAAAAGAAGTATGCAAAGATCGTGACAAATGGAAATCCGTTGTCTCTGCCTACCCCTCTGGGAAACAGGCGTGAGTCTATGTATGTATGTATTTTATAGAGAGATGTAAATAAATAACTAAATAAAAAAAAATCAAAGATGTTAAGTAGTGTAAGAGAAAGAATGGCCAGGAAAATCGTCCATCGCAACACTTTATCGTGGTATAATTTTTAGACAACTATATTTTTTTATTGGTTGTACTAAACTGGCCGTACACAGTATTAAATAAAAAGATAAACGTAAGTTCTTGAAAAAAGCTTAGTGTACGACCTTCTAGAAGTAAACACAGCGTGCAATACGTTATACATTACAAATTATACTAAGTAAGAGAAAAATAAATAAAATAAACTTAACTTAACTAAATTCAAATAATTATGATAATGAATTTATGTTTTGTGGAATTTAAACAGTAGGTATCCATTAGCCATTTAGCGAACATTGAACACAGTTGTCAAACTGTTTCCGAAGCCTACTGGGCAGCTTAAATGACTTGGACACAAGGGTAACCACTATACTAAACGGTAAAGATGGAGGAGGCGATAAACAGTCATATAGACCACCTAATGGTAAGTGGTTACCGTCCTTGGCGCTTGCAACACAAATGTCTCCAAACACACGGAGACTCTAAGGAGTTTTGGAGCTCCGATGAGACAGTACTCATGTTTGAATATAATATTGCTAGCCGGAAATATATTCTGTAAAATGCGCATTAATAATTTTAACGAACAACAAACTTATACTCGTAGTAGCTGTGAAGCAATTAAAAAGTTTCATTGTTTGAAAGCTTTGCTATTACTTAATTAATTGAATCGCTCTATTAAAGCGAGATCAATTATTTCTATTAGCGTTAAATTGAATTGGAAAAGATCATTAGGTGTGGTTTGGCACGGCGCCATTTTAGCCTTGTGTAATTTTCTATTTCGTTATTAAGGCTGTTATGGAGGTCTTTCTTCCTTCTAGTGAAGATGTTATTTCAAGTCTGTGTTTAGTCTCCCCCTTTTTATATCAACCGCAAATTAATAATCAATTGGAATGTGAACTAAAAGCCCTGTTTACTTCCATAAACCATAAATAGTCACAAGGAAATAAAGAAATTTTACCATACTCTCTGCTTCTCCGCACTCTACAAATCGGACTATACTTTTTGCGTTGTAGCATGGTGCGGGTGACAGTTGCTTATTTGACGTTGACATCTATAAGTACCACATTACTAGGGATGTGCAATACATTTTTTAGCATAAATCTAATAAGTTATCTATAATATTGTTATGAAAATTTGTGTGTATTCAGTTGTACAGTGTAACTAGGTACGTGTACAAACTACCTATATACAAATTTACCTATGCACGAAATACGTTTTTTATTATACAAAAATATCGACTAACCATCGTAGCAGTCCATCCCATCACTAAATACGTCTATGACGTTACGTTATACGCATAACGCTTTGCTTATTTTTTTATTCAATTTAATTTAATTTGTAGCGATGAACATTCTGGTTGCATTTAATTCAATTTACTACAGTTATTAAAGATTTAATATATAACAAATGTGGTACAGCTGAGATACTAAGACATAATTTGTAAATCGCTGCGCCTTTCAAGAGTGAAACGAAATGTTACTGAAACTGTCACCCGCACCATGCTATAACGCAAATAGTATAGTATAAGACTAATGCCGTTGAACATTGTACGCGCTCTTTTCGTTGACCTCTAACCGTAGTTTCTGAGAATTAATATATTTGTAGAACTAAATAACTTCTCTAAGTTATTTAGTTCTACAAATATATTATTTCTCAGAAAAAAATAAAATATATTAGTATCAACCTCTGTTGATACTAATATATTTTATTTTTTTTCATATCACCGATCCATAAACGATGGCACATTTTAAGTACATAGGTGTGCGGTCAATCTAAAGATGAATGGAAATGTAGTATAATTTCGTCTCCATGTTGCGGAGGGTACGTTAAACTGTCGGTCCCGGTTGTAGTCATTAAATAATTGCCGTTGTCACAACCAAATCGTACCGGGCCTTGTTATCAGCTTAAAAATTCGTAGTACGGACGCCAGCACATCAAGCTACCCCAATCTGTCTTTCCCCAATGAAAAAGAACCTTAAGCTTTTGTGATAAAGTTGAAAATCTATAAAAGAAATTTGACTGATTGGGGTAGCTTGACGTTCTGACGTCTTTACATTAAAAAACTACATTTTATGTCATTTATATGTCATGATACATAATTATACCACCAGAATTATCCTTCTAATATTATGTCCTAGAAAATAAAAATGTTTCACGTTACGTTACAGCGCCGAGAAAAATAAAGACAATATGTGGGATAAGTAGTAAAGGCCTACTGTAGATAATGGAGATGGACTTATGATATCCAACTCAATTTTTTTATTATAAAACCAAATTTAAAAACAAGCCCGAAGGTCACGTGATTGTAAGAGATGAGCGTAGCCTACGAGCGAATTTTGATGATTCACTGAATGACAACGGTTCTGTGCGTGCATTAGCCTACATAACAACCAATCACAATGTAAGTAAAATACATGACATTTAAAAAAAATATCGTAAACTGAAAGCAAAAGAAGACGAAAAAAGCAAGCCCGGAGTTTCTTTGTGGCTTTCTTCTCCGGGTCGTCCACCTAGGTAGCTAGAGAAAGCCGCAGGCTAGCTAGGGTAGGTTCCTCAGCGGCGAGGATCGCTTTGGCCCATTAACGCGTGATCGGTGATCCCGTGCATGTGATCAAACCCTCATTTAGAATTTCGTCTTTTGCTTTAGTCTTCAATTCTTTAATTTTAATATTAATTGTTATTTATGTAAGGATTTCAGAAAATATATGCGATAAAACAAACCGCACGGACTGACAAATTATTATTTTTTTGTAACTTCTTACTATCCACTATGTTTATGTACTGCATTGTGACCTTGACAAGTACAAGTGTATGTTAATACCCAAGTGCTGAATAAAAATTTCATTTCATTTCAAATTTCATTTCATTACGGAAGCTAACAATACTGATTATTACTAAAATTGACAATTTAATGCGTACTCCGAACCACGAAGACGCTCCGAATTAAACCTTCTTGACGGTTAGCTATAATAATAATATCTAGGGACAATATCACACAGATCATTCTAGCCCCAAACTAAGCAAAGCTTGTACTATGGGTACCAGGCGACGATATACATACTTATATAGATAGATAAATATTTAAATACATAGAAAACATCCATGACTCAGAAACAAATATTCGTGCCCATCACACAAATATTTGCACTTACCGGGATTCAAACCCAGGACCACCAGCTTCGTAGGCAGGAGCACTACCAACTAGGCTACGGACAGACCGCGTGCTTAGAGCCTAGGTGCTTAACCTAACCGAGCACTTACAGACCGGTGAGAGAAAGAGGCTATGAGGGCGTCAGTAATGAAACTAATGGACTTATTAATTTACTGGGGGATATTGAAAGAAAACATGTACGTTTTAATATTTTTCACAATAATAAAATATAATAATAGTAACCTCCTAGCCGAATTTCGGCGGCCAGTCTCAATGGCGATTAGCCATCTGCGCGGGACACATGCACAGGGTATCACTCTCATGATCCGATGGGTCGACTAGCGACACGACCGGAAAGAGATCAGGTACAGGACCGACAGTCTTACGTGCTTACCGAGGCACAGGGGTATATACATACTTCCGACTCCCAGACTTCGGGCTGATATTGAGAATTATTTTTCTTACTTGAGAAAAATACCAAAATCACTTTTGGCCCGACCCGAGATTTGAACCCGGGACCCCGTTATCTGCATTTGAACACACTACCGCTAGACCAACGAGGCATTCAAAACATACAAACAAACATATGAACAAAACAAAATAATATTGAATGTGGACGGTAACTTATAATAAAATAAAAAAGGTTTTTATTCACGTAGACTTTTAAAAGCGCTTGTTATATAATATTATTATATTAATTGAATGCAAAAATTATGTAATTAAACATAGATCTTAATGTTTAATTTAGAATTTCATCAACTTTATCGGGGACTGATCGTGTAACTTTTGGGTAAACGTCCCGGTTGTTTGCCAATTATGGGGGATTCGAATATTCGAGAGAGAGATCCGTTATTATTTTATTAAAGAGGTACAACCACTGTGGCATAATTTCCACCGCCATCTTGAATTTTAAGAGTATTTTGTCCATTGCCTTCTTGATTAACTAAACACAAATGTCACAAGAAATACATTTTTAATTCTCTGAAGTAATTTGCGTTTAAGTTTTGAAACTGTTTCGTAATTCAACTGTATGTTTCTTTTAGGGTTTTGTACTCAAAGGGTAAAACGGGAGCCTATTACTGAGACTCCGCTGTCTTTTTGTCTGTATGTCTGTCCGTCTGTCACCAAGCTGAATCTCGTGAACCGTGATAGTTAGACAGTTGAAATTTTTGCAGATGATGTATTTCTGTTGCCGCTATAGTTTAGTTTTATAAATGTAGCATATGACCTCAAGGATTTAATAAATTATTGTGAAGTTCATTTATCTATACATATATATACATATAATAAATTGTAGAACAGTCAAAACTGTACATTGAAAATTTTTTTTAAAGGATACTTGGGGCGTGATCTACATTCGACATCGCAGCCAAAAATATAGTTTTTAGAATTTTTGTCTGTGTGTCTGTTTGTCTGTATGTATGTCCGGGCTAAACGTAAAAAGTACTGCATGGATTTACTTAAAATTTTGCATGCATATTACTAAGAGGTCGGCCAACATATAGGCTACATATTATCACGCTATCACCTACGGGGGAGGAGCTGTGATAATTTATAAAGTTTTACGCGGGTAAAACCGCGGGGCACAGCTAGTTATACATAAAGAAAGCATGTACAGCTACTTTAACATTTATCAGCATTGATCTTCGTTGGAAAACTTGAAGTTTTTATACACAACAAATTGCATTCCCAAAACAATTAATACTAATAGTAAATAATGTCATAAATTTCAACCGTATACACATATATATCTTCCCAGAAAAGCCTGTGACTAATCACCATCTAGTTTAAGAACTATGCTCTTATCTGTGACGCTGTTTCCCTTCCTCCCAATCTTCAGAAAGCACTTTGACTTCTACATACAACCATCCATAAAATGAATATGAATGTGGAAGTATCAACTTTCTCCTTCATTTAATGAAAAAAAACTTGAGAGCTGTCAAGGGACACCCGGATGGAACGAAGTTATTTCTTATTATTTATTATGTACAAAAAACCTGTATACACTCAACAAAAATAATCGTCGCGACACCACACTGTTCAATGCGAAATAGAAATGAAAATATCTGGCTTGCTTTCTATAAGAGAGAGAGAGACAGACAGACAGAGAAACATGCGCACGCCGCACAGCTGCAAAAAATGTCGTGACAACTTTTCGTAAGAATTTTTTCCGTCTAGCCCCCTTTCACAACGCGCGATAAGGAACTTCGTTCCAATATGTAAGTATATCTTGGTCTACTCCGGCTTTTCCTTCTTTTCATAATGTTTCTTACGAAAGAATCAGGCCACATCAAGTGCCTCTTCTCCTTTCTATGCTGTTTAATCTCTAAGATCTTTTTTTATCGATCACATCCAGCTGTTATTCATTGGTTTTTCCTCCTCTCAAAGGCGCGTTCATGCAGATGCATGTTCTGTCTGTTTTCTTTACAAACCGAGATACTTACAAGGAACGTTAGAACCCACACTCACACACTACGATGCATCATGCGGGGCAGTGTGCCAATCGCGTAACTGATTCTCTATATTCTTCGTCAGCACCACATTTTAATACCTCTAATCCTTTTCTATCACTGTGTTTTCGTGCCCATCTCCCACACCCCAAAAGAACAATACTTCAGATGAACGTTTTGAGAAGTTGTTGTCATCCGCCATAAAGTTTTATGAGACTAGTCCCTCCATCTTACCTACCACTGTAACTCTTGTAAGCCAGGATCAACAGTTGCACACAATGAAATGACACTGAGCGGTGAGGCTTAGGCATATTCCGGGGAATCGCTTCAATTATCTTGGATCACGTAACTAATTTAATCAAAAAGAAACAAGGAGGAGTTGGAAAGAGGTACGAGTAGTGATGTTTCCCTTCAAAGCAAAGTATGAATCAGAATGTGTAATGACGTGTGGCGCAGCGGCTAAGACAGTCGCCTCGCCGCTTCGTGTCGCGGGTTCGACTCCTGCACCGGACAACTATTTCTGTGACCCATAAATAGTTATTCTGCGTCTGGATGTAATTTGTGTCCGTTTATTATATGTTTGTAAAGTACCCCGCGACACAGGGATTAGATACCCTAGTGCGGGCGTTATAATTAAAAATAAATACCGGCCAAGTGCGAGTCAGACTGGCCCGTGAAGGGTTCCATAGCAGCAAGTATTTCAGTTTATTAAATCAAAGGTACATATCGGTTTACGATTTATGACGTATTAAAAAAAAACTACTTACTAGATCTCGTTCAAACCAATATTCGGTGGAAGTTTACATAGTAACGAACATTATATATTTTTTTAGTTTTATCATTCTCTTATTTTAGAATTTACAGGGGGGCGCACAATCATTTTACCACTTTGGAAGTGTCTCTCGCGCAAACTATTCAGTTTAGAAAAAAATTATATTAGAAACCTCAATATCATTTTTGAAGACCTATCCATTATCTATGGATAGGTCTTGGTATTGGATAGCTCTCTTACCCCACATGTATGGGTACGATGAAAAAACATTTTTTGAGTTTCGGTTATAGAACCGAAACTCAAAAAATGTTTGGGTAACCCCCAAAACTATTTTTCTTTTTCTATTTTCATGTGAAAATCTTAATGCGGTTCACAGAATACATCTACCTACCAAGTTTCAATAGTACAGCTCCTATAGTTTTGGAAAAAAGTGGCTGTGACATACGGACGGACAGACAGACATGACGAATCTATAAGGGTTCCGTTTTTTGCCATTTGGCTATGGAACCCTAAAACCCTCATAAGACACCATAAAGGTTAAGTTTCCAGTAAAGTTAGTATTTGCTTATTTTCTTACTACTTGTATTACTTAGACTTACATGCCAGCTGACCCTTTATAGCCTAAGTAAGCGTAATCCACACGGGATGGAGTGACAGAGGCCAGAGGTCATTCAAGGCGTATTTGATAGGTCGTATCTAATAAAATATACGTTCCTCTGCCTTTCCCGACGGCTTACACAGCTTGAGGATATAATCTATACAAATAAATAAAATTGGAGTGTCTGTTTGTAATATTGCAATAACCGGTTTTTACTACATTAATATGAATATATATACGGTACATACACCAAAATGACATTTTTTACAATTTTTGTCTGCCTGTCTGTATGTTTGTTCCGGCTAATCTCTGAAATGGCTGGACCGATTTTGACGGGACTTTTATTGGCAGGTAGCTGATGTAATAAGGAGTAACTTAGGCTACTTTTATTTTAGAAAATGTCTTTTATTTTACAAGAAAAACGAAATAAACTAATTAACACGCGGACAAAGTCGCGGGCACAGCTAGTAATAAATAAAAATAATATAATAATATCCTGGGCCATTATTCACTTACATCCATATGATCCCAAAGTATGCAGAACTTTTACTGTGGAAACCAGATAATTGATACACTACATAAACTACTTTTCTTTTGTAAATACATACTTATATAGATACGACTCAGGATAAACGGGTCTGTTTATCCTGAGTCTTGGTGTAATTATCTACATAAGTATGTATTTACAAAAGAAAATACTATATCTTTCTGACCTGCGGCGTGAAAGGCAAATATCTACAAAGGTCAAGTCGTTTATTTAATCCCACTCAAAGTTTTCAAAATACCTCAATCGTGACAATTTTGTAAACTATCAACAATAACTGATATAAGTCAAATCATAATGGTCATTATGAATTCATTTCAAATAAATTACATGACTAGAACCCACGCTTGCAGTAACTCATATCCGTTGTTCTACCACATAAGCTATTGTAATTCTTCCACCCACACGAATTCATACATCTTTAACCCCCCGTCATTCGAACATAAATAAATTTTTATCCCTCGAGTGATTTGGTTTACGTTAGTAGACTAAGAGCCGATTTACCGTTAAAATTAAACGCGATCAATTGACGCTAAACTCGGTTCTGCTTCCAATAACTGAGTTTAGCGTGCATTGATCGTGTTTAATTTTAACGGTGAAATCGGCTCTATATCTGTAGCAATTTTTGATGGGCCTGTGGCGTGATTGGTAAATGCTTGCTTTGCACGCCACCGGTCGTGGGTTCGATTCCCACCCAGAACAGATATTTGTGTGCATGAACATGTCTGTTTGACCTGAGTCTGAGTGTAATATCTATATACATAAGTTTGTATTTACAAAAGAAAAGTAGTATAATTTAGTATATCAGTTATCTGGTTTCCGTAGTACAAGCTGTCCTTAGTTTGTGATCAGATGACCGTGTGTGAATAATGTCCTAAGATATTATTATTATAGCTCCAAATTAGATGCATAATTTGAATACGATGTCTTTTTTCACAGAGCTTGTTTTCACTAACCCCGATAATTTAGTATAACTTGTTGCCTCGTTGGTCTAGCGGTAGCGTGTTCATTCGCAGAAAATGAGGTCCTGGGTTCAAATCCCGGGTCGGGCCAAAAAGGGATTTTGTGATTATTCCGTAAAAAAGGAATTCCTCAGTATCAGCCCGAAGTCTGGAAGTTGGCGGTATTAAACCCCGCGCCTCGGAGAGCACGTAAAGCTGTCGGTCCTGTACCTGACCCCTTTCCGGTCGTGTCGCTAGTCGTCCCATCGGTTTCATGAGAGGAATGGGATAGAAAGTGCCCCTGTGTTTGCGCACACACTTGTGCACTATAATATGTCCTGCGCAATTGGCTAATCTTCATTGAGAATTGCCGCCGTGGCCGAAATTCCTACCGGAAGATATCATCAGACATCATAACTTCAATGAACAAGACACAAACTTCAATGTTATAAACAATAAATAAAGTAAAATAATTACAAAATCGGTATTCAGAAATTATTTTCTGGGTACCGATTTTCTAATTTCTAGTAGTACTAGTAGATAGTAGTGTGGTTGTAGTAGTCGCAGGCATATTTAATTTGCATTATTATTTATTTAGATGACAAAGAATAAACTTTCTTGCTAGAAAATTTAGGTTTTCAAAAACGATGTTAGATGATTACTGTTTAAAAAACAGAAATCCTTTAAATTTACTTTTTGACAATCGATTTAAACCAAATTTATCAATAGCGACTTCTTCAGGGTAAATAATTATTATAATCAGTTCAAAAACAACAAATAAATCGCTTAGTAAACATGAAAAAATCACACTGCCGCATAATATCTTCTCTTTTTAAAGTGGCTAAGATTGGAACAACTTACACGCTCCCAAACTAGACGGAGCCTGTATTATTATTATTATTCGTTTATTTCGACCAACAAGTGGATCATAATAATAAGTACATTAAATTAGAAAAAAAGACAAAACACAACACAAAATTACATTAGAACTTAAAATGTTTATTAGCAAAGTCAACAAATTAAAATTAATCAGACATATATTATATAAGTAAGAATAAACAGTTATGTGTTGTCCCTAATTCAACTAACTTGTTATTGTCACTACATTAAGCATGGCAACTAGGCAACTGATAAACATAGTTTTGTGTTTATTAATTTATTATTATAGATAAATTACCCCCAAACACAGAGCAAATAATCGTTTCTCATATAAATTTTTGTTCTAAGGGCGATCGAACCGACGACCTCTGGTTTAGCAGTCAGTGTGACTAACATCTCGACTAACAGGCCACTCAACAACTAGAGAAACTTGTAATGGAATCTCGACCAGAGAGTCATTGTATCAAACTGAACACATAGATAGATTCAGTAACTCACGTAGGTATGCACAATTTAGCGGGCTTACTATGACGGAAAGGCTGGTGTTTCGGCAGTTCCGCAGTCTGTTCTGCATGGATGCGTATTGCCTGCTCAGAGTAGACAGTACGAATTGATGCGCACTCCTGTGAATCGGTGTACCAAATCGAAAGTCAAATAATCGAATATTGATCGACCACTATAAACTGAAATATTCGAACATTCATAATATCGAATGGTTAATAAAGGAAAATTCGCTACTAGAAAAGTAGGTTGGGTTAGAACTACGATCATTCAACGCACGAGTAGAGAGAGCGAAGCAACCGTGCCACGGAAGCGGCCGGCGAGTCTCAAGAATAAATAAATTATAAATCGTTAAAAGATTCATTAGATTGAATGTTCGATTTATGTAACAATCGATATTATGAACATTTGTATATATAGACATTCGATTAATAGTGGTCGATCAATTAATATTCGATTATTTGGTGTCCGATTTGGTATAGTACATCCCCTGTGAACATGCTACATTATTTATATTTAGCACGGAGACCACTATGCGCTTTTTGCGTAGGTACTTATAATTCGCGCACGGGCTACACGTGGAAAGAGTTTCCGATAGTAGGCAACAACTTGTTAAACTGCGGGTAACACCGCGGGGTGCAGCTATTATATAAAAACGGCAGTTATATAAAAACGTGGCATTTCTACTTAATTTTGTCACGTCTACACAAGGCGACAAAATGGGAGAAAATTCTTTATTCTCAATCTAATAGGGCTTCAAACATTCAAAGCATGTAAAATACCAACCGCTTCCTGAATATTTTCATTACAAGAATCACCATTTACGAGAAATTTATGAATACGTACCGTTAACGCCACATCGTTGCTAACACGTTGATCTTATCATCGTCTCTATTACGCAGAAAATACGGACCATTTTCGTTGTGCATATATGTCCACTGACGTGTTTACAGCCGTACGAAAATTTCTATTAAAATTTCCAATAATATTACCTGTAATACAATCAATTACAAAAAATTCTATACAACATGTAACAACATTAGTACCAAATATTGGATAATACCTATCCTCCTGATTGTCAGTATCATCATCATCATATCAGCCAAAGGACGTCCACTGCTGGACAAAAAGCTCCGCAATGAATGGATATGCCATAATCGCCACGCTTGGCAGACGGGTTGGCGACCACAGTAAGATAGTCATAGTTCACAGAAAAACGCTGCTGCCCGTTCTTTGGTAGGTAGATATTCCCTCGGACAATTTTTACGCCCCCACGGGATGAGTTGGGGTGATAATATTCTATGCCATCGCCACACATTACTACTGATCACACTAAAATTAAAAAATAAGTTTATTCTATTTTATGTTGCCAAAGAAAATATTTGAATATTGGGTAGATATTTTAATATTTTTACCACTTATGAAAGATTTTGGCAACACACGGTAAAGTAAAGCCTTATGTTTTATCCCATCATCGGTATGGCTTAATTGACTGTCTCTATAAATATTTGACACTAATATTTTTACACGTAAATTATGCGTTTAGTATCTAGCTAACAAGAATTCCGGACTCCAAGCTGTAGGTTTGGTACGGCAGTACGAATTTATGAACTATAAGAAGCATATGAATATATAATCACTTCGATTAAACAAGATGTCAGATACATAAAAGATCTGCCATTTAAGAACATACCTAGCATAAACTGACTCACAGACATAGGTTCCAAGTTACGTAATGCCTATTTCTGTCAGAGGTAAGGTACTTTTAAATTTTATTGTATAGCATTATCCGCAACGCAGTGCAAAGCGAACTCTTACAGGGGTATAAGAATGTTTAAAAAGGAACTTTTAAATTTGATTTACTGGTGGCTTTAATGCGATAAGACCGCCTCTTGTACAATGTTGTGTTATTTGTGTTCAATGTTCAATCCTGTTTGAATGTACACAATAAAGCGTTATTATATGTATCGTAAGTACCTTATTGACTAGAGCTCTAGAGCATCTTTATTGTAGTGGTTGAAGGTTGACTGCCACCGCATTATATAACTTTAATAACACCATCATTGCCCTCGAATTTATTATTCTTGGCAATATATAAAAGGAGTGTTTATCAGCCTGCAGAAAGAAACTTGTGGCTTGCTTTTTTTTTCTTTAGAGATTTATTTTTTATAAATTTGACAATCCTGCTCCAAAAACAAATACAGGCTATTTGTTTTTTGTGTAGGTTTGTAATTCCAAAATGATATGTGTATATCGGATAACAATTTTTCAGCACATTTTGTTCAAAGATATAAAAGGTATATCTGAATCATTTGTTATAGATTGATAGTTTATTGCCTTTATTGAAGTTTAGTTCTAGACTAACTTGATGCGCCCTGCTTCCGAAAGTATAAGATCGACTTCTTTCTGATCCATAGGGAACCGATAGGTTTCTTAACCAAAGGGTACCGAGATGATAGGATCAGATATCGGATTATATCAAATCTTATTGACTTCCTTGAAATTTTCCGTTTACAAATTTCTGATCAACAGAGTGTTTCACATGCCATATGGACAACTTCCTGAAAAAGGGTCACCCAAAGAGTTAGTTAGCGTCGCTCGCTAGCTTTTTGCGCAGCTTACTCACAGATAGCGACTTGAAACTACGTTTTTTTATTTGTAAGCTGTACTTTTATTTATACAATTTGTAGTATGATTTTTAGTTTATAATGACAGTTTTAGTTTCTAAATAGTTGTAATTTATTATGCCATATAGGTAATTAAATTTTCAATGTAGATTTAAAAATAAACAGTTTGAAGCACTCGCTTAACTTTAAAGTGTAGTGACTAGAAACGCTCTATTTAAATATAACTAAACTAACTTATGTAGCTAATTTATATTATAGTGCTGGCTCTTTATTATTACTCAGCAATTAATTATTAAAAAAGTACTAACTAATAACAAATTGTATGTCTCTTCTGCATCACCCAGCATCAAAAAGTTACTTAATTTGATTTTTAAAACGCTTATAAAAATGATCTTAACTCAACCGGGACTGATGATTTTCATTTGTTTAGCCTATAAATCCAGGTACCTGCTTTATTTCACACTATTATGTGAGCGAGAACTTAAGCCATCTAACAAATAAAACTAAAATTAAGTAACAGGTTCTAGAGGAATTCTTCTGTCTTCTGATTATTTGTGTGGACATTACCGGACAATTTATACCACTCGGCTACAGTAATATACGAGGGCCGCAATGTTTGGCGTGAACGTCTTGCTCTGAGGAGAGACTCTCTTTGTGTCTGAGAAATTGTTCGAACTTATGTCTACCACCCAGTTCCGCTACAGATGCTTCACCTGAAATGAAAATCTCTACTACTGTAAGTTTTACAAGGAGCTTTTTACCTCGGACTGCCACTCAGTGGAATCAATTAGTTGCGAAGGTATTTCCTTCCGGTATTACACGGCAACCTTCAAGAGCCTAATTACCATGGCAGCCTATTCCAGTTTTAAAGCATGGCAAGGCACTAGCAGCCCCTCTGATGTTGGGAGTGTCTATGGGCGGTGGTGGTCACTTATCATCAAGTACCCGCTTCCATATCTGCCTAGCTATTCTAAAAAAAGGTTTAATATATTCATTAAAATACTCAAAGTAAATCTTGTTAAGTATAATTACATCATAGTACCTAAACAAAATAGAAACCTAAATCCGTACATTTCAAAGAGGCTTAAGGATTTATAATTTAAATCAGAAAACAGGAAAATGGAACATAGCTTTTAATCGGATTTGGGAGGTTCCGTGCTAAGCTGCCAATGTTTAAAAAGTTACAAATGGCTTGCATATAACAAAATACTTACACTAATCCTTCCTTTTGGGAGTAGCTCAAGTAACACACCACCAGAATTGCGCTAAATGTAGCAACATTATATAGAGTAAGCATGGCATTTATTTGTACCTAGAGTGGTTAAAAGAGTATATTCCGCTTAAATCATCTGTGTAAATCACCTAGATGATTTAAGTATACCAAACGGTGGACTTAAGTGGATATTTTATCTAAATATTTTTATTCCAAACATATCAAATAGATGGCATTATATTTTAATGTACATAACGTTCTGGCCTGGGTGTGAGTAAAGTTGCCAGAGCTCACAGAGGAGGTGAGAGAGGTACGATAACGCTATGATGCTATGTGAGCTGCAAGCTCAGAGCATTATATTTTAGACATCTGTGGTTGAAAGCGTCATGCATAACCGTTGATATCCAGGTGGGTCGTATGCTTGTTTGTCGGCCTGGTACTATACCAAAAACTTCCAATATGGCATCTTCCCACTGATAGACTGGCCTATTGGTCGTGGGTACGAACCCCACCAAGTCTTTGTGTGATGTACAGACGCTAGCACAGCAAGCTACCCTAATCTGTCAAATTTCCCCAATTGAAAGTGAACCTTATACTTTTGTGATAAAGTTGAAAATCTATAAAAGAAATTTGACAGATTGGGGTAGCTGGATGTGCTGGCGTCTGTACCAAGTCTGGGTGTAATTTATCTATAATATGTATGTGTTTGAAAGTATATACGTATGTTTATCAGTTGTCTGGTTGCTATAGTAGATACAGGCTCTGCCTAATTTGGGATCTGATGACAGAGTGTTAGTTGCCTCAAGATATTATTATAATAATAATTAAAATTTGTGTCCAATTGTTTACTATCAATCAATGTTTGTAAGGTGCTTTTTTGACTCAGCCGTACATCATCTAAGTGACTTGAACTTCACACCTCGCTCATCGAGTTATTTAGCATTTTAGATTAGCGTAACACGCCACACACAGGGCGTGTTATGCTACGTGTGTGTACGTGTCCCGACCATCTGGGACATGGTGCAAAAGGGGGGCACCGGACCAGCATACCCGCGTTCCCGGGCTTCCCCCAATCAGGCGCCAAGAGAAGTCCACAGTGCAAGTCCGACATACCCACCCGCCACTTTTTGCGGGTGGCAGGCATAAGCATAGGATATTTGTACAATAATATTTTATGTTATTTTCTGTTTAATATTTAAATTCAGTTTCAAAGACTAAAAACTTACATGTGCGTCATCCATGCGTCAGTTCCAAAAAGTTAATAAAATAAAATTAATATATAAGAAAATCGCACCAACAATATGGTGTAACAGGAAAATTGGCAAAGATGAAATAAAAAACTCTACGTAATTTTCCATCTGTACGGCTGAATTAAGTCAGCCGGAAAACTGTAGTCAGCTGTGGAATCGCCAAATCGCCTACTTAGTTTCGCTCAGCAGAAGTTGTTAATTTAACTCGACTTGTTCTACATAACTCCTCCCACGAATTGCTGAAAGGACTTGAAAGGCGCGCTACTGTTTCATCCCCTATATAGTTGGAGCTTAGCCTTTCTGAATTAGCTCGAATTAGTGAAGCAAATGACCAGCCTTAACAAGAACTTCCAACTAACCTACCCCGTTTTCCTAGTGTTGACAGGACGAAGAGTACCACGAAGTACAAATCAGAGAAAAGAAAGATTTTCCTAAATCAAAATACACTGCGCGCTTTCGTTGTGTATGATATATGCGAGTTTTACGAAGCAAGTATTGTAAAGTGTGTAAGGCGTTTTATCGTAAGGTAAGTGATTATACTGCACTTAAGACCTTTCGCAGTAGTACAAATACGTAACGCGACTCAGTACGGCGGTAGCATTGGGACCGTCGAGACGCGTGTGTATGTCACAACGCACTGATGCGATGTTTCTCGCGCCGATTTCAAATCGCAGATTGTTTGTGTAATATATTATGTTCCTTTAATGTGTTTCAGTTGAATATTTTGCACTGATATCTGTGTGATAAGTGCTTGGAGTGAAGTTGAACGAGTGGTTTAACTATAGTTTTTATTTCTTATTGAGATTTCCTTTATTATTGGGTAAGTGATAACAACGTAAAACGTAAATTAAGACATACTTCTTGTTAGATACATTTTATACTGGATTTCATTTATTGTTTATAAGTATGAGAATACAAGAAACGTTGAAATAAATAAAAAATACCTTACTTATTATAGACATCCAAACACCTCAAAATGGTTATCTATTATTGTATACCAAAATAAGCATTAAAATCATGAACTCTTTCATCTCCAGTTTGAAGAGTCATAAAACTCAAGAGAGCCTATAAAAAGTCGCTTATCTATCAGCCGTTTTAAAGCCGTAAAATATGTTTTATGAAATCTTTAAAAAGGCGAACGAGCGAAACGCCGACAGCAAAACGTGTATACACAAAATGCGTGTATCTTCTAACTAAATTCACACACACGTAGGGATTGTAAATACGTCACGTATATCAAAAGCATACATTAATTAATTCTCTTTGCAAAACGGACGTCGCGAGAGATGCGCGTATAACGCGCAAAAAGTGGTTATCTAATAAAAACAGATTATTTAAGATTATATACCTACTGCGCACCGGTCATGGCCTTGCATGATTGTAAGTAGGTAGGCATTAAGTCACCGAGATTTCATGTGACTCACGAGAACTCTATAAATGGTTAGCGTATGCCTCGGACCGTCTATGTAACAAATCGTTAAGATGCTAATTTATAAGCAACATGCACTCATACATACATACTACTTACAGCCAATTATATAGTTACAAGGACGTATGTATATTGAATATGAATCTTGTTTATGTACTTATAAGTAGCATTCACTGTTACATACAAACCTATCTAATGCTACTTACAGCCAATAATATAGTTACAAGGACGTATATATATTGAATATGCATCTCATTTATGGACTTATAAGTGACATGCATTCTTACATACAAACCTATCTAATACTACTTACAGCCAATAATATAGCTACAAGGACGTGTATATATTGAGTATGCATCTCGTTTATGGACTTATAAGTGACATGCATTCTTACATACAAACATAGCTAATACTACTTACAGCCAATTATATAGTAACAAGGACGTATGTATATTGACTATGCATCTCATTTATGGACTTATAAGTAACATGCACTGTTACTTACACACCTATCTAATACTACTTATAGACAATTATATGGCCTTACAAGGGCGTATATATATATTGAATTCGCATCTCGTTTATGTTCTTATAAGTAACATGCACGATTACATACAAACCTATCTAATACTACTTACAGCCAATTATATAGTTACAAGGATGTATATAAATATATTGAATATGCATACTACTACATCAAACCTATCTAATACTACTTACTACTAAAAAAATAGCCAACTCTCGATGGAGCTGCTTGTTTATCTCTAAAAAGTAATGAAATCTCTAGTAAAGTAGAGCCAACTCTAAGGTTCCTTGTTGCAATTTCTTTATTATTAGATATATTTAATGTAATGTGACGTTTATATATATATATATTGAATATGCATCTGATTTACGTACTTATAAGTAACATGCACTATTACATACAATCCTATCTAATACTACTTACAGTACACAAGTACATAGTGACAAGGACGTATTTGTATTGAATATGCATCTCTATTATGTAGTTTCTTGTTGTCTAGTTCCTTTAATGTTATTGGTTGGTACGCTGGGACCGTTTCGCGTCGTGTTTCGAGTTCAGCCCCGCATAGGACAATTATTTGTTCTGAGTCTGGGTGTGTTTAGTGGCCTTGAATTATAATATGTTTGTAAAGTTATTCGCTATACACTGAATTATTCACCTAGATTAGGCGTTGTCTTTTATTGTCGAATTTTTTTCTTTATGAACTGGCAAATTGGCGGCTAACATTCCAGTTGGAGATCATCTCCAGCTCCCGGCGCCATCACCCATAACACCGAGAGGCTAGGCTACCGTCGTGGTTTTAGTGGGTAACCCACGGAGATTCCTACATAACCCGTAGTCTTCCCAATTACGGGGACCTATAAAAGGTTTACACATTGTCAAAAAAGACGGCTAACATGGATTAACAACTATACCATCGACAGCTTAACGTGGTCTCCGCATCACAGTATCAAATAATGAAATAATGAAATTTATTCAGCACTTGGGTATTTACATACACTTGTACTTGTCAAGCTCACAATGTATTACATAAACACAGTTTAAAAATAGTAATTAAAGTAACAAAATATTTTAAATTAGTCCGTCCGTGCGGTCTGTTTCGTCACATGTATTTTTAATATTCTTAAATAAATAATAAATAGCAAGTTACTAAGCTATTATTGTTACATTTAGCAATAGTATATCAAATTAAAGAATTGAAAACAACGAGCAGTTGGCTAGCGCAAAAGGCTCTCAACCAGTAGCTTAATTTGAACGACTAATACCTGAGGGCACCCTTATGGGCCACATCTCAGGCGGCCGCTGAAGTAAAAAGATGGAATTCGAAATGGGGGTCAGATCACTTGCACGGTATTACCGATTACGTGTTAAGGGGGCAACGCGATCCTCGCCGCTGAGGATCACTTTTGCAACTGGCCATGTATCAACGGAGTTGTAAATACTAGTTCTAGCTAGGTGTACTCCATTAGGGCGTTTGTGAACCAACAGCGATTTCTATTCTTAATGCTCCGATATTGTCGTCACTACATACTAAAAATGACATAATCAGTGCCCAAAACGATTCTTTATAATAGTTCTACTGTCATGTCGTCCCCTTTATGTCGTGTCGTGTTGTCGGTGCACAAACGCTCTTAGTCTAACTGTTCGCTAATAATAAATATACGAATCGTAATAGCAAGGTGACAGCTAATATATTTCATACATTCATTCATTGGCTGGTATGTACCGACTGCATAGCCAAAGGTGGTGGGTTAGATCCCCACTCAGGACAAATCTTTGTTTGATGACCACGAATATTTGTTCTGTGTCTAGGTGTAATTTAACTCTAATATGTAAGTATTTCAAAATATATAAGCATGTTTATCAGTTGTCTAGTTGCCATAGTACAGGGTCTGTCTAGTTCGGGGTCACATGGCAGTGTGTTACTTATCCCAAGATATTAATATTATTCTAATACCAAAATAATTCCAAATAAATGTTTGCTTTTAATTCACTTTGTATTGTGATTTATAGTACTGCCGCGCCATTTATAAACGCAGAAAAGAACAAGTCGTTCACATGTTCATTACGTCGTTTATAAATTGCGCATCTATTATTACATATAATAAAATCGTAGGAAAGTCAAAAGTGTACATAGAATATTTTTTTAAAGGGATACTTGGGCCATGATCTATAAAAATCGATATCGAAGCCTAAAATAGAGTTTTTAGAATTTTTGTCTGTTTGTCTGTCCGGGATAAACTCAAAAAGTACTCCATGGAGTTACATCAAATTTTGCATGAATATCACTAAGAGGTCGGGTCAACATATAGGCTACTTTTTATCACGATATCACCTACGGGGGAGAAGCTGTCATAATTTATAAAATATTACGCGGCTAAAACCGCGGGGCACAGCTAGTTCCAAATAAATGTTTGCTTTTTATTCACTTTGAATTGTGATTTATAGTACTGCCACGCAATTTATAAACGCAGTAAAGAACACTACCGCGTAATTTATAAACGACGTAAAGAACAAGGCGTCCACATGTTCATTACGTCGTTTATAAATTGCGCGTTATAAATAAAGTGTTCTTTACTGCGTTTATAAATTGCGTGGCAGAGTTAAACAGTGTTGTACAGGATGCTCAATGATTTTTTATTTAAGCTTATTTTTTAAGTTAAAATTATAAATCAAAACTATGAATTGAGAAGGAACAAAGCGTCAGCTTTGTCAGCGGTTCGATTATACAACGTTGGGTTTGAACTCTTGACTAATTGCCTAGCCGAATGGTCAAAACTATGGTGTACTGACACTATTTTTTAGCACTTGGGTATAAACAGAATAATCCTCCTAGTTGAGCCGTTGTCTTTTCTTTAAGAATTGTCAAGCGAGATAACCAGTAGTCAGTATGCATCTAACACGGCTTAACGACTACTACAGCACAGAGAAATTAACCACTTTTGCAACTTTGTATTGGCGGAGTCAAAAATATTAAAATTCAAATTTTCCTTAGACTATCTCTATTTTTACTAGAAGATATAAATAACTGAAAGTGATAATTATATTAAAGTAACCGTATATAATTTTGCAGCTAGCTCTACATTTAGGAACATAATTAGTCCCACTGGGACATGCCCATGCAAACTATACCCTAAATATCATCCCTAGTTTAGCCTATTTGCTGACTTTGGTAGAATATTCTACGTTTGCGTGTGCAAAGCGTGTAAATTTATACAGTAGTATCCACTGCTCCATTAAGACCTCCCCAAATATCTTTGTGCTTGCGCTATCCGCTGCTAATGGTATCCAGATACCTTCACAAGATCATCGGACTATCTTGTAGAGTTCGTGTTCGTACACTATAAAGCTTTAATAAGGGCATTTTTTTCCTTCCTTTAAATAAGTAAGGGTCCAAATAAAGTGAACGGAATGCTCTTCAATACTGAATAAAGTTGTACAAAATATTAAAACTGCGACTTTCAATCCCTTGCAGCTATTTTAATTATTAAACCAACATCGTTCGTTTTGGAGTTGAATTAATGTAATTGAAATTGAGACGGTTTAGAAATATAATTTATTTTGAAATGTTAACTTAATAAATTAAATTTTAATCCAAACTCAATTTACAATAATTGAGATTGAATTGAAATTTAATTTGAGTGGTTTTTTAAGTGATTATAATATGCACGAAAGTTAGTAATTTGATCTCTAACTGTTTATACTATACTAGATCCTGCCTGCGACTTTGTCCCCGTGGAATAGTTACTTTGGGCTTACGCTAACATTAACCCGCGAATTTTTTTACGTAGAAGATGAAAATATTTTCAAATAACTGGGACCATCCCTCATGATTGCATGCCGGCCTCATCATATCAGACTGCATGCCGGCCTTGTACATCATAAATGCGCGCGCAGTACTTTTTCATTATTTTGCTGCGATGTTATTATAAAACTGCAATATCTCCTAAGATATTCATTGAAATCGTATAATGTGAATAGCAATTTTGGTTTTAAATTAAATACTCATGATGAATGATGAAAAGATGTGAAGGATTAATATGTCGTTTATAAAAAAAAACAACGTTTTAAATACAATCACTGGCTACCTATACCTACACTGGTCAGCATGGATCGCGATGACAGTTTGGTTCTTTACGTCGCATATGGACATTTGCAGGTCCATATGACACGTTAACCAGCTACTATCAGACAAAATGTAGGTGTGATTGTAGGAATACACAAATATATTCGTATAAAAATATTTAGTATTCCAATCACAATTATTTAGTATTCAACTGATATAGAGGCCAGCTTACGAAATTCGTTACTAGTAATTGGGTGGCCTATCGACCTTTTCAATCTAGTTCCAAATTAAGTCCTATTCACTGAAGAGTAAGTTGCTCTTTTCAAATAAATTCGAAAGGTTGCTAAATCATTTCAGACGTACGTCGAGTCGTATCCTCAATTATTTAGCTTTATACTTATAAAACTACATTGACTTCTCCCTGAAAAAAGTAAAGAAGTAAAAGAAAAAGTTCTTGAGTAATAATATAATTGGATTCAGTATGGAATTTGAATCAGGAGTTTGTCGTACGAAGCCGCTTGTTGTAAGCAGCGCAAGACTGGGTATTATGTAGATTCATGAGGAGGCCTTTGTCCAGCAATATACGTCTGACGCCGGACATGATAATGATGATGACGCTGATATAGATTTACCAAGGCACATGTTTCATCCCTCATAGTACTATTAAGTTAA
Organism: Pseudoips prasinana; assembly: GCA_951640165.1. NCBI lineage: Eukaryota > Metazoa > Arthropoda > Insecta > Lepidoptera > Nolidae > Pseudoips > Pseudoips prasinana. Next base: position 13,003,194 of record OX621239.1, read on the forward strand.
AACTGCGTTTTATAAAGTGATTATCAAGAATAATAATAATATACTGGGACATTATTTACACACGGCCATCTGATCCCAAACTAAGCAGAGCTTGTGCTATGGAAACCTATATACCTGATATACTACATATAATAATTTTCTTTTGTAAATACATACTTATATAGCTAATTACACCCAGACTCAGGACAAACAGACATGTTCATACACACAAATAACTGTACTGGGTGGGAATCGAACCCACGACCTTATAAAGAATAAAGTGACTATTTGTCAATAGTCACTTTATTCTATTATTATGACGGGCCTGTTGGCGTGGTTGGCAAATGCTTGCTTTTCACGCTGGAGGTCGTGGGTTCGATTCCCACCCAGTACAGTTATTTGTGTGTATGAACATGTCTGTTTGTCCTGAGTCTAGTTTGGCTAACGGTGAATGTTCAACCACCAATAATAAGGGTCTTGGCTCATGATCAAGGTAGTCCATGAAGTTTGTATAGTACGTGGTGCTTGAACCTTCACAATACTAGAATTAACTACGTTTTATGATGAGATTACCGAGTGTTAAGGTACTTTCTATTTATTACTATTTATGGACTGCCTAGTTTAGCTAGCGTGCTGAGCCGTCAATATTTAAGTCTTACGCTGAGACCGAAAAGGCTACATAAGGGTACATAGGTTCATAGGGTATAATATCACCTACTCCCACAAGTTAGCGGTATTACACTCTCGTGCCCCGAAAATTTAACGAGGTGTTGGATTCAAATCCAAAATATCAAGGATCGAACCGGTGTTATTGGGATGATTCTGACAATAAAAACATTTAATAGCAGTGCGGAGTCTGATAGTTGGCGTAGCTACATTCCCATGCCTCGGACAGGACGTAAAAGTTGATGCGCCACTCCCGCGTCCTATAAATATAAGGAATAGGGAGTGCACCTGACTCCTGCGTAGTTTGGTAATCTGTGTTGAGATTGGCACCCGCAGCCAAAATTTTCTCTGAAGCACTATTTTTTATTACATTACTAAGCATCTTTTTCTTTTACAAAAGTAAGAAATTTACTGAAATAAGTATAGGTTGGCTCTCTCTTTTAATACGCTCAATAAAAACATTTTTCACGCTCGGATTCCCTTCTGTGCGAAATAAACTCATCTATCACGTATGAAAACTGTATTTTATGATGCTTTACTAGGTTTTTGATATTTGGTAACACAGGATTTGTTCATTTTAGGTACTTACATTTATTTATTGGGAAGTGTTTCATCGCTCACAAGAAGATATTTTTTGTCCAAAAAATACGAGTGACTGCGTTATATACCAAGTATGTAGGTGGTTCATCATTCCCGCATTCTCGGGGCTGCCCTCGCAGATGCCAACAGAAGTCAACGGCAGGTTATGAAATGAAATGAAATTTATTCAGCACTTGGGTATTAACATACACTTGTACTTGTCAAGCTCACAATACAGTACATAAACATAGTGGATAGTATAAAAATTACAAAAAAATAATTAGTACGTCCGTGCGGTTTGTTTTATCGCATATATTTTATGAAATCCTTAAATAAATAACAAGTTACTAATCTATTATTTTGAAATTTAGTTCTACTATATTAAAATTAAAGAATGGAAGACTAAAGCAAAAAGACGAAATTCTAAATGAGGGTCTGATCACATACACGGGATCACCGATCACGCGTTAAGGGGCCAAAGCGATCCTCGCCGCTGAGGAACCTACCCTAGCTAGCCTGTGGCTTTCCCTAGCTACCTGGTTAGTTTTAGTTGGTGCAAGTTCTACATATCCACCCGCAAACACCTTTTGCGGATGGCATGCATAGGTAATCCCCTGCATAACGAAACAAAATTTTGTACTGTGGATACCACTTACTCCGTAGGTAATAAATTTGGTACTGTGGATACCACTTACTCCGTAGGTAATAAGACGCTGTCAGAATTCAAGTGTGTTACCAATAAACTTTAACTTGGTCAGCGTTTAGCTACCCAAAGAACCTAAGAGACCTTTGGGGCAGGCCTATGTCCATCAGTGAACGATATCAGCCTGATAATGATGACGTCAAGCACAATGTGAAATATCAATAGTGTCAATACTTATTACTTCTCATTTTATCTAAAGTAAAGCCGGAACAAGTGGCGGGCAGACCATAGTAACACATACACACGTAGTACAAAGACATGTACAGTACTCTATCTTCAAACGAAAAACCGTGATGTTACTCGAGCGTGAAGAAAAAGGACTACGTAATGCCTCAATCCGTCCCAACATAGGTCGGTTACCGCATGATTTTATTTCTGGCTGTATTTAAGTACACTCCTTTGCAAAAAGTTTTTTAAGTTTGTTTTTTTAATCAGCGTTACTCACCTATGTCATTGTGCATGGTGTGGCACCTTTAGAAGCTGTATATTTAGATTAGGTACAGACGCCAGCACATCAAGCTACCCCAATCTGTCAAATTTCCCCAATTGAATGTGAACCAAAACACAAATAAATTTGACAGATTGGGATGTGCTGATGTCTGTATATATATTACTTTATATTTTAAAACATTTTTGATTCAAGAAGATGTAACAGCTACTGGATGTCCTTAACTAAATAAATGGCTAGAAATTTCTTATTATCAATAAGAATATAGTTTTTAACACTTAAATCCTGGAATCAGTGTATTAGTTAATGTATACAGAGAGCCGTCTTTAAATAGATAGTTTCATGGATATGACGAAATTACGCCGTCGAGTATTATTATAATATTTTAATAAAATTCATCTAGAACAATATACTCTTCCGAATGTATAGAAAAATTACTTCCAAAGCTCGAATAATTTACGCGGTTGGAAGCTAGTATTAGATATGACTTGTGTCACTGCAGCCAGCGCCGCTCCCACTTACGGAGTGTAACCTAATTATACATGCCACAGATTCCCATTTTTATTTTTACTCTTGTTTACGCGTGACTGAGTATCTTCATGCAGAGTTTGCAAGGTTTTAGTTAATTAATATTCACCCTCCATATTCTATTTTGTTATTTAAGTAGATATATTAGTATCGATATTACATTTATGAACATTTACATTCATTATTAGAATATTTTCGTATATTCATGAAACGGAACTTTGTCAATGTTTATCTTAAAATCCTGATTTTATTATATACCTACATATAAGGATACTAAAACTTTGGCATAACAGGGTTATCGACTGAAAACAAACACTAGGTGTATCACACCTAGCTTATGCTTAGTTGGTTCGGACATTGAGTTCCTTTTCGGTAGAGCATGCAAGAAATTACTGATCTTTTCTGTATGATTGTATAGTAGCTTTTTTGTAAAGAAAGAAATTACATTTATTTCAGCACAACACACAAGTAAATAGATATTCATAGATTAAATATATATGATAGAAATAGATTTGCTTGTGAGTTGTGCTCAAATAAATCCTATCCTACTAATACATGCTATGAGTAGGATAGGTCATTTTAATAATGCAGGTTATACAACGATTGAATACTTTGAAAAAAGAAAGTACTACAATAGATGTGTCCCGCGGTTTTACCGGCGCCAAACTTTATAAATATATATGTTTTAATCGGATATACAACCTATAATTACTACAAAGGTTCATCTAAAGCCGTTCGGTAGTTTTACATCCATCCATACTGACAAACTTTCACATTTAAGTATAATATCTGTATCTGTATTTTTAAATGCAGTTTTATAATAGAATCTGGTCATAATAAGCGATTACTATAGCCAATGACGCCTGCATTGCATATAGTAAAATTCACGTATGGTGACCTTGGCCCCTCCCACACTCTGTGTGCTCTGAAGTCAGACAGGTGACCAGAACATTAGATTATAATGCTATTACAGCGTAGGAAGTAAGGTAGTAGAAGTAAGTAAGTAAGACGGAACTATATAGACGAAGCTGTTATCCAATGTGTGTTCGGATTTATAAGGAAGCCAAGACCCATTGGAAGAACCTTAATTTGGTCAGGAAGCTTTCCTGACCAAATTAAGGTTCTTCCAATGGGTCGATTCAAAAAAACTTTACGCAATTGGTTAATTGAGAATTCCTTCTATACTGTAAAGGAATTCCTGCAGGCCAAATAACTGTCTTCACAAATTTGCATGTCATTATTATATGATTAGATATGTTAAGCTACTTTTGTGCTACCAATGTAAGACCTTTTAAAACCATATTTACTTGCAAATAAATCTTTGACTTTGACTTTGAAAAAGATGGGCAATAGGCTGAAAGAAAAAATAAGAACTACAACGATTAGGAAATACACAAGAACAAAAGATTTCACGATAACCATCTAAAAACTCAAGTGAAAATGGGCAGGTCATACTATCAGAGAAATAGACAAGTGGTCGAAATTAGCGATAAACTGGTGCACAGGCAACAGGAAAAGGAAACAAGGGAGACCACTCAGGCGATGGGTCGTCAAAATTAAGGCAGGGGCGGGGGCACTTTGACTAACCTGTTCCTGCAGTTTGAGTTCCTGCAGTTTACTTACTCGATCACACGTACAGTTTCTCCCATACATTGAGCACCAGCGCCTCCCGCAGAAACTATTAAGAACTAAAACTCTGGTGCTCAATGTATGGGACGAAACTGTACGTGTGATCGAGTAAGTAAACTGCAGGAAGTCGTGCTAGAGGCACTGAGCAGGAGGAAAGTGGAGTCAGTTGGAGGAGGCCTTTGCTATAACAAAGCACACAGATATTACAACCAATGAAACAACTAAAGAACCTAACTTATTGTGAATAATCTGATAGAAAGCTTATATTATTATTATTTATAAGTAAGGTAGTTGAACAGAGTGAATTAAAGTGATTTGTAAGTAGGGCACAGCACTTTAATTTAATGCTGCTTCCTTATAGTTAATCCTGGTGTTAAGCATAATATTATGAAGAGCATAACTCTTCATGCCCTAAATAAAATGCAGAAAATAACCTTTTCATTTCTATTTTCATGTTTGCTCATAAAATCTCGGAACTTTGCCAATACGATATTTTTACCCTTTAATTACTTTTTAAGTTTTTTAAATTATGACTAACCAAACTTGAAGTTTGAAGTTTTTGGATAACTAACACATTTAAATAAAGGATAATATTTTTGTGTTCACCAAAAATCTAAAGGTACATCTATGTATGTATTTCTAAAATATTGATCTTAAACCCGTTTAATTGTTTTACTATAATTAAACTACTCGGCCAACAAAATATGTTACATCAAACAAATTCCAAATGAACACCAAGATAGAACACTTCTTTCTTGTAGTGCGCTGCAAATATTCTATTGTAACAATAACTATTTTATTCTTCCCCGAAAAATACTGATCGTGCACTAAATATTCCTGAATGTTACACAAAATATTTAGAATGCATCCTAGTACCGAATACCCATTTAAAACGGTTTTGTACAACTTTTATGTTACTGAAATAATTATAATTGAAGAACAAATAATGCATTTCGTAAAACATTACTTCTATGACTTATATTTATTTTACTGAAAATGGTTATGGCGCGCTTGCGACGCGCATATGCCTGCCTATTCCTCTCTGTTGTGGCAGAGACGAATTCCACTGTCCCGGTTTCGTGCTGTTACTCTTGACATGGTCAAGCAGCGGTCCGAAAATTATAAAGTGGACTCGTTTTCAAGCACACCTTTGATAGTACTATTGGACGTCAGTATACCAATGGGCGAAATTGAACAAAAAAGTGAAAACCATATCAACAACAGCGATACAAAAATCTTATTTAGTCGAAGGATCAGCATCCAATAATGTTCCAAACGGGCAACGTTGGGAGACATTCGATGAATTCCAGAAATTTGCCTTTACTCACTGGACAGTTGTCTTGCCTTCCCAAAATAGTGACTGGGTAAACGGTCAATGAACTGCCCCGAGTTTTTTAAAAATTATAAATATAAACATGTTACTGGACTTGCGATCAGGCTGAAATACATAACACCTCCAGTAGAAGCCAAAAACATAGCCATCGGGCCAAAATGAAAACGTGGACGTCCTACAAAGGCAAAGTGCGCTTTATTGGTGCAATAATTTAATGAAGTACTGCAGAGATTGAGTGGACTGATAATGTGAACATAGTAGGAGTAAAGACTTTGTTTAGCATTTTGAATTATTATGGTTCGTACTGATTAGTATTAAAAAAAACATTTTTAGTAAGCATTACATTTTATAATGTGTTCATTTTTTATTAATAAAGGTACATTGGGCATTAATTGGTGTTTGATTCAAATACATTTTGCAGTGCATTATCTGAAGTAAAACTAAAAAAATAAATGCTTGTTTTTAAAATTAGGTGTATTACTATTTTTACAATTTTGCAACAGTTGTTAAATAGATGCTCGTTATGACATATTTTAATGAACATATTTTGGTGCACATTCAGTATATTTGGTGGAACACAGGCAAAATTAGGTAAATGAAATGGGAATAAATTGAAGTTCTTTTAAATACCATCCTTAAATAAATAACACAATAATATTAAATTATCATAGAGATACGGAAACTCCGATATTGCAGTCTCGGATGTTAGTTTTCACAAAAGATGTCCCCTTTGTTGAAATGGCTGCTAAAATGCAGTGTTTAGATTTTCTTATTTTCAAGTCAGCTAGAAACTCGCGGTATTTGTATTTTATGTTAAGTTAAGATTCGATAAGATAAGATCTTTATACGCATAAGAGCATTGGATAGACCGAGTGTGTGCAAAACACATTTCTCTCTTTGTGATGGCAACATTAATTAAAACTGTTTTACAATATAAAAATTTGAATGGTTTCTTCACCCGTGTTAAAGTAGTTTTGGCGTAAAAAGTAACAAACATACATCTATACTCACAAACTTTCGCATTTATAATATTAATAGGACGTGTACCTCTAGCCGCTAGCGGTTTTGGCATTGCACGCCTTAGCTTAGCTTGCAGATAGTAGATTTTTACCTACTTACTTGGAACTTATCGTCATATTTTGGACAATTCACACAATATCTTTATAAATTGTAGCCTATGTGTTATTCTGATGTATAAGGTATATTATTGTAAAGTTTCATTAAAATCCATTCAGTAGTTTTTATGTAAAAGAGTAACAAACATCCATCCATCCATACTTACAAACTTTCGCGTTTATAATATTAGTTGAATAATATTTTAAACTAATGAAATTTGCTAACATTTAGATTTTTGAAATCCAAATGTAGCACTTCATTATTTTTATTTTATAAATCTGAACTTATGTAAAGTGGTGCAAACTTATGGCAACACTTTTTCATTGTTGACATTTTTACTAATGTTGAAGATTTCGATAGAAAAAGAAACCACATGTTTTCTCACTTTCAGCCTATCCAACGCTCTAAAGATAGGTATATAATATTGGTTCCCTACACATCAACCCTATTGTCCGGTGAAGCAGTGACCGCCTACTAGGCTAAATGTAAACGTCATTTAAAAATAACATCTACCATATTGGGCATGTAGGATGTATGGTTGTAGAAAGTCAAGCGCATAGATAATAGGTCTTTACCTATGAAATTGCCGTTTTGTATGAAAAAATTTAAACGAATTTTTTTCATGAATTTTTTTATTTGTATTAATCGAAGTAATCACCCATGCAATCAATGCATCTTTGCCATCGCAGTGGCAGTTTATTGATGCCCTTCTTAAAGAAATCAGCTGGACGGGAGGCAACAAATTCTTCAAAGGCATTTTGTACTGCCTCTCGGGTATTGAATTTTTTTCCCGCCAAGAAGTTATCCAAATTCTGGAAAAAGTAGTAGTCTGTAGGCGCAAGGTCTGGTGAGTAGGGCGGATGACGGAGAGCTTCCAACCCCAGTTCTTGCAACTTGGAGACCGTCTGCTGTGCAGTATGAGGTCGCGCGTTGTCGTGCAGGAACAGCGGAGACGAGCGATTGACCAATGCTGGCTGGAGATGCGCCAGCTTCTCCATCATTGTGCTCAGTTCTTCACAGTACACATCTGCAGTAATGCTCACCCCGTTTGGTAAGAAGCTGTGATGAATCACACCGGCGCTAGACCACCAAACAGTGACCATCACTTTTCTAGGGGTAAGTTTTCGTTTAGGGCATTGTTTAGGTGCTGAACCAGGATCCAACCAACTTGCTGAGCGCTTGCGGTTATCAAACAGAATCCATTTTTCATCGCAGGTAACAATGCGGTTCAAAATTCCTTCATTTGTGTGTCTGTTGAGCAGTGCAAGGCACGTCTCGACGCGTACTTCGCGCTGGCGATCATTGAGTTCGTGGGGCACCCATTTGTCAAGCTTTTTTACCTTGCCAATTTGACGCAAATGGACCAATATTGTTTTGACGCTAACGTCGAAAGCTGCTGCTAATTCAGCCGTAGATTGTGTATCATCAGCTTCCACAACCGCCTTTAATTCGTCATTGTCGACCAAAGTCTTCGGACGACCGCGAGGTTCATTTTTCAGGTCGAAATTTCCAGAACGGAAGCGAGCACACTAATAACAGGTGGTGCGTTGGTTTGTAGTGTTAGCTCCGTAAACGTCGTTGATGTTGCGTGCCGCTTGTGCCGCGTTGCTGCCACGACGGTACTCATATTCCATAATTACTCGAATTTTTTACGTATCCATGATGACGAAAAAGATTGAAATGCGATGAAAATGTAACACTAATCAATAAAGAAATGACTACTTTTGGAAAAAAGAATCCATGTTTTTAAAATAAAATTAATTTGAAATTAGAATTCTTAGCCAAACAAAAATTATTTTGATTTGAAATGGCCAGTACTGCAGAACGGCAATTTCATAGGTAAAGACCTAATATTACGTAATTTTTAAATTGCATTACATTAAAAAAAAAAAATTAATACCTAGATTAAGTATGTGTTTACATGTTCAATACTACTTCACAATAGCTACTTAATATTTAAATAAATTACTTAAACTTAAATGACTTAAAAAAAATAAAGATTAAAGATTACTTACTTACTTAACACAGAGTTATATAGGATATGTATCAAAACTGTTACCATAAGTTTTAATTAATAATTATTAATAAAAAAATTGTAGTTGAATTGTAAAACATAGAATACCTACTAGAGTTACAATGATTGTCCATTGTAACTCTTGTAGGTATTCTATGTTTTACAATTTTAAAACATAGAATACCTATTATGTTATAATTTGGAAAACTATTTAAAATCTATTTTTACTTATTATTTATGAATAAATTAAAATAGGGGCATCAAAAACTTTGTACTCCTTTTTACGAAAAATGCACGGACGGAGGAGTGTGAAATTTAGTAACGTTTTTAAAGGATAAAAAAAATTATCAGAAAATAAAATTATCTATTATTATTTGCTTCTGAAAGCCAAGGAAACATTCAACAGTATTTAATTTTTCAAGAACTTTATGGTGGATCCATATTTCATCCAAAAATAAAGGAAGTACTTAAATCGAAATTTTCATGATAAGAAAATCAACGCCTTACGACGTCTGCAAATAATCATTGTCACGAAGGCAGAACCCAGCATTATTAAAGAAGGTCTGGTGTTATCCACGATGCCTTGCGGGGCTTCCGGGTGTCGGCAGGTCAACCCAAACTACGCATGCTCCAGATGTCGGACGCTGACAGTTTACCTATGACAATGACAATTGGTTTTCTTTAAGTAACTTATAATATTTTCTATTTAGCTTTGTGTTTTTATGTAATTTTGCTTTGAACTTGCATTAAGTGCAATCAATGAGCCACTGCCTTGGAGATGGTGAAGCGGAGACGGAACAACTTTCTTCGTCACTTGACGTCCCGGTGAGGTGCACATATTGTTCCCAACCGCGCTTCTTTAAAGGCCGTCGGGCCCTGAAGGTACATATCGGTAAAATCCATAAGACTCAGGATGTGCCCTCCGACCCCACTTGCACGGCGGATACTCAACCACTTTGGAAAACACTTTCCTTATACAAACATACAACCCCCGTTTTAAAACATGTTCCCCGGGGGTCAAGACCCTTAATTGCTGAATACCTAGGTCAATGTATCCGTCGTGTGACGCAGGAGAACTCATATGCAGCCTGGGAACTCTTACTGACTTTTCCATATAGAGTCCTACATGTAGACAAATCTACTAATAAAAAAAACACTTTGACTTCCCAAATTAAAAATAATTGTACCCATCCACTACCAGTTCTTACCCCCCTGTCGGCACGTAATTATCGTTCCAAGAAAACCTTCTTTCAACATGTAGAATCAAAGTTAAATGAAGGCGATATTGGTGGAGCAGCTCGTTTACTTTTTAGTAGCGACGTATTGGCACCGTGTACTCCGGATACACTTGCCGCTTTAAAAAACAAGCATCCCGCGCCAGTTACAGATCTTAGTTTCCCCTCTCCTCCCAATGATGGTGCCACAGTACATATTGCAACATCCCGCGACGTGGCCGAGGCTATTAATTCATTTCGTAACGGTTCCGCTGGAGGACTCGACGGTTTGTCACCCCAACACCTCAAAGACCTTACTAGTCCTAGTGCTGGGAATGCCGGCGTAACCTTGCTGGAAGAATTGACGGCCTTGGTCAATTTAATGCTCCGCGGTGGTGTGGATGGAGCCATTATTGACGTTTTGTATGGGGCCAATCTATGTGCTTTGTACAAGCGTGATGGCGGTATTCGTCCCATTGCCGTGGGAAGCACTTACAGGCGTACGGTGGCAAAAGTTTGTTGTAAATTCTTTTACAGCAAACTTTCTCATACTTTCCAGCCTCTCCAAGTAGGTTTCGGTTCCAAGGGCGGCTGTGAGGCTGCCCTTCACGCCTTATCAACCTATCTAAATAGTGGGGAAGCTGAGGTCATCCTGAAGGTTGACGTAAAGAATGCCTTTAATTCTGTACATAGGGACGTCTTGTTGGCCGAAATTAAAAAAGAAACCCCTGAAATATATGCTTTTCTTTGGCAATGTTACCGGATTCCAACCAAATTATTGTACAAGAACCATCTTTTAGAATCTGCCGTCGGCTGCCAACAGGGCGACCCTCTTGGGTCTGTCATTTTCAGCCTCGCGATTCATCCAATTATTAAGCAACTAAATTCGAAATTTAATACATGGTATCTAGATGACGGGACCTTAGGAGGGGACGTGGAAACGGTTCTTAAGGATCTTACTTTTCTTAAAAAAGAATTTTCATCAATTGGTCTTGAACTAAATGTAACAAAATGTGAATTATATATCTCGGACACGACTGATAAATTTCAGACGATTCAAAAGTTCAATTCCATAGCCCCGAATTTGAATATTCTACAGAAAAATTCGCTTCGCCTCCTTGGGTCCCCAGTCTTAGATGAAGGTTACCTCCCCTTTATAGACGAAAAAATTCAAAATTTTCAAGAAGTTTCGGACCGTTTTACCAAAATTAATAGGCATGTATTTAAATCGATATCTGTATATTCCCTTTTTTCTAACAAAATATTTCAAAGTTATATCAAAAATACTGACTTGCACACTAATTATGCACACTAACTAAATGAAATTAAGTATACTGTTTAATCATATTTGCAGAACTGTTTTACTGAATGAATAACTATTAATAGTTATCTAACAATTCTATAGTTTTTCAAGGAAAACCATCACCTAATTTACTTTTAGGAACGCCGTTTATTCTAAATAAAACCCAATTTAATCAGTCATCTTTATATAATTAAGTACACAAAAAAATAATCAAGTGCTTACTTAACATGCACTAAACACATGCACACTGAGCGGTAACTAAGTGTAGAAACAATAAGTAGAAGTTTAGGAACAATAACACAACTTAAATATAAAGATAATTATTATGCAGCAAGCATTGTTTCTGTCACGGCTCCGGCGCTGCGGGGTTTGGGCGGCCCCACGCGAGCTTATCGTCGTAGATGGTTTTAACGCTCACCACCTACTCCTGCAGCTCGCGGGCCGCCCCACCCCTCCGCGCCTACGCGGGCTTACATTACACTCTAGGGGTAGGGCAAACAAGACTACGTGAAGTCGGTTTTGCAGCGATTCGTTTCTGTCACAAAATTAAAGAAAAAAGTCACAAAAAAAGAAGGCGCAGTTTCGAACACCTTCGAACAGCATATGAAAATCTTCTTTTCGTTCAGAAGTACCAGACCGTTTGCTTACTTCGTGTCGCTTGGTCTCCCTCACACTCGCGTTAGATGCTAAAGAGCGAGCGCGGCGTTAGATGTGCAGGCGCCAACAAGTTTTTCAGTAAAATAAAGAATCAAAATCTAAATAAAGTTAGGTTTAATATATTTTAGATGCACTATTAGTAAAATAAACTTACTTTATAGTGGTACACCTTTAGTTAACAATTTTAGAAATTCCGTTGTAAGATTTGTACAATTTAGAGTGCAAGTTAGTAATTTTGATAAACATTTGGAACTTTTGTTTTGTAAATCGTATATCCAATGTACGAATTACATTTTTGATGTGAATTCAATAAAAAAGGCCACCTCGGTTTGTGTGGTTTTTTAATTTTTTTTGTAGGTCATATTTAGTTATTCAATTAGTTTTTTTGCACAGCATTCATACTTCTGGTGTGCATTCAGTTAAATAGTGGAGTTACGTAGTGTGCTGAAAAACTATATAGATGTGCATTTAAAAATATCCCAAATTAATATTCATTCGGCTTATACAATAATCCGTTATTGTTTTTTTGTTCCCAAATTTACATACGTGCTTCGTTCATCCCACCTATGGCAACATTTGGCCCTGTTGGAAAAGGTAGACAATATTATAAGAAACACCTTATCTTTAGTTTTAAATGTGGACATGGACGACCGAGCGTGGATACAGGCTACCCTTCCGGTACGTTTTGGGGGCCTTGGCGTCCGCAAAATTTCTAGTATAAGTTTACCCGCGTATTTGTCGTCGGTCCATAGCACCGAAGAACTAACCCGTAAAATTCTGTACTCTTCGCAGGTTAATTCTGAGGTGCCATGTTTGACCGACGCAATAAATACATGGAAAATGACTTGCCCAAGTACAGACCTTCCAAAAAACCCTTTCTCACAGAGACAGTGGGACCAGCCTATCTGCAGCCTCACCCGAGATAATCTTCTGAATACTACGGGTGACGTTGCCGAACGTGCTCGCTTGCTGGCTGTCGGAGAGTGGGAATCGGGGCTTTGGCTGCAGGCGTTGCCGTCATCAAACTTAGGGACTATGCTGGATGACGGCACGTTCCGTCTCTCCACCTGCCTCCGTCTTGGCATACCCTGCGTCGCTCCTCATCGCTGTAACTGTGGAGAAGCGCTCGGCCACCTTGGACATCATGGCCTGTCGTGTAGCAGAAGCGCCGGTAGAATACCCCGTCATGGTAGCCTAAATGATATTATCCGCCGGGCTCTTGTCGCCGCTGGCGTGCCTGCCATACTCGAACCTAATGGTCTGGCACGCGACGATGGCAAGAGGCCCGATGGTATGTCCTTGCTACCTTGGAAGTTGGGAAGGCCTCTGGTGTGGGATGCAACCTGCGTCGACACCTTGGCGCCTTCAAGTCAAGTCAAGTCAAGTCAAAGTAAGTTTATTCCGTAAAAATTTTACATTTATGTGGAATCGTCATATTTTTTTTACCCTACCGTGCAGTGCATGACGTGGCAGCTACTGAGAAACACTGCCAGAAAACTCAGTAGGAATCCTTTTTTAAAATAAAATATACTTAAGATTAATTACAATCATGTGTGTTGACTCAGAACAACTCCATCCCAAGCACTTTTATCACTTAAATAATCAGAAATTTTGTAATATGCCCTGCTACACAATTTGGCTTTAATAATTCTTTTAAACTTATTCGTAGACAATTCTCTAATATCATTGGGAAGTTTGTTATAGAATCTTATACATTGCCCCATAAAAGAGTTACTTATTTTGTGGAGACGGGTAGTATGCAGTATGAGATTATTCTTATATCTAGTATTTACATTATGTGTATCGCTCCTTTTACAGAAGGAATCGATATTTTTATGCACATATAGTAAGTTTTCGCATCTTCCAAACACCAGTGGACGCGCCGGCGCTGCTGCTGCTTTAGCGGAGACCTCTAAACGGCGTAAATATGTGAACCTTATTGGTAACTATATGTTTGAGCCGTTTGGAGTTGAAACGCTCGGGCCGTGGGGTCCAAACGCTTTAACCCTTTTTCGCGACATCTCAAAACGTCTGGTCGATGCTTCACGTGATCAGAGGGCTGGCCAATACTTAGGTCAAAGAATTAGCATTGCCATTCAACGTGGCAATGCTGCCAGCCTTCTGGGTACGTTCCCGGTTCAAAGCGATGTCGACGAATTTTTTTGACGCATAAGCTCATTGGTTAGCCTTTTTATTTATGTTTGTATTTATTTTATTTTATTTATGTTTCTTTAGTTGATAGGTTATTTCAATAATAATAATAATATGTTAATCTTGTACCTAGTATTGAATAAATGTTTAGTTTTTTAAAGGTATATTTTTATATAATAGGCATGAAAAGTAAATTATTAAAAAAAAAGCTATACTCACATTACCATGCTTTTGACACACTGACAAAGGGAGAAGAACTTCAATGGTCAAATTTCGAACAAGCGCGAGCTCTAGAATTACTAATTAGCTATTTCTACGCGGAGTCCCTAATAGCTAGGTGTCCGAAAACGATAGAGGATAAGCACTTAGATGCGTCATATTATAGATGGGTGACCGTTAAAGTAGTTTATACGAATAGCTCATGAGGCTGTTGCTACCGTTTGTAATGATTGAACAACAGTCGTTATGCCATGTCATATGTATAGTGGGCGGCTTGACAACTGTTTTTCTCAGGAGTATTGGGGTTCCGAATTCGAATAAAAAAACATAAGACTTGAATTTCTAATCTTATAGTTTACGCAGGAATAACTCAAATATGATAACTTACATACCGCAAAATTAAACATTATTTTACAATGGCTTCAAACAAAACTACAGTCGTATGTTATAATGGTTTCAAAATGCTTCTCGGAATAGTTGGGCGCTTAAGTGCATGGAAAATTTTGCGCGTAAGCCTATACGGATGGTTTCCACGCAATTATCCGCCAAACGGAGGTGTCAATAATGCACAAAACTCGCAATAGGCACAACAGAATTTTGGAAATTATATCGGAATAATACAAGAGCCGCATACCAATCGAATGTATGGATACATTTCGTACTACTTTGTGACTTATTTAATTATATTAGGCTAACTATGCCCCGCGGTTTTACACGCTTTAAAATTTATAAATGATATCTTAAGTGTTAACGTAAAAACTATCAAATGAAATTTGTAATATAAACTATATATCCTATACTATATATCCCATACTTTTAGCTATTGCTAAAAAAACAAGAATTTGTGTTACTAAAATACAAAAATAAAATAAAAGACAAATGATCACGTAGAATTCTACACAAATCAAAAAGAAGACTTATTAATTTTCTTTTGTTATTAACTAACATAACTTGATGATGTTATTCTTATTTAAAATCTTGTTGTTTCTTGCCCTACGATATCAAGTGCTTGAAGTGACCGCCATTTTGATGAATACATAAATTGATTCGTTGCGGTACTGACCGAGTGGCTGCTTACAATTTATTTATATGAATTCCATACAAAATTGTGTCTAGTTAGTCTTTAAGTTCTTAAACACTATCGTATTGCTTTTTGTGAACCTCAGTTTTCAGGTCGCCCACAAAAAGAAATCTAAAGTCGTCAGATCTGGACTAGACGCTGGCTAACAAATAGGACCATGTGTTCCTATCCATTGATCACCAAACTGTCGGTTCAAAGATGAACGCGTTCTGCGGTGGTTGTGAGGTGGAGCGCCACCTTATTGAAAAGTTATTCTTTTTCATTCCGATAGTGGTAAATCATTGACGAGGTTTTCAAGATTCTCTAATATTCTGTTGTTATAAGTGTTGGAATTCAAGGTCTCGAATTAAAGACCTTTATACATAAAATTCTATCAATACCACTCGGTTCCACATTACACCACACCAACAATTAAAAAGAACCCACTTGATTATGTTTTTCAAGAAACCTCAGAGGGTTTTCTCAAGACCAATAATGGTGATTTTGCCGGTTGTACTTTCCATTATTAGAAAAATTTATTATAGATACACTTTGCCACATGTTATGTCTATATTGAAGTAAGAATTCAATATTATTATTATGTTGAGGCCACAAGGCCCAATTCGCCCCCAACTTAAAACACCAATAATACATTATTGCCAACATAAACAGAGACTCATTAACTATGTCATGCATAGTTAATGAGTCTCTATTGAGGTTGGCCGCCTGAGCTTAAATTTGGCCAGAAAGACAATTTTTATTTTTTGTTCCATTCCTACAAATAATATCTACATACGGAATGCAATAACTAAAACAATGTAATAACTTTAACAATTAAAAAAGTCATCAAATCGTCTTTTAATCACTGTTTCGCAACGTTTACACGTTAAAGTTTACACCCTGTATAGTAACGTAGGAAGGTCAACTATAATAATAATATCTGGGGACAATGTCACACAGATCATCCTAGCCCCAAACTAAGCAAAGCTTGTACTATGGGTACCAGGCGACGATATACATACTTATATAGATAGATAAATACTTATATACATAGAAAACATCCATGACTCAGAAACAAATATTCTTGCTCATCACACAAATATTTGCACTTACCGGGATTCGAACCTAGGACCACCAGCTTCGTAGGCAGGAGTCCTACCAACTAGGCTACGGTAACCGTACTATATACTAGCTAACCTAAAGACTTATCAACAGTGTAATTAAACAACGTTAACCTTATTTCCTATCGTTTCTATTCCAACTTGAATTAATTACGCCATTTTTATCGTGAAGTGGGTTCTTATCATTTCCAAAGAAGTCGGTATTATCTTAAATATAAAACTTTTGTTAGAGGAATAACCCAATTTACTGCAATGAATGCCAACATTGAGATTAGTTTAAAACCTCCTTCACATCGCTGTCGACTGGCATCATTCCAAGGCAACTCTGCCTCATTGAATGGGAATAATAAGGCACGTCAGAGCCCTCCCAGGGTATGTGTCCCGACCATATGGGACATGACGGTGGCAGTATGAGAAGTGTCCTCTACTGCCGCCACATGCAAGTAGCTCCGGGAAAACAGCGAACTGTTTGTGGCGCAGTCGCTGTGCCGGAATGTCAGGAGTCGGCAATTGGGGAGGGCAACTCAGAGCCCTCTCAGGGTACGTGTCCCGACCATATGGTACATGGCGCAAAAGGGGAGCACCACACCGGTGCAGCATACCCGCGTTCCAGGGTCTACCCCTATTCGGCGCCAAGAGAAATCCATGGCAGGTTGGATTTAGTCGTTGCGAGTCAGGTGGCATGCGTAGGCATTCCCCCTTACATAACAAAAAAATGCCCGTAAGAAAAGAACAGAACAAAGAACTTCATTTAAATGACTGTGTTAATATTTAACGGTTTATATGTAACGTAATTTATATCTCCAAATTTCCGACATTACAAATGTAGTCCTTTAACGCCGTAACAAGTGAGAAACCTGATATAAGGATAGACAACAGAGTGTCAGCATTAAGGCTTGGACTTAAGCTTTCAGCACGGGCTTGAGTGGTCTAATAATGGTACCCGGACGGATACTTGGTGAAGGCTAAAGGGGATAAACTTTGTTTAGAGAGTACAGTAGGTTGGTCTTGCTGGCTTCTAGTACCAAGTTATTTTTCATAATAACATAACGTACGGTATCGACCCAGATGGATTTGGTGCCGGGATTGCACTCGACTTCTGGTGAACACGATAGTAGCATGTCAATCTTCGTGGTGATGGCTGGCCCTCACTTCGTACTTGTGAACGGGTGCTGCTTGCGGTAACTGGTCGAACTGCTGCTGGGGTACTCATTTCTTTTTCTCATACAGTCGTCGCCTTTAGTCGAGTTCGTGTGACTTGTTAATTTTGTAAATGTGCGCGGATACACCCACCATTTGTTCATCTTGCAAGAGGTTATTTTTATTGCTTGAGTGAAATGGAATGTTATTGTTTATTACCTCACAATTATTTTGATTAACCAGATGTCATCGGTTCTGTGCGTGCATTAGCCCACATACCAGCCAATCACAAAATTAAAAACAAAAAAACATGTTAAAAAAAATATAAAAAATTCGAAAACAAAAAGCAAAAGAAGACCAAAAAAGCAGGCCACTCCGGGCCTGCTTTTTTTCTTTGTGCCTTTCTTCAACGGGTCGTCTGCCTAGGTAGCTAGAAAAAGCTGCAGGCTAGCTAGGGTAGGATCCTCGGTGGCGAGGATCGCGTTGCCCCCTTAACTCGTGATCGGTAATCCCGTGCAAGTGATCTGACCCCCATTTCGAATTCCATCTTTTTACTTCAGCGGCCGCCTGAGCTGTGGCCCGAACCCCATAAGGGTGCCCTCGGGTATTAATCGCTTAAATTAAGCTACTGGTTGAGAGCCTTTTGCGCTAGCCAACTGCTTGTTGTTTTCAATTCTTTAATTTTAATATACTATTGCTAAATGTAACAATAATAGCTTAGTAACTTGCTATTTAAGTATTATTCATTTAAGGATATTAAAAATATATGTGACGGAACAGACCGCACGGACGGACTAATTCAAAATATTTTGTTGCTTTAATTACTGTTTTTAACCGTGTTAACTGTGTTTATGTAATACATTGTGAGCTTGACAAGTGCAAGTGTATGTAAATACCCAAGTGTTGAATAAATTTCATTTCATTACGTCGGATCCACCTCAATGTATGAACCCGTACCTAATTCTTGGGAATTTTATTAAGTTACTTGTAATATAATACTTTCTTAAATATTTCAATCCAGTTTTTAATTTTGATGGGACCCTATGACCTTTTGAACCCATGAAATGGCCTCTCCAATTCTAAATAGGACGAAAGGCCTGCGTCTTCACGTATAAACGTACAGCAACAGTTGTCAATAAGTACCACTTTTGAGGTTCGTAAAGTGGTACACTTCGGTGCGGGTAGGTACTAAGTTTGTTGTTATAAAATTGGCTAGATGGCTCAAGCCCACGGTCGTCTCGGGTGAACACTAAACGTAGTTGAAATAAACCGGCCAAGTGGCAGTAGTACTCGCGCACGAAGGGTTCCGTACCATTATCTATAAAAAAAGCAAATAAAATCACGTTTGTTGTATGGGAGCCCCCTTACGATATATTTTTTTTAGCTTTTTAGTATTTGTTGATAAAGCGGCAACATAAATACATCATCTGTGAAAATTTCAACTGTCTAACTATAACGGTTCATGAGAAACAACCTGGTGACAGACGGACAGACAGACAGACAGTGAAGTCTTAGTAATAGGGTTCCGTTTTATCCTTTGGGTACGGAACCCTAAAATACATGGGGGGCAGTCTTTGGGGACTGCCGATAGGAGTGAAAACTATTTTTACACTTCTAATCTAAATAATCTTTAGTATCATGATGGTTAACATATAGCTAATGGGAAGCATGACGTGACGAAGAAACGAGTTTCAAAAGAACACATATATACACAGTGTACATATAGCTCATGAGAAGCATGACGTGACGATGACGCTAGTTCCATGACTTTTGTTCAACAATAAATTGCCCAACGCGCCATAGAAGTTTTCACTCCAAAAACAGTAGTTACGTAGTCAGAATGGGTGGTTTTGGTAGTACAACTGTTTCCACTAGCGTGACTTTGTCTACACAATCCCACACCGAAACATTGAACATGATATGCAGAGCATACAAAACTACTTACAGTAATAAGTTTGTTCAATTAGAATGTTGAAACTGGCGGTTAAAGTTAGTAGGGGAACTACGTAACTTCTCGTTCCAGCCAGATTCCGCCTTGTAAGATAAAGTTTTGTTTCAAGATCGCTGTTTCATAAGTCATTTTATTGCACACTGCTTTGGTTTAATAATTCTGCCATTTTCATACAGCTCTTACTAACTTCGAGGAGGAGAAGCTGTTTATTAGTCCCTAAGAATAAGCAACGTTTAAAGTTCAGAATGTTTGTTGAATCTTATTTTCAGAGAGATTTATCTTATGGCCCCGTAGACACTGGGTCTCAGGTTCGATTTCCGCATCGGAAAAATATGATTTTTTGGTACTCATAGTTTAAATATTTCTTGTCTGATATTAAGAAACTTGTTTGTGTCGATGATATATATATATATATATAGCTCTTTTTTGCAATATAAATATGTTGTTTATGTCAGCAGAGCTACCCCATAGAATAATTTCATAGGATATTACAAAGTACTTAGTTGTGACAATATCAGACAACCGTCTAATAGTTTAAACTATAACCTATGTGTTATTTGGATATATAAGCTATATTACTAGAATGTTTCATCAAAATCCGCTCGGTAGTTTTTATGTGAAAGAGTAACAAACATCCTTATGTTTATGATTTATGACTAAAATCAGAGAAATAAATTTTCTATTATTATTATTCATACTCCCAAACTTTTGCATTTATAATATTAGTAGACTTCTTATTTTAACTTACAATTTAAGTAACTTAAATTATAATGTAAAATCAACTTGAATTATAATGTAGCCTTACAAATCTAGTCTAAAGAAAAAGGTAAGTAAGTAATGAAATAAAATAAAAAATCTACATAAAAATCAAGACTAAATAAAGATTGAATAAATAAAGACCATTGCCTTAAATTTTTACTTTGAACATTTCTTCATAAACTTTTATTGAAACAAAATCAAGCTCAAAGTTAGTTCAACCTTTTTTCTCACACTTCAATGAATTTATAACAAAAATTGTATTTTATTTAAATATATGAAAACCAGAACTGCTGTATCGTGCCAGTTAATTTTTCTACGCATCTGAACCCGAATAAAACAGAAATTGTCTATTTTATCTAAATAGCATACGACCACAGAACATCGGCAATTTATTATTTCACCGATAAAGACCACGCAAAATGTGTGTGGTTAACATATTAGATGTATATAATGAATAAATGAAGAACTACTATCACAATAAACATAACGGATAGTAACATAAACATAATTAAATCCACAATACACTACAAATTATTCAATAAAAATCATTCAGACAACTTACAAAAATATCCTGGTTAAATATCCTTTATTTTTGATTTTTGTTTCTTGTTTTATAGATATAATTTTCACAATAATTTAAGATATTATAAGAATAATAACTTGTTCATCTTAGTTTAACCACAATTGGAAAGATAGCCCTCGCAACACAGGGAATCCTAGTGCGAGGACTAGACCACGCTTAATTATGTATTGATATTTTATTGGAAATAAAATTATTAAAATTAAAAAAAAAAAAATGCAGCTCGTTACTGTCTTACTGCAGAGCGAGGCTTCCCCCACCCCCTCACAATAAGACTGATAGGCCATAGTCCACCACGCTGGTCTTTTGCAAGTTGGCAGACTACACATTCCATCGTGAACAGTTTGGAAAACTTCCAGCCATTCAGGTTTCCTCACGATCATTTTCGTCGCCGTTTTAAGTACGAGATAATTAATTTCTGTGGCCATATGGTTTCCGGCCCAAAACGAATAGCAGGGCTACCCCAAAAGCTGACTAAGGGATATAGCAAGTAATCGGGTAGCAGCGCCACCTGTGTACTATAGCTACTACCTCACCGCGGTCGCCAATTCGCATGCCAAGGGCGGGGACTACGGGAAACCCCCCAAAATGGCAATGTTGTGGATACCTTTGGGGAGTGTCAGCCTGATGATGAATTAGTTTCTAATATGCACATGAATTCTAAAAGTCAGTGGTGTGTTTGAACTCGAGACCTAAGACTCCACAGTGAAACTCTACTAGGCCGTTTCGTACGTAGCCTGTTAATCGAGTATTTTATAAAGGTCAACAGACTATTTACATCATACCTCTTGCGTCCCGTAACTTCTGGGATATATAACATAAAGTGAACTCAATATGAAGATAATACTTATAATCCACCTGGTCGAATTTCGGCCATAGCTGTAATTTATATATATTATAGTGCACAAGTGTAGGTATGCACTCCTAGGCCCAAGGGTCTAGACATCAACTGAGAATGTTTTTAACAGTAAAAATCTTTAAATCAGTTTCTAGCCCGACTCGGGATTTGAACTCAGGGACGAGGCAGTCAAAAATTAACGTTGTCGGTCGCTATAAATACTGACCACTTTATAAGGAACTTCAAACTATTTAAAACAGAGCTCAAGCAGTTCTTAGCAATGTAAGTTATTTAACTTAGAGCAATTTCAATATGAGGATAAGTTGTCGGTCGCTATAGATACTAAACTTTTTTGTTACTAGATTACTTTATAAGCAACAGCAAACTACCTAATTCAGAGCTCAAGCTGTCAGTAAATCCAAGTTATGTAACTTAGAGCAAACTCTACATGAGGAGGTTATCGGTCGCTAGAGATTCTTAACTCACTTGTTACTAAAGTAGTTTATAAGGAACAGCAAACTATCTTAGTCAGATTCAAGATTCCAGCGGGTGCCACCAGCGGAGTTCATCAAGTACTTCGTTCTTTGGCTTCGGCGAAATCACTCGATCGAATGCCCGACAAAATTTTCTTATCTGTCTCTGGTGTTCACGGATCTCAAGGTTTCCTCTACTTCTGTCAGGTTTATCGATGGTTCACAAGTGGGCCACTAACTGGCTTAAAAAAGAACTTTTAAAACATAAATGGTTGTTAAGCATTAAGTTTACAAAAGATTCTAATTATTCATGTTCTGTGCGGTATCTATAGTTCATTGCGCTTATTTTTTTTATTCATCGGCTTTGAGTTGGTACCTTACTCTAATCTAAAAAGGTAATATTTGAGATCCAATATGTCATTATGTCAAAGACTCATAAAAAATCTAATGAGCAGGTTAAGTTTTGTAGCAAGCAGGCTTGCCATGGTATCAACTGAACCTGCTTGTGATCAGATTAGAGAGCTCATTCTGTCCATAATATCTATTTATGTAACACAGAACGAGCTCAATATAGAGATAGGTTGTTCGTTAATATATATACACATGAATAGCGCAATATATGAATTGGTACTTTACTCTAATATAAAAAGTTAATCTTTGAGAACCAATATGTCATTATGTCAAAGACTCATTAAAAATCGAATGAGCAGGTTAAGTTTGTAGCAAGCAGTCTTCCCAAGCTGCTTGTGACCAGAGTACTTATCGAAGAACAACAGACTATCTAAAGCAGAGCTCATTCTGTCCATAATATCTATTTATGTAACATAGAACGAGCTCAATATAGAGATAGGTTGTTCGTTAATATAAATACTCATGAATAGCGCAAGACCGGCAATTATGGCGATCTTTGGGGAAAGTCTTTGTCCAGCAGTGGACGTTTTTAGCTGCTATGATGATGATGATATACATATACTCAACTAGAAGTAAGATAGGATGAATGTATACAATACACATTTTTATTTTTGCACTCAAATCAGCAAC
Source organism: Pseudoips prasinana (assembly GCA_951640165.1). Lineage (NCBI taxonomy): Eukaryota > Metazoa > Arthropoda > Insecta > Lepidoptera > Nolidae > Pseudoips > Pseudoips prasinana. Next base: position 13,026,696 of record OX621239.1, read on the forward strand.
ATTAATGAAAATGCAAACAATAGAAAAGTTATGCAATATATTTGCAAGACTATTGATAAGATTAGATGCTTTAAAACTAAAGAATTCGGCTACAATTTCCTATAACTACACCCACTAGTTGGCAAATTGTAGCCCAATTCATAAGTATATAATATAATATCCTGGGACATATTCAGATACGGATCCCAAACTAAGCAGATCTTGTACTATGGAACCAGATAACAGATATACGACATATGCTAGTTTTCTTTCGTAAATATATATACATATAGATAATTACACCCAGACTCAGGACAAACAGACATGTTCATGAATACAAATATCTATGCTGGGTGGCAATCGAACCCACGACCTGAGGTCTGAAAGGCAAGTATTTACGAACCACGCCAACCGGTCCGTCAAAGTTAAAAAATCAATCTAAAATCGTCAAAAGTTGTGCAATAATTTTGTACAACTTTGCTATTATTTACATTTAAAATTAGTGTTGCTGATTTTGGTACCAAAAGAAAAACATATTTTGAACACACTCAGTCTTTCCAATGCACTTAAACCGGGTTTTAGAGTAGGTAAGGTAAAGGTATAAGGGACTGTGTAAAGTAGATCTCATTATGTCCTTTAAAAGGTGCATACAAAACTAATTGACGTAGAATCGTAAAGTTAGGATTCTTGTCAAAGAGATTTAAACTTGAGAATCATGACCTGAATTTGCGTACAATACAAAAGTACTAACAAACATGGCCATTAAAAAGTTTAACCTTTGTAAATAGGAAGTTGAAGGGTAAACTTGCTTAGTCGGCAAGTTGCCGCGTAGCTTTGACAACAAAATAACAGCCCTGTGTCTCTCACAGCGCTGAGCTACGCTTTGTTGCTACAGATGGGACGGAGTCGGCTCCATGAAGGCCAATAACTTTGTACTATAAATAGATATGTTACTGTTAATGTGACTAATCGCTTATAATACAGATTACCTAGTTAATCTGTTCATTAACGGATCTGAAACGCTTAGTAATGTAGTAGTAATAAAATGTTGGTAGATGAAGTTGAAGTCTGCATGCCTCTTTGGTACAAGGGTAGCATTTTTACCTCAGATAATGAGTTCCCGAGTTCAAGTGCCGGGTCAGAATGTATGCTGTGATTACGATTTTTTCTAACCCAGTAACAGCCTAGGATATGGAACTTTGCGGTGGTTTTGAGTTGACTAGTCTCCATTGACATTGGTCACCATTGAAATTTGGCGTGGAGCACTATTATTATTATTTAAATGAATAAAAAATATTACGAATGCAATTGAGTTATCACAATTTTATGCTTCTTTTCATATTTCAGAGAATACAATCAAACAGATTAGCTATGCACCGATTCTCTGTTTAAATTTTTCTCTGATTTTAAATTTCAATGAAAATGTAATACGTGTATAAACTTTATCTGCGTTTCTTACAAAATATGGTTATCGATACTAATTTATACTAAAAGATCGAACAAATTTGTGACGCAAAACACGTGCTTAAGTTTAAGGTTTCCTAGTTAATGTTCAATGTTACTAATTTACACACTTTAACGTCAACACATACACACTCGTACCTGCTGGAATAGCCGTATATTCGTCTTTGGAGTTAGCAGATGTGTTATGTTTAGAAAACGAATTGTTATCATTAAGTCAATGAAATAACAAATGTAGTTCGTCTATTGATTAATTATGTGCAGGTGTCAGTCATATTCTAAATTTGAGAGAGCAGTAGGCCAGATTTAAAACAAAATAAGATCTGCACATGAATTATTTAGAATAAGTGGTTTAAACACGAACGTTCTTATGTCATAAGCTTGTCCTGTTTGAATATACGCGTTAACTACAAGTTTTATTATTTACAGCTTTTTTTTTATAAATAGTAATAAATAATAATAATACCAAATATCTTGGGACAATTAACAGACTGCCACCTGATCTCAAACTAGGCAGAACCTTTGTACTTATATATTTTTCTTAAAACGTACATATTATATTAACAAATAATCGTGCTTATTACACTAAGGTTTGTCCTGGGGGGAGGGGGGGGATTGAATCTACCACCTCTGACTTAAATTATCTTGGATCAACTGTGATATTTCTTTATTCGTTAGTAAATTGAAAACAAACATAGGTTATTTCTATTTGTGTTTTGTATTTCATCATTAAGTCAACACTCTAAATTAGATATTTTAAATCGTTGCAGTAAACCTTTAATAACATATATTATTGATTCTTACAATCACATGTAAATTAATACTACTCACACCAAAACATTGAGTGTCGGTGTTTCAATATATTTTTTAATAATCTAAAATCCTGTCTTAACCGTTCAATTTGGAGCGTGGGCACTGAAGCTTAACCGTTTATATGGAAACTATGACGCATATGATGCTCCAACGTAACTGATTTTTAATCCATCTGTGGCAGACATTCTAGAAGACTCTCGGTCGCCAAATTTCCTGTGACTCAAAACATATGTCCTATAACAATTTACCACCTCGAATAACGATAGTAACTTAGTATTTCCTATTAATAAGTCTAAATAATATTAAACTTTATTAACATAGACATAAAACTACTTTACTAACAATACAAATATAAATAAATCAAGGTATAAAAATATATTATTTTTTAATATTTTTCGTTTTATATTCTACCACCCATTTTCTAAAATAAGAGATCCCTATGAAAATTACAATATTGTAATAATATAATAATAATATAGTAAATGTATCAAAAATTTGTCTCTAAAAGTCATTATGTGCCGTGCGTTGTGTAAACTATAGATGGTACATAAAATATTGCACTACATGTTCAATATATAATACCCATGCGACATTCATTTATTTCAAACTAGCCCTGGCTACGCACGGGTGGATACCGGTTTCGCTTGGCAGATGCTACGTGAAGCCGGAGCGTGTCGCTATTTCAATTATTTGTAAGAACAAATAGACAATATATAATAATTAAATACATACATTAATATGGGGCAGAAAGGTTGTCGAGTGGTGACTATGAACCGGAAGACGCAGCGTGGGCAGGTGATGATATTGTGCGGGTTGCTGGAAACCACTGCATGCGGATAGCGCAAGGCCGAAAATTGTGGATTTCCTTGGGAGAGGCTTTTGTCCAGCGGTATAAGTCAAAGTCAAAAATCCTTTATTCCGTAAAAATTTTACATTTATGTGGAATCGTCATATTGTTTTTACCCTACCGTGCAGTGCATGACGTGGCAGCTACTGAGAAACACTGCCAGAAATTTCAGTTGGAATCCTTTTTTAAAATAAAATATACTTAAGATTAATTACAATCATGTGTGTTGACTCAGAACAACTCAATCCCAAGTTCTTTTATCACATAAATAATCAGAAATTTTGTAATATGCCCTGCTACACAATTTGGCTTTAATTATTCTTTTAGACTTATTCGTAGACAATTCTCTAATATCATTGGGAAGTTTGTTATAGAATCTTATAGGTACATTGCCCCATAAAAGAGTTACTTATTTTGTATATCATATGCGTATTCATATACTCAGTGACAAAACAAATAATCTTGCTCATAACACAAAGATTTGTCCCGCTTGGGCATCGACCTCATGAAATCAGTCTTAACAGTCAAAGTCACTAACCACTATACCAACTGTCGATAGTAAACTTGACCTTCAATTAATAATAATAATATCTGGGGGGGGGGGGACAATGTCACACAGATCATCCTAGCCCCAAACTAAGCAAAGCTTGTACTATGGGTACCAGGCGACGATATACATACTTATTTATATAGATAGATAAATACATATATAAATTGAAAACATCCATGACTCAGAAACAAATATTCGTGCTCATCACACAAATGCTTGCACTTACCGGGATTCGAACCCAGGACCACCAGCTTCGTAGGCAGGAGCACTACCAACTAGGCTATGGTGACCGTCGAATTAATAGCTTAACGCTGAGAAAGAAACTCAGGAAAATCCTCTGAAACATCAAAGGTTTTTATAGAAGCTCACCTATGAATAATTAGGCATTTCATTTAGGGTTCATTAAGACTATTAAGGTCATGTATTTACAAGCTACTTATCTAATATTCTACAACATTGGTCTAGCGGCATCGTGTTTCACGCGTGGTTAATAAGGTCCTGAGTTCAAATCCCGGGTTGTGCCAAAAAGGATTAATTTTAATAATATCCTGGGACATTATTCACACACGGCCATCTGAGCCCAAACTAAGCAGAGCTTGTACTGCGGAAACCAAATAACTGATGTACTACGTATACTATTTTTCTTTTGTATATACATACTTATATAGGTAGATAATTCCCCCGATTATTGGTACTTTTCCCTTAAGGTAAAGGTCCCTTTGGTGTCTTCTTTAGATACTAGGGAAAAACTGGAATTACAAACTTATTTTCAATACCATATATGAGGTTAGGCGGTTCTGTAGCATATAACGCTTGGAATCATTCCCAGGGTATCAAGGTTGTATGTACATACCCTTTTATTCATTTCAAGATCTTCTATTCACGTCATGAACGCAGTAAAATTAGGATCATTAATCCTGTCTCTTACACGACCTAATAAATATCATTTTTATTATATTTCCTTTTATACAAGCCTGTGAGAAAATGTTGGCGGAATTTTAAAAGATGACTAACATTTTAATAATGTAATGGTCCTACCCATATTTTGGTTACAGCGGCCACTTGTAACGGCAACGACATAACTACACAAGACCCGTTATTGCACACGAATTGTGCACTCTCTATTTCATTTTCTCAAAATCTGATGGAATAACGACGTGACATGACTTAGAGGCACAGCGTTCATTCGCTCAAAGAGCAGCCCGACTGGTGAAGTACCTCCCTACCCTACCTTACAGAAGACATTCCCTAATAATAAAATTAAAAATTTTAATGTTGTGTTTTTGTGTGGGAGTAAGGTCGCCAGAGCTCATCGGGGTGGGGGGTGGCCGGGATGGTTCAGCAACACTTGTTTGCTGATTCTTTAAAGGCCGGCAACGCACCCGCGACTTTTTGGTGTTTCGAGTGTACATGGGCGGCGGTGATCACTTACCATGAGGTAACCCACATGCTCGTTTGTCTATCTCTGACAAAATTAAAAAATAAACACTTTTGGTCCGAGCTGGGATTGAACCTAGGACCTCATTATCTGTTGAAGACACTAACGCTAACCCAAGGAGACAGTTTAAACTGTGCACATACTATCGCACTTTTAGTATAAGTGTATGTGTTCTAGTATGAGTTAGTATGTTTGGGACTCCTACATACTGAAAAAGCTTAATTGAAGGAAATTCATTTTATAGTGCACGGAGCTGTAATATTGCTCGCCCAGATAAGTGATTTTAACGTGCCATCACTTCAGTTAAATTGAAAGCATTCAAAATCCCTGCAAATTTCAAAACTTCTTAGTTAGAAATAATTATATTACTATTAGAATTAGTTTTGATCGTTGATTGGAAGTCGGACTTTATTGCCATTTTTTATTCTGATGGTAAATAGTATTTGTCGAGTAATTGATAAGGTCTAGTAATATATGGCGTTAACATTATCTGTAGGATGTGTAGGAACACAGAAAATAATACATTGTTATTTTATTAAAGGATTCTCTGTAGAGACTAGGTTCAAATCCTGTCGATGAAGTAAATTTATTTTTATTTTTAAGTTTTTGTATTGAAATACGAAACCTTTTAGAATGACTTTTTGAAAATAATTTGAAATAGGTACTAATTAGAATATCGAATTACATTTCAATATAACATTTTGCATACAACTATGCAAAATTGTGTAAACTATACCGTATTTATCACTAAAGTTATAGAAAATGGAAATTCGTTGTCTATGCCTACCACTCTGGAAAACGGCCTAAACTCTATGAACAATCGGAACGAGCTAACTCTGCACCTAGTAGAAATGCGATGCCCCTCCCACTTACCCGCAAATTCCGCGATCGGCATTTGAAAAAGGAGATAGGACGTTCGTTCGTACTTTAGGGTTGATGTGACGTCACGAACGCCAGAGGTGCGAACTTGCGGAGTATGCGGAGTAAGCCCGCTGATTTGAAACTAAAAGTAAGAACAAAAAAAGTCAAGTTGTCATGCGAAGTGAAACTATCACACTAATATTGTAAAAGCGTAAGTTTGTGAGTGTGTATGTTTGTTAGAATTTTAATAAAATTTGGTATGGAGTTAGCTGATACTGGATTAACACATAGGCTACAATTTATAAAGTTAGGCGCGGGAAAAACCGCGTAAAAACTTTAAAATGAATACGAAAAAAACGTCACGGAAGCACTTGTGTCTGTGGAAATAAATATATAAATAAGTAGCAGTGCCTGCGCACTTCGTTCCGCGTTATAAATATTTTTGGCCTTGCCCGTTTGTCCCGCGTAATACTTCGGGTTAAAAGTTCGGGATACATAAAAATTATGATGATGAATCATAGCCTATGACACTCCACAATAACGTAGCTTTCTATTGGTGAAATAATTTTGAAAATCGGTTCGGTAGATCCAGAGATTACCCCTTACAACGTCACAAACTCACAAACGTGTAAATGTTGTCGCGTGTTGATCTTTGTATGTTAGTATAGATGCAGCTCATTACCATCCAGCTGCAATGGCCTCCAATCACAATGAGAAGGAATAAGCCATAGTCATAGTCCATCACGCGAGCGCGCGGTTTAGCAGACTTCACATGCCCTGAAGAACATTTTGAAGGAGTTTCTTGCAGGCATGTTTCTTCATGATGTTTTCATTTAGCATAGAATATGCAATTATTTCTGTCATCACAAAAGTAGCGTACATTTGCTTAAAATAAGATGACATTTAGCATTGTAGCATTTAGTTTTGTGAGAGATTGGTGCCTGATTTAGATTTGGGAAAACCTGAATTACAGGTCACCAGTGCCCCACTCCGCAGATTGAATGTCCAATAATCATCTGCAATTGCTTACTTCGTAATTGTAATTGCTTGCTATATGACTTTCCGAGGTGAACGTACATTATAGAAATAAAGTAATATAATAGTCCTGATAACAAACTCATAATAATAAATCAGAGATATAAATAAATAACAATCATTCACTGTTTTAAGTATGAGATAATTAATTTATAATACGCACATGAATGCAAAAATCAGTAGTCCTCGCCTTGCTCCACAACAGTGTAAATAAATGCTTTTATAGTTTTTAATATCTCGTATTCTCTCTCTCTTAATAAATTGCAAAAATGACCGAGTGACCGAGAATGTACCAAACAATTTAAACTCTGCTGAGCCCCAAGAGTACAAAGCGATGTTATTACAAAAATAATTTCATGGTGGATGGCAAAACATTTTTACCGACGGCTTCAAACTGATGATAATTTGGGCGTCACATTTTACAATTTCGGTCACAAAAGTGGTTAATATTAAATTGTGTAATTTAAATTAGGTGCACAAAATTCTAACAAAAATATTATTTATTACCATAATAATAAAAAAACCTAAATTAAGATACGGTTGTTTGTACTGAAGTACAAATTTATATTAATAGATGCACTGCCAACTACCACTTTGTCTCCCTGCAGTGCTTTGGTTCATCCTACGGTCGGGTGGAAGAGATTGTTACATTAACGATAAGACTACCGTTTGCACTTTATAGTTTAAATAAATTCATGTTACGATGATATATTCGATTTGGTCTAATAAGGTGTATCTATCTAACTTCTTTTTTTGTTTTAATGACAACGCCCGTACTAGGGAACCTAACATGTATCGCGGGGTACTTTACAAACATACTATAGACGGACAAAATTACATCCAGACTCCGTACAACTATTCATGGGTCACACAAATAGTTGTTAGTCGCGGGAATCGAACCCGGGCCACGACGCGGCGAGGTGACTGTCTTAGCCGCTGCGCCTCACGTGCAGTAGTAGTAAGTGTATCAATCCTTTTTTTTGTTTAAATGACAACGCCTGTAATAGGGAATCTAATCCCTGTATCGCGGGGTACTTTACAAACATACAATAGACGGACACAAATTACATCCAGACTCTGTAAAAGTATTCATGGGTCACACAAATAGTTGTCCGTCGCGGAAATCGAACCCGGGCCGTGGCGTCACGTCGTGACGCGGCGAGGCGACTGTTTTCGCCGCTGCGCCACACGTGCAGTCCATCTTTAAACGGTTGTTTTTATTACATAGTGTAACTTCTACATGTAGCATTGTAAAATACTAGCTACAAATATGTGGCTAGTATTGTACCAGACATACGGCAAATATGTTCAGACGCCAGCACATCAAGCTACCCCAATCTGTCAAATTTCCCCAATCGAAAGTGAACCTTATGTTTATGTGATAAAGTAGAAAATCTATAAAAGGAATTTGACAAATTGGGGTAGCTGGATGTGCTGGCGTTTGTACATATTTGCCGTATATCGAACAGAAGGTTGTATGCACAGCAGTACAGTAGTAGTAGTGGTACATCTGCAGTTAGTTTAACGCAAAAATTATATCGGCTACTGAAGTCCTGGTTTAAACTTAGCTCAGGCGAAAATATTATTATTGTGACAAGAAAACTTGAACTGATAACAAAACATAAAGGGATTTGGAAGTCTCTTAGGCTGAGATCTATAGAGCGTACTTAGACTTTGCTCAGACTTTACTTAGACTGAAGTTAATGCATGTAACGAAATTACAATTGGTGTTTTGACTTTGTCTGTGTTAGCTTATGCTAAGCATAATCTTAACTTCAAAAAGTCTATAAATACCAAATCAAAGTAAAAGCTTAGCATACATTTAGCAAAATTTTACGTAAGTAAAGTTTGAGCAAAGTCTAAGTACGCTCTATAGATCTCAGCCTTAGTGGCTCACCCTAAAGTCGCCTAAGTCGATAAGTCTTACCTAAGGATTCAGAATGACCTTGTTCCTGGGATTATTGATCGGAATTTAAGCAAAATTAATGTTAAGTTGGATTCAAATGCCGCAAGATCACTTACCATCAGATAAGTTGGGATTTCCCATGGGAAAATAAAATTGGCTTACTGTCGTATCTATGTTGGTAAATGATTCTGAAACTTGCTGACAGAATCTCGTACAACTGGAAATAGATATACCAAGCAATTTATAGAGTAATACTACAATAATATTGTAAAATCTGTCTACAAAATGGTTACAGTCACTTTTTTCACAGTAAAATTAAATTAATTATGAAAAATAAATTAATAATTTTAATTGTTTAAACTAAGAGTAATCATTTTTATATACCTAGTCATAATATATATTTGTCTTATATTTTATAACTAGCAGTGCCCGCGGACTTCGTTCCGCGTTATAAATATTTTTGTCCCTGCCCGTTTGTCCCGCGTAATACATAATTAAATACATAAATAAAAATTATGATGATGAATCATGATACTCCAAAAAACGTAGCTTTCTATTGATGAAATAATTTTCAAAATCGGTTCAGTAGATCCAGAGATTACCACTTACTACGTCACAAACTCACAAATGTTACCTCTTCATAATATTAGTAGAGATCAACAAAAGGCAACTTTTGCTGGATCGAAAAAATCGTAAACGTATTTTGAGATCAATTATTAGCTGGGCTGTAGTTAAAGAAATTGTTGGTTTAACCGAACACGACTTTTGAGAAATGAGGTATATATATAAAATCAAGTATTATATAAAAGCTAAAGAAAAAGTCTTTCATAATATTATAAATGCATTTGTGTTTTGTTTGTCATGCTCTGCCTTAGGTTGATACAGGAAACAGATTAAGGTTGTCTCTTCCGGGTTTCTCCCAATATGGCGCCAGCGATAAGAAGTGGTTTTCTTATCTACAGCTTCTGAAGATTGGAAAACAACCTAAAATACTATTAAATATTCGTTAAAATAAAATTACTGGCATGCACTCGTATGTCACTTGTAAAACTAGAATACAAAGAATTGTGGAGAGATTTACCACCATAATCATATTTTAAACCTTTAAGCAAAAAACTAAATTCTTAGAGAAATGTAAGTTCCACATATTAGAAGCGACATAAATATTGTTTTTTTGCTCTTCTTCATTACTTATCAGTAGATAAGTGGGCAATATTGTTTAAATATAAATTTTGAATATTTGTTTTCGGATTATAATGAAATAAAATAAATGAAACTCGGTCGCTCACTTATGCATTATGTTCCATCTAAATCCATCGTTTTCCAGAACAAAATAATATTAATGACGTATACTAACACTCCGAACATTTATTTAAGAAATAAGGCAACGTTAAAAAATAGTAATGGTATTATTATTATTTTACACACATATATCACAACTGGTTCTGTTTAATTTGCTCATTATCATGATAGATAGCGCATCTTATGGAACCCGAAAAAAAAAACAAATACATTACAGTATAGATAAGTTATATGTTATACTTTTTTTTTGCGCGCGGGTAGTTGTTGAAAGAAGTTGAACTATATTGATCTGCTCAATTTATATTTAATTAAATTTTATTAACAGTATTATTATAAACATTTTATGTGCTTAAAGTTAAGTTAATACACTCACCCTGCCAGCCTAGTGTTATCTCTCTTCTATCACATCACATAACAATTATCATCACTATTTGCAATGGAGTCCATGCAGCATGCTTTCACAAGTATGAAGGAGAACCTTATGAAGCGCATGACTGAGTTTGAAGAGCTCCAGAAGACACCCAGAACACCTGCCACTGCAGACACACTAGCACTGGAATTTGCTGCATTCAAGAAGTTTGTGTACGAATCCTTCAGCTGCTTCCAACAGCAACTAGATGCTCTTGTTCTCTGTTGTGACCAAATGGAGATGCGAGGTAGGCGTAGAATGCTCTTGTTTCATGGCATACCAGAAGAGAAGAAAGAAATGTCCACTCAGGTTGTTGTTAACACCATCACAGAGCATTTGAAACTATCAGATTTTTCCAAATCTGATGTACTGCGTTCACATCGCTTAGGCCGCGCTCCGACCTCTGATAGACCCAGGCCCATGCTGGTGGAATTCACTAATTATCAAGCCCATGATAGCGTGTGGTTTGCTAAAACCAAATTTAAAGGCACTACAATCACAATCTCGGAGTTTTTGACCAAGCCTAGACATGAAGTCTTTATGACTGCACGCCAGCGGTGGGGAATATCTAGTTGCTGGAGTCGACACGGCGTGATATATATTCAAGCCTCAGGGGGCCAAATACATAAGGTGGTCACGATGAACGATCTCAACAAAATTGTGTTTGTAACGGTGCAGGAGGGCAATACGCAGGAAAGCACGTCAACCAGCAAGCCTGTTACAGCAGCAGGCAGGCCTAAACGAGGTGCTGTCTCCAAGAAATAAATTCCATCATTCATCAGATATCATCCGGCCTGTAGTGAAAGCCATTTTGAACACAAACACTTGTGATACTGTGTCTGGTACCCACTTTTCTAATAACTTCTTGCCTTTAGTTTTTATTTGACAAAACATTTTATTAATTATATGAGCTACCTTCTTATTATTTGTTACTAAGAATTAATTCTTTAGGTCAGTTTAGGTTATCTGTCACATGATTTTTTACCGTATTGTTTTTTGACAACAACTGTCAAATTGTTGTACCTACTGTATGAATTATAAAGAGAAGGAGCAACATCTGTAGCTGTTATATTGATTCTATGGATTGTTAAGAAAAGGAGCAATATCTCGTTTTAAAATAGTCCATAATTAAAATATTCAGTTTATCTCTTTACTTTAAACCATGCTTAAATGTTTTGATGTTTTTCTAGCTGTAAGATGATAAATTGCTTTAAATTAAAGATTTTTCTCTTTTTCTGTACGTGTTATATATAAATAAAAGCGTTACATTTTACATTTTTAGACACATTCTTTTCAAATGGAATCTGTAAATGTTTATTGTTACTAGAAACGATGTTACCTATGTGGCACTTCACTGGCAGGTATTGAGTGTAGATTACTGTAATATTAGAAAAGTTAGTCAATAGAATTATTTGTAAGTAGAATTATTATATTTATTTTAATAGTAAGTAAGTATATGTTATATGTCTAATGCTGAAGATGTAGATACTGATGCTGATTTTTTTTCGATTAGTAGTGATGACGACAGTTTTGTCAGTATACCATCGCTCGCTGACAGCCTTGAATGTATTTTTTCTGATGTTCTCGGGAATTTCAATGTGATTCATATAAACGCCCAAAGTATTCCGGCTCATTTCCCCGATATGCTGGCAAATTTTCAGTGCAAAAATATCCACGCTATCCTTATTTCTGAGTCATGGCTTAAACCATGTCTCCCTTCAGCCTCTTACTCACTTCCTGGATTCCAACTGATTAGGAATGATCGAACTAGTTCGGTAGGTGGTGGAGTTGCTATATACTTACGAAATAATTTTAAATTTACAATTCTCAGCATGTCCTCGCAACCGCCACCTGCCAGTGCTGGTGAGCATCTCCTTATCGAAGTTGAGCTTCACCACACTAAAGTTTTACTTGGTGTGTATTACTGTCCATCTCTTAGAATAAATTTTTTCTCCTCTTTTGAACTATTACTTGAAACTTTCTTGCCTTCTTACAGCCACACGATTGTGATGGGTGACTTCAACACCTGTTTGTTGAAAAATGATTCTCGTTCTTCAACCCTTATTTCTGTTGCGGAATCTAGTAATCTATCTATACTTCCTCTTAATGCCACTCATCATTTTCCTCATTCTACTCCTTCTCTTCTAGATCTTATTCTTGTCTCTTCGAAAGACCACATCGCTAAGCACGGACAGTGCGTAGCCGATGCTTTCTCTTATCACGATCTCCTTTTCCTATCTTATAAAATTCGCCTACCTAAGGCAAAATCAAAAATCATTCTTCAACGTAATTTTGGTGGTATTAATTTGGATTCTCTTCGAGCAGATGCTAGCAGAATTGACTGGTCTCCTCTTATAGCCGCTGATTCAGTTGATGAGAAAATTAACATTTTCAATAAAAATATTCTTAGTTTATACGATGTGCATGCCCCACTTCGAAAAATTAGGGTAAAACACCTCCCCGCACCGTGGTTAACGCCTGAAATAAAAAGTCTCGTAGCTAAGAAAGCAGCAGCTAAGTCGCGTTTCGCGAGTAGGCCTAACGATGTAAACCGTCATAAATATATTTCTCTTCGAAATCGCTGCAATAAGGTGTGTAGGTATTCACAACGCCAACACATCCACAACTCGGTTGAGAGTGGAGATCCAGCTAAAATATGGAAATTTCTGCGTTCATTGGGAGTTGGGAAAGCTCGAAATGAAACTACTCCTAATAATTTAGACATTAATTCACTCAATTTGCACTTCTCAACTTCGCTCATTTTTGACAGGGCAACAAAATTAAACACCTTAAGAGATCTATCATTAGTTCCCTCTCCCAGCTATTCTCCCTTTTCTTTTAGTCAAGTTTCTGATTGTGACGTTAGGAAGAGTGTTTTATCCATCACTTCTAACGCAGTAGGCAATGACAATGTCACCCGTAATATGGTCCTTCCTATCCTCAACGAAATTCTTCCTGCCATAACTCACATCTTAAATTCCTCTATAAGTTCGGGTATCTTCCCAGTGATATGGAAAGATGCCCAAATAATTCCCCTTCCAAAAAAAGCCAAACCAGCATCCTTTTCCGACTACCGTCCTATTTCAATCCTTCCGTTCCTGTCCAAAGTACTTGAACGCCTTGTCCACAACCAATTAAGTGCTTTTCTCACAATAAATAACCTCCTTAATCCCTTCCAGTCTGGTTTTCGTCCTGGCCATAGTACTACCTCAGCCCTGGTCCATATTACAGATGACATTAGAGCTGGATTGGAACGTGGACATCTAACAGTGCTAGCCCTGTTAGATTTCAGCAATGCGTTCAATTCCGTGGATTTTGATGTGTTGCTGGGGATATTGCGCACTCTTAACGTATCTCCAACAGTTATTGACTGGTTTCGTAGTTACCTGTCTGGCCGCAGGCAATGTATTCGTATTGATAATTCCTTTTCTTCTTGGTGTAATACTATTGCAGGCGTGCCTCAGGGTGGCGTTTTGTCTCCACTATTATTCACAATTTTTATAAATTCTATTTCTAAACGTATTAATTCTTCCTACCACCTTTATGCAGACGATCTTCAGATTTATAATCAGGCTCCGTTAAATAAATTGGCTGAAGCTGTGAATAATTTGAATACCGATTTAGATAACATCAGTGAGTGGAGTCGTGCTCACGGACTACACGTTAACCCACAGAAGACTCAAGTGATTGTTGTTGGTAGCTCAAGGATGTTGGCTAAGGCATCTTTGTCACAACTACCACAACTTCGTTTTGGAGGCAATGTTTTACAAATAAGTCATGAAGTTAAAAACCTAGGCATATTCTTTGACAGCTGCCTTTCCTGGGGCCCTCAACTACAAAACGTCAGTCGGAAAATTTTTGCATCAATTGGATCCTTGAGAAGACTTCGTAACTTCCTCCCAACTACCACCAAAATCGCGCTTGCTCAATCCCTTCTTCTCCCAATACTAGATTACGCAGATGTCAGCTATCTTGATCTTACAGAAGCCCAACTTGATAAACTTGAGCGTCTCCAAAACGTCTGCATAAGATTCATATTCGGTCTTCGGAAATATGATCATATCACTGAATTTCGTAACAAGCTCAAGTGGCTACCCATTCGCTTTCGCCGGAATGCCCATATTCTCTCACTTCTATACAATGTTTTGTTTACTCCTTCAACGCCCTCTTACCTCAAAGCACGCTTTTCATTCCTTTATGAATCACATTCGAAGCTTCTGAGATCATCGAATAATTTAAAATTGACAATGCCAGCACATTCCACAATCTTTCTAGACAAATCGTTTGCTGTGCAAGGAGCTCGCTTGTGGAATGAATTGCCATTGTCAGTACGCCAAGCTCAATCTTTACGTAACTTTCAGAGTCTAGTGAAAGATCACTACCTGTCCCTGCAGAAAGGTACGAAATAATTTACTTTCAACTAGTTTATGAACTTCAGCAACGGTTCCTACTTTAGTTTTGTTTATGATAATGTATTTATTTATTTATTTATGAAATATAAGTATATATATAATATAGTATGTAGGTTAATATATAATATATATGTAATTTATCTTAAATGACTCTTGACATTTTTTGTAATGATACCAGTGCGTATCATTTCTATACTCATGTGCACTGACAACTACCCTATCTCGGTTACTCCATACTCCAATCCCTGCCTAGGTTGCCTGGAAGAGATCACATTTAGTGATAAGGCCGCCAATTGTACCATTTTTTTAATGTATGCTATTGTATTCTGTAATGTTTTGGTGTACAATAAAGAGTTATCTTATCTTATCTTATCTTATGAAAAAATCTTGTAATTAATTTGCAGTCATACACGTTTATATAAACACATATACATGTATATATAACAAACGGGCTTGTTGGCGTGGTTGACAAATGCTTGCTTTTCATGCCGGTGTTCGTGGGTTCGATTCCCACCCAGGACAGACATTTGTGTGCAATAATATGTCTGTTTGTCCTGAGTCTGGGTGTAATTATCTGTATAATTATGTATTTACAAAAGAAAAGTAGTATATCAGTTATCTGGTTTCCATAGTAGGTACAAGCTCTGCTTAGTTTGGGATCAGATGGCCGTGTGTCAATAATGTCCCCGGATATTATTATTATTATACACATATATAAGCAATTATAAAAACGATCCTACCGCGCCCTGTTTGAGTCATCTCTCTTTCTTGACAAAAACCTTGCCCTCATTTTTACCCTCTAGCCTGAATATAAAAAAGAATAAAAGACCCTACTATAAATCCAGGTATTGTTGGAGAAAGTTCTGTAAAATACATGCCTATAAAGATTTTTAATCGCTCTAACGAAAGCAGGACTTAGAGCAGGCTTTGCAACTGGCGCTTGTCAACGGCAAGTTATTTAAAGTTCAGAACTTTATGGACGGATAAAACGTGAATTTGGAGACATCTTATTTTATAACCATATTTTGCGATTACAAATAAAAACAACATATATACGCAAGACTGTAAAACGAAAACACAAAGTTATTAGGTTAAATATTAATTTCATTTTTATGAGAATAGACATAAAAAATAACTAGCTAACATAATAATTACTTCCTTTTGTATTAGCGTCTACGCGGAAAAGACTCATCGAAGTATTGTTTCGTTTTTAAAACCGGAGTAGGTAAATACCACTTCTTATGTGTAAAAATCGTGGATATTAGATATAACGGCTTCGACAACGTACGCAAGTGTAGGAAAGTGGTATAAAAACCGAGATTTGTGATTTTTGGTCTTGATTCCAAAACTCCATAGAAGCCTCACGTAAAATCTTCGATACTTTATTGGGGTAAGACTTTGACTTGATCATGGCGGACTTGACTTACTTGACTTTGACTGTGTCTAAATGACGAAAATTCATGAGCATATAACTTATTTGATACTGGCAAATATTCCATAAATAGTCCATATCAAAAAGAAAAATGAAATGATCAATTATATGGATGGATAAAAAGTACTACAACATTTTCATAACTCTGTTATTTTTCCGGGAAATAATTATCAATATACGTACATTATACACTCGTATAAATAGTACTCAATTTATTACTCAATCGTGCCAAAACCTTGCTAAAATTTGGCACCGAGATATTTTTATATTGGATTGGCACATAGGACAGTTTTTTGTACTAATATTATAAATAATATCTGAGATATAAAGTAATTAATATCTCAGAAAAAATTAGGTTATGTGTTGGATTAAGTAATTAGTGTCATGATGGGTGAAACAATTGCATTTTTGGTACTCACAAATGTTTAATTTCTCTCAAGACCCACTCCTGAAATCAACTCGGGCTCGGGTCAAAATACATTGACATATAATTAGTTTCAAAAGGTGGTTAAATAAGGATTTTATAATTTTAATACCAACACTACCCATTAGGTCAAGACCTTTAATGATAGATGTTAAGGAGAGAAATAAATAAATATTACAAATAATGTTGAAATTTGGAAGGTGATCAACCTTTTACAAAGAGTTTTATAATTACAGCTGAAAAACGTCAACGTGGTTTAAAGCTACACCCAAGAATGATATATGATATAATCGCCATTCCTGGTAGACGGGTTGAATCGTCAACCCGCCTACCAAAAATGGCGATTATGATTGCGATCGCGCAGTCATAGTCGCTGCCGTCCAACCTCTGATAAGGAAGTAGGGACTTCTACGACGATTGAATATCTAGTAGAGTAGAGTACTGGCAGCAGCGTTTCTCTGAGTACTATGACCATCACATTGTGATCGCCAACCCGTCTGCTAAGCGTGGTCATGATGACATATCTCCGTAATTTAATAAATGGACACCGTAAAACTAAGATCATTGGGGGAGAGACCTTTGTCCAGTTGTGGACGACTTTCGGTGACATAAAATGAGGTAAAACGTAATAGCTCCGATACAAGAACCGGGAAGTATATGTTCGTTCGACCTCAAAGTATGTCATCGAATGTTTATTTTTGCTTCATATAATTTTAGACCAGCCATGTTGCAACGAACAGAAATACAGAAATTAATTTTGTATTTCATATATAAGATTTCGCTTCATTGCACTAGTTTTATTAAAGAATTTGAGATGTGGGAGTAGGTGTTAAATAAAATTATATATACATCCCTGTTATCTTTTACCCTTAATGACTTTTAGTTTGCATTGTCTGGTAAAGGAATGAAATCCTTTTAATTTAATCGTAAATCTCAAGGTAAAAAATGGTAATATTTTCAACTTACGTGATTGTTAGATTTGAGTTCATTTTAATCAAACGGACCTCCTATTAGATGCAATCAGTCAAACGACTCACGTCTTTTAGTTAAAATGTAGAGCAATAGTTGCAGAAAATGTACAGACGCCAGCACATCCAGCTACCCCAATCTGTCAAATTTCTTTTATAGATTTTCAACTTTATCGCAACAGCATAAGGTTCACTTTCAATTGGGGAAATTTGATAGATTGGAGTAGCTTGATTTCTACGTCAAAAACCAACTTGAGCCGAGTTTCAAAACCAAAAGAGAGTAACTAATTATCTTGGGACATGTAACGTGCTTAAGGAGTCTAGCAAATAGAACTACAAATTAAGTTTGACTAACTAGATTAACCTTTTGGTCTAGAGGTCAGTGACCCTGACTGCTAAGTCAGATGTGGTGGGGGCAATCCACACCCAGGACAAATCTTTGTGTCATGAGCACGATTAGGTATTTGCTGTGTGTGTGGGTGTCATTTATTTATAATATATTTAGATGTATACAAGTATGTTTATCAGTTGTCTGGTTGCCATATTACAGACTCGGCCTAATTTGGGATAGCAGTGTGTTCAATGTCCCAAGATATTTATTTATGAATGAGGTTTCAGTTTAAGTCTCGATTCGGGTCCAAACTCACCTCACTCACAGCCAGAGGTCTGGAAGTTGATGGTGTTACGCGCACATACTTCGGAGAGCACGTAAAACTGTCAATCCTGCTTCTGACTTGTCTCCAGTCGTGTCGAATAGCCGTCTCATCGAATTATGAAAGCGAAGGAATGGAGACTTGAATGAGAAGTGAATGAAACTATAATTACATACACACTCTTGAATATATAATTTGGATGGCGCATTTCGCTAGTCTCCTTTGACATTGGCCACCGAGGCCAAAATTCAACCAGGAGCTACTAATATTATAAATGCGAAAGTTTATGGATATTTGTTACTCTTTCACCCATAAACTACGGAACGGATTTTGATAAAAGTTTGTAGTAATATGGCTTATATAAACATTAAAGGGGTAAAAACCGGGGGGCAGTGCTAGTAGGAAACAAAAAACCGGCCAAGTGCGAGTCGGACTCGCCCATGAAGGGTTCCGTAGCAGCAAGCATTTCAGTTGATTAAATGAAAGCAAATTATGGTTTACGATTTACGACGTATTAAAAAAAAACTACTTGCTAGATCTCGTTCAAACCAATTTTCGTTGTTAGTTTGCATGGTAATAATGTATATTATATATTTTTTTTGTTCTATCATTCTCTTATTTTAGAAGTTACAGGGCGGACACTCATTTTACCACTTTGGAAGTGTTTCGCGCGCAAACTATTCAGTTTATAAAAAAATGATATTAGGAAAAAAAGTGGCTGTGACATACGGACGGACAGACAGACAGACATGACGAATCTATAAGGGTTCCGTTTTGTGCCATTTGGCTACGGAACCCTAAAAAACTAACTCAATGAGAAACCGGTTTTCGATATAAGTATCATTAGCGTTTGTTTGGTGCATCTGGCATTGGTACGTCTAGAAGTGGACTGTTTTAAAAATAAACTCCGCCTTGATACTGAAATTGCTCTTGACCGAATCGTATAAGTACCTTCTTCCATCTCTATCAATCATAGAAACTATGACCAGTAATAGAATATTTATTTATATGAGTAATATCTTGTAGGTAGTTTAACAGGAAAATTATTTCGGATACATCCGTCAGTTATTTCATACTAAGGTTATTTATTAGTCAGCTTCAAGATTAGATTAGTCAGCTTTTAATGTGTAGGCATCGATTATTTTTTTAGAATCGATGATCAAGAGGAATGTAAAACAGCATAGCTCATGTCAGCGTAAGGACATCCACAGTTGGATGGAGACATCTCGAAAAAAAAATCCACAAAGGATTTGTGTCCATCATTTGGAGGGATATGCCATAATTGCACACTGCCTAATAATATCCTGCGACATTATTTATACGTGGCCATCTGATCCCAAACTAAGCAGAGCTTGTGCTATGGAAACCAGATAACTGATATACTACATATACTACTTTTCTTTTGTAAATACATACTTATGTAGATATTACACAGAGAGACTGCCCGTTCTCTGATATACTCAGGTCGACTTCTACTTCGATTTTTACGCACTTTTGACTTTTGAAGTAAGCTGGTGAATGCGTGACAATAGCGTTTGAACATTAACGTAAAGTGACAGTGGGAATGCGTGACAAGAGCGAGATTACGTAAAGCGTGATCGGACGAGGCGAACGGAAGTTGAGACGGAGATAAGCTAGTGAAGATTGAAAGAGAGAGAGAGAGTTACGTTACTGTAGAGACCAGAAGGAGAGGTATAGTCAACAGCAAAAGTAGATGATCAAAGTCGGATATTCAATACTAATTATCATAAATTGCGACAAAATAGTGTAGTGGTGAAAAGTATCTAGTTGAGGGTGTGCGTGAGTGTTAAGTGTAAAAAATATTAACTAGTGAAAACTGCCGCCCAATAGCATCATAAACTCAAAACTCAGGTCCGATTTTGATCATCTACTTATGCTGTTGACTGTACAAGCACAAATTTTGATACTCTCTTTATCTCATAGCCAGTTACGGTTCGTATATATAAGTTTTACTTCAGTCGTGTGGTATAAAACTGACACGTTTTTTTTTATGTGAGTTATACCTTGCAATAGGTAATTAATTAAATTAGAAAACTATCTCGCATACATCCGTCAGTCACAACATTCCATGATGTTAGTCAGCCTTTGGTGTATACTTAGGTATACACCAAATACTGACTAATTATAAAAACCGTGTTCAGGCGTAGAAACAAGATCTTTTACAATTTGAAGTTTATAATTAGCCCAGAACTCTTTCACTACTTTACCGGACTGCGGGGATTTAAGCGGCCACCAAATAAGACAAGGTACAGATGACAGCACATCCAGCTACCCCAATCTGTCAAATTTCTTTATAGATTTTCAACTTTATGACATAAACATAAGGTTCACTTTCAATTGGGGAAATTTGTCAGATTCGGGTAGCTTGATATGCTGGCGACTGTACAAAGTTAGGAGGTGAGATGCGATTTGTGCAACTGACGCTCTACATTAACGCTCGTCAGTGGACTGTCAGTGGTGTCGATACCGGTCTTCTGTGATTTAATTATATAAAATTGTTATTAAGCAATAAAGAACCCTGAAATGGTGATCAGTTGCTAAAAAAGTCAGTAATTGCTAACTGTGAGTGTTTGTGAATCTGTTCAATAGCTGTAAAAGAAAAAACAACAAGCAAATCATTCCAGTGTTAAAGTATCCTTAAATTGATGAAGCCGCACTAAAAATGCAGGAAAACCCTAATGGTGTCTTAATATATAAATAAACAACTTGTCTATATGTGAAGAAGATTAAAAATTGACGAAAACCATGGTATTTTTAAGGAGAACCTAAAAAGTACGTAATTTTCTACCCCAGTATAAATATTTTTCAACAGTTAATGACTCATTGTTTGACATTTGAATGAAATCAAAGACTATAGAACATATAGTGATGTGCTTTTACGAAACTTACTAATTGTCTGAAATGTTGCCAATGTATAAAAAAAAAATACTAAAGAAGACATACAGGGTTGCAACGATAGAAACATTACCCCGATTTGAGGAATAACTACGAACATGGAGACCATTAATCTATAAATTTTTAGTATCAATAGAGCGGACCAACATAACAAATATGTCGCTGACAACTGTTAAATGTGCTAGTTGCAATGTGGTTATTGATGAATTATTAGCATTTATTATGAATAAAATTGATGTTATGGACCAGGAAAGTTTAGTACGTGTGTGTGTATCGACATTTTCTGTGGCTGATGTGGAGAACTCAAAAAATTATTATTTGATTCCATAACGACGGATATCAGAAATATTAAAAGGAAAAAATGTGATGCTAAAATACAACGAGACCTGGAGGATATTATTGTAGTTATTAGAAGTACTGATCCGGAATT
Organism: Pseudoips prasinana; assembly: GCA_951640165.1. Lineage (NCBI taxonomy): Eukaryota > Metazoa > Arthropoda > Insecta > Lepidoptera > Nolidae > Pseudoips > Pseudoips prasinana. The sequence goes on from OX621239.1 coordinate 13,048,532, forward strand.
GATTCCGATTTTTGTGGCGAAAGAACTTCACAAATTACCGCCCGTGACGTTTGATCATATCGACGTCACGGCTTTATTGAAAGAGATCTTGCTATTGAAAACCCAAATATCAGATGTAAAGCAAAACTTTGCAACTAAAGAACAACTAAAGGATGTTGAAAATAAATTGAGCAAGAACTCATCAGAGAGTATCGCAGTTGGCGGTACATGTAAAATAATTGAAGATAATGTAACGGAGGTGACTGGAGCCGTGATCCAACACCGTGATGATGAGCACAACCGTTCGGTGACTCGCTCGCACGATTTTCTCGCCGTTTCAGGCGAACGCACGGCACATGTTCAAGCTACGTCTCTGTGTACAAAGACAGCGAGAGAGACAGACACAGACGCAAGTGTGAGCAATACAAAATCTGCCAACATCCCACCTCCTGTATGCGGCCCTATGGAACGTGGTGATTTGACACGTAGCGTCACTAACGTCAAGAATGTTTTACATCACCATAGCTTACAAAAAGAACAAAACAAAACCATGGTTCTTCCTGCTGAGAGCCCTCGCCGGTTCATGAAGTCCTTTGCTAATGTGGCAAATGGCGGGGATTTTAATCAGAACCCCCAAAGGAATAAGGAATGGACTATGGTTCAAAATAGACGGTATAGAAACAGGTTCATTGCAAGCAAAGGTAAAGCGGGCACAAATGACAAAAGTAATTTCAAGGCAGCCGACATTAAGATACCTTTGTTCATCACTAATGTTCACAAGGATGTGACTGAGGGGGACATCGCTGACTACGTGCTAACAAGAACGAACGAGAAGGTCACGCCGATTAAAATTAAAATGTTTAAAGAAAGAAATTACAGTGCTTTTAAGCTATTTGTCAGTAAACAAAAGGTGGATACCTTTTTGGATGACAGTTTTTGGCCTATTGGTATATCCTTCAGGCGCTTTGTACACATGAAGAACAATTTGGAATCACATCCGACGAGTGAAGACTTGAGGCAACCTGCCACTTAATTTTTATGGATAACCACAATTTAAGAATAGTTTCATTTAATTGCAAGTCACTGAAGAGGTCTATAGAAGGAGTGAAGGGTTTGTGTCGGAAGGCCGACATCATTGCCCTGCAAGAGACATGGCTGCTGCCACATGATCTACCGCTATTGCAATGTGTAGACGAGGAGTTTGGTGGTACAGAAACATCAGCTGTGAACACAGAACAGGGTCTACTTAGAGGTAGGCCTTATGGAGGCGTTGCTATATTATGGAGAAAAAGTGTTGTCGAAGCAGCATCAGTAATAAATTGTGATGATGCTCGACTAACGGCTATTAAACTTGTGATTAATAACAAGACATTATTAGTGTTTAGTGTGTACATGCCGACAGATTGTGTGGAAAATCTGCCAGAGTTTACACAGTGTCTGGGGAGAATCAACTCAATAGTTGAGGACAATAGTGCGCATGCAGTATATATGTTAGGTGACTATAATGCTCATCCAAATGAACTATTTTGTAATCATCTCTTAGATTTTTGTATGGACCAGCAATGGACTTGCGCTGATATACTTGGTGAGACAGATATCTTTACCTTTTTAAGTGAGGCACATGGCTGTACGAGATGGTTGGACCATTGTATTGTTACTAATGCTACATTACCCACTATCATTAAAATCTGGGTGGAGTACAATGTACACTGGTCCGATCATTTTCCTCTATTTGTAGAGTGCCACCTTGGACAAATTCTGTGTAATGAGTGGGCACAATTTAATCCAGTGCAAAATAAAGCAGTATGGGGTGAGCGTAATGAGGAGCAAATTGGTTGTTATCGGCAAAATTGTCATGATGCACTTAAAGAAATTGATTTTCCCACAGAGTTATCTCATTGTTCTGATGGCTTGTGTGATAATTTAGAACACAGAACGATTATAGAAAATATGTACCTGAGGTTGGTCTCCATTATATCAGATGCTGCAAAAGCTTCACATGTGGGGATTGTGCGGCGGAGAAGAGGGGGTTATATTGCAGGTTGGAATAAGTATGTTTCTCAATTTCACGGGGAGGCCAGATTTAAGTTTTTAATGTGGGTCCATGCTGGGAAGCCTAGGGAAGGGGTTTTATATGAGGAAATGTGTCAAAGCAGAAAAACATTTAAAGAAAAATTAAAATGGTGCCAGGATAGGCAAGATCAAATAAAGATGAATATATTAGCTTCACGTCACACTGCCAATGACATTAAGCACTTTTGGAAACTTACTGGAAAAATGAATTGTAAAATTAGCATACCTGCTTCTGTGGCCGGAATGAGTGATCATTATCGAATTGCCAATTGCTTTAGTCAGCATTTTCAAATAAATCCACTACGCACAGAAGCAGATCAGGTGTTCCGTGCTTTGGCCGTCTCTCAGGAGCGAGCTATAACTTTTACTGTTAAAAAGGTGGAAAAAGTCATCAATAGTATGAGGAAAGGTAAATCCCCTGGGCATGACGGCCTAAGCATTGAACACCTGAAATATGCAGGGGTACATTTGCCACGAGTATTGTGTATGATACTCAATTTGTGTCTATGTCATGGGTTTTTACCTAATGATCTCACAAAGACAATTGTTGTTCCCATTTTGAAGAATAGGGTCAGCGACGCATCGGATATGAGCAATTATAGGCCTATCTCACTAGCCACGATTACTGCAAAGGTGCTTGATAGCATGCTTAATGATATTCTTTTGCAACATATTCACCTGCACGATGGTCAGTTCGGATTTCGAGCTGGGCTTTCCACAGAGAGTGCTATGGTTTGTCTTAAGCATGCTGTCAAGTACTATACACATAGGAAAACCCCGGTATATGCGTGCTTTCTCGATATGTCAAAAGCGTTTGATACTGTTCTATATAACAAATTGTGGGCAAAATTGGATAGTGCGGGTGTACCTGGGGAAGTAATAACAATATTACAGTCGTGGTACACTGGTCAGCGGAATATGGTGAGGTGGGCCGGCACATTGTCAGATGCATATGGCATGAAGTGTGGTGTGAGACAGGGGGGGTTGACCTCTCCTCTGCTGTTCAATCTTTACATAAACGACCTCATAGGTGAGCTCAACGGTACGTACACGGGTTGTTTTGTAGATGGTGTATGTGTTAATAACATATGGTACGCTGATGATGGCGTGCTGCTCGGCCCGTCTGTGGGGTCAGTTCGTAAACTGGTGGCAGTCTGTGAGGCTTATGCGGTGGAACATGGATTGAAATACAACTCCTCAAAAAGTGAGATCCTTATTTTTAAAGGCAAACGTTACTCACTTGTACATGTTCCTCCAATTAAGCTAAACGGTGAAAGTTTGAGAGTGGTGACCAGCTTCAGGTACTTAGGGCATATTGTTACGGTCGATCTGAAGGACGATGCCGATCTAGAACGCGAACGTAGGGCATTGGCGGCCAGGGGGAACATGTTGGCGCGTAGGTTCACTCGGTGCTCCAGTGATGTGAAAATCACACTTTTTAAGGCATATTGCCAATCTTTTTACTCGAGTGCTCTTTGGGTCGATTATACCTGCCGGGCTGCCAATGTCCTGCGAGTTCAGTATAATAATATCTTCAGGATGCTGTTGAAACTTCCTAGAGACTGCAGTGCATCAAGTATGTTTGCGGAGGCCCGCACGGATGGCTTCTATGCCGTCATGAGAAAAAAAGTTGCCTCTCTTTTTGCACGGGTCAGGGATAGCAGCAATGGCATCCTGAGGATGATAGCATCGCGTCAAGATTGTCCTATCCAAACCAAATGGATGCAAATAGTAACTGGGCAGCAGCACTAGTGTTTTGTTGTTCAGCTTAAAGGTACTTACCATTGGGCTGAATAGCTAAGTATTGCTGTTGTTGTCTTATTTATTGTTTGACATATGACCTGACATTCCCTAATGAATTTTAATGTTAGATTTTAATTTTGTGATTGTTTAAGTACTAGATTATTTGTCTTATTTTGAATTAAAATTTTTGATTAAACATTGTTACTAACATAGGTTAAGACTTTTATAACTAACACTTTATGGAGTAATCCGAAATAAAATTATTATTATTATTATTATTATTAATAGGCTACGACTAGACGGAAGGCTGTTTTAATAAATACATCATAAATATCTTGTTACAGTTATCAAACTGCCATCTGATCCCAATTAAGGCTAAATGCACTATGGCAACCCGTCAACTGATAAACATCCTTAAATATTTCTAAATAGTTAAAAGTGTAGTTAAATTACAGCTAGGTTTAATTATCTAGACATAGAACAAATAATCGTGCTCCTTACCCAGAAATTTGTCCAGTGTAGGGATCGAACCTAAGGGCTGTGGTGGCAGTATGAGAAGTGTTCTCTACTGCCATCACGTGCAAGCAGCTCCGGGAAGACAGCGAACTGTTTGTGGCGCAGTCGCTGTGCCGTACTGGCAGGATTCAGCAAATAGAGAGGGCAACTCAGAGCGCTCCCAGGGTGCGTTTCCCAACCATTTGGCAAAAGGGGGCACTGGAGCAGCATACCCGCGTTCCCGGGGCTCCCCTCATCAGGCGCCAGAAGAAGTCCACGGCAGGTCGGTTTGGTCGGTGCGAGTCCGACGCACCCACCCGCAAACACTTTTTGCGGGTGGCATGCGCATCCACCTGGTACAGGTGGATGGTTAGCTAAAAAACAGTATTGAACTCACGACCTGTGGCATAACAGTCAGGGTAACTACCACTAGACCAATAGATCAGTCAACAGGTCGTCATTATCCAATTTAACAAACAATGTTAATTATACAAACTGTTCCCGAAACAAAATCTTCAAAATGGTTGCTCAATTCGTTAAAATAAAAGCAAATTACCCATAACCTACCTAAAACCATTAGAATATTTTAAACGATGCTTAATTTGTAATTTAAATGTTTAGCGTGTTCGTACACATTATTATTATAATAATATCCTGGGACATTATTTACACACGGCCATCTGATCCCAAGCTAATCAGAGCTTGTACTATAGAAACTAGATAACTGATATACTACATAGGTATGCTACTTTTCTTTTGTAAATACATACTTATATAGATAATTACACCCAGACTCAGGTCAAACAGACATGTTTATGCAAACAAATAAATGTATTGGGCGGGAATCGAACCCACGACCTGCGGGTGTAAATATGTCCCACGCCGATGGCTGGTGTCCATTAAAAGTGACCGCCATTGCTGAAATCCAACTGGCCTGGATGGCTAGTTAGCTTTAACTGTGTAGTAAATGATCGGCGAGGTTAAGCAATTAGGCTCGCGGTTAGTCCATAGATGGGTGACCGTGAAATTGGTTTAATTTCTGAGCGTCTCCGTGCTTTGGAGGGCACGTCCGGTTGTAGTCATTAGGCTCCAGTCGTTAAGCCCTTTGAGAGGCCTACTGGGTCTGAACAACTCTGACACTAGAGTAACCACTGCCCATACGATAAGTAAGAAAGTGATAAATGACACAATTAATGACACACTTACACAAACCTCCCAAATTATAAGAAAAAAAAATTGTATCCGTAGAAGAAGGTATACAACATGTAACGAACATGTAAATTAACGCACCTCCTGAAAATAGTTTGTTCAGAATCGTTTACTGAATCGATTTATATAATTTTTAATATAGGTAATTTTTTATTCCAATATAATTAAAACTACAAAAATTATTATCATATTAACCCAGCACAGTCAAAACAAATTGAAATGGACCGTAAGTCAAAGTAATAAGACTTTTAAAATCGCAGTGTATTTGTATTCATAAAAATTCCATAATTGAATACAAAATAAAGAAAACTAAACTTCATTCCAAGAAACTCATTTAGTAAATAACAATGCATATACATGTTAAATAAAAAAATCAGTTATATTATGATTACAACATAATATTCTAATTGGGGTGTTTGAGGGTGTGCGTTAATTACGTTACACGTTGTATAGAATCATCATTTGTGTTGTCTATTAATGTAATGTTGTTCTGAAAATGGTAGATCTAGATGAAGCGTAATACATTTTATATTTGGAATATTTGTTGCCACTAGATCAATAAACCAGTCATATGCCTGTATTATTTATTTATTTTATTGCTGTTGGCTTGTGTCCATGGGCTTACATAAAATGTTAAACAGTAATTAGTATCCGGCATGATCAATGTTAGGCACAGACAATAATTAAGACAAAGTAACTGAAAATAACAAAAGAAAAGGCAATTTATATCTTTATTGATTGTGCCCTAATTACCTAATAATAAATTAGATAACAGATTAGATCATTAAAAAATTGTGCGTAAATTACGTTACATGTTGCATATACAACATGTAACGTAATTAACGCACACCCTCAAACACCCCAATTAGAATATTCTGTTGTAATCATAATACATACACTGAATTTTTAATTTAACATGTATATGCATTATTATTTACTAAATTAGTTGCTTGGAATAAACTTTATTTTTCTTTATTTTGTATTGAATGATGGAATTTGTATGAATACAAATAAAAATGCGATTTATAAGTCTTATTACTTTGACTTACGGTCCATTTCAATTGGTTTTGACTCTACAGGGTCTCACTCTCTATTAAAAATTACCTATATTAAAACTGATATAAATCGATTCAGTAAAGGAATCTGAACAAACTATTTTCAGGAAGCGCGTTAATTACTTAATTACGTTACATGTTGTATATATATTATGTGTATATTTATATATTGAATATGGTAACATGATAAGTATGATAAGCCATGTGGTTTCAGGCTATAAAAAATAACAAGACCATCCCATACCATTCCTTGGATGACGTAAAAGGCGACTAAGAGATACACCGGGTAGTCAACGGCCGCACGCGAAACAAGATGAATACGGCAAACCTCTCCAAATGCCAACGTAACATATACCTTTTTACAGGCCTCCTCAGACCTATGTCCAGCAGTGGATGATATCAGGCTGATGATGATGACGATGAAATTCAAATATTCAATATACATTAATGATATATTTAGTAAAAGTATTTTTTTTATCTTCAAGGAAATCTTGTCAATTATAATTATTTGAAAGAAAGAAAATACATTTATTCAGTAAACAAGCACAGATAATAATAATATATATATATATATAAATAGGTACACATACAGAAGTCCTTAATGGTTATCTGTGCGAGTCCGAATTGGTCCCATCTCAGCACTAGCTGCAACATTAACTGTTGCAGCGCTGGTTTTATGATGGAACCATGTCACATAGCTCACAGACAATTGATGTGTCAGTACAGCTCGCAGTTACATCTTCAAAGTACCTGGACACTAATATTATAACTTATAGCTAATTAAAATAATAAATGTATGGAAAAACGAACTTATAAAATAAAACATTAATAAATTAACACTAATTAGTAAATGCATATCAATCACACACAGTATCTAAAATAAAATGATTAATAAACTCTCGACATGGTTGTCATACCTTGTTTATTACAATAGATACACCAAAAAATAATAATCTATATATATAAAAATCAATGCCACTTTTCGTTGTAATGTTATAGTTATAACTCAACAACGCCTTTACCGATTTGGCTAATTTTGAATTATTCGTGGAAGTCCAGGGAAGGTATGTACGTAGATAAAATTTAAAAAAAGCCTTGAAATAGTGTAAAATCAACATCTTTCTATACTCCCATATACAAACAATTTGTACTAATACTTAAAAGTGTAGCGAAGCACGTACCGGGCCGCTAGTATCTATACAAATTATAGTCTACGGAAATATTTTTGGTATATTACTCATACCTTGCATGAGTTACTTCCAAAATAAACATAATTTGGACACATCCTAATGAACTGCGAGATATGTTACCTACTAAAGGAGATACACACATAGAACTGACTAATACTTCTTAGAATGTACCTATCTAAGAAGTATTACTCAGCTGTAGGTGTGTATCTCCTTTACTAGGTTACATATCTCACAGTTTACGAGACCCAATTTATTGGAAAGACGCGAAGGTAATTGACGTGATACAGGATTTTGTTCTGCTTTATTTGCTTCACATTTCGCATAAATTCCTTTGTGAATGTGGAACGACCTTTACGACACGATAAATGGCAACAAACAATGGATACTGCACCCATATAGGTATATGGCAATGGCGCCATATAATGCGATTCCTTTTGACTTCCGTCTTAGTAACTTTTGGTACAGCTTAGTGTCTTAAGATACAAATAATATCGTTTTAGTCTAAACAATTTGTCGTTTATGTTCAATGTTTATGTCTTATGCAATGTGCAGTAACTGACTAATAATAAAACTTTTGAATCAAAGTTATATAATTTTATTACTGGATCCAACGCCTCAACTGAGACGACCCAGCGATACAAACTCAAAGGGTTCTCTATTAAAGGCGGGTCTAGGATAAGTAAGCTTTGACGGAATCATCATTATTAACACACACACACACACACACACACACACACACACACGCACACGCATCAACAACCTGTCAGCCAAAAGCCACTGGTGGATAAAAAATCCCCCAAGCATCTCCAAGGCGTTGCCCGTATCCAGCGGCTCCCCACGATCCATGACCCTTGACAGAATAAATATATTTTAATAGTCATTTTAATGTACGCTAATTACCTTCGCCTATAAAATATGCCAAAACAAATTACTATTAATATTTTAAAATCAATGCTAATGTATATGTATAGGCTAATAATTCGAAGTCTTTTCTTTACATACGTTATTATTTTTTTCTAACATAAATATTTTCAGTTAGGCTTCCATTGGGAAATGTTGCCTCCACAACGGAACTCTAACTGACAACTGAAAACTGTGTGAAAGTGAGAAATCAAGCCGTAAATTCAGAAACTGAGAGAGTTTGGTTTTTACCTCATCTCGTCTAAACTATTGAATGTATCTAACTATAATTTTAAAACGAAGGTATATTTTAGTACAAAATTTTAGTAGACAAGAAAAAATATACAAGAAAGTTGATAGATTTTTCCAGGAGGAATTCCATGATAGCGTAGCTGCCGTGATAAATAAACAAACTTCATTTTATTTACCTTTGCTAGATGAATTTTATTCGATGATCAAACTTATATTTTGCGACGAGACGACCAAGTTTCTCCCTCATTTATTTGCACGAAATCTTCATTTAAACTTTCTGGTCTAATTGAACCGTAAATTGGAAGAAAATGAGTATTATTTTGTGCCGAACGAACTAAGTAATTAAGTAAACATAAAAATAGGACGTTAAACTATCTAATAGAATTTCTTTATAAATACTAATGATCTCGTTGTTGACTTTCAGCCATAGTGGTAATACTCAATGTCAATCAAAACACTATGATATAATTCGTACTATATTTTGTACATAGTTTACCAACCATTACATTATGTTGCAGCATCTGGCGTGCACAAAAATCATTACTGGACCAGTTTGTCACGCCTTCCGAAAGCCTCCCGCCTGGACATCGATTACTATTATACTATCAATTACATTAATCCCTAAACAGACGCCGGACTCAGGTGGGCCGAAGCAAAGAAAACATGTCTAGGGGGGACTATCGAGCAACCCTAAAATGGACTGTATTTGCGGAGCATCGGTCCAATCCATGGCCCATCTAACAGCTTGCCCAGCCTGCCCCGCCACATGTTCATGGCACGATCTTTAAAAATTCCACAAGCAGGGCAATCAGTGCGGCCACGTTCTGGGCCACAAAACATTTACAAATTTGCCATCGAAACGCTAAGAAGAAGAACATTATATTTTGCATTTAGATTCCATATTTTATCAATATCCGTTTAGATCTTATATTGTCCCCTAAACCTAAACGGATATGGATATAATATGAAATAGAAATAAATGACGGCCCAGTTGCCGGGTTGGTAGATGCTTGCCTTTCACGCCGCTGGTAGTGGGTTTGATTCTCATCCAGGATCGATATTTGTGAGGATGAACATGTCTGTTTGTCCTGTGGCTGGATATTATATAAATAATAAAGTTAATATTTGCATTAATCTGTACTCGTCAAAATCAGAATGTAACATTCAGGTCCCTTTGAAACTTTGCATATATTTTTTATTGGGTCATTAAACAGTTACAAATTACTGTATAATATAATAAGAGAAGATTAGTAACGGTAGTAAACGTGTAACTCACACCAATGTCCGCAAAATAATAGTCAAGCAATTTAATCTTAATCTAAACTCGCGCTAGTTTACATAAGGCGTTAAAAGGTAATCTCGATTATTATTTTAGATGACCAATGGCAAGTTTTTTTAATTTTGAAATATAAAGTGCAAATATGCCTAAATCTACAAGGTGTGTGGTATATGTCTTTACGCGGCGACGTAGAGGAGCCCGCACTCCGGCGTTAGGTCGGCACCTTGCAGTGTAGAACAGCCGAGGAACACGCGACTCTCGCCGCATCATCACAGATCTAGGTACAATGTAACACAATTGATCTGTACAGTCAAATTTGTTATTGCATAAACCATACAGCATCAAACATGCAAGAAGTTTTCTTCTGGATGGAGTCCTTGGAGATGTAGGCTTAAGTTTTTTTATTTATCAAGAAACTGCGGGTGAGGCAGTTTTGAATGATAGCGTCGGAAATGCATAGCACGTAATTTTTTTTCTGTACCATTTCAAGCCTTCTGTATCATTTTAATATAAACTTCATAAATAGGACTCCAGATGGGGACTGCGTACTCTAGTTGTGAGGGGATTAAAGTTTTATATAATAATATATTGTAACAATGATAAACAAAAACCACCCTGATTAAGACTCTTCTAAATATGAGATCTTCCACACAATCTTCCTTTAAAAAACTATTTCCTCACAAAGAAATATTATTTTACCACTAAATAATTACTATCATAAATGAAATAATAATTGTACATGATCCAATACTAATAAAATACCTGATTTCATAAAGTTAATGTCATTTAAAGACGTTCAAACATAGCGTAACATCTAATTATTTAAGACCTTGATATGTATGTTTAATGTATATGTTCTACCTACACCTATGTTTTACAAATAAACTATTCTGATTCTGATGCAAATATAAGTCACAATTAGTATGATTAATCTATTTTCACCTAGAATTCTATAAATAAAGTTAATTTGTAATATTACATGTCATGTTCTGGATAATTACCAGCGCTTTTGTTGTGGCGCAGCGAATGAGACAGTCGCCGCGCCACTTCGTACCCGGGCTCGATCCCCGCTAGGGCAACTATTTGCGTCACCCATAAGTAGTTGTTCAGGATCTGGGTGTACTTGGTGTCCTTGTACAGGCTTTGTCTTTAAAAGAAGTCTAAATGAATAAAATTGTATTAATTTTAATTTAACAAATATCTAGTATATAAATTCAAATAATAATGTACATATATTTAAGAGTTTATTAAGTAAAAAAATACGTTCTTAGGTTAGAATATGTCGGATTGTAACCATGTAACTAACACCTTGTATATAAACTGTACACCTCGATTTACTAAAAGCATAAGAACGTCAAGACATCAGCTTTTATAAAAGGCATACTTACTTTACTTTTTAAGAGTGAATCTTTGTATGAAAATTGAATTGGGGCACACCGACAATATTTTGGGATACCCTTTGGTTTGGGCACATAATCTGGGTGATGGGTATTCGTTTGACCGGGACGTAATCGCCAATAAAGTAATATCAACACGTCGTCGGCATGATACTTGAAAGCTAACGGAACATGCAGGAATTTATTCAAAATTTACTCATATAACTTTGAAAATACGGTTTATTTTTCAGTTGAATTTGGAATGGCTTTTTGGCTATTCTACTAAGACGCTATGACAGAGTGTCTCTACAATATCGACGCTGAGCAAATTTTATGTTTTTGTGATACTGAAACATCTACAGATGATACTCAAGATAGTATACTTAATCTTTGACTTTTGGATATTAACTTCTCATTCTTTTAATTTGGTTCAATGTTTTCATATATTTCATTAAACTTAGGTTGTTGGAAATAAAAAAATGGAATGATAAGTTCGGCAAGACGCGAGTGATACCTCTGCTGTTGCAAGGGTCTATCCGCTATGTTCCCCGCATAGTAGGCTGTATGCGTTTTATCATCGCCGAAAAACGCCTTTCGCAGATTCTATTATACCTAAACAGTAAGAATCTATGCATGGTGATAGGCAGAATTTCTACTACCCACTAAACAAAGACCTCTTTAAGATTGGCGTCACAGATTCTCTCTGTGCAGAAGGTGCATTTAGAATAAAGAAACATCAGCACACGTCACTTACTGCTATACTGCAAGAGTCTTGCCTGCTAACGGGTAAAGTTCCTGAACGATCCGATAACACTGCAGGAGACCCTCAAGCCAAACGATCGTGGCCTCCTAAACTTCTAGACACAATGGCCTATTAAGGAGGTTAAATGGAGTAACCAGTCACCGAACTAACTAACTAAAATCAAAACAGTGTCACCCAAGTGAGGACAAATACAAATTTCATTAAAAAAATTACTCTTAAGAATAATGTTTATACCTTTTAGTAAATTAAGGTTGTTGTAAGTTTTCCCTGCCTCATATATTTTATTACGGAGGTAATATTAGAAATGTTTTATTTTTCTTTCCGTCTCTGACGTGTTTACAATTTGTTAAGTAACTTTGAGAAGTATTAGATGTGATTAGTTAACAACTTTTGTTTCCCCCAACACAAATGGATTTTTAAGTACTTTTAATTCTTTAATTATTTTATTTATTAACGTACCACGTGTACCTTATGTCACATATAGATCTTGATCATTTTGTTGGCAAGGTATTGCAAACTTTTTACTTGACGATAAACATGTCCTCACTAAAATATAAACTGAGGCCTACACCTTTTATTTTGGGGCTGATAACATTAGCCCCAAATAATGACGATGCATCAGTAGTGATTTAGGCACTATACAGGTAACTTAACAATCAACATAAGCACAATAGCAAACCTTTTCTCACTAAAAATAACAATTTACCCTGGGATCCCAGGCCCGGCGTTCGCTAAAGTAATTGATTAAATTCATAAGTATTATTACAATATTCAACATTTTCATTACGGCTACGAATCAGAAGTTTTCCCAATAACACCCCTGTAAGTAGGTACTTGGCGGTATTTTGATCCAAAATTATATTCAAAAGTTTTAGCAAAGATCATACCGAGAATGGATATTTTTAGAAACTTTATATTAACTTAGACCCAATTTTTCTATATTCGGATAAATTATCTTGTGGCCGTAAATTGCTGCTCGTGTAGTGCTAGTGGGATTTATTTTCCACTTCATTTCTACTAGGAAAATTTATTTCTATTTACCAAAAGAAATATACATTACACTGAATACAACTTATATTTATAAATACTTTGATGATTTTCCGATGTAAATCATATAAAATAAAACTCACTAATCCCAAAGAATACCCTATCGAATATAATTAAATATCATTGCTATAATAAAATAAATGTTATAAATGTTTTCATACAATGTGTACCTAAATATCTATGTTACTAGAAATAATAATGTATACAACTACTAGCTGTGCCCCGCGGTGTTACCCGCGTTAAATTTTATACATTTTCTTTGCTATAAACCTCACGGATAACATGTTCTGACTATTTACAAGCGCTTTTTTAAAGTCTACGTGAATAAAAACCTAATTTTATTTTATTTATTTCATTTAAAAAAAATCTAAATGAGCACACCGGAAATATTTAGTAATATATGTATATATATATATATATATATATATATATATATATATGAGTAGATATATAAATAAAATGAAGAGAACCTACTCGTATTTAAAAGTAGAAACAAATAAACTTTACTGGCACACAATAAACTGTGTGTGGATTAGTAATAAAAGAATGGCTAGCCTAGTGTAATGATACATAAAATAATATCACTTTTTCTTTTTCGCCTCTGGTAGACTTCGTTTGACTTGTTAATTTTGTAAATGTACGCGGATGCACCCACCGTTTTTTCGTCTAGCAAGAGGATATTCTAAGTGCTTGAGTGAAATTGAATGCTATTGCTTATTTATTTTATTATGATTCACTGAATGACAACGGTTCTGTGCGTGCATTAGCCTACATAACAACCAATCACAATGTAAGTAAAATACATGACATTTAAAAAATGAAAATCGTAAACTGAAAGCAAAAGAAGACGAAAAAAGCAAGCCCGGAGTTTCTTTGTGGCTTTCTTCTCCGGGTCGTCCACCTAGGCAGCTAGAGAAAGCCGCAGGCTAGCTAGGGTAGGTTCCTCAGCGGCGAGGATCGCTTTGGCCCATTAATGCGTGATCGGTGATCCCGTGCATGTGATCACACCCTCACTTAGAATTTCGTCTTTTGCTTTAGTCTTCAATTCTTTAATTTTAATATAGTAGAACTAAATTTCAAAATAATAGATTAGTACATTGTTATTTATTTAAGGATTTCAGAAAATATATGCGATAAAACAAACCGCACGGACTGACAGATTAATTTTTTTTTTTGTAACTTTTTACTATCCACTTTGTTTATGTGTACTGCATTGTGACCTTGACAAGTACAAGTGTATGTTAATACCCAAGTGCTGAATAAATATTTCATTTCATTTCATTTCATATCATATATTTATTTTCACAAAACATGACAATTGATATTTTTTATTTTATTTTGTATAATTGGGACATCAAACAATTACACATTAATACACAATTTTAAGCAGACTGATAAGGAGCGTAGTAAACATGTAACCCACACCAATGTCCGCGAAATAATGTTAAGTGCGTAGTTAAGAATACTCGCGCGATTTAATGAGAAGCGTTGTAAGGTAATTTTGACTATTATTTTAATAAATCAATGGCCATGCTTTTAAGTTTTGACTTAGAAAGTGAGAAAATATCTAAATTTACGAAGTGTGTGTTATATGTTTCTTTCTTTTATATAAACAATAACATTAAAGTAACGATAGAAAGGTAAATTACATTCAAATAAATGTGCGTAGCTGATGTGTTTTACAAATTCCAAGGCTCTTAAGGTCCGTGGGATTAGGTTTAACAAAAAGAAAATACATTTCACTACAAAAAGACGTTTTACAGATTTTCTAGATTATATGTATTATATTATATTATAGTATGGATGTGTATACATGTGTGAGGGACCAAATTCTATAATTTATTGTGTGCCTATTCTCTATTGCTAAGTAAGTTCTCCTTTGGAAGGTAGGTATTTAATTATTCTGTCGAAAATTGGTAAGATCGTGTTAGTTTTATGGTACAGATCACACAATCGTGGTAACAAAAATAACATTGAGCAAAGATGTCTTTAACGTATTTTTTGTTAAATGACTTTTCAAGGCTGTTTCATTATCAAATCAGATTCAGCAGAGGATAAAGAATATTGCCTAGTTGAGAGCAAATTATAAAATGGGAAGTGTTATTTCTTCTTATCCGCCAATGCAACTCCTGTAAGCTAGGATCAGCAGTGGCACACAAATGACAGTGAGCTGTGAGACTCAGGCATGCCCCGGGGAATTGCTTGGACTGCCTTAGATCCCGCAACAAATTTAATCAGAAAGAACACTAGAGAGGCCAGCTGAAAATATAAAGTGGACAGTATAGCTACTTTTAAAACACCAACAACCTCGTAATACTACATAATTAACACCATAAGCAATAACTTTTGTTCTGCAACTTTTGAAAATATGTTGGATTTTATTTTCATACAAAAATAAGTATTCATTTAATTTCCCGCTTGAATATTTATATTCTACGAGCAACGCAAAAACGCGCACACGCGCGGGACCTTAGTCGTCCGCACGTCGCGTCGTCCTATCGTTGTTGAATGAAACATAGACCTACAAATGTCACGACATTACAATAAAAACTTATATAATTGTTTTATTCAAAATTATTGTGCCGATGAAACTGATAGCGAAATAATTTAAATTGTTTATTTCAATCATAACTAGAAAAATATCATGCCCCACAAACAAACAAGAATATTAGACTTAATTTTACAATCATATTAAATCTCCTTTACACTAAAATATTTCTAGTACTTAAAAACTTCTAAACGATTTAGTCTGGGGCCAAGTTCACATCACTAACTTTGAAAACTATGTCAATCATCTGTTTAGTTTTATAAAAAACATGCCCGGAGTCAAATGCAGCGAAGATGAGTTCGATAAGTAACTACTCGCCGGGTGCGCCGGGCCCGCCCTTCTTGCCAATGAGGGACTTGTGTGTGTGTGGAATGACGCATTTTTATTTTTCATGTATGGAGTTATATCAGAACTCGTAGAACAAAAGTTGTTGCTTATGATGTCAGCAATTTATCCCTGCAAGGGTGTTGGTGTTTTACAAATAACCCTGTGTAAACATGATAATGATTAACTATATGTGAATTGTGTTTGTGACTAAAAATGTACAGCTTAGAAAATGCCGCAATGAAATTGCAGCATTGACTTTGACCTGTAGCCTTGTTTTCGTTATAAGACAACTGACCTTTATTTTATTTTTCCGACGTTTCTACTAAGTAGCTATGATCGTAGTCACGAGGTGATTGGCTTAGCGGTGAAATTTCGCTACTGAGGTCGTCTATTTGATTTTCAGATCACAGATTTATATTAATATCCCAAACTAAAATAATTCATACAATAATATAATATTAAACGAACACAGTTTCTGAAAAACTGACCTGTAAGGAATTGATTTAGCTAGGTCTCGTGACTGGGAGAGTTTGTATTCATGAGGTATGAGAAAAACGACTGGATGTCGATCGCTCTGGTACCAACATTTATATTAGCTATCGATGGAGAAGCAACATGTAGTGTACTTAGTCATTATTCAGACGACTCATTGGTGTTAAGCATTCAACCACATATAATTATGTCGCTGGTTCAATTCTTGGGTCCGCATAGAATTATTTATTTTTAATTGAAATTTTTACATGCACACTTTATAGATACTGGAATTAGAAAGGTCACGGTGTAAGTGTGTGTATCAGAAAAAACGAAAGCTTATAATTTAAGACAAATTTCCGGGGCATGTGGGGTTATAGGTTCTGCTCCTGATATATTTCAGTTCAATTCGGATTGCTGTTTCATCATATAAAAGAGCAACAATTATATGTACCTGTTTTTTGTACTTATAAGTACCATAATATGACTTAGTTTATTTCTTAGGCACTAAACCTCAAGTCGCAGAATTGGCCATGACCAACACCCTTTATCGGTCATGGCCAATTCTGCGACAGGCTTTCCCTCGTTTCGATTCTTGACTTTCCTCTTCATGAAGATAAACTTTAGGAAATGATGTATAGGTTAATTGCTTTTCAAATTGAAAAGTCGCACCGAAATAGGCGTGTGCACAAGTAGAGTTGCTAGTCTCCTCTGAGATGAGTAGATATATTACAGCCTCATTTATTATTATACCTACAAACATTACCTAAATATGTACGTCTAATTTAATTAAAAGCGATGCTTATAATTTAATTAACATCGAGGACAGTAAATTAGCTTCATTAATTTGTAATCTGATCTGTCGAATCATGACTCAATATCAATCAGATGGAATGTTTCAACAAATATTCAAATTAGGATTATATATAACATCAAAGAAATCTCGACATAAAATGTATTCAACAAGTGAGCTTGACAAATGCCAAAGGTTTTCACAGAAGTATAAAAAAAGAAATATGTTGGTTTTAAATCTGCAAAATGCTATATTATGAGCGTTTTGTTCGGTTTAAAAAAATTACTGACAGAAACTGGCGACCGAGAAATATGGACGGACTTGGACCTGCGCCAAATAGAGACAGGGTAGAAATATATCTTTTTTAAATCGTAGAAAATATTAAACCTTTTCTACAAATCAAAATGAAAATATCAAAATGGCCGTTACAAACTAGGTATATAGTACCTAGATTATAAAAATACCAC
Organism: Pseudoips prasinana; assembly: GCA_951640165.1. Taxonomy (NCBI): domain Eukaryota; kingdom Metazoa; phylum Arthropoda; class Insecta; order Lepidoptera; family Nolidae; genus Pseudoips; species Pseudoips prasinana. The sequence continues at coordinate 13,066,499 of OX621239.1, forward strand.
GCCACTTAAATAATGATACTTAATTAAATAATAAATATCCGGGATATCACAGAGCACCATCTAAGTGTTAGTCGATACTCGACAATGGGTGGAAATACTTATTAACTATTCACACTGAAAACACACAGAAATTTTGTCTCAACACAAAAACTTGTCTATTGCGAGGATCAAACCCGCAACCTTTACATCAGTTCATTGTGAAGTGAGTCACGGCGGTTTTTGCTGAACACATATTTTTAATTTTATTTTATAAAGTAAACTTACGAGAAATTGCTACAGCTGAGACTGGATATGGTCTAAATGGGAACAGAATTACATTTATCGATTCCATTAAAATATTTATCCTCAAACCTAATTATGTCTAAGAAAACTAAATATATAATAAAACTTTAATACTTATATAAACTAAAATAAAATAAACTAACTAAAGGCAATCCAATAGGCGCTCCGCATCGGCATCAAAGGTTATCGTGCCCAGAAGACTGGCATCATTGCCACGTTGTATGGCAATGCTTATTCTCTGTATATTTTATAATGTTAATATTTACTATAAAAACTTCCCTAACTGATTAGGCAAAATAAAAAATTGAGTGAAGAGAAGTTCTAACACCGCACCGCTTATCTTAATAAGTCGGCTTTTCGGGGAAATATAACTGTAGTTTCTTTTATTTCAGATTTTTTTTATTTTTTATTCACGGTGTTAGAAACTGAGTTTCTAAATCACAACAGTTATATCTTGCAACCACACTAATATTATAAGGCGAAAGTTTGTGAGTGTGTATGTTTGTTACTGCTGCACGTCTAAATAGCTCGAGCGATTTTAATCAAATTTGGCATGGAGTTAGATGACACCCTAGATTAACACATCACAGTATATCACAGTAATATAAAGGCGAAAGTTTGTGAGTTTGTGAGTGTGTATGTTTGTTACTCTTTCACGCAAGAACTGCCGGACTGATTTTGATGAAACTTTGTAGTAACATAGCTTATATATCCGAATATATGGGGTATAATTTATAAAATTTAACGCGGGTAAAACCGCGGGGCACAGCTAGTGTTTTAGATAATACTTTAGTACCAGTTGGTAATTTGTGAGGTAATATATGTTTAAACTTTTAATTATGTATAGTTATCTGTTAGCTCGTTATTAATTTAGGTTTATGGATGTTATAATGAGATGTTAACAGTTTGCAAGAGTTTGGTATTTTACGAAGTTGCAGTATTAAATAAATTTCATCAATGTAATGTCTGATTAGTATTGGCTAATTAATCAATAAGTGTACCGCCTACCTGTAGAAATCATACTAATATTAGGTATAAAGGCGAAAGTTTGTGAGTGTTGTGTTTGTTACTCTTTCATGCAAAAACTACCGAACGGATTTTTTTTGGTGAAACTTCATAGTTATATCGCTTGTATATCCGAATAACATAAGGCTATTATTTATAAACTTTAACGCGGGTAAAACCGCGGGGCACAGCTAGTAATACTATAATTGAAACTGACCTAAAACGTTTACTTTATCGTATGAGCAGTGTTTACCCTAGAGACCAACAGCTTAACGTGCCCTCCAAAGAACGGAGACGCTCATATATTAAATCACTTCAGCGGTCACCCATCTATAGACTGACCGCGTGCACAGGTGCTTAACCTCGCCGATCACTTACGGGCCAATTAGAGTGGCTGTGAGCGCCTCACCTAAGAAGTGATGGATATTGTATATAGTTTAAGGGTAAGTCACGAAAATAAATATTTTTGGTCTCTTCAGTTCATCTCCAGATGGAATGGGACCCATAAGGGGACGCGTGCCGTAACACGAATACGTGATACTCTTTTAATAATATGTTCCTTCGTTAACATGAGAGAAAGCACACTTAAGTAACATCTCTCTCTCATGACATTTCGCAAGCTTGTACTCAAAACCTTAGAATGAACCTATTAATCTTGTGTTTAAATTTGTACAATTTTATTGATTAATTTGTTAATGTTGCTATAATTTATAAATTTTATATTAAATGTATCCTTAGGCTAATAATTAATACAATATTTACATGTTATATTTTATTTATATTCAAATTAGGAAATTTAAATTAGTTTTTTAATTCTGTGATTATTAATTATTATATTTCAAAATTTTAGACTAATGACATAATGTTCCTGTAGATGTGGTGCTTACCTATAAGTGGTCGCTATATTTGGTTTATTTAATGTATATTTTGATTTCTCTGTGATTGTATTAGTATAAGTTGCTGTTTGATCCAGCGCGCCTAATATATGAAGATAGGACTAGCTGGACTTAAATGAAAGCAGTAAACTGTAGTATACTTTTGTATTATAAATAACGGTACAATTGTTTGGAACTGCTAAGCGCGACAATGTGTTACGTGCGTTCGGTATGGCTTATAGTTTCACACTCGTGGGTGATGGAAGGGCGGTTAGCTGGCTGGCCGCTGCGTGCGCGGCGGTGCCGGTACGAGCGTACCGTACACCCGCGCCCCCGCCGCGGTGCCGTCCCCTCTCAGGCCTGGTGCGATGTGTCACGAACAGTTGCCGTTGGTGAGCCAAATAAATAAATAAAATAATTAAGTATCTATATTATTTTCCTGCTCAAATTTTGGTTATGGCGGCCCAAATTTGCTCCAATGATCGCCTCACTGGACGTTTGTTGCGTGTAAATAAATATCTTGGAATGAGTAACACACTGCTATCTGATCCCAAACCAGGCAGAGCTTGTACAGACGCCAGCACATCCAGCTACGCCAATCTGTCAAATTTCTTTTATAGATTTTCAACGGTATCACATAAGGATAAAGTTCACTTTCAATTGGGGAAATTTGACAGATTGGAGTAGCTTGATGTGCTGGCGTCTGTACTATGGCAACCAGAGAACTTTTAAACATCCTTACTAATATCAAGTTCAAGTGTATGGAAGTATCGACATTTTTAGAGTAAAAGCTTATAACTTATTCTTTAGGCTGTTAATTCGATATAAATTTTTAGTTTTACCCTCAAGTGTGCAACATAACAATAGGGAATATAGGGTAAAAGTTTGTATGAAAATATCTAAGGTTTATGTGAATGTTTTGTAATAATAATACTTAATAAAATCTGGGGACAATGTCACACAGATCATCCTAGCCCCAAACTAAGCAAAGCTTGTACTATGGGTACCAGGCGACGATATACATACTTATATAGATAGATAAATACTTACATACATAGAAAACATCCATGACTCAGAAACAAATATTCGTGCTCATCACACAAATATTTGCACTTACCGGGATTCGAACCCAGGACCACCAGCTTCGTAGGCAGGATCACTACCAACTAGGCTACGGTGACCGTCAGTTGTAAGTTTGCGAGAAGAGAAAAAGTATGAGAGAATTACACAATGTGCGGATGAAGTCGCGGACACAGCTAGTACTTATATATTTTTTTAATATATACGTATTATAATATATACGATCAAATAATCTTGATCATTATACAATAAAAGATGAAAGTCAGGCCAAACTTAATCGATTTACTTTTGACGCGGAAATACGAGAGTAACAGTCTTTCTCACGTACCCAATGAGAGTGATCCAGTATCTATGTATTAGTAGGGATTCCTCTTAAGGAAGAATTACTCCCTTTCGCCACAATTGACTTGAAAGAGGAAACAGTTGATTAAAATTTATCAACAAGCCTTATTCAATTACTTATGTAGAAAACCAAGCTTGATTTACAGCGCACATTTAACATCTTGAAGATAAATTTTGGATTAAATTCCCGCAAAGTAGATATCTGAATTATTTGAGCGTACGATCTGTTTGGTGCTCCCGTTTTATTTGATGTTTCGTGCTTTGATATAACGAGAAGTTTTTGTTTGTTTGACAAACAATCGTGAGAGAGCCACCCTGCTCATATTCCGGAAAATACGACGGAAATACATGTATTTCCGTGTACAACATTAGTTTTTAAGCTTCTTTTTCATAAAACCTACCAACGAGACAACGTAGCCGGCGGGATTTGGGGGATGTTCATAAATCATTACAGTTGTTACATACACTATTCTTGGCTAGTAAATGTCAGCATTATTTTACTGAATAGCCGGTAGAAAATAGTTAGCTTAGTGAATATATTACAAACAGAATGGTGCACCTCTTTGTATTTAGGCTATGATGGTTAATATCAATGGAGACTAGGCAATTAGTCTAAGTTTGTTTAACATGACTTTTCTAATTAGCCTTGGGTGCTCTCACACACTGCGATCAGGTCTGATCACTTTACGGGCTTTCTGAGGCACGGGCCTCTGACACCGTCGACTTCCAGGCCCCAGCAGTGTACGACATCAGGCCGATGATGATGATGACGATGTGTACCTCATGAAAATGTATTAATAGGGTCTCAGTGATAAATGACACATTTAATGACACGCACAAACCTCCCAAATTATAAGAAAAAAGTTTTGTATCCGTAGAAGTAGGACTAATAAGTAGTTAAGCACACACACACTCACTTACTCGCACATTTACTCGTTAGTAATGGTATCGTATCGTCTTTTTACTGCTATTTTGAAGTTTTTTCTTTTCTTATGATTGTAATTTTTTGTAAAGTCTTTTATTTAGTGTGTATTAAGTTTTACCTATTTTAATTAATTTAGTACGTTGAGGAGAGTGGCCTGATTCCCAGAATCTTTTTTATTTGAAAGCTGGTGTTTCCCGCGTGGTCCAGTTCTGAAAATGCCATCGGTGAAAAATTCTACCACCTAAGTCTTAATTTTACACAAAAATACCGGCGAATTGAGAACCTCCTCTTATTTAAAGTTTACTTAGTTTGGGAATCAGGAACTACAACTTTTTAAATTATTTGTTTTGTGTGAAAATAAACAATTTTTTTTTAAGTAGGAATGAGTTGTAAATACGAATAGTCGCGAAAATAGCTGCCAGTATTTTTATATATTTAAGTTACTTTCAATTAACCTGAGAATATTACCAAGGAGCTCATACTAAGAAAATAACAATGTAATTTGTATAATAAACGTCTTATTCCGTAAATAATACTCATTTGCGAATAAAATTACGAAGAATGCATACGCCCAGTGTTCATAATACGTAATATAAAGGATTTGTGAATTTTGTCTTTGTCATATTTAATACACAGTTGGTATATTTCATTGTGAAGGTACTTGCTTTAAGCAAAACATATTAAGGTGCTCGTCGAGCAAATGGAGACGTAGCGTAAAGCTTAGTTCACATTATTTACATTACAAAAAGCTGTGGTTTAATATAAAGTTTAAATTGTAACATAGGCATGAATTTTCAAGTTCTCCAGACGTTTTAAGTAATTTTCTCTATAATGATTGTATGCACGTTGTTGCTTTTTAACAGCTATAACCGATTTTTAAACGTTTGCTTAAATTTTTGTTTCGAATGATTACCGTAGCGTGTAATTTTATGACAGTATATTGCGACAAAATACGATCAATTTTTTATATATATTCACTTATAGCAGTGAAATTATATATTTGAGCACGTAAAACCGTCGGTCCTGTACCTGACCTGTTTCCGGTTGTGTCGCTAGTCGTCTGTCAGTATGTCAAGACCCTTTTTCTCAGGAACGCGTAAAGGTATCAAGCTGGAATTCTGAAATTTCTAAAGACAACCGTTTATGCCGCAAATTTCCGACTCTCGCAAGGGAATCAAAACCTTCAGGGTACTTCCCGTGAACTTAGAATCTTGAAATTTGGTACGAAGCAACGTCTTATATTACACACGTCTTATAGCACAGATAAAGCAAAAATTGCGAAAACCGTGAACTTTATTTACATACTAGCTGTGCCCCGCGGTGTTACCCGCGTAAAATTTTATAAATTATTACAGCTCCTCTCCCGTAGGTGATAGCGTGATAATATGTAGCCTATATGTTGACCCCACCTCTTTGTAATATTCATGCAAAATTTGAAGTAAATCCATGCAGTATTTTTTGAGTTTAGCCCGAACATACATACAGACAAACACAGACAAAAATTCTAAAAACTATATTTTTAGCTTCGATATCGATTGTAGATAACGCCCCAAGTATCCTTTTCAAAAACTATTCAATGTACAGTTTTGACTTTCCTACGATTTTATTATATGTATAGATACTAAAAATATTTTCGATAGTTTTAATTTTAAACTTACCACCACTTTCCTCATGAACGCGTAGAGGTGTTAAATTGAAAGTCATATCAATTAAAAGATACCCCAATCTGACAAATTTCCCCAAATGAAAGTTAACCTTACGCTTATGTGATAAAGTTGAATATCTATAAAATAAATTTAACAGATTTGGGTAGCTGAATGTGCTGGCGTCTGTACAATGTTTTTATTTGTAACACAAAATATAATAAAATCCTTTTAATATTATACCCATTTTACCCGTTACATAAAGTTGAAAATTTCAGTAAAAATTAAATTAAACGGGCTCAACATAAAAAATCTCCTACAGAGTTATTTAAAAACTCAAATCATCATCCTACAGAAAGAACGGAATGAACTTAAAAACTTCCCTTATTGAAAATTTATCAAAGGCCAGCCCTTTGATAAATTTCCTGTAAAGGACTTTTGAAGTTTTTCCACAGTTTTTCTCGTAATCTATTCGCCGTCAACCCGTCTAAAGAATATTGCAGTCAATACAATCTGGAGGGGCGACCCGGATATCTGTGAGGGAACAAGGGATATGCCCGTCATCTATCGAGGCAGCTTTGGAGAATGTGCTCTATTTGAACACTTGGCTGTCTAGTGAACTTTGAAACGGGTATATCAATATAATAAACCTTATCCAAGAGCAATGTTTGTAGATGTGGTAGTATATTCTTAACTACCGACGCATTGTATAATTGTAATTGTATAATTTTATGCATATCAAGTTATATAGTCTTTAATATGTTGTAAGTAAAATGTTAAATAGTCCTAAATTATCCTTATTTTAGACTACCTTAGATAATTAAAACTGTAATTTTCCCAAATAAAATAAAATATAGATTGGCGATATGTTTGAATCCTGGTTTTGTTTTTGTTTTTTTAACATGACGTGTGCAGCTAACCTATGAGGCTTTCACTGCTTCACCGGACTATAGAGGTGAGCGTGGGATCAAACAGTCTAGCAAATCAAAACTATAAACTAAACACCCGCGCTGAAGGGCACCCCCTTTGGGGATCGAACCTCGACTCGGGGCGGTTACTGGCGGGGAGTGCGAGAGGGCGTATCTTTTTAGGGATGTTTTATGCAACTTTCGCTCTACGTTAATACGCGATGCGGGCCGCTCTTCCGGTTTAGGTCCGGAGAGGGCATTTCATCGATTCGAATGCATAGTAAGGGTTATAAAGGACGCTGGTGTTTGAAGCCTGCACCTGTGTGTATGCCTATGGCATCATGGCTCCCAAATAGATGCAGTGATTAAAATGTTGTTCTCAATAGCATTGTAATCACTATATTAATAGCATTAAAACGCGACCGTCGTTATAAACACAAGGTCCGCAATAATAATAATTTTGAATTCGTACCTTAATATAGGTAGACAGAAAGAACCATTCAGACAATATGTAGTAAAATATAGCAGAGACTTTAAATTTCGATAATTATACCTATACATTATCTCTTTGACAATAATTTAATACAAGCTAGCTAAATATCATTACTATTATAAAATAAATCTTATTGTAAATGTTTTCATAAAATCCGTGTACCTACGAAAAAATATAAATTAATTAATTATGTATTAGTACAAACATGTTCTGACTATTTACAAGCGCTTTTTTAAAATAGCTGAAAGCAAATTTTATTTAAATCGACATGGTTTTAACTTTATTCGCTATGGCTATTCAAAAGTTACGGGACTTTAACAAAGTTTTACTCATGGGTTTTTAAAGTTAATTTATCATATTATCGATGAACCGAAGGAGTTCTAACTACTTACTAACTTTTTTGGATTACTTAAAAAACGGACAAGCGCGTATTAGCGTAACTTGGCCTTGGTCGGAATCTTGGTTTTTGTATATTCAGGTATATTTATTGGTTTATCAGTTGGCTGGTTGCCGTATTACAAGCCCTGCCAAGTTTGGGATCAGATGGAAGTGTGTTAGTTGTCCCAAATATTTGTTATTATTATAAAAAAAACACATTCATGGACGAACGAACGTTGGCACCCTCTGGGTACAACCCAATTTTTTTATACAAAGTAATAAAATAAAAAGCCTTTTTATTTGTTCATATGAACTAAGTAACATTCTATTAAGTGGATTAGTAATTATAATGAAATAAAGTAATTTTTGTTAGTATTTATTGGGTATAAAGCAAAATTTTTATTATACAAAGTGATGCACATATACCGTAAACCAATTTTTACACGATACTATGTATGATTGATTCAGATGATATTCGGAATCTCAACATACGGGCTCTCCAAGCGCACTCATGATTTGACATAATAATATATACAGGAATACTTCTACCTCATCATGTCAGCCAAAGTAAGTCTACTGTTGGACAAAAGCATCCCCAAAGAATGGGGGGATATGCCATAATCACTACACTTGGCAATCGCAGTTTGATGTTCATAGTTCGCAGAAAAACGCTGATAAAAAATACCAAATTATGCATAATTAAAAGGCTTCATAAAAAATAATATATTCTAGACCAATATTTTCTTCAGGATAATAATTGTCCTTCTCCATAATAACTGTAATTTGCTGTGTGGTGGTGGCATAGAATATCATCACTCCATCTCATCCCGTGGGGGGCGTCGAAATCGTCCGAGGGAATACCTACCAAAGAACGGGCAGCAGCATTTTTCTGTGAACTATGACCATCAAACTGCGATGGCTAACCCGTCTGCCAACCGTGGCGATTATGGCATATCCCCCAATTCTATGGGGAGGCTTTTGTCCAGCAGTGGACGTACTTTGGCTGACATTATACTAGGCTACTTTGCTTATTTATTTATTTATTCTTAGAAGACCAACAGTTATACAATGGTAACAAAGATAGCAATATAATGAGTCTAAAACAGGTCTTCGCGAATAGGTAATATTGATACTTCATATTTCAATAGGCTTTATTTAAAATTGAGAATTGATAAAAAACTAACCCGTATAAGTAAATAAGTAAATATAGTATAAAAACACTTTAATCTACCATTTTATTGTTTTTGTCTAACCTGGTATTTTTTGAATTAGGTAGCATTTACGCAACCTTGGCCGTGTCGACTGTTAATTGCAAATATTTCTTAATTTAGCTTAAAACACGTTATAAAACTCATACTTCTGTAATCTGTATTAATTTACTGAGACTAAAGATGCTATTTACTGAGAATTATAAAATGAAAAATAAAATATATTCAGGATTTTGATACCTCCATTTGTACCTGTCAAGTTCACTCATTTGATTTAACTTATTTTTAAGTAACGGTTAAAGCTATTTATTTTTCCCAAATGCTTACAATAAACACTTCCAGAGAAAAGTACAATATTAAGCAAAAATATAATAATTGGTGAAGTAGTAGGGTAGTTGTGAAAATAATAAAAATGTATCAGTACGTGCTGTGTGGTGACGGTGAATATCAGAATATCATCACCCCATCTCATCTCGTGGGGGGCGTAGAAATCTCGAGGGAATATCTATCAAGGGAAGGGCGGCAGCTTCTTTCTGAGTACTATGTACTGCCAAGCGTGGCGATTATGACGTATCTCTCCAAGATAATTCGCTTTTGTCCAGCTGATCTAATAGCAGTTATGATGATATTAAGTTTAAAGCGCTCGCACTGAAACAATACATGTTTGTTAAGACCTATGGCTTAGTGATGTGTCGCAGTTAGAATGTAATGTCGAACTTTATGTCAATTTATACAGTTAATTTCAAGTAGAAATACCCTTTAGTCTTAAAAGTCGAATGTTTCGTCGTCCGTTTAAGCACATGTGGAACCTGCGTATCGGAGAACGACACTCAAGTTCCATTTCTCTAAATTGTTACTACCTCATATCGCTTTTTCGTTATATGAGCAGCTCTTCTGGGGAAGTTCCGTCACATTAAACAACTTTTACATAACAACAAATGATCTGTAATTAGTGAGTATAATAGTAAAGTAGGTAGATTTCGTCGGGGAAAGTCCCGGCAACGCTTCAGTGATGCAAGCCATAGCTTATAGAATACTTACATTAACCATTTACCATCAGAGAAGATCGTATCAAAATTATATACCTACTTATGTAGGATTGTCATCTATATATAAAAAAAATATGTTTGTCTGTATGTCCTTTATAGAATCGTAAACCATGCATTTTATCATGTGATGATCTTAAGCAGTTTTGTGCATAAGCCACAAAAGTTTCTGAGTTGGTACGGCAAATCTTCGACAGATGGCGCTACTATCATTCCAATAAATTAAACATATTCCCGTGCCAGTTAATACTATCTATACATATAATAAAATCGTAGGATAGTCAAAACTGTACAATGAATATTTTTTTAAAGGGTAATTGGGGCGTGATCTACAATCTATATTGAAGCCAAAAATATAGTTTTTAGAATTTTTGTCTGTGTGTCTGTTTGTCTGTATGTATGTCCGGGGTAAACTAAAAATGTACTGCATGGATTTACTTAAAATTTTGCATGAATATTACTAAGAGGTCGGGTCAACATATAGGCTACATATTATCACGCTATCACCTACGAGGGAGGAGCAGTGATAATTTATAAAGTTTAACGCGGGTAAAACCGTGGGGCACAGCTAGTATATATATAAAATCAATAAAATTACTTAAATAAAATTAATATTAGAGTAATGTCTTTACTTCAAATTTATTTTAGTTAGTGACGTAGTTAATATACTATAATCTTGCTATTTACTACTGTCCCAGTCGCCTTAAGCCCCTATCTTACCAAAAGTTGTCCGTAAGAAATGGGTTAATGCGATAAGACCGCCCATTCTACATTGTTTTGTACTTGTGGCATTATTATGCATAATTTCCCCTGTGTGTTTGTAACATAAAGGTACATGTATGTTAATCGGTGCAATGTTTTGTTTTGTTCTTGAAACAGAACGTAACAAGGTTTGCAAACTGGGTTAATATGAAATTCCAGGTTATCGCTACATTCATACATTCTCGCAAGCAGTAAAACTAAATAAAATCCAGCCAAGTGCGAGTCGGACTCGCGCACGAAGGGTTCCGTACCGTTATCTATAAAAACGAGCAAAAACTCACGTTTGTTGTTTGGAACCCCCCTTAAATATTTATTTTATGTTGTTTTTTAGTATTTTTTGTTATGGCGGCAACAGAAGTACATCATCTTTGAAAATTTCAACTGTCTAACTATCACGGTTCATGAGATTTAGCCTGGTGACGGACAGACAGACAGCGAAGTCTTAGTAATATGGTCCCGTTTTACCCTTTGGGTACGGAACCCTAAAAGACCAAACATGGTCAAGATACTTCCTGTCTTAAAGCCATCACTTTTTCATAAATTATCAATACTTACGTCATATCGTATAGGCAGTGGTCAGAGTTGTTCAAGCCGCCCAGTAGGCCTCTGACATGGCTTAATAACTGTTGTCTAATGACTACAACCGGGACCGACAGCTCAACGTGGCCTCCGAAGCACGGAGACGCTCAGAAATTATACCATTTTGGTGGTCACCCATGTATGGACTGAACGCGAGCCTAGGGACCGCGTGAGAGCATCTGGCTATCAGCGCCTTACACACAAAAACCAATGAAAACTTTGTTCAGCTGTCAGCCCGAGCCGAATAATAGTGTTATTAAATCACATGGGTAGTGGTTAAGATAGGTGTCAGACAGTTCCAACGGTCTAGTAGGCTTATCGACTATTATCTACTAGATGTGCCCCGCGGTTTTACCCGCGTTAAACTTTATAAATTATAGCCTATGTGTTTATCCAGGGTGTCAGCTAAGCGTTCTGAAGTAGCTTCAAGTACAGACGCCAGCACATCAAACTACCCCAATCTGTCAAACTTCCCCAATCGAAAGTGAACCTTAAGCTTCTCTGATAATTCAAATTCTATAAAAGAAATTTGACAGATCGGGGTAGCTGGATGTGCTGGCGTTTGTACCTATAGCGCGACTAAATGGTGGAATTACATTCCTCCACTATTACGCAAATTCAAGTGTCTTGACAACTTAGAATAAAATTATAGACGCTATTTCTCCTGTCCTGTCTTTTATTCGACTTAAATTCTGCTATGCGTGTTTTACGTTGGGTAGGATCAAGTTTACTATTTAGCCTTTGTAGGCGTCAGCTGAAAATCGGGCTGTAAGTATGTAAAACCAACCTTACTGCAGCATAATTTAACTGCTGCCTTTTTAGCTTACAATATCACACCGAGCTCGTCGAGAGCTATCCGTCGGTGTACACAGTATACGAGTATATAGGTACTGATAAAAACTTACCATATGGTACAGACGCCAGCACATCCAGCTACCCCAATCTGTCAAATTTCTTTTATAGATTTCAACTTTATCACCTAAGCATAAGGTTCACTTTCAACTGGGGAAATTTGACAGATTGAGGTAGCTTGATGTGCTGGTGTCTGTACAATCTTTGTTCTAGTTTTATTGTTTTTATGCGTATTTTACTATGTTATTCCTAAGTTGTTCCTCGTACCCAAATGGTAAAACTGCTGTTGCCACTATAACAAAAAGGGGGTATAACACGAAGGGTTCCGTACCATTGTACGGAACACTTCGTGCGCGAGTCCGACTCGCACTTGGCCGGTTTTTATATGTATGTTGAGTTAATCATATTTTAGCAACATAGGTTGAAGTAATCCTTGGTCACCCATAAATTTTACGAAAAACGCGCAGTAAGCGCGCTCTTCAGTTGCGCGTTTTTCAGCCCCACGTCAGCTTGTTAAAACAAAATACCAATTTTGGAGCGAAAACAACCAGAATTATGTAAACTAGGTTTCAAGTCTTGGTAGGAGGCGCATTATATAAGCTTGAGTTTTAGAAGTATTAACCTACTTTATCCCAGGGGCTTTTCTGTGGACTATATCTAGACTATATATGGCGTAATATTACGTACGTAAGTACGAGCATGTAGCTACTCATTGTAAATTTTGAGCTTTCCAACTTAGCGTTTTATTTCAGTTGGCTAGCTTTAATATATTGTTCACTCTCATTTTATCTGTCTCATAGTACAAGCACCAGTGACATTAAGATGCGCTCATTTGGTTTAAGTGAAAAAAAAACAATGACCACTGCATAAGCGGTATAAACGCCTAGAAAGTCGTGGGCTGGATTTCCGATTTGTGTTGGGGTTAACACAATTGTTTTTTTCACTTATTTTTTGGAGCGTTAAACCTTCAGCAAGAATATCTGTGACAACCATTACTGATGGTCTAGAAGCCAAACAGAATCAGAATCTTGGTTTAGTCTTGGTACTACCAACTGCCAACTTACCTATAACTTTCGAGGTAAGTTGGCAGTAACTTGATTGTCACACGGGAGCTGAACCCAATGGCAATAGTAATATAACAAGGAAAAAGAAGATGGTTTTAGTGAAGTGAGTGCTAATTTTGATCATTATAATTAAAGAAGTTAATGTTTGTGCCAGGTTGTGATTTATCTATTAATGACTGAGTTAACAACTGGTTAAGCAATAGAAAGTTCAAACAGCTTGTACTGTCAAGTCAGTCAAAAAGTAGAGGGTGAGTTGAAAAAGATATTTGTTTGATAGCTCAAAACACCTAGATTTGGTCATGGTATATCAGGAATCAAATTTTTTCGAGGACTGATATATTATATGGTTCACTGTTGAATACTGAGCACAGAACAAATAGACTTGCAAAATTTAAATAAAGGTAGGCTCCCTATTTTGATAAGTCACCTGGACCAAATGAATTCCTCTGATAATTGTCGAATTCATCATCATCATATCAGCCGAAAGACGTCCACTAGTCCCCCAAAGATCTCCACAATTGCCGGTCTTGCGCTATTGTCGAATTGTTTATTTATTATTTTAAGACAACATCTCACTTGGGAAATTAATCCCTGTGTCCCGGGGCACTTTACAAACATATAATTGACGGCCACAAAGTACATCCAAACTCAGGACAACTATGTATGAGTCACACAAATAGTCGAAGTAACGAGGCAACTGTCAATACCGCTAGGCCACACACAAAAGGAAAATAATATTGAAAAAGGACCCAAGAACAAGAAGGTAAATATAATGTCGTCGTATCTCGGCTTATCACTTAGATACTTAGGCAGTAGACATCTAAACAAAGAGTTGGGATAACACAAAGAAAGTTGAAGGTTGCGTCGGTCTTTACGTACGAAATATTATTTAGTGGTCTTGTTTGGTATTTACTTGTATTAAAATTATCCCCTAACTTATTGATACCTTTTAAAAAAATTCTTAGCATTCTCTAGTTAATGAAATTTTTAACAATACTCAAAATTATTATGTAGAACTAATATGCACGTTTTGTATAATATAATATAATATCATTATTCAGACACCGCCATTTGATCCCAAACTAAGCCGAGCTTGTAATATGGAAACCAAATAACTGATATATTACGGATACTACTTTTTTTTTGTAAATACATACTTGTATAATTACACCCATATTCAGGACAAACAGATGTTCATGCAATCAAATATCTGTCCTGAGTGGGAATCGAACCCACGACCTGCAGCGTGAAAGGCAAACATTTACCGACCACGCCAACTGGCCCGTCAAACCTTAATAATAATAGAAGAAAAATAAAGAATTGTTTAATATTTGGTCTAAATGTTCAAGATGGACCGATGATCTTGTGCGGTCGCTAAAAACCTCTGGATGCGAATAGCGCAAGACCGGCAATTGTGGAGATTTTTGGGGAGGCCTTTCTCCAGCAGTGGACGCCTTTCGGCTGATATGATGATGATGATGTTAAAAACTTGTCACACAATCTACAAATTTATTATAACTTTTTGGAGATGTATGGAGAAAGTCATTGGCCAACAGTGAGATATTCTAAGAAAATTAAGAAAACAGAAACTAATATACTACTGGGCTTTAGGTAGCCTGTTCAACCTATTTGTTTGGAACGAACAAACAAAAAGTTTGGACACCGAATATTAGTTAAACAATAAACAGGAAAACAAGTACAACATAATATTTATTTTATGTTTGCAACCAATGACATTATTTGCAATACTGTTTAGTGTATGTTTGTTTTGTCTATTAGGGTTAGTTTCCCTGGATATATCAAATGTGTTGTGTAAGAGTAATAGATATGTAAAATTAAATGAATTGTAGTCATCTCGTAATATCAGAATGTCTCATTTAATTCCGTCTCAGAAAAGCCTAGAAATAACCATAACAGGGAGGAATTGAAGGAAGAAAATGAAATAAAATCTCCGAAACGGCTTTATTGATAGTAATATAATCGACAGAAGTGGGTCTTTCAGGTTTAAAAATGATGTTAGGACTTACCTTTGAAAAAATTCAATTTCACGAGTGATCACGAACAAAATGGGAAGAACTCAGTCAGCAATTTGCTTTGATACATGTATGCATTTCCATTTTTAGAGTTACGTACCCAAAGGCTAAAACGGGACCCTATTGCTACAGCTCCGCTGTCTATCTGTCCGTCTGTCACCAGGCTGCATCTCAAGCACCGTGACAATAGTTAGACAATTGAAATTTTCACAGATGATGATTTTGTGTATAACAAAAAATACTAAATCTCTGAATAAAATAACAATTTAAGGAGGCTCCCATACAACAAACAGGATTTTTTGTTCGATTTTGCTCCATATTGATAACGCCAACAGGTAGAAGCTTGAAATATTCACATAATATCTAGTTATGTATTCATTTTAAAAGTAAATAATAGAACTAAAATAATTTTTTTTTTACATACATCCCATACAACTAACGTGTTTTTTTTTGGCCTTTTTATAGATGGAACTTTTTATGTGCGGAACAATTCATGCGCGACTTCGAGTCGCAATTGGCTGGTTTTTAAAACCTTTTTGCTTAGAAGCAACTTGTCATCGTCATTTTTAATGGAGCATAAGTTTCAATTGCTTGCAAATCATAGTTAATAAATTGTTTTATACAGAAAATTCACAGATAAGATTCACAGAAAATCTATGAAGCAACTCGTCGATTATTATTAAATACATTAAAACATTCTAATTTACTTTAAATTTCGAGATCGCTTGAACTTCCCTATAAAATGTTGTCATAAAACTATGCAATATAAGAAGCAATTGTAAATTTATTAAATACGTTTTCAACATCAATAAATTTATTTCATACAATATTATTGTACAATCTATACAACGTCAACCACGTGAGATGTTAAACAACTTAATAATATGTATTTTTATTTGCAAGATTAACACAAAATGAAGATTTGCTTTTGTCCAGCAGTGGACGACATTGGGCTGATATGATGATACAATTCCAGATGTGTAACAATAAAGGAAGTGGTAATAACCGTTTGACATACCTTTGGAAACCCATTAATTATTCCTTACTAATCATTTTAACTGTTGTGTAGCTGGCGAGGAATATTTCCATGTCATCATGGCATGGCATTTAGGCCAAATGCGGTACCGAGGGTATATCTACCAGAGAACGGGCAGCAGTGCCTTTTTGTATAATATATGACCCGTTAACTAAACGCGGCGATTATGGCATGTCCCCCATGCAGTTCCATTGTGGAGATATTTGGGGATTCTTTATCCAGCAGCGAACGTCATAAGGCTGACACAATGAACTTAATTTTGTAATAAATATTGCAAATTTATATTTTGTTATATTTATGAATAACTGCTATACTTTTTTTTTTATATATAGGGCTTTTAAAAATATCAGGCTGATTGTATAAGACATTGTTGCTTTACTTTCTTACATTATTGACATATTTTTCATTAGTTATCCTGGGTCAATTCTCACACGGCCATATGATCCCAAATAGCTAGTACTATGGAAACCAGATAACTGACATACTTACTACTTTTTTTGTAAACACATATTTATATAGATAATTACACAAACAGATATAATAATAATAATAATAATTTATTCAATAAAACCATAACACCAGACATCATAACGATAACAGGTGGAACGATAATAGCTGCAGTAGTGTTTCCACTGTGTTGCAGTTACTATCGCCTTCTTCCAAAAACCAATGAGTGCGAATTACAAACTGGTTAATTCAATATTAATAGATATGTTCGTTTACAGAAATATCTGTCCTGGGTGGGAATCCAACCACGTTAACCGGCCCGTATATTCATATGTTACTTCTTACAGCCAATTCAAAGTATATTATAAATAGTTTTGCTAAATTTTCCACCTTACACCAACAATACTAAGTTCTATTAAGTTTTTATGAAATGAAGCAAAATACATAAGTAATACCGATATTTATTGAAACAGAGTTCGAATCTACGTTAGCTCTCGAACGGTTCGATAAAACTATTCTAGAGACTCTGGGATGAGTGGTAGGTATTTGCCCTACTGACTTTAATAATAAACTAGTAAACATCTAGACCATTACATAGTAGTCTAGTTTCTATATGAATACAAGTTCTATTGTGTTATGAATCTTGCATAATATATTTTAGACGAGAAAAATTCCTTTGGTCCAAAGTTAGTACAAAATGAGATGAGTGATTTATAAAGATTATAGTAGAGTCATTTATAGTTAGTTATCTTTAACGTTATAGTAGATAGTAAAAATAGCAGAATCGCTAGTGGCTTTAGTATTTTTTTTTAATGTCAGAGGGCGACAAACTAGCAAGTCGGTCACCTGATGGTAAGTGAACACCGCCGCCCATTGACACGCGATACCAGAGGCGTCGCGGGAACGTTGCCGGCCTTTAAGTGTCAGCAAACAAGTGTTGCTGACCCTTCCCCCACTCCAATGAGCTCCAACCTTACTCACAAGCAGAAACACAACATTAAAATTATTATCAAAATACGTTTACAATCCAGTATCCAATTACGATTATTAAGGAATGTCTTCTGTAAGGTGGAGGTACTCCCCCAGATCATTAAGGAATGTCTTCTGTTAGGTACTCCCCCAGTCACACTGCTCTTTGAGCGAAGGAACGTTACCTACTGCCCTGCCTCTCGTAGTATGGCGAACACATCACTTTGTGTAGCTGTTTATATTTTTTTAATAAATTTCAAATAAGCACTTCCGTTCTAAGTTCTATCTAAAATAGATACCAAGTTATTTTGATGAACTATAATCATGATGGTACATAAAAAGTTCGTGGGTACTTGTAAACACTCATTACACGTAAAAAATAGGAAATCATGTATTTAATCGTCGGGCGGGTGAAAATCAGCACCCTCTTTCTAAACCGGGCTCTCTATCGTTAAGTTACAAACGATACGTTCTGGCACTACAAAATACAGGATTTCCTTGCTAACACCCTTGTGGAGCACTCATTACAGCTTACAAGAAATTGCACTTTGATTTTGCACAATGCGGAGCGATGAGTGAATCGCAAAGCATGTTCAAGTGTTAGTCTGTTCGTGCTTGAAACACGTGTGAGTAATTCACTAATACATGTGAAACGTTAGATACAGTGCAGTGTAAAATAGTAGCAATTCATCGTGATGGTTAGTATAAAAAAGACAAAGATTTTTTAAACTGCCAATCCACATGGACTTAGGTAGATGCTAATTTGCATCAATATTAAAACTGCAACTGCAAAGAACTGCTTTTTTATAAGATTGCAAAAAAAGAATTGCAAGAAAATTTTCCAATCGTATTCAACTGGAAGATTTTGGCTTGATTTTGTTTATTATATTCTTAAGTTACACATTATTTTTAATACACACAGGGATAACACTAAAAGACATAGAACGTGATCGTTGATGCATCAAAGGGGGATTTAACTTACGTCTGAGTCGCAAGTCTCAGGCTGAGATCTATACTTAGACTTTGCTCAGACTTTACTTAGACAGAAGTTAATGCATGTAACGAAATTACAATTGGTTTTTTGACTTTGTCTGTCTTAGCTTATGCTAAGGATAATCTTAACTTTAAAAAGTCTATAAATACTATATCAAAGTATAAGCTTAGCATACATTTAGCAAAATTTTACGTAAGTAAAGTTTGAGCAAAGTCTAAGTACGCTCTATAGATCTCAGCCTCAGACTCCGTCGAGTGTTCCCACCTCTACCACGCGATGGACCCGGTTTCCACACGGTGAATCACCGTTTGGGTTACCATTAAATACATTTAAGTTTAAACGTACCGCAATTCAAAATATAACGGCAAATAATCCACGTCCCGTAAATTTTTCATCCGACTTAGAAACACAGTTTGTAATAATTCTTTTTCAAAAATAAACCTGCTAACTATACTGAAATTACCTTAAACGCTACCAAAGCACTAAGTAGGGCTCAAATTTTTGTAATCAACCTGAAATTGTAAGTCGAGGCCAAAAATAGCTCTACAATCTTTGGTTTCGAGTAATGAAGCTATTCGCTTGGGAAATCTGTTCCATTGTCTTTGCGCTACCTATTTAATTGGAAAAGGTGGTAAAGTGTGAGGTTAGAGTGAGAACTAATTTACAATTGTACATGAAAGTTTTGATAAATTCCTTGAGTTATGTGAACTCCCACTGATATATATTAGATATATAGACTCACGGAATAGGAACATATTATAATTATAACGAAACAATTTTCATACGTCGGGGGTTGAATAATTATACTATGTTATAATGTAATTGATATTGTAAATTTTGAAAGTTTAATTAAGATTTTTTTTCAATATGTAAATTGCTACATTTTGGCCGCTATAAAAAATCCTTAGCAGCATCAATGTAATACTATACATGGTAGTAAAACAAGTAAAAGTTTAAAAAGATAATGAAAAAGAATATTAATTTGTTATACTAATTTGATGCGGTGTCAAACTAGTTGCAGGAAATTATTTGACATTACAATAAATTTATGTAAGTAATAAGTATAGTAATTGAGAAAAATTCATACAAAACATAATTTTTCCATAATCACCAGTCGTCAAGAAACATCCTTAACTAGATACTAAGAGCTAAAAATATGTCGAAGGGTTTATGATTTTAGACTTGTAAATCCTCACTCAAGAAGTAGGACTAATTTTAAAAATAAATCTCTGGTTTTATGTACATCTGTGGTATAAGGTCTCCCAAATCAATGAACAGCTGTTTTAGATTTTTATATTTATTTAAATAGCTTTCTGTCAAGACAAAACTATTTCGATTGACAGTTACAACGTCAATATTATTTATTCCTTTATCCCTGGTTTAAATTCATTATCCTTTAATCATAAATTTAGATTGCTGGCAGTATTCGTGTAAATTATTTATCCGGATAAAATTTGGAATATACCAAACTTTCCAAAAAAAGACAACATTATAATTTTTGTTATTAATGTATAGAGATTTGCAGTTAAGGTTAATTTAGAAATATTCAATTTCGTAATTGAGAAATAATATATGTTTTTTTTATATTAAATTGTTCTAAAGGGCCGACACGGTGAACACCTCATTTGTCAAAAGTGAGGCGGGATAGGCAAGGGTATATGAAAAAATTATGAAGCTCCGTTTTTATCTCCTTTGATATATCATCAATTTCATTTTTCCATATAATCCTTTGAACTTTGTACCTACGCAATGGGCAGGCCAGGGCTTTTGTTTATATTACCAAATATTTATTTATATAACGATTTATCACACTAATATTATAAAGGCGAAAGTTTATGAGTGTGTATGTTTGTTACTAAACGGCTGGAGCGATATTAATAAAATTTGGTATGGAGTTAGCCGACACCCTGGATTTACACATAATTTTATAAATTTTACCGCGGGTAAAACCGCGGGTCATTAATATGAGTATTGACTAGCTTAGTTTGCAACTATAAATTAAAATACAAATTTTAATTTATAGTTGTTTATAGTTAAGCGACTAGGCGTGCGGTCAGTGTATAGAGCAAAGAATTAATTAATATCTAAGCGCTTCCGCGCTTCGGAGGGTAAGTTAAGCTATTTGCCCTAGCTCATTAGACAGTCAATAAGCTATTTCATAGGCTAACAGCCCAAAGAAGTCAAAGCACAGTTAAGAGCGCATGTAAATAGTTAAACCATTGTGTTTCTATTAAAACTATTTATAAAAAATATTTTTACATAAAATTTTGAGATTAAACCTGCCATCTAGTTCATCTTTAATTTAAATTATGTAGGCATATTAATTACATTATTATTCAAAAAACGGTATTAATATCTTGTGTTAATTTTGCTAATAGTCAGTTTAATCAAGCCGGGATTCAATTTGCACAACCATCTAGCCCGTAAAATATAAGCACATGCAAGAAAGACAATATAAATAAGCAAATTACATGTGCCGGTATGATCCCCAACACGTGTTTCCGTCCCACACGAACCATTCCCAAGGGATGCTAACTCGTCGAGTGCTCGAATGCAACTAAAAATGTTTACTAGTTTAGATGAAATATTTATTAGAATAGATTCTGTTTTATAATGATTTATTGACATGGATAAAAAACTAAAAATATATAAACTGAAGTTTATATATATGCATGATTAATATAATAATATTTTTATTTCACAAAATTATACAACATACAACGTTTACAAAAACCAGGTTACATATTAAGTATTTTAGTATCATTCGTATGGCGAAATCGTCCTTATAGACCAGGGTAGAAAGAAGCCTTTAAAAATAATAAAAAGTGAAATAACTTTTTGAAAAAAGCTGATATTTTGACGGGTGAGTTTTTGATTGTTCTTTTGATATTAATTCAAAATAAGGTGAGAAAATAAATATTTTTTATCATTAAATTACAGCGTATTTGGGACATAAAAAGGTACGTTTTCACCAAATTTAGTTAAAAAAGAAAAAAAATTGTAAAAGATAAAAATAAAAAACCAAAAACTTGGTTTTATGAATTATTCACATAAATTTTGACGTTATGTGAAAAAAGTGTAAATACAAAAGTTTTAGATCTTTTTATTACCTACAACTATGCCATTTGACTTTTTTCGATAGGTCTTATAGTTTTGCCGGAAATCGAGAAAAACCGTTGTTTACCCTTAAAAACTCACCCCCATCCCCCTCCCGACCTCAGATCGCCCGTAAATTATTTTTCCTTTAATTTTTATAATATTCCCCTCCTTTTGGTTTTAAAAATTATCGACCCTGGTCTATTACCCTTAATCGTACGGGGTACGCAACAACACAAAGTTACCGAGGTGAGTACTATCAAAGCAACCACCTTAACCAATGCACCATATAAGCCGTCAAATCAATCTAACAAAAACCTAGGCCTACGTATAAACGTTTTAGCTGGGTCAGTGGATTATCTGACAGTTCGCTATGCCATCAAATCACTAGTGATTGGTAAATCAATAACTCTTCGGTCCAATTTAGGAAAGGTAACGAGAAGCGATAACTCTACGTACTTTATATTTTATAATGTCCTCCCGGCCTAATTTCGGCCACGGCGGCCAGTTTCAATGGAGACTAGCCAACTGGTCCGTATTATAGTGCACAACTGTGTGCGCAAACACAAGGGCACTTTCTATTCCATCACTCTTATGATTCGATGGGACGACTAGTGAGACGACAGGAAAGAGGTCAGGTGCAGAACCGACGGCTTTTCATGATCTCCGAGGCACGGGGGTGTAATAGCGCTATCTTCCATACATGTTAATGAGAAATTTCTTTTTACGAAAAACGTCCCAAAATCACTTTTTGGCCCAACCCGGCATTTGAACCCAGGACCTCATTATCTACGGTTGAACACGCTACCGCTAGACCAACGAGGCGAGGAGTTTTCATTTTATTGCATCATTTGCTCTAACTACTTTTTATTTAACCACAGCCCAAGAAGATGTGATGCTACTTATTAAATCCGCACGAACATGCAGAAGTTTCCCGAGGCTCAGGGCTTGCGACATCTCCTTCCCTCAGAAACCCCATCTGGCTCTCTTCACAGACTGCATTGCTGTCAGCAAGAGCACACATGCCCTTCAAGACCATCTCCAGACTTCCGTCTACAAGGAGAAGTGGATAAACATCAATCAAATCAGTGCAGTGTACCTACAGTATACCTTAAAGGCTTTTTCGACTGCGCCATATGTGGTGGCTGCTTAATACCTGATCCTGATCGTCCTTTTCTCAAAGCACTCTGCATAGCCCTACACCGTAGACACATTGAACTCGCTCCACTGAGGAAGCACCTCAAGCTCACAGAATACATTCCAATCAATTTAGGCGTTATAATACCAACGTCATGGACCTGGGTGTGAAGAGGGATGGGGGAAAGGTCGATGACGTGTGATTACTCACACGTCATCGACCTTTCCCCCATCCCTCTTCATCCCCCATGACACAAGCATATGGTGACCGATGATGGCATGAGGTGCTTACGCTTGTTTCCGACTTGGTAGAATAAATAAAGGGCGAAGATAGGTCCCACTACCTGATCCGTCACTCGCACCCATTTGGGACATAGAACATACACAAGTAGTTAGTCGGGCGGCAGTCCATCAGTATTCAAATTGGACACTACATAGTAGAGTCCACGCAGATTGTACTGTCAAGTGATTAGTTGTTAATACGATTTTTTTTGTTTGTATACATAATGTACGTATCTATAGATTAGGTTAGATAGATAACTTTATAGTACACATGCATAAAACACTATATATACGACTTAGTGAAGCATACGTTATACGACATCCTATATTTTGATCTCACAATAAAATCTACTTCGGTTTTTTTTAATAAATCTTGTGACAACTAACACACTGCTATCAGATCGCAAACCAGGCAGAGCCTGTGTTATGACAACCAGACAACTGATGAAAATACTATATACAACGTGTAACAGAAAGTGTGAACGTAACTTAAGGGGGTTATAGGGTATCAGGACGGCTACCTATGGACGAAACTTCAAACAGAAATAATCATTTTTTATTCAACTAGTAATTTATTTTTCTATCGACAACCTAAATCAACAAGTAAGATTACCGACATTATGAACAACACTAAAAACTCAGCCGCAAGGGTAATGAACCTTACCGCGAACTCTTTGGGTACCTACTACTTAGACTGTAAATAAAAAGTGTGGTTCTGTACAGTCACATAATTTATTATACGTGTTTATTTTAAGATTCAATCAAATGTTTAACTGAATTTTTGCTCTAATTTTTAAAGGTTCCCTGTAACGACATTTTAATCATTCATACAAATTTGATAACTAGGAAAAATCACTTTATTTAATTTAAATTGATATTCCGCAAGATGTTAGATCTAGGAGAAATAAATAATTTAATTGACTTATGTAACTGCAGATATTTTTTTGTGTGTTAAATAGTAAGAATATTAAATTTTTCTTTCAGTATGTGAATATAATCTGGCCGGAAACGAATAGGTACTTAATGTTTAATACAAACTATACAAACTAACCAGATAAACACACGCGGTACGACTACTGATAAATTACGAAAAAATATGTATAATGTACTAGGCTCATATGAACATTAGGGGACACTTCGAATTCCGTCCTGATTTTGTCGCAAGGAACTCTAATACGGCGGCGAATACAAAGGGTTGATGTAGGTAAATAATAAATATTCATCAAAGCGGGCCCCGCGCGTGGCGGCATCTTTGAGAGACTTAAATAGCAGTCAGTTTCACTAACTGTTAGACGTACGCACTAGTCTGAAAGATATTACATACACATTTGACTGCAGAGCAATTATTGTGAGGCGTTAGCGATGTACAAATATAGATTTTTGGGGGTTGACCCAAACCAGACATTTATGTGACCTGTTTTAACTATCCTTTAGTTTCTAGTAATAGGTTACCAGTTTACGAAGTTTAAAAGCTTAAGTGCATACTAGACCCGCATCATTCAAAGTGGATAAAACTTTAGTAAACTTTTATACGACTTAAAAACATCCGGTCCAAGCGAGATTTCCCACTGAACTTTCCAGTGGACGCCGGACGTCATAAACAGTAAGTAGCTCGCCAAAGTAACTTGCTTTCGACTTTACCGCCAATCGCGTGTTACTGTTAAGCACTAAAAGGAGTAAATAATATAGCAGGAGACTTAAGGCTAATATAAAATAAACAAAAGGCACTCTAAGCTGCATTTAGTTTACGAGGTTACGTTTTTAAATGATTTAGATTTTCCGGGCCTGGCCAATGCGCGAACACTGAGGTTGAGAGAAGTTGCAGTTACTGATGCCATTGTCTCACGACGATGGACCTACAACCATGTGTACGAGTGTGGAGAAAGGGGTCACATCCGAAGTACCTACCCTGGAATAACGACGGGCCACCAGCAAGTAGATGTGGCTGGTTCAACTTCGGAGCAGCCACAGGTGTGAAAACTAAAACGAGTCAGGGCTAGGCCAGAGTCAAGCACTACCCAAGACGTCGTCTGTTTGATTGGTTGGGACCCATTGAATTGTTGTGTAAATGAAAAATGGTAGAGCATCAACTTCTCGTGCCTAACAACGTACATTATGCCATAGCCGCGTCAGCTGAGGGTATGATGATAATTATTATGAGTACCGTAGAACGTGATGAATGGAAATCCAGGAGTGAATAGGGACGGAAACAAAATTTTTGTGTGTAGGCAATTTCTTCATTAAAAAAATTTCCTACAAAATCTCGTGATCCCTACAAGATCATCATCTCGTGAGGGCCGCTGGAAACCACTACGGATAGCACAAGCCGAAATGAATTGTGGAAATCTTCGGGGGAGGTCTTCGTCTAGCAGTGGAAGTCTTGCGGCTGATATGGTGGTGATGAGGAAAACTCTACTTTCCTCTATTCACCCCATTTTACTGAAGTTGGTACTGATTTCGTGATAAAATAGCAATTGATCGTTTATTCAGATGGTGCCTAGTAGAGACATCAAATTAAACTGGGGCCCACAGAGATAATTTCGAAAAATATAAATCAATTACCGTGTTGAACCAGACATAAAAATATTATAGTGATTGCATCCCGGCTTGATTAAACTGACAATTAGCGGAATTAACACTAACTAATTTAACTTTGTATTTTGATTGTTATTGAGATTGCCTCCTAATTTAAATTAAGGATTAAATAATATGCCAGCACTTTGATTATTCGAAAGCAGGTTTCAACAATAATAATTAACAGTTTGTTCAGTGTTAATTATGCCGCATGAAAGCTCTCTGGCGTGGTTTATCGATCGTTATCTAATGACTTCATCCGGACTGGAACCATTCGTTTTATAACTCCTCCTTGCTTCTTTCTGATTAAATTCATTCCAATCCAAGACCGTTGAAGCAATTCCCCGGGACATGCCCGAACCTCATCGTTCAGTGTCATTTGATTGTGTGCCACTGTTGATTCTTGCTTACAGGAGAGAGGGACTATTCCCATAATTACTTCACCCGATGAACATCAGTATAACATGTGCACAATTACTTTTTTAACTAATATTACTCTCAAATAATAATCCTGAAAACTGTGCTTGTTTGCAACCATATTCGTTTAACAAATCCCTCGGTATCGTAAAAACAATCAAAAACTCACGTTCAAACATCGTCCATTTCGTTGAAATCCTGCTAACAATGTTACGACTATATGGATAACAATTCTACCTATATACACAAAATTAAAAGTAATGAAACGGGCCGTTTGGCGTGTTTGGTAAATGCTTGCCTTTCACGTCACAGGTCATGGGTTTGATTCCCACCCAAGACAAATTGCTGTTTGTTCTGTGTCTGGGTGAAATTATCCATATAAGTATGTATTTACAAAAGTAAAGTAGTATATGTAATGTAATATACCAGTAATCTGGTTTCCCTAATACAAGCTATGCTTAGATTAGAATCAGATGGCCGTGTGTGAATAAAGATCCAGAATGTCTATTATTAAAAAAAACAACCGAGCATCTTAGAAGTTCACGAGGCAGGCCCATGACATATTAGACACCGTAGATTTTTATTTTTACTACTAAATGTAGATGTTACTAACCCAAAATGGATCAATGTTGTCTGCATTAAAGATATTTTAATTTAATTTGATTTGTAAATACTGCTGTCTAGCCCTGAATGTCAGATGCTACTGCCCTAGATTAAGTAAGCGTCCATGGATTGCTAACTAGCAAGGCACTTTATCGATTCTTGAGATAATTAAGCATTTTATCTTCTTGGTCAAGGAAGTTAAGCATGAAGCTTAACTTCCTTGAAGAACCTGCGGCAGAGAGCAATTACTAATTTTACCATCCGTGACAATTAATTCCGGTTGAAGCGTACATTACAAGGCTGGTAATAGTAAAATGTAGCCATGGGCATCTTATAAAAATATCTTAAATATTACAATTCCAATATAATTGAATTGTGAGATTGTTACTGGCTTCAATTTCATTACCTTATTACAATGGCTGCAGCAATAGTGTAATGATATCGAAACAGATTTAAATCTCACAGTATCATAGATAACATTTCGATTCTTGCTCGAGTTGTTTATTTTTGTTTACATTCATATTTATACGTCCTTTTGAATTATATTTTTGACACAAAATATACATAGAAAAGGACCGTAAACTTAAAAGTGATTTCTAGGGTTCCATATTATCCTTAAATCGGTCATAGCTTATGTTTGTAATTCATTGGTTTGGCTCTTATTACAACATGATAGAGTCTAAAATCCTTATGTCGCGACTCAATCAGTTCGGCTACAGAATATCACAACACAAACAAATGTCAGTAATTTGAAATTTTTAATAGTTATATGTAGATATTGCTTACTTAAATATATGAATAATGGTAAAATTGAGAAAAGTTTTATTTTCTTTGAAAAACAAATTCAAAGTGAAGTGCTAAGATAGCACTGAACGGTAGGGAAAAAAATTGACGATTCAATATAATTCTACACGAAGGTTGACAATGCACCCAGGGTGAAAAGAATACATATAAAAAGCGTATCAATAAGACTCTTTCCACCCGTCCATCCGCATCTCTGCCAGGCTTAATAGACAGACAGTTGAAATTAGTATATATAACTGTGTCCACAGCCACAGCTTAGGCTACGTTGCTGCCCTGACGCCGATAGGCACCTTCAGCACAGAAGTGTCATCAACTACCACAGCGACAGTATTACTAGTGACGTTGTAACGAAAATAAATAAACATAAAAAAATTAAAATGAGGCCGCTGTACAAGCAACGCGATTTTTAGATTATATTTGCTCAATCTTAGCGATCACTCTAAAGTCTTGTACGTGGCTCAGAACTATTCGTGTGCGAGTCAAGAATTTATATTCATGTAATTTTAAGTAGAATCCTTCTAAAACTTTGACGTTTTCTACTAGTCGGCAGTATTCTCCTAATTAGTATGGATAAAGATACCTACCTAATAAATGAAAGTACCGCTATCCTAATAAATGAATTCGGATCACGTGTTAATTTCGCATCAGAGGTCCTATTCGACTCAAACCTTTTATTCAAAAGTTGGTAACCTTTTTCGTTTAGATAAGGGGCGAGAGGGACCCACGTCATGTCTGTCCCCGTACACAATGTGGCATTACTTTTGGTAGAGGTAGGTAAGGGGGACATATCAAATAGTTGGAAATCTAAGCGACTGAGGTGATATGCGTAAAATACGGACCTTATAAAATGAACAACGAATCCAAAAGGCGTTTAGTAGGTTATGAGGAGTATGGACATGCCTGAGATCTCGGAATTCAGTGTGACTTAAAAAATATTAAGGTTTGTAATGAATTAGATGAGCTGGTATGTATGTATGCATAAGTCACGGGTAATATCTACATTTAAATAAAAATATGTACCTATACATTTAGCCACATTCAACTGCTAGTGTGGTGTGACGCAGCGGTTAAGAAGAAGTTGAAGTTGCCTCGCCACTTCATGTCCCGGGTTCAATTCCCGCACCAGATAACTATTCGCGTGTCCTGAATCTGGATGTTGTACATACTTTATGTCCTACAATTATACTATTAATTATATGTTAGTAAAGTACCCGCCGCGCCCTATTGCGGACATTGTCTTTAAAAGATAGAGATGTTTTCTAAATTTATGTAAAACATTTTGTCGTGATAACTAAGTTATGTCCATTTTGTGAATAGATAAGGTTATGTAAAGCGAATTCAAAACTAATTTTACTGATAAAATAAATATTTATAATCACAGATACTAATATAATTTAGGAGTGTCATATTCGTTTGAGGCTATCCTCCTGAAATACCCTCTCCGATTACCGGTTATAGGTAACAATAATTTATTTTGCATCACTTTCTTGTTAGATGTTATTCTTGATTGATGATATTTTTATTTTACTTAGACTGTACTGTGGGTACACCCACAGTAGATACAGTTTTTGTCCAGCAGTGGACATAATTTGGCTGACATGATGATGATGAGTATTTGTGACATCCTATACATGAATTACTTTTTTATATGATTTACTTTACTATAATACATACATAGACTCACGCCTGTTTCCCAGAGGGGTAGGCAGAGACAACGGATTTCCATTTGTCACGATCTTTGCATACTTCTTTTGCCTCGATTACTGTCATTATATTTTTATACATGCTCGCCGGTTTAGGGTACTTCTGACCTGCCCTTTCTTGAGAACATCTCCAATTTGGTAAGAGAATGTTCGACGTGGTCTTCCCCTTCCGGTTGTCCCATTCACACAGGCCAGGTATACTTCTTTTGTCAATCTTCTTTCATTCATCCTTTCTAAATGGCCAAACCATCTCAGTATAATAAAGGTCTCTATAATAAAGATTGAAAAAGGCATGCCTTTTTCAATCTTTATTATAATATTTCAGTTAAATCGATAGGTAATGAAGATTAATATCAGACATTTTCCATGACTGCATTGTAGCGCTACGCTGCTCTTAATTGGATCAAAGCACCGAAGCGAACAAATGCTTTGCGGATGCTCCGAAATACTCCGAACATTCCCTCTGTTTGAGTCATAGGCTGTATGGAACTTTGCTTTACCGTTTATCGCTTGTTGGAGGCAATCGTTGAACTTAACTGCTAATTGGAAGTACGTTCCGATGTTAAACAATTCTAAAGTTGAACACGTGTAACTCCTACAATTAGTTTAATGAGTTTAGCGTCCCTTATTAACCTCTAGAATGTTTCCAATAATATAATTTCGTGAGTTTTCCACTAACATAAATGATACAATTTTAGTGTTAATTTTGCTTTAACTAATTTAGTTATGGTTCTCGTTAAGTTTGAATTAAAGGATTTAGGTAATTTTTGGTAGTGCCCTCTGTAACTATAACATGGGTTTACTCAAACACGGTTTATATAACTTTGTGAGTTTATTATATTAACCTCCAAATTCCCAATATTATAATTTTGTGAATTTTCCAGTTACATAATTTGAGTATTCATTTTGCTAATTAAGACATGGCTTGAACAATAAACAGCAAAACAGGTCTAAGTTAATGGAAATTTTGATTCCTTTGAGAGTGTCGAAATATCGTTGTTTTTGTGGGATAAACGGCCTAATCATTTTTTACGATATCTTACAACCTTGATGTTTCCAGCAGACTTAGAGCCGATTTCATCGTTAAAATTAAACGCGATCAATGGACGCTAAACTCAGTTACAGGAAGCGGAACCGAGTTTAGCGTATAATTGATCGCATTTAATTTTAACGGTGAAATCGGCTCTTAGTGTGTGCTTTAATTTCAACTCGACACCTCCACGCGTTGCTGAGATAAAGGGTCTTGTCAGACAGACGGACGGTCGGACAAAAAAATTATCCTATAAGGTTTCCGTTCTTTCTTTGGAGGTACGGGACCTTAAAGGTCGTGCTTGAATTGGTATATTTTAAATGAAGGTTATAAAAGATTTAGCGGTTTTTTTAATGAAAAAAAAAACACATTTGTATTGGTACTGTTTCGATGCGTTTTATTTAAAAAACTGGAAAGTTGAACTGTAGTGGTGGCCAAGAGGCCAAGTTAATAGCACTCCACTTTTATTCTGCTCGCCCAGTCATTCAGTTCTATAGTACGGTTATTAGTGCATTTACCAACAATTCTGTACTCAGACGTCAATGTAAGCGTATTTTATTTAATAAACATTAGCCAATTGCCTTTACATTTGAGTATTATACGGCTGAAAGTCGCATTTCCCAGCAAACGGTGTAAAGAATAATCCGAAACGGCTATGTGTTGCCAACACTTGAGTGCTTTCAGGGAATCTCTGATGTGAATAAAAGCATTTAATTTGCACAGACATCTGTCTCAAGATGGAAAATGACATAGAGTTGGTTCTGAGAATTTGCCATCCTTTGTCAAATTGAAAATTGGAAAATATGACTGATTAATGTAGAAATGCTACAGGGTAGCTAAAATTCTGCATGGGTACAAAATAAAGCTATCCTGTAACTATTTGAAGTAAAAATTATTTGAGGAATATAATAAGTTCACTTCAGATGACACATTTCCAGTAAATTATTCATGTTTTTTATAAAAGTTGTCACGGACCCTTGGATACCTTTGATAAAGCAAAACTTTAACCCTTTTACGTCTACCCTAGCTACAGTAAAAACGTGTTTTAGCGTTATAAAGGAAAAAGCTGACGGTAACGAACAATTGGCTTTCGGTACAACCTTCATAAACGCTTATTTTACAATGTTTTTACACATTTATCGTTATGCTAACAATTTTCAAACATACGTAACAAAAACAATGTAAATTCAAATTACGAACACAAATACAACGCAACGTATAGGCCAGGAAGTATATTCCTAAATAAACACTATTAAATACTTGTTTATTTACTTCATAATAGCTGAGCCCTCCAGTGTTACCCGCAATTTAGCTATGTTTTAATTTAGGGGTTTGACTGCTTAGTTGATTTAGCGGTACCGTTGTCGACGGCAGATAATGAGATCCTCATAGCTAGATGCTCTCATCAGTCCGTAAGTGATCGGCGAGGTTAAGTAACTAGGCTCGCGGTCAGTCCATAGATGGGTGACCACCAAATTTCTGAGCGTCTCCGTGGTTCGGAGGGCACGTTAAGCTGTCGGTCCCAGTTGCAGTCATTAGACAACAGTTATTAAGCCATGTCTGATGCCTACCGGCCAGCTTGAACAACTCTGTCACTAGGTTCACTAGGAAATCCTGGGCTTTGTTTTGAAAATATGTGTTTGTTTAGTATTTTTTTTATATAAAATAGGACGGTTAGTGATCACCGCCGCCCATGGACACTGGCAACACCAGAGGAGCCACAAGTGCGTTGCCAACCTTTAAGAAAAGAATAGGTTCGGTTCTTGAAGGTTGCCATGTCATACCGGATCTGAAATACCTCCGCAGCTAATTGATTCCACAGAGCGGTACTGCGCTGCAAAAAGTTTCTTGTGAAACGCACGGTGGTAGATGACCATTCATCCAGGTGATAAGGATGTCATTTCCACTTTTAAAGTATTGTATCTGATGAACATAGTATCCGGTTCAATTGATTGACCTTATCTTCTTTCAAATATCCACTTCAACGTTCCCACGAAAGTAGTAAGACACCATACTCGATCTTCGATTGGTATCTACTAACTATCGCCAAAATGCTTTCCTGTGGCGGGTGAGTAATTCGTTAAACGTAAATACTAAGAAAATTGATTTTGATATTTTTAATTCGAATCCAGAATCAGTGAGACGGCAGCTCAGTCAAGACTTTTTCTCGAAATTTAGTGATCAATAATCATTTGTTTGATCCTTATACGACACACATCTAACTTGTATCCGAATTCATATTCGTGGAGACCTATAAATGGCTAACTGCTGTGTATAATACCTAATCTATTAAGTTATTGTAAGCTTCCTAAACTATTAAGTTAAGTCTTCCTAATAGTGTTAAATAAATAAAATAAATAAATAAGACATACTGATTATTTTGAGACCAATCGATCGATGATGTTTTATTTTGCATGTAAGTGATTAAATGGTGGAGATATTCTACGAATACGTTTGTATGGATTACACCTCGATTAATTCGTCCTTACATTCCGGGTATGGCCAAAAAGTGATTTCTGTAAAGAAAATATTTAGTGAAATAATTTCAACAACGTAGGTAACATTAACCGGCGGGCATAAAATATTATTTATTTTTTCGTAGTAAGAACTGCACATTTGCTTTTTTTTTAATTAAAATTTATCTTTACCCAAGGGTAAGATAAATTATAAATATATTATAAATATTATTATTATAATTATAAATTATTATTATACTTTGATTTATAAATTATAAATCGAGATTTATAAAATTTACCCGCATTTAATTTTATAAATTATCATAGCTCCTCCCCCGTATAGCCTATAGCGTGTAGTCTATATGGTGACCCGACCTCTTGGTAATATTCATGCAAAATTTGAAGTAAAACTATGCAGTACTTTTTGAGTTTAGCCCGGACATACATAAAGACAAACAGACACACAGACAAAAATACAAAAAACTATATTTTTGGCTTCGATTTCGATTGTAGATCACCCCAAGTATCCTTTAAAAAAAATATTCAATGTACAGTTTTGACTTTCCTACGATTTTATTATATGTATAGATTACCAAATAAAGTCATTTTACAATTCACTTTACTAGTAACTTACAGATGTCAAACGTGATCTATTAAATTCGCCCTACTATAGTCATCCCAACGGATCTTGATAGTACCTAATGAAATATTAAGTGCCTCTGTATTTGCGCAATAGTATGTCCCGCGCAAATGGCTTGTCTCCATTGAGACTGGCCACCGTGGCCGAAATTAGACTAGGAGGACATAATGTATGTCGGCTTATACCATCTCCATTAGAAATTTATATGAAATTAATTAAGGTGTATTTGCGTGATTAAGTAACACCGTTTCATTAACATCACTGTTAATTAAACACAAATTACTACATAATATGATATCAATTATGTTTTACAATTTAAGATTGAGATAATATCATATATTAATATGAGCTCAATCAATAGTGATGTAATGAAATGTAATTAGTGTACATTGAAATTTAAAGAAAAAGGTACAGACGCCAGCACATCCAGCTATCTCAATCTGTCAAATTTATTTTATAGATTTTCAACTTTCTCACAAAAGCATAAGGTTCACTTTCAATTGGGGAGTTTTGACAGATTGGGGTAGTTTGATGTGCTGGCGTCTGTACTATACAACATGTAACGTAATTAACGCACATCCTGCAAAATAGTTTGTTCAGACGGTTACTGAATCGATTTATATAATTTTAATATAGGTAACTTTTTATTCCAAAATAATTAAATCTACGAAAATTATTGTCATATCAACCCTGTAGAGTCTAAACCAATTGAATTGGACCGTAAGTCAAAGTAATAAGACTTATAAATCGCAGTTTTATTTGTATTCATACAAATCCCATCATTCAATACAAAATAAAGAATAATTAACTTTATTTCAAGAAACTAATTTAGTAAATAATAATGCATATACCTGTTAAATTAAAAATTCAGTGTATGTATTACGATTACAATATAATATTCTTATTGGGGTGTTTGAGGGTGTGCGTTAATTATGTTACATGTTGTATACAATGTATATATTTGATATATCACAAACATTTTAATAAATAAATATAAACAATATCTTATCTTATTTAATCGAATCTTATTTTCAAAACATAAACACAATTTTTTACTTTTATAATATTACTAATTTCTGCCCACGACTTCGTCCGAATTATTTTTTATTTTCATTTATGATTTCTTTATGCCAGATTGATGTACCATAAGAAACATACATACCTGTGATAAAAAATTTTATAACGACCATTATCTAATTATCTCCATTTTCACATTTATAATACCTATTAGTTTAGTACGATAATAGCATTCGCGCGCGTCTGTGTGTGTGTGTGTGTGTGTGTGTGTGTGTGTGAGTGTCCGAGACACATAAATGCTAATGAAGAACACTAGTGGGGAAGGTAGGTATTAACATACAGTATCATAGAAAATAGATTTCAGACCTAGTTAGTCTATGCGGCCTGAGAAATTTTAAATAAATAATTATACAATTTACTTCTAATAACTTTTAAATTCTGTACTATATTATTAAACTGTAGACACCGAGTAGTTTGCAACGCAGAAGGCTCTCAACTAGTAGTTTAATTTAAGCGACTGATACCAGGGGGCACTTTTATATGCTAAATAATACACTCCAGGTAACAGCATTATAAAGTTTAAGTCCTGGATCTGAGTAACGTCACTATCACCACGGGAAGGAAGGAAGTGTGATACGGTAACCGCTTACTTAAGGTGAGCCTTATGCATGTTTGCCGATTTCATACAAGGGCCTATGCACATCACGTTTTTTAAGCGCGCTGTTAACGCGCGTTGGCAGCGATACACACGCGCGTTAGCATCGCTTTTGTATCGATATAAACAAATACAAACTGCTCTGAAGGATAAAAGCGAGTAAAGTAAAAGCGTGCGAAAAGTAAGCGTAGGATATTTAGGATTAGGATAAAGTATGTAAACGCGCGTCGACGGCGCGTTTAAAAAACGTGGTGTGCATAGGCCCGAAGAAGTAGTGTTTGATTGACTTTAGCAGATGAAACGCGTAAATCGAAACCCAAATCAGAGACATCCGGATACGGAGCAAGACGCTTAAACTTATGATTACTAATTTTTGAGTCTAAATATGATAGTTAGTTCAAGTTTAAATAAAAATAAGAAATATACCCATAAAACTAAACTAAATGTTCATTCGTTGTTTCTCTAAAGATGCAATGGAGGAACTAGCGAGCATTGAATATGGATTCCCTTTATTTTCACAACTGGGTATAACTATATAGCAAAGATGGCGATATCCAATTGGCAATTTTCCTGTTGTTTTTGAAAAATATAATGTAATATACCGTATTATTGTAACAACTTTTATCGTCCTGGACATTTTTTGGATATGCTCAATGGTGACCAGCTATATACGTGTGTTATTTAATAAATTACAAGCACATACACCGATGCACTCTCGATTCCCTCAATATAAATTTACGATGGTATGGGTTGACTGACGCTACCGAAGAGATCAACGGTTTAGGACTGATGGCTTAACATCCTGATTCCTGGCTGTAACTGAGAATCTTTATGAACAGATTTTTTTTGCTCGGCCTATGATTAGAACTCACGACCGTATCAATGTTTGAACAGGCTACCTCTAGACAAACGAGGAATTATCAGTTTACATTGATAATGTCATCATTTTTCTGATATTAATACCTGAACATTATATGGGAGAGAGAGAGAGAAGATGTACCGATGATCTTGTGCGGGTCGCTGGAAACTGCTGGATGCGAATAGCGCAAGACCGGCACTTGTGGAGATCTTTAGGGAAGGCCTTTGTCCAGCAGTGTACGTCTTTCGGCTGATATGATGATGATGATTATATGGGAAATAGCATATTTTGATATCGATCAATATATACTATATACATATCTTTATACCAATTTAATGTGGATTAACATTCACGGGAACACCCAAATACTCCGAAATATTTTATTCCGAATTTTGATGTTCCAATTTTCAAAAGTCCGAATTTAATAATACCTAAGAATTGTAACGTCTATTATTAAATATCACGAAATTTATCTTTCCGAAAGTCGTAAATGCGATTTGTTAGTATTCCGATTTTAATACGTTCTAAGAGCCAAATGCTCGAAGGGTTCTCGGTCCGAAAAACGACACTGAGGCCGCGGCTGAGGCTGGCCGAAGCCGGCCAGCAAGCCGAAGCTGCGGTGGTGAGCGTTAAAACCATCTGCGACGATAAACTCGCGTGGGGCCGCCCAAACCCCGCAGCGCCGGAGCCGTGACAGAAACAATGCTTGCTGCATGTTGCATGCCTGCTTGCATGTTGCGTGCCTGCTTGCTTGCTGCATTTCTGCTTGCATGCTGCATGCCTGCTTGATGCTGCATCCCTGCTTGCATGCTGCATGCTTGCTTGCATGCTGCATGCTTGCTTGCATGCTGCATGCTTGCTTGCATGCTGCATGCTTGCTTGCATGCTGCATGCTGAATACCTGCCTGCTTGCATGTTGCATGCGGCCGCCGAGTGCCAGATCCCTTCTATTGTTGATGAATCATTTGGGTTAGGTTAGGTTAGAACTGTGACCGGGGAGACAAAAAGAAGCAAGCCGAAGCTGCGGTAGTGAGCGTTTAAACCATCTGCGACGATAAGCTCGCGTGGGGCCGCCCAAACCCCGCAGCGCCGGAGCCGTGACACAAACAATGCTTGCTGCATGTTGCATGCCTGCTTGCATGATGCATGCCAGCTTGCATGATGCATGCCTGCTTGCATGCTGCATGCTTGCTTGCATGCTGCATTCCTTCTTGCATGTTGCATGCCTGCTTGCATGTTGCATGCCTGCCTGCTTGCTTGTTTCATGCAACCGCCGAGTGCCAGATCCCTCTATTGTTGGTGAATCATTTGGGTTAGGTTAGGTTAGAACTGTGACCGGGGAAACAAAATATATTTATTCGTATTGTTGATGTTTCGAATTATCATTAAGTCGGACTTTTTGTTATTCGATCTATTGAAGCTCGGTATTTTGAGAATAGTAATAATAAACGTTAGGAATATTGAAATTTAGGAATTATAAAACTAGGAGTAATGATAAGTCGGAGTTGTAATATTCGGAATTTTCTACCATTCGGAATTATGAAAGTCGGTATTTTGAAATTCGTATTTGTAACTGTCGGAATAAAGTTTTTCGTATTAATGTAGTGTACCCAACATTCACATTATCATCATCATCATATTAGCCAAATTACGTCCACTGCTGGACAACAGCCTCCCCACAGGATTGGGGGATATGCCATAATCGCCACGCTTGGCAGTTTGATCGTCATAGTTCATAAAAAGACGCTGCTGCACATTCTCTGCTAGGTATTCCGTCGGGATGGATTTCTAGGATCCCCACGGGGTGAGATGCGGTGATGATACTCTATGCCGTCACCACACAGCAATATATTATTCAAATAATATAAAGGTTAAATAAAATTCTGCGTATTGGTCTAAATATTCTAATACAGGTTTATAAATAACCACGTCTGAAATAGACCACGTATAAAATGAATCACGTACGAAATACATAACAAATCATCAATGTAAACTCTATCTAGAATTTGCGCTTGATCCGGCTTCTTTCATCTTTGGATACAAACGTTCAATATTTCCATAGGCTTCAAAGCCACGGTACAGACGCTACCACATCCAGCTACGCCAATCTGTCAAATTTCTTTTATAGATTTTCAACTTTATCACTTAAGCATTTGGTTCACTTTCAATTGGGGAAATTTGACAGATTGGGGTAGCTTGAAGTGCTGGCGTCTGTACATACTGCTCGCAATCTAGTAGACTAGGCACGTCCCAAATGTAATTTAATAACGCATTACCGAGTGTTGTCAGCAACCATGGAGTTGGTATATAATATCTATTCAATTATGTACGACTAAAATGAAACATGATAATACTGATTTGTCTATCCTAATTTACATTTTATAGTTTGAATGCTAAGCTAAGCATATAAAGATATTGTTTTATAATGTATATGTACATCGATTCTTACTTATCATTTTAATGAACAAAATGTACATAGGGCCATAATAAGCTTTTCATATCGAATATAAAAAGTCCTTTCACAAACAACGTAGAATTTTTTATGAATATGTAGTTGTATTTATAACTTCGTGTATCTGTATATACTAAAATCTGGATACGCATAATAAACACTATGCTTAGTAATGCAGTCCGCATTACTAATTATTTTAGTGAAGCATTTTTGAAGATTTCATAAAGACTAAACGAAATATCTTTCTTTTTATAATATTCAAGTAAACATGTATCACTATAGTATTACAAACTATTATAAGAATAAATTTCAGAAAATCGAACAATTTTTATCCACCTAATCACTATTTTTATTTAATAAGTGTTTTTGAATAAGTTAATGAAGCTCAACTTCGAACATACCGCACTTGAGCTGATACCAGTCCATTAAAAACTAGACCCCATTTAGATCTTTTTGTAATGGGTAGACAGCGATCTGTTGTCGCTGTGCTAAACTGACAGGAGTCGGCAATAGGGGAGCGCAATCCCCATCCCTCCCAGGGTACGTGTCCCGATCATCTGGGACATGGCGCAATAGGAGGGCACCGGAGCAGCATACCCGCGTGCCCGGGGCTCCTCCCATCAGCCGCCAAGAGAAGTCCTCAGCAGGTTAGGTTTAGTCGGTGCGAGTCGGACATACCCACCCGCAGACACTTTTTGCGAGTGGCATGCGTAGGCATTCACCCTGCCAAATCAAAAAATAAAAAATAGACGCGTCAAGGAATTATATAAACGACTTGATATTGCATCCAAAATCGTGTCCTTAGGACGAAACTCCTCAACAGGCAATCAGCATGGAAGTTTGTCTGGAAGAAATCGCCATTATGCGATAAGACCGTCAATTGTTCATTATTTTAGATATTCTGTAACTGCTTTTTTATATTTCGTGCAATAAAGTGTATTCTTATTCTTTATTTCACACAGAAAATTTTTACATGTGTATTTGTAAATTGTCCAGCTTAATATTAGCATTGATGAGTTTTCTTCCAGCAAACCAATGACAGAGGGAGATTTGTAGAAGTAGGGTAAAAACAGTGTACAACATCAAAAGAAAAATAAATTAAAGAGATACTAATTATTGCTGCTACCTACTGGTAAAAATAGATATATATATATCTAAATACTAATATCATGGACATTAAGCTTTGCATATCTACCATCTAAATTGAACTTATGTTAAATTAAGA
This sequence comes from Pseudoips prasinana, assembly GCA_951640165.1. Lineage (NCBI taxonomy): Eukaryota > Metazoa > Arthropoda > Insecta > Lepidoptera > Nolidae > Pseudoips > Pseudoips prasinana. Next base: position 13,106,370 of record OX621239.1, read on the forward strand.
TGGTTGAACATAAAAGCTAACATGAACTGAAGCTGCATCAGGTATCGTAATGGCTAATAGCACGGCCATAAAACTTTGCATAATTTCGCTTGGTAGTTCATATCACATATATTGCAAACTGCCGAGAATGAGAGAAAACTATAACAAAATAAATAGTAGACTTAAATAAAGCGCTTATAAATCATCATAACATGCTTGTAGTGATATAGTCACCGTAGCTTAGTTGGTAGTGCTCCTGCCTACGAAGCTGGTGGTCCTGGGTTCGAATCCCGGTAAGTGCAAATATTTGTGTGATGAGCACAAATATTTGTTTCTGAGTCATGGATGTTTTCTATGTATTTAAGTATTTATCTATCTATATAAGTATGTATATCGTCGCCTGGTACCCATAGTATAAGCTTTGCTTAGTTTGGGACTAGGATGATCTGTGTGACATTGTCCCTACATATTATTATTATTATATATTATACAGTTATTTCTAGGTAAGTACATATAGCTGTAGAAATTTCATTTAATTTATGATAGTTTAGTTACTGAGGTAGCTTATTTAATAATAATAATAATAATGATTAATTTAATAATAATAAAATATCTTAGGACAACTAACATCCCAAACTACGCAGAGTCTGTACTATGGCAACCATACAACTGATGAACATACTTATATATGTATGTCTAAATACAAACATATGATAGATAGATAACACCCAGACACAGAACAAATAAAATATGTGTTCATCACAAAAAGATTTGACCCGGGTGGGAATCATACCGACGACCTCTCCATTAACAGTTAGGGTCACCAACCACTAAACCAACACGCCAGTCTAACTAGCTTATTTAAATAGATTGTTTATACGTTTACTCATCGAATTTTATAATTTTAGATATTTTAATAATAATATCCTGGGACATTATTTACACACGGCCGTCTGATCCCAAACTAAGCAGAGCTTGTACCATGGAAACGCTACTCACTAATAAGTTACTCATCAAATTTTATAATTTTAGATATTTTAATAATAATATCCTGGGACATTATTTACACACGGCCGTCTGATCCCAAACAAAGCAGAGCTTGTACAATGGAAACCAGATAACTGATATACTACATATAATACTTTTCTTTTGTATACTTATATATATTTTACTACATCTTGTATTTTTGTATTTGTGCTGTTTTAGTATCTTGATAGATTGTTGTATAATTTGTATATGTTGTATTTTATAGCCATCTATTTAATTCATGAGTCAGTCCACTCATTTTTTGAGTCGCTTTGTATTATGGGTATATTAGAGAAAATTTGTAATTGGTTCACTGTTACTACCCTAATTTTGTATAAAATTATATGTACTAAGTTTTCCATAAATAAATAAATAAATCTTGTCTTAAGAGGCCTATTACAGTCCACTAGCGCCGCCAATCGAAAAAATGTCATAACTCGTAAATAGAATCAAAAATACAAAATATTTTATTTTTTCGATTGGCGGCACTAGTGGACTGTAAAAGGCCCCTTAATGGTTCTGTCTATATTGAGGTACGAATTTCATATCATTATTATTATGACAGACCTTGTTTGTACAGCAAAGGTTACGCTTTTATACATCCACCGCATCCAATCTCAATCCAAAGCACATTCTGCACTCGTGTGAACCGCTAATGTATTGTATAAGTATCCACTTAGGCCGTCATATAATGCAACCGGAAGAGATACAAACACTCCGTGCAAACAATCTGAAAGTTTATTAAAGCTATAGGATAAAGCTATAGAAACAGTAAACTATAATAAAGTCTAGGAGCTTCGCTGAACTAGTTCCGAAATGTTTAAACTAGCAAGATATTAAGCCCTTTAATAATAATAAATACTTGCCGACTTACTTGAAAATTCTTCACTACATCATCCGTTTCCTCCATCTTATAAACTATCACGTAACCTCTTCTTACGATTGCATACGGCCCGTGTAATTAGACAAAATACCCCTCCAGGAAGAGAGAAAAAATAACACATATTAAACCTTTTACATGCGAGCACACACACACACGCACACACACACCGATATTAATACAACTACAGTCGATGTTTCGACGTTTCAATCTTTTTTTAAGTACCCTGTCTAGTGTGACTCTATGATAAAGCTTGGGTATTCTTTGATTGAAGAGCATAGAATGTATTTTTCGTTGGATTGGGTTTTAGGGCGCGGCGTTAGCTTCGTCATTTGCTCCAAGGTCTTCTAGGGCATTTGATAGATTTAATTCCGCCTCCCTAAAACCAGCCGTTTGTTGTTCAGTTCTGTTTACGCAGACGACTTTGCTTTAGCAACACGCTAAAGCAAGGTTGTCTGCGTAAACAAAGCTTTTAGCGAAAGGGGGATTAGACTGGTCATTAGTATAGATATACAATAATGTAGGCGCTAGCACACTTCCTTGAAGAGAGGTAGGGCATAGCGTTCATTCCCTCAAAGAGCAGCCCGACTGGGGAAGTATCTCACAGAAGACATTCCTTAATAATAACATTAATAATTTTAACGTTGTGTTTCTGAGTGTGAGTAAGGTCACCAGAGCTCATCGGGGTGGGGGGAAGGGTCAGCAACGCTTGTTTGCTGAGTCTAAAAGGCCGGCAACGCACTCGCGACTCCTCTGGTGTCGCGAGTGTCCATGGGCGGCGGTGATCACTTACCATCAGGTGCCCCACTTGCTCGTATGTCACCCTCTGATATAAAAAAAAAAGTAAGCCTTTTGCTTACAGAGGCATTTGCTCTTTTTATTGACCACCACAGAAATACTCTTATTAGATAAAATTTTGACAATCCTCTATACTTTAAATTTTATCATAATTGTGAGAAATGCTTTACTTATTTTTTTTCGGAGATAATGCTATTGTCTAGCCAAGTATCATGTCGGGAAAAACTAGTTTTCGCGAGTGAAGCTGAGTCGATCTGGTACTACGATTAAATCAAATATATTTGTATAAATATAAGTAAATGAAATCCCGAAAACGGCTCTTACGAACAGCCTATTACATACAAAGTACCTAATTAGTTTTCTATACATATAAATTTACGAATTATCTTTGTTGTACAGTCAACCTTAGTTGGTGTATACGCGTTGATCATGGCGGTGTTTTTATTACGTAGACAGTAACCGTGGTTTTAATATTGGTGTATCCACTAACGTGGCATAACATATTTACTCTATCTCGCACCGGATTCAACTATTCTTTTAGACAATCGATCAGGATAAAATTTACCTGGGACCATTTCCTAAAAATAATTATTATTGATTAATAAAATAATTATCAAAATCGGTTTACAAAACAACAGAGAAATTATACATTTTTATATTTTTAGCTTAAAATGCGCGCTCTTTGCTGTGTGGCTAAGGCGGATTTCAGAGTCAAGCGCGCGGCACGCGCCGTAGGCCAGCGAGTCTCAACAGCGCGCGCTTGACGCGCGGAACACTGTGAAACGAGTTTTAGTATCACGCGTTTCTTTGCAATGTACAGTTGTGTATAATCTAGTTTAGCTATTCAATTTTTATGGAAAGACTGCAACAGTGACGTCGTCGTAGAAGATTGCAAATTGTTCCGTTCAATTCCACAAGGTTACTAAAGTTTAAACACATTTATTCTCATTAAGACATACGTCACTCACATGAGAACTTAGATTTAAACAAAATTATAATAATATATGTTCGTTGGGATAGGTACATACATAGTAAATTAAAATTAAAATTAAAATGAACATAAAACAAAAAGTAAAAACATAATGACAATTTATGCTACGTGGTTCTAATCATAACAAACCTAAACAATGTTATACTTATCTAGGTGTAAAACTACTAAGAGGCGCCTTCGTAACATCGTTCTCCGATTTACCAGAAGATACTTAATTACAATTTTTTAAAACATTTTAGCCTTTCGTCCAGACGCCCCGTATCGAAGAACATAAGATCCTTACTCATTTTAAGTGTACGCAACAGCGCGTGCGACCCGCGTCACTCTGAAACGCTAGCTGCCAGTAGAGGAGCTCGGGCCGCACGCGCTTGCCAGCGCTGGCTGACGGCGCGCGTCTCACCGGCGCGGCGGCGCGTTTGAACTGCGTGACTATGAAACGCAACAACTATCTAGTGTAATTGTAAGCGCGCGCGTTTGGACGGCGCCGCTCGCCGACGAGATCTTCAAATCAGCCTAAGGGCATAGAATATCGCCACCCATCTTATCCCGTGGGGGCCGTAGAAGTCGTCCCGAGGGAATATCTCACAGAAAACTGGCAGCAACGTCTCTCTGTGTACTATGACTATCTTACTGCGATCGCCAACCCGTCTCCCAAGCGTGGTGATTATGACATATCCCTCCAAATGGTGGACACAACTTCATTGTCGAAATGTTGGAGCCTTTGTCCAGCGGTGGACGTCATTTGGCTGACACGATGAATGCGTGCGCCAATTAGTCAGGTCTTTCTTATTATAGTATATACATATATATTTTATTCTACTTGAATTTAATTATCTGTAATATTTAGATGTGAATTAGTCTATAAGCCTTCAGCAAGAAAAAATTAACAAAAATAGCGTAACATCCATACTAAAAAAAAAAACAAGTCCTTTCTCAAGTCGTTTATTTCTGCTAATAAATATTGTTTCTACTGTCTTATCTATACGTCCTTATTCGTGTATCCTCCTTATTCACCTTTCATATGTGTCCTTATGGTTCCTGTGGCTGTGAGGGAGGTAATCTATCACGTCTTTACAGTTTAAAATAGATGAAATCTTTATTAAAATTATTGAAGTTCTTGTAATATCGATGAACAAACACGACATCTTAATGTAATTCTCAGGAAAGAACATAAGCCGTTGGTTTTAGGATTACATACTTCAAAAAGAAAAAGAAAGCCTGTTATGATCAATTCATTATCTGTTCCACTGTCTGTCTATCTAGACCTTTTTTCTCAGGAACGGGTGCAGGGATCACGTTTAAATTAATATCACATACTCAGGTTGGCAATTACTGCTTGAAATTGTGATTTTTTTAAATACATATCTGGGGAAATTAATACACTGCAATCTGATCCAAAACTAGGCAAGAGTCTGAACTATGGAAACCAGACAACTGATAAACATACTTATACATTTCTTAATACATACATATCACACTATCGGTTGCCTGGAAGAGATCGCACTTAGCGATAAGGCCGCCATTTGTACAATCCTCATGCTCAAAGTTCTTTTTATGTATTATTTTTTGTGTACAATAAAGAGCTACTTACTTACTTACTATCACTAATATTATAACGTTTGTTACTTCTTCACGTCTAAACGGCTGGACCGATTTTAATAAAATTTGGTATAGAGTTAGCTGACACCCTGGAACATATAGGCTATAATTTATAAAGTTTAACGCGGCTAAAACCGCGGGGTACGGCTAGTCATAGATAAATTACACCCCGACACAGAACAAATAATCGTCTCACACTCAGGTTTGTCTTGAGTGGGAATCGAACCCACGACCTGTAGGGTCTCAGGGTCACTAACTACTAGACACAACAGGCCAGTCTAATTACAACCGTTTATGTTGTATAATTTGTCACTCGCAAACCGTAATTTTGTTGCCACATCACAAAACCCATGTTTATACGGAACCCTCAGTGATTTTAATTATTTAATTTTAACGTTATAATTACAAGAATGAAACCACAATCAAAGTAAAAGTAAAGTCAGACCCTACCGCTATACTGTATATTTTATAGAAAGCTACCTATGCCCCGCGGTTTTACTCCCGTCAAACTTTATAAATTATAGCCTATGTGTTAATCCAGGGTGTCGGCTAACTCCATACCAAATTTCATAAAAAATTCTCCAGCCGTTTAGACATGAAGAAGTAACAAACATACACACTCACTAACTTTTACCTTTATAATATTAGTGTGATTCTCTAATGTGTAATTTATTACTTTTTATTTATTTATCTTAATATTACACCCAATACGAAAATGATTCACCGACCTGATGGATGGTTTATTCTTCAATAACTACATTTAAACTTGGCTCAGTGTTGAATGTAGTCGCTTCGCTGCCACCTCAGTGCCCTCGTGTTTCGGCTTCGAACTCAGAACCCTTAATATTTTTTAATGACTACGTTGCCTTTATATTCGTTGCTTGTGCTTTGTGTCCGTAAATTTGAAGTCTGTAAGGGCTCCCGCAATACAGAGATTTGTTGACATAGTGTCTTTAAAAACCCGGCCAAGTGCGAGTCGAACTCGCGCACGAAGAGTTCCGTACCATTATCTATAAAAACGAGCAAAATATCATATTTTTTTATTTTTCTGTAAATATAATATAATTGTTGTTATAACGGCAGCAGAAATACATCATCTGTAAAAAGCTCAACTATCTAATTATCACGGTTCATGAGATACAGCCTGGTGACAGACGGAGAGACAGACAGCAAAGTGGTTTCGCAAAGTGTTAGTCATAGGGTTTCGTTTTACTCTTTGGGTATGGGACCCTTATTAACAGTTTGATAAATTCTTATAGTAATTATAAATGAAAAAACTAATCTAGACATTATAACATACAAAAACGTTATGAAGACATGTACTCAAAGAGAACACTTTCGAATTAATTACGCCAGTGTGACAGTACAGGTGAAAATGTCTAGTCTTTGGGAGATGCTGTTAAGGATTCCTAACAATCTACTCATTGGTGAATATATCAGGATGTTAGAACGAGCCGATAAATCTTCAAGCAGGCGGTCCCGGTCGTAGTCTGGTATTACGAACCAACAATTTTAAGGATTTCAATATTTAAGGATTATGCAGCTTACCGCATAATACCGACAGTCAGTATTTGGCAATAGCGAGGTTTCATCAACCATAGATGAGAGTTATATACATAAGCGGATAAAATGTATAGATTCGTACTACGTACCCGGTAAATTTATTTTGTATCTTTTCCATCGTTGGTTGGTGTTCCATTGTTGGTTTCATTGGCATTCCAACCTACTCTTTATGCATTACATAATGACTTTACCGCTCTAAGTATGCGATTGATATATAGAAAAAGGCATATAAATATACTTTCATACATTTTTTCGTTACTTTTTCGTATGGGCAATGTCAGAGTTCTTCAATGTTGTTGTTAAACGTCTACAACCGGGACTGACAGCTTAACGTGCTCTCCGTCGGACCCCCTTAGTACTTAGCCTACTTAACGAGCAACCTATCGAGTTTAACTAGGACGATGATGCATAGCCATTGCAGTTTTTGATGTCTGTCACACAATGTATGGTTGTTTGCTGAGCATCGCGTTGATTGTTTCTACCTTACGATGCGTAAGAGATGCGCATCTCTGGTGCGCAGAATACGTGGCAGCACCAACAGCATCCTTCGCATGATCGCTAGTCGGCTAGACTGTATTTACGTCAATCATTGCTGCACCATTTCGCATGGAATGACGCAGCAATGAATGGTAAATTAGTTAAATTTATTACATATTTTAAAATACTTATTACTAACACTAGTTTATAAGAAAATTGTTACTAACTTATTCGATATAATTTGGTCTGAAAATAAAGTCTTATTAGCACGGATACTGCCTTTTACTGTATCTTCATATTATTAGTTTGTAAAATAAAAATTGTAGTACTTTTAACTTTAAGATAGATACCATGTAAAAATGCTTTTTGAATAAAGATTATTTATATCTCTTATTCAAACTTTTTCTCATTTAATACATTTTAAAATATATAAATACCAAAACCAGCAGCAGGAATAGGATCAATGTTACGAATCTAGAGACAGGAACCTTCTGACAATGCGCGCCGTGTCCAAAAGCAACGCTTTTTGGATCGTGTTCTTGACCCAACCACCTAACGTATGCCTCTTTAGGTGCTTTTCGGAGCTTTTTGCTATGAAACGACTACCAGAACAATTATAGCAGAGTCAATATCCCACACGCTGACGACCTCTCGCGCAAGTTCTAAATATTTTATTTCTTTTTCAGCTTTCAAAATATTATCATCATGTGGGATGTTAACATCAACTATCACTGTCCACCGTTCTTATTCTTATTATTATTATAGTAAAGGATTTTCCATAAAAGTTATACGTTAACGTTAAAGATGTTATTACAAGGATATATTCCTCGATAAAAACGACAACATTGACTTTCCGATATGATATTTGGTGCCGATGTCCGTACGTACTTACGACATACCTACATGTAATGTCTCGGTGGCCAACTGTACAGACTTATCGCACGATTTACGAGCCAAAGTTCCCGGCTTCGTGTTCATATGTTTCACATATAGCTTCGGGCCATACATCACCCAAGTTTTATTAACGGACGCCTCGAATGAAGGAACCTAAAGGCAAGCTTATTTCATGTCTTTTTTTAGACTTGTTGATGCCCGCAACTCCGACTACGTTATTGTTGTTTATAGGAATTTTATCACGCTTCGTACGGGTTGATAGAACGCCAAATAATTACTTTTATAGTATGTATATACTAGCTGTGCCCTGCGGTTATACCCGCGTTACATTTTATAAATTGTCATAACTCCTCCCCCGTAGGTGATAGCGTGATGATATGTAGCCTATATGTTGACCCGACCTCTTAGTAATATTCATGCCAAATTTTAAGTAAATCGATGCAGTAGTTTTTGAGTTTAGCCCGAATATACATACAGACAAACAGATAAAATTCTAAAAACTATATGGTTGGCTTCGATATTGATTGTAGATTACGCCCCAAGTATCCTTTTTAAAAAATATTCAATGTAGGGTTTTGACTTTCCTACGATTTTATTATATGTATAGATATATTCACGCACCGGCTTCGTACGGGTTGATAGAACGCCAAATAATGACTTTTATAGTATATATTATTCATGTATTCCAGTAAACACAAATTTCTGCTCCCCTTAGGTATATTTTTACTAACATAGAATAGTCTTATGTATTACTAACAATCATATTAATGTATTACTAATTATTATAATCATTGGTTACTTGAATAAAGAACTTTTATTATTATTATTATATAGTCAAATTTCAGATACCCACCTCGGGTATCTATATATTTTTTTTAAATATTAATATCATAGATCCCTCTTTTCGTTGAGCTCTCTAGTTTTATGTTTTAAATTAACTAACTTCGTTTGTTTGTTGTTGTTCCTTTTGTTTGTTGATAATGTGGTCTTCTGTAGGTGAAAGATTTTTTTAAACCAATGACTATTGAAAGTTCGGTAATCCACCTTGTAGAGACGACAGCACATCTAGCTGCCCCAATCTGTCAAATTTGTTTTATAGATTTTCAACTTTATCAGAAAAACATAAGCACTTTCAATTGGGGAAATTTGACAGATTGGGGTAGCATGATGTGCTGGCGTCTGTACCCTACAAGGTGGATAATACAAATGCTACCGAACATTAGGAATATGTGGCTTTACTATTATATAAAAAAAAGTTTTATCAAAGTCGATTCCCATAAAACGAAGAAATCAAATTAAGTACCTCCCCCTTCTAAAGAAGTTTAAATCTTGCTTTGGTTTAAATTACTTAAATAGATACAACATTTTTTTTTAATATTGAAACCAACAGACACCGTAAATTCTTCAATAATACTGACATAGTTTCATCCCTTATTTTGAACCTCCCTAGGTAATGTTAGCGAAAAAAGGTTATGTGACTCTTCAACCCTTACGTCTTTATTAGGGTATAGATATATAGATAGGTTCGAAATCGCTGTAAACACAGGCAATATATTTTGTTCTTAGTGTATAGACGGAATATAATGCAATGAAACTGATAAAAATCGTGATGTGAGAAACATATTGATCTCTAATCTTTCTATTTTATAAATTGAATACCAATACCGAATCAAATTAATGACTGTTCGTGTGACTGTGCCTAGTTGTTCTGAGTCTGGGTCTGGGTGTAGTTTGAGTCCGTCGATTTTTTGTAAAGTACCCCGCGACACGGGGATTAATTTCTATAGTGCTGATTGATAAGCCAAATTGGCTTATTAATCAGAAAACTATTCAATTATGTACATTAAGCTGGTAAATAAAAAAAAATGAGTACATATACTCAATAAAATACTGCATACAAGCCAATAAATACCATTCTCATGGTCCTTGCAAGCGTTTATGTTTGTACACATAAACATAAACGCGGCATCGTTTCACGGTACGACGTCGTATCGTGGGAATCTACGACTAGTGAGTGACCGACACAACATCGCAACGTGCCACGCCACCGCCGGTGCCGCATTCAGTTGTTATTGAAAATTCCCTTGCTTGCCCTTACTTGGTTTGCTTACCAAACAAATATATCAATTTTGATTATATATACATGACATTTTATAAACGAAAGTCAAAAATTTTACAGTAAAAAATACTTAAAGCATTTACTTTTGTTTGTTATTTCACAATTAGAAAAAAAAATTGAGACAGTTTTGATCTTAAAGTTTTTTGGTCCGTGATTAATGTTTTTGTTTAATTATGCCCAATTTTGAGTTCGTTATTTTTATTTACTCTATTTGGATCGATTCTAGTAAACTTAAACGCGCGTGACTGGTCTGAAACCTTAGCTACGTCCTATGGGTCATTGACATGAGTCTAATGAGCATCCTAATGTTTCATCAAGGGTCTAAAGTTTGTAGTTACTTAATAAGTTAAGCTGAGTTTATAGTTAACTACCAACCCGCCCCGGTTTCACACGGATGCAATGTAGATAGTAATGTGGTGTCAGTGTGGTATGATTAATTTTATCTGTTTCCAATTTAAAAGCTCTGATATCTTCTAAGATATTAATTTGAATGATATGCTGTTATGGATAATTTTGATTTACATTAAATGTACAACGTATGTAACTCATTTAAATAGATAAGTACAATACTATATAGTTTAAAATAGTTTCGTAAGTTACCTATTATCTATTGTAATATCTAAAAGACAAAAATGGTTACAGTGGGTTATCCTTAGAAGATAATAGGTAACTTACGAAGTTTAGTACGAAGTGCTAGTGAAGAACGAAATAATTTTAAGAGACAACGCCCGCTAGTAGTGCGGGCGTTGTCTCTTAAAATTATTTAAGTATAATGGCGAGTAGTATATCAGTTACCTGGTTTCCATAGTACAAGTTCTACTTAGTTTGGGATCAGACAGCCGTGAGTAATTATTAATGTCCCAGGATATTATTGTTATTATATGTCTATCTTCACATCACATTTATCATCACATTTAGTGGTAAGGCCGCCAATTGTACATTTCTGTAATGCATCCTTGTTCCTTATATTTTATTTTACTTGGTGTACAAAAAAGAGTTATCTATAAAATAAATTTGACAGATTGGGGTAGCTAGATATGCTGGTGTCTGTACCTAAACTATCTGGTCGACCTCTAATCCTAGCTCCTACTATCCTACTTATATTAAGTACTTATAAAAAGCGAAAGTAGAGTATAGATGTATGGATGATTGTTACTCTTTCGCGCAAAAACTACTGAACGGATTTTGATGAAACTTAGTAGTACCTAATATAGGTTTATATATCCGAATAACACATAGGCTATAACTTTTTAAAGTAAAACGCGGGTTAAGCCGCACACACTGTGTAGGTACTATATAATTTCAGAGCTTTGCCGTAGTTCGGAGAGAACGTTAAGATATTAGCCCCAATTCTCATTAGACAAGTTTGATGCCAGTTGCGAGTAACCTCAACCTAAAGACATACATTGATTATAAATAAAATTCCTTTTGTTGTTCACAGGAAAACGCAAGACACTTCACCCGCAGCAAAAACAACAGCTGATAAACTTACACAATTTGAATGTAAGGCACATCTAGAGTCCACGTAAGTACAATCCTTACTAATATTATAAATGCGAAAGTAACTCTGTCTATCTGTCTGTCGCGCTTTCACGCTAAAACTACTGAACCGATTTAAATGAAATTTGGTACACAGATAGCCTACAGCCCGAGAAAGATATATATATATATATATATATGGCCTTTGCGTCTGTTACAGACGATTTACGCTTTATTTACGCATTGTCTGAGAGACATTTTTGATGCGAGAGCCACATAGCCTGCCGCAGGCCTGACAAGAGAAGTTTGCGGTGGTTGGTGCCGAGCCGCTTTCATGTCGCTTCTGTCTCTTATCAGCAAGTACTCCGAACCAGGCTACGTCACAGATCAAAAATGTCTCTCAGACAATGCGTAAATAAAGCGTAAATCGTCTGTAACAGACGCAAAGGCCATATATATATATATATATATATATATATATATATATATATATATATATGGCGAGAGCCACATAGCCTGCCGCAGGCCTGACAAGAGAAGATTGCGGTGATTGGTGCCGAGCCGCTTTCATGTCGCTTCTGTCTCTTATCAGCAAGTACTCCGAACCAGGCTACGTCACAGATCTGACGACCCTCCACTACAAGTTTGCGCCATTCAACTCTATTTTCAGCGAGCTTTTCCCAGCTACAGTGGTCAATTTTAAAAGCGGCCATATCCCGCTTGGTGCAGTCTTTAAAGCGAAGCAAAGGTCTACCGACTTCGCGAAAGGACATAACTGCTACGTTAAATGTGAAAAAGGGTTGTAAGGGGTTGAAAAAATAAGTTTCAAACTTCTAGATCTAAAAATGACGCTACTTCCATACAACTTGTCACGCTGTTCCATACAACTTGTGTTGTTATTTTTTAGGCTGTTGATTGGATATATAGCGCGGTGTGGTACCGCGCTATGTAGGTGGGAAAATATGCCTAAGTGTACCTACTCGAAGGGGCATACATGTGAGGGTAGACAACTGTGCCACACGCATGCGAATATTACCCAAAGACTTAGTGTCTTTGGGTCCACGCGGACAAAGTCGCGGGCACTGCTAGTAGACAATATATTCTTTATTTGCCAACTGGGCTCTTCCCATTTGGTATTATTAGGTGTTTCTTTTTTCGGGACTAGTCCCTCCTTCTTATCCACCACTGCAACTCCTGTAAGCCAGGATCAACAGTGGCACACAATGAAATGACACTGAGCGGTGAGGCTCAGGCATGTCCCGGGGAATGGAATAACTGTCTCGGATCCCGCAACGAATTTAATCAGAAAGAAAAAAAAGGAGGAGTTAGAAATGAATAGTTCCACTTCCCTCCAGAGCAAAGCGGGAGACAGAATGATATAAAGATGCTATAGCCTCATTAAACGAGAGAATTGCAAACTAGAGAAGCCAGCTGCAGAAGCACCGAGTATCAATTTAAGGGTCCTCAGTGAGTTGTTATATTTTTTTCCAATAGTAGGTATGGCAAAACGCACAGAAGTTGTTACTTGTTGCTACAAGATCCGTATAATAAACTACTACAGATATTGGTTGCCAGCTATTTAACATAATATCAGGTACAATAATTATTAGGTGTTCTTTACAGAAATCCATACTGCTGCCAGAAAACTCGTATATCATTGGAAAAGCCAGTCCTTAAGGATTTAAGATCTAGTAGAATGTCCCGTGGGATTCACGAGATGTTTTACGGCGTAACATTGTGAAAATCGCTAGAAATTATATCGGTGGGGAAACCCACTGGGAATTTCAGGTCCATATATTATACTGAGGCTGGACAGTTACACCACACTTAACAAATTTTGTGGTTTTCTTGTAACAAAAATTGGTGATATTAATACAATCCACAAAATGTTTGGGTATCAGTGTGTAAGACTGACTCAAAAACAAACAACGACTATTGGCGTGGTTGGCAAATCTTTGCTTTTCACCGATGTCCTGGGTTCAATTCCCACCTACGTCATTTTTTTTCGCATGAACATATCTGTTACTGTCTAATTTGGGATCAGATGGCAGTCTTATTAAAAAAAAGAAAACATGTTATGTAGTGTGTCTTTTATTAATAATTTATTTTCCAAGCCAACAACTACTCAGAATAAATACACGTTGGTCGTATAAATAGTTGGCCAACGGGGATCGAACTCGAAAAAACGGAGGCGCCGATGTTGAAGGAGCCGAAGTAGTAGTGAGGTGACTACATTAACTACTGCGCCACACGTATAGTCACAATTGATAATATCCATCTTTTTAAAGTCTTATAAATGATAAAAACTTTAATAATTTGTAATTTAGTCGTAGATTCATGTCTTCTTTTTTTCCCTAATGACGTCATCAAATCCTTGAATGTACAGACGCCAGCACATCCAGCTTCCCCAATCTGTCAAATTTCTTTAATACATTTTCAACTTTATCACATAAGCATAAGGTTCAATTTCAATTGGGGAAATTTGACAGATTGGGGTAGCTTGATGTGCTGGCGTCTGTACTTAAGAACTAGCCCCTCTAGAATGCTTCGAACGATACTTGACAATGTCGGTATAGCCGTAATGTGCACTTCAAATAGTCTACAGAGACCTTGGTTCTTACGGTGGAGACGATGGGAAACACTTGAGTCAATAAGTCTTTGTAGACCTTCGCTGTGGGTAGGCCGAGGTCATGAGGTCTTACTAATAATTACGGCCTCGAGATTAAAACTTCAGCTTGCAGTCATTTCGCTCTACATTTAAATTTTATAACGACTATAAAACAATTCTATGCGCTTTCTAAAAATGTGCTTTGATCATATGGTGACGCCAGCTATCTTGATCTTACAGAGGACCAACTTGATAAACTTGAGCGACTTCAAAACTTTTGCATACGATTCATATTTGGTTTGCGTAAATATGATCACGTCTCTGAATTTCGCACTAAACTCAAGTGGTTGCCCATAAGTATTCTGTTCAATCCATCCACTCCTCTCTATCTCAAGGAACGCTTTCAGTTTCTTCACTCAACTCATTCGCGACTCTTGCGGTCTTCAGAAAACTTACGACTCAAAATGCCAATGCATTCTACTAATTTTACAGACAAATCCTTCAGCGTTCAAGCTGTCCGATTATGGAATGCGCTGCCAATACAGATTAGACGCGCTCAATCACAAAACGTTTTTAAAAATATGGTTAAACAGCACTATCTCACTTTATCTACTCGGCAATAAATCTACTGCCGTCCGTTTGTGAAATAATATCCTTACATTCTTTTATGTACTATACCTATATATGTATTTGTATATATAAATATATATTTGTATCTATGTATTTATTTGTGTATGTATGTATATGCATAGTCATATGTATCTTATTACGTAAGTACATAATAATATGTATATGTACGTAGTATTAGATTAATTAGATTCATAACTTTTCAATTAGTCCACCTTATGCTAACTTCATTAGATTCTTCCAATTTTGGTCCATTCGGCGATAAGGCCGCCAATTGCATTAATATAAGCTAATTTTCTTGTTGTATCCATTATTTTGTATTACTTATTTTTGCAATAAAGCGTACTTCTTCTTCTTCATATTGTAAGATTAATAATATTCCAAAATGTTCAAAATATATTTTTTTCAACGCACTTTATGAATACAGTTGATATTGATTATAAAATAAAGTAGAACCATTTTCTTCCTCTTAGGCATACAAAACAAATTATATACCTAAATGAAAATTAATTAATTCGATTTGATAGATAGAATTTTAATTTATTTTTTGTAATTAAGAAAATTAAAAATACAGGTTTTTCGTGAGGGTTGGCTCAAGGGGAGGGGGGGGGGGACTGACGTGGAAATAATATGATTATCAGTAAATAATCCAAAGTAAACACGCTGCCATCTGTACCCAAACTAGGCAGAGCCTGTATTAACGACACACTACATCAAAACACACACACACACACAAAGTTTTTTTCATGACGGTCACCGTAGCCTAGTTGGTAGTGATCGTGCCTACGAAGCTGGGGGTCCTGGCTTCGAATCCCGGTAAGTGCAAATATTTGTGTGATGAGCACGAATATTTGTTTCTGATTCATGGATGTTTTCTATGTATATAAGTATTTATCTATCTATATAAGTATGTATATCGTCGCCCGGTACCCATAGTACAAGCTTTGCTTAGTTTGGGACATTGTCCCCAGATATTATTATTATTCTAACTTATTTATTTATTTTCATATTTAATACATATTTATTCTTATAAAATAGATATATAAAACAATAATACACAAATAAATACGTAAAAAACAGAGTTCCCCCGGCCGCGGGGTTATACGCCCTAGGCCGCCGGTGGTCAGGGCGACAGAGTGAGGAACCTCCTCACGATACGTGATTTTTAATTTGATTTATTATTATTATTATCATTTGTCCTAGGTGGAGATCGGACTAACTACCTCTGGCATAGCTGCTAGCATCACTAACCACTAGACTAATATAGGGCAGTCGAATTTCAATATTTCTTTATGCGATACAGCAAACTGTTTAAGTAATACATTTTATGTGTTCATTATAAAAAAATACAAGAGAACAAGTTGAAGTTAAATACGACCAAAGGGTACCACTGTACCACGGTATTCTGGGAATTACTTTTGTTGATTTTAGGCAGAACCATAGTCATCTATTTTTAACCAGAAACATGAGTACAACGCCCCCATTTGTTTGTTGTTCTAAAAATATCAATACTAATTAAATCAGTTCCATGTAGTTATTTAGTTCAATTATCCTTCAATGATCGGTGAACAATGAGCAATGTAATCTGAATATATTTTAATACCGATAGTGTTTACTGTAACCGGCATTTCTATTATATTCAGAGCACGAACTGCGATGGCCTTGGCTTGCTTAATCACTGCGATAACAAGCAATGAACTAGAAACATCCAGATACTGTGACCTCTGCAACTACTTCGTAGTAGTACGAGATGTGGTAATATTTATACTATTTCATACTTTTTCTTTAGTGGTCAAACACACATAATAATATGTCATATGACCCACCGGTTACCGTATTCTGTTTTCATTCAAATAATAATATCCTGGTTCATACGCCAGCACATCCAGCTAACCCAATCTGTCAAATTTCTTTTATAGATTTTCAACTTTATTTCAAAAGCATAAGGTTCTCTTTCAATTGGGGAAATTTGACAGATTGGCATCTGTACCAGGATATTATTAATTTTAAAAAGATATGTCACTAAAAAAGAATATTATTACAACATGTTCTGACTATTCAAAAGCGCTTTTTCAGTCTAAGTGAGTAGAAAATATTTCAATTTTTTTTTTAAATTTATAAATATAATAATTAATCTGGGATTAGTCACTTAGTTTCTAATTTAACTTCGCTCTTGAGCTCTTACCGAGGATCCATTGAAAATCTCCTAGGCTGTAAAGAACTAACTACTAACGCTAAAAAAACATTTCTCTTATAATAATTAACTAGGCAAAATACATATTATCTAAAACCCCCATCAGCGTAAAAATTGTGTTGGTGTATCTCGTATTAAACTTTACCGGTAAGAATTTAATGAGCAACACTTGAAAGGGCTAAGAGAGACCAAAATAAACTGGTTTGTTTTTAAAGGGCTCTGCGTTGTTGTGACTGAGTTTATTCTAGTGCTGTGGTGCGGTAAAGAATAATAATAATACTATGACCCCGTCTGTAGTAAGAATTAACTTTGATATTTTGAAATCGCGTGTATTCCCGTTCGTCCCCCGAGGGGGCGTTAAATCGTTATTTATTTTTCCGATGGTCCCCTAATTTTTTTGGGAAGGACGAACGGGAATAATTTTTTCATTCTTTCTTTAGTTCTATTGCTCCACTGCAATAAAATTGGTGATTTACTATAGAAGCTAAGAATACAGTTTTCATCGCCAGAAGATGCACTAGCAGCGTTCGAACTGTAGGAGAGGTGTAGAAGATGACGGGTGAAATGCTTTCAGAATAGGTTCAGACACATCACCGGAGCAGCATACCCGCGTTCCCGGGGCTCCCCCTATCAGGCGCCAGAAGAAGTCCACGGCAGGTTAGGTTTAGTCGGTGCGAGTCCGACATACCCACCCGCAGCAGATACTTTTTGCGGGTGGCATGCATTAGCATTCCCCCTGCCGTATCAAAAAAAAAAAAAAAGGTTCAGACACATGACACTTTCTATAGATGCTGATGGAGAGTACTTTAAAAAAACCTAATAAAAAATGGTACCCTAAAAAACCTATAGATTTAGTTTCTAGAAACATTCTGAGTGCACCATATGTATATATTTTTTATTTCTTTTTTTTTTCAAGGCAACGTCCGCATTAGAAATATTATGCTCTTTGTCGCGGGGTACTTCACAAACATAATTGGCGGACGCAAACCGTTGGTCTGCCATGACGTATTAGACTCCTTATTGATTTGATATTGATTTTGTTTTTTTTTTATTACTGACACTAGATTTTTATTAGCATTGTTACTAACCCAATAATTGATCAATTTTGTCCGAAATAAAGATTTTTTTTTAATTGACAACACATCCTGAATATAAACAATTACTTACAGGTCACACGAATAGTTTTCCCCTACGGGAATCGAACCCTAGTGTCTCGAATTCGATTCCCGTACAGTGGTGAGATGACTGTATTAACTGTTGCGCCACATGCGTAGTCAGTCAGTGCAGTATACGTTCTTTCACACGCACAGAAGAATTATATATACAGGGTGTTTGAAAGGTTGATGCAAAACCGTAAGGCGAAGCTAGTGTAGACTATTTACAACCATTTGAAGCGAACTTATCTTAGTGTGACTACTTTTTTTTTAGCAAATTTTGGCAGCTTCGCATCGACTTTCCAAACATCGTGTATTAATTTTTTTGATTACAGGAGACATTGGTTTCTAGGTTTATTTTTAAGTGAGATATATTACCAGTGCTCACCAGGGCTATGGTAAAGATAAGCAACCTGAAAGTGGTACCATGTTTTGTGCAACCATCGCAGGCTGCTTAACATTATATAGAGCTTTATGATGGTATCATCATCATCATATCCACCAAAAAAGCCAAACACAAGTGGACAAAGGCCGCCCCTAAGATCACCACAATCTTGTAGGCGGCCTGCCCACGCTGAGTCTTCCAGTTCGTGGTCGGCACTCAAGAAACTTTCTGCCCCAGCGGCCATTTGGATTATATTGACATGACTGTGTGCCGACTGGATAATATGAAAAACTGGCCAAGTGCGAGTCGGACTCGCCCATGAAGGGTTCCGTAGCAGCAAGTATTTCAGTTGATTAAATGAAAGCAAATTGCGGTTTACGATTTTAGACGTATTAAAAAAAAACTATAAGCTAGATCTCGTTCAAACCAATTTTCGTTGTTAGTTTGCATGGTAATGTACATCATATATTTTTTTTAGTTTTATCATTCTCTTATTTTAGAAGTTACAGGGGGGGGGGGGACACTCTTTTTACCACTTTGGAAGTTTCTCTCGCGCTAACTGTTCAGTTTAGAAAAAAATGATATTAGAAACCTCAATAATATTTTGAAGACCTATTCATAGACACCCCACATGTATGGGTACAATGAAAAGAAAATGTGAGTTTCAGTTCTATGTATAGGGACCCCCCAAAATTATTGTTCTTTTTCTATTTTTGTGTAAAACCCAAGTACCAAGTTTCAACAGTACAGCTCTGATAGTTTGACGTTTGACGGAAAGACAGACAGACATTAGGAAACTATAAGGGTTCCGTTTTTGCCATTTGGCTACGGAACCCTAAAAAGCAAGCAACTAGAATGAAACACCTGGAATCATATCTAAGAAATGTATTCAGCTTCATGAGACCATGTACCTTCTACGGGCCAACTCCGTAAAAACCTCTTTTTCTCCGTAGAATTCCTGCCCAGCTGAAGCTTTCTCAACAAATACTGCTCCCTCATCTTGCTTTTCAGCTTCTCTTCTTGATAGTTTCGTCGGAGCTTGGCATGGTAGGGGACATCTGCCGGTGACCCAGTACTGGCAGAGTACGATGGAAATCGAGTTTTAGGTGAGACGGCCCGGTCATACGCGGGATGGTCCGGTGCTGGGAATTCAGAAAAGAATCTCAATTAGCAGAATCATAGATTCAAGGACTAAGCTCACTCTCGGTGGTAGCATTAAAGCGCGACCGTCGTTTTAAACACAAGGTCCGTTATAATAATAATACTGAATTCATCCCTTAATATAGACAGAACCATTCAGACAATATCTCCTTGACAATAACTTAATACAAGCTAGCTAAATATCACTACTATTATAAAATAAATTGTAGAAATGTTTTAACATTCCGTGTACCTAAATACCTGTAATAAGTAACTATAAATGATAACTGTATTACTACAAACATATTCTGACTATTTACAAGCGCTTTTTTAAAGTCTACGTGACTAAAAACCTTTTTTTTATTTTATTTTACCTTACCCTCTGGAACTCCTACAAGCCAAGAGTGCCACACAACTGAAATCAACTGAAATCAGTCTCAAGGAGTTACAACGCGTTTTATCAGACTGTTTATTTAGACATTTATTCTGTATTATAGAGGAATTCGAGCAAAGGAATAAATATTTATCGGCGTAATAAAAATACTCATAGGGTCTCAAGCGATATACTATTATTTTTATATTACTAATACACATTTACTATTTTAATGTAATTCTCTTCCATATAAATTTATGTCTTTGGTGTGCAATAAAGAGTTATCTATATTCCTTCCCCCGCCCAACTTGAGCGTTGCGACGAGAAAAATAGCTGTAACTTTTGAACGGATTATTATCAAACATAGTACAGAACTATCACGACTAAAGTAGCTGTTAGATGAAAAATTATTGCATTGAAATGGACGTTTTAGAGCTGCGGTGACAAAGACATGCAAACACTTAAAGTTTGTTTTTGCTTCAATTTGCGCACACGCTTATGCAATATAAAATGCCCTGAGCAGTTGGCTAGTCTCCATTGAGACTGACCGCCGTGGCCGAAATTCGGCCGGCAGGAATAAATACAGTATTAAAAGTAACAAAAAAAATATTAGTCCGTCCGTGCGGTCTGTTTTATTACATATATTTTGTTAAAACCTTAAATAAACAACAAGTTACTAGGCTATTATCTTAAAAGGAGACGGATACGTTTTCATACAATATTGGGCCCGGATGTAAAAAGATAAAAGTGGTGTCAATTAATAGGTCTATAAATTATCAGCCAATCACTAAAAATTCCATTTTTTCTTATCATCATAGTACTTAATAGAGAGGTTATGAACCAACCTATACTAAACAGCTGATTTTTAAGGGCGGTTGCTATTTAATAGTTATCCGTGTCCAGTATGTTAGCAAAAGTCGTACACGTTAAGCAATATCAGAAGTCCGTAGAGAGAATGAAGTTGTTGAGGGATATATAAACAAAACCATAAAAAATACTCAAATCCCACACGCACTAAACTATACGAGAATGGAGTGGCCGATCATAGATTGGGATTCAAAATCTGTCACCAGTTACTGGCAGCATAGATTAAAAATATAGTTGCCAATAACTAAAAAATCGATTTGGACGATAACCGATATTATGATTTCTATTTATTTTGTTGATATTTTATTTTTTACTGTTGACATTATGTTAATGTATTTATCAACTACCAATTTAATTCGAGACTTCAACTTATTTTCAAATTTCTCTTTTGCAGGATTATAAATTGGGTCGATTTTTACAGTTTGAAATAGAAAAATATAACGCTTTTTTTAAACCATATCTCAACTTATTACAGTTAGGGACAGAAATCCCCGTCTCCTTTAGGACTGCAATATTAAAAATAAAACATGTATTTAAGTTGGTCAGCTGGTAGCTGACCTCTGAAGAGTTTATACTTCGAAGTTCTAATTCGGATATGATTTTTTTAATTTTCTGGGCAGGTCAAATAGTAATGTATTAATTATAACAATTTTGTAATACTTTACCCAGGATATCTTGTGGACCGTACTGGCGCATTGGGGCGTTCGTTGTTGGCGGTCCTTGGCGTTCTAATGTATTGAGCAGTTTATCTATTTCAATTTCATATATCCGTATCCGTTCCATGGCAACAATGAAATGATAAGTCTTCAACTCTCTGATACCGGGTGGATATAATGTGTAGGGAACTTTGCCTTTCCATAGGTCGTCATTAGCTCTGTATGTTGTTATCATTTCCTTGTATATTTCCCGTACTCTACCTTCAAAATATTAAACTTTTATCTACTATTACTAGAATACACACATGCACATAGAATTATGTGGTCAATATACGGTAAGCTTCTTTAATGGTTTTCGATGGTTGATGATGCAGCCTATTACTTTCCTACTGCAGGGCAAGAGCTTTCTCTCACAATGAGACAGGACAGGTCATACTTTACTACGTCACAACGCTGCCCTAGTGCGGGTTGGAAGATTTCGCATGCCATCAAGAACATTTCTGCAGAGCTCTCAAGCATGCATTTCCTTTACCCTTTTAAGTACGACATGAATTCAAAAATCAGTGGTGATGATTTAACCTCGAGACCACTGACTCCACAGTCGAAGGGTTTACCAACTAGGCTACTAGGCTAGGCCTAATGATAGTTACACCTTTCTAATTTCTCAACAATTGATTTTATTTTTAGAAACTTTATTATTTGAATTTGGAATTGAGATAATCGTTACGCTTGACATACATATTGGTAATCGCAGTATATATTTACTTATTTTATTTATTTATTTAATATTTTGTATGATGGTCATAGCACTCAAAGGGACGCTGTCACCCGTTTTCTGGTAGATATTCTATCGGGTCGACTTCTACGCCTCCTAAGGGTATGACATAATTGTCACTATCAGCGCACAGCAAATTTGTAGCATATGAAATAACTTAATACTTCATCATCATCATATCAGCCGAAATACGTCCACAGCTGAACAAAGGCCTCCCCCAAAGATCTTCACAATTGCCGGTCTTGCGCTATCCGCATACTTATATCCCGGTAATTAAATAATAGATGCCAAAAATTTAAGAATAATGTTTTATTCTTAATTTTTTGCCATCTATTATTTAATTTCTGTGCAGTTTGGCAAGAATGTCTAAAACTTAAATGTGTACTTTTTTCAATAATAAATAAATAAAAAAAAACAAATAAAAAAAAATTTTCTGAGTCAATGTTTAGGGGTTGGAAGCGAATCAAAGTACTCTGTAAATGCACAGATTTAAGAGTAAAATCCGGCTAACAGTCAGACGCGTCTCACACTATTATAGCCCAGGATATTATTATATAACATTATAAAAAGTAAGTTTGTAAGTATAAAATGTATGTTTAATTGGGTTATATCTAGTAAACTACGGAATGAAACGGTGTTGTCAAGATTAGTTGTCAAAACCAAAGACAACATTTGCTTTACCTAATATAAAAAGAATTTTCATTGTTTTACAATATGTTCTTCAAGAAGTGGAGACTCCAGATCCGTCTAAAAATTCAGAGGTATAAGAAACAAGTAATATTAAATAATTCATCATCATCATCATATCAGCCGAAAGACGTCCACTGCTGGACAAACTCCTCCCCCAAAGATCTCCACAATTGCGGGTATTGCGCTATTCGCATCCAACAGTTTAAATAATTACCAAAATTGAAAATTCTTAGCTTAACTGGCTAGTTTTTTAGTAATTTGCATCTCACAGATAGAATAACAGTACAGTGCACTTTGAAAGATATGAATTATCTGGATTTTGATCTGTATTTTGTATGCCGGAGTAAAAAAAATACCGAAATTAAAACAGAATTTTAAGAGCAGTTTAGTCTCAACTCATTCCCAAGCCGTTTTGCCCTAAACAGTAAAAATGTTTTGGAAGGTTTTTAAGAACTAAAAAACAACCGAATTGGTTGTTCGAAATCGTAAGATTAATTACAAAGACAAAGAAAAGATCGACAAATACATTCAATGTAGCTTACATGTAGCTCACTGTATTTGTCGATCTTTTCTTTTTATATATTTTTTTACCGAAATTTAATTAATTGAAGTGAAACGTGTTTTTTTCTTTTGAACCGTTTCGTACTTACCCATTATAATTCCAACATTAAACTCGACGTTGTCTTCGAATGTCTGCCCAATACCGGAAAGCTGTCTGATCCTAAGTTTGCTGTCTTTCACAAGATTCAGGCTTAATGTCTTCATAATATTCTTATCATATTCAATCACATGGTCCATCGTATCATAATGTTTTCTATCTAAAATCGGCTTTACCAACTGAGATCGGACTGGTCCAACTGAAACTAACATTTTTTTAATATATAGCCCTCCTAGCCGTATTCCGGCCACGGCGGCCACTCTCAATAGAGATTAGCCACCTGCGCGGGACGTATTATAGTGCACAAGTGTGTGCGCAAACACAGGAGCACTTTCTATTCCATCACTCATGATCCGATGGGACGTCCAGTGACACGACCGGAAAGAGGTCAGGTAAAGGACCGCTTTACGTGCTCTCCGAGGCACGGGGGTATATAATACCGCCAACTCCCAGACTTCGGGCTAATGCTGAGAAATTTTTCTTTTTACAGAAAAGTCTCAAAATCACTTTCGACCCGACCCGGGGTTTGAACCGAGGACCTCGTTCTCTGCGGGTGAACACGCTACCGCTAGACCAACGAGCCAGTCTTTTTAAAGATAGCAAATGCGATAGAAACGAGCAAGTGTGTCACCTGATGGAAAGTGATCGTTGGAGTGGACACTCGCAACACCAGAGGAGTCGCAAGTGCGTTGCCGGCCTTTAAGAAAAGAATAGGCTCACTTGTTGAAGTTTGCCGTATCATATCGGATCTAATTGCAGCTAATTGATTCCACAGAGCGGCAGTACACGGCAAATGTTACTTGTTAAACGCGCGGTGTTAGACTTTTTTACATAAAAAGACAACGCCCGCACAACGGAATCTAATCCCTGTGTTGCGGGGCATTTTACAAACATATAATAGACGGACACAAATTACATCTAGACTCAAAACAACAATTTATGGGTCGCACAAATAGTTGTCCGGCGCGGGACTCAAACCCGCGACACGAAGAGGCGAGGCGACTGTCTTAGCCGCAGCGCCACACGTGCAATTAAATAGCAGTTAATAGCTTTCCCTAGATCAACTTCACCCACGCACACCCATCATGGCACATCCATCTCGCTTACTGTCAAATAAGTGTCTTAAGTCATTAACCCGATTGTTACTAAAATACTTCATAAGTGCTTTGAATTGACTGTCTCAATGGTCTAGACCATTATGACGGTAGCGTGTTCAATGAGGTCCTGGGTTCAAATACCGGTCGGGTTAAAAAGTGGCCTGAGAGGTCTGGGAGTTGGCGGTATTATACCCCCATGCCTCGAAGAGCACGTAAAGCCATCGGTCCTGCACCTGACGTCGTTCCGGTCGTGTCGCTAGTCGTCCCATCGGATCAGGAGAGTGATGGAATAGAAAGTGCCCCTGTGTTTGCCACGCATTTGAGCAATATATTATAGCCTGCGCAGTTGGCTAGTCTCTATTGAGAGTGGCCGCCGTGTCCAAAATTCAGCCTGGAGGTAATTACTTTATAAGGCAGACTAGTTAAAGCCGAGCTCACGATGTCCGTTTTGGATGAATGAATAATTTATTGGGTAAAGTAACGGGACTCATTTTGTTAGTGGTTTATAAATGTTAGTAATTCTAAACAAATATGTAGTACACAGACTAATATGTATATATTTGCACAGGGAGCGACCCCTCACATATGTACCCCTGCTATAAACTAATTACCGACGTTGATAACTTACAGAAGCGGCCCACATAGAAGCAGCCTTACACTTAAGAATAGTGTTGGGATTGTCCCGCACACGGCGCACCATGGATACACATCTTTTCCGCATCGTTGCATAAAAACAATATACACGGGCTTCAGCAAACATCCCGGATGCGCTGCAATACCGGGGCAGCCCCACCAACATTTGGAACTAAATCTAATTATTGTCTAGACTGACACAATAAAAATACGCCGTGTTGTTTTGGATATCACATAACTAAAAATAATACAAACAGTCCCAGAATATGTGATCCTAAACTGCATAGTTTCGAAGATATTATCGATCATTTTTGACATAAATTATTTTAGGTCACAAATTGTCAAATCTATGTATGACAAATCTTCTCTTCTACTATATAAAAATAAGTCGGGTTTTCCTTCCTGACGCTATAACTCCAGAACGCACGAACCGATTTCCACGGTTTTGCATTCGTTGGAAAGGTCTCGGGCTCCGTGAGGTTTATAGCAAAGAAAACGCGCTGCCCGCGGGGCACAGCTAGTCTTTCTATATTTTTGCGACGTTGCCAAACTTCGCAAAACCTAGTGTAGTAAAGAATGCAGCGGTATAGCGCCGAGCTGCATGTAAACATACACTATACTTCATTCATTTCATTGATAAATACGAAAAATGTATTCATATGTAAATCTAAGAAAATGTGACGTTGACAGATTTCTCATTTGGATGTCATACATTAGTAATCGTGAATTTGTAGAATTATTTTGTATGAAAAATTATATTTGAAAAATAAATCATATGCCAGTTATTCCTTCATATGGTCTCATTCATACTCTAGGGTTATTGGATATCAAATAACACACGATGTATATACATCAGAATACGAATAATATCATTTAAGAACTGAATTACTGAGATAGTGATATAATACAATCCTATTTTGGCTTTATCCCTAATGGCCGGGATATCCACACAAGCGTTGTACAAATAAATATTCATTTCCGAAGATCGGAGATTGAAGGCATCTCCAAACAACACTATCAAACCGCTTGTGAGTAATACAATTTTTCCATGCTGATATTATATCTATTTAGGCTTATTTATAAACTAGCTGTGCCCCACGGTTTTACCCGCGTTAAATTTTATAAATGACCACAGCTGCTCTCCCGTAGTTGATAGCGTGATAATATGTAGCCTATATGTTTACCCGACTTCTTAGTAATATTCATGCAAAATTTGAAGTAAATCCATGGAATACGTTTTGAGTTTAGCCCGGACATACATACAGTCAAACAGACACACAGACAAAAATTCTAAAAACTATATTTTTGTCTTCGATATCGATTGTAGATCACGCACCAAGTATCCTTCTAAAAAAATATTCAATGTATAGTTTTGACTTTCCTACGATTTTATTATATGTATATAGATAAAGATTTAGTGTTCCCCAATCTTTAATAACATGTGCACTTGCTGAGGGTTGTTACAATATTATCAAAATTGCCGTATTATTGTTATTAAATAATATAATATGATCTCACCCAAATATAACACAGTGCAAGAAAGTTGCAGTTTCAGCATTTTTCTATCACGCAAATTCTTTTCCCTTTATAAAATATATTATTTACTGCAACGCTGTG
This sequence comes from Pseudoips prasinana, assembly GCA_951640165.1. NCBI lineage: Eukaryota > Metazoa > Arthropoda > Insecta > Lepidoptera > Nolidae > Pseudoips > Pseudoips prasinana. The sequence goes on from OX621239.1 coordinate 13,133,649, forward strand.
TAAGTGCGTGTTTCAAAGCGTGTTTTTAAATAAATCTACATCCCAGCCGCAAACTAATTAGATTTTACAGCCGCTTAAATCTTTAAAAGTGTGATTATAATGAATATTGGACTCATAAACGTTTTAAAATTATGGTTTTACAATTTACATATAAAAACGTATCTACCATGTTTGATATATCTATAATTTAGCCATACTCAACGCAACAATTCAGAGTATAGTAAACAAAAATCTATTTAAAGGAAACTATCGTGTAAACCCATTCACCTTCCCACTAGTAGTGATAGGACCATTGACAATGAAATGACAAAGTATTTTTGTAAATAAAGTAGAGGACTGTGTGGTTTAGGGCGAGGAAGGACACCACGGATGAGTCCCGTGGGGGGCGAAGAAGTCATATCGATGGAATACCTTCCAGAAAACAAGTAGCAGCGTTTGTGAACTATGACCATTATATTGCGATCGCCATACGTGTGAATTTTTAGCATTACTGAAAGAACCTTCAATTATATTTATGTCTAAGGGCCTATGCACACCATGTTTTTTATGGGCGCCGTTGACGCGCGTTTGTAGCGATTGAGACGCGCGTTAGAATCGCTTTTGTATCGATTGAAACAAACACCAAACTGCTCTGTAGGATAAAAGCGCGCCATCGACGGCGTGCTAAGCAGAGTGAAGGCCAGCCGATACCGGCCAAGACGGCCGTTATAGGAAACAGGCTAGATTGCCCTTACGTCAGTTACTGGATCGGTCTGCAATTCTGCATGTGCAGTTCGATACACTGACTCTCGTAAGAAGCCAATTTTTGTTAGTGTTGTGAATGTTAAATTATATTTACTAACAATTTTTATATGTTTTACTAACAAAATGGATCTTTTTTATCTGATTCAAATCAATCATAATAATAAAATAATATTACAATGCCATTGACTTGAGATGGGCTCAACGCCATTAACAGCGAATAAAATGATGCAATAGTTATTAAATAATGGGTGTGATGATTTGACACCTGAAAACAGGGCAAGTGTCGAAAATAGGACATAAATAGTAATATAAAATTCGTTGCGATTGCCAATATAACAACTACATACGATATTCTAGGGTTAATTATGAAGAAGAGTGATCAATAGTTGTGATAAATAATATTTAATAAGTTTACTTGTTTCATTTGTATATCCCATTAACTTGCTAGTTTGTTAAATAAATATGTAGGTTTAAAATAAATATTTAGGTACACTAACGTGTGCGTCACCTACAGACTGACACAGATACTCACCGGACACGGGTGTTTCGGTGAGTATCTGTGCCGGATCGGCCGAGAAGTGACGACACATTGTCACCATTGCGGGAGCGACCTGGACTCTGCCCAGCATACGCTGGAAGAGTGCCCGGCCTGGGAGGCCGAGAGACGAGTCCTGGTCGCTGAGATCGGACGGGATCTTTCGCCGCCGGCAGTCGTGTATGCGATGCTGGCTGGCGACTCCACCAAATGGGACGCCGTGGTCTCCTTCTGTGAGGCAGTTCTGCTGCAGAAGGAGGCCGCCGAACGGGATCGGGAACGAGCCGATCCCGCTCGGAGGCGTCGGGGTGGCGGCGGCAGCCGTTAGCCCAACTCCCCTCGGGGCTGCGGTGGCAGTATGAGAAATGTCCTCAACTGCCGCCACGTGCAAGCAGCCCCGGGAAGACAACGAACTGTTTGTGGCGCAGTCGCTGTGCCGTACTGGCAGGAGTCGGCAAATGGGGAGGGCAACCCACAGCTCTCCCCGGGTGCGTGTCCCGACCACCTGGGACACGGCGCAAAAGGGGGGCACCGGAGCAGCATACCCGCGTTCCCGGGGCTCCCCCTATCAGGCGCCAGAAGAAGTCCACGGCAGGTTAGGTTTAGTCGGTGCGAGTCCGACATACCCACCCGCAGACACTTTTTGCGGGTGGCATGCATTAGCATTCCCCCTGCCTTATCAAAAAAAAAAAAAAAAAAAAACAAAAAAAAAAAGGTACACTAACGTGTGCATAGTTACATTCTAAGGCCGATGTTTAAAAGAAAATAAATGAATGGAAAGAGATAGAATAATCATGGAGTCATAGATATAGTATCTATGAATGTATACATTTAATAAAATCGTAGGAAAGTCAAACTGTACATTGAATATTTTTATCTACAATCGATATCGAAACCAAAAATATAGATTTTAGAATTTTTGTCTGTTTGTCTGTATGTAAGTATGTCCGGGCTAAACCCGAAAAGTGCTGCATGGATTAACTCGATATTTGCATGAATATTACTAAGGGGTCGGGTCAACATATTATCACGCTATCACCTACTTGGGAGGAGTTATGATCATTTTTAAAATTTAACACGGGTAAAACCGCGGGCCACAGCTAGTCCCTTATTTATTATTTGCAAGGAATTAACTCTAAGACTGGGAATTTTAATTCGTTCCAAGATCAATGAAGAGTAACTCACTTATTTTTACAGAAACAATACTTACATAAAGTCAAATTAATTTTCCATATGATTGTTTTATCTTAATTCAATACATTTATTTATTGTCTGTGGTGGTTGGTTATGCACAGGGCAAGTGGGCGTTACCCGCCAATAAAGTACGAGTCGACTCTAGTATATTATTTTGAAAATTCAGTAATTCATAGCCGTGAGCTGTAAAAAAGATAATAAACGAATGGACAAAGTACAATCATTATTTTAATACTAAAATAATTACATATTTATATAAAGCTACCCCCAACCACATTTCACCGATTTCTACATATTATGTTCACAGCTGGACCAAAAACCTCCCCAAAGAAATGGGGGGATATTCCATAATCGCCACGCTTGGCAGACGGGTTGGCAATCGCAGTTTCATGGTCATAGTTCAAACGCTGGTGCCCGTTTTTCTCATTTTGTTTAGAATATATTAATTAATTTCAGCTTAAAATGAGTTAAGTATACTTTTCTCGTAGCGGTCCATATTTCCATAGGGATATAAATAGTTCGCTGAGCTCACTTTTTAAAATTACGATTGTAAATTAAAATCCAGTAAATGACGTCCTTATTTATTTTTCGCTAATAATACTATTTTTGGAAAGGTTCTTGAGTGGCGACCATGAACCGGAGGACGCAGCGTGGGCAGGCCCTCTTTAAGGTGGACCGACGATCTTGCAAGGGTCGCGGGAAGCCGCTGGATGCGAGCAGCACAAGACCGACCATAGTGGAGATCCCTAGAAGAGGTCTTTGTGTAGAAGTGAAAGTTTTATGGCTGATAAGATGACTATTTTTAAATGATTCATAGTCTATAATTCAACAAACTATCACTATACTAACGATAGCTAATCTTTTTAAAACAGCTGTTAAATGCTAACAATATATGAATATGTTTTCTCCCGTCCTAGGTTTACCTTCTTAAATTATTTCAAAGCTCATTCAATTCAACACGCGCACGTAACCTTTCGGCTTCTTATCACTGAGCAGACCTTAATTTCCGGGAAAACGAAAGCGGATGTTATTCGCTCAAGATTTCTTTATGACTGTAATTTTTTTTCTGCAAACACTTTCAGCTGCGCAACAATCGAAAACAACAGGGATGGTGAAATATAAATAGAATATTTCTTATAATAGGTCTTTACCTATGAAATTGCCGTTTTGTATGAAAAAATTTAAACGAATTTTTTTCATGAATTTTTTTATTTGTATTAATCGAAGTAATCACCCATGCAATCAATGCATCTTTGCCATCGCAGTGGCAGTTTATTGATGCCCTTCTTAAAGAAATCAGCTGGACGGGAGGCAACAAATTCTTCAAAGGCATTTTGTACTGCCTCTCGGGTATTGAATTTTTTTCCCGCCAAGAAGTTATCCAAATTCTGGAAAAAGTAGTAGTCTGTAGGCGCAAGGTCTGGTGAGTAGGGCGGATGACGGAGAGCTTCCAACCCCAGTTCTTGCAACTTGGAGACCGTCTGCTGTGCAGTATGAGGTCGCGCGTTGTCGTGCAGGAGCAGCGGAGACGAGCGATTGACCAATGCTGGTTGGAGATGCGCCAGCTTCTCCATCATTGTGCTCAGTTCTTCACAGTACACATCTGCAGTAATGCTCACCCCGTTTGGTAAGAAGCTGTGATGAATCACACCGGCGCTAGACCACCAAACAGTGACCATCACTTTTCTAGGGGTAAGTTTTCGTTTAGGGCATTGTTTAGGTGCTGAACCAGGATCCAACCAACTTGCTGAGCGCTTGCGGTTATCAAACAGAATCCATTTTTCATCGCAGGTAACAATGCGGTTCAAAATTCCTTCATTTGTGTGTCTGTTGAGCAGTGCAAGGCACGTCTCGACGCGTACTTCGCGCTGGCGATCATTGAGTTCGTGGGGCACCCATTTGTCAAGCTTTTTTACCTTGCCAATTTGACGCAAATGGACCAATATTGTTTTGACGCTAACGTCGAAAGCTGCTGCTAATTCAGCCGTAGATTGTGTATCATCAGCTTCCACAACCGCCTTTAATTCGTCATTGTCGACCAAAGTCTTCGGACGACCGCGAGGTTCATTTTTCAGGTCGAAATTTCCAGAACGGAAGCGAGCAAACCAATAACAGGTGGTGCGTTGGTTTGTAGTGTTAGCTCCGTAAACGTCGTTGATGTTGCGTGCCGCTTGTGCCGCGTTGCTGCCACGACGGTACTCATATTCCATAATTACTCGAATTTTTAACGTATCCATGATGACGAAAAAGATTGAAATGCGATGAAAATGTAACACTAATCAATAAAGAAATGACTACTTTTGGAAAAAAGAATCCATGTTTTTAAAATAAAATTAATTTGAAATTAGAATTCTTAGCCAAACAAAAATTATTTTGATTTGAAATGGCCAGTACTGCAGAACGGCAATTTCATAGGTAAAGACCTAATATAAAATATTTACTCTAATATTATCAAACGAAAGTTGTGAAAAACATTCATTGTTATTATTTTACGAATATTATCTTTTGATAACATTCGCAAAATATTTTTGAATAAAATCTTCTTTAGCATCGTTGTAATATTAAAATTCGATGAAACGAAACAGCGACAATAAAACGAGACAAATATATTCGTAAGTAAGATATAGACTGCGAGAAAATGAGATAGATAGATAAAAACTACGTACTACGAAGCCTGATTCCACGTTTTCACGTTTTCAAAATAATATGTTTTCATAATAGATGTATCTTAAATATGGAAATGTATTAAATACAGTATTTTACATTGAAATTTAATATAATTTTTAAGCTTGGTAACAATATGAATACTTCTTTATTTATCTCATTCTTTTGTACGCCACTTTTCTGTAGTTCCAATTCCGCCTTTTTTGTTGTTTACCTTGGGTTTCAAAGACAAAAGAGATTATTTTTAATCATTTTTATACAATCTTTCATCAATATTAATTTAATTAGTCATTATGATTGTATGAGCCTGTGTATTTACGTTGGTTGCGTGTTAAAAATATTATCAACTCCAGTGGATCATAATTTAATCTAATAGGTTTCTACAGACACTTATAATCAGTTAAGCCTTGAATACACAGGCCTTTTATCTTGCACGAATATTAATTTTCGTTGTGGATACCTTTCTAGGTAGCCTCCGATGGGTAGGCGAGTGAGGATTTGGCTCACAAGTTACGCACTGAAACCACGAAATTGTTCCTGCAACCAGCTTCTGTCCAGATCGTGGGATTCACTTGCGCATACACCACAGTCCAGCCAGATGCCGGCCCGGGTAGAACACGACACGCTGCCGCCATCTTTGTTATGGTCGTATAGCTAACTTAACCAAGCCAACTAGTGCATACCGCAGTAGCTCTCAGTTGAATTCAAACGTGACTAGAAATGAAAACATTTACGTATGTTTTTGCTTTATTTTGGAACTTATACATTCTTAGATATTCTTAGTCTTGATTGTGATTATTTAGGTACAACAAAAAATAGTTTATTTAAATTATGGTGCCTAACTTCGACTCAATTAAATTATATTCTACAGTTTTAGAAATTTATTAAATAAACATTATGCCGCTGTGCTTTAAATGTAGGAGAAAAACAAAAGAAGAGCCGATCTGCTCATACATTTAACATTCAATGACGATTTTTATAACGGTGGAATTTAGCTGCAAATCAAAAAATCTTTGTTTAGTTTTACCCAATATTCCATATCCTCAGCAAAAATACCGATTGCTCAGCAAGATAGTCATCTCAGAATAGAATCTGAGCATCAATTTCAGTCCCTACTTTTCTACTTGCGAAATACATTTTCAGTTACGTCCAAGTAAAGTGAGTATGAAAGTTTGTATCGATATAAAAGTTACTGTGCCTCAATGAAATAATATAGGTTAATTGAAAGATTAATTCAAAATTTTTATTATATGTTTTATATTTCATAATAATTCCCCAAGTGGTAACTAGTTTATTAACCTAGATTCAAAGTAGATATACAATATTATATGAAACATTTTATTACAATATTATCTGAATAACACTGGTCATATCTAATACGGAATCTCTATCTCAAATTCACAAATCACTGTAATTCTTGTGGAAAACCAAACAGGTGCTTACCTACTCTAAACAAGACAACGTCTTCAAAATGCAACAACAAAATTCAAGTTTTTATTCGACATGGGTCGATGTTGCCAGTTACCGCATCCAAAACAAATTAATCGATGACATTTGTTGTCTTCTGATTATTTTTCTTTACTTCCTTTTTAATTTTTAACATGAAATTGTTAATAATCACATAAGCATTACGAAGAGAATAAGATCAATATATTTTTATGTAAATCGTAATAAATAATCAAGAGTATCTGTCAAGGTTAATAAGAGTATTTGTATTATATACGGACATTAGTGTTACCTTATACAAATCAATTAGAAATGTAATCTAATTAGTATAAAATTAAAACAAAACTTTATAATATGTCCCGATCTGTCTTTATTTTTGTCCCGATTCGTAGATACATATTTTTTTTCGGCCGAAAACGTTTTTATGAATAAAAAGAACAATTAATAACGTAATGAATTTATACCACAACTTAAACGTAGCAATACCGTGAAAGGGTATATTAGTTCATATAAAAATAATTTAATTCTCTCTGACTCACGCCTGCTTCCTAGAGGGAAAGGCGGTGACTACGGATTTCCATGTGTTACGATCTTTGCACACCTCTTTCGCTCCTTCACTGTCATTATATTCTTCATACATGCTCGCCGGTTTTGGATGATTCTGATTTGGCCTTTCTTGAGAACATCTCCAATTTAGCCTGAGAATGTTCTACAAGGTCTTCCCCTTCCTGCTCTACCATTGTTTAATTGTTGAATGTAAATTGGGTGATAAGTGCTTTGATGTGCATTTAAAAATATCCCATTTATAAAACTTCATTAATATAATAATAATTCTTTATTTAAGAACAACATAGGCTCCACTGTGTTAGTAACAAATTGTCTTAAAAATATGTTAGTAACTTAATATGCTAGTTTTAGTAGGTTAGTAATGTTTTACTTATTCTATGTTAATACTTATAATCTAATTTTAATTTACTGATATAAATAACAATTTATAAGTTCTGTTGCACTAGGCTCTATCAGTAGGTCGTATGACATGCAACTGAAAGAACCTACCTAATACAGCACTCTCCATTCTTTCAGCAAATACAACAAGCATCTTGTTGGGACTGTCCCATAATTTTAATGACAATGTTAAATCTAGCCAGTCAGATAGGTTGGCAAAAACCACTATATTTTTAGGACATTGTTTCTTAAGAACAAAATTCTTTCAGTCCAATATTGGATTTAGAACACTCTATACATGTGAGATTAGGATTGCGTATGCTGTATAAGTATGTTTCCGATTTTGGTTTTTATTGTGATAAAACTCGTATAGATAAAAGAGCAGCACAAAAGCAAGCGGCGAGTCGCGGCGGCGTCATGTGGTGCCTTTCGGAGGAAAAACACGTTTTTATTCTCTACTAAAATAACAATGACTTTATTTTTTATATCTCGTAGAGTTAGAAATGTTATCTGTTTATATCGGTCCCGGTAGAATTTTGCGAAGACATCATATATTTCGCCTTTTTACAACGTTTGGGTAGGATGACCCTTGAGAGTTCCTGAAGTTGCTATATGACAGTTAACGTTATAGACTTTTTTGAGAACGAATATTTGTCACCTACTTTAAGGCGTTCATAGACAACTGCTCTTAACGGTCTGTATGCTTTCAGCGAGGTTTAGCGTAGGCACACTCTCACACCATAAATGTGTGAATGCCAAAGTGGTTTAATTTCATGCTTCGGAGGGCACGTTAAGCTGCCGTTAAACAACAGTCGTTAAACCTTGTCAGAGTCCTATTGAACGGCTTGACTAACTCTAAAACTAGAGTAATCACTGGCTACTTTAATCTCCATCGATAGATAAAACATATTTTTTAATCCATTTACAATTTTTATAGATCTTATACATATAAAACTTATATGGGAGGAACATTTATAAGGGATCGTACAGAATTCATTTCCAATCGACTAAATAATAATCAAACGCGGTTCAAAAATAACGGAGAAATCGTGTAATATATATACAAAACTAAAAACTTACAGTTCATGGTATATAAGATGCCGTTACTGGAAGATCTTTGAGTAGACTAATACCGTAGTACCGCTGCGGTGAATGTTCGCGTGAATCCCGTGGCCAAGATTAAAGGTAGTCGTGGAAACATCGTGGGGTTCTAGTCGATGCACCAATTATCTACTGGGGTAGCCCGACATACGCTGTCGCTTGCCCAGCAATAGGGATTTGTAATGAATTTCTCCGCGTTAAAATATTTCTTTTTTCTAATAACGTATTTCATCGAAGTTTTGTATTTCAAACTATTATTGTTACGACTACGTGTTTAATCACAAAAAATGGTCGGAATCAATTTTAACGAAAATTAAACTAGTAAGGAACTCGATTCCCACCCAGGACTGATATTTGTGTGCATGAACTTGTCTGTTTGTCCTGAGTCTGGAATCATCTTTATAAGTACGTAATTAAAAGAATAGTAGTATATGTCATACATCAGTTAAGTATGTGGTTTCCATAGTACAAACTTATCTTATTTTTTTATATTATATTTATTTTATATTTGGACAAAGCATTAAAAATAATATTTTTAAGTGTTCTGTGTAGCCTTCGGTTAGCAAATCTGATGAAAATTAGAAAAATGTTTAAGTACGTGATTAATTTACGAATAACATTCAGTACAAAAGCAATTTCTGTGTTGATTCTCATAAAACAATTAATTTGCTTTATCTCAAGATAAATAAATCTTTATTCGTATTCCATGAGACACGCATAAAACAGTCATCAGGATAAATATCGCCCTATCACAATAGGGCTGTCACAAATACGCCATTTTGTATCATAATTTTACCTTTTTGGTTTTTAGTAAGTAAGACAGTGTCATCACAACAAAAAAACACGCGCAATTGTTGATATACAGATATGAAACGCTCGAAATTTAATTAATGACTAGAGCTGTGATCTACCCAAAGCAAAACACATTTGCAATATTTACATTGCAATTCAGCGGAATTGCACCGGAGAAAGTATATATGTATAGATAGAATGTTGTACTTCCGTGTTGAAAAATAACATTTCCTTTTAAGAATACATTGGAATTTATGTGGTTGTTATGTGGTTAATTTTGCTTATACTCGTATTATAAATATGAAAGTTTGTGAGTATAGATGTATGGATGTTTGTTAGACTTTCAACCAAAAATTATCCAACGGATTTTTGTGAAATTTTGTAGTAATATAGCTTATATATCGGAATAATACATACACTATAGTTTATAAAGTTGAACGCGGGTAACAGCTAGTATACTATATTGTTGCTCAATTTGCGCCCAAACTAAATGTGTTGCGACTGAGACTGAAGCCTAAATTAGATGAGGAAAAACGCTTAGGAGTTTTACCTCTTCTAATAATACCTAATCTACGCGCAGTACGAATATTAACCAAACAGTGACATTTTATATCAATGATACAGCATTTTAGTTGCGAGCTTTGTTGACTTAGCAACAAATAAGATCTGTCTATACCAGTAAGATTTTTCAATTTTTAGGGCATGAGATCAAATACTCAATTAGTTGGGTTTTACTATCCCAGATGAAAGAACTATGTCCATGTTTCAATTAACAACAAGCTTCATAAATTGCCGAATAATTAATCTTATTACTCAATCTGTTCCAAGCAGCAGATGGCAGTGAAACAAGTCTTGCATACATAATAACTTATTATGTTTCGTTTTCTTTAGCAATGACAAATACGTGCCAATGGCCACGACGAGGGTTGGCATATTTCTAAAAAAAGTTAATAGAACTTACTAATCAGAATTTAATATTTGATTTAAATATCTGATAAATATACAAATTACCTTTTTAACCAAGTTTATAGCTCTCAGACTGATTGGCAGTTGCCTAACCTTTTTCAAGTGCACCTATTTTATAACATGTCATCTACAATTAGCTTGGGAGATTTGGACCACTTACCTGCTCCTTTTTTCTTGTTCTAGTGATTCAATAGTTGGGATAAGTGGTTTCTTTCAGTGGTCAGTAGTTTTGGTTCTACTTTTTGCCGTACATCCGAATAAATTTCGAGTCAGAAAAATGAGAAAAAAATATCAATAAGTGTCACTTTCGTTCAAGTGGACGAGTAAATCGAAGGGTCTGGCCGGCACATATATCGTTAACGAGCGAGAAAGAGATAAAACAATCTAGCGACGGCAACCCTTGGTTCGTGGTTTTAAAAAACATACAACCGACTCCAACCGTACTTAGCAATGACTGATTGACCATTCCGAAAGCATTTCCTATAAAATATAGAAAGAATAATTTAAATTGGTTCATAAACACATGGATAAATCGTATAAAATACATACAATTAAACATATTGTTGAATTAAACATCACATTGAATCTAAGTCGTTTAAAAATCCCTACGTAATCCTGTGTAATGATTGGGTATAAATACGTACACAAATACTTAAATAAACAAAATCAAAGTCTCCTCGCTAGTTTCAACTTTATTGCCTCTTAGTGATATTACCTATTTATTTAAACCAACGAGAATTTACTGTATAAAATATATTAGTATTTCATATTTTATTCTATTCTAATAGAACCATTACACAATAGTACCTATTTTTAGCGGAACAAAAATGTGCTGCGCCTCTCCATTTCGTTTCGTGTGGAAAATCTGAAGTTTTTTTGCTTTTACTGAATATGACAACCCTAGTGGGCGCGGTACGCGACAAGTCCCGTTATGGCGCGGCGCCAACTTCCTGAAAACCGCTGAAAAAGTTTCGTGAAGTACTTGTTAGCAGTCCAACATTGTACCCATTCGATATGATACGTTCAAACATTTTGACATGTGTGTTATGACTTGATTGTTTCCTTGGCTAATAATTATTGTCTATGCTCGTGGGATGAAAATATAACAGACGTTCCAAGTTAACTACGTTATACATATCTACGGTGACATTCTAAACTACAATGATTGTTTCCTGAAGTATTTTAGTTTTATTTTTATTCCGAATTAGTTAAAATCGGCTTATCAATTTCTAACGTTCTTAATTTGTCAAACTTTATTTTTCATTTATATTAATTTAATTCCTTAGACACGTATACTTCAGTGACTTTATTTATGCTCTTCTGGTTATCGAATTTAAATTTTAATAAACCTATTCTAATTATTTATTGATATATGTGTTTGTCCTGAGTCTGGGTGTAAATTATCTATATAAGTATGTATTTACAAAAGAAATTAGTATATGCAATATATCAGTTACCTGGTTTCCATAGTACAAGCTCTGCTTAGTTTGGGATCAGATGGCGGTGTGTGTATAATGTCCCAAGATATTATTATTATTATATCTAAATTTATCCTGTCCTATTTTCAATCCTATTTGAACCTCAGAAACGATTTATATAATTTTATGCCTTTGAATAAAATTTTTGCTTCATCGTAGATAATGATACCCTAGACTCAAATCCCGGGACCTAGTTGTAGCCTGGAGTATGGAAGATTTTAATATTTACAATTGATTTAAAAAAAAACCTGCTTGATAACGAAAAAGAAACAAAACTCTTTGTCTTCATTATTTTAGATTCAATATGTACTGGCTCCGCAAAAATCAATTCAATATTTACTAATACTATCCTATAAATGCTACAAAAAGTAAGATACCTAAATTGTGAAAGCAGAGACATGTAAGAGCCAAGGAAGCGGTACATTTTTAACTTAACATGCTTAGGAACCTTAAATTTACCGCTACACGAGGACAACCAGATCAAAAATAATGTTAGCAATTTTGTACGTTTATTTGAAGTACTCTATCAAGAAATATTTATAAAATATTGTACATTATTTTTCCAAACACTGTTCTCTTTCTGATCTAAGGTACTATTATTTTTATTTTAGATTAGCAGTATGTTAATCGTCGACTGCCTCGTTGGTCTAGCGGTAGCGTGTTCAACCGCAGATTATGAGGTCCTGGGTTCAAATCCCGAGTCTGGCCAAAAAGTGATTTTGGGATTTTTCCGTAAAAAGAAATTTTTTAGTATCAGCCGAAGTCTGGGAGTTGGCAGTATTACTCTCCGTGCCTCGGAGAGCACGTGAAGCCGTCGGACCTGTACCTGACCTCTTTCCAGTCGTGTCGCTAGTCGTCCCATCGGATCATAGGAGTGATGGAATAGAAAGTGCCCCTGTGTTCGCGCACACACTTGTGCACTACAATATGTCCTGCGTAATTGGCTAGTCCCCATTGAGACTGGCCGCCGTGGCCGAAATTCGGTCGGGAGGACATTATGTTAATCGTGCCTAAGTAACTTTACCCTCATAAGTCACATAAACAAAAAATAAATGCTACCTCAAAGTGACTTTTGTCATGTCAAAACCCACTGGGATAGAATGGAACAAGGTTACACTAATGAAAGCCTTAACCAGCTTCATACAACCTTAATGTTTTTACTTGCTCAAGTTGACAGGACACGGGACATCAGTGACCACGATTACCTACATCTGCGAACTGAAAATGAGCCTCTTACCCTGTAATACAGGGATGGATCCATGCATCATTTAAGTAGGGCCATTTTATTATAATTGTTATTCGAACTTACGTTCAGTAGGACTATTTTATGCTCTTTATACAAATAAGTCAGCACTAATGATACGGTCTATGGATGCTTGCAATAAATAAATAATAATAATAAACATCTTGGGAAAACTAACACGCTGCCATCTGATCCCAAGCTACTGCTATGGTTACCAGACAACTAATAAATATTAATATACCTATACTTATATATTCCTAAATATACATATTATAGATAAATTACATCCAAATATAGAATAAATAATCGTTCTCATCACACAAATATTGTCCTGCGTGGGCATCGATCCACGACCTCCGGCTTAGCAGGCAGGGCCACTAACAACTAGACCAACAGGCCAGTTAAAACTAATTTGTGACAAGTTATGCGGCCTATAACACAATTATCTTTTATTGTAAAAAGTTTCATATTATTTAACTCTTTTAGATTTTTGTATCACCCTTTTACGTAGTCCACTGGCTCCGGCCCTGCACTCTCCTAGATAATATGTTACCGAGCGTCGTGCTACAGACAGCGCAGCCTGTGAAACTACCACAAAAAGTATAAATCCCTTCTAAGGGTGTAATAAATTGGTATAACGAGCGTTGGGAATCTTGTTAGGTCGAGCCCGGCCGTAAACTGAGATCCCGGGTGACTTTTGCCTCTCACAACAGCATGTGAGATCGACAACGACAACCCTTAATGCTTTCGTCCCGTATGAACACAAATAGGTCTACAGCAACTTGATTTACGAACACGTATATACGATACAAAAAACGGAGTAAATACAGTTTGGGTATGAATTGAAACATGAATGGATGGAGGTCATTATATAACTATTTGCTAATTGATTTGACGTCCTTTTTAAAGTGATAGAATTAGACTGTGTAGAAAAGTAACTAATCGACGGCCGCTGGGGCAGAAAGGTTCTCGAGTAGCGACCACGAACCGAAAGACCCATCGTGGGCAGATCTCCTACAAGATGGGCCGATGATCTTGTCAGGGTCGCTGGAAACCACTGGATGCGAGTAGGCTGGCAATTGTGGAGATCGTTGGGGAAAGCCTGTGGCCAGCAGTGGGCGTCGGTGGATACAATGATGAGGAGGGTGGTGATGAAAAAGTCACTTTTCAAATCTATCAAGTCACTGGTGACCCGCTCCGATTTACGGCCACATGTAGATAGATGGAAAGATAAATTAGTCTTTCAAATTGACGGGCCGGGTGGCGTAGAATGTAAATGCTTGCCTTTCACGCTGCAGGTTGTGGGTTGGATTCCCACCCAGGCCACATTTTTGTGTACCTACATCAACATGTCTGGTTGTCCTAAGTCTGGGTGTAATTATCTATATAAGTATGTGTTAACGAAAGAAAAGTAGTTTATTTAGTATATCAGTTATCTAGTTTGCATAGTACAAATTCTGCTTAGTTTGGGATTTTGTACCAGGATATTATTTAAAAAAAATGTACTTCACGCCACATAATGACTTTTATAGTCAATTTTAGTTACCTTGGGTTGCATTATTGTAATTTTTATAAGGAGTTCTATAATACTTTTAGATAAAAAAAGCAACCAATGTTACTTGCTGATTACATAACTTTATGTAAGTGAAATATTTTTTTAAATATGTTCATTTGCTTTAGAATGTGGACATTCTAAAGCAAATGTTTGTTATGGATAACAAACAATCATGGAAGCCACTGGATGCGGGTAGCGCTAGACCGGCAATTGTGGAAATCCAGCAGTGGACATCTTTCGAGTGTTATAATGATGAAATAAATATACAAAAAATCTAATCTTATATTTTTATAATATTAGTTTACATAATAGGTACAATTATATTTCGTTGTTTTATTCGAAGATATATATAGAACTAGGTAGTACTTTGATCCTACAAGGCAACATCGCATTCATTTTTATAGAACATAAAGTAAAATTGTTTCTATTCTACCCCCCATTTGCACTATTATCTTGTCGTAACCGCTGCCGCGCTGTGACCTCATTCTTTGTTCATGCGAGGCAACACGCGCACGCGCTCGTCGGTATATCTTTAATACTTCGTATTGCTACGTTACTAGTTTAAAAATTAACATGTCAAAAAGAAGAAATGAAGAAAAAATATGTGTATATAAAGAAAAGATAAGGAGATTAGAAGAAAAATCAAAACGGGAAAAAATTAAACGTCGAGTGATACTTTATTCTGATTCGTCGAATGCTTCGAACGTTGAAAACTCGGGTAAGTTCAATCTATGTGAGCATAATATCAGTGTGTCTTCGAATGTCTTCCCGATATTAAGAATATTCCTGAGTTAGGCCGAGCGCCAGAAAAAGGAAAGTCCTCGTATGTTGGCCGAGAGTCAAACTCGAGGAACGTGTACTCGAATGTTGGCCGAGAGTCAAACTCGAGGAACGTGTACTCGAATGTTGGCCGAGAGTCAATATCGAGGCATAAAGCCATTACCTTCCATCTACCACCAAAAGTGCTCTCCTAAATGAAATCCTTCTATATTTCTGACAACGAAATACACGATAATCAGGATCAAAACGAAGGGACGACCATGACGCCACATACATCAGTGGATATTCTGGAAATCCTCCAGTCATTAGAAAACACACAGATCCCGGAGCTCGCTCCTGAGTATTTACACGCACTCGGTGATAAAATGGACGATTCTCCTATATTTGGTGAGCCCATCCATGATAATTTAGCGCAGAGGTGGTCACCGATTTTAAGAAAAGGCTTACATAAGGAAAGCAAGGAAAAGTTGTTAAAGAAGTATTTAATAGCAAGGTATCACTGCCGTTAACAGGGCTGTTACCCGGTTACTCACTGGTGAAGACAAATTACAGGCTATCAAAATCTTGTCCGACGACACACGGATCTTATCAGATTTACATTATTTAGATACCTTGAAAAGAATTAAACTCCTTACACCGAATTTGGATAAATCAATTTTAAACAACTACCGGCGCGGCGCCACCAGCGCTGCCAGCGCACCCACCAAGACGCCGATTCATTTACTCCAACAGCAAGAGCCGTGCCCCACCACTCGGCGCTAGTGCAGGTACATGCGGGACGCCTTCAATTATTTTAAGATTGTTGGCTCTCGATTACTACTCTCGTAGTTCTCCAGTGGATCAGAGATGGTATCACTGTTCCACTCGTAACTGAGGTCACACAAAAGGCACCGCCTTCACAGTATACACTCAGTCACTTAGAAAGACAAAGTCTTCAGCTGTCCATAAATAAATTACTAGATTTAGGAGCTATATCACAATGTGGCCGCACACGTGATCAATATATTTCGAAAGTATTCTTGGCGCCGAAACCTAACGGAGATAAAATATTTATATTAAATTTAAAATCTTTTAATATTTTTGCCCACAAAACCCATTTCAAAATGGAAGACTACCGAACCGCATGCAAGTTAATTTCGAACGGTAGTTATTTAGCAACCATTGATTTGAAAGAATCATATTTGTTAGTTCCTGTAGCCCACAGCGATAGGAAATATTTAAGATTTAATTTCGAGAATGAAAATTCACAAATATTGACCTATCAGGGGTATGCCTTATGGATTATCAATGGCGCCACGAATATTTAGAAAAATTATGAAGGAGGTTGTTAGTCATTTAAGGCGCCACGTGTAGATATACTTCTGTTATATATTTGGACGATATTCTGTGTATCGGAACTGATTATAACGACTGTTTGAAAAATGTTAAAACGACAATTCGACTTCTCGAATGTCTAGGTTTCATCATTAATTACCAAAAAAGTTGCTTGGAACCTAAGCAAAAGTGTATTTTTTTAGGATTCTCATTTAACTCAATTGAGATGACTATATCATTGCCTGCAGGAAAACGAGATAGTATAGCACAGTAAGTTAAAAAATATAAAAGGTTACCCATGTGTACCTACAATTCGTGAATTCGCCAAGTTTATAGGTACCTTAACTACGGCATGTCCAGTTGTTAAGTATGGGTGGTTGTATACAAAGAACATGGAAAGAGAAAAGTTTCTTGCCCTGAAGAAGTGTTGTAATTATGATTGCAAAATTAAAATATCTAAGTATGTATTACCCGATTTATTATGGTGGGAAAGAAATATTTCGAGTACAAAAAACCTTATTGGAATGCAGGATTTCCATCTCGAAATATTTAGTGACGCTAGTCGATCGGGATGGGGAATCTTTTGTAACAACCAGCGCGCAAATGGGAACTGGAAGGATAACGAAAACGAATTCCATATTAATTATTTAGAGCTGCTTGCAGTATTCATGGGAATAAATTGTTTTGCCAAAAACAAAAATAACTGTGCTATACTATTACGGATTGATAATACCACAGCAGTCAGGCCATATTAAAAGAATGGGTGGAATACAATTTCCTTATTTAACTGAATTAACTAAATTAATTTGACAATGGTGTGAGGAGCGCCATCTTTGGTTGTTTACATCGTACATAAACACAAAAGAAAACAAGGAAGCAGATGAAGAATCCAGGAAGATCAATAAGGATACGGAATTTGAACTGTGTGAACGTGATTTTCATTTAATCACTCAGAAGTTTGGAAAACCTCAGATAGACCTTTTTGCCTCACGCACAAATGCCAAATGTACCAATTATGTTTCATGGAAACAAGATCCAGACGCGTTAAAAGTAGATGCATTTACTATTAATTGGAGCCAATATTATTTTTACGCTTTTCGACCCTTTCCAATAATATTAAAATGTGTGCAAAAAATTATTTCCGAAAAATCGACAGGTATTTTTGTATTTCCTTACTGGCCCTCTCAACCATGGTTCCCGTTACTAAATAAATTAATAAATTCGGAAACCATTATACTTAACGACCCACTTCGGTCTGATAACAGGAACCAGCAGCGGGAGCGTCGCCTACATGTTACCCTGGGAGCCGCGATACTGTGCGGCTCGCGTTCTCCCGCCGAGGTGTGCCAGAACAGGCCTTAGACCTCATATGTGCTTCATTATCATCTAATAAATCACTGCGACAATACAACGTCACTTTCAAATTGTGGTGGCAATTTTGTAGGAACAACAATATCCAGGAACCTTCAGTGCCTTCCGTAATTTTATTCCTAACCAAACAGTACAATAAAGGCGATTCGTACGGATCGACGAACAACCATCGATCTGCACTATCTTTATTGGTGGGCAGTAATATAGGTTCAGACGACCGTATCACACGGCTTTTAAAAGGTGTTTTCAAATTAAGACCTTGTATCCCAAAATATCAAGTTACATGGGACCCACAGATAGTTCACAATACGGTTTGAAATTGGTACCCAAATCTAGATCTTAGTCTGGAAATGATCTCTAAGAAACTGGTTATTCTGCTTGCTTTGTGTACAACTCACAGAGTGCAAACAATATCGCTGATTAAGGTAAATAACATTAAAATACATGAAAACGAAATTAAAATTAATATAAATGATGTTATAAAACTTCTTCTGCAGGAAAAATCAACCTATCTTGAGTTTTCCGTTTTTTAAAGAAAAGCCTAGCATATGTCCTGCTCAAACTTTAAAGGATTATTTGGCCATGACGTCCAACTTACGATGCAAAAATGTGGATAATTTGTTAATAACCCACAAACGGCCTCATAAAACTGCCACGACACCGTCCATCTCACGTTGGATTAAACAGGCAATGGGAGAGTGTGGAGTAGACGTAACCACGTTCAGCGCGCACAGCACGCGGCACGCGGCCACGTCCGCCGCACATGCAGCCGGAGTGTACGCGACATCATTAGAAAGACAGCCGGCTGGACAGCTAACTCCCAAACATTCGCCAAGTTTTATCACCGAACGATGGACAGCGACAATATCTTTGCAAGATCGGTTTTCTTTCCAAACATTTAATGATATTTTTTGTGATACATATGTGATACCCACCTATGTTATATATATGATTTGTAATTGTATCATTTAATGTTACTACCTGAGTGAAACTTTGTTAAGTTTATTAAATCTGAAATTAAATTAGTTTAATTCATAAAACTTCTTTTTAATAGCAAAACTTTTGAGATACCTCTAAACATCTACCTAGTTCTATATATATCTTCGAATAAAACAACGAAATATAATATATGATCAACCGAACTTCGGAAGTGAAGTTCGATCAATATTATATGAGTTGATTTATTCGAAGATATAATGACCCTTCCCACCCTAACCCAAAAAGTTTTGCCGATATAACTGAATATACTCTAAAAGAAATGAGGTCACAGCGCGGCAGCGGTTACGACAAGATAATAGTGCAAATGGGGGGTAGAATAGAAACAATTTTACTTTATGTTCTATAAAAATGAATGCGATGTTGCCTTGTAGGATCAAAGTACTACCTAGTTCTATATATATCTTCGAATAAATCAACTCATATAATATTGATCGAACTTCACTTCCGAAGTTCGGTTGATCATATATTATAACAAGTGGTTGGAAGCCAATTATAATAGTTAATTTGTTTCCGAAACAAAATTTTTTTTACAAACCGTTTGTATGAAGAATCATACACAAATCTTGAATAAACGAGAGATTTTTATAGGCGATTTATAAGCGAAAACTAATTTTGGTCAAATTATGAGCAATAATGCGGTTAATAATAATAATAATATATCCTGGGACATCATTCACACATCACATCAAGCAGAGCTTACACTATGGAAACTATATAACTGATATACTACATATACCTACAAATTTTACAAATACAAACTTATATTGATTGTTACACCCATACTCAGGACAAACATACATGTTCATATTTGTGTGATCCATAAATAGTTGTTCTGAATCTGGATGTAATTTGTGTCCGTCTATTATATGTTAGTAAAGTACCCCGCGATACAGGGACTACATTCCAAATGCGGGAGATGTCTTTAAAAAAAATACACCTAGATTCAAGACAAACAGACATGTTCATGCACGAAAATGTCTGTCCTGGGTGGGAATCGAACCCACGAACTGCGGCGTGAAAGGTCACTAAGGCAAGTAATTATTTTAATATCACAACATAATTACATAGCGATACTTGCCGGTCGATTACTTAAAATCTATCGATTAATCTATTAATGAACTATATAATAATATTAGACTACGCCAGAAACCTCATAATATATTTCTAGGTAAAGGCTTAATTAATTGAGCGCTGCTGGCAGAATCGACCCTTGGGCGTTAGCTATATATACAAGTAGTACTTGTACATAAGCAGTGGGATATATTTAAGAGGAATACATACTGCCATGACTTTCTCGCGCTTCATGTATATGAAAACAAAACAGTACCTACTAAAATTTACAAAATCGGTGTTACGTGTTCTCCTCATTTGCTCCTCTAAGACTGCACCGATTTCTATTTTATTTTCAGTTATCGTAAAACACGAAAATTGCGTGATCATTTTACTTGCTTTAAGTCACTAGATTTTTTAACATTCCATTATTTTTGAAAATATGATAATAAGCTTTTTATATATTTTTCCGATCCGGAAAAAGCAACGTGGGCAGGGCCCCTACAAGATGGACCGATGATCTTGTAGGAGTCGATGAAAGCCGCTGAATGCGGGTAACGCGAGACCCGCAATTAAAGAGATCTTTGGGAGAAGCCTATATCCAGCAGCGGACGTCTTTCGGTTGACATGATGATGATGTGTACAGACGCCAGCACATTTCTTTTATAGATATTCAACTTTATCACAAAAGTATAAGGTTCATTTCAATTGGGGAAATTTGACAGATTGAGTTAGCTTGGTGTGCTGGCGTCTGTACCACAAAAATTAAACATCTATCCTTAAAGCTAACTTAAGGACGTGACAGATATAATAAGCTGGAATAAAAAAGTAATATGTACCTTTTTGGGAAAGATCAGCCAAGAATGGCTCTTAATGAGTTGAATACAGACGAAACCGAACAACTTGTTGAACAACGGTTTGCGGGATATGCAAACCAATTTAGACTCTTCACACAAATTTCCCGATCAGACGACGTCATGCCCAGTATTCAAGACTCAGCTATCTTGCTAGCGTATTTGAATGATTTATAAGATAATATAATTATGTACAGACACCAGCACATCAAGCTACCCCAATCTGTCAAACCCCAATTGAAAGTGAACCTTATGCTTATGTGATAAAGTTGAAAATCTATACAAGAAATTTGACAGATTGGGGTCGCTGGATGTGCTGGCGTCAGTACTTAATACCAAATTATTGAAAGACCTTTCCATGTGCTCCTTCTTTTTGACATTAGCAAGTATTGTAAAATATTTACAGTAAGATTTTACTTACATATTTATTTGTGTAATCACCGAAATAATTGGGAAAAAGTAATATTCCCAATTCAAAAATGAAAAAATCTGGATTTAAGGATATTAAAATTATAAGAGGGTCGAATCACATTTAGTGACCAATGGGTCTCGAACCAGCACACTTAACCAATCCGGAGTAGTCGCTCTTCGTTATTTAACATTTATATTTAGAGAAGGCCGCAGGTTAACTAGGGTAGGTTCCACGGTAGGGAGGATCCCGTGCAGTCTCATTTGGAATTCCATCTTTTTACTCCAACGGCCCCTTGTGCTGTTGCCCGAACCCCAAAAGGGTGCCCTCAGGTATTAGTCGCTTAAATTAAGCTGCTGGTTGAGAGCCTTCCGCGCTCGTTGTCTTTAATTTTTCAATGTTAATAGAAAAATACAAAATTTTAAAAGCTTGTTATTTATTTACGGATTAAAATAATGTGATAACACCACAGATGTATTTGTTTATGAACCTTGACAGGTACAAGTGTATGTTAATGAAATTTATTCATTATTTCATAAATCTACGATCGATGCACACTGGCAGATCAAATATTAGAGTTCGCTCGATAACACCCTTTCGGAGGTTGAAGGTTTGGTCGGCGGTTATCCATCTACTTTGTTTTCTAGAAGTTAATTAATTTTCGAATGTGTATAATCCTGATCTGGAAAATAGCAATAACATATCCTGATCTGGAAAATAGCAATAACATTTATACAATCTGTGCTATACACAGGGTGATTTTTAGGTCGAAAATTTAATTTAGCTAGAATTTATTTTTCAGTTAATTAGTTTTCGGAAATAAAAATACAAAAAGAGTTGGGCACGGACGCCCATATAGTATTTGTGAAGTAATTAGGTACATTCAAGTAATATTAAAGCAATTAATCATTCAAAAAAGCATTTTTTCCCAACCAGTCCAGATTGATATTTAAATAAGTAAAAACAAAGTGGAGAGATTGAAACGCGAATGTAAATTGATGTTGCCATGTCCGGGGCAAAAATAAAAGAGGCAATTATTCTTTCAACACTCGGCGACTATTCATAAGGCTTACAAAGCAATTGTTTGTTTCCGTTCCCCCTTTTAATCTATATCTGCTTGTTCCTGAAACAAAAGTTAAATATACTATACATTTTTGCGAGATTAATTTGCATTTGATTATTCTTTTAAATTCGTAATAGAATGAAGCTACAGTGTCATTGAAAATAACTCTGCAACAGCTATTATATGGATGGGTTATAATCAAATAATATATTTTTTATTCTTTACTAGGTTCTACCGGATTATTTCTCCGTGTTGACTTTTACACCAGAAAAGGGCTTACCTTTTTAACTAAGCTCAGGAGACATTTTTTTATATTAATACACATATGTATTACACATACAGAAGACAGTTTTTTATAATAATACTCATATGTTAAAAATATCTGCTTAAAACTATAAAACATTAATTTAAAACATTTTATTTTTAAGTGTGTTTTTTTGTCTCATAGTGATTGGTCGAACGCTGCCTCACTGTACTGAGACATGAGTCTCATTATCGCCGTATAGTTCAATTCGGTCTTTTCTTTTAAATTTATTCTAAAATTACACACATACATTTCTTCAAAATTACAGACTTAGCGCATCACATCGTTTGCAAACACAACTTTTTGCAAACGTGTGCGCTTAGTTCGATTAGAATAATCAATGCTAATGTTCTAATGTGCCCGTCTTTGGTTGGACTGATACGAATCGATAATCTGCGATGGGTCTATGTAATCTTATGCCCTGTATTTTGGGGCGAAGAAACAGGCTACAGTAAACCCTGCCAGTATTAAGAAGCGACTAAAAGGGTCGGAGGTCACGAAGTAACCAAGTAGACTTAACAATTCTCCTCTCACGATCCCTATGATCCTAACTAACCTGCTTACTTATGGTTATGGACTGGGGAAGAAGCGAATTGTTACGTCCATTTGGTAACCGAGGTACGGCAGTGTATTGTAGTCAAATGGTGAAGTTGTTGAGGTGGTAAAATATTCTTTCTCTGAAGTCACAATCATGGAAATTATTAATATAATACTAATAATAGTAATTGATAATTTCTAAGACTAATTGCTAATATGCGGGTAACACAGTGCAGGTAGTATATATTAAGTTGACCTCATTGTACTGGCCCACCTTATTGAATTTAACTTAATTTGTTGCCAGCCTAAAAGACGTAGTTGGCAACCATACAAACGTTAAAATAAAACGTTGCCAGCATAACCGAGCGGCAAATTGTTTCCACAAAACGAAATTTATAATGCGTAACTTAATGTTATAGGCAGTCATAATGATAGAACCGAAAAAATATATTTCGGCATCACTTGTTTTATACCAACTGGCGGCCGCAATGTTTTGTCAGAGGGATAATACTGAGTAGCATGTTTTATCGTTCTATTATTATAGTAATGTATACCCAAAACCTTTTTCAATTAAAGAAATTAGAGATTACTAAACCTATCATATCTGTAACAGTGTAAAGAAAAATAAATCTACATATTTCATTTAGTTAAGAACGATAATTAATCATCATGTTAATATATATCTCGGTGGCTCAAACTGTCTGCAGCTTCCGGAGTCAAGGAATTAATATTCAGGTTATCTAATATTAATATAAACTAATATTAGATAACCCGCTGCGAATTTCTTCTTTGGGTAGATTTCAACCATATTTATGACAGTCCCTTCTGGTGTCACACAATTGCAACTTGGACAATCTTTTACTACCTATTTATGTAGGAGGTCATTGTAGCGATTTACACCTGTTTTGATTCAGATCAGTTTGGAAACTGGAGGTGTCGCAGCTCTTTTTCCATTCGGCGAAGGTTTTAAACCGTGCCTAAAAAGCTACTCGATCGTCAAACTAGAAACGTATCTAATAAGACCGAATAATAGTATTAGTAGTATTATAAGTAAATTTAAATGACTTCAACGAGGCAGCGCCCACACAATTATCTAAATGGAACTCAATCAAATTATGTAATGTCGTAACATATTGCGAATTTACATAATTCATAATGTGTATCCCATTTCATATATGATGAAATAAACATTCCGAATGTGTTTATCCATATCACAGTAGCTCAAAAAACTGCGGTAGCAATAGCTTTTATAACTGACTTCAAAGGAAGGATTTTAAGAAGGTTATCTATTCGACTGCTTATAATATTTTGTATGTTGTTTGTAAGCAGATATTGATATCTTTTTTATGCGTTAGGGAATGTTTGTGAAATGGTCCTCTATAATATTCCTTCTCGCAAAATTAATATACTTGTTCTTTTTCTATTTTTTGGCAGATTCCACATCACCTTAACCTTAAAAAAACACGTTTTTTTGCCTGATTAGTTTTATTTATTTTATTTCGTCAGGCGAGTTGGACCACTCGTAATTTTAACCACAAATGCATTGTTTAAGTACCAGATTTAGTACAGTTAGTAGATAAATCTCACATATAAATCAACTTTTAAATTACGTTTTTGTACTACTAAAAAGTATAACAGTATTAATTTTCTTTTAAAAATCATGTTGGCTCATATTCTTATGCTCATATTGCAAAAATCACTCTTAAACCACAGTATTAATATTACCCAAAGATATAATTGTCTTATTGTGCAAAAAATATAATAAACTAGCTGCCCGGTACGTGCTTCGCTACGCTTTTAAGTATAAGTACGAATTGTTTGTATATGGGAGTATAGAAAGATGTTGATTTTACACGTTTTCAAGACTTTCTGAAATTTTCTCTACGTGTAAACCTTCCCTGGACTTCCTCGAATAATTCAAGACCAAAATCAGCCAAATCGGTAAAGGCGTTGTTGAGTTATAACATTACAACGAAAAGTGGCATTGATTTTATATATATAGATAACCTTAGGTTCTAACACCAGCTAACAATAATAGGAATTTGAAAATTAGTCTTCACATCGATTTAGGTATCTCTTAAGTTTCTAAAATTCTCTATATATGCAGTACCTTCACTATTAACAAATAAAATCAGAAAGAAATACATACTCATATTCTCTATAACTGGGACTCATCTCTGGGATCACACTCATTTGCCTCCTGAAGGAAACACACAAATGCCATGCCAGGTTGGAAAGTATTATCTTATACTGTAAGTAACTAATAGTTGCTAAGTAAAATAAAATCCTGAGTTATATAAATCGATTTTTCTGCTATCTGTACATTCAATCAAATTAGGTATATGGTCCAAGTCGACCGATTCATGAATGTTATCAGTCAACTAACACCGCGGACCCAGTTGTGTAGTGGTCCCAGTCGCCTGAAACCTCGTTTGCGTTAGTTAGTACCTAGTACACAGGAGGCGCTGATGCCCGACTAACTGATGTATCCCTTAGTTGACTTTTACGACACCGCCGGGATATTATGGAGTGGCCCTAACATTCTTTCTAGGCCGCAAAACTCACGACTTAAGGATGACTCACGCTAGACCGTGTCGGGTCCGAGCCGAGTGTCGGCCGTAGCACGGTCAACTAATATTACATATATTTTGTATGAACACACTCACGTTATACCGAGCGGCAACCGAGTGACGCCGGAGCAACACACGACACGAGACACTCGGCTCGGACCCGACACGGTCTAGCGTGAGTCAAGCTTAAGACAGTGGATCTCATTATCTGCCGTCAAATTCCAACGAGGCTGATCGTCATATTGTATACAATATGTAACGTAATTAATGCACACCCTCAAACACCCCAATTAGAATATTATGTTGTAATCATAATAAATACGCTGAATTTTTAATTTAACATATTGCATTATTATTTACTAAATTAATTTCTTGGAATAAAGTTTATTTTTCTTTATTTTGTATTGAATGATGGAATTTGTATGAATACAAACAAAACTGCGATTTATAAGTCTTATTACTTTGACTTACGGTCCATTTCAATGGTTTGACTGTACAGGGTTGATATGACAATAATTTCCGTAGTTTTATTTATTTTGGAATAAAAAATTACCTAGGTATATTAAAAATGATAATAGGTCTTTACCTATGAAATTGCCGTTTTGTATGAAAAAATTTAAACGAATTTTTTTCATGAATTTTTTTATTTGTATTAATCGAAGTAATCACCCATGCAATCAATGCATCTTTGCCATCGCAGTGGCAGTTTATTGATGCCCTTCTTAAAGAAATCAGCTGGACGGGAGGCAACAAATTCTTCAAAGGCATTTTGTACTGCCTCTCGGGTATTGAATTTTTTTCCCGCCAAGAAGTTATCCAAATTCTGGAAAAAGTAGTAGTCTGTAGGCGCAAGGTCTGGTGAGTAGGGCGGATGACGGAGAGCTTCCAACCCCAGTTCTTGCAACTTGGAGACCGTCTGCTGTGCAGTATGAGGTCGCGCGTTGTCGTGCAGGAGCAGCGGAGACGAGCGATTGACCAATGCTGGTTGGAGATGCGCCAGCTTCTCCATCATTGTGCTCAGTTCTTCACAGTACACATCTGCAGTAATGCTCACCCCGTTTGGTAAGAAGCTGTGATGAATCACACCGGCGCTAGACCACCAAACAGTGACCATCACTTTTCTAGGGGTAAGTTTTCGTTTAGGGCATTGTTTAGGTGCTGAACCAGGATCCAACCAACTTGCTGAGCGCTTGCGGTTATCAAACAGAATCCATTTTTCATCGCAGGTAACAATGCGGTTCAAAATTCCTTCATTTGTGTGTCTGTTGAGCAGTGCAAGGCACGTCTCGACGCGTACTTCGCGCTGGCGATCATTGAGTTCGTGGGGCACCCATTTGTCAAGCTTTTTTACCTTGCCAATTTGACGCAAATGGACCAATATTGTTTTGACGCTAACGTCGAAAGCTGCTGCTAATTCAGCCGTAGATTGTGTATCATCAGCTTCCACAACCGCCTTTAATTCGTCATTGTCGACCAAAGTCTTCGGACGACCGCGAGGTTCATTTTTCAGGTCGAAATTTCCAGAACGGAAGCGAGCAAACCAATAACAGGTGGTGCGTTGGTTTGTAGTGTTAGCTCCGTAAACGTCGTTGATGTTGCGTGCCGCTTGTGCCGCGTTGCTGCCACGACGGTACTCATATTCCATAATCACTCGAATTTTTAACGTATCCATGATGACGAAAAAGATTGAAATGCGATGAAAATGTAACACTAATCAATAAAGAAATGACTACTTTTGGAAAAAAGAATCCATGTTTTAAAATAAAATTAATTTGAAATTAGAATTCTTAGCCAAACAAAAATTATTTTGATTTGAAATGGCCAGTACTGCAGAACGGCAATTTCATAGGTAAAGACCTAATATAAATCGATTCAGTAAAGGATTCTGAACAAACTATTTTCAGGAAGTGCGTTAATTACGTTACATGCTGTATATATTTATTTAATTAGTGATTATTGAGTCATTTCTGAAAAATAAAGCAATAATGTTTGTTGAATACATTAAAGTAAGATCATTAATATAGGAGGGAATGGGGCGAGGCGACGTAGCGACCGACAATTCATTGTCTACATCTAGGAGCCTACTCGTCGCATAAGATTTACGAGCTAAACAACAATACCGTGTTTGATATAGGTAAATTTGTCTAAATAAAGTTGAATTGAATTGAGAAATTTGATGAATATCGACATTTTGATGAGATTGATGATGCAAGCCACGTCGATTTCGGCTCCAATCACTAAATGTTTATGGATAGATTAAAGTACTTACAACACCCCACTTTATGGGAGTAGTCGAGGCGCTTATAACCAGATGCTCCCACCGATCCGTAAGTGATTGGCGAGGTTACGCAACTAGGCTCGCGGTCAGTCCATAGATGGGTGACCGCCAAAGTGGTTTAATTTGTGAGCGTCTCCGTGCTTCGGAGGGCACGTTAAGCTGTCGGTCCCGGTGGTACATAAGGCAACAGTCGTTAAGACATGTCGGAGGCCTACTGGGCTGGCTTGAACAACTCTGACGCCAGGGCTTTTTATTCTGTGACCAGGGTAACCACTGCCCATACGATAAGTAAGTATGGGAGTAGTAAGGTGTACGTGTCATTAACAGTAGACGTAACTTAAAGATCGTAATTTGCCTATAATAGGATATCTTTATTTAATTTCATAGTTTTCTAACTACCTACCTAATATTAAGAATTTACTAGGTTTTGTCATAATATATATTGCGGATGGCCGTTAGCCACAGAAGAAAATATATAATAAAAGCACTACAGTCATCTGTGATACAATGCTGAACTGTGGTCTTTTAGACATTAAGGTGTTTAGTATGGGTACCACATCGAATAAGTACGTAAAATTTGGATATGAAACAATATATCTATTATTATTTATAAGTATCACAATGTCTATGTACATTTCTATGTGTTATACCCCAATTGCCTCAGTGTATTGATGTTCCTTATGTGTCTAAGAAATATATTTTCCTTCTTCTTTCATTCTTTCACAACACCGAGTAATATGCAATAAAAAGAATTAACTTCCTTTACACGAATAAGGATCAGCAGATTTATTTTGTATGGAGAGCCTAACCTTTTTTTTCATAAACTGTGTTTCTTTCGATTGTTTAATTTCATAGGTTTATGACGGCTCTGTTTGTGTGGTTGGCAAATTTTACGCTTGCTTTTCAAGCCGGAGGTCGTGGGTTCGATTCCCACCCAGGATAGATATTAGTGTGCATGAACATGTCTGTTTGTCCTGAGTCTAGGTTTAATTATCTATATACGTATGCATTTACAAAAGAAAAGTAATATATACAGTAGTTTATATTCAAGTCACATAGATTTAGCTTCGAAATGAAATGCGCTTTTTACAAACTTTCACATTTATAATATGATATAATGAGAGTATGGCAAAGTGTACATCATACATGCACTTAACAAAACGTAAACAGGCAATAAAACAGACGTCACCGACAATTATACAACAAGTGCAATTAAAACAGAAATATTGCCTGGATGACACAAATCCGGCAAATGAAGAGGCGATATGCCAACAACGGTATTATTTTAATGTATATCAAGTAATTTTATTAGTATTTTGTGCATTAAACTGTTTGTATGAGTTGGCTATTTTATGACGTTTCCAATGCCGGTAGTATCACTCACGCGTTGCTGCCGCATCCCCCTAACTAATGAGCACTAAATTCTTACTTTGGCAACCTTACATATACACCGGAATACACCATAAAGTCATCATAAACCTTCTTCGAATAAGTCGTAATTCCTCTTATTTCAGAACTAACTGTTCCCCGCGGTTTTACCCGCGTCAAACTTAATAAATTCTAGCCTATGTATTAATCCAGGGTGTCAGCTAACTCCATACCACATTTTATTAAAATCGCTACAGCCGTTTAGACGAGAAGAAGTAAAAACATACACACTCACACAGTCACACACTCACAAATTTTCGCCTTTATAATATTAGTGTGATTTTTGAAGTCACTCAATAAGTCTCTGACATCGCTTGACTACTGTTGTCTAAGGACTACAGCTGGGACATACTATTACGTTCTCTCAAAGTACGGAGGCGCTCAGGAAATTGAGCACTTATATAGCCGGTCACATGTCTATAAATTAAATCCTCGCCAACCGCTTACGAACCGTTAACGTTACGTGGCTTGAGTGCCTTACAAGATTAAGTTAATATGATACATATATAGTCCTTTGTCCATATACATGCATCAAATTGCTTGATATTCATTGAAATGAAATGAAATTTATTCAGCACTTGGGTATTAACATGCACTTTACTTGTCAAGCTCACAATGCGGAAAGAGGGCTTAAGTTCTCCTAAGCTATTTAACCTGTACGTAAACGAGCTTATAGATGGACTCAGCAGCACATGAGTTGGTTGCTCCATCTATACATATAATAAAATCGTAGGAAAGTCAAAACTGTACATTGAATATTTTTTTTAAAGGATACATGAGGCGTGATCTACAATCGAAGTCGAAGCCAAAAATATAGTTCTAGAATTTTTGTCTGTGTGTCTGTTTGTCTGTATGTATGTCCGGGCTAAACTCAAAAAGTACAGCATGGATTTACTTCAAATTTTGCATGAATATTACTGGGTCAACATATAGGCTACATATTATCACGCTATCACCTACGAGGGAGGAGCTATGATAATTGATAAAATTTAACGCGGGTAAAACCGCGGGGCACAGCTATCGATAACATTTGTACGAATAATTTTAACTACGCCGACGATATGGTGCTGCTGACACCAAGTGTAAGTGCAATGACTGTTAGGTGTATGTGAAACATATAGTCACACACATGGCCTCGTCTATAACTCTAAAAAAAGCACATGGTCTTCATGGCCTCCGGTAAGTGCCCTATAAGTGTGCCTGAAATTAAATTGAACGGTATCGAGCTTAAACGGTAGTGCATTTCAAGTACCTCGGGAATTTCGTTACCGAGTGCCTTGATGATAAACATGATATAGAGAGGGAGCGCAGGGCATTGGCGATCAGAAGTAATATGTTGGCCCGCAGGTTTGTACGCTGTAGTTCACAAGTCAAACTTACTTTATTTAGAGCTTATTGTCAGTCGTTCTATACGTGCAGCCTGTGGTTCGGTTATACTTTGAGATCGTTTAATGTTCTGCGTGTCCAATATAATAATGGATTTAGGATGTTGATGGGGCTGCCTCGATTTTGTAGTGCTTCTGGTATGTTTGCTGAAGCAAGAATAGATGGATTTCATGCCATCATACGCAAGAGACTGACGTTAATGATAACCAGGATACGAGGCAGCTCTAACAGCATCCTGAAAGTCATTGCAGATAAACAGGATTCCAATATCCTAAAAGCGTAAATTCGCGCTCAAATAAGATAGTGCCTTGTATTCATATTTTATGTAATCCTTCTATGTATGGACTTTGTCTGAAATAAAGATTTATTATTATTATAAACATAGTGGATAGTATAAAAAGTCCGTGTGGTTTGTTTTATCGCACATATTTTCTGATAAAGATACAGTATACACTACAATACTAATTCGTTCATTATTTTCATAGTACCTGTGCCTCACGGTTTTACGTTTAACTTTATAAATTATAGCCTTTGTGTTATTCGGATGTATAAGCTATATTACTACAAAGCGTCATCAAAAGCCATTCGATAGTTTTCGCATGAAAGAGTAACATACATGCATACATCGTATCGTATGGTAATCTGTATATTTGACAGGTTGTACCAAAATATCTAATATATATATCAAATATCAAAATTTCATTATAATTATACTGACCCTAAGTTAAGCCGAGAGGTATCATGGTATAAGGACCCCTCTCTCCTAGTTGGCCTAAACTGATTATGCAAAAAAGTAGGATCTAGTAAAAGCTACGGGCTTGAGATTTTTATGTAGCCAATTTGAAATCATTTGTTTACCTTTTATACTCTGTAACAAACTTTTAGAATAAGTTACATGGGAGGCACTTATAAATATTGGCCATCTAGGTGTCTTCATTAGTCCGTTAAAAATTGTCTAGGTGAAGCATTTGCATGCATTTAATTAAGCGATCTGACCATTTCAATGTTGTCCCGGATGTACTATTTGGACCTCGATCGCTAAGCCATGTCTTCGACTCCTGAACTTTTTGACCTTCTCTAACGTTACATAGAACCACGATAAGTAGGTTGTTTAGAAAATTTTGAAGGCTATGCTCGAAGATTCCTTGCGACATCGAATCAGAAATGTTGAAATAAGCAGGCAGACCAAAGTAAGCGTCATTGCCCGAAAAATTGCCAAACTTAAGTGGCAGTGGGCAGAGCACATAGCTCGTAAAACCGACGGTTCGGACCAAGGTTCTCGAGTGGCGACCACGTACTGGAAGATGCAGCATGGGCAGGCCTCCTTAATGATGGACCGAAGATCTTGTGATGATCGCTGGAAACCGATGGATGCGGATAGCACAAGACCGGCAACTATGGAAGACTTTAAACATTCGACATCTTTCGGCTGATGTGATGATCATGATGATAGACACTTAAATAATAATCTTTTATTTAAAATTCTTTTAATATTAAAAAAAGTACACATTGACATATTGTCATTTCTGCCAAACTAGCATATCGACGCAGTGATGCTCAACTTAGCTCGACAGCTCTTTGTGCTCAGGCTGATCCTGAGAAAACACTTGACTGTACCCGTACCCGATCCAAATATACGTAAAATAAAGCCAGTCAACCATAGTGTTCCTTGCAAAACATCCTTTGGTAGACGACAATATCACAGTTTCAGCTCCAAAATATGCAACCGCGTACACAAAGAATTAAATATTGCTGGAGTTAACAAATACAAAACAAAACTTATAGTTACTAACTGGCTACATGAACTCGACTACCAGAAAACTGAAGACCTACTCATGCATATTGAATAATGTTAACATTTCCAAACATACAGTCAAAAACACACACCCCACACACGCAAACACACACACACACACACGCACACACACAGACACACACACACACACACACACACACACACACACACACACACACACACACACACACACACACACACACACACAAACACACACCACACATACCACAGTTGGATGTATAATAATAGAAATATTCACTAAGTAACTACCTATGCCATTGTGATTTACTTAATATAACTGAACTAACCTCGCGAAGTACATTCAGCGTCAGCAACCAATAAGTCACCACTCCACGACTGAACACTGTTTCCCAAAATACAGGCTTTAGCCTAGTTTGGTAAGCAGTTTCAGTACCTTTAGTGTAAAACAAAACTGTTGTGTCAACTAAACATTTATTAGGTTTTGTCATATATATTGCGGATGGCGTTGGCCACAGATGAAAATACAGTCACAGTCACAGTACAGCAATACAGTCATCTGTGACAGAATGCTAAACTGTGGTCTTTTAGACATTAAGGTGTTTAGTATGGGTATACCTAGCGCCACGAGTTATGAGCGCTCGCTTAATCTGCGCAGAACGCATTTTTAGGTCTGTTTGGTAACAGGGTTGAGGCGCGGGGGCAGGGAGCCCGCGCCCGGCGCTGTCCTTGCGCACTATTGGCGAATCAGTCGCTGCATAACTCCCGCTCTCGGCGCACGTTGATTTGAGTTCGAAAGTACAGTCACGTAAATAGTTGTTATCAATCGTTTATATCATTTGTATTGACCAATAATTAAAAATGCCAAAGAGTCAGGTGTTAAAAAGAGAAGCCCGGCTTATGTGATGATAATATTCTGCCATTATTTTCAATTGCAAATATAAATAAAAATTATTAATACATTAAGTTTTTATTTATTATACTATGCATTAGTACGCACTTCCACCTGTGAAAGCGTCGAAATTTTGCAAAGAGATAGTTCAAACTATCTATACAAATTTTCATGATTTTTGAGAGTACCTACTTTAAACTGTAAAGTAACAAACGAATAAACAAATAAACGCACTCTCGCATCAATAATAATAATATAACGACATTTTTTAAATTCTTAAATCATTATTTTAACTTGACCCTAAGTTGTTTTGTTTGCGAGTGTACACATGCGTAGATCCCCACCACTAAAACAGAGCGCTCATAACTCGTGGCGCTACGTATACCACATCGAATAAGTACGTAAAATTTGGATATGAAACAATCTATCTATTATTATTTATAAGTATCAAAATGTCTATGTACATTTCTATGTGTTATACCCCAATTGCCTCAGTGTATTGATGTTCCTTATGTGTCTAATAAATATATTTTCCTTCTTCTTTCATTCTTTCACAACACCGAGTAATATGCAATAAAAAGAATTAACTTCCTTTACACAAATAAGGATCAGCTGATCTATTTTGTATGGAGAGCCTAACCTTTTTTTTCATAAACTGTGTTTCTTTCGATTGTTTAATTTCATAGGTTTATGACGGCTCTGTTGGTGTGGGTTGCAAATTTTACGCTTGCGTTTCAAGCCGGAGGTCGTGGGTTCGATTCCCACCCAGGATAGATATTAGTGTGCATGAACATGTCTGTTTGTCCTGAGTCCAGGTTTAATTATCTATATACGTATGCATTTACAAAAGAAAAGTAATATATACAGTAGTTTATATTCAAGTCACATAGATTTAGCTTCGTAATGAAATGCGCTTTTTACAAACTTTCACATTTATAATATGATAGAATGAGAGTATGGCAAAGTGTACATCATACATGCACTTAACAAAACGTAAACAGGCAATAAAACAGACGTCACCGCCAATTATACAACAAGTGCAATTAAAACAGAAATATTGCCTGGATGACACAGATCTGGCAAATAAGGAGGCAATATGCCAACAACGGTATTATTTTAATGTGTATCAAGTAATGTTATTAGTATTTTGTGCATTAAACTGTTTGTATGAGTTGGCTATTTTATGACGTTTACAATACCGGGAGTATCACTCACGCATTGCTGCCGCATCCCCCTAACTAATGAGCACTAAATTCTTACTTTGGCAACCTTACATATACACTGGAATACACCATAAAGTCATCATAAACCTTCTTCGAATAAGACGTAATTCCTCTTATTTCAGAACTAACTGTTCCCCGCGGTTTTACCCGCGTCAAACTTAATAAATTCTAGCCTATGTGTTAATCCAGGGTGTCAGCTAACTCCATTCTAAATTTTATTAAAATCGCTCTAGCCGTTTAGACGAGAAGAAGTAAAAACATACCTACACACTCACACAGTCACACAATAAGTTTCTAAACATTTTTGAAGTCACTCAATAAGTCTCTGACATCGCTTGACTACTGTTGTCTAAGGACTACAGCTGGGTCATACTATTACGTTCTCTCAAAGTACGGAGGCGCTCAGGAAATTGAGCACTTATATAGCCGGTCACATGTCTATAAATTAAACGCAAACCCTCGCCAACCGCTTATGAACCGTTAACGTTACTTGGCTTGAGTGCCTTACAAGATTAAGTTAATATGATACATATATATATATAGTCCTTTGTCCATATACATGCATCAAATTGCTTGATATTCATTGAAATGAAATGAAATTTATTCAGCACTTGGGTATTAAGATGCACTTATTTGTCAAGCTCACAATTCAGAAAGTGGGCTCTCCTAAGCTATTTAACCTGTACGTAAACGAGCTTATAGATGGACTCAGCAGCACATGAGTTGGTTGTTCCTTTGATAATATTTGTACGAATAACTTTAGCTATGCCAACGATATGGTGCTGCTGATACCAAGTGTAAGTGCAATGAGAAGACTGTTAGGTATATGTGAAACATATAGTCACACACATGGCCTCATCTATAACTCTAAAAAAAGCGAGTACATGGTCTTCAAGGCCCCCGGTAAGTGCCCTATAAGTGTGCCTGAAATTAAATTGAACGGTATCGAGCTTAAACGGGTATTGCATTTCAAGTACCTCGGGCATTTCGTTACCGAGTGCCTTGATGACAAACATGATAGAGAGAGGGAGCGCAGGGCATTGGCGATCAGAAGTAATATGTTGGCCCGCAGGTTTGCACGTTGTAGTTCACAAGTCAAACTTACTTTATTTAGAGCTTATTGTCAGTCGTTCTATACGTGCAGCCTGTGGTTCGGTTATACTTTGAGATCGTTTAATGTTCTGCGTGTCCAATATAATAATGGATTTAGGATGTTGATGGGGCTGCCTCGATTTTGTAGTGACTCTGGTATGTTTGCTGAAGCAAGAATAGATGGATTTCATGCCATCATACGCAAGAGACTGACGTTAATGATAACCAAGATACGAGGCAGCTGCAACAGCATCCTGAAAGTCATTGCAGATAAACAGGATTCCAATATCCTAAAAGCGTATATTCGCGCTCAAATAAGATAGTGCCTTGTATTCTATTTTATTCATATTTTATGTAATCAGAAGGATTGATGTATGGACTTTGTCTGAAATAAAGATTTATTATTATTATAAACATAGTGGATAGTATAAAAAGTCCGTGCGATTTGTTTTATCGCATATATTTTCTGAATTCCTTAAATAAATAACAAGTTACTAATCTATTATTTTGAAATTTAGTTCTACTATATCAAAATTAAAGAATGGAAGACTAAAGCAAACAGACGAAATTCTAAATCGGAATGCACGGGATCACCGATCACGCGTTAAGGGGCCAAAGCGATATTCGCCGCTGAGGAACCTACCCTAGCTAGCCTGCGGCTTTGCCTAGTTGCCTAGGTGGACAACCCGGAGACGAAAGCCACAAAGAAACTCCAGACTTGATTTTTTCGTCTTCTTTTGCTTTCAGTTTACGATTTTTTTTATGTCTTGTATTTTACTTACATTGTTATTGGTTGTTATGTAGGCTAATGCACGCACAGAACCGTTGTTATACAGTGAATCATAATAAAATAAATAAACAATACCATTCAATTTCACTCAAGCAATCAGAATATCCTCTTGCTAGACTAAACAACAGTGGGTGCATCTGCGTACATTTACAAAATTAACAAGCTACACGAAGTCTACCAAAGGCAAAAAAATATGAGTACCCCAACAGCAGTTTGACCAGTTACCGCAAGCAGCACCCGTTCACGAGAATGACGTGTGGGCCAGCCATCGCCTCCTTCGCCATATTACGTATTATCATCAAAATACCAAAGATACAGTATACACTGTATACACTACAATACTAATTCGTTCATTATTTTCATAGTACCTGTGCCTCGCGGTTTTACGTTAAACTTTATAAATTATAGCCTATGTGTTATTCGGATGTATAACTACTACAAAGCTTCATCAAAAGCCATTCGGTAGTTTTTGCATGAAAGAGTAACATACATCCATACATCATATGGTATGGTAATCTGTATATTTGACAGGTTGCACCAAAATATCTAATATATATCAAATATCAAAATGTCATTATAATTATACTGACCCTAAGTTAAGCCGAGAGGTATCATGGTATAAGGACCCTTCTCTCCTAGTTGGCCTAAACTGATTATGCAAAAAAGTAGGATCTAGTAAAAGCTACGGGCTTGAGATTTTTATGTAGCCAATTTGAAATCATTTGTTTACCTTTTATACTCTGTAACAAACTTTTAGAATAAGTTACATGGGAGGCGCTTATAAGTATTGGCCGTCTAGGTGTCTTCATCAGTCCGTTAAAAATTGTCTAGGTGAAGCATTTGCATGCATTTAATTAAGCGATCTGGCCATTTCAATGTTGTCCCGGATGTACTATTTGGACCTCGATCGCTAAGCCATGTCTTCGACTCCTTCTTGACCTTCTGAACTTTTTGACCTTCTCTGACATTACATAGAACCAAGATTAGTAGGTCGTTTAGAAAATTTAGAGGGCTATACTCGAAGTTTTCCCGCGAAATTGAATCAGAAATTTTAAAAACCGCAAGCAAACCAAAGTAACCGATTTGGCCCAAAGAATTGCCAAGCTGAAGTGGCAGTGGGCAGAGCACATAGCTCGCAGAACCGGCGGCCGCAGGGCCAGAAAGGTCCACGTACTGAAAGACGCAGCGTGCGCAGGCCCCGTACAAGATATTGTGATGATCGCTGGAAACCGATGGATGAGGATAGTGCAAGACCAGCAGTTGTGGAGATCTTTATATGAGCCGAAAGACGTCAACTGTTGGTCGTCTTTGTAACGTCTTTCGGCTCATATAATGATCAAAAGGACACTTAGTTAATATATGGATATGTACTCACACACAGCTAGATATCAAGCTATACATTCCAATATAAGCTGACCTCTCATTGTATGGAAATCCTATACAACGCGGGATCAGCTTATACTGGAAGAGTAGAGCTTGATATGTAGCCGTGTGTACCAAATCACTGCACACAAAGGATTATTTTGTTCTAACCATGTCCAGATCATTATTACTACGCTCTTTTCAGTTCCCTAAAATACTACTATTATAGCTGCTGCCCATACCAATAAATCAAATAAAACCTTTTAAGAAAGTTTGCTATAATCTGATGACTAGTATGAAGACCGAGCTTGAAATTAAATAACATTCCTCTCATAGTAAATCTCATTACTCTTGGGATAGAGAGGCAGCCTCTCTAAATAAACTACATCTATAAAAGAGGGTTACTTTGTAAAAACTTTTTTTGTTGACGACCAATTTGATCTCGTAATAAAATCAAGTTGGGATATCGCGGAGAATTTTATTGATGCCATTTAAACTGGGCTGGGTTACAGGGAAAATGAATAGAATAAACAATTTGTCTTTTGTAGTTCTCAAGGGAGGTGATGCAGTAATAGTATATATTCATTGATATTAGTGTAAACTTTTAAGTCTTAGAGACTTTTAAATTAGTTATTAAGGGGCAGTAATATACCCGCCGAAACGACTAAAACATTATGACGGTTCTGCATTACAATGCTAATTATTCTTTAATCAAATGTCATCTTTTAAAATATAATTAAACACTATTTTATACGTGACTTCTTGGTAATGAAACTACTGCTTTCAGTTTAGAAAATAATGCCCTTAAATATATTAATTTTTGTATGTTTGTATATGATCACATGTTTAATGTTTTTATTTCTCGTATTACGTATATATACGTGATATAAGATTTAGTCCTGATTTGCACTTAGAACACCTTCTGTTGCCTTCATCGGATTCCTTCCAATTTTGGTCTACCTAACGTAGCCAGGAAGAGTTTAAGCGATGGCACCTTATTGCGTTATTATTAGGTTCCTTTTAAGCCATTAATGTCAATAAGTTAACTCCTTCTTCTTCTGCAAGCCGTTGTGTGCGTGTGGTAAGCGGTATGTGGAGGATGTATACATGTCCATTTAGCGCGGGCCGGTGACCATGACTCTATTGGACATAAATATCTTAGATATCAGTGTAGGCAGGTCACACTGATGAGCTATGAGGGTCGCTGGAATCCCAATCTTTACGGGAGGCCTATATCCAGCTGTGGACTCCTTCGGCTGATATGATTATGATGATATTTAAGAAAATTATCAAAAACTGAAATATATATCTGTAACACCTCTAAATTGTTTTGATTTTTTATTTATCTATTAGTAGCTCATTAACACACTGTATATAATACAAATATCAACTAATGTATTGCTGCCTACTAGTGCATACCTACTTCCGCGAATGAACCGCATTTACTTTAGAATTGGGTTCAGATCAATCATTTAAGAGTTTTATAAACCCCATAGTTGTAGCAAATTATTAGGAATTTCAATATAAACCTAACATTTTCAGTGTTAATAAGTTTCTGTAAATAAACTTTTCGTGTGTCAAATTTCATGTAAATCCGTTCAGCCGCTTTTGCGCGATCGTGTTACAAACATCCAATGGAATCCATTGAAGTAGGATTATTTTGCTGTTTACGAATAACGGAAAACGTATATAATACAAATTTATGGAGATGAGTTAGTTTTGTAAGCAAAACTAGCTCAAATCAATTGGATATTTTCAACAGGACAGAGTAGCTAGAAAAACTATAGATAATATGACAATATTGTTAAATTTCTGTGGTACATCAACTCGTCGTTTTAGTCTTCTTAAAGCCTTAAATGTTTGCTAGCAACTGATACTTTCCATGTTTTGTGTTTACTGTTTTTTTCATTTTCACTCATTGTATTTCGGACTAGCTGTGCCCCGCAGTTTTACCTGCTTTAAATTTTATGAATTATCACAGCTCCTCTCCCGTAGGTGATAGCGTGATAATATGTAGCCTATAAGTTGACCCGACCTCTTAGTAATATTCATGCAAAAGTTGAAGTAAATCCATACAGTGCTTTTTGAGATTAGCCCGGACATACATACAGACAAACAGACACACAGACAAAAATTCTAAAATCTATATTTTTGGCTTCGATATCGATGGTAGATCACGCCCCAAGTATCCTTTTAAAAAAAGATTAAATGTACAGTTTTGACTTTCCTACGATTTTATTATATGTATAGATGTCAGTAGGTAGGTACAGATGCCAGCACATCCAGCTACCCCAATCTGTCTAATTTCTTTTATAGATTTTTAACTTTATCACGAAAGCATAAGGTTCACTTTCAATTGGGGAAATTTGACAGATTGGGGTAGCTTGATGTGCTGGCATCTGTATATAGTACATATAGTTATTCCTTTTGTATACAAAATATTCATATGCAAGGGTAGGTACTTTATAATAAAAGAATATTAAATGGTTTAATTAAGACTTAGACTACAAAAGATCACGGTGTCTAGCTTAAGTACAGCCAAATGAAAAAATTAATTACTCACAACGCGGACCCGCT
Organism: Pseudoips prasinana; assembly: GCA_951640165.1. Classification (NCBI taxonomy): domain Eukaryota; kingdom Metazoa; phylum Arthropoda; class Insecta; order Lepidoptera; family Nolidae; genus Pseudoips; species Pseudoips prasinana. Next base: position 13,174,365 of record OX621239.1, read on the forward strand.
AAACTTATAAATGAATCTCAGAGCTCATACTAATTAATTTTAATACTAGGCATAAAAATGAGAGCTTCATTAAACTTTAGCAAGGATTAGTTTGCATACTTACCTAAGTAAGTAGTTAATGATTCATCTCATAACCTGTTGCTCTTAGAAGCAGGTAGGCACCCGAATAATGGTCTTATAAATTCGTACATCAACAGTGAGGTTAAAAGGTTAGTTTCATGATGTCAAGATCATTAGTAAAGTATTAATATATTATATTATCAGCTATTTTAATTAACACATGCGACTATATATAATTTCAATTTACGTAGACATATTATAAAATAAATAAAAATAGTTTATTTTCAGTTTCTTACATTGTGGTTCATAGAGTAATGGTTGGGGCATTCCTTTTAAGTAATAAAATACCTGTGTTAGGATGTCCCGCTCTTCACATTATACTTACTCGTTAAACAAAAAGAGAAAATTTTAATAAACTAGGACATAATAAAAAATATTCTAATTGAGATGTTATGAAATAAACTAATGAAGTGGGTTAATTTTGGGTGTATAGAATGTGGAAATGGAACGTGAGGGTCTTTTTGTGTGGTGTATGTGCGTGCGTGCGTGCATGTATGTGTGTGTGTGTGCATGTTTGTGTTTCTGGATGCGAAATCGTCTATTTTACAGTGTGCAGAGATAATTAGTTGTATTTATTGAATATATTTAATTTCATTGCATAATTCATAGATTATCATATTTTATAGTAGATATTGAGGTATAAACGTGATAATTTATAGGCTTTTTACTTAATTAATGTTTTTAAGATTGAATGTGCAATAGTTGTTCAGTTTCAATGTAACACAATTGCTTTAGCCAGGTCGTAAGTGTCTTTTTACAGTTATAGTATACCATATTATAAATTTTGAATTTTTTATTTGTTGTGTTATATAAATACACGATTGTCTCTCGAATTGTCTTCTTGCAAATGTCGTTGCGACGGTGCAGATAGGTGCAACGTTAGGAGTTCTTCTTTTTTCATTTAAGATGGGATTAAAACATATTTTTTTATGTATTAGATTATATATATTTCCATGATTAAATGTATGATTACAACTTAGGTTACATGTTTCTTACTTATTAACCGATATCCTAAATGATTTAGAGTCATTATAATATCAATACCAGTAATTTTAAATGGCGTATGTAAAATTATATTAAAAAGACATGTTAAACTAGACTAATTGTTCTTATATGGTTAATATGACTATATTAGTTTTATATGACTTTAAATTCATTAATGTTTTAAGCATTTTATATCAACGCATTGATTGTCAATTTGCGTGAATTTTCTTTTTTATTATATTCTATGGACGATTTAAACTTATCCTGGGACATTAATCAATTTGCGTAAATTGTATTAAATTTATATATCTACACATTTTTTTTATATTTAATCCACGTTTTATTTATTTATCTACAGTTCATTGTCGTGGGCAGCTCTCAAATGTAGATTGGACCCGAGTTCGCTAAATAAATTTTGATGATGTTTAGCGACTATGTAAACGTAGTTATCCTACCTGTGGTTAATAAAAGACAATACATTTAAAGACAGTGAGTCTTACACTTTTGCATCCACTGATTCCCTAAGACGGCTCCGATACCCATTACAACTTAAACTGCCCTCCCACAATCACTCAACTCAACACTCAATCAGCACAATCCCTTGCCGATTCTCGACCATGTCAACGCCAGCTATCTTGATCTCACACAAGAACAATTTGATAAACTTGAGCAGCTTCATGATTTTTGTATAAGATTCATATTCGGCCTACGCAAATATGATTAAGTTTCCGGAATTCGTGCCAAGCTCGAGTGGTTGCCTAAGCGTTTTTGTCGGAATGCCCATATTCTCACTTTATATTCAACATATTTTTGAAGTGTACTAGTTTTTCATATATTAAAGGTTTTAGATTAAAATTCCTTCGCAACACACATTAAAAGATCATCAGAAACCCTTAAGTTTTGCAGTTCACGCAGCTCGGTTGTGAAGTGAGTTATCAATTAGAATTAAATATTCTCAGACAATACTTAACTACTTTAAAAATTCTGAAAGACTACTATCTTCATCATAATAATTATTATATATAAAAGTATGACAAGGAAGGCAGAACATTGTTGTTTTTAAGCGAGTGACGCCAACTACTTTGGTGTCAAATTCTTTATCGTTGGTTTCTTCCACCGAGGGTTGTCGCCTGTCGGCCCATCGTCAGTAAAATTCGAAGATAGGTTTTACAATGTTTATTTCAATAACAAACAGGAAGACCATATACTGTAGGATGGCACGAATAAGAATCGTTCTTTGCTGCGACTGTCCGATCTTTTATAGATAATGAAGTGGGGTGATCATCGTGAATCGTTTATTTACGTCGTTCGTAACACGTGAAAAATTACGTAGTTGGTATTGCTAGTTCTCACATATTGTTTTACGCCGATAAGATTTTATAATATTGTATTATAGTATAATATAGTATCTTATTTTCTTATATGTATGTGTCATAATATTATGTTCCTGAACATACTTTTAATGTACTATTGCTATTTTTAATTTTTTTGTACTACGTATACCATAGTACAAAAAAATAAATCAAGAACCATTCAAGGGTTTTCTTCAATAAATCGCTTAATGCAATAAGAATGCCCATTATTTAAAATTATTTAATATTTCAATGTAAAATATCCTTTTTGTGTATTTTATATATCTAATAAAAAGTCATTATGAAGAGTTAAATAAAAATCTGTTCTAAAACAAACCATCGACCTCAAACAAACTGAAAAGTCACCTCAGTTTCATCCACTTAATTATAGCATTTGAAGTATGTCTTAAACATTATAATAACTAAGTTAAACAAATCATGACATTGTGATCTCTTCCAAACAACCAAGCAATGGACTAATCTATATTTACCGCTAGCAAAATTTTCGATGGAAGTTAGTGCACAAATAACTAACAAACTCACCGCGCCATCGCATCGTGCCGAACAAACCAAATTTCCGTTAAACGTATTCAATTTCCTCTTCGCATGAAAATTCCTGCAAATAAAGCCATACTTACGATAAAACCAAATACACACTACGAGTTTTTCACATAATAGGTAGATGGATTAACTCTGTATTGTACACCAATATTAACATACCACACAGGAGCATAATAATTACATAGTACATAATTGTCCGCCTTATCACTAATATGTTATAAGATCATTGTACATTTTTGGATATTGAGTTTTTTAACTCTTGTGTATAGTCTGTGTGGTGGAGTGGTCAATGCACATGGGTCGTAAACCTCGAGGTTCATAGGTTCGATTCCCACCCACACTTAATTAATTTATTTTATTTTATTTTATTTTTAAGACCAACAGCACTTAACAACATATTGAAAATAATTAAATATTAAACAGTAGGCCAATTATAGGTCTCCACGAGTAAATGTCTGTGTATAATTTAGGTGGTGTTACCATTATATAAAAATACTAGCTTTTGCCCGCGACTTCGTTCGCGTGGAATAGTGTCTTCCGGCAGATTTTTGGTTTTACCCACATAGTTCCCGATCTCGCGGAATCTCTTCAAAAATGAAATGTGGAAGATATTCTAGGGAACTCTTCAAAAATCAACATAATGAGCTCTGCGTTTGAATTGAAGATATGTATACTCACTTAGGGCATTAAAGCCGTTATTGCCGATCCAAAAAGGCGAAAATGTTATTTTTCCCTTATTTTCAAAATATTATTTTGATTTGCTATTTCAGAAAAAAATACTGTTTCTCCCTTGACAAATTTTCTATTATTTTAGGCTTTAAAGATTATTAAAGTTTCTTACATCAAGACATTTCTGTATACCACGGTTTTAGTTTTGCCATCCTTTGCAAAAATATATAGGTCTTGTGGTTTTGACACTCTTGAGCACGCAACGTAGAGTTGTCCATGGGAGAAACAGGCTTTTTCAAGATGTACCCCCGCAACTTTAAGCGTTTGCCCTTGGGCTTTATTTATGGTCATTGCAAACGCAGTTTTCAGTGGAAACTAAACTCTTTTGAATTGGAATGGCAAATCAGTTGGAATGATGGGAATGCGGGGAATAATTACAGTTTCGCCTTTTGCCATTCCAGTCATAATAACGGCTTTAATGACATTCTGTCCTAAATAGGTTACTTGTAACCGTGTGCCGTTACATAGCCTTGGAGGATCTAGGTTTCTCATAAGCATCACAGGAACTCCAACTTTCAGCCTCAACTTGTGAGAAGGCACTCCTGATAACTCTAAGGAGTTGAGAAACTCTCTTGAGTAATATGTCACTTGCTCGGTATCCACGACGTTATCTACTGATAGATACTCGATGACATCTCCCTCTACGTCCGACATAATTTGGTCATTTATCCGGCCTACTATTTCATTTGTTGGCGCCAATATCGCCCTTTCGCATAACCATTCCCGATTTTCGATATTAGCGCGTAAATCCGGATAGACACTATTTTTTAAATTGTATGTGCTATCCACAATTTGGCATCATTTGCTGCTCAGCGTGATCATACTCTCGGAGTCGGTAGGCATACGATCCTCGCCGATCTTCAGAAGAGCAGCAGCATACTGCCCGGCTTGACAATCATTATGGAGTAATACTCGCATATTCGTCGACAGTGAAACCTTTTGCACATGTGTCCATAGCACAGATGCTTTTAAACAGGCATTGATTTCATTTGCCGGTGTGCCCCTTGCTATAACCGGCAGGGTCTGCCGGAAGTTACCGGCCAATAGAACCACCATTCCTCCCATAATACCTTGATTGTTTTTTATGTCTTTCATCGTGCGACGAAGTGCTTCGATTGCTCTTTTATGGGACATCGTACATTCATCCCAAACCAGCAGTTTACATTGTTGTAACATTCTTCCACGCTCACTACTTTTACTTATGTTACAAACTGGCATTTCCTCCCAACGCCATCTATCGAGCATAGTGACAACTCGGATTGTTTATCTATACTCCGTTCGGGCATTTTCTTTGTACTAAAAGTTTTATTGTATTGATATTATTTTTTTCATACCTTTTTACTATTTATTTACTTTTTTCCGATGAATTAAAACAATAACATGAACCGAACTCGTGTAACGATCGACACCATTGCGCGATCACCAACTCGACATATAGTACTAATAGAATTATCTATACTCCGTTAGAGCATTTTCTTTCTACTAAAAGTTGTATTATATTATAGTTTCATACCTTTTTACTATTTATTTACATTTTTCCGATGAATTTTCAGTACTGAATTGATGCCGACTCTTGACCAATAGATGGCGCTGTATGTCCGGAATAAATTTTATTTTTGTAATAAAAACTATCCTATGTCCTTTCTCAAGTTCCAAACTATGTCTGTACCAAATTCCACACAAATCGGTTCAGTAGTTTAGGCGTGAAGCAAAGACAGACAGACAGACAGACAGACAGAGTTACTTTCGCATTTATAATATTAGTTTGGATATAATATATTCACAATTTTCTGATTTTATGGACGGCTGACATTAAATTTTGAAAAGAAATCTAGGCTAAGTACCCGTCTCGCTGCCTCAGGTTTACTGCAGAATATGTCAAAGTCTAACTTTTTTATAAGTTTATTAACGTTGCTGCTCGCTCGCCACAAGAATGTATTCTGTTGATAGTTGGAAGATACCAATGGAAGGTGCATTGGCGTATAGTGTCTCGATACTTTAGTGGGAATGAAAAACCCAATTTTGTTGAGAAGGTTCGCACAGTCAATTTTACCACAAATAATGCTAAGTAGATACATAATATCGGATATGTCACGACGTTCAACTAGAGGAAGAATATGGAACTTAGTACATAATTTTAAATAATCTTCTGATCTAAATTTGTGTTTTATACGATAACATAGGAATTTTAGAAATGTTGTCTGAATACATTCAATTCTAGATATATATGTACCATACCGTGGATTCCATACTTGGCTAGCATATTCAAGTGTGCTGCGTACGAATGTACAGTATAAGATTTTCAAAGTTGTTGCCTCCTTAAAGTTACTCGACATTCGCATTACAAACCCTAAGGCTCGTGACGCCTTCTTTACTATACTGTCCACATGTTCGTTGAACAGTAGATTAGAGTCGCGCGTCACCCCAAGATCACGGATAGAAGAGCTCCTATTTAGCCTATGTCCTTTAAGATTATAATGGGTGTCAATAATGCTCTTTTTCTTGCTGTAAGTGGTGATTTAACACTTGGATGGATTTAGGTCTTTGTAGCTTATTTGTGAAGCAGTAGTCACACAATCGATTTAAGTCAGCTTGTAGATCATTAGCATCTGTAGGTGAGGAAACGGTTTTGTAGATTTTCATGTCATCCGCAAATGAAATGAGCTGTGAGTGGTGGAGATATTTGTCGATGTCGTTCACAAAGATTAAGAACAGTAGCCGGCCCAGAAGAGACCCTTGAGGGACACCACTTGGTACTGTCACCCAACTAGATATGTATTTGTTCATTGCAACTGCTTGAGTGCGGTTTGATATATAAAATGAAATCCATCTCAATAGATCTCCTCTGATTCCGATGACCCGTAGCTTGTTCATTAGCAACTGGTGGTCAATTCTGTCAAAACATTTACTATAATCTGTGTAAACGACATCGACCTGTTTGCCCTTGCCCATGGCTTCTGATATAGACTCATTCAATACAATTAAGTTGGAGGTGGTAGACTTTTTTAAGAATCCATGCTGAGTGCTACTAAAACTTTAGACTACAGAGGTAGTGAGTCCAATCCCTATCTAGGACGAATTTTTGTGCAATCAGCACGGTTATTTGTTCTGTGTCAAGTATGTTTATCAGTAGTCTGGTTGCCATATAGGCTCTGCTTAGTTTAGGATCAGATGGCACTCGGTTAGTTGCCCATGATATTAGTTATTTATATTAAATTTATTATTAAACTGAAACTATGAAACTGAAATACATGTAGAAAATAAAAGTGCAAAAAAAATAACTTTCCATAGAAAAACGATTAACTGAAACATTTTGTATGGGGAGTCAAAAATATCACAGACTGGTTTTGTTTAAATGGTTTCGTTTTATGGGTCGATAACACTCATTAAATTAAGTCTGCTATTTATGATACACCTGGTATAGTTAAATATTAAAACATAAAATAATTGCAACTATACGCTCAATTCTTTTCAAATAGAATTCAGCAGGAGTGGAATGAATATGCTTAATTGTTGGTACCAACTTTAGTTACTATAATTTAAGTCGATGAAACTGATGTGACTTTTCAGTTAGTTGGAAGTGGTTTGTTTTTTAAACAGTATTTTATTTAACGATTTTCTGTGTGTTTTTGTTGGATATTGGCCAGAAAGAATGTCATCACCCCATCTCATCCCGGGGGAATAGAAGTCTTACCGAGAGAATATATACCAGAGAATGGGCAGCAGCGTTCTTCTGAGTACTATGACTTATACTGATACTTGATACTTACTGCGATCGCCAACCCGTCTGCCAAGCGTAGCGATTATGGTAAATCTCCCCAAATTATGGACATAATTCCATTGCGGATATCTTTTGGGGAGACCTTTGTCCAGCAGTGGGCGCATTAGGCATGACTAGTACTCAGAAGAACGCTGTTGCCCATTCTATGGTAAATATTCCCTCGGGACGACTTATAGGTACTCTCCCCATGGAATGAGATGAGGTGATGACATTCTTTCTGGCCAACATCTAATGGCATGGTGGTGGTGGATCACAAATAATAATAATATCCTGGGACATTATTAACACACGGCCATCTGATCCCAAACTAAGCAGAGCTTGTACTATGGAAACCAGATAACTGATATATTACGTATACTATTTTTCTTTTGTAAATACATACTTATATAGATAATTTACATCCAGACTCAGGACAAACAGACATGTTCATGCATACAAATATTTGTCCTGGGTGGGAATCGAACCCACGACCTGCGGCGTGAAAGGCAGCGTATCGACCAACCACGCCAACAGGCCTGTCAACAAATTTTACTTAAGCGTAAAATATTCACCGGCATGTAAGTCATTCATATACTTACATATATACCTACATACTGTGTGTACAAAAGTCGAAAGTGAAAACAATCAAATTAGATTTTGCTAATGTTCAGTAAATACCTACTATACGATTTATATGAAGTCAAAATACATATATCGTACAGCTATTATTAATTAAATATTTGTAAAATCTAAACGAGTTGAAGCGGCATACAAATACCATCCGGAGACAAAAACAGACAAATGAATTTTTTACGGAGATTCCTGTAGCTCGAGCCGTGTTCTTCCCAGCCCAGAAATAATATCCCATATCTTCCCGTACGTGTCGTTAAAAAGAACTAAAAGATACACCAGGTAGTCGAGCAGCAGCGCCACCTGTGTACTAGTTACCACCTAAATGCGTCCGCCAACTCGCATGCTAAGCGCGGTGAATAAGACGAACACCTCCAGGAAACCTTTGTCCAGCCGTGGACGATTTTGGGCTGATGGTGATAATAACAGACGCTCTAGATGCAAGATGCAAGCACCTTTTATGTCGCTGTCTTGTTCCCTCGTAAGAATTGGGGGAATCAAATCTTTTGTACAATAAGCTGCGACTAAATTGTCATTGTTGTTGAAGTAATAGCTTCCAGTACCTCAAGATATCTGTTTTAACAGCCGGTTCGGGCGTTTACTTGGCTTCTAAGTAATAAAACAGTCTGTTTGGATCTTTAAGCCTCCGGAAACGGGACCTTAGAGGATTTTTATTGCAAACAATATATTTATATGGGCAGTTTACGTGGGCAATAAAGAGTTATTGTTTGTTTTAGCTGCTCACATTTAGTTAAAGAGGTAATTATGGAATTTAATTTGTTAAGAAGGTAGTTAAGTGGACGTTTGAGCGCTAAGAGGATTATTAATAATATCTAATAATAAGCCGTTTTTTACCGAGCTTCTCGTAAGAATGCATGCAAATTTTCTTGTTATAATATTATATGTCCCGAAGGTCAGTTTCCCTCTTGGCACTTGGCAAGAGGATTATTATTATAGTTTAATATAAATCAAGACCTTGGTCATACCTACAAGATCCGCTCTAATAATAAAGGTGAAGCTTATTCTTATTCTTCTGGTTGCGGCTATTTCCAGTCTCCGGAGGTCCTGGTAACACTGCGTCCAGTGATGAACTATTGTGCTCGCCGCTCCAACTAAACTTCCCTGTCTAACCCTGCAACATAGATAAATTGCAGAATCTTTTTGGCAGGAGTGTCGATAACATCGTCCTGGTGCAAGAAGTGTTGGCCCAGGACGGTGTTACGTTTATGCATAAGTGGCTCACAGTGGCAGAGCAGGTGTAGAGGTGTTTCGTCTGCGTTATTGCAGAATCTGCACACTCTACAGTCTCCGATGCCCACCGTGGATAGGTGTTTCCTGAGATGGCAATGTCCCGTTAACATCCTAGTTATGATGCATAAGTTCCTCCTATTAAGCGCGAGGACTTCGTTCGCAGTTTTGCGGTCGTAGCCCTTGATAGCTTTTTTGGAGTGAGTTAAACCTGGAAGTTTGTGCCAGCGTTTAACAGCTTCTTGTTTGCAATGGTTCCTTAGGGTGAGTTGGACTGTGCTTTTTGGTATTCCGCATATCGGCTCAGGGCCGTATTGGACCAGTTTAGCTCCAGCCCGTGCAAGTTCGTCGGCACTTTCGTTGCCCTCGATACCCGCATGACCCGGTACCCATCGAAGTATCACCTTGTTCCTAAGGCACAGGGTATTGAGACTGTCAATGCAGTTCATAACCAGCCCTGACGTTATAGTGTCAGAATTCAAGGCTAGGAGGGCCGCTTGACTGTCTGAATGGATGTAGATTGTATGATTGACATAGTCTTTTTGCAAGTTGGCTTCTGCACATACAATGATGGCATAAACCTCTGCCTGGAAAATTGAGGCTTATTTACCCAGATTTTTACTGGCTTTGAATCTGGGTCGTTCCCCAAAAACCCCACAGCCTACGTCATTTCCCATTTTGGAGCCATCGGTGTACCAAATTAGGCTCCCCTTCTTCCAGGATACTTTGTTGTTAGTCCAGTCATCCCTGGAAGGTATCTCCACACAATAATACTTGGTGCTATTATATTGTGGGGACAAAAAGTCTAATTTCATGCCTAGTATGGGGTCCTGTTGCACTTGGTCACATAAAGCCCTCAGTGCCTTTGAGAGCCACGTCTCGGTCCCCTGTGCGGCTGCTCTCAGCATGCCGGCCTTCGCCTCAGACTGTATGAACAGTGAAAGAGGCGGCAGGTTCAGCAATGCCTCAAGTGACGCTCCAGGAGTGGAGGACATGGCTCCCGTGACTACCATACATGCAGATCTTTGCAGGCTATTGAGCCTGTTTATTACTGTCGTTTGGCTGGTTTTACTCCACCAAACTACGGAGCCGTACGCGATGGTCGGTCTCGCTATAGCAGTGTACAACTATAGGAGAAGTTTGGGGTGGGATCCCCACCTTCTCCCTACCAGGCGACGCCCTATACCTAAGGCAATTTTTGCCTTTTGTATAGTTTTCTTGATATGTGGGTTCATGTGAGCTTTTGGTCAAAAATTATTCCCAAATATTTAACCTCATTGGAAAACTGTATCTCGCTGCCGTTCATTACTGAAGGGGCTAATTTGTCTAGAGCCCTCTTTCGAGTAAACGGTACGATAACTGTTTTGTTAGCATTTACGGATAGCTGATTCGCTCTACACCATCGATTGACAATGTTAAGAGCGTTCTGCATCAGTGACGACAGCAAGCTTTGACAGAAACCCCGTATAATAACTACAAGGTCATCAGCGTATCCCAAAGTGTCGATTCTTTGTTCTGCTAGCTTGTATAAAAGCTCATCTATTGCTAGGGTCCACAGGAGTGGGGATAGTACACCTTCCTGTGGACAGCCTCTCGTTGTTGCAACCTCCAAGGAAGTTCCATGCAGCGAGACCAGAGCTTTACGGTTTGAAAGCATTGCCTTTACCCATTTGACAGTTGTTTGATCAATGTTCTTGTTTGTTAGTCCATTGATCAACGTGCCTGTCGGGGTGTTATCAAAGGCACCTTCAATATCCAAGAATGCACAGAGTGCTATCTGTTTGTCCTCCAGTGCTCTTTCGACCCTGTCTGTCAATTGCAGCAGGGCGGTTTCCGTAGACCTGCCTCTACAGTATGCGTGCTGAGTACTGTGGATAGGCTGTGACTTTAGTCCTTCCTCCCGTATGTACCTGTCGAGTATTTTCTCCAGTGTTTTCAGGAGGAAGGAGGTCAGGCTGATTGGCCTGAAGGACTTAGGCAGGGAATAATCCTTCTTGCCAGCTTTAGGTATGAAAAGCACTTTAGCCTTTGTCCAACGATCTGGGATATAGCCCCAGGCGTAACTTGCCCTGAACATTTTTACCATAGGCGGTACCAGTATATCTATGCCCTTCTGTAAGAAGACGGGCAATATGTTATCTGGTCCACTAGATTTGTACGGCTTGAAAGACTCGATTGCCCACCTCACAACCCCAGGCCTAATTATCCTCGCCGCCCTATTCCAGTCCTCGTTGCGAGGCCGTTGTACAGGCGTCATGGAGGAGTTCAATTCTGCGCCAGGGAAGTGGCTTGCAATAAGAGTCTTCAGCGTGTCTTCTTCGTTAGCAGCGTAGGTTCCGTCAGGTCCCTTTAGCAAGCCAATTTGGTTAGGTTTGTCTTAAGCGAGTAGCTTGTGGATGCGGGGCCCCTGAGGCGTGTTAATTAACTCCTCACAGAACCTTTTCCAAGATGCTCGTTTAGCCTTCCTAATTTCTTTGTTGTATTCAGTAAGGGCTTTTGTATATATCTCCCACTCTCGAGTCTTTTTAGCCCTATTGAACAGTTTCCGCGTTTTCTCCCTGAGTTTTTTCAGTTTGGAGTTCCACCACGGAACCTTCCTGTTCGAGCTTTTTGTTTTTAGGGGGCAGCTTTCCTCGTAGGCTTCTAAGATGCCCTCCGTGGTTTGCTCTACTGCCAGTTCTAGCTCGTCAGGTGTTTTAATGCTTCTAGGAAGATCCTCTAGGTTTCGCCTTAGTTTTTCTCGGTAGACATCCCAGGCCTAGGGTTCCTGTTTGACTTTTTGACTTTCGAGACACGCTCTAAAGTCAAACCGTATATGTCTATGGTCTGACAATAACAAAGGTGAAGCTTAGTATCTGTAAAGTTAAAAGTTTCTGTATATTTAGTTTGATTTCAATATATCAAACTAAATTTACAGAAACTTCGACAAAGGCCATATATATATATATATATATATATATATATATATATATATATATAATCCTGGCCAATCTGTCTTTTACACTGCTAAACAAATATAAAAGTCATTCCATCTCATTCTAATAGAGTTTGTATGAAAATAACAGGGCTTACATAGAACTGTCAAATTACTAAAATTGCTTATAACCCACGCACTAATTACCGGCACCGGCCGAATAGTTTGCGACAAAACTAAATAGACACTATTAACGATCCCCTGTCCATTTCGTGAGAACTACATAATATGTTAAAATTAAATACACTGATATTAAACTTATTTGAGTCAGTTATACATATGTATGTAGTATCGGGGCCATTGTCCCTAGGCATATCAATTTAGTTATAGTAGATGTAGATCAATTTAGTTTTGGCGCGTAGGTAATATGCGACACGTTAAAACTTGTAGATTAGTGTTGCCATATATTGCCATACCGTATATACTTTTCTACCACCGTATTTAAGTATATCGTCCCGTATTGTTACTTGTGTCGTTTTTGTTCCGTTTATCAATATTTCACTATAAAGTAAAATCTACGTCAATATATGAATGGGCGAAGAAACAGGAACCTCTTCCTGGTGATCCTTCTCCTCCTCTCTCTCCTCTCCGATCCTTCAGTAATTGAACTGGTTTTCGATTAATTTATTATGATTGGAGTGAATTGTTTTTGTAGTTGTTGTTTCCCATTGCATTATTTTCAGTTTTTATTAATTTGCCACTAATAAGTTCCGTATCAGTTCTAAATAATAATGGAACCTGTCGAGTAATTATTCGCCGGTTACGCGTATTCATAAGCATGTTTATAATACGACCTCCCTAAGTATGTTCTCTATGGTTGAATGTTTAAACAATGGACAAGAGGTATAATGATGGTGTTTTTCCATTCAATTCAACCACTCGTACGGTCCAATCGAGGGTGAGTGTTAATTATGGACGTTTCCAACACTAAAAGTATCAATTCCACGTTGTTGACAATGCTAAAACATAAAAAGCCGTATCACATTTAAGCAAATAATGGTAGAGAAAATTTTACCCTCTGGTTATTGCTTAAATTTCAATGTGCCGCCTATGCAAAAGTTGTACCATAAATTCAATAAGTTTACAACACGGACAAAAAATTAGTTCCGCTTTAAAATAAATGCTGGTGAAAGAGAATTTATTGCATAAAGAATTCGTCCGGTAACCTAACGGGTTAGTTCAGTTAGGTACCTTTCGCTTACATACTCGAAGTATAGACGCCAGCACGTCCAGCTACCCCAATCTGTCAAATTTCTTCTATAGATTTTCAACTATATAACATAATCATAAGGTTCACGTTCATTGAGGGAAATTTGACGGATTACCCAAGACGCCAGCACATAAAGCTACCCAGCTTTATGTGCTGGCGTCTGTACAAAGTTATCAATACACGAGAAGTTAAGCCGTAACATCACTAAACGATAATCTATTTATTTATTCTAAAGGAAAGTTACGCCGCAAAGTGAAAATTCAAATTCAAAATCGATAGATGGAACGTGCATCGTCCAGACGGTGTTATTTGACCCATCATGACAGCATGTATTTGACCTTCTCCGGTGTGTATCGTTCGTAACGTTAAGCTAGATTACTCACTTATCGTATGGGCAGTGGTTACCCTAGTGCCAGAACTGTTCAAGATAAAAGAATTCAAGAGAGGTAGGGCACGGCGTTCTTTCGCTCAAAGAGCAGCTCGACTGGGGAAGTACCTCCAACTTACAGAAGACATTCCTTAATAATAACTTTAATAAGTTAATGTTATGTTTCTGAATGTGAGTAAAGTCGCCAGAGCTCATTGGGGTGGTTTCAGCAAAACTTATTTGCGGACTGTTTTCAAAGCCGGCAACGCACACGCGACACCTCTGGTGTTGCGAGTGTCCATGGACAGCAGTGATCACTTACCATCAGGTGACCTACTTGCTCGTTAATCGCCCTCTTACATAAAAAGAAAAAATAAGCCGCCTAGTAGTCCTCTGTCATGACTTAACGACTGTTGTCTGATGACTACAACCGGGACCGACAGCAATTATGCCCAACGAGGAACGGAGATACTCAGGAATTAAACCACTTTGTTGATCACCTATCTAAGGACTCCCCGCGAACCTAGTTGCTTAACCTCACCGAATTGCTTACGGATCGGCGAGTGCAGCTATAGCGTATTAAGCTAGATTAATATGTTTGATCCCCACTTGACGTTATCACCTATAATTTTGTAGAATTGAGTATAGATTCCATCTACCCTCATTAGATCATCAGTCCATCCTGTAGAGGGCCCAAAGTGCGTCTCCTGGTTCGTAGTCGCCCCTCGAGAACCTTTCTGCCCCAGTAGTCGTCGTAGTTCTGTGAGCGATGTGCTCTGCCTACTGTCACTTCAGCTTGGCCATTATGCCAGTTGCCGTGGTTGGTAGGTCGGCCTTTCACGCCGCAGGTCGTGGGTTCAATTCCCACCCAGGACAGATATTTGGGTGCATGAACATGACTCTCTGTCCTGAGTTTGGGTTTGATTATCTATATAAGTATGTCGGCCATGCTTACAAAGCCGATAGATAGAGCGTATTTCCGTAAAAATGTTGCCATGGAAACTAGTAAATTTAATCTGCGGGTGTATTACTCCCAATGATAATTGCTAGAGGTGGGTTGCATGGTTCGATTCTAGCTGAATAATTAAATTAATAGACGGTAATATCAAATAATGTATGTCAGTTGTTAAGGCGATGAATGGGTGCAAATCTTTGTGTGATGGGCACGATTGTTTGTTCTGTGTCTGGGTAGCATTTAGATGAGTCGACTGGGTTATTGGTCTACTGGTTAAAAGCCTGACTGTTAAGCCAGAGGTAGTGATCCCGATCCCTATCTAGGACTAATTTTTGTGCAATCAGCACGGGTATTTGTTCCGTGTTACTTGACACGGAACAAATACCCGTGCTGATCATTCAGTATTATCAGTTGTCTGGTTGCCTTATAGGCTCTGCTTAGTTTAGGATCAGATGGCACTCTATTAGTTGCGCAAGATATTAATTATTTATATTAAATTTAATATTAAACTGAAACTATGAAACTGAACTACATGTAGAAAATAAAAGTGCAAAAAATATAACTTTCCATAGAAAAACGATTAACTGAAACATTTTGTATGGGGAGTCAAAAATATCACAGACTGGTTTAGTTTTATGGGTCGATAGCACTCATTAAATTAAGTCTGCTATTTATGATAGACCTCGTATAGTTAAATATTAAAACATAAAATAATTGCAACTATACGCTCAATTCTTTTCAAATAGAATTCAGCAGGAGTGGAATGAATATGCTTAATTGTTGGTACCAACTTTAGTTACTAAAATTTAAGTCGATGAAACTGATGTGACTTTTCAGTTAGTTCGAAGTGGTTTGCTTTTTAAACAGTATTTTATTTAACGATCTTCAGTGTGTTTTTGTTGGATATTGGCCAGAAAGAATGTCATCACCCCATCTCATCCCGAGGGGGGAATAGAAGTCTTACCGAGGGAATATATACCAGAAAATGGGCAGCAGCGTTCTTCTGAGTACTATGACTTATACTGATACTCGATACTTACCGCGATCGCCAACCCGTCTGCCAGCACCTTTTATGTCGCTGTCTTGTTCCCTCGTAAGAATTGGGGGAATCAAATCTTTTGTACAATAAGCCGCGACTAAATTGTCATTGTTGTTGAAGTAATAGCTTCCAGTACCTCAAGATATCTGTTTTAACAGCCAGCTCGGGCGTTTACTTGGCTTCTAAGTAATAAAACAGTCTGTTTGGTAGGTCGGCCTTTCACGCCGCAGGTCGTGGGTTCAATTCCCACCCAGGACAGATATTTGGGTGCATGAACATGACTCTCTGTCCTGAGTTTGGGTTTGATTATCTATATAAGTATGTCGGCCATGCTTACAAAGCCGATAGATAGAGCCTATTTCCGTAAAAATGTTGCCATGAAAACTAGTAAATTTAATCTGCGGGTGTATTACTCCCAATGATAATTGCTAGAGGTGGGTTGCATGGTTCGATTCTAGCTGGATAATTAAATTAATAGACGGTAATATCAAATAATGTATGTCAGTTGTTAAGGCGAGATAGTATCCGATACAGGTCGTATTGTATGTTAATCCTTACCGCAATAGAGCTTAACAGTACACAGTACGCTAACACTTAATATTGTCCCGCCATTGCATTCATCCATAAGCTAGATACGGATTTCAATTAACTTCAGACCGGCCATGTACTTGATTGCTAACTTAGTTATATTAAAACATATTTTCAGTACCGTTTCATATTAGTGTGAGTTTTGAAATAGGATTAAAGCGCCTTAAACTACAGAATAAACTAAAATAAAGCTTTTAATTGGGAGCCGTTACCAGGTAGTTACATATAGTCGACACTACATCAGTAGAAACTCGAGTACAACGATAACCATCCTTACTACCTACGTAAAAAAGTGCAAGGTAACTACCGGCAGCTTGGTATCTACTGTACATACGAGGAGATACAATAATTTGTTTGCGTATGTTACCAGATCTAATTAAGAACGTGAATTATAATAATAAAGTTATTTATTAAAGTAAAATTGAGACAAAAGACTCAAAATTGTTAGTAATGCATAAGACTTATTCTATGTTAGTAAAAATATAGCTAAGATTTTGTTTAGTGGAATACATGAATCACTGATGACCCATTCCGTGAGAAAGAGCGCAGCAGTGATTCATGTATAAGCAGTCAAATCTGCCTGCGATCATGGCCAGAATGCTGTTAGAGTGGCCACGAATCCTGCTCACCAGGGATGCACGCCGTTTGCGCATTGTGGCGTAGAAACAGTCCACTCTGGGTTCAGCAAACATGCCCGATACGCTACAGAAACGTGGCAGACCCAACAGCACCCTGAATGCGTTGTTGTATTGGATACGAAGAGCGTTGTAAGATTTTTGAGTATATTTAGCCCACAAGGAGCACGTATAGAATGAGGAGCAATAGGCTCTAAAAAGAGTGATTTTTACTGTCCTTGAACATCGTGCAAACCTCCGAGCTAACATGTTCGCTCTCACTGACAACGCCCTTCTTTCCCTTTCCAAGTCATCATCGTCTTTGAGGCCAGGGGTCAAATGATGACCTAGGTATTTAAAAGAATAAACCTGTTTCAGCGGGGTTCCATAGAGAGAAATAGATGGCATGGTATTCGGGCTTTTACCCCTTGACTCAAAAACCATGATTTGACTTTTATTTACATTGTAAACCAGCCCATGACTTTTGGCGTACTTTTCACAGATGGTTACTAGCTTACGTAGGCCACAAGGCAACAATTATGAAATAAAATAAATAATTTTGTTTTTATGTCGGTCTTAATTCGTAAAATTACTTATGGAAGGTACGTCAGTAACTAACTAATGGCGTCCATACGACTCTGCCCTTACTCAAGTATCTTTGAAGACGTACCGTATGGGATAAAATTAAATCGAGTGTTGTTCCAATCTTTCGTTCTGTAAGTTATTAGGTCTTATAAGAACATGTATTCGAAGAGAAACTTATGTAAGTTATTTAAAATTGCATTTTGATGTGCGTGGAAAATAACCCTCAATAATTTTTCTTAATTACATATTTAAGTTCAATTAAGCACTATTAAGTAGAAACCTTCTACATTAAACTGGGAAGCTCTACAATGCTATAAGTGCATTGTAGAGCTCGCTCTACTCAGTAAATGCAATTGATGGCAGTGCCAGTTCAGAGTGAGCAATATCTGCCTACCTATTACTCAGTTCAAACAATCAATAACAATATTATAGTACCTATTACTCAGTTCAAACAATCAATAACAATATTATAGTCCCTGATAGTCTGTAAACGAATGTTGAAATTACTCAGTTCAAACAACCTAAAACAAGGTTATGGGCCCTCACCGGTCTGTAAACAATTGCTGAAGTAGATCACTTGGACGCGAAGTGAGTTTATAGATTAATGACAGTAGTGGTTAAATTTCCGATTATCTAAGTACTTTGAAGTGAAAATTAAATAATAATAATACCTTAATATAGACAGAACCATTGACAATATGTAGTAAAAATATTTGACTTAAACTAGATAATTAAACATAATCTCTTGACAATAACTTGATACGAGCTAGCTAAATATCAATGCTATAATAAAATAAATTTTATAAATGTTTTCATACAATGTGTACCTAAATATCTATGTTACTAGAAATAATGATGTATACAACTATATTACTACAAACATGTTCTGACTATTTACAAGCGCTTTTTTAAAGTCTACGTGAATAAAAACTTTTTTTATTTATTTTATTAAGCTTTCTGTCTTAGCTGTTATACACAAGGCGAAGACAAGACTCTAATGATTATTGCAGGAGTTGAATGTACCGTTAATGTACAGTTGCCTCTTTCAGCTCTCTAATTCTAATATTTCATATTTATCGTATGGGCAGTTGTAACTCTGGTGTCAGCTGCGCCCATGACGGGCCTGTTAGCGTGGTTCGCAAATGCTGCTTTTAACGTCGGAAGTCGTGGGTTCGATTCCCACTCAGGACAGATAATATAATAATATGTTTATTTATCCTGAGTCTGGGTATAATTATCTTTAAGTATATATTTACAAAAGAAAAGTATTATATATGTAGTATATCAGTTATCTGGTTTCCATTGTACAAGCTCTGCTTAGTTTGAGATCAGATGGCCGTGTGTATATAATGTCCCAGTCTGCCTCTGGCATGGCTTAACGATTGTTTTCTAACGACAGCAACCGGGACGGATAACTCAACGTGCCCTGCGAAGCACGAAGACCCTCAGAAAGTATACCACTTTAACGATCACCCATCTATAGATTGACCTCGTTTCTAGGTAATTTACTGGTCACTTGCGGACAAGTGAGAACACTGGTTATGAGCACCTCTTAGCCGAGTTAGCTCTTCATGAGTTCATAAAAGCTATGTATAATTATAATTAAAAGCACGTCATAAAAGTTTTAGTCCAACGCCCCGTCGCGTCCGTGGATTGACATTGACAGCATCTTATTATGTTGGCAGTAAGGGCCGTTTTTGTGGTGAAAGTGTTTCCAGTGATGTAACGTTACAGTACACGAGTACCCGCAGTTACTAATGCTTCCATTTCTATTATTACACAATCTGTACCGCAGAGCTCACTATCCAACCCAGAGCTGTCATTTATTCTGACAAAACATCTACAGACGCCAGCACATCCAGCTACCGCAAGCTGTAAAATTTCTTTTATAGATTTTCAACTTTATCACATAAGCATAAGGTACATTTTCAATTGGGGTAGCTTGATGTGCTGGCGTCTGTACCACTTCCATAGTAAAGCTACACTTTTGATATTTTATACCAAGTTTATTATTTATGTGACGGAAGAACATTCTGTATAGCTGTAAATACATGAAATAAATATCCGTCAACGTCCCTTTGGAGCAGCGGTCATAAATTTATAAACATGTACAAAAATTAGTTGCAGAGCAAAAATATTGGAAGCATGTTTACCGCATGAAATGCTGTGAGAAATTTTCAAAACAAAAATAGGTGTATTTCCAATTAATGACTAACCAGTCGTAACTGTCTGTTGATGCTTACTTCCTGTTCTGCTTGGTGTTTCGAAGAGTCCACTTTTGTAGAAGACTGTGATTTATAGACTTAACAACTTTTCGTTTGAACTGGGAATCAAATAATCTATAAGCCGATACGAAGCGGCTTGTTACTCTCATTTAAAGAATTGTGAATAAAAATAAAACTATACTAGTCAATTGTGATTGTAACATAGTAATACTTGCAATAAGCTGATATAATATCAAAATACGAATTTGACATGTTCAATTAAAATTCGCCGAGAGGAGTCTAATACTTGAAATCAGATTAATCTACTATACAACATGTAACTTAATTAACGCACATCCTGAAACTAGTTTGTTCAGAATTGTTAACTGAATCGATTTATATCATTTTTAGTATAGGTAATTTTTTATTCCAAAATAATTAAAGTTACGGAAATTATCGTTATTTTAACCATGTACAGTCAAAACCAATTGAAATAGACCGTAAGTCAAATTAATAAGACTTTTGAATCGCAGTTTTATTTGTATTCATACAAATTCCATCATTCAACACAAAATAAAGAAAAATTAACTTTATTCAAAGAAACCAATTTAGTAACAAACAATGCATATACATGTTAAATTAAAAATTTTGTGTATGTATAATGATTACAACATAATATTTTAATTGGGGTGTTTGAGGGTATCCGTTAATTACGTTACATGTTGTATATTTTTTTTTAATTGGTTCACAAATCGGACAATACAATAACTCATTCATATAAGACACAAAACTATATAAAACAAATATCCAAATTGTATGCCCTAAAATAGTGAACACGGCGTGCTTTGATAACTAAAAACTTAAATTAAAGAATAAAATTAAGTATAAAAATAAATTAGGACAATATTACTTAAACTAAAAATTTAAATTAAAAATTGACTAAAACAAATGGAAAAGCTAACAATTTTCAGAGCATTGGCTCTTCAAGCTTTTTTTGATACAATGTTTAGCTGATGCTAAGCCACTGGAGAAGATGTCAAAAAGCTGTCGTATGCCATTATAACTTGAGGCCATTCTATAAAATGGAGCATGTTGTCCAATATTGGTTCGGCAATGAGCCGTTTCAAATGTGCGCCTATTACAAAGTCTACTACTTTGGCGAGGTACAACAAATTGAATTCTCTCCAGTAAACTTTCACAATCTATATGACCATTAATTAACTTATAAAGATAAACAATATCCGCACCTTTCCGTCTTATTTGTAAAGTTGACATGTTAAAATGGTTTAGCCTTGCTTCGTATGACATAAGGTTTTTACATTGGTTATTAACATATGAGAGTTGATATAGAAAGCGTTTTTGGACTCGCTCTAGTTTACTACGGTAAACATCATAAGTTGGGTTCCAGACTGGACTTCCATATTCCAATATGCTGCGAACTATGCAATTATAAACAGGTATAGTCACACAGGGATCCCTAAATGCTTTCAGTTGCCTAGATATAAAACCAGAGAGACGGGAAGCTTTTTGCACTATGTGATCGGTGTGATGTCTAAAATTTAGTTGAGAATCCATAATTACGCCTAAGTCTCGAATCTGCGATACCTCATCCAGGGCTACATTATTAATAGACAATATTGCTTTGGATGGGTTTCTTTTCCTGGTAAACTTAATATGCTTACATTTACTAGCATTCAGAATCATATTATTCTCGATGCACCATCCAGACAGTTTATTGATTTCATTTTGCAACTTTATTAGATCATCGTCACAGTTAACAATTTGATACAATTTTAGATCGTCGGCATACATGGTGAATTTGCATTCCAATTTACAAGCCAAATCGTTAATGAAAAACTACTATTCAAACAAACCCAAAAATATTTTGGGTTTGTTTGAATAGTAGTCGCTGCGTTATTAATAAAATCTCGGAGGCATTCGTTTATCATAGTCTCGCATCTGTCTCTAAGTAACTCGTAAGCAAATTTGTCCATCAAATTGAGATATTTTTTAAAACGACTGTGATATTTAGCTTTCTCTTTTTGACACTTTATTAGAGATTTACTAAACCAAGACGGATATCTTTGGTTACGTTTGCGAGAAAGTGGCGTAAACTCTGCAATTATAGGCTGAATTTTCAAATGAAAAATTTCTACCTTACTGTCGACTTCGCTAAAGGGTAAATGCTGCCATACCTCGTCCCAATCAATATGAGACAGTTTTTCATTAATTGCCTCGAAATTAGATTTGTTAAAGTTAAGCGTAGGGCTACGGTCCGTTCTAAGATATTTATTATTAGTTAGGTGTAAGCTAATTATAATTGCTGGGTGATGCGGGTCCAGCCTGGTCAGAGGTTTATCCGCCTCGACAACCTGAATCTGGTCAGGAAAATTTGAAAAAACTAGATCTAGGATACGGTGATTGCTGTTATGAATATGGTTAATTTGTTCCATCCCACAAAACATCATTTCCTCCAAGAACTTTCCTTCAACCAAATCTCCACTTGGTAAGGGTGAACATATCCCCGGTGAAACATTCCGTTGCCATGTAATACGAGGAAAGTTAAAATCTCCTATTAGAATCGTGTGAGAGTTTTTACATAATTTGCTATTCACAACCTTACTAAAATTATTAAAAAATTCCTCAATATGCTCGGCAATGACGGGCGGTGGTATATAAACGGAGCATATATTTAATGAATATGCATTTCTGTTACGCCCAATTTTGATGGAAATCCACAGTTCCTCGGACTTTGACTCCCAGGCCTGCATCCGTAGCACATTTATGGATTTAAGAATTGCTACTAATACTCCTCCGCCCTCTTTTTTATAAGAATACCTAGTAGAGCAACGATCACGCCGAAAAACGTTATATCTATAATCTAAAATTTCATGGTCAAACACAGTATCATTAAGCCATGACTCGGTTATCACAATTACATCGAAATTTTCATTTAGAACATTTTTTAAAAAATCTACTGTTTTAGTTCTGAGACCACGTACATTTTGATAATATACAGACAGATTGAATTTTAGAAAAATCCGAGTGCCTTATTTGTAAATCTTGGAAAATTCTTATAATTTCTAATACCTACTTACTAATACTACAAAGACTTTAATATTTCATTATTAACTATAATAGACTTAGAGTTAATGTCTTTACGCACAAAAATTCGACCACCACGGACCCAAACAAAATCATATTTCTTTTCTTTAGCAACTGCCCTTGTTGCGGCATGTAGTTTCTTATTAATTAGTGAAAGATGCTCGGTAACAAACACTGCATTCTTATTTCCTCCGATGCCCAAGTGACTTGTGTTCAATTTATCATCAGAGTGGTTCTTGTTAAACATCCTCACCGATGCCAAAATGTTATCTCGCACTCTGGGGCTATTGAATTTAACTACAATGGAGCGGGGACGGCCTGATTCCTGATTCTGTTTTTGTACTCTGTGGTAATTCACAATATCCGAATCTTTGAGTTCATACGAAATAGTTCTGGCCAGTTGAGTCCCAATAGTCAGTAGATTTTCATTTTTGAACTCCGGTACACATTGAATTTCGATGTTGCTGTTACGAGATTGTTGGTCCATCTGGTCAAGCTTTGAGTTTATTTGCGTAATCTCTGATCGCAATTGTTTGTTTTCACTTTGCAGGTCGCAAATTATACTTTTCTTTTCATTTGTTACTTTCAGAAGCTCATCATATTGATCTGATATAAATGATACAGTTTTCTTCAAATCTTCTAAGGTACTATTTAAATTTGCTGTTTCTACATTTAGATTAGACTTCAAGTCGTTAAGAATTCTAATGGTAGCTTCATTTATTTTTTCATCTATATGATCTTTAAGTTCCTTGACGATGGTGCTGCTCATAAATGAGGGGATCTGTAAGGTGGGAGAGTTAGTGAGGTCTTTCCTGTCTATTTGCGATGCAGACATTTCACTTCGCCTTGTTGAAGTCTTGCAGTCCGAGCATTTCCATGACGACTTCAGTTGTTTCGATTCCTTTCCAAAGTTTTCTGTAGTAATCCCAAGGCATTGGTAATGGAAATTATCTGAGCAGACGCTGCAACACTTTATTTCGTTAGTTTTTATAACTTTTCCGCACTTTTTGCACATCATGGTTGGTTCTATAGGAAAACCTCTTCAAATGAAATGATTAATCAATTTCAGATCAATAATTTTGGTAATCTGTAATTAACAAGCAGTATGCAATATATTTTAAATATTTATCAACCAATAAGAATATAAGAATTCTACTAATTGGTAGATTTTATCCGTCAGGGAAACTCCGGTTTTGTATTGGTAACCCTTTTACTATTTATTTTGTCTGACAACACCGAGTATGTCAAACGATCCGTTATTTATTAGTTGTGTATGTTTGTTATCACTGCAGTTTTTTAATGATTTCGTAATAACAGTAAGTTTTTGGTGGATGATTATAACTCGTTCACATGACACGCACTTTAGTACACACTGACATCATACTTTAGTTCTAAAATAAAAGTTATTTCCACTCAATTATTAATTAAAACTATAAGTTGAGCAAAAACACTTGTGACACTTGAAATGACACTTGACATTCAATGATGAATTCAATTCAGTATATTAATGAGAAAAAGTTTAAATTCTTAAACTTCTATGCCTTTCTACACATCTGATGATAGTTTTAGTATAACACTATTTAATCGCCAAAAAATTGATTGCTATTATACAAACAAATTATTCTTTAAAAAGTTAACTCGCGCTCTAGAGAAATTAATATCAGTATTGATTTTACTAAAATGCAATTTAGAGACACAAATCACACCCAATACGGAATAGAAATAGTTGTCGAACCCAAAACACCAGGGCGAGGTAATTGCAAGCCGACCAGCTTAACCACTACGCCACATGATTAGAAGTAAATAGTTCCGTACCTGCCACTGCCAAAAGCAACATCCGCACTCACGCGCAGTCCGCGCGCGATGGCGCGAAGCATCCGCGACGCATGAGTGTGGATCCTATTCGCATATTCTTCGCGGCTTCGCGGCTCGTTCCCCGAAAATTGTCGGTTTTTTGTCCCGCGACAAAGGGCTCGCAGGCGCGAAGCGCGCGTGAACACGACAAGACTCCACATTCGCGGGTGGCTTAGTCGATTTTATAACATTTTTTATATATTCTAGTACATAGTGCTTTACTGTATGGCGCGGGTAGAAATTCTCGTACATGTTTTTATTTATCGCGGCTGACGAATCGTATACAATATAAATAATTCATGTAAAATCATGTCTGGAAAACACTCGTTTTCACGAGCTATCAGCTCAGGCACGAATAAGTAACTAAAAAATGAATAATGAAGCAGAATATATGAACCAACCATAACTTTATACCGACAGTATGGTAATTAGGTCGCGCGAATGCCCGATTTAATTAAAAAATCGTCTAAAGACGCTATATTCTGCTAAGGCACTGATCATGCAATTTTCATGCAAAGTAATTTACATAACCACTCTCGTACTTCAACCAGGCCGCATGTAACTAGGTTGAATTAAAAAGATAAAGTCTTCATCCTCTTTGATGACTGTAGACACAGTCAAGGAATATGTCATTATTTTAGCCTATAAAGAGAAAAGATTTCATGTTTTGGATGTATAATAATAATAATAATAACCCTGCCGCTGGGGGAGCTCTGTTTTTTACATATTTATTTGTGTATTATTGGTTTATATATCAATTTTATATTTTTATTTATTTTTATATGTTTATCAATTTTATATTATTATTAATTTTATAAGAATACGTATGTATAAAATAAGAAAATAAATAAGGCGGAATAATAATAATATAATTCTTACATATTATATAGGAAGCTACATTGTCAGAAAGTAACTTGGACTGTATTTTATTTCTACAAAATTATATTTATTTGCACTTCAGTTTGTTAAAGTCCAGACATCATGTTTTACAAGTTATAAATAACTCTTTCTTAAAAATGCTTCGATTCAATATTTAGAACAAGTTTCCATTTGGATATTTTTCTCATTATCGCAAAATGTTAGTCTCTAATTTGCCAAGGAAAACATAAGAAAAATATTTAAAACTTAATCTGAATACTATGGAATTTATTATATTAATTTTATATTATATTTATTATATTAATCTCTCAAGATAAGCGATGTGAAAGTGCTGATAATAATTTTATATCACATTACACATCTAACAGCAATCGCCAACCCGTCTGCCCAGCGCAGCGTTGCGATATCCCAGGCCATTGTCCAGCCGTGGACGTATTTTAGCTGACATAATACTTATTTAAAAATATCCGATGAACAAATCTAAAAACAACACAGGCAATTGTTTATCACACTAATATTATAAAGGTGAAAGTTTATGAGTGTGTATATTTGTTACTTCTTCACGCAAAAACTACCAAACGGATTTTGATGTAATTTAATAGTAATAGTAACATAATCACACTAATATTATACAGGCGAAAGTTTGTGAGTGTGTGACTATGTGAGTGTGTATGTTTGTTACTTCTTCACGTCTAAACGGCTGGAGTGATTTTAATAAAATTTGAGATATCGAGTTAGTTGACACCCTGGATTAGCATATAGGCTATAATTTATAAAGTTTAACGCGGGTAAAACCGCGGGGCACACCTAGTAGCTTTTATATCAGAATAACATATAGGCTATAATTCATAATATTTGACACGGGCATAACCGCGGGGCACAACTAGTTGAAAATAAAATTGGTTCAGTTAAAGAGGACTTAATAGGGTAAGACAAAACCTAGATATTAGTATTTTTTCTAATTGACACGTATGGGTAGAGAATACGGCAGTCTCCGTACTACTGAGTTCTCCTACATACAGCAAATGTTTACAAAACTAGCATGCAAGATTATCATCCGACCGTACGTAACTTGTAAGTATCACATAACGTTTAACAAAACCTACCAAAACATAGGCGACGATTATACATCCATGGTTGGGCTATACTCACTGATGCAGAGTTTAGCGGTGACACAAGGAACTTTCTCACTAAACTCAATTAACTTTATGTATCACTGTTGTCTCCAGAAGAATGCAAAGTGTAATGCCATGTGAACTATTTCGTGTTCACTCGGAGGTTTAACTTCTGAATCTGTGGTAGGTACAGAAAGGGATGTGTTGTAAGAAGGTTTACTTTACTTCATCAAATAATTTTTGAATCAGGAAAATACAACAACAGTAATGTTATGTAATAAGCGGTCATATTGTCAATCTCTTCCAGGCTACACAACTATTTATCCATCAAATTTTAATTTTATAACATTATTCGCAATGCGAAGCGAAAATCTAATCTCAAAAATGGGAAATCATAAAGTAGTTTAATAGTTCGGAAGGTGTTTTCTATATGATATGATCTTTCACATGCAACGTGTGAACATCTCTGTCGGCCATGTTTCTAGACAGCATAGCCCATAGATAACACCTATGTACATCCACTAAAAAGGTGTGAGCATGCGAATCCTGTACTGCCATTGAGTATCATCGTAGCTAAATGCAGAGCATCTACCCCGGATTGGTAGACTGTACTGGTTCGAGACCAGCTGTCCAATGGGTGTCTGTAAAATGGGAAATCATAAATGTAACTGTCCAGTTACATTTATGATTTCATATTTTTGAGATTATTAACCGTCGTTTTCTGTATCTGTATGGATCTCACCGCAACCATCTTCGTCCAGGTATTCTATTCCTTTCTTAAAGACCAGCAACGCACTTGGGGCCCTTTGACCTACTTGGTCATTTATTATATAAAAAAAAAACAAAAACAACATTCTGAATGAACAAGATCATATGTACATTTCCAATTTCTTTGTTCATAGAAATGTAACATGTTTCAATTACGATTCTGAAAACAATTTGTAAGCCTACACGTTATTTTAATCACGCTTTGAAGATACACGTAAAGTAATTTAATTTATTTACTTGCATTCTGCGTTATCTACGCACGATTTAGTCAATCATAATAATATAATATTTATATCAGTCCATAGTAACCTAAATAAAACCGGGCAAGTGTCATTATATATAAAATGAGCAAAATATTCGTAAGTTTGTTGTATGGGGGCCCCCAATTATTTAAAATTTATGCCCCCCTTAAATATTTATTTTATTTTATTTTAAATAAATAAAATAAAATTATAGATATGATTACGGCAAAACTATTCACAGGATAACCCAAGGCGTCTTTTAATTTATTTGCGTATTACTTACTTCTTACTTACCGTATGGGCAGTGGTTACCCTAGTGTCAAAGTTGTTTAAGCCGCCCAGCAGGCCTCTTACATGGGTTAACGACTGGTGTCTGATGACTACAACCGGGACCGACAGCTTAACGTGACATCCAAAGCGCGGAGACGATCAGAATTTAAACCACTTTGGTGGTCACCCATCTATGGACTGACCGCGAGCCTCGTTGCTTAATCTCGCCGATCACTTACGTACTGGTGAGAGCTTTTAGTTTATTTATAATTAATTATCCCCTACTGAAATTGGTGAAGAAAACATTGTGGGGGAACCTGCAAGCCTAAGAGTTCTTCAAAATGTCCTTGATGGCATGTGAAGTCTGCCAACCCGTGGTAGACCATGGCCTATGTCTTCTCATTACGAGAAGAGATCAGTGCCTCTAGCACGAGTTCTTGCAGTTTACTTACTCGATCACACGTACAGTTTCCTCCATACATTGAGCACCAGCGCCTCTCGCGGAAACTATTAAGAACTAAAACTCTGGTGCTCAATGTATGGGACGAAACTGTACGTGTGATCGAGTAAGTAAACTGCAGGAACCAGTGCTAGAGGCACTGTGTCCTTTGTGGGGTCAGAATTGGGCTGCATGATGATGCAGCCCAATTCTGACTTGTTATGGTTAGACCAATGAAACAGTACTTACTGATGAGTAAGTACTGTTTCATTGGTCTAACCATAACAAGTTCAACCATTGATAATGATGTCCTGAGTTCAAATCCCGGGTCGCTAAGAGATGTCGTAATTTTTTTTTTTTGAAAATAAAAACATCTAGTTTAACGTGAAATTCGAAGATTCGATAATAGAAATAGCCATCCCATTGGATAATTAGAGTGCCTTCACAGCAAGTTGCTGTCATCGGTCCGTAAGCTATTAGCGAGGCTAAGCACGCAGTCAGCCGATAGATGGGTGACCGCGAAAGTGGTTTTATTTCTGAGCATCTCCGTGGTTTGTACGTTACGCTTAGCTGTCGGTCCCGGTTGTTAGCATTAGAAAACAGACGATAAGCCATGTCAGGAACTTATTACACTGACACTAGCGTAACCACTAGTGCCCTGTTTTTGTGTATGTCACCCGTGTGAGTTGTGCACCGTTGGGAATTCAGCCAGAAACACTATTATCACTAAGCACTTACTTATGAATACGAGGGAATATGTACCAGAGGACAGGCAGCAGCTTCCTTCTGAGTACTATAACCATCTTACTGCGATCGCCAATCCGTCTACCAAGGGTGCCGATTATGGCTTATCCCCAAGATGATTCTTGTCCAGCAGTGGACTTCTTTCAGCTGTGATGATGATGCTGTATAAACATTGAAATGTAAACCTGTTTATGCATAAATAAACTATTATCTATACATATAATAAAATCGTAGGAAAGTCAAAACTGTACATTGAATTTTTTTTTCAAAGTATACCTGGGGCGTGATCTACTATCGATATCGAAGCCGAAAATATAGTTTATAGAATTTTTCTCTGTTTGTCTTTATGTAAGTCCGGGCTAAACTCAAAAAGTACTGCATTGATTTACTTCAAATTTTGCATGAATATTACTAAAAGGTCTGGTCAACATATAAGCTACATATTACCACGCTATCACCTAAGGGGTAGGAGCTGTGACCTATCTATCTATACATATAATTAAATCGTAGGAACGTCAAAACTGTACATTGATTTTTTTTAAAGGATACTTGGGGCGTGATTTACAATCGCTATCGAAGGCAAAAATATAGTTTTTAGATTTTTTTCTGTTTTTCTGTATGTAAGTCCGGGCTAAACTCAAAAAGTACTACATGGATTTACTTAAAATTTTGCATGAATAGTATTAAGAGGTCGGGTCAACATATAGGTTACATATTATCACGCTATCACCTACGAGGTAGGAGCTGTGGTGATTTATAAAATTTAACGCGGGTAAAACCGCGAGGCACAGCTAGTAGATAGATAAGAATAGAAGAATTCCAAATAGAACATGCATTTCCATGTGCAGATTCAACAAAATCAGATCTCTTAGCTGTCAACCGGGGACGCGTTCCAATTTACCAGTACTGCTACAGCCTAACAGTACAGTACAGTATATATATGTAACAGTATTACCTAGGGATTTGTAGCGAACTAGAGATCGTATACTCTATGTACGTAAGCACACAAGGTATACGTCCCTGTAATTGGCTATCGGGTATCGAGTTCCCATGAGTGCTTTTGAAAAAGGTAACTAGTATAGGTATGCAAAATATCTGGTAAATTGCGAATCGGACTTTGCTCTGATTAGGTAAATTAGTAATCTATTGCCGATATATGTTATACTACTACTTCTTATCGTATGGGCAGTGGTTAACCTAGTGTCAGAGTTGTTCAAGCCGGCCATTAGGCCACTGACATAGCTTAACGACTGTTGCCTAATCGCTATAATCAGAACTGGCTGGCTTAGTGGCTACAACCGAGACCGACAGCTTAACGTGCCCACCGAAGCACGGAGACGCTCAGAAATTAACCCACTTTGGTAGTCACCCATCTATTTATTGACCGCGAGCCTAGTTGCTTAACCTCTCTAATCACTTACGGACCGGTGAGAGCATATGGCTATAAGCGCCTATATATGTTATTATGACATCGGAAAAGTCATAAAACCATATGGATTTCAACACAACTAAATCAGCGACCGGTTCGTAGGGACGCCTTATTTTAAACTGTTACTATTGCCAACTGATGTTTTTAATACCGAGGGCATCACGCACTGCGGATACAGAAAAGATCTGCCAATCTTGTACATAGCAACACTGGTATTATTACTGCGTATAACGAATTGTAATCAGCACTTGAGCATTAAAATACAGTAGTACTTGTCAAGCAGCAGCAGTGAATCTTCTATAAGGCGAAAGTACTTTCCCATTTTGCCTACTCTGTCAGGCAATGACTGTCATATAAAAGACCGGAACACAGTTAAAACAGCTTAGGCTGAATTTATATTAAGGATGGTACCTAACCAGGTGCATAAAAGATTCTACCATCAATGGGTTTTGTTGACTTTTACTACACGCTCTTTTGCTAGTGCGCAGTGAGGAAGTAATATCTCTTAACCCCATAACATATTATATACGCCGAACCACTCAAGAACCTTTCTTCCACAGCGGCCGTTGGTTCTACGGACTATGTGCCCTGCTTACTGCCACTTTAACTTGGCAGTTCTTCGGGCTATGTCAGAGAATTTGGTTCGCCTGCGGATTTCAACGACCACGTCTCTGTTTCGTCAGTCATCACTGCCAACACACACTGATCGAAGACTTTCAACTTGAGACACTGCGGTATTTTGAACTAGAGGATGTTATGAGGTTTCTCGAATTGGACCTTCCTAGTTGGATGGTCTGTTCTAGAAAAATATAATTCTCCATAACTTTAAGTGCAAAGCCCCCAATCTTTATTTGAGACGGTGCAGTAATAGAACACTTGATTTCATTTATACTCTTATGATTTGCAAATATATATAAGCTTTATAAAACGACACTACTGCGGAACATATTGCTAAAGCAATTGAATGCATCGAAAATATCGGCAAAATTTTATTTCAATTCTTATCAGCAAATGGACCATATCCGAAACTGATTATGTTTTTTTTTTATTATTGCCGTGTTTTGCTGAGTAGTCGTGCACATTAGTGTGTGTTAAGTAGTTACCCATTAAATATAATACCGTTTTCGGTATGGGGGTATTTACAAATATGTAACTCACGGACTCCAACCAGATACATAATAAATATGTTTGGGTATGGTGTGCAGTCAATTATGAGATTTGAAATTACATATTCAAATAAATACGTGGGATATGAATAAATATCATATTAGAGTAGGCACTAAGCGTTCATCATAAAACAAATATAATTAACAGGATGCTCGCAAGCACTATATAGATATGAGTCTTAAGCCAGAGCTTCAAATTCATTCGAATACTCAGAAAACAATTATGTGAAATGAAAACTTTCTCTTGGCAACTGCCAGATTAGAATTCATATTAATAATATAGTATAGGTACCGTCAGAGACTAACTGTTGAGCAAGGATGGAACCTTGTTAGAGGTTAAATAAATATTATATACTATATACATACGTCAAAATTAATCGTCTACCAGCGATGACAGGGTTGTATCATGGCCCAATAATTGGAATCCGTTTCGTACTTGTGACGAAGGAGCGATAAAGGCATTTAATGAATAGCAATTAAAAGGGACGAGAGTTTGAGAGCCTAATTCTAATCAGAGTAGTAAATAAGGTGGCAGGTAATTAGTACCACACTAATTACCTAAAACACAGACGTAAAACCCTTTCTTAACGACTTCTTACATAACGCATAATAAACTCAAAATTAATCTGTCCTCGTAATGTAGAACGCTACGAAAACCATGTTCTTTTTACTTACTACTTTTTACAATTCCCACCATCGATATCTCGTATCTTTCTAAGTTTAGATCATTCAGTTAAATAAGGTTTGTTGAAAAATATAAGATTAACATACCTAAATCAAATGTACATTATTAATAATATCCAACCTCAGTAAGTTACAAAGAAGCCACTTTACAATTCATAAGGCCAATAAATCCCAATTTGACACTTCTGAAGAATTCATTTCCTGTCGAAATGTATGAGGAATTTTTCGAATACGATAATGAACGGCTGAATTATTCATACACAGAAACCACCGTGCGTTGCGAGTCCATAATACCCGGCTCTTGTTATCCAGGAATTTTGTATAAGTAAATTGCCGATTTAGCTTAATTATCAGCCGAGATCGTATAATGTTTCGCCAGTTTGCCACCTAAGCTCGCTTTGAGATCGTTAAGGAAGCCAGTTATCCGCTCTCCATTCTAAATAAGCACCTAAATGAAGATTTCAATGAAATCGAATGTTTACGAACGTCGATAATATCCTCGAGCGTAGCCAGCATGGCGATGAGGATTAATGTGTATCTACAGTGTCGTACGAATATCCAAGCTCACCGACTCGTGTATGCTATGATTTCATTGGTTGAACTCTGTAAAGAAATGTTATTTTTTTATATCTGGACTAGTACCTCCCTCTTACCCACTACTGAAACTCCTGTAAGCCAGGATCAACAGTTGCAAACAGTGAAATGACTCAGTGGTGGGGCTCAGGCATCGCATTAACTGTATTGCATCCCGCAACGAATTTCATCAGAAAGAAACAAGGAGGAGTTAGAAAAAGATAATAGTTTCACTTCCATCCAGAGCAAAGTGGGGGACAGAAGGGTATAACCAGGGTCGAGCCTCATAAAACGAGAGAATTGCAACTAGAAAAGCCGTCAGCAAAAGCACGGAGGAACAATTTTAAGGGTCCTAAGTGAGATGTTATATTTGATTCCAATAGTAGGCATGGCAGAAGCCATCTGCAAAAATCTGTAAGGAGATGTTAGCTTACCTTGAGACATATTAAATGAATACCCAATTATCGCACGGATCGTTAGATACCTGTAAGAGCCAGTGCAGACAGAGAGGAGCGCAGCGGAGAGGATTTTATTAAGGCACTAGAAAATCAACTTTAAAATTATTTAAATAAAGTGCATGTATGCTTGAACATTATAATGCGGGAGACTGCGCGAGGATTTTGTCAGGTTCAATCATATATGCACTTTATTCCTATAGCTCTAAAGTTGATTTTCTAGTGCCTTAGTAAAATCCTCTCCGCTGCGCTCCTCTCTATCTGCGCTGACCCTAAGCCTGCGAGGAGAGGGCTCTACACCCACAGAGTGCAAGTATTTGTGTTACATAAATAGTATGCTTTGTCTAAGAATTCCGCTTTCGTAAAGTCGTTTGCTACATAGGAATATCGTAAGTACAAAAGGCGCCATTAAAAATAACTATTTAGAAGCACTATTCCATCAGTCTCATGATCCGATGGGACGTTAGCGACACAACCGGAAATAGGTCAGAAACTGAGAAATTTTCTAAACAGATATATCTCATAACCATATTTCGATTCGACCCAGGATTTGAGCCAGGAGCTTATCTTTTGTAAGTTTAAGAACATAGTTGGAGTATTAACCACAAGTTAACGTTAATTTGGTGAGTTGGCAAGGTTGGCAAATGCTTACTTTTCAAGCCGGAGGTCGTGGGTTCAATTCCCACCCAGGACAAATATTTGTGTGCATGAACATGTCTGATTGTCCTGCGTCTGGCTGTAATTATCTATATACGTCTGTATTTACAAAAGAAAAGTAGTATATGTAGTATATCAGTTATCTAGTTTCCATAGTACAAGCTCTGCTTAGTTTGGGATCAGATGGCCGTGTGTCAATAATGTCCCAGGATACTATTATTCACACATCATAATGTAGTTCAACATAAGTATGTTCTATAGCACCAAGAAACAGTTAAGCAACAAAAACCATCACATCCTAGTTAATCAGGCCGCAAATCTTTGATGACTCTATTTAGTACTCTACGTTATATTTTATCAATATATCCTCGGAAGTGATTTTAGTATAAGCGTCTCGCTTGTCATATTAAAGTTTCACCAACATTATTTTGCAGTTGTCGACGGCGAAACGTTGTTACCGACAGTCATAAAGTAGTTGGGACAGCAATAGTTCCTCAGTTAGTCGTTGGCAAAGTAAACTTTGTAGAACAGTTGCAGTGTAAAATTTATAGCTCTGAGCCCTCCCATTTGTCTTCCAGTAGAATATTCTTAGTGTTCTATTTGAATTGCGAGTGACATGCGACTGCCAGATTTATCTATATTTAACTAATTAAATGATATTTATCAGACGTCTTCAAAATGAATTGTATAAATTTAAGTGCGGGTGGGAATCGAACCCACGACCACGGGGTATCCGGCCCTATGTGCGTTAACCGCTCCGCCACGGCACCGTGGTACTCACACTTCGAATTTATACAATCCATTCGATATTAATTCTTAAGACATTAAGACGCTTTTTAAGCCATCTTACCGAAACCTACACGGCTAACAACGGCTAGAATGCCAATACTTAGATCCGACAATTCCAACACATTGCGCTTTTAAATTATTCATTTTTGAATACTTATTAGATCAGATAGACAATGACAATGACAATAACTTAATACAAGCTAGCTAAATGTCACTACCATTATAAAATAAATTGTATAAATGCTTTAACATTCCGTGTACCTAAATATCTGTAATAAGTAACTAGAATTAATAACTGTTTTACTACAAACATGTTCTGACTATTTACAAGCGCTTTTTTAAAGTCTACGTGAATAAAAACCTTTTTTATTTTATTTATTTATCATAGTTTTTATTAGTAACTATTATTTCATTTTTTATTTTTAGCATTTTAAACATGCTATACTGAAAACAATATTTCGGATATCTTAAAAATGAATTTAACTAGTAAATACTATTACTAGTTAAGTGGTGAAACAACAGCAAAGCAACCTAAGTCAAATAGTGTGCCTCAGAGCACACAAAGCCGTTGACGGCGGGATTTTCTTCGCTCATGTTAACGGCATTAGATATTCTGAATGTGCGCCAAAACATTTTTCCTTTTGTATCAAACTCGGCAACATTAATTGAAAATCTAAAATGGCCTAGTGACACTGACTGCAAAGCCACGTTGGTCCGATTCCCAACCAGAACAAAATATTTGTATGATAGACATTTTCACACTGACACTGCCGTTCTTCTTTAAAAAATATAAGTCTGGAAGAAACTAGCGATAAGACCGCCCTTTGTACATAATTATAATAACTTTTATTGTAATTATTATTTATTCCTCGTGTTCAATAAAGAGTGAATAAATTACAACAATTACTTGTAAATGTGATAAGCAATCTTATTTTATACATTAAATATACTTAATCTAGGTGTACATTACTAGGTAAAGTTAGGATTAATCTATGTAAGAGACTGGTGTCTGTACTAGGAAGCCTGTATGACAGATCGCTAGTCTCTCCACACTCTGGATTTCGATTTTGAACGTCTCCATTAAAATGTAATAAATGTACGTGTTGTGTGAATATTTAATAACCATTATTCTTTAATGGTTGTTAAATAAGCTAATTTCCTCGGACAGAGCTGAATTTTTAATAACAGCTGAAAGAAGTCCCCAAGAATCATCTTGGGGGGATGTGCCATAATCGTCACGCTGGCCGACTGGCTGACGATCGCAGTATGATGTTCATAGTACTCAGAAAGAAGCTGGCCGTCATCTTGTTCATAGTCCCTTGGGTCGACCTCTAATGAATTCGATTTTTGTTCTGTGTCTGGGTGTACTTTAACTATAATATGTATGTATTTAGAAATATATAAGTATGTTAATCAGTTGTCTACTTGCCATAGGCTCTGTCTGTTTTGGGATCAGATGGCAGTGTGTTTCTTGACCCATAATATTTATTTTTTATTATTTAATTGTGCAATATACACTAGTACAAAATAAATAAGTTTTGGACACATTCGGCCTATCGAATGCCCTTAAGCAAGTTGTTCTGTAGACCTGGGTTTAATATATTTCACAAAAGATTACCTGAAACTTCCATGGGTGAACCTCAACCAGGAATACATTAATGCCAAGGAAATAAGTCCTAAAATCTCTTAACGGTATTTGTCACTTAATGGTCAGTGGTGAAAACGGAGTACTGTATTTTTGCTTCCCAAAAATCGCCCTCATTTCAATTACCGAATGAGTACTGAACAAATTTTCATTTCGCATTTTTAGACTAACAAACTGCTGCCAGAAAAGTAGGTTAGGTTTTAACTGCAACCCCAACAGCGCAAACCGTACGAACGAAGCGAACGTGCCACGGCAGTGGCCGGCGTCCCCCCAAAAGCCAACAGCTTCGATTTTCGAAAACAATGAATGAACGAATGTAATATGTTGGGAAAATGTATATTGCGCCTACATTAGTGTGGGATCTACATTTATGATGCCTCTAGAATACTTTTTTATTTAAATAAATAAAAAAAAAATTTGTTTATTTCGGACCGGAATCCATAGTGTTAGTAACAGTAATCTTAAAAAACTATGTTAGTAATACTTATATTAAGATTTACATTCAAATAAGAACATAACAGGCTACCACTATTACACATACCGATTATATGTAATTGCGGTATCCTTGATTATGTGTACGCGTGTCCAGTGCTGCATAATAGCACTGTCCACGTCAAGTCTGTTGGCCACAGTCTTCAGGAGGCTGTTGGAACTGCTACGAACCCACTGTAATAGGGACGCTATACGTTTTCTGATGATAGCCGAAAAGCTATCAACCCCAGCTGCGGCCAACATCCCTGAGGCACTACAGTGGCGTCGCAGCCCCAACAGCGCCCTGAAGGCATTATTATATTGGGTAAAAATTTCGGTCCGTAATATTTCAAGTTGAGCTTACTTTAAATTCCTAAATACTAGCTGGGTTGTGGTTTTAATCCACTGTACCAGTATAAATAAGGCCGCAGTTTCAAAAACCGTTATTAAATTCCCCAGAGAAAGTTGTATAATGCAGAGTCGTTTACAGTACGGAGTAATTTTAAAAGTTTTATTGTTGTGTCTAAACCAATGTCAACTTTACTGAAAACTTCACTTAATTGCATTTTCCCAGTAGAAACGAATGAAAGTTTGTAAATTTATATCGTAAGCCAAAATTATATCGTAATTTGCACTTTCACACTTCAAGTTCAAAAAAGTGGCAATTGAACTACTAAAATAGTTCTCACATACTTACGTACTTCTCTGCTTAATAAATGCACGCATTTATTATTATCGCAATAAAGTAATATAAAATAAATAATAAATAAAAGCAAATATGCAAATTTACACTAAATAACTCTCAATCCATCATATACGTTATATGGTGGATTGATTAATTTAGTTAAAATTTTCATATATTTTTGAGCTATAATGTACTAGGTATATAATTT
Source organism: Pseudoips prasinana (assembly GCA_951640165.1). Taxonomy (NCBI): domain Eukaryota; kingdom Metazoa; phylum Arthropoda; class Insecta; order Lepidoptera; family Nolidae; genus Pseudoips; species Pseudoips prasinana. Next base: position 13,212,463 of record OX621239.1, read on the forward strand.
CTCAATGTAATTTCAAGGAGTTATCTTTATGTTCGTTCCACATCTATATACAAAAAACAGAACCTGACTGATCAATCAACGCACAGCTAAATCCACTGGGTCTAGACCAATAACAAAAAATATAAAAATATACGAAATGTTTTTTTTTGTTTCTGATAATAGCAGGACGTCCTAAACCATAGGTAACACAAAATAGGTACGTGTTGACCTATTCGAGGTCTGATTTCGACTAACACGCGAACTAACACGCGGGAAAAAGCTGTGTAAAGCAAGTGTGACGCAGCAACTAAGAAAGTCGCCTCGCGCTTCGTGTCTCGGGTTCGAGTCCCACGCCGGACAACTGTTTGTGTGACCCATAAATACATAGTTGTTCTGAGTATGGATATAATTTGTGTCCGTCTATTATAATCCCGCAGCACAGGGATTAAATTGCCTAGTGCGAACGATGTCTTTAAAAAAATATTTTAAGCAATCATATTATTCATCATTTCCATCAAAGATCTCCATAAATTCCGTTTCTGCGCTACCCGCATCCAAACGCTTCCAGCGACCCTCCCAAAATCATCGGTTTATCTTGTAAGGTGCCTGTTGTTTTATTTTTAAATTTTTCTTGCCCCAAATACACTAGACATCTGCTGAAACTATTAAACGAATGTAGATCCTAGTCCGAAGTAGCATGTAGATAGCAACGATCCTTCGAACAAGTTTCGTCCTCGGCATAAATGTATACGCAACGGAAGCTGCGATCTGGTATTATAATAAGTTTGAGAGATAATGAATGCCTGTAGTATGAGTATTCTTTAATTGTAATATAGTAGAACTAAATTTCAAAATAATCAATTAGTAACTTCTTATTTACTTAAGGATTTAAGAAAATATATGTGATAAAACGTACTTCACGGACGCCCTAATTATTTTTTTGTAACTGTTATACTGGATTCGAGTATGTTTATGTACTGCGTTGTGAGCTTGACAAGTACAAGGGTTAATACCCAAGTGCTGAATAAATTTCATTATTTCATTTAATTCATTATTTCATTTCATTATGTCCACAAAAATAATGTCCACAAATTCTATTAAGTATTTCTTTCTAGCCCATAATATTTTGTACCAATCTCGGAATAAAGGCTGCATGGATCACAAACAAAACACTAATTTTTATTTATTACTAGCTATGCAACGCGAAATTACCCGCGTTAAATTTAAAAAAAATCAAAAATAATTTTATCCGTAAAAATTTTACATTTATGTGGAATCGTCATTTTTTTACCCTACCGTGCAGTGCATGACGTGGCAACTACTGAGAAACACTGCCAGAAAACTCAGCAGGAATCCTTTTTAAAAATAAAATATACTTAAGATTAATTACAATTATGTATGTTGACTCAGATCAACTCAAGCCCAAGGTACTTTTGCCTCTTAAATAATCATAAATTTCGTAATATTCCCTGCTACACAATTTGGCTTTAATCTCTAATATCATTGGGAAGTTTGTTATAGAATCTTATACATTGCCCCATTAAAGAGTTACTTATTTTAAACTTCATAAATTATAGCCTATGTGTTAATCCAGGGTGTCAGCTTACTCCATTTCAAGTTTTATTAAAATCGCTAAAGCCGTTTAGACGTGAAGAAGTAACAAATATACACACTTAGATACTCACAAACTTTCGTCTTTATAATATTAGTGTGATTATTTATCGAATAGGCAGTGGTTACCCTAATGTCAAGTTATTTAAGCCACCCAAAAGTCCCTTGACAAAGCTTAAGGACTGTTATCTAACCACTACAACAGGGACCGGCAGCTTAACGTGCCTTCCGAAGCACAGAAATGCTCATAAATAAAACCACTTTGACGGTCGCCCACCAATTGACTGTCACTTAACCACACTAATCAAATATGAATATGATAAATACTTAATAATTATTGCACATAATTAAATGAAGTATATGATAAACAGACACAATAAATAAATAGTATACTTAATAACTGATCAATATGTTAGACCAATTGTAACTTCGTTATGACATTTTCCTGATACAAACAAAGCATTGTGTCAGGATGGTATCAAAACTAAGCCAATGTGTACCTACTTCTGTTTTTGTTATTTTTAGTTATATGTTTACTTAGTATTGTATATATTAAACCGACCAAGTTGAGTCGAATCGAATTTGCTGTCACACACAAACCCCCGTGGTTTAAGTGGCAGTAAGAACTGTACTCAAACTTTATAAATATTAGTTTTGGTAATAATAAAAAAAAAAAAAAAAAAATATTATATATTAAAATAATTATGATTTAATATGAATTTATATTTAATGGCTGAAATAAATCCTCCCCTCTCCTACTTTGCTGTGCTTGACAGGGTACATGATGATCTTTCTACTTGTACCTACCACCTAGACATACTTACATTGTGGAATGCAATAAAGAATTGAGTATTGAGAATCATTTAGGGACCGGAGAGAGCAACAGTCTATGAGTGCCCCAATTTATATTACAAAGGGCGTATTATATTAGCCCAACTTAAATGTAGTGTATGTTCTATTACACTCGGTGTACGAAATCTCAAATGAAAGACCGAAATATTTGTACCCTCCCTCAATTTCCAAACGACTGCATCAAATTAGATAAATCTTTCTTTATGAGTTCGTTATTGTCAGGAGATTTTTCTGGTTGTAGTTTTTTCAGCACTATTTATTTTTTCTTCGGAGGAATAACGAAAATGTATGTGAATACGTTACAATGCATTAAAATAATTATTAAAATAATAGACTTTAGACAGCAAAAACATATGGCAGAACGAAGTTCGCCGGGCAAGCTTATTTTATATTGAAATCTCAAGATTCTTTACATCGATTTTGAAAAAAAATCATAAGTTGCACTATAATAATGGACCCTTTTAGGGCCTGTGCACACCACGTTTTTTAAGCGCGCCGTTGACGCGCGTTTGTAGCGATACAGACGCGGGTTAGCATCGCGTTTGTATCGATACAAACAACAACAAACTGCTCTGTAGGATAAAAGCGTGCCGTCAAGGCGCGTTTTTAACACGCGCGTTGACGGCGCGTTAATAAAACATGGTGTGCTCAGGCTCTAATTTAAACTGTATGACTATGCGCATTAATTAATGTAGTCTTTGTTATTTTGAGGACTTTGTTTATGGAAAATTCGTTTTATTATCCAGCCCTACATTCAAAACAATCCGATGAGTTGTTAAAAGACGAGAAAAATATTTTTTGTTATTATCCATGCATTTAACTAAATAAATAAAACTCTCTTCAACTGATTTGTTCGTTACAAAACAATACAAATATTGGGCCAATCAAAGAGAAACAGTATGCGTACTACTTAGGTAAGTGGCTAAGTTAATTGTTAGTTCAAGTAAAAGTATTACTAAGTTTATCGTCTGACTAATGTGTTTGCATAGTAGAAACTATGAGCATAAGTTACCTACCTAGTACTTTCTTACATACATGGGAGTCAGTAAAGATTAGTACATATTAAACACAATACACTTCTTTAAGACATTACATAAAATGGCAACGACTTACTAAAGTTCATTGTAGCTGATGCAAAAGCAATATTTTATACCCAGTGAAATGATTATCTTCTGCTCACTCTACTATAGAGGTTAATTTTTGAGGTTTTATTTTTTTAGGTATGTTTACTACGGCGTAGCAGCATTCTAAAGCTTACAACTCCGAGCATGTAAGACGTCCGGTCGGGTATTGATACATTTCAGCTCAATTCCCGCACCAAAGACGACCATGTTTAAAAATAAAAATAAAAATTTGATGAGTTGAGAAATCCTGTGCGTGGCTTGCTTGTCATTCACACATATCTATGACGATCGTTAGAGGCAATCGGTGGGCTTTTATTGGATTTGGCATCTAACTAAAAATCAATTACTGATTTTGGTAAACAAGAAATAAAAATTGGTTGTAAACAGTTTCCCAAAAGCAAAGACCTGTCAAACTTAATAGATTGATTGATTGTTCAAACTTAATGAATTGATTAGTGAATTGTATGTGGACTGTTTTTGTACATTTTAGTAATTACTAAAACGTACAGAAACAGTCCACATACAATTCACTAATCAGTCATAAATATAACCTTATTTAGGAAATAAGAAAATAACTTTTACTATACTAAAATACTATTTTATAAACTAATGCGCCTTGACTTACAAGTTCAGTTCTAGATCTTGCAATCTTTTTACATGTCGTAGTATTTAGTGCTTAAAAATAACGCCACTACAGCGTTGATCTTCCGAAAGAGGCTAAGCAGAAGTTTGCTTAAGTTGCTGTACATTGGAGCCGCACTTCTTGAAATTTTTAATGCTTATTGGAAATTTCAAGACTGTGGTCTGATATTTAAAGGCTCTTTCGGAAGATCAACGCTGCAGTAATTATGTGTTGCCTTTTTGACTCACAACATTGTTTTTGTGTTATTTTTGTTATGTATGGTAAGATTTGTTTTTGTCAGAAATAAACATATTTTTCATTTTATTTATTTTTTAATTTCAAACGAACAACATTCCCCATTAGAAATGTTGTACCATTACGTTATTGATGGGATAAGTTCGCCTATTTGCAGCTCACTCAGCTCGTACTACGGCAGCGTAGCAGGATCCTAAAACCATTCGGTTCTGTTCACTCGTAGTAGGTACATCATAGATAAATCATGCTTTTGTTTTGCTCATACATTTGACGGGTTATGGCAAGACAGTTGGGAAAACATGATAGCGGCCTTTATAGGATTAAAGTTAAAATTATTTTATAACAAACTACAAACTGAAACAAATAATTTGAATATATGTTTCTAATAGGCAACTTTCTCATTATTTATTCGTTTAGACTCGTATGATTTACTTTCCATATGTTAGTTCAAAATTGTAAGACAAAATAATAAAATTATTTGATATACTTCTAACTAATCATATACAACTTGAATACACGTTTATTTGCATAATTTTTGAAATGCCTGCATCATATTAGCTGAAAATCTTCTACTGCTGAACAAAGGGCTTCCACTAAGACCTACACAAAAGCCAGTTTTGTACTTATAGCATGCAGCAGATTCCCTTGAAAAAGATCATTGGTCTTCCGGTTCCTAGTCACCACTGAAGAAACTTTCTATCCCAGCGGCCTCAGTTTCTACGCGCAATGTGGTAGGCCCACTGTCACTTCATTTTGGCAATTATTCGGGTTATATCGGTTACTGTCGTTCACCTGAATCCTTCAATGTTTCTGATTTGATCTCGTAAGAAAACTCCGTCCTTTTGTAATGACAACGTCACTTACTATGGCCCCAACATATTACAAACCATAGTCTCTGAAACCCTAAACATTTGTGTGCAACACGGACACAAATGTTTAGGGTTGTGTGCTTATTTGTTATAAACTATCAGCTATTCTATTGCATATCTTAGTTTAAAACCAATGTGTCTACTTTTGGTACGTGTTTTGGCTATACCGCCAGCCTTTTGAGGTTATCCTTCTGCGCATATATTTAAGTGAACTAGTATGTGCGCAGACACAGCTGCTCTTTCTATTGTCTCACTCTTATTATCCAATAGGAAGGGTTAACTAAACCAAACGTAGAGTGGTCAGATAAAGGACCGACAGTTCACGTGGTTCATAATAATACTTTTTGTTCCAATCTAGAAATCGAACCCGTGACCATATTTCGGTATTTGAAGTTCCTACCAATAAAAAAACGAGATTACCAGTAGGTTACAAACAACTCCGTATTGGTCACTGTTTTATACTTTTTCATGAATTCGTGTAGTACTTTATCATAATACGAAAATACGCAATCTATTAACACACAACAGATCACAAACAATTATTTTAAAATTGTATAATTAAATAACAGTTCTTAGTATAATGTAACAGTAACTTCTTGGTATAATGCATCTCGATTTTAATTTGTCTTAACACGGTCGCCACGTAGCCCCACATAAGACAAGTATTTGAGTGGCCCCATAATGGGTGTTCCGAGTGTGAGTGTGGTTTGTTTACGATAAGTGCATATTTGTACAATTCCCCGCACAATCTTCATCTTATATTGTCTATCAACCACAAAACTAACAAACAATATTTTTAATTTTTTGACTCATGACGGCACCCCAAGACCTTATCTATTCCATAACATAACACATTCTTACAATAAATAGAGTCACAGTACAAAACTCTTCTGAAGGTTAATATATCAAGCGAAAGGGCATTAAAAAGGTCGTTGCCCCAAAGCAAATGAGCGCCGCGGTTGTGTCAATAGTTGCTCCCACTTCTGCGGTGCTCAAAGCATTAGTAAAACAATATTCTAGAATATTGTTCCACCTGTACTCGGATCTCATTTGGAAAAAGGATAATTGGAACAACTATTTGAGGATCTAACTTATTTTATTCTGAAATGAAAGGAGTATTATTAAATGAATGTATAGTTACTTTACCTATATCAAAAAGATATGAGAATAGAAATGACTTGTCAGTCACAGGCCAGCCAGAAACTGAATCGCTATGGTCGCTTTCGCTATAACTTTGCTTTTAACATAACTCCATATTTAAATAATTTTCATTGCGAGCGTCTGATATATGACTTAGTAATAAATTTTCAAGACATTAACCATAGAGAATATGTTTTGCTGATTGCGCTATTATTTATGGGACTTGGTAATGAAAATAAGCATATTCGTTTATCTGTGCGAAGTTGTACAGATAAAAAATCGAGCACATTCTACAATTTTTGTTTATTTGAAAGAATTGTTAATGTTTGGCTGATACCTCGACTGGTATGTAAATCTCGTAGATCGTGGGTTCCAGCCCCAACTAGGACAAATGTTTGTCTGATGAGGTTTTAATTTATCTATAACTAGCAGTGCCCGCGGACTTCGTTCCGCGTTATAAATATTTTTGTCCATGCCCGTTTGTCCCGCAACTTGGATTACATTATTCAAGTTTAAGTAAAGATGCATTGTTAATTTTGGAATTTTTCATAGCCTATGACACCACAATAACGTAGCTTTCTATTGGTGAAATAATTTCAAAATTGTTTCAGTAGATCCAGAGATTACAAACCCTCAAACTCACAAACGTTACCTTTTTACAATATATGTATAGATATGTAAGATTTTATAAATATATAAGTAAGTTTATCATATAGTATGGCTCTCCCTACTTTGGGATCAGATGGCAGTGTATTAGTTGTACCAAGATATTTATTTAGATATTTAAGACATTACCTTCCATCTCGGCGTTAGTATGTAAATTTACGTTTAAACCACATCCTGTTATAAATTATGAATGCTTGAGCGAAACAAGGACCTACTCCTACAGGGGAGGAAGACCCTCATTACGGTAGTAAATTATTACATTTTCGATAGAGTGTACCATTAACGCTTCAAACCTTATATATTGTTACAGATCCTGATGAAAACAGCAGCAACCTAATCAATACACAAAAGGGTAAGTACAAAACAATGGCTTTTAGATAGGCGCTTATAGTCATTGCTCCCACCGGTCTGTTAGCGACTGCCGATGCTAAGGAACTGAGTACTCTATTAGACGGGCACGTTGACTCAGTATAAAAATAGACCAGTGCCTCTAGCACGAGTTCCTGCAGTTTACTTACTCGATCACACGTACAGTTTCGTCCCATACATTGAGCACCAGAGTTTTAGTTCTTAACAGTTTCCGCGAGAGGCGCTGGTGCTCAATGTATGGGAGGAAAATGTACGTGTGATCGAGTAAGTAAACTGCAGGAACTCGTGCTAGAGGCTCTGTACGGAAACTACCTACAAACGGTCGAAACGGCACACTCACACAAACATGCGCATCGACAAGACCCCTAAGCGGTTGTCGCGGTGCTGTCAGTAGTGAGTGAGTCAAAACGTGTGGTCGGGTATAAGTTTATCTCCGCAATCTCTTTAAAAGTCCACGTGCGTATTGCGTAGGACACGGCTGTTTGAACTCTGCTAGATCAAAACGGGAGCTATTGTATTTTAACCGTCCTGCTCAGTTATAAAACAAATATGTTTTAATAAAAAGTAATAATAGGTATCTAAAGAGGCTTCTACTACGGCTTAACAGGAAAAGCCTGCGCGTTGTGGTGGGGACCATCACTGGACACTGCTCACTCAACAAACACTTTCACACTATTGGCATAACTGACAGCCGTCTGTGCAGAGCGTGCATGGACGCTGACGAAACGGTCGCACATGTGCTCCTCGAGTGCACAGGCATCGTGAAAATTCGGAGAGAAATCTTGGGTTCACCAAGAACTCTTCCGGAGGCCCTGAGAAGTTTGGGAGACCTAATATGCTTCTGGAAGGAGGTGGGCTGGATGGAGTAAAGGCCACAATGGTCCACATTGGGACTAAGTGCGGAAACCATACCCACTAGCACATTGGTGGGTCAAGAAGATGATGATGATGATAGGTATCTAAAATTTTAAACATAAAAAAATACCAATGAACTTGTGCACCTCCTCCTTTTATAGTCGGTTAAATATTACAACCCTACTGCTATAATAGAGCCTAGGTGATTATTTCATCAACTACGCTTAATTACCTTACTGTCTATATTTATACTGTGATGTTGGCGTGGTTGGTAAATATTATTACGAACATTTGTATGTGCTAATACAGATGTAATAACTTTTTTGAAGTAAAGCTTCTATACGCACGATTGTCTTGGAGCAAGCTGGTTAATGCGTTGGTTACGAAAAGTGTGATCGGGCGTGGCAAACGGAGGTTGAGAGGGAGATATAAGTCAGTGAAGATGGAAAGAGGGAGAGTTTTTGTTTTTGATGTTGTGTGAGTTGTTTGACGGGCCAGTTGGCGTGGTTGGTAAATGCTTGTCTTTTACGCCGTAGTTAGTGGGTTCGATTCCCACCTCGAAAAAAGTAACAAGTCACTTCCTATCTGGTTTCAAGTTTTAGGCTTTATAGTAATTAATCAATAATAAGAATAATTTAAAGACTTACTTTTACATTTACCTTAGTCTAAATGTATGTTTCTGTATATTGACATTATTCTAAATGAACACTTTCGTGGAAATTAAGCCGAGCCTTACCTTCACCGGAGCTATATACCGGGGCCTTCGAGGGGCTCATTCAATCAGGCGCCAAGAGAAGTCTACGGCAGGTTAGGTTTAATCTGTGTGATGTCTGACTCGCACAAGCCAGTCAAATAACGATAAGTCAAAAAACCTAACCTAACCTGCCGTGGACTTACCCACCCGCAGACACTTTTTGGCGGTATGCGTAGGAAAACCCTGCCTTATAAAAAAAGGCTGAGCGTTACCTTATTATGCGCTATACTTATGAATCATTTGCCTCCTTCAATTTTTAGAGCGCTGAAAAGATAAAAGCACCCTTATACTAACTTCTGATTGCCTCGTTGGTGTAGAGTAAATCGTTACACTCAAACTCAGGACAAACAGACATGTTCATGCAACTATCTGTCCTGGGTGGGAATCGAGCACACCTCCGGCGTGAGACAACATTTGCCAACCACGCCAACTGGCCCGTCAAATAATAATAATAAATAATAATATCCTGAGATATTATTTACACACGGCCATCGTACCAACTATACACTATATATAATACATATATGTTAAGAACTTTTATGTTAATTAAATATAGTTTGCAACTCAACCAAAAATGTATGCAACAGCTCTGAGTATAATAGGTATAAGGTGTACGCAAATTTTGAATGAAGCTTGAAGCCGTTCCAATCAGCTTTCAGATAAACTACAGCCGCGCGGCAATCAAGTCACTTTTTGAAAGCAGAACGCATAAATTTGCTGGACCGCATGATTTTGGCACGACGATCAAACATAGTTATCGTTAACAACACGTTGCAGAGCAACGTAGCATCGAAACAAAAGCTGAATCGCGTAAATCTATTAAATACAGCGGTCGAACACCGTAACTCGTCAAAGCGAGTTACAGCAACGAATCAGCCGCAAAGTTGATCTTTGTAAAACGTAGCATGCGAGCAATGGCTCATATAGATAGCAATAATAATTTAGTTTATTTAAAGCTATTAAGAAAATAAAATAAAGTAATAAACTTATTATAATTTTTCGTGCCGAGACGACTAATTACGCAATAGGATATATACAAATAATAGTTCTAAAATTACTCTGTAGAGGCACTTCTTAGTAGTATATGGAGTATTTACTTCATCTTCCGATCCCAAAAACAATTCGAAGAGCTAAACGTACACTGTAACTAACGATAATATGATACATGTGAGAACGGATACACACACAAATACACACACACACATCGACACACACACAACCCCGCGTGAGCACTCGCACACTATTAGCACCCTTACTTGTCCTATACCTTAAATTAATATTAAGATAATCTATGTACGTCCCTCTAAAGTGAACGAACCAATTTATTAAAATTATGAACACTACCAAAAGAGCAGAATTTCCTGACACAATCATAATATTTTGCTTAAAAGGAGATTCTCTAACATATAAAATGTAACCTAATTCTAAGTTATCGAAAATAAAGATGATTATTATTACTTCTACTTCATTCTTTGAATGCAATTTACGTACTCTTATAACCACTACTAAAATAGCTATTTTGCAGTATAAGAAATTAATATATACGTACATATACATTATTAGACTTATATTTGATTATATAGAATTATAATTTACTTTATATTAGTGATTGTGAATTTAATAACTTATTTATTGAAGTTATTGGCAAATTCGTTTTATAAGGTTTTTGATATACTAACGTGTTATTTACATCTAATTGGATGTAATTTGTGTCCGTCTATTATATGTTTGTAACGTACCCTGCGACACAGGGATTAGATTCCCTTTTCAACGACAAGTTTTTTTTTCATAAAGACAATGCCCGCACGTTGTCTTTATGAAAAAAAAACGTGTCTAAAGCGTTCTGTTTGGAATGAGGAAAGAATTGAATATTATTATTATGACGGACTTTGTGTGTAAAGCGCACGTCGCACTTCTATACTAGTATCTTTTGCAATAATCGTCCCTAAAAACCGATCCCCGAAGTGCGTAACCTATAATAAAATGTGACTCAAACCTAACCAACGGGTTATATTAAACGTTAGACTCTAACCCGTTAGTTAGTTAAAGTAAAGAAATAAGAAACTCGCAGCCGAGGTCACCCATTCGAACAATGATATAGCGTGAAATTTCACTCTAAAAATAAGTTGAAAGCAGGTTCCTCATTCTTTGTTTGGAATTAATCATGAGTACCGCGATGTTCCCTATTGTTTGGATAACCAGCGCATGTACAGAAGCCAGCACATCCACCTACCCCAATCTGTCAAATTTCTTCTATCGATTTTCATCTTTATCACGAAGGCATAAGGTTCACTTTCAATTGGAGAAATTTGACAGATTGGGGTAGCTTGATGTGCTGGCGTCTGTACCACTACATACAATGCTTATCCAAACAGTAGGGTATATACAATTTTTGCCTAATTAAAAATGCTGTTGCTTCTTGTTATACCAGTCAGAAGCCAACGTTACTACTTGCGTAATACCGTCTAGATTCTATTTCTTCAAATGGCTTTAAGATGTCATGTTTAATTTGAGGAATTCGAGAAATTTATGGAATTACTTGGTCGTGGAATTATTCATGGAAAGTCTTGGAAATATAATTACTGACCCAACTTTTTCCCGCAGTGAACGTGTTGCAACTGACATGAGTTGCAATACGTTCACTGCGGGAAAAAGTCTCACCCGAGGATCTTGGCGGATATTCCATTACAGCCACGCTTGCCAGACAGGGTTGGCGATCGTGATATAATAATCACAGTACGCAGAGAGACTGCTGTCCGCTATCAGCTACGAACGTGATGACATTTATCGCCGTCACAATATAGAGCACATGAGTGGGAATACTTACAAATTACGAGTTTTCATTGTCAGTGTGACGAAGATCGACGACTTCCAATTTCAACACTGTAACTGTTGAATGAACTATAGTTAATTTTAAAAAAGCGGCCAAGTGCGAGTCGGATTCTCCCATGAAGGGTTCCGTATTAGCAAGTAACAATATAAAAGTTATTGTAGTAGTTGATTGAATGAAAGGGAAATTGCATTTTATGATTTATGACGTATTAACAAAAAACTACTTACTAGATCTCGTTCAAACCAATTTTCGGTGGAATTTTGCAAAGAAATGTACATCATATATTTTTTTTAGTTGTCACTCTATTATTTTAGAAGCAAGAGGGGGGGCAGACAAACATGACGAATCTATATGGGCTCCGTTTTTTTACGGAACCCTAAAATGACGATAAATACATTTCGAAAATCAAATCCATTTCAAAGTCTTTGTTACCTTTATTTGCGTTGCGAGTTACAAATGATTATTTCTCTATATTCTATAGTAAACATTCGGTTTGAATTTAGTACAAGCAAACAACACGGTATTTTGACAAAATAATGATTACTGCAGCAATGTAGCTTGACGGGTAGTGATATTTTATTCAACTCTGATAGGAGTAATGTTCAGTGAAACTGGAGTATAAAACGTGGACTTGTTATTTATGGTAGTGCAATTTCAAAATTGCCAGTCATGCTGAATGTTAAAAAAGTTCAAGTTTCTTGAAACAATGAAGATTATTGACATGTTTTCTTCGCATATAATATTAGTCCAGGTAACTTAATTTATTCGTTTAAAAAATATATTCCGATACATTGATACACCTCACGGTTAAATCTCCAATTTTTTAATATGATTTATACATATGTATACATATATATCGGAGAATATTATTTAAACTATTAATTTAATTTACCTTAAATAAGAATTTTCAGACAATTGCCTTTACTTGTACTATAAAACTATAGTAATAAGTCAATAGGTAAGTACCCTACAGTTTTTTTAATTAAATTACGAGTTTCAAAATAAGAGACATAAATAACCTGTTTTTTTAATTTGAACCTTATACTTCAACCAATTTTTTTATAGAACAACAAAAAATTGCTAGACTCGCCAGCAATTTTTTGTTGTTCTAGGCTCACTTCTAGGCAGTTAATTGATTCCACAGAGTCCAGATATGGATGTAATTTCCACTTCCGGCGAGAGGATCTTTGGCGAAACTTGGCGGTAGACATACGTTTGAACAATTCCTCAGAATAATCCCCGTGACATATGTGGTAAAAGACACATAGGAACGCCATGTTTTAATTAAAATTGCCTTGGCGGATCAAATCCGCAACCTTTGAAAGGCATGTTGACTACGAACTGAGTCACGGTTGTCGTATTTAATCTATAAACAAAATAATATCTATCCTGTCTATACCAATTAACCTTTTTTTAATATTTTTGTAATACTTTCTATCATAATAATAATATCTAGGGACAATGTCACACAGATCATCCTAGCCCCAAACTAAGCAAAGCTTGTACTATGGGTACCAGGAGACGATATACATACTTATATAGATAGATAAATACTTATATACATAGAAAACATCCATGCCTCAGAAACAAATATTCGTGCTCATCACATATTACACACACAATATTTGCACTTACCGGGATTCGAACCCAGGACCACCAGCTTCGTAGGCAGTAGCACTACCAACTAGGCTACGGTGACCGTCAAAGTACGGACTGTGGAATTAATGAAAAGGAGTGGCTATTATTAGATTTGTCAACCTACTTTCTTCACGTCTTTCCGAGGAAAATTATGCGGCCTGAACTGTCTACTAATAGAATGGCACTGTCCTTTTCGTACAATCTGTAATAAAAAGAGACATAATTATATTTACAATCTTAGAAATGCGTTAAATTTTGATAAACCTTATACTTTTAAAGTATTGTTTCTAAAATTCAAGATATAAAGAACTGTACACATGAGTATATTCTAAGGAACTCCTATAGATATTTAGTTGAATTTAATTAGCATATTGACTCTTACGTATCTAGCCAAGTATTCCGGCCGGTTGGCGTGGTTGCTAGATAGTTGTCTTTCACGCCGTAGATCGTGGGTTCGATTACCATCCAGGAAGGACAGATGTTTGTCTGGTTCACATTGTATCAAATGTACATAATTAAATATAATTCTGCTATATCGGAATATAACACTGCTATAACGGAATATAATACTCCTATAATTGAATCTGTTTGTCCTGAGTCTAGGTGTAATTACCTATCTATATAAGTATATATTTACAAAAGAAAAGTAATTAAATATAATTCTGCTATATCGGAATATAATACTGCTATAACGGAATATAATACTCCTATAATTGAATCTGTTTGTCCTGAGTCTAGGTGTAATTACCTATCTATATAAGTATATATTTACAAAAGAAAAGTAATTAAATATAATTCTGCTATATCGGAATATAATACTGCTATAACGGAATATAATACTCCTATAATTGAATCTGTTTGTCCTGAGTCTAGGTGTAATTACCTATCTATATAAGTATATATTTACAAAAGAAAAGTAATATACGCAGTACCTATATCATTTATCTGGTTTCCATAGTACTGGCTCTGCTTAGGTTGGGATCAGATGGCCGTGTCTGAATAATGTCCCAAGATATATTAATTATTACTATTATATATTCAAAATTCTAGCTCACTTCGTAACAATTTATTATTTATGGTATCTCTAATAAAGCACAAAACAAAATAAACATAATTGAAAATCAGGAAGTGCTTTATCTGTTATGGGACATAAATATTGTTAAGAGTTACTCTAAAGAAGATTAATCACTGTCTCTAGGATTTGCGGTGTATTTCCCTCGGAATTAAACACAAGGAAACCTTTTTCGGTGGTATCTCAAAAAGAAAAAAGAATCCATATAATATCACCACGTTGTTTGTCGGCCTGTCTGTCAAAAACTTTTTTTTCGAAACTCGTCAAAGTATTAATTTCCCACACTTTAAATTAAATGATAATTCGTAATTACTTAATATACATAATAATAATAAAAATGATTTATTTGCTTTTTTCACAAGGAATAAAAACTACAGCTATTTGTAAATTTTGAATGATTTTTACAGTAACGGATAATCCTAGTGAAAGTCTGGAGTCTGAACTAGGTCTCCAGGCTCTCTCCGGATTCTTCGTGGGGTGTATATATGAACGTGTAAATGTGTGGGATGCGAAACGTGTACATGGAAATGCAGTGCGGATAGTTTGAAAATCAATGTGTTAACTAAAAACTTATTTAGACTTCCATATGTTATTAAGTTATAATTATTTAAAGGGTACTAGTAATTAGTTTTTCTGTGTCATCGTATGATAAAGTAGCCATTTAATTAATATAGATTTAACTCGTATTTTTATTTCTGGGTAGATACATAAAAGTTTGTTTGCTATATTAAGAACTAAACATATCCTGTATCTTGAATTAATTATGTATAGTATTGTAACACTACAATTACCATGTTCCACTTATTTACAAGCGCTTTTCACACCCTTTGTGAATAAAAACCATTTTCATTTCACTTCAGTTCACCGTACCGCTCCACACAAAAAGCGAATTGCATCCTCCTCACGGTCCATAATTAAAAATGTGAGTGTGTATCTTGGTTTCAAATTAATCTATGATTTATACTTATTTATTTCTCTATTAAAATGTTGTGATGTGTTCAAGCCGTGTGTTTTTCGTCAGAAAGAATAACAGGGCCATTCCATACCATCCCGTGGGGTCCTAAATGGCGATTAAGGGATACCAGGCAGTCGGGATCAGGCAGTGCATCATCTGTATACTAGCTACCACCTAAGGTTGCGGTTGCCAACTCGCATACCAAGCGCGGTGACTAATCTATGTCCGCAGTGAACGATGATGATGATGTGGTCTATTCCAGTTGAACTCTAAGAGCATCAGGATTTAACCTCTCACTTATAGTCTGTAATTTCTTATAAAGTGCTGTACTAGTAAGCAGGATTACCATCATTTTTTATAAAAAGCGGTGACCCAACGTCATATTGACTTCATGTTATCCTACATAACTCAGTTACTACGAGCATCAGTGTAACCTCTCACTAGTCTGTAATTTCTTATAAAGTGCTTTACTAGGAAGCAGGTTAACCTTACTTTTTATAAAGAGCGGTCACCCGTCGTCATATTGACTTCATGCTATCCTACATAACTCAGTTACTACGAGCATCAGAGTGTAACCTCTCACTATTTTGCTGTAACTCATAAAGTGCTTTACTAGTAAGCAGGATTACCATCGTTTTTATAAAGAGCGGTGACCCATCCTCATATTCACTTCATGCTATCCTACATGTGTATGTAACTCAGTTATTACGAGCATCTGAGTGTAATCTCTCACAAATCTGCTGTAACTTATAAAGTGCTTTACTAGGAAGCAGGATAACCTTACTTTTTATAAAGAGCGGTGACCCGTTGTCATATTGACTTCATGCCTTCCTACATAACTCAGTTGCTACGAGCATCAGAGTGTAACCTCTGACTAGTCTGCTGTAACTTACAAAATGCTTTAGTAATAAGCAGGATAACCTTAGTCTTTATAAAGAGCGGCAACCCATCGTCATATTGATTTCATGCTATCCTACATAACTCAGTTACTACGGGCATAAGAGTTTAACCTCTCACTAGACTGCTGTAACTTATAAAGTTATAAGGACCAGGTCAGGTTATCAAGATAACCTAAGGTTTTATAAAGAGTGGCAACTTATCGACATATTGGCCGATGCCAATATGTCGATAAGTTGACGAGGAATAGCCGATTAATTAGAGGTACATCCTGATGTTCGTAGTAACTGGGTTATGTAGGATAGCAATCGTATCCTACATAACCTCTAATTAATCGGCTGTTCCTTATAAAGTAGTGTATAAGCAAGCCTGTTAATTGGACAATGGTATATTAGTTACGACTTCATTTTAAACTCTATTCTGTTGGAATAAGAACTAAATCCAATGAATCATGAACAGACGTTATGACCAATTAAGGGTTAAGAACTTGACCACCAGTTACCCCTAATATTATATGAATGCAATGTTATGAAAGAGTAAAGACGCTTTGTCAGTAATGATTAATGTTCTCTCAACAAAGATAAATGAGATAAGGGAACAGATAGACATTAGTGATTGCTCGGAGCCGTCCGCCATTATTGAGATTCCCCGTGAGGCTTTACATTTCTGGGAATTAAGTGACACCTGGACGAAATTACATTTTAAAAGCGTGTGCTCTTTTCTATGGGTATCAATAGTATTATGTCTGAAACTATGGTATTTTCAACTAGTAGTTGATTTGTATTCGAGTAAATCCCAGGTTGGAACAAAAACTGTAAATTGTGATTTTTATTCAAGAAAATATCTAAGTACCTAGCAAGAGTAGCGTAAACTATTTCTGTACTATATATTTGGCCTAAAATTTCGTTTTGAATATCAAACAGAAATTGCTCTATATCAAGCTATGTTAGGCAGTTTTTTTATGTTATGTCTCTAACCAACGATATTAAATCATAAACGTCGAAATCCGCAGGCGAATCAAAGTAGCCGACATAGCCCGAAGGATTGATAAGCTGAAGTGGTAGTAGACGGGGCCACATAGCTCGTAGAACCGACAGCCACTGGGAAAGAAAGGTTTTCGAGTAGCGACCACGAACCTGAAGACTCAACGTGGGTAGGCCCCCTACAAAGTGGACCAATGATCTTGGGTGCTGGAAGCCGCTTGATGCGGGTAAAGCAATTGTGGAGATCTTTGGGGAGAGTTTTGTCCAGCAGTGATCGTCTTGCGGCTGGTATGAGGATAATGATGGATTAGATCTTAAAATTTATTAATTTCATCTTGGTAGGTAATTGTTTAGCACTTATTAGGTATGGTAGGCTTAGTGTACTGGTAAAGAAGAATCCTTACTGCCAAGACTGTCTCTTTCTCCACGCTTACATGTGAGGTAACAATATTAAAAAAATAAGCTAAGTGACCGACAGGATTTAACAGCAAAATATTAATTAAATACATAAGCAGTAGAAAGCTCAACGAGAATCTAAAAGTAAAGTTAATTAAGAAAATATAAATTATAAAATAAATAACAATAATATAATAATATCCTGGGACATTATCTACACACGGCCATCTGATCCCAAACTAAGCAGAGCTTGTACTATAGAAACCAGGTAACTGATATACTACATATAATACTTTTCTTTTTTAATACATACTTATATAGATAATTACACCCAGACTCAGGACAAACAGATATGTTCATGCACCCAAATATCTGTCCTGGGTGGGAATCAAACCCATGACCTCCAGCGTGAAAAAAGCATTTGCCAACCACGCCAACAGGCCCGTCAAAATAAGAACAATATATACAATTATTCCATTATTAGTTCTATTCTATTATAAGTGCGCAAAATCGTGGAATGGCAATAGCTCAGCTGACTCCATATAAAATTTTATTAATATTGCTCCAGCCGGTCATGGGTTCGATTCCCACACAGTACAAATATTTATGTGCATGTAATGTTTGTCCTGAGTCTGCGTGTAATTATCTATATAATTATGCAGTTACAAAAGAAAATTTGTAATTGTAGAGTCAGTGGTTTCCATAGTTTAAGCTCCGCTTAGTTTGGGATCAGATGGCCGTGTGTGAATAATGTACCAATATATTATTATATATATTATTAAGACGGTCACCGTAGCCTAGTTGGTAGTGCTCCTGCCTACGAAGCGGGTGGTCCTGGGTTCGAATCCCGGTAAGTGCAAATATTTGTGTGATGAGCACGAATATTTGTTTCTGAGTCATGGATGTTTTCTATGTATCTAAGTATTTATCTATCTATATAAGTATGTATATCGTCGCCTGGTACCCATAGTACAAGCTTTGCTTAATTTGGGGCTAGGATGAACTGTGTGACATTGTCCCTAGATATTATTATTAAAAAAAAATATTATATATGCGAATATGTTACCCTGTTTATCTACGTAGGGTAATTTAGGGTCACCTCAATTTCGGTCACATTTTGCTGGCGTACATTTCTTGGGTCTTAAAAGGTGTATCCAATTTGGATAAAAGCAAGCATAGTCCCCTACACTGCGCAGTAGCCGATAAATGTAAATTTCGTATATTCGTGTATTTTCACGAAAATCTTTTTCGGTTAATACTCATACTCACGGGCTTACGCCAAGTCAGTATCAAGTTCCATTTGAGACTCATAATGCGGGGTATCGTCCTGCAAAAATTTTCTAACGATTCTACAGGTGTTCAAAATCACAGCTTTTTGCATATTTATGTAGGTGTTTGGCGCTAAGTCTAAAATACGTAGGGAGTGGTGTAAATACTTTGGGATAATACCAGTAGTGGAGAGCACAAGTGGTACAATATATATTTTTTTCATTTTCCATATTCTAACAACCTCTTCTTTTAATTCTGTATATTTTCGGATTTTTTCTGTGATCGTTTTCTGTATATTATGTGTATTAGGTATTGCAATATCAATTATTATTATTATTATTATTATAGTCATCGCCCTCACAACATAGAGCACATACATGAGTGGGAATACTTACAAATTACGAGTTTTCATTGTCAGTGTGACGAAGATTGACAGATGTCACATCGACGACTTCCAATTTCAACACTGTAACTGTTGAATGAACTATAGTTAATTTAAAAAAGCGGCCAAGTGCGAGTCGGACTCTCCCATGAAGGGTTCCGTAGCAGCAAGTAACAATATAAAAGTTATTGTAGTAGTTGATTGAATGAAAGGGAAATTGCAGTTTATGATTCAACGTATTAAAAAAAAACTACTTACTAGATCTCGTTCAATCCAATTTTCGGTGGAATTTTGCAAAGAAATGTACATCATATATTTTTTTTAGTTGTATCTATTATTTTAGAAGCAAGAGGAGGGGCAGACAGACATGACGAATCTTTATAGATTCGTCATGTCTGTCTGCCCCTCCGCTCCGTAAAAAAACGGAACCCTTATGGGTTCCGTTTTTTTACGGAACTCTAAAAAGACGAAAAAACACATTTCGAAAATCAAATCAAATCCATTTCAAAGTCTTTGTTACCTTTATTTGCGTTGCGAGTTACAAATGATTATTTCTCTATGTTCTGTAGTAAACATTCGGTTTGAATTGAGTACAAGCAAACAACACGGTATTTTGACAAAATAAGGATTACTGCAGCAATGTAGCTTGACGGGTAGTGATATTTTATTCAACTCTGATAGGAGTAATGTTCAGTGAAACTGGAGTATAAAACGTGGACTTGTTATTTATGGTAGTGCAATTTCAAAATTGCCAGTCATTCTGAATGTTAAAAAAGTTCAAGTTTCTTGAAACAATGAAGATTATTGACATGTTTTCTTCGCATATAATATTAGTCCAGGTAACTTAACTTATTCGTTAACTAAATATATTCCGATACATTGATACACCTCACGGTTAAATCTCCAATTTTTTAATATGATTTATACATAAACATATATATCGGAGAATATTATTTAAACTATTAATTTAATTTACCTTAAATAAGAATTTTCAGACAATTGCCTTTACTTGTGCTATAAAACTATAGTAATAAGTCAATAGGTAAGTACCCTACAGTTTTTTTAATTAAATTACGAGTTTCAAAATAAGAGACATAAATAACCTGTTTTTTTAATTTGAACCTTATACTTCAACCAGTTTTTTTATAGAATAGCAGGCGAGTCTAGCAATTTTTTGTTGTTCTAGGCTCACTTCTAGGCAGTTAATTGATTCCGCAAAGTCCAGATATGGATGTAATTTCCACTTCCGGCGAGAGGATCTTTGGCGGAACTTGGCGGTAGACATACGTTTGAACAATTCCTCAGAATAATCCCCGTGACATATGTGGTAAAAGACACATAGGAACGCCATGTTTTAATTAAAATTGCCTTGGCGGATCAAATCCGCAACCTTTGAAAGGCATGTTGACTACGAACTTAGTCACGGTTGTCGTATTTAATCTATAAACAAAATAATATCTATCCTGTCTATACCAATTAACCTTTTTTTAATATTTTTGTATTACTTTCTAGCATAATAATAATATCTAGGGACAATGTCACACAGATCATCCCAGCCCCAAACTAAGCAAAGCTTGTACTATGGGTACCAGGCGACGATATACATACTTATATAGATAGATAAATACTTATATACATAGAAAACATCCATGCCTCAGCAACAAATATTCGTGCTCATCACATATTACACAATATTTGCACTTACCGGGATTCGAACCCAGGACCACCAGCTTCGTAGGCAGGAGCACTACCAACTAGGCTACGGTGACCGTCAAAGTACGGACTGTGGAATTAATGAAAAGGAGTGGCTATTATTAGATTTGTCAACCTACTTTCTTCCCGTGTTTCCGAGGAAAATTATGCGGCCTGAACTGTCTACTAATATAATGGCCCTGTCCTTTTCGTACAATCTGTAATAAAAAGAGATATAATTATATTTAGAATCTTAGAAATGCGTAAAATTTTGATAATAACCTTATACTTTTAAAGTATTGTTTCTAAAATTCAAGATATAAAGACTGTACACATGAGTATATTCTAAGGAACTCCTATAGATACTTAGTTTAACTTAATTAGCATATTGACTCTTACGTATCTAGCCAAGTATTCCGGCCGGTTGGCGTAGTTGCTAGATAGTTGTCTTTCACGCCGTAGATCGTGGGTTCGATTACCATCCAGGACAGATGTTTGTCTGGTTCACATGGTATCAAATGGTCATAATTAAATATAATTCTGCTATATCGGAATATAATACTGCTATAACTAACCATTTTTATTATTATTATTATTAACTACATATTATACTGCTACAATAGAATCTGTTTGTCCTGAGTCTATAATGGTATAGTCTATCAGGTGTAATTATAATATTAAGTATGTATTTACAAAAGAAAAGTAGTATAAGAAACTTATCTGGTTTCCATAGTACTGGATCTGCTTAGGTTAGGATCAGATGGCCGTGTCTGAATAATGTCCCAAGTTATATTAATTACTAGCTGTGCCCGCGACTTCGTCCGCGTGTTAATTAGTTTATTTAGTTTTTTAGTAAAATAAAAGACGTTTTCTAAAATAAAATTAGCCTAAGTTACTCCTTATTACATCAGCTACCTGCCAATAAAAGTCCCGTCAAAATCGGTCCAGCCGTTTCAGAGATTAGCCGCAACAAACAGACAGACAGACGGACAAAAATTGTAAAAAATGATATTTTGGTGTAGTACCGTATATGTATTCATATTTATGTAGTAAAAACCGGTTATTTCAATATTACAAACAGACACTCCAATTTTATTTATTTGTATAGATTACTATTATATATCCAAAATTCTAGCTCACCTCGTAACAATTTATTATTTATGGTATCTCTAATAAAGCACAAAACAAAATAAACATAATTGAAAATCAGGAAGTGACTTAATAAGGTCCCTGACGGAGGACCCAAAAAAAACCAAAATGTTTTCCCAAAGATTTAATACTAGTTACAAGTTATATTTAAAAGTTACAAATTAATTATATGTCTGATTCAAGTCGATGTTGGAACAAGAATGACTTATAACTACTTAATATTAAACACAATGAAATTACGATGTCAGCAGAATTTCCTCGTGCATCGATTGTGTTCCGATCCCACGTTCATGTCTCATGAAGACAATCATCAATTGTGTTCGGTTCCATGAATTTAATGAGGCTAGTGATGCGCCTGCACTTCTCCTAGTACTGAGTACTATAACACCTCCCCCTTCAGAACAGCAATTATTTTTGAAGTTTGATTTGAGAAAATATTGCTGACTTCGGCCTCGATGTCTCAGCTTCTTCAAATTTTTCAGTATTTTCCTTTTTCGGAAGGGTTTCCTTTCCCTTGCATTGCAGAACGTCATAGTATTTCCAAATTACGTAGACAGCTAGTGCGAGAATAGCCAATACCACGACATACAACGGTATCGTAGTATGGTAAAGATAGTCCAATGGTACTTCATTCATTTTTATGGTAGGCTGAGAGCTAATTTTATGCTGGGCTTCATGTAGCTTTGATAAGTCGATTGATTTCAAACTTAAATGAATTGACTCGGGGCGTTGATTGATTTCTGAATACGATATCTGACTAATCTTGATGGGTTGTCCCTCTATGTGATCGTTGATATTGGTGATGGTGAATTCTGGAGTATACAGGAAGCAATTAATAGGAATAGTTGCCAGGTAACTTCCGTTTAGCGTCATGTAATCTTCTCTGTCACACAGTAAGTGCACTCTTGTAGTGTTTGGAAAGGACACAACGTAGTGTTTTTCATCAAGTTTTTCCATAGATGATCTTGTTAGTGCAATAGTTGCTACTTCACATGATGAACTAATGGATTGATTTTGAATAAGGTTCTGGATGCAATCGGGACGCTGTTGAAGCTGGTGAACCATTTTCTTACCGCAGAGATACCAGTTGTCGTACTTCGGGCATTCTGCCTCTATGTACACATAACCTTTTCTATTTGTTGCTATCATTGGATAAGGTGGGATAAGGGCTTGCCTAAATTTATTGGGAGATATGCTTAATTTATAAAGTTCATATATATCCTTATCAAATATAGGTATTTTGAAAACTATTACAACTACATCTCCGGAATAGTAATATCCGGGTTTGATTATATCGTAGTACGCCCTAAGTTCTAGATCTAGTATCTGATCTCTAGAGTAAATTTTAAGTACCTTTTTAATCATATTTTTAAGTGTTACTATACTAATCATAGAATGGTGCGAGCTAGAAGAATGTATAAAGGCTAACATATTTTCTATTCTTAATAACTCGTTTAACATTTCATCAACGTTTTCCGTAATAATAGTTAAATATTGACCAAATTTAGCATATTTAATTAAACTAGTTTCTCTATGGGCATCACTATTTAATATTAAAGTTAGTGTTTCATTTATTTTAATTTCGTTTTCCACTAGTTTATTTATTATACTCGAATGTTCAGCCATCCATTCTTTACTTAGGCTTATATGATTATTTAATTCCTCATTTAACTCGTAGTTATTACTCTGTAGAATTTTGATAGCATTATCGTATTTTAAAGCATCGGTGTGATCTAAATTACCAGTAACACTTTTTATTACCGATCCTAGCCCGTCTATGAGACCTCTCTTTACACGCCCGGGTTTTAATGTTTCTAACTGATCTATGACCATTTGCAACTTATTGGAAAGATACTCAACCTGTACTTCAAATAACAAATAAGTTTCATTGTCTAATTTAAGCTGATAATCACATAATTGATTCTGTAATACTCTAATTTTATCATCTATGTCTTTAAGTTGTATATATTGTAAAAATGTATGATAATGGGTAATTAACTTCGTTGTTCCGAGTCGAAATGGTAGTAATCCTGGACCGTCATCCAGGCTTTCAAGTGACATCTCCCCCATTGTTTTCTGGGCTGTTATCGAACGAGCAATCAGGACCAGTAGCACCCTGCAACAATTGGGCACTTTTAGGTACTCTTTTTAACCGGCTCTTTGCGACGGGGCCGCGTTTTCTAGATGTATAGATGTGTATTGGGAGGTCTGCTAAAACTGTGTCGTGACTGTATCTAGGGGCTAGCTTTTGTCGGCTTGCTAATGGGTTCTTTACAAATACTTGCTGTTGGGGCTGATATTCAACTTCGGGTTCACGATTTTTGTTATGATGGTCTATTATATTTTTCCTATTTGTAAGCGACGACTCATTAATAGTTTCGTATATTAACTTCATACGGTCCTTATGATTTATTATATATTGCTGCATTAAATTCTTATTTAAATCTACGTCAAAGGGATCTCGTGGGTCCATGTGTCCTGTTATAATATCATACGGCCTACATTTCGTAAAACTATGTATCGCGCTGTTGTATGCCAAGATTGCATATGGAACGAGATTAACTGCATCTTCCCCCTTATGAGTTAATTTGAGAATACGCAAATGTTCCAATAATGTTGAGTGGAACCTCTCTACTATTCCGTTTTCGTTGGGAGTATGTGGCAAAGTCCTATGGTGATTTATTTTATGGAGATTGACAAATTCATTAAAAAGTTGATTGGTAAATTCTGTCCCATTATCCGATATTATACTTAAGGGCAAACCATGGTGCGTGCAAAATTTTAATATGGCTTGTAATATAGTTATAGCTGTACCATCTTTTATATGATACGCCTGAGCATACTTAGAAAATACATCTACTATCGTTAAATACTTCTCATTATTAATGGCGAGTAAATCTACATGTACTATTTCAAATGGTTTTGTGGCTGGGGGAACGACATTAAACTTCTGTTTGATCGGGTTACGATCATATTTTCCTTGTCCACAAATAATACAATCATTTATATATTTAGTGACATGATCTTTCATTTTCGGCCAGTAGTAACGATACGAGAGAGAAAGATAACACTCTGTTATCCCACGATGGTTAGTTTTCCCTTCGTGGTAATTTTTTATAATCTCTTGTTGTCTCAAATATTCCTTCACGTTTTCCAGTTCTCTTTTTGTTAAAACTAAATTCATAGCCGAATTCTTAAATTTATCTTGTATAATAGGTATAATATCGTACATGGAAAATGGAGGGTCTATTAGAAGCGCTGTTTTGATCTTAGGGTTGACGTATTCTTTAATTAAGTCAACGATATCGTTCTCCAGATTAGATTGAGATACTTGTATAGCAACTTTTGTGTGAGTATCGAAAGGTTTTGATATAGTGGGACGTTTTTTTATATCCCCTACTACAGTAATGTGTATTTGTCGAAGAAACTTATTTAACGGGTCATCGACTATGGGTACTTCTAGGATTGGGTTTTCTAAACTTGTATGGACGGATGCTGTGGAAGAGTTTGATTTAGATGGTGGGCGTTCCGAAACATTTGCAATCATAGAATCTACCTCCTCGTTATATATTTCAATGCGCGAAAGAGCGTCGGCATTTGTATTAGATAAACCTTTCCTGTATACTATAGTAAAATCATACTCAGATAATTTTAGTCTCCAACGAGTTAGACGGGAGTTGGGTTCTTTTAGATTCATAAACCATTGCAATGGTTTATGATCGGATATAACTTTAAATTTCCTTCCAAATAGATACGGCCTGAAGTATTTGGTTGCCCATACTATTGCCAGGAGTTCTTTTTCGATAGTGCTATAGTTCATCTCGCTCTCATTAAGAGTACGCGATGCATAACACACAGGTTTGTCTGATCCTAATGTGCCCTGGGATAATATAGCACCTAAAGCGACGTTAGAAGCGTCGGTTGTTAGAATAAAGTCCTTTGAGAAATCGGGGTATTGTAAAATTGGGTCATTCGTTAAAATACCTTTGCATTTATTAAAACTATTGAGGAATTCAGAATTTGCAATGACTTTCCTACCCTTTTTAAGACATTGTGTGATTGGTTTTGTAATTTTGGCAAAGTCCGGAATGAATTTTCGATAATATCCAACTAGACCTAAAAACTGTTTTATTTCTTTAGGGGTAGTTGGTAAGGGATAATTTTGTACAGCCGATATTTTGTCAGGATTGGGTTTAATCCCATCTCTAGTTATTATATGGCCCAAATAGGCAGTTTCTAACTTTAAAAATTCGGACTTGTCCATTTGTATTTTAAAGTTAGATTCTTTTAACTTTTGGAAAACCTTTTCGAGGTTTACCATGTGTTCCTGGAGTGATGTACTGAATACAATAATATCATCTAGGTACACAAGGCACACTACATTCTGGAGGTCCTTGAGGACGTTGTCCATTACTCGTTGGAATGTTGAGGGCGAGTTTTTCAACCCCATAGGCATTCGTAAAAATTCATAATGCCCATTTTCTACATTAAATGCGGTTTTTGGAATGTCATCGGGTTCCATTTCTACCTGATAGAATCCGCTGGCAAGGTCTAGAGTCGAGAAATATTGGCAATTACCTAATTTATCTAAAACGTCGTTAATGTTGGGAATCGGGTACTTGTCGTCATACGTTTTTTCATTCAGTTTCCGGAAATCAACAACTAAACGCCATTTGGGTTTACCGGATGCGTCAACTTTTTTCGGCACTATCCATATGGGGGAACTCCAGGCTGATTCCGATGGTCGGATAATGCCTTGACTTAGCATTTTACTAATCTGATCTTTAACCTCGTCTCTATGTATATAAGGATACCGGTAACTTTTCGTATATATAGGTAATTCATCGGTAGTTCGTATGCGGTGCTTTATTTTATTCGTGAATGTAAGATTTTCACCATCTATATAGAAAACATCAGCATATTTTTTGCATAGTGCTTCTAAATTTATTCGCTCCTCCTCATTCAAATGATCAGTTCTTAAACGAGATAAAACCTCATTTACACGAGAGGGCGGTTCCATACTACACATAATATCCGTATTGCAAGGTTTTTGTTCGGTGCGTGTGCATTGAATATTATAAATCTCTGCGTGAACAGCATGGTCCATTGAAAATATTACATCATGAGATGTAGGATTATGTACCTCCACAAATCCGCGACTATTGTTAACTGTAGTTAAGCATTCATGAATTAGGCAATTTGAAATTGTTTGTTCCGAAATATAAGCGTCGCCATTGTGCAAATTTATAGGAACTTTAACTATTTTTGAGGAATTTGCGTGAATAATGTCTTCGTATAAATTAACATTTCGCGAATCATACATGTGGATCGGATTAGCTGACTTGCGCGTTTGTAATATTTTATCTTTAAGATCTATTTTAGCCTCCCATTTTTCTAATAAATCTAGACCTATAAGACCGTCAAAGTATTCGTGAAATTTGTAGACGAATAGTTTAATATTTTCGGGCTCAGCCAGCTCTACAAATGTAGGAATAGTGATGGAATAATTATTTCTAGATGTAGCATGAACATTTGTGACCTCAAACGGGTCATAGTTCAATGGTATTTCGTTAAAATATTTTTCTACGGCTTCTGGACTTATAAAAGACTGATTGGCACCCGTATCTATGAGGAATTTTAAGGGAGGATCTAAAATCTGTATATAGGGGAGTTGTCTCCGCGTCTGTAAATTGAGTTCTATTTTAACTTGTCTAATATTTTCCGCTGGGGAAAATCCTGTTCGTTGGTGGAAGTAGAACATGGTTCGGGCTCAACTGACATTGTTGGCGGATAGTAATCAACGGGCATGCATTGATACTGCTCGTCTGGATAATATGTTAAATAATTATAGTACCCATTGCTTTCAGAATAATAATTATTTTCTGGTTCATTGTAATCTGACATAGCACAATCATTGTCATAGTAATAATTATAACATTCGTTCATGTTCATCTCTCTAGTTTTAAAATAATTAGATGGCGGTGGGTTTCCATGCTTGCTCCAATCGTGACCTGAAAACTGGCCAACTGGTGGCCTTTCCTTAGAAACAAAGTGGCTAACACCACTCATAGGCTTAGGGCCCGTACTTAGTGGATGACTACGCATGGGCGGATACTGAAAACCGCTATTATTAGGGTTATAACTTGGTGGTGGCGCACGGAACATTTGTTGCGTGCGTGACGGCATACCCATAGGTCTAAATGGAGCAGGTTGATTAAATTGCATATTAGGTCTCCAGTGTTGTTGAGGTGGCTGCAAATTTGGCACAGGTGGAGTTCGCATCGGTAAATTGAATGTTTTCACCGTAGGTATAGCTACAGGCATGTTATACGCCGTTTTTGGTGCTGACACAAGAGATTTTTTATCAGCCATAGGATCATTACGATTTTGCAAATACTTCACATTCAATTCTTCCTGTACGAATTCCAATGCTTTCTCGACACTATCAGGACGCATGCATCGTATGCGAGAACCTAAAGGCTCTTTCAGGCCGCGAACGAATGCTTGCATGGTTAGTTTACTATATAAGGTACGCTTAGCAGCGATTGTTGTTTCAACTTTTTCGTGCAAAGTAACATAGGTCATGATAGTGCTGAATAAATTAACGCATTTATCATAAAACTCTTGAGGAGAATTATTTCCCTGTGTGGCTAACATGAGGTCATTGTAAAGAGTGGTCTCGTCTCTTTGGTCCGAAAAGTTATTTATTAATGAGGTTTTAATGCTATCCCAATCTTCAGAAATTCCGTTTGAATTTATTATGCGTGCCGCTGGCCCAGTAATTTTATTTAAGATGCCGTTAATTAAACATAACTTATGAAGTGCACTACCTCCCGAATATTCAGTTACTATAATGTCACAAAGATGTATAAAACGGGTTAAAATATGTGGGTTGCCATCAAAGTCAGGCACAATTCGTAGTGCCTTATAAAGGGCTTCAAGGTCCGACATATTACTAGTTTCTAAATTAATTATATTACTGTCTAAACTAATTCTACGTGCCTCTCTATAACGCGACGATCCGCTAGTAATAGATATCTGAGTGCGGTAAATTTTAGCGACGGAAATGTACGTAATATAATAAAAGTTACAACTAACAGCTATATAACACTAACTAATAATTCACAAAAACTAGCACTGTCTTTTTAAATTTTACTACCTATCGATTAACTAACTAATCTAATCTAAATCAAAAATCTAAAAAATCAAGGATAATTTAAGGAATAATTAAAGGATAAAGGAAGCAACACACAGAAACGATTTTCTAGTGTACTTACAGTAGCTGCATTTCAGTTATTCTGGGATCGATGTCTGGATGTCTCCTCCGCACAGGACTCAGGTTCTTCTTGCAGGATATTCGGCGAAACGCGATCGCTCGCGACGGCAGTAGCGATTGAGCGAAAGGGGTCTCGATATTAGAGCCCTCTCTAGCTTCCCGAAACGCCTATTTTATCCTACCGACTGCGCCACTTAACAAGGTCCCTGACGGAGGACCCAAAAAAAACCAAAATGTTTTCCCAAAGATTTAATACTAGTTACAAGTTATATTTAAAAGTTACAAATTAATTATATGTCTGATTCAAGTCGATGTTGGAACAAGAATGACTTATAACTACTTAATATTAAACACAATGAAATTACGATGTCAGCAGAATTTCCTCGTGCATCGATTGTGTTCCGATCCCACGTTCATGTCTCATGAAGACAATCATCAATTGTGTTCGGTTCCATGAATTTAATGAGGCTAGTGATGCGCCTGCACTTCTCCTAGTACTGAGTACTATAACAAGTGCTTTATCTGTTATGGGACATAAATATTGTTAAGAGTTACTCTAAAGAAGATTAATCACTGTCTCTAGGATTTGCGGTGTATTTCCCTCGGAATTAAACACAACGAAACCTTTTTCGGTGGTATCTCAAAAAGAAAAAGGAATCCTTATAATATCACCACGTTGTCCGTCGGCCTGTCTGTCAAAACCTTTTTTTTCGAAACTCGTCAAAGTATTAATTTCCCACACTTTAAATTAAATGATAATTCGTAATTTCTTAATACACATAATAATAATAAAAATGATTTATTTACTTTTCACAAGGAACAAAATGTACTGCTATTTGTAAATTTTGAATAATTTTTACAGTAACGGATAATCCTAGTGAAAGTCTGGAGTCTGAACTAGGTCTACAGAACTCCAGGGTCTCTCCGGATTCTTCGTGGGGTGTATTTATGAACGTGTAAGTGTGTGGGATGAGAAACGTGTACATGGAAATGCAGTGCGGATAGTTTGAAAATCGATGTGTTAACTAAAAACTTATTAAGACTTCCATGTTATTAAGTTATAATTATTTAAAGGGTACTTTTTTTTGATAAAGCAGGGGGAATGCCTTAGCATGCCACCCGCAAAAAGTGTCTGCGGGTGGGTATGTCGGACTTGCACCGACTAAACCTACCTGCCGTGGACTTCTCTTGGCGCCTGATGGGGGAGTCCCGGGAACGCGGGTATGCTGCTCCGGTATTTAAAGGGTACTAGTAATTAGTTTTTCTGTGTCACCGTATGATAGAGTAAGTAGCCAGTTAATTAATATAGATTAAACTCGTATTTTTATTTCTAACATATCCTGTATCTTGAATTAATTATGTATAGTATTTTAGCACTACAATTACCATGTTCCACTTA
Organism: Pseudoips prasinana; assembly: GCA_951640165.1. Classification (NCBI taxonomy): domain Eukaryota; kingdom Metazoa; phylum Arthropoda; class Insecta; order Lepidoptera; family Nolidae; genus Pseudoips; species Pseudoips prasinana. The sequence goes on from OX621239.1 coordinate 13,243,500, forward strand.
TTTACAAGCGCTTTTCACACTCTTTGTGAATAAAAACCATTTTCATTACACTTCAGTTCGCCGTACCGCTCCGCACATAAAGCGAACTGCATCCTCCTCACGGTCCATAATTAAAAATGTGAGTATCTTGGTTTCAAATTAATCTATGATTTATACTTATTTATTTCTCTATTAAAATGTTGTGATGTGTTCAAGCCGTGTGTTTTTCGTCAGAAAGAATAACGGGGCCATTCCATACCATCCCGTGGGGTCGTAAATGGCGATTAAGGGATACCAGGCAGTCGGGCAGATGCATCATCTGTATACTAGCTACCACCTAAGGTTGCGGTTGCCAACTCCCATACCAAGCGCGGTGACTAAGGCAAACCCATCCAAATGGGAAGATTATAGAAACCTTTGGGGTGGTCTATGTCCGCAGTGAACGATGATGATGATGTGGTCTATTCCAGTTTAACTCTAAGAGCATCAGGATGTAACCTCTCTCTTATAGTCTGTAATTTCTTATAAAGTGCTTTACTAGTAAGCAGGATAACCATCATTTTTTATAAAAAGCGGTGACCCAACGTCATATTGACTTCGTGCTATCCTACATAACTCAGTTACTACGAGCATCAGAGTGTAACCTCTCACTAGTTTGCTGTTACTCATAAAGTGTTTTATTAGTAAGCAGGTTTACCATCGTTTTTATAGAGAGCGGTGGGTGACCCATCCTCATATTCACTTCATGCTATCCTACATGTGTATGTAACTCAGTTATTACGAGCATCAGAGTGTAATCTCTCACAAATCTGCTGTAACTTACAAAATGCTTTAGTAATAAGCAGGATAACCTAAGTTTTTATAAAGAGCGGCAACCCATCGTCATATTGATTTCATGCTATCCTACATAACTCAGTTACTACGGGCATAAGAGTTTAACCTCTCACTAGACTGCTGTAACTTATAAAGTTATAAGGATCAGTGCCTCTAGCACGAGTTCCTGCAGTTTACTTACTCGATCACACGTACAGTTACGTCCCATACAGATTTTTAGTTCTTAATAGTTTCCGCGAGAGGCGCTGGTGCCCCATGTATGGGAGGAAACTATACGTGTGATCGAGTAAGTGAACTGCAGGAACTCGTGCTAGAGGCTCAGGTCAGCTTATCAGGATAACCTAAAGTTTTATAAAGAGTGGCAACTTATCGACATATTGGCCGATGCTAATATGTCGATAAGTTGACGAGGAATAGCCGATTAATTACAGGTTACATCCTGATGTTCGTAGTAACTGCTTACGTAGGATAGCACGATTGCTATCCTACATAACCCAGTTACTACGAGCATCAGGATGTAACCTCTAATTGATCGGCTGTTCCTTATAAAGTAGTGTATAAGCAAGCCTGTTAATTGGACAATGTAGTTACGACTTCATTTTAAACTCTATTCTGTTGGAATAAGAGCTAAATCCAATGAATCATGAACAGACGTTATGATCAATTAAGGGTTAAGAACTTGGCCACCAGTTACCCCTAATCTGATATGAATGCAATGTTATGAAAGAGTAAAGACGCTTTGTCAGTAATGATTAATGTTCTCTCAACAAAGATAAATGAGTTAAGGGAACAGATAGACATTAGTGATTGCTCGGAGCCGTCCGCCATTATTGAGATTCCCCGTGAGGCTTTACATTTCTGGGAATTAAGTGACACCTGGACGAAATTACATTTTAAAAGCGTCTGCTCTTTTCTATGGGTATCAATAGTATTATGTCAGAAACTATAGTATTTTCAACTAGTAGTTTTCTATTCGAGTCAAATCCCAGGTTGGAACAAAAACTGTTAATTGTGATTTTTATTCAAGTAAATATCCAAGTACCTAGCAAGAGTAGCGTAAAGAAGAAGGCGGCGTTACTAACACCTCCGAGCCTCGGAGATCACGTTAACCATCGGTCCAGCACCTAACCTCTCTACGGTCGTACTAGTCTCGCTCGCCGTAAACAATATTTTATTTGTTACTAGCTGTGCCCGCGACTTCGTCCGCGTATTAATTACTTTATTTAGTTTTTTTAGTAAAATAAAAGCTTTTTCTTAAATAAAAGTAGCTTAAGTTACTCCTTATTACATCATCTACCTACCAATAAAAGTCCCGTCAAAATTGGTCTAGCCATTTCAGAGATTAGCCGGAACAAACAGACAAACAGACAGACAAAAATTGTAAACAATGTTATTTTGGTGTATGTACCGTATATATATTCATATTTATGTAGTAAAAACCGGCTATTTCAATATTACTCTCAGACACTCCAATTTTATTTATTTGTATAGATGTGGCCTAAAATATGTTATTAAGGAGGACATGTTACAGCTTTAAGTATTTAACGAAGTGTTTGATTCAAGTTCAAACTATTTCTGTACTATGTATTTGGCCTAAAATTTCGTTCTGAGTATTAAATAGAAATTGCTCTATATCAAGCTATGTTAGGCAGTTTTTTATGTTATGTCTCTAACCAACGATATTGAATCATAAATGTCGAAATCCGCAGGCGAATGAGAGTAACTGACATAGCCCGAAGAATTGTTAAGCTGAAGTGGTAGTAGACGGGGCCACATAGCTCGTAGAACCGACGGCCACTGGGGTAGAAAGGTTCTCGAGTAGCGACCACGAACCGGAAGACTCAGCGTGGGGAGGCCCCCTACAAAGTGGACCAATGATATTGGGTGCTGGAAGCCGCTTGATGCGGGTTAAGCAATTGTGGATATAATTGGGGTAGCCTTTGTCCAGCAGTGATCGTCTTGCGGCTGGTATGAGGATAATGATGGACCAGATCTTAAAATTTATTTAATTGTTTAGCAATTATTAGGTATGGTAGGCTTAGTATACTGGTAAAGAAGAATCCTTACTGCCAAGACTGTCTCTTTCTCCACGCTTACATGTGAGGTAAAATAAATTGAAAAAAAAAAGCTAAGTGACAGACAGGATTTAACAGTAAAATATTAATTAACTACATAAGCAGTAGAAAGCTCAACGAGAATCTAAAAGTAGAAGTTAATTAAGAAAATATCTAGAAAACATAAAAATTATAAAATAAATAACAATAATATAATAATATCCTGGGACATTATTTACACATGGCCATCTGATCCCAAACTAGGCAGAGCTTGTACTATAGAAACCAGATAACTGATATACTGCATGTAATACTTTTCTTTTTTTAATACATACTTATATAGATAATTACACCCAGACTCAGGACAAACAGATATGTTCATGCACCCAAATATCTGTCCTGGGTGGGAATCAAACCCATGACCTCCAGCGTGAAAAAAGCATTTGCCAACCACGCCAACAGGGCCGTCAAAATAACATCTATATATATAATTATATATATATAATTGTTCTATTATTAGTGTGCAAAATCGTGGAATGGCAATAGCTACATATGTATCTAAGTATATAATTCAAACAAAACCTCCGAGATAAGTTCTCACCTGAATGTCACTATTTCTTTAGTACCAGAACAGTATTTTTAAAACCACACCGGACCGTTTCGTTGTTATTATATTAATAAGCAGTTATTTTTGTAAAAGTTATGACTATCAAATAAACAATAAAAAGCCAATTTCAAACTACCGAAAATAAATGTCTGGTTAACAAATCTGGCGACATGAAACGAATAAATTGTCTAGGTACAATTTGAAAAGTGCTAGGAATAGAAAAAGCTTTTAAGCACTTTTACTCAAATATTTATGATCTGTCCGAAATAGGTAGATGAAACCTTTGTTGGAAGAAAAGCTTGGAAAGGCGATAAGGAAATAAAATGCTTGGTTTAATTTGACAGGATCATACGGGTATCCTGTATAGTATTTTATTAATTACTGCTATCTGATTGTTAAGTCGTAAAATAGTTGAGAAGAATACTGTTATATAAGTTACCTATAAGAGATACTTATAGATTATACTTATCTTATTTGTATTGAAGGCTGGTCATGTAATTAGTGACGCTGACTGCCAAGCCAATGATCGTGGGTTCGATTCCCATCCGGGAAAAATCTTACAATTGAGTACAATTATTTGTTCTGTTTTTTTGACAACGCCTGCACTAGTGAATCTATTATCTGTGTCGCGGGGTACTTTACAAACATACAATAGATGGACACAAATTACACCTAGACTCAGAACAATTATTTATGGGACACACAAATAGTTGTGCGGCGCGGGATTGGAACCTCGCACACGAAGCGGCGAGGCTGTCCTAGCCGCTACGCCACACATGCAATAGTTGTTCTACATCTGGGTGTAATTTATCTATAATACATATGAATTTAGAAATATGTTAGTGTATTTATCAATCTGGTTGCCATAGCACGTGATGTGCCTAATTTGGGATCAGATGGCAGTGTGCTATTTGCCACGATAATAAGCATTTATTTATATGTATTTTACTATATTATGCATGTAAACAATTATGGGTTAGATAAATAAATACAAAGGTGCTTTATCTCTTCTGTGACACGATGTTACCATCTACACATATAATAAAATTATAGGAAAGTCTAAACTACATTGAATATTTTTTTTAAAGGATACTTGTGGCGTGATCAGGAATCGATATCGAAGCCAAAAATATAGTTTTAGAGTTTTTGTCGGTTTGTCTGTTTGTCTGTATGTATGTTCGGGCTAAATTCAAAAAGAACTGCATGGATTTACTTCAGATTTTGCATGAATATTACTAAGAGGTCGGGTCAACATAATATAGGCTATATATTATCACGCTAACACATACGCGGGAGCAGCAGAATTTATAAAATTTAACGCGGGTAAAACCGCGGGGCACAGCTAGTAGCTTCATAAACCTAATTTTGAAACATCGCTGCCATTAATCGATAGGCTTTTACGCTTTTAGCCGTAGTGATTTTGATCGGCGGTTAGCGACAGCTGCAATAGCAGTAAATTATTCTACAATGTACTATATCATGGCCGCAGAAAATGGACTGCTGAGGTTTTAGGTTAATAACAGCAAACGAATTAACTGTAAAAAACCATGACATTATATTTAAATATTATATTTTGAAAGACAAAGCCCTCACCCCTTACCCCGCGACATAGGGATTCGATTTCCTCGAATCCCTGTGTCACGGGGTACTTTACAAACATATAATAGACGGACACAAATTACATCCAGACTCAGAACAACTATTTGTGGGTCCCACAAATAGTTGTCCAGCGCGGGACTCGAACCCGAAGCCGCGAGGCAAATGTCTTAGCCGCTGCGCCCCATTATATTAGTAATTATTAATAATAAGAAATACATACATAGATTCACGTCTGTTTCCCAGAAGGGTAAGCAGAGACAGCGAGTTTCCATTTGTCATGATCTTAGTAATAAATATTGGTAAGATATATAACAAGGCGACAGTTTCAACATACGCGAATTAAATATAATAATATCGTATCTATAAAAAACTCAAAATATGGACTATAGGGGTTTAAGATTATTTACAGCCAGTAAAACTAATAAACTAGTAAATAAGGTTTTATTAAGATATATTACAATACTTTTACAATGCTCCTGATTTTATTTTCTTAACTATTTTATTTTCAAAACTTGTAATTATAATCGTGGGACATTTACACACGGCGATCTGATTCCAAAATGAACAGTGCTTGTAATATGAAAACCAAATAACTAATATATTACGTATACTACTTTTCTTCGTGAATACATACTTATATATAGATAATTTCACCCAGTCTCAGAAAAAACAGACATGTTCATGCACACAAATATCTGTCCTGGGGCTCTACCGGCTAAGTCACCGAACATCATTTTCGTGAATGGCGTTCAAATAATTATTTATTTGAACGCCTTTATAGGTTAAAAATGACTTAATCAATGGATCGGCTTCCATGACTACATGTGACGTCATAAATGACCATTTCGGAATCGATTATCAACGTTGAAGCTGATTTAACGATTGATTAAGTAATTTTTAACCTTTATTTATTTGAACGCCATTTAAGAAATCGATATTCGGCGACTTCGGCGACCTCGGGCGTGAAAAGCAAGCATTTGCCAACCACGCCAATTTTATTTTAAAATAATTTTATTATACTTTTTCTTTTATTTTCCTTATGGTTTGCCAGAAGTTACCGACCACTCGACTATTATTCCTACAGCCTTTATACAGCTGAAAATTACCCACTACCACCTCGTCCAATAAACATTATGGAAGCCGCCAGCGTTGCGGTAACATTGTCGCAGTCGTAGAGACCTGAGTACCAGTTTGCGGAAACTGTTACGTTTATTTCTATAATTATAGTAAGTAGTGAGATAGCATAGAATTTTTTGCTATACAGGCACTGTCTTATGTACAGACGCCAGCACATCCAGCTACCCTAATCTGTAAAATTTCTTTTATAGATTTTCAACTTTATCACAAAAGTATAAGGTTCACTTTCAATTGGAGAAATTTGACAGATTGGAGTAGCTTCATGTGCTGGCGTCTGTACGTATCGAACAATCCTGTCTCTTGCAAAACAGGTACTGATTCGATTATATGAAAACGATTATCTTAGGCATCAGTCAAATATCCACCAAGAATTTTCTTTGTCGTAAGGTTACCCTGGTGTCAGATTTATTCAAGCCCATTAGGCTACTGACATGGCTTGTTGAATGTTGTCTAAAATAAATAAATTAAATTAAATAAAAATGGTTTTTATTCACGTAGACTGTAAAGAAGCGCTTGTAAATAGTCAGAACATGTTTGTAGTAATATAGTTATGTATACATAATCATCAATATTAAGGTACACGGATTGTTAAAATATTTATACAATTTATTTTTTAATAGCAATGATATTGAGCCAGCTTGTATTAAGTTATTGTCAAGGAGATTATGTTTAAGTTTAATTATCGAAGTTTATAGTTTAAGCTATATTTTACTACATATTGTCTGAATGGTTCTGTCTATATTAAAGGGCGAATTTAATATTATTATTATGATCGACCTTGTGTTTATAGCGACGGTCGTGCTTTAAAGCTACCACCGGAACCAATGCGCCCCAACTAAGAAGACACAGCGAAGTCTAACGACTCCAACCGAGACACACAGCTTAGCGTGCCCTCCGAAGAGAGGACGCCGGTTAAACCACTTTGGCGGTGATAAATCTTTAGAAAGACTGTGAGCCTATGTGCCGACAACTTACGAACCTTAGGTAGGTACTTTACAGGCATATAATTGACGGAGACGTACTTTGTGTCCGTCAATCCAATCCTAGACTATTTGTGTTAATCTATCTGGGTTATTCTAGACCCAGAACAAATATTATGGGTCACACAAATGCTGTTGTACTGCGCGGGAATCGAACCCAGGACACGAAGTGGCGAGGCGGCAGTCTTAACCGCTGCGCCACACACACATCCTACCAAAAAATATAGTGTAATACCGCAGTGAGATCCGTGCCTCCAAAACGTAAAGCTATTATTAGTCCTGGGCCTCTACCGGCTAAGTCACCGAACATCGATTTCTTAAATGGCGGTCAAATAAATTAAGGTTAAAAATGACTTAATCAATCGTTAAATCGGCTTCCATGAGCACATGTGACGTCATAAATGGTCCGGAATCGATTGTCAACGTTGAAGCCGATTTAACGATTGATTAAGTCATTTTAACCTTTATTTATTTGAACGCCATTTAAGAAATCGATGTTCGGCGAGTTAGCCGTTAGAGCCCCTGCTTCTGACTTCAACCCGGTCGTGTCGGATAGCTGATCTATCGAATTACAAAAAGAGAGTGCACCTTTGTTTGCGTACACACTCCTGCATTATAATATATACACACATCAACAAAGTCTAGGGATACGTTATTTTGAAATCAAACATGGCTTTATTGTTTAAAACCTATTTAGTTTCCTTTAAAAGTTTATTTACAGATTTAAACCTTGTCTATTCTTTATTCAAAATTTAAAAATTAAAATGAGAAACAAATGAAAACACGCAAAGCACAGCGCAATCTTGAGTTGTATCTAATTTCAAGAAGTTGCATTAAAATTTTTTTTGCGTGTAAATTGAAGAAAACCTGATAAATTGTTTTATTTTCTTTTCTCAATTGGTTGTGTAAGCTTTTTAGCGTCATGCCACGCCATCATTTGAGTCGAGATGAAATGTTACGGGCAGTTGGCATGTTACAAAACGGTGCTATTCAACGCGTCGTTGCTGAGTCTCTGGGCACAAGCCAAAATGTGGTATCCAGGCTGTGGTCACGTTATCGCGCTACTGGAGATGTGGCAGAACGGCACACAGGTAGATATCGTGTTACCACTCAGAGACAGGATCGATTTCTCCAAATGACCGCCAGAAGACTACCCAATATCACAGCGATGCAACTAGTGCAAAGGCTCCAGGAGGGTCAGCAGCTGCTGGTGAGCGACCAAACCGTGCGAAGGAGGCTGCATGAAGTTGGTCTTCATGCTCGCAGACCGCTACGAGTCCCAGCGCTGCGACGTGGCAATCGCGGTAGGCGACTTTTATGGGCTCAAGAACATTTGACATGGAGTGATCAACAATGGTCATTGGTGCTGTTCACTGATGAGTCCCGCTATGGATTTCATCCAGATTCGAGACGAACACGCGTTTGGAGAACTCCAGGCAGGGTCAGCCGTCTCCGACATCCACAGGAGGTCCACTCTTACCAAGGCGGGACAATTATGGTGTGGGCAGGAATACGAATCGGCGGACGAACCCAACTCATTTGGATTCAGGGCAGCATGACTGCCCATAGATACCGTGAGGAGGTAGTAGAACGTGTCATTGTCCCGCTCAGGGCCCTAACGGGGCAAGAATTTCAGCTCATGCATGACAATGCACCTTCCCATACAGCGCGGCTGGTGAGGGCCGCCCTTCGAGAACACGATGTTCAGGTATTAGATTGGCCTCCACAGTCGCCAGACTTAAACCCAATTGAACACGCCTGGGACATGTTACAGCGAAGAGCATTGAGGGATTTTCCGCCCAACTTGACAACAGAAGAACAACTTTTCGAACATTTAAAAAGAACTTGGGACTGCATACCCCAGCAAGACATTGACACCTTAATTTTAAGTATGGAAAATCGTTGCTGCTGTGTGATTAATGTTAGAGGAGGAAATACCGATTACTGATTATCAGATTTGGTAAGATTTTTATTCATTTAATTCGATTGAATAATTTTATAAGAATAAAATGTTTTTGTTCACTCAGTAATTTTCTATGGCTTAATTAATTTAAGACTTTTATTAATTAGAAAAACAAAATCGCATCGTGTTGTTAATGTTTAAATATCGGCCATGAAATTATCTTTAATTCTTCCATTTACAGTCATAACAAAATGTTTATAGTTTTCTAGATAATCAATGAAATGTTCAATATCCCTAGATTGTGTTGATGTGTGTATGTCTTCTTTGAGACATACCACTGAGGACAGGAGTATTATTACCACTCTTCGGATATATCCTAAAGTTATGCACTTTACCAGACTAAAATCCTACTAATATTAAGAATGCGAAAGTTTGTGAGTATGCACGTATAGATGTATGTATGTTTGTTACTCTTTAACATATAAACTACCGAACGGATTTTGATGAAACTTTGTAGTAATATAGCTTTTATATCAGAATATGCGTATTAAACCGCGGGTTAGTCTAAAATAATAATATCTAGGGACAATGTCACACAGATCATCCTAGCCCCAAACTAAGCAAAGCTTCTACTATGGGTACCAGGCGACGATATACATACTCATATAGATAGATAAATACTTATATACATAGGAAACATCCATGACTCAGAAACAAATATTCGTACTCATCACACAAATATTTGCACTTACCGGGATTCGAACCCAGGACCACCAGATTCGTAGGCAGGAGCACTACCAACTAGGCTACGGTGACCGATAATTACTTGTACTTGGAAATATTAAATCCTCAAGGCCAAAAAAATATATGAGCTCTTAAATTTTGTTGCACCTTTGGGTAAAAAGTATACATACCACCTCACTATTGTATTTTTACGTCTCTACGGAATAATAAAGTAATGCTTCTGCCCGTAATACGTAGGTAATGTAAAACATCGCTACGTACCTTACACGAAAGTCCTTTTTACGTTTTAATGTTTCCAGCAGCCCGTGAAAAGGGCCACAAAGCCGCAAATGTCACAATTTATCTCCAAGCGACGACTTGACCCCACATTTTTTAATTGAAACAAGTGAAAACCTCAAAGGGTTTTAACTTGTACATATCTCTCTTCCTAATTGAAAAAGTCACGTTGACAAACAACCCTTCTGACAACAGACAGTAACTCGGCTTTACAATTACGCATACAAATGAGATTCCATTTTATGAAACCGTCGTCATGTCATGATAGATTAATCTTTTAATAACGATCAAGTTAAGCCATGGTACCAATGTTGGTCAGCTGGGGGTTGCGGAAGTATCGTATGTTCCCGCGACCCCCGGCACAGGTGTGAGATGGAACACCGGGGTGGTTTTTAGTTAGTAGGAGTCTGACAGACCCCTCCGCCTCCCCCAAGGCGGAGGACATCCATGCAGTATTTTCCGACCCGCAAAAAAAAAAAAAAAAAAAAATCGTACCAATGTTGGTGTCAACTGCAAGCGGCTACACTGACGGCGGTAACAACGTATCAAAGAGTTTGTTATGTGTCCGCTAAATAGTAATTAAACCTTGTTTATATAAAACCTGTTTACAATACAAACGATGTCAAAGTCAAAAATCATTTATTCCGTAATAATTGGAACGAAGTTCCTTATCGCGCGTTGTGAATGGGGGCTAGACGGAAAAAAATCTTACGAAAAGTTGTCACGACACTTTTTCCAGCTGTGCGGCGTGCGCATGTTTCTCTGTCTGTCTCTCTCTCTCTCGCTTATAGAAAGCAAGCCAGATATTTTCATTTCTATCAGGTTTTTTGTACATAATAAATAATAAGAAATAACTTCGTTCCATCCGGGTGTCCCTTGACACCTCTCAAGTTTTTTTACATTTATGTGGTATCGTCATTTTTTTACCCTACCGTGCAGTGCATGACGTGATATCTACTGGGAAACACTGCCAGAAAACTCAGTAGGAATCCTTTTTTAAAATAAAATATGCTTAAGATTAATTACAATCATGTGTGTGGACTCAGAACAACTCAATCCCAAGCACTTTTGTCACTTAAATAGTCAGAAATTTTGTAATATGCTATTGCTACACAATTTGGCTTTAATAATTATTTTAAACTTATTCGTTGCCAATTCTCTAATATCATTGGGAAGTTTGTTATAGAATCTTATACATTGCCCCATAAAAGAGTTACTTATTTTGTAGAGACGGGTAGTAATATATAATTTTTTTACATTATGTGTATCGCTCCTTTTACAGAAGGAATCAATATTTTTATGCACATATAGTGGGTTTACTATCTGTACTTTTGGAACAAAGAATTTCGGCTACAGGTTTAATGAACAGCGGACATCACCCAACTGTGCAACTCGACAGCTTGTGCTCACGCTCGCATCCATCGTCTGGTCATGCAAAGAAAGCCTCCTAGGTATCGTCATGTATTTAAAAAAACAACTATGATGGACATTTAAGACACAAGAATATGCGCAAACGTAATTAGTTAACACATATCATTCAGTATTGCTAAAGTTTTAGATAAATTAATTAATTACAATTGTAAGTTCCAATGCACACCAATTTTGTGTTTATTGCGCTTTTCAAAATGAATAAAAATAAAAATAAAATACTCTTAATCCGAAAACGTGATAAAGACAGCTTCAAACTCTGCCCGGCGAGAGAGGAGAATAGCCAAGTTGAAGAATTAAAATTTTTTTGGTTTAACCCGGTTTTTAAACCCATTTTTTTACGTTTGGACATGGACCAACGGGGCTTACTTACTTATCGTATGGGCAGTGGTTACCCTAGTGTCAGAGTTGTTCAAGCCGCCCAATAGGCCTCATACATGGCTTGACGACTGTTGCCTAATGGCTACAACCGTGACCGACAGCTTAACTTGCCCTCCGAAACACGGAGACGCTCAGCAATTAAACCACTTTGGCAGTCACCCATCTATGGACTTACCGCGAGCCTACTTGCTTAACCTCGCCGATCGCTTACGGACCGGAACATCTAGCTATGAGCGCCTCAACGGATGGATGGATGTCTGGTAACACCAGCGCTGTAAACATCGGCTGCGTATTAAATATTGAAAATAATATAATTAATGCTTTAACTAGCCTACATAATAGTGAAATTTAGTGTAAATATTAGACTACGCAAGTGATAGTGTTAGTGACTAAAATAAACAACTATAAGGAAACATATAAAAGTGTTATGATAACAGTGACGAAATACTTATAAACTTTGTAAACAAACATAAACACCCTTATTTAGGCAACATAGCAAGTGTTTTATAGTTCAAGAAGAATAACTCAATTAATAATCTAAAAGAAAAGAAAAGAAATCAAGAAATAATGTAAAAATAGCAAGAAATAGAACCGTTGAAAGACCATTTTTTAAAAGTGAACTTTGTACCTTAACTAACGCTCCAGTGACGAATAGCTGAGCCTAAAATAAAATTGACAAATTCTAGGGTTGCCACTACAAAGAACACCCGAATACGACTCCCAGCGCCATCTAACAGCGAGGAGTTAAAAACAAAAATCACACGTCTTGGACACTAGTAACAGTGCTGCCACCACTAAAAAACAAATTAGTAATACCACAACGCCATCTACTAGTGGGGAGCTGAATTAAAATTGACACCTAATATTAGGAATAGTGTTGCTACACCAAAAAAAAGTTGGTAATACTACTATAATAAACTGATCATAAATTGGTAGAATATACAAAATTACATTGTTTTAAGAAATACAAATCCGCTATGTCCGAAAACGTCACATTCAGAAAATGCCGCCCAACGAATTCATTAGATGAATTGATTCAATCCTTGTTTAATTGTACTACTAATAGCCTGCCAGATACTTCGCTACAATACAATGAAGACAATAATGAATTGCATGAACGAATTAAAAAACTCACTACTGATTTACAATCTGCCCACCAAGAAATCGAAACTTTATTATGCGAAAATGTACAATTAAAAGCGAACCTTGAAAAAACAAATAAAATAATTGACATTTACAAAAAAGTTACTGTAGATGATACACGCTATCATACTCCATCATCTATACAAAAAAGAGTCAAGAACAGAAATTCCGCAAATAATACACCGAGGAATGAAAATAAAAAAATTAAAAACATAGAATGCAACCCAATGTCTACTCCACTATCAACTTTATGTAATACCAGCACTAAATGTATAAGGGAAGAAATAAGGAAAACCATATATAAAAACGTTGAAACAGAAACGACGGAAGATCTGCACAGGTCCATAATAACTAAATTAAATAAAAATACGTACAACCATAAGGACAGCAATTTAAACATGACAATAAAAAAGAAAAACAAATTATGCATTATAACAAACGGTGGAACTAACAGGAGCAAACTAAGAATTATTCAAGATACTTTCGCTGATAGATACCAATATTGTCATTACATTGCTCATAATGCTACTACAAAACAAATGTTAGCAAATATTCATTTGAAAGTTAAGGATTTCGATATGGATGATTACTGCCTGGTAATGATGGGCGAAACTGATTTTAAAAGGTCCGATAACTATATAGAATTGGTAAAAAATATCAGAGAATGTCTAGAGCCTGTAACCAATACAAACGTTATTTTAGGCCTCCCTACCTACATTCGAGGAGCACCTATCTATAATTACAAAATTGAAACATTCAACAATTTCCTGTCTCTGGACGTACAGACACATAACTATGCGTATATATTTGACTCCAACCAAGAGCTGTCTCTCGACATGTTTTCCTATCACACAGGTCATCTTAACCGTTATGGAATCAAAAACATTTACGAAAACATTCTGAAAAATATACTTGTTGACTTGACAATCTTCAGTCAACAAAAATTATTAATACCAATACAGGATAGTGGACAGATTGCAGTAGAAGCCCCCAATATACCCTCCGATGCATCGAACAATTCAAACTCTCGGTTTTTTCGTTTATAACAACATACACATTATGCATCAGAACATTGCTGGTCTATTAAACAAATCTAACGCCCTCACTGTACACTTAAATGAACTTGAGACAACCGGACGCATGGTTGATGTTGTATGCGTAACGGAACACTTCATGACACCTGAATGTGAGGATATGTTATATATTCCTAACTATCACCTGGCAACAAGCTACTCTAGGAATAAGAAGAGAGGAGGCGCGTGCATATTATTAAAAATTGGTCACAAATATACAACCTGGAACATTACTAATCTGTCTGTAATTAATATTATAGAATGTTGCGCCATTGAACTTGTCGAACACCGTGTTGTTATAATTTGTATATACAGAGTACCACAGTCAAACCTAGACACATTTTATGATAGACTAAATATAATTTTACGCAAAACATGTGATAACACAAGTAAAAAGGTTGTCGTCTGTGGAGATTTTAATATAGACTTTATAAACAAAAGCCGACAAACATTAGAATTTGAAAATTTTCTGTTAAGCCATAACTTGACACTACAGTTTAATAAACCAACTAGACTTATAAGTAAAACTTGTATAGACAATTTTGCACATAATTTAAAAAGATGTAAAGGTGAAATAATTGATTTTGGTCTCTCTGACCACACCGCACAGTTATTTAAATGCCCGGTAAAGAAAACTTGCTCTATTAAATCTTGGCGTATTAAAAGGCGTGACTATAGCAGAGAAAACCTTATAAAATTCAAAGAATGTCTCGAAAGCCTTGCGTTTTCTGAAGTTTATTCCTCCAGTGAACCTAATGAAGCATATGCACACTTTATAGATTTGTTCTTATGTTTTTATGACTTATGTTTTCCATATAGAATAATCACTAAAACCCTAAACAAAAAGGCAAAATGGATTTCACGTGGTATTAAAGCCTGCAGTAAACGAAAAAGAGAACTTTTACAGCAATACTATAATAATCCTAATCAAAAAAGTAAACTTGACTATAAGACATACTCAGCAAGATTTAAAAAAATTGTTAACTTAACACAAAGATCGCAAAATGATTTTTACATAAAATCAGCACTTAATAAATCAAAAGCGACCTGGTCTATTATCAACAAGTCAAAATTGAATTTACCAAAAGAACCTATAACTGAAATTCACATAAACAACAGCATAGTTACAAATCCCACCAAAATAGCCAATTACTTTAATGACTTCTTTACTGACCCTTTATTGCCTACTATGAATATGATGACATAAATAATTTTAGTACTGATGACATCAATAATTTCAATGACATAAATAATCCTAATATTAATGACGTAAATAATCTAAACAAATTTAATATTTCTAATTATCACCAATGCAGCAAGTCAATGTTTATGAAACCAACAATTCCACAAGACGTAATAAAAGAAATTAAAACATTAAAAAACACTAACAGCGTGGGCTATGATGGCATATGTACGAAAGTTTTAAAACATGTCGCAAATACGATAGCGCCACACATTAGTTACATTATTAACTTAAGCATCATACACGGAATTTATCCCGAGAAGCTTAAAACGTCAATAGTAATACCATTACACAAAAAGGACGCTAAAACAGACTTAAAAAACTACAGACCCATCGCTTTAATACCTATTATTTCTAAAATTTTTGAAATGGTAATATACAATTCTTTGTACTCATACTTAGAGAAATACAAAATATTGACAAAAGAACAGAATGGGTTTCGTAAAGGCAAAAGCATTAATTTGGCAATTTATAATTTAATAAAATCAATTCTACCTAACATGGATAAAAGAATACCCATTTGCGCAATATTTATGGACATGACGAAGGCCTTTGACTGCGTAGACCATAATATTCTCATAAAAAAAATGAGTGCATACGGAATAAGAGGTAATGTACTCAATCTTATGCAATCATACCTAAATAACCGAAAACAAATAACAGAAATCACTCAGATATGTCCAAAAGCAGCCAAAGAGCAAAAAAGCACATCTCAGCCCAAAATTGCTAAATATGGAATACCACAGGGCAGCGTATTAGGACCATTGTTGTTCCTAATTTACATAAATGATCTCCCGAGACACATTAAACACCCCATGGTATTATTTGCCGATGACAGCACGGTAATAATAAAATGTGATGATCACAATACTTATGAGTCCGAAATAAATAACACACTAAAAATAATAATTCGGTGGCTAACAAATAACAATTTACAAATAAACCTAAATAAAACCAAAATTATGCATTTCCATCAGAGATTAAATATTAGTGACATCAGTTTGATTTATGAAGGCGAAATAGTAAATTCAATTAATTTAACCAAATTTTTAGGTATACATATCGACAACCAATTATCATGGAAAACACATGTAGGTGAGATCTGTAAAAAATTGAACAAATCAGCCTTTGCTCTGTATAAATTAGCCAAAATAGCTAATCGGGAATCTGTCCTATGTGCCTATCACGGAAATGTCGTATCCGTTCTGAGGTACGGCATTATATTCTGGGGTAAATCAGTCTTGAAAGAAACTATCTTTAAAGCCCAGAAAAGATGCATCAGAGCCATATGCGGCCTTGAAACAACTACAAGCTGCCAACCATATTTTAAAAAATTAAAATTGTTAACATTGCCCTCATTGTATATTTATGAGGTAAGTATGTTTGTTAGGACGAACACTTACTTATATAATATTGCATATAAAAGTCATTACAGAAAACTACGTGACAAGAATAAACTGGAGCTTGAGATCACATATGGCGCCGGCACAGCACTGCTGAGTAAAAGTTTTCTTTGCATGGCACAAAAAATATTCAATAAATTACCAGATGACATTAAAAAATTAACTATAACGCAATTTAAAAAATGTCTAAACAAGTTTTTGGTAGATAAATGTTATTATACAATTAATGATTTCCTAATAGATAATATCGACATGAATAATTTTATTGACATTTTCCACTGAATTATATTGTATTTTAGTATTGTAATATTAAATATTTGCACGCCTTGTTGTGGCAAAATATAGAGATACCTACTAACCCTATTCTGTAACAACATTATGTACTGACCTATATTGCAAATAAAATAATTTGATTTGATTTGAACGGGGCAACCGCAGATAATGTGGTCCTGGATTCAAATCCGGATCGGCCAAAAAGTGATTTTGGGATTTATTCTAAAAGGAAAATTTCTCGGTATCAGCTCAAAAAAGAGTTGGCGGTATTAAATCCCGTGCCACAGAGAGCACGTAAAGCGTCCATCCTGTACCTTAACTCTTTCCGGTTGTGTCGCCAGGTGACGAATCGGGTCATGCGAGTGATGTAATAGAAAGCGCCCCTGTCCTGCACCAATGGCTTATCTCGATTGCGATTGTCCACCGTGCCCGAAATTCAAACTTGAGGACGTTATTATTCATAAGTTAAAATTGGTGTAAAGGTTAAAATAGCATATTTACTAAAGTAAAGCCTTAACTGACTGGCATTAATTCGACAGAGAAACGTTATGTTGATAAATAAAGGTAAAATTGAAAAATATCGTCATACTTCCTAAGGTGCTTCCCTTCTAATGAAGATTGAGTGGGCGCCAGTCTCTCAAAAATGATAATATGCTCTTCTCCTAAATTTGTCTTGTGTTATACATAACACTAATGTGTTTGCGTTGTTTTATCTTAATATAAATTTACGTATAGTCGCCAAGAATACACTTGTACGCACACGGCTACATAATGTAGTAAAATATAAATTTCAATACATACTATTAAAAACTTCAACTAAACATAATCTCCTTGACAATAATTTAATACAAGCAAGCTAAATATCACTACCATTACAAAATAAATTGTATAAATGTTTTAACATTCCGTGTACCTAAATATCTGTAATAAGTAACTAGAAATAATAACTGTATTACTAAAAACATGTTCTGACTATTTACAAGCGCTTTTTTAAAGTCTACGTGAATAAAAACCTTTTAATTATTTTTTTTATCAAGCTATTATTTCCAGTATTAGCTGATTTCTTGTTGTATAGGATTTCCATACAATGAGAGGTCAGCTTATATTGGAAATGTATAGCTTGATATGTAGCCGTGTGTACTACGATAACAGCCCCATAACGATAACAATAATAAGGCGCTGTCTAGGTCAAAGTGCATCCAAGGTCATAACCTCGACTGTAGATATAAAAAAAAAACAAATGTTGATACGAAACAAATGTTAATGGGGCTGCCTCAATTTGTTTTGATTTGTACTGTATTGAGACACAATAAACATATTAGATTTTTTTTTATATATATATACGAAGCTGGTGGTCCTGGGTTCGAATCCCGATAAGTGCAACTATTTGTGTGATGAGCACGAATATTTGTTTTAGAGACAAGGATGTTTTCTATGTATATATAAGTATTTATCTATCTATATAAGTATGTATATCGTCGCCTGGTACCCATAGTACAAGCTTCGCTTAGTTTGGGACTAGGATGATCTGTGTGACATTGTCCCTAAATATTATTATATTATTATTATTATAATGGTTATTAGTCATGTGAATCTATGTATCCATACTCAGTTATGGTTGGACAAAATTTTATTTCATTGACTATAACATATTCATTATCATCATCATCAGCCTTATATCATCCACTTATATAAGCCTCCCCCAAAAGTTTCTTAAACGTTGTCAATTGAAAGAATTGCCTTAGTCACCCCACTTGGCTGGCGAATTGGCGACCGCAGTGAGGTTGTGGCTAGTACACAGGTGGCGCTGCTTCCCGAGTACCTACCTGCTGTATTCCCTAGTCGAATTTCGGGACACCCACGGAATGGTATGGGGTGGCCCTATTATTATTTTTCAGCTGGAAACCATACATATTATTAAAGCACAATTATGAACTAAAGAAAGGGAAGACCACGTCGAACATTCTCTGACCAAATTGGAGATGTTCTCAAGAAAGGGCAGGTCAGAAGTACCCTTAACCGGCGAACATGTATGAAGAATATAATGACAGTAATCGAGGCAAAAGAAGTATGCAAAGATCGTGACAAATGGAAATCCGTTGTCTCTGCCTACACCTCTGGGAAACAGGCGTGAGTCTATGTATGTGTATGTATGTATGTATGTATGAACTAAAAATCAAACTACAAGACTTTACTTTATCTTATGAACACTGGTTACCCTAACGTCAGAGTTGTCCAAACCGCCCAGTACGCCTCTATCATAATAATATATCGACTGTTGTCTAACGACTCCAACCGGGGCCGACAGCTTAAGGTGCCTTCCGAAGCACGGAGACGCTCAGGAATTAAACCAGTTTGGTGGTCACCCATCTATAAACTGGTCGCGTGCCTAGGAGCTTAAGTTAACGGTAAATTAAAGGCCGGTAAGAGCAACTACTTGTGAGCGTCTTACAGTCTTTCCTAATTAAAAATTGCTTCTCTTTTGGTAAGACAATGACCCAAAAAGCTAGCGAGCAAATTTATTTTTACTCGTTTTTTATTCTGCTTTGAATTGTTACGAAAAGGCTATGAGAATATAATATATATTTAGTGTATTTTTTTAACAAAAGTTCTGATGTTTTAATATATTTTAACAATAAGAATACAAAATCACTACATACACTATCAATATATTATGAAAGTAACGTAATATTCCTAATATATATAAATTGCCTTCAACGAAAAATCCGCCTTAAGTCTTTCAAAACCCATCGGGATTCTTCCCTTATTCTCATAATTTTTCATGACATATCTTTATGCCAAAGTGATATTTTATGAGGCAAGGCTTTGGCATATATTTGGCATTCCGGCGGCTCTTGTACTGCATATCATTGAAAAAACCATGTTTCGTTTCTTTTTCCGCACACTATAACCATTTGTGTGTTTGCATTTCACAAATAAGACGCTCATAGCCAAATGTTTTCACTGGTCCGTAATTGGTTGGCGAGGTGAAGCAGCTAGGCTCGCGGTCAGTACATAGCTGGGGGACCGTGAAAGTGGTTTAATTTCTGAACGTCTCCGTGCTTCGGAGAGCACTTTAATCTATCAATCTCGGTTGTAGCCATTAGGTAACAGTCGTTAAGCCATGTCAAAGGCCTAATGGGCGGCTTGAACAACTCTGAATCTAAGGTAACCACTGCCTATACAATAAGTAAGTAACAAAGAATAAATATTATTGCGGTTTGGATTATTATTATTAATTTATTCAGAGAACAATTTTACAATCGTATTTGAATATTAACGAAACTTACATATCTACTAGACACAAAAAATAAAAAAAAGGAAATTATATAATACCAATAAAAAATACAATAATGAATAAAGCTACGACGAAACATAATTAATAAAGTCACCGTAAAATTTCTATTCGCCTACTGAGTAAAAGCACCCTTCCAGCGTAAGCTTATTTAATTTATTTTTAAATATGTTCAGACTATCGATAGTTTTAAGCTCAACTGGCAGGAAATTAAATATTTTAACCGCTTGATATCTACAGCCATGCATCGCGACATTTAACCTTGGTTGCAAAGGAACCTCCAAATCTTTCCTTCTAGTATTAAGTCTTAGTTCTCTTTGTGCTTGCATTTCGTACTTACACTGATGTTGAATAACATCTAGTTATTACTATACCGTAAATTGCTAGTAATTGATTGTAAAATCGCCCGCGCGATGAAAGTATTTATTCACGTATAAACGGATGAATGAAAAGAGTTGCACAAAAAGGTTTTTCTCGCAATTTTGGTAGGTACAGAAATTCAATGCGTGCATTTCTGTACCTACCAAAATTGCGAGAAAAAATCTTTTAGTGCAACTCCGTCCATTCATCCGTTTTCGACAATGAACGAATAAATAAAATTAAAAGTACGAATGGTAGAAATACACACATCAACACAATCTAGGGATATTGAACATTTCATTGATTATCTAGAAAACTATAAACATTTTGTTATGACTGTAAATGGAAGAATTAAAGATAATTTCATGGCCGATATTTAAACATTAACAACACGATGCGATTTTGTTTTTCTAATTAATAAAAGTCTTAAATTAATTACGCCATAGAAAATTACTGAGTGAACAAAAACATTTTATTCTTATAAAATTATTCAATCGAATTAAATGAATAAAAATCTTACCAAATCTGATAATCAGTAATCGGTATTTCCTCCTCTAACATTAATCACACAGCGGCAACGATTTTCCATACTTAAAATTAAGGTGTCAATGTCTTGCTGGGGTATGCAGTCCCAAGTTCTTTTTAAATGTTCGAAAAGTTGTTCTTCTGTTGTCAAGTTGGGCGGAAAATCCCTCAATGCTCTTCGCTGTAACATGTCCCAGGCGTGTTCAATTGGGTTTAAGTCTGGCGACTGTGGAGGCCAATCTAATACCTGAACATCGTGTTCTCGAAGGGCGGCCCTCACCAGCCGCGCTGTATGGGAAGGTGCATTGTCATGCATGAGCTGAAATTCTTGCCCCGTTAGGGCCCTGAGCGGGACAATGACACGTTCTACTACCTCCTCACGGTATCTATGGGCAGTCATGCTGCCCTGAATCCAAATGAGTTGGGTTCGTCCGCCGATTCGTATTCCTGCCCACACCATAATTGTCCCGCCTTGGTAAGAGTGGACCTCCTGTGGATGTCGGAGACGGCTGACCCTGCCTGGAGTTCTCCAAACGCGTGTTCGTCTCGAATCTGGATGAAATCCATAGCGGGACTCATCAGTGAACAGCACCAATGACCATTGTTGATCACTCCATGTCAAATGTTCTTGAGCCCATAAAAGTCGCCTACCGCGATTGCCACGTCGCAGCGCTGGGACTCGTAGCGGTCTGCGAGCATGAAGACCAACTTCATGCAGCCTCCTTCGCACGGTTTGGTCGCTCACCAGCAGCTGCTGACCCTCCTGGAGCCTTTGCACTAGTTGCATCGCTGTGATATTGGGTAGTCTTCTGGCGGTCATTTGGAGAAATCGATCCTGTCTCTGAGTGGTAACACGATATCTACCTGTGTGCCGTTCTGCCACATCTCCAGTAGCGCGATAACGTGACCACAGCCTGGATACCACATTTTGGCTTGTGCCCAGAGACTCAGCAACGACGCGTTGAATAGCACCGTTTTGTAACATGCCAACTGCCCGTAACATTTCATCTCGACTCAAATGATGGCGTGGCATGACGCTAAAAAGCTTACACAACCAATTGAGAAAAGAAAATAAAACAATTTATCAGGTTTTCTTCAATTAACACGCAAAAAAAATTTTAATGCAACTTCTTGAAATTAGATACAACTCAAGATTGCGCTGTGCTTTGCGTGTTTTCATTTGTTTCTCATTTTAATTTTTAAATTTTGAATAAAGAATAGACAAGGTTTAAATCTGTAAATAAACTTTTTAAGGAAACTAAATAGGTTTTAAACAATAAAGCCATGTTTGATTTCAAAATAACGTATCCCTAGACTTTGTTGATGTGTGTATGCAATTTATATACCTTATTACCTTAAATAAATGCTTAATCTTATGGTAACAAATTGCGAAGGAAATATTTTGATTTTCTTGAGGAAGTAGGTCCAGGTTGGGCAGCAAAACTTCCAAGTATCAGTTCAGGTGGGGTATCTATGAGAAGGGACTTGATTTTCACATTACATAATGATTTAATTTTGTGCCGCCTGTTGAGTTTGACTGCCGTTTTAATTTCAACCGCAGATATTATGGCCTTGGTTTCAAATCGTGGGTTGGGCCAAAAATTGATTTTGAGATAGGGTTAAAGAAAATTTCTCAGTGCCATCCCGAGGCCTGGGATTTGGCGGTATTTTCGTCGGTTCTATGCTTAACCTATTTCCGGTCGTGTCGCTAATAGTTCCATCAGACTATAAGATTAATGGAATAGAAAGTGCCCCTGTGCTTGCGCACATACTTGTGCTCTATAATATCTCCCGCACAGATGGCTAGTATCATTAGACACTGGCAGCCATGTGCAAAATTCAGCCAGAAGGATTATTATAATGACCAAAACATATGAAAAAAGGCACCGTTCTTTCCATCATTTCCGAATTTTGTGGATGAATATTTACTTGCATATTACAGGAGAAATTAAATGGCGGAAGAGTAACTAAAACACTTTATCGGATATCTTAAAAATCTTTCACATAAAACTCAGTCAGACGTCTAGTTATCAGAGGTTTAATAAAATTGTGGCTTCTAAGTAAAATCTGTGAATGTTGCGGAACCTATTGTATCAGTTAAACTCGAACTTAGCTGTTATTCATAAAAATACAAAAGGTATTATGATATTAGGTAGGTGCCTATGAAACGAACTCCCCTATGAACGAACCGCATAACCTAACACATTAGTGGGCTGCGACCAAAATGGATGCTACGAATCCTTTCACGATGTGTGGAAAATCTATACCTAATAATTGGCTAAGTAAAGCTCTACTCGGTATATTTTAACAAGTCAGTACAGTGGGTGTACTATAACAAATCGAATGCCAAATATTCGAATATCATTTGATTGACCAATTTAAATCAAATGTCTAAATATTCGAAGTTCATAATCATCATCATCATATCACTGCTGGACAAAGGCCTTCCCAAGGATCCTCATAATGGACGAACTTGTACTGCCCGCATCCAGGGACTTACCGCGACCCTTGCCTTACTTTTTTGATTACGTAATCTCTGCTCGCTACGTTACTCATAAAAAATGAATAGGTACAGTTTTTTATATGATAGCAAGGCAAACGAGCAAGTGTGTCAGCTAATCATCATCACCGCCGCCCATGTACAGACGCCAGCAGATCAAGCTACCCCAATCTGTCAAATTTCCCCAATTGAAAGTGAACCTTATGCTTTTGTGATAAAGTTGGTCAGCAAACGAACAAGTGGGTCAGCTAATCATCATCACCGCCGCCCATGTACAGACGCCAGCAGATCAAGCTTCCCCAATCTGTCAAATTTCCCCAATTGAAAGTGAACCTTATGCCTACGTGATAAAGTTGAAAATCTATAAAAGACATTTGACAGATTTGGGTAGCTTGATGTGCTGGCGCAACACCTGAGGAACCACAACTCCGTTGCCGGCGTTTAAGAAAGGAATAAGCTCACTTCTTGAAGGTTGCCATGTCATACCGGATCGGAAATACCTCCGCAGTTAATTGATTCCACAGAGTGGCAGTGCGCGATAAAAGTTCCTTAGTTTTAATTGTAAAACAAAAATATTTGTAAGTAAGACAAGCTAAATAATAAATCTAAATTTGCATTGTGATCGTATTCTTATTTACCCCCACGGGTGTGTAAATTTATCTTTAAATGCGGAATTTGGCACGCCTTAGGTATCCCCAAGGCGTACCTTAAAGTTAGATATCGTACTAACATGTGTCGATATTAATAATGCGATTTGCAATGTCGTTTTTAAGAGGTGACATTTACGGATAGAGTTAATGAATGCCAAAGGTTAACTTTACGGGATAATTTACAAGACATTTAAATGCTGTCATACTAGGTAGGTATTCAAAAATCAATCCTATTTTAATAACGTATATATACCCTCAATATTTATTTTAGTATGTAATTTTATAACCAAGTCCAAGATCTATAAGAACCAAACTATATGTATAAATACAGTTTTTGAATGCGAAACATTAACTTTGTGCATTGGCATATTTTACAATATCTTCTTAATTCCGTTATAAGGAATTAAGTAAATATCTATCTTTGTTTACTCACAGTATTAAATAAATAATAAATAAATCATCAGATGGGATATGGCATATATATTGGCATATATAGTATAGGCTCTACCTAGTTTGGGATCATACAAACTACTATTGCAACCAAACAACTGATAAACATACTTATATATTTCTTAATATATAGGTAAATATTATAGATAAATTACGCCCAGACACGAACTAAAACGTGGTCATCACAAAAAGATTTGTCCCGGGTGGGAATCGAACCCACGACCTCAGGCTCAGCAATCAGGGTTACTAAACACAAGCCCAACATGCCAATCTACATATACCACATGTAACTTAATTAACGCACATCCTGAAACTAGTTTGTTCAGAATCGTTTACTGAATCGATTTATATCATTTTTAATATAGGTAAATTTTTTCCAAAACAATTAAAGCTACGAAAATAATTTTCATATTAACCCTGTACAGTCAAAACAAATTTAAATGGACAGTAAGTCAAAGAAATAAAACATTTAAAATCGCAGTTTTATTTGTATTCATACAAATTCCATCATTCAATACAAAATAAAGAAAAATAAACTTTATTCCAAGAAACTAATTTTGTAAATAACAATGCATATACATGTTAAATAAAAAATTTAGTGTATGTATTATGATAACAACATAATATTCTAATTGGGGTGTCTGAGGTTGTGCGTTAATTACGTTACATGTTGTATATTTAATCAGTACTAGTCAGTATTTAATTGTAAACCAAATTCAAGTCTTATGAAGACCTAATTATTATACATATGTATGTCAATACAATTTCACGGATTTCCACTACCCTCTAGCTCCACTACATCTAAAACAACAGCGGCCTGATTGAATGTCATTATATCTTGGTTCCATTTATGCATAGTAATGACGGGCAAAATGGTCCACTCAGCTAAGACCTTATGCGGCTTATGTTCAACTTTCCGTAATTATTATATATTGTTTAAAACGTTTTTATATTTAATTACAACTTCAACTTTTGCATGAATGTCAAGCGATTTAAGGAAAATAAATAAACATACATAATAATCAGACAAACAAAAACACATATAATCTTATTTGTGATTTGAATTTATAACCTCCTTCTTTTCAAGACGATTAAAATGTGAAGAACGATTAACATACATATACAAATTTAGGGCATTCACACCCGCTCTACTGCCCATGTCCATGCGGCAGCCATAATTGGATCATCATCTTTGAATTAGGCGTTGTGTCCACCTTTGCGTAATATATTTAAAACCTTTACCTAAAAAGAAGGCTGTAGTAAGTTTACAGCCAATGTCTGTTGCTTGGAAAAAAGTTTTATGCTATAAGGTCACCAACTGAATGACTTTTTCATTATCTAACTTCTTCTCCCGTGTGTCGATGTGACAGTCAATTTTCAATACAGTTTTAAGAAGAAAACTGGTTATGTCATTTTTCTTTATAATTAATGATTTTTTTTTTTTTTTTAATTGGTTCACATATCAGACAATACAATAACTCATTCATATAAGACACAAAAGTATATATGTACAATAATAGATAACTAAGTCTTGTATTCATGTGTTGTACTTGATTTTTAAAAATAAACAAAATAAACTAAGTCATACGTAGTTGTTTAGATCCCTGCACGAGTGAATCCGAAACGTCGAAATCCGCAGGCGAAGTAACCGACATAGCGCAATGAATTCCCAAACTGAAGTGGCAGTGGGCGAGTCATGTAGGCCGCTGAGGCAGAAAGGTTCTCGAGTGGCGACCACGAACTGGGGCTCTACCGGCTAAGTCGCCACACATCAATTTCTTAAATGGCGTTTAAATAAATAAAGGTTAAAAATGACATTATCAATCGTTAAATCGGCTTCCATGAGCACATGTGACGTCATATATGGTCCGGAATCGATTGTCAACGTTGAAGCCGAGCCCTGGACCGACGATCATTAAAAGGTCGCGGGAAGACGCTGGAGGCAGGCAGCACAAAACCGCCATTGTGGAGACCCTTGGGGAAGGCCGTTGTCCAGCAGTGGACGTCTTTCAGATGAAGTGATGAGGTCGTTTCATAAAGTCTAATTCAAATACAGAGAATTCCTTATCTTGGTATATTTATTTCATTTTATTTGTTGTTGTAGCGGCAATATAAATACCAACGGTTCGTGAGATTCAAGCCGATGTCAGACAGATGGAGTGACGCACAGACGGACAGCAGGACTTTAGTAAGAGTTCCGACATCACCCTTTTGTTGCGGAATCCAAAAAATAATCTTTGTGAATTAATCCAAAGTCTAAATTACTTCCACAAACGTGACTACATTTACCGAGTGACATTACTTTACTTTATCGTATGGGCAGTGGTTACCCTAGTGTCAGAGTTGTTCAAGTCTCTGACATGGCTTAACGACTACAGCCGGGACCGATAGCTAAACGTGATCTCCGGAGCACTGAGACGCTCAGAAATTAAATCGCTATGGCGGTCACTCATCAATATACTGACCAGTGCCTATGTGCTTAACCTCGCCGACCACTTACGGCCCGGTGAGAGCAACTGGCTGCTGAGAGCGAGACATGAAACCTGACGTTAGATAGTGTGAAACGGGGCAACACTAGGGGCTAACGTTTCAAAGCTACATATATTTTTCCTTAACTGCACCATAAATTTACATATTTTCTCGATGTGCTGAAAACAGCGGTACTATCGCGTAAAAAATGGTGTAATAAATTAAATGGAAATATGTATGTCGCCTGCACAAACGCATATATAATACAGAAAAGCTTTAGTTTTCAATAATACCGCACCATCTGCTCTGCGGAGTTAAAAGCTTTCTCTATTTAAACTATTTTATCTGTCCCCATTACGTACGGGTCTTACACACATAGATATACATACAGTACAGTCGGCAACATAATTTTTGTCACAAACAAAATTAATATAAAAATAATATCCGGGGACATTATTTACACAGGAAGGGCCATCTGATCTCAAACTAAGCAGAGCTTGTATTATGGAAACCAGATAACCGATATACTACTGATACAATTTTTTTTTAATTTACACCCAGACTCAGGACATACAGACACGTTCATGCACACAAATATCTGTCCTGGGTGGGAGTCGAACCCACGACCTCCGGCTTGAAAAGCAAGCATTTGCCAACCACGCCAATAGGTCGTAAAAATATAACATATAGAGATATCATAATAAACCGATCTCATCCCGTGGGAGGCGTAGAAGCCGACCCGAGGGAATATCTACCAGAGGACGGGCAGCAGTGTCTCTCTGTGACCATCATACTGCAATCGCCAACCCGTCTGCCAAGCGTGGTGATTATGGCATGACGATGATTCTCGGGGGATGCTTTTGTCCAGTAGTGGACTTTTTACAGCTGTTATGATATTGTTAAAGTGTTCATTCCGCTAACGCGTGTCCAGGTGCTTAACTTTGCTAATCGCTTATAGATCGGTAATCACACCTGATTATTGCTGGTTTATATGATGGCAATTAGTTACCATAGCCTATGAGATTACCAAAAAACGTGGCATCACTTACTCCTTATAAGCTGGCGCTCTTGCTCATGCGCAGGGCCACAATGTGAACAAAACAATGCTATTGTTAAGTTTTTTTTTTTTTTTTTTATGGTAACCATAAAATGGGATTTTGTGTCTAATATTTAGTTAAAGCCAGATGCTCTCACTGGCCCGTTAGTGATTGGTGAGATTAGGCAACCCGCGGTCTGTCCATAGATGGAAGACCGCCGAAGTAAGTTAATTTCTGAGCGTATCCGTGCTTTGGAGGGCACGGTAAGCTGTCGGTCTCGGCTGTAGTCATTAGGCAACAGTCATTAAACCATATCGCAGGCCTAATAGGCTTGAACAACTCTGACACTACGGTAACCACTGCCCATACGATAAAGAATTAAAGTAGTTCCTTTGTGCAATTAACTTTTGTACATAAAATGCAATAAATAAATAAATATTAATGCTAACAACTACATGTCCGGTGTTCAATTCTAGTTTTAGGCCAAAAAATAATACCACCATGTTTTTTGGCAAAAACTCAAAATACACGCTGAAAGTTGGCGGTGTTACACTCCTGTAATTCCAGCGACCGAGCTCTCCCCGGCCGTGTAGGATAGCTGTTTGATCGAATTGAGGAAATAGAGAGTGCACGTCTAGTTCGCACACCCTCCTTCGTAGTTGGCTAGTCCCCATTTAAATTGTCCACCATAGCGGAAATTCGGCCATGGGCAATATTATTCTACCGACAGTACTTTTATGCCAATCGTACGTCCCACACACATGAGATGGAACAAATTGAAAATGAAGATCAAATCCCTCATCTCTCAGCTGGTAGCATAAGGAAATTTTATGCGAGTGCACATTTTAAAATCTAATGGAACTGTCGACGAATCGGGTTGTCGTTTTTCCCTTATATTATTTTACTTAAGCTACTCTAAACATGTTTTTTTTATGATTATGTCTAATTCTCGAATTGGAAATTGACTAAACGTAACTCTTGCATTATTGTCGTCACATACACGCTTTAATCGTTACGTCTGATACCTTAAATAATTATTTCTAACTAGCTTTGCCCCGCGGTTATATCCGCGTTAAACTTTATAAATTAAAGCTTTTGTGTTAATCTAGGGTGTCAGCTAGCTCCATACCAAATTTTATTGAAATCGCTCCAGCCGTTTAGATGTGAAGAAGTAACAAACATACACACTCACACAGTCACACACTCACAAACTTTCGGCTTCATAATATTAGTGTGATTAAATTCGTGATCCAAGACAGTTGTCGTGATTTGTTCACGACTCACCGCTCAGAGCCTTTTCACTGTGTTTTAATAGGCATTTTCAGTGGTCAGTGGTGGTTACGATACTGGGACTAGTTCCATAAAAAGTGAGAACAACCGCACCCACAAACCGAAAAAAGATCGTCAAAAATCTTATGATAACTGAAAGCTTTCTATGAAAAGAGCCTGGCCTTTAAGTTTGTAGAAACTGTATAAATCCAGATAGATTTCATAAAGTTTTCTAGGAATGACTTATTATGAAGCTGAATATTCACCAAGTGTCGTTTCAGTAAACAGTGGTAAACAGTAAAATTGGTGAAAGCAATTAAACATTTTTGAAAGGCCATAATAATAAATATCTTAATAAATATATCGGGACAACCCGGACAACTAATCGACACTGTCATCTGACCCCAACTAGGCCGAACCTGTATTGTGGCAACCAGACAACGGATAAACATACTTATATATTTATAAATACATACATATATACCCAGACACAGAACAAATAATCGAGTTCATCGCCAAGATGGGGGATCGAACCTAAGACTTCTGGCTTAGCTGTCAATAAACACTCTTGGTCTAGTGGTTAGTGAATAACCATTTAAGAAGTACAGACGCCAGCACATCCAGCTACCTCAATCTGTCAAATTTCTTTTATAGATTTTAAACTTCATTACAAAAGCATAAGGATCACTTTCAATTGGGGAAATTTGACAGATTGGGTTAGCTTGATGTGCTGGCATCTGTACAAATCAGGTCATAATAAGTTTCACCATTTCAAAATATCCGCTCGGCAAGCCAAACATTAGACCTACATTTCCTGTGCAAACTTTTAGAATAGAAAATATTATATCCACAGCTTTTGAAACGGCTAAAATCAAAGTTCTGGGGTGATCCTTCCGTAGAATGGTTTTGGTTACATTTCTCCAATATCTCGACGATTCAACAAATATTGAGGAGAGACAATTTACATTTTTATTATAAAAACAGATGCTTTACGTATACGGTTTCGAAAAAAAATTATAAGATCTTCTATCGCGAGATGTTATTGTATATTTTTGATTGAAATAAAAGTTCACGTCTATAAAATATATTTTTATGATTTGGACTTTGAATATATGCAAAATATATGACTTGAATTTGACTATTGTGATTAGCCTGTTGGTCTATTAGTTAGTGACCCTGACTGCTAATCCAGTGGTCGTGGGTTCGATTCCCTTTCAGGTCAAACCTTTGTTTAATTTATCTATAATACGTATGTTTTTAGATTAGTAATTGTTTATATTTAATAAAGTTCAGTTTTATATCTAGACATAAAATGTTTTAAATTTAGTAATATTTTCTTATAACGAACTTTAAAAAATACAACAAACATATAATAAAGAAATGAGTAAAGATTTGTAAATAAAAAAACATCATAAACTTATTAGTACAAAACCACCGAAGCTATTAAGTCAAATAACTTTCTGCCAACATACCTACCTGTAACTACGTTAATCTCATTAGAACACTTCAATGATAAAATTAAAATTAACCTTGACCGTCTCCTGTTAGAATCTCTAATGTCAGATATATTTTTTTAAATAGACAACACCCGCACTAACTAGATAAATCCCTCTCTCGCGGGGTGCTTTACGAACATGTAATTCACGATCACAAAATAAATACAAACTCAGAACAATTACTTATGGGTCACGAAAATAATCATAATCCAGTGCGGGAATCGAACCCGATAAACGAAATAGCGAATAGACCGCGCCGCGCCACGCGTACATTAAAAGTCGAAATCCCTCTCAGTGTTAGGTTTATGAAAATAATGTTTACTGTGGGGTTGTGTTCCAGTAAACATAATTTTAACCTAACTCACATATTATAGGCTTATTGCCTATGTGTGAGTTTTATACAACTAAGGCTCTACACAGACGGACCGCATTTCGACTGCAATTCAACCGCAAATTGCAGTTCAAGTGCAGTTTGAATGCAGTTGACACGACTGCAATGGAACAAACGCGCAGTCCGATTGCAGTTCAATTGCAGTCGGCGTGCAGTTGCAGTTGAAATGCGGTCCGTCTGTCTAGAGCCTAACGTACCTACATACTTCTACTTTTAAAGCCTATTTTTGGCTCTCTTTAGGATATATTTAGTAGAAATTTATAAACTTTACTTTCAACTAAAACACTATAATTATATTTTTTTTATAAATCTAGCGTCGAACTTAGATATTGAGTTCCAAGAAAGGTAGCCAAGTAAAGTTTTGATTAGAAGTCGTAACTTGTAATTTTTAAATATCGCATTTAAAATATCACGAACTGGAGTACAAGATTTCATTCGGTGTTTTTGCCGCAAGGATACATATCTAACTTTGTTCAAAGGTTCCTAATACGAGGTAGACAAGGTATGAGGGCAGTTTTTTATAAACTTACACAAGATAGAAATAAAGACTATTTTCGGTATAAGTTTTATTAAACTTGCTTTAAGTCAACGGTGACTAGAAAAACTAGTAAAATATAAATTTTCACTTACACAACTTACTTATTTAATATAAATATAAAAGTTTAATATAATTTTTTTAATATAAAAGTTTCGAAATAACCTAAAAATACAACGTACGCGTCGAGCTACATACTAACACTTCAAACGTTGATACACTCGACGAATGAATATCGATGATTTGAAAAAGGATCAAAAGATTATTGAATTATTCATAGATTTCCGTTTGCATTCGAAGCTTCCTCTATAAGTTGGAACATAGTTGGAACTAACACGCCGGATGAATTCACCGCAAATCCTTGAAACTTGTGAATAAATTCCGTCACCGCAGTAACTTCAGCAATCCAGGCCTGTCACTCTTTAACTAAAGCTTATCAGTATCTCTGCATGTAATCATCTTTTAAACATTAGTCAGGACTTAATTTTTCGATAAATGACGATGATGTCACATTAGTGACTCGCTTACATTTGTTAGACGTCACTAGAAATTCTATTAATGAAGACCCAAATATCAGACTGGGCGAAAAATATCCAGTTTCATCTTTGGGTTTAACATCAATAGGGTCTATCTAAAAACTCTAATACTCATTACCCTTACAGACTCTCTAGAATTATAAATAAACATGTAATACTGTCTCATAATTAATTAGCAGTCCTTGGCCCTTCCAAAAAATTGTACCTATCTCTCTTAATATATTTGCCCACTCTAATATAAGATATTTTTTGAAAATTATTATATACTAGCTGTACCCCGCGGTTTTACCCACGTTACACTTTATAAATATGTGTTAATCCAGGGTGTCAGCTAACTCCATACCAAGTTTAGACGTGAAGAAGTAACAAACATACACACTCACACATTCACAAACTTTCGCCTTTATAATTATTAGTGTGATTATATTTTAAACTAAGTTCGTAAATTGCCATTACGAATGTTTATTCGTAATGGCAATTTACGAAAAAGACAACAACTTCTTATTAAATGCATATGAAAGTATATTGGAATGTATATACAACTAATTTTAACTTAGTTAATAATTTTTTTAATACTAATTTTTTTCTGGGTAATCTCGAAACGGCTGAACCGATTCCGACGATAGCGTTTTTAAATAGGTGATTTTATAAGGAGTAATATAGTGTATCTTACATCTAAAAACAAACAAATTTTCAAGGCAAAATATTCCCCAAAAATAACTTTTTGATTTTTGTTTTTGGTTTAACCCCGCCACCTGCTCACGGCGTAAGATTTATAAAAATGTTTACAACCTTAAACATTTGTTTGTTTTCACCCCTTTGGGGACCGAATTTACCGTATATGTAAACTATCTACACACTCATTCAGTTACAGTACACTCTATGTATCTGCATACTTTCAAAAGAAACAACGCTTCATGTACTCGTATGTATACTTTTTTGTAATTTGACTCCCTGGACATGCAATTTAGCTAGTGCCATAGTATATTAGCACGCAGTAATAAATGACCTGTCTTTTCTTACGATCACAGCGTGTTTCAACGGTTTCCGCTTGACGAGGATAACTCACCACATACAAATACATATGCATAGTCTGACATTATTGGAACAAGCTTTTAAAGAATTTTGACAAGTTGTCTTTTATAAATCAGTCGACTGCAAGTGAGGCGCCTTGTTTAAAATGAAATAATAAGGTTTTTATTCACGTAGACTTTAAAAAAGTAAATAAAAAAATTTAAATAGTCAGAACATATTTGTAGTAATACAGTTATTATTTCTAGTTACTTATTACAGATATTTAGGTACACGGAATGTTAAAACATTTATACAATTTGTTTTATAATAGTAGTGATATTTAGCTAGCTTGTATTAAGTTATTGTCAAGGAGATTATGTTTAGGTTTAATTATTGAAATGTATATTTTACTACATATTTTCTGAATGGTTCTGTCTATATTAAGGTATGAGTCGTCGCTATTACCTCTTTTTTGCATTAATAAATAGGACAATTATGTGTGTGACCCATAAACGATGTGTCGGATTGTACAGTCACATGAAAGTTTCTAATGCCTTATTTTGTTCTAGGTAAGTCGTGATATCGTCACCCGGATCCGTCCAAATAGGTTACAAAACATGTAAGTACATTAGAGTAGTTACAGCTAATTCTGCCCTGTGGAACGTGCAAATTATAAGGTTTACTATTACCTTTTATGATTAACTTTGTTCTGTATATTTTATTGCCATTTCATGCATATTTCTATACTAGATACAGGCTGGCCGAGGAGTTGACGTTCAAACGCAAAATTTTGATACTTTAGTATCTAAATCCGAATCACCCCCATGTTCTACGATTTTGCGTAGTTTTTTATATAGCGAATTTTTTTAATGACATTTTTCGTTAAATTCACCTAACATCAGTCTTCGATTTGTTGAACATTTCTGGATCAGTTTTTTTTTGTGATAACTAATTAGCATAGTTTAACACCCTAAAAAGTGTGGTTTATCTAATCATTGCAGAACTGACTTAGAATTTATTCGAATGTTCAGAATTAGGGTTAGAGATCAGAACTCATAAATTTTCAAAGTATCCAAAATTTAAATGGCGATATTATGGGGGTCATTCGGATACTCCTGATCATAAAGTATCTAAATTTTGCGTTTGAACGTCAACTCCTCGGCCACCCTGTATACCAGCAAGGCACGGTAAAAATGTTTCTAAAATACTCGTTTATTTTGACCTAATAACTCTTTCCACGTCAACGGAGTTTCGACAAATATACAGAGTTACTTGTAAAACACCAAGAGCAAGACTAGATAGCTAACACCATAAGCAACAAATTTCGTACTACGAGTTCGGACATAACTCATTGAGAAGAAAATGATTATACATGGATGACTGCCGACTAGAGAAATGGGTCAAGTTCAAAGGTACTAGCGCTGCAGCCGTCTCCACGCCCTAACAGGGTTATGTTTATGTAATCTTTGTGATGCGCGTAGAGTTACATAAACATTGAAGCGGTAAATTAAATTAATACTTATGTTTGTACTAAAGTAAAATATATCATAATGTCAAATTTCAAAATATATTTTCCAAAAAAACAGCTAAAAAAATGGCAATGGTAAGGTTGTCTGAAACCAGTTCATCACTAATATTCAATACTACTGTTTGATCTCTTAATCTACTTTTACCAGTTTCAGAATTAATTATTTGCCAAGCTGATTTTATTTTATTATCAGATTTTTTAATTTTATCTCTTATGTATAAAGATTTAGCTTGAATGCACACCTTTTTAAAATAATTTCTAACATAATTAATAAAATTGACATCAGGGTTATAGGACCTTCTGTCATACAACGCATATAAAAAGTAATATTTGTGTTTATACAATAATATAAAAATATGTGTGTTTGTGTTATATTTATTTAGCAAATACACTGACTGTTTTCTGATTAAACAAGAAGCTTCTGAAGGCCATAGTCAAACTGTGTTTTTAATTATGGGGTGTGTTAATATCATATCAGAAGCGATTTCGTCACGTTTAACATCATGAAATAAATTACTTACTTGGTTCATATTTTCAGTTTCACTGAAAATGTTTGCAATGAGTAATGGCATGGTAACATGACACTATTAGATAAATTCAGCAACGTCCATTTATGGCCTACGACACGATCACGACTCCTTTTAAAGAAAAAAATACCAATTTCTACAACACAACAAGGTTACGTTATCCACAGTTCAACTATAGTTGAACTGTTGATAACGTAACCTCATTTATTGATACTTCTGTAACTATATAACATGTAACGGCCAACACGAGATCTACTTTAGCTAATCAGTTGTCCCTTATGAAGGACTAGAGTAAGAAGAGGCTTAGCTATGTGCCTATAATGGGCGACAATTTCTCCTCATACAGACCTCTTTGTTAGAAAAGCCACTTAGACCAGTTCCTCTCAACTGCTTTTATATTTATTTTTGCTTTTTACATACACTTTTATTCCTGGTGACGTGAAAATATTCAACGCTAAATATTGTAGCATGTTGTAAATTGTTTACTACATAGTTAAAATCATTTTATTTAAGAAAGACGACGCCCACACTAGGGAAATTAACCTCACCATTGAGGTCTTATTTATTTTTATGTAAGCAATTGGTTACATCTATACCCAGCATTCCATTATCTCCTAAAGTGAATACATTTACTGTAGTGATCATGTCTTCACTGATCCCGCCAAAGTCATTAGATAACAGACATCATATCAATCTGCTATAGGATACTTTCATGCAAGTCCTTAAACGTATCAAATTATTTGACTGCTTTGTACACGCGGTAGCACGTCCAACCTAAAAAAATTTGGTTCCCGACTCTTTAGGTTAGGCACAAATTTGACGTTACTTACAGTAGAAGCTCGAAGACTGGAAACTTCCTCCCACGTACGTTGAGATTGAGATGCTTGCTTAGAAAAAAAAATGACGGTTACACTCCTTGCATCTTGCATTGAGTTCTCACTGATCTAGTTTGATAAACATCTCATTGAATAAAGAGATTGAATATATCACACCTGTTTATACATACTCAGAAATAGTATAATATCTCAAGAGATGAGATTGGGCGCTGTACCCAAAATTAAGTCATATTACATCATTATCAAATGATTCTTCTCTGTTCTTATATATTATACAAAATATAATACTCACGATCAATAAATAAAAATAGAATTTTAATCTACCACCGCGCCCGTACAGCATCCCGATAATATCTGTAAGTTAAACAAAAAGTAATGATCCACCAAAAGGGTAAAAAGTAATTAAAAATCGGCCGTTATAAATGCGAGAGCTCAAGGCCTAAGCCTCACCCTTCTTGTAATGAAGGTTGTTCCAACATGCGAACAGGTTCAATTAGTCATCGTTAAAATGTTTGTCCAATGTCACTCAACTGAAGGCACGGCTGTTAAATATATACACTGAACTGCAAAACTGGTGAAGATGATACTAATTCATAACAATTTTGCGTGATTTATATCTACGTGATATGTCAACGAGTAGAGAAGGTAAGAACACTTCATACCACGCGTTATAGCGAAAATTAGGTTTGGCTCGCAATTTCTTTCGAACGTAAAGAGTTAGACAACTTTTTGGGGTGCTACCTTGTCCTAAGGCTTTATCTCTACTGACCATTGGTTAACGCTAAGTGAACATAACATTAAGGCGCTGCTATCAGACAAATTGGTATTTTTCTACAAGTTTTATGCCAATCAAAGAAACGAAGTTCATCTTGTTAAAAACATGCGCGCCGAATATCACAATATTTTTAATGACATCATTGATGCCAATAAAATATCACCAAATGACAGCAATAACTAGCTAAAACAAAAATATCTCAAAATTGACCACTCAAGCACTCAAGTTTATCAAGGTAGTCTTGGTAAGATCAAAATAATTGGTGGCACCATAGTCAAGGATAAGAAGAAGTGGGAGCTACGAAAGTGCAATTTTGGTAGCAGTCGAGTAAAAGTTTCGTATACATCTTAGGGAACTAGCAGAAGCAAACATCTTTCTGTTTTCTTTTAGTATTTGTGGAGCCCAGAAAAGAGTCGTCTCTATTTTAATACCCTAATATTTATCCTTGACCACTTCTGATATACTAGTGTATTCAAAAACAACGTGGCGAGTTTAGGAATATCCATTAGTAATTTTCCGTGAGCTGCCAAAAACAATGACTTGTATCAATCTATATAATCTTTCTTAGGTAAACATTAATTCTCTTGCTCCGCTTACTTATATGAGATAAGTCGTTATAAAGAATTTTTGTGGTTTCTGATTAATAATAATATTATTTATTTCTCACAAAAAGTAAATTATTTACAAATTATAATATTAAGTTTTTAGGTACATTAACTTTTTGAGAGCTTGAGTCCGTACTAGGTTCGATGATAGATTAACATGAGGTGTTTGTATGCGTATGTAGAATGTAGGCTGAAGTAAGTTAGTCACAAATAGTATTAGGAGCTAAAGCACCACCCTTTGTTACTCTAACAGAAGTATCACACCAAAAGAGTAAGAGGCTTCTACGTGAAGTGGCTACTGACGACCAAACAATTAGATAACTGCGGAACAAGTCAATTGGCGTTGGAAATATTATATTAGACTATCTTACTCTTACCTACCGCTGAGAATCCTGTAGGAGAGCCAGATCAACAGTGGCACACAATTAAATGTCACTGAGCGGCGTGGTTCAGGCATGCCCCAGGGAATCGTTTCAACTGCCTTGAATCCCGCAACGAATTCAAACAGAAAGAAACAAGGAGTTGGCAAAAAGCAGTTCCACTTCCCGGGAGAGCAAAAGAGGAGTCTTTTTAAAGAAGGTTATCAATTCGACGGCATTTTTTATGTACATATGTTGAGACAGATTTCTTTATTCGGTAAGGAATACTTTCCCGATAGTCTCATATAACTATAAAGTTATTTGTTTCTTAAGAGGCTATAATAATTGTTCACTGTCTTGTTGGGGTCTAGCGGCAGTACGATTAGCGGCAGATAATGCGGTCCGAGTTCAAGTCAAGTTCAACGTCGAGCCATAAAGTGCTACTGAGACTTTTCTGGCGAGAAAAAATCATCTAGTAGTAACCTGGAGTCTGAAAATTGGCGCCCTAGTATCGGTGAGCACGTGAAACCATCGGTTCTGTAAGTCATTACCTAATGGTCGTGTTGGATAGCTATCACATCGGATGATGATAATAAAGAAATAATAATAATATCATTCACACACGGCCATCTAATCCCAACCTACTTACATATACTACTTTTCTTTTTTAAATTCATACTTATATAGACCATTACACCCATACACAGTTCAAACAGACATGTTCATGCACACAAATATCTGTCCTGGGTGGGAATCGAACCCACGACCTGCGAGGTGAAAGGCAAGTTACCAACCACGCCAACCTGAGCGCGCCTGTGTTGTCCTGCGTAATTTACTAGTCTCCGATAAGATTGGCCGCCGCAGCTGAAATTCGGCCAGGAGCACTATTATTAATTATAATTTAAGTCTAATACTTACAAAGATAATATTTCATCAATCTGAACTAACTTAATACAACTAGCCAGCACAATCGCCCTACTCTTATGGCCTCATCAATTGCGCCGTTCCACCACACTGGCACTGACATAGTGACGTCATTAACCGGGTCATTCATGGGTCTGATTGCTGGAACGTGACGTGGTGAAGTCAGGTACTTAGATCAATTTTAGGATCCACTTTACCCGCGCCGACTATTTATATCCAAGTCATTTCGGTCACAGGCAACGTTCCCTTTAGAGTAATAATAATAATATCTAGGGACAATGTCACACAGATCATCCTAGCCCCAAACTAAGCAAAGCTTGTACTATGGGTACCAGGCGACAATATAGATAGATAGATACTTAAATACATAGAAAACATTCATGACTCAGAAACAAATATTCGTGCTCATCACACAAATATTTGCACTTACCGGGATTCGAACCCAGGACCACCAGCTTCGTAGGCAGAAGCACTACCAACTAGGCTAGGTCGACCGTCGAAGAATGTTGAAATATTATGATTGACTGGCCTGTTGGGCTGTTGGTATAGTGAGTAGTCGCACTGATTGCTAAGCCAGAAGTCGTGGGTTCGATCCCCACCCATTATAAATCTTTGTGTAATTAGTACGACTATCTGTTCTGTGTCTGGGTGTTATTTATCTATAATATGCATATATTTTAATATATAACTGTGTTTATCAGTTGTCAGGTAGCCATAGTACAGGATCTGCCTAGTTATGGATCAGATGGCAGTGTATGATGGTGTGTGTTGTCCCGAGATATTTATTTATTTAGGTACACCATTACATTTTAAAGTTTTATTACGTTAGTATTTACCATTGAAATCGCTCGTTAATCTAGCGGTACTATAATCATAGATATATATAAGGCGTCGGGAGGCTCTCCACCGCTATGTTGTTGACATCCCATAATTTTTTTACCGTTTGTGTGAACAATAAAGAGCATTCTACTTATTTACATAAAGATGGCAACGAGAAATCTGATAAACATACTTATATATTTATACACTTATATACATATGCACATATACTACCAGACAGTGTGATGAGCACGATTGTTTGTTCTGTACAAAGAAACGTGTTCATCACTCAAATGGAGATCTGACCCTCAACCTCTGTCTTAGTCAAAGTCACTAACCGCTAGACCAACAGACCAGTCAAGACAACACTACTCACAACATCAGTACAATATTGAATTATGCACTTGTTTTTTTTAGACGTAAAATACCACACGACCTCTAGTTGCGTAAATAAATGACAAACAATTAAATTTGATCAAAAGTAAAGCACCTATTATTTGTTCAGTCTATAGATGGAAGAGCGCCAAAGTGGTTTATTGCGTCTCCGTGCATTGGAGAATACGTTAAGCTATCGGGCCCTGTAATTGTCGTCAAGCCGTGTTAGAGGCCTGCTGGGCACTCGAACAACTGTGACGCTAGGGGCTAGCGAAACACTGCCCATAAATTACAGTATCCACCTTTTTTTAAATTTAAATTTGAAGTTATTGAATTTAGGTATGCATTCGAGCATTTTTGGAGGACTTTTCGGTCTCCATTCAATCTCAATTCTCCAGATTACGTTGCTACTTTCACAACTTCTTCCAAATAATCAGTATTCGCTGCGCGCACAACTGATTTTTACAAGCTCCCCAGTGAAATATCATTGGTAATTTTTAGGGACACGTTACTGCTGTCATCATCATAATCGAATTTTAAATGTACACAATTATAAAAAGCAACACAACACGCCTTAATTGCTTCAATATTTTTTAAGCTAAAATGATACATGTTTGGTTATTATAATACAACATCAAAACCAGGTCCCGTGAAATTGATGAGGTAAAACACCTAGGCACGCGGCCAGGCTATAGATGGATGACCGCCAAAGTGGTTTGAATCTTGAGGCTCTCCATGCTTCAAAGAGCAAGTTAAACTCTCGGTCCCGGTGGCAGTCGTTTGGCAATAGTTGTAAAGTCATGTTAGAGGTCTACTGAGCGGCTTGAACAACTCCGACACTAGAGTAACTACTGCTCATACAATAAAGAAAAAGAAGTAGTTCCTTAGTACAATTAACTTATTCAATGTGTATATTATACAATAGACTAAATACCCCTTTACACCCGACTTTATACAAGCGTGCAAATAACTTTGAAAAAATATAGCGCTTGTTTTAATTTGTTTTTCCGAACGCAACCGGCATCGATGCATCGTGCATGATCATACGCGTTCAATTAAAAATATTTTGACAAGTTACGACGTGTTAGTGAGCCGCAGTACATGGTGAAAGATGGCTGCGTTTTTTGGCGGGAGAGGCACTTCACTTGAGTATTTAATTTAGCAGGTATTTACTTCAAAATAAAGAACTAAATTAACAAAAAAGCTTTATAACGAAGTAATGAACGTGTTTTGTATATTTTGATGCAATTAAATTAGATAGTTTTTTAATAATTGATTATTTCATTTGAAGATGCACGTACGTGCGTGTTAGGGGGTAACGGTACTTTTCGTGTGTAACAACCTATGTTTTAATGTGTAATTATGATGTATTATATCCTTGTTAATTTTGTTGTTTTAAAACAACAAAATTAACAAGGATATAAACATCTTAAGATGTTCTTGGCGAAGAAGGAATTATAAATGCCCTAGGAGATGGAAACGAGTCAGAAATCGAAGAACTCATTGATGACTATGAAGATGACCACCTGGATTTTAATCCAGCTGTTTTTGATAGTTTAGATGAGCAAGTACATAATATAGAAGGTGTTCCTGATCTTGTGCCTTCCACCAGCTCACCGCCATTAAGACAAGTTGTAAAAAATAAACCCCGCCCTGTAGGACTCAAAAACTAAGTTCTTACAACAAGTGATGGGCTTATGTTAGTCAAGTTATCAATAATCTTACATTTATCTAAAAGTATTCCTGCCAATAGTTGCGTGTACCACGACAGACACTTCACAACCATTCCATTGATAGAAGAAATGCGAAAGCGCAACCTTCACAGTACTGAGACTATTATGTTTAACAGAGTGCCCGATAGAGCTACCCTCAAATTTAAAAAAGATTCGCATATGTCACGCGGTGAATGCCACCAAATGGTTAGGGAACCTGCCTTGCTAGTCAAGTGGAAAGACAATAAGTCTGTTCTAATCGCCTATAACTGCACTGGATCAGATAATACTGAGATAATTAAAAGATGGGACAAAAAAAAGCGTTCTTAAATTAACGTTACTGCTCCTAAAGTAATTCAAAATTATAATAAATACATGGGAGGGGTGGATGTCCTTGACCAGCATATCGAGTATTACAGGACTTTTATTAAAACCCGCAAGTGGACATTGAAAGTGTTGATACATTTCATGGACTTAGCACTCGTTAATGCTTGGCGTGCTTACAAAATTGATTATACGTCTAATCGTTTCTGGATTTTCGTCTTGCAATCTCTGATATTTTGCTCAGCACTCCCCAAAAACGTCGTGGCGAGAGTGTGGATGAACTGGAAAATATCATGCCAAAAAAGTTCAAGAAAGCTTTGAGACCGCCAGATGCTTTGAGACACGATGGATACGACCATTTGCCACATTTTGATGATTTGAAGTCACCAAGATTTTGCCAACTAGAAAAAGTCGTACTAAAACACGATGCCTGAAATTCAATGTGTACCTTTGTATTCGTAGAGAACAAAATTGTTTCCAAGACTACCATAAAGTCAAATTTTAGATATTTCTACTTATTATTATGCAAATAAGACTTCAAGACTTATTACTGCTATTTTTAGATAATATTTTTTTTTAATGGGTATCTAGTACCAAAAAATTATGTTGTTATTATTATGTTATTGTTGTTATGATTAGTTAATTAAGGGACTAAACCCTTCAATATATATTAAACGTATTTTTTGTACCTAATTTGTTTCATTTGCTTGTAAAAATTAAAATCCTATAAAGTTGCACGATCATGCATATGTCAGATTATACCTAAAGTGCACGATCGTGCAGGGAAATTCCCGGGAAACTATGCTTTTCCGATTTTTTTCTTTATTTTTCCTAGATCACTGGGCTCACTAATAGTAAGTATATTGTGTTAAAATAGCAAATATGAAAAAGAAATCAGTCAGGTTGTAAAGGGATACAGCGGTTAATACAGCTGTCTCACCTCTTCGTGTCTCGGGTTCACGAATATAG
The DNA here is from genome assembly GCA_951640165.1 of Pseudoips prasinana. Classification (NCBI taxonomy): domain Eukaryota; kingdom Metazoa; phylum Arthropoda; class Insecta; order Lepidoptera; family Nolidae; genus Pseudoips; species Pseudoips prasinana. The sequence continues at coordinate 13,286,837 of OX621239.1, forward strand.
TGGTCCTGCGCGGGAAACGAACCCGGAACACCAAGGGGCGAGGTCTTTACCGCTGCGGCAAACGTGCTTTTTATTATTTTGATAATACATACTGGTACTGGTGGAATGGTTACGAGGCATTCCCAAACAAATTTTGTTTAAATTAGTTGTTACAAAAACACAACTTCTTCACGGCTAAACGGTTGGAACGATTTTAATATATTATGATATCGAGTTAGCTGACACCCTGGATTAACACATAGTTTAATGCGGGTAAAACCACGGGGCACAGCTAGTTAAGAATAAAGGTGATGGTATTGCAAAAAATTTAATCCATGGCACCACAAGGTATATTAAGTTACATGCATAAATAACGGTTCAAATACATTATTTATCGTCTTCCCCTTATTCGCGAATATAATTCACCACAAACGCGAGTTCACACCAAATTGAACTGAACAAAATGGCAATTACTGCACCAAACGAAAATGAATGTCTTCCTGAGAACAAAGGTAACTTGGAAGACGATCTCAACTATAAATTGAGGACGTGTGTAACGTACTGAGAATGGCAATATACAATGCTGGCACGTTAACTACGACTATTCCGGTGTACGTCTAGCACCAAGCAACGAAGTCACAGTATTTTAAACCTATACAGTAAGATAACCAGTTTACATTGTACATTGTCGTACTTACATTGTCTAATGTAAAAGGACATGTCATATTATAGCACTATCAAACTAAATAAAAAATCAGTTTGCAAGATAGTGAACTTGTCTTTTTATACAAATTCTGTTATCATGTTCAGAAGCAAGCTACAATTCTGTTGTCATAATTTTTTTTGCTAAATAAATAAAAAAATAAAATAAAAAAGGTAATAAGGTAATATTCACGTAGACTTTAAAAAAGCGCTTGTAAATAGTCAGAACATGTTTGTAGTAATATAGTTGTATACATTAGATATTATTTCTAGTAACATAGATATTTAGGTACATCTTGTATGAAAACATTTATAAAATTAATTTTATTACAGAAATGATATTTAGCTAGCTCGTATCAAGTTATTGTCAAGAGATTATGTTTAATTATCTAGTTTAAGTCTAATATTTTTACTACATATTGTCAATGGTTCTGTCTATATTAAAGGTATTATTATTATGACGGACCTTGTGTTAATAACGACGGTCGCGCTTTAATGCTACCACCGGATCCAATGCGCCCCAACTGAGAAGACCCAGCGAAACAAACTCAGTGGGTTCATCTACTACCGGTTTCAACACGACCCAGTTGAGACGGTCCGGCGAAACATACTCAAGCGGGCATGAACACGGGATTTGGTCCAATTAGAGTAATGATTTAGTAGGCAAACACAATATATGCTCGATCGGTTGTCTGAATGCTTATTATTTTAGATTATATTTAGGTATACAAAAGAAAAACTTCGAAACAATAACATTATTCATATTGAGACAGTACATAATTTTAAATTAAGTATATGATAGCAATCATTTACAGATAGTTCACGTAACACAGCAGATCAGTCATGTCTATATGGCTACAAGATCTCCAGCGAGCAAGGTAGGAAGGTGCAGGTAGGAAGTGAGAGCCAGACGTCTTTGTCATCGATGTACTCTTTAGTGGTGTAATAACCCCTAGCCATAAGTACACGTTTAATATGTGTTTTAAAACTTGTGTCAGGCAGATCAGTAATTTGAGTAGGAAGCTTGTTATAAAACCTAATACAATTTCCTAAAAATGATTTATTAGTTTTGCTTACTCTAAAGCCTGGCATGGCTAGTTTGTTTTTATTCCTAGTATTTATATTATGCAGTTCACTTTTCTTTTTATAATTATGAATATTTTTTCTAACAAACATTATATTCTGATATATATATTCCGATGGCACAGTAAGTATATTTATTTCTTTAAACAAATTTCGCAAAGAATCGCGACTGCCTAAACCATAAATGGCTCTGACTGCTCTTTTCTGCAATACAAAAATAGTACCTATGTCAGCCGCCGAACCCCACAGCAGAATGCCATACGACATAATGCTATGAAAGTACGCGAAATACACTAATCTAGCAGTTTGTTCATCTGACAATTGCCTTATTTTCCAGACAGCATAGGAAGCCGAACTTAATTTACCTGCTAACTTTTCAATCTGAGGACCCAATTGCAATTTTGAATCAAGTGTCAATCCTAAAAATACGGTCGATGGGACTAAATCTAATATTTTCGCATTAAGTGCAACTGTTGGTACAATTTGAGTCACATTCGGCAATGAGAACCTGATGCATTTAGTTTTCCCTGCATTTAACAAGAGATTATTTGCCGAAAACCATTCTGATATAAAGCTGAGTGTTTTATTATGCTCAATAAGATCTTTATCCTTTCTATTTACTTTAAATATGAGCGACGTATCATCAGCGAACAAAACTATCTCTGATACTTTCTCTACCAGATAAGGGAGATCATTTATATAAACTAGAAATAAAAATGGGCCCAATATAGACCCCTGGGGCACCCCCATTTTCACAGGATGACGTGCCGAAGTGACACCGCCTATCGAAACCATCTGTTGTCGCCCCGATAAATAGGACATCACAAGATCAAGAGATGTGCCAGATATTCCATAGTACTTCAGCTATCTAACGTAATGCTTTAATGCGTTTATTGTCCTCGCAAGCCGCATCAATATTTTGTTGGCCCTAAGTATATGTTTTACTCATTTCTGTACTGAATAATAATTGGTAATGAAAACCTAAATCGCTTATTTCACATTTTTTCTACTAATTGTTGATTTCATGGAGTTCCTTAAATATATTACAAATTTTATGTTTTAATTTTTTTTTCTCCACGACACAAGCCACATAACCTACTGTAGTTCTTGTAATATCTATCATTGAAAAGATCATGGATGTACCCGTCCCAATATTCACCGTAAGTACGAAACGCATGTAAATGTAATGTAAAGTCATACTCGTAATAAACGAGTCATAATACGCGTTAAAGATACCAACATAAACTTTAGTTATTTGGTAGGATCAATAATACAATCGGTCTGAATAATAAAACTATTTATTTATCAATAGAATATATTTAGCCATGACTATTTTAGAACCGGAAAATAATTATTAATGAAGGTCTACTAAAATTCGTATATTTTTTTCATTTTATGAAAATAGTTTAACTTCTTATTGGTTTTTATATTTCTACGACCAAATTCACTAAAACGCCATTAAGTCAGAATTCTTAGTGGGTAATAAATTAGTTTCTGAGCCAATTTCGGAATAAAAGACAAAAGCCCGCTGCATTAATCTCACCCATTCATTTATCATCCCACATAGATAGAGAGTTATTAGATTGTTACTCGAATAAGTATAATCAATCTCTTGAGCATTCTGATACTGTACATCCTAAAGTAAATTAAGATGATGAGAGTATAATTTGAAAAATATTGATTTTATTTTTACTTTAATATTAATAGTAATATCCTGGGACTTATTCACTCACGTCCATCTGATCCCAAACTAAGCAGAGCTTGTACTATGGAAACCAGGTAACTGATATAACTACATATATTACTTTTCTTTTATAAAGACATATAAACTTATATAGATAATTTCACCCAGACTTAGGACAAACAGACATGTTCATGCCCACAAATATCTGTCCTTAGTGGGAATCGCGGTGAAAGGCAAGTATACAAATAGCATCCACGCCAACCACCCCGTCTAAATATTTTACTAACGCACATATAGTATTAAAGGGTGTGTACGATTTCGGTTTTATTTAATTCCATGAAAACACTAGATGCTACGGCATCGTGTGTCCACAGCTTTATCGTCAACATTCTACAGTAATCACTACGCTTCCTCTTTCCTCATGTGCGATCCCAAGCGGTGAAACACCCGGCGACCGTGTTTCCGGACTCGTATAACACGGCCTTTATAAAGGCCAGAATGATTAAGCATCTTCGGGGTGAGGGAACCGCTGCCACTCATATACTTACCACATCTCCACTTCTTGTCTGATGAGATTGTGTTGAAGGCATCTTGATCCTACGTATAATATTAATTATCTATATACATATAATAAAATCGTAGGAAAGTCAAAACTGTACATTGAATATTTTTTAAAGGATACTTGGGGCGTGATCTACATTCGATATCCAAGTCAAAAATAGAGTTTTTAGAATTTTTGTCTGTGTGTCTGTATGTATGTCCGGGCTAAACTCAAAAAGTACTACATGGATTTACTTCAAATTTTGCATGAATATTACTAAGAGGTTGGGTCAAAATATAGGCTACATATTATCAGGCTGTCACCTACGGGGGAGGAGCTATGATAGTTTATAAATTTAACGCGGGTAAAACCGCGGGGCGCTGCTAGTATATAATAAACCCGCTGAACCAATTGTGATGTAACTTTGCAAGGAGATTTATATTTAATCGTAAAAAAGGGCTAAAAGCTACTTTGATGTCACGTGGGGGAGCCATGGGGAGAAAGGTAATTTTGTATTGACTGGCCTGTTAGTCCTGGTCAAGTAGATAATGACCCTGACTGCTAAGCCATAGGTCGTGGATTCGATTCCCATCCAGGACAAATAATTGTGTGATGAACGTGATTATATGTTCTGTGTCTGGGTGTAATTTGTCAAATATAAGTATATCTATATAGGTTAAGTAACTAGGGTCGCGGTCACTCCAAAGATAGGTGACCGCCAAGTGGTTTAACTTCTGAGCGTCTCCGTGCTTCTGAGGGCACGTTAAGCTGTCAGTCCCGGGACTGACAGCTTAACGTAGTAGTCATTAGATAACAGTCGTTATTGATGATTGAATGATGATGTCAGAGGCCTATTGGGCTGATAAGGAAGGAAGTTTTTTGATTGTCATAATACAGGCTCTGCCTAGTTTGGAATCAGCTGGCAGTATGTAAGTTCTTAATAACATAATAAAAAAAATATATAAAATAATATTTTGCCAATAAATAATGAAAATAGCGCAATATATTTGACGTGATGGATAAATTCTTGTTAATAGTTTAAATAAAAATAGAACCCGGCCGTTTAAATACATTCAATAGCTATATAAATGCTACAAATAATCATATCAATCTATAGAATCAGACGTATTCGAACGCAAGAATTTAATTTTAGGGGCTTAAAACATGAAATAATGCGTAAGCATGCGTATGCATTATTTCATGATTTAATAAATATATGTTACCTTATCTTATCTAATCTTGTAATCTGCCTCGTTGGTCTAGCCGTAGCGTGTTCACCCGCAGAGAACGAGGTCCTGGGTTCAAATCCCGGGTCGGGCCAAAAAGTGATTTTGGGACTTTTCTGTAAAAAGAAAAAATTCTCAACATCAGCCCGAAGTCTGGGAGTTGACGGTATTATACCCCCGTGCCTCGGAGAGCACGTAAAGCCGTCGGTCTTGTGCCTGACCTCTTTACGGTCGTGTCGCCTAGGCGTCCCATCGGATCATAAGAGTGATGGAATAGAAAGTACTCCTGTGTTTGCGCACACACTTGAGCACTATAATATGTCCCGCGCAGATGGCTAATGTCTGTTGAGCCGCCGTGGCCGAAATTGGGCTAGGAGATCATTATTATTATTATTAATCTTGTACTAATACAGAGCATCATTATTGTAATGTATTATGAATTATTGTTACCGAGCCAATGGCGGGATGTTTCTTAGCTCCCACTACCGTTGCTTTTGTTTAATTTTTCTCACGACCCATTGAAGGAGATGAACTTGGAACTAATAGCTTACAGATTATAGTTAAAACAGTAACAATAATTTACAAGGAATTCATCATAAAACTTGGAGGAAGACACAAAACCACAAGAAAATAGACGGCGGTCTTTTCTTTTAATTTCGAATAGTAAAATGAAATCAATCGATGAGACAATAAAAGGGGTTCTCGGTAGTGAATGGAAGCCATTATCACGGTTGTCGAGGCGTCACTAATTGTTCTCAGTTGGATGGGATCCAACTCGACTGGGAATGGTCATCTTCGGTACTGCTCTAACAGGAAATAGGCTAAATATATACCCCACTTTACTAGTTCGGATGAATTCGCGTAAAATTTGCTACGAATACACTTCAGAGTGCAATGCCCCATTGTAAAAGTAGTAGTAAAGCTTTCATGAGGCGTTTACGATTTGATTTTGATTTACCGTATACGAAGCGAAGCGTAATCATTACTTGGGTTCTTTTATACTTGAATCTTATTTACTTATAATGAAGTAATAATAATGGTGAAATAATGAACATAAAATAAGGCCTATAAAGTACAAAAGAATAAAGTAAAATACAAAATTACTTCGACTTGTCTTTTATTTATCGATTGAGGCAGTACAAAGAGCCTGAAAAGTTTTAATTCAAAAGTTTTAAATATAGCTGACCCGGAAGACGTACTGCCTCAATCGATAAATAAAAGACAAACTTTTGTTTTAGAAAACGTTTATATGGGAAAAAGTAAAGGGCTGTTTTTAGAGTTTTACCGGCATTTATTCAAATTTTTCTCACCCACCTCCACGAACACTTCAAGACCCAGATAAGATAAATTCGTTCAGCTGTTCTCAAGTTTTAGCGAGACTAACGAACAGCAATAGATTTTTATATACATAGATAGAAGAAGATTTAATTTAATTCCTAACAACCAGCAGCTCTCTATCTGTCTCATCCTCAATTTTCAAGCCTTCATCAGTCCCATTGCTGATATTTTTTATACATTTTAGTATTTTTAAAGGCGGTGTTCGTGACAATATGAAAAACAGTGTTTAATACAAAAGTATTCAACACTGTTTTTCATATTGTCATCAACATAACTTATACAAAATATTTATTTGTTTGATAAATTCGGTTGTTGTAAAACTCTTCGTAAACAGGAGAAGGACGGCCCCTTTATCATGATAACAATATCACAATGGAAACTCAATGAGAACTTTGAACAAAACGAAAGCTCGACAAAGGATTTTTTACCTTCAATACCTTTTACGTTGTTTGAGCTTTATATATTTTTACTCCACCGTATTATTTTCGAGCGGTCAACAGAAATAGCCTGCGGGGATGTAATAAGTACACAAACAGTCCAAGTTCTTTTATTTAAAAAATAATGGGTTTTTCTAAGAGATACTGAAATTATAATTTTCTCTCGCTATTATATCAAACGCCGAGATGAATTATGGATGTGAAGGATAATGAATTATCCCATTCCTCAGCTTATAATCCCTGTATCACATTATATTGCTGTATATTACGTAATAAATGGTTTATACATATGAAAGATTTTATTCACAGTTGAAATTTTATATTATGGGACGTTGCCCACTCGTCCATTTGAGGATCGGATTTCATCGACACAAATCGAGCGGCGGTAGTTGCGACGCGTTCACAAATTACTATCGACCGGGTGTATATTTCATTATGGGTATATATTTTCCTTGTGCCTTTGTCCAGCGGTGGACGTCTTTCGGCTAATATAATGATGATATATTTTCGGTATGATGTTTCAGGAAACCAGATAACTGATATATACTACATATAATACTTTTCTTTTGTAAATACATACTTATAAAGATAAGTTACACGCAGATTCAGGACAAACAGACATGTTCATACACACAAATATCTGTCCTGGGTGGCAAGCGAACCCACGACCTCCGGCGTGAAAAGCAAGCATTTGCCAACAACGCCAACAGGCCAATTGTGTGCAATATCACGAGGGATTCTTCTGACCTTGTTCTAAATAGAACCTTTTCTAAACAAATCGTGATCTCGTCGCCCGGATCTTCTGATACATTCCTAAGGTATGCGGTAACGATTAAAATTGCTACATAAAATGTCATATAAGGATGCGTAAAAGGAACAGTCTAATAAGTTTTAGTAGCTATAACTTGAGCACTTATTGATTGAATAAAAAGCGTGAAACTCGCGTCATCGTCACTGCAGACTTCCCATAAACTATATGCACGGTGTATATATATATATATATATATATATATATATATATATATATATATATATATATATATATATATATATATATATATCCGTGCGTTATTAGTAAACATTATATATATATACAAGGAGTATATCTCAATGTGGAGGGCCAACTATTATATTGTGGATTATTTAGATGAGAAGTATAAAAAATAGTTTTCAGTTCTATCGGCCGTTCCCAAAGACTATCCCGCATGTTTTTCAATTAGAACATAAAATGTTACCCAGAGGAGAGAAATTACCTATTAACAAATAGAATTAGCAACAAAAATATGTTGGCATGTTGAATTAATATCAATAGGTGACACGTTCTGTCGTGGCGAAATAATGAGACTCCATTATGTAAATTCAGAAAGTAATATAAAATAAAGAGTTTTCAGACAAAAATATTCCACTTTTATGTTAATTCATACTATCATTATTCCGAATTGAACTGATTGCCTTTTGGTGACAATTTGGTTGAGCTGCGCTTCGGGACCACCGCGAACTGAATGTTCAATGTAATCAACGAACATCTATAGGTATATCTGACAGGACAGTTGGCGTAGTCGTGGGTTTGATTCCTATACAGGACAGACATTGGTGTGAATAAACATGTCGGTCTGTCGTGTGTCTGGGTGTAATCTAATATAATTATAAAATTCTCGTGTCACAATGTTAGTTGGCTTACTCCTCCGAAACGGCATTGCCGATTTTTACAAAATTTTATATGCATATTCAGTAGGTCTGAAAATCGGCAATTATCAATTCATAACCCTAAGTGATAAGGGTTCTTCACCCTTAACATTTTTTTTTAAATTGATGGACAAAATATGTGTTTTTATTTTTCTATAATGTGGTATTGATAAATACGTAGGTACAAGCCTAAATTTTTACTCTTTTATCACCAACCCCTATTTTTTAATAGCCATTTTAGTAGTATAATAATTTTTCATCCCGCTCGATAACTGATCAATTATCGTCTTTTTTATAAATGTTTTCACACTATTTCGATTAAAATTTCCCTATATCTCTATATCCATTGGTGAATTTATGCTTATATTATAAAGAGGCTATGATTCATCATCATAATTTTTATTTATCCGGAACTTTTAACCCGAAGTATTATGCGGGACAAAAATATTTATAACGCGGAACGAAGTCCGCGGGCTCTGCTAGTTATCTATATAAGTATGTATTTAAAAAAAATAAAAGTATAATAATATGTAGTATATCAGATATCTGATTTCCACAGTACAAGCTCTGCTTAACTATAAATATAATATAAGGATATTATAATTACTTACAGATATGACGGTCACCGTAGCCTAGTTGGTAGTGCTCCCGCCAACGAAGCTGGTGGTCCTGGGTTCGAATCCCGGTAAGTACAAATATTTGTGTGATGAGCACGAATATTTGTTTCTGAGTCATGGATGCTAGGATTATCTGTGGCATTGTCCCTAGATATTATTATAGATATTATTATTATTAAAACTGTACGCTATGTTTCAGAACTTACAGGTATGACTTAGCAACCTAAGTTTGATCCCAAATTTATTCAACGTTTTTGTTGGATTCGGTATTTGTAAATTTAAGCGCCATACCATAAGAGTAACTTACGAAGTAACTGTACGAAGGGTTATGGCATCCCTTACATTTACATATTTACCCTCTCGGGGGCTATTGGAAATATTGTTAAAAAAAAGAGTTTTTACAAAAATATTCCACGTTTTATGTTAATTTAGTCATATTGGTTCATTATTCCGTATCGAACTGATTGGCTTTCGGTAACAATTTCGTTGAGCTACGCGTGGTGGTCCCGAAAACCATATTCTACCGCGAATATATGTGTGTGTGTCTTTAATAATAATAATATCCTGGGACATTATTTACCTACACACGGCCATCTAATCCCAAACTAAGCAGACTACTATGGAAACCAGATATCTGATATACTACATACTATAATACTTTCGTTTGTAAATATATACTTATATAGATAATTACACCCAGACTCAGGACAAACAGACATGTTCATGGATACAAAAATCTGTCCTGGGTAGGAATTGAACCCGCGACCTCCAGCGTGAAAAAAAAGCATTTGCCATCTACACCAACAGGCCCATCACATCACACGTCTATGAAATCAGCAAGCAAATATAGTTATATTGGAACCCAGTATTTCAAAGTTGAACACTTTTCTTTTATTCACTGCTTCGAACGAGCAGTTTTTAGTAACCTGTATTAAGACAAATAACGCTTACAGTTTTACGGTTTAATTCAGGAACTTTTGATACTAAAAATATGTTATATGACGTCATTTTACGTATTAAACACGGCTTTTAGTAGCCTATTTTTTTACAAGAAGCGGGTATGATTCAACTACCATTGTATGCTTTTATTTCCTAATAATATATTTAGGGACAATATTTTAATATTTTATTTAGGGACACTGTCACACAGATCATCCTAGCCCCAAAGTAAGCAAAGCTTGTACTATGGGTACCAGGCGACGATATACATACTTATATAGATAGATAAATACTTATATACATAGAAAACATCCATGACTCAGAAACAAATATGCGTGCTCATCACACAAATATTTGCACTTACCGAGATTCGAACCCAGGACCACCAGCTTCGTAGGCAGGAGCACTACCAACTAGGCTACGGTGACTAAAAAACAACGTTTTATTTTAAAAAGGCAACGCCCGCTTAAGTAATCGAGTCCCTGTGTCGCGGGGTACTTTACAAACATATAATAGACGTACACAAATTACATCCAGATCAGAACAATTATTTATGGGTCACACAAATAGTTGATCTACACGGGAAACACACCCGGGACTAGAAGTGGCAATGCAATCGTAACTCCTGCGCCACCAGTGTGTCATGAACATTTTTTCTATTTATTAATTCAGGAACCCGTGTGAAATATTTTACCTTTTTTGTTTGAGTCCCGTCTATTCTTTCAATACAGATATACCATTGTTTTTGGGTATCTAAAGAGTATTCATAACATGACATATGTATAATGAAGTTAAAAGGGTCGCATCGATGAATTTTTTTTGTTTGAGTAACGTGTGCCATCAGTACAGATATGCCATTGTTTTTGGACATGTGAACACCATTCAAGATATGATATCATTGTATAACGAAATTAAAAGGGTCAAATACAGTCTGCGACTTTACAAGTCATATTTCTTAAAAATTTCCTTCCATCCAGAACAAAAGAAATGCTTGTGCAGACTCTAATTTTTCCCATTGTCGACTATGGTGATGTGTGTGACTTTGACCTGAATGCAGATCTTCTTAACAAACTTGACCGACTTCTAAATAACTGCATTCGATTCGTTTTCAATCTACGTAAGTATGATCATGTGTCTGCTTACCGCACCCAGTTAAACTGGTTGCCCATTCGCCAGCGAAGAAATTTAAGAGCGCTCACCACACTTTTCTCCATACTGGACTCTCCTACTGTTCCTTCTTACTTAACGCCTCACTTTCAATATAGTTTTGCTACTCATAGTAAAACTCTCCGCTCTAGTCATAATAGTCTTTTACGATGTCCACCACATAGCTCTGACTTTATTCATTCCTCTTTCTTTGTCCAATCTATCCTTCTTTGGAATGAGCTTCCGGTTGGAATCAGGATGGCTAAGACTCGCTATGCGTTTAAAAAGAAAGTACGTGAGCATATTTGCAAGAAGCTTCACGCAGAAACGTCTCATCAAAAATTTTAATAATTTTATTTATTATAGTATATTATGTTATAGTATAGTATTCATTAGACTAAAGCATATGGTATTTATTGTATAGTATGTATTGTATATATTTATAGAATATGTATAGTGTTCGTCATTATTATTATTTATAATTATAGTAAGTAAATACATTTTTTTATACCTAAGTGCACCTGCCATGATCTCTCTGCACTACCCTAAGGTTGACTGTTAGAAAATGCCTTTGGCATTAAGTCCGCCTATGTACATTTCAATAGTACTGAAGAATAAATAAATAAATAATATTTAAACAAGTTAAGAACTGTATATAGATAAGTAAACACTATTTTTAAAGTCATTTAGTAACTATGCACATTGCAACGGGTAACTGAGAGAGGGAAGTCCGAGTCCCACAACACGCACTTTGACATAATTCATCATCATCATATCAGACGTCCACTGCTGGACAAAGACCTCCCCCAAAGAATTGCCGGTCTTACATTATTCACATCCAGCGGTGGTATTTGTTTCTCTGACAGGATTGTGGTATATAAAATCCATCACCATTCAATGCGATTAATCCTAAAATCGAAGCGTAATAATTTCTTTATATACTCCCCATATATCTATATAAAATTCTGATACTTACCCCGATTCTTAATTTGCTTTGGCCTAATTAAGAATCGGGGTAAGTATAAGAATTCTCTCTCTGCAATGAGATATATCGCTCTCTGCAATGTAGAACAGGGAAGTGCAGAGCTATTTGTAAGTGCTAAATGCTAGAATAGTATGAAATTCTACTTGGATGAAGAAAGTCTGTGGTGTCGTTACGATATAACGTTGCTGGACTAGATAACACTTTGCGTGCTGGAGTTGGCCTATACTTTCCACATCCCAGATTTAGGCAAAGTATAAAGCCCCATCGGTTGGAAGGGATAAAGAGGATTTTTACATTATAAAAATAAAATAAAAAAGGTTTTTACTCACGTAGACTTTAAAAAGCGCTTGTAAATAGTCGGAACATGTTCGTAGTAATATATAATTATTTCTAAGTACATATAGATATTTAGGTACACGGATTGTAGGAAATAATTTACAATAAGGTTTATTTTATAACAGTAACGATATTTAGCTATCTAAAATTAAGTTATTGTCAAGGATTGGACGGAGTGCTGTTTACAAAAAGGTTTGCACTAAACAAAACCAAAATTCATTATAAGACCTTTATGAAAATCATATCAGCATATAACCAAAATCGGTTCAACATGTCAGACGAATGAGATCCACCGTTGGACAAAAGTGTGCCCAAATCATGTCCTCAATGGAGTGGTGTCGTTAATTTCGAGAGAAATGCTACAATCGCTACGCTTGGTAGACGGATTGGCGATCGCTGATGGTCATAGTAGACGCAGAGACACTGATCAGCTGCTCGTTTTCTGGTAGATATTCCATCGGATCAACTTCTACGCAATGAGCTGGGGTGGCAATATTCTATGCCGTTAGCCACACAGCTCAAAATCGATATATAAAAATATGTAGGTACTTTATAAAAGACATCAGACTAGCTTAAGCTGAGCCCATGCTGCCTTTATTATCTGGGTTATCACACAAATATTACAAAGGCGAAAGTTTGTGAGTGTGTATGTTTGTTACTTCTTCACGTCTTACCAGTTGCAGCGATTTTAATCAAATTTGGTATGGAGTTAGCTGACGCCCTGAATTAACACATAGGCTACAATTTATAAAGTTTAACGCGGGGAAAATCGCAGCGCACAGCTAGTGTAATAGAAAGCGAGTTAACCCTAAAATGGTCATAGTGTATGTTCATAATTCAAAGGTATAGCTCTTATTAGAACACAATAGAGTTTGAAATGAGTTGGTAACTGTTATACCCTTGTCAGATTAAGGGTTAAATATGATATTAGTTGTCGCTCACTATAGAAATCAGCTGCCACTAGACTAATTTATAAGAGTCCGCAGACTAGCTAAAGCAGAGCCCATGATATCCATAATACCTGGAATAACGTACAATTCAACCGCACGCTTTATACTTTCAATATACATTGTTTAACCTTATAACGGCGCGGATCCATATTAACCTGATGGTTATTGCAATTGAAAACGGTTACGGTACAGCTATTTTGTGCAATCAACAAATTGATTATAATTAAACCTATCAATTGGCTTTAATTGGTAACAACATTGCAGTAAGTACTTACTTTGGAATTAAATTTGCTTTATTACAACATAGCTAAAAGCTCGAGTCTTGTGGAAATACAGGTCCACTCTGTATACACTTAGGCGATTGGCACGCTGCCCCGCATGATGCAGCGTAGTGCGTGAGTGCGTGTACTATCTAACGTTTTTTTTTTCTTAATAAAATAATAATATCTATTACAATGTAACACAGATCTTCCTAGCCCCAAACTAAGCTTTGCTTAGTTTGGGGCTAGGAAGTACTATGGGTACCAGGCGACGATATACATACTTATATAGATAGATAAATACTTAAATAATAGGTCTTTACCTATGAAATTGCCGTTTTGTATGAAAAAATTTAAACGAATTATATTCATGAATTTTTTTATTTGTATTAATCGAAGTAATCACCCATGCAATCAATGCATCTTTGCCATCGCAGTGGCAGTTTATTGATGCCCTTCTTAAAGAAATCAGCTGGACGGGAGGCAACAAATTCTTCAAAGGCATTTTGTACTGCCTCTCGGGTATTGAATTTTTTTCCCGCCAAGAAGTTATCCAAATTCTGGAAAAAGTAGTAGTCTGTAGGCGCAAGGTCTGGTGAGTAGGGCGGATGACGGAGAGCTTCCAACCCCAGTTCTTGCAACTTGGAGACCGTCTGCTGTGCAGTATGAGGTCGCGCGTTGTCGTGCAGGAGCAGCGGAGACGAGCGATTGACCAATGCTGGTTGGAGATGCGCCAGCTTCTCCATCATTGTGCTCAGTTCTTCACAGTACACATCTGCAGTAATGCTCACCCCGTTTGGTAAGAAGCTGTGATGAATCACACCGGCGCTAGACCACCAAACAGTGACCATCACTTTTCTAGGGGTAAGTTTTCGTTTAGGGCATTGTTTAGGTGCTGAACCAGGATCCAACCAACTTGCTGAGCGCTTGCGGTTATCAAACAGAATCCATTTTTCATCGCAGGTAACAATGCGGTTCAAAATTCCTTCATTTGTGTGTCTGTTGAGCAGTGCAAGGCACGTCTCGACGCGTACTTCGCGCTGGCGATCATTGAGTTCGTGGGGCACCCATTTGTCAAGCTTTTTTACCTTGCCAATTTGACGCAAATGGACCAATATTGTTTTGACGCTAACGTCGAAAGCTGCTGCTAATTCAGCCGTAGATTGTGTATCATCAGCTTCCACAACCGCCTTTAATTCGTCATTGTCGACCAAAGTCTTCGGACGACCGCGAGGTTCATTTTTCAGGTCGAAATTTCCAGAACGGAAGCGAGCAAACCAATAACAGGTGGTGCGTTGGTTTGTAGTGTTAGCTCCGTAAACGTCGTTGATGTTGCGTGCCGCTTGTGCCGCGTTGCTGCCACGACGGTACTCATATTCCATAATTACTCGAATTTTTAACGTATCCATGATGACGAAAAAGATTGAAATGCGATGAAAATGTAACACTAATCAATAAAGAAATGACTACTTTTGGAAAAAAGAATCCATGTTTTTAAAATAAAATTAATTTGAAATTAGAATTCTTAGCCAAACAAAAATTATTTTGATTTGAAATGGCCAGTACTGCAGAACGGCAATTTCATAGGTAAAGACCTAATACATAGAAAACATCCATGACTCAGAAACTAATATTGGTGCTCATCACACAAATATTTTCACTTACTGGGATTCGAACCCAGGACCACCAGCTTCGTAGGCAGGAGCACTACCAACTAGGCTACGGTGACCATCAGACGTTGCTTGTAAGTATCTCTGTTTGTATAGAAAACACGCACAGTCCAACACACTGAACACGCATCTACATGAACGCGCGTGGAAGCAACGTGAGAACACGCACTCACGCACTACGCTGCATCAAGCAGGGCAATGTGTCAATCGCCTTACTCTCATAATCAGATGGGACGGTTTTCCCATACGACTAGCAAGAGTTCTGGTACAGGAATGACGTGAACGTGACGGGCATGTCGGCGTGGTTGGCAAATGCTTGCTTTTCACGCCTGAGGTCGAGGGTTTGATTCCCACCCAGGACAGATGTAAGTATGTATTTACAAAAAGAAAAGTAGTATATGTAGTATATCAGTTATCTGGTTTCCATAGTACAAGCTCTGCTTAGTTTGGGATCAGATGGCCGTGTGGAAATAATGTCCCAGGATATTATAATGGCAACGTTACGTGGTCTCCACGTCATGGGCATATAATAAGGTCAACTTTCAAACTTCGGACTGATACCGTGTGTATTGACCAGAAAAATCCCGGTGTCACTTCTAGGGCCCATCCCGGGAAGAAGACGAAAATGTCAGTTTCTTTGGCAATTCAAAAAGTCAGCAAAATTGCTTGAACTGTTGGATTGGCAAATTTAATTATCAAAATTCTCATTAACGTAATCTGAAACTTTGTAATATGACTTGCTACACAAATCGGCGTTAATTTCTGTTTTTAGTTTCTTGATTGCCAGTTATTTGATATCACTGGGAAGTTTGTTGTAGCGTATACACAGACCAACATCATAATAGCTATAAGAAGTCCACTGCTGGATAAAAGCCTCCCCAGGAATCATTAATATTCAGAATTCAGAATTAATATTCAGGGGATATTCTATAATTACCACGCTTGGCAGACGGGTTGGCGATCGCAGTAAGACGGGCATAGTACTCAGAAAGAAGAGCGAGGATGAGATGGGGCGATGATATTTTGATATTCACTGCCGTCACCTCACTGACCTACAAAAGTGTTACTGATTGTGTAGGGACGAGTAGTATGTGCATCAAGATTATAATAAGCTACTTTTCTGAACAGATTTTAATTAACTTTTAAACAATTATTTTTTTAAGATTTTAATTAAATTTACTTTTAACGGCTATAGTAAATTTTGTTGAACGCCGGGATATAGCTGGTTAATTAAAATACAAAAGTTGAAATATTATATAAGACATTTAATACTGAACCGATGTATTTCTAGAAGTGTTGTCGTTGTTTGATTATTTAAACTACTCACTGAAACGGTACTGTATTCAAGGGAATCGAGCTGTTTCAATTACACTTGTAATTCCATGCTGGAGCAATTAAAATGGACCGACAATAACGGCTCCTTTGTACTGCTCGTTGATTCAATCTGTTCGCTCTATCAATGTACCAGGTAACTCAGCAACTGTATATTGATATAGATAGGTAACCTACCTTTTAAATTTTTCATGCTATTCACTGGGCGTTTGCCTATTATTAATTACGTAGTTCAAAATCTTTGAACGTTGTATGAAGAGTCAAAACTTTTTCTTCTTATTCTAAAACTGTAGTTTAATTAATATATTGAGCACCCAAGTATTCACATAAATTGACTAATCTACTCGTTAGTCTAGTGGTAGCGTGTTTCACTGCAGATAATGAAGTCCAGGGCTCGAATCCCCGGTCGGGTACCTCGGACAGTACGTTAAGCTGTCGGCCTTGCGCCTGAACTCTCCCCGATCTTTTCGGATAGATGCCCCATCGGGTTATCCCATGCAATCTCTAATCAACCCTACTCCGGTAGGGTAAGGTTGATTGGAGATTCCATGTGTATTCGAGAATACACTCCTGCACAGCAATACATATGTCCTGGGTAGTTGGCTAGAGTTTGTATATATTAGCCGTTAAAATCAAAATTCGTCCAGAACCACTATTATGGTTCCCATAAAAATCATTTTATTGTTGGCAATAAAAAATACTTTGCTGTTCTAGAAACTTAGTTTACTAAATGTGTTTTAGTTTTTATTGTTGGTTAACCATATTTTCAAAGCTAACATGAAATTACAGCTCTATTGTTCTTACTACGCAAAAGCCCGGCTTTGTAGAAAAAAAATCCTCACTGTGGTTTCCTTTTTATTTTCCCGTTTGTGAGAGACGTGAAGCATTCTCGGAAATTGTAAGTCTCACTGCTGTAACATGGACTCAAAGTGAGGCTAGCCTTGTGGCACTTGAGAATCCGGAGCGTGTTTAAACTGTATCGTTTACTCTACATGTCTCTACATGGCTGTCTTCCTTACTCATATACCTGCCCTACGCCAAAGATAAATAAGAGGCACGGTGCGTAAACGAGACAACTAGGTAATACACATAAATCTATCTCTTTCTAACTCTATTATTGTTAATATTTGCATTTATTTCGTCCAAATTTTTGTGTCACAGTGTTTGTCTGCAAAATTAAAAGCACGTGTGTTGTAGCGGTTAAGACCGTCGCCTCGCCACTTCATGGCCCGGGTTCGAATACCACGCGGGACAACTATTTTTGTGATTGATAAATAGTCGTTTGGATGAACTTTTTGTCCGACAATTATTTGATGTACCTGGCGTCACACTTAATTTCGCAAATGCCGTCGTTGTCTTACCTGAACTCCTAAGTTTTAGGGATGCCTCCCCCATTTATTCAGATTTTTGGTATTTTTTTTATTTTATATTATTACGACTTGGCATTGAGAAATACGTACAACCCTAAATTTACCTCCTCCTACTACCTCCTATTTTTAATAGCTATTTTAATATTAGTTTTATACTGATTATGATGGTTCTTTTTGTGCATTTGATTGGGTCTCTCGATGATTTAGATTTACAATTCGACCCGATAGGTGGCGCTGCGAAAAGATTTTATTTTTATTTATTCGGTTTTTATTTATATTTTTAAGGCAGTACAACGTCTGCCGGGATATATACTCGTATATGGCCTCTGCGTCTGATTTTCATCTATCATCATTGTCTGAGAGACATTTCTTTTGGTGGCTAAACAAACCGATGCGAGAGCGATATAGCCTGCCGCAGGCCTGACAAGAGAAGTTTGCGGTGGTTGGTGCCGAGCCGCTTTCATGTCGTTTCTGTCTCTTATCAGCAAGTACTCCGAACCAGGCTTCGTCACAGATCTTACGAACCTCCACTACACGTTTGCGCCATTCAATTCTATTTTCAGCGAGCTTTTCCCAACTACAGTGGTCAATTTTAAAAGCGGACATATCCCGCTTGTTGCAGTCTTTAAAGCGAAGCAGAGGTCTACCGACATCGCGCTTCGCATTAGCGACCGCACCCAACAAAACACATTGTGTTATTCGAGTGGGTTCCATTCTGTGCACGTGCCCCAACCAACGTAAACGCTTCTGTTTAAGAAACGCTGTCAGGCTAGGTAGCTGTGCTATTTGTAGAACTCTCTCGTTAGTGACCCTATCTTGCCATGTAATGCCCAAGATCGTACGGAGACAACGCATGTAAAAGGAACCTATTCGTCGGTCCTTGCCAGGATAGCTAGTATTTAAATATATAACATATGTATTCAACTAGCGGTTAACGATGAGTAAAGTTGTTGTTGTTGTAATGGGATAGAATTTAATTCTCTTGATTAATACTAACCATTTTTCTTTGTTTAGACATTAAAGACAATAAATACTGACTAGAAAATAATAAATAACTAAAGGCAATCCAATAGGCGCTCCGCATCCGCATGTTATAATTTAGTCCACGCTAAGTATCACTGGTGCAAGGATTTTTCGCTACTGATTAATCTCTCAGCTCTAAAAACTGCACTAAATCTTGTTTACAAGATGCCGTCTTCCAGACGACAAATTTATTATCATTAAAATAATGTATCTATTTTTTATGCAAGCATCATCTTCACGTTTCTGGATGGTTTTTGTATAGAGTCTAATTAATTAAAAGACTATATTTACAGTTAAGTTTTATAAATAATACTTACTACTTTATTGTTCTCTAGACCAACATTTATATTTGATATAAATGTTACGCAGTTATTAATAATAAGTAAAATTGTGTGCGCAATGCACATTCAATCTTTCTTAACACTGTTACTGATATATCTCCACCAGTAACGAAACCACTTCCCACATTAGACAACCGATACCAACTAATTATTGCAGCGGAATGTATCGAGGTATGGGTTCAATTAATTAACGTCAACGCAATTAATTTGTAGGGGTAACAAAAGCTTTTGTTACCTTCAAATTAATCCTCATTGATGGAATCAGAGATTAGCCAGGTGGCTCGTTAGCTAGTTTCTCATTCCATGATTGATGCAGATGCGTGGGACATATTGTACACACATTATACACACAGGTCCACTCTCTATACCCTAATTTAATTAGTCTTTAATCTATATTTTAGACCAATTAAATTAGGGTATAGAGAGTGGACCTGTGTACTAGTACTATAATATGTCCCACGCATCTGCATCAACCATGGAAAGAGAAACTAGCCAACAAACCACCTGGTTAGTCTCCACCTGGTTAGAATGACGGACGGTGGTATGTGATAATGTTGAGGATTCTAATGTAAGACTATTCTTACACTAGAATCCTCAACATTATCACATACCACCATCCTTGAGTCACTTTCATGGCTGCCAACTGAAAACCAGTGCTAGGTGCACCTCATCTAGTATTGACTGAGATGGTGACCTGGCGACGGAGCATACAGGAGCTTTTGCATTTTCTTTACTTCATTTTCATTTACTGGACATGTATAGCTTGATATGTGGCCGTGTGTACCTACTACCTTCTTGTCTTCGTGTTGAATAAACGTGCTTCTATTCTATTCTAACTTGCATGGTAAGAAAGGCTGGCTGACACTACTGGAAAGAGATTATCTGCAGGACCAATACAAGTGATTTCCGACGTTCGAGGTTGTTCATTCCACAAAAACATTCGGGTGTAAAAATCTGTGTTCGAAGTGTAGCCCCACAATTTAACTGTGGCCCAAAAACGGACCGCGTCACTAAGTGCTATGTCATGCTTAATAGATCCAACGAATGGACGTCACATTTGATGTGGGAAATACTAGTACGTTTGTGAGAGGTGATGAAACATGAATTTTGCAGCTACGATCCCAAGACAAAACAGCAATCTGTTCGGGTATTTCCAGGTGAGCCGAAACTAAAGAATTTAGCCAGTAACTTTCTTCAATAAAACTAGATACGTGGTTATTATCACTTCGGATGATCGTCGTAGAAAGTAAATAACAATTGGTACACGACCATTTTTCCGGAAGTTACTGAAGAACTACAAAAATAATATTCTTTTAAACTATGACAATGCTAGTTTTCGCACGGCCAGATAGACAACCAAGTTTTTTAAAGGAAAAATCGTAGATTTCATCCTACATACAGCTCCGACCTAGTACCTTGTGATTTGTCTGGTCCTGTTTTCCTAAATCATTATTTATTTACTCGGTCAACAACTTTCATCAACAGAAAATGCTGTTGAAGTTGTTTCCGAGTTACCATGGAAGAGAGGCATAAACATTCATTGTGGCCTTTTATGCGAATAAAGGGAGAATATTTAAAAAACAATAAATTCCTGTTTAATCCGTCAAAGTATTTCTTTTTATTATTCATTCAAGAAATATTTATACCATCCCCCTGACCAAAGTTATACCAGATGAATCGGAACATAATCAAAGAATTAACAAAACCTGTTCATAAGCCATGGAGAAAACGCGAAACGTGCTGGTAACATTCAGTTGAAATTAAAACGATTCAAAGTCGATATTCGATCACGGTAAAAATAAAGGAAAAATGAAGTTTTCATCACCCCATCTAAAGAGCATTTTTACTTTTCGATATCTGAGTGGAAAAGTCGTTTTTATCCTCTAGAGCAGTGTTTTTCAACCTGTGGGTCGCGACCCCCTGGGGAGTCGCGAAGCCTCTATAGGGGGGTCGCGAAGCTTCTACAGGGAATTCGCACAAGGTTGGGAAAGCTAGTCACACGGTTGCAAATGTATTTAGAGTATTATGATTAGACCTACTGCAAATACATTAAATGTTAAGCGTGAAGTTCCAAAACGCAGGCTCTACTTTGTCGCTTGACAACCACCTAACCTCTGTATTATAAAGTAAATATTGGTGGAGTGCTCCCATATCTTCACAAATTTTCGAATCAGACGTATCCGAAACGCTTTTTCTTTAATATAATTTACAATTTTTATAATAATATTTAGAACTTGTATGTATTCCTGTGGCAAGGCCTTTGGGCAGAAAGAGCTTGACGATGGAGAAAACTATGCGTAGTGCTGTAGTATTCGTGGGAAACGTTATACAAAAAAGTATTTGTTTCATTACATTTTCATTGGATTCAAAGCACAAAAGATTGAAAGTGCACACATTCCGCAGTATCCGTAGACTCATCAAATTTCAAGGAGTCTTCAAAACATCAGTCGTCATATCGCTTATCCTCGATTTAATAAAACTTCGAAGCAAATAACACACTGTGATTTATTCCCAATCACAGTACATCCGAATTTCAGAATACGAATTGAAGAACTTCTTTCTAATTTTAGTTTCATCACTCTGGCTAGAAGTTGACGGTTCTGCTGGTCTTTTCAGAAATTTATCCATTTTAAATAATTAATAATCCCTGTTAAATACGTAAAAATAAGGGATGGCGCCCGACAAACAGTAATTCGCTGACGGTCTCATCAAATAGTCGCAAAGCATGTAAGTCGCGATCGCTGGTGCGGCCACTGCATAGCCATCCTCCTATGAAAATGAATAGATAATAATATATTGGATTCAATATTTGTCACAAAATAAAGTACATGAAATAAACCGGGTAAAAAACGGGTAGAGGAGGGTCGCGAATAATTTCTTCATACTAAAGGGGCCGCGCCATGAAAAAGGTTGAAAAACACTGCTCTAGAGGTTAAAGTAAATTTAAATATAGAACATCGTGCGCACCAAGTTTGCGAATGCAAAATATCAGTAAACCTATTTACTTCTACCTCTATGGTGCCGAATTTATCATACAACTTTTTAATTTATTTAAAAACTAAGACTCGGAACTTTCTTGGTGTACTTTTTTAAATTGTTTTGCGCGATATTACTGTTCTATTATGTACACTCAACTAAACTCAACAACTAAATGTAGCAACGTTACTTTTAGTTTTTCTTAATTATACTTAAGTATTGTTTGTTATAATTTAAAGATTGTCCTGTAATACTTACATATCATAATATAGTAAGTAATTAATACCTAAACTGAAATAAAAGTATTAATGATAAGATTTTTTTTCGCATTTAGTCATTTCCTCCCTGAGGTGTGATGAAAAGTTACGTGTTGCACTTGAGTGCAAAGAATTTTCACCTTGTGCTCTTTTTATTTCCTCGCTAATGCTCAGGATCCTAATATTTTAATCACTCGCTGCGCTCGTGATTCAATTTTAGAAACCTTCGCTTGCTCGGTTATCATAATTGAGCACGCGGTTAAAAAGCAACTTTGCACTCTTGTTAATACAACTATAGTTTGTTAGATCTTCGAACTTAACTTACCTATCACGAACCAACTAATGTTGTGACTGTTTCTATTTTCTTAGTATCGTGATCTAGTCAAGAGCGACCAACTTGGAGGGCACACCTAATACCCTATATCCTTACCCACTAACCTCGTGTTTATAGCGTGCCTAATAGTTGCATATTACCGCTCATATTACGCCTAATTTGCGGTAACGCAAGTTCAACGCAGGGCCAATTATCACTTCGTTAGAACTAATTTAAGTTTTTCTCTTATAAACACTCGTAAAAATATGTTTAATCTAAAAGAAAATGTTCCCAGCGTTCCTTTATTTAGAGGAACGTGCTCTGAAATGGAAACAGACGATGAGAAAGCTTTCACAGTGACATTATGAAGCATTAACAAAAAGTTACGTCTTAACAAAACTGCTATTTGACTGCTACTTACTCTTCTAAACTTCGCCTTTTATGTAGTTTCACGTAGTTTAGTAGTTTTAATGTAATTTTCTGATGCCTAAAAAGAAGTTTGTAGTTTGTTGGTAATCCCTTAACATTACACTACCGCAGATTTTACTATTTCGTTCTTTGTAAATTGCCAAGTTGGTCAGTCATACCTATGGCACACAGGTGGTAAGTGCTTTTAGTAAACTATGGCTTGCAATTTAACAGGTAACTCATCCTATTTTACGTGATAAACTCTGACAACTATACTCACGCATTATTACATCTGCATCATCATATCAGCCAAAAGACATCCACTGAACAAAGGCTTCTCCAAGGATCTCCGCAGTGACCTGTCTTGCGCTGCCCGCACCAAGCGTATTCCGCGACGCTTGCATCATCGTCGGTTCACCATGCGGGTGGTGCCTGACCACAAGCGTCTTCCGGTACTATGTTCGGAGTGCCTCTGCGAGATGGAATGAGAAATGACAACATGCGCAGGTGAACCAAAGTTTCCAACATAGCCCGAAGAACTGCCAAGTTAAAGCCTTAAGAATGGTTGTGGCAGAAAGTCTTAGAAAATAACATTACATTTTGTTCATCATACAGGGTACCTATCTATACAAATAAATAAAATTGGAGTGTCTGTTTGTAATATTTAAATAACCGATTTTTACTACATGTATATGAATATATATACGGTACATACCCCAAAATATTTTTTTTTACAATTTTTGTCTGTCTGTCTGTCTGTTTGTTCCGGCTAATCTCTGAAATGGCGGGACCGATTTTGACGGGACTTTTATTGGCAGGAAGCTGATGTAATAAGGAGTAACTTAGGCTACTTTTATTTTAGAAAAAGTCTTTTTTTACTAAATAATCTAATTAACACGCGGACGAAGTCGCGGGCACAGCTAGTTATAAATGTGATTAGCGAGAAAACACTTAACTGAAACAAAGCGTTTTTTAGTTCTACGAGCAGACATTAGATACGGAGAGAGTTCTGCTTTAGCAAATCTGCTGTCCAACTTATCCTAATATTGAGCAATTACAAGCACTTGCTGTCTGGCTGACGGCATAGAATATCACTACCTCTTTTTATCCCGTGAGGGGCGGTGAAGTCGAAGAATATCTCCCAGAGAACTATATACTGGGATCGCCTGGGTCGATCTTCAGAGGCATTTTTTTTCGTGTCGGGCTGGATAAACCCATTTCAAAATCGAAAAACGTTTTCAAAATATTTTTTTATATATAGTTCGGTGTCTAATCTATGTGATACAAGGCTAATATTATGAATAAGTTTATTTTAAATATTTAAAAAAAAATCTTAAACCCTAAAATCCTGATCGCTCTGGGTTGACCCAACTCCCGCTTGAATGAAAAAAATATTCTTTAACTTTTTAATGAGAAGGTTTATATGAAACAACTTATTTAAATTACATAACAAATAGGTAATGTTTATAGTCATAAAATATTTTTACTTATATTAATAATACTTTTGCCACAATTTGAATTTTAAAACGTGACCGGGCATTTTATCTCATCGCTCTGCGCGGACGCATAACATCGCGCTGATCCCTAGTAACGCGTTATAGACACTCTATTCCCCTTCCCTGGGGCAACACCAGCAGTGGTCTAATCGCCGAGGAGGATACCTGTGTGCCACGTACCCTAGTTCCAACATTACGAAGGTAAGTTTATGATTGCTCTGGATTTGGTTCTCGAATTTTATGATTGCTATGGCACGTTACTTAAATTAAATAGTAAGCTTGTGAATGTGTTTCTTATACGAATTAAGTGATGGTTATGGTGTTTTTTATGAGACGTAATGACAACTTCCCACTGCTTTTAAATTCGGCTATATTTATGATTTTGTGACTTTTTTTGATCGCTATGGCTCTGATTGCTCTGTCCAATAAGACCATAGCGATGATATTTTGCATTAATTGTACGTCATAATGCATCTATTTTAAGTAGTAGTACCGCACTGTTACAATGACAAATGATGAACTATGCATAGAACCTTTAATTTATAACCTTTTCTGGGTTTCTTAGGTCCATAAACGGATTTTATCGTATTTTATGAGTTTTTATATTGGCATTTAGCTAACACAACTTAAATTTTAGATAAGAAAGGTCTTCTCTAAAATTTAATGGCAACTATTGTTGCAGAGGGATGAATACACGACAGCATGTGATGTTGTGATTGGAGGAGAGAAAGTCGAACAGGTGAAAGAGTTTTTATATTTGGGAACTTTGTTGACGAGAGATGGGAAATATGAAAAATATATTGTTAGAAGAGTAAATGCGGGGAACAGAGTGAATGGGGCACTACACGCCTTTATGAGCCGACAAGTCTCGAAGAAGACCCGACTGGCCGTGCACGATGGAGTGTTAGTGCCAACTTCAATGTATGGAAGTGAAAATTGGGTATGGCAGAAAAAGAATTAAAGTAAAATTAATGCAGTGGAAATGAGAGCTCTGAGAAGTATGTGTGGTGTGACTTTGAGAGACAGAATTCGAAATAATGATGTAAAAGAGCGTTGTGGTGTGACAGAGGATATAGTCACAAAGATTGAAAAAGGTATGCAGAGATGGTTTGGCCATTTAGAAAGGATGAATGAAAGAAGATTGACAAAAGAACTATACCTGGCCTGTGTGAATGGTACAACTGGAAGGCGAAGACCTCTTAGAACATTCTCTGAACAAATCGGAGACGTACTCAGGAAAGGTCAGGTCAGAAGTACCCTAAACCGGCGAGCATGTATGAAGAATATAATGTCAGTAAACAAAGCGAAAGAGGTGTGCAAGGATCGTGACAAATGGAAGTCTGTTTTCTATGCCTACCCCTCTGGGAGACAGGCGTGAGACTAGATGCAGATTGAAATCATGCCTCGAAACAAATTATCTATTGAAGAGAAACGTCTTAAGAAGAAATTGCCTGAGCGTAGAGTGGCCAAGATAAAACATTATACGCACAATGGCTTGTAAAGTCAAGAGAGATTAACAAAGGAATAAGCTCGGGACACAGTACTACCAATGAGTGATTTGACTACAAGACAGCAAAATATTCACAGGAAGAAAAGTAGGCAGAGTTCTCGACGGTATTATTTAAAGAAAATTATTGGATAAGTTGCCAGCAATAGATGTATCTGAGAACCGTCATCCTCTTTCAAATGTTCCTCAATCATCTCTAGCCAACAATGTAACAAAACAGAGATATACTGCAAACTGTAAAACAAGATGTTGAAATGAGTTTAAAAATTATTAATCGTGTAAAAGTTCATTGTCAGACAAGGTCCTGTCTTCCAGAGACCTTTAAAGAATACGAAAATTTGTCTTATTTTGATTCACCCGTCTCACCGATTAGTAGACTAAGAAAAATAACAAGATCTACTGAACGGACGAACGAACTAACATGCATTGGAAGTGCTTTCTCTATCATCCGTCCCGAAAGTCTGCAAAGCACAATTAGCAACATATCACATACGTCTCAAAAAAGTTTAGATATATTCATCATTCATCATATAATATACAGCCTTATTAAGAAAAATGAAAATCAAAGTAAAGAAGGTAAACGTTTAGAAAGAAAAATGTTGGTTTTACCTCCAAACAAAGATAATGTACAATAAATAAGACATTAGTAAACAACAGCTAAAAAAAGATATGAAATTGTTTTTTTTAAAGATGACGATATAGGCAGCATGACGTCTTAGGCGTCAAACAGATGAGTAGTACTTTGCTGTCGACAGAGCCAACTTCAGCTGTTGACAGAGGCGACTCCAGCTATCGTCATTGGTCGGCGTTTGCTATCCACGTGTCGATGGCAAACGTCGACCAATTATGACAGCTGCTGTTGCCGCAGTCGACAGCTGAAGTTGGCTCTGTCGTCAGATAAATGCTGCTCGACTGCACAAGGCCTGCCCTGTGATATGCCCTGATCTTTTTCTAAAATAATACATTTACATATAATTCTAAAAATCTTGTTACACGTACACTGAATATGACTGAAAACGGCTACATAAATAATATTTTATCAATTTTATTTTTTTTGTTTCACTAATTTCAACATTTATGATCGCTCAGGCACCAATTATGATTGCTCTGGTCGTGAAAAATTATGAACTTAAATATTTCCATAACTGTTTGAGTAAATTGAAGGCCAATAGTATAAATGTACTATTTGAAAATCAATCTTTCTAATGTGATACATAATTACCATTAAATATCAATAACTGAAAAGCACCAGAGCGATCACACGAATACGCCCGTTTTGGAGATTGATCCGCCTACATGTTTGCCAAGCGTGGTGATTATGGAATATCCCTCCAATGATGGCCACAATTCTATCGTGAGAACCAGCTGTGGACGTTTTTCGGTTGACATGATGACGTACACACTTCAGTTCTTTTTTATCTCACTGGCTGGAAGAGATTTATCTAATAAATTTCTAAAATTCTTATTTTTTTAATAGTTATTTTAAAATGCGTAGTATTTAAACAAGTGACTGTAAATTAAAGTTTTAAGTGACAAAAATATGGAAGTGACAAAAATATAATATGGAAGTTGCCCACTCTGTATTTCTAGTCGCTCACTTAGTAATTTAGTCGCACGGCTAGAATTTTGATATCTGAAAAGGATTAATTATAACCCAATTTAGTAAGCTCGTTCTGAATTTTATTATTAATCAATGTTGGAAGTTAGTTTAGTATATTTTTCGCTTACTCAAATTCATGACGGTCACCGTAGCCAAGTTGGTAGTGCTCCTGTCTACGAAGCTGGTGGACCTGGGTTTGAATCCCGGTAAGTGGAAATATTTGTGTGATGAGCACGAATATTTGTTTCTGAGTCATGGATGTTTTCTATTTAAGTATTTATCTATCTATATAAGTATGTATATCGTCGCCTGGTACCCATAGTACAAGCTTTGCTTCGGGGCTAGGATGAACTGTGTGACATGTCCCTAGATATTATTATATTATTATTGTATTATATTATGCCACTCAAGTTATTAATACAGTATCTCATCATCAGCTGCTAAGTTTTTTTTTTGTATTCGACGATATGTGACGCATAATAGCAGATTAATAAATTATCGATCACGAATGATAATTACAATTTGTACTAAAATTGCTAAACAGCTGACCGCCTTTTTCCGTAAGCCTGAAAATTTTAACACAAAAGGGTATTCATATTTTGAAAATCTCTATATTTATATACAGCAAATACAAAATTTATTCGAGAACCTTAAAAGTACGTGACCGCATTAAAAGTGTGTTACCCAGTGAATCGTAGCACTCAATTTGACTATAGCGTTTTTTGTTACGCATATTTAACCATTTTCTTTAAGTTCCAATTGACAAGACATCAAAATACAAGATCAATATGGTGTGTTAATTCCGAATTAATTGATTCAATTCGGTCGGAATTAACACCACATATTGATCTTGTATTTTGATTGTTATGTATTTCCTCAAAGTAGCGCCTGATTTCATTACTTAAGACTTTAAAAATAAACACAAAAGAATAAACAATAAAATAACATAAATATATAGAATATGCTCAGATATATGTGTGTATGTTCTCTCGAGTCTGGACACACTACATACTCCAGCTCTCTCAGAATTCTAATATAAGCTATTTTTCTTTCTATAAACCTTTAAAAATGTTTTAACAATCTATGTACCTAAATATCTGTATGTAACTAGAAATAATTATGTATACTTAAATATATTACTACAAACGTGTTCTGACTATTTACAAGCACTTTTTTAAAGTCTATGTGAATAAAAACCTTTTTTTATTTTATTTATTATTTTAAAACCCATTTATGTAACATTTTAGAGAGAAATAAACGATTATTTTTTTATTGGTGAGTCCATACCAAAATTGCAGACGCCATATTGATGAAATTATCAAATAATATTCATATTATCCTGTAAAAGGCAAACGGCAAGAATGTATGACGCTTTTGTACCGCTAGTAAAATTTCGTGTTACGGGATAATTTATGTTTTAATTGGTGGTTAATGTGAAAGAAAAGGCATTTTTAATTTCTTAGATTTTTAGAACTTGGGATATAAAAGTTATAGCCAGTTTTATTTTAAGGTTACGTTTGGTAATCTGTGGGTCAACCCCATGACCGTGGAAATATTGGAGTTCGAAAATCACTCTTACTGCCTAAGTAATAAAGATACTGTAAATATCAAAGTGTGACTACTGATGTGGCAATGAAATGCTAGTGTTAACTAGTGTTTCCACGAGGCTGCCCTTTGCCATGGTTTTCCGTAGTCGCCGCGCCTCAATTTTGTACAACTTTAAGAAGACCCACACTTTTTGGGCTGCATGTGACCAATGAAGATTGTTACATATTATATTTAGTTGGTAGTGCTCCTGCCTACGAAGCTGGTGGTCCTGGGTTCGAATCCCGGTAAGTGCAAATATTTGTGTGATGTGCACGAATATTTGTTTCTGAGTCATGGATATTTTCTATGTAGGTATTAAGTATTTATCTATCTATATAAGTATGCATATCGTCGCCGGGTACCCATAGTACAAGCTTTGCTTATTTTGGGGCTAGGATGATCTGTGTGACATTGTCCCTAGTTATTATTATTACATTTATTACATAAACCAATGTTTATGTAATAATGGTGATAAAGTAAATGTTGTAGCTCTTTTTATAGTTTTTTACATGGATTTATTCCGAATCTGCCCCGAAAACCCTAAACGGGTCGCGAGTTAGGTTAGGAAGATTCAAACAGCTATTATTTGTTGAAATAATGAAAAGGTCTTTATTTCCATTAATTACATATTTCATAACCCAGTGTACATTTGTGTGTGAGGTTGCGAGGGGTTATATGAGGTTTTGAGTGGAGGTAAATAAAACAATAGATTATTTGTTTTTGTAACTGCATTAATTTTATTGATACTATTATTAATTTATCCTTAGTATTACTTCATCTAAGAATATCTTCATATAAGTACCAAACAATAATAATTATCACATAGCACAAAGCAACATTGGGTTTATTGAGAACTTCACTCATTCAGATAATGCTTGTCTTCTTAGTCGGGGCAAACGAATGTTGCAATTAACACATTGCAAACTCGTCATTTTAATTAAATGATAAAGCGTCTTTTCGTGCATCCACTGTCTACAGACATATATTATAGCACGGAGGAACTGATGCTGAACTCACGTAATATCTGCAAGATTATTTGCTAAATTGATGACATGTATCAAAACAACAGCAATAAATACCTGACAGATTGTCTTTGTCTGTCAATAAATAATTGCCATGAACAAAAAAATAATGACGACGAAAATCGTGCAACTACTGTGCTTTCTTAGGTATAATAAATAAGTCTATAATTATATGATTTATATGTAATGTTGTTCCCATTTATAAATAATTAATTATAATTTCGACATTTATATTATTTTACACATGGCAATTTCTGTAAACGTAACTGCGTTTAGTTTACGATTTTAATACGTTTATTTATTGAAAATAATTGAAATATTCTTTTTGATTTTATTAATTAATCCCAAGTTCTAAAAATATTATACTTACATTAAAATCAATACATTACAATATAGTTGTCTTAACAAGTGGTACAAATTATATAGCTGAACAACAACGGAAGTATGCGATACGAATTCTGCCATTCTCTTTTAGTAGTTTAGTTTGAGAGACCTGGTAGGTGGCGCTAAAATATTATATTGACCCGTCAAATTGAACTTGAAAAAGAAATACTAAACTTAAACTAACAATTCAATTTCCTTATAAAACGTGATCTATGTAGGTTCATATTCAACAAAACTAGGCCACACTCAATGGAGCATCCTGACAGCCCATGATTACATTGACATACTTACAAACAAAGTTAACTTGCAAATTGTGTGGATTTTCCGATACAATACCGGTTGCTATTGTGGCTACATCAATACCTTTGATATTTAAATGAAAAGAGGCGTTGCCGACATTACTAATACTCTCTAATCTGGGTATTTAGTCTTGAACACAATGGCAATATGAATACTAAATTTGACATCTTTAAGCCAACGTCGGCATCGGTCCTTATGGCTACTTATTATTTTATAGAGCCTTTTGTCGGGGATTTTGCCCGCAACATCGGGAATACGGGATTACTGTTTAACTAGACTTTTCCCCGAACAAAATCCGAAACAATAAAAGATAAAGGAAAATTCTCAAAGGTGTCAAATTATTTTTTCACGGAAATCTTCGTTGAGACTAAATTGTTATGAATTTCGGAGAAAATTGCGGATAACCAAGATTCCTATTTTAGTATAAAGCGAGGAAAACAGAAAAGTTTGTTTTTAATTATGTTCCAAATATGTCGGATTTCATTTACCTCTTGGCGTTTTACATCAAAGTATTCCACAAAACCCGCTGGAGCGTCAAAACATTTTTGCTTGTCGGCATAAAAATAAAAACAAACAGGTCATTAATTAAAAAGCTGACAGACTGTTGAGGCAATAATTTTTATATCATATACTGAAAATTCGCATCATAGTATGTTGTCGAACAGTTTTATCCTTTACGGCTCACGTCAATATGAATGACACTTGTCAAATACGCAATATACTATTCATATTGTCATTTTCTAAAATTTTACATTTGACTGCTTTATTTATCTGACGTAAGTCAGTGCTCCAAAGGTAGTTAGGTCAATTTTCATGCCGCTAATTTCCAGGCATCGAATATATCAAGGTAATCGCTTCTTACTAGGGAACTCAATTGAAACCCGCATGCCAATTCCGGTGACCACCGTAAACCACTCTAAACGGTAATGTTATAGAAACCTTTCGAGGAGGCCTATGGCCAGCAGTTGACTATATCAGGCTGATGTAGAAGTGTATAATATTATCATATATTTATTTCAATTAAAGGGAACCGTTTTGTAATAACATATCTGAGACGGCGCGGCGCAAAATTTCACATAACATAGATACGTATCTACTTAATACTCACACGCTACGTACTCCCCCTTCGGGGCGTAGCGTAATCGTTTAAGCATTGAGCCCATTCCTCGCTCCGTGCATCATTCTGTCACGAGCCGCACTCGACGCGAAGCAGCATTCAATTTCAATTCCGATCCGACTTCTAATAAAATATACCTAAAATTCTTTTTGTCGTTGAAATCACATTCTTTAATACAGGGCATACACAGTATATAAGTAGTTTTGAATACTATGTTCAATTTACGTCGGTTATTTTGGAATTATTTGCAGCTTTTTTACAACTAATAAAAACAATATTTTTCATACTAAGAAATAATATTTCTAATTGGAACCCTATTAAGTCAGTCAGATGATAGCCTACTAGTTAGGCCGTTGGACTGTGGAATCAGTGGTCTAGAGTTCAAACCCAAGACGCACACCACTGAAGAATCTTTGTGCCAGTTGGAAGTTCATTATCTCGTACTTTAAACGGTGAAGGAAAACATCTAGAGGAAACCGGCCTGAGATTTCTTCAAAATGGTCTTGACGGCATGTAAGGTCTAGTGGCCTCATGGCCAGCGTAGTTATATATGACCTATCCCCTCTTATTCTGAGAGGAAGACCCACTGTAGGGACAGTAACGCGTTGCTTTATTATTATGAAGCCCGTTATGCTTTACCAATTAAACTACAGGGAATCCTGTGAGGTCGTTGCCATTTATGAACTCAATAATATAGGTCTCACGCAACCCTTGTAAGATTGTTGGTCCGCCTTATGATCACCGGATGAGTGGGCGCCACTCAAGATCCTTTATATTACAGTAGCCGTCGGTTCTAGGAGCTATGTCCCACTACCGCTACCAGTACCACTTCAGTTTGGCAATTCATTAGGTTATATCGGTTACTTTAGTTTGCCTACACATTTCTCTCACTGGAACACATAGCACACGATTTTAAGAGCTTTTAAATATCAAACATATACAGTGTCTGTTATTGGACTTTTGATTATGACAAATGTATATTTCCGTCACTTTTGCCACTTACGCTGCGCAATAGCTGAAGACATTTGCATACAATGCCGAAATATAGAAATTGTCTACAGATAAGCGCAGCAATTTCAAGTCAGGCTTTGCTCAAAAGGGCAAAGTATATAATCCTAATAAGAATATCGTACTTATGAATCCGAAACCTAATATCTAACCAAAAAAGATCGTACACTAAAATCGCATAAGTGGCAGCCCTAATATACATTGTAATATTGACGACAACCTACGACATTTATAGACAGTTTCCCCTAAGGGTCTCAGATGTGCTAATATTATGTATTGGTAACTGGTTAAGCTGTCCCTTACTATCCGAACATAACTATTTCGACAATCGACGTTAAATGCTACCTACAGCCAAACCGAGGGCAATATCCACGCCTGTGAGATGAGATAAGACGCAATCCACCGATAACATACCTACTTATACATCCTACCCCTTTACCGAGGTGTTCGGAGAGTTCACGCGGATTTATCTCCCTCCAGAGTTCCTCTGGCTCACAAATGACTCGCATTACAGCAAAATGGCTTCGTTAACCGACTCCGCAGCCTTCATTTGTTATCCAAAGGTATGTAGACACGTGTGGAACAACATAATTAAATACATCGCGGAATATTTTAGAAACTTGTTTGGTAAACTGAATTCTGTAAATGCACCTGGAAGGTGGCAGATTTGATTGGGGATCAACTAAACCATTTTATAAAAACAATATTTTATTCGGATTTTGGTTAATTGCTTTGAAGACTATCTTCCGTGCAGAGGACAGCATTTTCAACCGGTGTTCCCCACTGTCTGCAACATATATAATAATAATAATATCTAGGGACAATGTCACACTGATCATCCTAGCCCCAAACTAAGCAAAGCTTGTACTATGGGTACCAGGCGACGATATACATACTTATATAGATAGATAAATACTTAAATACATAGAAAACATCCATGACTCAGAAACAAATACTCGTGCTCATCACACAAATATTTGCACTTACCGGGATTCGAACCTAGGACCACCAGCTTCGTAGGCCGGAGCACTAACAACTAGGCTACGGTGACCTGATAGCTAAATGTACGGTGTACGGAGATATGATAGCTAAATGGGTCGTGAGATGGCAGTCGCTTCTATAATTGTACTAGTTAGTCGCAACTGTATCCCGACCGATCAATTGAAACGGAATAATGTTTTAAAACATACAATAGCCATCTTTTTAACGAACAAAATCAACATAAGTACAGTCTAATTGAGAACCTCCTGCATGTAACAGAAAACACCCAAACTAAGACAAATAGGTTTTTCATAAACAAACACAAATA
The DNA here is from genome assembly GCA_951640165.1 of Pseudoips prasinana. Taxonomy (NCBI): domain Eukaryota; kingdom Metazoa; phylum Arthropoda; class Insecta; order Lepidoptera; family Nolidae; genus Pseudoips; species Pseudoips prasinana. The sequence goes on from OX621239.1 coordinate 13,321,766, forward strand.
ATTGTCTAGCGCAATGATCAAACCCACTACCTTTATAACAGAAGCACGTTCACTACCAACAGTTATACACAATACAGGATTACTGTTTAACTAGACTTTTCCCCGAACAAAATCTGAAACAATAAAAGATAAAGGAAAATTCTCAAAGGTGTCAAATTATTTTTTCACGGAAATCTTCGTTGAGACTAAATTGTTATGAATTTCGGAGAAAATTGCGGATAACCAAGATTCCTATTTTAGTATAAAGCGAGGAAAACAGAAAAGTTCGTTTCTAATTATGTTCCAAATATGTCGGATTTCATTTACCTCTTGGCGTTTTACATCAAAGTATTCCACAAAACCCGCTGGAGCGTCAAAACATTTTTGCTTGTCGGCATAAAAATAAAAACAAACAGGTCATTAATTAAAAAGCTGACAGACTGTTGAGGCAATAATTTTTATATCATATACTGAAAATTCGCATCATGGTATGTTGTCGAACAGTTTTATCCTTTACGGCTCACGTCAATATGAATGACACTTGTCAAATACGCAATATGCTATTTACATTTGACTGCTTTATTTATTTGACGTATATATATATATCAATTTTTATGCCGCTAATTTCCAGGCATCGAATATATCAAGTAATCGCTTCTTACTAGGGAACTCAATTGAAATCCGCATGCCAAGTCCGGTGACTACGGCAAACCACTCTAAACGGTAACGTTTTATAAATCCTTGGCGGAGGCCTATGACCAGCAGTGGACGATATCAGGCTGATGTAGAAATGTATAATATTACCATATATTTATTTCAATTAAAGGGAACCGTTTTGTAATAACATATCTGAGACGGCGCGGCGCTAAATTTCACATAACATAGATACGTATCTACTTAATACTCACACGCTACGTACTCCCCCTTCGGGGCGTAGCGTAATCGTTTAAGCATTGAGCCCATTCCTCGCTCCGTGCATCATTCTGTCACGAGCCGCACTCGACGCGAAGCAGCATTCAATTTCAATTCCAATCCGACTTCTAATAAAATATACCTAAAATTCTTTTTGTCGTTGAAATCACAGTCTTTAATACAGGGCGTACACAGTATATAATATAAGTATATAAGTAGTTTTGAATACTATGTTCAATTTACGTCGGTTATTTTGGAATTATTTGCAGCTTTTTTACAACTAAAAAAAACAATATTTTTCATACTAAGAAATAATATTTCTAATTGGAACCCTATTAAGTCAGTCAGATGATAGCCTACTAGTTAAGCCGTTGGACTGTGGAATCAGTGGTCTAGAGTTCAAACCCAAGACGCACACCACTGAAGAATCTTTGTGCCAGTTGGAAGTTCATTATCTCGTACTTTAAACGGTGAAGGAAAACATCGCGAGGAAACCTGCCTGAGATTTCTTCAAAATGGTCTTGACGGTCTAGTGGCCTCATGGCCAGCGTAGTTGTCTATGGCCTATCCCCTCTTATTCTGAGAGGAAGTCCCACTGTAGGGACAGTAATGCGTTGCATTATTATTATGAAGCCCGTTATGCTTTGCCAATTAAACTACAGGGAATCCTGTGAGGTCGTTGCCATTTATGATCTCAATAATATAGGTCTCACGCAACCCTTGTAAGATTGTTGGTCCGCCTTATGATCATCGGATGAGTGGGCGCCACTCAAGATCCTTTATATTACAGTAGCCGTCGGTTCTAGGAGCTATGTCCCACTACCGCTACCAGTACACAAGACATTTTCATCCAATGTCGAAATATAGAAATTGTCTACAGAAAAGCGCAACAATTTCAAGTCAGGCTTTGCTCAAAAGGGCAAAGTATAGAATCCTAATAAGAATATCGTACTTATGAATCCGAAACCTAATATCTAACCAAAAAAGATCGTATAGTAAAATCGCATAAGTGGCAGCCCTAATATACATTGTAATATTGACGACAACCTACGACATTTATAGACAGTTTCCCCTAAGGGTCTCAGATGTGCTAATATTATGTATTGGTAACTGGTTAAGCTGTCCCTTACTATCCGAACATAACTATTTCGACAATCGACGTTAAATGCTACCTACAGCCAAACCGAGGGCAATATCCACGCCTGTGAGATGAGATAAGACGCAATCCACCGATAACATACCTACTTATACATCCTACCCCTTTACCGAGGTGTTCGGAGAGTTCACGCGGATTTATCTCCCTCCAGAGTTCCTCTGGCTCACAAATGACTCGCATTACAGCAAAATGGCTTCGTTAACCGACTCCGCAGCCTTCATTTGTTACCCAAAGGTATGTAGGCACGTGTGGAACAACAGAATTAAATACATCGCGGAATATTTTAGAAACTTGTTTGGTAAACTGAATTGTGTAAAGAGATAAATTATTGTAATTAGAATTACTGCACCTGTGGCTCGGTGGCTAAGGTAATCATCACGCTACTATCTTGGCGCTCTCGTGTTTCGGGTTCGATTTCTGAACATGATAACTGTAATCACATATAGCTGTTCCGACTTGGATATGAGAGGCATTAGCCGCATTTGACAGGCATTTTAAGGTTTAGATAGGCGTGCGGCCGGCATTGATCTGAGACAGGCATTTTCGCAGGCTCTCGTCAACGCCCAGTGGAGTAAAGACAGAAATCGGCTGACAATTGAATCAGTAAAAGCAATATTGATTACACAGGAAAATTACAAAACTGTATCTTGTGAAGTATTTTACATATATAATAAATATCCTTCTTCATTATTATCTGTAGGCTTTTACTTATTACCTACAGCGTTTTGCTTCAGACAGGCATTTTTCTGGAATATCAGGCATTTTAGGTACCATAGACAGGCATCCCTCTATTTATATATGGTAACCCTAGTTCCGACTCTGTGTCTACTTTGCCTCCGTGTTTTTTTTATAATAATATCCTGGAACATTATTTACACACGGCCACCGGGGAGTAATAATAATAATATTACACACGGCCATCTAATCCTAAACTAAGCAGAGCTTGTACTATGGAAACCAGGTAACTGATATACGACATATACCTCTACAACTTTTTTTTGTAAATACATACTTATATCGATAATTACACCCAGACTCAGGACAAACAGACATGTCCATGCACTCAAATATCTGTCCTGGGTGGGAATCGAACCCACGACCTGCTGCGTGAAAGGCAAGCATTTACCGACCACGCCAACTGGCCCGTTAAACCTTAATAATAATAGAAGAAATAAACAGCTATTACGATAAGTTAATAATACATTCAGTCAAAAAAGTATAGGAAATGGATGATTTGTTTATGGTACCAAATTCAAAAATTTGTTTTTTTTTTGTTGTTGTTAGATTGGCACAACTGTTTTCCATTTTAGCGCGGAGTTTGAGTTGAACTTAAACTAGCAGCCCGTTACGTGCTTCGCTACGCTTTTAAGTATAAGTACAAATTGTTTGTATATGGGGGTATAGAAAGATGTTGATTTTACACTTTTTCAAGACTTTTTTTACATCCACGAATAATTCAAGACCAAAATTAGCCAAATCGGTAAAGGCATTGTTGAGTTATAACATTACAACGAAAAGTGGCATTGATTTATATATATATATGTGCTGGTTTTAGTAATATCATATATAGTGTGTATTGCGAATTTCATAATGGACAAAAAAATATCGAACAAAGAGTTTGTCTTAAATTTTGCATCGCTAATGGAATTTCGTGTTCGGAGTCACTGAAAATGTTACAGAAGGCTTACGGTGAATCGACTTTATCAAAAACTCGTGCTTATGAGTGGTTCAAAGCGTTCAAAGGCGGTCGAGATGTGATGAAAGATTTGCCTCGCTCTGGTAGGCCATCAATGTCTGCAACTGAAGTTAACATCGCAAAAGTGAAGGAAATAGTGACTGAAAATCCTCATTCAACTCTGAGAGAGATAGCCGCCAAACTTTCTGTATCTCACGAGTCGATTCGTACCATTTTAACTTATCATTTGGGTATGAAACATGTTGCCGCTCGACTAGTCCCAAAAGATCTGAATTTTCTCCAAAAACTCAATCGCATGAAAGCGCTGAGGACATGGTATAACGAGCCAATTCCGACCCAATATTCATGAAACGCATTGTTACTGGTGACGAGACGTGGGTTTACGAGTTTGACATGCAAACTAGTCAACAAGCTTCGGAGTGGCGCCTTCCAACTGAACCGAAACCGAAAAAACCACGCCAAAGTCGATCAAAAGTCAAAGTCATGTTGACTGTTTTTTTTTACTATCACGGTGTTGTGCACTCTGAATTCTTACCGGAAGGTCGAACGGTAAATAAACAATATTATTTGAGCGTTATGCGGCGTTTATGAGAGCAAATTCGACGAAAAGGGTCAGATTTGTGGAAAGAAAATTCTTGGATTTTGCACCACGATAATGCGCCTTCGCACAAGGCCATCATTATGAACGAATTTTTGACCAAACACTCAACAAATACCATCCAGCAACCACCATATTCACCAGATATGGCTCCAGCTGACTTCTTTCTTTTTCCTAAACTCAAATTACCACTTCGTGGTACCCGTTTACAATCGGTAGAAAACATAAAGGAGAATTCGCGGCGAGAACTGAACTCAATTCCGAAAGCAGCGTTTAAAAAATATTTTGATGAATGGATTATTCGTTGGCGTAAGTGTATCGTTTCTGGAGGAGCATACTTTGAAGGTGATAAAATAAATTTGGATGAATAACAAACATTTTGTATATTATTGATCTTTTCCAGGTACTTTCTTGACAGGGTAGTATAATAATAATATCCTGGGACATTATTTACACACTGTCATCTAATCCCAAACTAAGCGAAGCTTGTACTATGGAAACCAGATAACTGATATACTAACCTTGATGAACCATTTTGGAGGTTACTACTAGGCAAAGCCTGTACTTTGGCAACCAGCCAACTGATATATGTACCTACATACTTATATATTTCTAAATATATCCATGTTATAAATAAATTACACCCAGACACATAAAAAAATAATCACACAAAGATTTATTCTGGGTAGGGACCGAACCCACGATCTCTAGCAGTCTGGGTCACCAACCACTAAAGTCAAAGTAACTTTATTCCGTAAAAATTATACATTTATGTGGAATCGTCATATTTTTTTTTACCCTACCGTGCAGTGCATGACGTGGCAGCTACTGAGAAACACTGCCAGAAAACTCAGTAGGAATCCTTTTTTTTATAAAATTTCCTTTAGATTAATTACAATCATGTGTGTTGACTCAGAACAACTCCATCCCAAGCACTTTTATCACTTAAATAATCAGAAATTTTGTAATATGCTACACAATTTGGCGTTAATAATTCTTTTAAACTTATTCGTAGACAATTCTCTAATATTATTGGGAAGTTTGTTATAAAATCTTATACATTGCCCCATAAAAGAGTTACTTATTTTGTGGGTACTTATTTAGTGTATTTACACTAGACCAACAAGCCAATCAAAATATAATATGAGATTCCAAGCAAGATAATGTAATCAACACGATATGTCATATTCACCATCAGACCCTGAGGTGAAGCGAACGTAAATTATAATACATCGTAACCGAAGAGCCAGATGTGTTGCTGCAGGAAAATGGGGAGTATTTTAAATAATTTCCCTGGGAGTTTAAGAAGGCAATTTGTCAACGTCGTGAAGCCAAGCCACTTCATATGATGCAGAGTATTCATCCTTTACGCCCCTAGTAGCATTCCTAATAGAATATTTACTCTATAAGCTGTAGCAAAAATACTTTCTTGGCTATCTATTGTTAAAACATTTATACAATTTATTTTATACTATTATAAAATAAATTGTGTAAATGTTTTAACATTCCGTGTACCTAAATATATGTAATATGCAACTAGAAATAATAACTGTATTACTACAAAATGTTCTGACTATTTACAAGCGCTTTTTTAAAGTCTACGTGAATAAAAACCTTTTTTATTTTATTTATTTTACCTATTTCATGAGATTCTTAATGAGTCTTTGGCATAGTCACATACTAATTATCCCTCTTACTTACTTATCGTATGGGCAGTCGTTACCGTAGTGTCAGAGTTGTTCAAGCCGCCCAGTAGGCCTCTGACACGGCTTAACGACTGGTGTCCAATGTAATGTCTGTAATAATAAATGTGAAATATAATGTAATGACTACAACCGGGACCTTCAGCTTAACGTGCCCTCCGAAGAACGGAGGCGCTCAGACATTAAACCACATTGGCGGTCACCCATCTATGGACTGACCGCGAGCCTAGTTGCTTAACCTCGCCGATCACTTACGCACCGGTGATTCTTCCTCGATGATGTGTGAGCAGCATGGCATCAACTGAAACAAGTCAGTATGTAATTTAAGCCACCAACCACCTACACCGCACACACACCCAAATACACCGCACAGAACATTCATAATTAGAATACTTTGTAAACTTAATTTTTGACATCTACATATTTAGATTTTAAACGTTAGTTTTAAGTTATTAAGTGGCCCTTGCGTGAACCGTCGACAAGCCTAACAGAAATAGAGGGGAAATCTTGGAGATCCGTGAACACCAAGGTCGCCGGACAGGGAAATATTATCAGGAGTACCATGAGGCCGCAGTGGAATCACTTGGGCGACTCCGCTGGTGGGTGAACGAAACTTAACTAGAGTCAGCTTCTATGGTGGAGGTTTATGACGCTTCCGATGAAAGCTGGAGGCAGAAGTTGCGTCACCGCCACTGAGCCTGGCTGCTCTAAGCGCCGGTCTCACACCACATCATTTTCACTCCAGTGCTCGGGTCTTGTGAGTGCTTTTTTATATACAATCTTAATTAGATGGTATGGTTCAAACGGCGGTCCTTTAACGGCGATACTAGGCCATCTATTGACCCAGGACAGCGGGCACTAATTCCCTAAAACAAATAGCAGAGTATGACTAAATATTGTTTCAGAGACCAAAATAAATTCATCAAATAAAATACCTCTTTCAGAGGTTTTAATATAGATTTAAGCACACAGTACGTAGTTTAATTACTCGTCGTGTTGATTTTCTTGAAACTTGGGGCTTTGGAAGTGCCATTGAAAATGTTCTCACTTATATTATCCACTCAGACGGAGTACTGAAAAAACAATTTATGGCAGAAGTTCAATTATAATGAAAGAAAAATACAAAAGAGAACTGTAAAGCTATACAAAAGGTTTTATCTTGTATTGTCTGTTAGAAACTTTGTTTGAACTTGAATGAAACACCGACTTAATTATGTGACTGTGATGAAGATTAATTGTAACCAATGATCCGAAAAAGGTCAAAACATTATCTATATTCTACACCGTAAGAATAGTGTTGTTATTGTTGTATACACATAATAAGGTGTGTCATCATCATTATAAGCCTGATATCGTCCATTGCGGAACATGTGTCTCTTCTAAAGGTTTCTATAACGTAGTCATTTGGAAGGGATTGCTGAAGTCACCGCTCTTGGCATGGAGTTGGCGACCGCAGTGAGGTAGTAGCTAATACGCACGGCTACATATCAAGCTATACATTTCCAATATAAGCTGACCTGTCATTCTATGGAAATCATAGGCAACGCGAGATCAGCTTATACTGGAAATGTATAGCTTGATATGTAGCCGTGTGTACATAGATGGCGCTGCTGCCCTACTACCTACTGTATCCCTTAGTCGCCTTTTACGACACCCACGGGATGGTATAAGAGAGAAAGTCGTGGGAGCTTTACAATCTGAGGATAAAAGGTCCGCACCCTGCCTTCCAAACAGTAAAATTATGTAATCTAACATATTTGCACCACATTTTAGAAATGTACGACACAACAAATCGAATAATCAGGTACAGACGCCGGCACATCAAGCTACCCCAATCTGTCAAATTTCCCCAATTGAAAGTGAACCTTATGCTTTTGTGATAAAGTTGAAAATCTATAAAAGAAATTTGACAGATTGTGGTAGCTGGATGTGCTGGCGTCTGTGCATTATTTACCAGTCTTTCAATAAGTTTTCCTTTTTTATGGACTCTTCACTGTACACGTTTTAACTCATGCTCTATTTTGTTATTGTGTCACGTTTTCGATCCAAATTGATTAAGTTTCCTAGTTTGATGTTTATCTGTTCTGTTTACTTATTATGTTAACAAAGACGAAATGAAAAAAGTTCTTTTTTAGTAAGGTTTGTGTCTGTAATTTATTCTTTAGAATTTTTGTTTTGTTGATGTACAGACGGCAGCACATCAAGCTACCCCAATCTGCCCAATGTCCCCAATTGAAATTGAACCTTATGCTTTTGTGATAAAGTTGAATATCTATAAAAGAATTTTGACAGATTGTGGTAGTTGGATGTGCTGGCGTCTGTACATCAACAAAACAAAAATTCTAAAGAATAAATTACAGACACAAACCTTACTAAAAGCGAACTTTTTTCATTTCGTCTTTGTTAACATAAGTAAACAGAACAGACAAACATCAAACTAAGAAACTTAATCAATTTGTATAAAAAACGTGACACAATAACAAAATAGAGCATGAGTTAAAACGTGTACAGTGAAGAGTCCATAAAAAAAGGAAAACTTATTAAAAGACGGATAGATAATTACTATGGGCAAAAGCAAGGCGGTATATTAATACTGTAGTACTAACAATAAGTATGATACATTGAGAGATGACCAAAAATTTTAATACTAATATGAAGCTTAAAATTTAAATAAAATAATTAATAGGGTATGGGAAAACATACAAAACTAGTATAAAGTATCCGTAACGTAAAAATAACAAGTAATTAGCTTATAAGGTAGTTTAATTCGCTACGCTCACCTAACGTCATTAAACTCTTTTCAATATTACGAAATACCTCAGTGGACTATGATTTTAATATTGTTTGGAAAAATTTGAGCTGTGCACGTAGGTATTATGAATATGGATAATTTTGTTTTTAGTTACTTAAAATAACAGTAATATACATCAGTGACGAACGAACAAACATAACATACACGGAGACTAAGACCAAACTCAGTCTTGTTAGACATAAGCCTCGTTAAAATTCTTTTATCAAATCATAATATCACTAGTACGTACCTAAGCTCGAGATTAAATTATTAAATGTGATACGAATCATCTTTAGTGGACTGTCAAAATGTCCCATCCTTATTTTTTAATACGACTCCCCGCAATCGACATCTTCGATTAACTTGCCCGACTTTCCCTATTAATTTTAATCTCTTAAAAGACGACTGTCGAGACCCGAGACTTGTTAAAAGTAAGAAGCTTGAAGGGCAACTGACCTAAAACATTGATTGTTCGTCTCGAGACTTTGCTGTGACTTTAACAAGATTCGCTACTTCATATTATTATTCCGCACCAAACTATAGATATAACGAAGTTCTTCAACTTTGAGTTTTCATCAAGCATGAATTTGATTTAACTAGAATGTTGCCCGACGACAAATTTGAAATATGTATTTTAAACTTTTCTTATAAAAAATACCATCACTGAAACTTCGTTAGTTTTTTAATAAAACCTAACCAATCAAAATATTTCATAGGGAAATAATAGATTCAGACGTCACTTTGCAGAAATCCTACAAATTATTTCTTGTATTACTTACTATGGAACTCAATGTTTCTTCTTTTAAAGAAATAGAAATATATACAACAATATAAATAGTCCTTGAAACGTACATAATATCCGAGTCTGATACTGTATTCAGAAACAACTGTTTGTTTCAAAATATAAATGTACGCTTAAACCGAGTTGAATCATGCTTTCACAGCTTTTCCAGACGAGTTATTTCAATATTTTATTGTACTTACGTGCAGTGAACTAAACCTAAATCCTCTCACGTAGAGCGGTTGAAGTAAACATACTGTGAGATTGTAATAAAACATAATATTATAAAACTGAGATCAAAGGAGCTTAGTTCGGTGAACATGAGGAGAATGCCGTCCGTGACAGAATTGCCAACTCCAACAAGGTAAAAGAATAAAATAGCAGGAACACTTTATACCCTAATTTATCTTTTGTACCCAATTTTATTCTGGGCATTAGTAAGTAAAACGTTATCGTACATTAATAGTTATTTATTATACAAGAGTGCAAAGTTGCTTTTTAACCGCGTGCTCAATTTTGATAACCGAGCAAACGTTACAATTCGAATCTTGATCATTAGCGAGGAAATCAAAAGAGCACAAGGTGAAAAATCTTTGCACTCGAGTGCAACACGTAACTTTTCATCACACCTCAGCGAGGAAATGACTAAATGCGAAATAAAATCTTATCATAAATACTTAAATCTCAGTTTAGGTATTAATTACTATATAATGATATGTAAGTAATACAGGACAGTGTTTAAATTATAACAAATAATACTTAGGTATAATTAAGAAAAACTAAAAGTAACGTCGCTATAATTTGAGTATAATAGAACGTTATCTAATATTGCGCAAAACATTTAAAAAAAGTACACCAAGGAGGTTCCGAGTCTTAGTATTTAATCAATAAAAAAAGTTGTATGATAAATTCGGCACCATAGAGGTAGAAGTAAATAGGTTTTCTGATATTTTGCATTCACAAACTTGGTGCACACGATGTTTTAAATTCAAATTAACTTTAACCTCTAGAGGATAAAAACGACTTTTACACTCAGATATCGAAGAGTAAAAATGCCCTTTACGAGATAGGGTCATGAAAAATATATTTAATTATGAAAGGAGATGGATGGAATTCAGGCCATCTGTTTGGGAGCTACGATGCCATAGACAAACAGATAAGCTGATTACAAACACTTGAATACACAGACAGGCATCAAGATCATGGTGTCGCAAGCTCTTCGGGTTTCTTCGGGAACTGTTCACCTTATCTTTCTACTGTTTTTAGATTATTGTTTTATTATTTAAAATCTTGTAAATCAACTCAAATCTCTCACTCAAATAATTTAAAAAAACCGGCCAAGTGTGAGTCGGACTCGCTCATGAACGGTTCCGTAGAGCAAGTATTGCAGTTGATTAAATGAAAACAAATTGCGGTTTACGATTTATGACGTATAAAAAAAACTACTAGCTAGATTTCGTTCAAACCAATTTTCGTTGTTAGTTTGCATGGTAATGTACATTATATATTTTGATTAGTTTTATCATTCCCTTATTTTAGAAAACGCGTTTTACCACTTTGACATACGAAAAAATGGCTGTGACATACGGACAGACATGACGAATCTATAAGGGTTCCGTTTTTTGCCATTTGGCTACGGAACCCTAAAAACGCGAGCAATCATAAGTCATAATCGTTTTTGGTAAGTGTGTAAGATCAGAGTGTAAGTCATTGTACTATGGTCTCTTTTATTTATTTTTATAAGTCCGCATTTCTTTTTTTGTGGTTTAATACGAGGCAGGTACATATCTCAAATCTTATTTGAATGTTGTTATGGACCTCCTTTGGCTTATTTTCTCCTTTCATAGTATTACTTTAAGGAAATATTTTATTTAATCACGTTGTTTCAATTTTACGATTACTGAATCTGGTTAATAAATATATTTAAGGAAGCCGTAATTTAATTCAGATTTCCACTGCCAACAGTTAAAAACAACATATAAGTCATAACCTTTATATTTGTAAAATGCGACGGAAAATATTAAAGTTTCAAATAAGACGATAAAAAATATAACTTCCCACAAATATTATAAATGCGAAAGTTTGTGAGTATGGATGTGTGGAGTTATCGGAGTTTGTTCCTCTTTCACGCAAACTACGCAACTTTGTAGTAATGTAGGTTACATATCCGAAAAAACATAGGCTACAATATATAAAGTTTAACGGGGGTGATACCTGATAGCTAGTCAGTAATTATTCCTACAAATAAGGAGATTTGGCAGCACTAGTCCGCAACGTGGCGACGGCTAGTCCATTTTTTTTTTTGAGATTTTTTTCGGTATCCATTGTCCGTAGAGTAAACTTTTGGGCACGTGCTATGTAGCTTACTTTACTGCTTTTAACACAAAAGCCACGTATTGTAAACTTGACGTAGAAACGCTTCCTTAGCACAATCCTTTAAAATAAATTTTAAAACTTTTGTTAAATTTTTTTAACTGCAAAGTCAAAGATTTATTTGTGAATAAATATGGGTAATAATTATGGTTTCAATGACGTTAACCTTTTTTATCATGATGTTTACAGTAGCGTAGGAGGTTTTCACCGCTTCACCGGACAATAGACGCGGGCGTTGGCTTGTCATCCATTTCGGCAGTAATTTTGAGTGTCCTAGTATATAAACAGTTATAAAACAATGGACCTATTAATGTTATCAACATCAATTTAGATTTTGAACTAACAATTACAACAAACAATAACATAATTAATAAATCAATAATCGGAATCGTTATTTTTTTCTTATATAATGCCTAATACAATCGTTCCTAAAAGAAAAAAAAATGTTCAGAAAATTGCACAGCTAAAAAAATACAAACTTTAATATATCAATTTTTAGTTTTCCAAATCATTCATTTAAATAAAACAAAAGTCTCAAGGGAGAAGATCAAAACTTAAGATATTTTTTTATGGCATAGTGCGACGAACAAGCAAGTAGTTCACCTGATGGTAAGTGATCACCGCCGCCCATGTACACTCGCGACACCAGAGGTGTCTCGGGCGCGTTGCCGGCCTTTAAGAGTCAGCAAACAAGTGTTCCTGACCCTTCCCCCCACCCCAATAAGCTCTAGCTCATACAACATTAATGTTATTATTAAAGAATGTCTTCTGAAAGGTGGAGGTACTTCCCCAGTCGGGCTGCTCTTTGAGCGAATGAACGCTGTGCCCTACCCCTCTGATTCTTACAAAAAAAGATTCTTACAAATTCTTACAAATAAGGAAATTTGGTAGCACTGACCCGCACCGTGGCGACGGCAAGTCTATTTATAAGATATTTTTTCTTCGGTATATTGTCTGCAAACAGAGAAAACTATTAGGCAAGTGCTATGTTGCTCACGTTACGGCCTTAACATATTCCCACAAAGGGGACGTGTTGTGAACTGTTGTGTAAACAGGAGCTTTGTACAACTGTTTGAAATGAAAGTACAATCCTAGACTATCTCATAGTTTATTGATTTAAGCACACTAGGATTGTATAAAGTAGTAGTAGATGCCTTCCATTGGTGAAGGATGACTTTCAATAGCATATAAATGCCAAGCCAGAGCGGTTTCCTGTTTTAATAAAATTTTATCTCTTCTTATACTTGTATATGGGGAGAGCTACGTTTACTCATACAGTCGACTTTATAATAAGCGGTCACCGTATAACGAGGCACTTATAGCCAGATTACTGATCCCTAAGTGACTGGTGAGGTTAAGCAACTGGCCCCGAGCCTAGCTCGGGGCCAGTCAATATATTGATGACCGCCAAAGTAATTTCTGAGTGTCTCCGTGCTTCGAAGGGCATGTTAAACTGTCGGTCCCGGCAGGCAACAGTCGTTAAGCCATGTAAGAGGCATATTGGGCGGCTTGAACAACTCTGACACTAGGGTAATCACTGCCCATACGATAAGTAAGTAAGTACCGTAATCTATGATGTTTGTGATAGACATGACATTACGCTTTACCGCCCGATGTTTCCCTTCCGATGATCACTGGCGAAAATTTACATTATAGTATTATTAACTGAAGTGTATGTTCTAAATGTGGAGATCCTTCTCTATACAACAAAAGAATACTATGCTGTACCATGATTTAGTTTTAAATCTATACATGTGGCTTGTCTCTCCCTCTTACCCACCACTACAACTAGGAGCTATGATCAATAGTGGCATACAATGAATCGACACGGAGCCGTGAGTCTTGTATTATAAAGATTAATTTAATTAGAACTTAATCAGAAAGAAACAAAGAGGAGGTCGACAATAATAGTTGGACTTCCCTCCAGAGTAAGCCTCATAAAACGAGAAAATTGCAACTAGCTGCAAAAGCACAAAGGATACATTTTATGGGTTCTATCAAATAAGCTGGTATACGTGATTCCAATAATAGGTATGGCAAAAGAACGACGTACTAATAATACTTACTTTAATATAGCTTATACTAAATTACATTAAAATAATAATACTATACTATGTATTACACATCGCTATACACAAAATATAATGATGGGATATTCCATGGGATATTTTAGAGTCTTAGTCTGAAGATATATCAACCACCGCAATATACAAAAAGCAGAGCCTATATTAAGATATATTTCCAAACTTCGCTCGTTTAATAGTATAAGCTTATAAAAAGAGCAATCCTGATTCAAATTATGTTTTGCTCAGAAGTTCGTTTTATGTTCAAGACAAAGAATACGCCCGGATTTTTTTATATTTCTACGAGAACGAAGATATTTTCTGCTCTTAAGTTGACTTATTTTGCTTCAAGTCTATACAACTCGGCAGAAAACTAGTATTTAGTAAAAATGCTATTGTATGCTATTGAACTGAATTCCGCTTGTTATAAGTCAATTTTTTTTAGATCGAGCCATATTTTTATTTTTTTAAACGACGGAAGAGTTTTACAATGGCTATGTTTATTTCAAATAAAATCTGTTACAGATTTACAGATAGTATTCTAACAGATATTATGAAATTGGAAAAGTATATATTTTATTTTACCACCAGAGCGGTTATACTGGTTGTTATTTGTCTTATATCTTCTAAGAAAATAATAAAAAGAAACCGTGTTTTTTTCTAAATCACGCTGTACCAAAATAATGAAAATGGACATCTAAAATTTACAAAATTATGAATGATAACTAAAAAATGTTGTTACCTACTTTTTAATCAGTTATTTAGACCATCGTTATTGGATCACACGGAGATGAATAAACCCCACATTTTGACGTATAATGGATACCGGATGAATCTCTCTCCATTTTTCTGATACTACCTTAGTCTTTAGCTTTGGAAACACCAACACGTTACCCCTGAAAAGTGCTAAACGGACGCAACATTTAAGAGAGGTTGAGCATAGTGTTCCTTTGCTCTGTAAGCAGCTCTACAGGGGTGATGTCTCCACCTTACAGAATAATATCATTATGCCGTCAATACTGTGGTCTTGGGTGTAAGTAAGGATGTCAGAGCTCACCGGGCAAGGGGCAAGGTCGTCAACGTGTGACTGATGCAGATGCATTGTAAAAAATAATATTTAAAGAACATATTTGCAGAAACAACATATTTGGTGTGTAGGGACGGCATAGAATATCATCACACCATCCCATCCCGTGGGGGCGTGGAATTCGACCGAGGAAATACCTACCGGAGAACGGCCAGCAGCGGTTTTCTGTGAACTATGACCATCAAACTGCGATATCCAACCCGTCTGCCAAGCGTGGCGATTGTGGCATATCCCCCTATTTTTTGGGGAAGTTTTTGTCTAGTAATGGACGTACTTTGGCTGTCATGATGATTACATAAATTAATAAAATCCAAGACTAGAACCGATGTGCGAGATTCTAGTCTCAAAATCAATTATTTATTTTGATTCACTTACATATGTAACATCCATAGAGTCCCGTGTAAAAAGAAATAACGAGTCGAAGTGGATGAACAGAATTCAAATTAAGGGTTTTAGTTTAAGTGAGGTAGCTTATTTTACGGCTCAATTTGTTCATTCCATTGGCCAGGAACTTGTTTAGAAAAACAGCGCTGCTTTAGATTTATATTTAAATCTACAGCAGTAATGTTTTTTCTAAACAAATTTCTGACCAAGAAAATTTGTAAGTGTTCTAAGGATCCTCTGGTGCGCAATGGCCACTTCACTTATTATTATTTTTATGATGACCGGCTAGAGCTGTTATTTTACCATGTATTGAATTTTTACAATGGCTTCATAGCATGAAAAGTAAAACCGTTTTATTATTACGTGCCCTTCCAACTTCGAAAAGGAGGTCTTTAATAGAATCCAACGCGGCTGGGCAGTATTCCGGTGATGTACAGGAGTATCTCAAGTTGAAAGTCTTCGACCAGTGTGTGTCATCAGTGATGACTTGCAAATTAAGCAGAGTGTGTACTACGTTTTCTTTTGTAAATAGATACTTACCTATATAGATAATTACACGCAGCCACAGGAAAAACAGACATGTTCATGGACACAAATATCTGTCCTAGGTGGTCCGGCGTGAAAGGCAAGTATTTACCAACCACGCCAACTGGCCGGTCAAAAGAAAGGTGCCTAAACGGTTAGCAACGCTTGCGTTATTCCCCGGTGGTTACAAGAGTCCATAGACTACGCTGACCAGGAGACTCCCATGATTTTTACTGATATAGTCCTATAACTTGTTGTAATAAAGAATTACATACATAGAGTCACGCCTGTTTCCCAGAGGGGTAGCCAGAGACAACGGATTTCCATTTGTCACGATCTTTGCACACGTCTTTTGCCTCGATTACTGTCATTATATTCTTCATACATGCCCGCCGGTTTAGGGTACTTCTGACCTGCCCTTTCTTGAGAACGTCTCCGATTTGGTCAGAGAATGTTCGACGAGGTCTTCCCCTTCCGGTTGTTCCGTTCACACAGGCCAGGTATACTTCTTTGGTCAATCTTCTTTTATTCATCCTTTCTAAATGGCCAAACCATCTCAGCATTCCTTTTTCAATCTTTGTGAATAAAGAATTATTATCATTAAAAACAACTTCACTAATTACAGTACAGTCAACTGTTTAACTAACAAATTTTCCAGAACACAAAAGCTTTAAATAAAATGCTAAAAGTGTTCTTAAAACCCAGCTCATTGCGGCCATGTGGTTTGTGTTCACGTTACGAAGTCGATAAACTCGAAAGTTACTCAACGTAAAACAGCGTTACAAATGGTTCCGTTCATGACGTGTAAACCGATGATAAACAGGTAACTTTTCGATTGCCACAACGTGTAACAAAAATAAACCCAATCGGGTTAATTGCGAAGTAACTTTTTAAGTTAATTATAGATTCCACCTGTGCTAGCTGTGCACCACGGTTTTACTCGCGTTAAAGTTTCATCAAAATCCTTCTTGTAGTTTTTAGCGTGAAAGAGAAACAAACATCCATCCACGAGAACATTCGCATTTATAATATGGATAAGATAAACTCGAACTAAAAATGTTTTTCTAGTAGGTAAATGTTTTCTCTGAAAACATTCGCTAAAAAGGACTAATGAAAATATAATTCCGACCTAATACATTGTTGTGTTTGTTTGCTTGTCTGTGGGCATCAGTGGTCATGTGGTATCTATCTGTAGTCTCAATGTGAGTAGGCTGCCGATGCCTACTTTTGGGCGCATTTATAATATTAATAGGATCTGGTGGTGATGAAATTTATATAAAATACCTCATACATGCAAATTACAGATAGGCTATAATTAATAAAATTTAACGTGGGAGAAACCCTGGGATTTACTAATTACTGTTTCCCTCGTCAAATTTGTGGAAACTACTTATGGCAAACTTAAAAACTAATTTCATATCCATCCTTCTTTACTGTTCTGGTCGTAGGTCTATTTAAATCAACCAATTACGGCTATTTTATTACTAAATACAGGGTAATATTATAAATGCGAAAGTTTTGAATATGGATGTAACTGCTTGTTACTCTTTCACGCAAAATCTTCAGAGCGGATTTAGATGAAACTATGTGTTTTTGAAGTCAGTTAAAATATGATGTTTTTAACTAATTTAAAAAGAAGGTTACAAATTAACTGAACGTTTTTATTATGTATAATAGGCGTCTTCTCAGTTATTAGTAAACCGATTGTGATTATTCTTCTTTTATAATGCTATCTAAATGTTTCTGTGAATAGCCTGTTACCCAGTCACTATTAGGTCACTAACCAGTGATCCTGACTGCTAAACTATAGGTCGTGGGTTCGATCCACCTGGAACAAATCTTTGAGTGATTAGCACGATTATTTAGGTATTAACTTAATGTAAGTTAGCTAAATATCATAACTATTATAAAATAAATTTTATTGTACATGGTTTCATTCAATCCGTGTACCTAAATATCTATTGTACCTAGATACAATTGTTTTTTTCATTTCCTCTTACATCTACCATAAGTCCAATGCGATAGAGTGCTTATCTAAGTACAATACAATATTATACCCCTAAACAAATTTTACTTATAACTATTTATGAATAATACACTTCTCGTGAACTCACTCAGAGAACACACAAATAGGTCAGTCTCAGCTGCTATAAGGTGAAGAGTACGGAGAGCACGCGTCAAGGTTAGTCCGACCACGCGGCTCCACTAGCAATCGCGGCCGTCTCCTTCTCCGAGCATACCTGTCCGAGACACACAGGGCTATCTGTTCTAAAACATCAGCATTATGAATTTTACCCCTAAATATTTTAAAAAGATATGATGTTAGTGCCTGTTACCTTCAAACTCTTAGTTCATTGTATCCCACAATTCCTAAAATAAACAGAGTGGGATACATCAAAGGGTAAAATGGATATACTCCATAATGTCACATATACAAATATCTAAAAAATTATTAATTATATATTACTACAAACATGTTCTGATTATTTACAAGCGCTTTTCTAAAGTCTACGTAAATAAAAACCTTTTTTATTTATTTTATTTGGTTCTGTGTCTGGCTATAATTATTTCCATAATATGTATGTTTAGAAGTATGTATAAGTATGTTTTGCTGTGTCGTCACCATGTCATCTCGTGGGGGACGGGCAACAGCTGGAAAACATGTGTACTATATCATCATACTGCGATCGCCAGCGTGGCGATTATGGTACAGACGCCAGCAAATCAAGCTACCCCAATCTGTCAAATTTCCCCAATTGAAAGTAAACCTTATACTTATGTGATGACGTTGAAAATCTGTACAATAAATTTGACAGATTGGTTTAGCTGGATGTGCTGGCGTCTGCACATACCTTCAGACGACAGACACAATTCCATTGTGTAGATCTTAGAGCCTGCCTGGCTATTGTCCAGCAGCAGACATGATGAAGTATGCTCTGCCTAGAATGGCATTAGATGGTAATGTGTTAGTTATCTCAAGACATATTTTACTATGACTACCTATTCTTTAAAAACAATTTTCGTTGGCTTTTGTGAAAACAATGTTGAAATCGAAACGCTATGCTTTACATCACTAAACCGTTACGTACTTCGCTTGTATAGTCGCAAGCTGTAGTAAAAATGTAGTAAATTTCTAAGAAAAAGTAGACATACCTCCAGTTTATTTTCATAGCATTACGGCCATTCCAAATTCCAAGTATGTAGTTCAAAATATTATCGGCGGCTAGTGCGGCCGTGTGTTCGTCTGGCGGCTGCCTCTTCAATCATGCAAGAATTTGGGGAACGGCTAAAGGAATTTTTCGATTAAGCTGCCATCCCGGCTAGAGTTCACCGTCATTGTATTGAACATGACTCGACACCCAGCTCGGAGGTTACTCAGGAGTGAAATTTGCCGGCGTGAGACGTAATTCACTTTATGCTTACCCATTTATAATAGGTTCTTTTTTTTAATTTCATTTTCTTTTAAGTAACAATGAAAGCTTTTGTTTTATTATTTTTTTCGATCGGTATACCGCTTGCGTTAGTGGTTATCAACATGAATCAAAAATCATTTAATGTAGTAGGTATGTGTATAACGATAATTGATAATATATATTGCATAATTGTATATGCGGATAGCGCAAGACCGGTAACTGTGGATATCTTTGGGGGAGGCCTTTGTCCAACACTGAACGTCTTTATGTCTTTACGTCTATATGTATGTACACATAATAATCGTTTTTGCTCATTGACTCCCTCGTTGGCCTACACGGCAGCGTACTCAGCCGCAGATAACGAGGTCCTGGATTCAATCCTTTTGTCTACTCAAAAGGTAGTCGCATGGCTACCAACGCGATGCACTCGTGGTTCGGGTTCAAATCTTTATTTTAGTGACCCATAAATGGTTATCCTGAGTTTAGCTGTGCTTTGTGTCCTTTAAAGCAGTCCGTCTGTATGTCCTCTTTCAAATCAAGATGGCTATCCATACCATTGGACAGTAGGAATAAGGGATAGTAAGTGCACATTTTCTAGCACTATAATATGTCCCGTCTCGTCCGATAGTCTTCCGAATGTACATTGTAAATGGGCTCCATAACTTGTCATACATCGTAATTGTAGTGTAATTTTGTAGTTAAAGTTAATTAATCATAATTTATTAGTAAAATTAGAATAAAAACTAAGTCTAATCAAGTGATGTTTTAAAGCCATTCTAGTTAATGTAAAAATATTACCTCTACTAAATTTAATGTTACACGTATTGAGTAATGGTTCGATACTATACTCAACGGTACCACAATCAAAATCATCATCATCATCATCATTACAGCTAAATAAGTCCACTGCTGGACAAGCCTCCCTCAAGAATCGTCTTGGGGGGATATGCCATAATCGCCACGCTTGGCAGACGGGTTGGCGATCGCAGTAAGATGGTCATAGTAATCAGAAGGAAGCTGCTGCCCATCCTCTGGTAGATATTCCCTCGGGTCGACTTCTACGCCCCCCACGGGATGAGATGGGGTGATGATATTCTGATTCTGATATTTGTCGCCGTCACCACACAGCAATCAAAATGTTGAAATCAAATCCTTTTGAATTCCTTCCAGCTTATTTTACAAAGAAAATAAACTTCATTTTTTCGTTCATCATTCATTTCATTCACAGTAATGTGAATGTTGGTTGGGTATGCAACATTTTAAACTATTCTAAATGTCACTTTGTTAGCAATGATTAAATATGCAGCTGTGACTGACGGACGGATGATAGAATCGAATCGCTTTATAAAGGTCGCTTTTTAGCAATTCGATTCGGTTGAACCCTAAAAAAAGTATGAAATTTTAGTACGAAAACTCAACGAAACGCTGTAGAAATTCCTTTTATTCATGTTGGACTAGCGCCAAATGAGAATTCGCCGCAAATTAAACACCCAAATAATGAATGGTGTTTTTTATTTATACCTTTAACACCAAAGGTTAATTCGATTCACGTGTACTTCTAAAATCTTTTATTGTATGTACTACTGATGTATTCATAGCCTATCTATGCATACACTATCTATTTATGTTTTAGGTTCATACTTTGAAACTGGAATGGTAGTCTATCTGCCAATGAAGGTTGCAATTCTCTTTGCTTGGTTGATGATTGGAATCTCTTTTGAATGCTCTCACTGGCCGGTCATTATATTTTAATAATAGAATGTAAATATATTATATTGATGCGATTTGTTTAGCTTTGTGTCAAGTTTTAGGAATCGTGTATAGTGCTACAAACATATCTGGCCCGGTGGCCAAAAGTAGAACTAACGACGCCAGTTTGAAATGTCAATCGGCCTGTTATTCCATGACATTCCTGCCATTGATTGTTTATTGCGCGTATTTATTTTTCTTTATGTGTTTTTAATTGTAAAAAATGCTGAAAGCTTTAAAAAGTGATGCGAGGAATGTTATATTACAACTATTGAATTCTATGAAGGAAGAAAAACGCCTTCAGGCACCAATTATACCCTTCAATAAGTTGTATGAACGCGTAGCTGCTGCTACAGGTTAGTGTTGTCAGCTTCTGAAAAAATACGAAATTCCCCCTCGCATTTTAAATTAAAATACATATTTTAAAATATTCATTATTTATTTAATTTTTGCTATTTCCTTTGTAGTTGTCCGGGAGCGATTTGTAAGAAAATTTGTGAAAGAAAAAGAGCAAGCAGATGCAAAAATTTATAGCAGATCAGAATATCGGTAGATCGAATTCTGAAATCCTATCATTGATTTAAATAAAATAATAAATAAATAAAAAAGGTTTTTATTCACGTAGACTTCAAAAAAGCGCTTGTAAATAGTCAGAACATGTTTGTAGTATTATAGTTGTATACATTATTATTTCTAGTAACATAGATATTTAGGTACACATTGTATTAATAGTATTAAAACATTAATAAAATTTATTTTATAACAGCAATGATATTTATCGTATCAAGTTATTGTCAAGAGATTATGTTTAAGTTTAATTATCTAGTTTAAGTCTAATATTTGTTATACATATTGGCAGAAGCTTTTGATAAAATAACAGTCAATGAATGGCAAAAGCATTGCAATCATGTAAAAAAATATTGAAAATGTGTATCGAAAAAGGGATGGATACTTAGACGAGCTTTTCATCATTCATTTAGGTAGTGATAGTGAAAGCGAAAGCAGTGTTTCCGATAATGATGATGATGAAATGACTTCTGAATTAAACCATTCCGGTGACATAATAATACCTGGAGTATCTCCGTTAGAGAACACTCAGCATACATTTTATGTAAATGATCATAATTATTCTATAAAAATATAAAGATTTGTAATGACAGTATTTGTTTGCTTTTTAGTGAAGTAACATTCACGTTACAATGTGCATATTATTTTTACCCACTTTATGGCAAAAAATAGTTACTAGCAACACTAAATGCGATAACAGCGACGCTGCCAGCGGGCCATATATAAAAGAAACTTTTTTTAATAGTTTTTTTTAATAATAAATGTAAGGATAATGCGGCCCTAAAAAGAGAAGAGACTGACAGACTGATCGATCGCAGTTGCATCGCATACACTACTTTATCTAAACTCTCTAATCAATGCGTGGGATTCCGTTTGGGTTGGAAACTATGGGCGCCTAGGGTTCAGAATCACCTCAATTTGTAAAGAACTTGTCCAGACGACTTGTTGAAACTTCAGGTGACCCAACGGCTGGGGCGTACCTCGGTCAGCGTATCAGCTTGGCTATACATCAAGGCCAGCTTTCAAATGGTGAAACCCAACCCAAAAACCCAACTTGCAAATGGTGACATGAACTTAATACAACCTAGGTAAATATAATTGCTATAATAAAATAAATTTTATAAATGTTTTCATACAATCCGTGTACCTAAATACCTATGTAACTAGAAAGAATAATGTATACAACTATATTACTACAAACATGTTCTGACTATTTACAAGCGCTTTTTTAAAATCTACGTGAATAAAAACCTTTTTTATTTATTTTATTTTATTAAAAAAAATGCTATTTTGTATTTGTAATTTTTTGTTGTTAAAAGCCGCTTCGTGTCGCGGGTTCGAGTCCCGCGCCGAACAACTATTTGTGTGACCCATACATAGTAATTCTGAGTCTAGATGTAATTTATGTCGGTCTATTATATGTTTGTCAAGTACCCCGAGACACAGGGATTAGATTCCCTAGTGAGGGCGCTGTCTTTAAAAAAAAAGTGTAAAATATGCTGTATAATTTATTGTAAACCATCAAGATAATCTGTTTAATAATAGCTTCAACGTCATTACTGTCCCTGTCAATCAGAATATGATATGGGTATTGTGAGGAAACTAACAATTGACCTACCTACATAATATATTACCATACAGCTATTCGAGAACACATTTCATGTGGGGATTATAATAATATAGTCACCACATAATTAACGTAGGTAAAGGTACTTGTTTGGTTGATGACGCCGACCAATGAGTGTACTACGTGAGCTCGACAAATGGATGTGCGATTAATGCTTATGCGACAAAACTGTACTGCGACTCGCCATAGTGCGAATGCACGCTTGTGCGCCACACTGGTCACCGTAGCCTAGTTGGTAGTGCTCCTGCCTACGAAGCTGGTGGTCCTGGGTTCGAATCCCAGTAAGTGCAAATATTTGTGTGATGAGCACGAACATTTGTTTCTGAGTCATGGATGTTTTCTATGTATTTAAGTATTTATCTATCTATATAAGTATGTATATCGTCACCTGGCACCCATAGTACAAGCTTTGCTTAGTTTGGGGCTAGGATGATCTGTGTGACATTGTCCCCAGTTATTATTATAAAAAAAAAAAAAACAGAAAAAAAAAAACTGGCTTTCTGGCACTTGACCGGGCGCTGCCTCGCTGGGCGTCGTTGTTGGCAAGCATTTACCAACGACGACGCCAACAGGCCCGTCGAAAGTATCGGAAGTATAAAAGTTAAGGGGCACTTTTGTTTATAAATAAAAGGGAACTTTGTATTTCCTCTGTAAGTTAATTAATTGGTTGGCAATTCTCGAAGACAAAATGCATTTAAAATCATTGAACTTCTAAGTACTGGCCTGTTGGTATAGCGGTTAGTGACCTTGACTGTTAAGCCAGAAGTGGATTCGTCAAATCTGTGTGATGAGCACGATTTTTTTATAGGAATCCCTGTGTCTGGGTGTACTTTACAAAAATATAATTAACCGACACAAAATACATTCAGACTAAGAAAAATCAGCGGTTAAGCAGCAATAATCCAGCAGTTAAAGCACTCGCTTCGACCCCGTGCCGCGAGCTCCATTCCCGTACAGGGCAACTATTTGTGTGACCCGAAAATAGTAATCCTGCGCGGATATCGAGCCCGCGACACGAAGAGAGGAGGTGACTGTTTAAACCTCTGCGTCACACGTGCAGTATATTAGTATTTATATTTTCTATGTCTTTATATAATTTATCTATATAGTTAGAAATACATAAGTATGTTTATCAACTATTATTGTCTGTACCAGAGTACAGACTCTGCCTAGATCGGGATCAGATGGCAGTTTGTTACTTGACCCAATATATTTATTATTAATGTTGAAGGTAAGGACTAATAAATCTACCCAAAACCCTGTTTACCCTTCAACACGAGCGACGCTAAGAGCACAATAAGTTTATACACAATGCATTTCCATTCGATTTCTCAGGATACCTACACGTAACTTTCAATGACAATTGTATACCTTTGAGCGAGGGTTGCGCGATTTGATTAATACGCCACACATTAAGCCCGAAGGCAACATAACCATTCTCATAAGTCAACGGGAGCCAACTGTCAACTACACAGACACATCTCGTTTCATATCGACTTGAAACAAATCGACTACTTCAATTCTCCTCTGTCTTCGTTGCGTTGTTCCATAAGGATGACACATTCACATTTTCCAGCCTGGAAGGCACATTGTATTAGAAAATTTATCACTTCAGTTTTTTCAAATAAATGGCTTCCAGGTTCAGCGGTGATTTATTTTGTTATTTTATATTTAATTTATTTATATCTTGCGCAAAACTGTATAGAGATGGACTCATAAGTGTTTTACCTAAAGATTTGAAAATGTATAAACATTGTTTAATGAAACTTAATATGATATATAAGGAGGATATAAGCGTCTTAAAAGTTAATTCAGAACATTTTCTTCGAAGAGTTTGATTTAATTAAGGCTAGATTTAAGTTTTCCATGCAAATAGAAAATTACGTTTATTATTGTTATTGCAAATGTCGTCAAATAACTTATGAGGGATTGCGAAAACTACACGCATACGGTCGTGTAGTTTTCGCAATCCCGTTTTATTTATTTATTAAATACGTTACTTTGCCAGTTCAAAGGCATTATTAGCATTGTCTACCAGGCAATCTTAGAGTGAAGCAGTGATAATATTAGGTAGTGGCACTATTGTTCGAGTGAGAAAAAACAAATATAAAAATAATTTTCTTACGTATGACATGCCATAAAATGCGATTTTATATGTAAATATTACGGTATAGATTCTATAGTTTTCTGTTGCCTCTATTTTGACCTGTACAAATCTGACTATACATGTGGAATTGGTGTCTAACGGTTAAATTTAGTCTTGTCAGCCTTTTAAATAAGTAAAGACCACACAGTCGACGATTAAGTATCCTCATGGATTTGAACTCGACTATTCAATATGGAATAATCGTAAGACGTAAAATCTTTACGAGATATCTATACAGTATCATTAAGGTCACAAAATATGTCCAAGTCCAAAAATAAGGTTAAGCCCTTTCTGTATCCTCTGTAGAATTCAGAATCACTCATGCCTTTCTATAGCTTCCAAGCTCATTTAATCCACTCATGTTTTTTTTCTTAAAAGTCCTATCCTTTTTTACTTTCGAGAATGGGCTTATCGACATAAACAAGTAAACATCCGAATTGTCCGGATTGAAGCTCCGAAAATCCAGAAAACTCATGAAATACCCATATTATTAACAAACCGAGACGGCTTATATGCTGCACGTTCGTCTGCACAGAAATTTCTTACACGACATACTACATTTAGGCCAGATACCGATTTTGGAAAACCTTTTTGTGTTATTAGGAATAATTTGACAATACGTAATGAATGGGCGTAAATTCCCGTAGTCACCCAAATTTATAATAAACTTGCTATGCCCCGCGGTTTCGCCCGCGTTAATCTTTATAAATTATAGCCTATGTTTTAAACCAGGGTGTCAGCTAACTCCATACCAAATTTTAATAAAATCGTTCCAGCCATTTAGACGTGAAGAAGTAACAAACATACACAGTCACACACTCACAAACTTTCACCTTTATAATATTAGTGTGATAGTAGGATTATTTTTTCATTTTTTTATTCTTGATGGATGAACTATTGGTAAATTATTGACTAAAATGCAATTACGATATTGTTTTTAAATTTATACCACCTAACGACTAAGACCCTTGTACACTATTGTGTTACCCTGGTTAAGGTCCCTAGAGTAAAATTTTGAACTAGCGGCTGGATTCTGCTGGGTTTCTTATGGGAGATAAGAAATCTAGCAGAAGCCATGCGATCATCATCACCATGTCAGCCGAATTAAGTGCACATCTTGCCACAAACCTCCCCAAATAATTTCTACAAAGGAGTTGTAGTTGAGAGTCTATCGTTCGGAGGATATGCCATAATCGCCATGCTTGGGCATCTGGGTTGACGATCGCGGTTTGATGGTCATAGTACACATAGACGCTGCTGCCCGTTCCCTGGGAAATATTCCCTTGGAACGACTTTTACGCCCCCCACGGGATGAACGTTCTTCAGTCAATTATTATTATTTAACACCATATCTTAAGATACATGCCAAATCTTTTTAATATTATGTACTTACCATATAATCCCTAAGTTATAAGCTTGACGTCGATATCTATTGGTATGTGTGTGTGCTCTCAAACGGATGGATCAATTTTGATGCGGTTTTTTTATGTTTGGTTAATATCGGTCCATCAGTGAAGGAGTCATAGGAGATCATCAACCCGAAGGTCAAGAGTAGCGACTATGGTATATCACAAGAAAATGATGGACAGAATTTCATTCAAACTTAAAAGTCATTTATTCCGTTAAAATATTACATTTGTGTGGAATCGTCATTTTTTTTTACCCTACCGTGCAGTGCATGACGTGGCAGCTACTGAGAAACACTTCCAGAAGACTCAGTAGGAATCCTTTTTTAAATATTTATTTCTTACATTAAATGACATTGTATTTAAATGTATTCATTTAGAGCGAATCAATCCCAAGCTGTTTTGTCACTTAAAAAATCAGAAGTTTTGTAGTAAGCCCTGCTACACAATTTGGCTTTTAATTCTAGGTAAAAAAATTGCGGGATCCCCAGTGGTATGGGCGTCTGAGGAACGCCCGTACCACTGGGGATCCCGCAGATTGTTTACCATTTATATCGACACATCTGATTTTTATTGCCCAAGTAAGAAGTCAAAAGTTCGAGAGACTTGTTACGTAGTGGTGTTTCCTGACTAGAGTGTCATGATAAACACAATCAAATACTTTGGACAAATCGCAAAAAATACCTAATGCATCCTGCGAGTCCTCCCAAGCCGCTAATATACTTTTTAACAGATTGACTCCTGCATCTATAGTTGAACAACCCGTGAATCCAAACTGTTTCCGATGAAGTAAATTATGTATATTAAAGTGACTGAGCAACTGGCTAAGCATTAGCTTTTCAAATATTTTACTTAGAGTGGGCAATAAGGAAATAGGTCGGAAGTTTGAAGTATCACCAGCTTTAAACAATGGAATAATTTTACTATACTTCATCAAGTCAGGAAATACGCCAGATGCAACACAGCAATTGAACACAGCTGCTGTGTTCAATTGCTGTGTTGCATCTGCAGCTAGATGTGGGGCAATTATAGTTATAATTGATGAAATAGTCTTAACCGATAAACCCCACAGATCCCTAGTTTTTTTTCATATTAATACTTTTGAAACATTCAAAATATCTATTGGGTTAACCACCGAAAATTCAAAATCTGTGTTACACTTCTCTACGCTTTGCTGGAGTATTAGCTCAGCAGATACAGAAGTAGAGGCGAGAGATTTGGTAACGTCGATTGGAACATTAGAAACATATTTTTCAAACTCAGTCGCAACTTCTAAATCACTTTTAATGTCAACATTATTTATTCTTAAATTAAAATCACGACTACGTATTTTTTTCTACCTGTCTCAGTATTAATAATCTTCCGAGTAGTTTTAATAATATTTGTCGAATTTTTTATAATATTTTTTAAGTACAAAGACTTAGCAATGGAACAGGCTCTTCTAAAGGTATTGGCGTATTGTTTTACATGTTCTAGAAAAGTCGTATTTTGATTATAGGATCTTTCTTCATACAATTTAAATAATTGAATGCGACTTTTATAAATTCCTGGAGTTGCCCAATCACAGAACATCAGACGGTCACTTACAGACAACTGTTTGGGTGTATGAATATTGAGCAGAACTCACCGTTAATCAAGTTGAATATCCATTATGAAGATCCTTGGGTAGGCCTTGGTACAGATGTAGGCGATATATGAATTTTTGATAACTGTGTCTGGTGCATTTCAAAAGATTCATATAAATATTATAATTTTTTTATCTGTTTCCAAACTATGCAGAGCTTGTACTATGGAAACCAAATAACTGATATACTATACATACTACTTTTCTTTTGTAAGTATTTATTTATATAGATAATTACACCCATTCTCAAGAAAAACAGACATGTTCATGCACACAAATTTCTGCCCTGGGTGGGAATCGAACCCACGACCAGCGGCAGCCACGTCAACCTATATTGTGCTAAACGTCCATATTTGTCTTCTAATACTGCCAATTGTTTCATCCTAATATCGTTTATTAAGTACATACGCCTGCACATCCAACTACCCCAATCTACCAAATTTCTTATGTAGATTTTCAACTTTATCACATAAACATAAGGTTCACTTTCAATTGGGGAAATTTGACAAATTGGGGTAGCTTGATGTGCTGGCGTCTGTACATACAAACTCCACATTGTTATAGCAAGTTGTGAATACCTACGTATTGTTTGAGAGTAACTTGATCTTCCATTTCAAGACGAATGGTTCACATAATCTATATTGAATTCGTTTCGCTCTAGTAATTTGCAAACTCGGGCAAACTCACTCCCGTTCGACGCTAAAAGACAAAGGATTTCGGATAATCATATGTGTATGTTACATATATATATTTTTCAGCGATATGAGTAAGTGGAGCGGTGTCCATATAACACTATTCTTCTCGGCTTACCTTTTTATAAACTTACTTATCGTATGGGCAGTGCTTACCCTAGTTTCAGAGTTGTTCGAGCCCCCTAGAAGGCTCTGATATGGCTTAACGACTGTTGTCTAATGATTACAACCGGGACCGACAGCTTAACATGCCTTTCGAAGCACTGAGACGCTCAGAAATGGAACCACTTTGGTGGTTACCCATCCATGGACTGACCGCGAGCCTAGTTGCTTAACCTCACCGATCACCTATAGACCGGTGAGAGCATATAGCTATGATCGCCTATTATGAACTATCCCATAAACTTCAATAATACCAACTAAAGGCAGACGCAATGGTTTTACTATTGTCATTGTAATGTGTGCTGATAAAAAAACAATTTTAATTGGCAATGACTCTATTATACAAACAACGGGACAAATCATTGAGCGCCATCTAGCGCAAACTAAGCAAACTACTATGGATCCTAGATTACGGATTAAAATGCCTATCTACTTAATATTTTGTAAATATACAACGTGTAACAGAAAGTGTGAACGTAACTTAAGGGGGTTATAGGGTATCAGGACGGCTACCTATGGACGAAACTTCAAACAGAAATAATCATTTTTTTATTCAACTAGTAATTTATTTTTATATCGACAACCTAAATCAACAAGTAAGATTACCGACGTTATGAACAACACTAAGCAAAACTCAGCCGCAAGGGTAATGAACCTTACCGAGAACTCTTTGGGTACCTACTACTTAGACTGTAAATAAAAAGTGTGGTTCTGTACAGTCACATAATTTATTACACGTGTTTATTTTAAGATTCAATCAAATGTTTAACTGAATTTTTGCTCTAAATTCATATAAATTTGATACTAATCACTGAATTTAATTTAAAATGATATTCCGCAAGATGTTGGATCTAGGAGAAATAAATAATTTAATTGACTTATGTAACTGCAGATATTTTTTTGTGTGTTAAATAGTAAGAATATTAAATTTTTCTTTCAGTATGTGAATTTAATCTGGCCGGAAACGAATAGGTACTTAATTTTTAATACAAACTAACCAGATAAACACACGCGGTACGACTACTGATAAATTACGAAAAAATATGAATAATGTACTAGGCTCATATGAACATTAGGGGACATTTCGAATTCCGTCCTGATTTTGTCGCAATGAACTCTAATACGACGGTGAATACAAAGGATTGATGTAGGTAAATAATAAATGGTTAAATATTTTTTAATATTCATCAAAGCGGGCCCCGCGCGCCGCACCATTTGAATGTGTTCGTGTATAACTCATTGGTCGGTAGCGTGTTCAACTGCAGATAATAAAGTCCTGGCCAAAAAGTGATTATGGGAATAATGAAGTCCTGGGTTCAAATCCCGGGTCGGGCCAAAAAGTGATTATGGGAATAATGAAGTCCTGGGTTCAATACCCGGGTCAGGCCAAAAAGTGATTATGGGAATAATGAAGTCCTGGGTTCAATTCCCGGGTCGGGCCAAAAAGTGATTATGGGAATAATGAAGTCCTGGGTTCAATTCCCGGCTCGGGACATAAAGTGATAATGGGAATAATGAAGTCCTGGGTTCAATTCCCGGGTCGGGCCAAAAAGTGATTATGGGATTTTTCCGTAAAAAGAAATTTCTCAGTATCAGCCCGAAGTCTGGGAGTTGACGATATTACACCCCCATGCCTCGGAGAGCACGTAAAGCCGTCGTTCCTGTGCCTGACCTCTTTCCGGTCGTATCGCTAGTCGTCCCATCGGATCATGAGAGTGATGGAATAGAAAGTGCAGGGGCACTTTCAATTCCACCTTTAAAATTTAGAGTGATACACTCTAAATTTTAAAGGTTTCCTGTAACGAAATATTAATCATTCATACAATACATACAAATAAAAAAATATGAATAATGTACTAGGCTCATATGAACAGTAGAGGACATTTTAAATTCCGTCCTGATTATATCCAAAGTTACACTAATATGGCGGCAAAATCAAAGAGTTGATATAGGTAAATAATAAACGGTTAAATATCTTTTCATATTCATTGAAGCGAGCCGCGCGCGTCGTAGATACCTAGGCGGCTCTTTTGAGCGGACTCAAAGACGCCGCCAAAGGGGCCGCGTTCGATGAAAGCCGCCAAATTCATCAAATATTGTGCAATTTCATTTATTTAATAAAAATATTAAAATCATCAGTTGTTCGTAAACTGTTGTCTATTTAGGTCGTGTTTAGTTACTAAATCGTCTAAAATGTCGTTTAGTAATGAGTAAAGTGTTCCGCGAAATCCTTAACTATGTCGTTTAGTGATCGTAATAATTTTGAACATTTCGTGCATTCATCTATGAAAGAATAGCCTCAGACGTGCACTTTGTGATGATGAGGATTCATAGGTCACAGAATTTAAGGCTGTTTAATTACGAGGAACCTATGTCGTGAAGGGTACAGTGTCGCAATGGAGGCCACGCCTCTTTATAACTAAGAAACATGAAAGCTTTACGATTCTATGAATATGTTGTACATGAGAGAGACTCGTGTTAGTTGGCAAGTCTTAGAGTCAAGCTTTCGGTGTCGGTGCAGATTTTAGTGAACGTGAAATAATGAAATTCTTCCATCAGTAGGTACTGAAAACAACTTCAACTAGAAGTTAAACTATAAAAAGATTCTCGTAATGTGTTTGTGTATCACGTACTTATACGATGTAAAGTATCCAATAGCTATTCAGCAGTGCTATAAATAAAAACATACTGCGAACGCTATTTATTTTCCATTCTTTTATGAAAAAGGTACAGACGTCAGCACATAAAGCTACCCCAATTTGTCAAATTTCCCCAATTGAAAGTGAACCTTATGCTTATTTGATAAAGTTGAAAATCTATAAAAGAAATTTGACAGATTGGGGTAGCTGGATGTGCTGGCGTCTGTACAGTCCGAAATTTTTCTCAGCTTCATGAAAGAAATCAATAACGTAAATAAGGGGCTGAGGCTCTTCGAAAAGGCTCAAAAAATTCATGAAACTCTTTGTACTACTCGAATACTGCCTTCATATAATTGAAGTTGGGAAAATTTCGTATCTACAAGTGTGTTTAAAGTGAGGCAAAGCTCTCTTCAATTCCTTTATGGCACCAGTTCTAATCGGGGACCGCTATCGCTTTATGTGTGATATACACACATCAACACAATCTAGGGATATTGAACATTTCATTGATTATCTAGAAAACTATAAACATTTTGTTATGACTGTAAATGGAAGAATTAAAGATAATTTCATGGCCGATATTTAAACATTAACAACACGATGCGATTTTGTTTTTCTAATTAATAAAAGTCTTAAATTAATTAAGCCATAGAAAATTACTGAGTGAACAAAAACATTTTATTCTTATAAAATTATTCAATCGAATTAAATGAATAAAAATCTTACCAAATCTGATAATCAGTAATCGGTATTTCCTCCTCTAACATTAATCACACAGCGGCAACGATTTTCCATACTTAAAATTAAGGTGTCAATGTCTTGCTGGGGTATGCAGTCCCAAGTTCTTTTTAAATGTTCGAAAAGTTGTTCTTCTGTTGTCAAGTTGGGCGGAAAATCCCTCAATGCTCTTCGCTGTAACATGTCCAAGGCGTGTTCAATTGGGTTTAAGTCTGGCGACTGTGGAGGCCAATCTAATACCTGAACATCGTGTTCTCGAAGGGCGGCCCTCACCAGCCGCGCTGTATGGGAAGGTGCATTGTCATGCATGAGCTGAAATTCTTGCCCCGTTAGGGCCCTGAGCGGGACAATGACACGTTCTACTACCTCCTCACGGTATCTATGGGCAGTCATGCTGCCCTGAATCCAAATGAGTTGGGTTCGTCCGCCGATTCGTATTCCTGCCCACACCATAATTGTCCCGCCTTGGTAAGAGTGGACCTCCTGTGGATGTCGGAGACGGCTGACCCTGCCTGGAGTTCTCCAAACGCGTGTTCGTCTCGAATCTGGATGAAATCCATAGCGGGACTCATCAGTGAACAGCACCAATGACCATTGTTGATCACTCCATGTCAAATGTTCTTGAGCCCATAAAAGTCGCCTACCGCGATTGCCACGTCGCAGCGCTGGGACTCGTAGCGGTCTGCGAGCATGAAGACCAACTTCATGCAGCCTCCTTCGCACGGTTTGGTCGCTCACCAGCAGCTGCTGACCCTCCTGGAGCCTTTGCACTAGTTGCATCGCTGTGATATTGGGTAGTCTTCTGGCGGTCATTTGGAGAAATCGATCCTGTCTCTGAGTGGTAACACGATATCTACCTGTGTGCCGTTCTGCCACATCTCCAGTAGCGCGATAACGTGACCACAGCCTGGATACCACATTTTGGCTTGTGCCCAGAGACTCAGCAACGACGCGTTGAATAGCACCGTTTTGTAACATGCCAACTGCCCGTAACATTTCATCTCGACTCAAATGATGGCGTGGCATGACGCTAAAAAGCTTACACAACCAATTGAGAAAAGAAAATAAAACAATTTATCAGGTTTTCTTCAATTAACACGCAAAAAAAATTTTAATGCAACTTCTTGAAATTAGATACAACTCAAGATTGCGCTGTGCTTTGCGTGTTTTCATTTGTTTCTCATTTTAATTTTTAAATTTTGAATAAAGAATAGACAAGGTTTAAATCTGTAAATAAACTTTTTAAGGAAACTAAATAGGTTTTAAACAATAAAGCCATGTTTGATTTCAAAATAACGTATCCCTAGACTTTGTTGATGTGTGTATAAATACTTATTCAAATGATTTATCTCAATGGAGAATCTCTAGAACTTCTTTTCTTATAGATACAAAGAATCTTAGAAACAGGATTTTCCAGGACTCTTTTTACGTGTTATTTGGATCATTTGTGGAAAAAGGGAGCCGCAAATATTTATATATACTATAGAGATCGCACTTGCTTGAAATTCGACCATTAAGGTTCTATTGTCACAGACTATAAACATTAAGACAAATAATATGAATCTGTTCTCAGTTTTGACGCTCAGTTTGTCATCTCTTCTCAGTTTGTCAGGGTGTCAAAAGCATGGTAGTGTATTTTATATTAAAATAATTTACTTCTTATGCCTTTTATTCAAAAATATTAGCTTTCTGCACTTCTTCTCCATATGAACTTTAACCGTTCAAAATTTCATACTCCTCCGTCCGTGCAATTTCCGTAAAAAGGGGTAGGTACTAAGTTTTTGCTTCACGTATCAATATATTTTAAATTATACAATCTATATTCTGAAATAGGTTTTATCAATTTTATAATTAAAATGTCCAGCGGTGGACGTCATTATTAATGTCAGTGTAACAATAAATAATTTAAAGTGTAAAATATGTAGTAAAATATAGCTAAAACTATAAAGGAGACGGGGATTTCTGGGCCTAACTGTAATAAGTTGAGATATGGTTTTAAAAAAAGCGTTATATTTTTCTATTTCGAACTGTCAAAAATTGACCCAATTTACAATCTAGAAAACGAGAAATCTAAAAATAAGTTTAAGTCACGAATTAAATTGGTTGTTGATTACTATAATCGATTAACGTTAATGAGTTCAAACAATGTTATATAAAAACTCTTGCACCAGACACCAGATAACCGATTTAATCATAATAATTATTAAATACATTAACATAATGTCAACAGTACAAAATAAAATATCAACAAAATAAATATTTTTATTTATTTATTGTTTGGAAAACCAACAGCTATACATAAAAAAATATTACTGCCATAATAGGAAACATAAAGCCAATTACAGGTTTTCACGGATAGCGACTGATACACACATACAATGCTTCCGATTTTACTCTTAAACAGAGTAGCTGAAGACATATTATTATCTTAAAAGTTATTGGAAAAAATTAAGGTTCAGTTGCCTGCGTGCCACCTCGCTCTTGGTATTAAATGGGTCAAAATCAAACTTTTTACATAATTTATTAAAATCCTTGCTCGCTCGTACTATATATGAATTTTGCCTATAATTAGTCGACGACAATGGAATAGATATAGGTGTATTAAATCTAGACG
Source organism: Pseudoips prasinana (assembly GCA_951640165.1). Taxonomy (NCBI): domain Eukaryota; kingdom Metazoa; phylum Arthropoda; class Insecta; order Lepidoptera; family Nolidae; genus Pseudoips; species Pseudoips prasinana. Next base: position 13,357,191 of record OX621239.1, read on the forward strand.
ATCTTTGGGGAACGTTAAAGTGCAGTTTCTGTAAAATATGGGGGCAGTCAATCTCATTAGATAACAGCTTTAATAAAAACGTGCAATCAGCCAAACGCCTTCGATTTATTAGAGGTTGAATGTGGAACTTCTTACATAGGTCTAAGTAATTCGTAGAACTGTAAGGGATTTTGAGACGATAACAAAGGAACTTCATAAAACGTTTTTGAATATTTTCAAGGCGATCAATATATTTATTGTAACAGGGATTCCATATTTGTGAGGCATATTCCAGATGACTTCTTACGAAAGTGCAATAAAGTATTTTAAATGTTTTAGCTTTTTTAAAGCACCTAGATATCCTCATTACAAATCCCAATGCTCTTGATGCTTTGGCGATAGTTTGCTCGATGTGTATGTCAAACTGTAGCTTCGAATCATGATATACACCAAGGTCACGTACACCGTCGCATCTTGGTAATACTTGGCCCTTAAGTTGGTACGATGTTGACAGTGGGAAGCGTTTCCTGCTAAAAGTGAGTACTGAGCATTTGGATGGGTTAAGGTCTAACTTATTTACTTGACAGTACTTGTCAAGCCGCGTCAGATCGGATTGAAGATCCACTACATCCTTTGGCGACGATATAATAGAATAAATCTTCATATCGTCAGCAAAACAGAGTAGATTAGAACTTCGAAGGCAAGAGTCGATGTCGTTTACATATAATATAAATAATAAGGGTCCCATTAAGGACCCCTGGGGTACACCACTAGGAATCAAAACCCAATTTGAGACATAATTACTGACAACAACCGCCTGAGTTCTATTTTCTAGGTAAGAAGAAAACCATCGGAGAAGATCTCCATTTATGCCATTTGTCAATAATTTCATTTTTAGGATGTTGTGATCTATCCTGTCGAAACATTTACTGTAGCCCGTGTAAACGACATCGACTTGTGCTCCACCATCCATTTCTTTCGTGACATAATCGTTAAGTAAAACGAGATTCGTAAGTGTGGACCTACCCTTTAAGAAGCCGTGTTGTGAAGGACTAAAAGTATTTTTAAGCGCTGCGTAAACTTGATCGTAGACAATTCTTTCGAAAATTTTAGCAAGTATACATAGTTTGGAGATAGGCCTATAGTTGCCTATCTCATTTCTTGAGCCCTTCTTGTGAACGGGAGTTACATATGCTGACTTCCATACGTGAGGTACAGTGAATGTAGCGAGAGACTTCTCGAATAAGAGGCTTACCGGTAGCGCGATTGTTTCTGCACATCCTATGAGAAACTTTGGTGATAAGTGATCCGGACCAGCGGATTTACATGGATCAAGATTAGTAAGCAGTTTTCTCACACATTTAATGTCAATTTCAATTGAGTTTATATTGGACGAAACAATTGGTATTGATTCGGAAAGCAAAGGCTTGAGTTTGGACATGTATTTATGTTGTTGTTATTAGGGTTTAGAAAAGAAGAGTAAAACTGTGAAGAGAATGCATCACAGATAGCCTCGGCAGAGGAAATCGTCGCATCACCATACTTAAGGTGACTGGGAATTGAGTTAGATTTCGACCGTTGCTTAGCAAAACTCCAAAAGTACTTAGGGATTTTCTCAATGGAAGCTTCAGTAGAGTTCAATAGAAATCATAATATCGGTTATCGTCCAAATCGATTTATTAGTTATTGGCAACTATATTTTTAATCGAACGCGCAATATTTGTATCAGAAGGCAGGTTCACAACCAACTGAGTCACGGCGTTTGTCAAATACATATGATTCATTAGTAATATGGTCTGGTTTTGTACAAACAATCATTTCACTATTATTAATTTAACTCTTTCCCAGGCAAAGGGAAAATAATAGATAAAAATATATTCTTCTATTTCTTGGGTATATAAAAACTGGTTAACCGTGTCTCAGTTTCACAGGCTCAATTACTTAAAAAGATCTCCTTGTTTACGTATTGCGACATAAGAAATGCTGATAATAGTGCTGGAAGTACTGGAATTTACGCGTATATAACAACACTTTATATAAAACCGGTGACAAGTGCGAGTCGAATCCATCTATTCCATTTTCCGTATAGCGAAATAATTGACCGATAAAATTACGAAACTAGGTAATTAATAACGCATAAAGTCTACCCATTTATCTAGCTTTCATTCGACGATAAAATACAAATACCTCCTTACAATTGATTACAATGGAAGCTATCGAGGGCTATAAAACTTGGAAGTCTTTATAATGTGATATATAGCGTAGTAATTAGGAAGAAATGGTAGAATTCAGCCGCGGATATGGCAGGCGGGAACGTGTAATGAATATTAATTTTTGCTACGTACTTTATTAGCCGGGGGTGGAAACCGTACCTTTCTTAAACGGTTCGTAATATCTTGTGCGAGGCGACGACGACACGTTCTGTCTTTAATATAATTAAATTACATAAATATCGAGAAAGAGTAAAGAGTGAGTTATTCATGAATTAACGAACAACGAACACTTGCAGTATGTACCGATTGCTTAATTGTAGTATTATCTATACATATAATAAAATCGTAGGAAAGTCAAAACTGTACATTGAATATTTTTTAAGAAGGATACTTGGGGCGTGATCTACAATCGATATCAAAGCTAAAAATATAGTTTTTAGAATTTTTGTCTGTGTGTCTGTTTGTCTGTATGTATGTCCGGGCTAAACTCAAAAACTACTGCATGGATTTACTTCAAATTTTGCATGAATGTTACTAAGAGGTCGGGTTAACATATAGGCTACTTATTATCACGCTATCAAATACGGGAGAGGAGCTGTGATAATTTATAAAATATAACGCGGGTAAAACCGCGGGGCACAGCTAGTAACAGATATAACTTACAATCAAACAAAATACAGAGCTGCAAACTAGTTTATAAGTAATTATTGTTTCTCTTTTATTTTTATTTTTCTTTTATTTTCTAATTTTTTGTTTGTTAATTTTATCTGATTTTTAATTTAATATTTATATTCATCTCTTTCTCAAATATGATTAAGTATAGAATAAGAGAAAGAGCGAGACGACCCCATCACAAGTATTATTAATTACTTACTGAGGCTGTTTCATTCACAGTTGTTGATGTAACCATTTGAGACACAATAAACACATTAATTTTTTATTGTTGTTCATATAACGGTAGACTATATTGAAACCGCCATGTGATCACAAACTAAGCAAAGCCACTACTATGGAAACCAGATAACTAAAAAACTACTTTTATTTAGTATACATACTTATATAGATAATAACACCCGGACAAATAGACTTAGGTACAGTGCTTTGGTGAAATATATATACCCTAAACAACGCTTGCCTGCAAGATCCAAAGAATGGTCGGTAAAGCTTGTTCAAGCGATAAAAATAAACCAGTTTTTAACTAAATAATAAACTCGCATTGAAGAATTATATGTCAACCTTCTATTCTCAGGTCAGATGTCTGAAGGCCTCCAACAAATACTTAAAAGATGAGCACTTACATCACCATATGACCTTAAACTCGCCCCTGGAATATAATAAGAGTTATGATTAAGTACTTTCAAAAAGTACAATTTAAAGCCCATAGAGATACTTGTCGACCAAAATTGTCAAGACTGATGGCCTAAGATCTAAATTAATAGTTAAGTTCAACTTAATATTTCACAGGGATTGCTTTAGGATTCGTCTTTGTGCTAACAACTAATATATTATTCTTCCAGTACGAACTATTCGCATTTATTTTTGTTTGATGTTTTGGTTTGTTCCGCCCCAAAATAGTTGTTTAAGGGATTGCTTGTAAACAATTAATTTGGGGCGTTAACCTGATGGACAACTCTAACACAGGGTAACAACTTACCCTAGGGTTAGAGTTGTCCATCAGGTTTACGTACCCTCCAAAGCACGGAGACACTCAGAAATTTAACTTGATAGTAACCTATAGACAAGCCGCGTTCTTAGGTGTTAATCCTAATAATGCCCTTCTAGTCGCATTTCGGCCATGGCGGCCACCCTCAATGTAGACTAGGCATCTCCGCGGGACATATTATAGTGCTCAAGTGTGCAAACATAGGGGACTTTCTATTCCATCATTCTCATGATCTGATGGGGCGACTTCCAACACAAACGTCCGGTAAGGTACAGGACCGACGGCTTTACGTGCCCTCCGAGGCACCAATCTAATACCACCAATTCTCATACTTCGGGCTGATACTGTAAATATTCCTTAAAGACCTTATTTTCAGTGGTTGAACTATGATGGAACTATGGTTAAGGAACAATGAGATTTAAAAACAAATAAGTGGAGAAAAAGTGAGATTAGGTCCAAGATATCTATTTTACGTGCTCTCCGAGGCACCAATCTAATACCACCAATTCTCATACTTCGGGCTGATACTGAAAATATTCCTTAACAAAATTTTGTTTTAATATCACTTTTTGCTCCAGCCCAAGACCTCATTTTCAGTGGTTGAACATGGTGGAACTATGGTTAAGGGACAATGAGATCTAAATACAAATACCTAAGTGGAGAAAAAGTGAGATTAGGTCCAAGATATCTATGGTTACCGGAAAGCCCAAATGCCTTTTGTGTTATAACTGAAAAAAAAACACAATTATTGACAGGCTCTTTTGTTTAATACGTAGTTATTTGTTAGCGATTCGTGGTTGATAAATTAATAGTTTATGTTCTAGGATAGAATAGTTTTGCTTATTATACTAACTGATGCCCGAGATTAAGTTTATGGTCCAGATGTTAGTACTATGCCAAGTGAAACTGACAGATGAAACTTAAGAAGCTTAATTAACCCATGATTTCGAACAACGTGTCAACATCAACTAACAAAAGACCCAGAAAAAAAATAACTTCCCTTACCAAAAATATCGATCAGCTAACGCATTTTTTACAAGGATCCAAAAGATTTTGTTTTGTATTTAATAACTGGTTTTCGTTAATCTGTTCAGTTTCAGTACAAAGCAATTCTTTATTTTCCACAATTTGTGTTACACCTAGTATATAAATCCTGACAAAACTTTAAATTATAAAGAAATAATGTATTTTTTTAGGCGCTCATAGCTAGATGCTCTCACCGGTCCGTAAGCGTCCGTAAGTCTATAGATGGGTAACCGCCAAAGTAGTTTAATTTCTGAGGGTCTCCGTGCTTCGGATGGCACGTTTACCTGTCGGTTCCGGTTGTAGTCATTAGACAACAGTCGTTGAGCCATGTCAGAGGCCTACTGGGCGGCTTGAACTACTCTGACACTAGGGTAGCCACTACTTATACGATAAGTAAGTAGGTTTTTGTTGTGGTGCATTAGAGTGTACTCTATTCTATTCTTATATTCTAAAGCATTTCAATGAAATACGATTTAGATTTCTTTGCGATAAGATTTTAAGATAATGACATCATCATCGGTCGGTAATCTTATAAAATGGAAAGCATATCTAATCGGCGATGTATAAGCTGGAGATTTCATTTCCATAATCCGGGTAATAAACATTTGCTTTACAATTTTCTTGAGGGCTGCGAACGCTATTTATTTTCCATTCTTTTATGAAAAAGGTACAGACGCCAGCACATCAAGCTACCCCAATATGTCAAATTTTCCCAATTGAAAGTGAACCTTATGCTTATTTGATAAAGTTGAAAATCTATAAAAGAAATTTGACAGATTGGGGTAGATGGATGTGCTGGCGTCTGTACAGTCCGAAATTTTTCTCAGCTTCACGAAAGGAATCAATAACGTAAATAAGGGGCTGAGGCTCTTCGAAAAGGCTCAAAAAATTCATGAAACTCTTTGTACTACTCGAATACTGCCTTCATATAATTGAAGTTGGGAAAATTTCGTATCTACAAGTGTGTTTAAAGTGAGGCAAAGCTCTCTTCAATTCCTTTATGGCACCAGTTCTAATCGGGGACCGCTATCGCTTTATGTGTGATATATAAATACTTATTCAAATGATTTATCTCAATGGAGAATCTCTAGAACTTCTTTTCTTATAGATACAAAGAATCTTAGAAACAGGATTTTCCAGGACTCTTTGTACGTGTTATTTGGATCATTTGTGGAAAAAGGGAGCCGCAAATATTTATATATACTATAGAGATCGCACTTGCTTGAAATTCGACCATTAAGGTTCTATTGTCACAGACTATAAACATTAAGACAAATAATATGAATCTGTTCTCAGTTTTGACGCTCAGTTTGTCATCTCTTCTCAGTTTGTCAGGGTGTCAAAAGCATGGTAGTGTATTTTATATTAAAATAATTTAGTTCTAATGCCTTTTATTTAAAAATATTAGCTTTCTGCACTTCTTCTCCATATGAACTTTAACTGTTCAAAATTTCATACTCCTCCGTCCGTTCAATTTCCGTAAAAAGGGGTAGGTACTAAGTTTTTGCTTCACGTATCTATATATATAAAAATCAATGCCACTTTTCGTTGTAATGTTATAACTTAACAACGCCTTTACCGATTTGGCTAATTTTGGTCTTGAATTATTCGTGGAAGTCCAGGGAAGGTTTGTACGTAGAGAGAATAAAAAAAAAGTTAAATAATATAAAATATAAAAAATGTGTAAAATCAACATCTTTTAGCAATTTAAAATATTTTTTTGTTTGAATAAATGAACTTAATAATATTTTTTTTATTACTATGCCTTATACGTAGCGAAGCACGTACCGGGCCGCTAGTTAATATATATTTTAAATTATACAATCTATATTCTGAAATAAGTTTTATCAATTTTATGATTATAATTTCCAGCGGTGGACGTCATTATTAATGTTAGTGTAACAATAAATAATTTAAAGTGTAAAAATATGTAGTATAATATAGCTAAAACTATAAATTTCTCGTTGACAATAACTTAATACAAGCTAGCTAAATATAATTGCTATTATAAAATAAATTTTATAAATGTTTTCATACAATCCGTGTACCTAAATATCTATGTAACTAGAAATAATAATGTATTCAACTATATTACTACAAATATGTTCTGACTATTTACAAGCGCTTTTATAAAGTCTACGTGAATAAAAACCAAAAAAAAAAGAAAAAAAACGTTGACTTACGAAATTACTATAGTAAAAATTAACATTTCATAACAAATTATTGTTGACATTTGATCTTACTTTTTTAATAGAAATAGCTAAATATACCTATTTATTTGAGTAACATTTCAGTTGGTGCAGGGGTAGCCTGCTCAACGGCAGACAATACAAAAAGTGATATAAGGACATTTCATTGGAGAGTAGGTAAAGACGGTTGTGTCGGCTAGCCGTCTCATGCGATTATGAAAGTGAGAGAATTCAAAGTACACTTGTGTTTGCGCATAGAATTAAACACTATGATATGTCTCGCGCACCGAAAAGTGACATGTCTGACTATGCTCAGCGCCAGTCTCCCAGAAAGTTAACCTAGTAAATTCATCACCTTATTAATATAGGTACTGTCCTAAATGTAAATAAATAACTAATTAACTTAGTAATGACATAATAAATGATTAATTTATGTAGTTCATATATATAAATAGGATAATATATATGAATAATACAAGTACATACAAACGCCTAGTCTGAGTAACTAGGCGTTTGTACCGAGGCCGTCGTAGCAACAAATCCAGCTTAAAACATTCTCACAAATTTCTGCTCCGATGATAGTAGTATTTTGATGTTTTCAGAATTTTATTCGTCGAATTTATTAGTATTTTTTTGCCAAAGCAACAAAGTTTTGTTCGCCTGAAATTACGATTGAGGTCAATATGATTTGCACTTTATGTGATGGCATAAATACCTAATCTCATATTTGGCCTACGAAAAATGTTAACCATTGGTAAAGGAAAACTTCGGACAGAATCATGCGTCAGCATGAAATATGTCTAAGGCTGTTCTTACATTGAACGAACTCATTTAACGTACTTTGAGTACTTTTGAACTATTAACAGTAGCTGGAATGATACATCCCAAGCTTTGGAGAGCACTTTAGGCTATCAGTTCTGCACTTGACCTGTCTCCAGACGTGATGACTTGCCCGTCCCATTTGATTATGAGAGCACGGGGTTGGAGGATACCATCTGTTTGCCCCCACAGTTTTGCTCTATAATTAGTGCGCCCGCGGGGTGGTAGTATTATACAAGTAAAGAAAGATTAATTCTTTAATATTGTTATTACCTTAGGTTAATAGGCAAGGAAAAGATAAACTAAAATAATATGTCATGTCAAATATAATTTTACTTTCAGCTGACATATATTGTTTAAATAGATAGAAAACATTTAAGGAAGAAAGGCAATCAGTCACGGCCTGTTGGCGTGGTTAGCAAATGCTTACTTTTTACGCCGGAGGTCGTGGGTTTGATTCCCACCCAGGACAGATATTTGTTTGCATGAACATATCTGTTTATCCTGAGTCTAGGTGTAATTATTTACATGTATTTACAAAAGCAAAGTAATATGTGTATTATATCAGTTATCTGGTCTCCATAGTGTATTGATACACTGCTTATTTTGGAATCAGATGGCCGTGTGTAAATAGTGTCCCAGGATAATATATTATATTATAGCTAAAACAATTTCAACCACTGATAGTTAAGTCCGACACTTTTGCAATGCATTTCTAGGCAATCAGTCAGTCAAAATGTTAGCGATATTTATCCAACAGATACTACTTGCAGACACGGATGGTCAATATCAAAACTTTTGCTATACATTTCTCTGTCTCTTCAATGGCTGAAAGTCCGAGAAGTTTCATAAGACGGAGGCTATACCCCTTATTTTTTTAATCCGAATAAGTATATAAGGAGCGTATTCACTGGTAGTTGTCTATCGACAGTGTGCGTTGAAGCGACGCAAACGCCACATTTACATTTATGCCATCGAGCGTGTGCGTCCGGTCAGCGGAGTGGTTGTCATGATACGATGATATGCTTACTCCCTATCTGCCTAATGGACTTAATGGCTATTAACTAACCAGCTCAATGTAACAAAATTTACTGACCTACTGATTTTATTGATGAATCTACAGATTTTAGATTAACCCTTTACAAGGCAGTAGGTACATTCCTAATTTATTGGTTTTGGACCTTATTATAAGCTAATAGAGTTCAAAATGTGGTGGTAACTATATCCCCACTGCCCGGGAAAGGGTTAAACCATGAAACGGTTCATTTATTTTTTATTATTATTATTAACGGTGTATGTATGTCAGCCAGTAATGTACAGTTTTGTTGCAGTCGTAGCATACGGCCCACCTGGCGGTAAGTGGTCACCGTAGCCTATGAACACTTGCAACACCAGGCATCATTAGCGCGAGAAACATTATAACTCCCTTTTTATATGTTTTCACGTATAATGCCAGTACTCAATTCAACCGATCAAACGAATACTCACATAAATTATGCTAATTATGTGGTTTTCATTTTATAACACAATACACGGTTATTTGTTACCTGAATTAGAGGAGATCACGATATAATTAACATAATTTATAGAGCATACTGAAGTATTGAACTGCTCCACACAAGCTTATGTGACATTAATTGGCTTCAATATGATATATTCCGCCCACGTAGTATCAATTAGTAACAAAGTATCTAAATATTCAAAGCGCTCAATTAGCCACTTGTAAAACTGTTTTGACTGTGTCTGGGTGTAACTTATTTATAGAAATTGTATAAGTATGTCGGGAAGAGGGTCACCATCATTATAATAAAATATAGAAATAACTCTTCAGTACTTGATTTTATTTAATTAACAACTTTATAACTTATTTCGACAATCACTTTCACTAATTAATTATTAATAGCACCATAGCAACACTATATAAGACAGGCACGGTACACCATGTGTATCGGGCGACTGTCGACGAACGAATCCCCTCCGACCTTATTTTTTTTAACATGACGCGTGCAGTTAGCCTCTCTGCTTTTACTGCTTCACCGGACAATAGGGGTGAGCGCGGGCTCTAACCGCCTAGCAAAATATAAACTACAAACTAAGTACCCGCGCCGGAGGGCACCCCCTAAGGGGTTCGAACCTCGGCTCTGGGCGGATACTGGCGGGGAGAGGGCGAGAGATCGTGGTTTTTAGGAATGTTTTGTGCAACTGTCGCTCTACGTTAATAGGCGACGCGGGCCTCGCTTCCGGTTTAGGTCCGGAGCGGGCATTTCATCGGTTCGAATGCAAACTAAGGGTCATGGAGGACGCTGGTGGTCGCGACGCGTTCGCGGTCGTACTCTCGACCGGCGAGTACGAAATGTCGGTTGTGCAGTGTTGCGAGTCACTGATCGATTTGATTTGGTTAAGGTATTCGGTGATCTCGTCGTCTGGGTCGTCTATGACGTGTTTCGGACGACGGTGCTTAGTAGAGAATTGGAGGGGAGTGTAATTGACCGCCTGTACCACAAAATTACTTGGATGGTGAGTGGCAGAGTCAAAGTACCGTTTGGACGTTTGCTTCATCCATTGCTTTATGGTAGGCAATTGGAGATCGGCATGCTTTTGTTACGGACGAACTACGGTGCGCCCGCGGCTCGTCGCATGAACTTGTTTTGGACTACCTGTAAGGTGGAGGTGGATGAGATGATCCTTAGCGTGCGCTAAGACCGGGCTCGTATAGGTCATCATGGGTCGAATGCACGTCTTGTAAATTCTCACCTTATTGACAAGGGACATTTTACTGCGTGCATTCAGGAGGCAGTGTAATCGAAAAAGGGCCTTCCATCCTGCGTGCATCGCCTTTTATATAGGAAATACAGCGAACGTCGGCTAGCGACGGGCGCAGCTGCAGCAGCTGCTCATTAGCCGTTGCACCTGTTGTTTACCAATGTAGTGGCGACGCCGTCAAGTATGTTTATCGATTGTCTAGTTGCCACAGACTCTGCCTATTTAGGGTTTATCATATGGCAGTGTCTTAGTTGTCCCAAGATATTTATTTTATTACAATCATGATTTTATTTACATTAAAACTTTGACGGGCCTGTTGACGTGGTTGGCAAAAGCTTGCTTTTCACGCCGGAGGTCGTGTTTTCGATTCCCACCCAGGACAGATATTTGTGTGCATGAACATGTCTGTTTGTCCTGAGTCTGGGTGTAATTATCTATATAAGTATTTATTTACAAAAGAAAAGTATTATATCTAGTATATCAGTCATCTGGTTTCCATAGTACAAGCTTTGCTTAGTTTGGGATCAGATGGCCGTGTGTAAATAATGTCCCAGAATAATATTATTATTAAACTAGTAGACTGTAAGGTTAGAATGTTCATTTAAATTTCAGTAATGAAGTATTGCTGTGTGGTGACGGCATAGAATATCATCACCCCATCTCATCCCGTGGGGGGCGTAAAAATAAGAGAACGGGCAGCAGCGTTTTTCTGTGAACTTCGACCATCAAACTGCGATCGCAACCAACCCGTCTGCCAAGCGTGACGATTATGGCATATCCCCTGGCTTCCGCTAAAGATGGCTTTTGTCCAGCAGTGGACATACTTTGGCTGACATGATTATGATGATGATGAATGAAGTATTAAAAAATAGAATTCAATCACTATCCCCATACAACCCGCGGAGAACGAGGTTCTGGGTTCAAATTCCGGGTCGGGCCAAAAGTGATTTTGGGACTTTTCTGTAAAAAGTACCTATCCTTTACCTCTTTCTGGTCGTGTCGCTAGGCGTCCCATCGGATCATGAGAGTGATGGAATAGAAAGTGCTCCTGTGTTTTCGCAGACACTTGTGTACTATAATATGTCCCGCCCAGATGGCTACTCTCTATTGAGACTGGCCGCCGAAATTCGGTTAGGAGGGCATTATACTACTCGTACAAATATTTTAATTACCTTCTATCATCGGCTATGGCAATCATTGCTACGAACCTATGCTACTTGTATTTGTATATAAGAACCTGAATCCATACGAAGGTATACTTAACTTAAAATGCAAAAATCTTGCTTTACTGTAAAATTACAAATCGAATGAGTTCAGTAGTGTGTATGTAGGTTGTATAATCTAAATTGGTGATAACCGTAGCATTCTACACCAAAGAGCTACGCGCTACGCCTCGTAGCAGGCGGAATGAATATTATAATACGGTACCTGCATAATAATGTTGACAGAACATGACTTACGAAGAAGGAAGTGATAAACTTACCGTATTTAAAAATTTTAAAGCGCCTCTAATTAAATTCAGATCACAGCTGTTTTTATTAACATGACAAAAATATTGTTAAACTTATATAATAATAATGTTATTCGTTATTTATAATTTTACTGAGATAGATAGATTACTGATTTTACAGATCACGTTTGTGTCCTTTCTAGCTTAAACACGGACCCTGAAAACGTGGGAATAATCAGCGTTTCCACCGTACTTATACTATTTTAGGACTTCTCGTATTGTCTAATGAGGTACAATTCGTATCTATCCGTATAGTAACCATAACAATTTAACAACCATGTTCGGTGGAGTTAGGTTCATTTTTCGAAGTTATACTTCTTTTGGCGCGATGGAGAAAAATTATGAGAGTGAATTTTTACGATGCGCGCGCACACCGACACCTAAATTTAACAGCATGAAGTTAGTTCTAGATGAGAGTGAATTTTTACGATGCGCGCGCACACTGACACCTAAATTTAACAGCATGAAGTTAGTTCTAGGTGGTATGAAAATTGATAACTATGTTCAAGTTGTATATTCTAGTATTTTTAATTAAATAAAATCTTTTTGATTAATTTTAATATTTATCGTTAATCACTACTGCATTTTAATTATTTTTTTTCCATACGCCAAAGAAGTATAACTTCTAACGCGTGTACATAAGTACACACAGAATTTTTTTTATTCTTCTTGGCTTCTGGATACAAATGACATTTATTGCCTGGTCGGCTCCCCCACCCTCATAGAGCTGAGAGAGTACTTTCCATAATAGCTTTGAAAAGTTTGTTTTGACTGACAGAATTTTTCCTCTACTGTGATCGCAACAAATATTCTTACACTATCCAGGAAACCCTCAATTGTGTTGGTCTGTTCAGCTAATGTGCTTCGTCCTCAATTAATATCATATTCTACACAATATCTGCCATGGCGACCTGTCTCTACGACAACTGACCATCTGCTCTCTTTTCCCTTCAGGTGTTCGTGTTCCCTACGGCATATTTCTTTAAAACACGAGAATGTTACACCGCCGAGTTTTTACTTGTTCGACTAAACTTCTTTCTAAAAACATTTCAATAGCATATTTTGATTTGACCTGGTATTTTAGCCAATATCTCATCGTCTACAGTTAAACACACTACTAATACTCTGAGTCACCATCACAAGTGACAAATTACCTAGTAAGAAGCAATAAAATAATACTAAATTATTAATTAAAATAATTAATAGTTGAAACCACCGGCAATTTATCTCTGTTGCTCACCGTACATACTTATAAGTATGGACTTATAAACTTTGCGCGACGGAGAAACAGCCTTACCTACCAATGTCTTTTCAATCAAAACTCAAGACAAAGTCAACACAAAGTCCGCCCCACTTTGGCAGTTGACAGTAGTAAACAGTTAAAAGTTTAGCCGACTTTGCACAGGTTGGAATGTTTAGTTCGCAAAGAATTTGTAACGACCCATGCGACGGTGGGCATTCTTTTATTTATACGTATAAGTTTAAAGTAAAACAAAACTATATTGGTTTCTGTTATATTTGTATTTTGTATTTAACGTTTTAAAATACAGAATTAAAAATAATTATTATAGCATTCGTAAACCACTGAGGTTAATAAACAAGCAAAACTGATAAATGAATACTGAGCGAAATCATCCAAAAATATTTAATCGTCATATTTCAATGTGTTGTAGATAAGGGACTTAAGATATAATTAATAATCTTATATGGGTCGCGGAACACTTAAGATACGGAAAACTTCAAAATGCTTGGCTGTAATATACCTTTTCATTCTTTATTTAGTACCTATACAGTAGAATCAAGAACGACGCTGGGGCCGGCGTTCACGAGTGGCGATACAAGATGGACTTTATTATCTTGTGCGGATCGCTGGGAGCCGCTGTATGCGAAAAGCGGCGGGTTATTGTTAAGATACGGCGGCTGATGTAATGATGCTGATGGTCCAATAGAAATATTACTACGTTTTGGGGGCCGACTGCTAAGGCATCCTTAGGCACAATAGTGAGCACTAAAAGTAGCGTAGGAGCATGTATATAAGGTAAAGTATTATGTATTGATGTTAACTCCGACACGACCATAGATAGATCAGGTGCAGGACATCATGGGGGTGATTCGGATACTCCTCATCATTAAGTATCTAAATGTTGCGTTTGAACGTCAACTCCTCGGCCAGTCTGTATAAACCCTAAAATTTACATACCATTCGTTTTTAACCATCTTTAATGTATAACATTGGTATCCTCACTAGGCCTGTTTCGTGGACACCGTACAGAGCAATTAATTTAATTTATATACATTTATAAAAAGAAAATAATAAAAAAAACATAACTTAAAATATAAAGTAATGTCATATATATGTAAATAGAATTTAAATAGGTTCGAATGTAAAGTAGCTACAACAGAGCAGTAATAATTAAATTCTTTATTTAAATTAAGTATGTTTATTACAATGTCTAAAATTGGACACTTGATCATCTATGACTTAAATCTGATCATATAAGATAATAATAATAATAATTGAATAGCAAAGAGCCTCGAAAAACACCTAAAGAGGCTGACGCTAGGCGGTTGGGTCAAGAACAAAATCCAAAAAGCGGTGCTTTTGGACACGGCTCGCATTGTCAGGAGGTTCCTGTCTCTAGAGTCGTAACCTCCGGTAGCATAGACCCTGTTCCTGCTGCCGGTTGCAAATCCTATTTTTTATATTTTAAAATGTACTTTTCTGTTTTTTATATATTTTAAAATGTATTTAATAAGAAATATATATGAATAAATGATAATAATTGTAAGAAAATAAATACTGACAACAAGATCGATTCCGTTATGAAGAGGTCACTTCTGTCTTGTTTCGTGTATTTTCCTTAGTTCTATGAAAATATCTTGGGACATTATTCAAATTCCAATTCATTATTATTATTCTGCTTGCTTTGGGATATTATCCCAAACTTAGTAGAGCTTATAGTTTGGAACCAGACAACTGACACACAAAATTTACAACTTTACTTTTGTAAATATACATACTTATATAGATAATTACAACCAGACTCAGGGCAAAAAGACATGTTCAAGCACACAAATATCTGTCCTGGGTGGGAATCCACGACTTGCGACGTGAAAGGCAAGCATTTACCAAACACGCCAACATGTATTGTATGCTAACTATTCAGTAAATACAATTACATCTAAGTACAAACTTGTATTAAAGCGCTTTGGCCCTACATCCGAACGATCCGTAATTAAAATAGTTCGCCAAGATACACTGTTATTCTCAACGAGATAATCTTATAATTTCCAACTTGTTAAAGACGTACAAAGTTGTACAAAGCCACGCTAACAAGGAGACCGTACATAGATTCCTAACTTTATGAAACTTGTTTAAAATCAAATGTCTTCCCGACTCCCGACCGACCCATGTAATGTTCTCTCCCGGGATAAGGTCTTAGGGAGTATAAGGAAGCAATTTAATTGAGACTCGAAAGGGTCTTGACCGCCTAATAATTACCAGCATAAGTCAAGAGTGATGTTAACTTATATCATATAACGACAATATTCCATAGAGATTGTAGTAATCGAGTCTTTTTATTTAGTTCATCATAGTCAGTCACATGCACAACGCTTACTTAGTCATTAAGAAGTAGAAGTTAGTTAGGTAATAGTTCGGTGAGGTTAAGCATCTAAAAACGCTGTCTTACCATCTTTAGAAACAACTTAAAAATATAAAAAAAACGTCTGTTAGTTTTAAAAAAAGGTACCAACCAAATAGTGAGACTCCTATTCTGAGTTATGAGGTCCTATTCTGTGGTCTCGCAATTAATTTATTGGGCGGATATGTCTTAATCAGTCACCGTTTAGAAATATCTTCTTTTACGAATCCATTACTAAACGTGAGTTAATTGATTTTTTTATTATTTGGGACTCTCTACATGCTAGTAACTTAGCTTACTTTACAAATTTACCTAACTACATAAGCCGATGCAAAAAAAATCATATACTTCCTTTGCATGAACGTAGAAAAATAGCGGACTTTGCGTTTCGACACCAACTGGCGAGCGAAACTAGCTCTGAGTTAGTGAGGAAGATAGGGCTAGTTCTATCTGCTATGTTGAGAAATCATAGGCTTCTCTATGTAGCACATGTTTACACTAATTGTAGACAGAACAGTTACATGTTAAGGGCGAGTAGAACATTCAACACGGTGTGTTTGCAAATCGATGTTGACTTATTTCCTCACAAACAATCACACTAATATTATAAAGGCGAAAAATTGTGAGTGTGTGAGTGTGTTTGTTTGTTACTCTTTCACGTAAAAACTATTTTATCAAACTGTGTAGTAATATTGTTTATAAACTATCCTAATAACACATAGGCTATAATTTATAACGTTTAACTTGGGTAAAACCGCAGGGCCAAAATAACTTTATATGACTGACTGATTACTTCTTCGATGCAATAAAAGCTGTATTACTCATTTTTTCCTATAAGCTGTCTTCTTGTCTACCAACTTTTACTTTCTTATTCTAAACCAGTTATAACTATGAAAACATGTAATTGACCTTCATCTTAAACAATTATTCTATGTTTCATTTGTATTACCTGTAAGTTTTCATAAAATAAAATAACTCCCATTTAATCACGAATCCGTAAAAGAAGCTTTTTGTAAACGGTGACCGATTGAGTGTCGAGAATTAACCGCCCAAGAAATTAATCACGAGATGTCAGAGTCGACACCTCATAATCAGGAGTCTCATGTACAGCGTCTGTAGATCGATGTATTTTTACAAGAAATAGATATAGACGTTTTCTGTTAAAGTTTTAGGTTGTTCCAAATTATTTATTATATATAGGTATGTATTATTATATTATATATATTCCAAATTATGTATTATATAATAGGTTTTTGTTGTGAATATTTTCATTTTAAAATTTTCTAACTTTAACTTAGAGTTACTGCACAAGTAATTTTATAATAATAGTGTATGTACACTATAATTATAAAATTAGGTTCATAACTGAATGCTTCCATCGGGAATCCAATTCATGCCTTAATATGTAAACTATTACATAATAGTTTACATACTGAGTAATGAATTTGATTTTCGTTGTCAGCATTCAATTATGAACATAATGTTTAAATATGAGGTCAATAGTACCCTGTAAGATATTATTCCGAACCGCCTTTGAGCATAAAATTACGGGAAGTATGCCACAACCATTTGAACGTCAACCATGGACTTCGCAACTGGAAACATCGTTTATAGAACGCCTATTACGATTCCGTACCCAAAGAGTGCCTAAGGACCACTATTACTTAGCGTCTGTTGCTCGGCTGGCTCTCAACGAATGGTGTATGATAAACTGTAATAGATCATCATCATCAACCTCATCATATCAGGCGCCCGCTGCCGGAGAAATGCCTCCCCCAAAGATCACCACAATTGCCGGTCTTGCGCTACCAGCATCCAGCGTATTCCAATAGTTTCCAACTGTAATAGAGAAACAGTTGAATTTTTAACTCATATGTACATTTATAAATTCATCATCATCATCATCATCACATCGGCCAAGAGACTGCCACTAATAGACAAAGGCTTCCGCCAAGGATCTCTACAATAGCCGGATTTGGAAAAATATTAAATTTCTGGTTCGTTTCTGGTAACTTAATTACAAGAAACTATTTTTGTTCGGTGATTGATGGTCTTGTGCGATGAAACAGAACCCTCTAAGTACAGTTCCGAGTTTTTTATAGTACCCAACTTATCACAATTTACCATAAAACAAAGCAACTTAGTCACGGTGGCCATTATGTAGATCAAGCTAGAAATACAAGAAAACTCGTACCTACTAATAAATATATTCATGAAATGGCCAACGTAACCAAGAAACCCAACCTTATTTACCCTGAATAAAATTAACTTGCAAATCCATTCGACAAATTATTTCCATAAGGAACACTATAAGTGAAACATAAACAGGCGCTTCCGAATCTCCGTTAACAGGAGAAAAGATCAATTCAACTTTTTGTTTTTTTTGTACGTATTTTAATTTCTCTGTTATCTGTGAACCGAATTTTCTTTTTTACTCGATCGGCAATGATCTCGTATACATTTAGTATTTTCGTACAAATCAGTAGTTTAGAAAAGGTTGAAAATGGGATTAGTTGACGAGAGCGGAAATTGTAATAAAATACTTTTGATTGGCTCCCTATTTGAGCGATGTAAGCTGTCTATTTATGTGTATTATTATTATGATTACTACAAATTTGAGAATTTCTTTGTACACCTACAGAAAAAAACTCTATATATTTTCTCCACTACGCCGCGTACGCGTACGTATCGCGGGGTACTTTAAAAACCTATAATTGACGGACGCAAATTTCAACCAATTCTAATTAGCTGATAAGTGTATTATTTGTGTCAAGATATTTTAAAATCCTGTTCTGATACTTCAACTGTCGGTGAGTTAATTCTACTTGGCTCCATCAAATACCAGCGCTGCAGCACTTGATAATGTAGTTAATAAAATGGTGCTGAGATGAGGCCAAATCGGACTCGCACAGATCATTGTTGTGCCCTACAATCATTAACTACCAAGAACATTTTGTATAATATATATTATGAAATAAAACTTCGTTACGCACGCTTGACTTGGCGAGTATGCTGGTGAATGAGAACAAGAACGTTACGAAAGGTGTGATCGGGCGAGGCGAACGGAAGTTGAAAGGTTGAGTTACGTTTCGCATATTACTGTAAAGGCAATAGAGAGAGAGAGATGCGAGCAAACATTTTCATTCTCTCTTTCTCTGTTGGTCTAAAACACATCTAAAACACTGTTTTTTTATTATTATCTGTGCTAGGTTACGGAATAAACATTTCTTTTTCTATGCAAACTGTATTCCAGTAGCGAAAAAATATTCGTGTTATGACGTTGATTTTTTTCGGTGTCAGTCTGGTTGAGATGCTACTGCTAATCTTAAAACGCCACACTTCCGTAGCTATTGCTAAAATTATAATATGGCCCCATAAAAACAATCAAATCATCGAAGATCTACATTAAAATTTGAATGCTTTAACATAAAAAACAATGAATAATTAGAACATGTTATGTATTTTAGAGGGGTAGGGCACAGCGTTCATTCGCTTAAAGAGCAGCCCGTCTGGGGAAGTACCTCCACCTTACAGAAGACATACTTTAATAATAACATTAATTGCAATTTATTCAAATTCCATTTATTCAAAAATTACTTTAGTGTTGTGTTTCTGCGTGTGAGTAAGGTCGCCAGAGCTCATTGAGGTGGGGGGAAGGGTCAGCAACACTTGTTTGCTGACTCTTAGGCTGCGTTTCCACTGAGGCGGAGCGGAGACGAGCTGTGCCGCGTTGACCAATCACATGGCTCGGAATCCACACCAGCGGAATAGAGATGTGGATTCCAAGCCATGTGATTGGTGAACGCGGCACAGCTCGTCTCCGCTCCGCCTGAGCTCCTTTAAGGCTGCGTTTCCACGCAGCCTTAAAGGCCGGCAACGCACCCGTGACACATCTGGTGTTGCGGGCGTACATGGGCGGCGGTGATCACTTACCATCAGGTGACCCGCATGCTCGTTTGACGCTATTAGCGTTAAAAAAAAATGTACTCGAGTTTTTGAGTCCAAGCTATCCGATAATAGTCACGTCATAATCCGATCTGATTATGTTCAATTATATATATTTATGTATATGGAAATAAATATTTGCCGCTGGTAATTGTACCTCATCTGGCACAGTTGGGTCATACGCCGCATAAAGCTCTGACTTTTTGTGGATTCGTATACCATCGAAGGGTATATTTAAATTTCCTAGCCTTACATTGCTTTAAAAAATGTACATTATTCAATATTTTGTAACAAGAATGGGTGACAGAACAGGTGTCTTTTATTTTGTCATTCCAATTGACCTTACTGTAAATGAGTGTTCGTAATTTCCATTAAAACACGTGGCAAACAAATGCTCGCGTCGTTCAACTGTAAAATAAGCACTAAAAGCTCCCTTTACTAGCTGTGAAACTAAGTCTTCTAATTCACTAATGCACTATTCCCTGTCTTTGAATTAAGCTTTGAAAGATAAAAACATCTATAGCTAAATCCCGAGGGCGCTCCAAACCCTTCAAAGTCTATTCAAACAGAATATAGAACGTACACGAACAGACATCAGCGCTCACTAAAGCCTATGCCATTTAATTAAGCCTTTCCATAGGCGAAACACACGAAGCAACGGAAACAAAACATTAGTCACCAAAAACGCCGAATATGCATAGTTGTATTTTTTCGAGCGAATTGTATTGGAAATATAACTTTGGCGAGTTTATTTTGAACTAGCTGGGCCCCGCGGTTTTACCCGCGTTAAACTTTATGAATTATAGCCTAAATCGCTCCACCCGTTTAGACGTGAAGATGTAACAAACATACCCACTCACAAACTTTCGCCTTTATAATATTAGTGTGATACGTATTTCAAGGTACTTTCTTCATGTTTGATATGTTTTCACTAGACCACTGCCTCCTCAGTTGTTAAGCGAAGATGTAGACGGTGCACGCATTTAAGATGCCTGTTCACTCTGAGCATCAATAATACCATCGTACATACACATATCAATGTATATTTGAAAATATCCTTTATGGAATTCTATCAGGTCGGCCGAGCGTATTAAGACGAGGTATTTTTACGCTTTTGGTGATTGTAGGTAGTGAAGTGTGGGGCGCCGCACGCGTACGAGTATACCGAACTCCTCGCACAGCTCGATGTAATATTGTTATTCATTTCTCCTGACGTTATCGCTCCGTCGAAGAACAAAATATTACAGTAGTTAAACTATGATCTACTTTAATAAAGTAAAGAATGTTTTTTTTTCATTTTGTAAATATAGTTACTATCGTAAATATGTATTTTATATGAGTAATTATCCTTTAAATGCAAAGTAGGCCACATGGTACACAACGTGTAACACGTAAGTGCATTAACTTCGATATGTTTTTTTGTTTTTTTTAACCATTATTAAATTTTGCCTGTTGGTCTAGTAATTAGTTACCCTGACCGCTCAGGGTCGTTGATTCGATCCCACCCGGTAAAATCTTTGTGTACAAATATATAACTAGATATGTTTATATTCTAGTTGATATAGTACAGGCTATGCCCAGCTTGATATTAGATGCTACTGTGTTAATTGTCCCAAGATATTTATTTATTATTGCCTAGTATAGATGTTATGTATCTAACAAATGTATCTTCAATAATTCTTCAAAAAATGTTGAACGCAGTAAATTGCTTAAGGAATATCTCCTTAAGCAATTTACTGCGTTCAACATCGAAAATTTATAGATTAGGAACTTGATATGTAGACTATAAGCTTTATTATTGCCAAAAGACAAAAAAATTGCTTGTAACTTCCCCAATGGAAAAGACATTTAAGTAGTTTTTCATTAATACCTTTTTTCCTTTTTACTTCCAAATAGTAACAAATCTTTTGTAGAAAAGTGACTATGCGAATAAGATAGAAAACTATGAGGCGTTTTTCTACTGGTGACTGACAGACAAACGGTACGAAGTTCGCCGGGTCAGCTAGATTTAATAAATAAACATATTTAATTACATTAATAGCACTATTTTAATACATAACGTAGTGAATTAAAATAGTGCTATTGCGTGTATAACACGCGTTCATAAAGTAATTATATACATATAATGGTCCCGCTCACAATGTGATAAGATCATCCATTGTACATTATCTTTCCTGTTTCAGTGTTAATTAAATCTCCTTTTCATCTGAACTTTGATGAGATAAGGAGAATTATTTTATTTTTGTATGTTTGTTTATTTGTAATGGATAAACTTGAAGCTTTGTTTTTTATTCAGGACTAGTCTATGGGACTAGCTTGACTGCACGTGTGGCGCTGCGGCTGAGACAGTCGCCTCGCCGCTTCCTGTCGCGGGTTTGAGTCCTGCGCCGGACGACTATTTGTGTGACCCATAAATAGTTGTTCTGATAATATATGTATGTAAAGTATCCCGCGACACAGGGATTAGATTCAGTAGTACGGGTGTAATCATTAAAAAAAATAAAGTCTCTGCATCTTATCCACCACTGCAACTCCTGTAATAAACTTCAAGACTACTTAACTGGTCAGTTATCTATTTTACATATAATAAATGAATAAATAAAATAAACATATGAGACATATCACACAGTGACATCTATCCCCAAGTAAGCAAAACAAAATCTTTTTTTTATATACATACCATACACAGAAAAATCTCAAACCAAGAAAAATAGACACGTTCATGAACACAAATATTTGTCCTGAATTACCCATTATCCGATCATCCCACATAATTTTTCTCGACCACTCAGCTGTCCCTTTTTTATTTTCCACTAATCTGCATCCTGTAAAAGTTCTAAAGTTTATAAAGTGCCCCGAGAACGGTAAACAATCAAAGCAAAATAAACAAACTCCTTCCACCGCGATAGCATCGCTACACCGCTGCTTCCAAAGAAGAGATAAAAAAGCGACCCCTTTCGCATTAGGTACAGACACCAGCACATCCAGCTACCGAAATCTGTCAAATTTCTTTTATAGATTTTCAACTTTATCACATAAGCATAAGGTTTACTTTAAATTGGGGTATTTTGATAGATTCGGGTAGCTTGATGTGCTGGCGTCTGTACACAAGAAACCCGTGATTTTTTTCTTATCAATAAGAATGGAATGAAAAGATTAATTGTATTGTACAAGACTAGGTAAACGATAATACGTTTACGTCTCATTTTATGAGGCTCGCTTTGCTCTGGAAGGAAGTTGATTGGAATGTCTATTTTTAGGATGGAAGGTCTATTAAATAGTCCTAAATGCGCAAAAGACTAAAATGATGTATATCAAATCACCATAAAATATATATGTATATTTCGATGTGAGAGGCTGGTAGGAAGCCTGTATGACCGGTCGCCAGTCTGTCCACACTCAGGATAGGTACGTTTCAATTTTGAGTCCTCTAAATGCCCACAAAAAATAATTTCTTACAATTTTTAACACGGGACTTGATTCTTTTCAGCCCGTGACATTGAGATTGAAATTATAGTTTTAATTACGTAAATGTTTAAGCATCTACTAATGTACTAAAATTTATTTATTTTTATTTTTTGTGCGGTTTGTGTGATTTGTTTGTGTCTTAGTAAAATTTTACTATTCTTTGTTTTCATGTTAAAGCTTGCCCATGGGTGAACCAAAATTGATAGTAACTACATATTTTTATTTTTTGTTTATTACAATATTATAATTTATATTATATATTTATTATTTATTTATTATTTATTTACATTATTTATTATGTCGGATTGTAGTAGTGATAACGAAAGTTTTTACTCGTGCAGTGATAATGACAGTTTCATCAGTGTACCTTCACTAGCAGATACCTTAATAACGCAGTTTTCTGATGTGCCCAAGAATTTCAATGTGGTTCATATAAATGCCCAGAGTATTCCGGCTCACTTCGCGGATATGCTGGCATCTTTTGACTGTAAGAATATTCACGCCATACTCATTTCTGAATCATGGCTAAAGCCATGTCTTCCATCTACGCTATACTCACTCACCGGCTTCAATCTAATTAGAAATGATCGTGCGAGTGGTGTAGGTGGCGGGGTTGCCATTTATTTGCGTTCCAGTATATCCTATTCTATTGTAGATATGTCAACTCAGCCGCCCCCATCAACCGCAGGCGAGCATCTATTCATTGAAGTCGAGCTTAGTCATCGAAAAATTTTACTTGGTGTATATTATAGCCCGTCTTTAAGGGTAAATTATTTCTCCTCTTTGGAAAACCTCCTAGAAAACGTTCTCCCTTCTTACAGTCACACCATAGTCATGGGGGATTTCAATACATGTCTCTTAAAGAATGATTATCGCTCATCTCGCCTTGTCTCTCTACTTGAATCTAATAACTTATCTATCCTTCCACTAAATGCTACGCATAATTTTCCTAACTCTACTCCTTCACTTCTCGATCTTATTTTTGTTTCTTCTTCTCAACACGTTGCTAAACACGGACAGTGTTCTGCCGACGCCTTCTCTTATCATGATCTTATCTACCTTTCATACAAAATTCGGCCGCCTAAGTCTAAGCCAAAAATTCTCTTGCAGCGCAATTTTGGTAGCATTAACCTTACTAATCTTCTAGAGGACGCCAGCAGCATTGATTGGACAACGCTCCTTAACGCTAACACCATTGATGAAAAAGTCGATATTTTTACGTCAACAATAGACAATATCTACGACAAACATGCTCCTGTCCGGCCGATCAGATTAAAACATCTTCCAGCACCTTGGCTTTCAGATGATATAAAAATACTTCTCCATAAGAAAGTTATAGCAAAAACTTAAATGAAGATACGAAAAACTGATCATCACCGGGATAAATATATCAGTATAAGAAATCACTGTAATAAGGTGTGTAGGGATGCACAACGCCAGCATATTCATAAATCTGTTCAAAATGGAGACCCAGCGAAAGTATGGAAATTTCTTAGATCTATGGGGGTCGGAAAATCACGACAAGATAATATTCCCAAAGACCTAGACCTCAACTTGCTTAATCAGCACTTCTCATCTTCGTCCAACTTTGACAGGACTGTAAAAACCTCCACAATCAACTATTTATCATCTTTCCCGGCTCCTAACTTTCCACATTTTGTCTTTAGTCAATTCTCTGCTTGTGATGTTAAGACGAGCGTATTGTCAATAGCATCTAATGCTATTGGTAGCGACTGTATTAGCCGTAACATGATCCTACCTATTCTTGACGAAATCCTTCCCATTATCTGCCATATCCTCAATTTTTCCATTTCTAGTGGTGTCTTTCCATCCTTGTGGAAAAACGCACATATCATTCCTTTACCAAAGAAATCCCATCCCACTTCAATTTCCCAGTACCGTCCAATATCTATACTTCCTTTTCTATCCAAAGTTCTTGAGCGACTCATCCATAACCAACTCAGTGTGTTCCTACGCAAGAACAATCTCCTCAATCCTTACCAATCCGGTTTTCGTCCAGGTCACAGTACGACCACAGCCTTGATCAATGTTACGGAAGATATCAGGACAGGCATGGAAAATGGCAAAATGACAGTGCTTACATTGTTGGACTTCAGCAATGCCTTTAACACGGTAGATTTTGACATCCTTTTGGCCATTTTACGCTCTATTAACATATCTCCAACGGTAATTGACTGGTTTCGCAGTTACCTGTTTGGACGTCGGCAGCGGGTTCGCATAGAAGACTCTTTCTCTTCTTGGTGTGATACTACTGCTGGTGTACCACAGGGTGGCGTTTTATCTCCTTTGCTTTTCGCTATATTTATTAATGCTATTTCTGACCAACTTATTTCAGCCTACCACCTTTACGCGGATGATCTTCAAATATACACCCAAACACCTTTTGACAAGCTATCGGAAGCCATTAATGTCATTAACAAAGACTTATCTCATATAAGTAAGTGGAGCATGAGATATGGTATCAATGTTAATCCAGAAAAGTGTCAAGTCATTGTTGTTGGCAGCTCTCGGAAAATTACTAATGTTGATTGGTCCCAAATTCCCCGTGTCGTTTTCAACGGCACTGTTATACCTTATACTGACAAGGTGAAAAATTTAGGTATTTATATAGACAAGACTCTTTCCTGGGGTCCACAAATACAAGAAGTTAGCAGAAAGATGTTTGCTTCTGCTAGTTCCCTAAGACGCCTACGAAACTTTCTCCCTACTGCTACCAAAATTGCACTTGCGCAGTCCTTGCTTCTCCCTATCCTTGACTATGGTGATACCAGTTATCTTGATGTCACGGAGGACCAACTTGATAAACTTGAGCGACTTCAAAACTTCTGTATACGATTCATATTTGGTTTCCGTAAATATGATCACGTCTCTGAATTTCGCACTAAACTCAAGTGTACTTCTTCTTCTTCTTAGATTGTATGAGCACCTAATGTTACCAATATTGCTATTGCATACCGGTATGAAGGTTATTAGGTACGTTTATCCAAACTAATGAGCCGCATTCGTCAATTGGAAATCCGATAACCACAAGCCACGGCCGAATCCTAAATTCGCCACAATCCAAATAAACAAGCTTTGTTATTGAAAGGCCTACAGATATCATTCTCCAACCAAATTTTATTACTACCCAATTTAATATTGTTCATCTCTAAAACAAGCCGTCTCATAAATCACAATATTCAATTTAGAACTGACCTTTGACATCTACTATATAAAAATAAGTCGGGTTTTCCTTCCTGACGCTATAACTCCAGAACGCAAGAACCGATTTCCACGGTTTTGCATTCGTTGGAAAGGTCTCGGGCTCCGTGAGGTTTATAGCAAAGAAAATTTATAAAATTTAACGCGGGTAACACCGCGGGGCACAGCTAGTTTACCATAGATTAGTTTAAAATACTTAAACCAAATGATCGGCTACCGTTATCAAAATGCTTTGAATTTTAAAAGCATTAAGATTTTAAAGATTTTACAATCAGGGATACAAAGAGAGAAAAATATAAATTTAAAAAAAGAATTAATTATTGACACTTAAAGAATTGTCAAAATTGAAATTTGTTTTATATTGAAATAATATTGAAATTTAAAAAAAAACAATTTATAATTTTGACGCTTAAAGAATTGTCTAAATTGAAATTTGTTTTTTTATTATAGGGGGAGTTTTGGCGCCAACGCGGAAAAGGACGCATCAAGGCTATGTTTTATTTTCAAAAACTGGTGTAAATTCGAATTTTTATGTGTAAATATGGTGGATTTTTACGCCCGGTTCCTATATTCCAAAAACGAATCGTTTCTACTACGAATAGTTAAAATTTCTACCAGGCGTAACGCAAAACCGTTCCTATAAAATACTAGTCGTTATCCAAATAACCGACGTCTGGTTACTAACGGATGGGAGGACGTTAGTAAGCTTATTGTATGGAGATGCGTTCGAAAGTGTTCCTATAAATATTTTCTACTGTCACGGAACTGTCAAAATAACGAGGCGTTACTGCTTTGATTACTAGTCGAATTCGGTCGGTTTACCAGTCGTTTGTATTTTATTTTGGTAGTTAACATAGTGTTTGAGGAGATTTCCGTGATGTCTACCTCTGAAACTGATAGAGAATTCATGGCTTTGTTTTCCGTTAGAAAGGGTTGATTATTTTTCTATCTTCTAAGATTTCATAACCACAAACCTTAGATTAAATACTCAATTTAAAAACTTATTTAGAAACCATGAAATACTCTTGGACAGACGTCAGACGACAGACGCATGCGCCATGCGCTTTCCTGTTACGCGTTTTGTTCACACCATGCACTCGTAACATCAAATTTTCAATACTAATGATTTATAAATATTTTAAACCTAAAACGCAAATTAAATTATTACTGTAACTATAAGTACAGTAATTTGTACTATTACTCACATAATATTACAGAATAATAAATGATTTTAGTCGCATAATTGACGTACGACGTTTTGTTATAACTAATCGTGAAGAGGAGCGAGAGGTTCATCGCGGAACGAGTCGTAGGTGGTTTAAACTACGGATGTTCGTCGCAGGTAGGGCATTGTGGAACACTAGTTTTGCATCGGTATCGGTAGCTGAATTACGGATGGTAACGTTGGTCCAATGACGGATCGTAAAATAAAGGAACCGGGCATTAGACATAACATCTTCGACACGTACACAAGTGGAGGAAAGTGCGATATTGCCGTGAATTGTGATTTTCCGTGTTGAAACGAAAACTCCATAGAAGCCTCTATTAAAGTCTCCGCTGCTTTACTGGGGCAGGACTATGACTTGACTGTGACCGACGTGACTTTGAAATATAAATATTACAACTGAAAACGAGGCGGTATGGTCACAGATCTTATCCTGCCCAAAGAGGGCGAAAAAACAAAAAAAATTATAGGTCGCTCAATATTGTTAATAAATCACCTTATGTAAGCATTTTACATAACTAAAATAACACTTACCTACGTAAACATTTCGCATTAGATACTATATTATTGGATTGACTGAAATGTTTGGAAATTATATTAAGTTTCCTAACAATATTGTATATACCAATTCCATTAAATATAATGTTATCTTTGTTGTATTTCAGATGTCCGACCCGGCCCAGGTAAGTAATCGGCGCACACTCAACCCCGGAAGGGCCTCCCCTTTGCTACCGGTTATTTTCCCCAAAACATCCACTTACCCTTTTACGTTTTTGATATATTCAGGGGTGCTTTCAAAAATGGAATATAAAGCTAAAATTCTTATTCATTCTTCTACATATGGCGAAGACAAGATATGCCTAAGTTAGGCACAGTACGATATCTTTTCGTCGCCTATTCTTAAGTAATGTGCGGTTATCCCAGAAAAAAAATATATAATAAAATATCTATACTTATAATAAAATCGTAGAAAAGTCAAAACTGTACATTGAATATTTTTTAAACGGATACATGGGGCGTGATCTACAATCGATATCGAAACAAAAAATATAGTTTTTAGAATTTTTATCTGTTTGTCTGTATGTATGTCCGGGCTAAACTCAAGAAGTACTGCATGGATTTACTTCATATTTAGCATGAATATTACTAAGAGGTCGAGTCAACATAATATAGGCTAATATTATCACGCTATCACCTACGGGGGACAAGCTGTGATAATTTATAAAGTTTAACGCGGGTAAATCCGCGGGGCACAGCTAGTTATTTATAAAAATATCTTGTTATGTATATGTATAGTCTTATGTATATGTATAGTCTTATGTATGTACATATGTATATGTACGTAGTATTAGATTCATAACTTTTCAATTGCAATTAGTACACCTTCTGCTACCTTCATTAGATTCTTTCAATTTTGGTCCAAAGTAAATTGGTTGCCTGGGAGAGATCGCTTTTAACGATAAGGCCGCCAATTGCATTAAAAAAAAGCTAGTTTTCTTGTTGTATCCATTGTTTTGTATTACTTATTTTTGCAATAAAGTCTTCTTCTTCTAATCCCTAATGGTAAAATGCAATATCAAGTGGGAGTTTATACTCTGGGCGTGGTTTTTATAGGTATTTGGAATAGTAGGGCCTGTTGGGGTGGTTGGCAAATGCTTGCTTTTCACGCTGGAGGCCATGGCTTCGATTCCCACCCATACAGATATTTATGTGCATGAACATGTCTGTTTGTCCTGTGTCTGTGTGTGTAATTATGTACATAAGTATGTATTTACAAAAGAAAAGTAGTATATCAGTTATCTGGTTTTCATAGTACAAGCTCTGCTTAGTTTGGGATCAGATGGCCTTGTGTAAATCTCCCAGGTTATTATAGTAAATATGAATAAAATACACGTGGATCCCCGCACATACCGGACAGAAAAGGTGAAAATAAAGCATCATAATAATATCCACATAATGTTGCTTTATTTCAGTGGCCTGATATCCAAAATCAATATTTCCAGTTAAGGCTCTCGTAGATACTTTTTAAACGTCGAATTGTCATTAAAATAATACGTGCGAACGAATAAGTCGAATAACATTGAGACACTGCTATGCCGACTGAGAAAATAGTTGCCCAGTATTTATTCAGCTGTCGCATGATTGTCCATTTTAAACATAGATAGCTTCATATCTTGGATCCAGTGGAAGCATTAAAGCGCGACCGTCGTTATAAACACAAGGTCCACCATAATAATAATATTGAATGCGGACTGAAGCATTCAGACAATATGTAGTAAAATATAACTAAAACTATAAATTTCGATAATTAAACATTAAGATAATAATCTATTTATTTATTTATTATAGACACACCAACAGTATACATACACAACCTTTAAATCTTACCTCACTACATAGTTCAGTTGTTATATGTACACCTATTAAAGGCATGCACAACACGCACTAAACATAGACAACGTTGACATACAATACAAGTTATTTTAAATTAAAAACAAACAAAAATACTATAACTAACACAGATAAAAATGCATTAAAGACAATTAAAAAAAGTTCTTATTGGACTAAGAAAAAAAAAGAAAAAAAGTCCCTATGCTAACGCTTCCAATATTTTACGCTTGAATGCATAAAATGCATCGGAAAAAATATCTAATTGGTCGATTTTTTTATTAAAACCATTGTACTCATTACACTCTCTCTCATCTCATTGACAATAACGAATACAAGCTAGCTAAATATCATTACTATTATAAAATAAATTTTATAAATGTTATCATACAATCCGTGTACTTAAATATCTATGTAACTAGAAATAATTATGTATACTTAATTATATTACTACAAACACGTTCTGACTATTTACAACGTGAATAAAAACCTTTTTTATTTTATTTTTATTTTATATGTTAGGCTATAATATATGTTATCTTCGTCGTTTGTACCAAGCTTTATTGTACAGCTTTAAAACACGGAAACTCTCTCGGAAGGTCGTGCCTTTAATGAGATGAATACACTTTATCCGGATAAACCCTCCAGATACGTAGTCTAGAATGCTTCGCCGCTTTTACAATCCAAGAATATCCTTTGTTGTTCTTTTTAGTGTGTTTATTTTCATTGGACAATTCGCTGAAAATTTCAAATAGATTTTAATTCATGTAATTTGAAAGCTGCTATCAAATTTTACACTATGAATACTTTGATGCGGCATGATAATTGCGTAAAGTGGCATACTTAAGGAACTCATTCTGCCTATGTAACAAAACAACTTTTATTAACAGTTCACAACATTTTTCACTTATTGAACATACTAGTTAAATATAAGACCCACTTTGTATATATGCCTTTGAACTTTTTCAATTAATATTATGTTAGTATGTCTTTTACAGATACTCATATATTGATTGACCGCGCGTCTACGAGCTTAAATCCATCCCATCTATGGACTGATCGCGGGCCTGGTTGCTTAACCTCGCTGATCACTTACGGACCGGTGAGAGCATCTAGCTATGAGCGCAAAGTTATATGCGGACCGACTATCACACACGAAACTCTCGGTGCGGGAGCATAAATGACTTTGGCCGGTTTGTATTTCATACCCGAGTCATCAAATCGTAAAATAATGTACCCTTTTTTACGAAAATTACGTAATAAGGAGAAGAAAGGCAGAATGCTTATATTTTAACATAATGTATAGGGTATCATTCTGGAAGCACTCTCAATCGAATAAAAAAATATTATTATAATCGGACCACAAACAACGGAGCACGGTACAGATGAATCAATTAAAAAAAAAGAAGGTACTTCTTCTTTTTAACTCGGACAATAGAACTATGTTTCTAAGCAGTATAGTTTTTTTTATACCACCAACTTCAAAGTCACACTTAGTTATACGATCAGACTCTTAGTAAAAGACTTACTTAATAGTATCTATGAATGGCGTGAAACGCTCGGTGCGTGAGCCTTTAAGACTTTGGCAGGTTTGTATTTCTTACAGAGTAACCAAATCGTGAAAAATGTACGCTTTTTTACGAAAATTACGTAATAAGGAGAAGAAAGGCTGTATGCTTATATTTTAACATAATGTATAGGGTATCATCCTGGAAGCACTCTCTTTCGCATAAAACATATTATTTAAATCGGAGCACCAACGGCAACAACGGAGCACGGTACAGATGAATCAATGAAGTACCTTCTTCTTTTAAACTCGGATAACAATAGAAGTATGTTTTTAAGCAGCATAGTATTTTTTACGTCAACAATTTCACAGTGAAACTTAGTTATATGGTCTATCTCGTACTAGTTATAGACTTAATAAGATTCTTTGTATTTATGAATGGTACGAAACCTCGGTGCGTGAGCCTTTAAGACTTTGGCCGGTTTGTATTTCTTACAGAGTAACCAAATCGTGAAAAATTTACGCTTTTTTACAAAAATTACGTAATAAGGAAAAGAAAGGGCAGAATGCTGATATTTTAACATAATGTATAGGGTTTTTGCTTAATGAAATCAATGAAGTACCTCTTCTTTTAAACTCGGATAACAATAGAACTATGTTTCTAAGAAGCATAGTTCTTTTTACGTCAACAACTTCACAGTGAAGCTTAGTTATATGGTCTGTCTCGTACTAGTTATAGCCTTAATAAGATTCTTTGTATTTATGAATGGCATGAAACGCTCGGTGCGTGAGCCTTTAAGACTTTAGCCGGTTTGTATTTGGTTGTAACGCTTTTTACGAAAATTACTTAATAAGGAGAAGAAGGACAAAATGCTTATATTTTTACATAATGTATAGGGTATCATTCTGGAAGCACTCTCGATAGGCCCACAAACAACGATGCACGGTACAGATGAATCAATTAAGTACAGAGGCCAGCACATCAAGCTAACCCAACCTGTCAAATTTCCCCAATTGAAAGTGAACCTTAAGCTTTTGTGATAAAGTTGAAAATCTATTAAAGAAATTTGACAGATTGGGATAGCTAGATGTGCTGGCGTCTGTACCTTCTTCTTTTAAACTCGGATAACAATAGAACACTTTTTTTAACATTACCAGCTTCACAGTCACACTTAAGTATAAGACTTACTTAATAAGATTCTTTGTATCTATGAATGGCACGAAACTCTCGGTGCGTGAGCTTTTAAGACTTTGGCCGGTTTGTATTTCTTACAGAGTCACCAAATCGTTATTATCTGCCCTTTCTCATCAATTCCTCGCCCCTGATTTTCTATAATGAATTCCCGATTAGGCCCCTTGTCCTGTTTTTCCGCCCAACTTTATTCTTAAGTCAACTTAAACTTTCCTTTTAGGAAAATGGAATGTAACAATGTTCCATTGAAAAGTTTTATATTGCTACCGTTTTTCTTTTTATAGCAACTTTAAATCACCCCTATTTATAACACTGATAGAAGGTAGGAGATTAAAAACTTACAACCTTGAACTCATGTAATTACTTCTAGAGAAATACTATAATAAATATATAAGGCCTGTATTCAGACAGTTGGTAAAAATACAGCGATAAAGTGTTTACTATGAAGAAATTTTTAAAAAAATTACTAGTGGCGTCTTCAGGCAATTATATTAATTATAAAATCAATCATGTTAATTTATTTTGTATTTTTTTGTAAAAAAATGTTATTTTGAACAATATTTAGCAATATAATACATAATATAATCGGTATTGAATATCAAACAAATTCCAATGTTAGATTATGTGTTACATAATTATATAGTTAAAATTACTTTCTATTCCATCACTCTCATGATCAAATGGGACGACTAGCGACACGACCGGAAAGAGGTCAAGTACAGAACCGACGGCTTTACGTGCTCTTCGATGCACGGGGGTATAATACCACTAACTTCGGGACCAGACTTCGCGAGAATAATAAAAACATAATAAGATGTTTTCTTTTTTTACAGAAATTTTCCAAAATCACTTTTTGGCCGAACTGGGTTTTGAACCCAGGACCTCGATATCTGCGGTTGAAACCGCTACCCCTAGAATAGTCAAATTTAATTAGCTATAGGCAGCTGCAAATAGGTAATTATTAAGCCTACGTTAGAATAAGTCTAGAATCAAACATAATTTTATCTTAATTAAGTAGTCAAGAACTTGATACATTAATCAAGAACAGCTAGTCACGGGCTTAATTACCTAGAGACGTGATTCTCGTTATTCACGTGGCCATTACTGTTGCCGTGTTTGATCTTCCAATTGTTAAGTTTGGTTGAACATGATAACAATCAACGCTAGTCTTAGTACGTGCACACGTATACATAAATCTACTAGCTGTGCCCGCGACTCCATCCGCAAATTTTGTAATGGTTCTGTAAATGTTACATCAGAATATCTCTAATATTTCGTCTCTTGTCGCAAACTTCTAAAACATTTACATAAACCTTACATATATTCATACAAACTTTTACCATACATGCCGCATCCACTTTGATATTTGTAAGTGCATCCGTGTTTGGCCAGCGATAATGTTGTTGTTTTGAACGAGTTTTATTTTATTATGTTTTTTAGATATTTACCTACTTCTAAATTTATTTGATTGTTGTATTGTATAAATTAAGTAAACAATAGCTCTGTATGCTCATAATTTTAATGTTTAGTTATGTATATTTTTTCAGTAAGTGAATTTATTGTAATTCTTATGAGTAATAAAGTACTTCTTAATCTAAACTTTTATCACCTATTCCTTATTGTTATTTTACACTCTTGAGGGCATAACTTTTACAAACTTTGAATGTCATATTTATTTATATTCAATGACGGTCACCGTAGCCTAGTTGGTAGTGCTCCTGCCTACGAAGCTGGTGGCCCTGGGTTCGAATTCCGGTAAGTGCAAATATTTGTGTGATGAGCACAAATATTTGTTTCTGAGTCAAGGATGTTTTCTATGTATTTAAGTATTTATCTATATAATATATATAACGGAGAAAAGGGGGTATCGTTGTCTTTAGTCATGATGACGTCAGCAAGACTGACGTCACTATTATCTGCACGTTGGTTATCCACTGAAGGTTGTTCACTCATGGCGATAGTAAAACCCGAAATATGTTTCGTGAAGTTTTATTCCATAACAATCTTCGATACAAAGTGATCCGTACGGTCCGACGGCTCGAGCAAAAGTGATTTGTACTCTTGTGCAGTTAGCCTCTCGGCTTTTACTGCTTCACCGGACAGTAGGGGTGAGCGTGGGCTCTAACCGCCTAGCAAAAATTCAACTACAAACTAAGTACCCGCGCCGGAGGGCGCCCCCTGTGGGGCTCGAACCTCGGCTCTGGGCGGATACTGACGTGGAGAGGGCAAGATATCGTGGTTTTAGGGGATTTTGTGCAACTGTCGCTCTACGTTAATGCGCGACGCGGGCCTCGCTACCGGTTTAGGTCCGGAGCGGGCATTCATCGGATCGAATGCAAACTAAGGGTCATGGAGGGCGCTGGTGGTCGCGACGCGTTCGCGGTCGTGCTCGCGCCCGGCGAGTACGAAATATCGGTTGTGCAGTGTTGCGAGAGTCTCTAATCGATTTGATGTGGTCAAGGTAAATGGTGGTCTCGTCGTCCGGATCGTCTAAGACGTGCTTCGGACGACGGTGCTTAATTGTGAGTCGGAGGGGAGTGTAATTGACCGCCTGTACCACCAATTTACTTGGATGGTGAGTGGCAGAGTCAAAATACCTTTTGGACGTTTGCTTCATCCAATGCCTGATGGTAGGCAATAGGAGATCGGCATGGAAGCTTTTGTTACGGACGAACCATGGTGCGCCCACGGCTCGTCGCATGAACTTGTTCTGGACTACCTGGAGGAGGTGGATAAGGTGATCCTTAGGTGCGCGAAGACCGGGCTCGCATAGGTCATCATGGGTCGAATGCACGTCTTGTAAATTCTCACCTTGTTTTCAAGGGACATTTTACTGCGTGCATTCAGGAGGCTGTGTAATCGATAAAGGGCAAATGAGGCACGGTTGCGAGCATATCTCAGATGGTCCTTGAAGTTTAACTTCTGATCGAGGATCACTCCCAAGTATTTGGTTTTCCTCTCCCAGGGGATCGGTTTACCAAACATTCGGACGGGATCTGTGGTGGGCGCGGGGTTTACCCTAGAGAAGAGCACGGCTGCGCTCTTGGTCGGGTTGACTTCGATCCTCCATTTCCTGAACCATTTGCCGAGGGCATCGGCTGAGGATTGGAGTTCTCGGTGAATGGCTGACGGGCTCCTACTGGAGTAGTAGAGAGCTGTGTCGTCGGCGAAGAGGGCTAGATGAGCCTTTTTGGGTCTGGGGATGTCGCTGGTGTACAGCGAGAACAGGAGCGGGGCAAGGAGCCTTGGGGAACTCCTGCACGTATCGGTCGGAGGGAGATTTGTACTCGACCCGTCGGCCGTATTTATGCGAAATGTGCGGTGACAAACATGTTACGTATTGTCTTTGTTCGATGAACGAATGTAAATTAAACTATTAAAATCATCAATTGTACAAATGTTAAGATGGTTTATAAATCGTAACTTGATTTCTAACACTAAATTCATTAAGTTTAATTAACTATTTAAGAGTAATTTAAACAAAGACTTAAAATTACTTCTATGACGCATTTGTTTTTGGTTAATTAATGTTGTTGCGCCGATATATACATAATATATATATAAGAGTGTATATCGTCGCCTGGTACCCATAGTACAAGCTTTGCTTAGTTCGGGCTAGGATGATCTAATCGATCGATGAAAAAATAAACAAAAAAATAAATGAACTGCCTAAAAATAAGTTTCAACCTTCTAGCTCTAAAAATGATGATACTTCTATACAATTTTTTATCCCCCCATTCATTACTTTATAACCCTTTCTTCGAATTAAAAAGTAGCCTATGTACTTTCTCAGGCTCTAGAGTATCTGTGTGCCAAATTTCATTTAAATAGGTTCAGTAGTTTTGGCGTAAAAGTGCGAAAAACAGAGAGTTAATTTCGCAATTATATTAGTAAGGCCCACTTGCTCCACCCTAGGTTAAATGAATTAACTCAGAGTTCGTGGCTAATATGGGGTTAAATTACAATTAGGTACGTCTTGCACCACCAAGAGTTAGGGCCTAACCTTGGGTTATTTTATTAAAATTTTAACCCACATATTTTGGTGGGTTAAATCACTAACTCCGGATTAGTAATGTGAAATTGTTTGTTTGAGAGGTTATTTTGGGTTGCTGAAGTGAAAGTCATAGATTTTAAAACAGTTTTGTGTCCTAAATATAAAATAAAAT
Organism: Pseudoips prasinana; assembly: GCA_951640165.1. Classification (NCBI taxonomy): domain Eukaryota; kingdom Metazoa; phylum Arthropoda; class Insecta; order Lepidoptera; family Nolidae; genus Pseudoips; species Pseudoips prasinana. The sequence goes on from OX621239.1 coordinate 13,394,110, forward strand.
TATGATTGATTTTTTATTGTCTGATGATGATGAAGAAATCGTCGAATATATTAGCTCTGACTCTTATAATAGAAGATTTGCAGAAAGGTCCGATCATGGCAACTTTAACATAACAATATTTGAACGACTCGAAATTGACAGATTGGTTTCAAAGACAAACGATCAAATTGAAATGTCTTTCTAAAAACTTAAAACATGAAACAGTCATAAAGAAAGTCTTCTATTGGCAAAAAGAGATGTATAAATATTTCACTCATTGTTCACTCATTGATATTTGGTTGGATTTCATTAAGGAATAAAACCTCTTTAATGATACCATAATAAAATAGAGACACACTGTGTTAGTTGACTCGGTGTTATTTTTCATTGGCGCAACAGAATCTAGAGTTATAATTTTACGTGGGCACTTGCACCAAAAGCTAGGCAGAAATAGAGTAACTAGAGCTTAGTAACTTCGGGTTAATTCGGTAAAATTTTAACTCTAGATTCTGTTGCGCCAATGAAAAATAACACCGAGTCAACTAACACAGTGTGTCTCTATTTTATTATGGTATCATTAAAGAGGTTTTATTCCTTAATGAAATCCAACCAAATATCAATGAGTGAACAATGAGTGAAATATTTATACATCTCTTTTTGCCAATAGAAGACTTTCTTTATGACTGTTTCATGTTTTAAGTTTTTAGAAAGACATTTCAATTTGATCGTTTGTGTTTGAAACCAATCTGTCAATTTCGAGTCGTTCAAATATTGTTATGTTAAAGTAGACATGATCGGACCTTTCTTTGTGAAATACCGTGGGAATGCATAAAATAATATAAATGTGAGGCGCAGCGGCTAAGACAGTCGCCTCTCCGCTTCCTGTACCTCGCAAGACAACTATTTGTGTGACCCATAAATAGTTTTCCTGAGTCTGGATGAACTTTGTGTCCAACAATACGTTTGTAAAGTACCCCGCGACGCAGGGGACTAAAAAAAACTAAACAAAGCTAGAAGTGCTTATATTGCCTTCTTTTTAGTGATCTTTTATGATACGTTCTTTCGTAAGAAAACACCCAGACCAAAACCATTAGACACGTTTATGAACACAAATATTTGTCTTGTGCGAGGATCGAACCCGTAACGTTTGGATCAGACGGTTCACCACGAACAGAGTCTCGGCGGTCGTCAATTGGTTTCATCTCACCGTTCCTTCTGTAGTAAACCATTCTGGCATTCTCATATAATTTACGAACAAACGAGTACATTCAATAAGAGCGGAGACTATATTCTATTCCTTTATAACGTAACTCAAAATACTCAAGTACGACGTTGTACAACATAACCAAGTTTAAAGAGCACTTCGGAGTAAAGTGTTATCCCTCCACAGTGTACAGTGTATCCAAGTTCCCCAATACACGTTTGAGAGTTCCGCACGCTCAAGTTTAACAAATTATGAGAGCATCATTTTGAGTTATTTGACAGTTTTTATTTTTATTGCTTTTGGAGGCAGACGAGCTAGCGGCCCACCTGATGGTAAGTACCCGCTGCTCATCGACATTCGCATTGCCAGGGGGCACTGCAAATCGCTGCGTAAGATTAATAGATAATCTTTTGAAACCTCTCGTAAATTACATCTCGTAGCGCTGAGGAAACACCGCAGCAGGTAATTCAGCAGTTAGGACAAGCAATAACTGATTACTTGTCCTTCTTGCGAGGCAAGTGTAAAAATAAATTGGGATTGTAAACTTGCAATCCCAATTTATTTTCACACTTGCCTCTATGGTGCTTAAGTTTATAGCAATGTGTAAGCTTCATGTTTAACATGACGTTTACAATGAGCCTTCACTTCCTTGCCTTCCTTGTTAGTTGAGCGGTAGAGTATTTAACTAAATTCCTATTCCTTTTTATAGGCCGGCAACGCACTCGCGGCCCCTCTGGTGTTGCGTATGTCCATGGGCACCCGTCATCACTTGCTGTTACAAAAATAATCCCGGCGTGCCAAGATAAATAGTAATATTGGTATTATTGTTTAAAAAAATCTTAGTATCAACGCGGAGACAGGGAGCTGGCGGTATTTACATCCCCGTGAGAGCACGTACAGCCGTTGGCCCTGTACCTGGTCTCTCGTATCGGCTAAGCATCCCATCGGATCGTGAGAGTGAGGAAATAGTAGAGCACATACAAATAGTTGTGCATGTCTTGCGCAAATGTCTAGCTTCCATTAAGACATTACAGTTAGCCTAGGAGACGTCCACTACTTCACAGGATAACAGAGGTAATCAAGGAATTAAGCCATCTAGCGAAATTGAACTACAAATTAAGTAATCCCATGCTAGGAAACATCGCCTTTAGGATACATCCTTGACTCAGGGATTACTAACTGGTACATAATTTTTGGGTCGTTTTGTGCAAATAAAGCTGTTAATTAGTACCCGGAGACTATAAATAAATAAATAAAATAAAATAAAATAGAAAAGGTTTTTATTCACGTAGACTTTAAAAAAGCGCTTGTAAATAGTCAGAACATGTTTGTAGTAATATAGTTGTATACATTATTATTTCTAGTAACATAGATATTTAGGTACACATTGTATGAAAACATTTATAAAATTTATTTTATTATAGCATTGATATTTAGCTAGCTCGTATCAAGTTATTGTCAAGAGATTATGTTTAATTATCTAGTTTAAGTCTAATATTTTTACTACATATTGTCAATGGTTCTGTCTATATTAAGGTATTATTATTATGACGGACCTTGTGTATAACGACGGTCGCGCTTTAATGCTACCACCGGATCCAATGCGCCCCAACTGAGAAGACCCAGCGAAACAAACTCAGTGGGTTCATCTACTACCGGTTTCAACACGACCCAGTTGAGACGGTCTCGACTCGAAAACAATCATCCAATCAAGGATTTGGGATGAAAGCTATGAGCGATGGCAATGGTGGTACGATGGCGTTATTACTCTCGGCGGTTGATATGATAGTTTCCAATAGCCTTGACTAACCTTAGGTATGCCGTGATCTAATCACTAGGCTGGGGTACTATCCTTATTGGTCGCGACAGTCAAACACACCCCGTCGTCCTTTTGGGTAAGCACCGTCGCGTCATCCCAAAAACGTCCTCGATAATCCGTACAGAGGCTGAGGATACATATGTATACGTCGGTGAATTTATGTTTTTATTATTGTGTTTATCTGTGGTACCACTGCCCTGTAGTAGTATGGTATAATGAGGATATACTTTTGAAATTATGAGAAAAGTATCATGATGAAAATAGATGAAAACTCAGAGGTCATTTTATGGAGTTTGATTTATAAAACTCGTATTCAAAGGTATTTCGTCTCCACACCTTTATAATCACATGATTTGACAATGTTAATCTTCTCTCCCTTTTATTTAAGAATTGCTTCTGTTGACCGCGACTAGAACCGAGCCAGCCATTCTAAATGCAAATTAAAACATTACCTCATACCGTCCAGAAATTCACTTTTCTTTTGCATAATGACAACTTCTTTAGGATGATAAAGCTTTCAAATTCCACATAATATATATATGGAATATATAATGGTATCTTAAACGGTTAAAGTTTAAAAAGGCCGTAATAATTTTAAATAAGTACCTATATAAATAAGTCGATATAGCCTATTGGTTAGACCGTTGTCTGTATAGTCAGTAGTCTCGAGTTAAAATCCTAGTCTGACCAACACTGACTTAAAAAAAACAACAATGACAGCCTCTGACATTCACACACACACACTTGTCTGATATTTTTAAACATGTTTATTCCTACAAACCTTGTCGGAATATCAGAATAATAAAGTGTATCTCGTATTTAAAATGGTGTATCGTTCGTAGCTTAACGCAAATCGCCTACCCCCAATTGCTTCGAGATCCGCCGGATAATTCCATATGTGATATTTTTTTTGAGATTACATACTTACTCATTATTAGTAAGTAGCTGACTATCCACACTTCTACCACCAGTGCAGAAATTTGAAATCTAGATGTCTACGCCGTAACGCATCTACTGAAGGGCTTCTACACTTCTACGCCGTAGAAAATTCAGTACGGTACTCAAAGTGCTCCTACACTTTTCTACGGACTTCCTATGGCATAACAGTCTGGACTTCAAGATTGTCAAATCAACCGTGGGGTATCTTCATTCCACAGATTTAGCTGGACATATTATTTGAAACTATTTTGGACTTAGAAAAAAAAGTATTTTTAATTGCCACGTGGGTGTTTTAGTCGTGCATTTTGAACGCGTACCTTGATCGATTAAAGCTATAAAGAAAAAAATTCTGATCGCATCATCGCATGTGCATTCGTTAGAAAGATTGCGAAAGGAGGTAGAAGTGATTTAACTAAATACCTTGATCAAGTATACTTAGATAAAATCATGGAATACTGTATATGAGTATAGATAATTTGCGTACATTTTCATATCGGATGCCTACAGTACATTTCCGCTCAACCGACAAGTCATTTAAAACACATAAATGTCTAAAAAAGTTAATGTATCGACGCGATATTAAATCGTTACCGTGAAAGATTTCGTTAATGTATACTTCCACAGTCACTAGTCATTTTTATAACGACGTAAAATATATGTACTTGGTTAAAAAAGAACACGCATCGCTGCTTTTAATGCATATAAATTTTGATATGAATATCTCGACAAAATAGAAAGTTTATGATCTTAAAGTTTCTTGTAAGGTTAATATTTTTTTATATCAGAGGGCGGCAAACTGGCAAGTGGGTCACCTGATGGAAAGTGATCACCGCCGCCCATGTACACTCGCAACACAAGAGGAGTCGCGGGTGGGTTGCCGGGCTTTAAGAGTCAGCAAACTTTAAAAGTGTTACTGACCCTTCCCCCCACCCCAATGAGCTCTGGCGACCTTACACACACGCAGGAACACACCATTAAAATGATTAATGTTGTTATTAAGAAATGTCTTCTGTAAGGTGGAGGTACTTCCCCAGTAGGGCTGCTCTTTGAGCGAATGAACGCTGTGCCCTACCTCTCTTTAAGATTTTCCATAAATTGCTTAATTTTAAATTATTTCTCCCTTTGTTTCAATCTTAGATTGACTTTACCTACATAAATATTCTACCAATTGAATATTAATATTTTAACAGATATTTAGCTAGGTGATTGGATTTATTAATTCTTTGGTATTCTTACTGAACGCCTGTACCATAGCAACCACTGATAAATGTATTTATATATTTCTACATACATACATAACACAGATAAATTATACCGAGTCATAGAACAAATAATCATCGATTTGTCCTGGGTGGGGATCGAACCCACGTCCTCTGGCTCAGCAGTTAGGATCACTAACCATAACCAGTATTGTTACTGTGTATGTTCATACATGAAGACTTTATATCAACAGTGTCTTCATATAGGCGCCTTATTACCTGTTGGTCTAGAATTTGTAACTTGACTGAGGTGGTGGAATGAATCTTTAATTAACAGGCATTCCCTTAGATACTCAATACTCAATAGTTTATTGCATTCAATAATGTTAAGTACAGGTGGTTTGTTTAGAATTATTGTAACAATTATGGACCCTGTAAGGGTACAGCAACATAGTTCAGTAGGAGAGAGGAAGACGGTTTAATCTCATTTAGTTGCTACATTAGATTATAATTTATTGATTATATAAATATAGAATACTAGGCGTGCCCCGCGGTTATACCCGCCTTAAAATTTATAATATATAGCCTCTGTGTTAATCAGATGTATAAGCTACTACAAAGTTTCTCCAAAATCCGTTTAGTAGTTTTTGCATGAAAGAGTAACAAACATCCATACACAGTATGTGTCCGTCAATGATATGTATGTAAAGCACCCCGCGACACAGAGATTAATGTCCATATGGTGCGCGTCGACTTAAATAAAAGGAAATAAATACAGATACACGTGGTTAGGCTATTTCAAAACAAATTGTAGCCATGATTTACTGAAGGACGACTATTATAGTATTAAATAATACAATACAAAAGCTAAATGTAATAATTTAGTCTTAACCTTTATGTATGATTATGGTTGATGGTTTTATTATATTGAACTTATATGTAATATTAGCATCTTATTGTACAGCAAATTATTCAACACAATGTAAATTGTTAAGAAATAAGTGATGTCAATCATGACTGATTGAAAGATTTATCAACGCCCAGCTGAAACTATTAAACTTAGTAACACCAAATTGTTATAATAGTTTTTTTTTTACATACTACTTAATTACTTCTCCAACTTTGAAATTAAAAACATAGAAGCTGTTATTCCAACTAACGTCTCAACGAATAATATATGTTACACTACTAGTTTACCTATCCTACCCGTATAGCGGCATTATAGGGATTGTAAGATTCACTATGTCTAGCTGTAGAACAAAATTCAGATACGCTCTTAAAGAGTAAGAGCCGGTAGCAACCTAACGGGCAAAAAACTGTAAAACCTGGACCTTAGACGGCCGCTACCACTTTTCGTAGTGTAAAATGAAAATAAAACTTTCGAACGGTGCTGCTTGCAATTTCGGCGAACATAGCGACTCGATGTTGCCAATGTTCTGAGAATATGACGGTGGAGTTCTTATCATAAATGAAATATATCGTGCTTCTTTCAAATTACATTTCAAGTTAGTCACTTAACTGAATAACTTATTTTTATCAACTATGTAAAATGTACACATCGTACTTGCTAATTTGCTAAATGAAAGAATTTTTCAAGCACTTTAAAACTTAATAAAGTTTTCAAAGAACGTTTAATGTTTGATTTACAGACTAGCCAACTTCGTGCGACATATTATAGTGCACACAGGACCATCTCTATTTCTATTTATTCCTCATCCGATGAGATAGTTATATAGCTCGACCTGGGAGAGATGAGGTCCAAGAACAGGACAGTTTGACGTTTTACAGGAGGGTAGGACATCTAACATCGTCATATTTCAGACTTCACGCTGATACTGAGAGGTTTCCCGGCAGAAAAATATTCATAAGCCTCATATGCTCGACCCAGAATTTGAACCCTCATAATCATAAACACGCTTTCGGTAGACCAACGAGACAGTCCCTTACAAGCTTCACATTGGATTAAATATAAAAAAATACATTAAAATATATAGTATAAATTTGGATAATTTAGAAAAGTGACGTATGTAATAAATATGATATTGTAACTAACAGCCCCGCACGAGTAGATAAGTAGATAAATTAACTTTCTTTTTAGATCTTGAGTCTCATAGTTGTAATTTTAATAAGGATTTCAATTTTTTTAAAGAAGATACTGCCCATTTTACTTGCTGATAATGTTTATATATGTTAAGTCGTTTTTAAGCTTGTCTATTACAAACAGACATACAAATAATCTAATATCTTCTCTTTATAATATTAGTTTTCATCTCATCGTAGTTAAAATATAAACAATTGAAACAAGTTTTGTTGTTCTACCTACATGTTGACATAGGTAGGTAAAACAATTAATTTTTTAATGAAGATAGTGTTGTTAGAAGATAGTGTAATGAAGTTTTTAAAGAAGTTTTTAATGAAGATAGTTAGTGGATGTCATTTGTGTCCGTCTATTATATGTTTGTAAAGTACCATCCGACACAGGTATTCATTTACCTGTGCGGGCGACTGTAATATCGTTCTACGGATATGAATCCCTCTGTCCCGATACGTTTACTTTACAAACAAACAATTAATGGACACAAAGTACACCCAGACTCCGAACAACTTAAAGAACTGTGCGGGAATCACGGGACACAAAGAGGAGAAATATGTTCTTAAATAATAAAGACTCTTTGAACCTAAACCTACACCTAATCTAAAGAACATTGTTGCACCAAGTTATTCCCGTAAATTTCGAGATACCCCGGTGCACAGTTAAGATGGTGCAGACGCCTTTGTGAGAGGGTGCAATCTGTCGCTGTCGCTGGCAGATGCTGCGAAGTTCCGCCACTAGACCTATCACACTGAGAAAACAGTTTTATTATCTTAACATTTTCATTTTCCGGAAACAGTGAAGTCTCGTAGTGTACACCGTAAATTCTTTAAACTTCGAAATACCGGAAGCCATTTGTTTTACTTGAATGTAAGAGATATCATTTGTTGTATGCCGGGAATCCCTATGCAAAGCTACTCTAGACCAGTTGATTTATGAAACTTTTTGAGACATAAAGGATTTTAAATTATTTAATCATTATAATGGAAATTTCCCATCAGGGTAAAAGCCTTTAAACAAGTAATCTATAAACTACTAAATTGCTTTCTTTATGGAATAATTAGATTCGGGATCAATAGTTTATGAAATTATACCACTTTGACGGTCACCTCTCAAATATATACTCAATTGTAAGCTATAGACAATACGTGAAAATCCTTTACCTAAATATATTAATATAATTTCACACAAAATAATACAGTAAGAAACAAGAAGCAAAACAAATTAAAAATAATATTAATAGCTAATCATCAGCCACGATTTATATACTGGTTTTAGATAAGCAAAAATCTATTCACCAAATGGGTGCAAATAGATATTGAAATGGAATCATCTGGTCTGCTACAGTGCAAGATTTATCAAACAAAATGTTATATTGTAAGTTGTGTATTCCTAGCACTCCTTCACTAGCTAATCACACATTTTAAGGCTTTTACATGACTAAGTTTGTAGGTACTATATAAATGTATATCTATGGCCTTTGTTTTGAGAGACATTTCTTTTGGTGGATAAACATACCGATGCAAGAGCGACATAGCCTGCCGCAGGCCTGACAAGAGAAGTTTGCGGTGGTTGGTGCCGACCCGCCTGTCTCTTATGTCTCTATAGAGATTAAATCTACCTAGGATCATGTCACTCATTGAACTCGAGCAGATCTCAGTCGTCTAAGTACTAACACTTTATGCTAAGTAATAAAAAAACAGTTTAACAATCGTGGGGATCTTTATTCCCAAGATTATTACACTATTTATTTAATAAGCTATAATTTATTGACCCCATTCGTGCAGATGGTATTCCCATGCTGTATTCCCAACTCTACTTCACTAGTTAATCACACATTTTAAGGCTTTTACACGACTAAGCTTGTGCTATATAATCAATCGACCTAAGTTCACGTTACTCATTAAACTCGAGCAGATCTCAGTCGTCCAAGTACTAACAATTTCTGCTTGGTGAATGTAAATAGTCTTCCTAGAGACCCTCATTAGCTTATACTTAATATCTACCTTTTACTGTCCTCGCTGCCCAAAATTAGAAGAAACATAATTATATTCTGCTTCTTTCGTGTCCCTTTGTTTACATGTGGTACGAGATAGCCGAGTTTATCCGACGTTAATTGCTTAACTTTAATTAATTGTTGTTTATTCTTACCCTCATTGGCTGGATAATTATTGGTTTGCGGCTTTGCTACTTCGGTATATTATTTATATTTACACCGTCAGAACAATTCATATTATTATATGAATTGTATTGCCCGATGTTTTTGCGGGTATATTTTAACTGCCTAGTTCTTATAGCAGTAAGATCAAATGCAAAACAACTACTCAAGTCGGTTAAAAAAATTGCGTTTTCTGGTTATAAATATGCTCAAAAGCAAACCCTGAGTCCAGGTGGCTGTGATAGCCTCCAGTTACACCGGCTTCTGGCCAATCTCGGGGGTCTATGGGAAGAAGTTCGCCGTCTCTACGTTGGCGTCGAGCGATCCATGGCCCTTTATGGGGCGCCCGTTTGCTGTCTGAACGTCTGATGGGTGCCTCCCACCGCAGAACTGTACTTTAACTAGCCTGTAGCGTGTAGTGGTCATACGGATCGTACGAGGATACCGTACGGTATCTTTTGAGATCGAAAGAAAGAAAGAAGACGGGATGTCCACCGGCACATACTAGTGCTGTGGCGCGCACGGCTAGAGTTACGCCTAAACCCGCGCCAGCGTGTCGTGCCGTCGGTGCCATCCTGCCTCACCTCGAGGTTAGGGTGGGAAGGAGGAGTGGTTGCGTCACCTACAGACTGAATCAGACACTCACCGGACACGGGTGTTTCGATGAGGATCCACCCAGAAGCGACGACACACTGTCACCACTGCTGGAGAAGTCGTTAATCCTACACCTGACTTCGCCCCTTTCGTTTCAGCTAGCGCATCACACCCATTCATGAGAGTGAGAGAGATAGATGTACACAGGTGCACGATCTAGTTTGCACCTGCATCTGAGCTATCTCCAATGCTATTGGCCGTCAAGTCTGCAATTCCATAAGCTAGGACTCTCTTCAACAAGAAATCAAACTATTCAAAAATACGTTCAGTTTCGAAACGGTTCTTCAATAAGCCAGGATTCAAACTTTGGTATCTAAATAACCTAATCATGAAGGCCTAAAACAAAGGAATCTAATCGTAGTTTGTGCCCAGATTTATCGAACATTTATATTCGAGTTCGAAATTTGTAAATAAACGGACAGCTTGTATGTATATTCGTATAATTTTGGGTAAAAAATATAATACTGAGAAAACGTAAACCTTGGAGAAGTATTTTGGGAGGACAATTATGTGACTTTAGAATTGGGGGGATAAAATTCCCTAATCATTTAGGGAAACAAAAAGATTGGAGATTTTTAGGGAAGACAACTTTTACTTAAGAATTAAAGGATAAAATCCCTAAGCAGTTAAGTAGGTATAAGTACCTTTATTTGGGGTAATGTTTCTGAAAAGGCTTTTTATGTTACGTCATTTTATAAGCAGGCATACTACCAAGATACTCATATCCAATGAGAAAATTTTCCGTACTTACCTTATGTTGTAATGAGTTAAAAGCAAGTTTTCTTTTCATGCGTACGAAAAAGCTTTTATCTAAACAAAAAACAGTTATGTAATTATCTAAGAGCAGTATACAATTTGCCATCATCAAGTAACAAAAGCCGATACAGGAAAATGCACACTGCGTAATATACAAAGGTTGAATTTCGTGATCTGCCATCAATAATCTTTGATCATAAGTGTATACCTATAAGCCAATATGTGAAAAACCTTGGACTAAACATTGATACATCATTAAGCTGGCAAAAACAAATAGCAAGTGTTAGTCAAAGAGTTACAGGCGTATTGAGGTGTCTCTACCGTCTTAAAAAATTTCTACCAATAAAAACTAAGGTAATGCTCGTGCGGGCCTTAATATTTCCTATAGTCGACTATGGTGATGTTTGCTACTTTGACCTGAATGCAGATCACCTCAATAAACTCGATAGACTTCTGAATAACTGCATTCGGTTCATTTTCAATCTTCGTAAGTATGACCATGTCTCTTCCCATCGATCCCAACTGCAATGGTTACCGATCCGCGAACGACGATCATTACGAGCACTAACCACCTTATATTCTATTCTAGACTCTACTTCTTCTCCATCTTACTTATCTCATCACTTTCAATATCTCTTTACTAACCATGCTAAAAATCTTCGCTCTTCACACAATCGTCTCCTCCAATGTCCATCTCACCGCTCTGACTTCCTTCACTCTTCTTTCTTTGTACAGTCAATTCTTCAGTGGAATGCATTACCTCTCGAAATCAGGATGGCCAAGAGTCGTATCTCATTTAAAATAAAAGTTCGTGAGCATTTACTTCGTAAATTGTTAGCAGAAACCCCACAGTTATAAATTAAATATATGTTTCATGATCGGATTTTATAGTATAGTATCATATAGTATAGTATTGTATAATATAGTATTGCATACTATACTATTGTATAATATATTATTGTATAGTATAGTATTGTGTTTGTTTACTTTCTTACTCTTTGATAATTGTATGATCCGTGCACCTACCATGCTATCTCTGCACCACCCTAAGGTTGACTGGCAGAAAATGCCTTGGGCATTAAGTCCGCCTTTGTACAATTTGATGTGCATAAAGTTATAAATAAAAAAAAAAATACAAGGTTGAAGTTTATTAGAGGCAGCGAGTTACCGTCTACATATTAATTAGAGTTACCTAGTACATAATATATAGCTATTGGCATTCTACTTATTTCTTATAATCAAAGGAGCAATATCTTTAACCATCACACTAATATTATAAAAGAGAAACTGTGTGTGAGTGTGTACATACATATGTTTGTTACATCTTCACGTCTAAACGACTAGAGCGATTTTAATAAAATTTGGTATGGAGTTATCTGATACCCTGGATTGACACATAGGCTATAATTTATAAAGTTGAACGCGGGTAAAACCGCGGGGCACAGCTAAGGTGTACTATTTACTAATCATATGAACAAGCCGGCCAATAGGTCTCTGACATGGGCTGCGGTGGCTGTATGAGAAGTGTCTACTACAGCCGCCACGTGCAAGTAGCTCCGGGAAGACAGCGATCTGTATGAGGAGCAGTTCCTGTGCAGAACTGGCAGGAGTCCGCAAAAGGGGAGGGCAAAATAGAGCCCTGTCAGGGTACGTGTCCCGACCGTGTGGGACATAGCAAAAAAGGGAAGCACCGGAACAGCATGACCGCGTTCCTGGGGCTTCCCCCGTCAGGCGCCAAAAGAAGTCCATGGCAGGTTAAGTTTAGTCGGTGCGAGTCGTGGCATGCGTTTGTAATCCCTCTGCCTTATCAAAAAAAGGCCTCTTACGTACCTCGAACGACTGTCATCCAATGACTACAATCTTACAGCTTTTACGTACCTAGTTAGGAGCTTAATCTCACTGATTCTTTGCAGGCTGGTGAGAACAAATAGCCATGAGCGCTTATATTTATATAGCATAATGTTCTCCTGGTCGAAGTTCGGCCACGGCGGCTATTATCAATGGAGGCTAACCATATGTTCGGGACATATTATAGTGCACAAGTGCGGGGGCCTTTTTATTCCATCACTATCATGATCCGACGGGCCGACTATATTCCCAAATGATTTTTTGACCTAACCCGGGGTTAAAACCCAGGACGTCATTATCTTCGGTTGAACACACTACCGCCAGACCAACGAGGCAGTCAATAATAGGCTATATAAGAATAATTACGATACGTAATAGAGTCCTAGGAAACAACTAATGATTTTGATAAGAATAGATTGAAATTCACAGAATAAACGTTGTCAGGAGTAAACAAGCGATTTACGGTTATTATTTAGCTAACTCTCATGTCTGGTAGGTTTTCGTGAGTTATAAGCAAAACGAGCGGTGAATAGTTTCAACTTTCATATGTTGAGATAGAGAGAGAGAGAGAAAGATAATATGGGCACTCTGATAAAATCTTCGATATGATGACTAATATGCACATCAAATCGGCCACCCATTGGTAACAATGTAAGTAAAAGTTAAATGCAGAACCATACAACCTTTTCCCAATGTAGATATATATTTTTTCTTTTCAAAGACAACACCCGCACTTGGCAAATGAACCTCTGTGCCGCGGCGTACTTTCCATACAAATATGTAATTCATAGACACAAAGTACACCAAGATTCAGAAGAGCTGTAGGGCCACATAAACCGATGTCTTGTGCGTGGGTCATATTTGAATTGATGCGTTAGATAAAGACAACTAAAACGCGAGCTCTTGATCAGAATGTAGCTTGATAATTGGCGAAAATATGGCGTCATCAAATCAACAATGAATCACTCTTTTTATTAATAAAAAAATCGATGACGATGGATTTATCACAATTATTAAAAAATATTTGGAATGCTTTTAAGCGCTACTAAGCCATGAAATAACGTTTTATCTTATTCAAATAAATATTTCAAATTTTATGTTAACTGTAAATAAACTCCACTACAGCGAAAAAGATATTTTTAAAAGCGAGCTTTATCATCCTCCTGACCTTTTTAATGAGTGTCAACAAATCTCGTGTGCTCACTGACCGAAAGAAGCTTTAAAGTATACAACTTACAAGGTAAGAGGAAAATGTTGAACATTCCAGATTGCTCACGGACTAAGATTTCATACCAAGTGGTCGGCAGATTAATAATCCCTCAGAGAAAATTTACGGGCCGCTAAGAGAAAATAAACCTTTTTGTAACCCCGTAGACCTTCCTAACTTATTGCAAATTTGGACAAAGGTTTTAATTAGTTTCCTTTTCTAGTAAATACTGTCAAACTAGATACATTTTGTCTTTCTTCTCGTTCTATCTCGGGTACTTTATACGAAAATTGTTATTGACTTTGTTAATAAAGCTTGGGTCTGAACCTAATTAAAATAGTTTTATAAAATGTTACACCAGTACCCTTTATTAGAAATGTTTAGGGACCCATCCCTTTAGAGGAACAATCGGAATCCTTATGAAATTACTTTCGTATCCTGTTACAGTAAACTATGTGATGTATAAAGTTAAAATTTGTAATGTTTTAAAGTTTTTCTGTCACGCACATATATAACGACATTAGTAGGCCATATTCATGAGGAAAAGCTATATAAAAAAAAATCGCAAATGAAAAAATTAAATGCGCTGTTGGGCTGATATTGCAACGTATTTTTTTGTCACCAAAATTAAAAAAATATATTTTATCTAATTATGGTGACAAAAACGTTACGTAAAGTAGAGCTTAATAAACAGTCCCTAATTCCGTTTTTAAAAGAATACCAACAGTTTTCTTTTTGTCTTAGACAATAAAACAATATTGTTTACAGTAAGTATTAAGTTTTGGTACACTACAATGAAACAAGTATAACAATATCATTTAGCTAATTAAGTTCAACAAGTAAGTAGAAATACATTAAATACCTAATATATTGACAAGCTAACATTTAACCTTTTAAAAAAGCTTGGATGGGCAACATTCTCATCAAAGCAGGTTTTGCAGTAAATATTTTATCATGTTTATTGTCTCTAGCGCGCGCTATGATCGAATTTGCGACAAATTATAAAAGTATGTTTTAATGTTCTTTTACTCATTATGAACAGCTAGTATTAACTTTCTTTTTTTAGGGTTCCGTAGCCAAATGGCAAAAAACGGAACCCTTATAGATTCGTCATGTCTGTCTGTCTGTCTGTCCGTCCGTATGTCACAGCCACTTTTTTCAGAAACTATAAGAGCTGGTTCCCCATACATAGAACTGAAACACAATTTTTGTTTTTTCATCGTACCCATACATGTGGGGTATCTATGGATAGGTGTTCAAAAATGATATTGAGGTTTCTAATATCATTTTTTTCTAAACTGAATAGTTTGCGCGGGAGACACTTCCAAAGTGGTAAAATGAGTGTCCCCCACCCCCCCACCCCTGTAACTTCTAAAATAAGAGAATGATAAAACTAAAAATATATATGATGTACATTACCATGTAAACTAACAACGAAAATTGGTTTGAACGAGAACTAGTAAGTAGTTTTTTTTTTTATAAATCGTAAACCGCAATTTACCTTTCATTTAATCAACTGAAATACTTGCTGCTACGGAACCCTTCATGGACGAGTCCGACTCGCACTTGGCCGGTTTTTTATTTACTTAGTTTTTTAATAGCTGAAACATATATCACAGATAATAAATCTCTCATATGAAACACATAAAGTTTACTAATGTTTAACTTGAGTTTTGGACAACACGTATATACTAGGGAACCCTAACTTAGTGAAACTCACGCGATATATTGTTCGTTTTTTCCTGTAGGCCAAACAACTTAATTAGATAGCAACATAACAATATATTATATGACATATTAGTGACCAACATTAATACATAAATTGTGTCTATGGTCAGCAATAAATAGGGCCACAGGTGTGGAACCCGAGCCCATATTGACAAATTCATGGCTAATACCTAAGCATCATAATATAGTTAAGTAAATTCTTTGGCGAACCGCTAATCAGGGCTGAGATACAACATGTTTGAAGATTAGTATTAAAGTCGTCGCATTCTAAAGACAAAATTAGACTCAACAATGATGAGTTTCCAATTCTCGGATGACTTTTTAATTTTTCTTATTTTTTATATCTTGAAGCAAGAATATAAAATAACAAAATTTTAAAACCCTGCACGTAACAATCCTAGTCTTTTTATTAAATTACAATAATATAACAAAAGGTATAAAACATGCCTAAAAGTATTCATAAGGTGTAAAAGCTGCAAAAATCTTCTTTTTAGTCTATAATACTTATTTTTATACAAAAACGGCATGTTTATAGGACTAATTATTATATGCAGTTAAGGCCCAGTAGCCGCTTTTTTTTCAAATTAGTCAATCTGAACACCGCTAAATATGATGATATTTTAGTGTAAGGAATTATTATTATCTTACATTAGTCCAAGTATTTATTTATCTTTCTATGTATTTAATTATTAACAAAATATTGTGTATTCCTAATACTGCGAAATAAATATAAATTAACCTGCATCCCTATTGTCCAACTGTTCACATTGATTGTACGGAACTCGTGAGTAGACAAGAATATAGTTCAAGGTCAGAGTTTTTTAGAACTAAGATATCCTGCAACATTATTCAGACTGGCCGTGTGTGAATAATGTCGCAGGTCTTATCCCACATTAAGCAATCTTGTACTATGAAAATCGGATAGCTGATATACTACCATATACTACTATTCTTAGTTAGGTACAATATTTGTGTGCATAGTGGCCTTTTACAGGCATTGCAATTCTAATTATAATATTTTACAACATTGATTGTTTTTAAAATTATTATACAAAACAATTGAAATTGATATACCTACACTACTTTTATCTAAATTAATAAACATGAAATAAAACATAAGGATCATAAAAAGTGTTTATAAAGAATAATTTCTTTATATCTACGAGATAATTTACATACATTTTATTAGTATTTACTTACAATTACTGATACATATTGTATTAAGTATTAATACTCGTTCATTAAAGCGTTTATAAGTATTTATAAAAGCGGAGGTCGCTGCACTTGTTATGTTGTTACAATAGCTCTTGTTAGAAACATGTTTAAGTACTGCAAGCAGTACAAGGGAATACATTAAATCTACAATAAACATTCATAGGTGCACAAAAGATTGGAAATGTTTATTACACAAATTTTGGAAGTACAAATAATTATGTAGTACTGAAATTAGGGTCTCTGTAACCACTGTAATTTATATGTATGTGTAAAAGGGTTTCTTTTACCGATTTCAAAAAAAAAATTGTTATTTTTTATATCCTGTAAAACCGGGTAAAGAGAGAGTCCGACTCGCGCATCGAGGATTCCGTACAAACTTGTAGGTATGTGAAATCAACATTGCCGCACTACCGCCGCGCCGTTAATTCTATACAAAAAATATCTATTTACTTATCACAGTGTGACTACCTTGCAATAATATTAGGTAATTTTAATATTAATTGATGACAAATACCTACTAGGTACACATTAAAAGTCGTAAATTATCAACGATAATATAAAAAGTATCTATAAAAAATGCACTTAATTTATTCTTACGTTAAAAGGACATTTTACATTGAATAAATGGGCGGTCCTATCGCTTTAAGTGAAATCTTCCAGACAACGTTTGGATCGATAGGAACTGAATTTAACTAATGCAGGTTACGGTACAACAAAGTGTGTACTTAGTATACCAAAGACAAGTACACTAAAACCTAAAAATATGATAACAAACATCCCATATACCACTTGTAACTTAATTAAAGCACATCCTGAAAATAGTTTGTTCAGAATCGTTTACTGAATCGATTTCTATCATTTATAACATAGGTAATTTTTTATTCCAAAATAATTAAAACTACGGAAATTATTGACATATTAACCCTGTACAGTCAAAACGAATTGAAATGGACCGTAAATCAAAGTAATAAGACTTTTAAAAACGCAGTTTATTTGTATTCATACCAATTCCATCATTCAATACAAAATAAAGAAAAATAAACTTTATTCCAAGAAACCAATTTAGTAAATAACAATGCATATACATATTAAATTAAAAATTCCGTGTATATACTATGATTACAACATAATATTCTAATTGGGGTATCTGAGGGTGTGCGTTAATTACGTTACATGTTGTGTATATATATATATATATGTAAATAAAACACTATATTATACTACACGATATAATACTATACTAAAATGCTATATTCTATACATAGATTTAGAGATAAATCTGTGTACTAAGTGTATTAAATCTTTGTTGATTTTCATAAAATATCAAAGCAGTACATTGCTCTAACTGAAAGATAAACTGGATTGCGAGACAAAATTAACTTTGCCATTGGAAAACTATTGTTGCCTCATACATCGAGATAGGTTGCAAGTAGTTTACCACTAACGAAATAAATTTGTAATCGAAAAAAAATATGTTCATAAGTAATGACAACTTTATGGTTTTTGGACATTTTCCTTTACTTTATTGTATATGGCATTGCTTCTTGCCAAACTACACGATTCTTGGTCCACGGCAAGTACCTTATCGGTTTTGATTCCCTTGAGACTATCACAATGTGCGCCATAGACTGCCGTAGTTATCTATAAATTGCGTTGACTGAAAAGATTTATATTTCACAGCTCCAAGGGATTGCATACACTAATATTTCATATTAATCTCAGCTTGATGGTTTCACCAGTCTTTAAGAAAAAGGGTCTTGGCGGGCGAACAACGACGCGATCAGGTTAGGATTTTCCTCTTGAGGTACGGAACTCGAAAAATGAGAATACCAATCCCCATTATCTTTGAATTTTGTGATGAAAAATGTTTGCAAGAATTGTATTATTTATATTATACATATAGGTATATTATTTAGCCATCCGTGAGGGGCATATTATAGCACACAGGCGTGTGTGCACTCCCCGTATCTTCTCGCTCTCATACTCTGATCCACAAAGGAACAGAACCGTCGCCTTTATGCTATTAGAGCCGTGTGAGTGTGATACCCCAGCCAGCTTTCTTACTTTAGACATCTATTAATTTTGCGTATCAAATTATTTCTTGTTCTTTTTTTACCGAGGTAGCAGCCAGGCGACCACCTAAGGGTGTTACCACACCAATCGATCGATGACATCGATGACATCGATCGACGTCGGTCGACGTTGATCGATTGGTGTGGTAGCTTTAATTGATCGACGGATACCGGTTGACTAACCAATCGATCGATTGCCGGTCGATGGCATCGGTCGACGGCATCGGTCGACTTAGATCGATTGACCGCAGCTATATTCCATCAGTTTCTTTCGAAATGTATTCACAAGAGGACGCGTTGTTGTTGGCCAGTAGCTACGATTTTGCTCGTACTATTATTACGGAGACGCAAACGCAGAACACTCTGGATGCGACTGTTTTTTAAAGCCAAAGATCGCTTACATTCCGAAAAATTACATTTTAAACAGTGGTTTTTTGGATGCTTTTCACAACTGAACACATAAACACACAGGCCACGTAGTAAGCGCGCGGGGCGCGGAGTGCGGGCGGGCACCGGGTGACATGGGGAGCTCAAGCAGCTCGATCGACGTCGACTAATCCATTCTACCATCGATCGATGGCATCTGTCGACTATCGATCGGTTGGTGTGGTAGAAATTATCGATCGACGTCGACTGATCCATTCTACCATCGATCGATTGCATCGATCGATTGGTGTGGTAACACCCTAGACCACTGCACTACGCGTGCAGTAAAAATTGCAATATAATTGCGACGGGCAATTAGAACCTAGGGTCTAATACTTAGGTACTTACTTATCGTATGGGCAGTGGTTACCCTGTCAGGGTTGTTCAAGCCGCCCAGTAGGCCTCCGACATGGCTTAACGACTGTTGTCTAATGACTACAACCGAAACCGACCGCTCGACGTGCCCTCCGAAGCACGGAGACGCTAAAAAATTAAACTAATTTGGCGGTCACCTATCTAGAGACAGACCGCAAGCCTAGTTACTTAACTTCGCCGATCGCTTACGGACCGGTGAGAGCATTTAGCAATGAGCGCCTGATTATCTGTAGTTTTCTTTATTTTTTTTTGAACTTACCTATATTTATAAGTATAGGTAATTATAAATCGGCTGCCTTAGCCTAAATAATACCTAATGAGTAAAAAATGATTATACGTTACCTATACACATCAGTTATCAACTTTTTAGCCTGCACGATGTACATCAAATGAATGAATGTGGTGCGATTTAGTATCGCTCGATTGCCAAATGTTGCCATTCCCAACCAAATGGCGTAGTTTATTAAACGAGCGATATATACCGATTATTTCGCAGCCTTCTCCAAGGTTTACCCATTTGAAATTTCTAAACGTATTTTACTATATATACGTGTATATGAGCAAACATATAATATGTTTCTGTATATTGGAGCCATACTATACTAAGTCCATATCATTTTATTTAGGTACTTTGCGATGTCATTGAAAATACTTACTGATTTTTAAATCTAACTACTCAGTGCACTATCTAAAAAGCTATTAAATTTTATTATTATATTGAACTTTGCTAAAAATGTCACACAATTGGGTAGTCCAGTGACATACCTAGGTACGTGTAAAATGATCAAACTGAGACTTTAATCATGTAGGTAGGTACCTACTGCATACTTTATGCCTCAGGTTAGGTGTCCAGATATTCACTTTTGTTCATTCGTAAAACCTGTTAATTTAAAATGAATTTACTTTTATTGTCTATTGCTGCCCGGAAAGTCTAGAGCGGTGAATTGAACCTAAAATTGGATGTGGTATGGGAGTACTTAAATGGGGAGTATTTTATCTAACTCTCCTATTTTCTTTCTGATTAATTTCCTTGCGAGAGCCGAGACAGTTGAAGCGGTTTTCCGGAACGTGTCTTGGCCTCAGAAATTTACATTGCCAGTTGCCACTATTGTTCCTGGTTTACAGGAGACACAGTGCGAGAGTGGCAACAGTACCATAAATTTTGTTTGACATATGAAATTAACGCAGCCGGTCCCTATCTCACATTTGACACCGGATTTACTTAAACGGTGACGTGTGGTGACGCGTAACGGAATAATATAGAGGTTTAAGACGTCAATTTTGCCTACCTGATTTATCATATTATTTGCGATAATAGGTACACATTTTATAAAACTTATATGTAAGCAAATAAAATATTTATGTTGTATTTGTATTATATATTAAGTACACAAATATTTCTCGTTGTTAAGAGAATTTAGTTAAGAGTAGTAGCAGGTGGCTAGTAATTTATTTACATAAATAATGTCGAAATGAAATAGATGTGTTATTAGTTATTATAACATAATAAGTATTCTTTACATTTATAATTTTCGCATTTATAATTTATAATATTAATAAAATTTTTCTTCAATCACATTCAGCAAAACGTGGATGTATGAATATACTGCTATCACGAAAACAATTTATATTAAGATATTGAAAAATAAATAATTCAATAAAATTCAACATTGACAAGAACGTAACAGAAATGTAATAAAATGTTTATTACATAGGTATACGTTTGACCGTAAGTCTCGCCTGATTAAGGTGAAGAATTACAGCATAACATAAAAACTTCTTAACTTGTGCTTTACCCGGGTCTGTGGAGAACGGTATGCCAATACGAAACATATTTTAACAGCTTGACGCCGAATTCGCGAGTACAAATCGATGGTACTTAATAATATTATTATTTAAATAAACTCTACCACCAAGCAACAACACGCGTTCCTCCTACGTCAGCAAGAAATTAGGAAGTATTGTTATTTTATCCAATCGTGGGAAAATAATCTCCCTCGATGGATCAAAGTAAAACTGCTTGGCACAGGAGGAAGCTAATTTTACTATGAACTGTATTGGGTTCTATCTTTCCGTATGTAAAATGTACTCTATGGTTCTATCGCATCGCATTCGCACAATGCCATCTTACTGCAACTTGCTTAAACAATTGGTTGACTAGTAGCGCCACGGATCAAAATAGCAACTTTTGGTATGCTGCTAACTTCACACAATCCACCGTATATAGCATTGGTCGACTGTCCTCGCAATTACATTTTAGCTATACATTAGCCAATCAGCAATAGTCGAATATAAATGCGACATGCCACGTACAACGAGAACGAGCCGTAGCGTACGAAAACAAACTCAAAATTCTTTGTAAACCTGTCAAACAGATGACTGTTCAATAGACTCAATCGGTGTATCCGCCTTGAAAAATATCGAAATTAAAATTACAAAGTGATAAAAGTAAGTAGAAACATTTCTTTATTATGTATTTATAACGTATGATATCATAATGAGTATAATATATAGATTTCCTTATCTAATACTCAGTATTCTTTGTGGGCAGTATTTAACACACGCTCTCAAAATTGACGTCATTTACTTGATTTCCATAACAAAACCAAAAGTTTATACAATTTTATTTCACTATCCCTTCACTAAATTTTGTCTTTTTCCATTATCTACGGTACAATTATGTGATGCCTCTTTTGATTATTAAACTAATTCGCACACAGAGTTATCATATTTTACGAGTGAGACGATAACAAGAAGATTGTAGAAAAATTATTTAGCCTCATAGTGTTATTGTATTGCGCTACAAAAGAAAGTAGTAAAGCATGTTATTAGTCTAGTTTCCTTTTAAAATAGCCAAAGAGTATTATGTTTGACCATCTCACAATGAACAATTAGGTTTCAACTATGGTTAATTAGGGGCTATTAGGAATATGTGTCAGCGCCTTACGCGGTATGATGCCCTAAATTGGACAAGCAGTTCTATGATAATAACAATAAAGTACAAAATCCATGAGAACATGAATTTATCATATCAACTTTATGCATACTCCCTTCTACAGATAACAATGATAAGATAGTGTGTAGTTAGTAGATCCAATACTAGTTCAAAAATTGCAAATATTTAGGTATATATATAATAAAGTATGTAAATATTTATCAGTCTGTAAACTTGTTTTAGGTGAGGGGTCCCATAATGACGACCCAAGTACAAGCACTGTATGACTTCTCAGGAGAGCCCAACACAACAGAAATGACAATAACCTCTGGAGAAATATTGACTCTAGTCAATACTGAAATTGGTGAAGGTTGGTGGGAAGGGAGAAATTCTAAAGGAGAGACTGGCTTATTTCCTGCTGCTTATGTCAGAAAATTAACACCAGAAGAGTCAGTTCAAACTAAATCAGCACCACCCGCACCAGGAGCTCCACGGTATGACCAAGCTGCAGATGACTGGGGTGAACAGCAGTTTAGTGCAGGTGACAGCAATTTCCAGCGAGGTACTTCACATGAAGATGGTTGGGACGATGACTGGGATGATGACACATATTCAGAAATTGGACCTGTACCACAGCAAAATAAACCTAATTATAATCAGCAACTCACACCTCTACCAGGTATGCCCATAAATGAGTACAATCATCAACATGTTGAAGATACCACTTCCAACTACTCATCCTCAGTTGGCACAGTTCGAAAAAGCAAATTTGCTCCATCATCTAAAGTCAGCGGAGAAAGTTATCTTCTGGCCACACTAAATGTAGAAGTATCAGATGCTGAAAAAGTTTACATAGTACAAGAAGAAGACCGATATGAGTGGTGGCCCATAACACAGCCATACAATGTAACTGTAGCCTCTCCCAAAAAGGAATCTAAGTTTAAGGGAATCAAGAGCTTCATTGCCTATCAGTTAACACCTTCATTCAACAACATTCAAGTTTCTAGAAGATACAAACACTTTGATTGGTTGCATGAAAGACTCCAAGAGAAATTTACATTAATTCCAATCCCACCATTGCCTGACAAACAAATCTCTGGTAGATATGATGAACAGTTAATTGAACGCAGACGAGTACAACTACAAGAATTCGTAGACTGGATGTGTCGGCATCCAGTACTGTCAAAATGTGAAGTATGGCAACATTTCCTCACATGTACTGATGAAAAGAGGTGGAAAGCTGGCAAAAGACAAGCTGAAAAAGATGCATTATTAGGATTAAATTATTGCATATCAATAGTGGTACCAGAGAAAGCTTTATTACAATCACAAGTAGACATCATCACTGAACAATACCATTTATTCATAAATCACATGGATGGTGCTGTCAAATCTGTAGCTAATATGTGTGTTGCACAAACAAAGAAACTTCAGGGCCCCTACAAAGCAGACTGCCAGAAAGTGGGTGAAGCAATTTGTAATTTAGCTGCAGCTCTAAACTTGGATGAAGGATCACTTCCCACCACATCGAAGCTAACAACCGCTGTTAAAATGACGGGTAGTGCATACATGGACATAGGAAGAATGTACGATGAACAACCAAAATATGATTGGGAACCATTGGGTGACAAGTTTCATTTATACAAAGGAGTTGTTGGTAGTTTTCCTGATGCACTGAACACTCACAAGAGTGCTGTGCAGAAGAAACGTGAGTGTGAGAGACTGAGAGCTGAAAATAAGATGGAAGTTGCCCAATTGAATGAAGTCCTACGAAGAACTGATGTTATATCATATACACTTCTTGCCGAAATGAACCACTTTAAAGCAGAGAGAACGAGAGACATTAATGCAACCATGCAAAAGTTCTTAAAACAACAGATAAACTTTTACAAAAAAGTTGTTGAAAAATTAGAAACAACTTTGCGATACTATGACGATTAGGTTACTATTTCATTAAGCAAAATTCCATTTAAATGGCAGTTATCTTGATCCATCACAAACGTAATGATTATTGTTTATTTTACTTTTTTAGTCTTACTTAGTGCCAGCACAAGTTCAATCATTGTACAATGATTAGGGTTGTGATTGCCTACCTGCTATCATTGTTTGATTAATTGTAATAATATTAAAATACAAAGACATCAGAAATCCAATCAGATACAATTAGGTAAACATTCAGAATTTAATGAATTAACAATTTGTAACAAAATTTAATGTTTTGACTAATCATCTAAATTGTAGCCAATTATAATTATATGTAGGTCTATTGCCTTGTGTCTATTCTAAATTGTATGAATTTAATAGGTATTTATTTATTTCTAATTATAAAATGGAATAATATTTCTGTAATCCCAAGGATTAATGGCAGTATTGCATATTTGTGTTGTAATGAAATTTCATTGTGATGAAATTATGGACTGAACATAATATAATAATGATATTATTATAATCATTATTTTTATATAAAACTAACTTTATGTGTATAAATCATAAAATAATTTAACACTGAACGATTCCAATATATTTTAAATAAAATATATATATTGTCATTCTCATTCAAATTATTTTTACATTTGTGTGAATGAGACAAAATATTTGAGTCCCTGATCAATGTTAAAATATTTTTTGAGTAAACGGGATATTTTATGTATATATTTTTTGCGCTCTTACAAGGTATTCATGGTACAGTGTGTTATTATGTAATACATATGATTTTATTTTATGAAATAAACCTACTAAACTATGGATCAATTATTTTGGATATTTTGTTGTATAATTATCTAGGATAAGTGTTGTACTATATTCCACTTTTATAAGCTATTTTATTTAGAAATTAAATTAAATAAACAATGTAATTAGTTTTTATGTATTTTATTAATCTTCTTTGGTAATTATTTAGATTTAAATTTGATTGAAATATGTAAGTATGCCCATGTTTCTGTTATTTTTATTCAACATATTACTTTTTTAATTAATAAAGTAATTTCTTTATTTTCAGATATATTGAAAAAGGATGAAAATAAAAGAGTTGAAGTGAGTTGGAGAATTAACAGATTGGAGTGCTCCACTGACAATGGCAGAAGAGAAGAAAAAAGATGGAAATGCATTGTTAGCGAAGAAGACAAAGGTGAAACCGCGCAAATCGAGAGATGCTGACTGCTGCAGCGTCAACTTCCTCAAGTGTGTCCTACACATCTTCAATGTGGTGTTCTTGGTAAGTGAAACCTCAACATATACATAATTCCTCTTCCTTAGTTGTCTGTCTCTGTAGCAAGACTGAAGCGCTGGCATCACAGTCCTTGCCTACCCAACCCATTCATCTCTCGTGCCGATATCTTCAGCCACACAAATTGTAAATTTCTGAACATACTCCAAACCCAAGTTGGTCAATGTAAGGAGAACCAATTTAAGGGGAGATTTATAAATGGTTTCAGCCAAGAGTGCAAGTGTGGTACTGTTTCTCAAACTATGGCCCACTTGGTAACAAGTCATGCATGCCTCAATATCTGCATGTTACAAAAAATTTTTTTTTTTGTGTCGTATCATGCAATCAGTCGTAAGACTATGAGCAGATGTGTTCGGGAGTGTTTGGGAGGCAGAGCAAGGTCCACTTTAGGACCAGTCTCTTTATTAATTTTGGCAGTCATCCATATCTATAATGTGCCGCCTTTTTAGTCTTCGAGTGGCTTCTGGAATTGTTAGTTCCACAGCCAGTTGGTTCGGATGATTTGCAAGTCTTGCTTTGTATGGTTTGCAGCAGGATACAATTTCCTCTTTGACTGTCCTGCTTTCGAGGTGATCATGGAGCTTCGAGATCTTTATAAACCACGGTGGATTGGATATTTGCTTTAAGATGTAGTTTTGTACTCTTTGGATAATGCTGATGTTAGAGCTGCAGGCTGCGCCCCACAGTTCTATTACATACGTCCATATGGGCTTTAGCATTTTCTTATAGATGAGCAGTTTGTTATCTACTGAAAGCTTCGAGTTTCTTCTAAGCAGCCAGTAGAGACCTCGGTACTTCAGGTTTATTTCATCCCTTTTGGCTTGTAAATGTGTCTCCCAGGTTAGTCTGCGATCAATATGCATCCCCAAGTACTTTACTGATTCGCTTTGTGGTAATTGGTACAAAAAGTGTTACAAAAATTATGGACGCAACTGAGAACTCTTAACTCGTGGCTGAATTATGGGTTGAGTCAGCTTACATTGCCATCAACACGCTAATAGAAGATTAATGTTACCCGTATCCTCTTACGAGTATAATTTAATAAATGTAGCATTAAAGCGCGACTGTCGCTATACATACTACAAGTTCCGTCATAATAATAATACTGAATTCTTACCTCAATATAGACAGAACCATTCCGGTGTACTAAAATATATCTAAACCTATTAATATTATTATGTAAAAACTTATTTCTTGAATTTACTGTCAAAATGGTTCTATTTTGACAGTATACTCAAGAAATGACATTTAACTAAACAAAGACTGTCATAAACTAAATTATATTTCTGTATGATCCAATATAAGTCACGATCTAGTAATCTATTTGTGCATAGAATTAATATATAGTTAATTTGTAATACTAAACTTATTATTATATTCTGATGATTTAAAAGCGATTTTTTATAGTCTATGTGTATAATTTTATTATTTTTATTTTATTTAAACTAGCTGTGCCCCGCATTTTCACCCGCGTTAAAGTTTATAAATTATAGCCTATGTGTTAATCGAGGGTGCCATCTAACTCCATACCAAATTTTTATAAAATCGCCCCAGTCGTTTAGACGTGAAGAAGTAACAAACATACACACTCACAAACTTTCGCCTTTATAATATTAATGTGATTAAAATAACTTATTATTTTTAAATGATATTTACAGTTGGCTTGAGCGCCACACACCTTTATTGTCAGGTGGAGCGGTGAAAGCTTCTTCTTTCACCGCTTCACCTGGCAATAAAGGTGTGTGGCGCTCAAGCCGTCTAGTAAATAACGCTGCAAACTATGTAACCCCATTTGGATTTCCCTTCTTGCCTGGACGGTTACTGACGTAACAGTATGAGGATAATTATAACCATCACGATTATTTAACTAATTATTAAACTAACTTTTAGATAACATATGCGCGTTAGATCGGTCCTTCCGTTTCAGTGCTACGATGCCACGGACATCACACAGTAAACGCAATAAACCTATTTTGTTGCGTTTTTTTTTTTCATTTTAGTTCCACAGACACGAGTCCGTTCGTGTTTATTTTTATAACCATTTTTGATGATGATGATTATGGTTAGCTGTACAGACATGAATTAACGTAGTTTTCAGGGTTCCGTACCCAAAGGATAAACCGGGACCCTGTTACTAAGACTTCGCCGTCCGTCTGTCACCAGGCTGTATCTCATGAACCGTGATAGTTAGACAGTTGAAATTTTCACAGATGATGTATTTCTGTTGCCGCTATAACAATAGATATTAAAAACAAAATAAAGTTAATTTTTAAGTGGGCTCCCATACAGCAAACGTAAATTCATTGCTCGATTTTATAGATAATGGTACGGAACCCTTCGTCCGCGAGTCCGACTCGCACTTGGCCGGTTATTTTTTAATATTTTTATTGTATTTCCACAGACAAGAGTCTGTCCGTGTCCATTATTTTATCGATGGTTATGGAAGCTGTACAGACATGACTAAACGTAGTCACAATATATATATATATATATATATATATATATATATATATATATATCCTATCCTACTAATATTATAAACGCGGCAGTTTGTAAGTATGGATGGATGTTTGTTACTCTTTCACGTAAAAACTACTGAATGGATTTTAATGAAACAATAATATAGCTTATAGGTGCCTACATCAGAAAAACACATAGGCTATAATTTATAAAGTTTAACGCGGGTGAAACCACGGGGCACAGCTTGTTATATATAAATTTTATAAAGGCGAAAGTTTGTGACTGTGTGAGTGTGTATGTTTGTTACTTCTTCACGTTTGCGCAAACCAAATATGAAACGTATGCAAACATTTTGAAGTCGCTCAAGTTTATCAAGTTGTTCCTCCGTTAGATCAAGATAACTGGTGTCACCATAGTCAAGGATAGGGAGAAGAAGGGACTGGGCAAGTGCAATCTTGGTAGCGGTTGGTAGAAAGTTTCGCAGGCGTCTCAAGGAACTTGCAGAAGCAAATATCTTTTTGCTAACTTCTTATTGCTTTCGCTGGAGCGATTTTAATAAAAATTGGCATGGAGTTATCTGACAACCTGGATTAACACATAGGCTATAATTTATAAAGTTTAACGCGGGCACAGCTAGTTAATTATATTCTCTTTGGACATAACATTGACATTTTCCGAACTAATATTGTTACAAAGTATTGTGTACTAGCCAGGAATTTAAGTGGATTACCAACAACGATAGTTCTACTAGCCTCGCCTTAAAATAATCTGGCTACGTCATAATACCTTCATGGTCAAACTAGTTAGTTAACTAAGCTGTATTTTAGAACTAATATCTTATTCCGAGTTTTATGAAATGTCTCTTAAGGGGCTAACAACAACCAAATAGGTTTTTATCCGCAAGGTTTTATGCCCGGTTCCTTTATTTTACGATCCGTCATTGGACCAACGTTACCATCCGTAATTCAGCTACCGATACCGATGCAAAACTAGTGTTCCACAATGCCCTACCTGCGACGAACATCCGTAGTTTAAACCACCTACGACTCGTTCGGCGATGAACCTCTCGCTCCTCTTCACGATTAGTTATAACAAAACGTCTACGTCCATTATGCAACTAAAATCATTTATTATTCTGTAATATTATGTGAGTAATAGTACAAATTACTGTACTTACAGTTACAGTAATAATTTAATTTGCGTTTTAGGTTTAAAATATTTATAAATCATTAGTATTGAAAATTTGATGTTACGAGTGCATGGTGTGAACAAAACGCGTAACATGAAAGCGCATGGCGCATGCGTCTGTCGTCTGACGTCTGTCCAGGAGTATTTCATGGTTTCTAAATAAGTTTTTAAATTGAGTATTTAATCTAAGGTTTGTGGTTATGAAATCTTAGAAGATAGAAAAATAATCAACCCTTTCTAACGGAAAACAAAGCCATGAATTCTCTATCAGTTTCAGAGCTAGACATCACGGAAATCTCCTCAAACACTATGTTAACTACCAAAATAAAATACAAACGACTGGTAAACCGACCGAATTCGACTAGTAATCAAAGCAGTAACGCCTCGTTATTTTGACAGTTCCGTGACAGTAGAAAATATTTATAGGAACACTTTCGAACGCATCTCCATACAATAAGCTTACTAACGTCCTCCCATCCGTTAGTAACCAGACGTTGGTTATTTGGATAACGACTAGTATTTTTTAGGAACGGTTTTGCGTTACGGCTGGTAGAAATTCTAACTATTCGTAGTAGAAACGATTCGTTTTTGGAATATAGGAACCGGGCGTTAGTCGACTCTACTCCGTTACCCATGTAAAAATGTGTTGCATTTAACTGTACTTACGCAATTATTATTGTACCATGTTATTGTGGTGTAAAAACAATTTTCTTAAATTATAAAAAAAATTGTAAGGGATATATTGCATTTGACTCTATTTTATTAAGTAAAGTCAATGATACCAAAACACGATTCAATAACATTGCATCAATAGAAAAATAACCCGAAATCACTTCTGAAACTTTATCATTACCATCACATATTTGACGGTCACCGTAGCCTAGTTGGTAGTGCTCCTGCCTACGAAGGTGGTGGTCCTGGGTTCGAATCCCGGAAAGTGCAAATATTTGTGTGATGAGCACGAATATTTGTTTCTGAGTCATGGATGTTTTCTATGTATTTAACTATTTATCTATCTATATATGTATGTATATCGTCGCCTGGTACCCATAGTACAAGCTTTGCTTAGTTTGGGGCTAGGAGGATCTGTGTGACATTGTCCCTAGATATTAAGTATTATTATTATTATGCCAAACGAAAGACCTCCACTTTTGGATAAAGACCTGCCCCCAGGCTCTCCAAAATGGCTTACTTGATAGCCTAATGATAGGTATATTTTTTTACAGTTATAATTAATAAGTCGGTACCTATATAACTGAAAAGCCTAAATAAAATCATAGAATAACGTTTGATAACCTATTTATGACTGAAAAACCCAAATAAAATCAAAGGTTATCCTTTATTTGAGCGAAATTAAGATTACTTACTTTGATATTATTTGGTATTTTGTTATAGATTGGTTCCTATTACTTTGTGGTTACCGGATAATCGGAGTAGTTTAAGCCGCCGAATAGGCCTTCGTCATGGGTAGAGATGGGTAGCGGGAAATGCCCAGTGGGAATAATCCCACGTACTTTCCCTTCTGGGAAAAAAAACCGGATATTTATATGGGAAAAAAACCCAATAGATGGGAATTTTCATTATAATTATCATAATCATTATAATTATCATAATCATCACACACCCCTATTTCAATACAATTTGTTATCTTAATGTATCGATTCAGTGAAAAAGGACACTGCTCTGCGTTCGCTGGAACTAATATGGATTACAATTATTTGTTGGTCTCGTAATATCTATCATTTAGAATATATTGTTTGTGCTCGTCATTTAAAATATAAATTTCAGGTAGTACAAGATTACATCTGGACTTAATATCTTTGAAAGCCATGTACATTTCATTAACTAGAATTCCATTTTCAAGAATTGTATATAATTTATTATAATTATTGGACGCCTTTGAAGTCTCCTGGTGCGGGCTGGGTCGGAGCTGCTAAGCTCTCGTTCTCGTTCTGCTACCTCCTTCACCTCCTCGCGGAAGGAAGCAACAGCAACCCAAATAGTGTCGCTCTCGACCATGGACAATACCATGTCCGGTAGCGAGAGGACCCCCGTACCCAGTGCGGTGACCAAGGCACCATGCTGGGCATTCCACTAGTGTGTGTGTGTGTGAAGCGGCGTATACATAGTTGTAGCCCCTATACACCTTTATAACATTGATTATTGCTTCAGAGAGATATTAGCTTGTATGTGGGTTAATAAGAGTATTGAGTCTTTTAACAAAAACGGGTTCGGGTTTTGCAATACTGAAGTTGATGATACCTTCATTGCGCTGATTACTCCATCCATCACACTGCAAGATACAAATCATTTGCAGACTTCAGTTAGTCCGTAATCTCTTTTACCATTTCATTAACAATAACTTCCAGATGATTCCTAGTGCCATTATACTCAGATAATTAGCCCTATAACTTTTTTTTTAGTTCAATTTCTTCTTAGAATGTACTGGGTATAACGTAATTAGTTACAAAGTTACAGAAGCTCTAATTAGGCCTTCGTTCGGTTAAGGACTGATTTTTGATAAAGTAACTTAAATACTATATATTATTAAAATACACATTTATCGACATATTACCGAGATATTACTTAGCTAAATTAAAAAACGCGAATATTCGGGAATTTTCCCCGGGAATTTCCCTATTTTTTCCCAAGTTTGCGGGTAAAATCCCATCACTAGTCATGGGTGATTCAATATCTAACAATTCCAACCGAAGAGCACTTTAACGGACAGTGTTGTGTTCTGTCTCTCCATGAAAACAAGATTATCCTATCCTAGGTATTGTTTAGTGGCTGTTTCCGTCACGTCCGTCTATTTCTCCGTCCGCACATAAAAATATATTACACGTTAAAGTTACCGCTAGGCTATCCAGAGTTAGAGAGCAAGTAATCTTACCGAAATTTTATAATATTCAGTGCTACACTATGATCTCGAAAATAAATTTTAAAGCTATTTAGATTTTTTTTTATCTTTATTTATTACAGAGGTTTTTATCACAATGTGACGATGCCAACCTCATAGTAATCTAATTACAAACTAAGTACACTAATTAGTATATATAATTACACTATCTCTATATCTAAGTACACCAGTTAGTTTTTAATTTCTATTTAAGAAGACCACTTTAGCAATACTATAGAGCATTCTCGCTTCCTCTGACAAAGGGAGAGCGAGAATACTATTACAGATTCCAACATTGTAACTTTTTAAAGCTATTTAGTTACCTGCAGTTTTACTTAGAACTGTATTATATCTGTATCTATGTCTATGTGGTGTCGTTGAGTGGCGGAAAGCGTAGCCGACATGGGCGACCGCCCACGGCCTAGCGGACCAAGGGACCAATATCTTACTAATATTATAAATGTGAAAGTTTATGAGTACGGATGTAAGAATGTTTGTTACTCTTTCCCACAAAAACTAAGCAAAGTATTTGAGCAGCAACGAAGCTGAAACCTTGTAGTAACATAGATTATAAATCCGAATAACACATAGGCTATAATTTATTAAGTACAATATAATAAAATCGTAGGAAAGTCAAAACTGTACATTGAATATTTTTTTAAAGTATACTTGGGGCGTGATCTACTATCGACATCGAAGCCAAATATATAGTTTTTAGAATTATTGTCTGTTTGTCTGTATGTATGTCCGGGCTAAACTCACAAAGTACTGCATGGATTTACTTCAAATTTTGCATGAATATTACAAAGAGGTCGGGTCAACATATAGGCTACATATTATCACGCTATCACCTACGGGGAGGAGCTATGATAATTTATAAAATTTAA
The DNA here is from genome assembly GCA_951640165.1 of Pseudoips prasinana. NCBI lineage: Eukaryota > Metazoa > Arthropoda > Insecta > Lepidoptera > Nolidae > Pseudoips > Pseudoips prasinana. Next base: position 13,427,376 of record OX621239.1, read on the forward strand.
CGCGGGTAAAACCGCGGGGCACAGCTAGTAAAGTATAAGGCGGATGAAACAGCGGGGCACAACTAGTATTACACACAATTTTAATCACTTCACTCACGTTTATTATTATAAACGACCCGATGTATAGGTAGGTAATACAACCGACTTTATAAGGATATCTAGAAATATCCCCATCATTATTACAAACACGGCGGATAGTCCAATGTACGACGTCAAGTGTTGTGGAGACAGCTTATTCGGAATGAATCATCTTGTGCAGACGCGCTGGCACATCAAGCTACCCCAATCTGTCAAATTTCCCCAATTGAAAGTGAACCCTATGGTTTTGCGATAAAGTTGAAAATCTATAAAAGATATTTGACAGTTTAGGGTAGCTGGATGTGCTGGCGTCTGTACTTAAAACGGCGAAGGTAAGCATCGTGAAAAAACAATGGCATGTGAAGTCTGCCAATCCATGCCTAGCCAGCCTAGTGGACTATGGCGCTGGTATATCCCCTTTCATTGCCCCGCAGTGGGACATTAATATACCTACATTGTGTGATACGACCAGCATATAGATTGTAGCCGTTTTATATCTAATTAATATGTATCCATCCCCGCGACACAAATCCTATCTCCTTGGCGGCTTGCGGGCTACCAAAACGTGTCGCGCGGGTGTCTTTGATATATAATATCTAAAAGCACGCAATAAATAAAACTCTGTTAAAAAAGTTATGGATGAATATATTTTTTAAATAAGTCTTTATAACCTAAATGTTTCTATAGAGTTTCATTGTTATTTTTTTTCAGTAGCTGTTACTGAAAAAAATTAAAATAAAACTCTATAGAAACATTTTATTTATTATTTAATTTTAAAAAGAATACTATAGTGTTCCTTTGTTAGTTTAAACCGTAATTACAATATCTTATTGTTATTGTCGTGACTCAGCCTCTTATCCTATGTTGATACTAAACCGCCGTGACGCACGGTATAACCGTTATATATATTTCAATCGAGTCATATTTGGTAGCAAATATTGTATGTTTCAAACAATATGGAATTTTGATAACGTTACAAACTGAAAGAATTTCCTAATATAGGTGTCAACTGTTGGTTTTGTCCAAGAAACAACTGACTAACATATTCAAAGTTACATGTGAAATATCAAATCATCTTAATTATAAAATTTTCGTGCCATCGTAGGTATTTGAATGCAAACTCCTCCGAAACTGCAAGACCGATACTTATGAACAATATTGTGCATTTGGTAGGCGTGAGAATCGGACATAAATAATTTTTTTTAACACCTTTTTTTTTTTTTTTTTTTAATTCCGTTTCACGGCTCTGGCTTCTTTGGCCTTATGAGCCTTCAGTAAATATTTTTATATCTTTTATTTCCGTCATTGTCAAGTAAAGTAAGGTCCGTCACAGTCAAGTCATACATAGTCCTTGTCCAACCCCATTAAAGCAGTGGAGACTTTACTAGAGGCTTTTATTGAGTTTTGGTTACAACACGGAAAATCACAATTCACGGCAATATCGCACTTTCCTCCACTTGTGTACGTTGTCGAAGATGTTATGTCTAAAAATCCACCATATTTACACATAAAAACTCGAATTTACACCAGTTTTTGAAAATAAAACATAGCCTCGATGCATCTTTTTCCGCGTTGGCGCCAAAAACTCTCTTTTTAACCCCTAATTTAAAAAGGTGGGCCACCTTTTAACAACAACAACGTTAACAACGTTATCACAACTTTTTATTTTAATGATATTTAATTTTTTTGCTTTTTGAATTATATTTGTGTCACGTCTTAATTTAGTTTAACACGAGTCCGAACCCCTATTAGTAAATTATATTTTGTTTTAGTAGTTGTTCATTATTTTTTATAAATTGTTTTTTAAATATTTTCTCGTACACACTGTTTGTCACGTTAGAGCTTTTAAATTCGAATTGCAAAAAATAAAAAAGAATATTAATACATTATTCTGTATCCTTTGTAGAACTCGATGAAAATTTGAATAAAATGAGAATGTCGAAAAGAAATATTGAGGTTTTTCGCAAAATAGTCGATGACAAAAGCAAATCAATAGACCTAATAAATTGAATTTTCTAGTTGTATTTTAACGAGATGTTATAACGATTCAGATAATCCAATTTGCTAGCATTGCGTTAGTCAAACAGCGCGGCAGAGCTTCGGGTCTTAGCGGTGGCGTAGGATCCATACATCATACTTCCTATCGGCTCCCCATTTAAATTTACTAGTGTTAGGTTGGATAATATTTATTTAAATAAAATTTTCTAAACAATAATTCTCGCAAAAAAACTAGCTGCTTACGGTGTCACCAGTAACGTTCTAAAGTGGTTCATTTCTTATCTAGCTGGTCGAGAGTTTTATATGTTTGTCAATGGGTTCCAATCGAACAAATATCCAATTGCCTCTGGCGTCCCTCAAGGTTCTCATCTGGGCCCAGTATTATTCAACATTTATATAAACGACGTTACATCTGCCTTTCATAATACTAGCATATATCTTTTTGCAGAAGACTTAAAAATTTGAAAAGCCATTAAGTCTCAACAGGACGTAAACCTAATGCAGGAAGATATCGACCGATTGTCTGTATGGTGTTGCCACAATAAAATTTCATTGAATATTCCGAAATGTAACTACATAAAATTTACCAGGAAAGTCCATACAGTTAATTTGTTGTACCAAATAAACGGAGTGACCGTACGTGAGGTAGATGTAGTACGGGATCTAGGAGTCATCTTGGACGCTAAACTCACATTTATACCACATATTGAAAATATAATTAGGCAATCCCAGCGTATGCTTGGATTTGTCATTCGCAATGGGAAGGTATTTCAACGCGTCCACACTAAATTAGTTCTGTACAATAGCCTTATAAGAAGCATCTTGGAATACGGCAGTGTAGTATGGAGACCTCACTACGCAACTCACTCACTGCGATTAGAACGAGTCCAAAAAAGGTTCATCCGACATCTAGGGTACTCAAAGGGCAGGCAATTTAAATACCTCTCTTACCTTGACAAACTAGGCTACTACAAAATGAGTACCCTGGAAGCCCGAAGGGAGCTCTTGGAATTGAGATTCGCGCATAAAGTCCTTAATAACAACATTGACTGCCCTCAATTATTAAAAATGTTCAATTTAAGAGTACCCCGTAGACCACCTCGAAAACCTATAACACCCATTGCTCCACCTCTTCGTCGTACAGTGTTTGGTGTTAACTCGCCAATTCCCCGCATGTGTAAACTTATAAACCATAACAGCGACCTGCTGGACTCCGACTCAATATTGACATTTGTCCGAGAAGTCAAACGCATGAACTGTGATCAGTAGTGATTAGTTTTTAGTATTTAGAATTTAAGTAAGTAATAGGTATGTATTTATTTTTAAAATTAAACTGGTGATATAAAAATCACTTTGCATGTAGTGTTTGCCTATAATTTGCATTTAATTGTGCAGTTAGATTTAAGCCCAATACATGTAAATTTTTTATCTCATTAAAAACTAACAACTGTTGGTAAACCTTAATTAAATAAATAAATTATTCATTTGGCAACACCAAGCGGTAACGTTTGACAGGTGGGCACCGAACCGAATGGATCGGCACTTTGTTCAGGGGCGCGCTACGAATTGGTTGTGTTAAAGTAATGTGTGGTTAAGTTATACATATTTGTTGTAAGTATCGTAATAATATAAATATAACTGAACTAAGTAAAATCTTTCTATATTCAAACACGCTATGACTTGCTTGACTCTCACTCTGTTAGCCAGAATCAGTATTTTAAAGGGCTCACAACATCTTGATAGAAACATTTACGTTATATCCCAAAACACGACTTACTTCGATAGAAAAATCATTCTCGACTATAAACTTCAAACAAAAGAATCTAGTAACTCGATTTAAATTCCTATTTTATACGCGCATTATTGGATAAGGAAGTTTACTGTTTTCGATTACGATAAATCTTAGGCAACAAACCATACATGTTTAACTTTTTTTTGACTGGCTTTTATGGTTTTCTGATCACTCTTTTTTGCCCGATACCCATAAGCTTAACTGGGCGGGATTGACGTCATACGATAAGAAATCAGCCTTTTGCCTATAAAATAATTTTGCACCGGCTTAACTTATGAAGCATACCACCCTAAGCCACTGGACGTTAGTTAACGAAGCAGAAATTACTTGAGGTCTTGATCTTATTAAATTGATATAATTGGCTGCGTGATGACGAAATTAAACCATCAACCAATACAGATCTCGGTGTTATCGGGACCTCGTCATACAATTACGCTTAATTTTATTTGTACAGTCACCGTCTTGTTAACTAATAATTGTATTATCAAATGATTGTTATTGATGCAGCGGCGTTAAGACGCACGGTTTTCTATGCACGTTTCTCCAAAAATATAGCCGATAATAATAAACTAGACTTTATGGATAATAAGTAAACTAGAGGATAATAAATTTATGTTATTTTATAAATTACTAGCATTTGCCCGCGACTTCGTATACGCTTTTCTCCGAAATGAATAAAACACTGTATATTTTTTTTACATTTCATCAAGTTTCTTAGAAACTTTCAACCCCACCCTTAACCCCTTACGGGGTAAATCTTAGTGTCCATACATATCACATGAATATAAATTCCCAGTTTTAATTTGAACAGATCAAGAAAACACGCTGTTACTAACTTAACAATCCCATTTCACCCCCTTAGGGGTTGAATTTTCTAAAATCCTTTCTGAAAAAATATTCCTTAAGTGACCTAGGAGTGCACTACTCCTACGTCAAGGAATATTATTGCAAAAGTTCATGGTTCTCTAGCTTTCAGCGGTTTCAGCTATGTATTGATCAATCAGTTAGTCAGTTTCTTGTCTGTTCTGGTCAACTGTGGCAATATGCACGAGTAACTTCCCTGCTGCAGGTTGCAGGTGCAGGTGTGCTCGCGGTGGGCGCCTGGACAGTGACGTACCGCCACTGCTACGTGTCGTTGCTGCCGACGCCAACCTACCCCGCCATAGCGTACCTACTGATCATCGCCGGGGCCATGGGCTTGCCGCTCTGTGCCCTTGGCTGTTGTGGACTTAAGACTGAAAATAGGACCAGCTTGTTGTGTGTAAGTATCACGTTCGAGTTCATAATTAGACGTCAAATTATCTTTAGAAATCATAAGTTTGTGATCCGGTTTGAGCAATATTTCTGTCTATGGGAAATCTCTTAAAGTATTTTCTATTGAGAAGAAAAGGAATTAATATTTACCTAAGACTTTGGGAAATCTTTAAAGTATTTTCTATTGCCGTGTTGGAAAATGCTTGCTTTTCACGCCGGAGGTGGTGGGTTCGATGTTCGATGGGATGGGAACCCAGGACAGATATTTGTGTGCATGAACATGTCTGTTTGTCCTGAGTCTGGGCGTAATTATCTATATAAGTATGTATTTACAAAAGAAACGTAGTATATCAGTTACCTGTTTTCCATAGTACAAGCTCTGCTTAGTTTGGGATCAGATGGCCGTGTGTAAATATTATTATTATTGATTAGAAAAGGAATTACCAAAGACAATTTACAAACAACTGAAGAACCCGTAACTTTTTCTAAATGTAATATGAAACGTTTACGAAACGTAGGAGCTTAATATGCCGAAGAGTTTCTTAGGTGTCCCGGATTCGAATCCTGCGTGGGATTACTATTTGTGTGTCTCAATTGTTGCTCTGAGTCTGGATGTACTTTGTGACGATCAGTTATAGGTTTGTAAAGTAGGTATCCAAACATACAGGGAATATTTTAATTACAAGAATCCATGGATGGGTCAAAATGTGTTTGTGTTATGTTTTTTATTTTAAGTTAGTCTGTTACAGTGAGCCTCACGATTGCAGACTAATATCACAAACTTAGCGATGTTACACTCATATGCCCGGTTACCACGTAAGACTATCGATCCCATCGAATTATTTATGAGTGGTGGTGAATACACTCCAATGAATAAAATAATACATATATCCTGGAACATTATTCACACATGGCCATCTGATCCCAAACTAAGCAGAGGTTGTACTATGGAAACCAGATAACTGATATACTACTTTTCTTTCGTAAATACATACTTATATAGATAATTACACCTAGGCTCAGGACAAGCAGACATATTAATGCATACAAATATCTGTCCTGGGTGGGAATCTAAACCATGACCTGTGGCGCCAAAGGCAAGCTTCTACCAACCACGGCCCATCAGCTAAATAAGTAAAATATTATATATTTTTATTTTTTCATCTTTTTTCTTAATAATGTTTAGTTTTATGGTAGTATGTAAGTAAATATAAGATTTGTACAAACTTTATTTTCAATGTGTATGTGTTCAATAATAACATTTTCTTTCTTTCTTTCTTAAATATGTGATTTTCTGTTCCAGTATACGTACTTCCTGCTTATAACCTTCATTCTGGAAGTGGGGGCTGGAGGGCTGGCCTACTACTATGAGGTAGCGGTCGAAGAAGAGCTTAAAATGGAAATGAACAACACGTTTCTTTCTAATTACGCGCTCGACATCACGATCACTGATGCTGTAGACCGTATGCAGACTGAGGTATGCTTATCTTTATATGAGTCACACTATGCACGTATGGCGCAGCGGCTAAGACAGCCGCATCGCCTCTTCGTGTCGCGTGTTTGAGTCCCGCGCCGGACAACAATTTGTGTCAGTCTATTATATGTTTGTAAAGTACCCCGCGACACAGGGATTATGTTCTCTAAAGCGGGCGTTGTTCTTTTGAAAAAAAAAATTCTGTGTGGTAACGGCATAGAATATCATTATCTCATCCCGTGGGGCGCGTTTAAATCGTCCTAGGGAAAACCTACCAGAGAACGGGCAGCAGCGTTTTTCTGGGAACTATGACCATCAATGTGCGATCGCCAACCCGTCTGCCAAGCGTGGCGATTATGGCATACTAGCTATACCAGAGAACGGGCAGCAGCGTTTTTCTGGGAACTATGACCATCAATGTGCGATCGCCAACCCGTCTGCCAAGCGTGGCGATTATGGCATACTAGCTATACCAGAGAACGGGCAGCAGCGTTTTTCTGGGAACCATGACCATAAAACTGCGATCGCCAACCGTTCTGCCAAGCGTGGCAATTATGGCATACTAGCTGTGCCCCGCGGTTTTACCCGCGTTATACTTTATAAATTATAGCCTTATGTGTCAAGTCAGGGTGTCAGCTAACTACATATCAAATTTTATTATAATCACTCCAGCCGTTTAGACGCGAAGAAGTAACAAACATACACACTCACAAACTTTCGCCTTTATAATATTGGAGTGATCCCCATTCTTTGGGGAGGCTTTGGTCGAGCAGTGGACGTACTTTGGCTGATATATAATATATATATATATGAGTCACTTTTGGGAATGAAGTTCCAGCCATAAAACTTAACCTAATGGGTGGGTAGATCAATACTGACAGAAGCAAGCCTAGCGCACTCTGCATTTTACATCTGTGCAGCATGACTTCACCGAGCATTGATAGTGACAGAAATCCTGCAGTGATAAAGACAAAGGACAGTCGTGTATAATTATTTAGTTCATATCAATGCGCATGCGCAGTACGTGAGTTTAGATGAATAAAATTATAGGTATAGATCGCCTGCACAAGTCAGAGAAAACTTTATTGCGACGTTATTTATTCAAGTGTTTCATCAGCCTAATATCGTACATGGGCCTCTCCCAAAGGTTTCTGTGTTGCCATTTGGAGGGATTTGCCTTAGTCATCGCACTTGGCATGCGAGTTGGTGACCGCAGTTACTTTCTTACTTATCGTATGGGCAGTGGTTACCCTAGTGTCAAGAGTTCTTCAAGCCGCCCAGTAGGCCTCTGACATGGCTAAACGACTGTTGTCTAATAACTACAACAGGGACCAACAGCTTAACGTGCTATCCAAAGCACGGAGGCGCTCAACCTCGCCGATGACTTACGAACCGGTGAGAGCATCTAACTGTGATGAGGTGGTAATTAGTACACAGGTGACCGTGCTGCCCGACTACCTGGTGTATCTCTTAGTCGCCTTTTACGACACTCACGGGATGGTTTGGGGTGGCCCTGTCATTCTTTCTAGGCCAGAAACCACACGGTTACTTTAATGCTATTTAGCTAGCTTATATTAAGTTATTTTCAAAGAGATCATGTATAGGTTTAATTATCGAAACTTAAAGTCTAAGGGTCAGCGCAGACAGAGTGGAGCGCAGCGAAGAGGATTTTATTAAGGCACTAGAAAATCAACTTTAGAGCTGTAGGAATAAAGTGCATATATGCTTGAACCTGACAAACTGCTCGCGCAGTCTCGCGCATTATAATGTTCAAGCATACATGCACTTTATCTAAATAATTTAATAGTTGATTTTCTAGTGCCTTAATAAAATCCTCTCCGCTGCGCTCCTCTCTGTCTGCGCTGGCCCTTAGCTATATTTTTACTACATGTTGTCCAAGTGGTTAACTATTAACTTACTTAAATTTACTGTAAGAACAATTTTTAAAATCAACCACTTGTTAACACGACGGGCTTTTTGGCGTGGTTGGCATATACTTGCTTTTCACGCCAGAGGTCGTTCGATTCCCACCCAGGACAGATATTTGTGTGCATGAACATGTTTCTTTGCCCTGTGTGTCGGTGTAATTATCCATATAGGTGTGTATTTACAAAAGAAAAGTAATATTTGTAGTATATCAGTTATCTGGTTTCCATAGTACAAGTTCTGCTTAGTTTGGGATCAGATGGCCGTGTGTTACATACATACATAGACTCACGCCTGTTTCCCAGAGGGGTAGGCAGAGACAACGGATTTCCATTTGTCACGATCTTTGCACACGTCTTTTGCCTCAATTACTGTCATTATATTCTTCATACATGCTCGCCGGTACTGTTTGTTTTCCTAATAAAATAAAAAAAAAATAACTAATATTCCAGTTCAAATGTTGTGGTGCAGTCCGGTATTCAGACTGGCGCTACAGCCCGTGGCACGAGCATGACCCGCGGCTGCTCGTGCCTGACTCCTGCTGCAAGACCGTGAGTGATCGCTGCGGGGCCCGGGACCACCCATCCAACATATACTATCATGTGAGTTCATCATCATAAAACTTATCTTCTTTTTTATTTTATTTTAAAACTTCATACACATATAAGTACAGACGCGGACTTAATGCCGTTACTAAACTATAAAGAAGTACGACCCGCGTTTTCCCTGTTGGACTCCTTCTGCTATTTATTTTTTTAATTGGGGGAGTACTGCCGCATCATTTACATTAACAATTCACATAGAAAATTTTATACAATTGGTTACATATTACATACGTTATTGATGCATTTGACAATAATGGAGTAAATAATTTAATTAAAATAAGTACAAATTAAAATAAAAATTGAAGTTATATAACATTTTCAAATTATATTAGGTAAGACAGTAAAATTGATTGTAAAATAATAATGAAATTTAACAAATGATATTAATTTAAATACTATTTCACAATAAAAATGTTACTGTCTTACCTAATATAATTTGATTACCTATTATCAGTTGGATATTTTTCGTTACTCCGACGTTTGGTCGAAAAAGTTTTTACCGAAGTTAATAATAATAATATCTAGGGGCAATGTCACATAGATCAACCTAGCCCCAAACTAAGCAAAGCTTGTACTATGGGTACCAGGCGACGATATACATACTTATATAGATAGATAAATACTTATATACATAGACAACATCCATGACTCAGAAACAAATATTCGTGCTCATCATACAAATATTTGCACTTACCGGGATTCGAACCCAGGACCACCAGCTTCGTAGGCAGGAGCACTACCAACTACGGTGACCGTCAAAGTTACACTTACTTTAGCTTTAATTGAAATATTATGTTTTCGAACATTCAGTCTACAACTGTTTTAAGAAGCATGCAAACAAGAAGGCTTGCTTCGAGCATGCAGTATGCAAGCAGGCATGCAGCGTACAAGCTAGCATGTTAGCAGGTATGTAGCATGCCAGCAGATATATGGCAGCAAGCAAACGAGTTTGCAGCATACAACCATCCTTAATCATGTAGTACCATGCGTGTCCATCAACTGTAACCTATGATTCTAGCAACACCCGCGTCTACTTCTGCACAACTATTGCTGCAAAACTGGAAATGGACTCTTCAGGATATCAGCCCAACTTTTCATGATATACAACCGTGTGAGTCCATCAGCCTACAGTTTGACTCGAGGATAACCCGCAAGAAAAATGTATTATATAAATAATCCTAATCTGATAATTGTAAATACAATACCAATTCACATTTTCAGGGTTGCATCAGCCACTTCACGAACCACATAAGGGAGCACCTCATCATCCTGGCGGCCGTGGGCGTGGGCATGGCCGTGGTGCCAGTCTTCGGGTTCTTCTTCGCGTGTGTGCTATACGTGAAGATTAAGCACGTGGCGGACTGACGGCGCGCGCCGCCCCCGAAGACCCGCAAGGTGTTCGCGCAGGCCCCCGCGCCGGGGCCCCGCCCCCCGCGCGCGGGGTGCCCCCGCCGGGCCCCTTGCCCGCTGCACCCCGCGCGTGCCCCCGTGTCCACTATCAGTGACAATGTTAGTATATAAAGTGTTCTTACCCTTGCGACCGTCGACTGACCTTGTACCGAAATTTACATCGCGTCAGAAACGTAAGAACATTCTTCGACCAATCGGTGAATTAGAAGATGAATTAAAATTCAAAAACGAAGACTCGTCGACGGAATACATGTAGATTATTAGATTTAAATATCGTGTTCGTTAGATGTTTAAATATAGAATTACTATACGATGTTCTCGTCTTAGCCTACGTTCTCATGGACGTAAAAATCACTCAGAACTCTGAAAAAGTTCTTTGCCCTATTAATATGGTACAACTTGCCGGTTTTTGGTAGAGAAAATTTATGATCACTTTGGCTTCCGCTAGGATCGCTGCCAGTCAATGTACAGACGCACATAGGAGTATTAGAGGCATAAATCCGGTCAAAAGTCAGGTTCACAAACAAAATGTAATGACACTTAAAATGCACTTTTCATGTAGCCTAGTAACCTGTTTATCGAGGGGCAGCCCCCACCTGTCCTCGCGCCCAGGCCATTTGACTACCTGACCAGTCGGAACTTAGTCGTTGTCGGAATCGCATTGCTTTGTTGTTGGCGCTCTATTTTGTGACACTAAATTCTCTGTGTAAAATGGCTGCGCGTAGTGGACTACGAGAAAAACAACCATCGGGTATAGAAATAGAAGGTATGTACTATATTATAAAATAATTTTTATATAAGTCTTTCCCGATTTCCTCACTTACTGAGTCGATATTGGTAACGCCTTTTTATACTCGATTTTTTTACTAAATTTGAAATATCATAGTCGATTTGACCAAGTGTCGCGCCTTGTCGCCTTTCATTTATTATGTTAGCATATATTTAAGACCTTTGTCTATATGAATATGCAATAAAGTCGTTCACAAACGTTCACCTTTATTTTTTGTAGAATTTTGAAATTTTAGGTATAAATATTCAAAATATGAAAATCTACTACTTTTGCTTTCTTTTGTTACAGATCCCTCAGAGATGGCAAAGAAACTTAGTAGATTGGAATTATATAACATAATGAAAGAGTTTAAAGGAAAAAAACTTGAAGAAAACTTCATTTTGTTGGAAGAAAACCTCGTACGGCTCACATCATGCCCAGTCGAAGAAAGGAGTGTTTTAAGTCGTTCTTTGAGGTTTTTTAAAACCAGTTTCAAGAAAAAGTGGACAGAATGTCACAGCATAGAGAAGCGGTTCTTAGATAAGAACGCGGATTGGCTCAAAGCAACAATTGAGCTACCTACGTGGTCTAATATACCGGGAAGACCGCAAAAACAATTCCAAGAATTAAGTGAAAGGAGCAAGCGGCGAAGAACAAAAGATTTACGGGACCAGGTACCTGTTGCTGAATTGACCTTCGCTGCACGTGTAATGTATATAATGTATATAAAAAAATACATTGTATTTAATATAACATACTTGGAAATGGTTTATTGTCGTGTTTCATTTCTTAACAATGAAGAAAAAAACATCAAATAATTTTGACCGGATTTTTTGGTCTAATACTCCTATGTGAGACGCCAGCACATCCAGTTACCCCAATCTGTCAAATTTCTTTTATAGATTTTCAACTTTATCACAATAGCATAAGGTACACTTTCCATTGGGGAAATTTGACAGATCGGGTTAGCTTAATATGCTGGCAAATTCCAATTTGCATTTTGGGCATATATTATCAACTGCCAGCTGTTACAAATGCCTTCTTCAATGCAAATTGCACTTTAGTACCACTATTTATGGTTTGGAATCGAACAAAGATTTTCTTTACACCGAGCGCTTTCTTCATCCATGACTACGTAGGCTATAGTGTAAGGATTATGACCGAATTTAAACAGAGACGTGTCGAAGTGAAGCTCGGCAGTGACTATGACTAATACTATGTACGATGGTGCTATACGATTATGTTTACGAGACGCGAATAACTGAAGCTCTTCGTCGAATAACTGAAACTCTTCGTCGATGAAATTTAACTCTTCGTCGATGAAATGAATTACTGTCTTCGTAGGATACGAGCCGATTGGAATTGCGATTAAATCTTCCATTATTCAATACGATAGTTATTTTCAATTTAAAAACAAGCTATGTTCATTGTATGAAGCAATAGCACAAGCTTTTAAATTATTAACTCAAAGAATAATATCACATTTTAAATACAATCACGATTTGTATATTTCATTAGTTTTATATTTAGTATGTAACATATTCACATACAGGATGTTCAACACATGGACAGACACATTTTTTTGGCAGGAATTCATAATGCACTTTGAAATGCTGAAAAGAAATTTCAAGTACTTAAGAGCAAACTTAGTATCGGTATTGCGTTGAATTTGACACATAAATAATGTTAGTAACTGACCACCAGTTACTTCCTTTCGCTCATATTGTTTGGGCTCCCAGGGGAGCTATCTATTCACGTTCAAATAGATGAAGGTTAAAAATGACTAAATCATTCGTTCAATAAGATTCGTTCAAAACTTAAAAAGTAGGCAAGGGAGCTGCTATCGTAAATGTCACTGTGTTTACTATCATCTATTTAGCAATTCAAAGAACGTTCAATTCCTTAAACAACTTGTTGCCAAACTTTTTGTCAACTGTATTTGCTAATACCTAAGAATGTAATTTGTGGAGATGAAATAAACCATTTTTACTATTATTATTATTAACGGTGAATTCGAATTTTAAATTAAATCACAATACATAGCCGTGTGAATTTGAATTGTTTTAAAATTTTAGAATTGCTGACTGGCAGGTAACAGGAGGGCCTTATTGGCCGATCGTCGTGATCGTGATTGGCGTTCAACTAGATGAAGGTTAAAATGACTAAATCATTCGTTCAATCGGCTTCTATGACCACATGTGACTGTGACATAAATGGTCCGCAATCGATTTTTAAGGTTGAAGCCGATTGAACGAATGATTTCGTAATTTTTAACCTTCATCTATTTGAACGCCGATCACGATCACGATTACCGGAGAATAAGGCGGAAGCTGTTACCTGCCAGTCAGCAGTTCTAAAACGGTATCGTGACTTAATTTAAAATTGGAATTCGCCGTTACTAAATTGAACTTTCTTTGAATTGTTGAATGGATGATAGTGACAAGGAGGCTATTTTTGTAAGTCAAGCTACTGAAAATATATTTTTCCTAAATTTTCAAAATTACTCGAAAACGGTATTCTAAAATGTCAAAAAAAAAACCGTAAAAATGATGTATAGACGCCAGCACATTCAACTACACCAATCTGTCAATTTTTTTACAGATTTTCAACTTTATCACAAAAGCATAAGGTTTACTTTCAATTGAGGAAATTTGGCAATTGAAATTGACAGACGCCAGCACATCAACTAAACGGACTAACTAACGGCTAGCTTGATGTGCAGGCTTGCGTCTGTACATTACCTACACATACGTTTTTCCCTCCAAAAGAATAGACTATTTATGTGCAATGCATCCTGTATATATTTTATCCTCACTTAATTTATGTAGCAACGACATTGTCGAGAATAAATAAATTCTAAGCACATAACGACATTTAAATTTCTTAGATCGCCGTAATTCACTTGTTGCATCTCAATTGCAATGATTGTTTATTTATCTTATTGCCGCTCTCTCAGTAAAACTGGCAACGTCGCAATACTTGTTTTATGTCATGTGTATGTAATAAAAAGTAATAATATGTGAGAACTAACATACTGCCATCCGATCCGAAACTAGGTAGAACCTGTACTGTGGCAACTAGATAGTTTATAAACATACCTTGACAACGTACAAAGCACACCCAGGCTCAAGAAAACTATATACAGGCCACACAAATAGTTGTCATGGGACTATCTTAATCGTTGCTCGGCACGAGCAGTATTGAATTGTATATCTTTGGTGCATGTTTACTTTTCCCCACCCAGGACAAATCTTACGTGATGAGCACGATTCTTTGTTTTGTTTCTAGGTGTAATTTATCTAATAATAGCTGTGCCCTGCTGTTTTACCCGCGTTAAACTTTATAAATTATAGCCTATGTGTTAATCTAGGATGTCAGCTAACTCCATACCAAATCAGAATCGCTCTAGCCGTATAGACGTGAAGAGGTAACAAACATACACACTCACACACTCACAAACTTTCGCCTTTATAATATTAGTGTGATCTAAGTATGCTTATCAGTTGTCTGGTTGCCATAGTACAGGCTCTGCCTAGTTTGGTATCAGTTGTCCCAAGATGTGTATTTACTTATTTGATGATTTTTTTTATTGTGGGTGAAGAAGCCTTTTGCCTTACGCGGTGATTTCTGCAACGACCTTGAGTCCTCCTCGACCAAGTAAGTGTTTATTAGATTTAGATCACTTGAACACATGGTCGATTACACGAAAAATAGTACTATTATTAACCTTCAACGAAGTAGTTTTCAATTTGACTGTATCTTTTGTTATTTTTTTTTATTGGAACATACAACGCGAACAGCATACTATATATGTGTCCGTGTGTAGGATAGAACAACGTTAAAATGATGTCTAGTCGCTCATCAAAGACACTTAAATTAACCTACTTGGTACTACAGCACTTTATAAAGGACACCATACTTTTGAAAAGTTACAACTGGTCTTTAACCCAGTTGATACGAATATCAACTGGGTCACAGAGAGAGAGTATTATATATTAAAAATACTGTTCCCGAAGGATGACGCTAGCGAAACAGAAAGATACTGTAAATATAACATGAACCGTAGTTTTTTTTGGTTTCATCACCATCTTCATGTCAGAGAGAAGTCCACCGCTGGACAAAAAATCTTGGGATATATGGCATAATCGTAACGCCTGGCGTATGGGTTAGCGATCGCAGAATTATGTTTATAGTATTCAGAAAACGCTAATGCACGTTCTCTGGTAGATAAATATTGTTTTGTTTAATTTGATTTAATAAATCTCTAACAATTTCGGTGTCGTTCCCTAATTACCTACATAAAAGGATATATTAATTGTTTGCAATATATAGCGTTGGCTATAAAATGTTAATACGATATCCTGTCAGAAGTCTACATAAAACTATAATAAATATCGTAGTCATAGTAATCTGGTCAATGCAAAGAAATAATATACCTTATATATAGGTGAGTATCCACTAAGTTTGCGTGTCAGCCTCGTTAAGATGCAGCTTACAAAACGTCTTCTCCTTGCGTGATATAATGAAATTTATTCAGCACTTGGGCATTTAACATACACTTGTACTTGTCAAACTCACAATGCAATACATAAACAAAGTTTTATACAGTACTTAAAGCAACAAAAATATTTTGAAATAGTCCGTTCGCGGTCTGTTTCGTCACATATATTTTTATTAAATCCTTAAATAAATAATAAATAGCAAGTTACTAAGCTATTATTGTTACACTTAGCAATAGTATATTAAAATTAAAGTATTGAAAACAAGGAGCAGTTGGCTAGCGCGAAAGGCACTCAACCAGTAGCTTGTTAAAAATGCACTCATTTTAAAATTGTAACTCTTATACCAGATGCTAATAGTTTCGTATCTTATCGTACTTATTAATAGTCAAACACATATATGCTCCTCTTCTTTAAATTAATATTGCGATATATCAAACTTAAGTCTGTATATTGCAATGTTCATTACTTACTTACTTATCGTATGGGCAGTAGTACAGTTGAACAACTCTGACACTAGGGGTCAGAGTTGTTCAAACCGCCCAGTAATGACTATTGTCTAATGACTTACAACCGGGAGCGACAGCTTACCGTGCCCCCCGAAGTATGGAGACGCTCAGAAATAAAATTCGCGGTCACCCATCTAAGGACTGACCGCGAGCCTAGTTGCTTAACCTCGCCGATCACTTACGGGCCGGACAGAGCACCTAGCTTTTTCATTTATAGATTAGGAGCATAGATGTGCATGACTTTCGATAAGTTAAGATTAAAAATACACAATTGTTTTACAATTTGCTTTAGTACACACGGCTACACATCAAGCTATACAGTTCCAGTATAAGGTGATCTCTCGTTGTATAGGATTTCGATACAATGACAGATCATCTTATATTGGAAATGTATAGCTTGATGTGTGGCCGTGTGTACAACATAGATACTTGTTAGCAAACTAAAAAATTAAGCTAAATTATTTAGTTTTTATCAAAACTCCAAACATCACAATTTGTGCAAATCTATTGCACAGATTTCCTATTGTTTACATTTTTAATGAATGTTGCCGAGTTCGATGGAAAAGGAAAAAATATGTTTTGTACACATTTCCACAGCCTATATACACTACAGAAAGAATTGTCCTGTTTGGGAATAGAACTTGTAACACAAGGATGCCGAGATCTACCTTTACCAGCTGGCTATGAGCGCAATTTATTGTGCAGACGCCAGCACATCCAGCCACCCCAATCTGTCTAATTTCTTTTATTAATTTTCCACTTTAAGTGATAAAGTGGAAAATCAATAAAAGAAATTAGACAGATTGGGGTGGCTGGATGTGCTGGCGTCTGTACAAGATGGATTTACTGGATACTCACCTTAATAATTTGTTAAGAAACAAACCATATTTATTCAATTAAAATAAGTGGAAAAATGTGCCTTATTAAGCATATAAGTTTGTATATTAAGTAATAATATAAATGTAATAAAGTTGTTAAGAGTTGATTAAAGAAATGTCCATTTAACGGTGAATAATGTATAATATAATTGCAAAGTACTAATTAACACATTATGTAAAGTATAAAACTTGTTAATGACAGCCTACCGAAAACTGATATCATCTATTCAGAACAGTGAACATTGTACAATATTATGTTTGCTCTGAGCGCAGTGTTAAATTAGTATTTTAGTTAACATTTATTAAAAATAGTCGCGAATTATTTCTAGTTAAACTTCAATATAGTAAGATCGTCTAAATCAACCAATTTATTATGCCTCAGGAGTCCTTGAATCCTTCATAGATTTATAAAGACAATAAGGTGTCACTAATTTAGTGAATATAATATGTATTTATAAATAAAAAAATCATTTACACATTACTATATTATCGTAATTATTGTACACACAGCTACATATCAAGCTATACATTTCCAATATAATATATAAAAAAATCCTATACAACGCGG
This sequence comes from Pseudoips prasinana, assembly GCA_951640165.1. NCBI lineage: Eukaryota > Metazoa > Arthropoda > Insecta > Lepidoptera > Nolidae > Pseudoips > Pseudoips prasinana. The sequence goes on from OX621239.1 coordinate 13,445,136, forward strand.
GATCAGCTTATACTGGAAATGTGTAACTTGATATGTAGCCGTGTGTACAAGTTCTGAGTATGTATATCAGTTTTCAGTATACTATCATTAACACCAGTTATAATGTAGAGATCTGATAATAATATTTTATTATTTTAATTTAATATTTAACTAATTTAGAGGATTATATATTTAAAGCCAAATATTATTGTTAAGTCATGGTATTTTGTACGGGTATTTAATTGCTGGGATACTATGTGCATGTTAAAATGTTAAATATCATTTACTGACACTGTTCTACTATTTTCTTAAGTGTGACTCTTCGATCAAGGATAGTACTAAATTCCCAATGAGCGCTTCAAAAACGGCCCGAAAAATAAGACCACAAATACTTTTGTGGTCTTATTTCAAATTTCGTTACGACGTCAAAACGCCGCAGTGCGCGTTCAAAAATTGTGCAAACAACCAAAATTTTGGAAGAAATATCTTTTTTTCGGTAAGTTTTAGTACTATTATTGATCGAAGGTGTTACTTGTTAAAATTGGCGAATTCTTTAGATCTAATTTTGTATACTTGTATAACACCAACAACCTCGCAGCACTATATAGCTAACACCATAAGCAACAACTTTTGTTCAACAACTTTCGATAATTTGTTTGATTTTCTTTTTTATCAGAGTGCGACAAACGAGCAAGTAGTTCACCTGATGGTAAGTGATCACCGCCGCCCATGTACACTCGCAACACCAAACGAGTCGCGGGTGCGTTGCCGGCCTTTAAGAGTCAGCAACAAGCGTTTTCGACCCTTCTCCCCACCCCTATAAGCTCTGGCGACCTTACACGCAGAAACACAACATTAAAATAATTAATATTATTATTAAGGAATGTCTTCTGTAAGATGGAGGTACTTCCCCAGTCAGGCTGCTCTTTGAGCGAATGTACGCTGTTCCCTTTTTCTTACAATAATAAGTATTAATCTAATTTCCCGTTTTAATGTTTATAACTCTACGTGCGCGTAGAGTTATAAACATTAAAACGGGAAATCCCAGGTCGCAGAGAAGGGCTACAGCGCTAGCGCCTTTAAACTTGACCCATATCTCTAGTTTTTTTTTGAGTTATACCCGAACTCGTAGAACAAAAGTTGTTGCTTATGGTGTTAGCTATCTAATCCTGCACGGTTGTTGGTGTTTTACAAGTAACCCTATGTAGTCGTCGAGACTGTAAGACTCCGTATTTATCAACAACAAATATAAAACTAACTACTTAAACCATATAATTTGGTCGTAACCGTCGTTTACGACCTAATTATATGGTTAAGTAGTTAGTTTAAAACACCAACAACCTCGCAGTACTAGATAGCTAACACCATAAGCGACAAGTTTTGTTCTACAACTTTTGATAATTTGTTAGATTTTGTTTCCGTATATAAACCAGTATTAATCTAATTTCCCGCTTGAATGTTTATAACTCTACGCGCATCACAAAGATTACGTAAATATACCTTTGAGAGGGCGCGGGGAAGGGGTGCAGCACTAGCGCCTTTAATACCCATTACCATATCTCTAGTGACCAGTCGTTTCGTGTAATTTTTTTTTCATGTATTGAGTTTTGCCCGAACTCGTAGAACAAAAGTTGTTATTTATGGTGTTAGCTATCTAATCCTACGAGGTTGTTGGTGTTTTACAAGTAACCCTATATAGTCGTTGTGACTGTAAGACTTCGTATTTATCAACAACAAATATAAAACTAACTACGTAACCACGTAACGTGTTAATGTTGTCTATATTATATTTCAGAAGCATTCATATTTATAAGTACAGATCTGTCAAATTTCTTTTATAGATTTTCAACTTTGTCACTTAAGCATAAGGTTCACTTTCAATTGGGGAAATTTTACAGATTGGGGTAGATTGACGTGCTGACGTATGTACATGATGAGTTAGGAAGTCCATAACTATTGAAGCAGTCCATACACATTGGGTTTTTACATTCGAGCGCTTTTAATTTTGAATTTCACTGAAGTCACTAAATACTGAAGAGTTCTTAAAGTCGCAACGATGACCTTTATATCGAGTAATTAATCCTTTTGATTTTACAAAGCCCTGTGGCCATGTTTGACCGAAAGTTCGAGCCCTAGACCAATATTCAGTGTTGTGCATCGTCTGTAAAATAATGGAATAATCTTGTACCCATCAAATGTGCAATATAAGAATGATTTCGTTTTCAACGTGAATCAATCTTATTTCCTTTCTAATGGGCTGAAATTATCTACTTCTTTAGCACTCAAGCTATTATACTACTAATAGTAAAAACTGGTAGTTATTTTTTAAATTTCTGTTAAATGAAACATGAAACATACAGACTTTACTTACATAATGTTACACAACTATGGAGATGTGTAACATTCTGTAAATGATAAACGGTTAAAAGAGTGTTGTCCATTTCTCTTACCAATACAACAAAACAATCCATAACTTGTTGTAGCTAATGCTGAGGTAGAAACCTTTGGCTGTCAGAGGGATGCAACTACGCATTCGTTTACTCTTTATATATGTTTTTTTGTTAATTTCTTTTGTATTGTTTGGTTAAACTCTTCCTTTATCAAGTTGTCCATATCCTATTAATGCAAAAGATGTCTCGAAAGGTCTTCTAGATTTTTCTGAAGGTTGTTTAGATTTTACTTTGATAAGACCGCCCATTGACTAGTAAAAATTGTGTTAATTGTATCTAATGTATTTGTGTATGTGTGAACAATAAATTTTATTCTAACAACCCACTTTATTTTTATCTGTTGTTGGGTACTACTATTGTGTTGAGAATCTGCCAATTTTAATAAACATGATTTAAATTCACGTTACAATAATAAATACAGTTCAACTAACAAACATTGTTTCATTCAAATAATTATCCTTTATTCATAAAAAAAAACCGTGACTGCACGTGTGGCGCAACGGCTAAGACAGTCGCCTCGCCTCTTCGTGTCACGGGTTCAAGTCCCGCGCCGGAAAAATATTTGTGTCCGACTATTATATGTTTGTAAAGTGCCCCGCGACACGGGGATTATATACCCTAAATAGCGCGGGTTTCTATGGAGCACCGGTTTCTAGGACCTGTAGGATAGCTGAGGCTTAGTAATAGGCTTCCATTGGCAAGGTACGTTGTTCCGACTGTTCGTTTGTCTGTCGGCCAGCCCGCTGACAGACAAAACGAACAGTCGGAACATGTGTATTCCTATGGCCGTTATAACAATTTATAATTATAAATATCTCGGGACATGTAACACACTGCCATCTAATCCCAAACTAGACAGCCTGTTCTATAGCAACCAGACAACTGATAAACCTACTTATAGACTCATACATATTATACACACATCAACAAAGTCTAGGGATACGTTATTTTGAAATCAAACATGGCTTTATTGTTTAAAACCTATTTAGTTTCCTTAAAAAGTTTATTTACAGATTTAAACCTTGTCTATTCTTTATTCAAAATTTAAAAATTAAAATGAGAAACAAATGAAAACACGCAAAGCACAGCGCAATCTTGAGTTGTATCTAATTTCAAGAAGTTGCATTAAAATTTTTTTTGCGTGTTAATTGAAGAAAACCTTTTAAATTGTTTTATTTTCTTTTCTCAATTGGTTGTGTAAGCTTTTTAGCGTCATGCCACGCCATCATTTGAGTCGAGATGAAATGTTACGGGCAGTTGGCATGTTACAAAACGGTGCTATTCAACGCGTCATTGCTGAGTCTCTGGGCACAAGCCAAAATGTGGTATCCAGGCTGTGGTCACGTTATCGCGCTACTGGAGATGTGGCAGAACGGCACACAGGTAGATATCGTGTTACCACTCAGAGACAGGATCGATTTCTCCAAATGACCGCCAGAAGACTACCCAATATCACAGCGATGCAACTAGTGCAAAGGCTCCAGGAGGGTCAGCAGCTGCTGGTGAGCGACCAAACCGTGCGAAGGAGGCTGCATGAAGTTGGTCTTCATGCTCGCAGACCGCTACGAGTCCCAGCGCTGCGACGTGGCAATCGCGGTAGGCGACTTTTATGGGCTCAAGAACATTTGACATGGAGTGATCAACAATGGTCATTGGTGCTGTTCACTGATGAGTCCCGCTATGGATTTCATCCAGATTCGAGACGAACACGCGTTTGGAGAACTCCAGGCAGGGTCAGCCGTCTCCGACATCCACAGGAGGTCCACTCTTACCAAGGCGGGACAATTATGGTGTGGGCAGGAATACGAATCGGCGGACGAACCCAACTCATTTGGATTCAGGGCAGCATGACTGCCCATAGATACCGTGAGGAGGTAGTAGAACGTGTCATTGTCCCGCTCAGGGCCCTAACGGGGCAAGAATTTCAGCTCATGCATGACAATGCACCTTCCCATACAGCGCGGCTGGTGAGGGCCGCCCTTCGAGAACACGATGTTCAGGTATTAGATTGGCCTCCACAGTCGCCAGACTTAAACCCAATTGAACACGCCTGGGACATGTTACAGCGAAGAGCATTGAGGGATTTTCCGCCCAACTTGACAACAGAAGAACAACTTTTCGAACATTTAAAAAGAACTTGGGACTGCATACCCCAGCAAGACATTGACACCTTAATTTTAAGTATGGAAAATCGTTGCCGCTGTGTGATTAATGTTAGAGGAGGAAATACCGATTACTGATTATCAGATTTGGTAAGATTTTTATTCATTTAATTCGATTGAATAATTTTATAAGAATAAAATGTTTTTGTTCACTCAGTAATTTTCTATGGCTTAATTAATTTAAGACTTTTATTAATTAGAAAAACAAAATCGCATCGTGTTGTTAATGTTTAAATATCGGCCATGAAATTATCTTTAATTCTTCCATTTACAGTCATAACAAAATGTTTATAGTTTTCTAGATAATCAATGAAATGTTCAATATCCCTAGATTGTGTTGATGTGTGTAGATACATTACATCCCGACAGAACAAATAATCACATAAATATTTGTCTGGGTGGAAATCAAACCCACAAACTCTAACTTAGCAGTCAGGGTGACTAATAGACCAACAGGCAAGGTGTGCGTCACGATTGCTCCGCCACGTTCTCCAAACAGAAAAAGACATCGCTAAAATTTTTGTCGAAATTAGTCAAAATCGAAGGAATCAAACCAAAACTTTGTCAAAGCAGAAATAAAGAAGTTACAGGGGTTTTAAGTTGGCCGCGCGAACGTAACGTGGAGGATTGCGCGGCCATGGAGGTCTCAACAACTACTTGGGATAGAGATCTAATTCTTTTTGTTAATTGAACATTTAATTTGTCAACAATTGTCGAAAAAAGAAGTATAAGACTAAGATGACTATTTCACGGCCGCGCAATCGTGCACTTGACGTTTCTTTAATCTCGATTACTTCTTCAAAACTTAAGATTTCATGGAGTAAAACTGTTACTAGAAGAAAGGTTTTAATATGTCCAAGTACTGAAAGCATTTAATTCCACCAAAGTTTATTTAAACAAACGAAATCAAGCCAAAACAAAAGTTACGTGGCCGCGCAGTCGTAACGTTACTTTGAACGCTAATATCTCATTATCTATCATTGTTAAGGTTTCGGTGTGAACATCCATTTATTCGTAATATTAACCTCATCAGATTGTCATAATATGACAATCTGATTCTTCTCTTGCTGATTGTTTCTTTTGCTCATGTTTCCGAAATATTTCTTCATCGCATGTTCCTGTCTTATACTGTGTACATGTATTACATTGATCCTTTTTCGGAATATAAATATCTAAGTTCATAGCTTTCAAAGTATTGTAGAAGGTTTTCCAGGATGAAGCAATTTTGTTATGTGTTTGGCACTCATCTTTATATAAGCGGTACATCTCTCTTAGACTAGACCACAAGGGCTCAACGTAGAGCTTACTGGATGACGCTCGACAATAATGGCTTTCTACTTTGGGCAGTGAATTCAGGAATTGCTCTAGATTCTTAACAATGTTTGATCTTTGTCGTGGGGTCTGAGCTTGGTGTTCTTAGTTTTCTTGGCTTGTACTGGGTTGGTCTGATAAAATCCACGCGCGGACAGTCTTCTCACCGATATTTAAAGTGTTGATAAACATATTTCGGCATACACGTTTCTTCACATCATTTTCTTTTACAGTCAAGTAGAATGTAAATCCAGTGTTTTTTCTTGAAGTAGCAACATTAGTAGTCTATCTTCTATACTTTGGACGTGCCTGCAATACATATCCAGTGACGTAAACCTTTTTAGCCTCCCAAGATGTCAGATTACAAAAGTGCGAATGTATTCTATCATCATCACAAATCGTATCGCAATTGAAATCTTGCCTTAGGCATCCTTTAACTGTTGTCGGCTGTGGATGCCCATTACATCATGGACCCAGGCATTTAGCTTCTTTAATTTTAGTTTGCTTGTATTTCCCATTTTCCTGTTTTTCAAATCCAAGATAAGACTTCCCCTCTAATCTTAACTTAGCATTTTTCAATCTCTTCCACTCATTTATGTTAACTTGCCCCTTACGCGTTCTTGGTTTTGGTTGTTCTTGATCTGGAATATTTTGGTCCGTATCCGATATGGATAGCGGTTGTTGTGTCGTTTCATCAGCCACCGAGCAATCTTGTGTTGAAATTTCAACCACTGATCCAACACAATCATCTGCTTGTACATCAGTGTCATACTCACTTTCGGGTGGGGCATACAATTCATCCGATCCTGAACTAAAATCAGCATCTAATTGATTTTGCGTGACTTCATCGTGCCTTTCAAGTTCTACAGGATGGGTCTGTGTTGTGTACTCCATTATACCATGAAACTCATTGGGCGTAAACGCCCTTATCTCGGGCGTTAGTTCGGCTTCCGATGGATGTATAAGCCATTGTTGCTCTCTAATATTATGCTGTTCTTCGATGGGTTCTGCTGTCGCTGATTGTACTTGTGCACCTGCCGCATTAATGACTTTTTTCGTAGAGCCCCCTGACTTAAGCAGCGCTGACTAACTGAGCTAGTCTAGCTCTTCGCTGAATTCACCGGTACTAGTACTAATAACTAGCTTCAACAAGCGGCTGATTCTAGCTCGTGACATTATAGTTAAGTTATGTTTTCTGTTACTCCTGCAACAAATAACGTAATCACTTGTCAAATGCAATGGCTCCTATGTCAATTTTTATTTTACCCAAGTATGATTATTGCAAAATATCCTTTGTCAACAAAATAATAAAACGTCTAATTGTTTCATACAAAAAAAGGTTAATTAACTCCTAACTTGAGTAATTTAACCTAAGTAATAAATTGAAAAACATTTATAATCACAATCATCAAAGAATGAACTCAAAAAGAAAAAAAATGTGAGGTTAGTTTTATGTTAGAAATTTACTTCTTTGTTATGATTAAAAATATAACGTAATATTACGGTCTGTTAGATTAAATTACATAAAAAAGAGTTAATTACTTACCTACAGAACAAATCAATAACGTGAAATAGTCATCTAAGTCTTATACTTCTATTTTCGACAATTGTTGACAAATTAAATGTTCAATTAACAAAAAGAATTAGATCTCTATCCCAAGTAGTTGCTGAGATCTCCATGACCGCGCAATCCTCCACGTTACGTTCGCGCGGCCAACTTAAAACCCCTGTAACTTCTTTATTTCTGCTTTGACAAAGTTTTGGTTTGTTTCCTTCGATTTTGACTAATTTCGACAAAAATTTTAGCGATGTCCTTTTCGCTTTGGATAACGTGGCGGAGCAATCGTGACGCACACACAGGCAAGTCGACTTTACTAATTATGGAGACTCCCATATAAGATATGTGGGATTCGTAGGTATGCGATGTTCTTTCGGGTGGTTAATGAAATTCTATAAAATATATTATGTACTTAGTCATATACATTTTTTAAAATGAACCTCCCAGTACTTATTTGGCTAATTTTGGAAATAAACGGCTTTCCAAAAAATGAGTAAATCAAAATAGGCATTGCTTTTTTTTTCTCGAATTATGCAGGTGTTTCATGTTAAACTGTAACCTAGACGGTGAAGTTTTGTTCAGCTAGGCGCTGAACAAAACTTCACCCTTTATTAAACGACTTCGACTGCAGGTGTGGCGAAGCGGCTAAGACAGTCGCCTCACCGCTTCGTGTAGCGGGTTCGAGTCCCGCGCCGGGAACTATTTGTATGACCCATAAATAGTCGTTCTGATCTGGATGTAAATTCTGTCCGTCGATTATATGTTTGTAAAGTACCCCGCGACACAGGGATTTGATTCCCTAGTTCGGGCATTGTCTTTAAAAAAATATAAAATAAAAACATGTAGTTCGCATTTAACCTAGGAGTCTTCCATTAATAGAGGCGAGTTTGAGTTCCAGCCGTCTAGCAAGAACTTCATCTACCGGGCCGTTGTTCTAATACCTCAACAAAACCATCGGCGTATAATAAGTTTAACGTCAAGGTCCTGCTTCAAATCCCAGGTCGCGACAAAGGGTTAGTTGGATTTTTGGCCATGATAATCATCCCGGAATCTGGAAGTTGTCTTGAACACGCCCCCACGCTTCAGAGTATCTGTAAAGCTTCTCGATGGTGTCCCATAACCGTCCTATAGGCAATAGAGAGTGCACACTTTTATGGTCTGTAATATTTCCTGCTAAATTGGCTAACTTCGTTGAGGTTGTAGTCCGCTCCATAGCCGAAATTCCCGAACCGGTTTCAATGCAGCTTTTTTCTGAAGGTCAGTTTAATCAAGTCAATTATTAGCTCTGTTTCTAAAAAGAGCTGCTTAAGAGTTACAATTATAATATCCTGGGTGGGACATTATTTACACACGGCCACCTGATCCCAAACTAAGCAGAGCTAGTACTGTGGAAACCAGATAACTGATATACTACATATACTACTTTTCTTTTTTAAATACTTACTTATATCGATAATTACACCCAGACTCAGGACAAACAGACATGTTCATGCACACAAATATTTGTGTCGGGTGGGAATCGAACCCGCGACCTACGGCGTGACACGCAAGCATTTGCCAACCACGCCAACAGGTACCTATTATATAACCACGCCAATAGTTATATCTGTAGGTAAGACAATTTGGAGTTTTATACGCTTCGACGTTTAGCCCATTATATTTCCTGATCCTAACATGTACCTAGATAATAAGTAGATACTTATTTAAGCCTTTAAGTTTGAGATCCCAATACCACAGACAGACTCAAACTTTAATAGCCCTCTTTTGTTGTCGGGTGTTAAAAATATGTAGTCTTTATAACTGCTTTCAATAAACCTGTTACTTAGATATCTTCCACGTAGGTAATTAAGGTTAAGTTGTAAACTAATTAGCTAAATATAAAATTATTTAAATTCCGAGATTGTGTACTATATCATTCAGTATTAATTCAGAAACACTGTTAATTAGTCGTTTATGAAATGTTCACTCGTTTCATATTGTTATTTTTAATTTTAGTGAAAGTTATTATAGCATCTAGTAAGCATGAATCTCAAAGTGATCCTGCCTTCTCTGAGTCATCCAACAAAGTTATAGGAAAACATTCGCGGAATTATGAAGTTGACGAGGTTTTGGATTTTATACATAAAAAAACTTCGGAAAAGTCTAAACGAAAACATCACATGCCACACAACAATGTACGAGGGAAACCGAAAAGGAAACTTCCATTTCGACATTCAAGGCCGGGATTCAATTTTTTTTAATGATTTGGAATCAATTTTAAAAAACATTATGAATACAGAACCACGTTTTTCAAATTTCGCAATGAATAATTTTGAGATTCCAGATATCGATCCAATAACATCGTGACCGTTTCAACCTGTCGATGTGTTTACCGTCCGACCGTACCGTCAAGAACAAAATCAAGGTAAACACACAGTCTTCGAAGAAACTGGTTTGCTCTCGGATAAGCCTCTGAATATTAATCTCTCGTATCAAGGTACCTCGTCAGTAGGAACGCGTCATGCTACAAGGAAAAACGCTAGGAAACATCATAATGAATATAAGATAGATGTCCGGAAAGATTCCGCGTAATTAGGTAATCATTTTAATAGAATCGCGCTGAATAACAGTTGAAATTGTAACTACTAGATACTTATTTATTAAGTTAAGACCTTAATAATTATCAAATTAGAAAACAAAAGGAGGTTATCAATTCGATTGAATCTTTTTTCATATAAATTACGCGATTTATCATTTTTGTGAGAATTGATTTTCATAATTCTTATTCGATAAAGAAGCTTTCGAAATAGTCGAATACATTTTGTTTCAATCGGTTATCATAAGGAAAGGTTTAAGCTGATGACGTCTTTATTAACCTACCTACTAATTCCCAACTAAAATAAATCATAGGCAGGTAGGACTTAAATGTTTTCGTATAAAAATAAGTCATAAGTAGATATTTAAATGTGTTCCGCGTACAACGATAACGAGTTTCGAATGCCGAGACAGATTTGCATATCAAGTATTCTAACAGGGGATGACGACCGTTCACAAGTTCTACTGATTTTTGGTGATTAAGTATTTAAATAGTAATTCAAACAGGTTTAAGAAGGAGAACATAACTCGGTACTTAAGTGAAGAGCGTCTCAACCGTGCACACTGACATAAACATACATCGCAGTTCGTCCGGCAAAGACGAGCGCATCCTCCATATAATTATTGTGTTTTAAATACAAATTAAAACATGAAATTGTTACAAACTTTGTTCGTGGTTGTGCTAGTGAGTTATGAGTGCAAAGGAGGTTTATTGGATGGAATTTTAAATAGTGCACATCAGGTACATTCGAAAGTGCATGAAGCAGCTGGTACTATCCTGGGCGGAATAACGCACGGACTTAATTTTGGAGGTCAGGTTAGTCTTAACGCTAATAGTCAAGCCAGTGGACATCATAATCACCACCATGTACCGAACAATGGAGGTTATAAACCGGGAAGACCTGATGAGACAATCATAGTTGTAGTGGAAGAAGGATCAGATTCAAATAGACCATATGGACAGTCGAACTACAACGGTGGCGGAACACAAAATAATAACAACTATAATCGACCATCCAGTTCCTACCCAAATCAAAATGAGTATGGAAACCAAGGCAACAATTACAACCAAAACGAAAACAACAACTGGAACTCTAATAGCCAGCCCGGAAAACCCAACAATTATGGTAATTACAACAACCAATATGGAAATTCCAACAACCCAAATGGAAATACCAACAACCAATACGGAAACCCAGACAATCAATTTGGTAATCCTAATAACCAATTTGAAAAACCTAATAACCAATACGGAAATCAAAACAACCAGTTCGAGAATCCAAATAACCAATATGGTAACACCAATCGACCCAATAGCAATCAAAACAACTATGGTTCTTATAATCGACCATCTAATGTGCCAAATCATCAAGAGCAAACGACTGAACATGTAAACATTGCCGAAAATAATCCCCCCAGAGATGATGTGAAGCCTGCACCTAATGGTAATTACAACAACAAACCGCTCGACACAACTCATAAACCGCATAATTATAATAATCAAGAAAAAACAACAAAAAAACCAGGTGATGCAGATTATCCTTTATTTGTTCCGCTTGGACCTAACGACTACGTATACGGTGGCGACAAGATAGAGGTCAATGCCCCTAAGAGAGAAACCACAGATAACAGTAAACCAAAACCTGCTGAAGACGAGGATGAGGCTTTCCCAATTGACATCAGAATAGGAGACGCGGTATAATATTCCAAAGTCTATATTATGTAAGTTAAATAAGTCATGACGATTTAGAAAAAAATGTTCTTAAGGGGCTGATAACAGCTAATTTGATTTATTCCGCTAGCTTTAAGCCTTTATTATACTATTAGCTAATGAAAGGTTAAAAACATGTATTTCGAATTAGAGTGTATTCTAAAGAACTTCCAAAAAATCCAATAGAACACTGTTGATTTCAGTAAATTCTTAAAAGAAAAGAATCTTCACAAATGTCATCTTAATAGATTTTTATTTTATATAAATGCTATCAGAAGATATTTATAGTTTTTTCATAGTTTGTTTAACTAAAATCTGTTATTTAACTTTGATAGTTTTCTGTTCGCACGATTGTGATCCGTCCTTACACGGCCTCACGGGCGGCATTCATTCTTTTAACGTTGGTCGATAGATTTGGTGGACACGACTGCACGCAGTCAAGTAGACATTTTCCACGGACGGCAGGCTCTGCCACGATGCTCGCGCAGCATAAAAAAAATTCTAACACCAGTTTATAAGTTGTCATTGTAACTAACACACATGGAATTTATTCTGAATTAAATTATTATTATTATTGACACGAATTGGTTGTTGTCTGCCCCTTAACTATTAGATACGTAAGTGCTTATAATTTGTATACGTAATTATTAAATGACTAATAAATAATTTAATATCGTTTCCAGTTCTACAAAGTTTTTTTGCATGTAACTTAATCTGTATATTTACTTATCTACAATGTCTTATTACATATAAATACACAAGTTAAGGGCCAGTCTAACGCAAATGCAAATCAGGTGTTCAGATCTACTGGAACTTGCAATGCTAGGTGTTTTTTTTATATATATAACTAGGACGACTTACCTCAATTTCTGTTGACAAAATTACCTGATACTAAAATAAGTTTAGTCGGTAAATTCTTCCACCCTACAGCCTTTCCTGACGTCAAGAACAGGGCAGGAGAATTAAACCCTGAAATTGCCTTAGCCTTTAATTATAATATTAATGTGATCTCTAATATTATGAAGGTGAAAGTTTGTGAGTGTATATGTACCTTATGTTACTTCTTCACGTCTAAACGGCTGGTTTTCGTAAACGGCAATTTTAAAGAAATTTGGTATGGAGTTAGTTAGTTAGTTAGCTGTCACCCTCGATTAACACATAGGCTGTAATTTATAAAGTTTAACGCGGGTAAAACCGCTGTGCACAGTTAGTATACCGTAATCACCACGCTACGCAGGTTGGCGATCGCAGTTTGATGGTCATAGAAAAAAGCTGCTGCCCGTTTTTGGTAGGTATTCCCTCGGTCTACTGTAGGTATTTCTACGCGCCCCACAGGTTGAGATGATGATATTCTATGCCATCACCACACAGCAGTGACGCATCACACTAATATTACACACTAATTAATAAAGTTTAACGAGGGTAAATCCGCGGCGCACAGCTAGTTAAAAATAATTGCATACCTAAAAGAACACTACGTAAAATTCGAATATCGTGTCAATAATGTAAGTATTGAACGTAGGTACTAACGCTTATATTCATGTTTCGAATTTTAAACGGGTATTCCGTTCCAATTTCGAAAACACAAACGATATTTTATAACGTTTTATTTTATGCCACAGGAGAGATCTTCAAGATCTAGGGACATTCGCACACGGCCATCTCATCCCAATCGAAGCAGAGCTTGTACTATGGAAACCAGATAACTGATATACTACATTTATACTACTTTTCTTTTGTAAATACATACTTATGTAGATAATTACACCCAGACTTATGACAAACAGACATGTTCATGCACACAAATATCTGTCCTGGGTGGCCCACGACTTGCGGCGTAAAAAGTAAGTATCTACCCACCACCCCAACCGGCCCATCATAACTATCATTACACTAATATTATAAAGACGAAAGTTTGTGACTGTGCGAGTGTGTAGGTATGTTTGTTACTTCTTCACGGCTAAACGGCTGAAACGATTTTTAATAAAAATTGGTATGGAGTTAGCTGATACCCTTGATTAACACATAGGCTATAATTTATAAAGTTTCAGGCGGGTAAAACCACGGGGCACAGCTAGTCATCATATAAAATCGAACGACAGATACCTATAAAGTTAATCATCATCATATCAGCCGAAAGACGTCCACTTCTGGACAAAGCCCGCTAAGGAGCTCCACAATAGGTGTCCTGCGCTGCCCGCATCAGCCTAATCCAAAGTTACCAAAACCTTAAGTTACTTATCATCTAATCCACTCATGTATTGTATTCGCAACCTTGCATCTTATACAGAGGCTTTTCTATGACTTTACTAAAAACGAAACGTACGACCGAGTTCGAGATCTTTTCGGTTATGCAGCACTATGATTGGTTACTGTCGTGATGACGCGATAATTTGGAATTCGTGCAAATGTTTCGTTTTCCATAAACTTGTATATTATTATAAGCCTCTGTAGGTAGTTAGGTAATCTAGCGATTTTTTTTAATAGTAGGTACTTGTGTACTATTAAAAAATAGCTAGAAATAAATAGGTAAGTAATAAATAAGTAGGTACTTAGTCAGCCCATAGCCAGCAGCTGTAACCGGCCCGCAAGTGATCGGTGAGGTTAAGCAACTAGGCTCGCGGTCAGTCCATAGATGGGTGACCGCCAAAGTGATTAAATTTCTGAGCGTCTCCATACTTTGGAAGGTAAGTTAAGATGTCGGTCCCGAATGTAGCCATTAGGTAACAGTCGTTAAGGCATGGCCTGTGCGGCTTGAACAACTAACTCTAGGGTAACCACTGCCCATACGACAAATAAATAAGTTACTTATACTGCTGTTTGTTAATTAGTAAAACGATAAGGATAAGTACTAACAACAATCCGTAGAATTTATATATAATAAATTTAATTGAGTATAATTATACTTTGCAATCTTGGTAAGTACAGACGACAGCATATCAAGCTACCCCAATCTAACAAATTTCTTTTATAGATATTTATCTTTATCGCAAAAGCATAAGGTTCACTTTCAATTGGGAAGATTTGACAGATGGGGTAGCTTGATGTGCTGTCGTGTGTCTGTACCTAACATCATGTAATCGTTTGGACTTTAAGTATAATACAGTAAATAAAGGGAAGTATAGTTACCTACGTAAATGTTACCCGATATATATATTGGCATTGGATAGACTGAATGTGTGCAAAACAAAATTTTACCGAATGGCAACATTAATTCAAATGTTGTGCAATTTAGGTATTTGTAAAGCTTTTGATGGTTTTATATTAATTTAAATGCATTAGGCTACAATTTACTTACAAGGTAAATAGTTTATTAATGTTGCCGATTTTAGTACTAAAAACAAAGGATGACAAAAATGATAATACATATACCATAATATCATTTTTGACATGCCGTAAGTCCTACCTTTTTTTTTTCTTCGGCTCCTATTATGGAGCAATGGCTTACCTTCTGGGCGCACAATATGTAGTCGGAGAGTAATCTTAACGATTACAAAGAAAATTATATTATCTGTGGTATAATATACCAACTACTTACTTAAAATAAATGAATAGTAGCTGGCATGTGAGGAAACACACCTTAGCATTCTGACTACATAAACGGCACACGCTGATAGGTACCTACCTTCATGTTTTAGCTACATCACAGTATACACACTTAAATCTATCAACTTAGTTTGAAAATCAAGACTAGGTATAATACTGTATCATATATTTGGAGGTGAAACTCTATAGAACCCGATTTCATACCACCTCCCGAAGCAATACACGCAGTTCTAAAATATATTTGTAGCAATATTAATTCCTCGCTCCAAACTGCTTGCTCAGTATCATTATTTGATCATAGTCTACATATATAGGTACTTAATGTGTATCTACTGAGTGGGTGACGCCATAGAAAGTCGCCATCCCATCTCATCCCGTGCGTGCCTTTGTCCCGAGGGAATATCTATCAGAGAACGGGCAGCAGCGTCTCTCTGTGTACTATCTGTACGTCTGCAAAGCGTGGCGATTATGGCATATCGGTCCAAATTATGGACACAACACCATTGTGGAAATCTTTTGGCTGACATGTAATCTAAAGATAAACTAAACTGAGCGCTCAGCAATGCATGAGTGATTATCCTCAGTATTCATAGGCTATGGTAACAGTTTACGATTAGACGGGCAGTATGCTTGTTTATTAACATGGTTGTGTAAAATACATGTATTAGGTATATATATAAGTACTAAGATAATTATCTATAGATATAGAATCCATTCTATTAACAAAGAAGGCGACTGTACCAACTCGAAAAATAGTAATTTTCCATTTATAGCCTTGACGCAGCCATCATTAACGTGCCTTCCTACCTAACGTCTTGGCCTTAAATGAGTGCAAAAAGCGTGAAGCCAAATGAACAACAAACAGATTCCTTATTATACCTCCAGCTGTTTATCTATAAACACGGTAGATTATTATCTTCTACTGTTACTATTAATATAAATGATAAGGTGATCCCATAAATGACTGGGTAACTTGTCATGAGTAAATTATTCATCGTGTGTATATTAGCATTAGAAATACTACACAGTCGCGGGCAAGATACAGTTGTGCAGCTTCCAAGTGTTCAACCTGCGTCGAGTTACGCATACACTCGCGATATTGAACGCAAACCAGTCTCCGGTCAGGAATACTTCGATATCCGAACGCCGCCGGTAACAACTCGCCTTTATACGAACGAGCCCCGACGAATTGATCGCAGCCAGTTACGAATTCAACAAAGTGGCAACTTTAACCTTCCACAATCGACCTTTAAAGACGACGAACCACGACGGAAACTCTTTTTATCAGTAAAGGTACCATTGAAGATGGAAAGACCTTTGGACAAATCGTCGACCAACAACACAATTGTGCGTGAACTTAATAAGGAGACAACACCATCACCGGATAACTCAGTTTTACCTCAAAGTATAGCAGGAACACAGAATCCAACAACTGGGGAGAATGTTAATGTAATGCTATTACGTGATATTAAGGAAATTCCTGTGGTGACCATAGACGAACGGTCTAATTTCAGTGCTGACCCTTGCCCTACGGGACAGACCAGAGTGAACGGAATGTGCGTTCAAATGTGCAATTTGGACGAGTGACAACCTTGAAGTGCGACTGATATTCGATAAATTAATGTGTTCTTAGCAAAGGTATGTTTTTGTGGTCGACGTTTCGTCCTCCAATTACCATTGAATAATTCAAGCCGGACTATGCATGCAATAATTAATATTATCGGCTAGTACACATATAAAAAGTCAAATGTAGTTATTAGACAATGTCTAATATACAAAACATCACTTAGATTTCCAGACGAGGTCCTTAAGTTAATTAAGTACTAACGTGTTCCTAGTTGAGATTTTTAGATTTGACAACATAAGTGAACAAAGTCAAGTGTAATATTATCAGCTAGTACCTACACATATAAAAAGTCAAGTGTAGTTATTAGATAATATGTCTAATATACAAAACATCACTTAGATTTCCAGACGAGGTCCTTAAGTTAATTAAGTACTAACTTGTTCCTAGGTGAGATTTTTAGATTTGACAACATAAATGAACAAAGTCAAGTGTACAATCTATGAGTATTTATGAAGTAAGTACCTACCTATCAATGTGAATTCGGTCAAGTTTTTGAATCATAAACAAATCAGACCTTGCAATTTAATTAAATGTAAATTAGCCATAGCTATAATAACTCTTATTTTTTTAATTCGAGTCAATTGTGGACTGTGAACTGATATATTATTTTCCAATCCATTTCACACTCCAAATATCTCAAATTAAAATAAAATGAGTTATGTTAGTTCAATAGTCCGATTTAGAATACGGTGTTACTGATAAAGAAAAATAAAGTATGAGATTCATAAATGCTAATCATGTTAAGTAATACTACTTATTACTGTCTGTGTAAAACGACTTACTACACAATAGCATTTTTATACTACTTATATGATAACTAAACCAAAAGTTATTTAGCGGGACCGGCATCTTCGATTCGTATTTACATTTTGCCACTTATTTATGTTAAACACGTTCTATGATAACTATTTTTAACAAACCAGTTTATAGGTTTGCTCTGTGCAATAAATAACTTATAAAATATAATGAAGTACCGTGAAACGGAGCTAGTGAATAAAAATCCCAAGGCGAATGGGGAACAACATGTTACCTCAGATCAAATAAAGACTTTTTAATTGATCTGAGCATGTTGCTTACATATAAACGTAGGTTGTTATATTCTCTTTGCTTACGTATGGACATCCATAGTCGCGGACGCCATTTCTATTGGGTACCTACCTATTTTATCGTAGATACCTAATATAATACACTGACTTGATTATAAACATATTGATTGCAGACTTAATTTAATTAATAAGGATTCCTTCGATTTGAGCCATTAAAAACATTTTAACGACACGCCGTTTAAGGCCCAGACTTCCGCGCGCAGCTTTCTCACTCGCACATTCAGATTACATGCTACATTGTTGTCAGCATTTTCAAAGAATGTGCATCGATCATTTTGTCAGATTAATGTTCTAAAATATTCAGAACACTAAGCCTTCACTTGTATATGTTTCATACTCATCAAAACAAATCCATCGACATTAAAAAAATTCTAAATTAAAACTTATGCATAAATTTATGACTGAAGCCCATTTTAGAAAGTACAAGCGTAAAGTGCAAGCGAGATGGCTGCGCGTTAAAGAGAATCCATCAACATATGTAAAATAGGGAGCGCCCCATTAATGGTACTTCACCGTATGTGTAAGTCCCCTAGACATAATGTAAAGAACTTATTTAAGTAAGTAGGTATATAAATCTGAATTAAATATTATTTTATAGCAATGTACGCTTTTATTACAAATGGAGCTCTAAAATAAAGATGTGCGATATTCGAACCCGCTTAATTATCATAATCCTAATCGTCTTGTGGCACCATACAGATTGTTTGATTTTTTTCTTTCTGAGAAAATTGTTAAGCTTTATGTGAATTGATTTTAGAAAAACCCCTATTTTATTTATATAGATTCTTTCAATAGATTAAATAGCTTTAATTTCTTTCTGAGAAAAATATAAATCTTTTTAATATATAGAGAGAATCTATATTAAAAAATTGGGTTTTTTTTTGGAAAATTTATTCATATAAAGCCACATCTTAAAAATATATATATAAATACCTGTAAACCCTGCAATACTTTAATTGACTAATAAACGGGGTTACCAAAAATATATATCTCAAAGGACAGGAAAATGGGTATTTTTATTCGTACGAATATCTTCCATTAAAATTCATTAAACTATGAAACACCGCTTAAACGTGTTTCAAAGACCTTCTCCGAAATGGGTGTAATTAACTGAAGATATTTTATATTTGCCTTTGTTGGCCAAATGCAATTCGAAATTTCAAAAGCAACTCTAAAGGATTGAAATGTCTTTTTGGAATTTTGTAAAAACCTTCTGTATCCTGGGGTAGTGGCAGCGGAAACATAAACGATAGCAGGTTGGTGGTGTAGCAGTGGCAGCATTGGCATCGGCAGTGGCAGCAGCATTGCAGCTGCGGTAACCGTGGGTAACTAGTTAAGTATTTAACAAAACATTTTTGAGTTACAGTTCTATGTATGGGGAACCCCCAAAATTATTGTTATTTTTCTATTTTTGTCTGAAAATCTTAATGCGGTTCACAGAATACATCTACTTATCAAGTTTCAACAGTACAGCTCTTATAGTTTCGGAAAAAAGTGGCTGTGACATACGGACGGACAGACAGACAGACATGACGAATCCATAAGGGTTCCGTTTATTGCCATTTAGCTACGGAACCCTAAAAAAGCACCGTCTCCGAGAGTTCCGTGACTCCCGTGCCTACAGAAAGTTATAAAATAAATCTTAAGATACTAAAAACTGGATCGTATGATAAAATGTGTCTGTAGATAATTTTAGTGATTTCAGCTAGTAGAAATATCGTATGCTCTTAATGAAGTATAAAACTACTAAATGCTCATAAGATTTTTTGTACAAGTAGTACATTATGTTCAAACTTAAAAATAAATCTTATAGGTGGAATAAGCAATAATATGTAAAACTAGGGTTGTAACGGATCTTCGCCTCCGCTTCCGTTACTGCGGAAGTTCCGCATGAAATCGTACCTTCGCATCCGCCTCCGCCTCCGCAATTTCTTTGCGGAGTTATAACGGAGTTTTATTTACGGCATAATCATATATCTCCGCATCACCCAAAGGTCGACTGGCATAGAATGCCTTTAGCATCAATTCCGCCTTTGTCAACATCATCGTCATATCAGCCAAATGACGCCCACAGCTGGACAAAGGCCTTCCCCAAAAATATCCACTTCAGCTTGGCAATTCTTCGGGTTAAGTCGCTTACTTTGGTTCGCCTGCGAACCTCAGCATTTCCCATTCGATCTCGCAGGGAAACTCCAAGCATAGCTCTTTCCATTGCTCTATGGGTGACCTTGAGCCGCCTGATAAGACCTATAGTGAGCGACGACGTCTCTGTTCCGTTAGTCATTACTGGCATCGCACACTGGTCCAAGACTTTCGAATTGAGACACTGCGGTATATGGGACGACAAGTTATTGAGTAGCTTCCCGAATGCTGCCCAGCCAGCAGAAAACAACTTGTAAACATGGCTCATGGCATTGTGATTGGTCTGTAATTTTTCAAGAGGGTATTATCGCCTTTTTTGAAGAAGAGCACCACCACACCTCTGTGCCATATTTGTGGCGTTTGACCTTCTATTATGACGGTGTTAAATAACTTCTGAAGGGCCCGTCCATCATCACCAGGCGCCTTGTTGTTCTTAAGCTGTTTGAGAGTGATTCTTATCTCGCACATGCTGATGTCCGGGATGTCTTCGGTGAAGTGTCGGGTTAGTCGTGCTCTGGGATCTGAGGCACAACTATCGACAAGTGACTGGGTACTCGTATACAGCTGCCCATGGAACCTCTCGATCTCTCCCAGCAACTCAGTTCGAGACGTGACGATTCTGCCATCCTCAGTCTTCAGCTTCGTCAGTTGGCTCTGTCCGACACACAGTTCTCTTGCTAACACTTTAAGAGCCTTTATTCCGCTCGATGGCTTCTTTAATACATTTTGTATTAATTGGGCGCATGTCGCGAGTCAAAGACTTTGAGATCTGTCTGTTGAGCTGCCGGTATCTGGTAGCATCACCAAAAGATGTCAAAACCATTTTCCGTGTTTCTTTCTTTATCTGCAGGGCATAGTCAGAGATCTTTTTGGTTCTGTTTTTACGGCGGGCCTTGAAGACCTTAGACTCAGCCGTATGGACGGCATCTACGAGCCTGTCGTGGTATGACTCCACTTCCCCGCAATTCGAGCACTTCAGTTTTCCAGTTCGAGCTGAAAGGGTTCGGGGTTTTCGACGTAGATGGGTAAAGGTCGGAGCGTAGACTTTATCAGTCGGGACCTCTGGAGCTTGACATTAAGGTTCAATGAGCCCCGCCTGTGATCGCTTCCGCTTTTAACCGTATTGATCACAAAGACGTCATTGAACTTCTGTCTTATCAACGACAAAATAAAGTCTATCTCGTTTTTTGTTTTACCATCGGGGCTTACCCAGGTCCATTTGCGGTTATCCGGCTTCTTGAAAAAGGAGTTCATCATAAAGAGCCCCTCCTTCTCCATGAAGGCCAATGTAAATTGCCCCACTCTCAACTCATTCCCGAAAAGTTTACCCAGCTTCGTGTTAAAGTCTCCCGTGACCACAGTGAAATAAGTGTTAGAGGAATGTATGGTTCTAGATATATCCTCATACATGACCTCAACCTCATCGTCGGAGTGCGTCAAAGTCGGCGCGTATACTTGTATGACCTTCAACGAATAAATTCTGAGTATAAGGTACGCAACCCTAGTCAACTCCCGATTTTTACTAAGTTATGGACGAGGGATTTGTGGACTATGAACTCAACACCACCTTGAGACTGTTGGTTGCCCTCCCGGAAATAAATCAAGTTCCCGGATTTCAGGATTATCGTGTCTCTTAGGACTTCAGATAATCCTATTATATTCCAATGTAACCTGCTCAATTCTTCCTCCAGTTTGATGATTTTGCCGTCGGTTCGCAGTGTGCGTGTGTTGTATGTTGCCAGGGCCAGTGGTCGTCAGTTTTAGTAACGCGGAATCTGTCGGGAATTCGTAGCACCTTCTGCCCAGCCGAATACACTGCTGTTACCACGGCTTGGAATAACATGGCTGCCGGCGACTGGGGGCAGCGGTTTAGTTGTGTCCTTCATTTGAGGGGATCTGCCATAATCGCCACGATTGGCAGACGGGTTGGCGATCGCAATAAGATAGACACGTCCCCCCACGGGATGAGAGTGGGTGGCGATATTCTTTATGGCCGTCAGCCACACAGCCAAAAATTTCCGCGTTTGTAGTTTTGTGGAATAAGTTTCAATAAAATAAAAATAAATCATAGAATAATAATAATGCGCGAGCCGCGACGCCCGATTACGACACAGTCGTATTAGTAGTAGTAGTAATTGTTATTGTTAACTCAAGTCACACGAAGCCAAAAACAAGTGAGGTATGAAAGTGTTTTTATGGAAAGAGATTAAAAAAATGATTAATATTACTCATAAAATACTATTTTTTCACATCCACTTTCACCGTCGCATTCGCATCCGTTAACCTCCGCGTCCGCGGAGGTGTAATCCGTCATCTTCGCATCCGCCTCCGCCTCCGCTAAGAGGCCTCCGTTACAACCCTATGTAAAACTATTCTGCATTTAAAATCGCTAGCATTAGCAGTAGCTGATACCTCTGTGACAGACTGATAGACAATTATTTTTAGCATTTTGACTCGTTTTGATAAGGAATCTGAAAAAAATAATTTTAAACGGTTAATTTTTGCTCTTTGTTGCGCAAAACCTCCTTAAACGATAGGCCACAAAAATAACACAATCTAATAGTGGAATTGCGCTCCCGGTTCGAACTTCTCAAAAGAAATTTAAGGAGGTTTTGCGCA
The DNA here is from genome assembly GCA_951640165.1 of Pseudoips prasinana. Lineage (NCBI taxonomy): Eukaryota > Metazoa > Arthropoda > Insecta > Lepidoptera > Nolidae > Pseudoips > Pseudoips prasinana. The sequence goes on from OX621239.1 coordinate 13,467,921, forward strand.
ACAAAGAGCATTGTTTTTTTCAGATTCCTTATCAAAAGATAAGGAATCTGAATAATCTCGGGGGCGTCCGTCGCCCCCCTCTTAGACGTTGCGGGGGAGTTTAACATCGCACTCCTCTCGCTGATGTGAGGAGGCCCGTGGGGACGAGCTGCACCAGCCGGGGGTTGCGGAAGTATGGTAAGGTCCCGTGACCCCCGATGGAGGTGTGAGATGGAACACCGGGGTGGTTTTTAGTCAGTAGGAGTCTGACAGACCCCCCCCCCCCCCCCACCAAGGAGGAGGACTTCCATGTAATGGACATCAATGTCCACCCCGGGAAAAAAAATAAAAAACACGGCACCAAGAAGCACTGCGCAACTTCGACTTTGACCAGATTGCTTTATCAATTCATTATCTGAATGGAAAAGGAGTACCTAACACATCGATGATGTGAAATTATTCGATGAAATTGCAGATCTTTTCAAGACAATGGCTTACTCACGATTACCAGAGTTAATGCATATTTCTCAGTAAATATTTGCAATTACAGCCCAGAATGCAAACGTAGAAAGACTTTTTTCTATTATGGGGACTCAAAAAATACCGACTAACGGCGCCTTAAGCTCGAGCTATACTTTTAATTCAATATAATGTAATTTGAAGAGTTTACATGTAGGGCATTTCATTAATCAAAAAAAAAATGCTTTTTATAAGTAATTATAATAAATCTGATTAAGTACATACTTGGGTAAATAAGTATTGATTTTTATTGGGCAATTATTACCAAAGGAAGGCACAAATATTATAATATTATTTCTGAATGGTACAAATATTGTAAAAATGTCGATTAATGTCGAAGAATTACAAAAGTACAGAGCAGAACGAACTTTTGACTCAAAGCTACAATGGAGCCCACAAATAGAAAAACTGTCCGGCAAATTAAGTTCTGCAGCTATGCATTGAAAACTATTAGACGGCTGACTGATGTTGACACAGCAAGAATGGTTTATTTCAGTTATTTTCATAGTGTAATGTCTTATGGAATTCTTCTCTGGGGTAGCTCTGCTGACATTAACACCATATTTATATTGCAAAAAAAAGCTGTATGATCTAGGTAAACATTCTAACTGTAGCATCTTAGTATATATATGAAAACCTATATATGTGTATAAAAATATCGATTCCTTCTGTATAAGGAGCGATACACATAATGTAAATACTATATTTAAGAATAATCTTATATTGCATGCTACACGTCTCCACAAAATAAGTACCTAACTCTTTTATGGGGCAATGTATAAGATTCTATAAAAACTACCCAATGATATTAGAGAATAGTCTTCGAATAAGTTTAAAAGAATTATTAAAGCCAAATTGTGTAGCATATATTACAAAATTTCTGATTATTTAAGTGACAAAAGTGCTTGGGACTGAGTTGTTCTGAGTCAACACACATGAATGTAATTAATCTTAAGTGTTTTCTGGCAGTGTATCTGAGTAGCAGCTGCTACGTCATGCACTGCACGGTCCCTACCAAATTTATATGACGATTCCACATACATGTAAAATTTAAAATTTGAACAAGCTCGAAAATACGAGCGAAATTTACGCGCCGTTGAATCCAGCCAGGAACACTGCGTTTTTAAAGAGTAAGCGCCGCTTTTATTTGCTGATATAGAAAAGGTTAATGGTTTCTATCTCTTGCAATAGATTTATTCGCACGATTCGCAAGATGCTTTTCCAAATATTTTTTTGGCCGAAATTTTAGGTAGATTGAGCGAAGTTTTAGCAATATAAACTAATAAAAATAATTTGCTTCTATGAGGCAGGAACGCTATCGATCGATATCGAGTCTTGCAATCTTAGCGACAGAAAATCAAATTGCACACGAGTTAAATTATGGCAAGGCCATAGATTTATTTATAATATAAATAAATGTGAATGAAAATCTAATTTCAATTCACACATGCATTGAAATTAGATTATATTTGTTTTTTTATTATACATACTTACTAGCTGCGCCACGTTAAACTGTATAAATTATAGTCTATTTTTTATTCGGATATATAAGCTATATTACTACAAAGTTTCATCAAAATGCGTTTTGTAGTTTTTGCGTGAAGAAGTAACAAACATACACACTTACAAACTTTCGCCTTTATAATACTAGTGTGATTTTTATTTTAAACCTTATTCCGTGCTATGTAGACCAGGGTTGATAATTTTTAAAACCAAAAAAAATAATAGTAGGATGCAACCCATTAGAAAAGGAGGGAAATATTATAAAAATGAAAGGAAAATTTATTTATGGGCGATCTGAGGTCGGGAAGGGGATGGGGGTGAGTTTTTAAGGGTAAAAAACGGTTTTTCTCGATTTCCGACAAAACTAAAAGTCCTATCGAAAAAAGTCAAATGGTAAAGTTGTAGGTAATAAAAAGATCTAAAACTTTTGTATTTACACTTTTTTCACATAACCTCAAAATTTATGTGAACAATTCGAAAACCAAGTTTTTGGTTTTTTGGTTGTTTTTTTCGATATTAATTCAAAATAAGGTGAAAAAATAAATATTTTTAATCAAATAAATTACAGCGTATTTGGGACATAAAAAGGTAAGTTTTCACCAAATTTCGTTAAAAACTATTTTTTTTTGTAAAAGATAAAAATAAAAAACCAAATACTTGGTATTTTGAATTTTCGCATAAATTTTGAGGTTATGTGAAAAAAGTGTAAATACAAAAGTTTTAGATCTTTTTATTACCTACAACTTTGATATTTGACATTTTTCGATAGGACTTTTAGTTTTGCCGGAAAACGAGAAAAACCGTTTTTTACCCTTAAAAACTCACCCCCATTCCCTTCCCGACCTCAGATCACCCGTAAATTATTTTTCCTTTCATTTTTATAATATTCCCCTCCTTTTCTAATGGGTTTCATCCTACTATTATTTTTTTTCACTTTCTATTATTTTTAAGGGCTTCTACCCTGGTCTAATGTACCACATATTGATGGCGACCGTTATTAGGGGGTGCAAGACGTAACATGCACATGTAGTAGTTATAAAAAGACGTGTGGCACTCGGAGACTGCCGCGGTAAAGCTATTGCATAGCATTTTTTATCAACTTATGCAATTATAATTATTTATTTATTTTATAATACTGCATTTGTGATAATAAAAATAAAATGAATGTATATAGAGTACTAACTCATTTTCTTTCACTATTTTTTCGTGACTTTCTTCATTAATAAATGCACTTTGTTTATTCATATTTAAAACACTTTGTACACAAATTATACGAGTACAGATATTCACTGTTGTAAGTAGATGATAATTACCTATACACCTATATACTTTCTCACAAACAGCTGATTACGGTGGTATTTATCGATAGATGGCGATCGGAGTGGGGGGTGTTAGGTTTTTTCGTTACGGAATTTCTGGATTCGGTCTCTACGCTGAAGGCCACGCTCAAGAAGCTATGCAATAGCTTAAAAGGGTTAAAGAATACAAGCAATGGTGAATATTAAACCTACTTCTTACTTCGGTGGATTTAATGAAGACATAAAAATAAACGACCGCATTTGGTCAAGAAAACAGTCCACCAGGACAATGCACGCGTGCCAACATGTGTAGTTTTCATGGCAAAATTTAATGAATTGAGTACGAATTGCTCTCTCATCATCCCTATTCTCTGGATTTAACCACGAGTACCTATTTCTTTCAAAACCTGAAGAAATGGGGCACGGTTGATAGAGTGACCTGACTGAAACGCAGAAATCATCTCACAAAAAATGCCTGTTTTGATGTTCTCGACAAATGCTGATCTCAGACTGGCATCCTAGGGTTTTAATTTTTGCAACCATTAATTTTTGTATGTATGTGTTGTGTTATTGTTGTCCTCTACAATTTATTTTCTAGCTTTGTGCATAATGTAAAATAATTGTGATTGTCACATGCAGACTAATTAACACACTCCACGTTAGTAAACATGGAAATGGTCAAATTCATTGACACATTTTAGAATGAGAAAAATGCTTGGCGTATCTCATAAGCGGCGAAAATATTCTAAGCGTTTCAGTTCAATTCAAATAATGTTATTAATATTTACAGAGCTTGTACTTTGGAAACCAGATAACTGTTATACTACATATTCTACTTTTCTTTCGTAAATACACATTTATATAGACAATTACACCCATACAGGACAAACAGACATATTCATGCATACAAATATCTGACCTGAGTGGGAATCGAACCCACGACCTGTGGCGTGCAAAGCAAGCATTTGCCAACTACGCCAAAGGCCAAAGTCAAAATTCATTCATTACGTCAAAAAGTTACATTTATGTAGAACCGGATTTATTTTTCACTGCCGTGCACGTGTAACGCATGACGTGGCAACTACTGAGAATCATTGCCAGAAAACTTAGCAGGAATCCTTTCTTTTAAATAAAATTTACTTAACATTCATAATCATTTTTGGTAATATGTGATGACTTAGAGCAACTCAATGTCATCGTAAATTTTGTAATATGCAGTGCTACACAATTTGGCTTCTATTATAGTTCTTTTAAACTTGTGTATTAATATTATTGCGAAATTTGTAATACATTGCCCCAACCACTTATTTTATGGACACGGACAGTGTTTAGCATAATATTATGCTTATATCTAATATTTTTATTATATTGTGTATTGCTCATTTTATACAAGGAATCTATGCACATAGAGAGCATCGATGAACTACTTTTGCTTTCGCAAAACGCGCGATCCGCTTTTAAATAACGCTCCATGGCGACAAAATTCCCAAGAGCTAAGCTCCCTCGAATTCGTTGCGCTCATTATCTAAGCTTTTGTTTTATAAGATGTAAGAGAAAAACAATAGCTGCCCGAGGCCCAGACCGATAACATAGAAATAAGGATCTTTTATAATTCTAAGCGAATTTTAACTTCATTAAAACTTTGAACATCGGACCAAAATTCTATTACTGTCCTTCCTGAAAACAGTATCATTCACTTGCACATAGCGCAAAAAATTATAAATAGGTGGTCGGTAGAAACTCTGATGTTCGTTGTTTAACTAATATACGTTAAGTGGCTGATATTGCCTACTGCCTATAGTTGACATGATCACAGGAATTTTAATGGCAAAGTGGCCATTACTGTTCAATGCTTCGAGCCTTCGATCAATTATTGATCGAAGCTTCGAGCATAACTGTATTCATACACTGAAAAAATTTTAGTGTAGTTTCAAGGTAGAGTACTAGGACGGACGACACATATCCACATCAAAAAAAGGTATCATTGAGATCATTAAACACTTTGTTTCTCTTCACCCCGAACTAACTTTTCTAACAAATTTTAGTATTATTAGAAGCAATAAATCTAGCAACTCCGAGATTATTAACAAATAAATATAGCAACACTGCAGATGTCAGTGTCATTTAATAGAACGTGGGGTAGCCGGTACGACACTTTTTATAATAGATATATCTATTTTTTCGAAAATCTATTTTTGAGATTAAACTATTTTATCACTCCAAGTTTGTTTGGACAGTATGTCATCAACTCAGCAGCGTTGAGGTTAACGCCCATGAAGCGCCGAGCGTCACAACAGAATAACCACGTGTGCAAATAAGCTCTGTTAGGCTGACGATCGCATTACAAGTTTCAAGTTTCTTGTGTGAAGAACACATACGGCGTCTACGTTCACCTTATTATCTGTTTATTGGTATCGCATTTCTGCGTCCAAGTGCCAGAGAGATGGCAAACAGGGCTGAAGGCGACCTCCGAGATGGGCTGTCGGCAGCAGAGATTTTCGCAAACAGAGAAGGGCTTACCTACAACGACTTCTTGCTGCTTCCCGGTTACATCGATTTTACTGCCGATGAAGTAGACCTTACCTCACCTCTTACGAAAAAGATCAACCTGAAGTCTCCACTCGTGGCGGCTCCCATGGACACCGTGACTGAAGCAGACATGGCTATAGCAATGGCTCTGTGCGGCGGCATCGGTATCATCCACCACAACTGCACCCCCGAGTATCAAGCCAATGAAGTCCACAAAGTTAAGAAATATAAACATGGATTCATCAGAGACCCTGTGTGTATGGGGCCAAACAACACTGTATCAGATGTTACCGAGTCTAAAAGGAAAAATGGTTTTACGGGATACCCCATAACTGAGAATGGAAAACTAGGTGGCCGCCTGATAGGTATTGTCACATCTAGAGATATTGACTTCAGGGAGGGAGATCCCCACCTAAGTCTTAAAGAAGTAATGACACCTATTGATGATATGATAACTGCCCAGTCTGGAGTCACTCTGCAAGATGCAAACTACATCCTTGAGAAAAGCAAGAAAGGTAAATTACCTATCATCAATGGAGCAGGTGAGTTGGTAGCTCTTATAGCAAGGACAGACTTAAAGAAAGCACGCAGCTATCCTAATGCTTCCAAAGATTCTAATAAACAACTGTTAGTGGGAGCTGCCATCGGCACCCGGGAGTCAGACAGAGAACGCCTTAAATTATTGGTGAATAATGGTGTTGATGTCATTGTGTTGGACTCCTCACAAGGTAATTCAATATATCAAATTGAAATGATTAAGTATATTAAGGCTACCTACCCAGAAATCCAAGTTATAGGAGGTAATGTTGTGACAAGAATACAGGCCAAGAATCTCATAGAGGCTGGAGCTGATGCCCTAAGACTAGGGATGGGAAGTGGTTCAATTTGCATCACCCAAGAAGTGATGGCATGTGGATGTCCCCAAGCCACCGCAGTGTATCAGGTGGCATCATATGCTCGCCAGTTCAATGTGCCAGTAATAGCCGATGGGGGGATCCAATCTGTAGGTCACATTGTTAAGTCATTAGCATTAGGAGCTTCAACAGTCATGATGGGTTCCCTACTTGCTGGCACATCTGAAGCACCTGGAGAATACTTCTTTTCTGATGGTGTAAGGCTGAAGAAATACAGAGGAATGGGCAGTTTAGAGGCCATGGAGAACAAGGATGGCAAAGGGGCTGCTATGAGCAGATATTTCCATAAGGAAACTGATAAACATAGAGTAGCACAAGGAGTGAGTGGTAGCATTGTGGACAAGGGCTCTGTGCTTCGTTTTCTTCCCTACCTACAGGCTGGTATGCAGCATAGTTGCCAAGATATTGGAGCTCGATCAGTGAATATTCTACGTCAGATGAGCTATAGTGGAGATCTGAGATTTATGAAGAGGACATACTCTGCTCAGTTAGAGGGCAATGTACATAGCTTATTTTCGTATGAGAAGAGGTTATTCTAAGAAAAATGTAAACAGGACTTGGCCAACATGAAATAACAATATTTATGTATATTGGAGCATAAGAAAAGTATCTGTTAATTTTTGTGGGAATTAATCAATTTATATTTTAAGAATATTGAATGTAATTAGTGTTAAAGAGTATATTCTTTACATAATATGTTATCCACTACAACAGAGTATTCCATTTTCATATTTTGTCATTTTCTTGGTGTTTTATATGAATTAAGCAATTAAGAGTTGCTTTTGTGATAAGAAATATGAATTAAATAAAAGTGTGACTTCATATTTTTGGCTTTTATTTGGCGATAAAGTTGTGAATACATGTAAGTTATGAGTGAATGCTGAACCTGAATATTTTCTGTTTTAAACATTGCATCATCATCAATGTTCTGTTTTGCAAAAGGAATATAATTAATTTGTAATGAAATAGGTGAGGAGCAGGAGGTTAAATAGTTTATTTAATCACTGAGTCAAATGAAACACGTAGACATAACATATGTATGTATATATAATACCATATATTCTGCCTTACCTTCTCATTTCTATTGGGTTCATATCTTAAGCTAACCTGTTGTGGCTAACTACCAAAATTATTCGAGTGATTGCCATCTGACCTTGTATCCCATAAGGAACAGCAACTAAGAAGTTAGAACAGGTGTCTGATTTTATTTGGCTTTGCTCGACCGGGGGCTTCAACTGCTTGGTCAAACACTCGTCAAGGTGCTCGCTGTATACATACAGTAGAAGCAAAAATATGTTTTTGGGTTACACTTATGCTAGATAAGTTTATTTGATCATTGTTCTAACTATTGTTCCCCAAACTATGAACGATCATCAAACGAAACTAAAAAAATCTACCACTATAATGGTTTACATGCCTTAAACAGAGCGTACCCCCTAATCATCAATTAAGAAGTAACTTTTATTAATTACTACATACGCCAGGATATGCTCTTATCCTGGCGTATCTACTCGTTAAAATCAATATACCGATATCACAGTGGGGTGCGGAGTTTTCAATAATTTAGATACTGTAGACGACCTCGAAAATAGTATTAAACAATTTTCAATAATTTAGATACTATAGACGACCTCTAAAATAGTAACCGCAACTTTTAAACTAATGTACAGCCTTTAAGATTTTATGGGAAAACTGAAGAATGAAGCGTTCAGTCGTTATCTACTTTACGGTCTACGCTAGGCAAATTAAGTTCCTGAACGTAAGTCCACCATTTACGATACAACTTTTTTAAAGTACCTTTTGATGAACTTAATAGACATTTATCCCGTCGGATTATTTCGTGGGTACCCAATGATGAGATGTTTATTATATATATATCTATTGTTTATCATCAATAGTTTTCCCAGCGGATGCCAAATGCCTAATATTAGACAATATTTTAATACCTTGGCTTACATTATTGTAATTTGCATAAGAACCTCAATTTTATTTTTATAATAGACATCTCTTGTTACTGGCTGATAATGTATCTTTCTTACTATCCGTGTTCCTGGCGCTGTATTTAAGGAAGTCGACTCTCTTATACCTAGGCGCCCGAGTTCCGGGTTCAATCTACGTACAGGGATAACTAATTGTGTCCTAGTAAACATATTAGTTTCAAGTCTGGGAGTGCTTTGTGTCCTTGAATCGCATGTAAGTAAAGACAGGGAATTTTCTAAGAGACTAGTGTAAGACTATGTCTTAGTTTAATATTCCAAATATGTACATAATGATTAATAGTGACTCAAAATATATTAGGTGAATATACGTAGGTATATTTTATCTACTACATTGGGATTATCTGTCTTGTTATTCAAATTTTACTTCGTCCATGATGGATCTGAAGAAGAGTGAAGCACGAAAAGTCGATGGGAAGGGCCATGTTGTCACCTTGGTGATAGTTCAAATATATGCGTATCAAATTAAAAAAATCGATTTTGCGATAAACCGGTAAACCATTAAAACAATCAGTCAACAATCTGTATCAATTAACATCGAAATCGATTCAGCGGTTAAGCTGAGGAAATTCATCAAGCAGTATGAATTATATTATACCGACAGTAGAATATACCGGCCACGCACGAGAAAGACACACACGAAAGGTTCACAATCATCGAAAGAGTAGGCTATTACGATTCAGGAAATACAACCCGCTGGCGGACAGACGGATGGACAGCGGATGCTTAGCAATAGAGTTCTGTTTTTTATTTGGGAAAACTTGTAACTGGCCATCTTTTATATAATATCCTAAATTTTTGGAACTAAATAGCTGAAAGTTTCGATATTGGAAAATAAAAGTAGAAATAAACTCTTTTATGTATTAAGGATGTCCCTATCTCTATTCGCCCTTTTCCATGTGGCATGTGAATGTTTTGTGAGCTAACAAGATTTTACTGTCCATTGATCTTATTACCGGCAAACTAGTTCAATTCCAGTGGGGCTTCTTCAAACAATAGAGCCACGGAAGAAAGAAATTGAAACCATTCAATGACAGATCCAATTTGAATCTAATGCCTTTGGTTGAAAGTAATTTATCAAATGTATTTGTTATTCTCGTCTGCCAATTATTAAAATTATATTTTATTTGTATTATAAATGTAGCAAATCTGCGAAACAAATAAAACAACACTGTTAATAATCACATTTTATTGGAATTATAAATGCACAAGCTGCGCAGGCATGATTATTTTAATTTGACAATAAATATCATAAAAGTGCTAATTATAACTTAATAAAAAAAATTATATGTCCTACAATCTATGATTGAGACTGGTGCGTCCAAAAATGTTGCAAACATTTTAAAACTGCATCCTAGGCATATCGATTTATTGAAATTGCACGTAATTTTCGAATAATACTCTTTAGGCTTAAAATAAAACTCCTAGAGTAGAGTACTCCTAGAGAGCCCACCATAAGATAACGGCCATATGGTTCGTAACTCAATCATTTAGTGATTGATCTTTATGATTGGTGTAAGTTCATCCAGCAATCCACTCTATATGGGTTTAAAAATTATTAAATACATGCTCTATCGTCAGGAATTTCTTGTCATTAGATTAGAACCAAGGCGTGATCTTAGTATCGTTTGGACCAAACCCTGCAACATTGGGTTGGCTTACCCCAAAAATAGGTGAATACAAATATGTATATAAACACAACATCAATATAGCTTATATTACTGAATTTACTACGCTGCGCCTAACAGGCAATCATTAATGCAATCGCTCTCGTTTAGAACCATACCTTCTGTCTAATCTTATGGTGAGCTCTTGGCTCGTCAATGAACACAAACAAAACGTACCTATATTTAGAGAGCAAAGCAACCATGCGAATTAAAAATTGCTTAGCAACTAGTCCATATTGTATTCCCACTGGTTGTCGACGAGATCTCAGTTCCGCGTTAATTGTTTATTAATTATAACAAGTATATGTATATAATTTATTTTATGATAGCCTCCAAATGCTTCAAGTTTATCTTGCTCTCCATATCAAGACAACCCAGCTAACAAATCTATTTCACTAAGAGCGGCGGTGACCTGCTAAGATTTTTGATAACTCGAGTAAAAAAAAAACTACTATGTCCCAATAAGTTCAAACTAACACGGCGATAAGTTTGGTTATCAGTTTAATGAAACATACAATGTGTTACATAAAATGTGTCACTTAAGAAACAATCTAATCTATATCTGTACAACTGCGTAATCGTCATTTAAGTTCTTACACAGAAAGCCTCTGACATAGCGATTCGAGTCTGACATCTACAACCGGGACCTACAGCATAACGAGCCCTCTGAAGCTCGTTGAGTAATTAAACCACTTTGGCGGTCATCAAATAATGAGTTACGAAGTTTCTCGCAATACCGGAGTCGAGAGTCGAGGGCGTCAGTCATATGCCTGATCTCTCCCAATTCGTATCGAATAGCCATACCATCTTATAAGTGAGGGAATAGAGCGCACTTCTGCTTGCCACTATAATATGTCCTGAGTTGGTTAGTCTCTATTGGGAATGGCCGCTGTATATAAATACTGAATATAACGACAGTAAACGAGGCGAAAGGTGTGCAAGGATCGTGACAAATAAAAGTCCGTTGTATCTGCCTCCCCCCCGGGGAACAGGCGTAAGTCTATGTATGTATGTGCTTACTATCTTAACCTCGTCTAGCACATACGGCTAAATTGACTTCCTAAGTATCTCACATTCTTTATGTAATACATTATATATCAAGCTTCGATCTAATAAGTGTTGGTAAATAACTAATAATAGAAGAAGCTCGTTCAATTCATCGACATCTTCATGTCCTTACAATCCTCGTAACCTATAACGCACCAGTCGGAATGCATGAAGTCAAGCGACCAAAGCGTACAAATCTTACTGAGATTATATCTTAACTGAAACTCAGCACGTTCAAGCGAGCATACAATATCGAAATCATAGTTATTAATCTTTAAAGTCTATGTATTAATCACCGTACAAGGTTTAAGCTAAATAATGTTAACCGTCTAAATTGGTTATTCAAAATCATTATTAGATGAAGTTGACATTTTTGCGTTAGTTAGTTCGCGTTAGAATTTCGATATACAAAATATATACCAACGGGCGACAACGGAACGATATTACTAAGCCTCGGCTGTCCGTCTGTCTGTCAGCGGGCTGTATCTCATGAACTGTATATTGTCAAGCTCGCTCTTGAAATTTTCAAGCTATATTCCTATAGCTGTACGTTACATATAATTAACAAGATTTATAGATGTTTTTGTTCGACCTTCTTGTACGAGCACGACTCGCACTTGGCCGGGTATTGTTTTTGTTAATTTGCAACTTTATTACATATCTAACAGTAGTCATCTAATAATGATTTTGTACAAAATTTGGACTATTAACACTGAGCATTTAAACCTTATATATTTTTTCTTAGAATAATACATCCAAAGATCCCTCTATCGGTAAAAACAGTTATTCATTTTATTACTTGCATTATTTGGATGTTCGGATGTGAGATTTGCTTCTCAAGTCTTATAATTAAACTTATAGGTATATATATGATCTACACTTTCATCGTGCATCACGCTAGGCTTCATTATACCAAACCAAAGTCTACTGATGAGTTGCTCAGTGCGGCTACTTCGCTCTTAAGTGATCATTCGTTGTGTATTAGAAATGGAAAGCTATGTAAAATCAGGGACTGTTGAGCTTCTATAGAACCTTGTCATTGTAAATATTTCGTCATTTTGACACATATGTGTCACTTGATATTTATTTCATTACGACAAAGTTCCATCGAGGCTAGTAAGGTCCTGATAATATCTATCTAAAACAATTGATATGATTGACAATAAGCGAATGGAAATCCGGAGACTCGCTCGAACGTGCTGACAACGGCCCTGCTCACACTTGCCGACAGTTCACCTAAATTGTTGAAATTTGAACCTTAAACTGAAGCATTTAATTTGTGTCGACAAGCAGATTTAAACTTTAACTGTTCCTGTGAATAAATTCGGTCTGTTAGGTCGTTATTGGTAAGTGTGAGCAGAGCCCGCGTGACGTCACTGGCTGCGCGACGTCTACTGCTTGGGCGCATCGTCATCTTCTTCTTGGTCGCGCTGGAACTCAGGTCCATGCGTGACGTCATCCTCGAACACGATCTCTTCTGGATCGGGTGCACGTGGCAAAAACTCCTCGCCCGGACAGATCTTCTTGAAAATCTGCTCCGCCTGTAGGGGTTACAATGGTATGTTAAACTTTGTAATTTTAGTCTGTGTATGAACGGGATAGCACTATTCCTCACCGCTCGCTATGAAATGCTTTGTAAAGGCAACGTAATCTCGCATGCTACATACGCGAACCAATTATATTCCCCATGGTATATAATTGCTTCGCAAAGCTCAACCATATTCAACCTTTTTTTTTTTATTGGGGCCACAAACATTTTACAAGCGTCTTGTCGAGGGCCGCAAGCAAAAATTATTTAGGTCCTAATTAAAACGTAATTTCAAGTTAACGATGTAGTTAATTTATTAATGACAAAAATTTAAAACTTCAGATGGGCCAATAGCAAATTCCCGGGCAGCGGGCTTAGCTGGTTTCAGTTTAATTGCGTTGTTACGGTTATCGTGTGTATGTGTGCCGATACGGAAATTTATATTATAATACGATACAAATTGACGGTCACCGTAGCCTAGTTGGTAGTGCTCCTGCCTACGAAGCTGGTGGTCCTGGGTTCGAATCCCGGTAAGTGCAAAGATTTGTGTGATGAGCACGAATATTTGTTTCTGAGTCATGGATGTTTTCTATGTATTTAAGTATTTATCTATCTATATAAGTATGTATATCGTCGCCTGGTACCCATAGTACAAGCTTTGCTTAGTTTGGGGCTAGGCTGATCTGTGTGACATTGTCCCTAGATATTATATATTATTTTAAATACTCTTTATTTTAGACCAAGACTTACATATAAAGTATACAGTTGTATTAATTATAGTACAATGGGCGGTCTTATCGCTAACTGCGATTCTTCCAGACAACCTTAGGATAGACAAGATCAGCAAGAAGAATAATTAAACAACAACTTAAGAAAGAAATAGTAAATATAATTAGACTATAATATAAGTTATATTTTAATTTTGAATACGATTTTACTCAACGTGAACAAACAATATAGGTACAGTATCTCCAAAGAAAACTAAAGTTAAGGTTTAAATATCGGGTACATTTGTCGTTTTCAACTAAGATAAGCTGATTGCCGATACGAGCTTATATACACGTATGGGTGTCGTGGTTAAGGCCATTAGATAGGCTGAATGTGTGCTTTTTTGAATAGATAGATTCACAATATTAATCAAAACGTAATCAAGAGAATACTTCTTTAATCTAAAGGATGGGGCTACTTAATACTATAAAAAACCTACTTAGTAATGTTAAAATACTTAGTTAATGTATGTAATGTAGCACATTAAGGCCAAATTCTAATGAATTTGGCCTTAATGTGCTACTAATGTTATAATACAATCTAAAATCATTAAAAGTCGTGGAAATCTATTCCACTGTTTTTATTTTTAAACTAAGTAATATTGCCGATCTTGGTACAAAAAGAAAAATGTGTATTGCACACTCTCATCTTAACCAACGCCGTTAATGTAGTATCTTAGCTTATTAGCTACGTGTTTCGGGTTCGATACCCGCAGTGTGGTCATGACAGGAAAAGTATTGTAGTGACCCATAAATTATTATTTTAAGTCTCAGTTTGTTTTGTATCCGTAAATTGCGTGTTTATAAAGTCCCTTTCAATACTAATATAATTAATGGATAATAATATCCTGGGACATTATTGACACACAGCCAACTGATCCCAAACTTAGCAGAGCTTGTACTATGAAAACCAATACAGGCATTTATTAGTATTTATTGCATTCCTATCTACATACAACAAAAGGCAAGAGGGTGCGTCTCTAGTGCGTAAGTAAAAGTAAGAATATAAGATCTCAGCCCCTAAATATTGGCATTCGAATTACATCATAAAAGGGAAGCCAAAAGGAATTCGCATCTACAGACAGATGTGCAGTCAACAATACAACGACAGCAAGGTCAGACAGGATTATCCCCCTCTCCCATAAGACATACACGCAGATGTAGATGTTTCTTAGCACACGCGTTTAGCAGATGGTCATCATTGAATTGCAGTCAATGTCAGAGTCACACGGTATTTAAGACTATTGTAATCAAAACAATGCTGTGTGGTGACGGCGCCAAATATCAGAATATCATCACCCCATCTCATCCCGTGGGCGGCGTAGAGGTCGACCCCAGGAAATATCTACCAGAGGACGGGCAGCAGTTCTTTCTGAGTACAAAGACCATTTTACTGCGATCGCCAACCCGTCTACCAAGCGTGGCGATTATGGCATATGCATGAAACATGAATATGATTCTTGAGGGAGGCTTTTGTGCAGCAGTGTACATTTTGGGGATATTATGACGAATCAAAACAAATAAATACCTACGCAAGTCAGGCACGACTCATACTCTGATTTTCTATTTATGAGTTTAAGAAATAAATAGATAACGAAATTTTATACTGACAACAAAATATAATTGCAGTCCCTAACTCATCCTTGACGTAATGGGTTAGGTATTGCAATTATATTGCAAATACCCAGTACATCATATCGACAGTCGGACAAAAGCCTCTCCAAAGGTTATTCCATTGCTGCATATAAGCCTTCACCGAGGACAGAATAACAGGGTCACCCCATACCATCCCATGGGTGTCATAAAAGGCGACTGAGGTTACACGAGGTAGTCGCCAACAACGCCACCTGAGTACTAGCTACGAGGTAATTGCGGTCGCCCTCGCACTACGGCAAACCCTTCCAAACTGCAACGTTGTAAAAACCGAAGGAGGAAGCCTATGTCCAACAATGAACGATATCAGGCCGGTGATGTGACAGCATAATCGCCATGCTTGGGATACGGTGCTGCCATTCTCTGGTAGCTGTACCCTCGGGACAACTTCTACACACCCCACCGGATGAGATGGGATGAGGATATTCCTCGCCGTCACCACACAACTCGCTACACCAATACCTACCTATTTATTTCAAATTCATTTCCCAAACGCCTTTCTACGCGCATATACCTACTACACATTTGCTAGCTACGCATTGCTATGCAACTATAAATTAATTTAATTTGATGGTTCGCTTCAAACAATTTTCTAAAATAATGAGACCATATCTTTCATATTCATTTAATAATATCAAGAACGAGATTAACTATTTTATAGTTCATTATGTAGTTAGATAGGTAGATATTGCTCAATAATAAACAATAGACGAGTATTTTTTTTATTACTTATCACATTGTTATCAACTAATGTGTTGCTTCATTATTAATTATCTTTAACAATTATGCAATAAATGACAACATTATGAAACGGGAACAGTTAAGAGGAATCCCTAGTGCCGAGACTATCTCGCTCTCCAAGCATACAGAAGCAATTGTTAATAAAACTAAAATCCAGAAAATCAAGGTTTCAGATTCTCTACTTCCTGTTCTAAAACTAAACTCACTTAACAAGAAGTCAATAATAGTATTTTTTTTAAAATCGGTTTCTGTTTTAACTTACCGTTGATACGATGACGACAGCAGTTTGAACCAGACACTTGAGGCATTACTTTTGAAGAATCATAACTTCAGCAAAAATTGTATACTAATAAAAACAAATGTTTAAACGTACTCGATATGATAGACATAAAATAAAACTAAAAACATCTAAAACCTGATTAGAGGGGTATAATTAAGAAATTATACATCTTATCTAAATTTGTATAAAGCATAGTATTTAAGTTATTAATATTTTTTTTTATGTATGTAGTGTTTTTATCATAGCTGACGTATTTACAAAAAACCGGCTAAGTTGAAGAGAGACTCGCGAACTGAGGGTTCCGTACAAACCTGTAGTACAGCTTAAAGGTGTAATAGACCTGACTATTTGATATGAATTTATTTGAATTGAATACCTCTACACGTTCATGAGGAAAGGCGTAGTAAGTTTAAAATTATTAAATATATTTTTATTACCTATATGATGAAACAAAAAAATTACGGTTTTCGCAATTTTTCTTTTTTTTTTGTGTATACAACGTGTAACAGAAAGAGTGAACGTAACTTAAGGGGCATATACGGTCTCCTTAAGCCTACCTATACACAAAATCTCATACCGAAATACCATCATTTTAATCTTGATCATAAAATAATATACCATTCAATATATCGACAAGTATTTTTATCGATATAACGAACATCCTTACTAACACAGCACAGCTGATTCTGACGCTTGACTATTACGCTAGAAATTGTATGACATACCTCTGTGTTTCTATGTACGCCTGGTAGTTTCATTCCGATTGCACTCACTACACATATTTTGTTTTATTTTCGAGTTATGTTTTTTATTTAGAGCACTGCTATGGATACTGCTAGCTATTGGATACTTTACATCGTATAAGTACGTGATACACAAACACATTACGAGAATCTTTTTATAGTTTAACTTCTAGTTGAAGTTGTTTTCAGTACTGATGGAAGAATTTCATTATTTCACGTTCACTAAAATCTGCACCGACACCGAAAGCTTAACTCTAAGACTTGCCAACTAACACGAGTGTCTCTCATGTACAACATATTCATAGAATCGTAAAGCTTTCATGTTTCTCAGTTATAAAGAGGCGTGGCCTCCATCGCGACACTGTACCCTTCACGACATAGGTTCCTCGTAATTAAACAGCCTTAAATTCTGTGACCTATGAATCCTCATCATCATAAAGTGCACGTTTGAGGCTATTCTTTCATAGATGAATGCACGAAAAATTTTCAAAATTATTACGATCACTAAACGACATAGTTAAGGATTTCGCGGAACACTTTACTCATTACTAAACGACATTTTAGACGATTTAGTAACTAAACACGACCTAAATAGACAGCAGTTTACGAACAACTGATGATTTTAATATTTTTAAATAAATGCACAATATTTGATGAATTTGGCGGCTTTCTTCGAACGCGGCCCCTTTGGCGGCGTCTTTGAGTCCACTCAAAAGAGCCGCCTAGGTATCGACGACGCGCGCGGCTCGCTTACATGAATATTAAAAGATATTTAACCGTTTATTATTTACCTACATCAACTCTTTGATTTTTGCCGCCATATTAGTGTAACTTTGGATATAATCAGGACGGAATTTGAAATGTCCCCTACTGTTCATATGAGCCTAGTACATTATTCATATTTTTTTATTTGTATGTATTGTATGAATGATTAATATGTCGTTACAGGGAATTGAAAATGCCCCTGCACTTTCTATTCCATCACTCTCATGATCCGATGGGACGACTAGCGATACGACCGGAAAGAGGTCAGGCACAGGAACGACGGCTTTACGTGCTCTCCGAGGCATGGGGGTGTAATATCGTCAACTCCCAGACTTCGGGCTGATACTGAGTAATTTATTTTTACGGAAAAATCCCATAATCACTTTCTGGCCCGACCCGGGAATTGAACCCAGGACTTCATTATTCCCATAATCACTTTTTGGCCCGACCCGTGATTTGAACCCAGGACTTTATTATCTGCAGTTGAACACGCTACCGCTAGACCAATGAGTTATACACGAACACATTCAAATGGCGCGCCCCCGCTTTGGTGAATATTAAAAAATATTTAACCATTTATTATTTACCTACATCAATCCTTTGTATTCGCCGCCGTATTAGAGTTCCTTGCGACAAAATCAGGACGGAATTCGAAATGTCCCTAATGTTCATAATATGAGCCTAGTACATTATTCATATTTTTTCGTAATTTATCAGTAGTAGTACCGCGTGTGTTTTATCTGGTTAGTTTGTATTAAAAATTAAGTACCTATTCGTTTCAGGCCAGATAAAATTCACATACTGAAAGAAAAATTTAATATTCTTACTATACTGTGTCTGGTACCCACTTTTCTAATAACTTCTTGCCTTTAGTTTTTATTTGACAAAACATTTTATTAATTATATGAGCTACCTTCTTATTATTTGTTACTAAGAATTAATTCTTTAGGTCAGTTTAGGTTATCTGTCACATGATTTTTTACCGTATTGTTTTTTGACAACAACTGTCAAATTGTTGTACCTACTGTATGAATTATAAAGAGAAGGAGCAACATCTGTAGCTGTTATATTGATTCTATGGATTGTTAAGAAAAGGAGCAATATCTCGTTTTAAAATAGTCCATAATTAAAATATTCAGTTTATCTCTTTACTTTAAACCATGCTTAAATGTTTTGATGTTTTTCTAGCTGTAAGATGATAAATTGCTTTAAATTAAAGATTTTTCTCTTTTTCTGTACGTGTTATATATAAATAAAAGCGTTACATTTTACATTTTTAGACACATTCTTTTCAAATGGAATCTGTAAATGTTTATTGTTACTAGAAACGATGTTACCTATGTGGCACTTCACTGGCAGGTATTGAGTGTAGATTACTGTAATATTAGAAAAGTTAGTCAATAGAATTATTTGTAAGTAGAATTATTATATTTATTTTAATAGTAAGTAAGTATATGTTATATGTCTAATGCTGAAGATGTAGATACTGATGCTGATTTTTTTTCGATTAGTAGTGATGACGACAGTTTTGTCAGTATACCATCGCTCGCTGACAGCCTTGAATGTATTTTTTCTGATGTTCTCGGGAATTTCAATGTGATTCATATAAACGCCCAAAGTATTCCGGCTCATTTCCCCGATATGCTGGCAAATTTTCAGTGCAAAAATATCCACGCTATCCTTATTTCTGAGTCATGGCTTAAACCATGTCTCCCTTCAGCCTCTTACTCACTTCCTGGATTCCAACTGATTAGGAATGATCGAACTAGTTCGGTAGGTGGTGGAGTTGCTATATACTTACGAAATAATTTTAAATTTACAATTCTCAGCATGTCCTCGCAACCGCCACCTGCCAGTGCTGGTGAGCATCTCCTTATCGAAGTTGAGCTTCACCACACTAAAGTTTTACTTGGTGTGTATTACTGTCCATCTCTTAGAATAAATTTTTTCTCCTCTTTTGAACTATTACTTGAAACTTTCTTGCCTTCTTACAGCCACACGATTGTGATGGGTGACTTCAACACCTGTTTGTTGAAAAATGATTCTCGTTCTTCAACCCTTATTTCTGTTGCGGAATCTAGTAATCTATCTATACTTCCTCTTAATGCCACTCATCATTTTCCTCATTCTACTCCTTCTCTTCTAGATCTTATTCTTGTCTCTTCGAAAGACCACATCGCTAAGCACGGACAGTGCGTAGCCGATGCTTTCTCTTATCACGATCTCCTTTTCCTATCTTATAAAATTCGCCTACCTAAGGCAAAATCAAAAATCATTCTTCAACGTAATTTTGGTGGTATTAATTTGGATTCTCTTCGAGCAGATGCTAGCAGAATTGACTGGTCTCCTCTTATAGCCGCTGATTCAGTTGATGAGAAAATTAACATTTTCAATAAAAATATTCTTAGTTTATACGATGTGCATGCCCCACTTCGAAAAATTAGGGTAAAACACCTCCCCGCACCGTGGTTAACGCCTGAAATAAAAAGTCTCGTAGCTAAGAAAGCAGCAGCTAAGTCGCGTTTCGCGAGTAGGCCTAACGATGTAAACCGTCATAAATATATTTCTCTTCGAAATCGCTGCAATAAGGTGTGTAGGTATTCACAACGCCAACACATCCACAACTCGGTTGAGAGTGGAGATCCAGCTAAAATATGGAAATTTCTGCGTTCATTGGGAGTTGGGAAAGCTCGAAATGAAACTACTCCTAATAATTTAGACATTAATTCACTCAATTTGCACTTCTCAACTTCGCTCATTTTTGACAGGGCAACAAAATTAAACACCTTAAGAGATCTATCATTAGTTCCCTCTCCCAGCTATTCTCCCTTTTCTTTTAGTCAAGTTTCTGATTGTGACGTTAGGAAGAGTGTTTTATCCATCACTTCTAACGCAGTAGGCAATGACAATGTCACCCGTAATATGGTCCTTCCTATCCTCAACGAAATTCTTCCTGCCATAACTCACATCTTAAATTCCTCTATAAGTTCGGGTATCTTCCCAGTGATATGGAAAGATGCCCAAATAATTCCCCTTCCAAAAAAAGCCAAACCAGCATCCTTTTCCGACTACCGTCCTATTTCAATCCTTCCGTTCCTGTCCAAAGTACTTGAACGCCTTGTCCACAACCAATTAAGTGCTTTTCTCACAATAAATAACCTCCTTAATCCCTTCCAGTCTGGTTTTCGTCCTGGCCATAGTACTACCTCAGCCCTGGTCCATATTACAGATGACATTAGAGCTGGATTGGAACGTGGACATCTAACAGTGCTAGCCCTGTTAGATTTCAGCAATGCGTTCAATTCCGTGGATTTTGATGTGTTGCTGGGGATATTGCGCACTCTTAACGTATCTCCAACAGTTATTGACTGGTTTCGTAGTTACCTGTCTGGCCGCAGGCAATGTATTCGTATTGATAATTCCTTTTCTTCTTGGTGTAATACTATTGCAGGCGTGCCTCAGGGTGGCGTTTTGTCTCCACTATTATTCACAATTTTTATAAATTCTATTTCTAAACGTATTAATTCTTCCTACCACCTTTATGCAGACGATCTTCAGATTTATAATCAGGCTCCGTTAAATAAATTGGCTGAAGCTGTGAATAATTTGAATACCGATTTAGATAACATCAGTGAGTGGAGTCGTGCTCACGGACTACACGTTAACCCACAGAAGACTCAAGTGATTGTTGTTGGTAGCTCAAGGATGTTGGCTAAGGCATCTTTGTCACAACTACCACAACTTCGTTTTGGAGGCAATGTTTTACAAATAAGTCGTGAAGTTAAAAACCTAGGCATATTCTTTGACAGCTGCCTTTCCTGGGGCCCTCAACTACAAAACGTCAGTCGGAAAATTTTTGCATCAATTGGATCCTTGAGAAGACTTCGTAACTTCCTCCCAACTACCACCAAAATCGCGCTTGCTCAATCCCTTCTTCCCCAATACTAGATTACGCAGATGTCAGCTATCTTGATCTTACAGAAGCCCAACTTGATAAACTTGAGCGTCTCCAAAACGTCTGCATAAGATTCATATTCGGTCTTCGGAAATATGATCATATCACTGAATTTCGTAACAAGCTCAAGTGGCTACCCATTCGCTTTCGCCGGAATGCCCATATTCTCTCACTTCTATACAATGTTTTGTTTACTCCTTCAACGCCCTCTTACCTCAAAGCACGCTTTTCATTCCTTTATGAATCACATTCGAAGCTTCTGAGATCATCGAATAATTTAAAATTGACAATGCCAGCACATTCCACAATCTTTCTAGACAAATCGTTTGCTGTGCAAGGAGCTCGCTTGTGGAATGAATTGCCATTGTCAGTACGCCAAGCTCAATCTTTACGTAACTTTCAGAGTCTAGTGAAAGATCACTACCTGTCCCTGCAGAAAGGTACGAAATAATTTACTTTCAACTAGTTTATGAACTTCAGCAACGGTTCCTACTTTAGTTTTGTTTATGATAATGTATTTATTCATTTATTTATGAAATATAAGTATATATATAATATAGTATGTAGGTTAATATATAATATATATGTAATTTATCTTAAATGACTCTTGACATTTTTTGTAATGATACCAGTGCGTATCATTTCTATACTCATGTGCACTGACAACTACCTTATCTCGGTTACTCCATACTCCAATCCCTGCCTAGGTTGCCTGGAAGAGATCACATTTAGTGATAAGGCCGCCAATTGTACCATTTTTTTAATGTATGCTATTGTATTCTGTAATGTTTTGGTGTACAATAAAGAGTTATCTTATCTTATCTTATCTTATCTTATTTAACATACATACATAGACTCACGCCTGTTTCCCAGAGGGGTAGGCAGAGACAACGGATTTCCATTTGTCACGATCTTTGCATACTTCTTTTGCCTCGATTACTGTCATTATATTCTTCATACATGCTCGCCGGTTTAGGGTACTTCTGACCTGCCCTTTCTTGAGAACATCTCCAATTTGGTCAGAGAATGTTCGACGTGGTCTTCCCCTTCCGGTTGTCCCATTCACCCAGGCCAGGTATACTTCTTTTGTCAATCTTCTTTCATTCATCCTTTCTAAATGGCCAAACCATCTCAGCATGCCTTTTTCAATCTTTGTGACTACATCCTCTTTCACACCACAACGCTCTCTTACATCAGTATTTCGAATTCTGTCTCTCAAAGTCACACCACACATACTTCTCAGAGCTCTCATTTCCACTGCATTTATTTTACTTTCATTCTTTTTCTGCCATACCCAACTTTCACTTCCATACATTAAAGTTGGCACTAACACTCCATCGTGCACGGCTAGTCGGGCCTTCTTTGATACTTGCCGGCTACTCATAAAGGCGTGTAGTGCCCCATTCACTCTGTTCCCCGCATTTACTCTTCTAACAATATCTTTTTCATATTTCCCATCTCTCGTAAACAAAGTTCCCAAATATACAAACTCATTCACCTGTTCGACTTTCTCTCCTCCAATCACAATATCACACGCTGTCGTGTATTCATCCCTCTCAAATACCATTACTTTCGTCTTACCTACATTCATTTTCATCCCTTTCCTTTCAAAGGATTCATACATATTTGTTACCATCACCTGCAACTCGTCCGCCGATGATGCAAGTAAAACTTGATCATCAGCGTAAAGCAGACATTTGATGAGTAACTCATTCATCCTTACACCGCATTCACTTTCTTTCAAATCTTTTAAACAGCTATCCATGAATAGGTTAAACAACCACGGTGACGCTACACATCCCTGTCTAACACCCTTTTGGATGCTAAACCACTCGGTGTATGACCCGTTAATCCTCACGCAAGCTCTGGAATCCCTATAAAGAGATTTCAGTGCTTGAACAAGGTTGTCGTTCAACCCATACATGGACAGTACCGACCATAGTTCATTCCTCAACACTCTATCGTAGGCCTTTTCTAAGTCTACGAAGGCACAGTAGACCTTTTGGTTTTTGCCCAAAAACTTCTCTACTATACTTCGCAGAGAAAAGACCTGATCCGTGCATCCCATTCCTTTCCGAAAACCCGCCTGTGCATCCCATATTTTCGCATCGGTTTCTTTCACAACTCTTTCAACCAATACTTTTGCATACAACTTACCAACGACGCTGAGCAGACTAATGCCCCTATAGTTTTTACAGTCTTGCCGTGAGCCTTTCCCTTTGTAAAGAGGTACAATGACAGCCTTGCACCAATCACTTGGCACTTGGCCGGTGGTATAGCATAGATTGAAAAGGCTGTACAGCTGACTCGCTATGACGCCATGTCCAGCCTTCAGCATCTCGGAAGTTATCCTGTCATACCCTGGTGACTTACCTGATTTCATACCCTTAATAGCTTTCACAATCTCATCCATACCAATTTCATCTTTACATTTGTTCTCGTCTATACTTAGTGAACTACGTTCACTCTCTGTTACACCTCTTTCATACAAACTTTCAAAATACTCCTTCCAACGTTTTAACACGCATTCTTCCCCTTTCACTATATTTCCATCTTGGTCTCGTATGGATTTCAGTTCTGAGGTTTGAGTTATGCCTCTTACTGATCTAACGGATTTCCAGAAAAACTTAATGTTCGTCTGAAAATCCTTAGACAACCTTCTATCAAAATTATCCTTTTGTTCATTTTTCTTTTCGTTCACCACATCCTTTACAATTTTCCTTTTGCCCTTTCTATATCCTCATTCGTCGCCTTATTCATTCGTTCGTTTGCTCTGGTGGCTAGCCAGTCTAACCACGCTTTCTTCTTTTCACATACAACTTTTTGTACACTTTTATCCCACCAAATATTCTTCATCTTTCTTCCTCTTCTTCTCTTTATTACACCACATACTTCACCAGCTACACTCACCACACCTTCTTTGACTACCTTCCATAGCTCTTCTACTTCTCTTATGTCTTCAGATCCCTCAAACTTCTCAACCAACTTACTATTTCTTACTATTTAACACACAAAAAAATATCTGCAGTTACATAAGTCAATTAAATTATTTATTTCTCCTAGATCCAACATCTTGCGGAATATCAATTTAAATTAAATTAAGTGATTTTTCCTTGTTATCAAATTTGTATGAATGATTAAAATGTCGTTACAGAACCTTTAAAAATTAGAGCAAAAATTCAGTTAAACATTTGATTGAATCTTAAAATAAACACGTGTAATAAATTATGTGACTGTACAGAACCACACTTTTTATTTACAGTCTCAGTAGTAGGTACCCAAAGAGTTCGCGGTAAGGTTCATTACCCTTGCGGCTGAGTTTTTAGTGTTGTTCATAATGTCGGTAATCTTACTTGTTGATTTAGGTTGTCGATAGAGGGGCACGTGGTCGGAAAACCTCCTCGTGGTCCGAGGCTACTGGTCCCATTCGAATATTTATATTCGGTGGGAACGGTAGTTTTTCGGATTGGTGTGCCCTGGGCATGGGCGCTGGCTTTTTCCTGTGCTTGCATGGGGATAAGCCACCGTCCGTGGCGAATATTCCGACATCCTACGCCTCTGTTCCCCCTTCTATTCATTAGAAGGGGAGTACTCAGAGTCAGCAAACCCTCACGCCCCAAGCTTAGCTGCCCAGCGAGGGGTTGTATGACCAGGGGGCAATCTGGTCCAAAGGGTAGCATTTTTATGTGTTATGAGAAATGTCGGCTTTGGGGAACATATTACCCCAGGAGGGTACCAGCTGCGCTGGAGAATCCCTCCCAGGTCCTCACGGATCTGGCAGCCCCACCGTATCTGGGGGGGGCAACCAAAGCTATATAACCGCGGAAGCCGCGGAGAAGGTGCGCACGCCTAGTTTTGCGCACCCGACGAAGGAGGACGAAGTTGTCCAGGAAGGGGTTGCACACGGTGCAAGGAGGAGCAGGCGGACCACGAGGTCAAGGTCCCGTCCAGCCACCCCTATTCCCGCGGGCAACAGCCGAGAAGGCGCCAGTCCCAACAGGGACCAAATGTCCGAGGAGGACACAAGCGGCTGCGCGTCCAGGTCCCGGTCCGGATCCATGCCTGGACAAAGGGATAGGAAGCGCAGCGGCTCCTTAAACGTGGAGAACCTGGTGGCCGCAAAGGTCTCCACGGCCCGGAGAGGGAAGGTTCGCGCGGTTCCGAGCGTAGTTATCGCTCGGATGCCGGAGCGTGACGGGCGGGGTCGCTTCGATGCGGCAGCTCCAGTGGAGCACATGGAGGGCGCGGAGAGCGACCCAGGCCTCGCCATAACTGACTCGAGTGGGGGCTCCACTGTGTCCTTGCTGGGCAGCAACCGTGCGGAGGCCGCTGCTGCGAGGCGTTTGCAGCGAAAGGAAGCCGCGGCTGACGAGGTCAGCGAGTTGGCCCGGCAGGCCCGAGAGCGGCGCTCCGCTCGGATGGCTGCAGGGAGCTCATCGGCGGTGGCGCTCAGTCGCCAGGTTTTGGACGGCGTGGACGTGGTTTTAAGGGTTGCCACCAAATCGGGAAACCTGAAGGGCACGTTCAGGCGAGCTCTGAAGGAGGCGGCTGACGGCATCCGAGAAGCGGTTGAGGTCCTTGCCAATCGCACCAGCTCGGAGGAGACGGCGAAGTTGTGGGAGGAGAACGACCGCCTCCGATCCGAGCTGGAGGACCTCAAGCGGCAGGTTGCCGCCCAAAGGCCAGATCCTGCTGTCGCCGGGTCCTGTCCTGTGGCGGCCCCATCGTTGGCTCCATCGCCGGCCCCGTTCTCGAAGCCTGCGCTTGTAGATGCGGAGGTCGAGAAGATCGTCCGCATCTGCATGATGCAGTGTGGTGACATGGTGGGTGCCCGGCTCCAGGCCATAGAGGGGAGACTCCTTCCGGCAGAGTCCGTCCGCCTTCCGCTCGCCGGGGACGGGCGAGGGGGGGAGGGGTCTCACAGGCGGGGCCCAGCGGCCGCTGTGGCTGCGACGGCTGGGGCGGCTAAACCAGGCCGAACGGCGAGGACAGCGGCCCCAAAACCCGCGCCTCAAATGCCCACCACCTCCCAAACAGCGGGACCACCAGCGGCGCCTCCGGCGGCTGCGCCGGGGCCTAGCACGGAGGCTTGGTCGACAGTCGTCAAGAGGGGCCGCAAAAAGAAGAAGGCGGCGCCGCCGGCACCAACACCGGCACCCCCGAAGGTGAAGGAACCGCCTAAGGTCAGAGCCCCACGCTCCGCGGCTGTAGTGATAACACTGCTGCCCGGAGCCGTCGAAAGGGGCATTACATACAAGGCGGTCCTAACGGAGGCAAAAGCCAAAGTCGCGTTCCCCGACCTTGGCACACCGACCGGCTTTAGAATAAAGTCGGCGGTGACGGGGGCGCGGCTCCTCGAGGTGTCGGGTGAGTCCAGTGGGCAAAAGGCGGATATCCTAGCCGCCAAGCTGAAGGAGGCCCTCAACCCGGAGGACGTCCGGGTGTCCAGGCCGGTTAAGACCGCGGAGCTGCGTGTCGACGGCCTGGATGACTCGACCACTCCGGCTGAAGTTGTGGCGGCCATTACCCGAGCCGGCGGATGTCCGTCTGGCGATGTGCGGACGGGCGAGATTCGCACCGACGCCTCCGGACTCGGCTTCATATGGGTGCGGTGTCCGGTGGCGGCGGCGAATAAGGTCGCCAACGCTGGGCGACTATTGGTGGGGTGGGTTGCAGCCAGGGTCAAGCTGGTGCAGCCCAGGGCTATGCGGTGTTACCGATGCCTGGACATTGGGCATGTCCGGGCGCGGTGCACTGCTGAAACGGACCGCAGCGAGGAATGCTATCGCTGCGGCCAGCCCGGCCACAAGGCGGCCCAGTGCTCTGCGGCGCCAAACTGCAGCCTCTGTACAGCTGCAGGGAGGCCCGCGGGGCACAGAGCGGGCGGGAAGGCCTGTGGCACTACCGCCAACAATAAGAAGAAAAAGGGAGCCAAGGCTGCCGGGGGCTCTTTACCCCCCCGACAGCCTGGCTGCCCTTCGGCCGACTCCCGGCCTGAGAGGGGTGCGGAGGGAATGGACACGGCCTAATGGCGCTGTTCCATTTCCTCCAGGGCAACATCAACCACTGTGCCAGAGCTCAGGATCTCTTGCTCCAGAGCATGGCGGAGTGGTCGATTCGCGTGGCGGTGGTCGCCGAGCCGTACTTTGTCCCCCCCAGGGATAACTGGTTGGGAGACTTGGACGGCTTGGTGGCCATCATTGGCGGGGCTCTGGTCCACCCGTCCCGAGGTCACGGCTGGGTAGCAGCCCTCGTGGACGGCATTGGTACAATTGGGGCGTATTTTTCGCCAAACAAGAGTCTCGCCGACTTCGAGAATTTCCTTGTCGAGTTGGGTGCCGTCGTAGGTCGACTCCACCCTCGCCCCGTGCTGTTGCTCGGGGATCTCAACGCCAAGTCTGCGGCGTGGGGATCTCCGGTGACGGATGCCCGGGGTGAGGTGCTGGAGGAGTGGGCGGTCACGACTGGCCTGACCGTCCTAAATCAGGGGTCGGTCCACACTTGCGTGCGGCAGCGGGGTGGTTCAATAGTGGACGTCTCGTTCGCTAGCCCTGCTGTCGCGAGCCGTGTCCGCGACTGGCGTGTCGCCGTGGAGGTGGACACGTTGTCGGATCATCGGTACATCCGTTTCGACGTCTCCGCCCAGACCACTGGCGGCCGCAGTCCACCGGCCCCGCGGGTGGACGGTCCACGCTGGGCGCGTAAGCGCATCGACAGGGAACTTCTCGAGGAGGCCGCCATTGTCCAGGCCTGGTACCGGGAGTCGGCGACGAACGGACCCGTCGACGTCGAAGAGGAGGCGCTGTGGTTCCGCGGGGCGATGACGCAAATCTGCGACGCGTCTATGCCCCGGGTCCACACACATACAGGAAGGCACCAGGTGTACTGGTGGACCGCCGAGATCGCGCAGTTGCGCGTCGCGTGCGTGGCGGTCAGACGCCAGTACACCCGATACCGGAGGAGACGTCGTCGGGTCCCTGACGAAGAGGCCGCGCTGTATGAGGTGTACCGCGCGGCGAAGGAGGCTCTGTGGCTGGCCATCGGTGAAGCCAAGACGCGAGCCAGGGAAGAGATGTTGGAGACTCTGAACGGAGATCCGTGGGGGCGCCCTTATCGTGCGGTTCGAGGGAAACTTCGAGCCGCGGCGCCTCCACTCACGGAGAGTCTCCAACCCGAGCTGCTGGAGGAAGTAGTGGCAGCCCTCTTCCCGGCAAGAGCGGAGCACATGCCACCGCCGATGGCTTTGCCCACAGCCGCAGAGCCTACGGAGGAGAACGCCATCAGCGTCCCAGAGGTGACACAGGAAGAGTTGAGGGCGGCCGTGATGCGGCTCCGGGCCAAAAACGTGGCTCCGGGGCCCGACTGGATTCACGGTTGTGCGTTGGCCCTCGCTCTGAAAGAGCTAGGTCCCCAACTGACGGGACTCTACACAGCGTGCCTTGAGCGGGGCCAGTTTCCCACTTTGTGGAAATCTGGTCGTCTGGTCCTGCTCAGAAAGGCGGGGCGCCCTGCAGACTCGCCGTCCGGGTACCGGCCCATAGTGCTGCTAGACGAGGTGGGCAAGCTGCTCGAGCGGATAATCGCAGCCCGCCTCGTCGGCCACTTGTGCGGAGCGGGGCCGGACCTGGACGAGAGCCAGTTCGGCTTTCGGCATGGGCGCTCTACCATCCACGCTGTGTCGAGGGTGAGAGTCCTGGCGGAGGAAGCGGTGTCCCGGGGTGGGGTGATGTTGGCGGTGTCCTTGGACATCTCCAACGCCTTCAACACCCTGCCCTGGAGTTGAATTAGGGAGGCACTGCGATATCATCGGGTGCCTTCCTACCTCCGCCACATCGTTGGGGCTTACCTAGCGGAGAGGTGTGTCACCTACGTGGGACGTGATGGCGGACACCGGCACTCAATGTCGTGCGGTGTTCCACAGGGTTCGGTTTTGGGCCCACTCCTGTGGAACATCGGGTACGACTGGGTGCTGAGGGGCGAACTCCAGCCGGGCGTGGACCTGACGTGTTATGCGGACGACACGCTGGTCACGGCCCGCGGGAGTTCACACAGGGAGGCAGCGTTGCTGGCGACGGCTGCGGTATCACAGGTGGTGAGCCGCATCCGGCGCCTCGGCCTGGAGGTGGCCCTCAACAAGTCGGAGGCCATGATGTTCCATGGTCCCCGGCGGGCGCCGCCGCCCGGATCACACATTGTGGTCGGGGGGGTCCGGATCGCTGTCGAGCCTACCATGAAGTACCTGGGATTGGTGCTCGACAGCCGGTGGGACTTCGGACCCCACTTCCGGCGGCTGGTGCCTAAGTTGATGGGCGCGGCTGGGGCGCTGTCAACGCTGCTTCCCAATCTGGGGGGGCCGAGCGCCGCCTGTAGGCGGCTCTACGTGGGGATCGTGCGATCGATGGCCCTGTACGGGGCCCCGATCTGGGCGGCTGACCTGACGGCCGGTAGCATTGCTGTTCTGCGGAGACCGCAGAGAGCTATGGCCGTCAGAGTCATCAGGGGATATCGCACGGTCTCCTACGAGGCGGCCTGTGTACTGGCCGGATCCCCGCCCTGGGACCTCGAGGCGAAAGTACTCGCGTCACTGTACCGGTGGCGCGAGGAGATGCTGGTGCAAGGCGAGCGGCCGATGCAGCGACACATGGAGCTGCGTCGGTCGCAGCTTCGCGAGGCCCTGGTGGCGGAATGGCGGGACAGGCTCTCGCGCCCAACCGCCGGCCTCGTCACTATCGAGGCGGTCCGGCCGGTACTCGAGCGTTGGCTCGGGAGGAGGCACGGCTCCCTGTCGTTTCGGGTGACGCAGGTACTCTCGGGGCATGGCTGCTTCGGGAAGTACCTGTGTCGCATAAACAGGGAGCCGGACGCCCGGTGTCACCACTGCGTCGACTGTCGGGAGGACACGGCGCTGCATACGCTGGCAGAGTGTGCCGCTTGGGAGGAGCAGCGCCGTGCCCTCATTTCTGGAGTAGGCAGTGACCTGTCGCTGCCGGCCGTCGTAAACTCGATGGTTGGCGGCGAAGAGTCCTGGGACGCGGTGGTTTCCTTTTGCGAGACAGTCATCTCGCGGAAGGAAGCTGCGGAAAGGGAGAGGGAGATTACATCCTCTCACCCGGCCCGCAGCAGACGCACCGGGCGTCGGCGGAGGGCGGACAGCGCCCTCTTCCGGCCCCCCTAAATGGGCCCAGGGGTGACGGACTCGGGGGTGTCCGTCGCCCACTACACATCTGGACCCGAGGTGGCGGCGCGACGTGTTCCACGCGCGCCCCTCTTAGACGTTGCGGGGGGAGTTTAACACCTCACTCCCCCCCAAAAGCGAGGAGGCCCGCAATTATGGGCCAGCACCAGCCGGGGGTTGCGGAAGTATCGTATGTTCCCGCGACCCCTGGCGCAGGTGTGAGATGGAACACCGGGGTGGTTTTTAGTCAGTAGGAGTCTGACAGACCCCTCCGCTTCCCCCGAGGCGGAGGACATCCATGCAGGATTTTCCACCCCGCAAAAAAAAAAAAAAAAAAAAAAAGGTTGTCGATAGAAAAATAAATTACTAGTTGAATAAAAAATTATTATTTCTGTTTGAAGTTTCGTCCATAGGTAGCCGTCCTGATACCCTATAACCCCCTTAAGTTACGTTCACACTTTCTGTTACACGTTGTATATTAATTTGGTACGAAGCAACGTCTTATTATATAAGACATTGCTTCGTACCAAATTAATATTACTACACTACCAAATTTCTAGATTCTAAGTTCACGGGATGTACCATATTATGTTTATTATTATTATGTATATTTTGTTATGTGTATATATATGTATGTATGTATATTTTGTATTATTATGTTATGTATGTTTTGATTCGGAAATTTACGGCACAAACGCTGTATATTTTGATTGCGTTGGCATAGAAATTTGATTTTTTCTCCAAGGGACAGTAGTTTTGAGTATTTCAGGAATATTCCAGTTTGATACTTTCACGCGTTCCCGAGAAAAAGGGTCTTGACGGACGGATGGACAACAAAGTGTTTCTATGAGGCTTCCGTTTTTCCTTTCGAGGTACGGAACCCACGTTTCTAGCTAGCATCTAACGCCAGGTCGCACGCTAATTTTGCAGAAACCGTTGACCATGGCCTATGTCCAGGTATATCAAAGTTTCGACCAACTTGCATTAATTGTGGACACTGATAATATTAAAGGTAAGTCGTGTTATACCCGAGCATAATGTTGTATAGTCTTCAAGGATATCTTGTCATTAAATGAAGGTTAAATCACCCTTTTAACCTCTCTATAACTGAAATGTTTACAAAAATAAAAGTAGAAATAGTCACGTTTCCAATTGTTGTTGGTATAGAAACACCAATTATTGAAAACGTGACTTTTTGTGTAAACAATGCAGCTATTAAAAAATATCGTCTGGGCACGAGTCTGCGAAGATCAGCGAAGGTTGCGCTGCAGCCCGACTATCTCAACTCTGATGTACCCTTTGGTCGTATTTGTTACCCTCGGGATATATATATTTTATTTCTTTTCAATAGGCATGTTAATGTGTGGGACAGAATTGATATCACTACTAAAGTCCGGCCGCTGAAAGAATGCGTTCCTTGCAGGAACTGATCGAAAATACGTCGTAACTTAGTTGACTTAATGTTGGGGTACTCCCCAACATTAAGTCAACTTTATTTACGATAAAAATATTACATACATACACACATAGACTCCCGCCTGTTTCCCAGAGGGGTAGGCAGAGACAACGGATTTCCATTTGTCACGATCTTTGCACATCTCTTTTGCCTCGTTAACTGTCATTATATTTTTGATACATGCTCGCTGGTATAAGGTACTTCTGACCTCGCGTTTCTTGAGAACGTCGATTTGGTCAGAGAATGTTCTACGAGGT
Organism: Pseudoips prasinana; assembly: GCA_951640165.1. Taxonomy (NCBI): domain Eukaryota; kingdom Metazoa; phylum Arthropoda; class Insecta; order Lepidoptera; family Nolidae; genus Pseudoips; species Pseudoips prasinana. The sequence goes on from OX621239.1 coordinate 13,500,694, forward strand.
CATCCCTTTCCGGTTGTCCAATTCACACAAGCCAGGTATACTTCTTTTGTCAATCTTCTTTCATTCATCCTTTCTAAAAATGCCCAAACCATTTCAGCATACCTTTTTCTACCTTTGTGACTACTTCCTCTGTCACAACACAACGCACATAAAAAAATATGATTGTTTCATAATTGCTCTACTAACAATAATTATTTTCTATATATTATCATGTCAACTGACGATAAATATTATTATTTATGGCTCAATTTAATAGTTAAACAACGCATTATTTCATCTGCCGGAATTTAGATAAGTTATGATGCTCAAGGTAATCCTTAAATAATTAAATTAAGTAGGCGCCCTTGTCATCCTTTTCACACAATTGTCAAAACACGAACAGAATTTAATTTGAGCGATGGAATCGTGACCTATCTCTTAGCCATCTATAACGAGTCAACGATTTACGCCACGAATCTAAAACTGTATTCAAGTAGATACAACTTTAAATAGATTATTAGTAGTTGATAAATATGTCTCTTCAATGTGTTTCACGATTTATTAGTAGTGCAAACCGGTTCGTCCGTCGTTGACAAATTATTCATAATAATAAAAATTATAAATAAATATCTTCGGAATACTAATAAACTGCCATCTGATCAAAAATAGGCAGACTCTGTACTACCATAGTACTGATAAGTATACTTATATATTTCTAAATACATGTATATCATAGATAAATAACCACAAATATAATAATAATAATAGAATATGTTACATTTTTATTTATCAAAACAACGATATTAAAGATAGTAAAGACGCTGACACCTGAAATTTTGCTTATTTTATAGCAATTTGGAGCCCCAACAGATAGGTATTAATAGAAACCTTAGTATTTACAATACATTTCTAAAAAAAATATATGTACAATATAGGGCAAAAATCGGTCTGCCTAGAGTCTGAGACTGGAAAAATTTGTTTCCGCGAGTTACCCGCAAAATCAAACTATTAAAAAAATAATTGGCTACACTTGATCAACATATTATGAAATAATGAAATTTATTCAGCACTTGGGTATTAACATACACTTATACTTGTCAAGTTCACAATGCAGTAAGTCAGATTTTTAAACTAGTCCGTAAATACGTTCTGTTTTATGACATTCAGTGTTGAGAATTTTTTTAATAAATAGCAAGTTAACTACTAATTTTTAAATTAAGTATTATTATATAAAAAAATTAAGACACCGAGCAGTTGGCAAACGCAGACGGCTCTCGGTCAGTAGATTAACTTCAGCAGCATATACCTTATGGGGTTCAACCCACAGCTCACGGGGCGGTTGATGTAAAAAGACGAAATTTTACAAAGTGGATGTGATCATTGGCACGGACTACAGGCACGGCACGATCACAGATCAGGGGCCAACGCCATCCTCGCCGGTGAGGACCGTACCCTAGCTCACCTGCAGCTTTCTCTAGCTACCTTACTTCTTTCTCTAGTTATCTTAGAAACTCCGGGAGTGTATTTTGATCATTTTCAGCCTTTTACTTTCGTATTTCTTTTTCCTTCTTAAATTTTACATTGTGATTGGCTGATGTGCGGGCTAATGCACGCACAAAACCGTTGTCATTTAGTTCTTCAATAATTGTGAGGTAATAAACAATAACATTTAAGTTCACTCAAGCAATTAGAATAACCATTTACCTCTACCATTTACTGTACCATCTCAGTATATATATGAAAACTTACTAAATATGCATAAAAATATCGATTCCTTCTGTAAAAGGAGCGATACACACAATGTAAATACTAGATATAAGAATAATCTCATATTGCATACTACCCGTCTCCACAAAATAAGTAACTCTTTTATGGGGCAATGTATAAGATTCTATAACAAACTTCCCAATGATATTAGAGAATTATCTACGAATAAGTTTAAAAGAATTATTAAAGCCAAATTGTGTAGCAGGGCATATTACAAAAATTCTGATTATTTAAGTGATAAATGTGCTTGGGAATGCGTTATTCTGAGTCAACACACATGATTGTAATTAATCTTAAGTATATTTTATTTTAAAAAAGGATTCCTACTGAGTTTTCTGGCAGTGTTTCTCAGTAGCTGCCACGTCTTGCACTGCACGGCAGGGTAAAAAAATATGACGATTCCACATAAATGTAAAATTTTTACGGAATAAATGATTTTGACTTTGACTTACAAACGGTGGGTGCACGAAGTCACCAGAGGCAACAATTGTATGAGACAAAATAAATAAGGGAGTACCGCGACAGCAAGTCGAAGTTATCGCAAGCAGCACCCGTTCACGTATTAGAGGGAAGTAACGCCCCGAGTAGTCCCGACCCACAACGCCACCGCAAGCAATGATACACAATGGGAAGATGGCGAGCTTACAATGGGGGAGTTAATAATAAAATCCTTAACAGCCTTCAGCCGAACGGCGTTTAACATGTCCAAGATAATATACACCGTTACATTTTGATCGTTTTAATCCCGTGGAGTGGTGATAGGGTGCCTGAAACACTATCGATTTGTGTTGATAAAATTAATAATAAAATTACTTTTTCTTATTAACTCGAATCAATTCTCGCTTTAGAGAAAACATGATGAAAACCATTAGTCGGTACGTACTTTCAGTGAAAGAGACCGAGCGTGACCCAATTATTAGTTTTGACTCATTTCACCAATGACGTGGAATCGCAGTCCACGTGAATCGTCTCAGGTGAATCATTGTTTCAGATCTTTGTCGCGCGATTCTAATGGCGTCCCGTAATTATGAGTACTCCAACCTGGTAGTGGTAAACCCGACCCTCAAATTCCATTTGATGATGATTGTGGCTGCTAGGCAGCGGTTGTTAGATCACGAACAACTCCCCACACCTTCGCACGCCCATGACGGATGTCCAGCGCATTACGAGCGTAATCTTCTAAATCACCTCAATTCCGTGTTTGGAGATCACTGGATAGGACGTGGTAATGCAGTGGTGTAGCAACCAAGAAGCCCGGTCTTGACCTCACTAGAATTTTATTTGTGGAGTGAGGTGAAGCGATTGGTGTACAAAAATGAGCATCAAACTCGCTATCAAATGAAAAGTGCGATACAGTGTAATAAGACAGAGGTGATTAATTACATGTAACAGAATCTTTGAATCGTTTAATATTATTTATAACTTTACTCCCGCCCCCCAACTATTGAAAAGTCGTAAAAGTTTCCTGGCTACTACCACAGCTACGATCGATGCACAAAAAGCGAGAGCAACCTTATGGCAAGATGAATTTGCTCCTCCTCTGTTTGTCCCGCCAGAGGAAAAATTACCTCCGGGTGATAATTCGCCATGGCCAACCTGGAGGACTCTTAATAGACTAAGTACCCAGGCTGGTAGATCCAAAGAAAACATGTGCAAATGGGGTTACATTCCCACATCACAAAACATCTGCGAGTGCGGCGTGTCACCCCAAAGTATGGCACATTTATCTGATTGTCCCTCTTGTGCAGTCTCTTGTTCCCTTCAGGACTTGTATGACGCTTCAGCCAAGGCGATCAGCGTTGCCCAATTTTCGGAAGATAAAATCTAATTCTTACCATCGACACGATAAGAAGAAGAATCGTTTAATTATTAACTATTATAGATTAATCTTTTTAAATCGTTGTAAATAATTATTTTTCCACATTAGGTCTCAGAACTTAGGCTCAAAGGCAAGTTTAAGACAGTCCTAAGCCTGTAAAAGTATGAAGGAAAATTTGGAATCATTGAATTTGTTTACATGAATATCAGCTGAGCGTGTCAATAACCTAGGTTTATCGAGCGCTTGCATGCGGCTTGCCTACGGTAGCGTAGTAGATACCTAGAACGCTACTAATGGTTTCAGTTCCTATGCGAGTATTAAATTATCACTTTCTATTTTTAACCGACTTCAAAAGGAGGTTCTCAAGTTCACTGGTACTTTTTTTTTAATTTTAGGGATATAATGTAAAATTAATCACTAATGAATAGTATGAGTAGTACTTGGTAAGTTAAACCAACTGTCCACCGGGTCCACTGTCCAAGGTTAAAACGATCAAAAAGTAATGGTGTATATATTTCTTTTAAGAATATGCATCTTAAACATCCATAAATTTAAATTCTAATAGTTAATTCTAGAGTCATTTGAGTAAGGTACAGATGAATGCTCTAAATGTAACATTATGATGTTATTCGTATTCAGCCAAGCGACCAAGCGCTTATGACATTTAAATAATCATTTACTTCACCCGCCTGTTAACGACTTTATTATTAAACTCCTTGTCGTCCTCCCATTGTATATTATTGCTTGCGGTGACGTTGTGGTTCCGAACGTTTCCTTCTCTCTAATTTGGCGAGGGATATAATGGCTGACTCATACGCCATACTCGTTAACGGGTGCTGCTTGCGATAACTGGTCGACTTGCTGTCGCGGTACTCTCTTATTATTTTCTCTCATATAATTATTGCCTCTGGTGACTTCGTGCACCTACCGTTTGTTCTTCATTTATTTATTTACTCATTAACAATTTGCATTGTGTTTGAATCCGTATAGAATACATATCAATTAAATTATACAATAGAAAAAATAATAAATTGAAATAATAACAAAACAACAAAATAAAATAATACGATACAATAGTCCACACATTAAATTTAAATAAAATAAAAACAAACTACAAAACATTAATTTGACACGTCATTACAAATAACATTAAGATGATAATTATTTTTGGGGTTTTACAATTCAGTCACAGCATAAAAACCCTTCTCCAATAGGAAGGCCTTCAACCTTGTTTTAATTTAATTTTCATGCAAGTGGTTATTCTAATTGCTTGAGTGAACTTGAATGTTATTGTTTATTACATCACACGGTTTTGTGCATGCATATATCACATCATAGCCCACAGATCAGCCAATCACAATGTAAAATATAAGAAGGAAAAAGAAATACAAAAGCAAAAGGCTAAAGATGAAAATGTACTCCCGAAGTTTCTAAGATAACTAGAGAAAGAAGTAAGATAGCTAGAGAATGCTGCAGGTTAGCTAGGGTACGGTCCTCGCCGGCGAGCATGGCGTTGGCTCCTGATCTGTGATCGTGCCTTGCCTGTAGTCCGTGCTAGTGATTACATCCACTTTGTAAAATTCCGTCTTTTTACTTCAGCGGTCCCTTGAGCTGTGGGCAGAACCCCATCAGTTATTTTTCGCTGAAGTTAAACTACTGGCTGAGAGCCGTCTGCGTATGCCAAGTTTTGCTCGGTGTTTTAAATTTTTTATATAATAGGACTAAATTTAAAAATAAGTAACTTGCTATTTATTTAAGGATTTCTCAAAACTGAATGTCATAAAACAGACCGTATTTACTGACTAGTTACAAAATGTGATTTACTACGGTATGTCAATATCCAAGTGCTGAATAAATTTCATTATATCATAATATTTTGCTCAAGTGTAGCCAATATTTTTTAATAATCTGATTTGGCTGGTAAATCACGGAAACGAATTTCCCTAGCCGCAAACTCTAGGTAGACCGAATTTTGCCCCCATAAAATTATATAGTATATATGCCGAATTAATTCCTTTTCAAAATGGCGAGTCATATGGCACTTAATTCCCTTGTCACTATAAGTATCATAAATATCCTACTTTAGCTAAGCTAGCACGACAACGAAGACTCCTGTCTACTTCCTAGATTTGGAAGTATATAAAGAGTCAGGAGTTTTATTCTTTCAGACATATACCAGCCACATGAGCTACATTTAAAGTTATTGTGTCTGTTGTAAGGAGGGTGGCTAGTTATTTAAGGAGCTGACATTCCTTTTCGCAATTGCTATTAGATACCCAGATACCATAACACGAAAGAGCCACAAGAGAATTCTCTAAAGTCATTGCACTAGTCACCTATAACCTTGCTGTGCGAGTTCGACTCGCTCTTCGACGGTTTTTTTAGTAAGATGTCCCCATGCTCCTTTCATTCTAAAAAATTCAGTTTGAATTAAGAAATATTACAAAATTAAGTCACGTAAAGAATAGGAGCAGATGACAATATATACATATATCTTCTATATACATATGTATGTAATTGAATGTTTATCTGTATGTCCTTTATAGATTCGTAAACTATGCATTTGATCAAGTGATGATCTTCAGCAAACTGTTGTGCATGAGTCCAGGAAAGTTTCTGAGTTGGTACGACCAATGTTCGACAGATGGCGACACTATCATCCCAATGAATTTCATATATTGCCGTAACAACGCACGCAGGGTACAGCTAGTTCTCAATAGATTTTGTCACAACACTTATTATTTCTCCATAGCAGCTATTATAACGTAGTTGTCGCTTCTTACTAAAATTATTCTCATTAATGATAATGCCTGACTAAGGCTGTTCCTGATAATTACTTCACTTTAACCATTCCAAAAACAATAAATATAAGAATACTCAACCTTTACAAATTTAAGAAAACCATTCTACGGTGTCTAAAATGCCTGAACTATGATCAAACAAAGTCACTCCTAATAGTCCATTCCAGCCGTTGTTAGCCGTGTAGGTTTCGGTAAGATGGAGTAAAAAGCGTCTAAATGCGTTAAGAAAGAAGAATATCGAGTGGATTGTATAAATTCGAAGTGTCAGTACTACGGTGCGGTGGCGGAGTGGTTAACGCTCATGGGGCCGGATACCCCGTGAGTTACATTCCCACCCGCACTTAAATTTATACAATTCATTTTAAAAGATTTCTGAAAAACTCCTAATAGTCCTTAAATAATAAAATCACATTAAACAAGTTTAGGCAGAAAGGAGTGTGGGGATATAGTACTAAAATACCCGTCCAAGATCGAGTCGAACACGCACAGCAAGGGTTCAGTACCATCATTTAGTATTACTATAGTACTTCGTGTTAGTCCTCAATAAACAGGTCACCACCCCACACTTAATGCACACCACAACTTGTGATTGTATCTTGGGTAACTATCTCTTACTTTTTATATTATTAGTTTATATTATTTTTAATTAATATTATAACTTACTTTAAATTTTATTATATATACTAATAATATATAATAATAATATAATAATTCTTTATTTGCAATAAAAAGTGTCTATACTATAATAAATTAGTTTCTACTGCATAGTGGTACAACCGTAAGTCAGAGAGAACAAACACCTCTCTCCCGTGCTAGGAATTAACCTGTGTTACGAGCAGAGAGGGGCTCACCCCGACTCGGCTCTGTACCTAAAGGCATGATGTACAAATATGTGATGGTGGAGCAGTAGATAACTATAACCATCTGACCGCTAAACTAGGCAAGCCTGTTTATTTAGGGATCAGTTGAGTTTCTTACAATCTAGAAGACTGTGCCACAAGTTGCAAGTTGTGTATTTGTGTGCGATGTTTGGGAGTGTTAACTTAAATTTAGAAGTTGTTCTGTTTGCAAGTAGTTTTGTTTTAGGAGCCATGTCTTAAGTTTGGTTTTAAAGTTGTGATTATTTAGATGGTAAAAATGTAGGATTTTGTTAACTTTATTGTATAAGGAGTTACTTATAACCTTGTAATGCCTCTCAGCTAGTGTCGTTTTATGTCTCACAGGAGAACACACTTTCTCAAACCGGCGTTTATTTCGGGCAATATTCGAATTGTAACGAAGCGAAATCTGTCTCCTAAATAATATTTGTTGTACAAACAGCTGTCTCACTGTTAAAACTGGTATGTCTTGATACAGTTTGGTTGTTGAGTATCTAAATGGTTTTTTAAGTATAACCTTGAGAACAGCTCTTTGTGCCCTTTCCATTGGTAAGAGAATCGTTTTGGCGGCTCCACCCCATGACACTAAGTCTTATGGAAGGGGTCTCTCGTCTTCTGGGGTTAGGGCTCACGCCTTTTTTATACGTGGGGAAATGCTCTAGTCGCACGGGGTGTGGGGCTCGACCCACTAAAATCACCATGATAGCCAGCCCCACTGTGCCAGTATCGGGGGCTCTGGGTACTTGTGAACGATCTCGCCAGTACCCCCGCTGTACACTGAGCGTCCGCGAGACTCTCACCCGGGGATGGGAGGGGCCTGAGTGCCTCCCTCTACCCAGTACGCACAAGCGTGTTACCTGAGCTACAGCAGGTTACCCTCCCGGGACCGCTGGCGCTCGGAGGTAACGAACTCCACTCAATCTCTCCCCGGAACGCCAGCGGTCCCAGTGAAGGCTCACGCCTAGTCCAAGAGACAGAGCTACAATAGGTTGTAATTGTTTAGTTGATAATAAAGAAATTATTATTATTATACTACTACTACTGTACCTGTTCAACCGCGCGGTCGAAGTCGAGGCCGGCGTCGGGCCCGGAGCACACGTGCACGCTATCCACGGCGCTCTTCACGCACGCGCTCGTGTCCGTCACGTTGTAGAACAGCGACCACAAGCACTGCAACAACGCGATATAATAATAATAATAATCATTCATTGAAGTTATACTTCTTTTGGCGCGATGGATAAAAATGATGAGAGTGAATTTTTACGATGCGCGCGCACACCGACACCAAAAAATTTAACAGCATGAAGTTAGTTCTAGGTGGTATGAAAATGTATGAGAGTGAATTTTTACGATGCGCGCGCATCGTAAAAATAACAGCAAGACGTTAGTTCTAGGTGGTATGAAAATTGATAACTATGTTCAAGTTGTATATTAAGAATTATAACTTCTAACGCGTGTACATAAGTACACACAAGTTTTTTTTACATGAAGCATGGTGTACAAATTATAGGTGTTGTAATTATTATTGAGTTTCACATACTTCGCCATATACACTCGCGAGCAACCAAATCGACTCAAGCCTAGACGGCGCACATATACATTGATTTTCCTAAAACGATAAATGGTAATTACAAAAGTGATATGTCATTCGAAAGCTGAAGAATTAGGCTTTCAATTAACATCAATACCTTAAAAAAAACTAAGCGCTGATTTATTGACACATTTTAATTGGCCGTCAGCGTAAATTACCTCTTTAGGAATCCACGACTTGCGCTACCTGCTCCCGCTATAAAACCCCCCACTTCCGGTTTATCTTATCAGTTGCTTGTTACAGGTTGACCGGTACACATCTCCGTAAATTGCATTCCTTGTTTTCGCTAACCCATGGATACCACACCAGAAGAAGCCGCTCAAGTTGTTGCCTTGTTGCAACAAGGGTTAAGTCAGCGAGCAATCGCTGCCCAGCTCCACTTGAGCCAGTCTTCTGTATCCCGAGTATACAGACGGTTCCAAGAGACTGGTGCCTTCAATCGGAGACCAAGAACGAGCCGCCACCGGTGCACTTCAGAGAGAGACGACCGCTTCATTGTCTCAACCTCGCTGCGCAATCGACACCTTACGGGCGTTGATGTGCAGCAAGAACTGAGACGTGTACGACAAGTGGCTGTCAGCGAGTGGACAGTGAGAAGACGCTTGAAGGAAGCCAACTTGACGCCAAAAAGACCTGCGACGGGCCCTAAGTTGACTGCAGGCCACCGACAAGCGCGCCTTCAATTTGCTCGAGAGCATCTCAATTGGAGCGTTGCGCAATGGCGATCGGTCCTGTTTACTGATGAGTGCAGAATGTGTCTGCATGGTAGTGACAGGAGAGGCCGAGTCTACAGGCGTCCGGGAGAACGATTTGCCCAATGTTGTTTCGCTGAAACAGTGGCATATGGCGGCGGTTCCTGCATGATGTGGGCTGGTATCTCTTTAGAGGGAAAAACCGAACTTGTTTTCGTGCCTGGGGGCGGCCGAGGAGGCGGGCTAACAGCTGATCGGTACATCACCGACATTCTACTGGATCATGTTGTGCCCTACGCAGGGTTTGTCGGTGAAGACTTCGTGTTAATGCACGACAATGCCCGCTGCCACACGGCACGAGTCACTCGACAGTTTCTGCAAGAGGTCGAATTACGCACGATGGACTGGCCTGCGCTCAGTCCTGACATGAATCCCATCGAGCACTTATGGGACGAGCTTAAAAGAAGAGTTCGGGCCAGAAATCCAGTCCCTTCAAGCGTAGACGAGCTAAAGACAGCATTATTAGAGGAGTGGGACGGCATTCCTCAAGAAAATGTCAAAAAATTGATAAGGTCCATGAAAAACAGACTGCGGGATGTAATTAGGGCTAGAGGGGGCAATACGAAATACTGATTTAAATAAAATAATTTTATTTTTAATTTTTTTTGTTTAATTTGTCAAATACGAGACACATACCCTTTTTCCTAAATTCCCGTTTTTCCTACTCTTGCATTCAGACATCATTTATTTCAAAAATGATGGATGGATTTCAATGATAATGATATCAAATTAAAGCTGACATCTTAAGCTTTCGAATGACATATCATTTTAATAATTTCCATTCATGATTTTAGTTGTATCAATGTATGTGTGCGCCGACAAGGCTTGAGTCGATTTGGTTGCTCGCGAGTGTATATGGCAAGTAAATTTTTACAAATAAGTAAACAACAAGTAAGTTTAAATTATGGGATAAATAAACCAATTATTAGATATTTAATTATAAAAATATTATATAAGAATATTTGAATTTAGAATGTCCAATATTACAAACACATTAATATGCTGATATTTATCGTACAACTTAACCAGATTGTTAGTAGTGGACCTATCTTTTCCAACTCCTCCTTTCGGATTAAATTCATTCGATTACCCGGGCGTATTCCGGGTAATCGAATGAATTTGCCTAAGCCCTGAGCGTAACCGCTCAGTGTCATCTGAAGAGGTAAGTTCTAGACCTTATATGAGGAGATTTTAAACGAATATGAAGGTAGAAGGTACTTCAAAGTTAATTATACGTGTTGTAACCAAGTTTTATGGAAGGGTTCTGTCTTCTGGGGTTCAGGCTCACACCTAGTCCAAGAGACAGAGCGATAATATGTTGTAATTGTTTAGTATATAATAAAGAATTTATTATTAATATTTATTATTATAATATAAATTCTACGCGGCTAGGGTAATTTGCCATCACGTCAATGCAAGTGCCCACTCCGCTAAGAAAACAACGGCGATTTTGTAGATCAGGCATTTGATGACTCTTCACCCATACTGGCCGCTCAATGCAATCTCCTAATGATTTCCAAGATATATCCTTAATTTTTGTGTTGGCTGTGTCAATACTTTATCATTGAGTAAAGCAACAATTTTTGAAATATGTGCATATATGAGTTTTCTACATTAATAACGTCCTCCCGATCTAATTTCAGCCACGACGGCCAGTCTCAATGGAGATGAGCCAATTGGGCAGGACATATTATAATGCACAAGTGTATGCGCAAACACAGGAGCGCTTTCTAATCCATCACTCTCATGATCCGATGGGACGACTTGCGACACGACCGAAAAGAGGTCAGGTACAAGATCGATAGCTTTACGTGCTCTCCGAGACACGGGGGTGTAATATCGCCAACTCCCAGACTTCGGGCTGATACTGAGAAGTTTATTTTTACGGAAACATCCCTAAAACGTTTTTAGCTCGACCCGGGATTTGAAATTTTATTATCTGCGGCTGATAACGCTACCGCTAGACCAACGAGGCAGACGAGTATGAACATTATGCATGCGTTAAAGTATTTAAAATAATAAACAGCATCTTTAATCATCGCATAAATTGAGTAAGTCCTAATATAACCCATCTATGCATTTAGAACACTATTCGACTTGATCACTAAAATTCAAAATTCAAAAAATAGTTTTTATTCACGTACACTTTAAAAAAGCGCTTGTAAATAGTCAGAACATGTTAGTAGTAATATATAATTAATTTATAATTATTTCTAGGTACATATAGATATTTAGGTACACGGATTTAGGTACACTAACACCCTTATTTAAAAACGAAGTCTAAAGTTGAACTACAGTTAATACTTGGTTTAGTCGAAAACCATCCAATGAGATTGCTTGATCCATAGGACTGCAGTTTAACTTTAGACTTCGTTTTTAAATAATAGCGTTTAATGAGTTGGTTAATTAAATTGAGCAAAATTATTATACCTTAGGTTTCTCGGAGTCGACAGTTTGGTCACCGCCCGACATGTCGAAGATCTTTTCAGCGATAGGCATCAGGTCGCTCTCTGCGTCTTTCACTTTGTTCGTGATGAAGTACACCACAACTGGAAACAAATGTAAAAAAAAAAAACATAAAACATTTGCAAAAAAATACCCGATTTTCACTAGGCCATTGACATGTCGTCCATATGATTAATTCTATTTAAAACAGCAACGAACTGACGACTCCAGAAGCCTGGATAATAATGGTGGAATGTTGTCGGCCTTCTTTGGACGGCAGTGCGTAAGATATTTATTATTATTATTATTTATTAAAAGTAGTACATTTACTTTACACACATTAAAAGTAGTAAAGTTACGCCAACTTTAGTTTATTTTGTCTGAAAGTGAACAACGTGTTGCGCATCAACACGCGAAGTACCCAAAAAACAACCAAAAATCTATTTATAAAACTTTTTTATGTTTTATAAATTGATTTATTATTTGTTATTAGATTGAATTTAAAATTACAGATAATCACTTAGAAAAAGTGATACAGTATGCTAAATTAGATTTAGTTAGTGAGCATATTTAGTGCGCAATCTAGTATTATTGGTGCTACTTGCGAATATTGTATTCCAAAAACCGGCCAAGTGCGAGTCGGACTCGCCCATGAAGGGTTCCGCAGCAGCAAGTTTTTCATTTGATTAAATGAAAGGTAAATTGCGATTTACGATTAATGACGCATTAAAAAAAACTACTAACTAGATCTCGTTCAAACCAATTTTCGTTGTTAGTTTACATGATAATGGACATCATATATTTTTTTAGTTTTATCATTCTCTTATTTTAGAAGTTACAGGGGGGGGGACACTCATTTTTCCACTTTGGAAGTGTCTCTCGCGTAAACTATTCAGTTAAGAAAAAAATTATATTAGGAACCTCAATATCAAAGACATATCCATAGATACCCCACATGTATGGGTACAACGAAAAATCAGTTTTAGTTCAATGTATGGGGAACCCCCAAAATTATTATTATTTTTCTATTTTTGTGTGAAAATCTTAATGCGGTTCACATAATACATCTACTTACCAAGTTTCAACAGTACAGCTCCTATAGTTTCGGAAAAAAGTGGCTGTGACATACGGACGGACAGACAGACAGACATGACGAATCTATAAGGGTTCCGTTTTTTGCCATTTGGCTACGGAACCCTAAAAAGATGTAAAGTTATAGGATTGGATAGATAAATAGAATACTCTTTATTGTACATACTCAAACGGAAATACATTGGATATAAAGAACATAATGGTCAACGGGCGATCATATCACCCTAAGCGATCTCTTCCAGACATTAGAGATTATACTTATACTTTTTTTTTTAATACTTTTTTAATTTATTAGATTATACTTTTTTAAATGCTACGTGAATGGAACCCTGCAATTTCCTAATGATTTCTAGGATATATCCTTATTTTTTGTGTTGCCTATGTCGATAATTTATTAGTCAGTAAATCAACAATTATTGAAATATGACGCATATGTGATTTTCATAAATTGATATGACGCAGCTGTGAATTTTGAGCACTATTCCACTTGATCACTAAGGCCTTTCTTTATGAGTTGGTTAAATAAAATGAGTAAAATTTTTATACTTAGGGTTTTTCTATAGATATCCCACATGTATGGATTTGACGAAAAAAAATTGTTTGTGTCAGTTCTAAGTATTGTTCGTTTTGTTGTTTTTTTCTATTTTTGCGTGAAAATCTTAATGCGGTTAACAGAATACATCTACTTACCACGTTTCAACATACTGACGGACCGACAGACATGACAAATCCATAAGGGTTCAATTTTTTGCCATTTGGCTACGGACGCCAACTACGAAAAATTGCGACCAATGCGAAAATGTCTGCAGAGTTTATTGCATAATAGCAAGAAATTCCAGCAAGTTCCGCCAAGTTCTAGTACTGCTGTGTTATTTTCTCGGTGTATTTCACACCTGAGACCCTGTCATTAACATTGACGTGGTACACCCCAGATAACGCAGGGTATCGACCTAACTTCGCCAAATATCATGTCATTAAAGTCACTTTAAAACATTCCTAGACGAAACTAGTTTGGCATGAGTCATATATTGGTTAATAGAACAAAAAATGTCAGTACCTACTTATTGTAAGTGCGTGTTGCCGACTAGCGGAATGTTACAAAAACTGCGACAAAAACTTAAATGCACCCGCGGCCCTGAACGATTTTCGCTAGAACTGGATGTTTGTTACTTTATAATTCTACAATAATGCATTAGTTGAAACACGAATAAAGATAAGATATTAAGGCACTCGTCTCCGTCAGAGTAAAAATAATCTTAGTACCTATTACCGGTACCGCATAATGTATCAGAAATATCAATAAGTAAGCACATCGCACAAGGAAGTGAAAAAAAGGAAGGATCAATTGTTCTTGGTAACTTTAAAAAAACCGGCCAAGTGCGAGTAGGACTCGCCCATTAAGGGTTCCGTAGCAGCAAGTATTTCAGTTGATTAAATGTAAGGTAATTTGCTGTTTACGATTTATGACGTATTAAAAAAACACTACTTACTAGATCTCGTTCAAACCAATTTTCGTTGTTAGTTTGTATGGTAATATGTACATCATATATTTTTTTTTGTTTTATCATTCTCTTATTTAGAAGTTACAGGGGGGAAACTCATTTTACCGGTTTAGAAAAAAATTATATTAGACCTATCCATAGATACATGTATGGGTACGATTAAAAAAATATTTTCATTTTCAGTTCTATGTATGGAGAACCCCCAAAATTTTTGTTCTTTTTCTATTTTTGTGTGAAAATCTTAATGCGGTTCACAGAATACATCTACTTGCCAAGTTTCAACAGTACAGCTCTTATAGTTTCGGAAAAAAGTGGCTGTGACATACGGACGGACAGACAGACATGAGGAATCTATAAGGGTTCCGTTTTTTGCCATTTGGCTACGGAACCCTAAAAAACAGTAGTTAGGCAGTTCAATTCAGGTTTTTTTTTAATGAAATTAATGGCTTTAGTGTGGAAAATATTATGCGTCACTTCAATATTACACACGTATATTATATCCTACTTATATTATAAACGCAAAAGTTTCTAAGTATGGATGGATGGATGTTTGTTACTCTTTCACGTAAAAACTACTGAATAGATTTCAATGAAACTTTACAATAATATAGCATAAACATCAGAATAACACAAAGATATTGTGTGAATTGTCCAAAATATGACGCAAGTAAGTAGGAAAAAATCTACCATCTGCGAGCTATTCCGGCGTGAACTGCCAAAATCACTAGAGGTACTTATGCGAAAGTTTGTGAGTGTTGTTGTATGGAGGTATGTTTGTTACTCTTTTATGCCAAAACTTCTTTAACGCGGGTGAAACCGGGGGGCATAGCTAGTAATTAAATATTTTGGGACAACTAACACACTGCCATCTTATCCGAACAACCAGACAACTGATAAACATACTTATATATTTCTAAATACATACATATTATAGATAAATTACACCCAGACACAGAACATAATCGTGCTCATAACAAAGGGGAATGCCCAAGTGACTATGGAACTTAGTATCGGTGCAAACATTATTGTGCCTAGATGAAAACTACTGTTCTATGA
Source organism: Pseudoips prasinana (assembly GCA_951640165.1). NCBI lineage: Eukaryota > Metazoa > Arthropoda > Insecta > Lepidoptera > Nolidae > Pseudoips > Pseudoips prasinana. The sequence goes on from OX621239.1 coordinate 13,516,376, forward strand.
TGGGATTAATATATACTTTCAATTAATGTTAACATGATTTATGTAATTTGCCGGGTTTCATGGAAATAGCTGGGTGAACATTGAACATCTTAGGTAAAGAAACGTTGGTTGCCGACTAGTTAATAGACAAATTATGACTTAAGTAATATTATGGAGTAGAGGTGGCCAATCTCAACGGAGTCTAGCCTACTAAGCAGGATATATTGTAGTACATGTGCAATCGTAGGTGCACTACTATTTCATCGCTCTGATTGTCTAATGGGGCAATGAACAGTTGATACATCGGCGAACTGTACTATCCATAATGAAGTGATATTAGACACTATTAGCCTCCCGTCTCAAAATCACTTTTCACAATAAGGAGTCTCTGTCTCAGATTAAAATTATTAGCATAATGGAGTCTCTTTCTCAAAGTCACTCGAGTTGTTACGTATAATCCACAAGAAACATCAAAACATTCGCCAAACACTATGATAAAAACTAGTAGTGACTTGCGCAGTTGCACTGTCACATAACGTCAAACATCACTTAAGTGTTGCCAAAAATATTTATTAACCAGATATCGATTTTTTATCGATTTGCTTATCATGTCGTGACGTGTCATTCATTTTATATGTTCGTGTTTTTATATTCTAGCATTTAGAAAATAAAAGAAATATAGTAAATATAATATTTCTTTGTAAGTAATAAATCTATAATTAGTTGAGGTTGAACAGAAATATTGTTTCAGTAGGAATATGGCTTAGTGGTCTTGGTTATTTCATAAAGCAGAAACCCGCACCACAACGTAACGAAAATGAACAGACTTAAGAATATTCAGCGCTAATTTACCATTACTAAGTGCTATCGGCTATTTTATTGCGTAGTAACATCACTAATTTGGCAGAAATAAATCCTTATTTCTTTTTTGTCCATTATATTGACTTTAAATATTCCGAGTGAATTTATTTTCATTTGCGGCAACATTTTGTTAATGGCGCCGCTCGTTTTAATGCATAAACAATAAAAGGACTTATAATTGGTTTTTCTTTTATCCGGCAAATGTGAAACTCCATATTACGATACTAAATTATGATAATTAAAAATAGGATTTTTACTTATAGTGATCATGTGGCACAACTTAGTTTTAAACGATACTGTCTGTGGGCATTTACCTTTAAGATGACTAATGTTTGTGGTTAATTTGGGATGCATATATCATGTTAAGAGCTTAATTGGCATTTAAACGAACGAATGAAACAGAAAGACATGATTTTTGCCAACTTTATAAAGTACTAGCTGTGCCCCGCGGTTTTACCCGCGTTAAACTTTATAAATTATAACCTATGTATTAATCCAGGGTGTCAGCTACTACTTACTACGTGAAGAAGTAACAAGCATACACACTCACACAATGACAAACTTTCGCCTTTAAGCATCGCAATATTTAAAATGGAGATGAAGATTTTACAGGGGCATAGGAAATTTCGTAACTACTGAAGCCAGGAAGGTATCATAAATTTTGAGAGCGGGCAACTTTCGTGACGTTAGTAATAAAGACATATACATTATATTAAGTTCATAAGAGAGAATCTTATCGAGTGAAATTGTGTGTAAGAGGTCTTCAATCTTGAAGTTAGAGACATCAAATTTTTTATGGGATTAAAAATAAAGAGGTTACTCTGATCTTGGTTGTTATTCCAAGTGCGAGCAATGTTAGGAGCATTTATAAAAAAATAACTTGTGTGTACTTATGTACACGCGTTAGAAGTTATACTTCTTAATATACAACTTGAACATAGTTATCAATTTTCATACCACCTAGAACTAACTTCATGCTGTTAAATTTTTTGGTGTCGATGTGCGCGCGCATCGTAAAAATTCACTCTCATCATTTTTCTCCATCGCGCCAAAAGAAGTATAACTTCAAAAAATTAACAACGTACAAAACAACAAGAAAAGCTTTGAAAGTTCCAGTACCACCAATTTCAAAGAGGTAAAATTACATTACATTACCCAAAACTCTACAGAGAAGGTAGAAGTCGAGAAGACACTAATTTGCATGTAGACTAAAATACATTAAAACATGTTTTTTAACAAAATGGAAATAGACGCCAGCACATCCAGCTACCCTAATCTGTCAAAAAAGTTCTTTTATAGATTTTCAACTTTATCACACACACACTTATGGTTCACTTTCAATTGGGGAAATATGACAGATTGGGGTAGCTTGACGTGCTGGCGTCTGTACTAATGCAAAAATATATACTCACACAATCCTTTCGGACAGGAGCCAGTAGCGGGTCCGACTTCCAGCACTGTGACGGCGTGATCATCATCAGAGAGGGGCGGGAAGCGGAGCAGAGTCAACGGCTCCTTATCAGTCTTCATAATAGATCCGTTGGTGATGAACACCGCTTTCGATATGTCGCAACTCTCCGCCGGCTCCGGGGATATCATCTCCTTAGGGCACTCGTTGATGCCGATCACTAGGTGATCGCAGTTGAGTGTCTTGGACTTGCTGTCGATAGTGACAACAGTCTTCCCTTCGTCGACGGTCTTTGTTTGGACCTTGTCGATCGGCCGGTTGAGACAGTATACACCGCCAAACACGGCGCACAATCTAAAAATAAATATACATGTTTGTGTTAATATTCTTTATTGGTGAAACATAAGCAGTATCATCGTCACATTTAGTTTCATTATTATAGAAGCAGCATTAGACAGATTATTGAAGCATTAGGGTTTTTTCCCCATACACTAGTCCCATGGTCTTAAATAGGCCTGAGCACCTAATGTAATCATTGTACTTAGTAAAAAAGTACAAGTTTAAAAGAAAACAGGACACATCTCTGTGTAGGTAAACCAATACTTTTCAGTATGTGGTTGGTAAATAAAGATCGCAATATACCATTTTTTTTTTACTTTACTTAAATATTTGGGTTTCAATCTGTTGGAGCTGAAAATCAGTGCTTCAGTAACCTAACGCGAAACACCAGTACATCTTTATGCAGCATCTTTTTTCAGCTCCAGCCAGAGTGCCACAGAGCGGTACACTTTTTTTAGGCACACAATTAACAATAAAATAACGGTCAGTTAAAAATAACTGTCCGTTAATTTATTGTTAATTGTGTGCCTAATAAACTTATTCTTTCGTTTTTTCTTTCTTTCAATCGTATCCCTAATTGAATCTGCTATAAGTTCCCTATGGACTGCTATAGGGAACTACCCTATGTGCTACTACTGATGCAGTGTTCAACAGGTGATGGTGATCGACGCTTTTATATATCTGGTAGATCCTATTCACATCAAGTTCAGAGATCACCAATAGAAATGTAAAAAGGATAAGGATAGTGGTGATTTCTTAATACCTTGACTTTGACCCACGAAAATTCCGCGAGCTATTCCACTGGTCGTGGAATATTTTAGGAAAACTTTATATTTATAGATATACTAAAACTAAAGTCGATATCATGTTGCACACATACTGCTAGAAGTTAGTGTTACTGCTCAGCTCATATGCTTCCTCAGATTGTCTAGAAGTTAAAGCTTTATGCGCCGAGGCCGCCAATTAAACAACTTGTGTATGAAATGGCCAACATCTATTTCAGTGGTGACAATAAAAAAAAATCTAAACAATTTTGATGGTTATATTTTAAGGTAACATTTAATGTTACCTATATTAATAATTTATTAATTTTGAAGAATTCCTAAATAAGTATACCATAGTAGCGACCCGAATCGGTCTGCACGAGTGACTTTTTATATTTATAAACAGAAATAACTACCAAAAAAATAATAGTCAAATTAGTTAAGACATGATGATTTTTCATACATACGGCTATTATTATATATTTTAGTTTACCTTCATAGATCAATTAATTATTAATTCAGCTAGATAGTGATTTTGTCATCAATCTTCGGTATCCACTAGATTTGGAATATGCTTCCGACGCTCCTACCAACTTTTAAGCTTATCGAGGAATAGAAAATCTTCAAGACAAAGGTAACGAACATTGAAATCAATCGCTCCCGTCATGCATTCTCATTGTAAACTTCCTGAGTCTGTAACCTTGTGAAAAACGTAAATAACTCAGTTCAATAGTTCCATCATCATAAAATGTCAGTATGTTAACATCTGTTATTTGACGTGTATCGTTTATCGCGTACTTATTGGTTAGAATACAGAATTTAGAAAATTTTAATGAGATATTTTATACGAAGATATGATTGGAGTTACAATATTTAACATACCGATAATATGCATCGGAATATTAAATTATATCCTTAGTCCAAATTTAATAAAGAAATGGATCAGTCAGAATATTTTAAATAATTAGGGTTTACTATTAAACAAACAACGCAGAAATATCATAGCACGTTCTTTTGAAGTCGGTTAATAAATCGGGGTCATTTCGGTTTATTTTCCCTATCTTTGACTCGTACGTTTTCACCAAGTCAAGATGGGGAAACTTACACAACAATAAATATTCGTAAGATGGAAACCAAATACAAACCTGAACGTTTTCTAACCTTCAAATTTCGTTACAGTTCAATGTTCACTAATTATTGTTTTTAATACGGAATATGAACCGTGACACTGTTAAAACGCCGTACAATACAAATATTTAAAATGCTAAAATAAAGTGATTATATCTATAAACTAGCAGTGCCCGCGGACTTCGTTCCGCGTTATAAATATGTTTGTCCTGCGTAATAATTCGGGATAAATTTTGGATTTTTTCATAGCCTATGACACTCTACAATAGCGTAGCTTTCTATTGGTGAAATAATTTTGAGAATCAGTTCAGTAGATCCAGAGATTACCCCTTACAACGTCACAAACTCACAAACGTTACCTCTTTATAATATTAGTATAGATATAATGATTATTATCGATATAATAAGCATTATATTTTATTTATATGACAAGTCATGTTAAGGCGCAGCGGTTAATACAGTCGCCACGCCACATCGTGTCCCGGGTTCGATTCCCTCCAGGACAACTATTGCGTGCATCCGTCAATTAAGTTTATAAAGTCTCCCGCGACACAAGTATTCATTTCCCTATTGCGGGCGTAGTCTTTTTTAAATAAGTTAGAATTTTTGAGTCACCGAGCTAAACATTAGTCACAAGTCACAACTAATGACGTCATTAAAAATTTAATACCTACCGAGACGGATATGATTTTAAATGTGTCCTGGAATTTTCCATAGAAGTCTACATGCATGTAGATCGTATTTAGATGTTTACCTTATTATATTTTAAGATCTGTTTAAGAATAAACCTATCTATGTATGTGGCTATGACCGGCAACATTTTTTCATAACCACGATTTATTGTACTCAGATGATTCACCAAAGTTTTTATAGACATAAAGTATAAAAATAGCCGCCGCCGATACGCACAAACATGTCTGAAATATTCCAACAATTAAAACACCAGCTATAAGAAGGTAGGGTCAGGAAAAGAAACAATTTCAAGAAGGTTAAAATTTTATCATCGCCTATCGAGTGTTTACCTTATATTACCTATATTGTATATTATATCTTTTTAATAGGCTTGGAAAGTTAAAAGTATGTTATGTGATAAAGTAAAAAGAAAACATCAGTCCTAATTCTGAATAATTATAACATTTATACGTTATAATTATTCTGAATTTGGAAGATTTGCAAGTGGAAATAAGACAATAGATAGAATTAATCACACTAATATTATAAAGGCGAAAGTTTGTGAGTGTGTGTGTATGGCGAATGTTTTTTAATTATAATATAATTCTTCACGTCAAAACTACCGAACGGATTTTGATGAAACTTTGTAGTAATATAACTTATACATCCGAATAACACATAGGTTATAATTTACAAAGTTTAACGCGGGTAAAACCGCGGGGCACAGATAGTAAATAATAAATTAAGACTTAGCCTAATAGTTAGACCGATGAACACCACATCAGAGGTCTCGAATTCCAAGCAAGGCTCGCACAACTGACTTTTATAATTCTCGTACTTAAGTACGGAAATCAGTACCGTATCAATACGGTGAAAGAAAATTTCGTGTAGAAACCTGCAATGCAAATAGGTAATTCGCAAAAATGTTCTTCATGGCAGATGAAGTCTGCCAATTCGCACCAGGGGCTCTACCGGCTTAGTCGCTGAACATCGATTTCTTAAATGGCGTTCAAATAAATAAAGGTTAAAAATGACTTAATCAATCGTTAAATCGGCTTCCATGAGCACATGTGACGTCATAAATGGTCCGGAATCGATTCTCAACGTTGAAGCCGATTTAACGATTGATTAAGTAATTTTTAACCTTTATTTATTTGAACCATTTAAGAAATCGATGTTCGGCGACTTAGCCGGTAGAGCCCCAGGCCAGTGTGGTGGGCTATGGCCTACCCCCTCTCATTGTAAGGAGAGGCCCTTGCCTTGCAGTGGGACAATATTGGAATGTATTATACATTATCACATCACTCTTTAATCATTTTAGACACGCAGTTGCGAGGCGACTGTTGTGGATCTTAACAAAATACACATTTCAATATAATCTATATAAGTAATTAAGTATGTATTAACAAAAAAAAGAAGTTTATACAATATTACAGGTAATATTACAACTATCTGGTTTCCATCGTACAAGCTCTGCTTAGTGGCAATGTGTGAATAATGTCTCAGGATAAAAATATAAAATAAACACATCGGATTCGGATCACCAACGTGCATCGATGTAAATACCTATACGAAAAAAAAAGTGTGAAGGGTAGATAGGGATATTTTTTTATAATATCCTGATACATTATTCACACACGGCCTTCTATTCTAAACAAATATTATTATTTGATTTTATGTACAGACGCCAGCACATCCATCCAGCTACCCCAAACTGTCAAATGTCTTGTATAGATTTTCAACTTTATCACAAAAGCATAAGACTCACTTTCAATTGGGGAAATTTGACAGTTTGGGGTAGCTTGATGTGATGGGGTCTGTAAATTCGTTGGTTTGCATTGTTTAGAATGAAAAACAACAAATCGATTTAAATTAATATTTGACCTATAGAAAGCTACATTATCAGCGAGTAAAATGGGCAGTATTATATTTTCAAAATCTGTACGGAAATTAACAAAAGTTTAAGTATAAGTCATTATTTGATACCCAAAATAATGATTATAGCACTCGTCAAAATCCACAAATAAAGTTTATACGTCTAACTATTATATTTAAGAGTATACATATACCCGTGCGAAGATGGGGTGGGTCGCCATTTCGTGAATATTAATGTAGCGATTTGCGTATATTATAATCATATTTTCGTACCTAATAAATATTAATTTCCACTTAATCATGCGTTCTTAGCTTGGCTTACCATTAACATAAGTTAGCATTGACATGGGTATATACCTATATATATACTGTATGACGCTTTGAGTCTTCGGAGAGAATTCCTCTTATATCTGATTTACACTTTGCTAAACAGTTGAAGTTCTAAGTAGATTTTTAGGGTTCCGTACCCAAAGGGTAAAAGGGGACCCTATTACTAAGACTTTGCTGTCTGTCTGTCCGTCTGTCACCAGGCTGTATCTCATGAACCGTGATAGTTAGACAGTTGGAATCTTCACAGATGATGATACTTGCGTGGCGCAGTGGTTAATGTAATCCCCTCGCCACGTGCTTCGAGTTCGATTCCCACACATAACAACTATTTGTGTGGCCCATATATATCGTTCTTATGAGTCTAGGTGTACTATGAGCCCGACAATTGCATGTTTGTAATGTGCCCCGTGATACTAGGATTTATTTCCCTAATTCGGGTGTTGTATTTAAAAAATGGGTAGTGAACTGAGGACTAGCGGGAATCGCAGAAGAATACCTTTAATTTTCAGAAAATGTAATTCTGTAAATTAAAAAGTATATTTCTGATATTCTCGCTAGTCCTCAGTTGCTACGTTCTAAACCGTCTTCACTTGTCCAGAGCTATATAAAAAAGACTGGACACGTCATAGATAAACCAATTAACTTTTTTATTGCAAGTGCAGAGCTACTTAGTTAGTACTTCGGAGCCCTCATGTTTCGAATACGATTTCCGCACCCGACAACATTTGTATGACCCATTAATAGTTATTCTGAAACTGGGTGTGCTTTGGGTCCGTGAAATGGATATTTCTAAACTCTACCGCGACACAGGAATTAAGTACAATAATACATATATTTAATTGAAGTATATCTTCTTTGCTTACTTGACTTGGGTAGTGAGCTAGTGAACACGTGACGAGTGTTACGAAAAGTGTGATCGCGCGATTAAGAGAGAGTTACGTTTCGTATATTACTGTAGGGGCAAGAGAGAGAAGTAAGAGCACACATTTCTGTATCTCTTTCTCTCATAGCCAGTATCGTTTTGTATATCTAAATTTTACTTCAGTCGAGTCCTCTAAAACACACCCGTTTTATTTTATTTCACTGAGATTATTGCTTGTCCTCAGTTGCCACTTTCGAAACCGCCTTTTCTTCTTTGACACAAATTAGAAAGATTACGTACATTTGTGGCTACTAGTGCAGCGCAGTCGTTATGCTCAGTTGCCTCGCTATTTCTCGACACTCTTGTGTACTGGGTTCCATCCCCACACAGAACAACATTTGATTTATGATAGTTGTTCTTAGTCAGAGTGGGTCTTGTGTCAGAGAATAATGGGCGTATAAAGACCCCCGGCATGCAGGCAATAAATTTCCTACTGGCAGTGATTTTTAAATAACGACTGTTTATTAAAAATATACAATTAAGAAATTTTTTTTCGACATTGACTTTGAATATCGAAAGAATACGTAAATTAATAATAAATAGTGGGTATATTTTTGATGATTATTTAAAAAACGTTTACAACTAAATGTTTGTTTCTTAACACAGTGTACTTAATAATTAAATCATGCGGCATATAACTACGTATTTTAATATTGTCAATAATAAACTTTTTTTTAGGTTCCGAGATATCACGCCAAAATAGGTACTTTAATTAATTTTAAAAATTGACAGGGGGCATAATGTGTTCTTCCGTAGCAATGTTGATTCTTATAATTCAATAAAAAAAAGTTAGAAAAAGAACGCTCGTTTACAAACACAATATAATATTAAATCGTGCCGCATGCAACCGTAGAAAGTTGGTTCATTTTTGTTTGCGTACTCGTGTTGTGCACATTTGGGTCATTGAACCCGCGACCGCGCGCCACTTTCATGGTGGACTTTTTTGCAACAATGAGGATTATTGCAATATTTAATAATAATTAACTAACGGCTTTCCATTTAGTTGGTACCAGCCTGGAGTACAAGTGGTGCTGCCGCAAACAATGGGACGCTAAATATGACGTCCTATGCGACAACGCCCGCAGTACCTACAACTCTGAGCTAAGTTCTGTCTGACTCTTTAATATGAGTTTTCTAAAAATGTTCGAGGTCTCGATGAGCTATGCAGAAGTGATAAAGTGATCAATTTTCACTCCAACCATCCAGTAAAGAAATCTTCTTACCGCTTCCAAGTACGCTTAACATTGTATCTTTTTTGGAACAAATTAGATGTTGGAATAGTTCGTATGCCAATTCAAAGTCTCCGGTGAATCGTAGTTAAAACGCCTTTGACTGTCTCGATGGTTTAATGGTAGCGTGTTCAACCGCAGATAATAAGACCCAAGAAGTGGTCTTAGATTTTGCTGCTACGAAAAATCACTCAGTATCAGCCCGAAGTCTGGGAGTTAGCGGCATTACACCCCCGTTCATCGGAGTGCACGTAAAGCCGTCCATCCTGAACATGACCTATTTCCAGTTAGGCCGCTAGTAGTCTCATCGGATCACGAGAGTGATGGAATAGAATGTGCCCTTGTGGTGCACACACTTCCCGCGCAGGTGTAACTCCCCATTGGGACAGGTGGCAACGGCCAAAATTAGACCAGAAGGGCGTTATTTATTATTAAAATTGCTAAACTGACTATTTAACTAGGAGATTCCTCCCAAGAGCAATAGTGGTAAGTGTGGACGCAACTCCCCGAGAGCTAGACACTGTTTGCTTCTTTATTACTATCATTGTATACATACATATACATACTACTATTATCATGGTTTTTAGCGTACTGGCATGGCAACAAAGACTCATTTCTCTCTACAGCGTTATAGGGGTTAGTAGACGGATATGAACTCTGCTCAGTTCATATCTGTCTGCAGCTTTGTCTAAGAAGACGATTCAGATCAAGCCCCGTGTACCTACAGTACCACTTGAGTATGTTTCGCCGGACTGTCTCAACTGGTTCGTATTGAAAACGGTAGTAGAGGAAGACATTTAGTTTGTTACGCTCGTTCTTTCAGTTTGGGCGCATTGTAATAAAATAATAAGACAAATGGTTGGCAAATGCTTGCTTTTCACGCCGGAGGTCGTGGGTTAGATTCCCACCCAGGACAGATATTTGAGTGCATGAACATGTCTGTTTGTCCTGAGTCAGGGTGTAATTATCTATATAAGTATATATTTACAAAAAAAAGTAGTATATCAGTTATCTGGTTTCCATAGTACAATTGGGATCAGATGGCCGTGTGTGAATAATGTTCCAGGATATTATTATGTATTATTATTATTAATGTGAGTAAGTATAACGATGATTTGAGTACAAGAAACATTATCACTGCAAGATAAGAAAAAGCTTAAGCACGCGTAGAATTAACAACTTGTAAGGCTAATTATAGAAAAAACGGTAGCATATTTAAAGTTAGTCTCTTATCACGTCTTTAGAAACTTTAATACTTACTTACTTACCGTATGGGCAGTGGTTACCCTAGTGTCAGACTTGTTCAAGCCGCCCAGTAGGCCTCTGACATGGCTTGTCGACTGTTGTCTAATGACTACAACCAAGACCGACAGCTTAACGTGCCTTCCGAAGCAAGGACGCGGTCAGAAATTAAACCAGTTTGGTGGTCGCCCATCTACGTACTGACAGCGAGCCTAGTTGCTTAACCTCGCCAATCGCCTACGGACCGGTGAGAGCATCTAGCTATGAGCGCCTCGAATATAATTAAACTTAAATAACAAGCCAGCTTTGTATTGAGAATAAACATATAGAACAAAATTTATTAAATATATTCCAGTGATCAAGGTGAGTCCAAGCTCTTTATAGATTTTCTTTAGAAAGATTAGTCATATTCGCCGTACGATAATGACTAACGAAATATAGATATTGCTGTTGTTATCGGACTATATTTAAGATACATGAGTGTATTAAAACAACCTAAGTACTTAATCTTCAATAACCTTACCGCTTGAGTTGTTCTCAGATCTGCGAGGTTAAACACCTACGTACACGGGCAGCCTACATATGGACGACCGCTTCAGTGGTATAATTTCTAAGGCTTACTGACCGGCGTAAACAATTCTGACATTAGATTGCCCCATGCCCACAAGATAGAGTATTAATCTAAGTGTAAAATACTCCCAGCTGAAATTGCTATGTAAGATAACTTGACATGACTTGGAACAGATTGATTTCTGACTAGGTCGAGCAGAGCCACAATTTGTACAAGAATGGCGGTATTTTTGTGGTATAAGGCTTCAGACTCAAATATAGCTTCCTGCCCGCCTGACTTCACCTAATTTAAGGTAATATAAAAATGAAATGAAGTTTTTCGTCTTCGTCACAAATGGGGTTACATAATACATATATGTTTAAAGTTACGTTTCAACATACAAAGCATGTCTCCAACTAGCCCCAACTTTGTGAGAGACTGGTGCCTGAAATAGGTTTGAATGAAAACCTGTACTACAGGTCACCAGGCCCACCACGCGGCTCAAATGCTAGTAAGAAGCTTATTAAACCATAACTTATAAATATAAATCTGGAAGCAGTTATACAATTTAAAAGCAGTTTTATAATTCTAAAAGACTTTATATAATTCTAAAAACAGAAGATAAACATTTAATAGAAGAGTTAGAGAGAGGGTACAGAATACAGAGAGATGGTAGATGTGTATTTGTCTGAGTGTACGCGAGAGAGTAGTGTGAAGTAAATGTGTGTTTGTGAAACATATAAGTGTAGGTGCAATCATGAGTATAGAGTATGTATTTGTAGCGAGCCATTTGAACGAAACACTATAGCATAAGTTATTGTAAAACGATTAAAAGATTTTCAGTTTGTTGGTCGTCTAGGGTTTTTAGATAGGAACAGACAGAAATTTTGCATTGTATTTTGTTTTTATGATAAATGTTAAGGATAGAATTTAGTTTATTGTACAAGAAAACACCAAGAAAACAGAAATGCCTTTGAGACAGAGCTGTAGAGCATGCTCTAGAAGGACACACTTTACCCTGACGCCGTTTATCTTTAAGAAGATTCGGATTGTATGGCAGTTGTGAGTGTTTTTTTAAGATTGTGTGTAGTATAAAAGTACAGTAGTATCAATCTCTGGTTATACTTTTATAGGGTGGTGAAACCGCGGACGAAAAGGAGAATATTGTGATGTAAGTCATTTTAGTAACCTGCGGAAGCATTGGAAGAGTTCCCCCCACTTGCCTCTACTGCATAGCAAAAAAAGCACTGGATGTGTTCCCCACTACCATTCAAGGCCAGAAGAAGGCTGTGCCGCTTTAGCGTTCTGGACTTATGATCAACTTTTTACGTCCCTTGACACCTTCCCATGGCATTTTGTTTCGTATGCTCACACGCACCTACAGAAGTAAAACAGCGGTTCCCCAGGGCCAGAAGAATTAATATTACCTACCTCAGCTCTACAAAGAAAGGAGTATTGTTGCAATATCGATACACACCTGCAGAAGCACTGCGGCAGTTCTCCACTGCCGTACATGGGCCAGAGGAAGGGTGTGTTGCCGTAGCGCCCCAAGCTCATGAGGAACTTCTTGCACTCCTTGACACCTTCCAAGCACGGCATGTTGTTGGTGCCACCCGCGATCGCGTACAGCACGTAGTGGATCAGATTCGGAGTCAGCCCCTTGTGTGCCAGATACTCTTTGAAGCTTTTGTCGTTCCAATCTAAGACAAGGAAAATATTCTGTGATATTCTAACTTGCGATAAAATTGGCGAATAGTAATTTATTCATTTTTACTTTCAAGCCCAGATTGGTAAACTCGCAGTTAAAAGATCGATCATATTGTTGAACCAATTCGACAATATGTTATTTAATAAAGACTATCCCCGCGCAAGAACGGCATCTATCGTAATGTTGCATTCTTGCATGCATGGGAATGGCATGATAAAAGTTTAACAAATACAGCTCACTTGGTAGTATTTATTCTAGCTAGCAGTAACCTCACACTTAAGTCCAGCCTTTGACAATTACAGTTTACTGTTATAGTTATGTAAGAACCAAAGTTCAAAGCGCATTTCTTATGGTTGGGAACGCGTGACTGATGCTCATGGTGTTACAAGCATCCATAGGTCACAGCAACAGCTTCCAAGCAACCTGTTACACACAGTTACAAGTTGTTGCAATCTGTTAGTAACATCCTGGTGAACAACAAATATTCAATGACCAATATTCATGTCAGAAGATCGTATCGTATGTATATATATATTCTTCAGATTGCAACATTACGAACTAATCTACTAATATATTAACACGGAGAACTTGACTTGCACGTTAACTTTTTAGATAGATCCATAGTCTAAAAAATATGCTAAGTTAAATTCAATGGTTCTTATAGAACGTAGTCGATAACACTTTTGCAGAACAATAAGGACTGCCATTCTCAAAAATGTTTTTGTGCTCTCATGGCGGAACATAGAGCAGCTTGGCGATGGATTGACTATGTAAGGATTTTTTATCCTTGATCTTACCATCAACCTTTCTTTGCTCTTTTGTGTTATTTTTGTTGCGCACGAGACTATCAACCTCGTACGCTACCTCGAAAATTTGTACCAAATCTCTTACAAACTCTTACAACTGCTATGAAAAACAAACTCATGTAGTACGTTCTTACCTTTAAATTCATTATTCATCTCTTCCTCATTATAACCAACAATAGATGTGAGCATCTTCATGAGCTGTCGCTTCTCGACGATGCCGACGGCTTCGGTGGCGAATACGTCGGCTCGGGAGCAGGGCACCGGCATCAAGCGGTCGTTCAACCATGTGAGCACCCTCGTGACGCACCGGAACTCGGCATAGCGCGCGATGTTCGATGAGATCAACAGCTCAACAAGCGGACCGCGGGAGAACAGGAGCTAAATATGGAAAGCTTTACTTAGCAGGTCATTCTACATTATTAATTTAAATTATCCCATCGCATTTAAAGTGCACAAATAGGATGAAGGGGTATGCCAGTTCATTAATAAAAATAATAAATTATCACTGATTCTGGAGACAAGGGTGACCTCCTCACTTAACAATAGATTTTATAGATGACCAATAAATAAAGACAAACTAAATCATAGTATTATATTACCTTTGGAGTCATATCAATGTTGAATTTCCTATATTCTGAGGCAAAGTTGGCCTGAGTCCATACTTTTTTTTGTGGGTCTGATTTACTATCATCAGTTTTCTCTTCTCCTTCCTTCTCTTCCTGTGGCGATTCCCTGTTAAATATCAAATATCATAAATGGGGTATAAAGAAAGCAAATATTTAATAGAAGAATAATTTACTGTATCCTGATTTATCATAGGTACCTACATAAAACAACATCGGAATGAAGTAAAAGATGTACCTAAATTGGCATAGGTATTCCTCTATTTTTGTTTGTGTTTCACATAAATACTACAGGTACTTTAGGAAAATATTGTCTACAGATAAGGTAAATTACATCAGTCTTCATTGTAATGTTGGAAGAGAGAATATGTAAGACATGAATTTTGGAAATTTGTTGCAAATTTGTTTTTCATTCACAAATCAACTCTGGATGTATAATCTTGCCCAACCCCTTTAATGATAAATCGATATTACAGGCAAACCCACTACTGTTCAGTTTCAAATAATGCAGACAGCACAATCTCATTTCTACCTAGTCTATTCCTACATCTATACAAATAAATAAAATTGGAGTGTCTGTTTGTAATATTGAAATAACCGGTTTTTACTACATTAATATGAATATATATACGGTACATACACCAAAATATTTTTTTTTACAATTTTTGTCTGTCTGTCTGTCTGTTTGTTCCGGCTAATCTCTGAAATGGCTGGACCGATTTTGACGGGACTTTTATTGGCAGGTAGCTGATGTAATAAGGAGTAACTTAGGCTACTTTTATTTTAGAAAAGTCTTTTATTTTACAAAAAAAAACGAAATAAACTAATTAACACGCGGATGAAGTCGCGGGCACAGCTAGTCTATTATATATGTGTGATGATGAAAATACTTACTTTTCAATGTACCATTTTTCAGCTAAATTGTAGACTTGTAATTGTCTTTTTGGATCAGAGTTGACTTCTTTAATAAATTTCTGTAGACCATCAAAATTGTATGAAGCCCATAGGCCTCCATAGTGGTCACTTGAGTCTAGGTGTAAAACATTTTTTCCTATTCTGCTACATGCAGCAGCCACTATGGACTCCACCATACCTAAATAAAGGTAAGAATATAGTCAGAAATAAAACAAGAACATATTCCTATTACAAAGTTGGGACGTTACTAAATATTGTTCTGGTGAGGTTGGTATTTGTCCTACACCAGTCCCTAAGCAATCCTAAGTGAAATCCTACTTTCCGGCCAAAGTAGCAAAATGTCTGAGTGCCTCCAAGCTTCAAATGGTATGTAAAGCTGTTGGTCCTAGACAACAATTTAAAAAAAAAACATAAAGTAACTAAATGGCAGTTGTGGTACAAATATCATTGTTGAAGGTGGGTGCTTCAACAATGATATTTGTACCACAACTCCCATTTAGTTACTTTACTGTATTGTTACTATTCTGTGAAGCTATAGCTAGACCACCACAACAAACTCCAATAACTAAATTGTAATTGTGTTACAATCATTTAAAATTGCTGTTGAATAAGTTATATAAGGGCAACAGATCACATGTTGATATATCACAATATGCCAACCATTGATATGAATGTTTCATTCAGGCTGTAGTTGGTGAGTAGTTTGGAGAACTAAATATTTGAATGGATTTGCAACTCATTTTTATCATTTTTGCTCTATGGGATTCATATGATATCATATGTGTTGGAAATCCAGATAAATCGTTTTAGTTGCATTTGTACACATGTTTACACATTGCTTAGCGTATTGAATTGTAAGAACAGTCATGTCAACTGTGTAAATATATTGCTTTAATTGCATAGTAACATGCAAAAGATTCACTTTTTCATGTCTTATGCTAGTATGATTAAAAATAACTAGATCATGCCATTTAATTGTCCAACAGCCTGAAAATTATGATTACATTAACATCTATAATTTAGATTTCTTTTATTACACACAAAATTAAAAAGAGGTAGTACTTAACTGCAAGTAAAAGTAGTTACACAATAAATTCTGTAGCAAAAAAAAATGGATTGTATGGCAAATCATTTTATAATAATATTTAATAATTATAATATTTTTTTAAATATAATATTAGTATATTTTA
The DNA here is from genome assembly GCA_951640165.1 of Pseudoips prasinana. Classification (NCBI taxonomy): domain Eukaryota; kingdom Metazoa; phylum Arthropoda; class Insecta; order Lepidoptera; family Nolidae; genus Pseudoips; species Pseudoips prasinana. Next base: position 13,532,917 of record OX621239.1, read on the forward strand.
TGTCAAAACTTTACAATCTTAGTAGAAATTTATATTCATAAGACATTGCTATTAATTTAAAGTGGACTGTTGTGTAAATAAATTTGTTTCAGGAAATTTGTATGGTGGCAGTTTTCCCTATACAAATCTGTGCAATCAGTATATTTATTGTATTTTTTTAAATTGATAAATATTAATTATTGTATGATAAGTTCTTAGATGCATATTTAAAATATCCTATAAAATAGTAACTTCTTTGCATTTCTATTGGTGTTTACACCCAGTATAAACCAGCTAGAATATATTTGTGGTGGATATCACAAATATTACAAGTAGTCAGTAGGTTATTAGATACTGATACCTTTGGAATGTATTAACCTTCTAACTACTAGTACTATAGTAAATATGTCATGAAACCCAGGGACTGTACAGTTGTATGAAATACTTAAGTCGCTCCATCTGCCTATGAAACTAAGCAACTTTAGAGCCTCAGTTTGCAAAATATTCTAAAGAGCTATAACAAAATGTATTAAACAATTGGAATGTTTTTAAGGATATTTCATTTGTTTTTTCCATTATTATGTTTCACACATGGTGCTTTGATCATCTCAAACAATTTTCGTTATGTAATGTTCTGTCTGTTCACTATTTACTTAAGACATATTAAATGAATATAGTGAACTACTTAACTTAAAACTCTGCTATATAGCAAGAAAGTACATGCTACCGGACTCTACCTTAGGTAAGCTAGAAGGAATTATGAGTTGTAGGAACATTTTGCCACAAATTTTCTGATATTGTATCTTAATATAAATATTCTATCTCCACTACTGTCCTGAATGCATTGAAAAGAAATGCAAGCTATGCTTAAGGCTTTGAAAAAGAATGGAAGGAATTGGGGCCAGTTCAAAAGATGCCTATTGAGTTAAAGTGCCTGATATAATAACCAAAACTTGATTCAAGATTAGATGACAGCTGGAGAAACTTGTACTGTACTTAACTAAATGTAACTTAACTATTTGATTAGGTAACACAAATAAGTGAACTACCAGTTAGCAATCAATACCTCTTAATATATGGGACCTAATGCTTCTCAAGTTAATCTGGTAAGTATAGTAGTGCAAGGCATTTTTTTAAGTAATAGTTTAGGATATTAGTGATGCATAAAAAGTTTTGAATGCCAATTTATTATTAATTATGATATTATACTATTTCAATTTCCAATGCAGTAAGTCAACTAAAGTTTTTAACAAATGATATATTCAGTGTATGATGTATGTATGAGTAGAATGAATATTTAAAAAAATATTTATGGAATGTCGTTTTAGTATCTATAATACTGACATAATAATTACATACACATATACATACATACACTTATTTAACTACCAGTAATAAAATAAGTTTAAGACTCTCTCTCTCTCTCTGCACACAAATATTTAAGTATATTACTTAACTTGAATAAACAATGTCTCCTACAAATTTAAAATAAATTATATACAAAATTAAATTTATGTTTACTGTGATCCTTTAATAATCAAGAAAAACGAGTTAGGACCGTTAAGAAATCATGAGTAATACAAATTCGATGTTTTTGTACTTGACACCTAACCTTGGGTTCTGAAAAAGCATTCATAATTTCAGCGTAGGCAGACAATGACCGCAGCGCAACTGCAAATATTTAATTAACGATGACTAAACGGGAGTTTATATTGTGAAAATTAGTAGTTTCTATTAGCAAATACCAACAAAAAGCATCAAACCATCATAAGATTGAATACATTCCTGAAAACTTCCTAAACTAAACATATTCTATTGCAAAATTGATGACTAGACACTGAAAAAAAAGGATCGATAACCTGGTATCGCCATCATGACCGGTGCAGCATATTACGGAAAATATAGCATACCTGTGCCCACTACGATGACCTGGAAGTCGGTCGGCAAATCGTCGTCCATGATTATTTCTTATTTATGTCCCGGAACAATTAAAATTCACAATTAAATCAATTACAAAAACGAAAGATCTCACTTTCTTACAATTCTACCAGTTGACGTTGACAACTTGACGTTGATGTGACAGTATCACTGACGTTGCCAAGTCGATAAATATTTTCGTTCGGAAACCAATGATACCACAGAATATACTTATATTACTCTGGGCTCCCGCATAATATTTTATGTCGAGGTGATAAGAAGCAGTCCCTGTATTATGAAAGACTTATAGCACTTTAGGCGTGCCACAAGGCTCAATTCTTGATCCCTTTTTGTTCTTAGTATACATTAATGATTTACCACATTATTTAAAGAACTTCTGTGATGTTGTCCTTTTCGCAGATGACACTTCTCTTATCTTTAAAGTAGACCGAAACAGAGATAACCTTGCTGAAATAAATAGTGCTCTCACACTGATTACCGAATGGTTCTCGGTTAATAACTTAGTTCTCAATGCTAAAAAAACGAAGTGCATTAAATTCACCACACCTAATGTGAGAAATTTTGGTCCAGATCTGGTATTGAACAATGAAGTGTTGGAATCTGTTCAATATACTACATTTCTGGGCATAACGTTAGACAGTAAACTTCAATGGGGTACTCACATATCCGCCTTGGCTGGAAAATTAAGCTCTGCTGCTTATGCTGTTAGAAAAGTTAGACAACTTACTAACATAGATACTGCGCGCCTGGTTTATTTTAGCTACTTCCACAGTATTATGTCTTACGGTTTACTACTGTGGGGTAGGGCGGCTGACATCCACAGTATCTTTATTCTACAAAAACGTGCAGTACGAGCTATTTATCAGCTAGGCGCGAGATTGTCCTTAAAAGAGATTTTTAAAGAGATAAATATATTAACGGTATCTTCGCAATATATTTATGCAAATATAATTTATGTGCGGCAAAATTTGAATTTGTTTCAAAAGAGAAGTGACACGCACACAATAAACACTAGAAATAAGCACAAATTGTGTGCCGAATCTCATCGTTTACAAAAGGTTCATTCTTCTTTTGTCGGACTGAGTATCCGAATATATAACAAAATACCGACAAATCTTCAGGAACTGTCCTATGCTAAGTTTAAATCAGAGGTCAGGAATATTTTAATGAAAAAGGCCTATTACACTCTCAATGATTATTTAAACGACAAAAATGCTTGGTCGCTTGGTTGAACACGAGCAACATCTTAAGGTTACATCAAGTACATACATTTATATTTTACTCAACTGACTATAGAAATAATTCTGTAATATCATAGATTTTATATGCATATTCTTGTTATTAAACAAATGTATATTATCTTGAACATGTCAAACGCTGTTCGGCCGAAGGCTGTTAACGACTTCAATATGAACTACCCGTTGTATGATCGTCATGCACCCATTGTGTGTTAATGCTTGCGGTGGCGTTGTGGGTCGGGTCGTTTCCTTCCCTATAATATGGCGAGGGAGGCGATGGCTCGCCCTCACGTCATACTCGTGAACGGGTGCTGCTTGCGGTAACTGGTCGAACTGCTGTTGGGGTACTCATAATATTTTATTTTTTCATACAGTCGTTGCCTCTGGTTGACTTCGTGTCACTTGTTAATTTTGTAAATGTACGCGGATGTACCCACCGTTTTCTCATCTAGCAAGAGGTTATTCTAATTGCTTGAGTGAAATTTAATGTTATTGTTTATTATCTCACAATTTTTTTATTCATTAGATGACAACGGTTCTGTGCGTGCATTAGCCTACATACCGCCCATCAAAATGTAAGAAAATACATGATTTAAAAAAAAAAACGAAAACAACAAGCAAAAGATGACGAAAAAAGCAAGCCCGGAGTTTCTTCGTGGCTTTCTTCTACGGGTCGTCCACCTAGGTAGCTAGAGAAAGCCGCAGTTTAGCTAGGGTAGGCTCCTCAGCGGCGAGGATCGCTTTGGCCCCTTAACACGTCATCGGTGATCCCGTGCAACTGATCACACCCTCTCTTAGAATTCTGTCCTTTTGCTTCAGCGGCCCCCTGAGCTGTGGCCCGAACCCCAAAAGGGTGGCCTCGGGTATTAATCGTTTAATTTAAGCTACTGGTTAAGAGCCTTCTGCGCTAGCCAAATGCTCATTGCCTTCAATTCTTTAATTTTAATTTTTTTTTTCCTTTTTATCTGCAATCGGCTATCAGCCATAATCAGATGTTTTCTGGGTTAGGTTGGATTGGGTGCAATTCCATTAAACTGCACCGTATGTGTTGGTAGAAACTAAATGGTTAGATTCTCTGGTCTAGGTCTAGTATTTGCCATCTTTTTAAGCGAATTACATCTTCATGTGGACTTAGTAAGTTTTTAGCCAATTCATTTGTATGGTTATTGAGCCTTGCTTTGTATCTCCTACTGTTTTTGCAGACTTCCTCCTTTACAGTCGGCATCTCCAGGTATTCATGTATTTCTGTGTTTCTCACGAACCAGTGTGCACTTGAAACAGTTCTTAGTGTAATGTTTTGAAATCTCTGGAGGATTTCGATGTTGGAGTTACTAGCACAACCCCAGAGTTCGATTCCGTATGTCCAGATTGGTTTTATGATAGCCTTGTATACAAGGAGTTTGTTACTAAGGGTCAGCCGGGATTGCCGCCCCAGTAGCCAAGATAACTCTTTGAATTGTAAGGTGGCTTCTGTTTTCTTAGCTTTGATATGGTTAGCCCAGGTCAGTCTTCTATCCAGGTGTAGGCCGAGATATTTTACACTGTTCTTGCTTGGTAATGGTTTGTCTTCTATACACACTGGAGGACAGTCGCCTTTCCGGAGCGTAAATGTTATTTGTGTTGATTTAGCAACGCTTGGCTTAATTCTCCACTTTTGTAGCCATAGATTAACTTTATTGAGCTGTTCTTGTAGTTTCAGTGAGGCAGTGTACGGGTTCTTATCGCTTGCAAGGCATGCCGTGTCATCTGCATATGTTGCTGTTACAACATTTTCTGTCTCAGGCAGGTCCGCCGTATATATTGAGTAAAGGACCGGGCCAAGCACTGATCCTTGTGGAACCGAGGCAGTTATATAGTACAACTTTGAAAGCTCTTCCTCTTACTTTACTTGGAATCTTCTTTGATCTAGGTATGATTTTAGGATCATGTAGAATGAGTTCGGTAGGAGGGTTTTTAGCTTGTACAACAGTCCTTTGTGCCAAACTCTATCGAAAGCCTGTTGGATGTCTATGAATACTGCTGAACAATACTCCTTCTTTTCTAGCGATTGTCTTATTTTGTGAACCACACGATGTACTTGTTCTACAGTAGCATGTTTTTCCCGAAATCCAAATTGGTGATCAGGTATAATCCTGTTTTCTTCCAAAAGTGGTTTTAGTCTTCGTAAGAAGGCTTTTTCAAACACCTTAGACAGTGTAGGAAGAAGACTTATAGGTCTATATGAGCTAGGTTCATTTGGAGGTTTCCCCGGTTTTGGAATCATGATGATTTGTGATACTTTCCAGAGCTTTGGATAGTAATGTATTCTAAATATGGCATTAAATAGCATAGTTAGAAATACAATTGCTTTTCTGGGTAGTTGTTTAAGGATCTCACCCGTTATTAAATCAAAACCAGGAGCTTTTTTGTTTTCCAAGTACCTGATTGTTTGGGTTAGTTCTCTTGGAGTGATAAGTTTTAGCGGTAGCGACAACTGCTGGTCACTATTGATCATTGCATCCACTTCCTCCTCAAACTCGGTCATGGACGATTGGTTTGGAGTGAAGATTTGGCTTAGGTGTTTAGCAAAAAGTTCAGCTTTTTCACTTCCGCTTCTAACCCATGGATCGTTAGAAGATATCCTTATAGGTGGGACATGGCTATATGGTCTTTTGAAGTTTTTAGTCATCTTCCATAGTGAATAGTTATCTTTCTTATGAGCTGAAAGTGTTGAGAGCTTTTCTTGAAAGGTTGAGTTCTGATTTTCTTTTATTAGCTCTTTTAGTTCTCTAGATAATCTATTATATTCTGACCTATCTACATCTGATCTGCTGATGTGTAATTGCCTTCGTCGCCTCCGTTTCTCTTCGAGCTTGTTGCGTATTTCCAGTGGTATATTATTTCTTTCAGTGGAAAAGCTCAGTGTCGGTGTAGCACGCCATGCTGCAATTTGTATGAGATTTGTGATGTAAAATGTTGCCTTGTCTATGTCTTCTTCTGTCTTTAGTTTAACCTTTAGTTCCACTTCATCTTGCAAGTATTCTGTGAATGCATCCCAGTCTGTTTTGTGGTTATATAATGCTGGTTTCTGTGCTCTGTGAATTGCTGAAGTGCTAAATGTGGCTATGACAGGGGTGTGATCAGACACACTGTCAAAGGATGATTCCACATCAAAATATACATCAGACAGTAAAGGGACTGTCTGATGTATATTTTGAAGAAGTCAACTACATCAGGTATCCTGTTCACATCAGTTGGCCAGTAAGTTGGTTTACCCGTTCCAAGTGTTGTGAGTTTATGTATGTCAATACATTTTTTCAACTCCCGCCCTTTAGTGGTGGTTAACCTTGATCCCCAATGGGTGTGTTTGCAATTCCAATCACCACCACTTATATATCTGCTTCCCAAGCTCTGAAAGTAGCGGTCAAACATGTGTTGTTTCAGTTTGTGCTTTGGTGGACAGTAGATAGCGCTTACATTGATGGGGCCCATACTTTCATGTATAGTGATAGTAGTTGCCTGCATCCAATCTTCTTGAAACTGGCTGTGGAGATGGTGTTTGATGTTACTTTTTACAATGACTGCCGACCCTCCGTGTGATGTGGTATCAGGATGATTGGTACAATATACACAGTAGTTGTCCATCTTAAAAATTTTGCGGTCATTAAGGTGAGTTTCAGATATAATTTTAATAGAATACAACTAAATTTCAAAATAATAGATAAATTTTTTTAGACTAATTATATTTTTGTAATTTTTATACTGTATTCGACTATGTTTATGTACTGCATTGTGAACTTGACAAGTACCTACAAGTGTATGTTAATACCCAAGTGCTGAATAAATTTCATTATTTCATTTCATTATGGATGAATTTAGCAGAACCTTAACGAAAAGATAAACCAACCGGTTTATGTTAAACTAATTTAAAATATTTAATAATTATAAGTGTTATCGTTTCCATAGCAAAAAATCTCTAGTTATTGGGTGCAATGAGTGATTAAATTCGGATTTAATATAGGAATTATTATTTCAGATTGTAGTAGTCAAGCTTTACTTAGTAGTAGATGTCATTAGGTTTGGCTAAAAAGTGACCACAGAGTTAGCCAGGTTTTATTCCTGATGGAAAACTGATTTGAACTGCAGCATAAACTACCATTCTCTGAATGGATATTGTTCTTCATTTACTAAAGATTATAGGGTAGGAAGGGGGAATGGCGTGCACTTAAGAAAAACATGGTGTATTTTTTAAATTATTGGTCAAAAATCAAAATTAAAATGTGGAACAAAGTCTTTAATTATCGAGTAATCATCTATTTAACATCAAAAGCATATATCTTTGACCTGCAATTTGTAGGAAATTATAATAATAAAAGCATGTTTGAGCGGCATTGCCCCTGACTTTGGGTAATGCCGCTCAGGATACGGGGTAATGACGTTCAATCATGTTTTTGGTTATATAACAAGTAAGATACATTTTAATTAAAGAAATATAAATGAAATCAATGTTACACAATAAAAATAAAGTCTATAATCACAAATTAGCATCAATTATCCCCATTTGAACGTAAGATTAGCCTTTTTCAATTTAACAAATATAGTAAAGTCTTTGATGTCAAATCAACTTTAATAAATACAATATAATATAAATAAATTATTATTATTAGAGGTAAGACAAACTAATAACTACACAAATAATAATAAAATGGTAATATTTTATTATTGGACACATAAATCACATGTATCCATCTGGCGAATCCCACCCAGAACATATAGCATGAGCCCACAGTCCGCAGATGGTGCAGCTATACCACAACTCAGGACTGAAGAACTTATTGATTTGTCATCTTATTGTGTTTCGTAATTTTGCTTCTCGTTACCCTCTAAAATAATATTCATAGGAGCCGCAGTTAATATGGTGGCGTGTTGTTTTCGCTTTCTTTGACCTGGCATAGAATATGGTGCAATAGTTGGTGTCGTTGCTATAGAAGCAAATGATACCGGAGTTCTGTGCTCATCGACAAGTTCTTCTTTATAAACAACTGCCAAAACAGATTTAGAGCATTCATCCTTATTTGATTGACCTGCCAAAGGAGATGTATGTCCCGAAATTAGCCATACCATCGGACTACTGCATCTACAAAATTCTGCATATTTGGGTCTTGGTTTTCAGTGATTTGTTCAGACTCTTGTGCCATCAGCGACCCTGTCAGAAAATCTTGATTTTCTTTTGGACAAACCACCTCCTTCAACATGGCATATCTACAACAATAAAATATAAGTCATTAAGGGGTAATGGCGCTCAGGTGAGCGCTATAACCCCAAACGGTCGTTTTGTAATTAATATGAAATTAAAATAAAAAGATACACAATTGTTGAAAATGGATAGCGTTATCAGAAAATATGATAGTTTTGTTGTCAGAAAAGTAACATTAACAACTAAATAATCATTTAAATTTTAGACTTACCGACAAAGCACCTAACCAATAATTAGATCAGATTGCCCACAAATGAAGAAACGCACTTCACGGTCGCATGATGCGAGCTGACTGTCCGTATGCATTGCTGTCTTTTAAAGGCTCCCTCCCTTCGCACTTCACACGACAAGGCGTGTTGCTGCGTTCATTTTTGACAGAGTTACGGAGGTGAGCGGCATTACCCAGTGAGCGCTATTCCCCCTCCCTACCCTACTTATTGGATTATAAGCTGTTTATTCTGGAATATTCCAAGAGTAGGTACACTGGAAGCTTTTCTTGACATCTATTAAATCTCCTCACATACCTAATTACCGATATCGTCATCAAACGATGGCCACCAAACAAAATCGACCAAGTGCTTTCATCGCGGGACATTTCTGGCCAACCTTTATGAAGATACGCAAAAAAAATCTCGTGAAGTCGGCTTGGAATTATCATCCTTCCTTGTTAGAGGTATGTACCTTTAGGCTTTAGGTTTCTTTTTCTATAGATAGATAGTTAATTACGCTTATGAAAGAATTTTGAATGATATATGTGTATACTCAGTAACACTAAACAGTTTAGGCAGGTGAATCGGGTGGGTATTCTGGAGAGGCAACCTACCAGTGTAATATGCCCGGAATACCTACTTGCCTACGTGGCCGTTGATAGTTTTTCGGCCATGATGCGCAAGAGGTCCGCATCTCTACTAAGTCTGTACGCTGCATAAGTATCTCTGTGCCCTAAAAAACAATGACGGCCATATAATATCCATTGTAATTGAAGCGATCTTTGGTGCTAGCCGTTAAAATCTGCTTCAAAACGTCAAGCCTTAATATAATCTCTTTAGCCTGTGCAGTACCTACCCGTAGCTCTATAACCGTCGTGAGTGTCGTGACAAAAATGTAATTTTTTATATTTGGTTTCTACCATTAGGTACTCAAATAAAAAATAATTTTACGATAAATTTAAGATATACCTAGGGAAATAAAATATTAAAAATATGTAGTCTGCAGCCACTGTAAAATATAAAGTATTGAATGTGTATTAATAATAACTAACATAGCAACGCGGTAATACTGCAAGTTATTGGTAGCAACTATCAAATTGCACCCAAGTTTTCAAAACAATATTTGTACTAAGTATTAAAATTATGTACTTATATAAAACTCTTTAGTGATTACAGCTGGGATTTATTTGTTTGTTTGTTTATGCATGTACAGACGCCATCACATCCAGCTGTCACCCCAATCTGTCAATTTTCTTTTATAGATTTTCAACTTTATCACAAGTAGGTACACACTTTCAATTGGGGAAATTTGTCAGATTGGGGTAGCTTGATGTGCTGGCGTCTGAACTTTGGTACCTATATTGTAAAGCTCTAAACGCACCTACTCCAAACAAAATTTCGAAGAGAAGGCATAAATTATTACAAACATGTGAAACATTTTTTACATCGCCTTAAAATTGTTGTCATCCCTTTATCGCATGTCGCAATATGGCGGCACCAATGGCTCGCACCAGCTTACTACTACACTAGCATTTACATTCTCACTCATTTACTTACACAAATGAGTGAGAATGCTCTACTTCGTTTATGCTTCGCGGTATTTTATTTTGATCAGTGTATTACTTACTTAGCGTATGGGCAGTGGTTACCCTAGTGTCAGAGTTGTTCAAGCCGCCCAGTAGGCCTCTGACATGACTTAACGACTGTTGTCAAAGACTACAAACGGGACCGACAGCTTAACGTGCCCTCCGAAGCACGGAGACGCTCAGAAATTAAACCACTTTGGTGGTCACCCATCTATGAACTGACCGCGAGCCTAGTTACTTAACCTCGCCGATCACTTACCTACGGACCGGTGAGAGCATCTACCTATGAGCGCCTCAAGTGTATTAATAAGTTAATGTTCCTATTCACTTGATCGTGATTGACAACGATACAGCTAGTGAGTCAAATAAACCGGTCAATGCGTTAGAAACCAACAATAATGTGAAAACATCCGACATCGAATTACTTATTATTTTATAACAATCTTCGATTCATTACACAGCTTTTGCGGGGTCGTGCGTTAGCTGAAGAACAAAAAATAATTAAAATATTGGCTATTCTGAAAAAAAAAGACTTGGGTATTTGGGATCAATGGGAATCAATGATAATTGGGAAAATCAAGATAGGTGTACTGTGTACATAATGGGGCAAACATTGTGTACAGTAGGGTACACAATGTTTGCCCCATTATGTACACATACACCTATCTTGATTTTAAACGGACGATATTTAAATACAAATACGTAACGAGTTTTCTTAAAACGGGGGATTGTTGTGTGCATTTTTATGCTACAGACAAGTGCAAGGGCACTGTTTGTAAGAATGAAACAATGAATGAGTTGTGTTTTATATTTACATTTTTTTTACATACATTTCAACATATTACAGACTACAGGGAGCTCTTTTTAATTCGAGCAACGAACATTACATAAACTAACACGTAAATCTAAATCGTAATAAAAACGACTTATGCGTAATCAATCTACTGGGCCCGCGTGTGGCTGTGGCGGGGTCGAAACACCTAGAATCAATAAAACCCCGGTGTCCGAGTAACATCGTTACTAACAAGAACAGTGGCAGTTTATTTGGAAAAGACATTGGTTCAAGCAACATCTTAGGCCGCTTCCAACTTCAAATTTTATTGTTCAAAGGACGAATTGGTCTTGTGTGCCCTTGAGTTCTAGGTAAAACTGTAGTGTACAATTCTAATCATTATAATACAAATACACAATCTCAATTGACTTGACTGACGACTATCTACCCTAACAAGTTAATATCTACAACACCATGTGAGTCGGCAATGCTTTGAATAGAACCACGTCCAGTGTGGCTGTCGCGCGGTACACTTGAAACCTTTGTAAATAGAGTGACGATTTACAGAAGTTAAAATTCTTCGAAAACTATTAAATTGGTAAATAATTACATTAATTTAATGTAACTACAAATGACTAATTCGGCAAATATTCAATTACAATATGTTACTTTATATCAAATCGAACACTATGGTGAACCCAAGCAGAGCAATATACGGCGGTACCTATACGCAAGTTGTGTGTTGTACTGGTCAGCTGTTAGCAAAATAAATAGCCGTGAGCATTAGCTAATTTGCTATGTAAGTATGTATAAAATGCAACAAAATATGCAGGTTTAGTTATTACATAATAATTATTATGTCAGTAGCAGTAGTACTATAGTACATTTTAGGTGTAAGTATATATAATTAAGTTTGCCCTGGTAATGGAACATCAACATTATGAAACATCAATTTATCAACAAAACAATCTATTTATGTACATAAATTATAATAACCTACATATTAAAATATCGACGGTTTCGCTTTTTCACTTGTTTGTAAAATAATAAGCACAAGCTCAGCTCATACGAAAAATCTCTGAAGCAATTCATGCGATAGAATAAAATAATTAATATGATTGTGTTGGCGAATAAATTTCAATTTGGTACCTAATTAAAAACCAAAATGATATGTCTAATTCGTTAAATTCGTGATATGTTAGAATACAAATAAATGGAAATGAAAATTGTCGATATTTTAATGTGTGAACTAACATTACATAACGTTCGCTAACAATTACACCACCGCTAGCGGAGACTAGAACAAAGTTTCACGTGAGTGTGAAGCGCGGTCGAGTTTGAATGGCAATAGCGAGGGACGACTCGACAGCTCAGTGCACTCGCCCACCACCGTCGCCTCTCCACCCCCACTGTCCGTCGAGAACTGTTCCACCTCATCGTCGGTTGAGTCCCCGTCGTCTTCCGCGAATACGGAGTCCGCGCCTACAGATGCGAACTCACACTCCACTGCGTACGAAGCGCCAACACTACCCACCGACGCTAGTGGGGCAAGCCGCTCACTAGGACAAGGCGATAAACGTCGTTCTGCTAGAGCGCACACCACCGATGAACCACGTCGCTCCAGGTAGGAGCTCCCTGAACTGGAACATGTCGCAGAACTTAACCGTCGGTCTCGAGGTCCAGCTGACAGTCGTCGGTCCACGAAACGTAATGCAGAACCGGGAAGCGAGTCCCCGCGAATTGTTGACAGGCGGCGCGGCGGCGTCAATAAACTGCCGTACCCTCCTCCGTAAGAGGCAAAGCGGGCCGTTCGTGGCCAAGGAGGTTCTTCACTGATCGATGGACGTGATCGAGCCCGCTCGGACAGTGCTTCTTCCAAAGCCGCGGTCAGCTGGCGCTCCTCTTCGACAGCTTGTTCTTCGGCCACTACGGCTTCGGCCATTTCTACAATTTTTGGATCATTCAAAGCTTTTACAGATTTACTGCGGCTTTTATAAACGATTAAAAATACCATGAGGGCAAAGAAGCCGCCCAAAGTGGCGGCTATGCGTACGCCCGTCATGACGTCGTAGGTAGCGTAGAATTCGATCCGCACTCGGTCACGTTCAGCGGCCCGGGAACTGTCTGTAGAGTTCTCGGTCGCAACCGACTCTCCGCCGCTCCATCCATCTTGTTGGTCCATCGCGCGGTCAAACGTTCATCGCCTGTGAACAGTGCAAACATATTCATATCACTATATTTATTATCAGATATGGTGCAAAAAGCCTAGATAAACTTTACATACATATCAATGAACTTCAATACAGAGTGTACCGTGACAGATAATCATTTAATACTAGGTTGTTTTGTAAATGTGGTTGTAAATTATTCAAGCTTTATTTCTTCCGTAATTTGAAGCATTTTAGGCACATGTTGAAATAGCGTCCAGAAGTATCTTCATAAGCTCAGAAAATGAGCCAGAAATAATAAAATTATCGGAGAATTGTCTTTGCTAAAAAATCGATAGCAGGCCACTTTATGTTTTATCTGCCACCCCATCTAATGTACTCTGCAGACATCTCGAGATCTAATATAGAGCAACGGTACCAAGTACTAAAGCTTCAATACCTACATGTCTTTAATGATCTAAAGAGTACCTAACAAGCCCTCCTACGGACACTACATATTTTTAATATTTTTATTTTACCATTTCATTGCCTACCAAAAATAATATTCATTACCGTTTCTAAATCAATTTTTGTAGGAAATATAAATAACGAAACAAACCACTTCGAAAGCATTTACTATCTACTAAAACAATATTTTTAAAATCGATTTATTTACATACAAAAAACATATACATTCAAATTGATAAACATTTTTTTTATTTATTTTATGTACACTCAGTAAAAAGTAAATAAAAGCAAGTATACAAAATGAAAGAGTACAAAGGCACTGCTTATTTCTAATGAAATCTCTTCCAACAGGCCCGCGAGAGGAGATATAGTATGAAAGAGGAATTGTGTGTAGGTTATTCTAAAGATTAAATAAAAACTCAGTAGTCAGAAGAATATAAATAAACTTACATACAAATACTTAAATATATACATAAACAGTTCTAAACATATAAAAAATACAATAAATAAATATATATTAACATAGAGAGAGAAAATGTAATTTATAAAGTTTTTTAAATAACGATAGTGTCACAGTTGCTTATGTCAGGCGGAAGTGAGTTCCATAACCTGACCGCACGGACAGTAAAGGATTGGGAGTAGAATTCAGTTTCATGGGATGGGAATTCTAGGAGGGATATAAGGTGCGACCTACATGGCTTGTCTGGTGAGTGAGTATAGGAGAAACGCTCACGTAGGTAGGACGGGAATAAAGGATTATGCAGGATATTAAACAGGAGACATAATATCCGAGTATTCCTGCGAAGGCGGATTGGGAGCCACTTGAGTTCTTTGCGATATTGAGAAACGTGGTCATATTTTTTAAACCCAAATTTAAACGAATGCACAAATTCTGCAGCCGCTCAAGTTTGTCTAAGAACTCCTCATTAGCGTCCAAATAGCAGGCGTCAGCGTAGTCTAGAATGGGCTGAGTAAGAGTTTGGAAAAGAGATATTTTCGTTTCCAAGCTCAGGAAGTACTGGAGACATTTCAGTGTATGGAAAGAGAAATGTGTCTTCTGACTAACACTACTCACTTGAGCTTTCCAAGTCAAGTTGCTATCAAAAAATATACCTAAATTGCAGACGGTATCCGTGTAAGGGATAGGCGTATTACCAAGGTGTATCGTAGGAAAATAATTAAAATCCAGGGTGCTGTATTTGACTGCCGCCAATTATGATAGCCTGCGATTTTGTGGGGTTAATGTGCATGCCATAAGACCCATCCCAGAGTATCTTAAGTAAAGATCTCTATTAATAGCAGAAATTGACTCAAAGGTATTTCTTCGTATCCGTTAAATAAAATCTACGTGCGGTCCTCTAATTCTGTATAAACAATTTAGGTATATGATATCTCCTCGGGGCTGCGGTGGCACTAAAAGAAGTGTCCTCTACCGCAGCCACGTATAAGCAGGTCCGGGACCACAGCGATCTGCCTGTGCACAGTCGTTGTATCACTCTGTAAGCCAGGAGGATAAATCAAACGTGTCCCTGTCCCTAATACCTGGATCATGGTGCAAAAGGGCGGCACCAGATCATCATACCCGCGTTCTCGAGGTCCCCCCACCATTAGCGGGTAGCATACGTAGGAATCCCAAATGCTTTAAAAAAACTTATCACGGTGCACCCTATATATATATGTATACATAACTTATTCGATAATCCGCAGGGACTTCTTTTAATCGATGCCATGGTGTAGACTAGTCAACGTACTGTTTTATTCTCAAACATGCCATGTTTCTAGAAAACAAAGCCGATAGATAATACCTACATCCTCCGGAAGGGTGTTAGCAAGGGAATCCTAAATTTGATCTGCCAGCGTGTATCGTTCGTAGCTTAACGCAGAGCGCCTACCCCGGATTGGTAGATGGTGCAGGTTCGAGACCCGCCGGACGATTAAATTTATTATTTCCCATTGTTGAGATTAGATAACGCTTTGCATTGCGAATAATGCTATAAAATTCAAATTTAATACTGTTTTATTGTTGTTATGTAACGGTAGTCCCATAGATAATATAATAGTAAGTAGGTACTTAGTGCCTGAACCAAACCTTTAACTAATACACACATTTGCTACTTAGATTACAGTGACCTATTTGTAGAGAACCTGCTATCTATTGACTTTCTGTTGCCTGCAAGTATTGTCGTTACTTATTATACAGTCGCACTTTGCTATTCTATTTAACAAAATAAAATAACAAATGAAGATTTGTGTTATTCACTCAGCAGAGTAGGTATTGGCAGAACCTAGAAACTGGAGTTATGATAACAGAAACACTTTTACGTGAAATAATAAATTCAGAATTAGAAGCAGTAGATGGTACCATATGTGCCTATTGGACGGATTACATTATCAGCAAAATGCTTACAGCCAGTATAGCGTATATGCAACCTCTAATAGTTAATTTCTGAAGTAATCGGAAGTTATCATCATCATTACAGCTGAAAGAAGTCTCTAGTCTAG
Organism: Pseudoips prasinana; assembly: GCA_951640165.1. Classification (NCBI taxonomy): domain Eukaryota; kingdom Metazoa; phylum Arthropoda; class Insecta; order Lepidoptera; family Nolidae; genus Pseudoips; species Pseudoips prasinana. The sequence goes on from OX621239.1 coordinate 13,548,992, forward strand.
TCTAGTCTCTAGTCTCACTACTGAACAAGCCTTCCCAAGAATCATCTCAATCATCAGATATGCCATAATCGCCACGCATGGCAGACGGGTTGGCAATCACAGTAAGTTAGTCATAGTACTCAGAAGAAAGCTGCTGCCCGTCCTATGGTATATATAACCTCGGTTCGACTTCTACGCCCCCCACGCGATGCGATGGGGTGATGATATTCTGATATTCGCCGCCACCACCACACAGCAAAATCGAAAGTGATGTTACTTATATGATTATCTACGAGAAATCAAATTTGTTCTTTTTGATAGGTCTGTGATAGGAAGTTAAAGCTATTGGTGATAGAGTATTTTGACCACATTAAGCACGCACCGAAATAATAGTAAATATATTATATTTATAACTAAATTTATATTTTAAAACTTGGGCGCAACTAAAGCCGCTAGATGCATGCAGTGCAACCGGCCATTTTACATATTCTTGGGAGAGGCCTTTGTCCATAGTCTTTCGCTCATATGATGATGATATTTTAGCACATTTATATAACACTAGCTGTGACCCGCGGTTTTACCCGCGTTAAACTTTATAAATTATAGCTTATTTGTTAATCCGGGGTGTCAGCTAACCCCATACCAAATTTTATTAAAATCGTTCCAGCCGTTTAGACGTAGAAGTAACAAACAAAACACTCACACAGTCACAAACTTTCGCATTTATAATATTAGTGTTATTAAATCATTATTTACTTTATTCTATATTAAGACATCATCTTTTATTACTCATCAATGATACATTTCAATTTCAATTTATTTATTGCTTTCATGGGTTTTACATAGGTATTTAAGATTATAATACAGTGCCAAACATGAACCCCGTAAGGGCACTGCAACAATACAATATACAAACAAATAATTTTTTGTCAAAACTTCACATGTTAAACTTAAATTAAAATGAATACAATAAAATAGCATTGTCAATATCTGTAAAGTGTGCTTTTTATGATTTTTCTTTATTGAATAGGCAGCGATGTAATAATGTTATTAAAAAAAATATATTATCATGAATGGAATTATTAATTAGGATTTATTTTCTTACTGACCACTGTATCTTATTAGTGTTTACATTATTTATGTCAAAATTTTTGTAAGTATTTCAACTGGATAGATTTTATAAATAGTTAATAAATTTAATAAATATTTATTACATAGTTTTATCATTTAAATATTCATTTATAGAATAATAACTTTTTAAACCATTATATACCGACAGTATTTACATAATATATGTTAGGCATAAGCCGTGAATATCCATAGTCTCTTCATAAAGCAACGTAACTATTTACCGAGCGAGAGTTATCGACAAATTTTATTGGAACGCTACATTTTCGCGTTTGTTTATTACACATGACAAGACTAACTGACGCATTAGATAAAGAAATTATAGTATCCCTGTCCACATTTCGGCCAAGGAGACCACTCTCTACGGAAACTAGCCAACTATGCAGGACATAGTATATTGCGGCATCTAACACCGCCAACTTCCTCTACCGGTCATTAGCATTGCTATTAGGTGAATTTCTTGCCAGAAAATTCTTATGACCCGATTTGATACCAAGTTGTAAACGCTACTACTAATACGGATCAGGGGCTCTACCGGCTAAGTCCCCGAACATCGATTTCTTAAATGGCGTTCAAATAAATAAAGGTTAAAAATGACTTTATCAATCGTTAAATCGGCTTTAACGTTGAAAATTGATTCCGGACCATTTATGACGTCACATGTGCTCATGGAAGCCGATTTAACGATTGATTAAGTCATTTTTAACCTTTATTTATTAGAACGCCATTTAAGAAATTGATGTTCGGGGACTTAGCCGGTGGAGCCCCAGGCTAGGCAGTCAGATATGAATTAAAGTAAGGAGGTATACCCAGCAGTAGAGATGTAAATTTCACATCCTAACTATCTAATCTAAAGTGATTGAACTATCTATTCTAATTGCTCTTTTTCATTATGATTTATTGATCTAACTATAAATTTTATATAATATTTTTTTATTAATTTCTTCAATCTATGCTCATCTGCAATTATTTAATCATTTGATTGTTATTGAAAATGTAATAGTATTTTATTTAAAATTTTAAAGTAAGAAATTGAATGAAATATTTTAATGCTTTTCATTTAATTCCAATATAATTAATTTTAGTTTAATTATGTTATGTTTTTGTGTAATTCAGATACAAGTTACTTGTTTATGAATAAATGAAATGAAAATGATGAGAGTCTGTTACGCTTTCACACCTTTTACCCTTAACCGATCATCATGAAATTTTTCACAAAAATTGTCAGGTGTACAGAAAGGGACATAGAATACTTTTATCCAAAAAAACAAAACGGTTCCGGATACATAAGGCGAAAAAAAACCGCGGCGAAAGACTAGAGTTTTATAAAATGCTATTCGAAATGAATCGTAATAGTTACATTAAAAAAATTAATTCGTATGATCGATTACTTAAATATAGCGTTAAATATACCAGAGAGGGATTTTTTTAATGTAACTATTACGATTCCTTTAATCGTAATAGTTACATTAAAAACATCCCTCTCTGGTATATTTAACGCTATATTTAAGTAATCGATCATACGAATTCAATTTATAGGCAGCACCATATCGAAGTCGAGCAGGCAGACCGCACAACAATGTTGTCGATTTCCGTTCGCCAGTTCCATTGGCTGCACGGTCGACGTATCTGGGACACGAGACAGTGTGCATATTAGTGTAAGCCAAGAAGGGGATTTTGTATAAAGCCCTCGCAATAAATCCTCAGCCGCCCAAACTTTGTAGGGTTATAATATATGTATGAGCTAAAACATATCTAAAACAAATTACTTATGCTAAATTTAGGGTGTTGTACACATCAAGCTATGCATTTCCATTATAAGCTGATCTCGCGTTGTATAAGATTTCCATACAATGATAGGTCAGCTTATTTATAGGTTGATGGGTAGCCGTGTGTACAGAGTAATATAGCAGTCAAAAATTTACTTGGCGAGAAATGTAACACTTATTCAGTTTACTAAATCAAGAGTAAAGTCTTAACTCATAAATAACGGCGTCATTACCACGCTCAATCATTCATCAATATGTACAAACGCCAGCACATCAAGCTACCCCTATCTGTCAATTTTCACCAATTGAAAGTGAACCTTATGCTTATGTAATAAAGTTGAAAATCTATAAAATAAATTTGACAGATTGGGGTAGCTGGGTGTGCTGGCGTCTGTACATTTGCATAGAAACACAGTCTTTATCTTTATGTAAATAAGGTCCAGTTAATATATTTTTAATAAAAATACCTGACAACCGACGGAACTGAGTCATGACCGCCATGACTCAGTTCCTAGTGAACCTAAGGCCTTCTGCTTTAAAGGTTTCGGGTTCGATTCTCACACATGAAAACTATTTGTGTTCATGAACATGTATATTTCTCATGATCTGGGTGTTTTCTATGTAAGTATTTTTATCCGTTGCGTAGTATACATAGTTTAAGCTTTGCTTAGTTTGGACTAGATGGTGCTGTGTGATATGTCCCGGATATGTTTTATATTCTTTACTAGCTGTGCCCGCGACTTCGTCCGCCTGTTAATTAGTTTATTTCGTTTTTATTGTTTTTTTGTAAAATCAAAGACTTTTTCTAAAATATAAGTAGCCTAAGTTACTCCTTATTACATCAGCTACCTGCCCATAAAAATCCCGTCAAAATCAGTCCGGCCATTTCAGAGATTAGCCGGAACAAACAGACAGACAGACAGACAAAAAATGTATAAAATGTTATTTTGGTGTAAGTACCGTATACATATTCGTATTAATGTAGTAAAAACCGGTTATTTCAATATTACAAACAGACACTCCAATTTTATTTATTTGTATAGATGTATAGATGATATTGTAAAGTTTCATCCTCTCAGGATTTATTGCAAGGTCCAACACCTTAATGTCCTAAACTATTTATGTGCTGGTACCTAATTCCAATCAACAAGAAAAGCTACTACATTACTTATATTTTTGGATTTTATGATATCCACGTAATTAACCGTTGCACATTAATAGAGTATTGCATCATATCAGTATTTTCTATAAGTCACGTCGCCGTAGCAACGCATTTTACAACTTTGCTGAAAGATAAAATCCTAACGGATTATTTATTCCTCTGTTCGTCCATAAACTGCAAAATGCAAAAGGGATACAAATGTCCTAATAAAAGTAGCTTAGACAGACACAGACGACGGCACTCGCAATACTTCGCATGGCTAATGCCAGCCGGCTGTTAAGCTGTAAATAATGTATTATTTGTACAACCTTTTCAAACAACGAAAGCCGGGGCTTTTTAGTATTGCGTAGATAGCTGACAAAAGCCAGTCTATTGGATGCGTATGCCTGTGTGTGAATCATATTTCTCTTATAATAGATTACCTGCGAGCATTGTAGTGCCGACAATAGTTGACCGATATAGCTCATGGAGACTGCGCCTAGGTTCTTATAGAATACTAAATGTCAGTACATTTTAAACTACTTATATGATAATTTAAAAAAAGATTGAACACAAATATTTAATGCAAAGAACTCAGCATGCAGATATCTCACTAGAGCAATTTGATATAAGATAAATTTCTTTCTATTTAATTGTGTGAACCATGCCCTGGTGTCAGAGTAGTTCAAGCCGTCCGTAAGGCTCTGACATGATTAAATGACTGTAAAATCTTCATGGATAAAATCGCATAACCACTTGGTTAGACAGAACTCCTAATAATGAGATTTTATTCTAAAGTAAACTTTCTTAGTGATGGAAGTACGTAATTAATGTATTTTTTAATCTGTTTTAGTCACAACAAGGTGCTGATATCAGCCAAATTATTTTTTCCTACAAGTTTTATCAAATAATGCTGGAATGATATATAAATAAATGTCTTGGGACAACTCATACATTGCGATCTGATCCCAAACTAGACAGAGCCTGCACTATGGCAACTAGACAACAGATAATCATACTTATATATTTCTAAATACATACATACATATTATATATAATATGTATATAGATAAATTACACCCAGACACAGAAAAAATTAAATACGATACTTACTATGATAAATGTCGGGAGATTTTTATATTTTATTTGGAGTTTAAATTGGCAATATGGGGTCAAAGGAAGAAAGAATATGAATATGAAAGGATTGTTTAGATCTCCTTCTGTTGGCAAAGGCATGCATTCCAACGAATTTTGTTGTTGATGGTCAAGAACCTTCTGTGCTCGGTGTTTCCAATTTATAATATAATATAATGAATTTAATATTAGGTGTTAAATTCAAAAGTATACAGTAGCAAAATACTTCGGTATTTAAGGATATCTTATAGACAAGGCGTACTGCTTATATGATAATTGGCACGGACTGAGCCATCGTTTCGCTATATTTGGTTTTGTTTAATGTCTCATTATTTTATTTCCACTAGATACGTCCGTCCGAGACATTTTTAAGCATGTTAAATGGTTAACTTAAAGTAAACTAAAACTTAACATTGAGCGCTTTTATCTTAAAACTAATCCGTCATCGGCATAAATCTTTTTTTTTTACAATACTTATAATGTAATCTTAACTTTGTATTAGACTTTACTGCTTAATTATGAGCTGGATAAGTGCAGTTAACCTTGGACTCTTTTATTGCTTCACCAGACGTTTAATTTTCATTATTTCATTTCATTAACTTAAAGTATAGTATAATCAGAAGACGAAGGAATTCCATTTGTCACGACCTTTGCACACCTCTTTTGCCTCGTTTACTTACATTATATTTTTCATACATGCTCGCCGCTTTAGGGTACTTTTGACCTGGCCTTTCTTGAGAACGTCTCCGTTTTAGTCAGGGAATATTCTACGAGCTCTTCCCATTCCTGTTGTACCATTCACACAGGCCAGGTATAGGTAAATCTTTTGTCAATTTCTTTCATACATCCTTTCTAAAGGCTCATACCTTTTTCAATCTTTGTGACTACATCCTCTTTCACACCACAACGCTCTCTTACATCAGTATTTCGTATCAGTAATCCGTTGTCTTTGCCTACCCGTCTGGGAAAAGGGCGTGAGTCTATGTACACATGTATACAATGTATAATCATAAAGGCAGTGAACAATACCATCCATACTCGGTATCCTTAAAGTACCTACATGTATAATAATATCCTGGGACATTATTCACAGACGGCCATCTGATTCAAAACTAAGCAGAGCTCGTACTATGGAAACCAGATAACTTTTCTTTTGGTAAACACATACTTACATAGATAATTACACCTAGATACAGGACTATCTGACATGTTCATGCACACAAATATCGGTTAGGAATCGAACCCACGACCTACGACGTGAAAGGCAAGCATTTACCAATCACGTCGACCTTCCATAAGTTACCTATACCGAACGTTTTTAAAGAAAAAGTGGGCACACGTTCCAAATTGCACGGCAGATCGATGTATTACACCCAACACACAATGAAACTAAATATAGAAAGCAGGTGGAGCAACCGGTCACTCATGAAAGAGAAACAGCTTAAACCGTTGCCTACAATATGGCCAATGTTGTTACGATAAAATTAATCATATTCTTAGCAAAACATGAACTGCAAACTACTACGGTTAGATTTTTAATAGTTTATTGCTCTCTTGTATTACAATACAAAAATACATGACAGTTTTATACATCTATTTTTAATGATAAATATTTACATAAAATCTGTTCGTTACTGCGTCTAATTATATATTTATATCAACAGGACGACAGAATACCTTTCTTTGCAATAAGATAATGATTTTTTCACCACTATGGTTAATACCATAGTCCTTTTTCACTTACATGTAAACGAGACAAAAAACAGTCAAATTGAAGGCTTCCGCTATTAGGATTCGAGGCTCGTTAGCCTTTTACAAATATTTTAGATTCGAAAAAGGCTATCGCGGGCTGATTTTATTGTATAGTTCCCCTACATAACAAGTAGGATTTCCGATAGTTTTAAGGGCTTAAAATGATCAGAAATCTTTGAGCCCTTTCAAAATCATGGTAATATTTATCAAAATATTAGTGTTCACTATATACAAGGTGAAACATACATAGGACGTAACTTAAAGGGCGCTATCTATCCATGCAACTGAACTAAGTAAACCGATCTAGTTACGCGGTCGTGGGTCCTGGGTTCGATTCCCACCCGCACTTAATTTTATACAAATCATTTTAAAGATGTCTGAAGAACTAGTTTGTAAATACTAAAGAAAAACGTTTTTATTCCATATAAAATGAATCAGCTGATCATTATTATATTTCTTGTCTAAGTAGAAACCTAAAACTGACTGGCTGATCGATCAACACGCAGCTCAAACCGCTATGACATTTTTCACAAATATTCCTTATGTGACGTAGGTGTGCACTAAGAAACGATCTTTGAAGATTCAAGGGGGTGAATCTGTGGAGATTTTTAAATATTCGTCTCCCAATGATAAAAGGGGGTTGCAAAATATTTTTCTTCAGATTTGTTTCGAATTCGCATTGAATTTTAACATGTTTGAACACTAAGGTTGACCCCGTAAGGGCTTAAAGCAGGGGTTGAAAGTTTGTAACAACTTGATAAAATGTATAAAATTATACCAAGTGCTTTTTGTTTCTGACAATAGAGGGAAATCCTAAACCATAGGTAACATAGACCTCTTTCCTATTTCATTTAAACCTCTTCGATCTCTGATTTTGCGGGCACTTATAATTATTATTTATAATAAATAAATTAAGCTGATGGCTTGCCCCATTTCCTATCGTTTTCATTTTGATATGACAATTTTGAGCTTAACCTCAACAGAACATACGGTAACAAACAGTCAAATTGTATACATTTCGCAATATGCAATTTTTGAGTACGGCACATTTTGAGAAAATGCCCTTTTTGAAATGTGGCCGTTCAGTAAAGTGCTAAATAAGACATTTGCAGCAGCATTTATGACGTGCACGTGCGCCAAGAGCACATTCTGTGCCAAACCCGTAATAGTATTATCATTTATCACGAAGTAATAAGTTTTGTAGTATTTTGCAATCTGCGTCCATTATAAATAAATATTAATGGGATCAAAAGGAAAACTTCTGTATGCGCTTCCAAAGTCGTAAACATATGAAACATACCACATTCATAAAACATAAATACTAAATGTTTTTTTTATTCAACCTAGACTTTTATTTAAAGTTTTCTTCTAAACAATTTATCGGTATTGTACAGACGCCAGCACATCAAGCTACCCCTAACTGTCAAATATCTCTAATTAAAAGTGAACCTTATTCATTTGTGGTAAAGTCGAAAATCTATAAAAGAAATTCTACAAAGGGGTAGCTGGATGTGCTGGCGTCTGTCTGTATATGTCTCAGAAAAATGTGACACCTAAGTAGCTTTTATTATAAAAGTTTTCTTCTAAACAATTTATCGGTATTGAACATGTCACAGAAAAGGTATGGTTAGGTAAATAATTAATCATGAGATATTAATGAACATGGACAATTATTTGGATAACAAGGATCATATCCTAAAGAAAGAGAAAGAAAGTTGTAAGTCTGGGTTCAGTTTATTGGTAGGAATCATCGCCCTATATTTGGGCATTTTTACTTAGAAATGCACCCGTCTGAAAACTGAGGAGATTTTTTACACGTGTGTTTTTGAGTTGATTGAGGTTTCACAATATTTTTGTTAGTATTACAAATCGAAAATTACACTTTATTTCTGACAAATAGCTTAATTTCTATGTAAAAAACAATTTTTAAGTGGACACTATAGCAAAATAATGGTCAGTTTGGTGACATTGAAAAACGGTTATAATAATTAAAATAAAGGGAATTATGACGTTTTTCATCTTTGATTAGTTTCAAATACTTGAAGTTATCATAAAAAAAAATACATGGTAATATAGAAATGATTTAAAATTACTTAAAATTAATTTTTAGATTCGGTTTTGTGACAGGTGATTCCATTGCGATCATTATTTTCTTTTTAATTTTGTGTTTAACAGCCTGTTTTTAAATTTATAATTTGTATATTCTATCTTAAACTATTTGAAACATTATAAGAAAAAAATATATTATGCAAACCTTTAAACAAAATTATTATCAGTAAAACAAACCACGTGAAAATTGGGACAGTTACCAAACTGACACATCTAAAATCCTTAGGTTGAGGCTACATGATATACAAATTAGAAATAAAAGTCATGTTTTTTTTTATAGGAACATTTATTTCTTGCTTTAATTATGTATTAATAACATTTTATGTTATAACAAGACGAAATAACAAAATTCAATCACATAATTTGACTTGGCCTTTGGGTTGAATCACAATACACAGTAAGATACAAAACTTGTACTTTCTTAAATCAGTCTCAAAATATCTATAAATAATCTTAAATCATAATCAGTCTTAAACTTTTAATGGCACTTGGAACATTAGACACTTTTTCTGTATCAGGTATAATTCAAATAATAAAGATATTAATACGGAATGAGTAAATTATAAAGGTAATAACAAATATATTTTTTATTATTTTAGCTTCCAACTCTTTTATGAAACATTAGAATATTAACTAAAAATTAAATTTGTCAAAATTTTAAAAATTTTACATTTTCGAGTAGGTATTGTATTTTTTCATTATTTTAGGTATAAGTCTTAAATCAACCAAGAGACACATCACACACCTACTTAATCATTATATTAGGATAATTACTTGACAATACAATTTTGAAATCTTATCTATTAAAAAATAAATGAATAATATTTTTACCATGGAGCTATTACAAAGAGGAGTCGTTGTAATTCGATTTTTCTATGAAACAACGCGTGACATTTTGCGGGGGGGAGAGGGTGTTAGATCCGGCCTATTTCTTTGTTTACATCTACCGGTCAATAGGTAAACTATTCGCATGTTTTGTGGACTATAATTAGTAGTAACGTAACTTTTTTACACTAGATGTCACACAGTGCAGGATGCAACAGGGCCGGACTCATAACTTCGTACCAGGGAGTACCTACTGTTTTTTTTATACTTTTGCGAACCATAATGATATCTTTTTTTTATTGACAGTGATATTATTATAAAATAAAAGTGAGAATAAAAAGGTCATTGATGAATGATGATGATGATGATGAAGATTATGGGATTTTGATTATGACTTATTATTAATATTCCGAATTGTTATTCATGTTATATTGGAAATAAAATTAAATATTTTATGGGTAAAAAAATGCATTGTTAAGAACCGATATATCCAGTTTTAAACAAATGACCAGGGTAGAAGCCTTTAAAAATAATAAAAAGTGGAAAAAAATAATAGTAGGATGAAACCCATTAGAAAAGGAGGGGAATATTATAAAAATGAAAGGAAAAATAATTTACGGGCGATCTGAGGTCGGGAAGGGGAAGGGGGTGAGTTTTTAAGGGTAAAAAACGGTTTTTCTCGATTTCCGGCAAAACTAAAAGTCCTATCGAAAAAAATCGAATGGCAAAGTTGTAGGTAATAAAAAAATCTAAAACTTTTGTATTTACACTTTTTCACATAACCTCAAAATTTATGCGAAAACTTCAAAAAACCAAGTTTTTGGTTTTTTATTTTTCACTTTAACAAAAAATTTTCTTTTTTAACGAAATTTGGTGAAAACTTACCTTTTTATGTCCCGAATAGGCTGTAATTTATTTGATTAAAAATATTTATTTTTCACCTTATTTTTTAATGAATATCGAAAAAACACCCTAATTTTCAATCGAAAAGTCACCCGTCAAAATTTCAGCTTTTTTCAAAAAGTTGGTATGTATTCTGTTCGTTGAAATCTCTACTTTCCGATGGTGAAAAAAAATATATATGTTACTATAGTAAATCTTCTCAGAAAATGCATATTTTGACGCTAGCTGATATTTTGACGTGTGACTTTTCGATTGAAAATTAGGGTGTTTTATCGATATTAATTAAAAAATAAGGTGAAAAAATAAATATTTTTAATCAAATAAATTACAGCGTATTTGGGACATAAAAAGGTAAGTTTTCACCAAATTTCGTTAGTAAAAGACAAAATATTGTAAAAGATAAAAATAAAAAACCAAAAACTTGGTTTTTTGAAGTTTTCATATAAATTTTTAGGTTATGTGAAAAAAGTGTAAATACAAAAGTTTTAGATCTTTTTATTACCTACAACTTTGCGATTTGAGGTTTTTCGATAGGACTTTTAGTTTTGCCGGAAATCGAGAAAAACCGTTTTATACCCTTAAAAACTACTCCCATCCCCTTCCCGACCTCAGATCGCCCGTAAATTATTTTTCCTTTCATTTTTATAATATTCCCCTCCTTTTCTAATGGGTTTCATCCTACTATTTTTTTTTTTGGTTTTAAAAATTATCGACCCTGGTCTTCAAGGTAAAGTTCCCTTCTTTAATTTTCTAAGGCCTTTTTTTGTTACTACGAAGTCTTCATCGTTAAAATGTTATCTTCAGATGGCAATCTATAACATTCATAATTTTAAAATTTGACTAAATAAACTAGGTAGGCTTAAAGTACTTAATTTAAATTAAGTAAACAACGAGCATACTAATGAAGGGAAGTAGGTACTTTAATTAAATTACTGTACATAGAATATTTAATTTATAGGAGATTGTATTTTTTGTGCAGTGCATTCCATGTTTAAGTACTTTCTATTTATGATACAGCTGCGGGACATTAGGTAAAATAACTGGATCCTAATTACGGCCCTGTTTTTGTTATGTTCATATTTGTTCGATAGATGGCGGTTCTTTTTTTAAAAATTATAGTAAAAGCTACAAAAATGTATTTTGGCCATTAAAGGGGTTTTACGAATGAATGTAAAACAAATTTCAGTACATACGATTATTAGATTATGATAGTACTGAGCTCTGCGTACCTAAATATTTTTTATTCCCATGACCCCAAGTATCGCCATCTAATGTCGTGTAGAATTATGTTTCGAAACGCCGACGTGAAGGGAATTTTCTAGAACTATTTTGATAAAAAATCGAATAAAATTACTTACAAATGAAATTTGATGCCATCCATAGCATTAGAACGTCTGTCCGAGTAGTTTTTACAAGATAAAACACAACACTTCATTATTTTTATCTTCTAGCGCAAATATAGCTGTAAATTGTGAACGTGACGTAGTTGTGCACAGGACGAACGCCAACAATACATTGACTTAGGCCACGCCTACATGATGACGTTTAGACTCAGTTGAAAATCACAGTGCTCAGTTGCTTAGGCCGTCTCCTCTTCATAATAGCTCCATGATTTTTACCAACAATTATAGCACTCATCTTCAGTAAAATGGTCATAGACCAAAAATTCACAGAAATCACACCAGAAATAGGAACTTTGCAATAAATTCCAAATATCAGTTTTACTCATCGCCAGAGTAAAATGTTTTGGTCTTGTTGAATTATTCACCTCTTGTTGACAACCAAAACAATTTTCCATTATAATGAAATGAGTAATGGGCCAGGGCCATGTGCCATCATCAAAATAAAACTTCTCCAAATCATACCTGGTCAGGACTTTGTCTACATCATAAAGTACAACCATATTTTTGACCAATTTGGTATTGTAGTATCTGGATCAGTTTGTTGTACCTACTTGATTAATCAATCTGAAACAAAAATAAACATCAGTAAATTCTCTAACAAAAGAGACCAATAAAGAAGAAGAAGTGAACAATACTACCTTCCAGACATATTTCGCATATATAATCAGAGCTTTCAGATCCTCCTATACATTCAGAGCAAAACCAGTTTTTGCATGAAATACATTTCGCTTTTTCGCCAAATATAGAAGACAGACATTTGCGACATTTATATTTAGGTTTTTGACACATCTGTTTGTCTTTAATAGTACTGTGTTTCTCAGTAGCGACTTTATTTTTAGCTGTAGAAGGAACTGGTGGACAATATACTGTGACATTATGAATTATGACCGAAGGTTTTTGGGAATGATCTTTAATGGGTCCTAATAGTTCTATAGGTCTTCTTTTTGGTGGTATTTCCATCACCTCTTTCCTTAGGTCACTAAAGATTGAGCTTTGCTTGGAGATATCTTTAGGTGGAGATAAAAAAATTACAGGTTGTCTCTTATCTTTTAGTATTGTAATCACTTCTTTCTTTGGGTTAACATAATGACTTTGAAATTTGTTAGTACCCTGTATCTGTTTTTGACCCAAATTTCTTTTTTCTTCCTTTATATTTAAGGGCTGCACATTGACAACTTTCAAAGGCTCAGATATGTTTGCATTTCTGACAACAGTGTCAGCAACGGCATTTTCAAATAAACATATCTCGGTATTAAATACCGGACTCCCTTGAGTATTTTCGACACTGATGGCCTGTGACGGATGTTGAGCGTCTTCTGCCCGAAAGATCAAATCCGTTTCATCAATAGCGTCGAGGTCAATATTTTGATCGGTATTATTAAATTGCTCCGAAAATTCCAATAATAGACAAGGATCTTCGACTATATCGCATATTTGATATCCATTATTTGAAGTCTCAGATCGTATTATAGGTAACTGATTATCATTAACTCTACCAAATACTACAACATGTGATTTTGGTGAAAAACAGGTACACAGACCTCTCAAGTCCCCACAAAAACAACCAATATCTCTATATTGTATTATGTTCGAATCTCTATTTAGGCTGGTCGATACTTGGTGTAGTTGCATCGTGCCCTTTAGTACTGGTACTTTTGCAGGCAAATTTTTTGCCACTTTTTCCACATTTGCGCTGTCAATCAGGAATACTTTGGTAACTTTTAAACATTGTTTTAACAATGTATAAGCATCCTTTGCGTCTATGACGTCGTTACCAGTGCACACTTTTCGATCAAGAGTGCGTTTAATGCTGCCTCCTATGCCGTCTGCCACATTTTTACCGTGACCAGCTTCATAAAACGACCAGGTGGTGTATTGAAACTGATATTGTCTTGTATAATAAACCAGTAAATAGAAATTATTTTTCTGTCGATACTGTGCAGACGGTCCATCTGAGTAAAAGTGTAATATCGTCGTTTCAGGAGACTCTTGCTTTATCATGTCAAGAATAGATGTCAAGTGTGCCCAAATCGCTGCTGGTTGATGGGTAGTATTATCCGATAATGTACAAAATGATTGAGAACGGTTTTTCAGAAACACCATTCCCGTATGCAGACATATTTGAGAATTCGATGCCCCGTAGTGCATTGACTGGATTTCCTCCGCGAGTTTGGATTGATAGTTTTCAGAAAAGTCACAAACTATCAAGGCTTCGTTCTCTTTGAGCTCTAATACTGCCTTCTGATACTGACCTTGCTGATGTTTCATATTGAAATAATGGTTTTTGAATAAAATCAAGTCTCTTTCAAAATAATTTTTCAATTCTTTGAGAGTTCCTTTCTTTGCTGCTTTTGCCATTCTCTTTGTTGTAATTTCCTTTATCGCTTCTCCATCTTTTTTCTGATATGTGTGATCTAGTCTCTCCCAACGTGGCCATTCTACTTGTTGTTTAAACTTCTCTTCGCTTATTTGGTGATACTATATTTTTTTGTTCTTGCATTTGTTACACTTAGACCACATGCACTCGTAGTTATTCATATCGCATGATACTTGGCTTAAAATATCTTGTATACTGCCTGTGAGTAAACCATGTTTTGCCATAGAAGAATGAAGAAATCCAAAGTTGCTGTGTTTTATACACAAGCAAGTAGATCTTGAAGATAAGCCAGGCGATAACACGAAAAACGGCTTGTATTTATAAAATGTAGTAAAACCGTAACGTCCATTTTCAGCTTTATACTTTTGGAAAGTATTAACTAGCGTATCTAGCAAATATCGGATTTGGACCTTTTGTTTGTTTTTTGTTCGAACTTCTTTTTTGCCGGCAGTAATACGGCTAATGTCATCCCTTGTATAAAATTTAGTTATCTCTTGACACTCACAACGTCTCGTTTTCTTTTTATTTTGTCTAGCTTTGTCTTTTAGACCCAACATTTTTGAGATCATCGTCTTATTACCTGAATTTAATGCCAATTTTTTGAGGGTTCGTTTTTCTTCTATTTTAGAGCAACTTTGGTAGGTCGTTTTAAGAGTATTTTCCAATATTTCTTCCCTAGCTTTCATTTTCAGTATTTGTAAATTCAGGTCTTTGATCTCCTTATCCTTTTTTTGTTTTAACCTTTGGTATCGTTTCCGATAAGTTTCGTTCTTTTTTCTTAAATTTTCAATCTGTCTTGTGTAATTTCTATATTTATTTACAAGGAATTTGTTTCTATGTCTCAGACTTTGTATGAATTTTTCTTTTGTTAAATTATATTTTAAGTTTTCTTGTTGTGTAACACTACTGGGCTCGGGTATTGAATTAATGTTATCTTGAGAAAAGTCGTGTTTCTTGGCTTTCCCTTGCTTTTGCCGGCTTTTCCTTTTTTCTTTTCTCCACCTTTCTCGTCTAATTTCGGCTTCCTCTAGTGTGAGTTCTGATAATTTTTTCTTCTTAGACTTAACTTTAGCTAAATTCTGTTTTTTCTGTCTTTCAAACCCGTCAGGACGATTTTGTTTAAGCCTTTCTCTATATCGTTGAGTTCTTTCAGCACCACTTAGTGGCATTTTGATGTTTTTTAAAGTGCCTAAAAAAAAATTAAATGATGTAGAACCAGCCTTATGAGTCAGTTTGGTGACTTCAGTGGTCCGCCCTATATGTGACAACACAAAACGTCACTGAACTGACTGTCACATTATCCAAGTGAAACGAAAAAAAAATCCTTTCTCATCAAATAAAATTATATTTTTCTAAAATTACTAATAAAACCGTTTCTTAAATAAAACCAAAAATCAATAGAAGGTAGTTCAATACTGTGACACAAATACGTAATAAGAAAAAAGGCTTCAAACCTGACTTACCAAATTGCGACCAACCGCCAACACCAACAAAACACCCTCTTTACTTCACGAATTTAGCAAACTGACAGATTTTAAATTAATCTGGATGATCCTTAGTGGATAGTGTTGCAAGTTTTTAAATTATAACGAGTTTAGTAGAAAAAATATTTGGATTTGGACCATCACTGTGCTGACATGTCCGGTCGGATTGAGTTTTGAGGTCCTTTACAAAAATGTAATTTACGCCTGTAATATTAGGGTTTTACTATTAATTTTTATTAGTGAGTTGGAAAAAGGAATCTACTATATTTGGAACAAAAATTTGACAACGTTTTATAGGAAAATTTTCAGTAATTTAGGTTTACTCGAAGCGGTTAAGCACTGGGACAAGTAAAAAATGGCTTCTTTTAGTATTTGAATTGTTCATAATTAAATTAATTAAGTATTTATACACAACGTTTGTTGATCAAAAACAAATTTAATACATTTGGGATCGATTTATTAATATAAAAAAATTATACACTTTCATATTAAAACACAATACAACTTCGAAAACGTGGGACAGCGTAAAAGTGAAGGGTGCACGTTTTAGTGAAAATGCCCATTTACATTAGAACGATGCGTTGAAAACTGAACGGACATTCACCTAGACGGTCTAAAAAACGAACTTCCTGAACTGGTATTGCCAGATTTAGATATGCCCATTGTTTTCCAAAACGACGTCTGACGCAATATAATAATAATAATAATATCCTGGATCCAAACTAAGCAGAGATATAGGTACTATGGACACCAGTTAACTGATATCTATACATATAATAAATCTGTAGAAAAATAATTTTTGTACATCAAAAGAAAATCCAAAAAAAATAGCCAGGGTATTAAAGAACAACCAAAAGAACCCATTTCCAGCCTTTTTAGAATTTTTGTCTGTTTGTCTGTGTGTCTGTTTGTCTGTTTATATGTTCGGGTATCACGTAAAATATACTAAAGTAATGTAGATAACTTTTATACACAACGATTGAGCGTAACTTGAGGTAACATTTAGTTTTTGTTTTATTGCAATCGGTTCAGTCTATCAAAAGATATTAGATTTTAAAGTAATCATGAAGAAAAATAACACACATTTCATTACTTCAAGATGAACAGCTAATGTTTATAGTTGAGCTACCTAACTGTCCGATAGATGTCATTGTGCATATTATGACATCTCTTTTCTGCATGAACTAGGTTGATAGTTGATTTTTATTTCGATAGATGTCGTTGTGCATTTATTTTGACTCGCGGTGTTAAGATTTGCCCATGGATTTATTTGCCCGTGTTTGCTGATTGCATGATTACATTGATTACGTAGGGTTTTGAATGTACTGAATTGTTTCGAAATAAGGTCTTGGTTGCCTAGAAGTATGTTGTTGTCCAAAATTGGTTATTAAAAAAATCTGTTTTCTTTGGGCAAATTGAATTATGTGGAAGGTTGGATTTGTTATAATTTAATTTTAAATTATAATGTCAGTCGATCGAAAGTTTGTGCTGTCGTTTCGTTTGTAACGCGAATGTACCTACAGACGATTCGAATTTTATCAAGCCTGTCCGATTGAATGTATTTGAATGTAGTAAATTAACCCTGTCTCTCATAATTTTCTCAGCACAAATCTATATACCTACCTATGTAAAAGAGGGAACTGACTGACTGACATATCAACGCACAGCCTGAACGGCTGGGGTTAGAGACTTGAAATTTTGTCTGTAGGTACTTTTATGACGTATGCATTCACTAAGGAAGGGTTTTTGGAAATACTAACCCTAAGGGGGTAAAATAGAGAATGAAAGATTGTATGAAAATCCGTCATTTTTGTAGTTAAAGGCATTGAAACTTATATTTAGTAGTTCAGCTAAAAATAAAAATAAATATTTTAGAAGTTTTGGAAATTCCACCCAAAGGGCGTAAAATAGGGGATGTAAGTTTTTATGAAAAGTGTGTAATTTTTTAAGTGAAAAGCATGAAAATTGGTATGGCCTTTCCGTTAAAAATAAAAATATGTATTTCAGGATTTTAGGAATTTCCACCCCTAAGGGCGTATAATATTCCAAATAATATTTCAAATTCCTCAGAACCATTATAGGTATACCCACACGCAACATACATCCCCTATGTATGTTGCGTGTGGGTATATCTATAATGGTTCTGAGGAATTTGAAGCCACCTAAACTTTGCAACGGCACTAGGCTTCAAGTCAAAGCTTTGCATCGTGTTATAGAGGCTACTATTATGCCTGGATCCGCCCAGGGAGAAACAGTGTTCGTGTCACGTATTCCGTTAGTGCCGAATGATCTCCCTTTTCAGTTTAAAATACTGTAGTTCCCTATAAAAGTGTGTGTCGCGATAACCATCAACAAATCGCAAAGTCCAACTCTCAAGTTAGCTGGAATTGACTTAAGGAAGGCGGTCAGGTTCACGTGGCGTGCTCACGTGTGAGTTCATCCCACAGTCTGGTCCATGTAGTGCGAGGACCTACGTCTTAACTGAGCTCCGTAAAATGGATGATATTGAACATCCCACATACCAGGCCGCTTGCCGAGCACGCCATTTATTAGATGGAGGTCAGCATTGGGATGAGGCTCTAGCGGAAGGATGCGTGAGCGATAGTCCACAGCGCTTGCGACATTTGTTTGCCATCTTATGGACCTTTTGTGCGTTATCGGGTGCTAACCAGTTATGGAAAAAATACCATGACAAGTATGCTGAAGATTTTATGAGACATGTACAACTAAATACTGATGGAGAAATTCCTGACAAGGTACGTGAAATTTGTCACAACAGGTCCTTATTGGCTATTCAAGAGATAGTTATAAGTATAGGAGGGAACCTGATCAGTCAGAGGCTGCGAAAATGCACAGGAGTTTGCCAATTTATTGTAAAAAAATAGGCGATGGCACATACCCCGTACAAGAATATGGAAAAGTTATATTGATTGGTAATCTCTGCTCTTACGTTACATCACAGCTGGAGCTAATTTCTTCTGTGTACGGAGATACCACAAACATTGGCAATCAAGCTGGTTCTTGGCTATGTCAGCGAGCTATTTTGACTCCCCGCAATGACCAAGCTGCGGCAATTAATTTCAAAATAATGACTCATGCGTCCGGGAATAGTAAAGAATATAGCTCAATAAATACAGGTATGGAAGAAGATGACGCCACGCATTACCCAGTAGAATTTTTGGATTCCCTCAGCACACCCGGACTTCCAGCCCACAAAATAGTTTTAAAAATCGGTGTACCAATAATTCTCCTCAGAAATTCATGTCCCCCCAAACTTTGTAACGGCACTCGGCTCAAAGTCACAAATCTGCAGCAAAACATTATCGAAGCTGAAATATTAACAGGTTGCGGCGCCGGTGATATTGTTTTTATTCCAATTTATATATATGTTATAATTCCTTAAAACTTTCCTTTCTCTTTCAAACCAGTGCAATTCCCAGTCAGTCTCTGTTATGCCATGACGATTAATAAAGCTAGACATTATCCGTTGCGGGGATGGACCTAAGTATTGGATGCTTTTCCCATGGTCAACTATACGTAGCTCTTTCACGCATAAACGACCCCAATAACGTTTTTGTTTACGCTCCAGATGGTTCCACAGGTAAAATAAAGAAGCACTAAATTAAATTAAAAAAGAAATTGTATCGGTATCCTCCCACAGCGCTTTACACTAAAAAATACATTGTTAAGTTCCGACATCCACGCGAACGAAGTCGCGGGCACAGCTAGTATTACATAAACTACTTTTCTCTTGTAAATATATACTTATGTCTCTGACAAGGCTTAACCACTGTTGTCTAATTATATATAACTATGCAGCTTAACGTGCCCTCCGAAGCACGGAACGCTCAGAAATTAAACAACTTAATGGTCACCCGTCTATGGACTGACCGCGAGCCTATTTGCTTAACTTTGCCGATCACTTACGGACCGGTGAGAGCATCTAACATGCTATGACATGAAAATAATTCATTAAAAAGGGTGTTACAATATACATATAACAAAACTTTAAAAAAATATAACAAATATCAAAATCGTTCAGTTTATGCACGTGGATCTATACACTCGATTGAATTAGCATGTGGCAGTCAACTTAACTCACTTCATATTTATTAATACAGCACCTGTAGGCTAATAAAAGCACGCGAATATCAAGTACCAATGTTGTAAACAACACATGTAAAGTTTTTAGTAGGAAGACCAGATTTAAAATGTCGCTATTTAGTGCCGTTTTGTTTGGCCTAGTTGGCCTAAGGGGTAGAGAGAGTACCTAAGTATGACGACATAAAGTTAGCCACCAGTTAGATTTTGACGATTATTGAATATCGATTCTATCCCAATAATGAAAACAAAGTGTCGATTAATTTAAATCACTAATGGTTAGACCATTGGTCTCGAGTTAGGGGTCTCGAGTTTAAACCGTGCATAACAGGCCCGCACCACTGACTTTTCGAGTCCATATGCGCATTGCAAATGAATTATCTGATACTCAAAATGGTACATTACAGCTTCACTAAAAGAGATAATGGCCATCCAATTTTCGTTTTACACTGGGATAAGAACAATCACTGGTGGAAAAAGATCTCTGACAATTCATGCGACCGGGCTTGCCTCTCGATCTACCATGCTAGGCACTACAGACACAGGCTTTGACAATGATGGGAATGTGCCGTCGCGTCAGCTCTTTACCTATGCGATTCAGATACATACAATAATAAGATAAGGTTTTACTTTCACTCAGCGCTGGACGTGACGGTGACTTGGGACGAATTTCACGGTGGTTCAAGCAGCTCGCGCCATATATTAAAAGAACGCAAGCGCGCGTTCCGCCACGCTTCAATCGCATAGCCCTGAATGTCTCCTGACCCATAACGGACATGAAGACTATCGTATCATCAAATGGTAGGCAACGTGCCAGGACAGTTGCCGGCTCAAGGGATAATGTCCGCTATGCCTGCGCGATCTGTGGCCAGTAATAACTGCAAGCCATTAAGCAAAGCCCAACTGCGGAATAGATCACTCGGCAATGCGACCACATGGGTGCTCCATAGGCGTCGAACTTCTAGCCTTGGTCCTTCAAGGTTGGGCAGCAGCCTTTGAAACGCGCTTACTACCTTGCGTACCCGAGTTAGTAACCCCTGAAATGTTCCTTAAAGCACCAACTGCCGTCCAAGATGAGGCCAAGATATTTAAGGTTAGGTAGTCCTCACCCGAAACGCAACTTCACCCATTTGAATGGTAATGATGACTTTATGGTAATGACTCTTTAAAACCAAAGATTTTCCGTTTTATGTGACGCAACTTGAAGGCCCAATTCTACAATGCAATATCCATACAATTGGGATGGAGGTAGGTTTTAGTACAGAATAACAGATTTGATAGAGATAATTTTACAGAATGCATTGCTTTTCCAAGAGAAATTTCCATATTCAGGACAAAGCAGTAAGTTGAAGTTGATTATTAATATGGGGCTTAAAATCATACATGTTTGTGAGACTCTGGAGTGAAAATGGCATATTGGTATTTTTTTTCATTATTTCATTACCATGGCTGATATATTTAAAAAAAAAGACTGGTGTGACCTTGTATCCTACTTGTTATATTGGTGTGACACTGTTGTTATTTTTTTTTTAATATTTATGTTTATCTTACATTTGACCTCTTGAGCTATTAGCAAATAGTCTGTGAAAGAATATGGCAGATGAAGTGGTTTACAATGCAATGGTTAAATTAATATTTCTTGATGCATTTTCCGTTCCAAGATTAGCCCACTGTTGAATTGATTATCAGTTTTAGTATAGATCTGCCATAAATCTCAATGTCAATGTCCCACCATAGAATATGAATTCAAATCAAATTTATTTCATCATCAAATATACCTAAAAGAGACTTATATAACTAAATCACCAACAACCTCTTACTTTAAGAAGAACCTTTAGGAAGACTTAGCTAATTGTCATATGATAAGAACTATCTTAATGATCTTTGAAATAAGCTATCAGACCTAAAATTCAACATAACAATATAATAAATTCATGTATTCCTCTACACAGACTATTCCATAACTTTATAGCAACATAAACAGTATTTTTATCAATATCCAGTTAATCCTATCATTATTCCTTCCTATACTATAAAAGCTGGAAATCGCTGGATACGGATAGCGCAAGACTGGCAATTGTGCTCTTTGGGGGAGGCCTTTGTCCAGCAGTGGACGTCTTTCAGCTGATATGATGATGATTATGCTAAAACTGCTATTTGATTTGGATGAAATTTGGCACATAGATAGTTTATCTGGATTAACACATAGGATACATTTTATCTGGGAATAATATTAGGCTCCTATGTAAATATCAAAAAATTATATACAGGGCAAATTCATCCAAGAACATGGATCTAGCTATGGGCCATTGCTTGGTAATATATTCAAAATAAATATGGGCCATAAAGGCACCTTTCTACTGATATTAGAACAGGACCAATTTATAATTAGCAGAAGCCACGACGAGTTATCTGAACTAATCTACCATTGTAAACCAATTTTTTTAAATGGCAAGCCTGATAATCCTTGCATTATTTAGCCAAAGTCAAGTTAGCATCAGGATAAGGTTTGGAATAGTATTTGTATAGATATATTGTTATAATAAATGAAGATCTGGATCACCACACAACTGCCCACTACATTATATTATGGTAATCCTACATATTTATATCCTATATTATATACATGTAAAACCTGCCTGCTTGTTGGTCTAGTCTAGGTCTAGTAATGAACCTGACTGCTAAACCAGAAGTTGTGGATTTGATCCCCACACACAACAAATCTTTGTACAGGATTTAAACTTCAAGGTCTTTCAGCATCAAGGAATCCACGCACACACTTTTTGCCAAACCCTGTCATAGATGACTGGAATAAACTTCCACAAAGTTTGATAAGTAAACCTTCTGTGAACTTGTTTAAAAACAGACTGGACCATATATTGAACATGAATAGTTAAAAACGAAACTGTACTTGAATAAAATAAAAATACATGCATCAGCTTTAAGCTGTGTGTGAGTGTATCATCACAAGTAATAATAATAATAATAATTATGAGTACGGTTATTTGTTCCATATCTGTGTAATTTATTTATAAAATATGTGTCTTTAGAATACATATAAGAATGTTTATCAGCTGTCTGGTTTGCACAGTAATGCTCTGCCTAGTTTGAGATCAAATGGCAGTATTTAGATTAGCTCAAAGCATTTATTTACTATTAATTTCAAATATACTTGACTACACACTTAGGATACACCCATGGCAACCAAAGACAGATTTCATTGTTTTACTATTGTGTCTATAATGTGAGCAGCTCAATATATGAACGATTTGGATGAAATTTGAGACACAGTTTTAGTATTACTTCTCATTTAACACATATAATACAAGTTATCCAGGAAAAATGTGAGGCTCCTATGTGATTATCCAAAAATGTAACACAGATCAAATTTACCAAAAAACATGGACTTAGCAGTGGGAGAAATATAGGTAATAATCAAAATTGGCCCGGCTTAGTTTTGGTCTGTAGTATATGGTTATCAAAAAGTAGTATTTATAACATGAATGAATACTGTGAGTAATTAACAAGAATTCAAACTTTTCTGACATGAAATTTACTGCTTCAACGGAAAATAGTAAACACAGGTGTGTAATTAATGATATATGAGATACTAATTTCATTACCAGTAGTAATTATATCGTATTCAACTATGATTTTACCAATTTCAAGCTAGTGTTACAAGAATAGCAGAAGGTGAAAATCTCAAGAGGATATTATAACTTGGGCCAATATAGGCAATTTGCAAACAATAGTTCAAAGAAATAAGAGACTATTAAAACAATAAGTCAAAAGGAAAATAATTATGACTATGATAAAAATTTAAAAGTAAGAATGGAACTGAGTACTTTTACTTTAAACTTTGTCAACCACATGCTTGACTTTTAATGCTTGATTTTCGCTAAGGTATTCTCTTGCTGTGTCATAATCCATATTCAAATTTATTCATATTTTAAAATACCAACCTAAGTTACAATTCTTAGTTGACAGTGACAAAATTGTACTTGGATAGCATAGAATGCCATTAAACAAATTAAAAATAGAATAGGCATAACTTAGTACTTTCTATTTTAGTATACATATATAAATATGGTATTTGACCATCATGTCACATCATCATCATCTTCTCCCACTAATATGCTAGTGGGTATGGTTTCAGCACTTAGTCCCAATGTGGACCATTGTATGTGATATCACCATCATGTCGCATACCATATTGATATATGTATACTGAAATACTAAGAACTGAAGTGCAATGTTTATCAAAACATAAGTATAATGTAAGAAAAGCCTGTTCTTTTACAAATTGTTTAAAAAACAATTTGAAAAGGGCTTTATCCTCATATTAGGGTTTAGCTGTATAGTACATCATGGCATACTAATGAAAACTTTATAATATAAAAATAATTACATTTGACAATGAAATTATGGAGATATATGTACAATGGTTGGTTAAATTGAATTAATCAATTTATTGCAGCAATATGTTATTTAAACATATATATTCCAGTCAAATGAAGGCTGGATTTAATTGCAAATATTAGGCAATAGATATACTAGTCCATAATTTAATATATGGCCGATTTGGGCTGTTTACATACAATCATAATTAATCTTTTTCAAATAATTGTAAGTATTTAATTGAATTATACTTATGTATTTAAGGTAGACAAGATAATCAATTTTGTAATTGTTGAATCGATATATCGAAAATTAACATTATTCTATGATTTTTTAATTATGCGTTAGTATGTATATCGCAGATAGAGAATAAAAAGTATATTTACCAATTGTAAAGCATGATTCGCTGCCCGCAGTAGTTATAGAACGTCGTCGTGAGAAACGATCATTTATTATGTACATGTCCTTGGTAAATTATTGTAAAATATTATACACCCATTTATTGAAAACATTCAGTATTGTTTTAGCTACATCTTGCACCGATTCATAAACGATATTATAAAAATCATTTATCGCACTAAATTTAAAAATTATTGCTCCATTCAAATCACGTTCCTGGCAATATTTCAAGAGAAGAAATATTTCAATAAATTCTTTAAATGTTACGAATTTTAAGTGAATTTGAACTGATACTGATGTTTTTTTTTAAACTAATTCGCTTCTTCACCGATCCCAGTGACATAAAATTTCAGTCATTTTCAGCGTAAAGTGAAAAAAATTCGAGCTGTCATTTCCACTTCAATAAAAAAATAAACTTTTACCGACTAGAAACGAGTTGAATAAAAATTATGGGGGCAATAGGTACAAGTTAAGTACCGTTTCCACTATTGAATTGACCAGATCCGAATCCCGATACCTACGTTTATTTTGTAACTCCCTTGATAGTTGATTAAGTGTATTTGGATCTCGGTACCTTATCATAATTTAGAACCATGGGGAATTAGTGTAACGGTGATATTACTTCTTAATACTGCTTTGATTACTGCTCTCATCTTTATTGTAACGGCTACTCTAGCGAAATTATTGATGACAATTGGCGGGTCAGTGAACACCATGCTTTTAAGTTAGAAATAATCTTCAAATTTCCATAAAACCAAATTAGCAATATGGATACCCGGAGATCTTATATGATACGCATATGGTTCTCAGGGTTAAGGTTTTAATGTAAAATACATCTTGAATTTTATATTCAAATGGAAATAAACCAGAAATTATTACCATCATATATTTTCGGTTGCCAAGTTGCACATGCGATATTATTGACTATATGTGCCCCGCAGTTTTACCCACGTCACATTTTATAAATTATCATAGCCCCTCCCCCGTAGGTGATAGTGTGATAATATGTAGCCTATTTGTTGACCCGACCTCTTATTAATATTCATGCAAAATTTGAAGTAAATCTATGCAGTACTTTAGGAGTTTACCCAGGACATACATACAGACAACCAGACACACAGACAAACATTCTAAAATCTGTATTTTTGACCTCCATATCGATTTTAGATCACGCCCAAGTATCCTTTAAAAAAAATATTTAATGTACAGTTTTGACTTTCCTACGATTTTATTATATAATTATTATTATTACTATCATATCTTTTGAGTTGCCAGGTTGCACATGTGATATTGTTGATAAATTTCAGAAATGAACATAACATAATATATTATTTGTAAAGTAATATATTATATTTTGTTAATTTCATTGGATTACAACAATTTCGGGGGGATGCTAGTAATCTAGACTGGACACCTCTTTTTTCGGCTGATTCCATGGATGTCAAGGTGAACTATTTTACGAAATGCCTCTTGCGTTTATATGACAAACATGCTCCCGTACGCCCTGTAAAAGTGAAGCACCTTCCAGCACCATGGTTGACAGACGACCTTAAGTCAACAATGAATAAAAAAGCAGCGGCTAAGTCCAGGTATAAGGCCCGCCCTAATTCACAAAATTGGGAAAAATTTGTTATTATTCGTAATCACTGTAATAAGGTGTGTAGGAAAGCGCAACGCCAACATATCCATACCTCTGTGGAAAACGGAGACCCAGCTAAGATCTGGAAATTTCTTAGATCACTGGGAGTTGGAAAATCTCGTCAAGAAACTATTACAAAAGACTTAAATTTTGATTTATTGAATCAGCATTTCTCATCGTCGTCTGATATGAATAAGTCAGTTAAATTAAATACTATAAGAAATCTATATCTGCTTCCAACTCCTGATCATTCACCGTTTTTCTTTAGTCAGTTTACCGATTGTGATGTTAAGAAGAGTATTCAATCAATCACTTCTAACGCGGTTGGTAGTGATTGTGTTAGTCGTAATATGATCCTTCCCATTTTAGATGAAATCCTTCCTGTCATTACTCACATTTTTAATTATTCCGTTTCCAGTGGCTCTTTTCCATCACAATGGAAAGACTCACAAATCACTCCGCTGCCAAAAAAATCCAATCCTCAATCCTTTTCTGAGTACCGTCCGATATCCATACTACCCTTCCTCTCAAAATCCCTTGAACGCCTTATCCATAAACAACTCAATTCTTTCCTTTGTAATAATTCTCTCCTGAATCCTTTCCAATCCGGTTTCCGTCCGGGTCATAGTACGACTTCAGCGCTAGTTCACATTACTGATGAAGTGAGATCTGGCATGGAAAATGGCAAACTCTCAGTCCTCTGTTTGTTAGATTTCAGTAATGCTTTTAACACCATCGACTACGATGTATTGCTAGCCATATTACGCTCTCTTAACATATCTCCAACGGTAATTGATTGGTTTCACAGTTACCTGTTTGGCCGACGTCAACGGATTCACATCGAAGACTCTTATTCTTCCTGGTGTAATACATCTGTAGGCGTGCCGCAGGGTGGCGTTTTATCTCCTCTTTTATTTGCAATATTTATTAATGCCATTTCCCAAAAATTAGTTTCATCCTACCACCTTTATGCTGATGATCTCCAGATCTACAGTCAAGCAACTCCCAATAACCTGCCTGAAGCTATTCGTCTCATAAACAGAGATCTTGTACATATTTCCTCCTGGAGTGATAGCTATGGGCTTACTGTGAACCCGGCCAAATCGCAAGCAATTGTTATCGGCAGTACTAGGATGCGAACTAAAGTAGATTGGTCACAAATTCCCGATATTACTTTGAATAACGCTGTAATTCCATTGGCTAAAAATGTTAGAAATTTGGGAATCTTAATAGACATAGATCTCTCATGGGCTCCGCAAGTACAGGAAGTTAGCCGTAAAATCTTTGCTTCTGCTGGTTCTTTGCGAAGGCTTCGTAATTTCCTGCCTATTACCACGAAAATTGCGCTTGCACAATCTCTCCTTCTTCCTATTCTCGATTACGCTGACGCCAGCTATCTTGATTTAACCCAGGAACAACTTGACAAACTTGAGCGTCTCCAAAATTTCTGTATTAGGTTCATATTTGGTCTTCGCAAATATGACCATGTTTCAGAATTTCGTACTAAACTCAAGTGGCTTCCTATTCGTCTTCGTCGGAATGCACATATCTTATCTCTCTTGTACAATATTCTCTTTAATCCCTCTACACCCTATTATCTCAAAGAACGTTTCAAGTTCCTCAATGACACGCATGTCAAGTCACTGAGATCATCAGAAAACCTGCAACTAACCTTACCAACGCATTCCACCAATTTCTACAGCAAATCATTTACTGTTGTAGCTGCTCGTCTCTGGAATGAGTTACCAGTATCTATAAGACGCGCTCAATCTTTACCTACGTTTAAAAATCTTGTGACCAAACATTATCTGTCACAGTTGCAATAAGTGTTCCTTTTTTTCTTGTCCATCATATGACCCTGCTAGATATCGTTGATATAAATTTCCATCATAACGGAATATATTTATTATATTTTTATCTATCTATCTATATAATATATCTATGTCTATTTATATATTATATATGTATATATATTTATATATTATATTATTATTAGTATTCTATGTATTGTATGCAAATAAGTAGGTATAAGTAATATATTATGTAAATAATTAGTGGTAGTACTATTAAGTAGAAACCACTATTAGTCTTAAGTAGATACTTAATCATATTCTATAGTTTTACACCTTACACTACCCCTACTCCTAATTCCATACAATATAGTCCAACTTAAGGTTGTCTGGAAGAGATCGCTTTAAGCGATAAGACCGCCCATTGTACTTTTTTATAATTATTTGAGATCCTGTAACTTTAATGTATAATGGTGTACAATAAAGTGTATTTATCTTATCTTACATTACATTGTATATAGAAAAAATTATAATGCAGAAATAAAATGTATAAAACAAATAATAATATATTATAACAACTGACATTGTTCAATCTCTACTTAACAACAGATAGTTTGTTCATAATAAAAAGAACAGGAATAAGTTAAATTTGCACATTTCTAATATATTACTCGTTTTAAAGAAAATTACGGTGACTGTGTAGGGTGGGTAGCAGGCACTGTTAATGTTAATATCTTGGTTTATATATTCTGTGGTTTAAATGTAGTTGAACCTTATCTTGACCACGCATTCAAAAACTCCTTATGAAATCCTCTTAACAAACGTTAAAAAATGTCAATGACGAAAACACACTGTCTTCCGTCCAGCTCACGTTAGGTTTAGCTCGATGGTGTCATTGTTTCTTACTTAGCTAGATTCAGAAGATCGTAAGTATTTACATTATGTCTACCGTACGTAATTTGAAATTCAGTAACCAAATGACTCTCTTAAGTTTGTTGCTCGATTTAAATTAGCTTCATTAAGATTTTGATAATATCCACTAAAGGGGAACTGATACAAATGATTTGCCGAACTGTTCTTCAGACCACACAGTATAAATGTGACGTTGATATGATTACCTATCTCCACTGTCATTTTTATTACTCTGAGTGTAAACGAAGCTCTTTCTTAGGCAACTCACGTAGTTAGTTCCTAATTATACTCGCCCTGAACAGCTTAACTGATTTGAGCATTTGACTCTTCGAACGTATGAAAATCAGAAAACTAAGAAATCGTATTTACGACTTTCGGTAAAATCAATTTTGTGATTTTTAATAAAAGTCATTACAATTATTCTTAGGTATTATGAAATTCGGACTTTTGAAAATTGGAACATCGAAATTCGGAAATAAGTATTTCCGAGTATTTGGGTGTTCCCTGAATTTGATACTCATTAAACTCCATACATAATAAAAAGAGTTGTGGATGCGACGGTGTCTCCATGCACGTTATTAAATCTGTTTCTGTTACTATAGCGGGCCCTTTAGCCCATTGTATTAACGCTAGTATAACCTCCGGTATATTTCCTGACAAATTAAAAACAACAATCATAAAACCACTACATAAGAAAGACAGTAAAGCAGACATGTCAAATTTTAGACCAGTTGCGCTTATTTCCAGTTTCTCGAAAATATTTGAGAAAATTATGTATGAATCAATTTACTCTTTCTTCTCTAAATTTGATCTACTATGCAATGAACAATATGGGTTCCGAAAAAATAAAAATATTAACTCAGCAGTATTCGATCTACTAAAACCGACAATGGCAAACGTAGACTCAAAAACTCCTGTATGTGCAATATACACTGACATGTCGAAAGCCTTCGATTATGTGAATCACGAATTATTATTGCAAAAACTTAACTGTTATGGCATTCGCGGTAATATTCTTAATCTCATAAAATCATATTTGAGCGGTCGCAAACAGTTCACTGAGATTTCTAGAATATGTGACAAATCTAAGAACGAACTTAAATTCGCATCTTCCCACAAAGTGACAAAAGGTGTGCCACAGGGAAGTGTTCTAGGGCCATTATTATTTTTAATATATATCAACGACCTTCCACGACAAATTCACCATCCGATGGTCTTATTCGCTGATGATAGTACGGTAATAATCAAATGCTATGACAAAGAAAACTACGAGAAAGATATTAATGAAGCAATAAATTCAATAATAAATTGGCTAAAACATAATAATTTGATCATAAATATTAAAAAAACTAAAATTATGCATTTTTACCAAAGGATTCGCAACGAAGACATAAATATTATACACGAAGGCCAAAATGTAGAGTGTGTAGTTGTTACCAAATTTTTAGGCATTCAGATTGATAGTCAATTGACATGGAAATCTCAGGCATATTTATAAAAAGCTGAGTTCATCTGCTTATATGCTATATAATCTTACCAATAAAGTAAATAATAAAACAGCACTTATTGCTTATCACGGTCTAGTAGTATCGGTCCTAAGATTTGGAATAATTTTTTGGGGCAACTGTAGCGAACGAGAAAGTATTTTCAAAGCCCAAAAGCGATGCATAAGAGCAATAATATATTTAAACTTAAAGTTACTGATAGTTGTGTACCTATTTTTAAAGCTCATAATTTGCTAACTTTTTCGAGTCTTTACATATTAGAAGTAGCCAAATTTGTTAAAAGCAATATAATCCTATTTCCAGCGTTAAATGAAACCCGAAAACGAACCGTAACTCTAAGATCTCAATATAAAAATATGTTAAGTACCGAAAGCCATAAAACTGCCCTCTTAAAAAAAAGTGCATTTGGTATGGCACCTTTAATTTACAACAAAATTCCATCAGTAATCAAAGAGCAACCATATAATATATTTAAGAAAAGACTGATTACTCTATTACTAGAAAGGTGCTACTATTCAGTTACGGATTACTTAAACGATTCATTCGATGTATAGTTTTGTTATTTAATTAGATACAATTTAATTTAGTGATTTATTTGATTCCCTATTTAGTTTAATTTTAGTTTTAAGCCTAAGTAGTTTTATTTTAGTTTTAAGTCACTGCAATGTTTGTATGCCGAATTGGCAGAATGTACTCGGTATCTTTTATTATTTATAACATCACGTATTGTAATCACCTACATTCTATGCAAATAAAGAATTATTATTATTATTATAATCAAATAATATAGTTATAGAGTATGTACAATTTTACATCAAGGAATACTCTCTGCTACTCTAGAAAAATTCTACTGCGCAATTTATAAACGCAGTAAAGAACATGTCAACGACATGTTCCTTACTACGTTTATAAATTGCTCGGCAGAATTGTCGTGCCTTAAAGTGATTATAAACTCTCTGAACTAATATTTCTATGTACCAAATAGATTTTTGTTATATTCTCTTTGTTCGGTGCTGTTCTCAGATATTATGTGTGGTCTTTAACGTAAATTATTATATTCTCCTTGGTGATATTGACGTAGGTAAGTAGGTTTTAATACTCTTTGATCTAATTTAACAATAATAGTTGTACCAATAAGTTATATTGAAATATTTCTTTAATTCGAATCAAATGGCTGATGAGTGGGACGAATACGTTAATGATCCTAGAACGATTTGTAAGTATGGCATAAAATGCTATCAACAAAATGACGAACATCGCCGAACGTTCAAACATCCGCCGCGGCTCGCAAAAAAGCAGACGGGTAATAAAAGGCGGTTTTCGCCGTATTCAAGGGATTCTACCAGCCGGTCGCCCAAAACCAATGATTTCAAAGAACAGAGAAAACAGGAAAATATAAATGATACTCCAAAACAAACCAACATTGATGATACTAGTATTTCAAATAACATGAACCATTGTACTGTGTCCATCCAACTGCCTCCAGACATCACATTTTACGATAAAAGTACCGATCATAAGATTTTTAAGGAACTGTTTTTGGTTGATATGCCTAAAGATTTTTTCATGTTTTATGAATTTATGAGTAATCATGGAGAGTCAATAAGAGATTCATTGGCCTGTGTTAACTTGGAGCCTATTGGGCCATATGAACTGTTACTTGGGGAACTGCCCATTTTGGAAGACAAGGAATTGTACTTAGTTCACTGGAGATTCTTCTATGACCCTCCAGAATTTCAGGTAAGAAATTTGGCTAAATAGACATTCTAACGAAAATCTGCTAAACATCATTGAATCTATAGGGATTATTATATATACATATGTAATATCAGAACTACTTGGATGATTATGAAATTAATTTAAATTATTGACAACATTTGCATTAAAAAGCCATCTGGCATTATTTATGAATGAACAGATTTATTGTTCTAAAGTTTTGGGTAATGTGAATCTGTTAATTGTCTTTTATTTCTGATATTAATAATCCAAAAAATAAAGGTTTAGATTACTCACTGCTGCTGACTTTACCTAACAATCTTATGGACGTGTTGGGAAACAAAAAGTTTCTAATTTAAAATCAAAGTGTGAACAATGGATTCATGAACCTCTGGGAACAACCCTTTGTTGGTAGAATACACAAGGGATTAGAGTCATAGCATAGTTATCATTGGGTATACACCGCTGTAGGAAGACTGCAGTAAACAAGGAATAAAATTGAACTTCAACCCAATCACAGCAGACCAAACACTTGCTATCACACAGTACCTACATTCTGCATGTGTCCATTAATTTATAAGCGTAGGCTAGCTAACTGGTTGGCTATATTTTGTTAGCTTTTTATTATGAATACATTATTCCTGGTGTACAGACAAACCTGATTAGGTTTTTGATACCCTGGGAACAACTTTTGTAATGTAATGATATAAATGGTTAATAATAAATAAGTAAAAATAAAAAAAATAGTAATTGAATCATATTTTGCAGGCTATTTTGAAGAAGAAAAAAAATAATAGTGAGTACCACCTTGGCTACTTCCGAGATGATCCTGAACAGGAGCCATCTTTTGTAGCAAGTAATGATAGTAGCAAAGATTGTCACATTACCCCTATAGCTGAAAACATTTTTGGAGCTGTATAGTAAGTAGTATTTTTAAACACAGCATGTTAATAAACACATCACAGGTTAGACACAATTCTTAAACCATGATTGCTGCATAAGGTATAAAGAAATTCTTAGAAGCAGAAGCTATAGCTAAGAAGTCCTTACAAGGTAGAAATAAAACATTAGTCACCTTGTACTCTTGGGGTTTTCAGAGTTTGGTTCGCAATATCTAGCATATAATATACAAGCTGTGCCCATGGTTTCACCTGTGTTTAACTTTATAAATTATAGCCTATGTGTTATTCTGATATATAAGCCATATTACTACAAAACTGCCTCATTAGTCTAGCGGTAGTGTGTTCACCCGCAGAAAACGAGGTCCTGGGTTCAAATCCCGGGTCGGGCCAAAAGTGATTTTGGGACTTTTCTGTAAAAAGAAAAAATTCTCAGCATCAGCCCGAAGTCTGGAAGATGGCGGTATTATACCCCCGTGCCTCGGAGAGCACGTAAAGCCGTCGGTCCTGTACCTGACCTCTTTCCGGTTGTGTCGCCTAGGCGTCCCATCGGATCATGAGAGTGATGGAATAGAAAGTGCTCCTGTGTTTGCGCACACACTTGGGCACTATAATATGTCCTGCGCAGATGGCTCATCTCTGTTGAGACAGGCCGCCGTGGTCGAAATTCGGCTAGGAGGACATTATTATTATTACTACAAAATCTATTCTGTAGTTATTGTGTGAAAGAGTAAAAAATATCCATACTCACAAACTTTCGCATTTATTTAGGAGTATTATAATTGTATGAATTATACATGACAAAATATTTGAGACTTTCAGGACCAAGTATGGGACCCTCATGTGATAACAAAACGAAAATGGGATAAAATTGAATTATGTTAACCCTTAACCGGAATCGATAATACAATCAATGTAACTGGAATCGTGGGTCTTCATAGACCCAGAAGATATAAATCCCCATAACTAATAACATGGTTATAAGTAACATAAAAATGGTTTAGAAATGTAATAAAACAACCTTTTTATATAATATAAATCAACTTTTATTTGGTAACAATATTAAACAATGTATTTTTTTTATATTTAGTCTTAGGTACCCTGTTTGAACATATTTTAGGACACCCTCACTTCTTAACGCTAATAAATATATAAAAAATTAAAAATTAAGACATCTACGTGTTTTATGGGGTTTTACGTATTTTCCCCTTATATAAAATAAAGCTTTCTTGCGAGATCCTTCAAAAACAAAAAAAATGACATCCTAATCTAAAAGTATAAAATAATTCAGTCTTAGTTACTACACTAAGCATGGCACTTGATACATAACGTTTTTTTTTCAAAATGTCTTTTGCATATGAATTTTAAACATTTATCACATTTTTGCGATTGCTTGTTATCAATCTTAGGGCCACATATATAGCATCTTCCCCGTTTTTTTGGTCCACTTTGAGCGGCAGAAGCGGAAGAAGTGTCGCTATGCGATTCTTCAACTGGTCCTAGGAAATTGTCGATTCTACTTCTCAATTCTATTGAAAATTTAGAAGACTGCTTCTTTCTTTCTGTAATTAAAGGCTGTATCAAACTTTGACCAATTTGTTTTATATACTGATTACGTTTCATGCGCTTTCCAATATTTGATGCCTTCCACAAAACGAATGCATTCGCATTTGCAATGTTCAGTATTGCACAAAAAATTACAAATGGCCATCGTTGAGTTCTTCGAGATACAGAATAATTCGCGCATTTTTGATCGAGAGCATCAACACCACCTTTCGTACTATTATAAAATTCTATTATCTCAGGCTTTCCACTACCTTCGTTGATTGTATTGTCATGGTGCATTGATGATATCATTATTACACTCTTATTTTTTTTTGGAACGTATGATGCCAATGTTTTATCTTTCACAAAACCAAATAAGGTAGATCCTATAGCCCTTTGCTTATGTGCTTGAAATTCTGGTGGAATATCTCTCTTATTTTTGCGCATCGTTCCCACGTAAGTCAAACCATTTTTGAGAAGTTTGTCAACTAACTCTACAGACGAAAACCAATTATCAGCAGTAATATTTCTGTTAGTTCCAAATAAAGGTTCCGCAAGTTGCAATACATTTTGTGTAGGAATCGAAACATTATTTCTTCGGCCAGAGTCTTCTTTGCCCGTATAAATAAAAGCATTATATAAATAATGAGTTTTTGCGTCACAGAGGCACATAACCTTGATGCCATATTTAGCAGGCTTGGATTTCATGTAAATCCTAAACATACACCTTCCTCTAAAAGGGCAAAGCATCTCGTCAATTGTCAAATACTCAGAGCAGCTATAGTTTTTTTGACAATTCTGAATAAAATTATCGAATACTTCAGAGATTAGAGCAGCTCGATTGTTAGTTTTTCTTTCATCTCTAGAATTGACATCATCAAATCTCAAAGCAGATAGCAAAAACAAAAAACGCTTTACACACATTGTGATTCTGAATATATATCTGCCCGTTCCATCAGTTGCCCATAAACTTTCGATATCTTCATGACCAGACTTGAAAACACCAGATAACAGTAATAATCCAAAGAATGCTTTCATTTCTAACATACTTGTGAGATTAGTGTAGGATGCTTTTGTCTTATATTTTTCAGAATATTCTGTTATTTTTTGGTTAGTGTGAGTGCATATACCTTCAATCATTTCATCTGGTATCAGCAACTGCCATGATTCGATTGGTGACATGTTTTGTTTATCACGAGCTGGACCGATGATACCAGGTAAGTGAGTAATGATGTTGTGACTTCTTACCCTAGAGCTGCTGGGGGGATGAATGGACCACTTGTACCTATTTTTGCCTCGATAGTATGAACTGGTTGGCTGATGATCATCCTCTTCAACAATCTCGTGGTCTGATGAAGAGTCACTCGAATCTGAAGAAATTTCACGAGGCGAATTTTCATCATTGCTTATGTTCTCATCATCACATGGCTGAAAATCGCTTAAATC
This sequence comes from Pseudoips prasinana, assembly GCA_951640165.1. NCBI lineage: Eukaryota > Metazoa > Arthropoda > Insecta > Lepidoptera > Nolidae > Pseudoips > Pseudoips prasinana. Next base: position 13,585,346 of record OX621239.1, read on the forward strand.
TTCCGGTTCCGAATCAATTTCATCTTCCAAAAGCTCTGCAATTTCCTTTTCCCCGAGATTCATCGCCATTATTGCTATAAAGTTCCTAAAACAGTACAAAATAAATCTGTAAAACAAAAATAAAAAGTCACACAACTGGCATCGTGGGTCGAAATTGACCCAGCGCTAGTACATACCTGCTCTTCTAGTAATTTTTAAGCGCCGTACGTCCGGCCCCCGCCGCACCTCGCGACGTAATGAGAATACACGGGCGCGCAACACTTTAGCGTCGCACGCTGCGAAGTTATATGGTTTTATTATTTTGGTTGGGTCCAAATTGACCCACGATTCCTGTTAAGGGTTAACTTAAACAAACACATTATAAGGGCGATGTAATAAATAATGCAAATCAATAAATTTTTCTCAAATCTAATTCTCTTGCATGTCTTTTAAAATTACTACTATTTTTATAATGAAAATGGAATAATAAACAAATTGGCTAATTTTATTTTATTCCCAGATCATATTTAAAGATATGGAGTAGCAAAATACCTTGTTATATCTTTAATGGTTACTTTTTTTTTGGTCAGTTTTTTATTCAGCATATATTATGTTCTATGTCTCCAGAAGGAAAAATTAAAAATGTTGTTCATTACAATGCATTAAAATAATTATTAAAATGTTGGACTTTAGACAGTATTGATGGCAAAAATTGCTAGTTGTTTTATGAATTGATATTTATGATTATGATATTTTATGATATATGTCATTTTATGTTAATTTCTATCCTTTTTCAGTATCCATTTACAGAATGAAAAGAAAAGTTCGCCTTTTACTGCTATGCCTTGTCAAAAGTTAATGGATAAAATGAAAAAATATGCAGAAGAAAATAAAATATCATTAGAAGAATTCAACATGAAAAAGAGAACACCGAAAATTGTAACTAGAACTCTACATGGTGCAGGCATAGTAGTGCCCTATAATAAGAAGACTCAATTAGGATACAGGCACTTAGTAGAAACTGATGGTATGAGTTATTACTATATTATTATTATATTATTTTTATATTAGTGGGCGACAAACTAGCAAGTGGGTCACCAGATGGTAAGTGATCATCGCCGCCCATGTACACCAGGAATTGCGGGTGCGTTGCCGGCTTTTAAGAGAACAAGCAACTGTTGCTGACCCTTCCCCTACCCCGATGAGCTCTAGCCATCTTACTCACATGCTGAAACAAACATTAAAATTAATGTTAATATTAAGGATTTTTTTCTATAAATTGGAGGTACTTCCCCAGTCAGGCTGATCTTTGAGCAACCTACCTATTTAATTTTTTTGGAATAATGCATGATCAGTATAGTGATTCCCTCCATGCATGTTGTTTATTTATTTACAACATAATTAACTATCAATAAATCATTAAATATTGTGGGACAACTAATTCCAAAGTAGGCACTGCCTGTACTATGGGAACCAGATAACTAATAAACATACTTATAAATTTCTAAATACATACATATTATACAGGCAATTACACCCAGAGATGAAACAAATAGTTGTGTTCATCACAAAGATTTTCCCAGGTGGGAATGGAACCCACAACCTCTGGCTTAGCAGTGTCAATTTGTAGTTATGTATAGTGGCCGGCACGAGTCGTGAGCACAGATGGACAGTAGTGGGGGCACGTTCGCGCATGTACACTTTCGGCCAAATTTATTCATTACAGCTTTTGCTCAAATTATTGACAGGTACTTACGCAAACTATAATTGAAATATTAGTGGTACTTCAAATTTTACTTTGATACAGTAATGTTATAGGCCTTCGTGACTTAAACATAATTATCTCGATAAAACACTCATAATCTGGTTAAAAGCGTTGTATCATAGTTTACTGTTTTTTTACAAAAAGTCGTCTCAATCTGGAGAAATAGGTAATATGCCTTCCATAAAACTAGACGCTGCGTTGCTGCTGGTAGAAGCCATTTCATCACTCATCTCCTCATCATCGTCACTGCCCTCATCCTCCGAATCGGTCTCGGAGTCATCGTCACTAACGTGAATTATAAATTGTTCTGACAGTGCATCCACAATGTGATCATTTTTTATATATTCTTTCTCAATTTCCTTCACTTTTTGGCATAATTTTTTCCAATCATTAGCTCCCATTACATTTATTTTTTCCGTAATAAGTTTCGTTACGTGACCTACGTTCCACGTCACATTCTTACTGCCGACATATCCTTTTATTGCAGCCCATGCCATCTCAATGGGATTGAGGTCTGGGTGGTATGGAGGTAATCTTATAACTTCGTGGCCGTGTTCAGCCATAATCTTATCAATATTAAATTTTTTGTATTGGTCTTTATTAACTTTTATTAAATGATGTAGTTGGGGCTTCAGCATTCTTTCATCATGTTGAATCCCTTTTTCTCTTAGCCATCCCAGCATCTCCGACTTCCGGGCATTTGAGCATGGTGCAGGGTCATATTGTTTGTTGTGGTAGGATGCATTATCTACTACCAAAACAGATTTAGGTGGAATGTTTGGAATTATCTGCGTGCGAAGCCATTTTTCATAATTTTCATAGTTCATATTATCGTGATAGTCCCCCGACTTAGTGCCTGCTTTAAATGTGAGCAGGGCATTTGGCACAAAACCTGTCTCAGTTCCTGCGTGGACTATCACGATTCGTTGCCCTTTTGATATAGGCTTTTAGGCCTTTTGTTGTGCCATCTGACCATGCCTGAGACGATGAATGGGACGAATCTACATATGATTCGTCCGTATAAACAATTGTTCTTCCCTCTTCCCGGAATTTTTGCATCTTTTGCAAATATGTTATTCGCTGGAACAAAATGAGTAAGTTTTAACATTAAAGCTTTAACAGCAAAACTACGGACTTGAAAAATTAAGAGGCACATGATATAGGTATACCTGGAAGCGAATATTGGATTGTTCAATCAAAATTTTCCGGTTATTCTCGGTTTTCCTCCACTTGAAACCCAACATTTTGATTATACGGCGAAGACTGCGCTCAGACCCTTGGAAATGTATATCTTCCCTCAACTTCTGTCGTAGTTTTTCAATGGTAGGCATTTCTTTATTGGTGAGGTGGTAGTTGTGAATACACCTTTTAATAACCCCCTGATCAAAACTATCCACATCTGTGACAGGATGTTCTCGTGGTCTTTTCTTTCCTGGCGTTCTGAATACGGTGAGAAATTCTGAATCATTGGCTTCTTTAACGATTCGCCGTACTGTGGCTACTGAGGTGTTGGTCGCCTCCGCTGTCTGTTTATAAATTTCCATCATACTTTTGTCAATACCTAAGTCAGCGTTGGTCTTTATGAAACAGTACACTGAATACACCATTTGCCTTGCCTGTCTATTTAAAACTGTATTTTTTCTCCTCGGCATTTTTGAAAAGTTCGTGTGACTACGATTTTTAAACCAAAAATTTAAAACACATCAATTTTATAAACCGGAATAACAAAAATAAACTATATTAACACAAAAAACACATAACAAACACGAAATAACAAAAATAAACTATATTAAAACAAAAGCAAAGAAAAAACACGAAATAACAAAAATGAACTATTTTAAAATTGGAAAAGCAAGTCACTAAAATTGCACGAAAGTGTACTGTAGCCGAATGACACGCGAGAGTCCAATAGACGACGAGCATCGACTGACGAACCAATCGCGTGCAACCTCGGCGCCCCCTGCCTTCTTCATTCCGCTAAAGAGACCGAAAAATTAACTACTGCGCAGGTGTCAGTTTGTGCTCACGACTCATGCCGGTTAGTATACCTAGTTTAAGTGCAGTCATTTAACATTCATTCCCACAACTCGCGTCTTGTGTCATGTCTATACCTAGCTATAGAAGACTATGGCATGCCCAGCACCCGATTATTGGGTTCATGGCGTGGCTGCGAAAGTGTTAAATAATATTTATTATTGTGTGACTGATTGTTTCACCAAGTGTTTACTGAACCTCACTGCTAAATCAAAGGTTGCGGATTTAGTTCCCACCCAGGTAAAATCTGTGTGATGAGCACTATTATTTGTTCTGGGTCTTGGTGTAGTTTATCTATAATGTGTGTATATTTGGAAATATATAAGTATCATCAGTTGCTTGGTTGCCATAGCACAGGCTCTGCTGAGTTTGGTATCAGGTGGCTGTGTAATATTTTCATATTAAATTTCTTTTACAGCAAATCTGCGAAAGCTATTTGCCAGCCTTGAAAAAGCAAGCAATCAAACAGACAAAGATAAAATATTATCAGAACTCCAACCTGTCATCACTTACGCTAGTATAGCAGTTGATGAATGTGATTTTGGTACGGGATTGGAAGCTGGTACAGATCTCTTTTGCTCTGGACTGAGAGAGTTGGAGTCGAGTGCCTTGAGTAGTCTTACTGCCGTTTACACATTATTAAACAGGACACCATTTTCAAAAATAATTCAAGTAAGTTTACTGAAATATCTCCAAGTACCTATTAAACAAAAAGAAATACATTACATTTAGTCTATGCTTTGTACTCATCGAAATACTTTTATGGATGACATCGAAAAGTAACATAACCAATGCGATGAGTTATTTTTATTGATGGGCCCAATGACGTTCTATACACAACTACATCCCATCAGCGCGGTAAACGAGGAAAGACAAAAATGGGCTTAAACGCGATGCAAGCACACTTTTCTCCTTAGTCGTGTATAGAACGTAATCATGTAGAATTGACTCAATTTAGAAGTGCTAAAATAATAACCCTAAGAACGCAACATCTAGTATGTAAATCATGATTTTATGCAATAAATATCGCAAATCATTAACAAGTATAGGTACCCATTCTCTTCGTTCCCACGCCAGAAAAAGACAAGGAAATGGGAACAATAGAGTCGCGTTTTTCTAATCTAAAATTAAGTATTTACGCGAAGTGTCTTGTCCCTTGAAATATTGCCTCTTTTGCAGTGTTTTGGAAAACATAAACTACCGTAATGAATATTTTCTTTTAAAAGTCAATGCCCGCTAGTGAATTAGATCCGTGTCTCGTGTGGGACTTTACAAACATGCAATTCACGGACACATAGCACACCCCAGACTCAGAAGGTAGTAAGCCAGGCAACCAACTTAACCACAACTGCGCTACACCATCTCTCCCGCAAGATGCAAAAGAAAAAAGTGCAATGAATTTTTCTCCCAAAAATTTAAAAGCTAGGCATGCTACTGCGCATGTGCCCTCTGTTCGAGTCAGTTCTAAAATTGTCTTACGTAGTTTCGAGTGCATAATTGTTGTACATTACTACCTATTTACAAGTGTGTGCAAGCAGAAATCTTTCTATATAGCTATTGAAAGTACAGTAAAATTAGAACCATGTGCCATTTTTCAGCATTGTTTTGTATAGTATGATTATGGTCCATGTGTATAGAATGTCATTAATAGCAAAAAGTTTAAATCATTAAAGATGTGACTGGCCCGCGTTTGCATCGTTTATATTACGAGTTTGGATATCCATAGATTAAGAGCTGCTGGTGTGTGTGAGTGAAAGTCTGTGTGTGTCTTTATGACCTATAATTTTGATAGTAAAAGAACGATGTTATTTGATCTTTAAAAGAAAACCTATACAGTTACAGTAATTCACCATGTGTTAGCCCGTGTTGTGTCTTCAGCTTACACATACTTATTGCTTCGTAGCTCAAAAACTATACGAGCTAAGGTTTCGAAAAATTTGGAGCCTAATGCTCTAATTTGTGTGCGTCACGATTGCTCCGCCACGTTATCCAAACAGAAAAAGAAATCGCTATATTTTTTGTCAAAATTAGTCAACATCGAAAGGAACAAACCAAAACTTTGTCAAAGCAGAAATAAAGAAGTTACAGGGGTTTTAAGTTGGCCGCGCGAACGTAACGTGCACGATTGCGCGGCCATGGAGATCTCAATAACTACTTGGTATAGAGATCTAAATCTTTGTGTTAATTGAACATTTCATTTGTCAACAATTGTCAAAAAAAGAATTATAAGACTGAGATCAATATTTCACGAAATATTCACCTTGGAAGTTATGGCCGCGCAATCGTGCACTTGATGTTTCTTTAATCTCGATTATTGTTCAAAACTTAAGATATCATGCAGTAAAACTGTTACTAGAAGAAAGGTTTTAATATGTCCAAAGTACCGAAAGCATTTAATGCCACCAAAGTTTATTTAAACTGACGAAATCAAGGTAAAACGAAAGTTACGTGGCCGCGCAATCGTAACGTTACTCTGAACGCTGATATCTCTTTATCAATAATTGCTAAGATTTCGGTGTTAACATCCATTTATTCGTAATATTAACCTTATCAGATTGACATAGCGTTTTAACCTCAGGACAATTTTCTACGCGTGTAATCTTAAAAATGATGATATCTCTTATATTGTTCGAGTAGAGTGACCATAATTTCTGTTACATATGGGGATATATTTTGCTCTACTAGACGAAAATGTACCTGTTAGGAATAATTGTTGTAGAATTAGCTAAGATAAGACAGTTTAATACAATATTCTTTTCTTTTATAAACATATTCAAATCATGCCATACTAAACAAGGCCAAAAAATGGAACTTAGTTCTGTTTACCACATGACGCGACATTGCTGCTTGTACTCCAGTAATTTATCTATATCTATACATATAATAAAATGGTAGGAATGTCAAAAATGTACATTGAATGTTATTTAAAAAGAATACTTGGGGCGTGATCTACATCGACACCGAAGCCAAAAAAATAGTTTTTAGAATTTTTGTCTGTTTATCTGTATGTATGTCCGGGCTGAACTCAAAAAGTACTGCATGGATTTACTTAAAATTTTGCATGAATATTACTAAGAGGTCGGGTCAACATATTATCACGCTATCACCTACGGGGGAGGGGCTGTGATAATTTATAAAATTTAGCGCGGGTAAAACCGCGGGGCACAGCTAGTCTATTATATGTTTGTAAAGTACCCCGCGATACAAGGATTAGATTCCCAAGTATGGGGGTTGTCTTTTTCGAAAAGAAAAAGAAAATAATTTAAGATGTGGTCGGTTAAGTATTATAACAATTAACTATGAACTCAAAGCTACGTGTGATGATTTTAGAACTGACTCGAACGGAGGGACTCTACCAGCGGAATAGCAATTCTATTTATTTTAATTTTGAGAGAAAATTTATACTTCGAATTATGTACATTTCTATTTTATATTTCTAGCATTACTAACCCACGAAAATTTGACTCCTAATTTGAAATATATATTAAATAAGGAACCAAATGTGGGACGTTACAATCGCGTTATATTTCGTATAATTTATGACCGTGAAAGCATTATACTTTACCATGTCAGCCAAATTACGTCCACTGCTGGACAAAATCCTCCGCAAAGTTCACAGAAAAACGCTGCTGCCCGTTCTCTGGTAGGTTTTCCTTCGGGACAATTTCTCTATCTAGGCCCTCCACGGGATGAGATGAGATGGGATGACAAACGGAAAAAGGAAAGAGCATTAAACTCTTTTATTTTAGCCAATTCTCCAAAAATTATTCCTAACAGGTACATTTTCGTCTAGTAGAGCAAAAGATATCCCCATATTTAACAGAAATTATGGTCACTCTACTCGAACATTATAAGAGATATCATCATTTTTGAGATTACACACGTAGAAAATTGTCCTGAATTGGTTAAAACGCTATGTCAATCTGATTAGATTAATATTACGAATAAATGGATGTTAACACCGAAATTTTAACAATTATAGATAATGACGTTACGATTGCGCGGCCACGTAACTTTTGTTTTACCTTGATTTCGTCAGTTTAAATAAACTTTGGTGGCATTAAATGCTTTCGGTACTATGGACATATTACTGCATGATATCTTAAGTTTTGAAGAAATAATCGTGATTAAAGAAACATCAAGTGCACGATTGCGCGGCCATAACTTCCAATGTGAATATTTCGTGAAATATTGATCTGTCTTATAATTCTTTTTTGACAATTGTTGACAAATGAAATGTTCAATTAACAAAAAGATTTACATCTCTATCCCAAGTAGTTACTGAGATCTCCATGGCCGCGCAATCGTGCACGTTACGTTCGCGCGGCTAACTTAAAACCCCTGTAACTTCTTTATTTCTGCTTTGACAAAGTTTTGGTTTGTTCCTTTCGATTTTGACTAATTTTGACAAAAATATAGCGATTTATTTTTCTGTTTGGATATCGTGGCGGAGCAATCGTGACGCACACCTCTAATTTGACTGAGAATTTTGTGGTATAGTACATATTCGTAGCTTCAATAATTACGAAGATTAACATGTGTAAGCCAGGGACCCAGGTCGCCAGCCCGGATAAGGTTTTATGATCGGAGCTTCAACAATATTTGAGTGTAATGGTTAGTTTTTTGGCTCTCATTGCTGCAATTATGAGAAAATATTTTTTACTATAGTCTGAAACCCTGATATCACTGGTTTGCCTCAACGGCATGTGTCAGTTGGGGACACGTTTGTCTAGCTTACACACATAAAACAACTCAGGGTAACGAAGTTGTTATTGCTCCAATTATGCTTTAAAATATGGTACTTAAAATTTCGATTATAACAATGAGGAAGCTGGAACCATATTCATTCATAAAGGTATTATTAAGTAGGTACTCATGGTTCTCGAGTGGCGACCACGAACTGGAAGACGCAGCGTGGGCTCTAGAAGATGGACCGATGATCTTGTGCGGGTTGCTGGAAACTGCTGGATGCGAATAGCGCAAATCCGGCAATTATGGAGATCTTTGTCCAGCAGTGGACGCCTTTCGGCTGGTTTGATGATGATGAAGTACTCATGATTTAATGTTATCTTTTCTTTCATTACAGGCACACCTAAAATACCGCCGCAAAGGTCCGAAGATGTCATTGTTAAGTTTGTCTAATAAGTAACTTTTAATGTATTTATTTCATTTATAATAAATTTTATTTTGCTAATGATTTTTGTGATTAATTTCATTTTAAACTACTCGATTGGCACTTGATTCCCAAATCGTCCGCTTACGTTCGACCTGGCTGGATCAACTGTGTACCTGCTATATCGACAGAATAGAGACTGTCTGGGATACTATCTGGCCTAACTTACTGGCAGCTGTTCTAGAACACGTGAGGTTATTACAACCCGTTTGGAATTGATTATGAAATTATACAGGGTTACTGGTAACTCGACGTATTCCTTGCAGGACGTCATAGTAGGGCTAAAATGCAACAAATTAAGCCACCAAATGTTCTACCGAAATTCAGTAGTTTTTGAGTTAGTTCGATTTTTAGAGTTTTTATGAATAATCCCAGATTAAATCATTTGAAACCAATTTAAAAATTATTTACGGCGCGACAGTACAGAAATTTTAAGTTATTATCGTAGTTGATGCCGTAGCAGATCTTTGTTAATAATTAAAAGTTCAAAAATGCCTTAAACCTTGGCAAATATCACTAATCAAACATTTTTTTTTTTGTAATTTTTGTTATTACTCCATACAAATTGTTGTCTAGTGCAAAAATAAAATACTACGCCTGATGTACAAATTACTAGGAAAATATCCTTATCTTATCAGCTATCCAAAAAGGTATGAATGTTAATACAAAGTCATGGACTACATTATGAAAATCGTTTTTGATTTAGTACAGGAAGACGTGCGTCTCACAAAAAGGTGATTATTCGGAAAATCAAATAAAACAATTTCGTGAATGTTATTATTATTTTTAATAAATTTCAATTTAATAACTTTTATGACATACATTTCACACGTCTTGTTCGATGTGCTGCCCTCGGTTTCGAATACATGTTCTTATTCGCTTCCTCATTTCAGTTTTTGTGATTCTTGATGTGATTGTTGCCCTCATCTGGTCCGCCGCATCTGTTATTCTCTCCCTTAGTTCTTCAATTGAATTTACTGGGGTCACATAAACTAGGTCTTTCATATGACCCCAGACGTAAAAGTCTAGGGGCGTCAGATCAGGGCTTCGCGCAGGCCACGGAATCGGCCCACCGCGCCCTATCCATCGGTTTGGATAGTTTTCATCCAGCAATTGTCGAATTGTGATTCGGAAGTGGGCTGGACATCCGTCATGTTGATAAATCATGTTTGCTCTTCTTTCTTCCGGTACATCCGCGAGCAGTGGTGTTAAATGATTTCTAAGGAAATCTTCATAAAGTTCCCCATTTAGTGTTCGGGGTAAAAAATGTGGGCCGATCAATTTGTCGTCGATAATACCCATCCAAACATTAAGCGAGAACCTACGCTGGGATGCGGTTGGTTTCAGTTTTTTAGGGTTTGCTTCTGCTTTCGGTGCCCAGTAATGTAAGTTGTGGTAGTTTGTGATACCATCACGGTCAAAACATGACTCATCGGTCCACAGAATGTTTTTTAAAAAGTTTTCGCCTTCGGCGTCGGCATTCAGCATGAAACGACAAAATTCAAGCCGTCTCGGCGGATCTCCCTCTTCTAATGACTGGACTGGTTGGTAGTGATATGGATGTCGGCCTGACAAGTGAACTACAGACCAGACTTTCCACTGTGACATACCAAGCTCACGCGCTACGATGTTTGTCGATATGTTGGGGTCGTCAATAAAACGTTGAAGAATCAGCTCTTCGTCGTCAGCCGTGTATCTCCGGGAACGACCAGTGTCAATTTGCCTGGTTCTTTGGACGCTGCCAGTTTCAGATATTCGCCGATAAGTCGATCCGAAGACACTAACGTGTGGGAGTCGGCGGTTGGGAAAGCGAAGTCCATATTCTCTCCGCGCTTCAGCAGCGTTACCGTCACAAAGTCCGTAACAGTAAATTATGTCAGCGTATTCAGGATTAGAATATGCAGCCATAGTCAGCACTTATGAAGGCACAGCACAGCACGAGAGCAAGATACGCGATAGGGATAGCCAGATAACAAAACACGAGCTTGCGCGACGTAGAGTTGAGACTGACTAACGCTGACGACCAGAAAATCGCACCCCGAGTCATGCCGAGAGAACAATATCTAGTAACCAATCACAAAGCTTACCGTGTGTTTGGAGTTCAAGCTCAGGTAAAACTACGAATTCTACGAATAACAAACAAAATGTTGATTGTCTCACAATTTTACCTGCTCCCCATAAAACTCTTCTCTACCCTGTCATACATGCAAAAGTATTGACAATCATACCTTTCTGAATAGCTGATAAGACAAGGATATTTTCCTAGTAATTTGTACATCAGGCGTAGTATTTTATTTTTGCACTAGACAACAATTTGTATGGAGTAACAACAAAAATTACAAAAAAAAAAATGTTTGATTAGTGATATTTGCCAAGGTTTAAGGCATTTTTGAACTTTTAATTATTAACAAAGATCTGCTACGGCATCAACTACGATAATAACTTAAAATTTCTGTACTGTCGCGCCGTAAATAATTTTTAAATTGGTTTCAAATGATTTAATCTGGGATTATTCATAAAAACTCTAAAAATCGAACTAACTCAAAAACTACTGAATTTCGGTAGAACATTTGGTGGCTTAATTTGTTGCATTTTAGCCCTACTATGACGTCCTGCAAGGAATACGTCGAGTTACCAGTAACCCTGTATAGTGTGCTTTCACTGCTTCTCAAGAACAATTGAAGACCCTCATCATTATCATGTCAGCCAAAGTATGTCTACTGCTGGACAAAAAACTCTCCAAAGAATGGTGGAATATGCCATAATTGTCACGCTTGGCAGACGGGCTGGCTATCGCAGTTTGATGGTCATAGTTCACAGAAAACTATGCTGCCTGTCCTCTGGTAGGTATTCCCTCGGACTATTTCTACACCCCCCACGGGGTGATGATAGACTGTAGTGACTATTATTGATCCTGGTGGAGCCTCATTGATTAAATGGTAATCGGTTCCATTTGGAGAAGGAAATAAGGGTAATCGAATACGAAACCTCGATAGTAATATTGTTTTCTTTTTCACATGTATGCGTGAAGGGCAGCAGGAGATTGATTTATAACTATTGACACCACGCACCCACGCTTTTTTTACAATGAAATACATTATTTATATTTCAATTTTATTAAGCGTTTTTTTAAACTTATTTCTTTTCTTTCGTTTTATGTTAGTCTTTTACACTATTATTTATCTCGAAAAAAACTTGGCTGAAGGACACTAACAGTAACATGGGAATAATAAATCGCTAATCCTGATTATTCTAGAAGTTAATGTATGTCGAAGCACTCATAGCTAGATGTTCTCACCGGTCCGTAAACGATCGGCGAGGTTAAGTAACTAGGCTCGCGGTAAGTCCATAGATGGGTGACCGCCAAAGTGGTTAAATTTCTGAGCGTCTCCGTGCTTTGGAGGGCACGTTAAGCTGCCGGTCCCGGTTGTAGTGATTAGACAACAATCGTTAACCCTTAATTGACTTCCTGAGTCCCACGGACTCACAACGAAATTTCAAACCGCGCTAGTTTAATTGTTTTAGCAGATGCCCCCCCCCCCCCCCCCCTTCATGCAGTGACGCGAGTGACGCGGTGCCGAGAGGACGTGCGCGCGCGCTTCGTATTTGGTGAGTTATTACGTCGAGTGAGTCCCAGGGATACTAGTTAATTGTGTTATATTTTTTTATTTATTAATAGTTACAATTGATGATTTTTCAACTATATTTATTGATTATAGACCAGGGTCGATAATTTTTAAAACCATAAAAAATAATAGTAGGATGCAACCCATTAGAAAAGGAGGGGAATATTATAAAAATGAAAGGAAAAATAAATTACGGGCGATCTGAGGTCGGGAAGGGGATGGGGGTGAGTTTTTAAGGGTAAAAAACGGTTATTCTCGATTTCCGGCAAAACTAAAAGTCCTATCGAAAAAAGTCAATCCTCCTTTCTAATGGGTTTCATCCTTCTATTATTTTTTTTTCACTTTTTATTATTTTTAAACGCTTCTACCCTGGTCTATTATGTTTATGCATGCTTAATTTTGTTATGTTGTAGAATTTTATAATGCTCAACAACGTAATTGGATCAATGTCAGTGAAGACGGAGCAGATTCCATTCTATTTGATGACACGTTTACATAGTACACGTTTGTCACGTCAAGTTCGCTGTTCGATTTATCTATCTTTCAAAAAGACATTCCTTAAGATATGTGTCATCCTGAATCCTGATGTCAAGTTAGCTAGGCATGAGAGGAAGTATAAGCCATTACAAAAAGAGAACAATGACTGCATACTTATGCGCGAAATTTATAAAGCCAATTTGTTTGGTGTGCTCAAAGAAGGTATGCCGACGTTGCATGTAAACCTATTGCACGTTTTTTTTGTATGGTGCCATAGATTTAAGGTTTTTTATTTTAATGTTGTACCCTTAAAGAGGTTTAAAGGCGTTAAGTTTTTTTTTTATTTATCTAATTATTCGTTAGACTTAAAACAGTTTAAATATTTGATTATTTTTTGAGACTGATATGTGTACTTTTCTATCGTTTAAGAGGATCTCACGAGTTTGTTCCCATTTTGTTGTTTTTATTTTATGATAAACTAAGTAGGTACCTAAGAAGATTATAAAACTGAATTGTAACCAAAGTTGTTTTATTTGAAAAAAATCGCGCCTATAAAATATATGAGTCCCCGGGACTCATAGAAGGTATTTACGTAAGTATATTTCACCTAGTGAATTGAGGGTTAAGCCATGTCAGATGCCTACTGGGCGGCTTGAACAACTCTGACACTAGGGTAACCATTGCCCTTACGATAAGTGAGTAAGTATATCGGATCTAACTGTTAAAAATATAGAATTTTCATGCGAAATCTCGATTTAATCCGTCGTTTTGAAGTAGAATGTATGTTCAAAATTTCCGTTACATACATACCAACGTTACATCATATGAATCTAATAAAAGCGTTATAAAAACCAAAGGGTACGTCAATCCAACTTCATAGTGAAAATTAATGAAAAACATAGTGACGTATGGATTTTATTCTGAGAATCCTTCATAATAAAAAAAAATCACAAAAAGAAAATAATTATATCAAAATGCTTCCATGCAATGTAATGTCACGTAGATACAAAAAAAATTAGAGATTCGATGTTTATTCCTTAGGTTTATCAGCGCTGCTTAGATGTAGGAGAAGCGTCAGTGGACAGTGGTCACTGCCGTAAACTTTGTCCCTTATAACATTATCACACAGCGATGGTAGCAATCTCTCTGAGATAATGAAGTAATCCAAACGCCTGAAACCAAAAATGTTTAGATTAATTACAACGGCCAGAATATAGATGAGTTACTGCATAATTGTCGCGGTGTTTTGGGGGGCACATTATTCGTTGCGGCATGGTCTAATTTAAGTTTATATTACTGCATTTTTGACACCACTTCTTAAATCATAGATTTTTATTATTAACTATTATGTGCATTTTGTATCTTGCTTAACTGAAAACAAGTTTAATAAGTATAAAATGAAAATCTTTGATATAAGAAGTATTCAAAAAATTATTTATTAAAAGCGCCATCTATTTATTGGTAATTGTACGATCTAAGTATTGGCATTTGAGCCGTCGATAGCAGTGTAGGTTTCGGTAAGATGGCGTTAAGAAATATCGAATGTATTGTATAAATTCAAGTCTGAGCACCGGCACGGTGGCGGAGCGGTTAAACCACACCCTGTGTTTCGTAGGATCCATTCCCACCCGCACGTAAAATTTATACAACCTATTTAAAAAATGTCTGAAAAGCCTTTTCTGTAACTTTAATATTTTCATGTTATCACTTGATAGGTTAACCTTTATTTATAATTTTAGGGGTACAATATTCATTTTTTCAATGAATATTGTACCCTTAAACACAAAGTTTGAAGTCTATCAGACCAAGAAAAGATCTTGTTCTATACAAATTTTGCAATCCCTTTTACGAAAGGATGCCTAAGGTCATCCTTTCTTAGTGCCCACCTATATTACTTAAGGAATATTTGTGCAAAATTTCATTGTTTTAGACCCAGCAGTTTCAGCTGTGCGTTGATCAATCAGTCAGTCAATTTCTGCTGTTATATACTTCTATATAGATTAATCTTTAACTTAAATAGCTTTTGGTCACTCATATATAAATAAATTGAGTTGACGGGCCTTGCTTTTCACGCCAGAGGTCGTGGGTTCGATTCCCACCCAGGACAGATATTTGTGTGCGTGAACATGTCTGTTTGTCCTGAGTCTGGGTGTCATTATTTATATAAGTATGTATTTACAAAAGAAAAGTAGTATATATAGTATATCAATTATCTGGTTTCCATAGCACAAGCTCTGCTTAGTTTGGGATCAGAAGGCCATGTGGAAATAATGTCCCAGGATATTGTTATTATTATAATACAAATTTTACAACCTCCTTTAGGGTTTAACCTCTTAAGGGTTGAATTTTCAAAAATCCTTTTGAGTGAACAACTACGTATCTTAAATATAATTAAATTAAATATCTGTGCGATGTTTCATTGTTATAGACCCAGCGGTTTCAGCTGTGCGTTGATCAGTCAGTCAATTTCCGCCGTCATATATATAGATTAATCTTTAACTTAAATAACTGTTGGTCTTTTATTGTATTGTTAAGGTTGTAACAAACGAATCCTTACCATCCAACGTTTTTAGCTCGGCAGTTCATCATGTAAGTCCAAAAAGTGTAGGCGCCAGTTTTGTCCGGATACAAATGTCGATACGTGTCAACGAAGCCATCACCCAGTAGTTCTGTCATACCGGCGCGCTCCTCGTTTGTGAAGCCAGCATTCTTTCTATTTGTCTTCGGATTTGTTAAATCTGCAAGTATATTGTATTACTTTTTTTATATCAGAGAGCAATAAACGAGCAAGTGGGTCACCTGATGGTAAGTGATTACCGCCGCCAAAGGTGTCGCGGGTGCATTGCCGGCCTTTAAAAGTCAGCAAACAAGTGTTGTTGACCCTTCCCCCACCCCAATGAGCTCTGGCGACCTTACTCACACTCGGAAACACAACATAAACATTATTAATGTTATTATTAAGGAGTGTCTTCTGTAAGGTGGAGGTACTACCCCAGTCGGGCTGCTCTTTGAGCGAATGAACGCTATGCCCTACCTCTGGTTAACATTGTGTAAATACTTCCTAACACAGCAAACTGGGTTTTGATTTTGTTAATAAAACACCTTTACCACAGCCTGCCAATAATTCCTAATTCAAGATAATTTACAACAATCATGCTAATACATTTAAAGCGTTCAATGTACGTTTTTGCTAATACCAAGTGAGAATTACGGGTGGGCCTTTGGCGTGGTTGGTAAATGCTTGCTTTGCACGCCGCAGGTCGTGGGTTCGATTCCCAACCAGAACAGATATTTGTGTGCATGAACATGTCAGTTAATCCTGAGTCTGGATGTAATTATCTATATAAGTATGTATTTACAAAAGAAAAGTCTTATATCAGTTATCTGCTTTCCATAGTACAAGCTCTGCTTAGTTTGGGATCAGAAGACCGACAGTCGCCTCGCTACTTCGTGTCCCAGGTTCGATTCTCCCGCAGGACAACTATTTGTGTGGCCTATAAATAGTTGTTCTGAGTTTGGATGCACTTTGTGTCCGTCAATTATATGTTTGCAAAGTACGCCGCGACACAGGGATTAATGGCCCTAGTGCGGGCGTTGTCTTTTTAGAGAAAAAATTAAATGAAATTTTGGATGGTATTCAATATACAAAAGCATTATCAAAGGCCAACAGATTGGTGAGTTTTGGTGCCTTGTTAATGAAATATCGAGTGGCGTATCGAAGCTGGCAATAAAAGGCCCGAAAGTGGCAATAAAAGCCAGGAAATTCGACTATCGGAGCATTATTAATTCAATACAGATATTATAGCCTCAAACGGAAAAATAAAATTCGATTTCCAGAACTTTATGAATAGAATATCAAGCCCCGAAAGGAAAAAACCACTATATTAGAGGGTTTCGGTGATTTACCAATGTAATGAGTAAAACGTACGGAAAACCTATTCGTTACCTAGTCTATACCTGCATAAACCTGTCCTGCGCACTGTGATTCGCGTAGAACAAACTAGCTGGACAAAAACAACTCTTCAATTCCTAATAGTTAATTATTAAGATGAACTCATTAGCCCTATACATTAAGGAATACATCTATTAATTTTCGTAATTACCCTCATTAGGCCCGTCATTAAGGTAAGTATATAAAGTGTTGATAATTCAAAGTGCATTCATTTGCATTTTTACACCATATTGTTAACATTATTTTAAGTCACTAAAAGAAATTTGTGATAGATTGTGTACATAAGGGTAAGTAGTTTTGTTTTAGTTAATTTTTATCACAGGATCTTCATTATTTAATTTTATTAAATTAAATGTTTCGATAAAAGTGGACTTTTTCACCCATATTTTTGAATTCAATAGTCAAAATATTACATGTCCACTCATGTCCACTCTGTAAAATCTATTTTATATGATTCTCACAAGTATCTAGTAGTAATTAGTAGAAAAAAATATTGCGAATTATTTGCACAACTAATTTTTTTCTTTTTTTTTCTTTAAACAGTTTTCACCGTCTCAAAAATGGACTTTTTTGAAGAATGGCTAAAACACCCGAAGGAAACGCGAAACGTGGAGCTCTTTCGGTTTATATCTTTGAGACATGACTTTGATGGTGTTACGGAGCAGTCCCTGAGAGACGTCAAGGTCATCATCTCAAAATATTCTTCAAAATTGGCTGAAAAGTGGAGCAGCTGTGCAAGAAATAGCAGCTGTGCAAAGAATAGCTACGAATAGAGATTTACTTAATATGTTATTGATAACATCTGACCCTGTAATAAATGGTTTAAGAGAAATTCCCCGGAAGAAAATAGGTTCATTCCCTATCGAAGTCCTAGATTTATAAGTTCAACCTAGCTTTAAGGAACAAAATGTTAATATAGTTTCTAGTTTTCATAGTTCTGCCACTCATGATCATGACTATTCAATGGATGATTCATCTGATGATAGTGATGATGAGTGATCGATTTAGTTTTTAAGTAGGTATTTTATGTATCTGATATTAGATTTTATAGTTACATTTATAGTTAAATTTATTTATAAAATTGTTTAAAAAAATATTGTGTTTTTATTTCACTATACCTGCTCAAACGACCAATGGACCTCAAATAGTATTATGACCCTTATATCTTTGCTTAATAACCTCATTTATAAATAAAAATCGAAACAAATAATATTGTCCAGCTAGCTTGTTCTACACGAACCACTGTGCTGCGGCGCTTATAGCCAGATGCTCTCACCGGTCCGTAATTGATCGGCGAGGTTAAGCAAGTAGGCTCGCGGTCAGTCCAAAGATGGGTGACCGCCAAAGTGGTTTAATATCTGAGCATCTCCGTGATTCGGAGGGTAAGTTATAAAGTCGGTCCCGGTTGTAGCTATTTGGCAACAGTCGTTAAGCCATGTCAGAGGCCTACTGGGCAGCTAGAACGACTCTGACACTAGGGTAACCACTGCCCATACGATAAGTAGTAAATAACCTGTCCTTAGATAAAAACGGAAATAACACTTACCTATTTCTTGATGTGAAACATTCATATCCCCACATATTATCACAGGCTTCTTCTTATCCAACTCCTTTACATACTTCCGGAACTCTTCATTCCATTTCAGTCTTTTGGGCAGTGTGACTAGTTTTCTCCCCGAATTCGGCACGTACGTGCATACTAAGTAGAATTGTTCGTACTCTGCCGTAATGATTCGTCCTTCACTATCCAACTCTTCATTCTGTAGTCCATATATAACGTTCATTGCGAGTTTAGTGGTGTAAATGCCTACGCCCGCGTAGCCATCTTTGTCGCCAGCTAGCCAGTATGCATGGTAGCCAGGTATGTGTGTCAGTTCACTAGGCAACTTGTCCTGTGAGCATTTTACTTCTTGTAAGCACAGTATGTCAGGTTTTTCGAACTGCAAGTAGTCGAGACTACCCTTTGATGCCCACGCTCGGATACCGTCTACATTCCAACTTGATATTTTGAAATTCCAGTCTTTGCCCACAGTGTTTTTAGAGGAATTGGAAAAATCTATTGATTCAAAATCTGTAACTGATTTATTTTTAGCAGGTGCTTTCTTTTTTTCTTCTGAAGGCGCTGAAATAGAACTTTATTTAAATTTTAATCATAATACAAATTAATTCTTACACAATAATGAATTGGATACTACAATAATCCGTTTATTATATTGAAGTATTTAATAATCACCTACTTATTGATGCAATCTTAGTTGAATTCGTGTACATATTATGACTAGTATGGTACAGTCAAGGACATTAATTGTTGTGCCACAAAGTAATGGTCTCATTAACGTAAATGTGTCAATTAAGAAAATTATGTTAATTAAGGGTAAAAAAGGACTCTAATATTACACTAAGATGTTATTTTTCAATCAATCATAGGCAGCTGTGTAACATAAGTGCATTTTTATGTATTGTCTATAAATAACTGAATTCTGCTATTGAAAATATGAACCGAACACCCAGAATCTTGACCACTAAAGCCAATGTTTATCTTTAGATAATTATGACATCTCTTAATAAATATTATTTCTTTGCGGTAGCAATTATGAAACATGTTGGCTTATGAAGTCGACTAGTGAACCTGACTAGTTGACTCATAAGCATACATGTTTTTTACATGCAAATTGACTCTTGTTACCTAGTCGTATAATTTATTCTCAGAGAACATGCAAAAAATGATTAATATAACTTTAGTCTTAGGAACGTATACGTAATGTATAAATGATTACATATGTACTGAATTATAATGTTTTTATCGTCCTGTAACCAGATTTCAATATATCCTTATGCACCTCTCAGACTTTTAGTTTTGAGATCATCAATAGTAAGAGGTTTAGAGGTTTAGAACTCTCAAAAGATTATTTCTGCTTACTGGATCAGGTTATCAGTAGCAAATCATGAAATCAATGTGCTCATGAGATATTTCCAAGTTACAAGGTTTAGATTTGAAAAAACAGATTTAAAGGATGATTAAAATTATTAAATTTATGAAAGCTTTACCACAATATGCTGAAAGTCCAATTTTGATTCCACCTTATAAGTATTACTTTTATACACACCTATTTTGTTTACACTTAGGTATAATGGATCCAAAACTTCAAACGTCCATAGCTCAAATCAGAGAGTAATGGAAATTTAATCAAATAGCAATAATTTCTAAAAGATGAATTTGAAATCAAGTGAGATCAACACTGGCATAGTTAATATTATTTATTCCTTTAGACTATATAGAGAAACTAGCATATTACATATTGACCACATGCCCCTCGCCCACCAAATATTTAATAATGACTACACCAATGTCGAGTCACATTACGCCCAAATGTTAAGGCACTGGCAGAGAAAAGAGAGATGAAAAATCTCCAACAATATCAAGGCATTAGAAAGACGCTCTACCAATGTCAAGTCACTTTGTCCTAGATATTACAGCATTGGCAGAGAAAAGGAAGATGAAGTAGCTCCACCAATTTCAAGTCCCATTTTCCCCAGATTTTAAGGCATTGAAGAACAGAGAGATAAAAATGGTCCACCAATATTAAGTCACATTATCCCCAGATATTACAGCATTGTCAGAGAAAAGGAAGATGAAGTAGCTCCACCAATGTAAAGTCCCATTTTCTCCAGATATTAAGGCATTGAAGAACAGAGAGATAAAGAAGCTCCACCAATGTCAAGTCACATTATCCCCAGATATTAGGGCATTTGAGAAATGAGATCAAGCTCCACTAATCAAGTCCATAAAGAAAAGTGACGGAAAAGCTCCACTTATAAGAGGAAATCTGTTTGATATTGATGACGCCATTGTCAATAACGCATGTTTGTTCCATAAAGAATAGTATAAATATAACTGATACCATGGTTAGTTAGTAGTGAGCTTAGTTCATGCTATTAGCCTCTTTATTGGCTCATTTTGCACAAGAAAATATGTCTTTGAATTCCAGATACTGTCTGTAGACAATTTCACAATTTTCATACAAGTTTAAAAATAACATGTCACATCCAATCCAGCCTAATCATTAATCATAGTCTATAACATCACTGACACTTGCTTGATTGTGTAGGCTCCAAATTAAGTAGAATCCAAGGAATAAAATTGTCAAGGAAAATCTATGGCAGTTGGATATGGCATGTAATGCATTGACCACATGAAATCCTGGACATAGAGTGTTATATAATCCCTAATTCTTAGAAGTTCAATTGTTGTTACTGGGTGAGGATATATCTTGAATCCCAAAAATACAATTTCAGCAAAGATTACAACATTGAGATCCTAACCACCAAAGCTTGTATAAAAAAACAGCAGTCTGCAATCTAAAGGTTTTTGTAACAACGAAAAATGATTTTAAAATTGTTTGTTGATAGATTTCTTTGACCCAAGACGAGGAGTGGTCTACAGTAAGAAAAGTAAGCTATCGTTTTTAGCAAAAGAATATTCTTGAAATTTATGAATCCTATATTTCAAGTTAACCTTTCTGTGTTTCTTTTCTATTATATTTTATTTTAAAATTGAAAGTTAGTCATATATAAGATTTACATTAGGTGCTAAATACCCCCGCAAAGCTCCAATGCATTTAGTAATGGCCTACAATATACGAATGCCTTACAAGTTCTAAAATACAATGTGAAACTTAAATAGCATATATTACTTTAGGAGTTTAGACCACCCATGAAACTAACTAGTATCACATTAGTTTATGAAATAAGCTAAATATATTTTTGTGTTATCATGCTAAATGGCCAAGCTACATGTTGGCAATTAGAAGTGGAAATGAGTGATCTAATGTCACAACACATTTTCAGAGCTTGTTCTAACCACAAACCTGGGCAACAAATCGTCCAGGTTTGTGGGTAGAAAAAGCTCCGAAAATATTACCAACTATTTACATTACACATTGTATTATCACTGTACTATGTTAATAATTTATAGGTCTAATCTACTCAATAAGGTCATAAAATAATAAGCATTTGAAATATATATTCAGTAATTTTTATTAAATTATAGATATCAACACACTTAATCATAGTACAAAACAATGTCAATGACTAAATTATAGATCAATGGTACTAGTTACCCTTTTCCTCTGCTACTTTGCGTCGGCGTTTTGTCGTGGGCTCACTAGTGTCCTGAGGTTCATCATCAGTCTCTGTGGGTTCTGCTGCTTTCTTTTGTCCCCGCTTGCCCTTGGTAGGTTTGACTTCAGGAACCTCGTCATCACCTGCTTCATCAGTTTTCAAATCACCTGAAAATATAAAATCTACATTTGAATACTGTCCCATTTTCACAATTTCTATGGTTTTGTGACAATCATAAACTATTTCTAGTCTTGAGACAGCATTTTTGCAGTTAAGAAAAATTAAATTACTTTTTAATGAACATGTATATAAGAGACAACAGATGGGAGAAGTACCTACAGCTGTGGTCATGCTGTCCATGTAGAACATGAGGGCAGCTTCAGGTACTGCTCCCATCTGCCGTCTCTTATAAACTATTCTAGTAAAAATTTGGTTAACTGTTGCTAGCTCTTTATACCCTAGCCCAGATATTACAGACAGCATGAGTTCTACTTTAGTTAGTATGCTGTTGATAAGCAAGTAATTTAGAATCAATCCAATCATTATGTGTAGTTAATTATTTTCAGTGTTACAGTAATGTAGTACATCCAGTTTGTCTACAGTTGTTGTCCCTAATATACTCTAGTACCAAGGGGGTAAAAGTGATGATACCAGATAGGTTTTGACTCATTACATCTTGTGTATATGTAATGTATAGAAATATTAATAATATAAATTGCACCACAAGTGTTGAGATAATCAGTATAAAAAGATATTAATAATGTTTTTTGTTGTAATTGAATTAATAATTTTAAAAATTAATTATGACATACTTGACAATTAATTAAAGTTTGAGTGAGAGAAAATGAACATACTGATTACATACTCTCTGAGATAAAACTCAATATTTACAGTTTGAATTTAGAAAATCTGTCAGCAGTGTTGATGTAATAGAAGATTATTGCTTGGTGTTATAAAAAAAATATGTATAATGATGAAATTATGAAAATTACACCAATAATTTATAAATCCATTGATCAGTCAGAGTTCAATCAGTAAATTAATCATTTCATCAGTATTCAAATATTACCTTTAGCTTTTTCTTCTTTTTTGTTTGCTTTCCTTTTTTTTGAAGATGCTGTATCTTCTTTCACTTCAACATCTTCAGCTTCCTCTTTAGCTTGTGCTTTCTTTCCTTGGTTTTTCCTACCCTTAGCTTCTTTTTTCTTAGGCTCTGGTTTCTCATCCTGTGGTTCATCTTCTTCCCCATCTAAATCACTGTCCACTTTTTCTGGAACAGCTTTAGCAGGTGCTTTTTTCCTACCTTTGGCAACAGGCTTCTCTTTGACCTCCTCTTCATCTGACTCCTCAGCCTCTAGTTTCTCAACTTTGGCTTTCCGGCCTCTCCCTTTAGTAGCAGACTTTGGCTTATCATCAACATCAGCTTCAACATCATTTGATTCTTGCTTGGCTTTCCTGCCTCTACTGGGTTTTGGTTCATTTTTCTCTGGTACTGATTCTTTCTTTGTTGGTTTCTTTCGTCCTTTGCCTGTACTTGGAGCTTCCTCTACATGGCCATTTGTTTCTTCATCTTCATCAGCCTCTTCAGGCTGACCTTGTGATTCCTCTTCAGTCTCATCACCATTTGTGGATAATTTATCTTGAGGACTGGAATTATCTACATTCTTCTTACGCCCTTTCTTTGAGGGTGGTCCTCCATCTTCAGCTGTGTCATTTACTTCTGTTTGTTCATTAGCTGGCTTTTTGCCTCTTTTGTTTTTCTTATCTGTCACTGGGGCGGCTTTTTCAATCAGCTCTGTATCTCCTGCCTCAGGTTCTGGTTCTGAAACATTCTTGCCTCGTCCCCTTCCTTTTTTAGGAGCATCACTGTCTGTTACTTTAACTTCAGCAGATTTCTGTAAGATATATGTAATTTCTCTAAGTATAAAGATTTTAAGACTCAAGTAACTAAAATTGGCTGTTTACAGTATTTGAACATAAATTACAGACAGTTGCAAATCCCTCTAAAAAATGATGTTAAGAATGAGAGATATTCAGCCAAATATGACTAAAAGAACCAGTGCTAGTGACCACAAAAATAAGAAATTTGACGTAAAAAGAATATTGAAATTTTCAATATTCTTTTTATTCAATAGTCAATAATTAGTAACTAACATGGCCAGCAAATAAACAGATTTAAATTCAAAACGGAAATAACGACAAATACAATCTACGTATCCACATTAGCTTCAGTGTTGAGATGGCGCCAATAACGTAAAGCCTCGTGTTTTCGTTACAACGCAGTTAAATAAAACGATAAAAATATTTTTACAAACTGATGGAAATTCCAAAATACATTCTAATTAAAACACATCTCAAAGAAATGAATCATTCATGCAAAATGTAGGGGTTTAGCCCATCACCGGTAAGTAATGATAAGGTGCCCATCGATAACAATGCTAAAACTCGTTTGCGAAATGTAATGCAAATCGCACAAGTAACAGTTTCCACAATGCGCCAATATTACAGTACCTTAGTTTTAGCAGACCTTGGCGCCATTGTCACGAGGCTAATAAATGATATAATTCACTGATTTCACAAGTAATACTCTAAAATATTGTTAGCTTTTTCTCGGCTTAAACGCGGTGTTGACTGTTAGTAGCGAGCGAAGTTTCCGGTAAAATGACAGATTCTGCCGCTACTGCCGCCAAATTTTGTCAAGTTTATTTTTTTTATAACGTGGTCATAGACTGCAGAGGGATGCATGGATTATATACTTTTATTAGATATGTCCCATCATATTGGGAATCCTAAATTGAAGACTGCCAAAATAAGAATAAAATACTATTTTGATGACGTACACAAAAGCGCATTACATAATTTTTTATATACTGTAGACACGGGTCTCATCGCGATAAATATTTAGGTAAATCATTACCTTGTTTACCCGACGTTTCGGCATGGATTGCACCAGCCGCGGTCACGTGGTCACGCATTACATAATATTTTAGAGTATTTTAGGTATAACAATTTGATCATTTGCTGATCTTAATAATGTCACCAAATTTGATCGGATATGTAAGTCGTGTAATGAAAAATATCGGATTGTACGGCGAAAATAAAAACTTAGCCCTAAAGTACAGAGGAAGGTGTGACAGAATAGAGGAATGCTGTTCACAGGCAGACGTTGTTCACTCTTCAATTAAGACAAGGGCGCACAGAAGAAAGCATTAATGTCTAGATGGGTCTAACCTGTTTCATTTTAACTAGGAAAGTCCTTCTCATATGTTCCTAATTATTGTAGTACAGTAAAAACCAAATTACTATAACATATCATATTACAAAGCATGCATTATAAATAACAGACCGCTTTTGTGTTAGCATCAGTCAAATAGAGCGAGGCCGAACTTAATGTTACACAGGTTTTTCAATATCAGGGTAGCAAGTAGTGGTACGTAACAACTAACAACACATGTCAGTAACAAACACGCTAAACCTGTTTCCTACCATGCTTATAGTATAGTCGTATATTAGATACGGTTATTATGTCCAATTCAAATGCATTATCGATTTTCTCAATCCCATAACGAATTTCTAATAAATTCTAGGACGGCAATTCAACGCGACCGGGGAGAAATCTTGCATAAGTGAGTGGAGGAAGGAGATTTAGGAGCCTTATCATGGGGAACAGGATTAGTTAAATTCGAATCTGGATTATTCTTGATACATTTTCGGATTATTTTAGTAGACAATATGGTCTCCACCACGCTTCGAGCATTTAGCCAATGCTCGAAGCCACCACGCCACACCTGGGGCTCTGCCGGCTAAGTCGCCGAACATCGATTTCTTAAATGGCGTTCAAATAAATAAAGGTTAAAATGACTTAATCAATCGTTAAATCGGATTCCATGAGCACATGTGATGTCATGAATGGTCCGAAATCGATTGTCAACGTTGAAGCCTATTTAAAGATTGATAAGTCATTTTTAACCTTTATTTATTTGAATGCCATATAAGAAATCGATGTTCGGCGACTTAGCCGGTGGAGCCCCAGTTCAGACAGGATTTAGCTTAGATACAGACGCCAGCACGTCCAGCTACCCCAATCTGTCAAATTTCTTTTATAGATTTTCAACGTTATCACATAAGCATATTCACTTTCAATTAGGGAAATTTGACAGATTGTGGTATCTTTATGTGCTGGCGTGTGTACTATTATCATAAAAACAAAAGCATTGCTTCTCATTGGCTGGAATAGTTACTAAGTTTCGATTGATTTAATACTAAGTACACCGGAATTAGGAAATCGGTTGGTTAATAAGAGCCAGTATGCAGAAATTTTGCCTATTTTAAAACAAGTACTTTATTTTACTTAGAATCTTCACTCAATAGTAGATACCAATGGCATTCATTAGTCTAGCAGTTTCTTAAAAAATCAAGGTTGACAACACGGTGGTTACAGTCACTGTCAGTATGTAAAATGACAAATAATTATACAAGTGTCAGTGTCGTGGCAACGTGCAAGATTTCGTTACTTTTTTGGGAAAGTCTTGCATGGTGAATTTTTCTGAATAAAAATTCGTCAAAATGGTAGGATATGTCGTAGAAAACCAGTCGCAGGGAACATTTAAATATTTTGATCTGTAATTAAGACACGTGCTGTTCTGTTTATCCGCAATGCCGGGTATAGCTAAAGATTGTGTGAAAGCCTCACATATGATCAGTGAATTTAAATACTTTTCTAAATATTTCAGGCCACCTTGGATCGTAAAGGCACGTTTAAAGTGGAATACCTGCAAGAAATTGAGAAGAAAGTGCAATCAAAATGGGATAATGAGAAAATTTTTGAAATGGAAGCACCAGATGATGGGAAAGCTCATGAGAAGTTTATGTGCACGTTTCCCTATCCTTACATGAATGGGCGCTTACATCTTGGACATACGTTTTCCTTGTCTAAATGCGAAGTAAGTTCAATTATTAATATATGCACAAGCTTATTTTCATTATAAATTTAATTTTAACTTTAATTGTTTTAAAATGATGCAATATCATGATTACATTCTAAAAGTAGTGATTTATATTTGTTTTATATTCAGTCATTTTACTATGATGCAATTGTTGTTTAAATTATTTGTAACATTGTATGGTAGTAGAGACACCTGCTGAGTTTGTTTCGCTGGGTCCTCTCAGTTGGGGCGCATTGGATCCGGTGGTAGCATTAAAGCGCGACCGTCGTTATTAACATAAGGTCCGTCATAATAATATCACCTTAATATAGACAGAACCATTGCCAATATGTATTACAAATACTAGACTTAAACTAGATAATTAGACTTAAACTAGATAATTAAACTTAAACATAAATCTCTTGACAATAACTTTAAAAGAGCTAGCTAAATATCATTGCTGTTGCTGTTATAAAATAAATTTTATCAATGTTTTAATACTATCAATACAATGTGTACCTAAATATCTATGTTACTAGAAATAATAATGTATACAACTATAATACTACAAACATGTTCTGACTATTTATAAGCGCTTTTTTAAAGTCTATGTGAATAAAAACTTTTTTATTTTTTTTATTTATTTATGTAACATGTCTAAAGAAATGTAAATTCTTATATTTTTAGTTTGCTTCAAGATACTATAGATTAAAAGGTAGATTAGTGCTTTTTCCTTTTGGATTCCACTGCACTGGTATGCCAATTAAAGCATGTGCTGATAAGTTAAAACGAGAAATGGCTTTGTATGGATGCCCCCCGGTGTTTCCTGAGGAGGAGGAAGTCATTGTGAAAGAAGAAGGTGATATAATTCCCAAAGACAAAAGTAAAGGGAAGAAAAGTAAAGCAGTTGCAAAGTCTGGGGGTGCCAAATATCAATGGCAGATTATGCAAAGTATAGGAGTTCCTGAGGAAGATATCAAATTGTTTGCTGATGAGAGCCACTGGCTTGAGTACTTCCCCCCGCGTGCTGTAGAAGACTTGAAGAGGATGGGAATTCATGTAAGTATTTGTTTTCATTTAACTCGGCGTTGCTTGCTATGGGTAACATTTACCCAGCAGTATAAATTTCTGTCGATATATTTCTTATTATCCAATCACAGCGAGCCGTGCTTGTAGGTAGCTTCAAGTTGTGCCTTTGACTTGGTACTCCCGGCTCGATAGTCAGTTCGTACCACAAGTTTTAGAAAGGTGGACGTGTGAAGTGAGTTTGGGTATTTTTCACCCGTAGCGATTAGTAGTGATACACAGTTTTAGGAAATTGGTCCTTATTTTTTTTGTAATTAGACCTTATTATGGCGCGCCGTAGATTTGCTGACGAAGATATCCAATAGTATATGGAACAAAGTGATAGTAGTGGCTCTGATATTGAAGATTTTGAAGAATTCAGCTAACACAATGCGTACTCAGAACAAGAAGGTGAACTTCTTCACGAACTCATTACCAAGTATTCTTGCATTACCAAGAGATGACCATTGGTAATATTTTATGGATTCTTGAACATAGGTGGCATTAATGCATATGTGATTGTAGAAGCCAATAAACCAGGGAGAAGTCTGAAATGCCAACCAAGACATAAAGACATTGGTCCTATCTCTTTTTATGCCTCATGTCCATAGACGATCAAAACTACCCAGTTTGCTCCTCTACATAAAGAGAAGATTAAATTTATACTTTGTTTAGTACAATACTAAGGAAGGAGAGCCGCCAAATAATGAATCCGCAAATGAAATGTCAATGATATCAAGAAAAAGGTGTGCCACGTGAAGATGCCAAGTTTGTGCACCCAAAATGGATAGAAAAAAAAATTCATGCTGCCAAAGCTGCCAGAAAATGTTGTGCAGAGAGCATACTTAGCCTGTATGCTCCGAATAGATACAGAAAATTCAATAATCATTATAAAACATCTCATGTTCCTAAAACTATTAGACTGATTGTTGCATTATTTTGTAATTTTATTTTGTCATTTCAAAGTAGGTTTTGAGAAGTAAGATATAGTAAATGTTTATTATTAAGTTCCTAAGTAAAAACTTAGACTATTTTATAAAAAAAATTAAGTTATAAGATTAAAATATTTTTACGATAAATTATTCTTTTATGTTTTTTGTAGTAGTCGCCCAAAAATTTAACTTTTTGCCATATAATTGTAGCTTTCTCCTGAATGTTTAATAAATACAGTTAGCGATGATTGCTTACTTTTATTTAACATTTGACTAAACATCCTCTAGGGATAAACATATTAATAATATTTATAATACAAAACAATCACTAGGTAAAAGTGTTGCTTATAGGAGTGCGACGAACGCCGAGTTAAGTTAGGTACCTGGATAACTAAGATTGTTTACAAATTAAAAGAAAATAAATTATTGCTCTTAATTTCTTTGGTAAAACAAGTTTTCTGGAAATTACAAATGGCAAGATAATTATTCAGCCCTTTTCAGGAGCAGAATAATTAGCTGCAGTTCAGGGGTTCTTATAATTTATTAAAATTACTGAAAAGTTTTAGGACCTCAATATGAAATAAATATCCAAATATTGCTTATTTAATAGTTAAATATCCTATCCATTTCTTTTGTCCTCTTTGGCACTCTTAAGCCTGAGTCAGTGTATCTGTCTGTGACATTGTAGGTAAAACTGATTAACCCTTTTCGACACAGTTCTTTAGTATTTTTGTAAAGTTTTGGTTCATATTACTTTAAAAAATAATGGCTTGTTTGGAGGAAAGCTAGAAGTTATATTCTATGTTTTAAATGTAATGCAATATAATTTTACTAATGGAAAATATGTTTGAAATATTCTTATGTTAAATATTTAAATGAATTTTATTAATTAACATTTCTTGTTCACTTCATTCTTGTTGTTTATTATATTCCTTAAAAAAAATATATCTACTAGCCACCTACTAGAATAACAGCCAACATTTTTACTGTTTATTGTTGTGTAAGTAACAATTAAGGAAAGGTGTCTTTTCATCTCTACAAGACTATTAGCAACAATGAAACTGAATATGAAGCTATAAGACAATTCTATATATTTTTCTAATTGTTATATATATATTTATGGTATTACAGGTAGATTGGCGTCGTAAATTCATTACAACAGATGCAAATCCATTTTATGACTCATTTATAAGATGGCAATTCAATCACCTTAAGGCACGTAACAAGATTATGTATGGTAAACGCTACACTGTATTCTCTCCTCTGGACAAGCAACCTTGCATGGACCATGATAGAAGCACTGGGGAAGGTGCTGGCCCGCAAGAATATACACTAGTCAAAATGGAAGTCCTTCAACCATTGCCTGATATTCTCAAGTATGTCATATTATGTATTATATATCTATTTATTCTTTCTATAGCATTTTTTAAATCTAAAATGAAGCATAGATCTAACCCTGTGTAAATCCAAACTGTTTGTCACGCAATTATCAATAGGCACTTACTACTACTTGAAAAATGAACAACTAATACTATTGACTATCATGTGATGGACCCGGTTTCCGCACGGTGAATCCATGGAAAGCTAAGAATTAGGTTTTATTTTGTCAAGATTTTTTATATGATAAAACAAACCACAGGAATGATCGATGTTCGAAAAATCTACAATTCTAATTAATTCTTAATAAATTAAAGTAACAAATACTGAAAATGTTGATTGTTACATATAATCAAGTAATTATTTTTAAAGTAATAGGAAAGATACAACTTTTTAGAGCAATAATTTGTTGTACTGCTTTTAATAGATTTTTTTTTCGTTTTTAGACAATTTAAGAACAAACAGGTAAGCTTAGTTGCAGCCACTTTGAGGCCAGAGACAATGTATGGACAAACAAATTGTTGGTTACATCCAGATATTAAATATATTGCTTATGAAACACTTAAAGATGGTGTATTTATATGCACCAGGAGAGCTGCCAGAAATATGGCGTACCAGGGTTTTACTGAAAAAGATGGAGAGTTTAAAGTATTACTTGAAATTGTTGGTGAAAAATTACTAGGCATAGCTTTAAAATCACCATTTACTTCATATTCTAAAATTTATGCCCTCCCAATGTTGACAATCAAAGAAGACAAAGGTACTGGAGTAGTGACCAGTGTTCCCTCTGATTCTCCTGATGATTATGCTGCACTCGTTGACCTACAAAAAAAACCAGCATTCAGAGAAAAATATGGAATCCAAGATGACATGGTTCTCCCATTTAAACCTGTACCAATCCTAGAAATCCCTGAATTTGGCAACTTGTCTGCTGTTCATGTGTATGATAAACTTAAAATCCAGAGTCAAAATGATAAAGATAAGTTAACACAGGCCAAGGAGATGGTTTACCTCAAAGGGTTCTATGATGGTGTGTTATTAGTGGGGGAATACAAAGGAAAAAAAATTCAAGATGTCAAAAAGAATTTGCAAACAAAGCTAATTGAAGAGGGTGGAGCTGTTGTTTATTATGAACCTGAAAAAACAATTATCTCACGGTCTGGAGATGAATGTGTTGTGGCTCTATGTAACCAGTGGTATTTGGACTATGGAAATGAGGAATGGAAGAATCAGGCAGAGAAAGCTCTAGGCGCTATGAATACTTACCATGATGAGGTCCGAAAGAATTTCCAAGCCACACTCAAGTGGCTTCATGAATATGCCTGCTCCCGGACTTATGGTCTTGGTACGTAATATGCTCATAGATACAAATATCAGATTACACATTTACTGTTACTTACAGACTTCTGGCAAAATATATATAGTTCTGGCATAATATTATTATATATTTAACATCAAATTATCTAAAATACATGTGATGTAAAAATAGAGCTTTAATTGATAGTTATTTGTTATTAGGACATATAAGAAGTAAAAATATTGAATCATTAACATACATACATACATACATAGACTCACGCCTGTCTCCCAGAGGGGTAGGCAGAGACAACGGACTTCCATTTCTCACGATCCTTGCACACCTCTTTTGCCTCGATTACTGTCATTATATTCTTCATACATGCTCGCCGGTTTAGGGTACTTCTGACCTGCCCTTTCTTGAGAACATCTCCAATTTGGTCAGAGAATGTTCGACGTGGTCTTCCCCTTCCGGTTGTCCCATTCACACAGGCCAGGTATACTTCTTTTGTCAATCTTCTTTCATTCATCCTTTCTAAATGACCAAACCATCTCAGCATACGTTAAATTATTCAATGCTAATTCAAATCAAATCACTTTATTTGCCATGAATGTAGGTAACAATAACGGCACGTGTGGCGCAGCGGCTAAGACAGTTGCCTCGCCGCTTCGTGTCGCGGGTTTGAGTCCCGCGCCGGAGAACTATTTGTGTGGTCCATAAATAGTTGTTCTGAGTCTGTAATTTGTGTCTATCTATTATATGTCTGTAAAGTACCCTGCGATACAGGGATTATAATTATTCCCCACTGCGGGCGTTACCTTATTATAAAAAAGAAATAAGAAAACGAAAGGTAAGAAAATTCAAAGCTAACATCTACTTGCCAGCATATACTGGCTTAGTAGTAGTAGTAACTGTAAACTAACCGTCGTAAAAAAGAAAGAGATTATGAATATGACCGTCTGTTAAATTTTGTATGTATTTTTGATATGTGATAAGTCCGTTGTTTGTGAACCAATTCAGATAACGCTCTTTTTATTTGGTAGAGAATGCTTTCGAATAGACTTTATAAAGAAAAGTTTAAGGATATTAAAAACATATTTATGTGACGAAACAGACCGCACGGACTGACTCATTCAAAATATTTTGTTGCTATAATTACTGTTTTTTAACTTTGTTTATGTAATACATTGTGAGCTTGACAAGTACAAGCGTCTGTAAATACCCAAGTGCTGAATAAATTTCATTATTTAATTGAAGCCAGTTGTTTTAAATAGCAATTCTTTATGAATAATATTTATAAATTTTTCAGGAACCAAATTGCCTTGGGATCAGCAGTGGTTAATCGAGTCTCTATCAGATTCAACCATTTACAATGCTTACTATACAATAGCACATTTCTTGCAAGGTGACACATTTAGAGGTAACAAAGAAAATTCCCTTAAGATCAAGGCAGAAGAGATGACCAGTGAAGTGTGGGATTATATCTTTTTCAAAGATGCACCATTCCCTAAAAATACGAAAATTGCTAAAGCTTCTTTAGATCGCATGAAGAAGTCTTTCCAATTTTGGTAAATACTTATTTTAATTTAATAACAGACCTCACAAGCTCTACTCTAGCTTATCAGCTGCCTCTTATATGAGACTTAGTATAACAAGTATAACACGCAGGTTAAGGTAAAGGTCTATAGTGAACAACCACCTATTTTTTTTTGTAAGAGTATGTCATAAGGCTACAAACGAGCAAGCAGGTCACCTGATGGTAAGTGATCACTGCCACCCATGTGCACTCGCAACACCAGAGGAGTCGCGGGTGCGTTGCCGGCCATTAAAAGAGTCTGCAAACAAATGTTGCTGACTCTTCTCCCCACCCCGATGAGTTCTGGCGACCTTACTCACACGCAGAAACACAACATTAATGTTATTGTTAAGGAATGTCTTCTATAAGGTGGATGGATTCCCAAGTCGGGCTGCTCTTTGAGCGAATGATCGCAGTGCCATACCTCTCTTAAATTCCTATCCTCACTTTGAGTTCACTCTGTGTTACATAACCCAAATATGATGGACACCACAAGCTCTACTCCAGCTTGTCTGTTTCCATTCCTGTTACATGCATGCATGCATGCACCTAGACCGTCGACTTTAACTGGCAGAAGCACATATGGACCAAACGTAAACAACTTGATGCTAAACTCAGAGACATGTACTGGCTAACTGGGGGAAAATCCAGACTATCTATGGAAAGCAAAATAATAATTTATAAAGCTATCCTAAAACCGATTTGGACCTATGGTATTCAATTATGGGGAACTACTAGTAATAGTAACATCGAAATCCTTCAAAGATTTCAGAACAAAGCACTACGCAAAATGCTTAACATCCCGTATTATATTAGCAACAAATTCATACATATGGATCTGAAACTCAATACAGTCAAAGGGGAGATTGCAAACTACAGAAAACAATATCAGAACAGACTGTCGCGATACGTTAACCAACTGGCAACTAGACTGGAGGGCACAGGAAGTGTGCACTTCAAGAGCCTTAAGAGGCAAAGGATTCCTGCACTGTCTAGCAGGTTTGTTGACAACATATGAAGGGTCACCAGAGGAGTGTGCCTTCATTAGAAGTATACCACCACAACTTGACGTGGCCAAACGAGTGGCTCATTGTGACTTATCACAGATCGCCATGTTGGAGGAAAAAAAAAAAAATCCTGTTACTGTAGTATATACCAGGTTAAGTACGCTATTGACTCCATCTTCTACGGTATTATATTTTCCTATTTCATTGTAGGTATCCAGTAGATCTCAGAGCATCAGGAAAGGATTTGATCCAAAACCATTTAACATATTACATATACAATCACTGTGCTATATGGCCCAATGAAGAGGACAAATGGCCGAAAGGTGTCAGGGCCAACGGTCACCTCATGTTGAATTCCGCCAAGATGTCCAAGTCTGATGGGAATTTCTTAACGCTGACGGAGTCGATCGACAAGTTCAGTGCGGATGGCATGCGGCTAACGTTGGCCGATTCTGGGGATTCTGTAGAAGATGCCAACTTCGTTGAGAACACGGCAGATGCTGCTATACTCCGACTTTATACTTTCATTGAATGGGTTAAAGAAATCATCGCAACAAAATCGACCCTAAGGACAGGTACTATTAAATTTCTTATTCTCAGTTATGGTCTAGCAGGTAGATTCAAATCCTGGGGTTGGTCAAAAACTGTTATTTGGGTTTTTCTGGCAAGAACAACATCCACAAGTAGCCCGTAGTTCTTAATATGGAGGTTGATTTGCCTATTAATCTAAAAAACGCCCATTATCAACATCCAGAAATCCCAAAGCTTCAGATGTCGATCACCTGATACGTTTTTTAATTGGGAGACAAAAAACGTATTTCACAAATTGATTTTCTTTAATTTGTTCAGTTTCATGAGTAGATAGTGGTCTTTAAGTTTCCTCATCGTAAGTGTCATTACCTCCGGCGATTTCTCCGCCACCGCCCTCACTGGTCAAATCAAATAACGCGCGCCCGCGCGCTTCCCCGTTTTCCTGTAAGACATTTTCATCTCTTTATTAAAATCACTCCCATGAAAAATAAACAGCAACCGAGCGGAAAGATGTTTGTTACACATCAATAATATCAGTAACGAGCATTCCTATTAAATATGTATTTGGGGAGATATTTGGAGGACCTCTTTGTCCAGCAGAGCACGTTTTTTGGCTGATATGATGATGATTGATTTTTTTATCCAGGACAATACAATTTTCACGACAAAGTGTTTGTCAGCGAAATGAATATAAAGATAAACCAGACCGATGAGAATTATAACAAGATGTTGTTCAAAGAAGCTTTAAAGACTGGTTTCTTTGAGTTGCAAGCGGCCAGGGATAAGTACCGAGAGCTGTGTTCTGATGGCGGGATGCACGCGGAGCTGGTTGTGCGGTACATCGATACGCAGGCAAAGCTGATGTCGCCTATCTGTCCGCATGTGGCAGAACATGTGTGGGAGCTGTTGGGAAATGTAAGCGTTGCATGAGATAATAGTGTCCTATATTTCTTCTGCTTGTCTGCCTCGTTGGGCTAGCGTTATCTTGCATATTTAAACGCAGTTAAGGAGGATTTTTGTCGCAAGTATGAAATACCAGTAATTTGCAGGTGTTATGCCCCTGTTTTCGGAGAGCACGTTAAAGCTTCCTGATCTCTCCAGTCGTTTGCGTGAGAGTGCCCTTATGTTTGTGCACTCACTCTTGCAATGTATTATGTCCTGTGGAGTTAGCTAGTATCAGTTGCATTTGCAGTCGTAGTCAAATTCGGCCAAGATCACGCGTATTATATTTCTCCTATTTGAGAATAACATAAATAGTCAACAAAACTTAAGGAGTTTGCCTACCATACTGAATTACGTGCAGAACATCAACTTTCAAAGTACAGACGTCAGCACATCCAGCTACCCCAATCTGTCAAATTTATTTTACAGATTTTCAACTTTATCACATAAGCATAAGGTTCTTTCAATTGGGGAAATTTTACGGTTTGGGGTAGCTTGATGTGCTGGCGTCTGTACATACCCATTAATGCCACAAATGCCTACGGCATTAAGTCCGCCTCTATACAATATTGTGTAAAAAGTTCTAAAATTAAAATTAGTTTGTCCACCAGTGGACTTCTTTCGATTGATTTGATGATGATGAACCATTGTACTCATTAAACACCATGTTTTAACAGAAAAACAGTATTCTTCATGAGCGTTGGCCGGTTGCGGGCGAAGTTGACGAGACATCTATAAAAGCGAGCAATTATCTGATGGACGCGGCACATTCCTTCCGTATATATTTGAAAAATCATTGCGCTGTGAAAAAACCAAAGAAAGGAGAAACGCCAAAACCAGAGAAAAAACCAAATAAAGTTGTCGTATGGGTTGCGAAAGAGTATCCTAAGTGGCAACATATTATATTGACTACACTAAAGGAGCTGAATGGGGTGAGTAAAAATTATTTATTAGTCTGTCCTAGCCGTCACGTGAATAGAGAAGCATTGTGTGAGAATGAGACATCTTGTCTCGTTCTCGCTCACGCGTCGTGATCGTGATATGTATGTATATAACAGATCTGTGTGTAAGCCTTTTTATGTAGACTATTTCTTTTGTGACGTCATAAATAATAATTTTGTTAAAAAATGTTTGATATCATTGTGCACATGTGTATTTTTTATTGATGTTAATTAGACTTGGATAAAATTCGTCGACATCACATAGAATATTAGTAGCGAAAACAGCAAGTTAGTGTTTGAAGTTTTCAAACTGAACACAACATTTTACATAACAATCTAATCACACACGGCCATCTGATCCCGAACTAAGCAGAGCTTGTACTATGGAAACCAGATAAGTTCATACACACAAATATCTGTCCTGGGTGGGAATCGAACCCACCGTGCTCAACGTGCGGCGTGAAAGGCAAGTATTTACCAAGCACGACAACCGGCCCGTCCATCTATAATATGTATGTCCTGCGGAGTTGGTGTCTCCATTTAGATTGGCTGCTGAACATATATAGCTGTATAATTATTAATCTTCACATTGTGACTGTTTTGAGTGTTGTTTTTTGTCTAGTCGGCAGGTCTTCCTGACAATAAAGTTATATCGACCAAGTTGGGCAGTATTCCCGAACTGAAGAAATATATGAAGCGAGTCATGCCGTTTGTGCAAGCCACTCGAGAGAACATGGAACGAATTGGCATTGAGGCGCTGTCGGTGGGACTGCCTTTTGATGAAGCCGCCATCTTAC
This sequence comes from Pseudoips prasinana, assembly GCA_951640165.1. Lineage (NCBI taxonomy): Eukaryota > Metazoa > Arthropoda > Insecta > Lepidoptera > Nolidae > Pseudoips > Pseudoips prasinana. The sequence continues at coordinate 13,622,863 of OX621239.1, forward strand.
TCGAGAATAAATTGTATTTACTAAGCACCTTAGATGTAAGTTTTATTATGATAATAATAATATTCTAGGACATTAATCACACACGGTCATCTGATCCCAAACTAAGCAGAGCTTGTACTAAGGACACCAGATAACTGGCATACTACTACATATACTATTTTCTTCCATAAACACACACATACATATATATATATATATATATATATATATATATATATATATATATATATATTTACACCCAGACTCAAAACATACAGACATGTTCATCTATCCTGGGTGGGAATCGATCCTACGACCTGTGGCGTGAAAGGCAAGTATTTACCAACCACGCCAACCGGCCCGTCCAATGTATAATAGATTTCATTATTTTTATTACTGTATGTACTCCACGCCGGGTAGGTAGGTACTTATTAGCGACATTGTTACTGATACTCACGCATATTAAACAAGTAGTGTCCGACCGAAAGTTCGGTTTCGGTTTCGGTCGAGTTTCGGCACAAAAACGAGTTTCGGTTTAGTTTCGGTTTCGACGGCAAACCTGCCGAAACTACGACCGAAACCGAAACTGCGTTCTGCTCGGTAATGTTCGGCGTATTTCGTTTTGTTTGTTGTTAGTTTTTGTGTGTGTTATTTTGATTTCGGTAAATTTTAAGTTTTATCACGTGCTATAGCATAATAGTAAGTAGTAAACATCAACATATTGCATGCTGTGTTTACTTCAATAAGGTCGTACACTAAGCTTTTTTCAATAACTTACATTTATCTTTTTATTTTATATTGTGTACGGCCAGTTTAGTAAACCAAATAAAAAAAGTCTAAAATAATTTAATATAACAGACCGATACATAGATTATAGTAGAATCAAGGTCAAACCTAACATAAATATTTTTATTGGTTATTTTAACTAAGTGAAAATGTCAAAGACTGCAGAGCTATGCGATTTAAAGATAAAAAACAAAACTGACTGATTATAATAACGTTTTTTTTATTTTTCACTCAAAACATGATCCTTATAAGGAAGTTTCGGTTTCGGTTTCGGCCGAAACTGAGACCGTTGCCGAAATTCGGTTTCGGTTTCGGTCGGACACTATAAACAAGTTAAGAAGATTGGTAATCCGAATGATCACTCTTCCGGCGATGTTCATAACACTTATGTTTCCGAAAATTGATATTAATAATATCATTTATGTAAATATATTTAAACTCCTACACTCTTATTTAAAATAATTCCTTGATCCGCCGCTTAACCATGTCTCAGCTAAACCCTGCTCAACCACTTAAACCCCGCTCAACTATTTCTTTATTATAAACCCTACTTAAAGGTTTCTCAGCTAAGTAACGTCATTTTATTCTACACTGTCAACATTTCTGAGACTGGTATAGAGCTTGACCAAAATTAATCGACTAAATCGGATTATGTATCAAAACTTTATGATTTTTGCTCTATGGTAGACATGGAATGATAGATTTATGATCGTAACAGTGCATTTTCAAGGACTATTGATTTTCTTCGGTGGATTTTGAAGTTTATGATAAGATTCCCACTGGAATTCAGTATTTATTTAAAAATTAAAATGGTTAGTAACTTCAATAAAACCTCCATTCACAAACAAACGTCAAACAAAACGTCAGCTGATGCAAATAAAATCCGCCATATTTGAGCTAGCTTTAAACCAGGGGCCGACGTGGTTTAAATTTTGACATGGCTCAACCGCGGGTCAAAGTTAAATCCTGTTTTTAAATGAAAAATTTGATAAACCATGGTTGAGCGGCCGGCTTAAATTTAAGTAGCGTTTCTAAATAAGACTGCTACTGTTTTTTTTATCATAACGCTTTTATCCCTAAACATATTATCCATAAACATAATTACCATAATATTTAATTATGTTTAGGGATAAATTTCACTCATACTTAGAAAGAAACAACAAGTGTAATATAGGACCGATTCGTTTCTGGAACTTGACTGAATGATTGGACCTGGACTCTGCCTTCGCTCGCTGTGCTCGTGCGTTATGGTCGCAGTTCTAACAAAGAAATCTAAACAAAAAAGATATGACTTTGAATAATAGGTTAAAGGATGGTTATGTTGAGAAAATATAGGAAAACAAATAAAAATATGTTTGTAGTGACATTATGAAGTTGAATGCTTTGGAACTATGAACATTAGTGACAGAGTAGTTAGAAATTGTGATTGTTAGGATGAAAATTTTTCAGTTATCGGAGTCGAAAATTTAGGTGAACTTTATCACACCCGTCCAAATGGCATCTTAGTAGCATCCATATTATTTTAACATGAGTGGATTAAGGCGATATGTAAACCCGCTATATGTATGCGTGGTTGGTTTACAAACAGCATCTGGCTTCTTGTATTATATTTGTACCATTTTTTTTATCAATTTAGCTATCTTCAATACATTTATTATCAGCCCTATCCCCTATTGTTCACGACTCAAAGTCCCTGAAAACAGGAAGAAATCAATATTTTTCACATTTAATTATGTTCCTATATTATATAGTTGGACACTATCGAAGTGAAGTTCACTGACGACCCCGAAGCCCCGGAGAAGACGCGCGAGGACTGCGCGCCGGGCCAGCCGCACGTGACTTTCAGCGCGGAGCCCGGCATCGATGTAGTGTTCATCAACCCTACAGCGTCCAGCGGCCTCTTCAGTGTCACGGTCACGCTGGCTGATGGAGATACCGTCGAACGGGTCAAGAACAAAGTGGCGAAAGAAGTCAAAGCTATCAAAGGTACAAAACATTCAGATAGTTAAACCTATTCATAATCTCTTTGACATTACCTTAATATCCTGGGAAATTATTTACACACGGCCACCTGATCCCAAACTAAGCAGAGCTTGTACTATGGAAACCAGATAACTGATAAACTACATACATATTACTTGTCTTTTGTAATACATACTTATATGGTTAATTACACCCAGACTCAGAATAAACAGACATGTTCATGTCATTACACAGAAATATCTGTCCTGGATGGGAATCGAGCCCACGATCTCCGGCGTTAAAAGCAAGCATTTGCCAACCACGCCAACAAGCACGTCAAATCACTTAATCATTATCAAATGTTTTCATATAATCCGTGTACCTAAATATCCATATGTCCCTAGAAATAACTATCTATAATTAACTATATTACTACAAATATGTACTGACTATTTACAAGGAATTTTCTAAAGTGTACGTGATTAAAAACCTTTTTTATTTATTTACTTACAAGAATATGACTGCACGTGTGGAACCGCTTCGCCGCTTCTATTTGCCCATAAATAGTTGTTCTGAGTCTGGATGTAATTTGTGTCCGTCTATTATACGTTTGTAAAGTACCCCGCGACACAAGGATTACATTCCCTAGTGCAGGCGATGTCTTTTTTTTAAACATATTAGTTTCATTGGTGTAATAAAACTGATCTAATCTATGAGGACAAGCCTCCGCCAGTTGTCTATCCATTAAGTAATCTATTATGGTCTGCTTCCTATCCTCGTTAATGGGATAGGTCTCTGCTAGATGTCAATTCATCAAGTTATCTGAGCTCTTATGAACTGTCCACCTACCTGTTCATTTTGTTATCTAAAATGACTGTGAGGTGGGTATGTCTGATAGCTGCCTATGCTAATGTGGCTCTGCAACTCTTAAGCTTGGTCACTTCAGAGTCACTAAATCGTTAACCATGGGTTGCCCCCAGGGCTCAGTGCTCGCGCCGTATCTCTGGAACTTGGGTTTTGATGACTTCTTGACATTACCCTTGCCATCACGCTGCTCTCTAACGGCATATGCCGACGATGGCCTCTTACTTATACAGGGTAACTCCAGGAGAGAGTTGGAAAATCTGGCTCAAACTTGCTTAAGTATGATAAGTGAATGGGGTTAAAGAAATCGCCTTACATTTGCTCCTCATAAAACCTACCAACTCCTTCTTAAAGGTGAACTAAAATCCCCCCCGGGCGTAAAACTTAATAATGTTACTGTAAAACGCAAAATATCAACCTGTTACTTGGGTTTAGTTTTAGAAAAGAATTTCTCGTTTATAGAACATATTAAATCAGTTGGGGAAAAAGCTAAGCGAAACTTTTTTGCACTTACAAGGATATCGACGGCAACCTGGGGCCTCTCTTTTAATACTCTTAAAATCATTTACGGGGCAACCTATCTTGGGTGTATATGCTACGGCTCGCCTGTGTGGGCTGATAGGGCTACCATCGGAGCTGCTCGCCGTAAATTACTACAAAGCCAGAGGTTGGCGTTGATATTTCTGTGTAAAGCCTATAGAACAGTGAGCACAGAGGCCATACCTGTCCTAGCGGGTGTACTACCGGTTGATCTTGAAGTACAAAGACTAGCAGCAATGTATTATTCTACGCGCGATAATTTAGAAAATGATTTCTTATCATTACGCGACCGTGCGAAAATAACCAGGCTATTTATGCCAATAGCTGACTTAAAAGGGTCGCCATCTGCACCAGTTCTTTCCGGACGTACGCGAACGGTTAAATAAAACTTGGCTAATCATAGACCATTGTGTTGCACAATTTCTTACCGGACACGGCAATTTTAAAAGTAAATTGTATAGTTTCAAATTAGTATCTTCACCAATCTGTCTGTGCTCAACATCCAGTAACGAATATGAACAAACTGCTCACCACATCCTGTGGGAGTGTGATCTCTGGCAAAATCAGCGTGATATTATGTTGAACAGCTTGCAACCAATATCTGGAGTAGTTTATTATACGGATCTTGTAGCAACAAGGAACAACTTCCGTGCGTTTAAGCGTTTTTGCCATACCTACTATTGGAATCAAATATAACAGCTCACTTAGGACCCTTAAATTGATCCTCGGTGCTTTTGCAGCTGGCTTCTCTAGTTGCAAATCTCTCATTTTATGAGGCTATAGCCTCTTTACATCATTCTGTCTCCCGCTTTGCTCTGGAGGGAAGTGAAACTATTCATTTTCTAACTCCTCCTTTTTTCTGTTTCTGATTAAATTCGTTGCGGGATCCAAGACAGTTAAAGCGATTCCCCGGGACATGCCTGAGCTTCACCGCTCAGTGTCATTTCATTGTGTGCCACTGTTGATCCTGGCTTACAGGAGTTGCAGTGGTGGGTAAGAGGGGGGGACTAGTCCCGTATAAAAAAAAAAATATGCTAATGTGGCTGAACTTGGCTGTATAAAGCCTCCTCCAGCAGTCTATCCATTTAGTAATTTATGAAGCTTCGGTTGGCATCCTGTTATAGGAAAGGGCTCTGCCAGATGTCTATGCATTAAGTAATGTGCATGTAGCTGACGTGAGCCGAGTAGGCCTCTACCAGCTACCTATCAATTAAACTGCACGTGTGGCATAGCGGTTAAGACAGTCGCCTTGCCACTCCGGTGTTCCGGGGTGGAATCCAGCACAGGACAACTATTTGTGTGTCCCATAAATAGTTGTTCAGAGTCTGGGGCTCTACCGGCTATGTCGCGAACATCGATTTCTTAAATAGCGTTCGAATAAATAAATGTTAAAAATGACTTCATCAATCGTAAAATCGACTTCCATGAGTAGATGTGACGTCTTAAATGGTCCGGAATCAATTGTCAAAGTTGAAGCCGATTTAACGATTGATTAAGTCATTTTTAACCTTAATTTATTAGAACGCCATTTAAGAAATCGATGTTCGGCGACTTAGCCGGTAGAGCCCCTGGATGTACTTTGTGTCCGTCAATTATATTTGTAAAGTCCCCGCGTCACAGGAATTCATATATCTAGTGCGGGAGATGTCTTTAAAAAAATGAAAATACCATGACCTACAGTTTGGGATCCTTTTCCAAAGGAAAGGTCTCTGCTAGCTGCACATCCATAAATTAATACGACTATCCCAATTTATCTATATATAATATATTATCAGCCGGTCTGTTAGGTTAGGCAGGAACTGGCCGTTAGGTAACCTGAATGTTGCTGATGTTAGCTATATAGGCCTCCGGCTGTCTATTATATATTGACGGCTTGTTGGCGTAGTTGGCAAATGCTTGCTTTCACGCCGGAGGTCGTGGGTTTGATTCCTACCCAGGACAGATAGATATTTGTGTGCATGAACATGTCTGTTTGTCCTGAGTCTGGGTGTAATTATCTATATAAGTATTTATTTACAAAAGAAATGTAGTATATCAGTTATCTGGTTTCCATAGTACAATTTCTGCTTAGTTTGGGATCATATCGCCGTGTGTAAACAATTTCCCTGGATATTATTATTAAGTAATTTGAACTAACTTATGTTTATTATGATCAACAATATTCGAATAAATTGCATTTTGGAAATATTGGATGTAAACATGTTCTATCATTCTCGTGTCCCCTGTTTAATAGAAATTATTACTTTTCTGTATAATAATTGAATTTTGATTTTCAGAATTGGGCTGCCTGAAGTTGTGGCGTTACAAGGATCCCGTTCTGGGCCCACGAATGATCCCAGTGCCAGGGGATTATGAAAATAAGTGCGTTGCCGTCGATAATGGTGCTGTATTAAAAGTTGACTTGTCCACAAGCACAGTAGAGTTAGTCTCTAACCAAAAAGCATTGCCTCTGGGCAACCAACTTGTTTATACATACGAAAAATAAAATATTGTTTCATGAGTATTTGTTGTAATAAATAAGTTATTTATGAATTTTATGTCCATGTTTTCATTTCACTGAACCATGAGGTAATTACGGAATATAAAATGATCTCTCTCTTAATTCAGCAGTCGTGGAGGGTAAATTGTGTGCAGAATTTAATTCCCCAGGTCGCAGAGGTCGATCTCGACCCCTGGGACCCAAAGATACAGTTTAAATGTACTGACTGCATGCGTTCAATCTCGGTAAACTGAAACCTTTACATAGACAATGGTAAAATAGTTATCACCTCATTTGAAACTCTATTCTGTTGTAATAAGAGCTAAACCAATGAATTATGAACATGCGCTATTAATCGGGACTAGTCCCTCCCTCTTATCCACCACTGCAACTCCTGTAAGCCAGGATCAACAGTGGCACACAATAAAATGACACAGAGCAGTGAGGCTCGGGCATGTCCCGTGGAATCGCTTTAACTGTCTTAGATCCCGCAACGAATTTAATCAGAAAGTAAAAAGGAGGAGTTAGTAAATTAATAGTTCCACCTCCCTCCAGAGCAAAGCGGGAGACAGAATGATGTTAAGAGGCTATAGCCTCATAAAACGAGAGAATTGCAACTAGAGAAGCCGGCTGCAAAAGCACCGAGGATCAATTTAAGGGTCCTAAGTGACCTGTTATATTTGTTTCCAATAGTAGGTATGGCAAAAGCGCTTAAACGCACGGAAGTTGATCCTTGTTGCTACAAGATCCATATAATAAACTACTCCAGATATTGGTTGCAAGCTGATATACTACATTTCTTTTGTAAATAAATACTTATATAGATAATTACACCCAGACTCAGGACAAACAGACATGTTCATGCACACAAATATCTATCTGTCCTGGGTAGGAATCAAACCCACGACCTCCGGCGTGAAAGCAAGCATTTGCCAACTACGCCAACAAGCCGTCAATATATAATAGACAGCCGGAGGCCTATATAGCTAACATCAGCAACATTCAGGTTACCTAACGGCCAGTTCCTGCCTAACCTAACAGACCGGCTGATAATATATTATATATAGATAAATTGGGATAGTCGTATTAATTTATGGATGTGCAGCTAGCAGAGACCTTTCCTTTGGAAAAGGATCCCAAACTGTAGGTCATGGTATTTTCATTTTTTTAAAGACATCTCCCGCACTAGATATATGAATTCCTGTGACGCGGGGTACTTTACAAATATAATTGACGGACACAAAGTACATCCAGGGGCTCTACCGGCTAAGTCGCCGAACATCGATTTCTTAAATGGCGTTCTAATAAATTAAGGTTAAAAATGACTTAATCAATCGTTAAATCGGCTTCAACTTTGACAATTGATTCCGGACCATTTAAGACGTCACATCTACTCATGGAAGTCGATTTTACGATTGATGAAGTCATTTTTAACATTTATTTATTCGAACGCTATTTAAGAAATCGATGTTCGCGACATAGCCGGTAGAGCCCCAGACTCTGAACAACTATTTATGGGACACACAAATAGTTGTCCTGTGCTGGATTCCACCCCGGAACACCGGAGTGGCAAGGCGACTGTCTTAACCGCTATGCCACACGTGCAGTTTAATTGATAGGTAGCTGGTAGAGGCCTACTCGGCTCACGTCAGCTACATGCACATTACTTAATGCATAGACATCTGGCAGAGCCCTTTCCTATAACAGGATGCCAACCGAAGCTTCATAAATTACTAAATGGATAGACTGCTGGAGGAGGCTTTATACAGCCAAGTTCAGCCACATTAGCATATTTTTTTTTTTATACGGGACTAGTCCCCCCCTCTTACCCACCACTGCAACTCCTGTAAGCCAGGATCAACAGTGGCACACAATGAAATGACACTGAGCGGTGAAGCTCAGGCATGTCCCGGGGAATCGCTTTAACTGTCTTGGATCCCGCAACGAATTTAATCAGAAACAGAAAAAAGGAGGAGTTAGAAAATGAATAGTTTCACTTCCCTCCAGAGCAAAGCGGGAGACAGAATGATGTAAAGAGGCTATAGCCTCATAAAATGAGAGATTTGCAACTAGAGAAGCCAGCTGCAAAAGCACCGAGGATCAATTTAAGGGTCCTAAGTGAGCTGTTATATTTGATTCCAATAGTAGGTATGGCAAAAACGCTTAAACGCACGGAAGTTGTTCCTTGTTGCTACAAGATCCGTATAATAAACTACTCCAGATATTGGTTGCAAGCTGTTCAACATAATATCACGCTGATTTTGCCAGAGATCACACTCCCACAGGATGTGGTGAGCAGTTTGTTCATATTCGTTACTGGATGTTGAGCACAGACAGATTGGTGAAGATACTAATTTGAAACTATACAATTTACTTTTAAAATTGCCGTGTCCGGTAAGAAATTGTGCAACACAATGGTCTATGATTAGCCAAGTTTTATTTAACCGTTCGCGTACGTCCGGAAAGAACTGGTGCAGATGGCGACCCTTTTAAGTCAGCTATTGGCATAAATAGCCTGGTTATTTTCGCACGGTCGCGTAATGATAAGAAATCATTTTCTAAATTATCGCGCGTAGAATAATACATTGCTGCTAGTCTTTGTACTTCAAGATCAACCGGTAGTACACCCGCTAGGACAGGTATGGCCTCTGTGCTCACTGTTCTATAGGCTTTACACAGAAATATCAACGCCAACCTCTGGCTTTGTAGTAATTTACGGCGAGCAGCTCCGATGGTAGCCCTATCAGCCCACACAGGCGAGCCGTAGCATATACACCCAAGATAGGTTGCCCCGTAAATGATTTTAAGAGTATTAAAAGAGAGGCCCCAGGTTGCCGTCGATATCCTTGTAAGTGCAAAAAAGTTTCGCTTAGCTTTTTCCCCAACTGATTTAATATGTTCTATAAACGAGAAATTCTTTTCTAAAACTAAACCCAAGTAACAGGTTGATATTTTGCGTTTTACAGTAACATTATTAAGTTTTACGCCCGGGGGGGATTTTAGTTCACCTTTAAGAAGGAGTTGGTAGGTTTTATGAGGAGCAAATGTAAGGCGATTTCTTTAACCCCATTCACTTATCATACTTAAGCAAGTTTGAGCCAGATTTTCCAACTCTCTCCTGGAGTTACCCTGTATAAGTAAGAGGCCATCGTCGGCATATGCCGTTAGAGAGCAGCGTGATGGCAAGGGTAATGTCAAGAAGTCATCAAAACCCAAGTTCCAGAGATACGGCGCGAGCACTGAGCCCTGGGGGCAACCCATGGTTAACGATTTAGTGACTCTGAAGTGACCAAGCTTAAGAGTTGCAGAGCCACATTAGCATAGGCAGCTATCAGACATACCCACCTCACAGTCATTTTAGATAACAAAATGAACAGGTAGGTGGACAGTTCATAAGAGCTCAGATAACTTGATGAATTGACATCTAGCAGAGACCTATCCCATTAACGAGGATAGGAAGCAGACCATAATAGATTACTTAATGGATAGACAACTGGCGGAGGCTTGTCCTCATAGATTAGATCAGTTTTATTACACCAATGAAACTAATATGTTTAAAAAAAAGACATCGCCTGCACTAGGGAATGTAATCCTTGTGTCGCGGGGTACTTTACAAACGTATAATAGACGGACACAAATTACATCCAGACTCAGAACAACTATTTATGGGCAAATAGAAGCGGCGAAGCGGTTCCACACGTGCAGTCATATTCTTGTAAGTAAATAAATAAAAAAGGTTTTTAATCACGTACACTTTAGAAAATTCCTTGTAAATAGTCAGTACATATTTGTAGTAATATAGTTAATTATAGATAGTTATTTCTAGGGACATATGGATATTTAGGTACACGGATTATATGAAAACATTTGATAATGATTAAGTGATTTGACGTGCTTGTTGGCGTGGTTGGCAAATGCTTGCTTTTAACGCCGGAGATCGTGGGCTCGATTCCCATCCAGGACAGATATTTCTGTGTAATGACATGAACATGTCTGTTTATTCTGAGTCTGGGTGTAATTAACCATATAAGTATGTATTACAAAAGACAAGTAATATGTATGTAGTTTATCAGTTATCTGGTTTCCATAGTACAAGCTCTGCTTAGTTTGGGATCAGGTGGCCGTGTGTAAATAATTTCCCAGGATATTAAGGTAATGTCAAAGAGATTATGAATAGGTTTAACTATCTGAATGTTTTGTACCTTTGATAGCTTTGACTTCTTTCGCCACTTTGTTCTTGACCCGTTCGACGGTATCTCCATCAGCCAGCGTGACCGTGACACTGAAGAGGCCGCTGGACGCTGTAGGGTTGATGAACACTACATCGATGCCGGGCTCCGCGCTGAAAGTCACGTGCGGCTGGCCCGGCGCGCAGTCCTCGCGCGTCTTCTCCGGGGCTTCGGGGTCGTCAGTGAACTTCACTTCGATAGTGTCCAACTATATAATATAGGAACATAATTAAATGTGAAAAATATTGATTTCTTCCTGTTTTCAGGGACTTTGAGTCGTGAACAATAGGGGATAGGGCTGATAATAAATGTATTGAAGATAGCTAAATTGATAAAAAAAATGGTACAAATATAATACAAGAAGCCAGATGCTGTTTGTAAACCAACCACGCATACATATAGCGGGTTTACATATCGCCTTAATCCACTCATGTTAAAATAATATGGATGCTACTAAGATGCCATTTGGACGGGTGTGATAAAGTTCACCTAAATTTTCGACTCCGATAACTGAAAAATTTTCATCCTAACAATCACAATTTCTAACTACTCTGTCACTAATGTTCATAGTTCCAAAGCATTCAACTTCATAATGTCACTACAAACATATTTTTATTTGTTTTCCTATATTTTCTCAACATAACCATCCTTTAACCTATTATTCAAAGTCATATCTTTTTTGTTTAGATTTCTTTGTTAGAACTGCGACCATAACGCACGAGCACAGCGAGCGAAGGCAGAGTCCAGGTCCAATCATTCAGTCAAGTTCCAGAAACGAATCGGTCCTATATTACACTTGTTGTTTCTTTCTAAGTATGAGTGAAATTTATCCCTAAACATAATTAAATATTATGGTAATTATGTTTATGGATAATATGTTTAGGGATAAAAGCGTTATGATAAAAAAAACAGTAGCAGTCTTATTTAGAAACGCTACTTAAATTTAAGCCGGCCGCTCAACCATGGTTTATCAAATTTTTCATTTAAAAACACGATTTAACTTTGACCCGCGGTTGAGCCATGTCAAAATTTAAACCACGTCGGCCCCTGGTTTAAAGCTAGCTCAAATATGGCGGATTTTATTTGCATCAGCTGACGTTTTGTTTGACGTTTGTTTGTGAATGGAGGTTTTATTGAAGTTACTAACCATTTTAATTTTTAAATAAATACTGAATTCCAGTGGGAATCTTATCATAAACTTCAAAATCCACCGAAGAAAATCAATAGTCCTTGAAAATGCACTGTTACGATCATAAATCTATCATTCCATGTCTACCATAGAGCAAAAATCATAAAGTTTTGATACATAATCCGATTTAGTCGATTAATTTTGGTCAAGCTCTATACCAGTCTCAGAAATGTTGACAGTGTAGAATAAAATGACGTTACTTAGCTGAGAAACCTTTAAGTAGGGTTTATAATAAAGAAATAGTTGAGCGGGGTTTAAGTGGTTGAGCAGGGTTTAGCTGAGACATGGTTAAGCGGCGGATCAAGGAATTATTTTAAATAAGAGTGTAGGAGTTTAAATATATTTACATAAATGATATTATTAATATCAATTTTCGGAAACATAAGTGTTATGAACATCGCCGGAAGAGTGATCATTCGGATTACCAATCTTCTTAACTTGTTTATAGTGTCCGACCGAAACCGAAACCGAATTTCGGCAACGGTCTCAGTTTCGGCCGAAACCGAAACCGAAACTTCCTTATAAGGATCATGTTTTGAGTGAAAAATAAAAAAAACGTTATTATAATCAGTCAGTTTTGTTTTTTATCTTTAAATCGCATAGCTCTGCAGTCTTTGACATTTTCACTTAGTTAAAATAACCAATAAAAATATTTATGTTAGGTTTGACCTTGATTCTACTATAATCTATGTATCGGTCTGTTATATTAAATTATTTTAGACTTTTTTTATTTGGTTTACTAAACTGGCCGTACACAATATAAAATAAAAAGATAAATGTAAGTTATTGAAAAAAGCTTAGTGTACGACCTTATTGAAGTAAACACAGCATGCAATATGTTGATGTTTACTACTTACTATTATGCTATAGCACGTGATAAAACTTAAAATTTACCGAAATCAAAATAACACACACAAAAACTAACAACAAACAAAACGAAATACGCCGAACATTACCGAGCAGAACGCAGTTTCGGTTTCGGTCGTAGTTTCGGCAGGTTTGCCGTCGAAACCGAAACTAAACCGAAACTCGTTTTTGTGCCGAAACTCGACCGAAACCGAAACCGAACTTTCGGTCGGACACTACTTGTTTAATATGCGTGAGTATCAGTAACAATGTCGCTAATAAGTACCTACCTACCCGGCGTGGAGTACATACAGTAATAAAAATAATGAAATCTATTATACATTGGACGGGCCGGTTGGCGTGGTTGGTAAATACTTGCCTTTCACGCCACAGGTCGTAGGATCGATTCCCACCCAGGATAGATGAACATGTCTGTATGTTTTGAGTCTGGGTGTAAATATATATATATATATATATATATATATATATATATATATATATATATATATATATATATATATATATATATATATATATATATATATATGTATGTGTGTGTTTATGGAAGAAAATAGTATATGTAGTAGTATGCCAGTTATCTGGTGTCCTTAGTACAAGCTCTGCTTAGTTTGGGATCAGATGACCGTGTGTGATTAATGTCCTAGAATATTATTATTATCATAATAAAACTTACATCTAAGGTGCTTAGTAAATACAATTTATTCTCGAGTAAGATGGCGGCTTCATCAAAAGGCAGTCCCACCGACAGCGCCTCAATGCCAATTCGTTCCATGTTCTCTCGAGTGGCTTGCACAAACGGCATGACTCGCTTCATATATTTCTTCAGTTCGGGAATACTGCCCAACTTGGTCGATATAACTTTATTGTCAGGAAGACCTGCCGACTAGACAAAAAACAACACTCAAAACAGTCACAATGTGAAGATTAATAATTATACAGCTATATATGTTCAGCAGCCAATCTAAATGGAGACACCAACTCCGCAGGACATACATATTATAGATGGACGGGCCGGTTGTCGTGCTTGGTAAATACTTGCCTTTCACGCCGCACGTTGAGCACGGTGGGTTCGATTCCCACCCAGGACAGATATTTGTGTGTATGAACTTATCTGGTTTCCATAGTACAAGCTCTGCTTAGTTCGGGATCAGATGGCCGTGTGTGATTAGATTGTTATGTAAAATGTTGTGTTCAGTTTGAAAACTTCAAACACTAACTTGCTGTTTTCGCTACTAATATTCTATGTGATGTCGACGAATTTTATCCAAGTCTAATTAACATCAATAAAAAATACACATGTGCACAATGATATCAAACATTTTTTAACAAAATTATTATTTATGACGTCACAAAAGAAATAGTCTACATAAAAAGGCTTACACACAGATCTGTTATATACATACATATCACGATCACGACGCGTGAGCGAGAACGAGACAAGATGTCTCATTCTCACACAATGCTTCTCTATTCACGTGACGGCTAGGACAGACTAATAAATAATTTTTACTCACCCCATTCAGCTCCTTTAGTGTAGTCAATATAATATGTTGCCACTTAGGATACTCTTTCGCAACCCATACGACAACTTTATTTGGTTTTTTCTCTGGTTTTGGCGTTTCTCCTTTCTTTGGTTTTTTCACAGCGCAATGATTTTTCAAATATATACGGAAGGAATGTGCCGCGTCCATCAGATAATTGCTCGCTTTTATAGATGTCTCGTCAACTTCGCCCGCAACCGGCCAACGCTCATGAAGAATACTGTTTTTCTGTTAAAACATGGTGTTTAATGAGTACAATGGTTCATCATCATCAAATCAATCGAAAGAAGTCCACTGGTGGACAAACTAATTTTAATTTTAGAACTTTTTACACAATATTGTATAGAGGCGGACTTAATGCCGTAGGCATTTGTGGCATTAATGGGTATGTACAGACGCCAGCACATCAAGCTACCCCAAACCGTAAAATTTCCCCAATTGAAAGAACCTTATGCTTATGTGATAAAGTTGAAAATCTGTAAAATAAATTTGACAGATTGGGGTAGCTGGATGTGCTGACGTCTGTACTTTGAAAGTTGATGTTCTGCACGTAATTCAGTATGGTAGGCAAACTCCTTAAGTTTTGTTGACTATTTATGTTATTCTCAAATAGGAGAAATATAATACGCGTGATCTTGGCCGAATTTGACTACGACTGCAAATGCAACTGATACTAGCTAACTCCACAGGACATAATACATTGCAAGAGTGAGTGCACAAACATAAGGGCACTCTCACGCAAACGACTGGAGAGATCAGGAAGCTTTAACGTGCTCTCCGAAAACAGGGGCATAACACCTGCAAATTACTGGTATTTCATACTTGCGACAAAAATCCTCCTTAACTGCGTTTAAATATGCAAGATAACGCTAGCCCAACGAGGCAGACAAGCAGAAGAAATATAGGACACTATTATCTCATGCAACGCTTACATTTCCCAACAGCTCCCACACATGTTCTGCCACATGCGGACAGATAGGCGACATCAGCTTTGCCTGCGTATCGATGTACCGCACAACCAGCTCCGCGTGCATCCCGCCATCAGAACACAGCTCTCGGTACTTATCCCTGGCCGCTTGCAACTCAAAGAAACCAGTCTTTAAAGCTTCTTTGAACAACATCTTGTTATAATTCTCATCGGTCTGGTTTATCTTTATATTCATTTCGCTGACAAACACTTTGTCGTGAAAATTGTATTGTCCTGGATAAAAAAATCAATCATCATCATATCAGCCAAAAAACGTGCTCTGCTGGACAAAGAGGTCCTCCAAATATCTCCCCAAATACATATTTAATAGGAATGCTCGTTACTGATATTATTGATGTGTAACAAACATCTTTCCGCTCGGTTGCTGTTTATTTTTCATGGGAGTGATTTTAATAAAGAGATGAAAATGTCTTACAGGAAAACGGGGAAGCGCGCGGGCGCGCGTTATTTGATTTGACCAGTGAGGGCGGTGGCGGAGAAATCGCCGGAGGTAATGACACTTACGATGAGGAAACTTAAAGACCACTATCTACTCATGAAACTGAACAAATTAAAGAAAATCAATTTGTGAAATACGTTTTTTGTCTCCCAATTAAAAAACGTATCAGGTGATCGACATCTGAAGCTTTGGGATTTCTGGATGTTGATAATGGGCGTTTTTTAGATTAATAGGCAAATCAACCTCCATATTAAGAACTACGGGCTACTTGTGGATGTTGTTCTTGCCAGAAAAACCCAAATAACAGTTTTTGACCAACCCCAGGATTTGAATCTACCTGCTAGACCATAACTGAGAATAAGAAATTTAATAGTACCTGTCCTTAGGGTCGATTTTGTTGCGATGATTTCTTTAACCCATTCAATGAAAGTATAAAGTCGGAGTATAGCAGCATCTGCCGTGTTCTCAACGAAGTTGGCATCTTCTACAGAATCCCCAGAATCGGCCAACGTTAGCCGCATGCCATCCGCACTGAACTTGTCGATCGACTCCGTCAGCGTTAAGAAATTCCCATCAGACTTGGACATCTTGGCGGAATTCAACATGAGGTGACCGTTGGCCCTGACACCTTTCGGCCATTTGTCCTCTTCATTGGGCCATATAGCACAGTGATTGTATATGTAATATGTTAAATGGTTTTGGATCAAATCCTTTCCTGATGCTCTGAGATCTACTGGATACCTACAATGAAATAGGAAAATATAATACCGTAGAAGATGGAGTCAATAGCGTACTTAACCTGGTATATACTACAGTAACAGGATTTTTTTTTTTTTCCTCCAACATGGCGATCTGTGATAAGTCACAATGAGCCACTCGTTTGGCCACGTCAAGTTGTGGTGGTATACTTCTAATGAAGGCACACTCCTCTGGTGACCCTTCATATGTTGTCAACAAACCTGCTAGACAGTGCAGGAATCCTTTGCCTCTTAAGGCTCTTGAAGTGCACACTTCCTGTGCCCTCCAGTCTAGTTGCCAGTTGGTTAACGTATCGCGACAGTCTGTTCTGATATTGTTTTCTGTAGTTTGCAATCTCCCCTTTGACTGTATTGAGTTTCAGATCCATATGTATGAATTTGTTGCTAATATAATACGGGATGTTAAGCATTTTGCGTAGTGCTTTGTTCTGAAATCTTTGAAGGATTTCGATGTTACTATTACTAGTAGTTCCCCATAATTGAATACCATAGGTCCAAATCGGTTTTAGGATAGCTTTATAAATTATTATTTTGCTTTCCATAGATAGTCTGGATTTTCCCCCAGTTAGCCAGTACATGTCTCTGAGTTTAGCATCAAGTTGTTTACGTTTGGTCCATATGTGCTTCTGCCAGTTAAAGTCGACGGTCTAGGTGCATGCATGCATGCATGTAACAGGAATGGAAACAGACAAGCTGGAGTAGAGCTTGTGGTGTCCATCATATTTGGGTTATGTAACACAGAGTGAACTCAAAGTGAGGATAGGAATTTAAGAGAGGTATGGCACTGCGATCATTCGCTCAAAGAGCAGCCCGACTTGGGAATCCATCCACCTTATAGAAGACATTCCTTAACAATAACATTAATGTTGTGTTTCTGCGTGTGAGTAAGGTCGCCAGAACTCATCGGGGTGGGGAGAAGAGTCAGCAACATTTGTTTGCAGACTCTTTTAATGGCCGGCAACGCACCCGCGACTCCTCTGGTGTTGCGAGTGCACATGGGTGGCAGTGATCACTTACCATCAGGTGACCTGCTTGCTCGTTTGTAGCCTTATGACATACTCTTACAAAAAAAAATAGGTGGTTGTTCACTATAGACCTTTACCTTAACCTGCGTGTTATACTTGTTATACTAAGTCTCATATAAGAGGCAGCTGATAAGCTAGAGTAGAGCTTGTGAGGTCTGTTATTAAATTAAAATAAGTATTTACCAAAATTGGAAAGACTTCTTCATGCGATCTAAAGAAGCTTTAGCAATTTTCGTATTTTTAGGGAATGGTGCATCTTTGAAAAAGATATAATCCCACACTTCACTGGTCATCTCTTCTGCCTTGATCTTAAGGGAATTTTCTTTGTTACCTCTAAATGTGTCACCTTGCAAGAAATGTGCTATTGTATAGTAAGCATTGTAAATGGTTGAATCTGATAGAGACTCGATTAACCACTGCTGATCCCAAGGCAATTTGGTTCCTGAAAAATTTATAAATATTATTCATAAAGAATTGCTATTTAAAACAACTGGCTTCAATTAAATAATGAAATTTATTCAGCACTTGGGTATTTACAGACGCTTGTACTTGTCAAGCTCACAATGTATTACATAAACAAAGTTAAAAAACAGTAATTATAGCAACAAAATATTTTGAATGAGTCAGTCCGTGCGGTCTGTTTCGTCACATAAATATGTTTTTAATATCCTTAAACTTTTCTTTATAAAGTCTATTCGAAAGCATTCTCTACCAAATAAAAAGAGCGTTATCTGAATTGGTTCACAAACAACGGACTTATCACATATCAAAAATACATACAAAATTTAACAGACGGTCATATTCATAATCTCTTTCTTTTTTACGACGGTTAGTTTACAGTTACTACTACTACTAAGCCAGTATATGCTGGCAAGTAGATGTTAGCTTTGAATTTTCTTACCTTTCGTTTTCTTATTTCTTTTTTATAATAAGGTAACGCCCGCAGTGGGGAATAATTATAATCCCTGTATCGCAGGGTACTTTACAGACATATAATAGATAGACACAAATTACAGACTCAGAACAACTATTTATGGACCACACAAATAGTTCTCCGGCGCGGGACTCAAACCCGCGACACGAAGCGGCGAGGCAACTGTCTTAGCCGCTGCGCCACACGTGCCGTTATTGTTACCTACATTCATGGCAAATAAAGTGATTTGATTTGAATTAGCATTGAATAATTTAACGTATGCTGAGATGGTTTGGTCATTTAGAAAGGATGAATGAAAGAAGATTGACAAAAGAAGTATACCTGGCCTGTGTGAATGGGACAACCGGAAGGGGAAGACCACGTCGAACATTCTCTGACCAAATTGGAGATGTTCTCAAGAAAGGGCAGGTCAGAAGTACCCTAAACCGGCGAGCATGTATGAAGAATATAATGACAGTAATCGAGGCAAAAGAGGTGTGCAAGGATCGTGAGAAATGGAAGTCCGTTGTCTCTGCCTACCCCTCTGGGAGACAGGCGTGAGTCTATGTATGTATGTATGTATGTTAATGATTCAATATTTTTACTTCTTATATGTCCTAATAACAAATAACTATCAATTAAAGCTCTATTTTTACATCACATGTATTTTAGATAATTTGATGTTAAATATATAATAATATTATGCCAGAACTATATATATTTTGCCAGAAGTCTGTAAGTAACAGTAAATGTGTAATCTGATATTTGTATCTATGAGCATATTACGTACCAAGACCATAAGTCCGGGAGCAGGCATATTCATGAAGCCACTTGAGTGTGGCTTGGAAATTCTTTCGGACCTCATCATGGTAAGTATTCATAGCGCCTAGAGCTTTCTCTGCCTGATTCTTCCATTCCTCATTTCCATAGTCCAAATACCACTGGTTACATAGAGCCACAACACATTCATCTCCAGACCGTGAGATAATTGTTTTTTCAGGTTCATAATAAACAACAGCTCCACCCTCTTCAATTAGCTTTGTTTGCAAATTCTTTTTGACATCTTGAATTTTTTTTCCTTTGTATTCCCCCACTAATAACACACCATCATAGAACCCTTTGAGGTAAACCATCTCCTTGGCCTGTGTTAACTTATCTTTATCATTTTGACTCTGGATTTTAAGTTTATCATACACATGAACAGCAGACAAGTTGCCAAATTCAGGGATTTCTAGGATTGGTACAGGTTTAAATGGGAGAACCATGTCATCTTGGATTCCATATTTTTCTCTGAATGCTGGTTTTTTTTGTAGGTCAACGAGTGCAGCATAATCATCAGGAGAATCAGAGGGAACACTGGTCACTACTCCAGTACCTTTGTCTTCTTTGATTGTCAACATTGGGAGGGCATAAATTTTAGAATATGAAGTAAATGGTGATTTTAAAGCTATGCCTAGTAATTTTTCACCAACAATTTCAAGTAATACTTTAAACTCTCCATCTTTTTCAGTAAAACCCTGGTACGCCATATTTCTGGCAGCTCTCCTGGTGCATATAAATACACCATCTTTAAGTGTTTCATAAGCAATATATTTAATATCTGGATGTAACCAACAATTTGTTTGTCCATACATTGTCTCTGGCCTCAAAGTGGCTGCAACTAAGCTTACCTGTTTGTTCTTAAATTGTCTAAAACGAAAAAAAAATCTATTAAAAGCAGTACAACAAATTATTGCTCTAAAAAGTTGTATCTTTCCTATTACTTTAAAAATAATTACTTGATTATATGTAACAATCAACATTTTCAGTATTTGTTACTTTAATTTATTAAGAATTAATTAGAATTGTAGATTTTTCGAACATCGATCATTCCTGTGGTTTGTTTTATCATATAAAAAATCTTGACAAAATAAAACCTAATTCTTAGCTTTCCATGGATTCACCGTGCGGAAACCGGGTCCATCACATGATAGTCAATAGTATTAGTTGTTCATTTTTCAAGTAGTAGTAAGTGCCTATTGATAATTGCGTGACAAACAGTTTGGATTTACACAGGGTTAGATCTATGCTTCATTTTAGATTTAAAAAATGCTATAGAAAGAATAAATAGATATATAATACATAATATGACATACTTGAGAATATCAGGCAATGGTTGAAGGACTTCCATTTTGACTAGTGTATATTCTTGCGGGCCAGCACCTTCCCCAGTGCTTCTATCATGGTCCATGCAAGGTTGCTTGTCCAGAGGAGAGAATACAGTGTAGCGTTTACCATACATAATCTTGTTACGTGCCTTAAGGTGATTGAATTGCCATCTTATAAATGAGTCATAAAATGGATTTGCATCTGTTGTAATGAATTTACGACGCCAATCTACCTGTAATACCATAAATATATATATAACAATTAGAAAAATATATAGAATTGTCTTATAGCTTCATATTCAGTTTCATTGTTGCTAATAGTCTTGTAGAGATGAAAAGACACCTTTCCTTAATTGTTACTTACACAACAATAAACAGTAAAAATGTTGGCTGTTATTCTAGTAGGTGGCTAGTAGATATATTTTTTTTAAGGAATATAATAAACAACAAGAATGAAGTGAACAAGAAATGTTAATTAATAAAATTCATTTAAATATTTAACATAAGAATATTTCAAACATATTTTCCATTAGTAAAATTATATTGCATTACATTTAAAACATAGAATATAACTTCTAGCTTTCCTCCAAACAAGCCATTATTTTTTAAAGTAATATGAACCAAAACTTTACAAAAATACTAAAGAACTGTGTCGAAAAGGGTTAATCAGTTTTACCTACAATGTCACAGACAGATACACTGACTCAGGCTTAAGAGTGCCAAAGAGGACAAAAGAAATGGATAGGATATTTAACTATTAAATAAGCAATATTTGGATATTTATTTCATATTGAGGTCCTAAAACTTTTCAGTAATTTTAATAAATTATAAGAACCCCTGAACTGCAGCTAATTATTCTGCTCCTGAAAAGGGCTGAATAATTATCTTGCCATTTGTAATTTCCAGAAAACTTGTTTTACCAAAGAAATTAAGAGCAATAATTTATTTTCTTTTAATTTGTAAACAATCTTAGTTATCCAGGTACCTAACTTAACTCGGCGTTCGTCGCACTCCTATAAGCAACACTTTTACCTAGTGATTGTTTTGTATTATAAATATTATTAATATGTTTATCCCTAGAGGATGTTTAGTCAAATGTTAAATAAAAGTAAGCAATCATCGCTAACTGTATTTATTAAACATTCAGGAGAAAGCTACAATTATATGGCAAAAAGTTAAATTTTTGGGCGACTACTACAAAAAACATAAAAGAATAATTTATCGTAAAAATATTTTAATCTTATAACTTAATTTTTTTTATAAAATAGTCTAAGTTTTTACTTAGGAACTTAATAATAAACATTTACTATATCTTACTTCTCAAAACCTACTTTGAAATGACAAAATAAAATTACAAAATAATGCAACAATCAGTCTAATAGTTTTAGGAACATGAGATGTTTTATAATGATTATTGAATTTTCTGTATCTATTCGGAGCATACAGGCTAAGTATGCTCTCTGCACAACATTTTCTGGCAGCTTTGGCAGCATCTGGCAGTTTTCATGTATGTATACATGAAAATGTAGAACTTGGGATTAATTGATAATATCAATAAGATTTCAATAAATAAACGTAATAAAATCGTTAACAAAACTTACGCTTTCACAAGTTGCCATCATCGACCATTTAGACAAAAATGCTATGTCTAAAGGTTGCCATGAATTAATATTTATAAATTGGAATAAAATATGTTTGATGATTTAGAATAGGAACGATTTTGTCTTCAATATTTTCTTTGTTGAAAGAAAGAAAATCTGTCAGGTATTCATTGCTGTTGTTTTGGCTTGTGGTTTGTTACTACATCTGATCAATTTAGCTAATTATATTGCAGTTTTTAAGTTGAGTTGAGCATCTGTTCCTACGTACTATATCTGTTGGTAGGGAATTCGCGAAAGGACGCTTTATTAACCCATTTATAACGACCGATCGTTATAAAGATCAAAAAATATACTGAGGAATACCCTCAATTTAAAAATAATAATGAGCTGATAACTTTTGACTCTTGTATACCAATCACCGCAGTGATCGTTTGACAGTGTTTCGGTGCATAGAAAATTAGTGACGAGGACAGTGTACCCTTGTTCTTTAGCAAAAAGAAGTCGAACCACCGAAGAAGCCCTAATTGTAGAACTCTGTAGTAGTTCGTCAACCTGAGTCATCTACATCTAGCTCAGCTCCAGTTATTAGCAGCAGGACAGCCGTTGTTGATCCAAATTCCAACCGTACCAAAAACTCAAAATTATACTTGAGAAATCGCCATAATCCACACGACCGACCACAATGGCAAGAAAACTATGGGCCAAGACAACTTGAAACGTCCATGTATTTCTTTGACGGTATGTTTGATGACTCGGTTATCGAACTATTGATCAAATATTCAAATATTTACGCGATTCAAAAGAATAAAGTGGGCAATGTGAAAACGAGTGAAATGAAGTGTTTCCTTGCTATACTTCTTTACAGTGGATATATCGTAGTTCCTGAAGATACATGTACTGGGAGAAATCATCAGACAGTGATTTTAGTATTATATATAACGCTTTATTTATTTATACTTTATTGCACACAGAAATACATATTTACAAAAAAAGATTAGATATATCATGCACACAGGCAAGCTTAACTCAACTATGAGTTCTCTTCCAGCAAACCTTTGTTAGAGTGAGAGCTTATATGTAATGGGTTACAAACAGTGCACAACAATTTATACTATGAACTAAGGTAATGAAAATAAGACAAAAATAAAAACAAAACAGAATCTACCAGTGGTAAATAAATATATACATAAACCTGCTTACTAATACTACATACTAAGTTACTTACGTAACTACGTACCTAATTATATAACATATCTATATATATATATATATATATATATATATATATATATATATAATAAACATATAATATATACATAAATATTAGCTGCCTGCCTGCTTAATTGATTGAAGAAAGTGTTCCTTTATTTTTCTCTTAAATACGTCAAGAGATGTTGTAGCGCGAATTGGGTGTGGAAGAGCATTCCACAAACGCACTGCCTGAACGGTAAATGAGCCGTCATACCGGCTTGAGGAGTGAGAAGACATTCGAAGAAGAAGTGAAGTGGTTGTACGTCAGATTTTTTCTCGCGGGACTAAATACTCAAAGCGTTCACGGAGATATGCGGGAGCATTGGAGTTATGAAGGATAGAATAGAGGAATGACAGAATATGACAATCTCGACGTCTCCGAATAGGTAGCCAATTCAACTGCGACCGAAACTCTGACACGTGGTCATACTTTCGGAGGCCGTAAATGAATCGGATACATAAGTTCTGTAGACGTTCGAGCTTGTTGAGAAGTTCTTCATTTGCATCCAGGAAACAGACATCGGCATAGTCAAGAAGAGGAAGTAGAAGTGATTGAGCAAGGTATATTTTAGTGCGAAAAGGCAGGAATTTCTGTAGCCGTTTTAGGGACTGAAATGAACAGTATACTTTCCTGCTTACTTCTGCAACGTGTTCGGACCATGACAATGTGCAGTCAATAAATATTCCAAGGTTTTTGGCACATTTGGAATAAGTTATGGGAACGTCATCGTAAATTACTGGAGGTGGACATATATGTGCTATTGTGTTAAGCATATACTGGCCACCAATAATGAGAGCTTGTGACTTAGATGGGTTTACCAGAAGGCCAAAGCTTTTGGCCCAATCGCTAATGTTACCAAGATCACTATTGATGGCGGCTACGGCTAAACTAAAATCCTCCACTTTAAAGTGACGATAAAGCTGCAGGTCGTCTGCGTAAAGATGGTAATTAGAAGAGATAATTTTGGTAATAGCATTGATAAATACCGAGAAGAGAAGAGGAGAGAGTATGACACCTTGAGGAACACCTGCAGCAAGATTACACCACTCGGAGGTAGCCTCGTCGTGATGCCCGACTGCGAGCGCCCTCGAAGATAAGAGTCAAACCACGCAATTACTGAAGACGAGATATTTAGAGAGGACAGGATACCAAGAAGGATGTCAAAGTCAACTGAATTAAAAGCGCTGCTGAAATCCAGTAACACCATAACCGTTAGTGATTTCCGCTCCATGGCCAATCGGATGTCATCTATTATTTTGACCAGAGCTGTAGCAGTGCTATGGCCAGGTCGGAAACCTGATTAGAAGGGACTCAGCAGGCCTTCGGAACAGAGATACCGACAGAGTTGCTGGTTTACAACTCTTTCAAGAACTTTGGATAGGATAGGAAGGACAAAAATTGGTCGGTACTGGGATAAGGAAGAAGGATTGGCAGATTTAGGAAGCGGTAGAATAAGGGCCTTTTTCCAAATAGAAGGGAAGGAACTTGTCTCCAGGGAGAAGTTAATAAGGTGAGTTATGATAGGAGCAAGTTCCTCTAGGATAAGGGAGATCATCTGTAGCTGGAGCCCGTCAACTCCTACAGCTTTGGTGGATATAGATTGGAAGGAGTTTTTGATATCTCGCTCAGTAACTGCTGTAAAAGAGAAAGAAGTACAATCTGGCATTGAAAGGTTAGAGAGGTATCTAAGAGTTGAAGATTTGGTGGTGGCACCCAATGCGACTGGTGGCTGTGAAAAGTAAGTGTTGAGGGCATTGAGATCGACAGCTGTAACACTGCCAGTTTCACTATTGCCAACACCAAGTGATTTTAGGAAATGCCATACTTTTGTAGTGCTGAGATTATTAATCGAGTTATGTATGTGGCGTCTTTTAGCATCTCGACACATAAGACTGCAGCGATTTCGGAGCTTTTTATATACGTCCCAATTCTCATTCGAAGCAACCTTTCTATATCGTCTTTTGGCCTTGTCGCGCTTAGACATAAGTTTTTTTATCTCATCGGACAGCAATGGTGCAGGTACATGTTTAACCTTCACTTTTTTATCGGAGCGTGGTAATTATATAAATCTAAAATTAAGTGTGTAAATGTGGCAACTTTTGTGTCCAAGTCGTTACAGTTGTAAACAGGAGACCAGTCAATACTGCCCGCATCCTCCCTTAAACGGTCCAGGACAATATTTTTAAAGCTGCGTATGAAGAGAAATTGAGACTTACGTCGGGGGCAGCGAATTTTGTATGAAAGATATACAAGATCATGATAGGAACGCTATGTCGAGCGATAGGTTTAATTTTATCATGAATCACCTCCACTTTTGTAACAATGCTTAGATAACTACTACTACACTTTTTCAATTTTCTGAATGAAATATTCCTGAATATGGCACCTTTAGAAGAAATGTACAGCATAGACGAGGCTATGGCACCTTATTATGGAGGACACAGCTCTAAACAATTTATACGTGGAAAACCGATTAGATGGGGATATAAGTTCTGGGTTGAGTAACTGGATTGGGATACGTACTATGGTTTGATCCGTACCAATGCCATGCGGCAATTATTACACCGGCTTATTGGCCGTTTTTGGCCGTATTTGGTATGGGAGCTAGCGTGATTTTGCGTTTTGCTGATCATTTACAATTTCATCACCTACGTCGACGTCAATTACGTCGATAGAGTCGATCATCTAGTAGAGTACAACGACTCTCAGCTTCGATGTTCGCTTTACAAAAAAAATACAAACTTCACCTGTCAAAAATGTAAAATCCACTTGCACCACATGTTTTGTTACTTATCGTACTCCTACATATATTTGTTTGTTAATTAACGATTTAATTTAGATAATAAAGCCTTTTTCAGAGTAATAACTGTGTTTCTTTAATTTAAAATAGGATACAATGGATAAAGTGGTTGTTATATGAGCGTTAACCTACCTGCCTATTACTACCGATCGTTAAAACGATACGTATTTTCCGAGCTTTCCTGAAAACTCAGTTTTTTTTTTGGTATTTTTCCATATGCATCAAGGTAACAATACTAAAAAATTATGTGATTCGGGACAAAAAAAAAGTTTCAGTAACAACTGGGTTAACGCAGTGTGTACGTGATAATGACGAGTTTGCAATCTGTTAATTGCAACATTCGCTTGTCTCGACTAAGTAGACATTCTTTTTCTGATGACAGTGAAGATCTGGTCAATACTATTCGACAGTGGACATATCCTAGAGATGTAAGTAGTTTACGACTAACATTCCGTATGTGAGTGACAGGGACGAACTCGTGTGATAACTTTTACGTGTTGAAAAGTAGTCCTTACTATTTAAATTACACCATTAGAATATGTATGTCTGCTAAAACTAATTTCAATACTATTCGAAAAACGTACATATTACATACCAAAATTGTTATTTGCATGTATTGCATTTCACATGGCTTGCATATAATGCTGTTGAGCACTCAGAACAATATTGAGCAATACTCCAAATCAGTACCTACATTGTTTCCAGATAACACCTGCTGATCATGTTTGCTGGCAGCTAGCTTCTTATTCTTATTCATCGGATAATATTCCCAGAAGACGAGTTGTTAGCCACCAAAGTGGGTGCGTTGTTTGCAGACGATCCATACTTAGAATTAGGCGACAACGCAGGATTTTGATTGAAGGGACAAATGAAGAAGAACAAAGAGTAGCTGATATAGTTACTACTTGGATTCAGCCACGAGAGGTATGATAATCATGTACCTACTAAATCTAGTATTAATTAAGAAATAAACTAATATAATTACTTCATACATTCATAATTAATATATTTTATTTCAGCTTCATTCTGAAGATGAAGCTTGTGTGCCATGTTGGATAAGAGCTAGAAGAACTAGTATTGCTTCACCAGCTGAAGACATTTTAGCCCCTTCATCTGCTCATGTGGATTGTGATCATTCTTTTTTAATAATCCTGACACCATTGCCCGTTTTCTGGAGCACCAACAGGTACCTATGATATATATACATATATATATATATATACATATATATATATATATTTATATATATATATATATATATATATATATATTTTTTTATGAATAGTTAGTAGATTATATGTATAATTTCCATGCTATCGATGTTATTATTTTGATATATTATTCATCTCATGAAATTAATTATTTACAGATGTCATCTATGAATAAAGTTTGTGGAGTTTGCTGGCACCAAGCTCGAGATTTGTTACATGTTCCGGAAGAACCAGAAGATAGACTCCGGCATATTGTCTTGCCCAATATAAGAAGAGCGGCGGAAACACCAAGGCATTGCATTTTTCAAGATTGCATTGAACATGAAAGAAAAATAGTGCCCGAAGAAACTGGGCGAGAAGTATTGATTAAGTATCAATTTTTTATACCAAGATGTGCTCGTGTTTGTTCTTCTCATAGACAAAAGGCAAATTATGAACAAAATATACCGCTGAGAATACCCTTGATAACTTTACTTCCATACATGTAGAAGAGATATTTTTTATACTTACTCATGGAAGGACTTTGTAATATCTCTTATGAAAATATTCAAAACTACCCTGATAACCAAGTGCAGTACTTTACAGGCATAAGTAAACAAGAACATTAACAAATATTAGATGCAACACCCAGGCTTAGTTATATGCATCATTAAAAGCCTTATTGTGAAAGTTAAGGACTGGACATTCGGGAGACAGATTATCTTGCTTATTTCAAGTACCAAGAAGGACCCTAGAGACGTTAATGTCTGTAGCAAGAAATATCTTGTTATCAGACTATGTTCCACAATTTCTTGGCTTTTCTCATTTAAGAAGGGAAGAAGTGGCAGCAAAAAATCCCTACATTGCCGATCATATTTTTGTTGAACCTGATGCACCAGCTGAACAAAAACCCGCAATAACAATCACTGATGCAACCTATACACAAAGAAGCAGTAATTATTTGTTCCAAAAGGATACATATTACCTACACAAATATAGGAATTTATTAAAACCATTTACCTCTGTGCATCTGATGGATATATAATAGATGTACGTGGACCATATAGGTCCACTACAAATGATGCAACTATAATGAATAACTTACTAAACGAAACCGAATTCAATGATTTTTACAGAGAAAATGATGTTTTTATTCTAGAAAGATGTTTTCGCGACTGCATGGAGAGTCTTCATCAGAAAGGATACCTAGGTCATATGCCTGAAAATAAAGAAGGATCACAGTTGTCAACTCTTGTCGCTAATAGATCACGCTGTGTAACTATAGACAGGTGGGTAGTAGAAGCTGTGAATGGTCGTTTTAAGCGAGATTTTAAAATATTCCGCCATAAATATTTTAACCATGGTTGTCTTCATCTAATGGCAGATTTTAAAATAGCAGCTGTTCTGCTGAATGCGTTTACTCCGCAGACAATATACATGCAGAGCAGTTTTTTTCAGTTATATATGAGCACCGTTTATATTATTTCCGCTTTCATGGAATTTACACATTAGAAGTATCCCGAGATAGACTAAATGGTTTAGAGGGCATAAACCCTATGTTGCTTCGAGCTAAAATAAAGTCCCGCCATTCTTCTGCTAAATCTTATTTTGTATTTCTGATGGTAGAAACAAACATGAATGGGCGGGACGCATTGAGAAATTACTGCTGCAACTGCATAGTAGGTTTAAGAACAGTTGGATGTTGTTCACACGTAATGAGTATTGTTTGGTACCTCAGTTATGCTCGCCATGAGGGTCTTACCCAACCTGCCCCCTTTTTAGATGAAGTAATTCTAAGACCAAATTAATAATAATTAAAATAAAATAAATGTACATAGAAAAACAAAGTACCTATTGTTTTATTTAACTCCACTCAAAACCTCACACAAAACATCTCACAACCTCAAACAAATGTACACTGGGTTATGGTCTTTTTAATTAACTGAACTAAAGAACTTTGCTGTGTAGTGACGGCATAGAATATCATCACCCCATATCATGTCCCACCCCATGATATGGGGTGATGATATTCTATGCCGTCACCACACATAGAAATCGTCCTACCAGAAAACGGGCAGCAGTGTTATTCTGTGAACTATGACCATCAAATTGTGATCGCCAACCCGCCTACCAAACGTGACGATTACGGCATTTACCCCCATTCTTCGTGGAGGCTCTTGTCCAGCAGTGGACGTAATTTGGCCGACACGATGAATGAGCTTTGACAAACAAACTCAAAAGCAGAGCATCATTATCAAACTGTTGGACATAGGGCATTTCCTAATGCAACCTTAAAGAAATAAACGTTCATTCCGAACTTGACGCAAACGTGAAAATCCTTACCTGGTCGCGGGTTGGGTTAGGAATATGCTAAAACAATATTTATTTCTAACTGGTAGTACGATACGCGACCATACGAAAATAACCAGGCTATTTATGCCAAAAGCTGACTTAAATGACGAACCATTAAATGAATGGCAATGTAGATGGAATACCTCAACCAAGGGTCGCCATCTGCACCAGTTCTTTCCGGACGTAGCGAACGGTTAAATATAACTTGGCGAATCATAGACCGTTGTTTTGCACAATTTCTTACCGGACACGGCAATTTTAAAAGTAAATTGTTTAGTTACAAATTAGTATCACCAATCTGTCTGTGCTCAACTTCCAGTAACGAATATGAACAAACCGCTCACGACATCCTTTGGGAGTGTGATCTCTGGCAAAATCAGCGTTTATAGCAACATAGGGTTTATGCCCTCTAAACCATTTAGTCTATCTCGGGATACTTCTAATGTGTAAATTCCATGAAAGCGGAAATAATATAAACGGTGCTCATATATAACTGAAAAAAACTGCTCTGCATGTATATTGTCTGCGGAGTAAACGCATTCAGCAGAACAGCTGCTATTTTAAAATCTGCCATTAGATGAAGACAACCATGGTTAAAATATTTATGGCGGAATATTTTAAAATCTCGCTTAAAACGACCATTCACAGCTTCTACTACCCACCTGTCTATAGTTACACAGCGTGATCTATTAGCGACAAGAGTTGACAACTGTGATCCTTCTTTATTTTCAGGCATATGACCTAGGTATCCTTTCTGATGAAGACTCTCCATGCAGTCGCGAAAACATCTTTCTAGAATAAAAACATCATTTTCTCTGTAAAAATCATTGAATTCGGTTTCGTTTAGTAAGTTATTCATTATAGTTGCATCATTTGTAGTGGACCTATATGGTCCACGTACATCTATTATATATCCATCAGATGCACAGAGGTAAATGGTTTTAATAAATTCCTATATTTGTGTAGGTAATATGTATCCTTTTGGAACAAATAATTACTGCTTCTTTGTGTATAGGTTGCATCAGTGATTGTTATTGCGGGTTTTTGTTCAGCTGGTGCATCAGGTTCAACAAAAATATGATCGGCAATGTAGGGATTTTTTGCTGCCACTTCTTCCCTTCTTAAATGAGAAAAGCCAAGAAATTGTGGAACATAGTCTGATAACAAGATATTTCTTGCTACAGACATTAACGTCTCTAGGGTCCTTCTTGGTACTTGAAATAAGCAAGATAATCTGTCTCCCGAATGTCCAGTCCTTAACTTTCACAATAAGGCTTTTAATGATGCATATAACTAAGCCTGGGTGTTGCATCTAATATTTGTTAATGTTCTTGTTTACTTATGCCTGTAAAGTACTGCACTTGGTTATCAGGGTAGTTTTGAATATTTTCATAAGAGATATTACAAAGTCCTTCCATGAGTAAGTATAAAAAATATCTCTTCTACATGTATGGAAGTAAAGTTATCAAGGGTATTCTCAGCGGTATATTTTGTTCATAATTTGCCTTTTGTCTATGAGAAGAACAAACACGAGCACATCTTGGTATAAAAAATTGATACTTAATCAATACTTCTCGCCCAGTTTCTTCGGGCACTATTTTTCTTTCATGTTCAATGCAATCTTGAAAAATGCAATGCCTTGGTGTTTCCGCCGCTCTTCTTATATTGGGCAAGACAATATGCCGGAGTCTATCTTCTGGTTCTTCCGGAACATGTAACAAATCTCGAGCTTGGTGCCAGCAAACTCCACAAACTTTATTCATAGATGACATCTGTAAATAATTAATTTCATGAGATGAATAATATATCAAAATAATAACATCGATAGCATGGAAATTATACATATAATCTACTAACTATTCATAAAAAAAAATATATATATATATATATATATATATAAATATATATATATATATGTATATATATATATATATGTATATATATCATAGGTACCTGTTGGTGCTCCAGAAAACGGGCAATGGTGTCAGGATTATTAAAAAAGAATGATCACAATCCACATGAGCAGATGAAGGGGCTAAAATGTCTTCAGCTGGTGAAGCAATACTAGTTCTTCTAGCTCTTATCCAACATGGCACACAAGCTTCATCTTCAGAATGAAGCTGAAATAAAATATATTAATTATGAATGTATGAAGTAATTATATTAGTTTATTTCTTAATTAATACTAGATTTAGTAGGTACATGATTATCATACCTCTCGTGGCTGAATCCAAGTAGTAACTATATCAGCTACTCTTTGTTCTTCTTCATTTGTCCCTTCAATCAAAATCCTGCGTTGTCGCCTAATTCTAAGTATGGATCGTCTGCAAACAACGCACCCACTTTGGTGGCTAACAACTCGTCTTCTGGGAATATTATCCGATGAATAAGAATAAGAAGCTAGCTGCCAGCAAACATGATCAGCAGGTGTTATCTGGAAACAATGTAGGTACTGATTTGGAGTATTGCTCAATATTGTTCTGAGTGCTCAACAGCATTATATGCAAGCCATGTGAAATGCAATACATGCAAATAACAATTTTGGTATGTAATATGTACGTTTTTCGAATAGTATTGAAATTAGTTTTAGCAGACATACATATTCTAATGGTGTAATTTAAATAGTAAGGACTACTTTTCAACACGTAAAAGTTATCACACGAGTTCGTCCCTGTCACTCACATACGGAATGTTAGTCGTAAACTACTTACATCTCTAGGATATGTCCACTGTCGAATAGTATTGACCAGATCTTCACTGTCATCAGAAAAAGAATGTCTACTTAGTCGAGACAAGCGAATGTTGCAATTAACAGATTGCAAACTCGTCATTATCACGTACACACTGCGTTAACCCAGTTGTTACTGAAACTTTTTTTTTGTCCCGAATCACATAATTTTTTAGTATTGTTACCTTGATGCATATGGAAAAATACCAAAAAAAAAACTGAGTTTTCAGGAAAGCTCGGAAAATACGTATCGTTTTAACGATCGGTAGTAATAGGCAGGTAGGTTAACGCTCATATAACAACCACTTTATCCATTGTATCCTATTTTAAATTAAAGAAACACAGTTATTACTCTGAAAAAGGCTTTATTATCTAAATTAAATCGTTAATTAACAAACAAATATATGTAGGAGTACGATAAGTAACAAAACATGTGGTGCAAGTGGATTTTACATTTTTGACAGGTGAAGTTTGTATTTTTTTTGTAAAGCGAACATCGAAGCTGAGAGTCGTTGTACTCTACTAGATGATCGACTCTATCGACGTAATTGACGTCGACGTAGGTGATGAAATTGTAAATGATCAGCAAAACGCAAAATCACGCTAGCTCCCATACCAAATACGGCCAAAAACGGCCAATAAGCCGGTGTAATAATTGCCGCATGGCATTGGTACGGATCAAACCATAGTACGTATCCCAATCCAGTTACTCAACCCAGAACTTATATCCCCATCTAATCGGTTTTCCACGTATAAATTGTTTAGAGCTGTGTCCTCCATAATAAGGTGCCATAGCCTCGTCTATGCTGTACATTTCTTCTAAAGGTGCCATATTCAGGAATATTTCATTCAGAAAATTGAAAAAGTGTAGTAGTAGTTATCTAAGCATTGTTACAAAAGTGGAGGTGATTCATGATAAAATTAAACCTATCGCTCGACATAGCGTTCCTATCATGATCTTGTATATCTTTCATACAAAATTCGCTGCCCCCGACGTAAGTCTCAATTTCTCTTCATACGCAGCTTTAAAAATATTGTCCTGGACCGTTTAAGGGAGGATGCGGGCAGTATTGACTGGTCTCCTGTTTACAACTGTAACGACTTGGACACAAAAGTTGCCACATTTACACACTTAATTTTAGATTTATATAATTACCACGCTCCGATAAAAAAGTGAAGGTTAAACATGTACCTGCACCATTGCTGTCCGATGAGATAAAAAAACTTATGTCTAAGCGCGACAAGGCCAAAAGACGATATAGAAAGGTTGCTTCGAATGAGAATTGGGACGTATATAAAAAGCTCCGAAATCGCTGCAGTCTTATGTGTCGAGATGCTAAAAGACGCCACATACATAACTCGATTAATAATCTCAGCACTACAAAAGTATGGCATTTCCTAAAATCACTTGGTGTTGGCAATAGTGAAACTGGCAGTGTTACAGCTGTCGATCTCAATGCCCTCAACACTTACTTTTCACAGCCACCAGTCGCATTGGGTGCCACCACCAAATCTTCAACTCTTAGATACCTCTCTAACCTTTCAATGCCAGATTGTACTTCTTTCTCTTTTACAGCAGTTACTGAGCGAGATATCAAAAACTCCTTCCAATCTATATCCACCAAAGCTGTAGGAGTTGACGGGCTCCAGCTACAGATGATCTCCCTTATCCTAGAGGAACTTGCTCCTATCATAACTCACCTTATTAACTTCTCCCTGGAGACAAGTTCCTTCCCTTCTATTTGGAAAAAGGCCCTTATTCTACCGCTTCCTAAATCTGCCAATCCTTCTTCCTTATCCCAGTACCGACCAATTTTTGTCCTTCCTATCCTATCCAAAGTTCTTGAAAGAGTTGTAAACCAGCAACTCTGTCGGTATCTCTGTTCCGAAGGCCTGCTGAGTCCCTTCTAATCAGGTTTCCGACCTGGCCATAGCACTGCTACAGCTCTGGTCAAAATAATAGATGACATCCGATTGGCCATGGAGCGGAAATCACTAACGGTTATGGTGTTACTGGATTTCAGCAGCGCTTTTAATTCAGTTGACTTTGACATCCTTCTTGGTATCCTGTCCTCTCTAAATATCTCGTCTTCAGTAATTGCGTGGTTTGACTCTTATCTTCGAGGGCGCTCGCAGTCGGGCATCACGACGAGGCTACCTCCGAGTGGTGTAATCTTGCTGCAGGTGTTCCTCAAGGTGTCATACTCTCTCCTCTTCTCTTCTCGGTATTTATCAATGCTATTACCAAAATTATCTCTTCTAATTACCATCTTTACGCAGACGACCTGCAGCTTTATCGTCACTTTAAAGTGGAGGATTTTAGTTTAGCCGTAGCCGCCATCAATAGTGATCTTGGTAACATTAGCGATTGGGCCAAAAGCTTTGGCCTTCTGGTAAACCCATCTAAGTCACAAGCTCTCATTATTGGTGGCCAGTATATGCTTAACACAATAGCACATATATGTCCACCTCCAGTAATTTACGATGACGTTCCCATAACTTATTCCAAATGTGCCAAAAACCTTGGAATATTTATTGACTGCACATTGTCATGGTCCGAACACGTTGCAGAAGTAAGCAGGAAAGTATACTGTTCATTTCAGTCCCTAAAACGGCTACAGAAATTCCTGCCTTTTCGCACTAAAATATACCTTGCTCAATCACTTCTACTTCCTCTTCTTGACTATGCCGATGTCTGTTTCCTGGATGCAAATGAAGAACTTCTCAACAAGCTCGAACGTCTACAGAACTTATGTATCCGATTCATTTACGGCCTCCGAAAGTATGACCACGTGTCAGAGTTTCGGTCGCAGTTGAATTGGCTACCTATTCGGAGACGTCGAGATTGTCATATTCTGTCATTCCTCTATTCTATCCTTCATAACTCCAATGCTCCCGCATATCTCCGTGAACGCTTTGAGTATTTAGTCCCGCGAGAAAAAATCTGACGTACAACCACTTCACTTCTTCTTCGAATGTCTTCTCACTCCTCAAGCCGGTATGACGGCTCATTTACCGTTCAGGCAGTGCGTTTGTGGAATGCTCTTCCACACCCAATTCGCGCTACAACATCTCTTGACGTATTTAAGAGAAAAATAAAGGAACACTTTCTTCAATCAATTAAGCAGGCAGGCAGCTAATATTTATGTATATATTATATGTTTATTATATATATATATATATATATATATATATATATAATAAACATATATAGATATGTTAGTAGACATATATAGATATGTTATATAATTAGGTACGTAGTTACGTAAGTAACTTAGTATGTAGTATTAGTAAGCAGGTTTATGTATATATTTATTTACCACTGGTAGATTCTGTTTTGTTTTTATTTTTGTCTTATTTTCATTACCTTAGTTCATAGTATAAATTGTTGTGCACTGTTTGTAACCCATTACATATAAGCTCTCACTCTAACAAAGGTTTGCTGGAAGAGAACTCATAGTTGAGTTAAGCTTGCCTGTGTGCATGATATATCTAATCTTTTTTTGTAAATATGTATTTCTGTGTGCAATAAAGTATAAATAAATAAAGCGTTATATATAATACTAAAATCACTGTCTGATGATTTCTCCCAGTACATGTATCTTCAGGAACTACGATATATCCACTGTAAAGAAGTATAGCAAGGAAACACTTCATTTCACTCGTTTTCACATTGCCCACTTTATTCTTTTGAATCGCGTAAATATTTGAATATTTGATCAATAGTTCGATAACCGAGTCATCAAACATACCGTCAAAGAAATACATGGACGTTTCAAGTTGTCTTGGCCCATAGTTTTCTTGCCATTGTGGTCGGTCGTGTGGATTATGGCGATTTCTCAAGTATAATTTTGAGTTTTTGGTACGGTTGGAATTTGGATCAACAACGGCTGTCCTGCTGCTAATAACTGGAGCTGAGCTAGATGTAGATGACTCAGGTTGACGAACTACTACAGAGTTCTACAATTAGGGCTTCTTCGGTGGTTCGACTTCTTTTTGCTAAAGAACAAGGGTACACTGTCCTCGTCACTAATTTTCTATGCACCGAAACACTGTCAAACGATCACTGCGGTGATTGGTATACAAGAGTCAAAAGTTATCAGCTCATTATTATTTTTAAATTGAGGGTATTCCTCAGTATATTTTTTGATCTTTATAACGATCGGTCGTTATAAATGGGTTAATAAAGCGTCCTTTCGCGAATTCCCTACCAACAGATATAGTACGTAGGAACAGATGCTCAACTCAACTTAAAAACTGCAATATAATTAGCTAAATTGATCAGATGTAGTAACAAACCACAAGCCAAAACAACAGCAATGAATACCTGACAGATTTTCTTTCTTTCAACAAAGAAAATATTGAAGACAAAATCGTTCCTATTCTAAATCATCAAACATATTTTATTCCAATTTATAAATATTAATTCATGGCAACCTTTAGACATAGCATTTTTGTCTAAATGGTCGATGATGGCAACTTGTGAAAGCGTAAGTTTTGTTAACGATTTTATTACGTTTATTTATTGAAATCTTATTGATATTATCAATTAATCCCAAGTTCTACATTTTCATGTATACATACATGAAAATAAATGGCTCAGTTGTCTTAATAATTGGTACAAATTATATAGCTGAACAACAAAAGAAGTATGCGGTACAAATTCTACCATTCTCTTTTCGCGCGCAGAATCATACATTGCTGCTCGTCTTTGAACTTCATGCTCAACCGGAAGTGCGCTATTAAATGGTGTAAAGACCAGACTACATGTAGTTCTTATGATGGCCTAAAACGTATAAATAAAATAAATATCTTGAGACAAATAACACACTGTTATCTGATCCCAAACTAGGCAGAGCCTGTACTATGCAGACAACTGATAAACAAACGTATATATTTTTAAATACATACATATTAAAGATTAATTATGCCCAGACAACGAACCAAGAACCCACGACCTCTACCTTTAGCAGGCAGGGTCCAACAGGCCAGTCTAATATATTAATCAATACGTCGTATGGAATGGTGTGCCGACTAAACGCTTTCACAGAAGAGGTTAATTCCGTCAGGTAATCATCATTATGTACAGAACATCAAGCTACTCCAATCTGTAAAAGTAAAGTGAAACTTATGGTTTTGTGATAAAGATGAAAATCTATAAAAGAAATTTGACAGATTGGGGTAGCTGGATGTGCTGGCGTCTGTACACTGCTAGAATAAATAATATAATATATAGGGACAATGTCACACAGATCATCCTAGCCCCAAACTAAGCAAAGCTTGTACTATGGGTACCAGGCGACGATATACATACTTATATAGATAGATAAATACTTAAATACATAGAAAACATCCATGACTCAGAAACAAATATTCGTGCTCATCACACAAATATTTGCACTTACCGGGATTCGAACCCAGGACCACCAGCTTCATAGGCAGGAGCACTACCAACTAGGTTACGATGACCGCCGAAAACTCGGACTGCAGACAACGTAAAATATAAAGACATGGATGACGTATAAATAGATTTTATTACATAATAAATGTATAATGCCATAGTATAATATTTAACAGTAGGCTATTTAAGCCAACGCTACGTGGGAGCGCTTGGCGTGAACAGTCGCTCTAGGCCGGCACCCTCGGGCGCGTCGATGGCACTGCGGGGCTTGTCTTTGACTACGTGCATGCTTGGCAGGTCTAGGATAAACACTTCCTTCTTGAACAGTTGACCCACATTGCGTCCAATTAACTGAAATTAAATGTTAAAAATTTAAATACATATACGAAAAGTTTTTAACGTGAAGCTGGGCAAACGATTCGGTAATGAGCTGAGAGTGGGGCAATTCGGAACTGGAGATCGGAACCCCCGGAGCCAAATGCTGGCCGACTTCATGGAGGGACTCTTTATGATGAATTCCTTCTTCAGGAAGCCGGATCACCGCAAATGGACCTGGGTGAGCCCCAATGGTAAACCTAAAAATGAGATAGACTTTATCTTGTCGACGAGACGACAGATGTTCAATGATGTCTCCGTGATCAAAGCGGTTAAAACCGGGAACGATCACAGACTGGTCAGAGGCTCATTGAACCTAAATGTCAAACTCCAAAGGTCCCGACTGATAAAGTCTACGCTCCGACCTTTACCTATCCACGTCCAAAACTCCGAACCATTTCAGCTCGAACTGCAAAACCGTTTCGAATGCCTAGCAGACTGCGAGGAAGTGGACTCATACTATGACAGGCTCGTAGAAGCTGTCCATACGGCTGAGTCTAAGGTCTTCAAGGCCCGTCATACAAACAGAACTAAAAAGATCTCTGACTTTACCCTGCAACTTATGGAAGAAAGACGGAAAATAGTTCTGACATCCTCAGATGATGCTACCAGATATCGGCAGCTCAACAGACAGATCTCAAAGTCTTTGACTCGCGACACGCGTCAATGTAATACAAATAGTATCAAAGAGGCCATCGGGCGGAACAAAGGCTCCAAAGTGTTCGCAAGAGCTCTGTCTGTTGGAAAGAGCCAACTGACGAAGCTGAAGACTGAGGATGGTACAATCGTCACGTCTAAACCTGAGTTGCTGGAAGAGATCGAGAAGTTCTACGGACAGTTATATACGACAACACAGCCACCTGTCAAAAGTCATGCCTCAGATCCCAGAGCACGACTAACCCGACATTACACCGAAGACATCCCGGACGTCAGCCTGTACGAGATTAGAATGGCTCTCAGACAACTCAAGAACCACAAGGCGCCTGGTGATGATGGAGTTACAGCTGAGCTTCTGAAGGCGGGTGGTACACCAATCCTACGGGCCCTTCAGAAGTTACTTAACTCCGTCATACTAGATGGTCAAACGCCACAAGCATGGCACAGAAGTGTGGTGGTGCTCTTCTTCAAAAAGGGCGACAAAACCCTATTGAAGAACTATAGACCTATCACACTGCTGAGCCATGTTTAAAAGTTGTTTTCGAGGGTCGTTACGAACCGTCTCGCACGCAGGTTTGACGACTTCCAGCCTCCCGAACAAGACGGTTTCCGAAAAGGCTTTAGTACCATAGACCACACACGTACGCTGCGGCAGGTTATACATAAGACCGAAGAGTATAACCAGCCATTATGCTTAGCGTTTGTGGACTATGAGAAAGCCTTTGATTCGATCGAAACTTGGGCCGTACTGAGGTCTCTCCAAAGGTGCCAAATCGACTACCGGTATATCGAGGTGATAAAGTGCTTGTATGAAAACGCGACTATGTCAGTGCGACTCCAGGACCAGAACTCGAAACCTATCCACTTGCAGCGAGGCGTGAGACAGGGAGATGTTATATCTCCGAAACTGTTCACCGCTGCATTGGAAGATGTCTTCAAGCTTCTGGACTGGAAAGGCTATGGCATCAATGTGAATGGCGAGTACATCACTCACATTCGATTTGCCGATGATATAGTAGTCATGGCTGAGACCATGGAAGACCTCGGTACAATGCTCGATGACCTCAGCAGAGTCTCTCAACAAGTGGGTCTGAAAATAAACATGGATAAGACGAAAATCATGTCAAACGTCCATGTTGCACCCACTCAATTGAAAGTTGGTGACTCTGCACTCGAAGTTGTAGAGAACTATATTTACCTAGGACAGACCATCCAACTAGGTAGGTCCAACTTCGAGAAGGACGTCAATCGTGGAATCCAACTCGGCTGGGCAGCGTTCGGGTAGCTACGTAACATTTTCTCGTCTAAAATACCGCAGTGTCTCAAGTCGAAAGTCTTCGACCAGCGTGTGTTGCCAGTGATGACTTACGGAACAGAGACGTGGTCGCTCACTATGGGCCTTATTAGAAGGCTCAAGGTCACCCAAAGAGCAATGGAGAGGGCTATGCTCGGAGTTTCCCTGCGGGATCGAATCAGAAATGTCGAAATCCGCAGGCGAACCAAAGTCACCGACATAGCCCGAAGAATTGCAAAACTGAAGTGGCAGTGGGCGGCCCACATAGCTCGTAGAACCGATGGCCGTTGGGGCAGAAAGGTTCTTGAGTGGCGACCACGAATCGGAAGACGCAGCGTGGGCAGGCCGGATGATCTTGTGCGGGTCGCTGGAAACTGCTGGAACCGGCAATTGTGGAGATCTTTGAGGGGAGACCTTTGTCCAGCAGTAGACGTCTTTCGGCTGATATGATGATGATTATGACACGAAAAGTTACAACGACACTTATTCTACGCTCATGTTAATTCTTCTAATGTGCAATTTTTCTACATGTAATATTTTTTTATTGGTGATGATTCTAAGAGGGTTTCACTGCTCCAGCGGATATTAGCTCCAGAGGCGACCCCTTTTGGGGGCCCGATTTGAGGATTTGAATACACATCAAGCCATACACATAAATTACGTGACCCGACGATACTAAAGGAAAACTACTAGAGAATAGGTTCATGTTTTAGTTAATATACATTATTTCTTGATGATTATAAGCAGGAAAACAGCAGCATTTGGTATAAAACTGATGAAAAATATATTCGGACATATTTTGCATCATTTCGCTTTGTTGTGACCTGGATTTAAACATACCTACTATAAGTACTATTTCATTTAATATTTCACATAGTGGGTTTCGTAAATCAAACATCTGAAAATTATAGTATAGAAAATAAATTTTTGAATACCATTTTCACTACTGTTTATAAAATTTGTACCATGGACTGATTTTAACAAGCGTTCAAGAGATTTCATATCATCTTGAAAACAATTTGAACTAACCCTTTTATTTCATAAAACACCTACGTGTTTTACACATCCTACAATAATGTACAAATTGGGGGACATAACAGGTCCGCGGCGGTCACCAGCTACGTATGCACTTAAACAAGGAATCCCGTGCAAACGTGCTTCATTGTTACTGCTGAAATTGCATCTTTTGTGTTCGAATTGTATTTTTGTGGATAATAGTAATTGTACTATTATCCACTAAAAATGCATCATATTAATAAGAAAAACGAATGAACGCCCAAATAGTGTTGTGATATTATGAATAACGTTCGAGATAACATGCAGTATAGCGAACCCGCGTTCCGGGGGCTTCTCCTAACAGGCGCCTAGAGAACGTTAGACAGGTTAAGTTTAGTCGGTGTGAGTCCGACATACCTACCCGGAGGCCGGAGACACTTTTTGCGGGTGGAATGCATAAGCCGGTCAATGTCACTGTTTACCTTAGAAGTGATCTTCTTGAACAGGTCTCGTTTGCTCTTGTCGATCTTGTTGGGCTTGTTGGAGTTGTTGGCGAGCTTCTCGTCGAGGCGGTGCAGGTCGTGCGCGTCCACGTCGGGGATTGCGCGCAGCACCGTGGCCACGCTGGGGAACAGCGGCCGCAGCACTTCGTACATCTGACAGGGGCACGAGAGAACAGAGTTAGAGACACGCCAGCATTGCCTCCATTGCGTTACGAGATATCGATGCAATGCGTCTATGTAGGCACTTTTTATTTAAAAATTAAAACCGGCCAAGTGCGAGTCGGAGTCGCCCATGAAGGGTTCCGTAGCAGCAAGAATTTTAGTTGATTAAATGAAAGGTAAAGTGCAAACTATTCATTTGAGAAAAAAAAATACTAGAAACCTCAATATCATTTCTAAAGACCTATCCATAGATACGCTACATTTAAGGGTACGATGAAACAAAAAAATTTGAGTTTCAGTTCTATGTATGGGGAGCTCCCAATATTATTATTCTTTTTCTATTTTTGTGTGAAAATCTTAATGCAGTTCACAGAATACATCTACTTAACAAGTTTTAACAGTACAGCTCTTATAGTTTCCGAAAAAGTGACTGTGACATACAGACAGTCATCAAGAATTTATAAGGGTTCCGTTTTTTGTCATTTGGCTAAGGATGATTATGCTCTGTGATGCATACCACTTTTTCAGATAGCCAAATTTATATCCATTATAGTCTATTCTATGATGTATGTCTACGACGATAAGGTCTATATCGGCTTGTTTGGTGAAATAAAACTTTTTAATACGTCTTTACTCAACGGGTATTTATTGCACACTGCCTTCTTTACAATTTATTTCTTAGATGAGTGGACTGTATGAACGTAATTTGAGAGTGTGAAGTATGAGTGTGCGTGAAAGGTTACTACTAACGTAATGTGAACCTAATCTACTTAGACATACCGCCCACCAAAGGACGTAGTACTTTATAAACTCAAAAAAAAATGATCGATATACAAAACACAAAAAAGCCTTAGAACATAAATTAAGGATCCAGAACACATTAAAGTGTACATTGTGAGTACCTACTTATGTCTAACAATCTTTGTATGTGTACCTATTAGTAATACTGGTATGTACTTAAATGCTATACTTAAAAATAACATTCATATAAAATATATGTCTTTGAAATTTTAATATGTTAACGTTTTTACAAGGATGAGTGAGCTCCGCCCACCGTGATACAAAAGACAACATTTAAGCGACAAAATGCTAATGATTTAGCAAACAAAACCTTGCATAGAAATGTAACAAAGAAGACATAACATTTGCAGTATAAAAGTTATGATACATTTTGTATATTTTAGGTATTTTACATTTACGGTTCTTGATAACTGGTAAGAAGGTACAAGGTACATAGATATCTATTATTGTAACATCATAGTTAAGTTAACATTACAATAGTGAGTAAACAATAAAATTCACTTAGGTAATAAACATAATTTACTAATGGGACGTTTAAATTCGCCATTCTTACATTTAACAGATACAACTCGTGCAATATTGTCTGGCCCTAAATATTTTTTAGTTATTTTCCCTAAAATCCATTTAGCAGGTGGGATATTATCATCTCTTAAAATTACAACATCACCAACTTCGGGTTCAGATTTTTTAGTGTTCCATTTGTATCGCTGATTAAGATTAACCAAGTACTCCCTATACCAACGTTTCCAAAAGTTATTTACTATTTTTTGTGTTAATCGCCATCTATCCAAACCTACAATGTTATGATTAGAATTATCTTCATCGGGAATACTTATCAACAGTTCACCTATGAGGAAATGTCCCGGTGTTAGAGCTTGAGGTTCGTTAGGATCATCACTCATTGCTGTGATTGGTCGAGAATTAAGACAGGCTTCGACCTGTGCTAAAACAGTAGATAACTCCTCATATGTGAGTGTGCTATCTCCGATCACCTTAAATAAATGTGTTTTAACGCTGCGAACTCCAGCCTCCCACAGACCACCAAAATTAGGAGAATGTGGAGGTATGAAGTGCCATGTTGTGTGCTCTAAGCTCAATAACTCTTCAATTTCACGTGGCACAGTTGACTTAGCTCGATCGAACATCTCACGAAGCTGTCTGTTGGCACCAACAAAATTAGTGCCGTTGTCGCTATATAAATCTTGACAGTGACCTCTTCGTGCTGTGAAACGCTTAAACGCTGCAATGAATGCCTTGGATGACAGATCTGTTACTACCTCTAAATGAATGGCTCGCGTAACCATACAAATAAATAAACAAACATATCCTTTATAGGATTTCGACCCTCTACCGGGTGAAAATCTCACGCTAATAGGCCCCATATAGTCACAACCAGATGATTTAAAAGGTCTGGTTGGTTTCAACCTAACATCTGGGATTTGACCCATCAGTTGGGTGCTTTTAGACCTAGAATATCTTAAACATTTCACACAGGATCTGTAGTGACTTTTAACTATCTCTTTTGCTCGTAATATCCAATATTTCGTTTTTAAATAGCACAACATAGCTTGTGGTCCACCGTGAAAGGTTTTGAGATGAGCATCACTAACTATAAGACTGGTAAGATGGCTCTTAGCAGGCATAACTATGGGATGCTTCGTATCATAAGTTACTTCTGACTCATCAATACGACCGCCAACTCTTAGCATCCCATTTTCATCAAA
Source organism: Pseudoips prasinana (assembly GCA_951640165.1). Classification (NCBI taxonomy): domain Eukaryota; kingdom Metazoa; phylum Arthropoda; class Insecta; order Lepidoptera; family Nolidae; genus Pseudoips; species Pseudoips prasinana. The sequence goes on from OX621239.1 coordinate 13,667,405, forward strand.
AAAGGGATAAAGAGTGCGAAGCTTACCTTTTTTGGGGACTGAATTCTGCAACTTTAACTGTTTTATGTCTTCACTAAAATTCTCTCTTTGAACCTGTGTGATGCATATAATTAAACTCCTATCTTTCTCTGCCGGTGTAATATTATTCGCATATAATTTTCGTTTTTCCTTTGGTAATCTTAAATTCTGTAAAACTCTTCTCCAATACGAAATAGCTTTTAAGGTTTTGGCAAGTGATGAAAACATAGTCCAGATGAATTTATTTTCCAATACAGGTAAAGCAGTTAAAGATGTATGTTTTTCTTCTTCATGGGTGTCCTCGATAATATCAGCGTTATCAAACTCTGTACTTCCTTGTGAAAGCCAAGAAGGTCCTGACCACCATAATGAATGTTCAAGTAAATCTTGTGTAGCGATGCCTCTCGAAACACAGTCAGCTGGATTCGAATCAGTTGTAACATGTTTCCATTGTCTGTAGTCTAAAATATTTAGAATTTCTGACACACGATTGCTCACAAAAGTAGTCCAGCGGCTAGACCCTCCTCTCAGCCAGGCTAGAACTATTGTTGAGTCGGACCACGCAAACAAGTTCTCTTTCGAAATGTTCATTATTTGTGAAACCTCAAATAATAATTTTGCTGCTAGAGCTGCACCGCATAGTTCTAGTCTAGGAATTGATATCTCCTTCTCAATAGGAGCAACTTTGCTTTTTGCTGATACCAAACTCACAAATGTTTCGTTGTTATTATTAATAACACGAATGTATACAGTAGCACCATACGCTACCTTTGAAGCATCAGCAAATGCATGCAACTCAACCTTTGACCCTGGACTAAAACAATACCATCGTGGTATGTTTATCTTATGTAAATATATCAAACTTTCTCTAAACTGTAACCATTCACTCGTTAAATCTGCAGTCAGTACATCATCCCAATCAAGCTTCGACCTCCACAGTTTTTGGATAAATATTTTTGCCTTGATTATCACGGGCGCAATCCATCCTAACGGGTCATATAGTCGGGCCACATCCGACAATACTTGCCGTTTAGTAATAGGTTGTTTGACGTCTGGTAAGTCGAGTGAATACTGAAAGCAATCCATATTCTTATTCCATTTTAAGCCTAATACCTTCATGACAGTAGTTGATTTTAATCTTAATGAATCGGCACTACTGTGATTATTCTCTCCTATATGTGTCAATAAGTCTTGATTATTGCTACTAAACTTTTGCAGTTCGAAGCCACCACTGTTCATCAACTTGTTCATTTCGTTATATATGTGTATAGCCTCTGGTAGTGTCTCACAGCCCGTCAGGAGATCATCAATGTAATAATCCGTCTTTGCTATGCTTGATGCAGTAGGAAACCTTGCATGTTCTACATCAGCTAACCTTTGAAGGGTTTTCACGGCCAAATAAGGAGCACATGCAGTACCGAAGGTCACACGCAATAATTTAAAATGTTGTAGCGGCTCGTTTGTTTGTGGTCTCCATACAATTCTTTGGAAGTCTGAGTCCTCGGAATCGACTTTCACCATTCTGAACATCTTAATGATATCAGCTACTATGCAAATCCTGTGGCTTCTCCAACGCATCAGGATGTGTCTCAAATCCTGTTGTAACTTGGGACCTACCATCAGGTTATCATTAAGTGAAAAGTTGTTCAATCCTTTACATGACCCATCGAAAACAACTCGCACTTTTGTGGTGTCTTTATCTTCTCTAACCACAGCGTGGTGCGGGAGATAAACCGCCTTAGGATTATCTATGTCTTTCTTATTTATTGGTATCATGTGATTCATTGTAAGATATTCTTGTAGAACATTGTTATATGTTTCCTTTAAGGTAGGATCCTTCTGCAGTCTATTTTCTAAATACTTATATCTTCTTGTAGCTATAACTACTGATTTTCCATATTGACACTCTGGATCTTCTTTATCAAAAGGTAGCTTAACTATAAATCTTCCTTCTTTATCTCGTGTAGTTGTCCGGTCATAAAATTCTTCACATCGTTGTTCTATGTCTGTCATCTTCTTCTGTATTAAGTTGGGCTCATTTTCCATTTCCCAAAATTTCCTAAGCAGTTCTTCTCCACTTAGGTGTAAATGCATGGTGATTATTCCATTGTTAGCAGAAGTTGAATTTTTTGACACCCTTCCTGATAATACCCAACCTAGGGTAGTGTTTTGTGCCAATATTTTATTGTGACGTATGATACCATCCAATAAAATCTCACTATATACCTCTGCTCCAAGAAGAATATCTATTTTACTAGGTGTGGCGTAACCTGGATCGGCTAGTGGTATTTTATCAAAATGTAGCCATTCAGGTGTATGTAACTCGGTTGAAGGAAGCAATGACGTAACAGATCGCAAAACGTAGGCATTTACTTGGATTGAAACATCAGGGTTATGACGTGATACCACTCGAAGAGAAACCATGTGCTTCACACTAGTGTGGCCATTACCGCCTATCCCGGAAACTGTACCGCTAACATGTTTACGTGAAAGTCCAAGCAATTGAACAACTGACTCGCTAACAAAGGACGCTTGCGACCCTTGATCTAATAATCCTCTCAACTGTTGTTTGTATCCATCCTCACTGTATGCCCAAATAGATACAGTAGCTAACAAAACTTGACTCGGTTCTAAACCTCTACTCGAAAAGTTAGTTGAAATAGATGTACTCACGGATTTGTCCGACTCACTCTGCACCAAAACGTCCTCACTCGTTGATTCGCTGCTCACCTCCTTTTCCAAATGTAATAATGAATGGTGCCTCCTGCCACATCGCTTGCAACTCGCTGAATTACGACATTTAAAAACTGGATGAGATGGAGAGAAACAATTAAAACACAAGTTATTATTTTTAACATAATCTTGCCTTTCCTTGACACTAAGTTGACTAAATTCCTTGCAATTGAATAAATAGTGTTCACCTTTACACTTAGAACATTTAGGTATACTAGAATTATGCTTTTTACTTTCTATGGACCCATGAAAAGACTTCGACTTTGTGTTGGTATTGTTACGTACCTTATTCGAGTCTATCATCTCCAACGACCTAAATTTCGATTCCAAAAACTCAGATAATTGTGTCCATGTCGGTAAATCTTTACTAAGTACACCCAACTGATATTCCCACTGCTTAATGGATTCAGGATCTAATTTAGAAACCACTAAATAAATAACAAACGCATCGTTAATTGACTCAGGACTAATATCCATATTACGCAAAGATTGTAAACAAGTTGTAGTTGTATCTAATAAATGCTTAATGGCACTAGGAGATTCGCTAGTAACCGGTTTTTGCGTAAACAATAATCTCATAAGTGCATTACAATTATACCGCTTATTATCATAACGTTTAAGTAACTGTTTCCAAGCCTCGTCATAATTCTCATTAGTTATAGAAAAATTACGTAACAAAGTTTCCGGCTCACCTGACAGGTTACTTTTAAGATAATGCAATTTTTGCACTGGAGACAAATTCTTATTAGTATGCACAAGCGAATTAAACATATCATAAAACGACTGCCATTCAACGTATTTACCACTAAACGTAGGTAACTGCACGCGTGGTAATTTAACCTCGCACTCACTGACTGTTTGTTCAGCACTTATTTTCGGTGTTACGGACGAAGTTCCACTCGATGACGCGAGATAGGGCTGCAGGGCTTCTTTCAATAAAGTTTTGTATGATACATATAATTCCTCAAACTCCTCATACATATCCCCAGTGAAGTATGTGTCCTGTTTGTCCTTCACGGTGACCTTGCCTATGAGAGACTTGTGTCCATCTTTAAACGTTATCCACAGCTGCTCCAAATTGTCTAATCTGGTTTCTAAGTAAGGTTTCTTCAACCGATCTTTAGGTGTCTTTTTATAGTTTTTCTCCGACTTCTTCAGGTTATCCAGCACTTCCTTTTGATATGCCAGAAGCGCATCCATGGTGTACAAATGTGTAGACGTTGAAGCTCCAAAATCCAAACAATATTGATATAGATTTGAATGATTATTTTGCTAATGATGTATTATTTACTCGCACGATTTAGCAAAGATAATTTCTGGAATGCTATTGTTCTCGCCGTGTCGACGGCGCACGCGGTCACTAGATTTTTTATATATAAATCCGTCTCGATTTGGACCATATGTCTACGACGATAAGGTCTATATCGGCTTGTTTGGTGAAATAAAACTTTTTAATACGTCTTTACTCAACGGGTATTTATTGCACACTGCCTTCTTTACAATTTATTTCTTAGATGAGTGGACTGTATGAACGTAATTTGAGAGTGTGAAGTATGAGTGTGCGTGAAAGGTTACTACTAACGTAATGTGAACCTAATCTACTTAGACAATGTATTATATGCACTTATTTTTAACTTTTCGAATAATATTGAACTGTATTTGACCATGGTTCCAAGTAAAAAATATTAATATCGGTTAGGATTTATAAGGTCAAGTTAAATCCTGTAGCATAATTTTTAAACAATAATTATTAATTAGATTATCTATTCTTTGAGCGAGGATCTTAGATATTTATGTAGTAATTAAGAATATTTATAAAATATATAAAATTCGATCCTTTTTTAACCGACTTGTTATAATTGCTGTGTTAAACAATTTCATATTATTGCTCGAATCAAAGTTTCATGACGTATAAATCGCTACAGCAGCGTGAAGACAATTCGCATTTATAATATTACAGTTATTTATTAATAAATAAACAACACGTCTGTTTATTGAAACATAAATAACACAAAACAATTTCTGTATTAATTTTAATTTACCTCAGGGGAGATTTCTGGACATTGATTTCGGGGATTGAGTCATCGCGTTACAAATAAAATTTAGGACCATTCCGAAACCATTTCCTTTCCAATATAAGAAGAAATATCAAAATATTTTCATAAACAATGCAGAAATGGCTTAACATACATTAAAGAAATACATATATGGTCGATTCTTAACATATCAAATATATAGACTTCATCAATTCAAAGTCGATTAAAGAACGCAGTTGCATTAAAAAGTTAGCTGCTAAGTAACAAAATCATTACTATCTTAAACCAAACGTAATTTCTTGAACTCACAGACCTCAGATGTAAATATCTACATGCACCTAGAAATAATTATGTACATATAATTAACTATATTACTACAAAGTGACGTGAATAAAAACCTATATCATTACACCTGATACAAAGACGGCGTGTTATAATAAGTTTGACGTGCCTGTCTTGATCGTGCCTGATTTGTGATATCGCAGCTAACGGATAGATGAACCAATTTTTTTTAAAGGTTTATTAGTCGGAAGTATTCTTAGCTAAGTTCTCATCCAAGATGGCCGCCAACACAAATTGGCGAATTATATTTTTTTTCACAACTCCCACAATGATGGAATGGCTTGACTAATAGAATACGATACTATGATAAATGTGGGGGGATTTAAAATTTATTATGTTTCTATTGAAACCTTTATACTAATAATATTCTGGGTTAATATTTACCCACGGCCATCTGATCCCAAACGAAGCAGAGCTTGTATTATGGAAACCAGATAACTGATATACTACATATAATACTATTCTTTTGTAAATACATAATTATATAGATAATTACACCCTGACTCAGGACAAACAGACATGATCATGCACACAAATATCTGTCCTGGGTGGGAATCGAAGCCACGCCCTCCTGCGTGAAAACCAAGCATTTGCCAACCACGCCAGCAGGCCCGTCATATATTTTATCTTTTTGAGATGGTGTTAGTTACCTGCACGGCGAGCGCGAGCAGCGCGGCCTGGTTGGCGTCGTGCTGGCCGTGCAGGCGCAGCGCGTGCAGCACGGCCAGCAGTGCGGCCGACGCGTCGGGCGCGGCCACGCGGCCCGCGCCCAGCGCCGCGCGCAGGGCGGGCAGCGCCAGCGCGGCCGCGCGCAGCGACGCGCCCGAGTCGCCCCACGTGAGCGCGCGCAGCACGCACAGCAGCACGGCGGGCCCGGCCGGCGCCGCCAGCACCAGCGCGCCCAGCTCCGACGCCGTGTCGGGCGCGCGCTGCCCGCCCCCGCCGCCGCCGCTCTCCTCCTCCATGTCGTCCCCGCTCGGCTCCGCGCTCAGCCCGCCGTCCACTAGCGACACCTACACATACGCATTCTATTAATCTGGTACTAGAATTAAACCCTGACGCCCGGAAAAAAGGTTTATACAGACAGAAAAAAGGTTTATACAAACAATCTACAAATCAGTCACACAGTTTATTTTCTGAGCATCTCCATGATTGGTAGGGTACGTGAAGACTTCGGTTTCAGTTGTAGTCGTTATACAACAGTTGCTAAGCCACGTCATTTTTTTCTATGGAAACAGTGAATGTGAAAGCTTTAACAGATAAATTGCTAATTAATATTAAAAATTAATGTACTCACTTTGAGAAGTTCTAAGTATTCCCTCGTCAAGTTTCGGACGAGAATGTCTTCGAGGACCTCTTGTGATTCGCCACCAGCCTCCTCTTCTAATTTACCAGATTCATAAAGAGATGTGATGTACTCCCATCTTAGTGTGAGATGAGCGAGCACTGTAACACATCATTAATTGTTCTTATTATTATTTTTATAGCATTACTGACACATATCGTTCTATAAGCGCGATTAAAGTCAGCACTGCCGATTTTAATCGCGCTTATAGAACGAATCTCTTGAATGTTGCTTCCACTGAGTCACAGTTTTATTAGAGACTAAACTCTCGAACTTGTTAAATTTAGACCTTCAATAATTCTAAAAGATATATTAGGATAAATAACGATAGCTATACTGCTGAACTATAGACATTTTTAAAGCATCTCGAAATATTAGTTAAGATAAAACTATTTTTTTTGTATTTTTTAAGTTAACAAATTAGATAAATGTGCTTAGGCAAGCTTAACTGAACTATGAGTTCTTTTCCAGCAAACTTTTCGTCAAAATGAGAGCTTATATGTAATGGGTTGTAATCAGAGCATAACAATTTTGGCAAATATACTTAAAAAATATAGTTATCCTTAAAATATTTATTTATTTTTTCAGGACGGTGGGCTTTGTATCGAAAGTAATCACACTCACTCCTGGGCGCTACGTCATCCAGCAGCGGCAACGCGACCGTCGCGTAGTGTGCGGGCGGGCAGTGGTGCAGCAGCGGCTTGAGCGCGGCGCGCACCACGGGCCGCAGCCAGTGGTCCGGCAGCGTCTCCAGCTGCGCCAGCAGCGTGTCCGCCAGCCCCGCCGCCAGCCCCGGCGCGGCGTACAGCTCGCGCCCCAGCGACGCGGCCGCCGCGCCCACCAGGTGGCAGGCCGTCTCGTGCAGCGTGTGCACGTAGCTCTGCATGCGCTCCGCCGCCGACGGCGTGCGGGCCTCGTCGCGCATCCCCAGCAGGTTGCGCCGCTCGGCCGCGGGCGGGGCCATGGCGCGCGCGTGCGCCGGGTGGCGCGGCGCCGACGGCAGGCCGTGCAGCGCGCGCAGCAGCGCCAGCGCGGGCGGCAGCAGCGGCAGCACGTGCGCGGCGCACGGGCTGCGCCAGGCCGGGTGGCCGGCCGGCGTGCTGCCCGCGCCGAAGCCCCCGCGCGCCGCCTTGTCGGGATCGGCGGGCACGGCGCTGCGCTTGAGCACGCCCAGCAGCAGCGACAGCGCGTGCAGCAGCGTGCGGCGCGCGCGGCCGTGCGCGTCCTCCGCGTCAGTAGGCGGCGCGTCCAGCCCCACGAGGCGCGCCAGCGCTGCGCCCGAACTCAGGTGCGGCGCGAGCGCGGCCCAGCGAGCGCCACAGTCGCCCAACACCTGCACACATCCACACTCAGTATTCATCTACTCACAAGCAACGCTAGGAACAAACTCCATTACAGCCACTAGAAGTGTGCTATAAGACCCATAATTATTGAAGTAAAACCTCTTTCGCACGACGCACGCTCGACTTGAGGAGTAAGCTGGTGAATGCGGGACGAGAGTGTTACGAAAAATGTGATCGGAGGAGACGAAGTTTTCTTTTTAAATGTTTATTAAAGGACTTTGTACAAGAGATACAAGTTAGTGAAGATAAAGAGAGTTACATTTCGTATATTACTGCAGGGCAAGAGAGAAATAGTAGTAGCACACATTTTCTTTTTCTCTTTTCTCTCATAGCCAGTTACGTTTCGTATATCTAAGTTTTACTTCAGTCGTATAGTCTAAGGCACACTCATTTTTATTTAGTTATATAAATATATAAATTAATAGCAACCAGAATTCTTAATAAGTTATGTAAAAAGCACAATCTAGATCCATGCAACTATAACAATGAGAAATATAACCTGTATACTCGTCTAATATTACTGAAAAAATTTAAATGGCTCCCTATTTTGTATTCTAAATACTATATGATGTGAATAATTGTTGTTGATTTTCCGGAAAACTAATAAATAGTTATAAACTGTGATATGTACCAATATAATATAAGTGTCGTAATACATCTAATAAATTAGTATAGTATGATTTAAAATAAAATAAAGGTTTTTATTCAGGTAGACTTTAAAAAAGCGCTTCTAAATAGTCAGAACATGTTTGTAGTAATAATAACATTTTAACATACAGGTTAACATTTTAAGTCACACTCACCTCAGCGACGAGGGCGCTCTGTCTCTCGTAGCAACAGAAGTGGTTGGAGACGAGCAGTAACGCTTCCTGTATGGTGACACTCTCTACGACGCTGAGGTCGGGCCGCGCCAGCGCCGCGCGGCACATCTCGTGCAGGCGCCCGAACACCGGCAGGAGAAGCAGAGGATACTGCCCACAAAAAAATATAGCTTTTAAGATAATAATAATAAAATTATCCAGGAACATTATTCACACAAGCTCCTCTTTTAAGCAGAGCTTGAACAATGGAAATCAGATAACCAATATACTACTTACAGATAATTACACCCAGACACAGGACAAACAGACTTGTTCATGTACACAAATATCCGTCCCTGTTGGGAATCAAACCCACGATCTGTGGCGTGAAAGACCAGCTTTTACCGACCCGCCAACTGGCCCGTCAAGATGCAAGTAGTACATCAATTATTCGATATCTCGTCTTCGAGGTAGCTATGTAGTTTTTTTATTTATAATAATTCTATTACAGAAGGCTTGTTGTTAAAGGTAGGGTAAAAAAAAATGACGATTCCACATAAATGTATAAAAAGTCATGAAATAAATGAACTTTGACTTTGAATTGAGCAATTGTTTTCTTCTATTGCCTGGAGAAGCAATGAAATAATTTTCTAGGCTTCTATTATAGCAAAGCTTTATGGCGTTGATATAGTACAATGCTTAGTTCTTAGCTTTTATATTTTTAAATGAGTTTTTCTGTACGGTGCTCAAATGTTTATTTAGCAAACTATGTTAGACTAGGCCCGTATTGTCGCACTTTGATCGCAAGCTACATTTGATAGTGCAATGACGTGGGGCATTTTTTTTTTGTATATACATAATCTTACTAGTATTCATAAAGACGTGGTTTAATTCGGACTTGCATTTTCATTACGATTTATCCCGTTGTGCATTCACTGACATTTTTTATTTATATTCAATGAACGATGAACACACCGTACATTTTTGGTCCTTCGAGCCGGATTATAACATATACATCGTCCTCAACGGTATACATTTTCGCAAAGTGCATTTTGGGTAGCATCTATTGGCATTTTCCGACTGATTGCCACTTCAGGTTTGTTTGTGGGTCAATTGTAAAAGTCATGATAATTACTGCAAGACACATTAAGGCATATCAGTGCCAGGAATATCTGCAGAATGGTACCTTGGAGCCGAGCTTGACGAGCAGGCCGGCGGCGTGGCGGCGCACGTTCTTGACGGCGCGGTCGCGGCGGCCCAGCGGCGCCTCGCCCTCGTGCAGCAGCGCGCCGAAGATCTTGTCCAGCACGCGCGGCAGCAGCTCCGCGCCGGCGCCGCCCACGCTGGGGCCTGCAGGACAAGAACACCAAAAATTATACTCCGTAGAAGGTGTTGGAAAGAGAATAATTAATTTCTTTATCCTAACAGAATTTTAATATTTAGTAAGTGTTGTTTAGTGATTCTTTTTACACATCTTATTATTTATTCTACGCCCTTTTCTCTTTCGAAGTGTTAACTTTTTTTACTACATTACTCATCACCTCTAGTCCTTCCTTAAGATTGTTTAGTTATGTATTTTTATTGTAATTCTGTTCACATGTTGCACACAATTAGGTGTGCAATAAAAAGTATTTACTTTATCTTAATTTAAAACCATTGGGAAGCCCCCAATGGTATTAAATTACATTACATTACATTTAACCCAGAAAATGAAGGTTCATAACCTGTCGGTAATTACATTTACTATTCTCGAAATAAAATTGGAAACACAGGCTACACTTGTAATATTAAAACTGACGGTGGAAATTGCTTCACTTAACTTTACTATTTGTAACTTGGTATTCATTTATCTATGCGAGTTACACACTTTTTAGAATGTTGGTGGATATTCTTGAAAAATCGTCATGTTTTCTTCTGCAATATGGTACCTACATATAGGCTTGGTTTTATACTGACCGGCGAGTTGGCTGTAAGCGCAACTGAGGAAGACGAAGAGAGCGGATATGAAAGAGAGCAGCAGCGACAGTATGAGCGGCGAGGGGGGCGAGCAGACCACGCAGCGCTGCAGCAGTTGCAGGCCCTCCACTACGTTGGGCCGCGGCTCGGCTTGTAGTAATCGCGACAGCACCATGTCCAACACCTAATTCACCAAAAGTAGATTAATACTCACAATATTGACCTTAGAACATTAGTGAACACCATTAAATTACGTCAACAAACATGGTATTCTCAATTTGATTCTGAGAGTAATAAGATTCAAAACTTTTTTAAGTTATACTTCTTTTGGCGCGATGGAGAAAAATGATGAGAGTGAATTTTTACGATGCGCGCGCACACCGACACCAAACAATTTAACAGCATGAAGTTAGTTCTAGGTGGTATGAGAGTGAATTTTTACGATGCGCGCGCATCGTAAAAATAACAGCATGACGTTAGTTCTAGGTGGTATGAAAATTGATAACTATGTTCAAGTTGTATATTAAGAAGTATAACTTCTAACGCGTGTACATAAGTACACACAAGTTTTTTTTTTCATTTGTGTAGCCATGTGGTTTCCGACTCAGGAAGTATAACATGGGCACCCAATATCATCCCGTGGGTGTCGTAAAAGGCGACTAAGGGTCAGCGCAGGCCGAGAGGAGCGCAGCGGAGCGGATTTTATTAAGGCACTAGACAATCAACTTTAAAATTATTGAAATAAAGTGCATGTATGATTGAACATTAAAATGCGCGAGACTGCGCGAGCATTTTGTCAGGTTCAAGCATATATGCACTTTATTCCTATAGATCTAAAGTTGATTTTCTAGTGCCTTAATAAAATCCTCTCCGCTGCGCTCCTCTCTGTCTGCGCTGACCCTTAGGGATACACCAGGTAGTCAGCGCCTCCTGTGTTGTAGCTACCACTTAACTGCGGTCATGCCAAACGCGGTTACTAAAGCAAACTCCTCCAAATGGCAACGTTTTAGAAGCCTTTGGGAAGGCCTATGTGCAGCAGTCAACGAAATCAGGTTGATAAGGATTCATTTGTGTAACATGTGTACCACAAACATGTAACATGTACACATTATAATAGAGACAGTAACATTTTCCACTGCCGGGACAAACATTTTTACAATAGAGTTTATTAAGATAATGTTAATTCGACGACCGCTGTGACTAAGTTGGTACCAAACCTGCCTCCTAATCCAAAGGTTGCGAGTTCAATCCTAGCAAAAGACAAATATTTGTATTCATGAACATGTCTATTTCCCTTGACCTGGGTGTAATTATCTATATATGTATGTATTTACAAAAGAAAGGTAGTATATATGGTATATCAGTTATCTGATTTCCATAGAACAAGCTCTGCTTAGTTTGGGATTAATGTATGAATATTTAAAACGAAGTATATAAGTATATCTATCCGTCGTCTAGTATTCATAATACACGCTTTGCTTCAGTTGCGTTTATTTATTATAATTATTACACTGAAATTCAAAAGCGTTTTCCATCAAACAAAAACATAATTATCACAAAATCCGTTCAAAAACAACAGAAAGTACTGCGTAACCTTCTTCTTCTTTCTGAAGTTAAAAAAAAATAACTAATAGATTTTATTTTACATATAATAGCAAGGAAAACAAGCAGGCGGGTCACCTGATGGTAAGTAATCACCACTGCCCATTGACATCATAAGGGCTGTAAGTATGTTCCATTGCGGCTATAAGCCACAAGCTAAATGAACCAGAATAATTTAAAGAATCACCACTGCCCATTGACATCATAAGGGCTGTAAGTATGTTCCATTGCGGCTATAAGCCACAAGCTAAATGAACCAGAATAATTTAAAGAACACCAGTCTGTGATGTATCAACAGAATATTTTATAACACTACAGAAATGCGCCAATTTCTCGTCATTGTTGTATGGGAAGAATTATTTTTCTTAAATACTGCATAAGGATATCTAAATACCTGAGATAAAGCCTCCCACTCAATGTAAACAGGGTGTTGCACATCGATCTGTGCTGGACAACTGTCCACTTTGTCAAGTGCTGCGTTTGTCCACTGTTCAACATAACTCCACGTCACCAGAGGTGCTGCTGTCATACAAAATCTGGAAAATGATGGAATACGCTTTATACGTAATGTTTTTAATATACGACATTGAGGAGATTTAACTTAAAGCAATTGAAACGGTCAAAAGTGTCTAATTGCACAGGCCCAAAAAATTGCCAAACTGATGCGGCAGTGGGCGTGGCACATAGGTCGTAGGACCGACGGTTGCTAGAACGGGAAGATTGACTGGGGACCGCAAATCAGAAGGCTCAGTGCGAGCAAGCCCCCTCCCCCCCCCCCACAAGTTGGACCTAAAATCTTAAAAAGGTCCACTGTATGCGATCACCGTAATACCGCCCATTTGGACAGTTTTTGTTCAACTGTGCACACTTCCCGGATAACATGATTATTGAATTAAGAAAGTGTTAAATAAGTGTAATTGTATTTTTTTAATATTTAATTAAATTAATTAGTGTTATATATCTCGAAACCTCCATCTAGATCCTAATGGTGCAAACACAGTAAGTCTAAACTTCTGCATTAAATTTAACCATAAAAAGATATAAAGTAAAGTGGTGGGAGTCAAACCAAATTATAGAATAAAATAGTGTTAACTTCTTTTTGGCGAGAAAACGTGGCCAATTACGGTTAAAGATTCTTTATTTCTCTTAAGAATATGAACATTCACTTGCAGAGAAATTAAATACTTAATAAATTATACTATAATCAGTACGTCATCGACCCGAGCGCGCTTGATGTCAAGCCGATTAAACTCAACCGTTACCGAACCGAGTGCAATTCACTTACGTTCACTTCTCGGTAAATTGGCAAGAATTCTTAACTGAACCCATGAGTATTTCATATTTAAAATAACGTCTAATCAAAATAAAAATAACAAGTTACCTAAAGCTGTCCAATATCTCAGTCCGACAGCGGGAAAAGAACAAGTTGAACTCCTGTTCGCTGTCGTAGTCGATGCACGCGTACGTCACCGCGTCGTGGGCGCTGCTCATTCGAGACGTTGGATACGTCACCTGCATTATTTTACATATTAAAAACTGTGAAATGATATACTGTATCATCAAAATCATATACTATATTGGCCGTGTGGTTTCAGGCTCAGAAAGAATAACACGGCCAACCATACCAACCCTTGAATATCGTAAAAGGCGACTAAGGGATACATTAGGTAGTCGGGCAGCAGCGTCATCTGTGTACTAGCTACCATCCAACTGCCTACCGCCTACTCGCATGCCAAGACGGTGACTACGGCAAGCAAAATGGTAACATTATGGAAACCTTTGGGGAGGCCTATATCCAGTAGTGGATGATATCAGGCTGATGATCATTTTTTTTATTATGCTGGATGTGTTTGCGCTTGACCACAATCTCATCTGATGGTAAGTGAAGATGTGGTCGAAAGTGGACCGCACATACCCATAAGATGCCTTTAGATTTAAGATTTATCCATCCAGCGGGTATCGAAAGTCACACCAATCCACCATTTTTTTTCTTAATCATATTTATGAGTTCGCTGGCTAACACCTCTCTGGTCGATTTTTACGTCCCCGTCGGGATGAGATGGGGTGATGATATTCTGATATTCGCCGCGATCACCACACATCAGAATTCGATCAAGGACCTCATTATCATCGGTTAAAGATAATAATATGACCGTTAACTAGTCTAAGTGGCACTCAACTAGACGGGCCTGTTGGCAAATGCTTGCTTTTCACATCGGAGGTTGTGGGTTCGATTCCCACCCAGGACAGATATTTATGTGCATGAACATATCCTGAGTCTGGGTGTAATTATCTATATAAGTATGTATTTACCAAAGAAAAGTAGTATATGTAGTATATCAGTTATCTGGTTTCCATAGTACAAGCTCTGCTAAGATCAGATGGCCGTGTTTAAATAATGTCCCAGGATATTATTATTCTGGGTTCGAATCCCGGTAAGTGCAAGTATTTGTGTGATATTTGTTGCACGAATATTTGTTTCTGAGACATGGATGTTTTCTATGTATACAAGTATTTATCTATCTATATAAGTATGTATATCGTCGCCTGGTACCCATAGTACAAGCTTTGCTTAGTTTGGGGCTAGGATGATCTGTGTGACATTGTCCCTAGATATTATATTATTATATAGAGTTCCTGCATTTGCACCATACCTTGAGCACTTTAGGTGCCATCGCTTGCATCCACCTTGGTACGACAGCTAGGACCGTCGGGAGCTTCGATATCTGATCGTGTTTGAGGAACGCGAGCCACACTGAGTTAGCCGAATGCACGAGGGTTAGGGAAGGATGTGATGTCAGCAGCAACATCGTTTCCAACAGTACGGGCAGCCAGGATTCCACGTCAGTCGCGCAGCTCCATAACGATGTAAGCTGCTGAGCGATCCCTACTAACACCTGGAAATTAAGCATACTCTGTAGTCAATTATGAGACAAGAAGAAATGTATTTGAATGTCTAAATACTAAAAGGGCAAATATCACTTTTTTACCCAAAACACTTTTTTAGGGTTTCGTATCCAAAGGGTAAAACCCTATTACTAAGACTTCGCTGTCTGTCTGTCAAAGAGAGTGTGCCAAAGTGAAGATCTTCGATCTTCACTTTGGTTGAAGTTGGAGTTATTGATAGAGGGAGTTGTCGGTGTACAGATACATTATATTTACTTACTTACTTATCGTATGGGCAGTGGTTACCCTAGTGTCGGTGTTGTTCAAGCCGCCCAGTAGACCTCCGACATTGCTTAACGACTGTAGCCGAATTATTACAACCGGGATCGACAGAATAACGTGCCCGCCGAAGCACGGAGACGCTCAGAAAATAAACCACATTGGCCGTAACCCACCTATGGGCTAACCGCGAGCTTAGAGCGAGAGCTTAGTGCGAGAGCATCTAGCTCTGAGTGCCTCATCCATTAAAATTCTAATAGTATTTCTTACCTGAGAGAATTTCTTTAAGAACAAATAATGTGCTTCATCAACCATGTTTATGCTAGCGGCGGCAGCTCGATGAATGTAAGTTATTGCATCTTTACTAAATAAAATGGCAAGAGGCTTTCGCTCCTTTGTCTGAAAACAATAATGAAATATATTTGATTTTATTCTTTTACAGACTGCATAATAGTAATAAATCAATTAATTCAGACACAGTCCATATTATTTGTTAATAATACATCTTAATAACTAGTGTTAGTAATAACAATTTAAGTATAATGTGGGTGGAGGGCACAAGCTTAAACCAAACCCAGAACACGACCACCTGTAGAGTGTAGGGATGTCCAGTGCCGGAACATAGGCGAGTCCCAGCGACCACCCAACACACTCAGGATGCTATTCGAACTGGATCGCATGCGTTGCATCATAGAGGCACATCGTTTCCTTATGATGGCATGAAACCCATCTACCCTCTTTTCTGCAAACATGGCAGAGGCACTGCAATAGCGCGGCAGTTCGAACTTCACCCTGAAGGCGTTGTTATACTGGACTCGCAGAGTGCTATATGTGCGCTGGGTGTACTTCGTCCACAGGCTGCATGTGTAAAATGATTGGCAATAAGCTTTGAACAAAGTTACTTTGACCTGTTCCGTACCCCATGCAAACCTGCGAACAGAAAGCGCTCTGCGTTCTCATTCTACATCTAAATTGTCACTCAGATCTTCCGAAACCCAGTGACCCAGATACTTAAAGCAATCTACTTTGTTTAGGCAGGCATTGCCAAGATACAAAGTAGGGATTTTGGAGTATGATTTATTACCCGCCGGAAAAACCATCACTTCACTCTTTTTTTGTGTTATATCTGAGTCCATGGGTATGTGCATATTCCTCACTATATGTAAGGAATATTCACATGCCCATGGACTCAGATATAACACGTAGCTTACGCATGACACTAATAATAAAGACCCAACACACTGTATCGTTCTATTTTACTATTGTAGGTGTTTGAATAAGTGTTTAAATTATCACACCTAACTATTGTTATTGGAAAGGTTATCAGAATCAGCAACAATTATTATTAACTAGCTGTCCCGGCGTGCGATTTTTTTGAATCTGAATGGACGGGCCTGTTTGCGTGGTTGGCAAATGCTTGCTTTTCACGTCGGAGGTCGTGAGTTCGATTCCCACCCAGGACAGATGTTTGTGTGCATGAACATGTCTGTTTCTCTTGAATCTGGGTGTTATTATCTATATAAGTATCTATTTACAAAACAAAAGTAGTATATGTAGTATATCAGTTATCTGGTTTCCATAGTACAAGCTTTGCTTAGTTTGGGATCAGATGGCAGTGTGTAAAATAATGTCCCAGGGTGTAATATTATTATTATTCTTCATACAAACCACGTGCCAATAACAACCTCATAAAAGAAAGATTAACCAATTTGGTGTAGTCGTTTGGTAGTTATGAGCATACAAACTCTTCGGTGATTCATTTTCATTTACATAGATTGTGCAACATTCTTGCACAACTTTTAATGAATTTTGCAACAAATGAATTAGGCTACTACTAAATTCCTAACAATTAAGCTGTTTTATAGGCAAATTGTAGCCATTCATTTTTCAATATTAACTTATCAAAAATCTATTACACACTTTACATTACATACACATTGTTTTATATTTTTTTTAAGTAATGATGCCTATTTTGGTACATAAAGCAATATGTATTTTGTACACAGTCAACGCATCGGACGCCTGTCGGCGTGGTTGGTAGATACGCTGCCTTTCACGCCGGAGGTCGTGGGTTCGATACCCACCCGGGACAAATATTTGTGTGCATGAACATGTCTCTTTGTCCTGAGTCTGTGTGTAAATTATCTATATTAAGTATGAATTTACAAAAGAAAAATAGTATATGTAGTATATCAGTTATCTGGTTTCCATAGTACAAGCTCTGCTTAGTTTGGGATCAGATGAGTGTTTGCATTATGTCCCAGGATATTATTTATTATTATTGTCCCAGGATATTATTATATTCAATGCCCGCTTGAGTACAGATCACGTACTTCTTAAGGCGCAAGTACGTTCTACGACGTCTACTCCTTAGGCAATTAGTTAGCGGTATATTTTGTTGTTTACGCTATCTCCTTAGGCGATTAGCTAGAGGTATATTTTGTTGATTACGCTATCTAATTAGGTGGTTAGTTAGAGGTATATTTTGTTGTTTACGCTATCTCCTTAGGCGATTAGTTAGCGGTATATTTTGTTGTTTACGCTATCTCCTTAGGCCATTAGTTCGAGGTATATTTTGTTGATTACGCTATCTAATTAGGTTAGTTAGCGGTATATTTTGTTGTTTACGCTATCTCCTTAGGCGATTAGTTAGCGGTATATTTTGTTGTTTACGCTATCTCCTTAGGCCATTAGTTCGAGGTATATTTTGTTGATTACGCTATCTAATTAGGTTAGTTAGCGGTATATTTTGTTGTTTACGCTATCTCCTTAGGCGATTAGTTAGCGGTATATTTTGTTGTTTACGCTATCTCCTTAGGCCATTAGTTAGAGGTATATTTTGTTGATTACGCTATCTAATTAGGTGGTAAGTTAGCGGTATATTTTGTTGTTTACGCTATCTTCTTAGGCGATTAGCTAGAGGTGTATGTTGTTGTTTACGTTATTTGCTTAGGCGATTAGTTAGAGGTATATTTTGTTGTTCAATCTATCTCTTTAGATGATTAGTTAGCGGAATATTTTAATGTTTACGTTATGTTTTTAGGCGATAAGTTAGAGGTACAAAGGCCAGCACATCCAGCTACTGTCAAGTTTCTTTTATGGATTTTCAAATTTATCACGTAACTATAAGGTTCACTTTCAATTGGGGACATTTGACAGATTGTGGTAGCTTGATGTGCTGGCGTCTGTATATTTTGTTTTCTACTCACAGATCCTTTCCTATTAACAATTTGCAACAGACACTCGGCTGCTGGCAGTTGAAACACGTCATCTTGTAGTAAAATGCATAGGATTTCTAGTAACCGACCATTGTTCATTACTACATGATTGATAGACACCCACTCGACGTATCCCGTCAATGTCAACAGAACAACCTGAAATAAATATGCATAAGACATTAAATTTTATAATATGTATTGCACAAAGTGTAACATAACTAGTGTGAAAAATTTAAGGATCCTAATCCCCTTGAAACTGAACAAATTGAAGAAAAACAGTTTGTGAAGTACAAATATCTATTTTGTGTAAACAAATGCGTTAGCTAATCAACAATTCGTATGGGAAGTTGATGTATATATTTTTTTATTTGCAAAGTTATGTGTGTCCTACTAGTCGTACAGTTTTATAGGCAAATTAAGCTCCTTAAGTTACGTCGCCAATAATATATATATAAAAATGCGTTGTAGAAGTATCCACTTAAGACAGCATATTATGCAACCTGAAGAGATACAAACACTCACTGCACAATCAATCTGGGATTTTTTGAAAGCTGTAGGATTGAGCAGTGAACTTTGACAAAGTCAAGGAGATCTGCTACAATAGATCAGTAATGGTCGAGGTAGCAAGATGCCATCAAGGCATCAAGCCCCAAACAATTAATAATAATAATAATAATATCTGGGGACAATGTCACACAGATCACCCTAGCCCCAAACTAAGCAAAGCTTGTACTATGGGTACCAGGCGACGATATACATACTTATATAGATAGATAAATACTTATATACATAGAAAACATCCATGACTCAGAAACAAATATTCGTGCTCATCACACAAATATTTGCACTTACCGGGATTCGAACCCAGGACCACCAGCTTCGTAGGCAGGAGCACTACCAACTAGGCTACGGTGACCGGAATAATAATAATACGTCGCCAATAACAGTCGTAAGGCGTTAATAACACGGGCCAATCATAAAATTTACACAGGAACAATAATGTTGAGTTTTTCTTTACTTAGAACTGTTTGTGTATCATAAATAAAGGTTTTCCTATCTTCTCATTGGCTGGTATTAATATTTAGATTAGCCGTGTGGTTTCCGAGCCAGAAAGAAATAATAGAGCCAACCCATACCATATTCCATGGTATCGTATAATCGTATAACATGACTTAGGGATACACTAGGTAGTCAGGCAGCAACGCCTTCTTCACTACCAACTAAATGCGATCGCCAACTCGCATGTCAAGCGCGGTGACTACGGCAAACCGCTCCAAATGATTGACGGTCACCGTAGCCTAGTTGGTAGTGCTCCTGCCTACGAAGCTGGTAGTCCTGGGTTCGAATCCCGGTAAGTGCAAATATTTGTGTGATGAGCACGAATATTTGTTTCTGAGTCATTGATGTTTTCTATGTATTTATCTATCTATATAAGTATGTATATCGTCGCCTGGTACCCATAGTACAAGCTTTGCTTAGTTTGGGGCTAGGATGATCTGTGTGACATTGTCCCTAGATATTATTATTATTATTAAATGGCAAAGTTATGGAAACCTTCGGAGTAGGCCTATGTCCAGTAGGGGACGATATCAGGTTGATCAAGAATGTTAAGATTGGTTTGAACCAACTATGTGTTCGCCGGAAGTTTATAGAAGGAAGAGAATAAGATAGGATAGAGATAAGAAAATGAAAGGACGAGGTAGGAGTTACTCTCACAGGCCTGAAAGTGATCAGCGAGGATAAGCACCTAGGCCTGGGGTTAATCTATAGCTGTACAATTGCCAAAGTGCTTCAGGTTAAGTTGTCGGTCCTGGCTGTAGTCGGCTGACTCTCGTTGTTACACCATGTCACATACCTACGGCTTAAACAACTCGGAGGGTATCCCCTCCCCATATGATGAAGAGTAGGAAACTGTTATATAAAGACGATTCAAAGATCATGGGTAATCTTTTGGTATCTCACAATATCATACAAAAAGACCTTTATAATATCTTTCAATAGACACAAGACTGGTTAATAACCCTAAATGAATCAAAATGCACAGTTCTACACGTTGGTAATAATAATTCTAGAAACCATAAACAGTAAATAATAATGCATTAGAGGTGGTTGAAAGTCAGAAAGAATTGGGAGTTCATATTACCTCAAATTTAAAATGGGAAACTCACATCATTACAATCATAAAGAAAACCAATTCAATACTGCAAATTGTAAGAAAGGCTTTCCTCTACACAAACAAGGCCTTGTATTAAAAATTTATAGAAGAGTTATATCCGGCCATTATTAGAATATGCTTTTCAGATATGGAATTCTTATTTTAAGAAAGACATTAAGCTACTTGAAAGGGTACAACGTAGAGCCACTAAAATGGTAGCAAGTTTAAAAAAATGCACTTATGAAGATCGCCTCAAGAACCTTGGCCTAACAACTCTAGAACAACGGAGTAAACGGGGCGACTTAATTGAGACCTATAGAGTACTCACTAATTGTTATAACTCATATGACTTGCCTAACATTTATATGAAAAATCAAAATAGGCACTTGAGAGGACACTCGCTTAAACTTCACGGTCTTTCAGCATCAAGCAATCCACGCAAACACTTTTTGCCAAACCGTGTCGTAGATGACTGGAATAAATTTCCAAAAAGTGTGATAAGTGCACCCTCTGTGAACTCTTTTAAAAACAGACTGGACCATTATATTGGACATGAATAGTAAAAAACGAAAGTGTACTTGAATAATATAAAAAATACACGCATCAGCTTAAAACTGCTAGTGTATCATCGCAAATAATAATAATAATATTGGTTGATTAGAGGGTGCAGATTGAATACAGAAATTCTTAGAAAATTTAAAACATTTTTAATTTAGCAACATACACACCCGCATTAGGGAAATAAATCCATATGGCGCGGAATACTTTACAAACATATAATTGACGGACACAAAGCACACCCAGACTCAGAATAATTGTTGTAAATTGACGGGTGCGGGACTCGAACCCGGGGCATGATGTAACGAGACAACTGTCTTAAGCGCCGCGACACACGTGCAGTCAGTGGCGTAAGTTCTCTTTAATCTGTACAGTCCATACCTGAACCACTTGGCCGTGGCTTGCGGCGGTGGCGTAGTCACCCGCAGCAGTCTTCTCTCTAAACTCTTGTACATGTAATTCTATCAGTCGCATAAAAAATGCAAATATTTCCGACATATTACTAGTTAGGCCTTGGTTTATGTCCTTCCGTCGTTGATTGTTTTCTAGAGTCTGTAAAAGAATTGATTTATCAGAAACAATATTTAACTAGCTTTAGCAATATTCAACAATTTTCTGGGATAATTGCTATCTTATGTGTATAGTACTGGCTTTTGTAAATAACATATTAAGTATTCAAAATTCTACTGATAATTCCAAGTACCCCTTCTTCAATAAAACAAACTAAAAAGAATGGAAACATATTTGGTTATATTACTAATCATTTTGTTGTAATAATAATTATTCCATAAATATAAAAAAAAATATTTTTTACTAGTAAAATATCAATTTTTACAATTCCCATTGGCCATTTTTCATGTCAAATTCAGAATTTTGATTAAATGAATTTAATAATACTGGCTTTTGCCAACGACCTTAAGTATTAAAAATTCTTCTGAACAGTCTATTAAGTTATCCATCATTATTATATCAGCCGAAAGTCGCCCACAGCTGGACAAAGGCCTCCCCAAAGATCTCCACAATTGCCGGTCTTGCGCTCACAAGATCATCGGTCCATCTTGTAGGGGGCCTGCCCACGCTGCCTCTTCCGGTTGGTGGTCGCCACTCAAGAACCTTTTTGCCCCAGCGGTTGACGGTTCGTTTATCCATTCATTTATGCCATACTTCATTCTTATTTTACTAATGTAAAATTACAACTCAATCTTACTCCAGGCTAGGAGCTAGAGTTTCATTCCAAATTTCTGTCATATCAAATGTGCTAGAATAGCTGACTAGCCACTTGCGCGTACATATTATAGTGCAACAATTAAATATAAATAAATAATATATATATAATAAATAATAAATATAAATTAAATATAAATTAAATATGCGAATGGCAAGATTATTTCTGTAACATAGTAAACTGAAGGGTTTTTCTGTTGCACAAACACGATGGACA
Source organism: Pseudoips prasinana (assembly GCA_951640165.1). NCBI lineage: Eukaryota > Metazoa > Arthropoda > Insecta > Lepidoptera > Nolidae > Pseudoips > Pseudoips prasinana. The sequence goes on from OX621239.1 coordinate 13,690,117, forward strand.
TAAAACCAAATGCGTGCAAAGTCGTTATCAATGAGTCCATGAATTGTTTTATAGGCTAGTATTACGCGTTGCGTGAAATTTTCTTCGTGAGTGTAGTGTTGCAAATTTGTAATAAATAGGGTAATGTGTTACGCTTTCATTGTTAAGGCGACACATCAGAGAAGCTCGATGCTCTGTTACAAGAAAAAACTACTAGACTAGCTGTGCCCCGTGGCTTTACCTGCATTTAACTTAATTAAATGATAGCTATGTGTTATTTGGATCTATAAGCTATATTAATACAAAGTTTCATTAAAATCCGTATGGTAGTTATACGTGAAAGGGTAACAAACATACACACTCACAAAATTTTGCCTTTATAACATTAGTGTAATTGTGATTATCAAAGCAGTTTCATATTTATTCAATGAATGTAACACTGAGTTTCTTTAACATAGCGATTCAAGTGTATTTACTTGCACTTACATCAAGGTTGATCGTGATTTATCACAATATACTTAATTAGCATTTCATATACAGAATAACTATAACTAATAGTTTTGACCTTAATATCTGAAATACGACTTCTCCTCAATCCAATAGATAAAAAATAGATTATTGCTATATAATTACTGTTTTAAAAAGCAATGAACGAAGACTACAACTTTTCTTTACAACAAATATATCAACTAATGCAAGGTACAGACGCCAGCACATCAAGCTACCCCAATCTGTCAAATTTCCCCAATTGAAAGTGAACCTTATGCTATTGTTATAAAGTTGAATATAAAAGAAATTTGACAAATTGGGGTAGCTGGATATGCTGGCGTCTCTACATCTACAAAGACGAGACCGTGGCGTGCAGAGCACATTTAGGCTTTGTCATGTATAATGACTGGGGCGTTTTCTGACAATGGATTAGTAGAGTCGAATTGATAATCTCCTTACTTTTGAAGTATATCAAAAATTTACTTCAAATGTTAATCGATATTACAGGCCTTCTTGCTTGACTTTTGTCTTATTTCTGTTAGGACTGAAAACCAGTCTAAACATTTGTCGCTAGCTACCAGAACTAAACGTCTGACTTTCATACAACTTGGAAACCTGTAGCGAAACAGTAACCAAGATTGTCAAACAAGTGTCAGCTTCTATTAGGCTTGTCTCGAAGTGAATCGACGTCACCGGGGTACAACACATTGACTAGACGCCTGCAGCCTCTTAGCTATGAATCTAACTACACACGCTCTTTGTAATTTTTTATTCTTAGATCTTGTACTACCACCCGAACCACATAAGGTTGCCCTCAGGTATTAGTCGCTTAAATTAAGCTACTGGTTGAGAGCCTTCTGCGCTAACCATCTGCTTGTTGTATTGTTTTGTTAATTTTAATATAATAGTACTACATTTAAAAATAATAGATTATTAACCTGTTATTTATTTAAGGATTAAAAAAATATATACTTGATAATTCAGACTGCATGGACTGACTAGTATAATTTTTTTTATGTTACTGTAAACCTGTATTTTACTATGTTTATGTACTGCATTGTCAGCTTGACAAGTACAAGTGCATGTTAATACCCAAGTGCTGAATAATAATATTAATAATAATAATATTTATTGGACACAGATAAAACAAAAATACATTCACATGTGTTTACAGATTTTTGTCATGATTAATTACAAAAGGTACTGACACTGAATAAATTTCATTACTAACCTGAAGTATAGCGACATCTTCGGCCAATCTGAGGAACACGTGTAAAACTATCTGTGTATGTCGGTGTCCTCGGGAGCAGGCGTCGCTGAGCTCCGACAACAGCGTGGGCCACTGTTGCGGCCACTCGCGCTTTATCATCTCCACTATGACACGCGCCAGACCATCGTTCAAGTGACTAGTCTCCCATCCTCCAATGTATAGAAGTTTCATTGCATTTTCCTGAGACAATTAATTTTTTATATATTTTCTGAATAAAATTCTCGTATTTAAAATACTGATGGTCAGTAACAGGATGTTGGTATTATCTATAATTTTAGGATTAATTCAGTAGAGCTTGGGTGTGGACTCAAAATAACAGGGATACTCGTTGAGCGATACGCGACTTATTGAAGACATAAAGAAGACGCTACCATGATGGACGCGACATTTGAAATAATCTCAAAAACTTTCTCTATTTCTAATCTACAAAATCCAACTACAAAGAAGAAGCCAAGGTCAGTTCCGGTATCTAAGAAATTGGGATATCGGATGGATCTAAAACAAATAAAGGCGTCCTCTCCTAACGGAATGCGTGGGAATAATTCGTTGGAACAGAAGTCGAGAAAAGTACATGGCAAATCCATATGCACAATCTCATATAGTGCTTCTGAGCTCCAGGCTTTAAAGAGCAACAACTTTAACAGCGCACTCATTATGATTGCCACTGTGCACTCAAAAATATAGCATCCTGCAACAAGGTTATGCTACAGTGGATCGGGGTTTACAGTGGATCCCTGACACTGCAGACCAGCTAGCAAGGGGTTGGAAACCCATCCTTAACCTTTAACCAACTGAAAACATGAAAAAACCACCCAGCAATATGAAAAAGAGTGGATGAGATAAAAGTAATTACCATCACAGAACAAATGCTTATGATATATACGTAAGTAAACAAGATTGAAAAAGTTCATCCATTGAGCTTTTAGGTTTATAAAAAGAGTACTCCAAAAATAAAATTCCTTTTAATATAAGCATGTTCCCTACTCATACTCACTTTTTAATAATCAGACTAGTAGAAACTACCATTTTATGCCTTACTGACTAGTTGTACAGCAAATCCAGCTACCCCAATCTGTCAAATATCTTTTATACATTTTCAACTTGTATCATGTCATGTGCTTATGTAAGCATAAGGTTCACTTTCAATTGGAGAATTTTGACAGATTAGGGTAGCCTGATGTGCTGGCATCTGTAAATACTTTATTTTAGTAATTTTGCTCACCTTTATAAATATTTTTTCTGCTTGGGTAATTTGTGTCCATCTATACTTGACAGTATGTTCCATGAGCTGGAGGCCAAAATGCTTTACACCAGGAGAGTAGTGAGGACCACTGGCTAACAACAGACCAGCCTGGGCACACCATGGAGAGTTCTCCTTGAAGCTGTAAATTGACCATGATAATAATTAATAATCTTCCTACATCATTTTATTTTATACTACCAAGTTGTTGAATATCCATACCATCTACCTAATGGCAAACAGTTCCCATAACCAATGATGCATGCAATGGAAATGACATCACATTTCCAACTCTGTCTCTCTCCAATGAGATCCAGCGATGCTACTTATAACCAGAACCACGACACTAGCATAATAATATGGTTATTGGTCAGATACAACATGGCATAACATATGGTGAGGTCATACCAGAGGTGCGTTGCTCATTAAGTGAAAAAAAACCGGCCACGTGTGAGTCGGACTCGCCCATGAAGGGTTCCGTAGCAGCAAGTATTTTAGTTGATTAAATGAAAGGTAAATTGTGGTTTACGATTTATGACATATTAAAAAAAACAACTTACTAGATCTCATTCAAACCAATTTTCGGTGGAAGTTTGCATGGTAATCATGTACATCATATATTTTTTTTAATTTTGTCATTCTCTTAGTGTAGAAGTTACAGGGGAGGGGACACTCATTTTACCACTTTGGAAGTGTCTCTCGCGCAAACTATTCAGTTTAGAAAAAAATTATGTTAGAAACCTCAATATCAATTTTGAAGACCTATCCATAGATACCCCACAGTTATGGGTACGATCCGAAGAAAGTGACTGACATATGGACAGACAGACATGACAAATCAATAAGGGTTCCATTTTTTGGCATTTGGCTACAGAACCCTAAAAATGGTATGCTCTAACTCATGTAAAAAATCTCACATATTACTCTTATGGTCAATAGTCATAGTTTATGGTGAAGTTTACAATCCAAACAGAATTAAAATAAAAGTAATAAAATAAATAAATGAAAATAATTCCCCAAGAAGTAATCACAGTGCAGGACCAAAGTACCATTCATGGTGATGATTAAACAGTACTCAACCAAATAAAAACTATGTGTAATATGGAATTAGCATAAAATTTTGTATAGAAATTACAAGGTGTTCATAAAATAACACATAACTTTGAAATTAGTTTACTAGGATTGTTATTAGTCATGTTAAGATGGGAGATGGAGATTTAAAATATTGTTTTTCTTCTCACTATTCTGCTGTTCTTTATACCTAGCAAGCAGAATAACATATGTGTATATGATGAGTAACTACCTTTTCTCATATTGACTGCTCTCTTTAACATAACCCAGATAATTTGATTATCAGGATGTAACCATTCATTGATCTGCTGTCCTTATAATGAACAGTAGTAGCAAGCGGGATAAACTATGTTTCTATGATAACCAACTACCCATCCTTATATTGACCATGCTATATTCTACATACACCACATACTATGATTATTAGAATATCAACTCTTACTGGTCTGCATCATTTATAAAATGCAGAAGAAGCAAGCATGTTAATAAGATCCTCTGTAGCCTTAATGTTGATGTCATGATATTTTAATAACACTGACATTTCAATAGTAGTAAATGGACTTTGGTCATTTATTATGCAATCTCTTGACAATAACTTGAAAGGAGCTAGCTAAATATCATTGCTATAATAAAATAAATTTTATAAATGTTTTCATATAATGTGTACCTAAATATCTACGTTACTAGAAATAACATTCAGTGTACCTAAATATCTGTAATATCTAACTAGAAATAATAACTGTATTACTACAAACATGTTATGACTATTTACAAGCGCTTTTTTAAAGTCTATGTGAATAAAAACCCTTTTTTATTTTATTTATAATCCAAATATGGGCTTAATTAACTACATTAAACTTTTTAGAATATATGGATACAAACCTTTCACAAGCATTATAGGCCTGACTTCGTTCTTCATGGGAAACGGTGGGCATCAATGTTAGCTCAACAGCTCGACTAAGCTCATCTACTAAGAGAGCTACTTCTGGTGAGACCTCTGCTCCTCCGCCCACATTCATGGTGGCTCAGTAGAACTGCTAGAACAAATTCATATAATTTATATCAATACATATACACAACAATCAATACATAATATTAAAAACTTCAACTAAACATAATCTCTTTGGCAATAACTTAATATAAGCTAGCTAAATGCCACTACCATTATAAAATAAATTGTATAAATGTTTTAACATTCCGTGTACCTAAATATCTGTAATAAGTAACTAGAAATAATAACTGTATTACTACAAACTTGTACTGACTATTTACAAGCACTTTTTTAAAGTCTATGTGAATAAAAACCTTTTATATTTTATTTTACTCATAAAATTGTATAGACGAAGATAAAAGCATTGTTATTATTAAAACTGATGTGAGGTGCTGACATAATGAAAGATAGTAACGGGTAACTCAGTGCGAGACGGGACGCGGCGTCGTGCTGGTCGCATTCGCCCCGAAGATGACTTCCAGAAGAAATTGAAACATTGGCTGAATCCAACATAAAATTAACTAAATGAGTTATCCATTACTATCTTTCATTATAAAAGCAATGATTTACAAAAAATAGGTATAGCAGCACATATTTGTTGGCATGATTCCAGTCAAATGGTTTGGGAAAAAAAAGTAATTTTTCTATACTATACATGCAGAAAAAAATTATATTATTGTCTTTATTAAGGATCTTTGTCATACTTAATTTGATGTTTTAACAAAGACTGGCAGACATAACTTTTAATATATACGTAATTTTATCAACAATATAAATGAAACTGAAGTATAATAAAATTGTCTGTCTGTATACATGATGCAACCACAGAAATTATCACTTATCAATTCTATAACTTACCAACTTTAGTCAACTAAATAACAGTTGAGTATTATTCACTTCATAGTTTATTTCGTGATACTGTAAACAAAAGAAAATGAAGACGTACTTATGTTTATTTAGTATCTGAACCTGTAAGTAATTTTTACGGTCATGTAAATGCCCGGCGGGGCATGCTTATAATATTACCACTTATTGACATCAAATAGAATGTTTATCAAATTTATAATTACATTTAATATTTCAGGAACGTATTATTTGTTATTATTTTTAACAAATTCAAAGAAAGAATCTAACAATGTCATAGGAATAATAATCAAAACAATATAAACACCTCGTGTCCACTGAAAAGGAATCGAATTTAGCGAACCATAGTGTAAAGTAGTAATTACACAGCTGTCTAGACAAAAAAAAAATATGGCCATAGACATTTTACTACGGGCTGAATAAATTGTAAGGCTTACTCAAATAATTTATCATATTATATTATAATATAATATGATATAATATAATATGTTATATTAATATCTTTGCGCTGGTAAATATCTCAAATCAAGTCGCCTTCATACGTAAGTGAATTGAGGGGGGAGAGGGCTACCCTCCTGTATCATCCCCACCCCGCGGAACCCCATGGTTCTGGAGATATCCAATCCATCGTTAATGTTTTTCTAGCGCTCGGCGGCCGCTGCCGCGGCTCGCTACGCTCGCTCGCCTTCGCGCGCTAAATGGTCACCGTTCTAACCTATCCTAACCCAAATTATTTCATAAAAGTACATTTTTGCAAAAATATCATGGTAGTGACAACGAACAATTTAGTTTTGTATATTTATCGGAAAATTATACAAAGGCGTTATAAAAAAAAAAATAACTTCTAAACACGAAAGCAATGTTTTTACGTTGTTTTACAACGCTGAAGGTATCGAAATCTCTACGAATGCATTTGTATAAAGTCTTATGAATTTTAAAAAGTTAATTTAAAAAACTTGGCGCGTCTCCGGCAGAAAAAAATGCGTTTTATCACTTAGTACGAACCCCCTTAACCCCCCATATACACACTTAACTCAAATTCAGGCGACTCGATATGAGATCCAACCCTTTGCGCTTACTCGACACTAGTGTAATTATTACTATTTATTACAAATATTTAAATATCTGTGTTCTATGACATTCCATTTTGGCGGCTCCACTTATTTTTTTTAAAATTATATACTCTATTAAAGATATTATATTATAATATCTTTGTACTCTATCCTCTTGACCATGGCGCGTAGACAGAGAAACCAAGGCGCTTCGATTCATACCAATTAGTGCCGCAATTTGCCACAGGATGGCATTGATTTCAACTATTGAATGCGCGGGGACTTTAGTAGCATAAAGTTAGTATACCTACGGAATAGAGGAACAAAGGGCTCTGAGGGAGCAAAATGTCACTAGCTGCAACACTGTATGATAAAAAGAGATGCGTGCGTGATCCGACGCAACAGAACTGTTTTTGGCATCAGTTTGACAGTACTTCAACACTTATCGACACGCTGCGAATTTGACTCTTGATGTTTTTTCTGATATTCTGTGAAATCGTGGATATTTTTGAAAAATATTTCTTCAGAAACATGGTGACTTGTTCAGTGATTGATTGTGGTACAACACAGAGGAATAACCCTGAAAAATTTTCATTTCACAGGTAAATTATTCCAAATCGACACCTACTAACTTAGGCTTTATTTTTGCTGATGCGTTTCGAATTTTAGGCACTAAGTGTGTTCATTATCGTCTATAAACATTTATTAATGTAAGAAGCAAAGATCTAACACACATAATGCAGAATTTACGAATATTTTGTGTAAAGAAATAATTTTCTGTTTACACTAGGGCTGAATCAAGTTATCGATATTTCTTGTCCACTGTCTATCACGCGGTAAACTAATATGTATTATTAATATTAAAATACGTATGTGATGTTTAGATGTGAATCACCTGGAAATGGAAGTAATCCCCAATTCCCATGTAAGACACTAAGCCGATTCATAGGTAGGTATTAGTTTCAGACTGTTAGAATAGAAACTATTAGTAATTAAAGTAACTTTCAGATTTCCATCTTACTTGGATTCAATAAATGCATGGCTTAAATTAATTGGTCGTCCAAACTGGATTCCCACGAAAAATTCATGTATATGCAGTAAGCATTTTGAGGTAAAATATTTCAAAATGCGAGGAGCGAAACGATTTTTGATGAAATGTGCAATTCCGACTAATTTTATTGTAATTAAACTATGTAATTAAACTTCAGTAAATTTTATTTCAAAATAGGTTTCCTACGGAGTTTTCTTGCAGTGTTTTCAGTAGTTGCCGCGTCCTGTACAGTAGGGTAAAAATGACGATTCCTCATAAATGTATTTTTTATTAAGTCATTCAGAATTTGAATTTATTGAGACGGACGCGCGTTTCTAATTATAATTATGTATGACAATTTAGTGAGCCTATAAACTTTGAACGATTAAAATGAAGGTCGTTTATAATTTTCAATCACTAGATAGGATCTGTACCTATCTAGTGATTGAAAATTATAAACGACCTTCATTTTAATCGTTCAAAGTTTATAGGCTCACTAAATTGTCAAACGACGTAGAGTTAAGCGACAACTGACCACTCTATTGCGAAAAATAAATGATTTAAAATGTCTTAGGAGTTTTTCTTAAATATTCATACTTCACTTCACGAATCGTTGTTCCAGCCATGCAAAATCCCATCCCATCCTATTTTAATACTATCACTGAGACTGATTCATCATCATCATGTCAGCCAAATTTCATCCACTGCTGGACCAAAGCCTTCCCAAAGAATGGGATGGTCACAGTTTACGGGATGAGATGGAGTGATGATATTCTATGCCGTCACCACACATTACTGATTAATATTATTGATATCGATATTAATGCAAAAATCGACATGAGATACATCATTGATACGCATACATAAACATTTGTACACACACAAATGTCATCCTATTTCGGTTTCGTTTGACAGCTCTTGTTTGTTGCTCTATTCCGTAGGTATACTAACTTTATGTTTAGTACCCGGGACGTAGGACCGTTTACCTGCCGCGGGGACAAATGTACCCGTGGACGTTTTAGTCGATAGAAATATAAAAAAAGGCGTCGATGAAACCTAAACCGAAACTGCACTATTTGTATCGATATAACTTAATAAACCGAAATCCCTATGTTATTATTAAATCAAGAACTAAATTACTCAAAGTAATTTATTTCTTGAACCTAGGTAATATGGTTCATGCATGGTATAAAAATTGTGTTCATTCACTTTGAAATAAAAAAATAATACTCTAAGTAATTTATTTCTGGAACATAAGTAATATGGTTCATGGTATAAAAATTGTGTTGTATCACTATGTTTTGCCTTGCAAGGCGTACAAATTTATTAAAGAGCAAGCTAAATAATAACGTTTCATACATAGGGTAGAGTAATAAGTAGATCGGACATTTCTATTTTATGTTTTTGTCATCTAAAAACTCATTTATAAAGCAGTAAGCCTTTTAAACTAAAATGTCGTATGTTGCGATTCAAATTGTTTATGTTACTAATATTTTTTAAATTTTTAGGTAATTTATTGAAAATTTATGGATCCACGCCTTCGAAAAAAGTGTAGTACTGTGTCTTTTTGAGCTTTGGTGTTGTCTATTATTAAGTGTTTCAAACTTAAATAGATTCTCCTCTACAAATATAGCAATTTCATAAATATAGAGAGATGGAAGCGTATGTAAATTTTAATTAACGAAATAAGTTCTACAACTTTCGGTAGATTTTTTTAAGCAACATATGGCTCCAAGATATTTGTTTCTGGGCTTTAAATGCCTATTTTTGGGCAACTCTACCTCTTGGTAGAGTTGCCCACGCCGACACCAGCAGACCCGTCGCAGGAGGCGAGCCAATGCCGAAGAGGCTGCCGGAGTGCACTGGGCGTATAAAGTCGCGATCACGGCGTTGTCAATCGCGATTGCGTAAGCCAAAGTTCGGTCCTGGAACGAGCTCATCGGGGGACTGAATAGGGATCCATGGGGGCGCCCGTACAAAATGGTACTGGGCAAGCTCAGACCGTGGGTCCCTCCGTTGACGTGTACCCTGGACCGACGTGTTTCTGGATAGTGATAGACACCCTCTTTCCAACTGTCCAGGACAGTCCCTCGGACTCTCCTCCGCCGTCGCACCTTGATTGGGACAACCAGTTTGCGGTGACGGAGGGAGAGCTGGACCGAGCAGTACGGTGGCTTTCAGTCCGAAACACCGCCCCTGGCCCGGATGGGACACCGGGCAAGGCGTGGGTTTACGCTCTGGTAGTCTTGGGGGACCGGTTGAGACAACTGTTCACCAGCTGCCGTATTCCCCACCTGCTGGAAAGAGGCCAGCCTAGTGCTGTTGTACAAGCTGGGCAGGATCGCCGATTCTCCTTCGGCGTTCCGGTCAATCTGCTTGCTGGATGAGGCGAGCAAACTCTTTGAGCGTGTCATTGCCGCCCGTCTCAGCGAGCATCTGTCACGCATGGCCCCGACTTGTCGGACAACCAGTTTCGGCTTCCGACAGGGACGTTCGACGCTGTACGCGATCAACCACGTCCGCGCCCTGTCGGAGCGCGCCGTTCGGGCGGGGAGGGTGGCGTTGGCGTTGGCGTGGTGAGCTTAGACATCGTCAATGCCTTCAACTCCGTCACCTGGCGGGTGATACGGGAGGCACTGGTCCATCATAACGTGCTCCCTATGTCCGTGGTATAGTCGGGGCATATTTGCGCGACAGGGCGATAAAATTCGTCGGTGTAAGAAGGCACGTACCTTCTTGAATACGTTTCTATGGAAACTTGTTATTAGGTTGTCATTGTCATGTCGTGCTTTTCTATAGTTTAATAAAATATTTGTCTAACTCAAAATATCTTTTCGTCATAATTTAACATGGTAGCAGAGCGTGGTTGCAGTAAAGCGAATTTTACGATAACTTAAAGGTAGTATGGATAAAGGCTTAGTATTTAGCAATGCTAATAAAATGAACAAATTGATTTGCTACAGTGACGCAGACTTTGCAGCCGGCAACTCAATATCTGGAATACTAGGTATGTTCTTTTTATGTACCAATCAGCTGGCGCAGTCAGAAACAGAAAACAGTTTCTTTATCGTCAACGGAGGCGGAACTCGTTGCTGCTTCAGAAACAACTCGGGAGATAGTATGGTTGGAGAGAATTCTAGAGGAAATGACGAGGACTGAAAAACCTCCAATTCTTTACATCGACAACGAGTCGACAATAAAACTGGCGTATAATCCACCATACGAACAACATAGTCGCACCAAGCACATACAGCGGAGAAATCTCTATGTGAGAGAGTGTGTGTCTGCTGGCAAGCTTCAAGTCAAACAAGTTTCATCTGAATCCCAATTGGCAGATCTTTTCACAAAGCCACTATACGGTCCACGACTAGAAAAGTTGTGTAATGTTCTTGGTATGAGTTCTTAAAAGAGGAGTGGATGTAAGAAGGCACGTACCTTCTTGAATATGTTTCCATGGAAACTTGTTAATAGGTTGTCATTGTCATGTCGTGCTTTTCTATAGTTTAATAAAATATTTGTCTAACTCAAAATATCTTTTCGTCATAATTTAACAGTCGGTTAGAACGGGATTGAGATCCAGAGGGAGCTCTCCTGCGGGGTCCGTGTTGGGACCACTACTGTGGAGCCTCGCGTATGATGCGGTCCTGCGAATAAGCCTCCCTCATGGAGTGAGCGTCGTCTGCTATGCGGACGACACGCTCGTCATAGCCTGGGAGGTAAGCTTCCAGCGGGCGGTATGGCTCGCCGAAATTGGTGTTGTGTGTGTCGTCGCGGCCATAAGAAGATTGGGCCTTCGGGTAGCGCCTGACAAGACCGAGGCGCTGTGGTTCCATGGCTTATGATTTATTATTATTTTGAGAGAAAATTTTGAATTATGAATATTTCAATATATTTTTAGCATTCGTAACCGACAAAAATTTGGCTCCTAATTTGAAATACATACTAAATTAGGAACTAAATGTGGGATGTTAAATTGTTCCAATCGCGTTATATTTCCGTATAATTTGTGACCATAAAAACACTACACATCACCATATCAGCCAGGTTACGTCCACTACTGTACAAAAGCCTCCCCAAAGTTCACAGAAAAACGTAGTGAGATGGGGTGATGATATTGTTCGCCGTCACCACACAGTGAATTCGTAATTATACTTATCTTATTGATTTTACGTAAATGGTCGAATTCGAGTCCAACAAATTCTATTACCATTACTGTTCCATTGATACAATTTTAACTCTTCAATACATAACAAAATATAAAACTGTTTTATCTTAGCCAATTCTACAACAATAATAATTATTCTTAATTGAGGGGTATAGATGCAAAACCGCCTTTGTCCACTTTTTGCGATTTTGAGTTACAGACCAAAATGCTATAGTTTCTAATACACCGCATTATTTTACAATCAAAATGTACCAAATGAATACTGTGGTTTGTTTAAAAGTAAACAATATTAGTGTTGTACAATGTGTGGAACGTAATGTTATTTATTCAAGTTCGAAAATACGATAGAGGCGGTTTTGAACTACATCAATGGATAGAGGCGGTTCTGTCCCTGAGTGTCCTTAATAGAAGCGTTTTTGCAGGTGACTGGAACTTCGTGCAATATTATGCAAAATGGAGTCATGCAAATATTTTATTAGCTTAGTGGTAGCTATATTAAAATAAAACGAAACATTCATACAGATGAGAAAATAGTTTATTTAATCATTGTAACAACAAATACTCATACCGACTTCTTCTAAGTGTTCACATAATATATCACCGTTTTGCTCATCGCTGTTAACATTGGATATTGTTTCAAGTGCGTTTTTATAAAATGAAAGTTGTTCCTCTGCTTTGCAGTCATCACCGAAATGTTTCGATAACTTACCGACGTTACTGAGCTTCAATGCACTGACATTCACTAGAAAAGGTGGTACATCTCAAAGTTGACTACTGATAAACTTTATCAGGCTTTGAATTAAAGATTTGGTAAAATTTTCTAATAACTTGTGGGTTCAAATTATTACACTTTAGCTTATCTGAGTTATGTTTGCATGCCCTTATTTGATTTATGTTTGGCGGTTTTACCGACGAATACCTGAATTTAAATATAAATAAATGTGTTTTTAAAATATTGTTAATCAAACTAATGTATGTCCGCATGTATATCAGAAATTATCCCACGGAAACATACTACCGGTATAAAAAGTATTCTATGTCCTAATCCAGATCATGGTCTAATTCTAATATGGTAAAATAATATTTTTTGTTACCTACCTACTTACAAAGTAAAATGTGACAACCGACCTTTCGTAAGATAAGTCTTACAGGTCGATTACAATATGATTGTTAACATTCGTTCACAACATAAAAAGTACCTAAATCATAGCTTGGTTATGTTCTACATTATTGATTCATTAACAGCTAAATATAGGGCATTGGGGACATACCTCTCACGCTTTTTCTTATTGCGTTTCCATTGTGATTTGTTACGGATCCTCTTCCTTGCTATATTACCTTCTACAGGAGCAAAATTGATTTCCATTTTTACACTTTTTTCCACCCTCAATTAAATTAAAACTAACACGTAGTTCACAAAAACAATACCCTGACGCCATTACATTTCTTAACAAAATACTAAGCTGTCATTGGTCTAGCCCCGATAGTGTCGCTTTTGCATCCAATGTTTTGAATAGAGTCGGTTTGAACCTAAGTTACTTTTCCAAACGACTTTTTGTATAGGATAGAGGTGATTTTGCTCATTTTTGTTTTAGTACAACGCATAATGAAATAATAAAGAATGTTGCTACCTAAAAACATCGTATCACGATAATTTACGACAGAGGCGGTTTTGCATCTATACCCCTCAATTAGAGATATAAAATTACTGAATATGACTAGTCACAATGAGCCTGGCCAATGTTTTATTATGGATATGCGAAAGTAATCTAGAAGAAAATACAAGAGCATCTGCATTTTTACTTTTTTAATATTCCCAAAGACAGCTGAGATAATAGCAATCAAAGTACGCATTTTCGAGCGATGTTATTTCAAACCGCAAGCGGCGTTCGATCGCGCTGTGACGTCACGTGTCCCCTCACGCAGCGCGCCGGCCGCTTTGCGGGTACAAATCTAGGTACTATTCATTTAGTCACCGCTGCTGGTGGCCCGTACTTGCGATTTTATTACGAGAAAATTATTAGAAAATGCTGTGCAGTGCCCAAGAGTTTGAATTCTAATGTTATCACACCCAAAAAGTGTTTTTTGTATACCTAAAAATCCTATGATAAGGAAGAAATAGATGACCGCAATACGCAGACAGGATTCAATAAGACTGAAAACTACTTCATTTGTTATGAATATTATTTTGATGTCAATAACTATTATATTTATACTTTTCTCATAAAGCACTACTTTATCTATTGTTGCATTTTATAATCAAATTCTGACACCTACCTACCTTTGTCATTTAAGGATTTTACAAATGAATCTTATAAAAAATAGTTTATTGATTCTTCTAAATAAGAGACTGTGGTGTAAATACTGCTTTGTATTTTATCATTTAAAACCACGTTTATGTTTAAGAATGTCATTGACAGTCTGTTGTCAATCATGTACAATTTTTGTTGGAATAAAACCAAAATTCCTTGGTTTTGTCTTTTCTTCACATCAATTTATTCCAACAATAAAAACGCGTTTGTTAAGACCAGATAAATTTGATACCGATCCGGGAACGCCAGCCGCTGATTTGAAATATCATCACTGGAAAAAGACATTCACGAATTATCTTGCTGAAGAAATTGAATCATCAAAAATATCTGAAGATATCAAGCTAAAGGTATTATTAAATAGCGTATCTTTTAATGTTTATTCTTACATACGTGAAGTGAAGGACTATTCTACTGCAATAAGTCAATTGGATAAACTCTATACAAGATCGAATAATAAGATTCACGCGCGTTACATGCTGGGTGCAGCTAAACAAAAACCCAATGAAACAGTCTCTGACTATTTACGTACTTTACATCAACTCGCGCACGACTGTAACTTCGAAGCCATCGACGCCGAAACATACCGAAAGGAATACATACGTGATACTTTTATAGCTGGACTTTTATCACAAGAAATTCGACAACGGCTACTAGAAAATACAGAAATAACTTTAGACGAGGCTATAATTCAAGCAACTTCTCTCGAAATGGCTAAAAATAATGCCAAGGATTTCGAAAAACAGTCTCCAGTTTTAGAGTTCAATCTCATAGACACTCAGACTTCAAACTCTCCTAATCTAGCAGCCGCCCATGCCCCACCTTCACGTAGGCATTGTGTTCTTCTGTGGTGGAAGTGTACACCAAAGAATAAAATATCCAGCATTTCACGGCAATTGTCAAAACTGTAAAAAAAGAGGTCACTATGCCAAAGTTTGTAGAAGTGGGGGATCTAACGCTATATTGGACTTAGAACAAAAAAACGTCGTAGCCATTTTAGCAGATTCTCCTACTAGTTTACGTAAAGTGACTGTTTCCATTAGAATAGAATAGAATACATTTAATCAGCATTACAGACATACAGGAAATCAAAGAAAACAATACAGTAGGTATAGACGACAGCGGTCGCCGTTAGAGTTCCCTAATAATAAAAACAGTTGTTCGTTTTAAGGTGGCGAGCCAAAGTGACTATTTTTAGGAAATTAAATAATTACGGGAAAATATTTCGTGTTCGACAGCAGCCACGACGTTGCCAAAACAACCAATTGACATAATAAAACAAAAAAGAAAAAATAATTATAGTTATCTAAAAAGTCCAATTGACTCGCCAAAGAGTATTTATTGTAAATAGGAAATACATCGTCAACATTCCACCCCCTTAGTGATGAGACATCACTATCATAAAAAAACAAAATAAATCAGGGTTCCATTGCGGAGGTCTCCAGTGCTGCTACCCGAGTTACAGGTCGCCTTAACATACCTGCACGAGTTCGAACATCTACGATTCTAACACGACCATCCTCCCCGGGATGTGTCGCACTTACTACACCATGGCGCCATGAACCACGTTCAACTCCTGGGTCTATAATCAATACATAATCGCCTACTTTCAACGATTTCCGTTCTGTGTTCCACCTTTGCCGCGGTAACAAAATTGGGAGATATTCCTTTACCCATCGGGCCCAAAACATATCGGCGAGACGTTGTGCTATTCTCCATTGCTTCCTCAAGTTTAGGTCCACATCTGCATACTTTCCAAAATATGGCATGTTGGAAGAGGACCCAATCAGAAAATGATTCGGCGTCAAAGCCTCCGGATAGTGTGGATCAGTTGAAACATGAGTTATAGGCCGACTGTTAATAAGAGCTTCGACCTCAGCCATGAATGTAGCAAGAGTTTCCGTGCGGAGTGCGCGTTCTTTCAGCACAACCCGTAAAGCAGTTTTGATGGTGCGTATCATACGCTCCCATACTCCTCCCATTTCCGGAGCAGCGGGAGGTATAAAACGCCATTCTATTCCTCTTGTGAGACCATCTCTCCGCAGAATATCTATATCAAGTTCGGCAATACTGCGTTTAAGCTCTGTGTCTGCCCCTCTAAGATTTGTCCCATTATCGGAGAAAATAATAGAGGGAGCCCCTCTTCGAGCTATCATCCTTCTCAAGCCCATTATGGTCGCGTCAGTGGTAAGGCTTTCAGTTATTTCTACGTGTACGGCACGTACCGTTAAACAAGTGAATAACATTCCGTAACGTTTTTGCTTACAACGACCTACAATAACTTCCATGGGTCCAAAAAAATCTATACCCGTGACTGTGAATGGACGTCGGTTATGCTGTAATCTAGCAGGTGGCAGATCACTCATACGTTGTGGCTGGGGAGTAGCGCGGCGATGTCTGCAATAAATACAATGGGCAGCTACATGTCTAACAGTAGGCCTGAGATTTAAAATCCAATAAGTCTGTCTCAACTCGTTAACGACTAACTCATTAGCACCATGGAGAGCCCTCTTATGAAACATATACACTAAGAGCTTAGTCATTTTATGTTTACCATCAAGTATTACTGGTCTCTTGGTAAATTCACATACACCGTCAACCTTGTCGATTCGTCCACCAACACGTAGCAAGCCAGTCTCATCAATATATGGTGTAATATTCAACAGACGACTATTTCGCATCAATTTCCTTTTATGTTTTATACATTCAATTTCATTTGCAAAGGAATCATATTGACTCTTCATTAAAAGTAAGTTCTCCGCCTTTAACAATAGGCTCTTGTCAATTTGAGCATGTCTGTCTTGACATTTACGTATAAAAAGTAACACTGTGGCTGTCGTCATCAATAATTTAGGCCACGAGGAAAATCGATCCACGTCAGGAACGGGGAAAATATTGGGCTCACTTAAAACTAATACATTGACATGTTTTCGCTCATGAATAATATCTTCTGAAGGTTGCGGTTTTTGCAGGGTTTTAGGCCATTTATCCTCACGCTCACATAAAAAGCCAGGTCCTTGGAACCATACATCTTTAAAACTAAGTGGTGGTGCGTCCTCACGTGTGGCTACATCGGCAACATTCAAAGTGGATGGTACATAACGCCATTCAATTGCAGTGGTCAACTCGTCAATTTCCCCAAGTCGGTGAGCAACATATGGTTTAAAATCTCTGGGATCACTACGAATCCATTGTAGGACAGTATTTGAATCTGTCCAAAAATACCTTTTATCTGCCTTCTTATCTTTGTGTTCGTTCTGTATCGTGTTGACAAGACGAGCAGCAAGCAATGCTCCTTGTAATTCTAATCTCGGTACTGATACAGGACGCAAAGGCGATACCCTGCTTTTACTTGCGACAAAGCAAACAGAAACACAGCCATCGGAACGAACAAAACGCCAATATACAACGGTAGCGAATGCTTTAGTGCTTGCGTCACAAAATGTATGAAGTTCGGTTCTCAAAATTGAGAGCTCTTTTGTCTCATCTGATATTGCAGCGTAACATGGAGTCCAGACTCCGGCGTCAGTATAATTTCGTGGTATCCGTAACGAGACTAGGTGTTTCAACTCTTCGAGCCACTTAACCCACCGTATATGTTCATCAGGTAGGATACGACAGTTCCAGTCAATGCCACTTCGATGCACATTTTGAAACATTATCTTGCCTTTGATAAGAAATGGTGACAGGAAACCGTGAATATCGTATATAGACATGATTACACTGAGCATTTTGGCTTTAGTTGGAACCTCACAGCCGTTCAATATCTCTTTAGGGACGCGGTTAAATGTTACTTTAAATCCAAATGTATCATCTGATGGATACCAAAGTAAACCTAAAGTACGCTCAGTTGTATCTAAAACTCCATCGTTGAATTGTACTGCTGACTCCGCTAGTGCTTCAGTAGGTATATTTTCTAAAACGGTTCGGTCGTTACTCGACCATCGCCTTATATCAAATCCACCGGCTTTATGAATTTGAGTAATTTGTTGCACCAGTTTTATCGCGTTCTCGGCGTCATAAGTCGAATATAAGCAATCGTCCATGTAATCCGGCTCGAAGGACCAACTTTATAGACGACAGCGGTCGCCGTTAGAGTTCCCTAATAATAAAAACAGTTGTTCGTTTTAAGGTGGCGAGCCAAAGTGACTATTTTTAGGAAATTAAATAATTACGGGAAAATATTTCGTGTTCGACAGCAGCCACGACGTTGCCAAAACAACCAATTGACATAATAAAACAAAAAAGAAAAAATAATTATAGTTATCTAAAAAGTCCAATTGACTCGCCAAAGAGTATTTATTGTAAATAGGAAATACATCGTCAACAGTAGGTATAGATTACAACAACAACACAATGAATAGAGATAGAGTACAGTTAGCAATAGGTAGAGAAATAGATATAGATAATAATTAAGGTAAAGTATTTAAAATTAGTACTTAGACCCATTACATATTAAATAAGTCTTTCCCTGCATGTCCTGCTGAAGGGTCGCCGTCTCAGCATTAGCTGGGTAGGAAATACCCAACACTGATTTTCAGTCGACAACCTTGCTAGTTAACCACGGGCGACGGCATCATGTTAATAGTTCACCTCAATGTATGCATATATATGTATATATATATATATATATATATATATATATATATAAACAATGTGTGTATTGGTGTTGGTTTGTTGACAGTAAAAAATAATTAAGATAAACAAAAGTAATATAAATAAAAGAAACGGCATTATGTACCCAGTAGCATTAGCAACGAGCAGCAGAGCGAGTACCTAATTTCATTAAATAAAATACTTATACTGATTGGTGTGTGGTTAATTAATTAATTAAAAAAAAAAAAAAAAAAACAGATTTATGGAGAAAAAAAAAAAAAAGACAATAATATGTATTAATTTATTAGGTAGATTCAATAGTATTTATATGATTGAAAGATTAATATTATTATGCTCATATTTAAATTGATGAATTAAAAGGAATTTTTTTAGGTTCTGTTTGAAACTATGAGCATTTCTTAAATTTCTGATAGGGGGAGGTATATTATTCCAACATTTGGAAGCCGCGTATCTGAAACTCCCGCGAAATAATGCTGTTCTATGAGATGGAGTTTGCAGTTGCTGCGCACAATGTCTAGTTTCGTATGTGCGATGGCTATTTATCCATGTGATTTTTTTGTGCAGGTATATTGGACAAGCTTTTTTGATCACACCAAAAAGAAGGCAAGCAAGGTGTAATTTACGGCGCAGTTTCATTTTTAAAATTAAATGCTTATTTAAGTAGGGTGTTACATGAGCTCTACGAGGAATATCGAAGCAAAACCGCGCACATGCATTTTGAACTCTTTGAATTATTTTTTCCGTGCGTGCTAGCAACCGTGTTCCAATCACTGTATCCATTACTGTAAATAATTACAAAGCTGATGCCTTGATTGATAGCGGTAGCTCCACTAGCTTTATTGATAAGAATTTTGCACAGCTCTTAAACTTAAAACGCTTTCCTTGGAAGGAAAATGTAACATTGGCATCAAAGAATAGTATTACATCAGTAGACGGAGTTTGCTATGTAACCCTACAAATAAACGAGCATACTTATAGCCGAAAACCTCTTTACGTACTCGACTCACTTTGTTCAGACGTGATCATTGGCCATGACATCCTGAATGATCACTCGTCTCTGGAGGTCAGCTTCGGAGGTCCAAAGAAACCACTTAAGATCTGCAACGTCATGGAGGCATATGTACCTGAAGTTTCACTATTCACCAATCTCACACAAAACGTGAAACCTATTGCAATAAAATCAAGGAAACACTCTGAAGCTGATTCGCAGTTTATTCGGGACGAAATCAATAAACTTCTAAAAGATAAGGTAATTAACCGAGCAACTTACCATGGTGAGCTCAAGTTTTGGTCACTGAAAGTAAAGCGCATCGTAAACACCTTGTCATAGACTACTCACTAAAGATAAACCGTTTTACTGAGTTAGACGCATATCCTTTGCCTAATATCGAATCAATAGTCTCAAAGGTAGCTAAACACAATGTTTTCAGTCAAATCGATTTACGAAGTGCCTATCACCATACTAAAACATGAGAAAATCTATACTGCTTTTGAGGCTTGCGGAAATTTGTATCAATTTACTCGCATACCATTTGGCGTAACCAATGGAGTTGCTGCTTTCCAGAGAACGCTAAATTACATAATATTCAAAGAGAAACTTGCCGGCACCTATGCATATCTTGATGACATTACAGTGTGTGGTAAAACAAATGAAGAACATGACCAAAACCTGAAAAGATTTAAAGAAGTAGTCACTAAATATAATCTAACATTGAATGAAGAAAAGTGTGTCTATAGACAAACTAACATCAAACTGCTGGGTTATAGAATTATAAATAACACTATCAAGCCTGATGAAGAGCGTCTAAGCCCTATGATGAATCTCCCTATACCAACCGACTCTCAATCTCTTAAAAGAACTCTTGGTATGTTCGCTCATTACGCGAAGTGGATCAGGAATTTCTCGGAGACGATTAATCCTCTTACGAAAATATCAACATTTCCACTTACCGAAAATGCTATTAAATCTTTCCAAAAATTACAAAATGACATTATTAAGTCAGCTCTGACTGTCATCGATCCAAATGAAACATTCACTGTGGAGACCGACGCTTCAGAACATTCTATTGCAGCTTCTCTTTCCCAAAATGGTCGTCCAGTAGCTTTTTTCTCTCGGTCCTTGAATGACTCAGAACGCCGTCATTCTTCAATCGAGAAAGAAGCGAGCGCTGTGGTTGAATCCTTAAGAAAGTGGCGATACTATCTTATTGGACGACATTTTCTACTAATAACTGATCAACGCTCGGTCTCTTTTATGTTCACACAGAAAGGTGGCGCATGGAATTATCGAGCTATAAATACGATATTATCTACCGCCCAGGAAAACAAAATGTTACCGCTGATACTTTATCACGCGTGTGCTCGAATATACACAGTAACGACAGTTTGTACGAGTTACACAAAATAATGGGACATCCCGTAACGTACGAATGACTCACTGGGTACGATCTAAAAACTTGCCATATACTATAGACGATATTAAGACAATGACTTCGCAGTGTCGTATTTGTGCTGAAATCAAGCCTAGATTTGGAAGGATGCAAGGACATCTCATCAAAGCAACAGCACCATTTGAGAGACTTAACATTGATTTTAAAGGACCTCTGCCAACTAACACACAAAATCGCTATATATTAACGATTATAGACGAGTATTCAAGATTCCCATTCGCATACCCATGCAAAGATTTATCTACTGCAACCGTCATAAAATGTTTCAGAGATTTATTCACCACCTATGGCGCTCCACAATATATCTCGAGATTAATAATATACACACTGACCGAGAGACTGCATTCATGTCTAAAGAATTGCGGCAGTTTTTAGTATTAAACGGAGTAGCATGTAATCGGACTACACCATATAATCCGCAAGGGAATGGTCAAGTAGAGCGCCTAAATGGTACCTTATGGAAAACTATAAGGCTATGCTTACGAACAAAGGAACTAGATGTAACATATTGGAAAAATGTTCTACCGGCTGCGCTCGACTCAATTCGTTCGTTGTTGTGTACCTCAACAAACGCGACACCCCATGAACGATTCTTCAATCATCCTCGTCGGACGTCAAATAGTGGATGTCTACCAACATGCCTTTTGGAGCCAGGTACGATATTAATGAAAAATCACAATAAACGTTCAAAATACGACCCGGATGTAGAATAGGTAGAACTTTTACAAGCTAATCCATCATATTCATTTGTGAGATTAGGGGATGGACGTGAAATTACCGTATCCAATAGATATTTGGCTCCGCTTCCATCGTTATCACAAAGGAGTGATGAGTCTGAAACAGAATCGGAATAGTTTGAAGATGCTGAGCGAGATGAGCCTTTACCAGCCGACGGTAATTCCGTTGAACAAGATAAAGTGCCAGAACCTCGGCGATCAACAAGAGAGAGACGAGCTCCAATCTATCTACAAGACTACGAGTGAGACGAACTCTGACGGAGGGGTGAATGTGGTGTAAATACTGCTTTGTATTTTATCATTTAAAACCACGTTTATGTTTAAGAATGTCATTGACAGTCTTTTGTCAATCATGTACAATTTTGGTTGGAATAAAACCAAATATTCCTTGGTTTTGTCTTTTCTTCACATCAGAGACATTAATAGTATTGTTATTATCTATCAGGAACCTTGACATCAGGATGTTATAATAAATATATAAACCAACCATGTCGTATTTTATTAATGAGAATAGGTGAATGTTACCTAACCTAATACTGACCTAGATTAAACATGGAATATTTGGAAAAATATATTTTACCTACTTATACAATATTTCGATATTATTATCTACCTTTGACTTTAACCACTAATACTTAATAAGTAAAAATAGGCATGTTGAATATAAGTGAAGTAAAATTGACTTCAAGTGTGGCACAGCGGCTAAGACAATCGCCGCTGTGTGTCCGAGGTTTGATTCCCGCACGGACAACTATTTGTGTAACCCATAAATAGTTGTTCAGAGTCTGGATGTAATTTGTGTCCGTCTATTATATGTTTGTAAAGTATTATAGTATTATTATTGTCTTAAAAAAAAACGTTAAGAATGACAGTGGTATTAATCTACAGCTGTTAGCGTACCGCTGAGTATAGTACTTACCTTCGTACTTTAGTATAGTTGGAGATGGTGTACAAAATTTTACAAACATTTTGCTGGAAATATAATAGTACCGGCCTTCATTTTATCCTAAATACTAGACATATCGTTAACACTTTTGAAGATTTACACAAAGTGAGTTTATCCTCTGCCGTTTGGTCTTATTTTGGTCGTCTATAATGGCATTAAAATTTGGAATTATATGTAAATATACAAAGGTACCTATATTTTAAATTTATATTAGTTTAGTTAGTTCTTTATTAGATTCAATAAAAAAGGTACTGAAAACAAAAAATAAGTAAGTAACTAAGTCGACAGCATTATTGGTAGATTAAGAAACTTTGGATTCTTGACGCCGCATGCTAAAGTCAATCAAAGTTTGTCAGTCGTGTAAGGAAATCTTCCTCCCATGTAACCCTCTTCCAGGGTGCAGATATATGTAACTCACAAGGTATTTAACAGGTTGATGTAATACAATAATAACAAATTAATAAATAAAGCTATGATACAAGTACGGCGCCCGCGCGTCTTCACTTCAATGTTTCATATGGCGCGGGGCACGAGCGCACGGAGGCACCCGACAGCTGACGTCACGCGTCGAGCGCGCGATATCTTGGAAATTTAAAAGTGCTCAAAACTTCTCACAGTCATAACTTCCGTAATACTGCATTGATTTACGTGAAATAAAGACTAATCTAATCAACGTAATTTAATCTTTATTGTTAAGTAGCTTTTAGTGCAATATTCGCATGTGTTGGTCACCCTCATTGTCATAAACCTTAAATGACCGGTCATTTACTGTCAAATTCAGTCAATTTGACTCAAATATTATTGTCTATTCTCGACTACCATCCATTTATTTATTTATTTAGGTACCCAATTTATATGCAAGTTTAAATGAAGCAACGTTTTATTTTCTATTATATCATGAAAGGATAAGACGACATCAAAGTCGATGCGCGAGGCGATGCGACGTTGCCATTTTGTCTTAAATTCACGCAGGATTAGTAATGTAAAATGATTAACACTATATAATAATACTATAAGTCATAAAAACCACTTTTTTGTTTTAATTTAGAAGTTGTAGACTTTTATCAATGACAAAAACTTAAAAGGTACTAAAATATTACTGAAATCAAATTGACTGAAAATGCCCATTTTTGACAGTTAATGACCATTTTTGAACAAATTGACCGTAAATGACAGTCTAATTCAGTCACTTTAGTAATTTTCAACACTATTCCTAATAGGTACATTTTCGTCTAGTAGAGTAAAAGATATTCAAAGCAAAAATTCTAAGGCGACAGGCGCGGGGGCGCCTTCGCTCGCATTGCAGTAATCACCACCCTCGTCGGGCGAGAACGGTGTAGCACTCGCGGTCGTTCCCGGGCCCCTCCACTAAGGGAGGGGCGTGCGGGCCCCGCTGTAAAGGCGGGCGGTCGTCGGCGGGGGACTGGACGTAAAGGCTGTGCCGGTTTCCCAGTCCTCCTCCACACAGACGATGCGGGAGTGCCGCTGGGTTATTTTAGTGGGTATACTGGGCTAGCCGGGGAGTCCCACAAAACCCGCCCATCCCCCAATGGGCGGGTATGCGTAACGCATTTTTTCCCAGCGCAAACAAAAAAAAAAAAAGGTACTTTTTGGTCCATATTTGTAACTATTTCATCAATTAATTCATAAATGGCCATGTATATGTTTTTGCACTTACTAAAACCAACTGCTCATTAGTTAGAATGCCATTTTTTTAATACACGTGTGCTGGCGTCTGGACATGCTGTTATAAATAAGCTTTTCAATTATTTTGGAAAGTATTAAAAGAAGGGATCATCCTTTTTATGTAGAGGTTTTGACACGGACTGTTTTCGATTCTTCTGTTTTCTGGTAAGACTCCTTGTTCTATACATAGGTTAGTAATGAAGCTAAAAACTGGTGAAATCTCAACAGCTACGCTTTTTATTATCTTAGTCTCAATGTCGTTAAATCCAGAGCTATTCGTATTTGTTGAAGTCATATTATTTGTTGTTGAAACGGGACGCAAATTGCAACAAAATAAACAAAAACAAGCCGATAAGTTGCGTCCCGTTTCACCCACAAAACGCACAAGACTCTCAACTTGCTGACATTATAAGCATGAAGAAATGTGATTGAAACAGGTTGTCTATCGTAGAACAGAGCACGTTTACGATGAGGGCATCTGTCACTAAATGCGCTTTTACAAAACAAAAGAAATAAGCAGACGCTTAAACTCCAAGGTTGCCTATCGCAGAACAGAGCACGTTTACGATGAGGGCATCTGTCACTAAATGCGCTTTTACAAAACAAAAGAAATAAGCAGACGCTTAAACTCCAACCGTCAGAGCGACTAGTCCATTTGCGTTATATACAACGTGTAACAGAAAGTGTGAACGTAACTTAAGGGGGTTATAGGGTATCAGGACGGCTACAGTCTGTCAAGAAAGTCGTGAAAATAAATGAGGGCGCCACCATCTGTTACATGGTAACCCCATACACTGCGGCTGAAAAGTCTTGATACTTGGATTTTTTTTTAATATTAAAGTAGTTACCGTCCGCGTCAAAGGTTATGAAAACTAGGGAGACTTGATCGGGGAAAGCGTGGAAATGTTTTTAAAAAGACTTTAAAATAATTGAAGTTGAATTATTTAATTAAGGTCTATTACAGTCAGTGGCTAAAAACAGAATGACTTAAAACTATATTCAAAAGTACTGGGGAGCAAATAGTACCATCAGCACTTCCGGGTCTGGTCGGGCGACAATGTGTGGGCACGTATTGTAATAATATAAAAGAGCTTAGTTAGCTAGAAAGACAGAATGTCCGGTTGATGTTGGTAATATAACTAGGGCGTAGGACAAACAACAAAACAATATGAACTGTTTATAATATTTATTTATTATTCAGAGTCCAAATAATCTGAATCCAGGCATTCGACTCCCGAAATGTTGCCTGAAACCTCAGAGTAATCCGACAGGTCGAATTCTGCCTCTTCAGATTCACTGGAACTATCGTCACCTACTGAAATCACGAGTCTGTCTATATCTTGATAAAGAGTTCCTCCACGGGTGAAATACTGCTTTTCTATTGCAATGACGTGGTCTACACAATTTTTCCATTCTTGTGGTGATATTGAATTAATTGCTTCTTCAGCTAATTTTGCAACATCTTGACTACCAACATTCTTTTCTGCGATTCTTCTTTTTGCTATTGCCCAAACTAACTCAATTGGGTTCAAATCACAGTGGTAAGGTGGCAGTCTTACCACTGTGTGCCCATGTTCTCCCAATATGGTACACTGGTTCTGGTTTATGTTTTTTTACAAGCATCAATAATGATGGTTTCCGCAATGTTTCATCAAATGATATATTATTTTCTAGTAGCCACAATTTAATTTCATCAACTCTTGATGCAGATGTAGGAGCCTGGAAGAAAAAACTTAATTTAGTAGTTGTCCCATTTCGGTTTCAAAAGGATCTATACATTAATATGGGAGCATCAATCATTTAAGTACCTTTTTAATATTATAATTATAAAATGTAAGGAATAATGAACTCATCAAACTCACAAAAACTGTGGCAAACATGTTCACTAAGATCTGTATCTGGATGTTGCCAATATAGCAGGTAAAATATCTATCAAATCTCAAGCACAACAATAACATAGTTATAAAATAAAGTAGATGTAAAAAGAAATATTACAATACCTTGTTTGTTATAATAGAGTGGTAAGGTGCATTATCCATTACAATTATTGATGGTTCAGTTATATTCGGCACTAGCTTTTCAGTCACCCATTTTGTAAAATTATGGGCATTCATCTCGTAATGGTAATCCTCTTGCTTGTTTTTACCAGTAAACATTAACAGTGCATTAGGCACAAAACCTTTCTCACTTCCGGCGTGTACTATTATCCATCTTTTCCCTTTGGACACATCTTGCTGGACACCAGCAACATTAATAGACTGCCAACATTTTGTCACTTTGTATGACTCATGTATATAGCTCTCATCTAAATAAATAATGTTTTTTTGGAGCTCTTCGGGCAATCCTCTGTTTTCAAGTATTGCTTTTAAATAATACTCGCGTTTTGAAGCAATTGCGGGTTTTTCAATGAGGGCTGTTCTGTTTGTTTGGCATTTCTTAAATTTAAAGCCAATTGAAATTAAAATTTGTCTTAGGAGTTCATGGCTGCCATTAAAACCTAATTCTTCCTTTACCACTACCAATAGTTTTCATAGTGTAGGTACTTCTTTCTGTACTGTGTAGAAAAACTGAACTTTTTGCCGTATGGCACATATATCAAAATCATCTATCTGTGTCTTAGGTCGCCCTGTTCTATGTTTTCCAGGAGTTACAAATTTACCTCCATTCTTCATACCTTCATCTACTATACGCCTCACTGTGCTTTTAGATGCACCTGAAACCAATAAAAGCATGTTAAGTAACAATTACCATATTCACATCTAAATAAATAATACAAAAATATCAAAACCGTTGATGGTGTAGTATAATTAATAGGTATATTTCGTAATGTCAACTAAATGTAAACATTGCGATAAAACATATCAATTATACTGAAAAATGAATCATTGTCAAGAGATTACAGTTTCTTTATTATAGTTTTACATTATAATATATGTACTTACCGGTTAATTTTGCTGTTCGACCGTAAACATCGTCCAAATCGGAGAGCAACTTTCCCGCTCGAAATTCAGCCATACACTCTTGAAAAGCCGTAAATATGACTTTTCTCGCACCACTCTTATAAACATTTTTATTCATTTTTAATCTCTAAACGGTTAAACGATAGAAACAATTCGAAATATCCCAAAATATCCAAGAGCACAACAACGACAATAATACGAAATGACAGGTGAAATACTTCGTATGACCAGTACTTCAGTGTTGCCAATACAAGCAACGAATTAGTTCCAAAAACATTATTTTCACGACTTTCTTGACAGACTGTACCTATGGACGAAACTTCAAACAGAAATAATCATTTTTTATTCAACTAGTAATTTATTCTTCTATTGACAACCTAAATCAACAAGTAAGATTACCGACGCGACATTATGAACAACACTAAAAACTCAGCCGCAGGGGTAATGAACCTTACCGCGAACTGTTTGGGTACCTACTACTTAGACTGTAAATAAAAAGTGTGGTTCTGTACAGTCTCATAATTTATTACACGTGTTTATTTTAAGATTCAATCAAATGTTTAACTGAATTTTTGCTCTAGTTTTTAAAGGTTCCCTGTAACGAAATTTTAATCATTCATACAAATTTGATAACTAGGAAAAATCGCTTAATTTAATTTAAATTGATATTTCGCAAGATATTGGAACTAGGAGAAATAAATAATTTAATTGACTTGTGTAACTGCAGATATGTTTTTGTGTGTTAAATAGTAAGAATATTAAATTTTTCTTTCAGTATGTGAATTTAATCTGGCCGGAAACGAATAGATACTTAATTTTTAATGCAAACTATACAAACTAACCAGATAAACACACGCGGTACGACTACTGATAAATTATGAAAAAATATGAATCATGTACTAGGCTCATATGAACATTAGGGGCCATTTCGAATTCCGTCCTGATTTTGTCGCAAGGAACTCTAATACGGCGGCGAATACAAAGGATTGATGTAGGTAAATAATAAATGGTTAAATATTTTTTAATATTCATCAAAGCGGGCCCCGCGCACGCGCGTCGCGCCATTTGAATGTGTTCGAACTCATTGGTCTAGCGGTAGCGTGTTCAACTGCAGATAATAAAGTCCTGGGTTCAAATCCCGGGTCGGGCCAAAAATTGATTATGGGAATAATGAAGTCCTGGGTTCAATTCCCGGCTCGGGCCAAAAAGTGATTATGGGATTTTTCCGTAAAAAGAAATTTCTCAGTATCAGCCCGAAGTCTGGGAGTTGACCATATTACACCCCCATGCCTCGGAGAGCACGTAAAGCCGTCGTTCCTGTGCCTGACCTCTTTCCGGTCGTATCGCTAGTAGTCCCATCAGATCATGAGAGTAATGGAATTGAAAGTGCAGGGGCACTTTCAATTCACCTTTAAAATTTAGAGTGTATCACTCTAAATTTTAAAGGTGTAACGACATATTAATCATTCATACAATACATACAAATAAAAAAATATGAATAATGTACTAGGCTCATATGAACAGTAAGTTACACTAATATGGCGGCAAAATCAACGAGTTGATGTAGGTAAATAATAAACGGTTAAATATCTTTTAATATTCATTTAAGCTAGCCGCGCGCGTCGTCGTCTCTTTTGAGTGGACTCAAAGACGCCGCCAAAGGGGCCGCGTTCGAAGAAAGCCGCCAAATTCATCAAATATTGTGCTATTTCATTTATTTAATAAAAATATTAAAATCATCAGTTGTTCGTTAACTGCTGTCTATTTAGGTCGTGTTTAGTTACTAAATCGTCTAAAATGTCGTTTAGTAATGAGTAATGAGTTAAGTGTTCCGCGAAATCCTTAACTATGTCGTTTAGTGATCGTAATAATTTTGAAAATGTCGTGCATTCATCTATGAAAGAATAGCCTCAGACGTGCACTTTGTGATGATGAGGATTCATAAGTCACAGAATTTAAGGCTGTTTAATTACGAGGAACCTATGTCGTGAAGGGTACAGTGTCGCGATGGAGGCCACGCCTCTTTATAACTAAGAAACATGAAAGCTTTACGATTCTATGAATATGTTGTACATGAGAGAGACTCGTGTTAGTTGGCAAGTCTTAGAGTTAAGCTTTCGGTGTCGGTGCAGATTTTAGTGAACGTGAAATAATGAAATTCTTTCATCAGTACTGAAAACAACT
Organism: Pseudoips prasinana; assembly: GCA_951640165.1. Classification (NCBI taxonomy): domain Eukaryota; kingdom Metazoa; phylum Arthropoda; class Insecta; order Lepidoptera; family Nolidae; genus Pseudoips; species Pseudoips prasinana. The sequence goes on from OX621239.1 coordinate 13,720,157, forward strand.
TCACCTAGAAGTTAAACTATAAAAAGATTCTCGTAATGTGTTTGTGTATCACGTACTTATACGATGTAAAGTATCCAATAGCTATTCAGCAGTGCTATAAATAAAAACATAACTCGAAAATAAAACAAAATGTGTAGTGAGTGCAATCGGAATCAAACTACCAGGCGTGCATAGAAACACAGAGGTATGTCAAACAATTTCTAGCGTAAATCAGAATCAGCTGTGCTGTGTTAGTACGGATGTTCGTTATATCGATAAAAATACTTGTCGATATATTGAATGGTATATTATTTTACGATCAAGATTAAAATGATGGTATTTCGGTATGAGATTTTGTGTATAGGTAGGCTTAAGGAGACTGTATATGCCCCTTAAGTTACGTTCACTCTTTCTGTTACACGTTGTATATATATTGCCTTCCCCTATTGCGTTATGTGGAAACTTGTTGTACAAAATAGAACCTACGTTGTTAGAAAAATAGATGATTAATATTTCACAATTTTACTTTAATGGAGGTCTTAAAATCTTATAAGAAATCAGCTGTCTAAGTTAGACAGTTTTTTTATTTTTTCATGATTAGTGATTTCTGTACGATTAGCTATTCTTACCACGTAATTTATACATTCACTTATGGCTACTTGGCTACTGCCATATAAAAATACTTTTCTTTCAGTCACCAAGTGAACGATTGTTATATTCCAAAGAGTATAATAGTAAAATTCTCTTTGGCTTATTCCATAGTTCTTCGTGTCTACATGCTCTCTGGAACAGTTTGATTTGAAATTCATATTTGAATCTGAAGTAAATATTTCTTGTTTGTTTGTTTTTTAAGTTGATTTTATTAAAATAAGACCTCGATTACCTTCGTATCATGGAAACAAACATGACGGCTCTGGAACCGTCTTTGGAAAAACAACTGAAAGGACACAAGAAGGGAATAACAGCTGTGTATTTCCATCCTAATGAACAACGAATTGCCAGCAGTTCACTGGATAACAGTGTTCTGGTATATAATTTTATCTTATATCATACAATTATTTAATTGCTTTATGCTTAGACATCATTAATAACATTTGTTATTAAGTATTGTTTTGTTTGTAGTTATGGGATGTTCGTGGTATTATGCGGAGCTACAGGTTCCAAGGCCACGATGAAGCTGTTATGGACGTAACATTTTCATCTTCGGGAAAGTACATGGCATCGGCATCGCGCGACAAAACTGTACGCCTTTGGGTTCCTACTGTTACAGGCAGCACTGGCATGTTCAAGGCACACTCGCAAACGGTTCGCTCTGTACAGTTCAGTTCAGACTGCACCAAAGTAAGAATCTTTGTTATGTGATATCTGTGGGGAATTTACATAATTGAAGTTATTCTACTTCTGGTTATTGTGGGTGCACCCAACAGGTCTTTATCAAACATTCTATTGAGACGCATAAAAGCTTACACATTCAGCTCAAAAAATGCAGTAAATTAATTAAGCTTGGTCCAGCAAATTCCATACATTACATCATTGTTACAATGAAATAAAAATCTATTTAATGCACGGGCCATTGAAATGATATTATTATAATGCATAAGAATTTGGAGCATATCCTACAGTAAAATGTCACACTTATAGTTAAAAACTTTGTGTATTTCAGATAATCACTGCTTCTGATGATAAAATAGTGAAAATGTGGTCCACTGATAAATATAAATTCATTGCTTCATTTGTGGGCCACACTAACTGGGTGAGGTGTGCTCGTATATCCAGTGATGGCTCAGTTATAGCCTCCTGTTCTGATGACAAGTCTACTAGACTCTGGAGCCCTGATAGTGGAGAATGTATTCATACTTACAAAGATAAGAGAGGCCATGGTATGTGTCTGGCTTGGCATCCATCTGGCTGCTACATAGCTGTGGGCACAGCTCAGGGCAATGTCAAACTATATGATGTGAGGACACATAACCTGGTGCAGTACTACAGGTAAGTTATAGGAATCAAAACATACAAATTTGTATCTAACTCAGTTTACATGATAATCTTTTGTTTGTTTTAGTATTCATAGTGATGCCATCAATCAGGTGGCCTTTCACCCAAGTGGCAGTTACATAATAACATCCAGCAAAGATGGAAAAATGAAGGTAAAATTAAAAAAAAAATCTTTCGTTTTCACATTGTATGTTTCAACCATAACTTAGAGATTAAATGCCTACACTAATGTAGTATCAATAGATGATTTGTGATGTCTGTATGATGTTAGCCCAAGATGCTAAACTACTATGCTCTACTTTCTGTATCTTGTCACTGTTGCAGTAATTCTATACTTTTGTAATATAACTTGATACTACATAATGGACTAATATGGTTAGCTGGCAAATAAATAAAATAAAATAAAAAAGGTTTTATTTCATGTAGACTTTAAAAAAGCGCTTGTAAATAGTCAGAACATGTTTGTAGTAATACAGTCATTATTTCTAGTAGGCAATAACTCTAAACATCCATTCCATGGTTTAAAGCTCTGAATAAATGATGAATATTGAAATCTAAGTATTAATTTACTTTCCTCTCATTTTTATTATCTAATCTTAGCCTATTAATGACTCTTTCTTTTTTGGAATAATATACTATAATAATGTCATTCTTTATTGATGGGACAATGACAGACTATAAAACAGGTTTTTAAATAAGATACATTTACCAGAATAATATGATGAAATTAATTTGACTTTATGTGATATTGTATCTCTATATTTAATAAAAAAATGGCCATAGTTCTTGTTCTTTACTCTTAGTTTGAACTTAAATTGCAAGATTTCAAGTATTCCTTGCAAATAATTAACCATGAATATATTTATTAAACTAAAAATATTTCAATGCATTAAATCAATTGTAAGTGCTTATAAATTGATTATTTCAAATCAAATCAGGTACTGTGTCACTAATTTCAAACTGTCAGAAAGATGATAATAAACAAATATAGAGTATAGATCAGATATTTAACTTCTAATTTGACCTTGTGATTATATGTATTATTAAAAACTTCTACAATATCATCATTATTTTGTTAAGAACTGTAATTAATTATAATATGGTCTAGAAAACAAAGTTAAAGACTTCAGAAGTAATTCCTTAAACAGATGATCCTTTATAGCACAGATTCCAAATTTATTTCAGCAATAAAATCTTTAATTCAATTGTAGGCAGCTGAAAATCAGCATTGCAGTTGGGCTCTGGCTGTAAGTGTGCTGAGCTGCCTACCAATTGAACACATAAATTACCTAGTCAAAATTAATTAAAATGTAAAATGCTTCTGTTGATATTTTTAACTATTGTGTCTAGTTCTATGCGGTTATATCTACTTAATTGATTATTGGTGTTTTTTGGTCAATTTTGTTATTTGTTACTTAATATTTATTTTAATCGTATTTTGTTTTTGTTGTAGTAGTACACAAGTTTTCAATTAAGTATAAGATTTGTAACAAATTAATTTCTATCTTCAAAAAAAAAAACATTTTTCTTTCTATTAATTAGAACGAAAAAAGGTTTTGTGTTAAAAAGACAGTGTGATATTTATGATTTTTTCAGATACTGGATTTATTAGAGGGCCATCCAATATTTACTCTTGGTGGACACACTGGTTCAGTAAACACTGTTAACTTCTCACCTAGTGGAGACTCATTTGCATCAGCTGGGGATGATAGCCTGGTAAATATTATTTATAATATGACTAATTTTGCCCTTACATCCCCTTATATCGGAATATTTAACAGGTATGAAAGACACCAATTAGTGTAAAGCCTTAATTCCCGAAAAATATTATTTTTGGTTTATATTTGAAGGGAAAATTGTATTGTTACCTGTAATTTCTTATAACTTATTTCAATAACATTTCTTCCTTGTTGTAGTTTGAAGCCAACAATAAAATGAATCTAAATACCATTTTATCAGCCTTTCTATTATAATAAAATTATTTAATGTAATTAAAAATCCAGAAAATTAGTGTTCTTTAATTGTATCTTAATAAAAACTAACAGTTTTAAATTTTGGATACATGGACTTTAGTCTAATAAGATCTTTTATGTGCTGTTTTACTGGATTCATATTCATACAACATTGTTTTTTGAGCTTTACTTTTAATTCCAGGTGTTCATATGGAAAACAAACTTTACAGCCCTAAGTGATGCAAAGGAAAATAGAGGAACAAATTTAGTAACAGGGCCTATTGCTACTACATCAAGCAGTTCAAAATTGACATCAGCATCAAAAGGAAGAATTCAGGTCCCTCAAAAAAGATAATACCTAAACTGTCTGTTGTAGTATAGTATATTGTATTTATTAAGTTGTATATATTGTATGTATTTCACTATAGATGACTATTTTACTATCTTAATACATAATAAATGTGTAGAGTATTCATAACCCACTTGCAATTTAAATGTAATACTTTCCCCATTCAGGCCAGTACATTGAAAACCCTATCCTCAAAGTACACAGTAGAACTGCAAAAAATTGAGTTCAGAGACAACTGCAATCATAATGCTTTAAAACATTTAATTTCTTAATAATTTAGTAAAAGAAGTTTCAAGTATTAATATAGCTTTCATCATCTATGAACTAGGGTGCAAAGGCTTGGTATCAATGTTATCACAGCACCACACTACCTGTAACAACCTTTGATCATCTGGATGATGTAAGCGAGCTCCCCAATGAACAACCAATAAGACTAGAGAGCCTATCAGTTGAGCCAAATGCTAACAGTACATTTGTTGAAAACAGAAAGAGGTTGTGTAGTCATACTGACCCCTGTATCAGACATCATACTACAGTCAGTAACCATAGCTCACCAAGAAATGAGAACAATTTAAGAAGTGACACCCCACAGTATGGATGTCCCTCAGATAACTGCTCCTCACATAGTGTTGGAGACATGAGTCATATCCCTCGTATCCCACCCAACCCTACTACTTATACTATACCTTCTGTTATGAATAAGTCTGTTGAGATAACATATGAAGGTCCTGAAAATCTATTTGGAATGATTAAATTAAGAGACAATGATGTTTGTTATACCAGTGGTACAATTGAGTGGGTTGGGAGAAAGAGATGCTATCCAATAAACAGTGGATTTAAAGTGATTAGTGACCTACATCTAACAAAACTAAGAAAATTTAATGAAACATTCTCTCATAGAGTTGAAAAACTAAAGGAATGTGACTGTGCTGATATATTGCCAACTGTGAATGCTATTGTTGATCATTTAAATGCATTACATGAAGCTGTTGATATTGTTGATTTGCGACTCAACACAGTGGAGGATATGGTGGGCAAAAATGAAGAGTAACTAATATTAACTGTATCAATAAACATTTATTTTATCATTAAATATTATAAAATACATGGTGTACTTATATAATGTTTTAATATGAAAAATAATGCTGATTATTATAGTAAGCTAAATACAAAAAGTATAAAATGAAAATAACAACCCTGAAATCAATAATTTTACTTCATTTTCATGTTACTGCTAGGAAATTAATAAATTTGTGTATTTTAGATTCACAAAATATCAATCAACCATTAATTTCAGTGTAATTATTAATATGAAAATGAAGTTTTATAATATTTACTAAAATTTAACAAGATTAGCATCTCAATGAATGTCTCTATAATAGTACAGTCCACACCACATTGGTGTCCACAATTTCATCTGAACAGTGTCCGCATAACATAAGCAGTTAGAGTTGTGCAAATGTATTCACTGCCATGGTATTAACTGTACATGTTATCCAACAACACTTTAAATGTATATTATTGTAATCTTCTATTTAGATTTTCTCAAAACAAGGAGGCAAGAACTTATTTTATAAATTGTGATGTCCCAAAGTTTCAAATCATATAAAATCTAATAAAAAATACTTAAATTCATTCTATGACCCCAATATTATAATTTAGCGTGAAATTAATATATCATGAATGAAATGAACTTTCTTAGAAGTACTTGTTAACATTTATACATCCCTGTAGATTGAAAAGAAAATATTTTTTTCTGCCATCTGGGCACAATTATTCCAAGAAATTAATTTTACTGTAAGCATGAATTTGAATAAACCATGTGATCATTGAAATAGTGTTGTCAGATCTTGAGCTATAAGTTCTTTGAGAGATAAGATTATCAGACTGTCTACATAATATTTCTTCTTAAGTAAAAGTTATTACAAATTTTGTTGGTTTCCATATACCAATTTTCTTTTCTGCTGTTGATGTTGACTGATAATCATTGCGTGCCCACGTATGTCGTTGTTTTGCCGGTTTTCTTTATGACATCCAATAACTGATCGGCGCTAAGTGAAGAAGTTACCGATACCTTTTGTTCCGGTAGACTTATTGCCACACTATCTACGCCTTGTCCTTTTAATCTATTAAGAACTCTCTCCACTGCACCGGAGCAACCTTCGCAAGTCATTTCTACGTTGAAAATATGCGTCTGTAAACAATTACAACATGGTTTTACAATGTCTGATTTATAAGATAAGTTCCCTAGAATATTGATGAGCAACCATTATACTTACCGATGACATAATTTTAAAAGAATTTGAGTCTTTTCTAATAAATGAGAACGTTTAATGATAGATAACGCTATCGAAGACAATCTACGAAACCTCAATTAAAACTTTTACTTTTGAAATATGTCAAAATAGATTGACATTGACATTTGCCATTTTTTTACAAACCATTTTTAGACCATGTATATTAAACTTAAATCCTCCAGCAAATCCTTCAGTGTCGTAATAATTAATGGTATTCGTTATTTAATCAGCCAGTCTAGGAATGTCCGTCGCAGTCGAGTGATAGTAGTATCCACAGTAGGTTTAAATACCTACTCCGGTCCTACCCCAATAATGCAGTGGAGATTTTACTAGAGGCTTCTATGAGATTTCGAATCGACACGGAAAATTACAATTCACGTCAATAAGTTGCCCCTCCACTTGAGCTCGCATTTATACCTGTTTTTAAAAATGAAACAATGTCTATGCGTCATTTTCAGCGTTTGGGCCAAAATTTGTTTATTGTTGTGTCGTCAATGTTGTCTGCGCTTGCTTGCTTGGTATTACATTTAATCATCAGTCTTTCACAAGGAAAGTATAAAATGAAAAACAAGACTTACGTTCATTTGTTAAAATAAAGGAGTCTGCATGTGTTTTGATGAAGATTCGTTTTCAATATAAATTTATTTTTCATCCCGCCACCTCGGAAAGAGTTTTATACTTCGACTAGCTATGCCCCGTTTCACCCGCGTTAAAGAAGATTTTCACGCTCTTCTGTTGAAATTTTTCCTGAATTTCCTCCTCACGGAGCCCGAGACCTTTCCAACGAATGCAAAACCGTGGAAATCGGTTCGTGCGTTCTGGAGTTATAGCGTCAGGAAGGAAAACCCGACTTATTTTTATATAGTAGAAGATATCTGAGTGGAAAAGTCATTTTTATTCGCTAGAGGATAAAGTAGGTAAATTTGATTTCAGAACATCGTGTGCACTAAGTTTGTGAATGCAAAACATCATTAAACCTATTTACTTACCTTCATGATGCCGAACTTATCATACGATTTTTTTAAAATTTGTAAGTCCTCAGACTCGGAACCTCCTTGGTGTACTCTTTTTTAATATCATTTGCAACCACAGATATCTAAAATAGGAGATAGGCTGTCCCACTAATATCATAAGCAGTCCAAGTGTCGCCAAATGAATTTACGCACACAATGACTCACTGAACAAATACAAAGACACGCACACATTGCATTTCTTGGAGACCTTCGCTCCCATCGGGTAACACATTCAAAAAGGATTTATGTGTTTGTTAATACATATAATGTGCAAATCGCGTCAGCATGCACTTACACATAAGCAGTACAGGTTATAGTGAGTTCAACAGGTAGTCGATAAAATGTTATCGATATGTAGTAATTTAAGTACTTATTCGATGACGTGAAATCATTGACATTTTGATTGGATGGAAACCTTAAAATGATCAAATTTGTATTACAGTACAACTCATGTAAATCAAACTTCGTAAATCGTAATCGTAAATCGAACTTATGTCGACTCCAAAAATGTATAAAATTACCTAAGGCTTACCTAAACCTTGGCAAATTGTAAGGAAATATTTGATTTGACAATTTTATTCTAATTTCGAGTAAGATAGGTAAATTTAATAAATCTTATTTATTATATTCTCTCTTAAGATAAATACCAAAGTTATGTACTATCCGTATAATTTTAAACATTCGTAAAAATAAACTATTTTATAAGTCAGTTATTATGTTTGCTTTTCATATTTCAATTTACAGCATTATCTAATGACTATGCTATAACCGTGAGAGCAATCGATATACGTGTTCGAGTACAGTGACGAAGGCAATCACTACGTCTCAAACAGCACGGCTCGCATCAAGAACATGAGCAGCGGCCGTACTGCGCAAAATCACGTTGGCGATCATATCGTTCTATGCATTATTCATTGCAGTGTAAGAACTATATATTGACACATTTAGCCACCGAATAAAAAGTACTTGATTTAGCTACGAAAAGCAGAAATGTATAACGCACAATTCGAACTAATAAATTTAAAATCACCACTTGCATTTTTGCAGTAACAGTTGGATTGCTTCATTAAATATGATGTTTTTATAAAAACAAACTATATTTACCTGTGAATAGTGATCCTATCGGTGTGAAATTAGTAGTTTCACTACGATGTTTACATGTAACGATTGCACAGGACGGCATTTCGGATAAAACTCAATATTTGTGTCAGAAGCATAGACGTATTCACTCGGCCGCGAAAGAGAGCGAATTGACGGTGGTTATGCCCGCTGGACATACTGTACAGACCTAATACGCGTTAGTTTGTCCTCTCTCTTGTATTTAATGCTCAGAGTCAACGTCCACGTTACTGTAGTAACGTTACTGTATTTTTGAGTTAAACCTAAGTATTATTTGTTCTAACTTAAAGATTATTATGTAATACTTACCGATAGTAATATAATACTTAGTTAATACATAACACTGAAATAAAACTATCTTGTGATTTTAATTATTTTATTTTGCATTTAGTAATTTCTCCGCTGAGGTGGGATGAAAAGTTACGTGTTGCACTCGAGAGCAAAGATTTTTCACCTCTTGCTCTTTTAATTCCTTCGCTAACGCTCAAGATTCTAATTTTTAAATTACTTGCTGCTCTCTCTCATACTCTACAACCTATTAAAAGACTTAAGATTTTAAAAAAACATATTTCTCTATTAGCGCGAGTATCCAAATTCCAAAGCGGCATTATTAGGATCATACCAAATTTGGCTAGGAAGAGGAGGGATAACTGAGAGACAGAGAAGGTGAATGTTGATGCATCAGAAAGAGCCCTTAAACCGACATCAGACTCGCAAGTCCCCCGGTTTCGGGTCGTTCGTGTCACAGTCAACAGTTACAGTCAAAAATCATTACCAGTCAAATCCACTTTTGACTGCGAAAATCAGTCAAAAATGTTTTTAACTAAGGGCGTTGGCCAAAAGTACTTTTGCCTAATTTTTGCAGTCAAAAGTGATTGTGACTGGTTATGAGTTTTGACTCTGATATTATGGTAGGTTTTGGTCATTATATAATATATAATAATAATAATATCTCGGGACATTTATTCATTATATAATATATCTCCGTCAACTATCATGTTATCATCTATAGATATGATTCTATAACAAATGATGCAATTATTTATTTAGTATTAATTATATACCTTCGGAATATGTAAATCAGAATAATAATAAAATGTTGCTGCGAGGATTATCCACCACCAGTTTGCTCTTCGGTATGGTCTAGTAGACTCCGAAGTGCCGTATTACAGTACGTACCGGAACAGTTCTCGAAAACGGTTGTACCAAGCTGTACTAGGACCGGTTTATCATTGGGGTGCTAGGCCGGAAAACCTCCTCGTGTGCCTGCAACTACTATTCCTGTCCGTATTTTTTTTTTTTTTTAATCCGGTGGGAATGGTAGATTTGCGGGCCGGTGCACCCTGGGCGCGACAGTAATTATTTTTGCAATGGGATTCGTTCCCCCAAAAATAGTTACTGTTCGTGGCTAATATTCCGGCGCTAGGTGGTGGATGCGTTCCTCTGCGTGACCTCTGATCAGCAGAGAACATAGCAGAGGAGCAAATGAGGAAGAAAACCTCTTAAAAATCACCCCATGTCCTAGTTCTGCCCCCCGACGAAGGACTCTATGACCAGGGGGTTCCTGGTCCCAGGGCGGGGCATAAAACAAATAACAGTATGAAGTCGGCCTTGAGAAACAAACAACCCCAGGAGGGTACCGGTAATTCCGGAGAATCCCTCCCGGATCCCTGTGGATCCGGCAGCCCTACCGTATCTGGGGAGGGCACTCAATGCCATAACAATGAGGGACCACGCACGCCCAGTATTGCGTGTCCCAAAGATTTGTCGGTTGTTCCGAAAAGGATGAAGAAAAGAGGGAGAAAACCTCTGCCAAAAAATTACGCAAATATTATGAAGTCGGCCTTGGATAACGTATTACCCCAGGAGGGTACCGGCACTGCCGGAGAATCCCTCCCAGGTCCTCATGGATCTGGCAGCCCCACCGTATCTGGGGGGGGCAACCAATGCCTTAGTGTCACGGAGTACGTGAAAGAGGTACGCACGTCCAGTTTTGCGCAGCCTAATTGTGTCGTCAGCATAACGGAGGAAGAGCGACTATCGACTGAACGGGCTAGAAACGCCCATCAATCACGTTCACCATCGCAGTCACCAACACGGTCAGTATCCCGAAACTCTGCGGCTGAGATGTCAGAGTCGAGCGTCAGCTCGATGCCTAATAAAAAATTTTGGCAGTCGGGAACAATTAAGTCTAAACGAGCCTCCAACAGAGTTACTTTGCAAGGGCGTGAATCGTCAACAGACGATGGACCCCCGAGTAAAATCAAAGCTGTTCCAGATGCTGGAGAAAGCGGTGGTTGTCGGGCCAAATTTAAGCGGCCGGGAAAACTGCCCAAGAAGTCGACCGGTATATGTGATACTGTCGAACTGAATTACGCGGAGGCAATTAGAGAAGTCGTTGAACAGCCGGAAAGGATGTCAGCGGCTAATCTACTCGAGAAGGCTGAAGGAGGTGCAGCCCTTGTTAGGAAAGTCGTTTCGCATGCGTCGAGACTAAAGGGGACCGACCAAAAGGCTTTAAAGGAAGGCGCAGAGCTTCTATTAGCTGTGGCCCAGGAGCTTGCTAATCGGACTACGTCGACGGAAACAGCCAAGCTGCAAGCTACTAATAAAAAGCTCGCTGAGCAGCTAGCTGAGCTCCGTGAAGAGCACAAACTGTTGAGAGAAGAGGTACAAAGAGATCGGCAGGAGCGTATTCTCCATGAGACAGGGTCGACTGCACAAAAACCAGTGGATCTTGATTCTCTCCACTCGATTGTGCAAAAGGCTTTGGAGCCCTTTATCCGGCGATTCTCAGTGCTCGAGAATCGTATTCTGCGCCCGACCTTGGCTGCGGATGCGAGGGCTGACCTAGGTTTGAAATCAGCACCGAACAATACAGCTAAACCGGCTCAGGGAAAAGGTTCAGTTCCCTCAGCTCAGGTCTCAACAGCACCACAGGCTCCTGTTGCTCCTGCGGTTTCTGTTCCGGCTGGACACAAAGAGTCTCATAAACAGATTCCCAAAGGCGGGAAAAAGGGAAAGAAGCCTAAAGCTTCTGCCCCACTGCAAGCTTTTGAGCAGCATGAAGCCCATAAACCTATGCCTTCGGAGTCCCAGGCATTTGAGATTGTGGGTCAAAAGAAGATGGACGCAAAGAAGCGTAGAGCTGACAGAAAGCGCCAGAAGGCTGCTGCAAAGCGTAAAACTCAGGCAGCGGCAGGCCTTCGCGTTCCACGTTCTGCTGCTGTGGTTTTAACTCTACTGCCAGAAGCAGCGGAGCGTGGCGTCACCTACGCTTCGCTTTTGACTACCGCTAGGGCGAACATAAAGCTGGACGAGCTAGACATTCATGGTTTGCGTCATCGCACCACCCTGACTGGAGCCCGCATGCTAGAGGTTCCTGGTATGGCAAATGGCGGCAAGGCAGACGCCCTTGCAGATAAACTTAAGGAGGCTCTCAACGGAGATGATGTCAGGGTGTCAAGGCCTATGAAGATGGTAAGCCTTCGCATCGGAGGTCTGGAGGAATCCGTGTCAGTCGACGAAGTAATAGAGGCCGTTGTAAAGGCAGGAGGGTGTCCCAAAGAGCTCGTCAAAGCTGGAGATATTCGCCCTGGTATCAATGGTTTGGGCACGATGATATTGGTCTGCCCTATTACAGCGGCGCAAAAAATTGCAGCTGGTCGGCGACTGCTGATCGGGTGGAACACGGTCCAAGTGAAGCTCCTGCAGCCTAGGCCGTTGAGGTGTTACAGATGCCTTGGTGATGGACACGTAGGTGTGAAGTGCACTTCTTCGGTGGACTGCAGGGGCTTGTGCTTCAATTGCGGTCAGCCTGGTCATACCACGAAAAGCTGTGAAAATGCGCCACACTGCATTCTTTGTGCGGCTACAAATAAGTTAGCGGATCATAGGGTGGGTAGTAAATCTTGCACCGCTCCAAAGAGTCAAGGGGTCCAACTAGCGTCCAAAAAGACCACGCCTCCTTCTCAGATGGCAAAGTCAATGACCACCGTTATCGCGACCCAAAATGGGAAGGAGGTAAACATGGATTGCCGATAACGGCTCCATTACGCTTCCTGCAAGCGAACATCAATCACTGTGCCAGAGCTCAGGATCTCTTACTCCAGAGTATGGCACAGTGGTTGATCAACGTAGCGGTGGTTGCCGAGCCGTATTTTGTCCCTCCCCGGCATGACTGGGTGAGCGACATTAGTGGCTCGGTGGCCCTAGTTTGGCAAGCTGCTGCTGGGTCCCCACCCTTTGCAAATGTGGTAAGAGGAAGGGGATGCGTGGCTGCAGTGGTAGATGACGTGGTTGTGGTCGGGGTTTATTTTTCTCCTAACCGACCTCTCGCTGACTTCGAGGTTTTCCTTTTGGAACTGGGCACAGTCGTCGCCAATAGCCACCCTCGCCCTGTCATTGTATTCGGGGACTTCAACGCCAAGTCAACGGCTTGGGGTTCACCGTCTACAGATGCAAGGGGTGAGGCTCTTGAGGAGTGGGTCCTGGAAACAGGCGTACTTCTGCTCAACAGGGGTAATATTAACACGTGCGTGCGGCAGCGGGGTGGTTCAATTGTGGACATATTATCTTTCGCTAGCCCCGCAATAGCGCGCCGTGTTTCAGGCTGGCGCGTTTTGCAGGAGGTGGAGACTCTGTCGGACCACAGATATATCCGATTTGACGTCTCTGCCCAAACTTCTGACGTTCCGGTCAGAGTTGCCCCTGCTGGGGACGGTCCGCGTTGGGCATTAGGGCAGTTAGACCGTGAGGCTCTCTTGGAAGCCTCTATTGTACAGGCCTGGGTTCTTACACCAGACAGGCCTGTTGATGTTGATCTGGAGGTAGAGTGGTTCCGGGAGACCTTATCACAGTTATGTGACGCGGCCATGCCTAGAGTGCGGCGGCTGCCAGTCAAACGCCAAGTTTACTGGTGGTCGCAGGAAATTGCGCAGCTGCGCCGTGCTTGCACTGTAGCGCGCCGCCAGTACGCCAGGCATCGCAGGAGGCGCCGCCAAACTCAAAATACGGAAATTAGAGAAGCGGAACTCTATGAAGGGTACAGGGCAGCTAAGAAATCCCTTCAGGAGGCCATAAAGCAGGCCAAAATCCATGCACGGGAGGAGTTACTGGGGACTCTGAATCGGGATCCATGGGGACGCCCTTACCTAATGGTGAGGGGCAAACTACGCCCAAGAATGCCCCCACTAACTCAGAGTCTCCAGACTCACCTTCTGGAGGAGGTGGTGGCTGCTCTGTTCCCTTTTAGAGAGGAGCACATTCCTCCTACCATGATTCCGCCTCTGGAAATGGCGACCAACGCGGATAGTGACGACGTGCCTGAAGTGACCCGGGAGGAGCTGGAAGTGGCGGTGCGGAGGCTACAAGCCAAAAACACCGCGCCAGGACCTGACGGCATTCCAGGCCGTGTATGGGCTTTAGCTCTCAGAGCTCTCGGACCCCGTTTGAGGGGGCTCTTTAGCGCATGTTTGGAGCGGGGCCAGTTTCCACGGCAGTGGAAAACTGGCAAACTGGTATTGATCCAAAAGAAGGGGCGCCCAATGGACTCACCATCTGCCTACCGCCCTATAGTGTTGTTGGACGAGGTGGGCAAGCTCTTAGAGAGAGTCATTGCAGACCGCCTTGTTCAGCACCTGACCTTGGCTGGTCCAGATTTGGCGGATAACCAGTTTGGTTTCCGCCAAGGGCGCTCCACCGTGGACGCTATCATGCGCGTAAGGGCCCTAGCGGAGGAGGCATCCTCCATGGGCGAGGTAGTGCTGGCGATATCCTTAGATATCAAGAATGCCTTCAACACCTTGCCTTGGAGCTGCATTAGGGCGGCACTCGAATACCATCGGGTGCCCACCTACCTCCGCCACATAGTCGGGACTTACTTGTCACAACGAGCGGTCATCTTCCCGGGTCGGGAGGGTTGGAGTCAGCGTGAGATGTCGTGCGGTGTTCCACAGGGTTCGGTTTTAGGTCCGCTCCTGTGGAACATTGGTTACGACTGGGTGTTGCGCGGTCCGCTGCCCCCCGGCGTCCAAGTGACATGCTATGCCGATGACACGTTGGTCACGGCGAGGGGTGTGTCGCACTGCGAAGCGGCCACAGTAGCCACAATAGGGGTTGCGCAAGTCGTGGGGAGAATCCGGCAACTTGGTCTCGAGGTGGCCCTGGAAAAGTCCGAGGCCCTCTATTTTCATCTTCGTCGGAGGGCACCACCCTCGGGATCACACATCACTGTGGGAGGCGTCCGCATCGGCGTCGAGTCGACGATGAAGTACCTGGGACTCGTCCTCGACGGCCGTTGGACCTTTGGACCGCACTTCCAAAGGTTGGTCCCGAAATTGATGGCTTCGGCGGCTGCGTTGGCGTGGCTGCTGCCTAATCTTGGGGGACCGGACGCCTCTTGCCGGAGACTCTACATGGGGGTCGTGCGGTCGATGGCCCTTTACGGGGCCCCAATATGGGGGGAAAGCCTGACGGCAAAAAATATCGCACTGCTGCGTCGGCCACAGCGAGCGATGGATGTCAGAGCTATTAGGGGATACCGCACGATCTCCTTCGAGGCAGCGAGTCTCCTAGCCGGATCGCCACCGTGGGAACTCGAAGCGAGAACCCTCGCGCTGTTATACAGGTGGCGTGGGGAGACGCTCGAGCGGGGCTTTCGACCTGTGTTGCGAGAAATCGAAGCGCGACGGTCGGAGCTCCACCATAACACGGTGGCAGAGTGGAGACAGCGACTTGCGCAACCAAATGCGGGGCACGCCACGATAGTGGCGGTAAGACCCGTCATGGAGGAATGGCTGGAGAGGAGGCACGGCGCCCTCACTTATCGGCTTACGCAGGTACTCTCGGATCATGGATGCTTCGGGAAGTACCTGCATCGGATAGGCCGAGAAGAGACGCCCGGTTGTCACCATTGTGGTAGCCCCGTTGACACGGCGCTTCACACATTGGTGGAATGCCCAGCCTGGGAGACACAGCGCCGTGTTCTCGGTGCTGCAATGGGTGCGGCTGACATCTCGCTTGCAACCGTGACCGAATTCATGGTTGCAAGCGAGAGTTCTTGGGATATCGTCGCCACCTTTTGCGAGGAGGTGATGATCGCAAAAGAGGTGGCGGAGCGAGAACGGGAGACATCATCCTCCCTGCCTAGCCGCGCCAGGAGAACCGGGCGTCGGAGGGCGCACATCGCCAATCTCCGGCCTCCATGAGGAGTGGCCTGCGGGCGGTGGACCTGGGGCAGTCCTCCGTCCGACCAGAATAGGCCTGAGACGGTGGCGCGCCGTGTTTCGCGCGCGCCTCTCTTGAGGAGGGGGGCAAGGGTGCCCCCAACGGAAGCGGGGCTCACTGAAAAGTGGGCCAGCGCCTGTCCAGACTGCGGTGAATGCGCGAGCGAATCCCGTGGTCTGGACTATAGGTGGCAGAGGAACACCGTGGGGTTTTAGTCGGTAAACCCAGCACTACCATCTGGCTGGGAGTCCGACATACCCCGTCGCTTCCCCAGCGGCGGGACGATCCATAAAGGATTTCCCCACGTAAAAAAAAACAAAAAAAAAAAAAAAAAAAAAAGGACCGGTTTATCATTACGGACAAGACTATTTTTTGCCAATAAGCCCGATATCGTTTTGGTAGAGCGGCTGGAGCGCCGGGCATTTATTGTTGATATCACTGTCCTGTGCCTCTAGCACGAGTTCCTGCAGTTTACTTACTCGATCACACGTACAGTTTCCTACCATACATTGAGCACCAGCCCCTCTCGCGGAAACTATTAAGAACTCTGGTGCTCAATGTATGGGACGAAACTGTACGTGTGATCGAGTAAGTAAACTGCAGGAACTCGTGCTAGAGGCACTGTTTGTTGATAACCTAGTAAGAGCCGAGAATGACAAATTGTCAAAGTATTTAGATTTGGTTTATGAGATTACCGCCATGTAGGATATGAACTCAACAATACTTGTCCCAATAGTCGTCTCCGTAAATGGTCTCATAGCAAAGATCCTCGACCAACATCTTAAGAGGCTCTCACTGGATCACTGGGTCAAGGGCAGGATACAGAAGGCGGCAATTATGGGAACGGCACGCATCGTGAGGAGGTTCCTCACTATGCGTGTCGCCTAGACCACTGGCGGCCTAGGGCGTATAACCCCGCCGCTGGGGAGCTCTGATTTTTTACGTATTTATTTGTATTTATCTAATTGTTTTATATGTGGAGGCAGGACGGCTTGAAGGCTCTTCACCACAACTCATCCTCTTATAATTTCATGGGTAGGTGAGGGCGGAACAGAAATAAATTACTTCAAATCACAATCACCGTAATTCACAAGAATCACGATTTAATTAGATGTTTAGTGATTACTACAATGTAAAATCAATCAAATGAAATCTTAAAATATCGTGATGGCGAAGATTCTCAGCGATTCGTCACAAGCGTGGTGCGCGGGCGCCGTCTCGTTCAAAAGTGACTTCAAGATGGCCGCCCACACCACCATCGACAATGACGCTTCGCTAGGTTGACATTGACAGTCGTGTCAACCTGACGTTTTGACGCAAACGCCGTCACGGCCGGACTGACATACGACCGTCCACGGGCGATTTATCTGAAACAAACTAAGATAACTGCATAGTCCGTTCGCTCATCCTGACTTAATAATTTTCATCAGTATACAAACACCAAAAACATTTAATAACTTGGACTAACCAGGCAAGTGTACCGCTTAGTCAACCGTGAGGTGTGACTCGGACTACACTTCAGTAAGACCAGTCGAGATACGCATTAGATATCATAACTGGCTAGAATTTAGCCCAGACAGCACATTTTCGTTCTTGTGAACATCTAGACAAGCCAATCCTAACAAGGATGTGACCCGGACGACACAATTCGTCTTACACTTAGCAGGCAAGCAGCCAGAACAAGTCAGTCCTCCCGAGGGAACCGACTCGGACGACACAATTCGTCTCGGAAATAGCAAGCGATCATCCATGACAAGTCAGCCCTCTCGAGGCAACTGACTTGGACGACACAATTCGTCTCGGATATAGCAAGCGATCATCCATGACAAGTCAGCCCTCTCAAGGCAACTGACTCGGACGACACAATTCGTCTCGGATTATAACAAGCAATCATCCATGACAAGTCAGCCCTCTCAAGGCAACTGACTCGGACGACACAATTCGTCTCAGATATAACAAGCGATCATCCAGGACAAGTCTACCCTCTCGAGGGACTCGACTTGGACGACAAATTTCGTCAGATGACGCTAAATAAATCAATGTAACAAGTCAACCAGAAATGACTCGGACGACGCATTTCGTCTATCGTCTATGACGAGTGAGGTGTGCCCTCTAACTACTCATCTGGAATTGTCAGGAACTCAGGACAACGCTTCTTCGCCCAGGATCAACCATTGTAACAATTTATCATAATAATATGAAGGTTACAATAATGTAATGATAGTTTGTAGTATTGTCCTGTTAAATGTGCACTTCAAGTTCATGTATCAGGTTCTGAGTATACGCTCGGGGTATCTGAGTTTGCAGTGACAGTGTTTAAGTCAGCCGATCCAGTGTCTGAGCATACGACCAAGGTGTCGTGATGGTCTAATAACTGGTTATTATTATATGAGCACGAAGTATTTTCTACATGATCAGACGCCGTCTCGGCCTCTACTTCATATAAAACGTTAGACGCGATTTTTTTTTTATATTGGCAGCGACAACACTGAAATGTTAAATTTTTACGGAATTAATAATTTTTGACTTGACTTGAACGAGCAAGTGGGTCACCTGACGGTAAGTAAGCACCGCCGTCCATGTACACTCGCAACACCAGAGGCGTCGCGGGTGCGTTGCCGGCCTTTAAGAGTCAGCAAACAAGTGTTGCTGACCCTTCCCCCGACCCCGATGAGCTCTGACGACCTTGATCTGCGATGATTCTACTACTAGCGGTAAACTACTTTTTGGAGTGCACGCGTTGCATTTAACAGACGTGGTATGTGCGAGTAAAACGTATTTCGTAAAACCGTCAGTTATAATTCTACTTCCGGTCGCTCTTCCCGCTAAGCATTCTCGATAAGTCAATATGAACTACGGATTCAACGGCCGGGATGATCAAACATTTAATTCCAAACAAATAATCTTAGCTGTAGTCGCAAACATTTAACAAAGTATAAACAATCAGTCAAATCACACCTTCACTCACATTCCCACACAAATTTCCATTAAGTGAAAAACACTTAAATAATTTTCGTGAGCTATAATTTGGTATGTAATACTCAACATCTCAACACACAAGCCTCCATCGTCATCGCGTGGGCTACCTCCATCCGGTACCCATTCAGCGATCGCTGACACCTCGGCTGCCAAACGCACTGAGACGGGAAATGAAGCCCGATGTTCCACCTAAGCCTACGAATACCATGGAGGTACCAGCGGTCTGAGCGACCTTCATACCACATAATGACACATTAACACGAACGTCAATCCCCTTTGTCATTACTTGTAAGTCTAAGTCTACGTCGTAAGGGTTCACGTCGGGACGTCAGGCAAATCAAATATTTCAATGTGTACTGTTCGTTCAAGCCTGAAGCCATGTCAAAAATTAAGAAATATCGCGCACCATGTAATCGATCAATCTGGTCAGCTATGAGGGGTAGCGGAAACCTATCGGACACTATATTATCATCAAGCATACGGTAGTCCACACACATTCTATCGCTTCAGTGCCTTTCCTTTACCAGAAGGTAAGGAGAGGAGAATAGTGACAAACTAGCTCGAATAAAATTTCATGCAATTAGTTTACTTTATTTATCACACAACAGTAAACTAGCACAGTTTGTACTTAATCTATTAGGACATCGGAACGTCGTCATAGGGGTATTATTAGCAAAGTAGTAGGTACTCCGGTGGTAAACGGACTATCAAATAATTTCAAGAGCACTACGAACTACATAATTATTGAGAGAAACCAAATCAATATTGAATTCAGTCGCGTCACAAAGGTTTACTATTTTAGACAGATAAAATGTCAGTTTATTACGGGTCATATTTGCCCACCTCGTTGGTCCAGCGTTAGCCGTTAATGAGGTGCTGGGTTCGAACACGGTTCGGGCCAAAAAAAAAACGATTTTGGGACTTATCCGTAAAAAGAAACCTCCCAGTATCAGCCCGAAGTCCGGGAGCTGGCAGCATTACACCCCCGTGCCTCGGAGAGCTCGTAAATCCGTAAGTCCCGAGCCCGACCTCTCATCGGTCGCGCCGTCAGTCGACTCATCGGATCACGAGAGTCATGGAACAAAAAGCGCCCCCATTCCCGCGCGGACACCCGTGCACCATAATACGTCCTACTAAATTGGCCAATCTCCACTAAGACTGGCCGCCGTGGCCGGCACGTGTGGCCGATTTTTTAAGTCTCGCGTTAAATCATGATATCATAACGTAAATGACGATTGGGTTGTCCATGAAAGACAACACAATATTATCGATCTCCATCTGTGTTGAAATTTGTAAGCTACAAGAATAGTTAACAACATTATAAGACAGTTTTGCTCGAAATTTATAAGCCGTCTGTAGCTCATGAGTCATGAGTGAGCAATCAGCTCTAGAAACGTATAAAAATGGAACTACTCACCAAAATGTCCTCTCTGGTGTGTTAACGACGTAGACGTTAACGGGCATCTCTTGTGATCGCGTTGTTTATTACCACGGTTGCACTTCGAAGCTAAATGGCCACAGCGTAAACAGCAGCGATGTCTGGTTTCTGGTCGCAGAAGACCAGGTCGCTGCCGGCGTTTTTGACCTTCTCTTTTTCGGACGACACTCACATGCACCATGTCCTAGCTTGCCGCACTGAAAACACTTTAAAGCACTTTAAAAAAACAATTTAAAAACACTATAAAACCACATTAAGAACGATTCAGTTTCGGATCGTTTTGCTTCCACACAATTATATTCAGCTACTTGAGGCGCATTCCTTTTCATAAAAGTTTCAATTCTCGCTGCAGCTTCTTTCTCGTAATAATCTCCGTATTGAAGGCTAATCGTTGTAGGTGGTTGTGGAATTTTGACGAATGTGACAGTGCAGTGGACAGCAATGTAGTCTTCGCTCATATTTGGCCATTTTGAGGTTTATGTATGGTCACGCACAGATATTCGTTTTCCTTGCGTTTCCTATTTTGCAGGTTAATGAGGTCAGTCGCGGGTGTTTCAACACTATCTTTCCGTGGAGTAAATAACTCGAATCTGCAACCACCGCATCTCAAGGAACGATATTTGTGATAGCCACTGCGACGCCGTGCTTTTCAGCGCACCATAGCTATTATAAATGATTTTCACCGAAACAAAGGTCAACAGTATGCCCAAGCACGTGCGTTTGTGTCAGTTTGGGGTCGAATTTGAGTTGCTTTATATTGTGGGCGCTCACTTGATTTTTAATCGCTTCCATCAGACTCAACATCCGGCTATTTTCTAGCTCAAACATTTTTCGAAAAATATCTTCACCATGATGTGGCTTATCTTCGGTTCTTGATCCCACTTCTGATGTGGAGGCAGGACGGCTTGAAGGCTCTTCACCACAACTCATCCTCTTATAATGTCATGGGTAGGTGAGGGCGGAACAGAAATAAATTACTTCAAATCACAATCACCGTAATTCACTAAAATCACGATTTAATTAGATGTTTAGTGATTACTACAATGTAAAATCAATCAAATGAAATCTTAAAATATCGTGATGGCGAAGATTCTCAGCGATTCGTCACAAGCGTGGTGCGCGGGCACCGTCTCGTTCAAAAGTGACTTCAAGATGGCCGCCCACATCACCATCGACAATGACGCTTCGCTAGGTTGACATTGACAGTCGTGTCAATCTGACGTTTTGACGTAAACGCCGTCATATATATCATTTGTATAAGAATAAATAATATGTACAAAATAGGAAAATAAATAAATAAGGTGGAATAATACGTTTACCATATTATATTATGCCCCACTTCTTTAGTTTATTTTAATGTATTAAAATGTCTTAATTTACAATATTTTCATTTTTGATTGAAACAGTTATTACCTACGTCTCGTGCTTTCTATGTCCATGCGAACGAGGGAATTATAATATAATCTGTACGTGTTTAATAAAAAATTGCCGTGCTTTTGGAACAATAACAAAATTATTATTTATTGTAATTTGAAGTATAAGCCGAAGTGTAATGGCACCTAAAATATTTCTCGACATGTTTGTGGCTTGACAGTGTTTATTTGCGTTCAATGGTTGAAAGCATTGACGTTGTAGGTACTGGTATACCTTGAGTTCGAACTAATGTATAGTGCCACAAACTTATCTGGCCCGGTGGCCAAAAGTAGAACTAACGACGCTAGTTTGAAATGTCAATCGGCTGTTATTCACTGACAATCCTGCCATTGCGCGTATTTATTTTTCTTTGTTTGGTTTTTAATTGTGAAAAATGTCGAAAGCTTTAAAAAGTGATGCGAGGATCGTTATATTACAAGTATTGAATTATATGAATGAAGAAAAACACCTTCAGGCACCAATTATACCCTTCATTATGTTGTATGAACGCGTAGCTGCTGCTACAGATTAGTGTTGTCAGGTTCTGAAAAATATAAACTCCCCCTCGCACTTTAAATTTAAATACATATTTGAAAGTATTCATTATTTATTATATTTTGCTATTTCCATTGTAGGTGTCGGGGAGTGATTTGTAAGAAAACTTGTGAAAGAAAAAGAGCAAGCAGATGCAAAAATTTATAGCAGATCAGAATATTGGTAGATCGAATTTTGAAATGCCTACATTGATTGCAGAAGCTTTTGATAAAATAACAGTCAATGAATGGGAAAAGCATTGCAATCATGTAAAAAATATTAAAAATGAGTATCGAAAAGGGATGGATACTTAGTCGAGCCTTTCATCAATCAATTAGGTAGTGATAGTGAAAGCAGTGATTATGATAATGATGGTGATGAAATGACTTCTGCATTAAACAATTCCGGTGACATAATAATACCTGGAGTATCCCCATTTTATGTAAATGATCATAATTATTGTATAAAAATATAAAGATTTGTAATGACAGTATTTGTTTGCTTTTTAGTGAAGTAATATTTACGTTACAATGTGCATATTATTTTTACCCACTTTATTGCAAAAAATAGTTACTAGCAACACTAAATGCGATAACAGCGACGCTTCCAGCGGGCCAGATAAGTTTGCGGAACTGTATGTACGTTGTGCCTCTTAAGTGATTTATATGGTAACATTGTAAAAAAAATGTTTAAATATATTTAATCTGCAATCTGCAATAATCTGCATATATTTGCCGTGGCTGTCATGGTGCCGTATGCCTGATTCAGTTTTATTTTAATTAATTTTCTAGAAGTCATGTTAATTTAACCACTAATGAAAACATGTCACTCAGGGAAAATCTTGAAGAGCTGGGCTGGTAAATATCTTCATAACGTAGTTGTGGTTTTCGGAGACACCTAACCATCATTGCACAGCCTAACTAAATATCTTATTTTTCAGGCATCTAAGTCAAGAAGGTATCGATATTGTTAGTGAAAATGGTCTAATACAAGATGTAGATATTTTTATCACGAAAGCATTAGATGTAAGTGCCCACTGCGTTTGGTTACTTGTCTTATTGTCTTGGCTAAATTGTGGTGATCAATTTTATCATGATTGTGTTTCAGTATGATTTGAGAGATATAGGGGATGCAGCGTTACCTGAGGACTTTATTAAGGATCCATCTAAGTTGGAAAAGCCAGTAGTAGTACAGATACAAAAAATAAGAAATGTGTCAGCACCAAAAGCCAATGAGGAATCAACATCAGCTCCTCGCATGCTGAAACTGACACTGCATGATGGCAAGTCAACTTGTACAGGCCTAGAAACAAGTCCTATTAGCAGTTTAAGTATTAACACTCCACCAGGAACTAAGTTGTTGTTGAAAAATGAAGGCCTTGAGGTGTGTCACGGAGTTGTATGGTTGGTACCTGGTGTTATATCTCTATTGGGAGGAAAAGTATCTCATATGATTGAAAAATGGGAATTGAATAGAAGCTTGGCAAAGCATACACGAGGTAAGATTTAATTCTTTTAATTTGATCTGATTTTATTGTTATTTAGTGAATTTTTTGTTGCTTATGTTCAATCTTGTATATCCTCTGTCATGGCCAATGTGGGAAATATCCAAGCGATGATTCTAATTTAACAAACATTGATTTGGAGTTAGATTGACCTAATTTCTATTAGTAATAGTTGTAGTGTGGTTGGAAATGTTGCAATCATTTATTTGTAGACATAAGTAGATCTAGGTAATTTATAACTCATTTTTGCTATTCAATTTTATGCTTCAATGATTTTTAAAGCATAATAATGAAAAGTACAAATACAATAAAATATTATTTTACACCCTAATTTTGTAACTAACTGTAAGCATATTTCTTATTTATACATTTTTTTATAAATAAATTAATGAATATCTTGGGACAACTATCACATTGTCATTTGTTCCCCAACTAGGCGGAGCCTGTACCATGGCAGACAGACAACTGATAATCATACTTATAATATTCTAAATGCATAAATATATGATAAATAAATTACACCGCGACATGGAACCAATAATCATGCTCATCACACCAATATTTGTTGTGGGTGGGGATCACACTCACAACCTGTGGCTTAGTAGGCAGGTACACTAACTACTAAATCAGTAGACCTGTCACATCTCAGCCTATTTAATAGCAATCTATTTAACTATGCATTAGTTTGCAAATACCACTAAGAATTGATTTATTTTTGTTGTATATGTATATTCAAGGTGTAACATAAATAGTGGACATAACTTAAGGAGCCCATGAAACTGAACTAATTGTTTAGTTTGAACTAATTGTTTTAAATTTCAATAATTAAACCTAAACATAATCCCCTGGACAATAACTTAATACAAGCTAGCTAAATATCACTACTATTATAAAATAAATTGTTTAAATGTTTTAACATTCCGTGTACCTAAATGTTAAATACTAGACAGATAACTGATATATTACATATTAGACATAATAATAATAACTACTAACATGTTCTGACTATTTACTAAAGCTTTTTTAAAGTCTACGTGAATAAAAACCTTTTTTATTTTATTTATTTATTGAGTAAAACCAGTTTGTGATATATGAAAACATATTATGGTGCCCCATACACAATGCATCAGCTGATCTTTATTGGGGAGTTTAATGGGCCAGTTGGCGTGGTCGGTAGATGCTTGCCTTTCATGCTGCTTGTGTGGGTTGATATGAACATGTCTGATATCCCTAGTCTGGGTGTAATTATCTATATAAGCGTACTGGTAGATTGGTTGCTCGTGCTGCTTTGTCATGGGCCAATGTTGGGTCCGCCTCAGGGTCCCATTGGACCCAGTATAAAATACCAAATAGAAAATATTTCATGAAATATTGATTAATAATAATAATATACATTTAATTCACATTTTTCAAGGAATTTAAAAATACAGCAGATTTACAAATTGCGTGAAAGTGAAACAGTCCTTGTGAGAGTCTGGAGTCTGAACTAGGTCGAAACCTGTACTACAGATCTTCAGGCTCTCCGGAAAATTCTGGATTGGTCATTATATGTTTTGCAACATGTTTTTGTATGGTATATTCATCTAAGGATTTTATGAATAATGAATAACCAATTTGTTCCATATTAAACACTATTTTCAATAGAAACAACTCATGTGGGTAAAATCCCACTTCTGAAATATATGTATGGCAAATATTTGTCCATTCAAAATGACTGCAACATTGCCATTAACATAATAATTAATCTGAATAGATTAAATTTTTTATGTTTACTATCTAATTTTAGGTGGAGTGGATTTAGAAGGTGGTCCACCTCCTTGGATTCCATTTGGACAAAGACTCGAAGCCCTTGCAGTGGACAAGCAATTTAAGAGCATTACAGATGCAGCAAAACAGGACAATGCAGAGTTTGAAGCTCAAAGGAAGGGTGCCATTGCTGAGGCACAAAGACTATCTGGTGTCAAAAAAGTAATTACATGTCTATGTTAGCATAAGCTAATAAATATTTTTAGGAGTAGAATTAAATACAACTCATTCAAAAACATGATTTGTTACACTTGCGAAAGTAACCATTTATCCTAAAAATTGTATAGGGATCAAGGGATCCCTATACAATTTTTATAAGTAAAGGTACTTACAAGTGGAAGATTACATTTATATGATTATTTATTAACATTTTCAGGTATTTGGTGGTGGTACTAAACCTCTGTTGGATGCTAATGTTCAGAAGATAGTTGATGCAGGGTTTTCTGAGGAACAAGCTGAAAATGCTCTCAAATATACAAAGAACAATGTTGACAGGGCTCTTAAAATATTGCAAAAGAGAGACAACTCTGAGAATAGAAGTAAAGAAAAGCAACAAAAGGAACCAGAACAACCCAAAAGGAAGGGTAGAAACAAGGAAGTTCCTGAGGAGGATCTACCTGTTAAACCTTCTGGAAAGGTGTCCTTATTTGACTTTCTGGAAGATAAGTTACCTAATGTTCCAGAGAAAGATAGAAGTAGTCGCCAGAACTATTCATCTCAAGAGGATAGAAGTGATAGAAATTATTCTAATAACAGGGACAAGAATAGTGCCAAAAATAACTCTCGCAACCAAGGGTCCAGGTATGATGGGGCTAACAGGCATCGATCTGACAACAGAGGACATTATTCTCAAGATAACCATCATGCTTCACACAGAGATGATAGAAAATATCAGACCCAGAATGAAAAGCCACCAAGGTTTCAGAAAAAGTTGGAAGAAAAGAATAAACAACAGCAGCAGCATTTGCAGCAGGCTCAAGCTAACAGTATAAACATGAACATGCAGTATAATAATGCATATCACAATCCATCTCAAACTCACAGTCACTACAATGATAAAAATATGAGAAGTGATAGGAATATAAATGATAATAAAATGGCACAACAGCAGAATTACCGCAACAATAGCAACCCTATGGATAGCTTAGTTGATGCTACCGCCAAACTGAACCTCCTAGCCAATTCGCCACGGGCCATGGAAGAGCCCCGCAACTACATGCCTCCAGAGTCCTCATACCAGCCAAAGCAGACCTATGTATCTGCTCAGAATATGCAAGAGGTACCTCCATTCAGGAGAACCAATGACTTACAAAAATACCAGGAACAGGTGTATCAAAGAAGACAGCAACAGCCAAATGGGTTTATGGAGTCTCGGCATAATCCAATGTATCAAAACCTAGGGTATTTGGGTGGCGTGGGTGGGTTCGCGGGGCGCCAGTATGGCTACGGTACTCGAGCCGAGTTTGGTGTGCGTGGTGCCCCGTTCCTCGCTGGCTCGCTGCTCGGCTTTCAGAACGCCGCCGTCAATGAGCAAGCGCGAGCCATGTTAGGCGTCGCCGACATTAACTGGAAAGTTGGCGACCGGTGCCTCGCGCTCTACTGGGAGGACAACAATGTGAGACTCTTTAGATAATTAATATACTGGTTTGCGTTCCAGTTTTCAGCTTTTCAATGGTTTTTCTTTTTTTCAGTTCTATGAAGCCGAAATCACAGGCATATCAGCCAATACCGTCGTGGTTAAATTCTGCGCCTATGGTAACCATGAGGAGATTTTGAAGACTAACTGCCTTCCATTCCCTAACCAAGGTGAGTCTGAATGATAGCTAGAGATCTTTTGATTCATCTGGTAGAGAAATGTATTTTTACTGAATGGTGGTGTGTAATCAGTTGCAGCGTCAGGGCATGGAACTCTCGGGACACATGGCGCGCTAGGCTCCCTGGGCGCGGGGGCGCTGGGCGCAAGTTCGCTGGCCGGGGCGCTGGGCGCGGGGGCGCTGGCCGGAGCGCTGGGCGCGGGGGCGCTGGGCGCGCACGCGCACGGCGCGGAGGGCACGTACGCGCGCGGCGTGTTCGCGGCGCGGCGCCCGTAGGGGTAGCGCGCGGCGCCGCTGCGGGCCGCCAGCTGACCGGCCCGCCCGCCGCCGCGAATCCCGCGTGGTCCCGGCAGCTAGTATGGTTTTATCGACGACTGTACCGTGGACGCGGGGTCACATGCATCTTTGCCGCGTTCTGTGAGCGATTTTTTTCTCTGGACGAAGGGACTGTACGAGGTGCCATCCGCCTCGTGTCAAATGTGATTGATATGGTTCGGTTTGACGTCTGTCGTGATCGTTTTCCACGTTCGGGCAAAAGTGAACGATGTTGAAAAATTCAAACGCTTGACATCTTACCCGGGAAGAAGTCACGAAAGCTTTAAGATATTAAACATACAGGTTGTGCTTTCCAAACGCTTTCCATACGAATGTTGAAGGGTCATTATTTCATTAATTACTTAGTGTCATATTTATAGTGTATGTCGCTTAACTACTTCATTAGAAATAGGATTTTAAATCCAACTATTATTTTGTTTTAATCTCATCATGAAGAAACAAAAAGATTAAAAAAAATATTTTATGGGAAACGGGAGATATTTATATTGTTTTTGAAATTATAGATAATGAAGTAATGAAATGAAGATCCATAACAAAGACATTATTTCCCTTCTCTTTTTACGTAAATTTCAGCAAGCGTGCGCTCACAGTGTACACCATTCTGTCTGCATATACTCCCAAAATGAATATATTAATTTAGATATTATCACATTGAATTTGAATTAACATGAAGATGTGATTCAACTTCTCCCCCTTTCACCACCCTCTAAAATATGAGAATAGTGTAAGCATGAAAAGTGAAATAGTGCGATGGAGTTCATCCAGAATATTGTGAGTACTTCTTATATATTCATAATAAGTATGATTAAAACAATTATGATTATGTGACACTTTGAATGTTCAACTTTGTTCACTTAAGATGGCTTGTACTGTCGCCTAAAAGCCGCGCTGCTGCAGCGCGACGTTGGTCCACACTGACTTAACAAGTCTTAAACCAATGCAGTGCGACTTCCACGCGAAACATTGTATGGACTTCTAAAACGAGAATGAAAGTGCTCTCACGTGGTTGCGTAGCTTCTGCCTAATTGTTTTAACTGTGTACATAAATGAAAATAAAGTATTATTTATATTAGTAACAAAATGAAATGTTTGTTACTTACCTTTTATTATTAAAATTTCATCAAAAAATCTTTGTAAAGTCATCTTACACGATGTTACTTGTTAATTGAGAGGCCGATAACACCCAAATTTTATTATAAAAAGTACAGGTCAAAATAGAACAGAAATCTATCAAAACACATGATGAAAACAGGATGAACAACAAAATAAATAATTAATTGCGTGCATAACAATTTGAATTCAGTTGTAATACTTCGAGATAATTAATCTCGAAATATTACAACTGAATTCAAAGGTTTGGTTATTAAGTATTTTTTAGAGGTGACTTATTGGTTGTTTTTTTATCGAGCCAAAGTATTTGAATTACCTGTTTTAGGACATCGTTTATGTTCTTTATATTATAAAATTAATTAAAATTTGATGTATGTAAAATTTTACTATAATTTTGTATCAATATTGGCTAAAAACTTTGGGAAAAACCAATTTGGGTGTTGTCAGTACTTTAATCAATGTTTGTTTATTTTAAAACTATTGTTCATCATAATAAAATCGTGCTCTCTATGGTAGAAAAAGGTGTTACTTTTTATTTGAGAGCATTTTTAGTAAACATATTATGTACTACCCTCTGTTGTATCATGTTTAGTTAACGTATCTGAATAATATTAAAAAGTGTGGTAGCTGTTTGTTCATTAAACTACTCTCTGTATTAAACATTAGACATCAATGTCGGGCATCTAAAACATTCGGATAGATATAATACTAACATAGAGGTGGCACTAAAAATTCATATATAGCAATTATTAACATGTGAGGTATGTTTTTGTGAAATCTGAATAATAAATTGTTTTAAATGACGAAAGCAGAGGATAAAGATATAAAAGGTAATAACAGGAATAAATGTTGTTTTTTATAATAGGGGTCCGGACTAACTCTTTTATTTCTCATTACCACCACAAATAAAGCCTAAGGGTAAAAATAAAATTTAAATTGCTTTAGAACTATCGACGATATAAGTAAATAAATATTTAACCATTCAATTAGACAAATACGCGCTATACAGACATAATAATATGAGTTAATGTAGTGAACCCAGTCTCCATATAGTCGTAATGCGAGAAGGGGATACAGCATCCCCACTTTTTCCCCGCCAAGAAATCTATATCTTAAAAGATTATCGCCCGGTTTTTTTATAATATTTAATTTTAGAATTAAAATATATATACATCAATAATGTATATTTTTTTTGAAGTCTGCCATGTTGAGGAAATTCAATATCAGTCTGATCCCGTATTATAAATGAATAGAAGTGTCATCTTAACGTATATGATTTGTTATTCAAATTGACGCAGTTATGATACGTTATTTATAATTCTTAAACTCTGCTTGGCACTCTATACATTTACAATTTTAGTTTCACAAAATGAATACTAAATCCCAGTTTTAACAGCGTGCAGTTAATATACTCGTAATTCAATGCTATTTATTTCATTTGTTTTATATGCCTCTATGAAATCATTTCAAAGTTAACTCGTAACATGAAGGAATTAAAAAAATGTATAGGTAAATATTTATTTTCCTATGCAACTCAATAAAAACCGATAAAATGCCCCCTTAGGACAATATTCCATGGGATTTGTGACATAGATCATAATTAATACCTATGTTAGTACTTAAGTATCTTTCAAACCTCATTCTAAAAGTGAGGATCCTTAAAAGTGTGAATCAAGATTTAAATTTTCACATTATTACAACTTGTAGCATATGTTCAACAGGATAAGTGTTGGAAATTAAAATGATAATGGCCTAACTTATTTTTCTCAATTCTACTAAAAAATAATAAAAGCTTCTGTTAGATATGATTCCCTTTTAAATATATGTTTATAACCTTTTTCTATGCTGCATTGTTTCTCATTAAATGATTCTATTGTTTTGCAATGCTACCTATATGATCTATAGCACTTACAGCATTTGCAAAAGGTACTGAAATGATGGGTTGTAAATGAAACCATATCATATGATAGACCTTAATTTTAACATTTCCAAATATCCAGGTTATTCTGTCAATAGGAAATTTTTATTATAAATTAAAGCGAAAACTCAAATCAAGTATTTTTTATATACTGTAGACACGGGTCTCATCGCGATAAATATTTAGGTAAATCATTACCTTGTTTACCCGACGTTTCGGCATGGATTGCACCAGCCGTGGTCACGGGTCGACTGGTGTGGCTCGGCAGCGTCGTCTCCGTGTAGCTCGGGTATCGGTATCTACCCTCGCATGGTCTTGATATTTTTTATTTTCCTTTACGAAACTGTCGGTACACACGACACTAATGACATCAGCGCCCGGGCGCACTACGTTGGTTACGCGACGATGGCACTTCGTTATTACAGGATTCCAAGATGGTGAGAGGCGGTATCCGTCTTCCCGGTTGAAATTGATATGTTTCTTTATTTCAACCGCTTCACGTACTATTCTGGAGTAATAGTGACGATCGGTGGAGAGGACCTGTGGCTTGTGTAAATTTGTAATCCAGTGTTGGGATCCTGTGTCGACTACGTGCTCAGCTATTGCTGATTTATTAACCTGTCGGTTCCTGACAGCTGCGATATGTTCTTTAGCCCTTTCGGCAATGGATCTTTTAGTTTGGCCGATATAAAACATACCGCAGTTGCACTCAAACCTGTAGACGCCCGGTGTTTGAAGAGGAATAACATCCTTCGGTGTACGCAGCTGGTTGGAGACTTTGGAGATCGGACTATATACAGTCTTGATGGAGTATTTCTTTAGTACTGATCCAACTTTATCCGTTACTCCTTTCACGTAAGGTAAAAACGCTGGTGCTCTGCTTACTTCCGGCTGCTTCTCCCTCCTCTTCGTCCGTTTAATGCCCCCCCTGTAGCCGTTTTGCCTAAGTACCTCCTGAACGTGTGTGAGCTCACTTTCTAAACATTCAAATCAAGTAATTACAATAAAGAGTTTATACCAATATTACAAGAAAATCAAAATAAAATATCAATGATTTTATAAAATTATCTAAATAATATTAATGGCGTATGTTTAGAAGAAATTAAAACTGGCGTTATAATAATTAAAGTTTAGAATAGAGGTATGGAAGGAACTCTTGTCGCGTAATCTGACCCGTACTCGGCTGCTTTTTATTATTATTAATATTTTACGTTGGGACCATCTACGTATTATTTGGTTTATGGAACTTTCCACCATCCTTGTTACACGTGGCTCCGTATGCTCGATCTCCTGGTGTGATGTTACATATTTAGCTATTTTATATTTAGGAATTATTAGATACAGCACTTTGTTTGTGTAAATGGACACTGATTTAGCGAGACGGACACGTGACAAGTGATACAAACAAAATTAACTTTTATAGATAAATGGATGATTTTGTACAGACGCCAGCACGTCCAGCTACCTGAATCTGACAAATTTCTTTTATAGATTTTCAACTTTATCACTTAAGCATAAGGTTCACTTTCAATTGGGGATATTTGACAGATTGCGGTAGCTTGATGTGTTGGTGTCTGTACTTCTTTTGCGATACAGTTCACCGAAAGTGCGAAGGAATACTGGATGGTCCTATTGTTGTCAAATGAAATGCACACTTTTTGAACACGCTCACTTTGTTGGAAACATGGGAAGTCTTTGACATATTATTTATAAAAAATATATGTAGTGGTATATTTTATTTATTTGTGTTACACTTTAAAACCTTTGCGTATCATAATTATACAATATTGTTTATTAGGTATTAACGCGACTAACCTATATTGTTATTTTCTCCGTTGTAGTCCGTGGACACGATCAATGCAACTTGGTCGAAACGTCCGGAAAATAACAATGAAGGTTAGCCGCGATAATACCTGTAAACAATGTTGTCAAATGTGTTACATATTATTAAGTAATTACGTTCTCTCGTGTTATGTGTTGTTTGTCATAAGAAGCTGCGCGGCCGTGCTGTGTAACATAGGCATAATCGATGCGTTCTTATTAAATGTTTAAATATTAGATAGTGAAAAAGATATAACACTGTCAAGGATTAGCATTAATTTATTCTGAGCATGTCTGTATGTAACCAACTACAGTAGCCAGTTGCTTATAAGTGTATTTTGTTTTATTTCTAGCGCAAAGTATGTAATATATCATTATTTTCCGTTATAATATTGTTCGAATTGTATTTGTTTTAATTTAAGCCCATGTTTCAAGCCTACGTTTGAATTCGTGAGCCTCAATATAAATAAACACACTGGTCACTCAATTATTTCAGCATATGTAAGTCAAAGAACAGACGCGCAAACTGTGGGTTTCAATATTTACTCAGGAATTCCGCATAGTGGCGCTACTTTCGCCAATTGTTAATCCAATGGGGAGCTATTTACTTCTGCATTTTGAATTTCACGGTAGTTCACCATTGGATCGAACTAATATAATATTGTGCATCCAATGAGAAACATGCATTCAAAGTCATTGGTCGCACCGGCACCATCTATTTTCGCGCGTTTGCTTTCTACCTATACTGAGATAAATGCCCATAAGAGATTTAGTCGTTATAATGTTCATATTTTAATCTTATTTTCAACATTGTTGACAATATAAACTACGATTTTTGTTTAGATAAATACTCTCGAATTAGAACTTGGTATTTTTAAAAAGATATTAAATGGTTGTAACTACGAAAACACCTACCGTTTATTAATTTTATCTTTATATAAGAGGTCGAAAATGCGATGTACAGTAAACATGTATTTTTAAGTGCATTCATTTATAGAAGTGTGACATAAGTATTATGGGATATTTTAACACCTCAAACTTTTTATGAATCTGAACAAATTACTGACGCTGTGTAAACAACTGATTTTCTACATGTTGTTCAGTTTCGAGGGTTCATTGAGGTTATGTATTGCTTACTATTTATGTTACACGTTGCCGCGTTGTATAAAAGCAATCATATCCACACTTGCTGCATACAAGATTAGTATATATTTACTAGATAAGCGCAAGTGTTATTACGAGACTTACCCAGTGAGAGTACGTTGTGTTATAGGATTATAAGTAACATTTTCAAAAGAATCGTGACCGAGGCCTTCATATTCGTACAGAATGTTAAGTCGGCGCAACAAAATTGGATAGGTACAGAGAGATTCAGTACACGCTTCTTCACGTCTGTTTTCTGAAAAATTGTGTACAACAAATACCTTGAAAATTTCCATGGAAAATTTCACAAGGGAGTGAAAATTGTCGTGGAAATTATCATGGGATTTTGTTAAAACCTTGATTTCCTTTGACTATTTCCATACATTCTTAATACCATATTCCAAATGGAAACGCTATTCGCACTTTGATTTTGGGAAAAACTGTATCTATAGTCCCCTTGAGATTATAAAAAAATATGTGATATTTTTTTTCGTAATGCCAACTCTAGATTTTTTGTATATGTCTTCCTAATAGAATACATACATACATACATAGACTCACGCCTGTCTCCCAGAGGGGTAGGCAGAGACAACGGACTTCCATTTGTCACGATCCTTGCACACCTCTTTCGCTTCGTTTACTGACATTATATTCTTCATACATGCTCGCCGGTTTCGTGTACTTCTGACCTGACCTTTCCTAAGTACGTCTCCAATTTGATCAGAGAATGTTCTACGAGGTCTTCCCCTTCCGGTTGTACCATTCACACAGGCCAGGTATACTTCTTTTGTCAGTCTTCTTTCATTCATCCTTTCTAAATGACCAAACCATCTCAGCATACCTTTTTCAATCTTTGTGACTACATCCTCTTTCACACCACAACGCTCTCTTATATCAGTATTTCGAATTCTGTCTCTCAAAGTCACACCACACATACTTCTCAGAGCTCTCATTTCCACTGCATTTATTTTACTTTCATTCTTTTTCTGCCATACCCAACTTTCACTTCCATACATTAAAGTTGGCACTAACACTCCATCGTGCACGGCCAGTCGAGCCTTCTTTGAGACTTGTCGGCTACTCATAAAGGCGTGTAGTGCCCCATTCACTCTGTTCCCCGCATTTACTCTTCTAACAATATCTTTCTCATACTTCCCATCTCTCGTAAACAAAGTTCCCAAATATACAAACTCTTTCACCTGTTCGACTTTCTCTCCTCCAACCACAATATCACAAGCTGTCGTGTATTCATCCCTCTCAAATACCATTACCTTCGTCTTACCAACATTCATTTTCATCCCTTTCCTTTCAAAAGCTTCATGCATACTTGTTACCATCACCTGCAACTCGTCCGCAGATGATGCAAGTAGAACTTGATCATCAGCGTACAGCAGACATTTGATGAGTACCTCTTTCATCCTTACACCACATTCACTTTCTTTCAAGTCTTTTAAACAGCTATCCATGAATAGGTTAAATAACTACGGTGACGCTACACATCCCTGTCTAACACCCTTTTGGATGCTAAGCCACTCAGTGTATGACCCGTTAATCCTCACGCAAGCTTTGGAATCCCTATAAAGAGATTTCAGTGCTTGAACAAGGTTGTCGTCTAACCCATACATGGACAGTACCGACCAAAGCTCATACCTCAACACTCTATCGTAGGCCTTTTCTAAGTCTACGAAGGCACAGTAGACCTTTTGGCTTTTGCCCAAAAACTTCTCTACTATGCTTCGTAGAGAAAAGACCTGATCCGTGCATCCCATTCCTTTTCGAAAACCCGCCTGTGCATCCCATATTTTCGTATCGGTTTCTTTCACAACTCTTTCAACCAATACTTTCGCATACAACTTACCAACGACGCTGAGCAGACTAATGCCCCTGTAGTTTTTACAGTCTTGCCGTGAGCCTTTTCCTTTGTAAAGAGGTACGATGACAGCCTTGCACCAATCACTTGGCACTTGGCCGGTGTTATAGCACAGATTGAAAAGGCTGCACAGCTGACTCGCTATGACGCCATGTCCAGTCTTCAGCATTTCGGAAGTTATCCCGTCATACCCTGGTGATTTACCCGATTTCATACTCTTAATAGCTTTCACAATCTCATCCATTCCAATTTCATCATTACAATTATTTTTGTCTATACCTAATGAATTACGTTCACTCTCTGTTACACTTCTATCATACAAACTCTCAAAATACTCCTTCCAACGTTTTAACACGCTTTCTTCCCCTTTCACTATATATCCATCTTGGTCTCGGATGGAGTTCAGTTCTGAGGTTTGGGTTATGCCTCTTACTGATCTAACGGATTTCCAGAAAAACTTAAATGTTCATCTGAAAATCCTTAGACAACCTTCTATCAAAATTATCCTTTTGTTCATTTTTCTTTTCGTTCACCACATCCTTTACTATTCCTTTCATCCTTTTATTGTCATTCCAGGCTCTTTCTATATCTTCATTCGTCGCCTTATGCATTCGTTCGTTTGCTCTGGTGGCTAGCCAATCTAACCACGCTTTCTTCTTTTCACATACAACTTTTTGTACACTTTTATCCCACCAAATATTCTTCATCTTTCTTCCTCTTCTCCTCTTTATTACACCACATACTTCACTAGCTACACTCACCACACCTTCTTTGACTGACTTCCATAGCTCTTCTACTTCTCTTATGTCTTTAGATCCCTCAAACTTATCAATCAACTTACTTTTGTACTCATCTGCCACTCCTGTCTCTTGCAGTTTCTCTACTTTTATTCTCTCTAGTACACTCTTAGTCTCAGGGATTCGGTGGCGCCATCCTTTGAACAGACCACTTATTCGGCTCATCACCAGGAAGTGGTCTGTATGGATTGCGGTCCCACGATACTCTTGTGTCTAGAACATTCTTTCTCAATCTTTCATCTACAATCACAAAGTCAATCATACTCTTACTCACATTTTTTCTCTCCCGTGTAAACGTATGGATTCTAATAGAATAAACTCCTAATATTCATAGTTTCTTGTATTGAAATTGGTATTATCAACTGAAACTTTTTTATTTTTACTAGCTCCGTCGTCATCATTTCGTAGCCTTTTTTCAAGGCAAATTAAAGGTTTGTTGAAAGTATTGGTAGATATTTTATCAATAACTGAAAAAAATTGACATAAATACCAGAGGTGTTTGGAAGCATGAACTGGCTATAGGTTTTCAAAATAATATAGTGTTATTATATACCGGTAATTATTGGTTTCGGTTATGACTAATTTCACGGAAATGCCGTACAGCGAGGGCTGTACCAGATACAATTAAGCATCTTCTAACACGGTTGCAAACCAACCTCCTAACAGAGGTCACTCTGGTGGTTGCCATCCATCTAAGACTGCACAACTGCAGTCTAGATGGATGGCAACCACCAGAGTGGTGGGAGGTTGATTTGCAACCGTGTAGAAGATGCTTTAGTATGTAATTCCTTTCTAATTCCAATTACGTTAAAAAACACTGAATTGATTGTTTAACAATGCGACGTGATCGACCGTAATGGAACTATTCCTTTGAATTCAAACAATAGCCTCCACTTTACCGACGTCTCCACTTTAAATATCATTATAATACTTAGTGGTGTAAAAGTTATTCACTTTGTTCTATTTTACTGATATGGAGTTGGCTCTTGTATGAGATTACGTAGATTTTGAAAATATATGATTCTTGTACATCGCAAAACTGTTCAGTTTTATATAATTCATTAATTTCTCTACAGGGCTATTCTAAGTACCTACCTAGTAGATGATAAGACGTGTGGATTTTACTCGTGTTTCACGTTTTATTAGTAACTGTGGCGCGATCTAGTCAATAGATCTATTTCTTAATAGTACACAGAGTAACTATTGCTTGTCTAATCTATGGGATTTTAGGTATGACAGAACCTTTTTCTGGACGTACGCTCAAACTATGTAGCTCAGTGCCTCTAGCACGAGTTCCTGCAGTTTACTTACTCGATCACACGCACAGTTTCTTACCAGCGCCTCGCAGAAACTATTAAGAACTAAAACTCTGGTGCTCAATGTATGGGACGAAACTGTACGTGTGATCGAGTAAGTAAACTGCAGGAACTCGTGCTAGAGGCACTGGGCAAAGTACAAACGCCAGCACATCTAGCTACCCCAATCTGTGAAATTTCTTTTATAGATTCTCTTTCTCAGAAGATTTATAGATCTTTCATTTCATTTCATTTCATTACATTTCAGTTTTTCAACTTTATCACAAAGGCATAAGGTTCACTTTCAATTGGGGACATTTGGCAGATTGGGGTAGCTAGATGTGCTGGCGTCTGTACCACCTGAAATATAATTGTTATCATTTCAAATACATATTGTCGAATTGTGACATTTTATTTAAAATATATATTTAACAAATTTCAATGAAGGAGGCAAGTATATAGGTTTATTGATCTTGACTTTTAATTTCTTTTGTGTATATATCAGTAGCTAAAGTATGCCAATATTATAATACTCTGTACTCAAACTGGCATTTAGAATCAGTTGATAATAAATAAGGTTGAATCCTAAAAGGAAAGTAAGGGATCAATGAATGTCACATTGATTCATTAATTTTCTTTTTTTTTATTACGATCGTCATACACATATTACCTATACTTAGGCGTGCAGATTTGCCCGGACGTGTTCGTAAATAAAATAGAAATGACGTCACATTTGTGGTAATCCAGTTATTGTCAGAACTTGGAATTTCGCAACGGTTACACACATTTTATGATATATATTCTTATCTAGATCGCGCAATTCCTATTTTTCCTTTTCCTTCTGTTCTATCTTACTAATATAATAGCAGATGAATATCATACGATGTGAACCAAAGCTCAATTAATAGTTGAAAGTAGACGCAGTAATGCTCATATTGATGTAAAACAGCGTTGATTACATTTGTACCACATGTTTTCTGTTGAGTTTAGGTGAACTTTATTAACAAAAAGCTAATAAAACAAACTAAGACAACATACGGTTTCATTTTATTTTATGGCGGTCTACCATCATTTACGTTACGATTCAAATTTAAACATAGTACAGACGTCAGAAATTCAAGCTACCCCAATCTGTCAAATTTCCCCAATTGAAAGTAAATTGTATGCTTTTGAGATAAAGTTGAAAATCTATCAAAGGAGAGATTGGGTAGCTGGATGTGCTGGCGTCTGTACCTACGTTCTAGAACGGGAAGCAGCGAACAAGCAATTGAGTTTTATTTTGGGTTCAGATTCTAACAATTTAATAACCGTCGCGGACCTTTTCTCTAGCTCCGATTAACATAATAATAATGTGATGAAAAAAAGTAAAAAGTCCATGGAATAAAATAACACCCATTTTTGTCCTGATCTATATGCGTTTCGCTCTTTATAAGTTCGTCTGTTGTCGCATTAACGCCAGCAAATAAAACACGGGATATATTTAATTAAATTACATATTTAGTCATGCATTTTCCTGTTTATTTAAGGTTCGCACAAATAAGGTCAGTAATCCGGAATCTGATCGTGGTCCACCATTTGACGACCCCAGTTCTTGAACGTACTTTAACTAGGTATTGCTCGGTTAAACTTCCCCCAATATTTAAAGTATTTTTTTTTTGCAATGGGGTATGGATATGGTGCAAAGGTCTTGGGATGCCACTAGCTGATGCGGACAGCACAAGACCAGCCATTGTGGAGATCCTTCGGGGAGGCCTTTGTCTGACAGTGGACGCCTTTCGGCTGATATGATGATTCAGACATGATGACAGATGACAGTTTATTTAAAAATTTACACGTCCATTACCTTCTATTTTTAATAACATAACAGTAATATTTAAATACTAAGAATTTACTAAAAACTCATATTTTGTTTGGTGTCAACCACTTAAGTGGCTATATAAAAATAAACAAGGAGATGAAGAAATATATGTATAAAATAAACTGACAAACAACTGAAATCAGCCTGGAAGCTATATCGAGAGGTCTACGGGGCGGCTTGAACAAATAAACACTGCCCATACGGTAAGGTAAGTATACATTGCAGGCCATGCGAAAGTTTGTGAGTATAGATGTATGGATGTAGGTATGTTTGTTACTCTTTTACGCCAAAACTATTTTAACGCGGGTGAAACCGCGGGGCATAGCTAGTAATATTATAAACACGAAAGTTTGTAAGTATTGATGGATGTTTGTTACTCTTTCACGTAAAAACGACTGAATGGATTTATTGAAACTTTACAATAATATAGCTCAGAATAACACATAGGCTACAATTTATAAAGATATTTTGTGAATTGTCCAAAATATGACGATAAATGTCAAGTAAGTGGGAAAAATCTACCATCTGCGAGATATTCCGGCGTGCACTGCCAAAACCGCTAGAGGTACACATCCTACTAATATTATAAATGCGAAAGTTTGTGACTATCTATGTATGGATGTATGTTTGTTATTCTTTTGCTCCAAAACTACTGTAACGCGGGTGAAACCGCGAGATACAAGTAGTATATATATATATATATATATATATATATATACTATCTCGGTGGTGTGTTTTAGGTTTGATCCCCGCACATGACACCACCAAACTCAGGACAACTATTGGTAGTCATACGACTACCAATAGTTGTCCTGAGTTTAGCTGAGTTTTGTATTGCAATGTAGGTAGGTATGTGTGGGGGACGTGACCTACGGGATGTACAAATATATATTTCTTAGGTCTGGGAGGCATAGTTTTAATGAATAGAAAGAAAAACTTTCTAAGAAAAACTTTCGTAGTTTTTGGCTTGGCCCAGAAGTCGCTAAACCATGTCTGTGGCCTATCTACTAAGTGCCTTATACAACTTTGGCACAAGGGTAAATCATTCACAAATTAATAGAAAATCTCAGATGAAGGATTTGTTAACCAATGGGTTACGGAGGTTACAATATGGGTACGGTTCACGAGGAAGGTGCGCAGTTCATCAGCATAGATCCCAGCTGAGTTTCATATCTAAGTCAATTTATGATTTTATATGAATGAATTGGAATGGGAAGCCTACTCGACACTATCAGAAAGAGGTCGGGTACATTATTAACGGTTTTAAGTGTTCTCTGAGGCATGGGGTTGTAACACCGTTTATTTCCAATCTCTGTACTGAGAACTTTACTAATACTTACAACATCAATTTTTGGCCCGACTCTGAATTCAAACCCAGG
This sequence comes from Pseudoips prasinana, assembly GCA_951640165.1. NCBI lineage: Eukaryota > Metazoa > Arthropoda > Insecta > Lepidoptera > Nolidae > Pseudoips > Pseudoips prasinana. Next base: position 13,761,103 of record OX621239.1, read on the forward strand.
ACCTCATTATCTGCGGTTGAACGTTTTAGATCTAAACCAACGAGGCTGTTAAATAACTAACCATATAAAAGTATTAAATGCGTTGCAACCTTCGCAATGCATAAAATGGTTCATATTGAACCATTTTATGCATTTATCTTTTTAGGTACAACACTTACAGCGACGACTAATTCGTCAAATTTTAGTACAACATTTTTCACAATTTCTGATGTATCTACCTTCTACAACAAGTATTGATGAAAGTATTCCTAGACAGAACGATATACCTACTCTGTGGAATAGCGGATTAAACATAGTGATTCTACATATTTTTTGTAAATAGTGCCTCCTATATTAATAATATAATATTAATTTGACATTTTATTTGATTAATATTTTTAATTTTTTATGTGTATTAAGAATTAGAATGGATACTAGAACTATACTACTACTACTTAGAATTCTGTGCCATTATATTTTTATTTTTTATTTTATTTTTTGATATTAAAACTGTATTCATATGCTTAAAACAGGCTAAATAGGTTTTAGGACCATATGTAGGTAATTTAAGTTAAATTGGACTCTATCTACTGTGAATAAATGAATTGAATCATTAGGGCAGTTTTAATAGTCCAGATTTGCCTACCCACTAAAGTAGTGACTGTACAATACTTTGTTCATGTAGGTATAGCAAAATCACACTGCTGCTAAAAATGCGTATGTTTATGTCTGTGTTACTGACACACACAAAAAGTCCTTCACGTTGCAATGGTCGAAGGATTATGGAATTGCCATAACTTACATCTTAAATTAAGACAGGCCACAATCAATTGTTTAACCCATAACATAAATATGAACATAACCCACGTATAGCAATAAAACATCAATTCCAGATAATCGCAGCGATAGTATTGTTAGTAAATTAATCTTATAGAACTATGTTAATATAAAATAAGTTAGCATGATATTTTTTATTAATAGATATATTGATTGACATTTATGTTCGATGTATGAATACCTATCTACTATTACCTACAGTTAAAGCTTAAAATCTCAAGTCTTAGATAATCTTATATCGTAACTTAAATACTGTGTTTTCGGTTTTAGCGTTTAACATGTTATTTATTAACATATAAAATTACAAATCGTTTGATTATTCGCAAGCGATAGTTAGTTATGGGTATTGGGTAGACTGAACATTTTTGTTCTGGTATCAAAATCGGCAACGTTCATTTAAAAAGTAAACAAAAGTTGTACGTGCAATATTTTTAACGACTTTTAATTAGTTAAAAAATATATAATCATTAAAGTTGTGCAGACCTATTGCACAATTTCTCTATTGATCACATTTTGGTTTTGGTACTACAAAATGTGTTTTGCACTCATTATCCATCATAGGCTCCTATCAAACCCGCGATTTATTTAAAATAAAACCGCGAATATAACTGTGGTTGTTACAAAAATACGGCCTAAACTATTGCTCGCTATGATAACAGTTTTATAACAATCAGCTGATTATTTTTATACCTAAATCTAATCTAATGTTTCAATTGTCGCTGGGTTTGAATTATATGTACCTATGACTTAAGCGACGTTATGTACATATACGTATAGTTGATAGGTTTGTGTATGTTAAGTCTATAATTTGAGTGAAACCGTACATATAGGTACTACAATGAACACATTATTACATTTGTTTATAAATAATGGTCTTAAATATAGTGTACCTACGTAGGTATAATTAGAGCACATACTTGATGGGGCTTTTAGGCGGAATGGTAGGTGCGCGGGAATTGGAGTCGTAGGCGATACTCGACGTACCTAAATTGCGCTCACATTCCAATATTTGACGAGTAGCGAATTACGAACCAATTCCCGCGCATCTTGCATCGCGACAAAAATACTATCAGGTTTGTGCTCGTGACTCGTGCCGGATACATTATAACGGAATAAACAATCTACTTTGTTCTACTACCAGTCCTTATCAGTTATTATCACACTTTGAAAAAATAATAAGCAACCTCTATGGCATAAAATTGACCCACTTACGACCACGTAAATATACATTAGCAGGCCCTTTGAAGGCTGCCCCCTTCTTAGTGAATTGTGTGGTGGGGCGTTGCGTCGCCGCGCTTGCTTCACTAAACCAGTTGGCTGTGCCAGTCCCACCGACCACGACGCATATTCTGTCTTCCGTCTCAACTAAAGACACAAATGAAGTGTGCAAATTAACTTCGTAGACCGCAGTGACGTGAATAGTAAGAGTCATGGGAGGAAAGTGAAACTGTGTACCTACAAAAGTTAGCGGTAACTGATTACGCGACGAGGAGGAATGTAAGTAGACGCCTGCGCCTGCGCCACCTCTAACGTATTTATGTTTACATGTTGACATCAACGACGGTTTTAAATGTTCATCAGTTACATTTTTTGTAAACGAGCACGCATTCCTTGTTTTATCCTTGTGTCGAACATTACAAACACGTAATGCCAAAAAGATTGTCCTCTGGGGAAATTGTACCTGCAACACGAGGGCTCCGAGTTAGTAGCTTAAGTATTTTGATTTATTAAAATAAGGAGGGACTCATAATCAATAAGGGAATGAATTCTTAAATCTGAAATATGAATAGATAACTCCATACTTGAGAAGATTAAAGTTACATTTTATTGCTTATACAGCTCCTCGAGTGTATAGTTAAGTACGGTTCCGGATTTAGTTTAATTCTAATTTCCAACCTTAGTAAACTCTATCCTAACTAAATCTATCTTAAACTTTGTACTAAAATTAGAAATAGCTGACACGGCTTTTAGATGACTGAGCAATATTTTTTTTATTGAGCACTGTTAAAAACATCTCAAGTAAAATAGTTTTAGTGAGTTAGTAAGTACGGGCCTAAAATGAGATAACTTGTACACTCGTGCGAAAGCTACAGATCTATTTTTATTTACAGTTAAATTGTTCACTAAAATATACTTCAAAATACACGGTGTTCAATTTTAAAATGAAATTACCTTTATATAGTTTAACTTTCACTTAACACATCAATAAGAGAATGGATTAGCCGGACCTTGTGTTATCCGGAGTTATTACCTTGAGTGATATTGCGCTAAAGCAATGGTTCGTCTTTGTACGTGTACACGCATGACATACGTACATACATACCTATCTATGTAAGTAACCTGTAACACTTATGTCCTCTTTGAAGTTCAGCCATGACAGTCCATCACTACTGTGATATAATATGCTCCCACCGGTCCGTACGCGATCAGCGAGGTCGAGCAACTAAGCTCACGGTTAATCGCTAGATGGGTGACTACCAAAGTGTTTTAGTTTCGCGTCCCCGTGCTTCGAGGCACGGCATCAGCTCAGCACGAGGCTTTCGAGAACACGTTCAGCTGTCGGTCCCGGTTGTAGTCATTAGACAACAGTCGTTAAGCCATGTCAGAGGCCTACTGGGCGGTTTGAACAACTCTGATGCTTGACAATAGGGTAACCACTGCCCATACGATAAGTAAGTAAGTGATATAAGTCATTCAGCGATGTTGTACAAGGTCAGGGTCCTTGCCAGCGAAGATCGTGCCGGCCCCTGAACCTATGATCTGTGATCCCGTACCAGTAATCGCACCGTCTTTGTAGAATTCCGTCTTTTAACTTCAATGGCTCCTTGAGCTGATGCGAGATAAATAAATACCTGGGGTATTTGTCGCTTATGTTAAACTACTGGTTGAGAGCCTTTTGCGTTTTAAAACTGTTCGATATCTCAATTTTTAATATACCAGTGCTAAATTTGAAAATAGAAGCTAAGTAACTTGTTATTTTGTTGAAGATACGAACATTCTATGTGATAAAACAGACCCCATGGATGGATAGTTCAAAATATAGTTTCTTTGATATTGTATATCACTATAATTGTATCTACTGAATTATGAACTTGATATGTACAAGTGTGTACCCAAATGTTCATTTGGGTATACACATAGGTTTGATTAATTCAACATTATTTCATTAAAATAAATACAGTAAATCGTGGTGGATTAGATTATTAGAGATGGGGATAATATATGTACATACCTACATACGTTTTTATTTACCGTTTTCATAACAAGTGCCTCTCTTCTATTTACCCCGTTTAAGATAGTATGTGCCTATGAAACTTATCGACATGTAGGATATCAATTTGAATATATACAAAACATAATTGCAAATCACCCAGATTAACGTCCCATACAAGATGTCGATCAGCTTACGCATATTTGTAGGGTATTTCAATATTTTTGTCCTCAGCATTGCATAATTCAATTTATCTTTGCCAGTATTTCTTTAACACCAATAGCATTATGACGCGCAACGTTTATAAGCTGGTTACTTAAACATAATTTATATATTTATAACAGAAATAATGATTAAAAATAAATTAGTACTACGAATGTTTAATAAGCCGTCAAATAAATCAACTTATTGGAGGTAAGAGCTTTTCCTATTCATTAAATGTGTAACAAAGTGTGGGATATTATTAAGTGGTAGTTAATCACTTTGATGATGGATTGATTTGATGATGAGTATTGAATGTATGGATAAAAGGACTGGCCAACATTGTAAAAATCACATACTAAAAATAAGACATGTTATTGTCAGGCTTTAAAAATTACATAATGAATCGATGTACCCATATTATACATAATACATACCTACTGTGACCTACGTACATACTTTATAGAATTCCTTCAGTAGTTTTAAGCAATTATTATTTATCTAGGCTATTTGTGAGCAATAATTTACTCATTTTATAATAGTTTTATATTTAGTTCGGTATATTGTGTGTGATTTATTTATTGTAGGTAGGTACGTCTAAATTACAAGTGAATGTGATATCGTAATTTTAAATCGTTATTATGTAAATACAATTGTCTCATACTAAAATTATAATGAACGTTGCTTTTTAAGGAATTCATATTTAAATGTTTTATTATGGGCATGGTTTCTCTATAGGTGGGTATAAAAAGACCCTATTGTGTAAATAATATCTCAGGATATTATTATTCATCATTATTATAGCTGAAAGAAGTCCACTGCTGGACAAGCCGCCCCCAAGAATGATCTTGGGCGGATATGATTTAATCGCCACGCTTGAAGGTGATTTTCCTCCAGAGTGGTGAGACGAGACTAGAAGAGAATAGAAATCGCTCTGACCCTTTTCCACAAAAAAAATAGCCATTTCGAGCTCGCGTGTGACCGCCGCGCAATCCGTAGGCTTCGTTAGATTATAATATAGGTACAGTGCTGTTTGAGTTCGTCTTGCAATACACACGCACCGTAACCCACAACACGCACAACAATAAGCCTCTCGCTAGAAGCGTGTTTCTGTTTTAAAGTTAATTTATACTCTATATCGGAAGCAATACGCCTAATTTATACACAAACAAATATTTCAATTCTCGCCTCGCATATTCTCGTCAATCCACACTGTTTCCACCAATGATGCGCTGGGAGAGGATTGAAAATTTGCCATACAAATTTCAATTCTCTCCTCGTCTCGCCGCTCTGGTGGAAAATGACTTTGACAGACGGGTTGGCGATCGCAGTAAGATGGTCGTAGTAATGAAGCTGCTGCCCGTTGTCTGGTAGATATTCCCTCGGGTCGACTTCTATACCCCTCACGGGATTAGATGGGGTGATGATATTCTGATTTTCACCGCCGTCACCACACAGCAATATTAGATAGCAATATTAAATAGTAATATTAATCCCAAAACCACTATTGGGCCCAACCCGGTATTTGAACCCTAGACTCCATTATTTGCGCTTCTACCGCAAATAATGGAGTCTAGGGTTTAAATACCGGGTTGGGCCCAAAAGTGCCGCTGCCGCTAAACCAAGGAGGTAGTCACTATCATTTCTTTAAACAAGTACTACTCAAACAAGACGCACACCGCTTTAGCCAACTAGATTAACTATTTCGCAATAATGACATCCATATTGCACGTAATTGAAGCAGACCTGAAAAAAATAATTAATGGCACACACAAATCACTCGTTATAGCAGGTACCGATTCATTTGATATTCCTTTTTGTACAAACATCAAAACCAAAGAATATAATGTGATCAATTTATAACAACGTGCTCTGAATAGCCATCATTCAACCCATGACTTCATTTTGGGGTTTTACGTTAATAAAACCCCATACACAGTATATTAGGTAGGTACTTACATCTTCATTGTGTTGTTAGGAACAATTCCATTACAAGTTGTCCGGTTTAATGAATCTTAAATAATAATAATAACTTGGGACAACTAACACACAGCGATCTGATCTCAAACTAGGCAGAGCCTGTATAATGGCAACGGACTAAATACATTTCATTGCACGATTATTTCTTCTGTGCGTGTTACACCGAAGAAATAATCATGCAGAATTGTAACTAATAGCGAAAAATTGTCCTGGGAAGGGATTGAGCCCACGACTTTTAGTTATTTTTTGTAGTATTAATAATTTATTTCAGATTAAATTCTTAACAACAAAAACATAAAATAAAACTACAAATACAAAAATCTTAATTCGCTATAAACATTACACGGTTTGGTTTTAATATGTTCATCAGTGATCTAGTAGTCATTGTAGACGCCAGCACATCCAGCTACCCCAATCTGTCAAATTTCCCCAATTGAAAGTAAACCTTATGCTTTTGTGATAAAGTTGTAAATCTATAAAAGAAATTTGACAGGTACAGGCTCTAACTACTTTCGGAGCAGATGGTGTTGTGTCAGTTGTCCCAAGATATTCATTATTTATTTAACGAATCGTTGGATTCAAGTATATTTAACGCATTTGTGGTAAGTATAGGCAGCCAAGCCCAAATAGTAACGGGGTTTGTCTGCCCCGAAGATGATTCTTCTAAGAATATCCAAATCTACTGCTTACGTACATACATGTCTGGACGAAAACAGTAATGTTGTAAGTAAGTCGACAAGTAGGCAAGAGCAACATATTATGATTATATTATGGCTACACGTGTGGCACAGCGGTTAAGACAGTCGCCTCGCCACTTTGTGTCCTGAGTTCGATTCCCATGCAGTTCGACTATTTTTGTGACCCATAAATAAATGTACTGAGTCTGGATGTACTTTGTGTCGGTCAACGTTATGTTTGTAAAGTACCCCAGCACACAGGGATTCATTTTCCTACTGCGGGCATGCTCATTATTAAAATATATATATATATATATATAAAGAGCGACATTCATGATCATCATCATCATCATATCAGCCGAAAGCTGTCCACTGCTGGACAAAGGCCTCCCCCAAAGATCTCCACAATTAAACGAGAGAGCGACATTACCTTTTAAATATCTACACACCAACAGTATATACCTTTACATATCATGTAGGTATTAACGATAGTATAAGCGGTAAGGATGGTGCATTACTTGAATCTTCTCCTTAATAGGCAGGTAGTATTTGTGGAATCCTGACGACCTTTACGTACTTATGTAGTTTATAAGTAGATAATAAGTACCGTGTATGTGGACTACCTAGATAGCAAAGCTAGTAATTATGGTAGTCGCCTCGCTAACTCTTCAGGGCCCTTGTGATTCGAGTTCGATCTCTGTACAGGTCATCATGCTACTAATATTATAAACGCGAAAGTTTGTAAGTATGGAGGGGATGTTTGTTACTCTTTCACGTAAAAACTACTGAATGGAATCTAACTTTACAATAATATAGCTTATACATCAGAATAACTCATAGGCTATGATTTATCTAGACATGCGGCAGGGTGTCAAGCCAAGTTCAAGCAAAGGAACTGGCTAGCCAGCGCCGAGTGTAATATTACACGCCACTTGGTGCCACTTTTGACCCTTCTGTTACTTAAAAGCTCTTTAACGTAAACACATAAAACTACGTGTGTTTAATTATATCTATAAGGACATCTAAAAGCCCAAATTTCATGAAGCTAGCTCAAACGGTTATAAAGATATGAAGGGCAAAAAGTCGTAAATTTTAGTATTGACTGACTGACTGACGTATAGTAAATAAACCTAACCTACTTCCAGATGACCTAGAAGGATGAAATTTGGAATCCAGCTCGGTGATTGTGTGTAAGCGCTGGAAAAAGCAAAAAAATAAAATAAGTTAAAAATAGGGGGGTCCTCATACAATTTTATTTTATTTTTATTGTAGCCTCGGTAACCGTTACAAGCAGATATTTGAAATTATTCCAATATTTGTATTATTATATGTTCTATAATATGACAGAAATGTAAACATAAAGTTAAGTCAGAAAAATAAGTGGTGTCCCCATAGAAAAAGCTTGAAATACACGTTAAACAACCGGTCAACGGCGCGCGGCACCATATAATTATACACAGAACAGAAGTAATTAACACATAAACGTAGGCACCGCTTACGAATACCGTTAGTTTAGTTATTTATTACATTAATGTTCATCCTGCTTCTTTCTCAACGAAGAATTAAATGATTGTCATACTATAACTCCAAACGTTTTTGGTGCCTATACCTGTAACAGTATAAAACTAGGTTAGATTTGACTTGCCCAGTTTTTATCTGAATTAAAAAATATATATACGTTGAATAACTTTATAAAATGACTGATGTCATGAAAACTGGCCAAGTCAAATCTAACCTACTTTAAGGTCTCACATTTTTTTAATAACAACAATTGTTATAGGTATCCAATAAAGCAAAGAAATAGAGTTTAATACTTGTTCATAATGTTATTTTTTTTCTATACATACATATTTGGATTTTGCATAGAACTTGGCACTCATTTAGATCTCCATTCTTTTTGCGGCGAAACTCACAGCCAAGCATAATTTTTGTATTGAACTTGGCTCAACCTTTTTCACATTTATGTTTTTGGTGGGTAAAGTTTAACGCGGGTAAAACCGCGGGGTACAGTTAATAATTAAATAAATATCTTGGGAGAATTAACACACCAGACAACTGATAAACACACTTATATATTTGTACATAGGTACATATATATTATATAGACCTAAATTACACCAAGACACAGAACAAATAATCGTGATCATCATTCACAAAGATCACCTGGTGGGAGGAGTCCCGCGAACACGGGATATATTAGTACCTGTCAACCAATTATAATTATGCGCCCATTGCGTACGTAGTAAGCAGTAGTAGTTTGACAGGTTGATGTATAACTTCTTCATACATTACATCTGTCTCATATATAGTTCATTAGAGAGAGAGAGAGAGAGATTATGTGATGGCAATAGAAAAGTTTATTACAGAGTCGCTAGAATTATCGTGGTCAATTCATTTGACTTTAAATGATTAATGATGTAGAAGATCATCAAATAGATTATGACCTACGTGTACGACCGACGTGTTACCATAACATTTAGCAGGTAACTGTGAGTACCTAAACAACTTTCTATAAATAACATAATCAAGGCATTCGAGGTACTAGGTATAGTCCGTATTAATAACACGCTGTCTGTAAACATGCTGTTAGTAACCAATTAAATATATTCTGTTGTATGTAACAGAACACTTTTGGCAATAAGATGCCATTTATTCTACTATTTCTTTTATTGAAATTTACTATACAGGTCACTAACTTTAGGTTCAGTCAAAGCGATGTCGGTGAACGAACAAATTCTGACTTTCAACGAGAAGAAGCACTGTGATTGGCAAAACTAATCACTCCATGTGATACAATATTTTAATCTGCTTGAATGCAATTTGCACCGCCCTTGTACCCCTTGTGCCCTTGTGCCCTGTACGTGAATTCTTACGCTCTATGAAATGATATCTTCTGAGAATGCTCTGTGCAGAACTGACACACGAGTTATAATTTTAGTATATGGTATAGTGTTAAAATATGGTATATTATTAGTACTAACATAGGAACATACTACAAGGTAACTATTGGGGATAGGGTGCAATTTTTACCACTCTACCACTTGTTAAAAATAGCCATACTTCAGACAGCGAACAGCTATTTATGGGTCAAATAGTTGTCCGGCGCGGGAATCCAACCCGGGACACATAGCGGCGAAGCGACTATCTTAGCCGCTGCGCCACACGTGCTCTGGAAGAAGCACGAAGGATTTGTTCCTAATGTGATTCCTGTAGGGTTATTTAATCAAAACGTATAAATAAACAATATCTTCAAGGTTAATAGTCATGTTTCGTGTCATGAGTGCGGCCACACACAGTTGGATTAGATGCAACTAGAGAGTTAACACGATCAAAGTCGCCATAAAAGTATTTGAAACAACCCGCCAAGTTCAATTTAATACGAATAAAATTTTTTAAATTAAAATTTGAAATATTAGTAATATATTAGTGATTTAAAATATATTAGTCCAACAGATAAAGGATTCCTTCTGAGTTCTCTGGAAGTGTTTCTCAGTAGCTGCAACGTCATGCACTGCACTGTTGGTAGTGTAAAAAAATGACGTGTCTACATAAATGTAAAATTTTTACGGAATAAATAATTATTGACTTTTAAAAAGAAACACTGCGGTAAATTCAAAAGATTTTTGTTTTCCTTCGAATGTTCTGCAGTTTTTCTAGTGGCTTACACGTCACGCCAGGGGACTTATGATTAACAAATAAGTTGACCCGATGTCGACGCTCACAGACTAGTGAGTTAACGGTGTGAAACTGTACTTAACAGTGTTCCTTTCTGATACAGTTAATAAAATGTGTTGCATAACATATTTTTTTGCTTTATAGATAATAAACCCTAATCATCTTACGACAAATAAATTTGTAGTAGGTATATGTTTTTTACCGCTCATAAGTCCAATAAATTACATAAACTTACTCATAAGTCGATTTTTGTAAACTTTGTTCGATGTACTGTGAGCCCGGGGCATGACAGTCCAGCGCATTTTATGGTGAGGTACTGGACTGTGATCGTGTTAAAGGTGTGAAGACTAGCCTAGCATGTACATCATCATCATCATTACAGCTAAATAAGTCCACTGCTGGACAAGCCTCCCTCAAGAATCGTCTTGGGGGGATATGCCATAATCGCCACGCTTGGCAGACGGGTTGGCGATCGCAGTAAGATGGTCATAGTAATCAGAAGGAAGCTGCTGCCCATCCTCTGGTAGATATTCCCTCGGGTCGACTTCTACGCCCCCCACGGGATGAGATGGGGTGATGATATTCTGATTCCGATATTTGTCGCCGTCACCACACAGCATGTACATACTTATGTCTAATTAATTGATTGCTTGTATTTCTTTTTACAGAATCGCTATGGCCATGGACAGTTGCGGAAGATGTATGAAGTTCTCATTGATATGTATCAACGTAGTTACCTTTGTAAGTATCTACTCTATTTAACAATCGTACAATATCCGATGGTAAGGAATCTTGCTTGCACGAGCTTTGCTTCAGCTAGTCTTCTGTTCCTTCTAAAGAACTCTAGTATCAATCTAGTTGTGATAAGATATATATTATAATAGAGCGTGATAATCTATATATAAATACATTAACCCCATAGAACTCGCTGTATGTTAGGTTACCTAGACACTATGCACAGCATGAAATTAGCGTTAGATAAGCTTGCATTGAACGTATTTTATACAATTAACATATAATATTTTTGTTAGATTTGAGATTGATTTAAAAATACTGCCTAGTATTATTAAATAAATCTCAAATCTAATAAGTAAATACAAATTTGCTTCTCAAATTTGAATTTAAGAGCCAGCTGAAGCTGTCAATTTTATTCCGTAGCTTCAAACGTATTAACTCAACTTAGACCTTTGCTTTTATGGATTTACCTATATTTTTTGAAGTATATATATAATCAAACGACAAAAAATTGGCTATGATTTTTTTTAATTTCGCTCAATTTCTTTACCAGCATAACTTTAGTGGCAGTTTGAAAAAAGGCTATTTTCGAAAAATTACAAAAATAGCCTTTTTTCAAACTGCCATTAAAGTTATGCTGGTATACAGTAACCGTTTATTATGAGGCGAACCTTAGTTCGTTTGGAATTTTCGTTGTATTTAAATAAATATATTTTTTTCCGACTCGTATAATTTTATTTTGCTGTTGAGATCTGGCACAGTGCACAAAATAAAATAGTGATAAAAGTAAAAGAAATTTACTGAGTCACGTAGATTAAAGATCGACTTTAGAAATCGATTTTCCGCTCTCTCAATCTAATCGCGAATGTGATACCCGTTGAAGTCTTTTGTATACATTAATGATATTTTTGTGCTGAGCATCAGCTGCTCGCAGGTACCAGTATCGTTTTACAATATACCGCATTAAAATATATTTGTGTGTTCTTGCGTGTGATTAAGGTTGCTAGATCTCTTTTTCACATGCATAACTTCGAGGCGCTCACAGCTAGATGCTCTCACCGGTCCGTAAGTGATTGGCGAGGTCAAGCAACTAGGCTTGCGGTCAGTCCATAGATGGGTGACCGCGAAAGTGGTTTAATTTCTGAGCGTCTCCGTGCTTCGGAGGGCACGTTAAGCTGTTGGTCCCGGTTGTAGCCATTAGGCAACAGTCGTTAAGCCATGTCAGAGGCCTAATGGGCGGCTTGAACAACTCTGACACTAGGGTAAGTAAGTATGCATAACTTCCAAGTAGCCAAACAAGTGTACTTGCGACTTGTTGGTAAATGGCTACCGTACTTTGCAACACGCATGGCGTCATTCACGCGTTGCGAACCCTATCACCACCTCAATAAGATGTACTTTTATTTCTATATATTAGCAAGGCAAAGGAGCAAGCGGGTTACTTACAACCAAAACTACTATATTACCATAATGAATGTATGTATATTGTAAGGTAGATGGCAATAATTTAATACAATGAGAATAATATGATAGATAAATCTCCAGGGACATTTTTCCCACACGGTCTTCTGATCCCATACGAAGCAGAGCTTGTACTATGGAAATCAGATAGCTGACATAGACATATACTATTTTGTAATACATACTTATATAAATTATTACACGCAAACTGACAAACAGACATGTTCATGCAAACAAATATCTGCCCTGGGTCGGAATCGAACCCACGACCTGCGGGGTGAAAAAAAAGCGTTTACCAACGACGCCAACTGGCCCGTCGTCACATATCCCATCCCACATCCTATAGCCCATCATCATCATCATCATATCAGCCGAAAGACGTCCACTGCTGGACAAAGGCCTCCCCCAAAGATCTCCACAATTGCCGGTCTTGCGCTATCCGCATCCAGCGATTTCCAGCGACCCGCACAAGATCATCGGTCCATCTTGTAGGGGGCCTGCCCACGCTGCGTCTTCCGGTTCGTGGTCGCCACTCGAGAACCTTTCTGCCCCAACGGCCGTCGGCTCTACGAGCTATGTGCCCTGCCCACTGCCACTTCAGTTTGGCAATTCTTCGGGCTATGTCGGTGACTTTGGTTCGCCTGCGGATTTCGACATTTCTGATGCGATCCCGCAGGGAAACTCCGAGCATAGCCCTCTCCATTGCTCTTTGGGTGACCTTGAGCCTTCTAATAAGGCCCATAGTGAGCGACCACGTCTCTGTTCCGTATGTCATCACTGGCAACACACACTGGTCGAAGACTTTCGACTTGAGACACTGCGGTATTTTGAACGAGAAGATGTTACGTAGCTTCCCGAACGCTGCCCATCCGAGTTGGATTCTACGATTGACCTCCTTCTCGAAGTTGGACCTACCTAGTTGGATGGTCTGTCCTAGGTAAATATAGTTCTCTACAACTTCGAGTGCAGAGTCACCAACTTTCAATTGAGTGGATGTAACATGGACGTTTGACATGATTTTCGTCTTATCCATGTTCATTTTCAGACCCACTTGTTGAGAGACTCTGCTGAGGTCATCGAGCATTGTACCGAGGTCTTCCATGGTCTCAGCCATGACTACGATATCATCGGCAAATCGAAGGTGAGTGATGTACTCGCCATTGACATTGATGCCAAAGCCTTTCCAGTCCAGAAGCTTGAAGACGTCTTCCAATGCAGCGGTGAACAGTTTCGGAGATATAACATCTCCCTGTCTCACGCCTCGCTGCAAGTGGATACCCAAGCAGCAAAATGTGGTCTAGTAATTGTCCTGGAACCACCATTTCATTAGGACTATAACGGAATAGTAAGCAATTATAACCACGGAAAAGGGCCCAATCTATAGGCGTATTTTAGCTAATTAAATATCTATAGTAGACTTGGTGAATACCATTTTGACCAATAACGGCCATATAGTTGGACTATGTAAAACTATTTTCTCCCGCGAAGCCAACTATCAGCGCTTAATGGAACCAATTACGACAATAGTAACCTTATAGTTAGACCACGTAGAACTATTTGCTCTCGCGAAGCTAACTATGAGCGCTAAATGGAACCAAACACGACAATAACGTACACAGTGAATATCTTACAAGCTCATACAAAGTGATGTGAATTGGTGAATGTTGCTATGCACATTTGTAAAGATTAATTAATATTGATAAAGGTAAGTTATTATATTTTTATAATAAATATTATCTAGAATAAGAGTAGGGTGTTAGTTAACAATAAGTGAAGCCGTGTTTGAATGTGCATGGCGCAGGTATATTTTCGGTGAAGTGTAATAAGTTTTTTGTCAAAATTTTTAAACGCCCCTCGAAATTCACGTTTTCATTAAGTTGAATTTTAAAATAATGTTGGTTTCAGTAAGACATACAACAAAAAGTCGCCATCTTGACAAACTTGGTCTTCCCAAATACATTAACAAACCGTTATAGGCGTACTTTGTTTAAAAATGGTAAATATCAGAACTATTGCTTGGCCATATTGTTTGGAATTAGAGTTCCGCAAATATTGAAATGTTACTCTATGTTGTTATTAGGTACCGATGTCTTATTTTCATATTTTTGTTTAGGTGTCAGGTGTGAAAATGGTAATGTTTCTGGACGTCGATAGCTTTTTAACTAAAAGGGATTTTCGAGCTTTAAAAATTGTTTGAAATATTTTCTACTTCTATTTTTGTGCTTTCCCTTGCTAATTTGGTTTATTGTTTCACAGAATCGTGATCAAGACCAAATTAGTGAGATGCCAACGGTCTCTCGAGAAGATACTCGTTCAAATACTACAAGATCACTTCATTTACAACAAAACTCGGCTACCATTCAATCCGGTTCAGCAATTTTACCTGTATTTCTTTTGTCGCGCAAAACCCTCAACTTGTCATAACAGAAGCAGAAGAAACACTGTCAGATGTCAGTTTAAATGCTCAAAATTTCGTTCTTTACAACACGGATAACCAAATACAGCCTGTCGAGGATGGTCAAATTCCACAACTTCAACATGAAGTAAAGTCAATCAAAGAAGACATTAAAACTATCATACCAAATCAAAATGTACTTTATGAAATACAAACTAACATGTGCTGAGTGCTGTGTCGAAGAGAGATTCAAAATGAATTAATTACAAGAAAGCAAGAAGACGTAGATGTAGACATGTTATAAGAAATCTAAGAGAACTTGAAGAATTTGAAACAAACTTAACAAATACATTTATTAAAAATTTCTAATAAAGAATTTAATGCCGCATGTCGTATTGTATTCTACAGCCCATTTTCTAAGATCGCTATGTAGTTGAAAATTGGAATAGTTTTCAATATCGCATTCATCTTCTTGTACAGATTCCTCACTAACACAATCTTCCAAGTCTATATTTAAAATTGCTTTTATCGATTAAACGTTTTTTCGTGCAGAATCAATAAAATAAACATTTTGTCTAAAATTTTCACAATAACAATTTTGTACGGAACCTTCTCATATTTCAACAAAATCAAAATATCCGTACTGAGACTATAAAATAATTTGCAAGACCATTATAAACCAATGTTTTCTTGTTCAGGACACCACGGATATAGTTTTGGATACTAAGTATATTATATTAAACCTTTATAAGCGTGTTAAGATTATAACGATATTGGTGTATACCACTATATAACCGCTCCATTTTACTGATAATTGTTCTGTAAAGTAAATTTATAAACCCTTATAAAACCAAGTAATAAATGCAAATAGTATCCAGAATGTTTAGTTCTGTTTATCACTCTTATTGGAGTACTTTACTTATAGTGGTTCTATAATGTTTCTTGTTAGTAGTTATAAGCATAGGTTACCAGTTTATCTGCTCTTGAGTGCGTTTACACCCTCGCGATACTTTTATAGGTCACCCAAGCTTATATTTGACTTTTAATTTCGGCCTATAAGTAATTATAAGTTAATGTATAGGAGGAGATATACTATAAGGCCCAACTAACTCCATGCTTGCTATTATAAGCGATGCAGCAAAAACTAGAACCCTTAAGAGAACATTAAAAGTGCTGGAGTCCTATAACGTCTACACTATAGGATAATTTTGCTGCTTGGGTAGGTTTCGAGATCTGGTCCTGGAGTCGCACTGACATAGTGGCGTTTTCATATAAACACTTTATCACCTCGATATACCGGTAGTCAATTTGGCACCTTATGAGAGACCTCAGCACGGCCCATGTTTCGATAGAATCAAAGGCTTTCTCATAGTCCACAAACGCTAAGCACAGTGGCTTGTTATACTCTTCGGTCTTCTGTATAACTTGCCGCAGCGTATGTATGTGGTCTATGGTGCTAAAGCCTTTTCGGAAACCGGCTTGTTCGGGAGGCTGGAAGTCGTCAAACCTGCGCGCGAGACGGTTCGTAACGACCCTCGAAAACAACTTGTAAACATGGCTCAGCAGTGTGATGGGTCTATAATTCTTCAATAGGGTTTTGTCGCCCTTTTTGAAGAAGAGCACCACCACACTTCTGTGCCATGCTTGTGGCGTTTGACCATCTAGTATGACGGAGTTAAATAACTTCTGAAGGGCCCGTAGGATTGGTGTACCACCCGCCTTCAGAAGCTCTGCTGTAACTCCATCATCACCAGGCGCCTTGTTGTTCTTGAGTTGTTTGAGAGCCATTCTAATCTCGTACAGGCTGACGTCCGGGATGTCTTCGGTGTAATGTCGGGTTAGTCGTGCTCTGGGATCTGGGGCATGACTTTTGACAGGTGGCTGTGTTGTCGTATATAACTGTCCGTAGAACTTCTCGATCTCTCCCAGCAACTCAGGTTTAGACGTGACGATTCTACCATCCTCAGTCTTCAGCTTCGTCAGTTGGCTCTGTCCAACAGACAGAGCTCTTGCGAACACTTTAGAGCCTTTGTTTCGCTCGATGGCCTCTTTAATACTAATTGTATTAAATTGCCGCGTGTCGCGAGTCAAAGACTTTGAGATCTGTCTGTTGAGCTGCCGATATCTGGTAGCATCATCTGAGGATGTCAGAACCATTTTCCGTCTATCTTCCATAAGTTGCAGGGTAAAGTCAGAGATCTTTTTAGTTCTGTTTGTACGGCGGGCCTTGAAGACCTTAGACCCAGCCGTATGGACAGCTTCTACGAGCCTGTCATAGTATGAGTCCACTTCCTCGCAGTCTGCTAGGCATTCGAAACGGTTTTGCAGTTCGAGCTGAAATGGTTCGGGGTTTTGGACGTGGATAGGTAAAGGTCGGAGCGTAGACTTTATCAGTCGGGACCTCTGGAGTTTGACATTAAGGTTCAATGAGCCTCTGACCAGTCTGTGATCGCTCCCGGTTTTAACCGCATTGATCACGGAGACATCATTGAACATCTGTCGTCTCGTCGACAAGATAAAGTCTATCTCATTTTTAGTTTTACCATCCGGGCTCACCCAGGTCCATTTGCGGTGATCCGGCTTCCTGAAGAAGGAATTCATCATAAAGAGTCCCTCCTTCTCCATGAAGTCGGCCAACATTTGGCCCCGGGGGTTCCGGTCACCAGTTCCAAATTGCCCCACTCTCAGCTCATTACCGAATCGTTTGCCCAGCTTCGCGTTAAAGTCCCCCATGACCACAGTGAAATAGGAGTTAGAGGTATGTATGGCTCTGGATATGTCCTCATACATAACCTCGACCTCATCGTCGGAGTGTGTCGAAGTGGGTGCGTATACCTGTATAACCTTCAACGAATACCGCTTGGTGATTCTGAGTATAAGGTACGTAACCCTCGTCGACACACTCTCGATTTTCACTAGGTTGTTCACGAGGGACTTGTGGACTATGAACCCGACACCACCTTGGGATATTTGGTCACCCTCCCGGTAATAGAGCAGGTTTCCGGATTTCAGTATTATCGAGTCCTCCCCCTCTCTTCGGACTTCAGATAATCCTACAATATCCCAATGTAACCTGCTCAATTCTTCCTCCAGTTCGGTTATCTTCTCGTCGGACCGCAGTGTACGTGTGTTATATGTTGCCAGGGCCAGAGGTCGTCGGTGTTGGTAACGCGGAATCTGCCGGGGATTCTTAGCACCCCCTGCCCTGCCGTAACCACGCCTGTTACCACGGCTGGGAATAGCAGGGCTGCCGGGGACTGGGGGCCGCGGTTTGGTTGTGTCCATCATTTGAGGGGATTTGCCATAATCGCCACGCTTGGCAGACGGGTTGGCGATCGCAGTAAGGTGGACATGGTACTCAGGAGAACGCTGCTGCCCGTTCTCTGGTATATATTCCCTCGGGACGACTTTTACGTCCCCCCACGGGATGAGAGGGGGTGGTGATATTCTTAGGCCGTCACCACAAAAGCCTATAGCCCATATCTCACGATATTATTAAAATTATAATTTTGGCATTGCGTAATGCGTCACCTGGCTGATCGACCATTATTTCGTAATTATGTTTATATACTAAATAAATGCAGTAGAAATGAGGGCTCTGAGAAGTATGTGTGCTGTGACTTTGAGGGACAGAATACGAAATACAGATGTAAGACAGCGTCGCGGTGAGAAAAAGGTATGCTGAGATGGTTTGGACATTTAGAAAGGATGAATGAAAGAAAATTGACTAAAGAAGTATACCTGGCTTTTATGAATGGGACAAAAGGAAAGGGAAGATCTCGTAGATCTCTGACCAAATCGGAGACGTTTTCAAGAAAGGGCAGGTCAGAAGTACCCTGAACCGGCGAGCATGTATGAAGAATATAATGATAGTAAACGAGGCAAAAGATGTATGCAAAGATCGTGACAAATGAAAATCCGTTGTCTCTGCCTACTCCTCTGCGAAACAGGCGTGAGTCTGTGTATGTATACCTATATATTAGTTTTTGTGTATGTAAATTAATGTTCTACACGTAGTTTAGTTTAACGAGCAAAGCTCCTTAAGTTTCATCCCCTATTTATTACCACCACGTTACATGTACGTTATGTAAACATGATTGTGTAATTTTCAGTTTGCCGGCGCTCTAGCGCTGGCTATCGGGCTGTGGATATGGCTTTCACGGTCGTTCTCCAGCACGCTGATGATGAACAACATGTTCATCGCGTCAGTGGCCGTGGTGGTTGCGATGGGGGCGGCTATGATGCTGCTCTCCCTGCTTGGCTGCTGCGGCGCTGCTAAAGAGGTCAAATGCATGCTGCTCACGGTGAGTTCATTCTGGGTTGTACAAACGCCAGCACATCAAGCTACCCTAATGTGTCTAATGTCCCCAATTGAAAGTGAACCTTATGCTTTTGTGATAAAGTGTGTCATATCTGACACTTGCTATAACCACCACGAAACCCACGAGGTGTGGGTTTTGAAGTCGTAACTGGATGGGTACAGACACCAGCTCATCCAGCTACCCCAATCTGACAGATTTCTTTTATAGATTTTCAACTTTATCACAAAAGCATAAGGTTCACTTTCAATTGGGGACATATAATAGTCAGAACCCTAAATGTATCCATTTAGGGTTCTGACTACGTGTAAAGATTGTAATCTATGTTATTATGACAACCGGTATTGAATAATGGATGTTGCTTCCGCATTTCGGAGAGTACTTCTCAAACTAGCAGACCCCGACCTAAACGTTTGTTTTGCACACAGATTCTTTCTACCGACCAGATTGTAAACAGAGGTCGTTATGCTGTTGTTAAATAATAAATGATAATGTTGCAATGACGTCTTGCCATGCATAGCAAATTGACAGTAATTCTCGATCTCAGTGGATGTAATTGCTAGTAATTAATATAATAGTATTTGAAATTGATTCTTAAATGGTAAGCTGAGAAGGATAATAAGATATGATTCTTATTCTACTGTAAGCACTGAGCTTTCACGATTTGAACATAAGCATTTTTTGTTGCTCGCTAAAACCAAAGGTTTATTTACTAATTTAAGTAACATGCGTCTGAGACAACTCAGTACTTAGTGTGTGAAATTGAAGACCCTCGATAGGATCACCCGTAGTAAGGCATTTATATTGCTAAAGCGTATGTTAAATTTTTGGCTCTTCTATATGTAATATTCTATTTTGTAACGGCTATGGTTACTAATTAAACTAAGTCGTTATTAACTAAAAAAGGCCAATCTTGTGCAAAATCTACCTTCTTAAGTTAGTAGATCGTGGTCTTGGTTTTTAAGGCGTCCATTTATTTAATTTGGAGGGATATGCTATAATCGCCACGCTTGGCAGACGGGTTGGGAATCGCAGTGAGATATGGTCGTAGTAATTACATAAACTCTCTGGCAGAGGACTTCCCATGGGACAAATTCTACGCCCTCTTGGGATGAGATAGGATATTGATATTCGTTGCCGTCACCACACAGCACGAGATTTGTCTCACTCTTGAGAATACTACTAACAAAACTCATAGTGTGCAGATCTGAGAGTCATCCGTTCTACGTCATGACTCATGACTTTTGCAATTTGATGGACGTGTCATCGCTTTCCTGCGTATGCGCACGTGCCTTGATGTTAATAATTTACTTGGCTTCAGTATATCATGAGTCAGTTCCATTATCTATATATATTGTAATAGGATATAGTGTGGTAAAAAACTATTGCGGTTCTTCATATGTACCAGATTCGTACCTGGTACCTGTGATGAATTTCATGTCCTTACGTCTGTTTCCTTTCCGTGAACATCTTTTAAAATCAATTCTAGAGTAATAGCCGTAGTCTACAAACAATAGAATTCGGCTCCTCCCACTCAATGTCACGTCCGCATCAATTGAGGTAGGTACTTATTTTTTATAAATAAAATCTAAAGTAATTAGCTTAGCATTTGTAATATATCGATTTGTGCCAATAAAAACCCACATACAATAGTAATAAAGACTCTATTTAGATTTCAACAGTAATTCCTATCTGATGCCGCCAATATAAATTTGCCTTGGCACAATTTTGAAGGATAACTTCGTTGTCGAAACAAACATTTGGATTGCACTTACTTATACTTACGTGAATAGCTGTGTTCCCATATATAATGGGGTCCACGTGATCCACACATATACTAGTGCAGTACGAACTAAAATAATAGTACGTACTGTTTAAAATTGACAATAGAAATTCGTTTATACTGTAATGGCGTACATGATGCATTAGGAACTTTTATGAAGCACTGATGTATTTCATATGAGTGGAGTTGTAAATAATATTATTATCCCCTTTTGGTCCGTCTATAGAGTGTTTAACCACGAGTTATTAGGTTTCAGGTTTGAATAAAGGATGAGGCCAAAAAGTGCTATAGATTTTCTGCCATTAAAACATTCCTAAGGAAGATCAAGTCCGTGTCTGACTGTTTTCTTTCGGATCTGTTCCTTTCCGTATTATTGGGGTTAAGGAACAGAGAGTGCACTTATGTTGTTACACTAGCCTTGCGTTTGTTAGTCTCAAAAACGATGACTATTCTAAGTAACCAAATAATATGTAACTTACAGGCTGAAAGAAGTTATATTATAATCAAATTCTGTGTAGATCACGTCGAACAACAACATGTATGTTGACTGGTTCCAGTCTGTGAACTGGTAGCAGTCTATGAACTGGTACCAGTATGTGTACTGGTACCAGTCTTTCAACTGGCAACAGTGTATCAGTAGAGTACACTAGCGTGGCACCGTTGTTCTATCAACAAATCTAACTTGTTTACAAGTGACTCCTTTAAATCTATTGTACAAGTGGAGTTTTTCATACAAAAGAATTAAACGCGGCCATTAGTTCACGTGCATGCGAACTTTTATAAAAAAATATGTCTAAAGCGTGGCACCGCTTATGTAGAGGTTAATTGAACTGAATGAAGGTCAATTATTTTTTAGCTGTAATGTTGCTGATGATGATTTTGGTTGGTCTGCCTAAATTCAGCCCATAATTATGCAGACTACCTGTATAAGGCATTGCTCATAAGAATCGTACTAAGGTACGTGACTACAATCTTAGGGAATTAGGGAAAGAGTGAAAGAAATAGGAAAAGAGACACTTGTACCATATACGGACGGTCCATTTGTAAATAAGTATACTCTCAATTTACAAGTACCATGTAGTTCTCTTAAGCTTTAACTCACCCTGTACCCTGAATATATACAAAAATAATAATACACATGTTGTCGATATCTGAATCGATATCTATCTCTCTATATAATCGATAGTCTGAGTCTAATAATCTATCTCTATTTAATCGAAAGTCAATATTAAATGATCGACTTGTTCTATCCCAGAGCTGACCCTAACTCTGTTCAGTTTCAGTTTAGTTGACACAATTGTTTTCTAGATTATTTTGGGTCTTAAGCCGGGGCTGGAAAGGAAAGTTGGCGTGCCGCTAAGAGCTGGTTCACATTAGATCGGACCGACAGTTTGCCGTTCACTGACTGCCGGGTGTTGCTGTTCACACTAGACGCCGCCGACCCGACCTAATGTGAATATAACTGTCGGTACGGTCGATTTACTGCCCGGCCTGGGTCGTCACAAAATAGAGTTGGCTTTCGTATAGGATGGACGACGACGACGTTTTCATTGCAATGTGGTATTTAAATAAAAGGCAGAAAAAAAGAAATTGCCGAGTGAAATGAAGGAATGGAACTTTTCAAACTTTAATAAGCAAATTAAGAAATCCTCCATATTGAAACGTGTCTTCTCTGCATACACGTCGACGAAACTGCTTGCGCGAGGGCCGAGAGCGGGGTAAGGGCGGGTGGGAGGGTGGCAGGCGGGTGTCGCCGCCGCCGTTTTGCGTCGACAAATGTGAACGGCGCCATACTTGCTAGTACGCTAATATTATGTCCGATCCGACAGAAATCGTGGCTGGACGTACGGTAAAAGTGTCGGCTCTGACAGTTTGGTCGGGTGGCCCTCATGTGAACGGCGCTATTGACATACATACGCCAAAATGGATCCGACACGTTTGTCGGGCCGGTAAAACTGTCGGTCCGACCTAATGTGAACCAGCTCTTATAAGATCTTTACTTGACGTCACAGCCAACTGTACGGTTATTTTAGAGAAATTAACACTTAAGAGAAATAAACCTATCAAATTTACGAATCAGCTGCTTAATTGTGAAGCGCCTGCATTATGTACGGTTCTGAATTGGGTTTCATTTCTGAATACATGCCTTATGTTTCTATTTGTAATTTCAGTACTACATTCTGATGTTCATCATTTTCGTGGTGATGCTGGTGGGCGGGATTCTACAGTTCGTGTTCCGTGAGAAGGTGGTCTCAACATTAGATCTGGAGCTGTACGCATCTATCCCGTACTATGGCGTGCGACATGAGTACACTAAGGCTTGGGACGACACCCAAACGTATTTGCAGTGCTGTGGAGTTAAAGGATATAAAGATTGGAATGACAATGTGCCTGATAGTTGCTGCAGAGAAATCTATCCTGGAAAGGTAACTTCCAGCTTTGTAAAATATGGTAAATGATGTGTTGACCCCGTACACATACTGTTGTTGCTTGCCGTACCGAGTTATCCCATAGAAATGGATTCTGTGAACAGCAACCGTATGTACCAGTAATAATACTGATACCAGTTACCATTATGTGTGAAGCCCTCGTGGTGTCAACTAAATGATAATCATAGTTTGTAAAAATAACTATAGCTAATAGGTTACCTATAGGTCTTAGGTCTCGCATCTAGGTCTTAAAAGATGTGTTATGGATGAACCCCGAATGATCCTAGAGAACGAGAACTATGCCGAATCTATGTGTTATATGTCCATAATTTGCATTAATATGTTTGTTGAATCCCCTGACATACAGTTTCCATTAGGTATCCGAATTTACCGGTACATTGATAAAATTTGAAGTCAAATCAAATCCTTTATTACTCAAAGTTTTAATGCTATTTTGTTGTTTATTATTATTATTATTACCATTATATAGTTACCCTGACGATTTACAATTATTTTCCTGTAACCATCTTAATCAGGCTTTTGATTGGTTTTCATTTGTATTTACCTGAGTTAAGATTAATCTGCTCCGTCGTATGTTGACATTTTCGTTATTGCACTGGTTCTTGTATACATAATGTGCTCAAACTGGAGATATGATATATTATCATGTATATTTTCAGAGGATGGAGTGTAAAGCCTCTCCCAACCCGACGACGATGTACGTGGAGGGATGTCGCAACAAAGTGGTGGACTTCCTACGGGAGGACGCAGTGTACGTGGGGACCGTGGCCATCATTGTTGCTATAATCATGGTATAATGCAGAACTTTTTTAGTTGGGATTATTTACATATGTGTTAATAATTTGGGAAACTTTTGGAGAATAGTGTTATCACATTGAAATAAGGACATATTAACGATGACGATTGGCCAGCGACTAGACAGACGTCGTGGGTCCAATTCCCACCTAGGGAATCATGTTCATCACACAAACCTTTGTGTGATAAACATGATTATTTGTTCAATGTCTTGGTTTTATCTATATTATGTACTAGCTGGTGCCCGCGACTTTGTCCGCGACAATTTTGAATGATGACCAATGTAACTACTTACTTCTAGCTTAATCTAAAAATTATAACTTTTAAAACAAATAAGCAATATAAATTGAATAAAACCTAACCTTACAAAGAAATAAATGAAAGACTACTTTGCTACTGTTATTTACAAAAAGGACTCGATATCATCAAGCAAAAATCAAAGAATACATATCAATTGTCCTTAAGTATAATCAGTAAGTTAAATAAAGTAAAATAATAATCAACAATACATTAATCACAAAGGTAACTCCCATTAGATTAGGTTGCGACATTTTGTGAACGAAACCATAGCGCGACCTAAAACGATGATTACGCCATCTACTAACAAAAATATAAACTTGTAAAGCGGTAAAATTAAGATGTGTGCATATATTTTGGGTGAGATTTAGGCGATCATCTATTGATTCAGTTTTGGACTACCTTTTATTTCAAGCATTTATTTATTTTAACCGATATGCCAATTAAGTTCCGCGATCTGAAACGACATTAACGCCATCTAGTTACAAAATTGTGAACTTGTCGATCAGTAAAATTAAGATGATGTTTTTGGGTGCGATCATCTCGACACCAACAATTTATACTACGCTAACTCGAATTTTAGATAAATTCCTTTTTTTACCAGTTTGATTAAAATGTCGTTTTTTTAATTTGTTATAAAATTTACCAAACAAAAGAAGTTACAAATCTTATAAAACGCTAAATCTTTACTTAGACGACAACGACCACGACATTGTAAGCTACTTGGCATAAGAAATGAATGTTTTAAAATTTGAGTTTGCTTAAATTGTTGGTGGCGATCTATTGAATCACTTTTGGATTACCTTTTTTTTAATTTTCCCTGGATTGCTTTATTTTAACTGAAATACCAAATACCAATTTACATGCGTTTAACTCAAAAAATACAGACTTTCATACAAACATACACCCTCTATTTTACGCTCTTGGGGCTGGAATTTCCAAAAATGCTGAAACACATATTTTTTATTTTTAACTAAAAGCCCAAATACCAATTTTCATTTGTTTAACTTAAAAATTGTCACATTTTCCATACAAACTTACATCCCCTATTTTTCGCCCTTGGGGGTGGAATTTCCAAAAACCCTGAAATACGTGACTTTTTATTTTTAACTGGAAGGCCAAATACCAATTTTTATGCCTTAAACTTCAAAAACGGCAAAGTTTCATACTAACTTAGCGCCCCTGGTTTACCCCCTTAGGGGTTGAATTTCGAAAAAACCTTCCTTATTCCTTGTCTACATTATAAAGCAAACATTTGTGCAAAATTTCAGCTTTCTAGGTCCAAGGGTTTGGGCTGGGCGTTGATGAGTCAGTCAGTCAGTCAGGACTTGTCTTTTTATATATATAGACTGATGTACTAGCCGTGCCCCACGGTTTTAACCGCGTTAAAATTTATAAATTATAGCCTATGTGTTATTCGGATGTATAACCTTATCACTACAAAGTTTCATCAAAAATCCGTTGGGTAGTTTTTGCGTGAAAGAGTAACAAACATCCATACATCCATCCATACTCACAAACTTTCGCATTTATAAATATCGTAGGATCGTAGGATATAGAATTGTAGCAGTATGTTTATCAGTTATCTGGTTGCCATAGTAAAGGTTCTTCCTATTATAGGATCAGATGGCAGTGTGTTAGCTGTCCGAAGATATTATTATAGATATCTTATGAAAAAATTCGATCCAGTATCAGAATGAAATGCCGTAAAGTTATAAAATAGGATCTAAGTATTATAATATTATCTGAATAGGTCTGATATCGTCAACTGCTGAACACAAATGGCAACGCTATAGAAACCTTTGGGAGAGCCAAACGTTTCTATAACGTTTGGCTAGTTAGAGGTTTGCCTAGTCACAGCGCTTGGCATGCGAGGTGGCGACCGCAGTTAAGTGGCAGATACATAGAATGCGCTGCTGCCCCTGCTGAAGAACTTGAATTTTGAAATTGCTTTTTAGGGTTCCGTTGCCAAATGGCAAAAAACGGAACCCTTATAGATTCGTCATGTCTGTCTGTCTGTCCGTCCGTATGTCAAAGCCTCTTTTTTCCGAAACTCTAAGAGCTGTACTGTTGAAACTTGGTAAATAGATGTATTCAGTGAACCGCATTAAGATTTTTAGACAAAAATAGAAAAATAACAATAATTTTGGGGGGTCCCCATTCATAGAACTGAAACTCAAAAAAAAATTGTTCATCATAGCCGTACATGTGTGGTGTCTATAGGTAGGTCTTCAAATATGATATTGAGGTTTCTAATATAATTTTTTCTAAACTGAATAGTTTGCGCGAGAGACACTTACAAAGTGGTAAAATTAGTGTCCCCGCCCCCTGTAACTTCTAAAATAAGAGAATGATAAAACTAAAAAATATATATGATGTACATTACCATTCAAACTGACATCGAAAATTGGTTTGAACGAGATCTAACAAGTAGTTTTTTTTATACGTCACAAATCGTAAACCGCAATTTGCTTTCATTTAATCAACTGAAATACTTGCTGCTACGGAACCCTTCATGGGCGAGTCCGACTCGCACTTGGCCGGTTTTTTCTATTGGATTTGTTATAGTTATGAATGAGTAGGAAAATGAATAGTTGTAAAGAGGTTGGCGCTGTTGCAATATCATATTTTCCATAGAATTTATATGTTGGCCTTTAGGGCGGCAATTGACTACATAAAGACTTCACATAGCCCATGGAAAGTCGGGACAAGTCCCTTAATGTGATCTTAACTAAAAAGTTAAATAAAACTTTTTTTAATCAGATATCAAAACCAATCTAACACAATGTAATAGTGTA
Organism: Pseudoips prasinana; assembly: GCA_951640165.1. Classification (NCBI taxonomy): domain Eukaryota; kingdom Metazoa; phylum Arthropoda; class Insecta; order Lepidoptera; family Nolidae; genus Pseudoips; species Pseudoips prasinana. The sequence goes on from OX621239.1 coordinate 13,788,696, forward strand.
AGTTAACTAAGTTTAGTGCATAAATGTAATTATATTATAATTAGAGTTACCTATGGATTTTGTAAAAAAGAAGGGTTCTTTTCTCACAGAGGTAGATATAGTTCAGCTTCATAGGTAAAACAACCGAAAAAAACAAAAATTAGATATTGCACATCCAGTTACCCCAATCTGTCAAATAACTTTTATAGATTTTCAACTTCATCACATAAGCATAAGGTTCACTTTCTATTGGGGAAATTTGACAGATTGGGGCAGCTTGATGAGCTGGCGTCTGTACAATCTATTATTTCTGATTCCAGGTACTGGCACTGGCGTTATCCTGCGGATTGTTTGTGAAAATAGAATGACAACAGAAGCGACGTGACGAAGGAAAGTGACTGGTATAGTTATAATTAAATGTTCGATTATGAATGTGTTCTGCGAGTTGTCGGTGCGATCTGACGTGGTTATATTTATTTTGTCTACATAGTAGGAACTGCAATAAAAACTTGATTGCAGATTCGATGACTTTTATTTTAACGCTTACCTCCTTGTCATGATCTATTACTATACAATGTTTATCTTAGGCCAGTAGCTTATTACCAAAAAGAGTATTAGCCTCGATGTTCTACATTTCATAGACGATATTATAAGGTATATCGTGTAATTTTATATGTGTTTATTTTATCAATATTTTTAGCCGACAAGGTACATAATTATAAAACATACTTTGTTGCACACTGCCTACACCCATAATTTTAAAAATCTCACTGTCCTAATGGTTTGCTAGAAAAAAAAATCATTAAATGAATTAAGCTCGCCTATGTACATGCCTTTTCTTTTTGTAACTTATTGTTTCTGTGTGCAATAAAGAATAAGAATAAAAATGTTCACTATATACCTAGAACCATTAAAAATCTTATAAAAATGACTTGTGCGATACCTCTAGACAAAGACCTCCCCAAAGATATCCACAATTTACGGTTTTGTGCTAATCATTCGTCTTGAGTATCACTCCACTGTATTTTTTTCTGGGTTCCATTTATAAAAGTTAGAAAGATACTTTTAAGATGCGTTTCCGTCGGTACTGTCGATCAGAGGATATATTCCGGCGTCTACGAATTTATTGAAATGTCAAATTGCTTGCCCAATTTCGTTCCAAATGTCGTGTTTGAATATTATTAATATGCACTACAAATCGGTCGAATTTTTTAAGTACGTCTCTGTGGACTCGAAAATCTACCTCAAACATTTATAATTAAGAAACTATATTTAATTTCAGATTGTCTGAAATAATAGTAACAACAACAAAACTTCAATAATAAACCAAAAGATTCTTATGAATAAAAATAATAGTATGTGCAAAAAAAATATATTTGTTTTAATATTCATTTAATCAATACATTCAATCAATTTTAAACAAATGTACAGTCTTGTCTATGTACAGACGCCAGCACATCCAGTTACTCCAATCTGTCAAATTTATTTTATGGATTTTCAACTTTATCACATAAGTATAAGGTTCACTTTCAATTGAGGAAAAATGACAGATGGGGGTAGCTTGATATGCAGGCGTCTGTACTTCAGGGACACAAAGACTGAACGTTATACTTTTTTACGTCTGGGAGGGAATTTAATAGTGTTAGGGCTGCCCTCGCGGAACTGGCCTTGCCGAGAGTACGAGCCGCAAGATCGGACGATACAATCCGAGCTGGTAGTGCCGAGGGGCAAACCTAGAGCACTGATGCGCTCTAGGGCTGGGGCCGGCCCTGCTGTGATCTGTTGGGAGTTAAGTTGAACTTCTTAGTCAAGGTGAAGCATCTTCTACACGGTTGCAAACTAACGTCCCAACAGAGGTCATCCTGGTGGTTGCCATCCATCTAGACTGCACAACTGCAGTCTGATGGATGGCAAACACCAGGGTGACCATCTAGACTGCAGTTGTGGTGTCTAGATGGATGTCAACCACCAGGGTGACCTCTGTTGGGACGTTTTGGTTTGCAACCGTTTAGAAGAATCTTAACTGTGTCGAAACTTGGATGTACAACAATAAGGTCCTCCAGGCCGAATTTCGACCACAGCGGCGACCAGTGTAAATGGAGACTAGCCAACTGTGAAGGACATATTATAGTACACAAGTGTGTGCGCAAATACTGGGGCACTTTCTATTTCATCATTCTCATGATCCGATGGGACGATTTGTGATACGACCGGAAAGAGGTCAGGTACTAGACCGACGGCTTTATGTGCTCTCTGAGGTACGGGGCTGTAATATCGACAACTCCCAGACTTCGAACTGATACTGAGAAAAATCCCAAAATCGCTTATTGGTCCGATCCGGGATTTGAACCCAGGAGTAGTTATGTGCGTTTGAAAACGCTACCGCTAGACTAACGAGGCAGGATATATACTGATGATATTATTATAGTAAAAGTACGGCAAACCGGGGTTGCTTTAGCAGCTACTTACTCTACCAAACACGACATGTTTTCCATCGAATTGCGGTAGTGGTTTAAATATAATATTGAATTGTCCGCAAAGTTCATTGTCAGGGGTCACGACCATCGACAACACTCCTGAAACCAAAAACAATATTAGGTAGGTTTAAGTGAGCCAGGTAACTTAGTTTGCGTTTCTAGGGGGCTTTATCTATCAGACTCATAAGAAATTATAATGAATGAATCTATCTATCGCACCGTCTACTACATCTGAACAGAAAGGATCCACGCATGGTGATAGGCACAATCACCGAAAATTGCACGCTAAAAAAACACCTCTTCAAGATTGGCGTCACAGACAGTCCCTTGTGCAGAGGACGCATTGAATCTGAAGAAACACCGGCACACGTACGGCTACACTGCAATAGCGTTGCCAGCCAACGGGCAAAGTTCCTAAACGAACCGAACACACCGCAGGAAGCACTCAAGCTTAACTTTCAAGGCCTCTTGGACTTCTGGATGGAAATGAAATGGTTCCTGTACCCTAAAAAGTTCACATACAATGGCCTTTTCAGGAGGTTAAGTGCGGAAACCAATTGCCTAATTAACAGAACTATCTATCAGACGCCGTCAGAGATTTATCCCATTAGAATGGGATTAATTTCAGATAACTTAAAAACTGGATCAATACCAACATCTATTTAATAATTAAAATTATTGCTCAACTTTTATCTTAAACGTTAGCAAAAATGATACGCTCAACATACCATGATCCGCTCAACGTATCATTTTTGTTATGAATTATAATTTCGACCCGAATGCAAGATTTTGCATACATTGAGGTTTTTGTAAGATGTGATAGATACCTGGGACCGTATGCTTCAGTGTATAGTTTTCAGCTCCCAGTGGTTCCGGCTGCTCTTCCGGCACGTAGCAGCCAAAACCATTGTCTTTGACCACATCACCACCGCGGCAATATAGATCGGGCACTATTCTAAACATTTTTAAAGAACGTATTATGTAAAGTCTAGTTTTAAAAGACTGATAACGCCCAAAGACTGATAACATCCACATCTTTGTTTATTTTTTGTGTATTTTCAAGTTGATGTTTTCCTCAGTTTCATACGCAAATTAAGCTTCTGAGCTTCTTTATTTTATGTTACATCTTATATAAGCCGATGAACGACAAATAATTGAGGCCACCTTTTGGGGTTTGGGCCAGAGCTCAAGGGGCCGCTGAAGAAAAAGGACAGAATTCTAAGAGAGGGTGTGATCAGTTGCACGGGATCACCGATGACGCGTTAAGGGGCCAAAACGATCCTCGCCGCTGAGGAACCTACCCTAGCAAACCTGCGGCTTTCTCTAGCTACCTAGGTGGACGACCCGGAGAAAAAAGCCACAAAGTATAACACACAACAATGTATTTTACACGTCTAAATAAACACCCCGCACAACATTTGAAACTTACCTGAATAATCTTGTCCCGGTGTACGCATGACCTCTCTTTCCCCCTTTAATGAGTTTCAGAAAGAGTTGGCAGGTATTCGGCACTATGTCGTTGAAAAGTTCTATGGATAGTTTACCTATCTTGGAGCCGTTCAGAACCCAAATGTCCATGGTAACTCTGTAAATCATGACAATAAAATTATATCACCATCATCATCAACACAGCTGTAAGAGGTCCACTGCGAGGCAGAAGGCTCCCCATGGATCAACTTGGGGGGATATGCCATAATCACCACGCTTTGCAGACGTGTTGGCGATCACAGTAGGATGGGCGTAGTACTCAGAGAGTAGCTGCTGCCTGTCTGGTGGATATTTCCTCGGGTCGACGTCTAATCCCGGAGTGATTATATTCTGATAATTGCTGCCGTCACCACATATGTACTTACGTTGTATTCTAACCATATTTGTAAGTAAAGTCAATTGCCGCATGCATATGTGTATTAAAGTCGTTCTTATATGGCGTATAAACGTCATATAAGAACAACTTCAGCGATTTGGCTTCAAGTTCATATGAAAAAGAAGGTGGATGTTTGGACGATGCCTTGTAAGACCTCGAGAGAAAGAGGGACGGGTTACGAGTATTATTTCAACTTGCGAGTATATATATCAAAACTGTTAAATTGTTTTTTACTAGGCTGGTTAAGATTCAGGTTATATGAACTCCTTAAGATTCAGGTTATATGAACTCCAGTGCATTGGACATAACATAGCGTCTAACCAGACAATTATACAATAAATAATTTTGAACTTCATTGAAAATGTGGGTGTGTGCAGTGTAGCAGAAGGGAAACTTCTGAAAAGTATAGATTATCAGGAGTGTTAGGATAATTAAAAGGCTTAAGATTTTTATTATATTTCTTAAGTAATGGACGTTATTTGATCAGGCGTTACTTTATATTTTATGATATTATTTAATATCGCTTTTTTTCTTCGAGTTTTCAAATCATAACGGTGCTTAAGAAGATTCACTTAAAAAAAACTTAACTTTCAGCTCAATATTCTTTCAAAAACAAGAGCCAAGTTATTAATATGATATATCGTAACCACATTCGTGTAAAACAAAACTTACTTAGTTCGATTGACGTTTGGTGGTTTATCGAAAGCAGAGTCGTGAATACCGCGGTCTAGCGAACCAGTTTTGAATAATATGAAAGGCATACTGAAAAAGAAAAGAAAGTAATAACAGTATAAATTAAACAAGCATCAGTTGCTAAAGATAATATATAGGTATATTTTTAAATACTTACGATGCACCTAAAATCAATTTATGCTTTGTATCTTTCCAAAGATCGTTTAGTTCTTGTGTACTTGGCTGTTCGGATCTCTGTGGAAACAAACACTCAACGGATCAAAGCCACTAGGCAGAATAAGAAAATGGCGTGGTTGGTAATTGCTTGCGTTTCACGCCGCAGGTCGTGGGTTAAATTCCCACCCAGGACAAATATTTGTGTGCATGAACATGTCTGTTTGCCCTGAGCCTGGGTGTAACTATCTATATAAACACGTATTTACAAAAGAAATAATATTATATCAGTATGTCAGTTATCTGGTTTCCATAGTAAAAGCTCTTCTTAGTTTGGGATCAGATGGCCGTGTGTGAATGATATTATTATTATTATTATTACAAACAAAAGGTATAAAATCTCAACTTAACAGTTAACAATATCTCCGACAAAATAAATTTCTTCCAATATTTCTGATTTTAATTCTTACGCCACATTTCGACACAATTATATGTTCAAAGTGGAGAGAGGATTGCGGGTGGTCTAAGGTTTCAAGTTATTTTGTTTGACATGTCACTTTATTTTGCGCTAGTAGCTGCTAAAGTTATTTAAAAAGCTATCACTTACAGCAACCAATAGCCTTTTGTAAAAATACAAGTTACTTTTGAGTATCTCATCCAAATGCCGTTGTCTTTGTTGGCAGAGCAGCTTGTTGTACTTGTTGTTGGGTTCCGGCATCCAGCAGTCCACGAAACCCTACAAAGGCGCAAAAGGCTTACAAATGACCGTCTGAAAAGCTATATCAGATTAATAATTCATATCGTTAATGCTATCGCAATTAAGGGCTAGACACAATTCTAATTGCAAACTAATTTGCTGCTTATACTTTATCTTACGGGAATCAAAAACACAAAATTCCTGATTCCATGTTGGCACACTGCATACTCATCGGGACTAGTTCCTCCCTCTTACCCACCACTGCAACTCCTGTAAGCCAGAATCAACAGGTGAGGCTCAGGTATGTCCCGGGGAATCGCTTTAACTGTCTTGGATCCCGCAACGAATTTAATCAGAAAGAAACAAGGAGGAGTTAGAAAATTAATAGTTCCACTTCATCACACAACAATACTAAACTATACTAAAGAAATTTAAAAAAAAATGTTAATTTTCTAGGTTCAAAGGTTGGAACGGGTATAATGTTTCCCCGATTATAAAGCTGCCGTTTAACCAAGGATAACAGTGTTCAATGAAGGGTGAGCGACTGCATAGCCCCAAGTGAAATGGCATCCAGTTAATACTCCTTCACTGTAGTATTCCGATGAAATTTCTGATATGAGTGAAGAAGGGCAAAGGACGGACGCCGGACGGCGTCACGGGGTTTCCAAAGCCATAATTGTAACGCCATGCTTCAAAAATTTACAAACTTCCAAAACTCTCTAATGGTCTACATTAGAATACGTTCATTTCTACTGTTTGTAACTAACCCCAGTTCTTTGGATAAGGTTGATCCTTTTGAGCAGTTCTTTGTTGACGTTCATGGTTTCTTCCAGCTGGCGCGCGTAATAGTCCAGTCGTCGAGGCTTGAGGTACAGCTCTGGGAACAGCTCCGGGGGACTATCATCAACTTTGTGCTTCGCCATTAGCAACTAATATATATTAAAAAATTTTAACTTTGGTAGATGTTAGATCGTATAATGAAAATTGACAAAGGTAAACAGTACACGTTGTTGAGTCTTGTAAATTTATTAATTACTAATTCATGAAATTCAATTCATTGTAATAATAACTGGAAATACTTTAGAGCCTATCTGTTTTTATACTACCAGTTCGGGAAACAAGCATACGGCACAACTAAATCGTACACCATAGGTATATCTTTAGCAGTACAATACCCTATAACGTTTGCGATATCACTAACGCGTTGCCTTCATCTTCTCCTTTCCCAGGTATTATGTATCCTGTAAAGCTTTCACAGAGCAATTGAGCGAGTTAAGGACGCCCAACCTACTCATATTAACTTTGTCGACCACTTCACACGAGTGTGTTAAGTTGTTTCGTTTCTAGGATGTTCGATCTCAAGCTCATCAATTATTATTTAGTACAATCGTCATTTGTCTAATAATGTTGACTTAACATTACGATAGTCTATAAGGTTAATAGATGGTAAAATTAAGTTAATTACTGTATTAGCTGCAACGCTGTCGAAATAGAGTAAGTTATAGGTAACCTTTTTCATGGTGAGTATATTCTACTTCACCTTAATGTTGCTACTAAGTTTAAAAGTATAATAGCCAAATACATACTATAATACAAATCATACTTTTAGAGAAGTTCCCTGTACGGCCGTGCTTCTACTTCTGCTAAAAATGTTTACGGGACGAAAAGAAATACCAATAGTATAATTAAATTCTTGCCTCGGTCAGTGAAGCTCTAGCAGAAAAATACATATAAATATAATACAAAGAAAGCGAGAGATGTATGCGAGGAATGTGTTGGAAGGGTGTTTAAACTGAAGATAAAACTAGTGTTAGTCACACTAAATTTATGGTGTTTGTAAGAGGTAACTGTGTAGTCTCTTCACACTACGCAGCTACACGTTGTCCCATAGTTATGCTACTCGTACACCGATTGCTCAGCTTCCTTGTACATCTCTGGTGGAAACATTCACACCTTTGATAAGCTTTCTTGCTCCACTCAGTGTTTATGCATATAACTGGTGGAAACGAAGTCCTAAATATATTAAAAAGAAAACTATATATTTATTTCGCCGATGTATATATATATATATATACGTAGCTAAATGATATGGCCGTGTATTAGTCCAGATTTACCTCCCACCGAAAGATTTAAATTTTCTAGATTTTCGTAAAATGACTACTGTAATGTACTCAATCTCTGGTATCGGTTTTTAGTAAGTTGATAATTCCGGCCGCTGAATAGCCCCGTCAAGGCTTTGTGGGCCTGAAATATATTTTAAGAAGGTGATAAGGACTGTAAATCAGTTGCATACCTCTTTCCGATGATTGCACCAAATAGCGTAAAATTCCTTATCAATTATTGGTAATCTCGGAGGCTGAAAATTAATATTTCATTAGTTACCCAAAGTCATCTCTCATGGTGAGGAATTTGTTAGACCGATCTAGAATACCACAAATTCCACAAATAATTTGAACTCTACTTATGACCGAATCGACTCTAATCGTATTGCTTTGGATATAGTTACAGTTAATCGGAATAATCATACACCATTCCAAGGATTTGAAGCATTTTTTTATAAGTTTGCGGAATTCCTTCGCATGCCACCCGCAAAGAAAATTCTGCGGGTGGGTATGTCGGACTCGCACTGGCTAAACCTAATCTTCCGTGGAGCTCTGGGAACGCGGGTATATCATTATCATCATCATATCCGCCAAAAGACCTTCACTGTTGGACAAAGGCCTGCCCCAAAGATCTCCACAATTGACGGTCTTGCGCTATTCACATCCAGCATTTTCCAACGATACGCACAATATCATCGGTCCATCTTGTAGGGGGCCTGCCCACACTGCGTCTTCTGGTTCGTGGTCACCACTCGAGAACTTTCCTGCCCCAACGGCCGTCGGTTCTACGAGCTACGTGCCCCGCCAACTGCCACTTTAGTTTTGCAATTCTTCCAGCTATGTCGGTGACTTTGGTTCGCCTGCGGATTTCGACATTTCTGATTCGATCTCGCAGGGAAACTCCGAGAATATATGTTTATATATTCTAGGGTATAGTCTCTATGGAAATGTCAATAATTTCTAAAACATGACCGGAAATCTCTTCGTTTAAAAATGGGATAGAAAACACAGTACTGTGTTCACTGCGTATTGAAATGAAAATAAATAATAAAAGTCAACAAAAGCAGTTACCTAATAAGTTTAATGGTGATGGTACTATTAGCCGTTTATTGTTTTACGATGTGTATCTACAGTGTATGTGAGAGCCTGTACCAGAAAATGCATTAGTTGTATTACCATAACATTTCATATTATTCTTTCTACACTAACTATGCTTCATATTAGGGAAGACTAGTGTAACAGAGAATTCCTTATTAAAACCCAAAGGTACTTCAGTAATTGATTACATTACACATTAGCCAAAATATTGTACTGTGCTTGCGGTTTGCGGTTCTAATTACGCTATAATAAATAATTTATTATAGGTACTCACAAGTTTGAATTGGCGTGGCCTGCGCACGCGTGGTGGACGCGGCTTCTCAGGTTCAGGAGGGGGCGTGCGTAGCAGTGGATCTTCTAGCAGGTCGTCGCATACTCTCTCGCGTAATGGATGCATATTTGACTTATGGTTATATGGGCCAAGAAATAAGTTTCATTCGTCGGGTTGGTCACCAAATTGATGACTTAAATCGCCAGATAGGTTGATGTATACGCTGCTTCTATAAACATTTCATAAACTTTAAGAGTTCCTTCAATTTCATTGAAAATATAGGAATGAAGATAAACTTAGCATCATTTTATTTGGTAGTTAATTTATTTACAATACATTTGATGAAACCATATCACTATGATTGGCAAATGACATGGAGTAAAGTGAGTGAAGTTCTGAAAGAAGATTTTGTTTTTATTTTTTTCATCAATTAACATTCAGCAAGAAGTTAAAGTAACGGGTACGGTGCTTTTCGGACCTTCACGTTCACTGCCTGTATTACTTTTATCTTTTTGTGAGTTGTTGCTGCTTTTAATGCGATAGCAAGTCTGATTAGTAAGGTTAAAAAATTGCAATGCTTTCGTTAAGAAAGCACGATTCAGTAACAAATTTTGTAAGTGTACATGAGAAGAAGTTAAAATTAAGATGGTATAGATTAGCATAGGTTCTGGAGTGTAGGGATGAACTGAACTATGTTGATGGCGCGAGAGGATGACGTAATGTGGCTTTAGGTGCCATGTTAAAATATGGCCGAAGTACTTGGTTACAATGTGCTCTTGCTTGGATGTTGTTTCAGTCAGGCAATAGCTGGTAGTCCTATTTTTTTCTCAAGTAGAGGTATTTTGTCAAGCTCGCGCTCCGTAAAACATTGAGCTCATCACCATCTGTACAATGATTTAGGTACACATTTCTTACAAACAGACATACATTAAGTTTTGTACATATAACAAAACTAGCTGTGCCCGCGACTTCGTTCGCGTGGATGTCGGAACTTAACAATGTATTTTTTAGTGTAAAGCGCTGTTGGAGGATACCGATACAATTTCTTTTTTAATTTAATTTATTGCTTCTTTATTTTACCTGTGGAACCATCTGGAGCGTACACAAAAACGTTATTGGGGTCGTTTACGCGTGAAAGAGTTACGTATAGTTGACCATGGGAAAAGCATCCAATACTTAGGTCCATCCCCGCAACGGATAATGTCTAGCTTTATTAATCGTCATGGCATAACAGAGACTGACTGGGAATTGCACTGGTTTGAAAGAGAAAGGAAAGTTTTAAGGAATTATAGGTATCCTTGGAATAAAAACAATATCACCGGCGCCGCAACCTGTTAATATTTCAGCTTCGATAATGTTTTGCTGCAGATTTGTGACTTTGAGCCGAGTGCCGTTACAAAGTTTGGGGGGACATAAATTTCTGAGGAGAATTATTGGTACACCGATTTTTAAAACTATTTTGTGGGCTGGAAGTCCGGGTGTGCTGAGGGAATCCAAAAATTCTACTGGGTAATGCGTGGCGTCATCTTCTTCCATACCTGTATTTATTGAGCTATATTCTTTACTATTCCCGGACGCATGAGTCAATATTTTGAAATTAATTGCCGCAGCTTGGTCATTGCGGGGAGTCAAAATAGCTCGCTGACATAGCCAAGAACCAGCTTGATTGCCAATGTTTTTGGTATCTCCGTACACAGAAGAAATTAGCTCCAGCTGTGATGTAACGTAAGAGCAGAGATTACCAATCAATATAACTTTTCCATATTCTTGTACGGGGTATGTGCCATCGCCTATTTTTTTACAATAAATTGGCATTGATCAGTCAGAGGCTGCGAAAATGCACAGGAGGCATTTTCGCAGCCTCTGACTGATCAGGTTCCCTCCTATACTTATAACTATCTCTTGAATAGCCAATAAGGACCTGTTGTGACAAATTTCACGTACCTTGTCAGGAATTTCTCCATCAGTATTTAGTTGTACATGTCTCATAAAATCTTCAGCAAACTTGTCATGGTATTTTTTCCATAACTGGTTAGCACCCGATAACGCACAAAAGGTCAATAAGATGGCAAACAAATGTCGCAAGCGATGTGGACTATCGCTCACGCATCCTTCCGCTAGAGCGTCATCCCAATGCTGACCTCCATCTAATAAATGGCGTGCTCGGCAAGCGGCCTGGTATGTGGGATGTTCAATATCATCCATTTTACGGAGCTCAGCTAAAGACGTAGGTCCTCGCACTACATGGACCAGACTGTGGGATGAACTCACACAGGAGCACGCTACGTGAACCTGCCCGCCTTCCTTAAGTCAATTCCAGCTAACTTGAGAGTTGGACTTTGCGATTTGTTGATGGTTATCGCGACACACACTTTTATAGGGAACTACAGTATTTTAAACTGAAAAGGGAGATCATTCGGCACTAACGGAATACGTGACATGAACACTGTTTCTCCCTGTGCGGATCCAGGCATAATAGTAGCCTCTATAACACGATGCAAAGCTTTGACTTGAAGCCTAGTGCCGTTGCAAAGTTTAGGTGGCTTCAAATTCCTCAGAACCATTATAGATATACCCACACGCAACATACATAGGGGATGTATGGTGCGTGTGGGTATACCTATAATGGTTCTGAGGAATTTGAAATATTATTTGGAATATTATACGCCCTTAGGGGTGGAAATTCCTAAAATCCTGAAATACATATTTTTATTTTTAACGGAAAGGCCATACCAATTTTCATGCTTTTCACTTAAAAAATTACACACTTTTCATAAAAACTTACATCCCCTATTTTACGCCCTTTGGGTGGAATTTCCAAAACTTCTAAAATATTTATTTTTATTTTTAGCTGAACTACTAAATATAATTTCAATGCCTTTAACTACAAAAATGACGGATTTTCATACAATCTTTCATTCTCTTTTTTACCCCCTTAGGGTTAGTATTTCCAAAAACCCTTCCTTAGTGAATGCATACATCATAAAAGTACCTACAGACAAAATTTCAAGTCTCTAACCCCAGCCGTTCAGGCTGTGTGTTGATATGTCAGTCAGTCAGTTCCCTCTTTTACATAGGTAGGTATATAGATTTGTGCTGAGAAAATTATGAGAGACAGGGTTAATTTACTACATTAAAATACATTCAATCGGACAGGCTTGATAAAATTCGAATCGTCTGTAGGTACATTCGCGTTACAAACGAAACGACAGCACAAACTTTCGATCGACTGACATTATAATTTAAAATTAAATTATAACAAATCCAACCTTCCACATAATTCAATTTGCCCAAAGAAAACAGATTTTTTTAATAACCAATTTTGGACAACAACATACTTCTAGGCAACCAAGACCTTATTTCGAAACAATTCAGTACATTCAAAACCCTACGTAATCATGCAATCAGCAAACACGGGCAAATAAATCCATGGGCAAATCTTAACACCGCGAGTCAAAATAAATGCACAACGACATCTATCGAAATAAAAATCAACTATCAACCTAGTTCATGCAGAAAAGAGATGTCATAATATGCACAATGACCTCTATCGGACAGTTAGGTAGCTCAACTATAAACATTAGTTCATCTTGAAGTAATGAAATGTGTGTTATTTTTCTTCATGATTACTTTAAAATCTAATATCTTTTGATAGACTGAACCGATTGCAATAAAACAAAAACTAAATGTTACCTCAAGTAACGCTCAATCGTTGTGTATAAAAGTTATCTACATTGCTTTAGTATATTTTACGTGATACCCGAACATATAAACAGACAAACAGACACACAGACAAACAGACAAAAATTCTAAAAAGGCTGGAAATGGGTTCTATTGGTTGTTCTTTCATACCCTGGCTATTTTTTTTGGATTTTCTTTTGATGTACAAAAATTATTTTTCTACAGATTTATTATATGTATAGATATGTATAAATTATTCCAATTGTTGAACCAAGAAGGTCATTAAAATTTTCTTTATCTTGATTATTTGACGTTGGATTGACGTAAGGAAATTGTCAAAAAAATTACCAATATTAAATATAAAAAATTATTATATTATTAATAATTTGCGGAATAGTTTGAAACATAAAGATTGAGTCGGAAACCAGCAGTATGAGAAACAGTGGCTTGGTCTTGTTTGCGTGTGCCGGGTTGCTACTCGTAAGTTCCTCTATACTAAAGTATACCTAGAAAGCTATATATAATTTTGGAGATCCTTGGGAGAGGCTTTTGTCCAGCAGTGGGCGTTTTCGGTTGATATGATGATAATGATGTATAAACTCTTCATTAACTGATTGAGAGAATAATAATTGAGCTGGTGTCATCAACATTGGCCTGTGGATAACAATCAAAGATATATGGAATTGAAGCTGTGGAACCTTTGATTATTAAAATAGGTGTAATCTTAATAATGAATAACCAACCTGACATGAAATCTTCAATCAACTAGGGAAGTTCGGTTTAATTACAGAATGTTGCTCCATGTTTTAAACATTCAACTTAAAAGCATATCGACGAATATAGCTTAACTATACTTACACATAAAAATCGATCTGTTCAAGATATACATGTATCAGATGAACCCATCATCATCATGTCAGCTGACGTCCACTGCTGGTCAAAAGCCTCCCCATAGAATGGGGGATATGCCATAATAGTTACGCATGGTAGACGGGTTGACGATCGCAGTTTGATGGTCATAGTTCACAGAGAAACGCTGCTACCCTCTCGGATAGGTATTCCCTCGGGTCGATTTCTACGCCCCCCACTGGGTGAGATGGGGTGATGATATTCTTCGCCTTCACCGCACAGTGTTATGATGAACTCAGACAAAGAACATAGTTTTAAACAGTCCTCACTGTTTTAGTAAATAAAATTGATGAGGTTACCGACCCAATAAGAATAGCAGTAGGTACTACCGCTACCATCCCGTACCTAAGTGTCGTAAAAAGTGATTAAAGGAAACTAAGCCAGTACATTCAAGCGACAGTGCAACCTGTGTATTAGCTACTGTGTGTGATTTGCGGTCACCTTCATGCATACCCAGCATGATAACTAGCGCAAACCGCCCCAAATAGCAGGGAGGGCGATATTTCAGCCATAGACGACATCAAGCTGATAATATTAATGTTGAAAATTGACGTACAGTCTTATTGCCATATATGTTTACAATTAAAGCTACCGTTTATTAGTAACTAGCTGTGCCCCGCGGTTTTACCCGGTTAACTTTTTAACTTTATAAATTACAGCCCATGTGTTAATCCAGGGTGTCAGCTAACTCCATACCACATCTTATTAAAATCGCTCGAGCCGTTTAGACGTGAACATTCACACACTCACAAACTTTCGCCTTTATAGTATGTATTAGTGTGATATTCTGAATGTTTTTCCCTATCGAAAGAGTGGTGGCGTGGTCCTCGGCGGATCGGTGGCATGGAGTCTTCTACGTATGTCCTACTACTTCTGGACGTCGGATGTGGGCGTGGAACTGAGCTGCACGGTTCAGTTCCTGGCGGCAGCACTGCTGTGTCTGCCCGCCTTCTGGGTCGCGACGCTCGTGCCCTATCATTCTAAGTCCTTGTTACTTCATGGAATTGTAAGTCTTCGATTTATTTCTTCTTATTGTTATTTAATATCAATGACCGTTCGTCCCAGGTCAAGATGAGTGCTGTGTTTTAGTGATGACGTGTGAGGCGCTCATAACTAGATGCTCTCACCGGTCCGTAAGCGATCGATGAGGTTAAGCTACTAGATACGCGGTCTGTCCATAGATGGGTGACCTCCAAAGTGGTTTAATTTCTATGCGTCTCCGTGTTTCGGAGGTCATGTTAAGCTGTCAGTCTTGGTTGTGGTCAGTAGACAACAGTCCTTCAGCCACAAGACGGCTTGAACAACTCTGACACTAGGGTTACCACTGCCCATACTCTAAGTAAGTGTTGACGTACTTCCAATATTAGGTATCAAATCTATTACTTTTGTTGTATGTATGTGTGTATGTCCTTCAGTGTAGAAAAAACGGTCAAGTGTGTTACGGGCAAGTGTGTAAGGTTTCGTTCGTTCGGAAACGTATTTCTCCAGTATAGTCTAGAATTTTGAAATTTGCAAACCCAAAAACTGCGGAAATCAAATATGGGACGAGAATTTTGCAACAAACGCCCATTTTTACGTTTATTTATGCCTTTTTACTTCATTAATTATTTCTGTCAATTACTAGTTGATGTCGCTGGTGAGCGTCGCGATGATCCTCTTGTCTCTGGGCATGACGTCAGCAGCGGCGCTGTCCCGCGCGGTGCGGAGCCCCACCGCACTCAACTCCAGCATGCTACGCGCCATGAGCTTGGACGCCTTCGACCCGGCTGTAAGGAGTTCCTTTGCAGCCATGCAAGTTGAGGTATTGTTTTAAAATAATTATTTGACATTCCCCAATGTTAGGCGCTCATAATAATAATGTCTTCCTAGCCGCATTCCGGCCACAGCGGCTAGTCTCAATAGAGATTAGCCATTAGCAAACACAGGAGCCCTTTCTATTCCATCACTCTCATAATCAGATGGGACGCCTAGCGACGCGACCGGAAAGAGGTCAGGTACAGGACCGAAGGCTTTACGTGCTTATTACTTATATACTATATTACTTATATACGTATTATACCCTCGTGCAGGCACGGGGGTATAATACCTCCCAGACTTCGAGCTGATGTTGAGAAATTTGTCTTTTTACAGCAAAGTCCCAAAATCACTTTTTGGCCCGACCCGGGATTTGAATCCAGGATGTCGTTCACCGGTCCGCAAGTGATTGGCGGGGTTAAGCAACTAGGCGGCCAGTCCATAGATGAGTGACCGCCAAAGTGGTTTAATTTCTGTGCGTCTCCGTGCTTCGGACGGCACGTTAAGCTGTCGGTCCCGGTTATAGCTATTAGGCATCAGTCGTTAAGCCATGTCAGAGGCCTACTGGGCCGCTACAACAACTCTAACACTAGGGTAACCACTGCCCATACGATAAGTAATTAATGCTATTAAAGAATTCCACTCGGCATGTTACATTTTTATTTGATAATTTTGGGAGGTGTTATATGATGGAAACATATCAGCTAGCTATAATGATAATATCTAGGGACAATGTCACACAGATCATCCTATCCACAAACTAAGCAAAGCTTGTACTATGGGTACCAGGCGACGATATACATACTTATATAGATAAATAAATACTTATATACATAGAAAACATCCATGACTCAGAAACAAATATTCGTGCTCAACACACAAATATTTTCACTTACCGGGATTCGAACCCAGGACCACCAGCTTCGTAGGCAGGAGCACTATCAACTAGGCTACGGTGTCCGTAACATCTTCGACTACGTACACAAGCGGAGGAAAGTGCGATATTGCCCTGAATTGTGGCACTACCAACTAGGCTACGGTGACCGTCTAGCTATGTTCCTATAATAAAGGCGATAGATGACCTGTGGAGGATATACAATGTGGATCTGGAACTACGACATTAAATTAAAACGAGCACAGTACTAGTCCATCAAAACATTTTAAGACACGAAGATTAGTAGTTAATGGAAAACTTAAAAATTGCAATTTTCAAGCAAAATAAATAGCAGAATCAACTGCATAAAAAGTAAACACGCTTTATCTACGAAAAGTCACTGACCTAGTGCGCGGCGTGGTGCGGCTTGCAGCGGGCGGCGGCCGTTTACCTATTATTACGGACTCCGATCTACATCATGTTGAAAATTATGAAAATGAAAAATAATTTCCTGTGGCTAAAGTATTCATTGGATTTGATTGATTTTTTGTATACGGGTAAAGAGCATGCCATTCTTTACGTGGTTTAGAGGAATGTCAATCGTCCTGCTCCACATTGTATGCGTCGACGGGACGGTTGGTGTGTGTAGTAAATGCTTGCATTTCACGCCGCAGGTCGTGGGTTGACATCCCTGGGTGTCCTGACAGATATTTTTATGTATAAACATTTCTCTTTGTCCTGAGTCTGGGTGAAATTGTCGTATAATTGTAAGTTTCTATTTATAAAAGAGAAGTAGTATATGTAATATATCAGTCATCTGGTTTCCATAGTACAAGCTCTACTTAGTTTGGGATCAGATGGCTGTGTGTGAATAATGTTCCAGGATATTATAGGATATTATTATCTATCGGCTTTCTCATCACATTTGATTTGTAGTCTCGGTTTTAAAGTATTCATATCAACGCTTGCACAGCATTTCGATTTTTTTAAGGATCTTAAACAATTAATAACTAGTGTCCTGCCTGTCTTATAAGTTCCAAAACCCGGGGCTTCTTGTCTTGTTTGGTCTACCAAAAAAGATTTATTTTTTAACCCCGATCGTGTTGGATGGCTATCCCATCGGAACATGAGAGTGAAGGATTAAAGAGTGCACACGTGTTTCCGCATACAATAACTTAGTTTAGTACAGTTTCAAATTTACCGAGTTATCTTTTAAGCTAAGGTTGCCAAACCGGAAACACGTGTGCACTCTTTAATCCTTCACTCTCATGTTCCGATGGGATAGCCATCCAACACGATCGGAGTTTGATAAGATGCAGGATGGATAGCTTCACGTGCTCTCCAAGGTCCAAGCGTCTAACATTACCAAATTCTGGTGCTATTACGTTTTTTTTGTAGCCAGAAAGATATACCTGACACTTTTTGGCCAGAACCGGGATGTGAACCCAGAACTACATTGTCTGCAGTTGAACAAGCTACCGCTAGACCGCCAAGGCAGACTTTATTATTATATACACACTTTATTCTTTATTTCTTTTACAGCTAAGATGCTGCGGCGTGCAGTCTTATTCGGACTGGTACCATCATCGTCACACATTACCTCCGGCTTGCTGTGGGCACATGTTTACTGCAAAGGTTTAAGAGTATATCTTTTATCTTATATTATTATTTACATTAGTACGTCTTATTCAACGCATTGGCTAACATCTAATGTTAATGTTTTGGGCTCCACGTTAACTAATCACGAGTAAACGTAACCGTCTTTCAACACCATGACATGTCCAACCGATATAATTTGCTTTTCTTTATTTGGAGGAGAACTTTAGAGATTGATTTAGGACTTAAGAGTTGATCGACGGACGGCACTGTTGTCTGTGGGAACAGGAGAATATACGTGAAAATACCTACTGTAGTTTCTTAGAGAAATTAAAAAAATATTTCTGTTAAATTTGCGATAAACAATATTCTAATTTAAATATCAGCAAATACTGCCTGTATAATTTACCCCTGCATTTTTGATACATAGTTCAGTTTTTGTAAAATTTATCAAAATCTCATATCCGTTCAACGATAGACGATTCCGGAGGAAATAAGTCGTGGCCCATGAATCATCTCGCGTATTTATTTTTATTTAGAATAAGTATATTTTATACCACTAGTAGGAACTGCAGGAAACACAGAAACTTCAGAATAGTTCAGTATAAACCATTTTAAAGTAGACCCATGAACATCATCAACATTTGTGTCAAATGTTGTGGCATTGTGAAATATTAAAGGTACAGGGCCTAAGGCAAGTGACCAAGTGACAAATATAATCGTTATCACTATCTTCTCGCCCAATAATAACTGATTAAGAGTACACGACCACCTAAGCATGAGACCGTCTGATGTAGACCAATCTGTATGGAACCCGGTTAAATGTAGCCATTCCACTTGATTTGTTGCCAATATTTATACCTAAAATAAGTCGAGAGAGTCTAGTATTTAGACCGTTGGTCTGTGGATTCAGCGCCAGCGGTCCTCAGTTCAACCCAAAGTGTGCAGCACTGGCTTTTCGAATTAATTTGCGTATTAGAAATTAATTATCTTGTACTTAAAACGACGAACGAAATTATCGTG
This sequence comes from Pseudoips prasinana, assembly GCA_951640165.1. Lineage (NCBI taxonomy): Eukaryota > Metazoa > Arthropoda > Insecta > Lepidoptera > Nolidae > Pseudoips > Pseudoips prasinana. The sequence continues at coordinate 13,807,907 of OX621239.1, forward strand.
TGGAAAACTGCATGCCTGAGAGGTCTCCAAAATGTTTTTGATGGCATGGGAAGTCCGCCAATACGCGCTAGGTGTTTGCCTATCTTCTCCAATTGTGAGAGGAGGCCATTGCACAGCAGTGGGATTGTAATGGGCTGTATTATATTAAACGACTTAACAATAGTAGATTATTTAGCTATTTTGATTAAAGGCTATGGATATGGATAGCTACCGAATTCCAATTGCTTGGTTACTTGCATAAGGCTGCAGAACTTCACGTAGAAGGAGTGCAGCTGACACTTCTTCGTGTAGTATATACATACATACTAGGATGTGGACTGCAGCCAACATTTCTTCATAAAGTTCCGGGGCCGTATGCAAGTGACCAAGCATTTCGAATCCGGCCACTATCAATATATAACATAGTTACTTTATATAGTACATTAAAATTAAATTATTATCAGCGCGGCGAAGTGTGTGAGGTGCCTGTATTCACCTTGGGGTGCCTGCGCCCCGCGCTTGCCGAGCTGCGGTACTACGCCAACTCGCTGGCTGCTCTCGCTTCAGCTTTAGTACTCGTCATGGTATACTTACTTATTACTTCTAGCTGTAATTTTTTAATTTCGTGAAATCCAAGGGTTGTCTTAGGCAATAGGCGTGATATGACTGCCTGTTAAACGGTGGGATCACTTATAAGTTAATTCATATACTTACATATCTATAATAAGATGCTTGGAGAAGTAAGAAAATAAAGATAAATTCTAATATCAAAGGGACAGGTGCCGAAAAGTTTCCAAGTAAATATTTATTAGTATTCATTTATAGTTTTTAATTAGTATCCGAGTCTCACATTGGTTGTTCCTTATTTCATGCGTGGAACATAAATAAATAAGTAAAGTCCACATTGCTAAAACATAAAACACTATTCCGCTGTTCGCTCGTGGTCCACCTGCATAGTTCACCTGGTTGTACCACGGGTAATATTTTTCTCCCGTGGTCCACCGCAGTTTAACTGGGTGTACCATGGGAATTTATTTTTTTACCGCAGTCCACCTATGCTGTTATAGACTATATGTTTTTAATATATATTGCCCGTGGTCCACCTATATAAGGAAAACAAAAGACCGTCGTAAAATATTTATTTATACTATTTTTTTTTAAAAAGTCTAAAATAGTTTTTTTTCATTAAAAGAAATTGTCATAAATATTACAATATAATTCAATATATATTAAAGCTAACATAAAATAAACAATAATCAACCTTCTGACATAAAATAAACAATAATTAACCCTACATTTCCTTATCTCAATTTTTCTAACGCTAATCCTACGGAAATTTCTTTATTTATTAGTTGCATTTGCACAAATATTATATCATCATCATTGTCTACATGTATAATCCTTCTCCTTGTCCCAAGAAAAGATTTGCTTTCCATGTCTTTTAATACCGTTAGTAGACGTACTACAGTGGCTTCGGTTTTTCTTATTCTTTTATTTAACTTTGAATGGTATGATTCTATTACATTGTTCGTGCGGTGTCTCTGCCCAAACACGCTCAAAATTTCAACGAACTTTTTTGTCATCCAAAACCTGTCAATATATTTTAATAACTTTTCCATTTTTGGTTTATTTAAACTTTCTATTTTGATGTATTTTAAACCTTCTGTTATGTGATCTTTTGGTAAAAGTGGCAACGCTGAAACAAGCCCGGTTAACCTTTTTTCTGTCTTACTTTTAAGGCTAATTTGTTTAGCCTTTTTCCAGATTGCTTTACACCAATGATAATAACATCCAACAAGCTTACTTTCAGGAAATATTTCTTGTACGGCATAAATAATGGCTTTTTCAAAGTCACAGTGTAGTTTAGAAGGCTTAAGAGGCCTATTACAGTCCACTAGCGCCGCCAATCGAAAAAATGTCATAACTCGTAAATAGATTCAAAAATTCAAAATATGTTCTATTATTACTGTGGAAAAGGCAATAACGTAATTGTATAACACCTAATCAACACTTGAAATATAGCTGTTTAGCTAAATCGTGCATTCAAAACATAAACGGCCGTTTTTGTTACAAATGCACGATTTAGCTAAACAGCTATATTTCAAGTGTTGACAATGTGTTATAAAATTACGTTATTGCCTTTTCTACAGTAATAATAGACCACATTTTGTATATTTGATTCTATTTACGACTTATGACATTTTTTCGATTGGCGGCGCTAGTGGACTGTAATAGGTCCCTTAAAGCAAGGTAGTTGCGACTTAATCAATTCAAATAATATTTTGTAAGTTTCTTGTTTCTTGTCTGGCAATAAGGCGTAAATCAATGGCAAAGTTTTAGTTGTAGTTATAGTACTGCCAACATAATAATAATAATAATAATAATATTCTGGGACATTATTTACACACGGTCATCTGATCCCAAACTAAGCAGAGCTTGTACTATGGAAACCAGATAACTGATATACTACATATACTATTTTTTTTTTTTTTTTGTAAATACATACTTATATAGATAATAATTTACACCCAGACTCAGGACAAACAGACATGTTCATGCACACAAATATTTGTCCCGGGTGGGAATCGAACCCACGACCTCCGGCGTGAAAGGCAGCGTATCTACCAACCACGCCAACAGGCCCGTCGAGAACATCACCGTGGATTGAAAATAACTGATAAAACGGCGGAGGACACGTATCGAAAGTGCCATCGGCGAAATATTCATCAATTTCACAAAGCTTTGCTCTATAGACAAGTGAACAAAAAACAATTATACGTAACTCTTCATGATTATAATCTGCTAAAATAAAATCGTTAAATTTAGGCGGCACGCACGGCACAACTTCTTTGAAATTTTTGTAAACAGATTTTTGACACCTAATGATGTATTCCTGACCGTGTATAGACTATGCTGGCAGCTAGAGAATGACGGTACATTAGCTACCATATCCATAGTGCTACTTTGAATATTTGATAGCATTTCAATGTATAGTGTGGATACTGGGTCAATACTATCTTTGACTTTGGCTTTTAATTGTTCAAACTCCTTTAAAATAATATTTTTCGCTAAATTGGGTGAACAAGAATGCTCTCTAGTTTTAATCTTAAGGTTATCCTAAAACAAAAAGTTAATATATTACCTATCAAAATTGTTCAACTAATCTTAAAAATGTAAAAAACGTATATACATGCAGGACATTAAATTGTAGGTACAAAATGCTTACCTTTATGATTATGTTTCCTCTGCACTTATCTTTTTTGTAATTAGAGCATCGCCACAAACTTGAAGCATTTTTAAAATCTTTTACCTTGTAAAATTGGAACTCTTTGTACAAGAGGATAGTACCTCCCTTTCTTTTAATAAATACTACATCTTCCTCGGTACTCATTTTAACTCGTTACAATTAATTGTAAATTAATAAAACTACAAGGAAATATATTTAAACCTATGTTAAATTTATACTATGACATTATAGATGACATTGTCATTATGAAAAAAAATGAGGTAAACAATTATTTTGTATGGAGTTTGTATTCCCTGTATAATTATATTATACAGGTGGACCACGGGAGAAAAAAATTACAACCAGGTGAACTAAGGTGGACTGCGGTAAAAAAATAAATTCCCATGGTACACCCAGTTAAACTGCGGTGGACCACGGGAGAAAAATATTACCCGTGGTACAACCAGGTGAACTATGCAGGTGGACCACGAGCGAACAGCGCACTATTCGTGTATCAGCTATTTTGGGCTTATAACCAGATGCTCTCACCTAGGCTCGCAAAGCAAGTAGGCTCGCGGTCAGTCCATAGATTGTTGACCGCCAAAGTGGTTTTATTTCTGAGAGTCTCCGTGCTTTGGAAGGCACGTTAAGCGGTCGGTCCCGGTTATAAGTATTACTACTCTGAAATGAACAACTCTGACATCAGGGTATCCACTGCCCACTGCCCATAAGTAAGCAATTTTGCGGTAATTTTTTGTAACAAACAATGATGATATATTATTTTGGTTAAACAGTTTAATAAGATTAGCGAGATAAACGGTTATAAACAATCAATTTTAAGATTTTTACTTTTTATTTCACTGATTACCCACTCGTAATCCTACTAGGATTACGAGTGGTAATGATATTGTAATTGGTAATGTTTCTATGTTGCGTGATGTTTGTGCCTTAATCGTGCAAAACGGCGGAATGGATTTGGTTGAAATTTGGAATGTAGGTTAGACCTTTAATTAACATATAAATAAAAATATTATAAATTGTTCGCTGTTAACACGGCAGGGCTCAGCTAGTAAATTCATATTATAAAAAATAATTATATTATTACAAAGATAAATACTTTTAGATAATTTTTATACAATTAAGTCAGAAACAAGCATGCGACTGCCCTGATGGTAAACGCTGGCAATAACAGAAGCGTCACTAGCGCGTTGCCAACTCTTAAGAAATTTGATCAGGCTTCATGCTCTAGTGTTTTGCGAGAACCATTCATTCTACAGCTTCACCGTACGTGGGAGGAAGACCAGTTTGTTGCGTTAACTACTAACAGCAGTAACGTTAAATTTCCGCTTTGGCCTCACAAAGCTTTAAAAGCGGGTTTATTGGACATTGCTGGGATGAAGTCGGAATTAAAACTTTAATATTTATTCGGACAGGCCGTAACGTTGGTCACGACTGCGTACGCGCTGATGTCGGGCGCGGCGGAGCGCAACGAGTGGCGCAACTACAAGCCCCCGCAGACGCTGCATGTCACCTGTCTCTCGCACGCGCCGTCGCCCCTCGTGTCTCTCACCTCACCAGCTGTGTTACCCACCGGTGACATTTAAACCTGATACCAAACAACATGTTTACTACCTATCATAACAACTTACGTGTCACCTTTTTCTCCCTCTCTCCACTGTTACCCCAGCATTATTATTATTCCTGCTCGTTCAGTGTTTCGTTACAAATATAATAGACAATCATTCATACAATTTTTGTTAAAAAATTATGACAACATACCAATGGGACGAAACACAGAATGAAAAAAAATATATTATTTAAATTCTGTGTTTCGGCCAAAAAAGTCATGGGACGAAACACTGAACGAGCCGATATTCCATCAAAAGCTTTGCTGAATACTGTGTTACCTTTGCCTTAAGTCAAGCAGTAACAGATCAAAACCAAGTAGCCAAGAGATTTGTATAGAGTGATTAAAGTGAGACTTAAAAGATAGCTTGTTAGTTGACAATTATGATTAAAAGATATCGACAGCTGTTCAATTCAATTCTCTTGGCTCCTTGACCATGACTGCTACGCTAGACGACGGCCGTAAAAAGTAGGTATGTACGTGTTTTGTTTACTAAATTGTGTCTGAAGCCATGATTGTTTTATTAAGTGTTGAATGTCGTAGGCATAAAAAAATTGATATTCTAGTTAGTCTAATATATACCAATCATGTAACACTTTCTTATCACATCTTCATTATCATGTCAAATAGTTTTGAATTATTTATTAAAGTCGAATTATGTCAGGTCCGCTCATTTGGTTTGTTACACAATTTTATTAATTATTTATATTGGTTTCATGTATTTATTTGATTGAATTGTTTGAATGTACATTGTGGGTCATTATAAGATACTGTTAATGACCCAAATTCGTAAATGAGAATGTATGATAAATAAATTTTGTTGTTATACAATTGAGTATTTTTTGTTATGTCGAAAATTCAAATGTAAAAGAATTTGCTATATTTTTATAAATATTCTGATTAATTGAATGTGCCCCAACTAAATGGGCTTGTTTATAAATGCAACTATTCAGTTTGGTCTCATAGGATTAGGTTGTTTGGTATACATATATTCTAATATTGATATTATCTTCTGCTGATAGTGAGGTCCCGGCTTTAAGGGCCCAAGTCGGCCCAAAAGTAGTAATTTGGATTAAGTCTTAAACTTGCGAATGTCGTACCTCGTATTTGAGATATCACGTAAATATGTAAGCCTTAAGCCTGCGCTTGACCCATCATTTGTTCGGTTTGTCGTCTAATTCGTACTCTATAATGTCTTCCACAGTTGGCTAAACTTCCTTATAATTAAGCCTTAAACTTTTATTGTAGCTTTGCACACTCTTCCATTGCTAGTTCAAAGAAACGCAACTATATAAAAATTGCTAGTTAGTCGCGTGCGCCGAGGTTTTAGAGGAAAATAACGACCCATAATTATATGGATTCTAATTAAAATAGAACCTTATGCGGTGAACTAGCAAACTTGCCATATCCCGTTTTCAACACATTCATGTGGAACGCATTGTAAAAAAGTACACAACATGTCTTGTTAAAAATTTTCTTTTGTTTTACATAGGTAATATTCTTATTTCCACCAAACTATGTAGAAACTAGAAGTAGACTGTAAGAACTAGAACTGGACATAGTAGAAAGACTAGACACAGGTTCAATATTCTTGAACCTTAAATGCCACTTCACGCTCTTCCACCCATATAAATATTATTTTATTGGCTGAAATTAAGTCTTTTAGAATGCTTTTATATTTTAGTCACTGTTGTAACCATTTGAGCGCGAGGTATTGTACAGCAAATATTTGTAAACAAGGTCTACATATATTAATGGTTTCTATACAAGATTAACAGCCTATAAAAATTGATTAGTGAACAACGTTGCTAAACTAATTTCATAGCCACAATTATGAGGTTTTTAGCTACATCTTAAATTAGTTATTGGTCTGTTTTCTAGTTCTAAAATATATATTGTTTCTTCATAGAAATGCAAGACTTATTATTAGAATATCTCATTATTTTAGTAGTTTAAGTCTAGGGTAGATAATAATAAAATGAAAGTCGGGGATATCTTTTTAATCATATTTTTTTGAACACAATACAACATGCAAGCATCAAAATGCTTATGAAAATCAAAAAACAATTATATCATTTTTCTATATTTGGTACCTATTTTTGGTTACTTTCAAATTATACAAGAAAAAACGATCTTCTCTATATAAAGACAAACAAAACTATAATATATTATGAAAAATTTCGTACAACAGAGCTAAGGCGCGCAGACGGCCCCAGCGGCCACCGATACATACTCAACACGTGCTGGCCGAAAGCGCACTACGAATTAAACTTACATAACATACTATAATCTATACAAACGTACTCACTAATGATTCAATTCAGTCGTTCGTCACGAACGTCATTAGGCATTTTAGGCGCATTTACAATACCGAAGACAGCCGTAGTGCGCTGAAGGCCCGCCGCGCCGAGCCGCGCGCTCGCCGCGCCTCCGCCGCCCGCGCCTCGCGCACGCTATTTACAAGGGCTACAACTTCCCCGGTACGACTCTAGGTTAATAGTTACAAGCGATCGATTTACTGGCGTAATTTTAGGATTCGAAGATTAGCGAGAGAGGCGCGCGGGGGCGCGAGCGCGGTCGCGGCGCGGCGTAATTGGTTAACATTAGATCTATCTAGAATAAATATAGGCGTCGCATCTCCGCTCAGGGCGGCTCTAGCGCCGCGCGCCGCGGTGCTTGCGGTGCGCCGCGCGGCCCCGCCCCCACCACAGCGCCAGCAGCGCCAGCGCCGCCGCCAGCCCGCGCGCTCTGCGACACACACACTCGCCACTCGTCTACTGCCCCCAGCGGCCCCAATACGCGCGGACCTTCGACGGGACGGAGGTTCGCGAATATTTCGAGCGAAATGTAGGTATTTAAATTATCAACTATGACTAGCACTACGCTGTACATTGTATGATACAGCTGATTATCAGTATACGGTATTTGGGGAAGAAGTGTCTAAAAAATGTAATCTACATTGTTTCTAAAATACTAATGGGAAGACGTGAGAAAAATAACTAAGTCACAAAATGTACCTAATCGATGATCAAAGACAATAATGCGAGGCGATACAGAACTCGAGCATGCAGAACCAATTCATGTTCTTAATATTAACAAAGCTCGGAAAGTTAACATGATGATGATAATGAGTAAAATATAAAACATGCAACTTAATATGATACTAGAATGAATATTTCCTTGATTTAACCGAAAAAGAACTGGACCAAAACTTAGCCCCTGAAGAACACCACTTTTGGTGACCGGCTTGATGTTTTATAATCATAGACACTTAGTTAATTTTCCATGATAAGGTGAATTTAACGTTAAAGATGTTATATATCAAAGAATTCGTAAGTTTTGGAAAGTCTTAAAATAAAATTTTAAGTTATTCATTATTTTAAAATTTGCTTATGGATTCAAATGTACCTATTCAGTTTTGATCACGAATATTTATAATCATTAGCTACCACTACTTAAATTAGTTAAATCTCGGACTGAAGCATTCAAATAAATACGTGTTAATATAGCGATGTACGAATGAATAAGAAGAGTGGGGATGGTTACCGATGCACACAACACGCGAGATTGCTCACCAAAGTAGCACACTGCCCGCCCTGCAACAAGCGGAAACGATGCATTCACACACGGACTGCTCGGAAGCTTAGCCCCAACCATGATATACAACATATGGTCTGTTTTACTCCTGAAGCTTTAATTAATAATACATTTTAAAGTATTATTAATTTAGTAATACCAGATGAAACAAATTTCATGTTTCATTGGCTTGTCTCTCATATGTAGAAAAGAGACGACTTTGAGACGATATTTTATGAGAATATGCTTGAAATAAAATTTTAAGATTTCACGAAGTAATTTACATTATTTAACATTGATTTTATATATTATTCTGACACTAAACCTATGAGCGCTCCTTGAGGTTCTTGTATCAAACTAGATTATTTACTTTTCAAGTCGTTTTCCATTCTCTAGGAGCTAGGAGATTTGACTGAGCAAAAAAGTGTTCTTAATCTGACCATGTGTCGCAGTTCCATAGAAGAGGTTTATGTCGTTAGTGGCAAGCCTCGGGTTAACAATATTAACGTCACAACTCCACGGGTGAAGCGGAAACTCAATGAAGCGAACAAAGAGCACAGGAACTCAAACCAGCTCACAGACCCGATGCTTTGTCCTAAGGCGAGTATTAGGAATATAATGAATCAATGGTTTATTGTTATGTTAAAAGTGGCGTTGCTAGAAAAGTAAAATAAATAATAAAGTGTAGATATAAGATTAAAAGGATATTTGGATTCCATGTTTAAATTAAATCTATTCCGTCCTAAAGAGATTTTTATTACAAATTCAGGGCTGGAATGTAAAATTTCCCCAGATGCAAGGATCATTATATGGGAGATTTCTGTAATAACACAACACAGTACGTATTGCTATGAATAATATATATGTTGTGTATGTTCTTTAATTATTTTCTCTTGAATTCGATTAACTATATACCCTTCGATAAATTCTAAGAGATTCAATTTAACTTATATCTATTTAACGTAACCGTCACTGATACTTTGAGATATTTTCGCAATGATATTGTTTTGAGCTCTGTAGTCTGTAAGATGCACAGTTTTATGTCGGGAATAAAGGAACTCTAGCAATGCCACGACTAGTTCTAGCGATCGGGGGTGAAGTGATACACACGGCGGGCTCGGCACGCACCGTGCACGCGGCGCAGTGCGGCGGCGCGCAGCCCGCCAGCTGCAGGCGGTGCGGCGCGTCCTCCGCGCCCGCGTGCGCGCCCGCGCAGCACCCGCCGCCCGCCTCCTCGCACTCCGGCTCCCAGCAGTCCACCTCACCTAGCTGCAAACATATAAACATGAAAATTAGAAATTTTACGTCATCTTGACATAAAAAAAACTGTACGCACACATACAATGACACCCATTATTTCTTTTTGGTTTATTTTAAAACTACAGCTTATTTTTCCTTCAAAAACGCCAATATGGTCAGCAGTCTTACATAAATTGACTTTGACGATCGACAATCATTCACTATTAAGGTAGTCTTGAACGATTCACATAAATGAATCTTTGAATTGATTTGATTTATTTGTTAACTGTTTGCCGAGATCTTGCCGCTAATCAGACGGTAAACTACAAAATTGTGATGATTTGGGTTCTTGTCGAAACTCAAAAAATTCTTTCCAACGGCATCATGATGACAGGGAAGGGATAGATGATAGGAGTACTCACGAGGCACTCGCAGATCTGACACTGGTAGAGCCAGCGCTCGCCACTGCGGAAGGTGACGTGGTGCATCTCCTGGTGGCGGCAGTGGTAGCGCGCCTCGCAGTGGGGGCAGCACGCTGCAGGCGCCACGCCCGCGCCCATAGTGCTCTGTAACTGTACCATGCCACCATATGAAAACTCATAGTCCAATAATATTATAGTATTTCACCTACCCCTTTCAGGTAAACTTAAATTGACGGGATTTATCTTTCAGTCGGATTTTTTTCCATTTATTGCTCGTTTTTTTTAAAGTAACATTAGTCCTGTAACTACCTATGTTTCCAGATGTTATTGTGAAAACATTTATTTTAACAAAAACTATATTAACACGTTACACTCAACATTTAGGACCGAAAACATAGCATCATCATCTTGTCCCACCAATGTGCTAGTGGGTATGGTTTCCGCACTTAGTCCCGATGTGGACTAAGCACGTGAGCCACGGTAGCCTTTACTCCATCCAGCCCACCTCCTTCCAGAAGCATATTAGGTCTCCCAAACTTCTCAGAGCCTCCGGAAGAGTTCTTGGTGAACCCAAGATTTCTCTCCGGATTTTCACGATGCCTGTGCACTAGAGGAGCACATGCGCGACCGTTTCGTCAGCGTGCATGCACGCTTTGCACAGAGGGCTGTCAGTTATGCCACTAGTGTGAAAGTGTTTGTTGAGTGAGCAGTGTCCAGTGATGGTCCCCACAACAACGCGCAGGCTTTTCCTGTTAAGCCGTAGTAGATGCCACCTCAGCTTACCATCCAGGCATGGCATTGCTTCTTTGGATTGTCTACAACCCGATGCTGAGGACCACCAGGTCTCGGACTGTGTGTGTGTGTGATTTTGTAACCATCTACGTATTTGACCGAATACATAATGCATTAAGGTATTTACTAGGCTGACTTTGTGAGCGCCTCTTGCCTGATTTAGGTTAAAAAAAAACAACATGTATCCAGGTCAAGAGGAAATTGATGTTCGATATACTTAGTGAGCAAATCAGTTTCATCCTTTGAATCAAGTGGAAGTCATCTTGAGTAATTATGTCGTTAGTTTGAGTGAAAAGACGCCATTTTAAATCTAACAGAATTTGTCCCACGCGCAACTCGTAAAGCTGTGATGATCAATAATGTGAAACTCTCTGGTAGAAGCAACGAATACTACGGCTCGCTGAGCCTCGGAAAAAGATAAATTGCCTTGACCTTGTACTTTGCGTACTTACGAAAGATATAATTTGGAATAAAGAAGAGGAAGAAAAAAGTTAAATAAGAGAGAAATACAATAAGAGGAACAAATTGTATATCAGTATGTATGTAAAACTACAGGACCAATATTGTGAACTATTAAGTTTGTGATCAATATGACTAGTGTTTATGAACACGAAAATTTTTTCTCGTCTCAACGAAATGCATATAGTACATAGCTCTATACGTGATTATGAAGCTATCATACATGATATTACATTCAAATCGAACTTGCCGTGTTTACGCGAGAGCTACGGTACCTGCGTGTGGTTGTCGTGTGCGTCGCAGGCGCAGGGCGCGCGCGCGCACGTCGCCACGCCGGCGGCGCAGGAGCACGAGCGGCATCCTCCCGCCTCCGCCCATGACTCACCATCCGACATTATTCGACCTTGCCACGAACAACCTGAAGCGAATTGGTTGGACAATTATAGTAGAAGTAATAAAAATTGTTCATTTGGATTCCTGAATGAATTACGTAACCAGCTATATTGCCTTTACAAAGTTTATTGAGCACCGGACTTTAACCAAACTAGACAAAATTAAGAAGAAGTAAATAATTATACTTAGCACCTAGTTTGTAACAGAACTATCTGTATCGCCGGACATTGTGTGAAGTGATGAAGTTACTGAGCATAGCCGTGACGACTTTTCTACAAATACATTGCATTTGATCAACGTAAACCAGTGAATAATGCGACAACTGCCTATGAGTAGTGATGGAAAAAACGTTAAATTATGTTTGTAAGAAACACTCGGTCACATTGACATAGGTATTAATAAACTCTGGACTTCGCGTCACGTACAGATTTCATGTTAAAAACTGCTGATTCCTTAAATAAATTAAATAAAAAAAAAGGTTTTTATTCACGTAGACTTTAAAAAAGCTCTTGTAAATAGGCAGAACATGTTTGTAGTAATACAGTTATTATTTCTAGTTACATATTACAGATATTTAGGTACACGGAATGTTAAAACATTTATTCAAATTATTTTATAATGGTAGTGACATTTAGCTAGCTTGTATTAAGTTATTGTCAAGGAGATTATGTTTAGTTGAAGTTTATAATATTATGTATTGAAATTTATATTAACCTTTATATTAACCTTAAACAACAAATTACATCATTCAATGCCACCTACGAGTCGCAGTAATCAAAACTATTCTTTGTGACGCAATCACTTTGAAAATAACCAAATCAGTCGACACTAATTAGGCGGTAGCGCAATCTCATAAGTTTGGTGCTCTTTAGGTGGTACATTTTTTGATAGGATTGATCTTACTTAATATTATGGGTGGGTACTCACTTAATTCACAGTGTTCGTTGGAATCACATTGACATTTGAAGCTGCCGTCTATATTGACGCAGCGCGCGCTCGAGTGACACGTGTGGAAACCCTCCGTGCATTCGTCCACGTCTGCAAACATATTTAGTGGTTTTACGCATCTGATGATAGTAATACCCTGGCAGATATGGATACAAATGGAGTCCATGAATTATACATGTGGTAGTATGGCCCAAGTCTTGTCTTATGTGCATCTGTGAAACAGAAAATCTTTCTTCAGATGCTCGTAATGCGGACCAATATATTCCACATGCGCGATCGGTCAGTTCCGGTGCAAATCAACAGGGATCCCAATCCATTGTACCGCGCATAAACAGATTTAGATTTTCTTCCATACACTTGGTACAAAAGTAATATAAACCTTCGCAATTCAATAGTTTCAGTAAACTGTGTAACTGTATGATGGAATATGTAAAAAAGACTATGCTGCATACAAGAACCCTGTGGTTTCATTTATAACTTCACTGTCAACAGCCTATAGAACCCTCAAGACACATAGGATACCTATACTAAGCAGTTAAATGGGCAATTTTATATATTTTTTATATAATTAACGCATAGATATCTGGCACGTTACCTTGGCACCTGTCCCGCACGGAGTCGCGCACGTAGCCCGCGGCGCACACGCAGTAGTAGGAGCCCGGCGTGTTGACGCAGAGCGCGCGCGGTGGGCACGCCGCGTGCGATCGGCACTCGTCCACATCGCGCTCGCAGCGTGCGCCTCCGAACCCGTGCGCACACGAACACGTCTCGTGCGCTACACACGCACCGCCGTTCAGACATCCACCTGTGCAAATTGCTGTGAAAGAGACAGAAACGATTTAAAAGATTTAAGTTTAACCTGTCACGTAGGAAGCCTAAACCTATTATATCCTTTTTATGGAAAAATATTTTATTATATTTTTATCTTTTATTATTTTGGTAACATATGTTTTATTTCGTTGAACATTTAATTTAAATTTTATTACTTTAGTATGTTATTTGTGGTTTGGGGGTAACATGTCTTATTAATGACATTGTCTCATCTCTTGTATGAAAATATTTACATACAGTGCAGATTTAAAAATTGCCATCTATTGGCAATAGTCCAATTTAAGTATTCTTCACTTTACCTTTTGTAAATACCTTGTTACTTATTTGAGAATAAAACAACAAACTTCTTTTTATAATGTAAGATTAATATAATATTGTGCTCACTGAACTACTTAATTGTGAGCTTAACAAGTACTAGTGTAATATAAATTCCAAGTGTTAAGTTAATATTATAATTTCATTTCAAAAGGATGCCGTAATGACCACCTGGTTGAATTTCAACCACGGCGGCCAGTCTCAATGAAGACCTGTGAAGATGGTCATCTGCACGGGACATTATATTGCATAAGTGTGTGTGCAAACACAGGGGCACTTTATATTCCAACACTCTCATGATCCGATGGGACGACCAACGACATCACCGTAAAGAGGTCAGACATAGGATCTACGGCTTTACGTGCTCCGGGCACAGTGGTGTAATAATACCGTTGATTCCCAGATTTCGGGCTGACTGACCAATTTTCCTTACAGAAAAATCCCTAAATCACTTTTTGGTCCGACCCGGGATCTAAATCCAGGACCTTACTTACGTGTGCACTCGTAGCCATCGCCTCTGTAACCTTCCCGACAGCGGCACGTGTAGGAGCCGGGCGTGTTGCTGCACTCGGCGTGCGCGTGGCAGCCGTGAGACTCACCCGCGCACTCGTCCACCTGCGCCATTATTAAGATAATGAGGAAATATATCTCCTGAATTATGCTGGTTCGGAATGACACTTGGAGAAACAATTGTATCGTCGCGATAGTGATAACGTTCAATGGAGTGGTTTGGAAACTTGAGACTATAAGGTGTGAAAAATGGTAGTATTACTGTATCTAGTAATACTGGTAAGAATTGGTATGAATTGTATTATATTGGATCTTTTAAAGAAATCTTTTTTGAAAAAAAAATCTAATGGTAGGTACCATTAGATTTTTTTTTCAATATAGTATTATATATAGTGAACTAAATTTTAATACGGTATCAAATCGTTTAAAGGGTGTTAAAATATAAGATTGCCATTGAGATTAGCTTTATATCGCGCATAATTAATTGTGACTTTGAACTTAAATAAATGAGATAATAACTTACTAGTTAAAAAACCTAAAATTTTGTATTTTTTTCTTGTTTAATTTGAATAACGTGGTTTGGAGTGATACCTACGCTAATTCATGATTTCCCATTTTGCTATAAAACTAAACTTGAATACGTCTTTCGTAATTAGTAATTAAAGGTCTTGCGAGTCCAGTAATTTAAGTGTTTTCTGAAGACTTTTTACAAGACTACGATGAAATATGTACAGACGCCAGCACATCAAGCTACACCAATCAGTCAAATTTGCCCAAAAGAAAGTGAACCTTATGTAATTGGTATAAATTTGAAAATCTATAAAAGAAATTTGATAGATTGAGTTAGCTGGATGTGCTGGCATCTGTACACTAAATAGAGATGTTATTCATTCTAAACTGAAATTTGTTTTGTAAATATCATTTTACGTGTATGACGACGTTGGAGTTATTATATTGAATTCGTGAATTACAACACGTATACTCCCTAGGTAGTACACGTGTTGTAATATTCATGATGAACTTACTTCGACACAGTTAAATTTGTCTCGCCGGGTGTACCCCGGCAGGCACTGACACACGTATCCTCCGACCACATTCACGCACTTTGTGTTGGAGTGACAATGATGTCCGTCAAGACCACCCGCCTGCTGGCACTCGTCTACATCTGGAAAGTGACAAGATTATTTGATATTTTAATTGATACCCTACTGAGCACGCCCAACGTAGATGTTTTCCTCCATCCTTGGATGCATGCTCAGGTGCGTATACAATACACAACACAAAACAACAACAGTACACAACCTGATGTTAAATGCTGCATTCCTGATACACAGGAACAATTTGTCGCAACCAAACCAAAAGCTATTACAGGTACGCATAATATGTACATTGATTAATTAACAGTATAGTCGTATTAGTCGTTTTTCAGCGTTTTCGGAAGATTAGTGACAAATATTTTCAAATAATAATATTAAAGTAAATAAGGAAAGAATTCATCCACCCTTGGCGTGCTCAGTAGGCTATAAAATACATAACACAACACAACAACAAAACACAACCTGATGTTAAATGCTGCGTTACACAAGAAAAATTATAACAAATACTTTAAAATAATGATATTAACGATGATAATTTGATGTATTGTAGGCGACAGATATAATTACATCTGATTTGTCTAGATAAGTGGACTTTTAACCCTTACAGGCTGTATTATTTTTAATTGTTTTTGAACCTTAAAGGTTGAAATTGATATAGTGTCGTATAGTCCACCTCCTGTGTAAGAGTTAAACTAAATTCATAACTATACAGTTTCGTTCACCCAGAAGTAGAGTAGAGCGGGAGTTTTAAATCCCTTTGAGGGGAATCGTTCATCCTACTTCCTACTAATAAATAAATGTGAAAGTTTGTGGGTACGGATGTATGGATGTTTGTTACTCTTTCACGCAAAAGCTACCGAACGGATTTTGATGATTGTAGTAATATAGCTTATATGTCCTAATAACACATAGGTAATGTATATAAATAAAAAGAGAAGTCCTGACTGACTGACTGACTCATCAACGCCCAGCCCAAACCCTTGGCCCTAGAAAGCTGAAATTTTGCACAGATGTTTTCTTTATAATGTAAACAAGGAATAAGGAAGGATTTTTCGAAATTCAACCCCTAAGGTGGTAAAACGGGGGTGCGAAGTTTGTATGAAACTTTGCCGTTTTTGAAGTTAGAGGCATGAAAGTTGGTATTTGGCCTTGCAGTTAAAAATAAAAAATATATGTTTCAGGATTTTTGGAAATTTCACCCCCAAGGGCAAAAAATAGGGGATGTAAGTTTGTACGAAAAAAGTCCCAATTTTTAAGTTAAACGCATGAAAATTAGCATTTGGCTTTTTAGTTAAAAATAAAAAATATATATTTCAGGATTTTTGAAAATTCCACCCCGAAGGTCATAAAATAGGGGATGTAAGTTTGTATGAAAAATGCGATATTTTTGAAGTTAAACGCATGAAAATGAGTATTTGGCCTTTCTGTTAAAAATATATAGCATTTATTTCAGGCCTTTTGGAAATTACACCCCCAAGGGCGGAAAATAGGGGATATAATTTTATACTGCCTGACTGACATATCAACGCACAGTCTAAACGGCTGCAGTTAGGACTTGAATTTTGACAGTAGTTACCTTTTATGACGTAGGCAGCCACTGAAGAAGGGTTTTTGAAAATACCACCCCTAAGGGACTAAAATAAGGGATGAAATATTTTATGAAAGTGCTTAATTTTGATGTTAAAGGCTTTAGTATATAGACTTGCAGTTAAAAATTAAAATATATATTTCAGGATTTTTGAATATTCCACCCCCAAGGGCGTAAAATTGGGGATGTAAGTTTATATGAAAAAAGTGCCAACAAGTTTTAAGTTAAACGCATGAAAATTGGTATTTAGCATTACAGTTAAAAATTAAAAGTATGTGTTTCAGGATTTCCGAGAATTCTACCACGTAGGGTGACAAATAGGGGATTTTTGTATGAAAAATGTGACATTTTTTAAGTTAAACTCATGAAAATTGGTATTTGATCTTTCATTTAAAAATATGTTTTTCAGGATTTTTGGGAATTCCAGCCCTTTAGGGTGACAAATAGGGGATGGAAGTTTGTATGAAAAATGTGACATTTTTTAAGGTAAACGCATGAAAATTAGTATTTCGCCTTTCATTTAAACATTATAAATATATCATCAGGACTTTTGGAAATTCCACCCCTAAAGACGACTAAAATAGGGAATTGTAAAGAAGGGGTTTGTATGAAAAACTGATTTTTTTTTTGAGTTTAAAGCATGTAAATTGGTATTTCAGTTAAAAATAAAGCAATCAAGGGAATAATTTGTTGTTAAAAAAGGTAATCCATAACTGATTCAATAGGTCAACGCCAAAAATGTACGCCAACTTAAATTATAGAGAAATTCGTTTCTTATTGCTTAAAATGTTGTGTTTGTTGTCGTCTAAGTAAAGATTTAGCGTTTTATAAGATTTGTAACTTCTTTTTTTTTGGTATTTTTCATAACATATTAAAAAACCTCAATTTAATAAAATTGGGATAAAAAAGTCATTGACCCAAAATTCGAGTTAGCGTAGTATAAATTGTTCGTGTCGAGATGATCGCACCCAAAAAATATCATCTTAATTTTACTGATCTACAAGTTCACAATTTTGTAACTCGATGGTTTTTTTATCGTTTCAGATCGCAGAACTCATTTGACGTATCGGTTAAAATAAATAAATGCTTGAAGTAAAAGGTAGTCCAAAACTGAATCAAAAGATGATCGCCTAAATCTCACCCAAAATATATGCCCACATCTTAATTTTACCGCTTTACAAGGTTATATTTTTGTTAGTAGATGGTGTAATCATCGTTTTAGATCGCGCTATGGTTTCGTTCACAAAATGTGATATTAGACCTATCAATGCCGTGGTCGCAACCTAAGCTAATGGGAGTTACCTTGGTGATTAATGCATCGTTGATTATTATATTACTTTATTTGACTTACTGACTTTACTTAAGGACAATTGATATGTATTCTTTGATATTTTTGGGTTTATGATATCGGGTCTTTTTTTTAAATAACAGTAGCAAAGTAGTCTTTAGTTTATTTCTTAACTAGGTTATTTATAGGTTAGGTTTTCTTAAATTTATATTGATTATTTCTTTTAAAAGTATTTTTTTTTAGATCAAGTAGTTACATTGGTAATGATTCAAAATTGTCGCGGACGAAGTCGCGGGCACCAGCTAGTTATTTATAAAGTTAACGCGGGTAACAGCTAGTAACTATTTATCACTTACCTTCACAAGTGAGGCCGTCGCCCTGGAAGCCCTGGTTGCACTTGCACGTGTACTTGGTGTTGAGGTTCATACACGTGGCATTCTCGTCGCATGTGTGCCCCATGCTACAGTAATCCACGCCTGGCGACATAAATAAATTAATAACAGTGTGAATCTCTTCGTGTGCCCAGGTTTATGAATAGTGGTATTAGTAGAAAATTGATTGTTACTGCTTAAGACTCGATAGACATATTCCATGCAAAATATTTGCCTTTATGATGAAGAAACGCACTTCACCCAATTGTGAGGAATGTGGATCTGTCGAGGACCTATACATCACATATTGATGGAATGGGTTCAATATAATAAGTGGCTCTTAATATGAACAAAACTGATGTGGGTATGTTCCATGATGTTATGATGCGATTGTGACAACACAATTAATTAGGATACGGTGGGACTGGAATATAGTATGCATAAAAGTCCCTGTAAATATATAAAGAAAAAAACTGATTAATAACTCGTTGATGTTAAAGGTTAGGCAAGAGGAACAGATGTATAAGAAAATTGGGTCAAATTGTAAAGAAAAAATCTTAAGATATTCACTTGCAACAAGGCTAATCTGAAAACAAGTAATTTACTGGCCAAGCGCCAAGTGATAATTTATTACAAGTGACAGGCGCCTTTCTAGTACGTCCGATTCGGTGTTATATTCCTTGAGGTTGTCACTACAATAACCTTAATATAATATCCCCAAGTAAACCAAATTAGATACCTATATCTGATGCAAATGTTTCAGTATTCAGTATATTAAACATACTATGTTGTCACATAGTACGTGTACGTTTAATCTGTACTGAACATTGACTCACACAGATTAAACTTACTATGTTATCACATAGTACTTGTACGTTTAATGTGTCTAGTTTAAACTAGGGTTGCCAACTATACTCTTTTATACAGCATTGTACTGTTATTCACTTAATTACACTTTTTACTGTTGAACAAAAATAAAGTATACAAAATACTGTTTACATTTATTTACTCAGAGGGCGTTCACTGCTCAATGCAGCGCAACCACAAAGATTGTAAATTAGTAAGTTGTACGAAAAGCACAAAAAATATGTATTTAAAACAATAAATAAATTTTTAATACTGTTTATTATTCCTCATAGACCTTAATATACTTTATTTCTAGTAAAAAAGGTTGGCAACCCTAGTATAAACATACTATTTTATCAAATAGTGCATGTACGTTTAATCTGTACTGAACATTGACACATACAGATTAAACGTACTATGTGATCACATAGTACTAGTACGTTTAATCTCTACTGAATACTCAAACATTAGCATCAGATATAGCTTTAAAATTTGGTTTGCTTGGGGATCAAATAATATATAGCGTGATTGTACAAACCAGGACAGAACTTGCAGCACTCTCCTGGCACGGTGAACTGGTCAGCGTCATCGCACGGCAGCGGCGGGCACGCCACCTCCGGGTCGATGCGTGAACACTGCATGTTGCCGTCATTGCACACGCACTCGGCACACTCTTTTGGCACCGAACGCTGCCCGTGCTCGTATAATTTACCCTTAAGAAGGCACTGCCCTGGAAGTACATTAAAAATCATTTAAAACTATTTCTACTGGCTCATAAAAATGAATGATCATGGAATTGGATTTGTCACGAAGTACAATAGTTGGAAATTATAACGTACATAATATCATACTGGTTGAATATCAAATTTGCACAATTGCGGCTGCAAACACAGGATACTTTCTATTACATCACTCAACAAGGTCCGAATAGACGACTAACGACACAACCGGAAAGAGATCAGGTAGAGGCACGAAGAAGCAATACCACCAACTCCCAGAGTTGGGCCTGATAGTGAGAAATTTTCTTAAGCGAAAAATCCCAAAATCACTTTTTGGACTTGAACAATCTGCGGCTGAACACTCTACCACTAGACCATTGTGGTCAGCTGTGTGAAAAATAGGAAACACAGGTACATATGGTATGGCCATTTTCCAAGTTTACTCTTGGTTTGGCTAGTTAGATGTCTTATTCCCTAGCGCCAGTGAGGGCTGAAAGCAAACCCTATTAACAGTGATTAAGCCACTACTTATAGATTTATAACACCGTTTTCCCCCGAAGGGTAGAAAACGGATATTTGGGTTCCAGCGTAGCTTGACCCACTTGTGAGATTACCCCTTGGATTTTCTACATGTGGTAACACTAAAACCCTACCTATGCCTACCCCCTCCGCGCGCATGGCCCCCCTTCCAAAGCGCGCGCGCCGCTCTTGCGCCGGGCGATGTCATCGCTTCCTCAGTACTTTCTCACAGCCGGCAAGGCCTTAAAAGTATTAGTGGGTCAAGCTACGCTGGAACCCAAATATCCGTTTTCTACCCTTCGGGGGGAAAACGGTGTTATTTGGGTGTCCGAGCTACGCTTGACCCACTTGTGAGATATGTTTATTCTCTGCCGGCGCTAGTTGACGTACTGTGATTGTCTCTGATTAGAGCCGTAATTGGTAAAAGGTAGTGTAAAAAAAGGAATATTCTTTAAATGTACACCTTTGTATTTGTTCAAAGTTTTTAACAAAAATCACAACTCAAATAAAAGAATATTACACATATTTTCTTCAGAAAACAAAACAAAATAAAGTCTTATAATAATTAAATCAGCCTTAAGATCTCTCGAGATCATTGTAGAAAATTAATTTTTATATTGTTGAGAATAATCTAGTTAAATTAGCATTATTAGAATCACTTGTTTTATGGGGCACTTCCTTAAAATAGTGCTTAAGAAATGTGTCTTTGCTTCTCCAATTTCCCCTTAGAATTACGTCATCTATGATTATATTATTATTTATCCACAGGTCTGAGTTTACTGCAGCTCGAAAACTCCCAGGTGAATCTCTAACATTAGCCTCTGATAATAAGGTCTTTATCCAACCTGCTGTAACAGTCCGAGATGCCGCGTTGACTCATCCCCTAGTTGTGATAAACAGACTGTGTTTTATTTGCATTTCTTCGACTTTGCGAGATCTCTATGAGTTTTCCTATCCAATAAACGGGGTTGAGTTTAATGGGAGCATTTTTCAATAATTTCCATCCAGCTTGACGATAGGTTATAGAATCAGTTTTGGAACCAAATCTAGGCCACAATACGGCATGATCATCGTGATTTTCATAAAATTCTGGACTTATGTCCAAGAGGGTTAAATCATGTATTCTTCTACCAGAACACAATAGTAGAAGTACTGCAACATGTCGACTTATTTGAAATAAGCTTTCAATATTAATTGAATAATGTTGAAGATATTCAATAAGAACCCCTACGTCCCAAGTAGTTGGTTTTCTGGGGGGAAGTTAAGTTAAAGCAATAGCTTTCATTAGCTGTTTGACAACCGGATGCCCAGAGAGAGCTTCTGACTAAATTGGATTCGCGAACGTAACGATTACTGATTTGTGAACTGCAATTGTTCCTGGAGCCAGTTTGATATCTTGATGCAAATAGCAAATGAATTTCGCTACATCATCAGGACTTGGGTCATAAGTTGGGCATTTTCCTTTTGACCATGCACGCCATCTGTCCCATGTTGACTTATACGTCCTTAGGGTGGATTTGCGCCAGGAAGACTGTATTAGGGTTTTGTTATTTTCTTCCCATGAATCTATCAAATGGGCCCAGCCTGAACCTTCCAGACCTGCAAACACAACTTCTCGACTGCTGGAGGGGGTTTGCTCGTCTGTAGGTCTATGAGGTGTTTTCGTAGATTCCATATTCTGAATGGGGGGTTCAAAGCTCTCTGTTTCAGTTCTGCCTTCCAGAACGTTTTCTCCCATTTCGGTATCACCATGAGATAAACACCCGAGCTCTTGTCTAAGTGTCGTAGAATACGGGGTATGAGAGAGGGTGGGGGATATACCCAACCGAGGTTGTAGTGCCAAGGTTTGCTGAAGGCATTTACAAAAATACATGCATGGTCTCGAACATCCTCGCTCACGTAACAATCTACCACCGCCGATCGAGAGCTTGCGAAGAGATCTATTGATGGAATGCCGAATTTCTTGAATATTATTTGTGTCATTTGTTTAGATAGGGTCCATTCTGGTATTTGACGGGTCCTCGAGAGGCTGTCGGCCATTAGATTGTATCTTCCCGGGAGATATCGAGATATGAGGTGAATTTGGTATCTCTGAGTTATCTCGAGAATTTCCTTTGTCAATTGCAGTAGTTTTCGTGACTTGGTTCCTCCTTCCCTTGAAATGTACGCTGCAACAGATTTGTTGTCTGTTTGTGCCAATATAGTCTGACCGACGTGAATAGGAGCTTGTGCCTGGAGGACTTTTTTCAGTGTCCAGAGTTCTTTTAGGTTGCTGTGCCATGTCAGTTGCTTGGAGGTCCAAATTCCGTCTAGTTTTGTGTCGTTCACTGTAGCTCCCCACCCTAGGTCTGATGCGTCCGTTGTTATAGACTGTTGGGTCTTTGTAATGAATAGGAGATGACAGGTGAATGTGGTCTAGCCACCAGTGGAGTTCTTGCTTTACGCTCATTGGTAGTGGGAATCTCCGATTGCTTGGGTCCTCTGGAAGTCGATTGCCTTCTATCTGGATTTCTCTGCAGTGAAGTCTTCCCAGAGGTACAATGAATGCAGCAAAGTTTATGTAGCCTAGAATAACTTTGGCTGAATGCCAGGTCCACCAGTTCTTTTTTAACATGTTCTTTATTACTATGACAATTCTGGAAACTTTGTGATTTGGAAGGCTTTTGAGATTTTGTGTCGTGTTCCACACAATTCTTAAGTATTCTAACTTTCTTGTTGGTTTTAGAATTGACTTCTTCATATTGAGGCACCAACCCAGGCTTACAAGAGTCTGTAGTACTTGTTGAGTCTGTTTTTCTAGCGTTCGAGGATTTTTGTGCATTATCAAGAAGTCGTCGAGATACACGATTATGCGAATGCCTTCCTTCCTGAAATTATTTGCTAACCAGTTAGATATATTTGCAAAAGTACATGGGGCAGTAGCTAACCCAAAAGGTAAGCACGTCATTTCATAAATAGTGTTTTTATAAACAAATGCTAAAAACCTACGGTGGGCTTTTAAAATAGGAATATGAAAATATGCTTGCGACAGATCAATTTTCGTCATGAAATCTGTTACATTTAAACACAGCGGTATTTTAAAATGGTTCAGTAGGCGAAACTTCGGTGGATACAAATAATAATTTAGATTTCTTAAGTCAAAAAATGGGACGATAGGTTTTCTGTCTTAAAAACATAGGGGATATGAAACCAGATTTACTGCAACACTTGCGTGCTGCACCTGAATCAATCATTTTATCGATTTCATATGACATTTTGCTTGAAAAAGTAGTTTTGAGGCCTGAATACAGCTTTTTGTTAAATCTAAATAATGGCGGACGGGATGTGAAGGGTATTCGATACCCTGATATAGTTTTAAGTATATTATTTGGTGCCCCTAGTATTTTCCAAATGTGTAGTTTTTCATTTACCTGTCCCGCTTGAAATTTAGTTTTTCTTGCCATTTTTGTTTTGTTTAAAGGCGCCACGCCTTGTAGGAAAACGTGACCTTTCAGGTTTTCTATAGGTTGCGTTCTTAAGCCCATTACTCGCATGCGGTCTATCGCGGGTTTCTGTTGACGTCGTAACGGGCGGGCGTCTCGTCGTGACTCGACTTGTAGATGTAGTGGTAGAACTGACCTTACGAAATTTCCCAGGAAAAAGCTTTGAGATGCCACCTTGTTCCTTTACAAATTCCGCTAGTTGAGGTTCGGCAAACAAGTGCTTTTCGGATGGGGGTATAGTGTGAAGTAATTCATTTAAGGTTTTATTAGCAGGCATATATATTTCATCTCTGCTAAATGACTCCAGCTCGTTTACCACACGTGTATTGCAGAAGAATATCCGAGATTTTACGGAATTCTGAATCCCTGGACAAGAAGTTTTTACTTATGTGTGTTTTTACTTGTGGAGTTGCAACTTCGTAAATCTTCGTGAAAACATCTCTCTGCTGCAGAAGCCCGTGTGTGACGGCCCCGAGACATGCATCCATTTTTTCCTAGACGGTAACTAATTGCCAAGGTGGTGTAACCATTGCAAAGTTACTATTTACTTTTAGTGATGTAAATACTGGTGTGGCTTGAAAATTCTTCTGTACTTCTGCATATCTTATATTTTGCCAACCTTCACAATTAAACCTTTGACAATCTATGCCTTGCTTAACGAGGTTTTCATTAGCCTTTATTATTTTTGCCTCAGTTTCCTTGGTAACAGGAGTGAAATCCTCAAACTCTTCTTCGAGGGGCTCAGAGACTGCCCTATTCTCTGATTCTATGGCAATAGGCGGTGCTGTCCAGCAGCCGTTATCCTCTTGCAGATCAGTATCGCTTACAAACGATGCTATAGAATTTGTTTCTTGTGAGTGGGCAGGCGATTCAGGATTTTTCCGGTTTAGCGCCAGGACTACAGTTTCATTTGTTGTTTGCATCAGTTGGCCGAGTTTATTCATCATTTGGTTTTGATGGTCCATGAACTCATTCATTTGTTTTCGACTCCTTAGAAACAGTAGGAGGATATGGGCTGTGGCTCCTTTTTGAGGCCCTTGCGCTGCTGGAGGAAGACGATTCTTCAGTAAGCCCCAAATTATCTACTTTTAACATTCTGGAGTCTTCATGGCGCGATATGAGTTGATCTTTGATCATATTCACGGCTTCACCAAATTTATTGTAGGCGTGAACTGGGTGAATCTTAGCCATTGTAGTTAGTGGGGTGTAGATGAGCGCTAGACCTAGTGGCCAGCTTAATAAAATTCTTTTAATCAGTTTATAGCGGCGTTCACTGAGGTTTGACTCCTCACTATGTGCTTTTGCCAACAAGGTCGTAGGAATAGCAAATCGCAGTCTGCATTCTACATCAGATGATATTGTTGTTCCGAAAAGGTCTTCATATGTGACCCTATTTACTACCCATTCCTTCCAATCATCCGGGAACAACTCATTCATTATTTTAATAATGTTATTGAAGAGTCTTTCTTGATTGGGAGGGGGAACCCAGTCAGCCAACTCGCCCATGGTGGTTTGAGGTAACGCCATCTGGAATTATTATTTAGGTTAATTCCAACGTGTTGGTGAGTGCGCAACACGATTTTACTGCTGGTATAAAGACGCAGCTTAAGCAAAGCAAAATAAATACTGATATTGTCTATAGCAGGCGATATGGTAGCCGACGTCGGCTCTGGCAACCAACATCGGCTGCAACAGGCCACGTCGGCCGCGAGGCGTAGACGACATGTCGGCTGTGCGAACAGCCGACGTCGGCTGCATGCAAGGTACCCGACCTTAATTCCATATGTTCTTATTGGGGCTTTCCCAATATGAAATACCTTGCAATATAGTGAGTTTGCCGTCTTGAGAGCGGGCAATCACTTAGTAACTAACACAGGGCTTACCTGTGTTAAATATCTAAGTAGGTAGTTAGGTACTTACCTTTATTGTTCGTAAGAAACAGAAGTAATATTTTTCTACTACACTGTTTCTAGTACTAGTGTTCACATCGAAAATCCAAAACGTACTGAGGAAGCGATGACATCGCCCGGCGCAAGAGCGGCGCGCGCGCTTTGGAAGGGGGGCCATGCGCGCGGAGGGGGTAGGCATAGGTAGGGTTTTAGTGTTACCACATGTAGAAAATCCAAGGGGTAATCTCACAAGTGGGTCAAGCGTAGCTCGGACACCCAAATAACTATATTTTAATAGTACAGCCCTTAGAGCCCGTACTTAATCTTCAAAATTGTAGGTAATAATGCTGCTTTCACACCTTATTTTAAAGCATTTGACTGCTAACTTCAATGCAGGACTAAACGGATCACGGACGACGGCAAGCCTGAAGAATCAAAGTGAATACCGCTGGTAATAATTTAATTTACGATATTACATATGGATCAGAAAGAGAATACATACTTAAACATGTCGGACAACATTCTCCTGGATGCAGCACCGGATTCTTACACTCTACTCTATCGCACTCGACTGGCCTGCACGTTATCTCGCCGTGCTGAAATGTAATACAAATTGGTTCATAACGTATTTTGTATAAGGAAATAGCAGGGTTTCCGTTTTTCCAATTCTTTTTCATAATAATAATAAATGGATTTTTAACAGCCACAATTATGAAGTTAGGTAAAACATAACAAACAAGATAAATATACCAAACAGACATTGTCGAAACCAGATTTTGGTTATACAAGTAGTAGATAGAGTTTCACGTGAGTCCCAAACTAGAACAGATCCTGTGTTTTAAGTCAATCTGTGGTTCTTCGCTCTGACTACAAATAAAGCAAGATCTTAAACAGATTTAAATTGATGTGTACATAAAGTTGGACAAACTTGTGGTGGAATGAGTCTTTGTGTGTAGCGTATGTGTGTGGTTGTACATAAAGGATATATAATAATGGAAATAAGGAATTCAGTTTCATCGTAATTTAATTTTAAGAGCTTTTTAGCTCCCCGTTTAGTCAGCAACATACTATACAACACAAGATTATTTCATAACGATTTCCAAAATCAGGTTTTAGTAGAGTTTGGTACTGAAAGATAAAAAGAATATTACCACACAGGAGCAGCGATTGCAGTCTCGTTGCCAGGTGGCGCCATCAGCGTGCACGGTGCCGTTGGAGTAGCACGACTTCTGACAGTCGCACTGCTCCAGCCGCGCCAGCCTCGTCTCCGCACCAACCAGCTGCAAAATCATCCAACACCATGAAACCGTAACAAATTACTATGCATTTAATCCGACTAGGAAGCAAGACCAGCTACTCCCGCCAGCAAACTGTCTTAAATCACGCAACGAATCCCATCTGAAGACATAATCAGAACTGCAAAAACAAATTACCTTGAGTGATAGGTCATGGATATGTGTAGTGAGTTCTTGCACCGTAGCCTGCAGTAAAGCGAACTGTCCGCACGTAGGACACTCCGAGTCGAGCCCCGGGCACTGGGCCAGGTAGCCGTGTGGTCCGCTTACTAGTCTTACATCTTGAAGGGTCCCCTGAATAACATTCAACAGAAGGAAGGTTGTATGATTCGTTAAAATATAAAAATAAAATAAAATAAAAAAAAAATTTACAATTAGAAGTTCACATTGCAAGTGTATTGTCAAAGATATAAGTAATCTAAAAAAAGCGGCCAGGTGTGAGTCGCACTCGCCCATGAAGGGTTCCGTGGCAGCAAGTAACATAATATGTTTATTTTTTAATTAGTATTATATTTGAGTTGATTAAATGAAATGTAAAATTGCGGTTAACGCTTATGGCGTATAAAAAAAACTACTTGCTAGATCTCGTTCAAACTATTTTTCGGTAAAAGTTTGCATGCATCATATATATTTTTTTGTTGTATCATTGTCTTATTTTAGAAGTTACAGATGGGGAACACACATTTTTCACTTTGGAAGTGTCTCTCGCGCAAACTAGTCAGTTTAGAATAAAATTATATTAGAAACCTCAATATCAGTTTTAAAGACGTATCTATAGATAACCCACATGTCTTTTCATCATTTGTTGAAAATAAAAATTGAGGTTCAGCACAATAGACGGATAGACAGACATGACGAATCTATAAGGGTTCCGTTTTTTGCCATTTGCCTACGGAACCCTAAAAACTGGAGTACTTCTTAGTTGAACAAAAATCTATTATTCAGAATTGCGTGGTATTTATTGGCAGTTCAAAAAAGTATAACATATTTTCCCCTATGGTGTATAACGTAATACCTCAATTTTAGGATAGGTTAGGCAAAACATCGACCCTATTTCTAAATAGGACTCCAAAGCTTAGAGTTAGTAAGTACTTATTTTTCATCACAGATGAACTGCACTGTACATGAATCAAATATTATGTACTTACCGGTTTCTGCAAAAATAGTAATTTTGAGCATACCTTAAAAAGAGAATGTTTGCTATTCCTCTGTCCGAGCCACAGCGCTAGCTGCGGCTGCGTGAAGTTGCGGTCGGGCGGCGGGATGAGGCGGCGGTATAGCGTGTGGCAGTCCACCAGCAGCGTGGCCTGCGCACCCGACACGGCGAGCGCCAGCCGGTGCCACGCGCCGTCTGCCAGCCGGTACGGGAAGGTTTCGACGCGAGCTGCGCTGCCGCCGGCCGCCACGTAGTGCAGCCGCACCTCATCGCGCCGTCCGCTCGACTGCACCTCGAGGTACCTGCGCACCGCCACACTGATGCACTACACACGCACAGCGGTGATATACTTCACCGGGCCCTCGCAAACTGTTCCGAGGTACACATAAACAAAGCAAACAACAAATAGGTATATTCGAACGGCGACAGGGCGGGACCGGCTCGAGCAGGATTCGGTTTGCTCTACATCTCAATATCGCTCGGCCAAGATAGGGGACCATGTACCTCGGAACGAATTGCGTTCGGTGTCGCTAGACGCTAGACGTGTCTGGTAAGTCCACTCCAGCGCAGCGCGAGCGAAGCGAGTCTCGCTAATTTTGGGAGATTTGTGACCGAACGATTACTATATGACACCGCGAGTGGCGCGGAGCGTGCAGGAGCGCCGAGCAGAGCTTCAGACACAATACGAGACAAAAAGAGAAATGGTTCCCATGTCGCTTGGAATGCAAGTGCGGACGAGCTCGGCGTGTCCCCTCGAAGCTCGCGATGCGGCGTGCTGATACGAGTGGCCGCAGGACTAAGAACAACATCGAGTGAGAGAACATCAAGAAACGGACGGTGAGGGGCGGTTAGACATAAACAGAACACAACACGTCAAGACACAGAACACAAGACGGACGGCGGCGGGCTAGGCGCGGGGAGACATGCAAGCCGGCCCGTCCGCGCACACATACATCCATGCATAGGTGACAGTGAGCGCAAGGTCAACGGATGGATCGAGGAGGACATTCCGAGGCACAGGACATTCCAAGATACATGATTATCCCCTAAACGCGGATGCGCATGCCGCCGGCGCTGCGGGCGAGATGCGCATCCGCGCAGCGATGTTGAGATTTAGAACTCACCGTGCGGTGTGCAGGCGCGCCGCCCTGCGCTGGCCGCGCACCGGCTCCGCTCGCCTGGCGCAGCGCGCACCGCCCGCGCTGGGTTCTCGGCGCGCTCACTACTCGGTACCGGACCAATAAAGAAGGCACTCGTCAAATCTTCATATTTGCCAATTTAAAATATCGAAACATGAACAAATACGGACTATTCTAATTCGCTACGCCCCGCGTAGTAGTACTACGAAGACTGCTACGAGTGTTATAATTATGTTTCACTCATAGATTGCAGGATTCGGCTGAATAACCTCATAGATCGGTGATTTTTTACCTCATACGTTTGACGCGGGGCTACGGGACCGTTATAAAACACCGTTATCTCGCCATATAAAATGTATGCTCTAGTGTAAAACCAAATGATACGAGTAGGTATATTTAGTATACATATGAATGTTACAAAAAAGTAACTTTTTTACCATACCGTTGGACTATATTAGTAGGATAAAATTATAATTATGTAATGTAATTTAAAAACTGTAGTCTACAAAATCATAAATTTAGGTTTAAGGAACCCAAATATATTATAATTGTTGTAACTTCAATGCATTGCGAATGAAAAGCTGCGCAAATTGCAGTTCAAATCGTCCGATGTGAATATAGTTTTACCAAAAATGGGCAATCATAAATTGAATAGTGCGGTGGGGATAAAACTAGTAGCCACTTTCAAACCGGAGTAGACGCTTTGCCGTTAAGCTACGAATGGTACACGTCGGCAGATCTATTCATGAGTTCCCTTTCTAACACCCTACAGAGCATGTAGGTCATTACGTATGTATCTATGTTTTCCCAGTTTTCAACTTACATTTAATATTACTTACATTTTATTCTTTCTGAATTCTTTATCATTACCATAATCACTTTTATTAAACTTATTATTATTTATATCTATACTTGATTATTAATAAATAATACACACAAGTAAGCGAATTCATGCAGCGCACAATATATGTTTTTTAAATTTAAGAGTAGGGTAATTAATAAAACTATAAAATACCTGTTGTATCCATGTGAGAACGATAGTACAGTGCCCGAGTTAGCGGGCTCCTGTCTAAGGGTAGCGAGTATTGTGAACTCGGGCGATCTGCGCAGGAGTTCCGCAGCGCGCTCGAACGCGCTGCCTTCCACTTGCAGTGAACGAGATTCTCCTAAGATAAACATTCATAATTTAAAAATAGTGTATACTAATGTAAACTTATAAAACCTCAGATCAATTAAAGTAGTTAAACTTTTTTAATTGATCTAAGTATAAAACTGTGATATAAATTCTGTTCACATAAATGGTTACGACATTTGTATATTTTAAAGTATTTTATTTTAGGATAAGTTCCAATAGTTACATTGTGTTAATATGCATTATCTCAAATCTGAAATTAAATCTCATACTTCAAGGTCATGATCATCTATAGATCAACCCCTCAGTTAAATTTTTATGAGTGTATGAAATATGCTTAGCCAGGCATTGAAGCCACGGTTCGAAACTAACCCAACTAATAATAATAAAAGACCTAGTCAGCATTTATTTAGGTTTTCAATGGACAACAGACTAACCGTTAGAAAACCCCCGACTCCAACTATAATTATATAATTTTAGAAAAGAGCTGATATTCTTATACGGCTGGACTGATATTATCCAAACATAGCTAAGAACCACTGCAAGGGAACTGGCTATTAAATGAAACACCGCATTGAAATCGGTTCATCCGTTTGAGAGATACGATGCACACAGACAAACAGACATCGACGTCAAACTTATAACACCTTTTGCATCGGGGGTTAATAAGTGTTATTGAATAATATAAACAACGTGCAACATTAATCGTGTACTGTAGAATCCTATCCATCTATTTGCACTATATAAGTAACACATGTACAGACGCCAGCACATCAAGCTATACCAATCTGTCAAATTTCCCCAAATGAAAGTGAAGCTTATGCATATGTAATAAAGTTGAAAATATATAAAAGAAATTTGACAAATTAGGGTAGCTGGATGTGCTGGCGTCTGTACATAAATACTTATTTTCTTGATCAATCATAGGAGTAATATTATTTTATCTTGATTTTAACGGCGGTTAGTAGAAATTCTCAGTCTTGAAAGTGTGATTTACTTAATCCTTGATACGAGTTGTTATACCAAGGACAAAGACACAAGATTATTAAGTATTGCAGTTAAATAAATCAGTGAAATAATCAGCAGGCATAATGCGGCCTATGTGCTATCTACCATCAGTGATCTGAGTCCTTGGCTGGTAACGATCGCTGGCTATCCGCCAACACAGCTCTATCTTAACTAACCCAATGTTTTACTTTATTTGATAACATTTCTTAGAAATTCCTACATATCTGATCAAATAAATCTTTAGGGTAACAAAATAAATTTATTTGTAACTGATTATAATATACTGGAATATTATTCACACACAGCCACCTCAGCAGAGCTTTTACTAGGGAAACCAGATGACTGATATACTACATATTAACATACTAGAATACTGATGTAAGAGAGCGTTGTGGTGTGAAAGAGGATGTAGTCACAAAGATTGAAAAAGGAATGCTGAGATGGTTTGGCCATTTAGAAAGGCTGAATGAAAGAAGATTGACCAAAGAAGTATACCTGGCCTGTGTGAGTGGAACAACCGGAAGGGGAAGACCTCGTCGAACATTCTCTGACCAAATCGGAGACGTCCTCAAGAAAGGGCAGGTCAGAAGTACCCTAAACCGGCGAGCATGTATGAAGAATATAATGACAGTAGTCGAGGCAAAAGACGTGTGCAAAGATCGTGACAAATGGAAATCCGTTGTCTCTGCCTACCCCCCTGGGAAACAGGCATGAGTCTATGTATGTATGTATGTAACATACTAGATTCAGGACAAACAGAGGAAACGAACCCACGATCTGGCATGAAAGGTAAGTATTTACCGACCATGCTTACCAGAGTTGCATGAGAAATACTTGTGGTTAAATAAGAATGCTGTTAAATTGGAATGTGGTTATATTTATGCTGTGTGGTGACGGCATACAATATCATCACCCCATCTCATCCCATGGGGGGCGTAGAAATCGTCCGAGGGAATACCTACCAGAGAACGGGAAGCAGCGTTTTTCTGTGAACTATGGCCATCAAACTGCGAGCGCCAACCCGTCTGCCAAGCGTGGCAATTATGGCATATCCCCATTCTTTGAGGAGGCTTTTGTCCAGCAGTGGATGTACTTTGGTTGACATGATGATGATGAAATAAGGACGCCCCCGATTCTATGTAATAGTAAGTAAACTAATTTTAAAATTATTGCATTTCTTTCTAACATAGTCCTTATAAAAAGGACAATCTGTAGGTTTGGCAATTTAGTTTAGGCGCGAAATAGTAGTAGGGTATCACACTTATATTATAAAGGCAAAAGCTTGTGAGTGTATGAGTGTGTATGTTTGTTACTTCTTTACGTCTAAATGGCTGGAACGATTTTAATTAAATTTCATATGGAGTTAGCTGACACCCTGGATTAACACATAGGCTTATAATATATAAAGTTTAACGCGAGTAAAACCGCGGGGCACAGCTAGTAATACTATAATCATAGCTAGATGTTCTCACCCTTACATAATTGATCGGCGAGGTTAAGCAAGAAGGCTGGCAGTCAGTCCAAAGATAAGTGATCACCACAGTGGTTTAATTTCTGAGCGTCCCCGTGTTACGGCGGGCACGTTATGCTGACGGTCGCTGTCATTGGATAGCAGTTGTTAAGCCATGGCAGAGGACAACTAGGCTACTTTAACATCTCTGACACCTCCTGACAGACTTTAACATCTTTAACATCTCTGACAAGCACAGCCCATACGATAAGTAAGTACCATAAGCGACACGTTGGAAGACCTGCAGACTAATTAGTGCATTGGTGCGCAGCTTTGGCAGTTAAATTAGTTTTGTGGTGTAAATGACGGAATCGCCAATAAAATCCTCCTGGCTGTATTTCGGATAAGGCAGGTGGCTCTAAGAGGGAGACAAAGTTTTGACTATACACGTGGTGCAGCGGTTAAGACAGTCGCCTCACCAGTTGGAGTCCCGGGTTCGATTCCCGCACAGGCTAACTATCTGTGTGATCCGTAAGTAGTTGTTCGGAGTCTAGGTGTGGTTTGAATCTGTCCGGGTGTAGTATGTATGTTCCTTTATACTGTTAAGTAAGTATGCTCCTTGAGATCCACGTGTCATGTTTTCATTTACATAGCGCTATGTACTAATGCATGAATGCATCACACTAATATTATAAAGGTGAAAGTTTGTGAGTGTGTATGTTTGTTACTTCTTCACGTCTAAACGGCTGGACGAATTTTAATTAAATTTGGTACGGAGTTAGCTGACACCCTGGATTAACACATATACAATAATTTTAAAGTTTAACGCGGGTAAAACCGCGGGGCACAGCTAGTGTAATATGGAAGTCAACAAAAGTACCTACCCGTTTTATTTATATACATCACATGGCGACCATAGCCAGACTCGACAGCTCAAGGCTTCCGTATAATTACTGCGGCAAGCAATAGGAATTTAGGGAAAACGATAAACTTTCATCCATTAATAAAATTGAATTGAATACCATAATTACATATTATGACGTACGTTACATAAGGAATATCTTTTCCAAAATTATTTTTAACAAATCAATTTTAAATTCAGTTTCCGGTCAACATTTTATGTTACGAGTCAATCGCTCCGATACCAACCTCTGTTTTCCCGTTTGAGTATTAAACGGAAAATCTTGTCAGATTTATCTAGTTACAGAGTTCAGAAAAGCAATTTTCTCTTCATTTTACTTCCTAGAATAAGATTTCGATTGAAATCTTGCCAATTAATTACCCACAGGGAGTCTCCACGGTGTGCGTGTAGCTGATTAGACACTTTTATCGCAAGTTGCGAAATATGTTTCCAATATTTATTAGGGACTGATAAATTCTAGAAGTTTTGTTTATTCTTACATTTTACAATAATTGGAAGGACTTCTCGTCAGAAATAATATTACTACTAAACCCAGAATTCGACCCAGCAGACTAACTAGTATTTCCCGTCTGTAGGAATTAACGACATTAACCTGATGATAGCTATAGAAGAACAGTTCTGCGCAACAAAACTGATTTGAAAGAACTTTCCAGTGAAGCAGTGAAGACGTCGTAGGCTTTATACTACTAAATAGGTATATCATTTCATTGTTAGCAAGGTCTTTATGTTAATGAATTTTAGGTTATGGACTATGATTATGTCAAGATATACATATTTAAAAATGATAATGTACAGATGCCAGCACATCCAGCTACCCCAATCTGTCAAATTTATTTTATAGATTTTCAACTTTATCACAAAAGCATAATGTTCACTTTCTATTGAGGAAATTTGTCAGATTGGGGTAGCTTGATGTGCTGGCGTCTGCACAAACACTCCCATGTATTTATACTCGGAGTATTAATGAGACAGGTTAGTTAATGTTTTTAAATATAACGAAAAGTTCCAATTCAAGTTCAATTTATTTTAGTTACTTCTTCATACTTTACTTTAATTAGGTTCTTAATAAATTTGTATTTAAATTTTCTCAACAGCAATTCGTTATATAAAAGACTTTCGTATGCTTTGTTCCCTTTTTAAATAAAGTTTGTTTGGCATATAAGATGGATGCCAAATTCGGATTCTCTCATAAAATGCATCGGATCTGCATTGCAGTATACTCTTGCACACTTTTAAGCAGTCTTTTGATGCTACAAGCAATACACTTTATATTTATATCACTAAAGTGTGTTTTTCTAGTTGTTGATATGAGTTGAAATTATTACTGACTTTTACAGAAAACAATTACAAACATCAAACGTTGGGATTATAGTAATGGGATACCCAATAAAAATTAGAAAGGTTTTACGGCGATAAATGGGACACGGGAAACAAACGAAACTTTTTTTATCGTTGTCATAACACCATACGAAGCTATTTGGTTTCATGTTGATCATGGTCCAATGCAAGCAATTTTGATGGTGAACACTAATTACCTAAAACTCTGTCTAAGTAACTGGAAAACCAAGCCAAATCGTTCACTATGGAAATCTCTAAAATACTAGCATTAGAATGAGATCTAACTAGATCTTTTTATAGTTTTTAGTCACATTCTGATGTACAAGATCAATCCTATAGAATTATTGTTTATTCTATACTTTTGATACCAGTTATTTAAAGTTGTCTCAAAACTCTTTCACTATAGCTTAGTATTTTTTAGACAGTGAGTTCTTAAACGTTAAATAAATTATGTTAACTCTTACACCTAAAAAAACTCGAGTGAGAAACAACTAATGATGTAAAGACTGATAGCTCAATCAGTGTAAACGCTTCGGGTACTGCTATAGGTTTCATATTTTTCAGTTTTAATAAAATAAACAATAGACGTTCATTATATAACCCGACGTTCCATTGATAGAAGACGGCTTACAAAAACAATAATTATATTAAAACAGTTACTAGAATTTTATTATAATAATATAGAACTGATGTTGTAGTGGATTCCAGGTCTAATAGGATTCCCCGAGGAATGAGGGCTGACTCTACCTCCAAGCTGGTAGCAATAAAGCTTATTTATAAATGTACAACGTAGAGACGTGTATCAAACAAAACCAATACCAACAAGATATGGAAAGAACAGAAAATCATTACAATAAATTCAAATTTATTTATTCCTTGTAAGGTGTACCTACCGGTGATTTACAATTTTATAGGTGTGATCATGCGGAATAAGTTGGACATTATGTCCGCCTATGTACCCAGTATACTGAAGTATAAATAAAAAAATAAGTATACATAAGATGTTCAATATTTTTTCTAAAACTAAAAGTTGTAACATCTAAGAGATAAATATATATATTATAAATTTATAATTAACAAAAAATATATTAATATTCAACATTATGAGGGACATATATTTACCCAGCAATAGTCAAGAAATATAATTAATACTTATTAAGCCTTGTTATGCAGATAAAACTACGTAGAGTGAACCTTTAATATATAGCTACAGTTCATAAGTTAATGTTCGGATGTTCACGTACGATATGAGTAGAAAATAAAATTCAATTTTTACCACATAAATTTAACAGACACAGGGTAATTTATACCAATCAAATATTACGATTTAAATAATGCTTTTATAAAATTGCGCATATCTGTTGTACATTTCATCGATACAGCTATTTTTATTATTTAAATTCAAACTGATTACCTATAACTGTATATATACATATATACTAGGTGTTTCTTAAACACCTTAATTAGTATCTTTTGGACACACAATCAAACACGTGTTTCTGTTTTTTAGTAACTCAATACTAAAATATTGAGATATGATAACTCTATGTCACTACGGTACGAATGATGACAACTCTTTTCCACAAATATTAAATTAAAGAAACAGAAATATAAAAAATCTTTCACTAATACCTAATGCCTGAAAACATCTATAAGGATATAAATATATTTCTGGATATCATATTAAATAAAAAGTATAGAATACACGTAATACCCATACGTTAATTCCTATATTGACACATACGTAATTAAGTAGATTGGTTTTGTAACTATAAACGAAAACTAATATTAAGAACTCTTCAATAGTTTTGCTGACATCATCAAGGAGTTATGAAAGTTGAACGAACCTTTAGTAGATTTCTTGTACTGCGGGATGTGTGATATAACTTGGCATAGCTTCATTTTTCCTCTAAATTATACTTCCTAACTTTAATGTCGTTTTAGATATCTATGTGTCAGCAATAAACCACTCACTTCCCGAGAGAAAAATAAAGTGCGCAATTGAGTGAGATTTAAATCACAGAGGGTGGAAGATGACGAAATAATATCTTACATGAATGACGTGTGCCTACCCCCCGTGGCGAGGGTAAATTGTGCGGAAGGGGAGCCCTGGGCCACGGGCCCCGTGGGTGATCCGAAGGCACGCGACTTATCAATGCGAAACAATATACATTTTACAGCATATCAAATGAGACTTCAAACTAATAAATCTGTCGCGGTATCTTTGTACTGAATACGAAAAAGTAATATTATTTGGGGCAGAAAAAGATGCAAATATATGGGACGTATACCAAACTAATGTGTCCTACTAACATCAGATGTTACTGTCGTCAATAATTCGTTTTTATTTGTATAGTAGGCATGTTAATAAATGGTCGCTAGGGACTGGGGAGCGTAGACTCGAGGGTGGCGACATTACCGGCTGGTCACGTGACCGACCTGTCACGAAGACGTCAAACAGCCAGGGGACGGAAATAAAGGGCACTTTTTACAAGCGAGCATTTCGTTATACTAAAACGTGACTAACTTCACCGCAATAAATCATCCTCTCCAATGCCAGTAGTAATATTTGATGATGGCAGATCATTATTTTTGACGACCGCCGTGACTCTGTTGGTAGTGTGTATGTCTCCAAAGTTTACGGATTCGATCCTCGCACCAGACAAATATTTGTATCATGAACATTTTTATTTCTCTTGGGCTGAGTGTTTAGTGCATTACATGTATATATTCACAAAAAGAAAATAAGCAATTCTATCCGTTTTCTAGTGTCCATAGTAGAAGCTTTGTGCTTAATTTGGACTTGATAAGAAAACTAGGTGTGGCTAATTACTCAATAAAACTTAGATAGAGATACCGACACAAACAGAAGAGAAAGAAGTTATTGCATTATTGACCTATATGAAAACATACTAACTAGCCTATGAGCAACTTAAGTTTGGACAGCATTGACGGGGATGTTTTCTACAAGAGAACCTGATATAAGCCAGCTTGCTTGCTACTTCCGTTATATCTCTTATTATCGTAAAGGAAAGTTAACTTGAAATGAGCAGGTAATATACCGGTATGGAGCATCGGATATAAGAAATATTTCATGTAATTTGGGACTAGTCCCTCCTTCTTACACACCACTGCAACTCCTGTAAGCCAGGATCAACAGTGGCACTCAATGAAACGCCATGCATGGCAGTCATGTCCCGGGGAATCACTTTAACTGTTTTAGATCACGCAATGAATTTAATCAGAAATAAAAAAGTAGGAGTTAGGAAATTAATAGTTCCACTTCTCTCCAAAGCAAAGCTGGAGATATAATAATATAAGCTGGAGCCTCATAATACACGAGAATTGCAACTAGACAAGCCTATAGAACTAACTACAACTAGAGAAATTTAAGGGTCTTAAGTGAGCTGTAATATTTGATTGCAATAGTAGGGATGGCATAAACTCAAAATATTTCATGCAAGCCGAAAAAAAATCCCGAGAAATAATGTTATATCAATTTTTCGCCACTAGGACATGCTCTGCAACCATCATTTTAAAAGTGTTCCTTTCCTACTTGTTTGGTTTGCATTAAAAAGTTCTATGTGTTTAACATTGAAAAACAATTGAAATGCATCGTGAATAAAACATGAAACAATTATTTAAATCTCTAAACTCTTTCAATCTAAATAAATTCGCAGTTGAAGTCGATAGACGAAACACTACCCCCGAGTTCGATGACTCACACTCGCGCACCACGTTGTTATATTATTCGCGATATTACGTACATTTCAGTGTTATTGTTCGTGATTGAACGAAAACAATTGAGGGAGAAATTCCCAGATCCCACTGAACAAGCAGTGATTACGTAATCCTTTTGCGCAACAGTCTGATGAGTCTGTGTAAGTGGATTGAATGCTTGGATAGATATACACTCAATGAGATACGCTGTTTATAAATCCACTGTTGCCATCTGTGCTGGTTTTAGTTTCTTTTATATATTTTTTTATTATAACGAAGTGCACCTTGAAAAGGTCAAATTAGATTAATTCATCATCACCAGCCTGATATCGTCCACTGCTGTATATACCTAAGCCTCTTCCACAACGTTGCTACTTTGAGGGGTTTGCTGTAGTCACCGCGCTTGACAGGCAAGATGGCGACCGCTGTTAGGTGGTAGCTAGTACACAGATGGCGTTGCTGCCAGAGTACTTGCTTGTATCTCTTACAACATAGGTTCTATCCATACATTCCACGGGTGTCATTCTTCTGGGCCGGAAACCACACGGCTACATGTTCTTGTAACTTTCTATAATAAAATCAACCTTATAGCTACTAACATAACACAAATTGAATTAATTTTTAGATTATGATTACGCCAGAGGTGTAGAGAAAAGTTAATGTAAGTTTTAGATTTCCTCCATAACCTTTAATCTGTAGTTAAGGCAAGCTACGAGACATTTTAATGCAATATGTATTCGTACACGGTGAACGAACACACCGAAAAACATCCGCCAATATTAACCTATGCCACAGTTGTGATTATAAGACGTCGGATATTATGCAAATACAAAAGTATAATTTGAACGTTTTGCAAAACAAAAATAATACTGAGCAAAATAAACAATACTGATTTTTGGCTCATATTTGGCTCGTATCTTAGAAGAAATAAAATAAAAAATAGAGTACCGACATCAAACTCGTGTGAGTTACGTTATTACTAGCGAAAGGTATCAAAGCATCGCACCCATCACAACGCCGCATTCTTATTGAAAACTCGAATATGAACGAAGAATGTGTATATTGTTATGCATAAAATATTTTTATAATTGACTATTTATTTGACCTTTTAACAAAAGAAATTTATGTGATACATTTATTCTTTATTGCACTAAGAAATACATATTTATATAACAGATTATAATTTAATCTCATGTTCACAGGCGAGCTTAACTCAACTATGAGTTCTCTTCCAGCAAACCTTTATCAGAGTGAGAGCTTACATTTATTGGGTTACAAATAGTGCACAACAATGAACTAACTGATAAATAAATATTGATATTGAAACTGACTGATAACTGATAGATAAATAAATATTAACTGCCTGCCTGCTTAGCTAATTGAGAAAAAGTGTTCTTTGATTTTTCTCTTAAACACGTCAAGAGATGTTGTAGCGCGAATTGAACGTGGAAGAGCATTCTACAAACGCACTGCTCGAACAGTAAATGGTCCGTCATACCGGCTTGAGGAGTGAGAAGACATTCGAAGAAGAAGTGAAGTGGTTGAACGACAGATTTTTGTATTTTTTATATGAAATTGAATTAAGAGTAAATTAAATATCTTTTTTTTATGCATATTCCGGTCACATGTGATTAACTGCATTAATACTTTGTGCAGTTTGATCGTGCATGATATCCGATGTCAAGTTTTTATTTTATTTTATTCATTACCATTTATTAATTACCTTAAGAGATTATTCAACAAAAAAAATAAGGACAATACAGAAAAATGTGCCACTGGAACTCGTAAATTACAGTATATCAGCTGTTTTGAAACGTTGCCAAATCCTTTCTACATCCTGTAAATAAAATACCCGTAAATAATATAGATGGTAATAGTATTTTTATTCTCTTTTCTACCTACCCAAAATTTTATTTTTCAACTGAAGTGACAGAAATTTCCGGTTAATATACTTTCGTCTCAGGTGAATGTTTATCATAGATATACGGTAATTAATCATCACATGAGTTAAATGACGTCCACTGTTGGGTAAAGGCCTCCCTCAAAATTATCCTCCATGCCGTCTTGCGCTCCCGCTTTGATCGTCGGTCCATGTTGTTGAGGGCCTCTTCTTCACTTCATGGTCGCTACTAAAAAATAAGTTGATAGTCTGCAACCAGTATGTGTTGCGAGTCATAACTTACGGATCCGAGACGCGGTCGCATACTATGGGCCTCATAAGAAGGCTTAAGTCACCCAAAGAGCAGTGGAAAGTAATATTTGCGTATCCAAGTAAGATTTATTTCGTTTAATTCACTACAGGCACCCTGCACCCGTTTAACCACTACAATACGGTGGTCATATCACTAAATCGTTTCGATATTATATATCTTCCCCACATAAAGTCTATAATAACACCCTGAAAATACAAACGACGTATATCAAAAGCTCGCAATAACAGAGATGAAAAACATCTGGTTTATACAGACTCGCTTTCCATGGAAATGATGAATAATGTATTGAGTCCGAGCTCGTGCCGCACCCGCGGGGATCTCCCCTAACTTCAATTATTATTTAATATCAATTAGTCCTAGAGCTCAACCTGATAGAAAGTTGAAAAATGAGCCATTGTTACAAGACCTGCAATATCTTTAGAAACGTGTGGTTTTTTGGGAACAAATCGAGTTCATCGTATACTGGAACTGGCAACCCCAGACGGACTATAAATGACTACGAGGGTTAACAGAATCTTAAACTGATTCATATTTCATTTGTCTATTGCTGAAATAACATAAGGGGAAGATCCCGTATTCAATATCTACAAAGTAATTTTAATATCTTGAGGGTTTATTATAAAAATAAAGGTGTTTATTTATTTTAAATTATTGAGAATTAATCCAGTGTCCTCAAATTTAATTTTAATCTTATGCTATTTTGCGTGAATTGGAAATATTAAGTTAAAACTATCTTTTATTTTGAACTTGAACAATAAGCACCTAAGCAACTTAAATAATAAAATGTTAACTATTCTTCTTTAACTTATTAAGAGGAAGAATAAAGTGAATTTTCCCAATAGTATCGATTTTTAAATTTATTTATTTCCAGAAGTCCCATGTATATTTTTTATTAACATGACGTTTAAAGTTAGTCTTATACAATAAAGAAACAAATCTGTGAGAGCAATTATTTGTGTTAAATTAAGGAATATTCATAGATGTGTTATGTACACACGGCTACACATCAAGCTACACATTTCCAGTATAAGCTGAAAAACTCTTTCAAAATTACGTTGTATAGGATTTCCATACAATGACAGCCAGACAGACAGACGGTCAGCTTATATTGGAAATGTATAGCTCTATATGTAGCCGTGCGTACTCACAATGATTTTTTATCTGGTTTTATTGAACAAAATAATCAGCGTCAAATTAATTTAGCTTCCTAGATGTTTTTCCTTTCTTACACAATTTTATAATTGCAATTCACATCAGATTGGACAATAACATGGATATGTTCGGATTTAATTATTATACATGACCCCATGAAACTGTTTGGGGGCCATAAACAAATATTGACAATGGCATGTGTAAACAATCATTGTGTCTCCCCGCAATGTAATATTTTATTGGCAATAGTTTGTCACTTCCTCGCACGAGTCGCCCATTGCCTGAGAATATTACAAATTCTAACAATAAATTAAATTGTTTTTGTGTTGAAATTCAAACAATTAAGTATTATTTTCATGGATATTCCCAACAACAAATCCACTCGTTGCATACTTATAAAATAAACAAGATGTTAAATCACGCCTTAATCTGTGGTAGTCAATACGTAGTCTGAGTCGCCAAAGAGGTAAATCTTAACATTTCGTACGTACGTACATGTAGTCCGTAAATTAATAAATCTTAAAGATTAAATATTACAACCTCCGTATGAGCCTGCCTACCTGATATCAATTTTATTATTGGCACTAACTAGAAGACCAGATGATGACAAAAGATTATGTATACATATATAAATTACCGAAAACTTCTCTTTTATTTATCATAAAAGAGAAAATATGAGTAACTGTCGTATTGGTTAAGAGGTTGTAAACATTAATAAGTGAATTTTCTGACAATTACATAACCTTCTGTTTGTTTGAAGAATGTTCTACAGGTGTATTATATAAAATTACGAGATAATGCAATCCCATCTCAAAGCTACACATTTTAATTGCAATTTTTTTTAAGTTTTTTGATATCTGCATGTTTTATTGAAGTTACAGTAGAATTTACGAATGATAGGCTATAATTTATAAAATTTTACACGTGTGCGGACTGTGGAGCACAGCTAGTGCTAGATAAAGGTGTCGCTAGCTGTTCTTAAGTCTCTACTATATTTTTAATTATGGGCCAATTGATACTGCATATCATACATATTTTTACTAAAATAACCGTGAAAGCCGCTTCGCAATAAAAATACTCTAACATTAGCAGACATTCCTGAAACACATCGTGAAAATCGTTATTAACGTAAATTACTGAAAAAAATGCAAAGTGCGAGTCGGCCGTCGCCTTATTGAGAGAAGACTTTATACAGTTGGCGGGTTGATTATGTTTATACAAAATAAAGAATTTTGCATCTGTGTAGCATGAAATATTACGTTTCCGACAGCAGTGCAACATTGTGCCAGATAGACAGCAGAGCTCCCTTTAGCCATGGAAGGCTCCAGAAACCACATTAAATTCGGTTTACCTGAAGCTATAATACCATAGATAGACAGACATACAAACACATACTGTACTTACCTAAGTAAATGATTCATTACAAACAAAGAAATTAATTAACTAGCAATCGAGTACCTGCCGCTGAAAGAGCATTTAGAAGCCTTATAATGAAAGGTATCTAGCGTATCTGTACTGTCGTTGGCTTAATGCGACTTACACGACAGAATATGATCTAGAATAATTATAACAATTGATAACTTAATAATTTTATACGGAAAATGTTATTGTTTATCTACATTGACATCCAAATATTTTACGCGTTCTTATGTACACCGGCTACATATCAATCTATACATTTCCAATATAAGGTGACCTCTCATTGTATGGAAATCCTATTCAACGCGGAATAAGCTCATACTGGAAATGTATAGCTTGATATGTTTCCGTGTGTACAACTAGTTATTTACCCCGTTGAGCATAAAGAGGCCATGCATACCAATAGGTCGTTCAATAATTATATACCTTATTAATAATATGACTTGACTTGAAACATTTTCACTACTTGA
This sequence comes from Pseudoips prasinana, assembly GCA_951640165.1. Classification (NCBI taxonomy): domain Eukaryota; kingdom Metazoa; phylum Arthropoda; class Insecta; order Lepidoptera; family Nolidae; genus Pseudoips; species Pseudoips prasinana. The sequence continues at coordinate 13,852,437 of OX621239.1, forward strand.
ATAGGGAATGAAACATTTATTTGCCAAAATATAGGTACAGGGTTCTTGGGTACATTATAAAATTATCCAACTTTATTTGACATAAATATATCGTGCTAAAATTTTATGCAAAGTCAACTAATAATATAAAACTAATGGAATTTCTAACACAAAAAGACAATACAGTATAATTAAGAGAAACCAAAGAGACTTAACTGTTTAGAGAGACTCACTTGTTTTAAAAAAGATTACAAGCATGTAAAATTTTAACATTTCAACTGAATAAAAACATCTGTCACTTAACCAATTGTACAGGGTCCTATTAAATTCTATGTGATTTTATTTCCTTACTGTTTCGGGTAGTTTGTTACGTATTATTATCAGCATTTATTATTGCATTTTTCGTCACAAAGCCTCAGTCTACTTCGTGGTTTGAGTAAATTGACTACCTGATAAGACGGTATGGTACGTCTTCCAGTTCCTAGAGAGGTAAACTATAATTTAGTAGCACCAAGTTCTATTATTTTATGCAGTACGTGATATTTCAAACTGAATAGGTCAAATTGAAGTGGTAATAAGGATAGTAATGTGATATACTTACTCGCCTTGCATACACCAGCAAAATCAGAAACAAATCTATTTATGTCAACGTCAATCTAAATCAGTCTACCTAAAATTGGATTTCCAGGAACATATTTCGAATATCTAATTTAAGTATTTGTTTCTTAACTCTTACTTTGTTATGTCAGGTTTTTTTTAGAAAAAGATTAGTTATATTTCTTACAGAATATTTTTGATAATATTAAAAGGAGTAAAAAAATTATATTAGTTTTTTTATGCTTTAGTATCGAAATCTTTAGTTAGAGTATACGAATTTTTATCTCGCTTAATACGAGGTTACTCGTGTGCTCAACTTTCCTGAAACAATTAAGCTCAATAAGTCACGCCCACTACGGCCTGCTATCCAAGCTATTTATTAGCACTGTCGCAGTCCTTGACATACACGACGCGTCGTGACGCTACGCCCCGAACCACTAGACGTGCATGAATTTAACTCACTGGGATGTCAGAGGCATCTGCCTACAACTATGCTAGTGACGGGCATCTGTATTCCATGAATAAAACACGTAGGTATGTTTTGTATGACGATCTTCAAGTGGCCAATTATGAAAAAGAAACTACATGTTACAACTTCTGCAGTGCTTTTTTGTATAGCGAGAGGTGGCCCTTATGTATGAATTTACTAAAACTAAACGTATGACCTAGGACGAGCTCTCGACGTGACATGCGACACTAAGATTGGTTAATTTCGTGATAAGTTTTGTCAATCATAATGCTTCGTTACCATCAAGAGTTTGAAGTTGATGAGTTGATGCAATGCTTTGCTCTGGAGAGAAGTGGAACAAAAACTCTCAAACTCCTTGTTTCTTTTAGAATCCTTTGTGGGATCCATGAGACAAAGCGTTTCCCCGGGACATGCTTGAGCCGCACCACTCAGTGTCATTTCATGGTGTTCCTCAGTTGATTCGGGCTGAGGAGTTGCTGTGGCGGGTAAGTAGGAGGGACTAGTGTCCAAATTATGCAATGTTATATAGAATTGACCGTCTAAATCTCATTCAACTCAGCTACTACGAGCTATATTATCGTTTATCAGCTTATACAGTACAAGTGGGACAAACATTTCTTAAAATAGTTGAGACGGTCTACTGGAGAAAATCAACATCTTTCATAATATTTTATTCGTCGATCCCACATAAGTTTGATTTAAATAGGGTCAGAGAGTACTGTGAGAACGTAGTTTGGAAAACACTGTTCAAAGGATTGCCAATATTTGTTCATCCACATTTAGTCAATATGCTAAAGCTTTTGCGTGGTTCCCGTTTGCAAGTGTGACATTGCGTCCCTAATCCGGCTTTTGGCGTTTGACACTTGAAGCAGCAATGAGACAATATGGCACCGGCGGTGATCCCCACAAATTAGGGTGCACAACACCCTTCGACAATTACAACATCGCACGTAACTTGCTTAATGGTGAGGATTAGGTTACAGAGTAAGTGAAATGCGAAAACGTTCCCCGACTGCATAGGGTTGCTTGCTGCCCTCAAACTGGAAATGAGAATGTTTTGTGACTTGTATTTAATTAATAAATTACCCTTACATAGCTATCGAGTTTCGTGCTTGATATTTCCTTTGAACTTATCATTAGTTTTACTAACCGACTTTAAAAAAGAAGGTTATTCATTCGACTGTGTGTTTTCTAACATTTTTGTGTATCATAATTTTTTTTATTCAGCGGGCAAGAGTTAAGTAAATTTGAAAAAATGTGAAAAAAATACCTAAGTTTTAGGTATTTTTTTCACATTTTTTTAAATATCTAAACTACAAAAACTAAACTCTTAACTCATATTTTTTTTATAATTAACTATGTTTTCATTTATTACGTTTCGCATTTTTAACATGATTAACTGAAAACAAGTTTCAGGCATCTTTAAAAATTATTTTAACTATAAATTATTTTCCTCACCCGCACTTAAAATTTATACAGTTCATTTTAAAGATGTCCTAAACTTATAATCACTCGTAAAACTATTTATAAAAAAAATACCCGACGTGGTAATTTTTTCATGAGACCTACGAAACTCTAAAGTCTTTGTTCATTCCTATTTTATTCCTAAATCAAGTGAAAACGTTCGCCAGCCCTGGGGGTTGTGACAGCGTTCAAGGCAATTTAGAGGCGAGTTAATGACTGCTCTGCGTGAGGGAACGGATATTTGCCGGGTGGATTACTCGTCGCCGTCAATAATGGTCTCTCACCGGGACCACGACCACTAGCGGCTTCACGGATTACCCATCAATTTACATCAACAAGTCCGTGCTAATTGATTCGTTACATACGTTTAGTTAATTTTTTTCTTTATTATCCTTATGAGTACCTATGTAAGTAGTAATATAAAGTAGTGCCTGTTACGGTGAGATGTGAAAGAACTTTGTACACAGCAATTGTACAATCCCACAATTCATAGACAGAAAGAAAACCACACATGTCTAGTTGTGCTGTTTGGTGACAGAACCTTACACTACTTCTCATTTTGAGTAATTTTATAGCGATAGTTGCCCTACAATATTTACCATTTCTTTATTTTCAACAATCATCTGACACATGTCTTCGCAATTCTTTTGTACGTGATCTATCGCGATGAACAATTCACAAAGGAATAAGGAGTGCACAATAGATATTCTTCCTCCAACAACAATATCGAACAATAACAATCAGGAAGTAAGATCGAAAGCACAGCACCACATCAATAAATTCATATATTTATTAAAATACTATATGATTTCAATAATATGAATGATCAAACATTGTATAATGGCTCCGAAAATTGGGGCATAAAATTTTTGTTTATTACAAAAACGTTGAGATGACATCTAGACGTAACTACTGATGATATTCAGACTTTAAGAAAGACTTCCTATTGTCCACGACTCTGTTTATAATCCAATAAACCTACCACATAATAAATGCACAGTATTTCCTGCGGCGTATCTTTAACTTTGTGATCTACTGTTAATATAGCAAAAAAAAATGTTGTAACGGTTGTTACAACATTTCTTTTTATTTGAAATTATAAGGATACTCAAGTTTCACAACGGTATGTATTCGATTGACATTGCTTGTGATATTAATTAAAAAAACTTGTGTGTACTTATGTACACGCTTTAGAAGTTATACTTCTTAATATAAAACTTGAACATAGTTATCAATTTTCATACCACCTAGAACTAACGTCATGCTGTTATTTTTACGTTGCGCGCGCATCGTAAAAATTCACTCTCATACCACCTAGAACTAACTTCATGCTGTTAAATTTTTTGGTGTCGGTGTGCGCGCGCATCGTAAAAATTCACTCTCATCATTTTTCTCCATCGCGCCAAAAGAAGTATAACTTCAAAAAAAAAGGATTCTCAGTCTTTTTATTTTTATAAGTATTAGGGTATTATATATAGGGTATTATATATTATATAAGGGTATTAGTTATAAGTAAATGATGTTGAGTAATGCAATTGTACGGCTTAAATTAGATACTTCTTCTGTATGTATAATATTCACTCTATTTGTGAAACTTTTTTTTTTATATCAGCGAGCGACAAACGAGCAAGTGGATCACCTGATGGTTAGTGATCACCGCCGCCCATGGGCAATCGCGACACTAGAGGAGTCGCGGCTGCGTTGCTGGCCTTTAAGAGAATTAACGCTACGCCCTGCCTCTCTTAAAAATATATAATATAATTATTTAACTTTACCACTAGCCAATTTAGTGATATTATTTGAATATCACTATTATTTTGTACATTCATAAACCTACCTTTAATCAATTCGGTGCTTACGAAATTCATATGGAGTTTCAAACAATGCTGATATGAACAATAAGGGTAAAAGGCCAATACATTCATTAAAAGTTGCTAAAGTTACAGGACAAAAATGTCTAAGCTCAACCGACTTCTGAATAATTGCATTCGGTTCATCTTCCTTCATCCTAGAACCCAAACCATCTACATCACATTTGTTATCATAACTTTACGGAGCCACTAGCTGTGCCCCGCGGTTTTGCCCGCGTTAAAGTTTATAAATTTCACTACCAAATTTTATCCAAATCGCTCCAGCCGTTTAGACGTGAAGAAGTAACACACGTACACACTCACAAACTTTCACCTTTATAATATTAGTGTGATACTAGTTGAAGGTCCCTCCCTTTTACATAGCCTGTAACTAAATTTAAAAAGCTAATCCATATTTTATAATGCAGTATTTACACAATGCCAATATTGTTATGTAGCATAAAGCTACAAGTAGCGTATTGCTAGTCGATTACGATAACAGCACACGACCTAAAGTAATCAAATTAAAACTCCTTAGTATTGCAAGTGACACGTAAAATATATCGATATAGTGACACGTAAGACAGGGTTGTAGCTATATCAAGAACTTCTTGCTATTGCTTGCTTATAAACCTTACTATTGTACAAACATAAAAGAATCATTAGGGTTTTTACATACGGGTCAATTATGTATTCAATACACTCCCCAATCAAACAACCCTGTAATAAAAAAACGTAAAAGTCTATTTCTCTATAGCACCTTCCAGAACACTACTACATAATTAAATTGGTGTATATTTGTAAATATATAACGTAAATCACATCAAAACATAAAAGTGAAATGTGAATAAATTAAAAAAAAATCTTACCAATATTATAAATGCGAAAGTTTGTGAGTGTAGAGGTATGGATGCTTGTCACTCTTTCACGTAAAAAGTAGCAAACTGATTTTGATTAAACTTTGTACTAATACAGCTTATACATTCGAATTACACAAAGGCTCTAATTTATAAAGTTTAACGCAGGTGGAACTGCGGGGAACACTTAGTTTTCAATAATGCGTTCACCGACAAAATAGTCGAGATCTACATGGGTACCAAGTACAGTGTTCACTGTGGATTTCAAGTTCACTTAATACAACATAGGTTACAGGTATATCAGTAGTTAATTATCGCGGACAAATAAATGTCGTTAACCATTATTCAGTATTATTTACGTTAAACAATGTAGTATTATTCAAAAAATTGTCTTGTTTTAGGTGTAGTCTCAGTTCTAACTACAGCCCTGTCAAAAGAACATTAAAACGTAAAGAGGCGCGCCTCCAGCCGGCTTCACTAATGGACGACTCGGCTACCACGACCCCAAGTGCAATCGAATGAAATTGCAGCTGAAAACTATTGCAGTCGCAAGTCAATGTTAGCTTTCCATTATCGTAAGTTCTATCTTCACATGTCTTTCGAATTGATAAACAATTTTGTTCGGGTCGGTCGAACATAAATAAACCATAATGAATTTATAGACAACTTGAATAATGCACTTTACTGTAAGTAGCCAATGCTTAAAACGCACATCATTTGGAAGTATTTTTTCTCCAATTTCATTGTTACTTAAATACATTAATATAAGAATTAATCATAATGTACTCCCGGTTGAATTTCGGCTACGGCGGGCAGTCTCAATGATGACTATCCATCTGCACGGGACATATTGTAGTGGACTAGTGTGTGTGCAAAAATAAGGGCACTTTATATTCCATCACTTTTATAGTCCCATGGGACGACCGGAAATAGGTCAAGTACAGGACAGAGTGCTTTACGTACTGTTCGCAATGATGTTCAGAATACTGTTTACCCTGCCGCGCAACCTGGGCATGATTGAGGTGACTCTCTGTCTAAGTATGGCTTTAAAGCTATATGTATGAGCCTGAGCAAACATTCCCGATACACTACAGTAGCGTGGCAACCTCAGAAAGATCCTAAAACCATTATTATACTGGACGCGCAAGATGTTGTATGTTCACTGGGTATACCTAACCGATAAACTGCACGTGTAAAAACATTGGCAATATGCTTAAAAATAAGGTAATTTTAACCATAACTAAGTCAGTGCAGCGTGCAAGTCTGCGGGCCAGCATATTACGTCTTACTGATCGCCAACGCCCTACGCTGCCTTTCCATGTATCAACAAACATATCTTTAGTAACCCAATGACCTAAGCACTTGAACTCTGTGACTTTATTACTATTCAAAGTTATTCCCCCAAATTGAAGAGCTGGAAATGCCTACGGTACAACATTGTCCGATTTAAAAAGAGTGAAGACTCTTCTGATATATGTAAATTTTCAAAGTACATTTTATATGGGGTCTGAAAACTCGTCATTTCATGTGTTTAAGAAACTGATATTCCTAAGCGTATTTTTAACAACTTCTTGATCAGCTAGATGGAGTTTCGCAAGCGTACAGGTATAATGAACGTACTATAATATGACTTGTTGTTGAAGAAGGAAGTTGTAATCACCCTATCCTAATTTGATACGTACAAATACGGCAATCGTGACACATGATCAGATCTTTGATGTTAAAAGAAACTGACGCTTGATTCAACCATATGCTATACGATTGTTATTCTCAGCTTTTAACTGTACTTCTTCTGAAACTTCCCAATACTGACAGTCAGCGGACCATGACCCATCATGAACTTCTTTAATCATTTTCGACTTCCTATGGGGATTTCTCCTAACCATTCATCATCATCATTACAGCTAAAAAAGTCCACCGCTGGACACGCCTCCCCCAAGAATCATCTTGCCATAATCGCTACGCTTAGCAGACGGTTTGGCAATCGCAGTAAGATGGACATAGTACTCAGAAGGAAGATGCTGCCCGTTCTCTGGTAGATATCCCCTCGGGTCGTCTTCTACGACCGCCACACGATGAGTTGATAAACTAACCATTGGTTATTAATAATTTAATTAAATTATAGTAACAGATTACCTTGTAATAAGTATGCGGTGCGCTGTGGCTGCATTCCCGGCGCGACGGAAACTCCGACGCGTGACGTGTTGTGCAGCGACAGTGCGCCCAGCAAGTCTAGCTCGGTGGCTGCAACAACACACAACCAATATTAGCATACTAGTTATGTCATCAGCAAATGTATGAGTATTTATATCGACTCTGAGTAGGTAGATGGCGGTAGCTTTTGTGGTACGCCTCGAAATGGGTGACAGCCTGGTACATTCCATGTATGATTTGAGGCAACGCGGCAACAATCTGAATAAGATCCCCAATACACATCATACAAAAAGTGTGTTTTCGTTAACCGTTTTAAGACAGCGTTAGATATCAAAGATAAATGATTTCTAACGTTGTTGTAAAGTAGCTGTAATAATAATAATATCCTGGCACATTATTCACACACGGCCATCTGATCTCAAACGAAGCAGAATTTGTACTATGGAAACCAGACAACAGATATACTACTTGTCTTTAATAATTATTTTCTATAATCCTAACTCCGTAATGTTTTAACATACGTGTATGATGTTTGTATGAAAATTTTGCATAATAGAAATTCGTGGAACGCGACTACTAAAAATGTCTTACGGATATGATTTCCACTTTGGTCATAAACAGGTAACGCGGGATTTGTTATTCTTCGAAAATCCTTTTCTAGTCACCGAAATCTGGAAACATAACCTAGCCATGAAAATTTCCATTTCCAAGCAAAAAACGAGTTGTAATTTAAAACAGCTGAAAAGAAAGGTTAAATCGATTGCCGTGAAATGCTAAGAAAATATTCGAAAAATATTTCCATTAAGCGTGCTGTAAGATCGTATTCAAATTGATCCACCCAGGTAGAAAGGTATATAGATACCAATATACAGAAAGCGTACACTCAAATAAACTCTTAGGTCTAAAATATGACATGATACTGACATATATTTCTCTTTTAACGTCATTCTAAACACAGAATTATTAAAATATTTAGTCCTCGAGACTAATACGGTCTTATAGGCTATCTTTACTCATTACGACAGTTACCTGGTATCATTAAGTCGTTCCCTGAACAGTAATCTCATGTGTATAGCCTGTGTCTGATTCGTTGTTCTTATCCCATATCTAAGGATCAGGCGTATCAGCCTTCTGTCCTTGCTATAAGCACTAATGTATTTGAATACTCAAGTGCTAAATAAATATTACGTTTTTTATAAATCTCGATACGAATATTCTAGACATCACTCAATATTCCATTTCCTACCATGTTTGAGACACGTCACGCATTCTGTTGTTTCACATTCTTGTTTCACCAGCTATTATTTTTTATGCAATGAATTGTTTACGACCTAATAAAATTGAATAGTGGCCTACATTCCTTTAATCGATATACAAGTGCCTCAAGGATTCCAAAATTCAGAGGCAGCAGCTTCGTGTACCTATGAATACGATGAATACAGTAAAAAATATACCGGTATTTATTGGCATCTCATTGAATCGAAGCCTGTTATTTCGATCATGCTTCAAACTATAAATTATGAGTTGACAGGTCAATGTCAATCGGAAGTTGAAACAAAATTCCACGAAAGCTTACTTTGAGGTCAGCTATAAATACATTACGAATTCTATGCATATAAACGGGGCTTACGAAGAGACGTTAAATGTATGTACTTATAGACTTTGAGGTAGTTACCACCTATCTATCATTATAACCCGGTTACGTTGAAACTCGTAGCTTGCTACGGCGCGTAGCTACAACTAGGCTACGGTACATTTCGGTACATAAACTGCTACGGAATATAACTACAAAGTTGTTAAGATTTATAACGCAGCAATTTGGCGTAAAACAATTTTAACGAGTTAAAAACTTTGGAATAATATACATTGTATAGTTTCATGGTGAATAATTTTCGTTATAACGTAGCAAGTAGGTTAACAATATTTGCACATACTTTGGGCAAATCATTTAAGTATTTTTGTTTAAGGTTTTTTACCTGTAGGAAGTAGTTCTATCTCACAAAATTAAATGTCATCCTTATTCCCAACTAATGGTTTTCAATTAATAATGGAGGTCAGCAGCAGAATAATCTTTACAGCTACTATTAATCATTAATGGTTACCTTATGTCAAATATTTACAAGCCGCCCCGTAGACCAGTTTCTGTCATTGCTTCAAGATGGTTCTGTAGACTACAAACGAAAATTAAAATTATACGTGGTTTCCGAAGCAGATGGACTTTAAGCTTAACTTAACCTCGCCAATCGATATTAGAGCGATGAAGGCTATTCATTAATAGCCTTCCTGAAATTAATGCAAAACTAATGCACTATAGGCTTAGTATTTACCTATTTTAACGACTGTTTAATTCTACCGCTTTGCTGCTTAAGCCCCAAATCAATAGATTGTGTTCATTCAACATGAATCTTCGAATTTCGGCTTCAATCAAAGTGTGTATTCAAAAATATTTCCTAACTACCTTTTATTGACACTTCCACAGTAACTATTCTACTAGAGTACAAAAGAAAAACTGAAATGTTTTTCCTTTGACAGTCATTTGAATAACACTCGGTATTCTCAGTCTTAATTTGTTCTTCAATTAAGGAGCGTCAGAGATTGTGTCAAGAGCTCGCGTGTCGCGGTTCAAGCCCCAATTTGTGACACGAGACTCATGCCTTTGGTACGTCTCATAGCTTCCGCTAGGGGAGATATGGTAGTCAACATTAATAAGTCACAAAACCATTACTTTTGTATTACATTGGCTATAGAAATTTATTTCGCGATTTAAAAACGTTTTAGTCTGACTGCATTCTCTCATTACTAATTACTATAAGGAATACACAGTATCAGTTTGATATGTTGGTTTTATTTTCTGTTCAGATGATCTGATTTATTCTTTAAAGAATATAATATTCTCGGACATTATTAATACACACGGCCATCTGATCACATACTGATCAGAGCGAGAACAACGGAACGGAACGGAAACCAGATAACTGAAATACTACTTATACTTTTCTTTTGTAAATACATACTTATATAGATAATTACACCCAAACTCAGATCAGTTCTGATGGGACGGCTACGCCAGGGACCGGGGACAACTCATTCACGTATTGTGTGCACCGAGAAACAAGCTTACACCGCCAACTTCCAGATTTTTTGCCGCGGGGTATGGTTCATTTTAGGTAAATCCTAATAATATTTCATAGCCCAACCCGAGGTTCGGATCCAGCTGTGAATAGTAACTCCACATTGCACAATATTATATTTACATTCATTTCATTTATTATTTCATTTAAAAAAAATTTAATCAATCCAAATAGGTAGTTAACATAACTATAATCATTATAATCTATTTTCATATACATTTACGCTTTGAATTGAGAATAATGCTATAAAACTAAAGTTTTATAGTTTTGAAGGTGTTTTCAATATGATATGATCTTTCACATGCAACTGTTAATATATCAGACGGCCATGTTTCCAGAAAACAAAGCCGATGATTAACACCTACATCCTCCAAAAGGGTGGTAACAAGGGAATCCTTAAATATCTGCCGGTGTGTATGGTTCGTAATTTAACGCAGAGCGCCTACACCGGATTGGCAGAAGGTGCTTGATCAAAGCCGCCCGACTATTTGATTTAAGATTTCCCATTTTGGAGATTAGATTTATGCTTTCCATTGCAAATAAGACTATAAAACTAACGCATTACCGTCACTTTCAAAACGTAGTTATTATTAAGTAATTAATATTTAACTATTATTTTTAATTTTACCTAGAAACCGACCAACTAGCAGCAGCAGAAGGTTTTCATCAATAATTTTACAAATCTTGTAGGCGACCCAATTCTGAGAGTACCGTTATACGATTCAAGGTGCCGCTGATGTGTAGAAACAGATTTTCATTGAGAGGCTATGAACACTTGAACCGGCTACATGCACGGGATCAGGGACAGAGGACATACGTGTCCTTTTCCTATCCTAGCTAACCTGCAGTTTTCACTAGTAATAGCCTACATGAACGACCCAAAGTATAATAACAGAAAGAAACTCCGGGCGTGCTTTCTTTTTATCTTTTGTATCATATAGAAAACGAAAACAATAAGATAATGGCTACAGAACGGAAAAAGTAAAAGATATTCCATTGAAGAGTTCTTGTTTTAACGGGAACAAGTACTCACACTGACATTGCCTTTCTGTTTGCCCTACTATACAATATCTGTGCCAACAATCTTCAAATATATCTACGCTTTTACTTTATCTTTCATACTAAGGAAAACATCATTATTTAAGATCAACATTTGGCTATTCATACATAGTATATTAATGCATTGTGTGTTGTATCATACAAATTTTATAAGCCACAATTGAAACAGCGATTCAATGTAAGTCTGGGACTGTACGACCACCTGCAAACGCTTAAAGTTAATATTTAGGTTACTATATAATTTAGAAATTGTTGTTAATGTATGTATCTTGTAAGTGAATTAATTATAATTTATTTATTTTCCCGTCTTAGGGAATTAAATCCTTGTATCGCAGGGGACTTAACAAACATGTAATTAACGGACACACCCAGACTCAGAAGAACAATTTATGAGTCACACAAATAGTTGTCCTGTGTGGAAGTCGACCTAGAAACGCGGGTGCTCCGAAGGATACGCGAATACCAACTTAATAGCCGCAGCATTTTCTTATAATTGAAGATACATTGTAACAATAAATACTATTAAGCTTATGTATCATATAATCTTTGTTGGACGATTAATTTAAAAAATAAAACCTTGTAATAAAAGTAATATCAAATGACAAACAAATTGTTAACACAGATTACTTGATTCAGTGTGACAGGATCCTATCGTGGTTCAAAGACTTGAGTCCTTGATCGTGCCTTAATTGTTTGCTTAACCTGTTTAAGGTAGCATATCAAAGCTATTGTATCGTCAGCCCCAGTGGAACGGGAGCGGGCGCCGGCGCGGCGGCTGTCGCCGACACGTCTGGCCCTCCCTTGCCGATACGGCTACATAAAACGAGATGCTCCAGATTGCCTCGTAAACCGTCGTTCTGCAGTCTTACGTCTCTGCAGCCTTATATCTATTATTACGATTTATTTAGTTATCCATAAAATGACACTTTGTTGCCTTAGATCTGATTTCTATACGTAGCAATGATCATATATTAATATGTATGTACTCGTATCTCCAAAGAGCTAGGTGGTTTTAAAATTAATATTGTTCCACCCTCTTATACCCAGATATCCGTGCGTGAGATATTGTGTTTTCGCTAGGTTCTTGGAAGACATTCAATGGAATATGACTTAACATTTTTGTAAGTAGGTTGTAAGAGGTAGTAAACCAAACGTTGAACTTACAAATATAAAAAATAAACTGGCTAAGTGCGAGTCAATCTCGTATACCGAAGGTTCCGTAAAAACTTCTTCTTTGTAAAAACTTCCAATTAACGGTTTTTGATTTTATTATGTCCTTTACTTATACATTTCTTCTGGTCAAATTTTCTTGATTCTTAGACAATGGGATATTTTTTGACTGTCTTAGAAGTTTTCATTTACAGAGCTTGAAGGGACTGTCAACCCGAGTATGTGATATTAATTTTAACTTGATGCCTCCACGCGTACTTGAAAATTAGAGTGTTGTCAGATAGACTACGGACAGAAAGAGTTCATGCATTCCTTTTAACATACGGAACCATATAAAGATGATTAAGTGAGAAACTTTCAACATAAAAGAAATAGTCCTATTTCAATAAACCACTGCTAGAACACAATTTAGATAAAATCTACTTTCTCGTGTCATTTTATAGGCTAAATATATGAAAATAAATCCTCTGAAGTACCTTTTATCCATTTAACCTATCCATGTTACATACAATAAGCACAGTATACCATTCATCAAAAATTTGAGGACGGCATATAATTGAATGCGTATTCACCGGTTGCTAAGATACTACTATATAAAAATAAGTCGGGTTTTCCTTCCTGACGCTATAACTCCAGAACGCACGAACCGATTTCCGCGGTTTTGCATTCGTTGGAAAGGTCTCGGGCTCCGTGAGGTTTATAGCAAAGAAAATTTATAAAATTTAACGCGAGTAACACCGCGGGGCAAAGCTAGTTGTGTATAAAAATGACAATTCTACCGTTGGCAGAGAATAAAGATCTGCCTGGCTAATCTATAGATGTAAGTTTAATTTATTTATGGACCTCCCACAAATAAATAAATAACGATACACACAATACGATGTTGTTCATTAAAAAGGTACAGGTTTATTTTTCCAAAGTTCTCTTCCAATTATAGGAAGCCACAGCATTCACTATTTAATACCTACGTGAACAGTTTTCAATAAAGTATAATTGAGTATCTATAAAATATGATATTTTATTATTTTATCTGGATATAACATTATAATTAATCATTTAATAATCAATTGAAGTTGAATTTAAATTGTAATGTCATTCAGGTAAATGCCTAAATAGATAAATATTAAGTTTGAAGTTAATTTAATTTAGTTCTTTACCTAAATTTCATTAGTATTATAAGTTAGCCTCTAAAAAGCTTTCCTATAATTTATCGATGGTGCTTTCAGTTACAAATATGGACTTTTAGGTTCTCGAATTTTGAATGGACCCAACCTAGAAATAGAGTTCTTATTCTTTCTGGTTCCTAGACTGGCCGCTACAGAACTACAATAAATAGATTGTATAAATTTACTGCTGCAACCAGAGCCGCTATCGGGCCTGATGCATGCAGTAACTGCCTGAAAGCTATAAAACGTATTTTCCACGCGATCGTAAACGTCTACTCCCACACTACTCAGTTAATAGTACACCGCTACTAGATACCATAATGACCGGATAATCTACGATTACTTTGTGGAAGCGGAATTCTTACTCACAGCCATTGGTTTATTGCTGAGCCTTAAGGATGCATTTTGTATATTCAAAGGAAATCCCGTAGATATGCACTAATCCAATTGTGTGGTGCACTGGTACGATATTACAATTTATTACCTACCCTAAAGATAAGCGAATGGCGGTGAAAAATGGTAACACTGCTGTAATGTGTTAATTGAAATTCCTTTCATAATCTGGCAATTAAATTATTTATAGTTCCTTTTTACGTTTTTATGGAAACCATAGATAAAAGAACACATAAACAGGTATTATTTAAAAAAAATACACGTATGTATCACGACCATGGAGCTATTCACGACATTGCGCGGCACTTAAAATAAAAATTCGTTATTCAATATGTTTTTTTTAATACTGTGGACGTTTTGCATTGAGTTTCTTCAATATATCAATAATATAAGCTGTGGGTAGTGGAATTCAGGTAGACGATCAATAACTATATATATTATATATTATAGGTATATTATAATAATATACCTAAATAAATTACAATAAAGAAAGTAAGATCGAGTTATTGATCATCTACCTGAATTCCACTACCCACAGCTTATATTATTGATATATTGAAGAAACTCAATGCAAAACGTCCACAGTATTAAAAAAGTCATAGCCAATCTATGACCTAATAGTACCGATTGCTAAATCTATGATTGAAACCCTATAATGCTTGATTTACATATGGTTATATTACAATTGTTACTGTAATATGCTTAGTTGGCACATGTATACAGATATGCGTGTATAAGTGCAGTGAAAGACACATCACGGCGTAAGTCACATCGCAGGATGTGAAGTGTTTAATACTGCACTGAACACTTAACAACGTTACAATATTATACACGTTAATCTTGCAAACTTGAAAGTTTGAACTTGCATACTTGCAAAATAACATTCCAAATAAATGGAATAATGGTAAAGATCATTTGTTTAAAAAGAAAATGAAGCTTTCAACCAAGGCTTATTATAATTTAGCTGATTTATGACCAATAAATTGAGATTGTGATTTGACTTAATTATTTTAAATTCAATGTTTGTTAACATCTAAATTGCCTCAAGCTTCTAGCAAATAAAGATCATTTTATTGCATTGATGAATTATATAAAGTTGTATAAATTGACAGATTGTCATTTTTTTATTATAATTTTATTCTATTTGTACGCCTCATATGGCAGTGCACGTTGATCCCATATACTAGGTCTGTATGTAACGTCCTGTACTACACATGTTTTATTCAAATAAATTTATCTTTATTTTATCTTTAACTAACAAAGTGCAAATCAGGCATAAAGAAAAGGAGCGGCCATTATGAACGCGCCAATATGTTAAATGTTTAAAAGCTAATTGCTTGTGTAATATATCAAAATAATTTGAAAGGCGTTGGTGTTTTGCAATTCATTAAAGCTCAGAGAATCCTATAACTAAAAAGTTCACTGGGCGGAACAATTTTGACGGCGGTCTTGGAACAAATTAATTACTTAACAAAGCTGTTATGAAAACGAGCTCTTACGTGGAAGCGGACGGTATGCGACAATTTCTATGATGACATGAATACATATTATTAATTGTCTTAAGCGTGTTATTGTTTGAAATCACGAATGAGAAACTAGAATAAGTGTTTGTTTAATATTAATTCTATTACTTTTCTCCTTATGTGTCGTCGATATCTGTGTTAGCTCAACAACATAGCCAGCAGGGAAACTCACGTCGTTCTACTGCGTTCGACCAATCCCCGTGCTGACCAGTTATAAACTTGTGTATGTATTTTTTTTATTTATTGGTCGACGCTGTAGAGAACAATGAGCCTTCTTCGCCTACGCAAGGTCTATCTACAAGGTTTTAGGCAGTTAGTGTACATCTTTCATTTAATTGTCTAGAAGGCCTGTTTAGTTTGCCCGAGTTAGTTTGTTTCATCATTTGCGCGAACGGATACGCTGACTGCGCGATATGATAGAAGGTGAGACTTGGTTCGGATTAGGGTCCTACAAGGGTTCATCCTACTTTGTGTTTAAAGAGACGGAAAAACTCGACTATTTTCCTCTATTTACTCTCTTTAACTGTAAACTGTCCAAGTTGTCCCGTTGGATCCCTGTTACAGTCAAAATTAAGGTGGGTAACATCTGAAATGAATGCATGTACCGTATACACATATAAGAGGTACTAATACTACATTAATATGCACTCCTTCCCATACTGCTTCCATTTTGTTAACATGATGCCTGCAGCTTCAGGGTGTAGATAATTCTGCTGGAAAAACTGATGAATTTTCCAGGTCTTTTGATATTACACCGCACTTCTATACACCTGTTTCAAATTGGATGACTCCACTAGACATAAAACGTTTACGAAAAGCGTCTGAATTTCGCTGGCATGATCGCAGCTAATAAGAAACGTATAATTTACCATCTATTTGTATCGATGGGCCTTGAAAATGCGATTAGGGCAAAATGTGTACACTAAATTGCATTTCACATTATAAGCTCAATATAACACCCCTTTAAAACGATATTGAAATTCGATGCCTGGATTATATTGCGTATGGTACAATAAGCACTCGATCGGAAGGTGATCAGGTAATAACAATTAATTGAAGTCCCGCGCGTAACATAAGGAGGCACGCGTTATACCTGCTTGTTGTCCCGACGACCATATGGACATGGCAACTTAATAGTACTCATTATAATGTAAAACCTCAAAACACGAGGGGTGCCCTCAAGTGACCACTTTGCGTTCTCGTAATACGCACTCGCGTGTTGCATATTTAAGGCATGGAAAGGGTGTAATTTACTTTTCTTAAGAGCCTCACACCATGAATTGTGATTTACAGACCATGCACATTTGCCAAAAAATTGCTCCTTCACAGTGCCAATTGAGGCAAACATCTAATCCAGTTTAAAGTCTAAATTGTAAGATATTTTTATTCATGTTTATTGTTATTATATTTTATTTTTGTTTCTTTAGTTAATAAGAATGGTTACTATAATAATAATTGTAAAAACTTTCAAGATTCAATTTTTATGTTTAAAATTGATTTAATGATGTTTCGATTGATTGAACAAATAACTATTGAAACTTTTAATTTAAGTATATAAATTCATCATGCCAGCCGAATAACGTCTATTGTTGGACTAAAGAATTTTACAATGGAGTGTATACCGAAGTCGAGGCGGGTAAGTACCTATGACACGCGTTGTATGAAGATAGAATACTGTTAGATAACTTTATGCCTGCATGATAGAAGATAAAGCTCTGTATAACGGCGGAGTTTACAAACATGAAATTCATTGATACCAAACTCACCCAGGGGCTCTAACGGCTAAGTCACCGAACATCTATTTCTTAAATGGCGTTCTAATAAATAAAGGATGAAAATGACTTAATCAATCGTTAAATCGACTTCAACGTTGACAATCGATTCCGGACCATTTTTGACGTCACATGTGGTCATGAAAGCCGATTTATCGACTAATTAAGACATTTTTAACATTTATTTATTTGAACGCCATTTAAGAAATCGATGTTCGGCGACTTAGCCGGTAGTGCCCCAGACTCAGGACAGCTATATATGGGTCACACAAATAGATGCCCTCCGCCACGATCGAACCCCAAATACGAGGGCGCTAAGGTAGAGGCGGTTACCTAACCCACTGCGCCACGCGTGTATTCAATTATATAATAATAGATAAACAATTATAAATAGTTTTGGTTGTGTGATAATCGTTACAGATACCGACTCTTTATAACGGTCACCGTAGCCTAGTTGGTAGTGATCCTGCCTACGAAGCTGGTGGTCCTGGGTTCGAATCCCGGTCAGTGCAAATATTTGTGTGATGAGCACGAATATTTGTTTCTGAGTCATGGATGTTTTCTATGTATTTAAGTATTTATCTATCTATATAAGTATGTATATCGTCGCCTGGTACCCATAGTACAAGCTTTGCTTAGTTTGGGGCTAGGGTGATCTGTGTGACATTGTCCCCAGATATTATTATTATAACAATCGCCATAGATGTGGTTACGACAGCCTCCAATGTCTCGGGTAGTTTCTTTATAAGTTTCGAGGTAATTTTGGTAGATAGCCATAGTATGTTAGACTACGGACCGACCCCAATAGTAAACCGGTCAGAAAGATCGAACTCGCGTATAGTGCGTTCTATAGGGTTAACAATATTTTACTATTAAAAGATTCACTTTGGTGTTTAAGGTTTTCGTGTACAAGACATAAGGATATGGTGAGATGTTGAATTTTCATGTATTATATTCAATAACTTTGGAACCGTTTATATTATATTGAAATAAAAGTAAGTAAGATAAAATTGAGACTAAGACGAGTGACCTTGTGAGAGTTCCGTTTTTCATTATTATAATAAAAAGCTGTCGTAACAAATAGAAAACACCTCCTTTTAAAGACTGCTAATAAAATTTAATTAATTGTACTTTATTATTTTATGAGTATATGCTCCTTCCAGGTACTTCTAGCAACTAAGCGATTCTAAAACTCTATGTAGAGGTAAGGTGTTCAACCGCAGATAATGAGCGCTCAAATCCCGGGACAGGTAAAAGGTCATTATGGGATTTTTCTGTTCAGAAAATGTCTCAATATCAGCCCAAATTCTGGGAGTTGGCGCTATTACATCTCCGTACCTGGAGACCACGTAAAGACATCGTTTCTGTACCTGAACTCTTTCCCGTCGCTAGTCATCTCATCGGCTAGTGAGAGTGAAATATAAAGTGTTTGCGCACACTATAATATATCCCGAGCATCTGGCTAGTCTCCTTTAAATCCGGCCGCCATGGGCAAAGGAGACGGGGATTTCTGGGCCTGACTGTAATAAGTCGAGATATGGTTTAAAAAAGCGTTATATTTTTCTATTCCAAACTGTAAAAAAAATACCCAATTTACAATCTGGAAAACGAGAAATCTGAAAATAAGTTTAAGATACGAATTAAATTTGGTCGTTGATTACTATAATCGATTAACGGTAATGAGTTCTAACAATGTAATATAAACACTCTTGCACCAGACACCAGATAACCGGTTTAATCATAATAATTATTAAATACATTAACATAATGTCAACAGTAAAAAATAAAATATCAATAAAATAAATGGAAATCATAATGTCGGTTATTGTTCAAATCGATTAATTCTTCATTGGCTAAATAACTCTATTTTTAATCTATGCTGACAGTGACTGGTGATAGATTTTGAATCCTAATCTATGATCGGTCACTCGTTTCTCGTATCGTTTAGTCTAGTGCGTGTGTGATTTCAGTATTTTTTATTGTTTTGTTTATATATCCCTCGACAACTGTATTCTCTCTACGGACTTCTGATATTGCTTAACGTGTACGACTTTTGCTAACATACTGGGCACGGATAACTATTAAATAGCAATCGCCCTTAAAAATCAACTGTTTAATATAGGTTGGTACATAACCTCTCTATTAAGTACTAAATCTTTTATAACTCTTCTCACAGGTTGCAAAAATCCATGGAATGTTTAGTGATTGGCTGATAATTTATAGACCTATTAATTGACACTACTTTTATCTTTTTAAATTCGGGCCCAATATTGTATGAAGACGTATCCGTCTCCTTTCGAATACGAGAACTTTACTATATAATTTAACTCCTTTTTAAATGTTAGCCAAATTCGTTCCACCGTTTCTGCATGATAGAGTGACACATACCTAAACATTGAAACGTAAAAACTTACCCATTTAACATACAAACGCAAGTTCTTCTATCTATCCACACGTTAAAAAGCAAACCGGTGACGCAATACGTCAATAGTGCCTACATAGTTTTGTTTTTTTTCTTAAGTGCCCCCTTGTTTCTCGCATACACGTGCCTAGTACCGTGTAGGTAGCTAGTATCGTATAATATGTGGCCAGTGTTCATTTTTATACAATATAGAATGCTTTTGGGATGGTCCTTATAATGATGGTTCAATCAGTTAATTAATAAGAGTCTCATGACTTTTAAAAACTAACAACAATTCAACTTCGCCTACTTATCCAGCATAAAACCCTAAAAATTTGTAGGTAAAAAAGCCTACAAAGCAACGGTAGCCCGTTGGCATAACATATGTCACGCGCGTGCCGCGGCCCTCGGCCTATAAGGTTCAGTCGACTTCGTCGGTAGATACACATGAACTACGAAAACCACCCTTACTACCATCGCAATTAAGATGCCGTAAAGTGTCCCCACCGATGTAACGCGCCTGTACCTTTAACAATTTTATGTGAGAAAGTAACTTATTAATACATCCACTTTATAGACCTAAATAAAAAACGTAACTCTTGATATATCCTTGACATTTTAGTTCAAATTTATTGATTAAATTCCATGAGTTGTTGCTACTTATCTATAATATTTTTATTCATTGACTGATTCTGAAAACATTACATTTGTTATGAATAATGTATTCAACATTGAACCTAAATGTTTACGAATTATTAGAATATATACCAGTCACGGCATCTATTTGTAATGGGCTTAATAGGATAAATATGTGTACATATTTAACTCATTAATTCCATTGCAAACTGAACCAACCATGAAAGTGTGTACATATTCTCGTGGTAACTATACAGAGTATATACAGTTTTATATTAAACGAGGTTTATGTACATATATGTATACATAGAATCACTGTACTCGTATGTATTGGTGTCCTAAAACTCCTTTTGAAACAGGTATTAATTTTGACTACCAATTTGGCAAATAATTATGACAGGCCAGTTGGCGTGGTTGGTAGACACGCAGCCGGTCGTGAGCTCGATTCCCACCAAGGAAAAATATTTATGTGCATGAAGATGTCTGTTCCTCCTGAGTCTGGGTGTAAGTATCTATATAAGTACTTATTTACAAAAGCAAAATGGTATATCAGTTATCTGATTTCCATAGTACAAGCTCTGCTTAGTTTGGGATCAGATGGCCGTGTGTGAATAATGTCCCAGAATATTATAATTTGATAATGGAAAGTGCCTACAGTAGCTTATGACGCATCAAAAAACATGGCTACACACATGCCTAGACGATCCACCCTCCTCACTGAAGAGCTCTAGAGACTTTACACACATAAACATTAACACAATATTAGTGGAGATTCCCTAGGTCGGACTGAGGTCGGCATAGAGCAAAACACGCTATACTCCTTTAATTAATTATTAACTTTACTTAATTGTTGTTAAGATTTTGCGCTACCAAATGGACACTTGTATAGAGTCACTGGAGCTAGGGCACTAAAGCGCCTCTCAGGTGATGCTATTAGTTAAGTCAGAACCCAGCGTTGGTTCTGTCGATACTTACCTACACAATAAATGGGGAACCTCGTCGAATCGAATTGGAGCATCTAGGCAGTTGTCGAGAACTGTCATTTCCTCCGCTCGTTTATAAAATTGCGCTACGATTTAATATTCATTTTTATATTCCAGAACAAGAAATTTAACGTATTTTCCTTACGGTATAATTTATCTTATCGTTTCTCGGAGAAAGAGGGTTTTTAAATCGTTTATTGTACAAACCTACTTTTCAATTTGAATTTATGGTACTCATAGTTAGTTTGTAAAGTCTCTTTTTGATGTCACCAGAGGGCGCTAAAGTATCAGTCAGCGTTATAACGTAAGTTTACAACCAAATATTGTGATGGTACACGTAATAACAACATATTGTGATTTTTGCAGCGTCAGGTGACAATCATGCGATGTATTACGAAATTACTTATTAATAAATCTCGCGATGTTAATGCTCAAATCAGCACAAAATATTATCGTACGATGTATGACTCAATTGTCCCTACACGCCACTAAGCTGACACCTGGTGTTTTAAAACAATTTTACTTCGTTTCAATATTGTTAAAGCAGATATAATAGAATTGTCCATAATAAAGGAAAACAGAAATGAGTTTCATAGTTAAACAGAAATCTACGTTTCTATAGACATTAAGAAATCCAAATAAAGTTTAACTCACTGGTTAAATCCCCCAACTTGTGCAAATGAATTAGGAAGTAGGTATTTTATTCCCCTCAAGAAATCACCAAATTAGCCAAACATCTGCTGTGCCATACAAAAATCTCAAGCTAATTCATAGCGGTACGAATTGCGTAAACATGATTTTGGAATATTCTGGCGGTTAATAAGGTAGCGGCGGTGTCGGTGGGGTGGCCGGGAATCGAACCGGTGCGCTGACAGGTGGCCGACACGCGCGGCTGCCCTCTCCCCGGCTGGCCGGCGGCGCTCCCGGCCGCCGCGTGGCTTATTCACCGAATTCCACGTTACTAGGTGCTGCTTCCTTCCCATACGTTAAGTACAATGGTGGAACTTTACTAATGATAATTTAAGACTGACTTTCACTAGTTACGGTGGCGTTGGGTTCATACAGCACGCTTTTTTATATATACGACTAATGCGTGTCGATTTGCTGAAAAAGTATGAATAATAATGTCCTCCTAGCTGAATTTCGGCCACGATGCAGATAGCTAGTCTCCATTGAGATTGGCATCAATGGAGACTAGCTATCTGCGCGGGACGTGTTATAGTGCACAAGTATGTGCGCAAACACAGGGACACTTTCTAATCCATCACTCTGATGATCCGATGGGACGACTAGCGACACGACTGGAAAGAAGTCAGATCCAGGTCCGCCGGCTTTACGTGCTCTCCGAGGCACAGGGGTTATTAAAAGGTTTCATATAGAACGCTTTTTTATATTTAAGGCTAATTGCTCGATTCGCTGATAAAGCATACAATATTATAGGGTTATTTAAGTAATAAAGTTATTAACTACAGCGTTTTCTGTATTAGAATTCAAGTTGCTTATTGATTTGACCTACCTTTCTTAAGCCACGTCTTTATGGACTTGCAACAAACTGCCCTGTGGTAAACATTTAGTATTCATGGCACGTTTTTATAATGTCTAACCGAAAACAACCGGTAACGATGAAATGGTACTGATATATTTGTAGTATTATTTGTAAAATATGAATGCCGTCTGGACTGCACGAGATCAATACGATAGTTTATTTAATTTATTAAGTTTAATCTGACCTCTCTCCACTTTTGTTGGCAACTCCTCGGAAGGAAACACCCAGACCACCCAGAGTTTCGGGATCATAACTATTAATCCATCTTGCGTCACCCGTAAGTATGTCGAACACAGCATTTGAGTCACTTTTTTTTAATTTATTACCAAAGCAAATATTTACAAAGTTTGAGTACAGTTCTTACTGCCACTTAAACCACGGGGGTTTGTGTGTGACAGCAAATGCGATTCGACTCAATTTGGTCGGTTTAATATACTATACTAAGTAAACATATAACTAAAAATAACAAAAACAAAAGTAGGTACACATTGGCTTAGTTTTGACACCATCCTGACACAATGCTTTGTTTGTATCAGGAAAATGTCATAACGAAGTTACAATAGGTCTAACAGAACCATTGACAAAATATTAGACTTAAACTAGATACTTAAACATAATCTCTTGACAATAACTTGATACGAGCTGGCTAAATATCATTGCTATAATAAAATAAATTTTATAAATGTTTTCATACAATGTGTACCTAAATATCTATGTTACTAGAAATAATAATGTATACAACTATATTACTACAAACATGTTCTGACTATTTACAAGCGCTTTTTTAAAGTCTACGTGAATAAAAACCTTTTTTATTTTTGTTCTTTTAGTACCTTTGAACCATTTCACGACACCAATTAACACGACGGAGTTTTTGGGCCTCTGTCAAATTATGAGGTATCCACCGGGCACAAAGCTTCCTGACCGCTAACTGTTCATGGAGGATTTTGTGCACTTGACTCATACCGATGCCTAAGCTTGTTCAAATCTGCTGATATGTCACTCTTTTGTCAGTCTCTATCATACGCCGCACAACACTGATGTTATCTTCAGTCGTCGTCGTAGAATGCCGTCCTTCATGCAGATCATCGGTGAGATTAGTGCGACCACGTTTAAACTCACTCAACCAGTTGTAAACAGTGGCACGAGATGGGGCTTCATCGTGAAAGGCCAATCGAAGTCATCATAACTTTCTTGTTGACTTAAATGACATCGAAAGTCATAAAAAATCAGTGCACGAAAATTTTCTCGCGTTAAATTCATGCTGACGTGACACAGACAATTTTTAATTTGCCGCCAAATCGTAATCAAATTACAAATTAATAAAATATATAGGTACACAACAATATTAACAAAGAGTTCCATTTTCAAAATTTGACATTTTTTTTATTGCGTTTACAAGTGGCCAGTTCTAAAAACTTTCAGTGTCGCCTGGGTATACAAATGTGTAGGTATGTATTTCTATTCTGTAAAATCTCGTCTAGAATATTATGTCATGTTTAGACTAAAGAAAAAATTAAAATTAGGTTTGTTTAGTATAAATAAAATAATCTACAATTTTAAAATTAATTTCTAATGTTTAGACTAAATATATTCAATAGTTTCTTTTGCGGGTATTCTAATAGCATATTTGAATTTCCGATATCATGTGTCCTTCGAGCACCCTTTGCAACATTGTATCCAAGTAGGTACATAGAATACCTATGTTTGCTTGTAACCTACCTGAGCTGCACTGTTAGTATTTATAGTATAACTAGCAGTGCACCGTGGATTTACCCACATTAAACTTTAAAAATTATAGCCTATTGGTGTCAGCTAACTCCATACCAAATTTTATTAAAATCGCTCCAGCCGTTTAGACGTGAAGAAGTTACAAACATAACAAACTTTCGTCTTTATAATATTAGTAGGATTAAATCCTACGAAAATAAATTTAAAAAAATTACTAAGTTTTTAACAATATACGATCAATTCTAATAATATCAAATATTTTCGAAGTTATACTTCTTTTGGCGCGATGGAGAAAAATGATGAGAGTGAATTTTTACGATGCGCGCGCACACCGACACCTAAATTTAACAGCATGAAGTTAGTTCTAGATGAGAGTGAATTTATACGATGCGCGCGCACACTGACACCTAAATTTAACAGCATGAAGTTAGTTCTAGGTGGTATGAAAATTGATAACTATGTTCAAGTTGTATATTCTAGTATTTTTATTTAAATAAAATCTTTTTGATTAATTTTAATATTTATCGTTAATCACTACTGCATTTTAATTATTTTTTTTCCATACGCCAAAGAAGTATAACTTCTAACGCGTGTACATAAGTACACACAGAATTTTTTTTAATAATATATCTATTTTAACAATATACACGCAATAATAATCCACTCATAAAGTTTGTGAGAATGGATGTATGGATGTTTGTTACTCTCACGGAATAACTACCGAATGGATTTTGATGAAACTTTGTAGTAATATAGCTAATATATCCAATTAACTCATAGGCTCTATATATAGAGTTCAATGCGAGTAAACTGCGGTTTTACCCACATCAAACTTGATACATTATAGCCTATGTTTTAATCCAGGATGTCAGCTAACTCCATACAATATTTTATTAAAATCGCTCCAGCCGTTTAGACATGAAGAAGTAACAAACATACACACTCACAAACTTTCGCCTTTATAATATAAGTACGATATACTACTTTTCTTTCGTAAATACATACTTAATAAGTATAACAAGTTTAAAAATTATATTCTGAGGGATTTAAAAAAACCCATTTTTTTAAATAAAGTCATTGTATTGTAACAGATACGTCTTTATATTTGAAATAGTCTATTTTACGGTGTACGCTGTCGATCTCGTGATCTTATTATTTTATATTTATTTTTGTTTAGATTTCTATAAGTATGGCCCCACCTTAACAAACTCCGAAATGTTCATTTGGGTCCTTAATTCTGATTTTATTATCTCATACTACATCATTTGGAAAGTGGCCGAAGATTAATTTGCATAAACGTACGGTCTTCATAGCTGTAGACCTTATTTATATATTAGTATTTACTATAAAGATTAAGGTTAACTTTAGCAAAACCCTCATACATTGTAGTTTGTTCATATATGACCTTCGATAATGCATCGAGGAGTGGCTTTGACATTTTGAACTTGACAGTGGCCGCGGCGGCAGTGCGGCGTGCGTCTAATCCTGAGCAAACAGCACGAGAGATAACACTCACGCCGATATCACACATGTGTACAGGCCGCTATTATACCATTTTGTACACATTGGTCGCTTCCTGCACCTTGAGACAGCCTCATGGGGCATTTCATTCATACCGGCCCAGTGTATGCTCTAATCAAATAACCAACAAGACGAAGGTATCGATATAACGCCTGCACCCCACCACCTGATGCAATCATGACGTCTATGACGTGATATAGGTCTCACATCATATCCCATAAATAAGGAAAATACAGATATATTTTAAATGTATATACAATTGGCGGTCTTGTTGCATAGCATTCTTCCAAACAACATTTGGAAAGACAAGACTAGCGGGGTAAGAAAGGTAGCTGGTGATATGCTGTAAAAAATGCCCATTCTACATGAAGTAGATATTTGCAGCTACAAAACAAATATATGAATAAATAAATATTCACCAAATATAACGAAGGCGTTTTGAAACTTGACATGACTATTGCTTACGCGCAACCTATTCTGGATAAAGTGTGATCATGATGTATATTATGGCAGGGCATTCCACTGAAGAATTGAATATCATCATGTCAGCCGAATAACGTCTACGCGCCGTATGATGGTGACTGCACGTGTGGCGCAGCGGCTAAGACAGTGGCCTCGCCGCTACGTGTCTCGGGTTGGAGTCTCGCGCTGGAAAACTATTTGTGTGACCCATAAATAGTTGTTCTGAGTCTGGATGTAATTCGTGTCCGTCTATTATATGTTTGTAAAGTAGTATAGTATAGTATATACTACATATAGTATATACTACAGCGTAATATGAATTTTGTGATTGAGACGTAGGCAGAAGGCATGTAGACAGACTGATACTTAAACAGAAATTCATCCTGAACTAGGATTACTTATACCAGGATGGGATACCCTTATCCATCATCATGTGCCAAAAAGATCAATTGATATAATTATGTTACAGGATCTGATAGTGAAGTTTATTTGGAACATTGACAACAATAGTCGATAGCTAGACGTAGCATTTTTATTGCTATTTCCGGTAGCAATAGCCGCCACCAGAGAAATAATTATAATATACTAGCTCTGCCCTGCGGTATTACCTGCGTTGAACTTTTTTCCGGATTTTTTTTCGGATATATAGGTAACCTACATTACTACAAAGTTTCATCAAAATCCCTTCGTCGTAATTACATGAAAACAATACAATCTACGCTACTAATAAAGCACTTATGTAGTAACTACCCAACTTACAAGTATGAATGGCATTGATTGTGAGACTCACAAACAAAAAACTACAACGTTACCTAAACTGAGAGAAAGAGTGAGTCAGAGAAAAACAAATGTAAAATAAAATAAGCATGACTAATATTATTCAAAAGAAAGTGCCTATATATTAAAAAAATCATGGAGAAAATATTAGCATGTCCCTTCAATAACTAATGAATTAGCTGAATTCTGGGCTGACTTAATTTAGATTGCCATCGACACGCTAAGAAGAAGAAGATTGTTAGTTAATTTAGACAGTTTGTTATAAAGCCTTGCAATATGTTTGAGAGGACTATTGAATGTTGTCTTTAAAGTAGAAGCGGGTATATCAAATACACGATGTTGCCCCATAACCGATGGGGAAGTTTAAAATAAAATATTTAAGGTCTTGGTTAAGTAAACAAGAGCGAGCTCAATATGAGGATAAGTTGTCAGTCTTTTATTATAAAAGTATACTTAATAATAATACTATCCTGGGACATTATTCATACACGGCCATCTAATCCCAAACTAAGCAGAGTTTGTACTATGGAAACCAGATACCTGATATAAGTACTACATATACTTCTTTTCTTTTGTAAATACATCATCATCATCATCTCGTCCCACTAATGTGCTAGTGGGTATGGTTTCCGCGCTAAGTCTCGAAGTGAACCATTGTACGTGATTTTTTTTAATACATACATAGATAATTACACCCAAACTCAGAACAAACGGACATCCAAACGGCTCGTCGTTATACACTTATCATAACCCGTTTATTTGTAAAGTATTTAATAAAGGTCCGAGTTAATCTCCCATTCGCATCAAAAATTTTACAAAGTTAAACGTTATCTAAATGAAACACGTGCAAGTAAAAGAGGCTAACGTAACATCGCATGACCATGAATAATAAAAGAAAGCTATTATACAAAATGTAACACCTAATAAAAATAAATTTGGTCGGTCGATACCTAAGTTCAATGTTATCCAATGCTACTGTGGAACGAAATTCTAATCTACAATTCATAGCAGAGATCGTCGCTCCAGACAGTAAATAGATCATCATTTTTCGTGTTGGTGTATATTTAAATAAATTTATAAACCCCATATTCGTGTATTTAAATTATTTTTCTACGACGATTTATTACCAGTGAAATAAATGGCACCGGTGTTCGTAATGTTCATATTAAGCAAACAGTGGTGTACTGCGAATAGGGGTGCGAGTGTTGGATGGTATTACATTTTAGTACAGACGCCAGCACATCAAGCTAACCTGTATCTGTCAAATTTCCCCAATTGAAAGTGAACCTTATGCTTTTGTGATACAGTTGAAAATCTATAAAAGAAATTTGACAGATAGGGATAGCTGGATGTGCTGGCGTCTGTACATGTTCTTCAACCCAGTCTTTGCTTCCAAACGCTCTTCAATTATAAAAAAAAATAGTTCAAAGTCACAAAACAAGAACTTTTATTTTAATAATTTGCGCACCAAATTATGCTTACTAATATTATAAATGCAAAAGTAACCCTGTGTGACTGTCTGTCTGTCGCGCTTTCACGCCAAAACTACTGAACCGATTTAAATGAAATTTGGAACACAGTCTAGAGCCTAAGAGGACATAGGCACTTTTAATGTAAAAAAAAAGCTTGTAAGGGGTTGAAAGGGGAGATGAAAACTTGTACGGAAGCATCGTCATTTTTAGAGATTAAAACTTATTTATAGGCTTTCGATATAAACAAATATGACATTTAAAAATTGTATTTTTCTACAGACAAGGGTATAAAATAACAATAGGGAATAGGGTATGAAAATATGTAAAGTTCATCTGAATGTTTTATGAGTTTGCGACAAAATATTAGAAGTATTAGTATGTGACATTTACGGAGTCATTACAAAATATGCAGACGTAGTCGCAGGTATAGCTAGTTGTTTTATAAGTGTAAACCTGTAAAGATGTTGACTTAGTTACTTATTTTCTAACATTAATTACTCGATAACTCACTTAAATATATAGATAAAACGATCGTCAACTACATATTGTTACTATGACAGTCATTTTGAGCGTTTACGGCTTTTCTATACATATAATAAAATCGTACAGTCAAAACTGTACATTGAATATTTTTTTAAAGGATACTTGGGGCGTGATCTACAATCGATATCGAAGCCAAAAATATAGTTTTAGAATTTTTGTCTGTTTGTCTGTATGTCCGGGCTAAACTCAAAAAGTACTGCATGGATTTACTTCAAGTTTTGCATGAATATTACTAAGAGGTCGGTTCAACATATAAGCTACATATTATCACGCTATCGCCTACTAGAGAAGTGATAATTTATAAAGTTTAACGCGGGTAAAACCGCGGGGCACTGCTAGTAGTTTTATAAAATCAAAAGTTGTTTGTTCACCTGGCAACCCTACCCGCAAGGTAATCATTGTGCGGTGGTGTATGGGTGTATCGTAGGACGGCGACAACCTGTCGGTGTCGGTACGGACAACCCTCTGTATATTCTACCCTCCCTTGCGGACAATTGTCTAAATTTATTTACAAGTGTAATAAATCTCCTCATTACAAAAGCAGTTATAGGTCCCTTAATATCTGCAAATGAGTTTGTCGTTATTACTTTGTGCAAATTTTATTCATCCGATTCCATTTTTGGGTCACCCACAATGGTTTAATTTGGTTAGCTATCAGAACGATTTAAGCGACATCTATCAGACCTCGAAACTTAATAATAATGTACACCTAGTCGGATCTGCGCGGTAGGAAGGTATTATAGTGCACAACTGTCTGCGCAATTTATATCCTCTCACCCTCATGATCCAATGGGGACACAACCGAAAAGAGATCACACACCACCAAAAGCTGTCCGTGCTCTCTGAGCTATGGGGATGTTACACCACCAACTTCCAGACTCAAGGCTGATAATTAGATATTTTTTCTTAATAGAACCTCATTAGCTGCAGATAAACACGCTACCGCTAGACCTAATAGTCGATCAAGTACCAGTTAAGCCGTCAGCCCTATATCTGACTTCTTTCCGGTCGTATCGCTAGTCATCCCATCGGATTATAAGAGAGACGTAATAGAGAGTGCCCCTCTGTTTGCACACACATTTGTGCACTATAATATGTTCCGCGCAGATAGCAAGTCTCCATGGAATATGATTGTTATAGCCGAAATTTGAGGAGGATATTAAACTGTTATTCAATAATTTTTACGTTTATAAAGATCGATTCTAGATAGCTTTTCAGTGCAAGAATTAACAAACAAAAACTTTTACTGACTACTGATTTTACTGACTTTCGCATATAAATCGCATATTACATTCGATTAGGTTAACATGTACAAATGTATATTCAATTTAAATAAATATAATCACCTTAAAATATTTGCGTTCGTCCGATGGAACTCGAAATGATTCAATACTTGCTACGGTTTCAGCTAAAATATAAATAAATAGCACATAGCCAACATGCAACACCCATAACTTTACCAAATATGAATGTTAATTACGTCAGCACGCACGGTTCTTAAAGTAACTAAAGAAATACTACCATCAGTAGGTACGATTCGACCGATAATTATTTGCTTTCACAGTGGGGGCTTCAGTATGGTCAGTATTGACTTAGAATAATTGCTATTGGCTATTTGCAGTGTGGTGACGGTGGCGAAATCGACCCAAGGAAATATCTACCAGATGACGGGCGGCAGCTTCTTTCTGAGGACTATGACCATCATACTGCGATCGCCAACCCGTCTGCCAAGTGTGGCGATTATAGCATATGCCCCCAAGATGTTTCTTGGAGGAGGCTTTTGTCCAGCAGTGGACTTCTTACAGCTGTTATGATGATGATGATTTTTAATTGCATTCCCGAAGAAACAAGCGGCTTTCGTACGTGTAAGTGTGGATTATTCATTTATATTACCTAACTCCAATACAAACGCTATAATTATGAATGTCGACGGGCCTGTTGGCGTGGTTGGCAAATGCTTCCTTTTTACGCTGGAGGGTTCGATTCCAATACAGGACAGATATTTGTATGCATGAACTTGTCTGTTTGTCCTGAGTCTGGGTGTAATTATCTATATAAGTATGTATTTACAAAAGAAAAGTAGTTTATGTAGAATATCAGATATCTGGTTTGCATAGTACAAGCCATGCTTAGTTTGCGATAAGATGGTCGTGTGTAAGTAATGTCCCAAATTATTATTATAAACTATATTATATATTATAACTATACACACATCAACAAAGTCTAGGGATACGTTATTTTGAAATCAAACATGGCTTTATTGTTTAAAACCTATTTAGTTTCCTTAAAAAGTTTATTTACAGATTTAAACCTTGTCTATTCTTTATTCAAAATTTAAAAATTAAAATGAGAAACAAATGAAAACACGCAAAGCACAGCGCAATCTTGAGTTGTATCTAATTTCAAGAAGTTGCATTAAAATTTTTTTTGCGTGTTAATTGAAGAAAACCTGATAAATTGTTTTATTTTCTTTTCTCAATTGGTTGTGTAAGCTTTTTAGCGTCATGCCACGCCATCATTTGAGTCGAGATGAAATGTTACGGGCAGTTGGCATGTTACAAAACGGTGCTATTCAACGTGTCGTTGCTGAGTCTCTGGGCACAAGCCAAAATGTGGTATCCAGGCTGTGGTCACGTTATCGCGCTACTGGAGATGTGGCAGAACGGCACACAGGTAGATATCGTGTTACCACTCAGAGACAGGATCGATTTCTCCAAATGACCGCCAGAAGACTACCCAATATCACAGCGATGCAACTAGTGCAAAGGCTCCAGGAGGGTCAGCAGCTGCTGGTGAGCGACCAAACCGTGCGAAGGAGGCTGCATGAAGTTGGTCTTCATGCTCGCAGACCGCTACGAGTCCCAGCGCTGCGACGTGGCAATCGCGGTAGGCGACTTTTATGGGCTCAAGAACATTTGACATGGAGTGATCAACAATGGTCATTGGTGCTGTTCACTGATGAGTCCCGCTATGGATTTCATCCAGATTCGAGACGAACACGCGTTTGGAGAACTCCAGGCAGGGTCAGCCGTCTCCGACATCCACAGGAGGTCCACTCTTACCAAGGCGGGACAATTATGGTGTGGGCAGGAATACGAATCGGCGGACGAACCCAACTCATTTGGATTCAGGGCAGCATGACTGCCCATAGATACCGTGAGGAGGTAGTAGAACGTGTCATTGTCCCGCTCAGGGCCCTAACGGGGCAAGAATTTCAGCTCATGCATGACAATGCACCTTCCCATACAGCGCGGCTGGTGAGGGCCGCCCTTCGAGAACACGATGTTCAGGTATTAGATTGGCCTCCACAGTCGCCAGACTTAAACCCAATTGAACACGCCTGGGACATGTTACAGCGAAGAGCATTGAGGGATTTTCCGCCCAACTTGACAACAGAAGAACAACTTTTCGAACATTTAAAAAGAACTTGGGACTGCATACCCCAGCAAGACATTGACACCTTAATTTTAAGTATGGAAAATCGTTGCCGCTGTGTGATTAATGTTAGAGGAGGAAATACCGATTACTGATTATCAGATTTGGTAAGATTTTTATTCATTTAATTCGATTGAATAATTTTATAAGAATAAAATGTTTTTGTTCACTCAGTAATTTTCTATGGCTTAATTAATTTAAGACTTTTATTAATTAGAAAAACAAAATCGCATCGTGTTGTTAATGTTTAAATATCGGCCATGAAATTATCTTTAATTCTTCCATTTACAGTCATAACAAAATGTTTATAGTTTTCTAGATAATCAATGAAATGTTCAATATCCCTAGATTGTGTTGATGTGTGTATTTAATGCGGTTTTCACTAATGAATAGCTAATTGATTAGTGAAGACCGCATTACAATTTATCAATACGCTTATACTAATTTCATGTCGATTGACCTTGAATGAGCTATCCACATATTATAATTAAAATTATTCATATAATAATGAAGATGGATTATAATTGTAGTGAGAGCCCGTTTGAAGTAGGCATTTATAAATCTTCCATTCCATAACAGCAGAAACTGGCATGAAAATTCAAAACAAATAGATAGCGGCTTACAGATTTTGGCTTGCATTAAGATGTATGTACTACACCGTTTACACCGTGCAAATAAGTTAGCGTACGTAATTATTGGTATAAATCTGTTTGACTGTACGTGTAGCACAGCGGTTGAAAAACACTATCCTTGCCATTTCGTGTCCTGGTACCGATTCCTGCTCAGTTCAACTATTTGTGTGACCCATAAATAACGAGGCAAAAGAGGTGGGCAAAGGTCGTGTCAAATGGAAATCCGTGCCCTCTGGGAAACAGGCGTGAGTCTATGTATAAATAGTTGTTTTGAGTCTGGATGTACAGACGCCAGCATATGCAGCTACTCCAATCTGTCAAATCTCTTTTATAGATTTTCAACTGTATCACAAAAGCATAAGGTTCACTTTCAATTGGGGAAATTTGACAGATTGGGGTAGCTTGATGTGCTGGCGTCTGTACTTACTTTGTGTCCGTCAATTATATATTTGTAAAGTACCATGCGACACAGGGATTAATATCCCTAGTGCGGGTGTAGTCATTAAAAAAAAGCAATTGATACTAAATAACTTTATTAAGAACACCATTCTAAATACGGCAGAGCTCGTTCTAACCATAATGTCTGGGTTATGCGACTAAGAGTAATTTATTAGACACGCATCTTAACCAGGTTATTGGGAAGGTATTTAATATAGGGCAAATACTAGCTAAAAGAGAACTCATACTATTTGTCTTGTCTGGGTTATGTTAAATATAGTGAGCTTAATTTGAGGATAGGTTGTCACTTATAAGAGACACTTAACCCACTTCTGGCAAGAGCACTTTATAAGGGCAGCAGTAAAATTAGACAGAGAAGTAATGTCTGGGTTATAAAAGACAATGTTTTGTATACCGATTTCATTTGTACTTATAGATCACCTCTAATATAACGAAAGCCGAAACTTTGTGTTTTATGAAACCTATGCGAAGGAACAGCAGTAATATCAGACAGAGAAGTAATATCTAGGTTATTTGAGATAATATTTCGTATACCGGTAGCATTTGCACCTAAAGATCGCCTCTAATATAACGAAAGCCGAAACTGTTTGTTTAATGAATCCTATGCGAAGGAATACCAGTAATATCAGACAGAAATGGGTTATCTGTACATATAATAAAATCGTTGGAAAGTCAAATCTGTACATTGAATATTTTTTTTAAAGGATACTTGGGGCGTGATCTACAATCGACATCGAAGACAAAAATATAGTTTTAGAAATTTTGTCTGTGTGTCTGTTTGTCTGTATGTATATCCGGGCTAAACTCGAAAAGTACTGCATGGATTTACTTCAAATTTTGCATGAATATTACTAAGAGGTCTAGTCAACATATAGGCTACATATTGTCACGCTATCACCTACGGGGGAGGAGCAGTGATAATTTATAAAGTTTAACGCGGGTAAAACCGCGGGGCACAGCTAGTCAGAAATAATGTTTTAAATACCGGTAGCAATTGTATCTAAAGATCACCTTGAATATAACGAAAGCTGAAACTGTATGTTTGATGAACCCTACTGCCGCAAAATTTATAAACGCAGTAAAGAACTTGTCGTTCAAATGTTCTTTTTAGCGTTCGTAAATTACGCGGCAACCTATGTCACTGCCAAATACAGACTTTTCCATCAAAATGTTACAGACATGTCTGGAATGACGACATTTATTACATTTGTTTAGATGTATTATATGCAGACACATGAGGGAATTGAAACCCCGACCTTGAACCCGCTGTAGGCTATACATCGTGCTATTTAGCGCACGCCCGCCGCTAAGTAATAGGTACAATTTTTGTCAACGACCACTTAACAGATAATGCTATCGATCACCTTATATGACGTCATGATTGATAAGATACCATTTCGGAAGCTTTTTTGGGTAACATCCGATAGTGTTTACGTTTTATGATAAATAGAAAAAAATTAAATTAAACCTGTCATCAATAATTACAAATTATATTTTACAGGTATCTAAAAGTAATCACGTAACGATAGCTATAAAATGAAAGGAAAATAATGTATTAAAATGAATGGAATTAATTCCTTTAATTTACTCCATTACTATTTTAGATCGTTATCCGTTGTCTCTGCCTACGCCTCTGGGAAACAGGCGTGATTATGTATATATTATTTTATACCTACCATTTTCCCACTGACAATTCGTCTACAATTTTTTCACTATAATGATAATTTTAAAAAGTATTTACTATTTTATATTTTACGCTTTGGCAACATCAAGCATTCAAACATATCAACTTTATGTAACTTATTGTATTGCCAACTTTCTTTTTCGACCATTTTGAAGCCATAGTACAAGTATATTATCGCGCATGTTTTTTTGGCATAAGTGCATGCCTCGCCTCTTGTAAAGAGCAATCCTGCATTTGTCAGAGTAAGCAAATCTCTCGTACCTTACCTAAAGTCACTATAATAATAATAATAATATGCTAAGATATTATTCACACACCATCTGATCCCAAACTAAGCAGAGCTTGTACTATTGAAACCAGATAACTGATAATACATATACTGCTTTTCTTTTGTAAATACATACTTATATAGATAATTACACCCAGACCCAACACAAACAGATATGCACAGAAATATCTGTCCTGGGTGGGAATCGAACCTTCATACTGCGGCGCTAAAGGCAAGCATTTACCAGCCTCGCCAACCGGCTCGCTAAATATATTTACGGGTCTTATCGAAAGGAATCTTCTAACTTGTACTATCACCATTCTGTGATTTAATTCAGTGATTATTTTTATCAATTTGCTTATCTTCGGAAATATACCACACCTCACCATTGATATTATGTTAAAATATATAACCTTAGGTCGACGCCGACTTTTAGTAGTGACCTCTTAAATCAAGGTTAGGTACAGAAACAACGGTAACGTCTAGCTGCTTACACTACCCTATATCCCTATGTAATCAATGCAATCGTTTAAGACCAGGCTCATGAAGTAATTGCACTTAAATAAACAAAGGTCGGTAAATAAGAGTCATGTAAACAAGTAAGGTGCGAGGGGAGTAGGGGAGTTGTGGAGTAAAGACGACCTAATTGCGTTCTGTACACGTCCATAATTTAACGTGGTCGAGGAGCACCATATAAAAGTGGCGTAGTTTCTAATCGATACTGTTTTTTGTGGGAGTCGACGTCGTTACGGCGTATATTATACGAGTACATCTATTAATTTCAATACAATTTGGCGATATTGAGTAGGATCATGTTTGGGTTAATTCATTCAGTCAGTTATCTAATAATAAAAATCGCGTAGTATCACAAGTTTTAAGGACGTATATAAGTTACAAGAATAAATAAGAATAACATTTAACATAAAGAAGAAGTGCTTCTAACTTGTATAATACTGACTGAGTATATATTGTCTTGCTTGTGTTTTCCAGTACAGGATTAAAGCCAATATATTTACATCATTCCTCTCAAAATTAAGATTCAACAATAAATGTATACATAAAGATAGAAACAGCAACAAAATTAAATAGTTACAAGTAGAACAGTTCGAAAGTTTTTACAAGACTATTCACCTAACCGACATCTGATAATTATAATCAACTCTTTTGGCATATTTTTTATCGTGTTATTATTAACCAGGAATAAATTTACTATGATAACAAACAATTAAAAAAATATATTGATATAGCTAAATATTATATATTATTATTTTTTCCAAACATAAAATATTAAATTTTCTATGTAATTTTTTTATCGTTTTATTATAATGTGACGAGAGCTGTGGGTCATGGGATTGAAAGAAAAGTAATGTTAAAATGTAAAATGTAACACGAGGTTTTCCTAAGATTTACCCATTTTCTAGGTCCCTTTTTGTATAAGAATTCGATTAACAGACTTTTCTTTTATCCTAGCCAGCTTTCTAAAAAGTCCGAATTACGATAAAACATAATGTTTGTTGAAACAAATGATTTAACAAGCTAGTTCATATTATTTCATCTTCTTTGTTATTATTTTGTTAATTGTTAAATATTAGTTTTGTAGCATTATTCGCAATGCATCCTCCGGAAGGGTGTTAGCAAGGAAATCGATCTGGCAGTGTGTATCGTTCGTTGCATAACACAGAGCGCCTACCCTGCACTAGTAGAGGTTGCTGTTTCGAGACCTGCCAATTTTTTTAAATTGATCTTTTAAATTAGCACGTAAAAACAAACTTTTTAATATTACTAGATAAACTTTTTCCCTAAACAGTTAAGAAGTTATCACGCAAACAGACACACCCATACCTACAAACACATCTACAACTCTCTGTGTTGGTTTTGAATTTTGTTATTTTTTATTATTTGTTTGTTTGTTTTTCTCTCTATCAGTTATAAGCATTGTACTATTCTGTTCAAGTCCCGTCTCACATAATGTACCATTAAGAGCAAAATACAGTATGATCTCACTTTATAAACAAGGGAGTGGCCACTGGTGACTGTAATATAAGTTTCCTTGTAAACCTAGAATAGGCAGTTGCCTATTGTAGGTTTCTTAGCTTTTACAAAGTTTAGTTATCTATAGATACTGTATTGTTACTATTATATTAAATATCAGTGAGATTAATAAACATATATATTATTAAAATAAATTAATATGTCTGTCACTATAATGTGGCTGACCCATAAATTACATCAGTATTTATAACGCATCTTAAATTTTCGATCACGTAACGAAAGTTATTTGTTAATGGTGATGATATTCCGTGCAGAGGAAGTGCGGAGACGCTGTATACTACATCATTAGTCTGATATCGTCCACTGCTGGCCTCCCCCAAAGGTTTCCACATCGTTGCCATTTGTCGTGGGTTCGATTCCCACCCGGGACAAATATTTGTGTGCATGAACATGTCTATTTGTCCTGAGTCTGTGTGTAATTTATCTATTTAAGTATGTATTTACAAAAGAAAAATAGTATATGTAGTATATCAGTTATCTGGTTTCCATAGTACAAGCTCTGCTTAGTTTGGGATCAGATGGCCGAGTGTGAATAATGTCCCAGGATATTATTATTATTTGGTGGGTCTTTGTCGTAGTCACCGCAGTTAGGTGGTAGCTTTAGTACAGCTGGTGCTGCCCGACTACCTGCTGTATCCCTTAGTCGCCTTTTACGTCAGCCACGGGATGGTATGGGGTGGCTCTGTTATTCTCTATAGGCCGGAAATCACACGGCTAACTACTATACTACTACGTACAACCGATAAAATTGTTACCGATAAAGATATTCGTCAGCAGTATAGTTATTAGGACTTAATATCCAAACTTGATCGGAAATCAGTAGTCAGCTTATCAATAACGGACTACGGACGGAAATACGGACGGTCATCGTAGCCTAGTTGGTAGTGCTCCTGCCTACGAAGCTGGTGGTCCGGGGTTCGAATCCCGGTAAGTGCAAATATTTGTGTGAGAGCACGAATATTTGTTTCTGAGTCATGGATGTTTTCTATGTATTTAAGTATTTATCTATCTATATAAGTATGTATATCGTCGCCTGGTACCTTTGCTTAGTTTGAGGCTAGGGTGATCTGTGTGAGAAAAAAAAACTTTAATGGATAAAAATCTCTTTAAACATTCCCACTTCTTTTTAGATACATAATAATCTTGTCGTATCCGTCTTAAGTTTTATAAAGCCTTTAGTTTGGATACTTTAACTTATTTCAAATGTGGCCATGAACCGAGGCCAAACTAGATTTAGTGAGAGCCGCATTGCGCTCAATGCGACACCTGCAATCTCCTATCGCGTTATCTAAGCTCATTTTCGCAATACATATTATGTGCATCGATATTAAAAATCCTATTTCACAATAAGAAAATGTTCATCAGAACTGACATCACTAAAGGTAAGAAACAAAGTCTGTAAAAACGTCATTAATACGTTGCCGTACGCCATGCGGTTTTGCTTTACCAAGTTGCATAAGAATAGGGGCTGAAATTTCACAAATAGAAATCAAAGTATCGGTAAAACGAATGGAGTACTGCTGCACTTAAAGTCATGGGTTTGAGACTATATATATCATCCATTATTTAAAAAGTCATATGTAGCTCATATGAGCAGTTCTACCCGTAGTATATATAATATTTAATAATAATAAATAATATTTAGGAGTTAGAGTCGATGGGTGTCGCCAGGAATGGAATACTAGTAAAGTTAAGAATGTAGGATATGGGTAAAAGTGTAGGTATATAATTGTGGTCTAA
Source organism: Pseudoips prasinana (assembly GCA_951640165.1). NCBI lineage: Eukaryota > Metazoa > Arthropoda > Insecta > Lepidoptera > Nolidae > Pseudoips > Pseudoips prasinana. The sequence goes on from OX621239.1 coordinate 13,892,363, forward strand.
GTTAGCTAATTTCAAGTCCTTGACAGTTGCTGATCTAGAGTTCAATATTATTCCAAGTTTTTCCAAAACCTAAATAAATATTGTAAATAATCCAATAACAAATCAGTACTTTTTTAAACAATACTTGCCATGTTTTGTATTGCAACATAAAGATGGCAAAGCAATTTTCTAAATGGAAAACTCACATACCGCAGATTAAAATATAAATGATGGATCGCGCTTATACACAACTGGCCAGCACATTATATGTAATAAGTTTTTCAAACAGACCGCATTGCCTCTGCTCTCATACAATAATAATAAATTTTTAACTTCGTCCACAATTACATCAGGTTTCTTTACGTAGCTTGGCGTGCTTGGCTACGGCCCGTACGTCAAGTAAACTTACCCCTCCAAAAAGGGAGAAAAAATAAGTCACTAATATAAATAATAATAATAATAATATCTGGGGACAATGTCACACAGATCATCCTAGCCCCAAACTAAGCAAAGCTTGTACTATGGGTAACCAGGCGACGATATACATACTTATATAGATAGATAAATACTTATATACATAGAAAACATCCATGACTCAGAAACAAATATTCGTGCTCATCACACAAATATTAGCACTTACCGGGATTCGAACCCAGGACCACCAGCTTCGTAGGCAGGAGCACTACCAACAAGGCTACGGTGACCGTCAAACAATAACTAAAAACTTAATTTATGTGTGTGCATGTGTATGTGTGTGTGTATGTTATTAGAGACAAGTTTTACAGTCTGTCATTACTAATCTATACATATAATAAAATCGTAGAAAAGTCAAAACTGTACATTGAATATTTTTAAAAAAGGATACTTGGGGCGTGATCTACAATCTATATCAAAGGCAAAAATACAGTTTTTGGAATTTTTGTCTGTTTATCTGTTTGTCTGTATGTATGTCCGGACTAAACTCAAAAAATACTGCATGGATTTACTTCAAATTTAGCATAAATATTACGAAGAGGTCGGGTCAACATATAGGCTACATAGAATCACGTTATCACCTACGGGGGAGGAGCTGTGATAATTTAAGTATAAAGCGTGTAAAACCGCGGGGCACAGATAGTTTACTAATAATAAGATATTTAACATGAAAAGTAAGGGATCCTTCTTTCCTCAATGACCTTTTTATTATTAAAGATCAATGTACGCAACATCTTAATACCATGTTTATTGCAAATAAGTACTGCTTTCTTGTCTTGTCTTAAGCCTGCAAATTTGGTATTACGGTGAAGGTTGTCGCCTCTTTACTAACTCAGCATACAGTTCTTTAGTTTCACCGGAATTTTTCTCCGTAAATGAAATGTTTTCAAAGTCGTCAAGTCTCCTCAAGCTACATCTCCGCGGTGAAGAAATTGCCTTCTAAAAAATTTACTACTGCGTTTTACCCGACGCAATATATCACATAGAAAAAAATAAACTATTTTTCTTTGCTTGCCAAGACGCCAATAGCCATGCACGGTAATTACGGAAGTTGAAAGTGCATTCAATATGCATGTAAATTGCTGTTGTCAACCGTCTACTTGACCAAGGCTCCACGTGACACCTGTCTGTGTTGTCTCGCAAATAAATTGATAATCTTTTACTCTTTTACGTCAATAGAATACGATTTTGTAAGGAAAATTTATTCAAAACAATTTTTCATGGAAATTATATGTACGGCGCCGGTGTATCATGCAATATTAAAACGTAGGTTCGCTACACTTATCAGTGTCAATGCCAAGGATTGAATAAAATACCATATTTTTTACATGTTTGCTCCGTTAGGTATACTTAGTTTAAAGATTATTAATAGCCTGTTCTTAAGTCTCGATACAAAATATGTATAGCTGTGTATGTCTGTTTATATGCAACCTATTTCAATGTAGCTATCGCAGTTTTTTATATGACATGTCGTTTGCCTTTAGCCTAGGAGGCTTTCACTGCTTCACCGGCCTATAGAGGCTAGGGAGGGCTCCAGCCATCTAGCTAATACTAAAAACTAAGTACCCGCGCCGGAGGGCACCCCCTGTGGTGTTCGAACCTCGACTCTAGCCGGTAACAGGCGGGGAGATGCAATAGAGGGTCATTTCGTTTGAGGGATGTTTTGTGATGTTGATCCCTTCCAATCTAAGTTTAGACGGGGTATTTTAGGGATTCGATATGCCATCCCACTTGATAAATTTCCAGTATTTCTACCTAAATTAAGTCGAGATAACCTAGTCATTAGACTGTTGGTCTGTAGAGTCAGTGGTCTAACCTAAGGCGGTGCTCCTTATGTGTTTTTCGAATTCAAGTGCGTATTAGGAATTAATTATTTCAGTGGGAGAGTAATAGGCTGCATCATCATATCTAAATAATAATATGATTTAGAAAACGGTGCGTGTGCGGAAACCTGAGTTCGCCAAATACGGACCTAACGTGTGGATCTCAGTCATAGTCCTATAAATTTTGTCATTATAGATGTATCTTATGTTAGTAATATACAAAAATAATTTTCTATTGAGCTCCTATAATATTATGGTAAGATCCAAATCATAATATTTAATTCATTATATGATTGATTGATGTTTAGTTATATACCCACACGGTAGGTAGAGCCGTACAATATTGCGTGACCTATATTCTAGGAGTCGTGTCAATCATGCTTTGGTACTATGCCTACAGGGTTTTGTGTAGTTTGAGACAAACCTCTTAACTGATGATCGAAACTGAAATAATACAGTATTAAGTTGTAATAATTCTTGCAGAAATTGATGTACAAGCAGGCTGCCACCAACATAAGCCATGTTTTTTAAGACCTAACAAAATAGGGTGAAATGCTGCCAATCGATCAATAAAGCGCTCAGTATTAGTACCTCATAGACGATTGGTTTCATTTGTTCTGTTCAAGTGTTGCGGCTTTTAATATAGGTTCATAGCAGCCTGAAGTAAAAATTATATTATACCGAAAAACATATAAAAATAGGTAATTATGTTTCTTTCTAATTACGTTATTAACGTATTTGAATGGTTTACTTTTAATCTTGGGTGTATAAGGTATCAACTCAGGTGCCCATGGAGAGACAAAGTTTATATAATATATCATAAACTGTAGAGCAGAACATCATTCAATTTGGTTAAAATAGCCAAGAATATTATCAACAACTCAAAATGACATTTTTTGTTGTATATATTTTGTATATATTAAAAAAAGAAAATTAGCTAATACTTTATTTTAAGATAATTCGAACTGACACGAAGTATATATAATACAAAGTGATAATAATCAATACAAAATAACGATATTCTATAGGAATCCATTACAATTTCACCATCATTACATACATGATGATTAACTAGTCTAGGAATAAGATGAAGTTTGAATTAATAGAGGCCTTCATTATTTATTTTACTTTTAGTTCGGTACAAGTTGGTTTGATGGGTTTTAACTAGTTCACCGGGAACTGTAGGTATATCACGTACCTCGTTATTTGGATGTGTTTGATACACATCCAAATCCGTATTAAGGAAGTTATTACAGACTCTGTGATCGGTGACAGTATTACCGGACGTATTATTCGGTATTTAATACGATACTGACAGCATGGGGCCTCAATTATTTTAAGAGTAGACTAAGAAACAGACTGATTGAATAGTTAGTGTTAGTTTGTCTAAAATATTAGATAAGTACTGGCTTATAACCTGCTCATAATTAAAAGGCGTTGTCTTAATTATTGCTTAAGAGATTCGTTTCAAGTAACCTTCATACATACATTTTACACCATAAAACATAAAGCGACTTCGACTGAGCTCGTAGTCCAGTCATAAGGTAGAACATGAACTGCCTGTAGGTACCTTCTTAGTGTTAACCAAACTGCGAAAGTTGCGTAACTAGTTTTGGAACTAGTTTATATTATAGCTTTTGGGAATTTCAGTTTGCGCAACCCACCCCTGAATATTTTAGTGCTTGTTCTCTACTGTGTGTAACATGAAGCTATATTTGTACGTACATAAAAGATGAGCTAAGTTTCATGTTAGGCGATTTACTTACCACATTTTTCCGAAATGATATGAGTTGAAGCTTAAAGTTTAAACATTCATGAATTCGAATGAGTACAAACTTAACACATCGTGTGCGTCAAATGCATGTGTGTAAAGTGTCTAATGGAATTAATTGTCTAATATGAGCGTTGACTTTACTATTAAAAACAAACTTTCAGTTCGGAAGTAGGAAAGCTAGAAAAAATTACGATACTAAACTTAATATCGCCCATTATAACGTTTTTATGGCAGTCTTTCCCTCAAATAATACTATCCCAATAGATAAAACTAGAGCCATTACACAAAATACATGCCTTTTGGATGAATGAACTTCGAAATTTAGGAACTGATACTTTTTCCATATTTATGTGCTTAAATGAATTTGCTCAGTTGACACAGCAATGGTGTAAATACTTTGACATCAGTCTTTATTAATTGAGTACTTGGGCCGATTAAAAGTGTATCCACTGAAATATCATCATATTTACCTGGGCGACCGAGCTCTTAATAATTATGAAAGAAAATATGTTTTCCGACACGAGGCAGCATGATTGATATCTCTAACCTGTGAAAACCCACTAGCTTTAAATTTTATTGAAATTATTAAGACCTGTTAAAAACCCGTTGCCAATATTATATAGGATACAGAATCATATAAGGGCCCGAGAAGTCGCAGAGTCGATACTCGCACTGTCACTGTATAACAAAAAATAATTGTTCCGTGACTACCCTTTGTGCCTTAGAATACAAACGATAAAACATCGGTCCTTGATGTCATGAGATGATGTACAATATTTACAAGTACCTTCAAGCTCTTACTATATTGTCACTCAATTAGTTCTGGCAGCTAATCGCAATGAGTTAGGTTGCCTGACCTCTATAGAAATAATAAAAGGCAAAGAAGAGAACAGATCATCATTCATTATAATCATAAGTTCCCCTAACCACTTTCATCAGGAAAACAAGTGTCAAAATTCATATTTTTACAAAGACGAATTTAACATTCAGTGCAAATGCGGTGAATGTTATATGTATGGGTCGACTTATATCTACATACATATAATGTGCGATAAACTAATGTAGACAGAATGTAGAACACGAAACTCGTGTAACATTGTGTATGAAAGTAAAGGTCTCAGACATCCCCCGTGTGGAGCGGGGGCTCACGCGAGCTTCTTACACGTTATAATATTATTTCTACAACGAACGATGAACTTTGCAGATTTTACTTTCCTTCGTTTTTATTTTTAGTTATGTAACCATTTCGTTCGGCAGTTTAGTTGTCGTGCTAGTAAGATATACTTTTCTCTAAGATTAGATTTATCAAGACCATTTCATTTTATTGTCAAGTGAACTTTGTTGACGTGGAATGATACCCAGACAAATAATGCAGTTTATTTAATTATTATCGTGTCTTCATTAAATCGAAAATAAATTAAATGAAGTTAATTTAATCTTGGATAGTAGCCAGAATTCAACGTATTAAAAAAGCTAGATTTAAAACTAAATTTAAATCGTAAAAAATGTAAGCAGAAGATATGCTAACACACACTTATGGGGAATAGTATAAGTTAGGATTATGCAACATTATACGTAACACATACATTATGTAGCATTATACGTATTTGAAAACTGAAAATATGTACACAACTCTAACACATTTAGGATGCACGCATTGACATTCAGACTAACCCATGGTTCAAAGACTTGAATAACTTTCAAAAATAAAACATCTGATAAAGAATATTACTAAGTATTCTAAAACGCGGGAAGCTATTGAACAACTCGAAGAAAATTATACTCACAAATAATATAACATCTTTTCCATCAAAGTATATATCTAGGAACCTACTTATTTACATACATTTAAAATACCGCAAGTGCCTTGAATAACATTTGTGATCATGATATCACATGTCTGGTGAAGAAACCAAGTCGCTTGAAAGTATTATTCATTATAGATCTGACACCATTTGTTATATATGAGATCAGTTCGAAAAATAAGAGGGGACAAAATGCCTTCTCTTACAATCATGTCAATCACCATATGCACTGTGTTTAAGAGCAAAATGTATTACGTAAGCTGATGTCCTTATGTACAAAGTGCATTTATAATTAGTATTACTGGTATGCCATTTACGTAGAAAAGAAAATTTATGGTCCCAGCACACTCTCTTGAAGGACTCCATACGTATTTACGAGATAGTCAGATTGTAAAAGTTGAAACAGTGATTCGTTTCTAAAACAAATTCACACAATATTCAAGAACAGACAAATAAGTCTTCAACCACTCAAAATTACATCTTCTTATACATAATTTCGAAGTTCATCCAGCAGTATCTTATGTGAGACGCAGTCAAATGCTTTAGTCACCTACGAGGCATTGATTTTCCAAACTCTAAATATTTGTAATACACACTTGTACTTTACTATTAAGTTTACACGCCAGAACTGATTCTAATGAAATTCCATATTATGGAGAAATTTGTAACCCTGGAGAGGATCTTCAGGGTGCGTATGAGTTGAAAATATGATCAGGCTAAAATATAGGCCAACGAATAAACTTTGCCAGAAAACGAGATAACGGTACCAGGTTTCTGGTGAACTTTCCCGCAGGCGACCACTTAAAAGCAACTTTTTAATTGTATTCATCATACGATCATTTACTACACTTTAACATACATATAGTACCGTAAAATTTTCTTCGTAACCATATAAACTTAAGGAAATATAACAAATGGAAAACACACTAGATTTTTTATATAATAGATAGAAGTACAAGTTTGGTTTCATACTCGCAACAAATCTCGGTGACCCGAACTTTCCTTTATTATCTTTTACTGTGTTTTATTAATAACAATAATAAAAATTAAGGTTTTATAGCCATAACCAACTTCGTCATTAACATCGACATCTATAGGAAAATGAACCAAATCTTTTGGGTGAGTTAATATATAGTTATAAATCGAACTTCGTCTAACAAGTCTCATTGAAATCAATTTATTTGTTTGGAAGTTATAGGCATATGTATATACATAACTTTAGACATCGAACCTGCGTCACCTCAATGTTTTATGCAGCTATGTCGGAAAACTTAACTAAGCCGTCCTATTTTTTTCTGATTATGATACCTACATTTTAATCAGCCACACCAATTCAAGACTAAGTTTGAATAAATCTAAATCGGGTTAGGTCTTAAATGTATTTCGTGAAAATAAATACAGGTTTTCAAAAGTTAGAGGAGCCAAGTGAAGCCAAGAATTTAACGTTTAAGTTAATGGTAAAATTAAGCTACGGTGACAAATTTTTTCATAAATTTGATATCAAAATTATGAAAAACTTTTGCTTCGTGAAATGCTTTTACAGATCACTGATTTCTGTAAATTTCATCGGTTGTACATTTTTTCTTTATTTATTATTATATCCTAGCTTTATGATTTATATTATACTTAGTGGTATCACTCGTGTGTGTTCCAAATGTCCGAGAGACCTCGAGGGAGTGCCCCGTCATCTGTCAATAACCCTGTTAAATGCTTATATTATTTGTCTTAACCAAACGTTCCCACGCCGAAACTTTTCCAAGAAAATGTTTATCGTTTAATTTTATGTGTATAGGAAGCGTTAGTGTTTCTTCGATCTCGACTCAACGATTATTAGATCAGAGAGAAAAACTTAACTGCGTAAGTAAGTTGTTAAGTACAACTGTCAACCTCCGTCTTTCAAAATATCGCAGCTAAGCTTAATATTTTGCTCTTACGATGAGCCACTGTATATGATGTTATATCGAGTGGAGGCAGTGCAGTAAAAAGACGGTGAGACAGTTATTTTTGAACACATTTTATTGGTCATAAAATTTAGCCTTAATAATAAAAATAATACATTTATTTCAGATAATTGCATCCATAACCACATTTTTGCCTAATTTTTTGTTAAGAATTAAGTAGAAGTTATAGGCAAAACAAAATCATTCGAAATAGATATTTATATTTTTAAGACCTTCTACACTGCAAGGGATTTTAAGATACAGATAATAGAAAGGCCAGGCCAAATCTAAAAGATAGCATATAAATTTGAGTAGCTAAAACACCTTTCAGTCATTGGCCTACCCTCGATAGTACAAAGTAGAGCTGCTGGGTGACAGACGCATAATTTATGTGATGATATTACCGAGAGCCAAGTGTTGTACAAAATAAATGCACACGATGTTTTCGGTAATTCTTGATTTTCGTCCAAATTAGTTATTCACTCATTAGTTGGAAAGAAAAATAACTTAAAAAATACATCTCATGTTAGTTTGTAAAGACGTCAATCGGAGCGTTGCTGACGCGAACATGCTTGAAAAAATTATGATCCAACAGCGATTCGAAACCAATTTCGACTAAACACACTTTAATCATATCTTTACCTGTATCTTAGAAATAGCTTAGAATATACAGGTAATTAATTAAATAATGTAATTTATTCAGCATTTGGACATTAAAATACACTTGTACTTGTCACGCTAACAAGTCCATGCGATCTATCTTGTAATACTTAAATAAATAACAACATATTTTACTGCCACATATTTTTAAATTTAAAACTAACTCTATATTATAAATACACTCAAAATTTTACTGTTTTGTTGACTTCAACCACCCGATTTCTTGAATTATAGCTATACTAGCTTTGCCCCGTGTTAAACCTTAGAAATTCTGCCTATGTGTTATTCGGATGTATTAGCCATCCTACTAATATTATAAAGGCGAAAGTTTATGACTGTGTGAGTGTGTATGTTTGTTATTTCTTCACGTCTAAACGTCTGGAGCGATTTTAATAAACTTTGGTACGGATTTAGCTGACACCCTGGATCAACACATAGACCATAATTTATAAAGATTAACGCGGGTAAAACCGCGGGGCACAGCTAGTATTTCTATAAAGTTACATCAAAATCCGTTCGGTGGTTTTTGCGTGAAAGAGTAACAAACATCCATACATCTATACATCCATACTCACAAACTTTCGCATTTAATTATAGCTATATATTGTTCCGTCCTTTTACGGGTACAAGTAAATAGATTTCGCACAATAATATGATAACTGATATTATTGTAGTTCATGTTTCTATGACACTTGTTTTATGCTGAACAATAACGTTATCTCCCTATGGATTATTCTATTCAAACAGATTTAAGCGATAAGATCGGAATACATGTGTACTTATAAACAACATCGCACGATAAAATTAATATGCATTTCTACCGTGGAGAAATAATGGATATGAAACATTACCCAATGAATATACATTAATTGGGAATAATACTAATGGTATGGGCAGTAATTAATTTACGTAGTTTACGTAAAAGAAGAAAATTGTGTGGATAATCTAATACTAATAATAGAATAATAGAATTTATACCATGTGACGCAGTTTATAATACACTATTTACAAGACATAGAACACTTAAAAAGTGCTTAGCAATTTTTTTCAGAAAGCATATTGTAAGACCGAAATCATGGAAAGGAAATTATAAAGTCCTTGTCAAGTTAATTCCGTTATTGACTGTTGTACCTCAATTACTAAAATTTTGAAAACATCTGTAAGCATCGAAATAAAAAATATTGTATTCAATAGACAGTCAACAAATTTAATCTGATGCAGATATTCAGTATGTACCTACTTAATTAAATAAAGGTAAGTATAATATTAACAAGAAGAATATTAATTTTGTTTAGGCAGAATTCTTATTCACATCTTGCTGAAGACCATTACGAAACAAAAACATACTTTCCCTTCTTGATTAAACGTCTTATCTCCAACAACACGAAGCCAGGCTACGAATGAAAATGTAAAAGTTAAATGAGATGAGAGAGAAAAGGCGAGAGATCGTGAAATAATGAAAACTCCAATGAGACTTTCTTGAGCTTTACATAATAATGTGAATTGAACGATATACTTGAAAAGACTATTATATTTGTTTTAATCTTAAATAAGTATTGTCTAAATGAAATATAACAATAAATAATATAATGCAACCCATGGCTGTCCAGTGCACGGCAAGGGCATCCTCTTACAATCAGACATACCATAGTCCACCTCTTTCGCCTAATGCGGGTTGACAGACTTCAAATTCCATCAAGAACGTTTTGGAGAAATCACAGATACGCATGTTTCCTCACGGTGTTTTCCTTAACTGCTTTAGGGGCGCGTTAATTTATTTTTAAGACGCAGGAATTTGAGGAGTCACTTTGAACTCGCAATCGCTGACTCCACAGTCCAACGGTCTAACCTCAGGCTATCTCGTACTTGGTATCCTGTTTAGTTAAATCTGCAGCTATGTACAGACGCCAGCACATCAAGCTATCCCAACCTGTCAAATTTATTTTATAGATTTACAACTTTATCACAAAAGCATAAGATTCACTTTCAATTGGGGAAATTTGACAGATTGTGATAGCTTGATGTGCTGGCGTCTGTACTTCATTATCCTATACCTTGCCTTATTGGGTATTCTACATTGAATTTGGTCGGCGCAGCTGAAATTTCGGCGTAAGCACTAATAGTGATGTTACATTGCTTTAAGAACAGTAATTTAGAGTTGCCTCTTAGGCTTTTTAAAAGTAGTTTGAAAGCTTGTGCAATAGAAAAACGTTTCTATAATTTACAGGATTTTCTTATTTAAAATTACTTATTAATTGCCTTGTAGTATTGGAAATGAATAATTATATTATGAGTCTGAGACAATCATAAAATGAATTCAAAAAAAAAATTGTAAATTATCACTGTTACCCACATGACATTGCTTTGTTTTATGTGTTGTTATAGGCTTATTATATTAATAAATAAAGGAAATAAAATCAGATTTCTTTATTTATATATACTTTAAAAAGAACCATGTATTACAAATCAACTATATTTATTTATTTCTACGTATAGAATTATAATTTAATGAGTGGTATTGGTTGAGTTAAATAGCAAATTGAGGTTCTTGTCAAATAGTTATTTAACTTTTCAATATTTATTTTCAATACTAATAGTTTAAGATATATAATTCAGTATAGAGCTTAAGTAAATACTGAAATTACATTCCAGAAGCATAAATATAAGTACTTAAATCGATTACCTTAAACGATTGACAATAAACTTATTTTTAATAGAAACGCAATTCTAACGTTAGCAAAATACATACACTTTATTGTTCTAAAATAAAAAGTAAATACCAAATCGTGCCTCAACTTATTAAACGAGCAAAGGAAATGATAGAACTTAACAACTGCCTAGATTCTCCAATTCGATTCTACAAGGTTCCCTAGTTATAGAGTTTGTGCCGTCAGCTAAGAATATATATACTACGATATGCGTCAGGAAAATTATGCTTTTAAAGAGTGTACATAAGTCACTCTTGACTTATATTCGAATTCGTAAGCAATCATAGCTTTTGAACGATATACCTTCCTATATAATTTGCTTACTGTACCGTATTACCTACAGCTTTATCGTCGATAACTGCGCTAAAGATAATATAACATGCTTAAAAAAAGAAAAATAATGCATAGTGCTATACATTTTTGCATGTGATTGTCTTGGTAAATAAATCGCCTTCTAGTCCCATGTTCACAATCATTTTGACTGCACGTGTGGCGTAGCGGCTAAGACAGTCGCCTCGCCACTCCGTGTCGCGGGTTCGAGTACCGCGCCGGATAACTATTTGTGTGACCCATAAATAGTTGTTCTGAGTCTGGATGTAATTTGTGTCTATTATATGTTTGTAAAAGTACCCCGCGACACAGGGATGAAATTCCCTAGTGCGGGCATTGTCTTTTATTTAAATAATAATAATAATGTCATGTAACACGTCTTATGTTGAAATATCAACCCATAAGCATTTTATATTAAATCATATTACTTTTAGCAGTCTCCAAAATGTAATTTTATGGAGAACACCAATGCGAGAAGAAACTGGACCTACATTCATACCATGTTCTTCACTTTATCCGCGTCTATATACAGATGGAAAAGACTTTATGATCACACTAGCTGTGCCCAGTGGTTATACCCGCGTTAAACTTTATAAACTATTGCCTATGTGTTATTCGCATTTATAAGCTATATTACTAAAAAATTTCATCAAAATCCGTTTGGTCGTTTTAGCGTGAAAGAGTAATAAACATCCATACAGCCATACTCACAAACTTTCGCATTTATAATATTAGTAAGATGCATTCATTGGATCAGAAGCAATATATAATAAGTTTCACAATATAATAAAAACCCAAAATGGTTTTGTCAATGCGTGTAGATATAATTATTATAAAGTTTTATATATGATTAGTAGTATCACCCATAACTTTGGGTACCCCTAAAGTTATGGGTGATACTACTGTCCTACTACTGTCCTACTACTGTCCTACTACTGTCCTACTACTGTCCAAAAATTATTTTAATTTTAACTCTCGATAAACAGGAGGTAGTTCTCAATTCAACGTGTATATTTTACTTCTATAACGTTTTCTGTATGATCTCGCATAACTTGTATAGGGTAGTTGGAATGTATGAATTGCCCTTGTATCGATAGGTATGTTTACGTCAAAAAACATGGATTGAGGACCAACATGTAAAATAAGTCATCAAGTGACATAGTTAAAGAGGACAGGACTCCTCTTGAGGCTGATATATTCGTGCTTACATCTTTATTTTGCAAAACTAAGATATTTACCGTGATGTTTTTATGTTGTATGACTTTTGGTTTGAAATTATAGATTGTAAGGTAAGATGATATGTAATTATTTAATTGAGGGCTCAAGACGAATGTGTGACTGATGTTCTACTTAAAACAAAGGTGTGTCTAGTACCTCTCCTCCTTCCACGAAGTTTACATTCCTCTCACATACTTACATACATAATTAAAGAAGTCTCTGAATTGTAATATTTATTTTAACATTGAATGAACTAGTTAATTGATTTATTGTATTATTTATTTAATATATATTTCTATTTTAAATACTCCTAGCTGTGCACATAGAAATAAAAAAAAATAAGATATTTCAATCTGAACGTGATGTTACTAGATTAATTTATGCATAATAATATGTAATAACTGGAGCTGTAAAGTTCTTAAGAGATATAAAGTTCTTCAAATCTTATTATGATTAAAAATATTAACTCGTAACAAAATATTTAAGTGACGGAAAGAAAACGATAACAAGTAAAATCCTAATAAGTTTCTAATTTGATTCGAGTAGTTTTGATCTGGTGCCAAACAATATAATATATTCAATTTGAATCACTTAAATATGATTAAAAAACATCAACCTCTTTCTGTTGCAGTATATACAAAAAACTGCAATCTATTTTATTATATACTTGCTGTGCCATGCGATTTTACCCGCGTTAAACTTTAAATTATAGCCTGTGTGTTACTCGGATACATTCTACTAATATTATAAACACCAAAGTTTGTAAGTATGGATGGATGGATGGATAGTTAATACTCTTTCACGTAAAAACTACTGAATGAATTTTAATGAAACTTTACAATAATATAGCTTATACATCAGAATAACACATAGGCTACAATTTATGAAGATATTGTGTGAATTGTCCAAAATATGATGATAAGTGTCACGTCGATGACGGCTATTCCGGAGTACACCAAAACCGCTAGAGGTACACATCCTACTAATATTATAAACGCGAATGTTTGTGAGTATAGATGTATGAATGTATGTTTGTTACTCTTTTACGCCAAAACTACTTTAACGCGGGTGAAACCGCGGGGCATAGCTAGTAAGCTATATTACTACAAATCTCCATCAAATCCGTTCCGTAGTTTTTGCGTGTAAGAGTAATGAACATCCGTACATCCATTCACACAAACCTTCGCATTTATAATATTAGTAAGAACTAGGAAAAGTAGGATTTATATACAGACGAGTAGATATAAATTTTTTAGCAACTTCTAAAATTAGATTTTTGCTTTTTAGTTATTATTTATTTATGTATGTCAACATTTCATATTTAATTAATAGAGAATGAAAATGGTTATTGTTGATAATTAAGAAATAGTTTATATTACAGGATAAGCTTATCTATATCTTGTTTTTAGTTGTTAATTTTCTTGTACCTGCAGTTTCCAAAAACTGTAGCGCGTTGAAGTCTTTTTAAAGAGTTTAAAAATTCAAACGACGGACTCATTTTAACTGTTTATATTATCATAAAGTGAGCCCTATCCTCTTTTGACTATAATCTTTTTGAAATGGGAAACAAGTACGCAATTAGACACGATACGTCTTATCTATACATGAACTCAGTATTAATTTTCAGATATATGTCTGAATTTGATATACGACATAGTTAAAGTCTCACTGATTTAGTTCAATGTGAAGATAATTCATTTATTTGCAAATAACTCTACAAGATCAGCAGTACTTTTACTATTCGTAATATATGTATCTGAGTAAGTGTTATCTAAGTAAGTAAAAAAAAACAATTCAAATTTATGAAACATCTCTAAGAAACATAACTTTGGTTTCAGGTTTAAAACGTGTGCTAGTGACAGAGTACCATATAGGAGCTGATTCTACGGCAATATATTAGGACTCTGGTTCCAGAATTAAGATGAGATGAGCTCTTAGCCCAGAGCAGGTGTTTCCGCTGTTATGCATGCTTGCACTGTAATCCTGACTTCCTTCCACAGTGGCGTGATTATGATCAATATTTACGCAGATGTGTCACTATACCTCCTCCGTATTACGTAATAATATCAAGTTTGTTTAACTAGTGGCCGCCGCAAGGACGGCCCGCGGGTTCAATAGTGCCGGCTGGTGACAACCCCGGGCATGTTCTATGCGACACTCGCCTCCGACAATTATATAAGAATATTTCATAATAAAACCAACAAATTACACTTAACACATAATACGGGCCATGTCTCCGTTCATTATAGATTTATCTCACATTTTTATTTACTTAAACAAATTTACAAATTATTCTCCCTCATGGAATAAAAAAAACACCGCAATAATACTACGTTGTTACAAGATTAAAAATAAAAAACTTAAGCAGCCAACAGAACCCCATCAAACATACAATATAAAATGGATATTCTGGTTAAAAAAAGCGTGTAACGTACGCAAGACCGGGGAAAATCGTGAAAAGTCATGTGTCGACCAAATCAGCCGTTCTAGAGGTCACGGTGTGCAAATCAGCTGATAGTAAAGTAACAGTCGAACGGAAGAAAGATGAACAAGTATACGAAATTGTACTCACCGGCTGCGGTAATCAGCCACCACCAGCAGCAGCAGGCGGCCACGAGCGCCCGAGCGCCGGCCATCTCAGCGGCAGCGCATGATACGCGCGCTCTCGCCGGCCGCCCCGGCGGACTGAGCGCCGCCCCGCGGATCGATGCTCGCTCGCGCCTCTCGGACACGCACCCTCCCGAGCCGCCCCACCACCCCTCCGAGCCCCCGCTACATTTTCCGAGTTTCCTCAGAGAGCGCGCGCGCTGCCCTCTTTTCTGGCGGAGCGCTGACCGCCCCTAATTGATTGGGCCCGTTCACTTGCCGAACACGTTTTAGGTCACTTCAGCCGCAGAGCCTTTGCACCCGCTTTTCCGGTTATTTTGAACTTTTTTAAGACGAAAAAAGTTCCATACGCATGTGGTTTGCACCTTTTAACCCAATTTTGGTATGATTACAGAATGTTTTATGTGGCTACTACTAAACTCTTCCGGTTCCGTACGCGTTTTGGTAGAGGATTTAGATGTGGACTAGCAGACAAACACAAATTAAGAAACAATATCTAAAAACTATACTACTAATGCAAATTAAACTTAAAACACCTAAAAATAAACATTTAAATTTGGATAAAAGTAAAGCAGAGAAACACAGAAACATAAATAAAATGGAATTAAAAACTAAATAATTTTAATAAATACCAAATTAATTATTATCACCCATCACATCTATAAATTATATTATAATTATATTTAAAAGTTGTTAAAGAAGATTGGATATATAGTTAAATAGCGTTATATTATTCACGCTCTTGTATTTTATTTTAGTACAGAAATGGTATATACGGTTTATTTACTATTTCTTTCGTAAATTAAAATAAAAATTTCATAAATTATTATAAAAAACCGACTAAAGGAATTATGAGATAAATAATGCCTATTTAGCTCGTATTATAAGACATTTTATTCAACGTATGAAAGTTACCGCTTTCGTAGGCTCACTGCAATTTAAAGTTGATGTAGCATTATGTCGGTAGAGCTCTTCGGGGAGGAGGATGGATCAGCAACGCTTAAGTGATACCATGTGTGTCGCAAGCGTTATAGGCTACAGCAACCTGTGTGTTAGCTTGTAGTATATAAAAATATACTTTGTTTACTATTACAACTTCAATAAAAATCGCGTATTAATTATTATGGTGATTTTAAATATAACGACGCTTATGCTTTATTTTTTTTTTCATACAACTAAGTTTGCTACAAGCTAGGCTACGATGACTGAATACCATCAGGCACGGTCCGCCTGACTGTACGTGGTCGCCGTAGCCTATGGACACTTGCAAAAATATCATCAATTTCGCGTTGGCTACCCTTTATAAACCTTTTCAGATTTCAGAGCACCATGCTGAAGCTTTGTGGGAGAGCATTCCACAGCTACATACGAGGAAAACAAGTTTATTTCATTAACTGTTACCAGCAAGCAGTATCGTATAATTTCCACTTTGGCCACGATGCGTCTTCTTCAGTCTCATAAAGCTCCACCAAGAGGTCTTATTGAGCGTTGCGATGCAGTCTGACGTAACAATTTTTAATATTTATTCGTACAGGCCGTAACGTTGGTCACGATGGCGTACACTGTGGTTTTATGAAGGACCGTTCGACTAGACGCAGTAGTTATTTTGGTTTTACTCAGTTCGGAATTACAGTATTACTACGACTCTCACAGGCCTTCAGGACTCCACCAGAATGAAAGTCACTAAAAACTCTCCAAATTCATACTTAAATTGGATATAAAACTTTAGTATTGAATACATAATTAATTACTCTTTAATCAATACATTTTTTGAAATACATTTATATATATTTTTAAATTACATTATTTACTTAATAATAAGAGAGGTTTTTTTTTACTCTCTTTTAATAAGAGAGGTATGGCACAGCTTCATTCGCTCTAAGAGTAGCCCGACTGGGGAAGTACCTCCAACTTACAGAAGAGCTTAGGTTAGGTTAAGCTGTCGGTCCCGGTTGTAGTCATTAGACGACAGTCGTTAAGCATTGTCAGAGGCCTAATGGGCAACTTAAACACGTCTGACACTAGGGTAACCACTGCCCATACGATAAGTAAGACACATTCCTTAATAATATAATGTTAAAAACTTAATGTTGTGTTTCTGCGTGTAAGTAAGGTCGCCAGAGCTCATCGGGTGGGGGGAAACTTCAACAACACTTGTTTGCAGACTCTTTTAAAGGCCGGAAACGCACCCGCGAGGAGTCGCGGGTGCGTTTCCGTGGTATTCCGTGTGTCTATGGGCGGTGGTGATCACATACCATCAGGTACCAACTTGCTCGTTTGTCATCCTCTTAAATAAAAAAAGCTTAGTAATAATTTAAAATAAAATCACAATATACTTTAATTTTAATCACACTAATATTATAAAGCCGAAAGTTTGTGAGTGTGTGAGTGTGTATGTTTGTTACTTCTTCACGTCTAAATGGCAGCAGGGATTTTAATAAAATTTGGTATGGAGTTGGCTGACACCCTGGATTAACACATAGGCTTTATAAAGTGGTATGCGGGTAAAACCGTGGGGCACAGCTAGTACAAAAGGAGAAACGATAAATTCGTCATCTTTTCTTTACCGTTTAGGCAATGGTTACCTTAGTGTCAGAGTAGTTCAAGCCGCCCAGTTGTCTAACACAGAGATGCTCAAAAGGCTAATAATATTTAATAATCATGTCCTCCTAGCCAAATTTCGGCCACGGTGGCCAGTCTCAATAGAGATTAGCCATCTGCGCGGGATATATTATAGTGCTTAATTGTGCGCGCAAACACAGGAGCACTTTCTATTCCATCACTCTCATGATCCGATGGGACGCCTAGCGACACGACCGGAAAGAGATCTGGGGTTGACGTGGTCTCCGAGGCACGGGGATATAATACCGCCAACTCCCAGACTTCGGGCTGATGTACAGAAATTTCTCTTTTTACAGCAAAGTCCCAAAAACACTTTTGGTCCGACCCGGGATTTGAACACAAAACCTCGTTTTCTGCGGGTGAACACGCTGCCGCTAGACCAACGTGGCAGTCAAAAATAATATTTACAGTATATCAGACAATAAGTAGTAAAAAATAGCTTAAACTATAAATATCGATAATTAGTCCTTAACATAATCTCTCGGACAACAACTTAAAACAAGCTAGCTAAATATTGTTACTACTTAAAAAAATATATAAATGTGTTAACAATCCGTGTACCTAAATATCTATATGTAACTAGAAATAATTATGTATACCTTTATTACAACAAACATGTTCTGACTATTTAAAAGCGCTTTTTGAAGTATACGTGAATAAAAACTTTTTAATTTAATTAAATTTATTTATATCTACAAACTTACTTAATTTTAAGTAAGTTTAGTGTCTTTGTGTAAGTTTAGAGTCCAGTTTGAGTTCAATCTAGTGCGATACCGTTTAATGTGCCCACCTATATTTATCACACAATTAAAAAAAATACAATATTATTTCTTGTATCTATGTGACTTTATCGCATATTGTATTGAAATCGTATACAGTTTAGTCTTACTGTGTGAATTTATCACACCGTAACATTGAACTAATAGTTAAACCATTAAAAACATGGAACCATTTTAATAAAAACTAAACGTATAACCTAATTTTACAACTTTTGAGTGAGTGCCAAAACAAAATATATATTTTATACTTGTAGTTTTGTACGACTGCTGTTGCAGGGGTGAGCAATGTTTTGATGTGATAAATACGTTATGCTAACGCATGGACCGACAGTAATGTTCTACGCATTTTTGGTAAGTCCGTAGTAGAAATGTTTGACATGATTACACTCTAAACTTAAATATCATAAATTTAGTCGTCATAATCCTCTACTGATACCAACGGAGGCAAATGCACTGGCCAGTAAGCTATGACTGATATACATTGGCAGTATTCAATTTAAGTCTTCGGAGGGTTTAGGTGTGTATCGTACCTAGCGTATTGGCATAGCGCCTACTGTAGATAGGCGGAGGTGGTTGTGGTAATTTTAAAGGTGTGAACTTAAATAATGTATTAATTTTATAAAATATAGACCCCGTATAACACGGATGCTTCTACCGATTGTTGACGCTCATTGTTAGGTTTTCACTGCTTCACCGGATAACATCGTCTATATTATCCAGTGAATCAGTGTAAAACTAAGCAAAATTAATAAAATATTATATAACCGTGTTTGAGATGATAGGATAGCAGTAATAGAGCCATCTAAGAGGCTTGAACACCTTTTACAAGCCACCACTACGAATAAATAAATAAAAACTTTACACGCGTTAGAAGTTATACTTCTTAATATACAACTTGAACATAGTTATCAATTTTCATACCACCTAGAACTAACGTCATGCTGTTATATTTACGATGCGCGCGCATCGTGCGCGCGCCTCGTAAAAATTCACTCTCATACCACCTAGAACTAACTTCATGCTGTTAAATTTTTTGGTGTCGGTGTGCGCGCGCATCGTAAAAATTCACTCTCATCATTTTTCTCCATCGCGCCAAAAGAAGTATAACTTCAATAAAATGGACATAAATGGAAAACCACTAAACTGGTTTAATTTCTGTGCGTTTCCACGCTTTAGAGGGCATGTTAAGCTGTTAGCCCCGGTTGTAGTCCTTAGATACAAGTCGTTAGGTCATGTCAGAGGCCTAATAGGCGGATTTGACATCTCTGATTCTACGGTAACCATTGTGGTTGGCGTGGTTGGTAGATGCTTGCCTTTAACGCTGCAGGTTGTGGGTTCAATTCCCACCCAGAACACATATTTGTGTGCATGAACATGTCTGTTTGTCCTGAGTCTGGGTGTAATTATCTATTTAGAAAAGGAAAGAAGTATATTTATTATATCAGTTACCTGGTTTCCATAGTACAAGCTCTGCTTACGAAAACTAACGAATAAATAAAATAACACGTTTAGTAATATAAAAATGAGAGCCAGTCAGTTCAATAAAAGTATATTACTCTTATAACACTTAAAAAGCTTTCGACTGCGAATACAGGTTATTTAATTTTGTTCACCTTCCAAATTTGTGTACTGTTCTATACGACAAGAGTTATAAAAGAAGTAGGTAATATTGAAGGTTTACTATCACTAAGTTACTGAAGAATAGAATCTCGGAAAATTGATTGAATTGATTAGGTAAATATATTTTTTACATTTTCTTTCTGTATTCTTTTTGAAGTGAAAACTTGGCGCGTTGTTCACTTTTTGGGTGAATGTAATGAGATATGATATGACAATTTTATTATAAGCCAATTCTATAATTTTATTTTTAAACAGCTCCAAAAATATAGAGATAACCATTTGGCTGTGTTTTTTTGTGTACTATGTGACGTGATTTCGCCAATTTTTGCGAATTGATTTTGATAATTATTGCTATTAGACACGGAATGCTTTTAAAATCATCATTATCATCATATCAGCTGAAAGACGGCCACTGCTGGACAAAGGCCTCCCCCAAATATTCCCACAATTACCGGTGTTGCGCTATCCGCATCCAGCGACTTCCAGCGAACCTCACAAGATCATAGGTCCATCTAGCAGGAGGCCCATGCTGCGTCTTCCGGTATGCTTTCCAAATAGTCGGATTTTTTGGATCGAAGTTCCATAACGCGCGTTGCGAAAGGGGGAAAAATTTAAATTATTAAAAAATTTATTACTGAAATTCAGCCTACTGATTAAGTTTATATTATATTTTATAATAACAAAAAATATTATTAAAACTTAAAAAAAAACAAAAAAAATATTACAATTCCTTCACTAATTAATCGAAAGGAACTTCGTTCCATCCGGGTGTCCCTTGACACCTATCAAGTTTTTTTTTTACTAACTGATGGACTACAATTATATATGTACAGCCTACTTTTATACTTACAAACTAGATACTAAAAAAGCCTATTGTACATTTTTTTATTGAAAACGTTTCAATAAATTAGAATTTATTAAGAAAAGTTCGAGTTGTATGTTTACTAACCAGCTTCCAAAGAAAGAGGTGTCTACTGTGTGCTTTTTTGTACGTATTTTATGCGATTTCTCCATTGTTTATGAACCGATTTTGTAAACTATTGTTTATTCGATGGGGAATGGTTTCGGAATGGTCTCATATACATATTGTTTTAATCGGTTGGCTAAAAGAAAAGTAGAATATGGATTTATGTTTTTTTAACAGTACGTAATATGAATACCACCATTTGGCATATATCCATATTTAAATTAGAAAATGAATAGATATGCATCGTGAATAAACCTAGACCGATAAAACAGACACTGATTATTAAATTACTAAAACTCTTACAATCTCCATATTTTACCCGTTCATGTTGTAAACAAAATCTATCCACAGAGTTCGATGACTCGTGTATTTCTAGTTCTTCTCTATAAAGAAAACTTGTACTGCATGGCTACCACAAGTTCTTGAAGACTACTTCCTCCATGGTACTTGCAGTTTTTCCAGTACATTAACAAGCACCGCCTCTAGCGTAAATTTCAATGAACTTAAAATGTCTATAGATACTAAAAACCTAACCGATGGAAAACCCCCGACTCCAACTATAATTACATCATTTTGGAAAAAGAGCTGATACTCTTACATTGCTGGACCGATATTAACTTAATTAAATTTACTTATTTAAATAAAAAAAACTGCATCAAAATCGGGTCATCCGTTTGAGAGCTACGATGCCACAGACAGACATACACACAGAGAGACAGACAGACATCAACGTCAAACTTATTGTCCCTTACTTAACTCGACTTTTTGGTAGAAGTACCGAAGATTCACCGTAAACGTTGCTGGATGATACGTGCCGATAAAATGCTCTTCCCTATCCTCAAACAGATGAGCAGCTTCGCGTCTAAACGTAAGCCACAGGTGCACTCGTCTTCAGTTCGTTTTCTTGTATCATACATTTACTCGTCACTAACCACCCTATCCCAAGATAACCGCTCTATCTGATACTACTTTCTTATGCGTCACTGCAACACTCCTGTTAACCAGGATCATGCCACGCTTTCCATGAGCTATATGTATAGATACTGTGTTTACATATTATGTTCTTTTTCTGTGAACAAAAAGCGTGAAACCCGTGTCACCGTCACGTCACGCTTCCCATGAGCAACGAGTATAAGTATAACTATTTATAAAAGACAACCCCGCATGTTTTATTCTGAAGTGATACTTCAATACGAACGCTTGACTTGGGGAGTAAGCTGTTGAATACGTGACGAGAACGTTACGAAAAGTGTGACCGTGGGAGGCGAACGGAAGTTGAGAGGGAGATATAAGTAAGTGAAGATAGAAAGACAGATTTTCGTATATTATTGTCGGGGCAAGACCACACATTTTCTTTCTCTTTCTCTTTTTCGTTCCGTACCTACATCTAAGTTTTACTGGAGTCGTGTGGTCCAAAGCACTTTAGATAGATCTTGTCTATGTATTCTAATCTGGGATGTAGGTGCAGACGCCAGCACATCCAGCTATCCCAATCTGTCAAATTTCTTTTATAGATTTTCAACTTTATCGCATAAGCCTAAGGTTCACTTTCAATTGGAGAAATTTGACATATTGGGGTAGGTTGATGTGCTGGCGTCTGTACATAAGGAACATTTTTTGTATTCACGTAGATATCCATTTACGAGAATCACTTTTCACTTATACATGGCACTACAATGTTTTTTTTTTATTTTATTCTATTAATTTATTTGATTAACCTACAGTTGTTTACATTAATACTGTTATTTGTTTGTGTAGACAATAGGCTTGCATAAATGTAACAATCACTTACTGGTTAACACCACATGTAAAAGTTTAGTAACTGGATTTTTTTTTATTAATTTTTATATTATAAATTATATTTTTTAATTTATATGTTTAATTGTTAAAATATAGATATTTTTTAACAATGATACATATACATTTTAACTCTAATTCAAAACTATCTTGGTTGGCCACTTGGTACGACTATGTATAACGTTGATATGTATGGTAACTACAAAAACAATATTGTAACAATAATTTGATCGTCATTTCAATTGTACCCATGAAGTTAGTATACCTAGGGTAAACTAACTTTATGATTGTACAACACTGTAAAAGAGAGTGTGTATCGAGGAAGATTTAACACACTATAAAGTATTAAAAATAAAGTGATCTCGCAACTTCGTGTTCCGGGTTCGTTTCCTATACATGACAAATATTTGTGTGACCCATAAGTAGTTGTTCTGAGTCTGCGTGCCCGTCAATTATATGTTTGTAAAGAACCCCGCAACACAGGTAGGTATATCTACATTACAATTATACGGGCGTTGTCTCTAAAACAAATCTTTAACAATTTAGTAAGACAGGTACCATTTTTTTTATAGGTTTGATTTTTTATAAATCTGTATTAAGACTATGAATAAAACAGAAGCTGAAGTGCGATGTAACGTTTTCGGAGGTAAAGTTGATATAAAATAATAACACAGACACATTCGAAAACATATTAATTGTTATTTTATAAGTCGGGTTGTTTTCGATAAATTATGTTTCATACAACTGTAGTTGGCACATTCCTAAGGGAAATCGAATTCTATTATTAATACGTTGTGTCGGCTAGTGAGCTATACTATCAAAATTATCAAGCAGATTAATTATTTTTTAACGAATTGTTCCAAGTAGCTATAAGACACAATGTGTCTTATTTGATATGTCATATCATTTCAAGATTTAATTTTGAATCCTACATATAAGTATATTTTTTCATTTGTTTGCTTGAATAAGTACTTCACTAAAATAAAAGAACATCAAATTATACTTGATTGGAAATGTGAGATAATAACATTATTAAATTCATATGAAAACCATGAAATACGTTAGAATATGTTAGAAATAACTACTAGAAAACGGGTGACGTTAGAACTGCGATCCCGTCGGAAACTACTTTCTACCGTGAAATAAAATACTACGTTACGGACCATACAACCAAAGACTACCTACTATTACTGTATACTGTAAACGTACAATGCATGAGCCGAGTTAGGGAAACAAGCGTGCCGCGGTAGCAGCTGGCGAGTGCCAGAAACAAATTTATTATATAACAAAATAAAACAAAATTACCTCAGAATAAACTATAATAATAAAGAATATTTGAGTTGGATTTCTATGACAAGAATAAGTAATGATAAAAAAATTGTAACAAAATAGATGAATTGAATTTATACAAAGTATATGCATTAATTATTGTACCACACGACTGAAGTAAAACTTCAAACGGCTATGAGAAAGGGAAAGAAAATGTGTGCTCACACCTCTCTATCTTGCCCCTACAGACACTATCTTATATCGCCCTGTCAACTGAACTTCCGTTTGCCTCGCTCGATTACACTTTGTGTAACGCTCTCGTCACGCATTCACTTCTCCAAGTCAATAAGTTTTTACTTCAAAAATTATATATAAAGAAATTCTATAAAAATAATATCCTGGGACATTATTCACACACGGCCATCTGATCCCAAACTAAGCAGAGCTTGTACTATGGTTATTTTTGTAAATAAATACCTACATATAGATATTTATAAAACGATTGTCTACAAAACAACGTAAAAACGACCGCTGTAAAAATGTTTTAATGACATCTGTCAGTTCAGCACATACCTACTTTAAATGTGCTTTTATACAGAACTAGCGGCCCGGAACGTGCTTCGCTACGTATAAGGCATAGTAATAAAAAAAAATGATTACTAAGTTCATTTATTCAAACAAAAAAATATTTTAATTTGCTTTACTGGGGTAGGACTATGACTTGACTGTGACGGACGTGACGGACATGACTGTGACGAACGTGACGGACATGACTGACTGACTTTGAAACAGAAATATTACAACTGAAGACGAGGCGGTATGGTCACAGACCTAAGCCTGCCCAACGAGGGTAAAAAAAAAATCTTTATGATTTTCCAGTCATTGGGTGGGTGTGGTTTTTTTTTGGCGCCAACGCGGAAAAGGACGCATCGAGGCTATGTTTTATTTTCCAAAACTGGTGTAAATTCGAGTTTTTATGTATAAATATGGTGGATTTTTAGACATAACATCTTCGACAACGTACACAAGTGGAGGAAAGTGCGATATTGCCGTGAATTTTTTTATAATTAATAGTTTTTATCATAAATGTCTATGCATGTTCATTTACTTATTTTAAATTTTATGTTCTGTTTTTTTAATTTGTACTGTTTTTTAATTTGTATTGTTTTTATGTTTCATGTTTATATAATATTCACACACAATTTAAATTGTTCATGAATAAACGGAATTGAATTGAATTGAATTGTGATTTTCCGTGTTGAAACCAAAACTCCATACAAGCCTCTAGTAAAGTCTCCACTGCTTTACTGGGGTAGGACTATGACTTGACTGTGACGGACGAGATGGACATGACTGTGACGGACGTGACGGACATGACTGAGTTTGAAACAGAAATATTATAACTGAAGACGAGGCGGTATGGTCACAGACCTTAGCCTGCCCAAAGAGGGCAAAAAATTAAAAAAAAAAAGTCATTGGGTGTTTCTGTCATTTGATTCATCTGTAACTGTCAATGTCAGTCGTCAAACTCGGAGTTTCGAATTATCAAAACAAAAACATCTTCAAAATTTTTATTTTTACACCTATTGTTATTTTTAACAAATTCCCTTCATCTACACGTTGGATAAGATTGCCATTTTTTACAAAAACATGTGATTATACGAATCTATTATTTAATGCTTAGTTATTTATTATTATCTAATTTTTAACCGCAAATGAAGGAAAAGCGTGGTTATTACGATGTTTTCGTTAAAACTTGTGCAAAATATCCATCCAATATCGGTGTACGACTATACGACAATGGTCGTTACAAAAATTACACATATTCGGAATTATATGGGGTTTGTGAATATATATCACAAAACCTTCAACAGCTGAAAACCAATAAGGGTGTTATTGGACTTGTTTCGAAGATTAACATTCTCATACCATGTATAATAGCAGCGTAAGTACTATAAAACTTTGTAACACTTTCTATTAATAATTATTATTGGAATAGGGTTTCTTAAATTCATAATATAATATTTTGTCATTATTAAGTCTTCCAATATCATTGTGTATATCGTAACAGTCAACATTTTCTAATTTAACTTAACATATATAATGCGCCCCTAAGAATACCCACTGACCTATACCTATTTGATTTCATAATGCAATTAATGTCAATTTAACATAAAATATAAATTACTATAAAATTAAATATTTTAATGTCAATTTAACATAAAATATAAATTTCTATAAAAATAACAAGGGTTGGATCTCATATTGAGTTGCCTGAATTTGAGTTAAGTGTGTATATGGGGGGTTAAAGGGGGTTTGTACTAAGTGATAAGACGCATTTTTTTCTGCCGGAGACACACCAAGTTTTTTTATGAATTTTTTAAAGTCATAAGATTTGATACAAATGCATAAAACAGAACACAATTTGGTACATTTTTAGCAATTTCTACAGCGTTGTATACCAACTTAAAAACATTGCCGTTCTGTTTAGAAGTTATATATTTTGTTATAACGCCTTTATATAATTTTCTGATAAATATCCAAAACTGAATTGTTCGTTGTCACTATCATGATATTTTTATAATATATAAAATATATAAATAATTTGGGTTAGGTTAGAACGGTGACCATTTAGCGCTAGAAAAGCTTTAACGATGGATATCACCATAACCATGGGGTTCCGCAGGGTGGGGATGATAGAGGAGAGTAGCCCACTCCCCCCTCCACCCCTCCCCCCTTAATTCACTTATGTTTGAAGGCAACTTGATTTGAGATATTAGCCAATAACAATTCTATATAATTAAATATATATATATGTTTATTTTTATAAAATTAAATATGGTTGATTGAGTCATTGCAATCATAGTCAACAGTGGTCAGTGGTTTATGTTATGATAGGGACATTACAAAAAGCAAGTGAGTATTGATCTTGGTCCATATTTTTAGAGATATTTGAAATAGTAAATTTGAACATAGAACATGTGGTGAATTCCAATTATAATTGAAGTATATTTTAATTTTCTATTGAGAAATAAGACAAATTACACTTGAATCACCATGTACTTGCATCAAAATTTGTGTTGGTATGTCATGCTATCTCCAAATGCAAGTTATTTTAAACAATATAATTTCTGATTTCAGAGCTCACAAGTGTTGTACCACATTTATGTTTGTGGATCCATCCCATGACATTGAAGCCTTATCCAAAGATGTTGGCTTTACTATAATCCTTACTATCCAAGGCAACACTAACAATGAAACAGCAGAATTATTTGGCAAAACACCAGATAGAACAGTACCAGTGTTTGACATGACAGTACATTTTTATGTTTGTGATTCTGCAACTGATAACATAAGCAAACATGTACTACAACATTCATTCATAGCAATGACATCTGGAAGTACTGGAGATCCCAAACACATACAAGTTCCTTTGCAGTGTATACAGCCCAATATAGATGATTTGACCAAAATGTTTAATATAACATCAAATGATGTCATATACTTTTCTACACCTCTTACTTTTGATCCATCAATGGTTGACTTACTATTAGCATGTAGTAATGGAGCCTCCCTTCTCATTGCACCAGACAACCCCCATATTCTTTTCCCAGAAAATAAAGAGAATGCACTCACAATCTGGCAAACAACACCATCCAAGTTCTTACAACATTCAAACGCTGATATCAAGAATATAATATTAAGTGAAGATTCTACACTTAGAATATTGGCACTTGGAGGTGAACCACTTAATAGTATTAACAGATTAAAAGCATTAAAAGACCCTGCGAACAATACTCAGATATTTACTTTGTATGGAGTGACAGAGATGTCCTGTTGGGCTTGTGTCGCAGAACTTAACTTGAACAAGCTATTAACTGACAAAGAAATACCTCTTGGGAACTGTTTATCAGAAACACAATTACTAATTGATAGTGGCAAAAGCAATAAAAATAAAGGGAATATTGTATTGGGTGAGTACATTTTGATAGTTATTGAACTTAAATTACCAATACCAATAAAATAAAAAGTTGTTTTTATGATGAAATGATTTTAGGGATGTGAATATAAGTAATTATCTTTATTTATTTATTCTTTATTTCACACAGAAATATATATTAATTTAACAAATTACATACATAATGTACACAGGCAAGCTGAAATCAACTACCAGTTCTCTTCAAGAAAACCTTAGTCAGTGTTTGACTGAGACTTTAAATATTAAATTGTCCACAAACATCCAAAAACATTAAATACATAAAACATCCAAAACCAGTAATATTGGTTTCTTCATTGATATTTTCACCTATTTATTATTAATATAATTTAATATATTCAGTACTTAGGTATTAAAATACACTTTTACTTGTCAAGTAATTTTAACCAATTTCAAAAAGGAGGGTACTAGTTTGTATCTATGTTACAGGATTTCTTGTTTGTGAACTGATTATTCTTTTTTTGGCCTTTTAGAAAATGCTTAGTAGGTATGGTTTTATATGAATTTTGTTTAAATTAGTTCTTATAAAAATATTGGAAATTGGTGGTATGTTTATCAAAACAATAATTATTGTATAATGCCCATTGCTCATGGTAAAACATTTCTTTTCAGTAAGCAAAAGTAGAAAATGTATAATTCTAAACAGAAGGAGAGGATCTGAAGAAGAAAGTTCTCTGAAGTTTGTAGACACAGGGGATGTTGGTGAGGTTACCAATGGTATCATGTATTACAGGGGTCGCACAGATGATATCATCAAACGATTTGGCCACAAAGTAAATTTGCAGTTAATAGAAACCACAGTAATGCATTGTCCAAGAGTGAAAACTTGTTCATGTATATGGTTGCCTAAACCCATGTTATTAGTAGTGTACTATTCATCAGAGAATTTCACTAGTCAAGAATTATCTGACTTCCTTAAATGCAAGCTGGATGATAAACATTGGCCAGACAAAATTGTAAGGGTTGACAACCTGCCCACAAATCCTCATGGCAAGACATCAAAAAGTATAATATCTAAGATTTTTGAAAAAAATATTGAATCTGCAAAATATCTTAACTCTTTAAAGGTGATTTTAGTTCAAGAGCTCAAGAGTACTTTGAATCAGAACTTTAAATATGATGATATAAAGAATAAAAACTTTTTTTCCATTGGTGGTACATCTTTCCTTGCTGTTACATTGGGGAATAAATTGTCTGTGCAGTACCCACAATTTGGGAGAATTATTTTACCATTTTTGATATCACAAAAGTATAGCATTGATGAAATAGTTCAGCTTGCTTACAAAGAGATGTGTAAAGAAGTAATAAAACCAAATCAATGTTTGAAACGGCCCAGGACTAACAGTGCATGCCACACAGAAAATTTATCTACCAAGAAAATTGCTTCAACAAATTGCATAGAATTCCTTACCATGTGGTCATATAATACAGGAAAGTGTGTTGATGCTTCACCTACATTATTCCAAAACGAATTGTAAGTAGCTTTATAAGACTATTTTATAAATGTTTATATTAAAGCAAGACTGCACGTATCGCTTAGTAGTAAAAGACCCCCTCATTAACGTCTTTCGAACATTGTTGTCTTGTCAGCACCGGCACAGCCCCGCCACGGCGTTGGCGAAGCGGCACCACGAAGCCAACGCTGATCAACTGCCCAACGCAGGATTACGTAGTAATATCGGGTATCGTCGGGTATAATCAGTGTGAAAATGGTGAGATGAGGGTTGCGTTGTATAGGACGTTGCGCGGGCTCTAGCAAGACGACGACGCTCGAAGGCGCTAGTGTCGAAGTAGCCTATGGCATAGCAATTTCTTTACAAGTACTTTTCTACAAATAATATTTAGATATAGGTATATTAGACATTTAAATTAGCAAGCGAGACAAATGCGCTCAGAATTCTGTCCTTAAACTAAAAAGCCTAACACGTGTCCGATTGTTTACCGTTTGTATATGTGGAATTGCAACAACCACTTGAATTAAAAACAATAATTTAGGTACTAATATCAAATATTTATTTTACTTTTCAGTAACACTTACGTGACTGTGGGCAGTCACTCTGGCAAAGTGGTTGTCTTGGACGCTGCGAACGGCGAACTGCAAGGCGAGATTACGATAAACTCAAGAATCGAAGCATCAGTACTTTGCTTTCGAGACGATTCCACTCAGCTCTCGTGCGGTGTCGTGGGCGCCTACGACGGAACTATAGTTTGTTTTACGCTAGAATCTTGCAAAGAATTATGGAGAATTAATATTGGATGCATGGTGAAGAGTAAAGCCGTTGTTTTGGATGGACAACTATATATAGCAGCGTATGACGGGAACGTGAGATGCATTGATTTTACGGTACGAATTTCTATTTATATATAAGCTTTTTAATCGATGTTGATAATAATAATATCCTGGGACATTATTCACACAGAGCCATCTGATCCCAAACTAAGCAGATATTTTACTATGACCCAACAACTGACAACATTTACAGACACCCAGACTCAGGACATATAGACATATTCATACACACAAATATCTGTTCTGGGTGGGATTCGAACCCACGAGCTGCGGCGTTTAAGGCAAGCATTTACCAACCACGCCAACCGGCCCGTTTTATTAAAATGCTAACTTCCTTTATCATATTCGTCATATAACTATATTTTTATTTCGTACATGTATGTTATGCTATTTCTTCGTCTTTATTCGTGTAGCGCCTGACCTGTCTGCTGGTATCCTGTATGAGGCCTACCAATCGGCCTGAACAACTCTGAAACCAAAGTAACATCTGCCCGTAAGATAAAGACGAAGCTTAATTAAAATAACTGCACTGAATTACTGGACGTGTGGCACAGCACAGCGATTAAGGCAGTCCCCTCGCCACTTCGTATTTTGGGTTCGAACCCCGCGCAGGTCAACTATTTGTGTGACCCATAAATAGTTGTACTGAGCTTGGATGTACTTTGTGTCCATCAATTATATGTTTGTAAAATACCCCTCGACACAAGGATTAATGTGACTATTGCGGGAGATAAGATGTCTTCGAAGACTTCTTAAGACAATCAAACCGCATGATCCGCAGTCAAACTGACTGATCGGTTATGTGGGGGTATTTTTTTGTAGGTACTTGTGAGTGTTGTGTGAAACAATAAATAAATAAATAAAATAAATTATTGAATGTTTCAGACTGGTGCTATAGTAACCACAATACAAGTATCAGATCAAGCCATATCTGCAGACTTGATAGTCGCCAAGCATGCCTACGTGCTGGTAGGCGGGCTGTCCGGCGCGATAGCCAGCATCCACACGTCCACACACTCCGCAGCGTGGCGGAGCTCGCTCCCCAGCCCTGTGTTCGCGAGCCCCGCGCTCTACGACGGCGACAAATACGTCATTTTCGCTGAAGTCAGCGGTACTATTCATTGCAGGACTGTCGAAAAAGGGATTAAGGTAAATGCAACGTTATTCAATAGATAATATCATCCTCATCACAGCTGTAAGAAGTCCACTGCAAGACAAAAACCTCCCCAAGAATCATCTTGATGGACATGAAATAATTAAATTTATTCGGCACTTGGGTATTAACATACATTTGTACTTGTCTAGCTCACAATGCAGTACTTGAACATTAAAAAAATTAACGCCCGCATTAGGGAATCCCTGTGTCGCGGGGTACTTTACAAACATATAATAGACGGACACAAATTACATCCAGACTCAAAACAACTATTTATGGGTCACGCAAATAGTTGTCCGGCACGCGACTCGAACCCGTGACACGAAGCGGCGATGCGACTGTCTTAGCCGCTGCGCCACACGTGCAGACAAAATACACAAGATAGTCAGATATAGTAAAAAAAAAATTAATTAGTCCGTCCGTACGGTTTGTGTTATCACATATATTTATTTTTAATCCTTAAATAAATAACAAGTTACTAAGCTATTATTTTTAAGTTTAGTACGTATTATGTTACAATAAAAAAAAAGACGACAACAAGCAGATTCAAAATTCAAATTCTAAAAACAATACCAAAAATACCAAAAATAATATATATAATAATTGAAAACAAAAAGATAAAAAAAATAAATAAAAATAAATAATCAGTATCGATATCATCGAGAAACAAATCCACAGTGTGTGTCAAAAAATTATTAAAATGTTTTATGACCAATTAAGGTTATTTTTAAATTTAATTATGAAATTATGATTAGTATTAGTATAGATAAGTAAGGTTAATAAAGTGTAAAACGAGCGCGTCTCGCCATTAAACGTAAAAGTTTGGCGAGTATATAATGTTAATTGTACAATTGTTATGTCTGTGTTTATATAAATAAATAAAAAAAAAAAAAAAAAAAAAAAAAGATGCTTAGCGCAGAAGGATCTCAACCAGTACCATAATTTAAGCGACTAATAATATGGTATATATGCCATAATCGCAACGTTTGGCAGACGAGTTAGCGATCGCAGTATGATGGCCATAGTACTCAGAAAGAAGCTGCTGTCCTCTGGTCGACTTCTACGCCGTCCACGGGATGAGATGGGGTGATGATATCCTGATATTATTATGTAGAATATATAATAATAGATGTTATATCTGTTTAAAACTATAGACAAAGTAAATCCCAGAAATAGGCGTGATCCCAACCGATTAGTGCTTGATGACGCTCCCAGGCTAACCAAGTACAACAAAAGCTGCATAGCTATGTGTGTGCGTATTTATAATAAAATACCTCGTAATTTTGAAATAATTAAATACTACCAACTTATTTAAAATTAATTTACAAAAATGGCTTAATTATTATAATTTCTATAGTGTAAAAGAATTTCTAGAGCTGAAACTATAAAATTGTACTTGTATTTCTTCATTGTATTGCTGTGGTGTTTGTAGCCACTCTTTTTCTTTTTTTGCACGCTATCTACTTATAATTAGCAAAACACGCATGTCCATTCATTATAAGTATAAGTCATAAAACCTTTGTATACCGTGTTTTACGCAAATAAATATTATTATTATTATTATATAGAATAACTTTTTAGTGTACTTACAGAATACAAATACGCGCGCGGGTGCGTGTTCTTACGTAGTTTGAAAGTATCTGTGTTTGTACAGAAAACACGCGTAGTGCAACACACAGAAAACGCATTCACGCGCAGTATTGCAGACCACACGCCAACATGCGGAGAAACACGTAAACCCGCGCGTGGGTCCGGGGTACCACCGGCACACAGGGTTCTGCAGTATCGTGCGTGATTTTGACAGGATTTCTAGATGTAGGACACACGGCTACTATAGGATTTCCATACAATGACAGGTCAGCTTATATTGGAAGTGTATAGCTTGATATGTAGCCGTGTGTACTATTTCGAAATGGATCTCGATGTGGATTTATTTACATTCGCAATGTAAAGTCGTGAAACAATTTGATATTTGATTACATAAAATCCTAACAGATAATATAACTACAGCATCCTGTAGATATGAGTTCTAAATGAATATCCAATTTTTGTATAAAAGATAAGGGTTGGCAATTAGTATTACAAGCTGATATAAAATGAGTCCTCTAGGCCACCGCATGACTATACTGCAACTCCGCGCGTTTGTGCGGTGAGATCTGCATGATGACGCGCACGCACCTCGGAGCGTAGCGCGGGGCAGAGTGCGAATCGCCTCACAAAAACAACCATTCTCACAAATATTAATAGGAAGTAGGATGTATTTAATTTATTAACCTTACCACATATACTTACTGAAGTTTTCTACTTTCAGGTGTGGAAGTACCAAGGAGCTAAAGGAAACATATTTTCGTCATTACATCTAATGAAGATGGATAAGGCAAATTGGCGAATGATATTCGGTTGCCACGATAAACACGTGTACTGTATTAATATAAAAAATTCACAACCAACTTTAGTATGGAAGACTTGTTTGACTGCGCCAGTTTACTCGACTCCTTGTAGTTTAAACGACAAGTTGATAATTGCCGCATCAAATAATGGTGTGTTGTGTGTTATTGATAAAGAGAAAGGCACTGTTATAAATGAAGTTTCTTTGCCCAATGAGACTTTTTCAACGCCAGCTGTACATGCAGATTATATATTTATTGGGTGTAGAAGTGATCATCTCTTTTCTATTAAATGTGTAATAAATTGTGAGTGACTCAGTTTTTTTTTTATCTTATTTTGTTAGGTGCTGTAGTCGTATTTATTATATATACATATTAATATGAATATATGTTGCGTGGTAAGTTTAAATTTAAATTATTCAAAGCATATCTATATTCTAAGGATTCGATGCCAGACCCACTATACCCTATATACACTAATAAAAAAACTTATGAAGTAATTGGAATACTTAATACATTAATCATAATGTTTTTTTTCTTTGTAATACAAAGTCGGCTAAAAAGCATTCTGTCACGTTCGGGGTTCGAATCCCTGCCTGGGGTTTTGTTACGCCAATAAAGGTTCCGTTTGCAAATCTAGTTTTCTTTCCAATCCCCTACGATAAGTGGTTATCGTAGTTTGTGACGCATGTGTTACATCACTCAGAAACCCTATCCCCTCCTTGATGAGCTTTGGCGACCTAACTCACACTTAGGCTGAGATCTATAGAGCGTACTTAGACTTTGCTCAAACTTTACTTACGTAAAACTTTGCTAAGTGTATGCTAAGCTTATACTTTGATTTGGTATTTATAGACTTTTTGAAGTTAAGATTATGCTTAGCATAAGCTAAGACAGACAAAGTCAAAACACCAATTGTAATTTCGTTACATGCATTAACTTCTGTCTAAGTAAAGTCTGAGCAAAGTCTTAAGTACGCTCTATAGATCTCAGCCGTAGGACCATGATATCAATCAACACTATAATGACTGACTGGTTTGTTGGTCTAGTGGTTAGTGACCCTGAATGCTGAGCTAGAGGTCATGGGTTCGATCCCCACCCAGGACAAATCTTTGTGTGATTAGCGCCATTGTGGGATTGGCGAGGTTAAGCAACTAGGCTCGCGGTCAGTCCATGGATGGGTGACAGCCAAAGTGGCTTTGTGAGCGTCTCCGTGCTTCGGAGGGCACGTTAAGCTGTCGGTCCCGGTTGTACATTAGGCAACAGTCGTTAAGCCATGTCAGAGGCCTACTGGGCGGCTTGAACAACTCTGACACCAGGGACCACTGCCCATACGATAAGTAAGTAAGCGCCATTATTTGTTCTGTATCTGGGTGTAATGTATCTATAATATATATTTTTATCAGTTGTCTGTGTTGCCATAGTGCTGCCTCTTCCTAATTTGGGATCAGATAACAGTGCTTTAGTTGGTCCTAAATATTTATTTATTATTATTTATAATGCTATTACCTGGAGTATATTCCATTAGGTGGGAGTACTTCTCAAGTAGACTTGGTTATATTTTATATACTATGGACACGGGTCTCAATCAGATAAGGATTTAGGCAAATCATTACCTTGTTTACCCGACGTTTCGGCATGGATTGCACCAGCCGTGGTCACGGGTTGACTGGTGTGGCTCGGCAGCGTCGTCTCCGTGAAGCTCGGGTTTTGGTATCTAACCTCGCATGGTCTTGATATTTTTCATTTACGAAACTGACGGTACACACGACACTAATGAAATCAGCGCCCGGGCGCACTACGTTGGTTACGCCACGATGGCACTTCGTTATTACAGGATTCTTTCTGACTCTTTACTTTCTGACCCTGGTACGCCGGAACGATTGTTCAAAGTTCTTCATTGAGCTTTAAGCTCCGACGCCAAAAGAGGGGTGTTAACGTCGATGTCTGTCTGTGTGAGTGTGAGTTTGTCTGGGGCATCGCAGCTCTCAAACGGATGGACGGATTTTGATGCGGTTATTTTCATTTGAAAACCTGTTGCCTTGCGATAGTTCTTAGCTATGTTTGGTTAATAACGGACCCACAGTATAAGAGTATCAGCTCTTTTAAAAAATGGTGTAATTATCGTTAAAGTCGAGGGTTATCGGAAGGTTATTATGTTTAAAAAACAATCTTAACAGTAAATACACATGACTTACTGGCAAAATATGATGGAAAACCCCATGACGGATTATTAAATAACGCCCCAAACCAAATACACGAGGTATTTAGTTTGGATCCTTATTTAAGGTTTGTTGTGGTCTTTCCTCTTGACGGATTTCAAAGTGGATACCGGGGAATGTAAGTAGGTAATAGATTTATCAAAATTCCAAAATGATTCATTTAGACATTGCCAGGCTAAATGGTATGTATGGATTACGAACTGGTTCAATAAAAGTCAAGATTTTTTACATTATATATTCGTCATATACCTAATGTTTTTTCTATATAGGTATTTTACCGTACTAACCTTGGAACCGAACCTCTTAGAGAAGATTAATTTGCATTTCCACCAGCGCATTAACTACAATACCCAAGTTTTAATTATTGTAAAAAATCACAATAACAAAACTGGGTAGCGTAAGTAGCATGGCGGCATCTTTTATATCTACAGCGTCGGATCAATGATATCACAGAAAAAAACAACACGTAATAGAACTGCAGTGCGTAAGTAGGTATTGGTCAAGGCATGACGCAATGGCTCATGATCCGTCAGAACATTATTCGTCGAATGTAGAAAGTAACCGCTAAGGGGCTTACTCTACCGGAATAATCCAAATTGTTGATATCTACTTGAGTTGGTAATTGCACTTTGTCTTAAGTCATAGTGCATTATATTTTCCTAGGTCAGTAGTGAGCTAGCCAATTATTCACGTTAAACTAAGCAGGGGGGCTACCGGCTAAGTCACCGAACACCGGGATAGTGATCGGCGTTCAAATTAATAAAGGTTAAAATGACTTAATCAATCGTAAAATCGGCTGCGACGTTGAAAATCGATTCCGGACCATTTATGACGTCATATGTGCTCATGGAAACCTATTTAACGAGTGATTAAGTCATTTTTAACCTTTATTTATTTGAACATCGATTACTATCCCTATGTTCGGTGACTTAGCCGGTAGCCCTCCAGGCGGATTATTCGCGTGGTGGCTATCATGTCTGAGATAGCTAATCTGTTTGGTCACGTGTAAGGTAGCTAGTTAGCGAATCATAAGATTGGTATTTAGCCCCGCAGATAAGTGACCAATTAGCTGGATAAATAAAGTTTCGATGTAACTTAGGTGTCGCAACGAGAGAATTTCTTTTTATTCAGCTTTACTTAAACGCGATGGAAAGTTGCCACTTTCTTTCCTGTTTGCGAAGTAGCTGAGTGTAAAATAATTATACTGTCGTCATAAAAAATATGACTAACACCCAAAAGTAATAAATATGTGAAAATGCAAATCAAAAAGTTTAATGCTCGTTTTGACTGTGTCGGTGCGGTGCGGTGGGCGCATCGGGTTAACGATGGCTGAAGTAGACACATTTATTTAACTTAATAATTTTCTTTAAACAGTTCAGCTCTGCTTCTCTAATGAGGTAATCAACACTAAACCGATTTTTATTTACTCCACCATGCAGGTATAAGATCGTTAGAGAAGAAAATAATAGGATATCATTCTCTCAGGCAACATCTCTAGGGATATTTATTATACTTGAAAAGGAGTAACTTTCGGGATATAATAGTCGTAGCCATATAGGTACCACTACTAGACTGCGAAATATGGAAAGGATTTTTAATCATTTCTAAATGTAATTGTATCATCATCTCCTACCGAAATATTTCAAGATAAAATCTTAATACAAAAATGAGAAATGGCTGTGATTTCCTTTTAACTTTATAATATAGGTAATTAATTTGCAAATGGCTTTAATTAAAAAAACTTATTCATATTTTAATTAGTGGCAATTTTTTAAGTTTCTTTTAGCACAACACTTGCACAAACAATTAATATTTAATCTATCAACTTTTTAATTACTTGTTGGTATGGCAGATACCCTGAACCAATTGTGATGAAACTTTAATGGGTCATTGTGTTCCCCAGCAAAGGTTCCTGCTAATATAAGTATAAATAAAACATTGCCTGTTATCACATGAAGGGTACAAAACTAGTAAAAAATAAAACTCCTAAAATTTTAACTTTTATTTATGATCTTACACAACATATAGGTATAATGAGCATTCAATAATTTTGACATGTTACAAATATGTATGATATGGTTACAGAATAAACAATAGGTACCAAATTGGAATGCATGTTTTACTTGATACATATAACCTACCACTTGTGCAGATCATTTAGCTTTACATAATTATAAAAGCAGCCTTAAATAAAAAAGGTATAATTTCCTTTAAATAACATTTCTTTTTTTTGGCAATAAAATGCATAAATTGTTTCTGGAACAACTGGGAACATTGTACATACATTAATACTTGATCTACTGTAGATACACCTAAGCTCTTAAAAATCATTAACCCAAAATCCCTAAACAATAAAATAATGTTGCCAGAACATTTCTTAAACAAATATAAAATTAACAAGCAATGTACATAATATTATAATATGGATATACAATTTTACTGTTCTTCTTCTCCTAGTTCAACTTTAACTTTGGAAAAGTCAAAATCTTCCCCAGTGCCGAACTTGTATATTTTGATTACATCTAAGCAAGTAGTCTCAAAATGAGTAGTAGCATCGTAGGACTCGGATATGAATATTTGATTTTGGGTACCATCATCAATGGGCTCATAATAGTCTGACACAGAAACAAACTTCTGCCGAATTGGGCCTAGCAGGTCCAAACCAGGCCTTATCTCTGTCTCAGGATCATTGGTTTCAACAGTAGTAGACACCATAGCAATGAACCAACCCTTAGCAGCTACTTGGTGTGTGTAGGAGACAACAGAAATATAAATGTCAGAATGTCTTCCTACTTGCTTTTGAGGAATGATAATTTGGGTGGACAATGCATCCTTAGTATTAGGTATGGGATGGTCCAATAAACAAATGCAACGGATCACCTGACCCTTCTTGCGCACACGGTCTGGTACATAGCTAGGGTCACAGTACACTTGCTTGCATTTTGCAATTTCATTTCCTGAGCGCACACCAACAACCTTCCCACCTTCACCCAAAACAATCTCATCAATAGGCTTGTCCAGCATATAAGTTCCTCCATATATAGCAGAGAGCCGAGCAAAGCCTTGCGGCAACTCACCTAAGCCATACATAGGATACAAATAAGGTGACTTCCCATATCTTGCAAGGGAGTCTGAGTAGAGTTTTATACGGCGAATTGTCTGTATTGCAGGTTGTTGTAGATAATTGTCATTGAGGTACAGGGCCAGTGCATGCCCCGTGAAGTCCTGGGTATTTCTATCCAGGCCAAACTTCTCATACAACGATTGCATGTTAGCCGTGCTAGGATCGAAATCCTTCCAAGTCTTAGCATCATCTTCCTGGAAGTCTTGAACGTAGAGCAGGAAATTGCGGAAACGCCTCTTTTCAAACATTCCCATGAGATCAGAAGCTAGCGCTTCTTTTTGGTCAACGGGAACTTTCGATATCTTTCCTCCTTTGTAGACATAGCTTCCCTCGACAGATTTGAACTCCAAATATCTGGTCACACCCGTGTGAATAAGTAGTTTCACCAGCAGGCCATTCGCCATCAAAAGTTTCGGAATCAAATCGACATTCCAGTCGCGACCTCGACCGTATGTCTCATCAGGGGCCGGTGCGTTGAACTTAGCGAACAATTCTTCTAACGGGGTAATTGACGCAGATTCACCACCGTAGTACTTATTGCGATCAATGTGTAATACCTTCTTCCCAGATACGGAAAGCATTCCGCTAAGAATGCACTCCTTCAACCCGGTTCCAAGAACTATTGCATCGTATTCTTCATCCATGTTGAGAATTTACAAGAGATTTCACAAATCTACTTTTACCAAACCGGGAGGTAAATGTCAAAATGTCGGAAAGAATATGGCCGACATCGGTGACGTCGACTAATGAAAATCATAGTCCATGGTTAAGTCGAGTGATGTGCCACAAAGAGGGTATCGTATGGACTGGAAATCGATATAAACTATGAACGCGAATAATATATAAGTGTGACCTATATTGTATGACTAGCTGTGCCCCGCAGTTTTACCCGCGTTAAACTTTATAAATGGTCACAGCTCCTCCCCCGTAGGTGAAAGCGTGATAATACAGCCTATATGTTGACCCGACCTCTTAGTAATATTCATGCCAAATTTTAAGTAAATCCATGCAGTACTTTTTGAGTTTAGCCCGGACATACATACAGACAAACAGATAAACAGACAAAAATTCTATAAACTATATTTTTGGCTTCGATATCAATTGTAGATCATGCCCCAAGTATCATTTAAAAAAAATATTCAATGTACAGTTTTGACTTTCCCACGATTTTATTATATGTATACATTGTGGATTTTATTTCACAATGTGTTAAAGATAAAAAATCAGTGTCAGAAAGGTTCTCGAGTGGCGACCACGAACCGGAAGACGCAATGAAGTTCACTAATAAAAGTAGTGACACTAATCATATTGGTGAAATATTATAGAATTTCGTGGAACCATAAAATAATTCACTGCAATGGAATTCGGTAATTACCGAGTATTCCCTGATTTCCGGGAAATGATAGGCTCAATAGAGAATTAGACTTCGAGCATAGATTAGAAGATGAACACATTGAATAATATTTGCATTTTAAATAATAATATTGTTAGGATATTCAAGATCGCTGAGGTGTCCCGTGGGACTTTGCTTATATGTATGGCGAGTCAACGGGTGCCTCTCTCTCTTTTGGGACCAGACATCGACGCGAGCGGAAGCTCTACCGGATTACGTAACGATTAATCTCAAGTTCCAGTGCAGTGTTTATTGCAGTGGTTACTGTGTTTGTCGTTATAAGTGATTATAAGAAAATTGTTGTTGGTTTCTAAATTATTTATTCTGAAGTGTGAATAAACCCCTTCTTTATGATGAAATCCCTTTAATTTCTAAAAATATATATCTTTAAGAAAATCAAAATAAAATAATACCATAATCTTTAAATTAACTCCAAACATTTTAATTTAAAGCGCTAAGATATTTGTCTTGAAAACTTAAAAAGTACGCCCATATGTTTACATACTTAATTTCCATATGCTTTTTGTCTCCACACATTTCAATTCATAGTACATCTCATTTAATCTCATTATACAACAGTTAAAACCTTTTTGTTTAAGCTTGCCATATCTTGAATATAAGGAGTGTTGAGTTCTTGATATTGCTGTTCTGTTTTTTATATACTGTGGACACGGGTCTCATCGCGATAAATATTTAGGTAAATTATTACCTTGGTTACCCGACGTTTCGGCATGGATTGCACCAGCCGTGGTCACAGGTCGACTGGTGTGGCTCGGCAGCGTCGTCTCCGTGAAGTCATTAGTGTCGTGTGTACCGACAGTTTCATAAAGGAAAATGAAAAATATGAAGACCAGGCGAGGGTAGATACCGAAACCCGAGCTTCATGGAGACGACGCTGCCGAGCCACACCAGTCGACCCGTGACCACGGCTGGTGCAATCCATGCCGAAACGTCGGGTAACCAAGGTAATGATTTACCTAAATATTTATCGCGATGAGACCCGTGTCCACAGTATATAAAAATGTGTACAAATCGCGAAAGTTTAAAAACATTAATTGCTGTTCTGGCTACAAGAGAATATAACAAACTGCATTATCCTATTACGTAAGCTTACAGTTATAATTTTATAGAATAAGATTAAGCAGTTTGCCTAAAAATAAACCAAAAACATCCTTTCCAAGTTTCATTCCCACTCCAAAGTCATACTTGTAGTGAAGTGTATGACACAGTGCCCTTGTCAGTATTGAAAAAGAAGTAAAGCTCGCATGCTATTCGGGAATTCATCAAGAATGTGCTGACTTTATCAAGAAATCATACTGGCGTCGTATGCTGCATAAACTGCTGGGTATACCCCGAGCAGCCATACATTCTTCCTATTCGTGGCGTACAAAGCAAACAAAAAGTGTAACTTTGGATGCGGCATGAGATTAATCTTTGAGGTTTGCGCTGGTCTTGTCTTTGCCGTATCATCGTAGCTCCAAGGAAAGAATGTAGTAGCATAGTAGGATATAGTGCATAAAAAACAGACCCACCAGGCTCCAGGCTGACATCAAAAGCCGAAAGGTTCGGTGCCGAATACACCGCAAAGCAGAGTTAGGTCCTCTTTTCATAATAATCTGAAAATCTCCTCGATCATAAATCTCATCGAACCAAGTCGACATGTGATAAGGATTATTCACAATTTATGTGGGTTAAGACAGAATACCTATTCTGTCAAAGTAGTTGTGAAAATTCAAATCAGTTTTTTCGTGCGCACTGAATATATTTATTCATGCGACACCACTATGTCAATTGAGTTTTCGTTAAACTGTTTTCGGCGACTCAATTTTGGCTATAAAATAAAAATATATTATAGATCAAAATATTTCCATTTATTATAAAAATACAGAGATGGCCTGGAAAGTAAAGTGCAATCAATAGGGCACGTGTATTTAGACTTAGTAGCTTACAACAGCTTGTTTTATATTTTGGCAAGGTTGTCATGTCCGGTAAATTTTATAATTAAAGACCATTTCTTGCGTAAATACAATTCAATATTAGATCACAATAACCATAGCTTAGCATTCCTTCATTAGTAATAAATATGACATCTTATGTTATTTCACCAAGGTCAGAATCTATCCATTTTATAGAGACTAGTACATTAGAATAGTGTGTTTTGGCACTTCCAAACTGAGCGAGGGGGTGTTCATAGCTAAGTTATTTAAGCCAGTTAATGGGACAAAACCTTCTCAGATATTAAATACTACACAGAAGGAATTCGTTATTAATATATTACAACCTATTTTGCAAAGCCCCTCGGATTTCAATGTGTGTAGTTTTTGTTTATTTAAAACGTACAAATAAGGCACAACAACTTCGTATTGATAGTATACGCGCAAAGTGTCCTGATATCATCTTTTTGCCGGGGTTTTTATTTACCACTACACCTATTTATGAACATTTTATTATATTAAAGCCCAATGCGAAATACGTATTTATTAAACAGAACTTCTTCACTCACAGAAGGCCGAAGTAGTGAGATAGATTGATAGTATGTTAGCAGGTGGTATAACAAAGCCGAGTGCGAGTGATTGGTTTCGAGAAAAATAGATTCGAATGGAGAGAAACAATGGAAATTGGCAATAGACAACCGAAAACTCAAGAATATTATTGAGAAACATAAATTACCCTTACCTAACATAACAGAGATTCTAGATTCACTCTTAGGTTGTATATAATGTGTTGTCACGTTCGAGATTCGAACCCAGTAGTAAAATGTTGTCCGCCTAAAAGTTGATAGCCATAGGTATAATATAATATAAGTAGACATGTGCACATGTCAGTAAATTACATATCCACATTACATGTATATCTAATTTGCTGACGTGTGTAACAAAATTAATAATAACTGTCAAATATTAAATTTCATGTGTACTTAAACACACTGATTGATTCATTGAATCCGGTGGTAGCATTA
This sequence comes from Pseudoips prasinana, assembly GCA_951640165.1. NCBI lineage: Eukaryota > Metazoa > Arthropoda > Insecta > Lepidoptera > Nolidae > Pseudoips > Pseudoips prasinana. The sequence goes on from OX621239.1 coordinate 13,936,263, forward strand.
AAGTGCGACCGTCGTTTTAAACACAAGGTCCGTCATAATAATAATACTGAATTCGTAACTTAATATAGACAGAACCATTCAGACAAAATGTAGTAAAATATAAATTTCAATAATTAAACGTAAACATAATCTCCTTGACAATAACTTAATTCAAACTAGCTAGCTAAATGTCACTACTATTATAAAATAAATTTTGTAAATGTTTTAACAATCCGTGTACCTAAATATCTATAGTAAGTAACTAGAAATAATAACTGTATTACTACAAAAATGTTTTGATTATTTACAAGCGCTTTTTTAAGTTTACGTGAATAAAAACCTTTTTTATTTTATTTATATTTTAAAATAAGAAAAGTATTCATATTTTTATGAGGGACATGTATGTATGCTTCGTGTGTGAGGCTGTATAAACTGACGACATTAGTCAACAAATGAGTGGTCGTATTCCGAAAATTTATTGTTTATTTCGAATCTCCCTACAGTAGATGGCCTCGTGAGATCAAATATTCTAACTAACCTTCTAATAAAATTATATTGTACTCCAAGACAGCTTGCACTATATAAAGCAGAAATCCACCGGTACTTGGAGAACGCATCAAAATTAAATGTCTGGGCACGAGACTTCATATTTACTTTTATTTTATCCCAGCTCGAACTCTCTGCGTGTTCTATCGTCTTTTTCACGGGGAATGCTCTGAGGAACCACTTGTACTCGCACTAGGGTTCACCCGTACCACCTGGAAGCTACCTCGTCAAGCACGGTTCACTTTCAGCGTTCACTCATCCCACGTACTTGCAGGCTCTTTAATGATGTACCTACTGCGGTGCTGTCACATCGCTACGGCATTTCCTCCTTTAATGAAGTTTAAAAAGAGATCTAATCTCACGTTAGGCTGTAGTTTGATGTGCCCCCTGGCATTGTGAAGGTCCATGAGCAGCGGTTACTACTTCCCAACTGTTGGGCCGCTGCTTGTCTGCCTCAGTACGTAATATTTTATCTAATCATAAGCTTGATTTCCTATTAGTGTACTCACTTTATTATGAGTTGCAGTTTTATAGTAATCGCTATAGTAAAATTATTAAATAATACATTGTTAACTTAAATAGCATAACACAACATCTCAGAATTGGAATTCAAAGCAATAAAATGAAATGGGATAAAAGAATAAATGCTATTTATTAGTATATAATTGGTGATCAATTTTAGAAAGAGTTTTATAAGAGTAATTATATTTTTATAAATCAATCTTCAGTCAGGCTTCAATCTAATAAATGTATGTTTTATATTATTCTATATATTTAACATCATGGTACCTCCCACAGTAGTATATACGTGCATAATTTTTTGAAATATTTCCAAATAACCTACGGCGGCACGTCTTGGCATTAAAATGAATGGATCCATAGTTGTTACATACAAGATGTAACATAAATAATGGCAGTAACTTAAGGAGCACTATATTTTAATCATAAAAATAAAAGAAAAATTGTTTGTAACACCCGAAAAATATTTTCTTGGCTTCACATACAAAATGCATAAGCTGATAGTTATGTATATTACGACTATGAACAATGTTTGGCATAAGATGTTTTTTAACACCTATCCTAAATAAAAAAAATGTCATTCCGTGGCTAAGCTTCAACCACCATTACAATTTAAAAAGAGAGTAGTAATTTGGCGCTGTCATATTTATCCTAGGTGGTTCTAGACAAGAATGAAAATTGGATACCGAGATCCACTTGCACACGGTCTTATTCCCTTGGACTCATCTTCATTATGTAATACCCGAAGTTATAGTTGATAAAGTTAACAATTTAAATATTATTATCTATTCAAAAAAGTTACGAATTGTGTGTGGTATTCGGTATGAGGTATGAGTGTGAAGCGCGATTAATAAAAAACCGTAAGGAATTGAAACAAAATGTTGGCAGCCCTAGTGTGCTCATTTTATAAGATATTAATGACATTGACACTTTGACGTTGTGTAAACGTCTAAATGTCATTTTGATATGTCAGCCTCAATCAACAATCAGTCAGTCACTTGTAATCTTTTTACTTGTTTTGGAGTCCTCGTACTCTCTCGTGATTAATGCGCTGTAGTATTGTTATATCAACAAGTTTCTTTCGGAAGTCCCAAGAATGTGTTGCATTCAGGCATGGTTTAACAGTGTCTACGCGTTTAGTGTTCGCTGTACAAGTAGTGGTGTGTGAATAAAGTGAACAGGTGACTTCCTACCATATGTTTGGAATCATACAGCATTTTCATTAACTTCGCGTATACACCTGATCAGTGTGGCGACACAGCTATTTTAAATGACAGGTAAAAGCGAGGTGTACACCGTTCAGATGAATAAAAATGTCAACAGAAGGAAGTGGAGAGACTCCTTCAACTGTGCCATGTTTGCCTGGGGCGCCGGAGCAAACGTACCTATTTCCGAAAGCGAAAGGTCACTCGAGGTCTATCAGCCATGGAGGGACACCTATGCTTCCTGCAAATCCGCCTGTGTCCCGGCCGCCACTGAAATCTGCGCTCCGTGGACATCAGCGAGCCCTGTCCCACGGACAGATTGGCGAGGGTGGTCGGCCCGCATCCGGTCCGGGCCACAGCCGCACCGGCAGCCGCACAGACTTCATTCTGCCACCAGGACATCGCGAACCGCCCGTCGCCAGTGCTCAGCCACGTTTAGGCTCTGTCCGCGCCCACCACTCACGGCAAGCATCTCGCTCAGACTCCATTTACACAATTCGCCGCACCTCTGTGGTTGGCCCATGGAGAAGAGCTATGTGTTGGATGTTGCGAAGACAACAGCCAGCTGTCGATAACCGTCATCTTATTGTCACTCCTAATCATCTGGTGCCTGACAAAATACCACCCAAGGAACACCCCAATGGACACAGATGTAATAATAAAATTAGGACTACAAAATATACTCTTCTATCTTTTTTACCTAAGAACTTATTTGAACAATTTCACAGAATTGCAAATGTGTACTTTATATTCATAGTGTTATTAAACTGGGTGCCTGCCATCAATGCATTTGGTAAAGAAATAGCCATGTTGCCAGTGTTGTTTGTGCTGTGTGTGACTGCCATCAAGGACTTGTTCGAAGACCGACGGAGACACCTGTCAGACAAAAGGATGAACAATATGTTTTGTAGAGTCTACAAAAAGTAAGTCTTACATTTTCCTTTAATTTAGTTAAGCATGTACTTACGTAGCAACCTAAAATCTCATTTTAATAATGAAAAAGTTATGCCCAAAATACATAGATAAATGGAAACAATTCTTTAAAAGTAAACATTTTAATTTAAGTTCAGAGTGCCTTGCCTAAGTGTCTTGTAACTAGTATAGTTTTATAGGTTGCCACATGAACCAAAATATACCTCATGTTTAAATTAGTAATGACCTATAAAAAGCCTGTACACTATATATGTCATATCTTTGCCAAGTTCAAATTTTGACTGGTTGGTTGCCCTGACTAGTAAGCCAGAGGTGGCGGGTTTAATCGTAGGGAGCGAACCCTCAGGACCTCCTTAGGACAAATCTTTGTGCAATAAGCACAATAATTTGTTCTGTCTGCATGTAATTTATTACAAAATGTATGTTGTTAAAAATATATAAGTATGTTTAATAGTTGTCTGATTGCCATAGTACAGGCTCTGGCTAGTTTGGTATAGATGGCAGTGTATTAGTGGCTCAATATATAAAAATTACATTATGATTTTGGAGGATGTTTGTTATAAATTTGTCCTTAACTGATGTTCTAAAATAAACACTAATGCCAATGAACACTCATGCCTCTTTACAACATCCAACAATAAAAATAAATGTGTCTATGGTTGTGAGCATGGAGACTGGTTGAATGATGTAGAAAGAGATGAGTCTTCGTCATGGTAGCAGAATTTTTCTGTTAGAAAAATGTGTGCACTATAATATCTCCCACGCCAAAGGTTAGTCTGCATTGGGAATCCAATACAGACTAACCTTCCGCATGGGACATATTATAGTGCACATGTATGGGTGGCAACACAGGTGTGCTTTCTATCCCCTCACTCACACAATCTTATCAGTCTGGTTAACCAACCAGACTGGAAATAGGTCATGTATATGACCAGTAGCTTTACATGCCCATCTCCAAGGCATGTAACACCTCCAACTTCCAGAGTATGGGCTGATACTGAAAATTTTTCTAACACAAAATTATCAAAATATTTTTTGGTATATAAATAAATAAATATCTTGGGACAACTAACACTGCAATCTGACTGTACTATGGTAACCCAACTAATAAACATACTTATATATTTCTAAATCAATACATACTGACGGTCACCTAAGCCTAGTTGGTAGTGCTCCTGCCTACGAAGCTGGTGGTCCTGGGTTTGAATCCCGGTAAGTGCAAATATTTGTGTGATGAGCACAAATATTTGTTTCTGAGTCATGGATGTTTTCTATGTATTTAAGTATTTCTCTATCTATATAAGTATGTATATCGTCACCTGGTACCCATAGTACAAGCTTTGCTAAGTTGGGGCTTGGATGATCTGTGTGACATTGTCCCTAGATATTATTATTATAGATAAATGGTAGCGTAATAGTGGCCAGAGGAATATGCTTTTGCTAGACCAACAACACATTCTTTATTTCCATACACATGCCATTAAAATTACATTCAGATTTTGGTGAATGTGTGTTATGGACCTTAACCTACATATTAAAATGTGTGTGAAATTATTCCCATTGGTCCAGTCATGTTTCATGAAAATGACCACAAACTTACTTTTGAATGATTGGTCAAATTGTTATTTATTTATTTGGAGTGGAGTGTTTATATCTTTACTTTAGTGGTATAGGTTATATATCCGAATAACATATAAGCTATAATTTATAAAGTTTAAGGCAGGAAGAATTTTTTACCTTAACCTTAGTCAGTTTGTATGTGCATATGTATGTGTATTATTCATTAACTTGGGGATTACAATGACTCTTCTTAATCATGGATATGTTGTGAAACAAGTCCTTGGACAATAACATAGGTCACTTTAAAATATAAACATTGATTGGGTTTTTTTTCAAGTGACCCATGTCAACTATTTTTATCTGAAACATACATCTAATGAAGTTTATCTTAAATATGATAACCCATGACCAGGGGTTTCCCATATTTAGACTGGAATTTCTAATCAATCAATGTGAATTCCATATAAAAATATCTGGGTATTGATAAGAAGTTTAAAACAATATCTGAAAACTTTTCCACTAAAAATATTACTTATTTGCTTGCAATTCTTAAGTTATTATTTATACTCATTCATCTACTATATAAAAATAAGTCTGGTTTTCCTTCCTGACACTATAACTCCAGAACGCACGAACCGATTTCCACAGTTTTGCATTCGTTGGAAAGGTCTCGGGCTCTGTGAGGTTTATAGCAAAGAAAATTTATAAAATTTAACGCGGGTAACACCGCAGGGCACAGCTAGTTTTATATATAAAGCTCATAACACTAATGGGTTATAGAAAAGGAATGAGTAAAATGCACTGAAAATTCAGAATATTTTCCTCAAATATAAGTTCATCAAGAATGAGACTGAATGAGTAATAGAGTATTTAGTGATTGTTCTTAAAATTAACACATGTTTAAATGTCTGAAATTGTACCATACAAGATGGTAAAGGGTCTAGTCACTAGACACTTGCTATACTAAGACTAGGAGTTTGATTCTTAATCTGTATGTGACGACTTTCATGAAGACAGCATTCACCTGTGAAAAAAAGCTGCCTCCACAGGAACAATGCTTAGAAATTTTTGGCTGACTTATGGTGCCACATACATATAGTGCCATCAGCATGGCCAGGGTAGTCTTGCTGCATGTAGAAGCATGCATGCCCCATAGCCTAACAACAATCTGATGAACCCAATAGTGCATACACAGTTTTTCATCCGGAGGCCAGGTTAGCTAAAGCAAAAAGCTCCTCATTCTCTTTGCAGTTGCAGCAAATAGCTCCTTGCACTGCTAACACTATGGCTTCTTAATGAGCTCTGAACACTACCTTCATTTTACTATTAGCCATAGAGTATCAAAACACTATCTATCCAAATGTACGATCTTTGGATGAATTTAAGCTTAATGGGTCATATTGATCATGTCTTTCATCAATACTACCATCGAGTTTCTCATTTAAGTTCTAGGCAGGTATACTGTCATCATCACCAGTGTACAGCAACAGTGAACTAGCTTAAGTCTGACTACAAAAATCTACTCTCACCAAACCCAGATATGAAAGCTGTGATCCTCGAAATTTAAATTCAATAACTGCCATATAAGGATTCTAATGATACTTGTAGAGAGTTATTGGATTTAAAGATGACATGTACTCGTATTCTGTGATAGTACTACAACCAGTCGAGCCTGATGGAATATTGTAGAACTCAATAAAAAATGGGGAAGGGAACCAAAAAATTTAAAAAATAAATATTAATCACAAGTGAAATTCCTTTAACTGTCTAGTAATGCCTGAAGAGCCCAAAAGACTTACACCCAAATATCTGAAACTATCACCTACTCTCTTGTTATAAATTATTTATCATCTTCTTTTATCATATGGGCAGTGGTTACCCAGTTGCCAGTGTTCTCCAAGCCGCCAAATAAGCCTCTGCCATGCGCTTACCATACCCTCCGAAGCATAGACACACTTTAACATTCACACATCTATGGACTGACTGCATAGATGCTTTACCTTATCGATCACTTATTCAGGCCAGTAAGTGCAACTGTCTCTTTGCTCCTTCATTCTATTTCTCCTAATCCCAAAGAACTATCCAAATGCCTTTTTTTATAGTAATATCCTGGGACATTATTCACATAGGGCCATCTAATCCAAAACTACGCAGATCTTGTACTATGGAAACCAGATAACTACATATTAACTACTTTTACTTTCGTAGTAAATACATACTTATATAAATGATGACAGCCAGACTCGGGACAAACAGACATGTTCATGCACACAAATATCTGTCCTAGATGAGAATCGAACCCATGACCTGCGGCGTGAAAGGCAAATGTTTACCAACTACGGCAACCGGCTCTCAACTCATAATACTATTCCATCATCATCATTACAGCTAGAATAAGTCCACTGCTGGACAAGCCTCCCTCAAGAATCATCTTGTGGGGATATGCCATAATCGCCACGCTTGGCAGACGTGTAGGCGATCGCAGTAAGATGGTCATAGTAATCAGAAGGAAGCTGCCTGTCCTTTGGTAGATATTCCCTCGGGTCGATTTCTACGCCCCCTACGGGATGAAATGGGGTGATGATATTCCAATTCTGATATTTGTCGCCGTCACCACACTGCAGAATAATACTATTATAATAAGTTATTCATAAAGCAATGTAGTGCCATTGAATTTCTCATGATGTTTATCAAGTGGTCGGGCTTTCAGCCACTTGGTTAATAAATAATTCGTCACTTACACGCAATTGTTGAAATAGACCAAATTGGTTTGTGGATACAAACTGATTTCGTTAGGTTTATTGAGTTTATGATTTACTTATTGTGTTTCTCTTATACCTGACAAAGGAAATGGAATATTATATTGGGTATGCTTGACCTTTACGTTCACTGTTTCCTCAGAAATGGATAGTTTCATCGATAATTGAAGTATGGTGAGTCCATACTTTAACTCAACTTTACTTTTACTTTAATTCAAATAAACAAGTAGAGTACACATTATTGAATCAAATCAAAATAAATCCTACTAATATTATAAATGCGAAAGTTATACATACATACATAGACTCACGCCTGTTTCTCAGAGGGGTAGGCAGAGACAACGGATTTCCATTTGTCACGATCTTTGCACACGTCTTTGCCTCAATTACTGTCATTATATTCTTCATACATGCTCGCCATTTTAGGGTACTTTTGACCTGTCCTTTCTTGAGAACGTCTCCGATTTGGTCAGAGAATGTTCGACGAGGTCTTCCCCTTCCGGTTGTTCCATTCACACAGGCCAGGTATACTTCTTTGGTCGAAAGTTATGGATGTTTGTTACTCTTTCACGCAAAAGCTACCGAACGTATTTTGATGTAACTTTGTTGTAATATAGCTTATATGTCCGAATAACACTTAGGCTATAATTTATAAAGTTTGACGCCGGTAAAACTGTGGGCACCAGCTAGTATTATATAAAATATTATTACCGCCTTCAAAAGAAGGATGTGTGATATGATATCAATTGGACTGTTTATCCTTGTTTTGGTATGCTTGTTATGCGATTTGTCCATTGTTTGTGAACCGATTTTGCAATATATTTTATGTTTTAGGAATGATCCCATATAATTTTATATTGGGTATGCTTTATATTTACTTTCATTGTTTCCTACTATAACTCAAATAAACTATAACAGGTAAAGTAGCTACACATTATTGAACACAATGAAAATATAAAATCCTTACGTAAATATTCTTAAGTAGGTATATATATTTAGTACTTCAAAATAAAGATGTGTGATATGATATTAATTCGACTGGTTATCTATTTTTTGGCATGCTTACTACATTACTTACTATACTTACTTACTATATTACATAATTAGTCAGTTGTGTGTGGAGTAATTTTAAACATCTTTTATGGTCCCTATAACTTTTTTTTTTAAACAGTATATATAAGATAAAAATAGCGGTCTTAAGGCTAATGTAGCAATATCTTCTTGACAACCTTAACTAACGTTATTGTAGACTTGAGGTAGACCAACCGTTTCGTTCTTTTAAGGAGAGCATCTTTTTCTTTTGGGGGCGCAGAAATCGATTCGAGGGAATACCTCGCAGTACATACTGCGAGCGTCCACTCTTCTCTCAAGTGTGGCGATTACGGCATATCCCTCCAAATAATGGACAGAGCTCCATTGTGGAGACCTTTGGGGAGGCCTTTATCCAGCAGTGGAAGTCATTCGGCTATCATAATATGAAAATATAAAATAAATCGGTTACCAGCTCCTAATAAAACAACTAATATAAGAAATGTACTCCAAAAGTTAGGTAAGCTTGTATACATGGACGGAAAAATTATTATAATGGTCCATAATATTACGGTGTATGTGAGGTATGCAAAAGAAGTGCTGCTCAATAGGACTGAAAGAATAAAACTATAATCGACTTGTTTTTCAGTCAAGCAATGTACAGATTGCAATTTAGACATATTGTATGTACTTGGATACAATTGTTGCTTGCAGCAGCATGCGATGCGCTTCGTGAATGTAATGTAAAATTACCTAAGTGGTGGCGTTTAACAGAATTGGTTGCATGACAGAAGTTGTTTATTTACCTAAATATTCCATACACAAATACCTACGTTGAATTAGTGCTTGAACGATAGGACGGTGCATCACTATTAAGGTCTTTAGAACTCCCCTGATCACAGTTAGGTAAATTTTAATTAAAGAGTTCTCCTAAGAATGCTTTTGAACCCGTTTAGACTACACCCCAAGGTCCCTCATAGGGTATAGATACATCCATTAACATCTTATTGATTCGAAGTAGAAGGCAGATCTACTCAACTCTTCATTAGATGCCACCAGCTAGTCTTGTGTTACGGCAAAATCTCGGAAGTTCTCATAAACCTAACATAGGTATAAATTCTAAAGTGTTACGTGGCCTACCTGTATTCTTAACAGCTAGGCCACGTAACACAGAATTTCAGAATGTCAGTGAGCCAGTAGAACTACTAGAAACCAGCAAGAACTACTAGAAAGTAGAACCAGCAGTACTTAAAAAATGTTTGCTAAAGTATTTTCAATAAACTTACATACGGAGAAAATATAGATGACAGATTACCTGTTAACCCTAAAACTCTTGTTATCCTGGGAGTTTAATCACAATCACCAATCGCATACATCTTTTCTAATAAAATATTTATATGTTTTTGACCACTTACTACATCTCTATCACGAAAGTATTTTCTTGTTTTTTCATCATCATCTCAGCCAAAGTACGTCCACTTCTGGACAAAAGCATCCCTAAAGAATGAGGGAATATTGCATAAACGTCACGCCTGGCAGACGGGTTGGCGATCGCAGTTTGATGGTCATAGTTCACAGAAAAACGCTGCTGCCCGTTCCCGCAGGTATTCACTCGGAGGATTTCTACGCCCCCCACGGGATGAGATGGGCTGATGATATTCTGTGCCTTCACCACAGCATTCATTTTTTTTAGATGTCGTATATATGTTGCTCAAGGTCCCATTCCATTAAGAATTTACTGTAATAATTATGAAATTATTGTGGTTATTGAAATTGTCTACCAAATCATGGCTGGCATAAGCGAGGGATAATCATTACAACCCAAATGAAATTCTAATGAGATGGGGTAGGTAGGACAACGTAACACAACTTAAACTAGGCCATTGGTCAAGGGTCAGCAGACAAAATTATGTTTGTTTTGTTCAGTTCAGTTTCTGGCATTTTATACATTCAATTCCTATCCATCCAAAAGCTGTCTGGAAGAAATCGCTCATTGTAATAAAACCGCCAAATGTACATTATAATCAATTTTTCATTGTAAAATGTCCTTTTTTGTGCACAATAAAGTGTATTTTATTTTATTTATACATGCAACGTATATAGTTGCTCAAGGTCCCATTCCGTTAAGAAATTACTGTAATAATTATGAAAATTTTGATGTCATTAACATTGTCTACTAAATCAGATCGTGTGTAGCTGGCATAAGCGAGTGATAATCATTACAACCCAAATGAATTTCTAATGGGATGGGGTAGGACAACATAACGCAACTCAAACTAGGCCATTGGTCAAGGTTCAGCAGACAAAATTATGTTTGTTCAGTCCTTTAAAGGGGTTCTTAATGTGTCGTGTGCGTGACCGCTCTAATATATGTTAAACCAGCTCGTAAATAAGGGTGGGGTATGAGGCAATGCTATACATAAAACAATCTATGACATATATGTAAAAAGAACACGCATATAACATAGGGCTTTACAGATGGAAAGGTGAACTGCTTCGTGCTAAAAATTATGAAAGTAGGTCCTGCAGCCAAAAGGCTCATTATGTTAATTTTTTCAATGTTTTTTCAATACAAAATAATGTTTATATTTCCATTATTTAATAATTCCAGATTCATACTTTATAGTGTTTTTAATAAATATGGCAAAGCTCACTGTCCATCTAACGGTAAAATCTTAGAGCACATTTTAATGACACTGAATTAATAAAGACATCTGCAATTTCTGTAATACTTTAAGTGGTATTTTCTAAATACATAATATATAATAGATAAGTTACACACAGACACCGAATTAATCTTGTTCATCGCACAAAGGTTTGCCCTAGGTGGGGATCGAACACACGACCTCTGGCTTAGCAGTCAGGACTCGACGAACAGACCAGTCTAGTCGCTGAATTTTTTTTTTAATTTTTTTATTTCGAAAACCAAAAAAAATTAATACGTCGAAGTAGACTTTACTGGCGACTACGATTGGGTGACTTGTTCAAGCAATCAATTTTATAATTTTGTTTGGTCATGTTATATAACATTCTCATCTTAAGGCTGATATCGTCCACTGCTGGACATAGGTCTCCCCCAAAGGTTTTTATAACGTTGCTATTTTCACCGCAGTTAGGTGGTAGCTACCTGGGTGGGTGTATCCTTTAGGCGCCTTTTACGACCCACGGGGTGGTACGGGGTGGCCCTTTTATTCTTTCTGGGCCGTATACCACACGGCTTATGTAACATTATACAATAGTATTTATTTATTAGGTTTACCTATAATAAAATTTGAAGTTTCCTATCTCACACCATTTTCCTTATCATCATCATCATTACAGCTAAATAAGTCCACTGCTGGACAAGCCTCCCTCAAGAATCGTCTTGGGGGGATATGCCATAATCGCCACGCTTGGCAGGCGGGTTGGCGATCGCAGTAAGATGGTCATAGTACTCAGAAGGAAGCTGCTGCCCATCCTCTGGTAGATATTCCCTCGGGTCGACTTCTACGCCCCCCACGGGATGAGATGGGGTGATGATATTCTGATTCTGATATTTGTCGCCGTCACCACACAGCTTTTTCCTTAACCTAAATAATAATATATATTTCATTTTCCTTAACCTAAATAATAATATATATTTGTCCAAGCTTTATCGAAATGTCGTGTTGTTATGGCTGTTTTGGGCCCGTATTTAGCAGTCAAATAACGGCGAAACAGATTCTGAAAGTTATAGTAAAACAAGCTCCGTAGAAATGTTACTTCAAACTCAATATATTCAAATCTGAATTTAAAAATGAAACTCAAATCGGAACGGTGCTTGGAGTTAAGCATTATTATTTAGGTTAACGAAAATGGTGCGTGTCAGGAAATTTCAAATTAATAAATAAATAAATACTATTGTATAAAGTTATATAAGCGGTGTGGTTTACGGCCCATAAATAATAACAGGGCTACCCAGTACCGCCCCGTGGGTGTCGTAAAAGGCGGCTTAAGGATACACACACCCAGGTAGTTACGTAGATATTTTACTTAATATGTTTAAATAGCTGAGTGATAATAACTGATAACTGTACCTATTCCACGATATAAACTTAACTCTATGATTTTATACAAAAATAAAGATTAGTTCGTTGGTAAAACAGTGTAGCTCTAAATATGTAAAAATGGCAAGGAGACTTTCTGGATAGTTTTTACATTAGTGTCCAGTTTTCCCCCTTGAAGAAATTCTCTCAAGGGGGAAAACTGGACTATGTCAAAATGACAAGGGGACTTTCTGGATGCGTTTTACATTAGTGTCCAGTTTTCCCCCCTGAGGGGGATTCTCTCAAGGGGGAAAACCGGAATAAGCCATATAAACATTAAAAAAAGAACAATAATGCTATGCAATATATGAAACGAAAGAAAACATTGTTGAAAGTGAATTTAATGTTTGTATCTTCTCATTAGGAATTAATTTGGAAATAAATAACAAAAAAAAAACTACTGTCAGTGGTAAAATACTACTGTGTTGTTAGATGCAGTCTTATCCAGACAACCTTGGAATTGTTAAATAAAATAAATTGTATTGTAAGTAGTGAAAGAAACAGATAGTAAAAAGTGGGTATGACAATTTACTTATACTAGAAAAAGGAACAAGTAATTAAATAAGATCTGAAGGTTTAATGTCAAAAAGCGTCATACGTAGTAACTTAGTGAAACAGACGTGGTCTAAAAATAATTTATGCAATTAAGCAAGTGCAAAAATAATTCCTGCGTGCTTTGAAGACCATGTTAAGCCATCAAAGGTAAACGGCAAGAATGTATGGGACTTTTGTACCGCTAGTAAAATTTCGTGTTACGGGATATTTTATGTTTTAATTGGTGGTTAATGAGATAGAAAAGAAATTTTTAATTTCTTAGATTTTTAGAAGTTGGGATATAAAAGTTATAGCCAGTTTTATTTGAAGGTTACGTTTGGTAATCTGTGGGTCAACCCCATGACCGTGGAAACATTGCAGTTCGAAAATCACTATTACTGCCTAAGTAATAAAGATACTGTAAATATCAAAGTGTGTCTACTGATGTGGCAATGAAATGCTAGTGTTAACTAGTGTACCAATGAAGATTGTTACATATTATATTTACACCGTAGCCTAGTTTGTAGTGCTCCTGCCTACGAAGCTGGTGGTCCTGGGTTCGAATCCCGGTAAGTGCAAATATTTGTGTCATGAGCACGAATATTTGTTTCTGAGTCATGGATTTTTCTATGTATAGTATTAAGTAAATATTTATCTATCTATATAAGTTTGTATATCGTTGCCTGGTACCCATAGTACAAGCTTTGTTTAGTTTGGGGCTAGGATGATCTGTGTGACATTGTCCCTAGATATTATTATTATTATTACATAAACATTGTTATGGTGATAAAGTAAATGTTGTAGCTCTTTTGATAGTTTTTTACATGGATTTATTCCGAACCTGCACCGAAAAATCTAAACGGGTCGCGAGTTAGGTTAGGTAGATGCAAAAAGCTATTATTTGTTGAAATAATGAAAAGGTCTTTATTTCCATTAATTACATAGTTCATAACCTAGTGTACATTTGTGTGAGGTTGCGAGGGGTTATATATGAGGTTTTGAATGGAGGTAAATAAAACAATACATTCTTTGTTTTTGTAACTACATTAATTTTATTGATATTATTATTAATTTACCAAACAATAATTATCACATAGCACAAAGCAACATTGGGTTTATTGAGAACTTCACTCTCTTCGGATAATGCTTGTCTTCTTAGTCGGGGCAAACGAATGTTGCAATTAACACATTGCAAACTCGTCATTTTAATTAAATGATAAAGCGTCCTTTCGTGAATTCACTGTCAACAGATATATAATATAGCACGGAGGAACTGATGCTGAACTCACTTAATATCTGCAAGATTATTTGCTAAATTGATGACATGTATCAAAACAACAGCAATAAATACCTGACAGATTGTCTTTGCATGTCAATAAATAATTGCCATGAACAAAAAAAAATATTGACGGCGAAAATCGTTCCTATTCTAAATCATTAATTATTACGATTTAATGCAACTACTGTGATTTCTTGGGTATAATAAATAAGTCTATAATTATATGATTTATATGTAATGTTGTTCCCATTTATAACTAATTAATTATAATTTCGACATTTATATTATTTTACACATGGCAATTTCTGTAAACGTAACTGCGTTTAGTTGACGATTTTATTACGTTTATTTATTTAAAATAATTGAAATATTCTTTTTGATTTTATTAATTAATCCCAAGTTCTAAAAATATTATACTTACATTAAAATCAATACCTAAGTTGTCTTAACAAGTGGTACAAATTATATAGCTGAACAACAACGGAAGTATGCGATACGAATTCTGCCATTCTCTTTTGCGCCTGTCGTTTTGGCCATCGCGATCCATTGAATTTAGAGAAGAAATCGAGAGTACTTTGTGCTTGTGTACACACTTGTGCACTATAGAATTTTTATTTAATGGGGAATAATATCTGGAGCATGGTGACCTACTCTCATGTCTCTCTACAACATTCGACCAATAAAATTATAGAATAATTTTAACAAAATAAAACCGACTTCTTATTTCAATTCAAATGAAAATGCACTAGAAATAAGTAATACAAATTTAAGACTTACCTATTTAGTTTTCTCATGGATGCTACATGGATGGAACATAGCTTTCAAATTAAAAAAGAATCTTCCAAAGTGGTTCACCCAGTCGAAAGTTCAAAGGTAAAAAACATAAAAAAATACAATCGAACTGGGAACCTCCCTTTTTTGAAGTCGGTTAAAACACCGCGATCTTGTCAATTAGTCGAACGATGTACAGAAAAAGGTTATGTAAAAATTTGAACATTAAAAAACAAGTAAATAGGGTATTTCAGTAATCAGGATGGATTTAAACTTTGTTAGTTTAACATGTTCTAGCCATTTGCTTCGTTTATATTTTTAGCCGTGTGTTTTCCGGCCTGGAAAGAATAACAGAGTCTCCCCATACCATCCCGTGGGTGTCGTAAAAGGCGACTTAGGGTCAGCGCCGACAGAGAGGAGAGCAGCAAAGAGGATTTTATTAAGGCACTAGATAATCAACTTTAGAGCTATAGGAATAAAGTGCATATATGCTTGAACCTGACAAAAAGCTCGCGCAGTCTCTCGCATTATAATGTTCAAGCATACATGCACTTTATTTCAATAATTTTAAAGTTGATTTTCTAGTGCCTTAATAAAATCCTCTCCGCTGCGCTCCTCTCGGTCTGCGCTGACCCTTAGGGATACAGCAGGTAGTCGGGCAGCAGCGCCACCTGTGTACTAGCTACCACCTAACTGCGGTCGCCATCTCGCATGACAAGTGCGGTGAGTACGGCAAACCCCTCCAAATGGCAACATTATAGAAACCTTTGAGGGCCTATGTCCAGCTGAGGACGATATATGGATGATGATGATAGTTTTATTTTTCTTAAAGACTTTTGGAGAACTGATGTCTACATCATGGCCGCAATAATATTAAACTCTTATTACTTTGTTCTTGGTGAATAAAACTGATAAAGGATAACAATAATTTTTAATTGACCCTTCAACCTTTTATTTAATTAAGGAAAATTATGCAGTGTAATATAAAGATCTCAATGACGATAAAATTTAAAGCTAAACCAAGGTAAAGCGTATTTCTTTACAATTCTGGATTAATATCTCACTTATCTCAGCTTTTTGATATAGAATACTACTCCTGGCCGAATATTGGCTACTAAGCAGTACATAGAGCAGGCATGCTTTACGTGCTCTTCGTGATTCGGGCTTCTAATATCGCCAATTTCAAACTCCAGGTTACTACTGGCTGATATTTTCCAAATCCAAATAGTACTTTGGCCCAAGGCCAAAGTACTATTTTCCAGGCCTAATTATTTGTCTAAGTTTTTTGGACCCAGATAACATTAAGGGCCCTGGATAGGCTGAATTGGTGCAAAACACATTTTATATTTTTCTTTTTTATAGAATACTCTTTATTGTCTCAGACAATGCGCCGTAAATCGTCTGTAACAGACGCAAAGGCCATGTATATACACAATCAAACGGAAAGAAAATACATTGGATATAAAGAACATAATCTACAGACGCCAGTACATCCAGCTACCCCAATCTGTCAAATTTCTTTTATAGTTTTTCAACTTTATCACAAAAACATAAGGTTCACATTCAATTGGGGAAATTTCAAAAATTGGAGTAGCATGCTGTGCTGGCGTCTGTACAACGGGCGGTCTTATCTCTTTGGTCCCGAAAGAAAATTCAAAATATACTGCAATAATTTAACGGCGTCCGACCTCTTACGGTGAATTTTCTCATAAATGCAAATATCATAATGAACACCTCCCAAGCAAACACAACCAATTAATAAAAAACAATTTTCAATTTAATAAAAAAATACCCATGGAGTTGTGAACCTTACTCCTTTTTTAAGTCAGCTAATTTAGGCTAGGTTAGGGGTGATAATACCCACACCAATATGAAGCCCAACTAATGAAACCACTAATTGCGTGCTTCATATTGACCTTGGCAATACTACCACGCGCCGCCCTCGAAGTAAGGACACTAACATTAACTTAATAGTAAGTAGGTATAGGTACGGTACGGCACCACACGCAAATTAGAATACGTAGAAATAAGTATATTGTTCCCACCGAATTATGTTTGAACGAGTTGGGGAAATAATATGGACAATAGTGATATCGGTAGCTATCTCACTCACTAATCATTATCATGATGGTGTGTGATTTTTTGATTTTGCGCTATGTCTCAATGGAGGCTTTGCACGAGAAATATTTCAGTCTAAACACTCAGTATATTCCAGCATCCTCCTATCCGATAGCACGGGAAAACCGATCGGAGAGAGGACATGGCTATCGAAGCCCGAGGGCCTTCCTTCTTTGCCGTATGAGCGGTGGTAACACTAGGGATGATGTCATTTTATTACGATGAATTGTTCAAGCGGCCCAGTAGGACTCTGAGATTCCCCTCGGGGCTAAGGTGCCAGTAAGATAAGTGTCCTCTACTGCTGCCAAGTGCAAGCAGCTCCGAGAAGACACCGATCTGTTAATGGCGCAGCCGCTGTGCTGGACTGGGAGGAGTCGGCAATACGGGAGGGCAATCCATAACCCTTCCTGGGTATGTGTCCTGACCATCTGGAACATGGCGAAAAAGGGGAGGCCATCTGTAAACATCGAGGTAAATATGAACAAAATACATGGATTTAAAATTAAGATCAGATTTTTCAAAGGCCCCTTCCCCCAGATTCAAAGTCAACATACTTTAAATGCGTGGCGCACACAAATGGCAAGCTTCAATTATGAGCGCCTAATGTACTGGATTACTATTCAACTGGTAGTTATTAGATGTTATTGAGTTTGTTTGTTCAGGACGACTTCATCTCCATTTTCTCATGTGTAATACCATAGTTATTTTTACTTAGTGCTAATTGTGTATTGACTCTAACGATAACAGTTTCTATACTCGCTCGTCTCCGCTAATCACTTGGCATAGTCGTAATAACTTTACGTCAAAGACACTGGATATGTGAGTACTTACGAAAATGTACTGAGATTTTTTTTGTGTATTGAGTCTCATTTTACAAGCGCTTTATTTAAATAACACTACGTATGAGTTGTATTTAGTAGCGCTGGCAGCTTAAGTAGCTATTCTGCGTTTTAATTTGTGAGTGGAAAATAAAAGACCGGCAAAAAATTTGAAGCGGACTCTCTCCTAGATTAATTAACTCAGATATTACGGACAGCTTGAGCTTTGCTTAAGTCTGCTGTCCTTTATAAAGTACTCTAGTTATTAGAGGGTTTAGTGTTTGTAGTTAACGACAACCTATGTATTTTCAGTAATAGCCAGTAGGAATTACCCAGATATTACGAATAACTTGAGCTCTGCTTTAGGTAGTCTTTGTCCTTTATAAACTACTCTAGTAATTAAAGGCTTAAGAAGAGTTTGTTGTGAACGACAACCTATTTTCATATTTATCCCGCACTTTATCACCCAGTAATATCCAGTAGTAGTTACCCAGATGCTACGAATAACTTGAGCTCCGCTGTAGGTAGTCTCCGTCCTTTATAAACTACTCTAGTTATTAGAGGGTTAAGTGTTTGTAGTGAACTACAACCTATTTTCATATTTGGCCCGCCCATTATCACCCAGTAATATCCAGTAGTAGTTACCCAGATGTTACGAATAACTTGAGCTCCACTGTAGGTAGTCTCCGTCCATTATAAACTACTCTAGTAATTAGAGGGTTAAGTGTTTGTAGTGAACTACAACCTATTTTCATATTTGGCCCGCCCTTTATCACCCAGTAATATCCAGTAGTAGTTACCCAGATGTTACGAATAACTTGAGCTCCGCTGTAGGTAGTCTCCGTCCTTTATAAACTACTCTAGTAATTAGAGGGTTAAGTGTTTGTAGTGAACTACAACCTATTTTCATATTTGGCCCGCCCTTTATCATCCAGTAATATCCAGTAGTTGTTACCCAGATATTACGAATAACTTGAGCTCCGCTGTAGGTAGTCTCCGTCCTTTATAAACTACTCTAGTAATTAGAGGGTTAAGTGTTTGTAGTGAACTACAACCTATTTTCATATTTGGCCCGCCCTTTATCATCCAGTAATATCCAGTAGTTGTTACCCAGATATTACGAATAACTTGAGCTCCGCTGTAGGTAGTCTCCGTCCTTTATAAACTACTATAGTAATTAGAGGGTTAAGTGTTTGTAGTGAACGACAACCTATTTTCATATTTAGCCCGCCCTTTATTACCCAGTAGTCCCAGATTTTATTATTATTTATAATTTATACATTTTATTTTAATTTATTATTGTGTTGTGATGGGTGTAAATTACCAGAAATAAATGCATTTATTATTACCCAGTAGTTGCCATGCAGACAGCATGAGCTCTGCTTTAGGTAGTCTGTTTCTTAATACCAATATTCTCAATCGGAGTATAAAAATGACACCCCGAAATGATATCATTGGTCTGTCACCCAATTAATGTCAACTGATTTATTTGTTTTCTTGCGTAATTACGTCTAGTTTGCATTACTACAACTGGTAGCTTGTGACTTTATGATGAAATGTTCCGATTGTGAAATCGGAGACAGTATTACCGCAAGATGTGTACGTGATGGATGATCTAACGATTAATAATGCGTCAATAGCCTTTGCGCATGTGCATGGATTCAGATTTGTTTCCGTGAATTATACAGTTGTAAAGTCCTCCTCCAAACATGGATTTATGGAGGAGGCGGTATTTTATTGTACAAAATAAAATATTTGGCTCTGCCTCCTTATCACTATCAATATGTTATTCTGATGTATAAGCTATATTATTGTAAAGTTTCATTAAAATCCATTCAGTAGTTTTTACGTGAAAGAGCAACAAACATCCATCCATACTTACTAACTTTCGCGTTTATAATATTAGTATGATTTCGTTAATGTGTCTGTGTGCACAAAAACAACGCTAAACAGGCGCTCTCTCTACAATGCCGGGTGAAACCCTAAATGCATTATTAAGTCTAACTCCAATCAACTTGTTTTTGCAAAAAGAGGCACAATCTTGCATATACAGATTATGCACACAATCGAACCCAAAGTGGCAATCTAGAGCCCTAAACTCATTTAAAGAGGCAGTCTTCGAAACTAAATCTCTGAAAATGCCCTCAGATAACATGCAAACAGAGATAAACTTTACGAAATTGTATACCGTGGACATACCAGACAGGGACGAATGGCTAAACGGTCAAATGTCCCATAAAACTGGCAGTCACATTTGGTTTTCAGATGGCTCAAAGAAAGGCCATAATGTAGGATGTGGCATTTACGGACAACTGCCCAAACACAGGAGTAGCGTCAACCTGGGTAAAGAGGCCACCATATTCCAGGCTGAACTTTTCGCCATTAACAGATGTGTAGAAATGAACCTGGACAGAAATCTGAAGCAACAAAACATCTACATTAACTCAGACAGTCAAGCGACGCTGTTAGCGCTGGACTCTTTTGAATCCAACTCAAAACAAGTACAGTGCTGCAAAGAAAATCTGAATTCCCTGGGTCAATCCAACAGAGTCACACTCAGATGGGTACCGGGGCACTCAGGAATAGATGGGAATGAGAAGGCAGATGAACTTGCGAGACTTGGAGCCGTTAACCCTCAAAACGGACCCGAACCATTTTGTGGTATTACCAAGCAAAGGGCCTACTCTATCCTAAACAATCAATGCACCTCAACAGCCATGGAGCTGTGGAAATCCTCAGCTGGATCTCTACACTCAAAGGCTGTTATCAAGGGCTACAACAATAAATTGTCGAAAGAATTACTTGAATTCAAACGTTACAGAACATGTGCGGTAACTCGAATTCTCACCCGACACTGCAAGCTGAATAAGCACATGTTCAACCTAAAGTTGGCCGACAGCACAATTTGCAGATTCTGCCAAGAATCAGAGGAACCTCCTTTGCATATCCTGTGCTCGTGCGGGCCGCTAATGCGTTGTAGAAGTATCCACTTAGGACAGCATATTATGCAACCGGAAGAGATACAAACACTGCACAATCAATCTGGGAGTTTTTGGAAGCTGTAGGATTGAGCAGTGAACTTTGACAAAGTCAAGGAGCTCTGCTACAATAAATCAGTAATGGTCGAGGTAGCAAGATGCTATCAAGCCCCAAAAAACAATAATAAATAATAATAATGTGTCTAATTCAAATTTCGAATAGATTTGAATCGCTAAATTAACTGAACTCTAAACTGACAGGGAAAGCCCTGATGGCTTTTTTTTCACCTTGGATTGTACTTTAGATAGGCTAAATTGGTTTTCTGTTCTTCAAAATCTTAGAAACATGTGGTACTCTACAGTGTATCGACTTTACCTATATTTATTATACTGAAACTTTATTTAAGCCTCTGTACCGAGAAAGGGCAAACTGAACTTTTAGGGTTAAATTCACTCTTGTGTATAATCAGTCGGATAAGCTTTAGAGAAAGTTTAAATTAATATGCGGTGAGCCAAAACAACATTAGTACAGATCCCTATAAACAAACTAATTGGAGCAGAAAACTATGAAATAGAAAAAAAAATTGAGAATTTGTTTGATTGTAATGTATAAATAGGGATTTATATTATTTGGGAACTTATATTTATTTTTTAGGGTGCCAGGTATACACTAAGGCGATTCTTACACTGAACTAAAAAGATATCTTCGGAAAGCAAATACTTACAGTATAATAGAATAATAGAAGTATAATAGAAGCAGCTTTTTGTATGAAAGGCTCGCAATTAATTCTCGGTCGACAATACTTTGTGGGTTGTATGATCTGAAATCTATACAAAAAATCAAAATATATTGGGCCATTGTTACGTTAATATTTTTAACTAATTAATTTCTCAGTTCAAAATAACTAAGTTTTTAACAACGTTAAAATGACTGCCTCGTTGGTCTAGCGGTAGCATGTTCACCCGCAGAAAACGAGGTCCTGGGTTCAAATCCCGGGTCGGGCCAAAAGTGATTTTGGGACTTTTCTGTAAAAAGAAAAATTTCTCAGCATCAGCCCGAAGTCTGGGAGTTGACCCCCGTGCCTCGGAGAGCACGTCGGTCCTGTACCTGACCTCTTTCCCGTAGTGTCGCTAGGCGTCCCATCGAATCATGAGAGTGATGGAATAGAAAGTGCTCCTGTGTTTGCGCACACACTTGAGCACTATAATATGTCCCGCGCAGATGGCTAATCGCTATTGAGACTGGCCGCCGTGGCCGAAATTCGGCTAGGAGGACATTATTATTAATTCTAAAAATATTAAATATATAGATCTATTTTATTAACACATCTATTTAATAATATATACGCAATAAAAATTAGAATTTTGTTGCGTAATTTTATTCCTCCTGGATCATCAAATCAGGACTTCATTAATAACGGTGTCAGCATTACTCAACCACTTATCAAACAGTCGTGAATTTCACGTGAATGAAATATTATTATTATTAGGATCTTACCAAACTTGGCTAGGAAGAGGGGGGAACACTGAGAGGCAGAGAGCGTTGATACATCACAGCGGGCCCCCTTAAAACTAAAGTCTCAGACTCTGTCGAGTGTTCCCTCTTCTACCACGCGATGGACCCGTTTTTTACGGTAAATCCATGGAATGCTAAGAATTAGGTCTACTTCATCCTCTGAAGATCTACTACGAGCTCCAAAAGCTTCACCTAGATTGGAAGGGATTCGTGTAATTTTTGTGGTACAGACGCCAGCACATCCAGCCACCCCAATCTGTCAAATTTCTTTTATAGATTTTCAACTTTATCAGATAAGCATAAGGTTCACTTCCAATTGGGGAAATTTGACAGATTGGGGTAGCTTGATCTGCTGGCGTCTGTACAATCTGCTATGTCTTACAAACGCAGTCAGTTTAAATCAGTAAAGTGGAACCTACCTAATTACTAGCAATCAGTGACAGATTTTTTCATGACCATTGAATAAATTGGAAGTTGGCTTATAGATCTGTTGCTATAAATTGTTTAGTTTGAATTTAATGGAGTCTTCGCTTAGGAGATTCTTTGTTAACGAGCTGAATCGTTGGTGAAGGTCTTCGAGCCCGTGACGACGCCAACGGGGCGAACTTGGGGCAAACTAATAAAATTTATATTGGCGCGTATGTTTATTAGCTCGGCGCTATTGGCACTTGGTTGTTAAACATAATGTCGTTGTCAAACCAATATGCTACGTGCCAGAATTAAAGTCAGATACATAAAAAAAAACGGCCAAGTGCGAGTCGGACTCGAGCACGAAGGGTTCCGTACCATTATCTATAAAAACGAGAAAAAAATCACGTTTATTGTATGGCTCCCTTAAATATTTGTTTTATTTGGTTTATTAGTATTTTTCGTTATAGCGGCAACAGAAATACATGATCTGTGAAAATTTCAACTGTCTAACTATCACGGTTCATGAATTACAGACTGTTGAGAGATGGACAGACAGCGAAGTCTTAGTAATAGGGTCCCGTTTTACCCTTTGGGTACGGAACCCTAAAAACGACTTCTCTTTTTTTCTACGAAAGGTTACGGATAGTGATTTGGTCACGATTTGACATGTGGCTTCGAGCATGAGGCGTAATGGAGCAATGCGCTTGTAAGGTTCTATGGCCCAATTTAAGAGTAGTAATATTATAAAGGCGAAAGTTTGCGAGTGTGTATGTTTGTTACTTCTTCACGTCTAAACGGCTGAAGCGATTTTAATAAAATCTGGTATGGAGTTAGCTGACATCCTGGATTAACACATAGGCTATAATTTATAAAGGCTAATGGGGATAAAACCGCGGGGCACAGCTAGTGGTTATATAAAAAAGGGGGCAAAATAGAAGGATATTTTTAACTTACGTAATGTCAGTATTTTCATTAGATTATTTATGAAAGGAAACCAACTCCTACCAACCTTTTAGAATAATTATATTGTTATGAACTGTCAAATGCAGAAAACACAACAGATTTAATGAAAACATGAGTAATTGCCTAGTTGGTTGTTTTCATAGACACGGCCGATTATATAGAGTTTAGCATAATTAGAGCAGCGCTGATATTTTGAAGTGGGGTATGTCGGTGCGTACCGCGAATGATATTCGAGGTACAGAGATCTGCCGAGCGAGCATGGTGACGAGGGTGACGTCATTTCCCCACCTGACAATAGCGTATGATCTATTATTACTATGAGTATACAAAAAAAATATAGCATTAACTTATTATGATATAATTATTATTAAAACATAAAATCGGCCAAAATAAAGGCGAAAGTTTGTGAGTGTGTATGTTTGTTACTTCTTCACGTCTAAACGGCTGGAGCGATTTTAATTAAATTTGTTATGGAGTTAGCTGACATCCTGGATTAACACATGGGCTATAATTTATAAAGTTTAATGCGGGTAAAACCGCGGGGCAGTTAGTATACAATAAACGTGATTTTTTGAGAGATCTCTTAAATATTTATTTATTCTGAATTTAGTAGTTGTTGTTATAGCGGGAACAGAAATACATGATCTGTGAAAATTTCCACTACCCAACATTAAGGCTGCGTTTCCACTGAGGCGGAGCGGAGACGAGCTGTGCCGCGTTCACCAATCACATGGCTTGGAATCCACGTCAGTGGTGAAGAGATGTGGATTTCAAGCCATGTGATTGGTGAATGCGGCACAGCTCGTCTCCGCTCCGCCTCAGTGGAAACGCAGCCTCATGGTTGTCTAACAGACTGACAGCGGAGTCTTAGTAATAAGGACCCGTTTTACCCTTTGGGTACGGAGCCCGAAATACAACATGTAACGTAATTAACGCACACCTCAAACACCCCAATCAGAATATTATGTTGTAATCATAATACATACCCTGAATTTTAAATTTAACATGTATATGCATTGTTATTTACTAAATTAGTTTCTTGGAATAAAGTTTATTTTTCTTTATTTTGTATTAAATGATAGAATTTGAATGAATACAAATAAAGCTGCGATTTTTAAAGTCTTATTACTTTGACTTACGGTCCATTTCAATTTGTTTTGACTGTACAGGGTTATGACAATAATTTCCGTAGTTTTAACTATTTTGAAAGAAAATATTACCTATAGCTATTAAAATGATATAAACCGATTCAGTAAACGATTCTGAACAAACTATTTTCAGGATGTGCGTTAATTAAGTTACATGTTGTATATGCATGTCTTCCACTCTCCTGTTTACCAACGATGCTGTGCCCGACGCGGCAGGGTCCAAGTCTAGCGTCTTGTTAAATTTATGATAAGCTAACTTCCCTCTATACATAATACATTATGGAACGAATCTATTGACTACATTCATGGTGGCCAATACGGTTTTTGGAATATGTTTACATGACATAGTTATTTCATGTTATTGAGATAATTGAAATATTCAGCTGCAACTGGAAAATATTACGGCAGCTTCTTGCATTTAAATTGTTTATGACATTCGAGACAATGCAAACATGTCGTAAAACCACGACAGTCTTAGTTTTTACTATCTTAACTTAAATCAAATAATAATATAATTATGAAATAATAAAACTTTCCAGCACTTGGGTATCTAATTAACATACCATTGTACTTGTCAAGCTTACAATGCAGTAAGTACATAAACAAAGTCAAAAATAAATTAAGTAACAAAAAACATAGAAATAATCCGCCCGTGCGGTCTGTTTTATGACATTTTTTTAAATCTTTAAATAAATAACAAGTTACTCAGCTAATAATATAGTTAGTTTTTATATAACCTAAATCTGAAAAATAAATCATAAGCAATAGTTAGTTACGTTTCCGTCAGAATATGAGTCATCGTCATCATCATATCAGTCGAAAGATTTCCACTGCTGGGGCTCTGCCGGCTAAGTCGCCGAACATAGATTTCTTAAATGGCGTTCAAATAAATAAAGATTAAAAATGACTTAATCAATCGTTAAACCGGCTTCAACTTGATAATCGATTCCGGACCATTTATGACGTCACATGTGCTCATGGAAGCCGATTTAACGATTGATTAAGTCATTTTAAACCTTTATTAATTTGAACGCCATTTAAAAAATCGATGTTCGGTGACTTAGCCGGTAGAGCCTATGGACAAATGCCACCCCAAGGGTGCACATGCCCGGTCTTGCGCGGCATGCGTCTAGTGGCTTCCCAGGACCCTTGGTCTTTGTTCTACCAATCTATCTGAATCTGTAGAATAATGATAATAATATCCCGGGACATTATTTACACACGGTCATCTGATCCCAAAATAAGCAGAGCTTGTACACAGCTACATATCACGCTATACATTGCCAATATAAGCTGACCTCTCATTGTATGGAAATCCTATACAACGCGAGATCAGCTTATACTGGAAATGTATAGCTTGATGTGTAGCCGTGTGTACTATGGAAACCAGATAACTGATATACTACATATACAACGTTTATTTTGTAAATATGTACTTATATAGATAATTACACCCAGACTCAGGACAAACAGACATGTTTGTTCATACACACAAATATTTATGTGTTGGGTGGGAATCGAACCCACGACCTGCGGCGTGAAAAGCAAGCATTTACCAACCACGCCAACAGGCCCGTCTCGTTATTAAGTAAACACACTTCCGGTACAAAATATCTCTCCATAATTGGTAACTCACTATTGAAATTCGGATTCACTATTATTAGAACACTATTATGATTATTTGAAGACAATACAGCTGTTTTACGTACCAACTCATTGTTACACTTATATCATAATATCTATTGTAATAGTCGGAACTAGTTCCAAGTCCCTGAGATGTATGAAGGTTGCTTACGTCCGGTTTTCAATCTAGAGCTAGCTACAATAAGTCTCGCGAGGCATGAACTCGCCGCAGTTTTTGCCTGCGGGTACTACAGTGGACTGTGTTTCGATGCAAGGTCTCTTCGATCAGTCCGTTTGCACTGTTACTTCCTATATGTACAAACAGTCGTTAGAATATTTATACAGTGTTTGTGAAGGCTTGCCGCCCATATTTAGGGACCAAGTATAGTCAACTTCAACGCTAGCCTTCCGCGGTTTCACCCGCGTTAAAGTAGTTTGTACAAATCTTATATTTACTTACATGAAACTAAACATGATTAAGAAAACAAAAACATTAAAAAGAACAAATTACAACGATTAATTATATAAAATGTGTTCAATTTTACTTTTACTTTACTATTTATATAGGATACAAACACTAGATCGACAAGAAGGGGGAGCCTGGAGATTTGTCATACAGGTCTCGAGCCTAGTACGAACTCCAGCTCTCTCAAAAGTTTTTATGTATATGACCTAACTAGAAGTACATTGTATAAACTTTATAGAGAGATAAAAAAAAAAAAAAAAAGTTTTGGCGTAAAAGAGTAACAAACATACATCTATAGGTACTCACAAACTTTGGCATTTATAATATTAGTAGGATGTGTACCTCTAGCGGTTTTGGCAGTGCACGCCGGAATAGCTCGCAGATGGTAGATTTTTTCCTACTTACTTGACACTTATCGTCATATTTTGGACAATTCAAATAATATCTTTATAAATTGTAGCCTATGTGTTATTCTGATGTATAAGCTATATTATTATAAAGTTTCTTTAATTATTTTCATTCAGTATTTTTTACGTGAAAGGGTAACAACCATCCATCCATACTTACAAAGTTTCGCGTTTCTAATATTTGTAGGATTTCCGATGAAGATGGCTTTTTATAAAGAGTCTTAAATAGTTACTGTATGAACTGACTGAAATTAAAAAAAATAAACAAGGCCTATGATCTAGATTATTTTATTTATTCATTATATTTAGTAGATTTTGTACACACAGAAATAACAAAAGTAAATTAAATAATACAAGTGATTTAGACAACAACACAATAAGCGCATTGGTATAAAACACTAAATTAACAAACTAATTTTGTTATTTCTATCAATAGTGAAATGAAGAAGACTCGCAAATATGTGCTATGTTTGAATCACTCTACTTATGGATTGACAATTAGTATTAAAATAATTTAAATTATCAACTAAAGAAACGTAAAATAAACTAAGTACTAAAAATATACACTTACATTTAAATTAACATTAAATATATACATTTTATTATATAAAGGTCTCATCCTTGGGCGTCGAACTTATTATATTTTCAAAGAGATGAAGAGGGGTGAAATATAATCGCGCGGTAATAATCGTGCTGATTTTCCCGCGCGCAATCATGTACGCTCCTAAGATTGCGCTAGGCCGCTAATGAGTTTATCCGTTATACAAGGTGTAACAATAGCGAAAGTAAGTACCTTAATTTGCCATAACATAAAAAAATAATTATGATCGACGAAATAATGATCAGTTCATGCTTTTTGTTATATGAATTCATATATAAGTTTTGTGTTCCTTAATTTTTTGTTCCGCTCATGGTTATTTTGCGTCCCTAAAGTTTTGACGACTATTTATGAATACATATGTATATGTGGGTACTTTACCGTCGTTACCGCATACCCAATAAAAATACAGACGTATCGTTTACAATTTTATTACGAATAGTTCATAATAATCTAAGTGTAAATAATGTGATAAATGATATACACACGGATGTTAGGTAAGAAGCACCTACCTACATAAACATGGTTAAACAAAATACAGGTAGGTAATTATGCTGAGTCGCGGAGTACCGTTACCTATGCGCTTTCTTTTCGAGTGTTGGGGCGCGGGCGCGGCGCGAGCGCATGCGAGGCAGCAAGCAGCGGGCCCGGGAGAAACTTATTATGATCCAATCGTGTGCGGAACGATTTCGCGGAAGACCAACATGGCGTTTGACGGATCGTACCCTACTTACCTACCTTATAGTAGTTAATATTCGTAATGAACGCGGATTGTACTGTCACAAGTCGTGATACGCGCTATCACGACTAAACAATAAAGGGCAAGTACGTGCACTTCATACTCAAGCGTAAATGGGTCATCGCAGAAGCATGATCCAAGACTTGCCCACAATCCCGGCTCGTACGCCAGATTTTTTTTATTATTTATGCTATTTATAGCAATTGGAAGCTCAGGCCGTCTGGTAAATAAGATAACTAAATCAGACGCACCAGAATGTTTCCCCGAATGTATGACAACTGTCCAACTATCAGTACCTATTTAAGGTCATTAGATAGGCTGTATATGTTCAAAGCACATTTTTCTTTTTGCAGCTAAATCTGCAGCATTCACTAGAAATGTAACCAATAGAAAAGTTGTGCAATGACTTTTGATAAGTTTAGATTAAGAAAAAGAACACAAAGCATTAGGCTACAACGTGCTATTACATAACCTACTGGTTAGCAAATTATTTCATTACTTTAAAAAAATCGATAATCATCAAAAATCTTGCATACCTTTTGCACAACTATTCTATTGTTTACATTTTCAAATAATGTTTGAGATCTTGGTACCAAAAAAAAACATTCGTTTAAAAACGTCGACTTGAAAAACTAAAAAGTATAAAATATATTTTTAATAAACATTTAATTTCATACACCTCTTATGGAAGCCTTATACCTTTAATATAATTGATTACTCTTATTTGTAAGTGCTTATTGAAACTTAGTACTTATTGAAAGGCTTTAGTCGGTGCCAAGACCTAAACAGCTTCCTTTGAAGTCGGTTAAAGAAAAATGTGTTAAGCATTCATTGAGCCTACAAGTCCCTAAACTACCAGCCTTTTCAGTTATTCGAATAGTTTGCCGCTCTCAAAATATCATGTAGGTGATAATAGACTTAAGTGTGATATATTATATAGTTTTGGTGTGGTCAAAATCCTCTGAATGTGGGCAGATAATATATAACTGTATATACGACCCACACTGTAATTAATTGCATGTTAGGTACATGATGATGGTGACATATTTAGCAAGTCTAGCCGATTGTTTGTAAGCCAGGCTCTAATGCGGCTTGACAGTACGAATTGTAATGTAATCCTGACAGAGGATAGGTGGAGATCAGTAGGCATATAACAAATTTTAAGTCGTTTAAAAGCCAGTACGATACCGTTTAGCCGCGTAATAGTTGTATTTTAATCCACGTGTATTTTATCTACATTGACTATCACTAAATATGCCGGATATTTATATTTCACCGTCACCGTAGCCTAGTTGGTAGTGCTCCTGCCTACTAACTACTAAGCTAGTGGTCCTGGGTTCGAATCCCGGTAAGTGCAAATATTTGTGTGATGAGCACGAATATTTGTTTCTGAGTCATGGGTGTTTTCTATGTATTTAAGTATTTATCTATCTATATAAGTATGTATATCGTCGCCTGGTACCCATAGTATAAGCTTTGCTTAGTTTGGGGCTAGGATGATCTGTGTGACATTGTCCATATATATTATATATTATATTATTTCTCACTCAACATCATCATCATGTCAGCCAAAGTACGTCCACTGCTGAACTAAACCCTCCCCAAAGAATGAGGGGATATGCCATAATCGCCACGCTTGGCAGACGGGTTGGCGATCGCAGTTTGATCAAAGAAAAACGCTGCTGCCCGTTGTCTGGTAGGTATTCCCTCGGACGATTTCTACGCCCCCGAAAATATTCTATGCCATCACCACACAATCGTCATAGGCAAAATCAATTGTTGCACAAAACATCTCTAATAACCGACCCTTGTATTCATCTCCACGTCATTAACCACTCTGACTGGAAGTTCGAACCCCAAAGGGGGTACTTCCTGACGTTGGTTACTTAGTTAGCAATCTACTTTGCTAGATTGCTTGGGTTCCCGCTCGCCTCTATTGTCCGATAAAGCAGACCCTACAGGCTAGCAATAAAATGCATGTAAATAAAAATGGCAATATCGTGCGTGCATAACTTGGAATGCCATTAAATAATAGCCATTACTAGATGTAATTTACCATACAAACGTATTTGTCATTTTCCTTCCTGGATACTTTACTAGACTAGGTTAATGTTTTTAGACGCAATATAGATGGCCATAGATGCGTGTTTTATGGATAAACCTATTTATTAGCTGAAATAATAATTAAATAATGAAATTTATTCAGCACTTGGGTATTAACATACACCTGTACTTGTCAAGCTCACAATGCAGTAGACAAAATTTAGTCAAAAAAATAAATTGCCCGTCGTCCGTGCGGTCTGGCGTTTTATCACATATATTTTATAAATCCTTAAATAAATAACGAGTTGCTAAGCTATTATTTTTAAATTTATTACTACTACATTAAAATAAAAGAATTGAACATAACGAGCTGTTGGCTAGCGCAGAAGGCTCTCAACCAGTAGCTTAATTTAAGCTACTATTTCCTGAGGGCAACCCTATGGGGTTCGGGCCCTACCAAATTATTTTTAAACTCCAAATATAAAAAAGGCGATTTAGAAGTGCCAAAAATAAAATGAAAAATATATTGCGACCACGAAAGAAAAAAAAAACTGCCAAGCATAACCTTCTTTCTTGTAGTTTATTTAATTATCGTAAGAAATATATCAGTTTAGTTTTCTTGTAGTGTAAGAAGGAAATAGATTAGTACAAAATTTTGATATCAGTAGGTATTGTTTTCTGTTTAATTCGTACGCGAAGAGAACGAAACGGTCTCGACGACATTAGAAATTCGACGAGACACTATTAATATTGGAGGAGCTAAATGTCCATATAAATGAGGATTCACGAACCAAGCTTCTAAACAATAGCGGCCTGTTGCGGAAACAATGAAGTCGAAAGTTAATATTTAATCGGTCGACAATTAGGGAATAATAGTAGTAGAAGATAAGAATCAATCAGAACGTTTTATCGCCGCCCCCATAGAATATAATTCTAAAGGGTTTTATCATAGTACTACTGTTATTGACACAGGGTATTTGTGCGGGAAGCAGTGCAAGCCTCCTAACTGTAAATGGTAAAAAAAAAGCCAGCAGGGTCAACCGCGGGATAAACCCTGAAGGTTTAAATGTGGGTGAGAGTTTTTGCGATGTTAACAAACTAATAGTACAGTAGTAGTAGTTAAAGTTAAAAGAGAAAACTTGGATTTTAATATTTTTTTATCAAAATAGGGCCCTGTCCTATTTTTAAACTATTATAAACACGCTAAAGACCCAGAAAAGTCATTCACGTGCCACACTAATAGTTATTCAGATCGGGGATCGAATCCGAAACACAAGGGCGCCGAGATAGTACCGAGGCGACTACCTTAATCACTGCGCCACAAGTGCAGAGGACGTCTTTTGGCTAACATGATGAAGTTGATGACGCACTAACCAGTTACAATGACGATATTAGGTCTTGTGTACCTACAGACGCCAGCGCATCAAGCTACCCCAATCTGTCAAATTCCCCCAATTGAATGTGAACCTTATGCTTATGTGATAAAGTTGAAAATCTATAAAAGAAATTTGACAGTTCGGGGTAGCTGGATGTGCTGGCGCCTGTAGAAGTTTCACGTATATCCAAACAAAGCTGACATTAAATTCAAATCAAATTGTTCATCGACTTTGGATATACTCGACAGTTAAAATCAGTGGGCCTTTTAATGGTTTACATGATTAATTACCTGACGAAATTAGTCTCCAGATAACGACGTATTTATCAGCATAGTTATTGATCGCTTACGTTGTTGTAGTTAAAAATCTATCTACGTATAAAAATATCGAAGCATATTTATTATACGTTGTGTATTAATCTATTTTTAATGTACTTAGTAATATATAAATCGAAAAACAATTGTCATTCGATATAATTACGTCACAACTGGAATAAAAAAGACATTAACATAAAATCTCTACCTATTAATTAAACTAGCTGTACCCCGCGGTATTACCCGCGTTAAATTTTACAAATTATCGCAGGTCCTCCCCCGTAGGTGATAGCGTTATAATATGTAGCCTATATGTTGACCTCTTAGTAATATTCATGCAAAATTTTAAGTAAATCCATCTTTCCTTTGTCACTTTCAATTGAGGAAATTTGACAGATTGGGCTAGCTTGATGTGCTGGCGTATGTACAAATAGATAAATATGCTTTGCACAAATTCAGTCCAGTGAAACAGAGCCTTAAGGCTAACTAGAAACGTCATGTTATAGAAGAAAAAGGTTTCTATGATTATATAGTATTGTTAACTACGTCGCAAACCCTATAAAATAGGATCAGCACCGTATCCCTGCCCTAACAAGTTTTGTTCCTCCGAACGCGGATATAAAGATACGGGAACACTCGAACCTAACAGGTAATAGTACACTTAACTTCAATCCATATTTCTATTACAAATGGGAACTATTTCTGTGTATGTTACCTTTACACGACTTCGTCGCAGAACCTATAGTAATAAACATGGCACGATAGTGCGGTTGAACACGGGGTAAGTAAGGACACATGCTGCTTTTGAATTACGACAGACATACATACAATACAAAAACAAAGTCGAATACGTTCTTTCACCATACATTTTGACGGTATAACATCATTATTATTTGTTTGTATAGATGTATGTTCTACCCAGAACTCATCTAAGATATGATGACTTGTATTCACGCGGGCCGCGCTCTGGGCGGATAGCTAGTAGTAATATTTCGCCGTGTTTTGGTTGTTATTGTATAGTGTTCTTAAAATACAAACAACACTTTTTTCTGTGGATTTCGCATTATACAATCATTAATTTTCTTTTGAAATAAGCAGCACCCATGTACAACCTGTCTCTTCTTCATTTAATGAAACTTGTCTACGAACAAGCTTTTAGCCCAGATTTCATTAGTAAAACGTAGGGTTGAATTTCTCGGAAATCACGGAACTAACTAGGTACATGAAAAATTCATTAAAAATCAATAGAAACCTCAATGACAAACACTATCATTAGGGTATGGATAAACCTATTTCATTTAAGCCTAGTTTTGCTTGTTAATCCTTTTAGAACAATTGTTACTTGCAAGCCACTTGTTTACTATAGGTTTTCTTTAAGTTTCAAGGTTAAATGGCAGTCAATTACATACAATTTATCTAAATTATACCCAGACACCGAACAAATAATCGTGCTCATCACACAAAGAGTTGTCCAGGGTGAGGATCCAACCCTGGCTTAGCTGGTTAGAGACCCTCTAAGCACTAGCCCAAACGGTCAGTTATGAAGCTGTGACCTGTTACTTCGCCGTCTTTCGTTAGGTGTCATTTTCTTTTTCTTAGATTTACCTTTTTTCTTTTTAGATACTGTGTCGCCAACGTTGGACTTCCCACTGGTCATGTTTGTTCCTTTAGGAATACATTTGGTGATATAATGCGCTGTGTCGACGCGCCCGGTGGGCTGAGCACGAAGGAGCAGAATTCCAATCGTTATCACTAGTAGACTGAACGAACTCATGGCATTTGAATAAGATTATTGTTGGTATTCTTATTATGGCTTTTATTAAGAGGTGGCGTCATAATACTGCTGTGTGGTGACGTCGGTGAATATCAGAATATCACCACCCTCCCACATCTCATCCCGTGGGAAGAAGTCAACCCGAGGGAATATCTACCAGACGACAGGCAGCAGCTTCCTTCTGTGTACTGTGGCCATCTTTCAGCAATCACCAACCTGTTGTTCCAACCGTGTTCCAGCGTTGCGTTTCTAATGTTGCCGGCCCATAGTTAGCAGTGTTGCTGGTGGTTGCGTTGTAGTTGCGACGTCGCTGCGAAGTTGTCGATGTCACAAACGCCGTCAATAATGACGGCATCAGGAAGTCAGTGTGAATAGAACTAGTCATTTTAATACTAATTAGCGCCCACCCACGTGTTGTTGTTGTGGTGTGGTTCTGCTCGTGGAGTGGTTGTGGTACAAGCATTGTACCGTGTGAAACAAGCATTACACGCGAAGACTTAGGCCGGTCGTCCAATAGAGTAGAAGCATTCCATTTGGTGATCAAATAGACGAAATTCTGCTCTTGAAAAATGGGGTTAAGATTCTTTGACTTTTCTCTCTTGAAACTGAAAGTAGTCCATGCCTTTTTGAAGTGAAATCTTTAGGCACAATGAGCATTTTTTGGGTGAACAAAAATCATGGAACTCGCATCATCATCACCGCACGCTTCCCGTGAGCTATACGTATATATGTACATAGATACACCTCCGTTATTAGTATACATTAAATATATACAAACAGTATATCTCATTGTGAAGTTTTAACTATTATATTGTAGACTATTTAGATTAGAAGTGTAAAAAATAGTTTTCACTTCTATCGGCAGTCCCCTACTCCTTTTTTTTACGTACGTTTATAGTTAGCCTAGGAAGCTTGTACCAGGGGTTTTAACCCCAACGGGGATAGGGTTAAAACCTCGTCTCTGGGGGTATAGGCACGTTAATACGATTAGTTGTGTCGAGCACGATCTTATCGCTGCTTGCCGCCTGGGAAATTACAAATATGGTTTAGATGGCAGTTCTCTTTAGTTATTTGTGCGTAATGTATTGGTAAATAAATATTCAAGTATTGTTTTACTAGTGTACTCGGTAATGTTTTTCCTAGTATAGGAAATAGGTGACAATTTCCTATAATTTAGGAGGAAAACCTTTATAAACTTAATACATATACAAACAAAATATCTGGATTAATATAACTTTCTGGTTGTGCCCCGCAGTTTTATGTTTTATGTCTTGTTCGGATATATAACCAATATTACTACGAAGTTTCATCAAAATCCATTCGATAGTTTTGGCGTAAAACAGTAACAAACATCCATACATCCACCACCACTCACAAACTTTCGCATTTATAATATTAATAGAATATTACCCCGCTTGTAACTATATCACTTTCAAAGCAGACAAGTAACAGGTAACTTTCCTAAAATTCCAACAATTTCCTCTGGAATGCCCATAATACTTAATTACACATATGATATTCTAAGTATAGTACTAAATAAATTAAGTCCCGAAAATTATGTGTTATTCCTATCAATTTTATGGAAATTACTAAAAGAATTAATAAGGTGATATATTTTGAATATTGGGGATAAGAAAATGAATTAGTCAATCAATAAAAATTATTATATATTAAATTGAAAAAATATGTATGTAAAATCGCATGAATTTTCGGTATCTAAAGGGCTAAATAAATTAAGTACTGCTAATACATACATATATGTAATTTCTCACCAATTCCCCATAGAAATGCCTATTACATCTACCTAATTAGGTGCTATTTCGACTAATGGGCTAGTTGGTACATTAAATTCACCGGTTAGTCGTTATACTCTAATGATAGGATATTATAATGTATAACTATGCAAATCAACAAATTAGTAGGTCGAATGTTTTATTTATCGCCATCATTGTCGGTACATGTCAAACATCTTACTCAAAGCCTGCGGCAGCGTAAACTAGACTTTAGCCCACATTTCTTTTTAGAAAATCATAGAGCATTTGACGGTCACCGTACCATAGTTGGTAGTGCTCCTGCATACGAAGCTGGTGGTCCAGGGTTCGAATCCCGGTAAGTATTTGTGTGATGAGCACGAATATTTGTTTCTGAGTCATGGATGTTAAGTATTTATCTATCTATATAAGTATGTATATCGTCGCCTGGTACTCATAGTACAAGCTTTGCTTAGTTTGGGGCTAGGATGATCTGTGTGACATTGTCCCTAGATATTATATTATTATTATTATTACTATGTGTGGAAGTAGTGAGGTTTACGAAATACAAAGTTGTCTGCTACAATATATGGAAAGAACACTTTGACATTAAGTGTATAGATGAAATGCCTTATGAAATAACGTAAAGCTACAGTTGCAGAAATCGTCCCAAAAACAACAGAATCTCTCAACCGTCTAAAGTCGAGGTTCGAACCCCAAATAGGGTGCCCTCCGGCGCGGGTACTTAGTTTCATATTTCTAGACAGCTCGACCGCCCTTCGTCTACTAGGCTAACTGCAAACGTCATTTACATAGTTAAAATGCGGGGCAGTCTTTGGGGACTGTCGCTATTGACAGTGAAAACTATTTTTTCACTTCTAACATAATCTACAATGTAATTTATAACTATTATATAGCTCATGGAAAGCTCGTCTTGAAGATGACGCGAATTTCACGCTTTCTGTTCACCTAATTAAAACTGTTTGAACGCCGATTACGATCACGATTATAGGCTAATTAGGCGGTAGCCCTCCTGCACGGCGACGAAGGCTCATATCTCCCTACAGCGTCTTCCACCAAAGCTCAAACCCAATGCCTGCAGTAATAAGACTCGTATGTTTTTCTGTGTATTCATTGGTCGACAATGAATTAACAGAGAAACATACGAGTCTATACTGCGAGCATGGGGTTTGAGTATTGGTGGAACGGTTTAGAGACATGACTCTTCGTGACCATGGCGCAGGTTAGGGCGAGATTGTATTTGCGTTTAAATTAAATTTAAGTTAACTAGCTACGATGAAAACTGGAATTAGCTTTGACTGGCCTGGGGCTCTACCGGCTCAGTCGCCGAACATCGATTTCCTAAATGGCGTTCAAATAAATAAAGGTTAAAAATTACTTAATCAATCTTTAAATCGGCTTCAACGTTGACAATCGATTCCGGACCATTTATGAAGTCACATGTGCTCATGGAAGCCGATTTAACGATTGATTAAGTCATTTTTAACCTTTATTTATTTGAACGCCATTTAAGAAATCGACGTTCGGCGATTTAGCCGGTAGAGCCCCTGTTGGTCTCATTGATGTTAGTGATCCTGACTGCTAAGCCAGAACAATTTTAAGGGTTCGATCCCCACCCACTACAATTTTTTGTGTGATGGGCACGATTATGAGTTGTCTCTGGTTGTAATTTTTCAATAATATGTAGGTGTGTATGTATTCAGAAATATATAAGCAATAATAAGCATGTTAATCAGGTGTCCGGTTGCCATAGTACAGGCTCTGCCTAGTTTGGGATCAGATGGCAGCTTGTTAGTTGTCCGAAGATATTTATTATCGTTATTGGGCCGGTATAGTTTATAGTAGCTTCGCAGAGCCGGTTAACTGAAAGTTATGAAAAAACAATATATTTTTAAAGAATGCTCTAAAAAGTTGTGCGCTGTAACCCTATAAAGCCACAATAGGGCTGACATGGTTGTAATATTATCTGAATTGTGAACCTCATTAATAATAAATAAAAATATCTAATTGTAAGGTTTATTGATCTTGCGGTGTTATAATATCAATATTCGTCATAGATTTACTTCGTCATTGGTAATTACATAGAATTAATGACTCACAGGCTGATAAGAGCGTTAACGGGTTGAGATTCTGACCGCACATGGCCCCAATACAGTTTACAATGTAAAATCGTATTATGGAATTGTGTAGTCGGGATTCCCAAAACACTCGCGACTTCCATACGAAAATTCAAATACGTCGGCAAATCTAGAGAGAAAAAGGAAAGAAATAACAATTTTTCAGAAATAAATGTTATTTACTTATCGTGTGTGCAGTGGTTACCCTAGTGTCAGATTTGTTAAAGCCGCCTTTAGGCCTCTGACATGGCTAAACGACTGTTGCCTAATGGCCACAACCGGGACCGACAGCTTAACGTGGCCTCGGAATCACGGAGACGCTCTGAAATTAAGCCACTTTGGCGGTCACCCATCTATGGACTGACCGCGAGCCTAGTTGCTTGACCTCCCCAATCACTTACGGACCGGTAAGAGCATCTGGCTGTGAGCGCCTCAATAGCAGCGAGCAACAGTTATATCTTTATTTGTGCTATTGTGATGTCTCTCCAATATTGTTGCAAGGAGACATTGTGGCCGTCCCGGCATCACTATTTATTAATAAATATCAAAATATATATTTTTTAAGACAACGCCCGTACTACGGAAATTAATCCTTGTTTCGCAGTAGTTTACAAACATATAATTGACGGACACAAAGTACAGACGCCAGCACATCCAGCTACCCCAATCTGTCAATTTTCTTTTATAGATTTTCTTCTTTATCACATTAGCATAAGGTTCACTTTTAATTGGGGAAATTTGACAGATTGGGGTAGCTTGATATGCTGGCGTCTGTACATCCAGACTAAGAACAACTATTTATGGGTCACACAAATAGTTGTCCTGCGCGGTAACCGAACCCGGAACACGAAGCGGCGGAGTAACTGTATTAACCGCTACGCCACACGTGCAGTCACACAGTATGCAGCATGTAAGGAATTACTGCGTTTGCCACGTGCGCCAACAATAAAGGTGGAGAGAGAGGCTATGGCACGGTGTGGAGAGAAGGAGATTTTCATCCCATAATTTTCAAGAATTCTTAGTGTCTGTTGTGTTCTCTTAAATGCACTGTAATGGGCTGGACGGTTATATACAAATATTTTGTATATTAAATCATAGTTTTCAATCAAATTTCCTTTGCAATAACGCGATAACTAACTTGTTGGTAAGGCCAATAGTGAACGCTTCGACCTTCACATTGCCTGCACTGATCAGATCCATGTCGTCACCACTTCACGGTTTCTGAAGTAAACACGCGGTGTAATTATTTAAATTGAGTTTTTTTTAATAGTATGTCAATAATAGGTGAAATGAAATAAAATGAAAAATCGTTGCATTCAGCACAACACACAAGATAATGGGGAGTACAAATATATAACACACAGTTCTACAAGACATTACATACGATTTGAGAAAAACGCACAAAATTACGATTCTTGCATTTGTGCCGAAATCACCACCTCAGCACTAGCTAGGTGGGTTACACCTAGCGCCGGTTTTCATCGCGCTGGTGCGTACCTGAGGACCAGGCTCCGCTCGCTTTGGGTAATGAGCTATTATATTATCATTATAAATAATAGCCTATGTGTTATTCGGATATGTAAGCTATATTACTACAGTTTCATCAAAATCAATTCAGTAGTTTTTGCATGAAAGAGTTACAAACATCCATACATCCATCCATACTCACAAACTTTCGCCTTTATAATATTTGAAAGGATGGATGCATGGATGATTGATACTCTTCATTTATTTCTGAAAAATCTACTGAACGGATTTTGATGAAACTTTGTAGTAATAGGTATAGCTTATATATCCGAATAACACATAGGCTATGATTTATAAAGTTTGACGCGGGTGAAACCGCGGGGCATAGCTAGTACATCTATAAATCCATACTCACAAACTTTCGTATTTATAATATTAATTAATAGGAAGTCAGATTATTTCCAGTTATTTTACACGATCTTTACGTAGCGATATTTAAAACTAAATATTCTGTGAATTTGATAGTAGTTGGAAACGGTGGTACCGTTTTCGAGAAAGCCGATTACCGTTATCCGATATT
The DNA here is from genome assembly GCA_951640165.1 of Pseudoips prasinana. Classification (NCBI taxonomy): domain Eukaryota; kingdom Metazoa; phylum Arthropoda; class Insecta; order Lepidoptera; family Nolidae; genus Pseudoips; species Pseudoips prasinana. The sequence goes on from OX621239.1 coordinate 13,976,669, forward strand.
ATATTCCATTAAATGACACATTAAAATTGCGTGACGCACCATAATAAGGCGTGCCTAGCACTACAAACAGCTTAAACTAAACGTAAACATATTCAAAACTTATAATTTTCATCAAACGATTTACTGTCGACTAGCTGTGCCCCGCGGCTTAACCCGCGTTAAACTTTTTAAATTATATCCTATGTGTTAATCCAGGTGGTCAGCTAACTCCATACCAAATTTTAAAAAATCGCTCCAGCCGTTTAGACGTGAAGAAGTAACAAACATACACACTCACAAACTTTCGCCTTTATAATATTAGTGTGAAGTGTGATAAGTCCTCAAAGAGGATGATTAAATTAAGCGTTGATTAAGAAGCTGAAAACCAATTTACGTACTTGTACTAGTTTTGTCTAATGACATTTACCGTATTACAAAAAAATATTACTCTTTTGATGAAGATATGGTAGGTCCCTAAATACGATTTAACAGCATTTCTATAATTGTTTATAACTAATTATAGACAATGATATTACTATTTAAAATAACATAATTATCTCCTATTCTCATAAATTTCATGTTTTTTGTCGCAATTACAGCTGTTATTTAGAATGGTCCAGTTTTTTTTAGGTTTGACTGTTTTTATTTGCAATCGCTATATTATGTATGACCTTGAACGTACTATTCGGGAAGTATTTGTGTAAATAATTCTTTAAACTAACCACATACCTATATCAGAAACTATTGAAATTAGATTCCTTTATTTAATAAAAATAGGACACCAATATAACCCTTTTTAAAAACAATGGTCTTAGGTTTTGTTAGTTGTTTAATTAATTTTATTCTATTGAAGTTACAATTGCGATCTTACTATGACGATGTAGACTCATGTATCTATCGCCAGGCCTATCTATTCATTTTATAGGGTTCCGTACCCAAAGGGTAAAACGGGACCCTATTACTAAGACTTCGCTGTCTGTCTGTCCGTCTGCATGTCACCTGGCTATATCTCATGAACCGTGATGGTTAGACAGTTGAAATTTTCACAGATGATGTATTTCTGTTGCCGCTATAATAACAAATAGCTAAAAAAACAAATTATATACATATTTGAGGGGGCTCCCATACAACAAACGTAAATTTTTTGCTCGTTTTTATAGATAATGGTACGGAACCATTTGTGCGCGAGTCCGACTCGCCATTAGCCGGGTTTTTTATCTGCAGATTATTATCCGATCTTAACCCAAATTATAAAGGCTCACCTCGCAAACAATAATCAAATTTGATTCATAAACGCCGCCAGAGTAACTAGGTAAAGCACCAAAAGTCCTCGTTATTCAAAGTTGGTTCCAATGAATTGAAAAGAGTTGTCTGTGCAACTATGCAAATTGATATATTAAGTAAATGTTTAATTAATTATGGGCGATTTATCAATTCGGGATTGTTGAACTTATTAGCAGAGACTGCCCACCATTATAATTTTAAAATCCTGATAAAATAATGATGATTCATAGCTATGTTTCATAAAAGTCCGTTGATTAGTACATATAATCTTTACTAATATTATAAAATCGAAATTAACTCTGTCTGTCTGTTGCTCTTCCACGCCAAAACTACTGGACTGATTTAAACGAAATTTGGTACACAGATAGTCTGGCTAGAGTCTGAAAAAGGACATAGATTACATTTTAATGCGAAAAAAGTTTGTAAAGGGTTGAAAAGTTGTATGGAACGTTCGTCATTTTTAGAGCTAGAAGCTTGAAACTTGTTTTATAGGCTTTTGATTAGATATCAATAAATATAAAATTCAAAGTTTGTAACAATTTTACCCTCAAGGGTGTTAAATAACAATAAGACATAGGGGATGAAAGTGTTTCTGGAAATATGTAAATTTAATATGAAAGTTTAATAATTGGACAAGAGACAAAATATTAGAGATATACTGATGTAACATTTATAGAGTCATTACAAAAAGTGCGGAGGAAGTCGCGGGCACACGTAGTACTATATATTTTGTGTTTTCAATTGAGGGATTTGGTCAGAACGGAGCTAGCTTTTAAATCGGTAAATGAGAAATACATTTTATTGTATAAGGAAAATCAATGGTAGGGTGAGAAGTAGGTACACTCTATTGCACAAATGGTACAATATGCATAGAAAATTGGCGGCTTTGTCGCTAAAAGTGATCTCTTCCAGGACACCGGTTAGGTTTTAACCTTGATAGGTTCTTACTTTCAACTTAGAAACGACATATTGATGTATCCGTAACACTTATAAAGTTTGCTCAATGTCCATAACTCGTTTACTAGGTTGGTATTACCTCATTACTTAGTTACATACCTACGTTATCTTATCAAGAAAATACATTGTTCTCGTTGTATATGTTCCTTCGTGTATATAGTTACTGTTGTGATCATTATACTATAAATGTCACATTTGTCATTAGACCTACAGTTGTCGACTGAGGATTGGCGGATATTACGTTGTCTCAACAAAAAGATAAATGGCATGGCCCGTCGCTGCGCGCGCACTTAATATATCACGCCAGTGTACCATATCAAACGCAGTTATTGAGCTCAACATTATTTTTTTATTGTGCTTATCGAATAATAAATGTATCTGCACATTTCGTAATCGAGCGGCCTATTACGATAGGATGCAGTGCTTTTTTTACATATCTTTTACAGTTAAATCTTTTTATTGGAAAATAGTGTTTGTATTTGGTGAGTTAAGGTTTCTCACTTTTACTACTGTAATGTTTTATAGGTAAACAGGTACATTTTAATGCATATTATCACACTAATATTATAAAGCAGAAAGTTTGTGAGTGTGTATGTTTGTTACTTCTTAACGTCTAAACGGCTGGAGCGATTATAATTAAATTTGTTATGGAGTTGGATTAACACACAGTCTATAATTTATAAAGTTTAACGTGGATAAAACCGCGGGACGCAGCTAGTAAAATGTAAATATTTTATGGTTTTAATGTAGACTTGAAACCACGTCGTCGGCGGATTACACTTTGAATTTGACTGAGTTTTTTTAGGTGGTAAGTTTATTTATTGGCTTCGACTGTACAATTTACATTTAAGTTTTATTTAATTGAACTATCAAGTATTATTGTAATATATAGCGTACATACGGCTATATATCAAGCTATATTTTTCTAATATAAGCTGACCTCTCATTGTATGGAAATCCTATACAACGCGAGATCAGCTTATACTGGAAACGTATAGCTTGATATGTAGCCGTGTGTACCTGTCGTTCACCATATCTTCATCATTGGATAAAATAATACGGAACGGTGAAAATGTACAGACGCACATGAAGCTATCCCAATCTGTCAAATTTCCCCAACTGAAAGTGATCCTAATGCTTAGGTGATAAGGTTGTAAATCTATATAAGAAATTTCACAGATTGGGGTAGCTGGATGTGCTGGCGTCTGTACATTTTCACCGTTCCGTATTATTTTATCCAATGATGAACATATGGTGAAGAAGCGGGTCCAGTTTGAACACGTCATATGCTGTGTAAACTCTTATCATGTCATGTAGATACAACTGTGATGATGAATGATGATTCACGGACACAGACCTTTTAGTAGTTTACTAATTCAGTTGAGGGTTTCTCTGCCTTACATCATCGCCATCGATCGAATAATGCGTAAACGGAAGTAAAAAAATATGTGTTTGCTCGATATTACGATAAGCGCCACAAATTACCTACATACATAGAAGTTAAACAATGGTTTGGCCTTTGGTTCAAGTCATCAAGCAAATACAATTTTTTTTAACTTCCTTGTTCATCTTGGTATAACAATACAATACAATAGTTATGATTTCTTAAGTAAGGAACACTTCTGTTGCGGTCATGTTTTACTATTGTGTCATGTAAGGCTCTTTAGTCAACTAATCCCTCTCCTACTAGACCATAGGTTAACTGATCCCGATTACATAAGTAATCTTTTATGTTACATGAACTATCTGTAATAAAACTATCTATTATTCAAATATTCTACGAATTTCAGAACTGTTGGTTGTGTCTCAAAATGATTAATGTTACTTTTATTATGACGTTTTTATTGAAGTTATACTTCTTTTGGCGCGATGGAGAAAAATGATGAGAGTGAATTTTTACGATGCGCGCGCACACCGACACCAAAAAATTTAACAGCATGAAGTTAGTTCTAGGTGGTATGAAAATTGATAACTATGTTCAAGTTGTATATTAAGAAGTATAACTTCTAACGCGTGTACATAAGTACACACAAGTTTTTTTCGTCTTTTTAATATATTAAACCTTAAATAAATACTTAATCAGACAACCGATCGAGCTGTATTGTATTAATACATTTTTACACTTTTCCTGGTGCTATAGCCACCACGAAAAGTGTTAGCTAAAACAATACTAATAAGCTGCAGACACATTGCATTCAAGTCAAGTACATTTGTATCTCATTTAGTAGACTCATTTTGAGAATATGAATACTTGAATTAGGCCAATCACAGTTAAAAAATCTTATTAATAATATTAAAGTTAGAAATTAGTAGTTTATTAGTAATTTATTTGTTGGGTTGGACGCTAGACCTCATCGCCATCGGTCGATAAGATTATATACGAAGGAAACATATTATTATGTACATATAATAATGTATGTTTCTTTATAGTTGTTATAAAAATACAAAAATTAATTAAATTCTGTAATTTTATATCAATCTCTAAGGAAAAGCATACATTATAGCGACTTCTTGATGCGGATAGCGCAAGACCGGCAATTGTACACTTGTGTATTTTCAGTAGTATATTTTTTGTCAAGTTTTTAAAACTGTTCACTAATGGAGTATCTTCACTGTTTCGACCATTTCATCACGCGAAATGGCAAGAAGATGCAAATAAGATTACTTATGACTTATGAAGTCAGTTCTTGGGTTGCTAGCACATGAACGTTAGGTTAGGTTTAAATAATGGCCCCTTAAGTACATATTTTTTATTTTTATATGACAGTATAAATGCACCCTGGTATATAAGAAATGACGATTTACACCGGGATCTAAAGATGGACTCCGTTGCAGAGACCATTCGGAAATACGCTACAGCTCATGAACATAGGCTTCTACATCATGTGAACGTCGAGGCCATCCAGCTCCTCGACATTACAGAGCTAGTGAGACGTTTAAAGAGAACAAAACCCTATGAACTGGTGTCGTGATTAGTGTATTTAGTGATTAGTGTTAGCAATAATGTAATTATAAAGAACACATAAACAAAGTGTCTTCCCTTTAACAAATACGACTGAGGAAAGTCGGTGGACTGATTCTTAGAATGAATTATGTTTATGTAGAAGTTTAGGTTAATATAAAATTACTTATTAGTCTCTAGACTAGATTGTAATATATATAAAGTAATATATATAAAAAAATATGACAGTACCTATATGTTGTAGTTTTAACTAATACGTTGTATTATTACAATATTTTTCGTACCTATCTATGTCTAAATCATCGTCATTGAATAAAACGAACAAAACAACAAGCGAGTAAAGTTTGAACACATGTGCTGTGTAAACACTTATCATGTCATGTAGATATAACTATGATGATTCATTGACACAGACCTTTTAGTAGTTTAAGCGTTCATTTGTTGGTTTGGCCAGCCTTTACATCATCGCCATCGATCGATAGTATTATAAATCAAACAAACACTGTTTTTATAACCTCCGGTCCGTGTATACTAGAGGTAGGTTGACTGCACGTGTGGCGCAGCGGCTAATACCCTCGCCGCTTCGGGTCGCGAGTTCGAGTCCAGCGCTGGACAACTATCTGTTGGACCCATAACTAGTTGTTCTGAGTCTGTCTGATGTAATTTGTGTCCGTCTATACATATGTTTACCCCGCGACACAGGGATTACATTCCCTAGTGCGGGAGTTGTCTTAAAAGGTGTAACATAGACGATTCCTACTCTTCTAGTAGGTTAACGTCTGCGTAACGTAGATAATATTTTGTAGCTCATACATCATTTGTATGGCATTTTTATCTAAATATGTATGTAAATACAAAGTCATGTAAAATTACTTTTTTTTTTACTATGAAATAACACTTAAGGAATTAGTGCTAAAGTATTAATTACCCAGTAAAAATAAATATTCGTTCAGTGCGTACGTTATCACGAATTCTCTATACGTTCACTGATATGCTGTGCTGTGTGGAGGTGACTGATATCCTCAGGGGCTCTACCGGCTAAGTCGCCGAACATCGTTTTCGTGAATGGCGTTCAGATAAATAAAGGTTAAAAATGACTTAATCAATCGTTAAATCGGCTTCATCGTTGACAATCGATTCCGGACCATTTATGACGTCACGTGTGGTCATGGAAGCCGATTTAACGATTGATTAAGTCATTTTGAACGCCATTCACGAAAACTATGTTCGGTGACTTAGCCGGTAGACCCTCATAGTCGTCCCGAGTCCTTAGGTCTAGCAGTTAGTGACCCTGACTGCTAAGCTAGAGGACGTTTGATCCCCCCACAGGTCAAATGTTTGTGTGATGACTAAGATTATTTGTTCTGTGTCTGGGTGTAATTTATTTATCTATAACATGTTGGTATTTAGATATATAAGTATGTTTATCAGTTGTCTTGTTGCCATAGTACAGGGTCTGCCTACTTTGGGATCAGTTGGCAGTGTGATAGTTGTTCGAAGATATATGTTATTATTATCTAGCAGGGCACCAGATTATCTCTGAGTACTATGACCCTTATGACAAGAAGAAGAAGAAGAAGTACACTTTAATGCAAAAATAAGTAATACAAAACAATAGATACAACAAGAAAATTAGCTTATTTTAATGCAATTGGCGGCCTTATCGCTAAAAGCGATCTCTTCCACCGATTATAACCGATTTACTTTGAATGGTGAATTGCAAGAATCGAATGAAGGTAGCAGAAGGTGTACTAATTGTAATTGAAAAGTTATACAAGCTTGGCGATTATAAGATCACCAAGATATTTAGGCTTTTGTTATAAAGCGTCTTTCAGCAGACATGGTGATGCATTCACTGACTTACTAAGAGTACCTCCCACCGAGACCGATTCGCTATCCACATCCGAAAACAATACTAAAATCGACAAAGTCCAGAATTCTATAGTCCTTCCTCCTTAATTGCATAAATTTGAATTTTGTCAGTAATTTTATGACATGAAAATATGCTGGTGCCTATTTTATTTTTGTTTCATGTCACCGGATTTGTTTACCGTATATTTATTTTACAATTTGAAACAGGCATTTTTCTTTTCTAAAAGGTTGTAACTACTATAATAGATCTATCCACAAAAACGATCTAGGTATATTGCGTAAGGAAAATATTGATGTATTACAAGAAGGAAAATGAGGAATAACTTTTTATGGGAAGCTGGAAATATTAATAAATAACAAATAGGTCCATCGTACCGGTAGTCGTGGGTGGAGCTGATTGGTACATACGATCATGGCCATCTGCGTAATCCCGAGATCTCCTGACGAAGTATCATGTTCCCTGTGGGTACAAGTAGTGGCTATTGTCGGTTGAATCCGCGCTTAGTTCGAAGATTAACTGCTATTTTGTACTAGCTGTATCCCGCGGATTTACCCGCGTTAAACTTTATAAATTATAGCCTACCTATGTGTTATTCAGATTAAGCTATATTACTACAAAGTTCCATTAATATCCGTTCGGAATTTTTTGCATAGGCTAACAATCATCCATATCTATATATCTTTATATACATACTCATAAACTTTCGCATTTATAAATTAGTAGAATTATAATATTAGTAGGATATGATTTATACTATGGTGTTATCAATAGTGATAGATGAAAGAATAAACCAGTACATGTATCTATTCTGAATTACGATTATATAACGCAGCGAATACAATTTATCGCGATTTTATAGCAAATTGAGGTTTAGGTAATTAGTCTACACCGCAAATAAATTGGTTGTTAAGAATTGATTCATAAGATTATTTTTATTATACGTTTGTTAAAAGTGTTGACCGCAAGTTGGCTAACACAAATATACTCCTAATTGTCCAATAGAAAGCCACATTATGAGCCAGCAAATGGACTATATAATTTGTTTTTAACCCGAGGTCCCTATCGAAATGTAACTCATTACTTGGCGAGCGCTACGAAAACTATGGATAATACATAAAATAATTTACTAGGTACATGCTTATAGTACTCATCAGTACCCTGAAAATCACCTGATTTTGGTTCAAATGTGTCAACCAGCCCGGGTAACTTACTAATTTATTTTTCTATCTATGTACACGTGCAAAGCCGGAGCGGTTCGCTAGTTATTAATAACTTAGTAACTTTGCTGCCCTGTTTTAATATTTTAGTTCTGAGGGGCACTATAATAAGTAGACTGTTTATTTTTGTATGTAAGTTACGGGAACGTTTGTTGTTATGTTCCGTAGGCGAAGCAAAATAATTGACTTAGCCCGAAGAATTGCCAAACTGAAGTGGCTATGGGTGAGACACATAGCTCCTAGTACCAACACGACGCTGTTGCCGAAAGGTTCTCGAGGGGCGACCGCGAACCGAAAGACGCACCGTGGTCAAATCACGACCTTGCAAGAGGTTCGGGAAGTTACAGTTTGAGAATTTTCTAGCAAAATCCAACCACAATCCTTAGAAGAGACCAAAAATACACAATTATATTGCCTTTTTTATCACCGAGGTTTAGTATTATAATTACTGTTATACTTCAACTTATCTTTTAGACAACCAATTGCTAAAAATTAAATTAGGTATATAGGATCAGAACAAATGAATTCCCGATCGATTAAAAAATCTAAATCGGTTGACAAGCAACGAAGAAATCGGGTTATTTCCTCATCATAGTAGCCAAAAACATCCACTGCTAGATTTTCTCCCCGAGTAGGGTTTCCATAAAAATCCTGAAATCTCAGGACAAATCCCAAAAGATAAGTTGAAGTATAACAATAATTATAATACTTAAAGCTCGGTGATAAAAAAGGCAATATAATGGTGTATAAATAAATAATAGAGGCAGTAAGAAGTTTATTATAGGATAATGTAATTAACAAAAGGACACAATCCTTTTATTAATTACTATCCCATAATAAACTTCTTACTTCTTCAGCATTGGTCCACAATACTTAATCACATTCTTTTTAGGGTTCCGTAGCCAAATGGCAAAAAACGGAACCCTTATAGATTCGTCATGTCTGTCTGTCTGTCTGTCCGTCCGTATGTCACAGCCACTTTTTTCCGAAACTATAATAGCTGTACTACTGAAACTTGGTGTAGATGTATTGTGTGAACCGCATTAAGATTTTTACACAAAAATAGAAAAAGAACAATTATTTTGGGGAATCGCAATACATAGAACTGAAACTCAAAAAATAAATTTTCATCGTACCCATACATGTGGGGTGTCTATGGATAGGTCTTCAAAAATGATATTGAGGTTTCTAATATAATTTTTTTCTTAACTGAATAGTTTGCGCGAGAGACACTTCCAAAGTGGAAAAAAGAGTGTCCCCCCCCCCCTCTATCTTCTAAAATAAGAGAATGATAAAACTAAAAAAAAATATATGATGTACATTACCATAGAAACTAACAGCGAAAATTGGTTTAAACGAGATCTAGCAAGTAGTTTATTTTTTAATACGTCATAAACCGCAATTTGCTGTCATTTAATCAACTGAAATACTTGCTGCTACGGAACCCTTCATGTGCGAGTCCGACTCGCACTTGGCCGGTTTTTTTTTTAATTAGAAGATACAGATAAAATAAAAAATCTTATGTCTGGATTAGTAATGTAGTGTAAGATAAATACAGCAGCTATAGCTAGCTAGCAGTGTAGCTAAAGTAGGTTTAAGTAGTAGAATAAGAGCGTATCACGCCGCTAAACAGTAGTATGGCGAGTGTTAAAATGTTTAAACCTAAGTTACCATTTATTACTAGGTACTTTAATACATCATAAAAAAGTTGAACTTGCCAATTTGTAAGATGTTGTGTTGAGAAAAGCGTAACATACATAACAAGAAAAAACTTATACTCCAATATTTACTTTAAGTATGTGGGTCAACAAAAGGCCTCTATTGTTTAGCCGTGGGCTATGGGTATCTGTTTTATATGTACAGTTTGTTCCATCAATATTTATATAGTTCCGGAAAGTTGCTTTAGCAAAATAAACGTTGTGTGGCTTTATGAAACCTCGATGCAAGAGAAACTTTTGTCTCTTACGGCGTAAAATTAATTAGTTTTGGGATATTTGCACATTATTCTTGGTTTTTCCCTCATATGGTATATGGTCAAGTGAACAACAACATTTATATCAATTCAGTGATAAAATCGCAAATAGCCCCATGGAGCTATTTCACAAATGAGTGAGAATGTAAATAAATGCTACACGTTCACTTAATGCGAGCCATGGGTGCAGCCATTCTTCGTCCATCTATGGAAGAAAATGTATACGACGTAAAAAAAGTTTCACATTAAAAAATGTCCCGACGTTTCATAAATTACATTAAAAAGGATTCTTTTGTAGTCGATTTTGAAAATCGATTTACAAGCAACGTAGAAGTGGAAATATCGAATAAAAAAACATTCTTTGTCAGGCCTAAAGTTGGCGGCCCTTGCCACATTTTTCAACCACAGAAAACAACTAAACTGACTTAGTGTTGTTGTGTCTCGCAATTTGAACCCAGTGGGCTCTGCGTGACGTTTAAAGTATTAATTACTATTACTCAAGTAAACGATAATGGGCGGTATTGTTCGTTAAATAAACATAAAACTTTATAGTGGTTTCATTGTGGCGGTGACACAGATTTCCAAGCGTCACTTGCTACTTGCTTGATCCGTCTTCGCACTTGGCTTGTTTACACTATAGTATTGCTTGTTAACTACGAAGTGTTATTGTAATGATATTAGCATTTCGGTCCCCCGATTTCATGCAATATCAACTAAACTATTTTTAATATCATCGCTTTGGAGTCGTACAGGGCGTTTTAGGTGTGTCTTTTTAGTTTTGGAGTGAACTACAGCTCTCGACCAATCCTAATCCTGCTTCTCTGTGGAACTAGTGGAATTGCATTGGTGGAACACTGTAGAGAGACATGCCGTAAAGGACAGATATAAATTAGGCAGACTTCGGGGGAACACGGGACTTTGGGAGAGTAGTATATTTTATTATGTGGAAATGTAACCTCATTTGCACGGATGTACTATGCCTAATCGAATGCCGAATAATCGAATATCAATTGATCGACAATTATAAATTGAGTGTCTAAATACTTGAAGGTTCATTATATCGAATGGTTAATAGGCGTAATAATTGTATGCATCTTAGCTTCCAAACGGACAGTCCGATTTCGTTGCGATTTGGGTATGTTTCTCTGCAAGGTAGTTTTTTCAAATCAGTTGTTTTAAATTTACATTTTATAGTTGGAGCCGGAGGTATTTATGTGGTACGTAAGAAATCGTTGGAAAACATCGCTTCCTTTGCGAACTGTTCTTCAGTCTTGGAAAAATCTGTTACCAATGGTACTTCGCTAAAAGTATAACTCTAACATATGAAATGACAAAATGAAATGATTTTTTTTTATTTTTGACAAAAAGAAATCTTGCCATACAATAATAAAACAAAAATTTGATTGAGAGTCCAAAAAGGCCCCTAACTCAGCATTAGCTACGGCAACACATAGACATATAATTATCATAAGCATAATCCATTTGATGTCCAATTTGGTCGTGATATCCTTTACCTTTGTACATAAATACAAAAGTAAAGAATACAACTACAACTCCATCCCTTTGGCTATCGACATATTATTATTGATAAGTGGAATGAATCAAATGCCATCAAAATATAGAAGTAAATATGTAGTGTTAATTCCTGAAAATATCATTTTAACTAAGCCATGAAATAATTTGCACCGCCCCCGGCGTCCTACTGCCCGTAATAAATAGGTACATACACCAGAATGATATCGAACACGTGTTCCCCACGGACCATTCTCAAGAGTTCATAACTCATTTTCCTTGTGACTCATGTAAATCATTAATATTTATATTTGTGAATTCGTAGCTACAGTTATTTAATAGAGCAAAAGTTATATTTCCCAGGGACGCATATGAGGCTGGAGACAGATTTGCTTTAAATTGTAAGTATGTTTAATCCTCCACCCAAATAATTGATGATATTCCGCGGCAAATTTAAAAAATCTACTCAGTTTGTACCTAACTCCAACAAAAAAAAAAACCTTCTATTACATCAATGTATTTTTTTATTATTTGTATGACACCGAGTCTAGTTTTAACCTAACTTAAGATTAAGAACCTAAATTAATCATAATTAATTTATATTATGATGCATTATACTATAACATATGAGCATTTCAGAGCAGTTTGCGTCATACTAATGCACTGTGTGGGCAAAATCATAGGGGTTGGCTAATTTACTGTTATATATTTTTATACTAACATTGCTCTTTAAGATTAATTTACTTTATTAATTAATTAATTTATTAATACTATGGATACAATTATCTTAATTAAATTTTTTATTATAATTATAATAACAAAAGAACGCCTGATTCATATCTGAGTCTGGGACATGGAACGGACAAAAGAAAAGTAGTATTTGTAGTATAATAAAAACGTAGGAAAGTCAAAACTGTACAATGAATATTTTTTTAAAAGGATACTTGGGGCGTGATCTACACTGCCCAACTAAGCGCAAAAGCGGTATCTTAATGAAAGCGAGTTTCGAGATAATTGAAGTTTTGTAAAAATACCTTTATTTTACTTTATATTATGACTTCTTTGCTTATTAAATAGAATTTATATATTATATTGGATCTATTTGTTACTACAATAGTTAAATTATCAAAAATGTATATGGATATACCTTTTTCATGAGATACTGCTACACCACTTAGTAATTATACAATTAAAATTTGAGTTACCGCTTTTTCGTTAGCTTTTCTCCTACATGTACGTATACAAAAAAGTATGAATTTTGTATCGAATAAAATATGTATTATTTAAGGGAAAATAACGATCAAAATATATTTATGAGGTCTTTTATTATTCAAATTTATAACGGGATAAGAAAATATTTGAAGAAAAAACAGATTCTATGAAATTAATCTACTCAAAAGTAGGGAGTTCTCTCCAAAAGGGCATTCTGTGTTGAGGTATAATATTTTGAAAAGATTTCAAAATATTTTCCTTTTTGCTTTTAGTAATGCCTTCCATTGCAGTTTTCTTCTTTGGTGGAGGCAAAACTTGGGTTTTCTAAATTTTATTGCCGATTATGCTCGCAGTGATAGGGTCTTTATTGAATCCAGTTCTGTATGTCAAATCAAAACTGCCTCTATTGACTTCTACTTCGACCATTTCATTGATATAATTATGATCGCGTTTGATGCTTTAAAACTTTTTATCAGGCCCATGCCTGATAAAAATTTTAAAATCTTCAGATTCGGAATAATTTGACAAATGGTTAAGCGGAGCCAGTGAATGAATTGCACTGTCGCATCTTGAAAATGGAAGATCATCATCTGAATCACTATTAGGGAAAAAGTCGGGATCGATAGTTAGAACATTACGGCGTAATTATTTCGATTGCTTCAACCTTTCTCTCATCGCCATATTTTTTTGTGCTAATTGCATCATCATTTTAGTATTACTTTGTGACATGGTTCATCTGAAACAATATTCGTTTATTTTAATTCGGTTACTTTATAATACCTACCTAAGGTATGCTCAATCTAAATACAAAATAATTGGGAAATAATTTTAAATTATTTAGATGCAATTATTATTATATTTTTGATTAGTATTTTACATAGATAATGTAAAATACTAATCAAAATCATCGGCACGACTGCAACAACCGTGAGGCTGGGAAATTGTAAGAATCACGTATGTTGTGCCCTAGCAAATAAAGTTCAATTTCGCTACGTAATAAAATTTAAAGTTCAAATCTTTCTTGCGGCCCTATACGCGCACTCGACTTTTTTTAACGAAATTTCATTAATTTCTTTTTATAATGGATAATCCATATTCATATCTTCTAAAATTACATTTAATAGGACTTACCTGATGGTCAAAATACGAAATTATACCACTGAACAATGAATTCACAGATTTTTACTAATTTAACACAGGAATATCAAGATTATGACCTCTTTGCATCGAAAACAAACAAGTTATGAAACGAAATTGTCAAGAGTAAGGGTAAATGTAGGTATTAGAAACCCGATCGTATTAATCAAATAATAAGAGCCATTTTAATTTGTCGCTGCAACCGTATCTCATAAAGTAAAATGATTTGCGGATCAAGTAAGCATTCAAAAACTAAGCGTTATAGCGGTAAGTCAGTAATTCACGCATTATACATATTTGCCGCTTAACGGCTTAGAAAAATTGTTGTTGCTGTTACAGAGATTTGGCGGTATTTAAATATACGGCTGTTTGCCTACGTAATATTGACATACCTCTAATATCCTTAGTGATTTAAGGTAAAACTGAGATAGAGAAATCTTTCTTAAGGGTATTTTTATATGTTTTCAACAAGATAGCGCTAAAAGGCTTAGTTCATTAGATGCGTATTTTTTAAAGCTATCCGATGGCATAAAAATAAATATTACGACTTTTTTTGAGATACCGCTTTTGCGCTTAGTAGGGCAGTACAATAGATATCGAAACCAAAAATATAGTTTTTAGAATTTTTGTCTGTGTGTCTGTATGTATGTCCGGGCTAAACTCAAAAAGTACTGCATGGATTTACTTAAAATTTTGCATGTATATTACTCAGAGGTCGGGTCAACATATAGGCTACATAGTATCACGTATGTTGTATAGCTGCAGGCGAGAAGCTGTGATAATTTATAAAATTCAACGCGGGTAAAACCGCCGGGCACAGCTAGTATGTAGTATATCAGTTATCTGGTTTCCATAGTACAAACTCTGCTTAGTTTGGGATCAGATGGCCGTGTCAAAATAATGTCCATAGATATTATTATTATTATTAAATATCACAAAGAATGGCGACACAAAAATGCGAGTTGAGCATTTCGGCTATGTAACACCGTCGCCGCGTCGGGTCGTCTTTCAGTCTTTCTTTGCTTGGTGTGAAGTAGTTAGGTATATTTAGCATTGGCATTAGTCATAAACTTAGTTACACAACAATCCGTTACGACGAAATTAGGCACACTTTCATAATGTTACAGCAGGTTGACTGTCTACAAATACTAATCTTGACTTGTGTTTATCTATGAGGTTATAGCCGTATTAGCCGCGCTGACTTTCGTACTACTAAAAGCCGATTAGACCGTTAAATAAAAACGCGATCAATTGACGCTAAACGCAATTCAGCGTCCTGTAGCTGAGTTAAGCCTCCATTGATCGGTGAAATCGGCTCTAAGAGCCTAAAATAAATATGCAAAATGTTCGTTCACATGAGGTACTGACCCCGCGGTCAATATAAGCGGGTTGAATGAATATGTCTTATGAGATGGTCATTACTGACAATGGGATTAACCCAATACTATTGGGGTAATCCTGACAGGAATTTGTATGACATGACTAGAGTACTGACGCGACGTTTCGGTTTATTGTAGGTTGTGTTGTGGTTTATTATTTTCAATTTTAGAGTACTGACGCGACGTGTCGGTTTATTGTAGGTTGTGTTTTGGTTCATTATTTTAATTTTTTTTTATTATTTAACGTATTTTATAAACTTGCAGATTTTAAAATCATCATCTTAGTATTCGTGTATAGATTCTTTATCATAAATAATTTCGGATATACTTATTATGCTGTCAAATTACTTTTGATTATACGTGCATTTTCTTTACTACAAAATATTTTATGTTTATCATTCCTTGTTATTCCTCTTTGTTGTGTGCTAGCAATTGCAGTATCGTCAATCTGGTTTGTTCTCGTTGCTTTTTAGCAGTTTTACTGGGTTTTCTTAATTTAATTTGATATTTAGTTTTTGTTAAGTATTATAATTACAAACATTACTAAAGAAAGCTGATGTATTGGCTTGTATATCGGAATAACTCCACACGGTAAATTCCGAAAAAACCTCAGTTAGGACGTTTGGTTCCTCTCACAAATTTGATTAAAACGATCAACTTTCATTAAACTAAGCACTTTATATATAACTTACCAGAATTGTCAGATATTTTAAATGGGGTTAGTGCGAATGAATAAAATGACGTAAAAAATCCTTAGTATTTAATGCTCTACCGCTAAAATATTGAAGATATTACCGCGATAAAATTCAAAAATCAAGTCAGATTGTGTGTGGCTCATACATAAATCCATCTATTCCATTAATATTTTTTTTTATTATTTGTAATACATTATCATTTTGAATTAAAATAAACGAGGAAAGAGGATGTCACGCGAGTAATGTTGGCCGTTAAAAACGGAGTCTTGTTTCAGGACTCTCATACTGAATTTGGAAGTTCATAATAGCGATTAAATGTATCCCTAAAGTACTGAAACGTGATACACGTTAGTGTCAAAATACGCCACATCGATACACATCATTTCGAATGTTTGCCACCGCGATGCACGTTAGTGCAAAAGTATCCCACCTCGATTCACATAAACGTCGAAAACGTCGCTTTTTTTGGTAGTATCTTAGGATTTTCATTTTCAGGATTAAGCAATACTTCATATAGTCAATATCTTAGGATTTTCACTTTCAGGATTAAGCAATACTTCATATAGTCAAGATACATCAAGTTCCTGATCTGAAGGATAATATAAATATGGTGAATAAAAGTCTACAAAATGATGACGCACGGAGTGAGTGACGTTGACCGCTGGGTTGCGGTCTCTTCCACAATCTCGATTAGCGAAAGTATAAGGACATAATAATATTATAATTACTATGGAAAATTATAATATTATTATGTCGTTATACTTTGATATTTCCCCTGCTTTTTCCTACTTTACCTTTAAAAGCAACGGGTCCCGATGCGAATAAACGAGTATGACGCCATCTATGATCTGTTGTGTGCATTAAACTCTAAAAGACAACTTTGGTTGAATAAAACAGAATAAAATAGTTTTGTTTTTTTTTTCACTTTTTTTTCATTTCTTCCACGTTTACTTATAATCGCGGTTCAGCTCGATTTTTTGACTTTGTCATTCAGAAGTCATTGTATGTTCAAGACAACTTATTATTATTATATTAGTTAATAGGTTAATTTAAAAAAATATATATAATATCGGCCAATTTACAATTCACTTGTCTTGATTGGGCTATTTTACGTAAAGGGTGGTTTTGATAATCACAAATGTCACAGAAAAAATTAAGGCTATGACAGATGGTGGTGTAAGGTCTTAGGCATAAGTGAGAACAGTATGAGATAACCAACAAGGTATGTAACTCGATCTCGGAATTTATGGCCACACATCTTCTTATCGATGTGAATGGTAAGATTAATATGTGTGTATTATCTCTGCACACAATTGGGCAACGCTAACAGCAGCCACACAAATTAAATAAATAAATGCATAAGACGTACATTCATTATCAACTAGCTGTTTTACCCGTGTTAAAAATTATATATTATAAATAATAACCTCTATGTTAATCCAGGGTGTCAGCTAACTCCATACCAAATTTTCTTAAAATCCTTTCAGACGTTTAGACGACAAGGAGTAACAAACATACACACTCACAAACTTTCGCCTTTATAATATTAGTGTGATTCTCACTTGATTGTACCATATACGGTTATAATATTATTAATATTTGCAACGGTCATTTTCATATTATAGACGAAAGATGTACGGCATCCAGTATTCAATTTACATAATCAGCAGTTGGATAATGATTAAATAAAATTTTCAGAAATTATAATATTTAGAACGTACTTGTTATTTTTATTCATACACGTTTAGTAATATGGGAATTTTTAATTTCAAACATATTTCATGGTCACATTGTTTAGGGTACACACAAAATACCTACTCAGACAAAATATACCAAGCTCAGCATCCCCGCGTCTGCAGTGTAGTGTCCAATTATAGAGGATGTAATTTCGTTACTAATAATTCTAAAAGTGGTGTCATAAACTCATAATAAACGACTAAGTTATTATTGCAGTTCTGATTGGTTGAGTGATTGCTAGGCATTAGTTGGTAAATATAATAAATTGTAGATGAAGTTCTCCAAAGTGAAATATACGGCTATAAATTATACTGATTACGTAGCTTAACTGTATACAGATATTAATCTTGGCGTGCTAAATAGGCCTGTTATGAATAGGCCTTGGCCGTTGGGACGGGTGGTATTATAACAATTCCAGGTTTAACTCACCCCAAAAAAGCTATCAAGGGCTACGACCGCAAAACTGCAAATGAAGCCCTCGCGCTTAATAGGAGGAATTTATGCCTCATAACCAGGGTGTTAACAGGACGTTGCCGTCTCAGAAAACACCTGTCTACGGTGGGCATCGGAGACTGTAGAATGTGTAGATTTTGCAATAACGCGGACCTAACACCTCTACAGCTGCCCTGTCACTGTGAACCACTGATGCATAAACGTAACACCGTCCTCGGCTAACACTTCTTGCACCAGGACGATGTTATCGATACTCCTGCCAAAAAGATTCTGCAATATATCTATGTTGCAGGGTTAGGTTAGGTTAGGGAAGTTTCCCTGGGACCGCTGGCGTTTGGAGGAGGGGAACTCCACTCGTCTTACATAAGCGGTCCCGGGAAGAGGTAACCTGCTGTAGCTCAGGTTGCCTAAACGCGCTTGTGCGTGAAGGGGAGGGGAGGAGGCATTTGGCCCCCTCCCGTCCCCGGAGGAGAGTCTCAGACGCTCAGTGTACAGCGGGGGTACTGGCGAGATCGTTCACGAGTACCCAGGCCCCCCGCTACAGGCATTGTGAGGCTGGCTACCATGGTGGTTTTAGTGCGTATCCCGGGACTAGCCCGAGTGAGTCCCACATAACCCGTCGTCTCCCCAAGCGGCGGGTATGCGTAAGTTTAATGCATTTCCACCATGTAAAAAAAAAAAAAAAAAAAGGTTAGGGAAGTTTAATAGGAGCGGCGAGCACAATAGTTCATCACTGGACGCAGTGTTACCAGGACCTCCGGGGACTGGAAATAGCCGCCACCAGAAGTATAGAATAGAATAGAATTATAACATCCGCGTACCCCGAGCTCTTGCTACGTGATCGTATTTAACGTTAAGGGCCTACTTCGAAATGATGTACAAATATATGTTTTTTTTATTAATAAATACAAACTACGTTACGGATTAAAATACTGCGTTTAAGAATATTTAATATACTCATTTACTTAAGCTACTTTAAACATAATAATCACACTAATATTATAAAGGCGAAAGTTTCTGAGTGTGTGTGTTTGTTACTCTTTCACGCAAAAGCAGCATATATTGTGTTTGCCTACTAAATAATTACTCTAATTGGACCAAATCCCGTGTTCATGCCCGCTTGAGTATGTTTCGCCGGACCGTCTCAACTGGGTCGTGTTGAAACCGGTAGTAGATGAACCCACTGAGTTTGTTTCGCTGGGTCTTCTCAGTTGGGGCGCATTGGATCCGGTGGTAGCATTAAAGAGCGACCGTCGTTATTAACACAAGGTCCGTCATAATAATAATACCTTTAATATAGACAGAACCATTGACAATATGTAGGAAAAATATTAGACTTAAACTAGATAATTAAACATAATCTCTTGACAATAACTTGATACGAGCTAGCTAAATATCATTTCTGTAATAAAATAAATTTTATAAATGTTTTCATACAAGATGTACCTAAATATCTATGTTACTAGAAATAATATCTAATGTATACAACTATATTACTACAAACATGTTCTGACTATTTACAAGCGCTTTTTTAAAGTCTACGTGAATAAAAACCTTTTTTATTTATTTATTATTTAAAAAACCGGTAATACATACCGGACGAATATTAATGAAACTTTATAGTAAAATAACTTATATGTAAATCCGAATGACACATGGCTATAATTTATAAAGTTTAGCGCGGGTAAAACCGCGGGGCACAGCTAGTTTCAAATAATTGGAAACTATAGTTAGTGATCATTAAAATAAAAATATGAATAAAATAATAATTAGAGCGTTCTTCGTAGTATTTTTTATCATATATTCGATTTTACGTATCTTACAGAGTTTAGCGATAATGAAATTTGCCCAATAATTGTAAATTCCTATTAAATATTCCCAATACTAACTACTAATATTTTGGATAATAGCTCTTCAATAGGACGCTCACATTAAGCACACGAATCTTATAAACCACGCATAAATATGCAATAATTGCTCTTCAATTGTACATTCGTATTAAGTTGCTGATACGTAATTAATATTACACGTATTGGTATAAGTCTTTATAATTACAAATCGGTATAAATTTGGTGTAATTGGTTGAGCTGTAATAGGTATTATGTATATGTATACCTAATACCAATTACAGCGCAAATTTCTGTGGCTAAGCTTAAAGATACCGGGCGTTAGTGTGCAGACACACTGATGCCCCGTATCTTTACAAAGTTTCGATTCAATGAAATACCTATGATTCTCGCAAACAACTTCACCGACACCGATCTCCGTGTCTCCTATTAATGTATGAAGGTCAGTCAGTAGTGCTTGTTTATATAATTTTGGTACTTAATCAGAATCCCAATAGACATGGAAAGGCACTACGTTGGTGACA
The DNA here is from genome assembly GCA_951640165.1 of Pseudoips prasinana. Taxonomy (NCBI): domain Eukaryota; kingdom Metazoa; phylum Arthropoda; class Insecta; order Lepidoptera; family Nolidae; genus Pseudoips; species Pseudoips prasinana. The sequence goes on from OX621239.1 coordinate 13,997,409, forward strand.
TATGTCTGTTGAAATAAAAATATTTTAACAAAAAACGTTAACGGACAAAATTAAAATATAATTAATATTACGACTATTTTGAGCTCGGTGCAATCTATTGAAAATTATAATCTGTATGATTATTGCATTTTGATATGCACATACAAAATAAATAATGCTTTAAAATGTATGCCTTTTTGAATTGTACACATAACTAATCCCTTATGTTTTTTATTTCATTTCCACTAAGTGATGATGGAAAATATTTTGGTTTTATAGCATGGCTCCTTAAAGTTGCAACAATAACTTAATAATATAATAAAGTACCTTTACATATCATCTAAAATAAAATCTTTTTTCAATTTCGCATGTGTGATCTCTATTTGTACATATATAATATAAATTTCCACATTAGTTTAACACTATACAATATTGTCTAGGAATGTCACTTATCATATTATTAAAATTATAAACGTCATTCTAAAACAAATTCTAATTAACATAATATAATAAATAAAATATACATATTTTACATAACAATTTATTATTTTTATATTTTTTTTATTATAAATAATTTGTGTGCCATTTGAAAATTCATACATAGACTACATGTATGTAAATAGAAAGTAGATGTGTGTAAATTATTGCATCGGCATGAGTCAGTCAGTCTTCGTTTTTGTGTTTCATTAGTAGAAATAAATTTAGTACACAACTAGTTACATATTTTATCCATATTTACCAATTAAACACAATAATTCTTAATAAACACGAACACATGTTATAAAAAATTTAGGCAACACCATTCAAGGAAACCAAACCCAATTTAGGCAGGTGTCGTGTTTTCCTTGTATATTTTTCCTTCTATAAAACATAGTTTTTTTATGTAAAATGTTTTGAAACACAATACAAACCCTAATGAAATATAAGAAAAAGCGTCTAAATACGTGGCATAGAAATTGAGTGCGATTTTTTGCTAGACTAGGGAAGTAGAGTAATAAATTAAGAAGCAGACAAGACTATTTCTCTTTTTATTCAACATGACGATTACAGTTTACTTAGGAAGCCTTCACCGATATACTACACTGATAGCAAATAAGACTACTAACTAAAGGTTCCGTCGTATAACAAAATATTTTGTGCAACTACCTATCGTTCTAAGTTACGCGGGCCGGTTGTCCGATTCGGGATCGAAGGGGACAAACAAAGAAGGGCAAGGTGCCAAGACTTATAAGTTCATTTGCACGGGTCATAATATAAGGGCATCAAAGGCAAGTAGGTATGTTACCTCAAAAAAACAGCCTTGCTTACTTTACCGAACACCGCGCGCTGAGAAAACGCGTTTTTTTTTTAATTTTGTAAAGAAAACTTACCAAAATAGACAAACAAAAATCTTCACTATATAAGTTATTTAACTATTTTGTGGCGGAGCTGCTAAGACAGTCTCCTCGTCAATTCGTGTCCCGGGTTCTATTCCCGCGCAGGACAGCTATTTGTGTGACCCATAAATAGCTGTTTTTGAGTTTTGTCTAATTTGTATCCGTCAATTACATGTTCGACATAGGGAATCGTTTCACAAGTGCTAGCATTATCTTTGAGGTATTCCTCGAAGCTACTATTTTGAAGCGTTTTGATATTAAAGGACATCTATTTTTATTATAGATTGTTGAATTGACACGATATCTTTGTTTAAGACGTTTTTTATGGGCCCATTAGGACGAGGAAAAAAATATATATTCACACAATTTTTCTGATTTATACTTAATCAACTAGCTGTGCCCCGCGGTTCTACCCGCGTTAAACTTTATAAATTATGGCCTATGTGTTAATCCAGGGTGTCAGCTATATCCATACCAAATTTTATTAAAATCGCTGCAGCCGTTTAGACGGGAAGAAGTAACTAACATACGCTCTCACAAACTTTCGTCTTTATAATATTTGTAGGCTAATAGGATTTTTTGGTTAGAAATTTTACCACGAGAACCGTGGTAAAATTTCTAACCAAAAAATACATTCAAATATGGGTTGATAAAACTATTAGTTTTACAGGGAAACATAAATGGCGCATGGGCATACAAATAAATGTGAAACCATAAGTAATGACTCTGAAAAATCATTATATTATTTAAATTTATTAAATCATTCAAGGATTCATTATTTTGTGTACGTATAAATGAAATAATGAAGTCTATTCAGCATTTGGACATTAACATACATTTGTATATGCCAAGGTCACAATCTCGCAGTTAAATCTAATACAATGAGTTAAATAATAAAAATCTTAATATTTTTGCGTTTCTGAATCATTAAATTAACAAAACTAACTGATATAAATGTATGAGTTTGTGTGTTTCGATGTTTTAGACATTAATTACTCAACACGCAAATGTGGCTCAACGGATTCTGCTGAGATTTGGAAAGGAGATAGGTTATAGATAATGAAATTTAAGCAGCACATACATATTAACATACACGTGTACTTGTTATGTTCACAATTAGGTAATAAAGTCTAATAGGTACGATATTAAGAAAGTAGATTTAAGCTGATGGCAGTCCGTCAGTGCGGTCTGACTTGTCAATTATTATATGTTTTCTTAAATAGTATTAACTATTTAAGAATAACAGTTTCTTATATTTTCAATACTAAAATATAAATTTGAATATACCGAGCAAGTGGGGAACACAGTAAGCTTTCAACCAGAAGCCTTTTTAAAGAAATTTTAGTGGCAATCTTATTGGGTTTGGACCAAAACTCAGAGGACCGCTGAAGTAAAAAGATTGGAATTATAGATATAAATATTATATATACATATTAAGATGATGTGATGTCCCGCTGTCACGGGATATAGGCACAAAATCTCAGATTAGGGGTTAGGGGGCTTACGCGATAGTAGCCGGTTAGGATCCTATTGGCGGCTTTCCTTAACTACAAAGGTGAATGACCCGGGGAAGCAATTTCTTCCTTTTTTTGAAACATCATTATATACATTTTACATAGCCTGGTACCTATAGTACAAGCTTTGCTTATTTTGGGGCTAGGATGATCTGTGTGATATTGTCCATATATATATACCTATATATATATATATATATATATATATATATATATATACCTATATTTTACCTTGCCGGTTTGCAATAGCATGAACGCTATCATTTTTCTCAAATGTACACTTGTTGGCTGTAGACAACATTTTATATCCTTTGTCCAAAGCCGCACTCATTGAAAACAATTTCTTGAGTATTTTACTACAATGCATGGCTATATCGCAAAAACTGCGGTGTGCAGCTAGTAGTATTTTTTAAATTTAATTATAGAAATTAGAATATACATATGCCTAGTTGTATCTCAAAATTATACGGACCGATCAAGTGATGGGAGTAGAAATTTCTCGGCCAACAGTTCAATCACGAGTTCACGACACGACCCTTCATTGTGATTAAATCTAAGGAGGCATCGACCAACTTATGAGAACTAAGAAACTTAGAAAGATTCTCGACCAGCGTAACTAGCATAGCTGTGTGGAGACATCCCGAGAGTAGTCTCTATGCTAGCATGCTAATTCAGCAGCATTTCAATCATGAGTTCACGATTCGACGCTTCATAGCGAATGAATACAACTAAGCGACAAATACCTTAGGGAAAGAAAAATACAGCATTATTATGTAAGACCTATAATACTTTTATAGTGCATTTATCATCATCTTCATATCAGCCTAATGACTTTTCCAAAGCTTTTCCAAAAGATTTCCACAGTGAAGTTGTGTCCATAATTTGGAGGGATATGCCAGAATCGCAATGCTTGGCAGACGACACCCGTCTGCGATCGCAGTATGATGGTCATAGTGCAGAAAAGACGCTGCTACCTTTTTTTGGGTGAAACGGGGTAAATTGTATGGCGTTATTACAGCCATACAGTATAAATATGAGGCATTAAAAGTACAAAATTATTACTTCAAAGTCCCTTAGAGAATTTAACCAGTATCGCCCTTGGAGCATAGAGTATCGCCGCGCCGCCATGTACAGACGCCAGCACATCCAGCGACCCCAAACTGTCAAATTTCTTTTATAGATTTTCAACTGTATCACATAAGCATAAGGTTCACTTTCAATTGGGGAAATTTGACGGATTGGGGTAGCTTGAAGTGCTGGATGTGCGATTATTTAAATTACGAAAGTTACATATTATTATTATTATTATTTTAATTGACCAGGTCGATGGAGAGGTACGTGCGAGTGAAATGGCGGGACGTGCGCGTTGGGGACTTCGTCCACTTGTCGAACAACGAGCCCGTGCCGGCCGACATGGTGCTGCTACACTCTTCCAACTCCCTCGGCATCTGCTACCTGGACACATGCAACCTGGACGGGGAGACTAATCTCAAACAAAGAATTGTTGCACCCGGCTTCAAAGAGAAGGTAAACAATAATAGTTTTCATGTCGGATATTGGTAGGCAGACCTCATGGCAAAGATGTTATTTGATTTTGAATAGTTATATTCTCTTTGATGACACTTATAATGGTTGGGGTCGCAACAAAACGCTACTACAGGCACGCATGGGTATATTTATACTAATTAACAGTATCACACACTCGTATTTGTCGTCTTTTAAGCGCTATCGGATGATCAGCGTTGCATTAATTATTTACTGTAGCATTTGCTGAGATAGACGTCATTCCTAGTTTGTGCTGATAATGTTGCATACATCCAAATGAACTCATTTGCAAACTAAAGGTGATTAGTTATTTGTTAAGTTAAGGATTATATGTGCTTGTTGGGAATAATTCTTTTTTTCTTTCTTACTTTTTCTATTTCAATGAAAACTAGGTATTAGGACGTAATATATATATATGATGATGATGTCCCGACCGAATTTCGGCCACGGCGGCCAGTCTCAATGGAGACTAGCCAATTGCGCAGGACATATTATAGTGCACAAGTGAGTGCGCAAACACAGGGGCACTTACTATTCCATCACTCTCATGATCCAATGGGACGACTAGCGACACGACAGGAAAGAGTTCAGGTTCAGGACCGACGGCTTTACGTGCTCTCCGAGGCTCGGGGGTGTAATACCGCCAACTTCCAGACTTCGGGCTGATGCTTAGAAATTTCTTTTTACGAAAAAATCCCAAAATCTCTTTTTGTCCCGACCCGGGATTTGAACACAGGACCTCATTATCTGCGGTTGAACACGCTACCGCTAGACTAACGAGGCAGTAATATATATAATGGGTATGCAAACACAAGTAAATATTCAACTGGCACTACAATTCAACACGACTTGTGGGATAAGTAGGCGTAGTAAGTGTTCGCAAAAAACGAAATGTACGACCGATATCGATCTCACACTAAAAACTAAACGTAAACAAATCACTGCGCTACATAATAAGTTTAAATTTATTACATACCTTATTATTTATGTAGAGGTTTAAAAATGTTGTAAGCATCAAATTCCAGTATACTTTTGTTTATACTAACGCGGGCAAATCGGAACACTGGAATTAAACCAGACCGTGGGAATATACTTTCTCCGATCATTGTTCATATTTGAAATGATTACGTTGTAAAACCGCGTGCTACTTTAATTTTGGGTAGTATCGGCGGAGTAGCAGCGTGTACAAAATGGAGGGGGCATTAAAGAACTTATTTAATCTCCCCTAGGACCAGTATCTTTAAAAAAAACTTAACATACAAACGAGTTTGAACTCCCAAAGGGATACAACGCGGTGTTTCGTTGTCGCTTTGATGTCGTCGTCTTCGTTTATGTTTAGTAAAATGAAGAAATGTAATAAAATGTTCGCAAATTCGTACTAAGCTTCCATATTAGTAAAAAGGCTAGTTCATAATCAGAATTCTTAGGTAAATCAGTAGTATTTATATCCTACTGACTTGATTACTTTTTATCGCCACTTTCTCGGCCAATGACAGCAACCTGAGATCACGCAAGTTAGCAACTGCATGTTATTTTACTGTTCTGTTTGATGAATGATTATATATATATATATATATATATATAATTTAATTAATTAACTGTTCGATTCAAATTGCTGGGCCAGTTGACTGCCTTTGTAATTTACGAGATTAGTTTAACTTATTTAGTTTAATTAATTTAATGTATTTTGTGATGTACGTTTTTTCACTTACAAGGTTAATGGCGTGAGCGAATATTCGCAGAAGTGCTAGGTGCCGAATTATCTACTAGGATTCGAAAACGAATAAAATTAATGTTAAGTTAAAGTGTTTTTATTTTTTGTTTAACTATAAAGCATAGACGGACCAAATTTTATAATATTTTGTATTTAAATCCGAGCAATACGCGCCGAGAATAAAGCTAAATATTTAAAATAATTCCTGATTCCATTAATTATTTTTATTGCTTTATTCTTTTAGTATTTTATCTAACCTATAATTCCTTCTAAGTTTCGCTCATTCATTTCATTTTATTCAAACATATTATTTTATTTGCAGCAACAGGAGTTCAACCCGTCGTTGTTTAGAAGTACAGTGGAAGTAGAGCGGCCATCTACAAAAATATATAGATTTACCGGGTGTATATCTCATCCAAAAGGAGCTCGAGTACCTCTCAACTCCGAGAACTTGCTCTTGAGAGACTGTACTATAAAAAACACTGACTATGTGGAAGGTATCGTTGTATACGCGGGCCACGAGACCAAAGCTATGCTCAATAATGGTGGACCCAGGTACAAATGTTCCAAGTTGGAAAAAAGGATGAACACTGATGTGATCTGGTGTGTCCTAGTACTCCTATTCCTCTGCTGCACTGGCGCCGTCGGCTGTAAAATTTGGTTAGATCGATATTATGACACTCTATACACATATGCCCCTTTTATCACTTGCGTAAAAAAACCGGCTTACGAAGGCTTGCTCATATTTTGGACGTACATCATTACGCTTCAAGTTATGATACCAGTATCGTTGTACGTCACAATAGAAATGACGAAACTGCTCCAAGTTTATCACATTCACCAGGACGTCGAGATGTACGACCCGGAAACGAACACACGAACTGAATGCCGAGCTTTAAACATAACTGAGGAGTTGGGGCAGATCAGTTATCTGTTCAGTGATAAAACAGGGACGCTGACGGAGAACAAGATGGTATTCAAAAGATGTGCCATCAATGGAGTAGACTATGACCACCCACCGGGCCCGCCAGCTGAACCGCCCGCTGACTTGCCACCGCTGGTCACTCCCATCTCCAGGGTGTCGCCAAATAGAAGATTACTTCAACATTTGCTAGATAGTAATGATGCTCAACATACTCAAAAGGTACGTACATTTTTTTTGTATGGGAATAAGGAAAGTATCGAAGAGGAGAGTAAGGATCTAACGTGAATAAACAATTTCCATACATACTCAATATTTAATTCATTATATTTTTATCCACTGTACTATTTAAATTATTAGAAAAACCGATTCTTAGAATTTAACAGATTCTTCTAGGCCTCCTAAATCCAAATCTATATTCCTATTAAACTTGACAAGATTCAATGAGTTAGCAATTTAGACGTAATTTCAGCAGAAACTGCTAATTATTTTAAGGGCACCATCGGTTATTAAGGGTCATTCTACCGTGCACGTATTAAGCGCATGCACGGCCAATAAAGTGAAATTTGTCATGCCAAATGCAACGTTATAAATTTTACTGTTGCAGTGATTCGATTGCACGGTAGCATTAGCTTATGGTGAAGATAGGTGAAAGGTATTTCTATATATATATAAAATAAATATAAGTTATTAATTATTTTTGGTGTCTCTTACTCTACTTTTTCCTGCATGACTTATATAACATGACTCAGATGTTCTGAGTTATGTAGGTAAGGGCTTCGTAGTATCAGTTCTCCATACACTGCTTTTCTGCTAGTGATAGTGCCTGGTTCCTGAGCAACGGTTCTCGCTTTGATTTTCCTACGATTGTAGAGCCTTATATATGGTTTCCTCCGGCCAGTTATTTATATAATTCCCTGAATCGTCTATCGTCTCTTTCTGGGGCTATCGCGTTGCTGACAACCCTGGTTGGTATCCGAATAGTAAATTTATCGTAGCCACTGCGAATAAGCATTATTTTTTTTAATAACAGTTTGGCGCTCAACGGCCTTCTAGCATTAAAACCTGAATAATATTTTTGTGTAGGTTCTTAACACTGAATAGGACCACGGCATAATAGTTACCACCTCATTATAAACTCTATTATGTTGAAATAAGTGCTATACCAATGAATTAAGAACATACGCTATGAGTATGACTAATTAAGGGTAATATCGGTTGTTGTTAGTAATGATGCGTGATTGAGTTGCAAATTTCCAAAATTTCCTTAACACTTATATTATTAGTCATCACCATCAAAATATCAGCCGAAAGACGTCCACTGCTGGGCAAAGGCCTCCCCCAAAGATCTCCACAATTGCCGGACTTGTACTATGCGCATCCAAAAACGTTTGCTTAAAGTTAATAATAATATTTTATGATCCACAGGTCCGGGAGTTTCTTCTCATAATGGCTGTGTGTAATACGGTTATTGTAAGTCAACCACACGTTGATGTATTGAGTAATTCGACTTCTGGTGAACAATTGCCTACCGATAAACCTCAAAGAGCGAACGGGACATTGCGACCCAACGACAAGTAAGTGTCACAAAAGAATATCGTTTATCTGTGAATAGGCATTAGTCATGTAAATACAATGCTTTTGTATATAGTCTCATAGAAAAAGCTTTAGAATCTAAAAAATGTAAAATACTGTCAGTGTTGCCCTGTCTGGAAGTTATTGCGCGTAGTTTTGTTTTAAAGGAAAAGAACGTTATCCTTTTTTGTAATATATTGGTAATTGTGCTTGATAAATTGATTAGTAACACTTCTATAGGATAAATAATATTTTTCTTAAGAAATCACTATATTTATATTTAGGAATTTTTATCCTAAAGACAGGTAAATAAAAAATAATACTAATTTTGGTTACAATACCAGATACATTATCGAATTGAAAAATTTGGACTGCGCACCCTAGGTATATTGACGTAGGAAAGTGATTAGTCCATTTATGGTACGGAAGCCTAACTAGACCTGCAATGCTAACTGCTGCTTGCAAATATTGAGCTGAGGGTAGTTGAGCAGATGTCTATACTTTTACATCGATTTCAATGGTCATTTGTTTCTTTTTTCTTCCATTGCGTTTCCGTTTTTTATGAATTTAGAACTCACCCGTATTATTTATTTATTTTATTATTATAATACGACTACAGATAGTTCTTAAAGCTAAGACATAGGCCCACAAAACTGTTTTAAACGTATGGTTTCTACCACTGTGTCAAATTTGATAAAGATCGGTTCAGACGTTCGGGAGGAGTAATATCAGGAACGAACTACATAAGTGGCCTAAGAAAGTGAAGAGATGTTAATTCAAGTTGTAATATTCATTAACAATAATTGTTAATTTTGTAGATTCTACAGGTTACGCGATATATTAAGTAACAACCCATTCATAGGAAACTGAGAAAGTGTAGTTATTTGAAACATAAACCGATAATTGATTGTTCTAACCTAGAACATAATTTCTACTTAGTCGTTTCTAGGCCGCTGACGTATCTTCGAAACTGTCATATGACAGTCGATAAATCTACGTTAAACATATGATAATATAATAATAATAGCATGTCGGATAAATTATAAGGTCGATCGATATGGTTCACTCTTTATTTAATTTAAATTATGAAGAAACAATTCTCAGGCGGTTCGTGTACTAAAAATATAACTTTGAGGCGCTCATACTAGGTGCCCTCATCGGTCCGTAAGTGGTCGGCGAGGTTAAGCTACTAAGCTCGCGGTCAGTCCATAGATGGCTGACTGCCAAAGCGGTTTAATTACTGAGTATCGGAGAGCACGTAAAGCTGTCGGTCCCTGTTGTAGACATTAGACAACACTCGTTAAGTCATATCAGAGGCACACTGGATGGCTTGAACAACTCTGAGACTAGGGTAACCACTGCCCATACGATATGTAAGTAATATCATCTATACATATAATAAAATCGTAGGAAAGTTAAAACTGTACTTTAAATATTTTCTAAAAAGCGTGCTTGGGGCGTGATCTTCAGTCGATATCGAAGCCAAAAATAAAGTTTTTAGAATTTTTGTCTGTGTGTCTGTTTGTATGTATGTATGTCCGGGCTAAACTCAAAAAGTACTGCATGGATTTACTTCAAATTTTGTATGAATATTACTAAGAGGTCGGGTCAACATGTAGGCTACATATTATCACGCTATCACTTACGCGGCAGGAGCTGTGATAATTTACGATATTTTACGCGGGTAATACCGCGGGGCACAGCTAGTATAAAATCGTAGGAAAGTCAAAACTGTACATTGAATATTTTTTAAAAAGGATACTTGGGGCGTGATCCACCATCGATATCGAAGCCAAAAATATAGTTTTTAGAATTTTTGTCTTTTTATTAAACTCAAAAAGTACTGCATGGATTTACTTCAAATTTTGCATGAATATTACTAAGAGGTCGGGTCAATATATAGGCTACATATTATCACGCTATCACCTACGGGGGAAGAGCTGTGATCATTTATAAAATTTAACGCGGGTAAAACCGCGGGGCGCAGCTAGTTTAAAATATTGGTGAAATTATAGGTATTCTCGACTGACTGAGTCTCGGTCGACGACTCCATCGCCGCCACCGTCGACGTCCTCTCCTCTCAGGATAAAACTGCCGAAGCTAATGTTCAGCCGTGACACCGACAACGCCAGCAACAGCGAACCCAGTACGTCAGAACAAACGGTGCGTATATTAATTCTCTCACATAGGAGTCCTATCCGGTGCGATTGCTAGTACTTAATAATATAATATCCTGGGACATTATCCACACACGGCCATCTGATCCCAACTAAGCAGAGCTTGTACTATGGAAACCAGATAACTTATATAGATAGTTACACCCAGACTCAGGACAAACCAAAAAGGGCCGGTTAGCGTGGTTGATAAATGCTTGTCTTTCACCCCGGAGCTCGTGGGTTCCATTCCCACCCAGGACAGATATTTGTGTGCATGAACATGTCTGTTTGTTCTGAATTTGGGTGTAATTATATATATAAGTATGTGTTTACGTAAGAAAAGTAGTATATGTAATATATCAGTTATCTGGTTTCCATAGTATACTAGCACTGCTTAGTTTGGAATGAGTTAGCCGTGTGTAAATAATGTCGCAGGATATTATTATTATGCCGTGGGGAACTTTACAAGTTTATACTTGACGGACACAAAGTAGATCCAACATCAGTACCGCTATTTATGTGTCACACAAATAGTTGTCCTGCACGGGAATCCGGACATCCGAACCTGGGACACTGAAGTGGCGAGGCGACTGTCTAAACCGCATTTCAAAACTGACACCACCTTAAAACAAAAATACCATTTCTTTATTTTCGTATCCTGAGTTCAAATATATTTTTTTTATATTTTTTAATTTCTTCATTTCTGAGGAAAAAAATTAAAACTAAAAAGATGTGATGACGTCACTTATACGGCGGCCGAGATAGTTTCTTTTGTCTAAGCATTCCAATGTTTTAAACGAAAACATTAATGTCAAACAAGACATTTCAAATTGTCAATTGTCACTCAGGGTTATAATAGGTCTTTACCTATGAAATTGCCGTTTTGTATGAAAAAATTTAAACGAATTTTTTTCATGAATTTTTTTATTTGTATTAATCGAAGTAATCACCCATGCAATCAATGCATCTTTGCCATCACAGTGGCAGTTTATTGATGCCCTTCTTAAAGAAATCAGCTGGACGGGAGGCAACAAATTCTTCAAAGGCATTTTGTACTGCCTCTCGGGTATTGAATTTTTTTCCCGCCAAGAAGTTATCCAAATTCTGGAAAAAGTAGTAGTCTGTAGGCGCAAGGTCTGGTGAGTAGGGCGGATGACGGAGAGCTTCCAACCCCAGTTCTTGCAACTTGGAGACCGTCTGCTGTGCAGTATGAGGTCGCGCGTTGTCGTGCAGGAGCAGCGGAGACGAGCGATTGACCAATGCTGGTTGGAGATGCGCCAGCTTCTCCATCATTGTGCTCAGTTCTTCACAGTACACATCTGCAGTAATGCTCACCCCGTTTGGTAAGAAGCTGTGATGAATCACACCGGCGCTAGACCACCAAACAGTGACCATCACTTTTCTAGGGGTAAGTTTTCGTTTAGGGCATTGTTTAGGTGCTGAACCAGGATCCAACCAACTTGCTGAGCGCTTGCGGTTATCAAACAGAATCCATTTTTCATCGCAGGTAACAATGCGGTTCAAAATTCCTTCATTTGTGTGTCTGTTGAGCAGTGCAAGGCACGTCTCGACGCGTACTTCGCGCTGGCGATCATTGAGTTCGTGGGGCACCCATTTGTCAAGCTTTTTTACCTTGCCAATTTGACGCAAATGGACCAATATTGTTTTGACGCTAACGTCGAAAGCTGCTGCTAATTCAGCCGTAGATTGTGTATCATCAGCTTCCACAACCGCCTTTAATTCGTCATTGTCGACCAAAGTCTTCGGACGACCGCGAGGTTCATTTTTCAGGTCGAAATTTCCAGAACGGAAGCGAGCAAACCAATAACAGGTGGTGCGTTGGTTTGTAGTGTTAGCTCCGTAAACGTCGTTGATGTTGCGTGCCGCTTGTGCCGCGTTGCTGCCACGACGGTACTCATATTCCATAATTACTCGAATTTTTAACGTATCCATGATGACGAAAAAGATTGAAATGCGATGAAAATGTAACACTAATCAATAAAGAAATGACTACTTTTGGAAAAAAGAATCCATGTTTTTAAAATAAAATTAATTTGAAATTAGAATTCTTAGCCAAACAAAAATTATTTTGATTTGAAATGGCCAGTACTGCAGAACGGCAATTTCATAGGTAAAGACCTAATATATTTCGAAACTTTTATGGTGACTTAATGAAACATAATGAGGATAATAACACTGGAAACGAATTTAATATTAACGATTTTAATTTAATTTCAAATTGAAAACATTAAAAAAACGTAAACAAGTTTAGGCGCCAACGAGTTTGACAACAACAATGACATGACAGTGATTTTTTTTAGACGGGTCACATTAAAGCAAAGATCGATGGCCATTCCGCCGTATGTATGACGTCATTTAGCACTTACGTATTTTTAGAATACATCGAATTTCAAAGTTGAAATTATGAATGACAAGTTCATAATTTCGCAAAACGGAAAAATATGGGTGCCCTAGTTTTGGATTTACTTTTAAATAACGCAATAATACCTGCCAGTTAAAAATATGAAATGTTGTCAATTACACGTGCAGTCCACAATACATACGTATTTCGCCAACTATAAGACAAATTTACTATGAGGCATATTCATAGGCGGTTCATTGCAGAACTATCAATAAATAGTTTAAGGTAAACGTAAATGATAAGGTCCCTGTTCATATTAGAGCTGCCCATACCGGAAAACCGGGAAATGCGTGAACCGATAAAATTAGCCTTGTTAGTATATTAAACTCGCCGATTGTTTTAAATTGATATTAACACGAGAAGTGTTAATGAGGAGGTTTTCGGAAACTGTAATCAAGTAGGTACGTACTTCTAGATGAGCTATAAACCTGCAATTATTTATGAAGACTTTTTAAAATAAACAAATTGCGTTGTTTTACTTTCACTGTTATTGTACAACACTTAATTTTATTTATCAATGCCGATTGAAATTGACTTTAAATTTGATCATAGTAATGGTGACAAGCGAAGCTAATAAAAGCTAGTTAAAAAGTGTCAATTTCTGTTTAACGATAAATATCAATTTTATTCGATATTCTTAATTTACATTTAGGACACTTTTCCTGTCAAGATTCGCAATATTTTAAGACAATTTTTACTGTGCCACCAGTTGATTAGATTCGAAGCAGAGAGTCCCGATGAGCTAGCGCTAGCTGAAGCGGCTCTAGCTTATGGCTACGAACTGCGCGCCCGTGCCGTCGACGAAGTGGAGTTGGGCATCTGCGGCGAACTGACCAAGCTGAAGGTGTTGCGAGTGCAGCAATTCGATGCCAACAGAAAATGCATGTCTATTGCTATACGGACGCCGACTGGACAGGTGAGTTTTGATTATGGCCCATACCTATAGCTGTTAGGTTAATCAGCATTCAAGTATTTTAGCTAGGTACCATACAATCAGAGAGCTCACAATAAGATTGGAGAGACTTTATGGTTAAATAATGGCTTCATTAATTATTTAGGGATAAATTAAAAGTTAATTTTCATATTTTCCTTAGATGTTAAAAGAGTATTCTATTATTTACCTACCATTCCCTTCTTCTTTTCCTTTCCTTTTTAAAAGGCAACGCCTGCATTGTGGAACTGAAAATTAGGGTTTTCCAAAATATACCGTTCCGCTGACGACCTATCCCTCAACAGCGAGATGCAGTATCTGGCGTGCACAAAGATGCTTACTGGATAATTCTGTCACTGTCTTCCGAAAGTCTCCCGTTTGGACATGAATTACCATAGCATATCTGGAAGCCGCTAAATAGACTTCGGACTCAGGTGGGGACTGTCGAGCAACCACTAAATGGACCGCATTTGTAGAGCACCGGTCCAATCCATGGCCCACCTAACATCATGCCTAGTCAGTCCTGCCACATGTTCATGGCAGGATCTTAAGAATGCCACAAGCAGGATAATCAGTGTCGTCACGTTCTGGGCCACAAAAATGTTGATCGGTTGCCATCGTCACGCAAAGAATAAGTGTAAACTGCGCATTTATTTGTGTGTTTTCTATAAATGTCACTATCCCGTAGGTAGTTTTATACGTGAAAGGCGCGGACAGCACGGTGTTGGGAGCGTTGGCGCCAATGCGCGCGGGCTCGGCGGAAGCAGCCGCGTTCGACAGAACTCGCACTCTCCTGTCAGAGTACTCGCGCGCAGGTCTACGGACACTGGTCATGGCTAAGCGGACTATGCAGCCGGCGCTATGGGAGGAGTGGCTTGCTGGCCACAATCGTGCCAGCGAAATGGGAGAAGGTATTTCATGTTTCACTTATTCAACGTAATTCCTGTATGATTTTAGGAAATACTACAAATATTGTTTTTTATAACAGGACAATGTGAGAAATGGTTCTTATATCATAAATCATAATTGTACCATAATTTAAACTTATTGTTAAATATAACTACGAGGGTGCGTTTTTAAGTTCGCGGAATGGGGGGGAGGGGATAATAATAGGTCATTATCGGGATGGCCACGACTTCAGCCACTAAATATTAGTATAAATACCAAGTTTTATCTTAATTGGATCATTAGTCTCTGAACTATCGTCAAGCAAGCAACTCAATCGGGAAGAAAGTGTGAATTATGGAAAAAATCGAGTACCGTGCCGTAATAAAGTTCCTTACCAAGCAAGGAAAGTCAGTTCAAAATATACTGGAAGAGATGGAATCCGTTTACGGGGACTCTTGCCCGGGTAAAACCATGGTTTACAAGTGGCACAGTCTCTTTAAACAAGGCAGGACCTCACTTGAAGACGACCCTCGGCCCGGACGGTCGCCCGAGGTGACTACTCCGGAAATCATTAAAAAAGTCGAAAAAATTATATTGGAAGATGCCAGACTAAAGAAGAAACACCTTGCAGAAATGGTTGGAGTATCGGATACGACAATTTTCAAAATTCTACATGATCATCTTGGCATGACAAAGGTCAGCAAGATGGGTGCCAAGAATGCTCACGCCGCCTCAAAAACAACGCCGCGTGGAGTGTTCTCGCACGTTTTTGGACCTCTGTAACGAAGATAAGGATGGACTCTTAAGTCGAATTGTTACTGGAGATGAAACTTGGGTTCATCATTATGAACCTGAGTCGAAACAGGACTCTATGCAGTGGCACAAAAAAAGCACACCACCACCCAAGAAGTTTAAAGTGTCACAATCGGCTGGAAAAATCATGGCAACAGTGTTTTGGGATTCGGAAGGGATCCTGTTGATCGATTATAAAGATAAAGGCGTTTCTATTACCAGACAATACTACGCTTCCATCCTCGAGAGGTTAAAAGAAAGCATTAAAGAAAAAAGGAGGGGAAAATTAACCAAAGGTGTCCTTCTTCTACACGACAACGCGCCAGTTCACAAGAGCCATGTTGCTTTGGCTGCCCTGCATAACGTGGGCTTCGATATTTTAGATCATCCACCCTACAGCCCAGACCTGGCTCCCGGTGATTACTACCTCTTTCCAAAACTCAAAAAAGAACTTCGTGGGAAGAAATTTTCTACTGATGAAGAAGTGAAGGACGCGGTTTCAGCCTATTTTTCGGACAAAGACAAAACATTTTTTTATGAAGGTATACATAAGCTAATTGAATGATCTGAAAAATGTATAAGGGTAGCAGGTGAATATATTGAAAAAGAAAAATAATTTTGTATTTTTATTATTTTTATTTACACTTCTTACCCTCCATTCCGCGAACTTAAAAACGCCCCCTCGTATATCAGAAACGAAAAACCTTTTTACCTTTAAAACTCAGAACGTTCAACAAGTAAAAACGTTTTTTGTTAATTAGGTACTCTCATACCTATCTCTAGTTTTTAATATGATATTTAATGTAGCCAAGGAATTCATTGCTGAATGAATGAAATCGTTCTAAACTTTATTTTACTATTTTGACTTAGTCATGATTGGCACCTTACGCATGTGGGAACTAGCCAGACCAACATTTGACACACTACAATTTAACCACCATTCGCGCATTTTAGCTTAGCTTAACAAGTATTAGACTTGTTTACTTTAAAAGCTCGTGTTTTTCCTTGTATTCGTTGAGGTAATAGGTAAGTATGTATGGTAAACATCAATTCATTAGCTTGACCCTTGTGTACCAATTAAATTAAAGTTATTTATAACTTTACCGTTAAAAACTAGTAAATTAGCTGTAACTGTGCCCTTTCGATAAGACATTTATAAAACATATTTATGAACCGTACGGATTAGACTGACTTTCAGGTCAAATAATTCTCATTGAAATTAGTACATTTATAATATCAATCAATCATCTATAAATGTTACGATGCCACCACACACTAGATTTGTACAGACGCCGGCACATTTTAGAGAAATTGTCATATCGAGGTTACACAACTGGCCGCATAGAATGCTCGACTCGTCGGTCGCGTCGAATGTGAAGTGTAGCAGGGCCGCGTAGTGGACTATGGCATATGCCCTATCATTGTTTAGGCCCCTGCCCTGCATTGGGACAGTAATTTTAGATAATAATTCGGCCCACATTATTATTATCTATAATACATGGGTATATTGGTGCGTACGTAATTTCTATATACAACATGTAACGTAATTAACGCACACCCACAAACACCCCAATTAGAATATTATGTTGTAATCATAATACATACACTGAATTTTTTAGTTAACATGTATATGCATTGTTTTTTTACTAAATTAGTTACTTGGAATAAAGTTTATTTTTCTTTATGTTGTATTTAATTATGGAATTTGTATGAATACAAATAAAATTGCGATTTAAAAAATATTATATTTTGACTTACGGTCCATTTAAATTTATTTTGATTGTACAGGGTTAATATGACAATAATTTCCGTAGTATCAATTATTTTAGGAAAAAAATTTCCTATATTAAAAATGATATAAATGGATTCAGTAAACGATTCTGAACAAACTATTTTTAGGATGTTGTGTACAATGTAGTAGATGAACCCACTGAGTTTGTTTCGCTGGGTCTTCTCAGTTGGGGCACATTGGATCCGGTGGTAGCATTAAAGCGCGACCGTCGTTATTAACACAAGTTTCGTCATAATAATCATACCTTAATATAGACAGAACCATTGACAATATGTAGTAAAAATATTAGACTTAAACTAGATAATTAAACATAATCTCTTGACAATAACTTGATACGAGCTAGCTAAATATCATGGCTATAATAAAATAAATTTTATAAATGTTTTCATACAATGTATACCTAATTATCTATGTTACTAGAAATAATAATGTATACAACTATATTACTACAAACATGATCTGACTATTTACA
This sequence comes from Pseudoips prasinana, assembly GCA_951640165.1. Lineage (NCBI taxonomy): Eukaryota > Metazoa > Arthropoda > Insecta > Lepidoptera > Nolidae > Pseudoips > Pseudoips prasinana. The sequence goes on from OX621239.1 coordinate 14,015,487, forward strand.
AGCGCTTTTTTAAAGTCTACGTGAAAAAACCTTTTTTTATTTAATTTTGATTTTTAAAATGACAATGAAGTAAGTCGTGGAGTGTGCGTAGGTCGAGAGCGGCGCATGCGCGACTCGCTGGCGCGGCTGGAGAGCGCGCTGGCGCTGGTGGGCGCCACGGGCGTGGAGGACCGCCTGCAGCCCGGCGTGCCGCGCGCCGTGCGCGCGCTGCTGGACGCGGGCGTGGTGGTGTGGGTGCTGACGGGCGACAAGCCCGAGACCGCCATCAACATCGCCTACTCCGCCGCGCTCTTCGCGCAGACCGACCGCCTGCTGCACCTCATGTCCAGGGACAAGGTGACACTTGCAATTAACTTAATAAATAAATAAATAAAATAAATAAATAAACTTTCAATTTAGTAAATTGACATCTATTTTTGTTAACATCATCGTCATCATATCAGCCGAAAGACGTCCACTGCTTGACAAAGGCCTCCCCCAAAGATCTCCACAATTGCCTGTCTTGCGCTATTCGCATCCAGCAGTTTCCAGCGACACGCACAAGATCATCGGTCCATCTTGTAGGGGGCCTGCCCACAAAGAACCTTTCTGCCCCAACGGCCGTCGGTTCTACGAGCTATGTGCCCCGCCCACTGCCACTTCAGTTTTGCAATTCTTCGGGCTATGTCGGTGACTTTGGTTCGCCTGCGGATTTCGACATTTCTGATTCGATCCCGCAGGGAAACTCCGAGCATAGCCCCCTCCATTGCTCTTTGTTAACATACTTACATAAAATTAAAAATATCGAAATCAAGTAAGGTACGTAGGTACCTACGTACCTACCTTACTTAATTTCAATACTTTTAATAAAATTTTAGTGTTTCATAAATATTATAGTCCTTCAACAAAATGAACTATTTATTATTAAGTAACTGTATCCTGAGTGGGCCTATTCCACTTTATTCCACTAAACAAATCCATCGATGGATTTGTTTCCACTCTGATCTATCGATGGATTGCACTGCGACCCCGTAAAAAATTACTTACTACTAGAAAAGTAGGTTAGGTTAGAACAGCGACCCCTTCAGATACGACTTCCTAATAGAAAAGTAGGTTAGGTAAGAAATGTGACCCCTTCAAAAACTACTTGCTTATAGAAAAGAAGGTTAGGTTAAAACTGCGACCCGTCAGAAACGACTAGCGAAGGCAATGGAATATCACGGCGATGGGTTAGAACGGAATATAAAGGACAGTGGAATATAATAATCTATCGCGGCAATGGATTATTGTGGAACAAAAAGTGGAAACAGTGGATTAAAGTGGAATAGAGCCCTGAGTGGTGGACATAACAAGACATGTATTTTTTTTCTTTCTCTTTTTAGGGTTCCGTAGCCAAATGGCAAAAAACGGAACCCTTATAGATTCGTCATGTCTGTCTATCCGTCTGTCCGTCCGTATGTCACAGCCACTTTTTTCCGAAACTATAAGAGCTGTACTGTTGAAACTTGGTAAGTAGATGTATTCTGTGAACCGCATTAAGATTGTCACACCAAAATGGAAAAAGAATTATAATTTTGGAGGTTCCCCATACATAGAACTGAAACTCAAAAAAAAAATATTTTCATCGTACCCATACATGTGGGGTATCTATGGATAGGTCTTCAAAAATAATATTGAGGTTCCTAATATCATCTTTTTTTAAACAGAATTGTTTGCGCGAGATACACGTCCAAAGTGGAAAATGAGTGTCCCCCCCTGTAACTTCTAAAATAAGAGAATGATAAAACTGAAAAAAAATTATGATGTACATTACCATGTAAACTAACAACGAAAATTGGTTTGAACGAGATCTAGTAAGTAGTTTTTTTTTAAAGTGTCATAGATTGTAAACCGCAATTAACCTTTCATTTAATCAACTGAAATACTTGCTGCTTCGGAACCCTTCATGGACTCGCACTTGGCCGATTTTTTAAGACAACGCCCGCATTAGGTAATCTAATCCTTGTGTCGCGGGGTATTTCACAAACATATAATAAACGGACACAAATTACATCCAGACTCTGAATAACTATTTATGGGTCACACAAATAGTTGTCTGGCGTGGGACTCGAACCCGCGACACGAAGCGGTGAGGCGACTGTCTTAGTCGCTGCGCCACACATGCGGTCATCATCACACATCACATCACACGTCACATTTCCGGTGTGGTGACGGCATAGATTATCATCACCCCATCTCATCTCGTAGGGGGTACAATACCACTTGTGACAGTTCTACAATATATTGAGGTTGCGGGATCCAATACAGTTAAAGCGATTCCCTAGGACATGCCTGAGCCTCACCGCTTTCATTGTATGCCACTGTTGATCCTGGCTTACAGGAGTTGCAGTGGTGGGTAAGAGCGAGGGATTAGTCCCGACATCAGCGTGGTAGGTATTATTAAAAGAGATTATTATTAACTAGCAGTGCCCGCGGACTTCGTTCCGCGTTATAAATATTTTTGTCCCTGCCCGTTTGTCCCGCGTAATACTTCGGGATAAATTTTAGAATTTTTCATAGTCTATGACACTTCACAACAACTTTAACAACGTAACTTTCTATTGGTGAAATAATTTCGGAAATTGGTTCAGTAGATCCAGAGATTACTCCTTACAACGTCACAAACTCACAAACGTTACCTCTTTATAATATTAGTATAGATAGTAGACTTCGCCAACTAAAGATATGTGGTACTGCACAGTCACTTGGCACCATCAGAATTACCAGCGCTAGAACAATAAAATGTTCTAGCTAATGCTGAGATGGTGCCATTTCAGGCTTGCGCGGACAACTAGTGTCTGTTTTTTATTTTATTTGTCATTATGTTATTTTATATCTTAGTTGTTTGTGTATTATTCAGAATAAATGTTTTTCTTTCTTTCACTAGGAGCACGCGGAGAGCACCATCAAGCACTACCTGGAGGCGGAGCCCGTGGGGTCCCGCGCGCTGGTGGTGGACGGGCGCACGCTGACGTACATCCTGGACCGGCGCTCGGGGCTCGTGGCGCCCTTCCTGTCGCTGGCGCGCCGCTGCTCCGCCGTGCTGTGCTGCCGGGCCACGCCGCTACAGAAAGCCTACATTGTCAAGGTGACGTACTTAACCTTATTCATACTAGCTATAGGCATACATCGGAGCCCGCACTATGTTAACATTTGCTTCCATCACAGGGTGGCCGAGGAGTAGAGAAAATTTTGATACTTTATGATGAGGAGTATCCGAATCACCCCCATGTATGTTAGATAAGATAAAGATAAAGATGCATTTATTTGTATGAAACATGTGTTACATTTTTACATGACTGTGGTGTTACAATGATAGTTATATGTTCTACGATATTGCGTAAATTTCACCTAACACCAGTTTTCAATTTTTTCTCGTTCTGTTGAACATTTCTGGTTCAGTTTTTTTGTGATAACTAATTAGCATAGTTCAACCTAACTTTCATTTTTTCATTTTCTTTCGTTCAAACTAACCTTCTACGTCAGTTCTGCAATAATTAGACAAACCATACCTTTAAGGGTTTAACGGTATGGTTTGTCTAATCATTGCACAACTGACTTAGAATTTATTGAAAGTTCAAAATTAGGGTTTGAGCTCAGGACTCATAAATTTTCAAAGTATCAAAAACAATTAAAATGGGGAACATACATGGGGGTGATTCGGATACTCCTCATCATAAAGTATCAAAATTTTGAGTTTGAACGCCATCCTGTATATAAATCAAGATCCCTAACATTAAAAATCTTTTAAGAAGAATATAATTCAAGTTTATCAATGACAGTCAGTGAATTGCAAGTGTATACTTCGGAGCTCTCGAGTTTGGTACAGAACAACTATTTTTGTGTTGCCCATAAATTGTTGTTCTGTCTCTGGGTGCATTTTGTGTCCCTGAATTGCCGTGATTTAATTCCATAGTGCGGGCGTATTCTTCATAAAAATAATATGTCAAGGACAGACATAAGTGAATCGATAAAATTAAATTTAATGTGTTGATTATTTTAATTTGGGGACAATATCTGGGGACAATGTCAGAGCATCCTAGCCCCAAACTAAGCAAATCTTGTACTATGGGTACCAGGCGACGATATACATACTTATATTGATTTTTACTGCGCATAAATTTTTACTGCGGGTAAATCGACAGTGGACGCAGCTTTTTCAGTGAGGAAAACTGTAAACTCGTCCGAATGTAAATACGTTTTGGCCATATTCCTAGATATTTCAGGGGCGTTTGATAATACTTGGTGGCCAATTTTGTTACAAAAACTTAAGTTACGCGGTTGTTACAGTGATATATATTCGATAATCACATCTTATTTTGTACATGGCTCTGCAACTCTTAAATTTGGTCACTACAGAGTCACTAAATCGTTAACCATGTGTTGCCCCCAGGGCTCAGTGCTCGCACCGTATCTCTGGAACTTGGGTTTTGATGACTTCTTGACATTACCCTTGCCATCACGCTGCTCTCTAACGGCATATGCCGACGATGGCCTCTTACTTATACAGGGTAACTCCAGGAGAGAGTTGGAAAATCTGGCTCAAACTTGCTTAAGTATGATAAGTAAATGGGGTAAAAGAAATTTTGCTCCTCATAAAACCTACCAACTCCTTCTTAAAGGTGAACTAAAATCTCCCCCGAGCGTAAAACTGAATAATGTTACTGTAAAACTCAAGATATCAACGTGTTATTTGGGTTTAGTTTTATAAAAGAATTTCTCGTTTATAGAACATATTAAATCAGTCTGGGAAAAAGCTAAGCGGAACTTTTTTGCACTTACAAGGATATCGACGGCAACCTGGGGCCTCTCTTTTAATACTCTTAAAATCATTTACGGGGCAACCTATCTTGGGTGTATATGCTACGGCTCGCCTGTGTGGGCTGATAAGGCCACCATCGGAGCTGCTCGCCGTAAATTACTACAAAGCCAGAGGTTGGCGTTGATATTTCTGTGTAAAGCCTATAGAACGGTGAGCACAGAGGCCCTACCTGTCCTAGAGGGTGTACTTCCGGTTGATCTTGAAGTTCAAAGACGAGCAGCAATGTATTATTCTACGCGCGAAAATTTAGAAAATGATTTCTTACCATTACGCTACCGTACGAAAATAACCAGGCTATTTATGCCAATAACTGACTTAAATGAATAGCAATGTAGATGGGATAACTCAACAAAGGGTCGCCATCTGCACCAGTTCTTTCCAGACGTACGCGAACGGTTAAATAAAACTTGGCTAATCATAGACCATTGTGTTGCACAATTTCTTACCGGACACGGCAATTTTAAAAGTAAATTGTTTAGTTTCAAATTAGTATCTTCACCAATCTGTCTGTGCTCAACTTCAAGTAACGAATATGAACAAACTGCTCACCACATCCTTTGGGAGTGTGTTCTCTGGCAAAATCAGCGAGATATTATGTTAAACAGCTTGCAACCAATATCTGTAGTAGTTTATTATACGGATCTTGTGGCAACAAGGAACAACTTCCGTGCGTTTAAGCGCTTTTGCCATACCTACTACTGGAATCAAATATAACAGCTCACTTAGGACCCTTAAATTGATCCGCGGTGCTTTTGCAGCTGGCTTCTCTAGTTGCAAATCTCTCATTTTATGAGGCTAAACCCTCTTTACATCATTCTGTCTCCCGCTTTGCTCTGGAGGGAAGTGGAACTATTCATTTTCTAACTCCTCCCTTTTCTCTTTCTGATTAAACTCGTTGCGGGATCCAAGACAGTTAATGCGATTCCCCGGGACATGCCTGAGCTTCACCGCTCAGTGTCATTTCATTGTGTCCCACTGTTGATCCTGGCTTACAGGAGTTGCAGTGGTGGGTAAGAGGGAGGGAGTAGTCCCGATTAAAAAAAAAAACTTAAATAGATAGATAAATACTTATATACATAGAAATCAGTGCAAATATTTGTGTGATGAGATTGTTTCTGAGTCATGGACTCAGAAACAAATATTCGTGCTCATCACACAAATATTTGCACTTACCGGGATTCGAACCCAGGACCACCAGCTTCGTAGGCAGGAGCACTACCAACTAGGCTACGGTGACCATCCGTATATGTATTGTATCATTCATTGTAACAGGCGGTGAAAGAAGAACTCGGGGTGACTACACTAGCCATCGGTGACGGCGCCAACGATGTGTCTATGATACAGACCGCCGATGTCGGAATAGGTAAGAATATATCCTACTTAACATTATAAATGCGAAAGATTGTGTGATTGTGTGTGTGTATCTTCTATGTATATAAAAATCAATGCCACTTTTCGTTGTTATGTTATAACTCAATAACGCCTTTACCGATTTGGCTAATTTTGGTCTTGAATTATTGAAATTGAAAATTTAAAAAAAGTCTTGAAAAAGTGTAAAATCAACATCTTTTAGCAATTCAAAATATTTTTTGTTTGAATAAATGAACTTAATAATATTTTTTTTATTACTATGCCTTATACGCAGCGAAGTACGTACCGGGCCGCTAGTAATTTATAAAATATAACGCGGGTAAAACCGCGGCGCGCAGCTTGTATACAAATAAATCAATTAATCTAGATTAAGATCACAACATCAATCATTTGGTTCAATAGATTGACTTGTTTATATCACTCAAGATAGGATTACATCAAAACATTGTCTTTTTAGGAGCAATCAAGATTGATTTAGACTAAACTGATAATAGTACCAATCATAAAAACTTTGTATTTCATATGTCCAACGTGGTCTTCAATTCAGATTTTAAGTTAAGATTGACTTAGAGCACTCTTGCTTTAGATGAAAAAAAGATCACATCAAAACTTGGGCGAAAACAAGCTTCAATAGTGATTAATAGTAGACCCTTAAAACCGACCCTATCGTGTAAATATTCCCATTACTCCATTTGAGTCAAAACATGCTAATTAGGAATTGCTTGCTTCATATGGATCAAATCAAACTTTATGCAACACTAGCTGTGCCCCGCGGTTTTACCCGCGTTCAATTTTATAAATTATCACAGCTCCTCCCCCGTAGGTGATAGCGCGATAATATGTAGCCTATATGTTGACCCGACCTTTTAGTAATATTCATACAAAATTTGAAGTAAATCCATGCAGTACTTTTTGAGTTTAGCCCGGACATACATACAGGCAAACAGACAAAAAAACAAAAATCTATATTTTTGGCTTCGATATTTGTTGTGGATCACGCCCCAAGTATCCTTTTCAAAAAATATTCAATGTACAGTTTTGACTTTCCTACGATTTTATTATATGTATAGATTACTCCATTTGAATCAAAACATGGTTATTAGGAATAAGCTTCATATGGATCAAATCAACCTTTATACAACATTAAACATTACAAAATTGTTAGTTTAAGTTAGATTAAAGTAAATTTATTCAAACAGTTTCACTACCCAGTTCATTTTCTCGTTCTTGGATTATATTCCGTTTAAGGTTGTATGGAAAAAAATGCAGCCATAAGACCACTCATTGTACTTTAATAACTATTATGGTTTTACTTTATTAATTATATGTTATGTATCTGGGTATAATGGAGAGTATTTTACTTACTTTTCTTTAAACTATTTGTTGTCAGGTATATCGGGCCAGGAAGGCATGCAAGCTGTAATGGCGTCCGACTTTGCGGTGTCGAAGTTTAGATACGCCGAGCGACTGCTGCTCGTCCACGGACACTGGTGCTATGACCGTCTTGCCAGAATGATACTCTACTTTTTCCTCAAAAATGCCGTAAGTGGATCAATTTCAATCAATTTTAAGAGAGGTAGGGCATAGCGTTTATTCGCTTAAAGAGCAGTCCGACTGGGGAAGTACCTCCACCTTACAGAAGACATTCCTTAATAATAACATTAATAATTTTAATGTTGTGTTTCCGAGTGTGAGTAAGGTCGACGGAGCTCATTGGGGTGGGGGGAAGGGTCAGCAACACTTGTTTGCTGACTGTTAAAGGCCGGCATCGCACCGGTGACACCTTTGGTGTTGCGAGTGTTTATGTGCGGCGGTGATCACTTACCATCAGGTGACCCACTTGCTCGTTTGTCGCCCTCTGATATATAAAAAAAATCAATGTTCTATAAACGCCGATAGATGAGATCTGGAGTCTAAAGTCTGGAGCAATTTACGCTGGGAATTATGGGAAAGGCAATATAACTAAAATGTCTGGAAGGTATTATCAACATCTTCCACATGTAACAGGGAACCTTTCGCCCGACCATGATTTTAGAATAAAAGGCGATAGATGACAACAATATGGGTATTACAAAGGAAACTTGTAAAAACAATCTTGTAATGATCTGCCGGTGTGAATTATTCGTACCTTATTGTCTACAACACCTGCAGCGGTTTGGCAAGAATTTGCAGTTTCGACACCCGCTGGAAGATATTTTTTAATGAAAGCCGACGCCCGCATTAGGGAAATAAATCCCTGTGTATCGGAGTACTTTAGAAACATTATAATTAAGCGACACAAAGTACATCCAGACTCAGAACAACTATTTATGGGTCATACAAATAGCTATCCTGCGCGGGAATCGAACCTGGGAGACGAAGTGGCGAAGCGACTGTCTTAACCGCTGCGCCATGCGTGCAGTCTAATTTATAATGTCCCAGTTTTGAGTTAAGATTCATGCATTGAATTGTAAAAATGTTTCTTTTCGTTTCTTAGACTATTGGAGATCCTATTAATATTATAAATGCGAAAGTTTGTGAGTATGGATGGAAGTTTGTTACTCTTTCACGCAAAAACTAGCGAACGGATTTTGATGAAACTTTGTTGTAATATAGCTTATATATTCGAATTCAAAGGCTATAATTTATAAAGCTTAACGCGGGAAATCCGCTGGGCACAGCTAGTATTCTGATATTGCTAATTTTTTTCTATAGCTCTGCGTGTACGTATGTCTATCATAGCCATTTGTTAATTTCAGACATTCGTGTTCCTAGTATTCTGGTACCAATTATACTGCGGGTTCTCTGCGAGTGTAATGATCGACCAGATCCTCTTGATGGCGTATAATCTCATGTTCACGGCGCTGCCACCTATAATTATTGGTGAGTTAATAAGTTTAACTAAATACTATGTAAGTATTATTACTTTTATTTTTCTGTGTTGTGACATCTCGTCCAGTGGGGGGCGTAGAAATCGTCCGAGGGAATATCTACCAGAGAACGGGCAGCAGCATTTTTCTGTGAAATATGACCATCAAACTGTGATCGCCAAACCGTATGCCAAGCGTGGCAATTATGGTATATCCCCCCATTCTTTGGGGAGGCTTGTGTCCAGCAGTGGACATACTTTTGCTGACATAATAATTACTTTTATAATAACAGTACTATAGGGAAGCCAACCTCAATTAAAACTATCTTATAACTATTTTAGGAATTTGATAAGTTTGACTAATTATTATTATATTAACCTGTTAATACATTTATGTTAATGGCTACATATAAATATTCTGATTATGTTTATTAGTAACATACAAAATATAGTACTAAAATTATTACAGTTCATAAGTAGGTACATGTAGGTATATATAGGTGAAATCTCTTTTTAATCTTATAATTCTTGAAAAAAGTACGTGCGCAGCGCCGTACACGTGTTAGAAACGAGAAACTACTTAAAGTCAAACAACGTTTGCGTGATAAGTCAACTGTTCATATGTAGCGTCTGAGGCGTACACACAAAACGCGCGAATTATGGCAGTTTTATATTGTATCGCTTTATATCATTGGTATACATACCCTTTGCCTCAGTTTCCGTGTCGTCGCAAAATGTTTATTTTCCTCTCTATGTTATATCTTCCTTTTCTCACATAAAAATTGTGCCTAAACATGATGCGCCCTTAAAATTGTACTGTCAGTTCTCGTACTGGTTTTTGAATAAGCACGATTCCTAAAAATGGACAATCCGCATTGTGTTGCGCAGGCGCCTACGACCGCGTAGCGCCGGCCACGCTGCTGACGGACCGGCCGGGGCTGTACTCGTCGTGTCGGCGCGGGCTGGCGTACCGCACGCACTCCTTCTGGCTCGTGCTGCTGGAGAGCGTGTACATGAGCGTGGTCATCCTCTTCACCGCCGTGTACGCCTACTGGGATTCCGCCGTCGACTTGTACGGCTTCGGCACCTGCTGCATGTCCTGCTGCATTGTCATCGTCCTGCTATACGTCGCTATTGAGACTAGGAGCTGGGTAAGTTTATCTTCATGTGTTTTTTTTTTTATTTGTTGTTCGGAATCTTTGGCTATGAGTACTGGATTAACTCTGTCAATGTTATTCAATCTATACATATAATAAAATCGTAGGAAAATCAAAACTGTACATACTTGGGGCGTGATCTACATTCGATATCGAAGCCAAAAAATAGTTTTTAGAATTTTTGTCTGTTTTTCTGTTTGTCTGTATGTATGTCCGGGCTAAACTCAAAAAGTACTGCATGGATTAACTTCAAATTTTGCATGAATATTACTAAGAGGTCGGGTCAACATACAGGCTACATATTATCACGCTATCACCTACGGGGGAGGAGCTGTGATCATAATTATAAAGTTTAACGCGGGTAAAACCGCGGGGCACAGCTAGTTATACATATAAATGAGTTTCTTAATTGTTTTCTCCTTTTCTCTTCTTCTTCTTTAAATACCTCCTTGCATTGTAAAACGTGTAACATAAATAGATAAATGTGTTAAGAAATATCGAATGGATTGTATAAATTCGAGTTTCAGAAACATGGTGCGGTGGCGGAGTGGTTAACGCACATGGGGCCGGATACCGCGTGGTCGTGGGTTCGTGTCCCGCCCGCACTTAAATTTATACAATTCATTTTAAAGATAAATAGATAATTATATTTTAACACTGTCGGTGCCGAGCACCCCTTTAATGGGTTGAGTGATAGTTCATTGGCGAGCCTACAACCCGCCTCTTGAGTCGTGTCTATACGTAGCTATAGAAGACCGACTACCGGGTTCATGGCTTTAAATTGAGCGACTATCGGAAGCTCAGATTGCAATGATTGCTTAAACATACAGATTTACCGATTAGTTAAAGCCTTACACCACACAAATGGATTGTCAAATTAGAGTCGCAATTAATCAGTTTGAGACACATAGAAAATCATTAAATATGAATGTAAAAATGAGTAGATTTTATTTAGCGCATTTTCTTGATTAAATTGTACATAGTTGTTAAGATGATCCAGATTTGTTGAAAGAGGATTCTTATCGATTTACTGACAATGTTTCTCAGGAAATGCAGTGCAGGGTGAAATTAGCTACGTTTAAAAATAAATTCAAAATTTTACTGAATAAAATATATATATGCTTTTATACATTTTTTAAGTATAGTTTGAAATCCCGACTCCAACATGGCAGAATATGAGAATCCATTTCTATTACGCGGTATATTTGATTTCTCTTATTAATATTCAGCAAGGTCAATTATAATAATGCAACGACCGGCAATCAGACCCTTCGTTCGCCGCATTGCAATCTTAGGGAAAGCGCGGCGCGGGCGCATCAGTACTGTTGCAATCGGCTTACTTTTTATGTATCTTGCAAAAGCAATAGCTAAATTGGCGCAATTGTTCTTTAATCTCCAATTTGTATACCTAGTCAGTGACGCATAATATGAAATTGCAATTGAAAGTCAATTATTGTACAGACGTCAGCACATCTAGCTACCCCAATCTGTCAATTTTCTTGTATAGATATTCAACTTTATCACAAAACCATAAGGTTCAGTTTCAATTGGGGAAATTTGACAGATTAGGTTAGGTTCGTGTGCTGGCGTCTACAAATAATGCTAGCGCTTGGATTTTGCAAGATAATGTAATAAGGTGTCATGTCTTGGCGGCGATGTATATGTCAGAAAGTGAATGTTGATCATATAAACAGAATAACAGTAAAATTTCAATTATTATCTTCGTTTCGCACCCAATTTTTTTACAAATTTTATGCCCCTAATACTAAGTGATTTGTATTTGCGACCGCACCTCGGATTGTAAGCATAAAATATATACGTATATATGCAGTAAATAAAACGTTTTAAACCATTTACTTTCAGCTTTTCTATCACAAACTTGTAAGTTACTTAAAGAAAACGCATGGAGTGATATTAGATTTAACAGACACGGTTTCATAACACTAAACGGGTTTTTGTCAATTTATTTTTGAAATTTCAATAGGAAATGAAATAAAGCGCTTCGTGGTGTGCTATTGTGTTTGTAGGAGAGGGTACTTGTGAAAAAGTATGTATGTGTACAGGGTGTAACATAAATAGAGGATGAAACCTAAGTAGCTTAAATCGTCTGCAATGTTAAAATGCAACAAGGAACAACTTCCGTGCGTTAAAGCGCTTTTGCCATACCTACTATTGGAATCAAATATAGCAGCTCACTTAGGACCCAAAAATTGATCTTCGGTGCTTTTGCAGCTGGCTTCTCTCGTTTTATGAGGCTATAGCCTCTTTATATCATTCTGTCTCCCGCTTTGCGCTGGAGGGAAGTCGAACTATTCATTTCTAACTCCTCCTTTTTTCTTTCTGATTAAATTCTTTGCGGGATCCAAGACAGTTAAAGCGATTCCCCGGGACATGCCTGAGCCTTACCGCTCAGTGTCATTTCATTGTGTGCCACTGTTGATCCTAGCTTACAGGAATTGCAGTGGTGGGTAAGAGGGAGGGACTAGTCCCGAATAGCTTAAATCGTCTATGAAACTGGACAACGCATAGAACATCCTACTAATATTATAAATGCGACAGTTTACGAGAATTGATATATGGATGTATAAATGTATGGATGTTTGTTAGTCTTTCACGCAAAAACTACGGGACGGATTTTGATGAAACTTTATTGTTGTTGCGCGGCGGTTAAGACAGTCGCTTCGCCACTTCTTGTCCCGGGTTCGTTTCCGGCGCAGTACAACTATTTGTGTACCATAAATAGTTGCTCTGATTCCGGATTTACTTTGTGTCCGTCAATTATGTGTTTGTAAAGTGCCCCGCGACACAGGGATTAATTTCCCTAGTGCCTTTTAATAGACACGCCCGTCAATGAAATAAAAAAAATTGCTTATAAATCTGAATAACACATAAGCTATAATTTATAAAGTTGAACGCGGTTGAAACCGCGGGCACAGTTAGCCATCTATAAAATACACAAAATAGGATATATTTCCGATAAAATGACGGTCAGCTGACGCATTTGGAAGGGAACAGACTACTAGACGGTTAGATTGCGCTTTTAACATTAGCTCCACTATTTATGTTACAACTTGTACACATATAATGGGTTTTAAGTAATTAGTGTTTACCCTATAAATGAATAAACGTCCAGAATGTTTACTAGATTGCAAAAAAAAAATTAACAACATTAAAAGGTTTAATAAAGGTTAATCCGATTTTGTTCGCGAAAGTATTTATTATTTAAGATTTATGATCGCGTATTTTTTTTTAAATTAATAAACATTCTGAATAAATAATTTTGGGAGTGGGGCCTAACTAATTAAAACCCTGTAAAGTGACTGGCGGGGTTATTAGGTATGTTCCTGAAGCCTTGCGGTAGTAATATTTGCACAGTATTGTTTGGCTATTAGTGGGCGACCATTTTCAGTTATTATGTCAATTCAATGTCACTGCGGATAGCGGCATTTTCAGTGTATGTCAATTTAATTGTATTTGTTCAATTATATTATGGTGCTGCTGATGATATTTCTTTATTAATTGAATTATATTCAATATTATTTTAAATGTGGATTCGTCAAATTTTTATTCAGCCGTGTAGTTTTTTTTATCACGGTTTCTTCTCCATATTACGTATATGGAGAAGAAATCGTGATGAAAAGCTTTTTGTGTCACTTAAATACTCAGACATTTTGTAACAATTTGGCTTTGATAGTTCTTTTAGACTTATTTTGTAGACAATTTTCTAATAACATTACGTAATTTGTTATAGAATCTTATACATTGCGCCATTAAAGTTACTTATGGCGACATTTACTTCCAGATTATTATTATTATATTATTAATGATTTATAATTTTGACCGGTGTGGTATAAATTAAACTGGCTTAAAGAAACATAAGATATATCAGCGATGGAAGGTAGGATGTCATCAAATCCAATTATTGTGCAATTATCGCTTTGCGTCTGAGAGACACGTAATAACCCCGCCACTTACATATTGTATAGAAAACACAGAATTGTTTGATTAACACGCACTTTAAGCACATGTGAACACAAATTGTTGAGTGATTGTAATATTATGTGTGTCTCATACGTAGAACCATCTACACACGGACATATACACACCAAAATCGCACAGGCTACCACAAGTTCATTTAGTTTACTTCCTTGGTGATGCTTACAGTTTTCCAGTAGATCAAATCGCACCCCCCCTAGCGGAAACTTCAATAAACTTTAAATGTCTATACAAAAAAAAACGGCAAGTTTCATCGAGTAATTAAACCATATGGAGTCGTGGTGGCTGCGGTGGCCGAGTACATTATTCTAGCGGAAATCTTAGTGAGTCCGTTTTCTTAGTTCAAGAGCAAGCTTCGCTTCAAAGGAGACCCCCAATGAGCTTCATAAAGAATCAGGACAGAAAAACGTCACAATTCCACTTGTGATAGTTCTACAACATATTGGCGGAATTAGATTTTTAAGCTACTATGACGGAAATAAACGAATAATTTTCTACAAACACAATACGATAGAAAAATGATTTGCTAAGTGATGACGGCATAGAATATCATCGCCCAATGTCATCCGTCATCATGGGGGGCGTAGAAATCGTCCGAGGGAATACCTACCAGAGAATGGGCAGTAGCGTTTTTCTGTGAACTATGACCATCAAACTGCGATCGTCAACCCGTCAGCCAAGTTCTTTGGGGAGGCTGACATGATGACAGTAGAATAATTGAATAAAGATGTTTGAGACATTTTAGGGGTTTATAAAACGCGATGCGAATGCATTTAAACGTAGCCTCGCTGTGTTTAGAGTGCCATGCTCCATTTTAATGAATAAAGGGTGTTTGCAGACGGTGATACACGTGCTAGCGCTGGTCGGCTCCCTGGTGTCGTACTTCGTGGTCGCCTTGTTGTACCAGGAAGTGTGCGTGTTCTGGTTCAACTTGCCGCCCTCCTCTACATACCGTTCTATGCGGAACATGATGGGTGATTGGGTGTACTGGCTGGTGGTCATCATTACGGCTGTGGCGGCGTTGGCACCGAGGTAAGGCTTTCTTTGTTTTGTTGTTATGGTAAATGCCCTTGACAATTCTCAACTACTCAGATTGTTTTTTTTAATAATGACGCATTTTTCTCCCCAAATATTTTACGATTAAGTACATGTTAGAAGGTTGCAGGTTAGAGATAGGTTTTACAGATATGTTGTGGAGACTGGAGCCGGCAGCATTTTTTTTTATTTTTTTATATAAAGAGAAGTTAAACTAATTACATAATATTTGATGCAATCATAAACTCATTAGAGTTTGTCCGTGCATCAGAATCATCGATTCTTTATAGGTAACCAGTTTTCTTATGACGATAACACACAAATTCAGTATACCCGCTTACACAGTAAAGTAAAATAAATTTTTATTTTATTTATATTTTCCGTAAAACAATCTTCTTTTAATAGTGTTAGTTTAATTTTTTTCATGTATGGGTATATTTGTAGGTGAGATATTTTTCTGAATTAGATCGCTAATGCCCATATGTTCACACTACTAAGTCCGTATAATGAACATGTCCGTGATACAACATGAATGAACATATAATATCTCCGGATTCATGTTGTTCGGGAAGGTATTACACAGCTGTACCTAGCTTTCCTTCTTCCAAGAGAAAGGCTTGGTGAGGAGATCTAAACTTTGGAAAAAGTTAAGTTTGCAATCTTATTAGGGAGTTTACGATTAGCGGCGCGTCATGGATTAGGCATTGTAGGTTTATTACACAGATATTATCTTTTAGTTGGTAGTGTAGAGTTAGTGGTGTATTTATATGTGGGCAGAAAAGTTTGGTGACACCGATTTTGTTTGGCAGATGAAGTTTAGTGAGTCATATTGGTTAGGCAGAGATGGTGGAAACGCATGGGTTTTTCATTCATTACGCAGAGAGGCTATAATGGCGCGACGGAGCTTGAGTTAAGCAAAGGTTTATATGACTCAATAATGATTCATCTTCCCAAGCGATGCAAAAGACGAAAGGCCCGCATCGCATAGTAACGTCGAGCGGAAGTTGCACAAAACATCCCTATAATTATATCATGTATCTTCCCGCCTTACTTACTTATCGTATGTATAGTGGTTATCCTAGTGTCAGAATTGTTCAAGCCACCGATTAAGCCTCTAACATGGATTACGTTGTTGTCTAATTGCTACAAGCGGGACCCACAGCTTGACGTGCCCTCCGAAGCACGGAGACGCTCAGATATTAAATTACTTTAGCGATCACCCATCTATGTACTGACCGCGAGCCTAGTTGCTTAACCTTGCTAATCACTTACGGACCGGTGACAGTATTTGGCTATGTTTTTACTTACTAGACTGAGCTTTCGCTCGCCTCTATAGTCAGGTGAAGCAGTGAAAGCCTCCTAGACTAACTGCAAACATCAAGTTAAAAAAAAACTGCCATTAAGGTTTATCGGTATCAGTGTTGTTACATGAGTAGCTAGTATTACGACAGCTTTTATACATTTATTTACTCTTACATCTATCTTTACAGGTATAAGTCCAATGCGATAGAGTGCTTATCTAAGTATAATACAATTTTATACCACTAAACAATTTTCACTTATAACTAATTATGCATAATGCACTTCTCGTGAACTCACTCAGAGAACACACAAATAGGTCAGTCTCAGCTGCTAAAAGGTTAAGGGTACGGAGAGGACGCGTCAGGGACGCCTCATGTACAAGATTAGTCCGACCACGCGGTTCCACTAGCGATCGCGGCCGTCTCCTTCTCCAAACATACCTGTCCGGGACACACAGGGTTATCAGTTCTAAAACATCTAAATAGTGGATTTAGTCTAATGATGGTTAATTTGCACAGACTGGCGTACCACGGCATCCGCAACTCAGTGCGGCCCGCGTCCCTGCGGCGCGCCGTGGCCGCGCGGCGCCGTGCGCGTTCCTTCGCGGCGCACTACCGCTCCGCGCCGCCGCACGCCACGCTCTACCGGTAAGTGGCTACCCCGCAGGTAGCTCGGCACATACCCTATGCATAATCTATTACACCAGGGCCTCTACCTGCTAAGTCGCCGAACATCGATTTCTTAAATGGCGTTCTAATAAATAAAGTTTAAAAATTACTTAATCAATCGTTAAATCGGCTTCCATGAGCACAGGTGACGTCATAAATGGTCCGGAATCTATTGTCAACGTTTGTGCCGATTTAATGATTCATGAAGTCATTTTTAACCTTTATTTATTTTAACGCCATTAAAGAAATCGATGTTCGGTGATTTAGCCGGTAGAGCCCCTGAACAGGAAGGATCTACGCATGATGATAGGCACAATTACCGGACACTGCACACTAAACAAACACCTCTTCAAGATTGGCGTCACAGACAGCCCCTGTGCAAAGGGTGCATTGAAAATGAAGAAACACCAGCACACGTACTGCTACACTGCAAGAGTGTTGCTTGCTAACGGGCAAAGTTCCTAAATGATCCGAAGACACTGCAGGAGGCCCTCAGGCCAGGCTTTCGTGGTCTACTGGACTTCTGGATGGAACTAAAATGGTTCGAGTAGCCAAACAAGTATCACGCACAATGGCCCAATTGGGAGGCTAAGTGCGGAAACCTATCGCCCAACTAACTAAGTAACTATACCCTGTGCAGATAGCTCGGCACATACCCTATGCATATTACTCAATTTAATCCATTAACCTCGGACTTAAGCGATTGGTAAACAACATTTAGTCTTCACGAAGTAGCCTCATTTTTTCTCGGAAAATAGTTTAGGAATAACTTCCGATGGCGGAGTTCACATAACCCAGTGAACCCTAGACCTCTAGATTCCCATTCAGGGGCTCTACCGGCTAAGTCGCCGAACAGCGATTTCTTAAATGGCGTTCAAATAAATAAAGGTTTAAAATGACTTAATCAATCGTTAAATCGGCTTCCATGACCACATGTGACGTCATAAATGGTCCAGGGGCTCTACCGGCTAAGTCGCCGAACTTCGATTTCTTTAATGCCGTTCAAATAAATAAAGGTTAAAAATGATTTAATCAATCATTAAATCGGCTTCGATGAGAACATGTGACGTCATAAATGGCCCGGAATCGATTGTCAACGTTGAAGCCAATTTATCGATTGTTTAAGTCATTTTTAACCTTTATTTATTTGAACGCCATTTAAGAAATCGAAGTTCGGCGACTTAGCCGGTAGAGCCCCTGAATCGATTGTCAACGTTGAAGCCGATTTAACGATTGATTAAGTCATTTTAAACCTTTATTTATTTGAACGCCATTTAAGAAATCGATGTTCGGTGACTTAGCCGGTAGAGCCCCTGGACATATGTATATTATGTGCATCAACATGTGTGTTTGTCATGAGTCCGGGTTTTAACACACTAATATTATAAAGGCGAAAGTTTATGCGTGTGTGAGTGTGTATGTTTGTTACTTCTTCACGTCTAAACGGCTGGAGCGATTTTAATCAAATTTGGTATGGAGTTAACTGGCACCCTATATTAATACATAGGCTATAATTTATAAAGTTTAACGCGGGTAAAACCGCATGGCACCGCTATTTAACTATATAAATATGTATTATTAGTATGGTAGTATATAAGTTATCTGGTTTTCATATTACAAGCTCTGCTTAGTTTGAGATGAGATGGCCGTGTGGAATATTGTGCTAGGATATTATTATCATATGTTATATGTTCAGGCTATATATTGAATAGGTACGCGTGAACTCTTTCTATGCCATTCCTAAGCAACTTTCAAATGCCTTGGAACTTAAAACCCTTCAACTGATAGTGGATTAAATGGATTGGATTGGAATAAATGGATTAAAAGTGTTTTGACTTTAATTTTTCTGTTTTTATATTAGAATTTTGTATTTGTAAATATAGGTTGTTTTTGTAAACTTAGATGGTATATATACCAAATAAGCAGATGTGATTTGTACACCATTCTCATGGTAGAACATAGTGCACGTAACCTAATTTAAGACCAATCACTGTATTATTACCTGTGCTTCACAAATAAATGATTATTATGATTATGAAAGTTAATAGTTGGCTAATTTGTGTGTGCAGAGCGACGGACGAGGACGGACTGCAGAAGCCACAGACGGACGTGGCGGCCATCACGTGACGGAGACACCTCCTCTTACATTGAACCTGGGCTGTGATCTGTCTTAGACCTATTGTAATATACTTGTAGACTAATATTTGTGCTTTTATACTGCAAAGCGGGACCAACGCGACCGCCGCCGTGACCTGAGTCATATGAGGCTCGCGTCCCACCGTTGCGGCTGGCGGGCTGTACAGGACCTGGCTAGCGCGGCGCGTCCAGCGGTTCATTTTCAATAGACTTTCAAATTTATAAGCAAACTTGAACAAGTATACATTTAGTCTTAAAATAAACAGCAATAAAAAGCCGCATCGAAATAGATTCATCCGTTTGAGAGCTACGATGCCATAGACAAAAATTCTCCGAAGTCAAACTTATAACACCCTTCTTTTTGCGTCGGTGGTTAAAAACAAACAAAAATATATGTGTAACTCAGGCGATCTAACTGATAAAAAAATATACTTATCTTTAATGATTTAAAGAATACTTAATGATAAAATAATGATTTAAAAAATTAAATATCTCAAACCAAAGTAAGAATATAACCAAACATAAAGTTACTACATGGCTTCGTCAACTCGACTATCTGGAAACAGAAAATCTCGTTACATATATCGTATAAATAAACAATATCTAATATTATCGTCTCATACTATCACTCACTCATTACTCACACACACAAACACACACACACACACGCACGCACACTCACACACGCACACACAGGAACGCAATATTTTTTGTTTCTTTTTATCTCTTTAAGTAATTTTAATTTTTAAATAACTTAATTTTTACATATACAGCGCAGCGACAGCCTCCAAAATGTAATTTGAAATAAGTACACGATTGTACACTGCCTCCCAAAATACAGGCAAATTAGCCTAGCTTGGGAATCAGTTTTCGACAACTTTTGCAATAATTAAGTACCTACCTATAAGGCTCTAAACATTGTACTGAAATGTAAGAATGTATGTATATTGGTGTCAATAAACATTATCTTATCTTATCTAATTATACGCATTTGTGGACATCAAAGATACAGTTTAAAAATTAACTTATTTTAAATTTTCTAAACAAGATCTCTCTCTCTCTCTAATTATATGTCAACTTAAGAAAACATTGAATTTCAGTCAGAGTGTTGGACCTCGGATTATTTTAAGATTAGACGATGTATACTTATTCTTGTAAATATATAGTCGGACCATTCCCGTCGCCAGACGCGCCGCGTTTCCAAGGCCGTAACCTTAGGTGTGCATTTACTGTTAAATTCGGCTCATTATTGCCAACTGAAAATTGAAAATCCGAATGTCATTTTTCCATTGGTAGTGCAAAAACATTATGTTTAGCTAAGAAAATAATTTATATTGTAACGTTTTCGATTGAGATTTATTCGAGGTCATTCTTCTTTCTTTGTAAATAAGTTATCGTTCGTGTTCAAATACATAAATACTTCTAGGTACCGGCACTGTTGTGCTTCCACTAAAAGGCCGTAACAAAGTCTAAATTATCACAGTAAATGCTACTTTATTTAACCGTAATAAAGTCACATTCGCTGAAGTGGCAATGGGCGGGGCACATAGCTCGTAGAGCCGACGGCCGCTGGGGCAGAAAGGTTCTCGAGTGGCGACCACGAACCGAAAGACGCCCTACAAGGTGGACCGATGATCTTACGCGGGTCGCTGGAAATCGCTGGATGCAGATAGCGCACCGGCAATTGTGGAGATCTTTGGGGGAGGCCTTTGTCCAGCAGTGGACGTCTTTCGGCTGATATGATGATGATGAAAGTCACATTTACATTGATGAGTAAAAGTTACACTGCGCATAAAAAGCCGACCAAGTGCGAGTCGGACTCGCGCACGAAGGGTTCCGTACCATAATCTGTAAAAACGAGCAAAAAATTCATGTTTGTGGTATGGGAGCCCCCTTAAATATTTATTCTTTTTATTTGTTGTTATAGCGGCAACAGAAATACATCATCTGTGAAAATTTCAACATTACAACATTTGTCTAACCATCACGGTTCATGAATACAGCCTGGTGACAGACGGACAGACAGTGAAGTCTTAGTAATAGGGTCTCGTTTTACCCTTTGGGTACGGAACCCTAAAAATTACCTATTAAGTTTAAGCCCTGCCTTTTTTAATAAAACTATTACAGTTAGTCTAGGAGGCTTTAGGCCCTGTCGTACTATCACTAAATAGCCTTAACAGAATCCCATACGTCTAGGTAAAAGTGACTTTATTACGATTGCATTAAAATAGCATTTACTATGACAAATGACACTTTATAACGACCCTATAGCACACGCATAGTGCCGCTATCTATACCTTCATACCATATCATCGTTTTTCCGATGTTGTTGTTAGTTACCATTTGTATTAAATGTTTGTCTAGCTTTTTAGTACTAATCGCGGCCGTCACACGAGTGTTCTTAAAGATCTGCCAATGTTATTGATTTTAATACCTTACTAATGGCCTTACTGCCATCGACTATAGCGCCAGCTATAAGCTATATAGCATACAGTTATTTGCGTTATAGCTTGTAACTATAGCTATATAACGTGAAACGATATTAGTTTAAATATTTAACAGTCTTTATCCTATTATGTGTTGCAAATTAAAATATCAACGAAGTGTTCAGAAAATTAGGTAATGTTTTTATTAGCAACGTAAAATATAATAAAGTTATTTATTATAATATTTTTCATTGTATTCCTTTCTGTGTGCCAATTTAGTTTTACCACTCAATACTGAATAGATTGACAGTTCTATTTATGCTCTGTTCTATTCATACGACCTATATTAGAAAGGGATGCAATGACATTTAAATAAGTAAAAGACATTGAAAATATTGCAACTAATATATTTACACGTAATATAACATGAATTATAAGCATGAAGCTATATGTTTCATAGCTTCTAGCTTTAAATTTATGTGGGAAATTATGTAAGATATAATTATATGCGGCTGCATAATTTTAATCCTAATTTAGCTTTTGGGAATGCCAAAAGTAAGCCTTCTTACTGACGAAGTAATGTAGCATTTAGGACGTATAAAAATTCGAACAAATATTACAATGGAATTGCTAAAAATGCTGGACGTATAGGCCCAGTACCATTTAAATCTATACTTGCAGACATTTAAATACACGACGTGAAATTTTTTCGCACTTTCGTCGAAACGGAGACAATACGTAGCAGAGTATCCATTTCGGCGAAGCTGCGAAGAAGTTACAGACAAGGTAATTCAAATTTGTGGATCTGTACCAAAACATTATGTACGTTAAATAAAACGTACATAATGTTTTGGTACAGATCCACAAATTTGAATTACCTTGTCTACCTCCTAATCAACTAATTTATGTAAAAAACATATAAAAATATAATTAACTTTAATATTCAAAGACAGCTACTAGCTATCGGAATAGTTGTAAGTTGACTTTGAAAAAAAAAAGGTTTCTTGCCAAACGTTCCGTGTATACCGCACATACATTGACTTTTAGTCGCATTTGAGTACTCGAGTTAGCATCCCTTGAGAATGGTCCATGGAGGACTGCAACACGTGCTGGGTATTCCGGCGCATGTAATTTCCATGTGCATATTTTTGCGGGCGGGATGGCGGTGCATATTGAATCCTGGCTTGATTAAAATGACAATTAGCGGAATTTAGACTACATATTAATATTTTATTTTGCACTTGAATGTTTTCCAAAAAGTTTCAATTAATTTGTATTTACAATTGCCATATGTATCCCTAATCGCTTTAACGGTTAATATTTCATTTTTTTAAGTGAAACTTCATTGGCGGCGAGTCGTTAAAGGGGACGGGAACATTTTAATGTTGCGTCACGATTTGTAACATGATAGTAAAGAAAATATGACGTAGAGAGAATGAGTGTATTCCGACGGAAAGGGAAGAAAATAGAGTGACCAAATACACAATGATAGAATAATAGGGCGCAACTTGCGTGTTTTGTACATGTACGCTTCAGACGCTATATATGAACAGACTTTTGAGTCCTGTGATTGTTTGATTATATCAGTGAATGGTTATTAAGGTGTTTCACTTCTATCACGCGTACGCGCAATAATTTTGGCAGACGTACATGATGTCGAATCAAAAAAATCAGATTATATACGCTTTGTATGTGTCGGTTGGAACAAGCATTATACAAATTTACTAAACTTATGTACAGACGCCAAAACATCAAGCTCTCCCAATCTGTCAAATTTCTCCAATTGAAAGTAAACCTTATGCTTATGTGATAAAGTTGAAAATCTATAAAACAAAGACAGAAGAGTAGCTGAATGTGCTGGCGTCTGTACAATCAACCCCATCAAGTACATTGCCCTAGAAAAGTGGATGTTATTATGTGTGGTTTATATTATTTGGTAGGTTTGGACGAAAATTTTATTCCATGATTCATGAATGACGAATAATTGATACCATGTTATTAATAAACACATTAATTTATTTAGTTAAATAGTTTGGCTTGTATAGAAAGTATATAGTAAATCTTGTGCAGTATTTCCAGCTATTAAGTGTTAAAATTTTATTAAATGTGTTTTCTGTGGTACGGTCAGCATAAGAATTAAGCTGTTTATTTATATGATTATTCTTCTCTCTTACTGATATGGGAATTGCAATCTTACTATTTACATATTTATCAGTACGATTGAACATAGCGTTCTTTCGTTCGATGAGGGTCTCGCCGAATTTGAATTAATATATTATAAATTGTGATCGCCAGAATTCATCTGGGTGAGGTAGAAGGTCTTTATCGCTTGCGATGCCACATGGGCGCAAGCCTCGTAAGCTACAGTAGCCACTTACCGTCACGTTAGTTGTGTTGGGTAGCGCTTGTCTCTATTGTCCCGGTGAAGCAGTGAAAGTCTTCTAGGATAACAGTAAATGTCAAGTTAAAAAAAGCTTCAGGTGGGCTGCAGGATGAGGACCTATTGTGATTCCCAAATAATTCAGTAACTTTTTTAAGTTACTTCTGTTGCTGACTGTACTAACTCGTTCATTATAATCGTTAGTATTATGTGTGCCAGCTTAATGATTGTTCTACGTGTGGCTAATGGTCACTCTAGTAGTCAGAGTCGTTCCAGCAGCCCATTCAAAAGGCTAGTAGCGACATATTCCACAAATTCGACGACTCAACACAGTTCAGCATTGAAATAAGAACTTTATTTGTATGTAGCATTAATAACATTTTACATTAATAAAGATACCTCAAAGTTTTGCACGCAACTATCTCCTTCGTGTATTGTTATGTTGAAAATGCGTTTCGGTCGACTTGTGTCATATTAATATTCCAAAATATTCAGAACAAATCTGCACAGTATTGACCAAAATAGAGGAAACGAATCTTGTTATGCTGACTATTTTGGAATATTCCAACCACATTTTTAGAACTTGTATGTAAATATGAAATTGACGTAAACTTTCTGAACGATCTATTATGGCAAAATGTTCTTTATGCTACATAGAAATAAAGCTCAAAATCGATGCAATGTCCTTATATATTGCAGTGGATGGGCAAAATTATACATAATAAAATGAATGTTGGTGAAATCGTGTATCGTAGTAGGTAATTAATAGTGTGTGATACCGATTGACTTCCTCTCAATAAATCGTTGATATTGTACGTAGCGAGAATTGCTGCCTTGCCAGATTGCTCCCGATATTGGGACAATCTTACGTGATAAGAAACGCACTCGAATAACTTAGTTCAATTTTTCATGGGTTTACTTACTGCCATAGAATGTGGCTCGCGGAGTATCGTTTTGTCACATATGTGTCTTCCATCTCGTGTCCCGCTTCCTCTTGCAAGATGAACGTTATTTCGCATACGTCTTAATTTCCAAACATGCTTAAAACGCTTGATCTTCCATTTGTACTATTGTGTGCATATAAATATGCGTTTATTATCATGGCTTGTAGTATTACGATATTAACTAATATTATACGTTATTTAAAATGTTGAGCACGTAAAGCCGTCGGTCCTGTGTTTAATCTGTCTTCTGTCGCGTCGAATAGCCGTTCCATCTAGGGTTCATATCTCAGGATTTGTCCTGAGATTTTAGGTATTTAGAATTTTCAATAAAATGCAGCCGCTGCCTTTTGCATCAAAAATATGGTATATTTATTTTTGATGCGAAAGGCAGCGGCTGCATTTTATTGAAAATTCTAAATGCATAATCCGCAATTTCGCATCAAAAATAAATATACCATGTGCTATTCATAAACAGTATGTTAAAAAGGCATGCAATGATTAAAAAATTACTTAATTTAGAATAGCGTAGATAACAAGTATCCGTCCAAACTGTCACTATTATTATTATCATTAAACAGTGCCATTTTAAATTTTACCTTGCGAATCTGGGCAACTCAATAAACATTCCATTAACGCTTCCCACTAATAAAAATATATACCCCATAATAGATACATACTTTAATTTAGAAATCTAAAAGAAAATGAGTATTATAACAAAGAGTATTATTTGAAAGTATTATAACATTAAAGTTTTCTTTCTAAAACAAGTGAAAGGGTGGAAGTGCGACATCTCCCTGCATGCAATTATAAACAAGAAGAGGTTGACAAGACTGAATGCCCACCACTCGTATAATCTAGATAAACTCCAATTTATTTTTTATATTAGACGTTTTGTAAATTATGAAAAGACCTTCCTGTTTGAGACTTCATATAAAATAAAAAAAGATTGAAGTTTATTGTAAGTCAAAATAAAGTGAACATGAAACAATCTAACTTCTACAAAAACACTGCAAAATATTAGGCATTAACCTTCCCAGCGATTCGATAAGATTTCTTATTTACATACATTATACGTTTAATTTTTTTTTGGACCACCAGGCCCTATGATGATATTAACGTGTCTATTACTTATTAATTACCCCGAATTAATTATTCCTTTTAAAATACGCTTTCCTCTTATGGACCAGTGTTCCATAGTTATGATACTATCTGCTACTTTTTGTTCATGTTTGCTTAGTTGTCATAATGATTCCGAACATCCGATTTGGACCACTGCTGCTAACTACCTAACACCATGCACAAGTCATACCTACTATTAGAGGACTTGGTATTGAGTCGGTTGAAATTCGTAAACTTACCTTATTCGGACAGTTCCTTCACGTGGTTAGTTGTGGGAGATGACAGGTAAAAATAGTCACGTCAGGAAAATGCATTATGCCTCCTCTATGCGACTTTCATTATCTGGCTCTTATTGCGCATATATCGAGATTTGAGCAGGAGAGCGTTGTGCGCGGCCGCAATACTGAACGCATTGAAATTAGGTGCACACTTTTTTGTTTTTTGATGATGTTCAAACACATACGTGATATATTGTCTTCTTGGAATTGCAAGGATGATGTATAGGAAATTCTGTTTCTTACGGGATCCCAAGACCGCACAAGATCATTTTGTTTCACTTAGATAATCTTGCAATGATTCAAAAGTCAATTGTTAACAACATAAAAGTGCCTTGAACGGTATTATGAGTGCGTTTCTCGTTGCGTTGTCTTCGCGTATAGATGATTCCTAAAAGATTTTAACTATTTTTACTATCGTTTCTGGTATTGTATATAGAAACAAATTATATTTCTATATTAAATGTAATGTTTGTTACTTGTACAGTAGGATATTTTTATATGAAACAAATCTTTGTGTAAATAACTTGTATGTTCTAAGACTGTTGTTTATGTTAGAGCTTCTAATTTGTTCAGTTAAATTAAACTAATAGGGTATTGTGATGAACCTGTGTATTTTCCAGTCATTTAGACATTCTTACTGACATTTATTTTATGAGGTTTCTTGCCAAGTTACTCCTATCTGTCGTCAGCATGGTGCATTACTCTAAAAATGAACGCGACATTTGTTTTAAAACCATTTTTGTTTCTATAAAACTCGCACAGAAACGAAATAATTATATTTTAACAAAACACAGGGTTATTTGTAAAACACCAACAAACTCGCAGGAGTAGATTACTAAAATCATAAACAAAAACATTTGTTCTACGACTTTTTGGAAAACACGCAATTTTCGACGGCCGAAAAAACGAGTTTTCCTGGAAACTTGATCAGCTGTTCGGCCAAAATATGTATGGAGTGTTCCATTTTTATTGTGTTTTCGGAAAAGTCGTAGAACAAATGTTGTTGTTTATGATATTAGTAATCTATTTTTGCGAGGTTGTTGGTGTTTTACAAATAACCCTTTATATGTATTTCAATAAGAAATTATATGCTTATCAAGTAATTTCCGTGTGAAAGATGATCGTGAATATGTTAATCGTGTGTAAGTACTGTACTCTTATTTATGTTTTTTAAGCACCGACAGCACTGAATGCGCGTTCGTTTTTAGATGATACATCTTAGTATAATATGGTTTAGATAAATTCAATCTAAGTTATATCGGCAATCTCCACTCTACGAATATTCTCTATTATGGAATAACATTGCAAAACTGTTATTCGAATAAAAATACATTGTTATTCGCAACAATAAGTAGAATGAAGATTGCAGTTATATAATTGTTTTAACATATTATGACTGTTTTGAATTTCATTGAACTTTTACCCTGGCAAGCAGTGGCGGAGAGAGGCTAGATATAAATAGTTGCCATTGAGAAACCAATGCGTAACGACTTTCATTTGCCATTGGTGTATATTTGTTACTCAGTTATATTATTTGACAACAATTTTAAAGGGAATATATTGTGATATCCTGTTATTTCTGATAACCATAAGAAACACTGGTGATTCTAGAAGAGTGTTAGTAGTAATTTTAAACATCATTTAGTCTTTCTTTCACTCGCTAAAATATTACAGATGTATTCGTATGGTCGCATCGAAAGGGCCGAGTGACACAGGCCCTAAAATATTGGGTCTTTAAATTGAACAGGATTAATGAAATATAACTGATGTTATAGACAGCAAGAGTTCTGCCCTAATTTTTTGTCCGTTATTAAGTATTCTAGTAACTTGGGCATTATTTTAATACATTACGAGACAATAGTAAAGCAATTGTGTCTGCTATATATGCGTACTACGTTAAATGAAGGACTAAACCGTAGTGTACGGGATCATAAATATGACGTCTGATGAGAGGGAAGCCGTAACATATCGTGTTACAAGAACCCTTCGCCACTGCTACCTAATTATAATTAGTATTTACTATGTAACTAGTCTCTTCAACGAAATGTATGAATTGTTGCTTCCTCCACCATATAAAGAAATCATGTTGATTAATATGTATACTTACTAATATTGTGCATTTATGTTATGTGATATCAAAATAAGAGTTTCTTAAGTAGCTCTACGAATATCACGTTAATGACTAGAAAATACATTACTATATTATAGAAAAGTGTTGTTTTATAATAATAACAAATTATTTAATTTCATTACAAATTTTGTTTTATTTGTCTCTTTTATAAACTTCGTTAATAATTTACAACATTCCAGTAAATTGTGCGAGCTACATGCGATATTGTGGCAAGCATCAAAAGTTACTACCTTAACATGTCGGACGGAAATAATATAATCATATTAAAAATTATACCTACAACATGTAATACAGAGAGTGTGGGACAATTTAGGAATGCACAGCGTGCATTCACTCGAAATGCAGCCTGACTGGGGAAGTACCTTACAAAAGACATTCCTTAATCATTTTAATGTTGTAAGGTCGCCAGAGCCCATCGGGGTGGGGGGAAAGGTCAGCAACACTTGTTTGCTGACTCTTAAAGTCAAGCACCCGCGATTCCTCTGGTGTTGCGAGTCTCCATGGGCGGCGGTAATCACTTACCGTCAGGTAACCCACTTGCTCGTTTGTCGCCGTCTGATACAAAAATGCATGGGTAGCGTAGCCATGTAGTAGATGGCAGAATCAAGTTTGTGCTATGTGCAGGAAATGAAATGACGAAAACACTTTCCCTTTCTTTAGTCGACTAGTGATTAGCCAATTCTTCTCTTCTTTTTGCAATTTAGGCCTCAAAAATAAACGAAATGCTGCCTAACTGAAACTGGTATCCCACACTTTGTTACATGTTGTAGACATACTCATCCAAATTCTCAATAGAGTACAGAACTTAGCGGATGCATTTAGGCCCAGAATTAATGACGCACGAACTATACAATTAGTGTATTGACTTTTGGATGCCATTTTCGGTCATTTTGTGGCTTTAACATAACAAGGTTTTTTTTATTGTTTTATAACGTCAAAAGAGCGGATCATTTTGAAAATACTAAGTAAAATTTATCTAAACTAGGATATATAATACATACAATGATTTTATATCCAATAATGTATCACAAGTTATGTATAAAATGTGATTGATGCGTGCTGAATTCTGGGCCTATTATACTATAAAAAATAATCGAAACATTTTTTTCTAGGTAAATATTAGAAGTATAAAGTGAGCCGCCGCCATACGGGGTTGCCATTATCAAAATGTGGTAATTATTCTTCATTAAATATGATGAAATTATTGACTATGATCTGTGAATTGAAACCCTACAATTTTTATAAAAAGTGAATATAAAGGTTGCAAAAAATGGCAATTTTCTTTTTTTGCTTTTATTTTTATCCCTGAAAGCGTTAGATACATTAAGGCTAAAATATTAAAAATGCACAATCTTTAATGTGAGATCTGATTATAAATATAAAGTAATTAGATAATGTCTTCTTATAGGAATATGACAAAAGCTGCCTTTTCATTCGTTGTCCACTTTATACAGTTTATATAATATAATCATTTATAAACTACATGAATAGGTACTTTTTCAAAGACAATAGAATAGTGAATGAAAAGAATGTGAGCAGAGGCGTTTCTTATAACTTCGCGCCAAACATTCAGGTCGGAAACAATGGTACTTAAATACTACAGTAGGGCCAATTTAATAGATCACGTTTGACATCTGTCAGTTACGAATAAAATGAATCGTAAAATGACCTTATTTGGTAATTATTACAATAAAAAATTATCGTAATTGAAAAAAAAATAGGAAATGTGTAGTTCTAATTGAATAAAATTTATAATATTTTATACCCTCTGGTTAAGGTTACGTTGTTGAATTTTGAAGTGTCAAATGTGATCTATTAAATTGGCCTTACTGTAGCAAACTGTAATCGTAAAGGCTATTCAAATATGTTGAAAATTCTAACAAACATTGAAATTTAAACTTATTCAAATCAACCTTAATTATAATCATGAATTAGCGTGAGAATGTTCGTCCTTTTCTTTCGAATGTAAAACGACGGTTGACTGACAAAGACAAAGCATTATGTAAAATCCGTGTTTTTAATTAATGGCGGCAACTGTTACACATAAAAAATATAGTAACCCAGCATTAAAACTAGCTGGCACGACCAAATAGAAACTCCAAATTAATTATAATCTATATGAATACTTTAAAGAGAAAATAGAAACAATTAAATATCTAAATTGCCAACATTAAAGCAAATGTGTCAACACGTATCCACTGTATGGACACAAAACAATAATCATATTCGATTAGTTAAATTAATACACAAGTAAAAACAAACTATCGACAGCCTCAGTTGATTTGACAGGCGAATTTAACACCCGCTGCAAAATTATGCTTTGTGTATATACATAACGATTTACCATAAAAAGCATATTTTATTAATTTGTCGACATAAAAATATGTCATTTTCGAGACTAAAGGTGAAAATAACTATAAATAGTAATTTATTTTACCTAAATTACAATTAAGTAAGCATAACTAATTGTTACTTTGTTGCAAAATGCCCAGACCTGGGGTTCCGACCCAGTGTTAGTAATGCAAAACGAAATAATGCTAGAATGTATCGAGTTCCAACAAAGAAAACAATAACAAATCATTAGACAGAGTTTATATCCTAACGCTACGCAAGATTGTTTTGAGTTAAGCTTACTAATAAGCTTAAAGTAAAACAATACATAAAACAAACTCGAATTTATAAAGAATCAAATTATGATTACTGATGCCTCTATGAATACTGATCTCACTTCTGAATTGTATAACGTATATAGTTCTGTAGCTATAGTAATAGGGTTTTAGTGATAAATATAACAATTATGTCTGAAAGTATAGCCGTCAGTAAAAATTAGGGTTCAATAGAACATTAGATAAAGAAGCATACATTGACATTCAAATCGAAATCTGCATAATTTCATTTAACAAAACATTGCATAACTTTTACATTCGAGGCGCTCATAGCCAAATACTCTCACCGTTCCATAAATGATCGGCGAAGTTAAGCAACTCTGCTCGCGGTCTATCTATAGATGGATGACCGCCGAAGTGGTTTCAGTCACATTAAGCTGTCGGGCTCGGTTGGAGCTAATGGCAACTGTCGTTAGGCCATGTCAGAGGCCTACTGTGCGGCTTGTACAACTCTGACATTAGTAAGTAAATATATTAAGTTATTTTAAGTAAGTATATTAAATATAGCTACCTACATATAAAAATGCCGTGATTAATCCTATTATGTGGAACCTATTCTCTTGCTTTACAAATAATTTAATTAAAATTAATATACAAATAATATCATCAATCGTTTTGAAATTAAAAGCCACGAATAGTCCATATGTGGCTTCAGGGATTCGTGAAAATACATTGGTAAATAGTGAACGTAATGTCATGTAAATAATACTTTTACAAATATATACACTAAATATACTACACACTGTTTATTATAGTATCGTTCACAGTATTAGATTAGTTAAACTTTGATTAAGACAGACATTTGTTATATTAAGTTCGTCATCGATAACCCAGGTCTGGCATTACAACAAAGACAAAAAAGTAAATTTGCACTATTAAAATAAATGTCTTCAACAAAATGTCTATAAATCTGTTACAGAACCAATATCAAATATAACACCAAAATTATACTGAAACTGTACCTACTCATTAACAAATAAAAGTAATTATTAGTATGATACGCAAAATTACTTTCGTCTAATCTGCTAAACTTATAAAGTATTCAAATAACAAGTGCTTTTAGTTAAGTTGTAGTTGAGTCTGCTGTCCCTTATAAAGTACTCAAGTAACAAGCGGGTTCAGTAAATATAATTGGAGACAACATATCTTCATACTAAGCTCGCTCGATGTTCAGTAACCCAGATATTACAGGTCTCTTCGCGAAAGTAAACCCCAGTGTTGAGATTAGTCTATACGACCTATTTGATCAATAAACTGATTTTGGAGCCGCGTTTAAACTTTCACTATAAAGCTGATTTTTAAATCCACTCCTCGAACGTGAATAAGCACGATTCATACGCATATACATCCCTAATATCTGTAGTTAACTTTGCGGAACATAATACTATAATATTATTATCAAAATAAACCGGTGAACTTTAGAACCTCCTCCTTTTGAAGTCGGTTAATGAGGTAGATGTTATTGACAGTCTTTTATTTCCGCTGTGAGATCGTGACCCAGCTGTCAGATGAGAGAGAAATATCACTCCAAGATAAGAATTCCTTAGGAATGTGTAATAATTATACAGATCTTTAAATATACCCAGTTTTGTTGCGTAGTAGGCATAACTTTGGTGTTAGATTGAGGTGCCATAGCAAAACCACAATCAATGTGATGTCAAATATCGGATGTTCCACGTCATGCTTCTATTCAATTTCACATTTTCTAAAATTACTGAAATTTGAGGACTGGGTTATATCTATGTCGGGAAACATCCGAGTTTTAACGCCACACATGTGGTATAAAAATATTTTTAAAAGCTAAAATCACAGTATAAATTTCAATATGGCATTGACCACGTCTACTGTCGATTCGTTGACTAATACAATGTCGAATTTGTTAAGGTAATTATTGAGGTTGTTTTCGGTATTGCGGCCTAAGAAGCCCACTTTGATGACGACATCGCAATGCTCCATGCCTTCCGCCATCCCAGCATCGCCGATATTATCGCCCATAAGGATTACATTGGACCTTTGCTGTACCATCTCGTAGTATTCTGTATTTTTTATAGCGGTCTCGTTTTTGTTGTATGTGTGGATCACATCTCCTTTTATGCCAACTATGACGTCGTTCTCGTCCATCGCCAGAAAATTTGATACTACCTGTAAGAATAAACAAATAAATATAAATATCTTGGGTCAGCTAAAACACTGCCATCTGATCCCACACGAGGCAGTCTGTACAGACGCCAGCACATCAAGCTACTCCAATCTTTCAAATTTCCCCAATTGAAAGTGAACCTTATGGTTATGTGATAATGTTGAAAATCTATAAAATAAATTTGACAGATTGGGATAGCTGGATGTGCTGGCGTCTGTACAAACAGAAAACTGATAAAACTACAAAAGTTTGTGAATTCATATTCACAAACTTTCGCATTTATAATATAAGTAGGTCGTTTGTTACTCTTCACACAAAAACTACGAAACAGATTTGGATGGAACTTTGTAATATAGCTTATATATCCGAATAAAACATAGGCTATAATTTGCTAAGTTCAACGCGGGTGAAACAGCGGGGCACAGCTAGTACTTATAAGTCCTAAATATATACATATTACAGATGAATTACACCCAGACAAACGCAAACGCTTGCTTTTCACGCCGGAAGTCGTGGGTTCGATTCCCAACCAGAACAAATATTTATGTGCATGAACATGTCTGTTTGTCCTGTGTCTGGGTGTAATTATCTATATAAGTATGTATTTACAAAAGAAAAGTAGTATACGTAGTATATCAGTTATCTGGTTTCCATAGTACAAGCTCTGCTTAGTTTGGGATCAGATGGCTGTGTGTGGATAATGTCCCAGGATATTTTTTTTTCACACAGATCATCCTAGCACAAAACTAAGCAAAGCTTGTACTATGGGTACCAGGCGACGATATACATACTTATATAGATAGATAAATACTTATATAGATAGATAAATACTTATATACATAGAAAACATCCATGACTCAGAAACAAATAATCGTGCTCATCACACAAATATTTGCACTTACCGGGATTCGAACCCAGGACCACCAGCTTCGTAGGCAGGAACATATTGTGTTCATCACACAGATTTCTCCTGCATGGTGTCGAACCCACGACATCTAGCTTACCAGTCAGTCACCCAGTGGTGACCAACAGGCCATTCACTAGACCAATACATTCCTTATTTTCACCTGGAGTCTAATAAATCTAATAACAACTAATATACATAGTTAAGGAGTCAACGAGTTACTAGTAACATATGTAGTCAAGGATCCAGTGCTCTACCTACCCTAGGATTCAGAACCCTACTACCTAGGAAACTAAGCAACTTTTAGAACCACGGTTTATTAAATGCTATGTATGATAAATAATATTCATTCTACTATAATCGCCAACTAAGAATAGGATCGCGCTTGCTGCCTACTTCACACGATAACTGTCAAATTAATACTGCCAGCAAAAAAAACTGAAAACAAAAATTATATTTTTTATTCATACATTATTTTATATTAAGGGTATATACCCTTTTTTTTCAAATCCTACTCATGTATAATTAATTTGGCGTAAAATTGATTAGAAATATAAAAAACTTGAACAAAAAATAAATAAACAGATAAACATTTTTCTTAATTTTTTACACACCGTACGCTTTGGTAATGAAGTTCGCGAGTAATGCAGAACAAAATGGCGTCTTGACAGTACTATTCTTATTTGGCTAGCATAGTACATGAAGATATAAAATTTTGCCTCCATTTTTAACTGATATTTTATAAGTAATTCAGTGTTATAGATATGTTGAGCCGAATTACATTACAGATGTTCTTAGTTAGGTAGCGAGTCTATTAATAATAATGGCACACAAGTTTCCCGCACTATTTATGTTACAACTTGTATAAATTAAATAATTTAATTCAACTGTTTCTTCAGATCTTAAGATATATCGATTCGATTCGTGAGTTACCCATTAGATACACTCTCGTATGACAACTACTTACAGCAATTTAATGTTACATACAAATCTGGCCAAAGATTCATGCACTGCACGGTAGGGTAAAAAAAATTGACGATTCCACACAAATGTAATATTTTAACGGAATAAATTACTTTTGAGTTTGAGTTTAAGAATATACCAGATTCAGAAATTCGAAGCATGAATAACTCCTAAAACTAAGTCTTCTTTAGCCTGATATCGTCCACTGCTGGACATTGGCCTCCCCCAAGGGTTTCTATAATGTTGCCATTGGAGGGGTTTGCCTTAGTCACCGCGCTTGGCATGGGAATTACTGACCGCAGTTAGGTGGTAGCTAGTACACAGGTGACGCTGCTGCGTGACTACCTGGTGTATCCCTTAGCCGCCTTTTACGACACCCACAGGTTGATATGGGGTGGCCCTAGGGTTGCCAACTATACTGTTTTGATCAGTATTATACTGTTTTTCACGAATATACTTTTAACTGTTGAACAAAAATAACGTATACAAAATACTGTTTACATTTATTTAGTCAGAGAGCGTTCACTGTTCAGTGCAGCGCAGCCACAAAGATTGTAAATTAGTAGGTTGTTCGAGAAACTATAAAAAATATGTATTTAAAACAATAAATACATAAAATACTGTTCATTTTTCTAAAATACTGTTTAATATTCTTTTTTTTCATAGACCTTAATATACTTTATTTCTAGTAAAAAAGTTGGCAACCCTAGGTGGCTCTGTTATTCTTTCTAGACCAGAAACCACACGGCTAAGTATAAATATAATAATAAATAAATAAATACGATGTATAACTGGCTTATATTTCTTGTAAATTCTAAGCAATAGCACAAGTTGTGAAAGTTTATTTAATGTGTCGTAAGCGTAACATGAACTCCACAAAACCAACAGACCGAGACTGCAGATTAGACCAAATAAAACGCTTATGTAAACAAAAAATAGTTTCTTAAATGTCACTTTAACCAACGAGCTGTAATATTATACAGTTTTCAAACAAATATATTCATGCGAATATTTTACCAATGCTAGCCTAATTTTAATTGGAAAAAGTTGTAAAGACTTCGCCACGTTGAGAGTACTTACGCCGTCTGTTAACCGGAAGAGTAAAAATCCTAGCACAATAAATAATAATAAATAATCGAATCGAGTCACGTGTGGTTTCGCAAATTGTTTAGGGAGTTCGATATAAGAGATGGAGTGAGGGTAAAAAGGATGGCGAGTGCCAGTTAGTTTGGATTAGATAAAAAAGCGCATTATGTGACTTTAGAAGAGTATAATATGTGCTTTGGAATTTCTTTATATAAAAGCCTGACCTCTTTCCGGTCGTGTCGCTAGGCGTCCCATCGGATCAAGAGAGTGATGGAATAGAAAGTGCTCCTGTGTTTGTGCACGTGTGTGCACAAACACATATTATAGTGCACAAGTGTTTGTGCACTATAATATGTCCCGCGCAGATGGCTAATCTCTATTGAGACCGGCCGCCGTGGCCGAAATTCGGTTAGGAGGACATGATATAAAAATTAATTGAACTTTAAGAATTTGTCTTATAATTTTGAACTCGGAAATCCCTAAGTTAAATTGAGATATGTAGGTAGCAGAGAGATGTATACTTAAGGACTGGAAAAAGAAGTATCTACTATGTCGCATATTTTGGTGGAATATTGTGTATGTAAAAACTACTGTGCTGAATAAATATAATGAATTTCAAATAATAAGATTATTGAACTAGGTTTAATGTTAAATACAAAACAAAGTTTCTCTAGGGAACTAAAATCATGTACAAAATCCCACTAATATTATAAAGTCGAAAAGGTAATGGCCCATTTAGTATGAAAAATATACCTACGGCGTACAGAAATGAAATATGGGGGGAATCAAAGACAAATGATTATACTTTTCAATGGTAAGTGGTGCATTACTGTGGCCGATGGGGATCATGAAATAAAATATAATACATTGTATTATTGCGCGACCGCAACAAAGCTCGGGTGAGACCGAGATAGCAATATACGTGTTATTTATTACCTGACCGAACGAGTTTGCTTTATAAGTGTCACGATGATATTTTTATTTAACAAAACAATGGCAAAGTAAGTCTGCTTGTTTCATTTTCAAGTCTAAACTACTGAACCGATTTTGGTTAAATTGCTTGCCCCGTAGAGATATACATGTAAAGAATGAGTATTTGTTTAATACCTTAGGTGCATAGCATAGATTAAGAAAATACATTATTTAATTATTTTTTATCTATCATGTCATGTCAAATTCCTATGAATAGACAAAAAAATATATCTTATATACATATTAGATTTGTAGACGCCCAGTGACATTTTTCCATGGGATAAAATAATATAGAGACGGGCGAAACCGCTGGTGCAGCTAATTATTATCCAATTTTGATCGGTCTACTGCAAGATCTTTTGAATTATTTTTTTCTTTTTACATATAATGAACAGTGGGCTATGCCTGCATTATTTGCCATCAATTTCGTTTTTGTACAAAAACATTTTTGAACCGGGTCGGATTATGGGCCATGACCTTTGAGACTGTGTGAGTGTGTATGTTTGTTACTTCTTCACGTCTAAACGACTGGAGCGATTTTAATAAACTTTGGTATGGAGTTAGCTGACACTCTGATATAACACATAGGCTATAATTTATAAAGTTTAACGCGGGTAAAACCGCGGGGCTTAGCTAATATAAAATAAGTAACGATAAGTATTAGAAATAACGTACCTTTACATTCGGTAAAAGAAACTTGGCAGCTTGTAAAGCGGCCACCACAGATTCTCCAAGGCCAGCAGAAAACACCAACACAGGGACTTGCCGAGTCTGGCACCACTGTATAATGTCGCACACACCAGTTCTGATGGGATAAAAAAAAATATTTTTATGAAGATGTTCAAAATAGCCAAGAAGGTTATATTTTGAACACAATATTCAAACTAATTACAATTTAAATTAATTACAATTAATATTTAAATTCTGCCCAAAATTACTTGTAGGTATGTAAAACAATAACTAACACATTTTATAGTAATATGAGGTCCTTACCTATGAAAAATTAAATTATTAGATTTAAAAAAAATATATTCATATTTACTTGATCGAGTAAATTAGGGCAATTGTTATTTTTATACCGGGACTAGTCCCTCGCTCTTACCCACCACTGCAACTCCTGTAAGTCAGGATCAACAGTGGCACACAATGAAATGACACTGAGCGGTGAGGCTCAGGCATGTCCTGGGGAATCGCTTTACCTGTCTTGGATCCTGAATCCATTATTCAACACCAATGGTAATTCGATTAAGTATATCCTCCTTTGTGGCACACAATATACATATATGAATACTCAAAAACTTAAGAAATTGTTCATAAAGTGCATAATATACCCACTTTCAGGGTTATTTTATCGAAGGACGAAGTTTGAGATGAATTTGCTCCGACTAAAACTTTCAAATTTCTATCAAGTTTTATTGTTCCATCCCTGGAAATTAAAAAGCAACGTGCGTTCTTCAACGGGCGAACAAACAAGTGAACAATTGCTTTTTTTAAGCAACACCATATTACTTAATCAATTTGAATTTCAAGTAAAATGAATATATCGATCATCAAACTAGCCTGTACCTATTAAAAATCGTTGATGGCAATTTCGTAGGTAAAGACCAAATACTTATTATTAAGTATAAAATTATTATCATTATCCTGTCTTACCACCAAATCTCAAGTGTTTTTGCAATTTACGAATAAGGGTCGTAGCACACATATTAAAACGGAAAGGGATCGTCACCGCCTCGCCTTTCTCCTCGGCGTCAAACAGTCATCCACTTTACGTAACGACGTAACGTAAGCGAATCAGAAGCTCCGCCCCGACAACTCGGCTACAGCTAGGCGACGTCGCGCTTACGGTTCGCCGACCGCTGGTTGACGGCTAGACGTGGTTAGTTCAATCATTTTTTTATTCGTATTTTGGTTTAAAATAAAATGAATAATACTTTTTTTACATGTGTACATGCGCCAGCGTTCGCAAAGGCTAACTTCACGGTCGCCTCTCTCGTGAATCGTACAGCACGTGCGGTAACGCAGACCGCGCGGGCGGAGAGTGGACGAAGATACGTAAGTTAGCGTACGGAGAGCCGTAATCGAGGGTACGGAAAGCCGACAGCAAGTCGAGCATGCACTGCACCGCGGTTCGTGAGCTTGCCAGAGGCGATGCGCTTACGTTACGATTCCGATTAGAGTGCGTTGCAGTAAGGAGTTTCATACAAATAATACTGAACGGCTCGAGTTGATACGGTGACGATCCCTTTCCGTTTTGATATGTGTGCTACGACCCTAAGTATAATGTTCTTATCGGTATATTTTATTAATATTGTAAAATCAGAAGTTAGATGAAAAGTTTACTACCTAAAGCATTCTATCATTTTTTCGGCTATATCCTCCAACTCATGACGAGGAAACTTCACACCTCTGAAAAAAAACCACAACAAAAATAATTAAAGGAAGAAATAAAATTAATAGGAAATAAATAACATAACATTTTTAAGAATCTCGGCATAATTATAAATATTCCGCTTTAGAGGTTCGAGCCTCGACTTTTTACTAACTGGTAACAGGGAGATGCATGACACAATCAGTTTTAGCAACATTTTGTGCAACTGCAGTCCGCTTCTGAGATTGCGGATTGGAGAGGGATTATTATCAATACGAATTATTAGGCCGTAGATGGCGAGAACGGGTGGTCGCGGTACGTGCGTGATCGTACTCTCGGTCGACACGTACCTACTATATATTGGATTATGTATAGTTTCAAGAAAATTTCTCATAGCCTTGACTTGGTCTAATCGTGATCTCCCTGTCATCGTGTCAGTATCGTGTAATAATATATCGTTATTCGGAGATAATCGTGTAGTAATACTCTTACGTGTTACTAGATCACGCTTGTAGACTATTGGAAAATATACAATTATCTAGTAACTGCTACTATTAAAGTTGTAAGTCAAATACAGGCTTCCGAAAAACTTAACAAGCATATGTATGACTCACAGTAACCATTTCTGTGATTAAAACTTAAATTAAAAATGCGGTGTTCCAGGATATATTATTATTTAGAGAAGCTATTTAGTGTAGGTATATCAAAAGGTATGGTAAGAATCAGAATGAGATACTTAGAAAACTTCAACAAAACAAAAAAAAAACAAATATAGTCTAAATTTTTCATCAAATTTCATCAAGGGTTGTCATCTAATTGGCATGATTATAGGAAGTAAATTTTTCTACATTTTGTTGTCTTATGGCATTCTGCCAAATAAAGTAAAATATGCTGAGTTCATAAATAAAAAAATATAAAACCTTTGAAGTATAAAAAAGAGAATGTTTAATCAATTCTCCAAACACACTCCACTAATGACTACTGCCGACATTGTATAAGTAAACAAAAATCGCCAGTTTTAACATGCATTTGACATCTATGAAATTTTTTGGTATGTTTTTCGTTCCAATACAATATTCAACTTCACATAACATCTTATATACACTATATACCTTGAACATCTTTTCTTGTTGTTTATTTACATACTTATTCCTGGCTAGACATTTTATCGTAGGTACACATCATTTCTAGCAGGAATGGCGTTTACGCGGTTTAAAAAAGTAATACTTTTTCATGATTATAGGCATATAAATACTTTTATATAAGTTAATTTGTGTTATTCTTAATTACATATACTCATTATAGTGAGTTTTTCATAATTTATCAGGTTCTTTAGGTTGATCAGTAAATGTCATTATATCTATCATAATTTATGCACTAAGCTATATTTATAATGAAAATTATGTTTAGAATCTTGTTCTTACTTGAGTAAACCATGAGCAGCCACATACCAGTCCACCATGTGTTTTGTCTTCTCCTCTACACTCATGAATGGATCACATTCAATGGGCTTGTAAATACCTGAGAGTCGGGTATCTTCATCTTTATAGTGCTGCGGTATAGAAGGACATTCACGGAACATACCTAACATTACAAAAAAACTTCATATAATTATCCTGTTAATTAATAAGTATCAGTAAGTAAAGATTATAATGCATTTTGCGTTTCAATTTATATGCTCATAGATTTGTTTTGTTCTTTGAAGAAATATAGGTTAATTTAACTTAACCTAATTTTAGAAAAATTTTAATAAAATTTATCTAACTTAACGTATTTTTTATTGTGTGGTGCAGTGGTAAACATTATACCTACCTTGTTACTTTGTGTTCTGGGTTTGATTCCCACACAGGTCAAATATTTGTATGTCCCATAAGTACTTATTCTTAGTCTGGGTTTGTTTAATGCTCATCAATAACT
The DNA here is from genome assembly GCA_951640165.1 of Pseudoips prasinana. NCBI lineage: Eukaryota > Metazoa > Arthropoda > Insecta > Lepidoptera > Nolidae > Pseudoips > Pseudoips prasinana. The sequence continues at coordinate 14,057,137 of OX621239.1, forward strand.
ACACTGGGATATATTTGAAGCAGGAGGCTTCTCCAAAAAAGGTTTTTTAGATGAGGAACACCTTTCAAGAGAGTTAATCTTATATGTGATCAGTTAAGTGTACCAAGGTAATAATTTAAAAAGAGGACAAGTTCATAATTAAGACACAAATTAAATAAACTACACCAGAGGGAACCATTTTTGGATATGTCCAAAGTCAGTTTTTAGTTAGGAAACTTACCAAAACTCGTGAGCACAGTTTTTCCATTGTCCATAGAGTGTCTAGTCAAAGTATGATCAAAATCTGTTACAATTTGTAGTTGGTTACTACCATCCTCAATAATTTTATTAAGTTTTTGTAATAATTCCTTTTCATTCCGTATGTGAACATTGTCTCTCTGTAGTTCAGGAAAGTCACTGAGACTTGATATGAATTTCATTGCTGTAAATAAGACATAGAAATCAATAACAACTAATTTAACTTGTTACAATTTCAAATAACACAATTTGTGTTATTAAAAGTAGAGATAAGATTTTCTATACTCAGTTAAACATAACAAAATACAAACAGAACCTACAGACTGGTAATATAACAAATAAATTACAGATAAATAAATAGCTAGACAGTCACATCAGTGTGACTGCCTTATAAACAGGTGAGCTGAGGGGCAGCTTGATTACATCAATCATGAGAAAATTATACTTATACACCATATTGCAATTTTTTGCCATAAGCCTAAAACAAACTTTCTCACATTAAATGAAATGCAACGAATTGAATCTTGTGTAAATAATACAGAATTTTAAAGGAACAGAGATTATTAGTCAAAGTCTGTAACATTATTTATCAAATCTAATCAAAACTATGACATTTTCATGTCGCAGCTCATTAGATTCCCATGCAAAACGGATTTTTGTGAGCATGAACATTAGATAATTACACCCTATATAAGTATGTATTTACAAAAGTAGTATATAGTATATCAGTATCTATATAGTATATCAGTATCATTATAAAATAAGAAATATATTAGTTATCTGATTTCCATAGTACAAGGTTTGCTTAATTTGGGATCAGATGGCCATGTGTGAATAATGTCCCTGGATATTATTTTATTATTATAAAAAAAAACATAAAAACATCTATCATCTCTTAAATGTGTGCTGATTTTCTGATTTATAGTTGTTTAGTTTGTATTATGTTATGCAACATCAATTCCAGTTAAGCTTTAAATCACCATGCTGCAAGTTACCTGTTTACCAACATATGGAAAAACACATACAAACTGCTAATAATTTGTTAAAGGTGTCCTGATTTTCAGATCTACAGTTATTTAGGAGTTTTCTGGCAGTGTTTCCCAGTAGCTGCCACATCACTGCATTGTGGGATAAAACGAAATGATTTTGAATGGAATAATTTTTTTATATTTAACATATTTTTTTATTTTATGAAGCACTAATTCCAGTTGAACGTTTAAATCAACATGCTGTAAGTAACTATAAAGGTGACCTATGTTACATGTTAACTAACAGATGGAAACTTAAGTTTGTATCTTGAAGTAGTCAAGTTGATTGAATTGAATAACCTAAATATCAAAATTCCTCAACTCTAAGTAGAGGACGTGACGTCTAACATTGAGATGAACAGATTTCCACAAAACATAAATAAAAATCACCATTCCATCCAACTGGGGACCGTTTAGCGGTCCACCCGTTTGGGAGCTCTGATGATATACAGAGACAATACAGAAATAAGTTTCAAACGAATAGAACTGCTCTTTATGTGACCGCAGCTAGAAGAACCTGAGCTAACAAATATTAACTCATATATTATATTGAGCTTTAAAATAGAATACCTGATAAAGTAAATCGCAGCAAAGGATGACTTAAATTTTGATATACTCGTAAAATTTGAAAGTATTTTCTTCACAGATTTATTTTTATTGAGTTTTCACGTAAATTATGGATTCAATTAAAAACCCACGTACGACCTTCACCGTTGCAAAATAATTCACATAGAAATAATCAGTAATCAGTCACTCGGACAGAGAGTATGATAGAAATTATTGTTTTCCTTCCCTTCAAAAATTACAATCGCTAGGTGGTCTGTCAAAAAGACAAGTGTTGCTAGCTCAAAAAGAATAAGTCAATAGTGGCCATTTACGTAAGCTTGAAAACGTTCGTCACAGGTTGTATTGGTGGTCCATGGTTTAACCATAGACTTACATTAACTTCGTCAGGTTCGTGGGTTTAACGTAAACGTTGTGCTTATCTTTGGTATGTACGTATGGCGCACCGGTCTGGTAGTATTAAATAAATAAAATAAATAAATAAAATAAAATAAAATCTTTTTATTTCAGACACTTGGCCCATAATATTGTTAGTAAATTACATCTTAAAAACTATGTTAGTAATAAAAAGTTATTAATTTAATTTAGATATCTGCCACACTCTGGGGCTCCAGGTACACGCACTTGTACTTGAACCCAGTGCCCCAGAATGGGACTGACTATCTTCTGACTGAGGACGTTTAGGATGGTGTTGCGGCTCCCACGCGTACGAAACATCAGCGAAGCGATCCGGCGTCGCAGCACCGTGTGAAAGCCGTCTGTGTGGGCGTACGCAAACATCGCAGACGCACTACAGAAGTGTGGGAGCCCCACCAGCACCCTGAACGCGTTGTTGAATTGTACTCTGAGAGCGTTGATGGCCCGCTGCGTGTAATTGACCCACAGACTGCAGGTGTAGAGAGTTTGGCAGAATGCTTTAAAAAGAGCGATCTTTACCCCTAAGCTACACCTCGCGAATCTGCGTGCCAACATGTTACAGCGGACCGCCATCGCTCTCCTCTCCCTTTCGATGTCAGAGTCATCTTTTAAATCCTCGGTAACCACATTAAGCAGCACAGGTGTCACAACCCCCAGTTTACGACCCTTGGCTTGAAATACCAGGAGCTCACTTTTTTTGCAATTGTACAGGAGGCCGTGAACCCTCGCATACTCTTCACACACGCTTATCAGCTTCCTGAGAGCGGCTTTTGATGGGCAGAGCAACACCATATCGTCTGCATAACTAATACTGTTGATACAGTGACCATCAATTGAGCATCCTACACCGGTGTCGCTCAGCTCAACAATCAGCCCGTTCACGTACAAGTTGAAGAGTGAAGGCGAGGTTAACCCCTCCTGCCTCACCCCACACTTCAACCCGTACTCGTCAGAAAGTTCACCAAGCCATTTGACCTGGTTAGTTTGGTGGCCATACCAATATTTAAATATATTAATTAACTCAGCCGGCACACCTTCATTCTTCAGCTTTTTCCAGAGAATATCATATCTAACCAGGTCAAATGCCTTGGAGAGGTCAAGAAAGGCTGCATAGACCGGCGTTCTCCTGTCTGTGTAATACCCGACGGTCTGCTTGAGAGACATAACTGCACATTCTGTCGAAAGTCCTGGCCTGAAGTCAAACTGTGCATCATGCAAATTGAGGTGTTCTTTCAGCTGTTTCTCAAGCAGACCATCAAGCACCTTAGCTGTGGTTGTAGCTAATGATATCGGGCGGTAGTTGCACTTGTCGGAATTATCTCCCGTCTTGTTTTTAATTATCGGCACTACCACCGTCTTCATCAGCCCAGCCGGCAGGTAGGAATGCCTTATACAGAGCGTAAATAACAGCCCCAAAAGCCTCGGGAGGTGTGGCCCCGCATGCTGAAAATGCTCGATACTGAGACCGTCGTGTCCGGGTGACTTTCCTCGAGTCATGCCTTTTATTATTAGAGCCACTTGTTTTGCTGTGACACGCTCAGGCACCTCTGACATGACGATCTCAGCATCCCTGGTCTGGTCACCTTTTAGCGGAGACTCCACTTGAAAGTGACATCTAAACATGTCAGCAATGTCTTTCGGATCGCTGATGCCGTTGATACTGACAGGGAGGCCAGGCTTTGGGTTCAAATGTTTAGTTTGCTGCCAAAATCCTTTAAAATCTTTATTTTTGTGTTTGGCAGCTAAAATATTCATTTTAATTTGTTCTTGGTGACTCTGACAGTAATGTAGGGCACTTTTGAACTGTTTTTTTGAGTTATACATTTCATTATAAATATTACCACTACTAGGTCGACCATCGCACACCCAGGTTAAAAACTTCTGTCTAGCCTCCCTGTGAGCATCACGAACATACTTGTTCCAGCCGACAATATGACGATCGCGGTGTCGACCGCCACTACCTACATAACTGTCCACAGCAGCCTCCTGTAACACTGCTATAATGTCACCATAAAGCGTATCTATCGCTGCCAAGTGATCCTTGCCACTATCACTACACATACTATGACTACAGTGTTGGAATTCTTGAGGGAAGCCAAATTCCCTTAGTTTATTGTTACAATATTTTGTATATTGTTCGGTTTGACTTAAGTCCCTGTTACCCCATAGAACTTTATTTGTTTTGGTGAGCTGTGGCGTACTGGTTCGACTAGCTGACTTTATGTTACATTGTATCTCAACTGGATAGTGATCTGACCAGAAAATGTCGTAGCAAACCTTTACAGACGACACCGTGATTAATGCAGCATCCGTAACAACACAATGGTCCAGCCATCTGCGGCTACCGTGCGCTTCACTCACAAAAGTATGGGTATGTGAATTTGAGCCCAACATTTTTTGGTCGACACAAGTCCAGTTCTGTTCATCACAAAAATTTTGAAGTTCATTGCCAAACATTTCCCCCGGATGAGCATTAAAGTCCCCTAAAATAAATACATTTTCAACGTTATTATTCTCAATTATTGAGCTATCTCAACAATAACACTCGCTTTTTTGTAGTGTTAATAATAAGGCTATACGCTATGTGGCACATATTTCTAATACAATAGTACGTATAGCTAAATAATGGCGTACCTAAATTAACTACATTAAAATTAATTACATAATATTAATACTGACGAAGTATGGTTTATTATGAACAAGTTCCTATTACACTAATACAAATATTTCTCTACTCTGGCGTTGTTATTTTGTCTTCTATTTCAATATACCTCCAATTTCGGCATAATTACTTGTGATGATAGGTCATTTCATTTTTGCGTATTATATCTTTCGCTCGTGAACCGACAACTTATTTAATACTAATTGTGATACATTATGACTCCAAAAAAATCCACTGTTTAGTAATTTTTCACAAGAATACCGAGTGGACGCAAATGTAAACTTTGTTTCCTAGAAATAAAAACAAAGGAAATGCAACAAATTTGGCCAAACACTTTTCCATTTCATGAAAAAGTCAATCAATCCAGTTGTATGCACTGTGAGGGTTGTATTGATGACTAAAATGATTATAATTCTGTTACTAAATACCTATTACAGGCCCGAATCATATTTTGATCAATGTACAGCCTGACAATGACCCGCAAATTGCTAAAAACGTACGAAAATTAGAATTTCGCGGGCTACCGTGAAGCTTCCCCCTTAAGTATGCTTTCCGCCTTATTTTTGAATGCCTTTAAAAATTTTATTCATACGATACCGGTAACCGATAATCGGTGGTCGTCAGAATGGCGGGTGGGAAGTCATGAAATCGAATGAAACATGCTCTATTATTTAATAATGTTTTAGTAGTATTTAGTAGCTCATCAGCAAAAATATTTAGTAGTATTACAGATAGGATACGAAACGAAAAACAAAATCCGCCACCAAGCTGATGTCAGGTTGGCGGGTGGTAATTATGCGGCGTAAAATACTTTAGATTTTTATATGTCAGACTTAAGTAGTCCATTGGTAGGTAAATAAAATAACATTAAAGCTTATCTACGTGTTAACAGTTCACAAATCAAAGGCATCACACTACATTGAATAAAGAGTATCGATACTATGCATTACGTGGATCGTAATGCATAGTATCGATATAAAGCACCTGGATCCCTAGCCGGAACCAAACCATAATAAAACAAAAGAAGTAAAGAGTATGAGGTAGGTACCTATATTTATTTATTTTTATTTATTTAATTCATTTTATAGAAGGCTTACGGACTAATAAGAAACTATGAATATAACAGAAATAATATGAACAATTTGCCAATTAAAAGCCCACACATGTAGGTTTGAAAAAAAAAGAATTGCAGAATTTTATACAGTAGGTAACATAAAAAAAAAGAACAAATGAAAAAAATCACACAAAAAAAGAGAACAACGGTAAAAATAGAAAAAGAAACAAGGAAAAACAATCACCAAGAATAAAAACAAAACAAAATATGTGAGTCGTCAATTGTGTGCCAGTTCGGTATCGGTGCATTCATTGAAGTAAGAATTGGCTAATAACCGTCTCATAGTCGCTACACTGGTGCAGAACAAGTCAATATTAAGGTCTCGCGGAATCCCATTAAAACTAACTGCGCTTCTTCTGGAAAAGGCATTGCCTCTATAGTTTGTTGAAGCGAAAGGAACATCCAATATAGGCCGTTGACGAAAGCCTATCAGGTTTGTGCGTATTGAGATATTTGCAAGAAGTTCAGCACAATTAACATGCCCATTTGCAATTTTATGCAAAAAACTTATGTCCCCAATACGTCGCCTAAATTCCAATGGTAGGAAGTGAAACCTTTTGCATCTATGGTCGTAATCAATTGAACGCTGCTGAGCCTTGTAGTCAAGGTATCGTAGAAATTTTTTTTGGACACCTTCAATACGCGACTTATAAATATCGTATTGAGGGTTCCAAACATGGGACGCATACTCTAAGTGGCTGCGTACGAATGAACAGTACAGTATCTTAACTGGTTTCAGAGACCGGAAACAGGACGTGTTCCGTACTATGAAGCCCAGAGCTTTTGATGCTTTTTTTTGACAATACTATCTATATGTTATATAGATATATATATACGGGTTCTTGTAATTGCGACGTTGTGCAATAGATGGCACTGAACAGGAATAGAAGCTGATGCCCCTATTACCAATGTAAAATGTAGGTACTCTGTATCTGGTGTCTATAAAAACGATACAACTTTAGACCAAGACTTGAACTGCGTAATATAATAGAAACGTATTTTAGTTCCAACTCAATAAACCAATCGAGTGCAACTACAATTGCACATGAATAGCGCTAATCACTCAGCTTTAGGGTAGGGAGGGGGAATGGCGTGCACTTAAGAAAAACATGGTGTATTTTTGTAAAGTGTGGACCAGTCTTTAATTATCGAGTAATCATCTATTTAACATCAAAAGCATATATCTTTGACCTGAAATTTGTAGGAAATCATAATAAAAAAAACATGTTTGACCGGCATTGCCCCTGACTTTGGGTAATGCCGCTCAGGATACGGGGTAATGACGTTCAATCATGTTTTTTGTTATATAACAAGTAAGATACTTTTTAATTAGAGAAATATTAAAGTTTCCAATCACAAATTAGCATCAATTATCCCCATTTGAAGGTAAGATTAGCCTTTGTCAATTTAACAAATATAGTAAAGTCTTCGATTTCAAATCAACTTCAATTACTACAATATAATATGAATAAATTATTATTATAACAGGTAAGACAAACTAATAATTGCAGATATAATAATAAAATAGTACTTAATAATTTATTTTCTCACACAAATCACAGATGCATCCATCTGGCGAATCCCACCCAAAACATATAGCATGAGCCCACAGTCCGCAGATTGTGCAGCTATACCACAACTCAGAACTGAAGAACATTTTTGATTAGTCATCGTATTGAGTTTCGCTATTTTTTTTCTTCTCTTTATCCTCTTAAATAATTTTCATAGAGCCGCAGTTAATATGGTAGCGTGTTGTTATCGCTTTCTTTGACCTGGCATAGTAGATGGTGCCATAGCTGGTGTCGTTGCTATATTAGCAAAGGATACCGGAGTTCTTTGCAAGTCGACAAGTTTTTGGTTATAAACAACTGCCAAAACAGATTTAGAACATTCATCCTTATTTGATTGACCTGCCAAAGGAGAAATACCTATGTACCGAAAATATCATCGAATTACTGCATCTAAAAAATTCTGTTTTCAGTGATGTGTTCAGACTCTTGTGTCCATCAGCGACGCTGTCAGAAAATCTTGATTTTCATTTGGACAAACCTCATTGAATATGGCATATCTACAACAATAAAATATAAGTCACTAAGGGGTAATGGCGTTCAGGTGAGCGGTATATCCTAAACGGTCATTTAGTAATTATTGTGAAAATAGGTACAATAAAAACATACACAATTGTTGAAAATAGATTGCGTTATCAGAAAATATGATGGATTTATTGTCAGAAAAGTAACATTAAGAATTAAATAATCATTTTACCTAAATGATTGAAGTTTTAGACTTACCGACAAAATCACCTAACCAATAACTAGATCAGCTCGACCACAAAAAAAGAAATGCACTTCTCGGTCGCGGGTCGCCCGACGTGAGCTGACTGTCCGTATGCCAAAGATATTACAATATGTATGCATAGCCAAAGAGTATTTAAACCTACATGCATAGTATGCATGGCTGTCTTTTAAAGGCCCCCTCCCCTCGCACTTCACAGGACAAGGCGTGTTGCTACGTTCATTTTTGACAGAGTTACAGAGGTGAGCGCCATTACCCAGTGAGCGCTTTTCCCCCTCCCTACCGTAATTACCCGGGACCGATGTGTAGCCCCTAAGCGCCAAACATGAGGTTTATTTATCAACAATTATTTTTGTAGGGACTAAGTAAACTGTTCGCAGCGTACTAATACCTCGCGGAGGGTGCGGTAGCGAGGGGAGGCCAGGAACAAAATATGATGGATTTATTGTCAGAAAAGTAACATTAAGAATTAAATAATCATTTAGGTAAGTTTTAGACTTACCGACAAAATCACCTAACCAATAACTAGATCAGCTCGACCACAAAAAAAGAAATGCACTTCTCGGTCGCGGGTCGCCGACGTGAGCTGACTGTCCGTATGCCAAAGATATTACAATATGTATGCATAGCCAAAGAGTATTTAAACCTACATGCATAGTATGCATGGCTGTCTTTTAAAGGCCCCCTCCCCTCGCACTTCACAGGACAAGGCGTGTTGCTACGTTCATTTTTGACAGAGTTACAGAGGTGAGCGCCATTACCCAGTGAGCGCTTTTCCCCCTCCCTACCGTAATTACCCGGGACCGATGTGTAGCCCCTAAGCGCCAAACATGAGGTTTATTTATCAACAATTATTTTTGTAGGGACTAAGTAAACTGTTCGCAGCGTACTAATACCTCGCGGAGGGTGCGGTAGCGAGGGGAGGCCAGGAACACGTGCGGCCAGTTATGGGCCCTTAGCCCCCGCCTGATAGGGTTGACCTGACTCGATTATTGTTTTATTATTGTATGCCCTTATGATAACATATTCATTGATATTTGCTTAAGTTCAACGACATAAAGACATCATTTACTGCCAAAGAAGCTCCCATTGTTTATACCTCCTCAGTTTCAGACCTATAGGTACCCTTGATATCAGGAATCCTCGGCGTTGTCGTCGAAAGTGACGTCAAATTTCCCGGTCATCTGGGATACTAGGACCAAAGCGCTGGGTGTCCTTCGGAGAGCTAGGTGATACTTCACGTGGGTCATCGATTCCAATTATATAAGGTGCCCATACGCCCACTATGAAATACTGTTGATACCCTTAGGCCGGATCACCACAGTAACAACTTGTTCCTTTGACCCTATTCAACGTCGCGCAGCTCGAATAATCTCCCATTGCTTGTCTTGATCCTCTTGCAAGAAGTAGTAGAAGAGTAGAATGCTAGGTCTCTATGTGTATAATATAACCTGTAATATACATGCCGCTATATTCCGCAACAGACCCTATCACCAGAGGTGGAGATATCATCCATTTAACTTGGATGAATGATTGTCTTCCACCATGCGTTTCACAAGAAATGTTTTACTGCGCACTAATAACGTCCTCCTAGCCGAATTTCGGCCACGGCGGCCAGTCTCAATAAAGATTAGCCATTTGCGCGGGAAATATTATAGTGCTTAAGTGTGTGCGCAAAACCAGGAGCACTTTCTATTCCATCACTCTTATGATCCGATGGGATGCCTAGCGACACGACCGGAAATAGGTCAGGTACAGGACCGACGGCTTTATGTGCTCTCCGAGGCACGGGGGTATAATACCGCCAACTCCCAGACTTTCGGCCTGATGCTGAGTAATTTTTCTTTTTACAGAAAAGTCCCAAAATCACTTTTGACCCGACCCGGGATTTGAACCCAGGACCTCCTTCTCTGTGGGTGAACACGCTGCCGCTAGACCAACGAGGCACTACTCCTTTGTGGAATCGATTACTGCAGAGATATTTCCTATTCGGTATGACATGGCAACCTTCAAAAAGCGAGCCTGTTCCTTTCTTAAAGGCCAGTAACGCATTTGCCGCCCCTCTGGTGTTGCGAGTGTCCATGAGCAGCGGTGATCACTTAATATCAAGTGACTCGCTTGCTCAATTGCCTTGCCTTTAGCACCAGTTCTTTTTCCGTTGCCGGGCCGCAATTTCACCAGAGAATAATACACTAATGAAAAATGTAAAAACGCGAGTTTATATACAGTATTGATTGCTGATTTGCATTTGCGTCAATCGACGATTATTGCAACTTAGCAGTAAACAGTGGAAATATAGGGATTTACCCTCCCAAAAAATTGTATTCCCTATTATTAAAAAGGGCCCAAAAGACCTTATGAAATCTATAAGCATACGTGAGTAACTATCCATTAACGTATCCCAAATAATTTCTGTTGGGTTGCCTAGGACATAACTCCTATTGAACACAGTAACCGAGATATGCGAGAGGAGCTGTTCGGAATCAAAAAATCTAAGAAATGAATTAAACATTAAGTTTGAAAATATTTATTGTAATACATTAATTTTTTTGTAGTTTTTCTCTTCAATATCACAAAAAGTATACAAGTTAATATTGGGTTTCACTGTATTACAACCCTATAAATTATGCATTAACAGAATTATATATTATAATACCTACTTAATAATTATAATGATTCTATCTAATGTTCTACCTTTTGAATGGCGGTAAGAATGGGAATGTCCAAATTAGAAAATGTGAAAAGAAGGATACAAGATTATTATACTACATATTTCGTATCTGTGTTTGTGGGTAATTACAAGAAATAATTATAACTATTTATTTATATCTGTACTCGTAATGTTGCCTCATTTAGATGGGACAGTAATAGGAAATCAATGTTTTGTAAAAGAGAATTTGATTCCCAGGAATCAACTTACCGATGTTACATACAAAATCTAACTGCATTCAATGAAAACACAATTTTTACAAGGCACTTGGTACTAGCATTATTTCTTGTATTTGTTTTACGTCGGTTTTGGCCAACGGTTTCAAACTTTTTAGATCTTCAGAACTAATGGTCCAATGCTAAATTCTGACGTCAGTTTTAATAATAATAGTATCATTATTGATCGATGTTGATATAAGAAGAGTCACTTTTTTATAATATGAATAGCATAGGAATCAACAAGGTAATTCTATTATAGTAACTGAATGCAGTTTTAGTTTTCTTGTAACTTCGGTGATATGATTGCTTCGAATCAAAATCTTTATGTACCAACTTTCCTATTTCACCTCGGTAACTCATAATTACAATATACCGTATAGCATACGGATCTAAAGGAATCTAGGATTAATAAATATCACACGGTGTACACTAATGTGTGGTTGGTACTCCTTGATTTTCTTGGATCCGAGCAGAGTGGAATTAGGACCATGTTTGGGAAGTACTAATTTTTCATTCTCTTTCATTACAAGCACGGTCTGGGACTCTACCGGCTATATAAGTCGCCGAACATCGATTGCTTAAATGGCGTTCAAATAAATAGAGGTTAAAAATGACTTAATCAATCGTTAAATCGGCTTCTATGAGCACATGTGACGTCATAAATGGTCCGAAATCGATTGTCAACGTTGAAGCCGATTTAAAGATTGATTAAGTCCTTTTTAACCTTTATTTATACAACACCATTTAAGAAATCGATGTTCAGCGACTAAGCCGGTAGAGCCCCTGTTTCCACCTTGTAAAGCATCCAATTTTGTAAGGCACATGCATTTAAATTTTCGATTTTCTGGTATATGAATCAACAACTAAAGCAGAGAAGATATCTATACTTATATATAGCTATGTTTAAGCACTGAAAAAAATTAAAAGCAAACTTGAATAGGCGAAATTTAATAAACAGTAAAATTCAGAAAAATTACTAGACACTTATAGATTTATAAATAGGCATGTAACAGATTAAATAACACAACAGTGTAAAATTGTACACTCCAAACCCCATACCCGAAAAAAACACAATGTCAAGATGCATCATTTAGTCATAACCTTCGGACAAAAAGTACCTACACCCAGAATCAGAACAACTTTAGGATATGGTCAAGAAATAGAAGCTCTATCCGGGAACATTTACAGATGTTTTGAGTGTGAGTGCGCTTTGTAAGTTTTTGGAAACATACAGAATGATAATTTAGCCTAATTTTTTTAAACTTATAAATGACTAAGTAAATAAGTTTCAATATTGAATCTAAAGTCAAACCGGGAAATCATAAACTTTACGGCGAAGACAGCACTAGACTAACACCCTCTACCAAGTCGATGTAACGCCTGCCGTTAAGCTAAGGTAGATACACAGCGGCGGAATAATTTGAAGAGTTACGGAGAATCTTAGTTTTTAGTTTCGATTTATATCATGTAGTACGAAAAAATAGTTCAAATTTGAAGTAATATTTTTATTAACGTATTTCAATAATGTGTATGTTTATATTAGCTTAGTTTTCATCATTTAATATAGAAAACCTCACAAATCAAAACGGAAGTCCTTACTGTCACTCACCGGCTCATCAACGTCTAGCCCAAACCCTTGAATTTAAAGGAGGATTATTTCCACAGAGGTCCCTGCTCAGATGAAGACAAGTAAGTCTATTAATGTCCTATAAAAATGTTCGGACGGAGTCGCATGAGCTAGTACTAATTAATTCAATGCCCAAGACCGAGGATATGACCAAATGTTGTAACCTGACCCAGACACTTACTATTGCAATGAAGTGGAGGAAATCATAAGAAATAAATCCAAAATACTTCTTAACTAATTTTATAATTAAATCTTATGTCTCTAGGTAGTCAAATTAACATTTATTTAACAAATATACAAAATAATCCGTATAAACCTTAGGAAATTAAAATGTGATTCATGTATTTTGGGTGTGGCTTGTTTTACCGTGATTATCACGCTTCACAACCATCTTGTCAAATTAAACCATTTATACCATAGCGTGGGGAGATCTATGGAGACTTATCTTAATGTCTGTCATTATATCATTGCCTATTCGGCGGCCATATTGGATCTTTAATCTTTCAAATTCAATCTGAAGAATGAATGCTTTACTTGCAGAATTCATTCGTTCATTGCCGATAATTGACATTACAACCAGCCAGTAATAATTAAATAAGTTGCTATGGACAAAGTAGTACCCGAAGTTAATTTGTTCTGAAAACAAAAACCAAATTGAAATGGGACGCACCATAATAGTGGCGTCGCTACTAGATCCGTTGCCGCGCCGCTTTTACCATAAACAACATAATTTATATTTTTGGCACAATATTTATAATTATTATTATTTAACTCATTACATAAAGGTCACTTTTGACTGCAAGCACAACTTTAAGCCCAGTACAAATATGTTAAAAATTTTACTGCTGATTACATAATAACAAAAAACTATAAATATCGCCTGCTGATTTTTCTAATTCATAAGCACAAACTAATTGGCGTAATAAATAGTTATGTCAGATAAGCAGAAGACCCAGTTGTCTAATTTGTAGCCATTTCAACTAATAATGACGTTTACATTTTGTGAGGTAACGTACGGGTTATGACGTCACACTATTGTGGTATTTTTATAAGAGACATTTGAGCAGTATGAAAAGGATATTTTATGACCTAATCTTTCAATTGTCTCCGATAAAAAAAATCGTTGAGAATATCATTTTTAAATCGGAAATACTAAGTAAATCAATTTTGTCCCGTAACAAGGCTAAAGGCTATACACAATATACAAAAAGCTCCCACTAACAACGCAAAATATAAATATTAGGTCTTTACCTATGAAATTGCCGTTCTGCAGTACTGGCCATTTCAAATCAAAATAATTTTTGTTTGGCTAAGAATTCTAATTTCAAATTAATTTTATTTTAAAAACATGGATTCTTTTTTCCAAAAGTAGTCATTTCTTTATTGATTAGTGTTACATTTTCATCGCATTTCAATCTTTTTCGTCATCATGGATACGTTAAAAATTCGAGTAATTATGGAATATGAGTACCGTCGTGGCAGCAACGCGGCACAAGCGGCACGCAACATCAACGACGTTTACGGAGCTAACACTACAAACCAACGCACCACCTGTTATTGGTTTGCTCGCTTCCGTTCTGGAAATTTCGACCTGAAAAATGAACCTCGCGGTCGTCCGAAGACTTTGGTCGACAATGACGAATTAAAGGCGGTTGTGGAAGCTGATGATACACAATCTACGGCTGAATTAGCAGCAGCTTTCGACGTTAGCGTCAAAACAATATTGGTCCATTTGCGTCAAATTGGCAAGGTAAAAAAGCTTGACAAATGGGTGCCCCACGAACTCAATGATCGCCAGCGCGAAGTACGCGTCGAGACGTGCCTTGCACTGCTCAACAGACACACAAATGAAGGAATTTTGAACCGCATTGTTACCTGCGATGAAAAATGGATTCTGTTTGATAACCGCAAGCGCTCAGCAAGTTGGTTGGATCCTGGTTCAGCACCTAAACAATGCCCTAAACGAAAACTTACCCCTAGAAAAGTGATGGTCACTGTTTGGTGGTCTAGCGCCGGTGTGATTCATCACAGCTTCTTACCGAACGGGGTGAGCATTACTGCAGATGTGTACTGTGAAGAACTGAGCACAATGATGGAGAAGCTGGCGCATCTCCAACCGGCATTGGTCAATCGCTCGTCTCCGCTGCTCCTGCACGACAACGCGCGACCTCATACTGCACAGCAGACGGTCTCCAAGTTGCAAGAACTGGGGTTGGAAGCTCTCCGTCATCCGCCCTACTCACCAGACCTTGCGCCTACAGACTACTACTTTTTCCAGAATTTGGATATCTTCTTGGCGGGAAAAAAATTCAATACCCGAGAGGCAGTACAAAATGCCTTTGAAGAATTTGTTGCCTCCCGTCCAGCTGATTTCTTTAAGAAGGGCATCAATAAACTGCCACTGCGATGGCAAAGATGCATTGATTGCATGGGTGATTACTTCGATTAATACAAATAAAAAAATTCATGAAAAAAATTCGTTTAAATTTTTTCATACAAAACGGCAATTTCATAGGTAAAGACCTATTATTATACAAATTCCCATAACTAGGTAGTAATAAACCGGTAACTTAATTATATAAGGAGATAATTATTATACTTCTGATGAGAATGAAACGATTGATCCCTTGTAACTGTATGCTTTTAAAAATGGAACTATAAGAGAAATTACTGCCAATATGTCCGCGGGCGGGTAAACTCAAAAAATGTGGATGGAGAACAAAAGAAGAAACCATTTACGATTTACTCGCATAAACGCATGTTCTCCGATTTGAACAACATTTATATGGGGCTATTAGGAAAGCATTCGCTACTGAATAAAGATCAAAGAGTTATCAAAATCTGTTGATTAACACCCGTGCTATCGGGTAACATACATTAAAGAAACCGAATACAGTCGAACAGATAATCTTTTATGTCCACAAAAAGAATACGTTGTCAGTTAAATACCCGGCACCCTACACGATGGTACAGACGCCAGCACATCAAGCTACCCCAATCTGTCAAATTTAGCCAATTGAAAGTGAACCTTATGCTTATGTGATAAAGTTGAAAATCTATAAAATAAATTTGACAGATTGGGTAGCTGGATGTGCCGGCGTCTGTACAATGATCTTGTGAGTGTGCCTGGAAGCTGTTGGATGCGGATAGCGCAAGACCGGCAATTGTGTAGATCTTTGGGGGATGATTTTGTGGAGCAGTGAACTTTTCAGCTGATAGGATAATGATATTAATGATGATGAAACAGCAACCAGAATTATAATCAAACCTTGTTCTATTGTTACACTTCTAATGAAATTCATTGTTCGTTTGTCTTTCCATTCCATATCTGAATGTCAGAAGAAGAATCCGCCGTAACCGATAAAACCGTCCATTCTTCTTAATTGTTACGTTGTAGTCATAGACTATGGTGCACAAATAGGCATTTTATTTTTTTAATTTATCGATTGTGCCAACTTTTGATGTTTCTTGTGCAAATTTAAGCCTCTTAAGTACGTAATAGATGTTTATTTAGGCTTTATCAATAAGTCATAATACGTATCTAAATATACCCTTAAATGGCGTAAATGATTATTATCCAACTTCTGATTTTATTTTATATTCATTGCGTAATGGCGATGCATAATGAAAAGGCCTAAGTAAATTTCGAGGTATCTATTATGGTTCAAAATTCCCCTTATACTGTTCCATTATTACATTAAAACTTCCTGAACACCGTACAGTATAAATTTTAATTAATAAATAAATGATCTCCTTATGAATTATAAATTAATACATATATTATGTGATTCAAATTCCGTGATTCAGTGCTTTTTGTTCAATCATCGCTGATTCGTCGACTTTTTTTGGACTTTTTCTTCTCCATGGCTTCCAGTCTCATGTCTTCTAAATCTTCCATAATACCTAAAATCAATTTAAGTATTAGCATAATAAACAATAAGTAACTCAACACATGCTCCTGACAACATGCGAGGAAGTTTGCAAACATATAATTCACGGATACAAAGAACACCCAGACAGAATGAAAGTTTGTCTGTATGTCCATTATACAACATGTAACTTAATTAACGCACATCCTGAAAATAGTTGGTTCAGAATCGTTTACTGAATCGATTTATATAATTTTTAATATGGGTTAATTTTTTATTAAATAATTAACGCTACGAAAATTATTGTGATATGACTCCTATACAGTCAAAACAAATTGAAATGCACCCTAAGTAAGACATTTAAATCGCAGTTTTATATATGTATTCATACAAATTCTATCATTCAATACAAAATAAAGAAAAATAAACTTTATTTCAAGAAACTAATATCTATACATATAATAAAATCGTAGGAAAGTCAAAACTGTACATTGAATATTTTTTTTAAAGGATACTTTTGGCGTGATCTACAATCGATATCGAAGCCAAAAATATAGTTTTTAGAATTTTTGTCCGTGTGTCTGTTTGTCTGTATGTATGTCCGGGCTAAACTCAAAAAGTGCTGCATGGATTTACTTCAAATTTTGCATGAATATTACTAAGAGGTCGGGTCAACATATAGGCTACATATTATCACGCTGTCACCTACGGGGGAGGGGATGTGATAATAAATGTATAAAATTTAACGCGGGTAAAACCGCGGGGCACAGCACAGTAGTAAATAACAATGCATATACATGTTTCATAAAAAATTCCATGTATGTATTATTATTACAACATAATATACTAATTGGGGTGTTTGAGGGTGTGCTTTAATTACGTTACATGTTGTATAATCGTTAACTATGCATTTGATCATGTGATTCAGCAAAGAGTTGTGAATGAGCCCATGAAGGTTTCTGAGTTAGCGCGACCAATCTTCGACAGATGACGCCACTATCATTCCAATGACTTTCATATTTTGCCGTGGCAGTTAATGCTGATTTTAATTGAAACGGAAACTGCAAACGAATATCAGCTGAATAACGGGAAAGAAGGCTGCGAAGCTTACATGACTTTCCTCCTAATTTATTTTAGTTAGTGGCGTAGAACACAGCTAATCTATACATATAATAAAATCGTGGTAAAACTGTACATTGAATATTTTTTAAAAAGGATACTTGGGGCGTGATCTACAGTCGATATCAAAGCCAAAAATAAAGTTTTTAGATTTTTTGTCTGTTTGTCTGTATGTATGTCCGGGCTAAACTCAAAAAGTACTGCAGGGATTTACTTAAAATTTTGCATGAATATTACTAAGAGGTCGGGTCAACATATAGGGTATATATTATCACGCTATCACCTACGGGGGAGGAACTGTGATAATTCATAAAGTTTAACGCGGGTAAAACCGCGGGGCACAGCTAGTAAACTATTAATGGTTCACACAGATAGTGTACTAGGTATAATGTCACTAACAGATGGCTAGAATACATGCTTACCAATCTTTTTACTAATATACTCCTCGCGTTGTTGTTGAGCAAAATTGGACTCCATTCTTGGATCGTCATCGTCATCCATGTCCCGATATCTGAAATAAAAGTTATATTTCTTAATTTGCTTGATTTCAACACCCCTTCTCGTAGAAGTAAGAGGGGGGGGGGGGTATGTTTCACCCTCAGGTAAGACCTACCATTGAACGGACAGCAGTATCTCTCCAAGTACTAATGAACAACTTGTCTGCCTAGTGTCGCGATTATGACATTTCCCCAAAACATTAAGACACAATTCTATTGGATATCTATGGGAGAGCTTTGTCAGGGGAAGTGTTTAGGCTGATATGAAGTTTCTAATAGAAAGAGCTGATAAAATAGAGAAGTAGGGTTCGGCCGATGTAGAGTTAGTAAAAATACCGGACATAAAAAAAAAAAAACTTGTGTGTACTTAAGTACACGCGTTAGAAGTTATACTTCTTAATATTTCATACCACCTAGAACTAACTTCATGCTGTTATTTTTACGATGCGCGCGCATCTCATCATTTTTCTCCATCGCGCCAAAAGAAGTATAACTTCAAAAAACAATTCAGAAATACAAAATCCGCTGATGAACTGTCTAAATATAAGAACTTTTAGTTCTTATAAATAAAAATGGCAAAAGATTTTATGCACAAAAGATGGATCTTGCGAATAAAATAATTCTGCTTGTTAAGAGCCAAAACATTATTTAGAACTATTAAAACTATTTGTACAAAATTGCTTGTAGTAAATTTTGCGATTAGACCTGATTAGTGCATCGTTAGTACATGTATTATTTATAATTAGTTTTTATACATTTCGATTGAGGTGGATATCCGGGAAGTTTATATTAGAGCAGACTAATTAATACCCTATATATTCAAAAAATATATAGGGTATTAATTAGCTCAGTGCAAAACATACGAACGCAAAAACAACTCGTGTATTCATGTAAAATATATATGGAACCTGCACTGCAGTTTTGTACATAATTTTTAAAGAATTCGAAAGAGCACTGCCTTTTTTTCTAATATCGAGTAGATCACATTTGGTATTATATACAATTGAGACTTACTTCATAATACTTACCTCATTTGTCTTAACCAAATTGTTGATCTGCTTATATGCATCGTAACAAATACCAATTAAAATATATTATGAAAATCAGACTTATATCAACTTACCTCGATTTGTCATAACCAAATATCTCTTTGATGTGTTTTGAATAGTCCATGTCGTCATCACCGTCATCGATAAAATCATCCAGCTCGGAATCGTATTCAGATTCAGAATCAATCGCGCGCCCTGAAAACATCAATTTCACTGTATTTGGCTATGTTATATACTTCGTTTCCGAGTAAGCAGTAAATGGAGAATACCGGTTCAGGGACTGTCTATAAGATCTCAATTTATTCCTCTCAAACTCTAACTCTCTCTAGAATATGCATTACAAAAATGTTGTGATTAAAACATTTGTAAATCAATATATGGCAAGACTAGTTTATATGGCAAGACCGGCAATTGTTATCTTTGGGGGAGGCCTTCGTCCAGCAGTAGGCGTCTTTCAGCTGATATAATAATAATAATAATATCTAACAATGAACAATGTCACACAGATCATCCTAGCCCCAAACTAAGCAAAGCTTGTACTATGGGTACCAGGGGACGATATACATACTTATATAGATAGATAGAAAACATCCATGACTCAGAAACAAATATTTGTGGTCATCACACAAATATTTGCATTTACCGGGATTCGAACCCAGGACCACCAGCTTCGCAGGCAGGAGCACTACCAACTAGGCTACGGTGACCGTCGATGATGATGATGATGATCAATTTTATAATATTTTTTGACACAAAGCATATTTGGATTCAGGGCCACTATCTGTGTCCGAATTGTCCTGTGTGAGTATCGAACCGGCAATAAGTAGGCACAGAGACTGGGGTGGTCACCCCACCACCACCAGTGCACCTATCGTGAAATCGAAATAGCGCTTGTTGTTCGTTTACGTCACCCACTATCGATTTCTCCACCTACTTTAGTAATACATAAGTATTAATTGAGAATAACCTTAATTACTTATTTAAACCTGAAATTAAGACTAAAGTATTGGCTGGAAGTAAAATTAGTTCAATTCTAAAGACTTAAAAGTTCAATTTTGATTTTAATAAATAAAGTATTTTTTATAGAATCAAGCAAGCTAAACGAGCAAGCGTGTCCCATGGACACTTGTAACACCAGAGGGGCTGCAAGTGCGATGATGGATTTTAAGAAAGGAATAGCTTAGCTTCTTGAAGGCCGTCTGCAATGCCAGGTCAGAAAATTCCACCGCAGTTAATTGAAAACAAACATCCAGACATACATACACCCATACTTTCGTATTAAAAATGATAGTAGGATAGTGAATTCAGTACTGTTGTAAGTTTTAAGTTTGGTAACTGGTTGTAAGGTGAAGCACTATGGCTTAAAGGGCTAATGTGACCCAGTAATTATACATACCGATTAAAACAGAGCGAAAAGAAAGAAAGAAAACAGCAAATTCGGGGAACAGAGTGAATGGGGCACTACACGCCTTTATGAGTAGTCTCATAAAACGCTCGACTGGCAGTACACGATGGAGTGTTAGTGCCAACTTTAATGAATAGAAGTGAAAAGAATGAAAGTAGAATAAATGCAGTGGAAATGAGAGCTGTGAGAAGTATGTGTGCTGTGACTTTGAGAGATAGAATACGAAATACTGATGTAGGAGAGCGTTGTGGTGTGAAAGAGGACGTAGTCAAAAAGATAGACAAAGGTATGCTGAGATGGTTTGGGCATTTAGAAACAATGAATGAAAGAAGATTGACAAAAGAAGTATACATGGCCTGTGTAAACGGGACAACCGGAAGGGGAAGTCCAAATGTTATCAAGAAATGCCAGGTCAGAAGTACCCTAAACCAGGGAGCATGTATGATGAATATAATGACAGCAAACGAGGCAAAATAGGTGTGGAAAGATCGTGGCAAATGGTAATCCATTGTCTCTGCCTACCCCTCTGTGAAACAGGCGTGAGTCTATGTATGTACGCATGAAAAGAAAATTAACTCCATTTAAAAAATATGTTAGGACAACTACACACTGCCATCTCATTCCAAACGAGGCAGATCCTTGACTATGGCAAGCAGCCAACTGATAAACATATGTATTTCTAAATCTATCCATATTATAGATAAATAACACACAGAAACAGAACTAATAATTGTGCTCATAACACATACATTTGTCTTCGATGGGGATTTAACCCATTACCCCTGGCTTAGCAGTCAGGTTCGTCAACCACGAGACCATAATGTCAGCCTGCCATTGAATTCAAAACTATACAGAACCTACACTTTGGCAAACAAATTAATGCTTCTAAGTTAATTAAACAGTACAGACAGAATCAAATGGTACATACGTTTTGGTTTGCCACTATCTGGTTGTCCTTTTCTCTTGACATGTCCTGGCGGGAACTGCCGCGAGCCGTCAGGTTTCCTCGCACCATTCTTGCCCAGAGAATTGACGTGTTTGTCAAAATCAAAACTGTTGACCATCTTAGGCTTACTAGGACCCGCTTTGTCATTAGACTGTGGTCTCCTATCATCCTTCTTGCTAACACTTCCTTTATCAGTTGGTATTTTTTTGTCATTACCAGATAACATCTTCTGTTTAGCCAGCAATGCTTTGTCTTTCATACCGTTTTGTACAGATGACTCCTTGGATTTGGCCACTGTTTTACCTTGGTTGCTGTGACCATTCGTGTACTTACTCTCACTGTTCTTACTTGGAATAGTAAATTTCTTCTCATTAGAGTTCTTGTCTATCCTGTAAGTGTTTT
Organism: Pseudoips prasinana; assembly: GCA_951640165.1. NCBI lineage: Eukaryota > Metazoa > Arthropoda > Insecta > Lepidoptera > Nolidae > Pseudoips > Pseudoips prasinana. The sequence continues at coordinate 14,079,296 of OX621239.1, forward strand.
GACTCTTCAAATCTATACTTTTTTTGACATCGTGTCTTACGCTCTCTTTACTATTTAATTTTGATCTATCTACAGATTTTTCAAGAGTTTTACTTTCCAATTTTAATTTCGCCTTTTCAAGTTGATCTCTATCACGGTTTAGTCTAGCTATATCTCTTTCTATTTTCTCTCTTTCTGCTTTTAATTTGTCAAGTCGTTCTCTGTCACTTTTCTCCTTTTCACGTTCTGCTTTATCTTTCTCCAGTCTTGCTCGCTCTTTTTCTCTCTGTAACTTTTCCAGTCTTTCTTTGTCGTTTCTATCTCTGTCAGATGGTTTTGGGCTATCTTTCCTGCTATTATTCAATTTGTCTGAAACCTTTGGGATACGGCCGAATGCAGATGGATGTCTATCTTTTTCCATGGGTCGGTCTTCTTTAGGGGCTGAAACTAGATATAATTTATTTACCTTATTGTAGAGGTAGTGGTAACTCAGTAGTCAGAATATGGCTTACTGATTGTTGTCTAGACCTACAGCTTAACGCGCCCCGGGAAGCGCGAAAATGTTAGTATTGAACCATTTTGACACCCATCCATAGACTGAGCGCGGCCTCTCTACTTAATCTCACCAATCACTTTCGGAAGCTAAGAGAGTGCCTCGTAGCTCCACAAACCATGTAGAAGTTATAATAATAATAAATCCATTTATTTCAGGTAAGTTACACCCATCATAACACGATAATACATTAAGAATAATGTAAATATAAGCACAATAAATTACATTAATACCTTTTCTCAGGCATTGGTACTGCAATATGCCTGCTGCAACAATGCCAGATGAAAATACTTATGACATTACTTAAATTTTAAGAAACATTGAACACTCATTTATGTATAATTATCTTGTATGTTTGTATTTTCACGGATGGAGTTCATTATTATCAAGTTTTGCAACTGGATTCGTAACTGCCCGCCATAAAATAGAAATTATATAAATACATTTAAAGAAAATTACTATAATGGTACAGATGTCTGTACGAAGGAACTTGCGCGTAAAACTTACCTTTTTTGCCATTTTTCTCGGCATCCATTCTTTCCTGGCGGCGTTGTCGTCGAGCCATCTCCTCCAAATAATCCTGTCTTTGTTTTTTCGTCATCGGCCTTTCAGGTTCACCTTCAGTAACAACCTTTTTAGACTTCTGACCAACTTCCACAGGAACACTCTTTTTCTGTTCGGCCAATTTCAACAACTGATTAAAATCCATAGGTGGTGGTGCTGATCGTCGTATCTTGGGCTTATCAGGTTTAGGAGGTTCTTTTTTTTCAGGTTCGTATTTTGTCGACGGACTGGATTCCCGTTCTGGAATATGTATATAATAGTTATGTCAGTATAGATCAATATGAGTAGATATACATTTATGTAGGCAATAAGATAACAGTTATGAACAATATTACTACCATACATATCTATATCCGGTTATTTGGGAAAATTGTCAAAATAATTAATAAAATGAAATACAACTGGATTTTATTCACTTGTTAATAGTCACCACATGAATAATAATTACAAATTAATTATATATTAATTCTAGGTACAGATATATTATTAGATCCTAACCTATATTTGACCTATGTATATTTTATAATCATAAATATGATATCATGGTTTATTAATTAAACCATGATATCATATTGGTAAATTTCTTGAATTTTTCGTCAAAAAGATTAATTAAGTTTGTAGCTACATATTTATAGTTTTATTGATTGATAGATTTTTCGACATCTTAACTGAATGGTTCTGTCTATATTGAGGTAAGAATTCAATATTATTTTTATTTTAATGCTACAACTGGATCCAATGCATCTCAACTGAGACGACCCGGCGAAACATACTCAACCGGACATGTACACATGATTTGGACCACTTACAGTAATTATTTAGTAAGTATTTACTTGTTTTAGTAAGTATTTACTGTTTGTAACACTAAGTGGGGAGCTAGTAATATAAATTTTACTTAACATAAACAAACCTAGCAATTATCAGAACACTTACCCCCATTTTCAGTTCTTCGGCGTCTTTTATGGGGCACTGGATCGTCTTCATGTTGCAAAGCATGTTTCACCCTTTCCCTTGTACCATTTAGATCTTTCTTAACAGTATTGTCTACAAGGAAATCCATTAAATTATTATTAATAATTATTAAGAATCAGTCTTAGCCTTACCTTTCTATGTGTTTTTGTTTTCTTTTAAAAAATGTCACATACATGCTTAGACTAACGCCTGTTTCTCAGTTAGGTAGGCAGAAACAAGGGATTTCCATTTGCTATCATCCTTACACACCTTTTTTACTCCCATAATATTGTTCAATCTTGCTTGCTGGTTTAGCGCACTTCTTATATGAATTAAATCCCTACATAATGGGGGACAAGACAAACATGCCATTCAAGGACACAAAGCAGTCCCAGACTCAGAGGAACTGTATATGGTTTACAAAAATTGGTTTGATTTTATTCCTTGGAGCGCTACTTTTAGTAGCGCTCCCAATAGTAATTAAAAATATTAACTTTTATTTCCTGGAAGCGCCCCTATGATTAACTTTCGAATAGAGATAGGATAATAACTGAAACTATCGATAAATTTTATACAATTTGCAAAAACTCCTTGACCATAGATTGGTTTAAAAAAATTGAGCTTGCTTTGGCATTGCTTTCGGCACTATAATGAAATAATCTCTATTCGAAAGTTGATCATAAGGACGCTTCGAGGAAATAAAAGTTAATATTTTTAATTGCTATCGGGAGCGCTACTAAAAGTAGTGCTCCGAGGAATAAAACAGGAGCGCTCAAAGAGGTTAAGCATATAGCATGCAGTCAGTCCATACCACACCAAAGTGATTTAATTTGAGAGTGTTTCCATATTTAGGAGGGCAAATATAGCTGTTGAACCCAGTTGTGGTCACTAATGAAGTCATGTCAGACACCTACTGGGGAATTCATTTAGTCAGTTGTTTTTAATGAACATGTTTATATTAGGTTTTATTAGTATTCTAATCTAGGATCCTTTAAAAGATTAGGAACCTACATAACTTTAATATGTACTCAATTTAGTAAATACTTACTTCCAGTAGGAAATTTGGGTTCAACTGGTATCTTACTATATTTTTCCATCATTTTCTCATACAATGCAGCTGCCTCTTGAGATTCATAGCCATAGTCGTCCTGATCAGGTTGATCAGGCCCATCTCGTGTTACTGCAGTATTGTCCCGGTCAATAGCATCAGCTATTACTGACTTATTGGCAGATTTAATAACTTTTAATGTCTTTTGAATCTTCCTCAAGGCTTTGGGATCTCGCATCGCATGCAGCTCTTCTCGTTTTTTTTGGGCTTCAATTTTCTTTTGCTTCTCCTCTTCATCTTTCTTGGCTAAGAATTTTTGTATATTCGCTGACAATTTATCTTTTTGCTTCTGCTCTTTCTTAGGAGGATCAAAACGAGCTTTGTAATATGAACTTTCCTGAAAATTGTACAATGACGTCAAACTAACAACAAAAGTTTTAAAACTAGGTTTAGCGCAGTTATCAAAATATAAAACTCAATAGTGACTCAGATATGGTCTTCGTTATCTAGGTAAAAGGAAAGTTATGTGCATACATATTGTTTCACAAAATAACTAAAACTCACAGATGACTTTTGTTGTTGATTTCGTTGAGCAGCTAATAACGTCTCGCGAAACTCCATTTTCTGATGATTTGACAAAGCTTTAGACGCAAATTATATATTAGCATAACATGATAATAAAATTTTCACAAATTATTTATACATTTTCGTAAAATACGTGTCAGACTTAATTTTGATACACAATCCTACCATTTTCTGGAAACGTACTGACAGAATAATGATGTGCTATTTTTAGTATTACTAAATTATGTGTTGTGCTGTTTTTATCGATTTGATGGATTTTTTAACGTCAAACAAAGGGGTGAATAGAGTCCATAACTTGTATTTTATATCGTCATGGACAGTATAAGAAGAACCAACATCACTCTTAATAATCAGTAGAAAAATAAAAGCGAAAGAAATGAAAGTGAAAGCAATATCATCATCATCATCATCATTTCAGCCGAAAGACGTCCACTGCCGGACAAAGGCCTCCCTCAAAGATCTCCACAATTGCCGGTCTTGCGCTATCCGCATCCAGCGTTTTCCAGCGACCCGCACAAGATCATCGGTCCATCTTGTAGGGGGCCTGCCCACGCTGCGTCTTCCGGTTCGTGGTCGCCACTCGAGAACCTTTCTGCCCCAGCGGCCGTCGGCTCTACGAGCTATGTGCCCTGCCCACTGCCACTTCAGCTTGGCAATTCTTAGGGCTATGTCGGTGACTTTGGTTCGCCTGCGGATCTCATCATTTCTGATTCGATCTCGCAGGGAAACTCCAAGCATAGCCCTTTCCATTGCTCTTTGGGTGACCTTGAGCCGCCTGATAAGGCCCATAGTTAGCGACCACGTCTCTGTTCCGTAAGTCATCACTGGCAACACACACTGGTCGAAGACTTTCGACTTGAGACACTGCGGTATTTGGGACGAGAAGATATTACGTAGCTTCCCGAACGCTGCCCAGCCGAGTTGGATTCTACGATTGACCTCCTTCTCGAAGTTGGACCTACCTAGTTGGATGGTCTGTCCTAGGTAAATATAGTTCTCTACAACTTCGAGTGCAGAGTCTCCAACCTTAACTAGAGTGGGTGCAACATGGATGTTTGACATAATTTTCGTCTTATCCATGTTCATTTTCAGACCCACATGTTGAGAGACTCTGCTGAGGCCATCGAGCATTGTACCGAGGTCGTCAAGGGTCTCAGCCATGACTACTATATCGTCGGCAAATCGAAGGTGGGTGATGTACTCGCCATTGACATTGATGCCAAAGCCTTTCCAGTCCAGAAGCTTGAAGACATCTTCCAATGCAGCGGTGAACAGTTTCGGAGATATAACATCTCCCTGTCTCACACCTCGCTGCAAGTGGATAGGTTTCGAGTTCTGGTCCTGGAGTCGCACTGACATAGTGGCGTTTTCGTACAAACACTTTAACACCTCGATATACCGGTAGTCGATTTGGCACCTTTGGAGAGACCTCAGTACGGCCCAAGTTTCGATCGAATCGAAGGCTTTCTCATAGTCCACAAACGCTAAGCATAATGGCTGGTTATACTCTTCGGTCTTCTGTATAACCTGCCGCAGCGTATGTATGTGGTCTATGGTACTAAAGCCTTTACGGAAACCGGCTTGTTCGGGAGGCTGGAAGTCGTCAAACCTGCGTGCGAGACGATTCGTAATGACCCTCGAAAACAACTTGTAAACATGGCTCAGCAGTGTGATGGGTCTGTAATTCTTCAAGAGGGTTTTATCGCCCTTTTTGAAGAAGAGCACCACCACACCCCTGTGCCATGCTTTTGGCGTTTGACCTTCTAGTATGACGGAGTTAAATAACTTCTGAAGGGCCCGTAGGATTGGTGTACCACCCGCCTTCAGAAGCTCTGCCGTAATTCCATCATCACCAGGCGCCTTGTTGTTCTTAAGCTGTTCGAGAGCCATTCTAATCTCGCACAGGCTGACGTCCGGGATGTCGTCGGTGAAGTGTTGGGTTAGTCGTGCTCTGGGATCTGAGGCACAACTATCGACAGGTGACTGGGTTTTCGCATACAGCTGTCCATAGAACCTCTCGATCTCTCCCAGCAACTCAGGTTTAGACGTGACGATTCTGCCATCCTCAGTCTTCAGCTTCGTCAGTTGGCTCTGTCCAACAGACAGTTCTCTTGCAAACACTTTAGAGCCTTTGTTCCGCTCAATGGCTTCTTTAATACAATTTGTATTAAATTGGCGCGTGTCGCGTGTCAAAGACTTTGAGATCTGTCTGTTGAGCTGCCGGTATCTGGTAGCATCATCAGAGGATGTCAGAACCATTTTCCGTCTTTCGTCCATAAGCTGCAGGGTATAGTCAGAGATCTTTTTGGTTCTGTTTGTACGGTGGACCTTGAAGACCTTAGACCCAGCCGTATGGACAGCTTCTACGAGCCTGTCATGGTATGAGTCCACTTCCTCGCAATCTGCTAGGCATTCGAAACGGTTTTGCAGTTCGAGCTGAAAGGGTTCAGGGTTTTGGATGTGGATGGGTAAAGGTCGGAGCGTAGACTTTATTAGTCGGGACCTCTGGAGCTTGACATTTAGGTTCAATGAGCCTCTCACCAGTCTGTGATCGCTCCCGGTTTTAACCGTATTGATCACTGAGACGTCATTGAACACCTGTCTACTCGTCGACAAGATAAAGTCTATCTCGTTTTTTGTTTTACCATCGGGGCTTACCCAGGTCCATTTGCGGTTTTCCGACTTCTTGAAAAAGGAGTTCATCATAAAGAGTCCCTCCTTCTCCATGAAGTCGGCCAACATTTGGCCCCGGGGATTCCGGTCTCCAGTTCCAAATTGCCCCACTTTCAGCTCATTCCCGAATCGTTTACCCAGCTTCGCGTTAAAGTCCCCCATGACCACAGTGAAATAAGAGTTCGAGGTATGTATGGCTCTAGAAATATCCTCATACATGACCTCAACCTCATCGTCGGAGTGCGTCGAAGTCGGCGCGTAAACCTGTATGACCTTCAACGAATACCGCTTGGTAATTCTGAGTATAAGGTACGCAACCCTAGTCGACACACTCTCGATTTTCACTATGTTGTGGACGAGGGACTTGTGGACTATGAACCCAACACCACCTTGGGAGAGTTGGTCGCCTTCCTGGAAATAGAACAGATTCCCGGATTTCAGGATTATCGTGTCCTCCCCCTCTCTTCGGACTTCAGATAATCCTATTATGTCCCAATGTAACCTGCTCAATTCTTCCTCCAGTTCGATCATCTTCTCGTCGGTCCGCAGTGTGCGTGTGTTGTATGTTGCCAGGGCCAGAGGTCGTCGGTTTTGGTAACGCGGAATCTGCCGGGGATTCTTAGCACCCCCTGCCCTGCCGTAACCACGGCTGTTACCACGGCTGGGAATAGCAGGGCTGCCGGGGACTGGGGGCCGCGGTTTAATTGTGTCCTTCATTTGAGGGGATCTGCCATAATCGCCACGCTTGGCAAACGGGTTGGCGATCGCAGTAAGGTAGAAATTGGTACTCATGAGAACGCTGCTGCCCATTCTCTGGAATATATTCCCTCGGGATGACTTCTACGTCCCCCCACGGGATGAGAGGGGGTGGTGATATTCTCTAGGCCGTCACCACACAGCCAGAAAATGAAAATGAAAGCAATAATTTGATGAAAATTCATTGACTAGAATAAAATGTAACCACCAGCTATAAATTTCTAATTGAAACAGTAACAATTCCTTTATTATGGAATATATTTATAACCTGTAGCTTCTGCATCGTAATCTCTAAATGACATTGTTGTATTTATGTTAGCCGTCAGAAGAATGATTAATTATCTTAAAATTCATCCTTTTACCGAATTTAAATATTCCATTCTAGTGTCACATTTAATTTCTTATTAGTTGGAAAAATCTCAGTATAATATTTATTATAAACGTAACGTCATCGTAACGAAAAGGGAATTTGAGTAGTGTCGTATTATAAGGAGCCCACGAGTATCTTTTAGAATATTGTTTAGGTTCTGTAAAGTTTAAAAAAATGTAAAATTACACCAAATGGCTGGCGGTGTAGGTAATTCGTAATTAAAATCCAGAGCGAAACTAATAATATTTAGTTGTTAAATTATTATTCATGATAATTAGAATTTTAATATCATTCTTACTAACTTTCTCTAATCACGGAACCTAACAATCCTTTTTCTTTCTTTCCTAAAAATCGTATATACCAAATATTATGTTAACCAAATGTTATGTTGTCCACAAAACAGACTAAACAAGTTTGTTAGGCTTAATCAGTTTTATACGCAGTGTTTCTTAGATTCAAAAGTACTTAAAAGAAATTTTACGAAGTAAAAATTATAAATCTTGCTATTTTAACTAAGGTTTAGGTAGGCTTTATATGATAAAGATGTTATCCAATAATTAGGGGATGTTGAAAAAGCCCAGATTTTACACCATTTCAGATATCTTTTAAAAACTTGCGGTTTTCATTAAAAAATATATAATGCCAGTAAAAAATGTTATTGCAGCCGAGTAAGTAATTATATGATTTTATTGATGAAGAGTTTATAGAGCCAATAAACTCTTTAAGAAAGCTTTCATGAAATCTGTCAGTTCAAAGTAATTCATTTCAAACGTAGACTTCGTAGCAATAAAATTTAATCATGAAGCAAAACTAACTTACTTGAGTAATGCCATAAGAATGCTTTCATGAGACCAATAAGTATTTCTCTTTGTCAGATTTGAATTGACATCAGTACAAAAATGTGTAAAAATAATTGTGTTTAACAAATGCTATAATAAGATAAACTTACACGTTTTGTCACTTCTAATCAATCGCTCTTCTTTTTTATTTTTTTAAGAGATAATTTAATTTAAAATAAACATTCAACCATATATCACACTTATATTATAAAGACGAAAGTTTGTGAGTAAATATGTTTGTTACTTCTTCACGCATAAACCACTAAAGCGGTTATAGTAAAATTTGGTATGGAGTTAGCTAAGACCCTGGATTAATACATATTCATAAAGATTAACGCGCATAAAACCGCGGGGCACAGGTAGACATAAATAATCAATAGAGTTCGTAATAAAACAATGTTCTTCTTACGCAAAGCCCTTGTTACCAATGGATATTTATTTATAGCTGAGTATTGTGGTGTGAAAGAGGATGTAGTCACAAAGATTGAAAAAGGTATGCTGAGATTGTTTGGCCATTTAGAAAGAATGAATGAAAGAAGACTGAAAAAAGAAGTATAGCTGGCCTGTGTGGATGGTACAACCGGAAGGGGAAGACCTCGTAGAATATTCTCTGATCAAATTGGAGACGTACTTAGGAAAGGTCAGGTCAGAAGTACCCTAAACCGGCGAGCATGTATGAAGAATATAATGTCAGTTAACGAAGCGAAAGAGGTGTGCAAGGATCGCGACAAATGGAAGTCCGTTGTCTCTGCCTACCCCTCTGGGAGACAGGCGTGAGTCTATGTATGTATGAGTATTGGCCATAGAGAATACTCGACTAAACATAATTTTGAATATTGAGGTACACACCTATTGAACCATAGTCACAACTTGTTCTTTTTTATCCTCTCTTTGAAACTTGACGGAAGACGAAAAATGGTTGGTGTCTAATTTTATAAATTTTAATCAGAAATTTTCGCTATGATCTTTCTAGATATCAAATAATCAATGCGTGTTTGATGTGTTATAAGTGCGGCCAGCGTTATATCTTGGATTATTTTTAACATGGTGTCTAAACACTTAAAACTAAACTTGTTGTTCCGCTGCAGGCCACCTCCAAGAAGAAGACTAGGAAGTTACGAGGACACGTGAGCCATGGACACGGACGTATCGGTAAGCTATGAACAGTATGAATTTTATATTCGCTAATATGCTATCACAACACGCATGTTTTGTTAAACTTCTCCTACATAACCTCAATTTGATCAAACCTACAGCCTTCACATATTTCATAGGTTATTAATTGATGCTTAACTAACTGCTGGGGTCAATGACTTAGAGAATTCTCTATTTAAATCTGTGCTAAAGTGTCTTCTGGTAATTACCGGTAATATAGGTAAATAAATGTTTGTAAATATGTTCGCACCCGTCACACACCTGACCACAGTTCAGTTATTTTCTTGATTAAAATTAAGCCATTATTTGGCGCAATGGTATAGATTTCGCCTTACTTTCAGCACTCGTTAAGAGTTGGTCTTTGTCCTAGTATGAATTGAATACTTGTAATTGCCTAGGGCAGTTATTTTACTCGCCATGGAATGTGCATATAATGCACCAATGAAAGTAACCGCAAAATCCGAAGTGTTTTATTTTAATTACGTTTTTTTTTTATTTTTTGGCTAAATTCCTAAGAATACCCACTGACCAAACAGTTTTCTGGGAGAGGAGTAGAATTTTCCCATTTTCGTCTTGACTGAAGTATCTTTACTAAGGCCAGGCATTGTTGTGTGGAGAACATTGCTGTTTTTAATTCTCGCAATAATTAGGTTTGTTAGACCTCTTTGGCATTTGTAATCAGAATCAAGTATTTAATTAATATATACAAGCCTATAGAACTACAATAATCCTGAGGTATTGTTCTTATGAAGCAATATTTATTTAATGCAGCTTGCATGTTCATCTTGGTAACAATTATTTTACCAACTTCTGTTAAAATAATTTTAACTTCCCATACAAAAATAAGTTTTTGTATGGGAACTTAAAATTATTTTTGTGTACATTGTAAGTTGATACATGTTATTCCACTTGAATATTAAGTTTAAGAGAAGTTTGTAAAAAAATTGTTACCAAGATGAATATGCAAGCTGCATTAAATAAATATTACTTCATAAGAACAATAAAAAAATAACATTTATTTTTATGGTGAGGTAAACTTAGTTTTCATGGATTGATCGCACACCCTAATGATTCTCCGTTGTTTATGTTAAACCTTTATACTGCTAGATGTTTCATGTTTAAGTGGAAATTTGCCAGTATAGTGCAAATGTTAAACCAATATACATTGCCATTTTGGCCAGGTGCAGAATAAAGTTTTCATTCCTGGAATTATACAAGGTGTGGCCTAAATAGCAAGTGTAACTAAAGAAGCTTAATTTTCTAAGAAACTGAACAACATCTAACTCATCACCATCTGGCAAATTAAGAGATAAACTTCCCATTCAAAAAACACTTAACTGATTTATAATCTACATAGAGCCAAATTTTTAGTTTCCATATTTCTTAAAATGTTTTCCTCTTCTTTTTGTTACACTTTGTATGGCTTAATCACATTTCAATGACATTATTAAATCCCAGTAATTGTGTCCAGAAATCTAATTTACACACTACTTACACCTGGTCTTTTCATTGATCTTATGCCATCATAATTAATTTCAGGCAAGCACCGCAAGCATCCTGGAGGTCGTGGTAATGCTGGTGGAGAGCACCACCACAGAATCAACATGGACAAGTACCATCCTGGATACTTCGGCAAAGTCAGTATTTCTTATCATTATGAATGTGTTAGTCTGACAATGTTGGTGCAAAAGTAGAATCTATTTCTGCCAAGTTAACAACTCAAAGCTACCGTAAATGGCTTAAGCGGAAAGATATACTAGCCATATAAATAAATATGGCCTATAAAGGAGGAGATGCCTCACTGGAGGACACACTCTTTAACTGTCAAAGTGTACAACATACCTGCTTATAGCGAATACTGATTGCAGATACAATAAGAATAAAAAAATTCTGTTCAGAAGGACCATGCAGGTTTTCATGGTTCAGCGTGGTGTTATATAGTTTTTTGGCTATTAGTTCTCTAGTCTAAACTCAATATAAACTCTATTATATACCAATCTTTTTGATGACTTATAACCCTAAAATTAATAAATATTTTGGGACTGCTGTCTGTTCCCATACTAGGCAGAGCCTTTTCCATGACTACTGATAAACATACTTATATATTTCTTAATACAAATATTATAGTTAAATTAATGATCATAGCACTAAGATTGTTCCTGGCTGGGAATTGAACCCACAACTTCCGGATTAGCTGTCAGGGTCCCTAATCCAGGGCCAGTCATATAGAGTTAACCAAACTATAAAATTTAACTACAGTAACAAACTAATATTTTTCCTTTATAAAAACAAAAATAAGTACATAAGTGAAAATAATACAGAAAGTCCTTGGATATTTAGTTGGAAAATGCAGCTGTGAAGATATTCTCCATCATAATTAATTTAGGTCAATAATTGTGAGCCATATAATTAATCTTTATTTTTTCGACATTACCACACTTGGCAGTACCTAGAGTAGAAAAGCATGTAGCCAGATAGCTCTATGTTGCTTGTGAACACTATACGTTTTAATTTCATCGATAAATATTCGGAATTGATGGAGATTGCCATAAAATAAAATATTCTGAATCCTAACATGATTTCCTTTTGTTTATTCCTTAGTATAAATTGTTTGTATTTTGGTTACAGCTTGGAATGAGGAATTTCCATTTAAGGAGGAACAAGGTCTTCCAGCCTGTTCTGAACTTGGACAAGCTATGGACCCTAGTGTCAGAGCAGTCCCGTCTTAAGTATGCTAATGCTACAGACAGCAAAGTTCCAGTCATCAACATTGTCAAAGCTGTGAGTATCCAAATTTTTAAAGTATTTATAGTACATTATGGCATAAACCCTATGACCATGTGCTCACAATAATGGTAGGTGATAATTGGAATGTACCTACATTTTATGCAAATAAAGAATATAATAATGAATGACTATCCCAAGCATATTTCTTATATGTAATTAAGGGGCATATATTAGTAGCCATTTTTATTTTGTATCAAGTTACTGGAATTGAGCCATAAGTTTGGTTTTTCCAAGTCTATTAATTTTGCTCAGTTTTAGAGAATCAAGTTACTTTTGTTTCTTCATTTCTATAAAGAATGAAGTGAACCCTAATTTGCCTACTACATTTACCCTAGTGTTGCAGTATGTACGAGATTCTGTATGCACATTTAATACCTACCGTGTTCATAAAGTATATTCATAAAGTATATAAAAATATATTTTAGAAACAGGTACTGTAAAATTCTGTTTATTTAATGCTGGCAACCTTTTTTATTTTTATATTTCATGGTCTTGGGACTCTACCAAGTGGTTTCTAAGACCCATGCTAATATATAGCAGGTATTATAGCTATTTATTTAATTATCCAAGATATTATTATTTATAATATAATAGCAGGTATTTTAGGTATTTATAATATAGTAGCAGGTCTTTTAGGTATTTATAATACAATAGCTGGTATTTTCACTTCATGTTGATCACAACAGACATTCACTGATGTTAGTCTGTGCCAATGCTCATCACCAAAAGAATTCAAACTTAGGAGTTTGTGCCAGGCCAGGTGTCTGAAGTTAATTGTCCAATAGATCAAAAGATTCAACTTTCTTTTATCATTTAGCATAATTTCTATGATTCTAATACCCTAAAAGTGCCCAAATTATTTTATTGTGGGTCCAGTAATCTAAGACATTCTAAGACATCTTATTCATGGGGTCATAAACTTAGCGTCTAATTGCAGAGAGAGATACATGGCGATGTTTGAGTTAAAATAAGTTATGATGGTAAAAATCTTTTTGTTTCAGGGTTACTACAAATTACTAGGCAAAGGCAAACTTCCCAAGCAGCCCGTCATTGTCAAGGCTAAGTTCTTCTCAAAAACAGCTGAGCAGAAAATCAAGGCTGTGGGTGGTGTCTGTGTCTTGTCTGCGTAATTTTAGTATAAAATAAAATCTTAAAACCCAATTGTTCAGCTTTTTCTTTGAAATTAAATTGTGGTCATGGCACAAGTTTTATGGCGGCAAAACATGACCATATTAATTTCCTGCCTGGCCTTTTTTGATAGATATTGATAAAGATTGCCACTAGCCTATGGTGGGTGGGAACCAGGCTTAAACAAATGACTGCGTTAAAATCGTAGGTTGAAAGAAGTTATATTAGTTACTGCGGCACTCATAACAATTTTTGTGAACTATGAAATTCTCACCACCGCATATTGTGCATTTAGCTTCAGCTACCAAACTGAAGCTAAAGTGTATGCACAATATGCGGTACTTATCGTATGGGCAGTGGTTACCCAGTTAGTGTCAGAGCTGTTCAAGCCGCCCAGTAGGACTGACATGGCTTGACGACTGTTGTCTAATGACGACAACTGGGACCGACAGCTAACGTGCTCTCCGAAGCACGGAGACGCTCAGAAATTAAACCACTGGCGGTCACCCATCTATGGACTGACCGCGAGCCTAGTTACTTAACCTCGTCGATCACTTACGGACTGCTGGTGTTTACAGATCAAAGGCATCACACACTACATTGGGGTACGCCTACGTATATTATCACAGCAATGTTAGGTACTTATTTGTGTGCGTAGGCGCACGCGATGTAGTGTGATGTCTTTGATTTCTAAACTTAGCACGTAGATAAGATTAAGGGTCGTAGCACACATATCAAAACGGAAAGGGATCGTCACCGTATCATCTCGAGCCGTTCAGTATTATTTGTATGAAACTCCTTACTGCAACGCACACTAATCGGAATCGTAACGTAATCTCGTCGCCTCGGGCAAGCTCACAAACCGCGGTGCAGTGCGTGGTCGACTTGCTGTCGGCTTTCCGTACCCTCGCTTACGTCTCTCCGTACGCTAGCTTACGTATCTTCGTCCACAGCTCTCCGCCCGCGCGGTCTGCGTTGCCGCACGTGCTGTACGATTCACGAGAGAGGCGACCGAGAAGTTAGCCTTTGCGAACGTTCGCGCATGTACACTCGTAAAAAAAGTGTTATTCATTTTATTTTAAACCAAAATACGAATAAAAACTTGATTGAACTAACAACGTCTAGCCGTCAACCAGCGGTCGGCGAGCTGTAAGCGCGGCGTCGCCTAGCTGTAGCCGAGTCGACGGGGCGGAGCTTCTGATCCGCTTACGTTACGTGGTTACGTAAACTGGACGACTGTTTGACGCAGAGGAGAAAGGCGATCCCTTTCCGTTTTGATAGTGTGCTACGACCCTTAATGTTATTTTATTTACCTACCAATAGAATACCTACTTAAATCTGGACATAAAAATCTAAATCAACGCCGTTTAATTTACCACCTGCCAACAGGCATAAGCTTGGCGGTGGATTATGTTTTTCGTTTCATATCGTATTGGTATAATAATAGTACAATTAAATAGTTTTGCTTAGCTACTAAATACTACTAAAGCTGTGTGGTGACGGCGACAGAAAGCTGTGTGGTGACGGCGACAAATATCGGAATCAGAATATCATCACCCCATCTCATCCCGTGGGGGGCGTAGAAGTCGACCCGAGGGAATATCTACCAGAGGATGGGCAGCAGCTTCCTTCTGATTACTATGACCATCTTACTGCGATCGCCAATCCGTCTGCCAAGCGTGGCGATTATGGCATATCCCCCCAAGACGATTCTTGAGGGAGGCTTGTCCATCAGTGGACTTATTTAGCTGTAATGATGATGATGACTAAATACTACTTAAACACTATAAAATAATAGAGCATGTTACATTCGATTTCATGACTTCCCACCCGCCATTAGTCAATCCTTAACCAAACCTTTTCAATTAGTTTTGCTGTCATAATCCTGTGACCTTTGTGACTTGCCGGCAGCAGACTGCAAACCGCGCAGGCCGTGGAATGAAACGGCATGCCATGTGACGCGATCTCATGCACATGCTGCATGCTGACCAGGTGAGGTGGCGTCCCGCGGTACGTAAATATTACTCTACTCTTTGCGCGGTAGGTATCTTCTTCTTAGCGTGTCGATGGCAATCTAAATTAAGTCAGCCCAGAATTCAGCTACGCATTGCGAGCGTTGTCAGTAGCGTCTATTAGTTCTTGTAACGTGCAGGCATTAGGGCACGCAGGACATGTTAACAAGTGTGCCATAGTTTCGAGGAACGGAACCACACTTGCACTCTAGGTTGGAATTGTTTAAAAATCCCCACCGGAGCAGGTTTTCCTTGCTTCGACCAACTTGGGTCCGGAGTCTATTCAGGGACTTCCAGGTTGGCCACGGCAACTTGTGTCCAGGCGGAAGGTTTTCAGCGGTAGGGACGAATGGGATGGGTAGGCAAGCACTGTCTCGCCACAGTCTGAGCCGTGTCTTAGACCGTTCGCCAGAAAGTGGAAGCACACACTTCAGGAAGCTTTTCGACTTTTAAGCCTTTGTCCCACAAGCTTACTGTTTGCATAAGGTGCCGTGTATCGGTTCTCATTTTATACCGTTCATTGGAGCTTCCCACCGCTCTGCGAACATCTGGTGGCGCTATGCCTGCCAGCGGATATAACATGTGTAGCGGCGTCGCTTTGAGACAACCAGTGATGATCCGGCATGTTTCATTCAAAGCGGTATCCACAAATTTTGCGTGGGCTGAACGACTCCACACGGGGCACGTGAATTCTCCACATGAAAAAGCTAGCGCCAGTCCAAAAGTCCGCATGACATCAGGTGAAGCACCCTATTTATAGCACACAAGACGTTGCAAGATATTATTGCGAGATTGCCCTTTCTGCATGATGTTCTTGCAGTTTTTACTAAATGTGAGTGATCTGTCCAAAGTAACACCAAGATATTTTGGGAAGCAACTGTGTTCGATAGATACCTACATTGTCCAAAACGATATCAAGTTTTCGACCCGCCTCTCTATTACAAAGATAGAATATGCACGACTGGGTTTTGCTCGGATTGGGCCTAAGTGAGTTAGCGTGGTAGGTAGATGCTCCAGTAAATGAACACGCCCCAGTGAATGAACATAACGCAGTATTTTCTAATTATTAAGAAATTAAAATATTTGTACCCAACACAGTATTTTTTTTCGTGGTTGTAACTCTTTTTTTTATTATAGTGTCCACACTCATTTCTTATGTTACTGTTTGTTTTAAAATGGCGAGTGTTGAAAGTTGGCAGTGTTAGTGCATCTGTTATTTGTTCAAGCAAAAATTTAGGCCTCGGGTAAGACATAACCTTTTTGATACCACATTGTAGCCATAATAGTGGAACAAACTATAAGTTATTGATGCATTCTAGTAAAGCATAGTTATTCTATATGTTTCAAATTGGTTCCATTGCTAATTTAGCAAGTTTTAAAATAATTATTACGTGTCCCAGTACTGGAACTAAAAATTGGTTGAAACCCGGTGAATGAACGACCGTTCATTCACTAGACCAATCTCGATTTCATATTTTTGTTGAAATATGTAATTTATTCTTATAGGTACCGTAAGATTCAAGTTTTGGGAGTCGTTTTAATAAACGATTTCTGATCTTTAGGCCAATATTGGGACAGGAATGTTCATTTATTGGTTCATAAAATCTAGTGAATGAACTAACATTTTTTATCATGTTCAATATTAGATTTTGTCATGAAGATGTAACCAATGAATGAACACAACGTTATGAGTGTAGATTTTATGGGTTTAAGACCTAGGTTTAATTAATTTTTTATATTACTGTCCCTTTAGGTTACCATGGATACAAAAAAATAATACGAAAGGTTTCGATATACGCAAGAAACATTGGAAAGAGCTCTTAGGTCAATTTCTAATGGAGAACTAACTATTAATAAAGCAAGTAACGTTTATAAGATACCCAAATCCACCCTACATAACAAATTAACAAATAAAGTTCCCTTGCAAAGAAAATTGGGTCCTCCATCTGAACTCTCTGTGGATGAAGAGGCCAAGATGGCTGAGTGGATAATAAATAAAGCTAAATTAGGTTTTCCAATGCACCCAGAGGAAGTTTTTGATACTGTTGAAAATTTTTTAAACACCAACAATATAAACAGCAAGTTTACAGGGAATAGACCGGGAAAAAAGTGGCTTAAATTATTTTTAAACAGGCATCCTGAGATCACTAAAAGAAATGCGGATGTCATTTCTAAAACAGAAAGACAAAAAAAAAACAAAATGGAAGAAGAAGAAAAGATTTCGCGAAAACGTAACGCTAAAGACCACGAAGAAAGCTCTGAGGATAATAAAAAAAGAAATCAGGTAAAAAAGCTAAGCTGATGAGTTTATACCCATACAGAAAGATTTATATGGCATATTATACGTTATGGCAAGGTTTAAAACAGAAAAAAGAGTACGTCATTATGTAGGTAAAGTTCTTATGGTGAACGACGAAGAACAGAAATATAAGATAGATTTTCTTAGAAAAAATCTGTATGGGATAAAATTGTCAGCTTTGTAAAACCACTCGTACCTGATGTAACAGAAGTTGATTTTAAGGACATAGAACGTGTGTTATGTGAACCTACTTGTTCAAGACGTGGCTTGGTCTCTTTTCACGATGTTACGTTTAGAGATATAAACAAAGAGATATAAAGAATAAAGAATACAAATACCAAATAATAAAAAATACTATTGAGACTGATTATTGTGATTCTAGTTATATTATTTACTTATGAACGAGGTTGATTAAAGTTTAAGAAATGTTTCTTTAAGCGAAGCTTACAATTATGTTACCTAGTTATTTCATACTAGATTTTTTATTATTTTGATATACTTAGTTATATTTTTCATTTTCTTTGAATTAAAAGATATTTAGCTGCCTGCTAGGCCTGTAACAATTTCATTTCAAATATAACAATTTTATTCAAATAAAACAATGTCATTCAAATATAAATATTTCATTTTCTTTTCAAATAAACATGTAAATGTTTGAACTCATTTATAGGCAAAGGATTGAAGTTCGTTGATTTACTTCATTGTAACACTGGATTTATTATGATAATAAGGATTTCTCTGAATTGTTAATTAAATAAAATTTATGTTCATTTACTGGTTTTATTTAGTTCATTAACTAGAAAATTTTGTTCATTTACTGGGGTTTTAGGGTATTTTTCACTTTATTTCTAAATATCTAAGAAACTATAAAGATTTTGTCGTAAAACCAATTAAAAAAATATTTATTAATAATATCATATTATCAAAATATAGTTTTAGAACGTATTCCTTAGAGGCAACATACTGTAATGTTTTTATGAAGTTCGAAGATCGCTTAAGTGTTCATTCACTGGAGAACTTACCCTAGTAGTCAACCAAGCTTTCAAGTGCGCCAGACAAATAAACCTCAATCTCGACGAATGTTAGGGCCTGCGAAGTAAGCGCCAAATCATCTGCGTAGAGAAAGCGAGACGTATTCGGTATGGACGGCTGGTCGTTGGTGTAGATGTTAAAAAGCAGCGGTGCTAGGACACTACCTTGAGGTAAGCCGTGTTTTTGCGCCCTCCAACGACTTTTGTCTGCCAGTAGATGGACCTGGAAACGGCGGTTATGTAAAAGTTCACGGTAATACCTACCGTGAACTTTTACATAACCGCCACGACGTGACGCGGGGTCATACACATGCTACATGCTGACCAGGTGTGGTGGCGTTCCGCGGTAAGTATATATTATTCTACTCTTTGCGCGGTAGGTATGCCACGACGTGACGCGGGGTCATGCACATGCTACATGCTGACCATCAATCTACCATTTGCGAGCTATTCCGGCGTGCACTGCCAAAACCGTTCGAGGTACACATTCTACTAATATTATAATTGCGAAAGTTTGTGAGTAAAAATGTATGTATGTTTGTTACTCTTTGACGCCAAAACTACTTTAACGGGGGTGAAACCGCGGGGCGCAGCTTGTTATAATATGTATGTATAGGTATATAATACTAGATGTGCCCCGCGGTTTTACCCGCCTTATACTTTGTAAATTATAGCCTATGTGTTATTCGGATATATAAGCTTAGTCTATACCTAACTACAGAGTTTCATCAAAATCTGTTCGGTAGTTTTTGCCTGAAAGAGTAACAAACATACACACTCACAAACTTTCGCCTTTATAATATTAATGTGTTGCATTTATTATAAAAAAGGACGACTGCACCTTGGAAATGAATTTGTGTCGCGGGGTACTTTAAAATATAATTGACGAACACAAAAGTACACACAAACTCGGAACAACCACTTAAGGGTCACATAAATAGTTGTTCTGCATGGGAATCGAACCTGGGACACAAACTGGCGAGGGGACTGTAAGATAAAATGACATAAAACCTGTTTTTATTCATATCATATTAAAGCGCTTGTTGTTTGTTGAATAATACTTGTAGTATATTACGAATTAACTTAGTATAATACATATATATCAATTCTAAGTACAGATAGAGTTAATACCTAAATCACGATCTAATGATCGTGATTTAGGTATATTTTATCATACGGAATTATAATTTAATTTATGATAGTCATGGTGTTAGTTAAAATGTCTAATTACTCTTTTTTTTAGGTCTTATTGACAAAATGGTTCTTTAAGTTTGATTTATAGTTCTTGATAGATTGGTCACGTTGGGGCTTCGAACCCTAGTACCTACAGGTAAGACTTTTAGGCGGCTTTTGGTTTATAGCTAGAACGTTCTAGATTAAAGAAATTAGCTGATGAAAAGGACATACATAATTCTTAATGCAACATTGACATTAGATGGTTACAGAAAAAAAAAGAGATGGTGTGAGTTTTATGAATGAAGAGAAAGAGATAGGTGAAGCCAAGCACGGAATCATACGATTAATCTGTCATATAGGAGATGAGTCAAATGATAGGAAAGAAAAAAAATACTTTCGAAATGTTTAAAATTTGGAACAATTTAGGGGTCAAGTTTAGTTCAATCATATTCTATACATTTTTTTAAAGACAACACCCGCACTAGGGAATTTAGTCCCCGTGTCGCGGGGTACTTTACAACATATAATTGACGGACACAAAGTACATGTAAACTCAGAACAACTATTTATGGGTCACGCAAATGGTTGTCGGGATTCGAACCCGAGACACGAAGCGGCGAGGCGACAGTATTAGCTGCGCCACACGTGTAGTTGCAATGCAACACATACCTACTGTTAAATATTGGAAAGTGAACATGTAACAATAATACGCTGCTAAAGGGAGTAACTATGGTTTATTATATTATTTTGTGATAGGCAAAATGTGAACTAACATTGACGTATACTTTTTTACAATAGCACAAAAATTTTGAATTTAAAGTGTTAAAAAATGGTTCGATTCGTAACACATACATACAGATAATATCATGAATAAGGAATGTCATTTGGTTAGTTCGTTGCTTAGAATCAGGGGAATTCTTCAATATATGTAGTTTGAGAGCTACCATACCACAGACAAACACACAAACAGACAGACATCGATGTCAAACTTATACCTAAGTTTCTTTTTCCGTCGGGGTATAAAAAGTCTTTCACCTATCAAAAGCTACATTATTAGCGAGTTATATATAGAGACTATGTTCTTTTTTTAAATTTATATCCTCTCGAATATTACAATTAGGTAACCCAAAGTACCATAAATCTACTATATAAAAATAAGTCGGGTTTTCCTTCCTGACGCTATAACTCCAGAATGCACGAACCGATTTCTACGGTTTTGCATTCGTTGGAAAGGTCTCGGGCTCCGTGAGGTTTATAGCAAAGAAAATTTATAAAATTTAACGCGGGTAACACCGCGGGGCACAGCTAGTCTACTATATAAAAATAAGTCGGGTTTTCCTTCCTGACGCTATAACTCCAGAAAGCACGAACCGATTTCCACGGTTTTGCATTCATTGGAAAGGTCTCGGGCTCCGTGAGGTTTATAGCAAAGAAAATTTATAAAATTTAACGCGGGTAACACCGCGGGGCACAGCTAGTTTGCCTATAAAATTCATGATAGGTATCGGCGTATTTATTAGGAGTAGTTATTCGAAATAATAATTCATACTTTTATCTGCCTGTGTGTGTGCAGGTCACTAGTATTATATACTTTTAATATAATAATATCCTGGGACATTATTCACATAAGTCCAACTGATCCCAAAATAAGGAGACCTTGTACTATGGAAGTCAGATAACTAATATTCTAAGTACATATACTACTTTCCTTTAGTAAACACGTACTTATATAGATAATTACATACAGGCTCAGGACAAACAAGTTCATGCACACTAATGTCTGTTCTGGGTGGGAATCGAACCCACAAACTGCGGTGTGAAAGGCAGCCATTTACCCACCACGCCAACCGGCCCGTCTATTACTTAGACTATCTATTCTATTATAAAAGTCATCATGCTTACGTATTTTCATGTTTACAATGTTAAATTCACGTATTCAAACAGGTATCCGTATAAACTGAATAACGTTTAAAACACAGCTTGGAAATATGCGAAAATAATGTTTTGGGCACTTCCCCTCCTAAATGCCGATCATCTGACACACTTAGTTTGCAAAATAACATTTTCGTTTCCTCTTTAGTATAGGTACCTACTGATCAAAGAGTATTTATACCTCTTCCGATGTTCGGTTGATTAACTTCCCTAAGTATCAGAGACTTCATTACATATTGTATCAAGGATCACCTCCGAAATTTCCGAAAGTGCCTAGGTATTGTGCCTATTTTTTCAAAATTTTACTTTTAAATTAGTATTAATAATATCTCTAAAATGGTGTAAAATATAGCAACAAAATGATAAAATGACAACCTTTTTTATTATGGTTTTCTGAATCGTTCTTTTTCTTGACTTACAAACATTAAAAAAACAAATGTTTGTAGCAAGTTACACATTTTTTTTAAACAAAAATTCAGCGCACATTGATGTTTTATGGGATATAAACATCAATCCTATTAATATTATAAGGGCGAAAGTTTGTAAGTATGGATGTATGGATGGATGTTTGTTACTCTTTCACGTAAAATCTACCGAATTGCTTTTAATGGCGCTTTACAACAATATAGCTTATACATCAGAATAACACATAGGCTACAATTTATAAATGTGTGAATTGTCCAAAATATGACGATAAGTGTCGCGTAAGTAGGAAATGTCTACCATCTGCGAGCTATTCCGGCGTGCACTGCCAACACCCCTAGAGGTACACATCCTACTAATATTATTAATGCCAAAATTTTGTTTGTAGTCTTTCACGCCAAAACTACTTTAACGCGGGTGAAACCGCGGGGCATAGCTAGTATTAAATATTGTCAGCACTTTCAAATAATTTCTGTCAGTCATTTTGTGAGATAAATATTTTAATATCTTTGATATTGATTTTTAGTTTTATATGATTTTTATTCATCACATACCATATACAAAGAGCTGAACTTGTTCTAAATATTGTGGTAAGTATATTAGGTAATGTCACAAGATTATGAAGCACACTTTTAGAAATTTTAAAATAAATAATTATTAAATACATAACACACCTAGAGTACTGGCTGCAGGCTGAAGTCTGGCCCTTATCCTATCTGTTGTGTTGTGATTCTGTTAATAGGTAGGTACTTTAAATTGCAGACTATAGGTATTATACCGTGTACTTACTAAGCAAGAAAGTTTAGCATTTAGCATTTTGAATGAGAGTGTATTTAACATAGTACACTACTATACCCTATGCCACCAGCTATTTTATTATAAAAATAAATTTCCTAACGGTCATAACCATCACCATAAGGAAGTATGATTTGCGATTGTTACAAAATACACACATTGCTTAAAACAACGCCGGTATTGGCTATGAAAATAAGCAGCATTATCAGCGCATTCTTATGGATATTTACACGTATCAAGGACCACCCTGTATGACCTAAACAAGTAGATATATTTTAATAGTATAAGATACCTACTACTCGTACCCACATCACAGAGCAAAGATTATCTTGTACAATCTGTCTCGTCACAAGGTAAGTACCTACATTGAATTTGACAGCATTTTATTGGGACCCCGATTTCCCATTCAATAAGTTTCGGGTTTACATTACGGTCGCTACTGGCCCGTGTAATGTTTTGGCGGGACATAATAGCTTCTGTGCATGTGACTAACCCACTTATAATGATAGAAATGTTATTTGATATTTAATGGAAATAGTTCTTGTTTTCGTTCGTTCTCAGATGTACCGACGCCAGCACATCCAGCTACCTCAATCTGTCAAATTTATTTTATAGATTTTCAACTTTATCGCATAAGCATAAGGTTCACTTTCAATTAGGGAAATTTGCCAGATTGGGGTAACTTGATGTGCTGGCGTCTGTACATATACCTATCTCCCTCGTTAGTTTCGATCTCAGAACACGTTTAAATATCCTATAATTCAAATTCAAAAAAGAACAAATCGCTCAACTAATCACAATTCACATTCCAAGCCTGCATCGCGATAATGAAATTCGCATGCACGTACCCACAGAGAAGGTCAGAAAGACTACGGTCACCGGCAGGCAACCCATTTCACCCGGACGGTAGATTTTCCGTGTAGGATCACGATTACCTGAAGTTCGATCCTGGAACTATAAGGTCACGAACTACGCCACTAGGTAAAGACGGCCAAGCCAAGAACGGTTTGTACGAAGCAGAAAAAAAATCATAAAGCATGAATAATGAAATGAAACAGGATCATTACAAGACAAAATTCTATAACCAAATACCAAATGCGAAGGGCTTCCTCTTTAATAAGTAGAAAAAAGGCCTTATGTAAAGATGATTGGTGGGCGGACTGTGAGGGCTCTACTTCGGTCCATATCGGATATGAATCAAGACACTTATACATACCATAAGAGGTTTTTAATTAGAAAAAAAGGCTTCACATTATATATAATAATATATTTTTATAATATCCTGGGATATTATTTAATCACGGCCATCCCAAACTAAGCAGAGCTTGCACTATGGCAATCAGATAACTGACATTCTTTTTTTTTTGTAAATACATACTTATAGGTATTGTATCGGCGAGAGCTAATTGCTTTATGCGATGAATTGATACCAGAAATAATATATGTAGAAATAATATTTATTGAATAAACTATGGTAAAATACTTATTCACTAACAACTTTTTTCTTATGATACTTAAATTTATTATTGGTAAATGGTTATTAATGGTTATGTAATTGTATTGGTTAAATGGTAAAGTGGTCATTGAGCTCGGACGCTGGCGGATTGCGAACTGACTTAAAAGTCATATAAAATTATAAATTAGAAACGTACCAATTGTGCATGCAATGCACAAATGGAAAACGCTGAGCGGTTCGGTTTCATAACTCCGAACATAGATAGATGATTACACCCAGACTCAGGACAAACAGACATGTTCATGCACACTAATATCTGTATGGTGCTCTACCGGCTAAGTCGCCGAGCATCGTTTTCGTGAATGGCGTTCAAATAAATAAAGGTTAAAATGACTTAATCAATCGTTAATAATATAATAGTGACAATAACTTGATACGAGCTAGCTAAATATCATTGCTATAATAAAATAAATTTTATAAATATTTTCATACAATGTGTAGGTACCTAAATATCTATGTTATATGTGTAATAATTAACGCATTGGGTGTAAACCTGTCACGTTAATTATATGGTGTTAAATAAATAAATAAAAATGTTATATTACTACAAACATGTTCTGACTATTTACAAGCGCCTTTTTAAAGTCTACGTGAATAAAACCTTTTTATTTTTTTATTTTATTTATGACTTCCGGCGTGAAAATATTTGAAATCATTTGCCAACCAAGCCAACAGGACACAGCGCCGATAAAAAAAATAATGGATTCTTTGTTATAGTATTTTTTGTATACTGCCATTAAATATAAAATAACATTTATACCAGTTTAACTGTGTTAGTTAGACGCTACCGAGAAATAATAGATTGTGTGCCACATGCACACAAGCTATTATTTCTCGGTAGCATCTAGTCGCAGACAAAGGGACCTTTAAGGTAAGAAAGTCAGGAAGTTTGAGCCACTACACTCGTGTCTCAGTGAGCGCTTAAAGACGTTGATCTCATAACCTGACTCGCATTGCTCATAGCGGCATTATTTAAGCTCTCTTTGGATTTTAGTACAATCAAATTTCAGTCTGCTCTGTTCGTACAAAGTAAGTTATAGAACGTAAATAAATAATGGTCTTATGTTAAATGTACATATACGTCATGTTGAAAAACAATTTGTGTTAACATATCGGTTTTAGTAATTAATCAATTAAACAAAAAGGTAATTACGCGCTGTTGGCATGTAAACGATGCAAACCACTACTTAATTTACATAAACATAATCCTACTAATATTGTAAATGCGAAAGTTTGTGAGTATAGATGTTCCATACATCTATACTCACAA
This sequence comes from Pseudoips prasinana, assembly GCA_951640165.1. Classification (NCBI taxonomy): domain Eukaryota; kingdom Metazoa; phylum Arthropoda; class Insecta; order Lepidoptera; family Nolidae; genus Pseudoips; species Pseudoips prasinana. The sequence goes on from OX621239.1 coordinate 14,105,138, forward strand.
ACTTTTATTTTTTTACTCTCACACAAAATACCGAATGGATTTTGATGAGGTAATATAGCTTAGGTCGGTACCTATACATATCCGAATAATACATAGGCTACAATTTATAAAGTTTAACGAGGGTAAAACCGCTGGGCAAAGCTAGTACATAAATTATCAATGTTCGATGACGTCAAAATGGGAAAGAGCTGGAATTAACAAAGAAATAATTTTACTTATGTACGTAGCGCACAAGTTCTGTGTGGCCACTTCTAGACTTCCTATGAAAATGGGAGTTTAATGTTAAGAAGGATAATAATTATAATTATAAATTCTGTTAAGATGAGTAGCTGGATTGACCTTTATTTTATTTATGTAGCAAGTAATAGGTTCTTATATATTCATATACCTACAACTAACTTTATTAAAAATGAGGTTAAAAATTCAACCGTGTTTTTTATTTTTCCTTGAAAATGTAGCAAAGGCCGTCAACTTTAGGCATGAAATCTAATGTTTTTTTTTGAATAATTTTGCGATTACTTCATTGTTTCTAAACAGATTTTAGTACTTAATTCAACGGGAAGTTCATTCGGTTTCATTATCAGATATTCATCTTTAATTGTTTTTAAATACATGTTTAAAATTGTTAGACGATTAAGTTTTTAATCATTTCACGTGGCAAGAGTAGCTGCTGTGCGGGTAATATAAGATTATTATCAATATGGATATGGACATGGAAATAATAATACTAAGTAAAAGTATGTACTTATATATAGATTATTCGATGTTTATTGGATATCTGTCATGAATGACATAAAAAGCTGATATGTCGCGAAAAGCAGTTGGTCTTCCTAAGAAAAAAATAAAAAAAAACCTATGACATGTAAAATTATTGTGCGACTCATTTTGTCAGGAATTAAGTCCGGTATCAGCAAAAAAGTTCACATTGAACCAAAAATGATAAAATAAAAAGTCATGAAAAAAATAAAAAGTTGCGCATGGCGACGCGTCGCCACACTACTATCGTATAGCGTGGCGACGCGTCGCCACGGCATGCGTCGCCACGCCAGAAATCTGTTTTACGTGCGGCTATAGATGTTTCATATCAAAAACAATAAGTGGACTATAGCACAGTAAGCACTAGTGGTAGTGACCCTGACTGCTAAGCCAGAGGTCGTGGGTTCGATCCCCACCCAGGACAAATCTTTGTGTGATGAGCTTGATTATTCCTTCGTGTCTAGCTGTTATTTATCTATAATATTTATTTAGAAATATATGTGTTTGTTACTCAATCAAGCACAACGGCTTAGTGGATTTAGATGAAATTGTAAATGGAGATAGCTATTTAGACCCTGAATAGGCTTGACATTCGCGGGATACACCGCGTGACACAACTACTAACTCATAATTTACGAGCATCCGCTTGATGAGGTATGTTTGTAATGCTACATATATGGTACACAGTGCTAAGATCATCCTCTGTCCGAAATGTCAGATATATCGGCTGAGAAGTTAATACATAATATGAAGTAACTTAAAATTTAGGTTCTCGTTTCCGCTTGATTAGGTTGTGAGTGAGGTATGACTGTAATGCTACCTGCTGTGCTGCTATTGTAAGCAGACGCACTTTCGGAATTATTATATTAGTAACTGCACCATGAAGTGTAACTCGCAATTTAGAAAGATATTGTAAAAATGAGGGGTCACAGATGTACACAGTATTAATAGATGTATCAAGTACTATATATAATAAATAAATATATTTATTATATATATAGTACCTACATCCACATTAAGCATATTACACATTTACAAAAATAAATATGATAAGGTTTTCCATCCGATGTGCATAACAATTAAGGTGTGCATAACCTTCAATTATAGGACAAAAAAAGTCTATATGACATGACATAAACCTCAAATTCTTTTAACTGTGAATCTCTCATTCTCAAGAGCGTGCTTACAAAGCGAACGTATCTACAGACATACGTCAATACAGTAAACAGATTTCCATCGGCCAAAGAAAATTGTAAGCACATTCGGGATGTTTCAAAATTCGTTGCGTTAACCCACGCCTGTCCGATCGTTGGACATTTAGACAGATCCCTGATTGGGTTCTCTGTATTTTCTGCTTTGTACAATCGGACAAAAGCTGCACGAAGAAAACTGGAACTGCCAGGTATCAGTGAAATGTAACGTTCAATGGAAATAGTGTTTCCATTCTATCATGAGGCGCCTGCTAATAATTTCAATAGCCGAGCTTACGTTGCAAATGTTTTATAAAAGAATATGTGTAGAGAAAAGTGGAGCAACTTATTAATTTGAACCAACTATACAAATAATAAATAAGTATCTTAATGAAACTAATAAGTACATTGCGATCTGATCCCAAACTAGACAGCGCAAATAGACAACTTTAAAACATACTTATCTATACATAGAATAAAATCGTAGGAGAGTCAAAACTGTACATTGAATATTTTTAAAAAAGGATACTTGGGGCGTGATCTACAATCGATATCGAAGCCAAAAATATAGTTTTTAGAATTTTTGTCTGTGTGTCTGTATGTATGTCCGGGCTAAACTCAAAAAGTTCTGCATGGATTTACTTGAAATTTTGCATGAATATTACTAAGAGGTCGGGTCAACATATATATTGAAGTAAATCCATGCAGTACTTTTTCAGTTTAGCCCGGACATACATACAGACAAACAGACACACAGACAAAAATTCTAAAAACTATATTTTTGGCTTCGATATCGATTGTAGATCACGCCCCAAGTATCCTTTTTTAAAAATATTCAATGTACAGTTTTGATTCTCCTACGATTTTATTCTATGTATAGATTATAAACCGCTGTGTGATGATAGCGACGAATATCAGAATCAGAATATCATCACCCCATCTCATACCGTGGGGGGCGTAGAAGTCGGCCCGAGGCATTATCTACCAGACGATGGGCAGCAGTTCCTTTCTGAGTACTACGACCATCTTACTGCGATCGCCAACCCGTCTGCCAAGCGTGGCGATTATGGCATATCCCCCTAAGATGATTCTTGAGAGAAGCTTGTCCAACAGTGGAATTATTTCAGCTGTCATGATGATGATGACATATTATAAATACACACTCATCACAGGATTTGTCCTGGGTGGGGATCGAACCCACCACAGCCAAGCCAGAAGGGTTTTACGGGTACTACTAAGGGCTACTTTGAAACGAGTCATACAATCAATATATGTAGCTAGAAATAATTATCTGTATTTAGTTCACTTTAGGTAGTACTACAAACATGCTCTGTCAGCGCTTTTTTAAAGTCTACGTGAATATAAACCTTTTTTATTTTATGTATGTGTTGCAACCTTCATAGACTACGGTAAGCTTACCATCAGGCAGGTGGGATGCTTGTTTATAGTAAAGTAAGTTTTGACAGAAACATGCTTTTTAAAAATAAATTGATTCCAATTTTAAACATTATCTCTTTCTCCCCAACGAACAATACCATACATCACAATGGAGTGGGCAACATTATAGAAATAAAACTCGTTAATTAAAGGATAATGGAGTGGTCCTTAATTATTAATTAATTATCGGTATACGTCGGGAGCAGGCGCGGCACAATGGTCACAGTCCCTTGATGAGTACCTACCCACTCATTGTTGAAACTGAAAAGATTTCCTTTAGCGAGAAAGAGATGACATGATTAATCATCTCGATAATTGAACTATTTGAGAAGTATCGATTACTGAACATCGATTAGACATAACCAACCCGCATTAGTTAGACAATAATGGTGGAATATTAACGATAGATTAGGAAATAATTGTAGCGAGCAATCATTAGTAGATCTATACAGAGCTGTAAAGCGCTTCTGGCCGAATTTCAGTTAAGTCAGCCATTTGCAACAGAGCCATAGCCAGATGCTCTCACCGGCCATAAGTTAAGCAACTAGGCTCGCGGTCATATCATGGATGGGTGACCGCCAAAGTGGTTTAATTTCTGAGCGTCTCCGTGCTTCGGAGGACACTCAGCATGTAGCCATTAAGCAACAGTACTTAAGCCATGTCTAAGGCCTACTGGGCGGCTTGAACAACTCTGACACTAGGGTAACCACTGCCCATACGATAAGTAAGTAACAGAGACGAGCCAACTACGCACGATCGCATATCATAGATACACTCTCTATTCTCTCACTCCCATATTCCGATGGGATAGTTATCCGATACGCCCGGAAACAGTTCAGGATTCGAGCTCCAGCCAGCTCCTCATGAGGGTATGCATGTCAGCCAAAGTACGCTCACTGCTGGACAAAAGCCTCCCAAAAGATTTTTTTTTTTTTTTTTTTTTAACGGGACTAGTCCCTCCCTCTTACCCACCACTGCAACTCCTGTAAGCCAGGATCAACAGTGGCACACAATGAAATGACACTGAGCGGTGAAGCTCAGGCATGTCCCGGGGAATAGCTTTAACTGTCTTGGATCCCGCAACAAATTTAATCAGAAACAGAAAAAAGGAGGAGTTAGAAAATGAATAGTTCCACTTCCCTCCAGAGCAAAGCGGGAGACAGAATGATGTAAAGAGGCTATAGCCTCATAAAATGAGAGATTTGCAACTAGAGAAGCCAGCTGCAAAAGCACCGAGGATCAATTTAAGGGTCCTAAGTGAGCTGTTATATTTGATTCCAATAGTAGGTATGGCAAAAACGCTTAAACGCACGGAAGTTGTTCCTTGTTGCTACAAGATCCGTATAATAAACTACTCCAGATATTGGTTGCAAGCTGTTTAACATAATATCACGCTGATTTTGCCAGAGATCACACTCCCACAGGATGTGGTGAGCAGTTTGTTCATATTCGTTACTGGATGTTGAGCACAGACAGATTGGTGAAGATACTAATTTGAAACTATACAATTTACTTTTAAAATTGCCGTGTCCGGTAAGAAATTGTGCAACACAATGGTCTATGATTAGCCAAGTTTTATTTAACCGTTCGCGTACGTCCGGAAAGAACTGGTGCAGATGGCGACCCTTGGTTGACGTATTCCATCTACATTGCCATTCATTTAGTAGTTCGTTATTTAAGTCAGCTATTGGCATAAATAGCCTGGTTATTTTCGCACGGTCGCGTAATGATAAGAAATCATTTTCTAAATTATCGCGCGTAGAATAATACATTGCTGCTCGTCTTTGTACTTCAAGATCAACCGGTAGTACACCCGCTAGGACAGGTAGGGCCTCTGTGCTTACTGTTCTATAGGCTTTACACAGAAATATCAACGCCAACCTCTGGCTTTGTAGTAATTTACGGCGAGCAGCTCCGATGGTAGCCCTATCAGCCCACACAGGCGAGCCGTAGCATATACACCCGAGATAGGTTGCCCCGTAAATGATTTTAAGAGTATTAAAAGAGAGGCCCCAGGTTGCCGTCGATGCCGTCGTCCCTAAAGAATGGGGGGATATGCCATAATCGCCACCATTGGCAGTCGGGTTGGCGATCGCAGTTTGATGATCATAGCTCACAGAAAAACGCTGCTGCCCGTGCTATGGTAGGTATTCCATCGGACGATTTCTACAACCCCCACGGGATGAGATGGGGTGATGATATTCTGTGCAGTCACCACACAGCATATAATAAATAAATATCTGGGAAATATTACTCAGCGACAAATGAATATGAATGAATGGATATTAGACAACGGATATAAATTAAACACTTTTTTTTGTAAATACAATTATAATTTTTTGACAATACATAGACCAAGACCTATACTGTGACTTGCCATGACGATGCCCGACCGTTATTTTTGTCTCGTTAAAAACCTATCTTTGTACAAGTCTTTCTAAATAGTATCTCTCCAAACATCTTTTAAGATGCCTATTTAAAACCGCAGAAATAATCTTTTGTAAATAAATCTGGCGACAAGCAACTAGAAAAGTCGGGCAACGGTTGGGAATGATTGCCTATTTGTTTGTGATTAGCTAACTACAAAAATAACAATTATTTTAATTAAATTATAATAATTTAATCAATGATGCTTCATGGGTTAGTACAAAATAGATTCGATTGCCCCGACTTAGTCAATAACTTGTTTTACATAATACCTCGAACGGTTCTCAGACGAGAGACACGGACTTACCCGCTCTTTGCTACGACTCCCAGCCGTACAAATGCAGGTGAACGAGCCCTCCATAGATTAGTAAAGCTTTACAACAAAAATTTTACAATGATAGATATCTTCGCTACAAGCTACGCCAAATACAAAAAAGAACTAGTTAAAAGCTTAAAAGGTCTCTTAACTATAGGTAGTACTGAAGAATACGATTTAAAATATATAATTATATATGTATATACTATATATAATATCCTAACACACTAACACCACTGTATGTAGATATCATATTAGTAATACGTGAAACGTCGTGGATTGTACAATTAACCAATGTCACCCTTATGATATTTTAGCTGTAAGATATATTGTACAATTGTTTGTTTCCCAAATAAAATAAAATAAAAAAATAAAAATAACTACGGTTAAATTTTAGAGAAGAAATATTGTGTTCTTTTTACACATATGCGGGGAATTCGAGATAGATTTGAGGGTAAAGATTCCTCTTAATGACGCAAATAGGCATACGTTGGCAATGCAAAAGTTCAAAACAGTCACACCAGTAGTCTTCTGTGTGGTCGGGTGACGTTGAATGTGTGCAAAACACAGTTTTCTTTATCTAATAAAATGTTGCTTAAACGTGTAAACAATAGAATCATCATCTTCATCATCATATCGGCCTAACATTAGAACAGCTGTGCTACATTACATTTGCAAGACTTTTCATAACTTTAAATTAAACGAATAACTAAAGGATTGGCTTTAAAACAATCCACTTGGTGACAAAATGTAGCTTAACTCTTTAAAATATCTAAAATCATCAATAGTTGTGCAAATGTATTGCCCATCTTTGCTATTATTTACATTTTGAATTGATGTTGCCATTTTAGAAAAAAAAAAAACTAGTTTGCAACACATCTCTTAACTAATAAATACTTAAGTTCAATATTGAAGAAGTCTTGCTAACGTACTTTATAAGCCCCGACAGTCGTCCTGGTAAAATATCTGGTAACATTTAAGTCTTGAACTTCCTTATGCTCGCCATAACGAGTCGATACAACTTCTTTTATTACTTGTTCAACTTTACGAGGCACACACGGTGGCGGTGATGTCAGACATTACGTTCCTTTTCTACCTAAATGTTTCTTTGGTGCGTCTTTACTACGTATAATCTTTCGAATACCTGGGCTATTGATTTCCGCTCATTTTGCTAACAACCTGAAAAAATAACGTTACCCAGACTTGAGACATTGTTAGATCGATTTTCTACTCGATTTCAATGAAATCGTTGAGCCGTTTTGCACGACTCGATTACACTGCAAAATTGCTTGCGCTGCCATCAATAAAAGTGTTGTATTAAGATTATACCTACTACGTTTAAGGTAATTAGTGTAACCGCTAACTTGCTTAAAACTTTATTAAATTTATAGTTTTTAGTATTATTCGCCATGCAGAGCGTAAATCTAATCTCAAAACCGACCAAGTGCGAGTCGCACTCGCACATTAAGGGTTCCGTAGCAGCAAGTATTTCAGTTGATTAAAAGAAAGCAAATTGCGGTTTATGACGTATTAAAAAAAAACTACTTGCTAGATCTCGTTCAAACCCATTTTCGCTGTTAGTTTCCATGGTAATATACATCATATATTTTTTTTAGTTTTATCATTCTTTTATTTTAGAAGTTACAGGGGGGGGGACACTCATTTTACCACTTTGGAAGTGTCTCTCGCGCAAACTATTCAGTTTAGAAAAAAATGATATTAGAAACCTCAATATCATTTTTAAAGACCTATCCATAGACACCCCCCACAGGTATGGGTACGATGAAAAAAAAAAATTGAGTTTCAGTTATATGTATGGCGACCCCCCAAAATTATTGTTCTTTTTCTATTTTTGTGTAAAAATCTTAATGCGGTTCACAGAATACATCTACTTACCAAGTTTCAGCAGTACAGCTCTTATAGTTTCGGAAAAAAAGTGGATGTGACATACGGACGGACAGACATGACGAATCTATAAGGGTTCCGCTTTTTGCCATTTGGCTACGGAACCCTAAAAATGGGAAATCATGAATTTATAATTGTCCGTCGGGTCTCGAATCCTGTACTACTTACTTATCTTACACCAATCTGGGGTAGGCGCTCTGCGTTAAGCTACGAATGATACACACTGGCAGATCAATTTTAGGTTTCCTTAGTTATCGTCCTTTCGGAAGATATAGGTGTTATCCATCGAATTTCTTTTCTTTCATTACTATATATACATAGTTAGACGGAGTACATTAGACGGTCACCGTAGCCTAGTTGGTAGTGCTCCTGCCTACGAAGCTGGTGGTCCTAGGTTCGAATCCCGGTAAGTGCAAATATTTGTGTGATGAGCACGAATATTTGTTTCTGAGTAATGAATGTTTTCTATGTATTTAAGAATTTATCTATCTATATAAGTATGTATATCGTCGCCTGGTACCCATAGTACAAGCTTTGCTTAGTTTGGGGCTAGGATAATCTGTGTGACATTATTATTATAAATAGAGATAGAAAATATGAAATATTACATTTTAAGGTAATGAATTTATATTCAATTTATCTATATAAGTAGGTATCTATTTACAAAATAAAAGTAGTATATGTAGTATATCAGTTATATGGTTTCTATAGTACAAGATTTGCTTAGTTTGGGATCAGATTACCTTGTGTATTTAATTTCTTCAATCATCAATGCGGAAGAAACTTCCAGGTGTAGGTACTAACTGTTACAAAAAAACCGCCATCTTAGATACTTAACGCTCTATATTCCGGCTTATGTCAATATTAATGACAAACAATTCAGCAGTCTGTTACAATAGTATTTTATGTTTACTATTAATTATAGCGATTAGAAATGTGAAACAGTTTTATATTTTGCTTGTTATTATTGTTTTTTTGGGGCTTGGGGGCATCTTGCTACTCCGACAATTTCTCATCTATTGTAGCAGAGCTCCTTAATTCTATTATAGTTCAACTCTTGCAGTGAGCAGTGAGTGTTTGTATCTCTTCCGAATGTATGATATGTTGTCCTTAGTGGATACTATACGGGGGCACGCCACAATCGTGGCGGTAAGACCGGTCCTAGAGGGGTGGCTTGAGAGGCGCCGCGGCGCTCTCACGTTCCGACTGACGCAGGTGCTTTCGTGGCATGGATGCTTCGGAAAGTACTTGCGTCTAATAGGTCGGGAGCAGACGCCCGAGTGTCACCATTGCGGTGACGCAGAGGACACGGCACACCATACCCTGGCTCTTTGTCCAGAGTGGGTGGAACAACGCCGTGTCCTGGTCGCAACACTCGGCGTGGGGGGCCTCTCGCTGTCGGCCATGACACAATCCATGGTCGACAGCGAGACAGCCTGGAATGTCGTTGTCTCCTTCTGCGAGGAGGTGATGGCTGCGAAGGAGGCAGCGGAACGGGAACGGGAGCTCACAAGCACCCTTCCTACCCGCGCCAGGAGACCTGGACGTCGGAGAGCGCGTGTGGCAGATTTCCGGCCACCCTAGGAGATGGCCTGCAGGCGGCAGACGGAGGGCAGTTTGCCACCTGACCAGAACAGGCCCGAGGTGGTGTTTCGGCGCGCGCCTTTAGCGGAAGGAGGACTTGAAGTCCTTTTCGTGACGGGGACTGCCTAGATAGAGGCGGGCCAAGACCTGTCTGGGCTGCGGTGAATGCTTACGCGAATCCCGTGGCCCCGACTACAGGTACTCGAGGAACACCGTGGGGTTTTAGTCGGTAAACCGAAGATTAATACCGGGAGCCCGCCATACCCCGTCGCGGCGTCGCTTGCCCAGCGGCGGGGATCCGTAACGGATTTCCCCACGTAAAAAAAAAAAGGTGGATACTATACGCAATCGGTCAACACGACCACAGAATGTGCAGTGGTGTTTCCTCTGCTTCTTGGCCGTATCTGCAGATTGTGTTGTCGGCCAACTTTAAGTTATAGGTACTTGCGCTTATTCAGCTTGCAGTGTCCGGTTATCCGAGTTACTGCACATGTTTTGTAGCGTTTAAATTCTAGTATTTCTATGGACAAATTTTTGTTGTAGCCTCTGATCACAGCATGTGAGTGTAAAGCTGCAGGTGAGGATTTCCATATTTCTATGGCTGCAGATGTGCATTGGTCGTTGAGTATTGAGTACGCTCGTTGTTTAGCTATGCCACAAAATGGTTCAGGTTCCGTTGGCTTTGCACTTTAAATTTTGCTTACTCAACCTTATTGCGAATGCCAAACAGAAAATATTTTTGAAATTATTTGTATTGTATCGCTGTCTTATCTCCGAATCACCGCTAAAGTCTCATTCCTAACTCAAACGACTCAATGAATTTCTATAAACGAGGTGTCATTTCAGGCAGAAAATACTGTATAAGTGAATGTCATAGTAATAGTAGGAGAGCTGGCACGCATTTTTGGGTAGGTATTTGAGGCAAGCTGAAAACTTGTCCTATAACTCTTCAGACACACCCCAACACGGAACTGCAGACCTGGCAGGCGGGTAGCGGGTCTAAACAAACCTCTAAATTTTAGATTTTTTTTTTACCAAATAATGTATTTGAGGCAAGCTGAAATTTTGATATGTAGTTTAATGTTTATACAATACAGAAAAAAGACAGGCGATTCTGTCGGGTCTTTAGCACTGCCAGGCGTGTGCAAAAATATTTTGCGAAAGAATCGAAAAAATGTATTTGAGGCAACTTGAATGTTATTTATGTATTGTATAAACATTAAACTACAACATATCAAAATTTCAGCACGCCTCAAATACATTTTTTGGATAAAAAATAAATTCAAAAATTTAGGGGTTGGTTTAGACCCGTTAGTTCCGTGTTGGGGTGTGTCTGTAGAGCTATAGGACAAGTTTTCAGCTTACCTCAAATACCTACCCAAAAATACGTGCCAGCTCTTGGACTATAATCGAAAACGAAACATTATAAAAATCCATCAAACGACTCGTATATATACCAGACATATGAGAGTCGTAGCAATACTTGTCTCCGTGTAACGATGTAATAAAATATTATATTTCCTAAATACTAGATAAAATATGTGTTATATCTACAAAAGCTCAGCATTATTCTTCGTAGAATCTACCTTCGTCCTACGTCTACGCCCAGTCTTAAGCAGTTTTACTGTTTGTGTCAAGTGTATGTGAGATAAAACCGGTACCTAAAATGGGACTTACTTTATTTCGTTTCTATCTTAGACTGGTTTAACTTACCATCAGGCAATACTAGTGCCAAATCTATTTAAAAAGTGTTTGTCACGGGGGGTCCTGCAGCAATGATATATGAAAAATGATAGTTATGGCAAAAAAATAAAATAATTTACGAAAATCTATACATATAATAAAATCGTAGGAAAGTCAAAACTGTACATTGAATATTTTTTTAAAAAGATACTTGGTGGGTGATCTACAACCGATATTGAAGCCAAAAATATAGTTTTTAGAATTTTTGTCTGTTTGTCTGTATGTATGTCCGGGCTAAACTCAAAAAGTACTGCATGGATTAACTTCAAATTTCGCACGAATATTACTAAGAGATCGGGTCAACATATAGGCTACATATTATCACGCTGTCACCTACGGGGGAGGAGCTGTAATCATTTATAAATTTTTACGCGGGTAAAACTGCGGGGCACAGCTAGCAAATAAATAAGGGTCGAGTAAAATAGATAAACATAAATATATTTTTTCCAAATAGAATATTTCTCAAACTTCTGGATATGGGACCTTAGATTTCGTGACGGCTTATGAGTCAGCCTACTTATTGCGGTGACCACCGAAGTTAATGAAACTAAAATTAAAATATAACCAATTATTAGTTAAAGATATGAAAATTTATTCTATAAACGAAAAATTAAGCCATACAATTAAAAATATTATCCACAGTTATTCAATTAAGTCGTCGATCATATTAAAATTTCTTACGAGAGAACCAATCTCATTTAAAATGGACTGGTGTAGAAGCGCACTTTCTTATCTATAAAATAGTCACGTATTCAATTAAGGTTTACAAATATATCATCAAAGCCTTAAGACAGTTGCTTCTTAGGCTATTTAAACCTAGATTGAAAGCCTGTTTAATAGAATTATTTTCTATGATTTACAGGATTTTCTTTATTGGGGTGGGGGGAAGGGTCAACAACACTTCTTTGCTGACTCTTAAAGGTCGGCAACGCCGCCGCGACTCCTCTGGTGTTGCGAGTGTCCATTGGCGGTGGTGATCACTTAACATCAGGTGAAACACTTGATCGTTTGTCTTTCCCTTATGTAATAATAATATCTATAATAATATCTAGGGACAATGTCACACAGATCATCCTAACCCCAAACTAAGCAAAGCTTGTACTATGGGTACCAGGCGTCGATATACATACTTATACAGATAGATAAATACTTAAATACATAGAAAACATCCATGACTCGGAAACAAATGTTCGTGCTCATCACACAAATATTTGCACTTACCGGGATTCGAACTCAGGACCACCAGCTTCGTAGGCAGGAGCACTACTAACTAGGCTACGGTGACCGTCAATAATATATAAATAATAAAAATAAAATTATCATAAAAATATATAAATAAAGAAACAACGGAAATTATGAATTTCTTAAAGTTATTGTCATATTCCTTATTTAAGGTTTTTTTAATACTTATTCAGTCAATAGTTATAGTTTTAGATATATTCTACAACATCTTCTCTGAATGGTTCTGTCTATATTGAGGCAATAATTGAATATTATTATCATTGTGACGAACCTTGTGTTAAAAACATCGAAATAATAATTATATTATTAATTTTGAGACAATATAGTTTTTATTGTCATATTACACAGTCATATTAGTTTACCTAACACAACAGATCAGACATATCTATATGGCTATAAGATACCCAACGAGCAATGTGCAGGTAGGTGCCGAGCGCCCTGTCATCAATTGACTCTTTAGTAATGTAGTAACCCCTAGCCATAATAAGGTTTAATATGTGTCTTGAAACTTGTATCAGGCAAATCAGTAATGTGTGTGGAAAGCTTGTCATAAAACCTAATACAATTTCCTAAAAATTACTAATTCGTTTTGCTGGCCCTTAAACCTGGCATGGTTAGATTGGCTTTATTCCTAGTATGTATTTTATATATATATATATATATATATATATATATATATATATATCACTTTTTTCTATTATTATCTTTTTTAGCATACATTATAGTCTTATTCAGATTTCACACAAACTTTATATATTTCGTTAAATAAAGTTCACAAAGAATCGCGACTGCAAATCTAACATAGCCTATAAATGGCTCAGACGGCTCTTTATTGCAATATGAATATAATAGTTATGTCAACTGCCGAACTCAATAGGACATAATCCTATGGAAGTACCCGAAATATACTAATCTATCAGTTTGTTCATCTGTCTATTGCCTTATTTTCATGACAGCCTAGGAAGCCAAACATAATTTACCTGCTAACTTTTCAATGTACAGACCCCAATGTAACTTTGAACCTCATGTCAATCCCAAAAATACAGTCGATGGAACTAAATATTAGGTCTTTACCTATGAAATTGCCGTTCTGCAGTACTGGCCATTTCAAATCAAAATAATTTTTGTTTGGCTAAGAATTCTAATTTCAAATTAATTTTATTTTAAAAACATGGATTCTTTTTTCCAAAAGTAGTCATTTCTTTATTGATTAGTGTTACATTTTCATCGCATTTCAATCTTTTTCGTCATCATGGATACGTTAAAAATTCGAGTAATTATGGAATATGAGTACCGTCGTGGCAGCAACGCGGCACAAGCGGCACGCAACATCAACGACGTTTACGGAGCTAACACTACAAACCAACGCACCACCTGTTATTGGTTTGCTCGCTTCCGTTCTGGAAATTTCGACCTGAAAAATGAACCTCGCGGTCGTCCGAAGACTTTGGTCGACAATGACGAATTAAAGGCGGTTGTGGAAGCTGATGATACACAATCTACGGCTGAATTAGCAGCAGCTTTCGACGTTAGCGTCAAAACAATATTGGTCCATTTGCGTCAAATTGGCAAGGTAAAAAAGCTTGACAAATGGGTGCCCCACGAACTCAATGATCGCCAGCGCGAAGTACGCGTCGAGACGTGCCTTGCACTGCTCAACAGACACACAAATGAAGGAATTTTGAACCGCATTGTTACCTGCGATGAAAAATGGATTCTGTTTGATAACCGCAAGCGCTCAGCAAGTTGGTTGGATCCTGGTTCAGCACCTAAACAATGCCCTAAACGAAAACTTACCCCTAGAAAAGTGATGGTCATTGTTTGGTGGTCTAGCGCCGGTGTGATTCATCACAGCTTCTTACCAAACGGGGTGAGCATTACTGCAGATGTGTACTGTGAAGAACTGAGCACAATGATGGAGAAGCTGGCGCATCTCCAACCAGCATTGGTCAATCGCTCGTCTCCGCTGCTCCTGCACGACAACGCGCGACCTCATACTGCACAGCAGACGGTCTCCAAGTTGCAAGAACTGGGGTTGGAAGCTCTCCGTCATCCGCCCTACTCACCAGACCTTGCGCCTACAGACTACTACTTTTTCCAGAATTTGGATAACTTCTTGGCGGGAAAAAAATTCAATACCCGAGAGGCAGTACAAAATGCCTTTGAAGAATTTGTTGCCTCCCGTCCAGCTGATTTCTTTAAGAAGGGCATCAATAAACTGCCACTGCGATGGCAAAGATGCATTGATTGCATGGGTGATTACTTCGATTAATACAAATAAAAAAATTCATGAAAAAAATTCGTTTAAATTTTTTCATACAAAACGGCAATTTCATAGGTAAAGACCTATTATATTACTTTCTTTTTTAATGTAACTGTTGATGTAATGTGAGTCACATTCAGTATAGAATTTGATGCATTTAGTATACCCTGCATTTAATAAGAGGTTATTGCTAAAAATCATTTCGATATAAGGTTGAAGTTTTATTATGTTTAACTAACTGTGACCCGCGGTTTTACCCGCGTTAAATTTTATAGATTATCACAGCTCCTCCCCCGTAGGTCATAGCGTGCAAGTATGTAGCCTATATGTTGACCCGACCTCTTAGTAATATTCATCCAAAATTTTAAGTAAATCCATGCATTACTTTTTGAGTTTAGCCCGGACATACAAACAGACAAACAGACAAAAATTCTAAAATCTATATTTTTGGCTTCGATTTCGATTGTAGATCACGCCCCAGGTATCCTTTTTAAAAAATATTCAATGTACAGTTTTTGCTTACCTGCGATTTTATTATATGTAGGTATAGATAAGATCATTGTCTTTCCTATTTACTTCGAATATAAAATAAGTAAAAAAGGGTTTTATTCACGTAGACTTTAAAAAAGCGCTTGTAAATAGTCAGAACATGTTTGTAGTAATATAGTTGTATACATTATTATTTCTAGTAACATAGGTATTCTATATTCTATAATACGTATGCATTTAGAAATATATACGTATATTTATCAGTTGTCTGGTTACCATACCTAGTATAGAGTCTGCCAAAATTGGGGTCAGATAATATATATATATAATATAATATCTAGGGACAATGTCACACAGATCATCCTAGCCCCAAACTAAGCAAAGCTTGTACTATGGGTACTAGGCGACGATATACATACTTATATAGATAGATAAATACTTAAATACATAGAAAACATCCATGACTCAGAAACAAATATTTGTGCTCATCACACAAATATTTGCACTTACCGGGATTCGAACCCAGGACCACCAGCTTCGTAGGCAGGAGCACTACCAACTAGGCTACGGTGACCAGTGATGGCAGTGTGTTACGTGTACTAAGGCTGATTTCAGAGTCGCGCCGGCCAAACGCGCGCGCTTACAATTACACTAGATAGTAGTTGCGTTTCATAGTCACGCAGTTCAAACGCGCCGCTGGTGACACTCGTGCCGTCGGCCAGCGCTGCCCGAGCTCCTCTACTGGCAGCTAGCGTTTCAGAGTGACGCGTCTCGCACGCGCCGTTGCGTACACTTAAAATGGCTGTTGAGACGCGCTGGCCTCCGGAGCGTGCCGCGCGCGTCACTCTGAAATCAGCCTAAGATATTTATTTATTCGCCTAACCTAGTACCTCTGTTAGTAACCATATCATGTATGTATAAAGATCTCGTTTTTTAGGGTTCCGTTA
The DNA here is from genome assembly GCA_951640165.1 of Pseudoips prasinana. NCBI lineage: Eukaryota > Metazoa > Arthropoda > Insecta > Lepidoptera > Nolidae > Pseudoips > Pseudoips prasinana. The sequence continues at coordinate 14,121,437 of OX621239.1, forward strand.
CCAAATGGCAAAAACGTTACCCTTATGGATTCGTCATGTCTGTCTGTCTGTCTGTCCGTCCGTATGTTACAAACATGTATGTTTTTTCGATACTAAAACAACTGTACTGTTGAAATTTGGTAAGTAGATGTATTCTGTGAAGCGCACTAAGATTTTCACAGCAAAATAGAAAAAAAATAACAATACATTTTGGGGGTTACTTAGAACTGAAACTTAAACGAGAATCTAGTAAGTAGTTTTTATAATACGTCATAAATCGTTATCCGTAATTTACCTTTCATTCAATCAACTACTACAAGAACTTTCATATTACCTATGTTACTTGATGCTACGGAACCCTTCATAGGCGAGTCCGACTCGCACTTGGCATGTTGCTTGTGCATTTTCAAAGCGATTTAGGTATACTGGCTGGCGAGCCGAAAACGCTAATTTTACCCTCAAAGACCTTCTATTTACGCACCAATAGATGTTACCCACAAAAATAAAAAATAAGCCTACCAAATCATAACAAAATTCGAGCATTTCATAATCGATACGACGCAGCATCGAATATGTATAGCATCGGCATAAAATTGTGCATATCGTTATCTGCGCGGTTAAAATTGAAATAGCTGGGAACATAAAAATATTCCAGTTACGCCCGGTATGAACCATATTGTGTTTGGTTCCACTCATGTTTTGTAGCTGTATGTATAAATGGCAGATGGAATTTTATGTTCGTGTACCAATTCTGTGTAAGTTTATTATTATTTTTAACCTCCTAGAGAAAGCGAGGAATATGACAGTTTTAATCTTTTGTGCGTCTATCTTCGGCATTGTAACTTCCACTATTGATTACGGTTTTATTATTAACGCTTACAACATTTAATTTAATGCAGATGGTCCTAATTTTATTTGGATTTTTTTTGTCGGGCTAGCTCTGCTTGGATTAGCTTTGCTTAGCTACTTGCTAGACAGTGAATCGTAAGACAGCTACTGTCTAGATAGCTACTTGCTAGACAAGTAATCGTAAGACAGCTACTGCCTAGATAGCTACTAGCTGGACAGCTACTGCCTATAGCTACTTGCTAAACAGCTAATCGTAAGACAGCTGCTGCCTAGATAGTTACTTGCTAGACGGCTAATCCCAAGACAGCTACTTGCTAGGCAGCTAATCGTAAGACATTTACTGCCCAGATAGCTTTTGCCAGACAGCTACTGCCTAGTAGCTACTTGCTGGACAGCTAATCTTTAGACAGGTACTGCCTAGATAGTTACTTGCTAGATAGCTAATCGTTAGACAGCTACTTGCTAGGCAGCTACTGCCTAGATAGCTACTTGCTAGACAACTACTGTCTAGACAGCTACTTGCTAGACAGCAATTGTCAAGATAGCTACTCGCTAGACAGCTAATCGTAAGACAGTAACTTGCTAGACAGCTAATCGTAAGACAGCTACTGCCTAGATAGCTACTGCTGGACAGCTTATCGTAAGACAGCTACTGCCTAGATAGTTACTTTCTAGACGGCTAATCGTAAGACAGCTATTTGCTAGGCAGCTAATCGTAAGACAGCTACTGCTTAGATAGTTACTTGCTAGACAGCTAATCGTAAGACAGCTTTTGACTTTTAGCTCATTGCTTGACTGCTATTGCCTAGATAGCTACTCGCTAGACATCTAATCGTAAGACAGCTACTGCCTGGATAGCTACTTGCTAGACAGCTAATCGTAAGACAGCTGCTGCCTAGATAGTTACTTGCTAGACGGCTAATCCTAAGACAGCTACTTGCTAGACAGCTAATGGTATGACAGCTACTGCCCAGATAGCTTTTGCCATACAGCTACTGCCTAGTAGCTACTTGCTGGACAGCTACTGCCTAGATAGCTACTTGCTGGACAGCTAATCGTAAGATAGTTACTGCCTAGATAGTTACTTGGTAGACAGCTAATCGTAAGACAGCTACTTGCTAGACAGCTACTGTCTAGACAGCAACTGTCTAGATAGCTTCTCGCTAGACAGCTAATCGCAAGACAGCAACTTGCTAGACAGCTAATCGTAAGACAGCTACTGCCTAGATAGCTACTGCTGGACAGCTTATCGTAAGACAGCTACTGCCTAGATAGTTACTTGCTAGACGGCTAATCGTAAGACAGCTACTTGCTAGGCAGCTAATCGTAAGACAGCTACTGTTTAGATAGTTACATGCTAGACAGCTAATCGTATGACAGCTATTGCCTTTTAGCTCCTTGCTGGACTGCTACTGCCTAGATAGCTACTCGCTAGACAGCTAACCGTAAGACAGCGACTGCCTAGATAGCTACTTGCTAGACAGCTAATCGTTAGACAGCTACTGCCTAGATAGTTACTTGCTAGATAGCTAATGGTAAGGCAGCTACTTGCTAGGCAGCTAATGTAAGACAGCTACTGCCTAGATAGTTACTTGCTAGACAGCTAATCGTAAGACAGCTACTTGCTAGGCAGCTAATCGTAAGACAGCTACTGTCTTTTAGCTCCTTGCTGGACAGCTACTGCCTAGACAGCTACTCGCTAGACAGCTAATCATAAGATATTTTGCCTAGATAGTCCCTAGGCGACCAACTGCCCCAAGGTGGTGTCGGGTTCATAGTCCACAAGTCCCTTGTCCACATCATAGTGAAATCGAGAGTGTGTCGACTAGGGTTGCGAACCTTATACTCAGAATTACCAAGCGGTATTCGTTGGAGATCATACAGGTTTACGTGCCAACTTCGACGCACCCTGACGATGAGATTGTCTGTATGAGGATATACATTCAGTCAAAAAAGTATCGGGAATGGATGATTTGTTTATGGTTCCAAATTCAAATTTTTGTTTTTTTTGTTGTTGTTAGATTGGCACAACTGTTTTCCATTTTGGCGCGGAGTTTGAGTTGCATCTGTTATTTATATTAAATACAGTGCTGGTTTTAGTAATATCATATATAGTGTGTATTGCGAATTTCATAATGGACAAAAATATTGATCAAAGAGTTTGTCTTAAATTTTGCATCGCTAATGGAATTTCGTGTTCGGAGTCACTGAAAATGTTACAGAAGGCGTACGGTGAATCGTACGCTACGATGAGCTACTAATGAGCGACTTTATCAAAAACTCGTGCTTATGAGTGGTTCAAAGCGTTCAAAAGCGGTCGAGATGTGATGAAAGATTTGCCTCGCTCTGGTAGGCCATCAACGTCTGCAACTGAAGTTAACATCGCAAAAGTGAAGGAAATAGTGACTGAAAATCCTCATTCAACTCCGAGAGAGATAGCCGCCGAATTTTCTGTACATGTTGCCGCTCGGCTAGTCCCAAAAGATCTGAATTTTCTCCAAAAACTCAATCGCATGAAAGTCGCTGAGGACATGGTAGAACGAGTCAATTCCGACCCAACATTAATGAAACGCATTGTTACTGGTGACAAGACGTGGGTTTACGAGTTTGACATGCAACTAGTCAACAAGCTTCGGAGTGGCGCCTTCCAACTGAACCGAAACTGAAAAAACCACGCCATAGTTGATCAAAAGTCAAAGTCATGTTGACTGTTTTCTTTGACTATCGCGGTGTTGTGCACTCTGAATTCTTATAATGCGCCTCCGCACAAGGCCATCATTGTGAACGAATTTTTGACCAAACACTCAACAAATACCATCCAGCAACCACCATATTCACCAGATATGGCTCCAGCTGACTTCTTTCTTTTTCCTAAACTCAAATTACCACTTCGTGGTACCCGTTTTCAATCGGTAGAAGACATAAAGGAGAATTCGCGGCGAGAACTGAACTCAATTCCGAAAGAAGCGTTTAAAAATGTTTTGATGAATGGATTATTCGTTGGCGTAAGTGTATCGTTTCTCAAGGAGCATACGTCTTTGAAGGTGATAAAATAAATTTGGATGAATAACAAACATTTTGTATATTATTGATCTTTTCCCGGTACTTTCTTGACAGAGTAGTATGTAGAGCACTTATTTCACTACGGTCATGGGGGACTTTAACGCAAAGCTGGGAATGAGCTGAGAGTGGATAAATTTGGAACTGGAGGCCGAAACCCCCGGGGCCAAATACTGGCCGGTTTCATGGAGAAGGAGGGAGTCTTTATGATGAATTCCTTTTTTAAGAAGCCGGGTAACCGTAAATAGACCTGTGTAAGCCCCGATGGTAAAATAAAAAAACGAGATAGACTGTATCTTGTCGAAGAGAAGACAGATATTCAACGACGTCTCTGTGATCAATACACCGGAAGCGATCACAGACTGACTGAGAGGCTTATTGAACTTTAATGTCAAGCTCCAGAGGTCCCGACTGATAAGGTCTACGCTCCCGACCTTTACCCCTCCACATCCAAAACTCCGAACCCTTTCAGGTCGAACTACAAAACCGATTCGAATGCCTAGCAGATTGCGAGGAAGTGGACTCATTAGAAGCTGTCCATACGGCTGGGTCTTATTTATGTCTTCAAGGTCTTGCCGACGATATAGTAGTCATAGCTGAGACCTTGGAAGATACAATGCTCGATGGCTTCAGCAGAGACTCTTAACAAGTGGGTCTGAAATTGAACATGGATAAAATGAAAATAGCTGGGGCAGAAAGTTTTTCGAGTGGAAACCACGAACCGGGAGATGAAGCGTGGACAGGCTCCCTACAAGATTGACCGATGATCTTGTGAGGTGAAGTCGCTAGATGCGGCGTTATCCGCAAGACCGGCAAATGTGGAGATCTTTGGTGAGGCCTTTGTCTATCAGTGGGCGACTTTCGGCTGATAAGATGATCCAATCCTCCAAAGTATTTCCAGCATTCGACCACTACAGCCCGTTCACCAGGAGTTGTGTACTTCTCTGACAAAGCCAAAATAAGGCTTGATGATGTTGATGTGGTCGGTAGACTGCTTAAAGCGGAAGTGACGGGCTCGCTTTGCTAATTCGCTATTTCTCGCATAATTCTAAGATTCCCTGACGTGTTCTTTCACAAATGCCGACATAAAGGAAAGTCGTTTCCCAACTGTGCTCAAGGTATTTCTCAATTACTGACATTCCTTGGAAACAGCATTTAGGAAGAGTCACCGCGATAATTAGTTTAGTATGAGAAATCAATGATTCCATTTCTACACACACACACATATATTTGACTAATCGGCCAAGAGCTCTGTATACAACATGACCTAAGGTTACAGCTAGACTATAACATAGAAGAGAAATTATATGTATAATAAGTATAATATATAATAAGTATAAGGTATATATTATAATATTATGTTTGTTTTATAAATAATATAAGAATAAATATAGAGATAAAAGAGGCAATTATGCAATAATGTATACCTATACTTTATTTACATGGACGATCATACCCCACTGCTTTTGCTCAAAATTCAGGAACAAAATTGAGTTTTTCCTAGCGTTCTTAAACTTGTAGAAACTCCAAAACTCAAAGGATCATCAAACATTTTTAAGCCGTTTTTCCAGATACCTGCGTCTTTTATTATATTTCTCTTTATGACCTCTCTTAACTTGATAAGCCGTTACTACACGTTATTTTGTCCTTGCAGCTTTCGACAATGCTAAGTCGTTCTTATTTTAGTAAGCGATAAGACGGCGGGTCTTATCGCTAACTGCAATAAGACCGCTTGTACGTTATTTAATATTACTATTTACTATATTATATACTATCACTTGTACATCGTGATGTATAATAATAACTTTTTTATTGTATTTTAATGTATATTTTCAATATTGCTCCTTAGAATACAAGCTCTATATAAAATAAACAAATAAAATAACGCCGCGGGTTCATTTATCAATAAAATGATTCTTACAAAATATCCTACACTCGGAAAGTGCCACCACAGTCTCCAAGGAAATACAATAGCGAAAATTCTGCGTCAGTGATAGTTTCATATATGTATAACGGCACAAGGTCACCAATACGAGTATTTTATCAAGATTTCGGTATGGTTGCGCCATCTGACGACACAAATTGGCATTTTAATTTGTTGCAGCTGGAGTGATGCGCCGGGTTGTTAAGTCAATCCGTCACATTTTTCGGGGGCGGTCATTTGGTGGAATTATGCCCGTCCGAGTAGAAGAGAGAAATATAGGAAGTCTTAGTTAATGTGTAGTTTGCAGAGGTTGATCAATTCCCATAATATATATCTGCTTCACAGATGATAAACCTACATTTAGCTTATTACCTTGTTGCTAACATAGTTATTTAGGGAAATAGTTACTTACACTATGGGTCATGTTGTCTGAGATAAAATACTTTTTTACATTTATTTATCAATACAATCCTATATCATTAAAAAATATGTACAGTTTGAACAGTATGTTATAAAAAGTATGTATGTACATATATACCAATGCATAGTTGTTCTGAGTCTGAGTGTGTTCTGTGTTGAAAATTGCATGTTTGCAACGTCAACCGCGACATATGGGAATGTTTTATTTAAAACAAATATGTTCGCAAATTAAGATTTTCATACATACATTATTTCTCTTAGTCAAAAACTATTCTTGCTTGCCGTATATATTTGCTGTGATTCTAGGTGCGCATTCTCCTCGTTAATTGGGTGTTTAAAATGTCTAATGAAGACTGTCCATATAAAGATGTCACTAAGCTGATGCATTCATAAATAGTTATTTGTTATACAAGAGTGCAAAGTTGCTTTTTAACCGCGTGCTCAATATCGATGACCGAGCAAGCGAAGGACTCTGAAATTTAATTTAAAAATTAGAATCCTGAGCGTCAGCGAGCGAATCAAACGAGCACAAGGTGAAAAATCTTTGAACTCGAAACTTTTCATCCCACCTCAACGAGGAAATGACTAAACGCAAAAAAAACATTTACAATGAGACATGTTTTATTCCAGTCTAGGCATTAACTACTAACCACATTTTGATAGGTAAGTATTACAGAATAATATTTCGAATATAATACATAATACTGAGGTATAATTAAGAAAAATTGAAAGTAACGTTGCTACAATTACTTAAGTGTAATATTTTAGTTACAATAATGATGCGCAAAGCAAATTAAAAATTAATGTTAGAGTCCTTCGCTTGCTCGGCTATATTGAACACGCGGTTAAAAAGCAGCTTTGCACTCTTGTATAACAAATAACTATTATTCAATTCCAAAACTGATGGGTACGGATTGGTTCAGTTCCATGGGTAGATAACTCCTTAAGTATCGAAGGTTTATTGGTTGAAGTAATGAAACCTGCTCAGGTGGGGGTTTTAAACGGTTCTAACCTAGAGCAAGTGTGGTTCTGTCCCTAAAACTATGGCACACTTGTTAACATGTTCTAAGTGACCTAATGCCTGCACGTTACAAGAACTAATGGACGCTACTGACAACGCTCAACTCATAGCTGAAATCTGGGCTGACTTAATTTAGGTTGCCATCGACACGCTAAGAAACGAACATATCCAAGCTCATTTATTTTACGGGTTGTCTGACCATTAAGGTCTGGCGCGCGCCTCTGCATGTTATTTTGCGCAAAGTTTGTACGTACATCATATTACCATCTCGATGTAATCGAGTGAACACGTATTCGCAAACCGAGACGCGTCGTTAGGGAGCCACACACATGTACCTATGCAAATTGGTTGCACCGTATCGAGTGACTTGTTAGCTCGAGATGTGACCGTATATCTCAGCGGAATATGGAAATGTTGTTCTCACGTATTGCGTCGATGGATTGGTTTTGCTGTAAAGTAGTGTCGTTAGTTCATAGAACATAACAAGTACTCTTTCATAGTAGTTTTGTATCGACGTTTTCTCGGACGTCGACAGTTTTGTCATTGCCACACAAATCAATGTTTCCTATTGGTTGAACAAATGGGGCTGCGTGTAGAATATTACAAAAGTCCTACTACCTTCTTAATGTTCGTGGTTTACACGTGTCTGAAGTGGAAGAGCCACCTAGATAAATATTGGAAAAGACTAGTGCTTGTAAACGGAACCTTTATTGGCGTCGATAGTGACAGTTGGTGGTATATTAAGAGTCCCGGCGATAAGCACTGCGTGAGGGCTCAAACTTTGCACACTTACCGACTTCCCGCGATTGAATTGTGCAAGAGTCCGACTTACACGGTACGATTCTCACTTTTGCATTCATCACTTTCCTTTTTAACGTCTTCCTCTTGATTCGCCTTCGATTCATATCTTTCTTTTCTATGAAGAAATTCGCACTATATCTTTATTTTCATTCTAGAACCATATAATATCAATTAAGAATTTTGTATGTCCTATTCATCAGCTATCCTTCTTCGTTCTAATTATCAACAAGAACATTACGAAATGTTACAAAAGCCACCAAACGGGGTTCGAACCCCGAACGTGATAATATGTATGCGGGGATTGGGGAGTGCCAGTTTTAACTTTAGCCTATTGCGAAATTCCTTGGGAAACATGCGTCCATGTTATTGTAGTACTCTCTGTTCGGTCCAATATGATGCGGAGTTGGGTCAACGGGCCCGCCGACTTGGAGCGTGCATTCCAAAACACGGTGTCAAGTGATCTAATAACCAACATACTGCGAAAATCCGCTGTGCCTTTTTAAAAATTTTTTTACCGACTTTCAAAAGGTAGCAGGTACTCAATTCGGTTGTATTACTTTTTTCCGTTTATGTGCACCGATTATTTCGTCATTTGAGCACCAATTTACGAATTTGTTTTTAATTTTAATTATTATATAACTATTATTATATATAATGTAATATATATATAATGATTTATTTCCCTAATGCGGTCCTTGAATTAAAAAACAAAAAATTTGCTAATTATACATTGGACCTATGAATTGCCAAGCTGAAGTGGCAGTGGACAAGGCACAAAGCTCGTAGAGCCGAAGTGGTGACCACGAATCGGAAGACGCAGCGTGGGCAGGCCCCCTCCAAGATGGACCTATGATCTTGTGAAGGTCGCTGGAAACACCTGAATGCGAATAGCGCAAGACCGGCAATTATGGAGATCATAGAGGGAGGCCTTGTCTGGGCAAAGGCCTACATGATGATTATGATGATGCATTGGACCTATGAAACAATGATTTTCTAAGCTCTATCTGTGGAGGTACTTCTCCAGTCTGGCTATTCTTTGAATAGGATTTAGGTAGTCTATTAGCGACGACTTAGTAGACGACTATGAGCCCAGCTATTTCGTCTGGCCCCTTGGTCTAGCGGTTATCTTGTCTGCTAAGCCAGAGACGTGGGTTCGATCTCCACCCAGGACAAATCTTTGTACGATGAGCACGATTATTTCTTCTGTATCGGTGTGTAATTCATCTATGGCATGTACTCGTATATATTATGAAATATAAAGTATTGTATTCTTTTTTTTCTATTTGTGGCTCACTTACTTACTAATTATCGTATGGGCAGTGTTTACCCTAGTGTCAGAGTTGTTCAAGCCGCCCATTAGACCTCTGACATGGCTTAACGACTGTTGCCTAAAAGGTACCACCGGGAATGATAGCTTAACGTACCCTCCGAAGTACGGAGACACTCAGAAATCAAACCACTTTGGTAGCAACCCATCTATGGACTGACCGCGAGCCTAGTTGCTTAACCTCGCCAATCACTTAAGAACGGTAAGAGCATCCTGTTGTGTTCTGACTTAGGAACACGCTTGTATATTATATATTGTCTATTGTTTGTTTTTCTTTGGCATTGTACTCTTTTATTGCTACTCTATAAACCGATATATTTATTTGATAGCTATTGAGTTACCATCAAACTCTGTTTATCTGAGAATCCCCCTAGGTGATGTGCGCGTGAATGATTGGAACATTTCTTCCAACTTTACCATTACTTACCAGTATCGTAAAGGAACAACTTAAAGGAGCTTATAACACTTTTATACTGAAAGCTAAGCGGAAAAAATAAGTTTTACTGATTTTCAGAAGTGTTAGTCTTCTTAATATAAGAGACAGGACTCGTCTACTCGTTACTTCCGAACGCGAGTCGAGTTGCTGGTTGCAGGCGATCCCTTCGACCAATATAGGAACGCATTGGGATAACACTACGTTTTCCATTGTTGTCGGTCTACGTCTGGGCATCTCCCGAACATGACTACCCCATTGTCCCTCTTGAGTTGAGGTAGATCGTATAGGACATCATGGTCTATCTTGCCGCTGTAACGACGGACGTCATTCGCGCCATGCCGCTTTCAAAAATGTCATCCACCGGACCCTTGTGCACTAAGTAACAATATATAGACTTAAACTATGAACTTATCAAGAATTCTTTATGGATAGAGGATAACGTTGTGAGTGCACATTATTGTATACTTAATTTATTTATACTACATAATTTACCACCGCAAACTTCTCTTGTCAGGCCTGCGGCAAGCTATGTCGCTCTCGCATCGGTTTGTTTAGCCACCAAAAAAAATGTCTCTCAGACAATGCGCCGTAAATCGTCGGTAACAGACGTAAAGGCCATATATACATAATTTTATTTAATGTGTTACAGTTTGTATTCCATAATTAAAAAAAAATCTTTAACGTGTAGTCAAAATAGTGGAAACAAAATATTATTATGGAATTGTATTATGAATTTATAATGTCTATATTATTGCAAATAAATATCTTTGGTGTAGTGGCTAGTGACCTTGACTTGGCTGGATAAATCTTAGTGCGATGAGCACGAGCATTTGTTCTGTGTCTTGCAGTAATTTATACATAATATAATAAAACCGTAGGAACGTCAAAACTGTACATTGAATATTTTTAAAAAAGGATACTTGGGGCGTTTTCTGCAATCAAAGCCGAAGCCAAACGTATAGTTAAAAAATAACGTTTTATAAAATTTAACGCGGGTCGTGGGTTCGATTCCCATCCCTGGAAAGATATTTGTGTGTAATTTATAGTACTTTTTTTCCAAAAAAAGTAGTATAATGTAGTATCAGTTATCTGGTTTAGATCCCAAACTCAGCAGAGTTACTACAAACTCTGCTGAGTTTGGGATCAGATGGCCGTGTGTAAAATAATGTCCCGGGATACTTTTATAATCACCCATGTCATTAAAGGAATATTTGCGAACAATTTCATGGTTCTAGGCCCAGCGGATGCAGCTATGCGTTAATCGATCAGTCAGTCCGTTTGTGTTTTTATATATATAGATTTAAGAAATAATCCTGCTGCTTCAGAACTATTTTATCAATAGCTTCGTAGATTACCGCTTTCAGTATATGATAGCCTTAATTCTTCTCTTGGGACGCAAAACTGTAACAGCAAGCAACTTAGGTAACCGCTAAAACAACTATGTTTTGCGGTTTTACTTCCAACTCATTCTAACTGGATAGAAGAAATTGTTAGTATTTTCTCTGGGGTGCATTTCAAGTTTAAGTTTGATATAGCTATTTCTTATTTGATGAACTTGTGAACCTACATACACAGTACCTTTAAAAACATATGCTGAGATTCTTATCACAAAAACGTCGCCTTGGACTTTTTTGTAATAAGAATTACAAAATACAAATAAAAAAAAATACAATATACACATGTATACAATGTACATTTTTTGGGTACAATAAAGATTAAGAATACAAAAATTAAACGATTAATGGTGCAGTTACCACAATTGCATGCAATACATACTTATCGTATGGGCAGTGGTTACCCAGTGTCGGAGTTGTTCAAGCCGCCCATGAGGCCTCTGACATGGCTTTTCGACTATGGCTACAACCGGGAACAACAGCTTAACGTACCCTCCAAACGCGCAGTAATTAAACCACTTTTGGGGTCACCGATCTATGGACTGACCGCGAACCTCGTTGCTTAACTTCGTCAATCACTAAGAGCATCTGGCTATGAGCGCCTAAGATGGTTAGAGACCAGTACGTCTAAGTCCCTGTAGATTACTTCCTCGATTAACCTAGGCGTTTTTACTGCACATTGACCAGCAGCGCTAGAACTTTAATAATAATAGGCAGAGTCTGTACTACGGCAACCCTGGTTTCGGACTAGAAAGAATAACAGAGCTACCTCATTCCATCCCGTGGGCGTGGATACGAGGTAGTCAGCAGAGTATACAAAGTATGACGAATAATTTTAATAAACGTTCTAGTGTTTTTATCGATATCTTCCCTTTAATAACCTAGGTCACTGAGTCGTAGGTGCTCTTTATGGACAAGAATGTAAAAAATAAATTGAATCCACGAAGAGCACCTTCCTGAAATATTGATAGGTGCCTTTCGTGGACTAGGCTAGGTGCCATTCGCGCAGGTGCCATTCAGATGGGTGCCCTTGGTGGACTACCTCGTGGATACACCAGGAAGTCCGCCAGCAGCGCCACCTGTTTATTGGCTACCATTTAACTGCGGTGGCCAACTCGCATGTCAAGCACGGAAACCTTTGGGAGAGGCATATGTCCAGCTGTAGACTATATCAGGCAAATGATCTGAAAAAAATGTTAATTAACGCTAATTCGGACGGAAAAAAAAAATATTTTTATTTTAGTTTGCCACTACGATACCCCGTTTATATTCCAATAGCCGCAGAGAGATATGAAGCCAATGCGATGGCTTTACGAGCTCTCAGAGGTAGAAGGGTGTTATACCAACAATTCCTTGAATCCTCGTGTTGCGCAGTCAAAGTTTATTAAAAGCAATTACATTAATTAATCGATAACACATAATAGGGCCTATGCACATCAGGTTTTTTAAGCGCGCCGTTGACGCGCGTTAGCATCGCGTTTGTATCGAGATCGTGTTTGTTTGAAACACCAAACTGGGCCTCTACCGGCTAAGTCGCCGAACATCGATTTCTTAAACGGCGTTCAAATAAATAAAGGTTAAAAATGACTAAACAATCGTTAAATCGGCTTCAACGTTGACAATCGATTCCGGGCCATTTATGATGTCACATGTGCTCTTGGAAGCCGATTTAACGATTGATTCAGTCATTTTTAACCTTTATTTATTTGGAAGCCATTTAAGAAATCGATGTTCGGCGACTTAGCCGGTTGAGCCCCTGCTCTGTAGGATAAAAGCGCGCTGACGACGCGCGATTCCAAAACGCGCGGCGACGGCGCGTTTAAAAAACGTGGTGTGCAGAAGCTCTTAAGTACACAATTATTTATTTTACACAATTTAAACTAATCAATTACATGCTTTTGGCCTAAATTGGGAACAATATTCACTTACTCTTTATGACAATGAAGTGATTCAAATAGAGCCAAGTGAGACTCCAAACTCTCTGCTTAGTAAGCTCTGGTTCTCTGGCTCCAAGCTCGCTGATTTGTCAGGCTTAAATGCCTCACCCTATAACAACGAGGCGCATTAATTGTTTTTAACTAAACTGATACAGGTCGGCGCCCTACAAGAAGGAATGATGATCACATGAGGGTTGCCGGAAGCCGCTGGATGCGGGGAGCGAAAGACCATCTTTGGGGGAGACCTTTATCCAGCAGTGGACATTTTTCGGCTGACATGATGATGATGATGAAACTAAAAAGCAGTTATATACTTTGCTTTTGCTGTATTTTTTACTAAAAGTCTTTTAGGTTTATAAATGCTTACTTCTTCTTAGCGAGTCGATGGCAATCTAAATTGTGTCCGCCCAGAACTTGGCCACGAGAATCGCATTATGGGTAGCTTCCATCAGTTCTTTAAGCGTTCATTTGTAAGGGCACACGTGACATGATAACAGGTGTCCCATTGTCTATGGGACTTTGCATTTGCATTGCAGGCTGCGATCATTGATGTATCCCCACCTGAACAAGTTTTCCCTGCTACCAACCAACCTGAGTTCGAAGTCTATTCAACGACTTCCAGAATGCTTTGATTGCTTATAATAATTTACATTATATTCTTTATGTAAAATATATATTTACCCGCTGTTTATTTGTTACTTACTCATTACCTACTTCTCTAGCACCCTGATTGCGCCTCGGAGTAACAAAAAACTGAACTTTTTGCTCAAGACGCCAACTTCTGAACAGAGGATATGCATTAAAATTCACTCCGCCTTAGCTTACTAATGAAACTGTTCTTGATTAATTAATGGGGTTACAGTCGGTTACAGTGTTCCATTTCAACTTTTTTTTAAATAAGAATTCTGTTTAAATATGTAATCATCGTGTATAACCTCAATGCTCTGCCATAGTGGAATGCGGGCGAGTGGGCGGGCGTTCACACAGGGAAATCGCGGTTTCTATGACGTGATGTCAATCAACTGTTGCTTTCAGTAATTTCTGTGAGTGTCAGGTATTGACTACACGTAGGTAAATATTAACACGCAATTTAAACGGTGTAATAGCTACCACCTAGAGGTCGCACTTGTTCTAAATTCGGAATTTTAAAGTTTTAAACGTTTTGATATTAAAATTTAATTTATCTAATCTATTCGAATACGCTACATCTAGACCAACGAGGTATATACTCATATACTAGAGTACATATATATCCTCTAAGTTTCACTAAAAAGAAAAACAGAATAGCTTGAACCCTCGATTTAAAAATAATTGTAAATAATCAATATTGTTAGAAAAAAGTTATAATACCTAAGACCTGCGATCATACCTATTGTTATATCCACAAATGGAGTTATTCCTAAATCCCTGAAAATCAACCTTGCAAGTTTAGGGCTTGATATCTGGCTGGAGAGTTACATGCAGAAGGCGGTTCTGCTGGCGAATGCCAGGATTGTGCGGAAATTTCTCTCCAAGTAGCCCATATATTTTATAAGTTGTGTTCGTATTAGAATACACTTATATAATATATTGTAAATAATAGTGGTAATAAACATGTGATATAATATCCTGGGACATGATTTACACGCTGTATGTGGAAGTTATAATGTTTGAAGTAAAGTAAATATTTTAAATAATTTATTTAAAATATTAAATAAAATATTAAAATTAAAATTGACCGAGATATTATCATTTCAAAATGTATTAATTTTTTACAAATAAAAATCGTATTACCGCGAATCCGCACTTCCGAGTGACAGCCATTTCGTAACATGCGTTCTTAAAGTTTTTTTTATTATACATATAATTCCGCTCAGCCCTCAAGCGGTGAATTGCCCCTTAATTTTTCATGTCAGGTTCTTAGGAACTCTAATTTTAGATTAAACCATTTTCAGAGAATAGGAAAATTTACATCAAATATTTGTTGAATATTATTCGGCAATCAATTTAGAATTCATTAGTATATTCTAAGTTTGATAGTAGGTACTGTAACTATTAACCATAAATTTATAAAAATAATGTACTTAACCTATTTATTTTAATTTTAAATGAAATGGTTTCTTTTAAGTTCTTGACAAAGTTATCAACGTAAATTAGTTACGCTGCCCGGGGCTATTCCGTAGCGCGTAAATTATTCCTGAAAAATTAATTTGTACATTCAATTATGAAAAACCGGGTAGGAGTAAGGGATCGTGTAATTAGGGTTAAATATAATTGTTATATTGGCACGTAACCATGTGCTACTGAGTCAATAAACCGATTCACATTTGCTTTATCTCGTAAAAATTCTCTACAGTTTTCCACTAAAAATATCTACATAATTGTTTCATATAAAGGGTTTCAGATTATTACTATTTATAAAGAAATTTGACGGTGAAGACTAATGTGTTCACCATAAGTACCATACATAATATAATAAATTAAATAGGTCAATAAAAATAAGATGGCAACGAAGTTTAATCAGAATTCTTAATAAATTTGGTCGGTAATTTCTTTAGTATGGTACATAATATAGTATGGTAACATACACCATACACCGTTTACGGAACGGTACGGTCAAGACTAATGTCTTCACCATAGGTACCATTTCTTTTTGATAAGGCAGGGGGAATGCCTACGCATGTCACCCGCAAAAAGTGTCTACGGGTGCGTATGTCGGACTCGCACCGACTAAACCTACCTGCCGTGGACTTCTCTTGGCGCCTAATGAGGGAGCCCCGGGAACGCGGGTATGCTCCTCCGGTGGCTCCCCCCAATAGGTACCACACACGTAATAAATTAAAAAGTAACAAAAATAATTTTAAAATACTGTGTACCTGAATAAGTTATACTTAGAAAGTGTTATCGAACAATCTCAACTGTAATATATATTGATAGTTTAATTATAAGTTTCAAATCGAATTCATTCCCATTCTAATCTTACGTACCTAACTTAGTATCCGGTTCTCGCTTCGCTACCTTCACTTAATATGGCCCTATACGTATCTATTACCTCAAACTATAACTTAACACGTACTTTAATAAAAACTTTAAAGAATGAACATAAATCTGTAACGCGATTACTTTGTGTAGGACTAGTTAACTATTCAGCCTCTGCAGACATCAGTTGAAAACGGGGGGTAGGGTAAACCAACGTAACTGCAGCATAACCGAGCTGTTGCCTTTTCGGTAAACAATATCACACTGGACAATATTTGTGCTCTATATAGAGGTAAACACTTACCATAATGAACAGTCAGCACTTCAAGCTAGCGCAATCTGTCAAATTACCTCAATTGAAAGTGAACCTTATGCTTATGTGATAAAGTTGAAAATCTATAAAAAAAATTTCACTGATTGGTAGTGGGGATGTGTTGGCGCCTGTATTTTTTTAAGTGATTTCATTTCTAAATTGCTCCTTTTTTATGTATGTACATATGTAAACAAATCATAATTGTTTATTACATTAGACCACATCAGAAGTGTCACCACATTGTTTTTCTGCCATTTCTGAATAGAATTAAAATATGATTTATTGTAAACTTAACTTACTGACGTTTTAAAAAAATCTTCTGTTAAAAGGGTACAAGAAGATTTTTTGAAATCTTCAGTAATAATTACAAATTTGCAAAAAATAATATTTTAATTTCCTGAAAAGCCAGGTTTAGTCATTTAAGAATTTGTTGTTGTCACAAAAATAATGTAATAAAAACTAACTATGAATTGCTTCGTACATCTGCCGGGTCTTTTATAAGAGCCTTGTTATGAAGATAACTGAAAGAGGCTTGTTAGGACGAACCTAATGAGTCTAACTGTAATGACCTTACTTGGGATCACCCAAGAGTTCTCATAGTAAGTATGGGTACTTTAAAACAGTAATGAGGAGATAGACTTGAGCTTGCATCAAAGTCTATTTAACTATCTATTGACTAATAACAATTTGAGAATTCCGTAAGGACCACAAAGACGTTTGACATAGACCACATTGACGGTCACCGTAGCCTAGTTGGTAGTGCACCTGCCTACGGAGCTGGCGGTCCTGGGTCCGAAACCCAAATTTGTGTGATGAGCCCAAATATTTGTTTCGGAGTCATGGATGTTTTATATGAATATAAGTATTTATCTATCTATATAAGTATGTGTATTGTCGCCTGGTACCCATAGTACAAGCTTTGCTTAGTTTGGGGCTAGGATGATCTGTGTGACATTGTCCCTAGATATTAGATATTATTATTGCATCCCCATCATGAGATAAATTCGGTTCTAGGTAGTAATGGAACTAGATTATTTGTTCTTGTGTTGATTACATTAATTTGACGAGGTTAAAATTACGTTGCAAAGATTTTGCTACACATCCGCCCAAACACGTTCTGCTAAAGTCAAGTATAATTAATAATTTCTGGGGACAATGTCACACAGATCATCCTAGCCCCAAACTAAGCAAAGCTTGTACTATGGGTACCAGTCGACGATATACATACTTATATAGATAGATAAATACATATTATATACATAGAAAACATCCATGACTCAGGAACAAATATTCGTGCCCATCACACAAATATTTGCACTTACCGGGGTTCGAACCCAGGACCATCAGCTTCGTAGGCAGGAGCACTACCAACTAGACTATTGTCTTAAAATATATTTATATCAATGTTATAAAACTTTGAAACCTTATTTATTAGTTTGAAAGATTATTTTTTAAGATTTCTATTTAGCTGCAGGCACTAAATTGATATTGGGTAGCCATAAAAAGACCGTGTTTTATTTAAACAAATTTCTTCGACATGCACAAACTTAATATGGATTATTTTGAAATTTAAACGGATTACATATCACAAACTAATTTATAAAAACTTTGTATAAACTACTTATCAGTAAATTCTTACATCACAAGAGAAACTTATTGCTTCAACATGGAAGTAGCTTACGCAGCTTGGGCTGGGCGGTGGGCGATGACGTACAGGCTATGATATCTTATTTTATAAATATAAATATTGAAAACAATAAGTAACTACTTTGAAACTATATATGTATTTATTAAAAAAACACCTACATGAGCATTTTCTTCCGCAATAAGGTGACTAACCTTTCTTTTTTTTATTTCTCCTGTTCGTCGGATGACTATCTCTGGGGTGTTCCGCCGCAACTGAATTCAGTAGTTTTCATATACAGACGCCAACGCATCTAGCTACCCCAATCTGTCAAATTTCCGCAATTGAAAGTGAACCTTATGCTTATGAGATAAAGTTGAAAATATATAAAAGAAACTTGACAGATTGGGGTAGCTGGATGTGCTGGCGTCTGTACCTTAATTGTTATTACTTTTAAGTAATACGGTTCCACACTATATTATGCACGCTAAACAGCAATTCCGTGGCTATAATGCAACTTGAACGAAACGTAGAACGAAACGTAGAAAAGGAAAATTGTTTAGTCATGCCGATACCCGCGAAAAATGACTTTCAAATATGACCCACGAAACTTTAAAAGTGAGTACTATCTCCATAATGGTTCCATGAGGAAATTTCCATTTAAACTCCCTTCAACCAAGTGTCTTAACATTACAGTTATCAGTGTTCCGCGTTAAGCAAACGACTCAAGTCCAAGTTAAATTATAGTTCGTAATTGTTGGCATACATTAGGTATTAAGGACCAAGGACGGGCCTTATCTAGCCCATTCCCTTAGACTAAACTTTATGTAGTAATACGACTTAATGTAAAATAGGCGCCAAGATGCTCGTTTCATTTGGGAGTTCTTTTTGGTATGTACCAATTAGAAGAGTGGAAGAGGATAAGAACATTTGGAACTTTTTAAAACATTTTAGCTGTAAATATTTACCACGGTAGAAAATGTTGCCGGTGCAAATATAATAATAAGCAATATGTGTGTTCTGGCATGTATTAATTCTGGAAGTAATTAATATATAATAATAAAGTCCATGAATAAATTGATTTCTACATCCAGTCAGTTAGGCATGGGTTTTTATCGGCTACGATGGTTGTAATTAAGAACTATTATAATTAACAACGTTTGTAAAAAATATGCAATATATGTGTTCTGGCATGTATTACTCACGGAAAAAATTAAAATAATATATAATAATAAATTCCATGAATAAAAATATTAAATTTTCTATGTCCTGTCTGGCATGAATTATCGACTGTTCTCTTATGGCTATTGCCGGGGGCGACAGGATAACGTGCTCTCCAAAAAATGGATGTGGTCACGAATTAAGCGATCATCCATCAGTAAACTAACCATGTACCTAGATGCTTAACCTTGTCTATTATAATAATAATGGCCTGGGACATTATTCACACACGGTCATCTGATCCCAAACTAAGCAAAGCTTGTACTATGGAAACCAGATAACTGATATACTACATATACCTACTGTTTTTCTTTTGTAAATACATACTTATATAGATAAATTACACCCAGACTCAGGACAAACAGACATGTTCATGCACACAAATATTTGTCCCGGGTGGGAATCGAACCCACGACCTCCGGCGTGAAAGGCAGCATATCTACCAACCACACCAACAGGCGAATTATGCATTCGGGGAGAGCAAATGGCTATGAAAACCTCATCTTCCACTAAAAATAGAGAAAATGATAGCTGTATTTCATCGTTATTTCAACTTGCTACATACACCAAGGTCTCAACTACAAAGAAAAACACTTTTCAATATGTACTTTACACGTTATTGAAAGCCGGGCAAGCCCTTTTGCACCGCAGAATAATATTCCGTTACATAAGTTAGGGAATAAACTATAATAAATAGGGTATTCGCGTCACGTTTGATTTCGGTCGAATCGAGAACGCGACTCTATTGAATCGGCTTTCGGTGTCAGCGTGCACACCACATTATTATGGAGACTTGTGATTTAAACAGTTTTATTTGTGGAAGAATGAAAATTTAACTGAAATTGGAAATGTTGTTCTATGTTTATGTTGTTGGGAAAAGCAGCACCGTTATTTTGGCGAGAGATTTTTGTTTTAGATTCTTATGAACCAGTTTGCTTGATGGAAACTGATTACCTTACATTATCAGACTGATATCGTCCATTGCTGGAATTAGGCCTCCACTAAAGGTTTCCATAACGTTGCCATTTGGAGGAGTTTGCCGTAGTCACCGCGCTTGGCATACGAGTTGGCGACCGCAGTTAGGTGGTAACTATAGTACACAGGTGGCGCTGCTGCCCTACTACCTGCTGTATCCCTTAGTCGCCTTTTACGACACCCACGGGATAGTATGGGGTGGCCCTTATATTATTTCTCAGCCGGAAACCGCATGGCACGATCACACTTATTTATTTGTACGCCAGTAATGGTAGAATATACGATACTACCCGCATCTATTATTGTTTGTTATTTTTTGAAGTTATACTTCTTTTGGCGCGATGGAGAAAAATGATGAGAGTGAATTTTTACGATGCGCGCGAACACCGACTCCAAAAAATTTAACAGCATGAAGTTAGTTCTAGGTGGTATGAGAGTGAATTTTTACGATGCGCGCGCATCGTAAAAATAACAGCATGAAGTTAGTTCTAGGTGGTATGAAAATGTATGAGAGTGAATTTTTACGATGCGCGCGCATCGTGCGCGCGCATCGTAAAAATAACAGCATGACGTTAGTTCTAGGTGGTTTCATACCACAATCAATTGATAACTATGTTCAAGTTGTATATTAAGAAGTATAACTTCTAACGCGTGTACATAAGTACACACAAGTTTTTTTTTTATAAACTATATTTTATGCTATTGGATGTTTAACTTTTTCCCTTCAGAGTGAAAGGATAAGTCAATCTGCGTTACCCACGGAATGTCCTTGCAGATTGTCCAGGGTGCGCCGGATGCATAAGAAATGTCGATTTATCACACGGGGATGGTCTTTTGAATGAGGCTTTAAACGATGCTTTTGGAGTCCTGAAATACAGGGTTTCCCTATTTTAGGCTCCAGTCCACCTCCTCTACCTGTTTTATTTATTTGTATCTAGTATTTACTGTGTGGTGGAAAATAAATACATTTTTATATTTATATTATTAATGCTCTGTAATATAAAATATAATCTCACCAACGACACGATATAAAGTAGATCAGATACATTACATGCCATTTGTGTATTCAATCATCTGCATTACTTGCCAAACGGCAATGGTTATGCCATCTTATACTAATCTCCTCTAATTATCACGAATACGTGGAAACTGTCGCTTGGCTGCAAACACACGTTGTAAAGCAGTACTCATGAAATTTCCGAATGCTAGCATTCAGTTAAAGACACTATCCGGGCGTTATTCTGTGGGAGTCCAATCATTTCCGTCATCAGATACATTAAATGGTATTTGTGCGTTCAATCAACCGAAGTGCTTGTCATTTGTCTATGTCATTTGCCACTAATCACACCTAATTATCTTGAATTCATGGGAGCTGTCGCTTCGCTACCTAGATGCGTGTAAAACGGTATTCATGCAACGTATGTCTCTAAGTATCAATTTCAATCACCATCCGGACGTATATAATTCAACAGGAGTCCAATAGCCCTGTTTCAATCGGTCCGGCGCGACGTCGTGTTTCATGCTGCGAATCAGCTGGAATCGAATACGAGTCTAATCCACAGATAACTTAACTATACAGAGAGATTTAGAGTTTAAGTTTCAATATTAATTTGATCTCATGAGACACCGCAATTTTATTTAAAAAAATTAATATATCATTAATTTGTAATGAATTCTTAATTTAAAGAAATGGTAAAGTTTGTCAAAGACTATTTACGGGGCTCAAACTCATAGGGATGAGTTAGATATCAGATGACACAATAAAATATTGAATTGTCAAACTGAGGTACCATCTATCATAAATTTGTATTAAATTAAAATAACAAGAACATGACAGCCATTTTATCATCCGTCAATAGCATTTAAATCGCCAATAAGGGGAATTTACGGTGTTTTAAGCCATGCGGCGCTGTGTAATGTCCTCCTAGCCGAATTTCGGCCACGGCGGCCAGTCTCAACAGAGATTAACCATCTGCACGGGACATATTATAGTGCTCAAGTGTGTGCGCAAACACAGGAGCACTTTCTATTCCATCACTCTCATGATCCGATGGGACGCCTAGGCGACACGACCGGAAAGAGGTCAGGTACAGGACCGACGGCTTTACGTGCTCTCCGAGGCACGGGGGTATAATACCGCAACTACCAGACTTCGGGCTGATGCTGAGAAATTTTTCTTTTTACAGAAATGTCCCAAAATCACTTTTTGGCCCGACCCCGGATTTGAACCCAGGACCTCGTTCTCTGCGGGTGAACACGCTACCGCTAGACCAACGAGGCAGTCTATGTATGTATGTGGCGCTATGTATTGCACCTTCGAAGGTTAAAGTTTTCACCGATGACAAGTGTCAAATGTCAAATAGTGGGAGAATAACAATACATTAGCTACTTATTGCTATGTGGCTGACGGGAAAGTATATCCCCACATTCCCCACCCATTTAATCGCATCCCGTCGCGCGGCATAGAATTCGTCCCGAGAGAATATCTCCCTTAGAACGGCCAGCAGCTTTTCTCTGTGTGCTATGACCATCATATTGCGATCGCCAACCCATCTGCTAAGCGTGGCGATTATGGCATACTCCTCCAAATAAAGTACCCAACTCCATTGTGGAGATTAAATCCAGCAACAGCTTAAATCCAGCAGTAGATCTGATTCGGTTGTCATGATGAAAACTCAATTGACATTCAAAACGGTAACGGTAGCGCTGCGAAATTTTCAGTCCGTGGCTATACAATGCATGTATGCATGCAGGCATAAATTGCGCCGTTCATGAGTTAAAATTATAAAAGAAACTATTTCCTCTTTTAACACAAAGTATTCTGTGACCAAGCGGGCGTGATTCTCTGCAGCTTAGAATTCGTATTAAGAGCACGTAGGATGCATTTTCTTTATTTTTGATGTGTAGTTGTTGAAATGTTGTGTATGAAATAAAGAGTAGGACCTGAGATATTGAAGTTCTTGAAATTTAAGAAATAGATCCTTAGTTACTTTTGGAATATTCCGCTAAGGCTATTGGCGTAGTATGTGCTCATCTACGTACATATGTCGGTCTCAGGTGTCGTGATTAGAAAACAGTTATTAAACCACGTCAGGGGTTCTTTAAAAAGGTTACACTTCTTATCTAGAATAATCTACAATATAGGTCACTGCTGTCAGGTGCCAGCAGTTATCATGCGGGATAAGACGCATACAGTTTTTCCTGTTCAGCTCTTTTTAGGGTTTTGGAGTGTGTTAAGCCTAGTATTTTTTTTTTCAGCGTTAATAAGTTATTGTTGACGATGGAGTGTGCTTTTAAGCATTCTTCTAATCTCGCTGTGCCATATTGGACCACTTAAGCTCCAGTCATTGCTAGTTTGACAGCATTGTATTATCACCTCGTTCCTGAGGCTCAAAGTGTTCAGACTTCAATGCAGTTCATAATCAGACCTGACGTTATAGTGTCAGTCATCACTAATATTATAAATACGAAATTAACTCTGTCGGTCTATCGCGTTTTCACGCTAAAACTACTGAACCGATTTAAATTCCAATTAGAACATAAATAATCATTAGCCTGAAAAAGGACATAGGCTATTTTTTATGCGATAAAGGAGGGAGGGGGGTGAAAATTTGTACAGAAGTACAGTCAGAAAATATTGGAGATATTCTGATGTAACATTTACGGAGTCATTACAAAATGTGCGAAAGAAGTGCGGGCACAGGTAATACTTTATATTGATTACATGTTGAAAGTTAAAAGTTTTAATATATCAAGTTAAAGAGATGGGATCTAAGTCTGAACAACCTAATATTTACTTCAAAAGTAAAACATATGGATACCACAAACTTTATTCACTAACCAAATTAACTAAAAAAAAATGTCTGTAACCAAATCTACTATGCAACAATATTAGTGTCCAATATTTTCTGAAATAGTAGAGTAGAGAGTAGAAAATGGATGGCTGTGAGTAACATTAACAAATTGTATGTATAGCAGTTATTGCATAAAACATCCCGCGTGAATACATCCCTAATACCTAAGCTCTCACTTATGTTCCGCCCTCCCCTTCTTATGGCTTCCTCTTATTAACACCAAGAAACAAGTGATTACACGTTTCCCTGCACGTGTAATAATGCGGGATGGTTTAATGCAATAAATGCCCAAAAATTAGTAATTGTTTTTATTTGATCTTAGAATAGAATACGAGGATTTTTTTATGTTTCCACGATTAGAATGTGTTAGTATAATATGACTGAAGATATTGACACTTACATATATTGGTAAATGTGAAACTTGTACAGACGCCAGCACATCAAGTTACCCCGATCTCTCAAATTTCCCCAATTTAATGTGAACCTTATACTTTGGTGATAAAGTTGAAAATCTATAAAATAAATTTGACAGATTGTGGTAGCTGGATGTGCTGGCGCTTGTAGGTACATTAGTGGTGGGGTATACTTGAACTCTACATTTGACACTCTACGCATGAACGATACCTTCTTATTTAATAAAAGAACCGAATCTTTACATAACTCATCAAGAGGCCTCAATAACTGTCTCTGATGCCCATTATGTTCGGGGGGCTACCGCCTAATTCGCCGTTCATAGTGATCGCGATCGTCGTTCAAATTGATGAAGGTTAAAAGTTTACTAAATCATTCGTTCAATTGCCTTCCATGAGCACATGTGACGTCATAAATGGTGCTGTATCCATTTTCAAAGTTAAAGCCGATCGAACAAAGATTTAGTAGATTTTAATCTTCCTACATTTGAGCGCCGATCACGGTGAACGGCAAATAGGTGGTAGCCCCCCAGTTCATAAAAAAATAAGCCTAATTCATTACATCTTTGACGAGGCTCCATGTAGTTTAATTATAAAATCTCACATCCCCATGTTCATCCCAGATTTTTTGTAAACACACTCTAATTTGCCAGTATAATAATCTATAGTGCAGATAGACAAACTTTAAATGTCAGTTAAAACGTATGACTCTGCTCAGCTTGGTAAACAATGTTCCTAAAAGCTTCTATATTTAGCTCGACTTTGCGATATTTATAAACAGAAACACATGCCTGCTTCAATTAATCACATTCTTTCATCTCATTCGTACGTCATATTTCACGTCCGAAAACACTTTAATTAAAAAAACCACTTAAAACGAAACCGCCTGCCCTCCATATGCAAAATCTTAATTACAACGAAAAAAAAATACAAAATATTCGTCATCCATTAAACTCAGACCCTTCGAACCTCCATATAAACCTTTATGTGAATAAAATGAAGTGAAAATGAACTGCAATTAGCTAAATTGCCGAAAGCCCTAACGTACGCTCCCGAAAAAATATCCCCCTGAAATCTCCCCGTTTGTAATCCCCCTCCACCCACATTGGACCACTTTGGAGGACAATTTGTGGGAACATCCAGTGAAAATGGAATCGTCCAGTAAAACAGTGGCTACTCTGAAATTATTCATGCAAATTTCGTTCAATGATAGGACTGTCCATTTTAGTCAGAGTCGCGCATGGCGTCCAAAAATTAAATTCGTATCCCGGCTTAAACAGTACTGGTATTTCAGTAATATGTCGATTAATGCAGATTGATTTTATATAATATTACGTTGATGTGAAAAGTCGTTTGTATTTGTGTTGTGTGTGCTTAAAGTTTTACAGGAAAATATCGTGCGTAAAGCATTTTATATGCCAATATACCTTGATCTATTTGTTGTATTCACTTTACGCCACAAATGATCTCCGATATCCAATCAGACAATGCTCGTATTAAATTAAAGATAAAGTTGCTTAAAACGTACACGCACAACCGATCCTCTCATGCATTTCAACGTTAGTAACCGCCTAGAGTCGAGGTTCGAACCTTACATAGGGCTGTCGCCCGGCCCGGGTATTTATATTGCTAAAAGACTTGTATTGTCTAGTGAATCAGTGATAATCTCCTGGTCTAATTGTATAGGACTTGTTAAAAAGCCGCCCTTCTGTATGTTACAGTGGTAAATCTCTAGAATGATGAACCTGTTGAGAGAATCCCTTTGAATCTAGGTCTTGGGAAAACGTGTCCTATCTCTAGTGCTAATTACACTACCACGTATCAATGGTTGTTCTTTAGTAAACGAAAATTACGTATTATTGCCATACCCTTATTATTAAAATACAGTTATTTTTGCAACTTTTGTAAGCATTGTCTAATTTAATATTATTATTTGTTAGTATTAAAGTTCATTAAATGCAGTACATAATCACGTCTTATGAAAGAATAGAAACAACATACAAAATTATATTTTTCACTTTACATTGCCAAAATCATTTCAATCATCGTGGCTTGGCATTATAATCGAAAAGATCATCATATCAGCCGAAAGACGTCCGATGCAGGACAAAGGCCTCCCCCAAAGATCTCAACAATGGCCCGTCTTGCGCTATCCGCATCCAGCGATTTCCAGATTATAACAGACTACAATTAGAATATTTTTTTTATTATAATTATATGGCAGTATAGAATAACGTTGGACTATGGCATACGTTTTAGAACTGCGCTGTGGGATGTTAGATTGGGATCACTCCACTTGCACTACCCCTTATACAGTATGACTGTAAGGGATTGTTGGGAAATCTCAGTGATCAAGATATCCTTTAGTGAAAACCGCATGAATTTCATTTTGAACTGTTCAAGATTAGCATCCGGAATCAGAGTGGCAGCTGCAGTCGGCGGCTTTGCTTTGATTGTGATAATTTATTCCTATCCTTGAAAACCCCGAATAAAAATTGCTCCCTCTACCATCTCCATATCAAGGAATCTAAATAAAAAAATTAAACGTACGGCCTTGCACTTAAAATATTAATATTATAATATCATACCAGGATGTTTTGTATTCATAAAAGTATGTGGAGGCGTATGTTTTTAATTAAACTGAGGCTTGAACACCTGGGCCGTGTTGGAGTGACTTAATTTCAGCTCTACTTTGGATATGAGGAAATTGTTCACTTTTCTAAAAAAATACCAAGTGGGGTTTAAGAATACGGCCGTTACTCGCTCGAAAGTGTTTATTCTGCTGACAACTTGGTTATAAGTGAGGAGCTATTTTAATGAAATAAATATTGTCTTTATATTAAAATAGAAATTTTGGCTGTGTGGCTAACGGAATAGAATAACACCACCCCTTCTCATCCCGTGGGGGCGTAGAAGTCGTCTGGGGGGAATATCTCCCAGACCTTGGGCACGGTCTCTGTGTGTACTATGACCATTGTCATCGTACTGCGATTGCCAACCCGTATGCCAAGCGTGGCCATTATGGAATATCCCTCCTCTCTCTCTTTTCCCATCTCTAAATGATGGACATAACTCCACTGTGGAAATTTTTGGGGAAGCCTTTGTTTAGCAGGACAGCTCATTGGGGTGATTTGACAAAACATAAATATTAGTATTTATAGAATAATAAATAAGAATAAGGTAGATACCTTATTCTATAAATACTAAAGTAGAATAAGCGTCATTACCTAATCTCACGCATCATTTTATTAGATACTAGCTCAGTCGGCTCTTTTTAGTTTTGTTTTTAAATGATACCTACTTAATTTCATGTAATAAACATGTAATTGATGGGCCGGTTGGTGTGGTTGGTAGATGCTTGCGTTTCACACCGCAGGTCGTGGGTTCGATTTCCACCCAGGACAGATATTTATGTGTTCATGCACATCCTCCTATCACCTATATAACCTATCCTCTAATCCTTCCTTGGTTTCCGCTCACGGACAACATCCCGCCCCTGAATTTTCCAACCATGCCCTTATTTACCTATCCTATCTCCTGAAACCACCTAAACCCAAATCCAAGGTTCTGCACGTGCATTCTTTCGCATAAATGGACATAGAATTGCTATTCAAGGATGCGGCAAAAATTGAGCGGGAACCTTTAGTGGAAGCGATCGCCATTGGCGATAAGGTTGAGGTTTTTAACAATACGCTTACAAAGCTGTACGATGTTCACGTTATAAGAAAGGTAAAGCTGAAGCATCCACCTGCACACTGGATGTCTAGGGGAATTCAGATGGCTATGAGACGAAGGAACCGGGCGTTTCATAAATTTAAAAGAAGTCGTTCTGATGATGATTGGACTCTTTATAATTTGTGTAACCAGATGGTACGTAACGCTAAACGCCGGCACATCTCTGACAATATTTGTTCATCTACTCCTGCTGGTACCTGGAAATTCCTCGGAACTCTAGGTATTGGTAAGTCGCAATTTACAAACCCTCCTAGCTCTATCAGGATGATCTTAATCAACATTTCTCTACCACTTCGACGGTGGATCGCCGGACGATATGTGGTACTGTCGACTATTTAAATGGTTTGTCGCACCCTAATATTAATTTGTTTCAGTTCACCCCAGGCTCTTCTGAAGAGATCAAAAAAATAATCCTTTCTATTAAATCCAATGCAGTTGGTTTTGATAAGATCTGTCGTCGCATGATTATTCATATCCTGGACTATCTCCTCCATGCAATTTCCCACATTATTAATTATTCCTTGGATACTGGATCTTTCCCCACCTTATGGCGTAAAGCTTTTGTCCGTCCACTCCCTAAGTCCTCGAATCCCTCACTTGCGACTCATCACCGTCCTATCTCTATTCTTCCTTTCCTCTCCAAGGTACTTGAGTCCTGTGTCCACAAACAACTCTCCCGTTATATACTTATCAACCATCTCATATGCCCGTTTCAATCCGGACTTAGAACTGGCCACAGTACCATCACCGCACTCCTTAAAGTTACTGGCGATATTAGAAAGAAGAAGAAAGACCGTTATGGTTTTGATCGACTTTTCCAACGCGTTTAATACCGTCAGTCACGATATCCTATTACCCGTTCTCTCGCATCTTATGGTCTCTTCGGGGGCGCCAGCAGTCGGTTAGCATCGGTCGGAGTCCTTATCTAGCTGGCGTGACCTAGTTGCTGGTGTTCCAGGAGGCGGTATACTTTCTCCTCTTATATTTTCTATCTTCATAAATCTCATAACTTATAATCTTCAGTGTACGTATCATGTTTATGCCGATGATCGTCAGCTATACGTTCAAACGCCAATCGACATACTCCTTGAGGCTGTTTGTAAGATTAATCGTGACTTAGAAGCTATCAAAAATTGGTCTGATAAGTTTGGCTTAACCGTGAATCCGACAAAGTGTCAAGCCATAATAGTTGGGAGCTCGC
Source organism: Pseudoips prasinana (assembly GCA_951640165.1). Classification (NCBI taxonomy): domain Eukaryota; kingdom Metazoa; phylum Arthropoda; class Insecta; order Lepidoptera; family Nolidae; genus Pseudoips; species Pseudoips prasinana. Next base: position 14,150,876 of record OX621239.1, read on the forward strand.
GCTCAGTGTCAAAGGTGGATTTACGTGATCTTCCACCAATAGTGTATAATCGGACGAGCATTCCTATTAGCCAAAATGTCAGAAACCTTGGTTTATTTATTGACATGACACTAAGCTGGCATAAACGAGTAGCGAATGTTAGTCAATGAGTCACAGGTGTACTGCGTTGTCTCTATAGGCTTAAAAATGTCTTCCAGGTAAAACTAAGGCAATGCTCGTGCAGGCCCTAATATTCCCTATAGTCGACTGTGGTGATGTATGCTAATTTGACCTGAATGCAGATCACCTCAATAAACTCGACAGACATCTGAATAACTGCATTCGATTCGTTTTCAATCTTCATAAGTTCATACTTATGAAGATTGAAATACACATATTTTCTCACCCCTTCCCAACTTAAGTGGTTACCGATACGGCAACGACGCACATTACGAACAACCACCCTTTATTCTATATTAGAATCTTCTTCTACTCCAACTTATCTTCCCACTTTCAATATCTATTTACTAACCACAGCAAAAATCTTCGCTCTTCTCACAATCGTCTCCTTCAATGTCCATCTCACCGCTCTGATTTCCTTCACTCTTCTTTCTTTGTAGAATCTATTCTTCAGTGGAATGCATTACATCTTGAAATCAGGATGGCCAAGAGTCGCTTCTCATTTAAAAGAAAAGTTCGAGAGCATAGCCTTCAGAAATTCTTAGCAGAAACCCCTTGATTATGAACGGATTGGATAGTATAGTATAATATTATTATATAGTAGAGTGTTATATAGTATAGTATCGTATGTATTAATATTTACTTTATGATCTGTGCACCTACCATGCTCTCTCTGCACCACCCTAAGGTTAATTGGTTGGCAGAAAATACCTAGGGTATTAGTCCGCCTTTGTACAATTTTAATGTGCATAAAGTGATAAATAAATAAACAGATCTGTTCTTCCTGAGTCTAGGTGAAATTATCTATATAAGTATGTATTTACAAAAGAAAGTAGTATCTGTATCACTTATCTGGTTTCCATAGTTCAGGTTCTGCTTTGTTTGCTTTGGCCGTGCGTGAATGTCCCAGGATATTATTATAGTATTATTAATTACTTAAATAAATATTCTATTATATTCATTCAACAAACTTTTGATTTCCTCAATCTTAATAATGCCTATTTTTAATTGTATTAAGTAGATACCTAAAATGTTCACTTAGTACTACACAGTTTCTCAATAGTACGGAATACTTGGTGTGAGAAGGGACCTCTCTGCCTCGCACTTGGCTAGTTTTTGATGAAACATGCACCTTTGTCTATGCGATAAATAAAACGAAAAAAAATGCATTGTATCCACAAACTGACAGACTATTGAGACGCACCAACAAACTGTATTCAAACTTTTTAGCTGCTTTTTCATCCATTGTTACTGATGCGGCATTGAAATCTAGCTTTTGGTGTTCATAAAAGCCAGTGTGACTAAAATAAAACCACTGAAAAATGTTAACATTTTTTTGTTTAAGGTACAGCTCATGTCTATTCCTTAAACAAAAACAGGCCAAAATATTCTACATAAGTACTTATATTAGTACTTATATAAACAAATCCTTTCTCTTAATGTGCCAACAAATACCCAAATGCCTTTTCTTTACTCCTGGTCTATTCAACAGTTGCCTGGAAGAGATCACAGCCTCTAGCACGAGTTCCTGCAGTTTACTTACTCGATCACACGTACAGTTTCCTCCCATACATTGGGCACCAGCGCCTCTCGCGGAAACTATTAAGAACTAAAATTCTGTATGGGACGAAACTGTACGTGTGATCGAGAAAGTAAACTGCAGGAACTCGTGCTAGAGGCACACACCTATCGATAAGGCCACCATTTGTACAATCTTGATAACATACTTATAATTCTTTCTATGTGTTGTTTTGGTGTACAATAAAGACTTACTTACTTACAGCCCTGTAGTTTCCGACCTAGAAAAAATAACAGGGCCACCCCATAACATCCCGTGGGTGTAGTAAAAGGCGACTAGGGGATACACCAGGTAGTCGGGCTGCGGCGCAACCTGTGTACCAGTTACCACCTAAATTTCACCTAAAGTCACCGCGCTTGTTATGCAAGTTGGCAAATGGTAAATGGCAACTTAATAGAAACCTTTGGGGGAGGCTTATGTCTTTGATGATGTTATCAGTGTTGCAAAACAATCAATTTATACGTAAACTGTATCGTAGGTATCTGTTCTTGTGATACGATCCTATCCTTTGGACTTGTCTTCCATCCTCGTATAAGGCAAGCCAAATTTGTTGCTTATGGTTTGTTATACAAGTAAAGCTCACTGCGGCTGTACAATTTCAAAACCTAGTAAGGGACTCTGGACAAATTTTACAGGAGAGCCAAAAAACGAGTAGGTCACATTGAGACCTTGCCGCGCCGAGACGAGAAGACCTACAGAGATGAGAGTTAGATCAAAAGATGCGGTATATCCTTGGCTTTAAACAGAATTTAACTATTTTTGCGTATAAATAATAGATCACGTTTTATAGCACTTACTAAAGATTAAATTGTTTTTTTAATTTAGAGTAAACCTGTTTAACAATTTCATAACATAGTAAGTGCCGTTACTAGGATTTTAATAGTATTAGTCTGTAATCATTTGCCCCCTTGAAACTAAATCTTCGGATGAGTTACAAACCGGTAAATTTATCGAAAAGGCCATTTTGGATAAATTTACCGGTTTAAAGGCATGAGCGGCACAAGCTTACCATCTTTTTTATTCTGTTTTATACCTCTTGGACTGTTATTAGTTTCCGGCAGCAACTCAACATAATTTTTTTTACGAGGAAATCTATTTCCGTGTATGCCTCGTCGAAATTTCACGCGCTTAAGCTGCATCGTCACTGCGCTTACGTCTGTTCGTCTACCCTTGCCCCTCTCACCCCTTCCGCGGCCTGCCTGTAGCACACTGTTGCTAGTAGCATAATGCGAAAAAGCAAATATAACAAACTAAGTTTATGTATCGCTACTTTCAACCAAACTTATTATATATATTAATTGAACCAGATTTTTTTTATTTGCTATGTTGGGTTTGGAATAACTTCTCATTAGTCATTACAACAATAAAAAAAGTTAACAACTGCAAATCCCTAGAGGCCATGAGGTGATAAAATGGCCATAGCAAAATGGATTCCGAATCTGAGAATTGAGTTGTTTTGGGCCAGCTAACTTGTTCTAAACGAACCAGAGTGCAGCGGTCGGTGATCCGTAAGCGCGGCGTCCCGTAGCCATAGCCGAGCCAACGTATCGGAGCTGCTGATGCGTGTTGGTTACGTGCTTACGTTAGGTCGACGCCTGTTTGACGGCGAGGCAAAGGCGATACGGTGACGATCCCTTTCCGATTTGATGTGTGCTGACTCCTTAATGCAGTACACAGGCCATAATACTGTGCTTCGCTATTTTACAAATGGTACAGTAAATGTTCAAATAAACGCATTTCAAGCGCAAGCAACAGTGAAACTTAATAAAATTAGTAAACGCGGAACCAACATGACAAAAGGATTAACCGCACAGTCGACTAGTTTTTACTAAAAACACATTAGCAAAGCGATAGATTATGTTTCTAACCAATGAAAGAAAGAAAAAGTGGATTTTGGGCCTGTTCCTCACACACACAAAATTGTGTGTACTTTGTGTCCATAACTACATTATCATGGAGTATACACATATTCAGAATAACCATTTTCGGATTGTTTGTTCCGTGTGAATCCCGAAAAAGACAAATGTAGAAAGACAATCACGCAACAAAAAGCTTTAAATTCTGCCACAAATCACTTAGATATTTATGAGGTTATTTATATATTTTGTCAAAGTTACAGTTACAGAGAAAACATTTTACATACATACACACATTAACTTTGACCTATAAAACTGTTTTTAGACATGTTTTAATATTTAAATTAAACAAAAACAAACGAACGATGCGGATGCGACGACGGTTTGTCACTTACTGACGTTAGCGCGCCAAATTCAACCGCCGTCGACAACTTCAAAAACCTAGCAAATCACACGACAACTTTAATAACCTAGCAAGGGACATCCCTTGCTAGGTTTAGAAATTGTCAATGTCACTTGCTAGGTTTTTGAAATGGTATTTTGCGTTTGGCTGAATAACGGATGTGTATTTGCTAGGTTTTTCAATTATCAAAATTCTATTACTAAGGTAATTTTAAACTTTTTGGCAATATGAGTCGATGCTTTATAGCCTAGTAAGCAGCAAAATGCAAAAACCCGTTTTTCCATGGTGGTGTCCCTTACTAGGTTTTGAAATTGTACACGCTACCGATAGACCAACGATAGTATATTTAAAATGTATTTATGTACAGCTGCTGTACATAAATATATTTTAAATATACTATCGTTGGTCTATCGGTAGCGTGTCCAACCGCAGACAATGAGGTCCTGGGTTCAAATCCCGGGTCGGACCAAAAAGTGATTTTGGGATTTTTCCGTAAAATGAAATTTCTCAGTATCAGCCCGAAGTCTAGGAGTTGGCGGTATTACACCCCCGTGCCTCGGAGAGCACGTAAAGCCGTTGGTCCTGTACCTGACCTCTTTCCGGTCGTGTCGCTAGTCGTCCTATCCGATCATGAGAGTGATGGAATAGTAAGTGCCCCTGTGTTTGCGCATACACTTGTGCACTATAATATGTCCTGCGCAATTGGCTAGTCTCCATTGAGACTGGCCGCCGTGGCCGATATTCGGTCGAGAGGACATTATTATTAAAGTTATGTTGTACAGTCAGCACCAAAAGTCGATGAACAGAATGTATATTTAACAGTACAGTTACGGCGTCAAATCAGGGTATCTAATGATAATATTTAATGGATAAAAAGTCTGTACAGACGCCAGCACATCCATTAAATATATCATTAGATTACCCTGATTTGACGCCGTAACTGTTAAATATACATTCTGTTCATCGACTTTTGGTGCTGACTGTACCTACTACCCGCATCTAACAGCTTCCCGGAACCCTCGCAAGATCATCGGTCTACATTAACAGACGGGCAGACACGGGACTAATCCTATAATGGTTACGTTTTTTATTCAAATGAAAGGCCCCCGAAAGTCTGCATATTTAATACTAGCTGTGCCCCGCGGTTTTACCCGCGTTAAACTTTATAAATTATCTTAGCTCGACCCCCGTAGATGATAGCGTGATAATAATATGTAGCCTATATGTTGACCCAATCTCTTAGTAATATTCATGCAAAATTTGAAGTAAATCCATGCAGTACTTTTGGAGTTTAGCCAGGACATACATGCAGAAATCAAGACAAAAATTCTACAAACTTTATTTTTGGCTTCGATATCGATTGCAGGTAACGCCCCAAGTATCCTTTTTTAATAATATTCAATGTACAGTTTTGACTGTCCTCCGATTTTATTATATGGATAGATATCCATATAAATCAGCTTAAAATGAAGGAATGTAAGCATAATCTATATATATAAAAATCAATGCCACTTTTCGTTGTAATGTTATAACTCAACAACGCCTTTACCGATTTAGCTAATTTTGGTCTTGAATTATTCGTGGAAGTCCAGGGAAGGTTTGTACGTAGAGAAAATTTAAAAAAAGTCTTGGAAAAGTCTAAAATCAACATCTTTTAGCAATTTAAAATATTTTTTTGTTTGAATAAATGAACTTAATAATCATTTTTTTTACTACTATGCCTTATACGTAGCGAAGCACGTACCGGGCTGCTAGTTATATATACTTTCGATGTGTCAACAACAGGCATTGTAAACAACATTCATTTATTTAGTCAGACATTAATAAAAGCGGTGGAAACTATTATCTAACCATTCTGTGGCACTAGTGGCCAACCGAGCCATGAGTGATGAACTCAACATTTATCTAAAAATGTTTCCATTTTAATTAAAGCAATGCTCTCGGGAACATTTTCACTCGTCCCCGTAATGTCGCTTGAAAAGCGAGTAGTAGTGATAATAAAGGAAGTGCATAACTTCATCTATACATATAATAAAATCGTAGGAAAGTCGAAACTGTACATTGAATATTTTTTTAAAAGGATACTTGGGGCGTGATATATATCGATATCGAAACCAAAAATATAGTTTTTAGAATTTTTGTCTGTTTATCTGTTTGTCTGTATGTATGTCCGGGCTAAACTCAAAAAGTACTGCATGGATTTTCTTCAAATTTTGCATGAATATTACGAAGAGGTCGGGTCAACATATAGGCTACATATTATCACGCTATCAACTACGGGGGAGGAGCTGTGATGATTTATAAAATTATTTAAGGCGGGTGAAACCGCGCGGCACAGCTAGTATGGAATACAATTTATTATTATTGAACAAAGTAAAAATTTACTAAACGATCAAATGTAGAGTTGATCCATAAAAATGGCAAAAGTTCATTTAAATTAATTGCCAATGGTACAAATAATTAAATTTCGTTATGTATATAAAACAGCTATTCTATTAGTAATAAAAAAATATCATATATTAGCAGTCCAGTTGTATCCGTGTATCTTTCTATATCCTCACTCTCAATATCGCATGGCAGCTAGCTTTATGTGCTCTCCGAGGCACCGCCAACTTCTAGATATGCCTTATATTATCGTAAAGATCCCGTTAAATGAAGTTAGTTACAGGAACAATTAGTTTTAAAATGTAGTTAAATAAGCATTTTATAATTTTAATACCAACACTATCGCATTAGGTCAAGACCTGTAATGATAGATGTTAAAGAGAGAGATAAATAAATATTATAAGAGGATTTTATAAGGGCTTGCACAAAAACCATTAAAGTGGCATCTTAATGGCCATCTTAATGAGTGAGTATGGATGTCTGGATGTTTGGTACTCTTTCGCGCAACGACTACGGATCGGATTTTGATGAAACTTTTGAGGTAATATAGCTTATATATTCGAATAACACATAGACTATAATTAATAAAGTTTAACGCGGGTAAAACCGCAAGGCACATCTAGAAAACCATATATTTTTTATATTTATCTTTATAACATTTTCGTACAACTCTCCTTTTATTCTATCTATGAAACTAAATCAAAGAAATCCACTTCAATGTAAAGACGCCAGCACATCCAGCTGCCCCAATCTGTCAAATTTCTTTTATAGATTTTCAACTTTATCACAAAAGCATAAAGTTCTCTTTCAATTGAAGAAATTTGACAGATTGGGGTAGCTTAATATGCTGGCGTCTGTACCTATTTATTTTAAATTGTTTACTTGAAAATTTCCTACTGTATGTAATCTGATATGAGAAGGCAGTGATAAAGTCCTATCGCAGTGATTTGACGATGAAGCTGTATTGGATAGTGACGCTTTTTAATGGCTTCTAGTCAACTCCTCGGGTTCGGAATTATTAGATTTACCTTCGTCTATTACGCTTCTCAATTAAAACGCGGTCGAAGCGATATTTTATGAGCTAAATGCGATAGAGTACAGCGTCCATTTGTTCCTGGAACAGCTCTACTGTAGAAGTACCTCAGTACAGACTACACCACACATATAATTATTAATGGCCCTCTGAGTGAATTAGACCACCATTCGGCAACGCATATTAATAAAACGCTTAAACTCCTTCACCCCTAAATAAAAAAAAAACATTAAATATTATTTGTGCCGATATCCTTTCCCATAGAGATGACTTCTCTAGTTTCTGACGAATATAATTCTTTTACTAAGTCCCACTATCTCTGTAATTCCAGTAAGCCAATCAAAGGAGCAGAAAATTCCATGTGACTCATTACACAACGTAAACATCGTATCTAAAATTAATTAGTAGATATAGGCCCTATGGCACCTAAATAATAAACCGTGTATTTTATGAGCTAAGTGCGGTAGAGCACAGCGTACATTTGTTCTAGGAACAGCTCTACTGGGGAAGTACCTCAGTAGATAATGCACTGCACATATCATTATTAAAGGTCCTGTGAGTGAGTCACACCATAATTCTGAAATCTTTATTAAAAACAAAAGGAATATTTTTGTCTGTTTGCTTTCCCCTGGTATCCATGACTTCCCTGGTTTCTGACGAATATAATTGTTTTACTATAGTCCCACTATCACTGTAATTCCAGTAAGCCAATCAAAGGTGCGCAAAATTTCATGGAACACATTATATAACGTAAACATCGTATCTAAAATTAATTAGTAGATATAGGCCCTATGGCATCTAAATAATAAACCGTGTATTTTATGAGCTAAGTGCTGTTCCTAGAACAAATGTACGCTGTAGAGCACAGCGTACATTTGTTCTAGGAACAGCTCTACTGGGAAAGTACCTCAGTAGATAATGCACTGCACATATCATTATTTAAGGTACTGTGAGTGAGTCACACCATCATTCAGAAATCTTTATTAAAAACAGAAGGAATATTTTTATTCCTTTTGTTTTTAATAAAGATTTGCTGAAGAGAGCTGAATTGTCTGAGAAATGTCTGTTTGCTTTCCCGTGGTATCCATGACTTCCCTGGTTTCTGACGAATATAATTCTTTTACTATAGTCCCACTATCAGTGTAATTCCAGTAAGCCAATCAAAGGTGCGGAAAGGTGTTTCATGAAACTCATTATATAACGTAAACATCGTATCTAAAATTAATTAGTAGGTAGGTATAGGTCCCATGTAGGTACCTACTTATCTCTTACCAATTTCCCGTTACTGCACTGCAATATCAAATTAATATATAATGCTCTCAAACAACATGAAAGGATGGAGCGCAAAAGCGTGCGTACATAATTAAATTAACATTTTATATCAAAGGCTACATGAAAGTAAAATCAATTCTTAAGAAATTAAGTTACGCAAGTAATTTGTTACAGAATACGATCGTACCTAAATTCGGTTCATATTAGAGAATTTATGAGTCTGCGAAGCTTTGCTAATTAGTTTGGAATTAATTTGGTTAACTGAGATCATAATATTAGCTGTGTTGGGAAGTTTTGTGTTATCCTAACGTGGTAGTGTTATAATTAATCAACTAGTATTATTTTTTTGACTATTTTAGCCTCTCTTTTACTTCAGTGTTGTGTACTTGACGGTGTAGCAGTTTCCAGCCTTCTCTATCGTAAGCCTTCTCCTTGACTACTTTGTATGCTTCCGCTTTTATCAGTCGCCACCATCAGAATTACCAGCGCTAGAACAATAAAATGTTCTAGCAAATGCTAAGATGGTGCCATTTCGCTCTTTTTTTTTATTCAACTTAGTTGGCAAACAAACATACAGCCCACCTGATGGTAAGTGGTCACCGTAGCCTATGACCTAGGTATCTCCTATCTTGCACGGACAACTGCAAGTGTCTTTGTTTTTTTTTCATTTTTGTTTATATTGTTATTTTATATTTTTGTTGTCTGTGCAACAAAAATATAAAATTACAATAAAAACATAACAATAAAAAAACTATATTTTCTTCTTCTTCTTAATTTTTACTACTTTTTTCACCTGCTCCGTATATTTCTTTTCGATTCAACGCCAACACCACATCTAAAATGCTTCTAACCTTTCTCGATCTCTCTGATTTTAGCCTAACCTTCTTTATTTGTTCGTATGGACAGTGTTTACGCTTATTTCAGATTTGTTCAAGCTGCCGAGCTTGGTCGCATAAGACTACAGCTTAACGTGCGCAATGAAGAACGGAAATCCTCAGAAGTTAACTGTCCCGCCTATCTACAGGCTGACCTCGCGTCTAACTTCTTAGCTAGGCCGATCGTTTACACCAGAGAGCAACGCGGGCTATAAGCACCGAAGCCACCTGGTCGAACACAATATCTGGACAGTCCCAGGTGCCATCCCTAAATGGGAACTGGTTAGCTGGGAGACTCACTTCCGTAATAAGGAGTCCTGCACGTGAAGCCCTTTGTCCTGATTGGGTCATATTAAACAATAATCGTTACGGGTAAAGCTTAATCCTTAATCGGACGATATTATAATAGTTCCCACCCCATTCTACACCCTATTTTGTTGTAATAAGCTAAAATCTATGAACTATGTACAGACGCCAGCACATCCAGCTACCCCTATCTGTCAAATTTCTTTTATAGATTTTCAACTCTATCACATAAGCATAAGGCTCACTTTCAATTGGGGAAATTTGGCAGATTGGGGTAGCTTCATGTGCTGGCGTCTGTACATAAGCTATGACCAGTTAAACCTTAATAGAATAGCTCACAATAACGGCACCACGCGTCACGGTCCTCTACAACATGTAACGAAATTAACGCACTTCCTGAAAACAGTTTGTTCGGAATCCTTTACTGAATCGATTTATATCATTGTTAATATAGGTAATTTTTTATTCCACAATAATTATTACTACGGAAATTATTGTCATATCAATCCTGTACAGTCAAAACAAATTGAAATGGACCGTAAGTAAAAGTAATAAGACTTATAAATCGCAGTTTTATTTGTATTCACTCAAATTCCATCATTCAATACAAAATAAAGAAAAATAAACTTTATTCCAAGAAACAAATTTAGTAAATAATAATGCATATATATGTTAAATTGAAAATTCAGTGTATGTATTATTATGATTACAATACAATATTGTAATTGGGGTGTTTGAGGGTGTGCGTTAATTACGTTACATGTTGTATACGTGTCAAAATCCAAAATGTTCAGTGAAAAACGTGGGCCATCTATAAAACAACACATTACAATGTCATCTTGAAGGGTTTGTCTTTGTTATTGATGAAAATGTCATTGAAATTTAACAGCACGTGTATTGGTAATGGCACCACGCATCTCGGTTCTCTATACGTGTCAAAATCAGACGGTAGTCGGTAGTGTAACTAGAAGCTAGCCGCAACAGGTTAACTAGGAGAAGACCGAACACAAGGATAAAGACACGGCAAATTATTCAATTAATAGTGCAACATTGGACGTTGGTATGAGACATTATTACAACACTTACACACACATGCACTCATTACACCCGCACTCACCTATCCACACACACACTCAAGCTCCCATTCAAACACATAATGTAAATAATGCGAGACATTTAATTTCATTAATTTAATTTTTGTGTATAGTTATAATACGTTAAACAATTAAATTGGAAGGTGCTGGTGCTTATAGCGCTGGTTTTCCTTTTTTAAGCACCAGCCGCACTAATTATAGTACTTACCATAATAAATAATGTATACATAAATGAATAAATAAAAAAAATAAAATATCTTATATAGGTGGAGTTTTATAACCTTTATCAGCTCATGATCACATATTCTTTGGTGTACAAAGAATATGCGATCATGAGCTGATAAAGGTTATAAAACTCCACCTATATAAGAAAAAAACAAAATATATTATATGACAATTGCGGTTTTTATTCACTTTCAAAAGCGCTTGTAAATAGAACATAGTTTTTTAGGGTTCCGTAGCCAAATGGCAAAAACCGGGACCCTTATAGATTCGTCAGGTCTGTCTGTGTATCTGTCCGTCCGTATGTCACAGTCACTTTTTTCCTAAACTATAAGAGCTGTACTGTTGAAACTTGTTAAGTAGATGTATTCAGTGAACCGCATTAAGATTTTTACACAAAAATAGAAAAAGAACAATAATTTTGGGGGGACCCCATACATAGAAATGAAACTCAAAAAAAATTTTTCATCGCACCCATACATGTGGTTTGCCTATGGATATGTCTTCAAAAATGATATTGAGGTTTCTAATATATTTTTTTTCTAAACTGAGTAGTTTGCGCGAGAGACACTTCCAAAGTGGTACAATGAGTGTCCCCCCCCCCCTATAAGGGGTTATTTAAATACTCATCTTGTTATTATGTATTAGATATATTTTACTACAACGTCTAGAATAGTTCAGCTATATTGATGCTAGGATACAATATTGTTATTATTAATGCAAAGCTAGTGTGTATAACGACGGTCGCGAATAAATACTATCACCGGATGCAAACTAAGAGCATCGAGCGAAACAAAGCGGGTTCCTAAACCACCGGTTTCATTACGGCAGATAAGACTACTCAAGCGTGCGTGTGCACTGAATTCCGAACACAAAATGTCTCCATTTTACATCAAGACATGCACTTTAAAGACTAAGACCAAATTGCTTCCATGGTAAGCTTCCCGGAAAATGTGTCTGGGTAATATGGCGCCTGTTTCAACTTCACTTGACGTTAATGTCTTCAAACTGATTTTGGCAAACTTCGCTAAACATTGCTTTTAGCGGGAAAATGTAACATGTTCAGTGAAAAACGTGGGCCGTCTATAAAACAACACATTAAAATGTCTTCTTGAAGGCTTTGTCTTTGTTATTGACGAAAATGTCATTGAAATTTAACAGGACGTGTAATCAATGTCATGAAACTTCTTATGTAAGGGCGTCATAAATTTATTGTATAATAATATCCTGGGACATAATTCACACACGGGTATCTAATCCCAAACTAAGCAGAAATTCTACTATGGCAACCAGATAACTGATATACTAGATATACTACTTTTCTTTTGTAAATACATACTTATATAGATAATTACACCCAGACTCAGGACAAACAGAAATGTTCATACACACAAATATCTGTACTGGGAAAGAATCGAACCCACGACCTCCGGCGTGAAAAGCAAGCATTTAGCAACCACAAAATTATGTATTTACTATGCCAACAGGCCTGAAATATAGAAAAATATTCCAAATGTCATCTATTATGACGGTCACCGTAGCCTAGTTGGTAGTGCTCCTGCATACGAAGCTTGTAGTCCTGGGTTCGAATCCTGGTAAGTGCAAATATTTGTGTGATGAGCACGAATATTTGTTTCTGAGTCATGGATGTTTTCTATGTATATAAGTATTTATCTATCTATATAAGTATGTATATCGTCGCCTGGTACCCATAGTACCTACAAGCTTTGCTTAGTTTGGGGCTAGGATGATCTGTGTGACATTGTCCCTAGATATCATTATAATAGTATGTTTATTTTTTGCTTTAACTTCTGATTTATAACGGAAATTGATTTCATTTATTTACGCTTAAATTATACCGACACTCGCTACTTTCAATTCAAGTCTAAATAAAGATAACAACCAGTCCATCAATTGAGGGGATATGCCATAATCGCCACGCTTGGCAGACGGGTTGGCGATCACAGTCTGATAGATAGAATACTCTTTATTGTACACACTCAGGCGGAAAGAAAATACATCGGATATAATATAAAGAACATAAGGTACAATGGGCGGTCTTATCGCCTTAAGCGATCTCTTCCAGACAACCTTTGGATGGATAGGAACTGAAAGTAAAGTAAACAGATCATTGATCAGATCTGATGATCATTGTATGCATAGAGAGACGCTGCTGCCTGTTATATTCCCTCGGGAAAGCTTCTATGCACCCACCTACGATCTGTGGCGTGAAAGGCAAGCATCTACCAACCACAAAATTATGTATTTAATTCTTTAACATGTTTTAATAGAGAATCAGACTGATATTGATTTTTTTAAAGATAGCAAACTTAATAGCAAATGGGCACAAATATAATCCAGGAAGCAAACAGATACATATTTAAAATCGGAAGCTGAGCTGAGTAAATCGTTGAAAAACAAACGGAAATACCATTTTGTGTGTAATCCTATGGGATATCGAATGGCGTATGCAAGTTGTCAGTATCTAATATTCAGTAACAGTATTTACAATAAAGCAGATTAAATCTTAAATATTTAGTTTAGTTTCGTATACTTAACCTCTAAAGTTTGTATTTGTAACACTGTCTCCCATAATATAGGATTACTTAGTTTGGGAAGCAGCGGTTTAAAACAAGCTTTGTCATCGGCCGTAACTTTACGAGTATCAACCTATCAAAATATAATAATAATAACAAAATCGGCCTTTCCAAAGCAACCAAGGAAAAGTGTATCGAAGGTGGCAGGAAAATAGTAGATAGTAATGTGACTGATGACTTTTTACTAAGTCTGGAAATATGGTTATTACAGCGTTTAAGAGCTCATGAACTACTTCATTCCTAGAATTCACTTGTCAGAAGCCAAATTGTACACATGAAAGTATATTCTTGGATTCGGTTAATCTACAATTCTAGTATTTATTATTCTTCCTAGAATTTTGGGCAATGTCGTACGTAAGGTTGAGATAAGGCGGTAATTATTTTGGTTTTTTGTTCTGATTATCATATGGTCAAGGCAGTTACGCCCATGTGTAAAGGTGTAATGACCCGCTAAAATTCTGTTATATTAGGATTGCATGCATCCGTTTTTCACTACCGTAAAGAAGAATATTTTTAACGCTATTTTATGTTAATTGAAGCAAATTTAATGAGCTTATCAATTTTGTTGTATTCAATTGACTAGGGACGATAGGCAATTAGCATCACTAATATGCGGCTCTACATATGTTATGTTCGGATATTTTTAATCATAGACAACTACACCTTCATTTGGGGTTTTGTGTGAAGATATCGTCGTAGTAAAATCATAATCAGCAAGACATGATATATATTTAGCTGAATGAATCCAACATTCTATTAGAACTATTATATCCCAAATATTTTGAGATGTATACAGTAATTTTTGCTGCGTAGTTGACGGCTATAAAGAATATCGTCAACCCATCTCATCCCGTAGGGGAATAGAAGTCTTCGCAAGGGAATATTTACCAGAGAATAGGCAGCAGCGTTCTCCTGAGTACTATGACTATCTTACTGCGATCGCCAACCTGTCTGGCGTCTGGCGATGATAGTACGAGTATATCCCCGCAAATAATGGACACAACTCTGTTATGGAAATCTTTTGGGAGGATCTTGTCCAGCAGTGGACGTCATTAGGACATGATGATGATGATAGTAATATTCGACATATTACAATTTATGCTACGAATATTTTGCGTCATAACATTAATTTTACGAGAACAGTTCGAGTTAAAATGGTTCTTTTCGTCATCGGCGGCTACCACAGAGTTAGTCCAGATTAGAGTTCAGATTTTATTTAAGTAAGTAAGTATTTATTTCGATTAAAAACGTGATACATACAGGATGTTTACATAAGGTTTAAGTTTACACATTTTGTCTACATTAACATTCTATTCATCAGTTATTTTATGTAATTTGAACATTGTCACGAACTAAGCGTGACGTTTATACAGGTTTAAAGTAATTAAAGTTGAAATAGACAGGTGTCTATGTGATTGGACATAAGGGGTATTATTAAGAGAAGGTAACAGTTGACATGGTACGTTTAAGGTAACACTCGCTTAGTTAATTTGTGTAATAAATTTATGTGTGATGTGTAAGAAAAGCCTTAAGATCAGGTTAACGTTAGGAAAATTAAATGAAAAGACTATAAAGATCATGAATAGAAACCAAACCTTTCGTAGTGTTCTATAATGAGAGTAACTAAGAGTTACATCTAGTCAATCGAAAAATCTTTGTAAGTCAGACTATAAATACGTACAGGTGACAAGTTTTTCTTTTTTAGGGTTCCGCACCCAAAGGGTAAAACGGGACCCTATTACTAGGACTTCGCTGTCTGTCTGTCTGTCCGTCTGTGACCAGTCTGTATCTCATGAACCGTGATAGTGAGACAACTGAAATTTTCACAGATGATGTTTTCTGTTGCCGCTATAATGACAAATATTAAAAATCAAAATAAAATAAGTATTTAAGAGGATTATTATATTTTAGTTTATTTATATTTTATTTCTTTTACCTAATGGTACAGGCTGATTCTTGTTGTTGAGACCTTCTATTAAGTGAAGTACGCCTGTGTCAGAAGTTAAATATATAGCACCGTAAGATGTCCGATTGGCAGACAGTTGATTGTTCTTGACATGTTGGCGTGTTATGTAGCAATACGATTTGTTCTAGATGTGAAGAACTCTGAAATATAAATTCTGCTCAGTTCCCCCGACAGTTTCAAGTGACTTTGTATTTGATAGATTCCTTTCGTAACGGAGACGCAAAATCTACTAGTAAGGTACAGGTCTTTGTCCTAAAAATGTCTTTTATATCAGACATTTGTAGAGGTGGTTCAAGGACCAAAGAAGACCCAACTCTTTGTACTAATACGGTCAGGTCCTCCTTTGTCTCATTGACCTTTTTGGTAAGTTGCGAATTTCTATAGAGCCTCCAAATACTTTTTTTAGAGAAAATTATTTTGACGTTTCAAATCATTTAGGGTTTAGAATATTCTGTGTTTTCCTTCTCCAGATTATCTATTTTTGACAATTTTTGATATAATTTATACCAAGTATTGGGTTGAGATGGTGCTCACTGAAGCTTGAATTGTTGTATTTTGTTGTATTATAGGCAAAATTAATTATGAAGTTGGTATTGAACTAAATTATTATTACTATTGAATTAATCATCTTTAAATTACACACATAAAACATTTACTTCCACGAGTTAAGCAAATATATTCGCAAATATACTCATACACATTCTCTTCAATGTGTAGTTTATGTTCATTAATTTTTGTTTTAATATATGATAGGTTTCATCTAGTTTAGTTCTTTTATTGATACTTGTGAAATTAATGACGAAAACCTTAAGTAAATATTTAGGATAAGGGGATCTAACTGGAATATAGCATTACCTAGTTTGGGTGGCAGCGGTTTCGAAACAAGTCTTGTCAGTGGCCGCAAGGAAACCTGTCAGAATAAGCAAATATGTATGTATAGGAATGATTGTGTAGTTAGTATTGATATAAGTAATTATTCCATAAGTTTGCACAGCATGTAGAAATTTAGTATCAAATATTATATGCTTCAAAGTTTCCAATTCAGTATGTGTGGTATACTTTTCTATTTTTGCAGTCAACGCTTTTTGTTTTCTATTATCCTTTTAAATTTCAGCGTATACTACCATTACGAAAGTTTCGCACCAAGATTATATCTATATGTGTTTATAAGTAAGTAAGTAACTCTTTATAGTAAAAAAAACTATGAATATGTTAACAAGATTGTACAAATGGCAGCATTATCTCTAGGTGCGATCTCTTCCAGGCACTCTCTTCCTTATACAAATTTCAAAGAGTGAACTTTATTGAAAAAGAAGAAATTTCTAATTTTTATTCACTCTATTGATATAAGATTTTTCAATAAAACTATTATTGATAACGCTTCCCGCATCCACAAGCCCACGCAGCGTTTTCCGGCCCGTGAGATTCGTGAAACTTTTCCCTCAAAAAATTGGATTTCGCCATTTCTGATTTGATCTCGAAATGAAACTGATTCCTAAAATTGTTAGGAACCAGTAATAAATTAAGATCGTAGAAATGTAAATATTTTAGCCAAATTTGTTAAGACTCGTAAGCTAAAAGAGAATGACTAAAAATGGTACCATGAAGTTTCATCAAGCATCAAGATCATAATTGTATAGTAATTCTTTTCATATTATTTTAGGACATTACGCTTCATGGATTTGATGTTTGAACAGGGAATTTAATTTTTAAGTTTAAAAGTATGAAAATTGTTTTATATTCTCGTTACACAACCGGTCATAGAGATGTGAATGCAATAGAAATTATTTTTGATGAATCGACTAACCAGTTATTCAAATAGTTTCTTTTGTAATAAATAACTGTAAGGTTTGCTTCAAAAACATTATACGAATTATATGTATTAGCATTGCTTTCTTTTCGTTCAATAACGTAACAATTAAAATTAAACCAGTTCACCAAATCGATTTAGTATTACTAATTGACACAATATCGATTTTCTTACTAAAGATTATAATTTATCGATCGCATCCCTAAACCCCGTCAAACATATTTCTTTCTGACATTTGTCTGTGTTTTTACAGTTGAGAATTGAATTGAATTGAGATTTTTATAGTATTGTGTTTTGAGAACAATAACTTGTTGTTATTTTGTGAACTTATTTCTGTGTATCATTGTACAAATATGTCGGGTCGTAGAGAAAACAGACTGACGCCGGCAGTTCGGCAAAACCAATGTATCAATTGTTCATTTTTGATAGCCAGAAATCTACATACACATTCAATAGAACAAACGTCTGATGCTGTGGCCAACACATTAGAAAGCATAGTAGGTTATTGCTGCAGCGGCCTCGTCGGTAAGCGAACAGTGGGCTGCTGTGCTCATGTGATGACAGTAGTGTGGAAATTGAGCTGGGGACGGTATAATAGTGTGACTGCACCGGCACCAGTTTTAGATGATTTTTTTCAGAATTCATTTTTTCAAGAATGATTTGTTGTTGTTAATAAGTATTGTTGACTTTGAATCACTATTAAAAACAATATGTAACTATTTGTTTATTTTTTTTATTCCTTACCTCCCCTATTTCCTTACCTAGTCGCTTCACTAAGACAACACGAGCATGAGCATGAGCAATAGTGTCTGTCATAAAGAGTATTTTAAGATTACCAAAGGGTTATTATAGTTTAAGATGCTCTCTAGATTCAATGAGCGCTTTATTCAGCCTCACTAATGGTAATGTTTTATTGGTATTGGTGGTATCATACGGTAGCGTCCAATGATATTATGTCCTTATTACTGTTTATTACAATTAGATAAGTAACCCGCTCACATGTAATATAATTGTCGAATAAATCCATGAGTTTCACTCGCGCACCCTGTATCGCGATTGTTCGTCTCTGTAACTACTAATATAAGCGAAATACGCTGTAATGAATTTTTGGTGTCTATATTATGTAATACTTACGTTATATACTTACACGTCATTGGATTCATCGAAAAAATATACCTACTTACCTACTTTTTAGGTTAGGTTAGGTTATTTAGGTTTTTTTAAAATAACTCCAAAACCCGGGTTTTCTTTACAAAAAAAACTTGTGTAGGAGTTAGTATGATAAGTATAGTCTCTTAAAAACAACGTTTGAATTTGATGCAAGATGGTACGGGATCCCATATATCCATGAGCATTATCCTTTGACTGACATTTAGAACTAATTATAGTAATTACACACCATACGACAAAAAGTCAAACAAGTTTTTTTACTGAATCTAAAAGACGGAGAGTCTAAAAACAGTTTTATGACAAAACAAAACTGTTTTTATACTCGCTTGTTTTTATTCCCTAATAATGGTTCTGAATAAGTTTTATATAAAGCTCCATTTCTATTGGTCCTTCAAATAGAAACTACATTTATTTTCGAACGTCCTCGACGTTTCAATTTACAAGGAATAACTTTCAGTCTGAAACTGTCTTCAAACATTCAAAATACAACGTCATCTGATTCAATAAAGCCTTCCTAGTAGATCTTTAGTTCACCTCAAATTGTAGCCAAACTCAAATATTTGGACAAACATTCACTATTGGACAATGCTAAGTAAGCGCCAAGAATCTTCCCTGTACTTGTATAAATGTGGGGCAATAAAAACTCCGGGCTCGACAAGATTACGTATAGAGATGTTTAGTTTATTATACAAGCAAGTTCAAACAAGTATAGGTTTAGTCTACATAATGCTAAGGCGTGCGAGAATTTGAAGAAATTATGCATTTATTAACTTACGAATACCTGCATGAATACATAAGCATTTCGAAAGGTAAGGGGCTGCCCAATTAAGTTGTAACGGCAAAATAAGTGTTATGCATTAGCTTGTATCTGACTTATGTTGCACAGAATGATAGTAATTCTAGTTCTTAATTTGAAATGCATAGTAACCATCGATATTCAATTATTTGTAATTGCAACGGTTCTTAGCTTTGTGTAAGATTACGCTCAACTATGCAGACGTTAATAGTTTGGTTGTAATCCACGTATATTTTTAACCTATTTACTTACCAAAATATCAAAAAATACCGTCCAGAATACTAATACTTACACGGCTAATATATTTATATAAGCCGTGTGGTTCCCGGCTCAGAAAGAATAATAGGGGGAAGAATAAATGGGGTGGCATTACATTCCGTGGGTGTCGGAAAAGGCGACTAAGGGATACAGCAGTCGGGAAGCAGCGTCACCTGAGTACTAGCTACCAACAGACTACGGTCGCCAACTCGCATGTCAAGTACGGAAACTATGGGGGTGGCCTCTGTCCAGCAGTTGATGATATCAGGCTGATGATGATGATGATGAATATGTTGCATGGATATAGTAAAATGCAATTATAAAACTTAGAATTAACTATGCGTAAAGAAAACCAGTTCGGCCGTGTAAAATATTGTAATGTTGTTGGAATTAAGAAATTTCAATGGGTCGGCAACGTAAATACCGAATGATTGTTATTTTAATTAAGTAATTTACTTATCTTTACTTTTTTCCCCGTAATTTTCGTGGCCTACTTTCGAAAGTTCAAACATAGACGCTGGCTTCGTTCTAAATCACACGGAAGCCGTTTGAGTCGCTGCCAACCTTACTAAACTAAATCGGATTTAAGCCTTTGAACACTAACGAATTTTAAATATGGGTAGTTACCGGAGTTTCCCTATTCTATTAAACCGGATTAACAAAGGATTATTGATTTATTCGGTGTAACTTTCCAGTTGTTCGGCATCAATTATGTTAATAGTTGCCTGTTTTAGCCCCCGAAAAAAGAAGAGTAAACTGAGTGGTAGATAAACTTGAAACTTATGTCTGTATATTGCTGTGTGGGTGACTGTATAGAATATCGCCACCCCATCTCATCCCGAGGGAATATCATTCGGATGGAACGGAGAGAACGGGCGCTTCTCTGTGTACTTACTTATCGTGTGGGCAGTGGTTACTCTAGTGTCAGAGTTGTTCAAACCACCCAGTAGGCCTTAATGACTGTTGCCTAATGGCTAGAACCGGGACCGACAGCTTGGCGTGCCCACTGAAGCATGGAGACGCTCAAAAATTAAATCACTATGACTATGGAGTGACCGCGAGCCTATTTGCTTGACCTCTGATCTGGCTATGAGCTATGATCATCGTACTGTGATCGCCAACACGTGCCAGGCGTGGCGATTATGCAGATCCATCCAAATAATTTTCCAGTTTCCCGCGACTTGCGAGATCGTCAGTTCACTTTGTAGTGGGCATGCCAACGCTGTGTCTTCCGGTTTGACAAACTTTGGCTTTGGCTGTGTAGCTGACATCTCATCCCATCAGGGGCGTAGAAGTCGTCCCGAGAGAATATCAGAATTAGAATCAGAAACAGGACCGAGGGAATATATACCAGAGAACGGGCAGCAGCGTTCTTCTGAGTACTATGTCCATCATACTGTAATCGCCAACATGTCTGTCAAGCATAGAGATGACAGATTACCAATGCTTAGGCTTGAAATGGTATTGTAAGTGGCGTGTGTCGGTATAATTTACGCTTAAATAAAGAAATTCAAGCAATAGAAGAAGTTAAAGCAATAAATAAACATACTATAATAGATGACATTAGGAATATTTATTTACATTCACCGATATGATAAAAGTTTACTAGTATAGAATTGATGTGATATTTAAACCTTACTCATTAAGTTTTGGTATTAAAATGGGCAGTTCCAATAATTATGTTACGCGTCGTAAGGCGTATCGAATCAAAATCTCTAAATGGCATTTTCCTGTTGTACATTTATTTTTAAATGTGAAAGAAGTTTTATTTTATGGAGGAAACATGGACTTTTTTTATCTTTTCTACGTGTACATTAATTAAATTATACTCAATTATGCCATTTAATTGATGCCAAACTTTTTAATAGCGGTTATTTGCCATAATTTGCAAAAATTGCAATTTTTCTTGTCTACTATTTAAAAATAAGTCGGGTTTGCCTTTCTGACGCTATAGCTCCAGAACGCACGAACCGATTTCCACGGTTTTGCATTCGTTGGAAAGGTCTCGGGCTCCGTGAGGTTTACAGCAAAGAAAATTCAGGAAAAATTTCAACAGAAAAGCGGGAAAATATTCTTTAACGCGAGTGAAACCGCGGGGCATAGCTAGTCTTTTATAAATTATAGGGATGGGTTTCTAAATGAAAGATAGGAAATATAGTAACAAGCCTGCTTGGAAGACTAGATTGAGTAAATATTAATTGGATGATGAACTTAGAGGTGTGTAGAACTACAAACTAAGTAATGTTCCTAAGATGCACCCAGTTTCGTTTTCAAGTACTAGTTCAGGGCGAAGCAACTTCTGGGAGAAATCTGAAAAAAATGAAAAAAAGGGTCAAGAAAGTCACATGAGTATAAAAATCATTCACATTTATCTATACATATAATAAATCTGTAGAAAAATAATTTTTGTACATCAAAAGAAAATCCAAAAAGAATAGCCAGGGTATTAAAGAACAACCAATAGAACCCATTTCCAGCATTTTTAGAATTTTTGTCTGTTTGTCTGTTTGTCTGTTTGTCTGTTTGTCTGTTTATATGTTCGGGTATCACGTAAAATATACGAAAGCAATGTAGATAACTTTTATACACAACGATTGAGCATAACTTGAGGTAACATTTAGTTTTTGTTTTATTGCAATCGGTTCAGTCTATCAAAAGATATTAGATTTTAAAGTAATCATGAAGAAAAATAACACACATTTCATTACTTCAAGATGAACTAATGTTTATAGTTGAACTACCTAACAGTCCGATAGATGTCATTGTGCATCTTATGACATCTCTTTTCTGAATGAACTAGGTTGATAGTTTTTATTTCGATAGATGTCGTTGTGCATTTCTTTTGACTCGCGGTGTTAAGATTTGCCCGTATTTGCTGATTGCATGAGTTACGTTGGGTTTTGAATGTTCTGAATTGTTTCGAAATAAGGTCTTGGTTGCCTAGAAGTATGTCGTTGTCCAAAATTGGTTATTAAAAAAATCTGTTTTCTTTGGGCAAATTGAATTATGTAGAAGGTTGGATTTGTTATAATTTAATTTTAAATTATTGATAGTTGATTTTCATTTCGATAGATGTCGTTGTGCTTGATAGTTGAATTTTATTTTTCAGTTTAAAATACTATAGTTCCCTAAAATATCCAGGCATTAGAACCCATTTCCAGCATTTTTCTAATTTTTGTCTGTTCATTTGTTCGGGTATCACGTAAAATGTACGAAAGCAATGTAGATAACTTTTATACAGCGATTGAGCGTAAATTGAAGTAACATTTAGTTTTTGTTTCATTGCAATCGGTTCAGTCTATCAAAAGATATTTGGATTTAAAGTATTTCAGAAGTAAACTTAGGGTTTTGTACACTTTGTCTCACATTTTCATGTAACTTTTGTACACAACAATATGTGCGTAGATTGAAGAAACATTAAGTTTTATGTTTCATCGTAATCAGTTCACACCTTATAAATAAATGTAAATTAATAAATAGTGTTTCCGAAGAAAAATATTAAATCATGCAGCAAGCCATCTATCGAACTTAGACTGAACTATATCTAGAGATCAACTACGTACAGTATTGAATACACATATTCGATAGATGGCATTGTACGTGTGACGTCACATTTTCTGAATGGCGATGTTGAGATTTTCCGTGAAAGAATGACCTTCGCCCATGTTTGCCGACATTTTTGAGTTTAGTAGGTGTCTTTAAAGTTCTGTCTTTAAAGTTCTGTCAATTTGATTCCATAGTAGTGCAAATCGTTCGTTAATTCGTTGTATCTTTCAAAAAGTTTTGGTTAGATTCTGTCTTAATTTTGAATTGCGAAGTGATAATTAATATCTTGCAATTTGACTCAAGTAATTTTATTTACTTCGTAGTTTGAATTTTTATTTGAAAGTTTGTGGTGTTGTAAATTGTTCATTGTTGATTTTATTGGTTCTATATTTTATTCAACTGGTTCAGTTCTTTTTTTGAAAATGCCTTCTAGAAAAAAGACAAACCTTTCGCAGCGTAGCCGAGATGCGAAAAGAGTAAGACTAAGTAGGTCCCAGGAATCAGAAGAAAGTCATGAAGTGAGGCTTACATCAATTCGAGCAAGGCAGGTCAGAACTCTTGCTTCAGAAACGCCTACCCAACGTGAGTCTCGACTTACTATACAGCGTTCTCTTACGGCAGTTTCTCGATCTCAGGAGAGTTTGGAGGAACGCGAAGCGAGGTTAACTGCTGACCGAGAGCGTCACGCCCTCTCACGTGAGTCTGAGACTTTCACCGAAAGAGATTCGCGCTTAAGTTCGCAAAGAATTCAGACCGCGACTTTGCGCTCCCAAGAAAGCTGCGAGGACCGTGAAGTACGTTTATCGGCTGACCGAGAGCGTCACGCCCTCTCACGTGAGTCTGAGACTTTCACCGAAAGAGATTCGCGCTTAAGTTCGCAAAGAATTCAGACCGCGACTTTGCGCTCCCAAGAAAGCTGCGAGGACCGTGAAGTACGTTTATCGGCTGACCGAGAGCGTCACGCCCTCTCACGTGAGTCTGAGACTTTCACCGAAAGAGATTCGCGCTTAAGTTCGCAAAGAATTCAGACCGCGACTTTGCGCTCCCAAGAAAGCTGCGAGGACCGTGAAGTGCGTTTATCGGCTGACCGAGAGCGTCACGCCCTCTCACGTGAGTCTGAGACTTTCACCGAAAGGGATTCGCGCTTAAGTTCGCAAAGAATTCTGACCGCGGCTTTGCGCTCCCAAGAAAGCAACGAGGATCGCGAAGCGCGGTTATCGGCTGATCGAGAGCGCCACACTCACTCACGCGGACGTGAGTCTCTCTCAGAGAGAGAACGACGATTAGTAACAGCCAGAAATAATTATAACCGCGCGCGGTTGACCGATGAAAACTATTTGGCAACCGAAAGGGAAAGAATAGGTGAAATGAGACGAGCAGAAACAGCAGAACAAAATCAGTCTCGCCTCGGCGTTGAACGAGCTCGATACCACCTGAATAGAGATATAACTACCGACTCTGATGAGTCTTGGGAATATGATGATTCAAATATTTTTCTACCATGGGACAATAGGGAGAAAGCAGGATTTACGTACTCATCTAGAGTTGACTATGCGGTCTTCGCGTCTGTCGGTGGTATGACCGAAATTTGCAATTTTTGTGATGCACTGAAATGGAAAAAAGAGACAAATGGTGTGTGCTGTTCAAGTGGGAAAATTGTTCTCCCACATTTTCAAGATCCCTCACACTTTATTAAAACTCTTCTAAATGGAGATCATCCTCAATCCAAACATTTTTTAGATAATATCCGATCCTATAACAGCGCTTTCCAAATGACATCCTTTGGGGCAAAACAAATAACGGAGGGACCGTTCATGCCAACCTTCAAAGTACAAGGTCAAGTTTATCATCTCATTGGATCATTGTTACCAGAAAATGACCCTAAATTTCTCCAAATTTATTTTGTGTCGGATTATACCGAACAGGCTAATGTTAGACATCGTCATTTTCCACAGCTTAACAGTGACATTATTTCAGGATTACAAGACATGTTACATCAAATTAATAGCTATGTGCATAATTTCAAAGTTGCACTGGAGTCGATTCCCCACGGCAGTAATGACTTTAAAATAATTATCAGTGCAGATAGACGACCTGTTGGAGAACACCGCGGGAGACACAACGTTCCCGTTGCAGACGAAGTAGCGGTTGTTTTAGTCGACCAAGATTGCGAAAGACGTGACATCGTACTACGCACTCGAGATGATCGTCTGCAACGCATTTACGAAACACATCGAGCATACGATGCACTACAATATCCGCTCATATATTGTCATGGTGAAGATGGATACCATTTCGGACTCTACCAAGTTAATCCCACGACTAGGGAAACGAATTTCAATAAAAAAATATCGGCTCTCCAATTTTACTCATATCTTTTACAAATAAGGCGTAATCGTTTCGTTTTTTTACAAAGATTCCGTGGACTATTTAGCCAATTTATTGTGGATATGTATGCTAAAATTGAAACGGAACGTTTAGTATACATTCGTACCAATCAACGTAGATTACGCTCTGAGGAATATGTGCATTTGCAGGATGCAATACAATCCGACAATAACGTCGATAATTTGGGGCGATTGGTCATCTTGCCGTCAAGTTTCATAGGTGGTCCGCGGAACATGCACGAAAGAACCCAAGATGCTTTTTGTTACGTCCGGAAATACGGCCGGCCGGACCTATTCATTACGTTTACCACCAATCCAAAGTGGACCGAAATCACTCAACATCTTCTAACAGGACAGGCGTCTTATGATAGGCATGATTTAATTGCTAGAGTTTTCCATTTAAAACTAAAAATTTTAATAGCTCTTCTTACAAAAGAGAAAATTTTCGGTCCTGCTCTTTGTTATATGTACAGCGTCGAATGGCAAAAGCGTGGTTTACCTCACGCCCACATACTCCTGTGGCTAGAAGACAAAATTCGTCCTGACGCTGTTGACAGTGTTATAAGTGCTGAATTTCCAGAGCAAAATAATGATCCGATTTTGCATGACATAATTAGGACACACATGGTTCACGGGCCATGTGGAGTTTTAAATAGGGAATCCCCATGCATGCATGATGGTAAGTGCTCAAAAAGATACCCCAAAGCATTTTTAGAAGCAACTGTATCGGGGGAAAATGGGTATCCATTGTATCGGCGAAGATCACCATCGCAAGGTGGTTTTACAACGACTAGCAGGCTCCGTGGACAAGAAATAGTATTGGACAATAGATGGGTGGTACCGTATTCACCAGTTTTATCAAAAACATTTCAGGCGCACATAAATGTCGAAATGTGCAATAGCGTAGAGTCTATAAAATACATTTGCAAATATATCAATAAGGGCAGTGACCAAGCTATAATCGCGCTGAGAAATCATAATGAATATGATGAAGTCACGAGGTATCAATCTGGTCGATATATTAGCTCTTCGGAAGCAGTTTGGCGTATTTTCAGTTTCCCAATACATGAACGGCATCCACCAGTAATCCATCTTGATGTGCACCTTGAAGGCGGGCATCGAGTATATTTTCAGTCTGAAAATATAACTGATAGGTTAGACAACCCGAGGCAAACCACCTTGCTGGCATTTTTTCGCCTTTGCGAATCAGACAATTTCGCGAAATCCATTTTATATAATGAGGTCCCATCTTATTATACTTATAACAAGCAGCAAGGTGTTTGGAATCGTAGAAGACGTGGAAAAGCTATAGAAGGCGAGATTGGCGTTTTTAAAGAACACGTGATTGGACGGGTGTACACAGTGCACCCGAATAATTCAGAATGTTACTATTTACGCCTTCTTCTCCATATAGTGCGAGGACCTACGTCTTTTGCTGAGCTCCGTAAAGTGGATGATATTGAATATCCCACATACCAAGCCGCTTGCCGAGCACGCCATTTATTAGATGGAGATCAGCATTGGGATGATGCTCTAGCGGAAGCATGCGTGAGCGATAGTCCACATCGCTTACGACATTTGTTTGCCATTTTATTGACCTTTTGTGCGTTATCAGATGCTAAACAGTTATGGCAAAAGTACCATGACAAGTTTGCTGAAGATTTTATAAGACAACTAAATACTGATGGAGAAATTCCTGATAGGGTACGTGAAATTTGTCACAACAGGTCCTTATTGGCTATTCAAGAGATAGTTATAAGTATAGGAGGGAACCCGATCAGTCAATATGGTTTGCCCACACCGGCAGTCGATGGGGAACGTATAAACAGAGAGTACGTATCAGAAATTAGTTATAATCCCGTGGAACTCGCAGAAATTTTACAAAATGGCTACGCAAATTTGACAGTGGAACAGCGCCAGACGTTTGATAGGGTATGCTGCAGTGTAGATAACGCCTCGGGTGAAATCCTGTTCTTAGACGCACCGGGCGGAACAGGTAAAACTTTCCTAACCAAAGTTATTCTGGCTCGAATTAGGAACCAAAATAAAATTGCCCTTGCTGTCGCCTCTTCAGGGATAGCCGCCACATTATTGCCTGGAGGAAAAACGGCACACACAACATTTAAAATTCCTATCGACTTAGACCGTACGGAAAGCCCGGTTTGCAATATATCGCGAAATAGCGATAAAGCAAGGGTTTTACGCGATTGTGTTTTAATTATTTGGGACGAGTGCACAATGGCAAACCGCAAAGCTGTAGAAGCAGTGAATAGAACTTTACAGGACATAAGGCAAAATGACCGGCCGATGGGCGGCATTACGGTGTTGTTCTGCGGTGATTTTCGGCAGACACTGCCGATAGTACCCCGAGGAACGAGAGCCGATGAAATTGCTGCCTGTCTGAAGAGTTCTATTTTATGGCGAAATATAGTATCTACACACCTTAGTGTAAATATGCGTGCACAGTTAGGAGGCTGCGAAAATGCACAGGAGTTTTCCAATCTACTGTTAAAAATAGGCGATGGCACATACCCCGTACAAGAAGATGGAAAAGTTATTTTGATTGGTGATCTCTGTTCGTACGTTACATCACAGCAGGAGCTAATTTCTTCTGTATACGGAGATACCACAAACATAGGAAATCAAGCCGGTTCTTGGCTATGTCAGCGAGCTATTTTGACTCCCCGCAATGACCAAGCTGCGGCAATTAATTTCAAAATATTGACTCATGCGTCCGGGAATAGTAGAGAATATAGCTCAATAAATACAGTTATGGAAGAAGATGACGCCACGCACTACCCGGTAGAATTTTTGGATTCCCTCAGCACACCCGGACTTCCAGCCCATAAAATAGTTTTGAAAATCGGTGTACCAATCATTCTCCTCAGAAATTTATGTCCTCCTAAACTTTGTAACGGCACTCGGCTCAAAGTCACAAATCTGCAGCAAAACATTATTGAAGCTGAAATAGTAACAGGTTGCGGCGCCGGTGATATTGTTTTTATTCCAAGGATACCTATAATTCCTAACAACTTTCCTTTCTCTTTCAAACGAGTGCAATTCCCAGTCAGTCTCTGTTATGCCATGACTATTAATAAAGCTCAGGGCCAGACATTATCCGTTGCGGGGGTTGACCTAAGTATTGGATGCTTTTCCCATGGTCAACTATACGTAGCTCTTTCACGCGTAAACAACCCCAATAACCTTTTTGTGTACACTCCAGATGGTTCCACAGCTAATGTTGTTTATAAAGAAGCACTAAATTAAATAAAAAAATATTTGTATCGGTATCCTCCAACAGCGCTAAAAAAATATAGGTATTGTTAAGGCTCAAAGTCACAAATCTGCAGCAAAACATTATTGAAGCTGAAATAGTAACAGGTTGCGGCGCCGGTGATATTGTTTTTATTCCAAGGATACCTATAATTCCTAACAACTTTCCTTTCTCTTTCAAACGAGTGCAATTCCCAGTCAGTCTCTGTTATGCCATGACTATTAATAAAGCTCAGGGCCAGACATTATCCGTTGCGGGGGTTGACCTAAGTATTGGATGCTTTTCCCATGGTCAACTATACGTAGCTCTTTCACGCGTAAACAACCCCAATAACCTTTTTGTGTACACTCCAGATGGTTCCACAGCTAATGTTGTTTATAAAGAAGCACTAAATTAAATAAAAAAATATTTGTATCGGTATCCTCCAACAGCGCTAAAAAAATATAGGTATTGTTAAGTTCCGACATCCACGCGGACGAAGTCGCGGGCACAGCTAGTTCTAATAATATATGAGCAGTAGGTGCACTGCTTTAGACTTTCAAGTTTATATCAATGACCATTCCTATGTAATTTAGATACATATGTTATTATTGAGCTTGATAAGTACAAGTGTATGTTAATACCCAAGTGCGAGTCTATTGCTTATTTTATGGAGACGGTTAGCATGTTCTACTAAGCTATACTTAAATATCGTGTTATCATTTTAAGTGTCTCTTTTTGACTTATTAGTGTCCATAAATGATGCGGCTTGGTCAAATATTTTACTCATAGTTTTTTTTTGTAGGACAATAAGAGTATTTCGTATACAACCCTTGCTACTCGTTCTTGTGGCCCAAATAGAGTGTTAATGTCCACAAAGATAACAAAAAAAATCCGTAGGCGCTTAAAAAGTAACTCAACTAAGCATTTCTGTAATTTTTAATATATAGTTTCTAGACACGTCATTAGATTGCTATCCAGCTTATTTCTAGTGAGTGAAGAGTTAATTGTCAACTTCATCATAATGCAAACGATATCATTTCCCATATACATAAATAAAATGAAAAATGGACCCAGATTAGACCTTTGCGGGCCGCCCATAGTGACTAGATCCTGATGCTTCTTTTAATTTCCAATTGATTTATCACCGTATTAGAATACAACTTTTCTGTATTTCGTTAGGCCTGGAAATACAATGAATACAAAGGTAATACAATAATTAAATATTTATGCTAGATAGAATGCAATTATTTTCGCTTTGTTGAAATGGCTTACAAAATATCCCTCATGGATGGGCCTTAATTTTATTCATTTCAATCTATTTTGAAAGCATTTATTCCATCTTTGAAGTTAACGACAGCATTTTGAAGCGAAGTTAAGGAAACAAATAATACAATCGGAAACGCTTTATTTAAGTAGCGACTCAGATAATATGGAAAACGATTTAAAGGCATTAGTTTTTATTATCGGACAGATAAGCGGCTATGGGGAAGGGGCTTAACGGACTGCTAAGTATAGTATTAAAAAAATACTTCCTGCCTCTGAAGGTAGCTCCCCAGAAACTGTGCATATCGAAATGAAATTTATTCAGCACTTGAGTATACTTGGGTACATACACTTGTCAAGCTCACAATGCAGTAGGTACATAAACATAGTAGAAACATTATAACAAAAAAAAAAAAATAGTCCGTCCGTGCGGTCTGTCTTATCACATATTTATAAATGACAATCTTGTTGATCTTTTACATTGCTGATAGCGAAATAAAAAATAAGATCCAGCGACGATAAAAAGACACGCTGATAAATGACAATCTTGTTGATCTTTTACATTGATGATAGCGAAATAAAAAATAAGATCCAGCTACGATAAAAAGACACGCTGGGCAGTCTTTGGGGACTGCCGATAGAAGTGAAAACTATGGTTTGAATTTTAACAACTCTAAAGAATTCACGTAAAATAACTGCCGTGTATCATGAGGAATAAACAGTAATGTATGCACAAATAAGCTTCTGAGGCGGTCATAGCCAGATGCTCTCACCGGACCCGTAAGTGATTGGTGAGGTTAAGCTACTAGGCTCGCTGTCAGTCCGTAGATATGTGACCGCCAAAGTGGTTTAATTTCTGAGCGTTTCCGTGCTTCGGAGGTCACGTTCAACTGTCGGTCCCGGTTGTATCCACTAGGCAACAGACGTTAAGTCATGTCAAAGGCCTACTGGGCCGCTTGAACAACTCTGACACTAGTACCACTGCCCCTACGATGATGAAGTAAAATGTAAATAAGCTTCTGGAGCATAGTAGTGAGTAGCTGGGAAACTGTACAAAAATAAAACCATTAAAAAAATATTACTCTTACTAATCAATAACTATTAAATAACTATAACACAAACATTGCTTGCGTAAAACAATTTTCGACGATAATGAACATGAAGTTAAGTCATTGTATAGACGCTAGCACATCCAGTTACACCAATCTGTTAAATTTATTTTATAGATTTTCAACTTTATCACATAAGCATAAGGTTCACTTTCAATCGGGGAAATTCGACAGGTTTGGGTAGCTTGATGTGCTGGCGTCTGTACCTTATTGACTTCCATTATTTTGTAAGCATTACTACTTTAGTATTCTATTATCTTTGGCATTATTTCTTCACAGAAATAACACTACAAAATTAAGGTACAGGACAACTAATCCTCTTTAAATGACAAAAGTAACTGAATTCAGTTATGACATAATTTGCTTATCATTTCTAAAGACTGAATTATATTATCAATATCAAATACAATAGTTACTAAATATTATTAAATAAGGCTTTGTCTTGTATAATTCAAATATTTGTCAATTCAGAGGATGTTATAATTGTTAGATTACACAGTACAGTAATTGAAGTTAGTATTAAAGACATAATTTATTTTTGTTCGTCCACAGAGCAAGTAACTAACTACATACGTTTAGTTCGTCTTTGACATTTGCTCGTGTCATAGACTAAAATATGTAACGCATATTAGTGATGTGCTACCAGCAAACTAGTCACTCCGGTCTTTTCAATCGATTTTCACCTAAACGACGAGTGCGTTACGAAAAGTGTGATCGTGATCACACTGGTTATGAGAGAATAACCAGTTACGATTCGTATATCAAAGTTTTCTACAGACGTGTGTTCTAAAGCACACAATAACTGGCTATGATTCAAAGCGAGAAAGAAAATGGGTGAAAATCTCTCTCTCGCTCTCTATCTTCACTAACTTATATGTACCTCTCAACTGGCGTTCGCCTCGCCCGTTCACACTTTTTACTTCAATTTCAATTTCAACACGATTTTAACACACGTTAAAAAAGTAGTTATCAATTCGAAATGTCATCATCATCATCATCATATCAGCCGAAAGACGACCACTGCTGGACAAAGGCCTCCCCCAAAGATCTCCACAATTGCCGGTCTTGTGCTATTCGCATCCAGCAGTTTCCAGCGACCCGCACAAGATCATCGGTCCATCTTGTAGGGGGCCTGCCCACGCTGCGTCTTCCGGTTCGTGGTCGCCACTCGAAAACCTTTCTGCCCCAACGGCCGTCGGCTCTACGAGCTATGTGCCCTGCCCACTGCCACTTCAGCTTGGCAATTCTTCGGGCTATGTCGGTGACTTTGGTTCGCCTGCGGATTTCGACATTTCTGATGCGATCCCGCAGGGAAACTCCGAGCATAGCCCTCTCCATTGCTCTTTGGGTGACCTTGAGCCTTCTAATAAGGCCCATAGTGAGCGACCACGTCTCTGTTCCGTATGTCATCACTGGCAACACACACTGGTCGAAGACTTTCGAAATGTACCGAACATTAATTCTATTTTATATATAGGGAATTTTTATGAATGGTCCAATACGAATTTTAGTGGTAAAACAATAATTTTAATTACATTTTAGTGGTCAATTGCTGCTCATCGGTGTACCATTTTTATCTTTTATTGACACCTAACACTATATAGAAAAATAAACCACCTATAGGGCCGTAAGCTACAGCCATTTTATCTCAAAGACATTCATGTGTCCGACTCGTACTCCTCCGTATCCCACATATTACAGTGGGTCGAGCAAAAAACATCTATAGAGTAACTATTCTTTTATTTCTTGGAATTTTGTAATAGCGGCCAGGTAAAGATCATCACTATATCAGCCGAAAGACGTCTAATGCTGGATAAAGGCCTACCCAAAGATTTATTTTTCTGGATTGTAAATTATTTGACGCAATAAAGTGTACATATTATTAGAATAGAATAGAATACTCTTTATTGTACACGCAAGCAGGATAAATAGGGAGGACAAAAAATAATAATAAAATCTATTATTATCCAGACATTATTATTATTTATCAAGAATCACCGCAGCACCTTCATGTTCAATCAAATTAATAGTTTTGCAATTAGATTGATCTTTTGTTTGTTATAAGTACTTAATTTTGTAACGCCTGCAGAAGTCAAATAAGTTAAGTAAGTACCATCAATTGTTCATCCAAGAACTCGATGTACAGAAGCCATCACATCTAGCAACCCCAATCTGTCAAATTTACGCAATTGAAAGTGAACCTTATACTTTTGTGATAAAGCTGAAAATCTATAAAAGAAATTTGACAGATTGGGGTAGCTTGATGTGCTGGCGTCTGTACATTTAGTCTATACATATAATAAATCTGTAGAAAAATAATTTTTGTACATCAAAAGAAAATCCAAAAAGAATAGCCAGGGTATTAAAGAACAACCAATAGAACCCATTTCCAGCATTTTTAGAATTTTTGTCTGTTTGTCTGTTTGTCTGTTTGTCTGTTTGTCTGTTTATATGTTCGGGTATCACGTAAAATATACGAAAGCAATGTAGATAACTTTTATACACAACGATTGAGCATAACTTGAGGTAACATTTAGTTTTTGTTTTATTGCAATCGGTTCAGTCTATCAAAAGATATTAGATTTTAAAGTAATCATGAAGAAAAATAACACACATTTCATTACTTCAAGATGAACTAATGTTTATAGTTGAACTACCTAACAGTCCGATAGATGTCATTGTGCATCTTATGACATCTCTTTTCTGAATGAACTAGGTTGATAGTTTTTATTTCGATAGATGTCGTTGTGCATTTCTTTTGACTCGCGGTGTTAAGATTTGCCCGTATTTGCTGATTGCATGAGTTACGTTGGGTTTTGAATGTTCTGAATTGTTTCGAAATAAGGTCTTGGTTGCCTAGAAGTATGTCGTTGTCCAAAATTGGTTATTAAAAAAATCTGTTTTCTTTGGGCAAATTGAATTATGTAGAAGGTTGGATTTGTTATAATTTAATTTTAAATTATTGATAGTTGATTTTCATTTCGATAGATGTCGTTGTGCTTGATAGTTGAATTTTATTTTTCAGTTTAAAATACTATAGTTCCCTAAAATATCCAGGCATTAGAACCCATTTCCAGCATTTTTCTAATTTTTGTCTGTTCATTTGTTCGGGTATCACGTAAAATGTACGAAAGCAATGTAGATAACTTTTATACAGCGATTGAGCGTAAATTGAAGTAACATTTAGTTTTTGTTTCATTGCAATCGGTTCAGTCTATCAAAAGATATTTGGATTTAAAGTATTTCAGAAGTAAACTTAGGGTTTTGTACACTTTGTCTCACATTTTCATGTAACTTTTGTACACAACAATATGTGCGTAGATTGAAGAAACATTAAGTTTTATGTTTCATCGTAATCAGTTCACACCTTATAAATAAATGTAAATTAATAAATAGTGTTTCCGAAGAAAAATATTAAATCATGCAGCAAGCCATCTATCGAACTTAGACTGAACTATATCTAGAGATCAACTACGTACAGTATTGAATACACATATTCGATAGATGGCATTGTACGTGTGACGTCACATTTTCTGAATGGCGATGTTGAGATTTTCCGTGAAAGAATGACCTTCGCCCATGTTTGCCGACATTTTTGAGTTTAGTAGGTGTCTTTAAAGTTCTGTCTTTAAAGTTCTGTCAATTTGATTCCATAGTAGTGCAAATCGTTCGTTAATTCGTTGTATCTTTCAAAAAGTTTTGGTTAGATTCTGTCTTAATTTTGAATTGCGAAGTGATAATTAATATCTTGCAATTTGACTCAAGTAATTTTATTTACTTCGTAGTTTGAATTTTTATTTGAAAGTTTGTGGTGTTGTAAATTGTTCATTGTTGATTTTATTGGTTCTATATTTTATTCAACTGGTTCAGTTCTTTTTTTGAAAATGCCTTCTAGAAAAAAGACAAACCTTTCGCAGCGTAGCCGAGATGCGAAAAGAGTAAGACTAAGTAGGTCCCAGGAATCAGAAGAAAGTCATGAAGTGAGGCTTACATCAATTCGAGCAAGGCAGGTCAGAACTCTTGCTTCAGAAACGCCTACCCAACGTGAGTCTCGACTTACTATACAGCGTTCTCTTACGGCAGTTTCTCGATCTCAGGAGAGTTTGGAGGAACGCGAAGCGAGGTTAACTGCTGACCGAGAGCGTCACGCCCTCTCACGTGAGTCTGAGACTTTCACCGAAAGAGATTCGCGCTTAAGTTCGCAAAGAATTCAGACCGCGACTTTGCGCTCCCAAGAAAGCTGCGAGGACCGTGAAGTACGTTTATCGGCTGACCGAGAGCGTCACGCCCTCTCACGTGAGTCTGAGACTTTCACCGAAAGAGATTCGCGCTTAAGTTCGCAAAGAATTCAGACCGCGACTTTGCGCTCCCAAGAAAGCTGCGAGGACCGTGAAGTACGTTTATCGGCTGACCGAGAGCGTCACGCCCTCTCACGTGAGTCTGAGACTTTCACCGAAAGAGATTCGCGCTTAAGTTCGCAAAGAATTCAGACCGCGACTTTGCGCTCCCAAGAAAGCTGCGAGGACCGTGAAGTGCGTTTATCGGCTGACCGAGAGCGTCACGCCCTCTCACGTGAGTCTGAGACTTTCACCGAAAGGGATTCGCGCTTAAGTTCGCAAAGAATTCTGACCGCGGCTTTGCGCTCCCAAGAAAGCAACGAGGATCGCGAAGCGCGGTTATCGGCTGATCGAGAGCGCCACACTCACTCACGCGGACGTGAGTCTCTCTCAGAGAGAGAACGACGATTAGTAACAGCCAGAAATAATTATAACCGCGCGCGGTTGACCGATGAAAACTATTTGGCAACCGAAAGGGAAAGAATAGGTGAAATGAGACGAGCAGAAACAGCAGAACAAAATCAGTCTCGCCTCGGCGTTGAACGAGCTCGATACCACCTGAATAGAGATATAACTACCGACTCTGATGAGTCTTGGGAATATGATGATTCAAATATTTTTCTACCATGGGACAATAGGGAGAAAGCAGGATTTACGTACTCATCTAGAGTTGACTATGCGGTCTTCGCGTCTGTCGGTGGTATGACCGAAATTTGCAATTTTTGTGATGCACTGAAATGGAAAAAAGAGACAAATGGTGTGTGCTGTTCAAGTGGGAAAATTGTTCTCCCACATTTTCAAGATCCCTCACACTTTATTAAAACTCTTCTAAATGGAGATCATCCTCAATCCAAACATTTTTTAGATAATATCCGATCCTATAACAGCGCTTTCCAAATGACATCCTTTGGGGCAAAACAAATAACGGAGGGACCGTTCATGCCAACCTTCAAAGTACAAGGTCAAGTTTATCATCTCATTGGATCATTGTTACCAGAAAATGACCCTAAATTTCTCCAAATTTATTTTGTGTCGGATTATACCGAACAGGCTAATGTTAGACATCGTCATTTTCCACAGCTTAACAGTGACATTATTTCAGGATTACAAGACATGTTACATCAAATTAATAGCTATGTGCATAATTTCAAAGTTGCACTGGAGTCGATTCCCCACGGCAGTAATGACTTTAAAATAATTATCAGTGCAGATAGACGACCTGTTGGAGAACACCGCGGGAGACACAACGTTCCCGTTGCAGACGAAGTAGCGGTTGTTTTAGTCGACCAAGATTGCGAAAGACGTGACATCGTACTACGCACTCGAGATGATCGTCTGCAACGCATTTACGAAACACATCGAGCATACGATGCACTACAATATCCGCTCATATATTGTCATGGTGAAGATGGATACCATTTCGGACTCTACCAAGTTAATCCCACGACTAGGGAAACGAATTTCAATAAAAAAATATCGGCTCTCCAATTTTACTCATATCTTTTACAAATAAGGCGTAATCGTTTCGTTTTTTTACAAAGATTCCGTGGACTATTTAGCCAATTTATTGTGGATATGTATGCTAAAATTGAAACGGAACGTTTAGTATACATTCGTACCAATCAACGTAGATTACGCTCTGAGGAATATGTGCATTTGCAGGATGCAATACAATCCGACAATAACGTCGATAATTTGGGGCGATTGGTCATCTTGCCGTCAAGTTTCATAGGTGGTCCGCGGTACATGCACGAAAGAACCCAAGATGCTTTTTGTTACGTCCGGAAATACGGCCGGCCGGACCTATTCATTACGTTTACCACCAATCCAAAGTGGACCAAAATCACTCAACATCTTCTAACAGGACAGGCGTCTTATGATAGGCATGATTTAATTGCTAGAGTTTTCCATTTAAAACTAAAAATTTTAATAGCTCTTCTTACAAAAGAGAAAATTTTCGGTCCTGCTCTTTGTTATATGTACAGCGTCGAATGGCAAAAGCGTGGTTTACCTCACGCCCACATACTCCTGTGGCTAGAAGACAAAATTCGTCCTGACGCTGTTGACAGTGTTATAAGTGCTGAATTTCCAGAGCAAAATAATGATCCGATTTTGCATGACATAATTAGGACACACATGGTTCACGGGCCATGTGGAGTTTTAAATAGGGAATCCCCATGCATGCATGATGGTAAGTGCTCAAAAAGATACCCCAAAGCATTTTTAGAAGCAACTGTATCGGGGGAAAATGGGTATCCATTGTATCGGCGAAGATCACCATCGCAAGGTGGTTTTACAACGACTAGCAGGCTCCGTGGACAAGAAATAGTATTGGACAATAGATGGGTGGTACCGTATTCACCAGTTTTATCAAAAACATTTCAGGCGCACATAAATGTCGAAATGTGCAATAGCGTAGAGTCTATAAAATACATTTGCAAATATATCAATAAGGGCAGTGACCAAGCTATAATCGCGCTGAGAAATCATAATGAATATGATGAAGTCACGAGGTATCAATCTGGTCGATATATTAGCTCTTCGGAAGCAGTTTGGCGTATTTTCAGTTTCCCAATACATGAACGGCATCCACCAGTAATCCATCTTGATGTGCACCTTGAAGGCGGGCATCGAGTATATTTTCAGTCTGAAAATATAACTGATAGGTTAGACAACCCGAGGCAAACCACCTTGCTGGCATTTTTTCGCCTTTGCGAATCAGACAATTTCGCGAAATCCATTTTATATAATGAGGTCCCATCTTATTATACTTATAACAAGCAGCAAGGTGTTTGGAATCGTAGAAGACGTGGAAAAGCTATAGAAGGCGAGATTGGCGTTTTTAAAGAACACGTGATTGGACGGGTGTACACAGTGCACCCGAATAATTCAGAATGTTACTATTTACGCCTTCTTCTCCATATAGTGCGAGGACCTACGTCTTTTGCTGAGCTCCGTAAAGTGGATGATATTGAATATCCCACATACCAAGCCGCTTGCCGAGCACGCCATTTATTAGATGGAGATCAGCATTGGGATGATGCTCTAGCGGAAGCATGCGTGAGCGATAGTCCACATCGCTTACGACATTTGTTTGCCATTTTATTGACCTTTTGTGCGTTATCAGATGCTAAACAGTTATGGCAAAAGTACCATGACAAGTTTGCTGAAGATTTTATAAGACAACTAAATACTGATGGAGAAATTCCTGATAGGGTACGTGAAATTTGTCACAACAGGTCCTTATTG
This sequence comes from Pseudoips prasinana, assembly GCA_951640165.1. Lineage (NCBI taxonomy): Eukaryota > Metazoa > Arthropoda > Insecta > Lepidoptera > Nolidae > Pseudoips > Pseudoips prasinana. The sequence continues at coordinate 14,189,804 of OX621239.1, forward strand.
GCTATTCAAGAGATAGTTATAAGTATAGGAGGGAACCCGATCAGTCAATATGGTTTGCCCACACCGGCAGTCGATGGGGAACGTATAAACAGAGAGTACGTATCAGAAATTAGTTATAATCCCGTGGAACTCGCAGAAATTTTACAAAATGGCTACGCAAATTTGACAGTGGAACAGCGCCAGACGTTTGATAGGGTATGCTGCAGTGTAGATAACGCCTCGGGTGAAATCCTGTTCTTAGACGCACCGGGCGGAACAGGTAAAACTTTCCTAACCAAAGTTATTCTGGCTCGAATTAGGAACCAAAATAAAATTGCCCTTGCTGTCGCCTCTTCAGGGATAGCCGCCACATTATTGCCTGGAGGAAAAACGGCACACACAACATTTAAAATTCCTATCGACTTAGACCGTACGGAAAGCCCGGTTTGCAATATATCGCGAAATAGCGATAAAGCAAGGGTTTTACGCGATTGTGTTTTAATTATTTGGGACGAGTGCACAATGGCAAACCGCAAAGCTGTAGAAGCAGTGAATAGAACTTTACAGGACATAAGGCAAAATGACCGGCCGATGGGCGGCATTACGGTGTTGTTCTGCGGTGATTTTCGGCAGACACTGCCGATAGTACCCCGAGGAACGAGAGCCGATGAAATTGCTGCCTGTCTGAAGAGTTCTATTTTATGGCGAAATATAGTATCTACACACCTTAGTGTAAATATGCGTGCACAGTTAGGAGGCTGCGAAAATGCACAGGAGTTTTCCAATCTACTGTTAAAAATAGGCGATGGCACATACCCCGTACAAGAAGATGGAAAAGTTATTTTGATTGGTGATCTCTGTTCGTACGTTACATCACAGCAGGAGCTAATTTCTTCTGTATACGGAGATACCACAAACATAGGAAATCAAGCCGGTTCTTGGCTATGTCAGCGAGCTATTTTGACTCCCCGCAATGACCAAGCTGCGGCAATTAATTTCAAAATATTGACTCATGCGTCCGGGAATAGTAGAGAATATAGCTCAATAAATACAGTTATGGAAGAAGATGACGCCACGCACTACCCGGTAGAATTTTTGGATTCCCTCAGCACACCCGGACTTCCAGCCCATAAAATAGTTTTGAAAATCGGTGTACCAATCATTCTCCTCAGAAATTTATGTCCTCCTAAACTTTGTAACGGCACTCGGCTCAAAGTCACAAATCTGCAGCAAAACATTATTGAAGCTGAAATAGTAACAGGTTGCGGCGCCGGTGATATTGTTTTTATTCCAAGGATACCTATAATTCCTAACAACTTTCCTTTCTCTTTCAAACGAGTGCAATTCCCAGTCAGTCTCTGTTATGCCATGACTATTAATAAAGCTCAGGGCCAGACATTATCCGTTGCGGGGGTTGACCTAAGTATTGGATGCTTTTCCCATGGTCAACTATACGTAGCTCTTTCACGCGTAAACAACCCCAATAACCTTTTTGTGTACACTCCAGATGGTTCCACAGCTAATGTTGTTTATAAAGAAGCACTAAATTAAATAAAAAAATATTTGTATCGGTATCCTCCAACAGCGCTAAAAAAATATAGGTATTGTTAAGTTCCGACATCCACGCGGACGAAGTCGCGGGCACAGCTAGTTCTAAAATAAGTCTTTCAAACTGTGTTCGCTCGAGTGTCATCCTTTTTTTCAGAGGCCTACGCATGGCTTTGTTATATGTTAAGTTACCTTAAAGTACTTATGCGGGTAAACGATTTATTGAGATTTAGGTGTGGCTCATCCGGTATAAAGTAGAGCTACTAAAAATAAAACAATACCTTTAAAAGTCACAAGAATTACCCTTAATGTACAATCTAATGGGATGCTATTTCTTTATAAATTGAAGTAACCTTTTGTAAAAGGCTTCGCTCTGGGAATCTATATAAATAAATCACTGAAATGTTTGTACGTTCCTAAAATCCAAACAACTGCATCAAATTGGATAAATATTTTTTTATGTGTTCGTTATTGACAGGGAAAGGTTTGTAAGAAAAAAACAGACAGAAAACTGTGTGACGTCGAAACGTGACAATGCATTAAAATAATTATCAATATTAGATTTTGTTTTATTCAGTTTTACGGCTCTGGCTTCTTCGGCCTTATGAGCCTTCCGTAAAATATATTTATATTTCATTTATTTTCGTCATGTCAAGTAAAGTCCGTCACAGTCAAGTCATACGTAGTCCTTGTCGTACTCCAGTAAAGCAGTGGAAACTTTACTAGAGGTTTATATGGAGTTTTAGATTCAACACAGAAAATCGCAATTCACGGCAATATGGCACTTTCCTCCACTTGTGTACGTTGTCCATGATGTTATGTCTAAAAATCCACCATATTTACACATAAAAACCTGAATTTACACCAGTTTTTGAAAATTAAACAATGCGCTTAAGCGTCTTTTTCCGCGTTGGCGCCAAAACTCTATCAATATTAGACTTGATGCAGTGTTGTCAGGAAAGAAATATGGCAGTACGAAGTTCACCGTGACAGCTAGGTTATTTTTGACAGTTAATCAATCAATCAATCATTTATTTGCTGAACACAGGTACAGATGTATGGATGTTATATTAAAATAATAGAACTCTGCGTTAAAATTAAAACTACTTATTTTCTTTCTTTTTAAAAAGACAACGCCCGAATTAGGGAAATTAATCCCTGTGTCGCGGGGTACTTTACAAACATATAATAGACGGACAAAAATTACATACAGACTCAGAACAACTATTTATGGGTCACACAAATAATTGTCCGGCGCGGGACTCGAACCCGCGACACGAAGCGGCGAGGCGACTGTCATAGCCTCTGCGCCACACCATACTGATGCTATATCTAATAATACGTAGGTATATGAAACCTTATTAGGGTTCCGTAGCTAAATGGCAAAAAACGTAACCCTTATAGATTCGTCATGTCTGTCTGTCTGTCCGTCCGTATGTCACAGCCACTTTTTTTCCGGGACTATAAGAGCTGTACTGTTGAAACTTGGTACGTAGATGTATTAAGATTGACCGCATTAAGATTGTCACACAAACATAGAAAAAGAACAATAATTTTGGGGGTTCCCCATACATAGAACTGAAACTCAAAAATGTTTTTTCTTTGTACCCACATATTTTGGTTATTTATGGACAGGTTTGCAAAAATTATATTGAAGTTGCTAATATAATTTTTTTCTAAACTGAATAATTTCCGCAAGAGACACTTCCAAAGTGGTAAAATGAGTGTCCCCCCCTGTAACTTCTAAAATAAGAAAATGATAAAACTAAAAAAAATATATGATGTATGTACATTACCATACAAACTAACAACGAAAATTGGTTTGAACGAGATATAGTAAATAGTTTTTTTTAATACGTCATAAATCGTAAACCGTAATTTACCTTTCATTTAATCAACTGAAATACTTGCTGCTACGGAACCCTTCATGGGCGAGTCCGACTCGCACTTAGCCGGTTTTTTAAAAGAATAGCCGTGTGGTTTCCGGCCCAGAAAGAATAACAGGGCCACCCCATACGTGGGTATCGTAAAAGGCGACTAAGGCATACGAGTCGGACGAGGTAGTCGGGTAGCAGCTACTTCTCTGTACTAACTGCCACCTGGCTACGGTCACCAACTTGCATGCCCGGTGACTACGGCAAATCCCTCCAAATGGCAACGTTTTAGAATACTTTGGTCCCCCAAAGTTTTCTAAAGCGTTGCCTATGTCTAGCTGTGGACGATATCAGGGTGACGATGATAATGATTTTGGCCATTTAGAAAGGATGAATGAAAGATGATTGACCAAAGAAGTATACCTGGCCTGTGTGAATGGAACAACCGGAAGGGAAAGACATCGTCGAACATTCTCTGACCAAATCGGAGACGTTCTCAAGAAAGGGCGGGTCAGAAGTACCCTAAACCGGCGAGCATGTATGAAGAATATAATGACAGTAATCGAGGCAAAAGACGTGTGCAAAGGTCGTGACAGATGGAAATCCGTTGTCTCTGCCTACCGCTCTGGGAAACAGGCGTGAGTCTATGTATGTATGTAATATTAATTTAAGAATGAATCATTTAAAACTAAGCAATAGTTTAAAAATCGCAATGTATCAAACCCACAGATATCTAAAAATAAGAGATAGGCCGTCCCACTAATATCCTATGCAGTCCAAGTGTCGCCAAATGAATTTACGCACACAATGACTCACTGAATAAATACAAAGACACGCACACATTGCATTTACGCACTCTTGGAGATCTTCCTCCCATTGGGTAACACATTCAAAAAGGATTTATGTGTTTGTTAATACATACACGCGTCAGCATGCACTCACACAAAGGCAGTACAGGCTTAGTGAGTTCAACGGGTAGTTAATAGAATGTTATCGATATGTGGCAATTTAAGTATTCGATGACGCGAAATTACAAGTCAAAAATACTTATTAATTGGTTTTTATTTGCACACAATCAAATAATTTCTTGATCACTGTCCAGTAAAATGTAAATATTTATTTAGCACCTGTTGTTTCGAAAGTTTGGGTACAGCATTCTTTGACATATAATGCATCCTTGTATTAATATATTTCTCCATTACAGCTTTGATAAGCATAATAAGGTGATTGTCCATGGCTGATTGGTCATATTGGTAAAACCGTGAGAGCCATCGATATACGTGTTCGAGTACAGTGACGAAGGCAATCACTACGCCTCAGACAGCATGGCTCGGACCAAGAACATGAGCAGCGGCCGTACTGCGCAAAAACACGTTGGCGATCATATCATTTTCTGCATTATTCATTGCAGCGTAAGAACTATACAATGACACATTTAGTTATGAAAAGCAGCAATGTATACATCACAATTCGAACTAATAAATTTAAATTCATCACTTGCATTTTTGCAGTAAAAGTCGGAATACTTCATTAAATATGATGTTTTTATAAATATAAACTGTATTTACCTGTGAAATGTGATCCCATTGGTGTGTAAATTAGTAGTGTCACTACGATGTTTACATGTAACGATAGCAAAGGACGGCATTTCGGATAAAACTCAATATTTGTGTCAGAAGCACAGACGTATTCATTTGGGCGCGAAAGTGAGCGGACTGATGGCGGTTATTGGCGGTGTAAGCCCATCTGAGCACACTGTAGGCGGCTAATACGCGTTAGTTCGTCCTCTCTCTAGTATTTAATGCTCTGAGATCAAACCCAATACTTTGTGGGTAGTAAATAAAAATTAAGTACAGACGCCAACACATCCAGCTGCCCCAATCGGTCAACTTTATTTTATATATTTTCAACTTTATCACATAAGCATAAGTTTCACTTTCAATTGGGAAAATTTGACAGATGGGGGTAGCTTGAGGTGCTGGCGGATGTACATTTCTGCTTTGACTTTAAAATTGCTACTTATTCGAGAAAAGATTATAAGCATTTCCGTGTACTAAATTTCGGTGTAACAATATCTGCATTGATTTTCCCATTGTACTCAAATATAAAAGTTCAACCACATCTGTGACAAAACAAAACATCCCTAAACCCGAATTTAATAAAAGATAAAGACAATAAAATATTGTGAACTGCAAAAACAAATATCAGAAGTGGGGTATCGTTTGCAATAATCGAATTTGAGAGAAAAACTTTGAGGTCCGAAAAATATGTAAATGGGAAATTCGATAAGGAGAAATCTTCAGTTGCCGAATCAAAGGACTTGATATAAAAAAAGTTGGTATCATGTTGCAATTTATTAAGATATGTAGATATTGAAGTTCTGCCCTCGTTGTTTGGATAAATGTATGCTTGAACAAGTTTAGTTGTAAAACTTTCAGGATTTATTAAAATGGCTATTGTTTTAGTTAAAGCATTTATAATATTGTTCGACTGTTTGTATTGGGAGACTAAGAGATACGTAGTAGAAACGAGAAATTTTACTCTGTCATTGATTAATATGAGAAGTCTTTAAAAGTTGTATCAATAGAGGTAAAATTTGGAGTATTCTTACTAGAGGATTGCTGTCCCGTATATTTAACGTATAGTGATCATTGTTGCTCTAGTGGTTAGTGACACAGACTGCTTAGCCAGAGATTGTGGGTTCGATCCCCACTCAGGACAAATCTTTATGTCTTGAGTCAATTGTATGTTCTGTGCCTAGTGTAATTTATTTAGAAATATATAGGTAACTTTGTTTATTCTTCAGTTGTCTGACTGACATAGTACATCTGTATGTACTTGCCTATTTCTGGATCAGATGGCAGTGTAATCGTTTCGAAAAAATAATGATAAATAGAATTCTCCATTCGTTCTTTATCTTTATCTATTCGTAGTACTTTTTCAAGTTGTAAAATTTTAGGTGGCTATCGAATGTAGTAGATGTAGGTATCGAATATTTTTGATCATCGTTATCGTGATCAGCATTCAAATAGATGAAGATTAAAAATGACTAAATCATTCGTTTAATGGCCACAACGATGAACTTCGATTACGGACCATTATGACGACACCATGGAAGCGGATTAAACGAACGATTTAGTCATTTTTAATCTTCATCTATTTGAACGCCTATCACGATCGCGATGATTGGTTAATTAGGCAGTAGCCTCGCTGATACCGATATATGAGATACTAGCTGTGCCCTGCGGTTTAACCCGCGTTAAAACGTTTATTAATTATAGCCTATGTGTAAATCCAGGGTGTCAGCTATCTCCATACCAAATTTTATTAAAATCGCTCCAGCGTTAAGAAGTAACAAACATACAAACTCACACACTCACACAGTCACACACTCATAAAATTTTGGCATTTATTATATTGGTATGATATGTTTCAGAACGACTAGTTTACTTTTGCTGGTTTTTGAACGCGCGGCGCGTTCGGTTAAATCGGGGCACAGAGCTAACGTGGTTTTGCCGTTGACACCTTGGAGGTTAAAATATATTGGCCAAACGTAAAATAACCTGGCATTTTAGTCCCACCTGTCTCCACTGTGGTGGTATTTTTGAAGCGGCCGTCCGTGTGGTCCGCCTAGGCTTCTATCGCGTTATTGTGGAGTCTATTTTACCTTTGAATAACTCACAACTGTGTTCTGTAGAATTGAGGCCGTGTTGTATTCGCGCCCGTTGTTGTCTCTACAGATTCCAATGCTTTGGAAGCCCTTACCCCGGGACGGTTTTTGATTGGTTAGCCCCTTAATGCCCTACTATAATATCCCCTGATTGATGAGAGACCCCATCGGCTGTCATGGTTTCAGTTAATTCAGCAACTCTCTCAAAGTTATTGGAAACGTTGGAGCTTGGATTGTTTTCATATTCTTCAGCAGCGCATCAAGTGGGGATCCATCTAAAGTTGGGGACCTTGTTTTGGTTAAGGATGCCAACTTGCCGTCACTTGATTGGCAGCGGTGGTTCTGAAATTGGTTTTCGGCAGTGACCATGTTCCTGTGCTGAGTTTGAGGAGGACGATTCGATCCCGAAGAGAGCGGTGATATCTTTATGGCTATTGCAAGTTTGTTAGCGGCCAGGTTGGCCTGACCGGTGCGGGTAGATGTTTCAGAACGACCGGTTTGCATTCAGCAATGGCCTTTGGTTTAATCTTATTCTCTCACTTTTAGTCGGATGCGACGTTTTTGCGACACGTGCTTTCAGCGGTTCGGGCGTATAACCCCGCATACGTTTATACTCCGGCCTACTACCTACTAGGCATTTTTCTAATTAGAAGAACATTTTTACCTGAATCGGGATTTTATTTTATCGGTATGGTTACCCTTGTACTAGGGTGTCTCAAGCTACCCAGGAGGCATCTATAATAGCTTAACAAATGTTTGTCTCATGACTACACCCGGGACCAACACTTTATTGTGCCCTCCGCAGCACCGACATGCTCAGAAATGCAATCACTTAGGCGGTCACCCATTCATAGACAAACCACACCTAGTTGCTTAATATATATATATATATAATAATGTATACAACTATATTACTACAAACATGTTCTGACAATTTACAAGCGCTTTTTTAAAGTCTACGTGAGTAAAAACCTTTATTTTTTTTTTTTTTTTAAATACCTTCAATAACTACGGACCGGTCTCTCACCGGTCTTTTTTTTTTTTTTTTTTTTTAAATAACTTCAATAACTACGGACCGGTGAGAGCAACAAGCTATGAATGGAATTTAACCTAGGACACGTTCCCGCAAGAGCAACGAAGCAGTCAAATATATTAAGAAATATAACCTAACTCGAAGTTATTCGTATTAAACACATTTATTTTGGACACTAACGATGTTTTCGTTAAGATAATATTTATAGGGCGGTCCTAACGTGCAGTCCAATTCATTAATGGCTCCTACGAGACGTGTTAAGACTATTTTTCTTCGCACTTCGTAACGAATCTCTTATTTACGGTACTTTTGGGTAAGATTCCATTACAAACTTGTCATTGTTGGGTTGAGAAAGTAACAAATGAGCTTAAAAGTTGCATTGGATTCTTTAACCACAAAATAGACGAGAGTTTCAAAATAAATGTTTTATCGCGCACGACATCTCTGTGAGATCAACTAACTGCGGAGGTATTTACTTTCGATTCGACATACTTGGTTACTTGGTACTTGGTTTGACTTTCTTAAGATTTTGCAACTAAATTTTTTTTAATTTAAAAATATAATAATTACCTTCGTCACATTGACAAAACTTTTGAAAATGTTGATCTAAAGTGGAAAATTTACGTTAATTGAATTATAAATGTGACTTCATGGTTCCTGAGTAAGCTTTGAGAATGCGCAAAAGTCGCAGTTTTCATAATCGAAAAAGAAATAAAATTAGGCCATACACAAATTTACATTGTATTATATGTTGTCATTTTGTGTTTCTCGTTCATAAGCAATATATAGTAAATTATTTTAGAGAAATAAATGTCTTTCACCGTATTTAAAAAAAGAATTACTTCATGGGTCTACTTTGGTTTAAATCGAACTTCAAACACAGCGAGATGGAAAATACTTTAAACAAGCCAACAAATAAAAATAAACTTATGTCCATTATATCACACTATCGATTCACTATTCACACATCGAACTCCCAACCTTTGAATTGGAAGGTATGGTCACTGAGACACGTCGCCGCGTCGGTCACGTCACGGCAAATATGTGCTGGGCAAAGTCCACGTTGCAATGGTGCAAATGTGTCGTTGCTTCTCGGCCTATCCGTCTTAGATACTCCCCGAAATAATGGTGTTCGGTGACGGTACGCTGCGCTGGCGCGCGTTCAGGCGCAATTCTAGCCGCGCCCGTCACTGTGTTAATATATGGTTAATATGCACCGATATGCATCCCGTCTATATTCAATAAGCGTCTGATCTGGAGCCCCCCGACTCTGGCGACGCGGATTTCGGTAAACCGCGTCGAGTACCACCAGTGGATCGACGGGTGACGGCGTGGTGGGAGGCGCGCCAGGAGTGTAGCCGCCTCACAAGATATAATACGGTATCCTCGTGCGATCCGTATGGCAATTTTAACAAAATATAGTACATGGAGCTAGTAAAATAATATGTTTTGTTAATAGACTAATTATCCTTAAAGAAAATTAAGGTAACAACAAAACTTTACTCAGTTTATAAAACAATAATCAATAAGTAATAACATTAGTCAAGGGATGCCCTATCCCGCTTTTCCAGTAAATATTAAATATCATCGATTGTTTTCCGTTTAATTTGTTTTTCGCCCATAAGATATATATTCTTATGGGCGAACATAGATCACAGTATTCTGGAACCTTTTTGCAAATTGTTATGGTTCATGAGTAGAGCTATATATATATTTGAAAATATGTTTTATCATTAATAAAAACTTGATTTACGACTTTCAACTGGATCTGAGAGATTGCTTTTCTCAGCTCATAGAATGTAATTGTCTCTTTCCAATAAGTTGCATTAAAACTCTAAGATATTCATTACATTGTCATTTAGGCGGTTAATACCACATCGGGTAGATAAACGTATTTAGATCTGAGGCTTTATCTTAGATAGTGCTCTGACTTGGGAAGCTCTTATAGAAACTTATTGATGCTTTAGTGAGGATGTGCATCGCCCATCGTCACCTCTCAACAACAAAGTTAGATAACACTGATACGATACAGTTCACACGAGCCTTACGTACACCATAGACTTGTGGGCAGGGTGGTAACTTAATGTGCAGAGGAGACTATAAGATAGTTGTTGGGATAGTATGAGTAAGTTTAAAAGAATTATAAAAGCCAAATTGTGTAGCAGGGCTTACTACAAAACTTCTGATTATTTAAGTGACAAAACAGCTTGGGATTGAGTCGCTCTAAATAAACACATTTAAATACAATGTAACTTTATGTAAGAAATAAATATTTTAAAAAAGGATTCCTACTGAGTTTTCTGGCAGTGTTTCTCAGTAGCTGCCACGTCATGCACTGCACGGTAGAGTAAAAAAAATTGACGATTCCTCACAAATGAAATTTTTTAACGGAATAAATGACTTTCTGAATTTTAAATTTTTTGTTGTTTGATGTGTTCTCCAAGGGGCGCTACCGCCTAATTCGCTGGTTATCGCAATCGGCGTTCAAATAGATGAAGGTTAAAAATTACTAAATCATTCGTTCAATCGGTTTCCATTAGCACATTTTTCTTATATTGGCGACAAACGAGCATGTGGGTCACCCGATGGTTAGTGATCACCACTGCCCATGGACACTCACAACACCAGTGGAGTCGCGGGTGCGTTGCCGGCCTTTAAGAGTCAGCAAACAAGTGTTGCTGGCCCTTCCCCCACCCCAATGAGCTCTGGCGACCTTACTCACACGCAAAAACACAACATTAAAATTATTAATGTTATTATTAAGGAATGTTTTCTGAAAGGTCCCCCAGTCGGGCTGCTCTTTGAGCGAAATAGCGCTATGCCCTACCTCTCTTAAACACGTGACGTGACGTCTACATGTGACGTCATGAATGTTCCGGAATTGAATTTAAACGTTAAAGCCGATGGAACGAATGATTTAGAATGATTTAGTAATCAATAAAAACACACATCTTCTATTTAGAAGATGGTGTTTTTATTGACGTAATTAACGTTAACAATATTTCAATTGAATGAAGAAATTTAATAAGAACTCAAATGAGGTCTTATTAAATTTCTTCATGGTCTGGAAAAAAACTTCTTTTATCAAGAAGAAATGTTTTTTTTTAATTCCAGTTTTCTTCTTTTGCGTTATCCCATTGCTTCAGCTTCCCACGCTTCAACAAAACAAACTCTCAAAATTATCATAAATATATATAATATTTTACTACAATCATTCCATCCCCTCTGAGATGGAGTAAATTTGAATATCCTTGTCCTTCTTTTTTTGTCTGCTGCCCACTGCTTCTGCTTCCCACACGTTATCTGGCAACACGTCATCTGAAGTCTCCGGCATCAATGTCACTACTGCTACTGTCATCAGGGACAGTATGCCCACGAGAAGTGGTGGGATACCTGCCCAATACTTTAACTGAAAATAAAATTACCTTGTATTATATACAGTACAGACGGCTACATATCAAGCTATACATTTCCAATATAAGCTGACCTGTCATTGAATGGAAATCTATACAACACGAGATCAGCTTATACTGGAAATGTATAGCTTGATGTGTAGCCGTGTGTACAAGTGCTGTGTGGCTGACGGCATAGAATATCTCCACCCCATCTCATGCCGTGGGCGGCGTAGAAGTTTCCCCGAGGGAATATCAAACAGAGAACGGGCAGGAGTGTCTCTCTTTGTACTATGACCATCATACTACGTCGCCAGCCAGTGACCAAACGTAGCGATTATGGCATAGGTACCCCTCGAAATGGTGGACACAACTCCATTGTGGTAATCTTTTGAGGAGGTCTTTGTCCAGCAGTGGATGTCATTCGGCTGACATGATGGTGATGATATACAGTAAATAGTAATCGTCGAACCTACGTCAGCGGACATTGGATCTACGAAAACTACCCTTATTTCCAATGCGTTACAAACGCTGTAAATATTCAAAGTTAATCCTCCGACGTGATGTCAACTGTACTTGAGACATATAGGTACTATCAAGAATACTTTTTTAAAAGAGCAAGGGGAGTTGGACTACCCGCAGTGAAATATACTAAATTTAAAATTATTGACCAGAGTCAATAATTTTAAATTTAGTATATTTCACATTCATATTGAGACAGATCTCAAAATGAATAATGTTATTGTTTTGAGGGTTTTCTTTTTTTTTCCTAAATATAATCTAAAATAATATGCGTTCAGACAACCGATCGAGCAGATATTGTGTTTGCCTACTAAATAATTACTTTAATCCCGTGTTCATGCCCGCTTGAGTATGTTTTGCCGAACCGTATCAACTGGGCCGTGTTGAAACCGGTAGTAGATGAACCCGCTGAGTTTGTTTCGCTGGGTCTTCTCAGTTGGGGCGCATTAGATGCGGTGGTAGCATTAAAGCGCGACCGTCGCTATAAACACAAGGTCCATCATAATAATAATATTGAATTCGATATAGACAGAACCATTCAGACAATATGTAGTAAAATATAGCTTAGATTATAAATTTTGATAATTAAACTTAAACATTATCTTCTTGACAATAACTTAATACAAGCTGGCTAAATATCATTGCTATTAAAAATAAATTGTTTAAATGTTTTAACAATCCATGTACCTAAATATCTACAAATAACTAGAAATAATTATGTATACATAACTATATTACTGCAAACATGTTCTGACTATTTACAACCACTTTTCTAAAGCATTATTATTATTTATTAAAGTATTATTTTTCGCATGTTTTGACATATTAATTATCTTTATCTTTAAAGTCTACGTGAATAAAAACCTTTTTTTATTTATTATATTTTATTTAAAGAGCAAGCAATTTTTGTGTGGTGGGGGTGGTGACAAATCCGTTACCATTAAATAAGCAGTATAAAAATACAATTACAGCTAGATATTTTACGATAAGATTTCAAAATCATCATCATGTTGCACAAATTACGGACCATCGACATAAGCCTCCCCAAAAGAATTTGGGGATATGCCATAATCGCTACGCTTGGCAGACGTGTTGGCAATCGCAGTTTGGTTGGTCATATAAAAACGCTGCTGCCCTTGGGACGATTTCTACGCCTCGCACGGGATGGGTTGGGGTGATGATATTCTTAGTCTTCACCTCATAGAGCAACAACCAAATAGATAATCCTACTTTACAATTTTAATTGTATCCTTTTTTTCCAAGAGAATTAAGCACACACAAAAAAGAATTCTGATAGCTGTTTGATCAACCCGTACAAAGTTGTATTGTCATATATTATCTAAACGAGTATATAAAGTAAAAAGTTGGTCCCTCATCTCCTCTACTACGGAGTACAAATGATTACCGTATGAAACTGAAAATAACACCCTCATTTGAAAGTTTGGAACGCTCACAAAAAGGCTTCGGCTGTATATACTCTTTTTCATTTACCTTTTTGTTTCTATTGTGTTCTAAGTCTTTGATGTCATTGGTGAAGCTACTGACTATGAATAGGAATACATGCATATACAATATGTAGATTTATACCTATGTACCGGGCTCATTAACTTATTGGCAAAATTTAAATTGTAATCTTTCCTTTAAGTTTTTATAAAATAATTTAATACACAATGTTCATGTTACGTTTGAGATCCTGAATGATGATGAGATTTTAAAATTATATTTTTGTTTTATCTTTTTGTTTTTCTGTGCCCAAATGGTAAAAAGGAATCTTTATGGGGCGTTATTGGATTTCCCCTCTTTTACGTATCTCACAAAAATAAAAACACGAAAATAATAAACATGAATTCTGTAACTTCAAAATGTCTTATTTTCTTAATGTAATAAGTTTTTCATAAAATCAATAAAATGTTTCATTTCCTCATATACAACTATGGCTTTCACCAATAAGTAAAAAATTGCCAGAAACCCCTTGCAATCTTCAAAAGTCTTATTCGTTAAGGTAAAAAACCTATGTACGTGTATAGCAGTATAATAAAGACCACTACTTTGATAAAGTTTACCTAAGCCTATGATGCTTGCAACACCTATGGTATCACAATGAAGAGACCAAATAAACAATAAATAAAAAAAAAATGGTGTGACCCGTAATTACGCTTACCAATAAAGGCGTTTGTGGAGCTATTATAATAGCAATCCGTCCCATAGAAGAACACAATGCGTGCATAGTGTTTCTCGTATAAGTAGGAAATAGCTCCGAAGTGTACAAGTAAACAACTCGCAGTGCTACACTTGTGCTCATCCTGCCACATGAGTACAACAATATAGCAATCCAAGGATATTCTGTGGACAATACACAATTTAATAAAATGTAATAATATGTTATTACGGTTTAGGTGACGGTGTAGGTGAAAGTATACAATTATGAAAATTTATATAAATACCTTTAGGCACAAAAGGCTGTGCGCTGCAGAAAATTGCAGTGCATATCAAAAACAATATTATTGGTGGCTTCCTCTTACACCTCGTAACAGTATAGAATAAAATGGCAACTGCTGGAAGCTCAGCTGTGGCTACTAATCCATAATTTAAATATTTATTCCCCTTTAACGATACAGAGTTGATCAATAAAGTGTAAGTGCTAAATAATGTTGTAAACCACATGCAAATACATCCTAGTATTCTTAGAAATAGTATTCTTGATCTAAATGTAATCATAACTAAAGATTTCAGGTCAGCTTTAGAGTTGTTTTCTTCACACTTTAAATTCATCAATCTGCTCTCTTCAATCACCTTATTGTTAGTACTAGCAGCATTTTTTAATATTTGTGCAGCTTTATCTGTTTCACCTTTGTTTAACAACCATCTAGGGCTTTCAGGAAGCCAGAATATATATAGAAAAAATATCAGTGAAGGCGCGTAAATTGAGATTAGGTATATTCTCCAGTTCGGTGTAAGCCAGGCGATGAGTGGTTTGGTCATTGAACCTAATGTAGAAAATAGTCCCAACATGACTGACGTTACTTGTCGACTACTTTTAGAGACACTTTCTACAGCTGAAAAACAATTAATAGAATAAGTTAAAACAAAAACAGAACAGATCAACTAGAAAGCAAATTAAAAGTCTGCCAATATGATTCCATATTGGCAGACTTTTGGACAATTTTAGGTAGAAGAGACGAGAAAGAGTAAAATTACAAGAAATTAAATTGAAAACCAAACTTAAGTGTACACATAGCTTACAGACTGCTAAAATGACGTTGAACTGGACATATGCTACGAAAAAACAAAGAGAAATGGACCAAGTTAACAACCGAGTGGTATCCAAGAGATGGCAAAAGAAAAGGAGGAAGTCAGATTAAAAGGTGGGAAGATTACTTTTAGAAAATACCTGGACCGGTATGGAGCCATTTAGCAGGAGACAGAAATACGTGGAAATCTTTGGAGTAGGCCTTTGTCAATGGACAAGCTGTTCTAGATAAATATTCAGTTGCTATAGAATGAATGCATCAATTTTGATTTTAATGAGTAGGCTAGGAATCAGCAATTAAGGCTATTTTATTTTTTATCTAGATGCCATTTTATAATAATTATCGTCTCATGCTTATATGCTAGGCGTAATTATTGTAAATAACTTACATAGCGTATAAGTTGCTGAGTAGCAGTCTCCAAAAATTGGTTCAACGAATTCCAGGGCTACGTATAACCAGTATGACGTCACGAAGCTTTTTGATAATCCGAATATGGCGGCAGATACAGCATTAAATATGATCAGGGTCTTTCTGCCAAATCTGAAGAATTTGCGTGAAGATTTAGTTTTTGTTAAGACTTTGCACTGATCGATTTGATGCACAGACGCCAGCACATCAAGCAACCCCAATCTCATAATAAAAAAAAAAATCCCCAATTGAAATTGAACCTTATGCTTTCGTGATAAAGTTGAAAATCTATAAAAGAAATTTGACAGATTGGGGTAGCTGGATGTGCTGGCGTCTGTACATTAAAAAATCAAGTACTTTTGAATCACTTTAAAAATGTTAATATAACCGACAACATTTCGTTTTATGTTAATATGTATATTACGACTTGAGAATCAGTAAGTTTCTATTAAGAATTTTCCAAATCAATTTAGTATACAGAAATCTCTCGTCAGTAGCCAGTCTTCGCAGGTCTGAGAAGTTACACTTGATCCCCGCCAAAACAACGTTGTATCATAAAAGTATTTTTGTAATGGGTCCAAAAATCTATAATAAATTACCATCGTTTTTGCGTACTATAGAAAATGTTTAAAAATAAATTACAACTATTTCTGGTTGAGAAGGCATATTATTCTCTTGACGAATTCTTTAATGACAAATTGTAATATATTATAACATTGTATTAGAGAGTTATAATTTAATCAATTATAATAATTATTATTTCTGACATGACATGATATTTACTTCATTCTAGCGAGACATTTTATATATTTTGTATTTTGTATTTCTGTTTTGACTTTAATTTTGTATTTTTATATTAGAATTTTGTATTTGTAAATTTAGATTTTTTTTTTGTAAACTTAGATGGTATGTACACCAAATAAGTAGATGTGATTTGTACACCATTCTCATGGTAGAACATAGTGCACGTAACCTAATTTAAGACCAATCGTTGTATACCTATGCTTCACAAATAAATGATGATTATGATTAAGAAATACTGATTCTGTTTGTAACGTGTTCTACGAGTTGTTCAGTTTCACGGATAGATTCTATTTCAAATTTTAATTATCTAGAATAATTTACGTAAATTCGTTTTCTATAAACTCCAAAACGTTTGACTCGTCTTTGATGAAATTTTCTGTCAATTTTTGAATTAGCCCAACGGCTTATCCTGTAAAGTTTGAATGCAATTCCCCGTATTGTAACATCGATTAGTCTGGGGCTTTACCGGCTAAGTCGCCGAACATCGATTTCTTAAATGGCCTTCAAATAAATAAAGGTTAAAAATGACTTAATCAATCCTTACACCGACTTCCATGAGCACATGTGACGTCATAAATGGACCGGAATCGATTGTCAACGTTGAAGCCGATTAAACGATTGATTAAGTAATTTTTAACCTTTATTTATTTGAGCGCCATTTAAGAAATCGATGTTCGGCGACTTAGCCGGTAGAGCCCCTGGTTGGTCTAATGGTTAGTGAGTTTGACTGACGAGTCAGAGGTTGTAGATTCGCCCTTGTCATAGCAGAGGTTCTGTCTAATTATGTATCTAATGATTAATGTATAATATTAAGTCACCCAGTGTTTTAATCTTGCGTGCTTTTGTCTACATCTTGATTACAATAGTATAATGATAAATGGAAGAGCGGAGACTCCTAAGACAAGCAATCCTTTGCTTAAAAGGTGTTCTCCAAATATATGTATCTGTAAGCCTTTTGTAATCTAAATAAACAATTTATTATTATTATTATAGATTGCAGTGTGTTAGTTGCACCAATATATTTTTTTTTCGGTATTGACTTATAAGGAGATATATTTATTGCGTAAAAATTAAATCTTGAAAGTATTTACAATTATTATTAAAATAACCCAACTTATTAATTTATTATTTAATTGTAGATGACTATCTACAATTTAATAATAAATTACTAAGTATTAAATATATTAATAATTATTAAGTAATAAATTAATAAACAGTTATTTTAAGGCAGTTATAACAAAGGTAGACTTATTTACCGATGAGGGACTCCTCATCGGTAAATAAGTTTTGTTTCTGTTTTACTTGCTCATTTTATTGAAAGAGAAAGAGCTATAATAGTATTGAAATTCATACTTATCCGATAAAGTTCCAGTCAATATTAGTCCCAGTATGTAACCAATGCTGTGCATTGTTCCGACTAATGTTTTCTTCCAGTCTTCACATCCTAGGTTAAACTGAAAGTAAAATGAACACACTTAAATATAATGAATGTGTAATATGTTGTTAATATCAGGATGGGGTATAACTAAGTATATTTCTACTGATATAATTATTTAAAGTTAATAATAAAACCGGCCAAGTGCGAGACGGAATCGCACTTGGCCGGGACTAAGGGTTCCGTACCATTATACATATATAAAAACGGAAAAAAAGTATTTGTTTTAAATGTTTGTTTTATTGTACTTTAATAATTCATTTTTAAAGTGAATATATAACTTAATAGTCTGCCAATGTTTCAAGCGTCAACCTGTTGCCGTTGTCAAAATCGACCAAAAATCATGTTAGGTGTGTGGGAGGCCCCTTAAATATTTAATATTTTATTCTATTCTATTAGTATTTGTTATTACAGCGACAACAGTAATTCATCACCAGTCAAAATTTAAACTGTCTTACTATCACCGTTATGAGATACAGCCTGGTGATAGACGAATAGATAGACAGACTACGTGCTCTTAGTAATAGGGTCCCGTTATAACTTTTGGGTAGAGAACCCTAAAAATGTGTTAATTCGATCATTTCAATTACCATGTAATTATTTTACTTATAACCTTTTTATTATGTATAGGAAAATATAGAAGAAACACCAACCTCCGCAACAAAACTGTACTTGTCTTCGTAAATCCATTCGTTGCAATCTTTTACATTATACAAATCTAAATTATCATCGGAACAAAAACTGCTACTGTTAAAAAGACTATAATTTTTACATTTAAAATCAAGAGTTGTTATCAGTTCTGGAGACAGATATTCATTGGTTTTGCAGTGAAAATTTTTACATCTGAAAAGAATGTATTAATAATTAATTTATGGCGAGTGGCGACCATGAACCGGAAGAGGCAGCGTGGGCAGGCCCACTACAAGATGGACCGATGATCTTGTGCGGGTCGCTGGATACGAATAGATCAAGACTGGCAATTGTGGAGATATTTCGGGAGGCCTTTGTCCAGCAGTGGACATCTTTCGGCTGATATGATGATGAATTAATTTGTATTTCTTAGCACTTAACTGTTCAGCCAAATAATACTCTTCGGTACAACTCAGTTTACATTTGGAATATGCCTAAAATTATTCTTTATTTAGGTCGGTTGTCACATTCTTATTTCTGACGGATTGTATTCACTGTAACTCAATCTTTAAAATCTTAACACTTAATATTGAGTCGTCGAGTCTTTAATTTAGTTCTTGAACAAATTCTTATTGGCAAATGGCTGGAAAGTACTTTAACTTATATATTCATATAATCGCAGTTATCTACATATAAGATAACACACCTTCTACCGGAAGATACGTGATGTTTACGAAAGTATTTAAAACATTTAACTTGCCTGTATTCCACATCCTCTGCAAAAAATACGTAGTTTGTGCAATACATTGAATTTATAAAAGATAATAAACCAGTTAGAATTATAAATTTAACATCGTACAGTTCATACGGTTTAAATTCACGTAAAATATTTTCCAAATGATTATTTTCTTCAGATTTAATGGCATCTGAAAATTGATTCTTCGTGCCAGTATCTTTTTTAATCTTGCCCATAGTTTTTGGATTTTTTAAAACCTTTATTCCCCTAGTTTATATTTGTTCACTTTGTTTTGTTTAACTAAACTATTTAAACATAGTCGAATACGTTTTTATGTTAATTATTCTTGTGTTAACTACAGTATCCACATGGTGCTAATTAGTGATACTTGTAAAAATAGTGGTGGTATTGGTTGTCGATACTAACATATAAGTATAATTTGCTAAAAGGAACGTTGCCTATGAAATGTTAAATATTTATAGTAAGGTTTCAGTAAGTCGGCCTCTTTCTAACTTAAATAAACAGATTGTAATAGAACCCTCTTCCTTCTCCTGAGATTTGAATATGAGATTTACTATATGTAATAATTTGGAAAAGTTAGGAAAGCGTACGATTTTCCTTACAAGTATTTCGCTTGAAATCAGAGACAGTTATTTGTACTTGTTGCGAAATCTATATATGTATTAATATGTCTGTGTTTTCTACAAACTCAGATTCATAGAATAAAATCCGTGATCGGTGAGGAAGTTATAGAGAGGTAAGGCATAGCGTTCATTCGCTCAAAGAGCAGCCCGACTGGGGAAGTACCTCCACCTTACAGAAGACATTCCTTAATAATAACATTAATAATTTTAATGTTGTGTTTGCGAGTGTGAGTAAGGTCGCCAGAGCTCATTGGGGTGGGGGAAGGGTCAGTAACACTTGTTTTCTGACTCTTAAAGGCCGGCAACGCTCCCGCGACTCCTTTGGTATCGCAAGTGTACATGGGTGGCGGTGATCACCCACTTGCCCGTTTATCGCTCTATGACATAAAAGAATAAAGTTACAGCTTTCTAAGCTAACTAAACATTATATATATAAAAAAAACAGAATATAAAATCTCGACAATATTCAACTATATGGATATCATCCATATGCCTTTTATACAGTTTCCCCACTCTAGAACTAATAGTGGAGGCATTTTTATGATAATTTGGTCATGTATTACAAAGGATACGCATATATTATTTTGTTTTCGACCATCTGTATGGAAATAGTTTAGCTGTGGAGTAGTGTATATAATTGAAACAAAAAATTTTGTAATTATATACCTTGTTTTCGGAAATACAAGGTTTATTTTAACAATTCACTTTTTTCGTGCCTTCTTAACGTTCATTGGCATAAGTCGTATTACATTTCGTATTATTTTCAGATGAATTTATGAAAATTGCAACCAAAACGGGTAATGGAACGGGGCCAAAGCGATAGGAATGAAATAAGAGGAGATATTGCCTGACCTCATTATAAGGATAAGGGCAGTAGAATGATGATGATGAACGAGTTTACAGCAAAGCTCAGCTGTATTCGCAAAATCTTGTAATATTTATACTGTTATTTGATTGATTGAGAAGCATTACAGATTCTGTGTGAAATAATTATCCATTCATTATGATGATCAAAATAGATCCGGGGATCAATACTTAGTCATAAATATGCAAGATATCAGGCCAGAGTGGCGTTTGTTTTTTTTTTTTGGTAAGCCAGGGGGAATACCTACGCATGCCACCCGCAATAAGTGTCTGCGGGTGGATATGTCGGATTCGCACCGACTAAACCTAATCTGCCGTGGACTTCTCTTGGCGCCTAGCGGGAGGAGCCCCGGGAACGCGGGTATGCTGCTCCGGTGCCCCGTGGCGTTTGTTTACTACGATATATTGTATGGTGTATTGTTACGTACTTTCCATGATAGGTATGACTTTGCCAATATGTGAGAACATCCTTTGGTGTCTCTATCAAGTTGATTATCCCAACACCTGCAGATAGGATTTAGGTATTTTGTTCATAGCTAGATGCTCTCACCGATCCGTTAGTGATCGGCGAGTTGGTCAGTCCACCAAAGTGGTTCAATTTCTGAGCGTCTCCGTGCTTCGGAGGGCACGTTAAGCTGTCGGTCCCGGTTGTAGTCAT
The DNA here is from genome assembly GCA_951640165.1 of Pseudoips prasinana. Classification (NCBI taxonomy): domain Eukaryota; kingdom Metazoa; phylum Arthropoda; class Insecta; order Lepidoptera; family Nolidae; genus Pseudoips; species Pseudoips prasinana. Next base: position 14,211,252 of record OX621239.1, read on the forward strand.
TAGACAACAGTCGTTAAGCCATGTCAGAGGCCTACAGGGGGCTTGAACCACTTGGTAATCACTGCCCATATGATAAATAAGTGTTGCGATGTAAGTAATAAAATAAAAAATATGGTAAAATAATGTAGTATTTTACCATATACCCTCCCGTGGGTGTCTTAAAAACGACTAAGGGATTCATTAGGTAGTCTAGATAGTAGGCTACCACCTAATTACTGCGGTCGCTAACTCGTACGCCAAGCGCGGTTACTAAGACAAACCCCCAAACGGCAACGTTATAGTAAACCTTGGGAGGAGGCCTTTGTCCTGCAGTAGACGATATCACTCTGTTGATGATGATTATTATTGCGTCAAATATTTAGTAATTTTTTTACAAAAATTTTTTTTTGAATATTGATTAAATCATAGTTTTTATTACTAACTATGATTTATTTATTATTTTTAGCATTTTAAACATGCTATACTGACAAAAATTTTCAATTTTTAAAATTATTTGTTTAAATTTAATCGAATCCACGACCATGGGGTATCCGGCCCCTTGGCACTTCGAATTTATACAATCCATTCGATATTTCTTAACGCATTTATTTATATCGACGTCTGACATATTATTATTGGCCATGTTCAGCTCACTAATTAAATTTAGTTCAGTACCTATCAACATCGTATACCTATTTTGGAAAAAGAAAGTCAAGGTCTGAGCCATATCAGTCAGTATAGTAGGGCAGTATAGACATGAGTCTGTCTACTGAGTAACCGCAGAAAATAGTTCGCAAGAAATAGTTTCGATTACGTGATACAATGATTCCGCAAGTTCATTAGTCGAACACAATAGAGTACCTTGGGTTTGTTCTGCCATGCTATCGGTACATATTAAACGATTAAAATAGTTTCTTTGAAATATTATATAACTATCTGTCACTAGTGTTAAAAATGTCTGGTGCAATAGCAGTTTGTTCTATCCTCTTTCAGCGAAAGCCAAAATGTTTTTATCAACTTAAAACTTATTTATTTGTCAAACATAGGTGTACAAAGATCTTATGTTATAACATTATACAGTGTGCGCTATGTTTTGCCAATAACGACATACAAATTTTTCAAATATGTACAAAACTTATGGAGAAATTACAGTACATCAGATATTATAGGGACAATTATTGTATTACTTAAATTAAATTATTATTAAAAAAAACATCTAATGCGTAATAACACTTTGTAAGTTGCTCGCTGGTTGCCACATTGCTCGCTGGAGATCTTGTAGCCATATAGACATGACTAATTTGTTGAGTTACGTGAACTATCTGTGACTATCTGTAATATGATTGCTAACATATACAAAATTTAAATTTATTGACTCTGTCTCAAAATTAATAATGTTATTGTTTCAATGTTTTTTTTTTGTTTCATAAGTATAATCTAAATTAATATTCATTTAGACAACCGATCGAGCAGATATTGTGTTTGCCTACTAAATAATTACTTTAAGTGGACCAAATCCCGTGTTCATGCCCGCTTGAGTATGTTTCGCCGGACCGTCTCAACTGGGCCGTGTTGAAACCGGTGGTAGATGAACCTGCTGAGTTTGTTTCGCTGGGTCTTCTCAGTTGGGGCGCATTGGATCCGGTGGTAGCATTAAAGCGCGACCGTCGTTTTAAACACAAGGTCCGTTATAATAATAATATTGAATACCTTAATATAGACAGAACCATTCAGACAATATGTAGTAAAATATAAATTTCAATCATTAAACCTAAACATAATCTCCTTGACAATAACTTAATACAAGCTAGCTAAATATCACTACTATTATAAAATAAATTGTATAAATGTTTTAACATTCCATGTAACTAAATATCTGTAATAAGCAACTAGAAATAATAACTGTATTACTACAAACATGTTCTGACTATTTACAAGCGCTTTTTTAAAGTCTACGTGAATAAAAACCTTTTTTATTTTTATTTTTTTTATTTTATTTTTATTATTTAAGTAATAGCTCCCACAAAATGACTTTAATTTTTTTTACTGGCAAGCATTTTATCTTCTCAGTAAAGTACCTGAGAAGATAAAATATATACGTAGATTTGGGGAGCAATACCAAAAAAACCTCTTTTTCATAAGTGCAGTTTTACATTTCACATGGCATAATGTGTTAATTGGAACGAAGTTCCTTATCGCGCGTTGTGAAAGGGGGCTAGACGGAAAAAAATCTTACGAAAAGTTGTCACGACACTTTTTGCAGCTGTTCGGCGTGCGCATGTTTCTCTGTCTGTCTCTTTCTCTCTCTCCATTATAGAAAGCAAGCCAGATATTTTCATTTCTATTTCGCATTGAACAGTGTGGTGTCGCGACGATTATTTTTGTTGAGTGTGTACAGGTTTTTTGTACATAATAAATAATAAGAAATAACTTCGTTCCATCCGGGTGTCCCTTGACACCTCTCAAGTTTTAATGTATTGAGTTCGGATTGGCGTTTTCTTTACTGTACTAGATTTTGTAATAAGTCTGGATTGTTTTTAATAAATAATGCGGTTTCTAAGATGTTTATAAAGACGGTAGAGGTAAAATTTTGAGTTTTTGGAAATATGGAATGCAACTATCAGTCTGTTTTAACCCACACATCGACCGTATACATCTCTTTTGCTTTTTAAATACTAATTTCCTGTTTGTTGATTGTCCCCAAATAATAACACCATATCGCATACCTAACTGAAGCAACCAATTCCTGATATACTGTTAAAAAAGGTTTCCATATTTACTTTTTTTGATAGTTGGAAAAGAAGATAAGCTGACTTGCTTAACCGTTTACAAACTTCTTCTACATGTGTCTTACAAGTCAATTTACTGTCTATAGTTATACCTAAAAACTTAGCATTACTAGCTTCCTCTATTGATAAATTATTATCTATACCTACATATAATAAAATCGTAGGAATGTCAAAACATATATACATACATTGAATATTTTTTAAGAAGGATACTTGGGGCGTGATCTACAGTCGATATCGAAGCCAAAAATATAGTTTTTAGAATTTTTGTCTGTGTGTCTGTTTGTCTGTATGTATGTCCGGGCTAAACTCAAAAAGTACTGCATGGATTTACTTCAAATTTTGCAAGAATATTACTAAGAGGTCGGGTCAACATATAGGCTACATATTATCACGCTATCACCTACGGGAGAGGGGCTGTGATAATTTATAAAATTTAATGCGGGTAAAACCGCGGGGCACAGCTAGTAACTAATATAAATTGGTATATTTTCCGTTGGTGGAAGTGCATAATTGTAGTTTTGTTTAGATTAATTACGAGATTATTATTATTAAGCCAATTGATTATTTTAGATATTGAATTATTGATGTCAAGTTGATAATTAATTGTATTATTGCATTCTATAATTGCTGTGCTGTCGTCAGCAAAGAGAACCATTTACTTAAAAAAATTAAATGATTGATGAAAAACTTAAATGATTATCATGAAATACATTTTAAGTCGTGTAATACTTAATAATGTTTAATGGGGATTACATGTTATTTTTCATATTTAGTTCGATTCATATTTAGTTACTAGCTGAGCCCTGCGGTTTTAACCGCGTTAAACTTTATAAATTATAGCCTATAGCTGTACCCCGCGGTTGTACCCGCGTGAAATTTTATAAATTATCACAGCCCCTCCCCCGTAGTTGATAGCATGATAATATGTAGCCTAGATGTTGACCCAATATCTTAGTCATATTCATGCATAATTTGAAGTCAATCCGTGCAGTACTTTTTGAGTTTAGCCCGGACATACATACAGGCAAACAGACAAACAAATAAGAATTCTAAAAACTATATTCTTGGCTACGATATCGATTGTTATCACTCACCAAAAATCCTTTAAAAAAAAAAAATAACGTACATTTGACTTTCCTACGATGTTATTATATATATGTATAGATATTTTTAGATTCGTTATAATTTTCTCTTGAATTTTTATTTAGAAAGGATCGTTAACTTTCTAAATAAATTTACAAAACAAAATTTCTGGTATAATAAAACAATTAAACTAGCTGTGCACCGCTGGTTTCACTTTACAAATGATAGCCTATATTTGTTATTCGATTAAACTTATACTATTGTTGTTGGTGTACTTGCGTACAGCACTTCTACCCTTCAGGATCTTTTGTACTACGCTAAACTTATATTACTACAAAGTTTCATCAAATCAGTTTTGATTCACTCAAAAACGACTACTTTAATTATATTAATTACATAGCTAGTTTAATTATATTTTTTTATGTTTAATCTGTCTTTCAGTTAGAAGAAGAATTTTTAAACTTAATTTGAAGTATTTACCCACTTTAATCATTAAATTTCTGCATTATATGTATGACGATGATTACTGCATCATCTTGACAATTTTAGACGAAGATGCCTGATGTTTATAAATTATTTAAAATATTTACTCGCCTGTATTTGATATCCTCAGCAACAAACACATAGTTCGTGCTAAATAAATTTAACATTGTACAATTTAAATTCATGTAAAATATTTGCTAAATGGTTATTTTCTTCAGGTTTAATAATGCGTCCCGTAAATTAAATTATCGTTTCAATCTATTTAACTTTTTTCCATTCTATTCTTTTAACTTAATGTGTTTCTTCTTGTACTATTTTCACTTTATTTTGTGGAATTGAACTGTTTTAACGTAGTCAAACGCGTGCGGTATTTAAGTTATGTGAAATATATCCAACATTATGATAACTTGCGAAACTGCGAATAGGATTAACCGTCGATACTTACAACTATAATTTACCTACAGGTTAGTAAAGTAACATGCCTATGGGGCACGAACAAAATTATATAAAACCATATAGTTTTCTTTCGAAGTGAACCTCACTTATCATCAAAATATATCAAAAGGATGGTGAAGCTGAGTTATTGTCTATCAAAAAAAACCTTTCACCTCAGTCTCTCACCATTTGCCTCACCACTTTATTTTATTAATCCTGTGGTTAAACACCCTACTATGTAGATGTCCTTGGTTAAAAGTGTGTCTTAGTGAGTGTATTGTGCAACTAGTGTTACAGGAAAGCAATAAAAGATATCGTGTCATATGTGATAGAACAAAAAGTCAACGCTCTCAATAGCGGTTTAATACGACCTAGCCGCGATGATCCATGAAACTGGGTGGAATTGTCGGTAAAATAAAATAAAGGATAGTTGCGTTAATAGCCGAACATAATAATATAACACGTTGATAGGTCATCAAAAGTTTAAAACTGAACTATTTGGCAATATACCCAAATACCTCTATATTGTGTAGTTTAGTTTTCATATGACTGTGAATTACGAAAACTTGAGTGTAGGGTACTGACAATGCATATTCTTCGTTATAACTCCGGTTTATATTATTTTATTCGGCACATACGTCGCAGAAGGACAAGTGCTTTAGAACCTAGGACCTAGCTTCCAAACCTCTACTCCTATTATCCCTCTGAGTTAAAAAAAATTCTATATATAAAAAGATATATTTAAATATAGATAAGATCTAAATATCGATTTTCGAATATTTGACTACCTAAAAATACTTATGATTTTAATTAGCTATATATTCTCATTTATCTTCCATCGCCTAAAAAAAATATTTATTAAATGGGACAAATGGAGAGTCTTTTGCCGAGTTTAAATTATGGAGTGCTCAATTAAAATGTATAAACTTCGTTTAGTAGTGTATACAGTTTTTTGTTGCAAATGTCAAGTCAAGTCAAGTCGAGTCGAGTCGAGTCGAGTCGAGTCGAGTCGAATCGAGTCTAGCCGAGTCGAGTCAAGTCAAGTCAAGTTTACATTAGTTGTAGTTTCGTTACAATTATCCGCAAGAGAACCGTCTCCTTGATGCGTAGCATACGAGGGAGCACCAATGGCATCCTTCGCATCATCTGCGAGAGACCGGACTGTCCACTACTAGCGCATTGGACACGTTTTCACTGCTGCGTGTGAAGTGCACCAGGTGGTGGACGGAAATTTTTGAGACTAATACTAACAATTACTAAAATTATATGGATCTATACTGTCCGAAATAAATAATAATATTAATAATAATAATAATTGGTGCCTCGGAGTCGTGGACGGCTGTTGGTTTGGGATGCTACATGCGTAGATACACTAGCCCCTCCGCACGTCCAAACTACTTCTAGGATAGCGGGTGCTGCCGCCGATCTAGCAGAGGGCCTCAAGCGGAGAAAGTATGCTTCCATCTCAATCCGGTGACGGGTATATTTTTCTTCCGTTTGGGTTTGAAACCATGGGCCCATGGGGATCAGACACGCGGAAATTTGTGAAAAGCTCGTCCAGACACCTTGTCGAAACCTCAGATGACCCAAGGGTGGGAGTGTACCTCGGCCAGCGTATCAGATTGGCTATACAATGAGGCAACGTTGCCAGCTTTTTGGGCACACTACCCGCAGATTGTGACTTAAATGTTATTTTCTATTTGTACATTTCAAATTCTTTTTAAGTAGAATTGTTATTATAATTTAATTATTCACAAAGAATAAAAATAGAAATATGTATTGCTATATGCTATGTATACCATCCACGTTATTAATTTGTATGTCTTTTATTGAAATATTTTTACAATGTTGAGCATATTGCAAACAATTGATATAAAAAGTGCGGCGTCTTAAACTTAAATATTTATAATATTCTTTATTTAAGTATTAAAAATATTTGTTTATTGTTGAACACCAATACATTTACATTAAAATCATAATCTAGAAGAGATGGAGTAGATTTTAATTTCCTTCTGTTTCTTCTTTTGTCTGCTGCCCACTGCTTCTGCTTCCCACACATTATCTGGCAGCACGTCATCCGAAGTCTCTGGCATCAATGTGACCACTGCTGCGGTAATTAAGGACAGTATACCCACAAGGAGTGGAGGGAAACCAGTCCAATATTTTAACTGAAAATAATAAGGCCCGTTATCATTATAATATTAAAAAGTGAAAAATTGCATGTTTATATGTATTCTAATACATTTAAGTGATCAAAAACATATATTTCTACTCAAGAAATAACCTCCTGTAAGATGAACGGACGTCGGGCGCATCCATGTATATTTACATAATTAACAAGTGGCGATGAATAATAACAAAAATAATTAAATAAGTATGCCATCAGAGTCGCCAGTCATTAACGAGAATAAAGGGTGGATAGCCATCGTCTCCCTCGCTATATAAGAAGGAAGAAAACGATCGACTGCCGCAAGTAATCATACGTGGAAGCAAGACGAATGCACAGCGAGTTAGTTACTGTCCTCCTGGTCGAATTACAGACATTGAAGCCAGTCTCAATGGATACCAGCCGCCTCCATGGGACATATTATATTAAACAAGTGTGATCGCAAAATCAGCTGCTTTCTATTCCATCGCTCTCATATTCTGACATGACCGTTTCGGTACAGGACCAACGGCTTTCCGTGCTTAGGTGGCTAGCAAATCCCTCCTAATGACAAGTTTGTGAAAACTTCGGTGAGGCATATGTCCAGCAGTGGACGAAATCAGATCCGTGATGATGATTATTGGAACGAAGTTCCTTATCGCGCGTTATGAAAGGGGGCTAGATGGAAAAAAATCTTACGAAAAGTTGTCACGACACTTTTTGCAGCTGTGCGGCGTGCGCATGTTTCTCTCTCTCTCTCTCTTATAGAAAGCAAGCCAGATATTTACATTTATATTTCGCATTGAACAGTGTGGTGTCGCGACGATTATTTTTGTTGAGTGTATACAGGTTTTTTGTACATAATAAATAATAAGAAATAACTTCGTTCCATCCGTGTGTCCCTTGACACCTCTCAAGTTTTTATTATTAAGATAAATATGTACAATTTAAATGTTCTACTATCAAACTATCTAAATGTTCTACTATAAACTAATCCCTAGAAACACAGAATAAAATAAATTATTAATATTTTGGGCTTGCGAGGTATTTAATTTTTTTTTGTTAAAAATTAACTTACCAATAAAGGCGTTTGTGGAGCTATTATGATAGCCATCCTTCCCACAGAAGAGCACAGTGCGTGCATAGTATTTCTCGTATAAGTAGGAAATAGTTCAGAGGTATACAGGTATACAACCCGTATCGCTACACTTGACGTCATTTTGCTACATGAGTACAGTAGTAAAGAGATCCAAGGGTATTCTGTGGAAAAAATAATCGTTAGTAGTACGAGTATATCTTGACGGGCCGGTTGGCGTGGTTGGAGAATGCTTGCCTTGCACGCCGCAGGTCGTGGTTTCGATTCCCACCCAGAAAAGATATTGGTGTGCATAAATATTTCTGTTTATCCTGAGACTGGGAGTAATTATCTATCTATGTATTTACAAAAGAAAAGAAGTATATTATGTAATATATCAGTTATCTGGTTTCCATAGTACAAGCTCCTTGCTCAAGGCCGTGAGTGAATTATGTCCCAGGATATCATTATTATGATTAAGTGACTTGAACTCAATTGTTTGGGCGTTTGTTCACCAAATATATATATATATATTCACCGTAGCCTAGTTGGTAGTGCTCCTGCCTACGAAGTTGGTGGTCCTGGGTTCGAATCCCGGTAAGTGCAAATAATTGTGTGATGAGCATGAATATTTGTTTCTGAGTCATGGATGTTTTCTATGAATATAAATAAGTATTTATCTATCTATATAATTATGTATATCGTCGCCTGGTATGGATGTTCCTCACTAGGGAATTTAATCCCTGTGTCGATGGGTACTTTACAAACATATAATTGACGGACACAAAGTACATCCAGACTCAGAACAACTATTTATGGGTCACATAAATAGTTGTCCTACGCGGGATTCGAACCCGGGACACGACGGCGAGGCGACTGTCTTAGCCGCTGCGCCACACGTGTCCAAATATACTAAGAAGATAAGTTTAAAAGCAATATAATGAACATACCTTTGGGCACAAATGGCTGTCCTCCACAAAATACCGCAGTGCATGTCAAAGATAATATGATTGGTAGTTTTCTCTTACATTTCGTTACAGCAAAGAATAAAATGACAACCGCTGGTATCTCAGCTGCAGAGACCAATCCATAATTTAAATATTTATTTCCCTGTAGCGATACAGAGTTGATCGACAAAGTGTAGCTATTAAACAAAGCAGTAAACCACATGCAAAAACATCCCAACAGTCTTAACAATAATTTCTTCGATTGAAACGTTATCTTTAATAAAGATTTTAAATCAGCACTCGAGCTATTTTCTTCACACTTTAAATTCAACAATCTGTTATTGTCTAACACAATATTGTTAGTCTCAGCGGCATTTCTTAAAATACGTGCTGCTTTTTCCGTTTTACCTTTGTTTAGTAACCACCTAGGACTTTCTGGAAGCCAGAATATGTATACGATAAATATCAGTGAAGGCCCATAAACTGACATCAAGAATACCCTCCAGTTCGGTGTTAGCCATGCGATGACTGGTTTGGTCAGTGAACCCAGCGTGGAAAATAGTGATAAAATTACTATAATCACTGGCCGATTATTTTTAGAGACACTTTCGACCGCTGAAATTAAATAAAATTGTTAAATGTTAAAATAAACAAAATAAATATGTCATTCCAAAATTAATAATAACATTAATCCTAATTCCCCTGGTCGAATTTCAAGCATGGCGGTCAACCTCAATGAAGACAAGCTATATTGCATGGGTGTGTGTAAACACAGGTGCACTTTCTATTTTAATAATTTGCGAGCTTTTTATAAACGTACTAGCTGTGCCCCGCAGTGTTACCCGCGTTAAATTTTATTAATTTTCTTTGCTATAAACCTTACGGAGCCCGAGACCTTTCCAACGAATGCAAAACCGTGGAAATCGGTTCGTGCGTTCTGGAGTTATAGCGTCAGGAAGGAAAACCCGACTTATTTTTATATAGTAGATTATAGTGCAGGGGAGTGTGTGCAACCACAGGTGCACTTTCTATCTTATTGATTTGCGTGCTTTTATGACACATATTATTGTGCACGGGTGTGTGTGCAGACATAGGTACACTTTCTATCTTATTGATTTGCGTGCTTTTATGACACATATTATAGTGCACGGGTGTGTGTGCAGACATAGGTGCACTTTCTATCTTATTGATTTGCGTGCTTTTATGACACATAATATTATAGTGCAGGGGAGTGTGTGCAACCACAGGTGCACTTTCTATCTTATTGATTTGCGTGCTTTTATGACACATAATATTATAGTGCACGGGTGTGTGTGCAGGCATAGGTGCACTTTCTATTTTATTCATTTGCGTTCTTTTCATGACACATCTTTTAGTGCACGAGTATGCGTGCAGACACGGGCGCATTTTCTATTTTATTCATTTGCGTTCTTTCCATACAGATATTATAGTGCACGGGTGTGTGTGCAAACACAGGTGCACTTTTTATTTTATTCATTTGCGTGCTTTTCTAGACTCGGGCGTATAACGCTGCCTAATTCCAAACCATTGAAGGATTTTCCTACCAGAAAAATCCTAATAACAATTTTTTGCCCAACCCGGGATTTGAACCCATGCCGTCATTATCTGTGGTGGAAAACGCCACCGCTCACCACCGCTAGACAATCAAAGCAGTACATATTAAACAAATTAAATGCCAACATTGAACTTAGGTATTAATATAAGATATAAATGCCGTGGATAACTTACTTAGCATATAAGTAGCGGAATAGGCTTCTCCAAATATAGGTTCTACCATTTCCAAGAATGCGTATAGCCAGTAAGACATGACAAAACTTTTTGATAAACCGATTATACCGGCAGCTATAGCATTGCATATGACAAGGGTTTTTCTGCCAAATCTAAAAACAGTTTGATTTCTATATAATATATTATATTGCAGTTCCAAGTGAATAATTACTACACATTGTCTTGCCTCATTTTTAATCAACTTCAAGGAAGAAGGAAGTATAATAAACGCAACAATAATTACGATTTAATAAAACAAGGAACACGGAAATAAGGAAAAAGTTGAACACACAACTTTTCGTCATGACAACCAATTTGAATAAAAAACCGGCCAAGTGCGAGTCGGACTCGCACATGAAGGATTCCGTAGCAGCAAGTATTTCAGTTGATTAAATGAAAGCAAATTGCGGTTTACGATTTATGACTTTAAAAAAAAACTACTTGCTAGATCTCGTTCAAACCAATTTTCGTTGTTAGTTTGCATGGTAATGTAGGTACATTATATATTTTTTTTAGTTTTATCATTCTCTTATTTTAGAAGTTACAGGGGGGGGGGGAGACACTCATTTTACCACTTTGGAAGTGTCTCACGCGCAAAGTATTCAGTTTAGAAAAAAAATATATTAGAAACCTCAATATCATTTTTGAAGACCTATCCATAGACACCCCACATGTATGCTTACGATGAAAAAACATTTTTTGAATTTCAGTTCTATGTATGGGGACCCCTCAAAATTATTGTTCTTTTCTATTTGTGTATAAAAATCTTAATGCGGTTCACCGAATACATCTACTTACCAAGTTTCAACAGTACAGCTCTTATAGATTCGGAAAAAAGTGGCTGTGACATACGGACGGACAGACAGACAGACAGACAGACAGACATGAAGAATCTATAAAGGTTCCGTTTTTTGCCATTTTGCTATGCTAAAAATATGCAGAACGCATTTTCCATCGAACTAAAAAGAATTATCAAAATAGGTTTTAAAACAACGGAAAAACGATCGGAAAACGGATCTTTTAGCATCAGTAAAAAACATTTGATCACATGCCTTTTAAAAAAAGAAACCCGCCTCCCGTTCAGGATGTCAAAATGAACAATAATATGATTTTTCTAAAGGGCAACACTGAAGCGAAATTATATTTGTTTTAAAACTAAAATATTAAAATTATTCAGTAAAGTTGGGTATTAATACAGTTGTAACGAAATCATACACACAATACCAAATATACACACGGGTCAAATAATTTTAAACGTTTTCGTCAATAAAGCAGGTGTTTTTTTTAGTAATGCCAATCTGCCTATATTGTCAGTAATTTCAGCCAGTGTCACGTGTTTGTTGACTGCTTATAGTAAACTACAAAGGCCCAATAAAGCAGGTGAATAACATTAATTGTTAAGGTATAACGTAAACTTTGAAAGGAACCATGGTTTTTACTTCGAGCGTATAAAAATTGCAGATGGGCAAGGATATAAAAAAATAAAAGATCGTATACACTGTGCGAAAATGATTGGTTGGGTTTCTATGCTAATGATAAATTGTAATTATTTAAAAAAAATCATAAACCTACGTTAACTTTTTTGACAACTGATTGCAACGCCAATTTACGTACGAGTATGTGCGGACATTAGAAAAGCATTACCTCTCAAAAAAATATTCTGTAATGATTTTTTAACAATTATGTGTCAGACAAATCACAAAAGACAAAAAGACAGAGGCGGTAAAGAATTAATAAAAAGCACCTGTCAGTACCCTTGGGACACCGGTGAAATCTTAATAAAATCAATGATGGCATACATTTTTAGCATATACCTGCGAACGTTTGGGTTAGATAGTTTAAAATTACCTGTATATTTATACATAAAGAAGGAGAAATGGATTGATTACATAAAAATGATAATATTTATGCCCATCCGTAGGCGTGGATTATATTTTATTAACTAAACCCCCACCGCAAAAAGAGTCGTGTTATAAGTTTGACGTCGATGTTTGTCTGTCTGTGTGTATTTGTGTCTGTGACATTGTATCTCTCGAACCAATGAATCGATTTTGACATTGTTTCTTTTTGTTTGAAAGGTGAATTACTTTAGTACCCGATTTTCATTAAATGTGGCTAAGAACACTCCCGGTGTTGATTTGATGAAAATCGGGCTAATATGGCCGCCGCCACAAAATGGTGGATAACATATTTTTACACAGCTCCCTCAATATGGATATCAAATGAAAGGGTTTGACTAGTAGAATACAATGTGACAAATGTCGGGGGTAGTGAAATTAAAAATGTATGGTAAAACTGTAAGATTATTTAAATGTATACTTGTCCGATAAAGTTCCAGTCAACGGAAGTCCAAGCATGTAGCCAATGCTGTGCATTGTACCGATCAATGTTCTCTTCCAGTTTTCACATCCTAGGTTGAACTAAAATCAAGATCACAATCATAATAATAATTAATGTTTAACATATACCAGTAAGTTATGTAAATACTTTAAAAATTATAATATCTAATAAGACAAGACTATATGGTAATATAAAAACAAACAAAAAAATGTTCACCTTAATACTAGCCTACACCTTAGTACTAATATCTTGGGACATTATTCACACATGATGACATGATCCCAAATTAACCAGAGCTTGTAATATGGATACCAGATAACTGATATACCTACCACTATTATTTGTAAATACATTCTCATGTTAATAATTACACCCAGACTCAGGATAAACAGACAATGACATGTTCAGGCACACAAGACTAAACATTTTGACCGCCAGGTGAAACGTGCATAGTCGTAACCCCATCGTCATACCGTTCAGTGAAAATATGTACAAAAAATATAGGCATTTCAATATTTATTTCCTATTTTAATGCACCGATTATTAGTCACATAAATGTGACGTTGGGTATAGGGTAAGTTTTCATTTGTTACTTATTTGTAACAATGGCTTCCAAATGGTTAATCATCATAACAACTGTAATAGGTCCACTGCTAAAAGCCTCCCCCAAGATGATTCTTATGTCGTAACCGGCACGCTTAGCAGACGGGTTGGCGATAGCTGTAAGATGGTCATAGTACTCAGGAACTGCTGCCCGTCCTCTGGTCTTTCGGGTCGACTTCTACGCCCCCCACGGATGAGATGGAGTGATTATATGCTGATATTCGCAACCGTTACCAATTTTCTTATTTATTAAAATTTTCGTTCTATATATTCTTAATAGAAAATATAATAATAATTTTAATGACTGTACGTGTGGCGCAGGGGTTACGATCTAGGCACCTACATATCATTTATGTGACCCATTCTAAGTAAAGGAGTGGGTAGCGTCCTCCATCATGCGTTATAAGTTAAGAATACATACACTTAAATTCTCTTCTTCAATCTAAAATTTAGATTTTTCAACGTTATTCGTTCCTTAACAAAGGGATAAGGGAATATTCTGTATTCTTTGAAACATACATAATATAATTAATACTTACTTCGGCAACAAAGCTGTCTTTATTTTCGTAAACCCATTCATCGCAGTCTTTTACATTATACAAATCTATATTGTCATCGGAGCACAAACTGCTGTTGTCATAAAAACTATATGTTTTACATTTAAAATCGAGAGTTGAATTCAGTTTTGCTGACAAATGTCCTTTACCCTCGCATATTGAATGTATACACCTGAAAATAATAACTTTGTTATTCAGTCATACCAGTCAGTTCAGTCAGCCCTGTGGAAATTCTCGCCGTTTGATCGGTATGATCGGTGTATCCGTATGGCAACGACGAAGGCAATCTTAACATAATGCCCAAGGCATTGGCAGAAGTCTGGAGATGGTGATGGCACTGAGAAAGCTTATTAGGCGATGAAGAGTCGGGTCATTTTTCTTTTTACAGGTTTTCGGAACACCAATTACTGTGGCTGGCTTCCACTGTTGCGAAGAAATCTTTGGGCATGGCCGTGTTGAAAATTGGGGTTAACAAGTCCAGAAAAATGTATCGACACACGATTGTTAATTCATAGATTTGTACTTAAGTCGACAACTCTAAACGTTTGTTCGAGGGTCTCTAATATTGAAAGGTTCAATCTCAGATAAACCAAGGAGGTAGACTTACGGTAAGCCTCAAATCATACAGTGTTTACCCGGGGCAATTCCTTGCCTGGGGGTTAGTAGCCCGATACTATTAGGATCGGTTGGTGTTCCATGCCCGGTGCCTATCTGACTGGTAGAGACTTTGACGTCAGATTGGGTGAGTCCAAGGATAAGTGGGTATTTTATCATTTAATTTTAGCCATCAACGAAGTAACGCCATTATAATTTGTAGTTTTGTATCTTCGAAGAGTAACATTGCCTGCTTTGCTCAGAAGGGAAGTAGAACTATTGATTTTCGATTAAAAAGAATTCTGATTAAATTCATTGCGGGATCCAAGACAGTTACGGTGTTTCCCAGGGGACATGTCTAACCTCCCCTCTCAGTGTCATGTCATTGTGTGCCACTTTTGCACCTGGCTTATTGGAGCAGCAGTGGTGGGTACCAGGTCCCTCCCTGGTCCCGATTCAGAACTATACTTCTAAAAACTTGACTTGACAAAGAAGATGAAAACGTTTAGTTACCTGTAATTAACATCCTCCGCGACAAATATGTAGTTGGTGCAATAAATTGAAGTTGATAAAGCTACTAATCCAGTTAAAATCATAAATTTTATATGATACACTTCATACAGTTTAAATTCACTTAAAATATTGTCTAGGAGGTTATTATCTTCAGATTTGCTTTTATCCGTAGCTGGATTCTGCATTTTAGCCTGTATTTTGCTTTCCTCCATGGTTTTCATATGTTTTCAATATTGGCATAACTATTTTTGTGACTTGCACACTTAATTTTGTGTAACAGAACAATTCTCTGTAGCTACCATCATGTGGTCGGGAGGTATTTATGTTAATTAACAGCTTGTACATCTGATAACAACTGGCGTAACTTAAATTTTAAACACCAGTATACATATTGTAATATGTAATACTCATGGAAATAGTGGTGAGATTAAATATCGATATATGTGGTTTCCTTCTGAGAGGCAGTCATGCTCCAGAAGGAGGCCACCGAGCGGGATCGACAACGAGCCGATCCCGCTCGCAGAAGGAGTAGGCGTTGGGGAAGCGGCGGTAGTCGATAGCCCAACTCCCCTCTGGGCTGCGGTGGCAATATGAGAAGTGACCTCTAATACCGCCATGTGCAAGCAGCTCCGGGTAGATAGCGAACTGTTTGTGGCGCAGTCGCTGTGCCGGACTGGCAGGAGCCGGCAATTGGGGAGGGCAATCCAGAGCCCACCCAGGGTACGTGTCCCATCTGGGACACTGGGGGGCACTGGAGCAGCATACCCGCGTTTTCGGGGCTCCTCGTAGACACTTTTTGCATTGGCATGCGTAGGCATTCCTCCTGCCTTATAAAAAAAAAGATAACATATGTTACACACAATTACTAAAGAAAGCAAGTGAAATTATATATAATGGGTGCAATCTATAATTACAATAGAGAATAGAAAATAATAAGGTAACGATTTTGATCCTGATAGTACAAAAGTGTGCGTCACGTTATTAATATTTATTCTGTGTAAAAGTGACAAAACATCTTGTTTTAGGCGTTTAGTTGATGTTTCTGTAACATTGACCGACTATAGTTTGTCCCTAAATAGAGATAGAAAATATTCTATTTAATATTACGTGTATGGGTGGTTCTCTCAAATTTGGTTAAATTTTGACTTATTTTTGTAAGTGATGTTTTTACATAATTATCAGTAATGTTTTTATTCTATGCTGTGGGTATAGCATCCACTTTGCTGGATCTAAAATGGCCTGTCACTTTACTAAATATTTTAAGAGATATTTATGATTTAACAAAATTTGTGTTCTAGCGACTGACGAGACGTGCTAGGGACTGACGCCAAACCTGGTTATCATGTCAAATCACATTTTTATTGTAAAATCAACTATAAAAACACAAATACGTCAGATATCATATCTAATTATATCAATAAACAGCCTAATTAAGTAGTAATTATTTATGTTAATTTCGAGTGCAGAGTCTTCGATTGATCTGAGACCTACAATTGAGTGGGTGCACAATGTTTGTTTTCTCCATGCTCATTATCAGACCCACGTTGAGAAAACTTTGCTGAGGTTTTCGAGCATTATACCGAGGTCTTCCAAGGTCTCACCCATGAGTAGTCCTGGTATATCATCGGCACATCGAAGGAGAGTGATGTTCTCGCTATTAACATTGATACCAAAACTTTTCCGGTCCACAAGCATAAAAACGTCTACCAATGCAGTGGTGAACAGTTTCGGAAATAAAACATCTCCCTGTCTGACGCCTCGCTGCAATTGGATAGGTTTCGAGTTCTGGTCCGGACTGAAATAGTGGCATCCTTATACAAACATTTTAACACTGGGATATAACGGCAGTCGATTTGGCGCCTTTGGAAAGATCTCAGCATGGCCCAGGTACTTAACGATCGAATCGAATCAAAGGCTTTCTCATAGTACTCATGGCTGCACATACAGCACAGTGGCTGGTTATGCTCTTCGGTCTTCTGTTTAACTTTTCGCAGCGTACGTATGTGGTCTATGGTGTTAAAGTCTTATCAATAGCTGGCTTGTTTGGGAGGCTGGAACTTGTCAAAACTACCCGAGAAACGATTCGTAATGACCCTCGAAAACAACTTCTAAACATGGCTCAGCAGTGTAATCTCTCTATAATATAATTCTTCAATAAGGTTTTGTTGCCCTTTTTGAAGAAAAGCACTATTTGAACCTGTGCGAAGTGTCACGACCACACTTCTGTGCCAATCTTTGCCGTTGTGCGTTTGACCATCTAGTATGACGGAGTTAAATTGTTCTGAAGGGCCCGTAGGATTGGTGTACCACCCGTATTGTTGTTCTTAACTTGTTTGAGAGCTACTCTACTCTCGCACAGGCTGAAGTCCGGGATGTCTTCGGTGTAATATTGGGATAGTCGTGAGTTTCAATGACTAAGTCCTTCCTCTTCAGTATACTTTATCTTTTTTCCGTTGATCAATACTCCTCCTTCTAGCTTCAGCTCCTCTTTCATTATTGAATAAAGGAACCTCAGGAATAATTTCCTCGTCCGACGCGACGTATTTTGGTAACAGTGTATGTGTCAGTGTTTTCAGAAATCTTTTGTTTTTTTTTATATTCAGATGAATAGGCTACCCATTTTTTCCTTGCTTTTCCGGGCGCACTCGTAGTCATGTCTTTTACACCTTCCCGTTGTCCTTTATCATTTCTCTTAAGATGTTTTAGTCGTTCTTTTTCTTTGTACTCTGCCAGCAAAACAGGTTAAATATTTCAAATTGCCTCATTGCCTGTTTAGACTTTTTTTCGCAAATTCCTCTTTAGACAATATTGTTTTCTTTTAAGGCGCCATATTTTTCAACAAATATACTGGTATTATGTTTAAAACCATGTATCACATGGTATGACCATCAGTCCCTAGATAGGCGTCAGGCTCTAGTCACTCTTACGACTAGGGCCTGACGGTCTAGGGTCTGATGAAATGAAACAAAATCACATGTAACCTATTATCTATACAAATAAATAAAATTGGAGTGTCTGTTTGTAATATTGAAATAACCGGTTTTTACTACATAAATATGAATATATATACGGTACATACACCAAAATAACATTTTTACAATTTTTGTCTGTCTGTCTGTCTGTTTGTTCCGGCTAATCTCTGAAACGGCTGGACCGATTTTGACCAGACTTTTATTGGCAGGTAGCTGATGTAATAAGGAGTAACTTAGGCTAGAAAAAGTCTTTTATTTTACTAAAAAAACAAAAAAAAACGAAATAAACTAATTAACACGCGGACGAAGTCGCGGGCACAGCTAGTTTAAAATAAACATCAAAACCAATAGGCGGTTAAAATAACAAGGCGGACCAAACACGAATTTACAAAAAAACTTCGTTTAAAAAAACCGACTTCAAAAACTAAAAAGTATAAAAAAATATCTTAATAAAGATTTAATTTAATACATCACTTATAATATAATATTAATGAAATAATATAATTTGTATGTGCTGCCTATTGATAGGTTTGAAGTCGGTGCCAAGCCAAATGTAATAGTAGGTACCACACTCGGCGCGTGTTACTTTCAGCGGGATAGCTTCGTATTTCTACACAAACAACCCAAGCGTGCAGACGTCGTTGACGGTCGTCATATATTTTTATGATACAGTTTCATCTGTTTCATATTATTCTTTAAGTTTATTTACTTAGGTTAATCTTTAGTGTAGGAGTTTCATCGCAAAGTATGAAAGCTGTATGTAATATTAACTTTTATTTTGCTTAGGGCTTGGCACCGACTTCAAACATATCAATAGGTAGCACATACAAATTATATTATTTCATTAATATTATATTATAAGTGATGTATTAAATTAAATCTTTATTAAGATATTTTTTTATACTTTTTAGTTTTTGAAGTCGGTTTTTTAAACGAAGTTTTTTTTATTTGTTACTTTTTAGTGTCTAGCTATGGTTAGGACTTCGAAAGGTGCCGCGCGCCTCAAAACCATAGATCCCAACAAACGAGAACGGAAAAAAGAAACATCTTCCGAAAAAATGTTGTTCGAAACTCTTTTTCACGTTCTTGTGGCACAGTGAATGATCTAAAAGACCGTTTGTAAAGTAAGAAAAACTACATAAAATTACGTTCACTCTAAGAAAACTTACACAGTACGAGTCTAGACTAG
The DNA here is from genome assembly GCA_951640165.1 of Pseudoips prasinana. NCBI lineage: Eukaryota > Metazoa > Arthropoda > Insecta > Lepidoptera > Nolidae > Pseudoips > Pseudoips prasinana. The sequence continues at coordinate 14,230,748 of OX621239.1, forward strand.
CTAAGATTTATGAAAGTCTGAACAGCAAGCGCATAGGTTAGGTCGTATATATGACCATCTAGCTAACGAGTCTGTGTGCTGAGGGCTTATACACTAGATCTTATTATGCATCGAATGATCTTATGATCGAATAGCCATCTAGTCTGCTGAACAGAGGGTATAGGTCTATGAAGACTAGGTCTTATTAATGATCGATTAGCCAACGAGTCTACTGAGCAGAGGGCTGATAGCCTAGGTCTTATTTATCATTGATTACCTAGATAATGAGTCGGACTCGCCCGTGAAAGGCGGAATGTTTCTTTCCGTAGCAGCAAGTATTTGAGTTGATAGAATGGAAGGTAAATTGCGGTTTACGATTTATGACGCATTAAAAAAACTACTTACTAGATCTCTTTCAAACCAATTTTCGGTGGAAGTTTGCATGGTAATGTACATCATCTATTTGTTTTAGTTTTATGATTCTCTTATTTTAGAAGTTACAGGGAGGGTGGATGGGGGGGGGGGGGGGTATTTTACGCCTTTGGAATTGTCTCTCGCGCAAACTATACAGTTAAGAAAAAATTATATTATAAACCTCAATATCATTTTCGAAGTCCTATCCACTAAAATCCCCCCCGGGCGTAAAACTTAATAATGTTACTGTAAAACGCAAAATATCAACCTGTTATTTGGGTTTAGTTTTAGAAAAGAATTTCTCGTTTATAGAACATATTAAATCAGTTGGGGAAAAAGCTAAGCGAAACTTTTTTGCACTTACAAGGATATCGACGGCAACCTGGGGCCTCTCTTTTAATACTCTTAAAATCATTTACGGGGCAACCTATCTTGGGTGTATATGCTACGGCTCGCCTGTGTGGGCTGATAGGGCTACCATCGGAGCTGCTCGCCGTAAATTACTACATAGCCAGAGGTTGGCGTTGATATTTCTGTGTAAAGCCTATAGAACAGTGAGCACAGAGGCCCTACCTGTCCTAGCGGGTGTACTACCGGTTGATCTTGAAGTACAAAGACGAGCAGCAATGTATTATTCTACGCGCGATAATTTAGAAAATGATTTCTTATCATTACGCGACCGTGCGAAAATAACCAGGCTATTTATGCCAATAGCTGACTTAAATAACGAACTACTAAATGAATGGCAATGTAGATGGAATACGTCAACCAAGGGTCGCCATCTGCACCAGTTCTTTCCGGACGTACGCGAACGGTTAAATAAAACTTGGCTAATCATAGACCATTGTGTTGCACAATTTCTTACCGGACACGGCAATTTTAAAAGTAAATTGTATAGTTTCAAATTAGTATCTTCACCAATCTGTCTGTGCTCAACATCCAGTAACGAATATGAACAAACTGCTCACCACATCCTGTGGGAGTGTGATCTCTGGCAAAATCAGCGTGATATTATGTTAAACAGCTTGCAACCAATATCTGGAGTAGTTTATTATACGGATCTTGTAGCAACAAGGAACAACTTCCGTGCGTTTAAGCGTTTTTGCCATACCTACTATTGGAATCAAATATAACAGCTCACTTAGGACCCTTAAATTGATCCTCGGTGCTTTTGCAGCTGGCTTCTCTAGTTGCAAATCTCTCATTTTATGAGGCTATAGCCTCTTTACATCATTCTGTCTCCCGCTTTGCTCTGGAGGGAAGTGGAACTATTCATTTTCTAACTCCTCCTTTTTTCTGTTTCTGATTAAATTCGTTGCGGGATCCAAGACAGTTAAAGCGATTCCCCGGGACATGCCTGAGCTTCACCGCTCAGTGTCATTTCATTGTGTGCCACTGTTGATCCTGGCTTACAGGAGTTGCAGTGGTGGGTAAGAGGGAGGGACTAGTCCCGATAAAAAAAAAAAGTCCTATCCATAGATACCCCACATGTATAGTTTAATGATTTTTTTTTTAATTCAGTTCTAAGTAAGTATAGGGAACCCCCAAATTTTATTGTTTGGTTTTCTATTTTTGTGTGAAAATCTTTATGCGGGTCACGGAATACATCTGCTGACCAAGATTCGACAGTATAGTTCTTATAGTTTCGGAAAAAATGTGGCTGTGACATACGGACGGGCAGACATACAGACATGACAAATCAAGAAGAACCTTTGTGAAAGACATTTGGCTACAGAACCCTAAAAATGCCAGCTATTCCGCATCAAACTAAAGAAGAATCACGTAAATCGGTTCATAAATCTCAGCGTAATCGGTGTACGTACATAAAAAAATACGCTGGTGCCAAAAGGTGCGCCTACATGCACTTCCAAAAAAAAAGCTTATACGTGCGTATTAAACGCTAGTCGTCTGAAATTGTTGTTTATGTTCATGCCAAGACACACTTGAACAGGATGAGTCTAGCTTGACGAGCTAAGATTTACAAACGTCTGTGCATCATCGACATCGTCCACTTAAACAAAAAATTTCATACAAAAATGTCCATAAAATGAAAACTACTGGACCAATCTATATAAAATTTATGGGACCAAATGGCAACTATTCCGCATCAAACTAAAAAAGAATCACGTAAATCGGATCATAAATCTCCGAGTAATCGGTGTACATACATAAAAAAAAAATACCGGTGAACTTGAGAACCTCCTCCTTTGGAAGTCAGTTAAAAAGTAATGAGATCATTTAATCATTAACTGTCTTTGAAAGGACTTACCTAGGGCCTGAGAGTTTGACTGGCACAACATGTATAAAAAAATGGCTGCTGCGATTTGGGTCGTGTTCACAACAAACTTTACACCGATGCTATCGGAATCATTAAGTTATGAAAAACGCCTTATGCTTGGTTGCCGCGTGTTTTCGAATTTCGTCAATGACTAGGGCCTGATATTTTTTATCGATTACACCTTTTGCCTTGAAATAATGTTATGAATTAAATCGTAATGACAAGGTTAGTCACGTAATAATAAACAAGTTTCATGAGAATTAAATCAAATTATTCTTATAGATTTATAATTACAATGGAATGATTACTAAATTTGGGAGATCTTACATGGCTAGGGACATAAAGAATATTATTATATGTATCAAAATATCAAGACTTTATAATGCTGCTTAGTAGTTTTAAATATTGGATAAAATTAAAATAAATATGAGAAAATTGTTGCTTACACCAAGTTAACCAATTTTTGAATAATCACCCAAATATATTATTTTTATAAACCCCAGTTTGCAAAAAAAAACGATATAATTTAAATGCAGTTTTCCCCGCGTTTAATTTTATAAATCATACTTTATTAATCCAGGATATCTGCCAACTCCATACCGAATTTAATTAAAATCGCTCCAGCCGTTTTGAAGTGGAGAAGTGACAAACATACACACATCGCACACTCACAAACTTTCGCCTTTATAATATTAGTGTGATGAGCAAACGATATATTTAAAAAGATTTGGACAACACTAGTGCACTCAACGCGGCGTCGATGAATTCACCATAACTTTTACTAAGTTGTCATTACGTAGGATCTAAGGGCGGTTTTCAAATAGCATGTGTTACCTCTAACGTATCGTCAACAATAAATATAGTTTAAATATTCTTATGAAAATTAGCATATGTTTAAGAAGGACATACTTACGATAATACTTAGAGGTATTCTTTCGCAACTGTCCAATCAGTTCCAGATATTTACTTTGTAGAATGTTATGATCAGTATTAATGTTTGATGAGGTTAACGTATTTTTGTTATTACTATGGTAATTAACATATCCAGAAATTAAGACGTCCTCTATTTAAATGACTCACCCCAATGGCTTGTTAGTTCACGTTAAAACAGTATCAAAAATCATTGAATACAAGACTTGATAAAAACTAATAAATAAAAATGAAGCACGTTTTCTCCTCATAAAACAGTTTCTGAGGAAACACTTTCAATAATTAATTAACTGCCTAAGACCCTATTTATTAATTTATAGCTTGAATGATTTCATGAACATGATCTTATTGTAAGTATTTATTTAGGTTTTATTAGATTTCATAAATTGCCTTTACTAGAACTATAGTAAAGGAAGTTGTCGTTGTGACGAATACGGCTTTGAAGGTATAATAATAATAATCCTACTTGTATGCATGTATAAATGTATGGATTTATGGACGTTTGTTACTTTTTCACGCAAAAACTACGTAACGCATTTTGATGAAACTTTGAAGTAATAAATATTTATAAAGTTTAACGCAGATAAAACCGCAGGGCACAGTAGTTAGTATTTTATATTTAAAAAGTAATTTTCTCGTTTTCCGAATATGAACAAACCATCCTAATTAAACCGTTTTTCTTTTTTATTATCTAATCTCTTGGCGCATCAGAACGGAGATAGGCTATATGTCTGTCCAGGCGCAGGGCCGACAGTTTTATGTGTGTACCAAAGCATAGGGTGAAACACTACAAATCTCCGAGAACCGAACCCCAGTCTCAATAAAACACTAAGAGGCAGTGAAGCGTTTACGATCGCTATTATTAGATTCACCCAACCTTGCCTATTGTTAACAAATACTCGTGAAGCATACAATGTACTACCACTAGATGGACGTAATTGATCATAATTGGCAATGGTTTATTTACTATTCCAAGGAAACCATCTTCGAAGAATTAAACAGTTTAACATTACCCATTTAACTGTAAAGTTTAAATGACTACAATTGTTATAAATATTTCATTTGAATAGATTGTTATAAAACCCATTTAAAGTTGCAGTTGCCTTTTAAAAAATCAGTCTGGCATTGTGATGTTTCGTGATCAGAGAGTGCTAAGTAGTGAATATTATTCTATCAATAGAAAATTTTTAACCAACTATTAAAACTAAGCATTATATTTTTGTGTAGTAGGTACAATAAAACAATGGTGTACTAAAAAACTAACGGTTATTTTACACGTCCAAATTCACCAGTGTACTTCTGAATACGATAAGAAAAAATATTTTTCTTTTCATAAACTTAGTTGAATTATACTGAATTATTAATATGTCATCGGAATAATAAATCTACACGCTTACTTTAATATATAATCTACATCTACTCCTTTTTTTGTCAAACATGTATCAATGTTATTTTTGAGTACTGTTATTTTTGAGTACTGTATTTTTAAGGTTATCGAAAAACGGAAAATTTGTATGCCCAGGTTTTACTATGCCTATGACATTAAAAAATTTAGCTACATTTTGTTTTTGTTTTTATATGAACTGATTTTGAAATTATTTTTTAATGTGAGATTTTCTCATGTAGTTTTGATTCAATTCGGAATCGGATATCAGAATCGAATTCGGAATACCGACTTATAATTTAAAAAGGAAAGTCGAAATCCGTGAAAAATTTTATAAAACAGCATTTTATATTGATAAGTTCTAGGTAAATTACCCTATTAATTAATCCAAACCATTTATTCGATATTTAATTTTCAAGGTCCTATTTTTTTCATCTTAAAGATTATTTATCTTTGTGTTTGTAGAGCAAATAAACCAGGCTCTTTTAATTAGTTCGCGTTTGCAAAGTACGCCCGCAGTGTTTGTTGTAGTTTTCAATTTAGTTTGATTTACGAAAACCGACATTGAATAGAATATAGGTAGTTAGAACAAATGTCTTACATATATGTTTTGGTTATATTTATTATTGTAGAAATTCGTTATCGTTGACACATGAAAGTATATGTAAGCCACTTAAACTCTTAAAATTTTTGGATTTAGCATCATAATGATTATATTGAAAATATTTTAATTAATTATTGAATAAAAAGTCAATGAATGAAAAAAATGTGAATTAATGAACTGAACTGAGGTTAACTTGTAGTTGTGGAAATTAAATGGAAAATTAATTCAAATTATATTAATTTAATTAATAAAATTTGAATGGGAACTATATTTTAACTTTAACTTTCATTGCAAACGATTCTCATTTATTTTCTGCTATGGAAAAAGTTATTGTACTTTCTTTTTGTCTCACTATGTATACTTTCTTGGTGAATCATTGGAATAAACGGTTGTACGGTACGTTGTGTACTGGTATAGACTTCTGCCCTACACCTAAACAGCACGTTTATCTCTTTATAGGATTCAGTCCATTACTAAACTGTTCCTAATCCATTACTAAAAACTTTTAGCTGAAAAAGATAAAAAATATTTAATTTGTCATCAACTTTAACTGTGAATTAATAATTCATCACTGTTTCTCTGCGATAGAGTACTGTAAATTAATATCATGGATCTAGGCCAAGTTCTTAACCACTCAACGATGTAATTGTAGATCAAATTTTCTAGTTGATTACCATGTGTTAATCTCTGATTGCCTTAAGACGTATGTTCTACAAGAAATACTATGGGGCAAATAGTTATTGTTTTTTGTTTTAGTAGTCCTAGATCCGTGATATCAATTTACAGTACATTATCTTGAACACCTGCATAATTCGAAGAAGGCAAATTACCAGAGAAATTTAAAATGTGAATATTCTTATCATCCCGTGGGCTAGTGGCGTTCCCATCGGATACATGATAGAAAAAAACGCAAACGAGTGATGCTCTGAGAACTGCAATGGAATAATTAATTATATTAAAAATCAATTAAATCTATAAAATTATAATAAAAGGTGTACTTAAGAACAAGAAAGCGTAATAAATAAAAGCATGGATCCTGAACAGAAAAATAATGTCGTTATGCGAAAACGATCGAAAGTTACTAGAACACTCACATATGAATCGATTTGCGTTAAAAAATATACTTCAATGGATTCATTAAATTGTGATATAAATTTATCGGCATACGACAAGACAAACAATATAATAGCAAATGTTAAAAAAGAACTAGAAGAAAAAAAATCATTATTACACACTGCCAAGTCTGAAATAGATAAGATAAAGTTAGAAAATAATAGTCTCCAGAAAACAATTGACGAGTTGACAACCTCACACGAACAACTGAAGAAAATGTATGCAGAAAATTTGATTGCCTCAAAAAGCAGAAACATTAATGGTTGTCATTGGTTATGTGAAGATTTGAATTCTTTAATTGGTGAGGTATGTTTATTGTTTTGTTATATGTTTTAAATTACGCTAAGTAACCACCATGAAGCGTAAGCGGTGTAAACCGTATCGAAAATGTTTAACCTCACGTATTCATGGGTGCAGAGGCCCATCTCATCTTATGAAAACGTAGGGATAACACTTTCTATTTTCACGCCGACCAAGGTTTTATGTCAAAACGAATAATTTGTTTTGAGCCTGCTTTGTTGAATAATTTGTTCTTAGTGACATGGGAGATGATAGCTCCCACGCCACTAAAACCATGTTAAGTCATTGGTCCCGAATGTCATGAAAATATCTAAGTTAATCGGTACAGGAAAGCAAATATTTCTATTACAAGTTACGTATGTTCAGGTTAGATAGCTGTAGAACATTTAATTCTGGTAGTTAGGCGCAATAGGTTAGACGGGAATACGAGGCAATAGAAATGAAAATTAGCTAGGACGAAAAATAATAAAATAACATTACAGCTTTATAACAAAAGGTTTAAGAAGATGCTGAAACAATAAGAATAATAATTATAAATTAAAATGTTTTGAAGCATGGAGATGATAGTACACCTAAATTGTTTTATAAATGTCCAGTTGTCACTGTGTAGGTGTCTCTTATTTGTGCTATTTCTAATTAAATTAACTTTTTATGTTCTAGTTTGATGAGGGATATCATCACTGGAAAACCATTTATTCGAGCATTGTAAACAGTATTGGCTGCATGATCAATCTACTCATAATGGGTCCTTTGGCGGATAAGTAAAATGTTTTTTTTCTATTGTTATTGATATTTGTATGGACGTCTATTTCACACGTTCACATTTATTTTTTATTTTAGGTTCAAAAGAAAGAAGTTAGTAATAATAATGACCCTGGCAGCATCCATCTGGTGGCTAGAACACGGTATAGCAAATCCGTTTGTGGTCTACATTATTTTAGAACTGGCCGAAGCCTTATTTGGTGATAATTATGCATCAACATCATTATTGGGTAGGTAAGATTTATTTTTACGTATCTCATTTCGATGATTGCTTTTTATATCATACCTTGTTCAACTGCAGATAATGTGGTACCGCGTGGGACCAAAATGGTTACTTGGGTTATTATGTAAATGAAAATTCTTAGCAGCAGCCTGGAGTTAGTAACCCTGTAAGGGGGAGGTGTTATACCCTTGAGCCTCGGAGTGCGCGTAAAGCCACAGGTCCTGCATCTTGTCTTCGGTCCTGTCCAGTAAGGCGTTCCATAAGATCATGCGTCTGAGGAATTAAAAGTGTACCTGTAATTGTACTATAACATGTCCTGCGAAGAAGACCGCTATGGCTGAGACTCAAACACGAGAATAGTGTTATTATTATTTATTTACAAGATTTACACTACATAGGCAACCAATTCCAGAAAAATCAAATAAGTAGTATAATAAAACAAACTAATAACAACAGTTAAGCAAGAATCTAGGCATCATATACCTTTTAAATGTAAATATTAAATTGGCGAATGTATTAGTGAATAGATTAAATCAACACGCGCGGTACGGAAGACGCAGCATGGGCTGCAATTCAGCACCAAGACACGGCTTGCAGTCGGTATTTTCTACCACCTAGATAATTATATTCGGTGCGATTAAATATATTCGGTGCGTAGGGTCGAATCAGCTCATTATGGATGTCAGGAGCATCAGTCAGGCCTTTTAATAGTTTAAGCATAACGCCTACCTGGTCACATGCCCTTCTTGTCGCCAGCATGTGATATCCCAGACATCTTAAGAGAAACTAAGTAGGATAAAGGAACAGACAGCAATCAAGAGATCTTCTGTAAAGGAACCGCAGGATTTTTTTGCACTTTTGGGAAGACTTGTATAGTGTGCCTCGTAAGATTCCTTATAGAAGAACTAGCTTCTAGCTTGGTTCGGATAAGTGTGCTGTATAAAATCCTAGTTAAAAGTGACCATGGCAAGTCAGTTTCTGGCCAAATCTTCATGTTGCTTGATCTAGTTAATCTAGTATCATTAATTTTATTTTCGAAATTAATATGTGACATTTATAATTAATTTTACAAAATTTACTATTGTCTTTAAGTATTGTTAATTAGAAACAGATTTTATACTAGTAATATTATAAACTAACTTTAGCCGACGACTTCTTCCGCATAAATTATTCGGTTTTGTTAATTTATTTTAGCTAGTTGTTCTAGCTATCATATTACTTTTTATAATGTCAGCTAATTCAGCTTCCTCATAAGCCAGCCATTTTAAATGGCTGGCTTATGAGGAATGGACACAGACAGACAGTTTTTTGTTATGAGTACGTACCGTATAAACTTTTGTATCTATTTATTAAAAGGTATTTTGATATACCAAACAGATACTTATTTGTTTCAAGTTATATGGAATATATCCTTAGACCCGCTCAATGCCTTTTATAATTTATTTTATTACGCATTTTGACCTTGTATCACCTTATACAGGTTAACAGATCCCACTACTGAGTAGTCTCCTAAGTTTTATTTTTACCTTTCGTCGTTGAGCCAGTTTGAGGTATTATTTCTGTTCAAACATTCCATCGCTCCTACGTCGACTAACGAGAACGTTTAAATTATTTATACAGCTTGATAAGACAACAGTTAAAATTTTTAGAAAACTAATATAACACGTTTTATTTTGGGTCAGTAAATACAATATTGTATTGTATATAAGAATTATAATCATTCCGCAAAAAAAGTAATATATATATTTAATTTTGTCAATGATACCTATTATTAAGAGAAAAAAAATGAAAAGAGGCAAGTCCAGAATAGTAACATAAAATGCTAATTTAATTCCAGGTCAAGTATTTATTGCGACGTCCCTTTTTGTCATGAGCAAATACGTGAACACATCGGTGATATTTCCCAGATGTTTACGTAAAACTATGCATGCTTTATGGTCGTTATTTGGTCGAGTTGCAGCAATCTTGGCACCACAAACTCTATTATTGGTAAGTACTTATTTTTTCTGCTGGAGAAGGTCGCACTTTGTAACAATAAACACGAAAATATTTTTATTTATTTTTTACGAATAAATTGTGACGAAAGGAAAAAGCGTTATGCTTCCTTTGTGCAACTTTTACTCTCTCTGTTTGAACAAAATCCTATGGGACTACCTTGTTTTTATAACGTATCCTCGATATTTGCAGAATTCTGCAGGTGCTTTTCATGCTATTGAATAATTAAATCATAAAAAAAATGCGTTCAATAATTTTAAAAAAATCGCTTCACTATTTAGGAGACTGAACATTTCCAAAATCATCCGAACAGGTGGCGGAGACCTTACATTCTCAGATTCTGATGACTTTTATGCAGAGAGTAATACGTTGAGAAACTATCTACAGATCTTAATAGAGACTTCTGCATTGCATTTATTATTGCTACCTTCGAGCATTACTCCTACCATTAAGCTACTTTAACTAACATTAATCTTCTCTTCCCAAATACCGCAGTGACTCAAGTCAAATGTCTTCCACCAGTGTGTGTTGCTAGTAATGTCTTATGGAACTCAAAAATAAGCCTAAGTACACGTACAGAGCAATGGAGAGAGCAATGCTCGGTGTATCCCTGGGTAGGCAAATCAGAAACGTCGAAATCCGCAGGCGAACAAAAGTAGCCGACACAGCCCAAAGAATTGCCAAACTGAAGTGACAGTGGGCGGGGCATATAGCTCGTAGACCCGACGGCTGCGGGGGCAGAAAGCCCCCGGATCTCGGGTGGCGATCATGAACCGGAATACGCAGCGTGGGCAGGCCCCCTACAAGGTGAAGTTACGATCTTGCAAGGGTCGCTGGAAGCATTCAGCGGCTTCCCGCGACCTTGTCTTGTTCTGCTTAGAACGCGGCCCGCAGGCAGCACAAGACCGGCTATTGTGGAGATTCAATAGAGATTCAGTAGATGTCTTTCGGCTGCGATGATGATTTATTTTTTACTAGCTGTGCCCCGCGGTTTTACCCGCGTTAAACTTTATAAAATATGGCCTATGTGTTATCCTAACTATAAAAATTAGCCTAAGTTCTTTCTCAGGGTCTAGACCATCTGTATACCAAATTTCATTCAAATCCGTTCAGTAGTTTTGGCGTGAAAGAGTAACAGACAGACGGACAGACAGAGTTACTTTCGCATTTATAATATTAGTTTGGATTTATGTAATTACAATTTATTTTAGACAGTGTAAATCCATATAATTCTTAGTATTATAATAGCTTAATACTATGTTAGTATATTAAATGGATGCATAATGGACGGTCACCGTAGCCTGGTTGGTAGTGCTCCTGCCTACTAAGCTGGTGGTCCCGGGTTCGAATCCCGGTAAGTGCAAATATTTGTGTGATGAGCACGAATATTTGTTTCTGAGTCATGGAATTTTTCTATGAATATAAGAATTTATCTATCTATATAAGTATGTATATCGTCGCCTGGTACCCATAGTACAAGCTTTGCTTAGTTTGGGGCTAGGATGATCTGTGTGACATTGTCCCTAGATATTATTATTATTATATAGTTCGTAGTAAAAAAAAAACTTATTTTAACGAGTAAGTTTATCTTTCGCAGATGAGGTACTGGTATGGGTATGGTCTTCCATCAGTCATAGTGGGAGCTCTATCTGTGATAGTTGGTGTCTCAGTGATGTTGATCCCGGCGTCTACCAACTCTGCGAATCCTGAGGCTGGCCATGAGGCAGAAGAAGATCGATCTAAGAAATCAGATGATCAAAATGATGTGAATTATAATTCTTCAAGGTTTCGTTGAACTGTCGACTTATGCAATGAACAAGGAAATTGTGTATAAAGTATTGGATTGCAATCGTCATACCTTTTAATTTCAGAAAAAAATAACAGTGATGGTATAAAAGTCTACGAAGACCTTCATGTAATGTTTATTTAATTGGTCTTAGCCGATTTGCATATCAGGATAATCGATTTTATTGAAGTGTAATCGATAATTTTGTTATCAGTATAATAATTTTATCTGAGGATGGGAATATTGGATCTAAGTCAGATAGCGCTCTCATACTTAGCTTAGTTATTTACTTATTGGTTTTTTAATATTATACATACGCAATAAACGCATAAACCATTTAATAGTCTTGTTTTCTTAGCAACTAACTAATAGTTGGAAGCCGATGGATATGGTTAGCGCAAGACTTGTCATTGTTGGAAGCCTTTGTCCAGCAGTTGACGCCTTTCGGCTATCATGAGGATTATGATGATCTCTAATTTCGTTGAAGATTAAATTTTTTGTTCTACTTAATCACTATTAAAATAGGATTAATTATTAACGACGTTCACTGCTGGACTAAAGCCTCCCCAAAATATTTCCATAATGGACTTGTGTCCATAATTTGCAGGATATGCCACAATCGCACAGAGAGAGAGACTCTACGGCAGTAGAGTCTCTCTCTCTATGCGTTCTCTGGGAGGTATACACTCGGGTCGACTTCTAGGCCCCCACGGGATAAAATGGGGTGGCGATATTCTATGCCGTCAACCACACAGCATTAATTATATTTAAATGTTTGGAGTCCTAACTTAGTTATATACCTACTCGGTTTTTATTTCGAGACTATCTCAAGGCAATGGAAATAGTTTCTCCAAATGTTCTCAAATTAAACTTTAAACTCTTTCTAAATTTCCAGTTTTAAGTAGGTACGCAGTTTCCATTAGAAACGGATTCTATTTGCCCAATATTTACAAGCAACTTCAGACAATAGTGATTGCATTTACAATTTTGTAGGCGTTTGAAAGGATGAATGTGAATTTAAATTAAAACACAAGGCAATGAAACTGTTTATTCTTCAGAAAAAATGAAAGATGTTGAGACATTATTCGGTATGCATTAGAAACGGAATCTATTTGCCCAATATTTGCAAGCAACTTCAGAAAATAGTGATTGCATTTACAATTCTATAGGCGTGTGAAAGTATAAATGTGAATTTAAATTAAAACAAAAGGCAATTTTTTTAAATTAAACTGTATGTTCTTCAAGAAAAAAAAGATGTTGGGACAATATTTAGCATGACTCTTTCATAAGAAACATTTTGGAAGTAAAATTATATGCGAAGAAAAATCGGGCCACGCCAAGGATAACTTGGAAGTAGGGTCGTATTGAAAAGTCAAAGGGCATGCTGAAGAAATTCTTCTTCGGTTCTTAAACTAAATAGATAACTCAGCAGAAGATATATCTAATGTGAAAAAGCAGGAGAACATGTGAACATAAATAATAAAGTAACGGCTTTATATCTGAACTTCTGAACAACTATTATAAAATCAAAGATAAGATATTTGTGTGTTTTTAAACACAAAACTGCTTTATTATTTCATCAGTGAAATGGTCGTAGCAAAAATTACATTAATGTGAACCAAGGTAACTGAAATATGCATATAAAAGTAAATATCTGGAGTTTATGCTAATTTACATATCTTTATGTCTATCCAGTGCGAAGCTGGCGCAGGTCAGCAAAACATAATATACAAAACATAATAAAATCAACAGACTTAAGTTTTTTATAAAACTACGTTTACTCTACAAATTATTCTGGTAAATGATACGGAAACTGTTTTGAGGTTTTTAAAACATTTCAATAAGATCCGGGACTCTGGAAGCAAACTGAGGTGTGTGCTTAGTGTGCATACATACGTAATCCACATTCTACATCCTCATTTTTACCGCAATATCGATATCTGCCACATTGGATAAATAGATTTTTGTTGAAGATATGACCTCCGAAAAAAGGCCTGTTCCTAACTGCCGAATGAAGCAATTTACTAAATATACGTGATTCGAATTCTACTAATTTGTAAATACACTTTTTTTTGTACAACTAAGACACTGCTAACTTATCCAAAACTAGGCAGAGTACGCATGTAATACGGCATGACAACATATTCAAAAAGGTTAATACATTTATAATACAGATAAATAACACCCACATAGATCAAATAATCGTCCACATCACGCAAAGATTTATCCTTGGATGGAACCGAACCCACTAACTCTGGTTTAGTAGCCAGGATTATTGATCACTGGACCAACAGACCAGTCATGGAAGCATAGAAGGCTGGAAGTATACAAATAAAATAACACTACGTCATTCATTGGTTTTTAACCGAATTCCTAAAACGTTTTCCAAAACGAACTGAACGAACACAGTCATAGACAAGGTGAAGTAGTGGACATAATTTAAGGATACAATCTGCATATGTACAGACGCCAGCACATCCAGCTACCCCAATCTTACACATTTCTTATATAGATTTTCAATTTTATCACAAAAGCATAAGGTTCATTTTCGATTGGAGAAATTTGGCAGATTGGGGTAGTTTGATGTGCTGGCGTCTGCACCTTAACAAATTGTAGAAAATCGGTTTACAAAATAAGTAAAAATATAAAACACTTTCCATACATATGTGCTGATCGTTTGACGTAGTTTGTATGAAGAGTAATTTTGCGTGATATGCAGACTGGTGCTCTGCAAGTTGTTTAATGTCATAGGCATGTTAAGGTTCTTAACTTATAAGCACTGCTTCTGTTACACCTTGAATATTGTTGATATGTGATGTCTGTTTACTTGATGAAACAGGAGAACTTCTAGATACGTTCGAACGACTGCATAACTTATAAATCCGTTTCGTTTTCAGCCTACTGAAGTATGAACACGTGTCGGAGTTCCAGTCGCAATTGAAGTGGCTGCCTACTCACTCGGCAGCGTCGGGACTGTCATATCCTTTCTCTGCTCAATTATATTCCATGTTTCATAACTCTGTTGCTTCTTCTTATCTTCATGAACGCTTTGAGTAGGTATCTAGTAGAAAACCTTGTCAAACAGCTACTTCTGTTCTTCTTAGTACTCCTTCCCATATTTCCAGCCGCAATTATGGTTCATTAATTGTACATGCAGTACAACTTTGGAATTCTCTACCACATTCCGTTCAGTCACTCTTGCTACTCGTAGAGTAGAACGTGCGTAACTGTGATTTTTTAAGAGCAGAACTAATGATCACTTCTTAACTCTGTAATTTATATAAATATAATAGGTATGACAAATATGAACGTGATATATAATAGATATAAATATATTTAGTACTTGTTTGTATATTTATAAGGTATCGTATGTAAATATTAGTGTGTATTTTATCAATATTTGTACGCTAGGAGGTATTTAATAAAGTTATTTCGTCGTACACTGCCAAAGCTACTAGCTAAAGACAGACGCCAGGACATCCAGCTACCCCAATCTGTCAAATTTCTTTTATAGATTTTCACCTTTAGATATCACATGAGCATAAGGTTCACTTTTAATTGGGGAAATTTGACAGATTGGGGTATCTTGATGTGCTGGCGTCTGTACATAGGTGAGCCTCATTCATTAATGTTTTCCTGTAAACCATACCGTAGCTAGTAATATTACAAATATGAAACTTTGTATATATTATATGTTACTCAATCACTCTAAAACGGAAAATGGAATAAGGTTTTCGAATCCATGAATGAACACAGAGGCTATGGAGGGAAATAACACTGCGAGTTGGAGCTAGTATTGTATAAAAAACCCAAGGAATTCTTAACTCATTAAATAGGTTAACAGTTAAACTCTTTATCGTACACTTCAAACAATAATATGAAGCGAGAAAAACATTTTATTAATTATAATAGTACAGTGAACGTCATTGTTGTGTACACATTGACCTTAAGAGGGTCCACGTTGTGGAGGCAGTGAAGGCGTTTTGTTGTAAAAGTGTATCCACGAACGTGTAGTCAATTGTGCTAGATGTGTTTCTTCCAAGTAACTTATGAAGCGAATAGAGGGAGGCGGCCTAGTGATGGGGATGCAACACTCTTAGGGTCGTGGTCATAGTTCCAAATTAACCAGTTTTAAAATCTGTGCAAAAGATTAGATAAAAACTCATCATCATCTTCAAGTTATCATTAAATAAAATACGCGCATTTTCTTTAGTTTTTTTATTCTGTCATTTTTTATGATAGAACTCTAGCCAAAGTATATATATGTATATATGTCATGTCGGCTGATCGCTTTCGCCGAGTATGTCTACAAAATTGTAGACGTACCGTGCGAATCCGATGTATCGTTCATATCGTAGAATTTGTCCCAAGGAAATACCTATCAGCTAACGGATGCCCATATTACTGCGATCGTCAATTCATCTGCCAAGCGTGGCGACTATTACATGTCCCACATTCGTCGTGGAATCTCCTGATCAGGAGTCATTCGGCTGACATTATGATGGATTTGCGTCGGCGGTTTGCTTAAACTATGTCTAAAATATATGAGATAAACTCATTCAATTTAAAAAACGCGCATTTTCTTTAGTTCCTAGTATACTTTGTTCTCTAGTATGCTGTACTGTGCAAATTTCATGTCGATCGATCGCTTCAGTCGCGTATTTCTGCAAATTGAGTGACGAAAGAATAGCATTTACTTTTGAATTTCATACATCCTTGTTCTATACTTTAGTTCAAAATGACTGTTGAAGAAAAATTGGACATAGAAAATGTTTTCGCTAAATTCAGTTTATTTAGCCCGTATTATTTAAAACTGTTTTCAATGCTCATTTTTGCCGGAGTTACTAATGTTTTTTATAGTGTTAATTATGTGTTTGCTGCTTCGGATACTAAATATAGGTATGTACATAATTTACGAGCATTTTGTTCGTTTTTAATGCACATCATTCGTTTTGTATTTACGTGCCAACAAATACAAATAAAAATGAAACTCTCATGGGATCACTTTAATATTTGTTCGTTTATACATGTGTCGTTCACATACGTTTATTTCAGGGCAAGCTGCATTTATAACTATGAACTAGAAAAGTTTCGTATTAGTATATTTCCATTGCGTAGATGATTTTATGCGAATAATAAAAATATAATTTAATAGATTATACATCAATTAACGATGAATGCTATGCTATGTGACGTGATGATTATTTGTAAGATTTTATTCTTCTATCGTGAGAATTATTACTATATCTAGAATGACATAACCTTAAAGCCTCAATACCGCTGATCCTGGTGGTCCTGGTGATACAAGCTCATCATCATCATATCAGCCGAAAGACGTCCACTGCTGGACAAAGGCCTCCCCCAAAGATCTCCACAATTGCCGGTTTTGCGCTATTCGCATCCAGCAGTTTCCAGCGACCCACGAGCCCAGGTTCCAGGTTCTACGAGCTATGTGCCCCGCCCACTGCCACTTCAGTTTTGCAATTCTTCGGGCTATGTCGGTGAATTTGGTTCGCCTGCTGAT
Organism: Pseudoips prasinana; assembly: GCA_951640165.1. Taxonomy (NCBI): domain Eukaryota; kingdom Metazoa; phylum Arthropoda; class Insecta; order Lepidoptera; family Nolidae; genus Pseudoips; species Pseudoips prasinana. Next base: position 14,248,040 of record OX621239.1, read on the forward strand.
ACAAGCTCGCCTAGTTCAAACACTAGCTCTTACAAACCTTGTTTTCATAATACGCTTCGTTTCTATTATCTTTGTGCTCTGTGTGAAGAGAATACTTTCAGATGATTTTGGGTGTCGTAGCAATCGCTCCAGATGAAAAAAAAAAACTTGTGTGTACTTGTGTACACGCGTTAGAAGTTATACTTCTTAATATACAACTTGAACATAGTTATCAATTTTCATACCACCTAGAACTAACGTCATGCTGTTATTTTTACGATGCGCGCGCATCGTAAAAATTCACTCTCATACATTTTCATACCACCTAGAACTAACTTCATGCTGTTATTTTTACGATGCGCGCGCATCGTAAAAAATTCATTCTCATACCACCTAGAACTAACTTCATGCTGTTAAATTTTTTGGTGTCGGTGTGCGCGCGCATCGTAAAAATTCATTCTCATACCACCTAGAACTAACTTCATGCTGTTAAATTTTTTGGTGTCGGTGTGCGCGCGCATCGTAAAAATTAATTCTCATACCACCTAGAACTAACTTCATGCTGTTAAATTTTTTGGTGTCGGTGTGCGCGCGCATCGTAAAAATTCACTCTCATCATTTTTCTCCATCGCGCCAAAAGAAGTATAACTTCAATAAATATATAAAAAGTAGTTAGTTTAAAAAATCTTATGCGCATCAATCGCAATCTCGACGTCCGCTTATTGGCTATGTTTGGGCGTATTTTTTTTTAAGATTCTTATAAAAACGCCCTACATACATTGGCACATGGTTAGTTATCTTCGCTCCATCTCCTAGACATAGCTCCGACTAAAATTGGATCGGGTCGACGTGAGTAGGATACACTTGCTCTAACTTTGTAGAACCGATTTTGTAGGTCATGCTCGCTTCCTCATTTAATGTCAAATGTTTCATCTTCGGTCATCCTCGTAAAAAAAAAAATATTTTTAGTTAAATAAATTAGGTGACAGGAAGAGATCGCTCCTAGCGATTAAGTTTCCATTTGTACTCGCTTATGAATTTATGGAAAGTATTAATATATTCTACTCTCGTGCGGGCCGCTAATGCGTTGTAGAAGTATCTACTCAGGACAGCATATTATGCAAACGGAAGAGATACAAACACTCACTGCACAATCAGTCTGGGAGTTCTTGGAAGCTGTAGGATTGAGCGGTGAACTTTGACAAAGTCAAGGAACTCTGCTACAACAGATCAGTAATAGTCAAGGTAGCAAGATGCCACCAAGGCATTAAGCCCCAAACAATTAATAAATAATGTATTCTACTAATATTATCAATGCGAAAGTTGGTGAGTATGGATTTATGGATTGATATTGTTTTATATTGGAATAACACAAAGACTATCCTACTAATATTATAAATGCGAAAGTTTGTGAGTATGGTTGGATATATGGATGTTTGTTACTGTTTCACACAAAAACTACAGGACGGATTTTGATGAAACTTTGTAGTAATATAGCTTATATATCCGAATAACACATAGGCTATAATTTACAAAGGTTTACGAGGGTAAAACCGCGGGGCACAGCTAGTAATTTATAAAGTTTTAGAGGCTAAAACCGGGGGGACTTTCATTAGTCTTTCAGGCAAAAACTATCGAACAGATTTTGAAAAAAAATTGTCGTAATATAGCTTATATATCTGCATAACACATAGGCTATAATTTATAAAGTTTAACGTGGGTAAAACTGCGGGGCATAGACAGTCATTAATATGTATCATTGTCCAATAATGAGTTACTTAAAGGAACATTAAAACTTTCACAGATGCAAATACCCAAACTGCGAGGCCACTGACCTGATAGAAATGTTGAACCAGACGGTTGATAATAGTTGCTATATGTTTTCTTTTAAACATGAGAACAGAACTTGTTCTGCAGACAATGTTGATGTACCCAAATTTGAGCGCTGCCAGGAATGGGTGTACGAAGATGAAAACTCGTTTGTTGGTGAAGTATGTTATTTTCTTACTTTACAGAACCCGTCTTCTAATAGAGGATGAACTAGAGTGATTTTTTGTAAAGATTTCATTGATCTTAAGTCACAAAAATACAATATTAGATTATGTTGGCAAAGTTAATATTTTAAGATTTTAATACAGGTTTTAGGGATTTAAGTAAAGGTTGAGTTAAAAAAGAGTTATCTTATGGAAATGGCATTTTAAAGTTGTTAGTAGATGTGTAAACAAAAGACTGGCCTATTGGAAGTTGGACTCGCGCACTAAGGTTTCCGTACTATCTATAAAAACGGCAAAAAAATTACGTTTGTTGTGGAGGAGCCCCCTTCAAAATTTGTTTAATTTAATTATCTTACTTATTTTTAAAGTGAATAATAAAATATTCTGTGAATATTTCAAACCTCTAACTGTTGCCGTTCTCAATATAATCATTTAGACTTTACTATAATATTCGTTATCAATACCGATTATAGTAAAGTCACAATAACGGGTTTTATGTTCAAGTTAGTTACTAAAACACGAATAAAATCGATAGATGATAACACCAGTGTTAGAACTTTTCTTTTCGTAACATTGTGTTGAAACATTACAATACATATCAAAATCTGAAGTACAAAATAAGACTGACAAAAAATTACACACATAAGGGTCATGAATACGTTATTACAATGGTCGTTTGTCATTTATGAACTCATTAATACTATAATAGGCTTTCTTCGATAAATATGTCTTCAATTTGTTTTTTAAATAAGTTAACTCTGTGTATCATTTTAAATCTATTGGCAGCTTGTTATATAAGATGACAGATTGTACTTTGGGATTATGCTCAACTACATTCAATTTAGGTTGAATTGTAGAGGATAAGTCTTTCCTATGAGTACAGTCTCGTATTTGTGCAATTTTTTTACAAAACTAGTCAATAATACAAGAATATGTAGGTGCCATAAAAAATTCTAATTTAATAAAATGGTCTTTGCATGACTCAGTCTGTTATGTACGAAGCATCGTCCTAGCTCTTTTTTGGATAAATAAAACTAGGGCCATTAATCCAAAAAGAGTAATAATTTTGTCTATCTACTATACGAAGGTTAGTCAATATTATTAACTTATTAAGATTCTAGAAATTATTAGTATTTTTTTTTACTATTTCAGTTCAATCTTGGGTGTCAGGATTGGAAAAGGACATTCGTGGGTACCGTCCATAGCTTTGGCTACATGATCGGTCTACTTGTTATGGGACCTTTGGCTGATAAGTATGATATTTGTTATCACTCCTTGGTTATTCATCTACTTCTAATGTTATGTTAGTGTACCTATATGTAGAAATATTTTCCGGTTGTGTTTCTTGTCGTCCCACAGGATCATGAGAGTGATTGAAAAGAAAGTGCCTCTGAGTTTGTATAATAACTTCCGTGTTGATGGATAGTCCCCATTGAGACTGGCCGCCATGGCTAAAACTCGGCCAGAAGGACATTATAATTATTTACTATATTGATTATCCTACGAAATCATATAATCATTTCATCATGTGATCTAATACACTATTTTCTGTAAATTAATTACCAAAACGCACTAAAAAGGTACATGTCTACGTTTTAATACTTGCTCTACTGATGCGGCTTGCTAGTAACATCGCAGGAACGACTACCGTTTGATTTTGAAATCCATAAGTAAGTTTTTTTTTAAATCCGGGACTTAGCAAACATCGCCATCTAGTCAAAACTAAAGAAAGATTGTACTATGGAGATAAGACAATTGATAGAAATACTTATTTACTTTTTTGTATATATTTACATATAAATAGAAAACACACAGACTGATGAAAATTTATGAACACAAATATATGTCTAATATTAGACCGGGATTTGTTCATATATCATATTCCATATAATTTCTAATTATAAATGCTTCAACTGAGCCGTGTGAATATGACATTATTCAGCGATGGAAGGTAGTGCCTCAAATAGCAGTGCATTCAGTGTAGGGATTGAAACTGGAATCTCTATAACATGACTTATGATCCCGTGCCTTTAGTCCTTGCCAGTAATCACATCCTATTTGTAGAATTCCGTCATTTTACTTGATCTGTGGCCTGAACCCCATAAAGGGTGCCTTCAGGGATTTGTCGCTTAAATTAGACCACTGCTTGAAAACCTTTCGCGAACTGCTCGATGTCTTCAATTTCTTGCACTCAATTTAAAAATTGCTCAACAATTTATGTGATAATAAACGCACAGACGGACTAGTTACTTTTTCTAGTTTCTATAATATTGTATTATACTATACTGCTATACTGTGACCTTAACGAGTGCAGGTGTATGTTAATACTCGAGTGCGCAATCTCATCTCTCAATAATTTCATTCCATGGTTGGTTAAAACGTTTAACACAAAGTTGGTTTAAAAAGTAAAATATATTTTACTAGCTGACCTGGCAGACTTCGTACTGCCTCAATCGATATTGTTTTAGAAAACGTTTATATGGGTAAAAGAAAAGGGCTGTTTTTAGGGTTTTCTCGGAAATTATTCGCATTTTGCTCACCTTTTTAACCTTCCCTAGACCTCCACGAACATTTAAAGACCAAGATAAGATAAATCCGTTCAGCCGTTCTCGACTAACGAACAGCAATTGATTTTTATATACTACTCTGTCAAGAAAGTACCGGGAAAAGATCAATAATATACAAAATGTAACACACATTTTGTATATTATTTTTTTATTATTATCACTTGACATAAAGGTTCTTAAATAAAATAATTCTTTATCAATTCATGAGGATGAGATAGCTTATAAAAGAGACAGTGCACTTTGAAGCTGTGAATACACAAGTGACAAAGAATAATCACAAGAATCATGTTCGTCGCCAAGTTAGCTGTTGTATATTTTGTCACCTTCTTGGCGTCTCATGTACTACTCTGTCAAGAAAGTACCGGGAAATGATCAATAATATACAAAATGTTTGTTATTCATCCAAATTTATTTTATCACCTTCAAAGTATGCTCCTTCAGAAACGATACACTTACGCCAACGAATAATCCATTCATCAAAACATTTTTTAAACGCTGCTTTCGGAATTGAGTTCAGTTCTCGCCGCGAATTCTCCTTTATGTCTTCTACCGATAGAAAACGGGTACCACGAAGTGGTAATTTGAGTTTAGGAAAAAGAAAGAAGTCGGTGTGGAGTGGAGCCATATCTGGTGAATATGGGGGTTGCTGGATGGTATTTGTTGAGTGTTTGGCAAAAATTCGTTCACAACGATGGCCTTGTACGAAGGCGCATTATCGTGGTGCAAAATCCAAGAATTTTCTTTCCACAAATCTGTCCTTTTTCGTCGAATTTACTCTCTTAAACGCCGCATATCGCTCAAATAATATTCTTTATTTACCGTTCGACCTTCCGGTAAGAATTCAGAGTGCACAACACTGCGATAGTCAAAGAAAACAGTCAACATGACTTTGACTTTTGATCGACTTTGGCGTGGTTTTTCGGTTTCGGTTCAGTTGGAAGGCGCCACTCTGAAGCTGGTTGACTAGTTTGCATGTCAAACTCGTAAACCCACGTCTCGTCACAAGTAACAATGCGTTTCATGAATGTTGGGTCGGAATTGACTCGTTCTACCATGTCCTCAGCGATTTTTATGCGATTGAGTTTTTGGAGAAAATTCAGATCTTTTGGGACTAGCCGAGCGGCAAAATGTTTCATACCAAAATGATTAGTTAAAATGGTAGAAAGTAGAGTCGTGAGATACAGAAAGTTCGGCGGCTATCTCTCTCAGAGTTGAATGAGTATTTTCAGTCACTATTTCCTTCACTTTTGCGATGGTAACTTCAGTAGCAGACGTTGATGGCCTACCTGAGCGAGGCAAATCTTTCATCACATCTCGACCGCTTTTGAACGCTTTGAACCACTCATAAGCACGAGTTTTTGATAAAGTCGATTCACCGTAAGCCTTCTGTAACATTTTCAGTATCTTCGAACACGAAATTCCTTGAGGGGTAATGTAGGGGGGTAGGTGTAGAAAACATACATACGCACTTTTAATTAACTCTGTGTATTTAAATTGAATTTAAAGTAAATTCTACGTTTTTGGCTGTAATTTTCAGTGCCCTACTTACTTACATTTGTATCACTTTTTATGTAACCAAAGAAGTTTATTTACACCACCTGCCAGCACAACATTCACACTACATTTTGGTGAGATTAACCACATTATTAACTATCACTATCACCATGTCCAATCTCTCAGAGATTTTAAGCCCTCAACACAGGATTGAGGAGACAATCGGCAAAAGACTTGATGAACTCCAAGTTCAGATCCAGAATGCGGGGTCTTCAAAGGGATCTTCAAAAGATCCCGTTCTTGGTCTTCTTCGTAAGCAAATCAGTGATTGCTCTAAACAGTTGGACGACATGGAGACAAGGAACCGACGAAAAGCCCTGCTATTCTCAGGCATTGCAGAGAAGGAGAATGAAGACTGCGCTGGAATGGTGCTAGAGATATTCAACACCAAGCTATGCCTCCATGATATCACAGCAACATCAATAAAAGTTTGCCACAGACTTGGTTCTCCCAGTAAGGACCGTCCACGACCTATTCTTGTCAGATTTTCAACTGTCGACTTCAAAACAGCAGTGTGGCGGGCCAAAACGAAGCTTAAAGGATCCTCTATATCAGTAAAGGAATTCCTCACGAAGGCCAGGCAAGAGGTCTTTTCTAAATCACGATTGCTCTTTGGTATGCGCGCGGTCTGGACTGAGGGTTCTACTATATTTATAAAAACATGTGATGCAAAGCGCCACAAGATAACCACGGCCGAGGAGTTAGCCTCTTTATCTGCCCAGTACCCAAAGGCAGCAGATGGAGCATCAAACTCAGGCAGCGGTATTGGTGATAAACTGAAAAACAAATAGATTGTATTAATAAAATGTAAACCTACTATGTCATAGTTCACTGGTTTTAATCTACGATTCAATTCATTATAACTTCCAACTTACCGGTGTAAAAATCTCTCGTTTGGTTTTGATCGTCACACATGTAGGTATAAGTACTCTGATCAGTAGTTTTCTCGTATTATTATTTCTTGCATACCACTATTAGTTAGTAGATTCACATTTACCCTGCTTTGTTTTCTTATATCTGATATCTGTATTGTTGTTGTGTCTATTTGTACGGCGATTTTGAATGTCATTAATGTCAAACGTCAATCGAAACGTACAAATTGACATTTCGGTTCGTTTACGAAGCAGGTTCCATGCACCGATGACTTCTTTTATTAATTCTTTTTCTTTAAGCGTCTTGTTCATGTTTGTTTAATTTGTGTCTCATTATTTTGTTTGTACTATTGATTAAAACTATATTATGTTAAAAGCTGGCGGGTGGTGCAGAACAAATAGGCCTATTTGTATTGCACTGTTCCGTGTTTTATTATTTTGGGATCTATTATTTTTATATTTAATATAATATATATATATATATATATATTTATTTATTTATTTTAAGTATTTATTTATTATTTTAATGTTCGATATTGATAGTACTGATAATGAATCATATTTCTCTGCTCATGAATCTACGTGTACTGATGATGACAGTTTTTGCTCATTAAGCGACTCACTTGGTGACACTCTTCGACAGAACCTCAGCACAAATAAAAACTTCTTTAACGTTTGCCACATCAATGCCCAAAGCATTCCTGCTCACTACAGTGACTTCCTAGAGGCTTTCACCAATTGTAATGTGCATGCCATTCTGGTTTCGGAGAGTTGGCTAAAACCCCAGCTTCTTTCTACCATGTATCCTCTCCCCGGTTTCATACTAATAAGAAATGACAGAATTGGTAAAGGGGGAGGTGGTGTCGCGGTTTATCTCAGTAGCGCGTTTCAATACAAAATTTTTGCCGCCTCTTCTTCCAACTATTCTGGCTCAGCTGAGTTCTTATTCCTTGAAGTCTCCTTAAAAGGCGCTAAGTCAGTTGTTGGGATCGTTTACTGTCCCCCGAATGCTAACTATTTCACTGATTTTGAATTGGTATTGGAATCTTTGGGTTCTGAGTACGCTCACCACATCATTATGGGCGATTTTAACACTAACCTTCTTTCCCACAACAATTCCCGTACCCGGAAATTACGGCACATTGTTGAGTCAACTAGCTTGCATGTACTACCTCTTCAAGCTACACACCATAACATCTCTGGTGATGATAGTTGGCTCGACCTTATCCTTACCTCAAATCTCTCCTTCGTTTCCACTCACGGGCAGCTTACTGCTCCTGGGTTTTCCCATCATGACCTTATTTTCCTATCCTACATCCTAAAGCCTCCCAAACCCAAGCCAAAGGTGCTCTACTTGCGTTCTTTTGCTCGGATGAATGTTGAACGGTTATGCAAAGATGCTTCCGAGACCGACTGGGAACACATTATTTTAGCAAATTCAATAGATGAGAAAATTGATTGATTTAACAAAATGATTATCGATCTGTATGATGTCCACGCGCCCATTAAAAAAACGAAAATAAAGCACCCGCCTGCACCGTGGATGTCGGAGAGCATCAAAATGGCAATGAGATGACGGGATCGTGCTTTTCGAAAATTCAGAAGGGACAGGTGTGACGAGAACTGGACTTTCTTTAAGACCGCCAGGAATCGGTGTAATCAAATGGTACGTAACGCTAAACGCCGTCATATTCTAGAAAATATCTCCACTTCTACTCCTGCCGGTATCTGGAAGTTCCTTGGAAGTCTTGGTATCGGCAAGTCGCGACATTTAGACCTTCCAAGTTCGGTACGTTTAGATGACCTTAATCAATATTTCACTACCACTGAGTCCATGGATCATCTAACCAAATCCTTAACCATAGCCTTAGTGAACGGTCTAACGCGCTCTAATATTCAATCATTTCAATTCATTTCTGTTGACTCCAATGAGGTCAAAAAGATTATCCTATCCATTAAATCCAATGCAGTGGGATGTGATAACATCAGTCGACGCATGATCACCACTATCCTGGATTCCATTCTGCCTGCAATAACCCATATCATTAATTATTCCCTTGACTCCGGTTCATTCCCTTCCTTGTGGCGTAAAGCCTATGTCCGTCCACTTCCCAAGGTATCCAATCCATCACTACCCCAGCATTACCGCCCAATATCAATTCTTCCTTTCCTTTCTAAAATTCTTGAGTCCTGCGTCAATCAACAACTTTCCCGTTTTGTGCTTAAAAACAACCTTCTCAGTCCTTTCCAATCCGGATTCCGCCCTGGTCACAGCACCACCACTGCCCTTCTTAAAGTGACTGGCGACATTAGAGGTGGTATGGAGGATACCAAAGTGACAATTTTAGCATTGGTAGATTTTTCGAATGCTTTTAATTGCGTCAGTCACGACATCCTTTTAGCCATCCTTTCCCATCTTATGATCTCTGACGAGGCACTGGAATGGTTCTCTTCTTATCTTCGGGAACGCCAACAGTCAGTTCACTTCGGTGACAGTTCTTCGAACTGGAGTAATCTTGACACTGGTGTCCCTCAAGGCGGTATTCTCTCTCCTCTCTTATTTTCTATATTTATAAATTTCTTAACTCGTGATCTTCAGTGTACGTATCATCTTTACGCCGATGACCTGCAACTGTACTCTCAAGCGACTTCAGACAACCTCTCTGAAGCGATTCGGAAGGTAAATCAGGATTTAAATTTCATTAAGGATTGGTCTAATAGGTTTGGTTTAATAGTCAATCCCGAAAAATGTCAAGCCATCATGGTAGGCAGTTCACGCATGATGAGCAGAGTTGATATCGACCATTTACCACCTATTGTGTTCGACAACTCCATTATTCCATTTAGTCAGAGTGTTAAGGATCTTGGGATGATGATCGATTCGAGGTTGAGCTGGCAAAACCAGATTGCCGCCGTCAGTAAAAGGGTGACGTGGACTTTGCGGTCACTCTATCGCTTCAAGAATTTTCTTCCATCCGAGACGAAAGTCATGCTTGTACAGGCCTTAATTTTACCCACAATCGACTATGGTGATGTATGCTACTTTGACCTGAATGCAGATCTCATCAATAAACTTGACCGACTTCTCAATAATTGCATTCGATTCGTATTCAATCTTCGAAAGTATGATCATGTGTCAGCTTATCGAATGAAACTTAATTGGCTGCCTATCCGCCAACGTAGAACTCTGAGAGCGTTAACTACTTTGTTTTCTATTCTTGACTCTCCTTCCTCGCCTTCTTATTTGACCCATCATTTTCAATATTTATGTACTAACCATAATAGAACTCTTCGCTCATCTCATAATCGTCTTCTAGAATGTCCTCCTCATCAAACTGACTTCCTTCATAAATCTTTCTTCGTCCAATCCATTCTGCTCTGGAACGCGCTACCACCCGAAATCAGGATGGCTAAAAGTCGCTATACGTTTAAAAAAAAGATTCGTGACCACATCACTGATAAGCAACGTCCATTATCAGCTAATCAATAGGAAAATCAATATGTCCGTATGTATAGGTATTATATATTGTGTAGGTATATATTGTATTTATGTATACAAGTAAATTTATGTATGTAGGTACTTATATAGCATGTATATATGTAGAAATAGTATGTATTATTATGTTATATCTAGTATTTATTTATATAATTAAACCACAATACGAATGTATTAAATGTATATTTCACCATTTTAGTGCACCTACCTTAGTCTTTCTGCACCACCCAAAGGTTGACTGGCAGATAATGCCTATGGCATTAAGTCCGCCTATGTACAATATTATTTGTGCTAAAGTTTTAAATAAATAAATAAATTCCATTAGCGATGCAAAATTTAAGACAAACTCTTTGTTCGATAGTTTTGTCCATTATGAAATTCGCAATACACACTATATATGATATTACTAAAACCAGCACTGTATTTAATAGATATAAATAACAGATGCAACTCAAACTCCGCGCTAAAATGGAAAACAGTTGTGCCAATGTAACAACAACAACAAAAAAACAAAAAATTGAATTTGGAACCATAAACAAATCATCCATTCCCGATACTTTTTTGACTGAATTTATATATAGAATTACATTTATGAATAGCAAAACATTACGCGACAATATCAATGAATGATATTTAAAACTCTTGTAGCATTTCCATGTTTTCTCGAGTTTACGATAACATTTATCTCCATTTTAACGCTTTCTATATACCATTTATGTGATGAAATATATAAAAAATGTAAAAAACTATACAAAATACAAATAACCGACGATCGCAAATAATTCGGTCTGGTATGGACAGAATTGGAAGAATTTTTAGACAAGAGCCGCACTAGGTGAATGAATCCCTGTGTCGCGGGGTACTTTATGAATATAATTTACGCAGCCAAAGTACACTTAGAGTGAGAACAACTATTTATAGGTCACCCATATAGTTGTTCTGTGCGGGAATTGAACCCGGGACACAAAATGGCGAGGCGACAATCTTAACCATTGCGCCACACGGGCCTAATGATGAAAAAAAAGAATTTAAAAGACAACGCCCGCAGTAGTGAATTTAATCACTGTATCGCGGGGTCCTTTACACACTTTATAGACTCAGAACAACTAATTATGGGTGTCACAAATAGTTGTCCTGTGCGGGATTCGAACCCGGGACGCTGCACCCCACGTGCAGTCAATGATGATGATGAATTGAAGAGAAATGGTTTAATCGAAATTGTTGTTTTCAGGCTCGGCAGAAAGAAACTAATAATAATAACTGGTTTGACAGCGGCCGTCATGGGACTTGGACGAAGCGTAGCACCGTCGTACTGGGTTTACATCTTTCTGGAACTGATAGAGGCCTTATTTGGTGACAGTTATTCGGCTACATTTAATTTAGGTAATATTTTAGTACTGAACTAGTTAGACAACTGTGTTACTTTATAAAAATAATGATGTTTGAAAACCGAAGATGACTTATTTTGGGAATCTGTGTCCCATTCGTGTAAGCCATCTTCACGTCAATTTATTATCAGGTATGATATGGTAAACTTCAAGAATCGAGCCTATTCCCTTCGCAAAGGCCGGCAACGCAATTATGGCACCTCTGGTGTTGCGAGTGTTCTTTAACGGCGGAGATCATTTATCAGCCTTTAAGTACTAGCCGTGGGGTTTCCGACGCCGACGCCGACGTTTTAAGACCCCGAACATCGATTTCTTAAATGGCGTTCGAATAAATAAAGGTTAAAAATGACTTAATCAATTGTTAAATCTTCCATGAGCACATGTAACGTCATAAATGGTCCGGAATAGATTGACAACGTTGAAGCCGATTTAACGATTGATTAAGTAATTTTTAACCTTTATTAATTAGAACGCCATTTAAGAAATCGATGTTCGGCGACTTAGACGGTAAAGCCCCAGGTGGTCGGGCAGCAGCGTCACCTGTACGACCTACCACCTAACTGCGGTCACCAACTCGCATGACAAGCGCAGTGCACAATAATAATATCTAGGGACAATGTCACACAGATCATCTAGCCCCAAACTAAGGAACCTTGTACTATGGGTACTAGGCGACGATATACATACTTATATACATAGATAAATACTTATATACATAGAAAACGTCCATGACTCAGAAACAAATATTCGTGCTCATCACACAAATATTTGCACTTACCGGTATTCGAACCCAGGACCACCAGCTTCGTAGGCAGGAGCACTACCAACTAGGCTACGGTGACCGGTGGCAACATTATAGAAACACTTGGGTGAGGCCTATGTCCAGCAGTGGATGATATCAGACTGATGATGATGATGATGATCCACTTGCTCGTTTGCCTTAATATTACTTGCTATTATATATAAACCAAAACTATGCAAAAAGGCCAAACTCAACATAAAATATGTAGAAAATATGTGTGTTGAGTTTGTAACACGTAGGTAAAACTACTAAGCCATCTTAGTAGTTATATTTTACAAGAAACTGAAAGAATATTACTATAAAAACCTTGAAAGGTGATTATACTTATTTATACCTAACTTAAAACTATTAAATCGATTACCTACGTGCTACAAACTCAACACACATATTTTCTACATATTTTATGTTGAGTTTGGCCTCATTATAGAATCCACATTGAGTGAGTCATTTTAATTTTTATATACGAATATATGTACGTATTATTTGAAAAGACTTTCATTAATGTTGTTGGTAACTGACTAACTATGTAACTGTATTACATAGTTAGTCAGTTTAATATATATTATAAAGAAAGTCGAGTTAGTTACACCACTTAACGCAATAACTCAAGAACGGGTGGAGCAATTTAAATGATTTTTGTGTTTTTGTATGTATATGCGTCAGGAATAGGCTATAGGATAATAAGTGATAAAATATAGTAATATAATTATTACAAACAAAATTCAAATACATAGAAAGTGATTGCATCGAATTAAAATAAAAACTGTCCAGATTGACCATACATAATATACTAGAGTTTTTAGAATAATCCATTATCGCTTTCTGTCAGTATGTAAGCTATAAATCGTGAAATTGTCTCTCTCTCCAATCGTGTTGGATTGAATGTCCCATCGAACTGTAAAATTAAGGGTATTCCCTGAACTTTACTTAATTTTAGAAAAAATGTGCTTGTGTACGTCCGTTGGGGCAGAAAGATTCTCGAGTGGGGACCACGAACCGGAATACGTAGCGTGGGTAGGCCCTCTACAAGATGGACCTTGTGCGGGTCGCTGGAAACTGCTGGATGCGAATAACGCCGGCAATTGTGGAGATTGGGGGAAGCCTTTGTCCAGCAATGGACGTCTTCCTGCTGATATGATGATATCTATACAAATAAATAAAAATGGAGTGTCTGTTTGTAATATTGAAATAGCCGGTTTTTACTACATAAATATGAATATATATACGGTACATACACCAAAATAACATTTTTTACAATTTTTGTCTGTCTGTCTGTCTGTTTGTTCCGGCTAATCTATGAAATGGCTGGACCGATTTTGACGGGACTTTTATTGGCAGGTAGCTGATGTAATAAGGCGTAACTTAGGCTACTTTTATTTTAGAAAAAGTATTTTATTTTACTAAAAAACTAAATAAACTAATTAACACGCGGACGAAGTCGCGGGCACAGCTAGTTGATAATAAATTATATGCGTTTATTTTCCAACTAAATATCCAGTTTCTTTTAAGACTAGCCGAAGAGGCCGAAATATTTCCACCACCAAGTCAGTATTGTAAAACGAGTAGTAGCAAAGTAAATATCAGTCTTTTGGAGTAGTTGCTAGACTACCTTGAAACTAAATATCCATGTCGTCATTAGGCTATTGAAATATATGTATTATGCAAGATGATTGTCATTGTTGGAGAATAATAATAATAAGCTTACACAATAGTAGACTAATAACATTGACGGTCACCGTAGCCTAGTTGGTAGTGCTCCTGCCTACGAAGCTGGTGGTCCTGGGTTCGAATCCCGGTAAGTGCAAATATTTGTGTGATGAGTACGAATATTTGTTTCTGAGTTATGGATGTTTTCTATGTATTTAAGTATTTATCTATCTATATAAGTATGTATATCGTCGCCTGGTACCCATAGTACAAGCTTTGCTTAGTTTGGGGCTAGGATGATCTGTGTACCATTGTTCCTATATATTATTATTATTATTGAAAATGTTTGTGGTTTACAAAAAAAAAAACATACTTGTCTAGTAAAAAATAGACGAATAAGACGGTTACTGCTTGAACTGCGTGAAATCGTCCACTGCTAGTCATAGGTCTCCCACAAAGGATAACGATGCCGTTTGGAGGGGTTTGCCATAGTCACTGCGCTTACCCTTAAATTGATCCTCGGTGCTTTTGCAGCTGGCTTCTCTAGTTGCAAATCTCTCATTTTATGAGGCTATAGCCTCTTTACATCATTCTGTCTCCCGCTTTGCTCTGGAGGGAAGTGGAACTATTCATTTTCTAACTCCTCCTTTTTTCTGTTTCTGATTAAATTCGTTGCGGGATCCAAGACAGTTAAAGCGATTCCCCGGGACATGCCTGAGCTTCACCGCTCAGTGTCATTTCATTGTGTGCCACTGTTGATTCTGGCTTACAGGAGTTGCAGTGGTGGGTAAGAGGGAGGGACTAGTCCCGTAAGTCACTGCGCTTGGCATGCGAGTTGGCGACCGCTGTTAGGTGGTAGCTATATAGTCAACAGGTGGTGCTGCTGCCCTATGGTCCTATTATTCTTTCTGAGCTGGAAACCACTTTAAAGAAAAAAATATCTCTTGAAAGAAATTTCTATATTTAAATATCATATATATAATCTATACAAATAAATAAAATTGGAGTGTCTGTTTGTAATATTGAAATAACCGGTTTTTACTACATAAATATGAATATATATACGGTACATACCCCAAAATAACATTTTTTACAATTTTTGTCTGTCTGTCTGTCTGTTTGTTCCTAATCTCTGAAACGGCTGGACCGATTTTGACGGGACTTTTATTGGCAGGCAGCTGATGTAATAAGGAGTAACTTAGGCTACTTTTATTTTTGAAAAAGTCTTTTATTTTACTAAAAAACAAAATAAAGTAATTAACACGCGGACGAAGTCGCGGGCACAGCTAGTAAGTATATAAATATAGAAACTAATAAATTAAATAAATAATTGCATAATAAATTTTAAAAAATAACTATGTTGTGGTACTGTAGTCATAAATTGGTAACAATGAGTTTCGGGTTCAATCACTGCCCAGGACAACTAAAATAATTTTGGGTTTGGGCAGGTTATTTGTATCCGTGAATTTTGCGAAGTATCCCGCAATAAATTACAATACAAAAATGATTTATTTCATCTCTACAAATTACATGATATTAACATGAAACAAATAAAGTTGACAAAATGTACGAAGTTGCAATTTGTGGGACATCTGGAGTCCAAACTAAGCCTTTTTTTCGCCATTTTGGCACTCCAGGCCTCCCGGAAATCTAGTACATGGATTGTCTAGTGTTGTTTTTCGAAAGGTTCTGTACCAGAATGGACGAGGAATCCCCCTACGGTTCGTCGGTCCATGATTGATACGTCCATGATTGGTCCGGACATTTATAGTACACCATCTAGTAATATTACTTTTCTAAACGTCGTTACAAGGGGTCCTTGCTGAAAAGCTCAAGGGGAAGGTTGTGAGTTTTATCCGTTAGTCATTTTATCATCACCATCTGTTCAGCTGAAATTATAATAATAATATCCTAGGACATTATTTACACACGGCCATCTGATCCCAAACTAAGCAGAGCTTATACTATGGAAACCAGATAACTGATATACTACATATTATACTACTTTTCCTTTGTAAATACATACTTATATAGATAATGACACCCAGACTCAGGACAAACTGACATGTTCTTGCACACAAATATCTGTCCTACGTGGGAATCGAACCTACGAACTCCGGCGTAAAAAGCAAGCATTTGCCAACCACGCCAACAGGCCCGTCGAAAGAAAGACGGTCGCTGCTCGACTACCCCAAAGATCACCACAGTTGCCGGTCTCGCATTACACGCATACAGTGGCTTCCAGTGACACTCACAATATCATCGGTCCATCTTGTTGGTAATATATTTATTTATTTGGTTCACCAACAATTGCTTACTACAACAATACACAAAATATGATACAAGTAGCAGTGTAACAATCACTTAGAGGTAACATGTATAATTTGGCAATCAAAATAAAATTGATAATTTATACGTTAGCACGTCGGGCTAACATTCAGTGTATGATACAAGAATAATATGAAGTAAGCCTTCCTTTATAACAAATCCACTAAAGCTATTAACCATTACAGGTGTGGAGATGGTAACAAAGGAACACCGAGTTACATTCATCACTTTAATGACAGCGAGCACCTCTTTAGCGGGAATATTGATGGCGCTCATAGCCTGGGCCGTTCCCTACTGGAGGAATTTCCTCAGAGCCATTTACACACCATCTTTACTATTTTTATTGTACATTTTCTTCCTTGAAGAGAGTATTCGATGGTTATTAATCACGGGACAAAAGGATAGAGCGAGGGATGCTATAAAAAGAGCAGCGAAGATTTCCAACGTCGATTTAACTGAAGCAGATTTAGATGATATTAAATACGAAAAAACAGGAAAAGCTACAAATATGTTGACTTGCTTAAAGCTCTCATTTTCTTCGAAGACTTTGTTACTGAGATTGGCGGGTTGTGTATGCATGTGGATTACAGTAATATTCAACAAATATTCTTTGTTGATAAATTCAGTGCAATTAGAAGGCAATAAGTACATAAATTTCGCTTTAACGACGTTCTCAGAGCTGCCAGCTAGTTTTGTACTGGGTTTCTTGTTGAAGAAATTTAAGAGAAGGATTCCATTGATTTATTCTTTTATATTAACTGGTGTTTTCCTTGTTGGACAATCATTTGTACCTAAAGGTAAATAAAAACCATAAAGTTCCGTTAATGTCAATCAATTAGCTTATTCAAGATTGATAGCTAATGACGCAACTGATGTAACTACCCCATATCGTGGAATTGAATTCACTTCATGTTCAAATAAAATTACTAAAAAATAACTTGTATTGCTTTAAATACCTCTATTCTCTTCTTACCTCTTAATTTCTTTTCGTTAGCTCTTTCTTCATAATTTCCAAATTGAACAGATGTATGTATTGGGTATTGTTATAGTTTAGTGTTATTAGTATATAAACTAATAAAAGTATATATTTATATAACTTGTATGTAAAAGTTACAAAAATATGTACTTAACTTACGTACATAGCTTTGAACATTTCTTATATATCTAAGTAATCATTTCCACATTCGGAAGATTTATCGTCCAAGAAAAGGAAAGAAATACATCTAGGGCTTTTGCCGGAGTTTGCTCCTTGCCCACTGTTTAGTGAGTGACGTGCCCTTGTGAGAACTTGTAAATTTTTAAATTTCGTTGTGTAAGAGTGGTTTACTGCGCGCTCATTAATAATAATTATGTTTGTTTATAATTGAATAAATGGGATAATTTTTTATATAAATTAAACTTTACGCCTTACAGGGACCGCCAAATAAGTACTCAAGTAAGGAACTGGAGCGATGTTGTCGCTCTTACTATATACTTAAATATAGTTTCTTAGGGTGTAAGCTCAATATTTTATTGGACTTTACTTAATTGTTAGCTTGAGTACCCAAGTGCTGGATACATTTCATTATTGCCGAAAAGTTTAAAGCCAAAAATCAATAATCAAATTATTCGTTTTATAAGACCCAAAATTAATCATATCTCTTATTTCAGGTCAAATAATATTATCCACGTCGCTGTACATTATTGGCAAGTTCTTGGCAACGATTTCTTACGCTACAGTGTACCTTTATACCTCGGAGATATTTCCTACATACACACGGAATACAATGCACGCTCTGTGCTCCTCTATGGGACGGGTGGCTTCTATGTTGGCGCCCCAAACACCGTTACTGGTAACTGCACTTGATAACTTGCACTCTGTTACTCTATTAGATGAACTGATACTGAAGATTTTCATCCACTGCACTCTGGTAATTTATTAGGTATATAAAAACTACAGTGTGAAAGGTTCTTCGACCGAGAAAAGTTATACGACGGGCCTGTGGCGTGGTAGGTAAATGCTTGCCTTGCACGTCGCAGGTTGTGGGTTCGATTCCCACCCAGGATAGATATTTCTGTGCATGAACATGTCTGTTTGTCCTGAGTATGTGTGTAATTATCTATATAAGTATGTATTTACAAAAAGAAAAGTAGTATTTGTAATATAGCAGTTATCTCGTTTTCATGGTACAAGCTCTGCCTAGTTTGGGATCAGATGGCCGTGTGTGAATTATGTATCCCAGGATTTTTTTATTATTATTTTCTAATATATGAACTAACACTGAAGATTTGCATCGACTGCAATATGTTAAGCTATTATGTGTAAACTACAGTTTGAAAGGTTGAAAATGTTCTTTGACCGAAAAAAAGACTTGCAGGTTGATGTTTTCATAGATCGAGAAACAAATTACTAATAGGAGTTAGGTGTGCAGTTTGACGTGTTTCATCGACCCAGAAAAGACTACTTTTAGGCGTTTAATGTACACCATAACTTAAAATTAACATACATGAATTAGGTACAAAGGGTGGCCTTATCGCTACTACGATTTCTTCAAGAGAACCAATTATGGAGTGGATAGGCGAATGAAATGGGAAAAGGCTAGATAGGTGTAACAATACACACATCAACAAAGTCTAGGGATACGTTATTTTGAAATCAAACATGGCTTTATTGTTTAAAACCTATTTAGTTTCCTTAAAAAGTTTATTTACAGATTTAAACCTTGTCTATTCTTTATTCAAAATTTAAAAATTAAAATGAGAAACAAATGAAAACACGCAAAGCACAGCGCAATCTTGAGTTGTATCTAATTTCAAGAAGTTGCATTAAAATTTTTTTTGCGTGTTAATTGAAGAAAACCTGATAAATTGTTTTATTTTCTTTTCTCAATTGGTTGTGTAAGCTTTTTAGCGTCATGCCACGCCATCATTTGAGTCGAGATGAAATGTTACGGGCAGTTGGCATGTTACAAAACGGTGCTATTCAACGCGTCGTTGCTGAGTCTCTGGGCACAAGCCAAAATGTGGTATCCAGGCTGTGGTCACGTTATCGCGCTACTGGAGATGTGGCAGAACGGCACACAGGTAGATATCGTGTTACCACTCAGAGACAGGATCGATTTCTCCAAATGACCGCCAGAAGACTACCCAATATCACAGCGATGCAACTAGTGCAAAGGCTCCAGGAGGGTCAGCAGCTGCTGGTGAGCGACCAAACCGTGCGAAGGAGGCTGCATGAAGTTGGTCTTCATGCTCGCAGACCGCTACGAGTCCCAGCGCTGCGACGTGGCAATCGCGGTAGGCGACTTTTATGGGCTCAAGAACATTTGACATGGAGTGATCAACAATGGTCATTGGTGCTGTTCACTGATGAGTCCCGCTATGGATTTCATCCAGATTCGAGACGAACACGCGTTTGGAGAACTCCAGGCAGGGTCAGCCGTCTCCGACATCCACAGGAGGTCCACTCTTACCAAGGTGGGACAATTATGGTGTGGGCAGGAATACGAATCGGCGGACGAACCCAACTCATTTGGATTCAGGGCAGCATGACTGCCCATAGATACCGTGAGGAGGTAGTAGAACGTGTCATTGTCCCGCTCAGGGCCCTAACGGGGCAAGAATTTCAGCTCATGCATGACAATGCACCTTCCCATACAGCGCGGCTGGTGAGGGCCGCCCTTCGAGAACACGATGTTCAGGTATTAGATTGGCCTCCACAGTCGCCAGACTTAAACCCAATTGAACACGCCTGGGACATGTTACAGCGAAGAGCATTGAGGGATTTTCCGCCCAACTTGACAACAGAAGAACAACTTTTCGAACATTTAAAAAGAACTTGGGACTGCATACCCCAGCAAGACATTGACACCTTAATTTTAAGTATGGAAAATCGTTGCCGCTGTGTGATTAATGTTAGAGGAGGAAATACCGATTACTGATTATCAGATTTGGTAAGATTTTTATTCATTTAATTCGATTGAATAATTTTATAAGAAAAAATGTTTTTGTTCACTCAGTAATTTTCTATGGCTTAATTAATTTAAGACTTTTATTAATTAGAAAAACAAAATCGCATCGTGTTGTTAATGTTTAAATATCGGCCATGAAATTATCTTTAATTCTTCCATTTACAGTCATAACAAAATGTTTATAGTTTTCTAGATAATCAATGAAATGTTCAATATCCCTAGATTGTGTTGATGTGTGTAGGTCAACTTAATGCATACTTTAACTCCAAATATATAAAATAATAAAAAATAAAGTAACAGATTAAAGATTTGCTAAATTAAATGAATAGCTCGGTGAATATCACTACCTTCTTGGTTAAATAGCCAAAGATTATGCGACTCAGTGATGGTGCGTTTTGAAACTTTTCGGTTTGAAACACTCAGCTTTCCGGGAATATAGATTTACCATTATTTTAATCTATAAATACGTAGATAAATAGTACGTAGGTTACATTTCTCTAGAGATTAAAATTTAAATAAAATCAATCACTAAGTTTATTTTTCTTCCTCATGAGCGTTAGCCATCTAATTTATTCCTTGGAACTCAACATTAAGTTATTATAATTACATGTATTCTGTCGAGAAAACGTAGAAAAATACCTGGCCTGTGTGAATGGGACAACCGGAAGGGGAAAACCTCGTAGAACAATCTCTGACCAAATCGCAGACGTTCTCAAGAAAGGCCAGGTCAGAAGTACCCTAAACCGGTGAGCATGTATGAAGAATATAATGACAGTAAACGAGGCATAAGATGTGTGCCAAGACCGGATAATGGACTATCCTCCATGCTGCGGACAACAGGTTCAGCTGTTGCTTTCGTTACCTATGATATTTGCAGTTAGTCGGAACCTTGAGAAAATCTAAGACTTGGCGTATCTATTTACGTTACTGGTTATCTGTGGGTAGCAGCAGTTGCTGTACTAATTCTGGTCCTCGCCCAATTAAGTTAGACTGAGAATTGACTGCACTTGGTTAAGACAGTCGCCTCGCCATTTCGTGACCTGGGATCTATTCCCGCACAGGAAAACTATATGTGCTATTCATTAACAGTTGTTCTGAGTCTGGATGTACTACAATTATATGTTTGTTAAGTAATCCGCGACACAAGTGCTGGCGTGGCATATACAACCATTGGAAAGCAATACCTATTTTTGTTGGAATTTCTGTACCTCTGACTATAGAGAGATCTATTTTTAACTGCACATGTTACGCGTATAATTGTTAATTTGTCAGAATTACGTTTTGTGTCTATGAAGAGCACGTTTGTATTATGCTCTACGCTATTGGGATTTATTTACTTATTGCAAACGTCATATAGAAGCAAAATTTTATTAATAGCACTGTAATCATTACTAAATTTTCTATCTCCACAGATGCGGTACTGGTACGGTCTCCCATCAGTCATAGTCGGAGCTCTTTCTCTGCTAACTGGCTTCATAGTGATGTTGCTGCCAGAAACAGGTGATGATGTTCTTCCAGATACTGTCCAGGAAGCGGAAACTGTAGGTGTTAAGAAACTGGATGAAAAAGAAATTACTTGTACGAGCTTTTGAGAAGGTCAAGATTACAATTTGGAGCATAACGTATACTTTCTACAACCTTATTTGTAATATATCAAAAGAAATCAAACTAAGTTTTATTTTCTATAGTTTGTAAATAGTAACCTCCTGTATTTCACACAACGCTATTCGTTTTACTCAGCCAAAAGCACTCAGAATCCGCTCAGCTGTCTTTGTTTTGCACAGTTCTATTGAAGAACAAAAAAATCTAAATCTGATAAAAAATGGAAAACATTATAAAAATTACCTAAATTGGGAGATAATGTTTTATGATTCGAATACTCCTCATCATTAAGTATCTAAATTTTGCGTTTGAACGTCAACTCCTTGGCCACCCTGTATATTTTGACGGTCACCGTAGCCTAGTTGGTAGTACTCCTGCCTACGAAGCTGGTGGTCCTGGGTTCGAATCCCGGTAAGTGCAAATATTTGTGTGATTTGCACGCATATTTGTTTCTGAGTCATGGATGTTTTCTATGTATATAATATATATCTATCTATATAAGCATGTACATCCTCGCCTGGTACCCATAGTACAAGCTTTGCTTAGTTTGGGGCTAGGATGATCTGTGTGACATTGTCCCTAGATATTATAATATTATTATTATTATTTCCCTTGGGACGACTTCTACTCCCTGGGTGACGATATTTTTCTTGGCCGTTAACCACACAGAAAACAAATTATCGGTGAAATGCAAAATAACCAACTAGTAAAAGTGCTTCCAATTCAAAAATTTCCTTTATATCAAAGGTTATAATGGGATCAATTTCATGCATAGACGTGGACAAACAAACCACTTATTAGGTACAGCCGCCGGCACATCAAGCTACCCAAATCTATCTTTCCCAAATTGAAAGTGAACCTTATGCTTTTGTGATAAAGTTGAAAATCTATAAAAGGTATTTGACAGATTGGGGTGCCTGGACGTGCTGGCGTCTGTACTTTAAATGAATTGCTAATCTTGCATTATTTTTATCGGTATAATACTAACATGTCGGTAAAATGTTAACGTTGTTAAATAATAATCATTAACTGCACATTTTATCATTATTTTTTAACAAGCACTTTCAAATACTGCCTATTAAAAAATCAACAATCATTACAAAGCAAATCATTTTTTACCACTTTAAATTGTATGTCGAACGTAGTGGTTATTATTTAATTGAAATTATTTACAATTTATTTTCCCATTTATCTTAGGTTGAAGCAATGAAAGCCTCCTTACTTACTTATCGGGTGGGCAGTGGTTACCCTGGTGTCAGAGTTTTGCCGCCCAATAGGCATCTGACATGGTTTAACGACTGTTGCCTAAGACTCCGAAGTTGTGTCCGAAGCACGGAGACGGTAAAAAATTCACTTCGGCAGTCACCCATCTATGGACTGACCGCGAGCCTAGTTGCTTAACCTTGCCAATCACTTACGGACTGGTGAGATTATCTGGATCCTCTTATAAAAAAAATACTCAATGTACACTATTCAAAAGCCCTGCCGAGTGCACTAATAAATTTTGCTCGAAAACCATGAGCCTAAAAATAATGAAATTTTAATCAATATCAATAAATTAAAGTATAATATGTAATAAATTACAGTGTCGTACCTTTACGTGTTGGTAAAAACACACAATATTTTGTACTTACAAGGCATAGCTAATAATAGAGAGTAAGTCATATTTTGATTTTATTAGGTGGTATTTAAAGTTTGTTAAATTGAATCCATGTAATTTTTCAATTTTTAAAATGTGAAACAGCAAAATACTTCTACAAAACTTCAGCTGATGCAAATAAAATTCACCATCTTTTATCCACTTTAATTAGGTCTAAACCAGTTTAAATTTTGACATTACCACCGCTTAACCGCGTGTCAATCTTAAATCGGGTTAACAAATGTAAATTTGCATAACCTATGGCTAAGCGGCCGGCTTAAATTTAAGATGCGTTTTTAAACAACTTTTTATAATAGTAAAATTTATACATAACCTGTAGTGTAGGGCATAGCAAAGCATTACAAGGAGAGTAGGTACTCGTAGGTATATTGTCAACGTATTATCAGTTACATTATATCATATTATTTGCAATAATTATTAAATTTAGAATTAAACTATTGATGGCATTGTTATCAATTTATTATAAAAATCATAGTTATCAATAATTAGATGTCAATATTAATTCGTATATCCTTACTTTCGCATTTATAATACTAGCTGAGCCCCGCGGTTTTACCCGCGTTAATCTTTATAAATTATAGCCTATTTGTTAATCCAGGGTGTCAGCTATCTCCATACCAAATTTTATTATAATCGCTCCCGCCGTTTAGACGTGAAGAAGTAACAAACATACACACTCACACAGTCACACCCTCACAAACTTTCGACTTTATAATATTAGTGTGATTAGTAATTCTGGGCACTTTCTGGGCGCGATGCGGAGGGGTTATTCGACGCCTATTAGTGTAAATAGGGTTTTTTCCAATTGTTAGCTTATATATTATAATTAGTTCTATTATTTAATTTGATTATTTACCTTTCAAATAAATATGTTGGAAATTAAAATAAGCTAATAGATTTTATGAATATTGTTGCCAAATATTATATATGCGAAAGTGACTCTGTCTGTCTGTCCGTCGCGATTTCTCGCTATTGAACGGATATTAATTAAATTTGGTATATAGATAGTCTATAGCCTGAGAAAGGACATAGGCTTTTTAATGCGAGAAGAGGGTTGTAATGGGTTTAAAGGGGGGATGAAAAGTTGTATGTAAGTATCGTCATTTTAGAGCTTGAAACTTGAAACTTATTTTCTAGCATTTTTTAGGATTCGATATAAATAAATATGAGATTCAAAGTTTGTAAAAGATTTATCGTCAACGATGTAAAATAACAATGGGGAAATGGGGCATGGAAGTTTTTATTGACATCATGTAAAAACCTTATGTGAATGATTTATATTTTTGCGACGAGAGACAAAATATTAGAGATATTCTGTCATTACAAAATGCGCGGACGAAGTTGCGGGCACAGCTAGTGTCAATATAAATAACAAGTCATGAAATTATGTTTGTGTTAGTAAATACTGTTCTTCAATTTTATCATTCATGTATTCGTTAACTGTATGGTATACGTCGTATGCTTGGTAAATAATAGGTTTTTAATTTGTTTCTGTATTTTGTGTAACTTGTTTCGTTTCGATCGAATTGTGAATTAATTTTTTTATACACATTACGTGGGAATTCTATTCGATTGTAGTGTTCGACGAGAAACAGATAGTTGTAGTCTATTTCTGAGCCTAAATGTTCTATCTGTGAGTCGGTTGCCGCGTGTTGTGACGAAAGTAATGTAATTTTTCACAAATTTACATATTTCCAAGATGTAGTTAGGTACGTGATAGAGTTAATATTTTGTGTCTGATAAAGTGTCGTTGTTGTGTTTGTGTTTTGTTTGTACGTAATAATTTCTTTTGTTGTACGAGAAGTGAAGTGACATCCTTGCGGTTACCCCATATAACTATACTGTAGCTAAACCATCCATAGGCAGTAAGTGCTGTGCTATACATGTGCTATACATTATTGGTTATTTTTTAAACTTCATAAAACGCGTAGATGAATTTAGATATATTAGCTTAAACTTTTTAGAAATGGCTTTTCTGAATTAAGTGTGCATCTATATTTATACTCAATGAAGTAAAATCGTTAACTGTTTATATTTTGGTTCCGTTATGTTGTAGTTTATTTTTAATAGTGATTTTTGATAAAGATGATAAGCAAGTAACTTTGTCTTGTAGTTAATATCCAAATGTTTGCTGTCACTTGTAAATACCAATTAATAAATTTATGAAATCATTTAATCACACAGTATCAAGCTGAACATTTCCAATATAAGCTGATCTCTCATTGTATTAAAATCCTATTCAACGTGAGATCAGCTTATACTGTGTGTACATACACGTGTGTACAGACGCCAGCACATCAAGCTACCCCAATCTGTCAAATTTCCCCAATTGAAAGTAACTCTTATGCAAATGTGATAAAGTTCAAAATCGATTAAAGAAATTTGACAGATTGGGGTAGCTGGATGTGCTGGCGTCTGTACAAACATACAATTCAGTTTATGTCGATATTATTAGCAAAGAGTATATAAATGCTACGGTTAGATGTAAAAAATGATTTTGTAAACCTATTAATTGGTAAAAGTTTACAGAATCATCTTCGTTACCTATATAACTTAAAGAATACTTTATGATGTAGGTATAATATTATTAGAAACATTAATAGGCAGTTTTCGGACACCATGTAATAAAATTTCAGAAAGAAGACTACTTTTTCTCGGTGTATTACAAATATTTGTATCGCTAATTATTCTGTAAATACCTGGACTAAAGCAACTTTATTTTATATATCTAGTTACAAAACTGATATTTTTTGTCTCACTATAGGTTATGTAGGTCATCAGTGGTCTTGCTAGAAAGGTTTTTGAGTGGCAACCATGTACCGGAAGACCCAGAGAGGGCAGGCTCCCTACAAGATGGACCGATGATTTTGTGAGGGAAGCTGGAAACCGCTGGATGCCGATAGCTTAAGCGGCATTTGGACAGATCATGTGGGAGATCTTTGTCCAACAGTGGACGTCTTTCAACTGATTTGAGGATGATGATGATTATTGAAAGTAACTCTTATGCAAATGTGATAAAGTTCAAAATCGATTAAAGAAATTTGACAGATTGGGGTAGCTGGATGTGCTGGCGTCTGTACAAACATACAATTCAGTTTATGTCGATATTATTAGCAAAGAGTATATAAATGCTACGGTTAGATGTAAAAAATGATTTTGTAAACCTATTAATTGGTAAAAGAACGTCGGCCATATTCGACCTGACTAAAATATGAAACGACCACCAATGATTGATACGTCAAAAAATAGTGAATTATGTGTATATTAAATTACGGGGTTCAGCTATTTTTATTGAGGCCGGGAAAATAATTTAGCTTTGTAATAAAAACCTCATTTCCATAATACTTTTAATATATTTTGAACGCATCCAAAGCTGTTCCGTTTTTATCTGTACTCCACGTTTCATCATAACACTAAAGTAACACTACCATTATATGTTCACTATCTTAAATACTATACTGCATTGCAGATTTTTTGCTTATTTTTGTAATGTATTATCAATCACATCATTTTTAGATGGGGATATGGATTAAGTATTCCGAAACGAGTAGCAAATGATAGGTTGACATTTGACAAACGTAGAACGGAACGTATTATGACAGAATGAGAACTGTCAAAGCGTTTACCGTGCAGTCCTTCGTTGCTCTTGCGTCGTTGTGTACTGTGCGATTTCTTGTGGTTTTTGTGTGTTATTTGTGACTTGGCTACTATTACGGACTCCGACTGATCTTTCAACTCCTGACGACCCTTTGATATTGATACCTGGACACCGATAACGCTTACACCTGACGACCCTCTGCTATTGATCCTAGGACACCGATTGCTCTTTATGAATTGGTTCCGAGTGCCGAATCTCGGAATACTACAATGAACCCGAACAACCGAGCAACTCGTCGACACTTACAGTGTATTCATTGCAATATCGTCGTTGATACACTCCGGCGCTTCGTTGTCTTAGAACTTGACACCAGAGTCATATCGTTAATCAGCAATTGGATCGCCCCAATACTCGTAAGTATTTTTTTTCCATAAGATATAGTTTACTATGTTATCACAGAATTACAATATTATTCAAATGTATTTATTCAGTTGAATTTTTATTCTCAATGATCTTTTAGTATATTGTGGATACTAAGTACATTGATTGATCCGTTAGGTAAAGCTGCGTTAGTTGCAGACAGTCTGTGGATGGGTTACAGTTTCATTACTCATTGAGACTCCCTGGGCCTTGAAAGCATGTTAAGCTGTTTGTTGTGTTCTCTTTACATTTACTATCTTTGATAATCATTATATCCAGTAAAAAGCTTCTTAAATCTGTCAACCATGTAAGAATATCAGTATATTTCCGTGATTGGGCTGTGGAGATCTGATGGCAGTTGCTTCATGTAAAATACCACCACTCTAGGTTGTACTAGAAATTAACCCCAACATAGCAAAAAGCTAGGCAGATATTCTTAAGTTGCATAATAGTAATATTTTTTCCTCTTTTGCAGATAACTGAAGATGATTACATTTGTGAGGCATGTAGGGATATTGCAATGCACACAGTTAATGAAGCTTTAGCCTGCGATAACTATGGTGAACAAGCATCTGGATCCTCTCACCAAGGCCATAGACAAGTGTGTGTTCTCTGCGGTCTATCCATATTAAGGCGACGAAGTGACCTTATTTTCAAAGAAAATGCCTCTGATTTGGACAGAAATATTGCCAATATCATTGAAACCAGGATTGCCCCACGTCAGGTCAGTGCACTAGTAACCATGAGCCGCTCTGTGATTCAGGACTCTATAATTTTATTTATTAATTAACCCATGTGCCATATTGTGTTTTAAACCAAAATATTCCCTTTTTAGATTACATCAACTGATCGTGTTTGTCATCCATGTTGGCTGAGATGCAGAAGATCTGCGCTTCGAGCACAGCATGTAGAAGATGCACGATCTGTTAATGCAGATGATAATAATTTTTTACAAGAACCAGACCACATTGGTCTAGATCTAGAACAACATATAGAGGCTGAGGAAGATAGACCTGAAATCCCAATGGTTCCTGTTCAACCAGCAGCAGAAATTGTTTTGGCAAACTACAGACGGGCTGCAAATACTGCTTCTCATTGTTTATTCTTGGGCTGTACTAATGTAGATTTGCGGATCATTTCTGATTCTTTGAGAAAAACTGTCTTGAGTAATAATAAATTCTACATACCAGAACTGGCTAGAGTTTGTGAGGAACATTTATTTAGCAATAACTGGGATAGTTTATTTGATTTGCCAAACAGCATCAGTACTTTTAATGTGCAACAAATAGAGCATGTGTTCTCATGGGTAAATTCATCCAAATCATATTTCGATTTAAGCACCATTGAAGCAATTCAAGATGTTGATGAAAATTTATTTTTTTATTGGATTGGAAGAACAAAAGAGGAATTTATTTCATTGTTACATGAGGTTCCTAGGATCCAAGAAGCTCATAGAGGCATTATCGGCTTGTCTGCTTTGCTTATGAAATTGAGAACTGGAGAATCTGATGACAGATTATCAAAGCTTTTCGGAGTGCCTCGTCGTACCCTTGAAAGATTAATGCACAGCATAAGAGAATTGATGCTGCAAGACTTTGTTCCCAATAATCTTGGAATTAGTCATATTTCAAGGGAGAATTTACTACGGCACAATCTGCTGTTGCCAAATGGCATCTATAATAATGATGACAATAATCAAGTCATTCTGATTTGTGATGGTTCTTATATATACATTAACAAAAGTTCAAATTATATGTTTCAAAAGGATACATACTCACTGCATAAGTATAGAAATCTACTCAAACCGTTTTTGATTGTATCAACTGATGACTATATTGTTGACTGTTTTGGGCCATACAAGGCTACCACATCGGTTGCTGAGATTATGACATCTCTTTTTATAAATGACAATTCTCCTCTCAGATTGTATCTCCAAGCTAATGATATCTTTATTTTAGATAGGGGTTTCAGAGACTCTATTAGCCTGTTAGAAGACTGCAATTACAAGGCCTACATGCCAGAATCACTTTCAGAGGGCGAACATCAACTGACCACAGAGCAAGCAAATAGAAGTAGATGTGTGACAATTTGTCGATGGGTGGTGGAGGTGGTTAATGGGTATTTTAAATGAGATTTTAAATTACTACGGCAAGACTATTTTAATAAGACTGTGCCGCATATGATGCAACATTTTGAAATAGCGGCCAGTCTTCTGAACAGGTTTGGTGTTCGCCTGAGAAATAGAGATGATGCTGGGGAAATGTTAAATATTATTAGAGAAAGGATTTCTTTACAAAATAATTTGTCCCTATTGGTTGAAGGTACAAATATGAACAGACGGTCTTCTAACTTTGTTAGTATTACGGCTGATAGAGATAACCTAATCACATTTCCTAGAATGGAAATGAATGAATTAATTCTTTTTGCATTAGGAACCTATCAGATACGACAAGCACGGTCATATTATGGGGAGCATGTAAGGTTTCATGGTGGGTACAGAATAGAAGTAACAAGTGATAGCATATATACTTCAGATTACAATTTGAGAGGAAGTGGCAGCAATACTCTGATACGGGGGAAAATCAAGTCGAGACATGTATCAAGGAAGCAATACTATGTTTATATTTTAATAGAAAATGGCATATCAGGGAGAGAGGGTATAGCAGAGTATTGTTGCAACTGTTTGGTAGGGCGACGCACAGTTGGATGTTGTGCTCATGTCATGACGATTGTGTGGTACCTTGGATGGGTTCGATACCAGTCAAATATTTCTGCACCTGCTGAATATTTAGATTCAGTTGTTGTAAGGGAAGACATAGAATAAATTAATACTAAAAACCATATTGGTGTTTTATTTAAGGTGCCCTTTTATTATTATTATTTTTTACCGACCTTTGAGATATTAGGTTATATTTTTAGTAAGTAAGTCAAGGAACCATTATATATATTTTTCATAATAATTTAAAACAGTTGCTAAGAAACAGTCTAGCTTGGCTTTTGTATAATCATATCCTGATTCATGCACATTGCGCTGCACCTGTCTTAGATACATAAACGTGAAAAGATTAGAAAGGTTATTGATTCATTTTTATGGTTTTAGCCATTGACTTATATAGTTATATATTAATGCATAGTTTTTATGTCAATGGTTTTAACTGAGGTTGTAGTAATGGCTGTCGAATTATACATCATAACCTCAAAAGTGACGTAATACATAAGTGTATCGTTCTACGATCCACGGCTTTTAAATAATATATTTTCAAATTAGGATTGATGAATGTGCCTAGAGGAACGGATTAATCCATACACTAGTCATGTTCGCGACTTTTTATAGCCAGGTCACAGCATGTATGGGCCGTGACCGACGTTCTTTATGAAATCATTTAATCACACAGTATCAAGCTGAACATTTCCAATATAAGCTGATCTCTCATTGTATTAAAATCCTATTCAACGTGAGATCAGCTTATACTGTGTGTACATACACGTGTGTACAGACGCCAGCACATCAAGCTACCCCAATCTGTCAAATTTCCCCAATTGAAAGTAACTCTTATGCAAATGTGATAAAGTTCAAAATCGATTAAAGAAATTTGACAGATTGGGGTAGCTGGATGTGCTGGCGTCTGTACAAACATACAATTCAGTTTATGTCGATATTATTAGCAAAGAGTATATAAATGCTACGGTTAGATGTAAAAAATGATTTTGTAAACCTATTAATTGGTAAAAGTTTACAGAATCATCTTCGTTACCTATATAACTTAAAGAATACTTTATGATGTAGGTATAATATTATTAGAAACATTAATAGGCAGTTTTCGGACACCATGTAATAAAATTTCAGAAAGAAGACTACTTTTTCTCGGTGTATTACAAATATTTGTATCGCTAATTATTCTGTAAATACCTGGACTAAAGCAACTTTATTTTATATATCTAGTTACAAAACTGATATTTTTTGTCTCACTATAGGTTATGTAGGTCATCAGTGGTCTTGCTAGAAAGGTTTTTGAGTGGCAACCATGTACCGGAAGACCCAGAGAGGGCAGGCTCCCTACAAGATGGACCGATGATTTTGTGAGGGAAGCTGGAAACCGCTGGATGCCGATAGCTTAAGCGGCATTTGGACAGATCATGTGGGAGATCTTTGTCCAACAGTGGACGTCTTTCAACTGATTTGAGGATGATGATGATTATGTTCATAGCATTATGGTATATGATTCTAGTGGTGGCCATAAAGATTGTATCAGCATTATGTCATTTGCTTAAATACTTGGATCATATTTTTCTCATGTACCTACCCCGAAAATTTAATGCACATCCACATTAATGCTGAGAATATGCCAGCTCTTTTCCCCCATTATACTGTCCAGCTTCAAATTTAAGAATAAATGTACGTGTTATATTTGACTCCGAATAATGGCTGGAAATCTTACTCCTAGCTGGTTTCAAAATCATAACAAATAATCCTATTCCCTACGATGGTGGGGGTGTTGCATTTATCTCTGTACTAAAATACCAGAGATATTACAACAGAACTCTGCCAGATGCCAGTGAGCATTTTTGAGTCGAGCTTTACCATTCCAGGAAGACTAAGACCTAATTCTTAGCATTCCATGGATTCACCGTGTGGAAACCGGGTCCATCGCGGAATAGAGGAGAGAACACTCGACAGAGTCTGAGACTTGCGACTCAGACGTAATTTTAATTTTTAAGGGCCTCCTGTGATGCATCAACACTCACCTTCTCTGTCTCTCAGTGTTCTCCCCTCTTCCTAGCCAAATTTGGTATGATCCTAATAATGTCGCTTTGGATACTCGTAATATAGAACTTTTGGAAGATTTTTGTAATCCTAAGCCATTTAATAGTTTGTAGAGGGAATGTGCTGGTATACCCCTTGCATCCATTTCCACGGCATATAAATTAACCACAAAGCTAAGTAAACTCCCGTAAGTGGAAGCGGACCCTAATAAACCTGCTTCCACTATACCTGTGACAGCTAGCTACTAGGTCGCAAAACTTAATAAACGCCTGTAGATTAGTGTCGATAGCTTCGATACATCTAAGGAACCAGTAACTATGACAGGAAGACCTGGTGTTAAAATACAGTATTTGACCTCCTGTAACGATTTTCTCATATCGTTTGCCCCATGGCAACCAAAATAAACAGCTAAGGGTGCTCTCGGAGGGATGAAGGGTAGTTCTTCGACGTACCAGACCCTGAAACATATCTTGGTTTCAAAAATTGTTCGGTGTGGAAATAAAACTCGTGCCCCCCAAGCCGTCCGTCTATGTATTTGTCCTGATACTTTGGGACCTTGCCACCTATATATATTTTTTTTTATAATCACCAGACAACAATTTAGGCTTATAATTAGGCAGTTCATTTTTGATTGTTCATAGAAATTAATTTTCAACTGCGCATTTTAATCATACTAATATTATAAAGGCGAAAGTTTGTGTGATACACACTCACACGTGTATGTTTGTTACTTCTTCACGTTTAAACGGCTAGAGAAATTTAAATAAAATTTGGTATGGAGTTAGCTGACACCGTTGATTAACACATAGTCTATAATTTATTAAGTTTAACGCGTGTAAAACCGCAGGGCACAGCTTGTTTCTTCATAAAGTCGTTAAGTTGGTAAAAAATAAGGTAAAAGTTACATATATTTTTTGTAGATTTTCGAAAGTGCCTATGTTTGTTACAAAACAACATTTTTATAGTTAGTTCTTCACTTAGTCTTAACTTAATTTATTTGAGTAATACTGCGAGTCTTGCAGCTCTTTAGCAAACTGGCATTATACGTTCGACTTGTGCTCTGACTAGTAGGAAACCGGACCTAAAACAAATATTTTGTGCTTAATTAGGACTATCTATTGCACTCACGAAGAAGAATAATAACAAAAGATCAAAATAATTAGAATACCGAATACAAAACTAGACTTATGTGTCTTATAAAGTGTTAGTGAGTCTTATAAACGAAAATATGTCAGAAGAACGGGAAATATCTGTGGAAAAAAAGAAAGATATGAAGGTAGATGATGCTTTAGAGAATATACTATCGATGTTCAAGCCTTTGGGGCCATATTATTTGCGATTTATGCCATTTTTAATGTTTTCTTGCATGACCAATTCCCTATATTGCATGAATTACGTGTTTGCTGTTGTTATCGTGGACTATAGGTAAGTGATTATTTGTTTTACAATTACAAATAAAAAGCCGCTGAGTGCGAGTTAGACACGGTGGGTCGTGGTTCCGTGGGTCTCTCTGAAATGTAAACTTGAAGTTTTATTTATTTAAAGGTAATCCATGTTTTATATGGACTCTTTGGCAATGCCAAGTAAGGATTGATATGGGTGGTATTTTGAACGATATTTGACATGGCTGAGCTTAATATCCCATATTTAAAAGTTATTTAGAACGTCATATGCCAATAAGAGCTGGATATATTTTTGGTGTTTAAAGAAACTATTCAATTACTTCCCAATAATGGGAAACATAAATTTAATCGTCGGGCAGGTCTCGAATCACCACCCTCTATCAATCCGGGGTATAGGGTGCTGGTTCGAGACCCGCTAGGCGATTAAATTTACGAGTTTTTCTATGTTTGAGATAAGATATACGCTTTGCATTGTATGTGTTGTAATAATGCTATAAATCCAAAAAATATTAAATAAATTTATAGCAACGTCTCATTGTTCCTATAATGCCAATCACGCCAAACGGCCCGTCAATAAAGCTTTTTGAACTGATACTAGGAAATAAATATATTTATGGATGTATGGGTGGATGTATTGGGGCCAACCATAAAGTTTCTTTTTAAAACATGGCCACGGAATCCTAAACAGTTTTGCAATATGCACATGCCAGAGTAACAGTAGTAGGTACTTCGGACCAATTCCAATGGAGATTAGCCAACTATAACAGGACATGTACACACTAAATACCTTTAACTACTAGATTGTCACATGTCATGCACTCTGTAAACGTAATGTCAATTTAAATGAGTTCAAACATAAATGAAACTCCAGCTAAAAATTACGAGGTCAAATTTACTAGCAGAGTTAGCACATAATAATTAAAAATAAATACTTTATAGATTGTTGTCATGATGTAAGCGAATTTACTCAGTACCTACTAGCTGCGCCCCGTAGTTTTACTCGTTGTTTAAAAATTTTGTAATTACTTACCGTCTGGGCAGTGGTTACCCTGGTGTCAGAGTTGTTAAAGCAACTAGGCTCGCGGTCAGTCCATAGATAGGTGACCGCCAAAGTGGTTTAATTTATGAGCGTCTCCGTGCTTCGGAGGGTACGTTAAGATGTCGGTCCTGGATGTAGTTATTAGTCAACAGTCGTTAAGCCATGTCAGATGCCTGAATAACTTTGAACACTGACTCTTGAACAGCACTGAGGTAACCACTATGTACAATAACTAAGTAAGTAATTATTGACAAAATAGGATGAGACTGGTTTTGTATTTGTTAAAAATCGGTAGGTGGTTCGTTCTTCTTTTTTACCGACAATTTGATGAGCATTTTTGGAATTTCTCGGATTTTTCAACATCTATTAAATAATAACCTTAAACAATTTTTTTTTTACTTTTTATGAGTTTGCAGAGCACTACCTAATACTTCTTTGTAGGTTGGCAACGTATTGCGTTTTTTTGTGGTTTACCAGTAAACAGACAGAATGGTCCTTTTCATCGGAGACAGTATTTCGCTTTACCACTCTGTAACAACCTTTTGTGAAAAATGACTCGGTATTTTTACTTTCAGTAACAGGGGAATTGACAAGTATAGTGTGTTGATTATTTAAAGCCAATTCTGGACATCGACTTCTCCTAGAAAATATAAAAACTAGAATTCTAAAGGGACACTTGTTAAAAAGAAGGACAAATTATTGTCGTTAAAAAAAAGAAAGACCCAGGTATTGCCAGCTGTCAGTGTCTCAAATATTAAAGTTCCCCATTTCTGTATTTCAGCACCTAAAGATCCTATGACTTATTTATATATTTTGGGATAATGCGCGCTTTAGATGTTTTACCAATTACTAGGTATCAAGACTAGAATTTCTTAAATAGATTTTAGATAACCCTTAACCTGACATTACTAAATGTTTTAATTATTTTGAACCTTAATTCAAAAGATATAAGGTTGAAATTGATGTAGTCTCGTATAGTCCACAGCCTGTAAACAAGTAAAAAAAATATGAAAAATGCCGTATACGGGAAACTCTTGTCGTCTATTTTGAGATTAAAAAATGCTTTAAATATTCTATTCAAAAGTCAAGGTCAACTCTCAGGGATTGTAATAGGAAATGGCATACGATAGTTTAAGCAATTTCCAAAAAAAAAATTAAAAATATATTATGTTTGTCTTCAGTATATATTATTTTTATCTTAAGTATGAGGTAAATTTTTTTTTTTTATTTAACAATTTATGTACAAATAAATAAAAACATAATAACATAAATAAAACAAGGAATATTAATACCTACATTTTATTTTTTGACTCGTTTCTTCATAATTGTGATAAATAATTATAAGAGACATTTATCTTGCAAGCTAAATAGTCTACTACATTTAAATTTACATAAATTAAAATGTATGTAAATTTTAATATGAGGTTAGGCACCTATTCGTTTTGAAAGTGTAGTGTATAATTACTTACAGTAGATGTGATTAATACTTGCTTCTTAATAATAACTCCTGACTACGATATTTTTAAAGTTGAAGTGTGCATGAGTGTAACGTGTTGTCGTGGCCGGTTGGTGCCGTGTGTTCGATTCCCACCCAGGACAGGTATTTGTGTGCATGAACATGTCTGTTCGTCCTGAATCTGGGTGTAATTATTTATACAACATGTAACGTAATTAACGCACACCCTCAGACACCCCATTTAGAATATTATGTTGTAATCATAATACATTCACTGAATTTTTAATTTAACATGTACCTATATGCATTGTTATGTACTAAATTAGTTTCTTGTAATAAAGCTTATTTTTCTTTAGTTTGTATTGAATGGTGAAATTTGTATGAATACTAATTAAACTGCGATTTTAAAAGTCTTATTACTTTGACTTACGGTCCATTTCAATTTGTTTTGACTGTACAGGGTTACTATGACAATAATTTCAGTAGTTTTAATTATTTTTGGATTGATTTATATAAAAAATTACGTATATTAAAAATGATATAAATCGATTCAGTAAACAATTCTGAACAAACTATTTCAGGATGTGCGTTAATTAAGTTACATGTTGTATAAGTATGTATTTACGTAAGAAAAGTAGTGTACTTAGTATATCAGTTTTATGGTTTCTATAGTGCAAGCTCTACTTAGTTTTGAACCAGATGGCCGTGTGTCAATAATTGCCAGGATATTAATTATTTACTTATTGTTACCTTATGTCAGAGTGGTTCAGTAGAGATTTAACATAGGTGCAGTCTAATGATGACAATGAAATAGGTACATGTAGCTTAAAATGTCTTCGGAAGCAGTGTGAATTCAAAAATTAAAATTCTTTGGCGGTATTCCATCTAAAAAATAACTACGCGCAGTCCTTCTTTGTGAGCGAAACTGGTTTCATGGCCTGATAATATAAAATTAAAAATGTTCTAGAACGACGGAACACATCGTCATTAGAATTCTTGTTGAAAATGTAATTTAAAAGTGTTCTAATACTTTATTGTTCTTATACTGCAGAATCACATTAAGTTGAATTTAAATGGTTCTAATGAAAAAAATTGCATGGACTACAGAAATACAGAACAATACTTGTTTCCTAGCTGCTATCAAAATACATTTTTAGAGTAACCCGTGGCTGAGGCTCACATCAGTATCAAAACATTTCAAGAAATATTAAACATATCGACTATCCCTGTCCCCTTTTTCAAAATTACATGTTAAACAATATTTTCAGGTGTAAATATCCTGAATGTAACACAGACACCATAACACCGTTAAATGGTTTTATATCTGAAGATAAATGTCATAAGTACCCGCTTATTAATTATAATGGAACATGTTCCGCGAATAATTTCAATATGTCTGACCCTGCTGTGTGTGAAGAGTGGGAGTATGATGAACCTTATAGTTTTGTGGCTGACGTAAGTATATTTGCCTAGGGTTTTCATGTTTCTTCGTTATTATAAACATCGTCGTCGTCAACAGGTTAGGTACCCAGCTAGCTTACTTATTGTAAATGAAAGACCGTTAATAAACTGCTTGTAGAATATTAATAGTTCGTGCATACGGCCGTCTTGGACAATTCCTTGACAACAATATAATAGTAGCAATTCAATTGAAAGGTGCAATGCATTTCAACACAGTCATTGATGATTTTTAGCTACATAGATCTCACGTTTAGGCATGTAGTGACAGCCAAATTTACATGGTATTAGTTACCAGTTGAATGACTGACGTATACAGAGTTGAGACTCACACCGCTAAAACAGACCTATGCTATACATCTTCAAGAATAAGACAATTTATTGAGGTTAAGAGGTACCATATCAGCTAGGATTCAATTTTGTTGGCAATCTCAATTATACATAGTAATTAGAAAATATTTTATTGAATATCGTATTTGAAGACTTATGCATAAATATTCTCTTACAGTTCGATTTAGGATGTCAAGACTGGAAGCGTGCATTAGTTGGTACAGTGCACAGTATTGGATACATGCTTGGTCTTCTTCTGCTGGGACCAATTTCTGATAAGTAAGTTTTTTTTTAATATAAGTCGTATTTCATGTTTGGTTTAATTTTTTTATATATCAGAACGTTGTCTACTGTTATTTTGATTGGATTGCTATGCTTAATTACTTATACTTCCTAATCCTTATAATTCCGATATTGAGTATGATGTAACCACATAGACAGTCTCTGTTACATTCTAGGTTTCTGATAATTTTCTGACATGAATATGGATATTACTCAACATTTGGCAAAGATCATCTCAGCTCCAATTACGGTAATCAACGTAGCTACATGTAATTCGCCTTGAATGCAGTTTACTAGAAAATAATTTTCTAAACGATCCACATACATTTTTCAGTCGTCCGATGGGGCTTTCATAACGCCCGAAAGACATTTCACGTTTCTTTTAGAGTATTGTTCTACTAGTAGTCTCAATGCACTTCACTCCCTGGATTCTTGTATCTCGTTGCCACTGTCGTATACAGGTGACTAGGAATCCGGGATAAGTAGATTTCAAATAAAACAAGATACGCCGTTGTACGTGTATTCGGTCAGAATGACACATACAATTTGCTAAAGAGTGATGCACTACCCACATAATATTAGGTCTTTACCTATGAAATTGCCGTTCTGCAGTACTGGCCATTTCAAATCAAAATAATTTTTGTTTGGCTAAGAATTCTAATTTCAAATTAATTTTATTTTAAAAACATGGATTCTTTTTTCCAAAAGTAGTCATTTCTTTATTGATTAGTGTTACATTTTCATCGCATTTCAATCTTTTTCGTCATCATGGATACGTTAAAAATTCGAGTAATTATGGAATATGAGTACCGTCGTGGCAGCAACGCGGCACAAGCGGCACGCAACATCAACGACGTTTACGGAGCTAACACTACAAACCAACGCACCACCTGTTATTGGTTTGCTCGCTTCCGTTCTGGAAATTTCGACCTGAAAAATGAACCTCGCGGTCGTCCGAAGACTTTGGTCGACAATGACGAATTAAAGGCGGTTGTGGAAGCTGATGATACACAATCTACGGCTGAATTAGCAGCAGCTTTCGACGTTAGCGTCAAAACAATATTGGTCCATTTGCGTCAAATTGGCAAGGTAAAAAAGCTTGACAAATGGGTGCCCCACGAACTCAATGATCGCCAGCGCGAAGTACGCGTCGAGACGTGCCTTGCACTGCTCAACAGACACACAAATGAAGGAATTTTGAACCGCATTGTTACCTGCGATGAAAAATGGATTCTGTTTGATAACCGCAAGCGCTCAGCAAGTTGGTTGGATCCTGGTTCAGCACCTAAACAATGCCCTAAACGAAAACTTACCCCTAGAAAAGTGATGGTCACTGTTTGGTGGTCTAGCGCCGGTGTGATTCATCACAGCTTCTTACCAAACGGGGTGAGCATTACTGCAGATGTGTACTGTGAAGAACTGAGCACAATGATGGAGAAGCTGGCGCATCTCCAACCAGCATTGGTCAATCGCTCGTCTCCGCTGCTCCTGCACGACAACGCGCGACCTCATACTGCACAGCAGACGGTCTCCAAGTTGCAAGAACTGGGGTTGGAAGCTCTCCGTCATCCGCCCTACTCACCAGACCTTGCGCCTACAGACTACTACTTTTTCCAGAATTTGGATAACTTCTTGGCGGGAAAAAAATTCAATACCCGAGAGGCAGTACAAAATGCCTTTGAAGAATTTGTTGCCTCCCGTCCAGCTGATTTCTTTAAGAAGGGCATCAATAAACTGCCACTGTGATGGCAAAGATGCATTGATTGCATGGGTGATTACTTCGATTAATACAAATAAAAAAATTCATGAAAAAAATTCGTTTAAATTTTTTCATACAAAACGGCAATTTCATAGGTAAAGACCTATTATTTGTGACTTTTTCAACTTTTACCTACATATATTACAGTAATGACATTTATTTATGCTTGTTACGTCTAGATTATCAGCTCTAGAAATGAATTGCTTATATTGAATGGTTATTAGATTTATATCGGATGTCTAATTATGGTGGTTCTGTAGATTTGGCAGAAAGAAGCTAATAGTGTTTTGTGGGGTGACAGGAGCCCTGGCGGGTCTAACCAGAAGTATAACCGAATCCTACTGGATGTACATTGCCTTTGAATTGATAGAAGCTTTACTTGGAGATACATATTCTCCAAATTATATGTTGGGTAAGCATGGAGCCACACATATTTCTTGTATTGGGTCACCCAAAAAGGCTTGCAATATTGTTTTTTTTGATTTCAGGTGTTGAAATGGTTAGCAAGGAAAATCGAGCTCTTTTTGCCCCTTTAATGATTGGCACTATGTCTATTGGAGGAATGGTGATGGCTTTAGTAGCCTGGCTTACACCCTACTGGAGATATTTCTTAAGAGCCATCTATGGCCCAGCATTGATTTTTATCCTTCACGCCTTTTTGCTGGACGAAAGTGTGAGGTGGCTTCTCATTAAAGGAAGAAAAAAAGAAGCCAAAGATATTTTAAGAAGAGCTGCTACAACTAATAATGTGTTCGTAGATGAAGAAACTTTGAATAGAATTGAGTGTGAGAAGACGGTCGCTTCTGTCAATTTATTAACTCTGCTGAAATTGACTATAACATCGAGGACTTTATTATTGCGATTCTTGGCTTGTGCTTGTGCGTGGATTACAGCGACATTTAATAAATATGGCCTCTTGATAAACTCTGTATCATTAGAAGGCAACAAATATTTGAATTACGCTCTGACGTCATTAGCCGACTTGCCAGCTAGTATTCTTCTGATATTCATCCTAAAGAAGTTTAAAAGAAAGATACCCTTAATATTTGCTTTTATTCTGACTGGGTCATTTTGCATAATTCAGTGTTTTATACCAAAAGGTGACTATTTTTTAATACACCATTATATTTGTTTTTTATTTTTAAAAATCTAATAAATTAATAAAAATATATCCAAAATTGTGATTACATTTTGCCTTGTCCATTTTATTATTAGAGTTTTAATAACTTAGTCGGGTTAAGGAGGCATTTTGAATTGCAACATAGAGTCGGAACGTTGGCAAACTGTACTCCTGTAAAATGCAAAGCTTGTTTTTTACAAATTCACAGAATTGCAATTACAAGATTGACGCCAAGTCTGATAGCACTCCGTATTGAAAAGACTCGATTGAAGAAATAGAGTTCACCTTTGTTTATGCAATACGGCATATATTAATCGCGGCAATAAAAGAACACGTTTCACAAAAAATCTTGCTCTTGTTTTTTGTGAGTCGAGGATAGGAATTTGATTGCTATACCTTCAGTTTGATTTTTCACATTTGTTTAATTTTTTTTCAGGCTATCCTGTACTATCGACGTTACTATTCTTCTGCGGAAAGTTTATGGCAGCCATAGCTTCTGGGACCGTTTATTTGTATACTACGGAATTGTTTCCTACTTACACCAGAAACACAATGCATGCACTATGTTCATCTATTGGCAGAATTGGATCCATACTGGCACCTCAAACTACACTATTGGTAAGTATATTTAATATCCTAAACATATTTGGATTGACTAGGTGTTCCACAAATTCTAATATGTTAATTATTAATATATCTCCACGTCGACTGCACTAGTCATTATTACGTGGATATCAGGGTTGGTGTCTTCGAGGTTTTTAATTCATCTGTAAGTAAAATAGTTTTTGTTTTATTTAGATCAAATACTGGTCAGGATTTCCGTCCCTGATTGTAGGTGGTCTGTCTTTGACCACTGCAGTGGTTGTGATGATGATGCCTGATACTGCTGAAGATGTTCTACCGGACACGGTCCAGCAAGCTGAAGCCCTCGGCACTAAGCATGTTAGTCGTAAAGATCAGAGCACCCTGAAAACTTTGTTGTAAATTGTATTTTATTTAATAAAGAACTAAACTCTTATTAGTTTTGTGATGATGCCAATTAAACAAGGTGTAACATAAATAATTGAGGAAACTAAAGGATCTATCCATGAAACTGATCAAATAAGCCAAACCCGCTTGAAAATATTATTAAAATTATATTGTTGATGTAATTTACGTTATCCAGTTATAATAAACACATTAAGCTAGTTAACGTACGTGATCTGTGTATGTTAACCTGTATATTCCTAATTCATCATATTGTTACTTGTGTAGTTGGCGCAAATTTAAAAACAGGTAACATGTACTTCACATTTTTCGTGACCATGTTTATCAACGATAACTTATTCTATATCGACCTCTGTCTAATTTCTCCATGCCCTGGGAGGGAAGCTCTTCACTTTAGGGGTTATTTAACGATTTGATTATAATAATAATGTATGTTAAGAATGACTGTATGATTGAATAATTCTTGGGCTGGACTTTTTATTTAGTATACTGTAAATGCCCCTATTGAATGTTTTTTTGGACCAATTACAGTGCCGAGAACACTATTTTGAGTATGTTTGATGTAACTATGAAGTTGCAGCTAACTACCGTATGGTGCATTTTGTCTCCATGAAGTTGGCTGTAACTGTAGCTGTAACCAAAAAATATTATTGCAGTTATAATTAAAACGGTGCCGGCGCCAAGTTAACTTGTTGTCCTGAATAAGTCGTGGCGCTTTTTTACACTTGAGCGTCAGTTCCTGCTGAATAAAACACAAATCAGGTCACGCGTTGAATATAGCTCTGTTGGATAGTTTTGCAAAGTATTTAGTTGATGCTTTCAATCGATTGCAACAACATGCAATTCACATCGTTTATGACGGGGAAGTCTAAAGACATCGGTCCTGTCCTATATTGTAGCACTCACTGCACTTTAAGTATTCCACGGATAGTGGTTCAACGTACTTTTTTATTGAAAAGCAAATGATCACCACGAAAAATATGACAATATGAAATGTAGCTTCGTGAGTTATAATTGAAGCTATACCGTATTGATGATCAAATTTAAATAATTTAATTAACGTAAAAGCTCCTATTAACGACCTAAGCTGAATTAAAAACTAACTGAAACTAAAAGAAATAATATAGCAATGAGATCGAATTTAACATTATTCCATAAAACGGATATTTTATCTGTTTATTATTAATTTTATTGGTCGCTAATATAATATGGTAACCTTCATACTTGATTCTGTTACCGACTAATGGCTGTGACGATATTTTTGGTAGTATTACAGTACACAAAAACAAAAAGTTACTATCGTTTATTGCTAACGTGACGTTTTGAGAGATTTTGTCACGGGCCATATTATTAATGTAAAATAATATTTGCTATCCAGATTCATTCATGGCTTCATGGCATTGGTTATATTTCATATGTTTTTAAATTAAATAAAATGGCGGGACGGAATGAGGGCCATGTAACTTTTTAAAGCTTCTTTCGAAGAATTAGATTCTATATCGTTGATTACAGTCCCTCTCTCTTCTCCTAGCCTTATTAATCCCAAGCATCTTGGGGTCGGCTTCTGTATTGAGTGAATTATAAATGTGTTATTATAAAATTAACCTATTATAAAGGTATTTTGTGATTGTATTACAGATAAAAATGTGTTTGGTTATTGATTTATAATATCTAATTAGTATGTAGGTAATGAAAAAGTAAGCTTTTAATTATTTGAAGACTGTTTTCTGAGATAGATTACATTTTTAAAAATTAAAAATACAAAAAGTAAATTCTCTAAGCGTTTCAATAAATAATTAAGTTCATATTGTAATAATGTTGATCTCATAACTATTGTTATTATATAATAAATACCTTCGTAGTGGTCGGTAAAAGAAGTAGAAAAATCGGTAATAGAATTTTGCCGCATTCTATGGGTCGGTAATATAATCAACTACTCTTTTGGATTAAATAATTATTTAGTAATTATTGCGTTATTGAATATTGAATTTAAGTACTGAATTGCAAAGAATACTTTGTTGAAATTAATTAAAAATTATAGCATCTTTCCTAACATAACAGCTTATATCTATTTTTGTAAAGTGAATCCTAAGACAGCTAAAACTGGCGGTAATAGGAGCTTTTACGTTATAAGTAAAAATTATTAAAAAATATATTATTATAAGGGTAAAACTGACATGGATCTGGACTCATTATTGCCTTAAATTTATAAATAAGTTATGCAAGTTTTAGTGAGTCAAATATTTTCTACAGTAAGTTAAAGTATTGTTCAAAGTAAAATTTATAACATAAACACTTCTTAAAACATTTGGGAAGGATGAGATTGATTAAGATTTCTAAAATTTAATATGTTTTGTAATTATTTGTGAACTTTGCT
Source organism: Pseudoips prasinana (assembly GCA_951640165.1). Taxonomy (NCBI): domain Eukaryota; kingdom Metazoa; phylum Arthropoda; class Insecta; order Lepidoptera; family Nolidae; genus Pseudoips; species Pseudoips prasinana. Next base: position 14,292,873 of record OX621239.1, read on the forward strand.
TGATTCTATACGAAAATATGTACTGTTAAATATATGTTATGTATGTTTTATTTTTGATCTTCATTTGTTCATTTTATTTGGTGTATTTATTCATTTGTTGCCTAATATTGGAGACTTCTCTTACGATAAAGAGAAGTAACTAAACGTAACAGTAATTTACTATCAGTATGATTATATTTGAGTGCATCTTAATACGCTGCAATAGAAATTAGAATAGAAGAGAAGAAATCTCAGAAATAGAAACATCAAACACGTGATAACTATAAAGTACCAAATTCAAATTGTAAAACAAAATTGATAATTAATAATAAAAAACGAGTGAAATCATGTTTATATTAACACTAAGCTAAAAAGAGTCTATACGAATAAAACACGTAGTTTATCAAATGTATTTCAATAATTTATTTCTAATAAGGTGCTCAATTACCTCGGTTTTAATAATTGTCAGGCATCTAAATTTTAGACTAATATACAGTGTTACCGACTAATGTTTTCCATAAGAGTTTAATTGCTACAAAGCGACTCGGCGGCAGTTAGTTGTTCTTTTTCCTCAAAGCTTAAGCTTCACCAACGCCTAAAAGTTTTCAATTGGGTTCGACTCTGTTGTTGAGGGCGAGTCCAACTTTTTTATTCTATTTTCTTGCTTTTAACCGGTGTTTTGACTTTGACGTTGGAGCTCATGATCCTCTTTTAATTTTAGCGGTTGGTCATTGAGCAATTATAATTTGCTCAAAAAAAACTTCGTCAGTAAAGATTATCTTATCCCAGTCACGATCTCTGTTTTTTAGTACATAGTCCATTCTTCTTTCAACATACTTTTCTTCGATGTTCTTCAGTATCTCAAGTTAATTTTCAAAAACTTCTCCTAACGGTAGCAATATAATATCGTGACCGTCGACGTTTTCTTTAAGTTATCGACGTTTTTTGCTTCGGTCGATTAGGAATGGTTTGAATTTTTATTTATTAATAAATTTTACAGCCAGTAACAAGATCTCGAAGCAGAAACGTTACGCGGCACTTTTTTCAAGAAACGTACGCTCTGTACGAAGTAAATGCAAGCACTGGTTTTGGAAACATGTTGTGCTATCTGCTTGCACTTTTTGTTTTACAAAAATACATTTTTATCCAGGTCACGTTCTTGTTGACTGTATATATTCTCCATTGATTATAATGAAGCAATTATTTAATTTTCGAAGACTGTAAATTTGGTAATTTCTTTATTGCCTTCAATCATATTTGTGCAGGTGGTAGACTCCAAAAAATAACGTCATACATGGACTCAGCTGATCTACAGTACAATAAATGAAATTGGTTTTAGCAATGTTAATATTACAAACAATTTTTTTTGTATAGAATGTATGTCGTTCTACGTCGGAGGATACACTTTAACCCGGCTAGCGTATTTATTGCATAGGTAACAAGAGTAGTTTTTGTATTGCAAATGTATGTAGGTGATGGTGACGGAGACTCTACTTATAGTTACTGTACACATGTACAGAAATTTTTATATTTTTTTAAAGTCAATATATATTCATTTATTTCCTCGTATCTCCTAAACCACTAAACTGATTTTTCCAAATGTGTACTTAAATGTGTATTTTTATAATTCTGCGCACAAAAGATGAACTAGAATTGAAAAAAAATTCATGGCGGATTTAAAAAAATTAAGCTGTTGTTAACGGCGCGGCGGCTCTGTCGACCATGGGTATGATCTAAGTTGAATGGAAAACTAAGGCTTTGACTTTTATATTTTCTTTTTGAAACGTTTCAATTTCAATTGTATTGTTCCCGATATAAATCTTATAAGACTAGTTTTTACGCTATTATTAAACTGGGAAATCTTTGCTGGCTCGTTAAATTATTGCATACAAGAAGAAGAAACCCAGTTATTTAACCAATCACGAGGACAAGTGTAGAAACCGAATCCGAGCTACATAACCAATGACGAGGACAAGTGGAGAAAACGAAAACCTAACTATATAACCAATCACAAGGACAAGTGTAGAAAACGAAAACCCAATTATATAACCAATCACAGGGAGAAGTATAGAATTGGAAAACTCAACTATATAACCAATCACGAGGATAAGTATAGAAACCGAAACCCCATCTGTATAACCAATCATGAGGACAAGTGTAGAAACCGAAACCCTAATATATAACCAATCACAAGGACAAGTGTAAAAAACAAAAATCCAGTTATATAACCAATCACGAGGACAAGTGTAGAAACCGAAACCCCATCTGTATAACCAATCATGAGGACAAGGGTAGATATCGAAAGCCAAATATGTAACCAATCACAAGGATAAGTGTAGAAAACGCAAATCCAGTTATATAACCAATCGCCAGGACAAGTGTAGAAACTGAAAACCATATATAGTTGGACTTGACCTCGTGATTGGTTATAATCACGAGGACAAGTGTAGAAACCGAAACCCAACAATATAATCAATCACAAGGGCAAGTGCAGAAAACGAAAACCCAGCTATATAACCAATCACGAGGACAAGTGTAGAAAATGAAAACCCAACTTTATAACCAATCACGAGGACAAGTGTAGTAACTGAAAACCCAACTATATAACCAATCACGAGGACAAGTGTAGAAACCGAAACCCCATCTGTATAACCAATCATGAGGACAAGTGTAGAAACCGAAACCCAAATATATAATCAATCACAAGGACAAGTGTAGAAAACGAAAACCCAGCTATATAACCAATCACGAGGACAAGTGTAGAAACTGAAAACCCAACTATATAACCAATCACGAGGCCAAGTGTTGAAACTGAAAACCCAACTATATAACCAATTACGAGGGCAAGTGTAGAAAACGAAAACCCAGTTATATAACCAATCACAAGGACAAATGTAGAAACCCTTCAGTATCTCTGCAGTAAATACAATTAAAAGTCTCCGCTCAACTGATAATCGTTTGCTTCAATGTCCTTTTCATCGTTCTGTCTTTCTCCACACTTCGTTCTTTATTTAATCTGTTCTCCTGTGGTATGCACTGCCTTTGGAAGTCAGGATGGCCATTAGTCGTTTTTCTTCTAAAAATAAAGTGTACATTTACTGTGTGCCCTTAACAATGTATGAGCTGAATCATTTATTTATATACATACACAACATTTAAATACTTAGCTCACTATATAGTTCAGTCCTTATATGTAACTACTGTCCTATTAAAAGCATGCACAACATACACGAAACATAGACAAAGTTGACATACATACAAGTTAATTGAAATTAAAAACAAACAGGGCCTCTAGCACGAACTCCTGCAGTTTACTTACTCGATCACACGTACAGTTTCTCCCATACATTGAGCACCAGCGCCTCTCGCGGAAACTATTAAGAACTAAAATTCTGGTGCTCAATGTATGGGACGAAACTGTACGTGTGATCGAGTAAGTAAACTGCAGGAACTCGTGCTAGAGGCCCAGAAATATTATGACTAACACAGATTAAAATGTATTAATAACAATTAAAAAGTACTTATTGGACTAAGAAAAAAAAGAGTCACTATACTAATCATCATATCCTTTCGTTATATTTCTATAATTATATGTTTAAGTTGTATAGTATATATTATTTATATTTATGTATATATCTGTTGATCTCATATTCCTATTTTGCTTTTTTTTATCGTACCATATCTAATCGAAATAAGATATGGTACGCACTAGGTACAGATATTGTAGAATATCCTTAAAGTTGACTGCAAGAAAATGCCTTAGGCATTAAGTCCGCCTTTTTACTTATACGTGCATAAATAAATAAATAAACCTAAGACTCAATTATATAACCAATCACGACAACAAGTGTAAAACAGAATACCCAACTATATAACTAAATACTTAAAGGAAGATGCAGTGTTATAATCATTCAAGTATACAATAAAAGAATATGCTCGTGCTTTATAAGTGAGTCAAATTTTATTTATTAAGTGGCATTAAATATTTACTCATCAAGTTAAATTCAAGTAATACAAATTACTTACTAAATTACATTTAAGTAAATTTTAGTTTTAGTGTTATCTCAACTAAATTTATTGGTCTGCGAAGACAGAATTTTGTCGACGGAGTCAACATCCGATAAAATTATGTCCATACGAGTATATACATTAGCAATTAGTGAAAACCTGTAATTGGCTTCCTGTTTTGTATTGCAATGTCTAAAATGTGTAAAATAGCTGTTGGTTTTCCGATAAATAAATAAATAAATATAATTTTATCGGGCGTTGACTCCTTTGACACCATTTCTATTACCTAAAAAAATTTAAAACTACAATACATTAATTTGAAGAATTACTTATTTGTTACTGATTTGTTTCCACTCACACACCTTTCTCTCTTCTGTTGAGTACAGTTTTAAAAGTAAAGTAGATAATTTTTTGAGTTTAAAAATCGGTGCTTATATTGGGGACATCTTGTGTGAAACTATGTGTTTGCGCACATATTTGTGTACTATATAATGTGTGCCGCAGATGGCTAGTCTCCAGCAGAATTTGAACCAGGAGGATATTATTACTATTTAATAAAAAACTAAATTAAATTGAGACAACTGATCTAACAAATATTATGTATACCTTCTGCGTAAGTACTCTAACTGGTGCAAAATCGACGTACAGGCACGAATCGTTTTCTCCGGACTGTATCAATAGAGACGCGTTTAAACCGACGACGCCGCGATGGTAGAGAATCGCAATCAGTTGTCCCACCGGATTTTCTCATTGGATTGCCGCATTGGATCCGGAATTGAATAAAATACGTACACACCAGGTAGGCTCTAATAATAACAACCTGAATGTCTAAGTCAATACGGATAGGATAAAATAGACGCGAAAACAACCTCTATCTATTTCTTTGTGGATCTATGAAAATATTTTTTTAAGCAGTTCTGGTGTCTGTAATATCTGAGTTAGATTTTCAAATTTGCACCTTTATACGATATGCTGATTGGTTAAATAAATTAATATAAAATGTCGAAATCTACTTCTACAGAGAGCCTTAAAATCAAAATATTCTAAACTCCCATAATGAAGCCAAGTTTGTCACACAAATAGAAGTTTCCATTATTCAGCAGGCGAGCTTATTATGAGAAAAGTTTGAGTTTCAATAGTTCTTGACTTCTAACACAAATAGACGCCATTGTCGGTTTGTTTGCATTGCACTTACTGAACCAAGCTCGTTATAATTGAATCTGCTTAAAGGGTATCTGAATATTTCAATTTTATATTTATTAAACAACCTTGTTATCAAGAATAACGCACTTATAATATCCTGGGACATTATATATACCGACATTTAATCCCAAACTAAGCAGAGCTTGTACTATGGAAACCAGATAACTCATACATCACATATACTACTTTTCTTTTGTAAATACATACTTTTTTACCCGCGTTAAACTTTATAAATGATTACAGGGCCTCCCCCGTAGGTGATAGCGTGATAATATGTAGCCTAATGTTGACCCGACCTCTTAGTAATATTCATGCAAAATTTGGAGTAAATCCATGCGGTACTTTATGAGTTTAGCCCAGACATACATACAGACAAAGAGACAAACAGACAAAAATTCAAAAATCTATATTTTTGGCTTCGATATCAATTTTAGATCACGCCCCAAGTATCCTTTTAAATAATTATTCAATGTACAGTTTTGACTTTCCTACGATTTTATTATATGTATAGATTACACCCAGACCCAGGACAAACAGACACGTTCATGCACATACATATCTGTCCTGGGTGGGAATCATACCCACGACCTCCGGCGTGAAAAGCAAGCATTTCCCAACCACGCCAACGGGCCCGTTATAAAAGGGTTCTGCCATAATCTAGTTTACGGCAGACAATTTCAATGGAGACTATCCTCCACATAAAATATGACTATGCTTGCCATATTATCGTTCTCAAAGTTGCAGTTTCTATACTTTTAATCCCAAAATCCGATTTGAGAGAGATCAAGTTCAGAATCTTCGTGACTTTTCGTGCTCTATAACTTGCTGACAACAACATGCCTTCCATCGCTTTTTTATGTAATCATCATATTAGCCGAAAGACATCCACTGCTGGACAAAGGCTTTTTATGTATTTGAATAAAAAAATCTCATAGGTATACATTAATATCAATTAATTAATTATTAATAAATATTTATATTCTCAAAATTGATTTATTACTAATTATATATTAATTAATTAACATAAGCTTAATATAATCCTGTATCTGTTTCGCCTATACTTAGAATTGCTTTTCTGTAAAATATTATTATTAATTTTTATAGTTGTATCTTTAGAATTTAATTTTAATGTATTGTAACAGTAGTTTGTTAGCTCTCTTTGTTTTTTGTTCACGTACCTATTCTTTATATTATTCCATTTGGTGTTAGCCCATAATTGGTTGTTGCACAAAGAAAATATCTTAATATGTCTGTACCATATGTTATAGATTGTGTAAGTGATCGTTGGTTGACCTAATAAATATACTGATCATTTGCCTACCACAGAACCTTGGGGGTTCTGTGGTAGACAAATCATCACAGACGCTAAGAAAATCGGCAACCTTTTCAAAATCTGATGTGAGAGCTAGTACGCACAGCGTAAGTACATTTGTCCTTCATGCAATTAAATTTCTCATTGAAATAATACAGTGATATTATTTCAGCACGAACATTTCTCTTCGTTGCTGTTTTAAATTATAATTTACACTTTAAATTCAAGCGCCTTAAATATATAAAGGGCAACCTGAAGTCGCTTGCACTTTGCTATAACTAGTAAGGAGTCAAAATTTGTATTGGTACTTTATATTAACTTTATATTTGGAACGCCAGACGCAAAAGAGATTTGTTATAAGTTTGAAGCACATGTTTAGTACATCGGAAGTTCCAACTGGCAAGGACTTTTCAAGGATGTTCTAGTTTTCCTGTGCGGGAAACGAGGACTGAACACAAGGACGCTATAGAAATAGCAAGGACTTCTTTTATCACTGCGCTAGGCATGCTGTCATGATTCAACCTGACTACTTTGTTGTAGTGTGAGTTTTATAACGGTTAGTTTTGTTAGTGTAACAGATATACAAGTTACCCAAAACAAGAATCTACACAAGCAGCTGACAATGTGATGATGTCTTTGTTACCTATTTTAAAATTGACTGCACGTGTGGCGCAGCGGATAAGACAGTCGCCTCGCCGCTACGTGTTGTGGGTTCGAGTGCCGCGCCGGACAACTATTTGTGTGACCCATAAATAGTTGTTCATTCTGGATGTAATTTGTGTCCGTCTATTATATATTTGAAAAGTACCCCGCGACACAGTGATTAAATTCCCTAGTGCGAGCGTTGCCTTTTTAAAACGAAAAAAATAATTCAGTTCAGTAAACTTCAGTTTATTCAGAAAATGTCCTCATGTAAGATACATGGCCACTCAGACGTACCAAGGTATTTGTAGGTTTCGATTTCAGACAGGGATCGGAGAGTCATAGTATCTGTGAGTAGATAATTTCCAGAATTCACAATGGAAGTCAAGTTATACATTCACAGCTTATATATAATAGTCAAGTACGTGTGAGTTTCAAGTTCTTTAGTCCCGTGGTATTTCCAATTTTATGGAGTAGAAAAATGATACCTCTTGTCTTATAAGGAGGAGGAAACCGTTGACGAGATTAAGAAACAAGTTTTAGGGTACAGCATTCTTTTGACTTAAATTGAGGCTTATATTATATTTTATGGTTATGAGAGAAAAAACAAAACATGGCTGTCGAGTTAAGTTTAGTTCGAAAATATACCTTTATTGGTAAAATTATTCTAGCATTAATAAACGCTAGAATAATTTTACCAACTACTATTGAATTAACTAAAATAAACTAACTTAAAGTCTAAATGGAATGCAAACTTAAAACCCATTAGCTTGACCAAAAACCTTTGCGTATGTTCTCTGCATTACAATGAAGTTTAATCGCCGTAGCAATTAGATCAGGCAATGAGCTATCCAATTAGGGACTCATTAGTAATAAAATGATCTGCGCATTTAAGATTAGTAATAAATATTCATATAGTATGATTTTAAGATATCCGTGACTGTAATAGACAAAGTGAGTTGAAGATATTTTAGGTTTACTGATTCGTTTTGTTCCAGTCTTAATAGGAGAGGTCTTATTAGGTGATGCCCACGTTCGCTCCTATTATTTTTTGGAAAACAACATGTATTTGGTGAAAAGTGATGCTAATACAGTGCGTTTAGACTATATTTTTTCGCTTTTCACACTTTTTATTAGAATTCGTAGTGAAATAGAAAGCCACCATAGCTCTTCTTGACTTGACTATATACAACATATTGTAACGTAATTAACGCAAACCCCCAAACACCCCAATTAGAATTTTATGTTATAATCATAATACATACACAAAGTTTTTATTTTAACATGTATATTTAACAATGTTATTTACTAAATTAGTTTCTTAGAATAAGGTTTATTTTTCTTTATTTGGTGTTGAATGATGGAATTTGTATGAATACAAATAAAACTGCTATTTAAAAGTCTTATTACTTTGACTTACGGTCGATTTCAATTAGTTTTGACTGTACAGGGTTAATATAACGATAATTTCCGTAGTTTTAATTATTTTGGAATAAAAATTACCTATATTAAAAATGGTATAAATCGATTCAGTAAACGATTCTGAACAAACTATTTTCAGGATGTGCGTTAATTAAGTTACATGTTGTATAAATTGTAGCGAGATGTTCTCACCGATCCGTAAGCAATCGTCGAGGTTAACCCGCCATTTGTGACGTGTATGTCTATAAGACCGGGTAGTTCAAAAAAGTCGAATAACTTTTTTATCCGCTATTGAATGGAGTAGTGATTTCGTATACTTTCCTCATTTTTTGTTTCATTTTTATAGCTCTTATTGTCATAAGACTGCCAAAGGCTGATAAAGCTATATATTTTTTTTTGTTTCAATTTCTATATTTTATCGTAAGTCTAGAAAAATATCGATAATTTTCAGTGTTATAAGTGTAATACAGTAAAGTTTAATAAACGTATTTTTTTTATGATAAATCTTTGTTTATTGATAAAAAAATATGTCTTTTTAATATTTGGCCGAGTAAAAGTAGCATGGAGTATTGCTTATTAAGAAAATCTTAGGTTGAAAAACCCGGTGCGTAGGACCGGCGTCACAATACATGTAAGTCAAATTCACGTCACAAGTGGCGGGTTAAGCATCTAGGTTCGCTGTCAGTATATAGCTGGGTGAACACCAAAGTGAGATAATTTCTGAGCATCTCCGTGCTTTGGAGGGCACTTTAAGCTATCGGTCCCGGTTGTAGCCATTAGAGAACGAATAGTCGTCAAGTTATGTCGGAGGCCTACTGTCACCTACTGTTACCCTAATGTCAGAGTTCAAGCCGGGCGGCTTGAACAACTCCGACATTAGGGTAACTACTGCCCATACGATAAGTAAGTAAATAACCCTTAGTTACAATTCAAGTACTATACCTAGTATAAGTATTTGTAAAAATAGATATCCTATGGTGGGACGCATTTCAGACAGTTAAATGGTTTAAGCCCTCTATAGCGCAATGAAGCAGTTAAAACCAAAAGCAATTCGGATAAATCTTTGATACTGCTAATGTAAAATAAAAACTGAAATACGAATTTATTTTTTTATGTTGCAGTTCACTGGTCTCCGATCAAATATTTGGTGAACAAACCTTGTAGTTTCAAAGCCGTTGCATTATAAATCAGTTTTAAGCTTAATCCAGGTTTTATTATATTTCGGTGTCTGTCTGTATGATGTTATTCTCAGAAACAGTTACTTTTAGGCACATGAAATTTAGAGATCTGCATAATAGACTTTGAAGTTGCACATGAAATATAAAGATTATCATAAAAGCAATAAGTTTAATTAATATTTATTTATTGGTTTGCATTAATTAATGTGGTACATAAAGTTGATAATTATAAAGCGTTATAATCAGTATAATTACATATTTGCCTTTATGAAATAGAAATGAAAAAGCATGCCAATTTAAGGTTGATTTACCAGTAATAAATCAAAAGAGTATATCTATTAATAAACTAAAAATTCTAAAAGAATTTTCCAAATAAGCATATTTAGTTGGGTTGGTACCAATATATATACCTCAAAATTATAACACAGGATAAAATAAAAAGTAAATAATCATCGCTATGTATGTATATGTACCCAAATCAGTATTTTTGTTTTTCTTAAGAGGAACTGTTATACGTCAGAGACCCATTAATAGGTTAAATTAAACACGTACTTAAGGCTAATTAAATTACTTGATGTTATTATAAACTAAGACATCTTTTGAAAAAAATCTTGGCTAAGCACCCTTTTCACCGTCTCTGGTTTAGAGTTAAATACGTCTAAATCGATTTTTTTAGTTTGTTTGTTTAAGCTGTTTTTATTGCATGAGTGCGTTTCTTCTACTGACTCTTAAGAAAAATAATTGAAATATATTTCTTTAAGACAAATAAATATATTATTTATGTATTAAGTCGAATCTACGGACGGTTTAACAGGAGACAGCCCTTAAAATTTTTAAGAGGACTTTCTGGAGGTTTCGTAACAATAAAAGAAATTCGTCTAAATTAACCGGTATAACTTATTATATAAGTAATTAATATTGTTTAAATAAAAATTTAACTCACCTAATTAAATATAAGTGAGTTAAAGAACATCGGGCGTTTTTTACCCGATTTTTTAAAAGTCGCGAACATAAACCAAAACATTTTTAAATGATAGTGTTTGCAATCATATTTAATATTGTGTAGTTATTTTGATTCACAATAATGGGAAAATGGAAATAATTAGTAAAATGAAAAACATATTTTATGTTGACTATTTTTCCTAATTACTAAACGACCGCTCAGTAAGTTAAAATATCACTCCGTGGTATTTTTGTAAACCCAATCAGACTAAATCCGTCAAGTTGATGTGCATGTTTCGTTCTCACTCTCGCCCATAGTCCTAAAACTGGTTTATGTTGCGCTCGCGCAGGTAGCTAGCTTATCTTACTACATCGCAGTCCTTTGTCATCCGTCGTAGCGATCTGTGTTTTACTGTGTTCCCATTGTGGTCTGAGTCAACTAATTACCTACTGCTTGTTTACTGGATTTCGTTTGCTTTCGAGTTCGATTTTGTTGTGAAATGGAACGACAAAAAATGTCCATTTTCTCCTTATTGCCACGACCCACAGATATGGGAACTATACCATTGTAAACTAGATTTAATTGCCTATCCACCGTACCTAATTTTATTTTTGTTCGCCGTAGGTAAGTGTCCCATACAAAAATGCCCGATGTTCTTTGACTCAGCGTCTGTCGTCATGTCCCAAGCTAGCGATTTTTTAATGCACGTTCTGCATGCGCATGTATAGAAGCTCAAAACGCCAGGAACCAAACTGTGATCACACCACCTCGCCCCCGGTGCAGCGGTGGGGAGATCTTTATTTTCAATGGAGAAATACAGTCACCCGTAAGTCTAAAATATTTTAATAAGTTTTTACGTACAACGTTCAATTCCTGCATCGAGCTACGGATTATTGTCATTGATTAGTGTTTGCTTATAATTTTGTGTTACATTGTAAAGATTTGTGCTACGTACAGAACCCTCCATCAAATTATAATTTATAAAATAATGACTCTTATTGCGATGCAATAACGTTAAATTTAGCCCAAGCCTGTATATATCGATACATGACATACGAGAGTTTATTTCGCTTTGTCTCGCTCTATTATAAAATAGCAAGGCAAATAAGCAAGCATGTCACGTAATGGTAAGTGATCACCGCCACACATGGACACTTGCAACACCAGAGGGGCTGCAAGCCCGTTGCTGGCCTTTAATGAAGGAAAAGATTCGCTACTTAATGGTTGCCATGTCATGAAAACCCAATAACTTAAAATCACCTGAGCAGATGAATTGCGTACTTGTAATTTCACATCGAGATTTCCGTCAAGTACGTCAGGTTAGGTATTACTAACATTAAACACCGTATAAGAAATTATTGCTATAAGTTTACCCTCATGAAAATCGCTAAAACTATTTAAAAACGAGCAGCTTGACACGATAATATGAACAAAACTAAAATCGTAACGATAAACTAAACGAAATACAATATTTACCTCTCACCCCTATTTCCTAAGCTGCGTATAACAAGAGAAATATGTCGGAAGTACCAACATGACACCGAGGTACCATAATCATGATATTTTATTATAAACCGATATGTGTCCCTATGTGAAAAGTCAAAAGTTGTGAATGCATGCTATAAAATTCAATGATCAAATGGAACTACTTTGGTATCGTTTTGAGAGAACGTGAGCTTCTAGTTCAATGTGGGATTACAAAACTACTTCGTGCACGATTGTTCACATAAGTGATGATTCGGTTGCAGCATAAAGATTAAGAACTATTATTTTAGTTTGAGTATAATTCTGACATTTAGTTAGCATTCTAATAATTGTATAGCATTACAAACTATTCCATTTATATAGTAACGTGGTAAAAACAAAGGTTTTTCGCTCTAAGAACAGGCCGACTGCGGCAGTACCAAATTTTCAATAATAATAATAATATGTGGGACAATGTCACACAGATCATCGTACACCAAACTAAGCAAATCTTGTACTATGGGTACCAGGCGACGATATACATACTTTTATAGATAGATAAATACTTAAATACATAGAAAACATCCATGACTCAGAAACAAATATTCGTGTGCATCACACAAATATTTGCAATTACCGGGATTCGAACCCAGGACCACCAGCTTCGTAGGCAGGAGCACTACCAACTAGGCTACGATGACCGAAATAAAGACATTGTTTTAATTTCTTTATTTTACATTTTTTTTGTGATACTTATATCTAGGTATCTAAAACATAACTTGTAAAATTCTGACAGCTATTTATAAGTTTCTACTGATAGAGAATAATACATTAATAAATAAAGTTAAAGGTTGGTTAACAAAATGTGAAATTAGGAGAAACAAGCTTGCGTTAATGCATTTTTGGCCTGGAAGCGTCGAAACACTGATATTAAAGAGATCCAAATGAGAGCTTGTTAAGAAGTCTACTAGCAGATAGAATAAATGAGTTTTGCCATGCTGTACATTCCTGTGTGGAAGGTGGAATGAGGCAACATGTGTTACCCAGTCCATAGGCTACGGTAATCGCTGACCATCAGGCGGCCCGCATGCGTGTTTACTGATTTATTTGAGGTATTCCTCGAAGCGCTACCATTTTGAGGCGCTCCTAATGAGGCGCTCCTTTTTTATTCCTCGGAGCGCTCCTTTAGGTAGCGCTCCCGATAGCAATTAAAAATATTAACTTTTATTTCCTCGAAGCGCTCCTATGATTAACTTTCGAATAGAGATAGGATTGATAGAGATAGATTGGTTTTAAAAAAATAACGTGATACTGATTAGTATAGACAAAGACAACTCATTTATTTGACTATGAAACAGATGACGCTTCTATTACCACTATGTCAACAGTAATTCAAAAGGGCGCGGGCGTCGAGGTTGCAAATTCGTTTCTTGCATCAGGTAAAGAATTAATACATACTAAGAATAACAATTTGTGTTAATTTCATTGAGTGTTATTTTTTAATTCTTCAATATAGCGGGATATGTGTAAAGTATATAATATGAATTTATTTTACCGTATTTAAAAGTATAGTTATTAAAAACTTAGTCTTTTGCAAATAACCTTCAATTCTTGTATCTCAATTTACCTACCAATCCCAACTTATTATAACAAAATATCAAAATGAAATAAAAAGTTTCAAAGTCAGACCCAAGATAACAAGCACTCATTATAGGAATAGAGAATCCTCAATTTCCTGATCGAGCCGAAACATATAAGACTGATAAAAGAGAAGCAATTCAATTCGCGATACAAAACCGCTTTATACATTCGGCAAAGATGAGAACGTTGTAAAGGGCAAGGCTATGATGTGGGTACTGATGCTTGCGGCCCTTACCATTGGAATTTAACTTCAATCATAAATTATTAAAAAATATATACCTGTCACCTGTGTTGATGCCCGGCAGATGTGGTACAGACTCTAGCACATCCAGTCACCCCAATCTGTCAAATTTCTTTTATAGATTTCTAGTTTATCATATGAGCATAAGGTTCAATTTGTATTGGGGAAATTTGAAAGATTGGGATAGCTTGAAGTGCTGGCGTCTGTACATCGAATATTGAATATACAGACCTGTATTCCTCCCGTTTTGCCGAGTGTAAGTTACAGATTTCTAATATTTTTCGTTGCTTCTGATCAAATCTAAGTCTGCATACCAAATATCAGCTTTATAGAACTTTTTTTTGTTGGAAAATATAAAACAAAATTATATGAAATAAAGCCCAATCCCCGTTTATGAGTGGATAAGGTGGTTAAGGTAGATAAATAAATGGCGAGTAAGTTGAATAAATAAAATAGTTGTAGAAGATAAGGAAAGTAATAGATTTTTGAAACTGTTCGTTCTTTGTGTGTTAATCCTACCTGCATACTGAATTTTAGCATTTTATTGATGCTGGAAGTTCTTGAATAGCTGTGTGATTTCCGGCCCATAAAGAATTACAGGACACCCCATATCATTCCGTGGGTGTAGCAAGGTAGGTAGGTATACCTTATCCTTATCGTAGGTATACCTTATCTTTATCGTAGGTATACCTTATCGGGCAGGAACACCATCTCTGTAACCTACCTAACTGCGGTCGCCAACCCGCATGCCAAGCGCGGTGACTACAGCAAAACCCCTCCAAATCGCAACGTTATAGAAACCTATGTCTGGACTAGTGTTGAAAATGACTAAAATGACTGAATTAGACTGACTGTCATTTACGGTCAAATTGGTCAAAAATGGTCATTAACTGTCAAAAGTGGTCATTTTCAGTCAATTTGATTTCAGTAATGTTTTAGTACCTTTTAAGTTTTTGTCGTTGATAAAAGTCTACAACTACTAAATTGAAAAAAAAAATGGTTTTTATGACTTACAGTATTATTTTGTGTGATGAGCACGAATATTTGTTTCTGAGTCATGGATGTTTTCTATGTATATAAGTATTTATTTATCTATATAAGTATGTATATCAATCTTCGATATAGCACAATTATACTGTACATTTCAACTCTACCTTGTTGCTATCTGATTAAATTTGCTGCATGATTTAAGATAGTTAAAGCGATTCCCCGCTCTCTCGTTGGTTTATTCCGATTGCTGAGCCTCACCTTTAAGTGTCATTTCATTAGCTACCTCGTTGGTATAGCGGTAGCATGTTCAAATCAATATTCTGAAGATAATGAGGTCCTGCGTTAAAATTCCGCGTCGCACAGTGGAACGAATGTATGGGAGCGGTTGGACGTAGACATGTCCGAAAAAAAAGAGTAAAATTATGCCAAACTAATGATGCCATCTTATTCGATTACTTAATGCCTTCATAACTTGTGGTGATGAATTTCTTCATAACTCCCATATTTCGGGAGTAATTTGAGAAAATGTGAAATTTTACTATGAAAATGAGTGTATCGAGCTCTTTCCCTCCTGATTCCGGGCTTGTTTCAAGTAGCGGTCTCTAATATCATAATGCTAATACTAAGAGCTATATTTAATACTAAGACACATAGTGCGCCAAATGTGCACTTTCTGGGATAAAGAGTGATGTTTATTTTATAACACAATTTTTTTATTTTTTGTTTATTTTGTTGATTAAAACCGTTTTTCTAAAGGTTTACCTTATTACAATAACATTTCTGAGCAGCCAATTAGAGAAGATATAAGCTAATTAGGATATATAATTAGGGACTTAAGGTTTACATATAAAACTGATGCACTAATGATTACTGATAAGAACATTGCTATTATTTAATTACTAAATGGCTCTTAATACACTAATTTAGCATGCATCATTTACTAATTATCACAATAACTAATTACCTTGCAATATTTAACAAAGGATACCTGGGATACCTGGATTTTATATAAATAGGTCACTATTAGTAACTTTAAAATCAGTGTTGATTTACACCTCGTTGTATCCAAGCTAATCTCGCAATGTATTTTCCAAATTTTAATACAAATCTTGATATTCACGTTGCTTTATGCGCACGCGCACATAAAGATTTACGCGACTTTAACTATTTGTTCAGTGTTTTAAAAGATAACAGTTGTGTTCAGTTATGTGAAAGTGCTGAAACAAGTTTAAAAGACTGGTGTCGTCGATTTTGCTACCGCATTTATGCAAAATGGACAAAGTCTGGAAGAAGCACAGATAAGTTTCGGAAGAAACATGAGATTTGGCTACAGGCTGCAATTCAATGGCCGGAATTACAGAATGAAAATATGGAACCTTCTACAGAAAATATAAGTGACGTCATCGAGCCCATAATTTCTCCTGCTAAATCTGATGCTTCAACTTGTACACATCCTAGTCCTCGTAAATCTTCAACTTACTTAAAAGTCATACTCTCATCAGTTCTTGTGAATATTTTTGTTAATATATATTTCTGTATATATATAATATATTTATAGACCTCTTAATAAGTCTGTCTGCGGTTTAAAGTAAATACAAATGGGGAAAAAACGTTTTTTTTTTTTAATTTTCATTTCCTTTTATCCCAGAAAGTGCACATTTGGCGCACTATGTGTCTTAGTATTAAATATAGCTCTTAGTAATAGCATTACGATATTAGAGACCGCTACTTGAAACAAGCCCGGAATCAGGAGGGAGAGAGCTCGATACACTCATTTTCATAGTAAAATTTCACATTTTCTCAAATTACTCCCGAAATATGGGAGTTATGAAGAAATTCATCACCACAATTTATGAAGGCATTAAGTAATCGAATAAGATGGCATCATTAGTTTGTCATAATTTTACTCTTATTTTTCGGACATGTCTACGTCCAACCGCTCCCATACATTCGTTCCACTGTGCGTCGAGTCAAACATTTTTTTTGTAATGAAAAATTCTTAGTAGTTATCAACCCTTAGTCTGGGAGTTGGCGGTATTTATAAAATCCCGTGCCTCGGTAAGCACGTAAAGCCGTCGGTCTTGTACCATCGTATTATGAAAGTGATGGAATAGAAAGAGCCCCTGTGTTTACGCACACACTTGTGCACTATAATATGTCCCGTGCAGATGAGTATGTAGTCTATAGGGCTGGCCGCCGTGGTGAAAATTTGACCAGGAGGACATTATTATTATTATTAATGTGTGCGTCTATCTATCCTGACTACAGGAGTTGCAGTGGTGGATATGAGTAAGAGACTATTCCCATTGTACATGGAATGCAATCCTGACAGGTTGATACGCAGTTGGAACTGTTCTTGGTTGCGGTGATAGTAAATAAAGTCTATTTTCACAGCACGACTATAGTTTATGATAAATATATATAATATGTTATGATACCATTTTCTTTTTCTTTTTTTTTGTAAGACAACGCCCGTACTAGGGAATCTAATCCCTGTGTCGCGGGGTACTTTACAACCATATAATTAGACGGCCGCTAATTACATCCAGACTCAGAACAACTATTTATGGGCCACACAAATAGTTGTACGGCGTGGGACTCGAAACCGCGACACGGAGCGGCGAGGCAACTGTCTTAGCCGCTACGGCACACGTGCAGTCACTATCTCGAATAACAAACCACACAATGAAGCCAGCAAAACGAAGTTCCGTAGTAAGGGCAACGATAACTATACAGGAAATAAGGGCCCGCTCGGGGCCGTCTATGGCCTCGGAAAACATTCGGCTTGATTGGCTCTGTAGGCTTATGTACTGTGACCACGGATCACTTTGCACCCACTTTTTGATATCAGACACTTCACGCTTTACCAAACCGTTGCTGTAGGACAAAGTTTACGCAGAACTCTTGGAACGAAGTTTTGGAACGAAGTTCCTCATCGCGCGTTGTGAAAGGGGGCTAGACGGAAAAAAATCTTACGAAAAGTTGTCACGACACTTTTTGCAGCTGTGCGGCGTGCGCATGTTTCTCTGTCTGTCTCTCTCTCTTTCTTATAGACAGCAAGCCAGATATTTTCATTTCTATTTCGTACTGTGTGGTGTCGCGACGATTATTTTTGTTGAGTGTATACAGGTTTTTTGTACATAATAAATAATAAGAAATAACTTCGTTCCATCCGGCCTTGACACCTCCCAAGTTTTTTTTTATATAAGAGGGCGGCAAACGAGCAAGTGGGTCATCTGATGGTAAGTGGTCACCTTCACTCATGGACACTCGCAACACCAGAGGAGTCGCGGGTGCGTTGCCGGCCTTGATCACCTCCACACTTATGAGCTCTGTTGACCTTACTCACACTCTACTTAAATTATTAATATTATTATTAAGCAATGTCTTCTGTAAGGTGGAGGTACTTCCCCAGTCGGGCTGCTCTTTGAGCGAATGAACGATGTGCCCTACCTCTTCTGAAAAGAACTCATATGTTTCTAAATTAGTAGACGTGTTATCGGAGAAGTTCAAGGTCTAGTTGAATCATCAGAGTTATGCATTTAACACGCTTGAGTTCCCGCACTCCTATCTGCGATCAACAATAAATAAATATCCTGGGACATTATTCACACACGGCCATCTGATTCCAAAATAACCAGATCGTACAGGATCTGGTTATTTTGGAATCAGATGGCCGTGTGTGAATAATATGGAAACAGATAACTAATATATTACATATACTACATTTATTTTGTAAATACATACTCTCTCTACAAATATCTATTCTGGGTGGGAATCGAACCCACGACCAGCGGCGTGTAGAGCAACCATTTACCAACCACGCCAACCTGCCTGCCAATGCGTTTCAGTACTAGTTCAAGGTCAATTCATTAAATTTTTTAAGATAAAAATATAAACTAAAGTTTCGTAGACTTTTTACTTTAATAGTTAAATCTGTTAATTATTTCACTTAGGTAGCTAGTGAGTACTGCAAGTTCGTTGGTAGTACCTCAATCTATGGTATGTGCCAACAATCACTGCCGCAGTAGACATTTGTCTCTTCAATTCAGTGCCACTTTGAGTTGCTATCCTTAACCTGAAGAGGTATTCATTCTGTTCTTGCCATTTGGTTGGTCTCTTAGTATATTTTATACTAGCTGTGCCCCGCGGGTTTACCCGCGTTAAAATTTTTTAACTTTAATGGTTAAATCTGTTAATAATTCCACTTAGGTAGCTAGTGAATACTGCAAGTTAGTTGGTAGTACCTTAATATGTTGACTCGACCTCTTAGTAATATTCATGCAAAATTTTAAGTAAATCCATGCAGTACATTTTGAGTTAAGCCCAGACATACATAAGGTAAAAGCACCTATTACGGAGGTATTTCGCAACATTTGAAAGTAAGAAACAAAAATAAGCATTTGTAAGTATTTTTAAATGTACCAAACAACTATATTGTCAAAAGTGGAACTTACATATTGTATTGCTGTTGAGTCTATGTTTCTTTTCATGATATTTCTTATTTTTAAAAAATATTTAAATAGTCGGATCGATTTTCCCTAATACGGAGGTATGATTTTGGTCAGAGCCTATTACTGCGGTAGACTGCTCCTAATACGGAGGGTCAGAAATTATATTCATTGAAGTTCCGTACAAATAATATTTATTAAATAATATAAATGTGCTAGTAAAGTAAATTGTAAGTTTTTCATTCATTGACCATTGATTTGATTACATTGATTCACTTTAATGAAATTACACGATATATTATATTACAAATATAGCATAACCGTGCATTCATACACACGTTTTAAAAAGCGTTTTGGGTTATTAAAATAAGGTTGATTTTTCTTTTTACGTTCAGTAAAATGAATGTAGGCAGGTTTTATAAAAAAAAAAACTTGTGTGTACTTATGTACACGCTTTAGAAGTTATACTTCTTAATATACAACTTGAACATAGTTATCAATTTTCATACCACCTAGAACTAACTTCATGCTGTTATTTTTACGATGTAAAAATTCACTGTCATACCACCTAGAACTAACTTCATGCTGTTAAATTTTTTGGTGTCGGTGTGCGCGCGCATCGTAAAAATTCACTCTCATCATTTTTATCCATCGCGCCAAAAGAAGTATAACTTCAAAAACATGCATATAAATAATCTAGGGACAATGTCACACAGATCATCCTAGCCCCAAACTAAGCAAAGCTTGTAGTATGGGTACCAGGCGACGATATACATACTTACATAGATAGATAAATACTTATATACATAGAAAACATCCATGACTCAGAAACAAATATTCGTGCTCATCACACAAATATTTGCACTTACCGGGATTCGAACCCAGGACCACCAGCTTCGTAGGCAGGAGCACTACCAACTAGGCTACGGTGACCGTCAAATAAGAATCCACAAAAAAAAAACACAAAACTTTTTATTTATTTACGCAACCCTAAATCTTGTAATTTTATGTTCTATGAATAGGGCCGTAATAGGAGATCATATTTACCTAATACAGAGTTACCTGGAAATATCTACCACCGTAATAGGAAAAATACTCGTGTTTTTAATAATCCTAATTCTGACCCATAAAAATTTTGATTAACAAATGAGTGTAAATCCTTAATCAAACGATAACAGTTTTTTGGTTCAGATGTGTAAAACTGAAGTCAACAGTTATACAAAATGAATGATTTGTGATAAATTAAAACACACCTTCCTATTTTTACCCCTTCTAAGAAACCAACATTTTGTACTCAACTGTCTTCATATTTAACTAGATTTCTAATTAAGAACACATACCGCGGAATATGGTCTCTAATTTATGAGATTAATAATTATTTCAAATAAACTTGGAACTTATTCAATAAGTTAATAAATTGAAAGTTATAAACAATTAAACATGTCCAGTATTTTTCCTATTTCAGAGTTATACCACCGTATTAGGATTAATCTATAAAATTCGTATCGTATTACGGCGGTATTTTATTTATTATTTTGTGGCTAAAAATGAGTTACTAATATGAAACGAGTTATTTAAATAGTAGGAAAATGCTATAAATAATATATAAACAAACTTGAACGCTTATTAACACAAAAAACTTAGTTTATAAATATTAGTGTAGGTACTTACTTTTGTTGTTTCGCGTTTGTATGGAAACGCCTCTCACGTCGATGCCGTTACACAAACTGATTGATCTTGTTGTGTTGTCTATGTGCTATACTTGCAAACGTCAGTTAAGTCATGAAGTAATAAAGTTTACGTTTTGGTGTACTTAAACTGAATAAAACAGGAATACAATTCGAAAATAAAAATACCACCGTAATAGGAAGCGATTTTGACTACCGCCGTATTAGGAGCTTTTACCTTACAGACAAACAGACACACAGACAAAAATTCTAAAAACTATATTTTTGGCTTCGTTATCGATTGTAGATCACGCCCCAAGAATCCTTTTATAAAAATATTCAATGTACAGTTTTGACTTTCCTACGATTTTATTATATGTATAGATAACAAAATAAACTTAACATAAATAATAAACAATAACATCTGTGTTAGGAGATAAACTGGGTTGCTCTTCAATAATGTTTGCTACCTATTTATTTGTATTGGTCAGATTACATTTCTATAATTGCAAGTGTTTGTGAAATCCCAAGTACTCAATAAATATATACTTTACTACTTTAACTGCAAGGGGCCTGCATACGTAAAAAGTGTCTGTGGGGGGTATGTCAGACTCGCATCGACTAAACCTAACCTGCCGTGGACTTCTTTCTCATGGCGCCTGATGGGAGGAGCCGCGGGAATGCGGGTATACTACTCCGGTGTCCCACTTTTGCCTCATGTCCCAGATGGTTGGAACACGTACCCTGGGAGTGCTCTGGATTGCTCTCCCCTATTGCTGACCCCAGCCAGTCTGGCACAGCGACTGCGTCACAAACATCTGTTTGTGACGCAGCCGCCATGTGCAAGCAACTCTAGGAAGATAGCGATCTCGCTATCTTCCTAGAGTTGCTTGCACATGGCGGCAGTAGAGGACGCTTCTCGTACTGCCACCGCAGAAATAATGAGGTCCTAAGTTCAAAGTCCAACATAACTTTTGAGCCCGACACGGTGAGCTAAATAGTTATACTGGAATAATCCTATCGTCAAAAATGCTCAGTATTAGCCCGGTGTTTGAGAGTTAGCGGTATTACACTCCCAAGCCCCGTAAATCACGTTTCCAGTTGTGACGGCTGCTACACTCCTACCCAATGTGAGTGACAATGGGTATGAGACTGGGTATGAGAATGACGGAATAGAGAATGTTTGCGCATACATTTGTAAACGTATATGTCCCGCCTAGATGGCTAGTTGAATGAGACTGGCCACAATTGTCGCAAATGCACCCGTAAATCTATTCTATTCTATAAAAAAAAAAAAAATATTCAAGTAGTTTAAAAATATAAAATAGGAAAACAATACCTACTCACCCACATAATCTAACGTTCCCAAAGCCCGTATACCACTAATAGCACTCAATATTTTACAAGCACTTACCTTCGTTATGAGGTCGGGCTGTGCCAAACATTTACGGCATAATTATGTATCCCCTAGCCTTATCAATATATTACAAAACGTTCATTTTATTGTGGGTAGGTACCAGTTTTGTAATCCCTAAGGCATTTTAAACTTTATTCCGGTCACTGTATCATTAATGAAGCTCCCATTAAGACTCGATTGAGGCCAATTACGCATATTTTGTATAGCCTTCGGTAATGTTGAATTGGAGGTGGGCATAGCATGTCTTAATCGCCCAGAGAACAACCATAACGGAATACTGTACCTGCACTTTAAAAAAATCATCTAAGCATAATAATGATTTTATCGTTGTCTGTCTTTTTTCGGGAGGGTTTGAATTGTATATGTGATGTCTCCGGAGTTGCAAATGCAGTGCAGAGGCAGTTAGGCAAAAAGAGCAGTGGAATTAGGGTTTGAATTTTATGGTATCCATATGGGAATTATTGTATGAAGATCAGAAGAGAGCCACGCAACAACATGAAATGTGTGGACAGAAAATCATGTAGTCAGAAAATAAATTCTGCTGCTACAGCAACGTCTTTAAAGTCCAGCACACATGAATATATGGTTATAGGTTATGTGGTTATAGGCATAATTACTTGGCACTGCATTCTTAAGAAACATCTTTTCACGATTAGCGTTAAAGACAGACCCATGTGCAAAGGTTGCAATAAACTTAGCTAAACACCAACACACCTACTCTTCGATTTCTAAAGCGTAGCCAGCCAAAGGGTAACATTCCTGAATTATTCAAAGACGGAGTAGGCATGCAACTATCTTGGAGGTCAATTGGACTTCTGAATGGAACTGAAACGGTTCTAGTAGCCACATAAGGTCACGCACTATGGCCCAATAAACTGGCTGATTCTGGAAACCAACCACCCAGAAATTCGGTTTCCAAAAGGCGTACTTAGCCAGTGGCTCACATCGGTCCGTAAGTGAAGCACGCGTCATACTCTAGACGGGTAGCCGTCAAAGGGCTTCGGACTAGTAATGCCTCGTCAGAGACCCACTGGGCGGCATGGACATCTCTGACACTGGCGTAACCACTGCCCATACCATAAGTATGTAATGTCCCGATACCTTTTTTTTGGCCACGTTTACCTATTTAGGCCACGTTCACAAAACCGGGAAGAATATTTATGAACGACCGTTTGGATAACACAACACACGTTTCAACAAACAAAACTTTTATTTAAAGCACTAAAAAGGAAAATATGAAGCGATGATCAAATAAAAAACATATATTTACCTGTTTTATTGACGGAGACCCTTAAGGAGTAGTACCTGAAGCTATAAGAATTTTACGAGGGCCACATAAAAATGGAACGCTATATCACTTTTATATTGTTTTCTTTTGTATATTTAATGTTTCTATTCTCTAGAATAGAGATATATACCTTTTTTATAGAGTTGGGCCATTGGAAACGTATTTCTTATTTTATTGTAAAAGGGATGTTGGGAATTCGTCGTAAATGTTTGAACGATAAATGACCACCATTACTGTTATCCTGTTACTATTAATCCTATCCTTAAACTAATATAAAAAACATAATTTGTTCATAAATATATCGAAGTGATCACTAGTACGGCATGGTCATTAGTACGAAATATCGGCATACTACGAAACGCAAATGTTAAGTTGGCTTTGATAGAGTTTGACATGATGTTCTTACGAGTCGACGAGGCGTGACTGCATATCCGGGACTCACTTCTCTTCGAGGCTCCTAGTGGACAACTAGTGCCCAGAAACTGTCATGTAGAAATTATAATTTGTTCATAAATATGACGGAATGATCACAAGTATGGAATGGTCATTAGTACGAAATATCGGATTACTACGAAACGCAAGTGTTAAGTTGGCGCACTTCGACAGAGTCTGGCATGACGCTTTATACGAGTCAAGGAGGCGTGACTGCGTGATCGAGACTCACTTCTCTTTGAGGCTCCTAGTAGACTACTAGTGCCGAGAGACTCTCTAGTCTCACGTTGTGTTTGATTGTGTCAAAGTATATAACCTAAATAGATTTTCAAATTAATCTAAGACTTTCAATTGAATGGTACAAAGTAGATACTTTGTACGATTAAATTGAAAGTCCGTGCCCACTATTTCCGACAAATATAAAATACCCAATAATTAAACTTACCTTAATGATTTCAAAAATGTGTAATCATAAATGTAATCGTCGGGCGTCAACTTCAACATTTCTGAACCTTATTAATTCATTCCTCTTTTTATTTATCGTATAGGCAGTGGTTACCTTGGTGTCAGAGTTATCCTAAAGTTATCTCTTACATGACTTGAGGGTGCTCTCAGAAGCAGGAAGACGTTCGGAAATTAAACAGTCTATTCTATCCCTCTTATAAACTAAGGCTCGTGGTAACACAGGTTCACTTTCTATTCCTTCGCTCTTGTAGACCAAGACTTGTGATGAATGAAATTATTATTATGATGTATATTATAGAAAAAAATGGAAACATCCTTCTTTTTGAAGTCAGTTAATAAAATACACGTGGATACGATACATCTAGCCACGGTAGAATATGTATTATAATAATACCGCTAGAACAACCAGGCAGCCGATAATCAATATTATACTTATGTGCTTCTGCTGCTATTTGGCTGACGGCAAAGAATACTATCCCATGTCATCCCGTGGGCATGGCGTAAAAGTTGTTCCGAGAGAATATTTTCGAGAAAACTTGCAGCAGCGTCTCTCTGTGTACTATGATCATCGTACTGCGATGACCAACCTCTCCAAATGATGAAAATCTTTTGGGATGGGCTTTGTCTAGTAGTGGACGTCATTTGGCTGACATGATTTTGATGATTTTACATACAAGCCACTATATAACCGGAACTTTATCGGAAATCGCAACGGGGGTAGGGCCCCGTAAGGTTGACCGAAGTGACTGTCTTATGAGAGTCGCTGGAAGCCGCTGGATATGGGGAGCACAAGAGCGCGCATTGTGAAGATCATGGACGGGTGATCTTTTTCCAGCAGTAGAGGTTTTTCAGCTCACTTTGTATAATATTATTAAACTACAATACTGAGTATATATGTTAATAATATGGTACAAAGTCAGCTGAAATACGTCCATAATGAAGTATTGTATAGATAATACTACATTAGAATATATATATATTTTTAATGAAAAGAATATAAAAAAATGTATTGTTAAAACCAGTGACATTTTTGACTAAGGAAAACATTATGGTTTGTGTTTGTTTTATGAAAAAGCAGTGGTAGGTAGGTACTCCAATCTCCAGATATTGTGTCCAAACAGTTGAAAAGCGGCGGAGCAATCTCGAGTTATTTAATCAAAGCAAGATGGGTGCTCAACTAGAGAAGTAGCACTGTTTAACTATTTTTGCCTAGATAGTTTTTTAGATGAGGAGTTCAAGTGCTCCGAAATGTTGCATTTTTGTTGAAATAATTTCATATTTTGACTACAATTCGAGGTCGTAAAGCTTAATTTCCGGGCCTGTTGGCGTGGTTGGAAAATGCTTGCTTTTCGCGCCGGAGGTTGTGGGTGCGATTCCCACCCAGGACAGATAATTGTGTGCATGAACATGTCTGTTTGTCCTGAGTCTGGGTGTAATCATCTATATAAGTATGTATTTACAAAAGAAAATAATTGTATATGTAATATATCAGTTGTTTGGTTTCCATAGGTATCAGATAGCAGTGTGTAATTAATGTCCCAGGATATTATTATTATAATATATTATTATTTTCCCACGCCTTGTATAAGCGGTATGGGAATTAGGCGTATGTACAGACGCCAGCACATCCAGCTACCCCAATATGTCAAGCATAAGGTTCACTTTCAATTGGGGAAATTTGACAGATAGGGTAGCTTGATGTGCTGGTGTCTGTACATATATGATGGCTAGTAAACTCTGATAAATTTAAGATGATAGTTACCCATGTCGTTATTTAATGCAAGTATCAAATAATCATCATTATTATGTCTGCCTAAAGACGTCCATTGCTAAAAAAAGCCACCCCCAAAGATCTTAACAAATGCTGCCAGTGACCTTCACGAGTCGGTCCAATTTGCCACTCCTGGTGTAAAGTCAAATCATTGCAATGACAAAATCTTATTCATTATCATCATAACAACTGAAAGACGTCCACTGCTGGGCAAAGGCCTCCCCAGAGATCTTCACAACAGCCGGTCTTACGTTACCCGTATCCAGAGGCTTACAGCAACCCTCACCACATCAACGGTCGATCAGGATACATTGTAACAAAAATACGTATGTGGGTAGATTATATATATATATATATATATATGCCTGATTTGCATTTATAACTACTAAAATGTACCATCCTAAATGTCATCTTATTTAAAAAAAATGTAAACTACTTTTGTGATGAGAGAAATAAATGCATATTCTATTCTATATATATTTAAAGACAACGCCCCCGCATTAGGAAAATAATCCCTGTGTCGCAGGGTATCGAACCCGGGACACGAAGCGGTGAGGCGACTGTCTTAGTCGCTGCGCCACACGTGCAGTAAAAAATATATTTTAGTCAAAATGTTTTTTTTTTTTTTTAGAGACGTTAGGGAATTTAATCCTTGTCTCGCGGGGTACTTTACAAACATACAATAGACGGACACAAATTACACCCAGACTCAGAACAACTCTTTATGGGTCACACAAATAGTTGTCCGGCGCGGGACTCGAACCCGCAACACGAAGCGGCGAGGCGACTGTCTGAGCCGCTACGCCACACGTGCAGTCATATACATTAACCCACATTACGAAGTATCTGTAGCGTTGAGCAACCTCAATGCATGGCTAGATAATCTGATTACATGAACTATGAACCGACCAAAGAGCAATTGTCCGGAATATGCGCTATCAAAAATGTGTTAATTGGATTTATCATGGTTTCATTCCTTTCTACGGAAAATTGTGATGAGTCCATCAAGATTAAAGAACGCTGAATGCGTTTAATTTTGTAACTGACAATATAGATTAAATGCGCTGTCGAATTTTTTGAAATTCTGTGGCACATTGTAAGTGAAAATTTGTTATTGATTCTCCTGCTTTTTAAGCAAAACTGAATGGATTTTTGCCACGTAATTACCCGTTTCTTTTTATTCAGGAATGACGAGGCACAAATCATTGACAACAGCCATATTATGATTATGGTTTTTAAAAAGAGAACGAATTAAACTTCCAAATGCGGGCGCATTTGGAAGTTTAATCCCTGTGTCGCGGGGTAGTTTATAAATATATAACTGACCAACACAAAGCAAACACAGATTCAGATTAAATTCTTATGTGTCATATGAATGGGTATTCTGTGCAGGAAGCGAACCCGGGGCATGAAGTAGCGAGGCGACTGGCTTACGTGTGGTGCAACACGTACCTACAGTATTATCCTAATATTAACGGGCTTAATATTAATATTGAATACTAGCTATGCCCCGCGTTAAATTTTATAAATTTTCTTTGCTATAAACCTGACGGAGACCGAGACCTTTCCAACGAATGCAAAACCATGGAAATCGGTTCGTGCGTTCTGGAGTTATAGCGTCAGGAAGGAAAACCCGACTTATTTTTATATACCTAGTAGGTTGACGGGCCTGTTGGCGTGGTTGGAAAATGCTTGCTTTTCATGTCGGAGGTCGTGGGTTCGATTCCCACTCAGGACAGATATTTGTCGAAGTCAAAGTCAAAGGTACTTTATTCCGTAAAAATTTTACATTTATGTGGAATCGTCATATTTTTTTTACCCTACCGTGCAGTGCATGACGTGGCAGCTACTGAGAAATACTGCCAGAAAACTCAGTAGGAATCCTTTTTTAAAATAAAATATACTTAAGATTAATTACAATCATGTGTGTTGACTCAGAACAACTCAATCCCAAGCACTTTTATCACTTAAATAATCAGAAATTTTGTAATATGCTCTGCTACACAATTTGGCTTTAATAATTATTTTAAACTTATTCGTAGACAATTCTCTAATATCATTGGGAAGTTTGTTATAGAATCTTATACATTGCCCCATAAAAGAGTTACTTATTTTGTGGAGACGGGTAGTATGCAATATGAGATTATTCTTATATCTAGTATTTACATTATGTGTATCACTCCTTTTACAGAAGGAATCGATATTTTTATGCACATATAGTAAGTTTTCATATATACTTGTGTGCATGAACATGTCTGTTTGTCAGTCTGGGTGTAATTATCTATATAATAAGTATATATTTACAAAAGAAAAGTATTATATGTATTATATCAGTTATCTGGTTTCCATAATACAAGCTCTGCTTAGTTTGGGATCAGATGACTGTGTGTAAATAATGTCCCAAAATATAAAAAAATATATATTAATATTAGAGTTCCGGAAGTAAATTTGGTTTTTTGTTACCTCTCAACTACTAAACCTGTTGGTTAACTTATATAAGGTGTGAAATAAATAGATGACGTTATTAAAAGAGCATGATTTGCTAATGAAACTGAACAAATGGTAGCACACAAAACTAGTATTCAGTTCCCATCCAAGAATAATGACCAGTTTATAACCTATAGTTGCTATTCTAAATTGCCAAGTCGTTTTTTTTTATCTGACAGGGGGAAAGCCATCGCACGCTACCTGCAAAAAGTGTCTGCGAGTCCGTCATACATAATCCCGTACAATGTCCCGTACGGGATTATGTATGTAAACCTACTTGCCGCATGCCTGGACTTAGCAATTATGTTATGATAGATAGTAAGGGTCATTGTAATGTTGTGACATCACTAATATTTTGCGTGCGTAGCGTGTTCACCCACAGAGAACGAGGTCCTGGATTCAAATCCCGGGTCGGGCCAAAAGTGATTTCGGGATTTTATGTAAAAAGAAAAATTTCTCAGCACCAGCGCGAAGTCTGGGTCTTGGTGGTATTATACCCCCGTGCCTCGGATAGCACGTAAAACTGTCCGTCCTGTACCTGACCTCTTTCCGGTCGAGTCGCTTGGCGTCCCATCGGATCATGAGAGTGATGGATAGAAAGTGCTCCTGTGTTTTCTTTCTCACGCACTTGTGCACTATAATTTCTCCCGCGCGGATTGCTAATCTCTATTGAGAATGGCCGCCGTGGCCGAAATTAGGTTAGGAGGACATTATTATTATTTTTATTAATATTTTGTTTGTGTAACCTACATTGTTTTCATTTTTTATTCAATGAACGTACCAATTTTACCAACAGATTATTCTTTTTCTGAACCATATTGATATTCAAGGTTTTAAGTAGTTTTTTTTTAAAGAAACATGTAAGATAAGATAAGATAAGATAAGATAACTCTTTATTGTACACCAAAACATTACAGAATACAATAGCATACATTAAAAAAATGGTACAATTGGCGGCCTTATCACTAAATGTGATCTCTTCCAGGCAACCTAGGCAGGGATGTAGGTAACATAGGAAGTATACTTTAAGTTATATATTTCTAAAATATCTTTGGAGTATGACACTAGGTTTTATGAGCAGTTCTAAAAACCATAATCTAATAATCCCTAACTGGCTAAATGAGAAAAATAGTCGACGATGTGTGTTCTTCATACGTGTCAATTTCGGCCAACGCCATGGTCCATACAAAAGTTATAAGCCTACGTAATCGTAACGCGGTCCATACACGAAACCCTGCGTCAATTGCTACTAAGCTTCCAAAGACCAACAAACCCCGTAACAACTATTTATACTGCCTTCATATTAGCATATTATTGGGCGCGCGTTTCGCTCCTAATTCACAAATATGGCACCCAGCTTTTAATCAAACAAAGTTAATATACAAGTCGATTTAAACTCACGTGGACAACGTTACTCAAACGAATTCCAACCGTGAGGTAACAAAGTCGTGGAATATTCCACACCCTTCGTTCAACACGGGTCAAGCGAAAAATAACAAAACTAAAGGCACATTTTTTAGCTTTTCGATATTTTCTAGACATTACCTATATTAAATTTAATAATGCTAATATAAAATAAACTAACTAACTAAAGACAATCCAATATTTAATTATCATGTCAAAAGTAAAGAAAAAAAATGTTAATATTAAATTAAATACATTTTCACAATTGTACAATCATTCTCCGTAGTAACTTTGTCGTTAAATATTTTTAATCGATTTCAAAATATGGAGGTTATCAAGTAGACTGTATGTTTTTGTGTGTATGTTACTCGATTACTCTGTTAATTGTGAAACGATTTTGAAAAATATATTACAATCGATAGATTATTTTTCCTAATGATCGGGTATCAAATAAAAACTTTGAAGTAGATTATATTTTTTTTTAAACAGTAATTATGTTAGGTATCTAAGTGATTTTCCTCAAAGATTTACGTTCAAATAATCCCGGGGTATATTAAGAAGTAATATATGAGTAAATGAATAAAAACATAATAACTTGTTAGACACGAGTGATATGATTTTTATTTATTCAGCATACTTTCCTTTTTATCATCTAAAGTGGTTATAGAACGCATGCTTGCTACTTGCTTTATGAGTTCTACTTTTAGAAGGCGATATTTTAAGAAACAAACTACATATTTATACGTAAACCTAGACATGTATAGTAAGTATTACTGTAAAAAAAGAAATAACATAACAAATATTAAAGAGATATACTTAACGACTATCCGAAAAGGGTAAATTAGGTACCGCTAGAAATACGAATATATATTGCTTTTCTTTAATTTGTTCATTTTATGGAAAGATAGCGCGCTTCAAGTTTTTTTCCACTTTTTGTGTTAGACCTTTTATATACAGGACGTCCCACGGCTATACCATACGGAGTAATTGTGAACTCACAAAGAGATAAAAACAAGTAGGTACTACAGTTTACAGTTGGCACGGCCAAAATATAATGATTTAAATGTTACTCTGCAGGATAAAGAAAAGTATTAATATACCTATATATTGATCAGTCATCATCATCATATCAGCCGAAAGACGCCCACTGCTGGACAAAGGCCTCCCCCAGAAATATCCACAATTGCCGGTCTTGCGCTATCCGCATCCAGCGACTTCCAGCGACCCTAACAAGATCATCGGTCCATTTTGTAGGGGCCCTGTCCACGCTGTGTCTTCCAGTTCGTGATCGCCAATCGAGAACCTTTCTGCCCCAGCGGCCGTCGGCTAACGAGCTATGTGCTCTACCCACTGCCACTTCAGCTTGGCAAATCTTCGGGCTATGTCGGTTACTATTGCTCAGTATTTAAGGTTAATTATTTTCCGACTTTAATGTGGTTACCAACCATAATATTGTTATAAATATCTAATAATAGTGTAATTAGAAACCATGTCAGAAACACACCTTAGCTGTGGTTATTGTCGTGGAAATACTACGAACCCTCTCCTATTTATACGAACAAACATAATTCCCATAATATTTGGCTTCGGTAGGTAAATATGGAGGAACGAGCAAATATTTTGGCTGGTGAACTGACGTAAATGATGTGTTTGTTCTCACTAGATACATTAATGTATTCACGGAAAGGTAGGCAACAAGTTTCGCGCTAAATAGTGTGCCATAGTTGGAAAATACTCCATTAGTGGGGAACGAAAACGTATGTTAATGTATTAAGAAAAAGCGACATGTGACATTTTTACAAATGGGTTCATTATTATCATTGCAGCTGAAAGAAGTCTACTATTGGACAAGCCGTCCCGAACAATCATCTAGGGGGTGGACATGTCACGCCGCGATTGGCAGACTGGTAGGCGATTGGCAGTGGGAGAAGCGTCCTGTACTGCCGTCACGTGCAAGCAGCTTCGGTTGTGGCACAGTCGCTGTGTCGGACTGGCAGGAGTCGGCAATAGGAGAGGGCAATCCAGAGCCCTCCCAGTGTACGTGTCCCGACCATCTGGGACATGGCGCAGTAGGAGGGCACCGGAGCAGCATAGCCGCGTCCCTGGGGCTCCTCCCAATAGGCGCCAAGAGAAGTCCACGGCAAGTTAGGTTTAGTCGGTGCGAGTCCGACATACACACCCGCAGACACTTTTTGCGGGTGGCATGCGTAGGCAATCCCCGTGCCATATCAAAAAAAAGGCGATCGCAGTAAGTAGGTCATAGTACTCAGAAGGAAGTTGCTGCCTGTGCGCTGGATGGTAGCTAGTACAGAGGTGGCGTTGCTGCCTGACGGTATAGTATACACAATGAATCCCATTACATAGCTAGCGCGGTACAATCATGAACCATGAGTATCTCAAATGTTCCCATAACACGGTACATGTACGATGTAAGAGCGGAGTAGTGTTCCTACACGTGTATGCAATGCCTAATAGCGTACAACACTGGTTCCAGTAAACGGATATCGTGTATAATTATGATCTCATATGTAGTACATTTAGTAAAGGAGCTTGTACAGTCGCCGCGTGTTGTCGTTGGCTATACCTTAAAGTGTAATTGTATATTGTATTGTATTGTTGTGTTGTTGTATTTTTGTATTGTATTTCTGTCAAAAAATGTCCAGTAGCAGATTTAATACCGAAAGTAGTTACGTTTGACTTCCAGTGTGGCCCGTTGGCGTGGTTGGTACAGACACCAGCACATCAAGCTATCCCAATCTGTCAAATTTCCCCAATTGAAAGTGAACCTTATAATTTTGTGATAAAGTTGAAAATCTATAAAAGAAAATTGACAGATCGCGGTAGCTGGATGTGCTGGCATCTGTACATGCCTTCCTTTCACGCCGCAGGTCGTGGGTTCCATTCTCCAGGACAAATATTTGTGTCCATGGACATGTCCGTTTGTCGTGAGTCTAGGTGTATTTATCCATATAAGTATGTATTTACAAAAGAAAATTAGTATATGTAGTATATCAGTTATCTGGTTTCCATAGTACAAGCTCTGCTTAGTTTGACATCAGATGACCGTGTGTGAATCCCAGGTTGTTTTTATTATATTATATTTTCATAGTGCAAATGTATTATATTATGTCGACTGGTATTGCGTCGGCAGTATAACCAATATTTTTTTCTCACATCATGTGTTTCAGCAATCTTAAAAAATTTCCCGACTTTTATTCTGTTTATTAATAAAACTGCGTGATGCAATAAAATCGTCCATTAGTTTTGCATATCCCCATTATGTAGAATTGTAGCAACTATAAATTTGATTTAAAAGTTTTATCCATTATCGCTGCACGCATAAATGGGCTGACCTGTGGCAAACAGATTTGTGTTTTTCGTTCTATACTACGCAACCAGGAAATAGGATAATATGAATATTGGAAAGTCACTATAAGACATCAAAATGTAGTGTCTGCAATATCCACCAAAATACAATTGTATGTGATAGCTGGTAGCGGACGTATATATTCGTGAAATCAATATTAAATTTTATTTCAAATTAAACTTGACCTAATATTATTATCAGAAGTTAAACTAATGACAACCACAATTTTTTTTTACTCTGTGTACCTACATTCTTCCATGCTAGAGTGCCTCACCTAATTTCCTATATCACTACGAAACATACACAGCATACTCTACACAAACATGCATTTAATTCATACCTTATTTTTTGTCTTAAAAAGTTTCCTGATGGTAGTTTGTTTTTAACTTTTTAAGGGATGTTGTATTTTTTTTTGTTAACGAGTTTACACTCGGGTGTATATCATGGAATCCGCGTGGTAAGGGCATTGGTGACCTGTAATACAGGTTTGTATTACACCTAGCCTGAAAATAGTAAAACATTTAAGATGTTAAAAAAATAACATTATAAAATAGCTAAATAACTATCAATTAGATATAAAAAGAAACTATGTTAAAAAAGAAAGAGACGATATAAAAATTTGGTTGAAAAAGAGATTGTCAGATAATGTACTTTTTGTTCAATTTGGAACATGTAGGCCAGTCTCAATGTAGACTAGCCATCTGCGGTGGACATAATTATAGCCCACAACTGTCTGTGCAAACACAGACGCACTTTCTGTGGCCTCACTCTCATTATCCGATAGAAAGAAGTCAGATACAAGACCGGCATTACGTGGTCGGACTATTTATTGCTGAGATTTTTTGTAATAGAAAAGATCCAATATCACTTTATGGAACGATTCGGGATTTGAA
This sequence comes from Pseudoips prasinana, assembly GCA_951640165.1. Lineage (NCBI taxonomy): Eukaryota > Metazoa > Arthropoda > Insecta > Lepidoptera > Nolidae > Pseudoips > Pseudoips prasinana. Next base: position 14,327,538 of record OX621239.1, read on the forward strand.
CGCTAGGCCTTATTATCTGCGGTTGATCCCGCTACCGCTTGACCAACGAGGCGGTCAAATACTATAATATGATGTCCATTACATTCCCTTAGTTCGAAATAGATTGGTAGACGCATGAGCTCGATCCTATTTTGTCGAAGTAATGACCTTTGACATCTCTTACAACCACAAAGTAGACGAACTATAAAGCGTTGTGACTTAAACACGATGTACAAATCATAGAATATCATTTTTATTTTTATTTATACTTTATTGCACACAGAAATACATATTTACAAAAAGATTAGATATATCATGTACACAGGCGAGCTTAACTCAATTATGAGTTCTCTTCCAGCAAACCTTTGTTAGAGTGAGAGCTTATATGTACCTAATGGGTTACAAACAGTGCACAACAATTTATACTATGAACTAAGGTAATGAAAATAATACAAAAATAAAAACAAAACAGAATCTACCAGTGGCAGAATCATGATATTAATGATAATCATAAAAATTCTTTATTCATGTTTGTAAACCGTTAATTTGAAATCCATCCGTACGTATCGAAAAGAAATATCTTTTAATTACTTATTTACTCATCGTATTGTAATTGTAAATAATATCAATAAGGGTTACTTACTAACGTATCGTATGGGCAGTGGTTACCCTAGTGTCAGAGTTGTTCAAGCCGCCCAGTAGGCCTCTAAAATGGCTTAACGACTGTTTTCTAATGACTACAACCTGGACCGACCGCTTAACGTGCCCGCCGAAGAACGGAGACGCTCAGATATTAAACCACTTTAACAACCAACACATAATATTAAAAATACACATAACAACATTCAGTTTCGTTGATAGTCTTTTGAAGGCCGTTCTAAATATCCACCAATGTGTTTTTTTACCATTTGTATCGAAGCCAGCAAATCTTACTTATTACTACTAGAGTTAATCGAGGGACTGCCATCAGACCTCGAGTAATGCAAGTGGTTAGACCAGGTGTTACATTAGGTCTGTGAATACCCTTAACGATTGTCTCAGATTTTTTAATGCCACAATTCAACCAACCAGACGACAAAATAGATATTGTCTATTAGACACATATTATTTGTAGTGGAAATCATAGATAAACATCACTATTACTAAAACTCTATTTTTGCACATTATTCAACATATTCCAACAATGAATGACCGAAATATAACAATAATGACGATTCATCTGTATAAGAAATCAACTCTACAAAATTTCTAGGGTGTTAAAAAGATAGAAAATTAATTTGGAAGCTGCACGGGGAAAAATTATGCAAAAACGTCAGTTGAGATATTTATTTGCTATATGAAGTGGCACAGATTGTAAACCTTAATGTTGTTTTGACTGCTTACCATGGATTAGGAGCAACAGTCCCCAGATATGAAATTATTTTTTCGGTCAACTCAAGAGAAGAGCTTATGATATTAATTAAGCACAAAAAATTTTGTTTACGGGGTATGTTCTGTCTGAAAAAAACTGAAAGTTCTTTATCATACTTTAAAAAATATAGGATTCTCTCTCTCTCTGTTTCTATCTGTTTTTGTAGAACTTAATATAAATGTATTTGACCTAGTCTCTGAAAATACATGGCACAAGCAAAGGGATAAATGCCGACTATGTATGGGTAAGGCAAATACCAGTTTAATGCATAAGTTATTTTCTATATGGCTCAAAAGATATATAATAAACTGCCAAAAAATCCTAAAGAGACTATGTTTATGCAGAGAGTTAAAAAAATACTAACGGAAGTGTTACTATAGCACGACCTTCTTTCTTTCCTATTTCGAATAAAGTTGAAACGCGATTTAGCAAATTAGTATGACATTCTAAATTATCACATTTCATATTACTCAATACTTTATAATTATTTTGAAATTAGCATCCCGTTAATTTTATGTTAATGAATTCTTTGACACTATTAATTATATTTATGGACTGATTTATATTAAGAAGATTATTAGCATTATTACGACCTTATGTATTTTTAAATTGATAATTATAAAATCGGAATCAATGATTGTATAACTGTTTGAATTGTAAATCTGCGGAATTCTGTAGTATTATGTTTCAATAATTTAATGTAGCCTCTTTTATGCAAATAAATAAATTGATTGATTGAACCCGTGACCTTCAGTGCACAAAGACCCTTACATGTATCGGACACAGAGATTAGTGGATATCAAATCTCAATTGAGTAGAGGATATTGCTGACTGCTAGTAGACTAACAATGGCAATCATAGCCTTAGGTAGAGTAAGCTTAGGATGATATAAAAAACCTCATAAAACCTATTTTTATCTGACTTCAACAGGACGAGAAAATCAAATCGATTGTATGCGTTTTGTTTTATGTGCATGTTATGCGGTTTGTATATTGTTTATTTACATATTTTGAGTAAGTACTTAAGGTTTTCATTTTTATTCGATAGGCAAAGCTTTTTGGATGATCCCATATACATGTCGTTCAAATCGTTTGCGACAAAGATAAAAACCGGCAAAGAGCGAGTCGGACTCGCACACCAGTGTTCCGTACCATTATCTATAAAAACGAGCAAAAAATTCACTTTTATTGTATGGGAGCCCCCTTAAGCATTTATTTTAATTTGTTTTTTAGTATTTGTTGTGATAGCGGCAACAGAAATACATCATCTGTGAAAATTTCAACTGTCTAACTGTCACGGTTCATGATATACAGCCTGGTGACAAACAGACGGACATACAGCGAAGTCTTAGTAATAGGGTCCCGTACCCTTTGGGTACGTGCCCTAAAAATAAGGTCAATTATATGCTTATTAAAACATTAATAAATTTATTCATAAGTTGTCTATAAGTGGAGTTGTCTGTAGCAACACAGGGTGATACGCAGAAGACTGGAGTGAGACTAATTAAATTGGGCTTTATGTTCATCGGCTTTGTTATTGGGTAGATATTGGATTGGACAATGGATCCATTGACTAGTTGGGTATTTAGATTATAATCGCCGATGGCTATCATGTGTTTGTATGGAAAGCTTAGTGTTTCCGGAAACATTCTGATCATATGTATACTGTATTGAATAGGATTGCAGAATACTCAATTATTTGCTCAAGGGAATTTCCTATTCTCTTGTATATTGTAAGTATAGTTGTGTGGTGACGGCGGCGAATATCAGAATATCATCACCCCATCGCATCGCGTGGGGGGTGTAGAAGTCAACCCGAGGGAATATCTACCAGAGGTCGGGCAGCAGCTTCCTTCTCAGCACTATGACCATCTTGCTGCGATCTCCAACCCGTCTGCCAAGCGTGGCGATTATGGCATATCCCCCAAGACGATTCTTGGGGAGGCTTGTCCGGCAATGGACTTCTTTCAGCTGCAATGATGATGATGATGATGAAGTATAGTTGTTTAGGTCTAGAGGTTTTATTGTAGTTTTATTTGCTCGATGACTTAATACCTCACCCACTTTTATTATCTGATCAGCAATGAAAGCTTGCTAGGCTAAACTAATTAAATAAACCAAAATGTTATTCGGGATAATAATTCGGGATAAATGGAGAATGCTACACAGACTAGTGCCAAGCACTTAAATTTTGTACGGATTGATGGAAATGTTATTACATCTCTCCCCAATGTAGTGCACAGATATAGAAATAATGGGCGCAACAATTATGCGCACTGGGCGCCTCCTTACGTGACAGATACAAAAGTGTCTCATATTTTCCCTCAATATTTCACACCAAAACTCAATTACACATCTAAAGATGCCCTATTCTACTTATAAGAGCTATATTGGAAATTAAATGATTTTAAAATTTGTTTTAGTTGGTATTGCATAGAATTGAGGTCAATATCATGTTAAAAATAAGAAGCGGGTTCTTCAAAGCTGACATAGGCTATTGACTACTAACTACTTTTCACACTACGGATAGGCATATCAACGTGGCACTTACTTACTTATCGTATAGGCAGTGGTTAGCCTAGTCTCAGAGTTGTTCGAGCCGCCTAGTAGGCCTCTGGCATGGCTTAACGACTGTTGTCTAATGACTACAACCGGGACCGACAGCTTAACGTGCTCTCCGAAGCACGGAAATGTTCAGAAATTAAACCACTTTGGTGGTCACCCATCTATGGACTGACCGCGAGCCTAGTTGCTTAACCTCGCCGATTAAACTCGTTTATTGCTATAATAATATGGTGACAATGCTTTGGAGAGGCTTTGGCTTAGAAGAGGTTCTGACTGATTTCAATATTTCATTTTTATTTTAATATTCATTTAAACTGGTATTTACTAATTATAATAAATATTGTGGGGCCAGAACGTGCTTGTGGGTGGGCGACAAGGAGAGGAAGTACAAGTTTCACGAAGAAGTAATCCCGTGTTTTGTTTATTAACGCATATTTATTAACGAACGCTCGCTCCGCGAAGCCATGACTAATCATGGCTTCGCGGCGCGAGCGTTCGCGCGGGTAAAGAGCAAAATATATAAAAGGTTGAAAAAAAAAATCTAACAATTGAATGAATATTTTTTTTGTTTAATAAAGTGGTATTTTTTATACTATAAAGTAATAAAAAATACCCCCATCGCATCTTCGCTATAACGTATATAGAAAAGGATTTAACTGCCGATGTATTGAAAGTACAGGGCTGTACCATTAGTAAATCAACGAGCAATTGAGTAACGAGCGTTCTTTTTTATATTCATCATCAGCCTTTAATCCTCCACTGCTGGACCCAGGCCCCCACCAAAAGGTCCCACAAATTCGCCATTTGGACGGGCGTTGCGTTAGATGATATGACCGGAGGGAAGTTCGGTTCTTGACCGATGGTTTTACGTGTTCATCGATACACGAGGGTGTGCCACCGCCAATTGCCTAATCCCTAGTTTCTACTGAAGTTTTTTTTCCAGACAGTAAAAAAATTATGACATTTTTGAAAGATTTGAGGGAAGACTCTCATATTATTTCTTTTGTTTTTTTACAACATTAAGACACAACACTACTATTTATAACGTTAAAACTTAAATATAAATGCTTAAACTAACACTACCAGTATTATACTAATACTAAAATTAAACGAGTATTGCGTATCATACTTATTGCGACATGTATTAAGAATACAATATACCTCTACATCACAAAATTGTATAATAATAATGAGTGAATGAAATATTTGAATGAAATATTTATTTGCCAGAATATAGGTACAAAGTAGTTGGCGACATTGTAGTATAGTTTCACTATATGCAACATACATATGTTGTGCAAAATGTTTGGGTAAGTATGTAATCTAATGTTAGGCATGCAATTTTATTGAGTGCATAATATTATATATTTTAATTTATTTACAATAATAATATGTAAGAGCTATCTTAAAATGTTATACAATTAAAATATATAAAAAATATTAATAACTAGCTGGCACGGGTTGGAGTATGGAGTAACAGAGATGGGGTAGTTTTCAATGCATAGTAGTAGTGCAAGTGCATTTAGAGAAGCGGGCTTAAAATATATAAAAACGAAAACAGTGAGTTTTCTACGTCATAATTCATGAGTCACTTGTATATAAACCTATATACTAAATTATACACGCATATATACTTATGCGCGAAGCTGGGCAAACGATTCGGTAATGAGCTGAGAGTGGGGCAATTTGGAACTGGTGACCGGAACCCCCGGGGCCAAATGTTGGCCGATTTCATGGAGAAGGAGGGACTCTTTATGATGAATTCCTTCTTCAGGAAGCCGGATCACCGCAAATGGACCTGGGTGAGCCCGGATGGTAAAACTAAAAATGAGATAGACTTTATCTTGTCGACGAGACGACAGATGTTCAATGATGTCTCCGTGATCAATGCGGTTAAAACCGGGAGCGATCACAGACTGGTCAGAGGCTCATTGAACCTTAATGTCAAACTCCAGAGGTCCCGACTGATAAAGTCTACGCTCCGACCTTTACCTATCCACGTCCAAAACCCCGAACCATTTCAGCTCGAACTGCAAAACCGTTTCGAATGCCTAGCAGACTGCGAGGAAGTGGACTCATACTATGACAGGCTCGTAGAAGCTGTCCATACGGCTGGGTCTAAGGTCTTCAAGGCCCGCCGTACAAACAGAACTAAAAAGATCTCTGACTTTACCCTGCAACTTATGGAAGATAGACGGAAAATGGTTCTAACATCCTCAGATGATGCTACCAGATATCGGCAGCTCAACAGACAGATCTCAAAGTCTTTGACTCGCGACACGCGGCAATTTAATACAATTATTATTAAAGAGGCCATTGAGCGGAACAAAGGCTCCAAAGTGTTCGCAAGAGCTCTGTCTGTTGGACAGAGCCAACTGACGAAGCTGAAGACTGAGGATGGTAGAATCGTCACGTCTAAACGTGAGTTGCTGGGAGAGATCGAGAAGTTCTACGGACAGTTATATACGACAACACAGCCACCTGTCAAAAGTCATGCCTCAGATCCCAGAGCACGACTAACCCGACATTACACCGAGGACATCCCGGACGTCAGCCTGTACGAGATTAGAACGGCTCTCAAACAACTCAAGAACAACAAGGCGCCTGGTGATGATGGAGTTACAGCAGAGCTTCTGAAGGCCGGTGGTACACCAATCCTACGGGCCCTTCAGAAGTTATTTAACTCCGTCATACTAGATGGTCAAACGCCACAAGCATGGCACAGAAGTGTGGTGGTGCTCTTCTTCAAAAAGGGCGACAAAACCTTATTGAAGAATTATAGACCCATCACACTGCTGAGCCATGTTTACAAGTTGTTTTCGAGGGTCGTTACGAACCGTCTCGCGCGCAGGTTTGACGACTTCCAGCCTCCCGAACAAGCCGGTTTCCGAAAAGGCTTTAGCACCATAGACCACATACATACGCTGCGGCAAGTTATACAGAAGACCGAAGAGTATAACAAGCCACTGTGCTTAGCGTTTGTGGACTACGAGAAAGCCTTTGATTCTATCGAAACATGGGCCGTGCTGAGGTCTCTCATAAGGTGCCAAATTGACTACCGGTATATCGAGGTGATAAAGTGTTTGTATGAAAACGCCACTATGTCAGTGCGACTCCAGGACCAGATCTCGAAACCTATCCACTTGCAGCGAGGCGTGAGACAGGGAGATGTTATATCTCCGAAACTGTTCACCGCTGCATTGGAAGACGTCTTCAAGCTTCTGGACTGGAAAGGCTTTGGCATCAATGTCAATGGCGAGTACATCACTCACCTTCGATTTGCCGATGATATCGTAGTCATGGCTGAGACCATGGAAGACCTCGGTACAATGCTCGATGACCTCAGCAGAGTCTCTCAACAAGTGGGTCTGAAAATGAACATGGATAAGACGAAAATCATGTCAAACGTCCATGTTGCACCCACTCAATTGAAAGTTGGTGACTCTGCACTCGAAGTTGTAGAGAACTATATTTACCTAGGACAGACCATCCAACTAGGTAGGTCCAACTTCGAGAAGGAGGTCAATCGTAGAATCCAACTCGGATGGGCAGCGTTCGGGAAGCTACGTAACATCTTCTCGTCCAAAATACCGCAGTGTCTCAAGTCGAAAGTCTTCGACCAGTGTGTGTTGCCAGTGATGACATACGGAACAGAGACGTGGTCGCTCACTATGGGCCTTATTAGAAGGCTCAAGGTCACCCAAAGAGCAATGGAGAGGGCTATGCTCGGAGTTTCCCTGCGGGATCGAATCAGAAATGTCGAAATCCGCAGGCGAACCAAAGTCACCGACATAGCCCGAAGAATTGCAAAATTGAAGTGGCAATGGGCGGGGCACATAGCTCGTAGAACCGATGGCCGTTGGGGCAGAAAGGTTCTTGAGTGGCGACCACGAACTGGAAGACGCAGCGTGGGCAGGCCCCTTACAAGATGGACCGATGATCTTGTGCGGGTCGCTGGAAACAGCTGGATGCGAATAGCGCAAGACCGGCAATTGTGGAGATCTTTGGGGGAGGCCTTTGTCCAGCAGTGGACGTCTTTCGGCTGATATGATGATGATGATGATGATATACTTATATTTCTAAAATTAATAAATATATACAAAACATGTTGCTCATAGAACGGAACAACTTTAGGAGCTGTTGCCGATGTTCTATAAACAATCGAAAGTAACTTACTTATCTCCTTAACGAATGGATATCCCATTTTGAAACTTTTGGTTTATTATAAATACCTATACCATAAGCTAAATTGAGAAATAAAAAAGTTAAAAAAGTAGTATGTATTAGAAATTTCGTTTAATACAAGAATTTTCAAAGTCACTTTTTATTTTAAATATCAGGAAATTTTCAATGCAAATTGCAAAGTTTTATAATTTATTGTAATTTATTTAAATTAGAGATACTTTCAAATAATCCAAGTATCACTCAAGACTATTATTTAGAAGCCCGTAACTTAAGAAATTAACATCATTTATCTTTCATGTTCACAATACTTAAAGGTACAATTGCCCGTATATGATCAAGTTTCAAAACCACACTTTTTGCTCTACCCTATTTTTATTGTACTTACTTGATTATGAAACAGGAAGCCAAGTCACGGGCAAATGCTAAGCTGAATAATTTCGAAACAAAGTTATGTAGGCAGTAGCCACAAAAGTTTACCAACATTCTATTTGCTATAATCCTCCAAAATTATTTCAATAACTCAAAGGCAAGAGGAAGGGGAAATATTCCGGGCCCAAAAGTTTCTAACAACTTTCATATACATCGTCAAAATACTTTAAGAAGTATTCCAAAGGATTAAAATGTTTTATTGAATTTTTATGCCCTGTTCTAGAAATTATCAGTTTGAAACTTTCGCATTCGCAAACAAAGTTGCTGTTTCGTACATACCTGAGATACATCTGTTAAATACTTCTGTGGATCTGTTTATCTGCCCAACGTGTAAGTCCATACACATCCCGACATACTGAACTCACTGCCCGAGAGTACGACCGCAGACGCCACGCAAGCACCTCGCCGTCCATGACCCTTAGTATGGATTCGTGTCGTTAAAATGCCTTCCTTAACCGGATCAATGGATAGCGTTGACCGGGATTTGCAAAATGTCCTTAAAAATTTACATGCTTCATATATATACGTCATCAGCCTGATATCGTCCATTGCTTGACATAGGCCTCCACAAAGGTTTCTATAACGTTACGGTTTGGAGAGGTTTGCCGTAATCACCGCGCTTGATATGTGAGTTGGTGACCGCAGTTAGGTCGTAGCTAGTACACAGGTGACGCTGCTGGTGCTGACTCAGCCTACATACTTACCTCTCAGTAACTGTCCTAAGTCGAGGAACAAGACTCCTTCCCCTCGTAAATGAGTTACTTAGTTTACTCTGATTGGCGGCTTGAGTCCCTGTTTGCCGTTAACTTGGTGTGGTAATTAAAGTCTCCTGGCCTTATTGTAGACGTCAACAATGCTTTGCATACATGTGTAAAATCAGATGTCTGTGCTGCACTTTTCCTTCCCTTAGTATACATTTTTTACAGATTAAACTTAGTATTTCATTAAATTTGTCAAAACAATAATATAAATAGTATCTATATCATTAATATTTTTTTTATATCCTGACACATTATTCAGACACATTCATCTGATCCCAAACAAAGCAGAGCTTGTACAGTCGGTGATATCTATTACCTGACCCTAGTTAAGAAATAATGAATTTAAACCCTCACTTTGAAACTTTAAGGTTTATTTTCAATCGGTATGGATTTATCAGACTTGTGGTACTTTTTAAACAAAAACATTTATAGTACGTGTAAAACTTGGGCATTAGGGTTGTTTATAAATCGTTATAATATTGGTGAAGTTGCAACTAATAGCTTATTTTAATAGAAACAGATAAGTAGCTCTTGTCTAGTGGTCCATGTTTAGGATTAAGCAAAACGTGATGCAGGTTCGAATCTCACTATAGATATTATGTTGTTTAATTTTCAATTTGGAATTTATTTAGTAAAATATACCCGGCTTTAAACTTGTTAGACTTGCTGCTTTAAAGTAAAGAATTATATACGGACACACTCTTCAAATATTACATTTGTTAATTTATAATATTTTCGCCTAACTTTTAATAAGTGGGTAGTTGAAAGACAAATGACATTTGAATAAAAAATAATAGATATTATTTTAATATAACATATATTAAGTTACTAAAAATACAAAAAGTCAGTAAATATTACAGAAAAGATTAAATAAAATAAAATTATTAAGTGATGCAGGATTTGAACCATAAACCACTGTGTAGTAAGTACAATGTCACCATCTCTAAACCAAACAATCCTGCTTGTTAAAGTTTAAATTAACAACTGGTTCATATAACAAAACAGTACCTATTAAAATGTTTTAGGGTAGTAAAATGTAACGTATTAAAGATCAAATTGGCAAAACTTATTTGTTTATCTTGAACCAGTCGCTCTAGTTCATTAAGGTCGTATGTATCGCTTACCTACGGTTAATGGAGAAGGTTCAACATTTAGTGGGTCAGAAGACACGTATTAGCGACTGTACTATGGAAACCAGATAACTGATATATTACATATACTACTTTTCTTTTGTAAATATATACTTATATAGATAACTACACCCAGACTCAAGACATGCTTATGCACACAAATATCTGTCCTGGTGGGAATCGAACCCACGATCTGCGGCGTGAAAGGCAAGCATTTACCAACCACGCCAAATGGTACATATAAAGCACGTGGCGGGCAATTAAGGTAGTTGCCTCGCTGCTACCGCGATGGCCACGTGTTATGGGTTCAATCGTCGTACCGGGTAAGTATTTATGTGAATTGGTTTTGTTTAGATGCCAAACGGCAAACGATTTGGTTCATCGAACAAACAAACAATGAATTTAATTGCATTCGAGTATTGGGGTCGGCTCCAAGTGTAATCCTTTGCGGCTAGCTACCAGAATTTATCGAACGACTGCACTCTGACCAGGTGTCAGATTTTATTTAGCTTTTGACTACGTTACATAGATGTGCTCACGACAACCGGGAGCGAAGCCTTAACGTGTTTCTTCAAGGCACGGAGGGTAGACCCTCAATTAACCAGACTCCGAAACAACTCCTTGGTTTAACTCAAAGGTTGTGTGGTGCGGCAATCGAACCCAACTGGGCGTTAAGGCCCGATGGAACGGCTTACACTGCTTGGACTCGAAGGTTGTATTATATTTCTTACTTAACTTTCGCGTTCGATAAACGCCGTAAAGAAAAGTCGGGAGAATAATAAGAAGGGTGTTTATGCATATCACGGCGCCATTGCACAACAAAAAGAAGACAACGTCAGAAGTACTATTTTAAGAAGTGTGGTAAAACTTCTGTACTGATGACTACCTTCTTATTTTGTAGCGACGACAATATTGTTTAGTGAAGAATAGAAATCTCTGTTGGTGCAAAAATACCCTAAAGCTAAGCTATTGAAGTGAATTCTTAAGCGCGTTGATCACTTTTTTGGTGAACAAAAATCATGGAGCTCGCCTTATTGACGATAAGGCGAGATCACACGCTTCCCATGAGCTATATGTACACTGTTTAAATATGTGCATAAATATACCACCGTGCGTTATTAGAATACGTTATACAGGGTGGCCGAGGAGTTGTCGTTCAAACGCAAATGTTTTGATACTTTATGATGAGGAGTATCCGAATCACAAACCATGATCTCCCCATTTTAATTTATTTGACACTGAAAATTTATGAGTCTTGAGCTCAAACCCTAATTTTGAACTTTCGAATAAATTCTTAATCATAGCTCTGCAATGATTAGATAAACCATACTTTTTAGGGTGTTGGGTTAAACTGTGTTAATTAGTTATCACAAAAAACTGAACCAAAAATGTTCAACAGAACGAGAAAAATATCGAAAACTGAGGGTAAGTGAAATTTACGAAAAAGATCATTAAAAAAACCATATCTCGAAAACTACGCAATATCGTAGAACATAAATGGGGTAAGACATTTTTTCAGTATTCAGTATTCTTTATTTCGTAAACATAGGTACATATTACATGGGTGTTATAGGTATAAAGGTAAACCGCTATGTTTTGCCAACTTAATGACGTACAAAATTTAAATGTTAGAAGTATCTTAACCTAGATTAAATTCAATAACAGTCATGGAATTCATTAAACTATGTCAGCTTCTTGTTAACAATTAAAAGTCTTAAATTAATAGATCGGACCCTCGTATCGCTCTTTGTCATTTATGAAATCTGTGATGGAGTAATAACACTTATTCACTAGATATTCATTCAAATATTTTTTAAATGACTCTAGACATTCTTTGCGCCTAATAGCCAGAGGTATGTTATTATATACTTTAGATGCCATACCAAGTACGCTTTTTGCAAATAAGGCTGTGGTGTGTGGGGCACCGCGTATGGTATGTACATGACGTCTAGAATTGAGAGATTCAAATAAATGCATATTACCTTTTACAAATACTCCCATTTCGAATATATAGATCGAGGGTAGAGTTAATATTTTTAATTCTTGAAAGAACGGAGCACAGCTATCAGTTGATTGTAGTTTGCAGAAAGAACGTATACATTTCTTCTGTGCTTTAAAAACCATTTCTCTATCAGTTGAGTTACCCCAACAAATTATGCCGTATCTTATGTTAGAAGCGACATATGCATTGTATGCAACCAATACAGTGCTGCGATTTACGATTTTCGATAATTTGTATAGAGCGTACGCAAATTGGTTAAGTTTTTTACATAAATAATCTATGTGATCCTTCCAAGTTAAGTGACAGTCTACTATAAGTCCTAAAAATTTAGCAGTATCTGTTTCAGAAATTGATTTAGTGTCATATTTAATTGTCAAGTTAGGTTTGTTAGTTTTTTGGTTAAAAGTCATTATTTTAGTTTTGTCGAGATTTATTTTTAAATTGTTATTTAATAGCCATTCAATCACGTTCCTGAGATCATTGTTAATATTATATTCTAATAAGTGAAGATCATTACCCGAAAATAGGATCGTGCTGTCATCAGCAAAAAGGATCATTTTATTATTGCAAACGGTGGGCATATCATTTATGTACATGTTGAATAATAGCGGCCCAAGTATGCTACCTTGGGGAATACCGTATATAATCGTTCTGGGACTAGATTCATATAGGGTATCAGTTTTTGTTGGTAAGCTGACTCTATTGATAGATGTAACTTGGATTCGATTTGTCAAGTAAGATTTTATGAGTTGTAGTGCATTACCCCTGATTCCATATCGCTCTAATTTATTTAGGAGTATATTATGGTCTACGTGGTCAAATGCCTTGGACATATCCATAAATAGAGCGACAACTGGAATTTTTCTGTCGACGTTTGTAACTATTTGGGTCATAACTTCGTGAATAGCCATATTTATTGATTTTCGCTTCCGAAACCCATACTGGACTTTAGTTATAAGGTTGAATTTTTCAAAATATGTATAAAGACTGTTGTAGATTACTTTCTCAAATACTTTAGAGAATATTGGGATTAGAGCTATAGGTCTGTAATTCTCTATTGCCGTTTTGTCACCTTTTTTATGGATAGGTTTGATAACAGTCTTTTTAAGTTTCTCTGGAAAATATCCGTGTTCAATGCATACATTGATAATATGGCTCATTACTGGTGCTATGTGAGAAGACACTTTTTTAACTATGCTAGTTGTTATACTATCATATCCATGGCTTTTGGTGTCACTGAGGGAATTAATTATATTAAGAATGTCAAGATATGTCGTGGGTGGAATAAATATGGAATTACTATTAATGTCAATGTTAGAATAATTTGTCAAAACCGTATTAACATTAGTATTATTAGTAATGTCAATAAAATAATTATTAAAGATATTTGCTATAGTCTGGGGATCAGTAATATGCATGTCGTTTACTCTTATATTTGTAGGTATCGTTTCTTTCGGATAATTGATTTTATTTCTGTTTATAATTTTCCAGGATGCTTTACATTTGTTTTTAGCATTGCTAATCATATATACATTTTGAGACATCTGAGTTAAATTAATGATTTTCTTTAACCGGTTTGAATGTAATTTAAACAGTTGTTCATTTTTAGCAATTGGAACTTTTCTTAGTTGCCATAACAGTTCCCTTTTTCGTTTACAACTTTTTTTTAATCCTTTAGTAATCCATGTCGGCTTTTTACGAAGCATAATTCTTTTCTTCTGAATAGGAAAGCATAGGTTGTAAAAAAGTATGAATAGATCATAGAAAGAATTAAATGCCTCCTTCGCATTAGTACTTTGAAATACGTCACTAAAACTAAGGCTATTAAGGCAGTCACAAAATTTTGATACATTTTCAGGTGAGTAGTCACGTTTGAAAATGTACCAATGATTAGTGGAACAGGTTTTTTTCACAGGACACTTTATTACTTGGGCAGTGTGGTCAGATAACGCCAGATCAAGAACTTCACATTTACTTCCTCTTATATTGTGCATTATGTTATCGATACATTTACCACTTGCTAGTCGTGTGGGCTGCTGTATGCCTATTTTCATGTTAAAGTTCATGAGTAGATTACAGAAATCACTAGATATCTTAGACTTAGTTAAAGTATCCACATTAAAGTCGCCACAGAGGACAATCTTTTTATTACAATTTTTACTGCATAAGAATAGAATGCCTTCATGAGGTGCATGTTTAAGCCCATTTGGTAAACCGTTAGGATCATTTGTCAATTTCTTATAGTGTTTTAGAACGTCAAACGTAGGAAGAGCTGTCGAGCATCACAGTATCGATAGAGTAGTGTCGTACAAAAAAGACGGGTTTTGAAGGTACATGTCACAAAAATTGCTGGCTGTCTAATTTTGATTGGCTGAATCATAGCTTTAGAAGCTTTTCAATATAAAGCACAGTGTAAATATATACAATATCTTATAATATCTTAGGAAATTATTCACACACGGCCACCTGATCTAAGCAGAGTACATATACTACTTTTCCTTCGTAAATACATAGATAATAAAACCCAGAATCGGGTCAAACAGACATGTTCATGTACAAAAATATCTGTCCTGGGTGGAAATCGAGCCCACAACCAGCGGCGTGCAATGCAAGCATTTACCAACTACGTCACAGGCCCATCATATATTAACACTGTGTTTAAACAAAATTAATTAAAAGGCATGTGCAACTTGTCTTCACTGTTTAAAACACAACACTAAGCGTTCAAACTCTTGCACTGCTTTGATGCAACTGATTGTATACCATCCCAAATATTAATTGATAAAAATCTTAATAGTGTTGATATTTTCTCAAGCTTTATACACAATTTAGACTTAAAATAAGAAAATACTACTAAATAGTAGCTAATTAGATACAAAAAAAACTATTTATGTTGTATAATTTATTTGTTAATCTTGTATGTGTTGCTCATTGTTCTCAAAGTAAACTAGGAACATATTATGTTAGTTATTAAGATAATGGAACTTTAGGTTTATATTAGAAATTAAGTTTTGTATACATTTTTGTAAACGACTGTTTGATTCCTAAATAAATAAAATAAAATAAAAATTAAGATTGCAGCGTATATTTAAGGAATACCCAAAATATGTGTAAAATAATAGCAAAAATTAAAAAAACTGATATGTTTGGGGTGACTATTATAAAATTCTTTGATTGTTTTTTATCACACTAATATTATAAAGGCGAAAGTTTGGGTGTGTGTATGTTTGTTACTCTTTAATGCAAAAATACCGAACGGAGTTTCATAAAACTTTAGTAATATAGCTTATATAAAGCGGGGCATAGCTAGTTCGTAATAAAAAAATAATTCTAAATTTTATACTGATAGCATTAGTAGTTTCTGAGATAAAACGCTGTGGCAAACGGATTAACCAAAGCTTCATTGTAAGCACAGAAAACTAAAAACAGAATAATGTTAATTTATAGTTGAACTGTCAGTGACCACTTCATTTGATTTGCTGACTATCCCATTTACTATTGATCTGCTGCGGTTTTGTATAACAAGCATTGTAATCTAGTTAATTCAGTAGTGCACACTGGTATACGTTATATGTACGTTTACATGTGTGTGAGTATGTGTTATATAAAATGTGTGGACGTACATAATCAAGATCGTAATTATGCGCGTTTTCAGTTGGAACCGCAATTGTAATAACCATCGGGACCTAATTTGGATTCCTACTGATGTGCTTGTTAATTAGACTATTATTTATCTGGCAGCTTGGTCTCTTTGGGGATATAAATTACCATGCAATCATGATAGTAACATATTAAATTTGTGTAACATAAGCGAATAGAAGCGTCCCTCCACACTACAGCCTAGTTTTATTATTATTCCACGTTATTTATTAATGTTATTACTTTTACATATTTAGGATAAAATTGAAATAATAATGTCCTCCTAGCCAAAATTCGGCCACGGCTGCCTGTCTCAATGGAGACTATCCATCTGCGCGGAACATATTATAGTGCCCCAGTATGTGCGCAAACGCAGGGACACTTTCTATTCCATCACTCATGATCCGATGGGACGCCTAGCGACACGACCAGAAAGAGGCCAGGTACAGGACCGACAGCTTTACTTGCTCTCCGAGGCACGCGGATGTAATACCGCCAACTCCCAGACATCGGGCAAACACTAATATTTTTTGCTTTTGACAGAAAAATCCGGAAATCTCTCTCATCTTGACCCGGGATTCGAACCCAGGACCTGCCCCGTTATTTGCGGTTGAACACGCTACGTCTAGACCAACGAGGCAGTCAAAAAAAATGAGGATATGATATACCTCATCACCTAATCAGATTTACCTTTATCGAGTTTAAGATCATTACTGGATTATCAGAACGGGTTTTACATTGCAGGAAAAAATGAAAATAACGTTAAGATAAAATCACGTTCCTTCGTAAAATCCTTAACCGCACCCTTCAACGCGTACTAATGATTGGATATTTCTTTCCCCGCTTTTTATATGTATCGAAATTTTATATAGATTCAGAAGGCCTAGCCAAACGCAAGGGATTCGATCGACAAAATAGACAGATTACAGTTAACGTTTGTGATAATATGAAAGATCATTAAAGGATATAACCTAGCCTATGTGTTATCTATACATATAATAAAATCGTAGGAAAGTCAAAACTGTACATTGAATATTTTTTTTAAAGCATAGTTCGGGCGCGATCTACAATCGATATAGAAACCAAAAATATAGTTTTTAGGATTTTTGTCTGTTTGCCTGTATGTATGTCCGGGCTAAACTCAAAAAGTTATGGATGGATTTACTCCAAATTTTGCATGAATATTCACTAAGAGGTCTGGTCAACATATAGGCTACATATTATCACACTATCACCTTCGGGGGAGGAGCTGTGATATTTTATAAAGTTTAACGCGGGTAAAACCGCGGGGCACTGCTAGTTTGGATATAAAAGCTATATCACTACAAAGTTTCATCAAAATCCGTTCACTAGTTTTTTGCGTGAAAGAGTAACAAATATTTATACATCCATACTCACAAACTTTCGCAATTATAATACGAGTATTGGTAAGATTTGCTTGTATAAAATTATTGTAACAAAAATTGTTGGGCAGCGGTAATCACTTACGATTAGGCGATGCGTTTGCCTTGAAATTCCTTGAAAAAAAAAATGCGAGGCAGTCTTTTGGGACCACCGATATAATTAATAACTATTATTTACACTTCTCATCTAAATTATCTACAATGTCATAGTTGAAACTTCACATTGAGATATTACTAAGATAAATATTCGTAGTCAATATAATTTGCCCATTATTAACAACATGCTTTACTATACCTTATCTTTGTATAAATTTAGGAGTATATTAATAAAATTTCTATGTTACAAGTGTTTCTATAATGTAGATGAATACTTTAAATGTAAGGTATAATAATAATTATTTATTTTGTAATATTGATATCACTGTTATCATGTACGTAGTTTTTCTTTTATCTTTAATAGTAAGTTTAATATTTGTATGCCATGATATAAAGATGGTAAATGTCTGAGACCATGAAAATTTTATCATCTATTTGTATGTACACCACATTTATGCAAATAAATATTTTTGTATTTTGTATAAAAGTGCATATATTACAGCTATCCTACAGTTATAAAAGCATTAAATGAGAATGAATTTAAAACAACACTTAAAAAATGGTTAATAGATAAAGCTTTTTATGAACTACAAGAATATTTTGGAAAAAATGTATTTAGTATTAGTTAATTTAAGTTTTTATGCTGCGTTGTTGCACCTTGTATTGCATACCCGATTTTGGTAGACTGTGAATCTTCACCTCGAAATAAAACCTAACACGGACAAAGGCATCTACCAAAGATCTCCACAATGCCGGTCTTGCTCTATTCGTATCTAGCGACCCTCATTGAGATATACTCTTTATATATATATATATAGGGTGGCTGAAGAGTTGCCATTCAAACGCATTTTTTTATACTTTATGTTGAGGGGTATCCGAATCACCTAGTAATTACAAACCAAACATGTAGGTATATTACCAGAACAAGATCAACAAATTATTTTGAGTTTTGGCGCTTTTCGTTAAAATTAAATAAAACAATATAAATAAAAAAGGTTTTTATTCACGTAGACTTTAAAAAAGCGCTTGTAAATAGTCAGAACATGTTTGTAGTAATATAGTTGTATACATTATTATTTCTAGTAACATAGATATTTAGGTACACATTGTATTAATTGTATGAAAACATTTATAAAATTTATTTTATAATAGCAATGATATTTAGCTAGCTTGTATCATTAAATTGTTTGTATAAGTTATTATAAGAAATTATAACCAATTTAATTTAGGTACTTGCAACCATAATTAATAATTATTATTACAGCTATAAGAAGTCCACTGATGGGCAAACCTCCCATCATCTTGGGAGGATATGTCATAATCGCCACGCTTGGCAAACGGGTTAGCGATCGCAGTAAGATGGACACACTACTCAGAAGGATGCTGCTGCCCGTCCTCTAATAGATACTCTCTCTGGTCGACTTCTACGCGCCGGGATGAGATGGGGTTATGATATTTTGATATTTGCCACCGTCACTACATAGCAAATAATTAATATCTAATAACCAATCCTATACATATAATAAAATCGTAAGAAAGTCAAAACTGTACATTGAATATTTTATAAAGGATATTTGGGGAGTGATCTACAATAGACATCGAAGCCAAAAATATAGTTTTTAGAATTTTTGTCTGTTTGTCTGTATGTATGTCCGGGTTAAACTCAAAAAGGATTTACTTAAAATTACGAATATTACTAAGAGGTTGGGTTAACATATTGGCTACATATTATCACGCTATCGCCTACTGGGGAGGAGCTGTGATAATTTATAAAATTAAACGCGTGTAAAACCGCAGGGCACGGCTACTAATAAATATGCAATGAAGAAAAATAACGACCGCCGTGATTTCGGCTTCCTGATCCAAAAGTTGCAGGTTTGATACTCACATAAGACAAATATTGACTGGCCTGCTGGTCTAGGGGTTAGTGACCCTGACTGTTGAACCAGAGGTAGTGGGTTCGATTCCCACCCGGGACAAATCTTTGTGTGAGGAACACGATTGTTTGTTCTATGTGGTGTCATTTATCTATATTATGTATGTATTTAGAAATATATAAGTATGTTTATCAGTTGTCTGGTTGTCATTGTACAGGATCTGCCTAGTTTTGGAATCAGATGGCAGTGTGTTAGTTGTCCCAAGATATTTATTATTATAATTTATTTATTTATTCATAAACTATTTGCCTTGTTCTTATGTATATATTTACAAAAAAGTAAGTAAGTATTTCTATCCGTTGTCTAGTATCCATAGTTCAAGCTTTACTTAGTTTGGTCTAGATGGCGCTGTGTGATACGTCGCAGATATTTATTATTATTATATAAAACCTTCCCGTTATAATCACCTTAGGCTATAAAGCGGGTACCCAGGGTTGTCTTGGTCGTGTCTTTGGTAGAAGCCGCGTATCGTTACTCTGCAGAGAATGCTTCAAGCGACTAGTAGTCGTTGAAGCATTCTGTGCAAAGGTTGACGTATGGCCGAGCGTAATGTATCACGTCTTTCATGTATCAGGTATATGGTGTAGACTGACGGTAATATGAATTAAGTTTTATATTAATTTTCTGAGATGATAAAAATAGAGATATATTACATATAAAATATTGTTTCAACTTGTTCTACCTTAATAGGTGTACAAATCAAGACATGCAGCTTAAAACATATTTCCGTTCAGCATTTATCAATATTTTTAAAATAATAATAACATTTCATGATAATAATAAAAATGAAATATATATAAGAAGGAAAAATCTACAGCCCATCAATAAGAGTCAAAACAATTTATAATGAAACTGTTAAATATCATTTATATTATATTTTTAACGGTTTATAGTCTGAAAAACACAATCTCATAGTGGTAACTGCCGATGAGTGTGTAGTATACGGTTTAGTATGATTTTAGAAATACATAGTTCATCATATAAAAGAATTTGACTGATACCTCAAAATGCATAAGGAGCGATTCCTCGTTCATCTTCCGAAAACATTACCACTTTCTACTTAACAATTGGAAATAAGGCCTCATTTACGAATAAAATGCATTGTAAATTTGTGGTTTTATGAACAAACCATTACAATATCAAACTACAAATACTAGAACATTTCAAAGTCAACTGTGAAGCGAGTTCTGTTGGTAAATTTAAGGTTAACTAAATGTTCAATATGCGTGTGAACATCAATTTGCGAGTTAACGCTGCGCATATATTTGATCGGAAATGTACAAGGCCTTTTACTTGATAGGTCAGTGAGGGGAAATCTGTAGTCATTGATACATTGCTTTGCCTATAGAGGAGTTAATAATAATAAATTTATTTTTGATGGTCGGCGGAAAGATTGTTATAGGTCGTCTGTTATTAAGTACACTATTTTGAGACAAATAATTTACGATACCTACAGACTAATAACAGTAGTAATGCAATAAGGAGGCCATTTTTATTAGGGTTCCGTAGCCAAATGGCAAAAAACGGAACGCTTATAGATTCCTCATGTCTGTCTGTCTGTCCGTCCGTATGTCACAGTCATTTTTTTCCGAAACTATAAAAGCTGTACTGTTGAAACTTGGTAAGTAGGTGTATTCTGTGAACCGCATTAGGATTTTTACACAAAAATAGAAAAATAATAATAATTTTTGGGGTTTCCCAAACATAGAACTGAAACTCAAAAATTTTTTTTTCATCGTATCCATACATGTGGGGTACCCATGGATAGATCTTTAAAAATGATATTGAGGTTCCTAAAATATTTTTTTTCTAAACTGAATAGTTTACGCGAGAGACACTTCCAAAGTAGAAAAGTGAGTGTCCCCCCCCCCCCCCTGTAATTTCTAAAGTAAGAGAATGATAAAACTAAAAAAAATATATGATGTACATTACCATTTAAACGGACAACGAAAATTGGTTTGAGCGAAATCTAGTAAGTAGTTTTTTTTAATGCGTCATAAATCGTAAACCGCAATTTATCTTTCATTTAATCAACAGAAATACTTGCTGCTGCTGATCCCTTCATGGGCGAGTCCGACTCGCACTTGGCCGGTTTTTTTATTATTTAGACTGGCCGATTGTTGGGGACATTATTCAGACACGACCTTCTGATCTCAAACTAAGCAGAACTTGTACTATGGAAACCAGATAAATGATATTCTACATATACTAGTTTTCTTGTGTAAATACATGCATATATTGATAATTACACCGAGACTCGGAACAAACAGACATGTTCATGCATTCAAATATCTGTCCTGGGTGGGAATCGAACCGACGACTGCGGCGTGAAAGTCAAATATTTACTAACCACGCCAATCAGCCCGTTGAACTTTATTTTTTATTTTTAAAGACTACGCCCGCGCTAAGGATTCTACTCCCTGTGTCGCCAGGTATTTTACAAACATATAATAGACGGACACAACTTACATCCAGACTCAGAACAACTAATTATGGATCACACAAATAGCTGTCCGGCGCGGGACTCGAACCTGCGACAAGAAGCGGCGAGGCGACTGTCTTAGCCGCTGCGCCATACATGCAGTCAGATTATTATAAGTTTGTAAGAGCGAAAACACTTCTCTTTGACTTATTTGATGATATACCTACGCATGACTCGGCATATAATTATGTGAGAATAGTTTTGTCATTGGAATAACTTTACCTTACCTACTTAAAGTGCAAATGGAATGAAAACTTAAAACCCATTAGTTTGCACGCTAAAATCTTTTAATGTAGTTCCTGCCAGGAATCTGTAAATTTTGAATTAAAATGTCTTATGTAAATGTCTTAAAATTTGCAGATCTTTTAGGAATTGTAGACTTAGTTGCATATTTTTTTAACGTAGTTAATTAACACCAAACTTACGTGCATGGGTACTTGCGTATAGCGTAAAAATATTAGTGACGTCTTAAAATGAAAAATACGAGGATTACGTTTGTATGGGATAATGGAAGCTAGTTATGACTATAAGACAGTTAAGCTATAAGTACTGATTAGTTAGTAACCATCAAAAAGCAAACCATTCCTTTCTTAAAGGCCGGCAACGCAGTTCCGGCTCCTCTGGTGTTGCGAGTGTGTATGGGCGGCGGTGATCACTTACCATCAGCTGACTCACTTGCTTGTTTGCCATCCTTTCACATAAAAAATAGTTTGTGGTGATATATCTGCAATATTATATCTGGTGTACCATTCTATAGTCTTCGTCGAGATGGGCTGCCGTAGCCAAATTCGGTACAGCAGCACTATTGTATCAACTGTATGAATATTGACAAATGACATTTCGCAAACGTAACACTTAAAGCTATAAAAATAAATGTAAGCCCATAGACTGTAGAACGTGATTGCAGTAGCAGTCCTAAATTGGTTTACTGTGTCTTCAGTTCACCGATTACCATCAAGCGGGCTAGTAAATATTATAATATATAATATAAAACTCAAAAATAAATTAGTAGCAAAACTTATTCAATATACAGGATTACGTGATCTTACTCTCATACACACACGCACATACACACACACACACTCTCACACACACACACACACACACGCAAACACACACACACACACACACTCACACAGACGCACGCACACACACTCACACAATAACCGATATTAGTTTTATGTCATAGAATAAACTGTTTAGAATTTCCGGAGAGAGCCTGGAGTTCTGTAGTATACAGGTCTCGATCTAGTTCAGACTCCAGACTCTCACAAGGACAGATTTATAGCAACGAAAATTGTTAACTAGATTTTTTTATTTGTAAATTCCTTTGAAATGTAAATAAACATATTATTATTATTACATACATGTTTGTTGTATTGGTTTTATGGAGTAAATTGTCTCCTCCTAAACTGAATCTGCCTTAAAGTACACTTAGCATGAAAATGAGTTAAAACATCATTAGTAAACTAGCGTGGCTGAGTAGAATCTCTGCCTATCTTTTCAAAGAAAATCCTATCTATTTCTATGTTCCTAAACTTAAAACACGAAATACTAAATTTTAACATTTTATAGAAATTGTATATAGTAAATTCAAAAGCGACTTCCACATAAAGTCATGATATTAGAAATATCTATGTATGTCAAGCGAAAGGCGAAAGGAACAATAGTTTTGTGTTGTGGACGCGTACCGATAACTTGGTCAAGTGTGTCCTCGGAATAGGATGGCAGCTGCCAAATCGCAGAAACTTCGCCTCCTCTCAAAATGACTTAGCCCGTGGTACAAGCGATAAGAGAAATACTACTTCTGAGTATTTAAACATGCGCTTGTTGACTTGAATCTAAAAGCTAAACATAAAATAAACATTATATGCTTAACTAAAATCAGTGTATCTGGATAACTATTATGAAAGTCAACCTTGAGTCGTGTCCAGGCCTTTAATTGAGTCCAAAACATTTGAGGTCAAGGCGCATGTCACATATATTTGTTTAAAAAACATTAGTAAATAGCTTAATGGACACGCACAATGCATAAAATATGGTTGTCGAAGGTTTATTATACATAAAAGAACACAAAGCACATCACAATGTCAGCCTGATTTCGTCCACTGATGGACATAGGCCTCCTAAAAAGGTTTCTATAACGCTGCCAATTGGAGGGGTTTTGGTAGTCACCGCGCTTGGCATGTGTGTTAGCAGTTAGGTGGTAGATAATTATATCTATTATTTTTTATCTTTATTAAAACAGGTGGCGCTGCTGCCCGACTATCTGCAGTATCCCTTAGTCGCCCTTTATGACACCCATGGGATGGTATGGGGTTGTTATTCTTTCTAGGGCGGAAACCACACGGCTTGTGGCCACGATCGTCTAGTGGTTAGGTCCCTACGTTGTATAAGAATAACAAGATAAGAATTTAAGTCCATCTCACATTATTCTTGTATTGTGGACGAGATCTTCCTATTCCCATAGATACCAGTAAATAAAATTGTCAAACCAAGTTTCAGGTTGTATTAAGCTTCTGCCTACGTGAACGATTGTTTTTGATGATCTCATGGCCTAACATGCTCTCCGTAGCAGGGAGGGTAGTCTCCCAACCAAAGACCACCAACCAAAATAAGGCTGTTAAGTTTTGTTTTCTAATATTGGAGTACTTAATGGTATTATTTTTTTTATAATCCAGTTTCATAATTGACGCTCCGCTAAATCCTTTGACTTGCTCCCTGTATTTAGAAGCACGTGTAAATAGAATTAGCCGAGTTGTGCCGTGTGTGGCTCTTGAGCAACAATTGAATTACGTCAAGCACCGCCAGTAATTATGTCTTCGGCCCTCATCGCCGAGATAATACGTCGAGTTCCAGCCAAGTAGTTTGGACATACGAATTTCTGAGGATTATTTTCTGGTAATTAAGGTTCTTTGAGAGGAATCCATCGTTTTAGGTCACTTGAAGCTAGGAGTGGTTTTGCATTTTATGTTGGTATTCGCACAATTAGACCCATGTTCAACACAGTCAAGCATTCATATATATATCTGTTAATTTCTATGCGATAAGAAAACTCACCGTCAATTGAAATGGTGAAAAAATTCGAATGGATTTAAAATTAAAAGCTTTTAGGGCTTCGTATAGACGCCAGCACATCAAGCTACTTCAATCTGTCAAATTTACCCAATTGAATTTTATGCATTTGTGATAAAGTTGAAAATCTATAAAATAAATTTGACAGATGTCTATAAAATAAATTTGACAGGGTAGCTGGATGTGCTGGCGTCTGGACCTCAAATCTAATTAGAGGAGCAAGGGCGCATATTTCAGTGAAACAAATTTCAAAATACCGTACCATAATTCAACATTTCATCCATTAATGTTGTAGGTTATCTTTAAAATGTACGAAATATTTAAATTAAAAAGTACCAGGCATCTTTATTACTAATGAAATTGATTATTCACATACACTTGTACTTGTCAAGCTCACAATGCAGTAAATAAATACAGTGAATACAATAATAATGTAACCGAAAAATTTTGTCTAGTCCGTCCGTGTGCTCTATTTTTTTTTTAGAAACCTGATAGAAAAAATATCTATTTACTAAGTTATTTTTTTAAATTTAGTTCCATTATGTTAACATTTAAAAATTGTAGACACCAAGGAATTGGGTAGCTGAGAAGGCTCTCAACCAGTAGCTTAACTTAAATGTCTAATACCTGAGGGCACCTGACGACCTGCTAATTTGTTTGATAATCGGCCTGATATTAAGCAGTCTCAGTAGGGTATGAACATTGAAGTTATTCATGTTTGTCGAGGTTAAAAAAATACTTTTCGAATAATAAAATCATATCTCTGGATGGCGTTGACTTTTACTGTCACATATAGAGGAATATACACGAAACCTACAAGTATTTAAATAATTTTACAAAATATTTGATTATCATGTCTGTAATATTTGCAAATTATAATAGTTAGTTAGACTATTGAGATACTGATGGACAAATACGAATCAGATTGATATCACAAGGACTCGTTTTTCATTTGGTTACGATATTCGAAACATAACATTTAGAAAATACTTATATAAAATATGAAATAAATTACAATTAAAAAATCCTACATTCTTTTGTTGGAATAAAAAAGCCAAAAGAAAATTGTTATGAAAAACGTGTAAAAGTGTTGAAACGTAGCTGCAGTATAAATTGCACCCACACGACCAATGTGTTCTGTTTTAAGCAGAAATTAAGTTACTTTTAAATGTAATATAATGTTAATTTTATATCCAACGTATGAAAAATGTCGAGTTTGCGTTTGTTATGTTTTATTCTGAGTACGAAATAATATTATATTTAAGGTTAGTAAATCTTTGCTTTAGGTATAAATTATAATGATTTTTTTTAACTTGCCTTAGGCCTTCAACTAATAATGGATATGTACCAGGTGACATTTTGTTTATAGCTCGCCATTTTGAGTTTTCCCAGATTTGAAATCCAATACTCAGTTATAGTTAAACATTTTAATACTTGCTAGTGATGTTTTTGGTACATCCAAGCGATTTTAATAATATCCAATAATAATAATAATATATCTAGGGACAATGTCACACAGATCATCCCTGCCCCAAACTAAGCAATGCTTGTACTATGGGTACCAGGCGACGATTTACATACTTATACAGATAGATAAATACTTAAATACATAGAAAACATCCATGACTCAGAAACAAATATTCGTGCTCATCACACAAATATTTGCACTTACCGGGATTCGAACCCAGGACCACCAGCTTCGTAGGCAGGAGCACTACCAACTAGGCTACGATGCCGTCATTGCTGTTTATCTAATACCTAGTCCATATGGAGTGTTAAAAAAACCAAGTAAGTAGAAAAACATTAGTAAATAGCTTAATGTACACGCACGATGCATAAAATATGGTTGTCGAAGGTTTATTATAAATAAAAGAACACAAATCACATCACAACGTCAGCCTGATATCGTCCACTGCTAGAAATAGGCTTCCCAAAAAGAGCAGGACCACCAGCTTCGTAGGCAGGAGCACTACCAACTAGGCTGAGATGCCGTCATTGCTGTTTATCTAATACCTAGTCCATATGGAGTGTTAAAAAAACCAAGTAAGACTTTAATGTATTGACAAAAATAATAATAGGTACACCTAACTAATACTACTACAACAACGTACTTTGATTTTTAAATGAATAAATCTACAGAAGCTTTTAATAGAAAAAAAAAAGAAAAATTAAGGGTGCATAAGATATGCTGTAAACAATAATATATTAAGGTATTGTTATTTCATTAAAATTCCATTATGATGGCGCTAAAATACTACAAGTAAAAAATTATATCTATACCTATCCTTAAAAAAATCTTTCAGCTGATAAAAATGCTGCACGTTTTGGTGGGATAAATATGCTTTAGATGCCAGACGCCTATGCGCTCCAAAGTAAAGTAAGATCATGTTTTACGGTATACTTCTCTGGAATAGCTATAATTATCGCGCAGTATCTCTGTTTGTCAGTTGTCTCAGCAGCAGAGTCCCGAATTGATTGTTTTTGTCTATTGTTTTACCAAAAAGCAGTGAATTAAATAGATTTAAACACTACATTGTTAATTTCTACATCTAGACTGACATTACTCACATTAGTCGTGGTGAATTTAACACATTTGTTAAACGTTTTTTAGGCATTGATAACTAAGTTATTCGCCGCACCGCACTTCATTTATATGCGTGACTATTTATTTTACAAGGTTATCTGTTTCGATCTACTTTAAAAATTAGAGAAGTTTCTTCCGAGATAAGTACAACATCATGACATGTTTTTGTAATAATATGGCACTCATATGTACTAAAAACAAAAGGGACCTAGAATGAATCCCTGTGGCATGCCGCAGTTAGGATTGGTATCGATAAAACTCCCTTCCCAATCTTAATTGGATGAGCGGCTTCTCGTTTTTGTTAAGTACTGCGTAACGGTATTCGCTCAAAATTTTCTTAATACCGACCATCCCGTGTATCTATCTAAGTGTCAGTAATTACTCTGGTTCGAGTTGCTGTTCTCAGGCACGGTAACTTAATTTATAGTTATTATTTGATAAATCGCGTGTGCCCTCCTTCTAGGCTAATATTTAAAGGTCATATTAAAAATATTGCCATATGAGAGTGATTTTCCGGTGAGCTACAGTAATTTTATTCGCTAGCTTGGTTATATGAAAATAGTGTTGCAATTAATTTTCAAATATTGTTGCAATTAATTTATCTTGTTTCTCCTCGAAGTGATTGTAAATCTTTGAGAAATAAAGAAATTCCAACCGTTAATATTATGTAAATAGTATTGTGGAGGAATTGATAATTTATTTTAACAAACATTTATACATTAGGATGCACATTAAATGTAATATATACTTTTCGAACTACTGTGTATTTTACACCTTTAAGAGAAAGGACTAAACAACTTATATAGTAAGAGAAAAAAAAATACACTTTTAATTTTTAACTATTGGTAACTCAGAATACCCTACACACTTAAAAGCTGATAAAATTCATATATTGGGATTTATTCGTCATCCCAATACTAAATACTAATGCTAAATAATATTAAATACTAATGGTAAAAGGCGAGCGACTCTGCTGAGGCGACAATCTACATCGTATTAAATCATACTAAGGAAAGTTTCCCGAGTTAAATCCATGCTGATGTGGACACGCAATTTTTCTAATGGCGCCAAAATATAAAATCGAGTGAAGAATACGTATATAAAACAAAAATTTTATCAATGTCGTAGGTACATAAAAATATCGTTATAGTTGTTAAATAATGATAATGAAATTGGCCGGTTCCGGATTGTTTTAGCGCCTCTATTTATAAAATAAAGCACATTATCTATATGCCATTTTTTCAACAAGCGGAAAAATTGTGTCAATAGTAAGTTTTCCATTTCTTGCTAAAGTTTTAAGATATGAAATAAAATTTTATTTAAAGAATATCTGAACTTTATACTATTAGATATACCACTGAAAGCGTAGCCACAAAGTTACATCAAAACGAAGTTTTCAACTTCGACAATAAACTAAAGAGTTTTATTTACTAGAACGCTATGTTCATTCGCAATTTTCATTTCTAGTATCTTTAGATTTGAGATAGTGGAAGTTTTCATAAGTATAGTTTTATTCGGTTCATAACACACGGATTTAGCAGTTTCACTAGTAGTGGACAAAATATTAAGTTTATTTTTTATGAAAACGTATCAAAAAGGTAAAGGTTATACTGTCAGTCCGTCAGTCACAGCTACATTTAGAATATTCTATCTATGGTTTCGAATATTTGATGTGTTTTCCATTTGTCTCTCGATTTTTGACTTTGATTATATGATCGGAAATCGGTGAACATTATTACATAATGGCTTAACATCTTCACTCCAAACTATTTAAGATATTGTGGTGGCAAGGAATGAACTTATTTCAGTTTTTTATTGTCTGACGACATTTGTAAGAAGTATTTCAATATAATAGCTAAGTAACTTGTTATTTATTTTAGGATTTATGAAATATATGTGATTAAACAGAGCGCACGGACGGACTAATTAATTTTTTGTAACTATTATACTGTATTCAATATATAAATTCAATATATTTATGTACTGCATTGTGAGCTTGACAAGTACAAGTGTATGTTAATACCCAAGTGCTGAATAAATTTGATTATATGATTATAGTTAATATTGTATATTATGTAAGTTCTGCGGCATTATGTTATTTTCTAGGACATTTTATTTTTCTTATTTAAAGTAATATTGTTTTTATTGTTTACCAAACGCGCACGAAATTATCGTAATCACCTATATAAGTATGTATTTACAAAATAAAAGAAGTCGATGTAGTATATTTGTTATCTGGTTTGCATAGTACAAGCTCTACTTAGTTTTGGATCAGATGGCCGTGAGTGAATAATGTCCCAGGATATTATGTAACCACGTCATCTTATTGTCTTATTGGCCCAGCGGTTACGACGGTCGCCTCACCACTTAGTGTCGCAGGTTTGATTCCTACACAATTGAACTATTTACGTGACCCATAAGTATTTGTTCTGAGTCTGGGTGGTGTTTGTGGCTTTATATTATGTTTGTAAAGTACCAAGACATAGGAATACAAAAAATCTGGAGCACTCGCAGTATTAAAAAAAATAGATACAGGTGCCAGCACATCAAGCTACCCCAATCTGAACCTTATGCTTATGTGATAAAGTTGACAATCTATAAAATAAATTTGACAGATACCCCAATCTGTAAGCTGGATGTGCTGGCGTTTGTATTCATAACAAATAAAAATATATTAAAAATATTTAAACCGATCAAAGGAAAGGGCTAAAAGGGAATGCTGTCCAAGAGTAGTATCAAAATGCGAAAATAAACTTATTCTCATCATATTTTTGCAACCATAAATAAAGAATCAAGTGTACGCTGTTCAGTTATTAAAGAATTCGTACTCTTACTGATTTAATGGAATAATGTTATGTCAGCGACTTACAAATGTCGTCTGCAGGCAAACAAAGTTCTATTACCACGCACACTCACGCAGTCTGGTTTGCCGCTTACAAGTTATAACATTTAAGCGGTTTCTGAAATATTAAACGTTGGCTCTCTGTTATAAAAATAAATAAAATAAAATAAAAAAGGTTTATACTCATGCAATAATAATAAGTAATATAATAAAGGGTAGGGCACAGCGTTCATTCGCTCAAAGAGCAGCCCGACTGGAGAAGTACCTCCACCTTACAGAAGACATTCCTTAATAATAACATTGATGACTTTAATGTTGTGTTTCTGAGTGAGAGTAAGGGTGCCAGAGCTCCTCGGGGTGGGGGAAGGGTCAGTAATGCTTGTTTGCTGACTCTTAAAGGCCAGTCACGCACCCGTGACTCCTCTGGTGTTTCGAGTGAACATAGGTGGCGGTGATCACTTACCGAGTGAGCTCACTCACTAAGCGGTGACCCGCTTGCTCGTTAGTCGACCTATGTCATAAAAAAAGGAGACTTTAAAAAAGCGCTTGTAAATAGTCAGAACATGTTTGTAGTAATATAATTGTATCAGGCAGATCAGCAATTTAGGTTTTATAACAGCTTGTTATAAAACCTAATACTCTAAAGCCTGGCATGGCTAGTTTGTTTTTATTTCTAGTATATTATATACCATATTATGCAGTTCACTTTCTTTTTTATTTATTTATTTTGCGAATGGATGGTATGGATGTATATAATTAAATCTTAATAGAAATAAGAACCAGGACTACCTGTTGGAGACTTTCATATATAATATTTCTAACTAATACGACATAATATTTAACTTTGATGGTATATTATAGTCTTATAATAATATTGTATTGTATTGTAATTGTTATTTAAGTTACATAGTTTGAAGCAGAACATGGGTCAGTAAATTAGAAATTCGAGGCGGCCCATCCCTAAATGGTTTTTTCATCCTTCGTTTTTCTCCATCAATTTCTGTAAGCGTACTCGATGATGGAGTCTCAAGTCTCAGTGGTAACGCCGTTTAAATAACGGTATAATAATGCTTCTAATAATATCGCTACAGTCTTACAACTTGGCTCCAAGAATCCTTTGAATCACCTTTGTTTACGCTCTCGACATGAAAGCCTTTCATGATTTGCCTACAATTTGAATACTGGTTTTTTATTACAATCGTTTAAAATATACGTTTTCGGAGTACCTAAGTACCTTGCGAAAATTGTTTTTATTAATACGCATAGGCATAGGTGAGTACTTTTAAAGATTTCGGTAAAAGCCTTAAACACTCAAACGTTATAGTTATTTTGCAGACATTAATAAAAAAAATATGAAATAAATAAATAGATTTTATACCTACAGTTTACATAACTTACCTTCCATCTCTACTAGATCAGGTAAATAGTTACTTACACAAAATCAAAACAAATGTTTACTTTCTATATCGGTTTGCAACTGAACTTAAAAACACGTGGGAAATGAAAACAAAAATAGCAAGTTTAAGTTCATTGTGGAGAGTGCCTTAAGGGGTCTATAACATGCCCTGACGCTAGGCGGAAGCGCCACGAAGCATTTGTTAGCCGCCAGACGCAAAAGTTTGATATTAACACTACGGCACGGAATCTGTTAAAGTCTTCTAGACTAACTGTAACCTTCAAACAAAAAATAACAAAAGAATAGTCGGATGAAGCAGTCAAAATCTTCCAAGCTAACCATAAAAGTCATGTAAATAGAAAATCTTATAAATAGAATTAAACCGATGGCCTAGTTTATTTGTTCTCCCTGTCATATACATAACATAACATTTATATATTAAAATCCTTCAAAACTAAGCAGTCATCCTGTTCCATTAATTTTAATAAACTCAACTTAATATTGCTATGTAAGCAACCGTGGCCAAACCCGTGTGCTCCGATGCCTAAGAAAAGAAAAACTCTAGTATAATACTGTCTTATCGTATATAAGCATCAACCTTACCAAGAAAACTTAATAAAAGTACTCTCATAATTGAATTACTGTGTTTTCGGATATGTGAGTAAGGGTATGTTCACATCGGATGCCTCATTACATAATACTGACAACCTAGCTAGAAAATTCTCACTAACTACACAAAACTCAAAACTGTTATCGATCCCACAATAGCCCAGAGTAATTTTAGATCGATTATATATTTTTTCCTTATCACTTTCACAGAAATAGTGTTCAAAAGCATACAACCAACTTCAACCATTCTTTATCATAACCAATTTGAACAACATTTAAATACGACCCTTCTTAAAATATTCCCTATCGAATCAAAG
This sequence comes from Pseudoips prasinana, assembly GCA_951640165.1. NCBI lineage: Eukaryota > Metazoa > Arthropoda > Insecta > Lepidoptera > Nolidae > Pseudoips > Pseudoips prasinana. Next base: position 14,360,379 of record OX621239.1, read on the forward strand.
AATAATTATCAAAATTAGTCCACAAATAACGGATTAATCTATACATTAAATCGAATACACAAAAAAAAAAAAAACTGGAACATCCTTCAGTACTTGCAGTTGGTTAAGAATATACAGCAATCTATGTCTAGACTAGACTGATGGGTAATTTGTTTTGAGTCTGTCTACAGTCAGTGAAAGATTTCAATTGTTGTTTTAACAGTTGACCGGCTTAGATTTCCCCAAGACAATGGCTTATTAACTATGTAATTGTAAATATGGTCATATACTCGTATTTCATAACAGGGGTACCTATTACATCCTATTCATGACAGTAAACAACCTTCAAGTAACAACTGTATTAAGATGACCAGCAAAATGTTTTCATTTCCGAAAATCTTCATGTTGCGGAGGGAAAATTAAGCCGTCAGTCCTGGTTATAACTAATAGACAACAGTCTTGTTGTTAAGCCAATCCAGAGACCTATTGTGTGCCCTAAATAACTCAACACTGGGGTTACTACCTACAGACTGCCCATGTGATGAAGGAAATAAAAACAATGTCATTATTTTTTTTTATTTAAAAAAGAAAACGGCCGCATTAGTGAAATGAATCTCTATCGCGTTGTACTTTACAACAATTGCCGGCCACAAAGTACATCCATACTCAGAACAACTATTTATGGGTCACACAAAAAGTTATTCTGCACGGCCATCGAACCACCAAGTAGCGAGGCGACTGTTTCAGCCGCTGCGCCACACATGCAGTCAATAGTAACTATGCTGATGAAATCATTTGAGAACCAATCATCAGGTAAAGTACGGAATCATCCATTAATTTAGAATTTAAGTGACCAGCTAGTCGCATTTTAAATTCTGTACATCTAGACATAATTTCGAGCGATCGATTTAGTCATTACTGTCATTTCCTTCATATAATTGGATATTTGAACTTTCCACTTTTTCCTTGTTGGCTTACTTCATTTTTCTTTTCTGTCATTATGATTGTGACGAAATTGATTGATGCAGTCATCGATCAGGGTAATTGCCATAAAAAGTTACAAATATTTTTAATACAATGTAAAATAATACTACTCTTGCCTAAAAGTAATAATCTAATCAGTAATCTTTGTCTGCTTGCAGTGCTTAAGTTCATCCCACGGTTGTTTGGAAGAGATTGCTACATTAGCGATAGGTGGTCTTATCGCTAATGTAGCAATCTCTTCCAAACAACCGTGTTTGTACTTTGTTTTGGTGCAATAAAGTTTACCTATCTAAATTACCAACTAAACAAGACAAAGACAAATGCACTATCTATAATTTTACTCCCATAGTTGACAGAAGCGACGGCAAGCTCACATAACTAGATTTGTATCATATACTTGAATTTCCGGCTTTATTTGTTGTATGAGGGATTACCCAGTAAAACCTCCACGGTAGCCTAGCCTCTCGGTGTTGTGAGTAATGGCTCCAAGAACTCAAGGCCGGGTAGGAAACCTAACCTAACTTTTGCCTAACTATTCAAACCCGGACACATATTACACTGCACTGTCACTATCCAGCAAATGCAAGAGCAATTAACAACAAGCAGAAAACAACAAGAATTCCTCAAAAATAAATAATTTAATAATAATAATAATAGTTTATTTGCATAAAATATTTAACACTTATACAAAAACAGTCATACCATTTGGCTTACACTTAATAAAAACAAGCATTAAAGTGTGTCGTAACTAGCACCTTTACTAAGTTATAATAATAACTTGTATTAAAGGTACTAGCGCCAACCCCATTTCACAATGTTGCAAATATATTAGGCACAGGGAGTATATAAGCATTAATACTATCGGTTAACTTAAGAAATAATAAAAAATAAAAATATGAAATAGCTAAAAATTTAAATTAAAGAACAGAAACAGAATAAATTTGTTTATTTAATTAGACTACGTAACGTATATAAGTAGTCAGATTGCTGTTTTCTTTTGGGTTTGTACGTTCTCTCATTGTAAATAATGATATTTATTTTGGCAGTCGGCTAACACATTTTCAGCACTTACATACTGTGAAGGAGCCCTATTCTCTCAGACAACTCTATTTTGGAGATATAATTAGTTTAAGAATATTTTTGTTCAGCCCTGTTTCTTATTTGTAGGATTATCATATTTCTGTAATGTATTTGATTGATTACTTAATTGATTATACGTTTGGTTTTAGCGGTGTTTTCATTATTTTACTCTGGGAATATTATTACTTACTTAGTATTTATAATGTTCTAGTCGAATTTTGGGCTATGGCCGCTTCTTTCAAAGGAGACTAGCCATCTACGCAGGACAACAAGTTCACTTTCTATTTCATCTCTCTCGTGATCCGATGGGACGACCAGTAAGAGGTCGGATACAGGACTGACGGCTTTATGTCCTCTGCGAGGCATAATAATAAAAATGGTTTATTTCATCTCCACAAATTACATTCTTAGGTATGAGCAAATACAGTTGACAAAAGGTTTGACAAAATTTGTAACGTGGGAGATCTGGAGTCTAAGCTAAGCCTAGGCCTGTATTTTAGCACTCCAGGCACCCCCAAAACTTACATTATAAATATGATGTCAACGGGATAACAAAAGGGTGTGTGTGTATGTGTATATATGAGAATGTATGTATAATACAATTGACTCATATACGAGAATAATATATATATATATATATATATATATATATATATATATATATATATATATATATATTTCTTTAATCGTATAATCCAGAACTGCTTTTATTGGAAAAATATATATTCAATAGTAAATAATTAAATTGGTTAATAAGGTACCAAGTAAAATTTTTTATTTGTAATACAATCTAGTCTAAAGACTAATAAGTAATTTTATATGAACTATTGCATAAACATAACAATTCCAAAATAACTACAAAAAAACAACTAGAAAATAAGTCCAGCGATTTTCCTTACTCATTTCAGTTTAGGGGAAGACACTTCTCTGTTCATGTTTTCTTATTTTATAAATTTAAAAAGAAAACAGAAAGCAAGGAACCAGCTGAGTGTATTGACAACCCTCCTTTTTTACTTTATAAGGTATAGGTACCTTATAAGAATGGTATACCTTATAAAGTAGAGCTTTCTTATAAGCTTAAAAAAAAAACTAAAGTTCTAACTAAAAATTGTCTTGTACATCGCAATGTAAAGATTATTTACGAGAGAAATAAACCGTAATTTTATTTAAATATTTTTACTTTACATTAAATATAAATGCATATAACAATTTTGCTTTTTAACTTCCACTCATTTCCATCTTGGTGGGAATTAATCTATGGAATTTTCCCTATTAATTCGCAAACAACCAGGTTGTTAAGAACTACAGATAAAAACTATTTCGATTAAAGGAGCTGTCAGATATATCTATCTATTTATTTGTTTGGTCAGTGGTTAACCTTGTTTCAGAGTTGTTCAAGGCGCCCAAGAGGCCTCTAACTACAACTACGATTAATAGCCTGACGCTCCCTCCAAATGAGACCACTTTTTCAGTCCCCCATTTATAATCTGACCACGTGCTTTTAAAATACTAGGTTTTCAATTCAAATAGCATTTTTTTTTCATGAAGCTACACCGACTACTTCGGCTATGATAAGCGATTAATATGTTTTTTTAGGTAGTGTAGGTCAAGATCGGTTAGTAATCATAAGATTTTATAAGTAATAATATTAAAAATATCCTGGGACATTCAATCACACCCGGCCATCTGATTCCTAGCTAAGCGGGGCTTGTACTATGGAAACCAGTTAACTGATATACTACATACACTACTTTTCTTTTTTAAATACATAGTTATATAGATATTTATATTTAAGTACAGACGCTAGCACGTGAAGCTACCCCAACCTGTCAAATTTCCCCAATTGAAAGTTAACCTTATGCTTTTGTGATAAAGTTGAAAATCTATAAAAGAAACTTGACAGATTGGGGTAGCTGGATATGCTGGTGTCTGTACATTAACAGTTTCAATCTGTTGAGAAATTGCGCCATTCTTAAAACTTGTTGTAAAATAAAAAGAAACATATTAAGTTGGTGCCAATATTTTCGTATTGGCTCTATTCTTATTGGCGCCTACTTCAAATATTGTAATGTATCATCATTATCAAGCTGAATGACATCCAATGCTGGACGATGGCCTCCCCAAAATATTTGTTCATGTGACAATGGACTTATGTCCATCATTTAGAGACATATGCCATAAACGCCACGATTGGTGATTGCAGTATGATGGTAATAGTACACAGAGAGACGTTCCTGTCCATTCTCTGGGAGATATTTCCTCGAGACGTCTTGTATGCCCTCCACGGGATGAGATGGGGTGATGATATTATTTGCTGCCAGCAACATTGTGTATTTCTGAAATTATTTTATACTTTTCACTGGTTTCGCAGTTAATGTTAATTTTTTATGGTTTTTATTTACTTTTTGCATTTTTATTAGGTCTTTACCTATGAAATTGCCGTTCTGCAGTACTGGCCATTTCAAATCAAAATAATTTTTGTTTGGCTAAGAATTCTAATTTCAAATTAATTTTATTTTAAAACATGGATTCTTTTTTCCAAAAGTAGTCATTTCTTTATTGATTAGTGTTACATTTTCATCGCATTTCAATCTTTTTCGTCATCATGGATACGTTAAAAATTCGAGTAATTATGGAATATGAGTACCGTCGTGGCAGCAACGCGGCACAAGCGGCACGCAACATCAACGACGTTTACGGAGCTAACACTACAAACCAACGCACCACCTGTTATTGGTTTGCTCGCTTCCGTTCTGGAAATTTCGACCTGAAAAATGAACCTCGCGGTCGTCCGAAGACTTTGGTCGACAATGACGAATTAAAGGCGGTTGTGGAAGCTGATGATACACAATCTACGGCTGAATTAGCAGCAGCTTTCGACGTTAGCGTCAAAACAATATTGGTCCATTTGCGTCAAATTGGCAAGGTAAAAAAGCTTGACAAATGGGTGCCCCACGAACTCAATGATCGCCAGCGCGAAGTACGCGTCGAGACGTGCCTTGCACTGCTCAACAGACACACAAATGAAGGAATTTTGAACCGCATTGTTACCTGCGATGAAAAATGGATTCTGTTTGATAACCGCAAGCGCTCAGCAAGTTGGTTGGATCCTGGTTCAGCACCTAAACAATGCCCTAAACGAAAACTTACCCCTAGAAAAGTGATGGTCACTGTTTGGTGGTCTAGCGCCGGTGTGATTCATCACAGCTTCTTACCAAACGGGGTGAGCATTACTGCAGATGTGTACTGTGAAGAACTGAGCACAATGATGGAGAAGCTGGCGCATCTCCAACCAGCATTGGTCAATCGCTCGTCTCCGCTGCTCCTGCACGACAACGCGCGACCTCATACTGCACAGCAGACGGTCTCCAAGTTGCAAGAACTGGGGTTGGAAGCTCTCCGTCATCCGCCCTACTCACCAGACCTTGCGCCTACAGACTACTACTTTTTCCAGAATTTGGATAACTTCTTGGCGGGAAAAAAATTCAATACCCGAGAGGCAGTACAAAATGCCTTTGAAGAATTTGTTGCCTCCCGTCCAGCTGATTTCTTTAAGAAGGGCATCAATAAACTGCCACTGCGATGGCAAAGATGCATTGATTGCATGGGTGATTACTTCGATTAATACAAATAAAAAAATTCATGAAAAAAATTCGTTTAAATTTTTTCATACAAAACGGCAATTTCATAGGTAAAGACCTATTATATACCTTCAACTTCTCTTCGTCTTCTCTAAAAATACAATGTAAAAATTGTATTAACGTGGCTCACTAAGAATTTCAACCGTAATTCCAATTCAAATAAAATAAGTTAACATTAGAGGCTATAAAAAATTTAAATTAGTACATATCTTATATTAGTATATGTGAAAAGTTCATTCGGTCAAATAGCCAAATAATAGAACTTAAATCTTAGAATTGAAAATATCGGCGGTTTTAAATATATATAATAAATATATGTTACGCGGCATTCATTCTAGACACCTCAATACATTTGGCATATAGAGGCACTTTCCTTGTTGTGGGGTTAAGCAAAGTCTACTTCTATACATGATGTAATTTATCTGAATACGTAGTCAATAGTACCATTGTGCCATCATCATCACAGTGTAGTGAATAGATATACAAGTCATAACCTCGACCTTGATTGGTCGTCACACAATTTCACCATAGTATCGCTAACCTCTACTTATCTATATTGTGCTTCCAATACAAAATATTGACATTGACAATGAGAGTCATTCAAGAGTGCATTCATAATAAACCATTACTTTGTATTCATGGGCGTATATAGATATGTACTCAGAGAGGGGCAACAAAAGCGTAGATATTACATTACATTACGTTTGCATTTGTATGATTGTATATATTTATGTCAGTACCAAGAAAAATGTAGCAATTATTGCCTGTCCATAATAAATAAAAAATAAATAAAGTAAAGCGTATTTATCTGGTCAGTATTGCAAAATAGTGCGCAGGTGTATCCCCTCCCGAGAAGGTGGCACTCGTGTTTTCTCGCGCGTCTCTTGGATGGACTGATCCTCCTGTTCGACGGGTCCCATTTACGTGCAGATGGTTCAACACATGTCTAGGCTGCGGTGAATGCTCACGTGAATCCCGTGGTCTAGAATCAAGTTAGTAGTTGAAACACCGTGGGGTTTTAGTCGGTACACCGGTAATTTACTGGTAGCCGGACAAACCCTGTCGCGTCCCCAGCGGTAGGGATCCGTAATGGATTTACCCACGTTCAAAAAAATAAGGTATATCCCCTAATAATATATATTACTAAGGGCAAAATTACTCTGAGAATAATCTAACCGAAAACAGAATCAGGTTTCCTGGACTGAATGTCCTAGTTATTTCCCAAAGTATAAGGAATATTGGTAAAACCATGAAGAAAACAAAGGTTTTACTCAAATATTTTGGCCAAAGAGATGATTATTTCATAGACAAAGTTTTCTAAGATAATTTGTGCCCTTGTTAGCTACACCCATTGTTGTTATCATTCTTACTATGTTTAGTTTAATAACCCGTTTATCTGTTTCGGAAAATTAATTGATTGTTATTACTACACGTATATCACGTTTTGTTTATACTTATGAGACTAAAAAGTTAGTTTGTATAAGATTAGTAATTTTCACAAATAATTGTCGAGTTGTTTTGTTGTCAGTTTTGTTAAATTATAATGTCTTTGTCTGTATCTGAATTTATTTATTTAGATCAGTCCAAATTAAAATATAGTTCATGCTATAATAATTTAACGCAATAAATAATTTTGTATTCAAGTTTTGGTACCTACACCAACAATTTTGTATGATGATTAAGTTAAGTTAATGAAATATGATTTTTAGGACCAATAATATTTCCATTTTGTATATATTACGCAACACTAAATAAAATTTTATCCACTTTGCATTAGTAATAGTCATCATTAAATAGAAATAGCTCACGACGGTTTCTAATTCTTTGCAGAAGCAATAAGTTAGGTACCTATTGGAAGTATTATACTTAAAAATATATTAAATTGTATATAATACACTTTATCAGTAAGATAACGGTTATCTAGTTGTACCAACTAATACTTAAAGTTTTAGTAAATATTTATGTCTTATGATGTTTTTTTATCTTCGACGGTGTCAAATAAATGAATGTATGCATTATTACGATTGCCTTCTTTTGCGTATTTTCTTTTCTTTGTTGATATCGTTTTATTCTTTTGTTCTGTATTGACGTGTTTAATTTTCTTATTCATTATCATTATATCCAATTTTTGTATACCACCAATGATTTCACGTATTAAAACATTTTTGTGTATTGTTATTATTTCTACGTATAATATTATCACCGTAGCCTAGTTGGTAGTGTTCCTTCCTACGAAGCTGGTTATCCTGGGTTCGAATCCCGGTAAGTGCAAATATTTGTGTGATGAGCACGAATATTTGTTTCTGAGTCATGGATGTTTTCTATGTATATAAGTATTTATCTATCTATATAAGTATGTATATCGTCGCCTGGTACCCATAGTACAAGCTTTGCTTAGTTTGGGGCTAGGATGATCTGTGGCATTGTCCCTAGATATTATTATTATTATGAGAAAGCCCTTTAGTAATTCGTTGACTACCGTACGTTGAAAAATGTTGGTTCAGCAGTGTAATCAGCTCGTTTCGAAAACAATGTGACTATAGCTGCAGGAAGGGGTTTTCTAGTGGTTAGGTTATTTTGTATTTCTATCCACTAACCCAACCTCCATGGGGCAGTGGGACTGACAGCCACGTCGGTCGGTAGTATGTACTAGTTGCATGTTCTCAGTGCATGCACTGACCTCGCGGAGCGTGCCTTGCCAACTTGCTGTGGGTCAATGGAGACAGAGACTCTGATGTAAAGCGGTGCCGTTACCGAATATTAGTTCTATGTTTGACAACGGTAACTTTTGCGTAGCTGTCTTTCTTCATTTGTGTGGCCTATAAATTTATCTGCATTGTTGGCGGTGCGAAGTAGCGCTAAGCACCATGGCCTATCTAGTTTGAATCTCTCTAACTCCAGCGACCCAGCTGTGCTAGAACCGATGTGAAAAGAGACCGGATAGTATTTTATATCTTCCATTGCCCTGGAAGATGGATAGGCCAATGGTGTAGAACGCAACTGTGTCATCAATCTTACTCAATTCCGTCTTCCCTAAGCGTCAGATTTAATAAGTGCTCAGTAAGTGGCTTATTTGAGTCGGTCTATTAATTTCCAATCAAATTTATTCAATACCACCCTTAACTACTCAAAAATTACATTCACAATTAGACTCTATGGAATTTGTTATAATAATAATAATTCTTTATTTGCAATAAAAAGTGTCTATACTATAATAAATTAGTTTCTACTGCATAGTGGTACAACCGTAAGTCAGAGAGAACAAACACCTCTCTCCCGTGCTAGGAATTAACCTGTGTTACGAGCAGAGAGGGGCTCACCCCGACTCGGCTCTGTATCTAAAGGCATGATGTACAAATATGTGATGGTGGAGCAGTAGATAACTATAAGCATCTGATCGCTAAACTAGACAAGCCTGTTTATTTAGGGATCAGTTGAGTTTCTTACAATCTAGAAGACTGTGCCACAAGGTGCAAGTTGTGTATTTGTGTGCTATGTTTGGGAGTGTTAACTTAAATTTAGAAGTTCTTCTGTTTGCAAGTAGTTTTGTGTTAGGAGCCATGTCTTAAGTTTGGTTTTAAAGTTGTGATTATTTAGATGGTAAAAATGTAGGATTTTGTTAACTTTATTGTATAAGGAGTTACTTATAACTTTGTAATGCCTCTCAGCTAGTGTCATTTTATGTCTCACAGGAGAACACAATTTCTCAAACCGGCGTTTATTTCGGGTAATATTCGAATTGTATTCGGGTAATATTGTGTTTATTTCGGGTATATTTGATTAGTCTGGGGTTGAACATTCAGTCCATGAAGTCTGAACACCCTGATCGTCTTTTGAATGCTACAAAAGTTTAAGAAGAAGCCTGTAGTGAACGGAGGCTGGTGTTTGCTTTGGCATACTATCTACGCTGCTTCGACCAGAATTAGACCAGTAAATTTGTCGTCCTGTTTCGTATATTCCCAACGCGATGCGGATGATTTTGATAATATTAAACGTCGAGTTATTAAAACTTCCGTGTAATTTATATGTATGAAGGAATATTATTATTAACGTCTTAGTTTTGTATATACAAATATTTGTTTAAAGTTAAAGACCACACTGCAAATATTGTTTAAACTTGAATATACTATATTTCTCAGATAATTCAGAAATTTAGAGTTATCATACGGACATGGTGCATGGCTAATTTATTTATTATTTTCAGTCACCATGTATGAACAATTAATGGTTCAGATTAATATTTGTTAGAGGAAAATATGATAAATTTTTGCGATAAGAAACATTTACGGATATTTTGATTAAATGATTTCAGAAAAAAAAAATATAAATAGCACATCTAATATAAATTCTTATCTTCTATAAAATTACGCAAATGCTGAATTATTAAATGAAAATGGTATTGTTGAATTAATCTACGTTTATATAAGGTATCTTCTGCGTATAGTTTAGATTACAATTTTCTCCTTCAAACTTTGAAAGATGTATTTCTTGTTCTTGTCATTCAATAATGAAATTTCTTGGAATAAAATTATTTCATTTAAACGATTTTACCCCTTAAATGGAATTGATTATATCAGAATTGTTTAATAAAACAAAACACTGACTTTAAAACAAGAAGTATAAAATAATTTGAGCTATATACTAAATTCTAGCATTTGAAATCAGTGCAAATTAGATTAGGGAATAAATAAATGTTGTTATACAAGAGTGCAAAGTTGCTTTTAACCACGTGTTCAATTTTGATAATCAAGCAAGGGAAGTATCCTTAAAATGAATCACGAGCGCAGCGAGTGATTAAAAAATTTGAATCCTAAGCATTAGCGAGGAAATCAAAAGAGCACAAGATGAAAAATCTTTTCAACGAGTGCAACACGTAACTTTTCATTACACCTCAGCGAGGAAATGACTAAATGCGAAAATCATATTATTTATAAATACTTACTTTTATTTCAGTTTAGGTATTAATTACTCTATTATTATTTGTTACTATTACAGTACAATCTTTAAATTATAACAAATAATATTTAGGTATAATTAAGAAAAACTTAAAGTAACGTTGCTGCAGTTTGAATTTAATAGAACAGTAATATGGCACAAACAAATTTAAAAAAGTACACCAAGAAGGTTGTATGATAAATTCGGCACCATAGAGGTAGAAGTAAATAGGTTTAATGATATTTTGCATTCACAAACTTAGTGCTCACGATGTTCTTAATTCAAATTTACTTTAAACTTTAGAGTAGTCTAGAGGATAAAAACGACTTTTCCACTCAGATATCGAAGAGCAAAAATAATCTTTCCGAGATGGGGTGATGAAGAACTTATTTATACTTTATAGTTTATTTTGAAGTTGGTGTTTTTTTAATCGTTTTTATTTAACAAGTTTTGTAATTATTTTAGAGGTCTCTTAAAATAACGTAATTTATAAACGTGAAAAGATTCATATTATACATAATACTTTCTCTGAAACATCATGATTGTCCGGTGACACAGTGAAATCTAACTAGGATAACTGTTCATTGAAAATGCTGCGTTTTTCTCGTACAACATATTTTTGTTAAGACATCTTCTATAACCGAAATGTTTTTAATTGGGGGACGATGAATATACTATACTATTGTAAGTTCCAGCTCGATACAGCACAACTCAATAGTGCATTCGACCAAAAGAATATGTTATCTAAATTTATATTTGATGTGAGATGACGTTTTTCATCGTACAACCGCACTTTTAATTATGTATTAATTAGCATTCTAATAAGATAAAGACTCTTTTCAATCAATATGCATTAAACAATCAGCATGGATATCAAGGTCTTCAATAAATACATTAAAGGCTAACCTAATTCTTTTAATATTGTACAGACGACAGCACATCCAGCTACCCCAATTTCTAAAATTTCCTTTATAGATTTTCAACTTTATCACAAAAGCATAAGGTTCACTTTCGATTGGGGAAATTTGGCAGACTGGGGTAGCTTGATGTGCTGGCGTTTGTACTACAAACCATTCAGGGCCATTCATTGCCCTTATACTACACTACTAGCTTTATACTATTTGGTCCAGTACTACTTCTTTTACTGTGTTACTGTTATTATTACTGTGCGATCAGGCAGAGCTCGTAATATATGGAATATTTATTGAAGCTGGTTTAACTCGCGAGGACTCGCGCTATGAGCCTTTCCCGCGTTTCCACGCTGATTTTAAAACTCATGTCATTTATGTATCGATGTACAGACGCCAGCACATCAAGCTACCCCAATCTGTCAAATTTCCCCAATTGAAAGTGAACCTTATGATTTTGTGATAAAGTTGAATATCTATTAAAGAAATTTGACAGATTGGCGTAGCTGGATGTGCTGGCGTCTGTACATAAGTTTCTCTTTTGCCCAATAGCTGAGTTTTATAGTTCCTCCGACTTGCGCATGGCAGTTTTTTTGACTTAGGGTGTACCATTCACTCAGGAGAGGTGGTTTTATTTTTTATTTATTAATGATCACTTTAGGCACATAAAATTATACAAAGTCAGACTTAATGCCCTAGGCATTTTTTGCCAGTCAACCGGTAGGGTAGGGTGGTGCCGAGAGAGCATGATAGGTGTAGATTACAGGGTAAATATTAATAGTAAAAAAAAACTGGATTATACGATTCTATAAAATACTATACAATGCAATACATATGATACTATACAATATAACCCTATACTATAGTAGAGATCCCTGTTACCCATCATAGTAAAATTGAAGAAAATATACAACCAAGTACCCAACTTCAGTGTATCATTTACAATATTAACAAGATCCTGAAGACGATCTGGAGTAGCAGAACGTCATATATAGTGTGATATTATATGACGGTCACCGTAGCCTAGTTGGTAGTGATCCTGCCTACGAAGCTGGTGGTCCTGGGTTCGAATCCCGGTAAGTGCAAATATTTGTGTGATGAGCACGAATATTTGTTTCTGAGTCATGGATGTTTTCTATGTATATAAGTATTTATCTATCAATATAAGTATGTATATCGTCGCCTGGTACCCATAGTACAAGCTTTGCTTAGTTTGGGGCTAGGATGATCTGAGTGACATTGTCCCCAGATATTATTATTTTATTATTATATTATATAACTTAATAATAACTATACTATAACTTAATAAATAACTTATACTATACTATAAAATACTAGTTCGTTCGGCCGGGTAACGTTATGCGGCATTTCTTTCATCGCGTTAGTGACAACGTATGTATCACATTTTTGTTGGTCCTTAATTTAAAATTAATATCATAACTAATTAAGACGTGTTATTGTTATTTTATAGTCAAATAATGGTCAACAAAGAAAATTTTCCAGTGCACATATTAATAACTAGCTGTGCCCCGCGGTTTTACCCGCGTTAAATTGTATAAATTATCACAGCTCCTCGCCAGTAGGTGATAGCGTGATAATATGTAGCCTATATGTTGACCCGACCTCTTAGTAATATTCATGAAAAATTAAATCCATGCAGTACTTTTTGTGTTTAGCCTGGACATACATACAGACAAAAATACTTATTTATAACTATATTTTTGGCTTCGATATAGATTGTAGATCACGCCCCAAGTATCCTTTTAAAAAATATTCAGAACTGTATATTAATATAGACAGTTTTGACTTTCCTACGATTTTATTATATGTGTAGATTTAGATGGATAGAAGAGAACAACAAATGTTAGCGTGGCTAAAAGAAGATGATTCCCAACACATTGAAGAACAGCCTTTTAGGGCTGATATGACTAAAAATGTCGAAGAGAGTTAAAACAGTGATAATCACAATGATACAAACTATAAAGAATATTATTTATTTGGTTTATTCCAGAAGTGCAATTGAGAAGTGCCAACTTAGTTCCTATATTTCTTACTAAAATATCACTGCAAAATAAATGTTATCAATTATAAATAAATAGGTATTTGATTTTATTTTCCAATTGTGTTTTATTATATTTTATTTTTTTATTAAATTATTGACTCTGTCTCAAAATGAATAATGTTATTGTTTCGAAGTTTTTCTTTTGTATACCTAAATATAATCTAAAATAATAAGCATTCAGACAACCGATCGACCATATATTGTGTTTGCCAACCAAATAATTACTTACTCTAATTGGACCAAATCCCGTGTTCATGCCCGCTTGAGTATGTTTCGCCGGACCGTCTCAACTGGGTCGTGTTGAAACCGGTAGTAGATGAACCCACTGAGTTTGTTTCGCTGGGTCTTCTCAGTTGGAGCGCATTGGATCCGGTGGTAGCATTAAAGCGCGACTGTCGTTATTAACACAAGGTCCGTCATAATAATAATACCTTAATATAGACAGAACCATTGACAATATGTAGTAAAAATATTAGACTTAAACTAGATAATTAAACATAATCTCTTGACAATAACTTGATACGAGCTAGCTAAATATCAATGCTATAATAAAATAAATTTTATAAATGTTTTCATACAATGTGTACCTAAATATCTATGTTACTTGAAATAATAATGTATACAACTATATTACTACAAACATGTTCTGACTATTTACAAGCGCTTTTTTAAAGTCTACGTGAATAAAAACCTTTTTTATTTTATTTATTTTATTAGTAAAAATATAGATAAATATACTTTATGGAATACTAGCTGTGCCCCGCGTTTTTAACAGCGTTAACTTTAGAAATTATAGCATATGTGTTAATCCAGCGTGTCAGCTGAATCCATACCAAATTTTATTACAATCGCTCCAGCCGTTTAGACGTGAAGAAGTAACAAACATACACAATCACACACTCACAAACTTTCGCCTTTATAATATTAGTGTGATATTTTTCGTCAATTTATAAACGTGAGCGAAATGCTCTATACGCGAGTGCTCGTGTCAGTTTTAGAGGCGCGAGTTCTCCTGGGTTAAAAACTAATTTGCTTCACTCGTTTAAATTTTGTAAAACTACTTCATAAGCTGCATCAATACAGTCCTACTAATATTATAAATAAGGAAGTTTGTGAGTATGGATTTATATATGTATGGTTGTTTGTTAATCTTTCAGCAAAAACTACCGAAAAGTTATTGATGAAACTTTGTAGTAATATAGCTGATATATCCGATTAACACATAGGATATAATTTATAAAGTTTAACGCGTTAAAACCGCGGGGCACATTTAGTAAAAAAATAAACACGGAAATCGGTTCTCAAAGTATGGAGCAAACGTGGTACAGATACGACAACATCAAAAAATGCTCGCTGGTTTGGTATGAGTTGTAATTTTATATTTGTCTGTTTTGTTGAGTTTCTACAGGTTGTCCAGTCTTAAGAGCTAATTAAGCTGCTTACATTACTTAGATTCAAAGACAATTTATAGAAACAAAAAAACTCGTAGTATACTGGGTATTTCCCCTGATACCTTTAGCCATTATAACTTACTAACGTACGAAGACTCGATCCCATAGACAATCCAATAACAATTTTGTAAGATAAATTAATACCTACATAAAAGTCATAACTGCCATTAGAAATTTTTTACCGTCTGCATAAAGGAGTAAATATCCTAATTCTATTCGTTTTTATCGTGTACTCGTATGTAGTACAACGTTTGTTTCAGAATTAGAGATCTGATTTACGTGTTAATTTTGAAAATTTTGTGCGAACCACTTTATGCGAGCATATTTTTGTCTGTGTGACACTGAAAATGTGCCGTTGTTGAAACATGTTTTTGGCTGGGTGATAATAAATCAGCCCATACAAGCAATTATATACGTATACAAGATTATTATGTTTTTATTTCATCTCTTTGTTCTGCAGAACAATGAAGATGTATTTTGGGTAGAGATTTTATAGGTAGAGCAATATTGTTAGTATTTGACACTTAAATAATTGTCGTCATTAATACTTATCAGTCGTCTCAATGTAATACCTTCGTTTGTTGTCAAACATTATTTACAAATAAAAAACTTCTCCCGAAATTTATCTTAAAAATCGAGTCACAAGAAATGCTAAAATTTTTGCTGTTTTGAGATCATTTCGTTGAAAAGTATTATAAGTATACATTTATATTTTTAATTAAAATATAATCAAATGTGATAGTTTCATATTTAATGCCGATTTTATATAGCAACATTCGTTATTTATTAACCGTAAATTAAGATGGCAAGTGAAGTGGATTCTGAAACCTATATAGACGATGTTTTGGCAAAATTCGGTTTGTTTAGTCCATATTACTTTCAGTTAATGATGTTATTAGGGTTGCTATATATGTCAAATGCTTGGTTTGACACTAACTATATATTTGTAGCTGAAACAGTTGGGTACAGGTGAGTGGGGTGTGTTGTTTTATTTTTTTTATCATCTATTTCAGTCAGTTAGTTCTATACCGATACATTCAAATAATTTCAAAGACGAAATACGATACGGTAGTACCTACTAATTATTAGAAGACAACTGGGGCTCTACCGGCTAAGACCCCGAACACCGATTTCTTAAATGGCGTTCAAATAAATAAATGTTAAAAATGACTCAATCAATCTTTAAACGATGTTCGGCGACTTAGCCGGTAGAGCCCCTGGTTGGTAATCCTTACAGATAAAAAAAATCCACATTCGCTGTTTATATGCTACCGGGTAACATTAAACAACAACAAAATTTAACGGCTGTGTGCTGACGGCGACAAATATCAGAATCAGAATATCATCACGCCATCTCATCCCGTGGGGGGCGTAGAAGTCGACCCGAGGGAATAATATCTACCACAGGACGGGCAGCAGCTTCCTTCTGATTACTTTGACCATCTTACTGCAATCGCCAACCCGCCTGCCAAGTGTGGATTATGGCATATCCCCCCAAGACGATTCTTGAGGGAGGCTTGTCCAACATTGAACTTATTTAGCTGTAATGATGATGATGAAATAATTTTAAAACGCGCAACAATACCAATGTTACCAATGTGGAAAGTATGATTTAATTTCACCTTGTGTATATCACAAGGTGAAACAGAAATAGTGTATATATTTTAAGGAAGGCAAACGTACCATGAAAGTGATTCCCCTTTCAAGGTTTACCTTTTAAATGCCTGGGAAGAACAAAAACTACCTACAGTCATAAATTCTTATTTCTATAAAATATGAATAATTCATTTATTCTCAAGTTTGTTAAACTAGGGTAAAATTGTATTATAATTATTTAATTTGATTATCATTTTATGAGGTCATAATGAAAATGAACAATTTGATATGACCTGCAGATTTTCCGGAGTAAAGTGAAAAATCATAAAGATAGAACCATAAAGCAAAGCACTCTATGTGTTGTACACTTCCGCTGGTCGCCAATTGGCTACTTTTAGAAGTGAATAAGTGATTCTATTCGCGTCGCTACGAATAGCTAGGGTTATTCTATAATAATACTAGCTGTCACGAAAAACGTTTATCAATAGAAATAAAACCAAAAATCACATCGCAGCGCCACCTAGTGGGCCCAATTGTAAATCTAAATAATCGAGGAGCCTAATCATACACACAAAAAAATCTTTTCTAAACAATAGGGGTTGATAGTAAAAGGGTGAAAATTTCGGGTTGTGTATATTTTGCAATACCAAATCATATTATTGAAATAAAAGAAAATATTGTAAAAAAATCAAAAGAATTAGTTTGGTGTGCCACCTTTATAACTTGGGTGTTTAAAAAATAGTTTAAGACAGATTCTCACACGTACTTAATATGCACAAAAATTTTCATTAAAATCGGTTAAGCCGTTTCGGAGGAGTTTGCAGACAAACACTGGGACACGAGAATTCTATATGTTTTTTTTATTTTATGAAAGACAACGCCCGCATTATGGAAATTAATCCTTGTGTCGCGGGGACTTTACAAACAAATAATAGACGGTCACAAATTACATCCAGACTCAGAACAACTATTTATGACTCACACAAATAGTTGCCCGGCGCGGGGATCGAACCTGCGACACGAAGCGGCGAGGTGACTATCTTAGCCGCTGCGCCACACGTGCAGTCTATTATGTATTTAGTTGAGAATTTTATATATGATATATTGACAGCTATTCAGCTGTACCGAGATGCCAAGTTCCTATTTTATAATTAATAATAATAATACCTTGGGACATTATTTCCACACGGCCATCTGATCCCAAACTACCTACTACTTGTCTTGTAAAGACATACTTACATAGATAATTACACCCAGACTCAGGACAAACAGACACGTTCATGCACTCAAATATTTTTCCTGGGTGAGCATCGAATGCACGATCTCTGGCGTGAAAAGCATGTATTTGCCAACCACGCAAACAGGCCCGTCAAATGATTGATGATTGGCCTGATTCTTTTCCACATATATATATTTTTAAATAATATTGAATTTTAATATTTTTTAACAGAAATCTATTAACTTTTATTTTCACTAGATTAAACATTATATAAGCAGTCTTTAAATGGGTGATCTCCTAAGTGATTTAAATCCTTGTTCTGGAGGGCATGTTCAACTGTCAGTACCGGTTGTTGTTATTGTCCAGCGATGAGCCAAGTCAGAGTCCTACTGGGCAACATGAACAAATCTGTCAAAAAAGGGTAATCACTGCTCGCACGATAAAGATGTAGTATCTTATGCCCACACAGGAAAAATATTTGTGTGCATGAACGTGTCTGTTTGTCCTGAGTCTGGGTGCAATTATCTATGTAAGTATGTCTTTACAAAAGACAAGTAGTAGGTAGTTTGGGATCAGATGGCCGTGTGGAAATAATGTCCCAAGGTATTATTATTAATTATAAAATAGGAACTTGGCATCTCGGTACAGCTTAGCCTATTCTTGTTTGCTGTATACGGATTCTATTGAGTGGGGTCTATTGAGCAAAATATATGTATTGAGTTGAATGCTTACAGAATACCCTATTTGAATCGACGCTGTTAGTAGACAAACGCGGTACAATGCCGTAGTTCGTTGGCCATACTAAGCCTTGTCCTACAAATTGAGAAATACTTTCATTATAGCAGTATAAGCCAAACGAAATAGTCTTGTACATTTATTTAATTTATAAAAGAAGTTTATACAATTTTTAATCAACGATGATCATTGTGACCTAAATAGTGAATACGGGATGTTAAATTACCCATTAAAATTAACCATTTAAAGTATGCTTTTGTGTGAGATTAAAATTTAAGTTTTTATTTTAATATTTTATTCGTTAATTTTTTGGCGTAAAGATTCTTAACAAACAGGATAAAAAATGTTTCAGAAATCTTTAAAATGATTAAACAGGATAAAAGTAAAGAAGTGTGTGGTTTTAGTATGAGGAAAATCGTTATTGTGAATTATTTATCTTTTTTAGGGTCGGTTTTAATTTGTAACGTGCACAACAAATCGAAACAAAAAACACCAAATTTTTTAAGTGACCAACAACAGTAGTGTCAATAACAAGTTTGTATTGTGAACGCTTATTTTGTTAATAACTTGTTTTATGTGATTTTTACAAGAATCCAGTTAAATGCGGTGTTAATTCGTACTATGGCAAATTAATTTAAAAATAATTTGGTACAAATCTATCGATTTAATGGAAGGTGAACCGTGCAGTGTTTGTTAAATAAACTTCAAAAAATTCTCACCATAAACAATGATGCCTAAAGAAAAATCTAAATCATATTTAGACGATGTTTTGGCCAAATTTAACATGCTTGGTCCATACCACAGACGATTGATGCTGTTTTTAAGTCTGGCATATGCTTCTAATGCTGCTTATTGCACCAACTATGTATTTGCAGCAGAGGAAGTCGGATACAGGTATGACTAAAGTACTTTTTATCTTCCTTATAATAGGTCTTTACCTATGAAATTGCCGTTTTGTATGAAAAAATTTAAACGAATTTTTTTCATGAATTTTTTTATTTGTATTAATCGAAGTAATCACCCATGCAATCAATGCATCTTTGCCATCGCAGTGGCAGTTTATTGATGCCCTTCTTAAAGAAATCAGCTGGACGGGAGGCAACAAATTCTTCAAAGGCATTTTGTACTGCCTCTCGGGTATTGAATTTTTTTCCCGCCAAGAAGTTATCCAAATTCTGGAAAAAGTAGTAGTCTGTAGGCGCAAGGTCTGGTGAGTAGGGCGGATGACGGAGAGCTTCCAACCCCAGTTCTTGCAACTTGGAGACCGTCTGCTGTGCAGTATGAGGTCGCGCGTTGTCGTGCAGGAGCAGCGGAGACGAGCGATTGACCAATGCTGGTTGGAGATGCGCCAGCTTCTCCATCATTGTGCTCAGTTCTTCACAGTACACATCTGCAGTAATGCTCACCCCGTTTGGTAAGAAGCTGTGATGAATCACACCGGCGCTAGACCACCAAACAGTGACCATCACTTTTCTAGGGGTAAGTTTTCGTTTAGGGCATTGTTTAGGTGCTGAACCAGGATCCAACCAACTTGCTGAGCGCTTGCGGTTATCAAACAGAATCCATTTTTCATCGCAGGTAACAATGCGGTTCAAAATTCCTTCATTTGTGTGTCTGTTGAGCAGTGCAAGGCACGTCTCGACGCGTACTTCGCGCTGGCGATCATTGAGTTCGTGGGGCACCCATTTGTCAAGCTTTTTTACCTTGCCAATTTGACGCAAATGGACCAATATTGTTTTGACGCTAACGTCGAAAGCTGCTGCTAATTCAGCCGTAGATTGTGTATCATCAGCTTCCACAACCGCCTTTAATTCGTAATTGTCGACCAAAGTCTTCGGACGACCGCGAGGTTCATTTTTCAGGTCGAAATTTCCAGAACGGAAGCGAGCAAACCAATAACAGGTGGTGCGTTGGTTTGTAGTGTTAGCTCCGTAAACGTCGTTGATGTTGCGTGCCGCTTGTGCCGCGTTGCTGCCACGACGGTACTCATATTCCATAATTACTCGAATTTTTAACGTATCCATGATGACGAAAAAGATTGAAATGCGATGAAAATGTAACACTAATCAATAAAGAAATGACTACTTTTGGAAAAAAGAATCCATGTTTTTAAAATAAAATTAATTTGAAATTAGAATTCTTAGCCAAACAAAAATTATTTTGATTTGAAATGGCCAGTACTGCAGAACGGCAATTTCATAGGTAAAGACCTAATATTATGTCTCCCTAGGTCATGATAATATTGTCAGAATGTTTGCGTTTCTGTGAGAATGATGTATGATTGTGTTTTAAAATGTTTATGTTTGCTTATTAATATTATGTTTATGTTTGCTTATTAATATTTTGCACTACCAACTAGGCTACGGTGACGGTCACCGTAGCCTAGTTGGTAGTGCTCCTGCCTACTAAGCTGGTGGTCCTGGGTTCGAATCCCGGTAAGTGCAAATATTTGTGTGATGAGCACGAATATTTGTTTCTGAGTCATGGATGTTTTCTATGTATTTAAGTATTTATCTATCTATATAAGTATGTATATCGTCGCCTGGTACCCATAGTACAAGCTTTGCTTAGTTTGGGGCTAGGATGATCTGTGTGACATTGTCCCTAGATATTATTATTATTATATATTTTAATTGATTGTTGTAATAATTATCTTTAATTACTGTAATTGGTGTTCTACCGTTTTAATTAAAGTAAATAAACAAACAAATTAAATGATATGTTTGTAGAGTTATTGGCTGGCTATTGGGATCTATATATGTATGTATGGATTTGAATTTGAAAATTTGTCTTTGTTTGGGCAGAAATTACCTGAGGTAATGTGAGAGATGCCCAATAGGAGCATATGACATGTTTTAACTTACAGAACATGACGTGTTAACTTGCAGAATATGACATGTTTTAACTTACAGAAGTTAGTCTTACGACAAAAATGGGGCCGTCAGTTTAAGGCCCTGTGTTGCACGAAGATGGTAAGAAATGAAACCACCTGCACCATTTTTACCCTTCCGCATACCAATTGGTACATACTCGTATACGTTATCAAAACTAATAAACATAGTTATGACCTTGTAAAACGTCGTGGCCAATCTAGAAGGGAAGACAATTGAAAGTATTTGCCCAAATGGTTCATTCAAATTTTAATTTTTATTGAGCGTAGCATTTGTCTGACGACGAAATTTTATTGTTTAGTTATCATGAGGGTTCAGTTTAAAGTTAAATTCAAGTTTTTAGGGTTGCAACACTTATCCCTAGGCCGCCATCTAGGAAAAAGGGGTTCAATCGTTTGGCGCAGCGGTTAAGACAGTGGCCTCGCCACTTCATGTCCCGGGTTCGATCACGCGCAGGACAACAATTTTTTTATGTTATTCTGAGTCTGGATGTAATTTTTGTCCGTCAATAAAATGTTTGTAAAGTACTCCGTGTCACAGTGATTATATCCGCGGGCGGTGAATTGAAATAATAAATGGTTTATATGACGAACTACAGGCAAAAGAATTAGTTAATATTTTGTTCCACATCATTTTGTTGCATTATCTGTAAAAAAATACATCAGACCATGTTTATTGATAGTGATTTTAAGAATAATTACCGTTACAAATCTTTTCAAATTACATTAATTAGTTAAGGCTTTACTGCGCAACGAATTCTATTTAGTATTCATAACTATTCATAAATATTAATAATTTGCCATAAATATTTAAGATAATCTTTTTAATGTTTTTAAACCATAAAATCATTCGAACATTTTTCCCAAGATGGCCGCCGCGGGACAAGAATTGCAACCCTACAAATTTTAATTTCACTTTTTAACTGAACCCTCATGATATCTAAATCAATATCAATCAATCAATGACAATCATAAAAACTTAGATTTTACTTTATAGCATTGGATCCGGTGGTGGCATTAAAGCGCGACCGTCGTTATAAACACAAGGTCCGCCATAATAATAATGCCTTAACATGGACAGAAGAACCATTCAAACAATATGTAGTAAAATATAACTAAAACTATAAATTTACAAAAATTTTTGACAATAACTTAATACAAGCTAGCTAAATAAATATCATTGCTATTATAAAATAAATTTTATAATTAATGTTTTCATAAAATCCGTGTACCTAAATACCTATGTAAATAGAAATAATTATATATACTTAATTATATTACTACAAACATGTTCTAACCATTTACAAGCCCTTTTTAAAGTCGACGTGAATAAAAACCTTTTATATTTTATTTTAATCTAACCATCCTTAATATTTAAAAAATAAAATGATGTCCTCTGACAAATGCAACCCCAAATGTAAATAAATTTGTATAAAGCCGTGCAGTAGTACGCAGGTCATAGTCCGCTGGAGTAAAGTAGTCTACCGCATATATTGGACGTTAAGGCTTGCCATATCCAATGAGAAAATATATACTTCATCATGTCAGCCGATTGAGGACAGGGATTTCCACAATAGATATGTGTCCATCATTTGCAGGGATATGCCATAATCGCTACGCTTGGTAGACGGGTTGGCGTTCGCAGTACGTACAGATGCCAGCACATCAAGCTTCCCCAATCTGTCAAATTTCCCCAATTGAAAGTGAACCTTATGCTTTTGTGATAAAGTTGAAAATCTATAAAAGAAATTTGATAGATTGGGATAAGTCAAAGTCAAAGGTACTTTATTCCGTAAAAATTTTACATTTATGTGGAATCGTCATATTTTTTTACCCTACCGTGCAGTGCATGACGTGGCAGCTACTGAGAAACACTGCCAGAAAAATCAGTAGTAATCCTTTTTTAAAATAAAATATACTTAAGATTAATGACAATCACGTGTGTTGACTCAGAACAACTCAATGATATGATATAATAATGATAGCTGGATGTGCTGGCGTCTGTACACAGAGAGACGCCGTGGGGAGCCCCACGGGATGGAATGGGATGGCGATAGTTTAGGCTGTCAACCATACAGCAAAAATTCATATAAGTCCTTACTATTAGATAATTTTATTCTTAAGTTAAAATTTGTTTCAGATGCAAAGACAATGATTTTGCCAATAATACTTGTGAATCCATCAATTCCTCGCGGTGCACAGAGTGGGTTTACGAGAGACCCGACAGTTTTGTTGCGGAGGTTAGTTATTCTAGATCTCCTACTTCTTTAGTTATAACGCTTCTTCATTCGTTCAGACGTAGCGTGTCCAACTGATTATAATAAAGTTTAGTTCTTGATCGAGCTAATAAGTCATTATGATCTATGCCAAGAACATATCTCCCGAAGTGTGCATAGTCACCATTAGAGTAAGGGAAAAAAGAGACTGTATAGTGAATGCGCATACATAAGTCACTATAATATATTCACATACACGCATTAAACTATACATATAAACTCTGCAATAGTAGTGAAATAATAAATAGATTAATGGTCTTATCATCCATTAGTATATCCAATATTAGTATTTTGAACTATAAAAGAAAGAAAATACTTGTAGTGTAATTTTCCATATGGTTTGATTAACATAGTAATTTTTTTTTTTTTTCAAAACAAAAAGAGAGAAAAATAATTTATTAAACAAATTAGAGAAGTGATCTACCTACATTGACGTCAAAACACCGTCAGAATAGCTTGGGTTAGCTAGGTAGTTAAAATACTGTTCTGTATCGGATATTCAGATCCAGTTCACAGATTACATTATCATATATTTGAGATCATTGCTGTGTTGGAACCACCATTTCAAACTTAATCTGTCTGTTTAGTTTTTTTACTATTGGGTATGAAAATGAAGATATTTCTACTTCAATCATTGCCTGTCCATGTGCAGTGGTCAAAGTAGTTACTGTTACTAACTTTTTACTATTGGGTATGAAAATGAAGATATTTCTACTTCAATCATTGCCTGCCAATGTGTAGTGGTCAAAGTAGTTACTGTTACTAACTTTTTACTATTGGGTATGAAAATGAAGATATTTCTACGCCAATCATTGCCTACCCATGTGTAGTGGTCAAATTAGTTACTGTTACTAACTTTTTACAATTGGGTATGAAAATGAAGATATTTCTACGTCAATCATTGCCTGCCCGTGTGCAGTGGTCAAAGTAGTTACTGTTACTAACTTTTTACTATTGGGTATGAAAATGAAGATATTTTACTTCAATTATTGCCTGCCCATGTGCAGTGGTCAAAGTAGTTACTGTTACAATTTTTTTACAATTGGGTATGAAAATGAAGATATTTCTACGTCAATCATTGCCTGCCCATGTGCAGTGGTCAAAGTAGTTACTGTTACTAATTTTATACTATTGGGTATGAAAATGAAGAGATTTCTACGTCAATCATTGCCTGCCCATGTGCAGTGGTCAAAGTAGTTACTGTTACTAACTTTTTACTATTGGGTATGAAAATGAAGATATTTCTACTTCAATCATTGCCTGCCCATGTGGAGTGGACAAAGTAGTTACTGTTACTAACTTTTTTATACCCTGGGAGGGTTCAAGTTAAATTCAAGTTTGTAGATTGGTTCCATTAAAATCCAAACAGTTTATAAGATAATTCCAGGGTTAAACTAAAGACATGTAAATTTTCAGTTCCAGCTAGCATGTCAGGACTGGAAGCGAACTTTCGTTGGCACAGTACATAGTTTTGCATATATGGTTGGATTGGTAATCATCGGGCCATTATCTGACAGGTAAGCGTAAGTCAATAATACTAATAAAATAAAATAAATAAATAAAAAAGGTTTATATTCACAGACTTTCACACACTTTTCTACTACACTTTTTTACTAAAATCTAACGATTTGGACGCTTTACTGACGATGTTGTTAACATGTGCGTCAAAGAGAAGTTTTGAGTCGAATATGACGTCTAAGTTCTTAATATTCGTAACTCTAATTACAAACACTTGCAATTATGTATATATGCATAATACAATACAAAGCAATACGATTCTCTTTATTTTACACCAAATAAATAATAATATTTTCTTTTTACGTAGCCGTGTGGTTACCTGCTCAGAAAAAATAACTGGGCTAACCCATCCCATCCCGTGGATGTCGTAAAAGGCGACTTAGGGATACCCCAGATAGTCGGGTAGCAGTGACTCCTGTCTTCTAACTACCGCGGTAACTACGGCAAATGGAAACATTTTTGAAACGTTTACCTTAAATATTTAGGCGGATGAGCATTCACTTTGTACCTCACCAATAAGTTTACCGCAATCAAAACACCGTCTCCCATAATTTGCTCGGTGCCTAAATAATTCCTATGCCGTTATTTATTATTCGATCATCGTTGTATACTTTTGACCATGATCGAATAAATCACTAAAACCTTCAATTATATCAGTTAAGTAAATATGTAAGTCACTCCTGTAAAATGCATTCGACTTTGTTCGCAGCCTTCGAACATTCTCATAATAAATTTATAATGGTGCCTTCACAGTTAACATGAATTAATAAATATTTCATTAGAAAAACCACCAAGTTTTACCAATCAAACCTAATAATAGGATATAAAGACAAAATAAACTAATTAGGTTGTTTATACAGCCATCAAAAGGGTATATAGATAGAAAATAGATGTTCTAAAGATTAGAAATTAAAAGTGTATTTCTCGAAAGCAAATGTACAAACTTATGAATACATACATTCAACCACCCACGCATACAAAACATTAAGTTCTTAGGCATGTGGCTTAGTTTTGTTAAGCAACTTTTTATTATTGAGTGTTAGATAATCGTTTACATATATTATAGTATCACCTTGGAGACCCAGTTTATTAGCGGTCATTGCGGATAGAATTAGGTGTAAACTAGGTGCGCAATTATACTTAAATTCTACTTCACAATATGGCTTAAGAAGTATTTTAGCTTTAGATGCCATAGACCTAATTCTTAGCATTCCATGAATTCACCGTGCAGAAACCGGGCCCATCGCGTGGTAGAGGAGGGAACACTCGACTGAGTCTGAAACTTTTAACTCAAATGTAGGTTTAAGGCCCACTGTGTGTGATGCACCCACGCTCACCGTCTCTGTCTCTCAGTGTTCCCTCCTCTTCCTAGCCAAATTTGGTATGATCCTAATAATGCCGCGTTGGATACTCGTATAATCGATAAATAAGACAAAAATACATACTCAGCGTTGATTTGCTAAACAAAATTATTTATTGAACAGAGCATAATTAGTCATAATCTTCATAACGAAAATTGTCTATCATGTCAGCCAAATGACGTCCACTGCTGGATAAAAACCTCCCCAAAAATTTAATTGTGTCCATCCTTTGGAGGGATATGCCATAATCGCCACGCTTGGCGAACGGGTTGGTGATCGCAGTATGATGGTCACAGAGAGAAGCTCTCCTTCTTTGACCTCGATAAAAAAAATTAAGGCCACGTTACCAAAATAGAACCGTGCTACCATAAATTATTTGCATAAATTCTTGCAAGTTACCCAACAACTTATGCAAATAATTTATGACAAAATAAATACTCAAATTCTTTATTAGAATTGCAATCTGTAGTTTGTCTCATGTTTACCGATAAAAAGTTATAATTTTAATAATAATAAATACTTTATTTCAGATATTAAAAAGCCATATAGTGTTAATACAAATACTTAAAAGCTATATTAACTAGTACTACTACGATCTATTTTTCATATCTAGCAGGATTTGAACATCGGGTTGACACGTGGAGCCGTGCCCTATGTTCAAGGAATGGACTATCCATTTTCCCTGCTAGCATACTTAAAATTCCGTTGGTGCTCCCATGCAACGGAGTCAACATTGAAGCTGATCACTTTCTTATTATGCCGTAAAAGTCAACAACATGTTTCTCGCCGAACATATTAGATGCACAACAGAAGCATGGGAGCCCCATTAGAAACCTAAAACTATTATTGTATTGTTTATAATATTATCTTTTGATTTGACCAGGTTAGGCAGAAAAATAGTATTAGTTCTCACGGGTGTGACCGGTGGAGTATGTGGCGTGGCAAGGAGCTTCGTCACCTCCTACTGGTTGTATATAGCACTGGAGTTTCTCGAATCAGCTTTCGGTGACATCTGCTCAACTGCTTATATTCTAAGTAAGTACTTTAGTACCATTTTAAATGCTAAAGGAAGAATTTATGAAAAGAGAACGTAAGGAATTACTACTGCAGAGACTCTTCCGTTTTCCACGCATGCAATATATCAAAATAATACAATCATCATCATCATCATATCAGCCGAAAGACGTCCACTGATGGACAAAGGCCTCCCCCAACGATCTCCACAATTGCCGGTCTTGCGCTATTTGCATCCAGCAGTTTCCAGCAACCCGCACAAGATCATCGGTACATCTTGTAGGGGCCCACGCTACGTCTTTAGGTCGTTGTCGCTACTCGAGAACCTTTCTGCCCCAACGGTCGTTGGTTCTACGAGCTATGTACCCCGCACACTGCCACTTCAGTTTTGCAATTTTTCGGGCTACTAGTGATGAGTTACGGAACAGAGACGTGGTCGCTCACTATGGGCCTTATTAGAAGGCTCAAGGTCACCCAAAAAGCAATGGAGAGGGCTATGCTCGGAGTTTCCCTGCGGGATCGAATCAGAAACGTCGAAATCCGCAGGCGAACCAAAGTCACCGACAATAAAACAATACCAAAATAAAAATAATAAAAATGTATTCCAGTTCTCAAATGACAAAATGAAATGAAACTAAAACCTGACCACGGCAAACTTAAGTATTCTTAACTTAAGTATTCTTTTTGTAGTCGTGTAAACGTAAGCTATGACCCGACCGTTATATTTGGTGTCAAAGGATCAGATTTTATTACTGGACTTTTAATTTGTGCTGTTTTAAATGTGCTTTCTATTGAGTTTAGTGTTACTGTCGTAACTTCAACCCAAGACAAAGATGAAACTGTCTTGTATGTTGATTACCTTTCCTTAAATTTAAAATTCAGGGAAGAAAATGAGAAAGACGTTAGTAGGGGACTATAGGATAGAATAGAATAATAAGGAAAATATAATTGTTTTTATAACTTACTTTGGTTAAAAATATTCACAAAAATACTTTTCATTGCTGATTTCTATTGCTGCAATTTCAATAAAAGCCCCGACTATACAGGTAGATCCTTATTTTATACCATACTAGCGGCCCGGTACGTGCTTCGCTACGTATAAGGCATAGTAATAAAAAAAAGATTATTAAGTTCATTTATCAAACAAAAAAAAATTTTAATATGCTAAAATATGTTGATTTTATACTTTTTCAAGCCTTTTTTTAAATTTTCTCTACGTACAAACCTTCCCTGGACTTCCACGAATAATTCAAGACCCAAATTAGCCAAATCGGTAAAGGCGTGGTTGAGTTATAACATTACAACGAAAAGTGGCATTGATTTTTATATACCACTAGCGGCCCGGTACGTGCCACACTACGCTTTTAAGTATTAGTACAAATTGTTTGTATATGGGAGTATAGAAAGATGTTGATTTTACACTTGTTCAAGACTTTTTAAATTTTCTCTACGTACAAACCTTCCCTGGACTTCCACGAATAATTCAAGACCAAAATTATCCAAATCGGTAAAGGCGTTGTTAAGTTATAACATTACAACGAAAAGTGGCATTGATTTTTATATATATATATAAAATATAAACAACCAATTGTAACATGTGTCGATAATGTTTTGGTTGTACCTTCAAATACATAATAATATAGTAATAATATGGTAATAGTGATATTTTATCTTATTATACTATATATTTTATTCAGTTTATCAAGCCTAACAATTTTACTAGACATCTAAAGTCTATGTCACGATAGATTAATTTATCTTATTTAATAATAAAATATAACATTATTATGTTCCAGATATAGAAATTATAGCAACCAAACATCGAGTGACATACAATACATTATGTGGTCTTGGCTACATTATCGGGAATCTTTTAAAAGCTTTGATAGCTTACTTAGTCCCTGATTGGAGAAATTATCTCCGAGCCCTCTACGCTCCTGCACTTCTTTTCTTCTTCTACATCTACGCAATCGACGAAAGTCCTCGCTGGTTACTAATAAATGGAAAAAAAGATCAAGCAGTAGAAATCATAAAAAAAATGGCAAAGAAAAATAAAGTAAAAATAGACCAAAAAGATTTAGACAACTTAGTTTGCGAGACAGACAAAGAGCAAAACGTGAAATTTTCGAGAGTCTTAAAAAGTACATTCACGTCCCGGACATTGTTTAAACGGTTCATAGTATGTGTTGTTTGGTGGACGACATGCTCTTTTGTTTTTTATGGAATGACGATAACGTCAGTGTCTCTTCAAGGAAATAAATATGTGAATTACGCTTTAGTGACGATTATAGAACTTCCTGTGAGCTTCATATCGATGTTTTTGCTTAACAAGTACAGGAGAAAATTTCCATTAATTATATCCTTCATGTTAGCGGGTGTATTTTGTATAGGACAACCATTTTTACCTACAAGTAAGTATTTTATTATGTTGTTTTAATTGTACATATCAGTTACTATGTGGATTAAACATGTTTTTGCAAGAAGGTAGAATTTAGTTAAGTCGTTGAGTCTCATTCTCAATGTTCTTACAAAAAGAGAGACTTCGAATGCCGGGCATCAAATACTCCAAGTACAGTTTTTTACAAGTGGTCAAATGCTCACAAATCAAATATAATTAAAAAAAATGAATTGGCTACCTGTAAAAGAGTCAATTCATTTCTAGTGTAAAGAGTCTTTCAGCTCTACTGAAAGACTCCTTATAATAGCATAGCTCACCAAGAAGTGCGCAATGGAGTCATAGGCTACATTAACTGCTTATCATCAGACGAGCTCTACGCTGACCAAAATAAGAACACAGGTATCTGGGACATCTAATGCACAAGCCCTGTGCATTAGATGTCGTTCGTAAAGTGAAGTAAAAGCATATAGAAAGTTGATTAAGACAGACGAGTCAAGAGTAGCTCTGAGAGAGAATGCACAAGGTTTGTGCTTTAGATGTCCAAGGGATTCAAGTATCCCGTATATAATAGCAAGGCTATTTTTTAACTGCCAATTAAAAGAAATCATAAAAAAATAGTCTCGAGTTTGAGATGTTTTGACTGGAATTGTAAACATCTCAAAGCCGAGGAAAATTCCATCACAAAATGAAGGGATCGTCACGAAAATATTATTAAGCTCATTGACTCCGTTTGTCCTCTTGTCTGATGAGAAGTTAAGTTAGGGTCAAAATCGGATAATACAAGTTTTAAGTAAATGCCGGGAAACACGTTTATGTTAGACCTATTAATATTTATAAGAAAAATATTTCATCTATAAACTCAGTTTTATCAATATTAGACCTAATTCATAGCATTCAATAAATTCACCGTGCGCAAAACCGGGTCCATCGCGTGGTAGAGGAAGGAACACTCGACAGAATCTGAGACTTGCGACTCAGATGTAGGTTTAAGGTGAAACAGAAGTCTTTCTCTCTCTCTGTCTGTCTTTCTCTGTCTCTCAGTGTTCCTCCCTCTTCCTAAACAAATTTGGTAAAATCCTAACAATGCCGCTTTGGATACTCGTTCTTATATAGAACTTACAGAAGTTCTTGATAGGTTTGATAGGTAATAGGTTATAGAGGGATTTTGCTGGTATACCCCCTCACACCCACTTCCACGGCATAGAAATTAACCACACAGCCGTTTGTGGTTAATTCATTTGATAAGTCGTAATACTTGTTTGTCTTGGACGCGTGATCTTTAGGGATGTTGGTTTCTCTATGAGCACAACACGTTTTAGTTTTCGTGAGTACCTAAAGGAATATGTCTGGTCTAGATGGCGAATCACGAATATAGTTTATAAATAAATACGTAAGAATTTAGTTTACAATATCAAGAATAAAAATAAATAAACACTTATTTTTTATACGTTTACGTTTAAGTACATAGTTCCGGTAGAAATTCCACAATCTGACTGTTTAAACAGTATAAGAGTAGATACTTCTACTCGTGTACTGTTAATACGGTCAGATTTGTGGATCTACTAAATGTGTGAACTCTATATACAATCAATAATTTATTTTTCAGATATGGCATGGCTGTCAGTTATGATGTTCATGGCTGGAAAGATGATGGCGACACTTTACTTCACTATTACCTACATGTATACATCGGAGATCTTTCCGACTTACACCAGAAATTCAATGCATGCATTATGCTCCTCGTTGGGAAGAATTGGGTCTATAATAGCACCGCAGCTACCTTTACTGGTAAATATGATATTAAAAATGAATTTTGTTTGTGGTATAAAGCCTACATTAAATGTCTCCACAGTTTATTTTTCTATAGCAGTGTGTGATACCATATTATGTAGTGTGTATTCGGTACTAATTCTCTTTTGTTATCTTGTTGCCAATAATATAAAGGAGGCATTAGGAAAAATTAGAGTTGTTCTTGTTAGTAACTAAATATGTGTTTATACATACATAACATCAAAATTTCTCTTGCGAGGTTTTTATTGGATAATAATAAATAATGAATAGTAAATATCTTGGGACAACTAACAGACTGCCGTTTGATCCTAAATTCGGCATAGTCTCGACAACTAATAAATTTGTCCCGGATGGGGATCGAACCCACGACTTCTGGCTTAGCAGTTCGGGTCACTAACCATTAGACTAACAAGTCAGTCAGCAGTCAGGATCACTTCTAGATAATCTATCACTTTGAGATCCAATAGCTTCATACTCAATCACTTGTAAAAGCATGATGCTTATTATCAATACCCAATTATAATTCGTTTTATCCTTTCAATGTCATATTTCTCTAAACATGGCGCTAAGAAAAGTAATTAACTACCCATTTTAGTTTTCGTAATCTAATAAAATATAGGTCATAGCAATATGTAGTGTGGTTTATATAAATTTGGAAATCTTTTTTATTATTAATACAATTTCTCATAGTTGGGCAAACGCTGATGTAGTGGCCAAAGTGTCGCTAGAAAAATGAATAATTCTTCCGGGAACGAAGTCCATTCAATTTTGCTACGTAGTCCTTAGGTAGCAATTAAAGTGGGCTTCCTTTTCTAAAGACGTCCACTTTGTGGACATTCACGCCAGAGATTGAATTTCCTGCTTTTGTTTTTTTTTTATTGAATCGGTAGTAGGTCTGCACATTAGTGTACAGCGAAAGAGATTCGAAAGAGATTTTGAATCTATTAACTGGGCATCGCATAAGCGGTGGTTATTAAAGATTATTTTTTCGAATTATTTTCTCCTTTATTATAGAAATAAGGATTATTGGAATTCGGCTTTGGTATTTTTGTTTTAATCCGAGGGCCCGTGGAATTTGAGGTTTCTTTTACTTTATCCATTCTACTGCGCCCATGTCAAAGTATGGCAGACACTATTAGCCTGACTTTATTTTTCATATAATATGGTTTTCCAACGTGCCCGAAATTAGACAATTTAGTAATAATTGTATGCCCAAAACAAGAAGTGCTTTGTCTAGCTGAACTATCTATGTATTTCAAGAAGCACTTAACAAAGATTCGATTGCTCTCAGAAATAGTTGCTAATTTGATGAAATTGGTCGTCTAGCATTGTCACCCCATTGTTCAAAAGCTATAAGAGCAATTATGTAGCGCAGACAAGACATTCTGGGCCTCCTTTATGTCTAGAGTACTAAGTACATAACCAATCCTATCTATCACTTGATATACTTACACTATTTAATATTAAATCAATCATTTTGCTCTATAACTTAAAGAGAATCCAATCACAGACTACTATTGCGATGAAGCCTTGCATACAGTTTAATTTATAAGTAATATCGAATGGCCTTGCCTTGAATATGATTGCTTATTATGATAGTTAAATAGGTAAGTATAAATGCAAAATATTTTCTTTAAATTGCGATTTTTGCACGCAATGGCATGCCTTGAAATTTATTATTTTAGGAGTAAGACAAAGCTTTTCTCAATTCCTGTGTAGTATTTTATATCGAAAAATTAAAAATATTAACTTAACGCTTGATTATTAATTGTCAGTATACAATATTTTGGCTTTAATCAATGACATTTTGACTGACAATATAAACACTTATAATAGATATCGACATTTATAATTAGTATGTAGTGTTAAACAATATGAATAAGCATATTATAATGTTCAAGAATAATACTATTGTCCAGTGAAGGAGGATTCATAGCCGAACTGTAAATCTAGTGTTAAAAAGATTGGTACCCAACACGTATTTAAGTACTTCTAACCTCGTAATATTGTGCTCTGCACGTATAGAACGTGATGTTTTAAGAACTAGAACGAATCAGTTACCAGTGAAGACTGCGTCTAAAGCGATGCATGACAACATTATAACCTTTTTTTAATAAAAAAATAAGAATAAAATTTATAAACATACTAGCTATACCCCGCGGTTTTACCCGCGTTGTCATACTATCAAACTTATCTTTTAAAGGCGAAAGTTTGTGAGTGTATGACTGTTTGTGACTTCTTCCCGTCTAAGCGGCTGGAGCGATTTCAATAAAGTTTAACGCGGGTAAAACTGCGGGGCACAGCTAGCACTTTATAAATTATAGTCTATGTGTTATTCGGATATATAAGCTATATTACTACAGTTTCATCAAAATTCGTTCAGTCGTTTTGGAATAAAAGAGTAACAAACATTATATGTATACTCACATACTTTCATATTTATAATATTAGTAGGATGTGCACCTCTAGCGGCTTTGGCAGTGCATGCCGGAATAGCTCGCACATGGTAGATTTATTCCTAATCACTTGACACTTATCGTCATATGTATTTCTGGCAATTCACACAATATCTTTTTAAATTGTAGCCTATGTGTTATTCTGATGTATAAGCTATATTATTGTAAAGTTTCATTACAATCCGTTCAGTAGTTTTTACGTGAAAGAGTAACAAACATCTATCCATCCATACTTACAAAGTTTCGCGTTTATAATATTAGTAGGATATGGGACTCTAAAAATCATATACGTCCAGGGCTTTTGAGATCCAGTCCGACTTTGTCCAAAAAATCCTACATAACTTGCACAATTTTCTCCAACTTTTTCTCATGAATTAACTCCCTTGGTGTAGTTATGTGACGAGACAAGTATTATTTTCCTGAGTGGCTTTGGTTATAACTTAAGTCACAGAAGTAATTTCAATAACATAACATGGATATAGAATTTTGTTTAAAATTGATTCGTGAATATTATTTATTATAAATTTCTTTTATATCTTTTTATCTTCATGACTGGTGGGTTGTAATTTCTAATCTAGTGCAAAAAGAATGAGGTTCTCAATTCATCTGTGTATATGTTACAAGATTATCAGTTGTTTGTAAATCGATTTTTATATTTGTTTGAAATCGATGCATCTATAATTGAGTATTCTTTGCAACTGTGTCAAATAATTAAGTTGCTAGAAACGATAAATTCAGTTGTAATTTCCGTTTGTTAAATGGTTATTTTAACTTAAAAATACTTCTAATGTGGTCTTGTAGAATAGAACTTATTAATTTATCATGTATTTTCCTTTACAGACTGTCTACTGGGGTGGTCTACCATCCTTAATATTTGGCATAACTTCAATATTTGCTGGACTTCTAACATTCATAGTACCAGACGTATCTAACGAAGCTCTACCAGATACTGTCAAAGAAGCTGAAGCAATAGGAGTTCACGAAACACATGAAGGAGTTGTACAACATGTTGAGAACAGAAATAGTCCAAAAAATAATTATGAAATGACAAATAAACAATTTGATTGGAACGAATGATCAAGCTTAATAGTACATAAATCATCATCATCATATCAGCCAAAAGACGTCCACTGCTGGACAAAGGCCTCCCCCAAAGATCTCCACAATTGCCGGTCTTGCTCTATTCGCATCCAGCAGTTTCCAGCGTCCCGCACAAGATCATCGGTCCATCTTGTAGGGGGCCTGCCCACGCTGCGTCTTCCGGTTCGTGGTCGCCACTCAAGAACCTTTCTGCCCCAACGGCCATCGGTTCTACGAGCTATGTGCCCCGCCCACTGGCACTTCAGTTTGAGAATTGCAAAACTGAAGAATTACTAGTATTAAATTATTATTCTGTTTGCCAATTACCTAAAGCTAAGCTTAATTATTTAAATGTGCTGATTTGGGCTTAAGAGGCTGCTAAAACCAATTTTGTCGTACCTTACTACTCTCGCCTGTATAAACTATTAAGTACGGGTCAAAATAAAGATTTGTACTGGGTGGGGATCGAACTCAGGACCTCTGACTTAGCAGTCATGGTCTGACAAGCCAATCTACCGAGGCAGGGCTTCGTTAGGTTGGTTAAATAATTATAAACTTTTCGCTACAAATTTTTTTCATTATAAATATAGGAGTATAAATAAATTCTTCAAATGCTCTAAAAGTGTATTGAAGTATTTCTTAAACTTATTATTTACATATTGACGTCTACAACAGGTACATTAAAAAAAGATTAAGTGTGTACTGTCAATTTTAATTTAAAGATTACAAAAAAAAAATATTATGTATATAGATTTATTAATTTGTAGTTTGTTTGACAGTGCCAAAAGCATTCTTTTAATTTTAAAATTAGATTAAGTGTTACTTGTATGTATGTATTTTAGTCGGTACGCCTTTATTGAATAAATAAATAGCGTGTTGGTGATGAAATCAGAAGTATTATATAGATAAAAAATGGATTACTTAAATTTGTTTATTCAGGATGTAACATAAATAATGTAAGGTAATTAATGGAATAAATATACTTTATCATTAAACCATAAGTTTAAATCAGAGGTTACAACATATCTAGAAAA
Organism: Pseudoips prasinana; assembly: GCA_951640165.1. NCBI lineage: Eukaryota > Metazoa > Arthropoda > Insecta > Lepidoptera > Nolidae > Pseudoips > Pseudoips prasinana. Next base: position 14,396,787 of record OX621239.1, read on the forward strand.
TCAGTTAGTATTAAGCGTATTTCGAAAAATAGTAGATATTCCAATGATTATTTTTGGGTTTACTATGTATAGTTAAAAATAATAAAACAGGAACCTTGGATATCTGCCTTAGCTTTTTGAAGAGAGATCAGAACATCAAAATAAATCTCTGGTTAGTCGTGTATGGACACACGACTAACCAGAGATTTGGAGGGCTCTGTCGTGAGTTATGGGCTGAGATGTAAGCAAAAGTTTATGTAAGTATTTGAAAATAAATAATATAAGTTTTAGTTTAACCAATCAATATGTGAAGTATTGCATGGGTCGGGCGCCATATGAAAAATACCGTACGCAACAATAAACAATAGAAACATTAAAACGTCGTGATAGAATGAGCATTGGCAATGATTTGGCATGGATTAGCAAAGTGGAAGTTAGCGATGCTATAGGTAATATTTACAAAGCAATAAGATGGATAATATAAACTGAATATTAATTAAAATCATTGTTTTATTCTTGTCTTTGTAGGCAAGTGGTTGTAATTTCTATTTCAAGATTTCTTGTTTATTGAAATATATTTTTCTCTCTAGCAGGCTGTAAGCTGCACTTAACTTTTTATGTTTATTTCTCGACCCATTCTTGACTTACTGTTCTTGTGCTTGGGGTGACTGAAATTGACACAAAATAAGGTGTTAGAAAAATACTTTGTTTTGAAAATCAAACATTAAATTTAGGTGACAATGATTCAATTTTTTATTGTATTGAATACAGGTTTGGCAATTAAGAATGAAAAATGATATCTGATAAAAGTACCCCACAAAAAATTTAAATTTAGAATCTCCCTGTCCAGTTTTGCAAGATGTTAGTGAAGAGTGCCTTACTAGTACTATACCTAATGTCGACGCCGACCAATAATGTTTCTGCTTCTGCTGACACTTCTGCTCGAAGATCTTTACTATACACAGCTTAAAATTTTGTACCACAGTGCTGCACTAATGTAATTCTCCTGGTAGTTTCAAAGTTTTGCTGGTTGTAGTTAGTACAAATATCGTGTAAAATGGCAGATTGTTAAACCTCCGTAGACCATCGTAAAACCACCTTTACCTTTATTGTATTATTGAAAATGCTGGCGATTCTATCTTTTATACCACTGAATTAATTTAAATGTCACAACTGTTAAACTACTAAAATTGCTTATAATTATGCTCAACCGACTGCATAATTGGTCGAAAAGTTCTAACGTGTCGTTTATTTTCCTATGGTATTTTGCGCTGAAACTAAATTGACACAACTAAACCATTTCATTAGAACTATTTGACAAAGTAAGGCAACGGTATTAAAATTTGATATAGTTTGTATTGCATGGAATCAGCAGCGATATTCAGCGTAGTAATTGAATTGTCTATTCTCTTACACTGAATTTCTGATATACCTTTTTTCCACTGATCTGCTGAGCGGTGTTCGTCTGCTTTGTAATACCTACATTATATATCCGGGCCAAATCGCGTTTAAGTTTTGTGTAATTTTGTATCTAAAATCAGGTGTGGACGTGATCTGCACAGTTCACCTAGCGTGCTCAGCCGTTGCAATCGCAGCTAAAATCCTGTATTTGTCATCAATGAAAATGTGGAACATAAAAAGTGTTAAAAATTGTAATTGAAGTTTAATGATCTGCTTAAATCCACGTTTTTGCAGAGAGTTTAAACAGTTTATGATATGGTAAAGGGACAGTAGCAAGTACCTACGGCTTTGGTTAATTGCGTGATAGCGGCGGAAATTGTATGCAGCTACAATGCCTCAGTAGTTCACATAAAAGAAATTCCTGTTTTGTTCGGAATGTCATTTAATTTCATACCAACAAAATTTCTGAGCTACAAAATGAAAAGAAATGATAATGGAAAACATTTAATTCGGCACAACATACAAGAAATATACGAAGGAATACAAATAAAAAAATATATGTATAAATACACAGCGTTTTACAAGATACATGAACTGCAAACGCCCGTTATCTTGTAAAACGCTGTGTAAACGTTTCTTGCATAATCTGCCCAAAGGGTTACCTACCTAGCACTAACTTACCTCTAGTTTTCAGTTAACAATCCAGGATATCACGCATGGACAGGGTTAGTACTACTATACAGATTACATTAGTTTTTTATTTTTTAAAAGACAACGCCCGCACTAGGGAATTTAATCCCTGTGTCGCGGGGTATTTTACAAACATATAAGAGACGGACACAAATTACATCCAGACTCAGAACAACACTATTAGTGGGTCACACAAATAGTTGTCCGATGCGGGACTCGAACCCGTGACACGAAGCGGCTAAGCGACTGTCTTAGCCGCTGCGCCACACTTGCATTTCCGGGGAAAGATACAGTATATATTTAAAAAACTATGTAAGAATAAGGTGAACACATGTACACACTGTACACATGTCTACACTACATTAAATATCTGTGACACCAGGTTAACCACTGTCCATAATATGATAAAGAAAAATAAGTTAAGATAGTCACCTCGCTATTATCTCGGCGTATTCGTGTTTCGGGTTTGATTTTTGGAATTCATTACAATGACCCATATATAGGTGTCCTAAATATGGTGCGGTGTACTTGAGATGCATGTCTGTAAACAACTTTGCTATACACTAATAAATAAATACATTATAAAGAAAAAATAAAAGTTACGGGTAGTTAAAAAATTACAAACGCTTAGTATTAGTGTGTTTTGTCACGTCCTCTTAAATATTACATCGATATATTGTTAAGTATAATATACCGCCGCCGCCTTTGGTTTATCACGCATTTCTACTTTGTTTGACTAACTAATTCTTCTATGTAATATTTTAATTTAAGTGTAGTGTTTACATCCACCCTGTTTCCCATTTCCTTCGTCTATGCACTTCATACTTCTGCCGCGCAATTTATAAACATTTTGATTATTTAATTCATTATTGCGTTTATAAATTGCGCGGCAGACTTGGTTGCCTAAAAGAAATAGCAGTAGCAATAAGTCTGCCCTCTGTACCTTATATAGGTACGTCAATATTAATTTTAACAAATGGTGGATAATAAAGACTATTTTATTCACTTACTTTACTTTATTAGAATATGTTCCTTCCAAAGGTTTTAATCTAGTAATGGTAAAGTTATATTTTGTCATGAGCTCATCTTGTCTCTTAGGTTTAACGGTGGCATGAACAGACGCCAGCACATCAAGCTACCCCAATGTGTCAAATTTCCCCAATTGAAAGGGAACCTCATGCTTTTGTGATAAAGTTGAAAAGCTATAAAAGAAATTTGACAGGTTGGGGTAGGTGGATGTGCTGGCGTCTGTACATCTGAATTCATTAGTTGGGTCAAAAATACTGTATTGTATTATAATATATTGTAATTCAGGTTTCTAGAAGAGTGCGTTTTATAAAAATGTGTATTTTTTTCAACTCATCGAGTACATCCGTAATGATAATGATAAAACTGCAATAGCGGATCCAAAAAAGGTTAAACTGGTGACACGTGACCAAGGGCCTATATGATTAATCCAAATTATTTAAATGTCCTTTCTTCTAATGTAATAATAAAGATGATAAACCTAACGGAGGATCGTTCGATATAATAGTAATGGTTCGATATACGTTTGATATAATCAATCAGTTTGACCAATTTTTATATTGTTTGCGGTTAGACCGCACGTGGTGACCTTATCATTAACAGTGAAGAGTTATCTTATGAGACAAATTATGGACACTTTCTCTTGTGTTATGAATTTCAGTTCTTTTTATATAAAGTTTTGTGTATTTAATTGGAGAACTCGAGTCCATAATGCCAAAACCCATACTACATAATCATAATTAGCTGAGCAGCCAGGATTTCCCGAGTCCATTGACATAATATTTTCGCTTTTTGATTATAGAATCGTAAGGAGTAACAACCCCCAACACATTAAAGCATCCTCTACACGGTTGCAAACTAACGTCGTGTAGAAGTAAAGCATCTTCTACACGACGTTAGTTTGCAACCATTTTGCAACCGTGTAGAAGATGCTTTAATGTTACTATATGACTAACTGCATAGAATATCGCTACCCCATTTGTATTCAATTTGAAATGTTCCCATTAATTGCGGTGGAATATAATATCAGAGAACGGCCAGCAGCGACTATCTGTGTAAATAAATAAATAACGTTTTTATTCACGTAGACTTTAAAAAAAGCGCTTCAAAATAGTCAGAACATGTTTGTAGTAATATAGTTGTATACATTATTATTTCTAGTAACATAGATATTTAGGTACACATTGTATTGATTGTATGAAAACATTTATAAAATTTATATATAGCAATGATATTTAGCTAGCTCGTATCATGTTATTGTCAAGAGATTATGTTTAATTATCTAGTTTAAGTCTAATATTTATACTACATATTGTCAATGGTTCTGTCTATATTAAGGTATTATTATTATGACAGACCTTGTATTAATAACGACGGTCGCGCTTTAATGCTACCACCGGATCCAATGCGCCCCAACTGAGAAGACCCAGCGAAACAAACTCAGTGGGTTCATCTACTACCGGTTTCATTGTGTACTATGACTATCATACTGCGATCGCCAACCTGTTCGCCAAGCTTGGTGATTATGGCATATCTCTCCAAATGATGGACACAACACCATTATTAACATCTTTTGGGGAGTCCTTTGTCCAGCAGTGGACGTCATTCGGCTGACACGAGTAACAGTGTTCGACCTATCTCCATGTTCGCAGTGATAGATTTGTTGTCTTTGGTTAATTTCATTAGTCCAATATTGGTCACGCTGTAACATACGCAAGTCTTCGTCTTCATGCTACCTACTTAGATCACCCTGAAAATCCGATTTGATATGTCTTGTAAGTCTCAATGCATTCTCAGTCAGATTATTCCGTACATTGAAGACATAGGTAATATTTCTACAACCCATGCAATATTCTTGGTCTTTTTAATTCATAGCATGGTTATTAAGTAAGTATTGCATGCCAAATTACCAACTATACAACAATTAAAGGTGCCTTACTGTTGATGCTGTTATTTAAATATACATTAAATTTACAAAAAAAAAAACAATGAATAATACAATGTTATCTTCAAAACGTGATGTGACCACGTGCAACCTTGAAATTATAGATGTTATGTTATGTAGATGTTTAGGAACAGTTTCACGAACAGTACTATAAACGAAATATATATGTACATATATAATATACATAATTATAACTACTAACTACTATAACTAATATATAACTACTATAACTAATTATAACTTACATAATTACTCACACATTAGTACTGTGTGGTGAAGATAACGGGCATCTCATCCCGTGGTTGTGTAGAGGTCTTTCCGATGAAATATATATATATTTTTTTGGACATTATTAACACACGGCCATCTGATCCCAAACTAAGCAGAGCTTGTACTATGGAAACCAGATAACTGATATAATACATAGTATATGTATTATATCAGTTTTCTTTTGTGAATACATACTTATATAGATAATTACACCCAGACTCAGGACAAACAGACATGTTCATGCACACAAAAATCTGTCCTGGGTGGGAATCGAACCCACGACCTCCGGCGTGGAAAGCAAGCATTTGCCAACCACGCCAACAGGCCCATATCTACCTGAGAACGGGTAGTAGCGTCTGTATGAGTAGGTACTATGGCCAGCACACTGCCGTCGCCAACCTGGAAACCTATCGCCTATCATCTTGATCGTGATCGGCGTTAAAATGACTAAATCATTCGTTAAATCGATATCTATGAGCACATGTGACGTCATAAATGGTGTGGAATAGATGCTGAACGTTTTGGCCACTGAACGATTGATTAAGTCATTTTTAAGCCTCCCCCCTCCCGACAGCTAAGTATAGAGATAATGGCATATCCCCCTACAATTCTCCAAACCATCCACTACTGGACAAATTCTCCACATTTGTCCAGTCCATCTTGCGGCTAGCATAATGATTTACATATATTTTTCTTCATAATCTACCTATATCATATGAATGAAATTAATATAGGTATTAAGAATAGTAAAAAACCGGCCAAGTGCGAGTCGGACTCGCCCATGAAGGGTTCCGCAGCAGCAAGTATTTCAGTTGACTAAATGAAAGGTAAATTGCGGTTTACGATTTATGACGCATGAAAAAAATACTACTAACTAGATCTTGTTCAAACCAATTTTCGTTGTTAGTTTACATGGTAATATACATCATATATTTTTATAATCTATAAGGGTTCCGTTTTTTGCCATTTGGCTACGGAACCCTAAAAATAAGATAGATAGATAGGTACACTTTATTGCACATCACAGAATAAAAATGTCAGTTTATGTACAAATGGCGTTCTTATCGCATAAGAGCGATAAGTAATAAAAATTAAACGCAGACAGAAATTATCATGCTCATCATACAAACATTTGTCCTGGATGAGAATGGAACTCACTGCCCTAGGCTTAGCAGGGTCACTATCTACTAGGCTAACAGGCCAGCCATTAGATAGTTCCGTTGGCTACTTCCCAGATTCATTTAATCGCAAGTTTAATCTTGGCATTTAATGTAAGCAATTAAGAATAAGTTATAGTCCAGAGTTTTAGGCAATTCAAATATACTCTTAATGGGTTAATGTAAATAAAACTAGTACTAGTAACTAGTAAACCTTACCAGTGAGTACAGCAGTTTACTAAGAAGATTAGCTATGGCATTCATCACCGGGCACACCAACGCCATTCCGACTAGGAGTTGAAGTGGTCGCCATGACTGAAATCGGTCAGGGGCTCTACCGGCTAAGTCACCGAACATCGATTTATTAAATAGCGTTCAAATAAATAAAGGTTAAAAATTACTTAATAAATCGTTAAATCGGCTTCAACGTTTTAAATCGACTCCAGACCTTTTATGACGTCACATGTGGTCATAGAAGCCGATTTAACGATTGATTAAGTAATTTTAACATTTATTTATTTGAACGCCATTCACGAAAACGATGTTCAGCCACTTAGCCGGTAAAGCCCCAGACCTCAACATCATTATCATAATTCTACATCAAAATAAATGGAATTGAACATACTTCATGACTAAATAACAATCGAGCTCAAATACGTCTGGGCTATCATTTACCATTAAGAAGTTCCGTTGGCTCTCGGAAGACGGACGATGTCAGACGGATGATGTAATAAGATAATGACATTTATTCACATCACATCTACCCTAACTAATCTGCGGCTTTCTCTAGTTACCTAGGTGAAAACTGCGACTTCCTCCGCGCCAATTTTTAATGATAGCCAATGTAAATACTTACTTCTAGCTTAATCTAAAAAATTTAACATTAAAAACAAATAAGCAATGCAATATAAATTTAAGAAAACCTTTAAAATAACCTAACTAAGAAAAAATCTAAAGACTACTTTGCTACTGTTATTTAAAGGATAGCCACTAGCCAGTAAGTGAAATAAAGTAAAATGATAATCAACGATGCATTAATCACAAAGGTAACTCCCATTAGATTAGGTTGCGACCACGGCATTGATAAGTCTAAAATCACATTTTGTGAACGAAACCATAGCGTGTAAAACTAAACTAAATAAAATCTTAGTAGATGGTGTAATCATCACGTCATCTACTAACAAAAATATAAACTTGTAAAGCGGTAAAATTAAGATGTGTGCATATTTTTGGGTGAGATTTAGGCGGTAATTTATTGATTTCGTTTTGGTCTACCTTTTATTTCAAGCATTTATTTATTTTAAAGGATATGCCAAATGAGTTTCGCAATCTGAAACGATATTAACGCCATCTAGTAACAAAATTGTGAACTTGTAGAGCAGGAGAATTAAGATGCTATTTTTTAGGTGCGATCATCTCGACACCAACAATTTATACTAGGCTAACTCGAATTTTAGGTAAATTGTCGTTTTTTTAATTTGTTATAAAATTATACAAAAAGAGAAGTTACAAATCTTATCATAAAGAAAACATCTGTTTAAAATTTCAGCTTTCTAGGTCCAAGGGTTTGGGCTGGGCGTTGATGAGTCAGTCAATCAGTCACTCACTTCTCTTTTTATAACTTTAAGAATAAAAATCTATGGATAAGAGATTTTGCATTAGCGTTTCTATACATTTTGCCTTGAAATACTCATTCTTCAAATGTGAATTTTAACACCAGTAAAAAGTATTCCAAATCTCTAACATTTGAATCTACTTTTAGTTTAATATATATTTTTTATTAAAGAATCCCAATAGAAAACAATATTAATTAACACTTAAACATTAAATTTCTTTTCAGATATTGAAGTAATAGCCACGAACCATTGCGTATCATATAATATAATATGTTGTATAGGCTACGTTATTGGAAGACTTTTCTAGTTCTGTTAATAGCCAACCTATTTCCTGAATGGAAAAATTATCTACGAGTACTCTACGCTCCTGCACTTTTATTCTCTTTCTACATTTACGCAATCGATGAAAGCCCTCGCTGGTTGTTAATAAAAAGAAAACGAGAGAAAGTCTTAAATATTATAGAAAATATGGCAAAGTAGACAGAGTTAGAATATACTCAACCATTTAAGACAGTGACCTAGTTTTTATGTCAGACACGAAGAAAAACGTAAAAAACATTTATTTTGCTTTTTGAAAAGACAACGTTCTCTGTGTCGTGGGGTACTTTACAAACATATAATAGATGGACACAAATTACATCCAGACTCAGAACAACTATTTATGGGTCACACAAATAGTTGCCGCTGCGCCACACGTGCAGTCATTGTTAAAACAATTTATTGCTTGCGTTGTTTGATCGACTACAAGCTCATTTGCTTGTTACGGAATGATGATTACGCCTGTGTCTCTTCAAGGAGATAAATATTTGAGTTATGCTTAAGTGTCAATAATAGACCTGCCTGCTTACTTTGTAGCTATGTTTTTACTTACGAAGTAGAAAAGAAAGTTTCTTTTAAGTATATACGTCTTGGCTGCGGGAGTATAATTCTTTGTACAGTAAAACGTGTATATCTCGTTAAATAAAGGTGTTACGTGTTTGAGTATTAACACCTTACGGCAATTTTTAAGAGAAGGAAAATTTTGAATCGGAAACAATATACTTGCAATTTATTTTTATTTGTGAGAGAAAATCAAATATCGAGCTAAGAAATAAAGTAAAAAAAGATGGTAAGTAACCTTATTTTATTTCATTTCATTCTTTAGTGAGGTATAACGCAAACGTCATCTTACTACATTGAAAAGAAAACGAAGTGCAAGTGCTTCAGAAATATATATTTTCTAGTCAAAATGAATGGCGTAAGGAACTAAAACTTGTTTACCACTAATTAGGATAATAGATAAAGTACATGAATTGTGAACTATTAAACAGATTTTGACGACTTTTAATCATATAACATCGTTGAGATTCATTAAAATGAATACAAGAAACCAATCAGCAACCTTGAGTAGTTCGGAATATACTTTTGCCAGCATCTCGGTAATATAATATTAAAACCCAGCTTGTACGTATCAAATCCCTTCTGTCTGTTTTATATATCTCGTCTTCAAGGCACCTATTGGGAAAGACTCTGTCTGTAGCTTCTACCATGACAATTTTTATAGGCGTCATATTTGGAATTCATCCCTTTATATCTCTTTTGTAATATCCGATCGTTCAAGGTATCAACTTTATCATCCTTATTCTATTATTATCAACATGTCTGAAATTCAATTCACTGTCTGATTTAGTAACTTTGATTAGGTACCTATTTTTGCTCATCTACCACGTGATAAACCTGATACAATGGGTTCGTCTAAGTGCTAGTAATTATTCTGAACACTTATGTGCGTTTTCGTCAGTCTGCATAAATCTTTATATTAAACTAGCTGTGCCCCGCGGTTTTACCCGCGTTAAACTTTATAAATTATCACAGCTCCTCCCTCGTAGGTGATAGCGTGATAATATGTAGCCCATATGTTGACCCGACCTATTAGTAATATTCATGCAAAATTTGAAGTAAACCCATGCAGTACTTTTAGAGTTTAGCCCGGACATACATACAGACAAACAGACACACAGACAAAAATTCTAAAAACTATATTTTTGGCTTCGATGTCGAATGTAGATCACGCCCCAAGAACCCTTTTAAAGTCTGAATGTAAAATCCTAGTACGTAAAACCGATTCCTCCAAAATAAAATGTGTATCCAATGAATCCGATCTCATAAAAATAAAATGACAACGTAGTTTACTTTTCTGCATACTTCTGTTATCGTTTCTTCTGTTACTCATATTATATTATTACCTTCAACTACGTAATAATTATAAACTCACTACTACATCTATGTGTTATCATAAAACCTATATAACTATATTTGTACTGTAAACTTTTTAATAAATGTTATTGGAACCCGGATATTTAATAGGAATGTTATTATAATTCGATGACACCCACCTGTCATTTTACTATCAAAACGTGAGGGGACTTCGCACTAAATCGCACTCATTCCTAAATGAAGTACTAAATAACAATTTTGACGTTATATGTACCACAGAGACTTGGCTTACTAATAATTACCACAACAACGAATACATTGATAACCGATATGAAGTTTTTCGTTGCGACCGTAAAAACCGGTCATGATCGCGGTGGGAAGGTAATGATTGCCGTACGCCGGGACCTCTGTCCTTGGCGGCGCAGTGACATGTGCATACCGCCGCTGTGGGAGGAGGTATGGGTCTCGCTGCAATTGCGCGCGAGTGTCCCAGCCGGCCCATCAGCGGCGGCGCATCCGTATTTACATATTATAGGTACATACATCCCGCACGGCAATAGCCACTTATCTACACTTACATCTTTTTATGACCGAGTATCTGAATTTATCTTAAGTAATTCCAATGACATATACGTAATACTGGGAGACTTTAATATAACTCATGCTAGCTGGTGTCATGATTATAATTTAAATTCTATGGATATATGCACGAATGGCGATAAATTAGCCTGCCTTACCGCCGATTTTATGAACCTTTCTTTACTATCTCAGTACAATAATCAATGTAACCACAATAACAGATTGTTAGACTTAATATTTAGTAATGAGATGTGTCTTATCTCACCATGTGAACGTCCTCTTGTACCACAAGACTCGCACTACAAGCCTTTAGAAATTGATTTAAAATTGAACTTTTGCCCTACACTAGAGATTTCTTCCACAATTAAAAGACAATATTACTAGGCCGATTACGACTCAATAAAGACAGCCCTTAGTACTGTAGACTGGGAAACATCCCTAAAAAAGTTCTCCGATGTCAATTCTATGACTGACTACTTTTACAGTGTTCTTGATAGTATAATCAATCAATTTGTGCCCTCTTACACTCAAAGTTCAAAACAAAAATATCCTCCGTGGTATACAAAACCTCTTATCAAATTATCAAAAAAAAAATGTAAGTACCACAAAAAATGGAAAACGTACTGCAATCTTCAAGATTATCACACTTTTTCAATTCTACGGAGTAGATTTAAAAAAATGTCTGAAAACTGTTATCAAAATTACATTAAGTTCTCTGAAGACAACATCAAAACTAACCCCAAATCGTTTTGGGCATTCGTTAAATCTAAAAAAGAAACCAATCAAATCCCTGAAAAAATGTTATTTAAGGGCCAAATAATTTCTTCTGGAATTGAGATATGTAATGCATTTAATCAGTACTTCAACTCGATTTTTGTTAGTGACACATCAGAAATAAACACTCATACATACAATAATTCCGCTTCAAGTGTAGATATACGTTCAGTAAATATTAATTTAGATCTTGTATTAAAACAATTAAATCAAGTTACCACTAAAAAAGGTGCTGGATTGGACGATCTTCACCCAATTTTCATCTCTAGATGTGCTGAGGTCCTTTGCAGACCAATAACTATAATTTTCCGTACTTCAATTGAAACTGTAGTATTTCCCGAAATATGGAAAAAATCAATAATAACTCCAATTCCTAAGAACAATAAAAAAGATAATATATCCGAATATAGACCAATCTCTAAATTGTGCGTTTTAGGTAAAATACTTGAAAAAATTGTAACTACTCAGATTTCGGCTGTCTTTCGTAATCACATATCACAACATCAACACAGTCTCTTTAAACACCGTAGTGTAGACAGCAATATGTTGAATTTTTCAGAATTTCTGGTGCAAGCAATGGACAATAATCATCAGGTGGATGTCGTGTACACCGATTTCTCCAAAGCATTCGATAAAATAAATCATAACATGCTGATTGCAAAGCTAGCGAAAGCAGGTGTACACGGCAATCTCCTGAGGTGGATCAAGTCTTATATAAAAAACCGAAGCAAGGCAGTCTTCCTTAAAGGTTACTCGTCCCGATTCCTGCCTGTCTCATCCGGTGTTCCCCAGAGATCCCACTTAGGTCCGTTACTTTTTAATCTCTACATAAATGACATAGGTTCAATATTTAAACATAGTAATCACTTGCTTTACGCCGATGACACTAAAATATTTATAGTAGTTAAGTCGATACTTGATTGCTCTAAATTGCAAAAGGATTTACTCAGGTTGCATCAGTATTGTATAATTAATCAACTATTCCTTAACATAGATAAATGTTTTACTATGTCCTACACAAGAAAAACTCATCAAATCAACTTTGATTATATGATAAATAATTCCATTCTTAAAAGAGTCTCTACCATTAGAGATCTCAGTTTGATAATGGAATCCAAATTAACATTTAACAATCACATTGACCGGATGGTTAGCACCGCATTTCGAAATTTAGGTTTCATTCTTCGTATAAGTAAACCATTTAGAGACGTCAAAACACTAAAAATTCTTTATTTTTCATTTGTTCGCTCTTTTCTGGACTTTTGTAGTACAGTTTGGAACCCATGTTATCAAGTTCACATTTTTTTTTTGGACAATGTCACATAGATCATCCTAGCCCCAAACTAAGCAAAGCTTGTACTATGGGTACCAGGCGACGATATACATACTTATATAGATAGATAAATACTTAAATACATAGAAAACATCCATGACTCAGAAACAAATATTCGTGCTCATCACACAAATATTTGCACTTACCGGGATTCGAACCCAGGACCACCAGCTTCGTAGGCAGGATCACTACCAACTAGGCTACGGTAACCGTCAAATATTAATCGTATCGAAAATGTTCAGAAAAAGTTACTTAAATCACTTAATTACCGTATAAATATTTATGATGAACCATATGAAGATGCATTACGTAGGCATAATTTAGTAACTCTTCACAATAGACGTACCATGTTTGATATCACTCAATTATATAAAATTTTAAACTCGCTGACGGATTCACCAACATTATTATCAAATATATCATTTAAAGCTCACGCTCGACTACCTGTGCGCCCCTCACGTAATAAGCCACTATTTGTACTTCCAAGACTTTATAAAAATTACACTCGTAACTCATTCTTATGCCGTTCCACTAACAATTATAACAGAGACTTCACAGACATAGATCTTTTCGATAATTCGCTCAATAGTCTTAAATTAGAATTAAAACGTAGATTTAATATTTCTTGACATCTTATATATAATTTATGTATCCTTTCGTTTTATCTTTTTTTTTATTTTGTTAAACTAATCTTGTCATACGCGTCCTTCCAAATTAAGAGTAAAAATTTGTATCATTATTGAATTTTTTGTTCGGCACTGTAGGTTTATTGTAAAAAGCCATATATTTATAAGTGTTGTAAATGTATGTATAACTGTTTGTTGCCAAAATAAAAGGAAAAGAATAAAAAAATATTCAATGTACAGTTTTGACTTTCCTACGATTTTATTATATGTATATAGATATTAAATAGTCTATAAGCTTATAGACTGTTGAGTAAAAACCTTATAGAACCAGCCGCGTGATCAGTACAATGAATTCGCGTAGATGTGGATTATTTTCTGAACCTCTCCATACTAGGCATGTAAAACTGTCAGTCCCGGCTAAAATCGCTACGCGTTGTCAGAGGTAAACAGGGAAGTTTGAATAACTCTGACACCTCGATTACCAATGCTGCAATTGAATTAGACTAGATTTATATTTTTTGTTCATATTGTTCGATAACCAACCATTGTAGTACTAGTTTTTTTTTCTGTTGTTATCACAGTTGAGTTCAAATAAAGGTTAATAGGCTATGCGATATAATTGATTTTTTTTCGTCTCTAAGCAAATTCATCGGCCGCTGGGGCAGAAAGATTCTCGAGTGGCGACGACGAACAGGAAGACGTAGGCAGGCCCCCTACAAGATGGACCGATGATCTTCTGAGGCCTTTATTCAGCATCTTTCGGCTGATATGTCAATGATGATGAAGCAAATCCGAAGAAAATTTATTCAACGTGGTCTTATCGCTATCTGCGATTACAGACATCTTGGGGATGTACTAGAGTTGTATAAAATTTAAAAATGTAATGAAATGGTGTAACTAGGTACTACCTATTGATAGGTTTGAAGTCGGTGCCAAGCCCTAAGCTAAAAATAAAAGTTAATATTACAAGCAGCTTTCTTACTTTGTGATGAAATGTATATGTTACTTTATGCATTTTATTCATGTTTTTTTGACAGCTCGACGACTGAAATAGTGATGTCTTAAAGTAATGATATTTATCAATAAATAAATGTACATATTGATGTATTATTCTCTTATTATTTTTATAAATTAATAAAATTCCGTGTGTTTTCGTCTTTATTTAGTAATATGAAAATAAACTATTTTAATTTATATTTAATTTATTTTATTTACAACCTTGGAATTGTGTTGTAATAGGTTGGGGAAAAAGTATCTTCGATTTTTTTAAGAAAATTTTACATATTTTTAATATAACTTATTTTCATTTAACTGAAGTATGTAGGTATCATTTTGTTCGATAACTTTTTGCAATCTTGTAGGCAGGGACATGATCCTATTGCTATAGAAATTTTGGGACTTCTGATCAAAATACCGCGACAAGTGGTTTTGGCAGTCCTCTCGTGATCGTAACCTGACACTGTATAAAGAATTCTGAAGAAACCGAAACAGGCGGAAATCTGAAGGTGCAAGGTCAGGACTATACGGCAGATGCATTAACACCTCCCAGCCAAACTCTCTAAATTTTCTTCTTTCTTCTTCTTTCTTCAGGTCTAGAGTTATCATGATGAAAAACCACACCCCTTTTGTTGATTAATTTCGGCCGCTTTCTCTCAACTTCTTGCTTTAATCTTATCAGTTGTTCGCAGTAGAGTTCAGAATCGATGGTCCTGCCTGGTGGTAACAGCTCATAATGAATAATACCCTCCTAATCCCACCACACACAGCATCACCTTGTTGCGAATTAACCCGGGTTTCGCCACAGTCTGTGAAGCCTGACAGGCGTTTGACCACGACCATTTTCGCACTTTCTTGTCGTACGTGATTCGCTTTTCATCACCAGTTATCAGCTTCTTGAAAAATGGTTCGCTTTCATTACGTCGTAATAAGGAATTTATTTATGAAATAAATAAATTATTTTATAAATAAATTAATAAATTCATTTTAATAAATAAATTATTATTTATTTATTTAATAAATAATTTATTTATTAAATAAATAAATAAATGAATCACAAATGAGTAAGTGGTTCATTAGGTTTCTTTTAGTGAGCTCATGATATGAGGCCGTAATAAGCCGACCAGAGTGACGTGCATCTTCGACATCAAAATTTCCGGATTGAAAACGCTTAAACCAAATTTGTGCTACTCTCACAGGTACTGCACTAGGTCCATAAACATCGCAAAATTTTTTCGCGGCTTGCGTTTTATTTTTACATTTTTTGTAGTAAAATTTTAAAATGTATCGAATTTCTTCATCAGATTCACTCATCATGACGGTAGGAAAATAAATGAAAATCACACATTTTCACAGTTTGAATTCGCAATTATGTTCTTTAAAATTTAAACTTTCAATGATGCCACAACCAGCCAGATACAAATAGTATAGCCAAAGAGATTTCATGACAAGTTCATACATACTATAATGCGAAAAGACTTTTTCCCCAACCTAATATTTCTGTTTAAATTACATATTACACCTTATTTACATGTTAGCATTTATTTCTACCCATTATTTGTAATCTGAGGCAAAATCGGAGTAGCTAATCGTTATATTGTGTGGCCCATCACTAAGGGACGGTACCCGACATGAAGTACAGACACCAGCACATCAAGCTACCCCAATCTGTAAAATTTCCCCATATGAAAGTGAACCTTATGCTTATGTGATAAAGTTGAAAATCTATAAAAGAAATTTGACAGATTAGGGTAGCTGGATGTGTTGGCGTCTGTACAGTATTACTTGTTTGAAATTTTAACGTAAAACAACATAGAAGTTTATGGGCTTGAACTGTCAAAAAGCCTTTCATAAAATGGACAAAGTATAGATGGGTTTACTAAATGCCCATAGTTGGTCTGTTGTAAATACGCAATTGTTATTAAACTCGCGTAAAGATTGAGCACAACCTTAGTGCCAGTCGTGAAAGAAAACCTTTTTTATTGATGAAGCTAAGCGTTGCTTCAAAAATAACAATTCATTCTTCTGTTATAAGTCTCGCCATATAGTCTTGTACAAATAGTTACTTATTGTGTTGAGATATAGACGTTGTTTTCAATCACAGTGCAAATAATATAAAATCGTCATTTAAAAAGGAAATGTTTTATCACAACAGCGATACGTTCTGTTTTATTTTACAACTTTTGAGTTTAATTTTAACTCAGCTTTTTGTTAAACCAAATAAGTATCGTATAGCCTGAGATAATTATCCTATTATGGTTTCTTTTTAATATCTGAATGTGTGGTTTAATTCCTCTTTTGTTTTTATGGTTTTGTACTAGTGTCTTGTCTTTTGTTACTATCGAAGGACACAATAGTTCATATATAGGCAATTTTATGTAGATACATTAGATAGAAATAAGTACATTTCCTAAGTGTAAACGTAAAGGTGCAGTTTAGTGTATGTCAACAAATATACTTAAAAGAGTGATTCCTTTATAAGATGGTGTCCGAAGAAAAATCGAATCTAGATGATGTTTTAGCGAGATTTCGTCTGTTTAATCCATACCATAGCCAGTTGATGCTGTTTATTGTACTGGCCTATACTTCGAATGCTGCTTATTGTACCAATTATATATTTGCTGTAGAAGAAGTCAAATACAGGTATGTATGAAGTACCTACTTCCATTTTTTGATACCTCACCTACCGTATCTTTGATAGAGATAGGCCATCAATTCAGTTCAATTTATCATCCGAGTAAAAGTTGTTATTAGAAATTTCTGTTTCTTTTTTAAATATTTCTTTAGTTGCGTTTGTATTCAATTCAATTAAGAATGTTGTAGCAATTTATTGTACCTATTAAATTGCTTACAGAAATAATACGTGTAGTACAAGTATTTGAAAGAATTTTATTGTAATTTTAAATAACTCATATGTTTCTCTCGATTGTAATATAGCCCAAAGATTGCCAAACTGAAGTGGCAGTGGCAGGGCACATAGCTCGTAGAACTGACGGCCGATGGGGCAGAAAGGTTCTCGGGTGGCGACCACGAACTGGAAGACGCAGCGTGGGCAGGCCCTCTACACGGTGGACCGACGATCTTGTGCGGGTCGCGGGAAGCCGCTGGATGCGGGCAGCATAGGACCGGCTATTGTGGAGATCCTTGGGGGAGGCCTTTGTCCAGCAGTGGACGTCTTTCGGCTGATATGATGATGATATGATGATTGTAATTTCTGCAGAACGCAGTCTTAACCGCTGCGCAACACGTCCAGTCATTATATATATTACTTACATTATGATTTATTTTTTGGGATTTTTTTAATTCAATTAAACTGTAATTAATTAAATATCATTTGCTTTTTTCACCGTTACTTTTTCAAAATTGTCATTTTTGTATTTATAAAATTACTGGCTGTGCCCCGCGGTTTAAACTTTATAAGTAATATTATATTTATAAGCTATATTACGCCGAAGTTTCATCAAAATCCATTCGGTAGTTTTTGCGTGAAAGACTAACAAACATCCAAACATACTTTCGCATTTATAATTTTAGTAGGATAACGCTAAGCAAAGTCAAGCTGAGGTCTTTAAATGTATTTATGATCAAATCTAAAGAACTGCTGATCAGACGGGCTGGCTGGCGTGGTTGGTAAATGCTTGCCCTTTCACGCCACAGGTCATGGGTTCGATTCGTTTGTATTGAGTCTGGGTGTAATTATCTACCTATATAAGTATGTACTTACAAAAGAAAAGTAGCATATTTAATATATCAGGTATCTGGTTTCCATAGCACATGCTCTGCTTAGTTTGTGATCAGATGGCGGTGTGTGAATAATGTCTCAGGATATTTATTTATTGATATATTGCTCTTTATATATTTTTTCATAACAAGTCAGAAATAATTTATAATTCAACTATACTGTAATTAAATAAGTATAATTTGCGTTTTTCAAAGTTACTTTTTAACAATAGGCTGTGTTATTTGGATATAATAATATGTATAAGCTACATAACTACAAAGTTTTATTAACATCTATAACAAAAAGTTTTATCAATATCTAGCTTCTGTGGAAAAGAGTAACAAACATCCATACGTTTATACACACTAACTTTAACTTTACCTATGTCAAGTTGAGTCTTCAAAGTATTTATGGTAAGATCTAAAGATCTATTGATCTAATAGTACTTTAAAAGTGTCCCAAACACTTATAAAGTATTAGTTTATACCTAAGGTTTTTTACATACTACTTTTTACATTAAATTATCATTGTTTCATCATAGCAAGGACAAGTACGTCGTGAATAGAGTTCATGCGCAAGGCTGTAAATTCTGTATGGATAGTGACGTGGGCCTTATTTTATGGTAAATACGTGAAATAACAATAAAACACCGCGCCGAATGTGAATAATACAGAGAAAAGACAGTATTGTTTCACTATGTTACACGAATTTGCGAACATCAGGCGTATTAAGCGTGTTTAATCACGATGTCATGATATATTACACCTACTTCATATTTTGTCATCAACAATGGTACGCGTTAATAATGCCTTTTGAAATGAAGTTCTAGAGTATTAAAAAGGGAATTATACGAATTTCGCATCTGTTTGATCTGTGTATTTAATAATAATAATATCCAGGGTAATTATTAACACACGGCTACCTGGGGGGCTACCGGCTAAGTCGCCGAACATCGATTTCTTAAAAGACGTTCAAATAAATAAGGTTAAAAATGATTTAATCAATCGTTAACTCGGCTTCCATGAGCACATGTGACGTCATAAATGGTCCGGAATCGATTGTCAACGTTGAAGCCGATTTAACGATTCATTAAGTCATTTTTAACCTTTATTTATTTGAACGCCATTTAAGAAATCGATGTTCGGTGGCTTAGCCGGTAGAGCCCCTGATCCCAAATTAAGTAGACCTTTTAATATGGAAAACATATAACTGATATACTACTTTCGTTTTGTAAATACATATTTATGACGATTACACCCAGACACAGGGCAACAGACATGTTTATGCCAAAAATATATCTCCTCGTTGGGAAGCAAACCCACGACCAGCGGCGTGAATTTAAATTAATTTTAATTTTATTATTATTATTTATTATTAAAATATATATGTACAAGTAACACAAAATTTATTTTGAGCAAGTTAAATGGTGACAGTCGTTCTGATTTTATTGATCTGTTTACTACGAGTAGACCAAGGTCGATAACTTTTAAAACCAAAAAAATAATAGTAGGATGAAACCCATTAGAAAAGGAGGGGAATATTATAAAAATGAAAGGAAAAATAATTTACGGGCGATGTGAGTTCGGGAAGGGTATGGGGGTGAGTTTTTAAGGGAAAAAAACGGTTTTTCTCGATTTCCGGCAAAACTAAAAGTCCTATCGAAAAAAGTCAAACCGCAAAGTTGTAGGTAATAAAAAGATCTAAAACTTTAGTATTTACACTTTTTTCACATAACCTAAAATTTATGTGAAAACTTCAAAAAACCAAGTTTTTGGTTTTTTATTTTTATCTTTTACGTAAATTTTTCTTCTTTAACGAAATTTGGTGAAAACTTACCTTATTATGTCCCAAATACGCTGTAATTTATTTGATTAAAAATATTTATTTTTTCACCTTATTTTGAATTAATATCGAAAAAACACCCTAATTTTCAATCGAAAAGTCACCCGTCAAAATATCAGCTATTTTCAAAAAGTTGGTATGTTTTCTGTTCGTTGAAATCTCTACTTTCCGATGGTGAAAAAAAAAATATATGTACCTATAGTAAATCTTCTCAGAAAATTCAAAAAAAATCAAATTCTTTTTTTTAATTACATCTAAAATTTTGAGCTATTTATTAAAATTAACACTTTAATTACTCAAAAAACATTAGACTACATGTAACAATGATAAAAAAAAAATTTCAAATAAAAATATACTACTATAATTAACAAACAAATAAGTTAATAAATTTAATATTTAATAAGACATCTACAATATTTGGAGTAAGTTGTCGAATCTTCTTTAAATTATATGCGTAAATGTCTATTTATATTTTAAGATAAATTATATACCTGAGTGACCTACGAAAAATAGTAGCCCATCAAAAGGTATTTCATGGAGAAGTGGGGAAGGGGCTAGGCGGGTCTGGGTCTTACTACATACATACTAAGAATAATCTCCTTAATTTTGCACAAACAAATTTAGTTAATACCATAAAAAAAATATTTCAAAATACATAAAAATATATTAAAAATCTATAAAAAATATATAAAATATATATCGTAAATATATTTTTAATAACAAACGTTTGGCCGATTTTCAAATATATTTTATACATTTCAAATATATTTCAGATATATTCAAAATATATGAAATATACATGAAAATCAGCCAAAAGTTAGTTATTAATAATATATTTACTATACATATTTTTTATATATTTATACATTTTAAATAGATTTTAATATATTTATAATATATTTTTTATTAAATACATTTTGACATTTATTTCTTTAATATTTTATTGTTTAAAAATATTGTAATGAATAACGTAATCAGAATAAAGTATGTACATTAAATTGTACGATTTACATTTATATTTATATATAATGAGATTTTCTATGACATAAATGTAATTAGCATTAAATAAATCAACTTTTGAAATCACATTTTTAGATGATTTTTTACATAATAAATAAAAAAAATCGAATTAGAGTTATTTTAAATTTTTTGCATTTTCTGAGAAAATTAACTACAGTAACATATATATTTTTTTTCACCATCGGAAAGAAGAGATTTCAACGAACAGAAAACATACCAACTTTTTGAAAATAGCCGATATTTTGACGGGTGACTTTTCGATTGAAAATTAGGGTGTTTTTTCGATATTAATTCAAAATAAGGTGAAAAAATAAATATTTTTAATCAAATAAATTACAGCGTAGTTGGGACATAAAAGGTAAGTTTTCACCAAATTTTGTTGAAAAAGAAAAATGTATGTAGAAGATAAAAATAAAAAACCAAAAACTTGGTTTTTTGAAGTTTTCACATAAATTTTAGGTTATGTGAAAAAAGTGTAAATACAAAAGTTTTAGATCTTTTTATTACCTACAACTTTGCTATTTGACTTTTATCGATAGGACTTTTAGTTTTGCCGGAAATCGAGAAAAACCGTTTTTTACCCTTAAAAACTCACCCCCATACCCTTCCCGAACTCAGATCGCCCGTAAATTATTTTTCCATTCATTTTTATAATATTCCCCTCCTTTTCTAATGGGTTTCATCCTACTATTATTTTTTTTCACTTTTTATTAATTTTAAACGCTTCTACCCTGGTCTATAGCGAAAATTCTACCAGATCCAAATTAACTAGATATTTCATTGATAATGTATAAATCTTTGTATAGTACTTATTGGCTCATACTTTTAAAACTATTTGTAGAATAGTCATTACTGTAATTAAGGAGATGCTTCCATTTAGTTAACTAGTTATGGAAGCTTGTTATTGGCATTTATTTTGTATAATGATAATATCGAGAGGACAATGTCAGACAGATCATCCTAGCCCCAAACTAAGCAAAGCTTGTACTATGGGTACCGGGCGACGATATACATACTTATATAGATAAATACTTAAATACATAGAAAACATCCATGACTCAGAAACAAATAACGAATATTTGTCTCATCACACAAATATTTTGCACTTACCGGGATTCGAATGCCTGGGTTCTACCACCAGCTTCGTAGGCAGGAGCACTACCAAGAAGGCTACGGTGACCGTCA
Source organism: Pseudoips prasinana (assembly GCA_951640165.1). Classification (NCBI taxonomy): domain Eukaryota; kingdom Metazoa; phylum Arthropoda; class Insecta; order Lepidoptera; family Nolidae; genus Pseudoips; species Pseudoips prasinana. The sequence continues at coordinate 14,419,143 of OX621239.1, forward strand.
ATGTAGCTGTTAGCTTCGTAATTAAAAAAATTAAATTAAATTAAATTGAATTGAATTGAATTGAATTAAATAAAAAAAAAATAAAAAAAATAAAAATAAATTAAATTAAAAAAAATAAAATCAAATTAAATCACACAATAAACTCGCACTCCCGTACGGTTCTCGCGGTTGGTCGAGACTAAAGTTGGAATTGAGGGCGTGTCTGTTTAATAATAGCAAAATCAAGTATATGTTTATGTTGTGACCATATCATACCTTTTATGCGGTATCTATGGGGGTCTATCTGTGGTCGGAGGCCTGCCCACGTTGCGTCTTATGGTTATGGCAATACGGCAGTCCTATTGGGCTGCTTTAACCACTCTAACGCAGGCATATCCACGTGTTTACGCGACTTAATAAATTAAAAAGAAGTTTCCGACATCTGCAAATGAATTGTATAAATTCAAGTATGAATGGAAATCTAACCCACGAACCACGGGGTATCCGGCCCCATGTGCGTAAAACTGCTCCGCCACCGCGCCGTTGTTCTCAGACTCGAATTTATTCAATTAATTCGATTTTTAGGATAATGATATGCCTAAAACTTATTATAATGAGAAGATATAGGTTTGTCACCCATTAAAAATTTGTTTCAGATGCAAAGATGATAATTTCATCAATAATACTTGTGGTGCCATTAACGCCAAGTGGTGCACGGAGTGGATTTATGAGAAACCTGACAGTTTTGTTGCTGAGGTTAGCTTTGTGAAATTTTCCATGGTTTTAGTTGAGACTGCCTCTTTATAATATTTGTAGAATATACATATATTATGAGGTACTAGTTTTGACCTCCGTCCTTTCAAAGTCAAAAATATCTTCTTCTTTTAAGTGTTGTATGCTTGTCGGTGTAGCAGTTACCAACCTTCTCAATCATAAACTTTTTCCTTGACTTTTTTGTATGCTTCCATTTTCACAACTTCCTTTACCTAGTCCATATATTCACTTTTCGGTCTGCCTCTCTTTCTTCTTGCCTCAATTTATAGAAGTATATACGAGATATGTTTTATGCCAAAACCAAAACACCTAACGTTCGTAAGATGGCGGTATTACATTTCTGTTTATTAGTAGATAAATACAAAAGTACATCGGTTGATGACAGCACGAAAACAATTAAATGTAATGAACCTAGATTCTAGAAAACTGGCAAAATTATTAACTCAAATATACAGATAGCTGCAAACTATTGTTCATAAAATACTAAATTCTTATGCTATCAAGTCTGCACATATTAGAAGTCTACATGTTTATAAGGTCGCATCCTCATTTATTTTGTATCCGCCTATCAGACGTTGTTAACGCATTAGACGTGATAACTATAGACGATGTGTCTGTAGAGCAAAAATACTTATGGAAAAGTGTATTCTATGTATGTAAAAATCCACATGAATGGGAAATGGAAATGTTTAAAAATATTAAAAATAAAATGAACATGATGCATTGATCCTCATTCATCATTAAGTATATTAACTTAATTATTTAATTTTACATTTATAAATGTATCTTTCATCCTGTACTACAAGTGATTTATGCAAATAATTGTATTATAATCCTTATCTTATCTTATCACTATGTCACACCAGTCGATTGAGTGTGATCATAATAGAAAAAAAATAACACAGGAGAACCGGCATCAGTACACAAATCGGTTCACTAAATATTTTCTGAAAAGGCAGGCTAAAAGCCATATTTCTCCTGGTGATGGACGTGAAGGATTATATAGTTAATAAATACAGAATGGATAATTATTAGATAGAATTAGAAAATATTTTACTTAGATATACGCGAGGCATAATTTCTTTACAGAGAGAGATACATAGCGTAAGAGAGGGGTGATATTATCATACCAACAAAATAAAAAGATCATACATAACTTTATAATTTTATTACATTTACAAAGAGGTTAAATCTAAAACATGTATATATTCAGTTTCAGCTAGCATGCCAAGACTGGAAGCGAACTTTAGTTGGCACGGTACATAGTTTCGCTTACATGGTTGGACTGGTATTTATCGGAGCATTTTCTGACAGGTGAGCATATATTATAGTTATATATCTTATTATTATGACCTCTGGGTTGATACAGGCTCACTTCCCATTATCAAACCGTTCTACATTAAAACTCTTGCTAGCCAATAAATAAAATATAAATAAAAATAGCACACAACGCAAGTGTCAAGAATGTATCGAGATATATAGCGATGATTATTCGGCAAAAGAATGAAATCAAAAAGTTGTGAGAGGAATTGAAAAAGTGTTTCACTTCCATGCAGCGTAATGTGGAACACGCCAGTTGGCGTGGTTGCTACAAATTTGCTATTCACGCTCAGGTCGTGGGTTCGATTCCCACCCAGGACAGATATTTGAACATATGTTCTGTTTGTCCTAAGTCTGGGTGTGCTTATCTGTATAAGTATATATTTACAAAAAGAAGAGTAGTATAATTATTATATCAACTATCTGGTTTCCTGGTATATGTCCCACGATATTATTATTACTATCTGTCCACCTTATTATCATCGACTATTTGAGCTGACGGAACAATTAACCTTAAGAATAGAATCTTTAAATTGGAGTTTCTCATGATTGAATAAATCCAGTCTCAATATAAGGCCATCGTGCTCACAAAGTCCTTACATATTTTTCATGGGCATGGCCATTGGACATATATTATGTATTTGTCATGAACTTAATATTGTGCGTATTATCATTTTTCCTTCCGGAAAGTGAACAAATATTGGTGAATACACAAAATACAACGTTTAACAGTCTTCTGTCTCATTCGCACACTCACTTTTCTGATGATAAGCAGCCCGTGACAGATCTACATAACGTCCCTTAAAAACGTTTCATAATATTTATTTTTTCACAATTCAATTCTGTTTATCATTTTCATGACATGTAATAATGTCATGAAAATGATTATAAAAAATATTAAATGTCTAAACAATGTCAAACTATGTCCAATCAAAAATATACTATAAACTTAACTTGAGTCAAATAAATAATTTGATCAAAATCATAATAAAATTGGACACAACATGCTGATTTTGACATACTGATTGCATGTCAAAATCATAAATTACATATTATCATGTAAAAATATTAGATTTGAAATGTATAAATTCATCAACGGAATAGAACGATTGCTCGATAAGCCATCGTTTTAACCGAGTTTTAAAACTCATTAAGGTTGGGGTTGATGCCAATTGGTAGTTTAGAATACACTGTGCAGCCCATAACATGAGTAGTTTTGGCTGTTTTAGTCAGTGTCCTCCGACGTCAGCTTATTGCTATGCCGTGTGCAATAGGTGTCTATCTCACTCCGCTTGGTATACAGGTCTATGTTTACCCTAACGTACACTGCAACTTGGTACACCACTATTGAAGGTAAAGTCATGATACCCAATTTTTGAAAGTGAGGCCTTGCGGATTCGTCTTGTGGTATATTCACTATCGCCCGGATGGCACGTTTCTGCAATCGGAATGCTCGCTCGTTCCCAGTCTGGAATAAATTAATATCAAATTACTACAGTTACAAGAATCATGCCTGTCTACTTCTGTAACCATCCTGAGCTAAGGTTCAAACCCCAAAGCAGATGCCCTCCGTCTTGTAGTCCTATTCAGTAGATGGGTTGAGCCTCCTATGACTTTATTGTCCGGTGAAGCAATGGAAGACAAACTGCCGCATATTAAAAAAAATATTAGAGCATTAACGGTACTCTGTCAAAAACTTTAAGAATAAAACATGATTATATGTATATTTTTCCAGGTTTGGCAGAAAAGCAGCTATAGTGGCCACAGGTGTGATCGGTGGACTGTGTGGATTAGCGCGGAGCTTTGTCACCTCCTACTGGTGGTACTTGGCACTGGAGTTTCTTGAGTCCGGGTTCGGTGATATATGCTCGGCTACTTTTATTTTAAGTAAGTAGATCATAAACGTCTAAACATGTAGTAATTAGACAAGTGAGACATAGTTCAAAAATGGATACCGCTATATCTCACCCTCCCAAATTATGTGTAAACGCTTCTAAATAATGATAAAAACAACAATTCGTATGAATAAATATCGCATCTAAAAAAATCAGTATTACCTAATTTACTGTATTGTTGGTGACTGTATCGTTTGTTAGTGGTAGTGTGTTCAACTGTAGCTAATAAGGTCCTGGATTCAAATTCGGAGTCGGGCCAAAAAGTATTATTGGATTTGTTCTGGTAAGAAAAACATTCGACATCAGGGCGAATTCTGGAAGTTTGTGGTGTTAAATGTAAATGGCTGGAAGAGCGCGTAAAGCACGTTACATTCCGGTCGTATTGGATAGCTCTCCTATCATATTATGAGCTTGAAGGAATTGGGCGTGCACCGTTGTTTGCGCTCACAGCCCTGCACTGTAATTGGTTCGCTTAAAAAATTAAAAATAATATAGGCCACTCTAAAATAGCCAAAATTTGACCATGATCTCTATTATTATTACTATTATTTACTTTAACTGTTTTAACTCTAGTGAAAGTGTAATAAGGGTACGCCAATAAGAAATAAGGATTTGCTACAACAGTAAACAATTTTGGGAATTTTATTTTTCGCGATTTTATTTTTCTTTTATTTTATGGATGTTTGTTATTGTACTCTATTTACCATTTCCTACATAAAATCCTTCGATTTCAATATATATATATACAAATTAGTATTTTTTATAATATATTTAATGATGCATTCAAGAATACAATTATCATTTATTATTTTTCCAGATATTGAAATAATAGCAACAAAACACAGAGTATCATACAGTTTAATATGTAGTTTAGGCTACGTTGTCGGCGGTCTTTTAAAAGCGCTGATAGCTTACTTAGTATCTGACTGGAGAGATTACTTACGAGTCCTCTACGCTCCAGCACTTCTTTTCTTCTTCTATATCTACGTAATCGATGAAAGTCCTCGGTGGTTACTAATAAAAGGAAAAAAAGAACAAGCTATAGCAGTCGTGGAAAAAATGGCTCGTAAAAATGGAGTCAAAATAGACCAACACGTTTTAGACAACTTAGTTTGTGAAGCAGACAAGGAGGGACACGTGAAATTTTTGAAAGTTCTGCACAATACATTCACGTCTTCAACATTGCTTAAACGATTCATTGTATGTGTTGTCTGGTGGATCACAGGGACATTTGTAAATTATGGAATGGCAATAACGTCTGTTTCACTTCAGGGAGATAAATATTGGAATTTTGCTTTAGTGTCAATTATAAGCCTTCCTGCGACCTTAATATCAATGTTTCTGCTTATGAAGTACAAAAGAAAGTTTCCTCTTATTATATCGTTCTTGATTGCTGGTGTATTTTGTATAGGACAGCCGTTTTTACCTACAGGTGAGTCATTTAAGTTAGTTCATATTAATTTTATCAAACATTTGTATATATATATATATACATACATATATACGATTATTTATTTTACCTATTTTTATTGGCGCTCTAGAGCTACAATAATTTCATGTCATTGGAATCATTTGCCGTTGCCGTGTTGGTCTTCCTATATATAATGTATTAAAAGAAACATAGCAAACTCAGTCAAATTAGGTATCAGGGTATGAGAATGTCCAGGTGCCATAACCACACAGTTTCATCAAAAAGTAGTGTAAGTAGCATAAGGTAGTGAATCTTATGCTTATGCAATAAAGTTGAAAATCTATGGCAAAAAATTGACAAATTGGGGTAGCTTGATGTGCTGGCGTCTGTACATGGACAACATCCTCACAACCTAAAACATGTCAGTGTGCCTGTCGGTGGAGAGAAAGAAGTAGTGAAAATTTTCCAAAAAAGAAATATTATATTGAAGCAGACAAGGAGGGACACGTGAAATTTTTGGATGTTCTGCACAGTACAGACGCCAGCACATCAAGCTTCCCCAATCTGTCAAATTTCCCCAATTGAAAATGAACCTTATGCTTTTGTGATAAAGTTGAAAATCTATGAAGGAAATTTGACAGATTGGGGTAGCTTGAGGTGCTGGCGTCTGTACATTCACGTCTTCAACATTGCTTAAACGATTCATTGCATGTGTTGTCTGGTGGATCACAGGGACTTTTGTCAGTTATGGAATGGCAATAACGTCTGTTTCACTTCAGGGAGATAAATATTGGAATTTTGCTTTAGTATCAATTATAAGCCTTCCTTCGACCTTAATATCAATGTTTCTGCTTATGAAGTACAAAAGAAAATTTCCTCTTATTATATCCTTCTTGATTGCTGGTGTATTTTGTATAGAACAACCGTTTTTGCCTGCAGGTGAGTAATTTAAGTTAGTTCATAAATATATCTAATGCGTAATATCTCAGTTTTATATATATATATATATACGATTATTAATTTCACCTATTTTTATTGGCGCTCTGGAGCTACAATAATTGCATGTGATTGGAATCATTTGCCGTTGCCTCGTTGGTCTTCCTATATATAATGTATTAAAAAAAACATAGCAAACTCAGTCAAATTAGGTATCAGGGTATGAGAATGTCCAGGTGCCAGCAAATCCAACTACCCCAATCTGTCAATTTTTTGTTATAGTTTAATGCTTTATTGCATAAGCATAAGGTAGTGAACCTTATGCTTATGCAATAAAGTTGAAAATCTATGGCAATAATTGACAAATTGGGGTAGCTTGATGTGCTGGCATCTGTACATGGACAACATCCTCACAACCTAAAACATGTCAGTGTGCCTGTCGGTAGAGAGAAAAAAGTAGTGAAAATTTTCCAAAAAATAAATATTGTGTTTAGGCCCATAATATTAATTGACTAAACAATATTAGATCTATAAATAGCTATGTCATGGATCTAAAAAAGCCTTACTAACCTACTAATATTATAAATGCGAAATTTTGTGCTTATGGATGTGTGCATGTTTATTACTCTTTCTCGCATAAGCTACCAAATTTTGTTGAAACCGTTGAACCGAATTTTGATGAAACTGTGTGGTTATAGCTTATAATAATATATCCGAATAACAGGCTAAAATGTTTTGTTTTTCTTTTTCAGATCTAACCTGGCTATCAATAATGATGTTTATGGCAGGAAAGATGATGTCAGAGGTTTGCTTTGGTATCACTTACTTGTATACATCAGAACTATTTCCTACTTACACCAGAAATTCTATGCACGCGTTATGTTCCTCGTTGGGAAGAATTGGATCTATAGTGGCACCGCAGTTACCGTTACTGGTAAATTTGTGTTTATAATCATTTTTAATAACTTACCTACCTTTTTATTTATATTTTCATTCTGCTTTTTAAATAGTTTTAAGATTTTATCAAAATATTGATTTACTACGATAACATTATTAAATAAAAAGATTTTTAACTAGTCAATGTCCAAATCAATTCTTAGAATTGTTATTAGATCACGGTTAACATAAATTATTTATTTAATTTTCATTTATTTATTTGTTCTTACATCTATCATTATAGGTAGACAGTCATGTGTTAGAAACTAGTATAACTAGGTACTCTGGATATCCAATAAGTGATAAAAATCTCTTTCATTTAGCTACATCCTAATAATATTACAAATGCGAAAGTTTGTGAGTAGTATGGATCTGTTAATCTTTCACGCAATAACTACGAAACGGATTTTTATGAAATTTTGTAGTAAGATAGCTTATATTATTATAGAGACTCTAATTTATAAGATTTAACGCGGGTAAAACCGAGGAGCTCAACTAGTTTTTCATAATTGTATTCAGCCAATCTATGGGATCTTTTCCTATTGATAACATGTTACCAGTCGTGTATGACATCAGTTTATTGTAGCTAGCGAGTGAACAGACAGAGTTTGCGCGGTCCACCTTAGGTTGTATCTTTGCTTACCATAAGTTGAGGTTGTGGTCAATTTGGGCTAATAACCTATACGCAGTAGGTACATATTGAAGGCGAACTATCAATATTTTCTAACTACGTTAAATAAAACACGTGAAATTGAGCGTGATTGAGTGTTTTTTTCGGGATAAAATGTTATTAATTACAACTTTACATATTTTCTTCTTTCCAGACTGTCTACTGGGTTGGTTTGCCATCGTTTATATTTGGTGCAACTTCAATATTTGCCGGACTTATAACATTCATAATACCTGATTTGTCCAACGCTACTCTACCTGACACCGTGAAGGAAGCGGAAGCATTGGGAAGTAACAATGCAGATAAATCTTTAGATATTCCACAGAAACATGATAAAAATGGTGTAAAAAAGACTTATGAAATGACAAATCAACTTTTTGATTGGAATGAATGATAGAGATAAGGCTGGCACAATATAACACTTGTTCTGGAATTTCCACTCGGTTCCTTTGTTGATCGAACCTCGTGTATACCAGGTTGTTGTATACCGGGTTGAGTGTAACCGTTTTTTAAGCTTTACAGTCGTTCTCAAAATGATTATGGATTATGATAATTTTACTGCTGAAATAATTCATTAAAATAATAATAATTCATAATGAAAGTTATTTAGTACTAACAAAATTATTTATACTTAAGCTTATAATGAAGCAGGGAAGTCTAATACAGTATTAAGCTTATATAAGACTCTAGGTTTAAAACGATGACGCAGTTCCTCCATGTCATCTATTTTATTACTTAAATATTGTAAAATTCTTTAATAAATAAATAGTTAATATTTACTACTGTTTTTAAATTGAATAATATATTGTCAATTTTTTACTTTAAAGGCACTTTTTTAGTTCGGTTTACGAACCCTCGACGCTAAGTGACACCTGGACTCCACCCGTTGAAGACTCTTTTAATAATGTTCTCCTTTCCACTATTTCTATCAGCTCTAGTAAAGTCCGTAAAGCGCTCAAACTGCTCGATCCAACTAAAGGGCCTGGCCCAGATGGTATACCTCCGTTATTTTTCAAATCCACAGCAGACACAATATACTACCCCCTGTACATTATTTATAACAAATGTCTTGAAGAGGGAGCATTTCCAGTTGCTTGGAAGACCGCTAACATTACACCGGTATTTAAAAGTGGCTCTAAAAATGACGTTGAAAATTATCGTCCTATATCCATCTTAAATGCAGCGTCAAAGCTTCTCGAAAGTCTTGTTCATGATGAAGTATACCCTATGTTACATACCATCATTCTACCTCAGCAACATGGTTTCGTTAAGCGCCGATCGACAAACAGTAACCTCCTATGTTTTACGAACACCATATTTGAAAATATGGATAGAGGAGCCCAAACAGATGCTATATACACTGACTTTCGAAAAGCTTTCGACAAAGTGGATCATGAGCTACTTCTAAATAAATTAGCATTCAATGGTATCAAGGGAAATTTGCTGCGCTGGTTTTCCTCTTATATATCCAACCGAGTGCAAACAGTCGTTGTGAATGGGCATCAGTCCGGAAATATACAGGTCACTTCAGGTGTGCCACAGGGATCGATTATTGGGCCACTACTTTTCATACTGTTCATTAATGACATAGACAAATGTTTCTTGCACTCTAGATTTCTTTTGTACGCAGATGACCTAAAAACATACAGAATTATTAACACCATGGATGACTGTAACCTTTTCCAACAAGATTTAGATAGGTTGTCTACATATTGTTATCATAACAAACTTCATTTAAGTATACCTAAATGCAACAGTATCTCATTCACCAAAAACAAGAGGAAAATTAATTACATATATAAGCTCAACAATGTCGATCTAGCACATGTCTCGTCAATATGTGATCTTGGTGTCCTAATGGACTCAAAGCTACACCTTGATGTACATATAGAAAGCATTGTGAACAAAGCCTTTCAGATGTTCGGTTTTGTCATGAGAGCGAGCAAGGACTTTAAAAACGTATCCACATACCTAATTTTATATAATACACTAATAAGATCTCAATTGGAATATGCATGCTGTGTGTGGAATCCACTTTATAGCAAATATGTTGATCAAATTGAAGCTGTACAACGTAAGTTTCTTAGATTCATGCACTATAGATGCCACCGTGGTCGTCTAAAATACCCGCAGTTACTGAGTAGATACAAGATGCTTTCTTTAAAATGTAGACGTACTCAACTGGAAGCTATGATGCTTCACAAAGTTTGCCATAATAATGTTGACTGCACCGAAATCAACAATAAATTATGTTACTCAGTTCCAAGAACAGTTCACCGTCGAGAGGTTAGGGCGCGCACACTATTTGCAGTTGGGTCTTGTAGAACCAACGCTGGTGTACGCGCTCTCATGCATCGGTTAGTGAACGAATACAATATCCATTTCAATGAACTTGATATTTTTGCATGTTCTATGTACCAATTTAAGAAAAAGATCATTGAAGTGCATGGCGGAAATAATTAACCATCGTACTACTCCACTATTCTTAATACACACAAAATATTTTTATATAATTACCTTTTTTTTTTTTTTCTCTCTTTTCTTTAATAATGTGAAATCCAATCATTCATTACTTATTACTAATTTATTACTTTTCTATCTTTGTAACTTTTTTTTTTTCTTTCAATCTAATGTGCTTGCATGATAATACTAGGCTATAATACTTGTTGTGCCTCTGGTTTATATTTCTTAAATATTATTATCGCAACCTGTGGAAAATGTGGTTGGAAATACATTTCATAAAATTATATGTTTAGAATTAAGTACCTAATGCTCAATGTATATCTGTTTGTTTTCCCGAATAAATAAAAAAAAAAAAAAAAAAATCAGGATATCGAGCTAGTGGCAAGCACAAAAGGTTTGTCAAGTAGTCGGTCAGTATTTTGTTAGTATAAGATATCATATTAATGTACTCCGAAACTCTTAATGTTTCATTGCAATTTGTCTAATGATTTGTTTCTATCGTGATATTGGATTAGTACATGAGTAACGACTATATTATTAAGATCTATAATAAATATGCACGTGTAAGGACCAAAACACCACGTTTTTGTTTTTTAAACGCGCCGTCGATGCGCGTTCATATTCAGCAGAGCAGTTTGTTTTTGTTTGTATCGATACAAATGCGATGCTAACGCGCGTGAATATCGCTACAAACGCGCGTCAACAGCGCGCTTAAAAAACGTTGTGTGCATTAGCCCTAAAATGTTAACTCCAATCCAGACTATAAATAAGAAACAAACTTGACTACTATCCTTTCATATAATCTCCTCAGACCGTAACATCTCTTTTTCGTTTATATATAGTTATTGAAGATAGTTACATAAATATGTCTACATTAAAGGAGTAATACATACACTACCTAAGTGCAGGTGTAAATTTTAGTACACCTGCATTAGTAGCGCCTGTTGTACTTCATAGCTTTAAGTTATTATTAGTTTGTAGTGATTCTAACAATCGGTAGCTGCTACAGATAACATGTCCAGTCCGACGACGTACAGCGATGCCTTATATGAAGAAATTTGCTATTTATATTCTACCCAAGTGGGTGTACATATATTGCGTCATTTTACCGACAGGTAGCTATGCAATTAAAATTTTGCTGTCATAAAATCTGACGAATATAGATAATGTGTTCTCAAATCAAATGGAATCAAATCAAATCAATGGGAATCAAATGGTGAGCATATTTAAAATATACATACATAATTAAGTTATAGACAGGGTATCAGAATCTGGTCAAGTACATCAGTGAGTAATAATAAAGTAGGTAAACACTATCGTAAATAATAAAAAAAAACCTCTAAAATGGGAAATATGTGCTGCAACTAGGGTCTAGCAATAATATAATATTATAGACCTCATTTTACATTAAACATTTTTGCCAAAATAAATGAAATGATTTTATACTTTTTAGAACATTCGTTTTTGTTTTTATATAATTAATAATAATATCTCGGGACAATGTCACACATATCATCCTAGCCCCAAACTAAGCAAAGCTTGTACTGTGGGTACCAGGCGACGATATACATACTTATATATAGATAGATAAATACTTATATACATAGAAAACATTCATGACTCAGAAACAAATTTACGTGCTCATCACACAAATATCTGCACTTACCGGGATTCGAACCCAGGACCACCAGCTTCGTAGGCAGGAGCACTACCAACTAGGCTACGGTGACCTACGTAATTAGTGTTACAGTCTATATTATTTTTGGTTAGTTAAGGAAACAACGAGAAATTATTTTTGTTTTCTGTAAAAATGGTACTAATAATATATTCCTGTATTATTTTATAGTCGAGTTCAATTAATTTGCAAGACCGAAAATTGAGGAATTCTTTGGAGGAGACCTATGCCCAGCAGACTCTCTTTTGGCGGACTTGATGATCATTATGGAATTCCCAGTACTATTACATATTAATTACAGTTACATTGTAATCAGTAATTAAAATACTATGAAATAGATTACTTAAGTAACTAATTACAATGAGTGAACAACGCAACAACTGTAATTAATTATTTACAAAGTAGTAGTACGAAAATTATAGATTCCACTGACGCAAAAGAGGGTAGGGATATTAAAATTTTAAAATACTACAATTTCTCCCTATTTATTAAATATTTGAAGTTGTCTGCTGCTTTCTGCCAAAAAATTACTTTTATATCAACTATCTTGACTCACCACTCTGGTTCTCTGGATCCGGACTTAGATCTATTTCAATGTAGTCATCCTCCCTTGACTTCGTTGATGGTATTTCGCGAGATAGCGCTAGCTTATTATTTCCTTTACTAGTAAATTTTTAAATGTACCATATTCTGACGGGCCAATTAAAGAAGTCCATTTTGACTTTTTTAAATTTGGGATGGGAAATAGCAAGTTAAAGCAGCATTTGTAGCTTGAAATCCTAATTTTTACAAAAGTTCTATTTAAATATAAAACTTATATAAGTAAATATAAAGAAACCTTAGAAGGTAAGTTTCAGTCAGAATACTGCAGTATTCTTTGGATCTTGATTCGGCAGGCAAAGGTCATGGCCCATAATCCGACCCGGTTCAAAAATGTTTTTTGTACAAAAACGAAAATAATGGTAAATAATGCAGGCATAACCCACTGTTCATTATATGTAAAAAGAAAAAAATAATTCAATGGAGAGATCTTGCAGTAGACCGATCAAAATTGGATAATAATTAGCTGCACCAGCGGTTTCGCCCGTCTTTAAATTATTTTATCCCATGGAAAAATGTCACTGGGATAAAAAGTTTACTATGTCCGTCTACAAATCTAATATGTAGGTATATACGATATATTTTTTTGTCTATTCATAGGAATTTGACATGACATGATAGATAAAAAATAATTAAATAATGTATTTTCTTAATCTATGCTATGCACCTAAGGTATTAAACAAATACTCATTCTTTACATGTATACTACGGGGCAAGCAATTTAACCAAAATCGGTTCAGTAGTTTAGACTTGAAAATGAAACAAGCAGACTTACTTTGCCCTTGTTTTGTTAAATAAAAATATCATCGTGACACTTAATAAGCAAACTCGTTCGGTCAGGTAATAAATAACACGTATATTGCTGTCTCGGTCTCACCCGAGCTTTGTTGCGGTCGCGCAATAATACAATGTATTATATTTTATTTCATGATCCCCATCGGCCACAGTAATGCACCACTTACCATTGAAAAGTATAATCATTTGTCTTTGATTCCCCCCATATTTCATTTCTGTACGCCGTAGGTATATTTTTCATACTAAATGGGCCATTACCTTTGTAAACTTTGTCTTTAAAGAGAGTATATTTGGCTAAAATATCCCTTAATCTAGCTTATAAATCTCAATCGCATCAGCGACCGGTGATTACTTGACAGGTACGCTTTATAGATACTTTCTCATAAACTAAACTAAACTATAATTGATCAGTTACGTATATGTACTACCAATCAATGTAACATGGACCTAAACTATATTCCCGATTAACTGACATTTAGATTACTGCTCAACTCCCTTGGATAGTAGCGTGATAATATGTAGCCTTCGTCAACACGCTAACGTTTTCAAACAAACGAACTCTGCATCTTTATGATATTACCTAGTATAGATACAGCAAGTAAATACATCCCATTTTCATAATTATAATTACAATGTGATTGAACACTATGTAATTAGGTTACATTGTAATAAAATAATTTGTAATTAAATAATTCTAATTGCAATGTAATTGAATACTATGTAATTTGATTACAGTTTAATTAAATTGCAATTCAATTATTAATTAGAGTACATAAGATTCAGGCTTCTAGGTATGACATATTCCTCCAATTGATGAACACAATTGCTTTATGTATATCGTTTGGGTAGTCACGAACAAGTTACAGTAGATTAAGGTTGCTAAAATACGATGCAGGTTGAAACAAAATATTTTATTATTTCATTTTAAAATAGAAATACAATTAAATACTTGGTCTCCCAACTTGTGGCCTTAAATTAATATTAATGTAAATTATGTTCCAAAACTTAATATGTTCGACTACCTTGTTTGTCCAGCCGCTTCCCACTTATGGCAAATATTTATAGGGTGAGAGCGATTATTTATTATAAGTCAAGTTTATAATATGTATGTATATTTAAACATATATAAGTATGTTTATCAGTTGCCTGGTTGACATAGTACAGGCTCTGCCTAGTTTGGCAGCAGATAGCAGTGTGTTAGTTATCCCTATAGATATTTACTTATATCATATTTATTTTTTTTCTTTTATTAAGCGAGTAAAATACTATATATTAAATATATTTAAACTTACTTGGTATCAGAAAATATAAGTATTCAATTAGTATAGCGAGGTGACTCCGCTAATTGCTTATTTGTGAACAATTACCAACCGTTTCAATCTCTTCTGGAGATAGAAATTGTTGGTAAAGTACAAATATAATTAATCACGTCAGTTACCATTCAAAGTTTTCCCTATGTTAGCTCCTCTTCATTGTAATATCCAATACCTTAATTAATGTTTTTGCTGACAATTTGTACGTAATTTCTGTAAAAGATCTCAGTATGTGCAACGTATCTGTTAATTGAGTTTCCAACGCAGTTAACAGATGTATCGGATTTATTAATAAATCGACTGAGCTATCCATAGCATTCGAGTAGTATCTATACTATACCACTTTGTCTGAGCAGTGTTAATCATCTGGTTGGGGCTTTATACCAAGGACAACGCAAGTTCCATTCCTACATCGAATAATCTATGTATAAGATATAAGATCTATATGATACCGCAGCAAGATGCATAAATGAGGGTACTTGAACAAAAGTAAAACGACCAGCGCATCTGCATGTACCAGTAGTACATATTATGATACTTGTCCAGATTGCATAACTCCAAAATCAAAATTTGTGGTATTCGCGGCGCTTGAACGAGTGCGATTGCGCAATAAATCCGGTTCCAGTTACGACAAAGTGTCGGTAGAAAGCAACGCCATATACTCGTAATTTAGCGCGGTTGGCAAATGCTTGCTTTTCACGTCGGATGTCGTGGGTTCGATTCCCACCCAGGACAGATATTTGTGTGCATGAACATGTTTGTTTGTCCTGAGTTTGGGTATAATTATCTATATAAGTATGTATTTACAAGAGAAAAGTAGTATATGTGGTATATCAGTTACATGCATAGTACAAGCTCTGCGTAGTTTGGAATCAGATGGCCGTGTGTAAATAATGTCCCAGGATATTATTATTATTAATAAGCGTATCGTATGGAAGTTTCCAAAAACAGGAGCATCATTGACATGTTCCTGAACCAATGAATTTCCTGAGAAGTTCTGGAAACCTTACTCAAAGACAGAAACATGACAATGTACCCATAAAATCGGATAGATGTTTTTTTATTTCGTGCAATGAAGGGTCAATGAAGGATCTACCCTTCGTTACATAAAATAAAAAAAAACAGTACCTATATAAAATAAAGCTTTATATTTTTAATTGGCGGTCTTATCGCGTAATAGCGTACAACCGTAGGATGGACTAGTATAAATTGCAAATGTCAGGCAGTTGGTGGCGTACTACAGAGTACAACTCTGTAGTACGCCACCAACTACCTAATAATATATATACCACATAGATTAATGTAATTCCATACATACATATTCATATATAAACTAGTATAATAAATATTTCATAATACATTTTGTATCCATAAATAAATAAATAAATTTATATTAAAGTAGAAACAGAAAATAAATATATTCAGTTCATTTATGCAGAAAAAATATATCAGACACAGAATATATCCATAATTAGCGGAATAAAAAAAGGCTAAGTATAAAACAATAAAGTGTTAGTTTAACTTATCATCAACGAATTGTGTGTATATTCTATATGTTTAATGCACTATGTGGAATAAGTCTTACACGTGAATAAGTAAATACTCTGTGCATTGCTGCATATGTCACGTGATACAGATTGTGCGCGTATAATTGCGGCGTTGTACTGTGCCGATGCAAGCAATTTTCAATTTGGCCGCGCCCGCCACCTGTGAATGTTGTTGTAATATTCATACTGGGCCAATGCAGAACAATCGTAGTTTAGGAGGTAGTGATTGTCTATTACCTACTGTTATTAGAATGTATATATAGGGCTTGTATTATTTATGAAAATCGTAATATTTGTAATGAAGTAATGAAATGAAATATATTTATTCGCCAGAAACATGGTTAGAAGATGTTATATAAAGTTGTACAGGTTCAGCATGTTACGCCGATTTGACGGCATGCAAATTTAAGTAAGATAAGCTATTAATTATTATAAAGTAATTGAATAATTTATAAAATAACATATACAGCATCTATACAATAATAATATACCACATTGATTAATATGTCTATTATATCTTGTAAGTTTAAAATCTAATTAATAATATATATAAATGTTTCTAATGACGTGAGTCGTTGTGTATCTAGCTCCTAAATTTAGACCGAATAGAATTCCTAGACAGAGAATTAGCACCGCAGCTTGTAGAACAGACACCAGCATGACACTGTTCATATTGTATATTATTATGATTAAGAAATGTAAGTATGTAGAACTCGTCTGCTCCTAAAAGCAGTATAGAATATCATGTCAGCCGAAATTCATCCCACTTCTCCACTATAGTCAATCTTACTCTTCGCGCATCCAGTGCACTTCAAGGGCCACGCCGTGTCTTTGGGATCGTTGCCGCGTTGTCGCAACTACTATATATTACTACAAACATGTTCTGACTATTTACAAGCGCTTTTTTAAAGTCTACGTGAATAAAACCTTTTTTATTCATTTATTTAACTCAAAAACCTAATAAAATGGCGAAGAGTGTAATCATATATCATAATAAACTCCTGGATTTAGGGTGGGAAAACTGTCAGGCAAACTGTCATATGCAGTTAAAATTATTAGACGGCGTAATGGTTTATTTCAGTTATTTTCATAGTATAGGTAGTATCCTATGGAATTCTTTTCTGGGGTAGCGCTGCGGACATTAACACCATATTTATATCACAGAAAAGAGCTGTATGAGCCATATACCAACTTGGTCCGCCAGTATATTTAAGAAAAATGTTTAAAGAGGTTAACATTCTGACTGCAGTATATACATATATGACAATCTAATTTAGTTGCATAAAAGTAAAGACTCATTCTGTAAAAGGAGTGCTACTCAGAATATAAATATTAGATATAAGCATAACCTTGTATTACATACCGGCCGTCTCCACAAAATAAGTAACTCTGGGACAATGTATACGATTCTATAACAAATTTGCCAGTGTTAGCAGATAAATGTCTACGAATCAGTTTTAAAGAACTATAAATGCCATATTGTGTAGCAGGGCTTATTACAAAACTTCTGATTATTTAAGTGAAATAACGGCTTGGGATTGAGTTGCTCTAAATTAACACACTTAAATACAATGTTTTATTTTATATTAAGAAATAAATATTTAAAGAACCTACTGAGTTATCTGGCATGTGTCTGGCAGGTGATGATGCATATCCCTCCAAATGATAAACACAACTTCATTTTAGAAATTTTATGACGGATCTTTGACCCGCTTTCTCTTGTTTTCGGCTATTGTACACAGAGAGACGCTGCTGCACATTTACTGGGAGATATTCCCTCGGAACGACTTTGTAGGACTGCAGTTTTCGGTTTTTGAGAACAGATGAAAAATTACCGGTATCCTAGTAAGGCTTCGCCAGGTGAAATGGAGTTCTCCAATGGGGGCTGGCACCAGCGTCACGAAGTTCAGCGCGTACTCGTGGATGTGACCACCGCGCACTTAGAACAGTTCTGCCTTAAGACCTGGAGACAATAAAAAGAGACATTAAAATCTGCACAGTGGTATCAGATGGGGGGTGAGTAGCAACAGTTAATACTTTAAGCGGCACACAACATATGTACATTGTAGTTAAATTATGTCTGATATACGTTAACATGATCGCAGCTGCAAGGGTAAGCGAAATCTACGTTAGAAATATTTTGTACCAAAATCGACAGCATTCATTAAAAATATAACCAATACATAAGTTGTCTAATAGATTTGCACGGCTTTTGATAAGATTACATTTGAAAAAGAATGTTAAATAACAATAATTTGCTATTAAACAATTTACTTATTACCACATTGTAGCCTAATCTTCAGTTTACAAAATAATTCTAAAATCTCCAATAGTCGTGCGTAATTTATCTATAATAATATTATTAACACACGGCCATCTGATTCCAAACCAAGCAAAGCTTGTACTATGGAAACCAGATAACTGATATACTACATATACCATTTTTCTTTTGTAAATACATACTTTTATCGATAATTTACAACCAGACTCAGGACAAACAGACATGTTCATGCACACAAATATCTGTCCCGGGTCGGAATCGAACCCACGACCCATCTATTGTTAACACTTACGTATGTATAATGAATGTTGCAAATTTTGGTCCAAAAAATGTGTTTTGCACACATTCAGCATATCCAAGTGAGATACAGCATAGCACAGGTTTGCTCTATTAAAGGCTTGAAAAATGTTCCTAACTGTTTACACTCCAGTTACTAAAAAGCGATGTGTGTTTCTGGGTGCGATTGCCAGAGGACAAAGAGCATAGCAAGGAGTAGGCGTGTAAGTGATGCCGTGACTTACCGTCAGGTGCGCCGCACCGTATGGTTGTTTGTAACTGGCCCAAACGGATTTATATATAATTTACTGTTACAGAAACACATAAAACTGACTTCAACTTTTCTAATCAAAATACAAAATCAATATGTAGTGTTAATTACGCCCTCCCGCCCGCAAAAATGTGCACATGCAAGAAGGACAATATAAAAAGCAAATTACATGCGCCAGTACGATACCCAAATATATCGTACTGGCGCATGTAATTTGCTTTTTATATTGTCCTTCTTGCATGTGCACATTTTTGCGGGCGGGAGGGCGTAATTAACACTACATATTGATTTTGTATTTTGATTAGAAAAGTTGAAGTCAGTTTTATGTGTTTGTGCAAATATTTATAATATATTATATGCATAATATTTGTATATGCAAATTGCATCCCGGCATGATTAAACTGACAATTAGTGGAATTAACACTACATATTGATTTTGTATTTTGATTGTTATGGATTTCCGCAAAGTAACGCCTGATTCCATTACTTATTTTCAACTTTTCTCTTTAACAGCCGATTAGAACTATTTCGAAAGCACTCTTTATCGTTTAAAATGACAATTATAATTATCTGAGGCGCTCATAACCAGATGCTCTAACCGGTCCGTAAGTGATTGGCGAGGTTACACAATTAGGCTCGCGGTCAGTCCATAGATGCGTGACCGCCAAAGTGGTTCAATTTGTGAGCATCTCCGTGCTTCAGAATTCAGAGGGCACGTTAAGCTGTCGATCCCGGTTGTCGCCATTAGACAACAGTTGTTAAGCCATGTCAGAGGTCTACTGGGCGGCTTGAACAACTAATACCAGGGTAACTGCCCATACGATAAGTAGTCAGTACAATTATTACAATCGGTTCTCGTACAACTGAGAAATTGGGTAACATGTATACTGAAACTAACAGTCGAATTGATAATCTCTTTGCTTAAAGTTGTTTAAAAATTTACTACAATCGGTGTATCTATTTGGAAGATACATTTCTTGAGGTAGATATAGATAAAGACACAGATATAAGCTTCAAACTTAAAATGACCCTACACTTAGTATACGCAGTTTAAAATAGCATTTTCTTTCATCTTTACTTACTTACCGATGTGAATAGAAACCAAGATTCTCTCAGCGGAGAAAAATATTAAGAGCGAAATAAAAAGCGTACTTTAGTAAATAGATATCGGTTCTCTCAGATCTAATTTGCCACGTTCTTAGAAGAAAATGACGAACGGAAAAGGCACAGGTAATTCCTTGGTTGTCTGATTAGTTTTATTTTTTAACGATCTAAAATAAGATGGTTTTATAGTGAGAATTTTCTCACTTAAAAAGCCGTCTCCGAGAGGAATCGACTTTACAGAATACTGCGGTAATGCGCCAATCATTTTATATCGTGGTCTTGTACATGATTTAGTTCGTCAGAGCACAGCCACCAGCAAGTGAATCGGCTGTCACAAGCGTCCATAGGCTATGGTAATCGAACATCAGTATGCTTATTTAGTAACGTATGTATGTCTATAAGTCATATATATGTATTATGATTACTTAAGTAATAAAATTAAAATAAATAAATAAATTGTACACAGTAGAGTTTCTGCATTACTTTATTAATTATGGTAATATAAATTTCCCAGTTCTATGTCATCCTCAGATATGTTATGGAAAGGCGGAGTGTCATAACAAGCAAATATTTGCTTAAAATGGTGCTCTGAACACAATTTAATGTTTTTTTAAATACTGTTGGTGACAATAAACTATTTTGTTTTTGTATAATGCGAAACTCGACATAAGCCTGCAATGCAAATTTGGTGTAATACCACAGACAATGGGACATCTGTTATCATGTAGCGCGTGCCATTACAACTGCACGCTTAAAGAACTGATGGAAGCTACTCATAATGCGATTCTCGTGGCCACGTTATGGGCGGACACAATTTAGATTGCCATCGACTCGTTAAGAGGAAGAAGTCTGTCCAAGCATCACGAGAACATACGTCTACGGAAATTTTTGATACTTATGCTCTTAGCGCATATACTCAAAAACCCGATATCCCTTAAAACAATTTAAATGATAAAATAAACCGCACGGACGGACTAATTAAGTAACTTTAATAATGTATATGATTATATTTGTATACTGCATTATGAGTTTGACTAGTATATGTACTCCTATATTTGCACGACTTCAGGTCAGAATATGTTGGATATAACCTTTTCATTAAGATCTTATGTACCATATTTGAGCAAATAAATATTTGATTGATTGATAAGTGCCACGGCCGCCGGAACGCCACGGCTAAATAAAATTCATTATTTATTTCAACATTTGGTACCCCGTAATGATGTAATTGGTTAATCTTTGGTGAAATACATGACTGACTGGACCAATCTAATAAGGTTTATTCACAGGTAATGGTATTGAGTGTGTTTAGATTCTAGCATAATACAGTTTAGATTTTACTAAATGAATACCTGAAATAGTCTACTGTTGGACACTTGACATAATGACCGGTGCTTCGTTTCGGATTAAAGTGTCGTTGTTTTTTCGATGACCGCTGTTTTCTTTGACCTGCTTGTTACTAGAGTACTATTAAAGGGACAAGACATCAGCTAAAGCAAAACTCATGCTTGTCGTAATATCTGGGTTACGTTACCTAGTTTAAGCTAATTACAAGAATGGGTTCTCGTTCACTATAAACACAGCTTAACCCGTTTGTGACGAGAGTACTATTTAAGGGACAGCACACTAGCTAAAACATAGATGCTGGTCGCAATATCTGGGTTACGTAACTTTATCATGTCAGCCAAAGTACGTCCACTGCTGGACAAAAGCCTCCCAAAGAATGAGGGATATGCCATAATCGCCACGCTTGGCAGACGGGTTGGCGATCGCAGTTTGATGGTCATAGTTCACAGGTAAACGCTGCTGCCCGTTCTCTGGTAGTTATCCCCTCGGTCAATTTCTACGCCCCCCATGGGATGTGATGGGGTGATGATATTCTATGCCGTCACCACACAGCAAACGTAACTTAGATTAAGCTAATTACAAGAATAGGATCTCTTTCATTATAGACACAGCTTAACCCGCTTGTAACCAGAGTATTATTTAATGACAAAACGCTACCTAAAGCATAGCTCATGCTGGTTGTAATATCTGGGTAACGAAACCTACATTAAGCGAATGACAAGAATAGATTCTCGTTCACTATAGACACAGCTTAACCCGCTTGTGACTGGAGTACTATTTAACGCACGGCACCCTAGCTAAAGCAAAGCTCATGCTGGTCGTAATATCTGGGTTATATAACCTAGATTAAGCTAACTACACGAATTAGTTGTCGTTCATTAAGGTTCTAATCTGGGTCAGCTCCAGACATAAGCAAGTCCATTGAATTCCACTGAACATACGCATCGGTCAAAAATAATAACTTCTCGCTTTTTTCTAGCTTCTTATTACAATTTATTACCAGTTCACGCCTAGCAGCTTTTTCCCATCTTTATCCAGTACCTTCAAACAAGTCTATCATTGATCCGGGTTAAGATAAGTATCCAGTTATAAATGGCGAAGAGGCGATAATCTTCAAATTTAAATAATCCCGGAGTTGTAGCCGAGTTTAGAAGGGGCGCGGAATGTGATATTTTTTAAAGGAAGACGACTTCTGAATTTTGATTCGGAGCTGAATGTTCGGTGTTTTCGTATGATAAATTAAGTTGTTAGTTTTACTTCAAGTTTTAGCGAATACCTCTTGGAATACTAACATCATGAATTTCAAACAGTAACAAAGTCTGCTAGTAGCTAGTCAACCAAATACTTTATCAGAGAGCCATTGAAATTTAGGAAAGAGCAAATATATAGGTAAACATTAAGTACTAGCTGTGCCCCGCGATTTTACCCGCGTTAAATTTTATAAATTAGCTCCTGCTCCGTAGGTGATAGCGTGATAATATGTAGCCTATATGTTGAACCTACCTCTAAGTAATATTCATGCAAAATTTAAAGTAAATCCATGCAGTACTTTTTGAGTTTAGCCCGGATATACATACAGACAAACAGACACACAGACAAAAATTCTAAAAACCATATTTTTGGATTCGATATTGATTGTAGATCACGCCCCAAGTATCCTTTTAAAAAAATATTCTATGTACAGTTTTCACTTCTCTACGATTTTATTATATGTATAGATTTTGTAAATTGAGTATTTAATGTTCGGTTACAAGCTTTACTACTCCAGCTGAGTAGCTTACTACTAAGAGAAGTTCACATACATGATTAAAAGAAGGCAGTGTATCTTAAACTAAAATAGATCACACTCTAGTTGTTACAAATCATTGGATGTTTCTGCATACAGATGATGCGTGTATCAACAGGCAGCTTGAACTAAATTTTGATGGTTGTCACCATAACAGAATTGCAACTTATTAGTTGCAATTCTGTTATGGTGACAAACGTATGGTGTTAATCGTGAGGAAACCTATATGCCTGAGAGTTCTCCAAAAATATTAATGATGGCATGTGGAGTCTGTAAACCCGCATTATACCAGCGTGATGGAACTGCAGTGCAACATTAGCAATGTTGTATAAATATTAGATACACAGTTTAGTACTTATATATACCTAAAGTAAATATATACCTTAAAATAATACCTTTACGTTGTACTTTTAGGTATGTATATTATGTTAGATGGTGAATGGTCATCAACTCACATGCTAAATGCGACGACTGAGGCAAACCCTTCCCAATGGCAATATTATAGAAACCTATGTCCAGCTGTGGACGATAACAGGCTATATTTTTTAGGGTTCTGTAGCCAAATGGCAAAAAACGGAACCCTTGAAGATTCGTCATGTCTGCCTGTCTGTCTGTCACAGCCACTTTTTTCCGAAACTATAAGAGCTGTACTACTGAAACTTGGTAAGTAGATTTATTCTGTGAACCGCATAAAGATTTTTACACTAAAATAGAAAAAAAAACAATTATTTTGGGGGGTCGCCATACATAGAACAGAGACTCAAAAAATTTTTTTCGTCGTACATGTGGGGTATCTACGGATAGGTCTTCAAAAATGATATTGAGGTCCCTAATATTTTTTTTTTCTAAACGAATAGTTTGCGCGAGAAACACTTCCAAAGTGGTAAAATGGGTGCCCCCCCCCCTCTAACTTCTACAATAAGAGAATGATAAAACTAAAAAAAATATATGATGTACATTACCACGTAAACTAACAACGAAAATTGGTTTGAACGAGATCTAGCAAGTAGTTTTTTTAATACGTCATAAACCGCAATTAGCATTCATTTAATCAACTGAAATACTTGCTGCTATGGAACCCTTCATGTGCGAGTCTGACTCGCACTTGGCCGGTTTTTTAATGATTATTATTAGTAATAGACATATCCGCAACAGTTGAAATTATAGTAAAATACTTAAGTACTTAAGCTCATAGCAATAAAATTCGCAATAAATTATTTTGCTATTTTATGTTTATATATTTCTCTGTTTAGCTTGTCTCCTGTAAGACGATAGATTGAACCCTGATTACTTTACCCACCTCGAGCTGTCGCTCTATTATCGGGTAAAGCAGTGAAACTATTAATGTTATTTTTAACAAAAACATCATTTTCTTCTTCCTATTGCTAGGGTTGTTCCAGCCTTAATATATAAAATGTATTCAACGTGAGCATAGCCCCGGGTAGAAAGCAAGTTGTTTACATATTAGACTTAAGAAAATCTACAAAAAAATATTAATATCTCACAGTAGTTCACAAACCAATATTATTATAAAAGCTTTTATATACATCATTGCTCTTATCCAAACATAATTAACTCGAAATAAGCGAAAACCAACTTTAAATATTATAATAATTACAGCAGCACAAACACGAATAACTTTGGTAGTAATATTAATGGGCTCATAAACTTTATTGTCAACACCATAATAATTTTTGACTTGTAAATGAGTCCATTTATCTGTTTAATTCGCCCGTTATAATGCGACCGAATTGTTTTATGCAAATTTTTGTAAATCGACATGATAAGGTAATGTTTTATGAAGTACTGGCTGCGCCCCGCTGTTGTTACTACGATTTAGCGTTTATTGCAACCTTTTGTTAATACAGATTATAACCACTTGCTATTCCAAATTTCAACTAAATATTGTTTAGCCAATTTGGCGTGATTGAGTACTATTATCCAAACATATTATTAAATATTATATTTATAATACTACTAAAATTTTATTGTCAACACCATCATCATTTATAGTTGTTTATTTCGCCGTTTATAATGGGCATTATAAACGGCGAAATAAACAGATAAATGAACTCATTTTCAAGTTTAAATTTGAATTATGCTTTATTTGCAAATTGACATGACATTTGGTATTTTTTTATGGACTGCACTCTTATGTACTACCCGTGATTAAGCAATTTTTGTGGTGTTCGTGTTAATTCTATCTAGATTCCAAATTGATTTCCTTCAGCCATTTTTAGGTGATTGAGTAACGACATCAAAACACACAGTTTTTAACATTTATATTATTAGTATGATAGTTTGTAGAAATTTGTCACATAGCTGAAGGACAACTTTTTATAATGTATAAAAATATCGAGTCTACTATTACTCAAACTGAGGCAGGGTCCAACCACTAGACTCATAGAAATAGCGCTTTAACACATTGAATGCCAACTACGCAATATTGCGTAGGCAGTAGTCATGCTAGGTGCCAACTACGTAATACAACGTAGCACTTTCTTATAATTTAAATGGGTGTTTGTGTTATTAGGCCTCCTAGAAAGGACGTTTTTAGGTTCGTTGGCATCTCAAATAAGACATGACATGAAAAACAAGTAACTTTATTATTTTAAAACTATTTAAATCACAAAATTTCTAAGGCACTTTGAGGCAAAAAAGTATAGTTTTATAATGAGATCAAAAAATTAGTTTTATAACTAATGAGATCGATAATTATATTTAAAAAAAATACAGGAACTTCTAACAACAACAATAGAATTTTTATATAAAATTATGCAAAACGTGGATCAGTTTGGTAAGTGTAGAAACAGTTGACAACACACAAGGCAGGCATTTCCGGGCAAGTGGCACATACGAAAGATGACTCCTTTCGTTTTTTATTTTTGGTGCAGACAAGGCTTTGCTGGAACAGCCTTCTTGGCAGTAGGTGGGAGCTTTTCTAAGTAATGAAAATTTCTCATCTTGACACAACTTTTATGACCAGCTGGCAATGCAGGTGGTACAGGTGGTAATGGCGATGGGTCTGCTTGATCTTGTTCAGGCTGTAGTGGCGGTATTTGTGGTCCAGGTGCTTCTACAACTGTAGGAGTAAGATCGCCACAGTTCAGTCCCAGTAGATATTTTACGAAATCTTCCCGAAACTTCAAGAGCCGTAATTTGGATGTGCGGCGGTCTTTCAAACGTCGCAATCTATGCGCGTTTTGTACGTAAACCTCAAAGATGCACATCTTTGAGGTTTACGTACAAGACGCGCATAGAGCTAATTTTTTATGCCATCTGAGTGTATTTCTGAGGCAAGAGTAATACGAGACCATCTGGTCGCCTCTATCAATACCAGACATGCCTAGATTAGGCCTTGTCAAATCCGGGGAGTTGTAAAAATTGTCTGCGTATATTATGTGACCTTTTTCTAAATATTCTTCCATTAGATCTAGTATAACTTCCGTGCTGTGCAGAACGCCAGGTGGTCTTTCACTTTTCCCTTTATAAACACGTATTTTCATGACTATCCCCGAAGACTCGCAGAGTTCGTATAATTTTATGCCGTATTTATGTTTTTTATTCTTGATATACTGTCGGAAAACTAATCTACCTCTCCACAGAACCATCGACTCGTCAATACTCAGATTAGCTTCAGGATAGTAGACATTGGCCATAATATTGTTGAATCTGTCTAGTATCGGTTGTATTTTATGAAGTCTTGATGTCGATACGTCGTCATTCTCAGGAAAAGGGACAGAAGATGAAATAGTCTTCTACGCAATACTACGTACTCGGCACCCCGTTTAAAAATGTCATGTTTGGTGCCAATCTACGTAATAATGCGTATGCGTAATATTGCGTAGTAGGCACCACACATGCCATTTTTAAACAGGGTGCCCAGTACGTAGTATTACGTAGATTACCATTTGTATGGTGGGAACCAATGATGACCTGACCATATATTTGGCATTCAATGTGTTAAGAATAAATACTGCTATGTTTCACAGATAATCATACCGTAGCCATCGGACGCTTGCATTACGTGAGACATTGTTAACCGTAAGAGATATCATGACCACTTACGTAATAACAATTAACTTAGTACAGTTACAATTTCCTTAAACGGTAACCTTTAAAAGAGCGCTCACCTCATCTCATGATTAAGACATGAAAGCGGCTCGGCACCAACCACCGCAAACTTCTCTTGTCAGGCTTGCGGCAGGCTATGTCGCTCTCGCATCGGATTGTTTAGCCACAATAAGAAATGTCTCTTAGACAATGCGCCGTAAATCGTCTGTAACAGACGCAAAGGGCATATATATATATATATACACTATTCGTGTACGTTTATAAGCAAAATAAAACAATCACCAATATCAAAGAATAAACTCTGCCAAACTGGCTGGCGGCAGTGACCAACCGGAAGTTCCCGCCACATCTGGCCGCTGACGTCACTAACCGGAAACACCGCCACTCCTCGTTTCCTGACCACTCTGGAAGCTTGAAATGTGAACGATTTTAATTATTTACTTTAAAATTGTGTGTGAGAATTTTGTTTTGGGAAAAATGAGATCTTTTTTTAATAAATTAAATAAAAATGCTTAGTGTGTGAAAGTTAAAATATAGCTTTTCAAGTTAAAACGTAGATGCTCTATTAATAATAATTCAATAAAACTGAGGAAGGTTTAGGGTTTAAGAAAAAATAATGTATATGTAGAATTGTACAGACGCCAGCACATCAAGTTACCCCAATCTGTCAAATTTACCCAATTGAAAGTGAACCTTATGCTTTTGTGATAAAGTTGGATGTCTATAAAAGAAATTTGACAGATTGGGGTAGCTGGATGTGCTGGCGTCTGTACACTAAAATTTGTACTACCCATGTTATTATAAACATTAACATATTTGTACAATTCTCTTAATCTTGGATAGTCTATTAAGACGTAAAAATACGTCATAATGTATTGTTATTATATAATGTGCAGGGTGCACCAAGGTAAATTCATTTTAAAATGGAATCGTTACAGATGTTACATAGTAATGATTTATATATTTTTTTAATACACCAACATCTGTAACGATTCCATTTTTCCAAAAATATTAAGATAATTTGGAAAATGGAATCGTTACCGATGTTGGTGTATTCAAAAAAATATATAAATCATTACTATGTAACATCTGTAACGATTCCATTTTAAAAATATTAAGAATATTTTGATAAAAAAATATATAAATCATTCTTGCGATAAAAGAAACCGTTATCCAGTTTTTGTTTCAGTTTCAGCCGAAGCCGTAACTTATTTACTATAACGACTTTTAAATCATTAGTTTTTGTTCATTTAGGCAGTGATTTGATGATTTTATAATCGAGTTTCTATAAGAGCTTCTATTAGATCGGGATATATTTCGTAGTAGTAATATTCAACCTTCAGAGAACAAACATTAAAATAAATATCACTAACCTGATTTGAAGTAGAACCGTCTAAACAGTTGTCTGTAAACTGTCAAATAATCATCGCCACTATACCGTCTTGTGATTGGACAAGGGATTGTTGTCGGCCGTAGCTATCAAAGCAGGTATGTACGACAATAATCCTGTAGTTCAACTATTACTAACAAAATTATATATATTTCAGAAATATCTTAAAAATAATAACACAATTTTCACCTAAATTATATTGACTTAAACATATCTTCTTGAAAATACTATTTTCTTTGCAAATATTGATATTGACTTTACTTTGATTTAGTAATCTTTCTGTTTGAACAAAGTTTTAGGTTTTTATTATGTGTCACGAATTGATGTTTGAAATTGGCTTAGTAGTCATTTATTTTGCATTTAAATATTACTTACCTAGTTAAAATAATAAACCACGTGTGGGAAAGAGCTAAAGCCACGCCAGGTCACTTCGTGCCTCGAGTTGGATTATACATAGTTGTTCTGAGTTTGGATATGCGTCCGTTAATTCTATAGTTGTAAAGGACCCCGCAACATAATCCCTAAAATGTATTACCATCGATTAAATATGCTGTATTTTTTGGACAAACTTTAACTCATACAACACGCTTTATTGCAAACAAAAAGGGCTTCGTTTTCTAGACTTTTACGTACCAAAAGAAGTGAGCGTATGTTAATAACCGTAAGCCGACCTCTGGTTCACTTCACGTCGCCGCGCGGCGCCATGGTAAAGATTGCTTTCGGAGGCTGCACAAAAGCTCGTCGTTTTATGCAACTGAAAGTCCTATTGAAATTCACTGAAACCAATTTTGGCAGCAAATTGGAGTTATTATTTATATTTTGACAGACTTATTATTTAATAATAAGCGATCGCTAAGGCGGGCTTTGTCAAAATACTAGTACAAGAATCAAAATCAAAATTGAAAATGAGCTATTTCATTGACTATTACCAATCCATTCATGTTTTAATCCAATTAAAGACAAAGATTTTGGGTCCATATTTTCAGTCGTCGCAATCAGTGGTAATTAGTCGGCTCTTAATTTGTTCTCATTAGGCTGATTGCGTCAATTTGACGATCGTCTTAACGACGCATTGAAATTTCACTTCAATCGTGTTTTGATTGATTTATGATGATTTGAATAGGATTCTCCATTATGTCATTGCAATATTTAGTGAATGTTATTTGAATTGTAATTTAAAACTAGTTCTATTCATTCCTGTAATTGTTTGAAGGGAAAGTGGTCAAACTTTAGGATTTTTTGTCTGGGTTATATTAACTTCCATAACTCAATAAAAACTGCGTACGTTGCTTAAATAGTTTATTATTTAGGTGGCCAGTTAACGTTATTATAATATAGTCGTGGAGTAGATTCTCACCAGTATTTTTAACCGAATCCAAAAAAAAGATAGGAGGTTCTCAATTTTAAAGTTAAGTTTATTTTCTTAGACAAGAAACTAGCCCTGTTGTTGCATAACATGCATGTGTGCATGTATCCATGCAGTTTAAATCTGTATTACCGGCAGTAACAAGTAGGTCAACAAGGGGCAGACAAAACATAATGAAAATAAACTTAAGCGAATCTCAGACAAAATCAGCCCCTTTAGATTCTCAGTCATCGCCTCCCTCACCAAATTAGAGAGAAGGATAACTGGCAACACATTACCGGAATAAGTATGAAAATAATATTTACTGTATTTATGCCTGTTTGCTTATTTTAAACTACATAAGTCTGTAAGAGAGCGTTGTGGTGTGAAAGAGAATCTATTCACAAAGATAGAAAAAGACATGCTGAGATGGTTTGGGCATTTAGAAAGGATGAATGAAAGAAGATTGACAAAAGAAGTATACCTCGCCTGTGTGAATGGGACAACCGGACGGGGATGACCTCGTAGAAAGTCGTGACAAATGGAAATCAGTTGTCTCTGCCTACCCCTCTGGGAAACAGGCGTGAGTCTATGTATGTATGTAGTCTGTACTATAATGATAATCACTTTTGTATCGTCGAAAGTTCTGTATCTTGGCCAATTATCAGCTCAATTGTTTAACTATGGCTATTAAACATGGTCTCAAATTAGTCTTACGTAAATACAAAATCTAAAACAAGTGCGAAGTATTCCTGCAGATAAGTTTCTGAGCGGCTATCAAAGTAAGGAAACAAGTCTCGAGTTCTGTTTGACTTGCTACAAGCAGTTTGGAGCTTCGAACGACCTGGAATTGAATAACTTTAGTTGGAGGTCTCTGTTTGTTAATTACTATTAGGTATTTTACCTAGTAAAACTATAGAGTGAAACGTAATAAAACTATTTATTACGCTTTTTAATTTTATAATCTACTAGCCCCGCAGTTTTACCCGCATTAAACTTTATAAATTATAGCCTTATCCAGGGTATAAGCTAACTCTATACCAAATTTTATTAAAATCGCTCCAGCCGTAGAAGTAACAAACATACACACTCACACAGTCACAAACTTTCGCCTTTATAATATTAGTAGGATACTTTTGTGACATGACTTTAATTAAAATATTTATTTCGTCGCAATTATTTATTTATTAATGTTAAGTATAGAAAATATATGTAGGTAAGTGTATTTGCATGAATTTTTTATTTAAAAAAATATTGATTTTATGTAATAATCAATGATATGTTTGATGAAAACATTTGTCCATCGTCTTAATTGTCAAGTAATTAAGTTATTTATTGCTTTTATGTGTCACATTTTTTATATATAAAAGTAAGTAACAAACATTAACCCTGTCTGGGCATACGCTTTATTACTCCGATTAAATCCTCTTTATGGCAATATCTTATAGATTGAATGCTACCGCGTAGGATTCAGCTCCAGTCACTCTTAGCGTGATCTATGGGAATCGGTTAAAGTTAGCCGCTTACCATATTTTACAAGATAAAATTAAACAAGGATACTGTGGATATTGTGGTTAACTGTTACCTTGACCTATATAAGGTAATAGTCGGGCGGGACTTCGATTAAACCCCTTTCTGCTAAACGAATACAAAAACGCATTCTAAATATTAACAATTTATTTAGAATGCGTTTTTGTATTCGTTACGTCTTCAATAGCAGACAATAAATTTAATCTGCCAGGTGTATCATTCGTAGCTTGACGGCCGAGCTTTCTCCCCCGATTGGGAGAGGGTGCTGGTTTGAAACCCGTCGGACGAGTGTGGGTTAGAAATTACGCTTTATGTTTCGAATAATGGTAAAAACGAAAAATTGTTGTTAAGGTGTTGTCAGTATGATAAGATTTTTCACATGCAAGTATGAACACATCAGACGGCCATGTTTCTAGAAAGCAAATCCGATGGACAACCCTCACATCGTCCGGTAGGGTTTAAGCAAGGAAACCCTTAATTTTATCTGTCACTATATATCATTCTTGGCTTCATGGCAGAACGCTTGCCCCTAATTGGTAGAGAGTGCTGGTTCGAGACTCGCCCGACGATTAAAGTTATTAATTCGTATTTTTTAGTGCAAAATTAAACTTTGGATTAAGGATTATAATTAAACTAGCGTCCCGGTGCGTGTTTCGCTACGTATAAGTCATAGTAATAAAAACAATGATTATTTAGTTCATTTATTCAAAAAAATAATATTTAAATTGCTTGCTAGTAAAAACTACGATTTTACACGTTTTCAAGACTTTTTTAAAATTTTCTCTATGTACAAACCTTCCTTGGACTTCCACGAATAATTCAAGACCAAAATTAGCCAAATCGGTAAAGGCGTTGTTGAGTTATAATATTACAACGAAAAGTGGCATTGATTTTTATATATATAGATAATGAACATAAATTAAAAATGTAATCAGTATTTATTTTTCTTCTTATAAATCCTTGGACGAGCAAAAATTTTTATTAGGTTTTCTCACTAGAAGAATCATCAGTAGGAGCCTGAAATCTGCTAGTTAGCGGTGTTTCAACCCCATGCTTTGGAGAGCAGAGCCCGGTCTTGACAGATGAGTCTCCTTTTATGGACCTCAAAAATAGTTGTCATGTACAGGGACAAACCTGAAAATAGAGTGCCGAGATATTAGCTAGACCAATACCTCAATTACTGCGCCACATGTCCACAGTCAAAGTTATACTCTCTGTTAAGTTTGATGCCGCCGCGCCGCCGTGCATCCGAAATTCGACAACAAGCACTATGTAGGTACTATAATATAAGAACAACATACGACATATAAAACTTATATATGAGCTTTATATTATTCAAACTTACAAAAAAGTCATCCCATATTGCTTTGAATTTTACAAAACACTTTTATTAAACATTCCTATCCATTCATCTAAGGCTGTTGTACCGTTAGACTCTGAATAAGGTAAATTAAAATAAATATAAGTTGATAAGCACTCGTAGTATATTTTGGGAGTTATTTTGCAAAAAAATGCGTGGGTACATAATGCCGGTAATAAGGAAAGTTGTAAACAGCCTCAAAGTATTTTAAGACGTGCCCACAACAAAGACAATTAAGGGAGATGACGCTGGGATTTAATTAATTACAGAAGTCCAGGTTTTAGGGTCACGCACCCTCAGAGAGACAGAAGTAATTTTTTTACTTCGTTGTATTTTTAATTTCTTCTGACAATGACGCAGTGGACTTAATATCCAATTTCGCGCTACAGCACATAATTTCACATTTATAACATCTAATAGTCGACTTATAGAAATAAAGGTTTATAATATGAAAAATAAGGACGTCTACAAAAATATAAAATCTATAATTTAAATATTTGTATCTTACTGTATTATATATATTTTGGGCCACCTGATGGTAAGTGATCACCGCCGCCCATGTACACACGCAAAATCAGAGGAGTCACGGGTGCGTTGCATTCCCCCCACACCGATGAGCTCTGGCGACCTTACTCACACGGAGAAACACAACATTAAAGTTATGAATGTTATTATTCAGGAACGTCATCTGTAAGGTGGAGGTAATTCCCTAGTCGGGCTGCTCTTTGAGCGAATGAACCTCTCTTGAAATTTGATTGATTTTAGATGACTTTTTAAGGATCTTTTAAATGAAGTTATTTTTATCTCATTTGTTATCATGTGTTTATGGTCCGTGCCAGTGAGCACACCCTCTTTATGGAATTCCGGGCACCCTTATAGGGTTCTGACCAAATCTCCGTGGGTTTTGCGCCGAGCCCTTTAAGGGTATCCTCAGGTATTTGTCGCTTTAATTAACAAAGTACGGGTTCAGTGCCTCAATTTTAATAGTATATTATAGGAGCAAAATCATTTGTTATTTTTTAAGGATTTCTCAACATTTATGTGATGAGACAGACCTTATGAACGGACTAGACTTTTAATGTAGTTTCTTATAAAGTATGTCTAGAGGTGGGTCCGATTATTTGTTCTGTGTCTGGGTGTAATTTATCTACTAAATGGATGTATTTAGAAATATATAAGTATGTTTATCAGTTGTCTGGTTACCATAGTACAGGCTCTGCCTAGTTTGGGATCAGATGGCAGTGTGTGTTACTTTTCCCAACATATTAATAAACAATTTTTATAGTTTCGATTATTTTTATTAAACAAGTTACGAAGTAAAGCTCTTTTACACTCTATGTTCGACTCGTGGGGGAAAGTATCACCAGAGCTCATTACGGATACGCCTATTTCCCTCCCCCTCTAATTGTCTGGTACTTACAATTAACTTATGACCTTGCTAACTTACTAGCTTATGAGAATTTCTCAGAAACCCACAGAGAACTTGTTAGCTCTGCAAAGTCATCAGAGTTTCGGAAGAATACTACTTACCGACTTCGCCCACTAAAAAGTCTTATTAACTTCTATTCTAATATAGTTTTACCTTGACTAAGTAATTAGACAATACTTATATATAAAGTGTTATATTTTTTAAAATTAATTATTAATATACATATATAACAAAGTATAAAAACACATATAGTACCATTTAGGCGTCTCGGGCTTGTGTGTGATACTTTACAAGTCGTTCTCGATACACACACTGGTAAATTCATAATACCTATATTATATTATAGTAACCATAAAACGTTAATAAACAAGAAACTGATCAAATCACAATAGTCCATACATAATAAATTGTCTTTAATATTGCTCATAGTAATCTTATTACTCAAATACACTACCTACCTGGTAGTGTATTTATCAATCTTGGTATGATGTAAGTACTCGTTCTTGCGCCGTAGTAGTTCTTCGAAGTAGTAATTCAAAGAATATTCTAATGAACCATAAAGCCACTGGCTACGCATGCAATCTTGTTTAAATATACGCCTTCGCCGACTCATTCGACAACTTCATGCTCATAACTTATTCTTCAAACGAGTTCATTTAGTAATTAGTTTCAAAATCCACAACAAAATATCCATTAACTCGCTCCAAACTAAAATTTTAACACGAATCATTACTGTTAAAAAAAACCGACTTTCAATTTTCTTTTGGACTACCGAAAAACATACATGACTTCTTTCAAATATACTAATAATAATAATACTGTTGCATACCTACATACCTCCATGGTATTTAATACCTCTATGGTGAGAGAGTAAAAGGTTTTCAATTGACACGTCTGTCATTCAATAATTGTTTTCCGTATTGTAAATAAATGTTTACATAATGAACAGTCTTTTTATAAAGATATAACGAAAAGAACACGTGCATCGATACGCGGCCAGCTGACGAAGCTGCAACACCAATTATCACAGATGAACGGAAGAATTACGGAGTACGAAGCAAACATAAGACTCGTCACATTGGAGAATTATGAAAATAAATTCGATCGAGTACAAACTCAAATCGAAGCCCAAAATGAAACAGACATGGAATTGGCAATAGAACAGAGGTACAGTACTCAAGAAAATATTTTACAAATAAAATTGAAACTCCACGAACTACACCCACCACCGGCAGCTGCTGAATGTCCGTCGACATTGGTCATGGCTCAAGGCTGCGATGGCACGCCCGACGTGAGTTTGACAAACTCAAACACACCAAAAATTTATTTTCAACCTTTTCATGAAAAAGAATCCTTCAAAAATTTTGTGAGAAGACTAGAGATGTACCTTGAGTTAAACCATTATAACGACACACGGACCAGAATATACATATTATTATCCTCTCTACCACCGGAATTGCATCAAAAGGCGTACGATCTCTGCTCACCCAGCGACCCCCGTGAACAAGAGTTCGACGCACTGGTCAAACTTTTAGAAGAATATATAGACCCAAAACCGAGCATATGGGCTTGCCAGCATAGGTTCATATCAAGAATGCAGGGTGTTGACTAATCAATAATGACATACACATCAGAATTGAAACGATTAGCACAAGACTGCGAATTTACATGTAACGGTTGTAAAAAATCGATAAGTTACAACTTTTTAACATTACAATTCATTAGGGGATTGCATGACACCGACATAAAAACAAAACTATTAGAAAACAGAAGCGCAGTGGACTTTACAGACCTAGTACGTACAGCAACGGCGATGGAAATAGCAAAGGCAGATGGAAAGTTCTTAGTTCAACCACACTCTACAAAAAACAACTTTCAAGTTAATATACGACAAAAGAACGCAATTAAAAACAATTATAGAGCCTTAACGATTCGAGACTTACGAGGCAAATGTATGCGCTGCGGAAGCGTAGGTCATCGCGCAAACGTCTTTAAACATATTAACGACATGTGTAGCAAATGCCAGCGCATGGGACACATTGCACGAGTATGCTTACAATCAGCTAAGACTAACAATCAAATTGAACAAGAAAATTTATCTTTACAACACAAGAGCCACATTTTCCGGACATTATCGACGATGATACCCCCTGGAATACAAATATTATCAGAACCAACAAGAATGATAAGTATATGATAAATATATACATAGAGGGATAAAAATCGGAAATGGAAATCGACACGGGAGCAGCCCTATCGTCAATGTCAGTAAAAGATTTCAGGAATCTTAACACAGGACGTAAAATATTCAAAACTGATGTCACGATGCGGACTTACACTGGAGAAATTATCAAACCCCTAGGTGTTGTTTACGTCAATTGCAAATACAAAAATCAATCGTTCAATGGAAAACTATACATAATTAAACAAGATGTGGATCCAATATTCGGTCGAACATGGATACGTTCAATAAAACTGAATCTGGCTGATATCAATACTATTAAGGAAAACACACATTCACAGCTGGACAACCTGTTAGAGGAATACGCTTGTGTGTTTGACGGTACGCTAGGCTGCATCCCTAACTATTTAGGACACATAGCCTTAAAAGAGAACACAACACCAATGTTTGTTAAGCCAAGACGGATACCCTACGCACTACGAAGAAATAGATCGGTTATGTCAACAAGGAGTCATTACAAAAACAGATAATTCCGAGTGGGGAAGATAGTAAAGCCGAACGGGAGCATCCGGCTATGCGCCGATTACAAGGTCACTCTGAACAAAGTTTGTATTGACGAACAATACCCGATTCCTATAATTGAAGACATCCTGGTAGAAATGAACGGAGGAAAAGTATTCTGTACTTTAGACATTAGCCAAGCTTACCTACATATGCTAATGGACGAACAGAGTACCATAATGCAGTCACTGAGCACCCATAAGGGGACTTATAGAGTCAACCGTCTCATGTTCGGCATCAAGGTGGCACCTAACTTGTGGCAGAAATTCATGGACAGAATACTACAGGGCATCACTGGAGTTAAATGTTTTTTCGATGACATTATCATACAGGGGTCATCTGAAGGACAATTGTATAATCGCCTTCGATTAGTTTTACAAAAACTGAAAGAAAACAATTTGAAGCTGAACAAAGACAAATGCCACTTTATTCAACAAAGTATCCAATACCTGGGCCACTGGCTGATAAAGACGGCCTTCACAAAACCAAAGATAAGGTGAAAGCGATACTGGAGGCGAATCGTCCAAATAATATTAACGAATTACGTACATTTTTGGGTATGGCCAATTATTACAATAAATTTATTCCAAATCTCGCATCTATCTCAAGTCCACTTAACAACTTACTAAAGAAAAACACAGAATTTTCCTGGTCATTGAATTGTGAAGAAGCTTTTAAAAAAGGCAAACAAGAAATTCTCAGTGAAAGGGTTCTGGTCCACTTTGACCCGAACAAGCCATTAGTGCTTGCCACAGACGCTTCATGCAACGGGCTCGGTGCCGTGCTCTCACACCGGCTTGCCGATGGCTCAGATAGACCCATCGCTTTTGCATCGCGCTCGCTCACGACCAGTGAAAGAAAATACAGCCAAATTGATAAGGAAGCGACGTCAATTTTCTGGGGTCTAAAAAAAATTTTCCATTACTGCTATGGTAGAAAGTTTATATTAATCACGGACCACAAACCTTTGACAACAATTTTCAACCCACATAAAACATTACCTGCGATGAGTACGATGAGACTATTCCACTACGCACACTTTTTATCTGGTTTTGATTATAGTATAGAGTACAGGACATCGGAAAATAACGCTAATGCAGACTATCTATCCAGATTTCCAGTAGACAAAATTGCCAAAAATATTATTGATGTTCATTGTGCATTTCAGCTGCAGCAAATTAACACCATAGCAATTGACAGGCAAAAGATCGCTTTAGTAACTCAAAGAGACACTGAATTCGAAAACTTATTACAAGCTCTACAATCGGGAAAGAGTGTGATGCGACACGGGTATAATGACAACGAGCTGACGTTACAGGATGGATGCATCTTAAAAGGCACGAGAGTCATGATTCCAAACGCTTTGAGACAGAGAGTACTAGAAGACATACACACAGGACACCTAGGAATAGTAAAAATGAAACTCTTAGCAAGAGGTTTCGTTTACTGGAGAAACATCGACAAAGAAATCGAGGCATTAGTCAGAGGATGCCGTGAATGTAGACTGAAGCAGAATCAGCCGGCACAAGCACCACACCATCCCTGGGAAATGCCTGCGGCCCCTTGGCAGCGACTTCACATTGACTTCGCGGGCCCTGTGCAAGGTCAAATGATGTTCATCATTGTAGACGCGTTTTCGAAATGGGTAGACATCTTACCTACGAAGATAAGAACAAGTTCATGGTGTATCGCGAGATTGAAAGAGTTATTCGTAATATTTGGATATCCTGAGATAATTGTTTCTGATAATGGGAGACAATTTGTATCGACAGAATTTGAAACATTTCTGAAAAATAACGGGATCGTACACAAAACCTCGGCACCTTATCATCCGGCTACAAATGGCCAAGCGGAACGCTCAGTCCAGACAGTAAAAAGAGCGTTGAAGACTGCGATTCCTGACTCTAGTTCAATACAAGATAAGCTACTGGGGATCAAGGAGCAGTTGAGACGGACGCCCAGCGCTAGCACCGGCAAGAGCCCATATGAGCTCATGTTTGGTAGAGACGTGAGGACTTCTTTACACGTGCAATTTAAGGGTACACTAACCAATAATAGGCGAAGTGCTCCTCAACATCCACAGACGAGAATATTCTCTCCGGGCCAAAGAGTACAGGTGCGAAGTTATAAGCCAATGAGGAAATGGGAATTCGGAACGGTATTGCGAGTGCTGGGGCAGGTTCACTATTTGGTAGAAACAGACGACGGGGAAACATACAAGCGGCACGTCGACCAGATGATGCGGACCACCATAGAAGCGGACTAAAAGACATTTTAGGGTGGAGACGGATGCCGCGCTAGCACAGGCAAGAGCCGTGAGGACATTTTTAGGGTGGAGACTTGTTGCATACCTACATACCTCCATGGTATTTAATACCTCTATGGTGAGAGAGTAAAAGGTTTTCAATTGACACGTCTGTCATTCAATAATTGTTTTCCGTATTGTAAATAAATGTTTACATAATGAACAGTCTTTTTATAAAGATATAACAAATACCCTGGGATAATATTTACACACGGCCATCTGATCCCAAACTAAGCAGAGCTTGTACGATGGAAACCAGATAACTGATATACTACTTTTCTTTTGTAAATACATACTTATATAATTATCTATACAAGTATATACACCCCGACTCAGGACAAACAAACATGTTCATACACACAAATATCTGTCCCGGGTGTGAATCAAACCCACGACCTCCGCCCTGAAAATTTGCCAACAACGCCAACAGGCCACTAGACTAGACCACTCAGCATGTTTCCAGAACCTCGTTGTTTGTGTATGAAGTACTGGCCATATATAAATATAATATCATAAAAGTATAATTATATGTTAGTAAAAAATTTAACGTTCCAATTTCATAATTCTCTCTATATCTCTATGAAAAATGGAACCTCAAGAAGAACATTTTCGCCCCAGGATTTTCTGCGATTTTAAATGTTGCAAAAAACCTGCGGAATCTTTCAATAGACTTAAAATAGTTTTTTCCGATAAGAGCCCTTCAAAAACAACTGTTTACCACTATTATAGCGAATTTAAACATGGTCGGCTATCATTGACTGACGAAAATCGAAGTCGCCCTGTGTTTACAGAATAATACGTGCTGGCAGTGAAAAATTTAATTTAATAGAATAGGCGTATAACATTCGAAGGTATTCATCAGTTGCAGATCGGATCGGGAAATGTGCCCGAGATTCTACACATGTACCTTCGCGTGAGGAGGATTGTTTCGCGCTGGGTACCACACAAACTCACTGAAGCTTAGAAGCAGGTCAGCGTGGAATGGACCGGCTCCACTTGATGATTAAATTTGACGCAGGCTTATCTCGGCGCATTTCTGATATCGTCTCAGGTGACGCGTCTTGGATTTACCAATACAATTCAACAACAAAGCGCCAATCAACAGTGAGACTGTTTCCAAACGAATCAACACCTACAAAAGTGATGCGAAGCGTAGATCTGGTGTTATTTTTTAACGGAAACAAAGTCACATCAATGTCAAATGTTTAAGGCAGTGGTAACATGTGACCGAAAACAGGGCTTCGCGGGCTACTGCTCCATCGTATCGGTGTACTCGGCGCTCAAAACTTTGGACTACCTGGATAGACTGGATACACTGGTTAAACTGACCGTGTGACTTTATTTTGATCCCCGAAATAAAATATCAACAGAAAGGAATACAATTTTCATTGCGAGAAGATGCACTGGCGTTCGAGCGAGCTGTAGAAGTGGTGTCTGAACATGACTGAAAAAAATGCTTTCAGTATTAGTAAAGACGCATGAGACGTTGTATAGACGCTACTATAATTGTACCAAAAGAAAACTTTTTTTAGTTTCTAGCCGCTCAATTGCTTTCTGCAACCACAGTTGCAAAATTTCAAATGCCTACCGTGCTCGCTGCAACCGTGGTTGCATTTTGACATTTTATTTTAAAATCATTATGATCCTTATTACAATGGCTTAGAGCTCTATTTAAACGTATCCAAAACAATTCTAATACTAAGAGCATAGACAAAACGTATTATTACCAACTTCACGGAACAAAAATATTCTAATATTGGTAGTTGAATCTCAGTGAGCGACTTTTAAAATTAGTGTATTCTTTTCGTTCCGTGTTTTTTTGTCATTCTTCCACATTAACAATATTCAAATGTGCATGATCATATCAAGTAATTCAAGTAATTCATATCAGTGTTATTTTTTAACGGAAACAAAGTCACATCAATGTCAAATGTTTAAGGCAATGGTAACATGTGACCGAAAACAGGGCTTCGCGGGCTACTGCTCCATCGTATCGGTGTACTCGGCGCTCAAAACTTTGGACTACCTGGATAGACTGGATACACTGGTTAAACTGACCGTGTGACTTTATTTTGATCCCCGAAATGAAATATCAACAGAAAGGAATACAATTTTCATTGCGAGAAGATGCACTGGCGTTCGAGCGAGCTGTAGAAGTGGTGTCTGAACATGACTGAAAAAAATGCTTTCAGTATTAGTAAAGACGCATGAAACGTTGTATAGACGCTACTATAATTGTACCAAAAGAAAACTTTTTTTAGTTTCTAGCCGCTCAATTGCTTTCTGCAACCACAGTTGCAAAATTTCAAATGCCTACCGTGCTCGCTGCAACCGTGGTTGCATTTTGACATTTTATTTTAAAATCATTATGATCCTTATTACAATGGCTTAGAGCTCTATTTAAACGTATCCAAAACAATTCTAATACTAAGAGCATAGACAAAACGTATTATTACCAACTTCACGGAACAAAAATATTCTAATATTGGTAGTTGAATCTCAGTGAGCGACTTTTAAAATTAGTGTATTCTTTTCGTTCCGTATTTTTTTGTCATTCTTCCACATTAACAATATTCAAATGTGCATGATCATATCAAGTAATTCATCTAGTTTATGGATATATTAAATATTTATGCACTTTTTAATTTAAATTTTCTGTAATTTTGATTTAGAACTCACACACTAACATTTACTCGCACCTCTAGTTTTAACGCTAATGGAATATTATTTATTTGAGCTTAAATAACCTGACATATACACTTTTGTACCTTATTTTACTGGCTATACAGAACAGTCAAAACCTTCAAAATGCGCTTTTAACGCTCGCCGTGCACCGAGAGCAGCTAGCACTCGAGGGCAAAAAAATAATATTTTGAAGCAATTGAGCGGCTAGAAATATTTTGAGTGCCCCACGTATTGGTACTGAGAACGACTTCTAAAACCTATTCAAAAATAACTGTCAGGCTCCATGCTATTTCTTGATTCTATAAAAAAGTAAACGCGTTCAATATTAAAAGTCAACATTACTTTTAAATATCGATACCAGATTGACGGGAATAAATGGATTCCCGTAACATTTTCCGCCATGGGCTTACAGTAATAATATCTGACGCACCTCATCAGATCAGTTCAGTCACTCATGTAATAAGATCTCGTCA
This sequence comes from Pseudoips prasinana, assembly GCA_951640165.1. Classification (NCBI taxonomy): domain Eukaryota; kingdom Metazoa; phylum Arthropoda; class Insecta; order Lepidoptera; family Nolidae; genus Pseudoips; species Pseudoips prasinana. Next base: position 14,461,856 of record OX621239.1, read on the forward strand.
AAACATAAGCCAAAATTCCAAACACGATGCATATAAAATTACTTGTCATGAGTCAAGGAACAGCCTACTATGTCCATGACCAGATGAATCGAGTCAGCGAAGTGGAAAATGTCGTCAATAGTTAAGCCCTAGACAGTATCTAGACGTCATGTGATTTATTGTTAATTCTTTGGCTTCCGTTGGATTAATTCCTTAAAATATTTAGCAGTATCTACCCAGTAGTTTTTGAGTAGTGCTCTATAATTAAACAGACATGCAGATACAGACAAATTATCTACAAAAATTAAGTTATGAGCCAGATATTTAAACAACGTACTTGGCAATATTTTTCTAAAGATATTTAATGTAGCACCCTACTGCCACTCTTATAATATTAGGTCTTTACCTATGAAATTGCCGTTCTGCAGTACTGGCCATTTCAAATCAAAATAATTTTTGTTTGGCTAAGAATTCTAATTTCAAATTAATTTTATTTTAAAAACATGGATTCTTTTTTCCAAAAGTAGTCATTTCTTTATTGATTAGTGTTACATTTTCATCGCATTTCAATCTTTTTCGTCATCATGGATACGTTAAAAATTCGAGTAATTATGGAATATGAGTACCGTCGTGGCAGCAACGCGGCACAAGCGGCACGCAACATCAACGACGTTTACGGAGCTAACACTACAAACCAACGCACCACCTGTTATTGGTTTGCTCGCTTCCGTTCTGGAAATTTCGACCTGAAAAATGAACCTCGCGGTCGTCCGAAGACTTTGGTCGACAATGACGAATTAAAGGCGGTTGTGGAAGCTGATGATACACAATCTACGGCTGAATTAGCAGCAGCTTTCGACGTTAGCGTCAAAACAATATTGGTCCATTTGCGTCAAATTGGCAAGGTAAAAAAGCTTAACAAATGGGTGCCCCACGAACTCAATGATCGCCAGCGCGAAGTACGCGTCGAGACGTGCCTTGCACTGCTCAACAGACACACAAATGAAGGAATTTTGAACCGCATTGTTACCTGCGATGAAAAATGGATTCTGTTTGATTACCGCAAGCGCTCAGCAAGTTGGTTGGATCCTGGTTCAGCACCTAAACAATGCCCTAAACGAAAACTTACCCCTAGAAAAGTGATGGTCACTGTTTGGTGGTCTAGCGCCGGTGTGATTCATCACAGCTTCTTACCAAACGGGGTGAGCATTACTGCAGATGTGTACTGTGAAGAACTGAGCACAATGATGGAGAAGCTGGCGCATCTCCAACCAGCATTGGTCAATCGCTCGTCTCCGCTGCTCCTGCACGACAACGCGCGACCTCATACTGCACAGCAGACGGTCTCCAAGTTGCAAGAACTGGGGTTGGAAGCTCTCCGTCATCCGCCCTACTCACCAGACCTTGCGCCTACAGACTACTACTTTTTCCAGAATTTGGATAACTTCTTGGCGGGAAAAAAATTCAATACCCGAGAGGCAGTACAAAATGCCTTTGAAGAATTTGTTGCCTCCCGTCCAGCTGATTTCTTTAAGAAGGGCATCAATAAACTGCCACTGCGATGGCAAAGATGCATTGATTGCATGGGTGATTACTTCGATTAATACAAATAAAAAAATTCATGAAAAAAATTCGTTTAAATTTTTTCATACAAAACGGCAATTTCATAGGTAAAGACCTATTATTATGTACCAGATAATTTATCTTATTAATTATGCTGATGCTTCATGGGTTAGTACACAACAGATTCGATTGCCCCGACTTACGTTGAACGGTTTTCAGACGAGAGGCACGGGCTTACCCGCTCTGTGCTACGACTTCCAACCGTACAAATTCAGGTGAACGAGCACCCCTCCATAGATTAGTAAAGCTTTACAACAAAAACTTTACCATGATAGATATCTTCGCTACAAGTCACGCCAAATACAAAAAAGAACGAGTTAAAAGCTTAAAAGGTCTCTTAACTATAGATAATACTTAAGAATAGGTATGATTAAAAATATATATGTTTATATAATATCCTAACACACTAACACCACTGTATCTAAATACCATATTATTAATATGCGGAAACGTCGTAGATTGTATAATTAACCAATGTCAGCGGTAAGATATGTTGTTAGGAATATTGTTTCCCAAATAAAATAAAATTAAATTAAAATCGACTCCAAGAAGGGAGGTTTCCATACTAACCTACAGTTATTTTTTTTATTTATATGTATAATTTTGTTTTTTTTTTGTTCTTGAAAACGTCTTAGATGACTTGTTTGAAATCATTGAAGAGGTAAAGAAACATAAGTTTGTACAGACCGCTTGATTATTAACCCAGTAGTGCCCAAATTATTATTTTTTTAGTTTCTATATATTTAGCCTTTTAGAACTGTTAAAGGGGGGGTTTAATTATACAAAAAGTAATTTATATATGTTTTTATTAATTACAAGTACAAAAAAAATTACGTGTCCAAATGGACACGCTAGGCACTTACAATATCAAAATGCTAATGTATGAAATACGATGTTGTACCGTGCATACACCACATAATATTATGCATAATATAGGTATTTATTGTTTCGGATGGCACAAAACAAAACAGGGTACACACAGTCCTACAACGCATTTTATACATTCAGTTCTTATGGACGAGTTTTTGGACCTGCAATTTGGTCCTACACATCGTCAAGCCATCAAATTATTTTATCATACACATTTTATCATTTAGATTGATATTATTGTTATCAACACCATGCATGAAAGCATAATATCTTCAAACCTGTTTCGGCGCATAGAGTTGCAAATAAGCTCATTCATCTTATCTGCCTGAATGCTCCAATAAAGCCGTCTATTAGCAGCAGGTGAATAGCTACTCAAAATCAATATAGCAATAAAGCAGCTCATTACTGAAGGTGTTATCTTAGGATCAGATGCATTCTTCCGTAGATCGTAGCCATTTTATTGTTGGACAAACATATCTATATCATCATCATCTATAAATAGGTCAAATAAATCAACAGACCTGTCAGCACTGTTAGTTGGAAGTTCAGGAAACTGTCCTAAAAACGGCTCTAGATCTCCCTTGACCTAACTATGTTCTAGCTGTTTTATCAACAAGATCATCAAAACAACGAGGATCTTCATCAGAAGTTGGTTATCTTCATCGCCAGAGTCCTCGTCCGTCAAAACAGCTGTATCTGGAGGCGCTATGAATACAGACTCTGGAACTCGACTATCATTTTCGTCTTCGCTTTCTTCATAAAGAACATCCATTATTCAGTGCACAGGCTCCAGTAAACTGGTCGAAATCATAATATCTAGAAGAAAGAAAATACATTTATTTTGCTATGCCTAAAGCCTAGAGTGGCCATATGGACACGGAAAGTTTAGCGTAAAAAAACTCATACTTACTTTTATGCAAACAGAAATAATTTGTTACGAAATTATAAGTTAACAATGCTTTAGTAAATTAGTGCAAAAAGAAACTGAAAATTCCCAATATATTCGAAATTATTCTACTTACCCTTGTCATGGATCCATTTTTTCAATACTTTTCTGAATGAAGAAAATGAAATTTTAATACCCGCCAAACGAATGTCAATTTCGTGTTCACAGTGACGTATACTAAAACTTTGACATTGTCAATATTCTATGAATTAAATAGATTCAAGAAAAAATAATTACTATAGACACAATAATTATTTGTTTTTACTCCTATTTGTGTGGCCAAATGGCCACACTAGGCATTACTGGGTTAATTGTCACCCAAAATATGCTGACACATAGTCATTCGACGCAGTCTGAGCAAACTTATTTTCCTTATGACCTAAATGAGTGGATCGGCGAAGTACCACTCATTTATACCTACATTCAAATAATTAATTATCCAATAACAAAATATACGGTTTTATCTCGAACAATTCAACATTTGCCGGAACCGTTTTATCCTGGTCTGGCATTGATCATTAATAATTGTCATAATTAGCACAGATAATAAATGATACCGGATGGGAACAAAGGGTCAACTTTCAGTTGTAAAAAAAAACAGAAATAATCAAATTAATAAGCTGTCGGGCTGTCAGAAAAATGGTGAGCCTGATCTTGATAAATTAAGAGGGTTTGAAAGGAAATCCCGAAAACAACAAAACTATTTGCCAATGGTTTCGCCGGCTAATAACGGAATATTTTGAAGGATAGAGAAATAAAAATTTCAGTGTGAATAGATGACCTCTGTTTCCAAAAGATGTAATCCGTCCTTAACCGTCTTAACGAATAAAAGTGTATAGGCACTATAAATAATATACCATAGGCAATAGAAATAATATACCATAATCTGATAAATGAATAATATCCCTAACCCATAACGGTATGTTTAAACGTCATATTTTCTTCTATATTATTGAAATTAAAAATAGGATTTCTTACCTACCTACATATGCAATGAAAACACTCTGCGAAAAGTTTACCGACCGACAAATGAAGGAAGGTTCTCCATTCAATTTGTTTTTGATTTAATTTTTTTATATTTTAATGGGTATGCTTGAAAGATAGTCATGTATACATTTTAGTATGATCGTGTTTTAATATAAGAATTCATAAGAACATTAGGAGTTTAACCATGAAGGGCGTTGTTGAAGTTATAAATCGTATCGTAATATTTCTACAAATTTATCAGTCGTCTGGTTGCCATATTACCTATACAGGCTTATTATTTTTTACAGAAAGAACCTCTAAGGATTTGGATTAAAATATTCATGGTGAATTTGATAAACAATTGATTTGAGAATATTATCTTGTAAGTATGCTATTTTATTGCAAAAATAACCTGGTTGTTCAAATTTGGGTACATATTAGGAATATTCATAATAATAGGTCTTTACCTATGAAATTGCCGTTTTGTATGAAAAAATTTAAACGAATTTTTTTCATGAATTTTTTTATTTGTATTAATCGAAGTAATCACCCATGCAATCAATGCATCTTTGCCATCGCAGTGGCAGTTTATTGATGCCCTTCTTAAAGAAATCAGCTGGACGGGAGGCAACAAATTCTTCAAAGGCATTTTGTACTGCCTCTCGGGTATTGAATTTTTTTCCCGCCAAGAAGTTATCCAAATTCTGGAAAAAGTAGTAGTCTGTAGGCGCAAGGTCTGGTGAGTAGGGCGGATGACGGAGAGCTTCCAACCCCAGTTCTTGCAACTTGGAGACCGTCTGCTGTGCAGTATGAGGTCGCGCGTTGTCGTGCAGGAGCAGCGGAGACGAGCGATTGACCAATGCTGGTTGGAGATGCGCCAGCTTCTCCATCATTGTGCTCAGTTCTTCACAGTACACATCTGCAGTAATGCTCACCCCGTTTGGTAAGAAGCTGTGATGAATCACACCGGCGCTAGACCACCAAACAGTGACCATCACTTTTCTAGGGGTAAGTTTTCGTTTAGGGCATTGTTTAGGTGCTGAACCAGGATCCAACCAACTTGCTGAGCGCTTGCGGTTATCAAACAGAATCCATTTTTCATCGCAGGTAACAATGCGGTTCAAAATTCCTTCATTTGTGTGTCTGTTGAGCAGTGCAAGGCACGTCTCGACGCGTACTTCGCGCTGGCGATCATTGAGTTCGTGGGGCACCCATTTGTCAAGCTTTTTTACCTTGCCAATTTGACGCAAATGGACCAATATTGTTTTGACGCTAACGTCGAAAGCTGCTGCTAATTCAGCCGTAGATTGTGTATCATCAGCTTCCACAACCGCCTTTAATTCGTCATTGTCGACCAAAGTCTTCGGACGACCGCGAGGTTCATTTTTCAGGTCGAAATTTCCAGAACGGAAGCGAGCAAACCAATAACAGGTGGTGCGTTGGTTTGTAGTGTTAGCTCCGTAAACGTCGTTGATGTTGCGTGCCGCTTGTGCCGCGTTGCTGCCACGACGGTACTCATATTCCATAATTACTCGAATTTTTAACGTATCCATGATGACGAAAAAGATTGAAATGCGATGAAAATGTAACATTAATCAATAAAGAAATGACTACTTTTGGAAAAAAGAATCCATGTTTTTAAAATAAAATTAATTTGAAATTAGAATTCTTAGCCAAACAAAAATTATTTTGATTTGAAATGGCCAGTACTGCAGAACGGCAATTTCATAGGTAAAGACCTAATATTAATATTTGTATTTAAATTCTATAAAGTTAAAATCAAGTTCGTGAGTGACATGTGGGCAAGGGTTGGATTTAATGAAACATTACATTAAGTTAAATATAAGTAAGAAAAATTGTTATTTTTATTAGTATAATTATTAAATTACACCATAATATGTATACTGTACAATAAATATGTATACTGTACTATTAATCTGTACAAGAGACAGACTCTACAAAATTTCTGTGGCTAAAAATAGATAAAAAACTGACTTGGAAGCCGCACATATAACTATTATGTAAAAAGTCTAGTAGGGCCTCTTATGCGCTGTATGAATTGGCACTAATTGTGAATTTGGATGCTCTTTTGACTGCATAGTTATATAGCATAGTGTTTAGTGGGATCGATCCTCAGATATGGGATTATTTTTTGGGGTAACTCAACTGCTATCGGTTGAGAATTCTTATATTTAGGGCACAAAAGCACTGTATACGGGCAATGTTCTCAATAAAAACAATTGATAGCTGCTTACCATATTTTAAAAAGCATAGGCTACTCACTCTGCCTTCTCTCTACATATACGAAATAGCTGTTTTCGTAAAACTGAATTTGAATTTATTCGAGCTAGCCTCTGAAGTTTCTAATCGCGAGCAAAGGGATAAAAGCCGCCTATGTATGCGTAAGGCAAATACGACATTAATGCATAGCAGTATTTTCTGTATAGCGTTAGAGTGACGCAAGTGACCATATTTAAACTGAAATTAAAAAAACCTTTTTAGGGATAAATGTTACTATAGTGTCAAGGACTTCCTATCAATTATATTTAATTTGATATTATCAATTATATTTGACATTTCGTATTACATAACTATTAATTTGACATTTGTTTTTACATCATTTTATTTTTACAAATTCTTTTATTATAATATTTTCTTAATTATTTCTTCAACTGATCAGGCTAAATAGATGTACTATTTTAAATTATGTGATTATTTATTATATACCTCATTGGGGTTATAATTTCAGCTCGCATGACATGTTATTACTAAGTATTGGATATTGTAAAAGGTGACTGTGATTTAATATTGAAAACTTTAATTAAAATATATATATATATTTACATGCCCATGATGGTAAGACACAGTGCACTTTAAAATTTTATTGTACCATCCTGTATCACCTGTGTTCTGCTAATAAAATTACTTATGACTTAATGTTATACTTTTCCTAGTGCCACCTGAGATCCCTTAGAACTTTTGTTCACCTTATTCAATTTATATAACATTAATAGTTTGTTCATTTTCAGATTACACAAAGTATACTTCCGAGAGTCGGCTTAATAACGGCATATCGGTGGTATTGCCTTTAGTTCCAAATAGTTCTTATAGTCATTACGTAAAGTCCATTAATTTTTTCTTCTGATTTGCCGCTTCGTGTAGATTTAAAACTGATAGCTTCCACTAGCGGAGTGTTATTCCAGTGTCTGGAACTGTTTATCGGTTTCATCTTTTATACTTCCCTCATTGTCTAGCCTTACTGCAATGATTTCTGTGCAGAAAATACGAAGCTGGTTGAACGTAGTGTTTTAGATGTCTGGGCGGAAATGACAGATTTTCTTTTACTTAACTATTGTCTGTGCTTACCGTGGATAGCTTTCAAATCATAACGTTATAAAAGGATAGGAACATGAATTGGCGTTTGGTTTGGACTCGGTAGTATCAATAATATATTGTTTGTATTTATGAAAAGGATTCGTAATAGCTGACAGATGTCCATGATTTGATTTATTTATTGTGTGTGTGATGTGAATTTAATAGTCCGCTGCAAAATAGACACAATTTCTTCACTAATATTTTTTTATGAAATACTTTTGTGTTGGTTGTCAGCATAAATTGGGATGTTAGATATTTTAAAACGGATGGAAGTATTTGATGTGGGATTTGTTTTCTTCTGCCTTCTGATCTAAAGGTTGCGGGTACGATCTTCGCTCAAGACAAGTATTTGTATTGATGAACGTGCATATATGTATTGTTGTGGGCGTTTTCTATGTATTATATGTATGTATTTACATAAAAGTAAATAAGAATAACCGTTGTTTAGTAAACATAATACAAGCTTTGCTTAGTTTGTGCTATATGGCCTGGGTGATTATTTCACTTATCGCGGAGATGAATTGGAGTTGTATTTCCTTTACATTTTTAAGACAGCGCAAAAGATGATTATTTACTTGACAAAATTGCTTAAGATTGAGTCAACACATATAAAAAATACGTTATTTTCAAAAAGTATTCCTACTGACATTTTTAGCAGTGTTTCTTGTTACCTACCACGTAATGCCCTGCACGGTAGGTAAAAAATGTCAATTTGACTGAATCGCACAATAAGGGTTCCTTGTGAAGTTTTAGGGTGGAACTGTAAAAACGCAATAAATTAAGCTTATATAAATTATATGACTTACAATGACACTAATCTTCAAGTGTTAAAACATTCAAAGGTTTGTTTATATGCTTAACTAGCTGTGCCCGCGACTTCGTCCGCGTGTTAATTACTTTATTTTGTTTTATTTTTTCAAAAATAAAAGACTTTTCTAAAATAAAAGTAGCCTAAGTTACTCCTTATTACATCAGCTACCTGCCAATAAAAGTCCCGTCAAAATAGGTCCAGCCATTCCAGAGATTAGCCGGAACAAACAGACAGACAGACAGACAAAAATTGAAAAAAATATTATTTTGGAGTATGTACCGTATATATATTCATATACATGTAGTAAAAATCGGTTATTTCAATATTACAAACAGACACTTCAATTTTATTTATTTGTATAGATATGTATAGATATTTATCATAACACCACGGTTATCCAGTTATGATATCAGAACTACGCCGCAATAATTTTTTATTTAAACTGTATTGACCATTTTGTTCACGGCTTACTCTAGTTAGATGATAATATGATTTACCACAGTTATGTTGTAAAAATATGGTCTTGAACAATGTTCAAATTATACATTTTTGACAATAATTGGAAACTATTGACGGCCTGCTAACCCTAAGCCAACGCTCTTACTGTGGAAATACTTAAAATGTATAAAATTTAAAATGTTAAAAACTACTTTCAGCCATAAGTTTAACCGGCAATCCAGCAAAAACATATTCATGTATTCATATATTTATGATGTATAATTTAAAGCCAAAACTTCAGCTTAGAATGTGTGCCGTGTAGTGTGAAAATTTTGCGTTACGTAAAATGCTTCAATGAAGTTTTATCTAATTTACAAGTTTAATGATTAAGTTTAGTAAGATTTTGTGAAAGTGCAACTGAACATCTATCATCAACTGATAAGAGTTAGAATATTTGAAATAAACCGATAATACCGACAGCAAATCCTTTTTAGAACAGGTTTTGATGAATGTTTAATTAATCTTTTTATCCATTACTAAGTAGTATGAACACTACAGACTTTTAATTTCTTTATAAAACTGTGAAGAGACAGGATTAACTCGGCTATGCTGAGAGGTTTATGTGGGCTTCTCGTGAAATTTTAGAAGCTTACATTAATAAATCCCTCTTTACGAACGCACGCGTCAACTTCTAAGTTATAATGCAACGCAGACCTTCCTAGAATTGGGAAATGACAAAGAGTGTACGCAATACAGAAAAGACAAACCCGTAGAGCGAGATAGTGCCTAAACTCATAATTGGCTGCGTACCCATTGGACCTTCAAAATTAGACCCTCTATCGCAAAAGTACCCGTACGACCTCATTTTAAGTCCCTTTGGACCTTCTTTAAAATATAATAATCAATGTGCCCATTGGACCTCTTTTTAAGTACCCTTTGGACCTTCAAAATTAAAACTACTAAAGATGAACCTGTTGGACCTCAATTCTAGTACCTTTTGGACCTTAATAAAATATGTTTTTATTTAGTATTCGCCCGGCGTTATTTTAGTAAAAAAAGGTACAGTTGTGTTGAAAATGTTTAACCAGAATTTTAATAATTAGGCGAAATAGCATAAGCGAATACAGGCACACTAACAACAAACAGCAATCAGTAGAAGAAACACAAGAAATTATAGTGTAAACTATATTTCTTTCAAATTTACAGATGTGTAATGGATAAATATTTTAAAAAACGCCATGTACAAATATCAATAATACTTAGGTAAACCGCATATTGTAATGTTTTATAAGTAAAAAAACTTCTTAACTTAAAAAAAAAAACAATTGGACACACGCACAAGGCAAACTCGCGTTTAAGCTCGCCCTTTCTCGCAGGGCGAGAAAGGAGCGAGGTGCGCGAGGCGAGCACTAATGGGATCACAGGCTAACAAACTAATGTCATGCATTAGTTTACAATTAGTTGAAGATCTGTCAAATTAGAAAAATGTTAGTGGAATATGTGATTTTATTTGTTACATAACGTTGTGATCTTTTATATTTTTGATTAATAACATTGATTTATATTGTAGTGTTTTATTTTTGATAAGGAGTGTCACTTTTGTGCACGAGTGTATTTTAACTTTTTATACGAAGACATGTGAATGAGGTCCAACGGAACTTGTTGCTTAATAGAGGGTCTAATGGGTAATCAAGTATAGACAACATCCAAGTTTGAAGGTCCAAACGGTACAAAGGGGTCCAAAGGGTCATCTTTTTAGACGAGGTCCAAACTAGGAGGTCCTACGGGTACGTAGCCTCATAATTTGAGTCGGCGTCTACGCAGGACATAATTAATATAGAGCAAAAGTGTTAATAGGTGAAGGTGGAACTTCAGGATTATATAAGTTCGAGAATGATTTTGAGAGAACTTATGATAGGCAATGTGTCACAATTGGTTAGCGAGTACTCTCTGGGCTAGTGGCTTTTGGTGCTCCCTGAGGCAAGAGGGTGTAACACTGCCACGTAATCTTCAGGCTGCTACTTTGTGTCATAAAAAACCTTTTGAGTTTAAACTTAGGGCCTCATTACCTAGTGGAACATGCTACTTCTACAACAAAGACGCAGTCAGGAATATTACAATTACAAAGAGGTACCACACGTAAATACCGTTTTACACGTCCATAAGTGATTTTAAAACTATTTCTTGAATTTAGATTATACAACTGTGGTACTCAAAGACCCGGAAATCTCACAATTACAGCTTTTCACCCTTTATTACATTTACCTGAGACGTTTACTAAGGCTAAATCTTGTGTATTGGTATTGCTTGCTTGATAAGCGCAAACCAATTAGTCAACCCTGGTAGATTGAATACGCTAACATTACAATGACTTCACCTCCTATGGTTTGTATCATAATGGATAACTATACTAGCTTTGATTTTGATAAAAAGTTTTTCTTAACTTTATACATAAGGAGGCTAATTCAGATGCATGTTATTTTGAATTTGTATTGTTGGTACGCGATTTATGGGTCCTATAAGAGCCAATAAAAAAAAAATGGTTAGATATATTTGTTTTTTAGTCATTAAAGGATTCGCAGCCATGGAGGCAATAAAGAACAAATCACTGAAAGAACTAAATGACATATACCAATGTTCATTCCAATAATTTTTAAATGTGGAATCATTGATATGGTACTCCATACATTATAGATCAGGAAAACGCTCACTAAAACATATGACTGGACCATTGTTCTATATGGTCTAAAGTAAACAATTAAACAAATAATACTACACTCACTGTATCATTATAGCAATGGTCCAACGTACGTCTTTAAGCCCATTATAAAAATGTAGTCTTGGCTAAAATTCAAATGAATTAGTTGGAGCAATAAAACAAATGAAATTCTTTAAATTATAGATCAGAAGTGATCGAATCTCAACACAATAACGAGAAGGAGAGGTATGATATTAAGATACGTAATACGGCATCAAGATTTAATGATAAATTACATTGATCAAATTATAGTCATCGTGAAAATTGGCTCAAATCATGAAGTCAAAGGTAATTGCAAAGTTAAAAAGGAATGGAAACCGACCTACTGGCAAAATATATTATATTGGGTAAATAGAGGAATTAAATGTTTTTATTTCACTATCCACAATTTAGTATGTTTCCGTCTTTTCTTAATTATTAACGTAAATGTGGAGTATTAACACCAGAATTCACATATCGAGATAGATGAAACAATCACTCATTGTTTCCTAATGCAAACTTAATATGTAAATTGCAACCTTTTTAGGTAGACTATTCGATTAAAATTTACCGTTTCTGTAATTACCTTCTCTATGTCGCTAGTCACGTGCCATATTGGCTGAATGGGCGTCACGTCTGCCTGACGTCGTCTCGCCAACTTTGTTGATTATCAACACGTGGCGGGAATCCCGAGCTTCATCATGAGCCATCTTATCATTGTAGATTGGACTTGACTGACTGATAGAATTTAGTACCACTTTACACTAAATGCTTGTTTGCCGACTGAGTTGTGTAGTTAAATGGCTAACAAACATTTCGTGTTAAATTAAATTAGTGCGCATAACTAACCAGAAATTTCAGGTACTAAAATTAAATATCACGTAAAACATGTCACCTAGTGGCCAAAAAAATAATTAAAATATTTTTATATACCTAAGTAATTTTTTTAATCAAAATACAAAATAAATATGTAGTGTTAATTCCGCTAATTGTCAGTTTAATCATGCCGGGATGCAATTTGCACCGCCCTCCCGCCCGCAAATCGATAATATACATAATACATCGACACCTTCGAGCACTCGACGAGTTAGCAGCCCTTGAGAATGGTCCGTGGTCCATGGTCCTTTCAAATCGGTAGCCTGGAAGAGATCGCTTTTAGCGATAATGCCACCAATAAAATAAGCTGTTTTTCTTGTTTGTATCCATTGTTTTGTATTACTTATTTTTGCAATAAAGTGTACTTCTTCTTCTTCCTTCCTTATGCAACGCAATAAAAACCAAAAATAATGACTGATTATAGATTTTAATGTAAACATAACAGATAAAGAACTATATTTGTAACTAGCACAATTTCAACTAAACAGGCTCAGTAATACGGCCCTTATTTTTAATAGCATTTATAATTGGCGCTCAACGTTGTTTTACTATTGTGTCTGGAATGCCGCAGATGTAATAAAACTTTCTTAATAACTTTGTACAGGTATTTGGAAGGCTCGTAACCCTCTGTGCGACGGCCGACTCGCACTTGGCGAAAGCAGTTCGATGATATATCTTACCTACAAAATACAAAATTCAATCACATATTTTTAGCACTGAAATATTCAATGCAGTTATTTATTCTCAACATTTAACGAGTTATCACAACCAAAGCCCCTAAATGATCTTAAAGTTCATCCAGACTGTACATCAAAAAGTATTAAGTGAACAATTTGACTCACTAATTCGCGGTTTGCGCCTAAACAGGGCCGTAGTGCCTTAATTGTGGCGCAAGAACTTTCTCATAATTGGGTGCAAGCTTGCGTTGAGTAGGGAACACATTGGTGAAAACTTTGAAAATTTGTTCTTCTATGATGCTTATTATCACATATTCTACTACTAATAATAATGGATATTTGGATGTATGGATATTTTTTACTCTTTCAGGCAAAAACTGCCCAACGGATTTTGATGAAACTTTGTAGTAATATAGCTTAGGTAGGATATACCAAATAACACATATGCTATAATTTATAAAGTATAAACCCCGGGGGTTTTAGCCGCGTTACTTAAATAATAAATATAAGCTAGTCATCTATATTTACATTCAAAGGTTATAGTATCTGTCTCCCTATACATAATGGTTACCCAGAGATATAAGTTTTTTTGTTCGTGTATGTACGTGTGTTTTGTTACTCAAATGACTCGTGAATATAGTGTTTGATAAAACTCCGATGAGTCATAAATTAATAAAATAAAATGATCATCCTCATACTTATTTACAAAAAATCGTAAAATATGCCACCAAATACCCTACCATCTTTTTGTACATAACAGTATAATGAATGGTTTCACTAACTGATTTGACAGCTTCATCGTAAATGAAGGTACACACGGCTTCACATCAAACTATACATTTCCAGCATAAGCTGATATCGCGTTGTATATGATTTCCATACAATGAAAGGTCAGCTTATATTGGACATCATAGCTTGATGTGTAGCCGTGCGTACGTTTTGTAATAAATGTCCTCAATTTTATGTGATAGCAACTAAGCTAGTTTTAATATTATCGCATTTCTTTTTGATGTAGTTCTTATGAAAATACCAGGGCTCAAAGCTAGATGCTCTCACCGGTCCGTAAGTGGTCGGCGAGGTTAAGCAACTAGGCCCGTGGTCAGTCCATAGATGGGTGACCATCAAAGTGGTTTATTTCTGAGCGTCTCCGTGCTTCGGAAGGCAAGTTAAGCTGTCGGTTCCGGTTGCAGCCATTAGGCAAAGTTGTTAATCCATTTCGTAGGCCGTCTGGGCGACTTGAACAACTCCGACACAAGGGTAACCACTGCTCATACGACAAGTGAGGCAAAGTCCCCAACTTAATTAATTAAAGTTGGGGAAATTTAGTTTAGGGCGCGAAATATACGGAAAAAAAGCGAGACGTTAGAATCTGTGGACCAAGTGCGACCCGGTGCGCGTATTACAAATACTTTTAGTATTTCGAAAGTTCTTTTTATAGCCTATTTTTATACGAGTTTTACTTAAAGGAGATAATGCACTAACATTTAAACAACTTTAGTGTCGTAAAAGACATAAGCTATAACATTATTAGTTTGATAATTACCCTAAAATTAAAAAAAATAGATTTATTGTATGTTTGTTAGTAATGGATAAACTCAACACTATACTTAAATGTAAAATTACAATAATGTCAACCAAGGTATCAAAAATTTGCCTATCTAAGTCATTATATGGCATGCGAAAAGTCTTGAATAAATATAAAATAAAGTAAACAAATTGTGACGTGAGTCTTTTTATTGTAGTTAGTCCCAATAATCGTTTTTGGTAAAATAACCTCAACGAACTAGCCGCAGAGACGCCAAAAATGTACACAAAGAAGGTAGTGTAAGGAATCGAGATTATTATATATTCGTCCAAATAAAGTACCTAAGTGTCATCGTCATCATTGCAGCTGAAAGATGTCCACTGCTGGACTAGCCCCCCCTAAGAATTATATGCCATAATCACCATTCTTGGCAGACGGGTTGGCGATTGGAGTTAGATGGTCATAGTACACAGAAGGACCTGTGTTTGATATTCCCTGGGGTCGACTTCTACGCCCCCAAGGATGAGACGGGGTGATCATGTTTTGATATTCGCAGCCGTCACCACACATTTTACTAATGTGTACCTGTGTGAAACTATTATAATATACCGTTAATATTTAATGTATAATATTGTACAAATATACAAAGTAACCGACATAGCCCGAAGAATTTCCCAGCTGAAGTGGCAGTGGGCAGGGCACATATCTCGTAGAGCCGACGGCCGCTGGAGCAGAAAGGTTCTCGAGTGGCGACCACGAACCGGAAGACGCAGCGTGGGCAGGTCCCCTACAAGATGGACCGATGATCTTGTGAGGGTCGCTGGAAATCGCTGGATGCGGATAGCGTAAGACCGGGGATTGTGGAGATATTTGGGGGAGGCCTTTGTCCAGCAGTGGGCGTCTTGCGGCTGATATGATGATGATGATACAAATTGAAGTAATATTTTTTTAAGGTGGTAACGGCAACTAATAGAACTATCTTTGTTTCAAACGCATTCATTGTGTCCTATCCTCTAGAACAGCCAACCCCTGAAAAACATTTCCATCATTCATTTGTTCATTAGACATGTAAATTCGCGTCGGAGGCAGACGATTTGATACAATTATTGCCAGCTTTGTTATATGCAAAATACTTACTGGGTCTGATGGCTTTTACTTTGTCGAAACGTTTCTAAGAAATGCGCTTAGATTTAAATAGTTTAAAGATTAATGTTTTGTTTTCTGAGAAGCTTTTAATTCATATCTGGAACGACAGTAGAACGAAATCTTTTCTTTATAATTCCTTCAGCAAAAATATAATCAAAGTAGAAATAAACTAAAAATAAAATAATAGTAAATAAATATTTTGGGACAAGTATCACACAGCTATGTGATCCCAAACTAGGCAGAGCCAATGATGCGCCAATGATGATATAATAAACATACTTATTAATTCTAAATACATATTTTATTTTTATTTTTTTTATTTATACTTATTGCACAAAACTGTACAAAGGCGGACTTAATGCCAAAGGCATTCTCTCCCAGTCAACCTTAGGGAGGCAGAGATAATATGGTAGGTGCACTATAGACCAAGTATAATAAAAATTACTAAAATACTTGACAAGTACTATATAATACAATCGTATAAATATAATAGTTACATAACTACACACTATACTATAAATACATAAATATTTATATATAAATATATAGACAAATATATTAAATATATATAAATTTATAAATATATTACATATATAATAATATACACACAAACTGTAATATTAAGATGATTCTGCCTTAATTTTTTTGTGAATGTAGTCACGAGTTTTGATTTTAAAAGTAACCCGCGTCTTAGCCATTCTGATTTCCAGAGGTAGCGCATTCCAGAGAAGAATAGCTTGTACGAAGAAGGAAGAATGTAAGAAGTTAGTCCGATGGGAAGGGCATTGTAAAAGTCTGTTATGAGTGGAACGGAGATTTTTGTTGTGGTTAGAAGATAGATACTGAAAATACATATATATTGTAGATAAGATTAATGATCCGTAACGTAGTTTCGAGAGACAATATGTATATATGTTCGATGAACGGAAAGTCGACTGAACGATTGCTCGAATGGAATTTATTGCGAAACAACCTTTTCTCGCCAAACGCTGCGTCGACAAAACGATTCTTCGAAAATTTATTAATCGATGGACTGCTCTTTCGAATGTTAAATTGAGATTTGGGTTAGGTTAGGTTAGAACTGTGACCATCTAGCGCGCGAATGCGAGCGAGCGTGCCGCGGCAGCAGCCGCCGAGCGCTAGATACGGTAGTCACGGACCCTAAAATTACACCCAGGCTTAGAACAATAATCGTGTTCATTACACAAAGATTTGTCCTGAGCCTGATCGAACCCACAACATCTGGCTTAGCAATCAGAGTCAATAACCACTAGACCAATACACCAGTCAATCAACATTATTTAAATGACAATTATAAATATATGGCAAGATCCTATAAAGCATGAATAGTTGTGGGGCTGGTATTCCAGTTGGCCCGGCTGATATATCCTCGTACAAGTGATAATTGGCTTATTTTTCGACAGTAACCACTCTTATATGTGTAGTATGTATCAAATGCAAAGACTTCCATTCTGACTAAATCACTTATAAATATTATTCGCTTTCAACAGAAAATTTTGCAAACAAAATCCATAACTACTTTAATATATTAAAATCTTGTCCTACAGTTCACAATTAGTGTAATGACTTTTATTGAAATTCTTCCAAACAAGCCTGGCTGAACTTTACAAGTTTTTGAATAATATGAATGAAATTTAGCAATCAAGCGATTAAAGTCGTTTTAATTAAATTAGCGGAGGATCATCCGCGGAAAAGCTGCATTTTCGTTGAGTGGAGTTTTGCTAAATCTGTAGGTATTAGTTATTCATCAATGTTAATAGGTTACTTGTGATACTTACAGTACAATATCCTTCAGGTCAAGTTTCAGCTATGGAAGCTACTTAAATACATTATTGATTGAGCAGAAGTTACCATTTTGTCAGATTAGTTTGTGTCACTCACTAGTGTCTCACCTGGCTTGGCGAATGTTGTCTTTTTTTTTGATAAGGCATGTCTTGCCTTCGCATGCCACCCGCAAAAATTGTCTACGGTAGGTATATCGGACTCGCACCGACTGAACCTAACCTGCCGGGAATGCGGGTATGCTGCTTCGGTGCTCCCTTTTTGTGCCCTATCCCAGAAGATTAACGTTGAACGCGGCTAGTCTGTAGGTTGGTGATAGCAAAGGTTTAATTTCTGAGTATCTATGTACTTTAGAGGATACAAATTAATTGGGTGGCTCTGATGCCAGGGTAACAACATCCCATAGGAATGAAGGAATCAAGTACGAGAGGTATGCAAAATGTAAAATTTACGAACTAGGCAGGTCTCGAAAAATTATGTGAAAAAATAAAACTTCCGGTAACAGGCTGCCACTATGGATATTCCCCAGACTGTTATAACAATGTCAATATATTTACTCAGTTGATTAAAAACTGAGACGGGAATATGGTGACTATGTGAAAAATAGTGTCGTAAATTTTATATGTGTGTCTGCCTCGTTAGTCTAGCGGTAGCGTCTTCAATCGCAGATAACGAGGTAGTGGGTTCAAATCCCGGGTCGGGGCGCAAGTGATTATGAGATTTTACTGTAAAATTAAAAATTTCTTAGTATCAGGCCGAAGTCTGGGAGTTGGCGGTATTATACCCTCGGAGCGCACGTAAAGCCGGTCCTGTACCTCTTTCTGTCCTCTCTCCGGTCGTTTTGCTAGTCGTCCTAGCGGATAATGAGAGTGATGGAATAGAAAGTGCCCTTGTGTTTAAGCACACACTTGTGCACTATTTGTAGAAAACAAAGGGTAAAGATAGAAAACTGGTTGAGTGACGAACTTTTAGTAGAATATGGCGTACCTCAAGGAAGTATCCTGGGTCCAACCTTGTTTTTAGCATATATTAACGACCTTTGCGCACTCGCTCTTGATAGAGGCAAAATATTTACATATGCAGATGACACTGCTCTCTTGTTTACTGGTGAAAGTTGGGAGGAAGTGTTCACTACAGCACAGTCGGGCTTCTCCATTGTTGGTGGGTGGCTGCAAACTAATATTCTAACCCTAAACGTTCAAAAAACCAATTACATAGCATTTGCCCATAGACTAAATGCTCTTCCTGATCCCTCTCTAAACATTTTTGCACACAAATGTAATGCGAGACTCTCTGCATGCTCATGTCCAACACTGTCTAGGACAGACAAAATAAAATACCTTGGCATCACTTTAGATCAAACCCTAAATTTTAAACCCCATTTAGAAATTCTTGTCACGAGACTGCGTAAACTCATATATATTTTTAAGAATATTAGACATACGGCCGATCGACCAACTATAAAAATGGTATATTTTGCACTGTGTCAATCGATCATTGACTATTGTATAACTTCTTGGGGTGGTGCCAGTAAATCCCACCTAATAGAAGTTGAAAGGGCTCAACGGGCTATCCTAAAAGTCGGAGCTGAACTCCCCTTCCGCTTTCCATCACACGATCTATATAAGATGTGGGATGTTCTCACAGTAAGGCAAACGTTCATCCTTCAAACTGTTCTAATGAAACACTCCCAATTGCATTACGACCCAAACTTAATTGAAAATAAGCGACGTAAAGATAAGATCTGTACCCCAGCAAAATTCTACTCTTCACATGCACAACAATTCTTTTGTTTCCTTGGCTCACATCTCTACAACAAACTTAATTTACCCCTCAACATTTATCCCCTAACCAGGACACGCTGTAAAATCTCTGTTAGCACCTATCTTAAGACGTTAAATTACCATGATACTGAAATCCTTCTAACTCATTTTATCTAAATTGCAACATTTTACCTTTTTCATTCATATGTGGAAACCCTGAATACACCCACACAAATTATTACACACCCACTCTTTGCTCACTCGCTTAACGCACACAACACTCACACGCAAAATTCACACAAGTACTAATTTTATATTCTCCAATCACTCATAGTTTTAATCTTTTATTGTATCTCAATTATGTTGACAAACAGACAGAGAGTCCCTTATGTTTTTACTGAATGCTAACATCAGGGGGAGGCCTGGTGACCTGTAATACAGGTTTTATCAAACCTATCTCAGGCACCAGTCTCTCACAATGTTACGTTCTTATGTCTCATAAAGTAACCATGTTTTAGAATTAAGGTACCATTGTGAAAGAGAAAATAAAAAGAATTTATTTATATTATTTATATTTATATCCTGCGGAGTTGGCTGATTTCCATTCCAAGAACAGTTTCTGTCAAATTTGAAAACCCCTTACTAAGTCCTTAGGTGGAGAAAATCATAGGTGTTGGCTGACTGACTGATTGATCATCGCACAGTTGACATCGCTGGGTTTAAAACCAGGAAACACAAATATTCTTTATGAAGATGTGCACTAAAACAGAATTTTTGAAAAGGTTGTAAAGTTTGTATAGCATAACGTGTTTTTTTGGTCTGATCAACTTTAAACTTGGAATTTATATTCAAATGACATGTTTGAATACTAAGAGTTGCCCTGTAAGGGGTTAAAGGAGGGTTTCAAAGTTTGTAAGAAATTTGATGAAATATAGAAAATTACAAGTAGTGTTGTTTTTGTTTCAGACAAAATGGGGCAAAAATGCTAAACCATAGGTAACCATAGGCAATAGGTTCGTTTTAACCTATTCGATATCTAATTTTGTTTACCACGCGGTCGGAGTATTCCAAAATCTAGTGCTTTTTTAGTCTTATTACGTAAATTGCTTGTTACTTGAGCAATTTATAAGCGACAGTAGACAAGTTCAATCCGATGTGTCCGTAATATGTGGGTTAAATAAATACATCAAGTTAAGTTTTGTGATTTTTGTACTGTAACTATGTATTTGTATATATTAGATATCCTTTCATAATATACTAATATGTGCGGCAACGAACACACAAGGGAAATAATACAAACTTTGAGATAGATCATTTTCCAGTCGGATGCTTTACGCGTTCACAGATGATGGAAATGCACTTAGTAATTTTGGATGAGTTTCTGCTTGATATTCTCATACAATAATGTATAAACGTATTTATACAATATTGCAGTGGCAAATGTCCCTTCTACACTTTCGTTATAGCTTTGTTTTGCCACTTTTAGTAGGATCGGGGAACAGAAATTAAAAAAAATACCTCCTTGTGCCTTAAAATAAATTAAAATACCTCCTATGTATATATGTATTTATCTATCTATATAAGTATGTATATCGTCGCCTGGTACCCATAGTACAAGCTTTGCTTAGTTTGGGGCTAGGATGATCTGTGTGACATTGTCCCCAGATATTATTATTATTATTATTAAGCCAAATAGATATTTGAAGTTTGATAACTGGTATTTAATATATTTGTGAACAAATTCATCTAGTACAATTTGTGTTTTAATTTGTGCTTCTTCTGCAACAATCAGAGAAAACATCTGAAGGAGTATAAAAACATCTGAAATGGTAACAGTCACAATAAAACGTCCCGCCTCAGTGTGTGAGCCCGACATACACGCCAATGGTTTTATTCTAGGAATGACACTCTTTTCGATCAATATTAAAGTATTACAATTGAAACTAGGCTTCAGAAACTACGATTTTTTTGCAAGAAGCTATATGTAAGAGCAACGGCATCCTTGAGTTGATACTTGCAAGTCTATTAGAAATATTTCCTTCAAAAACAACGTCTCATAACACGATCAAAATTTACATATAATATATTTAATCTGAACTGATGCGAATGGCTATTAGAATTGAATGTGATGTGACTTCCATGTGGCGAAAAGACAAAAATCTTTCTCATATGTAGCGTTGTAGACTCGTAGTAGTAGTAGATACTTCTCATATGTGCGTTAGATTTTATTTAGTTTCTGACGTCTGATTAGATTTTAAATGGAACCCTCCATTTAAAAGTGAATCAGACGTCAGAAACTAAATAAAATCTAACGCACTTATGAGAAGTATCTACTACTACTACGAGTCTATCAACTAATTTCAACCATTAACGAATTTCGATGAAACAATCTCGAATCAACCTACGTTTCTACAATTGTATATACCTTTTGCAATATTGCCATAATGCACATAATTCACATTAAACAAACCCTATCAACGATATTTGAGACCATATATACAATCTTAATACTGATATAAACAGTACCGTACATGTCAAATATTTTGAAGGTAAATGAAGGAATAAACTAATTACTGCGAGGTCATAAGTGACGCGGTGACGGCTCGTAATGCGGTGAGGCCCCGCAGATATTGCGACATACATAATATATTGCCTTACTCACTATGCTCCTACACTTACACTCAGCTTTATATCAAATTGACTAAATGCTTGTAAAATGTAATTTGAAGTGTGTCATCAACACGTTACAGACGGCGAATACTCGTTGGGAGTTTGCTGAAGTCTCCATACGCATGTCGTTTTTTCGACGATTCTTTGACTTTAAGAGTATTTAAAGTTATTTACAGTTTCGAACATAATGTTTAGCTGTTTTTACTAGTATTAGTATATGAATAGAATATGAAATAATAGAATGATCGTTCATATCCTTTTAAAGGAGGAACGATACAGGCCATAGACATGGACCATTAACACAAGGGGACGTTTTTCTTGCCGGCGGTGATCTTGAAAACTTCACTTGCATATTATGTTTATGGTCAGGATATAAAATCAAAATGATGAATCATAAATTATGATAAAATACAGATTGCTAGCTTAAACCTAATTCATTTTGCAACGAAACAGCGCAGCTTGAAGTTTACTTCTTGAGGAGTTGGTGGTGAGAAATAAGGTAGGGTGCAGCAAGGCCAGAGTCGAAGAAGATAATGAAGTAAGCTTGTAGCTTACTGATGTCAAAGGGCAGGTTCTCTCTGGGGACACCTTCATGGGTGTGGTTTCTCACCAAGTTGTTGAGCACTTTCCTGATGAGATTGTTTGAAATAAAATGAAACTTCGGACTTCGGTTATTGATTGAATTGATCAAAACAAAACATTTGACAATCGTATTGTCAAATGTTTTGTTTTGATCAATTATTTAGTAGTGTACGATAGATAGAACGTTGGTTAGAAGATCTTGTTCAGAATTTATATATACTGATGATGTTTTATACTCACCGAGGTACGCGAGTCCAACACCGTCTCTTATCAGATTTCGGGCTGCTTTAAGATTTTCATCCCAGATAAATAACAATCTTTACCCCTCGATCTCATTATGCATAGTCAATTACGTTGACATTAGCCCAACGACGCATGTTATTACGTATGACAAGTATGAACACGAAGGTTACCTAAATAAATACAAGTTAACTCTTGAACAATAAAGCGACAAGGGAAACTTCAAGTCAAAGCTTTGGGCTACATCAATTTAATATGCGAGATTTAGGGATGACATATAGAGTTTCAGAACTATAAACTTCCAACTACGCAGCCTCGACTGATAAATATACATATACATATACCTACAACTAACGATTTCCTGCGATTCTATTCGGATAACCTTAACCCTTAATCGGTCATAGCGCTTGTTTCTAATTCATTGGATTTAGCTCTTATTACAACACAACAGAGCTTAAATTGAAGTGGTAACTATTATACTATTGGCGATTAAAGGTCATAGCCCACTTACACGTCTCTGATACCGTCCGACTAGATTGCGATATAGTTTATATTGACAACATAAATTAGCAGACAGTTCGGTGTCAGAAAGCTTCCTCCACATCTCATCTAACCTAATTTAGTTTTGTTTGTCCACATTATGAAGGATATTATTTGATATATTGCATAGTTGAGTGTACCTTTTGTCGTCTAACTGCAAGATGTACATAGAGACGACAGTAGGAAAATATGAAAGAATAGTATTGATTGTGATCTATACAATTCTTTCCTTATCTCTTTATAATTTGTAGAGTTGTATGCTAAGATCGTATTGGTGTTTATAATACGTTGAAGTATATGTCTGTGTCTGTATCCGTGTGTCTCAATGTCTGTAATATCAGACCTTATGCGCTAATTTCATTCGTATTTCTTCTATCAGACAGTTGGTTTAAGGGGCTGACAACACCCATATTATCATTTATGTTTCTGCACCTTTTAGAAAATACTACTCGGTATATTGTTTCCTCTGTGGAAAATAATCATAAACTGACCTCTTTGCTTATAATTTTTATTGTATGTAGTTAAACTTCATAAATTACAGCCTATATTTAAATAAGATATATAAGCTGTATTACGTTAGAGCTTCATCAAAATCGGTTACGTAGTTTTTGCATTAAAGATAAACAAACATCAACACAACAACTAACTACTACTAACTTTCGTATTTATAACATTGGTAGGATGTAGCATATATTAAGATTAATCTTTTTGTTTTAAATGATTGAATTATATTTTCCTGCAATAAATTGTTATGCTTGAGCATA
The DNA here is from genome assembly GCA_951640165.1 of Pseudoips prasinana. Taxonomy (NCBI): domain Eukaryota; kingdom Metazoa; phylum Arthropoda; class Insecta; order Lepidoptera; family Nolidae; genus Pseudoips; species Pseudoips prasinana. The sequence continues at coordinate 14,486,187 of OX621239.1, forward strand.
ACAATTTATTAATATAACAATTTTACAGGCAACAATACTGGGTGAATTTGAATTCACCCTGTATTGTTGCCTGTAAAATTGGGTGTTTCAGCCTATTCTCTGTCACCTATAGTTAAATTTGTCAGGTTTATAGATATATTTTATCTTTATAGTATTTTTCACATTGTTTTTACAATGCGAAAAATACTATAAAGATTTGTGTTCAGCTAATTTTTGAAACTAATACAGGGTTATTTGTATAATGTCGAACAAATGTTGTTGTTTAAGATGTTAGTAATTTACTCCTACGAGGTTGTTGGTATTTTACACATTTTTGGGAACAAATGTACTTCATTGGAAGAAGGCGCAGGGTAGGTAAGCTAGATTAGTAGAGAGTGAGGTTCGATTCACATCGGAAAATTCTTTTGTGACCTCTTTAGTGTCCTTAGAAATATTTCAGGAGAATCTAATAAAAACTTACAGCTTTTTTTCTTGTTACAGAAACAATATTTTTACGGTTAGTATAACTACGCATACGGCAACTTCTTTTTTTATATCAGCGGGCGACAAACAAGCAAGTGGGTCACCTGATGGTTAGGAGGGTAACGTTGAGCAAACAAGTGTTGCTGACCCTTCCCCCCATCCCAATGAGCTCTGGCTACTTTACTAACACTCGGAAATACAACATTAAAATTATTAACCCAGTAATGCCTAGTGTGGCCATTTGGCCACACAAATAGGGGTAAAAACAAATCATTATTGTGTCCATGGTAATTATTTTTTCTTTAATCTATTTATTTCATAGCATGTTGATAATGCCAAGGTTTTAGTATACGTGACTGTGAAAACGAAAATGACATTCATTTGGCGGGTATTCGCATTTCATTGTCGTCTTTCAGAAAAGCATTGAAAAAATGGATCCATGACAAGGGTAAGTAGAATAATTTCAAATATATTGAGAATTTTCAGTTTCTTATTGCACTAATTTACTAAAGGATTATTTATTTATAATTACGTAACAAATTATTTCAGTTTGCATAAAAGTAAGTATGAGTTTTTGTACCCTAAACTTGCCGTGTCCATATGGCCACCCTAGGCTTTAGGCATAGCAAAATAAATGTATTTTCTTTATTCTAGATATAATGATTTCGGGCAGTTTACTGGAGTCTGTGCACTAAATAATGGATGTTCTTTATGAAGAAGGCGAAGATAAAATGATGGTCGAGTGCCGGAGTCTATTCATAGCGCCTTCAGATCCAGCTGTTTTGACGGACGAGGACTCTGGCGATGAAGATAGTGGAGGAAGAGCAGAAAACATTTCACCAACCAACTTCTGATGAAGTTCCTCGTCGTTTTGATGATCTTGTTGGTAAAACAGCTAGAACATAGTTAGGTCAAGGGAGATCTAGAGCCGTTTTTAGGATAGTTTCCTGAACTTCCAACTAACAGTGCTACACAGTACAGTGGTGAGTGGTCTGCTGTTGATTCATTTGAGCTTTTTTTATAGATGATGATGTTAGATATATGTTTGTCCAACAATCAAATGGCTACGATCTATGGAAGAATGCATCTGATCCTAAGATAACACCTCCAGAAATGAGCTGCTTTATTGCTATATTGATTTTGAGTGGCTATTCACCTGCTGCTAATAGACGGCTTTATTGGAGCATTCAGGCAGATACGAGGAATGAGCTTATTTGCAACTCTATGCGACGAAACAGGTTTGAAGATATTATGCTTTTATGAATTGTGTTGATAACAATAGTATCAACCTAAATAATAAAATGTGTATGATAAAATGATATGATGGCTTGACGATGTGTAGGACCAAATTACAGGTCCAAAAACTCGTCTATCAGAACCGAATGTATGATATGCGATGTTTTATGCGGTATGTTTTGTACCATCATAAACAATAAATACCTATTCTATGCATAATATGTGGTGTGTGCACGGTACAACATCGAATTTCATACATTAGCATTTTGTTATTGTAAGTGCCTAGCGTGTCCATTTGGACACGTAATTTTTTTTGTACTTGTAATTAATAAAAAAATATGTAAATTTATTTTTGTATAATTAAACCCCCCCTTGAACAGTTCTAAAAGGCTAAATATATAGAAACTAAAAAAATAATAATTTGGGCACTACTGGGTTAATGTTATTATTAAGGAATGTCTTCTGTAAGGTGGAGGTACTTCCCCAGGCGGGCTGTTTTTTGAGCGAATGAACGCTATCTATGCCTTGCCTCTCTTGTGCTTGTGAAAATATATATTTCTCTTGGCCGGTATTATGTGTATTCCTATATACAAAAATAAAAAAACAAAAAGAGTATTTCTATCCGTTTCCTAATATCCTTATCACAATCTTTGCTCAGTTTGGTCTTGATGGCGCCGTCTAATAAGTTCCAGATATTTATTTAATTATTATTGACGGCGTCTAATAATTAAAGCTAAAAATATTTATAAAATTTTGGTTCGTGTATAGTAATTTGAAAAACTTAACATTAATTTCGATAAAATATTAAAGTGATTTTCGCCGGTGCACATTTTGTGGGTGGTCTAAGAGAGTAAAGATTAGCGCTTTATCTGAATTACATGCTATTCGACATATTCAATATTACTCCCTAAGATTATTTCTCACTGACTTTGATCTTTTTAATAATGTGCTATATCATGCACAAGCGGAGCTCAGTTACTCTTCATTATTATAGTCTATCTAACTCAATAACCTACTTTAAACAGACATTTAGGTAAGTTTTAGACATCTTTATTTTTTCTTTCTTTTAACCTTTTTTCTTTAAATTTTAGTGGATTGAACCCAAGTGTCACGGGGTAGCATACAAAGACGTCTGAATCGAGGTTTCAAGTGAGCATGTTTAAAAGGCTGATGGTAAAAAATGAATACATGGTTAATTTTAAGTATTATGTAAATAATGACATTGATTTATTAAATACACTATGTTCTATTTTTGTAATTAATTTGGTGTGCAATAAAGAGTAAGTACTGTATTGTATTGTATGTTTTGCCAAACTGAGGCTCTCAGAATTTAAGTATAACGTGTGTAATTTAAGGATAAGTTTGGATTAAAAAGCCCTAAACATTTTTTCTACTTAGCACATGTACAGCATTATTAATTCATATTTTAATAAATGCGTGTGTTCTTAGTTTTTTTTTTCACACAGATCATCCTATCCCCAAATTAAGCAAAGCTTGTACTATGGGTACCAGGCGGGTACATACATAGAAAACATCCATGACTCAGAAACAAATATTCGTGCTCTACACAAAAATATTTGCACTTACCGGGATTCGAGCCCAGGACCACCAGCTTCGTAGGCAGGAGCACTACCAACTAGGCTACGATGAGTTTAATTATATATATTTTATTGCTTATATCTTGGGCCATGTAAAAACGACAGATACAGTACTCTCCCAGTGGCGTCGTTTGCCGTCCGATGACATTTATGGCAGCACACTGAATCGAAAATAAACGTAATTTATGTCGGGCCTTTTAAATAAAATATTATATTTTGTGTGGACCTTTTGTAATTATCTTGTATGACAGATAAAATTAACGGTGGGCAGTTTGGTGATAGTAGAAACAGATTTTTTTACGTACGTACTAATGTATAAGTTGGACAAAAGCTTTTTTTACTAGCTCAGGTTCTGATATGCTACTTAATCAAACTATTTATGAAATCATCTCATCTCCGTGCGGGTCGTAAAAGTCTTTCGAGTGAATATATAAAAGAATGAATGCGCAGCATCATCTCTCTTATCTCGATACAAGAAAACCTAGTTTCAAATCCACGTCAAGCATTTGCGTCACTTCTTGTAGTACGGCCTATTATCAAGACACGTCATTTGTTTTGCATTTATAGTGGTGGAAGTACTATAACCATTATTCTGCGATCGCCAACAAGTCTGCTTAGCGTGTCATTTATGGCATATCGCCTGAAATGATGGACATCATCAAACCGTGACCCTCACTCCTCTGAAGCCCTGCTATTTCCAGCCTTGGTAACAGTTGTGGTAACGGCGGGTCAGGGCATGCTACCGATGATCTTATGAGGGTAATTAGAAGCCGCTGGGTAGCGCAGGACTGGCAATTGTGGAGGCTGTGGGGGAGGTTTCTTTGACGACTTTCAGCTTAATACTCTAAAAACTTACCAACGTGGTCATGGTGTGCCTTTTTCTTCTTCCCTTGATATGGCGGTGGAATTGTGCCACCCGCAAAGGATTTCTTGCGGGTGGGTACATATGTCATGTTGTGCCTACTATTTCCGATATCAATAGTCCTTAATATACCTGCACGAGTGGCGCCGCGGGTAAGACAATCTCTTTGCCACTTCGTGTCCCGGGTTCGATCCCCGCGCAGGACAACTATTAGTGTGACCCATAAATACTTGTTTTGACTCAGGGTGAACTTTGTGTCCGTCAGTTATATGCTTGTAAAGGACCCCGTGACACAGAAATTAATTTACCTAGTACAAGCGTTATAATAAAATACTTATTTAATATTTTTGTATTGCTTTTAAAATAGCAGTGCAAAAGTTTCAGGCTGGGTAAAATAGGAAATGCGCACTAGAATTAACTTTAATGCAGTTGAAAATGTCAAGGCAAAATACGTTATGAAGTTTGACCGTTATACGTTTTTTTCACTTCGTTAATATTCTGCACAAGCAAAAACGTTAGACCACCAAGTTTTCTATAAAACTTGAATATTCAACGAAATATCAAAACTCGCACAACACAAGGGTTAAAATCTCATTTTCATTCACACATAAATAAGAACTTAGTGGGTCAGAAAATGAAATTTGAAAACTTAGCGATGAACGAAGGAAGCTGCGGAAATGAGTTTTGGACTCATTCTCGTGTTTGGACATGCGTTTCCTTTATATTTTTCTTTCATATTTAGCTTTGGTTTATAAAATACAGGATAAATGTGGGGAAAGTTTGACTCGGGATTATTAAACGTCATGGTTTATATAAGAGGGTGTCGTAAAGATCGTGTTATCCTAAACCAGCTTTATAAGAGCCCTGTCATATTGCAGATATGTAGTTATTCCAAAACGCGTGTTGCTTTAGTCGTAAAAAAATCCATGCGTTTTTTTATTGATATAAAGTAGCAGCATGTGGTCCTTTATATTCCATATACCTTTTCGAATTCAATTAATGTTTTCTATGTTATATTATTATGCGATAAAATTTTCTTTTCATATTAAAATTTAAATCATACGCCATTCTTTAAGTGAACGACTGCACATTTGGGGCACTGTAAAGGCACCTCGCTATAACTTCAGTGTCCTCGTGTTTTGGGTTCGATTCCCGATCATGATAATTATATTTGTGGTCGTGGAGTGCTATGTGTACGTGAATTACATGTTCGTAAAGTTGTGGTGGTATTTATGGACCTAGTGTTGGCATTGTCAAAAAGAAAATGATTAGAATGTAGATATGATATTCCATTGCACCCTGTATAATGTTGTTAGGATTATAATTCTATATGACAGTTTATTTGTTTGCTGATACTACCCACGAATATAAATTTTCATGAGAAAGTTGATTATATGAGTCTATAGTGTGAGAAATAATCATTAAATATATAAAATTTCGAATTTAAACATGAGTAATTTATAAAATTACAAATCATGTTTTGAATATTCTAGCCGAGCCGACTTATCGGATCATGAGAGTGAGGGAATAAAAGTACACCTGTGTTTCTCACACACTTGTGCCCTATAATATATATAAATAAATACCTTGGAACAACTTATACACTGCCATCTGAATCCAAACTAAGCAAAGCCTGTGCTATGGCAACAAGACAACTAATAAACATACTTATATATTTCTATATATATTATAGATAAATCACACTCAGACATATCATGTTAAGTGATAATGGTGTTTATCACACAAACATTTGTCCTCGGTGGGAATCGAACCCACGACTGCTGGCTTAGCAGTCAGTGTCACTGACCACTAGACGAACAGGCCAGTCAAAAGTTAAAAGTAAAAATATATCCCGCTTGAACCACTATTCTCCATTGAGACAGATCGATATATATAATTCAGTGTCTACAATTAAATCAGACCACAATATAAACAATACACCAAAATGCTTTTCTATTTGAAATGATTTTAATTTATATGGTAATAGTGGTCGATTGGTCGCGACCACAGCCGTACTAACAAAACTGTGATCATGAACCATTTATATAGTGCGGTCGAGTGTTTAACTGAATGCAGATAACTAGACTTTCCATGCGGTAAACTAACCAGATAAATGTGTTGATGGCTTCCCTAGAACGTCAGGAATATCCATTTTTCATATCTTTATTACGGACAGCACCGTAGCCTAGTTGATAGTGCTCTTGCCTACAAAGCTGGTGGTCCTGGGTTCGAATCCCAGTATGTGCCAATATTTGTGTGATGAGCACGAATATTTGTTTCTGAGTCATGGATGTTTTCTAGGATAGGATGCTATCCGATGCTTGAAAGCTATCCGTGCGTGCTTCTGCAAACATCCACGAAGCGCTACAGAAACGAGGCAGTGTCAGCTTTCTGAAAATATTATTATAGTGGACTCGTACCGATCATTACGAGGCATAAGGTTTTTACGCAACATTTGGAATACCGAGGCTTTAAGTTGTGTCAATTCTGAATTAGGTTACATATGTGTATAATACTAGGTCTACCATGAATAGTGTTGGTAATTGAAGGGCGGAAATGTATCAGGAATACAATAATTTTCATAGCTTCCCGTTTAATCGCGTTAGCCGGTCACTATTTTTAAAACTACCTTGTTAGTCTAGCGGTAGCATGCCCAACCGATATATTGAGCTCCTGGGTTCAAATCCCGGAAGAGAAAATAAGAAGAAAGAAAACACTCACAGTGGTTTTACTGTGGTCGTACCGGATAGCTGTCAAATAGTATTACGAAATTGATGCAATCGAGAGCACACCAGTGTTTCCTCATTTAGTCCTACCAAGTCGACTGCTCTTCGTAGAGATTCGTCCAAATTCTACTGGTAAGTTATAAAAGTTTAGGCCTGCTCCCGTAGTTAGCACTGACCTGCACTTTTAAGTATTTTGGTTGATTTGATAATGATACGAAAGACAAGGTTTTAAATGATATATTAAAGGTATATAAACTATGATTATTGAGTTGGTTAATACTAAGATTTATAAAATGATATATTAAGAGCTAAAATGATTTGAGTTGATGATTTGATCTTTACGCGGCAATCGGAGCGGTTTCCGATTGCTTTGATAATGTTTCGACCGCGAGTTACTTACGAACTGACTTTATTTGCTAACAGTATTGAATTCACATAATGAATAACATAAAAGTGCTGAGCTGTTCGGTCAATGTCCGAAAATAAGTTACTAAATATAAACACTATGGGTTTTGAGTAAGTAGTATCTTTCACATTAATCATACTCTATCTATTTATTTACTCAAATACCCCCTCGTATAAGTATAATTTACCCTACTAAGCTACCATCTGTAAGGTAAGCAGGAAGTACCCAACCACCCCTTTTCTAAAATACCCGCATGAACGTTAAATTAAAACTTCCTGTACAAGGCTCCTACAAGACAAATAAATGAAAAGATTTAATTACACCCCTAAAGCAAGACTATACAGTTAACCCGGCTTTGCTTGAGAAATATATTTTACGTTGTTTAACCGACAACCTTCCTCTGTCATTTAAGTGGAAATTCATTGGAATGTGTATCGTGCCCGTTCTAACCTACGGTGCTCAAATATTGTTCCTAACCGAGAATCAGAAGTCCAATTTGAAGATATGCCAAATAGCTATGGATCGTAGCATTTTAGGTGTAAAACGCAGGGATATATTTCAGAACACTACACTGCGCTCCAAAACTCGAATAGCTGATGTTAGCAAAAACACCGCCAGGCTGAATTGAGACTGGGTTGGACATGCTTCTTGCATGCGCCCAGACAGTTGGTTGCAGATCACGGCTAATTGGGTTATAAAAATTAGCCGACGTTTAGGTTAGTAGGCAAATTTATATAACCATCTCGCATCCCTTATTGAACTAAAAAAATATTATTAAAATTGCGTCACAAAGGTACAGACGCCAGCACATCCAGCTACCCCAATCTGTCAAATTTCTTTTATGGATTTTCAACTTTATCACAAAAGCATAAGGTTCACTTTCAATAGAGGAAATTTGACAGATTGGGGTAGCTTGATGTGCTGGCATTTGTAAATAAAAATAAACATAATATAGTCGAATGATAATATCCTTCTTTTTTTTTACTAAATACAGTAATATAACAAAAACCATCATATAAGAAAAGTGAGTCCATTAATGAATTATTATTGCCTTCATCCTCATATCAGTCGAAAGACGTATACTGCATGGCATAGGCCTCCCCAAAGATTTCCACAAATGCAGCTCTTACGCTACCCACATCAAACGGCTTCCTGCTATCCTCACAAGATTGTCAATCCATCTTGTAGAGGTTTTCTTTGCTACGCCTTCTGGTTCGTGGTAGCCACTCGAGAATCTTTTTATGAATAATAATAATAATTTAATGTTCAAAGATTAACATTGGTATTCTAGAGTAATTAATAGTTTTAGGTAGACATATACAAATAAATGATAGCTTAAGGTTAATAAAAAGTGGCTCGACAAAAACTAGAAAAATAGTAAAAATAACATTATTACTTAAAAAATATTAAAATACAAGCTTAATTCTTGGTCTAACTTAAAGTTACCGTCTTATCTGAACAAGGTTAGCCTTGTGCTTTTAAAATTTATATCTTTATATGACCAAATTATGAATATTAAAATTTTAAAGCAAAATAAAAATCTCAGACAAACAAACCTTGGTCCTATGTGTAGTTTTCACTCAGTAATTACACGCCGGTAATTAAAAAGCTACTTGAGAGCAAAAGCCCGATCGGCCCTAATGAGCGCCACTTGAGACTGTAAACACCTAGTGTAATCTGATTAGTAGTGTTTAAAACTTAAAACATTCTACTTGTAATTAAAATGGAGCTTTTGGGAACTACGCTTTTGTCATTAGGGCAAAGTTATGAAGAGATTGTAACTTAAGTTTTTAAAGGTTATAATAAAAAAAAAAAGATTTTGCGGAAACTATGGATAAAATATTATTAGGCGGTGGCTCAATTTCAAACTGTGGACAAACTTTGATTTTTTTTTATTTATAAATTATTTGGTATGGTAAGTACCATAATTAGTGCGGCTGGTGCTTAAAAAAGGAAAACCTGTGCTATAAGCACCAGCACCTTTCAATTTATTTATTATATTATTATTATGTATTATAATTATACAAAAAAATTAAATGTCTCGCATTATTTACATTATGTGTTTGAATGTGTGTGGATAGGAGAGTGCGGGTGTAATGAGTGCATGTGTGTGTAAGTGTTGTAATAAAAGTAAAGTGTAAAATTATGATGTTAATAAGAGGGATGAATAAATGCTTCTGTTTCGTCATAAGTAAGTTTTTTTAAGACTAATTGATACCGTTTCTTTCAAGTTATACTTAATTTTGGCGAGTAGGGCTGGTGAGTTGTTCAGAAATTTTTTGCATAGATAGCGACCGAGAAAGTAATAAAATGTTTGTTCAAAAAATGTCTTACATGTAGTGGTAACAGGATTTTTGTTTACGTTGGGTGCGTGTTTGTGTTAAGAAAGGTTGTGTTTGTGGGAGTGTGTTTTTATGTTTGTTGGGAATAATTTCTGTGTGCTGTCTTAATATTATGTGGAGTATGATTAATCTCTTTGAATTGACATAAATATGCTTGTGTATAAGTGGACTTATATTATTTTATTTACTAGCTGACCCGGCGAACGTCGTTTCGCCTAACAGACGATTCTTTAATTTTTAGTTGATTTTTTAATTATGATACCTACTTAATTTCATTTTATTTTTAACTTATTCGAAATTAAGTTTTATTTTTATTGACAATAGCTTTTATTGGTTGTTTCTAAAATAATAGATTTTTTCTAGAATAAACGTAGCCTAAGTTACTCCTTATTACATCAGTTACCTGCTAATAAAAGTCCCGTCAAAATCGGTCCAGCCATTTCGGAGATTACAGGAAGGAAGGACAAACTGACAGATGGACAGACAGACAGACAAAAATTGTAAAAAAATATTGTTGTGATGTACGTACCATATATATAATATATTCATATACATACACATGTACATGTTGTAAAAAACGGTTATTACAATACTACAAACGTGTCTGTTTGTAGTATTGAAATAACCCAATTTTATTTATATGTATAGATTAAGATCGATTAGTAACCTTAGGATTTATAAGGAAATTGTTTGTTGAAAATTGACGAGTATCGTTTAAATATGAATATATTATTATATGAATATATATTCATATTTTAACAAGAGAAAGACAATATTTTTTTCAAGAGCAGCCCAAAAAAGGCGCAACCGTGCACAAAATTTCAGTGGCTTGTTATTATTAGATTTGGTTGCACTTTTTCCGCGTAAAACGCTGCGCTCATGTCGCCTAGTGATATCACTAGGCGACATGAGCGCATATGCGCGGATTAACGGAAACCTAATGACAGGAAATAAGTCAGACAGTGTCCATTGTCATGGCAGGCTTTTGAACAAAACACTGACATCAAAACCTTGTTATTGAAATCATCACCAGCAAGAATAGTAAATGAGTAAACGTGATTAGGAGCATCAAATATTTATTTTAAAATCGGTATTATGTTTCATAAAACAGACTTTTCTACAAAACTCAATTAGTTTTCAAAAAAAAAATTGATTGCCGTTTACTGAAAGCAATGTTTACAGATGACTCAATATAATTTAAGCTTACTTAGTAGGTGGTGGTCAAACGTTTTCAACTAGCATACTAGCTACTGCACATCGGGGTGGGGGGGAATGACACTTACCATCTGGTGACCCACTTGCTCGTTTGTCGTCCTCTGATATATAAAAAAAATAATGTAAGAATGTACGTGAAATATGTATGTCCATTAAAATTATGTAAATAGTCACTTTTCAGTTTTTACTTGTACTTCCATCAAGTAGACTAAAAATACCGTTTTTATTTCCGATTTCTTCATGCCTTTAGCACGAAAAGCTTTGAAAACTCACACAAGTTTCTAGGCAAATTGCAATCTGAGACTCCTAAAGAATTCAAAAGTATTCTATAACTCTTAGATTATTGAACAGTCGCTTTGCAGAAATGTGAAGACAGAGTGATAGGAAAGATCACATTACTTTACAGCATAAAAAGTAGGCATGTGAAGAAATTTTTGCGAAGCTTGAACATCTAGTTTACTTGAAAGAAGTTCTCTGTTTAATAATCTCATCTAAATAGTTATTATAATCTTTTGCAAAGTCTATTAGAATACAAAATTATCGACCAATGAAACTAACTAGAGTTTAAAGTTCTGCTGCCATCTATTTCATATCTTTTATGAAATGTAGCAGGCGTTAATGACATTCACATGAAATTATACACTGAAATGAGCAAGAATGATTAATAATTAGACAAATTTTACGCAATCATGAATAAGCATAAGCGTTTTTAAATATCAAAGCCATTCTTAAACCAAAAAAAAACCATAAATGAAGACGCTGGTTGCTGACCCATTTGTTACATCACAAATCATTAAAGCTGTAATACCCTAAGGATTGCAGCTAAGCAGGATTGTTTTATGCCTAGAACTACTAGGACCAGTTCCAGACCCTCTATCGCATATATCATATCATCAGCCTGATTTCGTCCACTGCTGGACATAGTCCTTCTCCAAATGTTCCTATAACGTTACCTGGGTTTTTTTGTCTTTTTAAACGGGACTAGTCCCTCCCTCTTACCCACCACTGCAACTCCTGTAAGCCAGGATCAACAGGGGCACACAATGAAATGACACTGAGCGGTGAAGCTCAGGCATGTCTATGTCAGAAATCGCTTTAACTGTCTTGGATCCCGCAACGAATTTAATCAGAAAGACAAAAAAGGAGGAGTTAGAAAATGAATAGTTCCACTTCCCTCCAGAGCAAAGCGGGATACAGAATGATGTAAAGAGGCTATAGCCTCATAAAATGAGACATTTGCAACTAGAGAATAGTTACCTGGGTTTGCCGTAATCACTGCGCTTGGCATGCAAGTTGGCGACCGCAGTTTGGTGGTAGCTATAGTACACTGAAGTTATGGTCCGCGACGCTTGCAATATATATTACAGAGTTAACAAATTAATACTCTACTACTACAAGACTGAAGTCTTCTTCAGTCGAATTACTAATAGAGCGAAAAGCGCTCTGCTCTACCTAATTTTAATCGCTTGTAACCTGGTAGCAGGTTACAGAAAGAAATGAGTAGGGTTCGAATAATGAGAACAATCTGATGAAATAAAATAATTTATTGTTCTGTCCACTTCCCAACGCACTCGATTATAAAAGTCGAAGTAGGTAGTTAGAGGGAACTGTAGAGGAACTAGGTTGAGAATTAATTGCATCTATTGGTCCACTCGAATCATATTTATAATCTTTGTGGTAAATATAATTATTATTTTTAGGCATGTTATAATTGTTTTTGAAGTTATTATAATTAGATCTAGAAAAAGTAGGCTTCGATTCAGCCTTTACGTAAGCTAAATCAGGAGCTAAAGTATTATGAGATGGCTTGGGAGGTTCGTGGAACTGAAAAGAAAGACACTGTACTTTTTCATAATTGAGACACAAGGCACGAAGTGTCGCAATTGAGTCCACCTCAATGATGCAGGATGCCAAAACACTCATATAGCATGGCCGTATGTTATGCATTAAAATATTTAATTTTTCCTTCTCCGTGATGTCAGCAGATAATCGAGAGAAAAGTTCCGACATTATGGCTAAGTATATAATAATACTCTCAGATTCTCCCTGTGTCCTATTACGTATTTCAGACAAAAGTTTATAGTCGTAGTCAAAAGGACTGAAGTCTACTTTTAATTGTTGAATCAGTGCATCCCAAGTAGTAACGGTATCCCGCACACTACGGAACCAATGAAGTGCATTACCAGTAAATATCTCCGAAGCGCACATTAATAATCTTTCTGGGGGTAGGTTCCTAGCGGTCCTATACTCGTGTATGCGCTGTATGAACGCGCGCACGCAGCCCGTGCCGTCGTATTTAACCGGACACAATTCTTTTGTATACGAGTGATCGCACTGCACTGATAAGACAGATGCGCCGTCGAGTGAAGAAGACGACTGTGCACAATTAGTACGCACGGATGTGGCAGTTTGAGCAGAGTCGGGTTTCTTTATTGTTAATAGTTTGGCAGATAGCTGCTCAAATTCTTTCACTAAATTGTTTATTTTAGTAACAAATGCTGTATCAGACCTATCAACACGTCGTAACCGATGGTAAATGTGATTATGCAAAGCGGTAGTGCGCTGAAATAAGTCATGCTCATATTTCAGTGACATGGAACTAATACACGTAGTCAGCTCAGTTAAAGAATTTAAAATTCCTTCACAGTCAATAGTAGGTTCGAGTCCTGATTGAAAGAGGTCATCGTCCGGTATTAATGTTATTATTTTAGGTATCTGCTTACGCAAAGATATCACACTAGAAGCCGGTTCTCCACCTCTAATTAGCACCTCGTACGTCAGTTCATTCTTATTAAGCAGATAATATTTTATGGGGTGAGATTCCATCTTATGATTACTAAAGAAACAACAAAATTAGCTAGGTACAAGAAAGAAAAATATACCGTATCCAAATACTATCAGTCTGTTCTTTACAAGATTTCTTACTCCTAACTACGATTTGGTGTAATAATCACAACAATATTCTAAACTAAGTAAACAAAACTATTATTAGGTACTTACGATTCCGACGAAAATTAGCAGTAATGTTGATTTTAGGTCTAATGCGAACTGTTACGTATTTAACTTATATTTAACAATTTACTTCATCATTACAGCTAAATAAGTCCACTGCTGGACAAGCCTCCCTCAAGAATCATCTTGGGGGGATGTGCCATAATCGCCACGCTTGGCAGGCGGGTTGGCGATCGCAGTAAGATGGTCATAGTAATCAGAAGGAAGCTGCTGCCCATCCTCTGGTAGATATTCCCTCGGGTCGACTTCTACGCCCCCCACGGGATGAGATGGGGTGATGATATTCTGATTCCGATATTTGTCGCCGTCACACACAATTTACTTATTATTTACTAATTAAGAACTAAAATTATACTCGCCTACACATCACAGAGTAGGTAAGCAAAGTATTTACTTTAAAAATTACGTAACAATTAACATACATGTAGTAGAAAGTATTAGAATAATATTAAACGTACCAGTTCGCTGATGTGTAAAACACCTCCTCGTTCACAATAATTACTATGTAGTTGTAAGCTGCAAAGCAAAATTATAATCGAAGCGATTGGAAGTAAGACAAAGACCGTGGGCGCCACTGTAACCTGGTAGCAGGTAACAGAAAGAAATGAGTAGGGTTCGAATAATGAGAACAATCTGATGAAATAAAATAATTTATTGTTCTGTCCACTTCCCAACGCACTCGATTATAAAAGTCGAAGTAGGTAGTTAGAGGGAACTGGCCTGACAGAGTGTTGTCTTGAAGGGCACAATTCTGGAGATAACGCCTTCTCCTCCGGTAGTTCACAAGTTCTCGCAGCGGAGTAGTTCACAAGTTCTCCCAGCGGATAGTTCACAGGTTCCCTCATGTGTCAGCCAACTCACAAGTCAATAGTAGTAGGGAGGTTCCTGGAACGTAACCAACACTGGTTTTAGGGAAGCTTACGATGCCAGCAAATAGCCCTAGTCTAGCACAGTAACCCTTCTAATACCCTTCATATGCTAAGCAGCCCCAACAGAAAATATAACGCATCTATACGTGTACTTAAGAGAGAACAACTGACAACTACTTAGACAAATAAAATATATAACTCACCCCAGCGGGAACAATACACAATACAAGTAATTAACGTCACGTAGGTATTCAGTACGTGAGCACTTAATAGTTATGATAAAAATCTTAGCAGAATTAGTAACCAACAATCTCACGGTGACCTCCGTAATGAATACGATTCGCAAATCATCGCTCATGAACGATCGAACAAGGAGCTAATTAGAGTGAATGAATTTATAATCTAACCGTACAACTTAGGGATATCTAATAGAACTTAAAAGCTGGCGGCAGCCGTTACTATTTAATTTGGTCAGGCGCCTACTTTTTGTATGCGACGTGACACGCTCAAAGACGTCAGTACCTACCATAGGCACAACTTAAAGTAGCTGGAATTTAAAAAAAATGCGGCCTATAAGGCTCATTGGAACATTTTATTAACTTTTGTCTACAACTTTTGTGGACGCTTAGAAGTGTTACTTAGAATCTTAAAACGCTCTAATGCGGGAAAATCGTTAACGCACCTTGACAGATTCCACCGCATTCAAATATTAAAGTGGAATATTATGCTTTACACTGCGTACAAATATATTTCCCCAAACAAAACTTCCAAATAAACAACGCGATCGAATGAAATAATGGGTACTTCTTATTAATATATCCGTCTTGTACTTGTCAAGCTTATAATATGATTATTTTAACGGGTGGTCGGGTCCATCCAGTGCGTGTGTTGTATAACACAAATACTGTTTAATTTTATCAAATTAGAAGCAAGTATTTTAATTAAATAACTTTTTTTTTAATTAATTGGAATACGTAATAAAATCTTAATACAATTAAGTGTTTATTAAAATAACTACTAGATTTAAATTGAATACGTTATTCGAAATGTTTAAGATAGCGATCAAGTGGTGAGCCCAGAAGGCTAGTAGTTGAAAAGTTCAAGTGGCAGTAACTGAGGCACCTTAATAGGCTTCTTGGCTTAAGCTCAAGGGGCTGTTAAAGTGAAAAACATGCCGATATTTTTCGGCACCCTTGATCGGCACCGATTGATTGTAAATTCTACATTTTGTTTTCCGGTTCTGTGTTTTTCTAATATACGTCTTTAATTGGAAGACGAATTTAAATAACTAAATAAGATAAAGTAGGTAATAATAACCGATTCCATTAAAGTAAAATATTTTATAGTAAACTAGCTAGGCCCTCCAGTTTCATCCGCGTTAAACTTTATAATATAGCCTATGTGTTATTTGGAGATATAAGCTATCAAAGTTTTGATTAAAATCCGTTCAGTAGTTTTTAGCCTGAAAGAGTAACAAACACCCATACATCCATACCCACAAACTTTCGTATCTATAATAAATATTCAAGCTTTTAATAATAATAATTTACCCTCTTGTGGGTTGAATTTCAAAAAATCCTTTCTTAGTGCTCCCCTACGTTATAAAATGGAACCTCTGTGCAAAATTTCAAGGCTCTAATCCTTATAGTTTCGGCTGTGCGTTGGTATATATGTCAGTGAGTTAGGTTTGTGTACGCAAGTACACCCAAACAAAGATAAGATAAGGTTATACATACGGAGTTCTTTTTAAATTTAATCATTTATCTTAAATCTTGGGATATCGATCAAGTCGTGAGACAGTTCAGTTCAAGTCAAGTTTAAAGTTCAGTTCAACAGAGGTAGGGCACAGCGTTCATTCACTCAAAGAGCAGCCCGACTGGGGAAGTATAAAATAATAACATTAATCATTATGATGTTGTGTTTCTGCGTGTGAGTAAGGCCGCCAGAACACATTGGGGTGGGGGGAAGTGGCAGCAAAATTTGTTTGCTGACTCATAAAGGCCGGCAACCCCCCACGACTCCTCTGGTGCTGCGAGTCTCCATGGGCGGCGTAGATCACATACCATCAGGTGACCCACTTGCTCGTTCGTCGCCCTCTGATATATAATAAAAGAAAAACAGTTTAAGCGACAGTACCTGAGGCACCATTAGTGGGTTTGGACTAAAGCTCAAGTCTTGTTGTCCCACCTGTTGAAGAATCTAAAATTAAACGAATCCTTTCATGCATCTACCTGTACTAATTGTAATAAATTGATCACAACCGGAACTAACGGTCTATCGTATGCCCTAAGGACAGAAGGTACCTCAGCAAGCTAAACTCTGAATGAAATCTTAATTTTACAGACATATTCAATACGGGAATTGAACCCGAGTGAACCTCTTTGGATACTCAAGTTATTGCCATAAACATGAGGTGCACATAGCCAGATTCTTACCGGTCCGTAAGTCCTGGTTGTAGCCATTATACAACAGTCGTTAAGCCATGTCAGAGGCCTTCTGGGCGGTTTGAACACTAGGGTAAGACAACTACCCATACGATAAGCAGATAGTGGTTTTAAAACGCATAAAAATACCATAACCAAGACGGGCGATAAACTTATGCAAGTTACACTAATCCAATAATATCCATAAACGAACTTACAAAAATAATTTCCGTCTCTAAAGAAAACTAAATGCCACACAACTTTATTAAAAGATCGACGTGAATATTTCTAGTATTCGTACTTGTAGAACATTGGCAGGTAGCGAGTTAAAGGCTTGCAAGTTGCATCTCATACCTACGTGCATTACAATATAAATGCAAAAGAAACTAAGGTAGCTTGCTCACTTGCATATTTATTTATTTTATATTTTTAATAAAAAGCCCGCACTAGGTATATTAATACCTGTATCGCGGGGTACTTTACAAACATATAATTGACACACAATACTCAAAGTACGTCCGAACTCTGTACAACTATTTATGAGTCACAGAAATAGTTGTTATGCGAGGAAATCGAATCCGGGACACAAAGTTGATAAAAATATCTGAAAAATTATTAACATAACCTTACTACTAACACATGAAAAGTTTATTAAAATTAATTTGTTTTTAATAAAGAGGTACGTGAGGTATTCATCATATTATGGCAATTTTGCAAAGATTTCGTGAAAACCATTTGTTGCAGGTATTGCTATTCGGACCACACTCATTTTTTTAATGAAATGGATTTGACTCTAGTTTCTAAGTATCAACTGACACAATCTAAAACAACACTGTTTTAAAAACGAACAACCTACTTGGACTTTTGTCACAAAACTATTTAAACAACATTTATATGGGACCAATCCTAGTATCAAATAAAAAAAACTACATTTCATCCGTATCACGTCGATGAATGGCCATCTATTACCGTGATTTTAACATGAAAAGTTTACCGCTCACTACCACTCTGTGGAATGTATTAACTGTGGAGGTATTTCCGTTATGACATGAACCTTCAAGAGGCTCTTGTCTCGAAGGCCGACATGGCAACCTTCAAGAAGCAAAGATGATAATGATGATGATATATGGGACCAATCCTAGTACCAAATAAAAAAAACTACGTTTCATCCGTATCACGTCGATGAATGGCCGTCTATTACCGTGATTTTAACATGAAAATTTTACCGCTCACTACCACTCTGTGGAATCTATTAACTGTGGAGGTATTTCCGTTATGACATGACCCTTCAAGAGGCTCTTGTCTCGAAGGCCGACATGGCAACCTTCAAGAAGCAAAGATGATGATGATGATGATATATGGGACCAATCCTAGTACCAAATAAAAAAAACTACGTTTCATCCGTATCACGTCGATGAATGGCCGTCTATTACCGTGATTTTAACATGAAAATTTTACCGCTCACTACCACTCTGTGAAATCTATTAACTGTGGAGGTATTTCCGTTATGACATGACCCTTCAAGAAGCTCTTGTCTCGAAGGCCGACATGGCAACCTTCAAGAAGCAAAGCCGGCAACGTACTTGCAGCCACTCTGGTGTTGGGACGCGTCTATTGGCGGCGGTGATTACTTACTATCAGGTGACCGGCTTGCTCGTTTGCATTTAAATCAGATCTAACAATGCAAAAATCACCAACATACTCGTACATACAAAATCATACAGTCAAATTGATCCATGCGGAGAAATTTTATGCACTTCCTATACTGAGACGAGTCCCTAAACATAGTAAATGTAGATCAAAATAAAGATATTGAGGGTATTGAAATCAATATTATAATAAAGGAGAAGGAAACTTCTGGGCCCAGCAGTTGAAATGTGAATTAAAAAAACCGTTATATTTTTCTAAAGGAAATCACAAAATATGGTATCATGTTTCTATCTAGGAAGCGAGAAAACTTAAATTAAGTTATGAAACGAATGAAAATAATGATGAATTGCTCGCAATCGATCAAGAGTAAATCGGTAAAATCTCAGAATATGTTTGAAAATCGAGTGGCAAGTGTTTTTCGTGGAATCGATTCATAGCGGATCGTATTGCTTTAATTTTTCTTCGGGCAACACTTCTTTGCCTGACAGCCTTTACATACTCTTTGACTGTCACTCGTTCGTTGTCTTTCGTTTTAAGTGCACACGTATTTTCCATGTTTTATTGTGGTTTTCTTCGAGTGGCTGCACGGGGTGCGGGGGATCCAAACGTGCCAGATCTTCGACATGTCACACTCTCCATGCATAAAACCATAACACAACCGAAGCCATTCAAAAATATTTTGTAAAAAACTACAATGTTATAATTTAATCTCACTTTTACTATACTTCATATAACTTGATTCCCGGATAGCCAAATTTCACCAAAATTTCAGTGAGGTCTTGTTATTATATCCTCTCAGAAATAAGGCTAGTTTGATTCAGTTAACACCTGGGCCCAGGAATGTATGGAGTCATTTCCTTCTCTTTTCCTACTTTCGAGTAGAAGTAGTTATTTTACAAAAGTAACAGGCTTGGATAGGTCTCGCGCCAGACAACTATTCGTGTGACCCATAAATAGTTGTTCTGAGTCTGAATGTAATTTGTGTCCGTCTATTATATGTTTGGAAAGTACCCCGAGACACAGGGATTAGATTCCATTGTGCGGGCGTTGTCTTTAAAAAAAATATATATAGTAAATTTCCTACTTTCGAGTAGAAGTTGTTGTTTAACAAAAGTAGTACAGGCTAGGATAGGATAGAGGTATTTCTATAATAAGTAATAAATAAATAATAGGCTGAGACATGTTATTTATTATGAAGGTGAATAAACACTTATACTATTTTAATCAACTTGAGTAGGTATGAAAACCTATATATTCTATATTATTACTATAACTTAATTAAACAAAGGATACGGTTACCTGTGCTTTATTATAATGGATTGATGTTAAAGTAAATTATTTCAGAAACAAAGGAGATAATAATGTTAATGAGGCTTCATTCATTATTTAATTAAATGGATTACTGCCCAGTTAACTTGCGCCAATGTAAAATTATGTTAAACATTCTTGTTTTGTATAATTAATGAATGGTGGTCAAGTGAAGTTTAAGAGACCTCTCTGAAACTACTACACGGTAGCTTTTCGCTTTTAGAGTAGCTTAACAAGAGATGTAGATAAGTATACCGTAAATATAATGTGTATAATAATTATGTAGGTTACTAACATATTATGTAAATACTAGATCTGCCCCGCGGTTTTACCCTAGTTAAACTATAGCCTATGTTTTATTCGGATATATCAGGTGTTACACTACAAAGTTACTTCAAAATCCGTTCGGTATCTAAGCGGTTTCAACCGTTAGGCCAAGCTTTAACGCGCGGGAGGTCGTGGGTTCAAGTCCCTAACCGAACAATCTTTGTGGAAAAGTAATGGCTGGTTTTTTTGTGGTGAAATGAAGAAGAGGTTTTTAATTTTAAAATATTTATTTTACGAGGTACGGTTGTGGTACGGTTCTACACTTTGACATAACTCGCCATAAAGAATATCCATAGACTAAAAAATACCAACGTTATAAAAACAAATTACAACCCAACTACCAACATAAAAATATAATTGTTGCCATACTCAAAACACCCCCTCAACAGTTAAATTTTATGACAATACTATTTATGTACCAGGCTCCTTTACTATATCTTATAATAACACAATATTAGAATATTAAGACAATATTAAATTTCTGAATTTAACAAATAACTGTTTGCCTAGAGGCTTTGTGAACAAATCAGCAACGTTATTATTAGAGTTTATATATTCAAGATTTACATTTCCATTAGACACCTGTTCTACTATATATTTATATTTAATATCTATATGCTTTAGTCTTTTATTACTCTCAGTATTTTTAACAATTTTTAAGACACTTTGGTTGTCTTCTAAAATTTGCACTAATACATTAGTATAACCAAAATCTCTCAAAAGTTTTTGTAAAAAACACCCTTCCATTATGGTAAAACTGAGTGCTACATACTCTGCTTCACAAGATGACAGAGTCACACAAGATAAAAAGTACACCAAGAAATTGGACAATTAAATATATAGAAAATCTGACCAGATGTTGATTTTTTGTCTTTTATATCACCGGCCCAGTCGGCATCACTATAACCTTGTAATTTTACATTGTGATTAAATTGATATGTTAATGACAGATCAATTGAACCTTTAATATACCTTAGTATTCTTTTCAGACATTTGTATAAAGCCATACTAGCACAATGTACATACCTGCTTAAAAAACTTACTGCAACTGCCAAATCAGGTCTAGTACAAGTAGCATAAAGCAAGCTTCCTATTAGACTTCTACATGTTTTTTATATACTGTAGACACGGGTCTCATCGCGATAAATATTTAGGTAAATCATTACCTTGTTTACCCGACGTTTCGGCATGGATTGCACCAGCCGTGGTCACGGGTCGACTGGTGTGGCTCGGCAGCGTCGTCTCCGTGAAGCTCGGGTATCGGTATCTACCCTCGCATGGTCTTGATATTTTTTATTTTCCTTTACGAAACTGTCGGTACACACGACACTAATGACATCAGCGCCCGGGCGCACTACGTTGGTTACGCGACGATGGCACTTCGTTATTACAGGATTCCAAGATGGTGAGAGGCGGTATCCGTCTTCCCGGTTGAAATTGATATGTTTCTTTATTTCAACCGCTTCACGTACTATTCTGGAGTAATAGTGACGATCGGTGGAGAGGACCTGTGGCTTGTGTAAATTTGTAATCCAGTGTTGGGATCCTGTGTCGACTACATGCTCAGCTATTGCTGATTTATTAACCTGTCGGTTCCTGACAGCTGCGATATGTTCTTTAGCCCTTTCAGCAATGGATCTTTTAGTTTGGCCGATATAAAACATACCGCAGTTGCACTCAAACCTGTAGACGC
The DNA here is from genome assembly GCA_951640165.1 of Pseudoips prasinana. NCBI lineage: Eukaryota > Metazoa > Arthropoda > Insecta > Lepidoptera > Nolidae > Pseudoips > Pseudoips prasinana. Next base: position 14,508,316 of record OX621239.1, read on the forward strand.
CCGGTGTTTGAAGAGGAATAACATCCTTCGGTGTACGCAGCTGGTTGGAGACTTTGGAGATCGGACTTGATGGAGTATTTCTTTAGTACTGATCCAACTTTATCCGTTACTCCTTTCACGTAAGGTAAAAACGCTGGTGCCCTGCTTACTTCCGGCTGCTTCTCCCTCCTCTTCGTCCGTTTAATGCCCCCCCTGTAGCCGTTTTGCCTAAGTACCTCCTGAACGTGTGTGAGCTCACTTTCTAAACATTCAGGGTCGCATATGTCATACGCTCTGTTTGTTAACGAGGCAACTACGGATAACAGGTGTCGCGGATGGTGATGAGAGTGGGCGTGTAGATATCTGTCTGTGTGTGTGGGCTTTCTGTATACCGTGTGTGTAAGGGAACCATTTTCTCTCACCCTCAATTTCACATCGAGGAAAGGCAACGATCTCTCTACCTCCATTTCATAAGTGAACCTGATGTTGGGGTGCGCGGAGTTCAAGATAGTGGTCAATTGTTCTACTTCCGATGTGCTACCTTTCATGATACAGAAGATATCGTCGACGTATCGTTTCCATACCTTCACGTGGACCAAATGTTGTGCAATAATATTTTCAAAATGTTCCATCCAGATATTGGCCATTACCGGCGCCACAGGGCTGCCCATAGCCACTCCGTCAATCTGGAGGTAATATTGTCCTTGGTATAAAAAGTAGTTACATTCTAGGCAGTTCTTCAGTAGAACTATGTACTCACTTGGTATGTTATTAGCTGCCAGTTTCCTGCCGATGACCTCAAGGCAGTCTTTGATGGGAACGTTGGTAAACAGTGACTGAACGTCAAAACTCACCATCACCTCGTCAGGTTCCACTCTCATGCTCTTGATGATGTCAACAAAATGGCGAGAGTCTTTCACAAACGATTCAGTTTTACCTACTAATGGCTGCAGTACCTGAGTGATGTGTTTCGCTAGATCATAAGTGGGCGAATTGATCTGACTTACAATCGGGCGCAATGGTACATTTTCTTTATGAACCTTTGGCAAACCATATAGTTTTGGTGGCTGAGCGCTTTTAGGTCTGAAGAGGCGTTCGAAAACATCGTCCGTGAAGAGCTCCTCGTGTTCCTTAATCAGTGCACGTATACGTTTAGTGACTCTGGCGATAGGATTAAACGACACTTGTTTATAAATAGCCGTGTCTTTGAGTAGACTCCGCATTTTGCTGTCGTAGTCACTAGAACTCATCACTACGGTGGCGTTACCTTTGTCAGCCTTAAGCACTAAGATTTCCGTGTTGTCACGCAGCCTTTTTAGTGCTTGACGCTCTTCCGTAGTAATGTTCTGTTTAGGCGACTTAGCTTTTCGCAATATTACTGCCACATCTTGTCTAAGCGTGTCCGCATCGGTAGACGGTACTTTGTTTCGTAATATAGCTTCTTCGACGGCACTTATGACGTTTTCATACGGAATTCGTTTCGGTGTTATTGCATAATTTAACCCTTTCGCTAGTATATTTTTGGTGGTGTTATCAAGCGTTACATTCGATAAATTGATTACGGTGTCTATGTGTGTATGTGGTCTGTGCTGATTCCACCTGTCTCGGCGACTAACCAGTTTGTCGTATTTTGCGTCGTGTTTAACACTACACAGTTGTCGAATACGATCCGCCTGGTAATACGACACGCGATCACATAGATCGAAATCACTAGCCGAAAACACTGCACTGCACTCCGTATGTAACCCGTATAATTCGTACTGCACACTATTTAAGCTGTACCTACAGTTTCGTATTAATTGTCTCAGAAGGCGAACGCGCGAAGACGACGCTGCCGAGCCACACCAGTCGACCCGTGACCACGGCTGGTGCAATCCATGCCGAAACGTCGGGTAAACAAGGTAATGATTTACCTAAATATTTATCGCGATGAGACCCGTCTCTACAGTATATAAAAAAAATGTGTACAAATCGCGAAAGTTTAAAAACATTTCTACATGTTTTTTCAATATCTATATTTTCAGACTTTTCTATTTGTAACAATTCAAAATTAAAGTTTTGTTCGATTGGTGTATCTACTGCTTTAGAATTCAACATTTGATATTTATTAAGCAACTTTTCTAAGTATCGTTTTTGATTGATTTTAGTTACATTGTTTTTAAGGTCTTGATGAACATTTATTCCTAAGTAACAACTTGCAAGACCTAAGTCTTTCATTTGAAAATTACAATTCAATGCATTTTTTAAATAATTTACTACATTTTCATTTTGACCAAAATAAAGCAAATCGTCTACAAATAGTAAAACATAAATATACTCATTTTCATTTCTTTTAAAATACAAGCATGGATCATTTTGAGATCTTTCAAATTTTTCTTTAAGCATAAAGTCATTAAATTTAGAATTCCAGTATTTAGGTGACTTTTTAAGACCATAAATAGATTTTTTTAACTTACAAATTTTGTTGTTAGGTAACTTCATATAAACAGTTTCATTTATTTCTCCATAGAGAAAGGCTCCTGTGACATCCATCTGGTAAACTGGTTTAGCTTTCTGGTTGGCTACTGCCATCAATGTCCTAAAAGTAGTCAGCTTTGCAACAGGTGCATATGTTTGGTCATCACAATTTTTCTGTTCAAACCCTCTATATAGCTACTAAGCGAGCTTTGTAGATAGTTTTTCCTTCTATTTCCTTAACTTTGAACACCCATTTGCTACTCACAAGGTTTTCTCCATCTGGGACTTTTGTTACTTCTTCCCATGTGTTACTTCTCTCTAAAGTTTTCAGTTCTTCCTTAATGGCTTCTTCCCACATGCATTTTTCAGGTCTTTTCATTGCCTCCTCGTATGTAATAGGATCATCGCAGCTGTAGGTAGTGAAACTACTGTCAGTTTCATCTGAGTCTCTACTTACATAATAGTCTTTCAGCCATTGTGGTTTTTTTGTTTCTCTTTTTGGTCTACCATCTGTCACTACTAAATCTTGTTCTTGTATACTCTCTCTAGATATATTTATAGGTTCTTCTATTGAATCTTCTACTATTTCTACTTGTGATTCCTCATGGAATGATTGCACTGATTCTTGATCATTTGCGCTAGCAAAGGTTTCATTTAATTCTGTGTTTCCATCCGCAAAGTGTTCTTCTGAGGGTTCTTGAGTTATGTTATCATCATGGAAATTATCAAATCCAATGAAAATCTCTTTGTCTTTCTTGTTCAGAGTTTGTTTGTCAGCGTCTCCTTTTACAAATATTACATCTCTTTTAATTTCTACCTCATTTTTGTTTGGCATGTAAACTCTGTATCCTTTTATGGTCTCTCCATATCCAACTAAGTATCCTAATTCACTTTTACTTTCAAATTTCCGCCGTTTCTGGTCAGGTACATGTACAGAAATCTGTGCTCCAAAATATGTTAAGTTGTGTATGTCATATTCTTGTCCAGACCAAAGCTCATATGGTGTTTTTTTATCTATCCGGCTTGGTCCAGTCCTATTTAATACAAAAACGGCTGTATTTAGGGCCTCAGCCCACAGGTTTTTACTTAAGCCGCTTTCTAACAGCATGGTTCGAGCTGATTCAACTACTGTACGCATCTCACGCTCGATACAACCATTTTGTTGAGGAGTATAAAAAACACTTCTTTGGTGTTGGATACCATGGGCATTTAACAAGTCACGCATTTCTTTTCCAATAAACTCCTTGGCATTATCACTTCTTATGTATTTTATTTTGTGGCCAGGGTTCACTTCAGTTTGCCTGATAAATTGTTTTAAACAGGCTATGCTTTCTGATTTATTCTTCATAAAATAAACTTTTCTATACTTTGTAGAATCATCCTTCAATAGCAGGAAAAATCTAGTACCACCAAGTGAAACTTCTTCGACAGGTCCTCCAATATCCATGTGAATCATTTCTCCAGGTTCTGTCGCTCTATGGTCACTTATAGGAAAAGGAAGTTTGTGTTGCTTACCTTTCAAGCAGGGTATGCAGGTTTCTTCATCTCCTTTTTCAAACATTATATTATTCTTTGCAAGAATATTTCTAACTTGATTAATATTTTGATGGCCTAGTTTAGCATGCCACTCTTGAAGTTTAGAGTTGCTTTTTCCCACTAAAGCAATTTTTTCCTTTTTTTGAAACATCATTATATACATTTTACCTTGCCGGTTTGCAATAGCATGAACGCTATCATTTTTCTCAAATGTACACTTGTTGGCTGTAGACAACATTTTATATCCTTTGTCCAAAGCCGCACTCATTGAAAACAGATTTACTTTGAGTTCTGGCACATACAAAACACTGTATATTATTGACGGGATCCATTTTACACCATCATACGCTTTCATTTCAATGTCTCCACAACCCACTGCTTTTATCACTGTTCCGTCCCCTATAATTACATCTTTTGGCGACACTAAACTATTGAAGTTTTGGAATATTTCTCTTGTATAACACATATGTTCAGATGCGCCACTATCTAGGAACCAGTCATATTTTGAACATTTTGAGGTTAGAGCGCTGATCGAAATCGACGTTATAAATGCATTTCGTTTATCATTTACAAAGTTCGCAATACGCTTCTCACTATTTACCGGCCTTTTGTTAAACCAACATTGTTCAAAGGCGTGTCCATGTTTTTTACACTTACTACAAAACATGTTTGATTTTAGCACTCTACAGTCACGCTTGTAATGTCCACTTTTACCACAGTTGAAGCACTTTCTCGAATCCTTTTTAACATTCACTTTAAAGGCAGTTTGATTTTCGAAATCATTTTGATCTTCATAAGTTTTATTTCTTTGTTCTTCAATAAACAGTCGAGCTGTCAACTCTGACAGCGTCCGTTTATCAGTTGATACCGAATCCCATGCAGATACAAAATGGCGGAATTTTTCTCCCAATGAACTAATTATTTTTGTAATAATCATATTTTCAGGAATATCGCCTTTTGCTTGGCGAACTTGCGATACGACGTTGTTGATTCTCGCTATAAACGTTGCGATGTTTTCATTGCTTCCAAGTTTCATTTCAAAAAATCGTTGTTGTAATATATGCAATGAAACGTCCGACTTCTGTTCGTACACCGTACATAACTTGTCCCATATTTGTTTAGATGTCTCACAATTTTGAACATGCAGCATCACACTTGATGATAGTCTGGTTACGATTACTCCTTGAGCTTTTGCATCCAATCTTTGCCAATCTGCATATTTTTTTGAGTCGTGAGCACATGCCGGGTCCGGTAGGTCCGGGCATGGACTAGAGCCGTCTACCACTCCATACGCACACAATGCCTTCAAAATTACTTTTACTTGAAATTTCCAGCTCGTCCAGTTTTCTGCGCCTTCTAATCTTATTCCTTGGCCACCCGTAGATATCATTGTTGATCCAAAATTGTCGGCGTCCATTTTGTTCGCACCGCACCTTGCTTTTACTTTTATTCTTATTTACTGCTTTACCACAGATTTTCCACTGCTTTACCGCAGATTATTATACCAAACCTCTTCACCTCGGTTAAGGAGCTGGGCCCATAACCTTTTGTGGTGAAATGAAGAAGAGGTTTTTAATTTTAAAATATTTATTTTACGAGGTACGGTTGTGGTACGGTTCTACACTTTGACATAACTCGCCATAAAGAATATCCATAGACTAAAAAATACCAACGTTACAAAAACAAATTACAACCCAACTACCAACATAAAAATATAATTGTTGCCATACTCAAAAGGTTTCGGGTACTGGATGTTTGAGGGACAACCCTTAGTTCCTAAGCACGTTAATCTATCCGTATCATTTGATATAAGACATATATGAACATATTTTATAGTAGTAAGCTACAACAATATAAAATTACAACCCATTATCCAAAGCCTTATTTTAAAACAAAAAAGGACAAAATATATTTGGGAACAATACTAAATTAGGAATCTAGTGTTTTTCCCAAATATATTGTGATCCTATTATTATTATTTTATGTAAGTACTTAAGGCTAATATTTTATACCAGTGTTTATTAAAATTTAAGTTTGCTTGTGCCTTACTTACGTATCTAACATATTAAATAAATAAATAAATAAATAAAAAAGGTTTTTATTCACGTAGACTTTAAAAAAGCGCTTGTAAATAGTCAGAACATGTTTGTAGTAATATAGTTGTATACATTAGATATTATTTCTAGTAACATAGATATTTAGGTACATCTTGTATGAAAACATTTATAAAATTTATTTTATTACAGAAATGATATTTAGCTAGCTCGTATCAAGTTATTGTCAAGATATTATGTTTAATTATCTAGTTTAAGTCTAATATTTTTACTACATATTGTCAATGGTTCTGTCTATATTAAAGGTATTATTATTATGACGGACCTTGTGTTAATAACGACGGTCGCGCTTTAATGCTACCACCGGATCCAATGCGCCCCAACTGAGAAGACCCAGTGAAACAAACTCAGTGGGTTCATCTACTACCGGTTTCAACACGACCCAGTTGAGACGGTCCGGCGAAACATACTCAAGCGGGCATGAACACGGGATTTGGTCCAATTAGAGTAATTATTTAGTAGGCATACACAATATATGCTCGATCGGTTGTCTGAATGCTTATTATTTTAGATTATATTTAGGTATACAAAAGAAAAACTTCGAAACAATAACATTATTCATTTTGAGACAGAGTCAATAATTTTAAATTAAGTATATGATAGCAATCATTTACAGATAGTTCACGTAACACAGCAGATCAGTCATGTCTATATGGCTACAAGATCTCCAGCGAGCAATGTGCAGGTAGGAAGTGAGAGCCAGACGTCTTTGTCATCGATGTACTCTTTAGTGGTGTAATAACCCCTAGCCGTAAGTATACGTTTAATATGTGTTTTAAAACTTGTGTCAGGCAGATCAGTAATTTGAGTAGGAAGCTTGTTATAAAACCTAATACAATTTCCTAAAAATGATTTATTAGTTTTGCTTACTCTAAAGCCTGGCATGGCTAGTTTGTTTTTATTCCTAGTATTTATATTATGCAGTTCACTTTTCTTTTTATAATTATGAATATTTTTTCTAACAAACATTATATTCTGATATATATATTCCGATGGCACAGTAAGTATATTTATTTCTTTAAACAAATTTCGCAAAGAATCGCGACTGCCTAAACCATAAATGGCTCTGACTGCTCTTTTCTGCAATACAAAAATAGTACCTATGTCAGCCGCCGAACCCCACAGCAGAATGCCATACGACATAATGCTATGAAAGTACGCGAAATACACTAATCTAGCAGTTTGTTCATCTGACAATTGCCTTATTTTCCAGACTGCATAGGAAGCCGAACTTAATTTACCTGCTAACTTTTCAATCTGAGGACCCCATTGCAATTTTGAATCAAGTGTCAATCCTAAAAATACGGTCGATGGGACTAGATCTAATATTTTCGCATTAAGTGCAACTGTTGGTACAATTTGAGTCACATTCGGCAATGAGAACCTGATGCATTTAGTTTTCCCTGCATTTAACAAGAGATTATTTGCCGAAAACCATTCTGATATAAAGCTGAGTGTTTTATTATGCTCAATAAGATCTTTATCCTTTCTATTTACTTTAAATATGAGCGAAGTATCATCAGCGAACAAAACTATGTCTGATACTTTCTCTACCAGATAAGGGAGATCATTTATATAAACTAGAAATAAAAATGGGCCCAATATAGATCCTTGGGGCACCCCCATTTTCACAGTATGACGTGCCGAAGTGGCACCGCCTATCGAAACCATCTGTTGTCGCCCCGATAAATAGGACATCACAAGATCAAGAGATGTGCCAGATATTCCATAGTACTTCAGTTTAACAACGAGCGTACGATGATCAACGCAATCGAAAGCCTTAGAGAGATCACAGAAAACTCCCAGCGCATCCTGTGATCCCTCCCAAGTCTCCAATATTGACCTAATTAATGTGCAACCTGCATCCTGAGTAGAGCGGCCCCTTGTAAACCCGAACTGCTTGTTATGCAATATCTCATTCACGTTAAAGTGCGACAACATTTGGCTGAGCATCAGCTTTTCAAATATTTTACTTAAAGCTGGTAGTATTGAGATAGGCCTATAATTCGTGGCATTTTTTAAACAACCTGCCTTGAAAATGGGTATTATCTTACTTATTTTCATTAAATCGGGAAAGACACCATCACTTATACAGCCATTGAAGATGGCTGCAAGAATTGTAGCAATGTTTAGTATTATTTACGTAAGCTATGTGGCTGACGGCTAAAAAGAATATCGCCACTCCATATTATCCTGTGGGGGGCGTAGAAGTCATCCCGAGGGAATATATACTAGAGAAATGGCAGCAGCGTTCTTTTGAGTACTATGACCATCTTACTGCGATCGCCAGCCCGTCTGCCAAGCGTGGCAATTGTAGGATATCCACCCATTCTTAGGGGAGGCTCTTATCCAGCAGTGGACGTCATTCGGCTGGCATGATTACTTATGTAAGGCACAAGCAAACTTAAGCAAACACTAATATTTATATATTTTATGTTAGTAATAAAAAACTTGTGTGTACTTATGTACACGCGTTAGAAGTTATACTTCTTAATATACAACTTGAACATAGTTATCAATTTTCATACCACCTAGAACTAACTTCATGCTGTTATTTTTACAATGCGCGCGCAGATGCGCGCGCATCGTAAAAATTCACTGTCATACCACCTAGAACTAACTTCGTGCTGTTAAATTTTTTGGTGTCGGTGTGCGCGCGCATCGTAAAAATTCACTCTCATCATTTTTCTCCATCGCGCCAAAAGAAGTATAACTTCAATAATAATAATATGTAGGGACAATGTCACACAGATTATCCTAGCCCCAAACGTTGTATTATGGGTACTAGGCGACGATGTACATACATATATAGATAGATAAATACTTATATACATAGAAAACATCCATGACTCAGAAACAAATATTCGTGCTCATCACACAAATGTTTACACTTACCTACCGGGATTCGAACCCAGGACCACCAGCTTCGTAGGCAGGAGCACCGTCACCGTAGCCTAGTTGGTAACTAGGCTACGGTGACGGTAATGAAACTGTGGTAAACGGTGATGGTTGCATGTCGATATATTATTATAACGTAATCTATTAGTTTTAAATCTCCGCAATTGTTTAAAATAAATAAATAAATATAAAAAGACTCCAAATCGACCAAAATCACAATCGACCCTAATAGTCAAATGCTACATAGTATCTAACACCTGGTCTAACCTTCTTAGTAACTAGTTCCTTACAGGTTTCGAGGTCAGATGGCATTCACTCGATTAATTCTGGGGAGCGAATAGCTATAGGTTAGACTGAGAGCCGACCTCAAACTAAATTGGAAAAAGGAAGGCCATTATATTAAATATCCCCGTTTTATTACATAACCTAATCGTCATATTTCAAGGAAATTGTGATGTTTTACAACATGTCTCCTTAATTGCTACATTAAACTCTTAATATTGCTACACATTACACCTTATACACCTTATTACAATTAGGCAATTTCTTAAGATTATTTTCCTGTTACGTGAAAACCCTCCAAAACTCCGTAAATTTTAATTATATTTGTCCGAACAGGAATGTATCCATGTAAAATATAATATTGTACACTCACCTTTACCACATCGTAGTAACATCCTGAATATTGTATGTCACGTGTTGTTTTAATATTCAGCTGCAGAAAGAGCCTCTGTGCCCACCGCTGATAGCATTCGAATGGCTGCCTTTTGAATATCATAGTAAAGTCATTATTTATATTTTATTTGTATTAATGTTTATGGTGTTCATGAGACGGCAAAACGGTATTATATTCACCTTTGTCTAGTAGTTGTATATGGAGTAATCAAAGTAGTTTACTAATCTGTTTCCTGTGTTTTAGTTTTTAGTTTGTTCGGAATGTCAAAAAATCTATGACTACATTTATTCTGTCAAAACTGATAGATGCTCAAATGTGTGTTTTATATAAAATAAACTGAAGAACTGCTAAAGAAGTGGAATAATTATCATTTGTTTTTAGAATTTATCAGCGCCACCAAATTATAGTGATGAATTATGATAACGATGTTTGTTTTACTAATAAACTCAGTTAGCAAGCTAGGTTAATAATGATTGAATTTTCAAAGACTAGTGGTAATTAAATTTTAGTTTTATAGCATTATTTGTTACGCAATTTTGAGGTTAGTGGTAATTAATGTCTATCTACTATTACAATATTAATGATCTACTAATTATAACACAATTATATTCAAGGAAATTTAAATCCTAGATAAAACTGTCAAATCTATTCTTAAATTAGCCGTAGAAGTACTAGAAGGTAATCTCAGAGATTTGCTTATTTTAATTTTGAAAACTATGCTTTGTTGGAAATTACAATACAATAAACAACGCTACCGCAGTGTCTCGAGTCGAAAGTCTACTAGTGTGTGTTGCCAGTGATGACTTACGGAACAGAGAAGTGATCACTAACTATGGGCTTCATTAGACGGCTCAGGGTCAACCAAAGAGCAATGCAGAGGGCTATGCCCGGAATTTCTTTGCGATATCTAATCATAAATGTCGAATTCCGCAGGCGAACCAAGGCACCGATATTATATGGGCGGGGCACATAGCTTGTAAAATCGACGGCTGTTGGCGCATAAAGGTTCTCGAGTGGCAACCGCGAACCCCGGTTCGCGTTTGCCTGCTCACGCTGCGTCTTCCGAGACGCAGCGTGAGCAGGTCCCCTACATGATGGACCGATGATCTTGTGAGGGTCGGTGGGAACCGCTGGATTATTGGACAAACATCAAAGTAACCACCCTGAGTACAGGTTCTAATCCCTCGGTCTTGCCTCTAGTTTGTAGTCTTATTTGCTATATAGCTAGAGTCCTTGCTCGCCTCTTTTGTCTAGTTAAGAAGTGAAAGCCACGTAGTAAAAAATGATACGATACCAAAAATAGGATTTTTCGTCAGTTTGTGATCCTATGTTTTGTATATGCTACGTTATTTCTGGGTTGAGTTTGATCATTATTTTGTTTTCGGTAGGGAATGCTATTGAGATGGTTCCATAAAATACTCTATATAATTAATAATAATAATGAAAAGGTATGCTGAGATAGTTTGGGAATTTAGAAAGGATGAATGAAAGATTGACAAAAGAAGTATACCTGGCCTGTTTGAATGGGACAACCGGAAGGGGAAGGCCTCACCGAACATTGTCTGACCAAATTGCTGACGTTCTCAAGAAAAGCCAGGTCAGAAGTACCCTTAACCAGTGAGCATGTATGAAGAATATTGAAGCGTATGAGGTGTGGTTTAAAAGAAACAAATAATTAAACGGTTCACGCTCACCACTTACAAATTTATTAAAAAGAATTAATGGTCATGGGTTATAAGCCCGTCAATTATTATGCCCTATGGAGGTAGGCGCGCCAAGTACTCTCCTGGCTGGCTTCGTCGCTAACGGAGATGTCGCGGAGTTCCAGGAGGATTACGCAGGCCGGAGGATGACCCACAGGGATTGGGCTGGTCTGAAGTGTGGCTTCGTCGCTAACGGTGACGGATGTTGAGATACAGTTGCAATTCGTACTTTGGACCCTCGTAGGCCGAGCTTTGGACCCCAATATGGGGTTAACACTGATTGAAATTAACTTGTTAAACTAATAACTATTTGTGAATGAAGATTCACTTCAACTTGAAGATGTTACACGACGCGACTAAGAAAAATATAACGTTTCTTTTTAAGTGAGTGCGTACGTGCTATCGCAATGAGTGCAATCTGAGTCTGACCTCCCAACGTTCGCTAAATCCCCGCTCGGCGGCTCACGCTTCCCAACCGGTTTTGCTTAGCGACCGCTCGGCGGCTACCGAACTGGTTTAAAGCGGCGGAGAATTAATACTAAAATGAACTAAGGAGCGTTGAATAGAAATACAATGTTACAATATAATGACAGTAAACAAGGCCAAGCAGGTGTGCAAAGATCGTTTTAAATGGAAATCCGTTGTCTCTGCCTACCCCCTGGGAAACAGGCGTGAGACTATGTATGTATGTTATAATAATAATAGCATTCCCTATCGTATACATACACTCGTACATACACAAGAATAATCAAACTAAACGGAGAAATCACATAAAATTTACAAAACAAAACTGCTTTGATACAAAGTGATAGCGTCCTTCTATTTTAAAAGAGGAAAACAAAAAAAAATACTTTTTTAATGTATTTTTGTTTATCGTGATCTATGTAATGTATATTCTGAGTAACAAATTTAGAACAAAAACATTAATTACCTATAACTCTATATTCATGTTAAGGAGGCGGTAAAAGTCCATATCCTATATTCATACATTAAAATAATTTTATTTTAAAACAACATATAGCTGACCCTTTGTTTCGCCTAACAGTCGAATCTTTAGTTTTTTTTTATGATACCTACCTATTATTTTTTATTTTTACTCATTCCAAATTAAGTTATATTTTTATTGATAATAGCTGTACCCACGCTTCGTCCGCGTGTTAATTAGTTTATTTTGTTCTTTTCTAAAATAAACGTTACATAAGTTACTCCTTATTACAGCTCCTTATCAGCTGTCAATAGAATTCCGTCAGAATCGGTCAAGCCCTTTCAGAGATTAGCCGGAACAAACCGAGAGACGGACAGACAGACAGAAATTGTAAAAAATGTTAGTTTAGATTCATAATATACATGCAGTAAAAATACTGTTATTTCAATATTACAAACAGACACTCCAATTTTCTTTATATGTATGTATGTATAGAAGATGTATAGATTATAATTACAAAACTATATACCTGTTTGTTTTTTACACATTCAGGCGTCCAGACCTAATCTAGCTGATTATCTTTCTAAAATATAGATTTTAGTGTAGGTTTGAGTACGGAGCAAGCAACCTAAAATCGTCTAACACGGGTGTTACATGCTTGACTCAGGCATTACGGGCAGCATTCGTTCTGTTTTAGCTAGTCTGCTCTCTTTGAAAGACTAAACTGCTAAGATGTGGCTTAAGTGTGCCAGCATATCAAGCTACCCCAATCTGTCAAATTTCCCCAGTTGAAAGTGAACCTTATGCGTATGTGATAAAGTTGAAAATTTATAAAAGAAATTTGACAGTTTGGGGTAGCTGGATGTGCTGGCGTCTGTACTATGGAAACCACATAACTGATATATTACGTTAATTTTGTAAATTAATACTTATACGTGGTTACTTGTAAAACACCAACAACCTCACAGGACTATATAGCTAACACCATACGTAACAACTATTGTTCTAGAAGTTCGGACATAACTCAATGCATAAAAAATGACTGGCGACTAGAGAAATGGGTCAGGTTCAAAGGCGCTAGTGCTGCACCCCTTCCTCGGGCCCTCGCATGGATATATTTATGTAATCTTTTTGATGGGCGGAGACTTATAAACATTCAAGCGGGTAATTAATATATTAATTAAATAAATACTTATTTTTGAACAGACGCCAGTACATCAAGCTACCCAAATCTGTCAAATTTCCCCAATTGAAAGTGAACCTTATTATATGCTTAAGTTATGTAGTTTAAAATCTATAAAAGAAATTTGACAGATTGGGGTAGCTGCATGTGCTGGCGTCTGTACATTAAATTTACGAAGAATATGTTTACGTATAATGAGATTTCGTACGTAATATGTTCTAATGTTTTTAAAGTACTCAGACAGAAAGGTAGACAGCCACAAGATCGCATTTGTGTTCTCAGTAATGGAAACCTGAAAAGCCTGCCAATACTCTCTTTGCTGAAACAACATACTTAACACTCTTAACCGTAAAGGGTAAGTATTTTCGATACAATACCACAGTCTCTATTTTTACAGCTGTTCAGCTCCTAGGTACATTGAATAAATTATACTAAGGTTTAAAAAAACAAATATATTAAAATTAATTTATTTTAATAATCTCTTCCAGACCACAGTTTTGCCTTGGATGATAAAATAAATCAAATAAAATAAAAAAGGTTTTTATTCACGTAGACTACTAAAAAAGCGCATGTAAATAGTCAGAACATGTTTGTAGTAATACCGTTATTATTTCTAGTTACTTGTTATAGATATTTAGCTACACGGAATGTTAAAATATTTATAAAATTTATTTTATAAATGTAGTGATATTTAGCTAGCTTGGATGGACCAAAATTGGAAGAAATTAGAACCAAAATAAGATTATACCTCTATAAATACACAAATAAATACATAGGTCTATTTAATCAATAAAATAATTTATTAAATGAAGTAGAAACCCATATTTAATAGCTAGCATTAGGTTTACAATAAGACTATATTATAAAAATAATAATTGTACTGTGTCTAGAAAGCCGGACAGGGTATACTTACAACACAGCGAGTCAAAGGAGCTTCTGTGTCAAGGATTCAATCATTTTTGGCATGATATATTAGTTATTTATTGAGTGCTTCATAATATCTTGTATTCGTAAGAAGATTACGTTATTATGGCAGACATTTCAAAATAATTGGACGTCAAGTTCAACAAGCTTTACCAACATGTGTAATACCACTACAAATAAATTATATTCTATTATATTCTTTCCAAAACTTGACAACCCATATCAAAAATAACTTTAATTGCTTTCAATACAAGACCACATCTTCAGCTTTACTTAAATTTAAGCTAGTCTACAGCTTGTGCTCTCCGTAATGTCTGGATTTTATCACGCACATAAAAGTAACACCGTTTAGCTGTTTGGCTTCCGACCCAGAAAGATAATAGGCGACTAAGGGATACATCAGGTAGTCGGGCAGCATCGCTACCTGTGTAGTAGCTTCCACCAAACTAACTTACAGTCATTAACTCGCAAGCCAAGCGCGGTGACTAAGACAAACCTGGAGAGGTTTCAGTCAACGTTATAGAAACCTTTGAAGTAGGCCTATGTCCAACAGTGGACGATATCAGGCTAATGGTGAGGATGAGAAGAGTAATACATACAATGGCGGTAAAAGAATTAACGATCACTTTTATCACTGTAGTCCCTTTATGAGGCATTAACGACTGAAATTAGGTATTTATACAAAATGTGAATATAATTTGTTGTTCATCACTTAAACAAGTTTTATGTGTCCAATGTCACTTGACTCGTAGACACAGGTTTTTGTGATTCGATTCATATCTATCATTTTGTGGAAAGTGTGTAACAGAATAAGTGCTAATCAGCACTTATTCTGTTACACACTTTCCACAAAATGATAGATATAAGTTTGTGGAAAATACATGCATTTTAACTTGATTATTGTTATCATGCTTAATTATTTTTATAAGTCTTTTTATTATAGAGGCGACTGTACTATTTGCTACCAGTGTCGTTATATATTCATAATGCGGCTTCAGTATTCATAATTTTATCTCTTATTACAGCAGAATAGAGTTTAAAGTGAGGTGATAACTATTAAACTATTGTCGGATTAAAGGTTAACCCACTTCTTTCTAGAGTACTTCTCAAGATACGGCAGTTAGTGAACGCGTGGAATGTAATTTATACTCGTATAACGTAAAAGAAGGCCTGAATAAGGATGAACACAAAGCTTCGCCCAAAGAGTACTTTATAAGGGACAGCACGCTACTTATATTTAAAAACATGTTATGATGTATTATTACGATAAGTGATAATATGCTACATATAATTAGAGACGATTGGGAATTATGCTACAAATTTGGTAGTAAAACAAATGATGTGACAATGTGGATTAATATGTAGGTATGTCAGTGCTTTGCAATTCGTAGAAGTCACGTTTAGTACAAATTATCAATAAGTAGAAATACGCAGTCGCAATAAGTAGTACCTACGATTGTATAAAAAGTAAAAACAAAAGCGGCATATTCTTTTTTTGTAATGACCCATAAAAATTTATTACCTTTTTAGTACCAACAGCCGTGCATTTGAAATTGCACACACAACATTTTGAGCCAATAAAAAATATATATGCATTTTATAAAAATATAATTATATCTAAACTAATTACAATTTATATATATATATATTACATGTTATAAGATTATGTTACAATTATGCTTATAATTTGTAGTTTACACTACTCTAGTGTTGTAAATAATATTCAAATTGGGGTGAACATGTAATGGTAATTATGTTGTGACATATAAATAAATAAAATACATATATTCTATGGTTTTCTTTAAGTGCACATAGAGCCAATTTGGAAAGGAAAAGTATATTTGTATTTGCATTTTATAAAATAGGTATATGTAGATTTTGATCATCATAGTTTCAAATTAATCACAATTCATATAAATTACGTCTTATAAGAATATGTTGCAAATTAAATTATGCTTATAATTCTATGGTTTTCTTTTGGTGCACTTTACTAATGTTTAACAAAAGTTCTTCTATTTATTTAGTGTCAATTAAACCTTAACTTTCCTACATAACACATTCAGATCTATGTCGGGTTTTAAAGTCGCTGTTAGAATAGTAGAATAAAAATCTGTTACTCCAATACTTGATATCATCAATAACGTATCGTTAACATAAATAATAAATAACGATCAGAAATTCCTGTTAGCAACGCGCAACTAATTAACGGGCCTAGTATACGTAAAAACCGACCAAGCATAAGATGAATTTACGCACCGAGGGTTCCATAATTCCATTAAGGCACTGACAACAGCCAAATTGGTTTTATACCGCATGTGACTTTAAACATAAACTTCTCGGTTCACTTTGTTGTTCGCCATGGTTGTCCCGCCTTGGTATGAGTGGACCTTCTGAGGGTGCTGTAGACAGCTAACTCTCTCTTGAGTTCTCCAACCAAGTGTTCTTTGTGAATCCGGTTGAAACCCAAACCGCGGCTCAGCGATGGACAGCACCTAAGACCATTGTTCGTCGCTGAATGGTAAATGCTCCCGAGCGCACGAAAGCCGCCAACCGCAACTGCGACGTTGCAATACTGAAACACGTAGCGGTATTCGAGCATGAACACTAACTTCATGGACGTTTTTCACATGGATTAATCGCTTACCAGCAACTGGTGGTCCTCTTAGCACCTTTATACGAGTTAAATCGTGATATTAGGTTGTCTTGTGGTGGTCACTTGGAGAAATCGATTATGTCTCGATCTTAGTAATACGATGTCTACCCATGTGCCGTTTAGCCACATCCCCAGCACTGGGATGTGACCAGAACCTTGATATCGCGTTTTGGTTGGTGACTTGGGACTCAACAACGACACGTTAAATAGCATCATTTTCTAACATGCTCACGGCTCGTAACATTTAATTTCGATACAAATGACGACGTGTATGACCCTTAAATGGGCTTTGTGAGTACGTTACGGTACGTTAAATTACAAATGAAAAATAATCTAATCCCACTTACTCCATCCATACTATTAAAACAATTTTAATTTTCCTTAACGTAAGTAATACATTTTTAAAATAGAATAAAAAGTTTTCAATATGTGTACAAACATTTATGGGAACTAAAAAAAATTTAACTATAAAGTCGTAAATAATTTGGGATTATGACATCTAGATTCTGTTGATGTCTGTAATTTACAGATCGGTGAGAGAGTTTTAATTTACCATATATACATAGACTCACGCCTGTTTCCCACAGGGGTAGGCAGAGACAACGGATTTCCATTTGTCTCGATCTTTGCACATCTCTTTTGCATATAATTTACCATTTCGTATTTTACTAGTACTCAAGGCGCAGCGTATTGTTCGAATAGCTTAGGTGTGTGAGGTTGGACGATATTTGTCGTATTATAGCTACGCTATTATTTTTGTATTACTAGTTAGTAATAGCGAAACAGCGTAGCTTTCAACAAGGTCTTTAAGTTGTCAAATAAATACTTTAAAGGCGTTGTTGATTAAAATTACTTTTGAATGTCACATCCAAAACTGATTTTAAATCGAATCAGCTTTGGGTGTGACATGTACTGGGTTTTCAAGTTATTATATAGTATTAAGAAAATGAGTTGTTTAAAAAATAGTGTTCAGTTAACCGTCAGTGGCACAAAAATAAATTAGTAAAAATGAGAGAAGTTAAAAAAATAATCTAATTTAATTTTAAAATGAATTTATTGTTTCATTCTCTTTTAGCTTCAATGGCTATTTTTCAAACGAATAAGTCAATTTTAAAAACATTTATATCACTCCTCTGTGGTAACCTCGGAAATAAGCTTTTTATACTCTTCAACAGTCTTTTCTGGTTATGCCAATCAATCATTCTTGACCACAGGAAGAAATAGCACGGTGCGAGGTCAAGACTGTATGTGGTCCATAATATCTACGATTTTCCGTTAAAAAATCGTTTGTCTTCTGATCGTGTGAAAGCTGACAGGATCATTGTGCAAAATGATATGGCATTTCTGGTTATTATTACAAACTTTTTTAATTACTTCTAGCAAACAAATGGTACCAATTGCTATTCAATGTATTACAATCTTCTAAAGTGACAGTAATTAATTGTGGGTGACCCATTGGGAACATAGTTTATTTACATCCAAATGTTGTTTTTTTTTGGATTGATTGTGCCTGATGCCTAAATCTAATGATAGGGCACATGCCCTTCTGTTTTGATTATAGTGTAGAGCATCTATTTTCGTTGTTCACGGCGGTTTATGGACAACCGTTACGAAATCCGTCATTGATATTGATACGACAGTAGTTGAATTCTGCAAACCAGTTAAAAACAGTCGATCTACATGGTGCAACAAGTTGTACTTACAAATAACTTGTAAAGTGATTTGGAAGCACTGATATTTTTATCCACATTATCGCAGCATTTATTATACTAAACAACTAATATGATGCCCAATCATCTTTCATATTGATAATAATTATATTATAAATCTTCATAGTGCCTACTATTAACAAGTTTTTCTTTATGACCAAAAGCAGTTTGAATGCGAGAGATGCTATGTTGAGGAGTTAAACTACACTTAGCATCTCGTAGCAAATCATGCTACGGAGATTGTCTCGAGTTAATTTCACGGTGACGTACACACCTCGTTGTAAATGGGTATGTGTTCACTATTTATTTATTATTCTATTTATTAATTTTATTTTAAATTATTTGTTACTCTTTTGTTTTCCGATGACAGTACTTGTCTAATTGGAAAGTTGTTAACATTGCATTTTTATTTTATTTCTTATAATTAATTTATTGTTAACCTACACTGACCATCTCTTGAGAATAACTTTTATTGGCCATTTGTATAACTAAAGTTAAAAGTACATATATTGTTTATATCAGCTGTGGTTACACCTTAATTACAAAAAATAATAAAAAAATAATAAAACCCAAATTATAAAAAAATACAAACAAATGTAACAAACTACATATTAAGGCAAAAATGTTCTACTTTTAACTGCCGTAATTCGTTTTTAAACATTGCAATTGTCAATGAAACACCGTAAGTTTTGTTACCTCCACTTTGTAAAGAAAATCCTAATACAAACTGATATTTTTGATAAAATGAATTTCGCACTGACATTTTTAGTCTACAAACCCATTGAATTCCGGGATCGCACCGGACATTCCGTTCAGTGGGACCGCAACAACCGCATACTCGGTACGGCGACCTCGTCTTCGGAAATACCAAACCGATTATTGACCTGCTCAATTTTAAGATAAAGTAGTAGAAATTCTGAAGTATCTGTATGAAATACAAATATTTTAGATTAAATTTAGTTTTGTATTTGGACTAGCTAGATATCAGCAGCGCAGGGTATCTCTCAGGCTACCTCGCAGCTTGCGTGCAAGATTATTTGTTTCGTGTCTGGCTTTAATTTATCTACAAAATGTATGTATTTGGAAACAGATTAGTATGTTTATCAGTTGTCTGTCTAGTTGCCATAGACAGGGGCTACCTAGCTTGGGATCAGATGGAAGTACGTTTGTGTATAAGTATAGCATACGTTAAGCCGTAATTGGTCCCAGTTGTCAGAACACTTGTGACAACCTTTACAGGAAGTGATCTATACATATAATAAAAACGTAGGAAAGTCAAAACTGTACATTGAATATTTCTTTAAAAGGATACTTTGGCCGTGATCTACAATCGATATCGAAGCCAAAAATATAGTTTTTAGATGTCTGGGCTAAATTCAAAAAGTACTGCATGCATTTACTTCAAACTTTGCATGAATATTACTAAGAGGACGGGTCAACATATATGCTACATATTATCACGCTATCACCTACGGGGGAGGAGGTGTGATAATTTATAAAATTTAACGCCGGCAAAACCGCGGGGCACAGCTACGAGTAGTAATATAAAAATGTACACTTGGTTAGTTAAGGGTTCTCAATGGGGTTCCAGATTAGCTCACTCACTCGATTTATTGTGGAAGCAAGCCATATACTGAAAGACAAACCCAATAGAAATGAGAAAAGGTAAGTGAGAATACGGGCCAGTTGGTAAATACTTGCCTTTCAAGACACAGGTCGTGGGTTCGATTCCCATCCAGGGCAGATATTAGTGTGCATGAACATGTCTGTTTGTCCCGTGTCATTATCTATATAAGTCTGCACGTGTGGCTAAGACATTCGCCTCGCTGCTTCGTGTCACGGGTTTGAGTCCCGCGCCGGACAACTATTTGTGTGACCTATAAATAGTTGTTCTGAGTCTGAATGTTATTTGTGTCCGTCTATTATATGTTTGTAAACTACCCCGCGACAGAGGGATTAGATTCACTAAGGCGGGCGTCGTCTTTTTATAGGAAAAAAATGTCCCATATTTTACCTAAATCTATTTTTTTAATTTAATTCGTTTTGTCCTTTGGCATCAACTCAACTCCGTCTATTCACCTCCGTAGACATACAAGTTACCCCAATCTGTCAAATTTCTTTAATAGTTTCAACTTTATTACTTAAGCAACTTTCAATTGGGGAAATTTGACAGATTGGGGTAACTTGATGTTCTGGCGTCTGTACCTTAAAAAATATGTTTTAAATGAGTCTTTAAGAATTTATTGATTATTATACTTATAAATAAAGACATTTTCATTTTTGATGGCGCAAAAGAATAACTTGTTACCCTAGGAGAAAGTATTCTATTTTATCCGCGATCTAGCACGCTACAATGGCGGACTTGAACAAGAGAAGTGGAAGAACATTACCAATAATAATACATTTTTCAATCTCTCGATTAGAATTTCAACGTGATTCACCTTTAAGGTCTCTTAGGTATATCAAAAGACAATCTGAAGTTGAGAAGGTCGGTGTACTACACTGACTTTCTTCTTAGGTAAGTTTTTAACACTCCAAGCAATTCGAGATTGGAATGCTCTGCCACTACCAATATGCCGAGCTCAACTATAAAATTTTATAAGTGAATTGTGCATGATCAATCTACCTATAAAATAAATGTGTATGTTAAATCGGTGCATATTTACAGACGCCTCCACATCCAGCTACTCCAATCTGTCAAATTTCTTTAATAGATTTTCAACTTTATCAATTAAGGTGGTTCACTTTCAATTTGGGAAATTTGACAGATTGGGTAGGTTAATGTGCTGGCGTCTGTACAAGACAAATGATGTTATATCACTTTCTTTAAAAATACTGTTTGAATGGGACTAGATTTGTTTTAATATCAATATTTTTATATCACTAATGGGGGGGCAAAATGAAGGGGTGCAAAATGAAGATGCGGGTTTTGACATCATTTGACGGGCCAGTTGGCGTGGTTGGTAAATGCTTGCCTTTCACGCCGCAGGTCGTGGATTCGATTCCCACCCAGGACAGATATTTGTGTGCATAGACATGTCTGTTTGTGCTGTGTCTTGTGTAATTATCTATATATGTATGTATTTACAAAAGAAGTATGCGTAGTATAACAACTTTCCAATTTCCACAGTACAAGTTCTGCTTAATTTGGGATCAGATAAACATGTGTGAATAATTGACTGCACGTGTGGTGCAGCGGCTAAAACATGCGCCTCACTACTTCGTGTCGCGGGTTCGGATTCCGCGCCGGACAACTATATGTATGACCTATAAATAGTTGTTCTGAGTCTGGATGTTGTTTGTGTCCATCTATTATATGTTTCTAAACTACCCCGCGACACAGGGATTAGATTCACTAAGGTGGGCGTCGTCTTTTTATAAGAATAAAGAAGTTCCATAGTTTACCTCACTTTTTATGCTTTACCTTTTATCCTTTGGCATCAACTCAACTCCGTCTATTCACCTCCGTAGACATATAAAGTGCTCCAAAAATATTTGAAATATCTTTAGGAATTCTAAAGTGAATAGTTTCAGACAGCCATCAAAATAAAACTACCCACCTGACTTGGACATTTCAAAATTGGTTATTCTGGCTATCTAGTAGCATTTCCTGAAACCTCATGTAATATTAATAAGGAGCGCCGTCTCTTTACTTCGAAGTAGGAGTACCAATATATATTTAAAAACTCACTTTGTAGCTAATGTAGTTTACTTACATTGTGGGGTATGGTAATGTTGGTATGGTATGTAATGCCAGAACATCAAGTTACCCCAATCTGTCAAATTTCCCCAATTGAAAGTTGCTTAAGTAATAAAGTTGAAACTATTAAAGAAATTTGACAGATTGAGGTAGCTAGATGTGCTGGCGTCTATACATTGCCTTGTGTTTACATAATAAATTACGAAAGAGATTATTGCGAAATTTTAGTACTTTTCTCAAATTTTTAATAACAATCCCTTATTAATATTTTTACTAATTTAACTTATGTTATTATTATTATTTTTTATTATTCACGTTGACTTTAAAAAAGCGCTTGTAAAATAGTCAGAACATGTTCGTAGTAATATATAATTAATTTATAATTATTTCTAGGTACATATACATATTTTATTTTCCTGTAATCGTACTGAAGAGCAAAGTGTAACACACGGTTTTTACTTATTAGTAAAACCACCTCGTATATTATAAATTTTAGCTGCATTCTACTATTATTTGCACCAAACAATAGAAAAGAGTCTTATGCTTTCCCCGTGCACAGGTCCATATACTGACTGCCTCCTTGGGCCACCAGTCGCATGTTCATATGCATTTAATCAGCTTTTGAGTTCAAATATAGGTCACACCGAAAAGTGATATTCAGATTTATTTATATAAATAAAATGAGATTAAGATAATAAATATATAAATTTCTCACTTACTTGAACGTGATTACCATAAATAAATAAAGTGCAGTAGCTAAATCGCCTCGCCGCTTCGTGTCGCGGGTTCGAGTCCCGCGCCGGACAACTATTTGTGTGACCCATAAATAGTTTTTCTGAGTCTGGATTTAATTTAAGTACGTCTATTCTATGTTTGTAAAGAACCCCCGCCACACAGGGAATAGTATTTAAAAAATAGTATGCAAAAATTTGAGATTTAACTACCATGGGAAAAAAATTATTTAAACTAATTGAAATCAAAGCTAATGTGGATAATATGGGGGAGCGGATAAGTACCGATTTAGCCGCTCACCCATATTATCTACATTATAATTTTGAATGCTTACCTCAATTCAGACAATATGTAGTAAAATATATCTAAAACTATAAATACAAAATTAAATAACTATTTTGACAATAGCTTCAAGAAATTATCTATCTAACCAAACCATTACTATCATAAATTAAATATAATTTTGTATTATCACTAGATGCAAGTCATGATCTTATAATCTATTTATTCCTTGTATGACTATAATAGTTAATTTGTAATACTACAATTCATGTACTAACTATTTGCAGGCGTTATTTTTTAAAATCCGGTTTTATTTTATTTTATTAATTTATTGGAATGAGCATTCCTTAGACTTATCCTAAAGCAGTGTGAAAAGGTCGTTAAGCCTTTAAATAACAGAGCCCCGATCACATATGATGGTATTATTCAATGCGCGTCCGTTCCTAGGAATCGAAAAGGAATTGATTCCGAATCCTCGGTGAAATCTCTACGGTTACGTGTTCAGCGTCTCTACAAGCATTGCCTTTGCCACGAAATTAGTTTCCGCGTTGGATTTTAAACAGGAACTTGTTGGAGACGTGTCTGTGATAGATTGTTTTAGTTTTTAATCTAGAGGGAAAAAGAGTGGAAGTCATCGATATTGCATTTATAGCATAGATCATATAGGTGCACCAATTACTTTGATGGGTCTGAATTTATTTGCAAAGATAAAACATAGGCATTAGGTGGATTTTTTGCTGGTTGACCGCCAATGCGCGTGGGTTGGAGGGCACGTAAATTGTCATTTTTTGCTATCGTCGTTAATCCATATCATAAACTAAGACTGAATGACTTTGAATACGTTGACACTTGTAAATACGGCCAAAAATGCCATAGATTCATTAGATGACAGAGAATAGCATAGCAAGATTTTTATAGAATAGCAAGACAAACAAGCAATGGCGTCTCCTGATTGTAAGTGATCACCGCCTTCCATAATACACTCCGGACGAGCTTCAAGTGCATTGCCCGCCTTTAAGAAAGGAACAGCCATTTCTCCGTATCCAAATCAAGTCAAACAGTAGGTCCCCCGTCGTAAATGGCGATTAGAATTGCATAACATTGAATGCGCTCAAAAGGAACAAGTTGATACTTTAGTGCCGCGGCTAAGAGGTGGCAGCAGTATTGTAACAGTCGAATCAGCGACTAAGCACAGAT
This sequence comes from Pseudoips prasinana, assembly GCA_951640165.1. Lineage (NCBI taxonomy): Eukaryota > Metazoa > Arthropoda > Insecta > Lepidoptera > Nolidae > Pseudoips > Pseudoips prasinana. The sequence continues at coordinate 14,532,984 of OX621239.1, forward strand.
GCATACAACGTTTCATTATCAGATATCTGCATGTAGTTACGATGTTGTACGAAATTTGAACTATTTAATCGACATCAAGCCACAGAGAATTTCGGTGGTGTCGAATATTTGGTACGTTGGTTGTCAACGGATGATATTCAATCTAGGTTGTTGATGTACTGGTTATGCTATTGGTATGAATGCCATATTCGATTTAGAATGCAGATAAATTCTAAAACAATATTTACTCTGAATATACACCATGTATATTCTATAATTTTCTGAAGTGAGACGATTATATAGCGTTTTTTGGGCACTATGAACAGGTCTATAGGAAGGTTCTTGTGTAAATACCAGCTAATTTTCATTTCCTTGCATTTCTTTCTCACATAGTTCCTCTGAAAAAGGACATAGAATTTTAGCTGTGTGTACTATCGGCGCAAAATACTTAGGGCAAAACAGCCGGCTCGTTAGAAGTTGTCAACCTATTATGCCTTCGGTGAAAATAATAAGTGCGCATAAAATATTAGAAGCAATTTTAGTAGTTTGACAGTTCAGTGTATGCCCCGTTGTCGCGTCTCCACGAAGAATAGAATATTTGTAGGTATTAAGAAAAAGTAAAAAAACAATTTAACAGAATAAATTAATTAAGAGTGGATGAAAATATATATGTAAGTTAGGTAGTTGGGTCGTAGGTTTATCACTCGATTTCATGTACGGTCTGACAGTTTAAAATACTACTACCCTGGTAATGTCATAATATCCGGTTTAGTCTGAAGATCCAAGGTAGTTCCGGAACTGACAAGGTGGGTGAAGTTCGGAGGCGTGGAATATAGAGTACAGCAGTAAAATTTACTCCGTAGAAAAGAACTCCAAGTGGGTTTAAAACACAGTTAATATTATATAGAGCGTTTGCTTTTGCAGTTAGTAATGTATGCGTTGGTAGATTTAAGGTGATGTTTGATTTAACAAAATTAAAGAAACAACTCAGCAGTAGCGTAGGTTATGCGTCGAGTGCCATGATATGCAAAAATATCACGATGAGCGGGATACGCGAGTGAACGGGCGGTAATTCCATTCATTGCATTCAACGCTTCACTCATTAAATATGTACGACGTAGGCGTTATACAAATTAAATATTAAAAGGAGCTAATGTTTCTTTATTATTAATTACTAGTAAGTATTCGTTTTAAGTCTACAGTTTTGTTGTACTAGAAATTAGGTTAAGTAATTAGGTATGTAACCAAAAACAAGTTAAAAGAAATTTCATTGCAAAAAAAATCATACAGAACTTATTTAAAGCTGCATTAAAACTTACAAAACTTGTGTAAGGTATTCTTTTTTCAAATTCCTTCGTCACAGTTATTAAGAAATTTTTATTTCCCCGAGAATAAATTGGAAATCACGTATTCTCATCGTAATACCGTCGCTCACAACGCTGGCACGGGGCGCTCCATACTTAAGCGGGCCAGCATTAATGGGCACAGCCGGTACATCGACGGTGGAGAATCAATATCTGCGTTCAATAAAACAAGTGAAAGTGAGCTTTAAAACAACTGATCCTAGTGAACATTGAACACGAACGTGAACACAATTCGTTCTACAGATGAAACTTCCTACTATACTAACTTTTTATCTGCAAGAAGATGTTTCGAAACAATGTGGTAGATTACATCAAAATTGCCATGCCATACATGCTGAAGGATGTAAAATCATATCCTAATATTGAAATATTATCGACAACTTCAGCCGGCAGCAGCAATGGTGAGCTGAAAAGATAGTGATAGTTAGTTCAGTGCATGTACACTACACTGGCTGTATTAACACTTAAGTGCATAATACCAGTACTCCACGTAAATAGAAAGTATGTGTAGCTTTTACTTATCTTTGCAAACTCATGTAAATCATTTGTTGAACTTATTAAGCCATTCCGATGTTTAGGTACTTTCAAATATTACTTCCTGATAACCCATTTACCTCAGATGCTTTGTAGTCAATTATTTTAAAATAGTGGGTTGTTGATATATTATCTTTTCATTTGTCTCAACTCTCATAGTCATTAGTCAATATTATTATGTCAGTAACTCAAACTTCTTGAACGTCATAAAGTTGTCAACATGACGTATGTACGTCTATGAACATTATGGGATGCGTTCGGATACACTCACAACTAAAAGTAAACTGAGTATTTTGTTTTGTAGACTGGGAGATAATTTTTATGTGGCGTTGCAATTTATTTGAGAAGTGACCTTGTCTTTAAGATTTTAGCTACTTCAACGAACAATAATTCCGTTTCTGCTGAGTATCTATTTCTTGAAGTTTCCCTCAAAGGGTCCAAAATTATTATTGGTGTGGTTTATTGTCCCCCAAATGCTGACTACTTCACCGATTTCGACTTGGTACTGGAATCTATGGGTTCGGAGTATTCTCATCACATTATCATGGGAGATTTGAACACCAACCTCCTCGCTCACAACTCCCCTCGCTCTCGTAAACTCCTACAAATTGTTGAGTCAAGTAGCTTGCATGTTCTGCCTCTCCAAGCTACTCACCACAATATCAACGGCGAAGATACTTGGCTCGACCTTATCCTTACCTCTAACCCTTCCTTGGTTTTTCTTCTCATGGATAACATGAAGCTCCTGGATTTTCCCGTCACGATCTTATTTACCTATCCTACACCCTGAAGCCTCCTAAGCCTAAACCTAAGGTGTTGCACGTGCGTTCCTTTGCTAGGATGAATATCAATAAATTATGTAAGGATGCGTCGGAAATTGACTGGTTGCCTTTGACCGAAGCTCTAACCATAGACGATAAGGTCCATGTGCTCAATGATACCATCACTAAACTTTATAACGTCCATGCTCCGGTTAGAAAAGTCAAATTTAAGCGTCCTCCAGCGCCTTGGATGACAACCATGGTTAAGATGGCTATGCGGCGTCGGGACCTTGCATTTCGTAAATTTAAAAGGGAACGATCTGATCTCAATTGGAACCTCTTTAAAATTGCTAGGAATCGGTGTAACCTGATGATACGTAATGCTAAACGCCGTCATATTTGTGAATTAATCGTCATTTCACCACCACATCATCCGTAGATCACCTCACCATAATGCAAACTATCGCCTATGTAAATGGTCTAACGCGCCCCAACGTTAAACAGTTTTCTTTTTCTCCAGTCGATTTGAATGAGATCAAGAAGATAATCCTTTCCATCAAATCCAGTGCAGTTGGCTGTGATTGTATCAGTCGACGCATGATCACAACAATATTAGATCACCTCCTCCCTGTGATCTGTCACATTGTAAACTTCTCCCTCGATTCCGGATCATTTCCTTCCACATGGCGTAAAGCCTACGTCCATCCTCTCCCTAAGAACTCCAATCCCTCTCTACCCACTCACTATCGTCCTATTTCAATCCTTCCTTTTCTATCTAAAGTACTGGAGTCCTGTGTCCATAAACAGTTCTCACATTTCATACTTGCCAACAGCCTAATTACCCCGCTACAATCTGGGTTCAGGCCTGGCCACAGTACCTCCACTGCTCTCCTCAAAAGGACTGGCGATATTAGGACTGCTATGGAGGATACCAAAGTCACAGTTATGGTTTTGGTAGACTTTTCTAATGCTTTTAATACCGTCAGTCACAAAATCCTTTTATCCATCCTTTCTTATCTTATGGTCTCGGACAACGCGCTGGAATGGTTTTCCTCTTATCTTCGAGGGCGCCAGCAAGCGGTACGTGTCGGTGAAGCCTCATCGAACTGGTATTATCTTGAAACTGGCGTTCCTCAAGGCGGTATTCTCTCTCCTCTTTTATTCTCTGTATTTATAAACCTCTTAACGAATGATCTTCAGAGTGCGTATCATCTTTACGCCGATGACCTACAACTGTATACACATGCGAGCATAGACAGTTTGTCAGAAGCGATCAATAAAGTTAATCTGGACTTAGAATTTATAAAAAACTGGTCGAATAGGTTCGGTGTCACCGTAAACCCAGCTAAATGCCAAGCCATCATCGTGGGTAGTTCTCGTATGATGAGCCGAGTTGACATCGACAATCTGCCACCTATAATTTTTAACCAATTAACTATTCCCATCAGCCGATGTGTAAAAAATCTTGGCTTACACATCGACACAGCATTTAGTTGGCAGAACCAGGTTTCTAATGTATGTCAGAGGGTCACAAGTGTTCTGCGGAGTCTTTATCGCCTTAAATACTTCCTGCCCTCAAAAACAAAAGTAATGCTCGTGCACGCCTTAATCTTTCCTATAATTGACTATGGTGATGTGTGCTACTTTGACCTGAATGCAGATCACCTCAATAAACTTGACCGACTTCTTAATAACTGCATTCGATTCATATTCAATCTTCGTAAATATGACCATGTGAGTGACTACCGAGCTCAGCTAAAGTGGTTCCCTATTCGTCAGCGCAGAACGTTGAGAGCCTTAACTACCTTATTTTCTCTTCTACACTCGCCTTCTTCTCTATACTTAACTTCTCAATTCCAATATCTTCATAACAATCATTCCAAAAATCTTCGCTCGTCTCACAACCGTCTTCTTCAATGCCCACCTCATCGTTCTGATTTCATCCATTCTTCCTTTTTTGTTCAATCCATTCTTCTTTGGAACTCTCTTCCTGTGGAGATCAGGATGGCAAAGAGTAGCTTCTCTTTTAAAAAGAAAATCCGGGAACATATATTAAAAAATATGGCAGAATCAGCCCAATAGCTATTTCGTATCATACATTTTTCTCTGGGTATATATTTATGTCTATGTATGTATATGTATGTATATTTATGAATTTACGTTTATTATTTTATAAATATATATTATTATATTCTAGTTTAAATTTATGTAGTTTATGTAACTATTTTTATTGTATTTTTTAAGTATAAGATTTATCACCTCCACACATGACGTGTTAAGTGCACCTACCTTAGTTTTCTCTGCATCACCCTAAGGTATACTGGTAGAGAATGCCTCCGGCATTAAGTCCGCCTCTGTACATCCATGTGCGAAAGTTTTAAAATAAATAAATAAATATCCTGGAACATTATTCACTCACGATCTAAGCAGAGCTTGTATCAGAAATCAGATAACTGTTTTTCTTTAGTAAATACATACTTATACAGATAATTACACCCAAAATTAGGACCTAAAGTCATGTTCATGCACACAAATATCTGTCCTGGGTGGAAATCGAACCCCCGACTTACGGCGTGAAACGCTAGCATTTACCAACTACGCCAACCAAACAAAAAAAAAATATTAATAAATAATAATTTTCACGAGTGTTTGTTTTAAACACTAAAACAAACACACACGAAAATCATCCTACTAATATTAAAAAAGCGGAAATTTGTGAGTATGGATGTATGGATGTTTGTTCCGTCCTAAATATAATAAAAAATAATTCGCACCTGAACAACTGGTCCAGCAGATATTGTGTTTGCCTACTACATAATTGCTTTTAGTGGACCAAATCCCGTGTTCATGACCGCTTGAGTTTGTTTCGCCGGACCGTCTCAACTGGGATGTGTTGAAACGAATCATAACTGCCACTGAGTTCGTTTCGCTGGGTCTTCTCAGTTTGGGCGCATTGGATCCGGTGGTAGCATTAAAGCGCGACCGTCGTTATAAACACAAGGCCCGCCATAATAATACTATGGAATTATTACCATAATATAGACAGAACCAATCAGACAATGTGTAGTAAATTATATCTAAAACTTTAAATTTTAATAATTAAACCTATAAATGAGCTTGAATAACTTAATATAAGCTAGCTAAATAATAATAATTATAAAGAATAAATTAAACGTTATATCTAAATGTTTTCATACAATCCGTGTACTTAACCAAAAAACCTGGAAACAAATGTATTAAACGCATTCAGAGGCGTTTAATACATTTGTTTCCAGGTCTTTTTGATTGAAAACCTAATTAAATCTGCGACAGGGTATGAACCTGCAAACTCATCGCAAAGGCTCCACTGAACAACGTACCACATAGACCAGGAGTCATCTAACAAAACATGTTAAAGCGAGCATTTGAATTTCTTAAAACCTGATATGTAATTTAAAATTCATAAAAAAGTAATGCCTAAAGGAACAAGGTATCTGCCTCGAGGGGTATTACTTCGTACTAAATTCAGAAATCAAATAAAGTATCAAACAATTCTCGAAGTTTCCAACTTTATTGTCCCCTAAATTGATTTACCTTTGGTCAAAATGAGGTCCAATGAACAAATTTAATTACAAAGCTTCCAAAGATTTAACTTTTGTTATATTATTATCTTTAGCTTTGTCTTTATAAAACAAAACGTCCAATTGTGGTTTAGTAAGTAGATACTTGGTTTAGGGTTCCGTATGTTCTAATGAAAAAACGCCAGCCTCATAGGATCAGGTCAGTGTGACAGACATCCAGACACACAAGTGTTGTGTCCGACTGTCTGTCACTCTGACACGGCCAATTTGCTACGAATCACTGGATGGATTAAGTTGAATTTTTACATACATATTATTAATACGAACATGTAAAGTAAATATATGAATTTTTAATATGGGGGGTCACTTTTGAAGAACTACTTAGTAAATTAAATATTTGCAAACTGGACTGTGTAGATTTCACACTAATATTATAAAGGCAAAAGTTAGTGAGTGTGTGTGTTTGTTACTTCTTCACGTCTAAACGGCTGGAGAGATTTTAATAAAATTTTGTATGGAATTAGCTGACACCTAGGATTAACACATAGGCTATAATTTATAAAGTTTAACGCGGGTAAAACCGCGGGGCAAGCCTAGTATCAAATAAAGGAGCTGGTTGCAAGGGTCTGAAATATGTTTATAAAAATATAAAGTTTTGAAGTTACTAATACAAATATTTAAAAAATATTAATTCTCTCAATATTCGTCGTACAGAAACCTGTCCACGCATGTATAACTCACATGCCTCCAGTGTTACATGTTTTTAGTGTACAAAATGTTTTACAATTACGATAGACCGTATCATTTTAGTTTTGAAGACCGTCTTACTATTTAATGGGAGGAATAACAATAAAGTTATCCCCTACAATGGATCCCGACAGATGTTTGAAATATTAAAACTAGTTGGGCGTATCTCATTGAATTGTTCAAGAAGAGAACAAAAAAACACTTCCTATAGCAATTTGTGTATAATAATGTATGTAGAACATGTCTATAATATTTAAAAATATTTTGTATAATAATAGCTATGCCCCGCGGTTTTACCCACTTTAAAGTATTTTTGGGAGTGAAAAACATTTACAAAAAAGACGATATTTGATCAGTTATCGAGCGGGATGAAAAATGATTAAATTACTAAAATGGCTATTAAAAAAATAGGGGTTGGTGATAAAAGGGTAAAAATTTTTTCCAAAAATAAAAAAATAATGTTAAGGTTGAACAACCCTTATCACTTAGGGGTATGAAAAATTGATTATAGCCGATTCTCAGACCTACTGAATATGCGTATAAAATTTGGTAAAAATCAGTAAACCCGTTTCGGAGGAGTAAGGTAACTAACATTGTGACGGGAGAATTTTATAAATTAGAAGATTCGACCAGGAGGGTCGAATATTGGACACGCCGGCCAGTCTTACTGGAGACTAGCCATCTGCGCGGGATATAATATGACCGGCGAAGATGAATAGCCCCCTGAGCATAATGCTCTGCTGGAAGAAAACTCATCAATAAGTTTACTATAATATTTACATTGTGTTTTTTTTTGTATATGGTTGACTAAAATAATTATAATTACATTACACTTGAGTAATCTTTAATCGTAATGGGATTTTAAAATAATAATCATGTTATTAAATAATTAACCAAAGGTTTCATCCAAGCGTGGATTCCTCCATTTACTTGGCACTAGAAACATATTTTTCATATAAAGTATCCCTTCAAGCAAATATATAATATTATATTTATTGTATATAGTTACCATATATATAACTTACTGTGTTAGTTCTACCGAAATACAAACCTATTATATTTATTTTTCAGTGTGACTGAGTCAATGAAAATGTTGGACATATTTTTCCAAACCACCAAGTAAGCAATATAGCTTTAATTAACGCGCCACAAACATTTGTCCAGCTCTCCAGGCCAACACATGATCGGACCGGACAGAGGTGCTCAAATATTGGTAACAATTGTTAAAATAGTGTGGACGCCAGGAGTCAATAAAAAGTAAGTTACTATGAATTACCTTCAAATTTTTATCACGATTTGTAGGTAAGTACAAAGTTAAGTGTTTTTGAGTTTCCGTAGGCAATAAGCAGCCCTTATAGTTTTAACATATCCGTCTCAATTCCTGTCTGCAGATTAGCTCAGAGGCTTTGTCTACTAAAAAGTTGAAAATACTATATATTAGGTCTTTACCTATGAAATTGCCGTTCTGCAGTACTGGCCATTTCAAATCAAAATAATTTTTGTTTGGCTAAGAATTCTAATTTCAAATTAATTTTATTTTAAAAACATGGATTCTTTTTTCCAAAAGTAGTCATTTCTTTATTGATTAGTGTTACATTTTCATCGCATTTCAATCTTTTTCGTCATCATGGATACGTTAAAAATTCGAGTAATTATGGAATATGAGTACCGTCGTGGCAGCAACGCGGCACAAGCGGCACGCAACATCAACGACGTTTACGGAGCTAACACTACAAACCAACGCACCACCTGTTATTGGTTTGCTCGCTTCCGTTCTGGAAATTTCGACCTGAAAAATGAACCTCGCGGTCGTCCGAAGACTTTGGTCGACAATGACGAATTAAAGGCGGTTGTGGAAGCTGATGATACACAATCTACGGCTGAATTAGCAGCAGCTTTCGACGTTAGCGTCAAAACAATATTGGTCCATTTGCGTCAAATTGGCAAGGTAAAAAAGCTTGACAAATGGGTGCCCCACGAACTCAATGATCGCCAGCGCGAAGTACGCGTCGAGACGTGCCTTGCACTGCTCAACAGACACACAAATGAAGGAATTTTGAACCGCATTGTTACCTGCGATGAAAAATGGATTCTGTTTGATAACCGCAAGCGCTCAGCAAGTTGGTTGGATCCTGGTTCAGCACCTAAACAATGCCCTAAACGAAAACTTACCCCTAGAAAAGTGATGGTCACTGTTTGGTGGTCTAGCGCCGGTGTGATTCATCACAGCTTCTTACCAAACGGGGTGAGCATTACTGCAGATGTGTACTGTGAAGAACTGAGCACAATGATGGAGAAGCTGGCGCATCTCCAACCAGCATTGGTCAATCGCTCGTCTCCGCTGCTCCTGCACGACAACGCGCGACCTCATACTGCACAGCAGACGGTCTCCAAGTTGCAAGAACTGGGGTTGGAAGCTCTCCGTCATCCGCCCTACTCACCAGACCTTGCGCCTACAGACTACTACTTTTTCCAGAATTTGGATAACTTCTTGGCGGGAAAAAAATTCAATACCCGAGAGGCAGTACAAAATGCCTTTGAAGAATTTGTTGCCTCCCGTCCAGCTGATTTCTTTAAGAAGGGCATCAATAAACTGCCACTGCGATGGCAAAGATGCATTGATTGCATGGGTGATTACTTCGATTAATACAAATAAAAAAATTCATGAAAAAAATTCGTTTAAATTTTTTCATACAAAACGGCAATTTCATAGGTAAAGACCTATTATAAACAAAAATTAAACTAAATAAAGTTTTAATATGAGCAGAAGTGCTAAATAAATAAAAAAAAATATGGTACTCCGGTAATCATGACACGAGTAAATTTTCACGTATACTTCCTGCTTAGTGTAGTTTAAGTTTAAATTACATGACATTACATGACCTATTGTTACACATATCTACCCTGTTACCCCTTTCCTTCGACTATCCACTCCATAATTGGTTATCTGGAAGAAATCGCAGTAGCGATAAGACCGCTCTTTTACCTACTTCATGTAAATTAATTTTAATTTTAAGTTATGGTGTACATTACAGAGTATTTAATTTTTAGTTCACTTTTATTTTAAAGAAAAAATTTAACCGTTGCTTTTTAGATCACATGCACAAATACTTTATTACTAATAAAATATTTTTGAAATATTGGTTTAACTTTGAAAGCCACTGGATTAAATGCAATCGTCGACAGTCTTCCTGTCACTTTGTTGTGGACACACTCGTTCAGTGCCATCGGAAACGTACGTTATACGTTTTAAGAACAAACCAAACCATTTAATATAGATGGGGATATATTGTCTCTTGAACCATTTGGGCTACGTGTTTTGTTAATACTGTTTATAGTTATTTTCTTTTCCATAACAAAGGCGCCGATTGGTATATTTGTCTAAATTCTTTCAGCTAACGAGTTTTCATGGAGGCGTAGAGCATGGAAACAATATTCGTGTTCTCATAACGCTCACTGCGACAAAACTGTGACAACAGAGTATGTAACTCTGAGTATTGACACTTATTTAAACTGTGCACTTTAATTGTTTTTTCTACACACCTAACGATTTATCTGTACAGTTCGATTATTGATATTTGATTAGATCTCAGTTAAACTGTGCACTTTAATTGTTTTTTCTACGCACCTAACGATTTAGCTGTACAGTTAAATTATTGATTTTTCATTAAATCTCAGTTAAACTGTGCACTGTAATTGTTTGTTCTACACACCTAATGATTTATCTGTACAGTTCGATTATTGATATCTGATTAGATCTTATTTAAACTGTGCACTTTTATTGTTTGTTCTACACACCTACCGATTTATCTGTACAGTTCAATTATTGATATTTGATTAGATCTAAGTTAAACTGTGCACTTTAATTGTTTGTTCTACATACCTAACGATTTATCTGTACAGTTCGACTGTAAAATTAAATTGAACGGTTATAAAAAAAGTCTGTAGCGCCCATTAGAGCAGGCGAATGCTGCGCTACGTCTTTAAGATTTAAGTTTTAAATTTTATACGTGACATCCGGGTAGCGTAAAACAGTAGAAATATTTAAGTAAAGGCAAGGCACAGAAATGTTTTATCCACAGTAAATTATTTATTTTATTTATACTTATTGCACAAAACTGTACAAAGGCGGACTTAATGCCAAAGGTATTCTCTCCCAGTCAACCTTAGGGTGATGCAGAGATAATATGGTAGGTGCACTATAGACCAAGTATAATAAAAATTACTAAAATACTTGACATGTACTATATAATACAATCGTATAAATATAATAGTTACATAACTACACACTATACTATAAATACATAAATATATATATATATATATATATATAAATATATTAAATATATATAAATTTATAAATATATTACATATATAATAATGTATACACAAACTGTAATATTAAGATGATTCTGCCTTAATTGTTTGTGAATGTAGTCACGAGTTTTGATTTTAAAAGTAACCCGCGTCTTAGCCATTCTGATTTCCGGAGGTAGCGCATTCCAGAGAAGAATAGCTTGTACGAAGAAGGAAGAATGTAAGAAGTTAGTCCGGTGGGAAGGGCATTGTAAAAGTCTGTTATGAATGGAACGGAGATTTTTGTTGTGGTTAGAACGTGGAACGGAGATTTTTGTTGTGATTACAACTAAAATAAATGTAAATAAAAATTGAATATAATTCAAACTTTATTTATAAGTGTAATGAGGGCTTCCTCTTTTTAGTAGTGAGTAAGTTGGAGACAATGGTGGCAAATAAAATAAATGAAAAGTAATTTTGTCATTAAATTGGATGCGACAACTGTGGCCACTAAAACAACTTTAAAATGATCCGCTTTTTAATTTCAATTAATTATATGGGCAGTGGTTACCATAACGTCAGAGTTGTTCATATCGACTACATCCGGGGCCGACGACTTTACGAGCTCTCCGGAGCAAGCAGATGCACAAAATTTAAACCACTATTCAGGTTGTCCTCCTCTAATAATGTCAATAAATTGCATGATACAGTGATGGCAACAAAAATAAATTTTAATGGAATTTAATATCATTCAAACGTTTTTATTAGTGTCAGAACGTCATACCATAAATTTGAATGTAACAATGGTTGCATTCAAATTATTGATGTACAGTTGAAATACATTTAAATGTAATTCTTATATCAAAGGCAGCCTTCACATTTATTCGTTCTTTTGGCGTTTTGGCAAATGCTTGCTTTTCACGCCGGAGGTTTGGGTTCGATTCCCACCCAGGACAGATACTTGTGGGCATCTATATAAGAATGTATTTACAAAAAGAAACGTAGTATATTATGTAGTATATTATGTAGTATATCAGTTATCTGGTTTCCATAGTACAAGCTCTGTTTAGTTTGGGATCAGATGGCCGCGTCTAAATTATGTCCCAGGATATTATTATTGTTATTTTTTAAGTTCAGTATAGAAAACGGGTTGAGCCGCAAGTTAACAATGTTCAGTAAATGCTGGTCATCTGACATATTGTACAAATGTTTGTTGTATTGTACATAACAACAAATCTATGAACCGCGTATGGTCATTGGTTAACCGTCTGGAATCATAACAGTTTACATTAGTTGTGTATCCACATAATCAGTAACCACGGTACGTTCTGTTTATTATTATTGTATAAATTTATGTAAGGTGGATATCATTAATGCTTATTGTAAATATAAGAATATTTAAATTTAATACAAAAGTTTATTCTTCATTTATGATAATTTACAACTGTATCTATTATTGGCAAAGATTTTACTCGAATGAGTAATTCTCGAAACTAATCGACTCTGGTCTGTTAAGAAAAGGTCATTACTTAGTCTTTACAATCTGTTGCAGTCTTTAATCAATAAATTACAGCACGAATTCCTGAAATACTTCCTTTTTGGTCAGTAATTATATGACACCATCAAACTGTACTAAACTGACTACATACGTTCACTCAAATGTACACACACAGACACACTCATAAACGCACAAATACATACACGCACACATAAACAAGAACATACCCACCCCGAGGGGGTGGGTGGGTATGTTCTTGAACAGTCATCAAATATTTTTATTTGCGTATCTAAATTCTTTAAAGGCAGTCTATTTAAACAATGAATCAGAAAGGCTAATTTAGTTCTACAAGTGCGCAAAATAATTGTGAGCAAGCTAAACCTCGTGTGGTGTCATAAAACAGCAAATGTTTCGGCTCGTAATCCACAGATCAAAGGCATTGTTGCACTTTAATTGCCGCTAGGTGTGTCAAATTACCCCACTCGATGCAACACGGACATACGGTTAAGTTGGATCAACAACATTGTGTAGAAAGCAAGTCTGGATAATAGATTTTATCTGGTCCAGAATTCTTTATTCTTGATCTACACTAATGTTATAAAGAAGTAAATTTTGACAGTTTGTGACGTTGTAAGGGGTAATCGCTGGATCTACCGAACCGATTTTCAAAATTATTATACACCAACAGAAAGCTACGTTATTGTGGGGTGTCATAGGCTATGATTCATCACCATAATTTTTATTTATCCCGAACTTATAACCCGAAGAAGAATTTTCAATATCTGTAACCATAACACTATGTACCATATTATAATATTGTGGAGAGAAAGAAATAATATTGATTGATTGAAAAAAAAAATAAGAAGTATTACGCGGGACTAATGGGCAGGGACAAAAATATTTATAACGCGGAACGAAGTCCGCTGGCACTGCTATATTTAAGCTATTGATTGGCCTTAGGACAGGACTAGTTTTCTAGTGGTTAGTGAACTTCACGTCTAAGCCAAAGGTCGAAGGTTCGATACCCACCCTAAACAAATCTTTGTTCAGTGTCTTTTGGTGTAATTTATTTATAATATACAAGCTGTGCCCCGCGGTTTTACCCGCGTTAAACTTTATAAATTATCACAGCTCCTCCCCCGTAGGTGATACCGTGATAATATGTAGCCTATATGTTAACCCGACCTCTTAGTAATATTCATGCAAAATTTGAAGTAAATCCATGCGGTTCTTTTTGAGTTTAGCCCGGACATACATACAGACAAACAGACAAAAATTCTAGCAACTATATTTTTGGCTTCTATATCAATTGTAGATCACGCCCCAAGTATCCTTTTAAAAAAATATTCAATGTACAGTTTTGACTTTCCTACGATTTTATTATAGGTATGTATAGATTTAAGTACGTGAAATATATAACGTGGTTAATTTAAAATATGTCGTGGTGCACGTACGTTTATCAGTTGGCTGGTTGCCATAATACAGGCTCTGCCTAGCTTGGGATCAAATGGCCGTGTGTTAGTTATCCCACGATATTTATTATTATTTGTCCCTAATAAAGATATAATTAGTAACAGCATAGTGGAATAATTTCGTTTTACTTTCCTAAGTTACAAGAATATCTGTACTAGTTTTGTCTAATTAGTAGTATTTTATCTAATTGAAATTGTCTGAATCTCTTTTAAATTATTATTTTGTGATTTAATGCTATTTTTTTACGACATACTTAGGTACATATTTCTATCTTCTTCACTATATTAAATTATTTTTATTTGTATTATTAATGTATTTAGTTTATCAAATATCTGTTTTTCCATTTAATTTTATTATAGTATGTAATGGGGGTTAACTATCCGTTGACCCCACAGTCGGGCGCTATCAGAATATCAGCGCTGTCGCAATATTGCGACGGCCAATGCTGAGATAGATGCCTTTTCACCTAGAACGGAATAACGAATATTAAGTATAAGATTTTCATGGTTTGTTTTTTCTGTTATTGTATAATTTCATTGTTATGTCCGTCCTGGTGATGAATAAATGATTTTTTCTTTCTTTCTTTCTTTTTGAAGCCTTTGTCTATTTGTGTAATATGTTGGGTTATAGTCCAATACTGCATAACTAAGAATGTTTGCTGTCAGTTTGTTGTTCGTAAGTATATCAAAACGGCTAAATACTTTTTCGGGTGCCTAAAAATATAATGCCTAATGATTATTTAATGAATTTAATTTCCGAGAATACTTACTTACTCGGACTAATCGGATGTTCAAGCCTTCCGGTAGGCCTCTTTCATGGCTTAATGACTGTTGTCTAATGACTACAACCGGGGCAGACAGCTTATCGTACCCTCCAAAGCATAGAGGCCCTTTGAAATTAAACCACAGACCGCGAGCCTGGTTGCTTAACCTCACCAATCACTTAAAAACACGTAACGCAATATGGAGAAGTTTTACATTGTATATGGATTTGAAGATAAATAAACGCATTAGATACATGTATAGGGCTTTTCAATAGGGACGCTGAACTTTGACAGGACGTAGCGGCCATCTTGATTATCTAATAACTGTCAAATATGGAATTTGAAAAAGTCTTGAGATTACATTATGGAACGCGACATGCTTCAACAACGCGTAAAAATTGTTAAAATGTATTATTCAAATCAGTGTTCCACTAGCCTAACGTTCCGTAACTTATCGTGCGACTTAAAACCTCTCGACTACTGTCTATGGGGCTATATGACTAAGCAGTTTCTGAACTTGAGTTCCATTTATGCAAAATTGGTTCACCAGGATTCACCACCTAAAGTTGAGTCGCAATACATTGTTTCTCAGTAGCTGCCACGTCATGCACTGAACGGTAGGGTAAAAAAAATATGAACATTCCACATAAATGTAATTTTATTTACGGAATTAATAATTTTTGACTTTGACTAAAACTGTACTCCTTACAGATTGTCACCTATCCACAAAAATTATTATATTTTGTAAATATAATAATTTTTGTGACAACATCACTTAAACAATTATTTTATTAAATTTCAAAGTTCTTAATGGAAACCCCTTTAAAACATACAATTTAATGGAAAAAGTTCCGTTAAAATGATCGGTAATCAAGCTCAGTTATACAAACTAAACTTTTTAATTGGTCATGGTGATAAATTGGTGGTCAGCAGATTTTATAGGTCTTCAAATTGATTTAGAAGATTACGGATAATGAGCTCCAATAAATCTGTCAACTTCAGCTTCAACTGTCCGTGTGTTTCAATTAATACTGCATTCCCTGATGGATTCTAGTTTTAGACTACTCTGTCTGAATCTAAAATTAGCACAGTCGCACTTGTATTTTGGATGGAAGTTTATGTGATAGGCATTAAAAATTCAACGATGAATAAGTAAATTAGTTCATGATTCCTCATCGATTACTTTATATTTGTTAACTTCCCGCTTCGAGTTCAGCGGGGTTGAAAATGATGTATAAATTTGAAAACCCATTACCATCAAACAAATTATGTTTTTTTAAAGACCACCCCCGCATTAGGGAATCTTATCCCTGTGTGTCATTATGTATTATATTTAGTATATGTTTTTCAATACTAAATATTAGTCAAATAGGATTAGATAGGTTAGAACATGAAGAATTAGTATTTGAAAAATAATTCTAACACTGTTTTTTTATATGAATTGTTACACAATCAGCGAGACGCTTAATAGACGAATTACTTATTGCGCAGTAAATTTAAAAGATGTAAAGATAATTCCATTTGTTTACTGCTCATTTAATTACGAGCAGTATATGCAATTCAGTAGGATAACGGATTATAGTAGGGAAAATTTAATAGATCACATTTGACATCTGTCTGTTACCAGTAAAGTGCCAGTAATGAGAAAATCGTTGTTTATTTGACTAAACTATTTGAAATCAATAAAGTCAAAACCAGAAACTCCGTTTAGGAAATAAGATATTATTTTATTTCAAAGTTTGTTTGTCAATGTAATTTAAGTAAATGAATTAAAATGAACAAACAACCAACTAACATTAAGATCTTTGAGCGGACCTTTAATTATGTTCGACAAGGGCTTTTAATTCTTCATACGATTCGACTTCAATTTTCTCTTGAAGTTATGAGAAACTTTTGTTTATCAATGATTTGCCTTGACTACTTCTTCTAAATGATTTTCCTTCCAGGATGTTTCTTATAAAAGCGTTGTGCTGTATCCATAACTTACTATATAAATAAATTATTTTACACTTTCGATTTGATTCGGAACTAAATTGAAGTTGAGTTCTTAACAGGTTCTCTTTCAACCTTTTATGTATTTAATTAAGAAGGCTGACGAGTATCAGGGTACCCATGGTATGGTCACTCACACCACCAGTGAGGCCGCAAGTGCGTTTCCAGTCTTTAGGAAAATAAAACGCTCGCTTCTTGAAAGTTACCGTGTTCTAACGGATCAGAAATACTTTCGCATTTGATTGGTTCCACTGAAAAATCATGCGTGGTGAAAAGTTTCATGTAAATCGGTGGTTGAAGACTATTTTTCTAGTTTCCTAATTTAAGCAATGGCGTATACATGTCAAGTTTAACGGGTTGGTTAAGTCAAAAGAGGGACTTCTGTAGGGAAGTTGTGAACGTTAGCATGGACTATTTTGTTATTATTAATTTAATACCCAAGTCATACAACTAAATGATATACGGTTACCGTAGCCCGGTGATAATTGCAATACCGGGGGCATTAGTCACGCGCTGCCGCCACTTAGATGATGAGTCAACTGCATCTAGGATTGTGACTTAAATATTAAGTATTAACCCAACATTAAGTGATGTATTTTATCTTTTATTTTCATTATACTGTGCTCAACTATACCCATTTCACATTTATTTAACTGCACATCTTGATGGGGAAAAAGATGGCAAAGATTAATTTTAAATGATTGTTTCTTTACGTTAAAGGATGGAACAAAATTATTAATTGTATCTAAGATATAACGAGATTGCTAATCTAAAATATATTGTCTTCATTTATTTTGTGTTGTTCTTTTAGAAGAGTTTAGAGTTACCAAATTCTGATTGTATTCAAAATCTTTTAGGGCGTCATTGTCACATTTCAGATAAATAAATATTTTGGGACTACTACATACTGCCATCTGATCCTATCCTAGAAAGAGTCTATACTATGACAAGCAGATAATTGATAAAACATAAATATACTTACTATAGATAAATTACCCTCAAAATTGGCTGTGTGGCAAACTATGTGAATATCGCCACCCCATTTCAACCCGTGGGAGGCATGGCAGTCAACCCGAGAGTATATCTTCCAGAGAACGGACAGCTGCGACTCTCTGTGTACACACGGCTACATATCAAGGTATACATTTCCAATATACGCTGACGGTCACTGTATGGAAATCCTATACAACGCGAGATCAGCTTATACTGGATATGTATAACTTGATATGTAGCTGTGTGTACTATTATCATTATACTGCGATCGCCAATCGTCGGCCAAGCGTGGCGATTACAGCATATCCCTCCAAATTATGGAGACAACTCCATTGTATAAACCTTTTGGGTAGGCCTTTTGCAGTGGTTTTTCATTAGGCTGACAGAACCTCCAGATACAGAACATGCTCATACTACAAACATCTGTTTTGGGTTGGGATCGAACCCACAACCTGTTGGTAAACAGTCAAGGGCATTAACCGCTAAACCAACAGGCCCGTATACGCTATAGACAAACCGTTTTAGTAGATAATATAATCCGTCCATTTTATGACAGCTTTATATGAAATGCACTTAAATGAATAATAATAATAATAAAATAAAATAAATAAATAAAATAAAAAAGGTTTTTATTCACGTAGACTTTAAAAAAGCGCTTGTAAATAGTCAGAACATGTTTGTAGTAATATAGTTGTATACATTAGATATTATTTCTAGTAATATAGATATTTAGGTACATCTTGTATGAAAACATTTATAAAATAATGTCCTCCTAGCCGAATTTCTGCCACGGCAGCTAGTCCCAACAGACATTAGCCATCTGCACGGGACATATTATAGTGTATAATTTTGCGCGCAAATACTGGAGCACTTTCTATTCCATCACTCTCATGATCCGATGGGAGCCTAGGCGACACGACCCGAAAGAGGTCAGGTACAGGACCGACGGCTTTACGTGCTCTCCGAGGCGCGGAGGTATAATACCGCCAACTCCCAGACTTAGGGCTGATGCTAAGAATTTTTTCTTTTTACAGAAAAGTCTCAAAAATCACTTTTTGGCCCGACCCGGGATTTGAACCCAGGACCTCGTTCTCAGCGAGTGAACACTTTAATTAGTATAGATACAACAGTGTCGTTGGCCATCTTAATTTTCTTATTGATCTGATAATTTTTAAAAAATCTTAATCTTATAAACTAAATAGATTTATTTACTTATTTTTAATTAGATATAATTTATTTTCAATTAATTTTCAACTAACTCTAAATAAATTTTCTCTAAAAACCTGTCTTATGACCCCAATACAATAAAAATCATGAGGTAATTGAAAATAGTATTGATCTCTGATTCAACAAATAGTATCCATTATTACAAGCTTTAAGATTATGTTAACTTCAAAATCATTGTTACAAATAGGAAAACTTTCTTTCAAGAATATGAAAAACCAATTATCCGTTCACCAGAGCAAAGTTAGTTGCCCAAACATTACTTCCCCGAGTCTCTTTAAAACGAAAACAGAAATCAACAAACAAACTTAGTACCAAGAAAACGTAATTAATATAACGGACTTTGGGTATTCTCACAGACTACTATATTTATAGAAACTCTATGAATAGAAAAAAGGGGACTAAATCGCTGAAGTTAAGGCTTATATTGCCATTAAAAGCTTGTGATTGCTAGTAATGTTGTCGTCGATAAATTAGTAATCAAAAATAGATTTTTCTGGAGAAAAAAAAATCAATAACTTGAATATTATACAGAAATATTTGTTTTAAGTATAATTTAATTTTAAACACATAGGAGAAAAGAAAGTTTTAAAATGATTCAGTTTCATTAATATTGTCAATTTATATACGATTTAAAAGCTACACGTAATGATGTTTCGCTTAAAAGGTAGGTACACTAGAGATTGAAACTTCTTGAACATCGTGAATACAAACACCATTTAGATAATACATATCTACATATTATATCCTTCAGATTTATCTGCAAGCTGTTGATTGTGTATTGTACGTAAAATCAGTAGAACAAATCGTATTACTTACAGTTTAATTCAATCCATCTAAAGTGTACAAGTTTTGAGTCTATGGACGTTCATTAATTCAGTTTTTGCATCATATTTTATCTCGCAAGCATTCGTGTTTGACGGGAAGAAACTCATATTTGGATAAAAAGTATTTTATGACAGTCTATTTGTCTTGGGGATTACAGTGACGTGTTTCAGCTTTGATACCTTATTCTGAATGTTTGGGGCAAGTATTTTGACTTGTTTCTTGTTCTTGTTGTTATATGAATTTGAAGATGTAAAGTAAAATGAGAAGGTATTTTTTTGTTACCTAGTTTAACGTGAATTTCACAACTGCTCCTAAGATTTGAGACAAGTAGTTCAATGAATTTTTTTTGAAATCTTCTACGAGCACGAAATAAACATAATACCGTAAACCTCGTTTTTGCGACGAGCAAATAGATCATTTCCATCATAGTAATAATGGAATAAAGACGATGACTTAGTATGATTGTGAAAGTGATTATTAGGTACTACTAATGATCATAACATTTTTGCAGTATCTTTCACAGTGTATATATAGACATCGAAACTAATATTATACAGACAAAGTTTAGATTTTTGTATGTTTGTTAGTAATGGATAAACTTAAAGAATTGCTTAACCTTTTGACAGCTAGTTTGCTGACGTCTACTGCTGGACAAAGGCCTAACCATAAGAATTCCATGTGTCCATCATTTGGGGTGAAATCGCAGTATGACGGTCATAGTACAAAGAGAGACGCTGTTGATCTTTTTCCGGGAGATATACCTTCGGGTCAACTTCTACAATCTGCAACAGTTATGTGCAAGTTTGAAAAATACCCCACAATTGTGTGATTAAATAAACTAAATACAGAGAACAATTTATGTGCTTCTAAATCCTGGGTAACATCATTATATTCATACAGCTCGGCTAACAGAATAAGTGGACGTCAACTGACACCGCTGGGTTGCCCTGGAGTTTTATTTACTAAAAGCTTTTGTGTTGCCTGACTATTAAAATGAATACCTAAATTATTTATAAATTTTAGAAAGGGTATCGTGTAATGTACTCTTGCGTTTGTTCTTGCATTCCCCAGTGAGTATTCCTACCTCATTCTGACTGTTCTCAAAGTCTGTTTTATGCATTTATTTGGGTTTGTGTCAAGAATACTTTTCCGTACTAAGGCGAAGTTAATAGGATATATGTTTATATGTATGAATTTGTTCTCGTACGTTCATCACCTTTTAGAATATACATTAAGATTGTATGTATACTATTTGTTTTTAAAACCAATTCAACATCAGAAAAAAGCCTAATGGCGGTAGGAGCCTATATGTTCTTATATATTTTTGTTACTTACCCTTACCCACCACTGCATCTTCTGTAAGCGAGGATCAACAGTAGCAGACAATGAAATGACACTGAGCGGTGAGGCTTTGGCATGTCCCGGAAAATCGAATCTAAACAAAAAGGAGGAGTTAGAAATGAATAGTTCCACTTCCTTCCGGAGGAAAGCGGGTGACAGAATGATATAACGTGGCTGGGTTCAGACT
Source organism: Pseudoips prasinana (assembly GCA_951640165.1). Classification (NCBI taxonomy): domain Eukaryota; kingdom Metazoa; phylum Arthropoda; class Insecta; order Lepidoptera; family Nolidae; genus Pseudoips; species Pseudoips prasinana. The sequence goes on from OX621239.1 coordinate 14,554,524, forward strand.
GGATTCGATATTCCTCCTCCCTATATATAAAAAAAAACACTAATTTAATTATAAAGTTACTTAGAGATTTTTCCTTAGTAGGCTGCGTCCTTTAATTCAATAAACGACATTTACCACCTTAAAACCTGTCGATATAATATCAAGTCTTCATCAGTGCCCTTAAACGTTCTTCGGACAGTCACAGTACTAAGGAACTTATGATGGATAGTTTAGTTTATAATAAAATACCCATCGACCTGCTTAACTTGCCATATGATAAATTTAAATTGACTATCAAACATATTTTAACAAAAAAGCTTACTACTCCGTTAATGATTATTTGAATGATAACGACGCTTGGTGTTTACCAAGCCAAATATAACAAAATTATAATATTGACATTTTGTGACATTTAATATTAATATTTAGTATAATAAATTACGTAGATTTTAAAATGGATGTTTTTAAATGTTATTTCATTTGTGATATTGTGAATATATATTATGTTATCTACCTACCTATCTTCTATTTTATGATGTGATGTGATGTTTATTTATACAGATATTTGAAACAGAAACGTGAAATTCAAAGAAAGTTGGAATAGGATATATTATATAGTTAGGTGATCATACATAAGAATAGTTAATAAATAGATAAAATAACATGCTAGCGAATACAAGCTATATTGAGAGTTTATGGTGACGAATGACACCACCGCTTGCCATTCCGTAAGAGGCTCAGAAGTCCTGAGAAAATATGGTATATTTTCTGGAGAACAGGCAGCAGAATCTTTAAAGTACAACCAGAGCCAACCACATGAACAATATTGATGCCTTGGGGGAGACCTTATACCAGCAGTGGTTCTCTTTTCCCAGAGATGATTTTGAGCCAATACAATGTAAAAATCTTTATAGTTATGAAAACTATGGTGCAAGTGAAACATTAAAGCCGTTCCGTAAACAAGTATGTTAATCAGTAACTGAATTGATAGTTTAGCTAAATCCGTGTCCGTGAATATTGTTGGCTGTTATGAAAGTACTCCAATTGATCTTTTGACTTAGACTTTGAATCCCAAAACATGGTAGTTATGGCTAAAAAATGTATGATAATCACGCATCACATAAGCCCGGAGCCCAGTATCGAGTTCACCAGTCAAGCATTTATTTGTTCACATTCGTGGGTTAACATTCTTTACATTTGGTTCAAATTCTTCAAACCTTTATGTAAAACAAAAAAACGTATACAGATAATGCTTTTCTAATATTACGATTATATTGAATCTCATGTTTCAAACAATTAATTTGATAACAAGGCGCAATGATTAGATCTATAATTTGTCTGACCCAAAAAATATTTTTTCTGAGTTTGGAAGTGCTTATAGTCCCCGAGTTGTTTGATTTTCAAATACACTGTGATACAAATATTTAGTTCCAATTGCAAAAAAAAATCTTACAAAAAATCAAAACACAAAAAACGATAAATAATGCAAATTAGTCTTCTAATATAGCCTTTATCTTACAGAGGACAAGTTATAATGCTTCTAAGCCGTATAATAAAAACAGCTTCGTCAGTTACATACCTAGATCATTTTCATCATTAGACAGACCAAATTATACTTACCAAAGCTATCCCAAACCCAAAAACGCCAACCCTTTGATCTAAATCCACATTTCTCTAAATCACGTCCCAAGTATTAACCCTTTAATCCCAACTTAACTTCAATTAACCCAATTCTTTCTTCAAAGCTAATTAATTGGGACTGGAACGAAATAGGATATCGTACGGTCGATTCTACCCTCTGAAGGTAATGACGTGTAAAATTAACGGTCCTCAGTTTTTGACAGTTTTCTATTAGCACGGTAAATTAATATTAGGCTGATAGAATTTCAGCTGGTTGTGTGGGAGATTTATTGTTGCTATAAGGTACAATAGATCAAACTCTATTACTATGGTTTTTGTGAGGGTAGTATAATAAATTAATTCTCATTGGTTTAACAAAAAGAATACTAAATAGTATACAATCAATACAAAACACATACGACATAGTAAGTAATTTTCAAAAATTAGATATTTCCTACTTTATTATCGCCATAAATACCTTTAAATATAGAAACTATCAATAACTAGATACTATCGACTTAGAATGAAACTTACATGTAAATGTACCAGTCAGTAATGTTTCCAAAATGATCACTCTAATTGTTACAAGCTTTATTTACTCCTTTTTTGAAGAACAGTATCGAGGCCGACTTCACATTGATCTGTATAACTCATTGTGTAAAATATTTGTAGTAGCAGCCATTTATAAAATAATAATATGTACTGTTATGATATGACCTCCGACTTCGATCTTTTTTGTATAGTAATTGTTTAATTTTAAAACTGGTTACATCACAATTGCTTTGTCAATTGACCTTAATGCTGTTATCGTGGTTAAAATATATCATCATCATAATAACGGAGCATATAATTCAGATCTTTTAGACTAATTCTTTGATATAGATATAGATTCAAAAGATATCTAACAACTACATAAGTCTTCATATAATTTAACTTTAATGAGTTTACTACGAGTTTAAAATAGTTACAAATAATAGCAGATGTAGTGAATTGACAAGCAAAATTATGACGTTGGTAATTACTGCTTTTTGGTCGTTAATGTTGACAGACAATATTATTTCCGGCATACCAACTTTGAAAAATTGATTCATATGGGTTGAAAGTAATCTTAAAAATGATTGCCTTGTAAGATAACATGTTGGTTGGCACTTTTGATATTATTATGTTGGTGCAAAACATTTATTATCAACCTATTAAATCTATGATAAAAAGATTAATGATTATTTAATATTGTTCTAAATATAAAAAAAATATAACCCGTGGTGATAATCTCCTGATTGCGTTTTTGTTCATTTGCTAAGTTGTGCTGACGAAAGACCGTAGGGCGTCAAAGCTCGCAAAATTATTAGCCAGAATTGTCCATCGCTTTGATAAAAAGTTATATAAAGCTTATGTATAGAATTCGCAACGTACTGTTGCCACCCTTGTTTTGTAATGTCCCAGTCTTTGTTTTACTGAAATCGAAAACAGTACTTTTTGTCCAGGGATATATGAGCTGCGTCTGGATATTTTTTTTAATACAATGATTTTTGGCTATTTTTGTTGTGCTAAGTTCGTAACTGCAATCGTTCATCTTCTCTTGAATAGGCCATAAGCTCGGCGACGCATTCATCTTGTTGTACAATTTCTAGAGTAGGTGGTAACGGCATTTTTTCGAAATGGGGGCTTGACAGTGATTGTACTCTTTAAATTTGGTAAGTTTAGATATTTGATTGTTTGTTTAATATTAGTAATGGAACTGAAAATATAGTCTTACTAGCTGTGCCCCGCGGTTTTACCCGCGTTAAATTTTATAAATTATCACAGCCCCTCCTCCTTAGGTGATAGCGTGATAATATGTAGCCTATATGTTGACCCCACCTCTTAGTAATATTTATGCAAAATTTTAAGTAAATCCATGCAGTACTTTTTGAGTTTAGCCCGGACATACAAACAGACACACAGACAAAAATTCTAAAACTATATTTTGGCTTCGTTATCGATTAGAACTTCGAAGTTTTCGTGATGTATTATTTATCCAAATTAATGCATGATTGAATTGAGGATGATTGAAAATTTGATTGTGGTTGGGAGGTAAGCATAAATAGCATACTAACTTACGTGCCACAAAAACCATGTTGAGTAGTGCAATTTATTAATTACGTTATTAATAACCTTAATCAAACTTCCAGCTTTCTTTGCACCATATCAACATAATAATATTGTTATTTTTGAAGATGTTTTAACAGGAATAACGACTATTACACCCTGCGTGAACCCTAAAATAACTCTTTTACCGGAATATGTTTCCAAATGCGTCGTGTTACGATCCACAACAATTGTTATGTATCTGAAAGTTTATTACAAATAAAACATTACATCCCTTATTGTCGTCGTCATTTAAATTTAATGCGTATGATTCCAAGGCGCATTTATTATAGACTGTAAAAGGAGGGCCAAAACTTTACACCTTAGAATTCTCGCCTATTTTTAACGTTGTAATTATCTCATTAACTTTATAAATGCTGTGTGCATAGCTCCTATGGTGTTGACTATTAAACTTCTTTTTAACAATGTTTTTTTCTTTAGTGTAAAGAATTTACCGTCGATGTGTCTGGGCAATAACTATTGGGTCTCATGATTCCTTTGTCGTAAAGAATAAAAATGTCAACACTTTCAGTCAGTCCGGTCCTTTATTATTAGGTCTTGGTCTAGGTAGCTTGGATTAAGATGGTTTCATATGATCCTTAAGACATTGATTGTTAATATGTTAAAAATACCAGTAAAAACCTTTCGACCAATACATCGTTTGTATGTTACCAACGATGTATTGATCGAAATTGATATCATATCTACATAATTATTATTGGTACCTACGTCGTAACGGTATCGATAAATTGATAACTATATAATACGTTTATAAATAAACAACTATACATGTTTTATAGTTTTGCTATGCATACAAAATAAAACCTGAGATACCGCATTTGTCTGTAAAAGTGTTGTGATGCGTGCCTATATCATATTGTTTAAGCTTGCAATTTAGGATTTAATGCCTGAACTATAAAATAATAATAATAACATTTGTATTAAAAACAAATAATAACTACTCAATAATATTTGTATTACTAACGATTCATGTTTCCACAAATAAATTTCAATATATATTTTTTTGCTATAGTGTTTCCTCATTAGGTGGGGAGATTCGGAATAACTTAAGTCCACGATAAGCTTTAATCGGAACCTGATGATTATTTACTATGAATATAATAAAATTAATAGCAAAAAAAAAGTAACTGTGACCGTGATCTGCTCCTACATTAAAATAAAATTTTAGTCGGAAATTTATTCATAATTCTTCTGATATTTCCCGTAGAGTTTATAAAACAATTCCCAAAAAATCATTCGTCTATTAAATGGTCTTCGGTCTTCAGAAAGTTCCTTGTCAATTCTTAAGTAATTTAAAGTACTATTTGTAACTGGTTTCCATTTCACTGGCAGTAGTTCTGTTATTTCTGGAGTTGGATCACTGAAAGAAAACAAAATTAAATAAAATTTTTTTATGACCGCACTGATCTTCCTACACGCCCCTAACATTACGTGATTGCTATGAATAATGTACGAAAGACCGTACTATAGGTACTATTTACAGTACACCTCTAATAGGAAACAATTAGTTGTTCTTTAGTTAGAACTTATAAACTTCGAATAAGCGTCCAAGTAAACCCTTTTAAAGCATCGGCATCTATACAACCGAATGATCATAGTGGGTATTAATTAGTAGTGAGTGTTATATCATATTCCAACCGCCGCGACATAGTTAATATGAACCTGCCTGATACGCAGGTTGCAGCTTCAATCCTCCCACAAGACAAACGCTTGAGTTCATCAACCTGTATATTTGTCTTTTTCTGGGTGTTTTCTGTGTAGTGTACGTATAGATTTACAAGAAAAAGTTTTACATCCATTGTCTAAAATCCATAGTAAAAAATTTGCGTCGTTTGGGCTAGATGGCGCTGTGTCCTGGATATTTTTATTATTTTTTAAATATATATTTCCCCGTTTTGATTTGTTTATTTTCTTCATAATATCATAATATAAGGTATTTTAAGACGGTATATGTGAAACCGTATGCCTTCTGAACACATTTGATCATCAGAATTCAAGAGTATACTTATAAAACCGACATCATTCAAAAATCTCAGTCCACAAGCACACTTTCCCAAAACATTGTTATCATCAAAAAACTATGAATTATGTTGTCGTAAACGACTAGTAGCGAAGAAATGTGATGATGTAACTAGGCTTTAGTTAATTAAAATTTGGAAAATTGGTTGCGGTAGGTTAAAACGTTTAAACGACTAACCTGTATTTAGCAAAATTAGTCCACATGGTAGTCATCCTATCTACTGTTAACGTATCTGATTCAGTTAATGCAGCTGCATGACTTTGTTCCCATAAATATCCCAAATCATCTGCGTGAGCTGCGCAACACAAAGGATCGGTATCAATCACCACCCGGTTTCTTCCACCGACGAAAGAAAACATATACAAGAACATATTATTCGCTCCACTTCTTAAATAATTCCTTAAAGTTCTATGCACAGGGTCAATATATGTAGCATCTGAGTCATACTCTATGATCTTCCATTTTAAAGCTTCACTCATTTCTTCTTCTCCAAAGTAAAAATGAGACACTTCATTCCTAATTTCAATAAACATATCATCGCTATCAAATTGAAAAAGTTGCTTCATACGGTCGGTCACCAAGTCCAAATTTTTGAAGTAACTTTCATCTTGATTCATATAAACATGAGCCATTTCGTGTTCATTATATCCTAACATCACTGAAATATTTTTTACATTGGGTACTTCTGCGTTAACCCAATGTTTTGTAATAAGAGGTTCAACTCCATCGAATTCAGTCTCCACGCAAGGTTTGAATACCAACTGAAGCTCAGTCAAAGCTGCTACGACAGAACCAGGTTCAGCATTTGACAGGAATGTTAGCGCATTATAGGTATTATTGGTTGCATAACCTAAATGCTGTGCTAACTTTACTGGAGCTGATCTGTCAGGATCATACAATACAGTTGATGCTTCTGCACTTCCACTTTGTAAAATAACATTATTATAGAGTATTTTTTTGGAAAACATCAAGTTCAAATCAATTGAATGACCACCCGCGCTCTCACCAAATATCGTTATTTTATCAGGATCGCCACCAAACTCCGCTATGTTTCTTTTGATCCAGTGAAATGCAAGTTCTTGATCTTTGAGTCCTTGATTACCGGGTATTTCAGGGATATCAAGACACATAAAACCGTAAGCGTTGACTCTATAATTGAATGTTACTACTATGACATCATGTTTGACTAAGTATTGGGGCCCATAGAACGCTGTTGTTGCAAGTCCATTGTGGAATCCTCCTCCATAGATCCATACCATAACAGGCAGTTTATTATTAGAGGTGACTAATGTTGGCACGTATATGTTAAGATTCAGGCAATCGATAGTGCCAACAATACCGCCAGAGGACTGATGTGTTTGTGGACAAACTTGAGAATCATCAAAAGCATCATAAATGTTTTCAAATTCGGGATATGGTGTTGAAACCTGAAATTAAATTAAATTCAGAACGCGAAATTATTCCAGTGAATAAATATTTTAATGTGCTATAAATATTTTAATATCTAATGTTTGTCATATGAACGATTTTAATCGTGTAGAAAGAGGTATACAAATTGTCTGGAATGTATTTATGAAGGGATTTCATACGATACTCCGTATGGAGTTGAATCGATACTTTGAATTTAATTCGCTATAATATATGTTGTGTAAACAATCATCAAATTAAGCGAATCTGTGAAAATATACTATCATTAGCTGGTGCTAAATAAAGAAATGAAAAGAGTTGTATCGGAACTCCATAAACAATTCTAATTAACCGCTTTACAAGCTTTTATTTAACTTACAATATTTGTTTGTTCGGGCTAAATCTTGTAACTGAATCGAAAAACTGCGATCCTCAGTTTTATGCTTTAAAACTTGGAATGTAGTCCAAGTTTTAAAGACTAAGCTTGTTTTAATAATTTTAGAAAACAAAAGTTAATAGCACTATTTTTTTCCAGTAATATTCATATAAAAGTGATGTTTTGCATGACAGCCCGCAGATATAAAAGGGGGTTTGAAGTTTTTAAAAATTTCTTCTAATTTTAAAACAATATGATTTCCTGAACATATATTTTTCCTTATGTTAATATTAAACTAATGAAGATCCTCTTCGGTCTATTAACTAAATAAATATTTACTTTTAACTTTTTTCTATTTTGAGTTACGTATAACCGTATTATATACGTAATTGCAGAAAACATGTAAACATGCCGCTGCGACCAAACTGAGTAGAACCTTAAGGGTTCCTTTTAACAAATTTAAACAAAAGTCTTAAATATGTATAGGCGTAATCTAAATATAAGCTAGTAAGAAGGGTTCATCGTTCAAAATTAAAATACAAATTTATTATGAGATCACATTAAATATAGGTGAAAAAACATTGAAAACAAATTGGCTTTGGAAAAACTTACCCCAAAAGGATTCTTCTCATCTACTTTTCCATAAGGAATTCCCAAAAACATGGAATAGTTGCCATCGGCCGCTTGCAATCCTCTTATGAGCCCTACATTTGTATTAACTACAAGGTCCAATCTGGATTCACTCTCAATATTTTGAAATAACAGCAGTACAACAACACTAAACAACATGATGCTATCTACTCCACTGAGGTGGCCTGTTGATTTTCCAGTTTTATATGTATATTGTCATCTCGATGACGTGAATATCATTATCTCCTATAGATATATCTGAAACATGATTACAATTTTCACTTTTTCTTATCATTTTTATCTTATGTTTATGTTACGTACCTCAAGTTAACGAAATTTTGACATGATTATTATTATCATGGCGATCTTAATTAATAGTAATATACTAAATGAGTTTACTGACCTGGGTCCTTCTGTGTATAAAAGCCAATGGATAGGCTGAAGGCTGAATTTGTGCAAAACACAAAATAATACAATAAAAATTCAAAATGTAAACAATAGAAAAATGGGTCATAGATTTGCAAACGGTTGATAGATTTAGATTTATTTTATCTACAAGGTTGGTCTACATTTTGTTATAAAAACAATCTTCACCTTTCCGATGCCCTATATAATCATGATTAGATAACGTGCTCCACTCTCGGATCTCATTCATTTTTTTTAATTCATATGTTCTGTCTATTAAATTTCGTAGTGATAAATCAGTTAGTGAGTGAGCTAATCCCAATTAATTTAATAATTACTAGAAAAATATATAACAATCTTGTTAAAATTTGTAAAAGTCATAATATGTTTTTGTTGGCAATATAATTCCTAAGTATAAGAATAGCATTCTTTCCAGGGCTTCACATATTTTCTGATAAATAGTAGTACCATCATCATGACAGCAGAATGACGTCTACTGCTAGAAAAAGGCTTCCCCAAAAGATTTCCACAATGGAGCTTTGTCCATAATTTGGAGGGATTTGCCATAATCGTCACGCTTGGCAGACGGGTTGGCGATCGGAGTATGATAGTCATAATACATAGAGAGACCCTATTTCCCGTTCTCTGGGAGATATTTTCTCGGGACGAGTTTTACGCCCCCCACTACTTAATTACTTTTGATACGGTCAAGTTAGAGGAACCGATAGAGAAAGCCCTGGGTGCATCAGTATTATAAACACAAAATAGGTTAACATGAATTGAAATATGTTCAGGATTCCGTAATATTGTAAAAATGAACTCTTAATATCACCGAGTCCGTCCGAAATGTCGAATGCTATTAAGTTTCTAACTGGCAATTATCAAAAATCCTTTTCAAATTAACTTAGTAATCCACACTGATTTTTAATTCACGGAACTCATGGAACTCTCAGTGTGCGAGACATACTTGTAGTTAGCTGTCTTTTATGTTTTAACGTCTCTCACGAACTTGAAACTTTCTCAGTAAAACACCCTGTTGACATTTTAGCGCAATCTTTGTGCGATGTGCATGATTATTTCAGTGTCTGGGTGTAATGTACGTATTTAAAAATATGTTACTTAATACATACCACAAACAATTCTTTATCAATTGTGTGGTTACCATAGTATAGGCTCTGTATATTTTGGGATCAGAAGACAGTGTGTTAGTTGTCCCATGATATTTGTTATTATTATATTAAAACCTTAAAGCGTCGACACAAAAGGGACCTGTTTGTAGAACAGGCTCGCCAAGGTGAGATTACCAACTCTCACAAGCGTTGTTTTTATAATATGCTACGTCTATTTTTTTGTATGTTTTGTCTGTGAAGAGAAATAAAGACATTTGGCATTTGGATCCATCTTATTATCCGTCAAGTTGGTTATGAAACTTACCAAAAGAATTACAAAATACTAGACAAGAAAAACGATATTCTCTCTACAAAAGTCGTGTCAGAGTTATTGAAGCCTGTGGTCAAAACTGTGGTCTAATGACTACAACCGGGACCGACAGCTTAACGTGCCCTGCAAAACACGGAGACACTCAGAAATGAAACCATCCTGCTCGTCACCTACGGACTGGCCGCAAGACTAGTTGCTTAACGTCGCTGATCTCCGGTGAGGGCATCTAGCTAAAATAAGCTACCTAAAAATAGATTAAAATATTTTGAGCTTTAAGTAGCTAGTTGAATTATGTTTATTTTTTAAAGAAAACTGTATAACTAAGTTATAGTAAAAAATTCTTTCTACTTTATCTAAGAGTACATAACTTCTAACAGCCTTTGCCAATGAACCCTTCAAAATTCGTTTTCCTCAAAGGAGGACTTTGAAGGGTAAATTAAGGTCTAACATATTTATTTAATATTATGCAATAACATTTAGTATTTTGCCATATTTATTCAAGATAAGTTTGGCTATCATCTTTATTTCTCGAAAATGGTAATTGAATAAGAATGCTTTTGAAAAAAAGGAGGTGCTATAGACCACGTTGACTGAAGTAAAACTAAGATATACGAAACGTAACTGACTATGAGAGAAAGAAAATGTTTGTTTGCAGCTGTCTCTCTTGCTCCTATAGTAATATACGAAACTTAACCAGAGTGAATTACGTTTCGTTCTTTCTATTACGATAAGGTAATGAATATAGAAAGAGAAAGGGATTATTTGATTTCATGCCCACGGCCACCTTCTATCATCGCACCTCTCGCCACAAACAGGGAGTTCATCCTCACATCCTTCTTTTTTATCACGTACGGTTCGCTTTCAGCGAAACTTCCTCCCACGTACGTTGAGGTTGTAGAATGAACCCCTTATTACGGTTTTTCCAAGAGACTACAGCATGGGGACCTTCAAAAAGGGAGTACTAAGGTTTCTTAAAGGTAGTCAAAATGATGCTCCAGGTGTTGCAAGCATTCATAGGCTACGGTGACCACTTACCATAAGGTGCGCCGATTGCTTGTGTGCCAAAAAAAAGAGTGAGTCAATTTCCGTTCGCCTCGCCCGATCACACCTCTTGTAATGAAATTTACCCAATTCAAGCGGACGTAAAGAATGTGTTCTTCAAAAATAGTCATCGCTATATTTTGGGTAAGTTTGTGAAAATATATCTACCAACGACACCAACCAGCCCGTCAATTTATTATTTATTATTAACTTCTAGTTTTTATTTATATATTTTTTTTTATTTTCAGTTATGTAAGACTTTTGTATGATCTGATGATGATGAAGTCTAACTCCTTCGTGCAAATCTTTTAGGGAGGACAGACGGCTGAAATGATGATGATGATGATGATACAACCAATTGTCTCTATTCAACAAATTGATGTGGCCGGCAATCATCGTGAGATCTGAATAGCTCATCAAAAATAATTTGTTATATTAATTAATGTTTTTTTGTTAAATTATTCAATCTTGTTTATTTTATTTTAATTTATTTATTAGAGAAAACAAACAGTAATACATTGAATAAAATGATGTGGTATAAATAAACTAAAGTATACATTAATGTGCACCCACAATGTCTTCCACAAATTATTTAATTTAATTGTATAAAGATGAAAAATAAAAGCATATAATTATGTAGTAACCTATATACTAGCATAATTATGAAGGAAGGTGTCTTGACTAACAGATTTATCACTCTTCATCATCATATAAGCCGAAAGACGTCCACTGCTGGACAAGGGCCTCCCCCAAGGATCTCCATAATAGCCGGTCCTGCGCTGCCCGCATCCACCGGCTTTCCGCGACCGGGATTTATCAGTGCTGCGGCTATAATCAAAAAAGTAGTATTTTTGGAAATTCTACTTCCATATAATTATCCAACCCTAATTGAAAAAAGGGTTGGATAGTTTTATGGACGTCCTTCATTTTTATATTAAAATGCATGAATTTGAAACATGCCTTAAACGGGAACTACTACTGTGGTAGGTATATAAATATTCACAGTTTCCACTGAGTATTATTTAAGTAGTAATAATTTCGCTCAACTATTCTCAATTGAGTGAAATCCGACGCACAATCGACGCTTTAACGTCCGTTAAAGCGTGGACTGCGCGTCCATACTCTAGAAATAAAAGAAGCCTAAATCGTTGTATGCGACTATTCGCATACAGCGATTTAGGCTCTTTTGAGGGTATTTTGGCGGGGTTGGCTAAATACGTGCCTTTCACGCCGCAGTTCGTACGTTCGATTTCCACCTAGGACAGATAATCGTGTGCATGAACGTGTCTGTTTGTCCTGAGTCTGTGTGTTATTACACACAGATGTGTAAATATAAGTATGAATTTACAAAAGAAAAGTAATATATGTACATATTATATCAGTTATCTGGTTTCCATAGTACAAGGTCTGCTTAGTTTGGGATTAATGGCCATGTGAAAATAATGTCCCAGGATATTATAATTTATTATATTAATATTATTAAGTTTGAGTACCGAAAGATAAAACGGCTTCAACATTTTAATCGTACTATTTGCACTGAACCGAATTATACAAATGTATAATTCCGTTCAGGTACGTTAAGCTATAAACAGCTGCCTGAACTCTCAATCTCTGGGTCTCCTTTAAGTCGGGTTTCGAAGTTTAAATATTTGGGCCACAGGGTCACTGACGACTTGAAAGACAATGCAGACATAGACAGGGAGCGCTGGTCGCTGGCTGTCCGTTGCAACATGCTGGCCCGCAGTTTGCACGCTGTACTAACCCTGTTAAGATAACGCTCTTTAAGGCCTTCTGCCAGTCGTTTTACACGTGCAGTCTGTGGACCAAGTATACACTGCGGGCATACAGCGACCTGCGCGTACAGTACAATAACGCATTCAGGGTGCTCTTGCGGTTGCCGTGGCGGTGTAGCGCGTCGGGGATGTTCGCGGAGTCGTGCGTCGACGGGTTCGCCGCGATCATGCGGAGGCGCTGCGCTTCCATGATGGAGCGCTTGCGCTTCTCCTCCAATGGCATCCTGAATGTGTTTTCTGATCGGTGGGACGCTAACCTTTTATACAGGTGGGTAAGAGTCCAGACACCCTTAATATAATTAATGTAATTGATACTAACATTAGGCTAAGTTATACTAACATTATATGGATATTTTTCCGAAATAAATAATTTGAATTTGAAATTATTATTTAAAAAATAATATTAATGATAAGTTTTGTCGTTATCCGGTGTCATTCGGTGCATATTCGTATTTAAGAGAAATACCTACTGTCGAGACAGTCTATCTCTCTACGCATACATGTGTCAAATAAAACTAAATTGAAAGTAATATAGGTTTAATTTCTAGTTTAGATACTTTTAAATATGCTTTATTTTATTGATTGATACATTTTTTTAATAGGTATAGGAACAAAAAGTCACTAGCGACGAACATAATTGTGGTAGATAATCTATACATATAATACAATCGTAGAAAGGGTACTTGTGGCGTAATCTACAATCGATATAGAAGCCAAAAATATAGTTTTTAGACATTTTGTCTGTTCGGCTGTATGTATGTCCAAAATAAACTCAAAAAGTACTGCATGTATTTACTTCAAATTTTGCATGAATATTACTAAGAGGTTGGGTCAACATATAGGCTACATATTATCACGCTACCACATACAGGGGAGGAGCTGTAATAATTTATAAAATTTAACGCGGGTTAAATCGCGGGGCTCAACTAGTAAATAATAAGAGTAATATAATTATAAATATCTTTGGATAATTAATACACTGCCATCTGATCCAGAACTAGGCAGAGCATCGGAAAACTGATAAACATACGTATAATATTGCGTAATATTATAGATATCTCTTTTACGTAACAGAAATACTGTTTTTTTTCTTATAATCCAGAAAGAAAAATTATGAATACGTAACCTTGGAGAAATGGCATCAAAGAATGGCTCTTAAGTGCCTGACAACAGTTATTTAAACCTAATGCTTAGAAACCCATTTTATATTAAGTCATACGTTACAAGTAACCTTCTGAAAACTTTAATGTCAAATCAAATATATTTCATTTTATTTTTCATTTCATTTATTCAATCTTCTTAATACAAATATACTTACATATTCTCAATATTTATTCTATTAACTAGCTTATTATAGCTAGTTTTCGATGATAAGACTTAGAGCTACTCTACTAATCAATATTATACGCTTATTATTGTGTTGAGCTAATATTATGCGACTGCTGAAGACATAATATAATGCGACCTATTTTTGTAAAATAGGAAAATTCTATCATAGAAAGATCCTGTTCTGTTAAACTCGTATAACTTTTGGATTACGGTTCTTTGTATCGGTGAACATTTTACTTTGGGTATAGTTGAATGTTCACCGATTCAAAGAACCGCAATTGTAATATAGCGGAAGAATATCATACAGGACTGACACATTTACATGCTCTACGAGGCTCGGGAGTGTAAATACTGCTAACTCCCAGACATCGAGTTGATACTTTTTTATTTATTGTTTAGGATAACAAACCATTACACTAAGAGCTTTATAAACTACTAATGTAACTAAAATTAAAGTAAAATATTATAGTATTGAGTAATATAACCTAATAACAGTAATACCCGATGTCAAATAAACACAAAATATACAATTATATTTCTTTTACAGAAAAATCCCAAAATCACTTATTTTCCCGATCCAGGTTTTGAACATCATTATCTGCAACACGCTACCGATCGATCAACGAATATAGCACAATATTTATGAGAAACAAAAATGGTCGTAACCTCGAAGTAATAATTTTGTTCTACAGAAAAAAATATTTATCAACTAAGACAACTTAATAAAACCAGTGATCAAATATAATAAAAATAAAAATTTATTAGTAACCAACCCAACCACCTATTACCTACTAACATTAATACCCTTGTTTCAAATTTGATGTTTAACATTTATTCATAATATTTCTGATATTTTCCATAGACTTTATAAAACAATTCCCAAAATACCATTCGTCTGTTTAATGGTCTTCGGCCTAAAGAAAGTTCTCTGTTAATGCTTAAAAAAATATAAGAATCATTTGTTAGAGGTATCCATTTCACTGGTAGTAGTTCCGATATTTCTGGAGTGGGATCACTGAAACAATAAAAATAAATATTATATTTTTATACAATCTACCGAAACTATATAGAGAAAAGACAAATGGCAAGGTAAACATCAAGATGAAGATTATTTCTAGTTTAACTAACTTTTATTACAACCCAGTTAAGTTTAGATTTACAATTTACATTACGGAAAATGTTATAAATATAAAACTCATAATACATAATTATTACTAACCTGTATTTTGCAAAATTTGTCCACATAGTGGTCATTCTATCTATAGTTAGTTTATCTAAATCAGTCGGTTCAGGCTTATAAGTCATACCCCATAAATAACTCCTTTCATCCTCATGGGATGCGCAACACAAAATACTATTATCTCTTTCAATGACTATCTTATTTCTTCCACCAATGTATGAAAACATGTACAAGAAAATTTTATCTGCTCCACTTTTTAGGAAATTTCTTAATGTTCTATGCACAGGGTCAATGTACGTTGCATCTGAATCATACTCCATGATCTTCCATTTTAAAGATTCATCCATCTTTTCCTCTCCGAAGTAATAATGCGATATTTCATTTCTCATTTCAGTAAACAAATCATCGTTATCAGATTTAAAAAGTAGCTTTAAATGGTCGGTCACTAAATCCAAATTTTTGAATTCATTTCTATCTCTAGTCATATCGGTATAACCCATTTCGTGTTCGTTGAATCCAAGTAAAACTGGCACGCCTTTAACTTTGGGTACATCTGTGTTTACCCAATTTTTTGTTATGAACGATTCAACTCCATTGAATTTTTTCTCAGCACATGGTTTGAAAACCATCTTAAGATCTATAGAAGCTGCTACTACTAAGTTAGTATCAGAATTTGATAGAAATGTTAGCGCATTTTTAGTATCATTAGTTTCAAAACCTAAATACTGTGCTAGTTTTAATGGTGCTGATTTATCAGGGTCCTGAAAAACAGTTGATGCCACTGCACTTCCACTCTGTAAGATGACTTTATTATATAGCTTTTTACTAGAAGACATCAAGTTCAATTCGATAGAATGACCTCCCGCGCTCTGACCGAATAACGTTATTTTATCAGGATCGCCACCAAATGCTGATATATTATCTTTGATCCACTGAAATGCGAGCACTTGATCTTTGAGACCTTGGTTGCCAGGTACTTCAGGGATATCTAAACACATGAAACCGTAAGCGTTGACACGATAGTAAATGGTTACAACTATAACATCATGTTTGACTAAGTATTGAGGTCCGTACAAAACTCGTTCTGCAAATCCATTGCGGAATCCTCCTCCGTAGATCCAGACCATGACTGGCAGTCTATTGTTCGTGGTTGCTGAATTTGGCACATATATGTTAAGATTCAGGCAGTTGATAGTGCCAATAATGGAGCCAGTGAGTGGGTGTGCTTGTGGGCAAACTGCAGTGTCGTTGAAAGCGTCAAAAGTATCTTTGAATTTGGAATATGGAGCTGCAACCTGAAAATAAAATAAACTAATAAAAATAGATTTACATTTAACATCACGGGCAGTAGTATGGCTTACTTTCAAGAGGGCTAAAGTTTCTCTTCTCCAATATTAATTTGCTACTGTAAATAGAACATTGGAGAATGGTTGTTGAAGAATGTTTCAGGTCACAACAAGCACATCCACTGTTTATCTATAGCTATAACAGTTGAGTTAATAGGAGGAGTAGTTTTCTAATAAGTCATTGCGGACCGTACATTAAAATTATTGAAAAAAAAAACCATTAAATAATAGGTAATTTGCCAAACTACAGAGAAATTTTGAGTAATGATTAAGGACAAGTATGTCATCCAACCAACTAATTAACTAACAAAAAATATAACATTGGTTATGTTTCATACAAAATTAGAATGACAGATAGTTTATACCTTATAAACTAGAACTTAACGGTCGTCAACCCCACATCAGCTGTTATGCGCTTAAAATGTCATCAAGAGTTGTAAAATGTAATGCTTGGAGAATTGTCAATGGAGTTTTATCTATTACGAGCATGATAAATAAATTCAAGTTTATGAACGAATGTAGCAAGATAAGCATATGTAATTAAAGAAAGAAAAACTTATTTATTCACTACTAGGACGGACATAATAACCAAATGATATAATAACAGATGTACATTGACAGGCTTATAAATAGTCCGTTCTAGATGAATTGGCAGCATTGGCCGTCGTAATATTGAGACAGTGGTGATATTATATAAAGCCCACTTGTGATCTCCACGGATAGTTAACCACCATTACATATTATAACAGTATAACAAATATTAATAGTTAATATTTTATGAATGACAAAGTACTTTGTCATTCAGAATGTTTGTGCCTTTAATAAAAGTTATTCTAGATAACTTAGCTAAGATGCTAGTCGCCAAAACTATGTGTAAGACTACCTTCAGACTACCTACCTATTTATTACCTTCAAACATAAAATAATTCAATTTAGTGAAGAAGATAAAATATTGGTATGTCGGAAATATGACAAAAATAAAAATAATCATTGAATCACAAAATATTAATATAAATTTTATTATTTAATTACTAATTAATTTAAAATCAAATACATTTCATGAACTAACATTATTATGTTTCCGACTGCTCTAGCCGAGACGTTGGCAACCAAAATAAAACTTTATTATACAAATATACAACTTATCTAATTCCTCATTATCGTGGCGATTGACACTGAAATACATGCACAGCTTACTTTTGATGTTCCAACAAATTTCTTTTATGAAAGGAAAATACTGTTTTCATCTCACGAAGAGACGGAGGAAGATCATTACAAATATTCGAAGCTGAAAACTTAAAACTGCTACGAAATACAGGGTCTTATGCCTTTAGACCGACATCAAGTAAGAAGAGGCTCTCATGCTATATCTGTTGTAATCTCTAGACCAAGAGAGTTTGTATAGTAGATATTCGGGCTTGCCTGTGGTAACAACTCAAAATAGCAAGATGGTTAAATGATGTTTCCGACATGCTGACTTTTTAACATGTTTTTTGGTTGAGGTACGGAGTGACGTGTAATCGGGGTGGTATGTTATAGCAGACGTGAGCACAAGTATGCCCGAAGCCCAAAGGCTACCCATTTTCGTAGCTAAGGATCTGCACAAGCTACCAGTACCAGTGGGATTTGACCAATTTGATGCATTTGATGCTGTTTCCTAAGGGACATCACGGTCGTACCATATAACTCATTTGGAAAATGATACATCTGTCCTGGTAATCAGTCCTGCGAATGTCAACAGTTACACAAACTCAACTAAATGTACGCATTTCACAAAGAACGCATAGTTAATAAACGATAATAAACAATGTAATGCACAATTCGTTGGGAAACAAAGAAGTCGAAAATGTCATGTTTCATCCCTATTTGCCTCTTCCCAAATTTCAAGCAGTGAGAAATTGCATTGCATTACCGCAGATATAGCTAAAATAAAAAACGTCCACAGGACCACCCGCCCCGTAAAATAAGTTGCTCTATGTCATTGTCCTCAACGCCGACAACAAGCATGCGCGTGGAGGCCAGCACCAAGGTTTCGAACACTGTCACAGCTGCTGATACTACAAGTGGCGGCCTATCTGTGGATGTCGTCACAGCCACTACTACGAGTGCGCCTGCGTCCTAAACGAGTATCAGTACTGCGAATCGGGTACATCTTTATATTTCTAATGTATGTAAGGACACTAAAGAACATAATTAAATTTATATTGAGTAAGACTAAAGTTAAAGCTAGATTAATAAGGATAAAGGCTAAAAGGCAGTGAAATTATAAATCATTTATGTTTTAGGTAGACAAAAGTAAATTTCAATTATTTTTAAGTGATATCCTATGGTCTGAAGGTATACATTTCAAAGAATTTGTTGTGTTGAAGAGTAAGGAGAGATCAAAATCTGTTTTAGAGTCGGTAAACAGCCAAAATGGATACTGAATTGATAGCTTAACCGAGTGGCATACTGACATTTACAAGTTTTAATTGGAAATCTGTTAAACGGTCCATTGATGAAGTAAAATACAAAAGTGGATCTGGCATCTAATATAGTGGAACTGAAAGAGACTTGACTTCTCCCCTACGAAATTCCAACGATCCAAAAATCACCTATTAGACACTTCTGAATATCTTCTATTATTTCTATATGGAAATATTTCAAAGTCTGACCGCCATTGGGCTTTTCAACATATTTGGTGAACGTTGCTGAGCCCAGAGGGCAGAAGGTCACGCCTCTGCTACGCTTTCCAGCAAGACAAGTTGATCAAGTGATAGAAGGCATGAGCAGGGCCAGGCACTATGGGCTCATGTATAAGATATGCCTCCTGTATAAGATTTTTAAGTTGCATCTAAATCATTCATATTTTCCGGGAAAGATGATTAAAATAGTTGTAGAAACTATTGTAAAGAATATGACAGTAGACATCTTAAAAAGACCAATTTACCTTGCTACTGTAGAGGCAACGGTGTTGTACAGTATGCTTTATTCATCATGTAGATATAGATATAATCTTATCTATCTACATGACGCACAGTTTGGATTTCGGTCAATATCGATGGACAGTGCTATCTAGAGCCTCAAGCATACGGTTTAATACTACACGGAAAGGAACACGCCGGTCTATGCCTATTTTCTTGATCTCTCCACGGCTTTTGATCTTGTATCGTATGATTTACTTTTGAGAAAAATGAAGGATAGAGGCATACCAGCAGAAATTCTGAGGATGCTTCAGTACTGGTATTGCAACCAATTAAATTACGATAGGTGGTCCAGTTCTCTCTCTGAAGCATATGGGTTAAAATGCGGGGGAAAACAGGGATCATTGACGTCTCCCAGACATTTCATATATGTCAATGACCTGATAATTGAGCTCAGCAATAGGCATGTCAGCTGCTGGGTTCATGGGGTTGTTATCAACAACAGCACCTACGCAGACAATATGATTTTGCTGGGACCAACTGCGGGGTCAATCAGAGAGCTTCTTAGAATATGTGATAACTACGTTGCTATCCATGGGTTAATATACAATGTCCAAAAATGTGAGAACATGGTCCTTAAGGTCCCTGAAAAAAGTGTCGGATACGCCTATCAAATATACTTGTACGGTCCAGCGATCAAGCGATGTAAAAACATTTAATATTTGGGACACTACCGAAGACCTTAAGGAAGATGTGGACATTGAAAGGGAACGTACGTAGAGCACTAGCGTTTAGAGGTTGATGTATGACTCGTAAGTTTCTTCGTTGTACTGACCAAGTAAAAATAACTCTGTTTAAGGCATACTTTCAGAGTATTTACACGCGAATTCTGTGTATTCACAGAGATCACTGGATGCCCTACGAGCCCAATATAATAATATTTTCAGAAGGCTGTTGGGACTGCCGCCTTGTTTTTGTAGCACTTCGTGGATTTTTTCAGAAGCACACACGGATAGCTTTCATGCTATAATTAGCAAAAAAAAACACATTTATGATAGACGAGTGAGAAACAGACCCACTAGCATTGTGTAAACTGTGGCGGAAAGCTTGAACTCTCCCGTTTTGGAGAAATTCACGAGGAGACTGATTAACGTATTAGACTTTTTACATTTTATTTATATTACTTAATCCAGATTTTACTTGCTTTGTTACTAACCTAATAATGGATCAATGTTTTCCGAAATAAAGTAATTTTAATTTAATTTAATATGTTACTTTTGTTTTGTTTTATTCTATATTTGTATATACTCCAACCAGAAATGATCCCTCCATCCAATGGTCTAACCACTAACCTATCTTGTATATTAAATCGTACTTGGGATCGAGCAACCTGATAAAGTCTTTTTATTTTGTTCTTTCGTTATGTTTATGTCATTCACTATTGATATCGATAAAATTCCATTTAACCCAATAGAATAACCTAAGAGCAATGAGGTTTATTAGAAAAGAATTGATTTTAATGAATCGAATCAAATATCTTCGTTTAAAAATATTGAATAAATACAATATTGTTTATTTTTTCTGCGCTCCCGGCTTCCAAATCTAAATACACTTAAAAAACATTATCCAATTTTTTCGCTCATCAAGTCACTGTCTCTCGATACATTACATAGAAATCGTTTTAACTACTTTTACAAATCCATAATTAATTTTATTTAACTAAATATGCCTGCTGTGTGGTGACGGCGACAAATATCAGAATCAGAATATCATCACCCCATCTCATCCCGTGGGGGGCGTAGAAGTCGACCCGAGGGAATATCTACCAGAGGACGGGAAGCAGCTTCCTTCTGAGTACTACGACCATCATACTGCGATCGCCAACCCGCCTGCCAAGCGTGGCGATTATGGCATATCCCCTCAAGATGATTCTTGAGGGAGGCTTGTCCAGCAGTGGACTTATTTAAGCTGTAATGATGAACTAAATATGCACAATTCACATTGATAATACATTGGCTAATTATTGTAATTTGCTAATATACAATTGGTGCGAGTATAAAAGATTTTTTTGATAATAATTGATTTTCGTGATACGAATCAAATACATTTCTAAGTTATGCTGTCATAAATTATACATAATTATTATTTTTAAAATAACCTTTCTCTACACAAACGATTAAAGCTGGGAAGAACTTAAACTTATAAACATGGTCAATTAGGCCGCAAAAAATAAAAATAAAAACTTACACCAAAAACATTGTTCTTATTTACTGTCCCATAAGGGATACCCATAAACATAGAATAGTCACCATCACAGGCTCTCAATCCTCTTATTAGACCCACTTTAGTATCAACCAGAGGGTCCACTCTGGATTCACACACAACACTCTGAATTAGCCACAGGCCAATAATATTAAACAATGCGCGTAACATGGTGCCTCTAGATCACAAAATATACACTGACTTAGCCGTTGGTTAATGTAACTATATATATACTATCATCTCGATACAGTGAATAATACGCCTACATATACATATATTATATAAAACAAGATACTGACTATATAACGGATTGTTTGAACTGTATGATTATCATCCTAATCACACAAAGATTTCTTCTTTGTCTAATTAATTATTAAGAAAAATAAATAAATGTTATCAAGATTTATTTATTCAGTGAGTTATAACAAAGGATTGAAAATTATTATTAAAATAACTTAAATTATCAACTAAAGAAACGTAAACTAAGTACTAAAAATATATACTTATATTTAAATTAAATATAGGTATACATATTATTATATAAAGGTCTCATGTTTGAGCGTCGAAAAAAACTTCGGTATCGCTGCCTTTGAGCATCGTGCCCAGAATGCTGGCCGCATTGCCACGCTGGATGGCAATGCTTAAACGCTGTCCAAAATATTGGCCAGCCTTCTGGTCGCATGTAGCGTCCACCAAGCGTTTGGATAATTCGCGGAAAAAAATCTGCGCTCTCGGACCCCATAGCCCAAGCGTCTCCACTCCAAACGGCTTAAATATATAATCTCTTTCAAGGTTTTATATTTGAGATTTAAAGTTTGTATATTTGAGCCGCTTAGTGGCCTCAGCTGATGCAGCAGCAGAGCCGGCGCATGCCATTGTCCTTGGAAGGTGAGATGGCGCAAGGGTGTCTACGCATGTCGCGTCTCATACCAAAGGCCTACCCAACTTCCAAGGGAGCAACGTCATACCATCAGGTCTCTTACCGTCGTCTCGTGCCAAGCCATTTGGTTCTAACCTAGCTGGGACGCCGGCGGCGACAAGAGCCCGACGGCTGATGTCGTTAATGCTCGAATGGCGTGGAATCCTACCTGCACTCCTGCTGCAAGATAAGCCATGGAGTCCGAGTCGGTCGACGCTAGTGCCACAAAGGCAACGATGCGGAGCGACGCTCGGGACACCCAATCGGAGACATGCAGCAATGCGGAAAGTGCCGTCATCCAACATCGTACCGATATTAGAGGATGGAACTGACTGGAGCCAAAGAGCCGACTCCCATTCACCCAGAGCCAGCAGACGGGCCCGCTCTGCAGGATTCTTTGACGTATTTAACAATTTTTTTTGTAAATAAATAAATTATGTTCATCAGCCTGATATCGTGCACTTCTGGAAATGCCTCCCTCAAAAGTTTCTAACGTTGCCATTTGAAAGGTTTTGCCGTGGTCAAGTTCAGTTCGCTGGTAGCTCGTATAGGATGGTATGGGGAGGCCTTGTTAATCATTCTGTGCCGGAAACCACACGACTAAATACTTATATATTTCTATTATTATACATAATAGGAATATATGAGTATGTTTATCACGATGTAAAATACACGATAATTATATATGGATTTATATTAGTATATTATAATATAGGTATTGTGTATTATATGTAATTGTATGAAGTATCTATATTTTTACTCTTAGTTTTATTCTTTAAGCTCATAGTGCACCTACCATGTAATCTCTGCATCACCCCAAGGTTGACTGGCACAGAATTTTTTATATTAAACTGCATGAATTTAAAACATGTCTTGTACGTGAACTACTACCGTAGAATATGAATATTCACAGATTCCACTGTGAATTATTTAGTTATATAACTTCACTCAACTATTCTCAATTGAACGGAATCCGACGCATAATCAACGCTTTAACGTCCGTTAAAGCGTCGATTGTGCGTCCATACTCTATAAATAAAAGAAGCCTGAATCGGTGTATGCGAATAGTTTTGAGGGTATGTTGGCGGGGTCGGCTAAATACTTGCCTTTCACGCTGCAGGTCGTGCGTTCGATTTCCACCCACGACAGACGATGACTGACGACATTTATACTTATATAGATAATTACACCAGACTCAGGGCCAACACACACGCATGAAACACACTGAATAGGTCATCAAAATGTTTTATTATATTAAGTAAATACATTCATTCTTGTTTATTGTATAAAGATGAATTAACTATGTAGTTATCTATATACTATCATAATTATGAAGGAAGGTGTCTTGACTAACCCATCTATTAGTGCTGCAGCTATTATCATAAAAGTAGGATTTAAATGCTATCTCTTAAGGCAGGTCTTCCATATAGCTATCCAACCTTCACTGAAATAAGGGTCGGATAGTTTTATGGACGTCTTTCATTTTTATATTAAAATGCATGAATTTGAAACATGCCTTGTACGGGACCTACTGCCGTAGTATATGAATATTTGAATAATTTCCCTCAACTATTCCCAATTGAACGAAATCCGACGCACAATCGACCCTTTAACATCCGGTAAAGCGTCGATTGTGCGTCGATACTCTAAATATAAAAGAAGCCTAAATCGTTGCATGCTGTGAAGGAATCATTGAAATATGGGTTGATTAGTTTTTTGAACGTCCTTCATTTTTATACTCATCATTACAGCTAAATAAGTCCACTGCTGGACAAGCCTCCCTCAAGAATCGTCTTGGGGGGATATGCCATAATCGCCACGCTTGGCAGGCGGGTTGGCAATCGCAGTAAGATGGTCATAGTAATCAGAAGGAAGCTGCTGTCCATCCTCTGATAGATATTCCCTCGGGTCGACTTCTACGCCCCCAACGGGATGAGATGGGGTGATGATATTCTGATTCTGATATTTGTCGCCGTCACCACACAGCAGATAAGAAGAATTTTTATATTAAAATGCATGAATTTGAAACATGCCTTGTACGGGAACTACTACTGTAGTATATGAATATTCACAGTTTCTACTGTGAATTATTTAGTTATATAATTTCACTCAACTATTCTCAATTGAACGAAATCCGACGCACAATCAACGCTTTAACGTCCGTTAAAGCGTCGATTGTGCGTCCATACTCTATAAATAAAAGAAGCCTGAATCGTTATATGCGAATAGTTTTGAGGGTGTGTTGGCGCGGTTGGTAAATACTTGCCTTACACGCCGCAGCTCGTGCGTTCGATTTCCACCCAGGACAGATATTTGTGTGCATGAACGTGTCTGTTTGTCCTGAGTCTGGGTGTAATTATCTATGTAAGTATGAATGTACAAAAGTAAACTAATATGTGTATATAGTATATCAGTTATCTGGTTTCCATAGTACAAGGTCTGCTTAGTTTGGGATTAGGTGGCCAGGTGTGAATAATGTCCCAGGATATTATAATTTATTATATTAATATTATTTAGTTTGAGAACCGAAAGATTAAACGGCTTCAACATTTTAATCGTACTATTTGTATAATTCGGTTCCGTGCACCGCCGATGACATTATTATTTAAAAAATAATATTAATGATAAGTTTTGTCGTTATCGGGTGTCGTTCGGTGCACATTCGCATTTAAGAGAAATACCTACTGTCGAGATAGTCTCGCTCTCTACGCATACATGTGTCAAATAAAACTAAATTAAAAGTAATATAGGTTTAATTTCTAGTTTAGATACTTTTAAATATGCTTTATTTTATTGATTGATACATTTTTTAAATAGGTATAGGTGAAAAAAGTCACTAGCGACGAACATAATCATGACAGATAATCTATACATATAATAAAATCGTAGGAAAGCTAAAACTGTACATTGACTATTTTTTTAAAGGATACTTGTGGCGTAATCTACAATTGATATAAATAGAAGCCAAAAATATAGTTTTTAGAATTTTTGTCTGTTCGGCTGTATGTATGTCCGGGATAAACTCAAAAAGTATTGCATGGATTTACTTCCAATTTCGCATGAATAGGTCTGTTTCACAATGTACGAATAAAGTGTCGGATAGCTAACTAACAAATAAATAAACTGACTAGTTCTGGATAAAACACATTGCGTTTCACCATCACCTTCCCCATTTGCCAGATAGCTATTCGGCAGTTACTAATTAGTAGGTTTGGCAACGTCGCAATTTGTCGTTCCGTCTTACGTGACAGACAACCTATAAATACATTTCTTATGATAAACACACCTAAAAATATCTTTTACTCATTTTTTATGGTTAGCATTTTCAGGTTTGCATCAATATTTTCAAATTTATCTTCTAACTATTATTTTATCAAATAAATATACATACATAAATTGTTTTTTTTTGTGTGATATTAAACGCACGAAAGTCAAAACGGCAAATTTTAATATCAATCAACCAATGCATTTTGTTTGTTTCGGTGGTGTTTTTCTTAGCGGTGTCGGATTTATGCGCGGTTCCGTTACACGATCAAATAATTCATCAATTTCGTCTTCAATAGCATCAAATATTACCATTTTATTAAATTATTCGCAACAAAACACAAGTCTAACAATAAATACCACCGAAATAAGCATCGAATGACATCTGTCACATATCTTATCCATCACTTAACTTAACGTTAACTTTGCTATCTGAAGCTTGATCTGGCCAATAGTTTACTTTGGTTTATCTGCCAGTTAGTACTATTCATGGATTGTGAAACGCAAATGATGTCTTTATTCGATAGATAAGTTGCAAGTAGTTTATTCGGGACTTTACCTGGACACTGTGAAATGGATCCTAAGAGGTTGGGTCAACATATAGGCTACATATTATCACGCTATCACATACGGGGGAGGAGCTGTAATAATTTATAAAATTTAACGCGGGTAAAACCGCGGGGCTCAACTAGTAAATAATAAGAGTAATATAATTATAAATATCTTTGGATTATCCAGAACTAGGCAGAACATCAGAAAACTGATAAACATACGTATAATATTGCTTAATGTTATAGATATCTTTTTACGTAAAAGAAATGCTGTTTTTTTTTCTTATAATCCAGGAAGAAAAATTATGAATACGTAACCATGGAGAAATGGCATCAAAGAATGGCTCTTAAGCGCCTGACAACGGTTATTTGAAACTAATGCTATGAAACCCATTTTATATTAACTCATACGTTACAAGTAACGTTCTAAAAACTTTAATGTTAAATCAAATATACTTACATATTCTCAATATTTATTCTATTAGCTAGCTTATTAGCTAGCTTATGATAAGACTTAGAGCTATTCTACTAATCAATATTATACGCTTATTATGGTGTTAAGCTGGACTTTAATAAGCGTTCTGAAAACTTTAATTTTAAATCAAATATACTTACATATTCTCAATATTTGTTCTATTAGCTAGCTTATGATAAGACTTAGAGCTACTCTACTAATCAATATTATACGCTTATTATGGTGTTGAGCTGGACTTTACTAAGCGTATAATATTATGCGACTGCTGAAGACATAATATAATGCGACTTATTTTTGTAAAATAGGAAAATTCTATCATAGAAAGATCCTGTTCGGTTAAACTCGTATAACTTTTGGATAGCGGTTCTTTGTATCGGTGAACATTGTACTTTGAGTATAGTTGAATGTTCACCGGTTCAGAGAACCGCAATTGTAATATAACGGAAGAATATCATACAGGACTGACACATTTACATGCTCTATGAGGCCCGGGAGTGTAAATACTGCTAACTCCCAGACATCGAGTTGATACTTTTTTATTTATTGTTTAGGATAAGAAACCATTACACTTATAGCTTTATAAACTACTAGTATAATTAAAAATAAAGTATAAGATTATAGTATTAAGTAATATAACTTAATAACAGTAATACCCGACAATGTCAAATAAACACAAAATATACAATTACATTTCTTTTACAGAATAATCCCAAAATCACTTTTTGTCCCGATCCGGGTTTTGAACATCATTATCTGCAACACGCTACCGATAGACCAACGAATATAGCATAATATTTATGAGAAACGAAAATGGTCGTAACCTCGAAGTAATTTTGTTCTTCAGAAAAAAATCTTTATCAACTAAGACAACTTAATAAAACCAGTGATCAAATATAATAAAAATAAAATTTATTAGTAACCAAACCAACCACTTTACCCCACAACCCTTACCTACTACAACCCAACAACCCTTACCTACTAACATTATACCATCGTTTCAAATTTAATGTTTAATGTATTCATAATATTTCTGATATTTTCCATAGACTTTATAAAACAATTCCCAAAAAACCATTCGTCTGTTTAATGGTCTTCGGCCTAAAGAAAGTTCTCTGTTAATGCTTAAAAAAATATAAGAATCATTTGTTAGAGGTATCCATTTCACTGGTAGCAGTTCCGATATTTCTGGAGTGGGATCACTGAAACAATAAAAAGAAATTTTATATTTTTATACATTCTACCGAAACTATATGGAAAAGAAGGCAAATGGCAAGGTAAACGACAAGATAAATATTATTTCTAGTTTAACTAACTTTTATTACAACCCAGTTAAGTTTAGGGTTACGATTTACATTATGGAAAATGTTATAAAAATAAAACTTATAATACATAATTATTACTAACCTGTATTTTGCAAAATTAGTCCACATAGTGGTCATTCTATCTATAGTTAGTTTATCTAAATCAGTCGGTTCAGGCTTATAAGTCATATTCCATAAATAACTCATTTCATCCTCATGGGATGCGCAACACACAGGACTATTATCTTTTTCAATGACTATCTTATTTCTTCCACCAATGTATGAAAACATGTACAAGAAAATTTTATCTGCTCCACTTTTTAGGAAATTTCTTAATGTTCTATGCACAGGGTCAATGTACGTTGCATCTGAATCATACTCCATGATCTTCCATTTTAAAGATTCATCCATCTTTTCCTCTCCGAAGTAATAATGCGATATTTCATTTCTCATTTCAGCAAACAAATCATCGTTATCTGATTTAAAAAGTAGCTTCAAATGGTCAGTCACTAAATCCAAATTTTTGAATTCATTTTTATCTCTAGTCATATCGGTATAACCCATTTCGTGTTCGTTGAATCCAAGTAGAACTGGCACGCCTTTAACTTTGGGTACATCTGTGTTTACCCAATTTTTTGTTATGAACGATTCAACTCCATTGAATTTCTTCTCAGCACATGGTTTGAAAACCATCTTAAGATCTATAGAAGCTGCTACTACTAAGTTAGTATCAGAATTTGATAGAAATGTTAGCGCATTTTTAGTATCATTAGTTTTAAAACCTAAATACAGTGCTAGTTTTAATGGTGCTGATTTATCAGGGTCCTGAAAAACAGTTGATGCCACTGCACTTCCACTCTGTAAGATGACTTTATTATATAGCTTTTTACTAGAAGACATCAAGTTCAATTCGATAGAATGACCTCCCGCGCTCTGACCGAATAACGTTATTTTATCAGGATCGCCACCAAATGCTGATATATTATCTTTGATCCACAGAAATGCGAGCACTTGATCTTTGAGACCTTGGTTGCCAGGCACTTCAGGGATATCTAAACACATGAAACCGTAAGCGTTGACACGATAGTTAATGGTTACAACTATAACATCATGTTTGACTAAGTATTGAGGTCCGTACAAAACTCGTTCTGCAAATCCATGGCGAAATCCTCCTCCGTAGATCCAGACCATGACTGGCAGTCTATTGTTCGTGGTTGCTGAATTTGGCACATATATGTTAAGATTCAGGCAGTTTATAGAGCCAATAATGGAGCCAGTGAGTGGATGTGCTTGTGGGCATACTGCAGTGTCGTCGAAAGCGTCAAAAGTATCTTTGAATTTTGAATATGGTGCTGCAGCCTAAAAATACAATAAATTATTAAAAATAGATTTACTTTTAACATCACGGGCAGTACTATGGCTTAGTTTCAAGAGGGCTAAAGTTTTACCCTCCACTATTAATTTGCTACTGTAAATATAACATTGAAGAATGGTTGTTGAAGAATGTTTCTAGGTCAAGCACATCCACTGTTTATCTATAGCTTTACTAGTTGAGTTTATAGAAAACCACTCCTATTACGGACCGTACAATAAAATTATTGGAAAAAAATCATTAATTAATAGGTAGTTAGCGCTAAACTTCGGAGAAATGTTGAGTATTGATTAAAGACAAGTAATAGTCACCAACAAACTAACTAACAAAAATATGACATTGGTTATTTTTCATACAAAATTAAAATGACAGATGGTTTATACCTTATTAACTAAAAATTTACGGTCATTAACCCCACATCAGCTGTTACTTGATTAAAATGTCATCAAGAGTTGTAAAATGTAATGCTTGGAGAATTATCAATGTATTATCTATTCCATATATGATGAATAAAATCAAGGTTATAGACGAATGTAGCTTGATAAGAATATGTGTTAGAAAGAAAGAATCCGAATAAAAATTGTTCTTAATACATTTAAAATGTTTTTATCATTTTTTTCGCTCATTAAGTCATTGTCTCTCGAGACATTACATAGAAATTGTTTTAACGACTTTTACTCATTCCATTATTAATTTTATTTAACTAAATATGCACAATGCACATTTATAATGCATGGGCTAATTATTGTAATTTGCTAATATACAATTGCTAAGAGTAGAAATGATTTTTTGATAATAATAGATTTCATTAATACGAATCTAATACATTTCTAAGTTATGCTGTCATAAATTGTACTTTTTAAAATAACCTTAAGGGTCTGTTTCATAATGTCCAGATAAAGTCCCGAATAAGCTACTTGCAACTTATCTATCGAATAAAGACATCGGTTGCGTTTGGCAAATAAACTGCAAAGTAAACTATTGGCCAGATCAAGCTTCAGATAGCAAAGTAACTGATGGATACGTTATCTGGCAGATGTCATTCGATGCTTATTTCGGCGGTGTTTATTGTTAGACTTCTGTTTTATTGCGAATTATTTAATAAAATGGTAATCATTAATACTATTGAAGACGAAATTGAATAATTTTTGATTGTGTAACGGAACGGCGCATAAATCCGACACCGCTAAGAAAAACATCACCGAAACACCGCAACAAACGAAATGCATTTGTTGTTATTAACATTTGACGTTTATTTATTTGACTTTCGTACGTTTAATTTCACGCAAAAAAAATCAATTTATGTATGTATTTTTGTTTGATAAAATAATACTAAGAAGATAAAATTGAAAATATTTATGCAAACCTGAAAATGCTAACCGTAAAAAATGAGTAAAAGATATTTTTAGGTGTGTTTATCATAAGAAATGTATTTATAGGTTGTCTGTTTCGTAAGACGGAACGACAAAATGCGAC
This sequence comes from Pseudoips prasinana, assembly GCA_951640165.1. NCBI lineage: Eukaryota > Metazoa > Arthropoda > Insecta > Lepidoptera > Nolidae > Pseudoips > Pseudoips prasinana. The sequence goes on from OX621239.1 coordinate 14,585,761, forward strand.
GTTGCCAAACCTACCTATTAGAAACTGCCGAATAGCTATCTGGCAAATAAATTATAATTAATAATTAAATTATCGGGAAGGTGAAAGTGAAACGCAATGTGTTTTATCCAGAACTTATATCTATCAGTTTATTTGTAAGATAGCTACCCGACACTTTATTCGTACATTGTGAAACAGACCCTTAAACTTATAAACTAGGTAATTTGGTCACCAAAAATAAAAATAAAAACTTACACCAAAAACATTGTTCTTATTTACGGTCGCATAAGGGATTCCCATAAACATAGAATAGTCACCATCACTGGCTCTCAATCCTCTTATTAGACCCACTTTAGTATCTACCAGTGGGTCCACTCTGGATTCACACACAACCCTCTGAATTAGCCACAGGCCAATAATATTAAACAATGCGCTGAACATGGTGCCTCTAGATCACAAAATATACACTGAATTAGCCGTTGGTTAATGTAACTATATATATACTATCATCTCGCTACAGTGAATAATACGCCTACATATACATATATTATATAAAACAAGATACTGACTATATAACGGATTGTTTGAACTCTTATCTACTGGACTGGTAGTCTAGTGGACAATGACCCTGACTGGTAAGCTAGACGGCTCACCCCCCCCCCCCCCCCCCTCTCAGGAAAATTTGTATTTATCATACTACAATGTTATATCCACACAAAGACTTGTTCTTTGTCTAATTAATTATTAATAAATTAATAAAAATAAATACATTCTTATCGTCATAATCATATTTATCAGCCTGATATCGTGCACTTCTGGAAATGCCTCCCTCAAAAGTTTCTCACGTTGCCATTTGAAAGGTTTTACCGTAGTCAAGTTCAGTTCGCTGGTAGCTCGTATAACATGGTATGGAGTGACCTTTTCTGTGCCGAAAACCACACGACTAAATACTTATATATTTCTATTACTAAACATAATAGGAATATATGATTATGTTTATCACGATGTAAAATACACGATAATTATATATGGATATATATTAGTATATTATAATATAAGCATTGTGTATTTTATATAATTGTATGAAGTATCTATATTTTTACTCTTAATTTTATTCTTTAAGCTCATAGTGCACCTACCATGTAATCTCTGCATCACCCCAAGGTTGACTGGCAGAGAATGCCTTCGGCATTAAGTCCGCCTTTGTACATTGTTGTGCATAGAATTTAAGTAAATATATAAAATAAATAATTATAAATACAATTGATACATTTTTTTTTAAGGATTACATTCGACATTCCTCTTATAATAAATAAATATCTTGGCACAACTAACACACTGACAGCTGATTCCAAACTAGGCAGAGCCTGTACTATGGCAACCAAACAACTGATAAACATACTTATATATTACTAAATACATACATATTATCGATAAATTGCAGCCAGATACAGAACACGTAATAGAGCTCATCACACAAAAAATTGTCCTGGATGGGAAACGAACCAACGACCTCTGTAGCTTGGCAGTTAGGGTCACTAACCACTAGACCATCGCGGTCGAGCCAGTATTATAATACAAGTACAAGAAAAGGCAATTCAACAAATGCACCTGTATGACCAATTTAAAGCAAACAATGTTGATGACATAATATTGTTCTAGATAATAAAAAAATGATAAAAAATACTAAAGTGCAAAATGTCAACAGATTCGCGATAATAATATGGTCTTGTTGTCATATAATTCAAGGTTACCGCTTTGGTTTCATTGTAGTTCTTGTTTTATCATAGAATTTAAAGACCAGAAATATACAGAAGTTAATAAAATGTATAAACTGTCAGAGGCATTTTAAATCTAATGTCGTAAGTATTTAGGTTCATATTGGGATTTAAAATTTAAAACCACTTTGACAGACTCTTATAATTTCGTCACTATATCTGTCCGTACATATGACACAATGATAACAATGACTTCGCGTCTAGGTAAGAGTTTATACTACGGTTAAAATTGGCAAGAAAATTCCGGGCGTTTTTGTTACCCATGCCAATATATCTTAATTTTTTTTGGTGTCCCAATGTATGTTATGTAATTTTATATCGAGATTGGTTTTTAAATTCAAGCCAAATCAAGTGGTTTTGAAATTAAATTAAATTATTCCACGCGTCCACGTGGATGATGCAACGACTTATTTTATGTAAACATTTTATAATTTAGAAATCACAATTGAAAACTATATATTTAACTACACGTTTACACACAACACAACAATATACACTGAACCATTCTTAAACTTTAGCTTCAAAACGATACACTTTACTATTATCTAACCAAAAGCTACTCTAAAACTACCTGTACAACCCACAACTTCAAGCTAAGTGGGGTGATCGACTCTCGGTGCCACGCCTGCTTGACCAACCACTCAAAACAATATTACATACTACCAACCTTAGGACTATCATGCACTTAAGAATAAACAAACTATTGACGTTGGTATTTTTTCTATTGAACAAAATGCAAATGATTGCTGGTTACCGAGAAGAAACCGTAATAAAACAGTTGAATAGGAGTACCATTAAGGCCTGACTTAAAAGAAATGTTTCCCGACAACTTTCTTGCTTTGTTTATTTGGGTTTTAACTATTTATCGGACAATAGAGCTGTCTGTCTAGAAAAAACAGACTAATAAGTAAGTAAACCGCGCCAGAGAGTACATATCAATTGCATTCGAATATCGAACCTCTGCTCACGGTAGTTACTGACACTGACTAGAGATCGTTTTAAATTCTTTCTCCGAACTTTAATGGGACGACCTTTAATATACAGCGACATTGGGACAAATTGTTCTTAAAAGTAATTCCTATACATATTAGAATGGAATAGGTACCTACTCTCTGGCGCCGCGATATACGTACCTGGTAGTCTGTTTTTCTAGACGGCCGCTCAAAAGAAAAGGAAGAAAGCTATCAGTAAACATTATTTAAAAAAATGTTCGTGCTTTTATCATACTCCTATACTGGGTGTTGATGGGGCTGCCGCATGCCGCGCTACTGCAGCGCCTCCGCGATGTTCGCGGCGGCTGACACAGACGGCTTTGCGGCCATCATGCGCAAGCGGTGCGCATCTATCATGCGCCGCACGCGCGACAGTCCCAACAGCATCCTGCGCGCGCTGGCGGACCGGTGGGACTCTCCGATGCTGGCTCGCTGGATACGGCTGCACGCAGTGGTATAGTGATTTTCCACCAGCATCGGGCAGTCCACCTGGACCGTCCACTTAGTATATAATTTTGTTGTTGTTTATTACTAACACTAGTTTGTAAGCTCGCAATTATACTAACAAATATGGATGGATAAATCTGAAATAAATGATTATTATTATTATACTAAGGGTTATGGAGGGCGATGGTAGTCGCGTAGTAGTAGAGCGTTCGTGGTCGTACTTTCAGTCGGTAAGTACCATATATCAGATTGTGTTCAGTGATACGAGAGTTTCGTATAACCTTGAATTTCTCTAGACAATAGTCTGACCGATCTAATAATCTATTGAAATTACTATTTTTCCTTCGTAACTTTCTTGGACATTTATCATTATAATAGTAAGCAGACGCTGGTTGAATCATATGGCTTTCCAAAACCTCAACCAACGTGCTGTTTATAACATATTTTATTCGACTGAACTCGTGTTTTATATACAATTTTACGATATTACATTTATAACATACCAACTCACAGTCAATTCGAATTTGACGTAATTTTCCTTTCGTGAAGTTGGTCAACCCGAGTGGTTTCCGGCTCCAAAAGAATATCAAGACTCCTCATAACAGCTGGAAGAAGTCCACTGCTGGACCCCCATCCCCCCAAGAGTCATCTTGGGGGGATATGCCATAATCGCCACGCTTGGCAGACGGGTTGGCGTTTTCAGTATGATGGTCATAGTACTCAAAAGAAAGCTGCTGCCCGTCCTCTGGTAGATATTCCCTCGGGTCAACTTCTACGCACTCCACGGGATGAGATGGGGTGATGATATTCTGATATACGCCGCAGTCAGTACGCAGCAAGACCTCATGCAATTTAATAGGGTACTAAAGAATATATCAGGTACTAAGTACCACCTAACTGCGATTGCAAACTAAGATGCTAGGCTTGGTGACTAAGGCAAATCCCTCAAAATGACAATCTTGTGAAAATCTTTGGATAAACCTATCAGTGGACGATTTCAGGCAGATAATTGACAATTTCCGTGATTTCAAGCAGGATGTAGTCTATGGCATTGTTTACGCACCTGCATTCCTATGTATTACCTGTGACGTAGACAAATTAAGCTGTGGTGTCTTAGTAAAATAATTGGAACTAGGAATAAATACTTTTTTTTTTATTTGAATAACGCAGTGTGTGCAGGCCCTTACAAAATGAACCGACGACCTCGTGAGGATCGCTGAAAGCCCCTAGATGCAGGTTGCCCAAGGTCGGTAATTATGGAGTTATTGCGGGAGGCCTATTTCCAGCAGTCTTTTGGCTGGTATGATGACGATGATCATGATGTGGTAATAAATTAAAAAAAGAAATACAAACTGTACACAGCAAAAATTAACAAATATGAATTAAGAAAATATCAATTTTTTGCATGCAATCGTGTTTAAGGATATAGGTATGAATAAAAAACTATCAAATGAAAACCAGTCCCATTTGACGACTGCATGTGGTATGTAGTGGTTAAGGTCAATCGCCTCAATACTACCTCGGTCCCATACAAGACCACTGATTGTACGAGTCATAGTTGGTCCGGGTGTGCTTTGTGCTCGATATGCATATATTTATAAAAGCGATTAATAGTTATTAATCGCTTTTATGGCTCATAGCCAAATGTTCTCACCGGTACCGAAGTGATTGGCGAAGTTAAGCAACTAGGCTCGCGGTCTATCTATGGATGGAAGACCGCCAAAGTGGTTTAATTTCTGAGTGACTCTGTGCATCGGAGGGCATGTTTAGCTGTCGGTCCCGGTTGTTGCCTAATGGCTACAACCGTCGTGATAGGCGGCTTGAACAACTCTAGGGTAACCACAGGCCATACGATAAGTATTATCGTATGGGCAGTGGGTATGATAATAAAAGTAAAAGTATAGTAATTTTACTATCATAAATTACTTGGCTAATTAAAATCACCTTAAGCGCATTTACAAAACTTGTTAGTTAACAAATTGAATAACGCAATTACTAATACTTGTCTTCTTACTCATTAGCTATGCAATGGTGATCATGCTTTGGAAGTGATAATTCTGGGATAATGCATTTTGATCCTCTCTATATTTACATGATATCAATAGCACCAACACCTTTTAACCGTCTTCAAAAAGGAGGAGACAATCAATTCACCTGCGTGTTTCTTATTTCCGATTTCGCTGTTTTGGTATACTCATTTTGACAATATTATTATAAAAACTGTTAATGTACACCAAAAAATTTTACACTACAAGAACAATGAACATGATAGAGAGATCAGCACAATCTAGACCTACTAGGGAAAAAGGAAAAAGATAGTAGTTCCCGCTGCAAAGAGTATTTAAATAAAGGTACTCTTGGGTACATACTACATAATAAACAATAAAATAAAATACATCCTAATATGCATAATACTATACACATTAAAATATTTATAACTATTATTTTAAACTACATATATACATAAATACTGTAATAGAAGTCATCAATAACATTAAAGACACTATTACTGATGATCCTGTAGTGTCAAATAATGGTACTTCAAAAGTTTTATTTATAATTCGCGCAATGGATTAGCTTGACGTATGGTAATTGACATCTCATTCTAGAGACAGACACAGTGACATCGAGAAGACTGGTCAAATGAGCTCGAATTTGCAATTTTCAGAAGATCTTAATCACTTCAAATGTGTTTAATAGAGAAATGAAAAACGGTTTTTGAGGTAAGACGGAGTAGACGGAAGAAACAGTATACTATCCAAGAATTGATAGAATATGAGTATTCCGACGAAGGCACATAGGTTGAGCTTATTTCGATTCTTTGAAGTGAATCTAATGCAAAGATTTTGGAGTCGCTCGAATTTACCAAGCTGGTATTGGATGTGATCACGATCTGACATTAGCATTATACTTTCTATTTATATATGACTAGCTGTGCCCCGCGGTTTTACCCGCGTTAAATTTGATACATTATTACAGCTCCTCCCCCGTAGGTGATAGCGTGATAATATGTAGCCTATATGTTGACCCGACCTCTTAGTAATATTCATGCAAAATATTAAGTAAATCTAATCAAATGAAATGAAATGAAATCAAAAATCTATTTATTAGCTAAATATGGGTACATATAAGTAGATGTTAAGTTATTACATATTTGTCCTAGACCACATTTTACCTTTAAAGGTGTGCAAATTGTTTCAAGACAGTGGTCACCTATCACATTTTGCATTGATATTATTACATATTTATTTAGGCAGCCTTACATTAAATTATATATTATTTACGCCAGTCTCACTCTACTACTCATATCATGATATTCACCACTATCCTTTAATTCACTTGAAACAAAGGCCTAACAACTCCATTAAAATATATGAAATATTTTTATAATTTATATGAAATGAAATATTAAGAAAATGTCAAAAATAATAAATATAAAATAAAAGAAACCATAAAAGAAAGGTCTGCAACTATCGGTTTGTTTCAGTTTACACATTGCCCTTACACATCTCTTCTGTGCTTTAAACACACGTTTGTAATCAGTAGAATGACCCCAGAACATGATTCCATAGCGTATTATGGATTCAGCGTATCCATGATAAGCGGTAAGTAAGGCAGTTTGGTTAGCCACCTTAGAAAGCATGTACAGCGCATATGATTGCTGATTAAGTTTCAAACATAGATCTTCAGTACTTTTCCATGCAGTACTTTTTGAGTTTACCCCGGACATACATACAGACAAACAGACACACAGACAAACATTTTAGAAAGCATGTACAGCGCATATGATTGCTGATTAAGTTTCAAACATAGATCTTCAGTACTTTTCCATGCATTACTTTTTGAGTTTACCCCGGACATACATACAGACAAACAGACACACAGACAAAAATTCTAAAAACTATTTTTTTGGCTTCGATATCCATTGTAGATCACGGTCCAGGTATCCTTTTAAAAAATATTCAATGTACAGTTTTGACTTTCGTACGATTTTATTATATGTATAGATTAGAAATGCTTCCGACATAGTCCCCTATAAATGTTGTTCAAATCAGTAGTTACAAAGATGTTTTTTAAAAAGCTATATTTAAGTCAGTATTATATTTTTCCAATTGTCTTTATTTATATATCTTTAAATAATACTCCGCATAACAATATTATATGGACCTAAATTCGCTTTCTGCCTACGTTGATTCATATTTATACAGCTGAAATATCTTTCTTGAAAACATTGAAACTATATTATTGAATTAGTAGTTTCAATAATATAGTTTCAATGTTTTCAAGAAATAATTTCAGCTGTATATATATGAATCGACGTTAGCAGACAGCGAATTTAGTTCCAGGTAGGCAAATATTTCCATAATAATTTTAATTTTATAGCCATATAACTTATTTGAATAAATTCCTAACATTATTATTTCAACATCAATGCAAAACAAGAGGTAGAAGTACAAAAGTGGCTTTAAAATACTTTAGGTTTTGAATAATGAGAACTAATTACTCGCTTAGACATTATGAATATGAATTGCGCTCGGCCAGATGGTATCAAATTATTTTTCTCTAAGAGTTTACTGGTCCCCAGCAAAATGATCTAGAACAATATCGTTGGTCGTTGATGTAATGAAAATGGATGCTCTTTGCGACCTATATTTACTATCTTGAATAAATTTAAAAGTATTTGTGTCGCACTTGTTATGATAATAATATGTCGGGGCAATGTCACACAGATCATCCTAGCCCCAAACTAAGCAAATATTGTACTATGGGGTACCAGGCGACGATATACATACTTATATAGATAGATATACATATAAAACATCCATGACTCAGGCATAGTTGGACTGGGTTAGTCTTGTGATTGAATTAATTTCGATCGTATTGGTAAGTGCATCCCATCGGATTTCGCAGAAGCACTTTTATATGAAGCGCACCTCTGTCTACACTTCATATATTTGTAATACATCATAATAATAAACATCGGAGACATATCACATAAAGCCATCTTTAGCTTAAACTAAGGAAAATTTGTACAATTCTTATTTACTTCATTTTTGTAAGTATATACATAGATACGCAGAAAATAGCTATACTGAGTAAATTAGACATGTTTACTGCGTGGATTTCTCTATAGCGTAGAAATAATGGAAAATCTACTTTTATTCCTGCGCTCCAAATAGTTCTTAAGACTTGCATCAGTCGTAGGTGAGACAACGAAAGACTCACTCTGTTCACTTTTTCAGTTCACTAAATTCATCACGCTTACAATAAGGAACCCAAAAATTCTGCAGTGCAGAGCTATGAGTAAATAATTAAATTTGTAAAAAAACTATTCCAATTGTGAATAATATGCTAGCAGAAATGAATTATGCAATATCTGGTACTTCCTATGTTTACTTAGCCGGATTGGGTATCAAATCCAGATCATACATAATTAACAATGATACTTTGGAAGAGTGCATTTCTCTTCAAGTCCCTCACAATTTGCCACAAAAGCAAAAATAAATGTATTCAACGAATTATTTTAGTTGCAATTTTTTTTAAATTTAGTTGTAAATTCTAGAACCTTTTGTACGAGATCACATGATGTAATAATTGATACATAGTATTATGTAATACATAGAATTGAAATACATATTATTTGATACATATTAAATTCCTGATGTACAGACGCCAATACATCAAGCTACCCAAATCTGTAAAATTTCCCCAATTGAAATTGAACCTTGATAAAGTTGAAAATCTATGAAAGAAATTCCACTGATTGGGGTAGTTGGATGTACTGGCGTCTGTACCAAAATAACTGACTTATTTAATTATTTTTTTCTGTAATATAGGCCTTTTCGCGACTCACCTAATATACATAATCTATACAAATGAATCGACCTAACTGACCGGACCGATTCATCAACGGAGAATTTAAACCGCTGGGGTTAAACACTTTAAATGTTGCCAAGCTTTTATATTTTAAGCACCTGCTAAGGAAGATTTTTGGGAAATTCAACCCATAAGGGAGTAAAATAAGGGAAGGATAGTTATAGGGAAGTTTGCATTTGTGAAGTAAGGAGCACTGAGTTGCATATATTTTTTTAGAATTAATTTACGTGTATATTATGTATTTTTGTTGGAAATAAATGTTCAAGTAACTCGGCCGTTTTCCAAAAATAGTCCCGAGTGGGAATTTCTCACCTTCCTAAAAATATATACGGGAAGTTAGCCAGCTTTAAAATTAAAACCTGAATATAAAAAAAAATCATAGTGTGGTTTTATCAAAGCACGATACAAATGTCTCATGGCGTAAAATTCATTCACTGTCGGATATTTCCGCATTATTTTTGGTTTTCCCGTCGTGTCACCGGTGTATTTGACTCACTAAAGTTGTCTATCACCATAAAGTGAACAACATTTATATCAATATAATGAACAAAACAAACACAAATATCGTGCAGCACTTGCAAAAATGAGTGGGAATGTAAATATTACACGGTCAGTTGATGCGCGCCATAGGCGATTGCGATATGCGATACATGGATGAAAAAATTTAAGGCGAGGTAAAAAAGTTTCAATTTGAAATTTCTATTTTAAATTAAACATACAAATTTCCATGTGTTTGACTACACGCATGGCGCAGCGGCTAAGATAGTCGCCTCGCCGCTTCGTGCGCGCCGGACTACTATTTGTGTGACCCATAAAAGTTGTATGAAGTCTGGATGTAATTTCTGTCCGTCTAATATAATAATGTTATATTAGACGGACAGAAATTTGTTGTAATAGTAATGTTTGTAAAGTGCCCCGCGACACAGAGAATAGATTCCATGAATAGATTCCGTGCGGGTGTTGTCGTAAAAAAGTCTAAACAAGATAATATAAATGATAACATAAATGTTCGAAATAAGAGATGAAAAATTCACAAGGACAAAATCTCGGGACAAGTGTTATTTATTTATACCTAATGGTTTACCCGGACGAAATCGGGGCGGGTAGCTAATCCCTGATAATATTAATAATCTAATTAATATTGTGCTGTAATTTTAGTAGTAATAAGGTGTTGAAACAACCGGCCACTAAGCGCTGCGCTGTCATCATTTGTCAAACACAACGCTCTACACTGAATTAATAACTGGATATCAATGCGGCAACACGATTTATGATCTGAATATCGCTGGCAACAGTAATTGCTTTAAATGTTTAACTGGTGTGTTGGATTGTGGTTGTGTAAGCTGAATAGTGAATATGTGATGTAAATATGAGATAGCTAGGCAATATCATCAGCTCTCAGCTGACCATTTTGTAAACCAATCTGTGGCCGATGGCTTTATGTGCTCTTCAAGGCACGGGGATGTAACCCCGCCTATTATAATTGTAATATATGGTATTGAGGTTTTTTCTTAACAGAAAAGTCCCGAAAATTTTTTGGTCCGACTCGGGATTATGACTGAAGACCCGATCAACGATCGAACAGATAAACTAGGCTGCATTTTGAGAATAATTAACATAGATTTAATGTGTTTTATACATAATTATTGGTAGGTTAAGAGTTAAAGTTTGGGATAACATAAGATGATGAAATTGGAGTACGCGTATAGAGCAAAAGTTAAGTAAAGCGGAACATTTCTGAATAGGGCTTAATTTTCATGTGTGTGCGTGTGTTTATGTGTGTGTTTGTATGTGTGGGGTTGACTAACTTCACATAGCATAAAGCACACTTAGGGGAACTTTTAGGCATATACATAGATTTCCTTCAAATGCTTTCCTTCGCTGTTTTGAATACGAAATAATTAATTCATAATACGCACAATAATTCAAAAACTCAGGTGCTGCGTAGTCCGACATTCGAATTACTAGGCTATCTGAACTTTCGATCAAACGTCTAACTTATTATAATACTAATGTCTGTCTAAATTGTTATTGTAATAGCATTTTCTGTAAAGAAGAATATTACTACGAAGTCGTTCGACGTTCCGAGGGAATATCCACCAGAGCTTGACGGCATCGTCTGTCTGCGTACTATGACCACCACACTGCGGGTGTCAACCCGTCTGCCAGGCCTGGCTATTATAGTATGTGCCTTCAAATGGTGGACATACCCACATTGGTGAGATCTTTTGGGGAGGTCTTTTTGTGAACGTCATTCGACTGACATTTCCGTATGTACACATCTTGCTGTGGAAACCCATACATTTTCTGGGATGACTGTAAACCCGTACCGTATTAAAATCTATGTCTGTTTAAAATTTCTGGGAAATTGCTGTTTGAAGCATCTTCATTATCTCAAGCAATTGAAAATATAGTTTGACTTTCAGAATAGTAATATCAGTTTCGATGTTTCCATATTTGAAATCCTTGATATAAACAACAAAACTTGTCTAATAAATGTAGATTGTTAAACAAAGACACAATATATCTCGATACGAGTAACTAGAGCGAAAGAAGGTATTATAAATATAACTTATAATAAAGGGCAAGCGAGTACGGTACAGGTGTTTTAACCAAGTCGACCCGAGTCATCTATTTTAAGGGATCTTGGGCTTATTGTCTTCTTACAAATTAATTTAAAACTGTATACTTTTTGTATTCAATATTGTAGCTAAACATTTTTGTTTACTTAAGGTATTTTGTTTAATATCAGTTTCAGCTCTATAGGTAAGCTATAGTAATGGTGCCTCGGTTATGACGGCCAATGTCAACGAAGACTAGCCAACTGCGCATGACATACTATAGCAAAAGAGTAGCTCACGGATGATTTCTCTATCTCATAATCCGATGGGATATCCAGTTGCTACAACGGGGGAATATCAAGTGCAGAAAAAATAGTTTTATGTGCTTTCTGAGACACTGGCGTATAACTCTGGCAACTTCCAAGCTACTTGCAACGACTAATTGTTTATCCACCATACCAGAACAATCCTAATTTCAATTTTTGAACGGATCCGAGATTTGAATTTTTCTGCTGGAGACCACTTTTATCCGTAGATCCTGTATCTGACCTTTTTTCGACCCGCGGTCAGTTTACCGTTCCATTGGATCATGAGAGCAAGGAAATAGAAAGCACACCTGTCCACAATTTTACAAAAATAAGTCCCACGCAGATTTAGTTTTGATTGAGACCAGTCGCCCATAGCGAAAGAAAAGCAAAAAGAAAAGTGAACTGCATAATATAAATACTAGGAATAAAAACAAACTAGCCATGCCAGGCTTTAGAGTAAGCAAAACTAATAAATCATTTTTAGGAAATTGTATTAGGTTTTATAACAAGCTTCCTACTCAAATTACTGATCTGCCTGACACAAGTTTTAAAACACATATTAAACGTATACTTATGGCTAGGGGTTATTACACCACTAAAGAGTACATCGATGACAAAGACGTCTGGCTCTCACTTCCTACCTGCACATTGCTCGCTGGAGATCTTGTAGCCATATAGACAACATGACTGATCTGCTGTGTTACGTGAACTATCTGTAAATGATTGCTATCATATACTTAATTTAAAATTATTGACTCTGTCTCAAAATGAATAATGTTATTGTTTCAAAGTTTTTCTTTTGTATACCTAAATATAATCTAAAATAATAAGCATTCAGACAACCGATCGAGCATATATTGTGTTTGCCTACTAAATAATTACTCTAATTGGACCAAATCCCGTGTTCATGCCCGCTTGAGTATGTTTCGCCGGACCGTCTCAACTGGGTCGTGTTGAAACCGGTAGTAGATGAACCCACTCAGTTTGTTTCGCTGGGTCTTCTCAGTTGGGGCGCATTGGATCCGGTGGGAGCATTAAAGCGCGACCGTCGTTATTAACACAAGGTCCGTCATAATAATAATACCTTTAATATAGACAGAACCATTGACAATATGTAGTAAAAATATTAGACTTAAACTAGATAATTAAACATAATCTCTTGACAATAACTTGATACGAGCTAGCTAAATATCATTTCTGTAATAAAATAAATTTTATAAATGTTTTCATACAAGATGTACCTAAATATCTATGTTACTAGAAATAATATCTAATGTACCTATACAACTATATTACTACAAACATGTTCTGACTATTTACAAGCGCTTTTTTAAAGTCTACGTGAATAAAAACCTTTTTTATTTATTATTTTTTTATAGCCGGAATTAGACCCATTAAAGGTAACGCCAACATATTTTCATAATGTTTTAGTTTCAAAATTTTATATATATTAACTATAACATAACTATGTATTTGTAGTACAAATTACGATATTGCTTAGAATAAAAGATGTAATTACAAAAATGTTAATAATACAATAATAATATCCTGGGACATTATTTACACACGGCCATCTGACCCCAAACTAAGCATAGCTTGTACTATGGAAACCAGATAATTGATATACTACATTTACCAATTTTCTTTCGTAGATACATACTTATATAGATAAATAGCTGTGCCCCGCGGTTTTACCCGCGTTAAACTTTATAAAATATGGCCTATGTGTTATCGTAACTATAAAAATTAGCCTATGTTCTTTCTCAGGGTCTAGACCATCTGTATACCAAATTTCATTCAAATCCGTTCAGTAATTTTGTCGTGAAAGAGTAACAGACAGACAGACAGACAGAGTTACTTTCGCATTTATAATATTAGTTAGGATTAGGATAACACATGACAAACAGACGCGTTCATGCACACAAATATTTGTCCTGGGTGGGAATCGAACCCACGACGTCCGGCATGAAAAGCAAGCATTTGCCAACCACGCCAACAGGCCCGTCGAGATATGTGATAATATTTCTAATAGCGTTGTAACCTTTATAGTGTTTTGATTATAGGAATATAAGATAAGATGACTATCGTTTTGCATAAATGTCTTTGACTTGATTTACGGTTCTTAGAATCCAGCTATTTGAGTGCAACCAAGATTTTACTCGTATTAATTTTATAACGAATCTTGCTGGTTCCGTAATAAATTGAGTCTTGTCTCTTAATTAACTAGATAAGTTATTACATTACTTACAGTGTCGGTTTAATTATTTATAACTAGCTGTTCCCTTAAACTTTATACACAGCTCCTCCCCTGTAGGTGATAGCGTGATAATATGTAGCCTATATGTTGACCCGACCTCTTAGTAATATTTATGCAATTTTCAAGTAAATCCATGCAGTACTTTTCGAGTTTAGCCCGGACATACATACAAACAAACAGACAAAAATTCTATTTTTGGTTTCGATATCTATTGTAGATCACGCCCCAACTGTCCTTTTAAAAAATATTCAATGTACAGTTTTGACTTTCCTACGATTTTATTATATGTATAGTAGATAGAGAAATTATGAACAAATAGAAATCGTATGATGAAAATTATAATATGTCACTTCGTCAAAAATTTTAACTAGAAGTATGATTTATGTGTATGATCGCCAATAAATATTGTTTACATGCAACTTGAGTGGAAGGCGTTGATAGCTTGTAAACAGTTTATATTGGTATGGTCACTAAGGCTATTATTACCCCTTTGACAATACAGCACAGCTCGCAGTTACAATTTAAAAAATACCTGGACAATAATAATATTATGTACGATTCAAGAGATGCGAGCCGTTCATAGTACATAGCACGTGTGGCGCAGGGGCTAAGACAGTCGCCTCGCCGCTTCGTGTCGCGGGTTCGAGTCCCGCGCCGGACAACTATTTATGTAAACCATAAACAGTTGTTCTGAGTCTGGATGTAATTTGTGTCCGTCTATTATATGTTTGTAAAGTACCCCGCGACACAGGGATTATATTCCCTAATGCGGGCGTGGTCTTTATAAAAAAAAAGAGAATAGATGGATTCAGTTCATAGACAGCGGAGGATACCGTTGACACCCCAAAAAAGAAAAATTACTTAAGCTCTTGTACGACCATTCTACAAATAAGTAGCTTGGGCCAAAGGTATAGCCAAGAATATTATTATATATATACGTATCATCATCTATTCATTACTTTCATAAACGTAGTAGTAACTGACACGCTAATTTAAGATTTGACGTTACATAAGCTGATAATTTTGTCGGAACTAAATTTCTTATCCGTGCAGCTGATTGTATGATTGATTTATACATCATAGATACTAACTGGTTGATAAAACAATAACTACTTCAATAGCAGATAAAGCGTTTGTTGGTTCAAATTCAATTTTGGGTCAAAGATTGTTAACGTAATTTTTCTAAGTCTTAAACATAAAACATCCAGTAGCAGCTGAAGAATCGGCGCCGGCGGTGCTATCATCCCACGCCTGGGATAGCTCGTAAAAATGGCTATACCCGATCTCTCCAAATTCCATGTTCCACAAAGCTTATATTATTCAATTAAAAGACTCTGTCTTGACCGAAATCTAAAAAGTACTTTTTCGGTTTCGGTCAAGACAAAGTCGTACAATTTAATTTAATAAGTTGCGGCATCAATGCTTACGTACGTATCATTTAATGTTATGTAGTGAGGATTATATTATCACAATATTCAAATGTTATGTTGTGTGATTTGTTATATATATTATACAGTTTATAAAACCTAAATTCGTCCCTTACACTACATTTTCCCCCAGAACATACTGATAAATACTCTAGATATATGTCGAAAGAATCTCAAAACACATAGTACAAACTATACACAGAGAAGATATATCTTCCAAACTAAGGTTAATTTTAAATAAGTATTGATTTCATTAGTTGTGTCCATCAAGGTTCTCGAGTGGCGACCACGAACCGGAACACGCAACGTGGGCAGGCTCCCTACAAGATGGACCGATGATCTTGTGCGGGACGCTGGAAACTGCTGGATACGAATAGCGCGGCAATTGTGGAGATCTTTGGGGGAGACTTTTGTCCAGCAGTGGACGTCTTTTGACTGATATGATGATGATGATGATTGATTTAATTTCGTTGTACCACTTTTGTTGTCTTCAGTATGAGGAATCGTCAAGTGTGAACTTTACAAATAAATTGATCTTACATTTTGGGAACGAATATTTAAAAATCTATTTTGGTGAACTTCGTACTTGGGGAGATTGGGCATAAGCCGTAAAACTGTCTATCATAAATCTTTTCCCAGTTACTATGGATATCCTTAAAGTTCCACATCGCTGAACAACCAATAGGCATCGAATCTGGAAGGCAATGCTAAACTAAACCACCTGTGCAATATCAAATAAATTTGGTTTCAAAGAAATACGTCAGCTGATTGGTATGTCTGTATGAACAGACAGCCATAATTTGTTTTGAGTATTTTATTAGCCGACCTTTAACAAGTAAATCATTTCCATGAAATGATCCGGAATAAAACCTCATTTGTATAATATACGGTCGTTACGTTCTATAGATTTACAGTTAAGTACGAGGTAATCTTTACCAAAGGAAATGTGAAGTTCTGATCATCGAATAAAAACTCTTTGTCAGAAAGCCTTTTAAATAAATTCTAGTACGCAAAGTTTTGCATTCTAAGACATCTTAGAATGCTTTGTGAATGTAGGATGACTAGCGATCTGGAGATTCTAAAGGGGATTCTCGGATGCAGCTTATAAATTGGTTTTTAATTCTTAAGTAGATTGTTATTAAGATTACTTCCGTTGGAAAGACAACCTTTTGTAGCCACTAGTTTAGTTTTCTATGCAAATATGAACTTTATACATTTGCACTGAATCTTTGCTCGGAGATGAGGAAGCAGTAAGAGAATTGTCCTCTATTCCACCTAGTGCAGTTCCAGTGCAGCTACGGAAAAACAGTGATCTGCTTATGGCTTAGTTGATGTGGTGGTTGTCAGGATCCAATAATTCTGGAAGACATGTAATTGCGTAAAAGGGAACACTGGAGCAGCATTCCAGTATTCCTCGGGTTCACCTCACAGGTGGCAAGAGAAGACCATGGTAAATTTAGATTTAGTCGATGCGAGTTCAACCAAGCGATCCAGCATGGGAAATTGCTGCGCATGCCACCCGCAAGGGTACCATGCGAAGAAATTCAGCTCCCTGTGAATTGGTCCAACCCCTATAATGACGCCAATTTTCTAAAATCAACAAATTATTGGTTAGGCTCTTTCTGCACTTATCACTTGGTAAATGTAAATAAAGTATTAAATTTATAATTCCCTATTAAAAAATAACTAGTTATTTTTTAAAGTATTAAACGAAGTATTTTTTATAAGCCATCCGTGTAAAAGTTTTTTTTTAATAATTTTTTGCGCCCTAGTGGAATCACCGGAATTTTCCAAAGAATACATAAATAATTACCCTAGTTTGGTTAGTACCAACCTATAGAGAACTGTTTCTATATGCATTGGAAATATCCAGTGATCTCATCATTGGTCAAAGCAAACTTAGCATTAAGAAACAACTAAAAGAAAGAAGAATGAGCAAAATGGTACCCGGCTCCAATAGATATGATTGTAGTGTCGTTTAAAAGGTCTTACCAAGAGGAACAATTTTTACTATAGCCGCCACTCTCAAATCTGATTGCGTTTGAAGATAAACGACAGTCTTACTAACTAATAAAAACCCTGTTCCTTCAGTTTCCCTTTGCTTTCCAGGGCCACAGTAACCTGTTTAGACAGTCTCGTGGCCCCGGCGATAAACATACATATACGAGTATATAAGTTACCACTTATTTATGTAAGAAAATGAGTACCAAGGTAATATTTTCGGCATTTCCGTTCATGTTTTCTATTAATAACGTTTTTACGTAAGACTTTGCCATGCACTCCTCATTTTAACTCGAGTCCCGTTGCTCCTGAGCGCGATTGCCGCAGCTATCACGAATCACTTCCACCAACCCATCGTGGATAGCGTACACGCAGACGAATTCGTCCATATAATAAGGCAGAAAATAGATACCCCGAATCTTCTGCATATGTATGTAGAGAGAAAACGGCTTAACCACAGAAGAGTATATTTTCAGAGGATGGAAGCGAGCCAGATTGAAAACTTCCCTTCAATGACGGAGGAGGATATAATTCTATTAGCGCTAGGTACATACAACTCAAGCTGGCAAGATCTTACTGTGCCGAGCATTTATCAAATGGTCTATATATAATTGAAACGTACAGAGAGGGAGCACTTGATGAGCTGCCAGACTATGGCATACACGAAGATGCCTGGCTTTTGCGTGGACGAATCCAGTCGCGACATGTCCGTGTAAAAACATATTTTTGTTATATATTAATCAGCAGTGCAAATAATATTGTCCAACAGTATTGCACATGTTTAACCGGGCGACGTACGATCGGCACTTGTGCTCATATAGTGTCCATCGTATGGTACTTAGGCTATGCGAGGCATACGGGATTTACTGCTCCGGCATCTTTCCTCAATGCTGTTATAGTTGATACCGATATGTAATGTTTTAAATCTACTCACTTATTGATAAAATATATGTTTTGTATTTAAAGAATGCTTGTTTTCTTACTTCTTTTAATAATAGAATCCTAAATGTGTTATATCATGTTATTCTAGCTTTATTTTACTTATATAAGTAGTTTGTAATAAATTCTTCATCATTTATAAAACACAAGCTGTTCCCCGTGGTTTCACCCCTGCTGCTCGGCTCCTTTTAGTCGTAGCGTAGCGATGATATATAGCTTATAGCCTTCCTCAATAAATGGGCTATCTAACACTGAAAGAATTTTTTAAATCGGACTAGTAGTTCCTGAGATTAAAGCTTTATAATAATAAGTATAGATAGTGAGGTTACTGCTTTCCAAACGTGGTAGTGTATTATTTTTATTCTTATAATGAGCTAACCACATTTAAAAGTGGTTCAAGTGTTCATAGCTGCAGACGGTTTCAAAATTCACTCACTTTGTTGCCCGGATGAAGCTTAAAATGCTCTTGAAATTATCGTTTCTACTCTTCTCTTGATTTATAGATTTCCGTAATGAAAAAATACCAACAGAACCTTATTACTAAACATCCTTGTCCATCCTTCTGTATGTATGTCTGTCTGTCAGCGCTATATTTTAGTGACCTTAATAAGTTTTCACAAAGTTTATATGTTTATTGCTACAGTAACAACCCTTCGCGTGGACGTCGGACTCACACTTGGCCGATTTAGTCATTTTAATATTTTATTTAAAATTGTACCTTACTTACTTATATTAAAATTTAATTATATACATGACGACACACCATCAAAACAGCTTTAAGCCGAACTTTCATGTTATAGGAATATCTATATATCTCGGTAGATTTAAACTCCATCCATGCGTATTGCGCTTTATTGGCTTGAACCTACATACCCAGTGTGCGGAGAATGATTTAATTTTAATCTACCTACCGCGAGTATGACCTTTACGGTACTACTTGAACAGATTCTGATATACACAATGCGTCGTCTAAACCAATCTAAATAATAGTTTAAAGAACACGCTTTTAGATAGATAGATAGATTAACTCTTTATTGTACACCAATATTGAAATCATACAGTACAGGAGCATGCAATTAAAAAGTATACAATTGGCGGTCTTATCACTAAAATGTGATATCTTCCAGACAACCAAAGAATGGACAATAATAGGGATTATTTAAGAGGGCAGTTGTCGGTGTACATAAACTTTTAGCACGCACAAAAAATTACATAATTGCATTTAAATAGCCAATCCGCCATCTTGGATGTCCGCCATGTTGGATTTAAGTTACTTGACAATTTTTTTCGTATTCTTGACAGCAAACCCTTTCATTTGATACCCATATTATCATGGGGGTGGATTTCAAACAGCCAGTCCGCCATCTTGGGTAGGCCGCCATATTGGATTTGTAATGACCTTTCTTAACTAGTCATCAGAACTCAGAGCGCGTGCAAAATTTCATCCTAATCGGAGACCAGGAAGTGGGTCAAATTAAGATTCCAAGATTATCTTACATACATAGTTAGTTACAAGTGAAGCTTATAAAAGCGTGTTAAAAAAGAAAAGAAAACTGTGCAATGTGTATATGAAGATCTGTATCAGAGAGTTAATACACCTGAATTTACGTTTTAACTGAGCTCTCGTGTGCGTGTTTAATACGACAAGACGTTTGAGGTGCTGATGGGGCTACCGCGATACTGCAGTACTTCAGGTATGTTTGCAGAGGCAAGAATTAATGGTTTTCATGCTATCACGCAGAAGCAGTTATGCGAAACCGCCTGCATGATAAGCAGGGTACACGGTAGCCCCAACAGCATCCTAAACATTATAGCTGATAGGTGTGACAGCCCCATACCGGGCCATTGAATACGTCTACTTAATTGTGGCGTAGATTGTTGTAGTTTATTTCTGTTAGAAGTCCACGTCAGGTAGGTTTAGTCGGTACAAGTCCGACATAACCACCCGCAGACACTTTTTGCGGGTGGCATTCCTGTTAGATATAAGTACTAATCCTTTTTTTTTTTTTTGATAACCATGCCTTATCAAAAAAATAAAAAAGTGCACACAACTACATTTATTGCAAATTGTTAATGTTATATCTAGCTAATTAATTTAATTTACATTATAATGCGTAGTATGAACTTCTTACTATGTTTTATGTATAGTTTAATTGTGTACAAATGTTTTGTTTCTCCTCGAAGTGATTATGAATCTTTGAGAAATAAAGAAATTCCAACCGTTATAAAAGGTAAAAATAGGCAATAGTTTCATTAACAAATAAATACTTAACTAGAACTCGGGTAAACAATCCAAATGTCACGCTAAGGCATTCTTGGAGATAATAATATTAACCCTCATAACCTGTCGAAAAGCAATATATTTTTCATCGTAACTAAGTAATTTTAACTTAATATTAATTTCGAGCTGCTTTTATATTCCTCTTATCACATTAATGTAACATCATATAATTTTATTAAGTCCTGGAAACAGTAATTTTATTGCTCCTTCATTACCCCGTGAAAATTGAATTTCTGGAATTAATTGCAATTAAAATGAATAGGATACAATTAGCAATTAAGCAAAATAGATCTGAACGAGGACTTTCGTTCATTAATGTTATTTGACTGCACGTGTAGCACAGCGGTTAAGACAATCACCTTGCCACCTCGTTTACCAGGTTTGATTCCCGTACTGAACAACTATTTGTGTGACTAAGTTGTTGGGCTGAATCTTCTGGGTGTACTTTGTGTGCGTTAATTATATATTTATTAAGTACCCCGTGACACATGGATTAATTTTACTAATTTATGCGAGCGATGCCTTTAAAAACAATTTCTTTTTCAGAATTGTCTATTATCTTTATATGGCAAGGGTAATGCCTAGGCAATCCACCCGCAAAAAATGTCAGCGGGTGGGTATCGAACTCGAACCGAATAAACCTATGCTGCCGTGGACTTCTCTTGGCGTCTGATGGGAGGTGCCCCGGGAACGCGGGTATGCTGCACCGGTGCCCCCTTTTGCGCCAAATCCCAGATGGTTGGGACACGTACCCTGTGAGGGCTCTGGATTGCTCTCCCCTATGGTCGATTCCTGTCAGTTTGGTACAGCGACTGCGCCACAAACATATCGCTGTCTTCCCGAAGCTGCTTGCACGTGGCGGCAGTAGAGGACACTTCTCATACTGCCACCCCAGATATAAGGAGTATCAGGAAGCCACATCCCACTGCACTAGTCTGCTGTCTCATATAAAGTTATATAGTGTGAATATGTGTGTTAATCTTACTGTCTATTACTTACTTATTATATCGGCAGTGACTAATCTAGTGTTCGAGTTTTTCTTACCACCCAGTAGGCCTCTGACATGGCTTAACGATTGTTGTCTAATTACTACAACCGGGACCGACAGCTTAACGTGCCCGAAGCATGGAGACGCTCAGAATTGAAACCACTTTGGTGGTCACCCATCTATGGACTGACCTCGAGCAAAGTTGCTTTACCTCGCTGATCACTTACGGACCGGTGTGAACATCTAGTTATGAGTGCCTCACTGTCTATGAGATAAACTAGCTAAGTAAACCCAAATTCACCTTGCCTGCTCAGATCTCAGATACAACAAGAATCAAACGCCAGTTGTCCCGCGTATATCATGGTAGCAAGAAGCGGGTTCTCTTAAATATCTATCTTACAGATCTCAGACATACCGACTATCACGACGACATCTGATTAGTCGCCTGTCCCGTATGACTGCCTCGTTAGTCTAGCGGTAGCGTGTTCAACCGCAGATAATGAGGTCCTGGGTTCAAATCCTGGGTCGGGCTAAAATGTGATTTTGGGATTTTTCCGTAAAAAGAAATTTCTCAGTACCAGCCCGAAGTCTGGAAGTTGGCGGTATTACACCCCCGTGCCAAAAACTCCATGAAGCATAGCTATATAACCTTATGCTCAACGTGCTTTTTCTTACACATCCCAGACACGACGAGCATCTGCAGAACCTTAGCTCAAGCAATATTACTGTCACGTTTAAATTCTGTAATAATAAGATGGTTAACTGACGAATGACGGCCCAATTCGCGTGGTTGGTAAATGCTTGCCTTTCACGCAGCAGGTCGTGGGTTCGATTCCCACCCATGACAGATATTTGTGTGCAAGAACGTGTCTGTTTGTCAGGAGTCTGGGTGTAATTATTTATATAAGAATGAATTTTCAAAAGAAAAGTAGTATATGTAACATATCAGTTATTTGGTTTCCCTATGGTATTTATTATATTTTTACAAGATCTGCTTAGTTGGGATCAGATGGCCGTGTGTGAAAAACGTCCCAGGATATTATTATTAACTAGATTACATGCGTGTATGTTGCGTTTGTGGCAACGTTATCTAAAATCCAAATTTAATTTGCAACTAAGGCTATTTTGACGCATAGCTAATATTATTGAAAAAGTTTTAGGCTATTTTTTATGAAAATTCACGCACTCGTTTACAATAGTAACAATAATTTTTATGTTGTTGCAAAAAATAAAATAAAAAAATGCAATAAAGTAAAATTATAGTATTTTTTTCGTATATGTACCTCCACCGATTATTCTGGTAGTTATCGACCGATTTAGATTATTATATTTATTCGAATAGCCATATGCCATATAAGTGGTTCCATTTAAATTTTGTTTCGATAGAATAATCTAAGGATTTATTAGGGAACTAGCTTCTATCCGCGGTCGAGCTCGCGTAAATTATTCGGCCGTTTAAAAGTCAGTTTTCTATCCCTCGGGAATAGCATTATTTTCTACATGAAAGTAGTTACAGTTTGTCACTTTCTGTAACTATGACAACGTGTCGGCATTTCACGATGATTGGTTGAGAAAGTCATAAAACTTAACTCGTATTTTTTGATCCACACCTAATATATACCCAGCCCCTCAAAAGAGTACAAATGTATATTATAACTTGTATAAATAAGGGACGTAAATTCTTGCCTTATTGTAATGGACTAGCTAATTACCAGAGATCTTTATTACCTAAACATTAACAGAATACACTTCATATAATACCATGTGTTGTGATCCTAAGGAAGACCGCTAGAGCACATTTCAGAGAGCGAAGAGTTGGGAACGAGTGAGTGATGTCTTAAGTGTTGCAAGCGTCATAAGCTACGGTGACCGCTTACCATTAGGCGAGTCCTATGCTTGATACTATAAAAAATAACAATCAAGTAATGGAGAGGGGAGGGTTATCATCGCATATGTGCTTTTTCCTTGTAACAACTTTCAATCGGGTAAGCTCTCTATCAATATATCAATATAAAAGAAAGTGTTTATATAGATTACTGTGTACCAGTAGTACGAATTCACATTTTGTACAATTTATACAACCCTAATCCCATCCCAAGACTAAAAACAATCAACCTGCAAAAACATAAAATAGAACAATAAAAGGGATCATAACGTGCATTACAAGAATAAGGTGCGTTCACAACACCTTGATCCCTGTAATAACACTAAATTGTAATTTTATTCCCTCCCAAAGTACACATCTCATGAAATATATATAAATAGCAATGCTAGGGCGGGGCCATGACTGGGTAATGCGCAATATTTGAGTATATAGAGCTAAGGTTATTATGTTTTATAGATACGATGGATAATTTTTCCCACGTGAGAGGGGAATTGAATAAAAAGCTTTTTCATGGAACAACGGCCTCGGAGAGAACTGAAGCTTATTTCTCGACACAGGTTTTTCTTGAACAGCTGGTCAAGTTCAAGGTCAAGTTAACCGCGGCACGATTTGGTTCTCCTTGCAAAGTGCTTCAGCGTTAGACAGTGAGGCAAAGTCATGTTCCATTGGTGTTATAGGTTTATTTTAAAGATGACATTTAATGTTACTTAAGAAGACTTTCACTGCATCACCGTACAATTGTAGCTATAGGTGTTTTTCTATATTATTGTTTATATTTAGTTACTTAAAGACCGCGTTGGCTCTTTATTTTACCCCAGAAACCACTGGTATCCATGAAAGATAACATCCTTAATCCTTCTCATTCATCATCATTTGATTTGTGTGGCTACAGCACGGTTACTACCCTTGCCAAGTCACATCACTGACACATCATCAATTCGATGGGACATGGACAATAAATATCTTACTGTTCTCATACTCCTCAACTTTAAAACTTTTGTTCTCCATTTTCATCACCTCTGTTAAATGAGATATGTTCTCCAATTTCCATCTCTACGCTGACGATTTGCAACTATATTTAGTCGTTCAATCGCCATGATGCTGATGCTGCCATTACTGTTATGAATCATCAGGAGTTGAATAGTCTATAAGCTCGGACTCAGATTTTTTATTGAAATTCCAGGCCATGATCATAGGCAATAGGCATATGCGCAGGGAATTTAATCTTTACAAGATTTGATCTACAAGAAGTAAAGATCAAATTCACTGTGCATATGCCCTGTCTTTGAGTATGGATAAGAAACCATCAGTCAATCTAAGTGATGTCCTAATCTTTTATACTAAGGCAGCAAACAATTTTGGACACAATTTAGACTGCAATCTCGCTTTAAAAACGCAATTCTCTGAAGTTAGAAAAAAGTGAACTTCACATTTCACTCGCTTTAATGCTTCCAAAACATTTTATCTTTGAAAACTAAATTCTCTAACCTCGCGTCTGATATAGCCCATCTTGGACTACACTAACAGCTGCTATGTAGACGTTACCCAGAAGCTGTTAAATAAACTTGAGCGTTTACGAAATCTATGCATTCAGGTTATATTCGGACTGTAAAAGTCGGACCATGTCGCCAAATTCAGTGAATCTCAAGTGGCTTTTAATTTGTTTTCGTAGGAAAACTTGCATATCTCCTTTTCCATATCCTTCATAATCTACAATCTCTACTACTGCTTGTCTATCGCACATGAAGATCCTTCTAAATTGCCCCCTCCATAAATCTGATTGCTATTCCTACTCTTTTACTATTCATGCGGTGGAACTCTTTTCCGCCAACGCTTCGTTATCGGCATTCCTTTATTCTTTTAAAAGGCCAGTGAAAAATCAATGTCTTTTTCATCCATTTAGAATGTACACTCGTATAACTATTGAGCGTATTATAAAGTAAATATATACTCGTATTTATGTAAATATTAGGATGTAAATGTATTATATACACAATATTGATCGTATCGTTCGATCTTGCCATATTACTATGTCATCTAGCGGATCTGCTTCAAGAAATTTCTTACGAAATAATCACATCCTATGTCCTATTAGATTCTTGTCACCTTTTATTAAAAAAAATGTTTTATGTGTACATGAATTTATATATATATATAGACATACCTGAGAAAAAATACCACTCTCATATGTAAGTCAGACTCGTATTTATTTGCGTGACACTTGTTTGTCTAACAGTAGCGTGCACCGCAGGTAAAAAGGTCTTGGTGTAACGCCTTGAAATTATTGCAGAGCAACGAGACGAATAATTAAATATTACGCATTTAAAACTATAATTATTATCGATACTATTTGTACGGTAATATTTGTTTTAATTAACAACCTTAACCTAATATCTAACTTTATCTGTCGTGGGTTCGATATTTGTGTTTTTTCTCTAACTAGTGAACCAAATTTTTGTTTTTTTAACAGAAATTATTTAATATTTTTACAAGAATCGCTAAGAACTTAGGCAATACTCCGCGAGGCATATTAGAACATATACATAATTTGGGTGACAGTGTAGGTACCTAAAAAAAGTGTATTGCAAGTTCAAGGCGAGCCTTATGGTAGATTTTAGATATAATAATCATAATATTGAATGCCTCAGTTACGGATAAATAAAGTAATTATTGAGAGTAAAATTCCCAAATTTATAAGTTTAATAATAAATTAACTAACATTTATATATTACAGTAAAAAATATAATTAATTAATTAAAATGATATTTAAAAAATAGCATTTATTAGTAACGACTGTCGAACAACTGTTTGACATACCGACATGGTCATTATGTGCCTAGACGGCTGACAGCATCTCAACGTATTTAATTACTATTTCTTGTGTCAAGAGCAGGGTAGGGCAGGTCACGGAAAGCATAGTACTGTCTTATTTACATATTTTATTTCATGTCTCTCCTGCGCTTAGGCACACGCGTTCAAGCACAGCCCGCTCTAAAACTTTAATATCAATCATATCAGCACATAGGTTAGAGATCGATGTACGATGGTCATAGTACTCACAGAGACGCTGCTACCCTTTCTTTCGTTGATATTCTTTATGAAAAAATGGTTTATTAGCAGCCAAAATGCAAGGTTGGGTATTTAAACTTAAACATAACAAACAAGCGAAAATATACCAGACAGACATTGTTGAAACTGGGTATACGATATACAAGTAGTACATAGAATTGCCCCTGACTTCCAAACTAGGAGGGAACAAGTGTTTTGAATCAATGTTATATTATAATTACCGTCGCGTCGTCATGAAGGTCTCCACTGAAGTTTATTGACTGCAGCCCCATTGAGCTAAACGTATTGTTTTCAACTGGGAAAAGCTGAGATTTGTGTTACGATGGTGTAAAACTATTAGTTACTGTTTCTTTTACCAACTTGGATTGGATTTTGAACATTATTCCGTTCATAACCTCAGACATAAATTTTCGTTAGGATGTCCCTATCTACCGCAATAGGTACTATTTTATAATGATATACAGTGTTCTGTCGTGTGTTCATAACTACATCATAATAACGTACGAGAACTATAAGCCCGGAAGATAATTAAGTTACTTAGCTATTTGAATTTGCGTGAGCCATCTCTTGCCTTGTATGAGCTACTAACATAACTGCTTACCGTAAGACCTTGTTAGTTGATGGTTCTGGTGTAGCTAATGCAATCAGTATAAATACTAATAAGCATGCATAGAACCAGAAACAACGCATAACCATAGAAAACAGAAGGGGAAAGATGTTAGGGCACTTAATACGACATGACACCTTTATGAGGAATATTATAGAAGGCAAAATAGGGGCAAGGAGAGGACGAGGAAGACCAAGGAGGACCTATATGGATCAGATAAAGGAAAAGATAAATGTAATGTCGAATCAAGAAGTCAAAGCGCTCGCCGAAAGCCGAGACGATTGGAAGAAGCTTCACCGACAAGAGCATAGCTCTTAAATATGATGAAGTATGCATAAACATGAGCAATAATATTGTTTTATTTCAATGAAAAAGTGTTTATTCACCTAAGACGCAAGCAGTTTATGAATGGTCGTAAATATATGAAGAAAATTGTATGAATGTATTTATTCCATAGTTCCCAGTTTATTTGGACTCAGCAAAGTTTTATTTGTTTAAATTGGGGATGCATTAGTAGGTAGGTTCAGGCTTAAAAGAAGATAATAGAATATAATGCCTTAAAGAAATATCGTAAATGCTCATAATAAATAAATGCACAAAATTGTATGAATATATTTATACCATAGTTCCCAGTTTATTTGAACTCAGCAAAGTGCTATTTGTTTAAATTGGGTGATGCATTAGTAGGAAGTTTCAGGTTTAAAAGAAAAAAATATAAAAGCATTAAAGAAATATCCTAAATGCTCATAATAAATAAATGCAGAAAATTGTATGAATTCTAAAGTTTCCAGTTTATTTAAACCTAGAACTTTGGTTCAATGCGTCTAAATTGGATGAATGCACTTGTAAGAATATATAAACCTAAAAGAAATATCTTATACATGACTGCGGTGGAGCTGGTGTCAAAAATTATTTTGAAGTTGTAAATAAATTGATTAGACTTTTATAGTTGTCCTGAATCATGTTTGGGTGTAGTTGAAAGAAGATTTATGAACATCCCTTACAAAAACGTAACATACGTGTTTTCAGAGTCCTTACTAAACTAGGGCTCCAGTCTAACACTGGCTTCTTCTTTTCACACCGAGATGATTGTTGTACTGAGCAGGAGAGCAGGAGCCTGCTTACCTGCTCAGTACAATAAGTAGTTCTTCTGATTTTTTTTTATCTTATTCTAGTCGTCTGAGAGCATTTATTGAGGTTGTGTTATTTTGAATATGAACGCTTACTAATTAATCTTTCACATAAAATTACCGCAATGTGTTTACTAAGCAGTATGCAATGAATTTGTACTTTTGTTGTCATAAGAATTTACAATAATTCACTTACATGAGAACGTTTAAAAACATACAAACTAGTAATAATCTTATCCTTGGGATACAGACGCCAGCATATCAAGCTACCCCAATCTGTAAAATGTCCTTAATTGAAAGTGAACCTTATGCTTTTGTGATAAAGACACAAAAATATAGAATGATTACTATTAACACAGTCAAACTAGCCTAAAATTTTATACTTGTATATAAATTTTAGGGTAGTTTGTCTAAAATACAATATAATGGTAATTTGTAAAAAAAAGTTAACTTACATAAACAAGGAGCAAACAATGCTTAGGCGCTACACAGATAGAGCGTAGCTAGGAGCGACATGTGAATTATTAAACTAAGGTGCGTTCAGATTTGTTACTAAATAGCATTTTAAGTATTTTGGCATATAAAACTAAATAAAAATATATTTGCTGTAATTAGTTCTTTTGGTGTGAGAGGCAAAGGTTGCTTGCGCGTCTTAGTATTATTTTTTTGTATTTGTTGTTTATTTTAATGTTATGTTATTTAGTATTTTTCTTGTTAAAATACAAGTTTTCAATGTGTATGTTTGAGTTATTATATTGTATGAGTTATTTTAGATTTTTTATTATTATATATTTGTCGGTTTGTTTAGGGAGTGGCTATACGGAAGATTAGATACATAGGCATACATTTACAACACCTTTACTTTTTATGCCAGGAGTTAAACATAAATCACATAATCCTCGAACCTTCACATTACTGTGAAAGTAGAACGCATGGGTGCAAGTATTCCTCCGCAGAAATGAGAACATCACCAGGACCTGCGAGATAGTATGGCCTGCTACCACATGCGTATCGAGACGAATGCGTATGAAAGCGGTTGGATGCAGTTTTAATTTTTCAGCGTTTTCTATACAAACGGAGATATTTACAAACAACGTTAGAGCACGCACTCACGCACTACGCTGCATCATGCGGGGCAGTGTGCCAATCGCCTTAGATAGAGCGATGCAGGTATGCGCAGTTCTTGGCCGAGTTGGAAACAGAGGCCAGTGGATGTTACTAAAACACAAAATTGTTGTCCCATATTTAATAGGTACATTTTTAAAATTACTCGGGCGATTATTAAAATAGAATAGAGTTCTTTTATTACAAGAATTAAAATCGCAATAGCTCATAATTTTATAAACACTAGACTAGTCTAGTGTGGAGTTTTTATGAAATGATTAGCTTGTGTTTATAAAAAGGAGAATTAAATTGTGATGTCGAATCGCCCTAATAAAATTGGATTTTGAATATGATATATTATAAAATAAATTACTTATTGTGAAAAAAAAATCATTTATGATAGTATCGGAACTAAAGTCATAATATTTTTTTAAAGACTGCACACCAAACAAGGCTTTTTTAGTTTTAAATTTGATTTATATATTTTGTGATATCATATCTATTCTATTTCGTGGCAACGAGTAACATGTATGATTACGGTAGAGGGATACCTATTAAATAAGTATAAGTAAAGTAAGTATAAGAGCACTGCATTTAAAGAAAATAGATGCAGGTAGTGAGAGAATTTGTTTAAATTAATATTACTCGTCTTTTGTATTAATGAAAAAAGAAGTTTCGTTTTAGGGAGACGCTTTTGCAAAAGACTTTATTGTAATAAAGATAAAATACTATTACTTACAACTTTTTGCTGACTAGATCTAAACAACAACAAACCCAGTGAACCATCGAGAATGGAAAATTTGGACGCACGGGGCCAATTCACCCTTCTCGATCCACCTTACATTGCTTTATACTGCTCATACTCCCCCTAGACCGATGTAATTTCAGCCTAACTTGCCAGCTCAGGGATTTTCTACATAATCCGACGATCATACTAAGGATTTTAGTATTAGATCGTGTAAAGCACTTATTTTGGGATTTCGTTATTATACTCCATTGTGTAGTTTGTATGAATTTGGAATGAGATTTGTGGAAAAAATGTTTTTAGGGACGTGCTAAATTTTTATTTGGTGACGGCAAATTGTTGGCTAGGGTGTTCTAAAATATGATGCGTGAAGGTTTCGTTGTAAAGTTCGGTATTGTTAGAATAATAAATAGTTAAAGTACCCACTTGGTTTAGTTACATAATTTAATATTTTTATTCACAATAAGATGGCATATTATTCAATGTTGTTTAAAGAGTATGTAGCATAATTCTATCTAAGCAATAGCCAGTGATAGATAGATAGATAGGTACACTTTATTGCACATCACAGAATAAAATTTAGATGTATAGGTAGACATAGTTTCAATTTATGTACAATTGGCGGTCTTATCGCATAAGAGCGATTTCTTCCAGACAACCGTTGGATGGACTAGATTAGCAATTGAGAAAAGTGGCTGGCAAAGTACCGTAGAATAACTTTAAATTCGATTTAAATAGATACTCAAATACATAGACTAAATTGTGATCTAAATTAACAGAGCACATTTACCTAAATTTCGATGAAAGCGAACGATAACGTAAGTGGAAACTTCATAAAGACAACATTTTATCCTAAGATTCTCCCGAGGCCTTCCTTAAGTATATTTTAATTTGTTTGATTAGAAAAAAATAAGTAAATCGCTTTTATTTTATCGCAAAATATTATCATTCCTTTTCATAATAACTTGTGACAAACTCTGACATTATTATCATGACGTTTGCATTTCATTATAGCGAATTATTTAATGAACTGTTAAAAAATGATCACACTTACGACGTACTTAAATTACGTAAATGTATGACAGAAGATTCTATACATCTGATGTCAATTTTAAAAATGATGTTTGCAACTATATCAAAATCAGCTTGGAAAATAATAAATACTGAAACTGGCAAAAGAAGATTGAGAGACCAAACAATAAAAGGAAATATTAATGACGAACTCGTTTCAGACAAACTTACCGTTGCCAACGTTTTTGCCGAGTTTTTTACAAATATACCTCTAGTTACTACTAAGTGCCTCCCATCGTAATTTTTTATTTTATTTAAATGTTTAAGTTATAAAAATTTATTGGAGAAAATTATCACGAATTGTAGAACTAGAATTATAACGAAATCCTGACATGATACAATTAGAAAAAAAAGGTAATAATAAAGTTCCTCGACTATATCAACATTTTTGCAAATTCACAAATAGGGAGGACACTCTTTCAACTTAATAAAATACACAAAAAAATGTTTTTTAAACACTTACTTATCGTCAAGGCAGTGGTTACCGTAGTGTCAGAGTTGTTCAAGCCGACCAGTAGGCCTCCGACATGGCTGGCATAAAGACTGTTGTCTAATGATTACAACTGGGAACGACAACTAAAGGTGCTCTCCGACGCACGGAGATGCTCAGAAATTAAACAACTTGGCGGTCATGAAAAGCCGTCAGATCTGTTTAACAGAATGAGCACTAAAAAAAGTGCATAGGTAGTCAATCTGTATTTAAGCAAACACTTGAGCACTAAATATATCCTGCATTGGCTAGTTAACTGAATAACTGAATTCAACCAGGAACACTATTGTTATCCTAATATGTACCTCTCTCTGATGCCTTGTGAAAATATCACTGAAAATAATCATTTATTTGATTATTATCGCACCCATAGTCAGCTGCCGCCATACCCACCAAAACAATGGCCTTGCCACTTTTATAATATTAACCTCTATTTATTAGCCTAAACTATATCCAGTCCATTGTCCGTGTTGATGATGTGGATAATTAAGCTCGGAGCCCATTAGCGTTTTGTTCTGACTCACGCCGATTTTCACTTAGGCTGTGTTTTGATAGGCGACTTTGTATGGGATTTTATTACGCCTGCACTTAAGAAGTCCCTGTGTCGCAAATTTACACGGATTCAAAGCATGTCAGAATTACTTTCTATTATTTGTCCTGTGGGGTTAGAACCGGAAATAATTTGGCATATTTTTTTCCAAATAATGCTTAATATAACCACCATAACTGCTAGGCAAAGATATCTTCAAGGATTTCCGTAATGGACTTGTATCCATAATTGGATATGCCATCATCGCCACATTAGGCATTTCGGTTGGCTATCGCAGTATGATGATCATAGTCCTCGGAAAGACGCTCCTGAGTGTTTCTGGTATACTCGTGTAGTTACATTATAAAGATTCATAATTACAATACCAAGATATACGGACGGACAAAAACAAGGATTGAGTTTTTCGAACTCCAACATGGCCATTATCAGATCCATTACATTACAGAATATAGTAATAGTATGCAGTATCTTTCCTTTATTTGGTATCTGTAGCTTAGAAACTAAATGTTTTTGGTATTGGGCTGTATTTTAACAAGCAATTGCGATATATGCGCTAATGCTTAATTTATTTCCTCAATCACAGACAATAATGCCACTAAAGTATTCAAGTACCAATTTTCAATAGCTTTTACGTCATCTATATTAAGAAAGTAGTAAAAATTTGTTGCTTTTTCAAATGGAAATCAACTTCAAATATCAATTAAATTTTACAGAATTGTTTCACTCTCACTTCTTACGCATTAGAGGTAACCCTAAAAAGATTATATCCATAATTTTCTATAAGGAATGTAAAAAAAATCAGAGAAACATATTTGAAAGGTTTGGAATAAAGATGTTAGAGTACAATCATGTTTTACCACTTAAAATTTGGTAAATTGCGTATTAAGCTTTTTGTTTCAGGAAGCGATTTAATTTTATTTTTATAATCGGTGCCATACAAAATACACGGGATCTCGTTATTTTTTGAACATTCTATGGGCTCCCAACTGAGTGGTTATATTACGTAATTAGTGATAGCGATCTAAAGCGACGGTATCGTCTATATATGTACCTAGTGCTATAAAATTTTCTGTGAATAAAAATATTAATGAAAAACTATCAGAAATTACTATAGGCTAGTAAAAACCTTTCATCAATACAAAACTAAAAATAACTGTGTGTGAATCAAACCTAAGGTAGTGTTAAGGGCGTGCTGATAGATGGAGCGTTTGACACCTCAGGTTTTTTAGTGCAATGTTAATGGTCCGAAACGGTTGTTATTTGGTAAATAGAGTTCTTTTGGTGGGTTACAATGAAGATATTGTATACGGATGAACGGATATTGATAGGTCGTTAGGCGGATAAAACATTCTTTTCTATTCCATTGAAATTGTGTTGCTTTTGTGTTGCGGATTTGGTTGGAGTCACAGAATGAGGAGGACAGTTTGGATGTCTGAGACCTGAACGGTTAATCATTGTTATAAATAAATACCTACTTATTATACTGCATCTAGGGTTTCCAACTATACTGTTTTAAACAGTAGGTATTGTATACTGTTTTTCACTGAATTATACTTTTTATGTTGAACCAAACGAAAGTATACAAAATACTGTATACATTTATTTAGTCAGAGGGCTTTCACTGCTCAGTACAGCGCAGTCACAAAGATTTTAATTAGTAAGTTGTGTGAGTAAAATATATGTATTTATATCAATAAATAAATGAAACACTTAATATTCTTCATAGACCTGAATATACTTTATTTCTAGTTAAAAAAAAATGGCAACCCTAACTGCATCAGTATTCGGAGTATCTCGTAGGACTGACATATGGCATTTATTTTTTAATCTATTTTATTCATGTTAATAAATTACGATAAGATAACCCTTCCAGACAAGCTATTGGAGTATTGAATAACCAAAATGGGGTAGTCATCAGTGTGCACTATTTAAGAAGCTATTCGCACTGGTATCCTGTTACTGTACCTGTTGGTGTAGTGGTTTGTCAAACAGATTGCTAAACCATAGGTCGTGGGTTCCGACCCCAAACCAGGACATATCTTTGTGTGATTTGAATTTATTTATAATATATTTTGATTTGTTTATCAGTTGTCTGCTTGCCATAGTATAGGCTTGCCTAGTTCAGAATCAGATGGCAGTGTGTTAGTTGTTTTGTTAGTTGTTATTATTTCAGAACTTTAGGTATGCATTACTTAGTTGACCAGTTATCACTGAATGTTCCAGGCAACCTAGTGATTAGCGAATTGAATAACCGAGATGGGATAGTGGCAGTGTGCATATTTTATGAAGCTATTCGCACTAGTACCGTCTTATAAAACAGCGAGTTTTCTGTGTCATAGTAAATAACATAAATACATAATTGTGTAATAATCTACATATTAATTTATTTAAACTTTATGCACATATAGGTACAAAGGCGGACTTAATGCCTAAGGCATATTCTCCCAGTCAACCTTAAGGTGGTGCAGACATAATTAGATAGGTGCATTAGGTACAGATATAGGAGATCAATATAAGATACGGTACGGTAGAAGAATAAAAAATAGGAATATGAGATCAATAGATATATACATAAATATATATAATAAATAATATACAACTAAAACATACATATAATATACACTAATATCAATAATATAATACTATCACACTAATATTATAAAGGCGAAAGTGTGTGAGTGTGTATGTTTGTTACTTCTTCACGCCTAAACGGCGAAAGTGATTTTAATAAAATTTGGTATGGAGTTAGCTGACACCCTAGATTAACACATAGGCTATAGTTTATAAATTTTAACGCGGGTATAACCGCGGGGCACAGCTAGTATTATATTACATCAATAAATAAATGTATGCATAAAATAGAGCACGAAACTTACAATTAGTTCTAGAGAGATAAGGCTGGAAACGAACTATGTCAGTTGTCACGTTCGTAGCACTGTATGGAATATGAATTATTGAAGAAACGGACCGTAGCTCTATTCTTTGGTAGAGTGGTGACAAGTCGCAGACGTCATAACACCTTTAAAATAGC
This sequence comes from Pseudoips prasinana, assembly GCA_951640165.1. NCBI lineage: Eukaryota > Metazoa > Arthropoda > Insecta > Lepidoptera > Nolidae > Pseudoips > Pseudoips prasinana. The sequence goes on from OX621239.1 coordinate 14,621,278, forward strand.
TAGCACAAGTAAAGTAAAGTAAAACACTCTTTATTGTACACCAATACATAACATAATAATTGAACATAAAATTATTAAAGTACAATGGGCGGTCTTATCGCTGCTGCAATTTCTTCCAGACAACTTTAAACGGAATATAATCCAAGGATTCAAAACAATCTGGGTAGTGAAAGTGTTTGAACAAATTTAACTTAACCTAACTTAAACTAACAAAAGTCAACAGATATAAAAATACATAAATAAATGAATGTACTAATATCCCTATAATATATAATAATAAATATTTATATTAAGAATACCTATGTAATTAACGATTGATTCCTGTAAACCTAACGGTAGCAGAAATTAGTAACTAAGAAAAAAGAAACAATGAATAAATAAACGAAAATGATAACAACATTAACACTAGTTTAGGAAACTAATTTGGAAAGAATAGTTTCCTAAACTAGTGTTAATGTTGTTATCATTTTCGTTTATTTATTCATTGTTTCCCCCAGATATTATACTTATTATCAAGACCTGTCGCGTTTGTGTTATTTAATGATATAATAATTTTATCAGTATCATCAGTATTACACGGTTAGAGGAAAATACTGGTACAGAGATTGTGTTAAGCGTAACCACTTCGCATATTTGTTTGATTACTCCAGTAGTTAATCAATTTTGTAATTATATCTTCTTCATTGTGATATATTTTCCCCTAACTACATATAGTTTTGTTTATACATTTGCTTCCATTAAATTATTAAGGAATTTTATTAAATCGTATGATGTTTTTCACTAATTCATTGAATAAACCATATACTTTTCATTATGAGTTTATAAAGCCGGTTAAGTAGTTTTTGGCTCACCTGGAAACTTGATTAACGTAATTTCAAAATGATGTTTGACTAAATGTGCATACAATGTTTCGACTCTCGACTGCCCTTTAGGGCTAAGGACTGCGTATCAAAAGACATATTGAACTTTAAACTGAAGCATCAGATCATAGTCAAAATATTTTCTACTACCATAAACATGTATAAAATTTCTTACCAATTCTTGTACCAAATTTAATGAGGGGTTCCAAATAGATGACAGCAGCAAAATCACGTCCCATATATTAAAACACAGTAATTAGATTTAAGCCCATATGGAGGCGTACTATCTATTTCCCCGCTCTCATATCCTGATGAGTCGGCTATCTTACACAAATAGGAAGAGATCAGCACATGACTAATAACACTGCCAACTCGCAAACTCAGTCCTTCTGGGAATCTTTCTTCCTCTGGCCCGACCCCGGATTTGATCCTAAGATCTTATGTCTCGTCAGTAACAGCCCAGAGTTGAGGTTGGAACCTCGAAGGGGGTGCCCACTGGAGCAGGTTCTTAGTTTATAGTTCTACTTGCAAGACGGCTTGACCCTTCGATCACTAAAAAAAAGCTTTTGATCTTAATAAATTTTGAGTTAGATACGTTTCCGCTAGACTAAAGGGGCAGTCAAAACCCCTGCGATGCGGTCACTATTACAATATGCATAATACCAAAATGCGGCGTAGAAGTATTATTGTTCTAGTCCATTTTCATATACCTACGGATAAACTTAATAACTTTGCACATAACAAAGTAAATAACGAGTGAAACAAACCTCCATTATTTCTTATTACATGATAAAACATTCAGAAATGCTTACACGAGCTACCCGTGTTACAGCTACAAGAGGGTACGCAACAATGTTCTCACAATGACGAAGTAATAATTCAGGAATAGTTTGGGCTGCGACACGTCAGTCCTTGCTCAGCAGTGCGCCGACAAATTTAATCTTCGCCAAAACAAACAACACCTTTGTAAACCACGGGAATTGTAACCCATCCGTGTTACCTGTGAGTATTCTGAGTATGCGAGTGTGATGTTGTTCCTATGTTGATTTGATATTGTTGTTTCATTATGGGACTTTACTAATCACACTTGGGTATGCAAGGTTTGAAGTAATCAGTGTATAATTATTAATTAATTGACTGCATGTTTGGCGCATTGGTGGACTCGCTTGCTATTAGAATAGTTTATAAAGGATAGTTGACTAGCTAAATCTGATTTTATACTGTCCGTCATTTACTATTTTTTATTTTTTTACTAGCGTGCCCCGCGGTTTTACCCGCGTTAAACTTTATAAATTATCACAGCTACTCCCCCGTAGGTGGTAGCGTGATAATATGTAGCCTATATGTTGACCCGACCTCTTAGTAATATTCATGCAAAATTTGAAGCAAAACCATGCAGTACTTTTGAGTTTAGCTCGGACATACATACAGACAAACAGAAAAACATCTAAAATATCCTTTTTAATAATATATTAGTATCCTTTAAAAAAAATAATCAATGTAAAGTTTTGACTTTCCTACGATTGTATTATATGTATAGATTTTATTTAGAAACAAACAGTCTTATGTTTACAAAATCAATTTATAGACAGAAATAGAAATATTGTCTGCAAGACAAATAGTTTAGTATCGTTAGTAATATAATAAAGAGCAAGTTTTATATGATGATAGGTTGTTGCTTGCTATAGACACTTACCTTGACCTGCTTTTTACTGGAATACTTCATAGAAGACAGCAGACTACCTATAAAGCAGAGCTCATGCTGTCCGTAATATCGACAGTAAGTGTCCTCTTCGTCCAATTTCTACGACGGCGGCCAGTCTTAATAGGGACTAGCCATCTACGAGTGACACATTAAAGTGCACATGTGTGTGCGCAAACATAGGAGCACGATGTATTTCATCACTGTCATGATGCTTTTGATGGGCGTGGTTGGTAAATGCTCGGCTTTCACGCCACAGTTCGTAGATTCGATTCCCAACCAGGAGGCAGATGTTTGTGTGCATGGCGGTTTGTCCTGAGTCAAAATCCATTATGATATGTGTTTACAAAAGAAATGTAGTATATGTAGTATACATATCAGTTAACTGGTTTCCACAGTACAAGTTTTGTTTAGTTTGGGCACAGATGGTAGAGTGTTAATAATGTTTCAGGATTTTATTACCATTATAATTCGATGGAACGACTGGAGATACAATCGTGCTCTCCCAGGCACGGGGGTATATAAATACCGCCAACTCCCAGACTCCTGGCTGATTCAAAAAATTTTGTCTTTATAGAATAATCCAAAAATTTATTTCTCTCTCTGTACTCAGGATTTGAACCCAGCACCTCATTATCTGCGGTTGAAAACAGTACCGCTAGACCAACGTAATTATACAAAGGTTCAAAGTAACCGACACGTCCAATTATGAAGTTTAAATAATTTACTGCATGTGTGGCACAGTGGTTGACCCGTTTGCTACGAGAATACTTTATACAGGACAGCAGAATAGCTAAAGATAAGAAGAAGAAGAAGTACCATTTATTGCATAAATAATATACAAAGTACAGTATGCATTGAACCTCATTTTTGCAATTACGGACAATTACAAATTGTCCGTAATTAAATTCAATTCAAATATTTTATTTCAGATAAAAATATTCATTATAAGCGTGTTTTAATATATTAGTTATCTAAAGAAATTTATTGGAAAATAAAGAAATACATATTTAAATAATTAACTTAACTTATAAGAAACAGAAAAATATCAGCTAAATTAACTATAACAACTAACTACTATAACTAAGTTATAGGGCGTCGTAGAATTCCTCCGCATCGTCGGGAGGTAATCATTATAATGATTTTTAAGTTCAAGTCCTTTATTGTTTTCATGTGTACAAATAGGTGTTTAAATATAAAAGTAAGTAACAAACATGAACCCTGTCAACACCCTGACAGGGTTCATATTTGTTACTTACTTAAAATACAAATACATTTTTTTTGTGATTCTAATTCGAATTTAATTAGATTTAGAGCACTTTTTTTCATTATAGTTAGAATCTGTTAGTATAACTTAGCCTAATACTAACATCAAATGTGTTGGTATCAATTTCATTCAGAATTAATTAAATTAAGGGTGTCTGGACTCTTAACTACCTGCGTAAAAGGGGAGAGTCCCACCAGTCTGAAAACACATTCAGGATGCCATTGGAGGTGAAGCGCAAGCGCTGCATCATGGAAGCGCAACGCCGCCGCACGATCTAGTTTATGCAATAAGAAAGAGAAAGTTTTATAGACGGATAGGTTTTGCTTCCTATAGACAATTAACTTCATCCGATTCTTACTAGAGTAATTTATAAAAGATAGCAGACTAGCTAAATTCAGACTCATGTTATGTGTAATACCGGTGGTAAAGTTAGACCAACGTGAAACCTAAGTTTAAGTGCCAGTTGACGGGCCTGTTGGCGTGGCTGGCAAATGCTTGCTTTTCACTCCGGAGGTCGTGGGTTCGTTTTCCACACAGGACAGATATTTTTGCGCATGAACATGTCTGTTTGTCTTGAGTCTGGGTGTAATTATCTATATAAGTATGTATTTACCAAAGAAAATTTGTATATGTAGTATATCAGTTATCTGGTTTCCATAGTACAAGCCCTGCTTAGTTTGGGTTCAGATGGCCGTGTGTAAATAATGTCCCAGGACAATATTATTATTTACTAGCTGCGCCCCGCGGTTTTACCCGCGTTAAACTTTATAAATTGTCACAAAGTCAAAGTCAAAGGTACTTTATTCCGTTAAAATTTTACATGTATGTGGAATCGTCATATTTTTTACCCTACCGTGCAGTGCATGACGTGGCAGCTACTGAGAAACATTGCCAGAAAACTCAGTAGGAATCCTATTTTAAAATAAAATAAACTTAAGATTAATTACAATCATGTGTGTTGAATCAGAACAACTCAGTCCCAAGCACTTTTATCACTTAATAATCAGAAATTTTGTAATATGCCCTACTACACAATTTATCTTTAATAATTATTTTAAACTTATTCGTAGACAATTCTCTAATATCATTGGGAAGTTTGTTATAGAATCTTATACATTGCCCCATAAAAGAGTTACTTATTTTGTGGAGACGGGTAGTATGCAATATGAGATTATTCTTATATCTAGTATTTACATTATGTGTATTGCTCCTTTTATAGAAGGAATCGATATTTTTATGCACATATAGTACGTTTTCATATATATACTGAGATGGTACAGTTAGAATGTTGACCTCTTTGAACTTTACTCTTAGAGACACTCTCGGGCCAAGATTATAGATAGCTCTTACAGCTCTTTTTTGCAATATAAAGCTCCTCCCCCGTAGGTGATAGCGTGATAATATGTAGCCTATATGTTGACCCGACCTCTTCGTGATATTCATGCAAAATTTTAAGTAAATCCATGCAGTACTATTTGAGTTCAACAAACTATATTCTTGGCTTCGATATCGATTGCAGATCACGCTCCACGTATCCTTTTAAAAAAATATTCAATGTACAGTTTTGAGTTTCCTACGATTTTATTATATGTATAGATCATTACTAAGTAACCGACATCCAATTATTAAGATTAAGTGATTGTACGTGTGGCGCAGTGGTTAATCCGCTTTTGACTAGAGTACTTTATAAAAGACAGCAGACTAGCTAAAGTCAGCCTCATGTTGTTTGTTATATCAGAGTTATCATACTAATATTATAAAGGTGAAAGTTTGTGAGTGTTTATGTTTGTTACTCCTTCACGTAAAAACCACTGAACGGATTGCATTGAAACTTTGTAGTAATATAGCTTATACAACATGTAACGTAATTAACGCACACCCTTAAACACCCTAATTAGAATATTATGTTGTAATCATAATACATACACTGAATTTTTAATGTAACATGTATATACATTGTTATTTATTAAATTAGTTTCTTGGAATAAAATTTATTTTTCTTTATTTTGTATTAAATGATGGATTTTGTATGAATACAAATAAAACTGCGATTTTAAAGTCTTATTAGTTTGAATTACGGTCCATTTAAATTTGTTTTAAGTGTACAGGGTTAATATTATTATGACAATAATTGACGGTCACCGTAGCCTAGTTGGTAGTGCTCCTGCCTACGAAGCTGGTGGTCCTGGGTTCGAATCCCGGTAAGTGCAAATATTAGTGTGATGAACACGAATATTTGTTTCTGAGTCATGGATGTTTTCTATGTATATAAGTATTTATATATCTATATAAGTATGTATATCGTCGCCTGGTACCCATAGTACAAGCTTTGCTTAGTTTGGGGCTACGATGATCTGTGTGACATTGTCCCTAGATATATTATTATATATATTATTATAATTTGCGTAGTTTTGATTATTTTGGAATAAAAAATTACCTATATTAAAAATGATATAAATCGATTCAGTAAACGATTCTGAACAAACTATTTTCAGGATGTGCGTAAATTAAGTTACATGTTGTATATCTGAATAACACATATGCTATAATTTATAAAGTTTAACGCGGGTAAAACTGCGGGGAACAAACAGCTTATTGATTATATGTATATACACAATTTTTATGTAATTCCTATCCAATTATAAACATTAAGTAATTGCATTGGTTGAATTGGTTGACCTGTTATTCCTATCCAAATATAAAATTTAAGTAATTGCATTGGTTGAACTGTTTGGGACGAGAGTACTTAACACAGGACAGCAAAGTGTCTAAAGCATAGGTCCTTTACCGAATTCCACTAGGGGGTCATTAGTGATGCTGTGTGGTGGTGGTGACCTTGGGGTATGGACAAATCGTCTAAGTGAACGGGCAGCAGCGTTTTTCTTTGAATGATGACCATCAAACTGCGATCGCGAACCCGTCTGCCAAGCGTGGCGATTATGGCATATCCCCCCACTCTTTGGAGAGGTTTTTGTCCCGCAGTGGACATACTTCGGGTCACATGATGAAAAAATGTATCTGCCATACACTCGCATTAGCTATCTATTATAATACCCTCCTTAAAGGGTAAAAAGGGATTAAATTATTGGTTGAGGCGAAAAAGAGTTAAAAGGTAATATAATAGATAGAATGAATTTAATTAATTCCTATATACTACATACCAAATGATGTCTGAAAAGACACCTACACCTAATATTATATCCATCAGAATCTTCTCCGCAATAGCTAAGTTTCGGCTCCGAAGGCTGACTAACCCTCTACAAGGCGACCGGCAATCAATATCCGAGGTACACTCCACAAATATTAACTTCTAGCCAATGTGCACGGAATCTACCTCTATCCCATTTTCAAGGGGTTTTGGTAATACTATTATTAAAGACATCCGCTTTCAGACTAATATTATAAAGGTGAAAGTTTGTATATTAAAATGTACCATTAATGAACTTATACAAATAGATTGTTAGGTCGTGTCGAATATTTGAAGATCATTCATTCATAAAGAATAATAATTTAATTTATGGTTTAGTTAAATAGATAACCTCTTAAAGTTTATGCTAATTGCATAAGGATGGATCTTTAACAAAGAAAAATTTAATGATGTATGTACTCTTTCAATTAAATAAGAAGGAAATGATCTAATTTGATTTGTATTTTAAGATGGCGGATTTAAGACATTAAGGGTACAGAATTAAAGTCTGCCACCCCTCCCCTCCCTTCTGTCCACTTATTTTAGTTTGTCTTAATATGCGTACATTATACATGTAACATGTTGTAACATGTTATATGTATAATGTATATGTATAATATATATAAGTAAACTATGTATAGTTTTAAAGTCCACGTGAATAAAACCTTTTTATTTTATAATTATTTATGCATATTTGTGAAATAAGTACAAATAATCCAATCTAAGTTATAATCATACGAGAACAATAGTTTGTGATCATGTCTACATGTTTTCCCTACATATGTAGAGCGAAACAGACTATTTTAGAATATTTAGGCTAATAGGCATGCAGGCTGTTGGTGAAGACCTAATCTCGCAGATTAGTGCGTCTCGGTGCACATAGCTCATGTAATTGTGATCTGCTCAAGACAACGTTAGTTATTTGATATATTAGAATAATGTTGGCCCACTTGGATTATTATTCTCTGTGTAATACTGTTACGATTTTACCATGATAGATTAGAATTGTTAACATAAGTACTTTATATATATATATATGTATATAAAGTGGAGGCTTGTCCAGCAGTGGACTTATTTGGCTGTAATGATGATGATGATGATGATATAAAGTACTAATCATTCTCAGAAGCAACCCAGAGTTAGTAAGTTGGTATTACAGCATCGGGTCTTCAATGAGATGTAAAATCTGATCTCTCTCAAGTCGTGTTGCTTATTGCGTACTTTCATAGTTCGCTTTATTATTATGTTCTTAAGTATTCATTTCTGTACTTAAGATACCGCATTATAGGAGCTTTTTCCGCTACTCATCAGCTTTAAAAATCTCAAAGTTTGGTCCTTTCCTCCTCCATCCCCATCGCTAAGAAATGCCATCTGGCTGTACGCTGTCGCAGGCGACACTGTATTGTTTTACTCTGCACTAGTCCGAATGCAATCTACGACCATCTCCAAACTTCCGTGAATGCTTTAGTTATGCGTCCCCCACATTTGGCGTGCGCGATCCTCGGGCGTGCGAGCTGCACGGACGCAGCGCGCGCGCTGCGCGAGCGTCGAGTGTTGCCGCCGTGTGACGTGCACGCAGCGTGCGCGCAACGCGCGCGCGGCGCGCTCGCGACGCTCGAGTCGCGTTCTTGACCTTTCGCCCGCTATCCCCGCCGCCCGCTACTGTATCGGTCAGTCACATGATTAAACGCCAAGGCGAGCGCCGCGCGCGCGTTGCGCGCACGCTGCGTGCACGTCACACGGCGGCAACACTCGACGCTCGCGCAGCGCGCGTGTAGCGCGCGCGCTGCGTCCGTGCAGCTCGCACGCCCGAGGATCGCGCACGCCAAATGTGGGGGACGCCTTAGGCGAATGCTTCAAAAAGTGTAGGACCAAGGAGAAACCCACAAAACTGTCACCGTGCAAGAAAATTTCCATCCATTAATCGAATCAGTCCAAATGTTTAGACAAGGACTGCCAAATATTTGTATGTGACCCTTGACCAAAAATTAAACTTCAGTGTCATGCGTAATCGCGCCAAATTTGATCTTGGTTGTCATCACTGCCTCCCGCATGCGCGCAGTGATAATATGTCCCTTGCTGACATGACCTACGCAGGTCCAGTGTATGTACACGCCACTATTGTGACAACGCTTTGTAATTGTTTAATGCGAGGCCTTTCAGGATTGTCGCAGACGATCTGGATGACGATTCCACGATTTATCTAGATACCCTCGTGACTCTGCACACATTCCGATTTATCGTACTCACCGGCCAAATAATAATACCACCGTGAACTCACGACGACCAGCATGCCCTCCATGACCCTCAGTTTGCATTCGTAACGAGGAAATACCCCCTTTCATTCTCAATAGAATGAGCGACGCGCGTCTTCGAGCGTTAAAGTAAGCTCTAAATTTATATGGTCGAAGATGGAATTTTTTTATATAAGAGGGCGAGAAACGAGCAAGTGGGTCACCTGATGGTAAGTGAAAACCGTCCATGGACACTCGCAATACAAGAGGAGTCGCGGGTGCGTTGTCGGCCTTTAAAAGTCGGTAAACAAGTGTTCTGACTCTTCCTCCCACCCCGATGAGATGAGTTCTGGCGACCTTACTCACATGCAGAAAAACACCATTAAGTTATTAATGTTATTATTAAAGAATGTCTTCTTTAAGGTGGAGGTACTTCCCCAGTCGGCCTGCTCTTTGAGCGAATGAACGCTGTGCGCTATGCTACTTGTTGCACAACACGTAGCTCAAACCGACGCCATTAATCATTTACAACCCAGAGTTGAGACTTGAACCTAAAAATGGGGGCCCTCTTGTGCTGATTACCTAGTTTGTAGTCTTATTTACTAGATAGATTGAGCCCCTATTCGCCTCTATAGTCTAGGGAAGCTCTTAAAGCTTTCTAGGCTAACTGTTGTCGCGTATAAATCCGGATGGATGTCCATTAAATTGAATGGGCGCTATAGATGGTACCCGGACTCATACGGGTACATTGAGGTTAGATAAAATGTCGAATATTGTCTCAGTAGATTGCATCAGACCTTTGGTTCAATAGACCTCTTGCTGGGTATGTTGAACATGAACTCTGGGGATCTATGTACATACATACGGGATGGCTTAATAGTATTAGTGAAAGTATAGGATTATATGCTGGATTTACTAGATATAGAGCTGTTACTTAAGGTATTCTATGTTTGGTACGGAGTGCTCAAAACTTTTTTGTTTCAATCTGATGGTAGCATTTGAATAAAACTGAAAGTTAAACAGTAAACACTACACAAACCATTTTTATAAAGTATTGTTAATGTTTTGCATAATAAATATAGTCACTCGCAAATGTTAGCTACATTCTTTGCCTAGATAAAGTTTCACAAAATTCTACTGAATTATGAGCAAAATTTTCCAAGAGTTTTCCTCCTTTTTAAAAACTTTCAGATATGAGTAGTTGGATGAGACTAATAACGACGTAATAATATACGATAGATAAGATGAAATTAAAAAAAAATGTACAGAAGCCAGCACATCCAGCTACCCCAATCTGTCAAAATTCTTTTATAGATTTTCAACTTTATCACATGAGCATAAGGTTAACATTAAATTGGGAAAATTTGACAGATTGGGGTAGCTTGATGTACTGGCGTCTGTACATTTGTGCACGTCAACAAAGACGCACAATGATTTTACCAAGATTACAAATATGTTGCTTTTTTTTGTTTATTGTATATTCATATTTAAAAAAATAAGTGTCTACTTCTACTATTTACCTATCTCTTCAATGGCCCTAAAAAAAAATAGATTTATTTTCAGTTTCTTACATTGTGGTTCATAGTAATGGTTGGGGCATTCCTTTTAAGTAATAAAATACCTGTGTTAGGATGCCCCGCTCTTCACATTATACTTACTCGTAAAACAAAAAGAGAAAATTTAAATAAACTAGGACATAATAAATAATATTCTAATTGAGATGTTATGAAATAAACTAATGAAGTGGGTTAATTTTGGGTGTATAGAATGTGGAAATGAAACGTGAGGGTCTTTGTGTGTGGTGTATGTATGTGCCTGCGTGCGTGCATGTATGTGTGTATGTTTGTGTGTACTTAATTTCACAAAAAAGTTATACCTACATGATAAAAAAATATTTTTTTGCATTCAAAATAAACTGCTGTGTGGTGACGGGAACAAATATCAGAATCAGAATATCATCACCCCATCTCATCCCGTGGGGGGCGTAGAAGTCGACCCGAGGGAATATCTACCAGAGGGTGGGCAGCAGCTTCCTTCTGATTACTATGACCATCTTACTGCGATCGCCAACCCGCCTGCCAAGCGTGGCGATTATGGCATATCCCGCCAAGACGATTCTTGAGGGAGGCTTGTCCAGCAGTGGACTTATTTAGCTGTAATGATGATTCAAAATAATAGAAGAGACACTATTAACTACTACTAATAAACTAAAATCATTTAAGTTTCATTAGTTCATTTTATTTTAGTTCATTACAACATTTTAGTAAAATGTTCTATATAAATTCGGGAGGTAAACGAATAAACTAGGGTGGAATAGCCACTTCATACAATTATTTTCCACTTTTATAGCTAGGAGAAATTATTATTTAGTTTATTGAGATATACACGAACATCACGACACATCCTAACAAGTAACTATGGTGAGCGTAATCTAGTTGTCACTTAATTACATATGTCTGTCCTTGTTTATAACATTAGGATAATACGATTATTTTGAGGGCCACGGAATTATTACAACGGTGATATGAGGGAAAACCTGAGTTAATAAATTTAAGATGAGCAAATTGTATTTACCCTTTAAGCGAGCACGACATGTTTTAGGAGCTTTTTCTATTATCTAAGGGTCAGGTTCCTCTTTCCAGGTGGGCTTCATTTGGCCTAGTCCATGTATACATTTTTAGATAACTTCTGCTACCTATGAATCAGCTATCTGAGAAATTTCAGCGTAATAAGGGAAGAACTAGTGTTAGAAATTTCAATTTAAGTAACTGACCTTCGTTTTTTATCTATTAAGTATATACTTAGTTAAGATAAAACCGGCCAAGTGCGACTCGGACTCGCGCACGAAGGGTTCCATACCATTATCTATAAAAACGATCAAAACATTGTTGTAGGCTCCCATACAACAAACGTGAATTTTATATTTATTTTATTTTCTTGTGTAGTATTTGTTATTATAGCGGCTACAGAAATACATCATCTGTGAAAATTTCAACTGTCTAACTATCACGGTTCATGAGATACAGCCCGGTGACAGACGGACAGACAGACAGACAGCGAAGTCTTAGTAATACGGTCCCGTTTTACCCTTTGGGTACGGAACCCTAAAAATGGACAACTTTAAGGACATTATCAATTTGTCGCTTTCCATAAAACCTTGGCGTCTAGACCAATAATAACACTTCCATCGCTAAATATTCATACATGCAAGCTTGCTGAAGACACTCAGTGCATCTGTTACATCATGACCCCAACATACAATAATAAGTACAGAGTTATATAGGCTGAGTAATTATTATACAAATTTAACAATGTCTATCAAAATAAGAAAGACCATGACTGTACAATCCTGTGTAGATTGCTTTAGCTGCCTTCAAGGCATTGAGTCAAACCTTAATGTATAACTGCATTTTGTTTTGATGAGCTGCCATTAAAATGAACATAATGAACTCGAAATCGGTATACGAGCAGTGTGGAGGGAGTCCACCTTATAGAGTACACTTTTAGCATCTTATGGGGATGCTCATAACATCGTACATTTTTGTTCTAAAATAAGCCATGAGGATGCACCAAAAAACAATAAACTCACTTAAGTACCTACCAGAACCTATTACAATGACGTGACGGGTCTATACAGTTTAAATTTAATAAAGACATTTAAATGAAACCAATAATAAAGGTCGTTTATGAATATCTCACTGTACTGTAGCTTAACACATACCAGCTCACCAAATCCCAGTTATACACACACATACACATTCAAATGCATGTAGCATGTATTAGTTATGGTTTAATTTATAATATTTATTTACAATGTTACAAGGACCTACGACAATGACGCAACGAGTCTATACGGTAGGTACCAACTCAAACTCAACAAAAGTATTAGAACCAATCTTTATTCAAGGAGTATAGATATTTTGCAAATTGTATAAAATAACGTGTTTTACTTATTATCGATAGTTTCCGTTAGTATCATAATATATCTATTCGAAAGTTAATCATAGGTTTCCATTCAAGGAATAAAATGTTATTATTTTTAATTGTTATCGGGAGCGCCACTAAAAGGGGCGCTCCGAGGAATAAAAAAGGAGCGCCCCATTAGGAGCGCTTCAAAATAGGAGCGCTTCGAGCAAAATCTCAAAAGCAAAAATAAAAGTAGCTTATTAATTCTCATTGTACTGTAATCAACTACCAGTTGACCTAATCAAAATTATACATACACATTTACTCACATACATACTCAAATGCTTGTATTACCTACATAGTTGTGGTTTGGTATTATATAAGAATATTTAGTAACAATGTTGTGGTTTGGATATTAATCAACATTGTTAACGTTAATGCTGTAATTACTAAATTGTATAAATTCTTCTGGAGCTCAGTGTTTAGTGAGTCAACGTTATTGAATTCTATATTAGTATTTGTTTTCGTATTCAATGAATATTTTAAATACTTCACGCCGCAATAAATTAAAATACCTTTTTATGAAATGTGAGTCAACTGATGTTTGTGTGGGAACAGATTATTTTCTGTCTATTTTGCAAGTCGGTGCAAGATATTAATTTATTTGGCATTAATGTTGCTGTCTTAAACAACGTAGAACTCAAAAAATACCACGTGTATTTAAAAATGGTTGTTAAAAATAACGGCTTACATTAAATAATATGCTTAAATGCGGCTAACATTAATTAAGTTCATAACATCAGCGGTATAATACGTTGCTGCACAAACCTGATTATTTTTTAACTAAAATTTCTTTAACTGTTTATCTTGATCTTATCAAAATTCCAAACAACTTATTTAGGAGGGCGGTAAACTCAAATTTGGTATAAGTACCCACTTTCTAGGTTAATCCTACTAATAGATATTATAAACGCGAAAGTTTGTAAGTATGGATGGATGTTTGTTACTCTTTCACGTAAAAACTACGGAATGGATTTTAATGAAACTTTACGATAGTATAGCTTATACTTCAAAATAACAATTAGGCTACAATTTATAAAGATATTGTGTGAATTGTCCAATGACGATAAGTGTCAAGTAAGTAGGAAAAAATCTACCATCTGCGAGCTATTCTGGCGTGCACTGTAAAAACCGCTAGAGATATACGTCCGACTAATATAATAAATGCGAAAGTTTGTGAGTATAGATGTATGTTTGTTACTTTTTTACGCCAACTCTCTCCACTTTTTTAACGCGGGTGAAACCGCGGGGCACAGCTAGTATAAAATATGACAGAGTCGTGATAGTAACTACACGCGCTATCCGCGCAAGTTTCTCGCTCCCGTACTAGAAACTACGAGTAGCTAAGGGATAAATATCTGTATTAAAATATGTCGTGCTAGTACTGCGTTTTGAATGACTATGAGTTGAATGCAGATTTGAAGTGATTTATAAGCGAAAAATGCACTAAACCTTACTCCTTGATAAGGCGGCTCCGGCTTTCACAACAGAAAGGTGGGAAATTAATGTTTTCTAACCCGTTAATATGGCCGTGTTCAAATAATATGAGGAGCCATTTTTTTCTGGGACATTATTTACACATGGCCATCGGATCCCAAACTAAGCAGACCTTGTACTATTGAAACCAGATAAATAATATTCTACATTATTATACTACTTTTCTTTTGTAAATACATATTTATATAGATAATTACACCCAGACTCAGGACGAACAGGCATTTTCTGCACACAAATATCTGTCCTGGGTGGGAATCGAAACCACGATCTCCAGCGTGAAAAACAAACTTTCGCCAACCACTCCAACATATAAAATATATATTTATTTGACCCCAAAATTGTCACATCAATTAAATAACAATACGGTTTACAAGCTTTTACAAATGGCGGCCTTATCGCTAGATGCGATCTCTTCCGGGCAACCGTTAAATGGACCACGATTAAAAAAGATGTACTTGAATATTGTTGCCACAGTTAGTGAAAGGAAGTCTTTTTCTTTTTTGTTCTTTATGTACTTTAAAGCTTTTAGTAATAAATGTTACGTGAAAGTGACAAACAAGTAATTAAGCGTCTGAAATATTTCTTACATTTTATTTTAAACGACAGATGGGTTGACGGATTTAGTTCGAAGATTTCAAAACTGTATTAATTATAGAATTTCATATAATATATAGGATGGCAAACGAGCAAGTGGGTCACCTAATGGTAAGTGGTCACCGTCGCCCAGGGACACTCGCAGCACCAGAGTAGCCGCAAGTGCGTTGCCGGCCTAATAAAAAGATATAAAATTAAATTGTTTTGATGACTAAACCTTTGAATGAGATTAACGTTCTTACGCTCTAAAAGCAAAACCTTACAGACTACACTGCGGTTGTCATTATTATGTTAATATTATGGTATTGGATGTCATAAAGCTCATCGCGGGGGCAACCAGACCCTATGACGCCTGTGTTGCAAGCGTCACAGGGTCAGGTAATGACAAGATAACCAAAACAATATTTTTATTACTTCTGATGCGGTTCATAAAAATTATCAATTTTAAAATATATTGCATACAATGTGCGCAATACGAATAATCAATATTCTCATCATAATTCTATATACTAAACTAACAAATACTTTGTAAGTCTAAAATATTAGTTTAGCAGATATTTTAAGTAATTAGTCACAATTTTCCGGAATAAGAATCGATATTGAATAACTGGTTACTAGAATTAAGCAGTTAAAATAAATTTAATTGTAAATACGTTGCGTTTTTAAATCCGTATATCAATAAAATGTTTGTCATTATTATTTAACGATCTAGACAGTCTATTTTCCCGAGATTGTTACCTTTTGTTACCCCTAATTGTTTACCTTAAATAAAATAACTCTTACGCGTAATTTTATATTCCATCTGATATTATTTAGATAAAGGCCGGACGGGCCGGTTGGCGTGGTTGGTAAATGCTTGCCTTTCACGCCACGGGTCGTGGGTTCGATTCCCACCCAGGACAGATAATAATATTTGTGTGTATGAACATGTCTGTTTGTCCATAGTCTGGGTGTAATTTGACTGTACGTGCGGCGCAGTGGCTATGACAGTCGCCTCGCCACTTCGTGTCCCGGATTCGAATCCCGTGCAGGACAACTATTTGTGTGACCCATAAATAGTTGTTCTGAGTCTGGATGTACTTTGTGTCCGTCAATTATATGTTTGTCAACTGCCCCGCGACACAGGGATTGAAATTCCCTAGTGCAGGCGTTGTCTTTAGAAAAAAATCATATCTATATAAGTATGTATTTACACAAGAAAAGTCGTATATGTAATATAACAGTTATCTGGTTTCCATAGTACAAACTCTGCTTGATGAATAATGTGTATTTTTTTAATATTAACTTATAATGTTTAATAAATTTTAAAATTATCAAAATGTATTTATATTTGTCATATTTCATACCTATATTTTGTTTGAGTATTACAAAACAGGGCCTTCGGCGAACACTATTTAAATAAATAATGCAAGCTTTTACTGAATTATATTCATGGACAAAACTGAGAGAAATCCCGTCCTTTATTAAAGTCAAGTTGTTTGCAGTTCCAAGGGAATGCTAATACCTACTTACAGTATATAAAACCTCATTTCCTTAACTCCAATAACTTTTATGCGATAAAAATTGCTGAGATTATTCCTCTTGAAGTTAAAATTAGCCAATCAGCTGTTGTTGGAAATAAGAATATTTATTCTTCTTACTCTATAAATATATGCTGCAAACTACGGACACGTTGACACGTGTACGACACGAGAGCTGAGAACTTTTTAGCATGACTACTTACTTACTTATCGTATGGGCAGTGGTTGCCCTAGTGTCAGAGTTCATCTAGCCGCCCAGTAGGCCTCTGACATGGCTTAACGACTGTTTCCTAATGGCTACAATCGGGACCGACAGCTTAACGTGCCATCCGAAGCACGGCGACGCTCATAAATTTTACCACTTTGGCGGTCACCAATCTATGGACTGACCGCGAGCCTAGTTGCTTAGCCTCGCCAATCACTTAGGGGCTGGCTATGACTTCATTATCGTGTTTTATCAACACTATAATAATATCAAGGCAGTGCTAATCTTTAGTAATAGTTTCTCACATTCAGCCCAGTGTAAAATGATAATATTAGTAAGACAAATAAACAAAATTTTACAAGCGAATTGCGTAAAATTGTTTACTGTGAAGATACGGAATAGATTCAACTAAATTTTTACTAAACCCTGAGAAACTATGAGTGACAAATCAATGTTACAAAATTATAGGCAGAAACAAAAAGAAATATATTTAGATATTCTTGAACGACTTAAATATTTTCATACAAGATGTACCTAAATATCTATGTTACTAGAAATAATATCTAATGTATACAACTATATTACTACAAACATGTTCTGACTATTTACAAGCGCTTTTTTAAAGTCTACGTGAATAAAAACCTTTTTTTTTTTTTCTTTTTTTTTTTATATTTAAAAGACTTATAGTAAATAGTTGCTAGACCATTGCCACTATAGTCATGAAAACAAAAGCTCACACTAAAAAAGTGACCTTGTTTTCTGTGAATTAGCACATTGAAATATTTAAATATAATAATCCTTCAATTTCGATGACATCTCGCTTCATCGATATAGTCTATCGCTAAAGGGTAACACGCTGCATTGTCACATACAGATCCAATCCCAACCTAATTCTGGGCTGTTAGACCCAGACGCAATTGAATTTACACCGCCACAGAGCTGTAGTATTTCTTACGCTTCAGTGACCTAATAATGGCCAGTGCGTCTGTCTCATGCATTTCATATGTATAAGTTTACCTAGCCTCCCAAAGGCCTGGTGCGGCGGAAAATAAGAGTTAAACATATAAATTGCGTCCAAAAAAATTAAGAAAGTATGCATTTTATATATTAATGTTAACAATTTATATTATTTATTTGATTTTTGTCAAAATACTTGATACATAACTTTAAAAGTTTATCTCTTTTTAAATATTATGCATAGAAAATATGAAAATATGCATTATGGGTTCGATTCCTGCACGCGGGGTACTTTACAAACATAATTGACGTATACAAAGTAGACCCAGACTCGGAACAACTGTCACACAAATAATTGACCTGAGCCTGGGCGTACTTTGTGGCCGTCAATTATATGTTTGTAAAGTTCCGCGCAACACAGGGATGTATTCCACTAATGCGATCGTTGTCTTTTAAAAAAGTAAAATTGTGAAATATTATTATACTCTTAAGTATCACCACGCAATGATGATAATAAATTTATTCATTTTCACACTATAAGATATTTTCATTACATTAACAAAATTTTAGATTTACATAATTTCACATAAAAAAATCTTATGTGGTAATGTTTAACAGGTTTACTGAGCCTCACACTAGGCCTCACTTCCCTTTGTCGTGAGGCCCAGTTCCTTCCTAGTTAGCGCTCGCTTCGTTGACTTTCAGTCTCCTTCGAGCACTCTACGAGTTAGCAGCCCTTGAGAATGGTCCGTGGAGGACTGAAACACGTGTTGGGTATCGTACTGGTGCATGTAATTTGCTTTTTTTATATTGTCCTTCTTGCATGTGCACATTTTTCCGCCCGCAAGTGTGTTTCAAATTGCATCCCAGCATGATTAAACTGACAATTAGCGGAATTAACACTACATATTGATTTTGAATGAGGATATAGAAAGGGCCTGGAATGATTATAGGAGAATGAAAGGAATTGTAAAAGATGTGGTGAACGAAAAGAAAAATGAACAAAAGGATAATTTTGATAGAAGGTTGTCGAAGGATTTTCAGACGAACATTAAGTTTTTCTGGAAATCCGTTAGATCAGTAAGAGGCATAACTCAAACCTCAGAACTGAAATCCATACGAGACCAAGATGGAAATATAGTGAAAGGGGAAGAATGCGTTTTAAAACGTTGGAAGGAGTATTTTGAAAGTTTGTATAAAAGAGGTGTAACAGAGAGTGAACGTAGTTCACTAAGTATAGACAAGAACAAATGTAAAGATGAAATTGGTATGGATGAGATTGTGAAAGCTATTAAGGGTATGAAATCAGGTAAGTCACCAGGGTATGACAGGATAACTTCCGAGATGCTGAAGGCTGGACATGGCGTCATAGCGAGTCAGCTGTGCAGCCTTTTCAATTTATGCTATACCACCGGCTAAATGCCAAGTGATTGGTGCAAGGCTGTCATCGTACCTCTTTACAAAGGGAAAGGCTCACGGCAAGACTGTAAAAACTATAGGGGCATTAGTCTGCTCAGCGTCGTTGGTAAGTTGTATGCAAAAGTATTGGTTGAAAGAGTTGTGAAAGAAACCGATGCGAAAATATGGGATGCACAGGCGGGTTTTCGGAAAGGAATGGGATGCACGGATCAGGTCTTTTCTCTGCGAAGCATAGTAGAGAAGTTTTTTGGAAAAACCAAAAGGTCTACTGTGCCTTCGTAGACTTAGAAAAGGCCTACGATAGGGTTTTGAGGAATGAGCTATGGTCGGTACTGTCCATGTATGGGTTGGATAACAACCTTGTTCAAGCACTGAAATCTCTTTATAGGGATTCCAGAGCTTGCGTGAGGATTAACGGGTCATACACCGAGTGGTTTAGCATCCCAAAGGGTGTTAGACAGGGATGTGTAGCGTCACCGTGGTTGTTTAACCTATTCATGGATAGCTGTTTAAAAGATTTGAAAGAAAGTGAAGGCGGTGTAAGAGTGAATGAGTTACTCATCAAATGTCTGCTTTACGTCGGCGGACGAGATGTAGGTGATGGTAACAAATATGCATGAATCTTTTGAAAGGAAAGGGATGAAAATGAATGTAGGTAAGACGAAAGTAATGGTATTTGAGAGGGATAAATATATGACAGCATGTAATATTGTGATTGGAGGAGAGAAAGTCAAACAGGTGAATGAGTTTGTATATTTGGGAACTTTGTTTACAAGAGATGGGAAATATGAAAAAGATATTGTTAGAAGAGTAAATGCGGGGAACAGAGTGAATGGGGCACTACACGCCTTTATGAGTAGCCGGCAAGTCTCAAAGAAGGCTCGACTAGCCGTGCACGATGGAGTGTTAGTGCCAACTTTAATGTATGGAAGTGAAAGTTGGCTATGGCAGAAAAAGAATGAAAGTAAACTAAATGCAGTAGAAATGAGAGCTCTGAGAAGTATGTGTGGTGTGACTTTGAGAAACAGAATTCAAAATACTGATGTAAGAGAGCGTTGTGGTGTGAAAGAGGATGTAGTCACAAAGATTGAAAAAGGCATGCTGAGATGGTTTGGCCATTTAGAAAGGATGAATGAAAGAAGATTGACCAAAGAAGTATACCTGGCCTGTGTGAGTGGGATAACCGGAAGGGGAAGACCACGTCGAACATTCTCTGACCAAATTGGAGATGTTCTCAAGAAAGGACAGGTCAGAAGTACCCTAAACCGGCGAGCATGTATGAAGAATATAATGACAGTAATCGAGGCAAAATAAGTACGCAAAGATCGTGTCAAATGGAAATCCGTTGTCTCTGCCTACCCTTCTGGGAAACAGGCGTGAGTCTATGTATGTATGTATATTGATTTTGTATTTTGATTGTTATGGATTTCCGCAAAGTAACGCCTGATTCCATTACTTATCCTTCCTAGTTATTAAATAATAGACATCATTTAACTAAAAGTGAAATCATATAAAAAAGAAATCAAAAGTAAAATTTAAATTAATAAGTAAAAATTAAATTAAAAATGACGATAAATTAAACTTGCACTGAAAAATGTATATGAAGAATATACATTTTCCAGTGCAAGTTTTAATTCACTCGGTGTAGGATTTCTTCATTCGATATTTATCAACACACGACATATCTATATTATACAATGTATTTACATGTTATAATATTAATACAATATGTACAAGGACTCATAAATAAATTGTAACAGCTAATGTTATACAGATAGTTTTGTATACAAAGAGTTTAAAAAGATGCGGAATCTCGGTGCATGAATTCGACTCGACTCGTTTATCCTAGTAGCATAGACTTTTCAAGGCGTACCTTGCTAGGTACGCCTTGAAAAGTGCCAAGCTAGCTAAATATAACAGGAAAACATTTTTTTTGAAGTTATAGCTAGATGCCGGCACCAGTCCGGAAGTGATCGGCGAGGTTAAGCAACTAGTCTCGCGGTCAGACCATAGATGGATGACCACCAAAGGTTTAATTTCTGAACGTCTGTGCTTCGGAGGGCATGTTAAGCTGTCGGTCCCGTTTGTAGTCATTAGACAACAGTCGTTAAGACATGTCAGAGGCCTACAGGGTGGCTTGAACAACTTTGACACTAGGGTAACCACTGCCCATACGATAAATAGTAAGTACCACAAGCTCTGTATATTTTTACATCATCATTTCATTACTCACACCATGAAGATATCGTCTGCTTAGGTACATGTTAGTGTTGTTGCAATCTCATTCTCATATGACTTACGTTACCTACATATTAACTTACTAAACTTCGTAACATCGTCACTTGTTACTCGTATCCAACTTAAGTTATCTAATAGTTTGTTAACTGCTGTTCAACTATTAACTGCATAATAAGTTAACGGACAGTCAAATTAAGATGCACTCACCGTGATCCTGTTATTTCTAACATTGCACTCTTGGGCTAACGAACTAAAATTAACTTTGAGCAGACCTGTATCACCTGGTACTTTCAATGCAACTGTACTAGTACTGCAAAGTGTCCAGCGCGATTGTTATTACTTAGGCGCGGGGAAAATAAAACGATAACTATTGGAAGGGATAAAGTATAATAAATGAATAAATTTTAATATATTATGCCCAGTATACTTTTAACTAAAATAAAATCGTTTATTTACAAAACTCAGGTTATATATTTATAATAAATGTGCACTGTGTTCTACAACAAGGTGGACAAATTCTTGTCATAGGACATTATCAAGTTAATTGAGTTTTCATATTATATGATTACGTACTTGAGAATGTTTTTAAAAGCTTTCTAACCATTCTCAAACAAGAGAGAGCTTACAAATCTGTACTTTGCTTACGATATAGTGCTCTTCTCCTCAACCTCAGGTTCAGAACTCTTGAATATTCTGCAAAATCTGAGTTCTGCAAGACGTCTAAAGATTAAACTTCAGATTAACCGAATAAAAAGCTGCTAATGACCAACATCCCGAATAGTAGTGGTATATGGCATTGCTATACACATACATACATAGACTCACACCTGCCTTCCAGAGGGGTAGGCAGAGACAACGGACTTCCATTTGTCACGATCCTTGCATTGCACTATGTTAATGAATCTATACTTGATAGTTTCCTTCTCTTTAGCTGATGTTGGCAAAAATAATCCCAGGCTGCAGTGGGACTCGGCTGGACATGTTTGGGCTCAAGCGGAGATGGCGTGGAGACCTGAAATCAATTTATAACGATTAGCCTGAAAATTACAAAAAGGATGAAAATGTTTTCACATTTTCTTCCTATTTAAATAAAGGCTAGGGCACAAATACAAAAAAATATATATACAAGTTCATTTATTTTGAGATATTTCAAGTCAGTATCTGGTATAGCTTTTTATTACAACCACCTCTACCATGAACTTTATTACGTAATTCACATCACTATTTATTAATAATTTGACTTCCACTGTATTTAAGCTGCCTGTTCACCGATGCGGTGAGAGACAGCGCGGAGCGTGGAGTAATGCGGAGCTGGTTTATGCACTGTGTTTGTCCATAGACGCGGAGCTAGCTAGCGGAGCGTATCGAGAAAGTAATGCTAAGAGTTGTTGCGGACTGTGTTTTTCCATACATGGAGTACGCGACGAGTCATTTGAGGTGCCACGGCGGGCGATCGGTTTAGTTCTACGCGAAAAATCACTGGAAGCAAACAGGCTATCAAAAAAAATTATAAGATACTGCCTCACATTGCTCGATTAAGAAGAGTTGGAGTCAGAAGAGACCAAATCACTTACCGTCTACCATTTGCCCTACCTGCTCTTCTTTCTCGCATACTTGTTCCGCTTCCCTGTTTTGTATGAATTTTTAAACATTTTGCAACTCCCAGTCCATTGAAGAGGAGTGGGGATTTTATGCAATTCGTTCGCCCACCTCGTTACGCTCCAGTGGACAGGCAACCTAAGAGTGTTTCTTGTATAAATTAATGAATAATGTTGAAAGAGACAGAATTTATTGAAAGAATTGTGTTCTATAAAATAATATTATACAATTAGTAATTTAACGCACAATGTATTGCTATAACATAATGAAACTTTACTTATTAATAATATTACACGACACAGAAGTAAACAAACTATTTTAATACAAAAATAAGGTAAATCGAAACAAAATTATTTCTGTAATAAAATGAGATAAATATTATTTCTTTTACTTTGTCGTAAAGGAAGTGGTTGTTCAACCACCCATTATGCCTCTGACATGGCTTTAAATCGATTTTCAAATTGCCACATCCGCAACTGCCCGCTTAGCATGCCTTTCGGAGTAAATAAAAACACTATTACGGTCACCCATACACAGAACGTACGACCTAGGTGTTTAGCCTAGCCAAACGTAAGCAAGTGATAATTTACCATCAGTAGAAACCAGTAGAAAGACACAGATGTTAGGGTGCCGTGATATTCAATAAAAAAAAGGAAAACAACCTACGCCACGACAGTAGATACTTTTGACTTCATAAACTGCCCTACGTGCATATGTAATATAGACGGCCGTCATAATTATAGTGTTGGCACCGAAGACGTGTTTACTAGTTAATATTCTTTGTAAAGTTCCTAATATCAAGAACAAATTAATCTGCTGTAATCCTGTTATTATATTGTACGGATCATCTTAAGTTATTAACCCTGTTCTATTAACTTAAAGGGGTGAGTACTTAAACAATAATCAGTTGTATCGGCTTCCCAAAGATCAAACTGGAAAGTTTGACCCGTAAAATTGTAATACAGGATTCCTTAGAAGTATATTTTATTTTAATGCACCATAAAGCATATTTATATGCAGATAACGACATCCTGGGTCCAAATTCCGGGTCAAGTCAAATAGTAAAGTTGTGTTTTTTTAAGAATATGAATTTTAGGTGGTGAAGGCTAGGGGGCCGCACGCGTATTCCGAATTCCTGAACTGAAGGGGAAGGGCGCGGCGCGGCGTGTTGTCATCCCGTTGGGCAGCGAGCGATTACATTATAATAATTGGGATAAACATAAGTTATATAGGACTTCAATTGAAAAAAATATTAAGCAGGTACTCTGTAATAATTTAAGATAAATATTTCTATTAAAATTATTTCAAAAATAAAACATTTGTCTATTAAATAATTCGTTTAAAGCTTTTTCTTTTGACCGTTTTCAGGATTTTATATGATTGAGTAAACTATATTCTATCATGTTACCAATGAGCACATTCTTTAGATATATGTTATATTTTGTATAACATCGTTATTAATTTGTAAATACTTGTCCAAACTCAAATATTTATCCAAACAAACCAGGTTTTTCCTCTTTCCGCCGGTGACGCGCCTTAAAAGCCCGTTTAAAAGTTATTGGTGTTACATGCCAGAGTCTCGAAGAGCATGTAAAACCATTGGTTCTGTAACTGTCCTATTTCCAGATGTGTTAGCTAACCGTCTCATTGAATCATGCGAGTGAGGGAACTGAAAGTACACCTTGTTTGCGCACACGCTTGTGCACTAGTATATGTTCCATATGGATAGTCCCCATTGAGATTAGGTGCCATGCCCTAAATTCAAGACATTATTATACATTTTGTTGACAGGCGTTGCAGTTGACTTGACTAGACAGTTTATGTGCTACAGTTTACCTACGTTAGGATTATTTTAGGCATCTTAATGTTTATATTATTAATCGACCATAACATCATGTTACCACGGGTGACATTTCTGTGGTTATATAATGTAATGGTTGATTAAAATTTTCATAAATTGCATGTGTGAATGTAATATGATAAGTTATGTGAGTAGTGAAGCATTGAGTGTAAATAATATGTTCACACAGTGCTTTGTGCTTTTCGAAATTACAGTAGAAGCGATATTATGACTGTGAATGCAGAAAATCCGCGGCCATTTTGAAAAATAAATAAAATAATTTGTTATAAAATCATTTCAGATGAAAAATGCATTTAAAGTGTGAAAATTTCATGAATTGGTTCAAATAGATAAGGCTTATTAAATATACAATACGAATAGATATAAGGCTATCGCAGTATGATGATCTGTGTAAATAGAGACACGCTGCATTCTCTGGGAGATATTCCCTCGAGTCGTCTTCTACGCCCCTCATGTGATGAAATGGAGTAGAAATATTCTTTACCGTTAGCCACACTGAACTAATAAAACATAACTGTTTAAATAAAACGAAAGTAAAAAACCACACATTTTGACTATAGAAACATAAAACAAAATTAACTGAAGTAATAATATTTCATTACTTAATTAATAATATTTTTAAGATATATCTTAAAAGTACTGTAATAAACATCATCAAGAACTTTGTTTTGTGAATCAACATAAAACATAAAATTTAGACGACAATGATTTAATTTTTTTATTGTATTAAAAAAGTAAGGTTTGGCAATTATTCATCAAAAATTATATCTGATATACATAAGATTGTTTCATAAAAGTTTCTAATCGATTATTGACAAACTGATGTGTATTTCGTTAATCACGACAGTCGTATCTAATAAACCGTAATACATACGATTTTTAACACCGTTTATTTCTTTTGCTAGTGGACAACTGATAAGAAAGTATTATTAATTAAAAGTGTGACTCATCCAAAAGTATAATTTTTGATGTTTTTCCCCCACTTTAACAAAACGATGATCCGAAACTCTTCGATTTTTTTTTCTCTTTTGTTTAAATAATCGTCCATCACATCGACCCAATGCGACGTGAACAAACGTGAAATATTTTTATTTACCTAGTTTCACAATATTTTCTGTAAAATTAAGTGCTAAATACCATACCAAGTACCATATGTGCAAAATTATACGAAATAAACCATCAACCAACCTTTTTCATTCTTATACAATTATGGGTTCAGAAGGTTAACGTTTGGTATTGCATAAAATGCTTGCATAACCAATCTTTTTTATGTTAAATGTCAGTAATTTGATGAATATACTGGAAAATATGTGCCTATAATATTTCGTATCCAGAAATAGAAAATTTCCATCCAAAACTAACTGATAGTAACCACTTGATAGTATGGGGACTTCTGATTCGGTACTATATGATACAATCAGAGCCATCAATCATAAAAGGACCGTGACATTGAGTTAATCTATCGTCTTTATATCTGAAGGGTGTTTGCAGGATTTCGTTGCCAACCTATAATATTATTCAAGAAATTTCATAATTTATAGAATACTTCGTTCGCACTTATAGAGAAAATAAAAAAAGCTATGGGGAATAGACAAAACAAAAATAAAGTATACCAAAGCTATACAATTAATATAATGCATTGAGAATTTGGCTGTGTGGTTGACGGACAAGAAAAAATATATCACATCCCGTGGGGGGCGTAAAAAACTTCTTCTTTCTATATTTCTTTCTTTTTTTAAAGACGACGCCCGCGCTATGCAATCTAATCCTTGTGTCGCGGGGTACTTAACAAACATATAATAGCCGGACACAAATTACATCCAGGCTCAGAACAACTATTTATGGGTCACACAAATAGTTGTCCGGCGCGGGACTCGGACCCGCGACACGAAGTGGCGAGGCGACTGTCTTAGCCAAACTCGTCTCGAGGGAATATATGCCAGAGAATAGGCAGTAGCGTTTTCATGAGTACTATGGCTATTAAACTACATATATACATAACTATTTTAATATTTTTCTACAAGTATAGGCCGATCAGACGCTTTACTCATCTTGACCATATGGTTCGTATAAACTAATTATTTAACTAATGTTAAAAAGGAAAGTCGTAGAAGTACACAATAAAATACATTTACACAAACATTCATTCACATAAAGATAATATAGGAACCCTATTGAACCAAATGAAGACTATCCGATTAATTCCCAGTATCTGCTCCTAATGGATTTCTGCAATCTAAAGCCACTTGATGACAATGAGTACTGGAACGCGTCTTATGCTGTGTTCAGACGAATACAAGCACCCAAGTTGGAATATAGCGCACCCCTAGCCAAATCTGACATGGATGTCAGTTTATTTCAGACATTTCAGACCGCATAAATGTGTATGTGTATGACTATTACTTAAACTATTCCGATGGAACGGGCACGACCACAGAGAGAACATATGCGTGACGTTTTACTGTTGTTACTTCCACTAAATGGTAAAGACCAAAATTGCATTAGCATGTTTATGGAACAATGTTTTAGCAACCAACTATAAAAAGGTGCTAGTGTATGTAACGTGGACCGTAACGTTATTTTGCCGTAAACGCACAATATTTGTATAAAAAATACAGTGTAAAAACTGTTTTTAAAAAGGCTTTTAACTGTCGCGTGTTTTTTAGAACTATTTCTATGGAATAATATTTGACCACCAAATCTGACATGACCTTATCATTCCATATCCCTAAGGAGTTTGGTATACATTTATAGATAAACTAATAATATGATCTCAGCAATTTACATATTTTTGGTTTAGTATAGTAAATGAACAATTTTAGGTGCTCTATGAAATAAGTTTAAACGACTGGTTTTTTTAATAACTAACTGTGCAATACAGTAAACGACTAATTTCATAAGGGGTACATGATGGCAGTCGAAGTTAGATTTATTTTAGAAGCATCTTCATCATTATGATCGTCGTCATATCAACTGAAAGACGTCCACTGCTTGATAAAGGTCTCTCCCAAATATCACCATGATTGCCGCCTTGCGCTATGCAGCGGCTTTCAATGACCCTCACAAGATCATCAATTCATTTTGTACGGAACCTGCGCTCGCTACGTATTCCGGTACGTGGTTCACTCAAGCCTTTTTGCCTCAGCGGCCGTCGGTTTTACGAGTTATATGCTCCAGTTGTTTATCAACATGCAAAACTACTATATCTGATTTTGTGCTCCGTTTTTGACATATGAGTTTCTACACAAGTCTTATGGAAAGACAAGACGTTCAAACGAAGCACCATTGGTTATAACGACTTGCGGGCATCGGCCGGTAAATGGTAAATAATTGCATTCGAATACGAGAAGCGCGGTCTTCAATTAAATCGAAACACTTAGAAATCGATTCAATTCGAAATGCTTCAATGCGATGCTCGTAATCGAATTAAAATCGGATCTAACTCGATTCTAGGTGGATATTTTATTTTTCCTGCAGCTGTGTGGCGGGCAGTCGCTTTGGGAATTCCTTTGTGATTATTTTTAATTGGAAACAAACAATTGGAGACAAATTAGTTTTCTACTAATGTATTATCACTATAGAATACTAAATTCAGGCGAAATATTTTAGCCCAAAATGTGTTCCCTTTACAGTACACATGCTTGATAAAATATGAAGCTTTAAAATTATTACTACTGATTTTCGAATAATAAAATAGTTTCAGAATTTTGTTTATTAGGTTTAAGCTTGTTATCCATTTCCGTCCATTATCCAAACAAAGGATCATCAAAATCAGTTAATATACAAAGGAAAAATCACAAAAGATACATCACAAATATACATAAAAAACAAACAATTTAATTGAAAACCTCAATCTTTTCAGAAGGCGGTTAAAATTGGCCATATTCATATTGCCTTTGGCTAATTACTATGTGATATACTTTATCACAGAGGCGCTCATAGCCAGTGCTCTTACCGGCCCGTAAGGGATCGGCAAGGTTAAGCATCTAGGCACACCGTCAGTTTATAGACTGGTAATGGTCAAAGTGGTTTAAATTCAGAGCGTATCCGTGCTTTGGAAGGTACGTTAAGTATGGGCAGCCATACGGTAAAAGAAAACCTTCTCATATTATTGGTGAGAAACACAGAACTTCGTCGCACCAAGTTCTAGCCTAGCATATACTGTTATGCTGCAGTATGTCATAATAAAGTGAAATAATAGAGTTTAACTACAACGAAGTTACATATATCTATTAAAATTAAGTACGTTACTTAATAGTTTTTGTTTAATTCCTAATAATCAATTTGACGAGAAGTAGAACTTCTCGTCAAACTGTATCGCGTCTGTTGCGGGGAATTACATCGGCAATGAGTTTAAAACGACTAGGATTTGTCTTCACAAACACAGCTACTTCTAAGATATATAGACAAGGCAATGTTAATATCTTGTGATTTTGACTTGGAATTAAAGTAAGTTGTGAGTGAGGTCCGTGGCCAGGTCCTGAAGACATATACGGCCTACTTTAACAATTTTATTTTGCAACTATAATGTTGAGGCCTTACAGCTCCACGATCCTCTTTAATCTGTTCACAATAGCTCTGTAGTACAGACAACAATTTTATACTAGTGGAGCGCTCATCAATTTAGTAAAGTGAAATAAATATATGTACCTACTATATATTTTAATGTGAATAAATAAATATATAGTAAGTACATATATTTATTTATTCAAATTAAAAATTGTTTTCATGAAGCCATCTGCAGGTAATGTGCCGGAAGACTGATATTCACGTTGCCTGAAGTACATACCAGTATTTTGAAGCTGGTATGTGCTCCGGGCAACGCATAAATACATAAGTATAGTTTATGCGTTATATACATATAAAACTATTATTAGATTACGCATGAACAGAGAGCATTGCCGTAATAAATGTGACAAAGGAACGTTGTAATCCAAATGACATTAAGGATTTATGTCGGAATGATTAATTTCTTAAAAATGTATAATCATTTAAACTGTCTCCAATTTTTCCTACGGCGGCATAATAGGGGTTGAAAGCTTTTAATGAGAGATAAAGAAATTTCTTTACAATTGAAACTTTCGAGACAAAATCTAAAGCAGGCTGCCTTAGATTTTGTGTCGACCTTTTTAACGTTGGAAAGTAGTAAGACACGAATTTTGGAAACCCCTAAATAATGGTGTAAAATTAAGGATCATAGTTTATACAAAACCTTTTGTACATTTACCATTTTAGGGAAACTATCCCTGTGGTGGTTTAATAAAGGTTGAACGTTTTTATGTACCAGGAAATTTCTTTAGTATTTAAACTTGGCGGAACATGTCTTTTGTAACGTAGAAAAATATTTAACAAAATATTTTGAAAAATAAACCCCTAACTAAGGATGTGAAACACGTAATGACAATTTCTTTGCAAGCCTATCGATATTAATGTACACAATATAACCTATTTTAGATAGACTAATGATTAAATAAAAATACATGTGATATTTAAGATTTGGGTAGCTACGTTATGTTTTCTCGTCACAAATACCTACCGCTGTGCGTCCAGTCAAGTCTTCAAACAGTATAGTCGCTTACTATGGGCCTCCTAAGAAGGCTCACCGTTACCTAACCATTAATATTTTACTTGAGGCTTAAGTGACGTTCTGCTCCAGCGTTCCGTTCCGTTTTCGAATTTCTCATTCGATCTCACAGGGATACTCCTAGCATAGCCCTCTCCATTTACCGGTAAGTACAGTGACGGTAAAAATATCCGTTAATTTTACAGTAATTTACAGATTTTACTGAACATTAGGAAGCGAGGGTGGCTTTCAAATACTAAAACGAATAAGTACAGAGGACTAGAAGTAAAAATAAAAGCCGTCGTTTAAAACATTTTAGCGTCGTGAGGTGAACAAGATTTCAAATATTAGTAGTTTAAAATCTGGTATATATTTTAAAACGATTATTCCAGCCAAACTGGAGACCATGTTTGAGTCTTAACACATATATTATTAGAACGTAGAGTTCTTGGTAAATTGGAAGGTTATATTATATTATATACGATATTGTAAAAGAATATGTAGTGCCGCTTTCGCTTTATATAAAATGTCCTCAATAATGAATGTGGAAGCACTGGTTGTTGCCTATTATGGCTTAGTAGAATCGATACTCAGATACGGAATAATTTTCTGGGGAAACTCTACAGAAAAGGAATGCATATTTAAAGCACAGAAAAGGTGTATCAGGTGCATGTTTGGATTAAAAACCATAGAAAGCTGTAAACCGTACTTTCAATCGTGCCTTTACATTTTAGAAACGGTATTATTTGTAAAAACAAATCCTGATTTATTTACCCGTTTAAACGATGCTATTCCACGAAGAATTCTAGGAGAGACAATACAAAAATTTGTCAGCATGCTTCTAAAACCACACTTATGCGGAAAAGTATTTTTTGTATGGCTCCATTGATATATAATAATTTACCAAAACACTGGAAAGAGTTAAGTAAAAATGAGCTCAAACATCATCTTAGAATTTTTTTAATAGATAAAGCATTTTATGTCATTAACGAATATTTAAAAGTAAGTCTCTAATTGCACTACATAGGTCAAAATATATATTTTAATTTTGTATCTAATTTATTTTATTGACATTTTCTTTTCTGACATTAGGTACTTTTTTTTTTTTTTTTTTTTATTAGTATTATATAATTTATTAATTGACTTCATTGTATTAA
The DNA here is from genome assembly GCA_951640165.1 of Pseudoips prasinana. NCBI lineage: Eukaryota > Metazoa > Arthropoda > Insecta > Lepidoptera > Nolidae > Pseudoips > Pseudoips prasinana. Next base: position 14,653,104 of record OX621239.1, read on the forward strand.
ATATTAGTGCAGGTCTATGAACCTAACGAAAATTTGTACGCCATGTGGATATGGCAAACATGACTGTTAAACCTTAAGTTTACTTCTATCTTGCATGCAAATTGTGTGTATACTCATGTTTGGACAAATAAAATATCTTATCTTATCTTATCTTATGACTCGAATGGTATCCTTTAACTATACAGGCTAACCTTTAGAACAATCCGACCGTAAAGAAAAATAAAACGTTTGCGGTTCCCCAAACCAAGTTAAAACTACACGATAGCTACTATTGATAGTTCTAGTGAATAAGTTGAAAATATCTTTTACTTACGTATGATTTACAATACTCATTCTAAATAACTCGTAGCACATAATGCTCGTCTGCTTGAAAGTTGGGCCTCGCACGCATACACGTACTCGTAAATAATAGAAAGAGTCAGATAGAGGGAGATGGAGAAAAGACAAAGTCATATGGAGAGGGCATAAGGCCTGTTCCCTATGGGACGATTTCTACAAGTCCTTTTTAACCACAAGCCGCATTAACTAACTTCGTTCCAAATCGGGATAAAATTTTAGGTATACAAATTTTTAGACTAATAATTCTTAGATTGATTATCGCGCGGACGAAGTTATGGGTACAGTTAGTTAAACTTAGAATCATTATCTATCAATAATTACAAAGGAACTATTGTTCTATTATAAGTTTGAAGACTTTTATGCGTGCCCTTTAAATATAGAATTTCTTTTTCTTTCTTGGTAAGGTAACTTTTTCCGGGTGGCACGCGTAGGTATTACACCTGTGTAATACCTACGCGTGCCACCCGGAAAAAGTGTTTGCAGGTACCGTTTAAAAGATGCAGTCACATAAACAAGTCTTTAATCTAACTTTAATGACTCATTTTGTGTCAGGGCCAAAAGGCGCGATTCATAGTAAACGTGATTTAAATTTGAGTTTTAACAATCTGATTCACTACTTTTTCAAGGGAAATTGATGGCCTCAGCTGTTATCATTGTATGCGACGACAAAAGGGATGGAACGAACGGCTTGTTCGAAACTTGGAAGAACTGGTTCAAGGATTTCTTACTAAGGACAATAGGAGCTCTGTTTGTCTTGTTACAAATTTTGGTCTTAACTCGCAGTTGGTGCAAAGGGCACTGCGACATATTGTTCTAGAAATGTTGTAGTAACTGCAAAGTTGTAATTAGCGTGGGATGAAATTCGACTGCACGTGCGGCGCAGCGGCTAAGACAGTCGCCTCGCCGCTTCGTGTCGCGGGTTCGAGTCCCGCGCCGGACAACTATTTGTTTGACCCATAAATAGTTGTTCTGAGTCTGGTTGTAATTTGTGTCCGTCTGTTTTTTTTTAAAAGTACCCCGCGACACAGGTATTAAATTTCCTGTAGCGGGTGTAACATTAAAAAAAAACAAATGAATTAAACGTCATAGAAACTCCGTTCCACGGAATAGTAATAATATCCTGTGACATTATTCACACACAGCCATCTGATCCCAAACTTGTAATATGGAACAGCTTGTAATATGGAAAGTAGATAACTGATATACTACATAATAATATATTACTTTTCTTTTGTAAATAGATAGTTATATTTACACCCAGACTCCTGAGTTTGTCCTGACAAACAGACTTGTACATACATACACACTATATTTTTAAGTGACTTCAAATGAAGCACTCTATTATTATTATTTTATATGTATATAAATGTGTTACGTAATTTCTCCGAAGTATGTAAACCAATGTTTTTATCTGTAGGATGGCATGTGTGTATTCCTTATAGTTTATGAAACTGCTTGCTATCAGGTAAACTAAAAGATTGTTTGCCGACTTAGTAATTAAAAAAAATTAAACATGTAGATAAAGCTTGTTATTTACTGCACGTGTGGCGCATAGATTAAGGTGATTGCCTTAGTACAAGCTCAGTGCACTGGGGTTATGCACTCGACCCCAACACAGGACAACTAGTTGTGTGATCCATATATAATCGTTCTAGGTCTCGGTGTGCTTTGTTTCCCTGAATTGTATCTTTATAAAATATCCCGTGCGTGACACAGAGATTTACTCCCCTAGTGGTTTAAAAAAATATCATGACTCAGAACAGGTCAACTGTGTGTAAGTCACACAAATATATATGTGTCTTGGCAATGCAAACAGCTATCAAGTCAGCCGGATAACGTTCACTGCTGGACGAAGGCCTCCCCAAAATATTTCCAAAATCGAGTTGGGTCCACCATTTGGAGGGACATGCCATAAAGCCACGCTTGGTAGCCGGGTTGGCGATCGCAGTTTGATGGTCATAGTAGTCAGATAGTGGCTGTTGCCCATTCTCTGGTACATATTCCCTTGGGACAACTTCTACGCCCCTCCACGGGATGAGATGGGGTAGCGATATTCTATGCCATCATACACACAGCAAAACAGCATAACCGCCATTTCAGACAATAATGATTGTATTATTATAAAGAGGAAGAGAAAGAACTATTTCAATATTACAAAACTATGTTTCTATTAACAGTTATGAAACAAATATAAACAATGAAATGAATCCCCATTTCCAATAGTTTTCATAATTTAAGTTTCTCCCACATTGACTTCCACCCAATACTTCAAATAGGAGTATTAATGAAAAACAAAAGCTTCCAGTACATATAACAGATCAATCCGACGCTTATTGCGAGAATCCGCGGCACGCCGTGCAAATTGGAAAAGTAATTGAATTTAAAATGTGTACGCATTGGATGGAACGCTACGGTGATAATTTAATAGTGACCCGTGAATGGAAGCAGGATGTAATTTAGGCTTTTGGAGGGAATTATTTAATTACAAGCGAAGCGAGATAATATTAACATGACGCAGCGGCAGGGGTCCCTAATTGTAATCATATAACATTTCTTAACCTTACATTTTCAAACATGCACGCTATAAAAGAGCTTATGTGTATTTATCGGAGGTATTTTTGGACTAAGATTATCGACGGCGAGGATCGCGTTGGCCCTTTAACCCCTGATCTGTGATCTCATGCTAGTAATCCTTGCAATTGATCACTTTGTAGAGTTCCGTATCCTTCAGGGCCTCCCTGAGATTTGGCCCGAACACGATAAGGGTGCCCTCAGGCATTTGTCGCTTAAATTAAAGTACTGCTTTTGAGTCTTCTGCGTTCGCTAACTGCTCAGTGTTTTCTATTTATAATCCTATTGATATTATAAATGTATGTATGGATGTTTATTACTCTTCCAAGCAAAAACTACTAAGTATATTTTGATGAAACTTTGTAGTTATATAGCTTATATATCCGAATTATACATAGGCTATAATTTTAAAGTTTAACGCAGGTGAAATCGAGGTGCATAGGTTAGTACTTAATTTAAAAATATGTAGTAGCAAAATAAGTTGTTATTTATCAAAGGATTTCTCAACTTTTTTGTGCATTACGATCGCACGGATCTAGACCTAAAGTCTAGTTTTTTTTTCATATTATATTTCAGTGTTGTAGTACAGTAGTATAATCATTTTTTGAAAAGGTAGGGGGTATGCCTACGCATCCCACCCGCAAAAAGTGTCTGCGGGTGGGTGTGTCGGACTCGCACCAACTAAACCTAACCTGCCGTGGAATTCTTCTGGCGCCTGATAGGGTAGCCCCGGATACGTGTTGAAACCGGTAGTAGAGACACCCGCTGAGTTGGTTTCGCTGGGTCTACTCAGTTGGGTCGCATTGGATCCGGTGGTAGCATTCAAGCGCGACCGTCGTTATAAACACAAGGTCCGCCATAATAATAACATTTAATTCTTACCTTAATATAAACAGAACCATTCAGACAATAATATGTAGTAAAAATATAGCTAAAATTTAAAATTTTGATAATTAAACCTACACATGATCCTTGACAATAACTTAATTTAAGTTAGTTAAATATCGTTACTATTATAAATTAAATCTTATTGTAAATTATTTCCTACAATCCGTGTACCTAAATATCTATATGTACCTAGAAATAATTATAAATTAATTATATATTACTACGAACATGTTTTGAATATTTACAAGCGCTTTTTTAAAGTCTACGTGACTAAAAACCTTTTTTATTTATTTATTTTACGCGGGTATGTTGCTCTAGTGCCCCCTATTTGCGCCGTATCCCAGAAGGTCGAGACACGCACCCTGGGAGGGCTCTGAGTTGCCCTCCCCTATAGCCGACTACCGCGAGTCTACCACAGCGAATGCGCCACAAACAGATCGATCTCTGTTCCGAGAGCTACACGTGGCGGTAGAAGACACTTCTATTACTGCCACCACCGCCTCCTCCGTCAGCGAGCGGGATCGGCTAGTTTCCGATCCCTCTCGGTGGCCTGCTTCTGGAGCATGATTGCTTCACATAAAGAAAAGAAAAGTACAAGTATAAGCTAAGAATATGGTCTGATGACAAGTACCAACCGGTCTTCTTTTGTTTCACAAGTAATTATTGTGTCATTTGTATCATGATAACTCCCAAGCGATGCAAGCAATGATATTGCAACCAATTCACCAATTTAAAGCGGTATTTAAATCTAAAAGTTAATTTTCTTCTAGAAATCTGTTTACTCGTTTAAAATATAAAACCATTTTTCAAGTTAGATCGGCACATGTCAATTGTAGTTCATTATTGTATTTAAGATTTCGTGCCCGAGGTTCACACCTCCTACCAACGGAGGCCTAAATAGGTTGAGTTATTTGAGTTCTGCGCCAACTTCTGAAATAGTGGTCGATCTATGTCACCGTCACTGCTGTATGTTCGAGTTGGCTACTTGAATAACTAAGCTCAATACCAGAATAGCTATTGTAAATTGTTTGGTAATATTTGCTCGTATCGATAATTAACTGAGACTTATTTCTCGTTAAGCATAGTATAAACATATTTGGTGCACACGGCTACATATCAAGCTATACATTTCCAATACAAGCTCTGCTTAGTTTGGGATCAGATGGCCGTGTGTGTATATATTTAACCATCACATCCATTGTTTAAGAATAAAATCGTACAAATCCAAATCTTTTTTCTATCAGTAGGGCCAACAAACAGCACAGTGCCAAAAAGCATAACAATAAACTAACAAAAGGCATTATAAACAAGGCACAAGGGATGAGTAAACATAGCATTGAATCAGAAAACAATTATTTCAGGAAAACATGACGAGACGGCGCCCAATTGTTTAGCTTTAGGAACAGTATGAATAGATAACTAGGGAGATATTCCCAAATTTGCTTACTCCCTCGTCTTCATTCGCTATTAATAACATATCTAGGTATTTAAGTGCAAAATTCAAATGATGTGCATTGTGATCTTTTTGACTTCGAAGTGCCCGACCATCCATATACATCTTACAAGACTTCTTTTCGGACCAAATTTTAGATACCGTATCGAATGTACAGACGCCAGCATATCCAGCTATACCGATTTGTCAAATTTATTTTATAGATATTCAACTTTATCACATAGACATAAGGTTCACTTTAAATTGAGGAAATTTGACAGATTGAGGTAGCTTGATGTGCTGGCGTCTGTACTTACCTTATTCTCCAGCCGGTTCAAACAGGTGCTCCCAAAGTTCCGTCATTTCGCCGCTCCTGTTATCACTCTGCTGATACTGAGGCCATTTTAATATTCCAAAAAATAGTTATAGGTATACCTACAATACTCTAAGATAAAAGTTTAAAAAATAAACATTCCATTTGAACTGCCAGTGCATAAAACAATGATCAATTAAAAATAAAGTATCAGTCATGACAAAAAGCCTCGAAATAAGCAATCTTGTTGCACATGCCATTCTACACTTCTCCATAAAATCAGTAACTCTTACATGGTGCAGTATACGAGTATACGCTTCTACGACAAAGTTTTCAATGACATCAGACAGCTGTCAATTAGCAAATTGAAAACAACAATTAAAGCTAAATTGTGAATCAGTTCAAAATTTCAGACTATTGTAATAAAAATTGAATACATGGGAATGAGTCGCTTTAACACAATTGTATAATAATATAATTTGTAATCAGGTGTTAGATTCTTGGCTTCGCTTGGCTTAAAGAAAAAGGATCCGTTTAGAATTTTTTATTACTATTATTTCTTAGTAGTTAGATATTTGCCAGTCGTATACAGCAACTGTAGGGTTAAACACTGTGCATCTGTAGAATGCACTGCCCATAGCAACTAGATAAATTCAATCTTAAGTGATATGCAAGAATAATATAAGATAAATTATTTTGATAACTTATGTTATATTATTTTTAAATTGATGATTTCATAATTTTATCGCCAACCCGTCTGCCAAGCGTGGCGATTATAGCATATCCCCCCCATCCTTTGGGGAGGCTTTTGTAAAGCAATGGACGTACTTTGGCTGACATGATTATCTGTGCAATTCTCACAAAACTTATTAACCGCTGCCGCCTTTTGTTTATTTTTAATTCTTTTGTGTATTTTTATATTTAGTGTAAGTTGACATGTTGTTACACCTATCCACCTAGTTCCTTTTAAAATACTACCCATACTTGGCTGTCTGGAAGAAATCGCAGAATCGATAATAGCACCTTTTCTACGTAATTTGTTTATCTAATTTTAACTGAAAGTTATGGTGTAAAATAAAGATTATTTAACTTACTCAATATAACATACACAAAATAAGGCAAAAGAGGTGTGCAAAGATCGTGATAAATGGAAATCCGTTGTCGCTGCCTACCCCTCTGGGAAACAGGCGTGAGTCTTTGTATGTATTTATGTACATAAACAACAATAGGTCCACAGTAAGTTAGACACACAGATACAAATATAATTTATTCAAAATCACGAAAGTTTTGTCCCAGTAATAATGACAGAGGCACCCTATACCATTCCCTAGGTGCAGTTAAAAGTGTCTAAGGGGTACCATAGGTAGTTGGAGCCGCAACCTAGCATTAGATACCAGTTAACTGAGGCAGCCAAGGTAAGCCCCACCCAAATGGCAACATTCTGGAAATATTTTAGAGCCTATTATCAGCGTTGAATGACATCATACTGATGTGGATGCTGAATAAACTTCACGTCACATCAGTGCATACACGGATTACAATAACCGCTTTCACTGCGTTAGTACTAAAGACAAGAGATCGAAGGATACTTGGCATCGACTAGATAACTCAATAACATTAACAACTAAAATATGGTTTTCCTGATTGTCCTGCTAACCGTCGAATAGCTGGTTTCCCTACAAATATACTTAGTATTTGCTTTATAAACATTCGAGGAGCTCAGGTTACAATAGGCCCAAGGTTACAATACCTATCTAATACCTATTTGTTGATATATGTGGTTAATTGGCAATCATTTGTAATAATAGACAATATATTGTGCTCTTTATTATTTATTGAAAACTAGAAAGAAATAGGAATTAATCAGAAATGGAAATAGGAATACATATTGCCATCAATGTGTACACAATACACGTATTGTACACAAATTGAGCATTCGGTAAAAGAACTTGGTTGTGCATTGTACGGTTGGTTATCATAAAACAATATCTTCTAGACTACATTTGAATAGAAAATAAACTTGAACTACATTGCGATTAGATGGGTACTATTAGATATAATAATAATAATGCTTTCCTAGCCGAAGCCACGGCGGCCAGTCTCCTCATCAGAGATTAGCCATCTGCGCGGGACATATTATAGTGCACAAGCGTGTGCGCGCAAACACAGGAGCACTTTCTATTCCATGACTCTCATGATCTGATGGGACGCCTATCGACATGACCGGAAAGAGGTCAGGTACAGGACCTACGGCTTTACATGCTCTCCGAGGCACGGGGGTATATAATACCACCATACCATATTATTATGGAGGAGACTTTTTCGAAACCTGGGCTATATACTAAAAGTTTTAAACCATTTTTCATAATACGAAGGATAAATCGAAACCTAAAACTAGGAAATAATAATCGTCTAGCGACAATTGAATCTGTATCCTCTTCCAATCTGGGGTTTAGACGTGAAGCTACGAACTATAAACCATAGAAGATCAAACTTACGAGATTCTCATACAACTCGACTCAACTTCGATATAGAGGTTGAAAGTGCCATCGGTTTTTCAACCGTCGTAATTATATGGTGTGTTATATCTTTGCTTAATACTATTAAAAGTATTGATATGTTTGGTATCATTTTACGTTCAGTTCATCCTAGCAGCTTGAAAGCATTGGTGAACGCATTCAAGCCCCTTAAAAATTTTATAGATAGGGACTCCTCAACGATGGGTCAATCTCCCCAATAGGGCCCCCTAATCATTGCACCCTCCAGTGTAAAGACTAGTAGCAACTATACCTATACCTGTTTGAATTGAACTATTAATTCAAATGCCACATAGACTTAAAAGTGATTTTATTGTTTGGAGTTAACAATCCGAATCTGAATCAAAAGCAAAGTTCAGTGAAAGATTAAAACGTACAACCGCCGTTTTGCTCAAGTTCTCTTACAGACCTCTCTTTAGTCAGTCAATAAGTTTGATTTTATAGTGAGAGCAATTATTGTTCCATAAGTTTTTCTGAGATTTTTATATTTCAATTTTGATGTTCTAATTATGTTTCATATCAAAGGAAATATTTACATTACATCAATATTATTCATTTGTCTCCAAAATATTATAACATGGTACATAGCGTTTTGGTTACAGACATTTAAATTTTACAACATCAAACAAAAATATTGTGGAAAACTACGCTCTAGTAGGCCTGTATTATATTATATTACATGTTCTTATGATATTGAATGAAAAGATTTTAGCAGCGGCGATGACTCCATTCATTTTAAAAACGCTCACCTTTATTTTCGACGCGCCTGTTGGCGTGGTTGGCAAATGGCACGCTGGAGGTCGTGGGTTCGTTTACAATTGAACATGTCTATTTGTCCTGAGTTCGGGTGTAATTATCTATATAAGTATGTACTTACAAAAGAAAATTAGTATATGTAGCATATCAGTTATCTGGTTTCCATAGTACAAGCCCTGCTTAGTTTGGAGTCAAATGGCGGTGTGTAAATACTGTCCCAGGATATTATTATAATTATTATCATCCCTCCTATAGGTTAAAATGCAGTAGCCGATATGAAAGTTCTCATCAACTTACCATTGCTAGTAAATATAATATTCAGTTAAATCCTTATTAAATTTACATTTTTTTTTATATCTATGAATAGTCTCGGTTTCTGTTTGCCTACAGTTCTGGTCCATTCATCGGTTGCCTGGAAGAGCTTTTAGCGACAAGGACGCCATTTCCACTATTCCCTGTGTAATACTTGTAAGCTCCTACTTGATACAAAATTTCAAGCGAGCGATGCCGCGGGTAACTGAATTATTAATGCTTTGCATTTTACTAGATTATACCTAAAAAAGGGCAAATATTCATGTATCATACAAATTTTCGGATAGAGAAAATGTGGAATCAGGTTATAAGGTGCCGTTGAATGCTTACCTTACTTGTATTGTGTTCTTAAAAAGGTGACCTTTTCTTTAATATACTTAATCATATTAAGGTTTACTTAAACAATCGCGCTACTCCGAACGGAGTTCGTTGCAACGCGTCGCTGACACCAACAGCCCTGTCGCAGCAGGCGAGCCAATGCCTAAGAAACTGTCGGAGCGCACAGGGCGTATAAAGTCGCCGTCAAGGCGTTGTCAATCGCAATTGCGGAAGCCAAAGCTCGGTCCTGGAACGAGCTCAACGAGGGATAGGGATCCATGGGGGCGTCCGTACAAAATTACTTTAAATACTGCCTTATCAAAAAATAAAATAGGTTTACTTAAACAGGTCACTGACTGTACCATATATTGTTTGATATTGAACATGTTTTTAATTTTGTTTCTCCTCTTTTTAAGTAATATAAATTACTGTTTCGCGAAGTCTTTACAAACATACAGCTCACGGATACAAACACAATCAAACTCAGAACAGCAATTTATGGGGACACAAATTGTGGTCCTATCTGGGGCCCGAACCTGAGACACCATGCCAGAAATTTTGAATTTCTGTACCTGTCTCTTTCTCTCACCAAAATCTCTCATATTCTTTTTGTTTTAATATTTTTTATTCTAACACTTGTGCGCTTAACGCGTACGTTTATTTGAAGCTAATATATGGCGAGTCAACACAACAACTTCCACACATCGAGGGGTGCGGTAGCTCTGTCGGATTAATTATTGTTAATTTCAAAATTTATTATTCTGAAGTGTTAATAAATAAATTTATGATGAAATCCTTTTGATTCCTAAATATATATATATATATATATACAAAAATTACAAAATGGACCAATGACCTAGTGCAAGACCGGCAGTTGTGGAGATCTATGGGGAGGCTTTGCCGGCAGTGGACGTCTTTCCGCTGATATATTGTTGATGATTTACAAAAAATTAAGTATTTCTATCCGTTGCCGAGCAGTTGAAGTAAGGTTAATTTGGTCACGTATTCCTGACGGGAAATAGGTGCAATTCCAAAATCTTTGTACTAATTATGCACTACTACTTTAACAGTATTAAACATTTCCTGTCCTTTTCGTAGGATCTTTATTAGAATGACATTTAATGAGATTTAAATTAGTTTCGTCTTGTTAAATGTAGTATTGCCACTAACGCGCTGCTCACTGTATTATTTCGTTCGTAACATTATATGTATCATATTATATAAAGGTGCGTGGAGCTGATATATTTTTATTGATACTTTGAAAATTTATCAGTACTGAGTTCAAACCCTAATTTTGAACTTTAGAATAAATTATAACTCAGTTCTGCAATGATTTGATAAACCATACTTTTTAGAGTGTAAGGTTAAACTATGCTAATTAGTTATCACAAAAAAAACTCAACCAGAAAATTATGTTTAACAGAATGAGAAAAATATTGAAAACTGCTGTTAGGTGAAATTTACGAAAAAAATAATTCTATCTCAAAATCTACGCAAAATCGTAGAACTGATGGTTTCACGTTTATCTGACTTGGAATATGTTTCACACATTAATAATAATATCCTGGGAAATTATTCACACACGGCCATCCCATACTAGGCATAGCTTGTACGATAGAAACCAGATAACTGATATATTTTTACATATATAAAAATAAGTCGGGTTTTCCTTCCTGACGCTATAACTCCAGAACGCACGAACCGATTTCCACGGTTTTGCATTCGTTGGAAAGGTCTCGGGCTCCGTGAGGTTTATAGCAAAGAAAATTTATAAAATTTAACGCGAGTAACACCGCGGGGCACAGCTAGTTACATATAAAACTTTTCTTTTGTAAATATATACTCATATAGATAATTACACTAAGCTCAGGACAAACAGATATTTTCATGCACACAAATATCTATCCTGAGTAGGAATCGAATCCACGACCTGCGGCATGAAAGGAAAACATCTACCAACCACGCCAACCAGCCTGTCATTAAATAGAAATAACGTATTGGTCGACGTATGACAAAAGAATCCCAACTTAATATAATAATATACTTTGGGTCAACCCGTAACCACGGCTGGTGCAATCCATGCCGAAAAGTGTGGTAAACCGAATGGTTTGCCTTAATTTGTTATCTCGATCGAGACCCGTGTCCACAATATATGAAAATAAATACTTTGACTTTGACTATTTTATTTTAAATCTTTCATAATAAAGTACATACTTTTTACTTTTATACACAAGTAAGTCAACTAACAAGCACACAGCTTATCTGCTGTCAATAATATATACAATCCTTGTTCAATAGATAACTACTGTCGAAATTATGTGATCTGAGCTTTCTATAGTTACCTAACCAGTCGAGAAAATAATATGTTTCTTTGTTATTTATATAGAAGAATAAAGCAAATAGTAAGTGATTACTGTCCCACATGGACACTCGCACCACAAAAGGGGCCGTAAGTGAGTTGCCGATGTTTGCGAATGGAAAAGGCTTTCTTCTTGAATTAATTGACTGACTGGCTTACTAAATTAATCCGTATAACCTAGAATGAATAATTGTAGTGCGGCAAAACGTAGTGGCAGGTACATATAAGTTCACCAATTCCTCAGAATACTCTTCGTGATACAAGCATTAAAGAGTCATGGAGATGCCACGACTCTCCGAAGACTAAGAGGATCAAACCGATCAGTGCGAACCCTGTTGCCGGGTTGATATGGAGTGCCCTTCAAAGTTTCCTGATTTCAAATTTCATCAAAATCGACTGACTGTATCGAATTCAGTCCTCAAAATAAAATTAATTTATTATATCTTAGGTATGGACAGGCATGGATTTATTAAAATTTTATTTTATTCACTGCAGCCTCAAAAGGCAGTACTCAAAAGTACTGAGAAAGTATTTTTTAAACAATACTACGTCAAATATAAATACGATTAAAGTCCGCATTAAATAGGTACAATATAATAAAACTTATTTAAATAAAATCAAAGAGGTATACCACCTCCACGCACCCTAAATAGATTACAACCAAACCAGAGATAGCACGGACTGGCACGAAACACCACACTGACGTTCGAAATTCGAACGGGATCAGTGCGGCCGTGGCTGCCAATCGTGCAAAACCAAAATGGCGTCTAGAACAGGTGACAGGTCAAAATGGAGACGAAGAAAATGTTCCAGAAGTCCTTCCGAAGATGATAATGACTGTGCGAGCCTGGCTTGGCTGTTGAACTTCCGATTGGACGATTTCGTGAACATAAAAGTGCCCGACGATGAACCCGTGATAAAGGAGCCAAAGGTACAAATCCCGGATACACCACCAGCGCCAAGAAAACCACCGTATACATACCCTGAATTGATAGAGAGAGCATTGCGGGAAAATGGAGAATTAACAGTTTCTGCGATTTACCAATGGATATCGTAAGTTACATAATTTTTGTTATATAATTTATTACAAAAAACATTGATTTGAATTCACATAGGTATCTATTCAGAATATTCATTACTTTTATCCTTCGTCCTAAGACAACAGATTGACCCAATTATTAAACGTTCGAAGTGGCGCGCATTTTCCAATTATTAGATTTTCTAATGTTGTTACATAAGATTTGGGAAACTCAAGTGATTTTTAAAAGCATTATTATTTCCTATAAACCTAAATAGCTTTAATTATATTCCAACTGATCCATGACCCCTGCGATTTTCAGAGTTTTAACGACTGTTTTTCATTTACATCGTTATAAAAGAAACTTTATACCGTTGTAAATGCTTGTTATATGAAGTAGCAATAGAATTCTCCAATTTGAAAATGATTTTAATTTAATTTTGATTTTAATACTTATGTATAATAGAGCAAACAAAGTATGGAAACCGATTACTATATTTTAATCTATTATTCTTATATTTTATTATTATACATTGGTCTTCGATGTCACAGCATGTATATACTTCAAAAATAACCAATATATATAAAAGTATTTGAAACAATATATTACGGTTCTAGAAAACTTGGGTTATTAGAAACAATGCGGTAGATAAAATTGGCCGAATACACGAAAAGTTGGAAAGACTTTCAGCAATAGTCTGCAGTATTAAGGTGTTTCGTAACGGTTACTTGGGTTTTTAAAAGTGATTTGTTGTTTAATTTCTATCTTATGTTATGTTTACCACAAGTTAAACTAAGAATGTATTTACACCCACAAAGGGCATTCAAATGGTAATAAATTCATTAAATATTTTTTAGTCGACGCAACCTTTGCCATTTAAATAATAATATAAATTATTAATATAATACTTAGTCTGTTTCAATTTTTTGAAATAATTCTGACAATAATAGACACAAATAGTATGAATTAAGAATAACTTGATACCCATTACCCTAGCCTTTAACAACAATAGGTAACTACAATAGGCCAATATTATAATTACGGATACAAAAGAAAATGGTTCGCATATCACTCGGTCCATCAACAAAGGGTGTCAATTTAATTTGTCACCATTATGAGTAATTTCCCTGTTTTTGTGTCGTAAAGAATGATAGGTTCTTTGTTAGTAGTTTCAGTTGAATCACTGAATTAGTGCAGGGTATTATATCTGATTATTCTGGTTCAAGAGGGGTAGGGCATAGCGTTCTTTCGCTCAAAGAGCAGCCCGACTGGGGAAGTACCTCCACCTTACAGAAGACACTCCTTAATAATAACATTAATAATTTTAATGTTGTGTTTCCGAGTATAAGTAAGGTCGCCAGAGCTCATTGGGGTGGGGGAAAGGGTCAGCAACACTTGTTTGGTCTGGTGTTGCGAGTGTCCATAGGCGGCGGTGATCACTTGCCATTAGGTGATCCACTTGGTCGTTTGTCGCCTTATAATATATAAAAAAAAAATAAGAGTTTGAGTTCATCAGTATTTTAACCATTATGCTAGTCTCGGTAATCCTAAGTTATTATTACCAAAAAACATATGATTTTGCATTGTCTGGATACTTATTATATTATACATATTTTGCCAAATTTCTTTCATCTTGTGTTCTGGCTCATGTACTGTCAAACATACTAAATCCTTATAAAATGACTGCGCGTGTGATGCAGTGCGTCAGGGCTGGCTACTACTTAGGCGTCCTAGGGTTTTGGGATCAACATAGGACATCCCTATAGGATAGGACATGTGACCCGTTAAGGATTAGTCTGTATGTTCTTTGTGTCTATAAATAGACCATTTGCGTTGTCTTAAAAAAAATATAAAATCTCAAGCCACGTGCGAGATTTTATATAATCATAGATACAGTTGTTAGTCCTATGATCAATCAGGTCACGTCGCGGATTTATTTTTATACAATAACACCTTCATATTATTAAACCCCAAACGGGTTGAATCCAGCCAAATCCAGTGTGGGAGAGGGATATTCATCATCATCATCATTACAGCTAAATGACTGCTGGACAAGCCTCCCTCAAGAATTGTCTTGGGGGGATATGCCATAATCGCCACGCTTGGCAGGCGGGTTGGCGATCGCAGTAAGATGGTCATAGTAATCAGAAGGAAGCTGCTGCCCGTCCTCTGGTAGATATTCCCTCGGGTCGACTTCTACGCCCCCCACGGGATGAGATGGGGTGATGATATTATGATTTTGATATTTGTCGCCGTCACCACACAGCAGGGATATTAACAAGAACAAAACTAACCTATTGTAGCAATTTTCAACGAGGAATAGTTAATTACACAGGAGATGCAATAGCGAGAAATTGTATCCGCAAACACAGATTAACTCTTTACTCTCTATAACTTCAAAATTTTAAGGGAATATATCGTAATCTGTGGGGTTTCCAATACCACTTCGTTTTGAATAGATGGATGGAAAAGACTTAGAAACTTAATTTTTGAATCAAAAGCTCTTGACTGTATGCTCTAATAATTCTGTTATAATATAAAGGGAAATATAATTACTTGAAATTTCCTCGATAGAAAATAAATATATAAATTCTAATGTTAGCTAACGTAATCATTTTGTGTTATCACAATATTGTTACGGATTAGTTAAGATAATTCCGTCTGAAGTGTAGTAAATTAAAACAAAAGCTTTATTGTTATTTGTAAGTTAGTTTATTTCTCAAAATATGTCTTCAAGAAGTAATTATGTATATAATAAGCGGAAAAAGTCACTGTTCACTGTAGAGTTAACCTAACATCACAAGTGAAAAAATATGGATTGCAAAACCAATGGATTCCCGTGTTCTCAGAGGCACAGTGCTGTAAGACCTCATAGTTCCTGATTCCGATATGTACTGAGACTTTTCTAGCCATGCAATATTCCAAAAACACATTGAATCAATCTTAAAACCGAACCTGGAATCTTAACATATGCAGCTTAAAACACTCCTTACGAAGAGCTTGTATCAAATTTTATATGATTGTAAAAATTCAATACTCCGGAGTTCATCTATGTATACAAGAATGTTATATTCTGTCTATCCATCTGCTCGAGCACTGACAACTTTTTTACGAGCCGGAATATTTTTCATCGATAATTATTTGAACTAAATTCCTCGAAAGCTTTATGTAAAACTTCCTATAAAATCTGGTTACGTTTTTTATTAACCTTTCAAGGAATTTCTGCGTATTAGATTTTCAAGGTAAATTTTGTATTTTTATCTAGGAATTTACATAATCTTCCTAAAACGTTTCACAAAAACAAAATACCTTAAATGCCATGCTTTAGGCACTTTATAGACCTAAGGGACTCGTCTAACAATCATGACCTAAAATTTGTCCCTTATATTTTGTATCTAGCTCCACTATTTTTATTTTTTACTAGGTGTCAGGTCACAGATTAATTTTTTATCATGTATTTTTAAAAGATTTAATGCACAAAATAGAAAGTTAACATTCGAATTTTCGATGGTGACTTCAACTAGTCTCAGAACGACTATTTATCGATCACACAAATAGTTTTACTGTGCGAGAATCGAACCCGGGACACGAAGGTTATCTTGCAGTCGTACCTCAAGGGCTCTGTTCATTTTTAAAGCTTCACATTTTCATAAATAATCTAATATTTTCATAAGTTTATTTAAAATGTGTCCTGTAATTCAGTTTTCTATTTAAAATCAGTGACGTAGTTTCTGAAAATAAATGTTTCAATGTCCAGAACTTTTTGAATATACCGTTTGTAAATAAATAATACATTTTTATATTTACTGAACTTATCTTTCACAAAATCAAATTCACATCCGTGAGTCGTAAGATGTCATACCTTTTATTAAATCACCTACATACACAGAACAATATCAGTCCTTATCAAACACCAATCAAAAGATCCCTTCGGGTAAACGGTGGTAAACGCGATAATAAATTAATAACCCAATCCCCCTCGGTTACGCTTCGATACCCATCGCAATCCTGTGTAAAGTTGTTGATAACAGTAATTACTAGCGATTAGTTAACGCCCTGTGACCTTAGTTTTGACTAGGTGTTTCTATTAATAATATTTTTAAATATCATTATGTCACTAGGTTTTGCCCGCGACTTCGTCCGTCTGGTAGTTTTAAAGAATATAAATGCCAAAAAAGAATATAAATGAAAAGAGAAACTCGTTGTTGAATTTAAAAATCAAGGACAAAGGAATATTTGTGCAAAATTTCTTCGTTCTAGGGCCAGCGATTTCAGCTGTACGTTGATCGATCAGGTAGTTTCTGCTTTTATATATGTATTGTTGGAAATCAGACGTGTTAAAAAGAGAGAATAATTGCATTTTGAAAGTTCAATTATATTTGCTTAGAATGAGCAAGTCTGCTTGGGACTTTTTAGTCTTGCCAGTACTAAACGTACTTAAAGAATATAGAAAAGTAAATTCAGGGTCCAAGTCTTATCACGCACTTATTACAGAAAATAGTTACAAGTAATTTAGACGGACACCGATAAAATCAACCAAGCTGGCTTTTGTTGCCCGTTTATAACATGCGTTTTCTGAATACGGAAAGTATTCTCAGAAAAATCGAGTCCTTTGATTTTTGCGTGTGCGTGTCCAAAACGAATAAATTAGGAATATACCTACTGCCTAGTAAAGGGTTAAAAGGCGAATGAAAAATGAGAAAGTTCTATCAGAAGGATATTTTAAGGTTCCTTTTAAAAAGTACAAAGAATCCCTCATGGTGCAACTCAGTCAATCCAACGACCCGTTCATTTATCTGTCACAAGTCAGTATCATTAGATATGCTGGTAGCCTAAAAATTAATATAGTTTGACGTGGGGAGACGATATTTCAATGAACATAATAATATCTTAAAAATGACAATGATTCCATTTGAAAAGTATAGTTAAAAGATTCCAAGATATTATATAATATTGTCAATAAAATATATTAAGAGGAAGTTTGTGACAAAAGAAACCTGAAATAATTACAGTTGAAAGATGTTTATGTGATAGGGAAAGTGAAATGAATTTAAGAAAGCACAATTAAAATATTTTTTGAAATATATTGAATACTCATAGCCAGATGCTCTCAGCGGTCCGTTAGTGATTGGCGAGTTTCAGCAACTAGGCTTGTGTTCAGTATATAGATGGGTGACCGCAAAGTGATTTAATTTCTGAGCATCTCTGTGGTTTGGAGGGCACGTTTAGCTGTCGGTGCCGGTGGTAGCCATACTCGGCGGCTTGAACTCTGACACTAGGGTAACCAATGACCATACGATAAGTAAGTAATTCTGTACAAATAAATGTATTTCAGTTCGTAGTGTTAAATGACGTAACTTGTCATTTTTAACACACCTTACGCACGGAGCCCATAGTGCGTAAACTTGAACTATGTTCCTATACATAATAGGTCCTATTGGAACAGTCACAGATGTTTTTTAATAACCATTTTTCTTTGAATAATCTAATCCCAGATATACTTCCTACAATCTACTCGTATAATCCTTAGTAATATTGTAAATGCGGAAGTAACTCTGTCTGTCGCACTTTCACGCCAAAACTACTGAAGCGATTTAAATGAAATTTGGTATACAGATAGTCTAGAGCATGAGAAATAACATAGGCTACTTCTAAATCCGGAAAAAAGGGGGGATTATTGACATTTTAGAGCTAGAAGCTTGAAACCTATTTTTAGACTGTTGATTCGATGTAAATAATAATAATAATAGTTTTATTTTGCATCACGTTTTACATTTTACATTAAATACATGGTAGCACATACAGTTTAAGGTAATATACAATTCTGTGGTGACACCAGCATCCTTACTAAGCTGCCAAGACAACTTGTGTTAAAGATGCTGGGCCCAACCCTTAATTGGATTTGTCTTTTTGCATTTATATACATAACATGTCATTTTGCACTTATACGCAAGGTTCATTATATGACATAGGTAAAAAGGAAAATAAACTATTTAGAAAATGAAATAAAACACAAACAAAAAAAAAAAAAAAAAAATTTATGAGTGGGGTAGTGTAGTGTATGTGGGGGTGTGAAGGTGTGTATGTGGGGGTGTGTGAAGGTGTGTATGTAAATGTGTTGGTGTGTATGTATCTGTTATACCTATATTCGTGAGTAGTGGTAGCGAGCGGTGATTAAATGATGATAGAATGGGATTTAACTGGAGCTGTATTGAGTCAATAGTAAGCTTTCAGTGTTGTTATATTCAAGTGTTAGTAGCCAACTATTAAGTTTCCTTTTAAAAGATATTAAAGGCAGTGAGTAAAAGTTCAATATTTTGTTAAGACTATTGTAGAGGTGAGGACCTTGGAAACAGGGAAATCTTCTTGTAAAAAAGTAATTACAGCGGAAGGGTTGGCATACCTTGTCTTTGCGTCTTGTGGTGACTACTTCATAGGAGGTTCTTTGATGCTGATATAAATATGACATTCAAAGATTGTAAAAGATTTACGCGCAAGGGTGTATAATAAAAATAATAGGGAATAGGGGATAAAAGTTTGTAGGGAAATATGTTAGGTTTATGTGAATGTTTTATAAGTTTGCGACAAACAAAATATTAGAGACATTCTGATGTAACATTTACGGAGTAATTACAGAATGTGCTGACGAAGTCGCGGGCACAGCTAGTACAGTGTACACATCTATATACTGACCACGAGCCTAGTTGCTTTACCTCGCCAGGATTTTGATGAAACTTTGTAGCTAGTAATATAGGTTAAATATCCGAATAACACATAGACTATGACTTGACGGGCCAGTTGGCGTGGTTGGTAAATGCTTGCTTTTCACGCCGCAGGTCGTGGGTTCGATTCCCACCCAGGACTGATATTTGTGTGCATGAACATGTATGTCTGTCCTGTGTCTGGGTGTAATTATCTATATAAGTATGTATTTATATGTATTTAAGAAAAGTAGTAAATGTAGTATATCAGTTATCTGGTTTCTATAGTACAAGCTCTGCTTAGTTTGGGATCAGATGGCCGTGTGTGAATAATGTACCAGGATATTATTATTATATTACTATGTGTATATGTATAATAATTTATAAAGCTTAACGCGAGTAAAACCGCGGGACACAGCTTGTAATTATATATTTTTGTCCCCTGCTTTAGCAAAGGTTTAGTCTATTAAGCCTATGGGCATGTTCCATCTGTTTCAAGAATTGAAAATCAAATAAAAATCAAAAAAAGTGTAGTTCCATCGTTATCGTCTAATAAAATGTCAACCCTCGTTTGCGCTTCGATACTTCAATTCAATGTTAACAATGTAAATATAAGGCTGATAGCGTAAATATCGCGTTATTTGATACGAATAAACCTTACATGGCTTTGGAGTGAATTTGGCATCAATAATTGGGTGAATCAAATTATTTCAGGTTCCAAATTCTGTAAATGAGGTAAAATTGGCCAAATGAAATCTTTTGTAACGTGAGTACGATTTACATAATTTATAATTACGGACAATGGACGTACGCTCCAGATCGAAATCAAATACATACTAATATGTATACGTGTTTATATCAGAATGAAATAAAATAAATCTACGTAAATGGCTTATTACATATCAGCTGTGACGTGCGGTTCCATCCATATTAAACTTTATACATTGCAGCCTATGTGATATTCTGATAAATAAGCTATATTACTACAAACATCATCAAAATCAGTTACGTAGGTTTTGCGTGAAAGAGACATCCATACTTCCACAATTACAAACTTTTCGCATTTATAATATTTGTAGAATTATTATATTATCGTAGCGACATAATTTAACCTTGGATTATAATAGGTCTTTACCTATGAAATTGCCGTTTTGTATGAAAAAATTTAAACGAATTTTTTTCATGAATTTTTTTATTTGTATTAATCGAAGTAATCACCCATGCAATCAATGCATCTTTGCCATCGCAGTGGCAGTTTATTGATGCCCTTCTTAAAGAAATCAGCTGGACGGGAGGCAACAAATTCTTCAAAGGCATTTTGTACTGCCTCTCGGGTATTGAATTTTTTTCCCGCCAAGAAGTTATCCAAATTCTGGAAAAAGTAGTAGTCTGTAGGCGCAAGGTCTGGTGAGTAGGGCGGATGACGGAGAGCTTCCAACCCCAGTTCTTGCAACTTGGAGACCGTCTTCTGTGCAGTATGAGGTCGCGCGTTGTCGTGCAGGAGCAGCGGAGACGAGCGATTGACCAATGCTGGTTGGAGATGCGCCAGCTTCTCCATCATTGTGCTCAGTTCTTCACAGTACACATCTGCAGTAATGCTCACCCCGTTTGGTAAGAAGCTGTGATGAATCCCACCGGCGCTAGACCACCAAACAGTGACCATCACTTTTCTAGGGGTAAGTTTTCGTTTAGGGCATTGTTTAGGTGCAGAACCAGGATCCAACCAACTTGCTGAGCGCTTGCGGTTATCAAACAGAATCCATTTTTCATCGCAGGTAACAATGCGGTTCAAAATTCCTTCATTTGTGTGTCTGTTGAGCAGTGCAAGGCACGTCTCGACGCGTACTTCGCGCTGGCGATCATTGAGTTCGTGGGGCACCCATTTGTCAAGCTTTTTTACCTTGCCAATTTGACGCAAATGGACCAATATTGTTTTGACGCTAACGTCGAAAGCTGCTGCTAATTCAGCCGTAGATTGTGTATCATCAGCTTCCACAACCGCCTTTAATTCGTCATTGTCGACCAAAGTCTTCGGACGACCGCGAGGTTCATTTTTCAGGTCGAAATTTCCAGAACGGAAGCGAGCAAACCAATAACAGGTGGTGCGTTGGTTTGTAGTGTTAGCTCCGTAAACGTCGTTGATGTTGCGTGCCGCTTGTGCCGCGTTGCTGCCACGACGGTACTCATATTCCATAATTACTCGAATTTTTAACGTATCCATGATGACGAAAAAGATTGAAATGCGATGAAAATGTAACACTAATCAATAAAGAAATGACTACTTTTGGAAAAAAGAATCCATGTTTTTAAAATAAAATTAATTTGAAATTAGAATTCTTAGCCAAACAAAAATTATTTTGATTTGAAATGGCCAGTACTGCAGAACGGCAATTTCATAGGTAAAGACCTAATATTTATTTAAATTAGAAGAGATCTATAAAAATGTCTAAATAACAGCTTTTTACTCGTTATGGAAATATACACGCTACTTGTTACAGTAACCAACCATTTTGTCTGTGTATTTGTTCCGGCTCAACCTCAAAATAGTTTTAGTAAGTCACCAGTTTAGTGAGACTAATAATTTAGTAGAGGGAGTAGAAATGAGAAGCAAGTTAATATGGAAAAGTATTTATATGCTTACTATTTTTTTTTTAATGTTAGTCATTATCATAGACAATTTATACTAAGTAGGTTTTGTACTGTTGTTGTCCACGACACCGTCAATTATCTCTATCTTAATCTTGATATGCCAATGTCAGATTAAGATTTTCAGGGTTATTAATACAAGGATATAAACCTCAAACCACTGAAATCTCTCAATCTTGATGTTAATATGACATATACCGAGGTACATATATTAATATTTGGGAGTTAATAAACTTCCTCATAAAAGCAGATGTAGCACTTTTATATATTCATAACTCATAATTCAAATAAACGGTCACCGTAGCCTAGTTTGTAGTGCCTACGAAGCTGGTGGTCCTGGGTTCGAATCACGGTAAGTGCAAATATTTGTGTGATGAGCACGAATATTAGTTTCTGAGTCATGGATGTTTTCTATGTATATAAGTATTTATCTATTTATATAAGTATGTATATCGTCGCCTGGTACCCATAGTACAAGCTTTGCTTAGTTTGGGGCTAGGATGATCTGTGTGACATTATCCAAGATATTATTATAAAAAACAATAATAATAATCGGCATGAATATTACCTCTGTGTGCAATAGCGTGCAAGTTGCACTACCATATTTTATGCTAGAATGCATTTATTTTTGCATGACATTTGTATTTTTTCTTTCTGAATATTATTTATTTGAATAACGGGTAAACTTTTTAGTCGTAAATGTAGCTCACTTATATCTCCATAAAAATAATATTGCTTTTAAATATTGACAAACGATTAAAAGGTCATCTGTAAATATCGAGCATTGTTGTAAGCAATATTATAACCTATTTTAAGTTTAAGTTCTATATTCAGTTAAAAAAAAATAATGTAGAAACACGCAAGCCCATATTTCTTTTTAATGTATACATATATGTATATTTATTTGTGTGAATTTACGATATATTTAAACTATAACAAAATCTGACAGAAATTGAATTAATTATTAAAAAGCTTTGTTTTCAATACTGCTAATTTAGCAAACAAGCATACAGTCAACTTAGTGTAAGTGGTTTCTGTAGCTTATGACGTTTTCGATACACATGGAATCACTTGTTACTGATCCTTTCCATCTTAGTTGTAGAATTCTCCGAAGTATATTCAATAACCTGGGGTTACAAGTTGAATTAGGAATATTTTGTGAATATTTCAAAAAAGCAGGTCAGATGACTTAAAAGTATAAAGAATCTTCGTGTTTTTAGAATTTCACAAATTTAATAAATGTCACTTCTAATTCGGCTTTTTACAAAATATGCTTTTGAATATAATAAAATAAATATGCTTATATAAAACATATGCTATAGATAGAAACATGTTTTGTTCCTTTCGTTGCTACGCATTTTGTGAACCGAAGTTCTAGAAGTTGTGTGTCGATTGTGGTTATCAGAATCCCATTATATTTATGATGTAATTATGTATAACATAATGGACAACTAAAATAAATGAATGCCCGGAAATCTTAGGGCCCGTTCATGGAGATGCAGTGCGATGCGCGCTAAGCGTTACGCTAGCAATGGAATGATTCTCCATGGTAGAACCCTTAGCATTGCTAACAACACCGAATTATTAAGAATGTATAGGTAGCCATGCAAAAATTTACCCTATACATGAAATTCCGACTCCGATTGGCGTTGGCCGATTTTTGTTATTTGGGAAGTGTTTTTTTTTAATTGAATAGTATTTTATTAATTTGATTATTATACATATATTCTTTTTGTAAGTAATTAGTTTTTTTGTCACATTTCATATAGTTACTCCCACATAAGTGTTGCTATTAAGTATCATAAGATAAAAGGCTTTTGACTTTTTTTATATATAGCACAAGTCCCTCTTTTTTAACCACCACTGCAACAGTTGCAAAGCTATCTTCAACAGTGGCACACAATGAAATGACACTGAGCGGTGAAGCTCAGGCATGTCTCGGGGAATCGCTTTAACCGTCTTGGATGCCGCAATGAATTAAATCAGAAAGAAACAAGGAGGAGTTAGATGAATAGTTTCACTTCCCTCTAGAGCAAAGCGGGAGACAGAATGATATAACAAGGCTTTTAGACTACGCAATACGCATATATTTTAAATCTTGTAGGTATGAGCAGTAGTATTCAAATAACGTGGAAAATAGCCAACAAATTCTGTTACAACCATGTTATGTCTCTAACCAAATATAAAGCAGGTGCATACAAAAATCTTTCCAAACAGTTCACTGGGCTCGTTTCGCTTTAGTAGGCAATCGATCACGGTACCAGGCGGAGACGGGACGCACGCCCTTGTCGCGTGCCACCTTGTCACTGGGGAATATAAAGTAAAGTTAGTAAAGCGTCACACAGGTGGTAAACGATTTTGGATTGTTTGTTTGACAAGTAATCTAGCTTAACTGGGGTCAAGTTTGTTTTTATTGAGAAAATGTCTACAAATAAGTTACTTTATCGTCTGGGCAGCGGTTAACTTTGTTGCAGATTATTACAAGTTAGTCTAGCGTGACTTGGCTTTAGAACTATGGTGTGTATATAAAACATGTCTCATTGGTTTATTATGTCCTGTGTTCGAATATGGTCTGGCCAAAAAAATATTTGGATAGTTTCTGATTAGAAAACACCTACCTACCTGTCTAAAAGTTAGCGGTGTTACTCGTCCATGCCACGTTCAGGTGTCCAAATGATTATTCCCTCGACGTGTCATTTAGCCGTAGCTACTATCGGATTAATGAGTGAGAGGAATAGGAAGTGCTCCTGTGTTTTTTGCATACATTCCTGCGCTATAATATGTTCTGCGTAGTTGCCTATTTTCCGATGAAATTGGCTGCCGCAATCAAAAATAAACCTGGAGTAGTTTATGAAATATAAACACAAAAAAATACTTGGAAATGCTGCTTTTTTGGGTTTACAAAAATTTTGGCTGATTTCTTGTATAATATTAATAAATCAAATCAATTTTTACAAGGTTTCCCAATTGTACAAACTTTATTCTAATCTTTATTTGAGATTCGGTAATGGAAATAGTGGTATCCAGCATTTTTAATTAATTAATTTTCTTTTTTTAAAAACCAAACGCCCGCCACTACGGACATTAATCCCTTTGTCGCTGGGTACTTTACAAACATATCAATAACGGACACAAAGTACATCCAAACTCAGGACAACTATTTATGGGTCACACAAATAGTTGTTCTGCGCGGTATCGTATCGAACCCGAGACACAAAGTGGCGAGGCGACGGGCTTAACCGTTGCAACACACGTGTAGACAAGTTTCTGTATTTTTTTATTTGTAATATATATCGTGTATGGTAGCTTCATTCATACCTCATTCCTTAGCGAAAAACATACTTAAACATGCAGACAGATAAACGTTTTTTTTAAATTGAATAGTTGTATGGAATCAGTACCTACCGTTCATAAAAACTGAAAAAGAAACTACGTTTTGCTTACGTATACTTTTCATTACTTGAACTTAACGATTTCCTTATTTTTAAACATGATTTTAAATTTGAAATATACATATTGAAATTCGTTTCGACTTGTAACTCATTGTATTGGGTGAATAAATGCATGCCTAACATTAAAGTAAGTGACTATGAAAGCGATAACAATTATTTTATAGTATGGGCAGTTACCCTGTTTAATTTTTCAAGCAAGTCAATAGGCATCTGACGTAGTTTAACGACTGTTGTCTAACGACAACAACCGGGACCAACAGCTTAACGTGACTTCCTAAGCACGGAGACGATGAAATATTAAACCACTTCGTAGGTCACACGTATATAGACAGACCACTTGCCTAGGCGCTTTAAACCACCGATCATTTACGTATCTGTGAGTGTAACTTACAGGACAATACAACATGTCTCATACTACGATACAAATAGGTATCTAATCATCACCAGCCTGATGTCGGTAACTCCTGTACATATTCCTCCCCAAAAGTCCCTACTACATTGCTATTTGTTGAGGTTTGCCATAGTCACACAGTGCTAGCTTTTACACAGGTGGTTGTGCTGCCCAACTACCTGGTGTATCCCTTAGTCGCCTTTTACAATATCTACGGTTACGGTACGGTAATTCTGAATAATCTAATAGTCATGTTTCCCTGTGAAATTACTTTTTAACACTATAAAATATTTCACTAAACAATTTTTTTATTTACAGTGATCGATTTCCCTTCTACAAGGCAAATGACGAGCGCTGGAAGAACTCAGTCCGACACAATCTCTCCATCAATCCACACTTCCGAAAAGGTGCAAGAGCTACCCAAGGAGCTGGTCATCTTTGGTCTTTAGCTGCTAATGCTATTGATCTGCTTCCGCTACGAAACCAAATTCATGAAAAGAAGACTGTTGAAGTAGAAAAAATCAGAGTAGGTGGGTTTCCTAAGGTAAGTAATAACTCTGAAGAGGTTTTGTTCATCGAACTTAATTTAGCTAGGAATTTACTGCATGGATATTTGTAACAGATTAAAGAGTATGTGCCAAGTCTTATGCATATCGGTTATGGCTTTCAGCTGTTTATGATAATAATTTACAAACTTGAGTTTCTAAAATATAGTGACATTTCAAGGTGCTAATTTTAAACATAATTTCGGATTCATTAGCAGCATATAAGAATGGAGTTGATGAGATGAGTTTGCTCATAGTGTTTGGATGCAGTTTTACTTCATAAATTACTGTTTTAAAAATACATAGAAAATATTTAACTTTTATTCACAATAACTAATTCGAACAATATTTAAAATAGATGCAAAATAAACATACAATTACTATACTAATACGGTCACCTTACATGATTTTAGACACTTTAATTTGTACATATATTTGTAATATAGGAAGTAAGCAAAAAAAAACTAGAAAAACCGCGCAGTTTAAACTGATTTACATATTTAATCCGTGTTTGTGCAGAAGGTTGCAACGGTGAAGAATAACCTAGACCCTTTATTTAAATATTTTTAATACCTTAGTTTAGTTCATAGTAGGTGATAAAATACTTCTATCTTCTTTCTATAGTATATCACTAAATACGAGTGAACACAATACTTGTATAAAATACAAGTCAAAATTAATCGCCGTTCCGGCTCATTATTTTTGGATGACCTTCATCCACAAACTCATCCACATTATCACCTAAGAAATACTATGTAATTTTTGCATGGTTTTGTCGACACTTTAGCTTATATTTGGCTGCAGCTATATAACTATAGAACATAACAATTGTTTAACCTGGTAAGAAGCGTATTTGGACGGCTTGTTTAACTTCTATTGCTTGGTTAACCACATTCCACACATAACCAAATATTTCGCTAACTAAACCATCTATCACTGTCCCAAAAGGCCCATACAATAATACAAAAATAAAAGTGTCGCATCATTTTTGCAGTAGTATACAAAATTTTCCCAAAAACAGATAACAAAAATCGTATTTTATACAGCTCAATTTATTTTATCAAACAGTCAAAATCCCCGTTCAAATCCGTTTACACGTTGGCTAACAAAACTATAAAAATAAATATTTTCCGACTCAGAACGCTTTGGAAGTGTCAATACAGAGGGCATTTTGCAAAAAGATAACAGTTATTGTGTATTGAAGCGGTATGAGATTTAAAATTCCTACTTTTTGTGTAAAATTAAATAAAAGGAATATGATAAATATTGATATATTCATAGAACATTTCTATAAATACTGACAAACAGAATGATGCCTTGACAAACGAATGCGTTGACAGCGAGTATTATTGCGCTTTACGTCGATTCTTCGAATCTACTATATAAAATCGCATATTTTCAGTCTGGCACGTGTTCTTCACGGAGGCTGCTATATTTTATGTATTTTTGTCAATATTTTCCTCAATACCCAAAAATATCTATTAACCCCTGACCTTAAACCGACTTCAAATTTTGAAAGCTTATTTACTAGTTTTTTTATATTATTATAAATAATAGGCTTGAGCTTGAATACAAGCCCACCAGAGATGTAGTCTAGGGTTGAGTGCGCATAACTACAAGATGTTTGGTCAGTCTAGCCTTGACTATACCCATGTTGTATGTGTCTGAAAACACGTAGTCCGGGGAAGAATTCCACAGCCTAGCCGTACGAATGAGAAAAGAGGAAGCGTAACTTTTGGTATGGCAAGGTGGAATGCCAACGACAGCAGCCGTGGAGGCTTAACGTGGCCTAGTGGTCTGAAATTATTCCTCGGTCAAATACCGTCTCACTTTATGCAGGATACTAAGATTGTTAGCCTTCATTTAATTGATCAAAGTGGTTGGCTGTCGGCACAGATATATCCCGAAATACGAGAGTTTATGAGAATTTTTCATGTAAATTTGTCAAAAACCCCCACAGATACGGTCTGTAGGTTCGAATTCATCCTCATAACCGTACTCCCTCACTATTTTGTCCCTCTCACGTTTTCTTTTAAACTCATTCTTTTCTTAAGTATATACGTTAAAATACCAGTTCATCATTTACGTTTTCCAATTCAAATCTTGGTCAATCGAATGCATAAACTTCGACGTATGACATTAAATTGTTTTAATAATATTGCGTTCTTTATTATATTACAAATACAACGGGCATTTACTTTGACTTCACTGCAATAAATATATGCTAAAATATAAAGCTAGTAACTTAATATTTACAGGTTATCGTGCTTGACGAAGCTGCTATTGCTGCTGCCAGCATTATTCCTGACCGGGACTTATTTTCTGGTAGTACAAGTAAGTTACTTTTAATTTATTTTATCTATACAGTCAACAAAAGAATTGGTTTTTAATTTATATCAATCTAACATTAACAATAACCTCTTTTTGTAGAAATATACAGTAGCAGTTGATTAAATTCTTAATATTTATTATTATTTATTGTCCCTATTAAGGAAATATTCACATATAAAGACAGACGAATAGCTAAATAAAAGCTCGTAGTGTACATTATTTCTCCGTTATGTAACATATGACGAGCTTTATATGACGATAAGTTGTCACACAATAATTATACTTAACCCGCTTATTACAAAAATACTTTATAAGGAACCACAACAAAGCTATATATATGAGCTGAGATACCCGTAATGTTAAGAATCAAATTTCACACATCCTTAAATCTATATATAAAAGCAGAAACTGACTGATTGATCGATCAATCCACACTTGCAGCCGCTGAGTCTGTGAACCAAGAAATTATTCACATATATTCCTCAAGTCCAAAAATATTTTCTTAGTGCATCTAACGTTAGGTAGTAATATTTACAAAAGAGGAAACTGACTGGCTGATTATTTAATTCTCTGACTGATATAACAATGTTAGTTTTATTATCATAAGGGTTGAATATTAAAAAACACGTGTTCAATTAGATCTTTCAATGAATAGATATAAATGCCGAATTTAAAGTTGATTAGACCAAGACAAGACGTTGTTCAATACCACCTTTACCACCCCTTTTTCACCCCCTTTGGGGTTCAATTTCCAAAAATCCTTTCTTAGTGCATCTAACGTTAGGTATGCCAGTCAGTTTCCTCTTTTGTAAATATTATGTTAATCTATTATTTGTTTGATTTAGATCACCTCGCGATCGAAGTCGAAGGCAGAGTCTAATTATATATATTGTGGGTGGGAACGTCGTATATATTAACATTGCCTAGACGTCTCATCCCGTACAAATTTTGCGTTAAAAGCTCTCTTTTCATATAATATAATTATCATACCTCTAACGGGAAATTATATTATACAGTCCCATGCCACTACTGTAATGAAAACTATTTTTTATGCCCTGAGGCAAATAGTACTGTGAAAAGAATTTATTGGGGTGGAGTTTATTCGGTGCTCGTTTCGCGGTACTATATTTGATACTCTTCATATACGATATAGATTGTGTATTCAATAATCTGTGTAAGAAAATCATGCGTAAAATAGTCTTCACCCCAACCTCCTGTAAGGGTAGCTAAAAAGTACACACATCAACACAATCTAGGGATATTGAACATTTCATTGATTATCTAGAAAACTATAAACATTTTGTTATGGCTGTAAATGGAAGAATTAAAGATAATTTCATGGCCGATATTTAAACATTAACAACACGATGCGATTTTGTTTTTCTAATTAATAAAAGTCTTAAATTAATTAAGCCATAGAAAATTACTGAGTGAACAAAAACATTTTATTCTTATAAAATTATTCAATCGAATTAAATGAATAAAAATCTTACCAAATCTGATAATCAGTAATCGGTATTTCCTCCTCTAACATTAATCACACAGCGGCAACGATTTTCCATACTTAAAATTAAGGTGTCAATGTCTTGCTGGGGTATGCAGTCCCAAGTTCTTTTTAAATGTTCGAAAAGTTGTTCTTCTGTTGTCAAGTTGGGCGGAAAATCCCTCAATGCTCTTCGCTGTAACATGTCCCAGGCGTGTTCAATTGGGTTTAAGTCTGGCGACTGTGGAGGCCAATCTAATACCTGAACATCGTGTTCTCGAAGGGCGGCCCTCACCAGCCGCGCTGTATGGGAAGGTGCATTGTCATGCATGAGCTGAAATTCTTGCCCCGTTAGGGCCCTGAGCGGGACAATGACACGTTCTACTACCTCCTCACGGTATCTATGGGCAGTCATGCTGCCCTGAATCCAAATGAGTTGGGTTCGTCCGCCGATTCGTATTCCTGCCCACACCATAATTGTCCCGCCTTGGTAAGAGTGGACCTCCTGTGGATGTCGGAGACGGCTGACCCTGCCTGGAGTTCTCCAAACGCGTGTTCGTCTCGAATCTGGATGAAATCCATAGCGGGACTCATCAGTGAACAGCACCAATGACCATTGTTGATCACTCCATGTCAAATGTTCTTGAGCCCATAAAAGTCGCCTACCGCGATTGCCACGTCGCAGCGCTGGGACTCGTAGCGGTCTGCGAGCATGAAGACCAACTTCATGCAGCCTCCTTCGCACGGTTTGGTCGCTCACCAGCAGCTGCTGACCCTCCTGGAGCCTTTGCACTAGTTGCATCGCTGTGATATTGGGTAGTCTTCTGGCGGTCATTTGGAGAAATCGATCCTGTCTCTGAGTGGTAACAAGATATCTACCTGTGTGCCGTTCTGCCACATCTCCAGTAGCGCGATAACGTGACCACAGCCTGGATACCACATTTTGGCTTGTGCCCAGAGACTCAGCAACGACGCGTTGAATAGCACCGTTTTGTAACATGCCAACTGCCCGTAACATTTCATCTCGACTCAAATGATGGCGTGGCATGACGCTAAAAAGCTTACACAACCAATTGAGAAAAGAAAATAAAACAATTTATCAGGTTTTCTTCAATTAACACGCAAAAAAAATTTTAATGCAACTTCTTGAAATTAGATACAACTCAAGATTGCGCTGTGCTTTGCGTGTTTTCATTTGTTTCTCATTTTAATTTTTAAATTTTGAATAAAGAATAGACAAGGTTTAAATCTGTAAATAAACTTTTTAAGGAAACTAAATAGGTTTTAAACAATAAAGCCATGTTTGATTTCAAAATAACGTATCCCTAGACTTTGTTGATGTGTGTATACACATATTTAAACAGCTTGGATGGTTCGTCCATGATTAAGCAACGAAGCCGGATCATTAAATTTGGGATTTCCTAATTTAAATTTTTAACGAATGGGCTGAACAAAGCTGATTGCTAGAGTACAATTATGGAAAAGTTTACAAATTAAGAAAAATACAAGAATTTTCAGTTGATCTTTTACTTATTACTTCAACAAAGATATAACCATTCTCAATGTAGTAAAATATTTATAAGACTTCATACGTACCTATGTATTTAATTATTGATGACTAGCATTTAAACTTTGAAGTAAAGATTATGCCAATAACTATAATAAATTGGCTAGTGCTAAACCATGATAAAATACAAACCATAGATAATAATATGCAATAATATATGACAAGAATATACATAAATAAGCTATTTCTAAACCTTCCTATCTGTGAAAACTTGAAATTAGCCTACACCTTTCTTGTATTCTAGCTGTAAATTTTCTAAAGCAATAAAATGAAATAATTATTATAAGTCGAATGAAAATTTTAAATAATTAATTACAAATCACAGATATGCTATGATATATATGATAATAACATAAATTAGCTATTTATAAACCATTGCCATCTTAAATTGAAATACAATTCAAAACGATTAAATACCAATACAAAAATAATAATAATATATCATATAATATATTTACTACCATCATTTTCGGACTATTAAAATATACATATGTGAAAAATTTATTTATTTAATTGAAAGAAACTGCTAATAAAAAATCATTTCTCCATTTGCAGTGTTCCTCAATCCAGTATCAACGGAACAAGTGGTCAGGGAAAGTGGACTCATCACGGTGGATTAGAATATTTGTGTCAATTTAGTATTACTGAACTCTTGAGTCGTTTTGTTTGTAATTGCAGCTCAAATAGGTATTTAAATAGTTCAATAGCTATCTATGTCATATAGGTAAGTATTTGGCAGATACCTTGCAGAGATATATAAAATGTGAAGCCGCCACATTAACTATTTAAGGCTATAGATAGCCTTAAATAGTTAATGTGGCGTAGTAAATATAATCAATATTTGTATTTATATTGAAATTAATTTATAGTATCACTACTACTTAATTATATACTAGGGTTGAATATGTATATATATATATATATTATTTTAATTGGTTTCATCATAACTAAATCTATAGATGGTACTAAAATAGACACAGAGTACTTAAAATTTAATAATTCTTCATCCCACAAAATGTTTCAAGGATATTTTGTCGCTTTTCTTGGAGCCCAATAAGTATAAAGAAACAAAATTAAATTATAGTTAAAACTGATGTTAGTCTATTGTATTTCAAACTGTAGTTAAAGGAAGATAAGATTAGATATAACATAGTTAAATCTGCTATAATCATTTCAAGATATTTTACGGACTTCGTATTATGTTCTCATTAGCTTTTCATAGCCTTATATTAGATGTATCTTTTTACTCATTCCTACTAACATGTTTAGTGGCATACCATCTATTTTAGCCACTAACTTGTAGCATAGCTAACAATGCTGCTAGCTGACTCTCAATGGAAATCAGCACATTAAAATACTTCCTGTGGAATTTTATACTAGAAAATCAGACATTCGTAATTTTTCTATAGTTTTACGTCAGTAGGTACATTTTATTACCAAAGTATAACTAGGAACACGATTGCGATTCCCATTCTGTGTATCATGAAGATACGAGTAGATAGGGCTCATACCCTTTCCTGGGCTTTTTCATGCTTCGAAGCTGGCTAAATTGTAGTTATAAGACAAAAGCCATTAAGCTATGTTGGGGGCTATTTGGTGGCTTGAAATCTCTGCCTCTAGGGTAACCAATGCCTACACGATTAAATAAATTCGATCAAAAATATATAAGAGAAAATGTTATTTTATTTCTATACATTTAATTTTATTTTTGGCCCAATAGATCTTGATGAATTAGCTTAAAATCTGCTAAACTCAATGTGGAACGGGGTGTAAAGAACTATTGTCCGCAGCGCAGTAAATAATTGATTCGTTTTGGGAGTCTGAATATAAATTGGTATTTACATCTTAATCAGAATCTTAGACTGTATAAACAAAACGACTTCAGGACTAGTTAATTATAAAATATTAGTTATAAATGAAATGCAAAACTAGGTTTATTCAGCGATCTCATTCAGCTAGTTTGTAACGTAAGGTGATGTATTTGATAATCAATGGTTTTAATAAATATACTTAAACCATAATATTGTATTTTATACTTCTTTTTTCACAGGACTACTAAATATTCGTTACATCTTGTCGTATACGTAAAATGGAATTTAAATTCAACAGATAAACCACCTACTTTCACTTTCTCTTGAAATAGGTCCATGTATGTTGTTTATACTTGTTTGACCTAACTTAAACCAACATTATACTTACAGTTAAGACCTTATTTCACCTATCCCATCTACAAGGTCATAATGAGTAGTCTCTAGTTATTAACAGATACGTGTTTCTAAAGTGAAAACTTTGCGTAATATTTATGTAAACATGGTCTCCTGTCCTATACCTTTTTAATAATAATAAAATACTCTTATGGATATGTCACGGTAAAATTGAAAATACCCTTAGATTATAATATAACTTAGTTTGTAAACTCGAAAGATTAAAATAATAAATAAATAAAAAAGGTTTTTATTCACGTAGACTTTAAAAAAGCGCTTGTAAATAGTCAGAACATGTTTGTAGTAATATAGTTGTATACATTAGATATTATTTCTAGTAACATAGATATTTAGGTACATATTGTATGAAAACATTTATAAAATTTATTTTATTACAGCAATGATATTTAGCTAGCTCGTATAAAGTTATTGTCAAGAGATTATGTTTAATTATCTAGTTTAAATCTAATATTTTTACTACATATTGTCAATGGTTCTGTCTATATTAAAGGTATTATTATTATGACGGACCTTGTGTTAATAACGACGGTCGCGCTTTAATGCTACCACCAGATCCAATGCGCCCCAACTGAGAAGACCCAGCGAAACAAACTCAGGGGGTTCATCTACTACCGGTTTCAACACGACCCAGTTGAGACGGTCCGGCGAAACATACTCAAGCGGGCATGAACACGGGATTTGGTCCAATTAGAGTAATTATTTAGTAGGCAAACACAATATATGCTCGATCGGTTGTCTGAATGCTTATTATTTTAGATTATATTTAGGTATACAAAAGAAAAACTTCGAAACAATAACATTATTCATTTTGAGACAGAGTCAATAATTTAAAATTAAGTATATGATAGCAATCATTTACAGATAGTTCACGTAACACATTTATATAAAACAATTGAACAAAGGATATCTATTTCATACTTTTCATTAAAAAGTTCTATGTCTAGAATTTTGCTAGAGAAGCGGTTTATATTTTGATGTGATAGAATTAGAAAGTTATCACACTTCTCTATTGTCATGCTTACATGTTTAAACTACTAACTAAATTGATTTTAATAACATTACTAGAAGATGGTATAAAAAGTGACTTCGTCATACCACTTATGACTGAGTTAATATGTGCCGCTACTAAAGTTGCAAGTATGTTCAAAAATTTTCTTGAGACAGTAACTGTACTCATGGTTACATGGTGGATTGTGAACCTTAATATACTGCTTACATTTTAGCACCATTAAACTCTACCTTACAGATGTCAAACTAAATATTAGAAGACAACAAATTTTAATAAGTAAGTAGAATGTAGCACGGAGGCCACACATCATTTCAAATCCATACACACAAATTTTATAATTGAAGAGGGTCATAGCTCTCACTTCACCGTAAGCGAACATAGATGGAAGCAGATGCAGAAAGCTAATCAGATGTTAAAAGACATGCCGCTAATGTCTTAATAGCGGCATGTCCTTTAACATATGATTACCTTTCTGCATCGGAGAGTGTTAATAACACTGTCATTGCTGTAGTCGTCACTTTGACACTAGGGAAACCGCTACTTGCACGATAAAATAAATAATAAAAATTGGTAAAAAAACTTTAAGTTAAACGGTTTTATGTTAAACATACATTGTAATGTTTAAGATATGTACTAAAAGCTAAAAAATAATAAAATAGATACAGTCGTGGGCATTATAAACATATGCATAGACTAGACTAAAATAAAACCGTGGGGCACGTCAATTGTCTTCAATCGTTGAAAATGTTCGTTTTGTAGTGTCACGCGATAATAAGACAGTTGTTCAACCGAAAACGATGGATGAGTGGCAAGTAGACGAGATTTAGGGTTTCATAGTGTTGAGGGAGTGTCTACTTTAATCATAAGTTTTGTCGATTAAAGACAAGCTACGAGTAGTGAAGCGAGTCCTCGCCAGCCAGCAGTGTGAACGTTGAACGATAAACTATTTAAAACAACTCTTTTGTTTACATGGAATGTATAACTATCGGACGAAATATATATATCTAATATATAAAATTCTCGTGTCACAGTTTTCGTTGCCATACTCCTCCGAAACAGCTTAACCGATTTTGATGAAATTTTTTGTGCTTATCCGGTATCTATGAGAATCGGCCAACATCTATTTTTTATCCCCCTAAATATTAGGGGTAGTCCACCCCTAAATTTATTTTTTATTTTTTAGACAAAATTTCTAATTTCTATTTTTTTATGATACAACATACAAAAATACATACTATCCCCAATTTTCACCCTTCTACGATCAACCCTTATTTTTTAATAGCCATTTTAGTAATTTAATCAGTTTTCCTTTCCGGTCGAAAACTGATAAATCGTCATTTAATTAGTTATCCCCGCCAGATGTCTACAGGTGTCACTTCTGACCCAGTAAACAGCATAGAGTAGGGATGAGAACAAAGCCGGTCTCATTTCTTTCTCACTCCCTACACAGTTGTCGGCCATCATTATTGTTTATGCATCAAGTGTAGTAGTAACGTTGACAATTATTATTTTGCTATCTCAGTGTAACTCTCATTTAACTTTTAATCATTCCTATTTTATCAATAATAAGTAAATTATCAATTTTGAGTGTATTTTGCACGATTAGATATATAAATCAATTACTGTTCGAATTTAATTCGAATGATTGCCGGGAAAACCCAAAAAACACACATTTTATTTTTCCCAAATAAATAAAATATTAAATAAAATTATAAATAAAATATGTAGAGTCAATTGGAACTTTATTGCTATTCAATAAAGTTCATTTATCGATTGAGGCAGTACGAAGTGTGCCGGGTCAGCTAGTATATATATATATATATATATATAATATTGAAAAATGAGCAAGAAAATAGTAAGTAATTTTCTCACCGTCGGTGGGCCAACGGTTTAATTAAACGATTTATCGCACATTTTAATCGATTATTGTAGACAATTGACGTGCCCCACGGTTTTATTTCAGTCTAGTCTATGCATATGTTTATAATGCCCACGATTGTATCTATTTTATTGTTTTTTAGCTTTTAGTACATATCTTAAACATTACAATGTATGTTTAACATAAAACCGTTTAACTTAAAAAGTTTTTATACCAATTTTTATTTTCTAGTTTTTAGTTTTTATTTCGCATTCTGTTTAATTCATTTAGGGCCTCATTATTGCAAGGTTTTTTGCCCGTTAGTTTATTGCAGTCCAACTCCTCTATACGTAGTCCTTGCAAAGATCTTACTCTACTAAGAGCCACGTAGGCTTGACCTTCTTCAAACAGTTTCGCACATAAGTATACGACTGCGTGATCCACAGTGCTGCCCTGCATTTTATGTATTGTAGAAGCTCATGATAGTATTAAAGGCAACATTCTTCTTTCAGCCGTCCCGTAATTGTACTTAGCTGGAAACTGTATGGCTTTTGGGGGTATAAGATGTACGCCGTCTCTTGCGAAATCAATTCAAACAGAAGGTACATCTGTTGCATAATCTGAATTCGACGAAATTGATATCATTTTTATCCACCCCAATGCCATACAGTTCTCGGCGCGTTTTAAACTTTTACCTTAACTTGGGTGGTGTACCGCTAACGACGTATCATTTTTAGCCACCCTAACGCCACACAGTCCTCAACACGATACAAATCTTGACTTGGGTGGTGGATTCAGGCTACCTACATTTCAGTTTCAATTTATAAATTTGACAATCCTATTATAATAAGCCATTTTGTGGCAATGCTCATCTTAAAATTTTGAGGTTGTATAGTGCACTGTATTCTACTTGTCAAGCCCTTTTATTTCATCCCATATTGATGGGATTGATAAAAAATAGGGTATCAGCCATTTGGTAGTAGCGGCCATCTTAAATTTCAATTTTGCATAGTAAATTGTATTCTACTTATTGAGCCCTTTCATTTGATACCCATATTGATGGGATTGATAAAACCTAGGTTATCCGCCATTTTGTAGATGCGGCCATCTTGGATTTCCATTTTGTATAGCACATTGTATTCTACTTGTTGAGCCCTTTCATTTGATACCCGTATTGTTGAGATTGATAAAACCTAGGTTATCCGCCATTAAAATCTAGGTTATCCGCCATTAAAACCTACGTTATCTGCCAGTTTGTAGAGGCTGCCATCTTGGATTTCAATTTTGTATTGTACATTATATTCTACTTGTTGAGCCCTTCCATTTGATACCTATATTGTTGGGTTGATAAAACCTAGGTTATCCGCCATTTTGTAGCGGCGGCCATCTTGGATTTCAATTTTGTATAGTACATTGTATTCTACTTGTTGAGCCCTTTCATTTGATACCCATATTGATAGGATTAATAAAACCTAAGTTATCCGCCATTTGGTAGCGGCGGCCATCTTGGATTTCAATTTTGTATAGTACATTGTATTCTACTTGTCGAGCCCTTTCATTTGATACCCATATTGATGGGATTAATAAAACTTAAGTTATCCGCCGTTTTGTAGCGGCGGCCATATTGGATTTACAATGAAACAGAATTTATTTAATTGTATTGTCACCAGAACCAGAAGTGTGTACCAAATTTCAGATCAATCGGTCAACAGGAAGGGGGTCAAATTTCAGTTACTAAATGTGACCCAAGAAAAAAGAATAAAACAAACAGGGTAAGTTAAATAAAACCGTTTAAAAACGTAAATCACCTCAGCTTCACCCGTCTGCTGTTGCTGTAGTAGTGGAAACGCCTTGGAACGTTCAACGTTGTAACGAGCCCTTAAGTAAGCAGTTCGCGCAAACTGTATAGGTACATGACCACTTGTCTATGAACTAAGTATTCTCGTATCATCACAGAGGGATTCAGATATTTCTTAATAAAAAACTCAAGAATCACTTTATTTCTATTAAATAAGATCTACAGTAACGGTAACAGTGTCGCGAGTTCAAATGTTTTTCCCATGTCATAAATGCGCTGCGTATTTACCCGCCCGCTCGCTGGCGTCGTCCTGCCGCAACACACCACAGGGACCAAGCATTTCTGTACATAAAAAAAGATAGTAGGGTGTATGCCAGCACCAACGGATTTCTTATAGTATAATCATTAACTTAACAAAAGAACTGTGAAAGAAATTGTGTCCATTAAAATTAATAAAAAAAAAATCGCGTATTTTGTAATTTACGAGAAAAACATCTTAAAATGTTCACAATGTGTTGGTAAACATTGAATAAAACTAATATTGCTAATGTATGTTAATTTTGTATAATCCTGATGCTACCTTTACTTCACTAAGATAATATCCTAGAGATAAACCACATTACACCCCTTTACAATTAACTTCATATTTATCGTCGGGAATATTTAAAAGCGCCACTCACGGTGGGTCGTTTTTCATTTCCTCTCCTCTCTAACTAAGCCCAGGGACCGGAATATTCAGTCAGATTAAATCCCAACAAAAATTACTCCCTAACTAATCTCGTCACAATAATGTAACACTTACTTGGCTACAAGATTTAGTGTAGGGTTCGGAGTATTACATATTGGGGGCCCAACAGACAATGTGCCGCGGTTTGTGATAATAACGTGTAACGGCGCGGCGGGGTTGTCTTTAACGGCCTTAAGGAGTGTCATGACGTCAGGATTCTTGTAGTTATGTAGAATGTACGTCAAATTATTTTTTTTATATACAATGCCCGTACTAGTGAAATAAATCTCGCTGTACTCTGTGAATCTTTAAAAATATGTATTTTATGGACACTTAGAACACTCAGATTCAGAACAACTTATATTGGACACACAAATAGTTGTTCTGTGCGGGGATCGAACACGAAACACGATTGCACCCAGTTAGAAAGGAGACTATGTATCCACTACATCACATGAGAAGTCTATCGTGGTTAGCTGTGATCCATCACAAATGAAAAAAAATATTTCTGTGACAGTAGGTGAAAAGAGTTGTACAAGAAATTAATGTTGAAATTATCTTTATTTGTACCACAAAACGTATTTTGGGAATAATTTAATGAAATATTATTATATATTGTTGTTGTTGTTGGATGTGGAAATTCAACTGGTCATTTAGCTACCGACCGAGAGAACCATTACCCGTTCGTTATCTGGCCGAAGAAACGATGCATCCCTGAACAATTGGTAAAATTAACTACCCTTCATGAGTGAATCAACGACAGAACTCTTTCCTCTGTCATGCTCGCAGTTCTAACCATAAAGTTAGTATATTAGGTATACTAACTTTATGGTTCCAACATAAGCAAAACAAGAAGCTATCGTTTATCTCTAAAGGATACATTCGATTTGTAATAAAGAGCCAATAGTTCAGGGACATATTGTTTCTTTGGCCAATTATCGAATCTGAAATGGTTCTGTCAGTGGGCTGACTATCGACCAGTTGAATTCCGACGTACAGCACGGGACCTGCATTTGACACACGGATACATTTAATTTCTAGTGTATTGTATATTAATGACGTTCTCGTATGTATATGTATCTTTATTGCACCATTGACCCTAGATGGTTTTCGGTATTTTGACCTGTGTTATATTTACTTATAGTACTCCAAATTATACAAGCTTGATAACGACTTCATAATACTTACTGATAAATTAATAAAAAAAGTAATAGAAGATTGTACCGGTTTAGCAGTAGTCAGCCACTAACTGAGACAGTCGGCGCAAGTAACGCTGCAAACTGCGTAAAGTGAGCGTAAACCTAGCAAAGTGTGTTACATTTCAACAAATATATGGAAGGGCGTACTAAACCGATACACCGCAAACTTAGTCGGCCGCTAACAGTTTGCCTACTGGGAACACAGTCGTAAGGTTTTTTTTTGTGTATATTGCATGGTAATGTGTAACATATTGTTCAGTTTAATAGACAAATTAAGCTCCTTAAGTTACGTCCACTATTTGTGCTACGCCATGATAAATATCGATTATTACAGCATGTAATGAGCTTAACAAGTGCAGTTAAATACAACAATTGTCAAGCTATACTACTACTACTAGCTATAACAGAACTTTATTCAGTTAAAACATCCGAAATTATATTTGTACAATACAAAATATTTTATTGCTCGTTTTAAACACAATTTCGTATTAATTCTCTACAGAAAAGGCAATTTGGTTTATGATTTAGCATTCAAGTCGTGTCTCGAATCTTCTAACGACCTAGTAATTATAGCTGTAGTGATTCCCTTAAAAAATAAATAAATTTCTTTAACATTACGTGACCTAACTTAAATAGTATACTTTGGCAATTTTATTTTCGCCGTAAATTGTTATTGCTTTCCATGAATACAATAGATTTGTTCTATAGGTTCTTTACAGAAGCTGTGAGGGAGGGATATTCAACATTTTTGGATGTACAATTTTCGTAGAAATCATAAATAAACCTTGCGAATTTTGATTAGGCAGTATTTGTTGTTCCAAACGAAAAATTTAATACTACATACACTTGTCCATCACATAAACTGTCGAAATAAACCTTGGGCTATGTGTTCGTAGCGCTTAATTATTAAGAATATTAATACTTATGATATATAGTAATACTGATTAAAAAAAATATAATAATTCTGATTTTATAAAGTAAAAAACGGTTGTATATTTTATAAAAACAGATATTTTTATTATAATTTCTTAGTAGGTAATAGATTTCACTAATACATAGCAAAAATTGCTCCGTTATCGTTTTGTCTTGCTTGAAATAAAAATATGTTGAAATGATTTTCATCGGTACCGGCCTTTTAATAGATCAATTGTTATTGTGGCTACAAAGTTTTACTATGGATGTTCTATACGTACTTATTGAAGCAAAAAAGTAACATGGCAACCGAATTACGGCTACAATTATTTACTATAGCTAGAAGTTCTACTTTGGAGTAAGACTGGATGTTTAATAGTGAGGTTTTAATTCCAGATTTAATTCTTCTTTAATTCACTACTTATTGAAGCACAACAGTATTAATCTTTGACTGCCCTGTTGTTCTAACTAATAGTAGTAGTAGTTGGTCACAGGGCAATCGAATTGCGGCTGCAAATATTTACGATAGCTAGAAGTTCTACTTTGCCGTAATTCTGGATGTTTAGTAGTCAGGCTTTAGTTCTAGATATTATAATTTTTTTATTTACTACTTTTGCAGCAAAAATGTATTTATCTTCGACTGCCCTGTTGTTCTATCTAATAGACCAACAGGGCAATCGAATTGTGGCTAAAAGTTTTGCTATAGCTATAAGTTGTAAGTACTTTTTCGTAATTCTAAATTATTAGTAGTCAGGCTTTAGTTTCAGATATTATATTTATTTTATTTCCTACATATTGAAGCAAAACTGTACTAATCTTGCGACTGCCCGCTGGTCTAGCTGTAGGGCGTTGAACCGTAGATTAAATCATGATTCAAATTCTGAGTCGCGCCAAAAAGGCAAGTGTTATTGGGTTCACTAAAAATTAATTTGTTTTACATTACAGCTACTCATAGGTTGCACTCACACATCCGTAAGTGATCGGAGAGATAAAATGCACGGCTTTCCTTCCATTATTGTCGAAACAACAACAGTTGTTTCAGTCTAATAGCCTCAGCTAAAGATCAAAGAATATATAATATTACTTCAAGATTGAGTATATGAGAAAACAAAAACGCTATGAATACAAAATATGCCTTTTATTTTTTCGTTTATCTGGGATCTAATCTTGGTTCCCCGTGGTACAGTCGCGTCCGCCCGTTGGCGTTAGCGAAATGCGGTTATTTGGTTATAACAATATGTGTATTGTTACCAATCCAAAAAAAAAGAAACCTTTTTAAATCATGACTGATTTGAACAACATTCATATGAGAACATTCCAAATCTATCTAAAGCAGTTCATAAATTTTGCATTATGGATATACAAAAACTACAATAATATGCAGGCGACCCTTCTTTATAAGCTGGTTAATAATTCACAATGTTTTTAAATGTATTATAAACCTGGGTTACCCTGATTAGAAAAAAATCTTTGGATACACTAGTATCCATAGATTACTACTACGAAAATTACAACACTCCAAAGTATGGCCCATTTGTTCAGTCTCCTGTTCCCTTCAGAAGTTGTATGACGCTTCAGTCAAAGAGGTCAGCGTTGCCCAATTTTGGGGCAGATAAAATTTAATTCTTATCGTGCACACGAGAAGAAAA
Source organism: Pseudoips prasinana (assembly GCA_951640165.1). Taxonomy (NCBI): domain Eukaryota; kingdom Metazoa; phylum Arthropoda; class Insecta; order Lepidoptera; family Nolidae; genus Pseudoips; species Pseudoips prasinana. The sequence goes on from OX621239.1 coordinate 14,696,441, forward strand.
AGAAGAATTACAAAATGTGTGTTACATACTTACATCTCAAAATTTAAAAAAAAGGTAAGTACAAAATACAAATTAATGTCATTAATTGGCGTAAATTGCTTATTTGTCCGTCTAACCGTGCGTAGACTGGGCGGGTCGCTAGTGACAAATACAAATGAACGTACCGTTTTTCTATGGGATGGGAAAATTTGTTATGCATACCCACCTGGGTGTAGTGACGTGTAGTTGCCTTTATGTACAGTACAGTACAGTACACACGTCAACAATATTAAATATTCATTTATGATTAAGGGTTCTACCATGAAGTCTATTGGGTACTCATTGAGAGATATTTTTTGCCAGTGACTCAACAGATATTCGCTTAGCGCATTTTAAAGGACGCCAGCTACTTGTGTTTCGAATATACAAATATTAAAATGATATAATATAACTGAAGTCTTATTAAAAAAGTGCTTTTTATGAGCGTAATTGTTTAACTTCAGTTAAGTCTTAACCAATTATAATTGTATTCATTCACACTTGATAGATTTAAAAAAACAAATAATATTCTAGAATTCAATAAACGTTGTACGCTATAATAGGGGTGAGACATCAGCGTGCCGAACGTTTGTCGGCCACGCTTTCGCCATACGGATCGTAAACCCTTTGTCGAATTTAAAGCTACGTTGGTCGTATCAAACTGGTAACAATGAAATATAGGTTTCGAAATGTCGACAAATAAAGACGGTCACCGTTGCTCCTGCCTACGAAGCTTGTGGTCCTGGGTTCCAATCCCGGTAAGTGCAAATATTTGTGTGATGAGCACGAATATTTGTTTCTGAGTCATGGATGTTTTCTATTTATATAAGTATTTATCTATCTATATAAGTATATATATCGTCGCCTGGTACCCATAGTACAAGCTTTGCTTAGTTTGGGGCTAGGATGATCTGTGTGACATTGTCCCTAGAATAAATTCTAAGTCAGTTCTGCAATGATTAGAAACGGATTAGTTTTTAGAGTTGCTTCTATACTTAGCTGTTTCGCCTCTAATAAAAGTCTTAGAAATGCAAATATGAGCTGTTTTATAACTCTTTTGCGCCTTTATTACTCAATCTCAATCATTGACTGGCGTGTTAGTCTAGTGGTTAGTCACCCTGACTGCCAAGCCAGAGATCGTGGGTTCGATCCCCACTTAGGACAAATCTTTGTTTGATAAGCACTATTATTTGTTATGTATTTGGGTGTAATTTATCTAAATTGATCTATCCGTAGAATAAAGTTACTTCTGCATCGTCGTTACTGTAGAGGAGAGCGATTTGAATAGTACTAGTACAAAATCAGCTAAGCATTTTACATAATTTTTGTAGCAATTTGATTTTTGTTTTTTATAGCTGATTTTGTACTAGAGAAATCTCAAATCAAAGTTCTCTAAAGTAACGATTATGCAAAAGTTGCTTTATTCTACGGATAGGACGAAATATGTAAAAAGGAAGTACCCTTTATCTAGAAAAAATAATGCTTCCAGAGGGGTAACAAAAATAAATCTGGTAATCTATATACATAAAAATTAGATACCGCAGGAACCTTGTGGATTGCGGCCTAGAAAGAATAACAGCCGACTATAGGATACACCAGGTAGTGAGGTTAACCTAACTGCTATCGCCAACTCGCAAACAAAGCGTGGTGACTACGGAAAGCCCTTGCAAATAGCAACATTATAGAAACCTTTGGAAGCCTATGTCCAGCTGTGGACGATATAAGGCTGATGATGTGCCGCATGGTTGGACATCATCCCTTGAGAACGGCCCGACCGACTGAGCTGATTTATATTTTGTAGTATTTGTTTTTTTTTTAAGATTACTTCACATAAAAATCGACCCGTGCGAAGCAGAGACGGGTTGCTAGTAATAAACTACGACCTTCAGTTCAAATAATGTTATCAAGACATCGCTGCATCGCTTGGTTAGGAGTTGGTGACAGGTAGGTGCGAGCTAGTACACAGGTGATGCTGCTGCCCTATTACCTGGTGTATCCCTTAGTCGTCTTTTACGACACCGGGGTGGTATGGGGTTGCCTTTTATTCTTTCTAGGCCGAAACTACACGCCTAAGTTAGTAGGAGTAAGATAAAAGCATATACGTACTGCTTACATAAGTAACCCTATATTGTTCCAAATTTTAACCATTCCGAAAGTCAGTCATTTGTTCGAGAACCTTCACCAATATCGAATTAATACTTCTGTCCTTGTACCTATATCTTTGTTTTCTATTAGAAATCTCTGCTCATCTTTTTTTTAATTGAATGAAAAAAAGAGATGGCGTGAATTTATTTTTATTGTAGAAAATCATCTATCAATGTCGAATTAAGAATTTGGTATGTCCTTTTCATCAGCTATCCTTGTTCTTTTGTTCTAGTATTGATTAGAACGTTCTCTAAATGTTTCAAAAGCCACCAAAATCCTTGACTGGTACAGCTGGAGACCAAATTCCGAACGTGGCAGTATAATAAAGTTATATATTTGTCTTCAAGCTATTTGCAGCCCTAACTACGTAAATATTTACTTATATACGGCTAGCTGTACGAGTTATTCCCTGCCCTCAACTAACTATTTAGCTGATGAGTTTTGGCTGTTAGATAGTGTAGATAGAAACTCACTCGACAGTGGCGACGGCGTCGGGTGATATATTCCATTAGTGATACGAAGTATTGATCGTTACAGTGTCGATATACATTAACACATTTAGATTCATAAAAGGCGCTGTGATATATGAACCCTTCGCCAGTGTCTAACGAGATACTGTAACCACTAACCGCGGTCTGTCTATCAGCGGCTTAATTCAGAATCTCTTTGTTTTTGAAAGCTGTAATTTGGCATTATTAGGTATACATTTATTAGACATTCCAACAAAGTTATGATATAGAAATATCCTAATCTATCGTAGAACACTAATGTTATAAATATAAAAGCTGGTATATTTCGATTTTGAGATATTTGGATGTTTGCTACTCAATCATATACAAAAACAGTAAAAATAAGTTGGAGTATCTTACTGCCTTACTCGTTGGTATATAAGTTATGATTTTTTTACTTATCTTTTTAGTGTCTGTTTTTAGGGTTACGTAAAAAAATGGAACCCTTATAGATTCGTAATGTCTGTCTGTCTGTCCGTCCGTATGTCACAGCCACCTTTTCCGAAACTATAAGGACTATAGTGTTGAAACTTGGTAAGTTGATGTATTCTGTGAACTGCATTTAGATTTTCACACAAAAATATAAAAAAAACCACAATAAATTTTCTAGTTCTTTAAAGTAAAAGTTCTTTAAAAATGATATTGAGGTTCCTAACATGTTTTTTTTCTAAACTGAATAGGTTTCGCGAGAGATACTTCCAAAGTGGTAAAATGTGTAACTTATAAAATAAGAAAGTGATAAAACTAAAAAAATATATGACTTACATTACCATGCAAACTTCCACCGAAAATTGGTTTAGTTTAGAACGAGATTAAGTAATTAGTTTTTTTTAATACGTCACAATTTCCCTTTCATTCAATCAACTACTACAAGAACTTTTATATTATTACTTTTATATTGTTACTTGCTGCCACGGAACCCTTCATGGGCGAATCCGACTCGCACTTGGCAGCTTGTTTTTATTTTATTTCATTTTATATATAAAAGGACAAAAAACAAGCAAGTGGGTTACCCGATGGTAAGTGATCACCGCCGCCCATGGACACTAGCAACACCAGAGATGTCACCCGCGACATCTCTGGCGACATCGTTGCCGGCCTTTAAAAGAGTCAGCAAACCAGTGTTACTGACCCTTCCCCCACCCTGATGAACTCTGGCGACCTAACTCACACATTATGTTATGTTATTAATTTTATTATTAAGGAATGCCTTCTGTAAGGTGGAGGTACTTCCCCAGTCGGGCTGCTCTTTGAGCGAATCTACGCTGTACTCTACTCTACCTCTTCCGTATGTAAGTTTTAGTTGGATATGTCTTGCAGAAAAATAGTTGTGTGGTGATCATTTTTATATTAATGAATTTTCCCCTTTCTACCATTTCATATAAGTGTCCAACAGCCACCATCATCAAGCGTCTTCAACTGATGCCTTTGCCAACATTTATCAGTGCATTTGAAAGAAACATTATGAATCATCCATTGCTACGGAAGGCAACGTAGGCGTCCAGGTAACCCGAAGCTGAATATAGTTGGACTCTGTAAACATCGGCTTACACTTGGTTGAAAAGCGCTTGCAGTAGGAAAACGAAGTTTACTTGTCGACCTAATGAGCACGAACCTAAACTCACACATTAACACAACAAGAAGTTATTATATCTTGAGACAATTCACACACTGCCGTCTGATCCCATCTGATCCATAAGTAGGCAGAACCTGTGCTATGGCAACCACACATTTTATATAAAATTACATCCAGACACAGAAAAAAAAATGTGAGCCGCCACGGGACGCCTGGCAGATGTGAAACATCGACATTATTTTGTAAAAATAATATGCAGAAAAGAACATATAGTGATAGGAACTAAATATGTCATAATGATAAAATAAAAAGTCGATTGCGCATGGCGACGCGTCGCCACGGCATGCGTCGCCACGCCAGAAATCTGTTTTACGTGCGGCTATAGATGTTTCATATCAATTATTGTGCTCATCACACAAAAACATTGACCCCATGACCTTTGGCTTAATGGTCAGGGTTACAAACCAGTTAACCAACAGACAAGTCCAGACCAGAGTAATAATATTCTGTGAGGTGGATATACTTCTTCAATTGAGCTGCTTTTTGAGCAAAATAACGCTCCTTTTATCTCGGTCAGGGGTTCCTCGCTGGACTTCTATATATAAGCGGTAGCCATCCAAGATATCATTGGTTGCTACTAGAGAGCATACCTAAAAAACAGTTAAAATCAACACAGTAACTATTTGAAAGCCAAATAGCTGCAACTAATGTTCGTAAGGCGTGGCGACCGTACATTAGAGAGGTCAACTCGGTTAATTTACTGCGGCCCTCAGGCTAGCGGTAAAGCTCACATGGATTATGGCTCATCCAAAAGCATTATAATGGACCAAATTGATTTACAATAGCACCGCTTAAGATTTACTAAGCTTAAGTGTTAAGCCGCGGTCAAAGATTAAGCGTGTAATGAGCTCCTCTATTGATTTCGTATGGGATATTCGTAGAATTTCATTCATTGTATTAATGTGTTCATAAACGTAATATTTCTGCATTAACTTTTGTCAAACGGCACAGATAATTAGTAGTAATTTATATGAGTTTATTTAATTTGTAAATTTTCTTAAATATACAAATAGGGTAGCAAATTTCTCTCACAAGTCTTGAATAATTCTTGAGACAATTCAGTGACACACTCACTCAGACTAAGAAATATAATTATGAGTCACACAAATAGTCTCTGCTATGTTAGTGTACGTGCATCCGCGCGACGCATTGAATGCTGTTGTGTGTTACACTATTAATAGTGTATCGTGTGCAAGACAATCGCAGCTCATCACATATTCTCAGCCCAGAAAGGCGGAAAGAAGGGTGAAAGAAGGAACTATCCATTGTATCCTTTTGCCCTGTACTCCTTGAGAAACATTTTTATATATAGAATAAATAATTATTGTTTGAATGTTGTGGCCCTGCATATGAGTAAGGTCTCCAGCTCATATGGAAGAGGTGAAGAGTCGGTAACGTGTAAGGGATGGAATGCGTATAAGGTCAAGAGCCTCGTAGACTATACAAACTGCTTACCAGGTGGATTGTAGGCTAGTTTGTCGACTTAGTATTATAAAATCCTACTTCATTGAGATTAAATCCTGTATCCTAATCCTTTTGCGAAGAAAATTTCTCAGTACCTACAAGGTCATCTAGAAGTTGGCGGTGCTACACCCTCGTGCCTCGGTTGATACGTAAAGAGATTGGTCACGTACCTTACCTCTTTCCCATCATGTCACTTAGCTGGCCCATCGGATCATAACAGTGAGGGAATAGGAAGTAGACATATATTATTTCTTATAATATCACTAAATGCGAGAGTAAAATAGCTAAAACCCGAATAACGCGCCTTAAATAAATAAATTCTTAGAGTTAGAACTCATGTCCCGTGGGGAAGTTAATACTTTTTACGAATTGTGGAAAATGCGAACAACAAAGAAACATCACAACAAAACACAATTCCTTAGCTCTCACCGTAAAACAATATCCTAACATATTGAACAAGTTAAAACATCATACTTTATATCACTAAGTTGGAGTTGTGTAGCTTGTGCAGATCCTACTGTAGGTTATAAAAACTTTTTTCATTATCTTCTGTATAGGAAGCTTATTGAAAATAGCACTGTCATCGTCTCCTTTGTTTTATTGTTAACTGTTGTGCAACGAGTGTTTGTATGTCTTTGTCTGGTGATTATAGCTTTGGAGGCTATTCTATTTCTTTTACAAAAAGTTAGTTGAAAATAAGATTATAAATGTGTATAACTGTATACAGTACTTTTCCTGTATTTATATTAACTAAATCAGACTGCCTTGATTTTCTAGCGGTAGTATGTTTAACCATAGACCATGGTAGTACCTACCTACGTCGATTCCCGGGATGGACCATAAATTTTTTTTGGGATATTTCTACATAAAAACAATCTCGATACTAGCTCGAAGCCAGGCAGTTTAGTATTAAAGCCTTGCTCCTTGAAGAGTACGCAAATGAATATACATATATTATACTAGCTGTGCCCCGCGGTTTTACCCGCATAAACTTTATAAAATATAGCCTATGTGTTAATCCAGGGTGTTAGCTAACTCCATACCAAATTTTAGCAAAATCGCCCCAGTCGTTTTGACGTGAAGAAGTAACAAACATACACACTCACAAAATTTCGCCTTTATAATAATAGTGTGATAATCAGAGGTATAATGCCCCACGCAGATGGAAGGTAATTTTCTTTTTATTTTATTTGACGTTTGCAGATAACCCAGAGAACCTTTCATTGCTTCACTGGACATTAAAGCCGAGTAGGGGCTATGGGGGACTCAATCCATCTAGCAAATAAGACTACAAACTTTCGGCTACTTTACTTACGTAGATAGTATCGAGTTTTAGAGACGTTTTATACAACTTATCTCTATATTAGTACACAAAGGCGCAGGCCGCTTATCAAATTGAAGATTGGAGAAGGCATATTACCAATACGAACAGAAACTGAGGGTGGACGCCGCGTGTTCTCAGGTGGAGGACTCATTTATAATAATAATGATAATAATATCTAGGGACAGATCATCCTAGCCCCAAACTAAGCAAAGCTTGTACTATGGGTACCAGGCGACGATATACATACTTATATAGATTGATAAATACTTATTCATATTAAACAAATATTCGTGCTCATCACCGTGGACCACCAGCTTCGTAGGCAGGAGCACTACCAACTAGGCTACGGTGACCGTCATTTATAATAATATAATGTTCAGACGCCAGCACATCAAGCTATCCCAAACTGCCAAATTTCCCAATTTGAAAGGGAACCATATCCTTTTATGATAAAGTTGAAAATCTATAAAAGAAATTTGACAATTTGGGGTAGCTGAATGTGCGTCTGTACCAATGTGGTAAAAACTTGTTGAACCGTCGGTATAAAAATTGATGTAGCTATTAAAGAGCAGATGACGCTAATTGGGTAAGCGGATTTTTTTATTATTTACTTATATGTTATAGATTAGAAGCATTTCATGAAATTAATAACATAACCAATACAAAATGAATTAATTGAGTGTGAGTGTAGCATCCAAATAATAAAAGTCTTTCTGGGATCAAATAATAATAATAATATCTTGGGACATTATTTAAACACTCTCTCTGATCCCAGAGGCCCTCTGATCCCAAACTTAGCAGCTTGTACTATGGAAACGAGAAAACTATGTTTTTTATTAGTACATTCTAATATAGACAATAACACCCGGACTCAGGACAAACAGACATGTTCATGTACATAAATTTCTATCCTGGGTGGGAATCGAACCCACGATCTCCGGCGTGAAAAGCATTTGCCAACCACGCCAACAGACTCAGTTAACTTAATTTCTTCCAAAATATACGACACTGGCAATTCTTTGTTTTTGTTGGCACACCTGTCCTTGTCAGGCCAAAAATATGGCCATGTCAACACTTAGCCTGAACAGCTTTTGAATGAAAAAAATATCTCTCCAATGTACGGCACTTAAAAGCATATCAATCAATTCTGACTACGGCAGCACTCGCGTCATACATTATCAAAGGCGTTACTTGGACGTCTTCCATTCGTTGGTCTAAGGATGCACTGGATACGACATCATACAAGTATATTTTATAAATGTTTCAAATCATCATTTCAGCCAAATAATGTTCACTGATAGACAAAGGACTCCCGAAAAAAATACCACGATGGAGTTGTGAGACCTTTGGAGAGATATGCTATAATCGCCACGCTTGGCAGACGGGTTGGCGTCAGTGTACACAGAGAGACGGTGCTGGCCGTTCTCTGGTATACATTTTCTTCTTTTCTTCAGGACTTATACTCCTAACTTTTTCCACTTAAATTAATTCGTCCACTTATACTTATTATCATTTTTATAAATTAGAAAATAATTACATGGGAGCTTCTCAAAATCGAATACTTTAATTATTTACAATCGTAAATGTTTCATTGTTTCCCTGGTTCACAAACCAATAAAATTATAAAATGATTTATCAATACTAAAATTAACATAATATAAAATAAATAAAAAATAAATAAATAAAATAAATAAAAAAATCCATATTTGGCTGTAACTGATATAAAAATATAATATAATATTTAAAGCATATGTATAAACTTATCCAGAGACCATCTTAATTCCTTGTTCACCCGAATTTTCTTACAAACTTAACTTTGCGGGAGATTAAATCAATTTATACTTCTCTCCGAGACCATACGTTCCACATTTATCTATTCCAAACGCAAACATATATTTGTCTAACAGTTAATGCTCGGAATACTATCTCTAGAACGTATATTTTGGCTGTTAGCAAAATGTTAGCGATTTGGGCTCGTAAGTATTGCTGATCTGCTTGTCATGATCGATGACTGCGTTAATATTACCTTATGATTTTAACAAGACATTCATAAAATCAAGCTTTTTCTAGAATTTTCTAAAGAATTTTGCATAACTTTGGGTAGAGCAAAGAAATTGAGCTAAAAACAACATAATACAGGTACGGGATTTGAGAATAGTTTGACAACCAATAACAATAGAGAGAGGTAAATTGAGACCAACATTTTCGATTTACGAGTGGTTTACGGTGCACGGGGTGTATTACTCCAATTTCCTGACATTGGACTGCTAATGAGAATTAATTCCGTTGAAGAATTTCCAATAACACATTGACCAGTCTTGTTTCGATTTCGAGAGCGCAATTTTGCAGTGAAATACACTGTCACCAAACTATCACATCAGTCAATCTAATAATGCATTACGTGTAGAGAGAAACCATTACAATAAATAAAATGCTGAGTTCTAAAAACACTAGGACCAAAACTGTTTGTTACGATACGAAGTAGGAATAAAAAATTGTCAATAAAGCTCACGGGAAGATGCTGAGAAAAATCCTTATAAATAAGAAAAGTTTTGTATATGTTTCGTTAAATAACCTGTTTTATCATAACAACTGAAAGAAGTTCACTGCTGTAAAAAGGCCTCCCCAAAAATAATCTTGGGGGATATGCCATAACCGCACGCTTTGCAGGCGGGTTGGCGATCGCAGTATATTGGTCATAATACTCAGAAAGAAGCTGCTGCCCGTGTCCTGGTATTTTCTCGGGTCAACTCCTACGCCACCACGGAATTATATGGGGTGATAAGATTCTGATATTTTCATAAAACCAAATAACATGTTTACAAAAGTTATAACATATACACATCTTTTCAAGGTCATTTAAAAGCATCCATGTGATCTACTAGCTATATATAGTAGTCCTGCATGGAATGACTAGAATTTATTATAATATCACATGTGTTTAACACTTGTAAACTATATTGAAGACTGAAAACATTTTTTCCATAATCATACCATCTATATTTTTACAAGAAAAATAAACTATTATAATAATATTATTTATTTATTGGCATTTTTAATGTTTTTAAGTAGATGCTTAATTATTTTAAGCACCCGTTGCACAACTATTGTTAACACAGATTTAGAAGTACAGTTGCCTATTGAAATTCCTAAAATTCATGGTGCAGGCCCAGCCCGGTGTATAGTTCTAAGAACTGACGTTAGATATGTGGTACGCGGACCCTGTTATTAGCTTGAACTAATTTTATTTGTTTAGTTTCAATTAAAACCTTTATTATTTTCAATTTTTAAAATGATTTTTTATTTGCATAAAAATAAAACAATTGTTTTTGAAATTTTAATATATATATATGAATATACAATATTTACTTATAGTGTAGAAATCTATGGGCAAGGTCAGCTAACTCATCACTTTGGCTAGCGTACATGCCAAGAGAGGAGTTTGGTGTAACACCACCATATTCCTTACATCGTTTTACTATTGAAACTTTTACAACCCCGATAAATCCTGTGAATACCTCAGGTTTATTCTTCGAACTATCACAAAGTGTCACATATTTTTTTCAAGACTGAAAATGATTTAAAAGCTAGCTCATTACCTTCAGTTTAATACGCTGTCGTTGTACTAAAGAAGCTCAGAATATGCAAACAGGGCACGCAAGACCAAAAAAGACATTGAGTTACAACAAATAAAATATTTTTAGATCAATTTAGATCCTTATTTCAGAGTCCACCGTACCTCAAAACTTCAGAAGCGGATCATCCAACTAGATTTACAATTAATTTACCAAGTTCACGCTGATAGATACCATTAGAGTAGAGAAAGTTTATAAATACTGCCCTTAAGAGTTGTAAATTTCTATTTTAGACTAAGTTGAGATATAATATACTACACATTTTTAGTTTATTATATTTATCTATCACTACTCAAATCAAATAACGCAAAAAAGGTCCAAATCATTCAATTTGTCTATGGCATTATACGAATAAATAGAACTTCTAATATTTAAAGTTATAATTAGATAGCTAATCTTAAACGTTTTATTTAAATTTTGTGCACTCATATGCGTTTCAATGCGTTGAAACTTAGCGTAGACAAACAGCTTTAATTTTTAATAATATTTTATTGAGAAATATTCAGATTTTCATTATTACGGTGTATTAAAGGCTTCCGATTTAAAAACTTTGAATCTTCTAAAGATGAAGGTAATTCTGTATTTTTTGTCTCTGGTAAAGGAAATACTAACACCCCACTTATAATAGCCATTGCACCAAAAATAATACCAGATATTGTTTCAGATAGTGCATTTATAGGCGGTGCGACTACTTGACCAACCCTTGACATCACTGATAAGAAACCCAGTACAGAAGTTCTAATAGAAGTAGGAAATAATTCTACTCCATATAAGAATATTATAATAAATGACATAAAAAAGAAGGAATTGCATACACAGGCAAGTAATACTCTTACCCAACCTAAATGTGAAGGAATACAAACAACAATGATCATTAACAAACCGGAACAAAAATTGGTCAACATCAACAAAGTTCTTCTGCCCATTACTTTCAATAGTATTGTACAAAGAATTGTTCCTGGTACGACCAACGTGCCAGATATAGCTACATTCAAATGGATGTCACCACTCATCTTGCCGATGTATTGAGAGACACCATAAAACCCCATACCACACACAAAGTATATAATAGATATGCACAGCAAGTTAATTGTTAATCTTCTGTGACGAAATACTTGCGAGAAGCGGACCTTGGTGGGAGAGTGTGTAGACTGTATGTGATCCATGTATTCATCAAGCTCTTCGCGAATGGTCGCAGTTGGTTTTTTATTGCTGAAACAATAAGATTTTATTTCACCTGAAAGCTTTTACAGAACAATGTGGAAAATTTAACTTGACTAATAGTATGTTTAGTACGTTAAAACCAATACTACTTAAATATTAATAAAAAAGTACCAACAATTTTGCAATTTTCGTCATTACTGCTTCCGCTCGATCCACTTTGCCTTTGTTAAGTAACCATTTTGGAGACTCCATCAAGATAAAATAGTAAAGGGAGCACAATAACATAGGCACTGAAAATGCTATTTGCAAATCATCGCAATTTCTCAAAAGATATGAAATGCCTGCCAGTGATATGTGACCAAGGTTAATTGGTATGTGGTATAACGCGGAGACTACGTCTCTGTACCTAATGCCACAGTATTCTACACAGAGAACGTAGCCAGTGACTATAGAACCGCCGACGCCGATGCCTTGGATGCAGCGCATAAAGATATAAGTGCCAACGGTGGGCATAACAGCGACAAGGCATCCTGATATCGCGATGTCCAAGCAACTTAATGAGAACATGGGAAGGCGGCCAAACCTGGTGGAAAAAATAACGAAATGATAGTTTTATAGTTCGTAAAGGAAATATATAAAGTGCATATTATCTTATAATTTCTAAGTAGACACAAATGTGAGATTTGTCTAAAATTTAAAGTTTATATTAACATAACAATTATACATTTAATTTGTAATTTGATTTGGTAATTCGATCTTTAATAGGTGATAGAGGTCACTGTTTACCATAATTTTAACCACCTTGTGCTATAGGCAAAAGTGAATTATTTTTGAATTATCATATTTGTCAAGTCAAAACTGCAATATCAAAAATTAATTACAAGAAGTATAAATTTAAGTCTAATTTACTTTCTTCTGATTTATATAAATTATTAAACACTGGTTATTTATTAATATTAAAAACAACAATTATAGCTCTTATGTATAAAAATTCGAAACGTAAAACAATTTTTTATAACATATTTTCCACTAATGTGCCTTAATAATAAAATAAACGTTGTGGATCTTGGCTTGGGGATTATTTTAAAAACATTACATTTAATATGGAATGCTTTCCAAAAATAAGAGTAAAACGGTGTCATCGAAATTTTGTTTTTCTAGATATGTTTTCAAGAGTTCATATAATTCAACTTCAAAAAGAAATTTTAGTTCTTTAATTTAGTTATCTATTAGATATTTAAGGAAATATATAACATTAATATTAGTTCTCTAATGCTATTTACCTATCGGACATGAATCCAAAGATGAGTGCTCCCAATAGTGTCCCAACAAACAGCATGCTCTGTGAAAAGCTGACCAGCCACTGTTTCTCACAAACAATATCATACTTTGTTTGCATGGTTTCCGTAAATACACTTCTATTCCAAACAGGATCATCACAAGGACAATGTTGACTAGAATTCTCATCAAGTTTTTCACAACGAAACTCCATAGGTGGTGAGAGAAATATGAAACTGATCAAGTTCCAGAATAAAGGAATTTTGGCTATAAATATAAAAAAAAGAAAGTAACCGTGATACCAGGTAATGTGCCTGAAATACTTTTCAACCGGGTTTTGAATATCCACCATTATTGAGATTATTTTGGATCTTAGTATTGTCAATAAAGGTCTAGTTGGTTGTGACTTAACCTTGCCAATTAATGTAATCCGTCCGTTCGGTTTACTGTATTACTGGTTCGATCGATGCACTGGACAATTTTAGGGTTAAAACGAACATATATTTTAAGTTCTGCTGATAGCACCTAAAAACATCAGTGTCTATCGGGGTTTTAGTATGAGTTTGCAAAAACGAAACGTAAATTTCAGCATTCACAATGCCTCGTTAATTATGCGAGCTAGTTGTTCCAGGTTTTACAGGAAGCCGACCACATTGAAACAAGAAAAGGATGCTAGATGCCCCTCCTTTCGAAAAAATATGTAACTCTTTTATTGGGTACTGTAATTTTTTTTATAAGAAACTGGCCAATGACATCAGATACCTATTATTCAACAAATTTTAAATTCACGATTTCCCATTATTGAGATTACATTTTAAAAAATTCATCATCATCATCATCATCAGAGTGTGTCGAAGTGGGTGCGTATACCTGTATAACCTTCAACCTTTAAAAAATTATTAAAGCCAAATTGTTTCTGTGTGCTTGGGAGGGAGAATGTTTAAGTGAACACATTTAAATAAGATATTTTAATTATAAGTTAAGATATTATTACATAATGATTTAAAAAAACAATACTGAGTTACTAGGCAGTGTTTTCGAGTATCTGCCACATCAAGAATTGCATAGAAGGATTAAATATTAAAAGTAAGAATAAATGTTAGCTGAAAATTAAGTGTGGGTATTATATTTTCAGATATATATATGCATATTTCTTTTATAATTTACTTACTATAGAGAAGAACTAAACAAGGTCACTCGCGTATTTAACTTTATGTTGAATTTAGCCAACAGTTTTAATTATTTTAGGAGGGGATCATCTTTGCCTAAAAGATGACCTTCTAAAGAGATTCTTCACTATGTTAGTTTTAATAAAATAATTTCTTTACTTCTTAAACTGTTCCACATCTACATGTAGTATTACTTCAACTATGAATAAATAATTAAATATGTTAAGAAAACTAACAAACTGCGATCTGACCCCAAACTAGGCAGTGCTTGACAACCACACATCTATTAAACGTACTAATATAATTATATGTATTTTAATAATATTTCGTTTTTGTTATAGTATTTAAGATTTTCAATTAATTTTAAGAATTGTGCCAAATTAATTTCAATGTGTTCAATAAAAATATTTTAATATTTCTTTCTACTTATTCGGTTTAAACGTTTCCGAATCTGAATCCGACTACCACGCGGACAAAGTCGCTGGCAAAAGCTAGTACATAAACATTATAGATATACATTTACCCGGACACAACAAATAATCGAAGCCGTCGTCACACCAAGATTTGTCCTGTGTGAGGATGGAACCCACGACCTCTGCTTAACTATTAGGGACATTTGATTAACCACTAGACCAACTCAGTCAAAATTGCTCGAGACACATTAACCTTAGTTGGTATTGCATAGAATCGGCGGCATTGTGTTCGTTAACTAAGTTACCAATGACCATTAAATAAAAAAACTGGCTAGGCCCCGCGGTTTCACCCGCGTTAAAGTAGTTTTGGCGTATAAGAGTAACAAACATATATCAATACTTAATACTCAATGTTTTATTTGCATTCCACAATGTTGATAAGGTGTTATAATTATATATGGCATCGTTATAGACCCTGTTGGGCACAGCAAATGTATCTATACATTATAATATTAGTAATATGTGTACCTCTAGCGGTTTTGGCAGTGCAATAGCTCGCAGATGGTAGATTTTTTCCTACCGACTTGACACTTATCGTCATATTTTAGACAATTCACACAATATCTTAATAAATTGTAGCCTATGTGTTATTCTGATGTATAAGCTATATTATTGAAAAGTTTCATTAAAATCCATTCAGTAGAAAGAATAACAAACATCCATCTATCCATACTTACAAACTTTCAGTTTTATAATATTAGTAGGATTATAAAAATAGTTTCTATATTTGTAAGTTTTTACTGTGATCTTGATTTGGGACAGTAAATTTCGACAAAAATTACGAAGTAGGTTTTGTGCGTCGGAATTTGTTTTCACGAGAAAACAAGGAGAACTTTGGCGCCCAGAGTATCTGGATGACCTAGTTCTATTTCGTAAATTTTATCGAAATAGTTCGTGCCAAATCGATCACAGTACATACTTATAAAAAATATATTTTTATAATTTGTTCATATAATGCTTATCTGACGGTCACCATAGCCTAGTTGGTAGTGCTCCTGCCTACGAAGATGGTGGTCCTGGGTTCGAATCCCGGTAAGTGCAAATATTTGTGTGATGAGCACGAATATTTGTTTCTGAGTCATGAATGTTTTCTATGTATATATGTATTTATCTATCTATATAAGTATGTATATCGTCGCCTGGTACCCATAGTACAAGCTTTGCTTAGTTTGGGGCTAGGATGATCTGTGTGACATTGTCCCCAGATATTATTATAGATATTATTATATTATTAGTAACTTATAATTAAGATAAATAATGTTATATTATCTACCTACTATTGACTCCACATGTGGCACAGCGGTTAAGACAGTCGCCACTCCACTTCGTGTCCCGGGTTCGATCCTACACAGATCAACTATTTGTGTGACCCGTAAATGATTGTTCTGAGTTTTGGTGTGATATGTGTCCGTGAATTATATGTTTGTAAAGTCCCCCGCGATAGTTAGAAAAGTTCGCAAAAAAGGAACGTTGCAGACAATTCTGTTAGATGAACATTTTGATTAGTTTAGTACCGTTAAAAACACTGAACGAAATTGTATGTCATTACATCGCTCTCAAAAATAGCTATCATGCAAATAATAGGACATACACAGATCTATCGTGACTAGAAGACGCTCATAGCTAGACGCTCTAGGCCGGTCCGTAGGTGATCGGCGAGGTTAAGCAACTATGCTCGCGGTCAGACCATAGATGGTTGACTGCCAAAGTGGTTTAATTTAAACCAGGAGGGCGCAGATTTCGGGGGGCACGTTAAGCTGTCGGTCGTGGTTGTAGTCATTAGAAAATAGTCGTTAAGCTATGCCAGAGGCCTCATGGGCGGCTTGAACAACCCTGACATTAGGGTAACCACTTCCCATACGATAGTGCACACTTGTGCACAATATACATAATATAGTGCACAAGCAGATTTCTAGTCTCCATTGAGACTGGCCGTCGTAACGTGGATGAAAATATAATTCAATAAAATGCTATACACTAATGTATGTAAAGATCTTTTTCACGTCAGGTCACTAATAATTACAAAAATACGTAAAACTTATACTAGAAAACTAGTGGACTTGAATGAACCATAAATAAATGAGACTCAGCTGGACTGAGTAGAGGTAGGGCACAGCGTTCATTCGCTCAAAGTGCAGCCTGACGGGGGAAGTACCTCCAACTTACAGAAGACATTCCTTAATACTAATAATAATTTAATGTTGTGTGAGTAAGGTCGTCAGAGCTCATAGGGGTGGTAGTAGGGAGGGTCAGATGCAATTTTGTGCGGACTCTTCAAGGCTGGCAACCCATCCGCGACTCCTTAGTGTTGGGAGTGTACATGGGCGGCGGCGATCACTTACTATCGGATGACCCACTTGCATGTATGTCGACCTTTTTATATAAAAAGAAACTATAAAATATTTTTATATGTAGAATAATGAGATTGCCTTTGTCGAGTTCCATTAGTTGGCAATGTTACATAACTACTTAAATATTATAGTGCTTCTGATAATATGCGACACAATAATTTTAAAGGGAATCAATGCTGCACAAACACGATCCTTGTTTGAAGGATATTATCATGTTAACCAAGGTATGTCCACTGCTGGACAAAAGCCTCCCCAAAAAATGGGGGATATGCCATAATTGCCACGCTTGGCAGACGGGTTGGCGATCGCAGTTTGATAGTCATAGTTCAAAGAAAAACGCTGCTGCCCGTTCTCTGGTAGGTATTCCCTCGGACGATTTCTACGCCCCGCACGTGATGAGATGGGGTTATGGTATTCTATACCATCACCTCACAGCAATTTATGGCGTCACCAAACAACAAAATTGAAAATATAACCCTTGTGCTAATTAGCACAGTCCAATAGAACTTTGATCTGATATTTGCGATATAACATTAAATGCTCTTAAAACGCCACTTTTTGTTCTTAAAGGCAAATATTGTAACACCACCTGAAATAGGTATGCTTCTGAGAATCCCATTGAAGAATTATTCCAATAGCTGTTTATGTAAGCCGACATGAAAATAGAATTTTCGATTTAATAATGAATTTTGAATGAACAAGAGGCCGTCAAATTTTGTACATAAACTCAATTAAGAAGAAGTCTCGCCTTTTCCAGTCAAACAAATGATATCTACGGTATTTGTATTAAGAAGCCGAGGTTACTCCTAAAGTCGGAGTCGCAGTGATTGTAGCAAAGGTAAAAAATAAATCGCTTGATAATATTAAACCGCTTAAATGACCATTATGCGGTTGATAAGCAAATAGTTTTATTATATGCAAGGGGCAAACACAAACCGGAAGACGCAGCGTGGACAAGCCTCCTCCAATATAGACTGATGATCTTATGAAACTGCTGAATGCAGGTAGAGTAATATCTGAAATTGTGGAGATCTTTGAGGGAGGGGTCTGACCATAATATCCTGGGACATAATTCACACATAACCATTTCTGATCCCAAACTAAACGCAGCGTGGACAAGCCCCCTCCAATATAGACTGATGATCTAATGAAGGTCACTAGAAACTGCTGAATGCAGGTAGAGCAATATCTGAAATTGTGGAGATCTTTGGAGGAGGGAGGGGTCTGACTATAATATCCTGGGACATAATTCACACAAAACCATTTCTGATCCAAAACTAAGCAGAGCTTGTACTACTATGGATGCCAGATAACTGATATACTGCATATACTACTTTTCTTTTGTAAAAACATAATATAGATAAATCCACCAAAACTCAGGACAAATATACAATGTTCATGCACACAAATATATGTCCTGGGGCTCTACCAGGTAAGTCGCCGAACATCGATTTCTTTAATGGCGTTCAAATAAATAAAGGTTAAAAATGACTTAATCAATCGTCAAATCGGCTTCAACGTTGACAATCGATTCCGGACCATTAATGACGTCACATGTGCTCATGGACTCGCTCATGCTCATGTAGAGCCCCTAAATGGGAATCAAATCCACGTGTTGCGGCGTGAAAGGCAAGTATTTTCCAACCACGCCAACCGGCTCAATGATGATATAGAAAACACTTTTATTCGACTTTTCCCCACACTGGATGTTCCAAAGCGCACATGAAATATGTTAACGTGTATACTAATTACTTAAAACCCTAAATAACGTTAGATCACTCTATCCTATGATAGTCCATAGTACATACTAATTAATATATTGGTAGTAGTTATTATGATACGATTCCTAGACTATTATCATATTATTATTCGTGATGTCGTCACAGAAATTTAAAAATCAAACTTCCGAGTTTAAAAATCATACATTTGATCGCTTTTCACAATATTTCCTACTCTTTAGGTACTTCTTGCTCGTAACCTTCTTACAATATTATTATTGGCCGAAGTAATCACTTGGCTGTTTAATATATTAGCACTAACTTGGAGCCCGACTTGAACTATGGTTTATGTCATTCTTTTTCTGTCAGTTATCCAGAATTTTTCAGTCGTCTTGCCCATTAAATATAATAATTGTTATTTGCAATGAAAATGTAATATATTTTCTGTTAATATATTTACAACGAGAAACTTATTTATAACCTTTTTAAAACAAACACGGATATAAAAATAACGATCTTGAACTTTCAAGAGGATCTCCAGTTTCTCATTAATACGAGAAATAGAGAATATTGCTTGTGTTATTATAATATTCAGATATTCCTTTAATTCATATTTGCTGATAATGGAATAGGCTACAGATCTCAAAAAAGATGGGTATTTTCAGTTCAAAGTTCTTCAGTTATGCCAGTGTAAATGTATTTGAAAAGTACTTCCACAAAGTCACCAGATATCACTTTTTCTTCTTTTTCTTCATGTTTGTTGCAAAATTTTTTGCATTCTGGCACATGCTTAACTTAATATTCCTGTCTCCAAAAATGGATTTTACTTGTGAGGGGGGTGAAGCGAGCTGTCCATGTGAGAAGCCTAATTGGGACAGAAGTGTGTTTACAGAGACAATACAGACAAAGTATGGAATTTATTGCGAAAAGGCGTGGATGACGAGCTTTTCACAGAGTATGCTGTACGTGGGGACACTTATCGGGGCGTTCCTTTTTGGGTTCATGGCTGACAAGTAAGAATATATTTTAACTTACTTATCGTATGGGTAGTAGTAACCCTAGCGTCACAATTGTTGAAGCCGCCCAGTAGGTCTGTGACATGGCTTTACGACTGTTGCCTAATGGCTACAACCGGGACTAACAGCTTAACGTGTGTGAAGCACTGAGACGCTCAGAAATTTAATCACTTTGGCGGTCACCCATCATAGGGAATTTAATCCCTGTGTCACGGGGTACTTCATAAACATATAATAGACGGACACAAATTACATCCAGACTCAGAAAAACTATATATGGGCCACACAAATAGTTATCCGGCGCGGGAGTCGTACCCGCGACACGAAGCGGCGAGGCGACTGTCTAAGCCGCTGCGCCACACGTGCATGGTCAGTATAATATGGATGGTTGGCCACCTATGTGATTTAATTTTTGAGCGTTTATGCATGTCTTTATATGCAACTAGATATCATTAGAAGAACATGGATTGAGTAAAATATGGCCGAAAATAATTGGTGTTGCTATTGATTTGAATTTGAACCTAACAGCCAAGTAACGAATTAAAGTCTTTTTATTTGAAGTTAATTTCGCCTATATCAGTAGGGGTATTGAACAGAACATTCAGTGCACTGTTTCTCCGCTACTAACTGACTAAAAATCTATTTCATTTCAACAGGTTCGGCCGCCTGCCAATGTTCTGTGCAAGCAACTTAACTATCGGAGTTGCTGGAATCATCACCACCTTTATGCCGAATTTTGCCTCGTTCATAATCGTGCGCGTCTTGGAGGGCACGGGTGTTGGTGGCACTATTGTCACTGGCTACGTCCTCCTTGTGGAGTATTGTGGAGCAACTTACAGAGATGCAGCCTCTGCACTGTATCATTTGCCGCTTAACGTTAGTGTCATAACGTTGGCAGGGGTTTCTTACCTATTGAGGCACTGTGACCAATTACAAATAGTGTTGTCGATCCCTTTATTCTTCTGTGGCGCCCTGTATTTTCTATTGAATGAATCTCCAAAATGGCTTGTAACTGCTGGAAAAATTGACAAGGCTGAAGTTGTGATGAAGAAAGTTTTAAAATTGTTAGTATCTATTATTTTTTCAAAGTTATTTCTTCCATGTGTGATTGTGTCCCCTTTTACGTCATGTGCCCTGGGAAGACAATTGAATGTTCTCACGGATTTCCGGCTCCTGCCACCCGGCATGGCAACTTGTCACATATAGATCGCTGTGTTCCCGTAGCTATTTTCACCTGGTGGTAGTAGAGGACACTTCTCTTACTGGCACAGCATCCCCACGGGGGTGTTAGACTACCGCTTGCGGCCGCCGAGCTGCGAGTGGGATCAGTTCGCTCCCGATCCTACTCAGCAGCCTCCTTCTGGGGCTTGACAATTGTAACCAAATAATGTCGTCAGATCTAATACTATGCAGTCAAATAATATAACAATAATGTATTTATTTATCTCTTTCACAAAGGTTTGGTGTACATACGAGTATTATGTAAAAAAATACAGGGAATAAACTATCATAACTTTGTGAGAGACTGGCGTCTATAGTAGGTAAGACCTGGGTTACAGGTCACCAGGCTCCCACCTCTGGGTCACATCCTGGCGATAATTACAAATTATTGACAATACTTGTCCAATACTATGTACTTAATCTAAATATACTATATATATATATATACGTAACTTTATGAAATAATGAATATAGTAAAAATTAAACTTACTAATTACAATGATAGTGTAGTGTGAGTGTACAAGTAAGAATTTGTGAGTGAGTGTTTGTTTGTCCGTTTAGAATGATAAGAGAAATAAACCACATATCGCCAAAAATACATGTACGGTAAACAAGTTAGACGACTTGAATCAAAACGGTCAGGCATAGCCTATCTACTTGTTTAGTAATTTTTAATCGCCTTCTAGTTTTCTATGTAACTATGTGACGGAATCTATAGAATCGAGTTTCAAGCACTTTAAATATGTTCGATACGGGGCAAGCACTGTGCCGTTAAGTTACAAACGATTCACACCGTCAGATTAAATTTACGAGTTCTCTTGCCAGCACTCTTACAATGGATGATTGGCTAGTTGGCGTGGTTGGTAAATGTTTGCCTTTAACGCCGCAAGTCGAGGGTTCGATTCCCATCCAGCACATATATTTGTGTGCATGAACATGTCTGTTTGTCCTGAGTCTGGGTGTAATTATGTATATAAGTATATATTCACAAAAGAAAAGTAGTCAAAGTAATATATCAGTTATCTGGTTTCCATAGTACAAGCTCTACTTAGTTTGGGATCAGATGGCCGTGAGTAAAAACAAAAAACAATGGATCAATCAGCTTTGTGTGAAAGATCGTATCATTTTGATACTTCCCTAGCTATATTTTTTTAATTTTATTGTATTTATCAAAACTATACCCAAAACTGGAAAGTCATTAATAAAGCTCTGCTTAGTTTGGAATCAGATGGCCGGGTGTTAACAATGTCCCAGGATATTATATTATTATTAATAATATTATCATTTTGGTTACTGTATTTTGGAATATAGTTCCCAGTTGTTTCGAGACCAAATGGTAGATAGTAGTTAACCGCAACAGATATTCTGGGAAGTAAGATGACGGTTAGTATCACATTACAAAGTTGAGCTTGCTTAGAAAGTCGGCCTATACTTGTTAGTTGGTGTCTTCAGAGCTACCACAAAATGTATTTCTGTTATTTTGTCTAAGTAACGGATATCCCACAAAGTACTGTTCTTGCTTTGTATTTAAAGTTGTAAATAAAAAGGTTTTCATTCATGTAGACTTTATGAAAGCGCTTCAAAATAGACAAAACATGTTTGTAGAAATACAGTTAGATAAACGTAATTATTTCTGTAAGAAATTTAGTCCGTAACAATAAATAAATAGGCGTAAATTATATGGTTTAATTTTATTTATTTGATTTATTATTATATCATTTATTTAAATCATCTTATCGACTTAAAATATGTATTTTTGTATAGGACATTCTTTAATTTTTTTTATATAGAAACAAAGAATATGAGAAAGATCATATTATTACGGCACACCGATCTACTACTACTACTATTATATTATTATATAAAGCAGAGTAGACAACATAGTCTCCTTCGAGCACTCGATGAGTTAGCAGCCCTTGAGAATGGTCCGTGGAGGACTGAAACACGTGTTGGGTATCGTACTGGCGCATGTAATTCGCTTTTTTATATTGTCCTTCTTGCATGTGCACATTTTTGCGGGCGGGAGGGCGGTGCAAATTGCATCCCGGCATGATTAAACTGACAATTAGCGGAATTAACACTACATATTAATTTGTATTTTGACTGTTATGGATTTCCGCAAAGTAACGCCTGATTCCATTACTTATAATACTATAAATCATACACCACGATTCCTCGGGACATGCCTGTCATTGTGTGAGTTGCAGTGATAGGTAAAAGGGAGGAGCTAGTAAGTTAAAAAAAAATTCCCTCTTATATTATATCCATCCATACATATATATATACTCTACACAATATTCTGACTGAGAACTAAGTCACATTTCCTATGTGATCTAGATACGGAATAGCATCAACGAATATTCAAGGACGTACATTTCCTAGTAAAATACGGTAATATACTACATTTATGTATAGAAAAAATTCCTGACATAGTAACATGTCATTCAAATACAAAAGTAAGCAAAGCATATAGCCATAATGGATTTTCTAGTGATTTTAATGTATCACCTATTCGTAATGCTATTTTTATTGTAGCTTAGCCAAGAGGAGACGTTTGACTTGAAAAGTCTTTTAATCTTGATATCTCACACCTAAGTATTTGTATTGAATTACTGTCCAACGAAATCATTCTTATCTAATGATACCCAGCATACAAAGAGCAAAAATAAAATATCTACGTAACAGGGGTGGTAAACTTCCAAATATTTCTTTACATTTATTTTTTACCTCTGTGGTGCGCTTACATCTAAAACCGAGCAAAAATTCATCGAGATATCCCTAAAAGGTTGGACGTGTGACGTTTTTGTGGGTTGACGGGGAAAGATACATATGGATATGGGGAAATTATAAAGGTTCCACGCGGGAGCCTAAAATAACACTGACGATTGGAATAAAAGCAGAATTATTAAATCGGTTAGAAAAACCGTATAAAGATAATGTCAACATCTAAAATACTTTTTTTTCTTTCAGCAACAAACTACCTACTAACACGGTTCGAGGAGAACTCGAAGCTTTTGTTGCTCAACAACAGGCCAATCGTACCCACACAAAGGTCAGCTTCTGGCAAATATTTCGTCACAAAAGACTAGTCATAAACTTCTTTTGTATGGCTTTTATGTACTTCGTATGCGGCATGGGGTACTATGGAGTTTCCCAATACATCGGAAGAATGAGCGGTGATATTCATGTAAACGTAGCTATATCAGGATGTTTACTCATACCAGGAACTCTTATATGCACTGTACTACTCAAACTTGTTGGCAGAAGACCATTTTTGATGACCACAAACTTTTTATCAGGCGTTTTTATGATAATAGTGATTTGTATTCCTGCACGCATTGGTTGGTTGAGGGTACTATTTGCTTGTTTAGGTAATTCAACTTTCTTTATGTCTTTTATAATTGTGTTCTTATACGGAGTTGAACTATTTCCAACTTGCATTAGGAATTCTGTATTAGGATTTCTCTCTGTACTATCAAGAGTGGGTCAGATATTTGCACCAACAGTTAATGCTTTGCCAGAATTTGTGTCCGGTGCCATATTTGGAATATTAGCTATCATAGCCGCAATACTAGTTATATTGTTACCAGAAACTAAAGATACAGAACTTCCTACCTCTTTGGAGGATTCAAAGTCTTTAACACGTAAAAAGAAACCTCGAACAACGACGTAACTAGATACCTTTGTTAAATGAAATATTTTAATTTAGAATTATATATTTTTATATGGTATTTAATTATTGTTAAATAAATTTTGAATAAAATATATTACACTTAAATCATTTTGTTGTTAATTATGACCAGATTTCGTAATGGCTCCTTAGCAATGAGTCTTTTCTTTATGGACTTACCTAATTCTGCAAATTCAAATTGGTGGTTACCGTTAGCTCAAGAGACGGCTTTTAAAAGTTAACAGCTATGCTAACATGCTGTATGCAGGCAAAGTGTACACAGAGCAAACAATTTACATAACTTTTGAGAGCAATTGAATATAATATTGGTCGTAGGTGGAGTAAAATAAAGAACAAAATAAAAAAGCGCTTGTAAATAGTCAGAACATGTTTGTAGTATAATTAAGTAAGTATAATATTATCTCTGACGGGCCTGTTGACGCGACGTGGTTGGCAAATGCTTGCTTTTCACACCGGAGCTCGTGGGTTCGATTTCCACCAAGGACAGATATTTCTGTTCATGAACATGTCTGTTTGTCCTGAGTCTGGGTGTAATTCAGTTGTAGTTTCAACATGAGTTGAAACCATAAAGTTAGTATACCTCGCGCAATAGAGCAACAAACAAGAGCTGTCAAACGAAACCGAAATAGGATGATATTTGTGTGTGTAGGTACAAATGTTTATGAGTGCGTGGCAATGATGTATGTCATGTCGATTTTTACATTAATATCGATATCGATAATATTAATCAGTACCTAACAGGATCATACTCAAATAGGATGGGATGGCATTTTTCATGGCTGGTACTACGATTCTGGAATCAAGTAAGAATATTTAAGAAAAACTACGGAAGATATTTCAAATCATTTATTTATCCCAATAGAGTTGTCGGTTGTCGCTTAAATCTTCGCCGTTCGACAATTTAGTGGATGTAAATACTTTTTTAAGATTAAAATGAATATCGTTTATAATTTTCAATCACCAGATATTACACGGCTAAAGTTAAGGACGGGTGTCGGTTTCAATAAATTCAAATTCATTTATTCCGTAATAAAATTATATTTATGTAGAAACGAATTTTTTTAACCCTACCTACTAGTGCCCAGTGCATGACGTGGCAGCTACTGAAAAACACTGCCAGAAAACTTAAATCTTTTTTTTTATGAAGAGTGGTCATTATGATATATATATATATATATAATTATATGTGAAATATATTCGGACCACCAATATATAGGACTTAACATTTTTTGTGGAAAAATGCTTACCCGTTTTGCCGACCTTTTCCTCCCCGACGACCTATAGCGACCTTACTCACACCCAGGATCACAACATAAACAGTATATTGCAATTACCTTGTGTATTATTATCTCTTTATTACCACAAACAATGCAGGCCGGATATAATTATTTGTTACTTACGACTGATTAGTATTATTTGGTGTGTATAGCAATCAGCTAATAGGTTCTATTATAGTGTGTGCCGATTAGTTAATAGATTCTATTGTTGTGCATACCATTTATAGTAATCTAGCATACATTAATCTATAGGCATAACAATGACAGTTTAGTGATATTGAACAATGGCTACGAATCTGACCAAAGGAATGAAACAAATATAATATTAACCAATCATTTTGTAGTATTAGTTCTATCAATTTAATCATATTACACTGTAGGGAATGAGAGTCACGTTACAAACTGTAATTTGGTGCCGTCACACGCATTACACAGATACTATACTTGAGAAACATATAAAATGTTTTTAAAGAACCCCGCGACACAGGGATACGTATACCTAGCGCGGGCGTTGTCTTTAAACATAAACCGTTCTGTTGTTTTCGAATCAATTGCTTGTTTGTTCTTTGTTTATGTATGTATGTTTGATTGGTAATATAACGTTTAGAATACATAAATTATAATTTTAGTCACTTAAACTTCCATTATGATTAGTTTAACATTATATTACCATCAAAGCATAAATATGAAAGTACGCCTCTTTACTTTGTTTTTTTTTTGTTTTATTCTTTTTTATGATTATCTGTTAGCTATCGATTATCTCGATAATACTAAGAATAGCGTAATAATTAAATGGCATACTCCTAAGGTTATTATTTGATCTTGTCTATTTTTATAGAATTCCTAAGCATAAGATAAGAATAATAAAAATCTACGAAAGTATATATAAAATAACAAACGATTATTAATAAGGCGTGTAAGCTCATCCACATTCTAAAAATACCATTAGTAC
The DNA here is from genome assembly GCA_951640165.1 of Pseudoips prasinana. Lineage (NCBI taxonomy): Eukaryota > Metazoa > Arthropoda > Insecta > Lepidoptera > Nolidae > Pseudoips > Pseudoips prasinana. The sequence goes on from OX621239.1 coordinate 14,723,482, forward strand.
CGCTTCATAGGCGCGTAAGCACGAAGCACTACGTTTTCTTATATTTGCCAAAGTTTATCTTTCAGCAAATACTGAGTCAAGGGACATAGCCTACTCATTACAGAATCGCGACAGCCCTAATAGGTTTATGAATTTATAGGGCACTATAAGTGGGACGCACTAAACGTTTATTTAAATAATAAGAAAAAAATACTAAGGTTGGTCAAAAATTAAATTATTATTGCTTAAAATATTCTGCCTTAATTTAAATATTCTTATGTTCTTTTTCATACAAATAATATATAATTTAAAACAGGAAGAAGTCACATGGAGCCTGATTGGGACTGTATGCAGGATGACCTATTGTATCTACGTTTTTCCCTTTCAAAAAATCGTCTGACGGAATGGCTCCATGAGAACGAGTATTGGCATGTCAAATAATAGTAGCGTTTTGGAATTGAAGTTTTTCAATAAAGCTAAGTAAGCGAAACTGATGAAACTCAAAAATACTCTAATTTTTGTAGTTTTTTTTTTCATACCAACGCGCGGACCCACCGCGGTCAGTCAGTCAGTAGATGGGCGATCTCCAAAGTAGTTTAATTCCTGAACTTGTCCATGCTTCGGAGGGCACGTTAAGCTATCGGTTCCGGTTGTAGTCAATAGACAACATTCGTTAAGTCATGCCAGTGACCTAATTACCAGCTGAACAACTCTGACAATAGGGTAACCATTGCCCATATACGATAAGTAAGTAGACAGGGTCAGTACCCATAAGACAACAGTCTAATGAAACAAGCAGGTACTTTGTAGATTTTTAATAATACAAAAATAAAAATGAATAACTAAACCCACTAGTACAATAAAATAAAGGAGTATATTCATATTGAGTGATGTTGGAAATAGCAAACAGGATATAATTTTGGCAGTAGTTGTAACGAAGAAACTTTGAAAATTCAACCCCAAAATAAAGGATTATAGCTTGTATAGAAGTTTAACGATTTAGTTGTTCAGAACATACTAGTAACTATTTAGAACTATGTTTAGAATAAATAGATATGTCTGAGTAGGTATTTGGGAATACGTAACCTTAATACCGTGTAATAAAGTTTTAGGTACACACGGCTACATATCAAGCTATACATTTCCAGTATAAGCTGATATCGCACTGTATAGGATTTCCATACAATGACGGGTCAGCTTATAATGGAAATGTATAGCTTGATATGTAGCTGTGTGTATAGGTTGATTTATTGATAAAAACGTCCACTCAACAGAAATAAATACTATATCGCGAAGAACTTAACCAACGAGCAGTTAACGTAAACGAAGTACACTTAGACTCGAGTCAAGTATATACGCCAGCACATCCAGCTACCCCTATCTGACAAATTTCTTTTATAGATTTTCAACTTTGTTGTCACATAAGCATAAGTTTCACTTTCAATTGGGGAAATTTGACAGGTGCTGGCGTCTGTACATATGGTTTTCCTGTTTCCTGTGTGGAAATCGAAACAGAAACATTTTTCTGCCTTTAAGCATGCCAAATCGCTGTAATTGTGTGGAAACGTACCACACAATTATAGTGCTACAAACTTATCTGACCCGGTGGCCAAAAGTAGAACTAACGAGCCAGTTTGAAATGTCAATCGGCCTGTTATTCCATGACATTCCTGCCATTGATTGTTTGTTGCGCGTATTTATTTTTCTTTATGGGGTTTTTAATAGTGAAACATGCTGAAAGCTTTAAAAAGTGATGCGAGGAACGTTATATTACAAGTATTGAATTATATGAAGGGAAAAAAACGCCTTCAGTCACCAATTATACCCTTCAATAAGTTGTATGAACGCGTAGCTGCTGCTACAGGTTAGTGTTGTCAGCTTCTGAAAAAATACGAAACTCCCCCTCGCACTTTAAATTAAAATACATATTTTAAAATATTATTTATTTATTTAATTTTTGCTATTTCCTTTGTAGGTGTCCGGGAGCGATTTGGGGAGCGGGAGGAAAAAGAGCAAGCAGATGCAAAAATTTATAGCAGATCAGAATATGAGTAGATCGAATTCTGAAATCCTATCATTGATTGCAGAAGCTTTTCATAAAATAACAGTCAATGAATGGCAAAAGCATTACAATCATGTAAAAAAATATTGAAAATGTGTATTGAAAAAGGGATGGATACTTAGACGAGCCTTTCATCATTCATTTAGGTAGAGATAGTGAAAGTGAAAGCAGTGATTCCGATAATGATGATGATGATGATTAAATGACTTCTGAATTAAACCATTCCGGGGACATAATAATACCTGGAGTATCTCCGTTAGAGAACACTCAGCATACATTTTATGTAAATGTTCATTATTTTATGTAAATTATTGTATAAAAATATAAATATTTGTAATGACAGTATTTGTTTGCTTTTTAGTGAAGTAACATTTACGTTACAATATGTATATTGTTTTTACACACTTTATTGCAAAAAATTGTTACTAGCAACACTAAATGCGATAACAGCGACGCTGCCAGCGGGCCAGATAAGTTTGCGGCACTGTACAGCGATTTGATTTTGCGAGATTGCGATTTTTTTTACAGCAAAATGGTTTTTTCTATCTTTGCAATAAAAATGATAAAAGCCTCATTCTTGCACATTGACATCATTCATAACAGCTGCAAGAAGTCCACTGCTCAACAAAGAAACTCAAGAATCATCTTGGGGGATGATCATAGTACTCAAAAGAAACTTCTGTCCGTCCTGTGGTAGACATTCCCTCGGGTGGACTTCTGCGCCCCCCACAGGGTGAGATGGGTTAATGTTATTCTGATATTCGCTATTCACCACGGAGCAAAAAAAATACGTTATTAACTTAGGTTAGTACTCACAATTTGTTTAAATTGCAATTACTCTTATTTAACCAAAAATATAAGGATTAGTCGTTAGTTAAAACATAAGAAATTTGTAAGTAAAGTAAACAGCCACTATGGAAGATTAAATTTGATAAATATTAATTGGATATTTTTATCGTAAAACATTTACTTGATCTATAGACACTTGATGTTTGTATGTACCTTAACTATATAATTCACTTCAGACATTAACACGACCTACCCCTTAATCAATATGATAAAGGAGTCCAATGCTTTATGAAACCGTATTACTTTACTACTAAAGCTATAAAGACAAAAATTTTGCGGTACCCGCTATAATATAGGAACCTATATATAGAAACCTTTGGATGTTGTAGTAAAAAAAAACTTTTAGTGACTGTAAAGTTAAACATTATAATCGCAAAAGCAGGTATGTGAATTTTTATTTAGACTATGTAGTCTAAATAAAAAATCACATACCTGCCTTTGCTATTATAATTTTTAACTTTACAGTCGCTCCCACACAGGTCAACTAAAGAGGAGAATATTCTACCACTATAATAAACTGTTAAAAAATAATTAAAAATGCTTCTACTGATACTTATGTAAGTATCAGTAGAAGCATTTTAATTAAATTTAATTGTTATTATATTGGTAGAATATTCTCCTCTTTAGTTGGCCTGTGTGGGATCGAACCTGAAACACGTGGAAAAAGTACTAAGGAAGCTATTGTAGTGACCACTGCGCCATGCGAGTAATTTATGAACCTAGAATCCAATGTAACTTTACAGCGTATTAATTTATATATTACTAGCCACTACTTCCCTAAAACATTTCTAGCATAGATTTAAAATGAAAAATAGAACTACTATTCATGTTTCTGCAGAATTCCGACCTGAAAATATAAGTATCATCCAGATAGAAATTCTAACTAAATATTTAAAATATGGAAGCTTGTCTCGGATACCTTCGCAGAGAATGCTTAACCTCCGTCTTGGGGCATATAAAATTCACTTTGACTGCACTGGTCAAAGAAAAAGTAAATACGTAGAGCATGATCTCTAAGTATCAACGTGCACTAAACAATTTGGGTACGTACTTTCGTATGTACAAAAGTGTTGTGTAGCTCTAGAGAAACATATTAATACTTAATTGAATAACTCATCAATGTACAGCCGTAATTAGTAATCGTAGATTTACTACGGAATGGAAGTGAGTTCGTTGTCAGGCACTTTTACCTATAGTTAATGGTAAACTTGTCCAAGCTGCCGAGTAGGCCTCTGACATGAACCAAAGAATGTGGGTACGTACTTTCGTATGTACAAAAATGTTGTGTAGATTAAGAGAAATATATATATATTTTTTTATCGGGACTAGTCCCTCCTCTTACCCACCACTGCAACTCCTGTAAGCCAGGATCAACAGTGGCACACAATGAAATGACACTGAGCGGTGAAACTCAGGCATGTCCCGGGAAATCGCTTTAACTGTCTTGGATCCCGCAACGAATTTAATCAGAAACCTAAAAAAGGACAAGTTAGAAAATGAATAGTTCCACTTCTCTCCAGAGCAAAGTGGGAGAGAGAATGATGTAAAGAGGCTATAGCCTCATAAAATTAGAGATTTGCAACTAGAGAAGCCAGCTGCAAAAGCACCGAGGATCAATTTAAGGGTCCTAAGTGAGCTGTTATATTTGATTCCAATAGTAGGTATGGCAAAAGCGCTTAAACGCACGGAAGTTGTTCCTTGTTGCTACAAGATCCGAGAAATATATTAGTACTTAATTGAATAACTCACCAACATACCTACAGCTGTAACTAGTTAACGTAGATTAACTACGGCAAGGAACTTAATTTGTTGACAGGCCCTTTTAACAATAGTTAATGTTAAACTTGTTAAAGCTACCTAGTAGGCCTCTGACATGCACTAAACAATTTGTGTATACACTAAAGTATTTTGTAGATCTAGAGAAACATTAATACTTAATTAGAATGAAATAATAAAATAACTTATACCGGCTTAATCTTTTCGGCATAATTGACTGTTCTAAAATATTTGTGAACCAACTAGTTTATATGCTCTGTTATAATACTTAAGTATTTTGGGTTTTGTATTTGAATTTCATTGAAATAGAATTGAACTTAGATAGTTCACTGCTGATAATGAGGATTTTGTTATTAAGATTTTGCGAGTACCTAATAACGAGCTTCGGTAACTGCTTAGAGAAAAAAAGTTAGCTGTGTTATAATTTCCTACCGAGACCCACGCTTGAGTATTATACCGTCTATTATGGCTAGTTTGTCAATATAATTTGATTTTATGAAGTTGAAGTCTGAAAATCTTCTGCAATATGCTGTTATATTTCTAGCAAGTGATTGCTATTAATGGAATGTAAAGGGATACGTATAAGGTAAGGGAATTTAAAGTATATTAAATAAAAGGTTATATATATATATAAAAGGGACCAGGCCCCCTACAAGATGGACCGATGATCTTGTTGCGAATAGCGCAAGACCGGCAATTATGGAGATCTTTGGGGGAGGCCTTTGTCCAGCAGTGGACGTCTTTCGGCTGATATGATGATGGTGATGATGATGATATATATAAAATAAAACAAAAACTAAGAAAAGAAAATAATCATCTAGTAATTTTTTTGAACATCCATGGAGTCAAGAGAGGTTTTCTATATAAATAAAAAGAGAAGTCCTGACTGACTGACTGACTCATCAACGCCCAGCCCAAACCCTTGGCCCTAGAAAGCTGAAATTTTGCACAGATTTTTTCTTTATAATGTAGACAAGGAATAAGGAAGGATTTTTTGAAATTAAACCCCTAAGGGGGTAAAACGGGGGTGCCAAGTTAGTATGAAACTTTGCCGTTTTTGAAGTTAGAGGCATAAAAGTTGGTTTTTGGCCTTCCAGTTAAAAATAAAAAAATATGTGTTTCAGGATTTTCGAAAATTTCAGCCACAAGGGCGAAAAATAGGGGATGTAAATTTGTATGAAAAATGTGTAATTTTTTAAGTTAAATGCATGAAAATTGGTATTTGGCCTTTCAGTTAAAAATTAAAAATATATATTAAGGATTTTTAGGAATTCAACCCCTAAAAGCGTAAAATAAGCGGGAATGTAAGTTTTTATGAAAAAGCTGTAGTTTTGAAGTTAAACGTATGAAAATAAGTAGGTACTAGACATGTGCGCCGATGCTTAAATGATCGGCGACGGCGTTTGGCATCAAATATGTCGGCGGCGGCGGTGTCATCGGCGTAATCGGCGTGGATGGTGAAAATAAGTAATATTTCCTTTGATTTAATATATAGCATCCAACATCCAATACTCTTGTATTCCCAGCGTTAAACCACTACAGGATTATCCTACCCAGCCACTTTGCTACCAGGAGTTGTTTTTTTTTTTAACTTGACGTTTACAGCTAGCCTAGCAGGCTTTCACTTATGATCGGAATAAGTCGCAGCGTGTCGTCGGGACCAGCGGGCCCGTCGGAGCAGGCGATGCAATGCAGGAGAGGCTGTCGTACTGGGCAAGCTAGATCGTGGCTCCCTCCGTTGACATGTGCCCTGGACCCGGATTTTCTCAGGATGGTGGACTTGACTTGACTTGACTTCGACTTCGACTTCCACTTCGACTTCCGACTTCGCCTTCGACTTCGACTTCGACTTCGACTTCCGACTTCCGACTTCCGCCTTCGACTTCGACTTCGACTTCGACTTCGACTTCGACTTCGACTTCGTCTTCGACTTCGACTTCGACTTCGACTTCGACTTCGACTTCGACTTCGACTTCGACTTCGACTTCGACTTCGACTTCGACTTCGACTTCGACTTCGACTTCGACTTCGACTTCGACTTCGACTTCGACTTCGACTTCGACTTCGACTTCGACTTCGACTTCGACTTCGACTTCGACTTCGACTTCGACTTCGACTTCGACTTCGACTTCGACTTCGACTTCGACTTCGACTTCGACTCGACTCGAGGAAGCTCCGAGAAGACTGCGATCTGTTTGTGTCAGTCGCTGTGCCGGACTGGCAGGCGTCAGCAATAGGGTAGGGCAATCCTGAGCTCTCCCAGGGTACGTGTCCCAACTATCTGGGATATGGCTCTAAAGGGGAGCACCGACCGGAGCAGAATACCCGCGTTCCCGGGGCTACCCCCATCAAGCGCCAAGAGAAGTCCATGTTAGGTTAGATTTAGTTAGTGCGAATCCGACATACCCACCCGCAGACACTTTTTGCGGGTGGCATGCGAAGGCATTCCCCCAGCCTTATTAAGAAAAAAAAAAGGTTTTTACTGCTTGCAACTGATCCAACCATTCCTCTCTGTACCTCTCTGAAAAAGCCAAAAGAAGGCTTGATGATGTTGATGTAGATGGTTGAGTGATCAAAGCGGAAGTGACGGTCCCTTCTGTGCATATTTGCTGTTTCTTGCAAAATATCAGACTGCCTGACGTGTTATTTCACAAATGCAAAAAAAACACTAATTATGCAAATTAAAAAATTATATATATTAAAATTAAGTGCTTTATATTATATTCAAAATAAATCTAGAAAATTATTTTAATTTCGACGCCGATAAAAATCGGCGGCAGCGTCAGCGTGGCTAAATTGAACGGCGGCGTGCGCCGCGCCGATCGGCGCCCACGTCTAGTAGGTACTTGGCCTTTCTGTTGAAAAATATAAAATATTTATTTTAGGATTTTGGAAAATAAGGGATGTAAATGTATATGACTGATTGACATATCAACGCACAGCCTAAACGGATGGGGTTAGAAAGACTTGAAATTTTGACTGTAGGTACCTTTTATGACGAAGGCATCTACTAAATAAGGGTTTTTGAAAATATCACCCCTAAGTGAGTAAAATAAGGGATGAAAGATTTTATGAAAATGCGTCATTTTTTATGTTAAAGGCATGACTTTGGTATTTAGCCTTGCAATTAAAAATAAAAATATATATTTCAGGATTTTTGAAGCTCTACCCCCAAGGCCGTTAATATTTTTATTTTATTTTTTTATTTTGTTAAGATAAACTCATGAAAATTGGTATTTGGCATTTCAGTTAAAAATGTAAAACATATATTATTATATTTCAGGATTTTCGGGAATTCAACCCCTAAGGGTGACCAATAGGGGATGTAAGTTTGTATAAAGAATGTGAAATTTTTTAAGGTATACCCACGAAAATCGGTTTTTGGTCTTTCAGTAAAAAATTATAAATATATATTTCAGGATTTGTGGAAATTCCTAAGGACGTAAAATAGGGGATGTAAATTTGTATGAAAATCTTTTTTTCTTTTTTTGGAGATAAACGCATGGAAATTAGTGTTTGTATTTCAGTTAAAATTAAAGCAATACATGTCTTTAAATCAAAATTTTCGGAATAATTTGTTGTTAAAAAAGTTTATCCCAAACTGATTCAATAGATCAACACCAACTATTTACACCAACTCGAATTTAAGATAATTTTTTATGCCAAGTTGTTAAAATGACGTAGTCGTCGTCGTCAGAGTAAAGATTTAGCGTTTTCGTATTTTATGTAACTTCTTTTTTTGTATAATTTTTATAACAAATTAAAAAACGACATTTAGATCAAATTGGGTTAAAGACCAAATGTATCTAAAATTCGAGTTAGCGTAGTATAAATAGTTGGTGTCGAGATGATCGCACCTAAAAAAAACTTAATTTTACCCGCCTGCCAAGCGTGGCGATTATGGCATATCCCCTCAAGATGATTCTTGAGGGAGGCTTGTCCAGCAGTGGACTTATTTAGCTGTAATGATGAACTTACTGGCTATCCTTAAGGACAATTGATGTGTATTTCTTTGATTTTTTTGGTTGATGATATCGGGACTTTTCTTTTGAAATAACAGTAGCAAAGTAGTCTTTAGTTTCGTTGTTAGTTAAGTTATTTTAAAGGTTTTCTTAAATTTATATTACATTGCTTATTTGTTTTTAAAGCTATATTTTTTAGATTAGCTAGAAGTAAGTAGTTACATAGGTGATCATTCAAAATTGTCGCGGACGAAGTCGCGGGTGCCAGCTAGTCTCTAATAATTACAATTAATATTCACATTCGCTTATAAAATTATAACGACCTTTTCTTCTCGGCATTAATTCCATAATGGTTGTTTAATTAGTGTATTAATATAGACTTATCAATCATCCTTACAAAAATCTGCTAGTGTTAGAACAAGGACCCTCTATGGTTGGGTTTGGTGTTGACAATTTATACCTCGTTTCTTGGAAAATTTGCCAAGAATCGAGGTATTAATCCCCATCTTTTCGCATACCGTTTTAATGGTGCTCTTAAAATCGTGCGTCTTTCTTGCCCTACCCTTTGTAATGATACTTTAACTTTTGTAAAAGAAGTTGGTTCTTATACCAATAAAATTGTAGCGCATCTACATAATATAATTGTTTTGTTCTGTGACATTGACTAACAATGTCCATTTTTTATGGCTTCTTAATATTTGATTAAAGACGTACATCAAATCATGTTTCCAAAAGAATATTAGTATTAAATGTTGCAAAGTTTGTATATAGCAAGTGATATACGTTTATTTAGATACTAACGCAATGCATAAGTTAAATTGTTATGTAAAAGATTGTTATCTTTTAAAAAATAGTTTAAAATGATATTCCTCTACTTTGACCCGAATGCACGGTTGGTGCAGTGGTTAAAATATTTACCTCGCTATTACATCGGTGCTCTCGTGTTAAGGGTTCAATCACCGCACAGGAAAACTATTTATTTGATTCATGTATAAATGGTTGTTCTGAGTATGTAGGGACTAGTCTTGCCCACTACTGCAACTTCTGTTAGACAGCATCAACAGTGGCACACAATGAAATAACACTGAGCGTTGTTCTGAGTATGGGTGTTCTTTTATTTATAGAGTCCCTCATGGTACGAGTACATATGAGGGACTCTATAATTCTCTATTATATTATATATTGTGATAGTAAATATTGACTTACTCTTAATTGACTCTATAATTGACCTGCAATATACAACTAAGTCCCTGTATAGGGATTTAGTTGTATATTGCAGGTCAACACCCGTAATAAACAACAAATTTCTTTATCATGCATTATCCGCCATTCTTTTGTTATCTAGACAACTTTAGGTAACAAAAAAACAGTCAAGTCAGCAAAAATCAATCACCGGAGATAGAGAAGTATACAACGATAGCGTTACGTACTCATTGGGCTAATGAGATTTTATGGCCAGATTTATCCGGATGTGCACCCAATATTTTTATCACGCATTGGATATTGACGTCATTATATAGGGTTGAATACACTCCCGTGAAACCGACGAGGTAGTCAAGGCTCATCAAAAGAAAATGCCAATCTGTCTAAGAAAAGTTTCTCCATGAACAATATAATTTGGGACTCATTTTCATTTACAAAAATACAATATCAGAATATCTGCTTGAAAGAAATTTTATTGTTTGAATTTAGGCCCATGATACAAACAAAATAGTTAAACAACAATTGCGTCTGCCTTTCAATGTCCTGATTATAGCAGAATGGCCATAGGAAGACATGAGTCACACAGTGCATACTGACGAAACAGAAAAGGAATGGATAATGGCATTCCTACACCCAAAGACAATAACTATGCGTGAAATCACACGAAAAAAATCGTATATGTGCAAGAAAAGTCATTTACCGTCCATTCACATAGAATCGTGAAAAGCCATCGAATAATCACATCCCGTCATCATCTCACCTGGAGAGAATCTGTCACACATCCAGACTCCAAGCTGCTACCAATGTTAATTTTTTAATGTCAAAATATCGTAATGGTACTTTTGGCCGAAGTCAGGATTTGAACACAGACATTTAACCATCTGGTACTGCTTACACGCTTCCGCTAGTCCAGCGGGGCAATCAAACTGACAAAATGAGCAGAGCCTAAACATTATTTCTTTTTACTACTTTTGGGCTGAATGACTGATTGACTCTTCAACGCTCGCCCCAAAGCACTTGACCCATAAAGATGAAAATCTTTGCACTACAGGTTCTCCTTACTTGATGATGACAGAGAAAAACATTAAATTATTGTGTAATTGTTTAATTAATAAACTATTTACTATATAACTACACTAATGCTTCATATTTATAATATAAAATAGTGGACTTTAGGTGTTAATTTTCTTACAAGCTGAACAAAGTGAACCACATCAAAATTTAAAATACACCAAAACAATATGCAACATGAGGAAGTCTTTGGGGACTGCCGATAGCCAGAAGTGAAAACTATTTTCACACTTCTATTCTAAATAATCTACAATATATAGTTATGCAGCATATAATAATAATAAAATATCTATCGACCTGCTTAACTTGCCGTATGATAAATTTAAATTGACTATCAAGCATATTTTAACCAAAAAGGCTTACTACTCGGTTAATGATTATTTGAATGATAACGACGCTTGGTGTTTACCAAGCCGGATATAACAAAATTATAATATTGACATTTTGTGACATTCAATATTAATATTTGTAATAGTAAATTACGTAGAATTTTTTAATTGATGTATTTAAATTTTATTGTATTTGTGATATCTATACATATAATAAATCTGTAGAAAAATAATTTTTGTACATCAAAAGAAAATCCAAAAAAAATAGCCTGGGTATTAAAGAACAACCAATAGAACCCATTTCCAGCCTTTTTAGAATTTTTGTCTGTTTGTCTGTGTGTCTGTTTGTCTGTTTATATGTTCGGGTATCACGTAAAATATACTAAAGCAATGTAGATAACTTTTATACACAACAATTGAGCGTAACTTGAGGTAACATTTAGTTTTTGTTTTATTGCCATCGGTTCAGTCTATCAAAAGATATTAGATTTTAAAGTAATCATGAAGAAAAATAACACACATTTCATTACTTCAAGATGAACTAATGTTTATAGTTGAGCTACCTAACTGTCCGATAGATGTCATTGTGCATATTATGACATCTCTTTTCTGCATGAACTAGGTTGATAGTTGATTTTTATTTCGATAGATGTCGTTGTGCATTTATTTTGACTCGCGGTGTTAAGATTTGCCCATGGATTTATTTGCCCGTGTTTGCTGATTGCATGATTACGTAGGGTTTTGAATGTACTGAATTGTTTCGAAATAAGGTCTTGGTTGCCTAGAAGTATGTTGTTGTCCAAAATTGGTTATTAAAAAAATCTGTTTTCTTTGGGCAAATTGAATTATGTGGAAGGTAGGATTTGTTATAATTTAATTTTAAATTATAATGCCAGTCGATCGAAAGTTTGTGCTGTAGTTTCGTTTGTAACGCGAATGTACAGACGATTCGAATTTTATCAAGCCTGTCCGATTGAATGTATTTGAATGTAGTAAATTAACCCTGTCTCTCATAATTTTCTCAGCACAAATCTATATACCTACCTATGTAAAAGAGGGAACTGACTGACTGACATATCAACGCACAGCCTGAACGGCTGGGGTTAGAGACTTGAAATTTTGTCTGTAGGTACTTTTATGACGTATGCATTCACTAAGGAAGGGTTTTTGGAAATACTAACCCTAAGGGGGTAAAATAGAGAATGAAAGATTGTATGAAAATCCGTCATTTTTGTAGTTAAAGGCATTGAAACTTATATTTAGTAGTTCAGCTAAAGATAAAAATAAATATTTTAGAAGTTTTGGAAATTCCACCCAAAGGGCGTAAAATAGGGGATTTTTTAAGTGAAAAGCATGAAAATTGGTATGGCCTTTCCGTTAAAAATAAAAATATGTATTTCAGGATTTTAGGAATTTCCACCCCTAAGGGCGTATAATATTCCAAATAATATTTCAAATTCCTCAGAACCATTATAGGTATACCCACACGCAACATACCTACATCCCCTATGTATGTTGCGTGTGGGTATATCTATAATGGTTCTGAGGAATTTGAAGCCACCTAAACTTTGCAACGGCACTAGGCTTCAAGTCAAAGCTTTGCATCGTGTTATAGAGGCTACTATTATGCCTGGATCCGCCCAGGGAGAAACAGTGTTCGTGTCACGTATTCCGTTAGTGCCAAATGATCTCCCTTTTCAGTTTGAAATACTGTAGTTCCCTATAAAAGTGTGTGTCGCGATAACCATCAACAAATCGCAAAGTCCAACTCTCAAGTTAGCTGGAATTGACTTAAGGAAGGCGGGCAGGTTCACGTGGCGTGCTCACGTGTGAGTTCATCCCACAGTCTGGTCCATGTAGTGCGAGGACCTACGTCTTTAGCTGAGCTCCGTAAAATGGATGATATTGAACATCCCACATACCAGGCCGCTTGCCGAGCACGCCATTTATTAGATGGAGGTCAGCATTGGGATGACGCTCTAGCGGAAGGATGCGTGAGCGATAGTCCACAGCGCTTGCGACATTTGTTTGCCATCTTATGGACCTTTTGTGCGTTATCGGGTGCTAACCAGTTATGGAAAAAATACCATGACAAGTATGCTGAAGATTTTATGAGACATGTACAACTAAATACTGATGGAGAAATTCCTGACAAGGTACGTGAAATTTGTCACAACAGGTCCTTATTGGCTATTCAAGAGATAGTTATAAGTATAGGAGGGAACCTGATCAGTCAGAGGCTGCGAAAATGCACAGGAGTTTGCCAATTTATTGTAAAAAAATAGGCGATGGCACATACCCCGTACAAGAATATGAAAAAGTTATATTGATTGGTAATCTCTGCTCTTACGTTACATCACAGCTGGAGCTAATTTCTTCTGTGTACGGAGTTACCACAAACATTGGCAATCAAGCTGGTTCTTGGCTATGTCAGCGAGCTATTTTGACTCCCCGCAATGACCAAGCTGCGGCAATTAATTTCAAAATATTGACTCATGCGTCCGGGAATAGTAAAGAATATAGCTCAATAAATACAGGTATGGAAGAAGATGACGCCACGCATTACCCAGTAGAATTTTTGGATTCCCTCAGCACACCCGGACTTCCAGCCCACAAAATAGTTTTAAAAATCGGTGTACCAATAATTCTCCTCAGAAATTCATGTCCCCCCAAACTTTGTAACGGCACTCGGCTCAAAGTCACAAATCTGCAGCAAAACATTATCGAAGCTGAAATATTAACAGGTTGCGGCGCCGGTGATATTGTTTTTATTCCAAGGATATCTATAATTCCTTAAAACTTTCCTTTCTCTTTCAAACCAGTGCAATTCCCAGTCAGTCTCTGTTATGCCATGACGATTAATAAAGCTAGACATTATCCGTTGCGGGGATGGACCTAAGTATTGGATGCTTTTCCCATGGTCAACTATACGTAGCTCTTTCACGCATAAACGACCCCAATAACGTTTTTGTTTACGCTCCAGATGGTTCCACAGGTAAAATAAAGAAGCACTAAATTAAATTAAAAAAGAAATTGTATCGGTATCCTCCCACAGCGCTTTACACTAAAAAATACATTGTTAAGTTCCGACATCCACGCGAACGAAGTCGCGGGCACAGCTAGTTGTGAATATATTTTATATTATCTACCTACCTATCTTCTATTTTAAGTTTCTATTTATTTTCTGTATTGTGTATAATCTTAATTATTGACGCGCATAAGTGTACCATGTGTTTCTAAGTGAAATAAATATTTCTGATTCTGATTCTGATTTTCCAGTTTATGTCCCTATACATACTGCATCATCTGTTTGTGATTTTTGCCATTCAACCAAAATAAAAACATTTTCGTATTTCACATACTGATTTAGTTTAATTAAATAATTATCCAACCAATATCTTATCTACACCTGAAATTTAACCCAGTTTTATGGATAGGTAGCGCTCCTTAAGTTACGACGAATATGTTTATTACACCTGCTTAAAATTAACTTCTGCTTAATATCTATAAAAATATTTAAAATAATGCATATTGACAAATTCTATCATCATCATCATATTAGCCGAAAGTCGCCCACTGCTGGACACAGGCCTCCCCCAAGATCACCACAATTGCCGGTCGTGCGCTATCCGCATCCAGCGACTTCCAGACCTAGTCTATACACATATGAAAAATATTTTTTTTTACTTACTGCCTGACTTATTAATCCCCATTTTAAGCTCCTCTCTAGGCCTACAAAAATAAAATAGTAAAATAGTGTTCCCTTTGTGTCGTAGAAATGGTGTGTTCAAATTCTCTTTGATAGCTTTAAATAACTTTTTGTTACGGAAAACATATCTAAAGTAATGCATCTAAGGCTTGCTCCTTTAAATGTATGCAATGTTATACCGTTAGTTCGCACGTAATATGAATCACAATGGATATATGTAGTATATAGAAACTTCAAATATTGGAATTCAAATTAGACCTACTTTTATTTTTCATCCAAAAATCTAGTGCATTTATAAAGCAAACAAACTGGCGAATTCTGTTAGTGAATTGTTCGTCTGACCGTTCGTCCAATCTAGGTCCAATTTGAACGTAAAATTAGACTGCTATTCCAGATGTAAAAATGCCAATCAGTGTTTTAGAGAGTGTAGGGTACATGTCAATTAGAATTACTGACTCAACGTGGAATTGAGGCTGGATAATGGAGTTCAGAAAAAGGGTTTAGGGATGTCAATTAATGCGTAAAGGGTTCTAACCGAATATTTGTTGATTTTTGAAAAACAATAAATACATTCCTATTTTGAAACAATCAACTGGCTAAAATAAAAACAAGCCTTGGGTACTAATAAGAGTACGTGTCAAATCATAGAAAATATTATAATTATATATATTTATTTATTTTGTTGAGTACGGTAGATCTAATATTGTAATTTTGCTGTATGAGCAGCTCGATAAAAGAAGTAGCTGTGTTTGTCAAAACGAATCCTAATCGCTTTACACGTCGCGCAGAGGTTGTTCCTCGAAATAGACGCGACGATAGCACGCCATGTCTGCAGATCGCAAATACAGCACTCATGCGTAAGAGTGTTTTCTGCATGGCCCCATGCATTTACAATCAAGTTGCCGATATCTTGGAAGGCATTAAGCGTACCTTTATTTAAGAAAAAAATAAGTAATTTCTTAGTGAAAAAGCCTATTACAATATGTCTGAAAACTTTTCAGAATAAAATAATGCTATTGTTTGATTATGGCTGTTTAGTTTTTGTAATGTAATTACGTGATATACTTATATTGAGTGTGTAAAGTTGTTCCTCTTTGTTTTAGGCGTTTGTTATTGGTCTTGTACCTTTCGCATGCCTTATGGTAAAATATGGCTGAATTGAATACTATTTAACACCATGTAGTATATCCATATTTGCAAAACAAAGTATCTTATCTTATTAGAAAGCAAGATTTACAAACCAGAGAATTGAGAGGTTATACCCTCGAGTCAAGTTCTACACCACCCACGGGATGACATGGGGTAGCTATGCCGTCAGATACACAACACTCAAAACATATATAGATAAAACACATAAACTAATATTAAATATATTATCCCCCACAATATAAAATGTATGCATACCGATAATTACAACAAACCATTTAAATATTGTAAGTGAGTGCAGTGAAAGAGGAAGAGGAAAAAACAACTATGTACACATTGAATCAATTATAAATTAAGAAAATTACCAAATAAAAAAAAATTGGTGTTACCAAAATACAATAATTTATTATAAAGCAGAATATGTAGATGCTCACTACCTAATATTTTTAACAGCCAACCAGAAAACATAGTGAGTGAATATGTTAGCAATCAACGATAACGAGGAAAAATAAAAATAATACGTGTTAGTAAAATTGATAAACTAGCATGGAATTTGAAAAAATATGTAATCTACAAATGAATATTTAAATAGCTAAACGCCCGCTAGTATAAAAGGTTAGGTTTAAGCGAGAGTCACACATAGTAAACATTTAAATATTTTAAAAATCGAAATACATACATATTATAGATAAATTACACCGAGACCCAAAATAATTAATCGTGCTCATATTGTTGTTATATGTATAGTTAAACTTAACTTAAGGGTGGCTGTATCACCAACTAATATTTGCCAATCACGTACTATAGAAACATTTCACCGAAACACTACATTCCACACTTTTTGATGCATTTTACACATTTGTCTAATCATATCATTTACTTTTGCCAAAAGTAGGTGACGGGAATTCCTACATTGAGCATGTCGAACCATGCTGTGTCATGACATTATTGTGTCATTTATATTCCATGTCATTTTGATTTTGGAAAGTATATTTTATAAGTTAAACGACTATTACCCAGTTACACTTTTTGACTTCTTATTCTTTTCCAACAGTAAACAGTTAAGAGCATAAGATGTGATTACTATAAAAATACATCTTCACCCATCCTTCCCTGAATAAAAATATTCATCACTTATCACAATATTTTTTTACATACAGTACTCGCGATTGTGTGGGATATTATGGAGTATAAAAATATCAGCGCTTTAAGGGTACGCGTATTGACTCCACGTGTTGCTCAGTAGTTAATTTAAGACACGTTAAGACACAACGTGGGCGCTGAGGAGTTATCAAGGTGACCTTGATAATTCTTCAGCGCCCACGTTCGGGTTCGATTGTCATACATGATAAAGATTGGTGTAACCTATATGTCGTTTTCTGAATATTATTATATTAAGTCTGTTTTTGTATGAAACTAAGTCAGCAAACAAGCTTACGGCCCACCTAATGGAAACAGTCACCGTAGCCTTGTACGCTTGCATGTTGCAAGCGTACAAGGCATAGATCGCATTGAATTGAATAGAATTTGCAGTACAAACATGGATATTGTGCAACTATTACTCAGAAAAAGTATTGTTCCTAAGATATAGAAACATAACTTATAGATGGCCAAATTTGGCTGGGTGGGGCTGGCGGAAGCTAGTATAGCTACTATACTGGCGGTAAAAGTCAGTTATTTTGCAGATAAACCGGAACAAACAAAAAGATAAAATTTGTTTTTTGTTATGAGTTCTGTACCTAATTTCATAGGCATTTAGTAAAAAGCTGTCATTTTGACATTACAAAACGACACTTCCACTTTATTTATTTGTATAGATGAAATTCGTTGACCAACAGCCGTTTAAAATAAGTTACTAAAAGATAGCAAATGATTAAAGTCACTAGAAGATGTTAGGCTGCGCACACAAGCGCGTATCAAAAGCTGCAAGTGATTTATGCACTGCGAACACTGAACGCCACGATAAGGGACGTGCTCGGCGCCGTAATTTAAGCCGGTGTAGCCTCGGCTTTGCGATATTCGTTAGCTCAATTTATAGTGCATGTGAGAAATTGGGCAACGAGTTGTTTCTAGATCTTGGGTATTTGGTTTTTTGAAGTGAAATATTCTTCAGTTAAGATAAGATTATTACTATTACTTAGTTGTAGATACGTTGGTTATATTCTAGTTTATACACTACAGGGCGCGTGTGCAGCAAACGACGAAGCAATACGACAAAACGGGAAAGAAAAGTTAGATGTAAATCATTTGCATGTAAATTTTTAGTACGTAGATGACCATGACGGAAAGAAAAGAAAACAGGATGTATTACCGTATACGATCACCGTAGCCTAGTTGGTACGAAGCTGGTGGTCCTGGGTTCGAATCCCGGTAAGTGCAAATATTTGTGTGATGAGCACTAATATTTGTTTCTGAGTCATGGATGTTTTCTATGCATTTAAGTATCTATATAAGTATGTATATCGTCGCCTGGTACCCATAGTACAAGCTTTGCTTAGTTTGGGGCTAGGATGATCTGTGTGACATTGTCCTTAGATATTATTAAACTTTTGGTAAAGTCTTTATTATTTAAAAAAAAATACAAAAAAAAGCACAGATAATCCTTAACTTAACTTAGTTTACATCAAATACAATTAGGACTTACTATAATAATTCATTAATTTAATAAAACCTAATTATGCTATTTAAATATCCAATTAGAAATAATGCACTTTTCCTCCTCTCTTCTAAATCTGTGCTATACCCTGCAGAGTCCACAATTGATACAAACCTATTATGTCTTCCAACTTTTATACATAACATTGTGGAATGCAATAAAGAATTGAGAATATAATTAATTACGTTTAGTTTACATAGGAGTTCATTTGGAAGCATGCAACATTATCAGTACATGCTAGGAAAATTTACCTCAGCAAATGTTACAGTCAATAATAAAAAGGCGCTCATAGCTCGATGCTCTCACCAGTCCGTAAGCGATCTGCGAGGATAAGCAACTAGGCTCGCGGTCAGTCCATAGATGGGTGACCACTAAAGTGGTTTAATTTCTGAGCGTCACCGTGCTTCGGAAGGCACGTTAAGCTGTCGGTCCCGGTTGTAGTCATTAGACAACAGTCGTTATGCCATGTGCCGGCGGCTTGAACAATTCTGACACTAGGGTAAGCACTGCCCATACGATAAGTGAGTTAGTAAATAATTACTGTAACGCTGATCTTCCGATAGCGCTTAAAAGACGACGAATACTGTTTGATATTGATAATTAGTAAACATATTATACCCATGCGTACATTTAGTAGCGTTTAGTTGCGACCCCAACCACTATAAGTGTCATCAAAGAGAATATAGCTAACTATTTCATCATTCGTAGGTACCAACACTGTCAAAGTATAAGATTTAAAAAAATGCGGGTAGTTTAATAAAAAAGAAAAAAGGATTGTGTCATCAAGAATAGAAATCACCGTGTTTGCAGAAAATCTCTTAACCAATTTCCAGCGTGCAAATATTGATTGCGTAATTGGCTCGTTTTGGCTGAACAGTGAACGTGAGTAAACCATAACGCTCGGGTTTCATTTGATATCAAGCGCGTTTAGCCGGTAACATGTGTTTTCTGCTCTAGTCGTGATTAGCTACGTTTACTTTCGAACAAGAACTCTAAAGTTTTCACTCCTACCCTATGGCCTTAAGGGCACATGACCTGTATTTTTAGGTACCGTAGTAAAACATATAAATAAAACATATGTTTTATTAATTAATTAATTATATATTACTACAAACATCTTCTGACTATTTACAAGCGCTTTTTTAAAGTCTGTGTGAATATAAACCTTTTTATTTTATTTATAAAAATACAAGCGGAACAATCTTAATTGGGCCGTCGATAGAGGTGAATACTATTTTTTACAATTTTTGTATAAATAATCTATAACATAATAGTAGACAATTTTTATATATGTAATGTTTCGTAATAACACACGGAGGTATATGTATGTACCGACGCCAGCACATCAAGCTACCTAATCTGTCAAACTTCCCCAATTGAAAGTGAACCTTATGCTTTAGTGATAAAGTTAAAAATCTTTAAAATAAATTTGATAGATTGGGGTAGCTGGATGTGCTGGCGTCTGTACACAGAGTATACATATTGCACATGGGAAGCGTACGTTGAAGATGACGCGAATTTCACAATTTTTGTTCACCTAAAAATTGCTCAACGTGACCAAATGATTTTTTATTTTAAAAACCTATTATGGTTTCACCTATTCCGTATTTCTGTTCACAGTTTAGTACCAAAACTATTCGTACTATAAACTGTAATTTGCCATAGTTATACCTCGTCATACCACAACATGTGAACCCTTTGAACAAGTTTAATAATCGTATTTTTTTAATAGGTTGACTGCACGCGTGGAGCAGGGGTTAAGACAGTCGCCTCGACACTTCGTGTCCTGGGTTCGACTCACGCGCAGGACAACTGTAACCCATAAATAGTTGTCCTGAGTCTGGATGTACTCGTAATTTGTGCCCGGCAGTGATACCTATGTTTGTAAATATCCCGCGACACATGGATTCATTTCCTTAATATATAGGGACAATGTCACACAGATCATCCTAGCCCCAAACTAAGTAAAGCTTGTACTATGGGTACCAGGCGACGATATACATACTTATATAGATAGATAAATACTTAATTTTTTTTTTTTTTTTTAACGGGACTAGTCCCTCCCTCTTACCCACCACTGCAACTCCTGTAAGCCAGGATCAACAGTGGCACACAATGAAATGACACTGAGCGGTGAAGCTCAGGCATGTCCCGGGGAATCGCTTTAACTGTCTTGGATCCCGCAACGAATTTAATCAGAAACAGAAAAAAGGAGGAGTTAGAAAATGAATAGTTCCACTTCCCTCCAGAGCAAAGCGGGAGACAGAATGATGTAAAGAGGCTATAGCCTCATAAAATGAGAGATTTGCAACTAGAGAAGCCAGCTGCAAAAGCACCGAGGATCAATTTAAGGGTCCTAAGTGAGCTGTTATATTTGATTCCAATAGTAGGTATGGCAAAAACGCTTAAACGCACGGAAGTTGTTCCTTGTTGCTACAAGATCCGTATAATAAACTACTCCAGATATTGGTTGCAAGCTGTTTAACATAATATCACGCTGATTTTGCCAGAGATCACACTCCCACAGGATGTGGTGAGCAGTTTGTTCATATTCGTTACTGGATGTTGAGCACAGACAGATTGGTGAAGATACTAATTTGAAACTATACAATTTACTTTTAAAATTGCCGTGTCCGGTAAGAAATTGTGCAACACAATGGTCTATGATTAGCCAAGTTTTATTTAACCTTTCGCGTACGTCCGGAAAGAACTGGTGCAGATGGCGACCCTTGGTTGACGTATTCCATCTACATTGCCATTCATTTAGTAGTTCGTTATTTAAGTCAGCTATTGGCATAAATAGCCTGGTTATTTTCGCACGGTCGCGTAATGATAAGAAATCATTTTCTAAATTATCGCGCGTAGAATAATACATTGCTGCTCGTCTTTGTACTTCAAGATCAACCGGTAGTACACCCGCTAGGACAGGTAGGGCCTCTGTGCTCACTGTTCTATAGGCTTTACACAGAAATATCAACGCCAACCTCTGGCTTTGTAGTAATTTACGGCGAGCAGCTCCGATGGTAGCCCTATCAGCCCACACAGGCGAGCCGTAGCATATACACCCAAAATAGGTTGCCCCGTAAATGATTTTAAGAGTATTAAAAGAGAGGCCCCAGGTTGCCGTCGATATCCTTGTAAGTGCAAAAAAGTTTCGCTTAGCTTTTTCCCCAACTGATTTAATATGTTCTATAAACGAGAAATTCTTTTCTAAAACTAAACCCAAATAACAGGTTGATATTTTGCGTTTTACAGTAACATTATTAAGTTTTACGCCCGGGGGGGATTTTAGTTCACCTTTAAGAAGGAGTTGGTAGGTTTTATGAGGAGCAAATGTAAGGCGATTTCTTTTACCCCATTCACTTATCATACTTAAGCAAGTTTGAGCCAGATTTTCCAACTCTCTCCTGGAGTTACCCTGTATAAGTAAGAGGCCATCGTCAGCATATGCCGTTAGAGAGCAGCGTGATGGCAAGGGTAATGTCAAGAAGTCATCAAAACCCAAGTTCCAGAGATACGGCGCGAGCACTGAGCCCTGGGGGCAACCCATGGTTAACGATTTAGTGACTCTGAAGTGACCAAGCTTAAGAGTTGCAGAGCCATGTACGAAATAAGATGTGATTATCGAATATATATTACTGTAACAACCGCGTAACTTAAGTTTTTGTAACAAAATTGGCCACCAAGTATTATCAAACGCCCCTGAAATATCTAGGAATATGGCCAAAACGTATTTACATTCGGACGAGTTTACAGCTTTCCTCACTGAGATAGCTGCGTCCACTGTCGATTTACCCGCAGTAAAACCAAATTGATTTCCGTGAAATTTTGGTCCTCCCGGCAGCAATCGCGGTACAATAAGTCGTTCTAGAAGCTTGCCTAAGGAAGGCAGTAACGTTATTGGTCGGTATGACTTAGGGTCTTCAGGCAGTTTATCGCCATTTTTTGGTATAATACGAATAAAACCGCTGCGCCAAGAACACGGAAAAGTCCCTTCAGATATGCAACGATTAAAAACTTTTAGTATTGAATCACCGGATTGTTTTGTGGCTTCTATTATCATTTTGTTGGATATTTTATCTTCACCTGAAGCTTTGTTAACAGGTAGCGATTTTACAGTATTCATAAACTCATTAATTGTAGGAAGACTAGACATATAGGTAGCGGGTGGATTGTTTGCCCACTGTCTAATCTGCTTATGGTAGTCATTATCGTTCAAGGAACTATCATCAGGTATGAGCGAATTAAGTAAGGATTACGTGGTCTCCTCTATGCCACTGGTGTAGGTATTATTGAGTTTTATGTTTTGAATATAAGCTAAATCTATAGACCTATTTGCTTTAAACTCATGGTATAGGGGCGACCACGGGCCTTCTTTATCTAATTTATCGACTATTTTTCTAATAAGATTGCCTTTGGATTTCTCTATTGACGAGCGGTAACGTGAACGAGCTATTTTGAGATTTATATATGCATTATTTAAAACATCGCCTACAATTTTACGTTTTTTTAGTTTATTATATTTTTTACGTGCTCTCCGAAATTCACATCGAACTTTAATTAAGTAGTTATTCCACCAATCGCATCTTCGAATATTAGTGATAGGGACGCGGCCTATGGCAATATCGGCACAGTAGGTAAAAGTGTCCGACATCATTACAGCACATTCCTCTGTTGTTAGTTCATCCCGGGTGAAATCCCTGGCATGCGCGGCAAAAAGAGCTCTGAAAAAATCCCAATCGGCCCCTTTGAGCCGATATCTATAGTTACCGTAAATAGCCGTAGGTCTTTGTGCCAACCGAGGAACAAACTCGTACACGATTAAGCGGTGATCACTGGATGAAGCGTCAGGCAAAACACGCCATCCATCTATTCGGACGTCTGAGCTTGAAAAAGTGACGTTAATAAAAGATTCGCCAGTAAGACTACAATAAGTAGGCGGTGCATCAGGAGTGTTATGTATTGATAGATTCATCTCAGCGACGAAATCTTCGACGGCGTTCCGCCGTTCTGTATCGCTTGAACGGTATTTGCCATACCATAACGTAGAGGATACGTTAACATCTGCGCCAATAATAATTTTGTGTCCTTTGAGGGACATCAAAACATGGCGCAAGTGATGTAAATGGGGACCGACAGGATCTGAATACTGAAAATAACAGCTCACTACGTAAACTTTCCAGGATGGGGATGATATTTCAGCGACAGCACAGTGTGACGTCATGAGGTTTCGCATAGCGCTTACCGTAAAATTAGTACGCGTTACGTAAATACCAGCCCGTGATTTGTTGTCTAGCTGCACCAATTTATTTTTTAAACGCGCATATTGATATTGTTCTTGTACAAGCACTATATCTAAGTTGTATTCATTGACTAAAGTTTCCAACTCTGATGTCGCAACCCTATCGTTGTGAAGATTTAGCTGCCCTATTTTTAAGTAAGCCATATTAATATTTGGTATTTAGCACTAACTGCTCAAGTTTATGCTTAAATGTGGGGCAGTTGTCCGAGCCGCATTTGTGGTCGTGAGGTTTTTTATATGTTTTACACGATGCACAAACTGGTTTAAATTCTGGGTCATTGTGGTGCTTACATGATTTTGTGGGATGTGCTTCTGCGCATAAGGCACAGGTAGGTAATTTATTACTACAGTACTTGAAAACATGCCCATATTGCTGGCAGTTTAAACACCGAACTACCTCTAAATCATCAATAAAGCGGCATGTAGCCCAGTCGATGAAAAGTTTTTCTTTAGTGCTGACTAAATGTTTTCTAATCTCCGGTTCGAGCTCAATTCCCACCCACTTGCGCCCATTAGCTACGTTACGCTTGCCCACAATTTTAGTTTTAGACGTAAAATCGTCTTCGCTGACTTTAAGATCACTATCTTTGATATTTTGCCTGTATAACGCCGTTAAAAAGACCTGGTCGTCCATTGACGACGGTATATCTTTTATAAGTATGCGCGGTCGTCGCCCGGATGGAGTTTGAAGTTTTAAACCCGCCGAACGAATGGCCTCGACAGAGCGAATTTTATTGAGTTGGGTTTCATTTGCCACTCGGAGTACAACGCCAGAATTGGAAGTTTTTTTAACGCCTACTATTTGAAAACCGTCGTCCGCGGGTTTTATAGCCTTCATAAGCGCTTCCTTGGTCGCCGACGAAGTCGCGTACTCCGCTGATCGCTCAGCGGTGGGATACGCAATAATTGAAGGAACCGGTTTTCGCGTCTGTACTATGGGGGCGGCGGTTTTTTTCGGTAAACGCAGTTTTAATTGTTCCGCGTACGTAGGAATCTCAGAATTGGTTTTATTTACGCAAAGATCTAACTGACGTTCTGCGTTCGCCAATTTAGTTTCATTGCATGAAGATTTAAGCGCAAGTAATGAAATAATACTGGTAAGGCGCTGCGTACAATCCATCACCGATAGCTTATTCGCGATATTCATACCCGAGTTGGAATCACTGACTAATTCGTTAACCTTTGACAGATAAACGGAAGCTTGTGTCACAAGATCGCAATAATTATATTCCGCACTGTTTGTATCGCTAATATTTAATGAAGACGAATAATCGGATTGAGATCCCCGAAAACGTTTTATGTCCGATTCCTGTTGACCATCGGGAGTACAAAACGTCGGTGACGCATCGTCTAACACTCGTTTGTTGAAGCCTGAAGGGGGCGTTCTGGGAGTCTGTTTACTTCTCCCAAATGCGTTTCGCCCTCTATCGGGGGGGACATCATTCATTTTTGACATGTTATTCACACGAAATAAGCAAGCGCTTTAATGTAAACAGCACGATAACTAATTTAGCACGATAACAAGTAACTGTGACTATGACGCGGTACCCTCACAAGAAAAAAGTTAAACTTACTCACCGAACGATAATTTGAACTAAAATCCAGATATTACTTATTAAAACACTTAAAAAACTTACAGATTGTAGTATTTAGCACTAACACTAAAGCTAGAAACAAAACACAGGTCACAAAACAATCACGAAATAGCAGAAAAATAATATTATTTCACAGCGAACCTCCAACGCACTGAGCCGTAGCGTAGCGGGAAGGGAAGTGGCGAAATACTTAAATATATAGAAAACATCCATGACTCAGAAACAAATATTCGTGCTCATCACACAAATATTTGCACTTACCGGGATTCGAACCCAGGACCACCAGCTTCGTAGGCAGGAGCACTACCAACTAGGCTACAGTGACCGTCGTAAAATCATTAGGTCTAATTTTATTAATATTTAATATATATAAACAACATCATAATGGTTAACACCCCGACTCAGAGTACCCCGACTCGGATAGGTTAGGTAAGACGGCTAAGGCGGGAGCGCAACAGAGCGTATATCATCACTTACCCCTAAAAAACAGTTCAACAAAGTCCTCAAAGAGAAAATTCGTAGAAATTCGAGGTGTAAGCAGAAAATTTGTAAAATAAAGATTAACTTTAGATTTGATAAGTATCATAATATGTAGCTTAAGGCTGATCTAAGAATAAAATAAGAAGGATTGTTGATTATAGCCCTTTTCCTCGACTGTTCCATGAAAAAACATCAAAAATTCTCTTCACAGTTAAAGAGCTTCCAAACAGTTACAGCAATAATTCCAAAGATTAAAAGAGGCCACCACTTAAGATCCGTATTTGTTTGGTGAGATGTCATCATGACAATACTTTATTTATATATAGCTTACAGTTACATACCCAGTGCGATTTTTGGAACGAAGTTCCTTATCGCGCGTTGTGAAACAGGGCTAGACGGAAAAAATTCTTACGAAAAGTTGTCACGACACTTTTTGCAGCTGTGCGGCGCGCGCATGTTTCTCTGTCTGTCTCTCTCTCTCTTATTGAAAGCAAGCCAGATATTTTCATTTCTATTTCGCATTGAACAGTGTGGTGTCGCGACGATTATTTTTGTTGAGTGTATACAGGTTTTTTGTACATAATAAATAATAAGAAATAACTTCGTTCCATCTGGGTGTCCCTTGACACCTCTCAAGTTTTATGATTTATAATGTTGTTATAACATAAGTAGCAAATTAAGCTAATTTTTATCATCATCATCGTTATCATACCAGCCGAAAGCAGTCTACTGCTGGATATATCCCCGAAAAGCTCTACAATTGCCGGTCTTACGCTGCCGGTATCCAACAGCTTCCAATGACCGTGCCAAGATCATCGGTCCAGTTTTTTATACTTATATTTATTTATATACATATAAATATAAAAAGATGATGATATACAATACTTAATATTTATTTCTTTTTCACTTAAATTCCTATTATTTTAATTTCGAGTATATTAGGTACATAATTTACTATGGCCGTTATAAAAACCATCGTATGATCAGCGCATCGTTTGTTCGGTCACCGGCTAAAATAAATCAGTTAAAGTGTTTAAACGGAAGTACGAGGTAGATACGGCGTAGTTGAACGTAAAGGTTTGAACATAACACTTGAAAATATGCAACGTATTACTGTTCTCAGCAGTAGCTCAGAGTGCACATTTTATCTCGGTTTTCTTTATTTTGAAGAAGACAAATACATATTTTATCTATAAATATAATATAATCGTAAGAAAGTCAAAACTGTACATTGAATATTTTTTTAAAGGATATTTGGGGCGTGACCTACCGTCAATGTCGAAGCCAAAAATATAGTTTTTAGAATTTTTGTCTGTTTGTCTGTATGTATGTCCGGGTTAAACTCAAAAAGTACTGCATGGATTTTCTTCAAATTTTGCATGAATATTACTAAGAGGTTGGGTCAACATATAGACATCTTATCACGCTATCACCTACGGGGGAGGATCTGTGATAATTTATAAAATTTAACGCGGGTAAAACCGCGGGGCACAGCTAGTTATTTATATAAATAATTAACATCAGAAAGCGCTTGAAACACACTGCGATACTGTGGCAGCCCCTGTAGAACCCACATGCGGCGGGGCGGGTAAAAATATTATCTTGGAAGTATGTGTCTTAAAGTATTCTGAGGAATTATTCTGACCTATACCTACTATCCACAACTACAATCAATAATAGACAAGACTATGAGGAGTTGGTTTTGGAGCAATTCGATTTTTACACAAACACTACATACTGGTTTATAAGAGAATATTTTAATTTGAGGTAAAAAAAGATATTTTATAGTTACAAAAATATACCTAATAAAATTATTTGAAATTAAATTCTACCATTTTTGTAGTATTCCAAAAGAAATTGTATAATAATTGTCGCTCTGAATAAACAAACTACAAAATTGTGCGAAATGTTAACTCCGCCAAACGAAAATCATTCCAAATAAGAATTTGACATCTCTAAAGTATGCCATTTTAAACTCTGCCGAATAAACATTCTGCCAAATAATAATTATACTTCCGTAAATATATTCGTTTAAAAAATAAACCAAATAGCCAAATAAATTTCGGAGCATCAAGATTGCGCAAGATATAGGGAAGCCGCAAAATAAGTTACCAAACAGTTGCTTTAAAAGAATCAATTATAAAGGCAGTAAACAAGCTTCAAAACTATAAACTTAAAAGCATTTTATTACTTCTTGTCTTGGTTTTCTAGCTTTAAAATATTAGCGTAGAAGTCCGATTTGAAAGCGAGACATCAAAGATTTACACATAGGTTCCATATTTTCATAATTATTTAAGTAATGTGCAGCTGTAAAAAGAAAAAAAAATAATTCCAAACGAAACATATTTAAAATTTGACTAATTTATGGCTTAAATATTTTTATAAACTCGATCTTTTCAAGTTTTCGTTACATATAAATGAAAATGTCTGCTCCCCTGGCTGAAATAATATCCGGATCCATTGTCTGCTTTAAAAAATGCACCGTGCAATATGATGCCATTTTGCCCATCTATGACGACATTTTTATTTTAAAATCTACATAAACATGAGCAACAGAATTAAAGTGTAGTTTGTAATCATATAGTAATAATAATATCCTCCCGACCGAATTTCGGCACCGGCGCGGCGGCCAGTTTCAATGGAGACTAGCCAATTGCGCAGGACATATTATAGTGCCCAAGTGTGTGGGCAAACACAGAGGCACTTTCTATTCCATCGATCTCATGATCCGATGGGACGATTAGCGACACGACCGGAAAGAGGACAGGTACAGGACCGACGGCTTTACGTGCTCTCCGAGGCACGGTCGTGTAATACCGCCAACTTCCAGACTTCGGGCTGCGACCGAGAAAATTCTTTTTACGGAAAAATCCCAAAATCACTTTTGGCCCGACCCGGGATTTGAACCCAGGACCTCATTATCTGTGGTTGAACACGCTACCGCTAGACCAACGAGGCAGTCAAGTTGTTATGATATTGAAGGCAACTGTAGTCTCAACATTGAATTCTAAAACAAAAAGGGAATTAAATAAAAAACGTTGAAGTTATTCGCAATTGTACCATTATAGTAATTTTATTTGTTGTTACCGTCTGTACGTCAAGGTTTCAATTAAGTTTTGCCTCATTCCTACATTTTGTTATTTCGTGTATAAACCTGTTTTTACTTATATTTAAAACTAACTGTGCCCCGCGGTTTTACCCGCGTTAAACTTTATAAATTATTACAGCTCCTCCCCGGAAGTAATAGCGTGATAATATGTAGCCTATATGTTGACCCGACCTCTTAGTAATATTCATGCAAAATGTGAAGTAAATCCATGCAGTCCTTTTTGAGTTTAGCCCGGAAATACATACAGACAAACAGATAAACAGACAAAAATTATCAAAACTATATTTTTGGCTTTGATATCGATTGTAGATCACGCCCCAAGTATCCTTTTTAAAAAATATTCAATGTACAGTTTTGACTTTCCTACGATTTTATTATGTATAGGAGAAGATAATCGCCTATAGGTACAAAGTGAAAGATTAAAACTAGTCTATACACAAATGTCGAAAGAAAGAATGGTGTCGCAACACTCGAGATAATTGCTCAGGCCGAGTATAAAATTCAGTGATACTGGTGTCGGGCAGACCGTAGGCAGCTATTGTCCGCAGCATGAGTGCTTTGTGCTCTGTACTTCCGTCCGCATTCTGCACAAAAGGATTGTGGTGTGAGTCAAAAGAGGCCGCGTGTAGGCCCTATAACCGTACCGGGAGCGGCCGGAATCAGACTTCGGATAGCAATTATTTTGAACATTCCACCTAGGGAGATTGATTTTCATGCCTTGAAAACTATATAATAGATACTTCTTAGTGTAATTCATGAGAGAGTTATTTGGATATCATCTATATATCTATATATATGTATAAGAGAGGTACGACATAGCGTTATTTCCGAGAGTACCTCAACCTTACAGAAGACACTTATAGAAGACTTCCTTAATAATAACAGTTATCATTTTAATGTTGTGTTTCTGTGAGCAAGGTCGCCAGAGCTGATT
The DNA here is from genome assembly GCA_951640165.1 of Pseudoips prasinana. Lineage (NCBI taxonomy): Eukaryota > Metazoa > Arthropoda > Insecta > Lepidoptera > Nolidae > Pseudoips > Pseudoips prasinana. Next base: position 14,753,644 of record OX621239.1, read on the forward strand.
GGGGTGAGGGGAAGGGCCAGCAAAACTTGTTTGCTGACTCTTAAAGGCCGGCAACGCAATCGCTATGTGTCCATGGACTGTGGTGATCACTTACCATCAGGTGACCCACTTGCTCATTAGTCGCCCTCCGAAAAAAAAAATATAAATGAATATTAGTCTGTATGTCCTTTATAGAACCGTGAACTATGCATTTGATCATGTGATAATCTTCAGCAAAGCGTTGTGCATGAGTCCACAAAGGTTTCTGAGTACTACTACGACCAATCTTCGACAGATGGCGCCACTATCATTCCAATGTATTTTATATATTGCCGTAGCAAAGCGCGCAGGGTATAGCTATTTTACATATGAATTTGTCTCGTATCTGGACGAATTAGATAGATAGATAGATAAACTCTTTATTGTACACCAAAGTATTACAATATAAAAATAAAAACAATTTAAACCTTAAAAGTATAGAATAAGCGGTCTGATCACAAAATGATCTCTTCCAGACAACCAAAGTACAGATCGGAGAATGGAGTTATTGAGAGGGGCAGTTGTCGGTGTACAGAATTAGTTAATATTATTGTTCACAACTAGTAAAATTTTAATTAAAAGGAACTTACTATAAAATTAATTGAAGTATTCCAGTAGCAAAATACATGTAAATGGTTATTATAAAATGTATTGAAAGGTTGAGTAAAATAATCATCGCTATCAAGGTAGTGATCCGCTTCAGCTTTTGATTTCCACCGGTTCCAATTCACACGATAGTCTGATATCTCTTTATACATGAAATATGTTCAGCTAACGTGCTCTAAGACTATACAAAGTAAATACACAATGCTGCTTTATCCCAGCTCTGGTCTGGTTGTAAATTTATTAGTAACCGCCAGGGTTGGTTTTACCGCCGTTTGTGATTTTATCAAGAAATAAATTTACAGCATCTGTTATTAAAGTTTAGGCTATTTTATAGATATGGTTATTAAAAAAATAGGGTACGAATATTATAATAAGGTCTTTACCTATGAAATTGCCGTTCTGCAGTACTGGCCATTTCAAATCAAAATAATTTTTGTTTGGCTAAGAATTCTAATTTCAAATTAATTTTATTTTAAAAACATGGATTCTTTTTTCCAAAAGTAGTCATTTCTTTATTGATTAGTGTTACATTTTCATCGCATTTCAATCTTTTTCGTCATCATGGATACGTTAAAAATTCGAGTAATTATGGAATATGAGTACCGTCGTGGCAGCAACGCGGCACAAGCGGCACGCAACATCAACGACGTTTACGGAGCTAACACTACAAACCAACGCACCACCTGTTATTGGTTTGCTCGCTTCCGTTCTGGAAATTTCGACCTGAAAAATGAACCTCGCGGTCGTCCGAAGACTTTGGTCGACAATGACGAATTAAAGGCGGTTGTGGAAGCTGATGATACACAATCTACGGCTGAATTAGCAGCAGCTTTCGACGTTAGCGTCAAAACAATATTGGTCCATTTGCGTCAAATTGGCAAGGTAAAAAAGCTTGTAAATGGGTGCCCCACGAACTCAATGATCGCCAGCGCGAAGTACGCGTCGAGACGTGCCTTGCACTGCTCAACAGACACACAAATGAAGGAATTTTGAACCGCATTGTTACCTGCGATGAAAAATGGATTCTGTTTGATAACCGCAAGCGCTCAGCAAGTTGGTTGGATCCTGGTTCAGCACCTAAACAATGCCCTAAACGAAAACTTACCCCTAGAAAAGTGATGGTCACTGTTTGGTGGTCTAGCGCCGGTGTGATTCATCACAGCTTCTTACCAAACGGGGTGAGCATTACTGCAGATGTGTACTGTGAAGAACTGAGCACAATGATGGAGAAGCTGGCGCATCTCCAACCAGCATTGGTCAATCGCTCGTCTCCGCTGCTCCTGCACGACAACGCGCGACCTCATACTGCACAGCAGACGGTCTCCAAGTTGCAAGAACTGGGGTTGGAAGCTCTCCGTCATCCGCCCTACTCACCAGACCTTGCGCCTACAGACTACTACTTTTTCCAGAATTTGGATAACTTCTTGGCGGGAAAAAAATTCAATACCCGAGAGGCAGTACAAAATGCCTTTGAAGAATTTGTTGCCTCCCGTCCAGCTGATTTCTTTAAGAAGGGCATCAATAAACTGCCACTGCGATGGCAAAGATGCATTGATTGCATGGGTGATTACTTCGATTAATACAAATAAAAAAATTCATGAAAAAAATTCGTTTAAATTTTTTCATACAAAACGGCAATTTCATAGGTAAAGACCTATTATATATTCATAAGCTAAACTTTTCTTCGCAGTAGGCTTTCGGGCTTATCGTAGGCCCAGGTAATAATTTTCTTATATAATTATAATATCCTGGGACATTCTTGACACACGGCCATCTGATCCCAAATTAAGCACCAAACTTGTATCATAGAAATCAGATTACTGATATACTAAATATAGTACTTTTTTGTAATTAAATACTCATATAGATAATTACACCCAGACACAGGACAAACAAATATCAGTTTTGGGTGGGAATCGAACCTGCGGCGTGAAGGCAAGCATTTACCAACCACGCCAATCGGCTCGTCATGAACGTACTTTCCGAGAGACCACGTGCACTGCCAATCGTTAACCAATCGGTGAGAACTACTGTCTATGGGCTGGAATCTGGCATTGAAACCAACACACGGAGAAAATAATCTTCCTCCTTATAATACACGAACTCTCGTTCATTAGTAAGCTAAACAAATAAAGGAGTACTTCGCTAATGTCATGCATACGTCCGCCTGTCTGACCGGTTCATTCTCAGAATTTTGACATAGACACGTATATCCGACTGCTAACATTATTCGTCTAAAATTACGTTTTGACTTGATTTTCTGGTGCATTTCGGTTAATTATGAATTTTATTTTAATGGTCCCTGTTGGATACTGTGTTTATTCATTATGATTTTTAACCGCTGATGAGAAGGAATTGGGTTTGAATCCAGGGTCAGGACCAAAAAGTGATGTTGGGATTTTCTATTTAGAAAAAAATCGATACTAGCCCGTGGTCTAGAAGTATGTGGTGTTACACCATCTCTTATATAACTCGTATGAAAAGAATAGGGTATACATACAAATTGTTAAAATACTAAAACTACGTACTTACTTATATACGCGCACTTGGAACATTATTTGGCATTACATAGAATCGGGGTCGGGGGCATTATAATTTTTTATAATAATCATATCCTGGGACATTATCACACACGGCCATCTAACGCCAAACTAAGCAGAGCTTGTACTATGGAAACTAAATAACTGATATATTACATATCATATTACATACTTATTACCTATGGATGATCTTATTACCTCTGACATGTCAGAATACTTTCCATTTACAACACACTTACCGGGATTCGAACCCAGGACCACCAGCTTCGTAGGCAGGAGCACTACCAACTAGGCTACGGTGACCGTCATTACATATTCAGATATTCGAGCCAAAAGCAAATATATAACGCAGGCAGCTGATCCTCTCGGCACGGCACTATACTATAACACCTTCCTGCAAAATAAATATACTAAAATAGTAAACCACTAGGTCATCTACATGTGTCTGGCAAAGAGATTGTACATTTCTTATCGTTTACTGACTCCAGTGAGGCAATAATTGTCCCAATCCTTAGATAAGAAGCATTGAATGAAAGCATCTAACAATGGAACTACGTTCTATTCAAATCTGCTATCTAAACACTGAACATATGGTTACGTATAAGACAATAATTTTCCGCTACCATCGCAATTACCATTAGACTTTACCACGTCACTGAGGCGAGAGAGAATCGCCCTGTTATTTAATGGCATCATCGTAATATTTGGTTACCAATTATCTCCTTTGTTTTGTGCGTGTTCTGACACAAGTAATGCACCTACTTAAAGATTTACAAAGGTAAGGCTTGTGTAGCTTTGTTACGGAATACCACGTTAACTCAAGTTATAAATTAAAAATTAACTGGGAAATTATTCACACACGGCCATCTGATTCCAAACTAAGCAGAGCGTTACTATGAAAATCAGATGACTGATATTTGATTGTATTACATACACATACTATTCTTCTTGTATAAAAAACGTACTTATCTAGATTATTAGAATCGAACCCACGACCTGCGGCGTGAAACGCAAGCATTTACCAACTTCTCCGATTGGCTATGGTTGTATGCATATGTATTATAAAGTATGTTTCCTTCTCATATTTCAGTATTTGTTTTGCAAGTAGACTTTAGCAACGTTTTGGGCAAATGCAAGTTCAAGTCTTCTTAGATTTTGCAGTACTTTGCCCGTGATTTATACATTTTCACATCTTTGATACTTTAGAATCTTATCTAATGACTTATGACGACCGTTGTAACTCAGCTGCTAGTGAACCTGCTTTCTGATGCAAAAGATGCGGGTACAATCCTCGCAGAAGACAAAAATTTATATTCATGAACAGATGTCTTGGTTTGTGTATTGTATATTTCTATTTACAAAAAAAAAATTAAATTCATATCCATGCAAAAATGTCTATCAAAATCCACATCCATAGTACAAGTTTTGCTTAGTTTGGGCTAAATGTTGATGCGTGATACGTCCCGAACATTTTATTTAGGCCAGCAGTAAAAGATAAATATAATTATATAATAGGTCTTTACCTATGAAATTGCCGTTTTGTATGAAAAAATTTAAACGAATTTTTTTCATGAATTTTTTTATTTGTATTAATCGAAGTAATCACCCATGCAATCAATGCATCTTTGCCATCGCAGTGGCAGTTTATTGATGCCCTTCTTAAAGAAATCAGCTGGACGGGAGGCAACAAATTCTTCAAAGGCATTTTGTACTGCCTCTCGGGTATTGAATTTTTTTCCCGCCAAGAAGTTATCCAAATTCTGGAAAAAGTAGTAGTCTGTAGGCGCAAGGTCTGGTGAGTAGGGCGGATGACGGAGAGCTTCCAACCCCAGTTCTTGCAACTTGGAGACCGTCTGCTGTGCAGTATGAGGTCGCGCGTTGTCGTGCAGGAGCAGCGGAGACGAGCGATTGACCAATGCTGGTTGGAGATGCGCCAGCTTCTCCATCATTGTGCTCAGTTCTTCACAGTACACATCTGCAGTAATGCTCACCCCGTTTGGTAAGAAGCTGTGATGAATCACACCGGCGCTAGACCACCAAACAGTGACCATCACTTTTCTAGGGGTAAGTTTTCGTTTAGGGCATTGTTTAGGTGCTGAACCAGGATCCAACCAACTTGCTGAGCGCTTGCGGTTATCAAACAGAATCCATTTTTCATCGCAGGTAACAATGCGGTTCAAAATTCCTTCATTTGTGTGTCTGTTGAGCAGTGCAAGGCACGTCTCGACGCGTACTTCGCGCTGGCGATCATTGAGTTCGTGGGGCACCCATTTGTCAAGCTTTTTTACCTTGCCAATTTGACGCAAATGGACCAATATTGTTTTGACGCTAACGTCGAAAGCTGCTGCTAATTCAGCCGTAGATTGTGTATCATCAGCTTCCACAACCGCCTTTAATTCGTCATTGTCGACCAAAGTCTTCGGACGACCGCGAGGTTCATTTTTCAGGTCGAAATTTCCAGAACGGAAGCGAGCAAACCAATAACAGGTGGTGCGTTGGTTTGTAGTGTTAGCTCCGTAAACGTCGTTGATGTTGCGTGCCGCTTGTGCCGCGTTGCTGCCACGACGGTACTCATATTCCATAATTACTCGAATTTTTAACGTATCCATGATGACGAAAAAGATTGAAATGCGATGAAAATGTAACACTAATCAATAAAGAAATGACTACTTTTGGAAAAAAGAATCCATGTTTTTAAAATAAAATTAATTTGAAATTAGAATTCTTAGCCAAACAAAAATTATTTTGATTTGAAATGGCCAGTACTGCAGAACGGCAATTTCATAGGTAAAGACCTAAAAAATTATTTAAACGACTTACATATCTCTCTAATATGAGCTATATTAGAGAGAGATGTATGAAACGAACAGGGTATTCATAGAACCTATTAAACTACTACAACTCCGCACTCATACGCGCACTGGGCACATTATTTAGTCGACAGGTCTTACGTTACGCTTATTTTTACTCAGTATTTCACGCCCAAACTAAAATAAAATTTTCATAAAAAATATCTTAAAAATTAATTAAATTATATTAAAATTAGTTTATTTGGTATTGCGTAGAATTTATCATTGTAATTTGACTTAAACCGAAAATATATAACACATTTATAACTACGACTATCATTCATAACTTATCACTCGTTCCGCCGCAAACAATGAACATTGAACAATTCAGCTCTGAATAGAGCAAACTAATTCATACACGTATCTATTCTAGTGGTAAACCGAGATCCCATGTATTAAAACTATTCTGTTAGAACATCGCCATGACATTAACTTATGAATAGTAGTCGTCCATGGGGAGCAAAATTTTACAAAATGGTGGCTAGGTGTTTATAATTTTACAATTAGTGTTACAATTTTTTTTCTTGATCATCGTCAGGCGTGGACAAAATAACCGTATTTCTTTCGCTCGATCAGGTAACATCCCTTGAGTATGGTCCGTGAACGAATGAAACACAATTGGGTATTACAGTGGTGGATGCAATTTACTTACTTTATGTGCTATATTTTTGTGTGCGGCTGTGCACATTGCTGGCTTATTTAAAATGAAATTTCAATGAATTTATTAATGTTACATTTTAATTAATATTTTGCCATTATAACAATAAATAAAAATAATATCCTGAGACATTATTTACAACCTACGGCAATCTTATCCCTAACTAAGCAGAGCTTAGTCTATGGAAATCAGATAACTGATATACTATATATACTACTTTTCTTTTGTAAATACATACTCAATATAAATAATAAAAATATTCATGCAATCCTTGTATCAGAGTCATGGCTTAAGCCCTGTCTCCCTTCAGCCTCTTACTCACTTCCTGGCTTCCAGCTCATCAGAAATGATCGTGTTGGAGCGGGGGGTGGGGGAGTTGCCATTTATCTTCGGAGTCATATTAACTTCTCTTTAATCAACTTGTCTTCACAGCCGCCGCCACAGAATGCTGGTGAGCATATATTAATAGAAGTTGAACTGCATCATACCAAAATATTACTTGGAGTCTACTACTGTCCTTCTCTTCGTTTTAATTTCTTTTCCTCCTTTGAACTTTTACTCGAAACTTTTTCTCCATCTTATAGCCATACGATTATTATGGGAGATTTTAACACGTGTTTGTTAATAAAGGACTCCCGCGCCTCATCTTTTGTTTCCGCTGCAGAATCTAGTAACCTTTTTATTCTTCCTCTAAACTCCACTCATCATTTTCCAAACTCTATTCCTTCCCTTCTTGACGTCATCCTTGTCACTTCGAAAGACCATGTATCTAAGCACGGTCAGTGTTCTGCTAATGCCTTTTCTCACCACGATCTTCTCTTCCTTTCATATAAAATTCGCCCTCCTAAGCTTAAACCTAAAATTATTCTACAACGCAGTTTTGGTGGTATGGACTTGGATCGTCTCCGAGCCGATGCAGTTCGCATATATTGGTCTCCCCTATTAACAGCAGAATCTATTGAAGAACAGGTTAGCATATTCAATGCAAAATTAATAAATCTTTATGATGTACATGCTCCTATTCGTGCAATTAAAGTCAAACACTTACCTGCGCCGTGGCTTAACAGCGAGATAAAGGATCTTCTCGTCAAAAAAGCGTTAGCTAAATCTCGATTCACAAGCCGACCTAGTGAATACAATCGAGAAAAATATGTTGCTTTAAGAAATCATTCCAATAAGGTGTGTAGGAGTGCACAACGCCGACATATTCACAACTCCGTCGAAAATGGAGATCCTAGCAAAGTTTGGAAATTTCTAAGATCATTGGGAGTTGGAAAATCTCGAAATGACGCTACTCTGAATAAACAAGATATTGACTCCTTAAATAAACATTTCTCTTCCTCGCCCAATTTTGACAGGGCAACTAAAGCCAGTACTTTAAAATATCTTTCATCTATTCCTCCTCCCAACTATTCTCCTTTTACTTTTTGTCCATTTACTGATTGTGACGTAAAGAAGAGTATTGTATCCATTACGTCTAATGCCGTTGGAGATGACGGCATCACCCGTAATATGGTCCTGCCTATCCTTGATGAAATCCTACCTGCCATATGTCACATCCTCAATTCCTCCATAACACGCGGTGCTTTCCCATCTGTTTGGAAAAATGCCAAAATTATTCCTCTCCCCAAGAAGTCCAACCCCGCTTCCTTTGGTGACTATCGCCCAATTTCAATTTTGCCTTTCCTCTCTAAAGTGCTTGAACGCCTTGTTCATAACCAGATCAGTGCTTTCCTTACCAGAAATAATCTCCTCAATCCTTTCCAATCTGGTTTCCGTCCTGGACATAGTACAACCACCGCCCTGGTCCATATTACGGAGGACATTCGATCTGGCATGGAACGTGGAGATCTTACAGTGCTAGCACTACTGGATTTCAGTAACGCATTTAATGCCGTGGATTTTGACGTATTGCTTGCAATCATACGCTCTCTTAACGTATCTCCAACAGTAATTGAGTGGTTCGACAGTTACCTGTCTGGCCGCCGGCAGTATATTTGTATTGATGACACTCGTTCTTCTTGGTGCAATACTACAGCAGGCGTGCCTCAGGGCGGCGTTTTATCTCCTCTACTTTTCGCAATTTTCATAAATTCAATCTCTAATCAACTTCTCTCCTCCTACCACCTTTATGCGGATGACCTTCAAATTTATTGCCAAGCTTCCAATGACAAATTATCAGAAGCAGTCGACGTAATAAATGCAGATCTGGCTAAAATAAGCAACTGGAGCCGTGCACACGGACTACAAGTCAACCCACTCAAGACACAGGTCATGGTGGTTGGTAGTTCTAGGATGATATCTAGGGTTTCCTGGTCACAACTACCACAGCTTAATTTCGATGGCAATATAATTCCCTTAACCGATAACGTTAAGAATCTTGGTCTCTTTTTCGACCGCTGCCTATCCTGGGATATCCAAATGAAGAATGTTAGTCGTAGATTGTATGCTTCCTTTGGATCTCTACGTAGATTAATAAATTTTTTACCTATTACCACCAAAACTGCCCTTGCACAATCGCTTCTTCTCCCAATACTAGATTATGCAGATGTCAGCTATCTTGATCTCACTGAGGCCCAGCTTGATAAACTTGAGCGTCTCCAGAACGTCTGTATAAGATTCATATTTGGGCTCCGTAAATATGATCATGTTTCCGAATTTCGTACTAAGCTCAAGTGGCTCCCTATACGCCTTCGCCGGAATGCTCATACTCTTACACTTCTCTACAACATTATTTTTAGTCCATCCGCTCCCTTTTATCTCAAAAATCGGTTTTCTTTCCTGCATGAGTCACATTCAAGATTGCTGAGATCGTCGGAAAATCTCAAGTTAAAAATGCCAGCGCATTCTACTAATTTTCTTGACAAATCTTTTTCCGTACAAAGTGTTCGATTGTGGAATGCACTGCCTTTAATAGTGAGACGTGCACAAAGTCTGCAAGAATTCCAAAGACTTGTCAAGAATCACTATCTGTCACTACAAGACTCACAACACAATTAGGAACATAATACATTATTTGTATATATTATATGTATTTATTAGTTGTAATATGTTTATATTTTTCTTTTTCTTTTTTCATTATGTGTACCCATAGGTACTATTTGTAATGTATCTGTACACCGACAACTGCCCCTCTCAATAACTCCATTCTCCGATCTTTACTTTGGTTGTCTGGAAGAGATCACATTTTGTGATAAGACCGCCCATTGTATACTTTTAAGGTTTAAACAGTTTTTTTTATTTTGTAATACTTTGGTGTACAATAAAGAGTTTATCTATCTATCTATCTATCTACATACTTATATAGCTAATACACCCAGAATCAGGACAAACTGACATGTTCATGCACACAAATATCTGTCTTGGGTGGGAATCGAAACCACGACCTCCGGTGTGAAAAGCAATCAGTTGCCAACCACGCCAACAGGCCCGTCAAGTTGAGTTATGTAATCATTACCTAGCATACATACTAAATTATGCTTACTAATTTAACTCAACCTCATATATTTCGTAATTGATGTTCCATTTAAAAAGATCATCTGCCCGCGCTATAGACAAAATCCTGCCAGAATTTACTGTGTTATGGAAGGTAGTTTTACTTCATGATCTCTCGGTCTGTAAGCATTTCATTGTGCCGGAAACTTAATATCCACTAGAGATCGAGAGCCTATTGTTGGCCGCTCATCATGACGATATTGCAGCCACGATGAAGATTAAATGCATTCATCCTGGTGTCATTTCTGCTATTACTTGTATGTCATTGTGGGCTTGAAAGGTTATTTAATAATATGAAATGCGGCAACGCTATTTCGACGCCATATGTGGATTACATATTAATAAAATGTTTAGTTTCAATCCAATATTTTGCCAGGAGCAATATATATATTTTCGTTTTTATAATTCTTTCTTTTATTATATATTCTTTCTTTCTTTTAGAAGTCCTTCGATGTCCAACAGACATCCCTGCGACCGGCGATACTCCACTAACTCATGCCAGAATTTAAGGATGTCCCATGCCACCAATGAGCAAGCCCATCAGCGTTGCTAATGTCACTCTTCTTTAAAACAACAATTTCCGGAACATTGTTGTTTTAAATATAGGACTAGAAAACAGTAAACCATGTTTACAATACAACACTCACTATTTTATTTTAACCTTATATAACCTCAGATTATTCCAAGATGAAAGTGAGTACTCTCGGTTACCCAGGTACTTCTAATTAAATGTGATTTAGAATTCTGATCATGAATTGTAATCCAATTAATTGTTCTTATCAACCACATTTAACATTTAAAAATGAGTGCTATATTCTTATTCCTATAACACACGACCTGTACTTATTTCCTATTAAAGACAAAGAGTCAACGTCGCAGGATGTTCGGTTCCGCATTGTAATTGAAAGTAAATAGTAAAATATCGAAGAATGTTATAATAATAAACTTTATGCCATTTTATTTTAATTTATTTGAAATAAAACTTACGATATATTTAATGTTAGATTGAGCGGCCCGAGTACTACAGATGAATTAGTTGGTAAAATATAAAATTGTAATCTCGAATAAACCTTTGAAGCTTTTTCTATGTACTCAAAAATATAAACGAAATACTAATTTTCCGTAAATTACATTAATAATAAGACTTTCTATACAACTCAGCTACATTTCTTGTCCAGCATAATTTCGAAGATCGATATCGAATCAGAAATGTTAATATGTCAAAAGTCAAAAATTATTTATTCCTTAAAAATGTTACATTTATGTGCAATCGTCATATTTTTTTACCCTACCGTGCAGTGCATGACGTTGCAGCTACTGAGAAACACTGCCAGAAAACTCAGTAGGAAACCTTTTTTTAAATAAAATATACTTAAGATTAATTACAATTATGTGTGTTGACTCAGAACAATTCAATCTCAAGCACTTTTATCACTTAAATAGTCAGAAATTTTGTAATATGCCCTGCTACACAATTTGGCTTTAATAATTCTTTTAAACTTATTCGTAGACAATTCTCTAATATCATTGGGAAGTTTGTTATAGAATCTTATACATAGCCCCATAAAAGAGGTACTTATTTTGTGGATACGGGTAGTATGTAATATGAGAACCAACGTAACCGACATTGCCCGAAGGCCGCTGTGGAAGACAGATTCTTCTTAAGACCTTGAGCCTGACCTAGCGACCTTAAGCGGTCTGATAAGGCCCATAGTGAGCGACCACGTCTCTGTTCCGTACCTAAGTCATCACTGGCCACACACACTGGTCATGTAATGGAAATATCGCAAATGCGTGACACGCACCATGCATGGTAAGAAAATGGGCGTTACAAAAGTATGGATAGATAGAGATTTTCGTACATAAACATGAATATACTGAGTTTAGTTTAAATATACCATTAAGTAAGGCCAGAGTCTTATTTGATATTTGTCATAATTTATCTTTTAACTAATAGATATTGTACTAAAAGGCGGTATCAACCCGGCAAAACCAATCACAAATTTAAAAAACAATTCGTTTTATCATAGATCCTTCAAAGTAATCAGTTACCATAAAATGCTTTCAAAGCAATTTATACTTCCGTACTTCAATACTTAAATGACAATTTACGACGATCAAAGTGGAACTCATTTAAAGGCCACTATAGCCATAATTGCCTACATAACGACTTTCGCGCAAAACTTTACCAATATCGGCTTTACTGAATTACTAAGGGAGTAACAAATCGCGAGAAAAAAGGCGAACAGTAACAAACAAGAGTGCTAAGCTGAGGGCACGACAATAAAATAACCGCGACAGTTTAGCACTTACTGCGTGAGCCGCTAAATACGCGATTTATCAAGCAAAAGCGAGTAAAGACGAATTGCTGCCAGGACGGAACAGAATACAACACTTAATTACCGCACATTCGAAATAAGTCTCGAAGTAAATCTTCTAATTTAGAGTTATATTACATAATTTGTGGCATTATATGGTCACATCTACATATGACGATGTCAATGAATTTGAGTATGGTATTCGTATTTCTGTGGGAACTATTTAAATTTGATCGTACTAATGAACGCCTTCAACAATTCAGATCTTATATTGTTCCATGAGTTTAAACTCATGGAAAAATATAAGATCTGAATTGTTGAAAGCATTCAGTTTTAGGTATATCGTTTGGTATTACTAGGTGCTGTGGTAACAATCTACTGAGAAGAACAAGCAACGAAGTTGAACAGAAACTCCAAATGTAGAGATTACTTCCGTCCACAGTACAGAAATTGCTTTACAATACAAACTATGTGCAAATTTATTTACATAAATATAGAATAATCTATTATTTATTACAATTTATATAGCTCGTATTATATATTTGAAGCGTCTCCAACACACTGCTTGAATTTTTTTTTAAATACATACGTCATGTTACTAATAATCATATTTTAATGATACCAGAGCTGTTGGGAACCTTTGAGCAAAACAATTTAAGCAATTTTTTATTAAATTGGAATTTATAGATGAATCGAGATCATAAAATCAAAAAGACTTACATTTTTTTAAAAGATAAATAGACTATTTTGCTCACATAATTTGTACGTATCATGCATGATGTACTTGAAATTTTCATGTAACTAATACTTTAGCCTTAGTATGAGTTGGTAGTTATCAATTTTAGAACAAAGCACTTTCTTGGACGAATCTTTTGCCGGATAAAAGGAACAACCAATCACAGCGCTCCATTCCAACTGAAGGTATATAGTATAATAATATATATATTTTTTTATTGCAGACGTGCTAGCGGCCCACCTGATGGTAAGTGGTAACCGCACAGCAAACCGCTGCCTAGCGTGATATTAGTACTCTTTTTAAACCTCGTTTGAAGAAGGACATGTCGTAGCGCTGGGGGAACACCGCAGCAGGTAATTCATTCCAGAGCCGGCACGTACGTGGGATGTATGAACGCTGAAAGCGAACCGTACTTGACGAGATCGCTTCCAGGTGATACGGATGAACCTTACTGCGAGTGCGCGTGGTCCGATGACAAAAAGGGGACGGTGGCACCAGCTCAAACAGTTCCTCAGAGCATTCCCCGATAAAGAGACGGTAGAACACGCAGAGAGATCCAAAGTCTCTCCGCTGCTCTAGCGACTCCAATCTGTCCGTAAGATTGGAATCCCCAACGATTCTAATAGCACGCCTTTGGAGGGAGTCAAGTGGGTCGAGCTGGTATTTAGGGGCTCCTGCCCAAATATGTGAGCAATACTCCATGTGCGGGCGGACTTGTGCTTTATATAGCGCAAGCCGCTGTCTTGGAGTGAAGTACCACCTAGCTCTATTCAGGACGCCCAACTTCTTATTTGCCAGTTTGGCTTTGTCCTCCAAATGACCCCTTAATTGGCAGGTGCTCGAAATTTCGATTCCGAGGATCCCAATACTCTCGGATACACGGAGATCAACCCCTTGGAATCGGGGAGCTACGACAAATGGGTCCTTCTTGGCAGTGAACGCGCACACATACACATAAATACTTTATTATCAAGTGACCATGACTCATTTTTGGTCAGGGATACAACTGAACAAAATCTTAAGCCTATGTAAGTAATTTACAAAAATATTAATAAAACTAAAATAACCTTACAATAATATATTTTGTTCATTGCATATTCGTAAAATCCAATAGTGAAATTGGATTGTCCTAAACCAAACCTGAATAGACAGATATACTTTATTGCACAAAAATAAAAAAAGGTTTACAGAAAAAAACTTAATGTCTAAATTAATGCACAATTGGTGGTCTTATCTCATAACAGCGATTTGATCCAGACAAACCACCAACTAAACCTGAATATTTATGTTGTCTATATCATGTTGTCTATATAAATCTTTCTTCATATTGATCACCGCCGTTTTCTTAGCCACAATAAGGTTGCGTAGGTAATGAAAAAAGTAGTTTCGTTTCGGAACGCGAGCGATGCTAACGACCATACCAAACATACTGTTGTTTCGCACTTATGGCTCTTAGCTTACATTTACCAAGCTACGAACTACAACGAAAGCTTTTTAGAATGAACAAAGATTTCACTTCTTCTTTGCAAATAATATACGGAAGCATAAAACATACCTGCATATTTTATTACAACAGCTCAATTTACCTAAAATGTTATAAATAAATTCTCATTAAAAAAGTTTGCAAAAATAACATAATCGTCTTGTTAAACATACGGATAAAACAAATTTACGTCTCATGTGTCCCTTAATCGCCGGGCATGCAGAAAAACGCTGCTGCCTGTTTTCTGGTCGGTATTCCCTTGGGACGATTTCTACACCACGAGATGAGATGTGGTGATGATATTCATTGCCATCACCACACAGCATCAATAATATATTATAAATTCCTGGATCCAAATCCCGGGACGGGCCAAAAGTGATTTTGGGATATTACTGTATCAAAAAAAATTCTTAGTATCAGCCCGAAGTCTGGGTGTTGGAGGTCTCGTTATACTCCCGTGCCTCGGAGAGCACGTAAAGCCGTCGGTCCCGACCTCACCTCTTTCCGGTCAGGTAAAATGCAGATACACTATTCTATATAAGCTAGCCAGCAACTCCATTGACTATTTAAACTAGTAAGTAAAATGGGTCTACGGGTTCTGTTTGCGATGTTAAGGTAAATCATCTGCTTTAGAAAAAAAAAGTAACAAATAGAACTTACAACAGGTGTCTCTTGTTTCCATTCTATGGACCATCCATCATTTACAAAGTTTCAGGACTTCTTGTTAGTTTAAGTGTTAAGTAGCTTAATTTATATAACTGTTAATAAAATAATAAATCTAATACAAAATTAATTTAATTTGAACAAATGTATAAAAACTACATTACAACGCTTTGCCTCGTGTTTTATAATTTACTAGCTGACCCGGCGAACTTCTTTCCGCCTAACAGTCGATTCTTAATTTGTTTTTATTATGATACCTACTTAATTTCATTTTATTTTTATTTTTATTTTTACTTATTCTTTTTTTTTTTAAATAAAGACAATGCCCGCATTAGGGATATTAATCCCTGTGTCGCGAGGTACTTTACAAACATATAATAGACGGACACCAATTGCATCCAGACTCAGAACAACTATTTATGGGTCACACAAATAGTTGTCCGGTGCGGGGCTCGAACTCGAAGCGGCGAGGCGACTATCTTAACCGCTGCGCCACACGTGCAGACAAATTAAGTTTAATTTTTATTGACCATACCTGAACCCGCGCTTCATCCGCATGTATATTAGTTTATTTCTTTTATTTTTGTTTTTGCAAAATAAAATATTTTTTCTAAAATAAACGTAGCCTACGTTACTCCTTATTATATCAGCTACCTGCCAATAAAAGTCCCGAAAAATCGGTCCAGACCTTTCAGAGATTAACCGGAACAAATAGACAGACAAAATATGTAAAAAAAAAAATATTTTGGTGTATGTACAAACGGCTACACATTTCCAATATAAGCTGATCTCTCATTGTATAGAATCCTATACAACGCGAGATCAGCTTATATTGGAGATGTAAAGCTTGATCTGTAGCCGTATGTATCGTATATATATTCATACTCATGTAGTAGCAACGGTTATTTCAATATTACAAACAGACACTACAATTTTTATTTATATGAATAGATATATAGATCATAAATAACAAAATACGCTGCACGTGTGTTTTGTAATTTTGTACGTTTAAGTAACGAGATATTCACTTTCATAAACAGATTGGGGCCCTTAATATTTCAAATTTCATTAATGCTGGGATTAATGCTTATAATTGAATTAAGAGGCTGAGGGAGCCCCAATATTACCGTTCCAGCCGTACCCGTATACGGAACGCAATACGTCACGGATCAAGTACTTAAACTTAAACAACATTTACTAAAAAATCAGCGTGATGATCAGAACATAAATACGGGTAAAATATGCATAAATATGTAGGGCAGTAAAGATTGTCCATATCAAAAAAGGCAAACATAGTGCCTTTTTTGATATAGACAAGAAGATAAGATATGGATAAGAAGGTATGTGACTAACGGCATTGTATAGGCTGAGTGTGTGTAAAGCACATTTTTTTTGTCTATGTATTTTAATTTAGTATAGAAAATACTACCAAGTATCCGGCTATATATTTGAGGCCAAATAATATACGCTAACTTGTTGTATTGGACTGGTAAAATATGGCAAATAAAAGAAGTTCAAAAGAGGCTTTGGCCATAGTAAAAAGTCATTTTGATAATCGGCAAAATACAACAACACGTGAAGCATGATACGAGTACATTGACAATATAAAATATGTCAAATCACACTAATAAATAAAGTTTGTGAGTGTGTATGTTTGTTACTTCTTCACGTCTAAACGGCTAAAGCTATTTTGATAAAATTTGGTATAGAGTTAACTGACACACTGGATTAACACATAGGCTATAATTTATAATGTTTAAGACAGGGAAAACCGCGGGGCACAGCTAGTAATGCATATCGCAAAAAAGACGTCAGTTAAGAACCTGTGCACACCGTGCTTTTATCCCACAGAGCAGTTTGTTGTTTTTGTATTGATACAAACGCGATGCTAACGCGCGTCTGTATCGCCACAAACGCGCGTCATCGGTGCGCTTAAAAAACGTGGTATGCATAGGCCCTAATACTCGTAGTTTTAGGTTAAAATAAATTCTAAGAAAATGGAAGTAATCGGTTCTCATTTTTTTTTCTAAGATAAAGCGAGTAGTGTTTGCTTGAATAACAGTTTCACTGTTTTTGGCGCCTTAAATATTGTTAGTGATTCCTCACCCTTAACTAAATAAACTATGAACTCTAATCCACATTATTTTAATTTTCCTAACTCATAATCTGCTTTTTAGTACTCACACTAAAGTCTGGTTTCACTTTCATCCAACCAAAGAGAACAATGGTTTGTACTCGTATACCATATCAAAACAATAGAGTATCATTAATTAAAAGCGTACAGAAACAACGTTAGGATTGTTAAAAGCTTTCGGTGTGGATAAGTGGGATTTTAAAATGGTTTTGTTTATTGCGGAGTACTGGTAGTTGTGTTGATGAGTTCGTATTTAATTTACGTAATGATGATAGCACAAAATACTTATATTGTTGTTTATCGAAGTTGTGTCGTTATGATATATAGCGATGTTGTGTCGATATGATAACAGTCATTAGCCTCGTTAACTGCGTTTGTCGCATTGTGAGCTCCTCAGGGGCATAGTGAGTTTGAGGGTCGTATCAACATTCACATTCTGCTGCTCTTCGTTCTCATATTAATTTTTGGAATGATTTTCAGTACTAGGCTAATGGTGGCAGAAATCGACTGGCAGAAACCGTAATGTTTAAAAAATGATTTATGCCCTCTCCGTGACTCTCGTTCTCCCTCTATTTCTTTCTTTGTATATATGGGCTTACAATTATCTTTATTAAAAATATACGTATTATGTGTTCCGTTTGACGTCCGAAGTCCATTATGAGAGTACATCATCTTCCTTCCGTCGCTTTTCGCTAGAATACGTCACTTTCCGTCACGTGACACGGTCTTCAGCGCCACCCGCGGCCAAATATGAAACTAACTTAAAGCAGCACATAGCAAGCCGCCATTTTTTTGTCATTGTTGCGTCGTTTTTCATACCGCGTGGACATCGCTAGAATTTTAAAGTGTTTTCTTTATAATTATAGAAAATTGGTGTCAAAGCTTTCGAGATTAAAGTAGAAAGTGAATTTTGAATTTATATTTCCGTTACGTTAAATATTTTGTTTTCGTTTTAATTATGGACAACAGTGAAATAACCGAATCAGTGGATAACAATCGCGCGGACATGTCTAGTGATCGCGATGTTACCCAGTTACGTGAAAGTGATAAACACGTGTCTTCAACAACGTCGAATTCAAGTTCGAGCGAAGAGGATGAGCCGCCGTCAAAAAGACGGCGCAGGAACCGAGCTCACGAGTCAATTGATCAAAGGTTTGAAGTGTTATCGCAACAGTTGGTGAGTCACATTAATAATATTTTTTGTTCTAATTAGGCGCTAATGCAGCCCAATACTTCAAGTTCATCGGCGCCGGGCCCTTCAATTAGATCGATTGATGACCCATTTCTACGACCGTCAGTAGATGTTAATGATATTGCCGAGCTAAACGTTTCAATCAAGGAACCATCTGTACCTAAAGCTAATCCTGACCGCGTTGCAAAGTTAGCATCTATGCAAAGATTTGACTCGGTAGATTGGAACTCTGTACGGTACACTGAGGTGCAAAAGAAATATGCGGCGTTTCCAGCTTTTACTGAGCTGAAAGTAAACGAGGAACTGAGACATTTACAGGATCCTTTTGCGCCTCTTAGATGGCACCAGATGGAGCGTAGCTTTGCGGCTTTATCAAACGCATTCTTAGCTCAAAATGAGTTTATCAATGTAGCGTTGCGGAATTTAATTGATTGGTCGTCAAAACCGGACGCTCAACTAACATCATTAACGATATATGATAAATTAAAGGAATTATTTGGTAACGAATCAAATTATAAAACTATTTCTCATGATTTATTGCAAATGATTTGTGGTAAACGTGCAGAGGTATTAGAACTGCGGCGAAAAGAGCTCCTTAAAAGCTTGAAAGGCAAATATTTTCGCGAAGATATTGGAAAAATACCCCCCTCATCGGAATATATGTTCAACCCACAAAGTTTATCGGCATATATTCAAAAAATAGGGGGTGTAGATAAACTCGAGAAAGAAACTGCAACTAGTTCTAAATTCTCAGTACGTCCCAGGTCTCCTGGGCGTCCAAAGTCTCCAGTCCCTTCTACTTCTCGCGAAAAGCCATTTCGTCCGCAACAAAATAAATTACAAGGGAAGAATAAAAAGCGGAACTTCGACGATCAAAAGAAAAGAGGGGGCCGCAAAGGTGAGTCTAACAAGAGTCGACGTAAATGACTCGAAGTTTACCGGCGGCTGCCTGATGTTTTATCGGGAAGTGTGGGCACAATTCAGGCCACCCAAGATAATTCTCAAATTAATTTCTGCTGCCCGCATTCCGTTCACTCAAACGCCACCGCTTATTTTTCTGACATCAAGCATCATGCAAAAGTTTCAAACGCCCCGTTCTTCAGCTATGTCGCTGGAGATTCAAGCCATGGTTCACAGTCGAATTCTCGAGCCCGCTCCTTTAACTCCATCTTTCATATCCCCGCTTTTCATTGTAACAAAAAGCAGTGGGGAGAATCGAGTTATATTCAACCTGAAAGCGTTAAATCGATTTATACAACCAAAACGTTTCCATCTTTTTCATCATCATCAAATTCCCAAGTTCCTACAAATGGGAGACTGGATGGTCAAACTCGACTTAAGTCAAGCATATTATCATCTGAGAATTTCTCAGAAACACCGTCGTTTTTTACGAATAAGTTACGACGGGCAGCTGCTTCAAATGACATGCCTACCCTTTGGTTTGGCCGCAGCACCTAAGATGTTTGCGTCAGTCACGAACTGGACCGCCGAAGTGTTACGCAGCAAAGGTCTGCGGCTGATTCTATATCTCGACGATTATTTGATAGTACATCAAGACAGGAAGACATTAAAATCTCATGTTCAGTTAGCGATAGAATTCCTCACATCTGTGGGTTGGAATATCAATTTAAAAAAATCGGTACTTATCCCAACAAGGCGAATAGAATTCCTGGGAATTGTCTGGGACACACAATACAATACCAAGAGCATGCCCCCAGACAAAATTTCCAGGTTCCGTCAGTGTCTCTTGTCTTGCTTAGCAACCGGCAGTTGGACCCTCAAGCAGGCGCAACGCCTCTTAGGGTTTCTCAACTTCGCAACCTTCATCACCCTCCAGGGAAGGTTGCATTGCCGTACGTTGCAGCGGCACAGCAAGCATCTGCAGGAAAGTTCCCATCCGGTCAGGTTCACAGAAGAGGTACGAAACGAACTAAAATGGTGGATACAGAATGTCGGCCAGAAAACGTCTCTTCGCCCCAGACAGACTACGGTCAATTATCTTGTCACAGACGCCTCCGATATCCAATGGGGAGCCATAGTGAACAACAAAGAACTAAAAGGTAATTGGGATCCAAATCAAAAGAAGTGGCATTGCAACCTAAAAGAAATGTATGCAGTGATAGCGGCAATATCTTTAGTAGCAAGAATTCTGAGAGGTTCAACGATAATTCTACAAAGCGACAACAAAACTGTCGTGTCGTACATAAAAAACGAGGGCGGAACAAAGTCGAAAAATCTCCTCAAATTAACGAAAAAGCTACTGGCACTGACGGACAGCCTGAACGTTGTACTAATCCCGCACCATCTTCCGGGACTGTACAACACGGAAGCCGATCACCTCTCTCGCAACCGAGGCGGTTCCGAATGGCATTTGCTGAGCGAGGCGACCGACAAAATATTCATACAATGGGGAACTCCAAACATAGACCTATTCGCATCAGAAGCAGCTCACGTAGTGTCCAATTATGTTAGTCTAGACTTGTCAGACTCGAACGCTTGCTATCACAACGCGTTCAGCAGATACTGGAGTTACGACCTCGCATGGATATTTCCTCCACCGGCGCTGCTCCCACGTGTGTTACGCCACCTCAACTCTGCCAAAGGGAAGTTTGTAATAATAGCACCCAAATGGCAAAAACCTTTCTGGCGCCCAGATCTGAAAAGCCGCGCCTTGACGCGCCCTATGAAAATCAGAAACCTGAAAGAGTCATTGGTGGACACAGTGACAGGACGCTATCCTGCCCAAGTCCACAACCTACAGCTGGAGGCTTGGCTCATTTCGGGTGGGACACGCTAACTCAAAACTGGTCAACGGAAGAAATACAACTCTTGTCAACATGTTGGCGAGATTCTACACTCAAAACTTATACTCCCATATGGAACAAATGGGTAAATTGGTGTAACCAAAACAACCTAAATGCTCGTCGCCCGATACCTGCGGACGTAGCCCGGTATTTAGCAAAGCTCTTTCTTACTGATCGATTAGCTTACCGTAGTATTCTTGTACATAAATCTGTAATAGCATCAGTCTATGAAACAATTTTAGATTTTAGATTTCCTCAAATAATTTGATTAAACATATTTTAAAAGCTGTGTCACTAGCTAGGCCAATTCCACCAAAATTGTCAATATGGGATGCGAGAATAGTAATTCAGTTTTTAAAAGATTCAGATCCTAAGTTACAAAGCTTGTATGATGTTTCTAGGCGTACAGCCACTATTTTGTTGTTGGCTTCGGGACGTAGAATTCACGACTTGACTCTCTTACATTGTGATTCAAAGCATTTTGAGGACAACGGGGATTCAATAACTTTACATCCTGTGTTTGGCTCAAAAACTGATTCAGCGTCATATCAACAATCAAGTTGGACGTTACTAACTTCACCAGATAGAAATATAGATCCTTTATTTTGGTTAAGATCGTTGGTAGACATTTCAAGAAATGTTAGAGGTCCTCTAACAAATTTGTTTATAACCACAAGGGACCCTCGTAGACCTGCTAGTGCTGTGATTATAGGTGGATGGATAAGACGAATTTTATCTGAAGCCGGAATAAAGGCTTCACCTGGTAGTTTTAGATCGGCAGTTTCATCTCTGAACTGTTTAGAGAAGTACCCAATTAATGATATCTTAGCTAAGCACAGTCTGGAGACCGCATTATGCGTCCCACATCTTGAGACTGGAGCGGTTACAGAAGAGGTTTGTCTGCCACCTTGCCTACTCGTCAGGAGTACACAAAAATATAAAATCATATGTAGATAGACTGGTGCACTTTAATATACTCTCTTTAGAAAAGCGCAGGACACTGATCGATGCTATCTTTGTACATAAATTATTACGAAATAACATCGATTGTCCATCTCTTATAGAGAAAATTAAGTACCGAGTTCCAGCCAGATATCCACGGGCTCCAATCACACCCTTCTATCCACCACTTAGAAGAACTGTCCTGGGTGCTAACTCAGCGGTCCCTCGATTTTGCAAGGTTCTGAATAGTTGCAGTGATGTTGTGGACGTGCACGCTGTCTCTCTCATGACATTTCGCAAGCTTGTACTCAAAACCTTAGTGTGAACCTATTAATCTTGTGTTTAAATTTGTACAATTTTATTGAATAATTTGTTAATTTTCCAATAATTTATTTAATGTTATATTTTAATGTATCCTTAGGCTAATAATTAATACAATATTTACATATTATATTTTATTTATATTCAAATTAGGACATTTAAAATAGGTTTTTAATTCTGTAATTATTAATTATAATATTTCAAAATTGTAGACTAATGCCATATTGTTCCTGTAGATGTGGTGCTTACCTATAAGTGGTCGCTATACTTGGATTATTTTATGTATATTTTGATTTCTCTGTGATTGTATTGTATAAGTTGCCGTTGGTGAGCCAAATAAATAAATAAGTCCACTGCTGGACAAGCCTCCCTCAAGAATCATCTTGAGGGGATATGCCATAATCGCCACGCTTGGCAGGCGGGTTGGCGATTGCAGTATGATGGTCGTAGTACTCAGAAGGAAGCTACTTCCCGTCCTCTGGTAGATATTCCCTCGGGTCGACTTCTACGCCCCCCACGGGATGAGATGGGGTGATGATATTCTGATTCTGATGTTTGTCGCCGTCACCACACAGCAGTAATGATTTATTTCACTGGTACCTACGGCAGGTAATTCGATGTGACTGGAGGGCACTAGACCTTAGCACTCTCGGCTATATAATTCAGGGTTGCTACTACCCCCAACAGCTCGTTTTGGTCCTTTCCTGTCATTATCAGCGGCTGAATTAGTAGCACGCACGTTTAGATTTATAACATGCTATAAAATTATTGTATGAACTTTTGTGAAAATGTGCTTCGATTATCTTTTGTGATTAATATACAGAAAAAATCAGATCGGTTCTAATTTTGATATATTTTGTAATTACCAGTAAATATGTGAAAAACAGTTTTACCTATTTCATTTTATCATGATTATCGTCCATAGCTGGAGAATGGCCTTTTCCAAGAATATCCACAATGACTGGTCTTGCGCCGCGTATCCAGCGACTTCCCACGGTCGAGCGTACCTCAAGATTGTCGATCTTCTTTTACATGTTAATAAAAGTGAAATCTTGATCTAAATATTTTGGAATATTTATCTTACAAAATGACCGATGCACATTCTTCGAAAGTGCCGATAACAACTTGGTACTACGTAACTGTCTTAATGTGCGAGTGAGGTGGCCGTGCAGTATCTTATCTTATCTTTGATGGGGTGTACTTGCGTACAGCACTTCGACCCTTCAGGATCTTTTGTACTATCCCCCTCTGGTTTTTATTCTATCCCTAGAGCCCTGAATGAAGTCTTCACATAATCCAGTACGCTTCTTAGGGGTAGATCCTTGTAGTCTCCTGGTTCTGGATATGCCAGCCCCAGGATAGCCATTCTGTGTCTTGCCAATGCATCGCATTATGCAGCATTGTTTCATTTTCTTCCCTACAGGTCCTGCAGATCGGGCTATTCGACAGTCCCTATGCTGTGCGAGTAAGTCTGGGCCTTAATTAAATAAGTTTAACTTATGTAACTTAAATTAACTCATACACTGGTATCTGATCCCAAAACTAGGCAGAGCCTGTACTATGGCAACCAAACATCTGATAAACATAATTATTTTATATATTTCTAAATACATACTGATAAATTACACCCATATATTGTGCTCATCACACAAACATTAGTCCAGGGTAGGGATTGACTCACGACCTTTAGCTTATTAGTAACTTAACGAAAGTTTGTCGGTCTATGTGATCGACTTCCATGCTCAAACCGCTTAAGCGATTTTGATGAAATATGGCACAGAAATAGCCAACCTATTTCTGTGCCATATTTCATCAAAATCCAATGGACGAACCCTTTTTTAGACATCTGTGAAACGAACATAGACTACTTTTTTTTCTAAACTTCGTTGATATTAATTGTTACTCCTTTTTGCGCGTTTTCGCACGCGATGAGGTGTTTTTGTGTCATTGCCTGGAGCGGCTAACGATTAGACCGTATGTTGCGGTCCACCGGATGGCGTCTGATGAAATTGCCTATATTTTGGCTTGCACCTTTTTTTGCTGAATTTATAATCTATTGTAAATTATGAAGATTAGGGGAAGCTTTGATACTTTATGGGATCGATGCTTCTTCGAGCATAGCTGCATTACCTGAATAATGTTTCACTGCTTCATCGGACGATAAAGGCGCGGGCTCAAACCGTCTAGCAAATAAACAAAAAAAAACAGACTTGTTCGTGCACACAAATATCTGTCATGGGTGGGAACGTCGAAGCTACGACCTGCGGCGTGAAAGGCAAGTGTGGCCGTCAATTATATGTTTGTAAAGTAGGTACTATAACGTTCTGCTACTCCAGACGTCTTCGGGATCTTTTATATTGTAAATAATATAGTCAAGTTTAGATAACTGGTTATATATTTTCTTCACTCTTACTATATCAGGTCAGGCAAGGCTCCTTACCCTATCAGAGTTCTGTCGTAGACTGACTTAGAAAGAATTTTGTTTTCGTTTGAAATATTTTCTAACGATTTCTTTTTAAAACGTTTGGACGAACGAAGGTGTGCAACCAAGAAGGTCGTCACAGTACCTTCCCCGCGACACAGGTATTAATTTCTATACTGCGGGTATTTTGTTTAAAATGTTTTTCCATTTTGGTACGGAACCAATATATATTATTTACTCATAGGTATTATTTACTCATAGGATTGTATTTAAACGCCAAATAATATTATTGGTAGGTAGTAGGTACCTAACATTTTGTCCGTATCTTGATTACAAGAGCATGACATCATTGTGTGAGTTAATAATTAGAGGTCGTAGATACATTGTACACGCAACTGATATCAATTTCTGTACATATTTGAGTGTCTTATTAGCTATAGGTGTGGTTGGCTCTCATCATCATTTACTTAGCAACGGACGATTTTACTGTTAGTGTTTATTTTTTTCTTTAGAAAAGACAACGCCCGCATTAGGGAGTCTAATCCCTGTGTCGCGGGGTACTTTACTAACATATAATAGACGGACACAAATTATATTCAGACTCAGAACACCTATTGTGGGTCACACAAATAGTTGTCCGGCGCGGGACACGCAGCGGCGAGGCGACTGTCTAAGCCGCTCGCCACAAGTGCAATAAATTAATACTAGTCTATCTTTTTTTTTATCGTGGACATCCTCCGGGCGGATATCACCATGATGAGCACTCTCTATTCCATCACTCTCAAGATCCATGAATATCAGGATCGCGGGTGTATTTCTCAGATTGGCCTAAAGATATTGCAGTTATTTGGTACCTTCTGTGTACTTTTACGTACCTCTCCTGAAAATCTGTGTACCTACACCGGTACAGTGATATTTGAAATATTAGGTACACCCGCTATCCTGATGTCAGAACCGCGGGTGTACTGTTAAACAGTGTACCAAGTACTACCAAGTTACATATATTGGTTAAGTACATTTGGTACCTCTTGTGTACCTCATGAAACAAGTATTAAACAAATAAAATACGGTATGCTTCTTGAGAAAACTAATAAATCATTTTTCACTTTTCTGTTTCATAAAACGTCGTTACTATTTTATAAAACGTATTAGAAAAGCAACATCTTGTTTATGTTAGTGTTTTTAGAAAGACGAAGAGTGTTTTGAGAAAAACTTTTTTATTTTTTTATTGAATGGTAACAAAATATGAGCATTTAACTATTAATAATTAAGTAAGGTTCTGGGTTCGATTCCCTGTAAGGCAATAATAGTATATGCTGAATGTGAAGGTTCTGGGTTCGATTCCGCGGTAAGGGAATAATAGTATATGCTTAATGTGAAGGTTTTGGGTTCGATTACTACGGCTTTTTTTAATAAAATAGTAACGACGTAAAAGTAAAAAATGATTTATTAAATTTCTCAAGAAGCATACCGTATTTTATTTGTTTAATACTTGTTTCATGAGGTACACAAGAGGTACCAAATGTACTTAACCAATATATGTAACTTGGTAGTACTTGGTACACTGTTTAACAGTACACCCGCGGTTCTGACATCAGGATAGCGGGTGTACCTAATATTTCAAATATCACTGTACCGGTGTAGGTACACAGATTTTCAGGAGAGGTACGTAAAAGTACACAGAAGGTACCAAATAACTGCAATATCTTTAGGCTAATCTGAGAAATACACCCGCGATCCTGATATTCATCAAGATCCAATGGTACGACTAGCGACACGACCGGAAGGAGGTCAGGTACAGGACCGACAGCTTTACGTGCTCTCCGAGGCACGGGGGTATAATACCACCAACTCCCTGACTTCGGACTGATGCTAAGAAACTTTTCTTTTTCAGCAAAAATCCAAAATCACCTTTGGTCCGACCCGGGATTTGAACCCAGGACCTGGTTATCTGCGGTTGAACACACTACCGCTAATAATAATAATTTAATAAATGATAAAACCAGCGCTGCAACAGTAATGTCGCAGCTAGGATATGGGACCAATTCGGACTCACACAGATAATAATCATTAAGGACGTCTGTATGTGGACCTATATATATGTATAGTATATACATATAAGCGTATACGTTGGTTGGGGCATGTGCACAGAATGGAACCCCCCCGAATACCACGATGTGTTCTGTTGGGTGCGGTAGCTAATGCGAAGCGCGATGTCGGTAGTCAGCTTCGCTTTAAAGACTGCACCAAGCGGGATATGGCCGCTTTTAAAATTGACCACTGTAGCTGGGAAAAGCTGGCTGAAAATAGAGTTGAATGGCGCAAACGTGTAGTGGAGGGTCGTCAAATCTGTGACGAAGCATGGTTCGGAGTTCTTGCTGATAAGAGACAGAAGCGACATGAAAGCGGCTCGGCACCAACCACCGCAAACTTCTCTTGTCAGGTCTGCGGCAGGCTATGTTACTCTCGCATCGGCTTGTTTAGCCACCAAAAAAAATGTCTCTCACACAATGCGCCGTAAATCGTCTGTAACAGACGCAAAGGCCATATATATACTGTATTATATTATTCTTATTATTATCTGTGCTACTTTACTGAATAAATGTAGTTATTTTCTTCTCTTTTTCTTCTAATGAATCATTATTTAATAACCGTTTTGTTACACAAAAATATACGTTGTACTACTGTAGTGTGTGTTATTTGCCTCTTTCGGTTAGCATAGCACTTGTCTGAGTCATCGGAAACTAACGTTCGTTAAGGCCGAATCTAAATTAGGCAGGAATCCGTGATTTATAAGTAACTATTTGTATATTATTTTCATTTCGTTGGGTCAGTAAATCTATTTATTACTAGCTGTACCCCGCAGTTTTACCCGCGTTAAACTTTATAAATTATAGCCTATGTGTTAATCCAGGGTGTCAGCTAACTCCATACCAAATTTTATTAAAATCGTTCCAGCCATTTAGACGTGAAGAAGTAACAAACATACACACTCACACACTCACAAACTTTCGCCTTTAGTGTGATTATTGCTGTGTGGTGACTGCGGCGAATACCAAAATATCATCACCCTATCTCATCCCGTGGGGGGCGTAGAAATCGACCCGAGGTAATATCTACCAGAGGAAAGGCAGCAGCTTCTTTCTGAGTACTATGACCATCATACTGCGATCGCCACGCTCGAGGCTTTTGTCCATGGAGGCTACCGGCTAAGTCGCCGAACATCGGGATAGTGATCGGCGTTCAAATAAATAAAGGTTAAAAATTACTTAATCAATCGATAAATCGATAGATGACATCGGCGGGAATATTGCGTGGACGTCCCCATGGCGGAGTAGCTTTACTATGGAGATATAGTGTATTCCCACAGGTATCGGTTTTACAGTGCAATAATGCTCTATTTGTGCCATTAAAATAACAACAAGTGATAGATTAGTGATTGTTATGAGTGTTTACTTGCCAACAAACTCTACCGAAAACTTACAGGATTTTACAGATTGTTTGAGTGAGATAAGCGCTATTATTGACGAATACGGAATTGAATCTGTATTTATTTTTGGCGATTTGAATGCAGATCCGGGTGAGTTGTTTTATAGTGAGCTTATGAGTATTTGTAACGATCAACAATGGTCGTGTATAAATGTAGATATGCTGGGGCTGGATTCGGGTACGTTTACTTTTATTAGTGATGTACATGGAACTAGCAGCTGGCTGGATCACTGTATAGCTACTCACGCGGCCAAGCAAGCCATTGTTAATGTACATGTCAAGTATGACACTCTCTGGTCTGATCATTTTCCACTTATCATAACGTGTAATTTAAAATTACTATCCCCAACAGTCAGCCCAAAAATTAACAATTTAAATAAAGACGTAATATGGGGAATAAGAAGTGAGGAACAAATTTCCCTGTATACCAATGAGTGTCATAATCGACTTAAAGTGATTGACTTTCCATCTGAGTGTGTCAGCTGCGCTAATTGTTTTTGTAGTGACCGTGGCCACAGGCGTGTCATAGATACACTCTACTCCGTCATTGTGTCTGCCCTCCGTGACTCAGCAATGGCGAGTCGAGGAAGAATTCGGGAGAAAAGGGGTGGCCCACGCATAGTAGGGTGGAATAAACACGTCAGCGGAGCTCATAGGGTGGCCAAATCTAAATTTGAGTACTGGCTGTTGGGTGGCAGGCCTAAGTCGGGATTTTTATATAAAGATATGTGCGATAGCAGAAGAGTGTTCAAATCTCGACTGAAATGGTGCCAAAATCATCAGGACCAAATAAGAATGGACGCTCTAGCTGTGAAACATTGCAATGGGGACTTTCGCGGCTTCTGGCAGAGTACCAATAAAGTAAATGCTCGACCTGGCCTTCCTGTGAGCGTCGATGGTGTGAGTGACCCGAAAGAAATTGCCAACCTTTTTAAGAACAATTTTTGTGTTAAGTCTTCTTTGGGTCAGGTGGCAGAGGTGCTCGATGCTGACATGAACGGTCGTGAGGTAATATCTACTTTTCAAACAAAGAATGTTACTGAAACGATAAAGCTTATTTCACGGGGCAAGTCCCCGGGACATGATGGACTCAGCATTGAGCACCTGCAGCATGCTGGGCCCCACATTTCGAGGGTCTTGACTATGTTCTACTCGCTGTGTGTGAGCCACTCCTACTTACCACCGATTTCATGAAAACAGTGGTAGTGCCTGTAGTGAAAAATAAAACGGGTGATCTTACTGATAAGAGTAACTACAGGCCTATTTCTCTTGCCACCATCGCAGCCAAAGTGTTTGACGGATTGCTAAATGTACAGTTAAATAATTATGTAAAATTGCATGACAACCAATTCGGCTATCGTCCGCGACTGTCCACTGAAAGTGCCATACTGTGCCTGAAGCATACCGTCAGATACTACACCGATCGGAAGACACCCGTGTATGCGTGCTTCCTTGACTTGTCCAAAGCTTTTGACATGGTAGTATATGGCCAGCTGTGGAATAAGCTGAGGAACATAGGACTACCACAGGAACTAATCAGTGTGTTCCAGTACTGGTATTCGCATCAGTCCAACAGTGTTAGATGGGCGGGGTCAATGTCGGATCCATATCAGCTCGAGTGTGGCGTTAGGCAGGGTGGATTAACATCTCCCACCCTGTTTAATTTATATATAAATGGTCTACTTGTAGCGCTCAGTAGTCAACATGTCGGCTGCCGTATAGACGGCATATGTGTCAATAACTTGAGTTATGCCGATGATACCGTCCCGTTAAGTGCATCGATTTGTGGCCTTAGGAAGCTGATACAGATATGTGAGGATTATGCTTGTGGCCACGGATTAATATACAATGTGAAAAAGAGTCAGTGGCTGACCTTCGAGACCGGCAGAGCGAAATGTCCTAAAAACATACCACCGGTTAGGCTGAACGGTGTTCCTCTGGAGAGAGTAACACAATATAAATATTTGGGACATATCCTTACTGCCGACCTCGGCGATCACGCTGATATCGAACGGGAGCGGAGGGCGTTGTCTGTCAGAGCTAATATGTTGGCCCGCAGGTTTGCACGATGTTCATCTGAAGTAAAATTGACGCTGTTTAGAGCATACTGTACATCACTCTACACGTGCAGCCTGTGGGCTATCTACACTAATAAAAGTTACAACGCCATCCGCGTCCAATATAATAACGCGTTCAGGGCGGTGATGGGGCTGCCCCGATACTGCAGCGCCTCGGGAATGTTTGCAGAGGCGCACATGGACTGCTTTCACGCGACCATGCGCAAGCGCGCTGCGTCCATGGTGCGCCGAGTGCGGGCCAGTTCCAGCGCCATTTTGAGCTTGATTGCGGGAAGGTAAGACCAGGGACCGGACAACCCCGCTTCTGAGTTAAGCCGTTTGATAGGGTAACCCGTTCATTGGGTAACTCGTATCGCAGTGTTACCCTTTGATTGACTTACAGCCTCGAAACCCAGTGAAAGGGTTAACACTTTTTTATGGTAACCACGGGAAGGGGTTAACCCTTTCAATGACTTAAGCCCTTGAATAGCTTACCCTCTTGAAAAGGTTTTATTCGAGTTACCCTGTATTACCCAATCAACTTAGCAGCGTGTAGATGGGAATAGGTATACTCGCACCCGTGCGGTGCCTCATTGCCTAACTACTTTTAGGTAGGTACAACAAATTTGACGAACGAACGACTTTTTATATTTTAAATTTGAAAGTTTAATGACAACAAATAATCGAGCTAATAATTAACGTGTTATTTAAAGAACTGACTTACTTTAATCTTAATATTGTGACAATCTGTATGATGTGATTATATTTTGTTAAATAATTATAATAATATTTTGCTGTGTGGTGACGGCATAGAATATCATCAACCCATTACATCCCGTAGGGGGCGTAGAAATCGACCGAGGGCATACCTACCAGAGAACCGGCAGCAGCGTTTATCTATGAACTATGACAATCCAAATTTCTTTCGCCAACCCGTCTGCCAAGCTATGGCATATCTCCCATTCTTTGGGGAGGCTTTTGTCCAGCTGTGGACGTACTTTGGCTGACATGAGGACGATGAAATAACTGACGGGCCTGTTGGCGTGGTTGACAAATGCTTGCTTTTCACGCCGAAGCTCACGGGTTCGATTCCCACCTAAGACAGATATTGGTGTGCATGAACATGTCTGTTTGTCCTGAGTCTGGGTGTAATTATCTATATAGGTATGTATTTACAAAAGATAAGTAGTATATGTAATATATCAGTTATCTGGTTTCCATAGTACAAGCTCTGTTTAGCTTGGGATCAGATGGCCGTGTGAAAATAATGTCCCTGGAAATTATTATTATTGAAATTATTGTATGAAATGAACTGATATATTATGTATATTCATTGACGTGACTAAAATGATTATTATCATGAAGTGCATATCACTTTAAGAATTTTCAGAGTCAACCAATCTTAGGCTATGTAACTGTCTATATATTTCATATATTAATTTCTGGCAACCTTTGTCTGATAAAAATACATCTAGGCGACCACCTAGGTACAAGTTTTCCAAGACTTATTCTGTATTTAATAAAGTTCTTTACCGTAATTTCATATTAGTTACTAATTAATTTGCAAATATAGTTGAAATAAAAATACGGCTTCTATGGCCTTATTATTTGGCTTAAGGCAACTTCCTGTGTTTTTGTGCCAAGAAGTGGTCTGAAAAAATGACAAACTGGCTATCTCATATATCTTAGAAACCAATGGCCTTAGAATTTGAAAAATGGATGACAATCTAGTAGGACAATCAATCATACGGTTTTTAGGGTTCCGTAGCCAAATGGCAAAAACGGAACTTTTACAGATTCGTCATGTCTGTCTGTCTGTCCGTCCGTATGTCACAGCCACTTTTTTCCGAAATTATAAGAGCTGTACTGTTGAAACTTGGTAGATGTATTCTGTGAACCGCATTAAGATTTTCACACAAAAATAGTGTGCAAGCCGGGCGTTATCAATACCGTAGAATGCGCACTGCTTATGTCATGACTAAGCGCGTATGGTTGAGTTCTGATTATCAATGGTTTTTGTTGTTATAAAGACCCGAGACCCTTTTGAAGTGTTGTTATTATTAAAGTTCATGAGTCAACCTTGCTATTGATGTTAAAACTACTTCAATATGATGTTTGTTTGTTTAGATAAGTAGGCTGGAACATGAACGTATCGTAAAAATTATGAAAGTAGAACTTTATTATATTTTATTTCCGAAAGTAGATCGTTTACCTAGGTATTTTATTTGTTTATATAGTGGAATAGTTAAATATACATACAAAAAAAAAATAAAACACATAATTAATAGTATAAAAATATTATTTTTTATCCATAATACTGTTTGTACAAATTTGCCGAGAGGAGAGATATTTTTAACCTAAATTAAAAACATCATAACTTCGTAATCCTTAAAGGTATATTCAAAATATGTTCACTACTTAAAAGCTAGATTTATAGTACACAATTTTTGTGAAAATAATGATATTCAAATAAAACAATAACACAAACATTTGAGATTCTTTGTAGGTACTACCATTTTCAGAAAGTCTTTAGGTCAGTTTCTGATCACGTCACAAACCACAGAACTGTTTTTATTTAATAGAGTTTTATTAATTTTGCACACGGATACCACTTCAACTAACTGTTTGGTGTCAAAAAGTTACAAAATAAACGCTTAATAGCATCAGACAATGAGGTCACAAGAACTTGCGTACACTTAACTAGCTACTTGCGTCGAACTACAGCCGAGAGCGACACTTAAAGTATTTTTTTAAAATGTTCTACAACGAGTATGGTATTGTTATACATTTTTAAGCAATCGCAATAGATAAGTGTTTAATGAAACAGATACATAAGTATCCGTGTGGATGAAAGAGATGGATTATAATTCGATGCTAAAACGAACCTCAGTTTAACGCCGAACAAAATGGTAGTAAACTACCAATGCGCACTCTACGGTATAGTCTAAAATGGTAGCAAACTACCATTGCGCACTCAAGCGGATAGAAAAAGAACAATAATTTTAGTGTAGAACAATAGTAAAAAAAGAACAATAGTAAAAAAATTAGCTTCAGTCTATGTATGGGGAACATACATAGACTGAAGCAAATTTTTTTGTCGTACCCATACATGTCGAGTATCTATGGATTGGTCTTCAAAAATGATAATATTGAGGTTTCTAATATTTTTTTTTTTCTAAACTGAATAGTTTGAGCAAGAGACACTTCCAAAGTGGTAAAATGAGTGCCCCCCCCCCCCCTGTAACTTCTAAAATAGGAGAATGATTAAACTGAAAAAAATATATGATGTACATTACCGTGCAAACTTCCACCGAAAATTGGTTTGACCGAAATCTAGTAAGTAGTTTTTTTTAAGACGTCATAAATCGTAAACCGCAATTTACCTTTCATTTAATCAACTGAAATACTTGCTGCTATGGAACCCTTCATGGGCGAGTCCGACTCGCACTTGGCAAGTTTTTTTAAATAATGGGTGGTTATAACGTTTTTTAAAAAAAGAAGTTTACCGCCGCTCTTGCAAGTAAATTGCAAGCTATTAGATTTACCAGCGTGTTCATTTCTGATTGCATTAATAAAGATATGGACGTTTGTATTCTAGTAGTTATAGTATTTACATATCTCTCTGTCACCAACATTTTAGTCATCGATCATACCAATTCAATCATTATCTTTTATTATTCTAGAGCAATGAGCTGCCAAAAATCTTGTCATTTTTTATAATATAACTGCCATTGTCACTAGTGATTGAATATATGAGGCATCGCTATTATAAAATCATTCAACACCTCTCAAATTTCATCTTTTAGGAAAACGCCTGTTTGTTGTTTCAAAATTTTCAAACAGCTAAATTTCTAACTTACTCACTTGGCCTTGTCTGAAATATTGTAACTTAATGCCTAAGACCTTTTAAGATTAGATTAGCATGGTTCTTAAACAATTTAAGAACAATAAGGCTCCTGGTGATAACAGAGTTACAATAGAGCCTTTTAAGGCGGATGGTATACCAATCCTACGAGCTTTTCCGAATGTATTTAATTTCGTCATACTAAAAGGTCAAACGTCACAAGGATGGCACATATTGGTGTGGTAGTGCTTTCTTCAATAAGGGCGATAAAAACTCTTTGAAGAAATAACAGACCCATCACGTTGCTGAGCCATGTTTACAAATTGTTTTCGAGAGTCATTATGAATCGTCTCACGCGCAGGTTTCACATCAACCACCCTCCTGAATAAGCCGCTCGCCGAAAATGCTTTAGTACCATTACCACATACATACGCAGCGGCAAGTTATACAGAAGACCGAGGATATATCCAGCCATTATGCTTAGCGTTAGATTGAATCGAAACCAGGACGTAATTTGATCTTTCCAAAGGTTCCAAATTGTCTACCGGTAAATTGACACTAAATTGATACCTCGTCGAGGTGTTAAAGTGTTTGTATGAGAACTCGCAACCTATAAAATTGCAGCGAGGCGTGAGACAGGGAGATATAACATCTCCATCTCCGGAAATATTCATCGCTGCATTGGAAGATGTCTTTAAGCTTCTGGACTGAAGGGCTTTGGCATCAATGTCTATGGTGAATACATCCCTCACCTTCGTACAATGCTCGAAGACCTCAGCAGGGTCTCTCTACTAGTGGGTCTGAAAATGAATATGGATAAGACGAATATCATGTCGAACATTCAGGTTGCACCCATTCAAGTTAAGGTAAGAGACTCTGCACTCGAGGTTGTGGAGAGCTATATCTATACCTAGGGCAGACCACCCCACTAGGGAAGCGGTCTAACGCGGTGGTTTAAACCGAAATCTGCGTCCGCCAGGAGAACGGGAGGGCGCCAGAACAGACATTCATTGAGTACCGACGGGATGTCTACCGGTACAAATTAGTGCACTGGCGCGCACGGCTAGAGTTACGCCTAAACGCGTGCCAGCGTGCCGTCGGTGCCATCCTACCTCACCTCAAGGCCTGGGTGGGAAGGAGGAGCGGTTGCGTAGGTGACGCAACCACTCTTACTCCCACCCAGACCTCAGACTGACTTAGACACTCACCGGACACGGGTGTTTCGGTCAGTAGCTCAACCGGATCGGCCGAGAAGCGACAACACACTGTCACCACTGCGTACGGGATCTGTCCCTGCCGGCAATCTTAGGGGCAATGCTGGTGTGTGACTCTTTTAAATGGCCGTGGTCTCCTTTTATGAGGCAGCCATGCTCCAAAAGGAGGCCGTCGAGTGCGAACGGGAGAGAGCTGGTCCTGATCGCAGACGGAGGAGGCACCGGAGCGGCGGCTGCAACCGGTAGCCCAACTCCCCTTCGGAGCTGCGGCGGCAGTAAGAGAAGTCAATGTTACCAGCACCAAGAAGACAGCGATCTGTTTATGGCGCAGTCGCTGTGCCGGACTGGCAGGAGTCGGCAAATAGGGAGGACACTCCAGAGTACGTACACCTCTCAGGGTACGTGTGGGACCATCATACCGTCTGGAACTTTTCGCATAAGGGGTGCACCGGAGCAACATACCCGCGTTCCCGAGGCTCCCCACATCAGGCCCCAAGAGAAGCCCACGGCAGGTAGGTTTAATCGGTGCGAGTCTGACGCATCCATCCGTAAACACTTTTTGCGTGTGGCATACGGTTGCAGCTCGCAGATTCTACGGCCGCTGGGGCAGAAAGTTTCTCAATTGGCGACCATGAACCTGAAAACGCAGCGTGGGCCCCCCAACAAGATGGACCGATGATCTTGCGAGGGTAGATGACAGCCGCTGGATGCGCGCAACGCAGGATCTACAGTTGTGGAGTATCTTTGGGAAGCGATGGGCTTTGCCCAGCAGTACTTTCGGCTGATATGATGAAAATGTGATGGTGATGATGATGATGATGCATCTATTCAATGACGGTGTACGCCACCACGCCTCCGCCGTTTAACTTTAACAGAATGATAATTAAATTCTTTGTTATAATATAATTATGTCCTCCTAGCCGAATTTCGGCCCCAGCGGCCAGTCTCGATGGAGACTGGCCGCTATGAGTATGCACTGGCCGCTGGGGCCGAAATTCGGCTAGATGGACACATGCGTGAGCGGTACATACCACAAGTGTGTGTGCAAACACAGGGGCACTATCTATTCCATCACTCTCATTATCCGATGGGACGACTAACGTCACCGGAAGGTCAGTTTACGTGTTCTCCGAGGCATAAAGCTATAATACCGCCATCTCCCAGACTTCGGGCTGACATAAGAAATTTTTCTTTTTACACAAAAAAAATTCTGTGTGTACTTATGTACACGCGTTAGAAGTTATACTTCTTTGGCGTATGGAAAAAAATAACTAAATGCAGTAGTGATTAACGATAAATATTAAAATTAATCAAAAATATTCTATTTAAATAAAAATACTAGAATATACAACTTGAACATAGTTATCAATTTTCATACCACCTAGAACTAACTTCATGCTGTTAAATTTAGGTGTCAGTGTGCGCGCGCATCGTAAAAATTCACTCTCATCTAGAACTAACTTCATGCTGTTAAATTTAGGTGTCGGTGTGGGCGCGCATCGTAAAAATTCACTCTCATCATTTTTCTCCATCGCGCCAAAAGAAGTATAACTTCGAAAATCTCATAGACATTTTTGGCCCAACCCGGGATTTGAGCCCAGTACCTCGTTATCTACGTTTGAACACGCACTAGACCAACGAAGTGTAACACATACTTAAAAAAAATAACTGCTAAATTGTTTTTACTTAAGTCCGTAGTACCTACGGAGTTCCAAATTAAAAGAAATGATGACAATAAACAAGAACAGACACGAAAAATTACAGTGTTTAGCGACAAGCAAAATTGAACTTTAAAATCATACATACAAAATTATTACGACTAGATGTCACGTGCGGTGGTGGTTATGCAATTATCAAACCAGTTTCGATACGAAAGAGTGCATATTACAATGTCTTGGTTGGAATGGCTTACCCTGTTACAGTGTTACAGGGTATTGAAAGGGTAACCCGTTCGGAAGCGGTTCATTACACCCGTTCGAAGGTGTAACTCGTATCATAGGGTTTATTTTTTAAGCGCTTAAAAATACCCGTTCAAAAACCCGTTCAACGAGTATCCGGACGGTCCCTGGGTAAGACTGTCCTTTCATCAGGCACTGTTGCGGCAGGCATGTTACTGTACCAATGCCGGATAAAAGTATTTAATGTAATTTATTGTATTTATATTAATTTTACTATTATTTCTATTGTATAATTTTATTATTATTTCTAATTCATATTATGTAATTTTTAATTTTTATTTATTAATGTCTTGTAATGGGTGTACTTTACCTGAAATAAATGAATTTATTATTATTATTATATATTATATACATAGAAAACATCCATGACTCAGAAACAAATATTCGTGCTCATCACACAAAGATTTGCACTTACCGGGATTCGAACCCAGGACCACCAGCTTCGTAGGCAGGATCACTACCAACTAAGCTACGGTAACCCTGTACAGTCAAAACAAATTGAAATTGACCGTAAGTCGAAGTAATAAGACTTTTAAATCGCAGTCCTATTGGTATTCAAACAAATTCCATCATTCAATACAAAATAAAGAAAAATAAACTTTATGCCAAGAAACGAATTTAGTAAATAACAATGTATATACATGTTAAATAAAAAAATCTGTGAATGTATTGTGATTACAACATAATTTTCTAATTGGGATGTATGATGGTGTGCGTTAATTACGTTACATGTTGTGGACGCCAGCAAAATTATATATACAAAATTCTTTTATAAATTTTCAACTTTATCACAAAAGAATAAGAAAAATTCATTTTCAATTGGGGAAATTTGACAGATTGGGCTAGCTTGATGTGCTGGCGTCTGTACACACAAAGTTGGAACATAATACAAAATTAAAAATCATTACAAAGTATCTGCTATTTTCTAAGGAAACTTGTTCCAGCAGGCCTGCTAGAAGAGTAATAGTATAAAAATCGAATTGTTTGTAGGTAAACTTTAAAACAGGTAAAAATAATATCCAGTAATAGTTTATACTCTTCCATTCAAATAATTCAAAAACTTACCACTTATCACATAAGATTCACACACAGTTGGATGAAATTGGTGAAGTTAAGTTTCCTATGTCTATATTTACGTCACATGTTTTCTAACAAATTCAAGTTACAAGCAAGTTAAACACAAATAACGCGCACTGGTTTCCAAACCATTGAATAATTCATTCGATTATTTAGACGGTGACGTCTTTCTTTTCTTTCTTGGTTTGATATATAGCGTTTATTGGCACGTTACGTAGTTTATCGAAACATTTTGACGTTATTTGGGAGTTTTAATTCCATTTTTAAGGTTCTGTAGGACAAAAGGAATGACGGAACCCTTATGGGATCACTTTTTAGTCCAACTCTAGTCCGTATGTTAAGACCCTTTCTCGCAGGGACGGGTGGAGTTTATCAACTGTAATTAATATCAAATACTCCAGTCTGCAATGCCGTGAGGGAATTAAAAGACACGCACGTGTATTCTGCTTATTTTGACACTCGCAAGAGAATTAAAACCTATATATGGTACTTCTGGTTGACCCTAGAATTACTACATTTGGCAAGAAGCAATGCCAGAAGTAAGCTAAAACCTAAATTTGTAGTCACACAAAAAAAGCTTTGTTCGAATATATAAATAAAAATCATTTTAACTGTAAACGTCATTGTAAAAATAACCTCGGTGCACTTGACCGACTTTTGGTATGAATTGTTTGTATATTGTTGAGAATACTAAAAAGTTATTTGATTTGCTACTTCTATTTGACATAATAATATTCCACAGATATTTCAAAACCAAATGTAAGTAATATTCAATTTATAAAAACATAAGTAGGTACAACAGTCTCCAAATATTCTAAATACATTCTTATTTCAAATTCCGATAGGAATGAAATTTATGTACCAACTCAACGGCATTCCGTACCGAATTTTCAAACAACGAAGCAAAAAAAAATAAAATCAAACTACCTATCTGTATAAAAAATCATATAATTGAATAGATATCCCTTCTTTAGCCCGATAACATAGTAATAACACTTGAACATCCAAAGATAACACTAAATCTCGTTGTCTGTCTTATCAACAAAGTAAGTTATATTCTTATTTTTATGGTATTAGTCGCTTAAGTTAAGCTACTCGTTGAGAACCGTCTGTGCTAGCTAACTGTTCAGTGTCTTCATTTTTTAATGTTGAGTATTGATTTACTTAATTTAAAATTAGTAGCTGGTTATTTGTTATTTAATTAAGGATTTGAAAAATATGTGATAAAACAGAACGCTCGGAAAAATGTTCAAAAATGTTTTGTTACTTTTGTATTGTATTTGAGTATTTTTTATACTGCAGTGTGAGCTTGACAAGTACAAGTGTCATCATCATCATCATCATTACAGCTAAATACGTCCACAGCTGGACAAGCCTCCCTCAAGAATCGTCTTGCGGGGATATGCCATAATCGCCACGCTTGGCAGGCGGGTTGGCGATCGCAGTAAATAGTAATAGTAATCAGAAGGAAGCTGCTGCCCATCCTCTGGTAGATATTCGGGTCGACTTCTACGCACCCCACGGGATGAGATGGGGTGATGATATTCTGATTCTGATATTGGTCGCCGTCACCACACAGCAAGTACAAGTGTAATAGTAGGTTAATACATAGTACTGAATAAATTGCATTTCATTATGATTAAATGACAATGAAAGTTCACTCTTTAACAATGCGTTTTACAACATAAAAACTGTACTGTTTAATGTTATTTAGTTCAAGAAATGATGTTTCTGTTTTAAATAATCTATATTTAAACATGCCTCCACGCTGCTTCACTCAGGTGGAAACCTAAAGAATCAAAAGCAGATCACAGTCGGTTAGTGGTTCAAAGGGAAGCATCAAACCGCTCGGGTTTATTTATACCGAGTGTGCTGTATGTAGTGCGTCACTAACCGTGACAAAGCAAACATGGCATTTGTATGTCCATATTATGCATTTTATTGTCACAGCGCTTCGAAAATAAATTTATATCGAAAATATTTACTAAAACAGTCTGCGACTAAAATCGTTTAATTTATTCAATATTCTACACGCTGCCGTAGGTTTGTAATTTTTTAGGCTTCCATAAATGGTTAAAATAATTTTATACAGATATATTAGTAGTATAGTCAGTCACTGTGATCTTTATATAATTATACTAGCTGTGCCCCGCGGTGTTACGCGCGTTAAATTTTATAAATTTTCTTTGCTATAAATATATATATATATAAACCTCACGGAGCCCGAGAACTTTCCAACGAATGCAAAACCGTGGAAATCGGTTCGTGCGTTCTGGAGTTATAGCGTCAGGAAGGAAAACCCGACTTATTTTTATATAGTAGATATTATTATAGATCACAGTGACTGACTGCGGTGGTTGATGGACCAAAGTGTTATTGGGAGCAGTCAGGAGTCTAAAAGTTGGTCTCTATATAGTATAGTATAGTTGTCTTTATTGCTCTGATTGAGTAATAATACAGTTGTTACATGTTTCATGGTAGATACATCAATCAGCCCGTTTTGGCCATACAATATTGATAAGAGGTTATGCCATGGGTATACATCAAAGTTAAGTACAATACCAAAAATTATAATTATTTACATTGTTATTCTTTTTGTCTATCTTCTAAAAATTCGTTAATATTGTAGAAACATTTTTCTGTTAGCCTTTTTGTTTAATTTTAATTGGAATAGTTTTAGTGGTAGTTCTCGTAGTGTTTGTAAACATACAGTTTTTATGGTAAAGAGTAGTTTGACATTACAATTTTTGTAAGATCTGTTTGGTTCAACAGGCTTTTTTGGTCTACTCTTTCAAATAATATTTATATGCGCTTGCATCAGATGTCTAGAAAAATTGCCGACTTTTCGCATGATTTCTCTCTGTTTGTATCAGATAGCTGACACAAGCAGACGGACGGATTATGACGTTAAGAGAATCTATAATAAAATATAATAAATATAATAAAATCGTAAGAAAGTCAAAACTGTACAATGAATATTTTTTTAAAGGATACTTGGGGCGTGATCTACAATCGACATCGAAGCCAAAAATATAGTTTTTAGAATTTATGTCTGTTTGTCTGTATGTATGTCCGGGCTAAACTCAAAAAGTACTGCATGGGTTTACTTCAAATTTTGCATGAATATTACTTAGAGGTCGGGTCGACGTATAGGCTACATATTATCACGCCATCACCTACAGGGGAGGAGCTGTGATAATTTATAAAGTTTAACGCGGGTAAAACCGCGGGGCACAGGCAGTATAGAATATAGAAACGAATCCTATGTCCTGCGTATATATGACTAGTCTCCGATAAGATTTGCTGCCAAAATACCGAAATTTTGACCAGGGTCACTATTTTGTTTTATAAATATAAATTAGGAATTGTTTATCATCGTTAACCAACTGAAATTACTTGGACTAGTGTGTAGATGTGTGGTATTATTGAAAGGGATTTATTTGCCCATTTCAAAACATGTTTCTGTTGCTGTTGTTTTGTATGACAAACAAGTAAATAAATAATTTCTTCTTATTTTAAAATCAGAAATTATTTACTTCAACGTATGAATAGTGTTAATCATCATGTCAGAGTTGTTCAAACCCTAGGCACTGATATCGCATAACAACTGGTGTCTTCTGACTACAACCGGAACAGTTACCTTAACCTAACCTCTGAATCATTAAGGCGTTCAGCAACAAACATATCTTATTTATCGAGCACAGTTTCTAGAGTTCTGGTAAATATTATAGCTACAGTAAATGTGTTCCCTCTCTGTGGCAATTTATCGTCTAATGGCAGTGGCAACTAGTTATGTTACCTACTCGTATGGGCAGTGGATAATGTCAGAGTTGTTTTCACCACCCAGTGGGCCTCTGTCATGGCTTAACAACTGTTATGTAATAATTACATTTGAGACAGAACTTTTGCTTGCTCAATTTACCCTCCGCACCTCCTCACAAAGGTATATTCTGACCGCGCGCTTAGGTATTTGGCCTCACCGATTACTTAGGTACATACTTACCAACCAGTGAGAAAAAAAAACTAAAATATATGTATACCTAATAGTGCTCGATTGCAGCATATAAACAGCGCCTCTATATTTTCCATGTGGAAAACTCAAGTACTAATTCGAAGGCCATTCTCGATAGACGCCTTTGTCATACACTAGTGTCACATCTGTCTTGTTGTGTTCGACAAGGGACCTATGTGATGTGTATGGCGTACGTGGTAGTCCTCGAGGCATCTAAAGTTCCAACTAGAGTGACGTTGGGACGTGCTTGTCACTATAACGTACGCCGCTTTATTCAAAGCCTTAAAATCGTGTGAACTTTCTAGCGACGAATGCTGTCAACGTGTTAACTTCCCTGCTTGGCCCCAGTTGAATAAAGATATTGCTTTTCATTGTGCAAATAGGAATTCTACACATAAAACAGGAAAACATTACATGGGTTAAGGATTTTATTCATTATAGAATAAACTTTGGGATTAGATTTCTGTATTATAAATTATAATCAATCCTTACTAATATTATAAATGCGAAAGTAACTCTGTCTGCCTTTCTGTCTCTCTGTCGCGTTTTCACGCCAAACCTACTGAACTGATTTAAAGAAATTTTGAAAAAAAAAATTTGGTACACAGATAGTCTAGAGCCTGAGAAATGACAAAGGAAAAAAATATGCGAATATAAGGTTGTAAGGGGTTGAAAGGGGGATGAAAAGTTGTATGAAAGTAGCGTCATTTTTATAGCTAGAAATTTGGGTCACCCTTGTTTGATAGAACAACTTTTGATATAATATTACTAAATCGAATTTTAGTTTATTATTCAATTGACCGAATAATTCATTGGTAAATTTTTATTTAGCGTATATATTTATTTGAACTAATTTAATTTCGCCGAATTTTCAAAATGCGACTCTCGTAAAAATCAAATTGGCACCAGAAACGAGATGTTACCAGTCAAGTAGGTTAGGTTAGGTTAGAACGGTGACCACCACAAACTAATCTTTGTTAGAAAATAGACAGTATTATATAATATTTTTTAATTAAAGCAATATGATAATAGAATGCTATGAAGAAAAAAGTTCTGAATACCTTTTGATCATTAGCGCAAATGTTGTTATAGCAAATAAATATTCGATGAACTGAAAATTCTGTCAAACGATATTATACAAAGTGATGATTTTCTTAAACGTTGTTCGATTTAGTAATATTACATCAAACGTTGTTCTATCAAACAAGAGTGAACCTAGAAATTTTGAAACTTATTTTTAAGACGCTGCGTGGTACGGTGCGGTATAGGTAGGGAAATATGCCTAAG
Source organism: Pseudoips prasinana (assembly GCA_951640165.1). Taxonomy (NCBI): domain Eukaryota; kingdom Metazoa; phylum Arthropoda; class Insecta; order Lepidoptera; family Nolidae; genus Pseudoips; species Pseudoips prasinana. Next base: position 14,797,763 of record OX621239.1, read on the forward strand.
TTTACTTACACGAACAGGCAGAAACGTGAGGGCAGCCGACTGTGCCACATACATACAAACACTGATTTTCGAATACTACCCAAAGACCCGCGTTAAACTTTATAAATTATAGCCTATGTGTTAATCCAGGGTGTCAGCTAACTCCATAACAAAGTTTATTAAAATCGCTCCAGTTTTTTAGATGTGAAGTAGTAACAAACATACACACTCACACACTCACACACTCACAAACTTGCGCCTTTATAATATCGCCGGTCACCGTAGCCTAGTTGGTAGTGCTTCTGCCTACGAAGCTGGTGGTCCTGGGTTCGAATCCCGGTAAGTGCAAATATTTGTGTGATGAGCACGAATATTTGATTCTGAGTCATGGATGTTTTCTATGTATACAAGTATTTATCTATCTATATAAGTATGTATATCGTCGCCTGGTACCCATAGTACAAGCTTTGCTTAGTTTGGGGCTAGGAAGATCTGTGTGACATTGTGCCTAGATATTATTATTATTATTAGTGTGATACTTATATACTCGAAAATCTTTATATCCAAGGCTTCTTTTCACTATAGCATAAACTTATTTCTTAGATTTTTGTTGCCTGTTAATAATTATTATGTCTACATTTCTTTATACTAAAATGTCTTGGATTCTAAGAATTTAATTAACTACACAATTAGCTTTTCAGTTTAAGTAAAGGTATTTATTATCTCATCATATCATACGAAAGATGCCCACCGCTGGACAAAGACCTCCCCAAAGATCTCCACAATTGTCGATCTAGCATATCTCGCGCTATCCGCATCCAGCGACTTCCAGCGACCCTCACAAGATCATCGGTCCATCTTGTAGAGGGCCTCCCCACACTGCGTCTTCCGGTTCGTGTTCGCCACTGAAGCACCTTTCTGCCCCAGCGGCCGTAAGTTCTACGAGCTATGTAGCTACATGCCCTGCCCACTGCCACTACAGCTTGGTAACTCTTCGGGCTCTGTCGGTTCGCCTACGGATCTCAGCATTTCTGATTCAATCGCGCAGATAAACTCCAACCAGTTTATGATTAAAGAGTAGATGACGATAAGTAACAATTTTTATGAAATATTTTTTTTTTTAGAAAAGTTTTTTTTCATTTTTTTTTTTGCAAAATCTGTACAATAATAATCCTCTACCTCTTAAACTAGGGTATACCTGTATTATAAGAGGTAGTTTGCGGTCTATTATCAACAAAAACTTATATTTAAAACTTATATCTAAAGTGGACTGTCTCATTCTACTGTATGGTATACAGGAGTAGAATTGTATGCGGTGTGTTTGCGTGTGTATGGTGTGTGTAGGTGTGAATGTATGTGTGTGTGTTTATATTATATGATATGAATTATACTTATAGCATCTCCTATTTAATGGAAAACTGAATTTGTATACTGAAAAAGCTTGATTGCCAGTCTGAATAAAGCCATTGTCGCATTATATCATCGTTTCGTCTTGAGACTTAAGTGTTCCTATTACACTTTCCATCAACTTTTCACGGAATGGAGTTGTCTGGAGACAGCCTTATTCTGCTTTTTTAATATCATAAAACTAAAATATTATAAAACTAGCTGTACTCCGCGAGCTCACCCGCGTTTAAGTTAATAAATTATAGCCTATGTGTTATTCGGATATATAAGCTATATTACTTTAAAGTTTCATCCAAATCCGTTCGGTAGTTTTATCTATACATATAATAAAATCGTAGGAAAGTCAAAACTGTACATTGAACATTTTTTTAAAAGGATACTTGGGGTTTGATCTACTAGAATTTTTGTCTGTGTGTCTGTTTGTCTGTATGTATGTCCGGGCTGAACTCAAAAAGTACTGCATGGATTTACTTCAAATTTTGCATGAATATTACTAAGAGGTCGGGTCAACATATAGACTACATATTATCACGCTATCACCTACGGGAGGGGGAGCTATGATGATTTATATAATTTTACGTAGGTGAAACCGCAGGGCACAGCTAGTATGACATATGACGGGCCTGTTGGCGTGGTTGGCAAATGCTTGCTTTTCACGCCGCAGGCCGTGGGTTCGATTCCCACCCAGGACAGATATTTGTGTTAATGAACATGTCTGTTTGTCCTGAGCCTGGGTGTAATTATCTATATAAGTATGTATTCACAAAAGAAAAGTAGTATATGTTGTAAATCAGTTACCTGGTTTCCATAGTACAAGCTTTGGTTTGTTTGGGATCAGATGGCCGGGGGAAAAAACAAAAAACAATGGATCAATCCGCTTTGTGGGAAAGATCGTATCATTTTGATCCTTCCCTAGCTATATTTTTTTAATTTTATAGTATTTATCAAAACTATACCCAAAACTGGAAAGTCATTAATAAAGCTCTGCTTAGTTTGGAATCAGATGGCCGGGTGTTAACAATGTCCCAGGATATTATACCTACACAAACCTTTGCATTTATATGATGTTGTGCTATTGTTTAATATCCTGAATGGTGCAATAGATAGTCAGGATTTGTTGAGAAAACTACAATTACATATACCGTGAACTGGACGCCGCTTACACAATCGTAAATTGTTTAACCTACCATCATGTCGCACTAACTACGCTCAGCATTCGTCATTTTATCGAATGTGCTCCACCCTTAACGAAATTTATCAGGATCTCGATCCGTTCAATGTATCGGGTTATACTATCAAGACATTCCTTCACACTAAATTATAAATTAATTTAACATGTGGTAGTAGTATAGATTCAATTATTATAGATTTGTTATTATTAAAATTAAGTTTGTAAATGTTTGTGAAAGTGAGATATTCGTTCGCATGCTGTGTTCGCACTTAGAAGGCTATTTGGCTGTCATTTATTCATATGTATAATGTAATAATGTACGTTTTGCCGTAACAGCCAGTTTGCGAGTTTGTGGTTTTAGTAGGACTCAAACATACACCGATTCCAATAAAAAGAAATAGATCTCAAAAGATTTATTAATTAACTATTAAACATGGGTAGACTTGTCATTTTTTCGACTTAGCCAAGCTTATGTCTGGGAAATTTTTGTATTTGCGGGAATTATTCGCTGAGTGTCGGACGACTCTTTTGTATTTTTTAATTTAGTTCCCCACATACTTTTTTAGACTCCATTTATTAAAATAAGTGTCTACATACATTCTGAAAAATAACTTTCAGCATTTATCTGAAACATAGACTTTATTGAAGATATTCTAATATATCTTGAATCGAATTAAACTTTGTATTATTTATAATCGAATTGTAAATAGATACAATTCTTCTGTACAATTTAGTCCGAATAAATTGTAGCTGTAAATGAAAATAAAATAGAGGTAAGCCTCTATTTTATTTTCATTTACAGCTACAATTTATTCCGACAGCAAAAAGCGAGTACAATAAACTTTTTCTACTATTCCTTTAAAGAAACACGAACGCTAACATTGCTTCACGTTTCAGAATAAGTCGCTTCAGGAAACATCACTAAAGTGCATTCTCATTGCTACCATCTTTTGTGCTAAGCGGGAACTAGACCAACAACTGTTGGTTCGTGCAATGTGCATACTGAGGCTTTTAACTACTAACACTTTCATCTTGAGTATTTGGTCAGGTTTAATGTAATTAAAAGCTTCCTTCAGACATTTGCAAATTACATAGTTTAAAGATTTCTTTCTTGTTTATAGCGGAGGTGTTAAGCTCTTACATTTAGGCCAACAAACTATGCTAGATAGCTAGAAATGATTTGTTTATAATAAATATTTTACCAACCCGCTTGTTACTGCAGTACAGTACAAAAATGAAACTGTTGGTCTATTGGCAGCGTTTTCAACCATAGATCCTGGGTTCAAATTCCATATAATGTTATTGGGATTATTGTGGTAAAAAAACTGCTATTACCAGCTCGGTGTCTAGAAGATGGCATGTTTGAAACCTAAGTAAATACACACACACACATTCCGAGAACTGGTAGTCCTCAGCATCGGGCTGTAGACAATCCAAAGAAGCAATACCATGCCTAGATGGTAAGCTAACGAGGCGTCTACTACGGTTAAACAGGAAAAGCCTGCGCGTCGTGGTGGGGACCATCTTGGACACTGCTCACTAAATAAACACTTCCACGCTACCAGTATAACTGACAGCCCACTGTGCAGACCGTGCATGGGCGCTGAGGAAACGGCCGCGCACGTACAACTCGAGTGCACAGGCCTCATAAAAACCCGGAAAGAAACCCTGGGATCACGATAAACTCTTATAGATGCCCAGAGAAGTTTTGGAGACCTGATATGCTTCTGGAGGGAGATCGGCTGGATGGAATGAAGACTGCCATGGCTTACGTACAATGGTCCACATCGGGACTAAGTGCGGAAACCATACACACAAGCATAGGTATGAGTGGGGACAAGATGATGATGATGACTTAAGTAAAATATTACCTTAAGGTGCTTTAAGTTTTAATAACTGAACAATAGAAAATTTTACAGATGTTTTGTTAATCATTATTTCAGTAATGCAGTCTTTCTGACACATTTTCATTTAAAAAGAACATATTTTGATGCGTTTACGCAAATATTAACTTTTTATTTGTAGCTTTTTGATTTCATGACATGGTGACGTTCATTGGACGCTCATATCACTAATTCAAAGCTAAAACTTTACGGGGCAATCTTAACGGACATATCAATGAACAAGCCAATGAATTGTCAACACTTAACTCAGAATATCCGAGATGCTCTCAATGGAATAATGCCGGAAGTTCGTAAAAATATGCTGAGAAACGTGATAAAAGAGCTCACATTTCTTGCTATTTCAAGCTTTTTACTTTCGACATATTTTTCGTTACCTAATCTTAAAATGGTCTGAATATAACATTCAAATGTTTTCAATTTCTACTCATTAATTTTATAAAATAAATCGATTCCTCTCTTCATCTTTACACGCAATTGGCATGGCTGGCCTGTTGGTTTAGTGGTTAGTAACCTTGACTGCTAAACCAGAGGTCGTGGGTTCGATTCCCACCCAGGACAAATATCTGTGTGATGAGCACGATTATTTGTTCTGTGTCTGGGTGTAACTCATCTACAAAGTATCTTTACCAGTTACCTGGTTGCCATGGTACAGGCTCTGCCTAGTTTGGCATCAGATGTCAGTGTGTTAGTTATCTCAAAATATTTATTATTTTATTTATGCTTTTGCCAATTATTATAAGCAGGTTCACAAAACACGTTTAGAAGTTTTTAGGTGATTCGGTACCAAACATCTAAATTATAAATAGTTCACCAACAACTAACCCCTAGTCCAAAACTCCTTTTGACAATCTCTTCTAGGTAGGTTCACACAATTTATTGTAAGTACTAAAAAGTACCGTTTGTTTACTTGCTAGATATTATGTCCATTCATATTAATAGTACATATTCCCCTTGCTCTGTGTCGTATAAACTCTTCGAGTAGTGGTCACTGACAAGTCTTTGGAATGTACTTAGTGTTTGTGCACGCCCAATGGATATTGGTAATACATTCCAGAAACGAGCATTATTATGATCATATATCATGTATTTCTATTATGCAGCATCGTAAGAAATTATAATTACATAGTTACAAAAATTTTTACACAGAACTAATTAATATATTACAAAATATCAGATTATTTAAGTGATAAAAGTGCTTGGGATTGAGTTGTTCTGAGTCAACATACATGATTGTGATTAATCTTAAGTATATTTTATTTTTAAAAAGAATTCCTACTGAGTGTTGTGGCATAGTTTCTCAGTAGCTGCCACGTCATGCACTGCACGGTAGGGTAAAAAAATATGACAATTCCACATAATTTTTTTATTGACTTTTGACTTTGTCTTAATAGACATGTACAAATGTTGCTCATTTAATTGTAAAGCGAACTATATTAAAATTATTCGCTTTACTATTAAATTCTTAAAGACCATCATATAAGATTGAAATATGGCGACCGATAAATGAGTCGACCAATTAAAATAGTATTTCTAACCAATTAGATTTGAATCTAAAACTAAGTGGTGGTACATATTCGAACTGTAAGAGGCTTAACTAACAGTACTAAAATGTGCGTTTCCATACGTATGCCTGTACAACGACGAATGACTATATATATAGTTAATACCTAAATAGAAGAATAGCCTAGCCTAGTCATCATCATCATGTCTGTCGAAAGACGTCCACTGCTGGACAAAGGCCACCCCCAGAGATCTCCACAATTTCCGGTTTTGCGCTATCCTTTGATTTCATTGAAATTATAATTCATATTATTATAATTAGACCTTATGACAGCATAGTGCATAGCTTAAAAGTAAGCTACTACGCAAGTGTGGATAAAACTCGAATCATAATGGTTCGAGATATAACTAAACAAAACTTTTCCGTTTCATTAAGTTTCACACAACTAGACATTAAAAATGAGTTCCAAGAAACTATAAACAGTCCCAGAGTCTGTACATTGTCAGTATTTTACCTGAGCATGTAATTTTTGCTGTGTGGCTGACAGCAAAGAATATTGCCACCCCATCTCATCCCGTGGGGGGCGTAGAATTCGTCCTGAGGGAATATTTACCAGAGAACGGACAGCAGCGTCTCTGTGTCTACTATGACCTATATTTTGATCGCCAACCCATCTGTGATTATGGTATATCCCTCCAAATGATGGACACAGCTTAATTGTGGAATTATTTTGGGGAGGCCTTTTTCCAACAGTGGATGTTCTTCGGCTGATGATGATAGATGTAAAACCACCGGATCTGCATCTCTGTGCTGATTGTGGAGGTCAGTTATTGCCCTTGTGTTTTTACATACACTCGTGGACTATAATATTTTCTGTGTAGTTATCTAATGTCTGTTTAGATTGGCCAATATAGCCAGTATTCGACCAGGGGATCTACTGGCTAAGTCGCCGAACATCGATTTCTTAAATGGCGTTCAAATACAAAGGTTAAAAATGACTTAATCAATCGTTAAATCGGAAACCATGAGCACATGTGACGTCATAAATGGTCCGGAATCGATTGTCAACGTTGAAGCGGATTTAACGATAGATTAAGTCATTTTTAACCTTTATTTATTAGAACGCCATTTAATAAATCGATGTTCGGCGACTTAGCCGGTAGAGCCCCAGGAGCACTTTAACTATAGCCGGTTCTTCACATCAGGCTTCCCTACCACGTACCAATCTATAACGTTATTGGTTTTCAAATATTTTGCAAGGTTATGTTTGTTTTGTAAAGTTACCTCTCTCTTGTTTTCCAAATATTTACAATTGTTTCTCAGTTCTCTGTTTGACATAGAACTTCAGTACGTCTATAAAAAGTTACGTATTTGAAATGAAAGCTTTGCTGTCTATAAGTTTGTATACCTGCATTGTCGTAGTCATAGACTTAGTTGGGTAGACAATGCAATGAGAATCTTTTATGAAGTTGAAAAGTTTTCTTGAAATACATAGATTATTTAAGTTAAGTATGCAACATGAACTATTATATTTTACTTCTTTAGTAACAATAATAATAAAAATATCCTGGGACATTATTAAAACACGTATATCCCAAACTAAGCAGAGTTTGTAGGTACTATGGAAACCCGAAAGCTGATGTATTACATATACCACTATATCCATACATAATCACCCAGACTCCTAAGTCTGGGACATTATTAAAACACGTATATCCCAAATTAAGCAGAGTTTGTAGGTACTATGGAAACCCGAAAGCTGATGTATTACATATACCACTATATCCATACATAATCACCCAGACTCCTAAGTCTGGGACATTATTAAAACACGTATATCCCAAACTAAGCAGAGTTTGTAGGTACTATGGAAACCCGAAAGCTGATGTATTACATATACCACTATATCCATACATAATCACCCAGACTCCTAAGTCTGGGACATTATTAAAACACGTATATCCCAAATTAAGCAGAGTTTGTAGGTACTATGGAAACCCGAAAGCTGATGTATTACATATACCACTATATCCATACATAATCACCCAGACTCCTAAGTCTGGGACATTATTAAAACACGTATATCCCAAACTAAGCAGAGTTTGTAGGTACTATGGAAACCCGAAAGCTGATGTATTACATATACCACTATATCCATACATAATCACCCAGACTCCTAAGTCTGGGACATTATTAAAACACGTATATCCCAAATTAAGCAGAGTTTGTAGGTACTATGGAAACCCGAAAGCTGATGTATTACATATACCACTATATTCATACATAATCACCCAGACTCCTAAGTCTGGGACATTATTAAAACACGTATATCCCAAACTAAGCAGAGTTTGTAGGTAGGTACTATGGAAACCCGAAAGCTGATGTATTACATATACCACTATATCCATACATAATCACCCAGACTCCTAAGTCTGGGACATTATTAAAACACGTATATCCCAAATTAAGCAGAGTTTGTAGGTACTATGGAAACCCGAAAGCTGTTGTTTTACATATACCACTATATCGAGACATAATCACCCAGACTCCTAAGTCTGGGACATTATTAAAACACGTATATCCCAAACTAAGCAGAGTTTGTAGGTAGGTACTATGGAAACCCGAAAGCTGATGTATTACATATACCACTATATCCATACATAATCACCCAGACTCCTAAGTCTGGGTGATTATGTATGGATATAGTGGTACATCATCAGCTTTCGACATGTCCATTGCTCCTAACCAACAGACATGTTTGTGCACACAAATACCTCTCCTGGGTGGTTATCGAACTCACGACCCGCGGCATGAAAGACAGGTACCTACCAACCGGCCGCCTAATAATTAACTTCTTTCTGATTACTGTTGTACAGACGCCAGCACATCCAGCTACCCCAATCCGTCAAGGTTCTTTTATAGATTTTCAACTTTATTACTTAAGGTTCAATTGGGGAAATTGGACAGATTGGGGTAGCTTGATGTGCTGGCGTCTGTATTTCGTGTAAAATCACACTGGTGTTGGCGTCAACGCCAACGCCGCACACCGCTAAGAAAACATAATACAAAGAAAGTGAAGAATACCACCAAGTCCCGCATGATAACCTGATAAAGTAGAAATATTATATTAAAAAGGGTGCCATTAACACTCGCTGTTTTGTCAGTTATAGATGGATTACCGCATATATGGTTATAATACTAAGCATTTCTATGATTGACTGCCGCGTCGGTCTAGCGGTAGCGTGTACCCCCGCAGAGAAGGAGGTCCTGGGTTCAAATCCCGGGTCGGGACAAAAGTAATTTTTGGGACATTTCTCTAAAAAGAAAATTTCTCAGAATCAGCCCGAAGTCTGGAAGTTGGCGGTATTATACCTCCATGCATCGGAGAGCACGTAAAGCCGTCGGTCCTGTACCTGACCTCTTCTGGTCTTGTCGCTAGGCGTCCCATCGGATCATGAGAGTGATGGAATAGAAAGTGCTCCTGTGTATGCGCACACACTTGTGCACTAATATATGTCTCGCACAGATGGCTAATCTTTATTGAGACTGAGTGCCGTGGCTGAAATTCGGCTAGGAGGACATTATTATTTCCATAATTCGGAGGACACGTTTAGTAGGGATGTGACAGTGTACCTAAAAAATCGTTTTTTTATTAAGTAATCGATTTATTGTGTAGCATGAAAAATCGATTAATAAATAATCGATTTTTCTTAAGAAAATAATCGATTTTGTTATATTAATTGATTTTTTGCGTTAACTTACTAAACTTCGTTTAGTAATTAAATAGACCATAGACAATGAAAAACGTAGACGTTCGGATTCCTAACTAAATGGTATTGAGGAACTCTGTGCGATTGAATCACTCCGTTTCATCCACTAATATAATGCTTACCAAAGCTTATTTTTGTAATGCTTGCGTTATCTTGTGTTATCACCCTCTGTATTCTAGAACACGTATTGATAGCAAATATTTGTGCAAACTTAACCATGTTGATAGCTCAGTGTTTGTACAACAAATAGGCAGGAGCATAGCTCTTGTTGCCACAAGGGATGCTTTGAAATGTTACCGCGATATTTTTATATTTCTGAGTTGTTTGTCTAATACACTTGTAAAAAAATATTTTTTTGCTACATCACTTGAAACGGTTGAAATGTTACAGCACATTATTTGTGTCATATGTGGTTGTCATTTAAGGCTATCAATCGTCCTGTGATGATAATAATATCCTGGTACATTATTTACGCACGGCCATCTGATCCCAAACTAAGCAGAGCTTGTACTATGGAGACCAGATAACTCATGTATTGTTTTTATTAAGACATCGCCCGCATATACAATTTAATCCCTGTATCGCGGGGTACTTTACAAACATATAATAGACGGACACAAATTACATCGAGATTCAGTATAACTATTTATGGGTCACACAAATAGTTGTCCGGCGCGGGACTCGAACGAAGCAGCGAAGCGACTGTCTTAGCCGCTGCGCCACACGTACAGTCGATATACTACATATACTACTTTTTGGAAATACATGCTTATATAGATAGTTACACCCATACTCAGGACAAATAGACATGTTCATGCACACAAATATCTGTCTTGGGTGGGAATCGAACCCACGACCTCTAGCGTGAAAAGCAAGCATTTGCGCCAACAGGCCCGTTTATATTTTTGGACTTTTGGTAATTCCGGTTTATATTTTCGTCACTAATAAATATAATTTATTTTTATATGTTATGATGAAATTTGGAATGTAGAGAGGGGTAATAAATAAGCTACAATATTATTAAATCCTGCTTGAGTAACACCGCAGGTTGCTACCTAGTATACAATAAATAGATAAAGTATATAATTAGTATGTACTAATTTTGTAATTCATGTATCACGTTCAAATGAGTGTAAATTAATTCACCCTTTGTTTGGAATATGCATTTACTACGTAATAATTAAAAAAGTAACAATAAGGGGTTCGGGACTGAAACTCCTTAATATAGGTTAGCCTTTAACCTATCTAGGAGATCATCACTTCACTCCCATAATTTTAGTTATATGAGTGTACAAACCAAGTAATGTATAATTTATTACGATTCACGATTTTTTTTTGTATATGGACATCTAGATCAAGATATAAATATCTTGGTACAACTAACACTCTGTCATCTGATCCCACAATGGGCAGAGCCTGTAATATATTCCAACCAGGCAACTAATAAACATATGTACTTATATATTTCTAAACACATACATACATATATATTAGAAAATATTCATAATCATCATATCTATCTATCATAATAATCATCATGGATACGTAAAAAATTCGAGTAATTATGGAATATGAGTACCGTCGTGGCAGCAACGCGGCACAAGCGGCACGCAACATCAACGACGTTTACGGAGCTAACACTACAAACCAACGCACCACCTGTTATTGGTTTGCTCGCTTCCGTTCTGGAAATTTCGACCTGAAAAATGAACCTCGCGGTCGTCCGAAGACTTTGGTCGACAATGACGAATTAAAGGCGGTTGTGGAAGCTGATGATACACAATCTACGGCTGAATTAGCAGCAGCTTTCGACGTTAGCGTCAAAACAATATTGGTCCATTTGCGTCAAATTGGCAAGGTAAAAAAGCTTGACAAATGGGTGCCCCACGAACTCAATGATCGCCAGCGCGAAGTACGCGTCGAGACGTGCCTTGCACTGCTCAACAGACACACAAATGAAGGAATTTTGAACCGCATTGTTACCTGCGATGAAAAATGGATTCTGTTTGATAACCGCAAGCGCTCAGCAAGTTGGTTGGATCCTGGTTCAGCACCTAAACAATGCCCTAAACGAAAACTTACCCCTAGAAAAGTGATGGTCACTGTTTGGTGGTCTAGCGCCGGTGTGATTCATCACAGCTTCTTACCAAACGGGGTGAGCATTACTGCAGATGTGTACTGTGAAGAACTGAGCACAATGATGGAGAAGCTGGCGCATCTCCAACCAGCATTGGTCAATCGCTCGTCTCCGCTGCTCCTGCACGACAACGCGCGACCTCATACTGCACAGCAGACGGTCTCCAAGTTGCAAGAACTGGGGTTGGAAGCTCTCCGTCATCCGCCCTACTCACCAGACCTTGCGCCTACAGACTACTACTTTTTCCAGAATTTGGATAACTTCTTGGCGGGAAAAAAATTCAATACCCGAGAGGCAGTACAAAATGCCTTTGAAGAATTTGTTGCCTCCCGTCCAGCTGATTTCTTTAAGAAGGGCATCAATAAACTGCCACTGCGATGGCAAAGATGCATTGATTGCATGGGTGATTACTTCGATTAATACAAATAAAAAAATTCATGAAAAAAATTCGTTTAAATTTTTTCATACAAAACGGCAATTTCATAGGTAAAGACCTATTATATAAAAAGACATAGGACAAGAGTCCATTTTAAGAGAGGTAGAGTACAGCGTTTATTCGCTCAAAGAGCAGCCCGACTGGGGGAAGTACCTCCACCTTACAGAAGACATTCTTTAATAATAACATTAATAACTTTAATTTTGTGTTTCTGCGTGTAAGTAAGGTCGCCAGAGCTCATTGGGGTGGGAGGGAGGGTCAGCAACACTTGTTTGCTAACTCTTGTAGGCTGGCAATGCACCCGTGACACCTCTGGTGTTGCGAAGGTCCATGGGCGGCGGTGATCACTTACCATCACCCGCTTGCTCGTTTGTAGCCCTATGAGATAAAAAAAAACAGTTTTTGAAAACGTTTATGAAATAAGGATACACGCTCCATCTTTTTATAAGTTGTTACTGGCGCTTGACCTGGTTGACCTAGCCGACCCTGCATTAATCACGAACAGACGGACTACGTCCTTGACCTAGCGTATTCAACCGCAGATAATAAGGTCCTGGGTTCAAATCTCGTGCCTGACCAATAGATGCAATAGGTCACCGTAGCCTAGTTGGTAGTGCTCCTGTCTACGAAGCTGGTGGTATTGGGTTCGAACCCCGATAAGTGCAAATATTTGTGTGATGAGCACGAATATTTGTTTCTGAGTCATGGATGTTTTCTATGTATTTAAGTATTTATCTATCTATATAAGTATGTATATCGTCGCCTGGTACCCATAGTACAAGCTTTGCTTAGTTTGGGGCTAGGTTGATCTGTGTGACATTGTCCCTATAAATTAAAAAAAATTAAAAAGTGATATGGTTCTGATATGAAACTTTCTTAGTGTGAGCTTGGAGTTTGGAAGTTTGCGGTATTACAACCCCATGACTCGGGCAGCACGTGAAACCATCGGTCCTTTCGTCTAGCTGTCCCATCGGATCAAGAGGATGAATAGAAAGTAGACCTACGTATACGCACAAACGTTTTCCGTTTAAATTGACTGCACGTGTGGCGTAGCGATTAAGATAGTCGTCACACCGCTTCGTGTCCCCGGTTGAATCCCCGTGCAGGACAATTATTTGTGTGACCCATAAATAGTTGTTCTTTGCCTGGATGTACTTTGTGTCCGTGAATTATATGTTTTTAAACTGCCCCGCAACACCGGGATTAATTTCCCTAGTGCACCCGCAGTAGGGAAATGCCGCTGCCTTTAAAAAAATACTTGTGTGTACTTATGTACACGCGTTAGAAGTTATACTTCTTAATATACAACTTGAACATAGTTATCAATTTTCATACCACCTAGAACTAACTTCATGCTGTTAAATTTTTTGGTGTCGGTGTGCGCGCGAATCGTAAAAATTCACTCTCATCATTTTTCTCCATCGCGCCAAAAGAAGTACCTATAACTTCAAAAAGAAACAAAAAGGAATGACCAGTCTCCAATGAAACTGACCGTTATAGCCAAAATTTTACAATAAGGACATTATTGTTATACATAATAATTAAGTAAATCGTTTCTAATACATGGACCACTGGAATAACAAAACACGAATCCACCACTCAAACAGATTAAAATATTCACATAATATTTCACAATTCCGCGTGATACGTAAATGGTCAACTGTGGTGATAAACGACGCCGAATGTTCGCAAAATATGCCGAGTATCCGATGCAAATGGATTTGGATGCGCTTTCTAAAACCTAAGATGTAGAACTTTGTCTGGATATGATAACAATTTTTTGAGAACTTTTACGGTGTAGCCTAAGTGGCGCGCTGTGATTATGTAATGAATTTTATTATTTGATGTTGATAGCTTAACTTGTAACTATAAAAATAAGTTTAAAAAAACTGGTGGACTATAGGAAACTATAGAAAAATGGCATAGTGCGAATCTGACACACACACAAAAGGTATCTTACAATCAGGAGTCCAACAATAAACATTTTACCGTACTGTACCACTCTCTGGAATCACTTAATTGCGGAGGTCTTTCTGATCCGGTATGACATGTCAACCTTCAAGAAGCGAAGCTATACCTTGCTTAAAGGCTGACAATGCACTCGTGGCTCGGTATAGCTTAAGCAAGATATATCATGTTAGGTTGGGGAAAAAGTCTTTTCGCATTATAGTATGTATGAACTTGTCATAAAATCTCTTTGGCTATACTATTTGTATCTGGCTGGTTTTGGTATCATTTAAAGTTGAAATTTTAAAGAACAAAGTATTATTTGTTTAACAAATAATACTAATACTCACTCTGCAAAACACTTACTCACGCAAATAATTATAACCTTCGGCAAGATCAGAATACAGTGGAGTAGGTACATCCGAATCCACATTTATAAACATGAAAAGCCACACAAAGTCAACCAGAGGTGACGAATATATAACAAAAGATACACCCCGTATGCACCCCGACAGCAAGTCAACCAGTTACCGCAAGTAGTACTTGTTCAAGAATAAGACATGTAAGCTTACAGTCCACGTCTCCATCGCCATATTACAGGAACGGAAGGCCTACCCCAAATCTCCACCGCAAGCAATAACGCACAATGGGGGCGTAAAGCGGTGGATTTATTACTATAGTTATTACGAAGTAGGAGTAGCAAGGACGGTTTGAGTTGTGTAGTACGGATGTGGCGTTGACTGTACCTAAAAATTTTGAATTTTAATAAGTAATATTTATTTACGCACTTTATGTATATAGGTATATAAAATGTGTAATATGTAATATATATTTACGACTGTTCAAAACACACACACATACACATACACACACACACACATATACACACACACAACACACGCATAAAACTAGAAAATGTATCTTTCTGTAATTTCGTTTTTGTATAATTTTATTTATTTTTTATTATATTGATTTTTTTATTTTTATTTAAATTGTAAGCGTTTTCTTTTTATTCTTTATATAATTTATATTTTTTATAAAACTTAATTCAAACTATAGCACAACTTTAAATGGCTTTCATGTTATGGAAGAACACTGGCTCCTAAGACACAGGAACATAAACCTAGTTTAGGGGTCAGTGTATTTACCTTTTACAAAATGTTGTATTAAGCCTTGTTTTGTCTTATTATCTTATATTATGTTATATTAAGTCTTATTATCTTGAATTGTAAAATGCAGGCTTTTGGAAAATAAAGAAATTATTATAATTATTATTATAATAATATCCTGGGACATTGTTCACACACTGCCCTCAGATCCCAAACTAAGCAGAGCTTGTACTATGGAAATCAGGGAACTGATATACTATATATACTGCTTTTCTTTTGTAAATATATTACGACAAACATACATGTTCATGCACACAAATATCTGTCCTGGGTGGTAATCAAACCCACGACCTCCGGCGTGAAAAGTAAGCATTTGCCAACCACGCCAACAGACCCGTCAAATATTATGTCATGTCATTAAAATTTAAAGAAACATAATTTATAAAAAAAAGTTTTACGTAGTGATAAAATGATTTTGCTTATAAATTTTTACTGTATAGGCACTTCCATGAATTTTACAACATGGGTTCAGCAGCCATGATAATTTATCGTCTCTCATAACAGCAATTTTAAAAGTTAAAAACCGTTAACAGTAACTCGCTGGAAATTAATAGTTTCATAATGATATTATGTGAAAATTATTACCAGTTTTATTCTGTGTCGTTATATTAGTGTGGTCTATATGATGATAACGAATCATCATATCAGCCGGAAGACTTCCATGATGACTGATCTCACACTTCCCGCATCCAGCAGTTTTTAGAGGCCCTCATAATATTGATTGAAATATTCTCCTATATTACTTACTTACTTATCGTATGGGCAGTGGTTACCCTAGTGTCAGAGTTGTTCAAGCCGTCCAGTAGGCCTTTGACTTGTATGACTACAACCGGGACCGACAGCTTAACGTGCTCTCCGAAACACGGAGACGCTCAGAAATTAAACCACTTTGGCGGTCACCCATCTATGGACTGACCGCGAGCCTAGTTACTTAACCTCGCCGATCACTTACGGACCGGTGAGAGCATCTAGCTATGAGCGCTATGAGTTCTCCTATATAATCTACAAAATTCGAAAAGCCGACGGCCGCTGGTGCAGAAAAGTTCTCGAGGGATGATCCAAATTCGGAACACGTAGCGTGGGCAGGCGTCCTACCAGTTAGACCAAAGATCTTATAAGGCTTGCTGGCAGTCGCTGGAGGCTGCGTTATGTGGGTAGCGCAGGACCTGAAACTGTGTACATCTTTAGTGAGACCCACGTCCTGTAGTGGACGTATTACGGCTTAAATGATGATGTTTATAAATGGACGGTCACCGTAGCCAAGTTGGTAGTGCTCCTGCCTACGAAGTTGGTGGTCCTGGGTTCGAATCCCGGTAAGTGCAAATATTTGTGTGATGAGCACGAATATTTGTTTCTGAGTCATGGAAGTTTTCTATGTATTTAAGTATTTATCTATCTATATAAGTATGTATATCGTCGCCTGGTACCCATAGTACAAGCTTTGCTTAGTTTGGGGCTAGGATGATCTGTGTGACATTGTCCCTAGATATTATTATTATTATTATGTTCTACAAAAGCCTGCATCCTCTCTTTAATGTTTTTCCCAGTATCCTAAGTCCAATGAATTAACAAGCCATACAATAAAATCAATAATTTATAGTGAAAAATTGTAATGGATAACTCAATTCATTTTAATGTTTGATTTGGTCTGTCATTTACACTGTTGGTAGAAACCCGTTACTATTTTTCGCTTAACTATTATGAAAATATTTTTATTTAGATGAACTGATACGCATACATAATTTAAATAAGGTTTCAAGCCGTAATATTGTGCTTACCGCATAACATGCACATGTCTCCACAACTCTTCGTTACAGCATAATGTCTTGGGGCAACTCTACCAACAGAGAAATGACAATGTCATCGAGCCATAATTATGTTGATTAAAAACTACTGAAAGTTGTAAAACATATTTCGTTAGTTTAAAATTACTTACGCTTCCGTCCCGCTATATTTATGAATTGTAATATTTGTAAAAAAGAATCTATTTAAATTTAAAACACTTAATACTAGACGTCACCAAAGCACACTAAAGTCAAAAAGATACAATACTGCACTTTTTTTAAAGAGATCTCTCGGGCGTGGGACTAAAACTTTTCAATAAATTGCCAAAATCTTTAAAAACTATACTAACATAAACCACTTTAAATCTCAACTTAAGAAATTCTTAATTGAAAAGGGTTACTACTCTATCAATGAGTTTTTAGATGATAACTACATAAAATAAGAAATTATTAATCGTTTCTATTTAGCTTGCGCTTAAATAAATTTGTACACCTTGCAAGGCAAAACAGTGATACAAAACAATTTTATACCATATTACCTATGTTCAACAAATAAATTACTTTGACTACCTACATAAAGTAAATAGTCAAAACTTTTTATTATAATTAATGCACTTAATTTTATCAGACTAAAAGTTAATTACGTTAATAATACTAAAAGTTTCAGAGTTGGATTAAAGAAGTTTTTAGTTTATTTAATTAAGTTTTTGATTTAAAGCTTACTTGCTCAAGTAATTATTAAAGTCAAAAAATAAATGAAAAGGTTGTGACATGTTTTTCTTATATCGCATATGTCCACAGTGCACAAATGTCGTTCTTGCATATATGATTGAGGACTTTACGATTCTGAGTACCCATACCATTTTTTTTGAAGATATACCTTTGTACAGCCCTGAAATTAGTGATGCCAATTGTCAAGTTTCCGTCACCTAAAAGAGGGATTACATACGAGATTGAGCAGAAATTGCAATTAGCAGAATTCTACTAAAGTCATATGCAGTGCATATGCATATTTTTGGCGAGCGGTAGTGCGGTGCATATTACATTCCCGCTTGATTAAACCGATAATAAATAGTGGAATTAACACTACATATTTACTTTTTATTTTGAATGTTATGGACATCTGCAAACTAATGCCCGAGTCCATTACTTATTTGTAATGCATATTTCGATCAATAAACCAATTACATAAAAACGGTAAAATGTTATATAGTGCAGTCATTGAAGCGAAAAATACGGTCTTACCTCCGAATTTTTTTACTGTGAACCGATTTGCATGAAATTTTGGAATTAGGCTCATCTTACCCTTAACTTCAAAAGTGAAAATGATCAGAACTCCGCCTATTATTTTTAAGGGGTGTAAACAACCTCTTAATGGAAAAATTGACTTTGAGCCATTTTATCGCTATAAAACATGTCTAATAGTAAGGGGTGAAATTGTAAAGTATTTTCTAACTTAATTACCTCATATTAAAATAATTTTCAACCCCTTGAAAATCTTACAACCCTTGCAAACAACCCCTAAATTGAAAAAATCACAAAAAAATACTTTGGTATGACATAAAAAGATGTAAGTATAGAGTAAGTAATATTTTATATTCTCTATAATAATTATCAAATTTTTAACCCCCTTTCAACCCTTGAAAACTACCCCTTGATAAAAAATGGTAAATTTTTTCTTTATATAAAATGAAAAGGATTTGAATATTATTCCACACTCTCGAAAATGATTATCATATTCTTAAGCTTTTCTACCCTTAAAACTACCCCTAAATTAAAACAGTAAATATATATGATTACATATTTAAAAATAATTTAATTTAGAGTAAAAATTGCCATTTATTGCATAAAATATTTACAAATTATATAAAATGGTACTATTATTATTAAAATATAATATTATTATTCATGGCTCAATATCGGAGTCGCTGCCACATTCAACATCTTCTGGCTGAATCGGAGGGCTATTTTGGCAGTTATCTCCACTGCACGTTCCACAGGTACTATTACAAAACAGACCAACTTTTCTGCATCCGCAAGACGCTCCACATCCTTTTTTGCAGTTTAGTAATATATATTTATGTATCCAATAGCTCAAAAAAATGTGTTGAATTAAAAATTCCACTACATAATCTATCAGTTAATTTTATTATCGATGGCTTTTTCGTTGGCCCCTTCACTCAAATGTGTTATATATACATATAAGAACGTTGGTATGTATTCATGCCTACGTTTCCAAAATATATGAGCCATATTATGTATATATATACACATTACAATAGTTGGGGGTCTCTATTATACTGCGTACTTTCACATTGCTCCATAATAAATTTTCAGTTACTAAGTAGAAAATAAATATGATAAGTTTTTGGACCATAACTCCTTCAATTTTCATGCTATCACAATTTATAAAACACCATTGTAAAGGTAATTAAGAGAGCTACAATATCCTGCATTGCAATATATAGTAAATAACCTTTTTATAAAACGGTGAAGGGTTAAAGGGCTTAAGAGAGGCTGTGATTGCGCTGCCACGCGCTCTTTAAACAATCATATCTCCGTCAATTTTTGTTTGACAGAATAAACAAAAAACCCAAATTGTTTGTCATAAAAATACCTAAATTTTTTATCTGTACACTTTTATACGTATCTGTCGTCATTTTTGAGATATTATGAAAAAAAAGTGGGATTTATAAAAATTGTGAATCTTGTTAATTTTTTTAATCGTGACTTTTTTGAAAATTATGTGTCCTGAAGCAGCCAAACTGATACTATCTATCAAACTCTTCATAATAAAGTTAATTCTAGGCGGAATATGATTAATTTTAATTTTGGTGGAAATGGCACTTATGAAACCCATTGATTTAAAAGAAAAAATATTAGATGCTCTCCTTATTTGCAATACAGCTCACTTATTTTACGTGCAAAAGACTTCTAATAGTGCTCATTTTAAAGCTTATTTCAAGGACTACAAACCCCTATTGTATTAGAATGCATAAAATGCATTTGCTCGCCGCTAGATGGCATTGACCACATCGATTATATTTCAGACAAAATAAAAAACGGCTTTGATCTTTAATATCTAGCTTAATATTGCACTTAGAATACTTTATAAAAAACCAAATTGTTTATTGTTTTACCTGCTACAATTTTGTTCTCTATAAAATTTTCGATAAAACGTATATTTTTGGAGATATTTCCAAAAAACCGATGAATAACGTGAAAAAATTGCGAATTTTCAATTGCCAATAACTTGAAAAGTATTAGATTTATTGAAAAACTTTATAGATGATTTTGCTTAAAATTAGGCCTTCTATCGATATCTGAGGTTATTTTGAAAAATAATAAAATCACCTTCGAGAAGGGGTGGCAACCACCCCCAGGGTGGTTGCGGAGTTCAAATCATTTTCACTATTGAAGTTAAGGGTAAGATGAACCTAATTCCAAAATTGTATGCAAATCGGTTCACAGTAAAAAAAATCGGAGCAATAATGCTTCAATGACTGCACTAATAGGCTTCAGACACCAACCTCTCGTAAAAAGAAAATTACCTATATCTTTAGTATGTACCTATCCATATTATTATCATTGTTGGTGAATAGAAAACAAATAAATTATTGTGTTTGTATTTTGTATATTCCTTGAGAAGTTTTGCCCACTATTTAAATTTAATCACAGTTTACACAATCAAACAATTTCTAGGTCTTAAAAGCTCAACTGAGAATTACCACCGGAACAGTAAATGTCTTTTCAAACTACAGTTTTAATAACGTCGAACTTGTATTGGTTCCATTTTTTCAATGTCCACTCGAGTTTTTTTATTTAGGGACGCGCCCAGAGACCGTTAAGAGGCTTTACTTCATAAAGATCATACTCAACTCAAACCAAGAAACTACGATCTCCAACGTACTAATCTATATATAAACTTAGTTATTTATAATACAAGGCCGTTATATTATGGACTCGTACAAAATAACATTTTGCGTCGTACAAACTGTTCGTACTAAATCTTTGTAGTTTACGAGTACAATTACGTTCAGTACAGAAAGCATTCACAGATTATCTGTCAAGTAACCCAGCACTGGGCACAATACTCATTTGGCACGATCGCGCAATACCAAAAGGAATAAAGTGGAGCGACTCACTGTTACCAGTTCCCCACTTTTGAGAATGGTGCCTCGTTTACATTATTTTCAATGAAGACTTAAATAAGCTGAGTACTAGTTTAATTTTGTCGGTGGATAAGAATAGACAGGATGAAATATGCAGTACACAAAAACGAGTAAAATTCTTTTTACCCACTGGTACTTATGTAAAATAGTAACGCAAAAACGTTTGATACCGGCACAATCGATTATTACGTCATCTACGTATCTATGATAAAATAACATAACGGGTTCGCCCACTATATAAAAAATCATTTTAAAAATCATCCATAAATTTAATCTGCACCATTAAAGGCGATGGTAGAAAGTCCTCCAATGATTGAGATATGTATGGATGATTTTGAACGTATGTCGGATCGAGGTTTGAAATGATTATCCTATATTTATATTTAAAAAAAATAATATTAAATAAACAGAAATTTAGTCCCTCTTTACTGTATATTATTATATTAGACCCCCATGGCCATATTAGAAAGTATGCTGGTAGTCTGATCTATATAGGCCGAATTTCAGATAGAATTGTCAATTTACTTCGTAATAATCATTTTCACTTTACATTGAGGGCAGACCAGACTATACAAAGCCTTTGTAATGGAAGAAATCATTTAGAAAATTTAACATAATGCGGCATGTATTCGTCTTTCAGGCAAGGCCAGTCCGTAATTTTGAGAGAAGATTTAAAGAACGTGTAACAGCTTATAGGAATGGCTCTCCTAATAAATATAATGTTTAAAATTTAATTGAAAAATTAGAAATTAAAAAAAGTAATAACGGTTTTGCATTGGTGAATGTCCAAACAAATTTGGTTTCATCTCCTTTGTTACGGATATTTGTCGGTACTTCGTAATAATTGTCAGTTCGGTGATATATATAGCTGCGCTCGGTTCTTTGAATTTTAATTGTCCGGTGAAGCAGCGAAATCCTCCTAGGTTAACTTTAAACGTTATGTTAAAAAGTTATTATCCATTGAGAATTGTTTGACTGGATTGATTGAATTGGATACCATACTGATGCATGTAATTTGTTTGATATCCTTCTTGCATGTGCATATTATTTCGCGGGCGGCGGTGTAAATTTCATCCCGGCTTAATTAAACTGACAACTAGCGGAATTTACACTAAATGTAAATTTTGTACATATTTTGATTAATTAAATTATATTAATTATTCATAATTATTGGAACACAGATCCTTAACACGACTGATAGAAATCGTCACATAGGGATAAACGTTATGCTCCGTGCGACTTTATCTCGTATGTTTTAGACTCTGTATGTTTTTTTATATATATATTAAAGACAACGCCCGCACTAGGGAATTTCATCCCTGTGTCGCGGGGTACTTTTACATATAATAGACGGACACAATTACATCCAGACTCAGAACAACTATTTAGGGGTCACACAAATAGTTTTCCGGCGCGGGACTCGAACCCACAATACGAACCGGCGAGGCGACTGTCTTAGCCGCTGCACCACATGTGCTTACGGGTATAAAGATTCAAGGAGATGAACATTGTGTGTGGCTGATTAATACATACTGCCTTGCCTTGCCTATATACTGAAAACTTATTTATCTATTTCACTTCGTTTGTAAAGTTCATTTTATTTTGTCCTAATTTAATATGTATTGTATGTTCTAAATATACTGTCAACCCAAGAATATTTATATAAAAAATAATTAAAATTTATATCAGTTTGGAGTCTAGTCAACTCGCCCAACTAAACGCTCAAAAAACAAGAGCTCTGCGTTTACATACTATTTCCCTTGCTTTGCCGCCGCGCCGCTGTACGCTCACCGGAGACTACAATTTCGCATTAGAAATGTAAAGTTTAGTTCTACAAACTTGTTATAATAAAAGTTTATTTGTTAAACGTGCCTTATATAAGATAAGGCTCGTTTAAGACTCTATAAAATTGAGAGTGTACTTAACTTTAACTCGTAAGAATTGGGGTCGTGCTGAGGGTTCAAATAAGTGTTTACCTTTACAAATGAAATAACTTGCAAATATAACTTACAGTAATAGCTGACAGTTTCACAGGCATTATACAAAGTTAAAAAACGACACATCATGTATTTGTCTAATATATGGGACGGGTACTACTTTTGGTTCTCGAATTTTCCTTTTCTTATTGGATTTAGTTGATGAATCTTTCGCCATTACTCGTCTATTGTCATCTATCTAACATTCAAGAAGAACGACCAATCATTATCGTGACAAAATACTTCGAAAGGATCCCAAAAATCTTAAGTAGACGCTGCATACTACACTGTGATGAGTGAAGTAATATTTTGTTAATTTATGTCTATAACAGTCATACCGCATTTGAACCCTTAAAGTGTGGTATTAATAATAATATCTATAATAATATCTAGGGACAATGCCACACAGATCATCCTAACCCAAAACTAAGCAAAGCTTGTACTATAGGTACCAGGCGACGATATACATACTTATATAGATAGATAAATACTTATATACATAGAAAACATCCATGACTCAGAAACAAATATTCGTGCTCATCACACAAATATTTGCACTTACCGGGATTCGAACCCAGGACCACCAGCTTGGTAGGCAGGAGCAATACCTACTAGGCTACGGTGTATTTAAAAAAATCAGTCTCAATTAAGGTTTTATGGACATGTTTTATAGAAAAAGCAAAGGACAAATAAGTTTATCCGTGCTTTGCTTTTTTATTTGCGTACTAATTATGGAAAATGGTATTCGATGTGAATATAAAACCATGCTAATTAATTTTCCAAGAATAATTCTTGTTATGAGTTATTATTTTATACACGTCACGTTTAATCAACAAGGATCTCTTAATATTCGGTTAAATATATTAACAAATATAACTAAAAGAATAATATTATTAGTTTCTACCTTTAACAAAATTTTAATTCGTCACCATAAATTAATCGTAAATGGAATGAAAATGATCGTTACAATTGATCTGTATTTGAATATTATGACAGAGGAAAACATTAAATGATTCGTTTTTCTAGTATTAGCATTACATTGAACCTACACTCACTTGCCACCCTCCTGCCATTAAAAGTTGTACGGATTTGATTCACACTCAGAACTTGACAACTGGGAAGCGTGGTGCTGCAATGACGTCACTCAGTCTCAAATCTACGTACCTTAAGTTGTGCTAGTGAAGTAACAATAGACCAGAACTCTAATCGACGAACTGGCGTGATGCTCGTTTAAAGATTGTGAGTTGGTTTTATTTAGGAGTGAAACGAAGTGGAGGCTTCGTTTCACTCCTAAATAAAACGGACTCTGATATATTTCTATTGTCTTGGTTACAAGTTCTGCTGAAATAAGACTAAACTTGCTATTTTAAGGTGTTTATAATTTAGAATGGCTGTTGGCCAGATACCACATAGCAAGTACCAATCAATAGAATAATTAGATTTCAAATTAGCAATCAATCCTATATCGTCGTATTTAAAAACACACAATATATATTAATAATTAACAATATGCAATAAAGTCTTTTACTTGACCTACGATATTATTTTTCAGTTGTGAATATTTTAAACACTCATATCTTCTTTCTATAATCTACATTTAACATAGATAATCAATAAAACAGTGGCATCATTTGGCAACAACTTTTTTGCGACTAGAAAATCGCTCGTCTGAGGTGGGCAACATTCAATATCCTCGAAGATATTGAGGTCAGAAATGTTTTATTCATTGAGTAAGGACACCGTAGCAAAAAATACAATACCGGCTTGAAACGCAGATGCGTTGGCAAGTTGGCATATGTATAATAGTTTCTTTGTAGTATGATTCTACTATATCATCCATCATAATGTTTGTTAGGAGTTTGTTGGTGTCTAGATATATCAGCTCTATAGCGTATTTTTCGAATATTTGGTGTTGTAATTATTTGCTATATAGTTATGGATACGGACTGTTCCCTTAACTTAACTTTTAATATGTGAACCTACTTGAATAGTGGGCTTTATGTCATCCTACATATTTAAGTTTAGATCTAACTGCCGGCTAAATTCAATGTAGGTCTTCAGATGCCGTTATTAGAGGGAGCCTTTGTGATTGATGAAGGATTATAAATCCATCTTTATGGTATAACCTTCCTTGCTTTCCAAAAATGATCTCTAAACCAACGACTTTACGAACTCATGGTATGATTGAATGCTCATTTGGAATAATTACATTGGTAATTGGAGTTTTTAAAACCAATTAGTTCCTAGCCAATTTGCATGTCATCATATACATATTCATATGCTGACCTACTATTATACTACACAGCTGACCGAATATTTTGGATATACAACGCGTATCCAATATTAATAAGGGCGACAGAAATGCTAGAATAAAACGAATTAATTCCCGGGATAAATTAACTGTTATATAAATAAACTGGTATGTTAAGTACTAGCTGCGTGGCTGACGACCAAAAAGGATATCGCCACCCCGTCTCAACCCGTGGGGTGCGTAGAAGTCGTCCCGAGGGAATTTAAACCAAAGAACGGTCAGAAGCGTTCTTAATATTATGATCATCTTACTGCGATCGCCAACCAAGCGCGGCAATTATTGCAGATCCCCCCATTCTTTTTTCCAGCAGTGGACGTACTTTGGCTGTCACGGTGGTATTATTCAAACATGGAAATCCCGAACAAAGAACAGCTTGTACTATGGAAACCAGATAACTGATATACCGTTCTTGGTCAGGTTCTGATCCAGCAGTGGACGACTTTCGGCTGACATGATAGGTACTTAATTGTCTGCAACGATTACAATTCTTTTTTTCTTATTTATCCTGTTATCCCTTACTTGCCAATCTGGTTGAAACAAAAGAATAATCTAATATACTAAAAGATATTCATCAATAAATGAAAATGTCTGCACGTGTGGCGCAGCGACTAAGACAGTCGCCTCTCCGTTTTGTGTTGCGGGTTCGAGTCCCGCGCTGGACCACTATTTGTGTCACCCATAAATAGTTGTTCAGAGTCTGGATGTAATTTGTGTCCGTCTATTATATGTTTGTAAAGTACCCCGCGACACAGTCATTAAAAGCCCTAGTGCAGGCGTTATCTTTTTTATAAAAAAAAGATATAGATATACCTGAAACAGAGGCCTGCACACAGCGGAGCAATCCTCATCTTTTATCTGCAAATCTTATCCGTAGTTCAGGTAGGTATACTATTTCTTTTAAGACAAGAGAACCTTAGTCTGCCTTCTTCCCACTTTTGAGAAGCTAGCTCGTTTATATTTTGGTCCAACCAGGCTAGATGCTTCTAGTCTTCAGTTTACATCGTGGTGGCAAATTGAACATGGCATTAATTGTTTTGCAACCTTTCAAGTATTTCTTTCAAGTAATTTCGTGTATTATCTGGGGACAATGTCACACAGATCATCCTAGCCCCAAACTAAGCAAAGCTTGTACTATGGGTACTAGGCGACGATATACATACTTATATAGATAGATAAATACTTAAATACATAGAAAACATCCATGACTCAGAAACAAATATTCATGCTCATCACACAAATATTTGCACTTACCGGGATTCGAACCCAGGACCACCAGCTTCGTAGGCAGGAGCACTACCAACTAGGCTATGGTGACCGTATTAAATGCTATTTCAATCAAAGTTAAAGCTAGTTCAATCAAAACCAAAGAAATAAGGTTTATCACGAAAGAATGAGAAACATGATTTTCTTACGTCTCTGTAATTATTTCAAGTGTATCCTATTTATAATATCCATAAGCTATAAAGGTGTCCATCGGCTCAAACTCGAACGAATTCAGTTTGAAATTTTCGTCTAACTATTCGAAACAAGCTCAAACAGATTAAATTTTCTATAAAAGCAGTATGTGCACATGAAGGATTCTATCTCATTTTTAATACGTTGATCCAGTGCATTTTTATCTTTACAAAATGCACGCATCAGCAGCTACATTTTTCTTATTATCTGGCTTGCATTCCAAGTTACTGGCTGTGCTTGGTGATGTTCGATCTATTCTCATACTGTTGCTTGCGAATCGCTAGCGTTGGCTTCAGATTTCTTGGCGACAAAACGCCAAAACTAACTTTAGGTCACTATACATGATTCTCACACCAGATGTGTGGGATTTAGGCCAACGTTGGGGTCTATGGCCAATAAAGGTTGGTCCAAGCGTAGCCTTAAATTTAAACATAAACGCAAACCACAATGTTATGGCGTGGGACCGTTAGTTCAAAAGCTAGCTTAGGTTGTGAGCTGGCGTTGATTTCTAAGGTCACAAACTTTGACGCCTCTCGATGAGGCGTCGAAGTGCCTCCAGCGTGCATTGGCAAACACCATGTCTAATATAAACTTTTATGACTCATATAAGCCTTCCTTTTCAACCTTTTATGGAAATGGTCAATAAGACCATACAGATTTCCCTTGCTGGTTTAATAACCTTTATACGGGTTTTATGATCTCAAAAATGACACTAAAATAGGTGATAAATAGCTGACCGTACTGAGCCTCTATGAAGTGAGTGCGTCTGTTCGATCTTGTTCCTATGCTTACAGGCCTGTTGGCGTGGTTGGCAAATGCTTGCTTTTCACGCTGGAGACCGTGGGTTCGATTTCCACCCAGGGCAGCTATTTGTGTGCATGAACATGTCTGTTTGTCTTGAGTCTGGGTGTAATTATCTATATAAGTAGTGTTAGCTTGATAAAAAAAAACATAGTATAATTCCAATGAAATATTGCACATTTTCTAATTATTTGGCTATAGATTTGACTAAAACGTGTTAATTATTACGGAAGTTTGTATAAAATTAAATAGTAATTATCTTTCAATTTACCATAAAACATGTTGATTTTAACTTGTAATTTTAGAGTATGTTTATATTTTTATTGTTATAATTATTAAAATTCTTAGTAGCTCTATTTTGACTTCCGACAGTTGTGGCAAAAATAATTTAGTTTGTCATTGATATGACTAGTTGTTTTTTCATTTGATGTTATAATCTAACTCTATATAAATGGCAACACAAGTGTCGACGAGGCAGTGATCGTTGAGCTACGAAGCTCGTTGGTTGTCAGAGTGATAAATTGTGTTTACGTGATAAAGTTAATGTTGAAGAACAGTTTTGTGTTTTAACTTCGGGGAAATTCTAACAATTCAGAAGCAGGGATACCACCATGGATTTCTGGTATATTGATACCACCCTGGTGGGATCATACGCTCACAACAAGGTATGTTAATAATTTATTTTGATTATGCTAATACGATTTTTATATGTGTGATGTGTATTGCAAGAAAGGTACCTACTAAAATTGTGTAGGTATTGATATTAAAGCCCAGAATGTGGCCACACTGTTTGCCTGCTTGTGGCATTCCTAAGATCTCACTATCTATTCCTAACCTCACTCACCCGAGCAATTAGATTAATTAATGAAGTACTCGAAAAGTGGATATATTCTTATGTGATTTGAGTGAATTCGTAAAGATCCTGTTAAGTGTAGTTAGTTACAGGTATAATTCGTTTTAAAATGTAATTAAATAAGGATTTTCTAATTTTAATACCAACACTGGGCACGTTGTTAGATGGGCCATGTATTTGACCGATGCTCCACAAATACAGTTCATATTGGGGTTGCTAAAACAGTCCCCACCTAGACATATTTACTTTGTTTCGGCCCACCTGAGTCCGGAGTCTATTTAGGGACTTCGGGATCAGCCACGGTAATTTATATCCGGGCGGGAGGCTTTCGGAAGGCGTGATAAACTGATCCAGAAATGATTTTGTGACATGATGCCAAATTATATGTCGATTTATTAATAGTGTATCTATGGCTCAAAATTTTTAAGTTTTATAAAAACATCGTATCGCATTTGTCGCTGAATTATATTTTTTTGATAATTTAATTAATTTCTGAGAATTTCGTTTGTAAACTCAAGTTCGCATTCGCTTGTACATTAGGATATGGTACACATACATGGCCGTCTTCTGGAATGCATCACAGCATTGTGCTCATCGGGGATCGTCAAGGCGCAGCTGATCCCGAGTGCGCGTCGAGAATTGTCGAGGTGCAGCCGGTCACGGCCGCGCGCCGAGGCGCAGCAAATCCCGAGCGCGTGGTGAGGCGCGGCCTATCCCGATCGTGTGGTAGCGCCCCGCACTGATAGGCGTGGTTTCGAGCGGCGCAGATCGGGATGGTCACCCTCAAGGCTGAGTCGCAGATGGTTCACGTAACACAACAGATTGATCGTGTCGATGGCTATAGTATCGCCAGCGAGCAGTGTGCAGATGGCACCGTGAGTACATTTATTTCTTTAAACAAAGTACTAAGACTACCTAACCCATAAAGGGGTCTGACCGCTTCTTGTTTCGCAATATGAAATGGTACCTATATCCGCTACCGAACCCCACAGTGAGTGGCCATGGGGCATGGTGCAGTGGAAGTACGTGAAATGTACTGGCCTGGCAGTTTAAGTTGTAGTTTGACAACAGTCTTATTTTCCAAATGGTTTGGAAACCGAACTGAATTTAGCTGTTAACTTTTCAATAAGAGGAGCCCATTGCAATTCTGAGTCTAGATTCATGTCAATCCCCGAAATACGGTTGAATGGGCTAGGTCTAATATTTTTTTATTGAGTGGAACTGTTGGTATAGCATATGTCACATTCCGTAATGAGAATTAGTTACATTTAGTTTTCCCTGCATTTTCCTCTGCAAATAAACTCTTATTGAGTTTATTTGCAGAGGACCATTTTGATATAAGGCTGAGTATTTTATCTTGTTCAATAAGATTTTTGTCCTTCCTGTTTACTGGCACTTTTCTCCACCAGATAAGGTAGGTCGTTTATATATATATTAGAGGTAAAAATAGGTCCAGGATAGATCCCTGGGGCACCCCTATTTTCGCGGGATGACGTTCTCAGCTCGATAAATAGAAAAATACAAAATCGAGAGATGTATCAGTTATTCCCTCGTACTTCAGTTTTAAAATGATCGTTAGATGTTCACCGAAATCGAAAGCCTTAGAGAGATCGCACTTCAGTGAGGTGCACCCCGCGTCTTGGGTCGGGCGGCCCCTTGTAAAGTCAGGCTGTTTGTTATGCAATATCCCATTCGCGTTGGGGTGTGACGACATTTGGCTAAGCATGAGCTTAGTGCTTGGCTAAGTGTTTTGCTTGGGGCTGGCAGAGTTGAGACGGGTCTAGGTTCGTGACTTTCTCACGGCCTGCCTTAAACACAGTCTTACTGATTCTCATTAAGTCTGAAAAACACTATCACTTATACAGCAGTTGAGGATGGCTGAGGAGATTGTGGAAGGGTTTTGTATGATTAATTCAGTGGTTTTAGCAGACAGTCCCCATAAATCTTTTACTATTGAAGGCTTTTATAACGTCTTCACTCGTTGAGAATTGAATTGAATTTAGGCACATTTTGTTTTAAAATTCCTAAATTTGATTTTGTAAGAAGTCTTAAAGAGATTTCTGTTTATTTTTTAGTTAACTCATTATTTATTTTGGCTATTGGTATTTATGATCATAGCGAACATCAGTTACCAAATACTTCTCGGAGACTTGGTAATTGTGTTATCAATGTAGGTTGCAGTTGTGTCATTGTATGCAAGTGTTACTCTTGTGGGCTCAGAGAATAAGCATTAAAGGTTAAAGGACCGAAATGCATCTAAAACTATTTATATTAAAATCACGACATACTAGGACTTTAAGAAAGAATATCCTAAGAATATACTCGATTGTAAATGTAAAGTGCTTTAGATCGGTGGTCGATACACACATTATAATACAATACAATTGCGTTTAAATACATGCTACCTCACATACACGCTCCATAGAGAGAGAGATTAAAAATACGAAGTCCACTTCAACCATTACAATTCATTGAGACTACTTTGGGACATTTGGTTTACCAAAACGACTGATTAGCAAAAGAGGCACCTCATTTCCAAGTTCGAAATTCAAAAGTATTCTAAACTGAAGTAAGGAGTTAAAAATGCAGTTGCTTCACCTAAAGTAAATAGTCAGGGGGAGTGGTATAATCGAACAGTATTGGATTTTTAGCTTCACAAAACCACATAATCATATATATTGTTGTTGGTACATTGTACACATAATTGATGATGGCCTAGATGAGACTCGTAATATTTATACGCATAAGTATATAGTTTAAAGATACATTCATAGGCGCCGTCTTAAAATTTTCTCATGTTCCGTACACTATTTACACAACACATATCTACCCAAATGTATAAATTCAATCCCTGAGTAACCGATAAAAATCAATAAGTCCATTCGATAAAATTAATATTGTCATTATTGGTATCACTCTGAATCACTAATTAACGCCATGGGTATTACTACTATGATCTATTTCACAATATATTTAAAATACCACATATGTACAAGTTATTTTTCAAAATGAGGAATGTCCTATGAATGAGAGTTCCTTTATCATCTGATCACATGAGGATGTACTTTTGGCCATTTATTAATAAACAGTGTCCACAGTTGATCACAATCAATAAAATCCGTAAATCGTCTGCACACATACGAAGGGCTTTTTAAGTCTTTCCATAGCAGAATAGGCAAAAATTATCCTATTATATGATCAGATTCAGTCTGAAACACAAAGATAAAACTGGCATATTATGTGTGGAATAATTAAAAAATGAAAAACAATTTAGCTGGATAGATTCTATTGGGTATAGTGAGTTACTCTTATTACTAAATAAGAAAGTTTAAATACAAAAATTCTAAACCGTCACTGCTATGAGCGTGAGTGTTAATAATTACTGGAAGTGCAAGTATGCACGTATGAAAGTTAACTGCTATGACCAAATATGAATTTTTAGGTGCAATGTGCACATTAAAATATAAACAGCTATGAGTTAATGTTAATTTTGAAGTGCAACGTGCACAAAAATATATATATTGTCCTCCTTATAGATTTCTATAACGGCGACCCTTCGAAATCACTTTTGTTTGGTGTGTCTTTAGATGGCTAGCTAGACCGAACTTAGTTTTGAATTTTCGGTCACAACTAGAAAAATAAAGTTGGCCTGCCATGTTGTATGAACCTATACGTGTAGGTGGGCTTAGGCTGCTCTTTGCGTATTTGGCGTTACTCAGTTAACGATGTGTGGCGCTTTTCTTTCAAAACATCTTATGTTTTAGTAAATTGTAGTACCCCAAGACAAACTGTGTAGAGAGAGCCTCTCCCAACCTGTAGGGTCAATAGCGCCAGCGTTCAGATGCCTCTTGAGTACATCCTTATAGCGGAGATGTTGACCACCTTGTTTCCGCTTACGTTCTGCCATCTCAGAGTATAAATACTGCTTTGGTTAACGGTTGTCTTCCATGTGGAGTACGTGACCACACCACCTGAGCTGACGCTGCAAGAGCAGGGCTTTGATGCCATACATGTGGAACGACGCAAGACTTCCGTGTTGGGAACATGGTCCGTAGCATGTTCAAGATCGACCTGAGACACCTTAGGTGAAATGTGTCTAGTTTCCTAATATCTGGTTTGTAAAGGCACCATGTTTCTGCGCTATATAGAAGACAAGGTAAGGCTAGTGCCTTGTAAACACTGATCTTTGTCTCTAACTTCAAGTCATCATTAAGGCATCTAAAGGTTGAAGCGGCGTTTGCAATGCGCGATGGTATCTCCGATGCCAGGGAGATATTGTCATGTCGTATGGTACTTCCAAGATATTTAAACTGTCTGACTTCTTCTAGTGGATTCCCATCTAGATTAAGTGTGGTTTTATCAGTTTCACCGCCTCGGGGTGGTTGTTTAAGGACTTGCGTCTTGGAAGCATCGTTCAGGATGAGGAGATCAGAGGAGCATCGGAGCAATCGTTTTGAAGTGCAAGGTGCACAAAATCATATAAGCCGCTATGAGCGAAAATTACTTTTAAAGTGCAAAGTGCACAAAATCATATAAGCTGCTGTGAGTTAACGTAACTTTTGAAGTGCAAGGTGCAAAAAATCACATGAGCCGTTATGAGTGAACATAACTTTTGTAGTGCAAGGTGCACAAAATCATGTAAGCCGCTATGAGCGAACATTACTTTTGAAGCGCCATGTAATGTTAATTATTTTGTGATAAATTAATTAAAATATAAACCGCTACGATGAAACATTAGTTTTGAAGTGCAAGGTGCACAAAATCATATAAGCCGCTATGAGCAAACATGAATTTATAATCTTTTTGTCAATAATAGGATATGTTGTAAAATGTTAATTATTTTGTGATAAATTAATAAGTTAATGTAAATATAAACCGCTATGAGCGAACATTAGTTTTACAGTGCAAGGTGCACAAAGTCATATAAGTCGCTATGAGCGAACATTACTTTTGAAGTGCAAGGTGCACATTACTTTTGAAGTGCAAGGTGCACATTACTTTTGAAGTGCAAGGTGCACATTAGTTATGAAGTGCAAAGTGCACATTACTTTAGAAGTGCAAGGTGCACATTAGTTATGAAGTGCAAAGTGCACATTACTTTAGAAGTGCAAGGTGCACATTAGTTATGAAGTGCAAAGTGCACATTACTTTTGAAGTGCAAGGTGCACATTACTTTTGAAGTGCAAGGTACACATTACTTTTGAAGTGCAAGGTGCACATTAGTTATGAAGTGCAAAGTGCACATTAGTTATGAAGTGCAAAGTGCACATTACTTTTGAAGTGCAAGGTGCACATTACTTTTGAAGTGCAAGGTACACATTACTTTTGAAGTGCAAGGTGCACATTAGTTATGAAGTGCAAAGTGCACATTACTTTCGAAGTGCAAGGTGCACATTACTTTTGAAATGCAAGGTGCACATTACTTTTGAAGTGCAAGGTGCACAAAATGATCTAACCCGCTATGAGCGAACATTTCTTTTATTATAGGCACAACATTATGTAAGTCGAGAGTAATTATGAACAGCTATGATTATATTTTACTTTTGCAGAGCAAAGTGCCCTATAACTGAAATAGCCCAGTTATGTAATTGTAGATTGGTGAAAATTATTAATGTATTCAGTGTCTGTGTAATTTTTTATGATTTAATAATAGTATGTTTGCTGTGTGGTCATCGCCCCGGCTCATCCCGTGTGGAGCGTGGAGGTCATCCGAGGGAGTACCCGCCGGGGAACGGGCAGCGGCGTTTTCCTGTGAACTGTGGCCATCAGACTAAGATCGCAAGCCCGTTTGCCGGGCGTGGCGATTGTGGCGTGTCCTCCCGCTCTTTAGGGGGCTGTTGTCCGGTGGGCGTGTTTTGGCTGCCGTGGTGGTGATAATGATGATAATGATGATGATGATGAATTAGTATTAGTATAAGATCAAATATGCTTCAAAATCTTTTCATTGTCTTAAATGTGTAATTCCAATCAATTCTTATAATACAATTCGCGAGGACGCGAAAGTAGTCAGGATGGGCGATTGTTAGCTTGATAAAAAAAACATAGTATAATTCCAATGAAATATTGCACATTTTCTAATTATTTGGCTATAGATTTGACTAAAACGTGTTAATTATTACGGAAGTTTGTATAAAATTAAATAGTAATTATCTTTCAATTTAATCAAATCAAATCAATCAAATCAAATTTATTTTGTGAACATAGGTTATAAATACAGGTGATATTGATAATAACATAAAGTACATCCATGTTCTGCCTGTTAGGCATACCTAATTATATAAATAAAAAAAAACACTACTACACTGTATTTCTATACATGCACTTAACCCAAAACTAATTATAAAACCAAAGCCAATTTAATTGTACAATAAATAATACTATAACGTGTCAAAATTAATCTTAAATTGAATGTCATACTTAAATATTTAAAATGAAAATGTCATAATAATTAACTATAAATTTAACTTGTCAATAAGATAGTCCTTTACACTATAATATGCTTTTTTTACAAGAAAACTTTTCAATTTATTTTTAAAATCCTGTAAATTGGAACAATTTAATATTTCCCCTGGAAGATGGTTGAATATGCGTGGTGCCATACAAAAAACACTATTGCTAAATACCATAAAACGTGTTGATTTTAACTTGTAATTTTAGAGTATGTTTATATTTTTATTGTTATAATTATTAAAATTCTTAGTAGCTCTATTTTGACTTCCGACAGTTGTGGCAAAAAATAATTTAGTTTGTCATTGATATGACTAGTTGTTTTTTCATTTGATGTTATAATCTAACTGTATATAAATGGCAACACAAGTGTCGACGAGGCAGTGATCGTTGAGCTACGAAGCTCGTTGGTTGTCAGAGTGATAAATTGTGTTTACGTAATAAAGTTATTGTTGAAGAACAGTTTTGTGTTTTAACTTCGGGGAAATTCTAACTGTAGGTATTTACAAAAGAAAAGTAGTATGGAAACCACATAATGTACAAGCTCTTCTTAGTTTGAGATCAGGTGGCCGAATATAAATAATGTCCCAGGATATTATTTATTATATTTATTTAGAGACCAAAAGTGCAAAAGTTATATATACAGACAGACAGACATCGGAGTCTTAGTGATAGAGACCCGGTTTCTCTTTGGGTATGGAAGCCAAACAATAGAAAAATAAAGCATGCTTTGTAATCCAGCTAAAATGGAACATTAAGAAACAACCCATATACCTACTTCGTCCAGAAGAAATATTTCAGTACTATATAATCGGTCTAATTTATATGCAGATAGACGTAGTGCACTAATAGCACCGACTAACACGAGGCTTTAAACTGAGGATGGAACTTAATGTAAGCATTATCTCCTAAACTGAACTGTCGCACCAGAACAATAGCCCGCAACAAGGCTAAGCCAAAGGCTTGTTAATAACTCAGCCGTTTCATAATAGCGCGTAAATATCATGTGGTGAATGGTCCGCTCCAGGGGTTAATGCTATAATCACTAGTCGCTGCTTGATTCTTGAATGGGCAACTGACTATTTAGAGTCAATTCCAAATTGAATCCTATTTACATATACGTAGAAACTAGTTTTTGAATTAATTAAAATGGTCGATTGGCTAAAAGAAGGTATCCAGTGGGGCCACGTAACGCAAAATGATGACTTTAATACACTAGGCGGGTACACACTGTCTAGCCATATATCTATACGACACGATATTAAGCATGTAACTATAAACGTAATAAACATGTGGAAGGGTTGTAGAGTTCATAATGGGGATAAGTATGAGGAGAATTATGAATTTCTGACGACGTAACAATTTACAAATTATTAGAGTATGTAGTATTATTTTTTTTTTCAACTGCTATTTTAAAGCATTGCTATGTTAAAACACATTAATATCTGCAGTTTGTTTCTATTATGACAGTATTTAATTTACTTTAGCGATATATATGGTCTTATAAACAACGTACGGAGCGTTGTCTATAAGTGCATACTTAAGAGAAGTGAAAGGCGGTTATGTACGTGCTGCTTTTATTGGCGCTCTAATCTATCGTTTCGCACACACCGTACGTCGCGATCGCATTCGCTCTAGTCACACGTTCATAACATTTATTGTATTGGCACTAGTTACCTAAGTGTTAGAGTTGTTCAAGACCTCTGACATGTCTTAACGACTGTTGTCTATCAACTACAACCGGGACCGACAGGTGCATACATGCACATACACTCCAAAGCAGGAGGAGGCTCAGAGGTTACCCCACTTCAGCTGTCATTCATCTATGTAATGTGAAATAACCATATGCCGTATGAAAAAAATATAAAAAATCTGTCTTCACGTAGAAATAATTTTTCTATTTTTTTATGAAGGCTGCAAACTGAGTTTCTATAACTCTGTTTGTGTTCAATGTATATTTATTATTCTTCACATGTTAACGGGAGCTGATACTTTAACATTACAGTTACACATATTTTACATCAAACCATTAATTATTATTTTCGGTCTCATAGTTAGTGTTTTTACCTACTAGACGTTTATGTTACCTTACCTTTACCTTACCTACAAGAACAATAAGTACCATTGTTGTTGATCTACTGATCGGTTTTGTGTTGTTTCATTCATTGAGACTGATAAAAGTCATTAGGCAAAGAATCAGTACTTTGCTTAAAATCTGATTTAAATGTTCAGTGAGGTAAACAGACATACGTTTTTTTTAAGACAACGCCTGCAGTAGGAATCAAATCCCTGTGTCGCGGGGTACTTTACAAACATGTAGTAGACTGTAGGTTCCGGTTTTAAATGTTAGATAACAGTCGATAAGCCGGGGCTTGCTGCGTGGCTTGACCATCTCTGACACTAGAATAATCATGGCCTTTACGATAAATAAAGAAGAAAGAATATGTAGGTAATCAACATATAACCATAGGTAACCAACAATATATACCTACAGACGATATTTAAATACTTAACTCATAAATACCATTTTACGTAGTTCACGAAAGAGCACCACAATTCACACATCGTTTTCGCTTTAGATACCGTTGTCTGAAGTTTCTCACAGGTACAGTTAAACTCTACGAATAGTTTGTGAATTTGCTACCGACCAGCTGTTTCCGAAGCGGTTCTGCGCTACCGGTTTGAATAAACATTTTGAACTAAAAAAGTGTTAGTTTAGTACAACTTGCACTGAGTAAGTTCGTGAAAGTTGCAAACGTTGGCATTCGGCTAGACTTTTTTAGGAAGTGCAATGAGTTGTATCGACAAAGCTAATTTTACGACTGTGAATCTGCCTGTGATGAAACAATAGTAGTATAAGTCGTATAAGAAAACGTTTATAAGATTAAAAGAAAGGAACTTAGGACTATATCATCCTGGTTAATACAGCGTCTGTATTCTCACAGAGACAGAGAGAGACGTGGTCGCTCACTATGGGCCTTATCAGGCGGCTCAAGGTCACCCAAAGAGCAATGGAAAGGGCTATGCTTGGAGTTTCCCTGCGAGATCAAATCAGAAATGCTGAGATCCGCAGGCGAACACAAAGGATCTGTGGGGTCTATCTGTTAAGACTGTTTCATCAATTATTACTATAATCGCCCCACACTTAGCTACTGTGTTCAATTGCTGTGTTGCATCAGGTGTATTTCCTGACTTGATGAAGTATAGTAAAATCATTCCTTTGTTTAAAGCTGGTGATACTTCAGACCCTTCAAATTTTCGACCTGTTTCCGTGCTGCCCACTCTTAGTAAAATATTTGAAAAGCTTATGCTTAGCCAGCTGCTCAGACACTTTAATATACATAATTTACTACACCGGAAACAGTTTGGATTCACAAAGGGTTGTTCAACCATAGATGCAGGGGTCAACTTATTAAAAAGTATATTCGCGGCGTGGGAAGACTCGCAAGATGCATTAGGTATCTTTTGCGATTTGTCCAAAGCGTTCGATTGCGTTCATCATGATACTCTGGTCAGAAAATTACACCACTACGGTATTAGGAACAAGGCTCTCGAACTTCTGACTTCTTACTTGGGCAATAGAATTCAGAAGGTCGAAATAAACGGTAAAATATCTCCGGGATCTCCAGTGGTAATGGGCGTCCCACAGGGGTCAATTCTGGGCCCATTTTTGTTTTTAATTTATATAAATGACTTACCTTACTACGTAAGGGATAAGCATGAGATTGTGTTGTTTGCAGATGATACTTCCCTGACGTTCAAAATAAACCGACAATTAAGCAATTTTGACGATGTTAATGATGCAATCTCTAAAGTTGTTCATTGGTTTAATGCCAATAATCTTGTGCTTAATGATAAGAAAACTAAAGTCATTAAATTCACTACACCGAATGTGAAACAGGCGACAACCAATGTACAACTTAATGGAGCTAGGTTGGACCCTGTTGAATCAACTGTGTTCTTGGGTATCACTATTGACTCAAAGCTACAATGGAGCACACAAATAGAAAAACTGTCCGGCAAATTAAGTTCTGCAGCATATGCAGTGAAAACTATTAGACGGCTGACTGATGTTGACACAGCTAGAATGGTTTATTTCAGTTATTTTCATAGTGTAATGTCCTATGGAATTCTTCTCTGGGGTAGCTCTGCTGACATTGACACCATATTTATATTGCAAAAAAGAGCTGTAAGAGCTATCTATAATCTTGGCCCGAGAGTGTCTCTAAGAGAAAAATTCAAAGAGGTCAACATTCTAACTGTACCATCTCAGTATATATATGAAAACTTACTATATGTGCATAAAAATATCGATTCCTTCTGTAAAAGGAGCGATACACATAATGTAAATACTAGATATAAGAATAATCTCATACTGCATACTACCCGTCTCCACAAAATAAGTAACTCTTTTATGGGGCAATGTATAAGATTCTATAACAAACTTCCCAATGATATTAGAGAATTGTCTACGAATAAGTTTAAAAGAATTATTAAAGCCAAATTGTGTAGCAGGGCATATTACAAAATTTCTGATTATTTAAGTGATAAAAGTGCTTGGGATGGAGTTGTTCTGAGTCAACACACATGATTGTAATTAATCTTAAGTATATTTTATTTTAAAAAAGGATTCCTACTGAGTTTTCTGGCAGTGTTTCTCAGTAGCTGCCACGTCATGCACTGCACGGTAGGGTAAAAAAAATATGACGATTCCACATAAATGTAAAATTTTTACGGAATAAACTTACTTTGACTTTGAACCAAAGTAACCGACATAGCCCAAAGAATTGCCAAACTGAAGTGGCAGTGGGCAGGGCACATAGCTCGTAGAACTGACGGCCGATGGGGCAGAAAGGTTCTCGAGTGGCGACCACGAACCGGAAGACGCAGCGTGGGCAGGCCTCCTACACGGTGGACCGACGATCTTGTGCGGGTCGCGGGAAGCCGCTGGATGCGGGCAGCGCAGGACCGGCTATTGTGGAGATCCTTGGGGGAGGCCTTTGTCCAGCAGTGGACGTCTTTCGGCTGATATGATGATTCTCACAGATACTGTTAAAATAATTTGCTTAAGAGCGTTAATTTTAACAGCATCATAGTTTAACGCTAAAAAGATTCAGTTTGCGGTTCCGATTTAATCGCAAGGCAGAGGGTAGACATTTGACAGTTGTCCGGGACTTGCGACTCAGATGGAAGCACATGGAACTTTTTAACTCTGCAACAGTACTCACTTTCAGTATCTAATACAATTTATGACCACGAGGATGCTGCGAAGTAACTAAATTGTAATAATAGACGACAAAGTCACAATCCTCGATTTCCAAGTTGCTGACGCGAACAAACATGAACTGATACATAT
The DNA here is from genome assembly GCA_951640165.1 of Pseudoips prasinana. Classification (NCBI taxonomy): domain Eukaryota; kingdom Metazoa; phylum Arthropoda; class Insecta; order Lepidoptera; family Nolidae; genus Pseudoips; species Pseudoips prasinana. The sequence goes on from OX621239.1 coordinate 14,838,339, forward strand.
TGATATTTCCGTTTGGTTTTGTGAATATCGTGATCCAATATGATATCGGTTTGCATTGCTCACACTATAGAATTCACACTAATGCATGCTCTGAAACATTACATTCCATTTTGGGACGTATTCTTTGTAGCTATAAAAGTATTTAATGGATGAAAAAAACATTTAATGGTGTTTTGAAACAGGGTTAGCATTAACTTTTGAAATTGTCAAGTAAATTAGCTATTATCGGAAGTTACTAAACATTTTGTAGTATCCATTGAGGTAAAAAAGTGACGCCAAATAATTTCCTTTATGAAAGTCGGAAGAACATTAAATTTATGTTAAATGACTTGATACATTTGAGTTTAAGAGTCATTCTTTCCAGCCATTTTCTCGACTTGGCCAATATTTTAACACTATATAGATATCTGCCGCAACTGTGACCGGTCGTTTAATTTTGGTGGATAAGCCTATTTTGTCGACATTTGTAATTAATAAACAAGTCAATTTTTAAACTGTCTGAAGAATTTTTTAGTGTCATATGTTTCGCGAAAAAAATTAACGTGTTACTGGAAATTTTAGGAAAAATAATTTAAATAGAAGTTTCTATTAATAGAGTTTTTTTATAAACTTTTGTTTGTAAATTTTGGTATAATATATTCAGTAATATAGTTTTATTTATTAACTTGTATTAATCCTCAGGCAGGCCCCAGGCAGTCTTCAGTAAGTATTCTTAATATACCTTCAAGTTAAGGATATTTTAACAAGCCACCCAAATCAATCAACCCTAACATAAAGCGGTGCACAAGACTTTATGAATATTTTCCCAACTATGAGATTACTCTATTAATAATATCCCTTCCTCAAAACTTCATTCTATTTTTTTAGATAAGTCAGTAAGGTTTTATAAAAACACGGTAATGCATTATGTAAACTGATAATATGCGAAGTTTCTTAGTCCACATAAAAAGTGAAAAACCTAGTAGTGAGTAAAATGAAAGTACTTCTCTTTGACTATAAAATCGTCACCCGTCTTGGAGATGAGCTCCACCACTGGCGGTTAACTTAAATTAATTTATAATGAATTTGAGATTAAGTCATCTACTGTGAAAGTTAATAGTCTGAATTTTTGCAGAAGTTTTCTCCTCTACGACGAAAATACTCCGGCAGGACGCAAATTGTTAGGAAATGATCTTATTCTAAGTTTCGTAAGGGTCATTTGAGTTTCAGTAATCCGTCCATTAAGATTTCTCTCAAGGTTCCGGATTATACCAACAAATTAAATCAAGACAAGCATAAACAGCTATGTAAGTACAAAATATACAGTGCGCGTCATTTGAGACCTTTCTGTTGGTGTCTTAATGTTACTGTGACAAATGACTGCCCAAATGAACGGGTATTAAGCGGAGTACTACCTTCTTATTGGTGAAATACAATCGAGATTTTGTCATAACTTTATGTTAGGTGAGTTCAGGTAGAACTACGAGGGTTCAATGAAGAGACTAAGACGTCAGATTATAGTGCAAGAACTAAACATAGTTTTTTAGAGATTAACCTAGGAATAGTAAATAAGTCAGAATTAACAGCACAAATATGGTTTGAAGGCGATATTCACATTATACATATATCGTAAGAGCTATTTTACGCGGTATATGTATAACGTCAAATGTAGCGTTGAGCGTCGCGTTAAATGCCACGCTCAACGCTGCATTTGACGTGTATTACTGTAGACGAGTTGGGGACTGTGAAGTCATTGAAATATCGAATGTCATCCAAAACAATGCTTTCCCAGAAACTAAGCTTCACGAGCTTACGAACGTCTTGGTCTAGAAACTTAGTTATAAGTGGGTACTATTGAAGTAGTAGTTTAGCTGAGGCTAAACTATTCTCGGCCCCGTTAAATTTATTACTTTTGGATAAAATAATGCACGAATTAGTTCTTTAACATTTCGTTTACCTTTTTAGCATTAGTTACACCAAAATAATAGTTATTAGTTATATATATAATATCCTGGGACATTATTCACACACGGCCATCAGATCCTAAACTAAGCAGAGCTTGTACTATGGAAACCGGATTACAGATATGCTATATATACTAGTTTTCTTTTGTAAATACATAATTATATAGATCATTACACCCAGACTCAGGACAAACAGACATGTTCATGCACACAAATATCTATCCTGGGTGGGAATCGAACCCACAACTTGCGGCGTGAAAGGCAAGTATTTTACCAACGACGCTAACAGGCCCGTCAATATACTATTAGTATAGAGCTTCTTCTGCTCGAGCTCAAGCAAACTTTACAAGGTTAAGTTTGCTTGAGCTCATTTATTCGATAAATCGGCAAAAAAGCTTTTATTTAATTCTAAATGTTTTTTTTTAGCTTTTCATTAAAAAAAAGATTAGGTTAAGATTTCTTGACTTTCGACTTTCCATAGTAGTGTTAAGGCTTTTAACGTTCGGTGCCGTTGAGCTCGTAATACATTCGGGTATTTGCTCCCAGAGACAAGACCGCGTTTATTTACAATAAAAAATGGACCTATTTCGTTCTTTAGATGAAACTTTTCATTGCAGCTTAGTAGGTGCGTGACTAACGTGGTTAGCGGTGATTTTTAAATAATTGTAGGGTCAAACCCCGCATAGAATAACTATGTGGGTCCCATATACAGCTTTTCATAGTCTAGGTACGTTTTGTTTTGTGGCGCAGTCGCTGTGCCGGACTGGCAGGAGTCGGGTACGTGTCCCGAACATCTGGGACATGGCGCAAAAGGGAGCACCGGAGCAGCATACCCGCGTTCCCGGGGCTCCCCCATTAGGCGCCAAGAGAAGTCCACGGCAGGTAGGTTTAGTCGGTGCGAGTCCGACATACCCACCCGTAGACACTTTTTGCGGGTGGCATGCATAGGCATTCACCCTGCCTTATCAAAAAAGGGTTAGTTAGGTTAGGTTTTGTGTCCGGAAATCACATGTGATGGGAGAAGTCTAGTGTACTAAAATATAGGTCTTAAGAAACTCCAGATTTAGTTTCTAACCATGCCAAATCTCTTATCATTTCTGGAAATAAAATTAAAAAAGAACTGTTTTATTCGTGTTTCGTTTGTTTAAAAATTTCCCGCGATAAAGGGATTTATTTTCTTAGTATGGGAGTCTTGTATTACTTAATTATGTGTTGTTTTCTACGAAAAGAAGAAAAGTGCACATCAAATAATTGTATACAGCAAAAATTTTATTAATAATAATATCCTGGGACATTATTCACACACGGCCATCTTATCCAAAACTAAGCAGGGCTTTCACTATTTTAATAATTAAAGTTAATGATACTTTTATTATCTCGATTTTGCAACACATATTGTAGTGCACAAAGCACAAACACAGATGTACTTTCTTTGCCCTTACGTTATACACTATGTAATGTGTGGTATTGTATGAATTCGGACGATGTAGGGCAATGAGATAACAATTTTTTTAATCATCCTTTCCGAGTAATGTTTTTTAAGTAGTCTAGTCTTGTTATTAATATATTTGAATGGTTAATTTTATTATCTTTGATTTGTTGTAGCTGTCTACATCCCGAATAGCTGAAACATTAGAAAAAACAGTATAAGGAAAAATTCAGTTTCGCGTAATGTTGTACGGCACAGTTTTTGGTGATATCTTGAAGGCGGATTGACTGATATCGATAGCTTTTTTTTTGTCATAACCTTGAAAAGATTCCTCGTGTATTGAGAAGGAAGGTATTACTCCATTTCTGATAACCTATCATTTATAAAGTTCGAAAATATTGGACTTAATTTAATTTTACCTAAAACTTTTTAATTTTAATCGTTTCGTTTTGTTCTTATTTCACCGAAGTCACGTCTGCCACTGTATCAGTTAGCCTATTATTAATTCGTTTTTTTCGTTTCTCCGATGTTTCATTTGGTCGACTTTTCAGTTACACATAGCTGAAATAACATTTATTCGAAGGATTGTGTTTCCAAACATTCATTGTACCACTATTTTAATTACCATATTTTCATTTCACCAAACGCCTAGAAAGTTTGCGCACATTATTTCTTATTTTTTCTGTTGCTGCTGCATGCAAGCAGGCATACAGCATACAAGCAGGCATGGAGCTTGCAAGCAGGCATGCAAGCAGGCACGCAACATGCAAGTAGGCATGCAGAACGCTTGCAACATGCAGTAAGCATTGTTTCTGTCACGGCTCCGGCGCTGCGGGGTTTGGGCAGGCCCACGCGAGCTTATCGTCGTAGATGGTTTAAACGCTCACCACCGCAGCTTTAGCTTCAGCAGCGGCGGCGGCAGCCCTTCAAACATCTGCTCTTCCTCCTACGCGGGATTAAGTAACACTCTAGGGGTAGGGCAAACAAGACTGTGTGGAGTCAGTTTTGCAGCGATTCCTTTCAGTCACGAAATATACTACTAAGAATACTACCAAGTCCGTCTATATATTTATGACCAATATACAGTAAAATGTTATTTTGGTGTGGTGAAAATATGGCAAATAAAGCATTTGACAAATGAAAAAGAGTTCAAAAAAGACTTCGGCCAATAGCAAAAATTTATTAAATCGGATTCGATTATATGAAAATATGTCAAATAATGCATATAGCAAAAAAGACCGACGTCTATTTTGCTATATGCATTATTTGACATATTTTAAATTAACAACAACAACAACGACAAATTTTCAATAGTTTTCAGTAAAATGAAAATCGAACAAAAATAAATCGGTAAAGTGATCGGTTCCCCTGATAACTACATGACAGCGATATGACTGCATAAACGGCTGACTCGATTTTGATAACATTTTTGTTGTATTTAAAAAAAAAAAATAGTATGTGTTATAAGTTACAATAGCGTCAGTTATCTGGTTTCCATAGAACTCTACTAAGCTTAGGATCAGATGGCCGTGTGTGAATAATGTCCCAGGATATTACATGTATGGTTTCAATTTAGAGTTGAACCCGACAGAAAGCGCTGCAATCAAACTCCACGTTCTTATTATATTACAAAGGAAGAACAATGTCTGCCAGGACTGCTAGTAAACAAATTAAAACAATATTGAGACAATTAGTCAATGTCCTTGAATTACGCAAGAGAATTTATTAGAATAAAGAATGCCAGGCCAAGTGAAAAGTTATGACTTGGAATCATGGTGCGTTATTCGCCAAGTACTTCGCCGTTTTATTACACAAATATTTATACCAATGTAGGCAACTAAACTATGTTTGTACAATGCTGGCAAAGACCCAACTTTTCGCCTTGAATAAGTCAAAGGTGCTAAAGATGTATATTTGATAATCAAGACAAAACAGATCCTTACCCACATAACGCCCAAGAAACTGTTAAGATGAACTAAGTGAACATAAATAGAAGCATTTACGACATAATCTGGCTATAAGCCTCCCATACGCATAACCGTTTACTTATGACACCATACTCATAATTATACAGACTATGGTAAATTTGAGGCAAATCCTTATGAAGTGGAAGGATGTTGTTGAATATTATCATATCGTACAATAATGCCGTGTGGTGACGGCATAGAATATCATCACCACATCTCGTCACATCGTCCGAGGGAATATCGTCCTACTATAGAACGGGCAGCAGCGCTTTTCTGTGAACTATGACCATCAAACTGCGATCGCTAACCCGTCTGCCAAGAGGGGCGATTTTGGCATATCCCCGCATTCTTTGGGGAGGCTTTTGCCAAGCAGTGGACGTACTTTGGCTGATATATAGTACAATACTTTTGTCGCTAAATAATTCGTTTAGACACTTACTTACTTACTTATCGTATGGGCAGTGGTTACCTTAGTGTCAAAGTTGTTCCAGCTGCCCGGTAGGCCTTCGGCATGGCTTAACGACTGTTGTCTAATGGCTACAATCGGGACCGACAGCTTAACGTGCCCTCTGAAGCACGGAGATGCTCAGAAATTAAACCACTTTGGCGGTCACCCATCTATGGACTGACCACGAGCCTAGTTGCTTAACCTCGCCGATCATCTAGCTATGAGCGCCTATGAGTTTAAGCAATTACTATTTTGGTAACTGATATATACATGGACTGCGTACAAAGTAGATCGCCTGTGTCGCGTAGATTGTCGAAACTACTGGTTTACTGCTTTTAAGTTTCGCTAAATTTCAATTATCTTTATTACATAGATACCTCTACTCAGTTTGACCTAAATCAGCAATTGAAATAAACTTCTTACAAGTATTATTAAACAATATCTGTGTTTCAAGACGTATATTGCGTCTGTCGGATTAGTCACTAGAGGAAAAAAAGAATGTATTGTAATAATATTTTCATTTAATTTAATTTATTCAATAAAGTATAAATATTAATATTAATTTGTGTCTCAATTACTTACTATTAATTACATTGTGTCTCAATTACTTAATTAATTACTTACAAACTTAAGAATAAAATAACATAACAATAATCTCACATAAAATATTAAATAAAACTATCATCAAATACATAGTTAATAATAATGTCAATTAAAATAACACTAATATTATAAAGGCGAAAGTTTGTGAGTGTGGGACTGTGTAAGTGTGTATGTTTGTTAGTTCTTCACGTCTAAACGGCTGAAGCGATTTTAATAAAATTTGGTATGGAGTTAGCTGACACCCTGGATTAACACATAGGCTATAATTTATAAAATGTAATGCGAGTAAAACCGCGAGGCGCAGCTAGTCTTAAATAAGTGTCAAATAAACTTCTACTTTACAAGTCAATATAATAGCGATCATAAATCATCGGTAGAATAATAAACCTTTCCAAAAGGCAAACCTTTAATTTTGATTTGAAATGCTGGCAATATAATGTAGATTTTTAATCAATGGGTAACTTACTTAATATATTTACAGCTTTGTAGTGGAAGTTTGACTACATTGGGGACAGGAGCTTTGTTTGGCTAGAAATCTTTTCTTCTCGTTTTCTTCCGTACTTGCCTCAATTCATCCGATGCTTTCGATTGAATAAGAAGTGATAACTACTTTTCATTTATTTATTTAAGCTTATAGCTAAATGCTCTCACCCGTCCGTAAGTGATCGGCGAGGTTAAGCAACTAGGATCGCGGTCAGTCCGTAGATGGGTGACCGCCAAAGCGGTTTAATTTCTGAGCGTCTCGTAAGCTGTCGATCCCGGTTGTAGTCATTTGACAACAGTCGTTAAGCCATGTCAGAGATACTGGGCGGCTTGAGCAACTCTGACACTAGGGTTACCACTACCCATATGATAAGCAAGCATTTAAGCATTGAGCAAGAAACAATATGTAATTTAATTTGCGGCATAACAATGTCATAAAAAACATTATTTATACATACTTACGCCCGAAATTAATAAACGATCCTAATCCATTTTATGCTATCTACGATAGCAATTTCGATCCATTTGTCTATTAAACTGTGCCAATAAAGCATCCACAGATTGAAAAAGCAATATTTCCGAACGAGCGATCTTTGGGAGGACGGATCATAGAAAAAGATAGGCCTCTGTACTAAAATGAGAGGTTGCACGTGCCAATAACCAATCCATTAATTTTGACATAAGCTTAGATAGCCAAAACAATCTAAAGTTGCAATCCTAGAAATTCGGTGGATTGACAATTGGTTCTAAAGATAAAATTGGTGAAATAGTTCATTATATTCCAAAATAGCTTTGCATATAAATAATAAATAAAAAGAATATTTTTTTTGTTTACAAAATAGGCGGCAACAACTTCACGTCACTGTTTAAATTATTTGTAAAACAAACACAGCAATCAATAATAAAATTATTGCCAATCATATCAGAAGCCATTATAGGTATTATATTTATTAATAAGTAATTATTTGTATATTAGTTATAAATGCTTTGCAACAAAAACAAACAACCAATTTACTGCTTGTTTGTTCTTGATCCGATCGGCGACCACGGCGCCGGCGTGCGTTTTGCTTGTCAAATTTTGATACGTTCCGTTCCACCAAAACATAATGTTTGACCAATTAAGTTTAATTTTATTATTATTTACCCTAGTCGTCTAGTAAAACATTTTAACCTAGCTATAAATAAGTCAGTATTGATGACTTATCTTTAATATCATTAAAAAAAAATTCATCTTAAATTAAATGGTATAATATGTGTCCTGAGTTACCGAGTTCTGCATAAAACGGAACGCTGCAGAGGGAAAGGATCGCACCCCGATCTCTCGGCAAAAAATGGATGGATTGATATGTTTTGTTATTGGCACGCAGGTAAAGATCAAGATAGCGATAGAGCTAATCTAGAGATAGGACTGACTGACAGATTGCGGATCGTTTATTAATTTCGGGCGTTAGACATTATTTATACATAATAAAACATAATTTTTGACTAAACCTTTGTCAGCCAAACAAATTATTATTTATTACTAATTTATATAAAGTATCAAATTCTTTATTATTATCGCATTCAACGTCGCGTAGTTAGTTCAAATCGTTGTACAGTGACGGAGAACCTATTGATTGCCTTAATCCTCTAGTCCTGCGGAGTAACGAAGCGACTCTATTTCCATTAATTCCAACTACTTGAAACTTAAAATGATTAAGATGTTAATTACATAATTGCAAGTTGTAATATAGAGTATTAATTTTATTCTCTTCTAAAAAAGTTTAGTTACTTAATCTTAGTTTTTCGGCATTTATTGGCGCCTAATGATGATCGTTTAGTCTACTCTCGACCCCTCGACCCCCATTAAATAATGTGTCCACTGGACCCCCAACTATAGTTTACTCTCGACCCCCAAGGGTCGAGAATGGATTTTATTTTCCAGTCAAGTTTTAGTTTCCTCTCTACCCCCATTAGTACACTTAGGAAGATAAATCATTCATCAGTCTACCGTATAGTTGCATACGGTAGACTGATGAATGATTTATCTTCCCTCAATATAATTTGTATAATTCTTAAGTAATTTGCGTTTTAGTAATTATCAAGTAATAGATGCACGCGGAAGTTCTATTTGGGAACATATCCGATATACCAACCACAAGTGATAATAGGGCGCATTTAAAATTTATTACTTCCCAAAGAGGAGGACGTGTACTGCTTCTGGAAGGTCATCAATACCATTTCAAGAAAAAGTTTTAATACGGAACATCATATTGGTGGTGTATTAATAGGCCTACTTGCCACGGTATACTGTGACAATATTAGAAACGGAACACGTAGCTTTATGTACAGTTTTGGCATATCTTCCTCTAGAAGAAATTGATAATGGATTTCTTTATATCATGGAAGACAGTCCAGATGAACAGTGTGTGAAAGAATTGAACGATTATTTCGTAAAACAATGGTTTGAAAACCGACTCATGAGAAATAAATGGTGTTGTTTTGCTGAACGACATCGCACCACTAATAAATTGGAAGGTTGGCATGCTATGCTAAAAAGAAAATTAGCAAAAACCACCAATATGATACAATTTTAACAAATTATAGAAGATGATTCCAACTATCAAAAACTAGTCTAGTAGTTGAAGTCAAAATGAAGATCTTATCTTTGTTTTGACTTATAATAATTAAAATATTGGATTATGATCTAATAATAATAATCCAATATTGCTCGTTTATTTTTTTTATATTATCCATTCCTTAATTTTGCCTTTGTCTGTACACTATATGTGTGGTAACCCATATAAGTCCCCACTGCTGGGTTATTTTCTCTTCTATCAAGAGAATTAAGAGTGGGTTAAGGCCAGAATTTTTCTAGGGTATGTGGATTTCCTCACGATGCTTCCTTCACTGTCAGCAAATGGTAAGTCGTAAGACTATTAAGTACCTACATATAAATTCCACAAAGAGAAATTTACATTTGTACCGCCACCAGGGTTCGAACTCACATGTTTGCCAAGGTCCAAGTAACCGATCTTGACCCACTTAGTTACCGTCGCATTCTGTATAGTCTGTACATGACTGTACCAAAATATTTATCTTAGATAATTATTAAATTAGGGGTTGAGAGTGGACGAGGTAGGTTTAAGGGTCGAGAGGAAACAAATAAAGAAATCTTTTTTTTTTAGGGGTCGAGGGGTCGAGAGTGGACTAAACGTGGAATACCAGCGGCCATCCATGACTCCAAGGAATCAGTCTCAAGCCATAATCAATTACCTTTTAACTTTAAAACGAGGATTGAAATTATTATTGTAACTGGTAACAATATTACGTTAAATTAATGTCATTGTTTAACTCTTGAAGCACTAATAACAGCGTGTCATTACTGAGGCACTTCACTGAAACAGTTAGTACCTACGTGGAGATTTATTAGATTAGATACAAAAGTTCTTTAATTATGGAAATTAGATTTTTATTAATGGGAGCGCGCGAGACCTACTCCGGATACTATTAGCTACTATTACGGATATTTAGATAGGCAACCGTAGGATGGACTATTCGAAAATGACAAGCAGTTAGAACTGTTCGATTCTGTAAAGCTGAAGGTGGTACCTACACTAGTAGTGTAAATACCACCGTGAGCTCTACAGAACTTAACAGTTCTAGCCTTTTAGGGTTCCGTAGCCAAATGGCAAAAAACGGAACCCTTATAGATTCGTCATGTCTGTCTGTCTGTCCGTCCGTATTGTGGCATACGGACGGACTATTTTTTCCGAAACTATAAGAGCTGTACTGTTGAAACTTGATAAGTAGATATTCTGGGAACCGCATTATGACTTTCCCACAAAAATAGAAAAATAACAATAATTTTGGAGACCACACCCATACATAGAACTGAAACTCAAAATTTATCTTTTCATCGTATCCATACAAATGGGGCCTATGGGGGTATCTATGGATAGGTTTTAAAAAAATATATAGAGGTTTTTAATATAATTTTTTTCTAAACTGAATAGTTTGTGTGAGGGACACTCACCCCTGTAACTTCTAAAATAAGAGAATGATAAAACTAAAAAAGATAATGATATACATTACCATGCAAACTTCCACCGAAAATTGGTCTGAACGAGATCTAGTTGTTTGAAATACTTGCTGCTACGGAACCCTTCATGGGCGATTCAGACTCGCAGTTGGCCGGTTTTATTTGTGGGTGGGCTTGTCGGACTCGCACCCACTAAACCTAACCCCGGGTGCCCCGAGGACGCGGGGCTGTATGCGGTTCCGATGCTAACCTTTTGCGCCATGTCCCTGATGGTCGGGACATGTACCCTGAGAGGGCTCTGAGTGACCCTCCCCATTTGCCGACTCCTGCCAGTCAGGCACAGCGACTGTGCCACAAACAGTACGGTGTCTTCCTGGAGCTGCTTGCAAGTAGCGGCAGTGTTATAGAGGACACAACAGTTCTTACCTAAATAGTTATACTACATAGATTATTATTAATATTAATATAAAGAAGCAAGCATAAACAGCAATAAAGTACATGATTAATTAAGTATTAGGATTAACCCAGTTGTTACTGAAACTTATTTTTTGTCCCAAATCCCATTATTTTTTAGTATTGTTACCTTGATGCATATGGTAAACATGGTAAAATACCAAAAAAATCTGAGTTTTCAGGAAAGCTCGGAAAATACGGATCGTTTTAACGATCGGTAGTAATAGGCAGGTAGGTTAACGCTCATATAACAACCACTTTATCCATTGTATCCTATTTTAAAATAAAGAAACACAGTTATTACTCTGAAAAAGGTTTTATTGTCTAAATTAAATCGTCAATTAACAAACAAGTATATGTAGGAGTATGATAAGTAACAAAACATATGGTGCAAGTGGATTTTACATTTTTTACAGGTGAAGTTTGTATTTTTTTTGTAAAGCGAACATTGAAGCTGAGAGTCGTTGTACTCTACTAGATGATCGACTCTATCGACGTAATTGACGTCGACGTAGGTGATGAAATTGTAAATGATCAGCGAAACGCAAAATCACGCTAGCTCCCATACCAAACTGCCTATAAGCCGGTGGAATAATTGCTGCATGGTATTGGTACGGATCAAACCATAGTACGTATACCAATCTAGTTGCTCAACCCAGAACTTATATCCCCATCTAATCGGTTTTCTAGGTATAAATTGTTTACAGCTGTGTCCTCCAAAATAAGGTCCCATAGCCTCGTCTATGCTGTACATTTCTTTTCTAAAGGTGCCATATTCAGGAATATTTCATTCGGAGATTGAAAAAGTGTCTCACCTTTGCAAACTTGTCACTAAGAGTAGTTATCTAAGCATTGTTACAGAAGTGGAGGTGGTGGTAAAAGTAAACCAATCCCTCGACATGGCGTTATATATAATACTAAAATCAGTGTCTGATGATTTCTCCCAGTACATGTATCTTCCGGAACTACGATATATCCACTGTAAAGAAGTATAGCAAGGAAACACTTCATCTCACTCGTTGTCACATTGCCCAATTTATGCTTTTGAATCGCGTAAATATTTGCATATTTGATCAATAGTTCGATAAACGAGTCATCAAACATACAGTCAAAGAAATACATGGACGTTTCAAGTTGTCTTGGCCCTTAGTTTTCTTGCCATTGTGGTCGGTTGTGTGGATTATGACGATTTCTCCAAGTATAATTTTGAGTTTATGGTACGGTTGGATCAACAAAAGGAACGGCTGTCCTGCTGCTAATAACTGGAGCTGAGCTAGATGTAGATGGCTCAGGTTGACGATCTTCTACAGAGTTCTACAATGAGGGGTTCTTCGGTGGTTCGACTTCTTTTAGCTAAAGAACAAGGGTGTCCCCGTCACTTTCGGAACATATGTATTCTGTCTTGCACGAGCTCTTAGCTGGGAACCTAGATAAAGAAAATATAACAACGGATATGACAAAAAAAAAACATAAAGATTTATATGACATCTATAATAAACCTGGAAGATTGTTCAGAGTTACAAACTCCTCATCACCAGAATCTTCGTCGTGACATCAGCATTCGCGTTATCTGGTGGTAAAATAGTTATATTTCTTGGAAATGGGGCATCCATTCCAATCCGTCAACGATTTCGTTGAGAGACTTGATTTTCCTGGGTCTGAAAGTCAAAAATACATCCCCAAATTACGACCGATCGTTAAAACGATCATCAAATATAAGATAATTTTTTCAATATAAAAGATATTCTAAGATCAAATTTTAATTCACAGTTTTGTTATAAAGGATATAAATTTATAAAAAACGTACTTAAAATAATTTATCAAGCACAAGCTAATTTGTAAACACTTACCGTTTTGAAGACATAGTGAAAGTTGATACCGCTAATACGAACTAAAATACAAAAGTTCTTCAAAATTATTATCACAAGATAATTTTCTATGCACCGAAACACTGTCAAACGATCACTGCGGTGATTGGTATACAAAAATCAAAAGTTATCAGCTCATTATTATTTTTAAATTGAGGGTATCCCTCAGTATTTTTTTTTATCTTTATAACGATCGGTCGTTATAAATGGGTTAAGTTAACATGACAGGTAGTGGTTTTTCACTACAAATACAAATACAATAATGATTTATTTCATCTCCACAAATTACATGATATTAACATAAAAGAAATAAAGTTGACAAAATGTATGAAGTTGCAACTTGTGCATTTTGTCAACTTTATCTCTACAGTGTATTTACATCGGATTTGCGCACCAACATTCGGACACGTTTTGGCACAGCACACAATAGCAGCAGCGGTCTAGCGCTAGCGTGTTTACCCGCAGTGAACGAGGTGCTGGGTTCAAATCTCGGGTCGGGCAAAAGTGGTTTTGGCCTTTTCTCAGTATTAGCCCGAAGTCTGGAAGTTGGCGGTATTATAACCCCGTATCGCGAAGATAACGTAAAGCCGTCGGTCCTGTACCTAAAATCTGTCTGGTCGTGTCGCTAGTCGTCCCATCGGATCTTGAGAGTGATGGAATAGTGAGTAGTAGACTCACACTAGTGCACTATAATATGTCCCGCGCAGATGGCTAATATCCATTGAAACTACTACCACCGTGACTGAAAAGGACGTTATTATTATTATCATACCACACTGTAATAACTGATCCCTTCCCTACCTCAAACAAGTAGGTCCACCATGCCGTGGCGACTTGTAAGTAAAACAACATTTAGCACGTAGTTTAACATGTATGACAACTTATAAAACATATACTAATACATTGACTAATGTATTAGTATATGTTTTATAAGTTGTCCTAAATAAATAAATAATGTGTCTGCCATATAATTTTTGCCATATTGTAACTTTCAACAATATAAGAGACGTATTGTAGTATATAGTATACCTCTATTGAAAATTTCGTCTAAAACTTCAATATCGTTATAAGATTCTATTATAGATCCAACATTGTCTTAAAATTTAGGAGAATTCTGAACCTGCAGAATAAATTGCGTTTAATGTTGTAATTGCTATTATGCTAAATCGACTATTCGTTCAATTGACATTTAGACGACTATCGTTTAGGTAAATGAGAAATTAATGATCGCAAAATTGCTATTGTTATAGCTGAAATTTAAACGAGCACTTTCTGAATTGGCTTGAAACTAGGCAATGGAACTTTCTTATCACTGAATAATCTTATTTATTGGCTTATTTTTGTGACATTGTTTGGTAAAACCCATTCATTAGTATGGAGGGGTGTTTTACTGATATTTTGAACTACAGTCAATACAATATAAACAATACTTAAGAAAGCAAAAGCTGTGGGCGTGGTTGGAAAAAGCTTGCTTTGCAAGCCTCAGGTCGTGGGTTCGATTCCCACCCAGGGAAGATATTTGTGTAATTATCTATATCTACTATAATAAAATCGTAGGAAAGTCAAATCTGTACATTGAATATTTTTTTTAAAAGGATACTTGGGGCGTGATCTACAATAGATATCGAAGCCAAAAATATAGTTTTTGAATTTTTGGCTGTTTGTCTGTATGTATGTCCGGGGTAAACTCAAAAAGTACTGCATGGATTTACTTCAAACTTTGCATGAATATTACTAAGAGGTCGGGTCAACATATAGGCTACACATTATCACACTATCTCCTGCGGGGGAGGAGCTATGATAATTTATAAAATTTAACGCGGGTAAAACCGCGGGGCACAGCTAGTAAGTATCTATTTACAAAAGAAAAGTAATATTAGTAGTATTCTACCACATAATATCTGGTTTCCATAGTACAATCTCTGCTTAGTTTGGGATGAGATGACCGTGTGTGAATACTGTCCTTCTTAGGACATTATTCACACACGCATTGTTTCATTATAATAATAGGTATCTTTACCTATTATTATAATGAATCAATGCAATAAAAATGACTTACACCATTTAAGATTTAATACTTACTTATTTTTTCATATGAGTAGTGTCAGCGTTGTTCAAGCTTCTCAGTAAGCCTTATCTACTATTACGTAACGACTGATACCGGGACCGACACATATGCATGCCCTGGGAGTGCGGAGACGCTTAAAAATTATACCAATTGGTGGTATCCATATAGACTAGCACTTTGCTTAGGTGCCTACGCTCGCCCATCGATTATGGGCTGGTAAGACTAACTGCCTAGGAGTGCCGCATTTAACCGAATTAGAGTTCAAGCAACATTTTAAATGGTGGTAAATGAACTCTAGTTAACACAAATGATAGTGCACGGCTCGCGATACGTTGGGGTTGTGGGTTTAAAATCCATTAGATTCTGTTTTATCTCAATGTTAATAATAGAGTCCTCCCAGCCGAAGTTCGGCCACGGCGGCCAGTCTCAAAGGAGATTAGCCAACTGCGCAGGACATATTATAGAGCACAAATGTATATGCAAACACAGGGGCACTCTCTATTCCATCACTCTCATGGTCCGATAGGATGACTAGCGACACGTCCTGAAATATAATTCAGCCCGGTAGGTGGTGCTATCGGCCGAAATCGCGCGACTCCGAGCGGAGTATGACGCAGCGCGTCGCCGACACCAGCGGGCCCGTCGGAGTAGGCGAGCCAATGCCGAAGAGGTTGCCGGAGCGCACAGGGCGTATCAAGTCGCCGTCAAGGCGCTATCTACCGCGATAGCGGAAGCCATAGCTCAGTCCTGGAACGAGCTCATCGAGGGACTGGATAGGGACCCATGGGGGCGCCCGTACAAAATGGTACTGGGCAAGCTCAGACCATGGGTCCCTCCGTTGACGAGTACCCTGGACCCGGATTTCCTGAGAAGGGTGGTGGACACCCTCTTCCCTAGGGTCCAGGACAGTCCCTCGGACCCTCCGTCACCGTCGTACCATGATTGGGACGACCAGTTGGAGGTGACGGAGGGGGAGCTGGACCGAGCAATACGGCGACTTGCGGCCCGAAATACCGCCCCTGGCCCGGATGGGATACCGGGCAGGGCGTGGGTTTGCGCCCTGGCAGTCCTGGGGGACCGGTTGAGGCAACTGTTCACCAGCTGCCTCCGTATTGCCGTGTTCCTCACCTGCTGGAAAGAGGCAAGCCTGGTGCTTCTGCAGAAGCCGGGCAGCACCGCCGATTCTCCCTCGGCGTTCCGACCAATATGCTTGCTGGACGAGGCGGGCAAGCTCTTTGAGCATGTCATAGCCGCCCGTCTCAGCGAGCATCTGTCGCGCGTTGGCCCCGACTTAACGGACAGCCAGTTCGGATTCCGGCAGGGACGTTCGACGCTGGACGCGGCGGCGGCTTGGCGGTAAGTTTAGACATCGTCAACGCCTTCAACTCCGTCCCCTGGCGGGCGATACGGGAGGTACTGGTCCATCATAACGTGCCTCCCTATCTCCGTGGTATAGTCGGGGCATATTTGCGCGACAGGACGATTCAATTCGTCGGTCGGAACGGGATTGATATCCAGAGGGAGCTCTCCTGCGGGGTTCCTCAGGGGTCTGTGTTGGGACCTCTGCTATGGAGCCTCGCGTACGATGCGGTCCTGCGGATAAGCCTCCCTCCCGGAGTGAGCGTCGTCTGCTATGCGGACGACATGCTCGTCATAGCCCGGGAGGTAAGCTTCCAGCGGGCGGTACGGCTCGCCGAACTCGGAGTTGCGTGTGTCGTCACGGCCATTTTGAGACTGGGCCTTCGGGTAGCGCCTCACAAGACCGAGGCGCTATGGTTCCACGGCTTACGCCGTAGGGAGGAACCACCCAGTATGTCGATGCGTGTAGGTGACGCAGAGGTCAGGGCGGGGCAGTACATGAAGTACCTGGGCCTCACCCTAGACAGCCGATGGGGCTTCGAGGAGCATTTCGGGCGTCTGGCCCCCCGCGTGCGCCGGGTAACCGGTGCATTACACCGGCTTTTGCCGAACCTCGGGGGTCCCAGGGCGCCTCCCGCTGCTGAGCTATTTTGAATAGCCTGCAGCGTGTGGTGGCCATACGGGTCGCACGAGGATACCGGACGGTATCCTTTGAGGCGGCGACACTCCTGGCGCGCCTCCCGCCGTTTGATCTCATGGCGGCAGTCGACGCGACGGTTTACACCGAGATCCGCGTCCGCCGGGAGAGCGGTGAGGCGCCAGAGCAGACGCTCGTTGCCTATAGGCGGGATGCACACCGGCGCGTACTAACACAGTGGCGCGCACGGCTTGAGTTGCGCCTGAACGCGCGCCAACGTGCCGTCGGTGCTATCCTGCCTCACCTCGAGGCCTAGGTGGGAAGGAAGGGCGCTTACGTCACCTACAGACTGACTCAGATACTCACCGGACACGGGTGTTTCGGTGAGTATCTGTGCCGGATCGGCCGAGAAGTGACGACACATAGTCACCATTGCGGGAGCGACCTAGACTCTGCCCAGCATACGCTGGAGGAGTGCCCGGCCTGGGAGGCCGAGAGACGAGTCCTGGTCGCTGAGATCGGACGTGTATGATGTACGATCGGTGTATGCGATGCTGGCTAGCGACTCCACCAAATGGGACGCCGTGGTCTCCTTCTGCGAAGCAGTCATGCTCCAGAAGGAGGCCGCCGAGCGGGATCGGGAACGAGCCGACCCCGCTCGTAGACGGAGGAGGCGTCGGGGCGGCGGCGGCAGCCGTTAGCCCTACTCCCCTCGGGGTTGCGGTGGCAGTATGAGAAGTGTCGTCTACTGCCGCCACGTGCAAGCAGCCCCGGGAAGTCAGCGAACTGTTCGTAGCGCAGTCGCTGTGCCGTACTGGCAGGAGTCGGCAAATGGGGAGGGCAACCCACAGCTCTCCCCGGATGCGTGTCCCGACCATCTGGGACACGGTGCAAAAGAGGGGCACCGGAGCAGCATACCCGCTTTCCCGGGGCTCCCCGTATCAGGCGCCAGAAGAAGTCCACGGCAAGAGGTTTAGTCGGTGCGAGTCCGACATACCCACCCGCAGACACTTTTTCCGGATGGCATGCATTAGCATTCCCACTGCCTAATCGAAAAAAAAGGGGGTAAAAATAGGGTGCTAGGCTTTTTAACAAGTTCTTGGCTAAATAAATTGTGTGTGCCCGGATAGTTAACTTTTACAATTGGACACGAAAGGCTGCGCTGTTGTTTATGGTTTAAGAATTGTATAACTGAAGTGACAGTGGTGGGGCACATATGTAGATCTTAGATCCGATGGCCGTTGGGGCAGAAAGGTTCTCTAGTGGCGACCACAAACCGGAAGACGCAGCGTGGGCAGGCCCTTTACAAGATGGACCGATGATCTTGCGCGGGTCGCTGGAAACTGCTGGATGTGAATGTTGCAAGACTGGCAATTGTGGAGATCTTTGGGGGAGGCCTTTGTCCATCAGTGGACGTCTTTCGGCTGATATGATGATGATGATTATGGTTTTTAGGGCCAGGCTTGACGGGGCGGCTAGTACTAATATAAAGAGACCACGAATAATTCTGAATAAAACCTAATTCCAAATAGTTTCTATAGTTTAGATGCTGGTTATCATGATCATCAACAGCCGAAAGACGTCCATTGCTAGACAAGGACCTTCAGAGACTCTCATTAGTTCATCGGTCCATCTTGTAAGGAAGAAAGAATAAATAAGTGCGTTTGCGTATTTCAGTTCTTGGTCGCCACTCAAGAACCGTTCTACCCCAGTGGGTGTCGGTTTTATGAACCATGTGCCCTGTCCACTGCCACTTTAGCTTGCAAATTATTCTGGCTATGTCGGTTACTTTCGTTTACCTCCGGATTTCCACATTAAAATGTCGCCTACAAACATGTTTTAATAGATTATACAAAATGTACTCGCTATAAATATATTTGGAAATAAACGCTGTGATTCTTTTCAACTAATGAAGAATAAGCTATATTTAAACCTATTCGTTTCTGAGCCGCAAACCAACGTGAGGCTTAAAGTGTTTGAAGCTTAAATCGGTATAATGTTGTAATGCAAGGATAACAAAGAAAACAAATGTCTATATTTTTTTTCATTTAAATAGGTATATACATTTATCCGTTGGGATTTGGTCTAACGTTAGCCACAGATAATTTCGAGCAAAAACAGTTAGTGCGATTTTTTGTTAAGATAGGGCTCTATTAGTATCCCGGATCCTGAATACCGATGGTGTTACCCTCCCTTGCCTCAAATGCCATGAAAAAGTTGTTTGTGCTGTGCATCACCTGATCATTTTCCACTCTGGTCTGATAACCGTCGTATTATAGGAATGAGGGAATAACGCGCGAGTTTGCGGACACAGGTGCGATACGATTCTACGCAATTGGCTAGTCTCCATTAGTCTGAATCGCCACTATCGTCAGGTCATGGACATCGAAGAGCCTTTCTGTTTTACTACATTTAAGCTACAAGAACTCGTTCCAGTTTTTATGAAATTTAAACACAATTGCGTAGTTTCATCTGACGATACACATTGGTAACATAAGCCTCATAACGGCTCCAACATATCAGTCTAAAGACGCCCACTGCTGGACAAGGGCCTCTCCCAAAGATCTCCACAATTGCCGATCTTGCCCTACCCTCATTCAGCGGCTTCCAGCGACGTTCCTAGATCATCGGTCCATCTAGTAGGGGGCCTGCCCACGCGGCGTCTTCCGGTTCATGTCGCCACTCGAGAACCTTTCTGCCTCGGCTAATGGCTTATGCTGATGCAATTTAGGCATTTCCATAAAAACAAAATGGGGATAAACTCACAAGAATAAGTACCTATTTAATGATGTTAGTATCACACGATTTTGATTGCCTTTAAATTTGAATATTACGTTCAATATTGACGAGTAAATATGTTTCAATATTATATACAAAATAAATTAATTAATTTGGGCAGTTACCTTCGCGTCAGGGTTGTCGAAGCCGTTCAGTAGGCCTCTGACATGGCTAATGGCTACACCTGGGGTCAACTGTTTAATGTACTCTGCGAACCGTGTTGACGCTGAGATTTAATAACATAAGTGGTCAACCATGTACATATAGAATGGCCACACGGGAGTTACTTAACTCGTCAATTGATTCCATTCAATTTATCATAATAAAATACATATTGACCTACAATCAACAATAAAATTGATTCTTCAATATGTATAAATATTATTACCTCGAATGAGAATTGTCCAAAAATTGAAGAACTATATTTCGAAATATTTGTGATGCATGAAATTTTGCCTCAAGTTCCAAATATACAAAGTCAAATATTTAATACTCCAATACACATCCTGATTAGCCTCTAATTTCACAGCCAAATCAACGGCATTAAACCATTCACAATTATGCGATTACACACTAATAGGCCAAACACAGTATCTAATAGAATAGGCCACTTGTACCTACTATCAACAGTTAATACGACTTTACGCCTCACTTCAATGTAATAGGCATAATTCTGCTAATTACGTGGATTACAAGCGTTGACTAGGCGTAGAGAATTTATAGCTTTGTCGTTGTTTTGGTTTATTAGTTAAGTGATTTGAACTGATATTTAATAGAATATAAACTTCAGACTATGATTTATAATTGAAAGCAAGAATAATTTGTAATAAGTCATAACAGGTGACCTTTATGTCCAAACAGTTTCAGTGTTAAGTTTTTCCATCTAGGTGATCAAAGGGTTGCGTTTGGATACCTCATATATCTTGCATTAATCCTAGTTTTGGTACATGGATGATTGATCTGTCTATATCCATAAATTAAAAAAACCGGCCAAGTGCGAGTCGAGTGTCGAGTGCGAGCAAGGGTTCCGTAGCATTATCTATAAAATCGAGCAAAAAATTCACGTTTGTTGTACGGGAGCCCCATTAAATATTTAATTTAATTTTGTTTTTTAGTATTTGTTGTTATAACGGCAACAGAAATACATCTTCTGTGAAAATTTCAACCTCATCTTCATCTCATGATCCGATGGGACGACTAGCGAGACGTCCGGAAAGAGCTCAGGTACAGGACCGATCGAGGGTGTAACACCGCCAACTCCCAGACTTCAGCCTGATACTGAGAAATTTCTTTTTACGGGAATTTCCCAAAATCACTTTGGCTCGACCCGGGATTTCAATCCAGGACATCATAATTTGAACGGTTGAACACGCTACCGCTAGACCAACAAGGCAATCGTTCTTAATGTCATAAAATCGTCATATATGTTGCCTAGTACTCCCGTTACAGCTATGCAGAACCATAAGAATCTAACACCGGATCTAAGCACTTTAACAACTGGTTCACTAAGGGTTTTGATGTCAGATATCTTAATCCTCATTACAGATTCCTTATGTGCGGCGTAAACACTGACACAAAGGTGACCATCTATAACCTAAAAAAGAATCGGGATAAAAGTGTCGTCAAAAACTTGGACAGCTTTACAACTTCATAACTCGGTAAATAAATCAACAATTCATAGGCGGATATAATAATGGGAAAGTTTTGCCTCATTACAATAATGCACCCATGTAATATTGGTGCGGAATGTTTGATAAATAGGAAAACCATAATAATATTATTTTCTATTATTATATTCCTATAACTGATGATCCTCTAAGTTTTGATAACATTGAAAAAATGTTTGTTACTCAATCGCCCAAAAATTACCGAATGAATTTAGATGAAATTTGGAACACAGATTTTTAAAAATTAATTTCATCATCATCATATCATATCAGCCGAAAGACCACTGCTGGACAAAGGCTTCCCCAAGGATCTCTACAATAGCTGGTTCTGCGCTGCACGTATCCAGCAGCTTCCCGCGATCCTGGCAAGATCCTTGCGTATTCCGGTTCGTGGTTGCCACTCGAAGACCTTTCTGCCCCATCGGCCGTCGGTTCTACGATGTGCCCGGCCCAATGCCACTTCAGGTTGGCAATTGTTTGGGCTATGTCAGCTACTTTGGTTTGCCTGTGGATTTCGATGTTTGCGATTAGTTAGGTTAAGTTGCTAAGGGATTATCAAAAATGAACTACTGGTGATTTTTTTGGTAAGGCAGGTGGAATGCCTATACATGCCACCTGCAAAATGTGTCTGCGGTTGAGTATGTACCCGCACTGACTAAATCTAACCTGCAGTGGACTTCTCTTGGCGCCTGATCCGGTCCCCCCTTATGCACCATATCCCAGATGGTCGGTACACTAACCTGGGAGAGTTCTGGATTGCCCTCCCAAACTACTGTACCAAACACTAAAATTAACTTGGGCGAAGTCGCGGGTAGAAGCAAGAAAATAATTATTTATTTTATTTTTATTAATGATCAATCAAAATATTTATAAATAATTACATTGATAATCTTCACCTGATGTCATTATATAACCACCGCGCTTGTTCCTTATTAATTATTAGATGGAGTAACTTAGTTGAAAACAAATAAACCATGTCTGACTTCCAATAAATTTGTCAGTTAGCTTCCAGGTACAGATAATAGCACATCCAGCTACCCCAATCTGACCAATTTCTTTTATAGATTTTCAACTGTATGACAAAAGCAAAAGGTTCACTTTCAATTGGGGAAATTTGACAGATTGGGTTAGTTTGATGTGCTGGCTACATACTAGCTTAGCACTGTAACTGAACAATGCCAAACTTCCACTTTATAAAATACTAGCTATCCCGGCGAACTTCATACCGTCATATATTTTGCCGTCAATTCTGTCTAAAATCTAATATTTTAATAATTAATTTATGAATTTGCAGAAAATGTAGTTTCAACACCCACACGACATGCAATCTCAGATTTGAATCCAGTTTCAAAAAGGAAAATTTAAGTTATTAGTAAATCCAACTAATATAATAAATGCGAAAGTTTGTGCAAAAGCTACCGATTTTAAGCTGATGAAACTTTGCAGTAATGTAGCTTATACGAATAACACATAAATTACAAATATAACGCGGGTAAAACTGCTAGGCACAGATAGTACAGACGCCAGCACATAAAGCTACCCCAATCTGTCAAATTTCCCCAATTGAAAGTGAACCTTATGCTTTGCTGATAAAGATGAAATTCTATAAAAGAAATTTGACAGATTGAAGTAGGTTGATGTGCTGGCATCTGTACTACATTTTTAGTTTTTCCTTCCGGAGAGAAAACATATTTTAATTTTCACCAATGACCATATTGCAATAACACGTAATACATTACATAAATTCACGCATTCTGTTTCCCACGGATTTCCGTTTGTTACAAACCTAGAACAATATAGAAATATTCTTAATAGAAGCTTGCCTATTGAGGGTACTTCTGCCGTGGCCTTTCATGAGAACATCTCTGACTTGGTTAGAAGATGTTTGACGAGGTCTTACTCTTCTGTTTGTTCTATTCACACAGGCTAGATATCCTTATTTTGTCAATCTCCTTTTATTCTTCCTTTTTAAATGTCCGAATTATCTCAGCGATGAACAATCATCATAATTTTTTTCACATCTCTTCCCGATGACTGGTGCAAGGAAGGAGTATTGTGGGCAGGAGTGGGCTGCTTGACTTAGCATCATCTTCGTGACGCTGGGGTTTTAGGACATCATCTCAGTTCGTCTAAAGTCTTGTAAAAAACCTACTAAACTATCGTTACTTTCAGATATTACAATTACGCCGTCTATACACCCCTATATAAAGTATCTTGCAGAAACCGAGCGATAACGCAATTTATGAAAGAATTACAAATTTGGCTTTTGCAAAATACGTGATACGCCTGTGATTCTACGCTGTTATTTTTAACGTAACATTGCTGACTACTGTATTTCACGATTGAATAGATAATATTTATCCTTCTGGATAAAATTACGTTGTTTTTGGAGTTACTCTAAAGGAAACTTTTTAGGATTGGGAGGAAACCTTATAGAAAACGCGCCACAAAAGCGCTGCAAACGCATCACAAACGCGCCGCAAACGTGCCGTAAACGCGCTGCAAACGAGCCGCAAATTCACCGCAAACGTGCCGCAAACGCACTGCTAATATAGGATCACTATAGAACTGACTATTTGTCTGTCTGTAAAAACCATTAGTACGCCTTTGTGTATAAATTGGAAATGGGCATCACATGTTCAGGTCAGCAATCCGAGGGAGCTGTCAAAGTCATACTTATATGTCAACACACGCGTACAAGGAAGTCAAGACCTTTATGGTACATTTTGTTATAACAGTTTCTTACTTTTTATATTTAACAAACCACTCACCCGCCACAGGAATGCATTTTGGTCGTAGTTAGTTTATATTAATGGAAGATGGATTTGAGTATGGTGTCTTCCTACTTTCGTGGGAACGTTGAAGTGGATATTTAAAAACAGATTTATACTTAAATATTTTCATTGCGGGATATATATTTATGGTAACGTGGATTTCAAATTCGACATATGTATTCGTGTGGTGCAGCGGTAAAGACAATCTTGTTGCCACATTGTGTCCTGGATACGATTCCCGCGCAAGACAATTATTTGTATGACCCATAAATACTTGCTTTGTGTCTGTAAATTACCCAGAGGCGCAGGGATTTATTTCCTTAAAGAGGGTATAGTAAATAAAAAATTATGCTGCTTACGAAAGTATAGTAGAATATTTTAAATGTCTCGGCATCTTTAAAATTGAATGACACTTGCATCACAAACCCTCAGGATTGTATGCTATTTTCAATATGTTCATGGTAGAGAAACTTCGAATCATGAATAACGCCTAGATCCCGCACAGTGGAGAGTTTCGAGAGCTTGTAGCCTTTAAGGTTATATTCAGAAGCGAGATACATTTGGAGGCATTTAAATCCAACTTGTTTCATCATCATCATCATATCAGCTGAAAGACGTCCACTGCTGGACGAAGGCCTCCCCCAAGATCTCCACAATAGCCGGTCCTGCGCTGTCCACATCCAGCGGCTTCCCGCGACCTGCACAAGATTGTAACTTGTTTCACCTGCAGGGTTTCATCAATGGGGTCACCGTGTATAGTATGCAACACCAGAGGGGTCGCGTGTGTGTTGCCGGCCATTAAGTCAGCAAACAAGTGTTGCTGACCCTCCCCCCACCCCGATGAGCTCTGGCGACCTTACTCACACGCAGAAACACAACATTAAAATTATTAATGTTATTATTAAGGAATGTCTTCTGTAAGGTGGAGGTACTTCCCCAGTCGTGCTGCGCTTGGAGCGAATGAACGCTGTGCCCTACCTCTCTTAAATTACTTCCAGTTCGTGGAAGCACCCACTGCTTTCGGTTTCACGTGTTATGTGCCCTGCCGACTGCTATTTTTGCTTTTCAGGCTATGTTGGTTACTTTGATTTGCTAATGAATTCCGACATCTTGATTCAATCTCGCAGGAAGACTCCGAGTATGCCGTATCCGTTCTATTGATCTATGAGTGTACTACGTTTCGATAAACTGGGATAAACTATATTAATCCTTGTAGATACGTACTAAATATACATTTCGCATACATGGTGTCTATAGTTCGTAGATAATCTACAGAAGGCATCGAAACTAGGCCGGTATTCATAAGCGCATCAATATGTAACAAGTTCTGGGTCTATCCGTATTTACTCATGTTTGTGCTAATCAGATATTTACATGTTTCTCGCTTTCAGCAGGAGTTCTGCCTTTTTATGTATCGAATATGATTATATAAGCGCTGAATAATATGATACTGAGCCGTAAAAAATTGGGTTATATACTTGATTCCACTTGAAAAAGTTCTACTATAAGGATCAAACTAAGCAGACTATTCAAAATGATCGCAATTCTACGTAAGAGTAGTCACTCTAATATTATAAAGGCGAAAGTTTGTAAGTGTGTGACTATGTGAGTGTGTATGTTTGGTACTTCTTCACGTCTAAACGGCTGGAGTGATTTTAATAAAATATGCTATGGAGTTAGCTGACGCCAGGTATTAACACATAGGCTATTATTTATAAAGTTTAACGCGGGTAAAACCGCGGGGCACAGCTAGTATTCCATATATAAATACCGGAAAATTACTGATCTTGCATTATAACTGTTTATTCAACACTGTATGGAATAATTACACTATATAAACATAAATAAAATTATTATTTCAGCATTCTGTAATCTCAAGTCAGACCATTTTACTCATTAATATTTAAAAACTCAGTTCAACTTCGGTCAAAGTTTTACTTTGTAATCCATTGCGCTTTTTCACCATCCCGTCATTTTTTAACCTTAAAGAAATATTAAAATGGAATCTTCTTAAATCTAAAAGTTTGCACTACAGTAGTTAAGCAGAGCGGAGGTTCAGTACCGGTGAAGTAAAGTTATACCGTAACGCTACCGAATATGGCTTTTCACGGAAATTGAATCTAGAACTTTAGATACTTTAGTGAACGCCAAGTTTGATCATAGAGATGATAAATCACAATGTTGTGGAACATTTAAGGAATATTATGTATTCTAGTTAAATCGCTTAAGTCGTGATATACATAGATGAAGTATTTATTTTCATTCATGAAATACGTCGGTATAATATTATTTTCATAAAACATATACAATAAATACAATACGATACCTAATATTTGACCAAATACCTAACAAGAAAAATATTGCTTATATATTGACTGCACGAGTAGTGCAGCGGCTAAGACAGTCGCCTCGCCGCTTCGTGTCCCGGGTTCGAATCACGCGCAGGGCAACTTTTTGTGTGACCCATGAATAGTTGTTCTGAGTCTGAAAGTACTTTGTGTCCGACAGTTATATGTTTCTAAAGTACCCCGCAACACAGGGATTAAATTCCCTAGTGCGGGCGTTGTCTTTTTAAAAAGAAAGAAAGCCCGTGCACTGTTATTTTATCGTTTAAAAATAAGTAGTGTATTTTTAACGAATGTAATCACATAATTATTCCTCATATGTTTCAGTAGATCATTTATTCAATTTCATTTGAACTGCAAACGCACTAGGCATACCTGTTTACGCTGCCATTCGTGCCATTCTAATAAGCCAGGCCAGGTCGAACGAACTGAAGAAAAAAGTGATAATTACCGGTATTTAGTAGCAATCTTTAGTATCACATGTCAAACACGTAAACTTGGTAACACGAAGTCTGCATATTATGAGATAATAGCACGATGAACAAGGCTTTCTCTAGTTGTTTAGTAATTATATCTCGCGCTATATAATAGGTCTTTACCTATGAAATTGCCGTTTTGTATGAAAAAATTTAAACGAATTTTTTTCATGAATTTTTTTATTTGTATTAATCGAAGTAATCACCCATGCAATCAATGCATCTTTGCCATCGCAGTGGCAGTTTATTGATGCCCTTCTTAAAGAAATCAGCTGGACGGGAGGCAACAAATTCTTCAAAGGCATTTTGTACTGCCTCTCGGGTATTGAATTTTTTTCCCGCCAAGAAGTTATCCAAATTCTGGAAAAAGTAGTAGTCTGTAGGCGCAAGGTCTGGTGAGTAGGGCGGATGACGGAGAGCTTCCAACCCCAGTTCTTGCAACTTGGAGACCGTCTGCTGTGCAGTATGAGGTCGCGCGTTGTCGTGCAGGAGCAGCGGAGACGAGCGATTGACCAATGCTGGTTGGAGATGCGCCAGCTTCTCCATCATTGTGCTCAGTTCTTCACAGTACACATCTGCAGTAATGCTCACCCCGTTTGGTAAGAAGCTGTGATGAATCACATCGGCGCTGGACCACCAAACAGTGACCATCACTTTTCTAGGGGTAAGTTTTCGTTTAGGGCATTGTTTAGGTGCTGAACCAGGATCCAACCAACTTGCTGAGCGCTTGCGGTTATCAAACAGAATCCATTTTTCATCGCAGGTAACAATGCGGTTCAAAATTCCTTCATTTGTGTGTCTGTTGAGCAGTGCAAGGCACGTCTCGACGCGTACTTCGCGCTGGCGATCATTGAGTTCGTGGGGCACCCATTTGTCAAGCTTTTTTACCTTGCCAATTTGACGCAAATGGACCAATATTGTTTTGACGCTAACGTCGAAAGCTGCTGCTAATTCAGCCGTAGATTGTGTATCATCAGCTTCCACAACCGCCTTTAATTCGTCATTGTCGACCAAAGTCTTCGGACGACCGCGAGGTTCATTTTTCAGGTCGAAATTTCCAGAACGGAAGCGAGCAAACCAATAACAGGTGGTGCGTTGGTTTGTAGTGTTAGCTCCGTAAACGTCGTTGATGTTGCGTGCCGCTTGTGCCGCGTTGCTGCCACGACGGTACTCATATTCCATAATTACTCGAATTTTTAACGTATCCATGATGACGAAAAAGATTGAAATGCGATGAAAATGTAACACTAATCAATAAAGAAATGACTACTTTTGGAAAAAAGAATCCATGTTTTTAAAATAAAATTAATTTGAAATTAGAATTCTTAGCCAAACAAAAATTATTTTGATTTGAAATGGCCAGTACTGCAGAACGGCAATTTCATAGGTAAAGACCTAATATATATGTGTAAACATCACGTTAAGGCCCTGACTCCAGCGAGTAACCACCTCACTCATACATTTAGATCATTCACTAATTACTATAAAATTACAAGTTTTTACTTTTATTTTTAAGGAATTTATTCAAGTAACTAGATTAGAACTAGTCCACCCGCACGGTCTGTTGTATCACACAAAAGGTTGAGATATCCTTAAATATATAGAATTATAGAGATCTAATCCTCTTATTGTACTTAGTGTATCACGAAAAAAAGTTTAGGTTATTTGTGATTATTGTTTAAGCAAATCGGTCAGGATCTTTTTTGAAACATGATAAATATAAAAATCGGAAGCTCGACAAAAATATTCAAGTTTATTGGAATTAAGTAACAAAGTTGCCTTCGAGGTTAATTTGGACGTTGAACACTTTTTATACTAGTGAACTTTTCATACTCTTCCGCTACCACTAAAACCTTACTATTACGTATCCCATCGTGATCAGAACTCAATTATCTCCGCCTCTGCAACTAAACATACTATAAACAGGCTATAAATTATACGAAATTGACCCTTCATGGGGCACTGTATAAGACTCTAATTGGTTTTTAACTTTATTAAAACCCATCGAGTACAAACTATGGTGGATGCATTATAGAAGATGTTTACATAATGGTAATAGTTTTTGACTACCTCGTTGGTCAAGCGATAGCGTGTTTAACAGAAGATATCGCGGTCCTGGGTTCAAATCCCGGGTCGGACCAAAAGTGATTTTGGGATTTTTCTGTAAATAGCAAAATTTCTAAGTATCAATCCCAAGTCTGGGTGTTGGCGGTGTTGGTATAACACCGCCAACTATGCCTCGGAGAGCACGCAAAGCTGTCTGTCCTGTTCCTGACCTCTTTCTAATCGTGTCGTTAGTCGTCCCCTCGGATCATGCGATTGATGGAATAGAAAGTTCCCCTGTATTTGCGCACACACTTGTGCACTATAATATGTCCCGCGCAGATTTCTAGTCTAGACTAGCCGCTGTGGCCAAAATTCGGCAAAGAGGACATTATTATTAGTAAAGTTTATTTGCATGAAAATGGAAAATTATTGTAGGAATAAAACTTTAACTACGTTTTGTGTAAATTTGTATTGTCCATTTGCCACAATGGACAATATAAATTTTGCAACAAACATCAGGTAGTTCTTATGACATCCTAGTAAGGTTATAGTCATAGCCTTTGTTAAGGAAAGCCAGGCCTACTGTTCCCCGAGGGCACTTAATAATTAAGCCTGATTAAAATATCACGCTATCCTAATACTAAAGCCATAGGTAATTATAATAAACAATAACATAGCGAGTGCGTATGTGTATGTAACTTAGGATGTGTATGTATTATGTGGTTGTGTTCGTAGAATAGAGTATTAATTAGTTTTGTTAAAGCGTTCAAATATTGATATAGAGTTAAGCCTAAAAATGTTCTATTTTGAAATAAATGTAATACTGATTTCAATGACACGCTAGCCTATGATTTTTTTTATTTTTTAGGTAATACTATACATATATGGCCGCACATCATAGAAGTCGATGCAGTGGTACACACGGCTACATATCAAGCAATACATTTCCAATATAAGCTGATCCCTCCTTGTATAGGATTTCCAGGTCAGCTTATATTGGCAATGTATAGCTTGAAATATAGCCGTGTGTACATTCCTTAAATAGATTGTTACAAATCAGAACTGAAGTAAATTCTAGGTTTTTTAAACAGTATAATTTTATTTTCTCGAAAATTGATATGCATTTCTTTAAATACTTTGCTTAATAGTTACTTACAAAGCTAAGATACCCATTTAGTAATCAGTTTAATGTTAAAGCCAACAAGTAGCATCTATCTGCTTCAATGACCTTCAATGAGTCTTAGTTTAAATGTCCTTCCCGTTCCTCTATTAGACAAACGGCTGTACAACACTTGCACAAAACCATAGTCGAGGTTAGAACTGCATAAGAGATGCCCTTTAGCGCGGGTCACTTAATTCAAAGTTTTATTCTGCTAGACAGCTTCACATTTCGCTTCTTTTGCCCGTTAAAGATTAAGTAAGTAGGCAATTTATTAGCATAAACATGTGTAAACATAAAAAAAAAACAATTGCATGCAAGATGTTATTATACTGATCAGACATGCTAGCCATTAAATGGCGTGCAAAAATTTAATACATGATATTATATAAAAACAAATCTAAGGCATAAAAAACAAGAAACAGAATAAAAATATAATAATATGATAAAAAAGGTAATTTTCATTTAATATTAAGAATTATTTTGTGGTTTATAATGTCAACATAAAACAATTATGTATGTTTAATATAAAGCTAGAACTTATCCGCCAAATATTGTGAAATATAATAATAAGCTCTTTAAAAGTGATTGAAATTGCTTGCTTAAATTCATTAATTGGTAGCATTTCATTCTTTTGGTAGTTTATTGAAAATCACCGTAGCCATGCATACAACACTCTAGCGTGTAAGTGCAGTCCTCGCTGGATTTAGACATAGCCTCCTGATATCACGTCTGTTTCGAGGAACTACATCGGCCAGACGGGGAAATAAAGAGAGACGAAAAAGCAGTGTCGCTAACTGGGAATATCATATGAAAATCTCTGCTTAATTGCACGCTTGGAGAGCTGACTAACCAATCAGATGTAAGAAACATGTTTCACGCGTGAAGAACGTACGTCTAGTAGCTAAGTTTAATTCTGAAATACGTATAATTATTACACCCTGTATATACAAAGTCCTACAATGGAGTTTTTGTCAGGAAATTTGGAGAATCTCGCTTATTTAAATATACACGAGCAACTTGCTTTTCTTTACCACGTCAGAACCCTAAATCGTCAGGTAAGTTCCTACCTACACAGTTTTCTACTTATCTATACCGCCTACCTAACTATTCCATTCAGAAAGCTAAAATTCCTGTGCGGACGTTCCCTAAAAGAATTCCATTGTAACAGGAATTCCTTTTAAAATCCAGCGGAAATACATGTTGATAATAGATGTAAAATAAGTAATAGGTATTATTTAGAAAGGTATGTAAATGTTGAATGAATATGGTTCAGTGGATGCCACGTTGCTCCGGGTGATGTGTTTTTTTTATTTTGATAGTGTTTCCATTAAAAAAGTAGTAAGAGTGGTTTTCATATTGGCAGTGTATCCATTGCAAGGGCCTGGACCAAAATCCAAAGACCCACGAACTCTTAAAAGTGCCTCTGGCTGAGGCTACGGCGGAGGCTAGGCATATTATGCAACGCAGGACATATTAAAGTCCAGGTCTGTGCGAAAATTCGCGTGCACTCTCTATTGTTTCCATTAAAAAAGTAGTAAGAGTGGTTTTCATATTGGCAGTGTATCCAATGCCAGGGACTGGACCAAAGTCCAAAGACCCACGATCTCTTAAAAGTGCCTCTGGCTGAGGTCACGGCGGAGGCTAGGCATATTATGCAACGCAGGACATATTAAAGTCCAGGTCTATGCGCAAATTCGCGTGCACTCTCTATTGCGTTTGGACTCCGAGATCACTGACTCCGCTGTCAAATGGAGTCATTCTAAATATACTTACCTAATATTAGATCAGAAAACTATTTAACTGTGTCTGCTTCTGTTTATCTTAAACTAAGCAGACACTAGATAGTGTAAGACATGTATTCACCTTGCTATCTTCATTCAGGTTTGTATTTATAAACAAACCTCGACTTGTAGCCGCGCTTAACTTCACACGTGAGGAGACGATTAACTAATCAGATTTAAGATATACCTAGCTCCTGAGGTGTAAAGTTAAGCACAGCTTCGAATTGAATTTGATTTATAAATACGAACCTAGGTGGGTATTTGTTCACGAAACTGGATAGAACTAATTCAGGTGTATAGATTCAATTTGTTCTCGACAGTACATTGAATTGGATGCATTCGATTATTGTTTAATCGATACCTATATTGGGGGTTTGTGAATGCCGATATGTTTACTTAGACTTTAACAAAAAAAAGGAGGTTACCTATTCGAATATATGATTTTTGGTTTGTATATTAAGCGATATCTCCATTGTTTGTGACCGATTTTAATAATACTTTTGGAATTATCTCCTAATCTCTTGGTCAAATCGGATGTTTTTCAGAATAGTTAAAGCCCTCGTGTCAATTGTACGATTATGAAACCAATAATTGCCAGTGTTGACTTGAGTTATATGCATTTGAGCCAAAAAACTGTTATCGTTTGATTAAGCATTTACACTCTTTTGTTTATCAAAATTTTGATGGGTCAGAATTAGAATTATTAAAAACACGAGTATTTTTCCTATTACGGTGGTAGTTATTTCCAGGTAACTCTGTATTAGGTTATATGATCTCCTATTACGGCCCTATTCACAGAACATAAAATTACAAGATTTAGAGTTGCGTAAATAAATAAAAAGTTTTGTGTCTTTTTTTGTGAATTCTTATTTGATATGCATGTTTTTTTTTTATATAACCTGCCTACAATCATTTTACTGAACCTAAAAAGAAAAAACAACCTTATTTTAATAACCCAAAACGCTTTTTAAAACGTTTGTATGAATGCACGGTTATGCTATATTTGTAATATAATATATTGTGTAATTACATTAAAAGTGAATCAATTTAATCAAATCAATGGTCAATGAATGAAAAACTTATAATTTACTTTACATTTATATTGTTTAATAAATATTATTTGTACTGAACTTCAATGAATATAATTTCTGACCCGTTTCTCTCCGTATTAGGAGCAGTCTACCGCAGTAATAGGCTCTGACCAAAATCATACCTCCGTATTAGGGAAAATCGATCCAACTATTTAAATATTTTTATAAAATAAGAATTATCATGAAAAGAAACATAGACTCAACAGCAATACAATATGTAAGTTCCACTTTTGACAATAAAATTGTTTGGAACCTTTAAAAATACTTACAAATGCTTATTTTTGTTTCTTACTTTCAAATGTTGCGAAATACCTCCGTAATAGGTGCGTTTACCTTACTATATCCAGTTCGATGCTTGATTTTATTTAAAATTTACACAAAAAAAAACCAAGTAAACTTAAAACTTTGTTGTCAAATAATATTTTTACTGAGCAGCAGTTTTTTAACAATGCTATGTTAAGCATTTAAAAAAACTGATGTTTTTGTTCCAAGTTGTTCGTGCCAATGTTTTTTATTTTAGTCTAAATTAATGAAATAAATTGACATTTTCTAAATGTTAAATTAGTTTGATATTTACATGCCTAAAACTATCTATATTGCTGTATTATGTGGCTAATGGGAAGTAATATGAACACCACATCTTATCCCGTGGGGGGCGTAGAAATCGTCCCGAGGAGGGAATAACTAACAGGGAACCGGCATCAACGCTTCTGTGTGTACTATAAACGTCATAATGCGATCGCCAATCCGTCTGCCAAGCGTGGCAATTATGGCATATCCTCCCAAATAATGAATACAATTCAATTGTGGCGATCTTTTGTGGAGGCCTTTGTCCAGAAGTTGAAGTCGTTTCAGCCGTATATTATGAACAAATGTTATGGATCTATATTATTGGTAAGGCCTAAATTAAATTTACCAACATTTATAGCAAATAAGTAAATCTGTATGTAACTTAAGGCACATTCAAATATCCCATATTCTAAATAAAGTACGGAAATGTGAATAAAAATACATGGCTAGTTATGCATGTCTAGCTAGGGGGCTAGCTGTGCCCCGCGGTTTTACCCGCGTTAAACTTTATAAATCTTAACCTATGTGTTAATACAAGATGTTAGCTAACTCCATACCAAATTATATTTAAAATTGCTTCAGCAGTTTAGACGTGAATAAGTAACAAACATACACACTCACAAATTTTCGCCTTTATAACATTAGTGTGATGTTCCCTAAACATTTGCACTCTTGACTGCTTTTAACCCGATGCGTTTCTATTCAATTTACATTCATTAGAAGTTTGTATTCAAATGGCAAAACCACTTGATTCACACTGTGTAATGGCCTCATAAATGCGTACAAACGAGAGTTTCCCTGCCCATTGGTTTTTCTTGAAAAGTATTTTTTTAATTACTGTGCAGGGTATGGTGTATTTGAGCCAAAGCAAGAGGCCGAGGTGGAATACAGCGCCATTAAAAAATAGTTAAGTTCTTGAAATAAAAATGAATGGGTTCCGTTGCCAGATGTAAATTGAAATAAAAAAATAAGATATTTTTTATTGTTTTTTCTTGTCGTAGCGATGTTGAAGGTAATGAATTGTTTGCACTTGATGAACAGTGTAATAAATGTGTTTGGAAAACTTTACTGCAATTTACTCAAAGTAGTTATAGGATGGACCGAGCGATAAATACCTTCCTATATTAATCCAATATCGCATAAACCATATATATTAATTATATTCGTATAAAAAATTTCAAATAGTGGCCCTATTTGATAAAGTCTAACTGAATAAAAATAATAAAAAAATATATCATGCAATATTTGCATGAATCAATTGAGAAATTACGCATTAAAATTTTAAAAAATGTTGGATCACACATGGATAAATGTATTTTTTTTTTGTAGGAATTTTAGGATTCTACTATTCGTTAATTCACAAAGAAAAGATTCCGTGAGACAAATCTAGAGTTATGTACAGACGCCAGCTACCCCAATCTGCCAAATTTCTTTTATAGATTTTCAACTTTATCATTTAAGCATAAGGTTCACTTTCAATTGGGGAAATTTGACAGATTGGGGTAGCTTGATGTGATAGCGTCTATCATATTGGGGTATGTCAAGTAGCTTTAAGGAATTAAAAACTGTGCTGTCATAGGATAGCCCAGTTTTAATCAGCTATAGAGTTGTCCTAGTTTAATTGGATTGATATGTTTTGTAATATCCTACTTATATTACAAATGCGAAAGTTTGTGAGAAAGGAAGTAATAATAATAATAATATAGTTTTCGAAAGCGGTTGTGCCAAGCTCTACTGGGACCGGTCTATCATTACAGACAGGACTATTGTTGCCAATAAGCCTGATATCGTTTTGGTAGACCGGTTGGAGCGCCGGGCATTTATTGTTGATATCACTGTCCCGTTTGACGATAACCTCGTAAGAGCCGAGATT
Organism: Pseudoips prasinana; assembly: GCA_951640165.1. Lineage (NCBI taxonomy): Eukaryota > Metazoa > Arthropoda > Insecta > Lepidoptera > Nolidae > Pseudoips > Pseudoips prasinana. Next base: position 14,874,181 of record OX621239.1, read on the forward strand.
GACAAGTTGTCAAAATACTTAGATTTGGTTCACGAGGTTACCGCCATGTGGGATGTGGACTCAACAATAATTGTCCCGATAGTCGTCTCCGTAAACGGTCTCATAGCGAAGAGCCTCGACCAACATCTTAAAGGCTTTCGCTAGATCACTGGGTCAAGGGTCGGATACAAAAGGCGGCAATAATGGGAACGGCACGCATTGTAAGGAAGTTCCTTACTCTGTCGCCCTGACCACCGGCGGCCTAGGGCGTCAAACCTCGCCGCTGGAGGACCTCTTTTTTTTCATATTTATTAATATATTATTGTTTTCTGTTGGTTTCAATTTTATAGATATAAATATGTTAAAAATAAATAAATAATTTGGAATAATAATATAATTGAAATACATATGGATGTTTGTTACCTTTCACGTAAAAATTACCGAACGGTTGTTGATGAAACTTTATAGTAATATAGCTTATAATCCGAATAACACAGGCAAGAATTTATAAAGTTTAAAGTGAGTATGGCCACGGGGCACAGCTAGTCCTACTAAATTATTAAACGTGAAAGTTTGTAAGTATGGATGGATGTTTGTTACTCTTCCACGTAAAAACTACTGAATGGATAGAATTTAATGAAACTTTGCAATAATATATGTTCTACATCAGAATAACACATAGGCTACAATTTATAAAGATATTGTGCGAATTGTCTAAAATAAGACGATAAGTGTCAAGTAAGTAGAAAATCTACCAATTGGGAGCTATTCCGGCGTGCACTGCAAAACTGCTAGAGGTACACATTCTACTAATGTTATAGATGCGAAAGTTTGTGAGTATAGATATATGTATGTATGTTGTTACTCTTTTACGCCAAAACGACTTAAACGCGAGTGAAACCGCGGGGCGCATCTAGTATGAAATATAGTTAAACCAGTAAATATCTTATATGTTTACTATCTATCAGACACAGCCAAATAAAGTAAACAAATCGTCGACAACAGCGTTGGAACTGTCAGGCAGTCAGACACCCTCCATATTATTTGTAAATACATCGAATAATTGACAGCTAGCGTAGATATTCCGTCTAGATTATTTCGTTCCAATTCCAGAGCCAAGTTTATCGTAATATTTGTCTAAAAATACTAAATGATTATACAAACACCTACTTACTACAGTGCTATAATTTCCCAGGACGGTGGTCTATCAAATATATCGATTGTAAATTAAGCAGTTTAAGGCTTTAATAAAGCTTAATTTAATTTAAAGGTACTATAAACTGCAGTATTATATGTATAAAGCTTGTGTATTGAAAAATCTGTGTACTGAATTTGACAGATTGATAGGTATAATATTACAATACACTGTGTAATATTATACCTATCAATCAAAATAAGGTATTCCTTGGATCAAACCTCTTGGTACTTTGTCCCAAAGCACAAAAAACATCAACAAAATAAATGCATACATTAACAATGTAACCATATTTCTTCTTTAAATCGCTAACTTATTATGTTGAGTAACTTTAAATCACACTAACGAAGCAGTGATAAACCTAGTAGATATAGATGATGATAATATTACATTAAGAGCAAATTATATGATTAAAATTCATACTTATAGGTGTTTCACATATAAATTAATATTTCAGAAGCGAAAACTGTAACGCTAAACTTATTTAACATCGCAGCTGGCTTGTAAGATTGCCTATACTTCAACCAAAACACCTAGGCCAGGCTTTTGGCTTAAAAACACAAACTGTAACTTATTTACATCTGCATCTTTGCCCGCTTACAAATACCCAATAAAAGAGACCTGTAGAATTTACACGCTTATAATGATTAAAATCCTTTAGATTTTTTTTGTTTTTATATTCCCGTTTCGAAATTTCAAACAGATTAATTCTGAAGCAATGACGTTCTCTGAGGTTAAGGCGTGGAAAGAAATGATCCAACATACATACACTTTAGGATATTCGTATGGAAAAAAACAATCTAAAAGACCAAAATAATCATAAAACAACAGATTAAAAAGAAACTTGTACTAGTATCATATTATGATACTTATAGGAAATTTGTACTTATATAGAATTAGTTAAGATAATTTAAGCTAGCTTGCAGAATTGCAAAGCTAAAGTGGTCGTCGTTGGGGCAGAAAGGTTCTCGTGTGGCGACCACGAACCGGAAGACGCAGCGTGGGCAGACAGGATAGCGCAAAACCGGCAATTGTGGAGAACGTTGGGGGAGGTCTTTGTGCAGCAGTGAACGTCTATCAGCTGATAATATAAGTATACTTAAGATATTTGTACGAATAGTGTTGTACATATGGAGTTAAAACACCCAGATTTAGCCATTTTTTAAATTTAGTCCATTATTAGTCGGCGAGCCTATTGCCGTATTTTTTACCAATGATGCCATTGGAAATTAAAAAATCCAAAATATTTAATTGCCTTATCCCCTATGTCATGAGTATGCCATACTACATGAGGCAGGTACATGCGCAATTTACCTATAAGTAATTAGTTATACTGTAATAGTTCACACATCAAGAGAATCCAGGGATACCTTTATATTAAATTATTGAAGACTTTATAGTTAAAAATCTTTTTAGTTGTCATAATCAGTTTATAAGATGATCGAACTCTTTTTTAATATATTCAAAAGTTAACAATGTAAAGAAGAAAACAAAAGAAAAAACAAAATACGGCGGCAAAATTCTTAGTAATTCATTACCTTAAGGAATATTAAAATTGTTTTCGAATAATAATTAATGAAAAGGGATTAGATTGTTTTTAAATTTTAATTTAACGCTGTGTCGAGATGAAATGTTATTAACCGAGGGTATGCTAGAAAATGTGCTATTTAAAGCGTCGTGTTGCCGAGGGCCAGCACACCAGCTATTTTACAATATGTATGATAGGTTGTGGTCATATAATATCAGTACTAGAGATATGGTTGCACTGCATACGGGTATATATTGTGTTACTACGCAGGTACAGGATCAATTTCTCAAAATGACCACCAGAAGACAACCCAATATCACAACGATAGAACGAGCACAAAGGCTCCAGAAGAACAACCAGCTGCTGGTAGGAGGTTATTCGTGCATAATGTTACTCTTCATGCTCGAACACCGCTTCGGTCGGCGGCTTTCGTGGGCTCGGGAGCATTTACCATAAAGTGACGAACAACAGTCTTTGGTATCCATCTGGATTCACGGCGCACACGCGTTTGGAGAACTCCAGGTAGAATCAGACCAATAAGTTAGTATTCTCCAGCTTACAGAAGACATTCCTTAATAATAACATTTATAATTTGATGTTGTGTTTCTGTGTGTGAGTAAGGTCGCCAGAGCTTATTGGGGTATAGAGGAAGAGTCCGCAACACTTGTTTGCTGACTCTTAAAGGCCGGCAACGTACCCGCCACTCCTCCGGTGTTGCGAGTGTCCATGGGTGGCTGTGATCACTTACCATCAGGTGACCCGCTTGCTCGTTTGTCACCCTCTGATATAAAAAAAAGCATTAACAACGCATTCAATACTAATGAGTATTCAATTCACAACGCTGTTTAAATGCTGTCGTTATACTTTCTGCCAATGAAATGATTTTAGTTTAGACTGAGATCATTTGGTCGAAGAGATATGGAAAGTTTTTTTATTTTGATGCAAATACCAAAGAGCCGGACTAAGTTGTCTTATGCGGACTATAGTCTTTCACATCTTGCTACAAACTTTTAAGTCTTTATTTTGAGTTACCAGTGTAGTTGCATTTAAAGTTTTGTACATGATATTTTTCTACTATAGGAACCCAGTTAAACAAGTTACTAACTTATAAGTAGTTGCTTATTAACTTGTTACTGATTTTTTATATATACTAAATAACTTAAATTTTTTTATTACTTATTTTACTTTGCTACTACTTTCTTTCAAATTCTCATTAATATACTCTTTCAACCAACAAATCAGATGTTTTTATCGCAATTAGTTTAATTTCCAGGTCAGTCTACAATTAATCGGTTTTAAATAAATGCAATATACTAGTTATCTGATGAAAGGTAACTAAACTTACCTATATAAATAAATACTTTTATTGAATATTTTGAAATATTTATCACACAATATGACCGTAGCTGATATTAGGAAATGTTAACGTTTTTAATTGAAATTAACTTTACGTTGTTACATCCTAGCAAAACAAAAAACATATTTGTATCATAATCTAATTGAAAAACATTCTTCAAAATCATAACCACATCCACTATCTTAGTACAATGTCATAAGTGAGCTTAAACTCATTACACAATGATTAATCCATAATGGTTATCCAGTTACAACCTTCAATACTCAGCGTCCCATTTGGCTAGCTTTTATCATAGTAATTACTATTTGAAAATGGTACAATAAGCCCAAACATGAATCTAGCCAAGGGTATCCAGGAATATTCTCCAATGTCCATCTTTCAGTCATTCCAGTTGTAAGATTCAATTAAAACTTATGACTAAATCGAGCTCCAACGAATCGAGTCAACATAGCTTGCCATGGATATTCGGGAATATTAATGATATCTAGTTACAATCTTCAAACTTAATTCAAGAGATCTTACCAAAGTAAGATTGCAATTAACATTGCATAATGTATTTAATTAGCATAAATCACTTAATATAAGCAATAACAAAATCATTACTATTATAAATCAAAAGTTATTTTTAAATAGTTTCATATGTACAATCCATGTATATAAATATCTATATGTACCTACCTTATAATTATGAATACTTTATTCCGACAAAAATGTTCTGATTATTTACAAGCGTTTTTAAAGTTTAAGTAAATAAAAACCTTTTTATTTATTTTATTTGTTTTCTGTATTTATAGACCTATTAGGAACGAACCGGAAGAAGCAGTGTGGGCCCTGTAAGATGGAATTTGGGGTCACTGAAAGCCGCGGCCACTGGATCCGGGTGGGTAGCTAGACCGGTAATAGTGGGGATAATTGGGGGAAGCTTTTGTCCAGCAGTGGACGTCTTTCAGCTGATAGATCAATCTAATACGAAGTTTTATTTAGTGTAATTGAAAATATTCAGCTCCTAACATTAAATTATATCCGTCATTTTTATCTGTTTTGAATTCCAATTGTAATGTTTGATATTAAAAGATTCCATTCTATCTATCTATTATCTATATATCTATTATACGTAGTTTTAGATTCATAACTTTTCAATTGCAATTAGTACACCTTCTGCTACCTTCATTAGATTCTTTCAATTTTGGTCCATTCAAAGTTAATCGGTTGCCTGGAAGAGATCGCTTTTAGCGATAAGGCCGCCAATTGCATTAAAATAAGCCAACTCTCTTGCTGTATCCATTGTTTTGTATTACTTATTTTTGCAATAAAGTGTACTTCTTCTTCTTCTTCTTCTATCGTATTTGCGTGATGCTTGAACAAACATTTAAGGTTAATGTCACCTTAATACTATAACTTTTTTCATAGATATCTACAATGAAGAAACACAGTTTGATAAAATGATAAAATAAAAGGTCTATACTAGTGGGCCAGCTTAAATAAGTTGACGAAAATTCACATGTATACATTGATACTTTTGAATAATAATATCCTGGGATATAATTTACACACGGCCATCTGATCCCAAACTAAACAGAGCTTGTACTATGGAAACCAGGTAACTGATATAATACATATACTACTTTTCTTTTGTAAATAGATACTTACTAGATAATTACACCCAGACTCAGGACAAAAAGACATGTTCATGCACACAAATATTTGTCCTGGGTGGGAATCGAACCCACGACCTACGGCGTGCAAAGCAAGCATTTACCAACCACGCCACAGGCTCGTCAAATTAATGAATAAAGCGAGAGAGAGATTTTAAATTGTATGATTCCTATTCAATTTGAAACAGTAATTTTACTTAAGAAATCTCCTTGCTGCTCTTTTAATTGGCACACTCTCCCATATGAAATTAAGATCCAAAATGTTCTTTAGCACAAATCAAAATTCGCTTTTACATAGATATGTGAATTTCACTGGTATTTAGATACCTTGTACTTGTATACCGTGACAATCTGGTAACACATGTAGGTAATTACTTATTATACAAAATAATGACTCATTAGTTGTTAAAATATATGGTCATAATTTAAAGTAAGACGAAAAGACTCTGTGATAACTATTTCTGTTGGCTTGTTTTCGGCCCTAGAACAAAGCATTTTCCTGTTGCACCGTTGTACATAATACTTCCATGGTTGTTACAACGATCTTTAAATGTAATTCGTTTGCAAAAACCTTTTTCCTTATTTGTTAGAGAATTTACTTTTACACAATTAATTAATTAATTAACAATCTACTTTTCTCACGGAACCCTGAATACAAATGAAAGAATTCATTTACACAGTGATAACGATTTTAACGTTTAGAAAGACACGTAATTGGTGGATACATTTTTTTCGCCTTTTTGCAACTGCATATAAAGGAAAAGTATCTGACAGGAAATTATTGATTTGTTTCTAACTGAGATGGTCTCTTTTCAAATAAAACAATAAACTAAGGATTCATAAAAAAATTTAAAGTCTTCCGATCTGTTTTAGGGTTCCGTAACGAAAGGGTTAAAAGGGGCAAAAACAAATAGCTGCCTGTGAGCAGCATGTCATGAACCGTGATAGATAGTTGAATTTTTCACAGATGATGTATTTCTGTTGCCGCTATAACAACAATTACTTAAAAACGAAATAAAATAAATATTTAAGATGGCTCCCATACAACAAACGTGAATTTTTCGCTCGTTTTTATAGATAATGATACGAAACCCTTCGTGCCGGCTTTTTAACAATTTGAAGTGAATTGGTGAGTTTACAATGTCTGGCCTCTTTCACGTTATTTGCTTATAAATATTGATTCTTATCAAACTATCTATATAATTTATCAAAGCAGTTATGATGACATTCAGAATAAAATAATTGTGAAGTTAAACAAAAGGTTACTTTTCTATACTATTATATTTTGAAGGGATTTTAGATTTAGACTTAGGTTAACGTGATGATTTTCAAGATAATCCCGCTAACCCCTAACACTTAAATATTCAAAACTACCTATGCCCCGTGGCTTTACCCGCGTTAAAAGTTTATACATTATCACAGCTGGAGGAGCTGTGATAATTTATAAACTTTTAACGTAACCCGTAGGTGATAGCGTGATAATATGTAGCTTATATTATATTATGTTGACCCAACCTCTTAGTAATATTGCATGTCATGCAAAATTTGTCAGTCATGCGAAATTTGATTTAAATCCATGTACTGCACTTTTTGAGTTTAGCCCGGACATACATACTGACAAACAGACAAAAATTCTAAAAACTATATTTTTGGCTTCGATATCGATTGTAGATCACGCCCCAAGTAATCTTTAAAAAAATATTCAATGTACCTACAGTTTTGGCTTTCCTACAATTTTATTATATGTAATAGATAATAGACGCACAATGTGCAACAATATTATCATAAAATACAAAAAAAGCTAATTACTTAATTAATCTTTGACTTAGTTGTAACTGCTTTGATTCATCTCCTTGCTTGTACACATTTACATGATTTTTGGTAATTTGTTTCATGTAATTTATTTGCTGCAGATAATTTTTAACCATCTATGATCTCGTGTGGGCGTTGTGTTTTTTTTAAGACCAAATTTAGAAATACAGCAGCAGTACTAGTTCATAAATTCTCATACAGCCGTCATCCCTCTCAGCATTCTGGAGGAAACGTAACGGTCTACGCTACATAGCCTTTAATAATTAAGTATCTCAGAATAACAAAACAATGTTCCAAAGTTAACTAACTTAGTAAAAATAATGTATTATTAAAGTAATGTTTTCGTCGTGTGAATTGTCTATGTATCTATAATAGCGTTGGTAAGGCGCAAATAGTGTGCATTCCATTTTGATTTGTAAGTCATTGGTGTGGTTAATGTTACTTCATTGTACACATGGGGTATAGCTAGTTTAGTAATTTAATTTGTTAGGATGTCCATATTTCTAAGTCAGTTGTCTGCTTTGATAGTCTTCATTAGATAACAGTCGCTAAGTTGGCTCTACAACAAGGATTATAAATAACAGTTCAAAAAGCAACGTTGCGTGTCTGTACTATATAATTAAATAAATATTAGGAGCAACTAACACACTGTCTTCTGATGCCAAACTAGGCAGAGCCTATACTATGGCCACCAGACAACTGATAAACATACACTAAATATATACATATTATAGATAGATAAAGATAAATATTTGATATAGATAATAATTGACGGTCACCGTAGCCTAGTAGGTAGTGCTTCTGCCTACGAAGCTGGTGGTCCTGGGTTCGAATCCCGGTAAGTGCAAATATTTGTGTGATGAGCACGAATATTTGTTTCTGAGTCATGAATGTTTTCTATGTATATAAGTATTTATCTATCTATATAAGTGTGTATATCGTCGCCTGGTACCCATAGTACAAGCTTTGCTTAGTTTGGGGCTAGGATGATCTGTGTGACATTGTCCCCAGATATTATTATTATATATCCAAACAACAAAAAGTAATCGTGTTTATCATACAAAGATTAGTACCGGGTAGAGATCGAACCCACGAATATATCCTTAGCAGTCAAGTCACTAGACCGACAGGTCAGTCAGGTGTAAACCCAAATTAAGACAAATAAGAAAGGCAATATTCAAAAAAAAAATACGTGTAATTTATTTTTGATATAATTATTTAAATTTAATTACAAATGAAAACAGTAATTTACTTCTATTTGAGTATTAGTAGATAGTTCTTTAGTCTTAATACCCATAAAAGCATCTGTTGAAAAACTGTAACTGAACCACCACAGGTCTAAAATCGATCTCAAATGGGAGAACTAAATAAAAATAATGACCCAAAAAGACCCAACTTAGGCAAACACATAAATTGTTGCGCTAGTTGGATCCTTTGGAGAGAACAAACCAATATCTTTGCTTCAAGCCAAAATGCACCTTATTACTGATCGGTAAGCTTCGAATCCTATCGATATCTAACTTGTAACGTCTTCAGTTTGATGTGTGTTGCCACCAATTTATTTTTGCAGTTCTAATGGTCTCTATGTTCTTGTAATAAAGACGTATTTTTATTGTTTTAATATTTCTGCTGTAAGGACATGTTAACGCCTTTAGAAGCGACGAGATAATTTATTAAGGGTTTGTAACCACTTTTTTCGCACCCTTTCACCATTTGTTCTTAACTTTTGTTGTTGCTAGTGATTTTTAGGGGATACTTTGTCTTTTGATATATTGTAAAAAGATTCTTGTTTCTTTCGTAACTTTATAAGTGACTACTTTTGCCTTTTATATTGTCTTTGTGATATGTGAACAACAGCTTATTTTAAGCTAGCATTTCAATAGATTAAAAGTAAGTATATAAAATATTTATTGATATAGTTGAATTGGAATATAATAAAAATAAGAATAGTTTAGGTAATATTAGCAGGATATATAAAAATATCGAAAAAAGTCATAAAGTTACATGAAAGCAGTGCATAGATTTTGTGTACCTACTGAAAACAAAAAAGTTTTCGCTAAACACAACATTATTAATTTTATTACACTTTTACAATTAATTACACTTATAAAATTAGAGGATACGTCATATTGAGAACGCGTAACGTGAGGTATTAGGTAAACTACACACAGAGCTATTAGACTATTACGTTTTGCAATAGGCATGTCTATAGTAATCCAGAGATCCTCACATTTATGGAATATAAATTTTGAATTTAGTTATATCTTAATACCCCTCCCCGTATTTTTTTTGCAAATATAAAAATTGTAGTCGTGTAGTAGCTAACGTAATACCCTCGTAACACTCGTAGGGCGATGCGTAGGCGCGGAGGCGTGGACAGAACTCACGCACGGCACGTAGCAAGTAGGAAGCCACGCACGAACAGGATGGCACTTATGAGGCACCTCTCCTTTCCTCGCAGATGTAAAGGGAGCCCTAAAGATCGCCGCAATCGCTGGTTTTCTCTGCTACTCGCATCCAGCAGCCTACAGCGGCAGTCACAACATCATAAGGCCAATTGCGAAATTGCAAGGAAATAAAAACACAGCCCTCTCCATAAACATTTTGACTTTGGCCTTGAGCCTTTATTATTGCGACCACGTATTTGTTCCGTAAACCATCACATTTAAATGCTGTGTGGTAACGGTATAGAATATCACCACCCCATCTCATCCCGTGGGGGGCGTAGAAATCATGCGAGTGAACGGGCAGCAGCGTTTTCCTGTGAACTAAGACCATCAAACTGTGATTGCCAACCCGTCTGCCAAGCGCCCCATTCTTCGAGGAGACTTTTATCTAGCAGCGGACTTACTTTTGCTGACATGATAAAATGTAGGGAGTTTTAATATTAAACACAAATATAAACGATTTTTACTCTGATGAATCGGGTTAATCATGTTTTCGGAACACAAAGCACATTACAAAGTTTGTGTGCTTCGACTGATTAATTGGAAACGTGTGTCAACATTTATCAATTTAAAAATTCCTTTTAATTTGGAGGCCGTTCATTTTTCAGATATGGAAGGCAATTCAATTACGTTGTTGAATGAATTAATGTTTTCAATCTGTAACATAGTTTTATATTAATAGTAATAGAACATCAAGAATATACATATGTACTTGCTAATGAAGATTATTCAACTAAGTAGAAAGGCTTAATGTACCCCGAATTTATACATAAAATAAACGGCATTCTTAATTTTTATCTTTAAAACTTGTAAAAGTATTTAAAATGCTCGGAGAAAGATGATTGCTCCTCATTCTACACGTGCTCCTTGTGGGCTAATTATACTCAAAAATCTTACAACGCTCTTCGTATGCAATACAACAATGCGTTCAGGGTGCTGTTGGGTCTGCCACGTTTCTGTAGCGCATCGGGCATGTTTGCTGAAGCCAGAGTGGACTGTTTCAACGCCACAATGCGCAAAAATTGTACATTCCTAGTGAGTAGGATTCTTCGCCACTCTAACAGCAGTCTGGCCATGATCGCAGACAGATTTGACTACCTATACATGAATCACTGCTGCACTATTTTTCACGGAATGGGGCATCAGTAATTTATGTATTCCAGTAAACACAAATTTCTGTTCCCCTTAGGTATATTTTAACATAGAATAAGTCTTATGTATTACTTACAATTTTGAGTAATTGAATAAAGAACTTTTATTATAATAATAAGATCCTGGGACATTATTTACACACGGTCATCTGATCTCAAACTAAACAGAGCTTGTACTATGGAAACCAGATAACTGATATACTACATATACCATTTTTCTTTTGTAAATACATACTTATATAGATAATTTACACCCAGATTCAGGACAAACAGACATGTTCATGCACACAAAAATTTGTCCCGGGTGGGAATCGAACCCACGACCTCCGGCGTGAAAGGCAGCGTATCTAACAACCACGCCAACAGGCCCGTCAAAATATACGGAATCGGTGTATTTAAATTCCGTTCACAGCATGAATTACACCGCCAACTCCTTATCTCAAAAAAATATATATTGTCTTTAATTCCAGAGCACTCTTTGAGGCAATGTAGTCGGGCTATGATTGATAATTTATTCACGGGCTTGCGCAAGAAAAAATCACCACTCTTAGCAAAAGTTGTGGAATGTGAGGCTTTTTAGGGGCATGGCCTTAGTCCATTTATGAAGCGGCAGGGGCATGTTACCGCACATCACACAAGTAATATGACGAAGAACCAACCATTTAAAAATCCAAATATATAATATAATATACGAAATAATATCAGTAGTTAATAATTCCGTATATAAATACATATTTTATTTCCTTAAATTAGTCATTGTCCGAATTTACTAAGAGTAACCTTTCAATTCACGTAAAAAGTCCTTAACATTGTCATAGCGAATTCAAGAATTAGTTGGCTGAGAGCCAGTTCCGACCCGCTACAATTAGCCCTTGCACCGTCTGTTGCATACAAAATTACGACACAAAGACTCCGCAGAAAAAGTGGGAACTAGGAACAACTTTTGTTGAACATCCGACTATAGTATGGATTATCTCGAGAGTGCGGGCTTTCAAACAAGTTTTAACGTAGTTTGTTATTAATTGACTGGTGTAAACAGTGCAAAAGTTGAAGATTTAATGTTACGGCTTTTAAGTTTTGAACTGTGTCTCTCTGTTGACTCCAACTGCATGAAAATAATTTTAATTAAAATTTATAAGCAACGTCGAAATTATATATAATATTCGTGATTCATGTAACTCGTATCTAGTCGGGTCTAGCAGTAGCATGTTCAACCGCAGATAACTTGGTCCTGGATTCATAACCCGGATCGTGCCAAAAGTGGTTTTGGGTATTTTTCTCTAAAAAGAAAAGTTTCTTAGTATCAGCCGGAAGTCTGGGAGTTGGTGGTACTGTACCTGACCTTTTTCCGGGCGTGTCGCTAGTTATCCCATCGGATCATGAGAGTGATGATATAGAAGTGCCACTGTATAATTATGTCTTGAGCAGCTGGCTAGTGTCCATTGTCACTGGCCGCCGTGGTCGAAATTTGTCTTGGAGGACATTACTATAGGTCGTCCACCTAGGCACCTGGAAAGCCGCAGGTTAGCTAGGATAGGATCGAATCTCGACGGCGAGGATCGCGTTGGCCCCATAATCCTTGATCTGTGGTCCGTGACAGTGATCGCACCCTTTTGTGGAATTCCTTCTTTTTACTTCAGCGGCCCCCTGAGCTGTAGCCCGAACCCTTTAATATATGTCGCCTAAGTTAAGGAACTAGTCGTCATTTGAAATAGTAGTAAAAGTAAATTGATATTTATTTAGGGACTTCTCTATTTTTTATGTGATATAACATACCCCACAGATGGACTAGGTCAAAAATATAATTACTTTAACATTGTATAGGACTATGTTAAGAACTGCATTATGAGCTAAACAAGTACAACTGTATTTGAATACCCAAGTGCTCAATAAATTTCATTATTTATTTATTCCATTATATTTTAGTACATATAAAAAATGTAGTTTATATAATACACATATAAACTGTAGTTTATATAATATAAGAGAGGGTCATTAAAATTTTGACTTAAGGGTTTGCTCATAACTAAGTCATTTAGATGCGAATGTTAAAGGTTGTTTTATTTTTTAAAGATTAATGTTGATGTTTAAGTTGTTGGTGAACCTAATACATAAAAAAATATTGTATATTTTTTTGTAATATACTTGTACGGTGACCAAAGCCCCAATTCTTGCAACACAGGAACTCTTTTTGAAAACAAATAGTGCTCATTACTTTATAGTTATTGAACTGTTAGATACATAGAAATTTGTCGATATAATATTCTAACACATACTCTAAAAATCCCCTAATTTTTACCTGAATATTATCTGTAAATTTTTAACAACTAGATAGAGAGCCGAATTAAAATAGCTAGGGACGCACTCGAAAAAGCAATAAAAAAAAAAAAAATTATTGCAGGCTACATGGCCCATATTTGTTAGTAACAATTTGTACTTAAGCACTATGTTAGTAAATTATAGAATAATACATCAGCAATATATAATACAAAGAATAAATAAAAGATTATATTCTTTATAAGGACGGATGCCCCCACGCAGTAAGTTTACAGGACCCCTCGCGGCGTGGAGTTCTGTAAACCTACCGAAAAGTACGGTATCCGTTCTGTCCCCCACCATTTTCAGAATCTTGTTCGGGCTCCTTCGTATTCGTGTCACAATTGATGCAACTTTCTTGCGCATTATTGCATAGAAGTCATCAACTGCAGCATCAGCAAACATGCCGGATGAAATACTTTAAAAGCACGTAACACTCGATTAAATTACTTTATATCTATAAGATATAGTTACTGATCGCAAAAAGTGCCATTTTGGCGCTTTGCCAGTGTCCTGTTGGTACGTATACTAAATTCGATATTTTATATCCCCTCCCTCTCCACGACCTGTCTGGATTTTAATTTATCTCGCTAGTGAAGATTTACGTTCAATTATTAAGTTCTCACCCCTTTTAGGATTCCGTGCTCATTTATAGGTAATCCATATCCATCTGTTTGTCTAATCAACCTTTGTCTGTTTGTATTGTTCCTCTGTCGCATCCATTTATTAAAAATCTATAGAACGGACATTTAGCATTTACAATTATTGTACGTTTTCGGTACACATTTCTTTAAAAAAATAGGATCACCTACGTAAATTGTTTTTATTATTTTATTTGTACAGACTTTTGAGTAGGATACTAGTATATTTGAACAGGATTATAAAATGGTTATTTTAAATTTTACTTTTGTCACATGCTGAAAAAAAATACATTTATCATAATAATACAGTCTCCTCCAAATACTAATTTTAGCATTTGGTGATTTCACATAGCATTAAGTAATATGTAATAATAAAATCACACTAATATTATAAAGGCGAAAGTTTTTGAGTGTGTATGTGTGTTACTTCTTCACGTTTAAACGGCTGGAGCCATTTGAATAAAATTTGGTATGAAGTTAGCTGACACCTTGGATTAACACATAGGCTATCATTTTTAAAGTTTAACGCGGGTAAAACCGCGGGACACAGCTAGTAAAATATATAAATAGATCAACTGAAAGAAAAATCACTGTATGAACAACAATTGTCTTGTTTTCCGAAGCACTCACCAGGCTTATGTCACATTTGTGAGCTATCGATAAAAATATCAAAACATTTATCATTTAAAATAGCAGCACCGAAAAAAAAGCCGTCGGAAAAAAAAACGAACACCGATTTTCAGTGTGGATCGTCATATTTTTTTAGTTCATCAAAAATGCAAACCTTCATGAAAATGTATGCGCCGTGGTCGCCTTCACAGAAATATTGCTCAGTCGCTTGTGGCGGCCGGCATGTAGGCCGTTCGAGTTTTATTCATTGTTGATGCTGGTTTTTATGAATGAAATGGATAACATAGTCAATCCTGTATTTTTTTTGATATTAATACCACTGAACCGAAGTTTACAACGGGCATGCCAATAAAAAGTATAACACTAGACCTTCATTGCATAAATAAAACTGGCGAAGTGCAAATCGAACTCTCACACAAAGATCACCCTTCATTATACAAGATTTAACACTACATTCTTGTTACGTTATAACAATAATAATAATGTAATGTGAACACTTTTTGTTTAATATTATGTAGTATGCACTTCTGTGGATTTGTCTTTTGTATCGAGAGCATAAATAGAGATACATTCGTCATTTTCAGTAGAAGGTTTATATGAAAAAAGTATATAATGAGAGCAAATATTTAAAGATATCATAGTAGTGAGAGTGCCAATAATACTTCTTATCGCATGGGCAGTGGTTACCTAAGTGTCAGAGTTGTTAACGCCACCAAGTAGACCTCTGACGTGGCTTAACGCTTTAATCGCAGTCAAATCGACTGATCGGTTTTGTAGGGTATTATTCTGTACTTGTGTTTTAATATTAAGGAAACAATAAATAATAATAACGACTGTTGCCTAATGGCTACAACCGGGACCGACAGTTTGACGTGCCCTCCGAAGTACGGAGAGGCTTAGTAATTAAACCACTTTGGCGGTCTTCCACTCATGGACTGATTACGAGCCTAGTTGCTTAACCTCGCCAATCACTTACGGACTGGGAGAGCATCTGGCTGTGAGTACCAATTAGACAGAATAGTATGAGACGTTGTTTATTTTTATTAAATACAAACTTCATAACAAAACGTGTTTCAAAAATGGAAAGTGCCTCAATAATTAATTTTAAAAATGGAATGTTCTTATGCTGGTTTACTCTTTGTCATACCAGGGGAGATACAATGCCTTTTTAGGGTTCCGTAAAAAAAACGGAACCCTTACAGATTCGTCATGTCTGTCTGTCTGTCCATCCGTATGTTACAGCTACTTTTTTCCGAAGCTATACGGACTATAATGTTGAATCTTGGTAAATAGATGTATTATGTGAACCGCATTAAGATTTTTACGCAAAAATATGAAAAAAAAATTTGGGTGTTCCCCATACTTAGAACTGAAACTCAAAATTTATTTTTTCATCAAAATCAAAATACATGTATGGGACATGTAGGATATCTATGGATAGGTCTTTAAAAATTATATTGAGGTGCCTAATATATTTTTTTTCTACACTAAATACTTTGCGCGAGAGAAACGTCCAAATGTGTAACTTCTAAAATTATAGAAGAAAGAGAGTGATAAAACTAAAAATAATATTATGATGTACATTACTTTGCAAACTTCCTCCGAAAATTTCTTTGAACGAGATTTAGTAAGCAGTTTTTATTAATACGTCAAAAATTTTAAACCGCAATTTCCCTTTCATTCAATCAACTACTACAAGAACTTTTGTATTATTACTTTTATATTGTTACTTGCGAGTCGGACTCGCCCATGAAGGGTTCAGTAGCACTGAACCCTTCATGGGCGAGTCCGACTCGCACTTGGCCGCTTTTTATTAAAGTTTTTTTATTTAGGTCAATTTGTATAAACTCGTATTGAACGCTTTAACGTATGCAATCAAATGTTATCAAAATACGAAATGAATATGCAATGGTAATTCCGCTAATTATCAGTGTCATCAAACCGTGATATAATTTGCTCCGCTCTCCCGGCTACAAAAATATGCACATGTAAGGAAATAAATAAGCAAATTACATGCACCAGTATGGATTCCAACACATGTTTGGGTCCTCTACGGACCATTCTTAAGGGTAGCTAACATGCCGAGTGCTCGAAAAGGCAACGGACCATTACTTATCACACTAATATTATTAAGGCTAAAGTTTGTGAGTGTGTAAGTGTGTATGTTTGTTACTTCTTCGCGTCTAAACTGCTGAAGCGATTTCAATTAGGCTATTTATTACACATAGGCTATAATTTATAAAGTTTAACGCGGGTAAAACACAGCTAGTATACAATATAGTCAGAATTGTGTAATTATTTTGGCTATCATTCTATTGCCTCACAAGTCTAACTTTGACTAATGAAGCTTAATCTTTCTAACTTGTTATCTGGTTATATCAAATTATTTGCTTCAAAAGGCCGGAAATGTAATTTCCTTTGAAATACAACGCCTTTTAGTTAGAGTATTAGTTAACGATGGCTGCCATTAAAGCTTTAGAGCTAGCTTTACCTACAAAGTTTACTTCCTTGCCTGTATTCGGTGCTTACAAATAAGCTTGATCTGCCAGCGTGTATCGTTCGTAGCTTAACGCAGAGCGCCTACCCCGGATTGGTAGATGGTGCAGGTTCGAGACCCGCCGGACGATCAAATTTATGATTTCCCATTATTGAGATTATATTAACGCTTTGCATTGCGAATAATGCTATAAAATTCAAGCTTTATAATATTTGCGAAGGTCAAACTTTCTACAAGAATTTTCTATTTAAAAGAAATGATTTACCACAGTATATCGTAGTCAGATACGATATACTGTGGTAAATCAATTTTTTTAAAATAGAAAATTCTTGTAGCGCGTTTATGTTGATCAGTGAATGTAAGTTAAACGTCACGGTCGGGTCGGTGACGCTAAATCTGACTTACTCGGCTCCATTAGTAGTCAGCCACGTTTTCTGTCCGAGAAGGAGCTCGAAAAACTTCAAAGTTATCACTTATATGGTGTAACCATTTCGGCTAACAAGACTATTAGTAAAATTATCCGTACAGAATCGTAATAAAAACTATTGAGATTAAAAGAGATTACTTTTTTTTTCGAAACAATGTAATTTACGTGTTTAAAAGATTTTCCGCTATTATCGTGATATTATGATAAGAAATTAATTTGCAATACTTTTCAGAGATTTTTTTAAAGATCACATATATCTCATTACCTCTGGTTCATAGTTCTAGCGGTTGCCATTGTTAAAGTATTGTTTTAGGACTGATATGCCTGCTGAAATTCGGGTAGGAGGACATTATTATGTTTTATTTAATTTATACGGTTTGTGAACAGACCATTTCAAGGAAAACACTTAATCCCCTAAAATACTTAAGATAAAGACATGGATAAGGGCACTTAATTGGTTTTGCTGTCATTGCATGTAAACCATCGGTAAAATGTGGGGGCTTGGTTCATTTGTGCGAAACTTTCACAGGATATTTGACTTGCTTATTAGTATTGAATACAGACTAGTTCTAGTTACATCATCAGCCTTATATTGTCCACTGCTGGACATAGGGTAGGTCTATGTTTTTATGCCCAAAGGTTTCTATAACATTTTCATTTGGAGGAGTTTACCTTAGTCACCACGCTTGGCATGCAAGTTGGCGACCGCAGTTAAGTGGTAGTTAGCGCAGAGGTGGCGCTGTTGCCCGACTACCTGGTGTATCCCTTAGTCGCTTTTTACGACACCCATAGGATGGTATGGGGTAGCCCTGTTGCGGTAATAGTACAGTATTAAATATATACCCTTTGCCAGAAAAATACGCCAACACCCAGTCGACGGCCAATGCAATGTTGGCATGTGTAATATCTGCAAATCTAAAACCGACGCGAAAATATCTCTAAAACATTTTAGTAACTGTCAAATAAAATTAAAGTAAAGTCAAACTGTTGGGCAAAGGCGGCCTTAGACTTTCTCGTTACGATTTGTGTAATCAAAAATGCAAATCTTACAGAGACATTACGCTGATTTTTACCGTGCTACCATCCTGCCGCCATTTTTTTCGTTTCACCAAACTTCGTTGCAATTTCCACAAAGTTATCTAGTTAGCTAGTTTTGGCTATTTGTTTATTCATAAGTTGCCGTCCGCGGTTTTGAGCGGGAGTTTTTTTATGAAACGCATGATTTTTGTGGGCTTTTATGCTCTTCATCATATTTGTATTTAAAATTTTCCACGGTATATTTACTTAAAAAATACAGTTTGGATAGTAAGAGCTATTTAAAATATATGTCCTATGTTGATTTTGTGGTCTTTTTATAATGGATTAAAAACCACAAATGTGTTTAACGTCAAAATCTTGCTAGAAATCCTGTAGATATACCTACAGTCCCAATCTGGTTTGTTCCCATTTTCAAATATTAAGAATTTTTACGTGGTCAGCGATTTTTATCACAAGTAGAGGCTGTGCTGAGTATGGGAAGCATGTTTCCGTTATAACGGAGGAGTGGCATAAATATTTTGACATTTTTTTTAGTAATAATAATATCCTGCTACCTTATTCACACACGGCCATCTGATCCCAAACTAAGCAGAGCTTGTACTATGGAAACCAGATAACTGATATATTACACATACTTTATTCAAAAGTAGTTTGTTGTGAGTGTGAGAAGCAATAAAGTCATTTTGAGGCAGTCATAGTATTTTGTCTCATTCATAGCGGAATTATAAGATAAAGAAGATAAAAGACTAACAAGTAATTTCAATACCAACTAATAACTAATAGAAATACGTTAACCAAAGTCAAAGTCAATGAATAATTCTAATTAATAATAAGTAAAGGATATAAAAACCTGATTTCCGTAGGACAATCTTTGCTTAGATTGGGAGCAGATGGCCGCGTGTGAATAATGTCCCAGGATATTATATTATATTAAGACCTCAGGCGTGGTGACGGCATAGAATATCATCACCCCATCTCATCCCGTGGGGGGCGTAGAAATGGACCGAGGAAATACCTACCAGAGAACGGGCAGCAGCGTTTTTCTGTGAACTATGACCATCAAACTGCGATCGCCAACCCTTTTTTTTATTATTATTTGATTATGGCATATCACCCCATTTTTTATGGGGAAGCTCTTGTCCAGCAGTGCACGCACTTTGGCTGACATGATGAAAACCTCAGAAAATACAATGACAATAATTATAAGTTTACAATTTTATGTACCCTTAATTTTGCTTTAACTCGTTGTATTGTAAAATTTTATACAATTCTCGTGCATTCCCACTTACGACTCAATAAAGTTTCACATTAACAATACTATAAAAAATATATCCCGCTTTTTGCACTTAAATAACAATGCTCTTAAAAAGGTGCTAGAGAGCTGTGCGCTGATAAATCAAGTACCTACAGTTCACTTGAAATGCACATTGCCAGTTTTTGCAAATTCTCTGTGCCTGACGTAAGAGGTGATATTTTATTCTTCGCAGGCTTTTAGGGTTTCAATTTTGCGGTTTGAATGGCTTTGTGGTATAAGTAAATTTTAGCTAAGTTAAAGCAAATAATAGTGGTCCATTATATTCTTGGTTGATTTTCAGCAAAGGTGAATCGGAGACTAGCCTATACAGGATATATTATAGTGCAGGAATTTGGGACAAACACAGGTGCACTCACTATGTTGACGGGCCGCTTGGCGTAGTTGGTAATACTTGTCTTTCACGCCGCAGGTCGTCGGTTCGATTCCCAGGACAGATATGTGTGTGCATGAACATATCTATTCGTCCTAAGTTTAGGTGTACTTCTCTATGTATGTTTCAAAAGAAAAGTAGTACGTAGTATATCACTTATCTGGTTTATTTCTGGATCCTATTTTTTCCATTTTGGTACGGAACCCTTAAAAGGCATAATAACTACAATAACATTTAGGATAAAGAAACTAAAAGTAAGCACTAGAAAATGTCCTCCTCAGTTTCTTACATAAATGTCCATATGCCAAACAGGGTAACATCATAATATTGAAAAAAGGTTTAAATCTGAAAAAGAATTATTAAGGTTTTTCTAGTAAGAAAACCTCCCAGTGTCACTTTCTAGTCTTACAGGGAGCAGTCCCGTTAGATTATTAAAGTAAGAATATAATATTTTGGGACATTATTCACATACGGAAATCTGATCCCAAACTAAGCAGAGCTTGTACTACGGAAACCATAACTGATATATTATAACATATACTACTATTCTTTTGTAAGTACATACATACTTATATAGATAATTGACTGCCTCGTTGGTCTAGCGGTAGCGTATTCAACTGCAGATAACGAGGTCCTGAGTTCAAATCCCGGGTCGAATAAAGAAAAAATCAATATCAGCCCAAAGTCTGGGAGTTGGCGATATTATATACCCTTTGCCTCGGAGAGCACGTAAAGCCGGTCCAGTACCCCCTTTCCGGTCGTGTCGCTAATCGTCCCATCGGATAATAAGAGTGCACAATAATATGTCCGCGCAGATGACTAGTCTCCATTGCAACTGGCCGCCGTGGCCGAAATTCAGCTAGAAGGACATTATTACATTATATAGATAATTACACCCGGACTTTACTGTGCTGAACATGTCTGTTCGTCCTACAGACATGTTCATGCACACAAATATTTGTCCTGCATGGGAATCGAACCTACGCCCTGCGGTGTGAAAGACAAGCATTTACCAAGTACGCCAACAGACCCGTCGGACAACATTGATCTAGTGTTGCATTAACGTTATTTGAATTATAGAAATCTTAAGTAGATTTATATTAATGTATTTGACAATGTTTAAAAAGCGCTCTAGTTTCATTAATTTCTTCAAAAATGTTTTGTTCTTCAATGTAGTTTTCGCCACGTGAAAGGCTTAAAATGCAATACATAGTGCAAAATCTTTGGGGTGAAAACCATTTAGATGATTAAATAGAACTATTGATAATATTGAATAAGACGTGTGTTTCTACAAAAGTGACATCGAAGCATAAAAAGTAACGTTTGAATTAGTAACAAAGGTTCTAATAGTGAAATTGAACTTTATTATAGATAATTAAAAAAAACTCATTTTAATTCCATTAATCGAATCATCATCACCATATAAGCCGAGAGACGTCCTCTGCTGAATAAAGGCCTCCCCCAAAGATCTCCACAATTACCGGTCTTGCGCTATTCAGCGGTTTCCAGCGACACGCACAAGATCACCGGTCCATGATGATATGATATATCTGTGTGGTGACGGCATAGAATATCATCACCCCATCTCATCCGTGCGACCGCCAACCCGTCTGCCAAGCGTTAGAGCAAAACTATGGCATATCCCCCCATTCTTTGAGGACGCTTTTGATCAGCTGCGGACGTACTATACATATAAAATGTGTGAAATAAATTATGTTTACACATTATCTTGCACACATGCGAATGCTATTATGAATACACATATTCTTAGTATAGTAAGTTTGATTACTGGGGCAACTCGGTTTTAAACTTCGGTCGTCATCGTGAACGAGCGAAGACGAACATTCTTGTACAATTTTTAGACAACCTGTTATTAATAATGCGTCAACTCTCATACTGAATCCGCGATGTAAATTCGAGTGTAGGTAAATAGATAAAATAACTAGTCTGTAGTAATACCGAAGTAAAGTGGTGCGTGTTTTTACTTTGGATTGCCAAGATTAGCGTTTTTGGCTTAAACACTCGGGGAGTAAGTGTCTAAACATAACATAAGATTAAAATTTTCTGTTGCCCCTGTTTGCTTATTTCACAATATAACATATACCTACTTTATAGTTTTATGTATTTTACTTTGTCATTAATTAATAATACATTTTATTACTATCGTGTTTATTTGTAGGTACATCCAGCTACCCCAAACTGTCAAATTTATTTTATAGATTTTCAACTTTATCACAAAAGCATAAGTTTCACTTTCAAATGGGGACAATTGACAGATTGGGGTAGCTTGATGTGCTGGCGTCTGTACTATCTGTGCCTAGCAGTTTTACCCGCGTTATATTTGTAATTTATGTGTTATTCGTATAAGCTACATTACTGCAAAGTTTCATCAGCTTAAAATCGGTAGCTTTTGCACAAACTTTCGCATTTATTATATTAGTTGGATTTACTAATAACTTAAATTTTCCTTTTTGAAACTGGATTCAAATCTGAGATTGCATGTCGTGTGGGTGTTGAAACTACATTTTCTGCAAATTCATAAAGCTTTAGCTGTTACTCTGCAAATGACCTACACTGACTTCTATTAAGTGGAATGTAAGTGTCATCTATCGGCCGTATTGATAAAGACATCCCAGATGGCTATGTTAAATAGTTATATGTAAAACATTTGTTTATATATATCTTAGGAAGTTTTATCTGGCTC
Source organism: Pseudoips prasinana (assembly GCA_951640165.1). Taxonomy (NCBI): domain Eukaryota; kingdom Metazoa; phylum Arthropoda; class Insecta; order Lepidoptera; family Nolidae; genus Pseudoips; species Pseudoips prasinana. The sequence continues at coordinate 14,897,243 of OX621239.1, forward strand.
ATCAGGCAATAGTGGCGAGCCAGGACTCAAGCCGTCTAACAGAATAAGCGACCAAATAGACCTCCTCATCGTCCTTAATTGTTGTTACTAACGGGCAGATGCTAGAGGTCTAAAATTCAAGGATGATTGTGCTGATATATCGTTAAAACGCGAAACATTAAAGAATGTGTCGTATAGGTGATATAGTGTTTCCAAATCTTATATGCTTGATATAGTCTCAAAATATTGTTTTTCAATTCGATACTTGCGTCATTATCATTACTTACAATTTTCACACAAAGAGTTTAAATAATGAATTATTTTATGTAAAGGTAAATTGTAATGAATAGTGGTGTCCTCATGCCACCTACTCCTTGTTAGTGTCTGACAGGTTGTTCTTACTCAAGCTGTGCGCTGGAGTTTAGCTACACAGAAATGTAATGTAAAGAATATGTTACCAAACTCATAACATAATTTTTTAGAAAGATTTCAAGGTTTAGGTTAAACTACAAAAGCAATCATGCTTTTGTAGTTTAAACACTACTACAATGATGGGGGATGTTAATTTATTAGTTAATATCATATATCGCTATTTTTATCTTAATATATAACATATAATAAATATGGAATGTTTACTATTTATTTAATAAGAATTTTATAAGAACAATTTTAATATAATTTAGTAAGTGAATTATGATAAAGCAATATCAACGCTGTCGTATCCTGATCTTATATTTTAATACACGCATAAACCAGTATCAAGCATGCACTTGTGTAATAATTATACACTTGTATTTGTCTAGGTATTGAACAGTTAATTCTTAAAACCCTACACTAAAAAACACTAAAAACCAACTTTATCCCAGCAGTTTGTGTTATCCCACAATTGTTCAAAGTTTATACTAACATGTTACGTTATATTAAGTTAACATTCGGAGACATTAAGTGGCAAGTGCAAGTCTCACCCAGTAGTTTGGCAGTTTAAATGACAAACATCTGATGACATCCATAAGTTAAAGGTCTGGGGACCAATAAGATTATATGATAGATTTATATTGAGAGACTGTAATTAATTTTGTACCAATAGGCACAAATTAACAGGGTTGAGGTAAAGGCCAATGCAGTACTGCCGTTTTTCATTGCCTTCCGAGGCAGACGAGCTAGTGTCTGATCTGATAGAAAGTGATAACCGTTACTGTTGTACATTCGCAATTCTAGGGTACAGCAAACCGCTGCCCACCTTGAGATAAGTACTCTTTTTGAATCTCGTTTAAAGTAGGACATGTCGTAGCGCTGAAGAAACCGTACCAAGTAATTCATTCCAGAGCCGAAGAAGCAAACTCCGTAGTGGTGGCTGACAATCTCTAAGGTTATAATCCGTAAACTAGTCATATCTTTTCTTGCCCAACAAGATGAACTTGATATATTATATTCCGTTGCATACGCAAGGGTAGGATGATCCGCAAATCTTTTTAATGGGAAGAAATCTACGTAAAGAAGGAGTTCTGATAGGTACACATTCTACTCTAGATAACCTACAAATCTCGGCCAACGCATAAGCCTTGCGATCCAAAGAGGTAACGTCGCTATCTTTTTGGGCACCTTCCCGCAGATGGTAACTTGAAAGCGGTTTTTTATCTATAAGTTATTATTTTATTTGTAATTTAGTATTTTTATTTTAAGTTTATAATGATAGTTTTAGTTTGTACGTAGTTTTAATCTATTTCCAATATCTATGTTAGTATAGTTTTAGTTTATTTATTATATTAATAGTTATTTATTGAAGTAATTATTACCTATATTAAAAAAAAAAAAATCTGATAATATGTGTATTATATACCTACAAATTAAACCTCTAGCCCCCTAAGGGATTTCCAGAAAAATAACCTTCAGGCTTGTTTTTTGCCATTTTTTTATTCTACTGTCTGTACATCTTTTAACTTCTATTTTTTTTTAATTATGAGATTAGGGCATTTTTGCTATTAGGTGCGCGTGTACTGTACGCGCACCTAGTAGAAAAGCAGTAGTGATTTTAATGAAGAATAAAAAGTAAAATAAAAGTTATGAATTGTGAGTTGATAATACAAAACCAAAACATTGCGACATTTGATAGCAAATGAACAAACAGTAGTGCATGCACGCATTTTTACTTAAGTATTTTCAAGTAAACCCCGCCAGGAAGTCGATCGATCACCGCAAGCAGCAACAGTTCTTAACCATTGTGTCCATATTATTTTCACTCAATTTAATACTCTTGAAGTAAATTCAGCCAATACAGTGTATAATTTAAGTTAGAAACACAATATAAAATATTTAGATTTTATGACTTATAAATGACATAAATCGTAATAAAATTATCTGGAAACATCCAAACTGTTGGAACGAAGTTCCTTATCGCGCGTTGTGAAAGGGGGCTAGACGGAAAAAAATCTTACGAAAAGTTTTCACGACACTTTTTGCAGCTGTGCGGCGTGCGCATGTTTCTCTGTTATAGAAAGCAAGCCAGATATTTTCATTTCTATTTCGCATTGAACAGTGTGGTGTCACAACGATTATTTTTGTTGAGTGTTTATAGGTTTTTTGTACATAATAAATAATAAGAAATAACTTCGTTCCATCCGGGTGTCTCTTGACACCTCTCAAGTTTTTTTTCTGATAGTTAGTACAAGAAAAGCACCAGATTGGATAAAGATTGTGTAAAGGGTTAAATTAAATTCCTGAGCGATATTGAGATAATGCTAAATATTGATGGAAACTTTTATTATAAATACAAAATTTAACATAATATAATTTTATTGAATCTTTAATTGATGCCTAAAATCCCTGTGGAGTTTGGCACTATAATTTAATTTAATCTAATGTACCCAAAAATTCTCATCGGTGTAACAGGCACTCTGGCAATTCCCGCCGTTGGGATAATTTGATTACGTATGCATTAAGTGCATTTCCATTTCCCATACTGAGTTGATTTGAGATTTGTTAAATTAAACTATTATATAACAGCTTATTTTCTGTGATCTAATAGGGTCTGTAGGTACATAATATATTTTTCATTCATTCTATTCGAAAAGGTCGACTAGATTCGCCTTAATATGCACCCAAAGGTGGTGTTTTCTATAAGAAACTTTTAGCGGGCATTAATGAGTTTTTAATCCTCTTTATAAGTGCGCAGTTATTATACGTCGTGCACTTTTTGAATTTGGAACTGTTTAGTGTTCAGCGCCAAAGCAATCGAACGCAAATAGTGTTTGAATAAAGACTGGCTGGTTAGACGGCCCATAGTCGTGCCGCCGGTGGAATGAAAAAAAAGACAAATTAAAAACGCGCGAACTATACAGCCCTCGTTTTTGTGAATTTTCACGGATTGCTAGAAATTCATAGTTTTGTTTTTAAAAATGAATTATTCTTCAAGTGACAGTGAAAGTATAAAATTAACTACTGAAAGTATTAGTACTTACACTAGTAATGTGATGGATAATCCTGCAAAATCACGTGAAAAATATATGTAATCCTATGTTTTATTTGAGTAAAATTGACTTTAAATATTATACATTGAAAAGTGACATGAAAGCATTGTTACATATTAGTTGATCACAACTTCAATTTAACTTGCACAATCTCCTATAACGATCACGCAGTAATAATTTTACAATAACAAAACGATGGGAAATCTTACTTTTTAAAGAAGTTGGATACTAAGAATATGTCAAAGTATTTATTTAGATTTGTGTTATACTGACATTTAAAACGTCCGTAATTTTACGATTCAATATTTTACCTAAAACTCCGAAAGAATATTTAAAACCTTTGAACGCTTTCAGAGTATAACATTTTCTCAAAACTACGATGATGCTATGCATACGAAGTGTTACATGAATATTTAAGGAGCTGTTAGGTAATGAAGGAACCACTGCGTACACAACCGTATAATAAATTAATGACCAACTATTAAAATCAAAACGTGGAAGAAAAGCTTGCTTATTTATTGCAAAACAAAAGAAAAATAATTTCTACAAATTTCATGAAGCATGAAGTTTTTAATGCTTTCTTTGAATATAGAAAGGGTATTTTTGATTAAGCTGACTTGAATTTATTGAACTGATTGTAAACGAAGCTCTTTCTTAGGCGACTCATGTATGTAGTTCGTTGCTCCTGAACTGCTGTACCGATCATCTTCAAGTTTGATACTGTGGTAGTGACTATATAAGTGCACATATCTGATTTTATAAAAATGGAATGTTCCATCGAATCAATGTAAAAGTATTGACATATTCTTAACCTTAATAGCTCAATATTTTAAACTCAGCTCAATATTTGCAAGCAGCAGAATACCTTCCAGACCATATAGGCATAGTATATACAGGATGGCCGAGGAGTTGAAAAATGATGATACTTTATAATGAAGAGTATCCGAATCACCCCCATTTATGTTCTACGATTTTGCGTTGTTTTGATACTTTATAAACTTATGAGTCCTGAGCTCTAACCCTAATTTTGGATTGCATCTGCAATGATTACATAAACCATATTTTTAAGATGTTAGGTTGAACTATGCTAATTAGTTATCGCGAAAAAACTGAACCAGAAATTTTCTACAGAACTATTCAAAAAAATCGAAAACTGATGTTAGGTAAAATTTACGAAAAAAATCAATAAAAAAAATCCAGCTCGAAATGTACGCAAAATCGTAGAACATACATGGAGGTAATTCTGATATTCTTCATCATAAAGTATCTAAATTTTGTATTTGAACGTCAACTCCGCGGCCAGTCTATATAATAATATCCAGGGCCACAACATCAACTTTTTAATATTAATTACCGTAAAACCTTACAAGATTGCCCAACTAATCTAACTTTGCCCAGCAGGGTACGTTTCACAAAATGTATAAAAAAACGGCAACATTTTTAGTTGCGTTTATTATTCAATCTATGATGTAAATTTGATTACATATCTGGCAACACTTTGTAGCTGATTTTGCTCAGTGTCCCCTCAATTGGCTGTAAAACTGTGTCGAAGTTGTTGGTGTATTTTGCGGGCAAAATTTGTGTGAAAAACTTTTTTTAAAACTCAATTTGTAATAATCCCAGGTAAGTAAGAATTTTACCACTATTAATTCGTAATAAATACACAAAAAAGATTCTCTATCTCTTAATTTCGAAAACATGATGGTGGGCAATGTCAAATTTGATTTCTAAGAGCAGTTGTAACAACTTTGCCCACCAAAATATAACAAACAGGGTTGTGACTTCGATCTTAAATTACATCTAGTAAGTACTTTGTTTTACAGTTGTTGCAGAACTACCTAGGTGATGTTAAATAATTTAATATTTAACTTTGTTGTAAAAAGTACATTACATGTATTTGCAAACATTTTAAAGTTGCTAAAAATGAACAACAAAGTTAGTTTCTATATATTTTTAGATTGTTTATTTCTATGTTTTTTCGTCCCTATATTTTAAAACTGGTTTTAGTCTTACTAAGAAACATCTTCAATTAGTAAATCTCAAAAGTACTGAGTTGTATTAAGACCTCGTATCGATATTTATTTTTGATGCTATTAAACGTAAAAATTCTCATATTTTAATTTTTTGCGTGGTTTCATAGGAGCTCAAGAACTTTATTTTGCTTAAATTTATTACACAAGGTTTTTTTTCGTATTTATTTCAGGATGAATAATACTAACCTTAAAACATCATAAAACATTGAAGAATATTAGGATGTATGCTCTAGGCATACAGAAATTATTCAGAGGAAATGTTGGAGTTAGCAGTGGACGTGGTAGAAAATAAGAGGATGTCAAGTCGGGAGGACTTCATATTGAATTCATCTAAAGGAATCGCCAACACGCGAAGCGAATCTAACTACAATTATTTGATCAGATAATAATAACCTCAAGAAGTACCACGATAAAATTATTGTTGATATTCATAAGTTTAAGTTTGTTTTTGAAAGCTTTGTCTTGAATTTAGATTTGTTTCACTTGTATGTAGTTGTAGTAGGTATTTGTAGTCAATGTTCCTATTATGTATGTATATTAAGATATTGTTTTAAACCCCATGTGCATTTTCTTTAAAGTATTGATAGTTTTTTTTTTCAAATATTTATAGATATATGATTGTAAAGTACCTAAGTTCACCGTTCTGATTAACAATAAAAAGTGACAACCCTAATTCATAGTATAATTTGAAAGAAAAATTACAAAAAAAGTGTTGCGACTTTGCCCACTCTAATTTGACAGGTAATATGAAGATTTAAACGGTTAGTATGAAGGCCCTACATTAGATTGACTGTTTTTCCAAAATGATCCCAAAATCTTATGTTCCTAAAGTAGAAAATACTGAAGTTTCGGAGATTTCTGCAAAATAGGCAAACTTGTAAAAAGCACTATGTATTTGGCCCACTGTATAAATATTGTTTTTAACACGTTGTATTTCATTATTTTTATATTTTAGTATATTATATGCAAAGAACATGGTATTTATCAATAATGTAGGACGATCACAAATTGAAAATAACATTATTAAAAAATATATTTAAAGTGGAATCAAAAATTGCAAGAAATCTGGGCAAAGTTGTACGGTTTTACGGTACTTAGAGTTACACATCTGCATCGACTACTGTAGTATTGAACTGAGAGAAGCTAGACTAGCTTGACTAGCTTCTGCCACTCTCCAACTCCATTTCTCTGTCCACGAGCAATAAATATGTCTAATATTTTATAAAGAATACACATGTGAACAGGAAACTGGCGGCATTCTCATGTTATCTATCATCATCAAGTCAGCCTAATGACCTCCATAGCTAGACAAAGGCCTACCCAAATGTGGCCATAATTTGGAGGGACATGCTATAATCGCAACGATTGGCAGACAGGTTGGCGATTGCAGTATGATATTACAGAGACGCTACTGCTCGTTTTCTGAGAGCTCTACCCTCGGGTCAACTTCTACGCCCCATATGGGATGAGATGGGGGATGGGTGGCGATATTTTGTGCTGTCTGCCATACAACATCATGTTATCTTTAATATTTTATCTATACATATAATAAAATCTTAGGAAAGTCAAAACTGTACATTAAATATTTTTTTAAAAGCATACTTGGGGCGTGATCTACAATCGATATAGGAACCAAAAATATAGTTTTTAGAATTTTTGTCTGTTTGTCTGAATGTATGTCCGTACTAAACTTAAAAAGTAATGCATGGATTTACTCCAAATTTTGCATGAATATTACTAAGAGGTCGGATCAACATATAGGCTACATTTTATCACGCTATCACCTACGGGGGAGGAGCTGTGATAATTTATAAAGTTTATGGCGGGTAAAACCGCAGGGCACAGCTAGTAAAAAATATGCTTGAAATAATAGGTCTTTACCTATGAAATTGCCGTTTTGTATGAAAAAATTTAAACGAATTTTTTTATTTGTATTAATCGAAGTAATCACCCATGCAATCAATGCATCTTTGCCATCGCAGTGGCAGTTTATTGATGCCCTTCTTAAAGAAATCAGCTGGACGGGAGGCAACAAATTCTTCAAAGGCATTTTGTACTGCCTCTCGGGTATTGAATTTTTTTCCCGCCAAGAAGTTATCCAAATTCTGGAAAAAGTAGTAGTCTGTAGGCGCAAGGTCTGGTGAGTAGGGCGGATGACGGAGAGCTTCCAACCCCAGTTCTTGCAACTTGGAGACCGTCTTTTGTGCAGTATGAGGTCGCGCGTTGTCGTGCAGGAGCAGCGGAGACGAGCGATTGACCAATGCTGGTTGGAGATGCGCCAGCTTCTCCATCATTGTGCTCAGTTCTTCACAGTACACATCTGCAGTAATGCTCACCCCGTTTGGTAAGAAGCTGTGATGAATCCCACCGGCGCTAGACCACCAAACAGTGACCATCACTTTTCTAGGGGTAAGTTTTCGTTTAGGGCATTGTTTAGGTGCTGAACCAGGATCCAACCAACTTGCTGAGCGCTTGCGGTTATCAAACAGAATCCATTTTTCATCGCAGGTAACAATGCGGTTCAAAATTCCTTCATTTGTGTGTCTGTTGAGCAGTGCAAGGCACGTCTCGACGCGTACTTCGCGCTGGCGATCATTGAGTTCGTGGGGCACCCATTTGTCAAGCTTTTTTACCTTGCCAATTTGACGCAAATGGACCAATATTGTTTTGACGCTAACGTCGAAAGCTGCTGCTAATTCAGCCGTAGATTGTGTATCATCAGCTTCCACAACCGCCTTTAATTCGTCATTGTCGACCAAAGTCTTCGGACGACCGCGAGGTTCATTTTTCAGGTCGAAATTTCCAGAACGGAAGCGAGCAAACCAATAACAGGTGGTGCGTTGGTTTGTAGTGTTAGCTCCGTAAACGTCGTTGATGTTGCGTGCCGCTTGTGCCGCGTTGCTGCCACGACGGTACTCATATTCCATAATTACTCGAATTTTTAACGTATCCATGATGACGAAAAAGATTGAAATGCGATGAAAATGTAACACTAATCAATAAAGAAATGACTACTTTTGGAAAAAAGAATCCATGTTTTTAAAATAAAATAAATTTGAAATTAGAATTCTTAGCCAAACAAAAATTATTTTGATTTGAAATGGCCAGTACTGCAGAACGGCAATTTCATAGGTAAAGACCTAATATTGAGCAGTATACGCGAAAAGATTATTCATTTCATTTACAGCTGACACGTACAACACCTTTTGTATTTGTGAATTATCTGCGTATTTTTCAAAGTTGATTTTCACTAAGTTTCAAAATAGTTTATTTAAATATTGTAGGCCAGTATTTTGGGCGGTGTAAACAGCTTTTAAATAAACAATACATTTAAATACACTAAAATTTAACGTAAGCAAATTATAACTTCAAACAATATGAGTGTAATAATTAATTAGATCGTATACTTGAAACGTGTATTGTTGAGCAAATCTTTTGGTTCTCTATTTGTTTAACACTTAATTAAAATATTAGTTCGTACAGTCAGCAATAGTTTCATCATATCAGCCGAAAGACGTCCACTGCTGGACAAAGACCTCCCCCACAGAACTCCACAATTGCCGGACTTGTTCTATTCGCGTCCAGCAGTAGCGTCCCGCACAAGAACATCGGTCCATCTTGTAAAGGACCTGCCCACGCTGCGTCTTCCGGTTCGTGATCGCCACTCGAGAACCTTTTTGCCCCAACGGCTGTCTGTTCTACGAACTATATGCCCCGCCCACTGCCACTTCAGTTTTGCAATTCTTCGGGCTATGTCGATGACTTTGGTTCGCCTGCGTATTTCGATATATCCGATTCGATCCCGCAAGGAAACTCCAAGCATATCCCTCTCCATTGCTCTTTGAGTGACCTTGGTGCTCTTGCAGGTGGACTTGCAAGGTCACCCAGCAACATTTTAAGTGAAGTAAATTATTGTTTAACTGCTGGAAGAATGCTTTATTGACAACTGTCAATTCAGAACATTTTACGTCAAATTTGGATAATACACCGTGGTTTACGTGTGATGCCAAGGTCACCTCGCTCCGTGTCCCGAGATCGTTTCCCGCTCAGGACAACTATTTCTGAGTTATGAGTTTGGGTGTAGTTTTTGTACGTCAAGTATAGTTAAATCATTCTGTTTCTGTCGGTAAACAACGTATAAATTTCTTTAAGTTTAATGCAAACTATCCGACTTTGATTATTATCTACCAAAATGACTTACCGCTATTATAATAACTAAGTTACAACATTTAAGTTAGAGAGAGAACTTAATTCTTCAAGCACTATCTTAAGTGAATGCTAATAATTAATTCGTTATTCTAATTGAAACAATATTTTCTTCTTCAAACAGCTATTAGTGAGATAGTTTTGAGGTAAGTTAACACGACTGTACTATTTTAGTACCCCTTAACGGTTAGGTAATTTATAATTACCTAACCGTTAAGGCTTGCTTTTAAAATACGACGTAGCGCCTTAAGTAAAACTTTTAAGTTTAAGTTATCAGTTAAAATAGAATAATAGAGCATGTCATAGATGGATGATCTCATCGTTCCGTAAGTGATTGGCGAGGTCAAGCAACTAGGCTCGCGGTCAGTGAATAGATGGGTGACCGCCAGACTGGCTTAATTTCTGAGAATCTCCTTGCTTAGAAGAGCACGTTAAGCTGTCGGTCCCGGTTGTAGCCATTAGGCGTCGTTAAGCCATGACAGAGGCCTTATGGGCGGCTTGAACAACTCTGACACAAGGGTAACCATTTCCCATACGATAAGTAAGTAACTAATAGAGCTTGTGGATGGAATTTTGATACGGTGACATCAACTACATTCATCTTCACTAGTAAAAATATTGAAGTTCAGTATCAGCTCATAAAATATAATAATAATATCCTGAGACCACACACACAGCCATCTGATCCCAAACTAAGCAGAGCTTGTACTATGGAAACCAGATAACTGATATATTACATATACTCTATTTCTAAATACATACTTATGTAGATAATTACACCCAGACCCAGGTCAAACAGACGTGTTCACACAAATATCTGTCCTGGGTGGGAATCGAACCCATGACCTCCGGCGTGAAAAGAAATTTTCCAACCACGCTGACAGGCCCGTTAATAATAGAGGCCAAAATTCGGTTATGGTAATAGAAACCACCTCACCAAAGTCACCTTTCTATAGACAACCACATGACTGTGCATCCGTGCCAAATCTTAGTGACCAATTATAATAATAGTAGTTAGTCGTCTCGGTGAACGATCTCATAGCAAAGAGCCTCCATCAACATCTTGAGAGGTTCTCGTTGGATAACTCAAGGACCGGATACGGAGAGCGGCAATTATGGGAACAGCATGCATCGTGATGACTCCTCATTCTGTCGCCCAGACTACCGGGGGCCTAGAGCGTCAGACCCCGTCGCAGGAGCTGTATTTGCATATTTATTTATATATTATTGATTTCTATATCAATTTTATAATTATACATTCAGTCAAAAAAGTATCGGGAATGGATGATTCGTTTATGGTTCCAAATTCAAATTTTTGATTTTTTGTTGTTGTTAAATTGGCACAACTGTTTTCCATTTTGGCGCGGAGTTTGAGTTGCATCTGTTATTTATATCTATTAAATACAGTGCTGGTATTAGTAATATCATATATAGTGTGTATTGCGAATTTCATAATGGACAAAAATATAGAACAAAGAGTTTGTCTTAAATTATGCATCGCTAATGGAATTTCGTGTTCGGAGTCACTGAAAATGTTACAGAAGGCTTGCGGTGAATCGACTTTATCAAAAACTCGTGCTTATGAGTGTTTCAAAGCGTTAAAAAGCGGTCGAGATGTGATGACAGATTTGCCTCGCTCTGGTAGGCCATCAACGTCTGCAACTGAAGTTAACATCGCAAAAGTGAAGGAAATAGTGACTGAAAATTATCATTCAACTCTGAGAGAGATAGCCGCCAAACTTTCTGTATCTCACGAGCCAATTCGTACCATTTTAACTAATCATTTGGGTATGAAACATGTTGCCGATCTGAATTTTCTCCAAAAACTCAATCGCATGAAAGTCGCCGAGGACATGGTAGAACGAGTCAATTCCGACCCAACATTCATGAAACGCATTATTACTGGTGACGAGACGTGGGTTTACGAGTTTGACATGCAAACTATTCAACAAGCTTCGGAGTGGCGCCTTCCAACTGAGCCGAAACCGAAAAAACCACGCCAAAGTCGATCAAAAGTCAAAGTCATGTTGACTGTTTTCTTTGACCATCACGGTATTCTGCACTCTGAATTCTTACCGGATGGTCAAACGGTAAACAAAGAATATTATTTGAGCGTTATGCGGCGTTTAAGAGAGCAAATTCGACGAAAAAGGCTAGATTTGTGGAAAGAAAATTCTTGGTTTTTGCACCACGATAATGCGCCTTCGGACAAGGCCATCATTGTGAACGAATTTTTGACCAAACACTCAACAAATACCATCCAGCAACCACCATATTCACCAGATATGGCTCCAGCTGACTTCTTTCTTTTTCCTAAACTCAAATTACACGTGGTACCCGTTTTCAATCGGTAGAAGACATAAAGGAGAATTCGCGGCGAGGACTGAACTCAATTCCGAAAGCAGCGTTTAAAAAATGTTTTAATGAATGGATTATTCGTTGGCGTAAGTGTATCGTTTCTGTAGGAGCATACTTTGAAGGTATAAAATAAATTTGGATGAATAATAAACATTTTGTATGTTATTGATCTTTTCCCGGTACTTTCTTGACAGAGTAGTACATAATATGTCATAATAAGAAATGAAATTAATAATTTAGAATAATAATAATAAATATCCTGACGTGCCTGTTGGCGTGGTTGGCAAATGCTTGCTTTTAACGCTGGAGGTCGTCGGTGCGATTCCATTCCAAGACAGATATTTGTGTGCATGAACATGTCTGTTTGTCCTGTCTGTCTGGTTGTTATTATCTATATAAGTATGTATTTACAAAAAAAAGTAGTATATCAGTTATTTGGTTTCCATAGTACAAGCTATAATGTCCTCGGATATTATTATTTGCAAACAAAATTAAATGATAAATGAATAAAATACATACACGATAATACTGGCAATATGTTCCATTTTCAAAATGTGAACAAATTTTTTATTATATCGTTTATAAGTGGCCAGTTCTAAAACTTTCAGTGTTGCTTGGGTATGCAGTATATCATTTATCTGGTTTCCATAGTACAAGCTCTGCTTAGTTTGGGATCAGATGGCAGTGTGTAAATAATGTCCCATGATATTATTATTAATATTATACAGCGTCAACTAGACCAAATTAGGCACAGCTTGTGTATGCTAGACAGGGGGTAGAAATACTTATTAACATTATTGTAAATATATACATACAAACTAAAAAAGATAAAATAAACACAGAAAATATCGGGAAAAAGATAAATAGACATGTTCAAGAACACAAATATATGCCTTGACCGATCAAAACCACAATATTTGTATTTAAAGCCGGGTTCATTACCAACTGAGTCACTGCGTCAGTCGTCAAAGTACTGGTTCTGATCGCTTCTCAATAATAAGTTAGAATGAGCTCCCCGTCTTGGTTTCCCTAAGATAGTATTATACACAATATGAACTTTAAAAAACAGTATTTAAGTTTCTAAGGATCGACAACTCGGGAGTGATTCCCAAGGTGTTCCAAGCGTCCATAGTCCGCCGTACCTGATTAACATCAGTTGAGCCATATGCTTGCTAGCTGAGTAAATAATTGGGCAAAGCTATGGTTGTATTGACCTTACCCTATTTACGGACACTATAAGATGTACAGACGCCAGCACATCCAGCTACCCCAATCTGTCAAATTTCTTTTATCAATTTTCAACTTTATTAAAAAGCATAAGGTTCAATTTTGTGCTGGCGTTTGTACCTACTCTAGCTATATTTTATCCGTAGCAATATGATTTAGTGACAAATTAAATTATTTTTTGTTTTTTTTTTTGGGAAAATATAGTGACAATTAACTAAGTTAGTATAAATAAGGATAACTGAGGACTATTTAGCATTTTCCACATATTAAATAATATATATCCTACTACTATTATAAAGGAGAAAGTTTATGAGTGTGTGAGTATGTGACTGTGTGAAGGTGTATACTTGTTACGTCTAAACGGCTGGAACGATTATAATAAAATTTGGTATGTAGTTATCTGAAACCCTGGATTAACACATAGGCTATAATTTATAAATGCGGGTAAAACCGCGGGGCACATCTAGTTATGTAATAAATTCGATGCCTTAAAATTATATTATCTCCTTAACTAAGAACGACGTATTTTTACTGTTTCCGACAGAGAACATTTACAGAGAAAATTAAATAGAAAGAAGAAACCACATTTGAATCGCACTCCAGAGCAACTATCTGTTTGCTATGTTAACAACAAAATTAGCAATGCATTACGTGTTTCCAGTAGTCGAGTAAGAAAACACGGGAGCAGGAAAATGTTGAGATTTCTTTGCACATTTCTGTATTTATACTATGTGTCTGTGTATTTGAGAGCCTGTGCACAGCACGTTTTTAGGGTTCCGTAGCCAAATGGCAAAAAACGGAACTCTTATAGATTCGTCATGTCTGTCTGTCTGTCTGTCCGTCCGTATGTCACAGCCACTTTTTTCCGAAACTATAAGAGTTGTACTGTTGAAACTTGGTAAGTAGATGTATTTGGTGAACCGCATTAGGATTTTTACACAAAAATAGAAAAAGAACAATAATCTTAAATATATAGACCTGAAACTCAAAAAAAAATTTTTCATTGTACCAATACATGGGGGGTGTCTATGGATAGGTCTTTAAAAATGATATTGAGGTTTGTAATATATTATTTTTCTAAACTGAATAGTTTGCGCGAGAGACACTTCCAAAGTGGAAAAATGAATGTCCCCCCCCCCCTGTAACTTCTAAAATAAGAGAATGATAAAACTAAAAATAATATATGATGTACATTTCTATGCAAACTAACAACGAAAATAGGTTTGAACGAGATCTAGTAAGAAGTTTTTTCAAATACGTCATAAATCGTAAAACCGCAATTTGCTTTCATTTAATCAACTGGAATACTTGCTGCTACGGAACCCTTCATGGGCGAGTCCGACTCGCATTTGGCCGGTTTTTAAACGTGCCGACGCGTGTTTCTAAAACGCTCGTCGACGGCGCGCTATGATCCTACAGATCAGTTTGTCGTTGTTTGTATCGCTACAAACGCTCATCAACGGCGCGCTTAAAAACGTGGTGTGGCCCTTAGATGTATGGCAATTTGCAATTTTGACACTATCAGTGTTACTCGAAAGCAGTTTTACTGAGTCTAAGAATATTTTAAAATACAACAATATATTATAACTGTTCTACAGAAAACTACTTCTACAGAGAACTAGCATCCTTGGTAGAAGGATCTATCTACCTTACTAGTATTGTAGTACCATATATTGGAATATTTTGCTTAATAGTTGACGGCGTCTCATCCTGTGGGCGTAGAAGTCACCCGAGAGAATGCCGGGATGTCTCTCTGTGAAATATGAACATCATACTGCAATGGTCAACTCGTCTCATAGCTACATACTCTCACCATCCATAAGCGTTTAGCGAGGTTAAGCAACTAGGTTCGCAGTTAATCCATAGATAAGTAACCTCCAAATTATTTAATTTCTGATGGGCTCCGTGCTTCGGAAGGCACATTAAGCTGTCGGTCCCGGTTGTAACCATTAGGCAACAGTCGTTAAGCCATTTCAGAGGTCTACTGGTCGCCTTGAACAACTCTGACACTAGAACCCACACGATAAGTAGGTAAGTAACTCGTCTGCTAATGATTGGTGGTTATGGAATCCCCCCCTCCATCCGTAAAGGAACAACGTCCAACAGTGTAGGTCATTTGGCTGGCTTTGTATTATTGGAATACGTTAGCGAGAGTAGTATTTATTATAATATTTATTTGTAATGGGGCTTAATATCTTGGTGGTATCTTGTTAAACCGCAGCAAGCGAGCAAAGCTCCTTGACTTTTTTATTTAGACCTAGTTATATTCCCCATCCATAGGTTATCACTACACACTCCCTCACACACAATACAGAATGTATTGTGTGGGAGTGAGTGTCACCTCAATGATATTGCCGTATTCATACCCACTTAATCACTTGCGCTCATTGCATACTGCACACCAACCGATACTCCGTACTGGCCGGACAAGAGTACGACCGCGAACGCGTCGTGACCACCAGCGTCCTCCATGACCTTTAGTTTGCATTCGATTCGATGATATGCCCTCTTCAGACCTAAACCGGAAGAGCGGCCCGCGTCGCGTATTAACGTAGAGCGAAAGATGCACAAAACATCCCTAAAAGGATACGCCCTCTTGCATCTCCCCGCCAGTAACCGCCCAGAGTCGAGGTTCGAACCCCAAAGGGGGTGCCTTCCGGCGCCGGTACTTATTTTGTAGCTTTGATTTGCTGGACGGCTCGCTCACCTCTATAGTCCGGTGAAGTAGTGAAAGCCGTAAGGCTAACTGCATACGTCACGTATGAAAAAAAAATTGTGAGCCGTCACGGGACGCCTGGCAGATGTGAAACATCGGCATTATTTTGTAAAAGTAATATGCAGAAAAGAACATATTGTGATAGGAACTAAATATGTCATAATGATAAAATAAAAACCGGCCAAGTGTGAGTCGGACTCGCACATGAAGGGTTCCATAGCAGCAAGTATTACAGTTGATTAAATGAATGCAAATTGCGGTTTATGACGTATTAATAAAACTACTTGCTAGATCTCGTTCAAACCAATTTTCGGTGTTAGGTGACATGGTAATGTACATCATATATTTTTTTTAGTTTTATCATTCTCTTATTGTAGAAGTTAGAGGGGGGGACACCCATTTTACCACTTTGGAAGTGTCTCTCACGCAAACTATTCAGTTTAGAAAAAAATGATAATAGGAACCTCAATATCATTTTTGAAGACCTATCCATAGATACATGTATGTATGGGTACGATGAAAAAAAATTTTTGAGTTTCAGTTCTAAGTATGGCGACCCCCTAAAATAATTGTTCTTTTTCTATTTTAGTGTAAAAATCTTAATGCGGTTCACAGAATACAACTACTTACCAAGTCTCAGTATTACAGCTCTTATAGTTTCGGAAAAAAGTGGCTGCGACATACGGACGGACAGACAGACAGACAGACATGACGAATCTATAAGGGTTCCGTTTTTTGCCATTTGGCTACGGAACCCTAAAAAGTCGATTGCGCATGGCACCGTACACACTACTATCGTATAGCGTGGCGCGTCGCCACGCCAGAAATCTGTTTTTGGTGCGGCTATAGATGTTTCACATCAAAAAAAAAATGCATACTCAACAACGGGTAATACTTATTAATTATTATTGTTTTGTAACTATGTTCAAACGGCTACATATCAAGCTGTACATTTTCAATATAAGCTGACCTGTAATTGTATGGAAATCCTGTACAACGCGAGCTCAGCTTATACTGGAAATTTATAGCTTGATATGTAGCCGTGTGTACTTAAAATACACTAAAAACCCCCAGACCAAAATGTGAGCCGTCACGGGACGCCTGGCAGATGTGAAACATCGACATTATTTTGTAAAAGTAATATGCAGAAGTCGAAGTCGAAGTATAAGTCGCAGTCGAAGTCGAAGTATAAGTCGCAGTCGAAGTCAAAGTCGAAGTCATGTCGAAGTCGAAGTATAAGTCGCAGTCGAAGTCGAAGAATAAGTCGCAGTCGAAGTCGAAGTATAAGTCGCAGTCGAAGTCAAAGTCGAAGTCAAGTCGAAGTCCAAGTAGAAGTCGAAGTCGAAAAGAACATATCATGATAGGAACTAAAAAGTAAAATAAAAAAAAAACCACGGCATGCGTCGCCACGCCAAAATTCTGTTTTACGTGCGGCTATAGATGTTTCACATCAAAAAAATATCGATGGCCTTTAATAGTCTAAGGTTAAAATAGCGATACTGTGGTCATTTAGGTAGATACAGAGATAGGCAATGGACAGTAGATGCGATGCAATGAAACTGACCTACAGGAAAAATGTGTGCATACAAATATCGATTCCTTCTTTAAAAGGAAGTCTTCTGTTTAAAATAATGGTTAACAGAGAAAGCATATCATCCGAAAGACGTCCACAGCTGGACAAAGGCCTCCCCCAAAGATCTCCACAATCGCCGGTCTTGCGCTATCCGCATCCAGCAGTTTCCAGTGACCCGCACAAGATCATCGGTCCATCTTGTAGGGGGCCTGCCCACGCTGCGTCTTCCGGTTTGTAAATACTGATATACTACATATCTACCTACTACGTTTATTTTTTCTTTTGTAAATAAATACTTATATAGATAATTACAGCCAGACTAATGACAAATAGACTGTTCATGCACACAAATATCTGTCCTGGGGCTCTACCGGCTAAGTCGCCGAACATCGATTTCTTAGATAGCGTTCAAATAAATATAGGTTAGAAATGACTTAATCAATCGTTAAATCGGTTTCCATGAGCACATGTGACGTCATAAATGCACATAAAAAATTTGGGCATCTTCGGAGAGACCTTAATAATAGATGAGCTGCTGCCGCAGAGCCCCAGCACCCCATGGTCTCCACGGCAAGAGGACAAAATGGTACATAGGCTCGTACGTCGAGCGGCGTACTTTATTGCCTCTTTTTAAGTCCAGCGTCTTCAGCTGCGATATACGCGAGCACTTACTTATCGTAATACAAGTTTGGATGAACTTCATGAAGGTTTTTGTGAGGCATGGGCAAACATTCCTGTCGAAACATGTCAGAAACTGATAATGCCACATCGGTGTCAAGCGGTAATTACTAACAAAGGTTTTGCTACTGGGTACTGATTTTACACGTAATAAAATGGAGCTGTTAAAGATATTATAACACTGCAGATCATAAGTTTTGTTTAACTGTATTTTTCATTTTAATTTACTGTCCTTAATTAAATGTCCACTACAGAATTGTACATTAATATTTAATAGATGTTTAATCTTTGATATTAAATACAATCGCCGGTCTTGCGCTATCCGCATCCAGCAGTTTCCTGTGACCCGCACAAGATCATCGGTCCATCTTGTAGGGGGCCTGCCTACGCTGCGTCTTCCGGTTTGTAAATACTGATATACTACATATCTACCTACTACGTTTTTTTTTTCTTTTGTAAATAAATACTTATATAGATAATTACACCCAGACAAATAGCCCCCAAAAATCTGGGCGGCCCCCAAAAAGCTGGGTTTCCACCAAAAAGCTGGGTGGCCCCCAAAAATATGGGTGGCCCCCAAAAATATGGGTGGCCCCCAAAAATCTGGGTGGCCCCCAAAAATCTGCACGGCCCCAAAAATCTGGGCGGCCCCCAAAAACCTGGGTGGCCCCCAAAAATCTGGGCGGCCCCCAAAATGCTGGATGACCCCCAAAAAGCTGGGTGGCCCCCAAAAATCTGGGTGGCCTCCAAAAAGCTGGGTGGCCCCCAAAAAGCTGGGTGTCCCCCAAAAATATGGGTTGCCCCCAAAAAGTGGGTGGCCCCCAAAAATCTGGGTGGCCCCCAAAAATCTGGGTGGCCCTCAAAAAGCTGGGTGGCCCCCAAAAATCTGGGTGGCCCCCAAAAAGCTGGGTGGCCCCCAAAAATCTGGGTGGCCCCCAAAAAGCTGGGTGGCCCCCAAAAATCTGGGCGGCCCCCAAAAATCTGCACGGCCCCCAAAAATCTGGGTGGCCCCCAAAAATCTGGGCGGCCCCCAAAAACTGGGTGGTCCCCAAAAATCTGGGTGGCCCCCAAAAAGCCAGAAATCTGTTTTACATGCTATAGATGTTTCACATCAAAACACTTAGTCACTTGTGCTCATTGTGATCCCTACATCAATTGTTTACCTTCTATTAATGTTTTATATATTCTTAATCTATTAAGTAAGGTTTGTTACACAACAAGGCCTCGTAGGGCCCTAGTGACCTGTATACAGGTTATTTTTAAATAGACATCAGTGATCAGTCTCTTATAAGGTTAGATTCTAGCTTGGTACTATGACGTTCTGCTACTCCAGATCGTCTTCAGGATCTTGTTAATATCTTCAATTTTACTATGATAGGTAACAGGGCTCTCTACCCTATAGAGTTCATTCGTAGACTGAATTAGAAAGAATTTTGCTTTCGTTTGAAATATTTTCAAACGCGTTCTTATTTAATTATTTCTTTTTAAATGTTTGGACGAACGAAGATGACAACCAAGAAGGTCGTCACATCTTCCCCGTCTCTCTTAAAAAAATTTTTTATTCTATTATTAGAATGAACAATTTTTTTTCTCCGAAAGAACCCTTTACAACATTATACTAGCTTATTTTTACCTACCTAGTGGAGGGATAATTACAATGCATGACGGCCTTTACGACTAGACCGGCAGTTTCAATTTTATCCTCATATAATAGATAATTATTGAAAGTGCCTTGTGGAAGCAAAACCTCCAAAAAATCTTTCCACACATCATGTGTGATTCTAAGCCAAAATGTTACAAAGGTCTTATTAATAAGTTTTTGATTAATTCTATTTATACTCTTTGCTCCTATTCGTATTTATGCGTACTGTCAACCATGTTTGACACTTTCAAAAATAATAACAAATATGGAAAGGTCATAAATTAATTTTCATTATGTCACAGATAATACAATACATGGGGGAGTGTCACAACAGGTCTCGTTGACATCATTGACCATAACGTATTACATGGGGTTACCATATACCACGTTTTGTCGACATCGAATACAACCTATATATGGTACAACCATACAGTGAGTATATCGGACATCAGCATAGACAACCTGTGGAGAGCATATTTGGTCTTATGGCAGAAAATGACAGACAAAAGAAAAAATTCTACCTGTCATACGTTGGCATTGTCATTTTATTGCAAAGAACTAAAACATGAAATCATTAGTGTGGCAAGGGCAGCGTATGCTCATGAAGTGTGGGCGTGTGGCTAGACAATGTATGCTCATGCGTGGACGTGTGGTGAGGGCAGCGTATGCCTACGTGTGGTGTCAGGACCCAGAGGTTTCCATCTTCAGACAACCAGTCTGATGTACACCATTCCTTATGGAATTTTATGGACCATGGGTAATCCCTAAACTTGTCAAGTAAAAACAAGACAAGGTGTGTGTGTGTGTGTGTTCGTGTGAGGAGTTCAGGAGGTCTCCAATATCAGACAACCAGTCTGATGTCCACCATTCCTTATGGAAATTTATGGACCTTGGATACTCCACAAGACTAAGTGAAAACAAGAAAATGTGTGTGTGTTTGTGTAACAAGTTCTAAGAAGAAGACTAAATTATAACCAGAAAAGCCTAGCTCCTACTGACCTGCCCGTGACACAAAAGTTAATTTATTTTTTGTTATTAAATAAATTACAAGTTAAAGTTGATTATTTCCCTAGCTATACGTTCTTCCTTGTGTGGACGTATATCCTGTTGTCTCCTTTGGATCTTCAAGCAGATCCGAAGGCTGGTCATCTTCTCCCATCATGATAGCTCTCCAATGGTATTATAACATACATGAAACAAAATAAATAGTATTAGTGACATTCTTTAATGTAGAAGCATCCATTATAACATACAACTATATAGAGCAACAACATAAAAATTCAAACTTCTATCGCTGAGTGAGTGCACAATTTTATCAAGTACATACACCTTTTTTTTTTTTTTTTTTTTTGCGGGGTGGAAAATCCTGCATGGATGTCCTCCGCCTTGGGGGAGGCGGAGGGGTCTGTCAGACTCCTACTGACTAAAAACCACCCCGGTGTTCCATCTCACACCTGCGCCGGGGGTCGCGGGAACAAACGATACTTCCGCAACCCCTAGCTGGTGCTGGCCCATACCTGCGGGCCTCCTCGCATTAGCGGGGGGAGTGAGGTGTTAAACTCCCCCGCAACGTCTAAGAGGGGCGCGCGTGGAACACGTCGCGCCGCCGCCTCGGGTCCAGATGTGTAGTGGGCGACGGACGCCCCCGAGTCCGTCGCCCCTGGACCCATTTAGGGGGGCTGGAAGAGGGCGTTGTCCGCCCTCCGCCGACGCCCGGTGCGTCTGCTGCGGGCCGGGTGAGAGGATAAGATCTCCCTCTCCCTTTCCGCAGCTTCCTTCCGCGAGATGACTGTCTCGCAGAAGGAAACCACCGCGTCCCAGGACTCCTCGCTGCCAACCATCGAGTTCACGACGGCCGGCAGCGACAGGTCACTGCCTACTCCATAAATGAGGGCACGGCGCTGCTCCTCCCAAGCGGCACACTCTGCCAGCGTATGCAGCGCCGTGTCCTCCCGACAGTCGACGCAGTGGTGACACCGGGCGTCCGGCTCCCTGTTTATGCGACACAGGTACTTCCCGAAGCAGCCATGCCCCGAGAGTACCTGCGTCACCCGAAATGACAGGGAGCCGTGCCTCCTCCCGAACCAACGCTCGAGTACCGGCCGGACCGCCTCGATAGTGACGAGGCCGGCGGTTGGGCGCGAGAGCCTGTCCCGCCATTCCGCCACCAGGGCCTCGCGAAGCTGCGACCGACGCAGCTCCATGTGTCGCTGCATCGGCCGTTCGCCTTGCGCCAGCATCTCCTCGCGCCACCGGTACTGTGACGCGAGTACTTTCGCCTCGAGGTCCCAGGGCGGGGATCCGGCCAGTACACAGGCCGCCTCGTAGGAGACCGTGCGATATCCCCTGATGACTCTGACGGCCATAGCTCTCTTCGGTCTCCGCAGAACAGCAATGCTACCGGCCGTCAGGTCAGCCGCCCAGATCGGGGCCCCGTACAGGGCCATCGATCGCACGATCCCCACGTAGAGCCGCCTACAGGCCGCGCTCGGGCCCCCCAGATTGGGAAGCAGCGTTGACAGCGCCCCAGCCGCGCCCATCAACTTAGGCACCAGCCGCCGGAAGTGGGGTCCGAAGTCCCACCGGCTGTCGAGTACCAATCCCAGGTACTTCATGGTAGGCTCGACAGCGATCCGGACCCCCCCGACCACAATGTGTGATCCGGGCGGCGGCGCCCGCCGGGGACCATGGAACATCATGGCCTCCGACTTGTTGAGGGCCACCTCCAGGCCGAGGCGCCGGATGCGGCTCACCACCTGTGAGACCGCAGCCGTCGCCAGCAACGCTGCCTCCCTGTGCGAACTCCCACGGGCCGTGACCAGCGTGTCGTCCGCATAACACGTCAGGTCCACGCCCGGCTGGAGTTCGCCCCTCAGCACCCAGTCGTACCCGATGTTCCACAGGAGTGGGCCCAAAACCGAACCCTGTGGAACACCGCACGACATTGAGTGCCGGTGTCCGCCATCACGTCCCACGTAGGTGACACACCTCTCCGCCAGGTAATCCCCAACGATGTGGCGGAGGTAGGAAGGCACCCGATGATATCGCAGTGCCTCCCGAATGCAACTCCAGGGCAGGGTGTTGAAGGCGTTGGAGATGTCCAAAGACACCGCCAACATCACCCCACCCCGGGACACCGCTTCCTCCGCCAGGACTCTCACCCTCGACACAGCGTGGATGGTAGAGCGCCCATGCCGAAAGCCGAACTGGCTCTCGTCCAGGTCCGGCCCCTCTTCGCACAAGTGGCCGACGAGGCGGACTGCGATTATCCTCTCGAGCAGCTTGCCCACCTCGTCCAGCAGCACTATGGGCCGGTACCCGGACGGCGAGT
Organism: Pseudoips prasinana; assembly: GCA_951640165.1. NCBI lineage: Eukaryota > Metazoa > Arthropoda > Insecta > Lepidoptera > Nolidae > Pseudoips > Pseudoips prasinana. Next base: position 14,920,453 of record OX621239.1, read on the forward strand.
CTGCAGGGCGCCCCGCCTTTCTGAGCAGGACCAGATGACCAGATTTCCACAAAGTGGGAAACTGGCCCCGCTCAAGGCACGCTGTGTAGAGTCCCGTCAGTTGAGGACCTAGTTCTTTCAGAGCGAGGGCCAACGCACAGCCGTGAATCCCGTCGGGCCCCGGAGCCACGTTTTTGGCCCGGAGCCGCATCACGGCCGCCCTCAACTCTTCCTGTGTCACCCCTGGGACGCTGATGGCGTTCTCCTCTGTAGGCTCTGCGGCTGTGGGCAAAGCCATCGGCGGTGGCGTGTGCTCCGCTCTTGCCGGGAAGAGGGCTGCCACTACTTCCTCCAGCAGCTCGGGTTGGAGACTCTCCGTGAGTGGAGGCGCCGCGGCTCGAAGTTTCCCACGAACCGCACGATAAGGGCGCCCCCACGGATCTCCGTCCAGAGTCTCCAACATCTCCTCCCTGGCTCGCGTCTTGGCTTCACCGATGGCCAGCCGCAGAGCCTCCTTCGCCGCGCGGTACACCTCATACCGCGCGGCCTCTTCGTCAGGGACCCGACGACGTCTCCTCCGGTATGGGGTGTACTGGCGCCTGACCGCCACGCACGCGACGCGCAACTGTGAGATCTCGGCAGTCCACCAGTACACCTGGCGCCTTCCTGTCTGTGTGTGGACCCGGGGCATAGACACGTCGCAGATTTGCGTCATCGCCCCGCGGAACCACAGCGCCTCCTCTTCAACGTCGACGGGTGCATTCGTCGCCGACTCCCGGTACCAGGCCTGGACAATGGCGGCCTCCTCGAGAAGTTCCCTGTCGATGCGCTTACGCGCCCAGCGCGGACCGTCTACCCGCGGGGCCGGTGGACCGCGGCCGCCAGTGGTCTGGGCGGAGACGTCGAAACGGATGTACCGATGATCCGACAACGTGTCCACCTCCACAGCGACACGCCAGTCGCGGACACGGCTCGCGACAGCAGGGCTAGCGAACGAGACGTCCACTATTGAACCGCCCCGCTGCCGCACGCACGTGTGGACTGACCCCCGATTTAGGACGGTCAGGCCAGCCGTGACCGCCCACTCCTCCAGCACCTCACCCCTGGTATCCGTCACCGGAGATCCCTACGCCGCAGACTTGGCGTTGAGATCCCCGAGCAACAGCACAGGGCGAGGGTGGAGTCGGCCTACAACGGCACCCAACTCGACAAGGAAATTCTCGAAGTCAGCGAGACTCTTGTTGGGCGAAAAATACGCCCCAACCGTACCAATGCCGTCCACGAGGGCTGCTACCCAGCCGTGACCTCGGGACGGGTGGACCAGAGCCCCGCCAATGATGGCCACCAAGCCGTCCAAGTCTCCCAACCAGTTATCCCTGGGGGGGACAAAGTAGGGCTCGGCGACCACCGCCACGCGAATCGACCACTCCGCCATGCTCTGGAGCAAGAGATCCTGAGCTCTGGCACAGTGGTTGATGTTGCCCTGGAGGAAATGGAACAGCGCCATTAGGCAGTGTCCATTCCCTCCGCACCCCTCTCAGGCCGGGAGTCGGCCGAAGGGCAGCCAGGCTGTCGGGGGGGTAAAGAGCCCCCGGCAGCCTTGGCTCCCTTTTTCTTCTTCTTCGCGGTAGCGCCACAGGCCTTCCCGCCCGCTCTGTGCCCCGCGGGCCTCCCTGCAGCTGTACAGAGGCTGCAGTTTGGCGCCGCAGAGCACTGGGCCGCCTTGTGGTCGGGCTGGCCGCAGCGATAACACTCGTCGCTGCGGTCCGTTTCAGCGGTGCACCGCGCCCGGACATGCCCAATGTCCAGGCATCGGTAGCACCGCATAGCCCTGGGCTGTACCAGCTTGACCCTGGCGGCAACCCACCCCACCAACAGTCGCCCAGCACTGGCGACCTTATTCGCCGCCGCCACCGGACACCGCACCCAGATGAATCCGAGTCCGGAGGCGTCGGCGCGAATGTCGCCCGTCCGCACATCCTCGGGTCGACATCCACCGACCCGGGCTACGGCCGCCAGGACCTCAGCTGGAGTCGCCGAGTCATCCAGGCCGTTGACGCGCAGCTCCGCGGTCTTCACCGGCCTGGACACCCGGACGTCATCCGGGTTGAGGGCCTCCCTCAACTTGGCGGCCAGCATGTCCGCCTTCTCCCCGCTGGAGTCACCCGACACCTCAAGCAGCCGCGCCCCCGTAACCGCCGACTTCATCCTGAAGCCGGACGGTGTGCCAAGGTCGGGGAACGCGACTTTGGCTTTTGACTCGGTCAGGACCGCCTTATACGTGATGCCCCTTTCGATGGCTCCGGGCTGCAGTGTTATCACTACAGCCACGGAGCGTGGGGCTCTGACCCTAGGCGGTCCCTGTGCCTTCTTGGGTGCCGGTGCTCCAGCGGGGGCTGGCGCTGGTGGCGCCGCCTTCTTCGTTTTGCGGCCCCTCTTGACGACCGTCGTCCAGGCCTCAGTGCTAGGCCCAGGCGCAGCCGCCGGAGGCGCCGCTGGAGGTCCCGCTGTCCGGAAGGTCGGCATTTGGGACGCGGGCTTTGAGGCCACTATCCTCCCTGATCCCGGTTTAGCCGCCACAGCCGCCGCGCCCCGTTTATGGGACTCCTCCCGCCCTCGTCCATCCCCGGCGAGCGGAGGGCGGACGGACTCTGCCGGGAGGAGCCTCGCTTCTATGGCCTCGAAGCGGGCACCCACCATATTACCGCACTGCATCATGCAGACGCGGACGATCTTTTCGATCTCCGCATCCACAAGTGCAGGCGTTGACGAGGCCGACGATGGAACCGACGAAGGGGCCGCAACAGGAGAGGACCTGGTGACTGCGGGAGCTGTCCTTTGGGCGGTAACCTGCCTCTTGAGGTCCTCCAGCTCCGATCGGAGACGGCCGTTCTCCTCCCACAACTTCGCCGTCTCCTCGGTGCTAGTGCGATTGGCGAGGACCTCAACCGCCTCCCGGATGCCGTCAGCTGCCTCCTTAAGAGCTCGAGTGAACGTGCCCTTCAGGTTGCCCGATTTGGTGGCAACCCTCAGAACCACGTCCACTCCGTCCAAAACCTGGCGACTGAGCGCCACCGCCGATGGGCTCCCTCCAGCCATCCGCGCGGAGCGCTGCTCTCTGGCTCGTCGGGCCAGCTCACTGACCTCGTCAGCCGCGGCTTCCTTTCGCTGTGCCCGCCTAGCAGCGGCGGCCTCCGCACGATTGCTGCCCAGCAGGGAAGCAGTGGAGCCCCCGCTCGAGTCAGCCATGGCGAGCCCAGGGTCGCTCTCCGCGCCCTCCACGTGCTCCACTGGAGCTGCCGCAACGGAGCGACCCCGCCCGTCACGCTCTGGCATCCGAGCGATGACTACGCTCGGATCCGCGCGAACCTTTCCTCTCCGGGCCGTCGACACCTTTGCGGCCACCTGGTTATCCTTATTCAAGGACCCGCTGCGCTTCCTGTTATTTTGTCCGGACCTGGATCCGGACCGAGATCTGGAGGCGCACCCGCGTGTGTCCTCTTCGGACATTTGGTCTGCGGGAATAGGAGTGGCTGGACGGGACCTCGACCTCGTGGTCCGCCTGCTCCTCCTTGCACCGTGTGCCAACCCTTCCGGCACACCTTCGTCGTCTTCCATCGGGTGCGCAAAACTAGGCGTGCGCACCTTCTCCGCGGCTTCCGCGGCTTTATGGCTTGGGTTGCCCCCCCCAGATACGGTGGGGCTGCCAGATCCATGAGGACCTGGGAGGGATTCTCCAGCGGAGCTGGTACCCTCCTGGGGTAATTTGTTTACCAAAGCCGACATTTTTTCATAACCATAAAAAATGCTACCCTTTAGACCAGATTGCCCCCTGGTCATACAACCCCTCGCTGGGCAGCTAAGCTTGGGGCGTGAGGGTTTGCTGTCTCTGAATACTCCCCTTCTAGTGAATAGAAGGGGGAACAGAGGCGTGAGATGTCGGAATATTCGCCACGGACGGTGGCTTATCCCCATGCAAGCACAGGAAAAAACCAGCGCCCATGCCCAGGGCACACCAATCCGAAAAACTTCCGTTCCCACCGAATATAAATATTCGAATGGGACCAGAAGTCTCGGACCACGAGGAGGTTTTCCGACCACGTGCCCCAAGTACATACACCTAACACAACTTACACAACATAAGTAAACTAAAAGTAAATGGTGACATCAGCCTGTCCCTATGGAACCTTACCACTAAAGTGACACTATCACTAACTAACTAAATGAAAATTTAAGGTATAATACAATAATAACACATTAATATTTTATACTTCAACATTAAATAATAACATAAGTTGTTCCTAACCTCAACTCAATCTTATTTTAAATAACTTTAACCGATGTCGACTCCAATAGGTTAGTAATACACTATTATTACTCATGTGTTTAATTAAATAATTATCATTTATTAAATGTTTTATTATTTGGTGAGGCCCCTTATATGGGCGAGAAAGGTTTTTACGTACTCCAGTTATTCTTTTAGGACAACGTAATAAAATTAACAACATTTTTTGTTTAGACTGGGTTCGATCTAAATTATATCGAACTTTGCGTCTACAAATTTTGTGCAATTTTAGTGATTGTACATGATTCGAGGTTTGTACGTTTATGTTTAAATTTTTGCGTGTATTTCGTATATTATTAACCTTTATGGGCTGCAATGGGACAAAATTATTTAAATGGCTATCGTCTATTTTTGGCAGATCTTTAATGAAATTAAATTTTACTTTACTTTCTACATTTTACATACTTACTTCGCATGGAAGTTTATCTGTACTTGTCATCTTTTGGCAAAAATATAAATAATTATTCTGCGAAAAAAATTGTTTATCTGACTATACATCAGATGAATTATTTTCTAGTACATATTTGTCTTTTTTAATAAAATTACACGTCATTCTATCAGTAAAAAGTCTCCGTTTTTCTAAATCTAAAATAACATTGTGAGCAAAAAGGAAATCTTGTCCTATGACAAAATTTTGTGAAATCTTTAGTTAGTTCCACAATCCACAACATAAAAACTATGATTAAACACAACATTGTCCATCAAAATGTTCAATTTAATTTTCCCTATCACTTCCAACTGTGCACCATTTATTGAATTTATTTTTGCGTGTATTTCGTATATTATTAACCTTTATGGGCTGCAATGGGACAAAATTATTTAAATGGCTATCGTCTATTTTTGGCAGATCTTTAATGAAATTAAATTTTACTTTACTTTCTACATTTTACATACTTACTTCGCATGGAAGTTTATCTGTACTTGTCATCTTTTGGCAAAAATATAAATAATTATTCTGCGAAAAAAATTGTTTATCTGACTATACATCAGATGAATTATTTTCTAGTAGGTACATATTTGTCTTTTTTAATAAAATTACACGACATTCTATCAGTAAAGAGTCTCCGTTTTTTTAAATCTAAAATAACATTGTGAGCAAAAAGGAAATCTTGTCCTATGACAAAATTTTGTGAAATCTTTAGTTAGTTCCACAATCCACAACATAAAAACTATGATTAAACACAACATTGTCCATCAAAATGTTCAATTTAATTTTCCCTATCACTTCCAACTGTGTACCATTTATTGAATTTATTTGTGCATTAGAGAACTGCGGCATTTCTCCTAGTTCTTCTGCCATCTTTTTATCAACAATAGACACTGATGCTCCCGTGTCAATCAGGGCTAGAAACGATATATTTTTACACGTAATATTTATAAAAGGGGTAAACTCACACTTCTGAGTGACTTCCGCTGGTGTTTGACTGTTCTCTTCCACCATATCAAACGCCTCTATTCGGTCGGGTGCCGCTGGTTGACGCTCCGGTGCTCCTCGTCTGTATGGACCGTTGCCTGGTGTAGGGGTGGTATCCCCTGCTGTATCGTTTCTTGGGCTAAAACTATAAGGGGAAATTTTATTATCTGGTCGGGGATAAACAGCTCCTGGCTTAGGCTGGTTGATCCTCGATGCCCCAGCTCTGGTGTAACCATGCGGACCCGGTTGACCGTCATTCACTCCGCTGTGTATCACTGGTGTTTGGGTATTTTGTCCAACACTGCTTATATTAACAGGTAAATTTAGCGGCGTGAGATTTTGGGATAAGAAGAGATTTTTAAGACTCATTTTAAGTCCTTCTTGCTGTTATACACTTGCATTCCAACCTTATTTTTTAAAAATGAGTTACAACTTTTAAGGAAATGGTTTATAATAAATACTGATTCCGTAACCGCTGTACCCGCTTTGGCCGCCAGTTCATCTAAGGAATAAAAATAGGCAACTGGGTCTTCATTGTAGCCTTGTCGCCTTTCAAAGAAGTCGGCGAGTGGACTGCTTTGCCCGTCAAATTGATCGGTGATCTTCTTCTGCAGATCAGCAAATGTATCACACTGAGAAAAAATGTTTTTGAAAATGATAAAGCGGGCCCCTGTAGATATGCCCCTAAGATGAGTTTTTTTGCATCTTCATCGTATTACATCGAATTGTCTAAAAAAATCGTTAACGTCAGCCGTCTCCCCGTCGAATTGCTCCAAAAAATACTTCTCGTGATATCCTCAATTCTTCTAAATACTTCAGCGTATACTTATCAATATACCCGGCGCCTCCACGATATGACGTTCTGCTACTCCAGATCTTCTTCAGGATCTTGTTAATATTGGAAATGATACACTGAAGTTGGGTAATCGGTTGTATATTTTCTTCAATTTTACTATGATAGGTAACAGGGCTCTCTACCCCATAGAGTTCATTCGTAGACTGAATTAGAAAGAATTTTGCTTTCTTTTGAAATATTTTCAAACGCGTTCTTTTTTAATTATTTCTTTTTATATGTTTGGACGAACGAAGGTGACAACCAAGAAGGTCGTCACAGTACCTACTCCAATGCATTCGCTTAAGCAGAACATATAAAACTTGATTGCCTCAAAAAATACATACATTTTATTATTATACAAGCTGTGCCCCGTGGTTTTACCCGCATTAAACATTATAAGTTATATTGTTTATTATTTGGATATAAAGCTATATTACTATTAAGTTTCATCAAAATCTGTTGTTCTGATATCCATACTACCCTTCCTCTTTAAATCCCTTGAACGCCTTATCCATAACCAACTCAATTCTTTCATTTGTATAATTCTCTCCTGAATCCTTTCCAATCCGGTTTCCGTCCGTAGTACGTCCATAGTACGACTTCAGTGCTAGTTCACATTACTGATGAAGTGAGGTCTGGCATGGAAAATGGTAAACTCTCAGTCCTCTGTTTGTTAGATTTCAGTAATGCTTTTAACACCATCGACTACGATGTATTGCTAGCCATATTACGCTCTCTTAACATATCTCCAACGGTAATTGATTGGTTTCACAGTTACCTGTTTGGTGGCCGCAGGGTGGCGTTTTATCTCCTCTTTTATTTGCAATATTTATTAATGCCATTTCCCAAAAATTAGTTTCATCCTACCACCTATATGCTGATGATCTCCAGATCTACAGTCAAGCAACTCCCAATAACCTGCCTGAAGCTATTCGTCTCATAAACAGAGATCTTCTGGAGTGATAGCTATGGGCTTACTGTGAACCCGGCCAAATCGCAAGCAATTGTTATCGGCAGTACTAGGATGCGAACTAAAGTAGATTGGTCACAAATTCCCGATATTACTTTGAATAATACTGTAATTCCATTGGCTCAAAATGTTAGAAATTTGGGAATCTTAATAGACGTAGATCTCTCATGGGCTCCGCAAGTACAGGAAGTTAGCCGTAAAATCTTTGCTTCTGCTGGTTCTTTGCGAAGGCTTCGTAATTTCCTGCCTATTACCACGAAAATTGCGCTTACACAATCTCTTCTTCTTCCTATTCTCGATTACGCTGACGGCAACTATCTTGATTTAACCCAGGAATAACTTGACAAACTTGAGCGTCTCCAAAATTTCTGTATAAGGTTCATATTTGGTCTTCGCAAATATGACCATGTTTCAGAATTTCGTACTAAACTCAAGTGGCTTCCTATTCGTCTTCGTCGGAATGCACATATGTTATCTCTCTTGTACAATATTCTCTTTAATCCCTCTACACCCTATTATCTCAAAGAACGTTTCAAATTCCTCAATGACACGCATGTCAAGTCATTGAGATCATCAGAAAACCTGCAACTAACCTTACCAACGCATTCCACCAATTTCTACAGAAAATCATTTACTTTTGTCGCTGCTCGTCTCTGGAATGCATTACCAGTATGTATGAGACGCGCTCAACTACGTTTACCTACGTTTAAAAATATTGTGACAAAACATTATCTGACACAGTTGCAATAAGTGGTCCTTTTTTTCTAGTCTATCATATGACCCTGCTAGATATAGTTGATATTTCCATCATAACGGAATATATTTATTATATTTTTATTTTTCATCTATATATCTATATAATATATTTATTTATATATTATATATGTTTATTTATATTATATTGTTATTAGTATTCTATGTATTGTATACAAATAAGTACGTATAAGTAATATATTATGTAAATAATTAGTGGTATTACTACTATTAAGTAGATACCACTATTAGTCTTAAGTAGATATTTAATCATATTCTATAGTTTTACACCATACACTACCCCTACTCCTAATTCCATACAATATAGTCCAACTTAAGGTTGTCTGGAAGAGATTGCTTTAAGCGTCTTCAATATTGTTCATGTAAACATTGTAGCATTTTTTACATTCTGTTTGAAATCTAGCCCTAAAAATTGAGAATTGTTCATAATCAGATATATTTTTATATTTTTTCTATTTTAACCATTACCATTTACGTACCATATAAGTGTAATTTGTATGGAACGGAATAACAGCACAAAAAGGTGGATGATGCTGATCAGGAGGTAACAATAGATCTATTGGTTCATATACCGTACAGGCGTTGTTGCTAATAAGCAAGTCGAGAGTGTTGCCGTGTAGATTTTTAACAGTTATTGACAGTTATAGACGTGCATTATGTTGAGCCATAAAAGCACTTAAGTACATGCAGACTGGTGAACCACCATTGCATATTTGCCCACAAGTAAGGGATCCACTTATATTTGAAAACCATTCAATATCGGGTAAATTGTAATCCCCTATGAGGTAAAAATATTCCACGTCACTATTTCTTAGATAAACATCTAAAGTTTCGATGTAAGCTACATATACATTTATGGAGTTCTAGGCGGTATGTACACTGCACTAATCATGTGAAATTTACCTCTACTTAAACTAGGTACCTTAAAGAGAACATGCTCGATAGAAGTGTGTAGACTTGGAACATGATTAACTGCCACGGAACGCAAGATCTTTAAAATTGCTACTAATGTACCACCTCCTTCTTTTTACCAGTAGCAACACGATCTCTGTCGCATCTGTACACCAAATATCGTTGATCAATGAATTCGGAATCTAATATCTCTGTGATGAGCCATGTTTCCGTCAGTATTATAATATCATAGCAGTTTGATAATATATTCATATATAAAATATGCAGTTTGGTGCGGATTCCCCTACAATTCTGATAGTAAAATGTTAAATTATTATCTTACTATTACTTCATTGTATAATGGTGTACAATAAAGTGTATTTATCTTATCTTGTCTGTTTGGTAGTTTTTGCGTCAAAGAGTAACTAATATCCATACATCCATCCACTCACAAACTTTCGGTTTTATAATATTAGTATACATACAAGTATTTAACATACTTAAAAGGAGACCCATATGTAAGATAAATTGTAGTAGTATAAGATACCGAAATAAGCTATTTTTATATTTATGTTAGTAGGATTATTATTATAGTTCGTGTAGTTGTATAGAGTGTTAGTTCTTAATAGTTTACGCGAGAGGCGCTGGTGCTCAATGTATAGGAGGAAACTGCACGTGTGATCGAGTAAGTAAACTGCAGGAACTCGTGCTAGAGGCACTGAATAAATTCGTTGCGGGATCCAAGACAGTTAAAGCGATTCCCCGGGACATGCCTGAGCCTCACCGCTCAGTGTCATTTCATTGTGTGCCACTGTTGATCCTGGCTTACAGAAGTAAGAGAGAGGGACTAGTCCCTGTAAAAAAAACACCTGTTCATGTACATAAATACATATCTGTCATGGGCAAGTATCTACTCGTACCAACCACGTCAACCGGCCCATCTAAATTCTATAAATATGATAAGTTCTTTAGTTGTTATAACTGTTCAAAGTCGACTAAATAATCCGAATAACTGAATACAAAGTAACTCTTTCTTAACCAATTCCAAATATGGGACAGACTCATCGTTCATGCCCATTTTCACAGACAGCACGCAGCACAGCGGCATTTAAACGGAAATTATTATAATAAATCGTATCCGTTTACTGCGAAGACAGGAATACGGTTATTGTTCGTAAGCATGCGATGTTTCAGTTCTAGTGTCTCATTTGAAAAGTTTTAGAGTTTGTAGCAACGCGAATGGAGTTAAAATATTAATTTATTTCCAAAAGTTTTTGTTTGTTTTTAAATTACAATTCGTGCCAAAAAACTTATGAATCGTATTGCAAAAAGGTTATTTTAAAATGTTTGCTAATTATTCAATTTGCTTAATGGAAGTGTATTAATTAACCCCCGCCATAAAAAGAAGGGTTTTATAAGTTTGACGTTGATGTCTGTCTGTGTGTGTGAGTGTCTGTCTGTGGTAATGCAGACGGATTTGAATGCCGTTTTTTTTTTTAAAAACACCTTTTTATTTTCTGTGATTCTTAGCTATGTTTGGTAATAGTATCAGCTCTTTTCCAAAATGATGTAATTATAGTTGCAGTAGGGGGTTTTCTAACGGTTAGGTTAGGTTATAATATGATCTAATTACCTGTTTCAAAAACTTGTTTGGAAGCTTCTGCTTAAGTATATTTTTTTAAATGCCTTAGTTTCAGTACAATTTACGAAGCCTTTTAGTTGTACAAATATGTAGCTCATGTGGTGTCTGGCAATTAAGCTGGGCAATTTAGCTGTCAAATGTATTATTGATTGGTTTGTTTCCAATAACATTGTATGAATTGATTTGTACTTCATAGTTTAGTTTAGGTAAAGAATAAGAATATCAAATTGTTGTATTAGATTATACATTAAATATCTTTCACTTTACTTCGAATTTAAAAAAAAAGTTAGTGTCATTAATTAAACCCCTTGATATAAAAGCTTGGCGTCCGTATTAAGAGTGATTTTCAGGTATTAATTTAAGAATTTATGACCATATAAATCGAAACCGATTAGAGGTTTGAAAACTAACATAATACTAACAAAAATTTCATGTTCATCTTTTGAATTTATTCTGATAGGGAGGTGAATTTCTCAGTAGTTCTCTACTGAGAAATTTACCTCCCTATTTTTTTCTTTCTGTTCTCGTATATGTAAGACAGAACTACCAACATATTATGTAGGTATGTTAGGATCTTAGAGCTCGTATATTTCGTCACACACGTTCACCGTACGTGCCTGTTCCGAGATCCGTCGCCTCAAACTAAATACACACAACAATATGTATACATAGTGTATTCTACATAAAATAGCTTAAAGCAGACATCGAAAGCTCGTGTGGTTCAACTGCTAAGAAAGTTACCGCGCCAATTCGTGTCCCTGGTTCGAATCCCCCACACAGTACAAGTATTTGTATGACCCATAAATAGTTGTTCCGGGTCTGGGTGTGCCCCCTTTGTGTCGGACTTTTTTTTGACATTATTTACACGCGGCCATCTTTTCCCAAACTAAGCAGAAATTGTACTATGGAAACCAGGTAACGGTTATACTACATACCTATACTATTTTTTTTTGGTGTAAATACACACTTATGTATGTATTTACTAAAGATAACTACATCCAGACTCAGGACAAACAGATATGTTCATGCACACAAATATGTCATTGTGTCCTGGGTGGGAATCGAACCCACGACCGGCAGCGTCACGTCGACGTCACGCCAACCGGCCCGTCTAATATTACATTTCTATAAAGTGCTCAACGAAACAGGGATCCATTTCCCAAATGCGGGCGTTGTGTTTAAAAAACAAATCTAATATATAAAAATAAGTCGGGTTTTCATTCCTGACGCTATTAACTCCAGAACGCACGAACCGATTTCCACAGTTTTGCATTCCTTGGAAAGGTCTCGGGCTCCGTGAGGTTTATAGCAAAGAAAATTGCACAACGGGTAACACCGCGGGGCACAGCTAGTTAACTTATATATTTACATTAAATTTGATCTGCCAGTGTGTATCGTTCGTAGCTTAACGCAGAGCGCCTACCCCGGATTGGTAGATGGTCATGATTTCACATTTTTGAGATTAGATTTCCGCGTTGCATCGCGAATAATGCTATAAAATTAAAATTTAATGTAAAACCCATTTTTAAAGAAACATGACGTACATATTTTGTTAATGTATATATCATCTAAATCAACGTATAATCATACCGTAATATAGACAGAACCATTCAGACAATATGTAGTAAAATATAAATTTCAATACCTACATAATATTATAAACTTCAACTAAACATAATCTCCTTGACAATAACTTAATACAAGCTAGCTAAATGTCACTACCATTATAAAATAAATTGTATAAATGTTTTAACATTCCGTGTACCTAAATATATGTAATATGTAACTAGAAATAATAACTGTATTACTACAAACATGTTCTGACTATTTACAAGCGCTTCTTTAAAGTCTACGTGAATAAAAATAAAAAATAATCTGTCTATACATTTTCTACACATTTTCATCTCTGCTTTACACCACATAAATCTCAAAAAATCAAACCGTTCGCAAGGTTGAACGTTCGTCTTGTATCTTGATAAAGGGAAGGCAGGCCACGGGCACAATCTGTGACACGCGCAAGCTCCTAAAACAAAGGGCTTAATTAATAAGTCGGTATCAGGCTACGCCTTACCATCTTGTAATGGTTGGAAGTTAGAGCACAAAAGGTGCAAATGAGAGATTTCTGCATGCAAGTTATATGCATATATATAAATGAGGATGTGTGGTCTGATAAGTATGGATAATTAAAGGAATGATTATGATACGAAGATTAAAAGCAGTGATATGATTATATTACGTGTAAAGAGGGGTAAAGTATCAGGTATGGCTTTAATTTTAGAAAGAACAAGGTGGAGATAGAATAATAGTTTGAGAAAGGAATATCCTTACATTGCATTGCTTGAATGGGACTATTTGTTACATGAGAACTTATCTCAAAAAGCTTTGCATTTACATCTAACTAACAATATGTTTAAGGTAAAACAGATCATGAAAAATACGTGAATGGCTTACACTGTAGCTGCAAGTTGCCTACGCACAAGGAGCGCATCGAGGGTGGGGATGGAGGCACAATTCCTCCCTGGGAAGAAACTTTTTAGTGGCTTCGATGCAATGTGTTAGTTCCAGACGGATATCGTCTCGAATTAGGAATACCAATAAGATCGTGAGAATCTTTTCAATATTCTTGGTTGGTAAAATGCGCATGTTATTTAGATAAAATTACATCCATATATTTTTTATATTACAATATACAAATAAAAATTGTTTATATATAATAGCTCTTTTTAGGGTTCCGTACCCACAGGGTAAAACATAATCCTATTACTAAGGCTTCGCTCTCTGTCTGTCTGCCCGTCTGTCACCAGGCTGTATCTCATGAACCATGATAGTTAGACAGTTGAAATTTTCACAGATGATTGATGATGATATTTCTGTTGCCGCAAAAATACACAATAAAAATACTTAAAAAACAAAATTAAATTAATATTTACTGTCTCGTCTTCAATAAGTTTCTACCAGTAGAGAAAAGAGGCGTTAACCAAGGACGAAAACATATGCAATGCTGCTTTTTTTTCTTTTGCCATCCCTATTTCTATTGGCGTCAGTTCCCAATCTAACAAAATTAGGCAACCGATTCAGTAACTAAAATGGTTAAATGAAGTGTTCATGTCAGTGAAATTCTCTGTATCTGTATCGGCATATAAATGCATACACGGTCTCTCAAACTGACCTTATACCATGTTATAAACGGACCGCATTAAATCCTCATTTAAATTATGAGGGATCCATCGGTTACACAGTTTTTTTCACACAGAAGTGTTTTTGTTACAGTATTCATGCTGTGTGTATTCGACTGCTTATAGGTGGTTGCAGAATTAACGGTCGAGATTAATAAGACCATCAATCTCCAGACATATGCCCGTCAACCACTTGATCCACCATGCGATTCAGGCGAGTCGAGTTTCATGGCGCTTCGTCGCCAAAAGCAATTTGAAGGTAAGCGACTCTCTTCTCTGAGGCGTCGAAATACAACTTAAATTATCCTAAACTATTTGTCCTGAGTTAAATCGAAGGTAAAGTACTCACGCAACATTATAATGGCATTAAAATCTAAAAACTATTGAAAAATCGATGAAACAAATATTGTTATTTAATATGGTTCTGGAATTTATCATGTATTCTATAGTATATTTAAGTACCTAATACAATATAAGACGATGCAATGTTAATGATCTATGCACGTGTGGCGCAGTTGTTAATAATAGATAATAATTAGTTGTGTAATTTTCGCAATATGCTAATGAGACCGTAAAAATTATGGATATATGGTTAATGTTACTACGATTATCACACTGCCACTTTGAGGAATCAAAAAACTGCTGAGGTATTTCCGATTATTTCGATATCATACCATGACATCCTTCAAGCAGCTAGCCTATTCTTTTATTGAAGGCCGGCGATATACAGGCGGCCCCGCTGGTGTTGCAAGTGTCCATGGGTGGCGGACGTCACTTACTATCAAGCGACCCACTTGCTCGCGTACCTTGCTATTGATTGTTTTGCGTATGGGCAGTGGTTAGTGGTTACCTTAGTGTTAGAGTTGTTCAAGCCGCCCAGTAGGCCTCTGACATGGTTTGACTACTGTAGTCTGATGACTAAAACCGGGACCGACAGCTTAACGTGCCCTCCGAAGCACGCTCAGAAATTATACCACTTTGGCGGTCGCCCATCAATGGGCTGACGGCAAGCCTAGTTACTTAATCTCGCCGATCGCTTACGAACCGATGAGAGCATCTACCTATGAGCGCCTACCTTGCGATCTAGAAAAAGAAATTAAGAGTACTGTTATGTATGTTTCTATTGGTGCAAACTTAAGCATGTATGCAAACAGTACTAATGTTGTCATAACACCGACCTTAACAGAATTATCGGAACAGTAATGTATTTTCCCTCGTCCTCGCACGGGTAGTGAACCAAGTTTCAAACACAAAGCATCATCAACCGTTAAGCAAACCTTCCAACAAGTATTTTGATGCAAAAACATTTCCCTCGAAGGAACTTTGCTCACTTTGGCACACCGCAAATTTTCAATTACGGTGTAGAAAGTACAAGTGATTAACATGAATTGTCGCGAATGGGAAACTGCAACTATTTCGTCTAATTTAAACTTTGATCCACGATGTTGATAAGGCTACAGACGCAGAGACAGCGATTAGCGGTTTGGTTGTAAGAAATTGTATAAGTGCAAAGCTTGATATATTGATACCGTTGATGATTTTCGATTTTTAATGTTTAATTTAGGTAATTAAACATTAATCTACATAAAAAGCGTGAAAGAATAGTGCAAATAAAGTTCTGGTTTAACACATTTTAATATGTAGGATTGTTTACTCATGGTTACGCTTCTTAAAAACGTGGCTTAAAGTTTATAATTGGTTAAATATTTATGTGCCATAGATGTAATATAGGTTCTAGCTAATAGAGGCGAGCGCAGTTGCAGTCTGTACTGCAACTGCGCTTGCCATCAATCATCCATTGAATTAGTTTCATAACGTCTCCATGCTTTGGAAGGTATGATAAGCTTTCAGTTCCGGTTGTATCGTTAGACACTAGTCGAGTTAGAAACTTATTGGGTGTGTAGAACAAGTGAAGTTAAACAATTTTTATACAATTTAAATAGTGTGTCGTACTTAATTATAATCTACACAGTTGGTAATTATAATATGCGAAACGCTTTTAAAATTTTATGTACTCACTACCGTGAAATTATAAATTTACACTTCCAGCTTGAAACTGCACCGCAATCCCATCCTGGATAAATTTCCTAGCTGCTATCGGCGTTATCGACTTCATACAATATACCTACATTGCAAACCGATTTATTTATTCAGATTTAAGTAGTGCATTGTATAATGAGCAATCAAACAGAAAATTGCAATCAAAAAGAATGTTTAAAGTTTTTGGAAGAGAATATATCATTATGGCATCTAGATCTTCCATAAGGATATTCGAAAGGAAACTCGTTATCTTGATCTGCCGATGTGTAGCATCCGCAATTAAATTATGCTTTTCTATAAAGTATTGAGATTAATATTTCGCTAAGCATTTCGGTAAATGTTTTGCAAATCAAATTTTATATTATCAATAATTCCATAACCAAATTACAACCTACGCCGTATTGTATAACAATAATTTTCGCAGCGGCTAAATTCAACTAATATTATAAATGCAAAAGTTTGTGTCCATGAATGTATGGATATTTGTTACTCTCTCACGCAAAAAATACCAAACGGATTACCGAGTTTATATAACCGAATAACCCATAGGCTATAATTTGTAAAGTTTTACGTGGGTAAAACCGCGGAGCACAGCTAGTATATACATTGCATATCAATGGTATCGCGGCTTAGTTTCTTTTGCAAAATAAAATTAAATTTCAGTTGTACTTTAATTTAATGAATGCTGCTTTCCTTCATATTTACGCGCAGCACGGCTCTAAGTCATCATCTACATGGATTTCAGACTTTACTAACTTATTTCTTGAAATAATACTAACTTACTATACAAATTTTCAGGTGTGGGGTATTTTAAAACAACAAGTGCATTTACTTTACTTTATATGCAGTAATTTGAATATACACTAACTTTAAAACTGACAAACTTTTGCACTAACAGCTTTAATTGTATATTTAACACACGGGAAGAATTTTCATTAATTAGAAATACGTATATCTTTATTTTTACCCACGGTCGAAACTTTTTAACCTTACGTTTCCCACTTTGTCATAGACTAACATGGTATACAAATTATTCACCATTATTTCATGCTCGTAAGAATAAAGTTCAAAAACCGATGAAATGTACGTTTCTGTAAAACTAGAGCAGTGTATATTAATTAACTTTCTTTTTACGTTGAAGATGATGAACATTCATACACCCATTTATCCCACCCATTTGACAACTCTAGGGGTTCAATTTCCCAAAAAATATTATATAGTTACTATCAACGAACATGCAAGTATGCAAATGAACTGACAATTTTGCGGTTATATGTTGTCTTCCCATGGGAATATACAACATGTAACTTAATTAACGCACATCCTGAAAATAGTTTGTTCAGAATTGTTTACTGAATCGATTTATATCATTTTAATATAGGTAATTTTTTATTCCAAAATAATTAAAACTACGGTAATTATTGTTATATTAATACAGACTAAACATATTGAAATGAACCGTAAGTCAAAGTAATAAGACTTTAAAAATCGCAGTTTTATTTGTATTCATACAAATTTCATCATTCAATACAAAGTAAAGAAAAATAAACTTTATTCCAAGAAACTAATTTAGTAAATAACAATGCGTATACATACAATGTTAAATTCAAAATTCAGTGAATGTATTATGATTACCACATACTATTTTAATTGGGGTGATTAAGGGTGTGCGTTAATTACGTTACATGTTGTATGTATCTCAGTAACCAGCAAATATTACAAAGTATTTCGCTAACGAATGCTCTTGTAGATTTTTGGGTAGGTTCATTAGTCAATTTACTTTGCATGAAGTATAAATTTACAAAATCATTAATTTGCTTAAGATATATTTCGAGACAAAAGTAGCTGAATATGGTATGTTTTTGAAATACACAAACTGGAACTGATTGTAACATTCAATAAGCGTTAACCATAATTAGTTGCACAATTTTCAAAAGAATTTGTTGATGAAAAAATAATGCTTTGTGAAATATGAGCATATTTTTAAAGGAATATCTTATATATACTTGTAAGTGAGCACTAGAGTTGAGAAACATATTATAACGTTTTCACAAATATCTCTATTTAAATATTGGCAATTAATACAATTTAGTCGTGTTAATATAATGCCTTAATTATAGTAAGTCGTGTTTAGAAATTAAGTCTAGCAAGCCTAGATATTTAGGCTCATTCTCTTTAAATTATTTTATTTCATCAATGCTCAGTGTAGGTTTTGTGCTCGAATGGTATCCACGGGTTACGCTGAACATTAGCAGCACTTAAGCTTTCTAAAGCAAACAAATCAACAGCTGAAGTACCTAAGGAAAATAATTCAGGAAATTATTGTATATGCTGGGTCTTGCATGTAAGTAAGATTGCAGTTGCAGCAAGAGCTCATTGAGAAAGTCCATTCTAAGTCGGTAAAGCATAAGTGAGGCCATGAGTATTGCAAGCGTAGCGCTTACCATCAGGTCCGCCATATGATGGATTGCCGGCTTAATAGTACAAAATAAAAAGGTAAACCAACCAAACTTTGTTCCCTTAAATAACTTAATAAAGAAATTGAAATTATCGCGGTTAATATCGTTCACAAACTACGTACATTTTTAGGTATCGACAACCATTTTTTCCTCTATTTTCACAACTCACCGTTACTATGTATTTAATATTAATTATGCACACAATATAAGTGACTGCAACTGTCGGCAGATGCAAATTGATATGGTTTCTACTAAGGAAGAAGATGGTGCAGTTACACAGTATAAAATGGATATTTCACCTAAACAAATTTTTAAAGAAGTTGAAGAAAAGTGGCAGATAGAAGAAAAAAGTAGCAAAGAGGAAGAAATAAGACGTCAAAACAAAGATATTAACAATTTTGAAGAAAAAGTAAATTTAGAAAATGTTTTAAGTGAATTCAAACTGTACGAACTGTATCATGTTAAGTTTATAATGTTAATTGGATTATTATGCATCACAAGTACAATGTATTGCTCAAACTACATATTTGTTGCTGAAGATGTTGAATATAGGTAAGTTATTCGTAGAATTTTACACATCACCATCATCATCATCATATCAGCAAATAGTCGTCTACTGCTGGACAAAGCTTCAACAAACACAGCTTGTATTCTGAGTATAAGATTCAGTATAAGACACACTCTCGATTTTCACCAGGTTGTGGGAGGGACTTGTAGACTACGAACGCCCACTACTTTGGGGCAGTTGGTCATCATCCCAATTCCCTATTGGTAAAATAATAACGATTCTACGAATTCGATTACACTAATTGCCTGCAACTCTGTAATAATTATAAAACAAATGTTTGAATAATATCATATTATTATTTTCTTTTACCAATAAGGCCGAGGGAATAAAAAAAATTTGTCAATAATTTTCATTAATAGTTTTTTTGATAATTTCAACACAAATCACAAAGTGGGTGTCAAAAATTTACCGGATGATATCGGTAAAAAAATTATAGGTACTGAGAGCTGAATAAAGTGTGATTCAAAAATATTTACTTTATTAAGTTTCATATTTTTCACATGTACATTAATTTATATATTTTGTGTGACATTTATCTTGTGGTCAATACTTCATTGTTTGGCTCCATAATCCATATTGCTTAAAGAATGGACCTCGAATTTTTCTACTTTAATAGTATGGAAACCTAAAACTACTACTATAGTATGAGTTAAACTAAAGGAAAAGTTCAACTCATACTTTTTCAGTAATTTTAGTTCAGAGACCTTAGACGTATAAAAGCGAAATGTTCATTTAATTTAAAAGGTATTAAGTGAACTACTCCCACGTGCATTCGAAGTGTATTTAAATATATCCCGCTACGGCTTCCCACGGGTACATAGATAGCCAGTACATGAAGCTACCCCAATCTGTCAAATTTCCCTACTTGAAAGTGAACCTTATGCTTATGTGATAAAGTTGAAAATGGATAAAAGAAATTTGACAGATTGAAGTAGGTGGGTGTGCTGGCGTCTGTACATAAGTATTGTGAAGATGTACTACTTTACACCAATCAATAAAATATTGTCATTTGAACCTTTACTTTACCTTACCTTGAGTTTCATTGTTGTAATTTTCGTAGTGATCACTATTTTGAACAAAAATAAAAGACTGTCCATGTTAGTCTCTGATAATTTCTTCAAACGATGAATAAATCAGTTGATTGGTTTTGAGTTAAACCATTTCAAATAATCTAACCTTTTTGCTTTATAATATCAGTTTAGAAAAAAAATTATGCACTTGTCTACCTATGTTATTTTCAGATGTAAATATTCAGACTGCGAAAATACTAATTTGTTGCCAGAAGAACTTAAATCGACTCTAGACTTTAAATGCAAAATTTATAGTCTGTATGACAACAGCAGTATGTGCACCTACGATAATTTAGATTTTTCTAAATTAAAAGAATGCAAGCAATGGGTTTACGAAGAAAAGGATAGCTTTGTTGCTGAGGTTAGTATTTTTTAGTACTTTCATTAAATCGTTAATTAAAAATACTTCAATTCAGATTCTCTTCCCCTTCTTAAAAAGTAACCTTTTATTTCTCTATTAGGTCAATCTTAAATACAAATCAGTAAGTTAATCATTTTATTTTTTAAATCCATTTGAGATCAAAAGATCAATTAAATATATATTCGTTGGTTATATAGAAGCCAGACTTCCTTTGCATATGGACACTTTGATAGGCATCAGTATTAATGTGACACCTTTACACCGATTACATATGGCTGGGTTAATCTAGTAATGTTACCAAAAGTAAAAGAAAACATAAGTTTTATACCCTTCAGTGAAAGCCAATTAGAAAATAATATGACTGCACGTGTGTCAAAGCGGCTAAGACAGTTGCCTCGCTGCTTCGTGTCGCAGGTTCGAGTGCCGCACCGGACAACTTTTTGTGTGACCCATAAATAGTTGTTCTGAGTCTGGATATAATTTGTGTCCGTGTATTATAAGTTTGTAAAATACCCCGCGACACAGGGATTAGATTTCTTAGTGCGGGCGTTGCCTTTAAAATTTAATGAGTAAATTAGCATCAATATGGGTACCCTGGCTTTCTATTCCTAATAACTTATATAATGACTTCTTTAGAAAGATTGATTGAGGAATGATGAGTCTTAATCAATCTTTACTTCAAAAACCAAGTGATTGTCAGACTTGAAAGTCACTTGGTTTGCAGACAGACTGCGAATTCAGGCATGTATAAAAATAATTGTGAATTGAATCAGTAAATTGTATTCCATAATTTAGGATGCAACATTTTAATTGTGTAAAAGAATGTCTGAACACAACAATGTCTAAAAAATAATTATATAGGTAGTTACTATTATTATTAACACAACATAGATTGTTGTAAATATCGTAACTGGTAAAACCAAAGTACATTACTGATAAAATGACAAAACGCTGTTTATTTTAATGAATGCAATTTAAAAAAGCGGCCAAGTACGAGTCGGACTCAACTATGAAGGGTTCCGTAGCAGCAAGTAACATAATATAAAAGTTCTTGTAGTAGTTGATTGAATAAAAAGGACACACATTTTACCAATTTGGCAGTGTTATAGCTCAAACAATTCTGTTTAGATAAAAAAAATAAAAGAAACCTAAATATCATTTTTGAAGACCTATCCATAGATACAGGTATGGGTTTCATGAAAAAACAAAGTTGAGTTTCAGTTCTAAGTATGGGGAACCCCCAAAATTTATTATGTGTTCTTTTATGTGAAAATCTTAATGCGGTTCACAGAATACATCTACACGTGACATATGTACGGACAGACAGACATATAGACAGACATCACGAATCCGTATGGGTTCCGTTTCTTGTCATTTGGCTATGCAACCCTAAAAAGGGTAATTATTTTTAAGTATTTATCTAAACAATGATTAGATTTTAAATTAGATTAGAATTAATGATTAGGAAGACGGAATATGGCATTTTCCCCCCTTTTTAGGAGAGGCTTTTATTCAGCAATGAAAGTCATTTGGCTTACATTGCAATGAATAGATGTTTTTAAAGATCTTTTGAATTTAAACGTCGTATCTGATGACTTCATGCTTAGTATTGCAACTCAATGACATTTTTAAACATGCTTAATATAGTCGTTACTAGTATGTTTCATTTGTTTCAGTTTAACCTAGGATGCAAAGACTGGAAGAGAACATTAGTTGGTACAATGCATAGCCTGGGTTACATGTTTGGGGTTGTTTTGACAGGACTCCTTTCAGACAAGTATGTTATTCTTATCAATATGGTATAGTTGTGTTAAATGTATTCTTATTATTCAAGTTCGAGCAATAGAGCTCTAGCGCATTGCCTATTTTGTAAATTATTTACAGACGTGCCAAACCTTTCTGGCACCTTATTTTACATTCACAAGTCGTACTGTCATTATATAAAGCTTCTTAGACTTATGGTATAACCAAAGTAAGTCCTCAGTGGATCTATATCAGAAAAATCAGTTGAGCAAGAGTAATCTTTATCCTCTCATAACTGGTGCAAAACCTAACAGTTACTGACAAAAACGCAATCGAAATCCTTTTCTAAAAAATAATTTGCTTAAGGTTTTATTTCGTTTTATTTTTATATATTATAATCTGGTGTTTGTGACTTAAATAATTATTTGTAATAAGCTCTACGAGATCTTATGGCTTTTATATTTGTTTAAACGATATTTTTGGATAATTCCCTGACATCACTGTGAAGTTCGTTCATTACTCTTATCCCATTACTTTAACAGTTATTTAAATATGAAGTAAATATTTTTCCCAATCATACATACGAACGACACATGAAAACTAAAATAATTGTATGAATTGCTGCATTATTTTAAGATAGATTATTAATTTCAGCTATTGTAATTAACGCGTTGTCTTCGTCAACAATATCAAAATATTATTTCAGATTTGGTAGAAAATCTATGGCTATATTCAATGCTGTATCAGGAGCCATTGTTGGGATATCAAAAGCCTTCGCCACATCCTATTGGTTATATATTGTTCTGGAAATGATTGAACCAGTAATTGGTGACTCCTACTCAGCTACTTACATGCTATGTAAGTTTCTTTGTGTTATTACTTACCAGACTCAGTAATAGTGAACTTCTATCATATTAATAACCTTCGTATTTTTCAGCCATTGAAAGTGTTTCCAAAACTAGTCGTCCTATAATAATAATCATAATAGGAGTATTTTGTACATTGGGTTCTTTGGCCAAACCAGTAATTGCATTCCTTTCGCCAAACTGGAGAATCTACTTGCTATCAATGTATGTGCCGTCATTGATATTCATTATATACTTTTTATGGCTCCCGGAAAGTCCAAGATGGTTACTGAATAGAGGTGAAACTGACAAAGCTGTTCAAATTTTAAGGAATGCTGCCAAGACTAATAATATTTTAATAGAGGAGAATAGACTCCAGGGTCTAAAAAGTGAAGAAAATACCTCGAATATTGAATTAAAAACTTTGATTAGAGCTACGTTCAAATCAAAGAAATTATTTCTAAGGTTGCTTGGATGTATTTCTATGTGGTTCACTACATTATTCAGTAATTACACTTTATCAATCAACTCTGTATCGCTTAAGGGGAATAAATATTTGAATTGTGGAATAGTAGATGCATCTGAGTTACCAGCTGCTGTCATTTTATTCTTTGCTGTTACGAAATGTACGAGGAAGCTACCAACAGTAATGTCCTTAATATTCACTGCAATATTTTGTGGAGCGCAGAGTTTTGTTCCTGCAGGTATTGTTTACTTTTATTATTCTATTTCTTTCTTTCTTTTTAACACGATTTTTTTATTAGCTTCTCTTGTAACTAAGTATGTATGTAAGAAAATCTTGGAATCTTAATTTGAATCATTAGGATGACATTTTGCACACGCTCTGAGTTCTGATGACAATACATGACTAGCTAAGAAACGTCATTACAGATCCAATAACTGTTTGAAATCCACCCCCATGATATGGGTATCAAATGAAAGGGTTTGCTGTCAGGAATATGAAAAAATTGGCACGTGACTTAAATCCAACATGGCGGACTAGTGCGTGCTAAAAGTGTGTTTTTTGTGTGTTAAACTATTATTATTAGGTATTTTACGTTATTTACCTAGTATATCATGACATTCACATATATTGTCCACAGAATATCCTTGGTTATCTCTATTACTGTACTCATGTGGCAGAATGACTGCAATTATAGGACTGCGAATGGTATACTTGTATACTGCTGAACTATTTCCAACGTATACAAGAAATACTATGCATGCACTGTGTTCTTCTCTGGGGCGTTTCGCAGTTCTTATAGCTCCACAAACACCTTTATTAGTAAGTGTATAACAGTATTCGGAAATCCATTACTTTCACGTCGGTACCAGCGTCACTATATCAAACATTTACGTGCCGTATAGCATGGCGGTTTTTTATCTCATGTCATTCTTGACTGCAGTTAGATAGATATACAAGCGATTTATTGTTCAACTAAGGAATAACAAATTAATACACTTAAAACGTTCAAGTATACAATGGGATATCTTATCACAAAATTTTATAAGACAGCCCATTTATTTCCATCTTCTAGTATCTAAGTCTTCTATCTTAGTCTAAAGTTGAGAGTAGCAGATTAAAAATAGTACCTATAGATACATAACATATAATTTATAAATATATTACAAATTATAAAAACAAATAACATACACATACAATATCACATATTAAATGTTGCTATTTGTGTTGTGAGTCTTGTAGTGACAGAAGAAGAAGAAAATGTTTTTATTGAACACATACGTCATACACTTCACACACATTGAAATAAAGTTATAGCAATTCTTGACAAGTCTATGGAACAAGTGTTCCATAGACTTGTCAAGACTTGCGTTTCACTATTAAAGGTAGCGCATCCCATAGTCAAATACTTTGCACAGTAAAGGATATGTATTTAGCTTGAGATTTTTCGAGAATCTTGAATTGAAAGTGATTAATGAAGAAATTTAAACCGTTTTTAAGACAGAAAGGTGTGGGTGGAGAAAAAATAATATTTTAGGGAAGGGTAAGAATATGAGCATTCCATCAAAGGCGTATAGAGCCTCTTGACGAAAACATGATTATATTTACTGACCACAAACTGCATAATATAGTATTATTACTTAATTTTACTAAGCGACCTCACATTTGCTTGCGTACGGTTAAATGTACAAGTACAGACGCCAGCACATCCAGCTACCCCAATCTGTCAAATTTCTTTTATAGATTTTCAACTTTATCACATAAGCATAAGGTTAACTTTCAATTGGGGAAATTAGACAGATTGGTGTAGCTTGATGTGCTGGTGTAAATAAAATATATTATAATTATAAAAACGCCATGTTTATAGTTGGCAAAGACAATAACACATATATTTTTATAATCTATTATTATTTATTGGTACTTCCCATTCCAGTGATGTTTCCCTTGCTAATTCCATGTCAAACTTTATATTTAAAATTGAATAAGCGAGGGAAACATCATCAACAAACAACATTTCTTTATCATTTTACTTATTTAGCGGATATAATTTCTAATTTTTTCCAATATTTATTCAAAATTAGATCTGAATCTGTTATTTCCTTTTCAGTTAAAGTACTGGGCGGGTTTTCCGTCTCTTCTTGTCGGTATACTGTCCTTTATGACCATCTTTGTGGTTACGTTAATGCCGGAAACTTCGGATGACGTACTGCCAGACAACGTATGGGAAGCAGAAGCAGTAGGCAATAGACAAAAGAAGATAGAAAATAATTGAGCTGTAGTTTATTGTTATTAAAACTAAATTAGTGGTATTTTTGTACATATCATTTCTATTTGTAGTAGTTGTACTGACTTGTGTAAATAAAATTTTTATAGACATATTATACTTAAATCAAATATTTTTACTCTACTCAAATGATACGTATAAACCAATATATATTGTAATATGATTTTTTTAAATGTGTGTGACACCCTTTTTTAGACCTTTTTAATTTTAATATTTTATTACATTTATTTAAGTCTTTTTAAGCTCAGTTTTAAGACACGAAGAAACTAAGATATCATGAGGCATAACGCCGCTAAAAGAAACCGACGAGTCGGGCTCAAGCGGAAGGGTTCCGTAGTACAAAACGACTATTTTATTTTTTAACTATATTTTTAATATTATATTTACTTATTAACTTGATTTTCTTTTTATTACTTGTCATTATAGCGCCAATACAAATATCTCTGTGAAAATTTCAACTGCTTATCTATTACGTTACAAAAAACAGCCCGCTACCAGACAGACAGAAAGACGGACAAGTCGACGGACAGACGGATAGCGAAGAATTACCAATAAAGTTTAGTTGACACCCCTCGGGTATGTAAATATAAATATAGGTGCAATAACTCAAGAATACGTCTTTTAAATAGTAGTCCAAAGAGAAAATACTTGTTTCTCTTTGGACTACTATTTAAAAGACGTATTCTCGAGTTATTGCACCTATATATAATAATAATCACAGTTTGTTGCCTTTTTTTCATTTCTTTTGACTTGTCATCTGACATTTGAACCCAAAGGCATCATGCCTTTGGGTTCAAATGTCTCATAATAATTGGAATCTTTAAAAGGCACATACTGTATATTCCCACATAAACCTGGGTAACTGGAACCTAATACAACATGTAACCTCTTGTGCTAAATCTGTTTGAACATCTGAATCCTATTTGGATATCCATATTGATTCAATATCATATAGGTTGGCACAAATGAATTACGTAGAAACAACCGAATTACAACCAATATCATGGCCGGTCATTACCCTCTATGATACTGGTAATAATTTCGTATATTATTGGTAATAATATAATACTGTTAAAGTTGCCGTTACAATGTATTTGTTACAGATTCATCATCATTATCATATCAGCCGAAAGACGTCCACTGCTGGACAAAGGCCTCCCCCAAAGATCTCCACAATTGCCGGTCTTGCGCTATTCGCATTGTTACAGATTAACACTCTTATTTAAAATAATTCCTTGATCCGACGCTTAACCATGTCTCAGCTAAACCCTGCTCAACCACTTAAACCCCGCTCAACTATTTCTTTATTTAAAAACCCTACTTAAAGGTTTCTCAGCTAAGTAACGTCATTTTATTTTACACTGTCAACATTTCTGAGACTGGTATAGAGCTTGACCAAAATTAATCGACTAAATCGGATTATATATCAAAACTTTACGATTTTTGCTGTATGGTAGACATGGAATGATAGATGTATGATCGTAACAGTGCATTTTCAGGGACTATTGATTTTCTTCGGTGGATTTTGAAGTTTGTGATAAGATTCCAACTGGAATTCAGTATTTATTTAAAAATTAAAACGGTTAGTAACTTCAATAAAACCTCCATTCACAAACAAACGTCAAAAAAACGTCAGCTGATGCAAATAAAATCCGCCATATTTGAGCAAGCTTTAAACCAGGGGCCGACGTGGTTTAAATTTTGACATGGCTTAACCGCGGGTCAAAGTTAAATCGTGTTTTTAAATGAAAAATTTGATAAACCATGGTTGAGCGGCCGGCTTATATTTAAGTAGCGTTTTTGAATAAGACTGTACGTGAATATTGAGCAGAACTCACCGTTAATCAAGTTGAATAAAGAGTTGTACAAGTGATCCGGATCACTATGATAGGGCAACAATGCCAGTTTTCTTGCTAAATTAAAGTGTTCATAATGTTTTAAAATATTACACGGACAAACTGGTCCCTTTTTTAACTAGAGGACCACGACCACACTTTAGGGACCTCGTCTCAGGGTGTAACTAATGTGAAGATGCCTGAGAGTGATAGTTTTTAAGGACATTTTGTGTAATCGTCGTTACCACTTACATGGTCTACATAGTCCAATCATCCAATCGAGGATCGGAGGAAGGATGTCAAGAATTCGATTTCAAACTAAGGGTCATAGAAGGTGTAGGTGGTAGCGGTGCCTTAAGTGTCATACTATTGGCCGCTGAGTACTACATACGTAGTGTGTATATTGTTACAAAGGTAACCTTGAACTTTCAAAGGTAAATTGTGATCTTATTGTAAGAAACGTTCCGGGAACGGCGGTGGTACTTAGACTGCTACCACTAAAGGACTTGCTTTGTGCATATCTGAGACGAACGGCGATTCCGCATTAACATTTTATGTCAGTGAACACTTCAATAAGTTGTAGAAGTAAATGTATCTGCATGTGTGTGTCAAAGGGATTACCTCGCTTTGGTTTGCACTATAATATTCCTTTCAATGGTTTTCATTCTGTATGCTTTCTACTTGTTACACCTTATTAGTTACTACCATTTTCGGTTTCTTACTAGTTTTGTCCATACTAGTGTTTTCTGGAAGAAATTAAAATTTAGGGGTACGACCGACTTCTATACTTAGTTCCTAAAAACTGTTTAATTTTTAATTGGGAATTCTACGTACAACACTTTTTCGCTTACTATTGTTTTGAAAGTAAGTAACTGGAATTAATTCCCGAGTTTATTGGTTACGATTATATCACACACATAATCATAACTAATACACTCGGAAATTAATTTCAGTCATGCATAGTGTCGTGCGCCAAAGTATACTTACCGAATGTTGTTGTGAACTCTTGCCAAAAACATTCCGGAAGCTGTATTACTGAAGCAGTTATGAGTAAACTATTACAAATCCACACCAACCAGACATGCAGTTTCCGAAAGAACATTGAATATACCATCGCCAACAATTATAATAAACGTACAACTCAAAACTTACAAACAATTTAGAAGATAATTACTAGAAATATTGATGGTTCTTGTTTTGCTCGTAATTATAACTATACTGGACAGTATTCTTAACTGGGCCGTGTTGAAACCAGTAGTAGAGAGACCCGCTGAGTTTGTTTCGCTGGGTCTTCTCAGCTGGGGCGCATTGGATCCGGTGGTAGCAAAAAAGCGCGACCGTAGTTATAAACACAAGGTCCGCCACAATATTAATATTCAATTCTTAGCTTAATAAAGATAGAATTCAGACGAGATATAGTAAAATATGTTTTATCTCATCATTATCTTCATCTTTTTTTCTAATATTATAAATTTAGATAAATTAGACCTATAAATAATCTCTTTGACCATAACTTACATAAGCTAGCTAAACAACTTAAATCATTAGTGTCATAAATTAAAAGATATTTTTAAATGTTTTCACAAGCCGCATATCCAAATACCTGTATGTACAGACGCCAGCACATCAAGTTACCCCAATCTGTCAAATTTCTCTAATTGACAGTGAACCTTATGCCTTTGTGATAAAGTTGAAAATCTATAAAAGAAATTTGACAGATTGGGGTAGCTGGACGTGCTGGCGTCTAGACCTAATTATTTACATTTAGTTAACCATATAACTCGTAACATGCAATGACTATTCACAAGTGCTTTTTAGGGTTCCGTAGCAAAATGGCAATAAACGGAACCCTTATAGATTCGTCATGTCTGTCTGTCTGTCCGTCCGTATGTCACAGCCACTTTTTTCCGAAACTATGAGAGTTGTACGGTTGAAACTTGGTAAGTTGATGTATTCTGTAAACCGCATTATGATTTTCACTTAAAAATAGAAAAAGATCAATAAATTTTGGGGGTTCCCCATACATAGAAATGAAACTCAAACAATATTTTTTATCATACCCATACATGTGGGGTATTTATGGATAGGTCTTCAAAAATTATATTGAAGTTTCTCATATCATTTTTTTCTAAACAGAATAGTTGACGCGAGAGACACTTCCAAAGTGGTAAAATGAGTGTCTGTAACTTCTAAAATAAGAGAGAGATAAAACTAAAAAAAATATATGATGTACATTACCATGAAAACTTCCACCAAAAATTGGTTTGAATGAGATCTAGTAAGTAGTTTTTTTAATGCGTCATAAATCGTAAGCCGCAATTTACCTTTCATTTAATCAACTGAAATACTTGCTGCTACGGAACCCTTCATGGGCGTGTCCGACTCGCACTTGTCAGTTTTTTTTAAGTCGACGTGAATAATAATCTTTTATTCTTTTTTAATCCTTTAAAGGCTGCTATCAATGTTTGAAGAATATCTTGTCGCGACACGTCAAACGAATGAGGAATAACAAAGCATATAGAAACAGGTACTTGTTCGTAATGGTAAGTCTAAGTAGCCTCACTACAACCAAATTTAACTCCGACAAATTACACGATTTCCTCAAAATGGCCGACGTCGACGCGGTAGGCCCAAACGGAGATGGTGTGATCACCTGAACTAGTTTTGTAACGACTGGCCTGAAATTGCAAAAGACATAGAAATCTAAAAAACCAAGGAGGAGGCCTTTCCTCAGGAGTGGGACGCTATTATACAACATGTAACGTAATTAATGCACACCCTCAAACACCCCAATTAGAATATTATGTTGTAAACATAATACATACACTGAATTTTTAATTTAACATGTATATGTATTGTTATTCACTAAATTAGTTTCTTGGAATACAGTTTATTTTTCTTTATTTTGTATTGAATGATGTAATTTGTATGAATACACATAAAACTGCGATTTAAAAGTCTTATTACTTTGACTTACGGTCCATTTTAATTTATTTTGACTGTACCGGGTTAATATGACAATAACTTCCGTAGTTTTAATTATTTGGTGATAAAAATTAGCTGTATTTAAAATTATATAAATCGATTCAGTAAACGATTCAGAGCAAACTATTTTCAGGATGTGCGTTAATTAAGTTACATGTTGTATATAGGCTAATATAAAAATAATAGACGATTTTTGAATATAGCATTTTTTGTTAGCTGGTTGATTTATTGAATATTCTCGTGAGTGTCCTATTAAAAGGAGCCAACCCTTGCTGTCATTTCCCAAAACGAAAGATAATGGTTTAAACATTCTGAAACAACACAATGTTCTAGTAAGTAACGTAACTCCATTCTGTATCTGCTAGTAACAGAGTAACTTTGATCAATCATCGAGGAACATTTAAAAATAATAACAAAAACAATTATGACCCGTAATAATGTTATATTTGACAGATGTTTGTGTGCATGAAAATGTCTCTTTGTCCTGAGTCTGGGTGTAATTACCTATTTAAGTATGTATTTACAAAAGAAAAAGAGTGTACCTATGTAATATATCAGTAATCTGGTTTCCATAGTACTTTTATGATGGCCGTGTGTGAATAATGTCCGAGGATATTATTATTATATTGTACGCGATCATAGCTAAATGTTCTCACTGGTCCGTAAGTAACCGGCGAGGTTAAGCAAGTAGGCTCGCGGTCAGTCCATAGATGGGTGACCACCGAAGTTTTTTAATTCATGTGCACCACTGAGCTTCTGAGGGCACCTTAAGCTGTCGGTGCCGGTTGTAGTCAGCTTAAACAACTCTGACACTAGGGTAACCAGCAAAGCGAAACACTATAAAATACTGCAGCCAATATTGCTTTGGGTTTACTTTCTAACGATGACTAGGTGGTCCTCAATATCAACTTAAGTTATCGTAATTACCTTTCAATAATAAAACACTGCTTTTATACTGAAATCTGTTTGCGTTGCATGAGAAATCGATAACTAAAACTTTCATCGAAAATTCAACCATAATATGACGCAATAAGGTTAAAAATATGTATGATTTATGTTTTAAAGCTTATTGCGATTAATATGCCAATGTTGTAGAATTCAATTTGAATGATTAGCGGTATTAACTTTGCTTTGCATGGGAAACGGCAGATGTTTCACGAATTATCGCATCAATTCAGGTATTTTTTTGGTCAAATTATGTATTCAATGATCGGTAAAAGTCGCTACCGTATAACTATAGTACCCACTTTGGGTATAGTTGGGGTCCAGCTCCAGTAAATGACTTGTCTGTCCTGTGTGCTACACAACGTGTACTATTTGATTTTTTGGGAGTTTTTATGACAATGGGAGCTACTTGAATGAATTACAATTAAGTTGCGCATCAATCAAGATCAAAAGAAGAAATAGATCATTCACATAACGCAACTATTGGCGTGGTTGCAAAATGCTTACTTTTAACGCTGGAGGTCGTGGGTTCGATTCCCACCCAGGACAGATATTTGTCTGCATGAACATATCTGTTTGTCCTGAGTCTGGGTTTTAATTATCTATATAAGCATGTATTGACAAAAGAAAAGTAGTATGTATATGTAGTATATCAGTTCTTTGGTTTCCATAGTACAAGCTCTGCTTAGTTTGGGATCAGATGGCCGTGTGTGAATTATGTCCCAGGATATTATAACTATTATTCGAAATATTATCCTTACAACTTGAGTATTATATCTTCACTTATAAAATAATCAAGTAATGAAGCTATGGTGACCGAAAAATAATTGTTGACTGTTTTATCAACACGCCCAGACACAGAATAAATCATAGTGCTCATAATACAAACATTTATCCTGGGTGGGGATTAACAGCACGATCTCTAGCTTAGGAGTCAGGTTCACTGTTTGACGGGCCTGTGGCGTTGTTGGTTTATGCTTGCTTTGCACGCCGGAGGCTGTGAGTTCGATTCCCACCCAGAACAGATATTTGTGTGCATGAACATGTTTGTTTGTCCTGAGTCTGGGTGTAATTATCTATATAAGTATGTATTTACAAAAGAAAATTAATATATGTAGTATATCAGTTAACTGGTTTCCATAGTACTAGTGCTGCTTAATTTGGGATCAGATGACAGTGAGTGAATAATGTCCTAAGTTATTATTATTATTACTTAGCAACGACGGTCACCGTAGCCTAGTTGGTAGTGCCCCTGCCTACGAAGCAGGTGGTACTGGGTTCGAATCCCGGTAAGTGCAAATATTTATGTGATTAGCACGAATATTTGTTTCTGAGTCATGGATGTTTCTATGTATATAAGCATTTATCTATCTATATAAGTACATATGTATATCGTCGCCTGGTACCCATAGTACAAGGTTTGCTTAGTTTGGGGCTAGGATGATCTGTGTGACATTGTCCCTAGATATTATTATTATTATTAATGGACCGAGAGGCCATAACGACGGGCGCATTTTAATTCTACACAGAAGGACCTTTGCGGATACCAGTGCATAATAAGATAAGATAAGATAAATACTCTTTATTGCACATCAATTACAGATAAAAAAATATAGGAAACATTGAAAGCAAATTGTACAATAGGCGGTCTTAGCGCAGTCAGCGATCTCTTCCAGACGACCTTTGGATGGACAAGAAATAAGAAATATAGAAAGACAACACGATAAGGTTAGTGCAAGATAAAATAATTTAAGTAGGAATAAATAAATACTTACAAACTAATAATGGCATTTACTTAATAGTAATACTACCATGACATTAGATATAATAAATACTTAATTACATAAACATAATAATAAATACATACATACATAATAAATAATATAATATGGAAGGACAGTGGAAATGCATTCATAGTGACAAGTAGTGGATTTTCACTAGTGTTTTGAACAAACCAAGGGATTGAGCACGTCTAATTGTTAAAGGCAACGCATTCCAGAGGGGAGCTGCCTCCACAGTACAACATTTACTAAAAAAGTTGGTGGAAAGTGTTGGTAAAGACAGGTTTAGGTTTTCTGATGATCTCTATGATCTCGCATGTGTATCACTTAGAAATTGAAATATTTTAGACAGTGGGTATCAAACATTTTCAAATCACTATATTTGGTTTGTCCAAGGAAACAATCTTTGTTGCTATTTCAGATTTATCCTCATGAATGTCTTTATCAATAGTGAGGAATAATATAAAGATCATTTGTAAATCTATTTATATAAAATGCCGCCAAGATCTCTCACTAAATCTAATACACATAAACTTGTGCACACAACAGATAACAAAGTGACCACATGTTGCGCTTCATTATAATGGAAATTTTTAGTACGAGTACCTATAAGCTGACAAATTTATTGTCTTTCTAGCAGAATTTCAGCCACGGCGGCCAGTCTCAATAGAGTTTAGCCATCTGCGCGGGACATATTATAGTGCTCAAGTTTGTGCGCAAACACAGGAGCACTCTCTATTCCATCGCTCTCATGATTCGATGGGACGCCTAGCGACACGACCGGAAAGAGGTCGGGCACAGGACCGACATCTTTACGTGCTCTCTCGTGCTCTCTGCTATAATACCGCCAAGTCCCAGACTTCGGGCTGATGCTGAGAAAATTTTCTTTTTACAGAAAAGACCCAAAATAACTTTTTGGCCCGACCCGGGATTTGAAGCTGATAAATACATAAAAGATGAATAGTGGATGCGTTTGCCTCTAACCTGCGATCTCGAGCACAATTATTGTATGATCATTGACACCGTATCAGTTGATATCTACCCTCTTGGTTCAGTGACCCACCCCAGCCGTGGCCAAAGTCCCATAAAGGTACCCACACGTGTTAGTGGCTACTTCATTGGTCTCCGAATGCAAAATAGAGTATTATTTTTGTTAACACGTGGTAGAACTTAATATCTAATTAGAGTTTTACACAATTTATATGGTAAAGTAAACTACACAGGTGAAATAAACTATTTCACCTGTATAGTTATATACCTGTATAGAATAATAGTATTTCACCTGTGTGTTTTGTATTAAAACTAACGACTTGGTTGTAAGCTTAACAAATTTAATAATATAAGTATTGTATAAGGGACAAATACGGCCAACTCTCACCTGGGCACCACAGTATCAACTTCTACCTTTAGATCGCATTAAACGTTATGGAACACGTATCGTCGTCAGCGACAGGGGTCCTACTGATCGGCTTGATCCTCTTGCCCTGCGGAGAGACGGGGCGTCTTTGTGTCCTTTATCGCATTTATCACAGGGAATGTTCTGAGGAATTGTTCAAACTTATACCTACAACCACGTTCCGCGAATTTCATCCATAAATATGTGCATTTCGTTCTTTGAACATTGCAATACACGCAAAGCGACCCTATTCCTTTTTTAAAGGCTAGCTACGCTGTTACGGCCATTTGAAGGTACTAATAATTATAATAATTAATACTTAATATATAAAAACTACGTACAACCGCCTAGAACGCACGGTATTGCACAAAGTAGCGTGGACTTGTCGTCACATCAGTCTATGCATGACTGTCGTGTCGTCTGCGTTGCGTTAAAATGTTCGCCGCTTGCGACGATCGTCCCATTCCCCTCACGTTAACCCTTAAGGACACGTTGGAACTGTAATAAGGGCATTGTAGAAGCATAAAAATTAAATATTGATTAATAAAAATAATTTTTAAAAATACTCTTTTTTTAGTAGTTTGTAATTAAATACAATAATAATATATATACTTAATATATAAAATAATAATAATATTAATCTAAGTTAGGATCATGAAACGTTTCGTTACAGCGTGTCCATACGCTGTGGTGATTACTTTCATCAGGTGCCTTGATATTATATAAAAAAAGAAACTAGCGTATCTTACGATCCAAGTAGGTAGGTATGAAATAAATATCATTACTTCGTTTAGTGAAGTGTCTTTTCGCCAAACCCTAATAGTGTGAGATGTTAAGGATTTACAGTTTTCCATGACGTTGTTCAACTTACAATAATTCAACTTATTTTTGTAGAGGTTATAGACCTCCAAAAATCAATATTGCAATTTATTATTGTAGTTTTCTTATCGATTGATTACGTGAAAAGTAATCGAATACATGGGAGAATATACTACTGTTAAGTTCTTTAAAACGTAGTCATCGGAGCTGGAAGGGCGAAACCACCATTTTATCGAAATTAACTTTCTAATGCAGATAGACTACAACGATAGAGGGCAAAATAGTGAGTAGTGACTCATTACTTTGTACTCCATTAATTTGTGAAATCTCTCTCCTTTCGTCGCACATACGTATGCGTAAAGAGTGAGAAAATTTCGGTTGTAAAAAAAATATCTAAAGTTGTTTATCTTAAGTGCAGATTCAAGAAAGAAAGTCTTTTGGGATAAAATAAAACATAAAAAAGTAATACAATCGTTTATTTTCAGTACATTCAAAGCATTGTCACGTGCCAAAGTCTATATACTAACTTATTATTACTATTATTTACATCTTACTGTAGTAAAGTTTTGAGATCATTTTCAATTATTCCACCGTTATGAAGAATTTAAATACGTGTTAATAATACAACTTATAATTCATAGTTAAAACTGTAAAAGGTAACCCAATTTTTTTTGGATTAATTCACAAATACCATAAGACACTAATCAAACTTATTACACTTAGGATGATATCCCGAAAAGATTGAAACTGTTGGGCGAGTTCAACATAAAATTAATTACTTGAGTTACCCATTACAGTTTACACTTATGGCGTCAAATTTAATTTTAATTAATATGCTGTTAATATTACGTACATCTTTTAGATTTTGGTTAAACTATTAACTACTACATTGCTTTACTAAATAAATACTTGAAAAAAAAAACCATGAAATTTAAACGGTAGAATAATTTTTTAGCACACACTGTATTTAAATGTGAATTAATCACTCAAAAGCCTTTGTTAATCCATAAAGCTACCACTTTCCAATCCACTGCTGATAAGGCCAAGCATTTCTGATCTAGCTGTGGCACCATTCTTTAATTATCATCGACTATTGTAACACTATTTAGGACACACTTTAAAATATACATAACATTAAAAAAAACATAATCTATAATACGGTGTTTGAATTAACTATAATGTTTCAAACAATATTATCACGTCAGTAAATATTATATTTATAACATGATTTGCCTTTGCTGATATATGATTATATGATGTGATATCCTATAATTAATGGATCATTTATTATTCTAGGATTATTATTCTTGGTTGGAGATCCATATAATTAAAAGAATCGAGTACTCAAAATTCACTAACAACGCGGAAATTGCCGGTCACCGTAGCCTAGTTGGTAGTGCTCCTGCCTACGAAGCTGGTGGTCCTGGGTTCGAATCCCGGTAAGTGCAAATATTTGTGTGATGAGCATGAATATTTGTTTCTGAGCCATGGATGTTTTCTATGTATTTAATTATTTATATATATATATATATATATATATAAGTATGTATATCGTCGCCTGGTACCCATAGTACAAGCTTTGCTTAGTTTGGGGCTAGGATGATCCGTGTGATATTGTCCCTAGATATTATTATTATTATTATTAAAAAAAAACGAATTGTGTAACACTGACTTAAAATATACAATTGAATTGAAATGACTTTATTCTTTTTGAAGTTCATTAAAAATAGAACATATGCGTGATATGTACTAATTTAATATCAGGTTTAAATAAAAAGTACTTATTGTAAAATAGTCGACGACAATATTTTTATAACTAATGCTAGCGTAAAAATTTTGTGCATTTTCGTATAAACCACCTTCCAATCACCCTGACAAAAATAGATTGTTTCTCATTTCCTATCACTACACATAACTTTAATTAGTTTTCTATCTAAAACATCGAATTTGGAAAGTGACATTTTTAGCATTTTCCAAAATCCATGCTTGAAACCTTCACTTAACTAGATCTTGCGATATTGTCGGGGTAACTATAATAAAATAACCTATTACAATTGTTGCTGATAAAGTTAACAGATTAAATACAAAAGCAATCGCGCAGGAATGCTACGTGATACACAAATATACCAGAGGAACTGCGCATGAATCTGAACAACTTATACGTGTAATATGGTTAATAATAAATTATAGATACGCTTCATACCCAATATAATTTACTTTATAAGTTGCATATTAGATATGCAAGTTCGTCAGCCCTTCTATTACCATCTATTTTCTGTCTCAAACTAGGCTCAACTTCCTACAGTTAAGTTTTCAATTGAAATGAAGAATTATAGTCGAATATAAAGCCCCATATGAGTTTAATTAAATTGATTTTACAGGTCAGAATACGCATGTCCACGGGCAAAATAATTTCTTGATGTACATAGTCTCTTTCATTTAAATTTGTCACTTTTAGCCAAGAATCATACATACACCATACACCAATCATACACCAGTGATGAAATGGGTACAAAATAAATTTGAACTTGTGAATGAAATTACAAAGCTATATATTCTACACCAAAAACAACATACGTTCTCCAAATATCACACATCAATATGGATGAAGTTTTTGTCGCAATTTTTTAACCACTGAAGGCATTAAAAAGAGACTTACGTCGAGACATCTTTTTTCAATCATTTTTATTTCATAGTGTTTTGAGCAAACCAATTAATATTTTGGTAATTCTAGGAAAAGTATTACGTACCACTATTGGATTCCTTTATAAATAATGATAAATGATTAAAAAAATCTGATGTCAAGTCTGTATTAGATACTCCAAATGCCTTGAATCCTAAAATTAATATGTTTTCATAAGTATGTGTTCTGCAATAGGAGCACCAATAGTCCCTATAACACCATTGTTCTTTTGTTTATCTTTCCTTTGCATGGTACACTTTTTGTCTTTAAGTCCACTATCCGATTTATTATGTGTCATTTTAATTTGTGCCGAAATTGATAGTTTTTTGGTCCCACAGGATTTATTGTCACTATCGTTTTTATCACTTGAATTTTTTTTAGCACTCTTTGTGTCTATTGTTTTATTTTTGTCGTCTTTTTGTGGTATTTTTTCTTCTTTTGCTCCGACCTCTAGTTGGGAATGGTCGAAACATTTTGTTGATTTCTGTAAAAAAGGAAAAAATCAGTACAGCCATTATAACAACCATTACCAATAGTTCATTAAAGATATTCCAGGAATTTAGTATAGTTTTATATAAAATATTGATAATGAAGTTAAAATTACTGAAAACAATTTGAGTGGAATATTTTGCTTTTAATATTCTACTCCAGTGAAACTGTTTTCAATCCATTAAAAACTAATAATTTTTAACTCAGTTGGTCCTTTGTAAAACGTAATTTAATTAAAGATGCTTTTATTTCGAGTCAACCCTTGAAACGCTTTTATAAGTTTTATAAAACATTTTATCAATTAAGAGAAAATCTATTTATTAATAATACATTTATCATGACCGAGCTAAACGTGGTCTCCGAGTAAATAACGGAAAAGTAGGGGCATGAATGTATTATCATTAAGTAGAAGAATAGCTTACAATGCGTTGTGGGCTCTGTGATAAATGGACATCACGAAATATTCATTGGTGGCTCTTACAAAAATGACGCGTTTATGCAAACACAGAATGGTATATAAATGTGTGTTTTGACTATTATATTATTTTTATTGTTAGTATGAATTTCATAAAAAATAAAGTATCTCTCAAATCGTAGTATAAATATAATTAAACCATGATTCTGCTATAACGTTGTTCTCGTTGTAGGGATGGAAACTTTCTCTCCAACTAAACTGGGCAATTTCTAAATTTTTTAAATTAAGGAGAAATTATTGAATATCTTTCATGAATATGATTAGAAATTGTTATTAAATTTTCGAAATTCTTCAATGAAAATGACATTAGAACGTCAATTTCGAAAATTTGTTCAGCGTTCGATCTAGTAACGTAAACTGTTTCTCAAACCAAATGGTCATATGAATATATGAATTTAATAGTAACGATTAATATCTACAACGGAATCATAAATAGTTGTATCGTGATCAATTTGTATTTAATCTACATTTATCGCCCCAATTATCTGTAGAAATACCGTCCAGCATATAAACTACAATTGCCATTTGCAAAACTGTGCGTGGATTGCTATTACCATGTCAACCAAATTACGTCCACAGCTAGACAAAAATCTCCCCAAAGAATGGGGGGTTATGCCATAATCGCCACGCTTGGCGTCTGCCAACCCGTCTGGGTTGGCGATCGAAGTTTGATGGTCATAGTTCACAGAAAAACGCTGCTGCCCGTTCTCTGGTACCTACCAGAGAACGAAGACGATTTCTACGCCCCCCACGGGATGAGATGGGGTGATGATATTCTACAACGTCACCACACAGAGAAGTCACCAAATACATTGCTATTAAATACATTGCAATTACAATATTTAAATTACTTTTAAAAATTTAAAGTTGTTAGGAAACCGGTTTATATACTTTAAAACTATAAATGTGAACAAAACTGTATAGACATTGCTTTTATATAATTCAGTAACATAAGATAACATAACATTCATAGCCAGATGCTCTTACCGTACCGTAAGTCATGCGCGAGGTACAGCAACTAGGCTCGCGGTGAGTACATAGATGGGTGACCGCCAAAGCGGTTTAATTTCTGAGCATCATCGTGCTTCGGGGGGCACGTCAGGCTGTCGGTTCCAGTAATAGTCATTAGATAACAGTCGTAAAGCCACGTCGGAGGCCTAATGGGCGGCTTGAATAACACTGACACTACTTACTGCCGATACGATAAGATGTCGCAACATAATCGAACACAAATCGAACAAAACGCATAGAACATTATTTTAACGAGCGGTTAAACGAAACTTACTGTAGGACTGTACTGTACTTACTGTAGGATTCACAGCCTTAGAGTAAATTTGAGCTCGACCTTCTAACTCCATTTTGAGTCTCCAGTCCCTTAGATACATGTGTGCTGCTGCTGTACTAGGCCAGCCTCGGCGCCAGGTATGCCACCTATATAATAAAACACATTTACTTTAGTAAACGGCAGGCTACATAAAACTGAAAATGAGTAAGGTAAAATTTCGAGGTTGGTGGTTCAAATTAATTCTAACGTAAATAGATGTACCGGGATCCATTTCATCTATATTAACCTTCCCAAATGTGTATATACATACAGTAATGATATCAATTCCTACTATCTAGTAGGAATAAACATATTTATTGGAGAAATTATGATTACCATTAAACAAATAAAATTTAAGTGAACCTAAAGAATTTGTTAATCTATAAAAAATACATACAGTCTAGTAAACGGCAGGCACATAAAACTGATAATATGTAACGTACAATTTCGACGATGACGACGATATTTATATATATAAAAATACTAGTATACAATTCCTACTAGTTATTGGGGAAATTATGATTGTCACTAAATAAATTAAATTTAGACGATCCTACAGAATTTGATAATCTACACTTATCTGGAAGAGAATGATCCGTAGTTTGTCTGGAAGAGATCACATTAAGAGTAATATAAATGCAAAATTAAATCTGTCTGTCGCGTTTTAAATGAAATTTGGTACACCGATAGTCTAGAGCCTGAGAAAGGGCAAAGGCTACTTTTTGATGCCAAAAAGGGTTCAAGAGGGGATTAAAAGTTTTAGGGAAGGTTTGTCATTTTGAGATCTATACGCTTGAAACTTATTTTTAGGTGGTTGAATCGATATAAATAAATATGACATTATAGTTTGTAAAAGTTTTACCTTCAAGGATGTAACATAACAAAAGGGAATAGGAGATGAAAGTTGATGAAAATATGTACGGTTTATGTGAATGTTTATTAGTGCGACAAGACACAATATATTAGAGTCATTGCAAAATGTGTGGAGGAAGTCGCGGGTCAGCTAATAATTTTATAACGCTATTACTTCACGCTGAAAATGGTTGACATCCATTTTGATTTTTTAAGATATAAACCTCTATAATAGAGATTTAGTATACATTCTAAGCCACCAATTATTACAATGCACACAAATTACCTTAAATAATAACAAAGTTATTAGAAATATCAATTATTACTAACACTAAACATCATCAATCACAATAAATTACAAGAATATCATTAAAACAGTACCTAATACTGTCCACTGTATCCTACATACAATATTACTAATATAACTTACAAAGTTGTATATAATTTGTTCTGACCTGGTTAATAGTTGAAGTGTCCTAGACTTCTGTCCCAGACTGCGGTACATTAATGCGGTGTATCTAAAAGTGACGAGGTCTGCGCGCCCCTGGCGGTCGACACTACTTTGCTTGAAGCTTAGCCTTGTGGCTTCCAAGTAATATCTCGCTGCCGGTGCCGGCAACCCTAAAATTATTTCAATAACATTAATTCCCTAGAAATGTTAAATGTTAGATGCAACTTCGTACTGGGTTTGCATTCTCTTCTCTATTTAGGTATTGTCTACTGAGGCATGTATTCGTCGGTAAGTTTTGTAACTATGTACAAAGAATGAATATATTTTAACATGAATAGTTTCATATTCACTGAAAAGGGAAAATTCTATTTAATAAAAGGTATGTGTAAAAGCATATATATTTCAGTAACTATTAAATGTTGGTGTCGTCATTTTAGATATCCCTAACATTGCACAAGTAAGTAAATAAATATAAATGCATAGAAAATTGGTAAACAGAATCTAAAATTACGGCTGATAATTAAAAATCAATTGACAACAATTAGTTTTCCTACATGTGTAATAAAAAACGATATAATTGTTCTTGATTCACAAAAGAGGAATATTTTTATTGGTGTGTATGATATTTGTTTTTATCAATTAAATGAACTGAATGTGCGCAAAAAATCTGTAGATTAGAATTAACTAAAGTCAAACATTGCAACATTGTCGTCCCTCCGTTTGTTTGTCAGCAAACTGTATCCCATGAACTATAAACGGTTGACAGGATTAACAGAGAACGTTAACAAAGTATGTATTTCTATTTCTATAATAAACAGAAAGTCCTGTATGTCCGAGTTCTACTCGCACTTCCTTAGGTACTTATCGTATGGGCCGTGGTTACCCTAGTGTCAGAGTTGTTAAAGCCGCCCAGTAGTCCTCCGAAATGGCTTAACGACTATTGTAGTATGACAACCGGGACCGACAGCTTAACGTGCCCTCCGAAGCACAGAGACACTCAGATGCTTTGGCGGTCACCCATCTATGGACTGACCGCGAACCTGGTTAGTTAACCTCGCCGATCGCTTACGGACCGGTGAGAGCATCTAGCTTTGACGGTCACCGTAGCCTAGTTGGTAGTGCTCCTGCCTACGAAGCTGGTGGTCCTGGGTTTGAATCCCGGTAAGTGCAAATATTTGTGTGATGAGCACGAATATTTGTTTCTGAGTCATGGATTTTCTTATGTATTTAAGTATTTATCTATCTATATAAGTATGTATCTCGTCGCCCGGTACCCATAGTACAAGCTTTGCTTAGTTTGGGGCTAGGATGATCTGTGTGACATTGTCCCTAGATATAGATATAGATAGCTTTGCCGGTTATTTGTCATTTCAGTGAACTAATAACTATTTTGATTAACATATATATATTTTATGAAAGGTTACTTATACATATAATAAATAAATTCGCTTTGCATCACATGTATTATCATCATCGTAATTTGCAATATCGACATTTGTCCGCGGTTAACACTTAACTCCACTTTTAATCTTTACTGGTGTAATTATCCTGAGTAATTAATCATAATCAATATTTGTTTTACTTAAACCAAATCAACAAATCATGTTGGTCAAATAAATCATTTTATCAAATAATCCGTTGCGCTAATTTTAGTACAAATTATTATATTGACGAGCATACTTATTAAATTTCAATTTGTGATAATGTTGATAGTGTAATTACTCAAATTCATGTTAATTATAATATAATTAACAAGAGTAGGGAATGTGAGTAGACTTAATTGTTGTCTGTCTATTCAACACATATCTACCCACTATTGAGTGTATGCAGGGCCCTTCTCTTAAACTTAACGTGCTTGTAAAGTGACTAAGAATTAGTAATTACCACAGATATCTGGGTAATTACCTATATAATACAAGACTAATACAAGACCTTTCTGAAATAAATTGAATGTAGGTATATTGTTCTTGGAGTTTATTATGCTGGATGTATTTGCCTTTCACCACAATCTCACCATGATAATTGAAGATGTGTTTATATGTTGATAATAAAATAGAACATTACTTAAGGACGTATTTTTATCGAATGCTGCGTTAATGACCACGACTGTATATTAATTTTAAGGCATCATTATAAAAACTGAGTTAGTAACATAGCGATTCATATGACACGGTATAAGAAACTATCTACACAACCCAACAAATCATTAAGTTTACTTTTATAAACTTGTGTAAGTGCAACGAAGACAATAAGTATGCTTAAGTGGCGCTCATAGCCAGATTCTCTCACCGGTCTCTAAGCGATTGGCGAGATCAAGCAACTCGGCTCGCGGTCAGTCTATAGTTGTGTGATCAGCAAAATGGTTCAATTTTTGAGCGTCTCAGTGCGTCGGAGGGCACGTTAATCTGTCGGTCTTAGTTATAGCCACTAGGCAACAGCCGTTAAGCCATGTCAGAGGCATACTGGGCGGCTTGAACAACTCTGACACTACGGTAACCACTGCCCATACGATAGTTATTATTTCTTAAAATA
This sequence comes from Pseudoips prasinana, assembly GCA_951640165.1. NCBI lineage: Eukaryota > Metazoa > Arthropoda > Insecta > Lepidoptera > Nolidae > Pseudoips > Pseudoips prasinana. The sequence goes on from OX621239.1 coordinate 14,964,879, forward strand.
AGAAAAAATAATGTCATGTAAATAGCAGGTCGAATAAAGATTGACGTCTTTGCTAAGGGACAATTGAACGTTGACAAGTACCGTACGTTAGTACTGCAAATCCATTATAGCTTTAGTGTGACAAATAACTTTTTTTATTGGTACTGCACTCCGAGAAAATCTGTAACTAATAAATAAATAAATGTTTCAATGTCTTACCTCTACTTCTCAACCAGTCTCCATAGAGGATATAGTGTTCCCAATTACTTGGCTCTAGGTCCACAAGCCTTCGCAAAATCCTTTGCTTCTCATTCTCTGGCTTTAAGGCTAAGAGCTCCACATGTGCTTGTACGAAACGAGGCTGCAGCCACACACACTTCTCCAACATTATGATCGCTTGCTGCGTCCGACCGCTTTTCCTAGGAAAATTAGATAGATAGATAGAATACTCTTTATTGTACACACTCAGACGGAAAGAAAATACATTGGATATAGTACAATGGGCGGTCTTATCGCTTTAAGCCAGACCAGACAACCTTTGGATGGATAGTATCTAAAAGTAAAGTAAACAGTAGCAGGAGTGCAACAAATAAATTATACTGAAGAACTGTCATAAATATTATACGTGTGTAGAAATATAGTGCAATTGTAGGTATAATAACGTATTTTCACTATAATGTATCTTGTTCTATATCTTCTATTTATATACATTAATAAAATATATAACATAATAATGATTCTCTTCAGTTATCCAGAATCATCCTTACAGCAATTTAAAGGGGTATACAGAATTCAGGCCACCGTATTCTGCAATGTTCTCTGGGTAATAGGAGTGTGCATCTTTACGACTTTGGAAAGTGATTTTTCTTGCCAGAAACATCGCAAAGACAATAATATACTGACCCAACTTTAGTATCGAACTAGACATCTAACTTTCTACTGTATTGCCTTTTGTAGATACGGCAACATACTAGATACATCTCCAGTTGATTCTAATGGAGGTAATATAAAATATACCATTATATACGTTGGGAGTAAATAACATGTGTGTATGTTTGTTACTTCTTTACGTTTAAACGGCTGGAGCTATTTTAATAAAATTTGGTATGGAGTTAGCTGACACCCTGGATTAATACATAGGTACGCTGTAATTTATGAAGTTTAACGCGGTAAAACCGCGGGGCACAGCTAGTATACAATACAACGCATTATAACCATAAATATATGAATCGGTGGACATATTATTAAGTGAATGCGTCAGTCACATTTACGTGTCCCAATCTTATAATATTAATTTGAGTTTAATTTTAAAAATATATGTGAAATTGGCCCGTTTGGCGTGGTTGGTAGATACTTGCATTTCACGCCGCAGGTCGTGGGATTGATTCCTACCCAGGACAGATATTTATGTGCATATCTGTTTGTCTTGAGTCTTGGTGTAATTATCTACATAGAGGTTAGTATGTATTTACAAAAAGAAAAAAAGGATTTAAAGTATACAGTTTGGAATCAGATGGCCGTAGGTCAATAATGTTCCAGGTTAATGTATAAATATTTTATGATAAGTTGATATCATATATTGTTACTTTAAAACAGTAACATGTACTGGTTTTCTATGACATAATATATTCAATATGATCCAACTACCGTTTATGTAAATTCTTCCTTAAAAATCTTCTTCTTCTTCCTTAAAAACGTTTTTCCTAAAAATGCATTTATTTATCCAGTGATACCCTCTAACAAACAGCAATTTTGATATATTTTTTTAATTCAAACATGTGTTAATAAGAGACATTCAACATTGTCTACAGAACTGCAATGTTCAGTACTTTGTAGTCACCTTGTAACCTTCGACTTATGGGTTAGAGACCATTCGGGGAGGTTAACTATATGTGTGACCCACAAAATTCTGTTCTGAGTTTGGATGTGCTTCGTGTTCGTGAGCTGCATGTTTCTAAAGGCCGATATACAAGGATTTTATTCACTTGTGTATTTCAAAATAAGAACTTATATTAGTCTAAAGAAATTAACCATCTTACATCATTAAAGGATACATTTTGAAATCTTACCACGTTTAAATCTCCTAAATACCTTAAGTTGTCTAAGGTGGAAAGGTAAGTTAGCATGTAATTTACTTCAGCGCCTATAAAAGCTATCGTTTTACTCACTTGTAAAGCTTTCCGAGGTTGTAGTGTGCGTTCACGTGGTACTTATTAAACTTTATGGCTTGCAAGAAATGTTGCTCAGCGTTATCTGTGCCAGAGACGAGAGTACCCATATTGTTGTGAGCGCTCGCATAACTTGGCCATAACCTGTAAAAAATATTGCATGTAATTTTGAAGACATTGGTGTGCTTCTATACTTTAACAACATAAAAAGACTTAATATAATTTTTGATCATGGTGGAATAACTATCTACAATCATCATATGTTTAAGGTAGTATGTTGAACAATATTGTCAATAGTCAATAAACTAATAGAAATACCATTTCAACATACTACGATACTCGACACTACATTCCCTTTTTATTGTGTTGGAAATAAATTTATTAGAAACTATAAAATATTAAGTAATTTAAAAATTGCTTAATCTTAACCATGGCTACTTCCAATATGTGCGTCCAAATATTATAAAATTGGTAGTCTTATTATAGTTATTGTTTATTTTATTAATTGTTTTGTAATGAGAGTATTTGGTAACTTAGTAAAAATGAGGCAACATTAATTGCCATTCATAAAATTGTATGCAAGTTATTAAATTGATGTTATTGCATAAAGTTAAACTAAAGCACTTTGTAAAGTTTTAAGAATACTGGCAATAAAGACTTGTGTTCATCGGCAAAAACCTCAAAAAAAAAATGTTTTTTTTTTTAACCCATAGCTATGAATATTCTAATTCTAAGACAGACAACATTATTTTACTATTGTGTCTGTAAAGTACGCCACATAACTTGCAAGTTTTCAGTTTTTATAACTTCAATCTACCTAGTATTTAGCAACTGAGTATTAGCAAAATCTAAGTTTCACTACCAACGGGGTTTTACAATATTGCTTTTTAAGGCTAAACTATAACCTGTTATACGTGATAATATCGCTAGAAGACGACAATCACAGTTAAACGTCTACCAGATGGCAAACAGCTAGGCAATCACGAACAATTAGTATTCAATTGGTTGCAGTTACAATGCTGCAAATATGTCAATTAGTTTATGGTTGGTAGGTTACCAAAGCTACTGGTATAAATTAATTGACATATTTGGTTTGGTCAGTTTTCTTAGAAAGACTGGATTTTGTATAATTTACATTAAAGGAATATCTCCTTAAGTGATTAACTTAAGTTATAAGCTGACTTTTAATATATATTATTATAAAAACATATTACAAAATATAAAATAATATTTAATATACTAACAACATAGTTCTCTAAGAGTAAAATGATATTGGTCATCTCCGAACAAATTAAAACTTTCTTAATATGCGAATTAAACTTAATCAAGTGATGATTATAGAATAAGCAATACATGAACTAGTATGGCATTCAGGAAGCAAATATCTTATTAAAAGATAAATGAGTAGGTATGTCACGAACTAACGGACGCAATTGCACAATGAATGTTGTTCATCACCAAATTAAAAAAGAGAATGCTCTCAATTAAGTTCTAAGTAATTTTTTTGCAGTTCCTAGATTGCGTTTGAACCAATTTTAAATAGTTTAATTCGATAGGCTTTGTTATGGTCCGACATACATTTTGTTTATAACAGATTTAGCTTCGGACTATTTTTTAATTACTGTAAGTTATATCTGTTAAAGCTATTAAAAAGTATCTAAAATCTAAGTGAAGTGGCTAAATGAGATATAAAGCGTTTACATAATTCATCATCTTTCATCCTTATTTATTTATTCACTTGTTCCTGAAGTCAAATTGGCTATAACTATACTTTATAAACCAATAAGCCCAAAATGCTGTATTATAGTTCCAAATAATAATCATAATACTTCCGTTCATCTATTCAAGTATTTTTGGTAGCCATCGCTTTTAATACTAAAATAGGAAACACAACCTTGGTTGGATACAAGAATGATGGTTAAAATATCAACATACACTATACATGTATATTCTATAAACAACATAGTTGAACCAACTTAACACAAAATAAAGTAACGGATAGACAAGACCAAAATTCCTAACTCGGCCAAAGTTTGAGCAACTCAGGTTAAATATCTGGCATACATGACGAATAGCTTAATAAACTTCTAGAGCCAAAACTGTTCGCGTTAAGGCAAACGATTTTGTTACCTCAAAGCTTCTTTGTAATGTTTGATGGCGTTGTCTTGCTGCTCCGTCTCCCGGAGAAAGTTTCCCAAGTTGTAGTGCAGTTTAGCGTTCTGGGGCAAAGTCACTAAATCCGCCCTGGAACAAACAAAACACATTTGGAGGTAATTTATGCCCCAAAGCGAATGCCGTACTGCGAATATTGTAACTTGTAAATCGTGGTTACCATTACCGTTCATGTTATGTTTAATACATTTTACTTTAATGCTTTCGAAATGAAAATTTCATATTTCCTTGTAAGTTATTAGTGTTTTTGGAGCAGTAGATTTGTTTTCGAAATTGTATTTGTTTCAGAGGCGACTTTTGAGTTTAGATTAAAAATGTGTTGCGGTTTTCTTATTGTAACAAAATTTCATTGATACTTTCGCTTGGAAATGATTGTGTGCAAAGTAATATTTTATTTAAATGATCACATGTTTTAGGTAAATTGTGGTTGGTTGTTCGACTTTGTTATTAAAATTTACAGAATATACATTTTCAAGATTCAAGTTATTACAAACAAAATGTTTATAGCTTAATTATTCAAGGACTCTCAGGCTCTTTTTGTGATTGTATAAAGGTAATATAAAATCTCCAAACAAGTAAGTTGGCGGGATCCGAGCGTATCTTACGACCAGGTACAATAATTTTGATTATTGATTACTGATCCAATGTTGGATGACCAAAATTTCCACCGCGAAGATACATAAGTGGAACTATTCATTTTCAAACTCCTCGTTGTTTCTTTCTGATTAAATTCGTTGCGAAATCCCAGACAGTTAAAGCGGTTCCTCGGGACATGCTTGACCCTCACCGCTCAGTGTCATTTCATTGTGTGCCACTGTTGATCCTGATTTACAGGAGTTTTTTTTTTTTTTTTTTTTTTTTAGAATAGAATAGAACTTTATTAGCATAAAATGGATAACAGTACACCGGTTCAACTTATTTACTAAAGTTCTTAATAGCTAACAAGTCATAGTTACATTATTTTTGGCCATATAAATTTGTCAATAATGTGTTGAGAGAAGTACATATACAATACAAATTTGTTGTACATTTATAATTTTCAAATTGACGGTATACAAAATTAAAGCACATTACCAGTTAGCTATAATTATATTATTATAATCTCCAATTGACGGTATACACAATGAAGTACATTACCTCCCGTGCTAGTCAACAAGACTGTGTTACGGCAAGGTAAGGTTCTCGCTTGAGATATCAATCTTAACGTGGTGAATATAAGACGCATATTAATTTGATAGACCTTTTTAGTTGTGCATAAAAAATACTGATAAGGAATTACAAGTTTTAAGTAAACAACTAGTATAAGTAAAAAAGTCAGAGAATTCTTACAATTAACATTTCATTTTATAATTAGTAACTTAATATAGGTACTTAGAATGAGATATGTTTTGTTTTTTTTTTTTTTTTAAGGGTATATAATGGTATTTCATATCATCTATGTGATATGAAAAATATACCGCATTATATATATAATAATAATAAGTATATATGTATAGTATTATATAGTGAATAATAATTATACTAACGTATATATAGTACATATTTATACATAATATAAATTAATATTAAAGATAAATAACATTATATTAACTGTATATTTGTATAAACTTTTCGGTCCGATCATAATCTAAATCTTTAAGAAACTCTTCAAGCGCCCTCTTGCATACAAATCTCATCATTTGCTTTATAGGTTTAATTTTGCTGATACGATTATATAGAAAGGGCGCTAAGAAGTACGAGAAACATTTGCACAGTTGCAGTGGTGGGTAAGAGGGAGGGACTAGTCCCGGATACAAAACACATACGTTACACATTGTTGGAGTCATGAAATCCAGTGGTTAAACATCTAACAACTTACTATGTAATCGTTTAAAAATATGTTCTCAATGAGTGTGCCGTATGAAATCGGCTCAATGTGAATGTATCGAAACCATGATCAATGCAGCAAGGTTGAAACTTAGTGATAACAAAATAATTAATAATTTGTACCCTTCCACCTTCTCTTCTTCCCTACATGTCGGGATCTGCGGGCGCTTAGAACTTACTATTTAATATAATAAACCTTGCACCGAGCTGAACTATTGATTCGAACAGACAATGTTAACTTTTCTCTGGAAAGAACCTCTCATCTAATTCTACAAACTATTTCAGTTCCATGAAATCCTTGCTTTAAATTTTCGGCGTCTATTCAAACAGACCTAACGTTCAGTTAGGTAGAGTCGTTATATAAGTTTATCTTGCACGCTGAATGCATAAAGTTTGCCGAAAACTTCGTACTGCCCACCGTATAAAGTTGCAACACCCACTCACTTTGTACAACTATTCAACTTTGAGCCATTTAAAACGTAGTTCCTTCCAAATTCTGAAGCATTTGGAATGTTATGATTATTATTTGGTGAGTACAAATAGTTTTATATTTTCACTATTGTTCTGTGTTAGTTTTCATATTTTTTATGATGAAAAGTATTTTTCTAGAAGTAACTTTCAGTCACTGCAGCACAAAGATTATGTTTATATTAATTGATAATAAAAAAGCAAAAAACAATTTTATTTTCACAATTACTATGGTCAAGTGGTACAGTAAATAATTTCCTAACGTCTTACTACATTAAGTAACCAGTTACTATACCACTGGGCCATATTAATGGTGAAAATTAAAGTGTATTTTTATTTTTTAAGTGTTCTGTTAAATGATGAATGCAGGTATAATTATTCCTAACATTCTACATTTAAAGGCAACTATTTGATGAAAAATACTAGTCACTTAATAACGTGACAAAACAATATGTGCAAATAGTTATTTTCTTAATTACGAGTGTATGTGAAGATCTAGTTAAGAACACAAAACATGGATTACACTGTAAATATATTTACTTAGAAAACAATACACGACTTGACAAATTTAAACACTACGTAACAGAATTTTAAAAATATTAATAAAATGTACTTTTACGTGGAAGAACGAACTGTGAGTAAATTTATTGAAATCAACTACCAAAAGCGAAGCTTCACAATACTTTTAAAGTACCTATACAAAAAATACCTGAATTCTATGTTTTAAAGATTCAGAGTTTTAAACTAATACGTAATGCACTTAAACCATAGGATTAAATCATAGATTTTCTTCATCATGGCACTATTGGAATTTTGTAAATAGTAAAATCTTTATAGTATTCATGAAAAAATGTTTTTCCCATCTGAGAAGTTGCTATTTATATTGAGGCAAACATTAATTGTTATATTGTTCCGTCATCAATATTGCCGTTTTCCTTCACCATGACCACTTGTATTGTTGATCTAGGGTGTCAGCCAGCTCCATACCAAATTTTATTGAAATCACTCCAGCCGTTTAGACGTGATGAAGTAACAAACATACACACTCACACAGTCACACACTCACAAACTTTCGTCTTTATAATATTAGTGTGATTCCTTATTATTCTAATCAATCGGCTGGTAAACCAGGCACTGTGCTAGCTTTACTTATTCTCTGTGACACAGGAGCATAACTGCACCAATCCCGACTCCGAGGTGTGAATATTACTGGCAGAAATACTACTACTATTTTAGTAATTTCACATAGTTTTATTGCAGCTAAATAGTTTATAAACCTACAGTTTCTTTGCTGAAGCATTAATTTTGCTTTTTTTTATTTGTATTCCAACAGCCTCCTGAAGACTGTGGCCAACAGACTTGACGTGGACAGTGCTATTATGTAGCACTTAACACGCGCACACATAATCAAGGATACCGTAATTACATATAACTGGTATGTGTAATAGTGGTATCCTGTTTTGTACTTATTTTCAATGTAAATGCTAATATATTACTAACAAAGTTTTTAAGATTACTGTTACTAACACTATGGATTCCGGTCCAAAATAAACTAATTTTATTATATTTTATATTAAGAAATTGTAAGTTAACTATTTCAATACTCAATAGTTTACTTGGTAAAACTTAGAAGTTTCAATTATATTAGTTATTATGTTACAAAGTAGACAGTTTCACCACCCTTACTACTTTTGTTGACGGAGCAACCTTAATGACGTGAATATTCTTTTATTATTTATACAACGCATTAGCATTTATAAAGTAGTACACGACCAACGCCGGAAAGGTTGACTAGGAAATGATCACTACCTTTTAACTATGCAATATAACTATTTTAACCTAACTGGTACTTATTTCTGGGTACTCCAACTAAGTTCACTAACTTCAACTGAAGGTGTAGAAAATCGTAACTACACAAAGCATTATGATTTAATAACCGTAATGAACTTATTTATTACAACATTAATAACTACAATACTCTGTGCTATAGATATAAACATGTCATATCTAATATTTTCTTACCTCAACAATGTAGCTCTGTCGCGCCAATCGGCGTTCCTTCTGTGCGTCCTGGCAACTCCACTAGTAACCAGTGCCGCCAACCCAAAGACCAGGAATACTTTGGTACCAGGCTTAGAACACCACATCAGCTGCACCCCGTAAGCAGTTATAATCACACTGCCAATACTGATGACAAAAAATACAAACGTCTCAATAAAACGTAGAATCAATCATTTATTTGCTAGAACATGGTAATATTGGAGTTAGTTAAACATCATACAATAACAACATATTTTGTCATCAATGTATGACGTGCAAATTTTAATCATGCTAAAGTAAATGTAAAATACTTCATCTAATACTACTAAATGAGGTGATATAAGATATCTCTTGAAAGGTACATAAACGAGGTAACATAAGATGCCTCTTGAATGCAGACTCTTAGCAAAATGGAAAAATCATTACTATATGTAATGATTTCCAATCAAGTAAAAATATAATTATCAAAAGACAGATAACGGCGAAATTATGAAAAATACATACAAAACCGGTAGTGAACCTGACTTCTCATCCAAAGGTTCCAGTTCGATCCTCGCCCAAGACAAATATTTGTGGTCATAAAGTACCAATAGTACAAGTTTGGCTTAGTTTGATCTAGATGGTGCTGTGTAATATTTATTGAAAACAAAGAAAAACATACTTGACCTCCTTCTTTTAAGTTAATAATATTGTACTTATTAGAATAAGGATAGTAAAGCAAACTTTATTAAGAAGGGCTTGAATTCAAAGTGTGCTTCAACGCAGCGGTATACTACTTTTGTACTACTGAGGCTTCAAACATCGCCAGAAAGATTCTGGCTCGCTTAATTGTAGTTACTACTACTACTACTTTTCATTATTTTCTTTAGTGTGAAAGGAAAACCTACAGTGTCATACTGGATCAAAATTTTCATAACGATGCATTTTTGAATATGTATGTATATGGCTATATACTTTATTTAGGCTTGTGTGCAAATAAAAAGCAGTTTCTAAAAGACCATCAACATATATTTTATCCAGACAATCATAATACTTATTGCATGTTTATCATAATTTAATAATGATAATCATGATAAAATTAAATAATGATCGGAAGTCCAGTTTAATACTCTATTAAACATTTTATATAATATAATAATTTAATTTAATATACAACTCACTCACTCAATACAATTTTCTAAGAATCTTGAATGTTAAACAACATACTTCATGTTGCCTTTAGCTCGTTAAGGTAACCTGATTGGTATCGTGAGATATTATGTTCTTTTCTTTGTTACTTAAGAATATTTGAAATCATTAAGTTTCTTCGTTATTTTCATATTATTTTGGAACACTTACTTACATGAGAAATTTATAACGAGTATTGTTATTTGATTTTGTATTCTGTTTTATACTAGAATTTACAAACTTAATTACAATTTTCAACCTTCTATAACCTTATTTTTGATTTATAAACTTTATCATAAAATAACTATTCTATGGTACTTCTATTTAATTAATGTCTATTGTTATCCACTTTTGCAATCATTTGATCAATTATTATTCTAACTCCATAATATAATCAATTGTTTTCCCTATTCACTGTGGAGTGCGCCTTTCTGAGTGAATAATACCTTAGCTTTCTGAAGAAGACCGTTTGTCTAAACAATGCCAATAAATAATACCTTAATTGCTACTTAAATCATATTTATTGTTTACTTACTTAAGGTATTTAAAGTGCGCGTATTTTAGACAGTACCTTTAAGCACCGGTTCCGGTTGTTATGAAAACATCCCTCAATCTTTCATCTCATTGGTTCCTTCAATGGTGAGGTAAATTGCAATAGTTTATGTGATTCCGGGAGTAATCAGTAATCTGTATTATCCTTGACTAATGTCCAGAAGCTAAAAATATAGTCGATGATAAACCTGTTTTTTAATACATACCTTGGTATATAGAGTACTCGTTCAGCAATAACAAATCCTACAGTGACGAGCAGATTGCTGGCAGGCAAGTAAGGCAATACCATCAGCAGTAGACCTACTACAGCTGGAGTGTGCTTTTGTACCTACAATAAAATACGATATTATACAAACAATTATGGAACAATATGACTTATATTTATTAATAAAGCAAAAAGCAGGTTTCACGGTTTTACTTGGTAAATGGTAAACATGGTGCAGTGTATTGAATTAAATTGAAGAACTTAAATGCATTCAAATCATACTAGTATTTTAAGACAATGTTTTATTTACGATGTTTTCAAGTTGTAGAAATAGCTTTCTTTCAGCCATTACAAAAAGTCGAGATTTTTATTAGAATTCTAGTAGAGCGACTCATTATATTGTTCAGCTACGTATTCATTACTACGCCGTAGCAATTTACGCCATAAGTACTACGAGCGACCCAGACAGTTGGCATACTACACCAAACGCGCCGATCGTTTTTAGAAATAATAAGAGTAGTATAGTCTCTCTACGAACTTTTACGTTGTTACTACGCCGGCTGCCACGTAATTTCAGATGATATCTCATGTTATTAACTTTAAAATGAGCTACGTTCGTGGTTATGTCGCGAGTATGTCGCCAGTACTAAGCCACTGTAGTCAATTGTAAACAAAATAGTGAATAAAATGGTATTTACCTCCAAATCTGCGATGCACCTATAACATAGTAGCATTAAAGCACCAAAGGCAGCACACGTGAGTAAATTTCTAGGGTCCCAGCCACTTGTAATAAGAGGCACTGAACCCATCTGCCAGTCATGGCTAAGCGTCCAAGGACATAAGAGTAGCCACCAATTAAATGCTGCTAAGTAGCAGAATGTCATTAATCTGTAACAATATATATTATATTTCGTCGCTGCATCCTCGAGATTTTCATATAACACAGTAGTACACTCTTCAATGTGCTGGACATCGAACACTTTTTTAGAGCTTGCAACATTAAAAAAGACAAAATGGCGCCTCTGCACGCCACGTGGCCGGCTGGAAAAACTTCATTCTTTTCAGAGTCCTCAGTATCTACCTAAGATTTCACTAAAGGCAAAGCATTAAAAACAAGTAACGGGAAGAAAGTATTCACAAGAATACTTTAAGGGCGGGAGGGATCGAAAATCTCTTCGGATGCAGCGACTCATATAATTATGGTCAAACTTCACTTAAGGTAAGTTTGTTTAACCTTCAATTATTTTTTACATTCTTCGCAACTGTTACCTTAATTATGACGACATAAAATGGTGCGATATAGTTAGCTCGCAATATTAGTTCATTTCATCATATTGTACACGGAGGGATATACAGTATTATCAGGCTATTCTGATATGCAAAAAATAGTTAAGCCCACATGGAGCACTTTTTATCTGCTATCAACGGAGAAAAACATAAAAATAAAATCAGTTTGGCACACGCTGTTGGCAACATGTTTTTAAGTGCATATAATCGTATATACATATATATCAAAAACTGTAAAGCCTAATTCTATTCCTGAAAATGTTCGTAACAATTCATAGATGAATAATAGAACTACATTGTAGAACTGACTGGCCTGTTGATCTACTGATTAGTAAGCCGGGCTCCTGAGGCAGAGGTTTCAATCCTCACCCTGAACAAATATTTGTATGATATATAGGATTATTTGTAATGTGTCTGGATGAAATTGATCTATAATACATATGTATTTCGAAAAACATATTATGTTGCAGTTGACGGTCACCGTAGCCTAGTTGGTAGTGCTCCTGCCTACGAAGCTGGTGGTCCTGAGTTCGAATCCCGGTAAGTGCAAATATTTGTGTGATGAGCACGAATATTTGTTTCTGAGTCATGGATGTTTTCTATGTATATAAGTATTTATCTATCTATATAAGTATGTATATCGTCGCCTGGTTGCCATAGTACAAGCTTTGCTTAGTTTGGGGCTAGGATGATCTGTGTGACATTGTCCCTAAATATTATTATTATTATAGTTTAGTACAGGCTGTGGCTAGTGTGTTATTTTTCCCAAGATATGTATTATTTAAATCCATGTATCGTAACATTTATTTTCTTCAGCCTATGCTATCTTACTGTTGAGGTCTAAGGTCTTTATACTTTTCCATATATTACCCAATTCTGTCATAAGCGTATAAGCACCAACGCGCCACTGACTTTTGACTTTCCAATAACATTACACCTATTTATCTAATTTTGAGTATGTCAGAACCCTTTTACTGTCTAAACAATGTAATACTACTTAATACAAATAATACTCCTATAGGTAATATTTAATCAAAATAAGAGCCATTCATTTCCAAAGTGTTGCTATTATGCAAACGTGAGAAGGGCAATCGTAATCTCATGGGTCTTGTTTATAAAACGGGTTACGTATTCAAGTAAATCCTCAAGCATTTACTCCCAGTTATGTTCACTCGAATGACCATGCACATTTGGTATAATATATTTTAGAGATGTCTGAAACTTAGTATTACTATATTATGTGTATCAGAGCTTACGTTATGTATTCAAAATTGAATTTACAATATTCACATATCAATTGTACTAGGGAAACTTTGGACTATTATTATTTCTCGGTACCAGATTGGATGAGTGCACAAACACGATAAACCGCTAACAATGTGAATTATATAAAATGGGGTTATAATTATTTTACAAGGTTGTATCCCACGTAATACAACTATATTTATACATTTGATAATAGTAACTAACCTAACCTTTTTCTTTTTTTTTATCCTTTTTATTTATTCTTGTGAGCAGTAGTGGCCAAGTCAATATCAAGTCAATATAGTAAGAACAATTAAGGGTAAAAGTAAGTGATCGTGACGATTATAAATTGCATTAAAATAGTGTGGCGGTGAGGGGTTCTAAAGTGCGTGAGTGTTAAGTGAAAAAAAATAGTATTAATAATACTGGTACTCATGTTTTCTTTTCATTGACAATTTTTAAAATCATTAAAAATTTGTGATAATACGGTTTCTCATAAAGTGATTATAAGCGGAACCTAGAATATTTAAGACGTTAAAAAAGTAAACAAGGTAACTCTTACCTAACAAAGAAGCTAGGATGGAATGCCGTAGGGTTGTCCTGTTGCGAAAAAGACGGCCAAGTTCCTTGTAGCAGAGCTAACCTCAGACAGATCAGCAAAGCCACAGACACGACTACCTTGGTCGTCCGTATTGATAGCCCAGTGCACTTCTTTTCAATTCGAAGCGAACATATTGACCTGAAATATTAAAAAAAGAAATACTTACCGAACACCATTAAATAGCTACAGCTGAAAAGCTTACCATTATAAAATTTTTAGCCCAAGTTTTTATTGGAAATGTCGGTGTATAAACTAACTCGCGATATTTAAATAACACATCATACTGCATTAATAAATTATTATTTAGAGTACCGTACCAAAGAATATAACCATACCAACGACCTAGGTGACCCCATGTCTCTTTCACATCAATATAATTCAACGGATAGTAGTGCTATGAGTTCTAAATTAAGCAGACTCAATAATTGCTTACTCAATATTATTGCAAATAAAAAGCAAATTAATGTATTTCAAAAAGGGGTCAAATCCTGTTGTAGTTTTAATAGTGCTTTGCTGTCTCTTACGATTAGTCTATATATATATATATATATATATATATATATATATATATATATATATATATATATATATATATATATACATATATACCGTTTCCTTTTCTCACTGTCCATATCAGACGCTTAGATGACCCAAGATTGGAAATCTAAGCTAATAAATAGAATAATATAACGTTGTTGGTTGCTTGCACAGGTTTTTTCACTACAGACAAACTTAGTTACGTAGTTCAGTTATAGATATATAAAACCTGTTATATGTAAGCGTTTAGAATGGAAACCTCGGTGTACTTAGCCGATTTACAGTTGGATGATTTGCTATCTAGTTTACATTTGAATTATTATTCTTGAACGCCCGCCTCGTGTAAAGAGCATGGATTTTAATATAAGAAATTATGGATTCATAATACAATTTTCATTTCACACTTAGAAAATATATTGTATCAAATAGCCAATATAGAAGATAACACCTCCCAAATCATCTAATTCAGATGAATTTTCCAGTTTATATTTACGTTTTGCATTGAAACTATTATTATAAACAATTTTCTATACTTACGTTTTTATTTAAATTGTAACGTGTTCACATTTGAATTGTCATTTACTGTGAATTTTAATGGCTAGAAAGCCCATGTTCCTAAATAATATATTCATTAAAGAGTGTAGCCTACGTACATAATTATCGGACGATACCTAAGAAATTCCTTGGATATTTTTAGAAAAACCAAAATCCCACGGCTGTTTGGAAAAAAATACCCCATATTTTTACCATCCTACTTTTGCTTTGACCTTTTTTTATTTATAGAAAATGTTTACCTCATTTATTTTTGATGTACCTACTTCAAATGAAATCACTTTCGGTTTTCAAATCAAAAGCGGTTTCAATTAAAGGAATAATCTTTTTGGCGAATGATCAGTGAGTATTTGAGTGTAATCAGCGAATTTGTATTCACACCATTAATTTACAAGGTTTTTAAATTATTGGTTATTTTTACTTTACCACCAACACTCTTTCGTAGATATTTATAAACCCATTTGGAATTAAAAACATCGAGTTTAATTTAAGGTGGTTATTAAGTTTAGTGTGGTAATTCTAAGCATCATATCATTCTTATTTTGAACTAGGCGCATAACACAAGTACTCCTTCCAAATTCATTAGTAACACTAGCTGTAAATCTTCTATTTGGAAATATTTTTCTGTGGTCATTCCGTATACTTGACTTGAGGAGGCGGAGCAACGCCAGTTCAAAGTAAGCTATCTAAAGCGATGTCCAATGTCATATTGTGCTCTTAATACCTTAGTCTCACACATTTTTCGCACTTTATGGCTACCTCAAAGAACGTAGGCAATGTAGCTATTTCAGATACGAGCGCATATTAATATTTAACTTAAACAATTTACCGAGCATTACTATTCCTATATTACAGTCCCCTCTCCTAAAGTGTCAATATATACAATATCGATTCAATTATGTTTATTTGACTCGTAATATTGAGCAACTCCTTGTAAGCTGTAAGAAATTTAGCGAAAACAAAATCAAAAGAGAAGACAAGTGTGCATCGGCCAAAGGTTCCGTAACGGTATTGAACGTTATTTAAATGTAATGATGATAATAATAATGTCCTAATGTCCTCCTAGCCGAATTTCTAGTGCCCAAGTGCCTAGTGCTCAGGTGTTTGGGACAACACAGGATCACTTTCTATCTTAGCACTCTCATGGTCCGATGGGACGCCTAGCGACACGACCGGAAAGAGTTCAGGTACGACGGCTTTACGTGCTCTCCGAAGCACGAAGGTATAAAACCGCCAACTTCCAGAACTTCGGTCTGATGCTGAGAAATTTTTCTTTTTACAGAAAAGGACCCAGGACCTCGTTCTCTGCGGGTGAACACGCTACCGCTAGACCAACGAGGCAGTCAAAATGATTATAATATATCTTACTGATACTTCCAATTGTACGGACTTTGTATCTATCTATATACTTTTGAGACAAGCCTTATAACGGCACACAATCCATTATATTTGAAAATTTAAAATAAATTAAAAAATATAAGTGCTAACTTGCCAATACGGTCGAAATATAATATTTTGGAACTGTGCTAATCATACAAAGACTTGTCATGACTGGGAATCGAACCCATGCCCTTTGGCTTAGCCGTCAGGGCCACTACCACTAGAACAACGGGCCAGTCTGCCGGGCCAGTCCATCAATCCTGTACTAAATTCAGTTTCCAAGATGAAACTTCATGATGAATAGACATAAATACAGCAGTATGACGGCAAAAGGAGTTCGTTTTACATTTTGGATATGAATCCCTAAAATAAATTATACCGTGCCATTTCACAATAAAAAATTGAACGATCATAATTTCCACAACACAAACTGAAAGCTTCAAAGCGAAATATCATAAAAGATTAAAACCATCACAATACCTTTTAACAAACGGCCAGCATCTATAAAAGTCGAAGGCTAGATTGAGTATAAATATCATGATGCCGGTCTCCTTGGCCAGCATACTTAGAGCCCCAAGGACCACGCTGAGCCATACGTACTTCTTGTTGCTTGTAGGCCTGCAAATTATGGTCGTATTTATAAGGTAGAAAGGGCTTTGAAAGAACGGAGAAAATTAGTTATCATTATATTGTGCGCTTCTTCTTTTCTTCTTAAAAAAACTATTTCTTAAATTGACTTTTAAATATATTAAATTAATGTATTTTAAAAGTAACCGGATAAATTTAAGTTATAATTTTAATTACACGGTAATACTATTTTGATTTTTTGTGTATAAAATTAAATTATAGCTTTAAATTGCAGAATTCAAAGCTATATTTTTTATTAATGTGTCCTCTTAAACATATAAGAACGCCTCTTTCTTAAGAATAGTCTCAGTAAACTTTATTTAATATATGTACTTAGCAATTAGAATTTCACTAAATTTTTTGTTATAAAAAACGCATTAACCATTAAAGCTTCGTCAGTAGTTTTATGATAAGAAATCAATCTCATTTTATTATTTTTGTTTCCTGAATTGTCTCCATAACAATTTGGGCTGGTTCTCCCTTTATCTCGGCAACTGTTTGGGCTACGTCAGTTACCTTCGTTCGCCAGCGGATTTCAACATTTTGAACTCGCAGGGGAACTCTGAACCCATTCTCCATTGCTGTTTGGATGACCCTGAACCTTTTTTTGATACCCATAGTGAACGACCTCGTCTCAGTTCCGTTCTAACTACGTGGAATAATTTTTATAATTTAATATTCAGTGTCATGGATCACACAAACGAGACCACTCCAACAGCTGAACGTACTCTCCTACTCCCCTTCAATTAAACATCCCCCGAAACCAAGCTTTTACACCAAAATCAAACCCAACACCTCTTGGGCAATAAGGCTCGACCAGACGGATTACACCTCTTGGACGCAGAGGTTGTCATTTTATTTATAAAAAATGCTGCGCTGTCGTGTAAAATAATCTGCTATAAACTCTATGTTAATTGTTTTAAATTATATCATATTTCACAGTAACGTAATTTTCAAAGCGTGTTTACTGCCTTTGAAAGTGATAAATTTCTAGAAATTGTATGGAAAAAATTTTATATATAACCTTATACTTTGGTACTAGATTGTTTTTGACATATTTTTAAAATATGTACGTACCCTCATTTATTATACACAGGAAAAATAATGTTAAGTTTTAATATAAAGTTGTGTATCATAAAATAAATTTATTTCGTATATTTATATATGTATATAATTTATTCACTTTACTAATTAAATAGAATTTCACTATGTAATTGGTACCTAAAACTTACTATATTGTTCGAAACTTGAAAAATCATAGTAAATAAGTACAACGAATTGATTTAGACCAAACTTAAGAGGATTGTGCAAGCATCAATAATTTGAACGGGTTCATCATGAATTACAGTTTCATTTTATCGGTAACATTTACGCATTTTGATTTTGAAGTTAAAATTGTTGCATTTTAAAATCATTATAAGAGTGATTTTGTAATGATTTTAATTTACATCATCAAATTTTTATGGCTTTTTCATGTAATCATCAATACCTATTTTACTGACACAGATAAACCGGTTTCATTATTACGTGCCTTAAATAAGTCAAACGATAGGGATTTTTTGCTAATGGTTCCTCTTATCACTGATATGTCGAAGATAAGTTACCCTTGCTAAAAATAATCATTCCATTTTTTATGGATCTGATCTGTTTTCAAAACGCCATTTTTTATGATGCTCCGAATTAGTTAATCAGTCTCATTTAATAATGGGCATGGATTATAAAATCATCTATATTCCTGTACTTAAACATTCTATGACAAAAATACTTCTAGGTTCATATTTACTATAGTAATGTCAAAATAAATAAGCTTAAACTTGTAAAATTATGTTTTAGTTCCTTTTAATTTTTCTGAGTTAAGTAAGTATTTAAAATAGAATATATTCTTCAAGCGTTATGTAGAATACTTTTAACATCTGTAGTGAAGAAATATTATGACGAAAATTAGTTATTTATTATTGATTATTCATCAGCAAACGACGGATTTGAAGATAATACAGTTCAGGAAATGTTTTGTACTAAGGTACTATTGTTAAAATATTACCTTTAAATTCGTTTAGAATCTATTTTATGTTAGAATAAACATACCAAAACTGTTTTCATTATTATATATTAGATTTATAAAGGTCAGGTTTGTTTGCCATATTATTAAGAAATTAAAAGCTAAATGAAATTCGTTGTTGTATAATATTTGTTAATTTTTATTAGTGGTATTATTACTTCCATCTCTGAAGGTCTAGCTGCTTTTATTTTGATAAAAATTTGAGAAAAGGCTGTACTATCTAACCTTGCTTTTAGCTAGTGCTGAGTTTGATTAATATTAAACACACGGTACTGATAGAAAATAAACGCAATTATGAAGCTAAAGAATAACTTTATATTTACATTTTGCAATGATTTAATCTTACCTGTGATACACTAACAGCGACGATAAGAAGAAAATGCAAGCTAACACATCTGCTCTTCCCACTACTCCTGCTACCTGCCACAAAGGAAAAAAAGCTTACTTCAAAAATAGTACAACAAGCTCGTGGATTTTTATTCCAAGTCAAAATTTTCAAGTCAAGGCATTTAATTCTGATGTCACAACATGTTTTGAATTAATTAGAAATATTCTGATGAATGACAAGTATATAGTAGCAATTAATCATATGAATTCGTTAATTTTAATAATATTTGCTTATTCATTTGTATTACATATTTGGAAAGACAAATTTACTTATGTAAAGTAAGCATATGTGCAAAGTAAGAAAAAAATCTCATATAATGGTAACATAAGACGCGTCACATAAAGAAGTTGTTTTATATTTAAGAGGAGATTTTTGTAATTCCGCTACGAAGTTATATCAAAGTTGTTTCAGAACATAGTAACTACTATTATATATTATAGACCATAATATTTATTATAATATCTTTAAGTTTTGAATAAAATTTACATTTCTTTATCATTATTCACAAGGAAAAAAATGGCCACACTTGACCGCTATAAGCATCAGCCAACATATTTGTATTTGAGATATACTATCTTCATATACTAATACATGACAGTTTTATGAATTGATTTTGCTCCTTAAAAGTGACTTTATCTTTTTATATTTCACATGATACAACACAATTACTCACCGCCTCAGTATGGACTGGATGCACAGCAAACAATAGGGCAGCGAGCGCGGCAAAGGGCCGTTGCAAGCGCGCGATAGTGAAACACGCTCGTGCAACAAGCGCGCAGCATGCAGCGTGCAACGTGACATTGCAGGCGTGCCACCACCATGGCCTGAGGCCTGTTAGTGCGTGGTTCAGTCTGAAACAAGAACAGATTTTCTACTTAGAAGATGTTGTTGCAATATGTATAATAATATCTTGGAATATTACGAGTATTCCACACGGCCACCTTTCCCAAACTAAGCAGACCTTGTACTATGTTAAATAGAAAAAAAACTTGTGTGTACTTATGTACACGCGTTAGAAGTTATACTTCTAAATATACAACTTGAACATAGTTATCAATTTTCATACCACCTAGAACTAACTTCATGCTGTTATTTTTTTTGGTGTCGGTGTGCGCGCGCATCGTAAAAATTCACTCTCATCATTTTTCTCCATCGCGCCAAAAGAAGTATAACTTCAAAAATCATTTATTGCGTAAAAAAAATTCATTTATGTGGAATCGTAATTTTTTACCTAATCGTGCAGTGCATGACGTCGCAGCTACTGAAAAACACTGTCAGAAAACTCGGTAGGAAAAGTTTTAAAACAAAACATACTTAAGATTAATTACAATTATGTGTGTTGACTCAGAACAACTCAAACCTAAGAACTTTTGTCATTTAAATAAATAGGAATTTTGTAATATGTGCAGTGCTACATAATTTGGCTTTAATTAATTCTTTTAAACTTATTCGTAGACAACTCTCTAATATCATTAGGAAGTTTGTTATAGAATTTTATATATTGCCCCATAAAAGAGTTACTTATTTTGTGGAGACGGGTAGTATGCAATATAAGATTATTCTTATATCTAGTATTTAGATAACTGGTATATTACATATATTACTTTTCTATTTGTGTAAATACATACTTATATTGATAATTACACCCAGACTCCGGACAAACAGATATGTTCATGCACACAAATATCTGTCCTGGGTGGGAATCGATCCCACGATCTACGGCATCAAAGGCTAGAATTTACCAACCTCGCCAACCAGCCCGTCAAGATTAAAATATTAAACAATCAATATCTGTATACATATAGGTACCCCAAAACGGCTCTGCTGATTCTGATAAGATTACAGAGTAGGAATTTTCGTTGATTAAACATTAATTTGGCTTAATCTCATGTTTGGGTAAAGAAAATATACCGTTACGTCTGGGTAACCCCATTTTCGCGAGTTATGAGCTCTGATACCGTTGTTTGAATAGAGTAAAAGGGCTTTGTGGAAATATATTTTCCATGTCAGTAACTAAGATTTAATTTTATGACCACATTCTGAGCCGAGAGTAGTACTAAAGGGATTCATAGGTAATATGAGTTGATAATTAACATAACACAGGATTCTTCTAGCGAATATGATTCAATAATTCATTTCAATTAGCGGAAATCAGTTTACTGTGAGTATGATATTAATTAATAAGATATCACTATTAAATAAACAAATAATAGTATCTAAGTCAACCATAGATGCCTATTAAAAACTATATAAAGATCATGCTCCTTCAATAAGAGTAGAACGAATATAACATTTAGAAATTTTCTTAAATCCGGGCTGAAAGTATACAAATATTCTTTATTGTGCTAATTAATTTTCCTTCCTTTTTCCTGTTTATATCCGGGTCAGGTTAATACTTTGCGGCTAGCTGCCAGAATGAATAGAGCAATTGCCATCTGACCTCAAAAGCAGTAAAAAAAATTGTGAAATCCAGTGTCAGATTGTATAGGGCTTACGAATACTTATAACGATTGTCAGATGTGCTCATGCCATCCGGGACCGACAGCTTAAAGTGCTCTTAGACGTATGGAGAGAAGTGCCTTAACAATCTCGTAACAATTTTATGTTTTACCTTAAATATTTTTTAAATATTTAAGTTAGTAGTTAGTTATAATTTGACGGTCACGGTAGCCTAGTTGGTAGTGCTCCTGCCTAGGAAGCTGGTGGTCCTGGGTTCGAATCCCGGTTAGTGCAAATATTTGTGTGATGAGCACGAATAATTGTTTCTGAGTCATGGATGTTTTCTATGTATATAAGTATTTATCTATCTATATAAGTATGTATATCGTCGCCTGGTACCCATAGTACAAGCTTTGCTTAGTTTGGGGCTAGGATGATCTATGTGACTTTGTCCCTAGATATTATTATTTGAATTTGTATTTGTTTGGTGCGGGAGTGGAAGATATGATGTTTTAGGTGTCATCATAACATCTGTAATAAGTACATTGCTAACGAAAATCCGAAGCGAATGCCAAGCGTGACGTCGCAGTAGCATGGTCACTGTATGCAGAGAGAAGCTGCTGCCCGTCCTATGGTAGATATTTCTACGCATACGCCGGGTAGACTTCTATTGATACTCTGATATTTATATTTGACGCCGTCACCACACATTTTTAGGGCGTAACTGAACCCAATTGAAAGGATTCTTTGGTGGGGCCTTTCCCCATAAATGTTAATCTTTGAAGTGGTTTATCCGTCTCTTGTTTAATAGTCAATCAAATCCAAATGTATGAAATGTATCTATGAAAGCTATCCGGCACTATGTCTATTATCTCAGTTGACTAAATAAATTCTAGGTATAGACGCGTGTAGGAAAAGTGAATGTATTAAGCTTTTGTTTTTGGATAATCATCTTTAAGTTACTTGTACAGTAAATAATAATAATCAATTAATATACTAAACATCTCGAAACAACTAAGACACTGCCATCTGATCCCAAACTAAGTAGAGCAACCAGACAACTGTTAAACATACTTATTTATTCAGATTCTGTAGACAGAATAAATAATCGTGTTGATCGCACAATGACTTGCCTAGTTAGGGATATAACCACGAGCTTTGTCTTAGCAGTCGCTAACCAATAGATCAGTCAACCTTAATAAGCGTGAATGTCATTCTAAAAATACAACTTAACAACATTAATCTAATGTTGTTTATAATTTTATTTTGTATAGTAATTGTACACGAATCGTTTGGCTTAGTTTTGTGATTAATGGTCCTTGTTTGTTTGTTCTTAGGCCGTTATTCTCGACTTGTTAATTTGAGTTTAACTTGGGCCCACTTTGTTGATGACAGCTTTCAATTTAATTCCAATTGAGCTCGATAAAAGCTTTGTTAATAACTAGGTCGATCGTCCATTGAGTATTGAACCTGGTGGGTGCCGCTATAAACTATATATGCTATATATGTTCAAGCAGGTAAACAATACGGAGGTTACATGGTTTAGACAGAAAGAAGAGTAACTTTATTCCACCAGAAACCACAATACATATATATATAATCTTAATTTAAGCAAATACAGGTACAATCGTCTTGTCGCTTTTTCTAGCAATCACTTCCAGACCAAGTTTAACGTGCTTCTTTTCTATATTCAATATATGTTGGCTCCAACAAAGATCTTACTTTGTGACCCAATTAAATTAATTGTTAGCGCATTTAAATGCGTATGAGCTACAATGCCATGGGGAGACAGACACTGACTTAAAGGTTGCAAGGGTTAAAACTAAAGCTTTACCCCTTGCGAACGACTCTTTCAGTGCATTTCACTTTAACAAGCAATACTAGTCGATTAATAAACGCTCTGGTTATTAAATATCATGTAGCAATTATGATTATTTATTATTTCAGAAATTTATTTTTACAATAGATTTTTAACGTATATATGATGACCTTTTCGCTTGATATTTTAATTTTAATAATAGTTTGTTTGTAATTCTATATATAAATACGTACGTAAAATAGTGGGGTCATCTATACATATAATAAAATCGTAGGAAAGTCAAAACTGTACATTGAATATTTTTTTTAAAGGATACTTGGTGCGTGATCTACCATGGATACCGAAGCCAAAAATATAGTTTATTGAATTTTTGTCTGTATGTATGTCCGGGCTAAACTCAATAAGTACTGTATAAGTACTTAATATTTTGCATGAATATTACTTAGAGGTCGGGCCAACATATAGGCTTCATATTATCACGCTATCACCTACGGGGGAGGAGCTGTGATAATTTATAAACTTTAACGCGGGTAAAACAGCGGGGCACAGCTAGTACTAATATAAACTAGACTACAGGCAGCCCAGTCGACGTATGGAGCGTCTAAATCAATATAGGCATCAGTTACGTGGTTTCCATAGTACAAGTATATATTTAGTTTGGGATCAGATATCATTATAGTATCATAAAACAAATGCAGTTTGGTTTTATGATAACATACTGTAAAAGTTTCAAAACTTTTCAACCTCCAATACGGTAGAAACAAACCACTATGTACTATATACTAACTTCACTACAACTTCAATCAAAAAACTATATTCTCATCAATTTTTACCGCAAAAGCTACCCGATATTTTTCCAACGTTTTTTCTACTGATGAAACTCATATAGGATTTATTGGGAAGGAAAAGCTTGAGTCACATGATAGCAATATTATTTTTATTGCTATAAGAAAGAAACAGAGCGATACAATCATCTTTTATTGTCCAGTCTAATCGTAATGTGGACTTATTATAATGCAACTAGTGGTATATTGATGTTGGTTATATGAATGTTGGTTAATTTGATTGCTAGTTTTGTTTGCCTGAACAAAGAATAGCAACATAATATGAGAGTAATAATGATAATATTATGTTCATTTCGTGCGTTTATCTACGTAGGTATTCATACACATTGTATCCCAGTAATAGATCTTCATAAGATCATGTGTTTAAAATACTATCAAACAAACACGACTTTATAAAAAAAAATGCTTACTTACTTACTTATCTTATCGGCAGTGGTTACCCTCGTGTCAGAGTTTTTTAAGCCGCCCACTAGGACTCTGACATGGCTTAACGACTGTTGTCTAATGAGTACAACCGGTACCGACAGCTTAACGTGGCGAAGCACGGAGACGCTAAGAAATTATTAAAATATTATAATTAATTAATAAAATTGACGGTCACCGTAGCCTAGTTGGTAGTGATCCTGCCTACGAAGCTGGTGGTCCTGGGTTCGAATCCCGGTAAGTGCAAATATTTGTGTGATGAGCACGAATATTTGTTTCTGAGTCATGGATGTTTTCTATGTATATATAAGTATTTATCTATCTATATAAGTATGTATATCGTCGCCTGGTACCCATAGTACAAGCTTTGCTTAGTTTGGGGCTAGGATGATCTGTGTGACATTGTCAAATAAAAATAAAAAAAACCACTTTGGTGGCCACCATCTCTGGACTAACCGCGAGCAGGCAAATAGGCAAGGTTGAACAACTAGTGCTTAACATTGCCCGTCGCTTACGGGCCGGTGAGAGTATCTATCAAGGTCCACATATGTATACTCGAGAACTTTTTTTTCCCTGTCATAGTAAATAAATCCAAAGTGTTATTTTCTCTCCCTTAGCCGTGTGGTTTCCGGCCTAGAAATAATAATAATAATATCTCGGGACAATGTCACACAGATCATCCTAGCCCCAAACTAAGCAAAGCTTGTACTATGGGTACCAGGCGACGATATACATACTTATATAGATAGATAAATACTTATATACATAGAAAACATCCATGACCCAGAAACAAATATTCGTGCTCATCACACAAATATTTGCACTTACCGGGATTTGAACCAGGACCACCAGCTTTGTAGGCAGGAGCACTACCAACTAGGCTACGGTGACCGTCAAAGAATAATAAGGCCACCCCATACCATCCCGTGGGTGTCGCAAAAGGCGACTAAGGGATATCCCAGGTAGTCGGCAGCAGCGCCACCTGTGTACTATAACTTCCACCTAACTGCGGCCGCCAACTCGTATGCCAAACGCGGTGACTACGGCAAACCCCTAAAAAATGGTAACATTATTGAAACCTTTGGGCGAGGTCTATTTCTAGAAGTGGACGATATCCAGCTGAAGATGTATGTATGATATGTATGTATAACATACATACATCTTCACCCATATATTCATTCATTTACTCTTATTCATATTCATTTATTTTTCATAAACATGGGTTAGGTTTATAGTTGTACAGTAATTATGATGTACGCCAGGTTTTACCTATGGCGTATGAAATTTTATAAAAAGTTTAAAAGAAATAGTGGAGTCTCTAGAGTAAGAAACAAATAATATTTATTATCAAGTACTTTTACTTGTATTTTGCACATCTCGTGCAAAATACAAGTAAAAGTTATAAAAATTGAAAGTATACAACACATTGTATCCCATTATTTAAAGAAGCCGTGCGAAAAATGCGGAATCTAGACCAGATTTTCTAAGTGGGCTAGAAACTTTTAATTTATGGGATTAACATCATTTTTATCTTATAGACAAATCTGATATCGTTTTATTACGACTTCCAACGTAACTTTTTCAGTTAAAAAAAAAGATCACAAGTAATTTTAGTCGCCGCTGAATGCTGAAACGCTTGAAAAACCTAAACCTTGACTTAAAAGCTGCAGGGATGAATTTAGTTTATTTCAGAGAGGACTTTATATAAACTTTTTGTTTTTGAAGTTATTATGTATGTTATTTTCTCTCATACAAAGTGTAACAGAAATAGTGGAGAAAACTCTCCACCCAGAACAAATGAATCAAAACCAGTTTGTGAAATATAAAAAGAATTTTTATTTTTGCTCCCGATTTATAAATACTGATCACTAAAATGAAATGAGACATTAATTTATTTTATCGTGTATGTGTGATCGTGATGATGGTAGAAAAAATAAGGTCCTCAAGTTTCTTCTTACATGTATGAGGGCGTCAAACGAGCAAGTGAGTCACCGTAAGTGATCTCGCAACACCAAGGAGTCACGGGTGCGTTGCCGGCCTCGGAAAAATCCGGCAAAGAATTGTTGAGTTATGTACATCATTACCTAAATTTATGTTACACGTTTTAAAGAGTCCAATTGAATTTGTATGCAAACTTTGTAGGAACTATATACAATCGTAGAGATCAATAATAGTCTGCATGAAAAACTATCGGAAAACACGAAACAAAATAATTATTCATTTTGTTCAACTTCTCCGGAAAATAGAGGCGAACAAGGGCGCTACCCGTCAAGCAAAATTAATCTATAAACTAAACTCGTAACCCTCTGGGATTCGAACCTCGACTCAGGATGGTTACTGAAGGGGAAATATATGAGTGGTTTGTTTTTAGGGATACTTTGTGAACTGTCGCTCTACAATACAAAGAGCACCCTAGCTCCTCGTATTGAGGATTGGAGACAGCATTTCATTGGTAAGAGTACAAACTAAGCGTAATACATGACAATGCTTGCACTCGGGTTCGTACTCTTGGCCAGCGAGGATATATAAAATATCAGCTAGTATACAGTGTCACGAGAGTTTTTAATAACTTTAACATTTATAGATACGTCGTGATGTCAACGTCTTGTTTATCGGAAACGTTCCTAGGATGACG
The DNA here is from genome assembly GCA_951640165.1 of Pseudoips prasinana. NCBI lineage: Eukaryota > Metazoa > Arthropoda > Insecta > Lepidoptera > Nolidae > Pseudoips > Pseudoips prasinana. The sequence continues at coordinate 14,992,333 of OX621239.1, forward strand.
GTACTTACGGCAAAAGTGTTTGACTGCCAAGAGCAACAAGAGCCTTAAATTGTGCCTGACTGCCGATGGAGAGTTGAAAAGTGTTAAAAGTTATACAGTGCATGGTGGTAGCTAATTAGAAATTGGCGTGGGATTATTATTGCAAGCGGGTGTTTCTGAATCATAAGCCTAAAGCTGTGAGGACATAAATGTAGAAGGAATTATCTATTGAATTTACTTGTTTGTTTAGAAAGACATTATAAGAATAATAATAATATCCTGGGACATTATTTTCACACGGCCCTATCCCCAACTACGCTTGTACTATGGAGACTAGATAACTTATATAGTACATATACATGTATGTTCAGATTTGGTGCAATAAAGTGTTATCTATCTATCTATACTACTTTTTTTTTGTAAATACATACTCCTAAAGATAATAAATAACACCCAGACTCCGGACAGACAGATTTGTTCATGCACACAAATATCTGTCCTAGGTGGGAATCGAACCCACGATCTGCGGCGTGAAAAACAAGTAGCTACAAAGCATTCCAGCTTCCATCCATCCAAAATTAAATTGCTTGGCATTTGTCTGTGTAGCATTTTCCATTTATCCCGTTATAGAGCCATCTCTTTTACTTCTTTATAACTGCCCACTTGTAATTTTTCTCTCGGTCTTCCTCTCTTTCTTCTTGCATCTACCTTCCCTTCTATTATACGCGGCCATCGGGCCCATAAAAAATTATGGTAATAAAAATACTTATACAAACAGACACCATAGGTTTAAACAACAGGGCATTCCTGCTGTATTTTCATTTAGGTCATGTTTATTCGTCTATCTACGCAAAGAAAAGCCCACACAATATGTCACTTTTACCGCCGCATTGTTCTTACTTATGCACGTGCCGCCATAACTAAAGTACAAAAGACCCTTTTCCCTACAATTTACTTTAAGACGTGCGCTCCTTATAAAACGGGAAAACGTTCCCCTTTTTGCGACACTGACACCTGTATGGTGGATGAATGAGCTGTATTTTTGTATGTTCTTTTTTGTGTACCCTTTTCTCTGTGTACATATGTATAAATAACAAACTACTGCGTATAGTTAGAATAAGTTGAGGGGCCTGTGACGTGGTAAATGCTTGCTCTGCACGCCGCAGGTCGTGGGTTCAATTTCCGCCCAGTACTAATATTTGTGTGCATGTTTTGTTTATTTGTAACATGTTTGTCGTGAATCTGGGTGTAATCACATCACACTAATATTAGAAAGGCGAAAGTTTGTGAGTGTGTATGTTTGTTACTTCTTCACGTCTAAACGGCTGGAGTGATTTAATAAAGTTTTGTATGGAGTTCGCTGACACACTGGATTAACACATAGGCTATAATTTATAAAAATTAACGCGGGTTAAACCGCGGGGTACAGCTAGTAAGTAATATTTTTTTCACCTAACACCGACGCACTTTACACACTTCAACGCCACACTATTTTTATGCAATTTATGATAGTTTTGATCATCTACTTTTGCTATTGATTGTTCTTACAGTATATATTAACAAAATAAAAGTAATATATGTAATATATCGGTAATCTGGCTTCCATAGTACTGCTCTACTTCGTTTGGGATCAGATGACCATGTGAGAATAATATCCTAAGATATAATAAAAATAGATATTATAATAAGGTTACTATGTCTACTGAACCGATTTTATAAAAGGACAAAAGACCTCAGAGTTACATAACCGATTTTGTTATTGACTGGCCTGTTGGTTTAGTGCTTAGTGGCTGCTAAGCCTGAGATCGTGGGCTTGACCCCACCCAGAACAAATGGGTGTGTGATGAGCACGATTTGTTCTGTATCTGGTAGTCATTTATCTATAATACGTATGTATGTATGTATTTAAAAATATATAGTAACTACCGGTTACACCATTAAATAAATGAAAAATAAGTTCTGTGTGGCTAACGATATAAAATATCGCTACTTCATCCCATCTCGTGGAGGGCGTAGAATTCAGCCCGAGGGAATATTTTCCAGAGAACGGGCAGCAGTGTATCTCTGTATACTTGGTGACTGCGATCACCAACCCGTCCGTCTAGCCTGGCGATTATGGCATGTCTCTCCAAACGATGGACAGAACTCCATTGTGGAAGTCTTTTGGAGAGACCTTTTTTATTTATTTATTATAATAGATACCTACATCATCAACTTAACACTAAACATTTGAAGATGACAAGTTATTGAGTTTAAGACTAGGTGTTAAATCTCTACAGATGTACACAACATTCATAAAAAAATAGTCACAAAATATACTAAACACAAAAAAGAAACAATACTTAATACTATACTACTAATGCAAATTAAACTTAACCTAAAAATAACATTTAAATATGGATAAAAGTAAAAACATAGAAACGTAGAAACATAAAATGTTTAACTAAAGACTAAATCATTTAAATAATTAACAAATAAATTATGATATCTATAAATGATATTTATAAATGATATTATTTATTAAACCTTTTAACCTTTGTCAAGCGGAGGATGTCATTCGGCTGATATGAAGCATATTTATCAGTTGTCTGGTTGCTATTGTTCAAGCTTTGCCTTGTTTGGGACTAGATGGCAGTGTGTTAGTTGTCCCAAGATATTTATCATTAATTATTATTATTAATCCGTTTTTTTTATTAAATATTATTAAGGGGTGGACCTATATCAATTTGGGTTAGCTCGAATATCTTAGGCTTTACATGGTAATGATCATTTAAAAACGCAGGGCGTCGTTGCCTCATTCCCTATTCTCATAATTTGTGATGATTAATAAGTACAAACAGTTATAAAAAACCAAAACTATCCACTACGACATACAGAACAAGGATAAAATATACACTTTTAATATTTCGTGTATCATGATTATCGCGGTATATCATACTATCGCGAGGTTTTCAACTCTCAATGTTTTTTGCAGGATCTCCATTATCAACGGAGCTGTAAATAGGTTGACGTTGTTTGCGCCTACACACCTTATTAGAGTGATTTCGCCGACTTAGATATTTCTCACGATTGACGTCAATAGGGCGACTCGCATACCGAGAATTTGCTGATGCTATTTTAAACAGAAGAGGTTTTATTTCCGCAGGTAGCGACGATGCAGCTAATATATATATATATAGGGACAATGTCACACAGATTACCCTAGCCCCAAACTAAGCAAAGCTTGTACTATGGGTACCAGGCGACGATATACATACTTATATACATAGATAAATACTTATATATATAGAAAACATCCATGACTCAGAAACAAATATTCGTGCTCATCATACAAATATTTGCACTAACCGGGATTTAAACCCAAGACCACCAGCTTTGTAGGCAGGAGCACTACCAACTAGGCTACGGTGACCGTCGATCATGAATTATTATTATTAATTTTTTTAACAAATATTATTAAGGGGTGGACCTATATCAATTTTGTTTAGCTCGAATATCTTAGGCTGTATATGGTAATGATCATTTAAAAATGCACGGCTTCGTTGCCTCATTACCTATTCTCATAATTTGTGATGATTAATTAGTACAAACAGTAATAAAAAACCAAAACCATCCACTACGACGTACACAACAAGGATAAAATATACACTTTTAATATTTCGTGTATCATGATTATCGCGGTATATCATACTATCGCGAGGTTTTCAACTCTCAATGTTTTTTGCAGGATCTCCATTATCAACGGAGCTGTAAATAGGTTGACGTTGTTTGCGCCTACACACCTTATTAGAGTGATTTCGCCGACTTAGATATTTCTCACGATTGACGTCAATAGGGCGACTCGCATACCGAGAATTTGCTGATGCTATTTTAAACAGAAGAGGTTTTATTTCCGCAGGTAGCGACGATGCAGCTAATATATATATATATAGGGACAATGTCACACAGATTACCCTAGCCCCAAACTAAGCAAAGCTTGTACTATGGGTACCAGGCGACGATATACATACTTATATACATAGATAAATACTTATATATATAGAAAACATCCATGACTCAGAAACAAATATTCGTGCTCATCATACAAATATTTGCACTAACCGGGATTCAAACCCAAGACCACCAGCTTTGTAGGCAGGAGCACTACCAACTAGGCTACGGTGACCGTCGATCATGAATTATTATTATTAATTTTTTTAACAAATATTATTAAGGGGTGGACCTATATCAATTTTGTTTAGCTCGAATATCTTAGGCTGTATATGGTAATGATCATTTAAAAATGCACGGCTTCGTTGCCTCATTACCTATTCTCATAATTTGTGATGATTAATTAGTACAAACAGTAATAAAAAACCAAAACCATCCACTACGACGTACACAACAAGGATAAAATATACACTTTTAATATTTCGTGTATCATGATTATCACGGTACATCATAATAGCTGTGCACCGCGGTTTCACCAGCGTTAAACTTTATAAATTTACACAGCTCCTCCCCCGAAGGTGATAGTGTGATAATATGTAGCCTATATGTTGACTCAACTTCTTAGTAATATTCATGCAAAATTTGAAGTAAATCCATGCAGTACTTTTTGAGTTTAGCCCGGACATATATACAGACAAACAGACAAAAATTCTAAAAACTATATTTTTGGCTTCGACCTCGATTGTAGATCACGCCCCTTTAAAAAAAATATTCATTGTACAGTTTTGACTTTCCTACGATTTTATTATATGTATAGACTATCGCGAGGTTTTCAACTCCCAATGTTTTTTGCAGGATCTCCATTTTCAACGGAGCTGTAAATAGGTTGGCGTTGTTTGCGCCTACACACCTTATTAGAGTGATTTCGCCGACTTAGATATTTGTCACGATTGACGTCAATAGGGCGACCCGCATACCGCGAATTTGCTGATGCTATTTTAGACACAAGAGTTTTTATTTCCGCAGGTAGCGACGATGCAGATAAATGACCCGACTTAATTATTATACTTATATATTATTAATTAAATAAAATAAAAATGGCCTTTATTACTTATGTAAACATTTTTATTTTTCTTTTGAACACAACTACTTTGCTGTAACAAATCTTTAAGATTATCTATATGTATCTAAATGTTGTATATATCATATTCTATTAAATTATATAAATCTATTTTTCTACTAATATATAGTTTTGTACTTTAATACTAATGATTAATTTTGCTAAACGGAAACGAATTAATGCGGTGGATATTCTTCTGTTGAGTAGGCTAGTTTAGTGTTTTGTTTACGTGTCTCCATAATTTAATTAATTAATTCAATAATTTCTCTCTTTCTTTCTTGGTATTTGAGTTTTTTATACTCATGTTTACATTTATTTTGTAACAAAAATATGATACAAACAGTTAATCTAAAACATAACATTTTAATCGTCAAAACGTTAAGAGGACAATAAAACTTTTACTGAAATAAAACTTTTCAGTTTGTGGTGAGATAGAGTTTTGGCTAAGCTGTAAATAACTTATTAACTTTTTTGCATATTACAGTTTAATATTATAAGCTTTATAACTAGTCGCATATGCATACTTTAACTTGTGAATGCAATGTTTAAATTACTTCATATTTATTTAAAATGTATGCGAATATAGTACTTACGGTACGGTTAACACAAATTTACTTTTGTGTTTATGTTTAATTTAGTTATACCAATATGCCTCTAGGTCATACCTTTTATAAAATGTAATCCAATTAACCGTTATTATTTTCAGAACTGACTTTGCGTCAAATTTTAAGGACACACATAAAGGCAAATACGACTTCTATTTGCGTACAATGTTATTATTAATTACTAGATATGCCCCACGGCTTTCCCGTGACAAACTTTATAAATACCTATATGTTGTTATAATATATAATCTATATTGCTACAGTATTTAATCAAAATCCTTTCGGTAGTTATTGCGTGAAAGAGTAAAAAAAAATTAACTAATTCCAATTTTTGACGGGATACTTTGGTTACCTATAAATTTTGTATTCGCAGTTCAGCACACATAGTTAAAGAACAATTGGCGGTGAATCACACGTACGAATCCGCAACATATCACTTTATATTTTATAACGAGACTACTAGTACTCAGCGGTGACGTGGCTGATTGCCTAAACTAAGGCCTGGCACAGAATAGGGGTTAGTACTGCCACAGTGTAAATATGGACAAAATGGAAACTATTTTTGATGAAACAATTACCTACACTCCATTGAAGCAACTTGTTGTAAATTTTAATAATTTTGATATTATTTATATGATTAGCAAAACAGTTTGGTTTCAAACATCTGCAGGAAGTTTAAAATATGATAGCTCCGAATTTACTGAATCCGAGTTCAAACATTTCATTGTACTACGCTATACCCTCGGGGCATTTTTAAAAAGATCGCAGGGTTAAACTTGCTTGTGACCACATGTGTTAACGCGGCACTCACTGTTAACAGCACCGCGACAACCGCTTAGGGGTCTTGTCGATGAGCATGTTTGTGTGACTGGCAGAGTCGCACATTTTGTTTAAAAAATCAGCCGGTACTTTAAAATACAATAGCGTCGGTTTTAATGAATCCAAGTTCAAACAGCCGTGTACTACACAATACCCACGTGGTGTTTTTAAAAATATCGCAGGGATAAACTTATGCGTGACCATAAGTCTTAACGAAGCACTCACTTTGGCAGCACCGTGAAAACCGCGTAGGAGTCTTGTTGATTCTCATGTGACTATGCCTTTTCGAGGGTTTGTAGGTAGTTTCCATACTGTCTTTATTTTTATACTGTGGTACTGCGTACAGCAAATTCTTTTCGTAAATACATTTAAAGAACTAGCCACTCTCTTAATGACGCAACATAGTTCAATCTAGGTAGCGCAGACGTGTGTGCATTTGATTTTATTTACTTAAACTACGCCTACGGACTATCATGTACCGTAGCATTACAGAAAAGAACTTGCTTGTAATCATTGCAAGATCGTTTTGTTCTTCTTTTATTTGCAAAAGTAATACGGGTCGTGCCGACTAGCCGGTATTATGGACAAATCATTGTAGCAAAACAGTTTGCTAGCTAATTAGTTAGGCAATGAAAGTTTTCATACGACCGTCGAATACATTAACGCATCTAATTGTATACGTAACAAACACCTGTCACTTAATTCAAATATTACAAAGAGACCCACTGAAATTGTAATATTCCGTGCCACTAAATGTTTTATAATGACACAAGCATTTAAACTGCTTTGTTTATACCTCTTTGCGGTAGCCATTTTGTAAATCGCCCGTTTGTAATGGTGCCATGAATGGTCAACCGTGGGCATTTGGTGTAATTGCATGTATGGCCTCTTAATATCGTTTTTATAGGTGTTTTGGTCCACTATTTTATTGGAATTGCAAATTAATTGGCGATATGGTAAACAGGTGGGGAGATCACGATGTTTAATGGTTTTTTGAATATACAAATAATAATTTGTATAAAGAACTAGCTGTGTCCCGCGGTGTTACCCGCGTTAAATTTTATAAATTTTCTTTGCTATAAACCTCACGGAGCCCGAGACCTTTCCAACGAATGCAAAACCGTGGAGTTATAGCGTCAGGAAGGAAAATCCGACTTATTTTTATATAGTAGATAACTAATTAAAATGAAGCTACTGGAATAAAATTACTGACTGCTAAATTACCTTGCAGTCCACTCTAAAATAGTAAGCAAGATGATAAAGCTAGGTGTTAGATTCTATTTGGCTTCTAAGTACCTGCAAATATGTGCTCATAACAACGGGGACTTTGGGTACACTCAAGAGTACAGGGTAGTGTTTCTGAAACCGACGCAATGTTTATTTAATTCGATGATTTGTTTGGTACAGGGCTTTAAGTTGTGAACTATATGTAACTGGCTGGTAACAAAAGTTGCTTTGGTGTTTAAAAAGTTCGTTCTATTATTTTTGAAGTGAAAGTTTCTTTACCGGTGTTGTGAACTTTTTTGGGATGGGTTTTTAAACTCGCGTATGGACACGTGACCTAATCGAATATTTGTTTGGAGGGTCTTTATTTAATTCACACTGGCCGTTTATACACTCACATGATTGCAGCATTTTTGAAGTGAAAACTTCTTTAGTGGCGTTGTGCACTTCTTTCTTAATTATGTTAGATTTTTTTACTTTTAACTGCCTAACCAAACTCAGTTCTATTTTGAAAATTTATTCCGACCATAAGGAGGGAAGCAATTAGCTACTATGAGTTTTTACCGCCCAATGGTGGGATGTAGCATCTTCCAGTTGCTACTCGGATCAAATACACATTTTTCCGAGTATGAAAATGAAAAAAATAGTTTTCACTTCTATTGGCAGCCCCCTTTTTTCGCCTTAGGCTGTCTTTTATTGTAAACATTTTTCTACTACGAGAAGATTTTATAGTGGAAATCGATCTATATTAATATCAACTGTAAATAACTGTTATATATAAATTTTGACCAATTGCAGTATTCTCCCGACCGTGATTTTTATAGGGCTATATGGGAGATAAGTGATTAATAAATCAAAGGCAACATATAATTTCGTTGCTAGGAGAGTTCCTTAAGCTCTCTAAGTGTACCTTCCAATTGAGAAACCTGTCTCTTATGAATCCTAAAAACTGAGTTACCTTTACACCCTAGAAACTTATAGTTATATTGGAAAAAGAAGGTACAGTTAAAAAAAGTTAAAACCTTTGTAATTCTACATAATTATGGTAAGAAATATTTGATTTCAAGAATGTCAAATTAATTTAGATAATTAATAATAGATTATACATAATTTTCACAAATGACCTGCTCAATTACATAAATAATAGACAACCGGACGTTCAATTAGTTGTTTTTGCAGACGACACAAATGTAGTAATAAGTGCATGCGATTTAGAAACTTTGACTGCTAAAGTGAACAAAACCCTAGAACGTCTTTGTAAATGGTTCTCAGCAAATAATTTAATAATAAATACAAATAAGACAAACCTTTTATTATTTAGAACCACAGCACGAAATAAAGACCACATAGATATAAACCTAAATGGTCAAAAAGTTCTTTTAGCAAATAACGTCAAGTTTTTAGGAATCACTATAGATTCAAACTTAAATTGGAAGCAAGAGTTGGCGACTATTGACTCGAATCTATCATCAGCTTGTTATGCATTAAGAAGCTTAAGGGATCAAATTGACATTAAACACCTATTAGCTGTATATCATGGTCTTGTGGAATCAAGGTTGAGGTATAGTATCATGTGGTGGGGAAACAGTTATAATTATAATTGTCACAGAGCTTTCGTTCTTCAAAAACGCGCTATAAGAACCATTGTCAAAATACCACAATGGGAATCATGTCGAGAATATTTTGTCAAATTAAAAATACTAACAGTACCAAGTCTATACATTTTCTTAATTCTTAGTAATTTTGCAAAATACATACACAGATATGAAACAGAAGAAGAAAGAGATCATAGAGAGAATACGAGAAGGAAAGCTATTAAAAATAACATGGTTGCTAAATTAAATATTGTTAAACATTGCCCTCAGTACCAAGGAGTGGAATTATTTAATAAGTTACCAGCATCTTTGAAGGAAACAGTTTACAATACGAACATATTTAAAACAAGGTTGAAGGCCTTCCTATTGGAGAAGGGTTTTTATGCTGTGACTGAATTGTAAAACCCAATTATTTCAAAAATAATTATAATCTTAATGTTATTTGTAATGACGTGACAAATTAATGTTTTGTAGTTTGTTTTTATTTTATTTAAATTTAATGTGTGGACTATTGTATCGTATTATTTTATTTTGTTGTTTTGTTATTATTTCAATTTATTATTTTTTCGATTGTATAATTTAATTGATATGTATTCTATACGGATTCAAACACAATGCAAATTGTTAATGAGTAAATAAAATAAAATAAAATTTAAACGTCCCAAATCATACCTGTAAACTAGTATATTATGATTTAGCGCTTAAGTACTAAACTTTTGTCCCTATTACAACTTAGGGGTTTAAATGTAATATCACGGCGTTATGTAAATTATCCTTGTGCAAGATTCTTTATTCTAAACCACCATGCTTTTTGTACCAGTTCAAATGTTAAATGTCAAAAGATTAGTTATTGTGAGTGGAATCTCCTAGGCACTTCGTCTGTACCAAATAATAAAATATGTACTTCTTTAAAAACAGAACTTGCAATTAAGTTAGTATGTCACACTATATTTGACCACGAACATTATTACAAATAATCGTACACAAGGTACTTAATCTGCTAATTTCTAGAAAAATAAATATTTTGAAAATAACATTCTATTTTGGGATGCTGTAAAATAATTAATGGACTATAAGTAAGTACCGCATAGTTTAAAAATCAATAAGATTTATTTCTATTTGAATGATTTTTAGGTGAACCAAAGGTAAACGGCAGGTCTGTATGGGATTTTTGTACCGCTAGTAAAATTTCGTGTTTCGGGATATTTTATGTTTTAATTGGTAGTTAATGTGATAGAAAAGGCATTTTTAATTTCTTAGATTTTTAGAACTTCGGATATAAAAGTTATAGCCAGTTTTATTTTAAGGTTACGTTTGGGAATCTGTGGGTCAACCCCATGACCGTGGATACATTGCAGTTCGAAAATCACTCTTACTGACTAAGTAATAAAGATACTGTTAATATCAAAGGATGTCTACTGATGTGGTAATGAAATGCTAGTGTTAACTAGTGTATTAATGAAGATTGTTACATAATATATTTACATAAACATTGTTATGTTGATAAAGTAAAATATGTTGTCACTCTGTTTGTAGTCTTTACATGGATTTATTCCGAACCTGCCCCGAAAACCCTAACCAGGTCGCAACTTAGGTTAGGAATATGCAAATAACAATTATTTGTTGAAATAATGAAAAGTTATTTATTTCCATTAATTACAAAGTTCATACCCCAGTGTACATTTGTGTGAGGTAGCGAGGGATTTTATAGGAGGTTTTGAGTGGAGGTAAGTAAAACAATAGGTTCTTTGTTTTTTGTAACTACATTTATTTTATTAGTATTATTATTAATTCATACTTAGTATTACTTCATCTAAGAACATCTTCATATAAGTACCAAACAATGATTATCATCACATAGCACAATGCAACATTGGGTATTGAAAACTTCACTCTCATCGGATAAAGTATGTTTTCTTAGTCGGGGCAACCGAATGTAACAATTAACACATTGCAAACTCGTCATTTTAATTAAATGATAAAGAGTCCTTGTCGTGAATCCACTGTCAACAGATATATATTATAGTACGGAGGATAACTCAACGTAAAAATTGCAAGATAATTTTCTAAATTAATTGCATGTATCAAAACAACAGCAATAAATACCTGACAGATTGTCTTTGCCTATCAATAAATAATTGCAATGAACAAAAAAATATTGACGACGAAAATCGTTCCTATTCTAAATCATTAATTATTACGATTTAATGCAACTACTGTGCTTTCATAGGTATAATAAATAAGTATATAATTATATGATTTATATGCAATGTTGTTCCCATTTAAAAATAATTAATTATAATTTCGATATTTATATTATTTTACACATGGCAATTTCTGAAAACGTAACTGCGTTTAGTTTACCATTTTATTACGTTTATTTATTGAAAATAATTGAAATATTATATTTGATTTTATTAATTAATCGCAAGTTCTAAAAATATTATACATACATAAAAATCAACAGACATAGACGCATATTATCAGAAGCACTATATTATTTAAGTACTAATGTAACATTGCCAACTAATGGAACATGACAAAGGTAATCTCATTATTCTACATATAATTTGCTAGAACCAATCTTCAACAGTTTTCCGCTATATCACGTTTGTGCAAGTTGTATAATTCCATGAGTGAAAACTTAGACGTCTTCAATTCCAGCTTAACTAATTTTAGAAATACTGTATTAAAATTATTGAGTGATAAATAATACTGTACTAATATTATAGATTATATATATATATATACTTACATAAATATAGCTATATTATGCATTGTATACCTAATATTAATAGTTTTTAGTTATAATTAGTATTAATTTTAATGGCTTCAATATCAGGATACTGACTAGCCTGCACCTTGTTTTTTTTATCAGTGTTACTCACCAATGTCACTGTGCATGTTGTGGCACCTTTAGGAGCTGTACATTTAAATTATATTATTGTGTAGATTAAAAAATTTTAGATTTAAGTAGATGTATGATTAGTGTATTTCGCGTACTTTCATAGCATTATGTCGTATGGCATTCTGCTGTGGGGTTCGGCGGCTGACATAGGTACTATTTTTGTATTGCAGAAAAGAGCAGTCAGAGCCATTTATGGTTTAGGCAGTCGCGATTCTTTGCGAAATTTGTTTAAAGAAATAAATATACTTACTGTGCCATCGGAATATATATATCAGAATATATTGTTTGTTAGAAAAAATATTCATAATTATAAAAAGAAAAGTGAACTGCATAATATAAATACTAGGAATAAAAACAAACTAGCCATGCCAGGCTTTAGAGTAAGCAAAACTAATAAATCATTTTTAGGAAATTGTATTAGGTTTTATAACAAGCTTCCTACTCAAATTACTGATCTGCCTGACACAAGTTTTAAAACACATATTAAACGTATACTTATGGCTAGGGGTTATTACACCACTAAAGAGTACATCGATGACAAAGACGTCTGGCTCTCACTTCCTACCTGCACATTGCTCGCTGGAGATCTTGTAGCCATATAGACATGACTGATCTGCTGTGTTACGTGAACTATCTGTAAATGATTGCTATCATATACTTAATTTAAAATTATTGACTCTGCCTTAGTTGTCTTAATAAGTGGTACAAATTATGTAGCTGAACACCAAAAGAAGTATGCGGTACGATTTTTGCCATTCACATTTAGTTTTAATTTTATTTCTTACTACAATAAGAAATAAATTTAAAACTAATGTAACTTGTTTGTAATTAAATGCTGCGATGGGAACATTATAATCAAATAATCTCGAATTTCAATATAATCTACAGCGTCGAAATAGAAAATGACAATCGCTTGCAGAAATAAAAGACACCGCCAGACAAAAATATACATTGACAATTTTATTTAGTAAAATCTTTTGGAAAATATTATTTTATTAAACAATAACATTCCGTATAGTAATGTTGTTAATTGAAGAAACACATTTACCTTACTTTTTAATGTTTCAATTAAGCATCATTAGACTTTTAATCTACTGCTAGTCGTTACGGATTGGATTTCATATTACTAACAACAAAACGATAACGTACACTAAGACAATAGATCTTATCGCACATTAAAATTTGTTGTCATTTTGTTGAGACACAATTTCATTAAATAACAACTCATATGATTGAATATTATAACTTCTTATGGTAGCCGAGTAAAAATAAAGATTTGTGGTTCTTTCAATGAAAATCTGAGGCGCTTATAGACACGCTTCTCTCTCGTCCATAAGTGGTTAAACACCTAGGTAGGCGGTCAGACTATGGGTAGGCGACCGCCAGTGATTTAATTTCTAAAGGTCTCCGGGTTGCGGAGGTGATACTTTAATCTGTCGGTGCAAGGTGCTGTTGTTGAGCTTTGTCAGATGGTTGATAAAGTAAATAACGATTAAAAATGTTTCATATAAATTGAATTTTATAGGGTTTTATGTAGGAATTTACAAATAATTTTCTTTAAGTCTTTTTTTCATGTTTCTTCGTATAATGATCAACGATCACTCAGCACGTTTAACGATCCTAATAGGGACAAACTTGAACAATCTTCTTTTGTTTTCTTTGATCTAAAAACGATTTTCATCTACTAAGTTGAACCGTGAAGTATGAAATGTGTATTTACTAAGTAATAAAATGAAGGTTTTATCAAAAAGTAAGAAGCTTCACTTCTTTTTATTGTCTCATGACACCTCAGACCCTTTTTAAAGTAGGCCCTAGAGAACCATTGTGAAATGGTTTGTTTATTCACATTTCAAACAATAAGACACTAATGTAATAAAATGCTTGATTCAATATAACGGATGGAGGCTGTTATTCATCCGTGTTATTTTTGACCTAAATACAAACTTTGCTGCTAACCAAATAAAACCTAACAATATTGAAATTAATATTGTTTTATTTAGCTAAGAGTAATGTTTGTGTTCGCCGCGAAACACTGTACGCACGGCTACATATCAAGCTATACATTTCCAATATAAGCTGACCTCTCATTGTATCGAAGTCCTATACAACGCGGGATCAGCTTATACTGGAGATGTATAACTCGATGTGTTGCCGTGTGTTCATTAACAAAAAGTATTTAAATGTCAAGTGAAGTTTTGAAAATTGAACTTTGAATAGCAGTTCTGTTGTAGTCATACTAGAGCAGAAGTCTCGTTATAAGTGACTGGCTCGAGACTTTATTAAGAAATTGGATCGTGAGACCTCCAGGGTCTCACGATCCAATTTCTTTTCTGTGTGGGGAACAATAACAACTGAAGTTTTTATAGAAACATACTAATTATTCTCTGTGCGTGAACTAACTGAACAATTAATAAATATTTATCTTTGGTCTCTCAATTAACTAACTAACTCTAATGTGTTATTTTAATAACACAATATAATTACACACAATAAATAAATATAAATACATATCGTTATTTATATTTCTTTTCATATACATTAAACATCTTTAAATGACAATTGTTATTTTAACTTCATTGAACTGTGAACTTATTTTGCAAGATCCCGAAATTTATAATAAAAAAAATTTCATACTAAACTAACTCTTAAGCTAATATTTTGAATGCTAACAACATAGGTAACTAAATTAGAAGCACAAACATTTATTTATGTAGAAATCGGTGTACACCGAGGCCCGTACGTATATTTGAAACTTAGTTCAAAGCCGCCCTTAAGTTCTCACTTGAGAAGTTGTTTTGTAGATTTAATTAGTTGATCAGATCTACAAGTGCTAAGTTATTCATGATTTCCAACTGAGTTTCGAGTCAAGTTAAGTCTGAGTTACACCAATTCTCGTGCATAACATTTTTTTTCGACTACAGCATAATGTTGATTAAAATCTATTATATAAATAATATTTAAGTCAAAACAACTCCGAGGATATCGATAAAATCTACAGATTTAATCCTCGTAAGTAAGAGTCAAAACAAGTGAAGCTGGTACCTTGTAGAGAAGATATTTTGAGGATCACTTATTTTATTCTAATACATAGAAGAATTTTCTCGTATATTGTCATAAACGGGCGTTTAAAGAAAAGTATGGTAAAAGCTAAGATTATACATAACATTTTGCCATATTTTTCTTTAACTTTTATATTGACTCACATAACGAGTTTTGACGCACTACTGCGGAAAAAAGTCGTATCACTGCTATACAGGCTACGCAATAGTCAAAATAAAATGCTGCGCTCCATAGCAGCTCGGTTTGAAAGCCCAATTGTGTAGGTAATGGTCCAAAAGATCAAATCTGTTCTAGATATTAAGTACTAACATTGCTAATGTAATTGTAACCTACTAACATGGTTTTTATATTATTTTATATTGATACTAGCATAGAATAAGTGTATTGTTACTAACAAAATGGACCCTTTGTTGGAATGAAAATAAATGATTAATAATAATAACAATACCACCGAAGAAAGGCAAAACACCGATGTCCTTGGTGTTGCCTTGCTTGTAGATGTTCCAGCAGATGAAGCTGCCAGAGAACATGTGGCCCACCGTCACCACAGCGGCGATCGTGACCACTATATCCTTGTATGGCTATATTCAAACTGGTATCATATGACAATTATCTTTAGCAGGCGCAATTAATTTATGAGTGAATAAATAAAATCGCAAAATAAAGACACCTTTGAAAACGCAACTTATACATAAATATGTCACACAACATTTCTTCTTCTGTGAACTCCAGAACGGCAGGCGGAAACAGGGCGGCCAGTTCTTACGATACAAAGATGTCCAGAAAAGACACATGAAGAGGTGCATTATTAATCCCCTGAAATGGGAGGAAAAGGCTAGTTGTAGCCCTGAGTGGAGGCGCTTGGTAAACGAAAAGGTTCATGAGTTTGAAGAGCAGAGAAAATCCGAGCTGGATGCGAAACGCGATGCTCTTAAGACTAAACCACCAGCAGTCATATTTTACAACTATGTCGACGGTGGCTTCACGTGCAGCCAATGTTAGCGCACGTTAACTCACAATATTAGATACTGTAGTCATCTAAAGGCGCATGTGAGAACTGATCATCCTAGCTCCTTAACTAATCAGTAGTAGCACCATAGCCGAAATCAGCTGGGATATATATGTATTTTATAGATAAATGAACACAGAACAAAATAATGGTGCTCATCATCCAAGGGTGGGAATCGAACCAAAGTCTTTGGTGAAGCCATCAATGGTACTAACCTTGCTAGTCAATTAAAACAGATCAGAATAGAATCGCCAAATACTTTTTAGATAACTAAAAGTGTTGTTTTCGTAAACATTGTTTATTCTAAGGAACACAGTAATTTATCAAAAAATAAATATTATTATGTACTGCATATAAATATTGTTATTCCAACAAGTAATCAAACAAAATAGTAGTCTTTTAGGTGATCTCCGCCGTCAATGGAAACACCAATGCCAGAAGGGCTGCAAATCCGTTGCCGGCCTTTAAAAATAGAAAAGTCTCGCTTTTTGAAGGTTGCCATATAATACCAGATCGAAAATACGTCCACAAATATTCTGCAGAGTGTGCGGTGAAAATGGTCTTCATTTCTTTACATTCAGTTTGTGAATAGTAATATTAACTTTTCCCGGGGCCCATCGCACCAGGCGCCATGAGAAGTCTATGGCAGGTTGGGTATAGTCGGTGGGATTCCAAAATACCCACCCGCGGCCACTTTTTGCGGATGGCATGCGTAGGCATTCCCCCAGACTTCTAAAAAAAATATTTTAACAAAGTAGCTTCACAGAATAATCAAAATATATATAAATCTACACATAAATAAGAAAAGTTGTGAAAGCAACCGTCAATAATCTTTAGTAAACCGTTAAGAGCGTGTTTTCGTAAGAAATTTTATAAAGTTTTTATTTGAATTTAATTTGTGATATAAATGTAATTTGTAAAAGAAATCCGGTCAGTTCAGGACAGAAACAATCAACGAAATATAAAAAACAGTTTACCTATTAACTTGAAAGAACAAGAATTGTACTTCACGACTCTGTTTAAAACGGCGTTAAATTAGATTCGAAGGGATAATCTTAAAAGTTGCCATGCAAAGGAAGTAATCTTGTTTTGGAAAGCTTGAATTGTCTTTTCAATGTTTCGTTCCCCCCTCCCCCCTCACTATGCTTTACATTGCTAGCATTTGCTAGATAATTGTCATGCGCCGACAAATTACAGTTATAATGGATATGTATCTTAACAAAATCATAGTGTGTGTCTATTAAAAAGACGTTTTGCATTTTTCTAATTACTGGTGTTCTAATTGGTCACTTACGAGGAATATTGATCCAGTATTAATTTTATTTGGATATTCATTTTGTTACACCATATCACTTATAATGTCCTCCTAGCCGAATTCGGCCACGGCGGCCAGTCTCAACAGAGATTGGCCATCTGTGCGGGACATATTATAGTGCTCAAGTGTGTGCGCAAACACAGGAGCACTTTCTAATCTATCACTCTCATGATCCGATGGGACGCCTTAGCGACACGACCGGAAAGAGGTCAGGCACAGAACCGACGGCTTTACGTGCTTTCCGAGGCACGGGGGTATTATACCGCCAACTCCCAGACTTCGGGCTGATGCTGAGAAATTTTATTTTTACAGAAAAGTCCCAAAATCACTTTTGGCCCGACCCGGGATTCGAACCCAGGACCTCGTTAACTGCGGGTGAACATGCTACCGCTAGACCAACGAAGCACCATATCACTTACGTACCCACCTACTACTTATAGCCGTATGTTTCTTATTCAGAGCCTGTTGTCTTAATCTTAAAATGGTCATATCTTAATAATTATTTCCTTTGTCAGTCTAATTCTGAATAGTTTAGTATTATAACATTTAATCATATCTCATTAATTTATCCAACTTGCCCGAAATAATACAATGAATTAAGTTACATACATACTTAGACAAAACAAGCAAAGCAGTGGTTACCAAAGTTTCAGAGTTGTTAAAGCCGCTCAGTAGGCCTCTGAGATAGCTTAACGACTGCTGCCTAACGGCTACAACCGGGACCGAGAGCTTAACTTTCCCTCCGAAGCACGGAGTCGCTCAGAAATTAAAGCACTTTCGCAGTCACCCATCTATGGACAGACCATTCCCATTCTTTTATCCAACTTGCCCCAAATAATACAGTTCGTTAATAGACATACAGAGACAAAACAAAATATTCGTGTAGTTAGTGTTAGTGATTTAGAACATTCAGTATGATCTAAATTATCATAACGTTTTCCATCTGTTTATATATTGGGAAAGAAAAGCTATGTATTATGTTTTGTCTAAAAATAGAATGTAGAGAGCCATACATTGCAACTTCATCACAGTTAACTGAGAGGTATCCGTTTTAGAGTCAAGTACGGGCCAGGTTAGACTAACGGAGCGCCCATTGATTGCTTTTTAATAGGCACCGGGATCGGTATCTGCCGGTTAAAACTGATAGCTGTGCTCGTATTTGTTTTTTGAACGTGATCCTCATCTACTATTACTGTTTTTATTTTTCCCGATGGAGATCTTTTAACATTATCGAAAAATAATTTAAAAAAATCAAAATGATGCTGATCATGTTTGGAGTAAGGATGGATAAAGTAAAAATGAATATATACTATTGAATTTTTTAGTAGCATATTATCTTGGTATGAGCGATAACAGACGTTATTTTATTTTCATAGATTTTTTTAGCAATTAGTGTTGATGATAATAATAAATATTCTCACACGGCCATCTGATCCCAAACTGAGCAGAGCTTGTACTATGGAAACTAGATAACTGATATATTGCAAATACTACTTCTATTTTGTAAATACATACTTATATAGATAATTACGCCCAGAGTCAGAGCAAACCGACATGTTCATGCACACAATTATCTGTCCTGGGTGGGAATCGAACTCACGACCTGCGGCGTAAAAGGCAAGCATTTACCAACCACGCCAACCAGCCCGTCAAGCCCGTCAAGTCGGTCCGTTTTATAAGCCATGTCAAGGTTAAGGAGTAAAAGAGGAACTATATGAGTAGGGAAAGATGAATGGAATTTGTTGTTAATAAGGGCTAGAAAATTAAATCTTCTTAAATTTGGGAAGTTCGGTGGCCAAAAACATAGAATATACTATCAGGTTTGTAGAAAAAAGTCTATAAATGGCACCTTCATGCCCAGTAGGGGTGATGGATGGGAACTCGTAAATTTGATCAAGCGGTGTGTAGCGTCCATTAATTAGCAGAAAGTGAATACTCTCCATTGATAGAAGATGCTGATTCCATACTCGTTAATGATATTTATAATTTCCGTGTTCTAAGTTTATTAGAATTTGGTTACAATTACTATAAGTGATTGGATTCTAATATAACAACCGAATCGGTAAATAGCCATTGCGACCATCACCATAGGATAGATAGTAAGCGGTTACTGTAGGGTTTTCACTTGTGTTTTACAGGCAACAAAAAATGTCTGTTGGAGTTACTAAATCAATATTTTTTTGCATGCTTTGGCCAACCATGTAATAATTATTAAAAAATCAGAATCGGAATAATTTATTTCACAAAATAGGGGACCATATTTGACTTAATTAATTTAGATGCGAAATTATAAGGTAGTTGCAAATAACAATAACTCTATTTAAAAATCATTTATTCCGTAAAAATAATACATTTATGTGGAATCGTCATTTTTTTACCATAAACAAAATATGCAATTGTTCTAACGATTAATATAATTTTATCATTTGAGATTTATTAATAATATGTAGTTTAATGTCATTTCATATTTCTTTGTCAAGGAATAAATCCTTTATCGTGTTTATTATATTATATTTTATTTTTAAGAACCTTTGTGAAGAGATCTTTGTGAACTAATTAGTGTATTAGTTAACCTCTGCTCATACAATAAAGAAGAAGGTAAACAAAAGATGAACTAAGTATGTTTATTTATTGCATATATTTAATTGCAGTTCTTTAAAATACTCATCAATACTATAAATTAATATTAATCGCGATTTATTTTATATTGTCAGAAAACCATGGGATGGCGATAATATACCTACTCTAAATAATTATACGCGCTAATGTACCTACTAAACTACTATAAATTTCCGGTCCCCGTTGAAGTCGTTAGGCAATAATCGTTACGCTATGTCAAAGGCCTAATGAGCATTAAATACTTCTGATACAAGGCTGTTACTCAGCCCGTTGTAAATTAAGGAAATACAAGCTCATCTGTTTGTTAGTCCGTCTGACGAGATTACACATAACCATCAAAAACATTTTGGAGAACTGTCAGTTCTGTAGAAGGTTACGCGTTGTCGTTTTGAGGAAAAATAAATAATTTATATTTGAATCGCAAAATTCATTAGTGCGGCAGCCTTTTGGGTTTGAACTCGAGAACACGGACTCTACAGTCAAACGGTCTAACCAAGATATATTATAATAAAATAAAAATGATCGGCATCATGTACTTACAACTTACACTATAACTTGTACTATAAACTTATAGTCAAGCGAAAGAGATTTTTTTTTTTGCTTTTTTATCTAGGGACAATGTCGCACAAATCATCCTAGCCCCAAACTAAGCAAAGCTTGTACTATGGGTACCAGGCGACGATATACATACTTATATAGATAGATAAATAATTAAATACATAGAAAACATCCATGACTCAGAAACAAATATTCGTGCTCATCACACAAATATTTGTACTTACCGGGATTCAAACCCAGGACCACCAGCTTCGTAGGCAGGAGCACTACCAACTAGGCTACGGTGACCGTCAATATATAATACAATAAAATTGAACCTGAACACTTAAACTAGTAATTTAGTATTAAAAAATAACTGCAGCGACGCAGATGGATTAAAGCCTTGAACGCAGCAGCGTATATAAGTCAAAATCATATCTGCTGTCATCTGTGGCATAATGCAATACTGTGGCCTTTAAGACCCTATTCTAGTTAGTATTGATACCAAATCTAAAGTTTGTCCTACTGATATCCTACTAATATTATTAATTCAGGCTTGCACGGGCAACTAATGTCTGTTTTATTTTATTTTTCATTATGTTATCTTATATTCTTGTTGTCTGTGCAATTTTCTGAATAAATCTTTTTCTTTCTTTCT
This sequence comes from Pseudoips prasinana, assembly GCA_951640165.1. Lineage (NCBI taxonomy): Eukaryota > Metazoa > Arthropoda > Insecta > Lepidoptera > Nolidae > Pseudoips > Pseudoips prasinana. The sequence goes on from OX621239.1 coordinate 15,013,711, forward strand.
TTCAAATGCTAAAGAGTATAGAATTGTGAGTATAGATGTATGGATATATAGATGTTTGTTACACTTTTACGCAAAAACTACCGAACGGATTTTGATGAAACTTTGTAGTATTATAGTTTATATATCCGAATAACTCATAGGCATATATATAGCACATAACGCATTGATATAGTTTAACGCGGGTAAAACTGCAGTGCACTGCTACATTGATATAATATTGTAACACGTAAATTATATTTTATGTTTCTTTTTAAATAATGTATTATTGAATTCTATTCTATTCTATCAACATTTGTAGGTCAGAACAGTCGTTATAAACGTACAAAACAAATGTTCATATTCATCATGTCAGCGTTATAACGCCGCTGCTGGAAAAAGGCCTCCCCAAAAGATTGTCACAATGGAGTTGTGTCCATCATTTGGAATGTATGGCATTCCAAATGATGGAGGTTGGTGATCATAGCATGATGGTCATAGTACACAGAGAGACACTGCTGCCCGTTCTCTAGGAGATATAACGTCGTCGGGTCGACCTTTAGGATGAAATATGGTGGCGATATTTAAAGCCGTCAGCCATACAGCATATTCATTTGGAAGAAATTAAATATTTTAATCACACCAAATACAAATATATGATAAACAAGATACTGCGACACAATTTATTATTACCTAGCTGTGTCCCACGGTTTTACCCGCGTTAAACTTTATAAAATAAAGCCTATGTGTTAATCCAGGGTGTCAGCTAACTTTATACCAAATTTTATTAAAATCGCTCCAGCCGTTTAGCCGTGAAGAAGTAACAAACATACACACAGTGACACACTCACAAACTTTCGGCTTTATAATATTAGTGTGATTATTATATTTGTAGAGATTTTTGCCGGTATACATATTATCAGAGGAATGTGTTTATGCTAGATTATTTATCGAACTATATCCGTAAGTGCATGTTATTTTAATTGTATTATTTTTGCTTGAGATTGTTCTAATGTGATTCATATTTAACTGTACTTATTGGATATAGTAGTCATATCGCTAATACTTCACTACCGTAGTATTTCGGGTTCAATTCCCATACAAGACAACTATTTGTGTACTCCACTCATTGTTGTTCTGAGTGTGCGTCTGCTTGGTGTCCCTGAATTTCTTGCGTGTAAAGACATCCTCAACCCGTATTTTTTCCCAGTGCGGGGTCTTTTTTAAAAACCATACAGAATCCCTGGTAGCTTCAAAAACTAAAGTATTTATATAAAGTGATCTCTGAAATAAACTAAATTCTTCCCTCAAGCTTTTAAGTTAAGGTTTAGGCATGAATTTAGTGTTTTTTTCAGCGTTCCGGCATCTAGGGGCGACTAGAATTACTTATGATCTTTTTTGTTAACTGAAAAGTAACGTTGAAACTCGTAATGAAACGATATCAGTTTTTTCTATAAGATAAACATGATGTTAATACCAGCAATTAAAAGTTTCTAGCCCACTTAAAAATCTGGTGTAGAGTCCGCTTTTTTCGCAAGACCTCTTTATTAAGCACGTCTCGTGCAAAATACAAGTAAAAAGTACTAGATAATAAATATAATTTGTTTCTTACGCTAGAGATCTTTTTAAAAGCCAAAAAATATTGATTTACTAGTATAGCAATATTTTATCATGACGGCAAGTATCAACGGAAATTACACAACATAATAACATAGTCATTTATTCATAAACAATATCAATTGTGTTTGAATGTAACATAAATGATTAAAATATAATGTACAATTATCTATATTATCTTAATTCTCTAATAAGCATTAATAACCAAAAGCATAAGTATAAAATAATCAAAATAATGCATACGTCAATCTAATCTAATAACCAAAAACATAAATATATAATAATCAAAACAATACATAAGGCAATCTAGAACACAAATTGCCCAACACATATAAGTGTGTACGCAACATGTGACCACATCATCGATGGGATGGGCAAGCTAGCTAGGGAGGTCAAGCGTAGACCTGATGGCGTAATGTGGTATCCTATGTATCACATTTCTGACTTCGGATGGCTCTGACTATCAATATTTAGGAAAAAAGTTAATTATGTTTTTTTTCTATATAGAACCAAAGACTTCAAGAATCACTATCTGTCACTACAAGACTCACAACACAAATGTGATCATAATATACTGCTTGTGTATATTTTTTGTAATATCTTTATATATTTTCATTTTATTATGTGTGTAGTTACTATATATATATATATATATATATATATATATATATATATATATATATATATATATATATATATATATATATATATATATATATATATATATATATATATATATATCTGTATCTGTACACTAACAACTGCCCCTCAAAATGTCTCCATTATCCAGTCTTTACTTTGGTTTTCTGGAAAATATATAAAAACATTACATTGATGAGATGCGGATGCTGATCATGTTTGGAGTGACACGGATGGATAAAGTAAAAAATGAGTTTATATTACGGAAATTATATGTAGTTAACATTCATATTAACTACATATAATTTCCGTAAGTTGATAAGTAACTGTTTATATTGGTATAAGCGACGACAGACTTTCATAAATTTGCTTAGCATAGTAGTGTTGACGATAATAATAAATATCATGAGACATTATTCACACACGGCCATCTGATCCCAAACGGAGCAGAGCTTTTACTATGGAAACCAAATAACTTATATATTTCATCTACTGCTTTTCTTTTGTAAATACACACTTATGTAGATAATTACGCCCAGACTCAGGGCAAACAGACATGGTTATGCACACAGATATCTGTCCTGTGTGGTAATAGAACACCCGACCTGCGGCGTGAAAGGCAAGCATTTACCAACCACAGCAACCGGCTAGTCAAGCCGCCGTAAACTTTCAGGTTTTAAGTGTTTTTATTTGTTATTTGTTTGGTGTATAATAAAAAGTTTATCTATCATTCTAAACCAGCCATCTAAATTTCATTTTACAAAATATTCGGAATAAAAACAATAAAATTGAAACAGAGGAATATAAGAAACCAATATTGCTTCCCAATACGTATTGCGCTTCTAGTGGAAATCGTTCTCGTATCTCAAGTGACCGATGCGGCGTTATATTGCAAAGCAATATTCAAATAAGAGCTGATAAATGTGCGGATTCTATGACTGGACCTATCGGTTTCAATTGGAGCTTCAAAAGAGCCATCCTTGAGAGATACTTGACCCTACACTTGACGCTTATTATAGCTAATAAGCAACCTAAAGCCAGCTATGAGAGAGTTTTGCGCATTGAATACACTGTAAAAAGTAAAAATTAAGGAATCTATTTTATACAATCTTATTCAATATTATACAAGATATTCTGCTACATATAATAGGAACCAACAATCTAGAAACTATAGATATCTACTTTTTTTTCGTTTATTGGTCTACAATACTGGGTACAGATATGTAACATATAAAAATAATTAAAAGAAACAGTATTTAAAGATAAATCAAGAGCCTATACTCAAATAGATGCAGACACAGCATGCATAAAATAAATGAAAATATCTACCCTAAAGATATAATTGGAAGGAAAACTACCTTAAATATTTTAATAAATTATAAAAATAAATTACTAATTAACATTTATTGAGTTTTCTTTTAGTGAGGCGATAGAACAATTAAATTTATCAAATGCATTTTGAAATACATTACATGTTTTGGCCTTGCGGAATACTGGTGAACATGTACCAATATTGGTTCTGTTAAGTGGTAAACAGAATGTAAGGTCAAGATAGACAATAATAGGCGCAAGAGTGGAAGGTGGTATGTAACTCATAAAAAATTTCCCCTCCACAAATGTCTGAATATTATTATGTCAAAAACAACCAAAACTATTTGAAAGTCTCACTGAACGACCCTCTACACAATAGAATAGACAAGTTATTTAACTTAATTTATCTCCCAAACCCAAAATAATAATACGATATATTTCAAATTTAGTTTTAACTAGGCCCTATTGTTTTTTGATTTTTAAAAAAGACAACGCCCGCACTACGTAATCTAATCCCTGTGTCGCGGGGTATTTTACAAACATATAATGACGGAAACAAATTACATCCAGACTCAGAACAACTATATATGGGTCACACAAATAGTTGTCCAGCGCGGGAATCCAACCCGGGATACGAAGTGGCGAAGCAACTGTCTTAGCCGCTGCGTTACACGTGCAGTCCTTACTTTAAACTATGGACAGGCAGAAAGATGGACTAACAAACAGATGAGCTTGGCTTTCCTTAATTTACAACGGGCTGAGTAACGGCTTTATATCAGAAGTATTTAATGCTAGTTAGGCCTTTGACGTGGCGTAAAGACGATTGCCTAACGACTTCAACCCGCATTACTCTCCGGCGTGGTGGACAATGGTCTATCCTCTCTTACTTGGAGAAGAGGCCCTTACTCTACAGTGGGACAGTAAGTGCATTGATTAAGAAATTTTAATTATATATATAATATTATTTATTGTCTCTATTTATTTTTATTTAGCAGGTATATATTGCATGCATTACATATAAATTATAAATACATAATATTTTTGAAAATTATATATTCACCTACAAAGTGTAGGTGTACTTCTATTTGATACCTACTTTTAATCTTCTTCTCCTTTTAATAAATTTGTTACACCTTTTACCCATTTTCATTTCATACAACTTTTTTCCATCCTAAGGTCCACTAGGTCACTAGGTTCCACTAGCAGCTACAGATGAGACCACACGTTGTACATTATTATGCCACTATTTATGTTCTATTTTTGTAAATTATTTGGTGTACTATAAAGACTATTGTAGTTGCCTATTACTGTCATAAAAATAGTTCTACATATAAAAAGTAGAATGAGCAGATCCGCAATATTGAATACATATTACAATTCTTGTATTGGTTCGCAATATGAAGCGATCGATCACTCGGGCTTTGCCAGCAGAGGAATAGATTGAAAACTCAGGATTTAATACCCAATATTTGCTAGACTTTTGTCCAGTTTTTGGATCCCCTTTCTATAGGAAATCCTTTTACAGTCATTTCATTTGTGTTGAGTTTGGAATTTCTGTCACTGTAAGGTTATTTTTTTAACTGTGGGTGGTTGTACAAATCTAAAATGTATTTGAAATTGATTAAAGAAATTTAAAGACCGATTTTAAATTAAAACCAAATCATTTGCCAGGACGAGAATCGAACCCGTTGGTTATGGAAAATAAACAGACCTATTATTATTGTACCTGCCAATAGTGTTAGTTGTAAGGTTCGAATTCTGCGAAAAAATATCAAACAGCATATTAAATTAAAATATTATTCGTTGTTTCAAGTTTGTGCAATACAATATAATTTAATTTTATAACATAATTTTTGAAGCTAGTCATGTTTGAATACAATCGGTCTGATGTGTATTAATAAAATGAACTTTATAATATCAAACAAATGTCATTTGCAGAAAGTTACGAAAATTAAAAAATCAAGACAATGAGACAATTTCTCATGTTTTTTATTACTGAATTTACAATATGGCTGATGCGATAATATTATGGGTATGGTAATTTTAAAAAATTGCTCGTTGAAAATCGATCAATTCCGTTTTAAATTCTTATCTAAATGGGCAACGAGGCTCGTTTCAGTACTCAAAAAAACACTCGCTAGAAAGCGCTAGTAGAGTCACCCACTGTGTTTGTTTCGCTGGGTCTACTCAGTTGGAGTGCATTGGATCCAGTGGTAACATTAAAGCGCGACCATCATTATAAATACAAGGTCCGCCACTATAATAATGTTGAATTCTCACCTTATCACAACACAAGAAAGAAGACAAGATGTAGAAAATATATTTTATCTAAAAGAATTAATTTCAATAATTAAACATATAAATAATCTCATTGACAGTAACTTAAATAAGCTAGTTAATTAACTAATTATTATCCAAAATTAAAGATTATTCCTAAATGCCTTCACGCAAGCCGGACTTTCAAATACCTATCTATACCTAGAAATAATTATTTATATTTAACTATATAACTACAAACATGTTCTGACTAAATACAAACGCTTTTTTAAAGTCTACGTGGATAAAAATTATATTTTATTTTATACTGCCATCTCCAAATATATATAAAGTTATACATTTTTAGACTATCTCAATTTAGCACGATTCAAAAACTACATTGAAATTAGTCCTTCAGTTTGGGAGCTACAATGCCATACAACAGACACACAGATAACTCTTACACTACGTATGGAATTTAAAAATATTTCTTCGTGTACAAATTACTATCAATCCAAGTAAAATGAACATTACATTAAAAATTAATTTGTCATTACGTGGATTTTACTTTCATATTCCAGTGGGTGCTCCAATTAATTAATAACAATATTAATTCGCCAACAATTACCCTATTGATTAATACTATTCGTTTGGAAAAGTCAAATTTACAGAATTATAGGAATCGGTTTCCCAGTGGATCGGACCGCTTGATAGGTCATTTAAGAACAAGGCCACGGCATTTAACAATTACGAGTACAACTTTTACACGTGGAGCCGATCGCTTTGAAGTTATATTCAAAACTACGAGTAATAATACCTTTGAAATGTTACAAGCAATAATTAAGCCACTGAGGAAACTACACAATTTTATCTGTCTCGTTAATTCTATAGAAATAAGCACCAATAAAATGTTCTTCCTAAGGGAATATTTCATCGTGACTACGCTTGAAGGACAAACCGTTATATTGAAAATTAATTCTATTTCAAGGATTCATAAAAGGATTTATTCTGAGAAGAATAAATTACAACCTGCATGAAATAAATCTTGAGGAGGTCCAATGTTTTATCTATTAGGCTACATTCAATCCTGTTAGGTCGTCAAAATTATTATTCTCTTTGTAACACAATCTATGGATAACGTCGACAGTATCTTGGTAATAAATAGCAGCTCTGGTTTAATCGATTTAAGCTAGACAATCTAAGCAATCTACATACAAGTTATGGATCATGTTTCGAGCTAATAAAGGTCAGTATATCATCGATGGCAAGCGCAAACTGAATGCTGCTTCGAGTTTTAGCAGGAACTGATGTCCTAGTGCTATATTTTGTCGAGAGAATCATCGGCCGGCTAGCAAACTACCTCTCCAAACTGCCGCGTCTACTGGCCGCTCTTCTTTCCGCTACTGAACAAAATCGTCCCCAAAAGATCTTCATAATTGAAGTATCTATTATTTGGTGTGATATTCCACAATTGCCGCGCTTGTCAGAAGGGTGTGAAATCGCAATGATGGTCGAGTACGCAGAGGACGCTGCTGCTCGTTCTATGATAGATATTCACTCGGAGCGACTTCTACGCCCCCCACGGAAAGAGATGGGGTGGTGAGATTAATTCCAAACAGCCACACAGCTTATGACACTTTCGCCTCGGTTTATTTGGCAGGTGACTTTCTAGTAACGGTCTCAAAACAGAGACTGTACCATAGGTAATGTAACTTCCGAAAATGAATTAATTAATAACGGCGTGTTCCTTCTGATTTTTGAGTGGTTGTTCGGTAGCTGGGGATGACGCATTAAGCCTAGACGGTGACAGACCTCAATATCGTTGGCTTCTATGTCTGTCAACTTCATATAGTTGATTAATTTATTGATATTGGTGCACGGTAACTTCTGATCCAGCTTCACTGGCACCCCATGGAGCATAAGAATCTTTATTCACATAAATGTTTCATGGCGATCCCAACCGAGAGAAAGAACGTGTAGTTGAACTTTGAAGTGTTTGATTGTATCAAAGAAAAACGTCTTGAAGTTCATAAATAGTCTTGATGTCATAAAAATGACAGGGTAACTCAGACAGTTGACTGCAATGGCTCTGGACTCGTCAAGGCTTTCCGAAGTTTGTATTTATGGGACTTCTTAAGTGAATTCATCAGTTTCTCAACTCTTCTCAAACTGGCCATTCACAATAAGTGTGTGTTAAAAAAAATTACAGAATAAACAGAAGAAAATTATAAAATAGCAAGTAAGGGTAAGTTTAGCAAACGATTAATACATAAATTATAGTATTACAATCAAAAATACTATTTTTAAATGTAAAATATTAGAAAATAACTATCATGTCTGTTAATTATATGCCTACCGACAGAGAGAAAAAGTATTATTGGGTATATAAATAAAAAAATTGCCACATCAGACGTAACAATGCAATTCCTTAAATCACAAAATTAAGCCATCTCATATGTTTTCCAAACAGTTTTCGGCTAAGTTATCTGTTTCAACACAGTTTATACCAAGAAAAGCAATGTTAAACTAAGCAAAAAGGGCTTTTCTTCCATAAAATACTTTTGTTCGTCCCATCTCGCTAGAACAACGGATAGAAGACAGGGTCTTTGTTTACGAGACGTTAAGAGCTCTTATATACGTACAAGGGACCGGTACATCCATGTACGAGAAATTGATGGGAGGGCAGATTTGCGATGATTGTGCGTAGGGTGCTTTGAATTTGTTAGAATAGGATTATATTAATAACATTTTCACTCTCAGAGTTCTGTATATAAAAAGAAACACCGAATTTTGTTTTGTCTGTTATTACAATGGTTAGAATTGACGGGCTGTTTGGCGTTTTTTGGTACATACTTGCCTTTCACGCCTCAGGTCGTGGGTTCGATTCCCTCCTAGGACAGATATTTGTGTACATGAACATGTCTGTTTGTTCTGAGTCTGGGTGTAACTAGTCTATGTAGTATATTAGTTATCTTGTTTCCATAGCACAAGCTCTGCTTAGTTTGGGATCTAATAATGTCTAATGGGCTGTGTGTGAATTTTATTAATTATTTAGGAACTTGAGATATGAATACTTATGTTACATTTTGGTCTAAAAGTTAAAGGGTAAATAAATAACATGTTTAGTTGGCAAATAGGCATGCAAGCCACCTGATTGTAAGTAGTCTATGACGCAAGATACATGGCATTGCCTCTCCCCGATGAGCTTTGACAACCACAAGAACACACTATTAACATAATTATGTTATTATCTGGAAGTGTATTCTAATACTTTAAGCAACGCTGTGGTTTAATGCACTTTTCGACTTACAAAAATAACAGAATACCTAAAGTCAAAAACATTATAAAATGTAATGAATAGTAGATAAATAATTTATTAGCCATCTCCAGCTGTCTTGTAATCCATATCTGAATAGTCAAAAACAACATAAAAACATGTTCTGATAAGTGAACAAAACATCACTCAATAATATACGAAAAATTAATCAAGATAATTGATTTCACAGTTCGCAATGTCCTCCAACAAGAGGTTTTCATCACTGATTGCTTTTTCAATTAAATTTCTGAAACTCTATACATCGATCGCGCAAATTGGAAGCTACGGCGCTATATGTAAGTAGAGTGAACTGTGGAAATGTGTGTACCGTTTTCAGCGTCATAATTTCCTTCCCTTTTACTGGTTCTTTTTCATACTTATTGTATTTAATTCGTACTCCTAGTGGAAGAAAATCATAAGAAATGTTACGTCAAACTATCGATTTTATCATTTTCATCATCAATTTAAGAGTTATATATGCTTATTTTTTTAATATATTTCCTGTTCAATTTGACGAAATAAAGCAAGAAAATTATCAAGAATATTTAGCATATGTAACTCTAAATACGCTATTTGAAAGTGATAAACGTAACACTACTTATGCTTTTTTTCCACTGGGGGTACGTTATGTAGGTGATTGTCTCGTTGGTCTAGCGGTAGAGTAACCGCAGATAATGAGGTCCTGGGTTCAAATGCCGGGTCAAGTCAAAACTATATTTTGGGATATTTTTTTTATTTTAAAAAGAAATCTCAGTATCAGCCGGAAGTCTGGGAGTTGGCGGTATTACAACCCTGTGCCTCGGAGAGCACGTAAAGACGTCGGTCCTGTACCTGACCTTTTTCCAGTCGTGTTGCTAGTCGTCCGATTGAATCATAGAAGTGCCTCTATGTTTGCACACATACTTGTGGACTATAATATGCCCTGCGCAATTGGCTACTCTCCATTGAGACTGGCCGCCGTGGCATAAATTCGGCCGGTATAACATTATTATTATAATATAGCTTACGATCCCATGTTGCTTCGTGATACTTAAATTCAAATATTGTTGCATTAACTAAATATCCCGGTCCTTTTTTATTAAACGCCTTTTATTCACCGGTTGCCTAGAAAAGAACACACTTAGCGATAAGGTCGCCATCAAAATATACTTTTGGTGTACAATAAAGAGTTACTTACATACTATAATAGACATAACTAAACATTAACCTTAGAAATTTTATCGTCAAAATTTATTTTTTATTATCATTTTTGTTTTGTAAATTTTTGTCAACATTAATCTTGCATATTTATCTTTTCTTATGTAAATTATTAAAACTTTAAGACTTTTAAGTAACTATTAAGATTTTATTTAAATTGTTAGTAGGTTCATCGCTTAATTTTAAGTTTTGGAAGAGCGAAGTGCCCTAACACAGGCAATTTTTGCCTAAAAGGTCACTTCAAACACTAGCTGTAGTACAAATTTTGTGAATGGAAAATAAAATTATTTGAAATTATTTATTTGAAATAAAACTCGCTCAAACAAATCTTAGAAATAAATCTCACAATATGAAAAATAAATAAATAAATATATTGTGTTTGCTGTTAAAAGAAAGGTCTTATTAAGCCGATTGTATTATACATGTACAACGTGTAATATAATTTAATATAATGACTTGACATTTTTAGTCGCAGGCCTCAATATTACATAACGCGGCACTCATTTCCGGGATAATAGTAAGACAACAGCGAGTTGCAATATATTATGGACGGGCCTATTCTCGTGGTTGTGTATTGTGTGTGTGGAAGTGTATTGTCGTGGGTTCGAAATCATACTTATATTCACAACTATCTGTGCAAGCTGTTTTACCGGCGTTAAATTTTATAAAATATAGCCTGTGTGTTAATCCAGGTGTAGCTAACTCCATACCAAAGTTTATTAAACCGCTTTAGCCGTTTAGGCGGGAAGACGTAACAAACATACACACTCACAAACTTTCACCTTTATAATATAAGTGTGATAACACCCAGATCCAGGACAAACAGGCATGATTCTGCCCACAAATACCGTTTTAACTATAACATCTACCATAACGTATAAATCTAAGCAAAATCACAAGCTTTAAACGTTTTAGACGCCGTTTAATTACATAATATTCACTATTCCAATATAAAATTAAACTTGGTGTAACACTAAAAAAAAAAAGATAAAATCTAATTTTATTTTAATTTTTTAATTTAATTCTAAAATTTTCTGTTGATGATTCAGTAGTTAAAAAGTAACAAACAAAAAATAGACTGAAAATATTCCAAAACCATAGTATTAACCCTTTATGGGACTATGGGACGAAAGATCCCACCTTATTTTAAACCCTATTGTGTTGTAATAAGAGCTAAAACCAATGAATTATGAACATGTCCTATGCCCGTTTAAGGGTTAATATGGGTGTTAAATATTGATATTTCTTATACACATGTAACTTAATTAACGCACATCCTGAAAATAGTTCGTTCAGAATCGTTCACTGAATCGATTTATATCGTTTTTAATATATGGAATTTTTTATTACAAAATAATTAAAATTACGGAAATTATTGTCATATTAACCCTGTACAGTCAAAACTAATTGAAATGGCCGTCAATAAGTCAAAGTAATAAGACTTTTTAAATCGCAGTTTTATTTGTATTCATACAAATTCCATCATTTAATACAAAATAAAGAAAAATTAACTTTATCCCAAGAAACTAATTTAGTAAATAACAATGCATATACATGTTGAATAAAAAAATCAGTGTTTGTATTATGATAACAACATAATATTCTAATTGGGGTGTTTGAGGGTGTGCGTTAATTACATGTTGTAGTATATCCGAATTCTCAGTAACTTCTAAATATTTTTATTTATTTATCAGCTTTAGTGTTCATAATTGTTTGTTAACTATTTACACATAAATGAAAATAAAGTACCATTAATAATTATAATATTTTTTCTAGACATATCAGTATTGTACAACACATTCTTTGATGGGATAACAAGATAAGACGCTTTAAATTAAAATTAGTAGAAGGAGGTTACTAAAGATTTACCGTCAACTTTAAGTTGGAGCTTCTCTCAGACTTAGAAACTCACAACGAACCGGAAGTAGCTAGGACTTTAAACATTAAATATTTACAAGGCGCTTGTAAATATTTAAAAGAAACACTACATTAAGTATGTACTTGTACCGACTAGCATACTTAGTATTTTTATAAAGGCAGGTAAAATATGTTCAGACGCCAGCACATCAAGCTACCCCAATCTGTCATATTTCCCCAATTGAAAGTGAACTTTATGCTTAAGAGATAAAGTTGAAAATCTATAAACGAAATTTGACAGATTCGGGTAGCAGGATGTGCTGGCGTCTGTACGTATTGTTGTATAATTTTTTAATGTATGTTGTACTCACGTATATTTTAATTATTAAGTATTTTAGTGATTTAGTTACCTAGCTAGGTTAATTAAGTTTTGTCATAGATTATTTATAGTTTTCACTGTCGAAATGTAGTTTTAGATATATTTTACTACATCTTGTCTGAATGGTTCTGCGATAATGCGTTAAAAAAGATACGATTTGATAGACACATGACACACACACATTCAAACACACCTGAAGATCTGTACGACACTAGCTATACGAAAAATAATTAATACGGTGAGTATTCTTGAGATGAGTGACAGGCCAGTTTTGTAGTTCTGCCTACATAATTAATTAGTTAATATAATCAATAATTGTTAAGTAATATAAATATAATTAACTTATATACCATAGTTTATAAGTTAATTATATTTAAACTTACATTTATTTTATGCATGTTTTGTCACAAGACGACACGGATTTGTAAAAGTTTATAATCTCATTATATAAGTGAACTGTAATTATTGTTTTGAGGAATAAAGATTCTTTAAACCTAAAGTGCTCGTTCATCAGTGAAGATTGTATGTCTACATAGAATCGTGGCCGCGAGCTAGGACTCATTTATCAAAGATGTCACCTAACAGAAAAGTTTGATACTTCAACTCTTTTCAAATAAAAACCTTAATTAAAAACAAACAAACGACTCGTTAAAAGTTACAATTTTAGATTATATTGCTGTTACAATACAGAAAGCACTTGTGTTTTATTTTACTAAGTTCTTTACTTAAGGGGCCTATTACAGTCCACTAACGCCGCCAGTCGAAAAAATGTCATAACTCGTAAATAGAATCAAAAATACAAAATATGTTCTATTATTACTGTGGAAAAGGCAATAACGTAATTGTATAACTTTTGAATGCACGATTTAGCTAAACAGCTATATTTCAAGTGTTGATAAGGTGTTATACAATTACGTTATTGCCTTTTCCACAGTAATAATAGAACATATTTTGTATTTTTGATTCTATTTACGAGTTATGACATTTTTTCGATTGGCGGCGCTAGTGGACTGTAAGAGGCCTCTTAAAACATATGATTTTTATAATCTGTGGAGTTGTCAATCGGGCTAAACGCAAAAGTACTGCATGGCTTTACTTAAAATTTTGCATGAAATATTCATGCAAAATTTTTGCTAAGAGGTCGGGTCATCATATAGGCTACATATAACGCTATCGCCTATGTGATAATTTATAAAGTATAACGCGGATGAAATCGCGGGGCAAAGCTAGTTTTGAAAATAAAAGTGGTCTGATTTGTAAATTGGTTGGAGGATAATCTAAATTTATTATATACGCGGATTTAGCTAATACATAAAGTTGTGAAATATTTAAGGTAACCGTTTATTTAAGTGTGTTCTGAAACTCATATTAACATTGTAAATTTAATAGAAAAGTCTCTCTTCAAAGATTCTTAAGTGCTTTTAGTAAAAGTTAAGTTAAATCAATGAAATGTTATTTATATAAAAACTGATGGAGAGAGACCCTTTTAAGTACAAAGTAAGTAAGTTAACTTAATAGATTTATTTAGACGCCCATCTAAAAATAACTTCCCAATATAAGCGTTTACTCGTTGTATTTATAGTTATGATAAGTTGCTTTTTAGATCAGACCTATAAAATCTTTAAGTGAAAATTGCTGCCTCATGTGCGCCTAACATTCAACCCAAATTCTAACAGAAAATGTACGGGCTCAACTCTAAATTTTATTATCATAATAATTTTGTATCTATAAAATTGACCATATCCCAGAATTGTACTTGTCTTATTGATTTTGCTATTGATATTAAATGCAGAATATGGTTTCTGTCATACATAACATAAAAACCTAACAAGTCTCTCAAAGCTGTTGGTCGTCATAGGAAAAATAAATAGATATGGTGAATTATTTCCGTGTAACACATTTTATGTATACTCTACGTCGAGTAAAGAAATAAATGTTTGATTGATTCAAGATACTTTAAAAAATCTTATTAAAATAAGTCACTTAAAAAAACTGGACGTATTCATTAGATATTTAGAAAATAAATAGGTTAAGAGCCTTCTGCGCTAGCCAACTGCTCTTTGTCTTCAATTTAATATAGTAGAACTAAATTTCAAAATAATAACTTAGTAACTTGTTACTTATGTAAGAATTAAAAAAATATATGTGTGAAAACAGACCGCACGGACGGACTAAAACATTTTTTTGTTACCTTTTACTGTATTCGACTATGTTTACGTATTGCATTGTGAGCTTGACAAGTACAAGTGTACGTTAATACCTAAGTGTTGAATAAATTTCATTATTTCAAAACAAAATATGATTAACTTATACTCTTGTCAGTTTAAATAAAGGAAAACCAATCAAAGGTAAAAAAAGAAATATAAAAACATTATTTCCTGCGTAGATTCTGCTGTCGTATCTACTTACTAAGTAACAGTTGAATCGGAAACCGTGGAAACATCAACGGTTAGAACGCTTAGAAATCTCAAGTCCAAATACACGGTTATATACACACAAAACAATTTTTCAAACGTTGTAAGTAAGCAAGGCGAAGCCCACAAACGAAACCATTGAACCGACACGGGGAAACGCAGGTAATTTGCAGAAGTTTAACAAAATACAAACAGCAACTGAATCTAGGGATAGTTCATATTTCATCAAATATATAAAAATCTACGAAGAATTTTTTGACATAATAAATGGAGAAATGATAGGTTATTTAAATAAAATATAAAAAGCATTTCGTGATTTTATGGTTTTAAATAAAAATGGTGTTCTTTTTAATCACCGTAAAAATGAAGTTATCCCTAAATTCTAGTCTATGTGTATTAAACTGAATTTTTAAGGTGAGGTATATCACAGTATCCTTTTACTATAGTTGCAGTCTCTCTACAGCAGATAGGTGTATATATGAATGTTTACTACATAAAGATTAAAAAAGAACTATGAGAAAAATTTCTTAGCTACAAATGAATATGGTCAATCAGAATTGAATTCTTCAATTCAATTCTAAAAAGCAGCCTTTTGTTTGAGTTGGCTAAACATTCTGATTATCTACATTTATTTGCAGTCTATATATTATTCACATTTAATAAATAGTTTGTTTATATTTTAAGTTTCAGACAATAAACATAAGGCAATGGTCGTGGTTTAACAAACACTAACTAAATTAATAATATAGTACTCATGAAAAGGCTATATTAATTTAATTACATCTAATACTAACGAAAATATACATCTCAGTCGACTAATAGTGCACTCCGAGAGACCAAGTGCACTACGTTTTCATACTAATTACAATAGAAAGAAATATAATGACAATTAATTCCATACAGTCAATTCTTATATTCTTAATTATTCGTTGGACGCGAGTGGCCACATACAGTATTAAAATGAGTATGGATTTATGAGCCGTCAGGTTCGCTTGCAAGTATTATTGAAAATTATTTCGATATCACACCGCAAATCCAACTGTCGAGATAGGTATTAAACATGATTAGTGCTTTATCATTATTGTTTTATCAGTACAATAATTATACAATAACCTTTTAATATTCGCCTATATTTTGTACTCAAAAAGTAATAATGTCTCATTTTTGTTTAGTTAAGTAAAAGTTAAAAAGATACTCTTTATTGGAACGAAGTTCCTTATCGCGCGTTGTGAAAGGGGGCTAGACGGAAAAATTCTAATGAAAAGTTGTCACGACACTTTTTGCAGCTGTGCGGCGTGCGCATGTTTCTCTGTCTCTCTCTCTCTCTCTCTCTCTCTCTCTCTCTTATAAAAAGCAAGCCAGATATTTTCATTTCTATTTCGCATTGAACAGTGTGTCGCGACGATTATTTTTGTTGAGTGTATACAGGTTTTTTGTACATAATAAATAATAAGAAATAACTTCGTTCCATCCGGGTGTCCCTTGACACCTCTCAAGTTTTTTTTGTCCTTCGAATTAGAGTACTTATGATTTTTTCAGACCAACTGAGTACGCGTTATCATCATCATTTCAGCCAAAAGATGTCCACTGCTGGACAAAGGCTAGCTGTATTCAGCGGCTTTGAGTAACCCTCACTATCGGTCCAATTTATGGAAACCCTATGCACGGTACTTGTTCCGGTTATAATTCTTTGGGTTGTGTCATTTACCACCTTAACATAGCTAACCTTACTAAAAAAATAACTGATGACTTATAATTTAGTCAGATATCGTAGTATTTAGGAGCAGGTAAAAGTTTTTTTTAATAAGCCTCTGCCTATATAAAAAAAACTTGCTTACTTGCTTACTCATGCCACCTGAAAAAAGTTTCTGCGGGTGGGTATGTCGGACTCGCATTGGCGGGGAGGAGGCCCGGAAACGCGGGCATACTGCTCCGTTGCCCTCCTAGCAGGTAATAGCTAAGACTTCTGATAAGGTGAAGGTACTTCTCCAATCGGAGCATTCTTTACAAATGTATTACGCTTTCTTTGTAGTTTGTTATAGATTAAAAACACACCGACTGAATTATTGTATATCGCCACGTTTCTATGTCGACTTCGCTTCATAGTAAACGCAGCCACAATGACACATTTCATCTACTGTCGTATGTCGTTCTAAGTCAGTCACCGCTTGTATTACTGTCTTGCCTGTCAGTTGGCTTGAAGGCATGTTATTCGCACAGTTGATAAACGAGCTTTGATTTCACGTGTCACTACAGACGGAGTGACAGGAAGATCGTTGAGGTGAACTCATTTTATTTTACGTTTTTTTGATAGAAAAACAGGAAAACATGTTGGTTATTACGCAAAGTTTTATATGAGAGTGCGCGAAGGAAGCGAATTAATAAATAAAAAGGAACAGTAATAGCTTTATTTTAACGCTTGTATCCACTGTGAAATGTTTTTGGTTGTTCCTGTTTAACGCCCCTGTTTTCATGATTTTATATTTATAAACTATAAAATCAGAGATACTTTTGACGAAGCTGAAAACGAGCTTTTGAAATAGTTTCATCATGCCAAAAAATATGTATTGTATTGTAAAGAAGTTTTATTTTAGACTAGCTGAGCCCGTCGGTTTTATCCACGTTAAACTTTAATAATTATAGCCGTGTGGTAATCCAGGGTATCAGCTAACTCCATGCAAAATTTTATTAAAATTGCGGCCATTCAGTCGTGAAGAAGTAACAAACATATACACTCACAAACTTTCTCATTTATAATATTAGTGTGATTCTACTGCAGGATTTACCTTTATTAATCAGCACTCAAACAATACGTAATTTAGTTCAGAAAGTATATGTGTTCGTATGTAACATTTTCACGCCTATATTCTAGGAAACAAATCTGTGAACTATAATAATATTTTTTCAGATAAAATAACCTTATAAAAAACTTTCTTATAAATCTAAGACAATAACAAATTTCGACTACATGTAAAATAACAATTTAAATTTAAATTATACCTAATTTTCTAATAAGAAGAAATTTATTTAATAAGAAATTTTAACTATAATGCTATAAACTAAACTAAAATAAACTAACTAAAGGCAATCAATAAATAACCTTATTGTATAAATTTTATTTTATTGTCTAAAACAGATTTAAGACTACAATTACTTTTACATAATCAGCAGCAACTTTGATATTTAGAGGATGTATATATTTACACATAAGGATTCTATTTATATGTAATTAAATTGAACTTAAGTCACCACTATTTAAAATCTATTTGTTTTGAATTATGTATTCCCAATAAAGTAATATTATATCCAATAACCGATTTTTTATAAGGTTCTTCGACGAAAGTCGTTTATTTTAAAGACTACTAACGACTGTAATTTGGAAATAAGGCTTTCTTTTTGTCAAGGAAAAGTATTAATCAAATTGTTCACCTACTGATATATAGTGCGACAAGGATCTTTATGAACGTGGCTGAAAGTGGAACTTACGCCTCCATCTTGTAAAGTGTCTCTTTGACAGTTCTGCCACAGCTTGCTTTGCTGACTGTTGGTTCTACGTTTATTATTGTATTATTTGGTTTAAAACGCTATCAACATTCCAAAAGTGATAAAATGTGGTGTCCGGGAAATAGTCTTAAAGATTAACTTTTTATGAAAGAAAAACACAGTGAAGGTCCAATAATTCCATATGAAAAAGATAACGAGCGAGTTGCCCCCTTTTTTATTTTTTATTCCGTTTTACGGCTCTGGCTTCTTTGGCCTTATGAGCCTTCAGTAAATATATTTTTATATCATTTATTTCCGTCATTGTCAAGTAAAGTCCGTCACAGTCAAGTCCTACATAGTCCTTGTCCAACCCCAGTAAAGCAGTGGAGACTTTACTAGAGGCTTTTATGGAGTTTTGGTGATAGGTAAATGTTACCATGCTTGATTTAAGTCGCACCTGTGTATTAATTTATCGTTTTATTTTTTACATAAATGTAGTATTAAGTAATGTAAATGAAATATTAAATTAGAAATAAATTTATTTATACAGATAAAAATTACTATTTTCTTCGTTTGTGCAATCAAATTATTTATTACAATACATACATACATACACATACATAGACTCACGCCTGTTTCCCAGAGGGGTAGGCAGAGACAACGGATTTCCATTTGTCACGATCTTTGCATACTTCTTTTGCCTCGATTACTGACATTATATTCTTCATACATGCTCGCCGGTTTAGGGTACTTCTGACCTGCCCTTTCTTGAGAACATCTCCAATTTGGTCAGAGAATGTTCGACGTGGTCTTCCCCTTCCGGTTGTCCCATTCACACAGGCCAGGTATACTTCTTTTGTCAATCTTCTTTCATTCATCCTTTCTAAATGGCCAAACCATCTCAGCATGCCTTTTTCAATCTTTGTGACTACATCCTCTTTCACACCACAACGCTCTCTTACATCAGTATTTCGAATTCTGTCTCTCAAAGTCACACCACACATACTTCTCAGAGCTCTCATTTCCACTGCATTTATTTTACTTTCATTCTTTTTCTGCCATACCCAACTTTCACTTCCATACATTAAAGTTGGCACTAACACTCCATCGTGCACGGCTAGTCGAGCCTTCTTTGATACTTGCCGGCTACTCATAAAGGCGTGTAGTGCCCCATTCACTCTATTCCCCGCATTTACTCTTCTAACAATATCTTTTTCATATTTCCCATCTCTCGTAAACAAAGTTCCCAAATATACAAACTCATTCACCTGTTCGACTTTCTCTCCTCCAATCACAATATCACACGTTGTCGTGTATTCATCCCTCTCAAATACCATTACTTTCGTCTTACCTACATTCATTTTCATCCCTTTCCTTTCAAAAGCTTCATGCATATTTGTTACCATCACCTGCAACTCGTCCGCAGATGATGCAAGTAGAACTTGATCATCAGCGTACAGCAGACATTTGATGAGTAACTCATTCATCCTTACACCGCATTCACTTTCTTTCAAATCTTTTAAACAGCTATCCATGAATAGGTTAAACAACCACGGTGACGCTACACATCCCTGTCTAACACCCTTTTGGATGCTAAACCACTCGGTGTATGACCCGTTAATCCTCACGCAAGCTCTGGAATCCCTATAAAGAGATTTTAGTGCTTGAACAAGGTTGTCGTTCAACCCATACATGGACAGTACCGACCATAGTTCACTCCTCAACACTCTATCGTAGGCCTTTTCTAAGTCTACGAAGGCACAGTAAACCTTTTGGTTTTTGCCCAAAAACTTCTCTACTATGCTTCGCAGAGAAAAGACCTGATCCGTGCATCCCATTCCTTTCCGAAAACCTGCCTGTGCATCCCATATTTTCGCATCGGTTTCTTTCACAACTCTTTCAACCAATACTTTTGCATACAACTTACCAACGACGCTGAGTAGACTAATGCCCCTATAGTTTTTACAGTCTTGCCGTGAGCCTTTCCCTTTGTAAAGAGGTACGATGACAGCCTTGCACCAATCACTTGGCACTTTGCCGGTGGTATAGCATAAATTGAATAGGCTGCACAGCTGACTCGCTATGACGCCATGTCCAGCCTTCAGCATCTCGGAAGTTATCCTGTCATACCCTGGTGACTTACCTGATTTCATACCCTTAATAGCTTTCACAATCTCATCCATACCAATGTCATCTTTACATTTTTTCTTGTCTATACTTAGTGAACTACGTTCACTCTCTGTTACACCTCTTTCATACAAACTTTCAAAATACTCCTTTACAATAAATCGATAATATATGGGATACTCAATAAACTTATAGAGTTAGATACTCCTGGGACATTATTCACACACGGCCATCTGATCCCAAACTAAGTAATGCTTGTACAGACGCCATCACATCCATCTACCCCAATTTGTCAAATTTCTTTTATAGATTTCCAACTTTATCGCCTAAAGCATAAGGTTCACTTTCAATTGGGAAAATTTGACAGATTGGGGTAGCTTGATGTGCTGGCGACTATACTATGGAAATCAGATAGCTGATATACTACTTTCGTAAATACATACGTATATAGATAAACACCCAGACAGAGGACAAACAGACATGTTCCTGC
Organism: Pseudoips prasinana; assembly: GCA_951640165.1. Taxonomy (NCBI): domain Eukaryota; kingdom Metazoa; phylum Arthropoda; class Insecta; order Lepidoptera; family Nolidae; genus Pseudoips; species Pseudoips prasinana. The sequence continues at coordinate 15,034,773 of OX621239.1, forward strand.
ACACAAAAATCTGTCCTGGGTGGGAATAAAATAAAATCGACTACGCCAACTGGCCCGTCAAAGTTATACAATTGATACAAAATACAATGGATACAGTCTATTGCCATGTTTTAATTTTCCCATAATATTAGGGAAATTTTCTTAAAAGCAACCCTTGCCGTGGTAGTGTCGCCCTCCCACAAATGTCAGTCACATTCATAAAGATCCTTGTCCCACTATAGTGTATTTACGTTAAATTCGAGATAGATAATTAATAACGTATTAAAAACTTTTCCGTTTTTTTAATAAATATCCCTGAGCATGGTCGCACAATATCTATAACATCTTTAGCTTTAGAAAATTTACAAGGTTATTACAGAAAAGCTGTTCGGTTTTTCCATCAAGCATATCGCCCCGGGTGTATACCAGGAACCTAGTTAGAAACAAACAAGCGTAACTTTTGAAACTTAACATCAAAGTAAATAAGCGCTCATCTCTTAACATCTAATTGGCATATATTCTAGACAGTTCTTATGTCATAATAGATAGGCATACTGTAGCCTACAAAGAGAGCAATTACGCGTACAATACAGACATTACACTGAGTCCCTTATTAAAAAGAACAAAGCATAGTCAAGATTGTGGATCTCTACTGGAGTAAGACAAAAAGAAATGTAGACAATATCACGATTGCAGTACCCTGAGGGATAGACAGAGGATAGGAGTAAATTCGTATAGTAACACGAGTTTCAAAAAATAGAAGAAAAAAATGTGTATGTACAGAAAATATATATTTTAAATCCGTTTCAGCCAAAATAGTTAGAACATTATGGTACTAATGCATAAGTTATTTTGTAGTTTAGTTTAGTTTTTTCCAATTGTTGCTTCATTCTAAAATCGTATGCGCGCGATTTAATTTTTTTATTTATAGATAAAAATTTTAAAAGCAGAAAGCCGGGTTTCGTATTATGATTAAAATAGAATTTATGAACTGTTTTTAGTAAAACTTCCTAACTGAAGCATATTAAAAAAAAACACTTTAATAAGATCCTCATCCTCATCCATTATATAATAGAGCATTTTTAAACGTAACGTATTTAAGTAATTAAACTATCTATATATTGAATATTGAAAGCTCAGATGTTGGAGAATAAATTTTACTCAATAATTATCCTTTAATAATGTACTCGTATTTCAAAAATAAAAAGAGAGAGGGAGTATATTGCTTTCATTCCATCTATTCTAAAAGGACGACTTGGTTCGTCTTTAAGTGCACCCAAAGGTGGTGTTTTCTTTAGGAAACTTCTAGCGGGCAGCAATGAGTTTTAATCCTCTTTAGAAGTGCGCTGCATTGATCTTTGCTGCGCTGTTTTTGAATTTGGAACATCTAAGTGTACAGAGCTAAAAAAATCGAACGCAAATATTGTTTGAATAAAGACTGGCTGGTACGTCGGCCCGTAGTCGCGCCGCCGCTGGATGATTACAAAACAGAAATCAAATTAAAAAACGCGCGTAAGTTCTTCGAGTGACAGTGAAAGTATATAAATAACTCCTGAAAGTATTAAAACTGACGCAAGAAATGTGATAGATAATATAATCTATTACCTGCAAAATCATGGGAGAAATACATGAAAGCCTATGTTAATTTTATTGAATTTAAGAATGCATAGAAAAGTTGTGTAATGAAATCAACAAACTTTAACAGTTCCGTTACTTTTCTTATTGATCAAATTTAAATGTACAAAACCAATATACTTAAATGTTCATTCCATTAATAAATCAGCAGTCGATTATAACTCAGTCCAGCGATTTGTCAAAACAATTCGTAAATAATCGGTAAGATTAAATACGTATTCACGCGATAAGTTTATACATGGATGATTGCTAAACTCATTTTGTTTTTTAAACGTTTTCGTGCTTCGAATAGCACGTAAAACGGTCAATCCCGGCTGTTGATATTAAACCATAGACTTAAATAACTTAAACAGAATCCACAGTCCACACGAATTAACAAAAAAATATCTTTTATTAACAATAAATATAATAATAATATCCTGGACATTATTTTTGGTTCGTAGTATACGCCCTGCTTAGTTTGGGATAAGATAGTCGCATGTGAATATTGTCCAGGATATTATTATTAACAATAAATATAATAATAATATCCTGGACATTATTCACATGCGGCTATCTTATCCCAAACTAAGCAGGGCGTATACTATGGAAAACTAAATGATATACTACATATACTACATTTCTTAAGTAAATACATATATAATTACACCCAGACAGGACAAATACATGTTCATGCACACAAATATCTGCCTGTGTGGGACCTACTTACCAAGCCAACCGGCCCGTTAATATTATGTTACCTGTAAACACTCTTTGTACGTAACTGCGCAAATTATATACATATCCTATCTTAATATCTGATATATACCGTAAAACGGGGTGATAAGAAACATCGTGGGTTAATAGAAACAGGAACAAAGTTATACTTACTTATCGTACGGGCAGTGGTTACCCTAGTGTTAGTGTTGTTCAAGCCGCCCAGTTATAGGCCTCTGACATGGCTTAACGACTGTTGTCTAATGACTACAATCGGGATCGACAGCTTAACGTGCCTTCCGAAGCACGGAGACGCTCAGAAATTAAAACCACTTTGGCGGTCACCCATCTATGGACTGACCGCGAGCCTAGTTACTTAACCTCGCCGATCGCTTACGGACCGGTCTAGCAGAGCATCTAGCTACTACTAGTTTTACTTATGTATGGATATAGTTCCTATTGCTATTCACCCCCGGTGTTTCTATTCACCCCGTTTTACTGTATTTACAAAATATGTCACAACCTAATAATACTTGTACAAGCTAGCCAATAACAAATATATTAAAACCAGAATTTTGCCATAACTTATAGCCCCTACCTATTCGGTTGATGATTGCGCAATCCTCCGTTTATTATTGGGATTGTTCGGAAATTTAACGTTTTCGTTCATTTTTATTGGCGTCGTTTGTCGTCCATAGTTTAGCTGAAACAATGCCCGATATGAATCAATATAGAAACGGCAGCTCAGATGTTTTGTTTGTACATTGTTCAATGTTTTGAGAATTTCGATAAAGCTTTTGTTTCATGTTTGGAATATGTAACGTAAAATTTGTATTAAATCATTATAAAAGCCCTTAATTTTCGCAAGATATATAATATATCAGACTGTTTCGATTATAATATTGTAGGAGCAATTTATTTAGAAAAACAAAATTATTATAAATCTTTTTTCTTAAAGTTTTTGATAAGATTCTAAATAATATTTAGTAAAAGTTATATAAACTTAAGTTTTTGAATTTATTAGAAACCTTGTCAAAAACTCCGAGAAAAAAGGAGAGAGATTTTTTGGCGTGCATAATAAACTGAAATTGTAAAGGTTATATAATATATATAATTTTCTGATTCAAGTCTTTAGTTTTTTTTTAATATAATATTTATAGTTGGTCTAGAAGCTTCTTCGTCGGACAATAAAGACAACTATGGCCTCAAACCATACCAACCGAATATCAGACTATCATCACCCTGTCTCATCCCGTAGAGCCGTAGAAGTCGACCCGACGGAATATCCACCAGAGGACAGGCGGCAGCTTCTTTCTTAGTAGAATCTCCCCAAGAAATATCTTGCCATAATCGCTACGAACCGGAAGACGCAGCGTGGGCAGGCCCCCTACAAGATGGACCGATGATCTTGTGCGGATCGCTGGAAACTGCTGGATGCGAATAGCGCAAGACCGGCAATTGTGGAGATATTTGGGGGAGACCTTTGTCCAGTTGCGGACGTCTTTCGGCTGATATGATGATGATGATGATGAATTTGGCAGACGGGTTAGCGATCGCAGTAAGATGGTCATAGTACACAGAAGGATGCTGTTGCCCATCCTCAAAGTCAAAGTCAAAGTTAAAGGTACTTTATTCCGTAAAATTTTTAGATTTATGTGGAATCGTCATATTTTTTTTACCCTACCGTGCAGTGCATGACGTGGCAGCTACTGAGAAACACTGCCAGAAAACTCAGTAGGAATCCTTTTTTAAAATAAAATATACTTAAGATTAATTACAATCATGTGTGTTGACTCAAAACAACTCAATCCCAAGCACTTTTATCACTTAAATAATCAGAAATTTTGTAATATGCCCTGTTACACAATTTGGCTTTAATAATTCTTTTAAACTTATTCGTAGACAATTCTCTAATATCATTGGGAAGTTTGTTATAGAATCTTATACATTGCCCCATAAAAGAGTTACTTATTTTGTGGAAACGGGTAGTATGCAATATGAGATTATTCTTATATCTAGTATTTACATTATGTGTATCGCTCCTTTTACAGAAGGAATCGATATTTTTATGCACATATAGTAAGTTTTCATGTATATACTGAGATGGTACAGTTAGAATGTTGACCTCTTTGAACTTTTCTCTTAGAGACACTCTCGGGCCAAGATTATAGATAGCTCTTACAGCTCTTTTTTGCAATATAAATATGGTGTTAATGTCAGCAGAGCTACCCCAGAGAAGAATTCCATAGGACATTACACTATGAAAATAACTGAAATAAACCATTCTAGCTGTGTCAACATCAGTCAGCCGTCTAATAGTTTTCACTGCATATGCTGCAGAACTTAATTTGCCGGACAGTTTTTCTATTTGTGGGCTCCATTGTAGCTTTGAGTCAATAGTGATACCCAAGAACACAGTTGATTCAACAGGGTCCAACCTAGCTCCATTAAGTTGTACATTGGTCGTTGCCTGTTTCACATTCGGTGTAGTGAATTTAATGACTTTAGTTTTCTTATCATTAAGCACAAGATTATTGGCATTAAAACAATAAACAACTTTAGAGATTGCATCATTAACATCGTCAAAATTGGTTAATTGTCGGTTTATTTTGAATGTCAGGGAAGTATCATCTGCAAACAACACAATCTCATGCTTATCCCTTACATAGTAAGGTAAGTCATTTATATAAATTAAAAACAAAAATGGGCCAAGAATTGACCCCTGTGGGACGCCCATTACCACTGGAGATCCCGGAGATATTTTACCGTTTATTTCGACCTTCTGAATTCTATTGCCCAAGTAAGAAGTCAGAAGTTCGAGAGCCTTGTTCCTAATACCGTAGTGGTGTAATTTTCTGACCAGAGTATCTGATCCTATGGTATAAATTCCTTCGAGTCGGCTTCTACGCCCCCACGGGGTTAGATGGGGTGATGGTATTCTGATATAGACCGCCGTCACCACATAGCAGATTTTTTTTTTGTGTTGAATTATAATTATGTAAACTTTATCAACTGTATTGTTTATCACTTTGACCGTAACATATATTTTCTTGTTATCAGTAATATATATTTGTACGCGTATTCTTAATAATATTGTAGACTGAAGACAGGTTGAATACAATGGGAATAAATTAAATTACTTTCATCTTTATGAACGAATTCTTTGTAAGGAAAATAGCAATTCAATTTTATATACCTACCTCATTTTTGTCAGAATAAAGGATTACAGTTTATTTACATTTTCCTCTCAAGATGAAAGTTTCTTTTTTTGGTATTTCATTCTTCATAGAAGTCTAAGGGGCTTAATTGTATTTAAAATATAGCAATGCTTTCATTCAACGAATACCGTAATTACAGTTCAAATGTTTCCTACGCAATTATTATCTTCACTAACGAGCATAAAAGGTACAAATGGGTACCATACATTTTTATTGACGTGGTATCATTGAATAGAATAGAATATATTTATTTATAGAGGTTTATAGTATGGCATATAATAAAGATATAAATAAGGGAAATATAAAATTGTTTCCCATGCTTTGCCTGTAATTCGCATAGTATCAAATACATGTGTAATATGATGCTCACGTTTCTGTCTTTGTACCACGAAACTAATTAAACGCCATTTTATCTCTCTAATAATACAGCTCTTAAGAAAAGAACACATTAAATGTCAACTACTAAAACTGCGGTCTTATATTGGGCGTATAATTAACCGCAGATTCTTACGTTTTTACTTTTACTTAGTTTTATTTCACACCAACACTAAATTGACACAAGTAAAGATTCCCTGTCCTTTTCATATGAGGGGTACGAATTTAAATCTCTAAAATTCAAAAACGTCACGTTAAAACACCTCCTTTCAAAATACCTAAAATAAAAATGTTTCACTTAAATTCAAAATACCTAAAGTTCAAGAGAGTACGTACGTAATACGTACATTTAAAACATATATGTACGTTTAAAATGGGTAGGTACGTATTAAAATACCGAAAACACAATACCTAAATCATGCATTAAAAAACCGAAGGAACACATATTCATAGGTAGGTTAGGTGAGGTTTGAACCGCCAGCCACCAGGCGCAAGCCGAGCGGGCGGGTCATCAAATTAATTTTGTTCAAAATTTATGCACAATTTTAGGTATTTAGACCATTTGGTATTTAAAATATGTGTAAAACTAACTTTGGTTAATAAAAATAAAACCAAAGTTACATTCATATAGACATTTTAAACATTAGATATTTAGTCCGAGCGGTATTTTGACCTTAAGTATTTTTTTGTTAGGTGTCTTTGCTTAGGTATTTAAAAACAGAGGTGTTTTAACGTGAGGTTTTTTTAATTTTATATAGAGATTTAAATACGTACCCTATAAGACGTTAGAAAGTAATGCAATTATATTAAATTAATTCAAAAGCAAAAATGTATAAGAATTAAAGTCTAGTAAGACTTCAAGATATTTTTGATGTTTGCTTTATTTTATTAGAACTAAATATTTGACTGGCCTGTTGGTCTGGTGGTTAGTGACGCTGACTGCAAAGTCAGAGGTCGTGGGTTCAATCGCCATCGATGAAAAATCTTTCTGTGATGGCCACGATTATTTGTTCTGTGTCTGGAATGTAATCTATCTATAATATGTAAGTATTAAGAAATATATAATTATGCTTATCAGTTGTCTGATTGCCATAGTACTTTTAAGCTCTGCCTAGTTTGGGACAGATGTCAGTGAGTTAACTGTCCCAAGATATTTATTTCAAGTTCTTATTTTAAAGATATTATATGTGATTGAACGGAGAAAGCCATCATGTGAAGTTTACAAAATTACTAAGAAAATAAAGTTTCACTTCTTCTTAGCGATTCGACGGCAATCTAAATTTTGTCCGCCCTGAACTTGGCTACAAGAATCAGTCTTACTATTTCATCACTGAAATGAATTGGGTATAGGAAATGAACTGTTACAAAACAGTTCACCAGAATATTAAACATACGATAGGTCTGTGCCCTTGGTTGATCACAAAAGGCATTCTATGCTTCCTTTAGTATTGTGTACAGTAATGTGTGTGGCCGTAAGAGACATATCACGCGACATATTCGCGATCTGGCGTGCACCAGTAGATATGTCTCTTACGGTAATATATTGATGTCCAAACTATAGATGCACACAAAGGCGGAGCCTTTGTATAATATAAAATGCGCGCAGCATGAATGCGCTCTAAATATTGGCTCAGACACCGTAAAATACCAGCTCCTATCTTTCTTTACGGACGCGTTCAAGCGTAAACAACCACACATTTATTCGGGATTTTAGGTAATTTTTCTATCAGGTCCTAATTGAATTATCAAAAATTTATGTATTAAAATTAATATATAGACTAATATATAGACTCTGAAAACTATCTTGGCCTTGTTCTCGACAGTCAAATTACTTGGAAGCCTCACATTGACAAAATACAATCCAAACTATCATCACTCATAGGTAGACTTCGTGGCTCTGTGCGCTGCTTTCCTAAATCCGTTTCTTATATTATATACAACTCATTGGTAAAATCTCACCTATGCTACCTAATTGAATTATGGGGTTCCGCAGCCAAGTCCAACTTAACACTGCTACAAACTACACAAAATAAAATAATTAAATTACTATTTCACATGAACTACTTCACACCAACCAATACGGTTTATCAAAAAACTCGGATAATGACAATAGAACAAATGTACAAATATCACACATGCATTCTAATACGCAAAATTTTGAACAATCAAATACGCACACAATTAACGTTTACAAAAAAATCACAAATCCAACACCGAATGATGAGAAATGCGAATAACATCTGTTTGAAAGCACCACGTACTAATTACGGTTATAAAAATATCAGGTATGAAGGGGCTCAGCTATATAATAAGTTACCCAAAGATATCAAAGGGATTCAGTCTATGACCCTATTCACAAATAAACTAAAACACTATGTTTTAAGAAATGCAAATTAGCTTATACAGTAATAAAAAAGCATTAATTAGGAATTTATTCTGAAATAAATTATTATTATTATTATTATTTATTCATATATATTTCTTATTAAATACATTTTAAAATATATAAAAAACAGAAATATACATTTTAAAATATAAAAAATAGGATTTGCAACCGGCAGCAGGAACAGGGTCTATGCTACCGGAGGTTACGACTCTAGAGACAGGAATCTCCTGACAATGCGAGCCGTGTCCAAAAGCACCGCTTTTTGGATCTTGTTCTTGACCCAACCGCCTAGCGTCAGCCTCTTTAGGTGTTTTTCGAGGCTCTTTGCTATTAATCCATTAGCAGAAACGACTATCGGTACAATGATAGCTGAGTCAACATCCCACATGCTGACAATCTCCCGCGCAAGATCCAAATATTTAATTTCTTTTTCTTTTTCAGCCTTCAGAAGATTTTCATCATGCGGGATGGTAACATCAACCATCACTGTGCAGCGTTTTTGTCGATCTATCATTACAATATCAGGTTTGTTGGCAATCACAGTCCTGTCTGTAATGATAGATCGATCCCAGTATAACGTGATAGTACCATTATCCAGAACTGGCGCAGGTGCATACCTGTAATAAGGCACCTCTGAAGCTACAAGGCCATGTCGCAGAGCAAGTTGTTGATGAATAATCCTGGCTACGAGGTTGTGTCTGTGCAAATATTCACCATTTGCTAGTCGAGAACAACCGGAGACAATATGTCTGAGGGATTCACCGGGGCGATAACATGCTCGACAAACATCGTTTGTGCCATCTTTTAGAATATATCTCCGGTAGTTTCTCGTCATCATAACTTCATCCATAATTGCACAGACAAAACCCTCAGTCTCAGCAAATAGTTCACCGCATCGTAGCCAAGCCACAGATGCAAGCAGATCCACATCGGGTGCGTGAAGAGCACGATAAAACCTGCCATGTAACTCCTTGCCCTGCCACACTGCCCTGCGATCATCAGTGCTAAGTACCACAGGTTTACGCCAGTTTCCTTTTGCCATTGACAGCGGGGTTAGGCCTTTATCTACAGCAACCACCTCCGCATGCATACCCCCCGTGACAGCGGTGCGGAGAAAGTACTCCCTGAGGCTACACACCTCGCGGTTATGTAGGTTCTTGGCGTTTAAAAAGCCTCGACCCCCACACTTCCGTGGGATGTACAGCCTCATCACCGATGAACGAGGATGATGCATGCGGTATGAAGTTAACAGTAGACGGACCGTCCGATCCAGGGTTTCTAATTCAGCTTGGGTCCACTTGAGTATGCCGAAGGAGTACATCAACACTGGCATAACCCAGCCATTGAAGGCACGCACCTTGTTTCCACCTGTTAAAAGACTTTTCAGAACTTTTTTAAGGCGGGATAGAAAGCGTTCCCGCAATAACTGTTTTACATCAGTATCATTGATGCCCAATGCCTCCGTCATACCCAAGTATCTATAAGTCTCGGTCTCTCAGAGGGACCTAAGGTGAATGGAATCTGAAAGTTGAATTCCTTCAGATTGCATTATGTGCCCATGTTGTACATGCATGACCGCACACTTGTCAATACCAAACTCCATCCTGATAGAGTTACTAAAATTTTCAGTAACCTTTAGTAAACCTGTCAATTGAGAGTTGGTAGAAGCAAATATTTTTAGGTCATCCATGTAGAACAAGTGTGATATGATTTGACCTCCTCTGCGCAACCGATAGCCTAATCCTGATTTCTCAAGCAATGTGCTTAAGGGATTCAAGGCTAGGCAGAACCATAGTGAACTTAAACTATCACCCTGGAATATTCCTCGCTGTACCCTAATTGGTTCGCCGCTACCAAGTACTTGTTGAGACCCTGGACAGAGAAGGACTGTTCTCCAGTGCCCCATACATGACATAAGGAAGGCACGTAGAGTTGTATTTATTTTATACAACTCCAGTACCCTCATCAGCCATGCATGCGGCACAGAGTCATAAGCCTTTTTATAGTCTATCCAGCATGTCAACAAATTTCTTCGATTTCGACGAACCTGCTGGTTAATGGTCATATCTATGAGGAGAAGCTCTTTTGTACCGCGGGCCCCACTGCGACAACCATTTTGTGAGATAGACATTATTGTATTAGATTCTACGTGTCTCGTGATTTTTGTTTTTATAATAGATGTAAGTAATTTATACATTGTAGGGAGACAAGTTATCGGTCTATAGTTTTTGGGGTCCACGGAACTTCCAGATTTAAAGAGCAAATGGGTTACGCCTAGTGTCATAAACTCTGGGAGCAATCTTGACTGCAAGGCTTCCTGGAAAAGGGACGCTAAGCGGGCATGTGAGCTACGTATTATTATTATTAATACCTACGTATATATTGTTTGAAATGTTCGCGCATGTGTGTATATATATACTACCTGCCTAACTAATAATTGAGTTTTCTAAATAAATGTAATGTACTCTTAACTGTTACTAATACATGTGTGTGTCTATAAAAATAATAATAAGAACAATCCATACATATAAATATACAAATATATAACATAAATACACAATAAACATTCCTTTTCTTATTAAAAGAAACGTTACACATATAAATATCTAATCTTAAAATATAACTTTCATTTTATCTCTTATAACCTATAGTTGCTATACGAAATTGCTATGCCTTAGCATTTATGCTGTGACACATAACAGGGGCCTGCGTCAATAGTGTTAGGTTGTGGCATTGCTAATATTTTGTTCTCGTTATACCTACATTGTCTTTATTTTTTATCGAATTTACCAATTATGTATTACTTTGTTTCAAATGTATAAAATCGCTTTTCTTTGTTATTACTTACTCAATACGGCTTTGTGAATTCTTGTTAGTATAGTAATAAGCTTAAATTAAGTATCCTGTATTTCTCAGATAAATGAATGTATTCTTTATGAGAAATAAATGTCTTAAACCATAAAAAAAAATGTCTTAAACCATATAAATATAGGTAAAAAAATATACGAAAACGAAACAATCTTTTACTGTTCTATTTCTCATGAAAAGTGTGAGTAGTTGAAGATATACAATAGGGCAGCGTGGTGGATGAAAGAATAAGTGGCTCAAAAATGATGAAGTAATCAGGTTACCCATTATTTAATAATATCCTGGAATATTATTCACACACGGCCATCTGATCCCAAACTAAGCAGAGCTTGTACCATGAAAACTAATAACTTATGTATTGTATAATACTTTTATAATCTATACATATAATAAATCTGTAGAAAAATCATTTTTGTACATCGAAAGAAAATCCAAAAAAAATAGCCAGAGTATTAAAGGACAACCAATAGAACCCATTTCCAGCATTTTTAGAATTTTTGTCTGTTTGTCTGTTTGTCTGTTTGTCTGTTTGTCTGTTTATATGTTCGGGTATCACGTAAAATATACGAAAGCAATGTAGATAACTTTTATACACAACGATTGAGCGTAACTTGAGGTAACATTTAGTTTTTGTTTTATTGCAATCGGTTCAGTCTATCAAAAGATATTAGATTTTAAATTAATCATGGAGAAAAATAACACACATTTCGGTACTTCAGGATGAACTAATGTTTATAGTTGAACTAAACTGTCCGATAGATGTCATTGTGCATATTATGACATCTCTTTTCTGAATGAACTAGGTTGATAGTTGATTTTTGTTTCGATAGATGTCGTTGTGCATTTCTTTTGACTCGCGGTGTTAAGATTTGCCCGTGTTTGCTGATTGCATGAGTTACGTAGGGTTTTGAATGTTCTGAATTGTTTCGGAATATGGTCTTGGTTGCCTAGAAGTATGTCGTTGTCCAAAATTGGTTATTAAAAAAATCTGTTTTCTTTGGGCAAATTGAATTATGAAGAAGGTTGGATTTGTTATAATATAATTTTAAATTATTGATAGTTGATTTTTATTTCGATACATGTCGTTGTGCTTGATAGTTGATTTTTATTTCGATAGATGTCGTTGTGCATTGCTTTTGACCCGCGGTGTTAAGATTTGCCCGTGTTTGCTAATTGCATGAGTTACGTAGGGCTTTGAATATTCCGTATTGTTTCGAAATGAGGTCTTAGTTGGCTAGAAGTATGTCGTTGTCCAAAATTGGTTATTAAAATATTTTGTTTTCTTTGGGCAAATTGAATTATGTACAAGGTTGGATTTGTTATAATTTAATTTTAAATTATAATGTCAATCGATCGAAAGTTTGTGCTGTCGATTCGTTTGTAACGCGAATGTACGACGATTCGAATTTTATTGAGCCTGTCCGATTTGAATGTTGTAAATTAACCCGGTCTCTCATAATTTTCTCAGCACAAATCTATATACCTACCTATGTAAAAGAGGAAACTGACTGACTGACATATCAACGCACAGCCTGAACGGCTGGGGTTAGAGACTTGAAACTTTCCCGGTAGGTACTTTTTATGACGTATGCATTCACTAAGGAAGGGGTTTTTGGAAATACTAACCCTAAGGGGGTAAAACAGAGAATGAAAGATTATATGAAAATCCGTCATTTTTTTGAAGTTAAAGGCATTGAAACTTATATTTAGTAGTTCAGCTAAAAATAAAAATAAATATTTTAGAATTTTTGGAAATTCCACCCCAAGGGCGTAAAATAGGGGATGTAAGTTTGTATGAAAAGTGTATAATTTTTTAAGTGAAATGCATGAAAATTGGTATTTGGCCTATCCGTTTAAAATAAAAAGTATGTATTTCAGGATTTTAGGAATTTCCACCCCTAAGGGCGCATAATAGGGGATGTATGTTGCGTGTGGGTATACCTATAATGGTTCTGAGGAATTTACCAACCAACCACCTAAACTTTGCAACGGCACGAGGCTTCAAGTCAAAACTTTGTATCGTGTCATAGAGTCTACTATTATGCCTGGATGCGCCCAGGGAGAAACAGTGTTCGTGTCACGTATTCCGTTAGTGCCAAATGATCTCCCTTTTCAGTTTAAAATACTGTAGTTCCCTATAAAAGTGTGTGTCGCGATAACCATCAACAAATCGCAAAGTCAAACTCTCAAGTTAGCTGGAATTGACTTGAGGAAGGCGGGCAGGTTCACGTGGCGTGCTCACGTGTGAGTTCATCCCAAAATCTGATCCATGTAGAGCGAGGACCTACGTCTTTTGCTGAGCGCCGTAAAGTGGATGATATTGAACATCCCAAATACCAGGCCGCTTGCCGAGCACGCCATTTATTAGTTGGAGGTCAGCATTGGGGTGACGCTCTAGCGGAAGCATGCGTGAGCGATAGTCCACATCGCTTGCGAGATTTGTTTGCCATCTTATTGACCTTTTGTGCGTTATCGGACGCTAAACAGTTATGGCAAAAGTACCATGACAAGTTTGCTGAAGATTTTATGAGACATGTACAACTAAATACTGATGGACAAATTACTGACAGGGTATGATAATATATGACAAATGATAGTTATAAGTATAGGAGGGAACCCGATCAGTCAGAGGCTGCGAAAATGCACAGGAGTTTTCCAATTTATTGTTAAAAATAGGCGATGGCGCATACCCCGTACAAGAAGATGGAAAAGTTATTTTGATTGGTAATCTCTGTTCTTACGTTACATCACAGCAGGAGCTAATTTTTTCTGTGTACGGAGATACCACAAACATGGGAAATCAAGCCGGTTCTTGGCTATGTCAGCGAGCTATTTTGACTCCCCACAATGACCAAGCTGCGGCAATTAATTTCAAAATATTGAGTCATGCGTCCGGTAATAGTAGAGAATATAGCTCAATAAATACATATATGGAAGAAGATAACGCCACGCACTACCCGGTAGAATTTTTGGATTCCCTCAGCACACCCGGACTTTCAGCCCACAAAATAGTTTAAAAAATTGGTGTACCAATAATTCTCCTCAGAAATTTATGTCCTCCCAAATTTTGTAACGGCACTCGGCTCAAAGTCACAAATCTGCAACATTATAGAAGCTGAAACATTAACAGGTTGCGGCGCCGGTGATATTGTTTTTATTCCAAGGATACCTATAATTCCTAAAAACTTTCCTTTCTCTTTCAAACGAGTGCAATTCCCAGTCAGTCTCTGTTATGCCATGACGATTAGTAAAGCTCAGGTCCAGACATTATCCGTTGCGGGGGTGGACCTAAGTATTGGATGCTTTTCCCATGGTCAACTATACGTAGTTCTTTCACGCGTAAACAACCCCAATAACGTTTTTGTGTACGCTCCAGATGGTTCATCAGGTAAAATAAAGAAGCACTAAATTAAATTAAAAAAAAAATTTCGGTATCCTCCCACAGCGCTTTACACTAAAAAATACATTGTTAAGTTCCGACATCCACGCGAACGAAGTCGCGGGCACAGCTAGTATACAAATAATATAATTGTATAATACAAAACCAGATAACTAATGTATTGTATAATACTTTTCTTTTATAAATACTTACTTATAAAGATAATTATAATTATTTTTATAAGTCTCAGTACAAATAGTTATGTCGTATATAAAATAAATAAAAAACAAATTTTGGCATACATAATACACATCCAATATCCAAAAATCAAATATAAGGAGTTTATAAATAAGATTCCAGCTGTGTCAGTTACTATATAGCCAGACTTACAGGCTGGAATATTACAGAAAGAGCAAAAAACATGGTGCAGTTATAAATAATTGCCAGCCAAGCGGCTCCCAATTGAATTTTACAGTCGAGAATGAATACCTGTAACAATATTGATAAAAAGTTCTTTCCATCAATCGTAACCACTACTCAAAAGTTGTTCATGATGCGATGGAAATTGTAAACTAGGTACAAATATTTCGATCAACGAGATGACTTTGTATTATAAACACCATGAAACCTCAGTCAAAAATATGAACTCATTAAGCGCATTTGGGCAGATTAGTCCTTTTAAAGTAATTACTGGACTAGCATAGACGAGCTATTCATCCAGTGACCACAATCAATGCTCTAAATTATATGCTCCGATGTTTCAGTCAAATTGACTGAAACATCGGAGCATATAATTTGAATTTCAAAATAATACTACGATCTCAAACTAGGCATCTAACCATAACACACGATTTTGACAAATAAAAATAATAAAAACGAAACTAAATTTTAAATCGGTTTATAAGCTATGGAAATATTCCGTACATACCTACATAGTACATATAAAGAATTAGGCGAATAGATTACCTCATCTTTTTTCAAGTCAACACAAAATAAAGGTTACTTAAAACTGAAGCATATTATGCTTCAGTCTAGAAGATTCTATAGTAAATTTCCTGAACATATTCATGGTTTCTTACTTACCCGCTGTATTTTATAGTTAATTATGTAGGTAAGTAATTAAGATGCATCGAAACTCAAGACTTAATTAACAAGCTGATCGATATGCATAGTATTAGATGCTTATGCAAGTTCCGTAGCCACGTATGAGGAGTTGAGGACACTTATTAAGATAGAAGCTCGTTTAGGGAAATGTGAACCAATATTATACGATTATTGTGGCATGGATTAGGTTTAGGTTTAAAGAACTTTTATTCTCAATAAAAACATTACATGTCACTTACTTGAGAACAATACTAATTAAAATAAGTTTTAATAAAGTTCACCATCTTTAGTTACTCATTCAATGCGTTCATTTCTCCAACAGTTTTTGATCTGCGATTAGATACCGGCTAAGTTGAGTTTTGAATGCATTGAGTGAGTGTACATTTCTAATATGTGAGGGTATTTTATTGTAAAGTTGTGCTCCTTCAAAAGTTAGCATTTTTTTGCCATAGTTAGTTCTAATTTTCGGTAAGACTAGTAAGCTAGCTCGTCGTGTACTACGTTGGCTAATTTGTTTAAATTGTGTTAGTTTTATTTTTGTATGAATACTATTGTTAAGGACTTTTTTGATGAAAATACAAGTGTTATAAATATATAATTGTTTGATATTCATTATTTTTGTGTTGTTATAAATTGTACTAGTTGGTGTTAAATATGGATAGTTGAAAAGAATTTTTAAGAGTTTGTTTTGAGTGACTTGGAGTTCTAATAGTTTCGTTTTAGCAGCACTGCCCCAAATTTCAATTAGGTATAGTAGATGTGGCTTTACAAGACAGTTGTAGATGGTGTGCCGCAATTTTCGTGGAATGCACCGAGCCATACTACGTAGGGTCCCGACTAGTGTTGATAGCTTGTGTTTGATATATTCAATATGAGCACTCCATGTAAGGGAACTGTCAATTTTTAGACCAAGATATTTTTCAGAGGTTTTTAGCTGTAGAGGTACGTCATTTATTGTTAGTGGAACGTGCGGGGTTATAATTTTATTTTTTGCTTTAAATATTACATAACACGTTTTAGAAATATTTATTGTTAAAAGATTGAACTGAAACCATTCGAATAATGAATTTAAATCCTCTTGGGCTTGTGAGATAATATGATTGATGGAAGATCCGAAGTAAAATAAACATGTATCGTCAGCATATAGAGTAAGGTGACCATGCAGCTTAATTTCATGTATATTATTTATGTATATTAAAAAGAGCAATGGTCCCAGAATTGATCCCTGCGGGACGCCACAAGTAATAGGTATTGCGTCACTTTGGTGATTACCAATTTTGACCACCTGCAAGCGGTTAGTAAGGTACGACTTAAGTATTTTTAGGGCGTTTCCGGTGATATTAATGGATTCTAGTTTTTTTAATAATAACTTGTGGCAAACCGTATCAAATGCCTTTTTGAGGTCTATAAAGACGCCTAGGACAATATTTTTACAATCTATATTGTGTTTGATTTTAGTAATGAGATCAATAGTTGCTGTAGTAGTATTACTTTTTGGCCTGAATCCATATTGACGATCGGTTATAAAGTTAATAGCGGTCAAATGTTTTTCTAAACGGTCGTGAAGAACTTTTTCTAATATTTTTGACATTACAGGAAGTACTGAAATTGGTCGGTAATTTCCTGGATCTGTAGCATTTCCTGATTTGTAAATAGGTGTTACTTTTGCTAATTTTAGTGTTTCCTGTTATTATCCATATTCAACAAACAATAGTTTTAATACACGGACATTTTAATGATAAACAATATTTAGAAAAATTATAATAATAACATTGAAAATTTCAACTCATTTTTAACTTTACTGTTATCATTTGGTACACTTTCTGCTATTATTAGATATACATATATTGTAAAAACATTCCGCAAGAGGGTGCACCGGAAGAACATTTCCGAACTTTGCGGGTGGGATGAGTAGGCCTGCCTTGTCAATATAAAAAACCAGTGTGGCTGCTGATATTTACATTCAACCTGCTAATATTATAAATTCGAAAGCTTTTCAGTATGGATGTATGGATATTTGTTACTCTTTCACGCAACATCCACGAAGCGGATTTTGATGAAACTTAGTAGTAATATATACGAATAACACATAAGCTATAATTAATATAGTTTACCGCAGATGAAATCAGCTAGTGAAGTATATTGGGTTAGTTAGTCTTGTCAACTGCAGATTATGTGGTACTAGATTTAATTTCATGTAAGGTTAAAAGGTGAAATTACGTTTTATGGGAAAAAAAATCTAGATTTATCCCGTAATCAGCAAGATGGCGGTGTAATGCCCCCGTGCCCCAAAGAAAAAGCAATTCTATTGGTCATGCCTTTAAGTTATATCCGGTCTTGACAATGGCATCGGGGCTATGAAAGTGAAGCAATGAAGGGCTGGCAGTCTATATCCTTTTTTTATTTTTCAACATAAATGTATTCGTGAACTCAAGTACTTTAAAACAGGCAAGAGGACGTCTTTAAATTAAAAGATAAACGATATGAAAAATGTTGTTCATTGCTTCATTTTAATAATTGATGCCTGAGTGCCTAAAGAAGCCTTAATGCCTGGCATCCGCTATCGCACACGTTAGGCATGTGATGTGGTAGGTACCCCATCGCAAGTGAAATAATTTGACTACACAATGTATTATAAATAATGGACGTAACTTAAGGAGCGCTATCTGCGCATGAGTGTGAACTAATTAAACAAAACTAGTTTGTGAAATAAGAAAAGGTCCCATACAAAATGCATCTCAGCTCATCGATAATCTTAAATGGGGACATAGTATTTTTTTATGTATTTTGCACGTTCATGTGTTACACGTTGTTCAGTTTCATGGTTAGCTTAAGCTCCTGAAATTACGTCCACTATTTATGTTACTACTTGTATATACACCTACATCTTCTTGACATATTGAGCACTGTTTTAGAGTTTTATATTACTTTTGTTACTAAGATACGAAACAAGAATAAGTTTGTAGGTATCTTGTACTTTACAGACACATTTGTTTCAACCTGAAAACTATACCACCAACATAATACATCTATAAACAAGCCTGAATCCCCAAAGAGCAGTCCACACTTCCATAGCACGTAGTTTCACCGCCGCAAATGTACCACGAAATTGTACGAAACTACCGTTGAACAATGGACATTATAGTAGTTTAGCTAACGACTAAATCCCACTTAAATAATGCCTCAAATACTTTATATTGTGCAGCTTTAAATTGTTGTTCTAGAGGATTAAGTTGAGTGATTTAATGGTAAGGTTTATTTATGACAGGGAAAAATACAATAAAAGTCGTTTGTGGACGGGAAGTTTATTTAACCAATAAGGTAAGTTTTCAAGTTGCCCTATTCTATGTTAGGATCGGGATTTATTGATTGTGGAATTTTAATGCAAAAGGAATATACAAAGTAATTTATTTTTATTATGTACCTTGATATAACTCTTTGCTTTCTCTAAAAGAGAAGAATATGAATTGATCATCAAGTGTTTTATGATTAGGTTTTCAATAATTTCTTTAATTTTAACAAAATACTGTTTTGTTCTAGTAATCATAATTCACTTTAAGAAAAAAAGTTTTAGATTTGTTTACCCGCTAGTAGACTGCGGATAAGCTAGAGCAGTGTTCGTAGTATCTGGGTTAATATGAAAGGCATCAGTACAACACCAATTACAAAATACTTGCTGATCAATCTTTCCCTGTTGAAACTTCACTTTTTAATACTCATTGCTGGGATATATATCTACTCCAAGTGGTAGCTTTTCTTTAAAATACCTTGGTGTAAATATCTTGCTGCCGAATGGGGTGAATTAGTTTATCCCAATTACAAAACACTCACTGATCGATTCTTCTTTGTATAGGCAAGATAAAGCAGTGGCAAAAATGTATGTGACACAATTTCATAGGACTGTTGCCTGTACAATATACTGTATCACACTAATATTATAAAGGCGAAAGTTTGTGAGTCTGTATGTTTGTTACTTCTTCACGTCTAAACGGCTGAAGCGATTTTACTAATAATTGGTATGGATTAGCTGACAACCTGGATTAACACATAGGCTGGACACATAATTTATGGAACTTTTAATTTAATTAACGCGGGTAAAACCGCGGCCCACAGCTAGTTAAGAATACTACTATTATGTATTTATTCAGTTATCTAAATTATGTACCTTCTAATGTTAAGCAGTACTATGAGTAGTTAGTTTATTTTAGCTACTGACTTATTGTCTAAAAAGGTTAGACTTATTTTAGTAAAAACATATGATGTCCCTTTATACACCAGTTACCAGTATATTTCATTATAATTACCTAACTTCTACACAGAAAATATAATATAAAGAGACAAAATTACTAAATATCACCCAAATTTATCAATACAATACAGCTATTGTAATTCGGAAAATTTTAAACAAAGACATACATACACAAATCCAATTTATTAAAAATATGCAGTTACAAACACGTAGTTCTAGAAGCGCACATAACTTACAACTATACAAGCCACGTACTAACTACGGAAAGAAAACCATAATATTTCAGGGAGCACATATATATAATGCACTACCAAATAATATAAAAAACGCTAAGTCAATTCAACTTTACAAGACATTGTTAAAACAATACATCTTCAAAGGTATCACTAACAACGAAATAATAAAATAAATATATAAAAACCAAATTGCTGCAAACTAAAATTTTAAACAACAACGTGTCAAACGGTCTCTAATATCTGTTCGACTACACCGTTAACGTAGGTATAGATAAGTATATAGAAACATGCAGTCCGCACACTGTCTAAGTGTCTCGTCATAGATTGTATACTTATTTTAGTTATACCCACACAATCAATCAACTAAAATTGTTAAATTTTGGCAATAGTTTAGCTTATCTAAATTAACTACATTTTGTGCATTGTAACCTACCTTATTGTGATTTAAATATCGATACTTAGTTTATTTCTCCTCGAAGTGATTATAAATTGTAATCTTTGAGAAATAAAGAATTTCGAACCGTTATATATTAGACTCCACAACCTTTGCAAGCGCTGATGAACAGTTCTTGTCAACTCGAGACTTGGAGGTGTCGTTCGCCCAGTGCGTTATATAATTCTAAACATTTTATGTAGAATCTCCAGATTATTTATATTTTTGTAATTAATTTATTTCTCGCAGATGCTATACGGAACTTTTAGCTTGTCTTACTTGGACCTATTTATAAGATCACTTTTTGTTTGTAAATACTCGATTAAAGTATAACATGGCCAACGC
The DNA here is from genome assembly GCA_951640165.1 of Pseudoips prasinana. Classification (NCBI taxonomy): domain Eukaryota; kingdom Metazoa; phylum Arthropoda; class Insecta; order Lepidoptera; family Nolidae; genus Pseudoips; species Pseudoips prasinana. The sequence goes on from OX621239.1 coordinate 15,055,676, forward strand.
ATCGCGCAGCTCTGCTTAATTTGGGATCAGCTGGCGGTGTGCAAATAATGTCACAGGATATTATTTGACATCATCTTGATGGGCCGATTGGCGTAGTTGGTAAACGCTTGCCTTTCACGACGCAGGTTGTGGGTTCAATTCCCACTCAGGACAGATATGAACATGTCTATTTGTCGTGAGTCTGGGTTTTATTATCTATATAAATGTACATTTACATAAGAAAAGTAGTATATGTAATATATCACTTATGTGGTTTCCATAGTACAAGCTCTGCTTGGTTTGGGATCAGATGGCCGTGAGTGAATAATGTCCCAGGTTATTATTATTATTATCAGACAGCGCATGCATGTGTGTATGTGTGTGCGCAACATGAAACCACCGTAACTTACATGCTCAGATAATGCGAGCGGTACGTTATCTAATCGTACTCGAGGTATTCTGATGACTTTCGGCGTGCATTTTGTTTACTCTTAAATTAATGTGCCAAAAATAAAAACGTATAAAAATCGTTAAGCACTGTAAGCACTGCACACAATTTACCTCACTTACCAAAAAAGTATTCAAACGCACCATTTACGCCAAATGCTACCTCAGCGAACGGGCGCCATATTTCATCCGATTTCGTGCGAACACGATCGAACACGAACGAACGCTAGGCAATACGTTGTGTGTCATCCAAATAAAACAACTCGAGTGATAAACTACCCTCATTTTCTTTCGTAAAGAGGTGTACATTCGTCATGCAGTGTAACCCAACTTTTCATCTGGATCCCTTATCGTGGAAGACTACATAAGTGACTCACGTAAGCTGAAATAAATCTGTTCGTAAAGACGCGGAGCGGCGTGGTGCGGTGCGATTGTTCGGTGAATTAGGGTTTTACCTGTTGAAGGGGATTTATTGCGTAATTGGATAGTTTAATGTAGGATTTGAAATTACTTGACTTGAAGTTGCTATTGTTTTCAATTAAAAAGAGCCTGAATTTTAATTTACTTACACGGTCACACAGTGTTACACGATTTAGTAAGAAATCCTCGCCTAAGTTTTGATCCAGGGTTTGCTAAATTTAATATTACATCCAATTTTGTTCATCCGTATTTGCGAAATTGAGTAACAAATATCTAAACATCAGAATATTCAAACTTTCACATTCATAATAGTAAGATACAACGAGTCCTAACTCACAGATGAACTTTATTCTCTATTATCCAAAGAGTATGCGATATATCTCAAGTTATTATTAGGTAGGATTCTGGGTTTCTAGTTGGACACTACACTAAAGCTAAGTAAACTAACAAATGGATTGGTTTTGAAGCAATGCAGTAAACTAAAGTAGTTAGCGTTAGTTAGTCAGCGCGCAGACAGTGTGAATGAAGCAGCAGATAGTCAGAATAGACTGAAACCCTGGAGAGTTTTGATAGTTCAACGATGTCAGATGGATAAACTTAAGCATAGAACATGCTATATGCTGAATCATACTTTCCTAAGTAGTTTTAAGCCTCAACTATAACATGCCCGTTGTCATGACAAACATCTGAGCAAGTTATCAGATTTGAAGTATTTTTTTTGGAACGAAGTTCCTTATCGCGCGTTGTGAAAGGGGGCTAGAAGGAAAAAAAATCTTACGAAAAGTTGTCACGACATTTTTTGCAGGTGTGCGGCGTGCGCATGTTTCTCTGTCTGTCTCTCTCTCTCTCTCTCTTATAGAAAGCAAGCCAGATATTTTCATTTCTATTTCGCATTGAACAGTGTGGTGTCGCGACTATTATTTTTGTTGACACTCAACAAAAATAATAGTCGCGACACCACACTGTTCAATGCGAAATAGAAATGAAAATATCTGGCTTGCTTTCTATAAGAGAGAGAGAGAAATTCTAATAACTGGACTGGCGTGATCTACAATCGATATCGAAGCCAAAAATCGGCTTTTTGTCTGTGTATCTGTTTGTCTGTATGTATGTCCGGGCAAAACTCAAAAAGTACTGCATGGATTTACTTCAAATTTTGCATGAATATTACGAAGAGGTCGGGTCAACATAATAATATAGGCTACATATTATCACGCTATCTCCTACGGGGGAGGAGCTGTGATAATTTATAAAGTTTAACGCTGGTAAAACCGCGGGGCACAGCTAGTAAATACAATATGTACAGACGCCAGCACATCCAGCTACCCCAATTCTTTAATTGTGTCTTGCCTCTTTAATTGTTGTATCTAGTTTCTTAACTTTTTCTGCCTGAATATAATATGTCTTAAGGGAATAGAGTGCAAAAACAAGTAAATAAATAGTGTTAACGCCCGTTTCTACACGCTAGACTATCTTTACACCGGATTGTCTTGTTTAAGCAGAAGCCGCAAATTTAATAGGTAGTCGGATGGATAATATTTCTATCTGTATTATGGCTTAGCCTCGCACTAACTTTGTTTAAAACTCCAATTAAGACCACAGCAATGAATCATAATTATCAACTCAGATCCGTGCCTAGTAGCGAGAAAAAACCAGCCCAGAACAAAGTAATGAACTAAAAAGTCTGACAACAAAATGACTACCCTAAACAAAATGTTGTCATATTAAAAGCTTTCTCAATAGAAATATTAAAAATGCAATGAAATTCTAGCGCCGTAGATTGTCTTACAGAACCATCTGCATGCCAAAGAGATGATATTCAAAGTAGACGGCGGCATTTTAAAATATGTATAGTGAAAAATGGATGCTTCCGTAGTTCTGAAGCTGTTTATTGTTAGTCCATAAATATAATGTATAGAGGCAAATTGCCTGGTTTATTGAATATTAAATTATGTTACTTAGCTATAAATATGAGTCATTTTATGTAGATGGGCTTGTTTAGTTCTCTACGGTATTGTTTAAGAACATCAAAAGATGTTGCCAAATTGAATAAAAACAGATTACTGTCATTCAAGTTCCGGTGATGTCGCTAAAAGTTTTGGTCCTGTCAATACTTGTTACTTTTGACGTTTTACGAATTACATTTTGGGATTCTTCGTTAATTAAATATTCTTTGCTTGTTTATACTTAAAAATAAAAAATTCGAATATAGGTACGTGAAAATATTGATCAATGTTATAAAAGAGTGATACTCATAACAAGAATTTTAGATTTATATTATACTAGAAAGTCCACAAACCACTTTACTTATTAAATATTATAATTAATTTATATCAATCTTTCAGCTGATATTAGACAATTGTAAAGCAGTGCAAACTTTTTGCTTTTCTTTTTTTATATAAGAGGGCGACAAACGAGCAAGAGGGTTACCTGATGGTAAGCGATCACCGCCGTCCATGTACCCTCGCAACACCAGAGGAGTCACGGAAGTGTTGCCAGCCTTTAAGAGTCAGCAAACAAGTGTTGCTGACCCTTCCCCCCACTCCGATGAGCTCTATTGAGAAAGCTTTTAATATGACAACATTTTGTTTAGGGTAGTCATTTTGTTGTCAGACTTTTTAGTTCATTACTTTGTTCTGGGCTGGTTTTTTCTCGCTACTAGGCACGGATCTGAGTTGATAATTATGATTCATTGCTGTGGTCTTAATTGGAGTTTTAAACAAAGTTAGTGCGAGGCTAAGCCATAATACAGATAGAAATATTATCCATCCGACTACCTATTAAATTTGCGGCTTCTGCTTAAACAAGACAATCCGGTGTAAAGATAGTCTAGCGTGTAGAAACGGGCGTTAACACTATTTATTTACTTGTTTTTGCACTCTATTCCCTTAAGACATATTATATTCAGGCAGAAAAAGTTAAGAAACTAGATACAACAATTAAAGAGGCAAGACACAATTAAAGATTTGGGGTAGCTGGATGTGCTGGCGTCTGTACATATTGTATTTACTAGCTGTGCCCCGCGGTTTTACCAGCGTTAAACTTTATAAATTATCACAGCTCCTCCCCCGTAGGAGATAGCGTGATAATATGTAGCCTATATTATTATGTTGACCCGACCTCTTCGTAATATTCATGCAAAATTTGAAGTAAATCCATGCAGTACTTTTTGAGTTTTGCCCGGACATACATACAGACAAACAGATACACAGACAAAAATTCTAATAACTGGACTGGCGTGATCTACAATCGATATCGAAGCCAAAAATCGGCTTCGATATCGATTGTAGATCACGCCCTAAGTATCCGTTTTTTTAAATATTAAATGTACAGTTTTGGCTTTCATACGATTTTATTATATGTATAGATAATTGAAGAAGCCAAACATAAGCTTAAATTTCAAGTAAGACGCAAATGTTAGAATAGCCTAGAGGTGAATCACCAGTGAGTGGCATGTTCCCATTTCCTATGAAATTGTTGACTTTGTATCTGTTAATGTTATACCTTTTATCGAAAGGGAATATATGTAGGCAAGGTTATATTATTACGAACTTTACAAGGTAGAAAATTATACCTCCTACATTTTGAAATTTGTTAAATAAAATCATTTAAACGAACGTGGGGTGGTACTGTTTGAACTAATACTGTAGAGAGCTGTTTTATAACCGTTATTGCTGATTTTCCAAAGATTATATTGGCCATATACCTTTTTTATACAAACATATATACTACTTACCTAATAGCCTAGCATGAGACGTTGGCTAAAGACCCGATAGTATGCCTTTGCTACCTTGGAAGTCAGGCAGGCGTGGTCAGGTGTGGGATGCGACGTGCGTCAACACCTTGGCGCCTGCTCATTTACGAAACACTAAATAGCGTTGGTGTTCCTTTGGCGAAAAAGGTCATACGGCGTAAATCTCTTGTATAAATTTCTGTGGCTTTTTATAACCGTATACTAAAAGAGATTCACAAGTCAAGTTGCATGATGGACACATTCCTATGTGCTATTGTATACTATTATAAAGTCATAAAGTAAAATTTTATGTATTCGCGAAATAATTACTATTTTATTCTCTTAAAACCTATTGAATACTACTTATTGACATATACCAATTATTATCACTAGCTAAAATGAAATACGTAACCTGTCTAACAATCGTTATGTTCGTGTTTAGTGGTAAAGTCGACATAGTAAATTGAAAGATGTCTATTTAATATAATTTGATTATAATAGTGCTTCATTAAATACGAACTCAGGTAAAAACTAAATTGTAAACATACTTGTTTTATTAGGAACTTTTACTTGTATTGACATAAAAGCTTTGGTACTAAACTTAAACTTTTATGTAATTACCTTATTTACAACTATATTATATGAACGAACTAATCCAGTAAATCCGACAGTTCATTGAATTTAGTTTATAGCATTTGAAAGGTAGAAATTATATATTCAAACGTCGCTTTAATCGAAGTTCTCAAAGCACTTTCCGAGATAGGAGGAATTAGCGTTAAGTCAAAATTTGAAATACGTCTAGTTTGTGTATCAAAGTATCATCTGATATTATAGGCGCTCATAGCTAGATGCTCTCACCGATCTGTAAGTGATCGGCGAGGTTAAGCAACTAGTCTCGCGGTCAGTCCATAGATGGGTGACCGCCAAAGTGGTTTAACTTTTGAGCGTCCCCGTGCTTCGGAGGGCGCGTTAAGCTGTCGGTCGCGGTTGTATTAATAAGACAACAGTAGTGCGCGGCAAACGTTTCTTGTGAAACGCACGGTGGTAGATGAGCATCATTCAGGTGATAAGGATGAAATTTCCACTTTTGGCGAGAGAGTGTGTGGCGGAATGTGGCGGTAGGTACAAGCTCGAACAATTCTTTTGAAGGAATACTATAAGTAAGTAATTATCCGATATACATAATATCGGATACTTTCTTACTTATAGTACGGAAGAACTTTCTATTGGTGGCAAAAGATACGATGTTATAACTACATAGTTATAACATCGTATCTTGTGCCACCAATAGAAAGTTCTTCCTTACACCCTAGTAAATTAAAGACCTTGTACGGAACGGCATGAGCCATACTTAATAAAATGTAATTTGAGGCTGTGGAATGAGCTCTCCGCTATTGTTTTCCCAAGAGACTACAACATGAGATCCTTACAAAAGGAGTGATATGGTTTCTATACGGTTTGCAAGGATATGCTTCAGGTGTTTCAAGCATACATTGATCCCTTTCACTTATGTGGGCCGTATGGTAGTTGTATAAAATCCATGCATTTCTCCCTATTGCATAATTAATTTCGGGTGTACAATATCTAGCGTACAATGCTACCACACTCTACGCGACTCTAGTACTATGATTACTGATCTACTACTAGCACTAAATGGGAAGAAATATTTCAGTGCACAACGAAAATAATATTCATGAATAGCTCAATTACGAAAATAATAATAATGTCCTACTAGCCGAATTTTGGCCACGGCAGCCAGGCTCAATGAAGACTAGCCATCTATTCGGGACATATTATAATGCACAAGTGAGTGCGCAAACACAGGGGCACTTTCTACTCCATCACTCTCATGATCCGATGGAACGATTAGCGACACGACAGGAGCTCAGGTACAGGAGTGACGGCTTTACGTGCTTTCCGAGGCACGGGGGTGTAATACCACCAACTCCCAGACTACAGGGGAAGCTGAGAAATTTTTCTTTTTACAGAATAATCCCAAAACCAATTTTGATCCGACGCAAGATTTGATCCTAAAACCTCGTTATCTGGAACACGCTACCGCTAGACCAATGACGCAGTCAAACTATGGAAGTATAAAGGTACTAACATAATACACTTCAGATAATCCATTAATACTTGAATATATATATATATATATATATATCTAGGGACAATGTCACACAGATCATCCTAGCCCCAAACTAAGCAAAGCTTGTACTATGGGTACCAGGCGACGATATACATACTTATATAGATAGATAAATACTTAAATACATAGAAAACATCCATGACTTAGAAACAAATATTCGTGCTCATCACACAAATATTTGCACTTACCGGGATTCGAACCCAGGACCAACAGCTTCGTAAGCAGGAGCACTACCAACTAGGCTGCGGTGACCGTCGATGTTGTGGTCCTACGACCAAGTTTGTCAGGACTCGATCCCTATCGAGGGGAGGAGGGTCAACAACGAATGAATGGTTTGGTTCCATGAGTGTAGCATAGTTATAATTACCCATTGAGATATAATGTAGTTCGTTGTGCAATGATATATTCCTTCCATTTGGCGCTAGTAGTAGATCAGTAATCATATTACTAGAATCAAAGCCTAGCGTGGTAGTACATAGTACATAATACGAGTATCTCAATGTTATTAGGATCAAGTAGGCCACATGTGTGTTCTGAACTTGGAATGGTAAAAAAATAATCATGAAGAATTTAACTAAACCTTTAAACTATGCAACTCGAAAAACCGCTTTAACAAATACTTTGCTAAAAATCTTGCAAGTATAGTTGATGCTACATCAGTATATATGTACACTAGCATAGCAAAAACCGCCTCACTCTTTTGTTAATAGAGCTGTTAAATAAAGCTGCCGTCTTACCGATGTAATGTGGTGTCGACTCTACAAGACGAAGCAACTCATTTAATCTAAAGAAAACAAATCGTAAACATAGATTTCAGACAAGTTTTTAAAAAGAACTTTACACTAAACGCAGTATAAAATGATTTTGATAAAAATAACATTCTATATGGCGTTTTGATTTGTAGTTAAATCATGATCATAACATACTCTGAAATTGGATGAATCAAAAGCGGTTTAAACTTTCAAGTCTTCTTTATCATGGTCCTAAATTTAGTAGATGAGCTAAGTGTACGTCGCAAACTTAGTTCTATTGTCATCCTATTTACACGTGGTAGACTTAACAAAAAAATATAGCGATGAAGTTAAATATAGATCCTATAGCGTTGGAATTAATCGTAGTTATTTATGATGCCTCTTCTGGTGAGAATATGAAAAAATATGTTGTACTTTTTTGTACGTGGGCTGGTTGCCTTCAATAAGTGAAGTATTAAACCTGATTCCGGATTTAGAATCCAAAAAAAATACCAAGCTCATTTAACATTCATCCGTGAGCCTGGGTGACTTTTGAAAGGGTTTTGGTAGTTAGATTTAAAAAATATGTTGAACTTTTTAATATAAGCTTTTAGCTTCCAAAATCAGTAGTTATGAGAAAATTTAGTTATTGTTATAGGGAAACATCAACAACCTATTTTTGAAAAAAAAACCTAGACAGATTTGGGGCAACTACGGTGTTCAATCACAGGCAAACTACAAGACTGATTAGCCGGATATGCACGAGATAGCACATATGTGGGTCACCACGGGAGGTCTCTCTTTTGTCGCTCAGATAACCTTAGGCAGCAATAGCAACAGCGATTCGACCGGGTATAGATTGAGCCTAGACCCGATCGGATTACATGTTCTCCAAGCTACGTGGTTATAACACCACCAAGTATTAGACTCCAGCCTGCTATTGGGCATTTTTCTTGTCAGAAAAAACTGAAGTAATCTTTTTGTCCAGTGATGGGACTTAATCTAGAAATTCTTGTAACACTCAAGTAAGGTTAAAGGTTCTTTGTTTGTTCAGGAGTAGGCTGTAAATTCAGAGTAGATATGATAATAATACTATTTGAAAAGTTCGTTTGCAATAAAACAAAGTATAAAAAACACAGAATAATACAATGATAGTATGGTTTTAGCGACTCATAATGGTGTATTTATTTTTTATTTCGTGTATTCGTATCAATTTATTTAAAGTATTTGCCTAATTATTGCTAAGAAAGCTAAATATAAAATTAAATAAAATATGGAATTTTGACTATAATGCTAATATAAAGTAAACTAACTAACTAACTAAAGGCAATCCAATAGGCGCTCCATATCGGTCTCAAAAGGTCTCGTGCCCAGAAGACTGGCAGCATTGCCACGTTGTATGGCAATGCTTAGGTATTTGTGTGTTTGATTTTCAGTCCTTAACTTTCAATAATTACAGTTCTTTTTAACCCATTGAATATTCATTATAATACTAGATCACAAATAGAAAAACTGTCCGGCAAATTAGAAAATATAACGGGCAACTACAGACAACGTACATTTAAACATTGATTACATTCTACTAACACGTAATGTTTATATACAGAGTACTGAATACACATTTCACGTTTTGGTGCATCTTTGGAAAGCAATCTTTACTGTTTCCGATCGGCCGACAAATTGTACCGAGTGAACACGGTACAGCAATAAGAAAAAGTCTGTCTAACGAGCCTTCGTTCCGGGAATCGCTTCAGGAATTGCAATCCTGTCTTGATTAGACCAGTAATGAAAATTGGGTCTCCAACGAAATACTAACGATTTAGGATCATCCTATACTACAGTTCTGCTCTCAGTACTCTCTCGATTGCATAATGCATTGAATGAAAACATAAATAAGCCCAAATAATGATTTCGTTTTGGCTTGCAGCCAGCCATATCGGATAGATACTGGTTTACTTATCTAAAATTCTCTTTTTTTTCGACTTTTATGATTTAGACTCATCATAAAGACTGAATCCTATGTTTATTGTATACGTATCTGTCTCTCTAATCTAAGGGATCGTCACTTCAAGGAAATAGAATCCATATCGGATAGATACTGGTATACTTATTTAAAATTCTCTTTTTTTTTCAACTTTTATCTTTTTGAGACATCATAAATAGGGGAAAGACTGAAACCTATGTCTATGTCTCTCCTGTCTAAAGGAACATTGATTCAAGAAGGAAGACTTCATGCAGTTTTAAATTATTAATTAAAGATCATGATATTGGTGGAATAGAAAGTGCCCCTGTGTTTGCGCACTAGTCTCCATTGACACTGGCCGCCGTGGACAAAATTCCGCTAGGAGGACTTTATTTATTATAAAATACTACACTAGTACCAGTGGGAACCTCTTTTGGGGTATGAACCTTGGCTCATTAAAGGCTCGGTTTCCAGGGATATTTTGAGTAACTGTCGCTCTCATTAGTATTTGATGACGCGGGCTGTTCATTTCGTTGCGGGATCCAAGACAGTTAAAGCGATTCCCCGGGACATGCCTGAGCGTCACCGCTCAGTGTCATTTCATTGTGTGCCACTGTTGATCCTGGCTTACAGGAGTTGCAGTGGTGGGTAAGAGGGAGAGACTAGTCCCTGTTCATTCGATTGAGGATTGATAAGAATGCTAACTAAGAGTTATAAGAAGCGATAGTGCTCGCGGCGTATCCGCGGTCATTCTCTATGTCTCGAAAGTTTCTATCAAGTATATTTAAATGGTTCACATCGTTTAATACGTTCCTGGTACGACAGTATTTACTGGAGAGGACATTCGGAGTGCAATTGACGGGACCACCAAGAGACTTGGATTTGTTGCTGTTAGTACGTGACTCAATGGTCGAGGAACAAAGTCAATCAAAAATACGGTTCCAGAATACTTAAACTTCATCAGTATTTTCATATTGTTCCCATACTGGTACTTTTTTGTTGGTATACTAAATTTATTTCTTGATTCTAGAGAGGTATTAAATTCATTGTTTATTGCACAAAAAATATTTGAATGTATTATATTAACCAAATGACGACCATTGGTGGACATAGGCCTATTTAAGTATATCCACAATGGGCTGTATTAAGTGATTTCTTCATCAATTATGTTTATATACAGGTCGTCCTAGTAGCGGACCTGGCCACGACGCATCTTTCAAACAATAATCCCGAATTATTGTATATTATTATTTAATATTAGAGAGAATCTTCGGAAACATCAAAATAACAAGCTTTTAGCCAATTGCAATTTGTCCTATTGTAAAGACACCGAAATTATGAAACGGTCGAAAGTGAAAGGGTAATAGCCAAATTATGTATATCTAATATTATTTATAAGACAATGTGGCCGTTTTATTTAAAAATGAAAATTAAGGGGAATAAATTCCTGTGTCACGGGGTACTTTACATAACATTCAAAACTCAGAAGAACTAATTATGGGTCACACAAATAGTTATCCTCTGTGGGAATCGAACCGGGAACACCAAGTTGCAAGGTAACTGACTTAACCGCTGCGCCACAAATTCGATAAAAGTATCAGGGGAACAGAGTTTAAGCTGAGTTATTATAATACGTCATTATCACTTTATTTTTAAACGACTTTAAATAGAAAAAGTTTATTAATTCATCTGTATGTCCATTTTTACATGTTTGGTTTCTTAATTATTTGTGTGATATTTTGATTATTATTCGATGGGTAAGGCGGCCAGAATGGTTGTCGAATAGGTTATTATGACGAAAAGTTAAAGTTGACACTTTATTTAAAAAGCAGTAATTATTTTTCTGAAGGAAATAATTCCAGACATGCTATATTTGCCGCTTAACCCGCTACCACTAGACAAACGCAAAGGTAGGCAGAATTTAACAACTGGTTAGACAAACGGTCCGTAGTTTGAATATAAAAACCGGGCATTAGAGCAAAAGCTGCAAAGTCATTTTTTGTCACAAACGACGTTGGACCCAATTTTTTGAACAGTCAAAAAATACCATTTGTCTCAAAAAGTGATTTAGCAGGTTTATGCTTTATACTGACACGTACCTAACCAAGTTTGTGAACTAACGTGAATTAGTCACATGGTTTATACTACGAAGTGAAATAAGGTTTTGATTACGTGTATCTATTAAGGGGAAGGATGTTTGCGTCGCAGTAGTGTTGAAATGTAAATATTGAGACCCTGGTTAAAGGTCATGTTAATGTATAATCGTATTTTTTGTAGCAGAGGCATTTTTAATAGCAGATCAAAGTCACGAAATAGGCCGTGTTAAATCCCTGTCCGCTGAAGACATCGTAAATCTCGGTCCTCCGTCTGATCTATCTCCAGACGTTTTGGCATGGATGTAGTATCTGATTATTGGAGTGATGGTATATAGAAAGCAGTTTTATTTGAATACAAATTATTTTGGTCGCTCGCAGCTGATAATAATACGAAAAGGGCAAGGTCCGAAGTATCCTAAACCGGCGACCATGTATGAAGAATGTGATTACAGTATACGATGTAAAAAGGTGTCCAAAGATCACGACAAATCGAAATCCGTTATCTCTGCCTACCTCCTGAAACAAGCGTGAGTCTTTGTATGTATGATACTAGCTACCATTTTGTAATTTAAATTATTTTGTAATAAACAGTTGAGTAATACTTTTTTATTTGATTTTTGATTCATATAATATCAATAGAGTAATCCTACTTGCAAGACTACAACTTCATCTGTTAACAATATGAAAATTAAACCTAGTCTCATCGAAGTTTAATATAAACATAATATGAGCTTAAATGAGGTAATAGCTGAAGGTATCAACCAACCCACAATATTTGCTTTAGTATATTAAATCAGAATTCTAAATAACGCTTAATCTAACTCTTGGGTATTAACATATACGTGTACTTCCCAACCTCAAAATTAAGCTGTAAATCCCAATACAATATTAAGCTTAAATAATATAGAATGATATTATATAACTTGCCTATCAACTGGATTTGACTAAAATTTTCCGTATATATTTCAATGCTAGAATTCAAATTAATCTTACGGTCAAGTTAATAATTTTAATATCTAAAATTGCCCAGAAAGTTTTACCGCTGCATGAGAATAATTGAGCAAAAAACTTAGGTCCTGCTGGGGGCAACTCAAAAACAACGCAAATATAATATTTGTGGGCAGTAATGTGACGCTACGCTATTTCGTGCACTACCTTATTTCTCTTTTTTTCCGTTGAACCACTAGTCAGTGTACGGTGTTATAGTTCGGCAAAAAAGAGGAAAGGGGTTTGGAGCTTTTATATACAATGCTTACGCAATTTGAAGTAAACTTAAATATTAATTCCCAAGTACGTAATACATATCACATTACTCTAAAATTAAACTTTGCTTTAGACACGAGGAACATAAAAGCCTTGATGTATTCAAACTTATATTTGCTTTGAACTGTAAACAATATGAGACCTCGTTCAGTCGCTCAACTCGAATCGTGCGAGATAAAGAAAAGTTGTCCAACAATACTCTTTGTTTCAAACCCTTGCTAAGCGTTACGTGGGACGACGAAAAGGGATGAAATTGAGCATTTCTTGTAGGCATCATAGTATTAATTAATCACTAAAAGAAGTTTTGTTTTTTTTGAAATCTTTAAAAATAAAAAATACAAGACCTCGATCGTTGATAAACGTGTTTTGTAAAATTCATCAAAGCAAACCACACTTACTAGTAGAAGTTGCCTTTCGTTAGATTTGCGAGGGTGAGTGCGATACTCAACAATAGAATCATTTGATTTTCATAGCATACCTTAGGTAGTTTTGATGGAAAAGGGTTCGATGAAGCGAAGTTTCGTCACACTTACTATACAAAGAACGCAAACTAGATATGCGAACTATGGCTGCGAGTTACGAATACGAAAGGTGACGCGATTCATAATCCTATGGATTTTTCCAGTCTCTAACACTTTCAGTAACAGTCCGTCGACAGGAAGGTTGTGGTGTTATACACCTAGCCTTTGTCAGAAAACTTGGTCCTGAACCCAAATTCTCCCCAATTATTTCAGAATGCCATTTTATTGAATGTCAGGAAATAATAGTGCATATGTGTTAGCACATATAGCATGTGGACTTAAGTCTCGTTACAGGCGATTACTAGTGTGACTAACAAGGTTATATAGTCTCCATTCAAAATTTTATAAAAATATTTTCATAAAAAAATGTAGTATTCAAACACCGCTTTTAGCCACAAAGTGGGTAACCCTCAATAATTAAATATCCTCATAAAAAATACAGTGTGCAAATCCCGCTTTTAGGCACAAAGATTATATATACATTTGTCATATTGAAACACAAATAGTGTTTAGGATAAATGTTGGCGGAAATTTAAGAACTGCAATCTACCCACAAAACTAAACAAAAAGAAAACACTTTTATAAAACATGAAAAGCATTTGTTCTTTGTGTCTCTATACAAAATGCGTCAGCTGCCAACCTTTTTGCGTCGGAGGTTTACTCTTTTTTGTGTTTTACAAGGTGTTGTCCTACACATTGTTCATTTTTAAAGATAAATTAAGCTCCTTTAGTTACGTCCATTATTTATGATACACCATATGTATACTTACAAGGTTTTCATAATCAAAATGTCATTCGAAAGACATCCACTGATGATTAAGCTGGCCCACTAGAAGCCACTGGATGCGGCTAGCGCAAGGCATTTGTGGAGATGTTGGGGTTAAGGTCCCCTCAAAAAAATCATCGGACCATTTTATATGGGATCTGCCCACGTTGAGTCATCCGGTTCTAGAAAGTATTGTCTGTCAAAATTCGTTGTTAAAAATTGATATGAGATTAAGAAAAACATAAAAAGTTATCCATTTGTTTTTAACCCCCGGCATAAAAACGATGGTGTGTCTGGCTATGGTATCGGAGCTCCCAAACGGTTAACCGATTTCAATTAATTTTTTTCTGTTAGAAAGGTGGCTTAATCTAAAGTGTTTTTAGCTGGGTTTTATAAAAATCTCTAAAACCGTTCAAAAGTTACAGCCATTTTTATAGTTGGAGTCGGGGGTTATCTAGTGGTTAGTTAATCTCGTTTGTTCGTCATCTTTTTTTTATTTATAGAGGTTTCGTACTCAAATTGTTATAATTAACTAATTTTAGCTGTTCTTCTGTCTGAGCGGGCTGTATCTTATAAACCATTAGACATTTGAAATTTTCAAAGAATGTATATTTGTTTGTCTTTCACAGAATTTGACTGTGTGTGTATGGTGTGCGTGTGAGTGCTGTGTGTGTGTGTGGATCAACTTGAAAAATACATAAAAATCGTGTATCTTCAATAATAGAGGAATGGAATTAAAAACCGTAATGTCTTTAAAGTTGTGAGCCAAGATTTCGATATTTAAAGCATTTTTTTCCTTTGTCTGTCTGTCCGTTATACCTGGTCTGTTCAACCGTGAGTTTCTCCTTCATCCCAAATAGAAAAAAAAAAAAGGTAAATGGAGTGTTCAAAAACGTTCCATTGGTTTGCAAGTGTTGTACTCCTGATGAATAAATAAGACTTAGTTGTATTTAGAGTCATAATCGGGACTTGGTGAGACTTGGTGCTTTTCTATTCATTGTCATCTTGCTCTAAGTAAAGGGTCGCTAAGAGCGAAATCACTAACTTGGTAAGATAAAATATAAGCAGACATTTATGTGCAACAACTAGTTTATATAACTCTTAAATTTCATAGTTGTTAATTGTGAGGGGGTATATATGCTCCAAAGCTTTTTGGGAACACTAAGATGCGTAAGAGTTGTATAACTTGAAAAATAGTATTGTAGTTTATATTCGAGCAAGGAAGGATATAACTGACGCAAGCCGCTACAGGATGTCACGTACTCCAGTCACAACAACCTAGCGCGCTCACCTCACTTACAGTTGACTGGTCTGACACACCGAAATACTTACTTACTTATCACAAAGGCAGTGTTTACCCTAGTGTCAGAGTTGTTCAAGTCGCCCAGTAGGCCTCTGACATGGTTTTACGACTGTTGCCTAATAGGTACCACCGAGACCGACAGTTTAACATGCTCTCCGAAGCTCGAAGATGCTCAGAAATTGAACCACTTTGTCGGTCACCCATCTATGGACTAAACCCAAGCCTAGTTGCTTAACCTCCCAATCAGCCGCCGGTGAGAGCTTCTAGCCATGACCGAAATAATTTATATCTATAGTCTCTGATACAGTTTACCCCTTTGTAATTATAAAGTGATTTTTAACGTTAACGTAAACAGGAACCTCCTCAATGTTTCCTTTTTCAATTTATTTCCCCATTAAAAATCACAATCACAAAAATAAACCGACATCCTTTGATAGCATATACAAACATTGTTTAATTTTCGAATCAAAGAACGTAAAATACCATAATTCAGTAAAAGAATAACAGAAAAAAATGCCAATACGAACGCAGGTCAAATGAAAAACAAAGTTAAATTTTAGTCACAAAAATAAGTAGCAACAGTAAATTCCCTTACATTGTATTGAAGGATATATTTTCAGGAAAGCAATAATAAGTTTGTATTGCGTGTCTTGAGACAGTAAAGACATTTTGTTTAGTTACAAGACGGTACTAGTTGGCACTGTGTGACACTTGCCTAGAAAATGATGCGATAAAGAGGATTATTATTAGTTTATTATAGAAATTGTATGGCAGTTGTAATTTACTGTATAAACAACTTTTTTATGGTTATTTGGTTTGCGAAGAATTATAAGAAAGAAGCAGTTTATAAGTGCACAAGTAGTCAACTTCATATACTTTTAAAAGTAAGGTAATAAGCTTAAAAAATACCTACATATAAAGACGGAGGGGCTAGCAAGCTCCTAGTTGCTCAAAAATGGTTTCTGGAGTTTTAGTTTTTTTTGGTTTAGTTAGAGTTAGTTCATCATGTCAGCCGAATAACGACTACTGGTGGAAAAAGGCCTCAAAATATTTCCAAACGGGTTGGCGATCGCAGTGCGAGGGCCATAGTTAGTTAGTTAGTTGGGCGATAGGTTTCCGCACTTAGCCTCTTAATTGGGCCATTGTGCGTGATACTTGTTTGGCTACTCGAACCATTTTAGTTCCATCCAGAAGTCCAGGAGACCACGAAAGCATGGCTTGAGGGCCTACTGCAGTGTCTTCGGATCATTCAGGAACTTTGCCCGTTGGTAAGCAACACTCTTGCAGTGTAGCAGTACGTGCGAGGGCCATAGTAAACAGAGCGAAGCTGCTGCCTGTTTTCGGGGAGATATTACCCCGAGACGAATTTAAAGCCCTCCGCGGGAGAAAAGGCGATGGTAAAATCCTTTCCGTCCATTCAAGAGTTTTCGTAACTAAGAAATTATAATTGACTAATGTCACCTCTCCGTTGTATTTTATACACTTTGTGGCTGCAAACCTCACAATATCGTCCTTTCACCTTATTTGCGGTCGTTTTGTTTCATTTCAATCAGTCAATTAATTAAAACTAGAGATCGCACTTTATGTGATTTTCGACCATTAAGTTTAATACATTCTAATATAACTATTGTAAAATACTTTAAAGACAAATAATATTCATCTGTTCTCCGTTTCGACAGTCAGGTTGTCATCTCTGCTCAATCTGTCTGTGTGTAATGATTGCTTTTATTAAAATAATTTACTTATAATACCTATTATATAAAAATATCTGCATTGCGAATAATGCTATAAAATTTTTTTTTGAAATATCTGCTTTCCGCACTCCTCTATACGAACTTTAACTGTTTCTAATTTTCAATGATTAATAATTTTCTTAAAAAGGGGAACTCAATTATACTAAATATTTTGTGACAGCTAAAACTTTGCCATCTGATCTCAAACTAGGCAGAGCCTGTTTTATAGCAACCATACAACTGATAAACATGCATAAATATGTACAGTAACAGCCAGAAGTCGACTAGCAATCTCACAAAACCGTGGCATAGCAATATTAGTTGTACTTATGACCTTCTTCTATAAGAACGTTTGACAACACTACACATTGGCAACTTGTTGCCCGCTTATGATTGTTATTACAAATTTCAATAAGTATCGTAAGCGTTACGGTGGCTAAAGTGGTTAGCACTGTGCCTCGCATGGCGAACGTTCGGGTTCGAGTCTCACACCAAACATGAAAAATATTTTTTAAGTATTAATGTGAAATAAGAATGCCGATTTGCTAACAAATATGTTAAATATTCCACAACTAAACGAAGATTCTTTCGTTTTACAATTATTTTCAATCTTAGCGTCGTTATTACAATATGAGGGTAGATTTGAAACAAAGTGATAAGTTCACTTTGTAAATATACCTTCATATTTTAACTACTTTACTAGTTCACATAAATTATTCCACTATTCGCTGTTGTTGGTTGGTGAACATAGTTACGAGCGTTTGTGTTATCTTGTTGCTGCTATTTTAGTATTCTTCTGAATTCAATATGCAGGCTAATATCAGTATTGAAGCCAAGGCAAATATTGTGGCCCTATATTCGAATGGCCTTAATATATCTCAAATATCGAATGAAACCGGCTTATGCGTAAGCTTATTTTTTTAATTTTATGTGATGATACGATACCTACAAAATATAATGGTAGATTAATCGCGTGTTGCAAGTGTGTAATATATTTTTTTTTTTTTAGAGAGAGACTGTTAGTCGTTGGGTGAAGAGATTTGAGGAAGAAGGTAGCCTGAACAGTCGTGAGAGGAGCGGAAGACCACCTCTTATTAGCCAGCCTCAGCGACGTTATATGGTAGCGGAATATGAGACGAATGGTTTCATCCCAACAAGGCGTTTTGCCGATGAGTTCGGCACATCAGTACGCACCGTTCGCCGCATACTCCATGCCGAAGGTCTTCATCACCGAGCGCCAGCTAAGAAACCATTTTTAACCCAACGGCATAAAGAGGAGAGGTTAAGTTTTGCCCGGGAATATTTGGACTTTGATTGGGAGACGACAATATTCACCGACGAAAAATCTTTTAAATCGTGCCAAAAAGGAAGACTGCATTTGTGGCGTAAAAATAACACGCGTTGGTCTGAAGGCAATGTCAGACCAAATACGGAGTCAGGCAGAATCAGTGTGAATATGTGGGGGTGGATAAGTGCTCAAGGGCCCGGTGAATTAAGTTTTATACCGACGCGAGCCAATAGTGTCAACTATGTGGAAGTGTTGAACGATATAATGTTGCCTACGGTGCGTAATATCTACCCCGCAGAAGACTTGAACGAGATAAGTTTTGTGCAAGACAATTGTCCTATACACCGTGCCAGCATTGTTCGCGAATGGTTTAGCAATCATCCGGAAATTAAAGTTATTCCTTGGCCAGCTCGGTCCCCTGACTTAAACCCCATAGAAAATATATGGGGTTTAATGGTGCAAAGATGGGAAACTCGGGACGAGAGATGCCCTGAGCTACTCGCATCCCATTGCATGCAGTTATGGGATAGTTTGCGCGGCACAAATATCTGTGCAAATATTGTGGCGTCTATGCGTCGACGTCTGATTAGCTGTATCGAGGCTAACGGAGGTCACACGAAATATTAAAAATCCTAAACAGGTAGGGTAATTTTGTGTCAGGGGACATAGTGTCCGTAACTTTAACAAATTAATATTTATATTATTGTAATATTGAGGTTAAGTTTCAATCCTCTTTTCATTGAGAAAATGAATAATTAAGCTATAACCTCTTAAATTATATCAGAATTTTCATAATATCTATATGTAACCTAAAATGTGTTTTTTAACATTCAATACTATAGTAATAACATAAGTAAGTGTAAAGGATTTCTTTTATATAAAAAATATTACAATGTTACCATATCAAAATTAGTTTCATTTATTATCATATTATAATAATAAATTACCTTTATTGTAATATCTATTTTTTCAAGGTAATTTACTAAAATAAATTACTAAAACATAATAATAATAATTATATAAAACATAAAAAACTGGCCCAACTCGGATTCGAACTCACAACTATCCCGATCACATTAGCGAGAGCAGCCTCGTTACCGATCTAGCTAATGTTAACTTATATTCACGTGTTAAAATTTTGCATTACTAGGAAAAAAATAATCGACGGCGATAAAAAAAACAAGTTACTGATATTGTCATCCTTGTCTAGCATTGACCACATCTATAACTACTCGTAGCGATGCTACACGACATGTTAATTTGTTAGCGTTGGAACATCGCTTACACGGATAAATATGCGTGTGTGTATAGGCGCCGCAGCCCGCAGGCGATAATGGCCATTGCGGTGTAAGTGGACTTCTGGCCGTTGACTGTACATATATCTTACATACATATCATTAAAAAATTACACCCATACAGAAGCTTGGGTTTAGGCTCTTTCACAGAAGTCGTCTTAAAAGAATGTTGACTTAGACCATACGTTAATATCACGTCTAAACGGCTGGAGCGATTTTAGTAAAATTTGGTATGGTGCTAGCTGGCAAACTTTATTAATACATAGGCTATAATTTATAAAGTTTATAGCGGGCCAAACCACGGGGCACAGCTAGTCAATATATAAAAGTCGTATTTCATTTTTACATGTAAGGCCGGCCTTATAGTCACGATGACAGATACTTGACCCGACACTTTGTGACCCCATTCTTTCATGAAAATGGTTTGTAAACCATTCTAGATAGGGTCGCTACTTATTCTAGTGTGTTCTATATTTAAATGGTACGCCTTTCCAATTTGCAGTTTATATAGTGTGAAATAAATAGGAGGAAGGAGTTTCAAACATCCATACATTCATACTCACAAACTTTCGCATTCACATGTATAATATAAGTAGGATAGTAGAATCTAAGTCAGCTATCAAGTATAGTTATACCGTAGACTTGAGAATCCCGGGATTCAACCCATTATAAACGTATGATTTCAAATTTTGTACGGAGATACTACAGAATGCTCCATACTGTGGTATCTTGGTACAAAATTTACATTAAAGCATCTAAAAACAACACTCACGAAATTTCGTGGATGTTGTTTTTAATCAAATGGTAATGAGGATTTTGATGAAGACATAGAAAACTTTTACATTTATTCCAGTTATCTTTGTTTCTAAACTGTCATGCAAATGTGTTTTATAGACAAGAGATTTGAATGTTTTTTATTCGGCGCAGTGGTAAAGTTACATTGCCACTACTTCGTGGTGTCTTCGGGTTTCAGTTGGATAGATAGATCCTTTATTTGTATTAAATATGGTAAAGTTACGTAAGGTGTTCCATTTTTCAAAATCTCACACTTAACCAATTTACGGCATTTATGAAATTGATTTCCGCATTGGATAGTCACAGTACTTAAGTGATTTATTATACATATATTGCATGTTTGGAGACTCCTGCGACACTAAGCGTTATTAACGTATCTTTCTTATCACACAAATATTATAAAGGCGAAAGTTTGTGAGTGTGTGAGTGTGTATCATCATCATCATCATATCAGCCGAATGACGTCCACTGCTGAACAAAGGCCTCCCCCAAAGAGTGTGTATGTTTGTTACTTTTTCACGACTAAACGGCTGAAGTGATGTTAATAAAATTTGGTATGGAGTTAGCACCCCACATTAAAACAGGCTAAATGCTGTCTAAAGTTTAACGCGGGTAAAACCGCGGGGCACGGCTAGTATAGAAATAAACTGATCTGCAAATGCAATATTTTTGATAAAGCTATTTATTTAATAAGATGTTTATTTCTAGAAATCTTTAACGAGTATACATTTATTGAGAAAGAAACTCAAAACTTGGAAACAATACATTCCATTGTTTAGCGCGGATGAAACCTGCCATTGTGCGTTACGTCAAAAATCATTTTTTTTAAACAGAATACTTGAGAACTCCTCCCGAAAACAAACATACAATAAATCGTATATTATCTCTTTATACATACATATACCCGCGTCTGTTTCTTAGAGGGGTAGCGACAATAGCTGATTTCCATTTGTCAAGTTTTTGGACATAAATTGATATTTGAATATACTGTATAAAAACTGGCTCAAGATATTTTCGTTTTAAATAGAGACTATTTAAAACATGAACAATATGAACCATTTTTCAATTGTTTTAAATGGCTCTTTTCAAGGCTGTGCCGTAGGATAAGTCGAATGTAATAAAAAAGTTCTACAATAACTTTGCACGACGTTCAATAAGTTTAGAAAAAGAAGCTAAACGATTGGGCTACAACTTGCCTTAAAAGAACCAACTCGTTATCAAAATCTCAGACACTCACAGTCAGTTGGTCTCACCGGCTCGTAAGTGATCGGCGAGGTTAAGCACCTAGGCACGCGGTCAGTCTATAGATGGGTGACCGCCAAAGTGGTTTCATTTTTGAGCCTCTCCGTGCTTCGAAGGGCACGTTAAGCTGTCGGTCCCGGTAGTAGTCGTTAGACAACTGTTGATAAGCATGTTAGAGGCCTATTTAGCGGGTTGCACGCTAACATTAGGGTAACCACTGCCCATAAGGTAAAACAAATATTTTTTTAATTATCAAAATCATTTTAAAATCGTTAAACAACGTGTAAATCCAACCTTTCCACAGCCCTTAAAAGATTCGAAAAAAACGCTGAAACACTCATTGAAATAATTCCATTTGAAATCTACTAATATGCTTTATTGAAATATAAACAGAACCTTATTGATATTAATCTCTAAATAACTCGCTCGTACGTATTATTCATAAGTTCCAAAATCCAAAACCATTCACATAAAACTCTCCTAATTTATGCATTAATCATTCTGCGACTCATTTTCCTGCTTATTTTCTATTCAATGCTGCTTTCGTATGGAATTGCGTTTGTAAAGCTCGTACTGAATATACAAAGCTTTGGAAATATATAAATCGTATGTGTTTGTGTGAGTTTGCGGATACATAAAAAGATCTTATCAATGGGCAATCAAATTCACCCGGGAGCACTATTCATTTGTGCTATGTGTCAACACATTTTAATAGCGGCATGATTTCGGCTTTTGCGGCCTATGTCAGAAACTATCTATTACGCAGGAAACTATCATTACAGTGTATCTGTGACAAGACAGGTACTCTTTTTATTTCCTATAAAAAGTGAGTAACATGCCGGAATTTAACCGAGTCACCAGATGTAAGGCTAACGGTTTTACATGCTCTTCGAAGTGCGGATGTCTACGGGACGTGTATTTATCTAGCCGGCAATACCTACGTACTTAATACAAAGATATTGCCCGCCAAAAAAATACCTTTTCTTGCTCTTACCCTGAACATGAACTCACACCAGATTCAGCAGCAGTTACGCTACCGCTAGACAATATTTATAGTATAAAACTAGAACCACATTTTGAACAAAAAGCTATTTATATTATCGATGAAATTGCCAGATAAATATTTAGTAGTGTAATAGTAACTTTTCATAAAGGAAAGCACAAATAATTATTATTCTGGGACATTATTCACATACGCCCATCTGATCCCAAACTAAGCAGATCTTATACTATGGAACCCCGAGACTTGATATATTACATACACGACTCTTCTTTTGTAAATACATATTTATATAGATAATTACAGGGACTAACAGACATTATCATGCACACAAATAAATGGGTGCGAATCGAAGCCATGACCTGTGGCGTAAAAGGCAAGCATTTTGCAACCAAATTCAAAAACCAAAGTTATGTTAAATAATCCTTTCCAAAAATAAACAAGTCATTAAATATGAATTAACGAGATATAAAATCAACGTATCTTCAGTTTATCAAGCTAAATAGAAGAAAATTTACGAATATTATTCTCAGTGACTGTCACTGAATGGCACAGGCAGGCTCTGGTGTAACTGGCGGATTATATACTGTGCCTTAAGTTATAAGAGAGAGAGAGAACGGACAATTCTACCTATGAAACGATTACCAGAATTATTTAAGGACAACTTTCGCGACTCAGAGAGCTCGTAGACTTGCCAGTCCATCTATTTGGCTTCTTTCTTGATGTGTTACCTAGCCATTACATTACTATTACCATTATAAAAAGAAAACGACTGCATAATGAATGGTGAGAGCAGTCTCGGTTTTCGTCATTCTGTTCATCAATTACAAAAAAAAATCTTGTTCTTATTCCTTATTTTTCGTAGAAATAACATATAAAATGATTTTAAGAGAAGCTATTAATACAGGAAAACTTACGTATTCGAATTTTCTTGCAGCAATTAAGTTTTATTTTATTTATTAATAATTAGTTAGTGGTATCAAAACTAAAACGAGTATAACGGGGAGTAATTTAAAACATCCATATACGTACGCACTAATGTTATACCAAATACTTAAAGCGTTTATAAAGATATATTCTAATCTAATAAAAAACCCCAATACAGTTATTAAGGTTAGAATAGATAATATATATGACAATCTTGACGCTGTCAAATAGGTAAACATTACAACTAAAACGTGTTTCAAATTCAATCCCTACACCCGTTCTTTTGCGTCTTAACAAACTAAATATTTGTTTAATTATTTTGATCGTACAAACGTAAGATTACGTCCAGATTCATTAAAAGTTTGTTGATAAAACAATAGTAGGAATATATAATATAATAGCAATTGCTGTTTTTAATATTAAAAGACACAAAATATACGTATTTATTTTTGGTTTATCAATTATAACAGTCGATGTCTTTTATCGATTTAGTTTTAGACTGAGGCACATAAAATCGCTAATGGCTACTAACTTGAACTGCAATATTACATGAAAATAAGGTTTGCGTGATACCTACCATTAATTTTGTGCGTGAAAAGAACGGGACGAGGCATGTCAACGACGACTCTTTGAATCATAATAGATGCTTTATACAACGAGAATTATCGCTAAGACGTATTTTATGCTTAGCCTATTTCTGTAATTTGAGGTCGGTGGCATTTTTTGTGCTAATAAAATATTCGTATAACAATATAAGGTTGTATATGTTGGTTTTAGCATTGGAGGTAAAGAAATGAAAAGAAGTTTCCGGACGCTTCACGATTTATATAAGTGAGGCCCAATATGTCTTCTATTAAGCTCGTAAAAAAATAACGGCCTTCGAATTTGGAATGTTTTAACAATGTGGTGAAGGGGAACTCCCTAAAGAGCTTTACTTGAGCTAATGCGAGTTTTCTTGAATGTTCTAGGAATTCTAAATTTAGGAGTTAGGCACAACACAATTATGGGTTCGAGAATTATCTTAAGGCCTGAAACAATTATATAAAAAGAGCTTTATAGATATAAAGGGGAGCAGAACTACATACTTAAGTTGGTAGGTACATAAGTTGTTGGTTGTTTGTTGGTAGTACATTTTATATATTGTCCGGTGAAATAATGTATGCCTCCTTGATAATCTATTAAAAATCAACTCACAATTTATAAATACACCTCGTTTTAGCGTATTACTGCATACTATATGGTAAGTATGAGGATATGTTTATACTTTACCAGTATAATTCAGAAGCCAGCGCAGCAAGCTACCCCAGCTCTGTCAAATGTCCCAAATTGAAAGTGAACCTTATGCTTTTGTGATAAAGTTGAAATCTATAAAAGAATTTGACAGATTAGGGTACCTGGATGTGCTGGCGTCTGTACATAACCTTGCTTTTTGGTCGTCGATAAAAATCGTTGAAACCCATCATGTTTGACTATGTAAAATAATTACATGACGGTTTGATGATGCATATCGGGCGGCACTTACCCTCCCGAATCGCGCTATCTCCTCGGAAAGTTAAATATTTTTACTGTACTACAATTCTTTGTTATACTATATTATATACTTAGAACTATGTTAAAATCTGATTCACATTTTACGCTGATAACAGTATAGTTTTCTCTTCTTTTATTGTATGGGCAGTGGTTACCCATTTAAATTATAAGGCAAGTAATTTTAAAACAGCTAAATAAATATGTAAGACTAAATGTAAACACAAACAAGTATCTAAAGAACCTACTAACTTTAATGTCTTTTATAAATCGAAGGCATTATAAAATGTAATAAATCATTTCAAATAATTTGTCTTTAAAACTGTAATTTCTCAATCGTCACCATTATATCAATAAGTAATAAATTGTACTGTACAGGAAGTAAAAATAACGATCGAAGTTTTAGGGTATCACTCAATTAGAGTTCCGTACAAAATAAATCGCAACAACGCCTCAACCTGTTCTTTCTTTATTTGTATAACAAATTTTTATTTTGTAACTAATGAGCTTTATAAATGATATTCCGTATGCGGGACAAATAAAAATCTCTTTTAATCGATATATTTTGTAACTGCTGAAAAATATTTTAATAATTGGTTCAAGTAGCCTGCGCGTATTACGCGCGTACAAGGTATAACCTATCTCCTTTCTTAATATCAACCAAATACGTTAAGTCTTTTTTTATAATTGAGTAACAAACATTATTTTACAGAACATTCACATTTATAACATTAAAAGAAAAAAGTAATCTAATGAAAGAATCTATGTATTCCACAGCCTAAGATGACGTCAAAAATATTTCTTGCCGGTAAAACACGAGAACGTCATAAATGGCTTAGAATGAACTTATAAGTTGATACTTTAGCAGTCTAAAGTATCGTGATGACAGCTTTTGTTATTGTTCCTCTAACTGCAATATTAGATAACAAAAATAAAACAATTTTTGGATAACAATAGCACCAGGTCATAATTACACTCTGATTTATGAATCAAACAGGTCTTAGATAGATAGATAATACTTTATTGCACCAAATCGGAACATACATTGAAACATAAGTTAGCTTATATTATGAGGTACAAACGGCGGTCTTATCGCTAATAAAGCAATCTCTTCCAGACAACCGTTGGATGAACCAAAGCAATGTAGGGAGACGAAGTGGTAGTTAGCAGTGCATCTACTTAGGCTGATTTCAGAGTGACGCGCGGGGCACGCGCCGGAGGCCAGCGCGTCTCAACAGCGCGCGTGCGAGACGCGTCACTCTGAAACGCTAGCTGCCAGTAGAGGAGCTCGGGCAGCGCTGCCTGGCCGACGGCGCGCGTGTCACCGGCGCGGCCGGCGCGTTAGAACTGCGTGACTATGAAACGCAAATACTGTCTAGTGTAATTGTAAGCGCGCGCGTTTGGACGGCGCCCCTCGCCGGCGCGACTCTGAAATCAGCCTTAGTCTTAGTGCCGATGTGATGACACATATACCATGTCAGCCTGCTGGACAAAGGCCTCCCCAAATAATTTTCCCACTAGAGTTGTGTCCATAATTTGGAGCGGTATGCCATAATCACCACACTTGACAGACGGGTTGGCGATCGCAGTGTGATGATCATAGTACTCAGAGACGCTGCTACCCGTTTTCTGACATGTATACCCTCGGATACGCCCCGCACGGGATAAAATGGAATGGCATTATTCTATGCAGACAGCCATGCACACAGCGAGATTAGGTTAAGACATTACCTCAGCAATTTGTTGCAGGTTGCCTACTTAAGCAAATATTAGTAATTAATTACTGTAACGAACTGAAGTACCGAAACAAATATATAGAGAGCTAGCAGAGAGAGTAAGAAGCTTCCTTTTTGTCTTTCAGGTACGGAACCCTGAGTAATAGCGTTATATTTTTCAACTGACATCGATTCACATCAAATCAACACAAAATTTCAATATCGACAATAGATATCCACCGGCAATACTCATCATTGCTATGAATATTTGAATGGTCATTACTTTAATAAGGGAGCGTGTGGTGGGGAGTGTTCATTAAAATAATGACAACCGTGGCCCTTAACCGGTTAAAGCGAGTTCTCATTAACGTTACTGAAAGAAATTTATGTTGGTCAAGTGGGAAATATTATATTAGTTAAATCTTTCTGTAGTTTAGGTTCGCGGAAATTTTGTTTTTATGGTTTATAGTTAAATCATGCTGTGTGGTGACGGCATAAAATATTATCACCCCATCTCATCACGTGGGGGGCGTAGAAATCGTCTCGAGGGAATACGTACCAGAGAACGGCTGCAGCGTGTGTCTGTGAACTGTGACCATCAAACTGCGATCGCCAACCCGTCTGCCAAGCGAGGTTATTATGGCATATTCCCCAATTCTTTGGGGAGGCTTTTGTCCAGCAGTGGACGTAATTTAGCTGACGTAATGATGTTTTTTAATTTGTTTGGCTTTGCTAGTTAATAAGCTTATATGTCTATAGCTCGGATCACCTATTGCAATTTTCGTAGGAATCTGTTTCTATCTAATCGGCGAATGAATTATTAAAGTAATTTCAAAAGTTTTAAGTGCTTACTGTTAATTCTTTTTCTTTATCTGAACTTATATATTTTTGTTATTTTTATTTTTTATTATCTTTGTTAGCATTTTTTTTGGAAATGTGATCATAAATAATAAACAATATGAAACTTTTAATCCAAGAAGAATGCGTATTATCAAATTTAACGTGTTATACCAACTTTACCACACATTCAATATGTATTTGACTATGTGTTTTGTAGTACTATGTAGTTTAACACGCATATATAGATAGTCAAATGGAATAGTTGAAGGCTGTCATGTTTGATCGTATAATAACGTGACGTGACATGACGTGTATCGGGCACCGTACCGCAACCGCACCGTGTTCTCACAGAAAGCAGACTTTATTAATCATGTTATGGAAATATAGTATAGATAGTATATAATAACAACATATTTTAGAAAGCAAATTTTGTTGCTTAAGGTTAACTAGAAATTATAACATTATGATTTATTAACTGGTGAGTGCAGCTAGATATAATTTTGATATAATTATTCTCGTTCATCAGGATGCTCCAAACACAATTGAAAAACTATAAGTGAAAGAAATTTGAGCAGCCTCACGTTGATTAATATGGTTATTGCAAACATCAAGAGATCCTTATTTGTGTTTAGTTGGATATATGTATACTAATTTAAAGGCTTGACTGCCTCGTTGGTCTAGCGGTAGCGTGTTCACCCGCAGATAACGAGGTCCTGGCTTCAAATCCCGAGTCGGGCCAAAAGTGATTTTGGGACTTTTCTGTAAGAAGAAAAATCTCTCAGCATCAGCCCGGAGTCTGAGTTGGCGGTATCATACCCCCGTGCCTCGGAGAACACGTAAAGCCGTCGGTCCTGTGCTTGACCTCTTTCCGGTCGTGTCGCTAGGCGTCCCATCGGATCATGAGAGTGATAGAATAGAAAGTGCTCCTCTGTTTGCGCACACACTTGAGCACTATAATATGTCCCGCGCAGATGGATAATCTCTGTCGAGACTGGCCACCGTGGCCGAAATTCGGCTAGGAGGACATTATTATTATTAATTTAAAGGCTATGCGTAATTTTAATCAATGACATGAGAACGTATATTAATAAATAAGTAAGTAATATTAATAAGTAATCAGTAGATACTTTGCGAAAATTCAAGATAATCTCAATACAAAATTAATATGGAGTGTACCCGGAAAATTGGGGGTAGAATACTCGCGTCCCTTCTCCTGTTTGCCCCACGGCGTCTCACTCGGTTTAGCCAGAGAGCCCGGTGAACAGAAGAACAGTTGAACGATTTTATAACTACAGACGATACGGCGTCAACTATTACCAAAAACGATCACACCAAAATTCACAGCTAAAAGGGCAAACACAAAGAACGGTTTAGTTCTACAACGAGCCGTTAATTTAAACCTTGGTCGGGGAGCAATTGGTCCGGTACAGAGTCCGGAAGGGGGCTCCAAGCAAATCTCTCGTATTGACTTTTAGTCACATTGAAACTCTCGACGAGTTAGCATACTTGGAGAATGGTCCGTAGAGGACTAAAACACGTGTTGGGACACGTATTTTAAGTCTTCCACGGACCATCATACAAGCGCATATAATTTACTTATTTGTATTGTCTTTATTGCATATGCTTATTTCTTACGAGCCGGTGCTAATTATTGGATTAAATTGACTCAAATCTCAAACATATAATAAACGGACAGAAATTACATTCAGACTCAGAACAACTACTTATGGATCACACAAATAGTCAACTACTTATGGGTCACGCAAATAGTTGTCCGGCGCGGGACTCGAACCCGCGACACGAAGCGGCGAGGTGACTGTCTTAGCCGCCGCAGCACATGCAGTCATTTGCATGTTACAATTAGAAATTAAACTATTATCGCCGTTTTTCAAAAAAATTCAACTAAATTTTTTATAAGTGGCATTTGTAATACCTACGTTCTTAGGTAATCGTATTATGGAAAACTTCTGTAACATTAAGACTAAATTTACAGAGAAAAAGGCCAAGTAGGTATTAATAAGCGATCTGGTTATTAAACAAATGCCAGTGACATGACATAAGAAATAGCTCAAAAATAAAACGGCATTTTATGGAAATCCCAGACGATTAATATCAATGACTGGTTCTACCAAGCTCATCGTTTGCTTTTTGACCCTAATAGAGCTTCCTAGACAATCAAATCCATTACCTTTTCAAGAAACTTAAGATAGGTACTTTGTTTACGACAGACATTCATGTATGAATGCCATTATAATTCGAAGAAATAATTACCACCTGTAGAGTTCATTTAATTTAAAATGAACCGACATGTTCATGTTAAAGCATTTAGTTTAAGTCACGTAAATATTCGTTTCTTTAAATAATTAAAAATTAAAAGCGTATTGTTAACTTTTTAAAGGCATAATAGCTGCAATCACAATGCAATACACAGCGCCAAACATAGCACTTAGAATCGACGGCCGCGGGGCCAGAAAGGTTCGAGTGGCGAACACGAACCAAAGGACGCAGCATGGGCACCCCACCTACAAGGTGGGCCAATAATCTTGTGAGGAACACTGGAAGCCGCTGGATTCGGCTAGAGTAAGACCAGCACTTGTAAAGACCTTTGGCGGAGCCCTTTGTTCAGCTATGGACATCTTTGGGCTGATATGAGGATGATGGCGATTATATGTTAAAAAAATAAGTGATTTTATCAACTACTTATCATAATACTTGTCAGTCAACTTGTCCTGTACGGAAACTCAACCCAAGATACGAAGTAGCCAAGTGAATGTCTTAATCGCTGTGCCACACGTGGTAACTCCACGTGTGGCACAGCGATTAAGACAATCTTATTAATCTTCTTTCTTTCTTTATTAATTTAAAATTCATCATCATATCAGCCTACATACTGATGAACAAACGCCTCTACCAAAGATTTCCACAATGGCTAGTTTTGCGCTACTTGCATCCAGAAGATAAAAACAATCCTCACAAAATCATTGGTTCACTTTGTGAAGGACTTGGAGTCTTTAGAATTAATAATTATAGATTCTCAAACAATATTATTACTCGATGTTAATGAGCATAATTCTTGAAAACTGGTCAATCCTCATAACTTTATTAACTTATTTATATGTTGTATATGAAATATTTTGATTAATGTTTTAAATTATTACGACGTTCATTTTTAGATTATACGGTCAAGCGTACTGTTGTAAATTCTGTAATTTCGCGAACGGGCCGTACCATGTGGTACCCAACCGTGTAGAAAACATAAATCTTATAATTCAAGATGTTTAGAAGACTGGAAGTGATAGCGTGTTTGTTCTATATTTGCGGCTTTGTAAGAAAGTAGATAAATTCCAAAAAAGTATGAAATATACACACAAATAACGAGAAATATTACATTTCCGAAGATTTACTTTCTGTTAACTCTGTCTACCTATTATGTAAGTATAAGGTGCGAGAACGAAAGTGAATCAAAATCCGCAGGCGGACCAAAGTAGCCGGCAAAGCTCAAAGAATTGCCAAATTGAAGTAGCAGTGGGTGGGGCACATAGCTCATAGAATCGACGGCCGATGGAGCATAAAGGTTCTTGAGTGGCGACCATGACCCGAAAGACGCAGCGTGGGCAGGCCCCCTACAATTGTGAAGCCACTGGATGCGGGCAGCGCAGGACCAGCTATTGTGGAGATCCTTGGGGGACGCCTTTGTCCAGCAGTGGACGTCAACCCCTCTGGTGTTGCGAATGGGCCACATGCCATCAGGTGATCCGCTTGCTCGTTTGGCTCGCTTTTCTATAAAAAAAAAACAAGACTGATCTCTCCAATTTCTAATTCTTTCTTTCTAGTACCAATCCTTTTAAAGGTTTAAAGGGCACTTTAACTTTCAATCTCTTTGTCGACGTTTCGGCGGGATTTTAAGCATGTTATTAATGAATAGAATAATAACTCATCAGCTATAAACTTTATTAAACTAGAAGTTATTGTCTTTTGAGGCTTAACTTTACTTAAATACGTCTTTTGGCTGTTAAAATATAGGTTTATTTCTTTGCAGTTATTAAATAAACTACTATGTACTTTTTGTGGGATAATTCTCTGGTGTCTTCTCTGTCTGGTGGGTAGTGACTGATTGCTAAACCAGTGGTCGTGGGTTCGACCCTCACCTAGGATACTATTTGGTGTGATGAGCTCGATTATTTGTTTTGTATCGGGGTGTGATTTATCTATAATATGTGTGTTCATCAGTTGTCTGGTTCCCTAATACAGACCCTGCCTAGTTTGGGATCAGTTTTCTATTATTGATTTATTTATACGTCTATGACATTCCGTTTAGGCGTTTAAAAGCTACTTCACCTTATCTAATTGGAGCCAGAGATGTTGAAAGTAAGCCTGATTTAATTTTTTATAATAACACGTTAAGAGACAAACATTACAGACACAATTAACTAATTTGTATGTATTATGTCAAAGTAATAACGCCTGTATCTATCGCGGTTAATATAAAATCGCGGGTAAAAATTATACATAAAATAGCTAATGTTTTATATTTAACACAGTATTTAGAAACTCTACTAAACTACAGTTACCAAATATACCGAATTAAAACTAACAAACATTACTTTATTTTCATATGCTGCTTTTATATCATATTATGTACGAAACACACTTAGCGCCCAGATAGGTTTTTGTAAAGTTGTATCATGTATCAACATTTGCCAACTAAACCGATTCCAGAACTAAAACATCTTAGTATTTACCAAAAATTCCATAAGCTCCGAGCGTAATCGCACTGGGGCATGCGATAGCACCTGTATTATTATAACCGCTTCCAGTAAAAAAGGCGTAAAACACAAAATACTGCAAAACACTTTATACCTTATTCAAAATATCGTAACGAATAAACCAACATTAGACTTAGCTTGTTTTTACGCACTCCATATGTTTGCAAAATAATTGGGTTTGTAATTTTAATAACTAAAATTATCATATCTTTGCTTTGTAATTTGATGAACAAACTGATTTTTATAGGTTGGAATTTATTTGTACCTGCACGCAAATGTCGGTTCATAAGCGTTCTTTAAGTCCATAACTCGAGGTAAATTATATCTGAATACCTAAGCAATGTTATTTTACAATTCAGTGGGTAAGTACCTTTGGTTTCACCCTAATCTTGCTTGATGGTGAGCACATGAATACGCAAAATTTAGTAAGCGCTTTTTCATTAATTCCGTTTTTACCCTAATAAGCAAAGGCGGATTATAATTTTGAGTCTATGTATGTACATGGCTTTATTATTCTGTTCTCTACTAACAAACTAATTATCGTATGTTAAGGGAATACTATAATTAATAGGGTATAATTTAATGCTACAGAATTTTAACATTTTTTTTATGGCATTTAGCCACATTATGACGTTGCCTTAAATTCTGTGACATGAATAAATCCATTAATAATAAATAATTGTACATTTTTATAAATAAGAACATTAATATAATAATATATAATCGCTACGCTTGGCAGACGGGTTGGCGATCGCAATGTGATGGTCATAGTACTCTGAGAGAAGCTGCTCACAGGATGAGATGAGGTGATGATATTCGCCGGCATTACCACATAGCAGATATATTATAGTGCTTTACAAATCTATTCATAAAGAAACTAAATTTTGAATCGAAAATACACTCGACTGAAAACAGACGAATGCTATCAATTATTTCCACGTAGACGAGATTGCACAGATAATCTATACATGAAAGATAATTATGCTTGTATGTAATATACATACACACGCTATGCACTGCAAATTTTTAGCAAAACTTTATATTAGCCTTGAGTTCTTTGTTCTTATTCTGCAATGTTTTTTTTTATACAACTTAGTTGGCATACAAGCATACGGTCCACCTGATGGTAAGTGGTCACCGTAGCCTATGAACGCTTGCAGCACCAGGGACATCATTAGCGCGTTGCCGACCCTTTAGAAACCTTACAGCTCCCTTTGAAGGGCGCCATGCTGTTGTCTCTTGGGAAGTTGATTCGATATCAACTGATTTTAACGACTTACCGGATTTCAATCAAATTTGGAACGAAGATGGGCCATAGCATTTAGGGTATACCCAAAATTAGCAATTTATTGCACCCTATGTGGCTACAAAATTGTTAATTCACGAGCGGGTACCACTGCGGGGCGCAGGCTGTATATTATAAAAATGTTTCGGAGGCGTATAAAATATTCCATGTGATGAATCCTGTCAACGCATATTTAAAAAGCTTGGGTTGCTACTTTTACCTTCGTTATATTTATACGAAGCGGAAACATACCCACCTCGTGCGAAAATATAAAAATTACAAAACAGTGGAAATAATGTTTCAACGTTCGGGGTTCGATCCCCAGTAACAGTAAAGGTTTTTGGTGGATTTCGTTACATTTTGAATTGTTTTTCGTTAATACTACAACAAAAGACAAAGGACAAAAGACAAAGTGTTGGCACTTTTAGATATCTGTGGTTAGCACAATACAGATCTTACATATATTAGGTTCCTCAACACTTAGCCATACATTGTCTTGTAAATGTTATAATACATTGACGTCCTTTTCTATATATTTTGCAATTCCAATGAATCTCCAGATATACATATAAAATCTTAATTAAAATGTTACTGTAATAAGAAATTTTATTGTACAATAATTTAAATAAAACGGCTTAGTAGATCATCAAAATCGGCGGTGAATTGTGAGTGTCATGTGAAAAATACAAGCTAATGATACTGCCTCACTTACAATATAATATCCATGATCATTCATAAACCCAAACCTCTCGTCAGATTTTGATCATCAAATTTTACTATTGATTCTCCTACGGTGTAACACTGCTTACTTCCAGACTCCGGACTAATGCGAAAATTTTAAATAATATTATCAGTTTTTGACTTGATCCGCGATTTGAACACAGAACCTTATTTACTACGATTGAACACGATACCGCTTGACCAAAACATTAACATTAAAAAAATTCAAATAATAATATCAGTTTTTGACTTGATCCGCGATTTAAACACAGAACCTTATTTACTACGGTTGAACACATTACCGCTTGACCAAAACATTAACATTAAAAAAAACGTTGTTTACAAAAAACATAAAAATTGTGGAAGAAATCGTCCTAGAAGCCGGCGTGGAAAATACAGGTTTAACCGTTGAAAGACAGCTCTTATACGAGTATATAATATAATATTATATTTTGTTAACCTGGGTAAACAAAATATAATTAAAGCTGTCTAGCTTTTGAACGTTTCTTAAATAAATAGCAAATTTATGAAACCTCTAAATTGCGTGCTATTTAAATTTAATAGATAATAATTTCTCTAGTATTAAGGAATTTATGAGCCCAAATGGAGATGTTTAAAAATTTGTACGCTTTGCGTAAAAAGTTTCGTTTTGAATATTCTGTTTTGCCTAAATAAATACATATAAGACATATATTTGGTAGGTTCCAGAAAGGTCATGATTCTAACCTTTCTAATGATTATCAACATTAAGAATACATTTTTTCTGATCCATTGAACGTTTAGGAACACATTTTATATAAACCCTTTTTATTTTTAATCTTTATTGAAGTTGACCTTTTTCTCGTGTGCCTTGTGAGTATCATGTTTTTATTTCAGTCCCGTCACCCCACATCTAATCTGCGGATCGCAAGTGACATTTTGTAGAACCTATGTTAGTTATTTTGGTCACTGTCAGACTCGGAAATGCCACTTTAGGTAGACGAAGTTTTATTTTTGGATGCCGAATGGTTTAAATCTGTGTTCCCAAATTAAACATTGTAATTGATTGGTGGGCAGCTAATACTGGTTTTTTTAGAAAGGTAAAAGTCAATCCACCTTTCTTCGTTTATTCAAATGATTTATGTGAGTCATAAGTCGTAAGTGTATTCAGTTTTTTGCAGGTTACCAATCATAATTTGTGACGAGTCCGTTGGCGTAGCTGGCCTTTCATGCTGCAGGGCTTGGGTTCCATTCCCACCCAGAACCGATATTTGTGTGCAACATGTCTGTTTGTTCTGAGTCTGTGTGTAATTACTTTGATTTCTATATATGTTACTATAGCGAGGCCCCTTCACTAGACTGAACCTACAGCGATTATTGCCTACACTTCCACGCGGCATTAGGTTATCAATATTATAAATAGTTTTATAGTAGCAGTGGCATTTCGGCAACTACACGCCTTACAGCGGCAGTGTAATGCGTTAGAAGAGAGCAGCAACATTTAGAATATCACGTTAGGCACTGACCCTTTATGCGAGCTGAATTGCACTTTGTTCCTTAGTACCTAGAGTAGCTACGAGTATTTCTATTAACCGTTACGCAAAGTGCTGCTTCTGTACGTTAGTACTTTTATTCTGTGCTCTAGCCTACTTCGTATACTTGCTATAAAATTACCGTGCCGTATCAAGTGTCTAATATATATATCTCTTTCATCTACCATTTCCAGTACGTCTTTATTTGTGATCTCTGACTTTGACAAGATTTTCCCATTTTTTTACAACACTACATTTCAAATAAGTGTAATATCTCTCTGTCTATTTGTTTCAGTGTCCATCACAACCATAGAAACCAACACATTGGAGGTTTTAATAAGCTATTTAATCATTATTTTGGATATTCGTGTAGTGAAAAGTTACTTTTTGTTGTTGAACAGCAACAGCAAAAAATTATCGCCACAGGTATCCTAGAAAATACATCTAGCTAGTGTACTTACGTCTGAAATTGTTAGTATATTTGATAGCTCTACTTTATAACAAATCTAAAATTTAATATAATAAAAGTAAAACAAAAACAATGAAATTATAAAGCACTAATATGACTGACTACAACTTGTTTAATGTCTAATGAACGTGATTTGTTCCTCCACTGTTGGTGGAGCTAACTTAAACGCGGTCAAACTCTAAGCAACTTACTTTGCCAACAAACACTTTAGATTAAATAATAAGTAGAAGTGAAATAGGTACATATCGTCGCCTCAAAGTAATAACCATGCGAACTAAGCAAAATTTTACAGAAGAAATTTTTACATACATACATTTTGTCATTGAATACTATACAAAGCTTTTTTGGAAGGCAGTAAAAAGTTATGTTTTATAATATTCATCGTCTAAATCAATAAAGAAAATTACAGACATTGGAACGGTCAACAATTTGTTTATTAAATATATAATAATATTGAAAAATTTGATTATTTTGTTAAATATATAAAAAAACAATATATTAAAATTAAAAATTAATCGATATACGATATAATTTTAAATTTTAAATATAAAAATAAAAAAGACAAAATAAAGAACAGAAACTAGATATATTTTTGTTCAAATAAAGTCACGACAGGCACAAGCATTACTAGATTAAATCGGGGTCTCATTTAATTTTCGTTCCATACAAGATGTTTAAGTAAGTCCATTCAATTTTCTCAGATTCGGTCTCAATATATCACAGTGTATATTTGAATACCATTCAGGTTCTTATGCTATTATATGATAAGAAAATAAATGGAAATTCTTTGTATTAATGTCTATCAATGTCAGATGTAGCGTACCTAACATTCAAAGAATAACGCTTTTCTTGTATAGTGAAAATTGGCATTTTGATTAAAGTTACTTGAGAATATGTATAGTCCTGAACAGAAACATTTGCTCTACAAAAACCACCTTTACTGTTATGGTAATTAGGATACTGTCAAGGCTGAATTGTATCTATATAATATTCATCATCACTGGCCAACTACGCAGGATTAATAATAAAGCAAATGAGGAAATGCAAAACCTGATGGTAAGATCACAGCCCATGGTAACTCCCAACACCAAAGGGGCCGCAAGTAAGAACGAAATAACTCGCTTCTTGTAAGTTGCAATGTCATGCTGCATAGGAAGACCTTCGCAGTTAACTGATTCCACAAAGTGTACGTGGTAAAAAGTTTATTGTTGACGAGGTATGGTGTCTATTCGTCACGGGTCGGTGATCCAACCGTTTGGAGATCAGGCTTAAGTGGCACAGGTATTAGATGAGCAACTTCCAGACTATTGAGTGCTTTTCTGGCCAGAAAAATCTCAATGACACCTTTTGGCCCGACCAGCTATTTGTAAACAAGATCTCATTGATTGCGGCTGAGCATGGTACAGCTCCACCAACGAGGCAGATGTGACATGGTATCAACTATACTTCTCAAAGTCAGCTGAGTTGATTTGGGGTCACATTTGTAATCTCTCAATAAAATTCTAAAGTAAATGAGTAATCTGTAAGACTGGTGTCCTTTATAGTGAAGCACAATCAAGTTCTTAAGACCAAGTTTCTTCTTTAATATGATGCAGGTTTCTCGTCCGTAGGATTGGACTGTGTATTTCACCGATGCCACTCATAATGTTAACTATAGGTAATGATGGTGTGATGGAGAGTGATGGTGCTTCAGCACTTTGAGTAATACTAACGTTGCACTGAAACTTTGGAGTCAGGGCTATGTTGTAGAGAGATAAACTGTTAAAAAAACTTACTTACTCACTTTGCTTGAAGCACCTTAGTTTTATTAATAAGAGTGCACTGCATAGAGATACCAGTTTATAATAAAGTTCTTAGAATAATAAAGTTATCAAGTAACAGGCTATTAAACCTTGATATTCTCCAGAATACTGTTATAAAATTTAATGTGAATTGAACATTTTTCATCCACCATAAGCTTAGTTTATCATGAAAAGACTTTCTCAAAAAGCTATCTAATGGCACAGTCTATTTTAAATTATACATAATGAATAAATTGTATGATTCAGCTAGACGCGTAGTCACCGCGATATGAGTATCCAACAGAATTAGTTCATACTTAAATCGTTCTTTTGCGGTTGTCTAATTATGGAATGCCCTGCCTATAAGAATGAATATGAAATGCACAATATTTGCTTCAGATCAAAAAGTTTCAGAAGGATTAAATAAAGTGATTAACTAAGTTACTCTTAATTGTAGACCAAAATTATAACATCAATTAAATATTTAAACTTCAACAGTATTATATAAATGGCAACCTTATCGCTAGGTGCGATCTCTTCCAGGCAACTATTTAATTACCAGAATGCAAGAAAAGGTTGTGTATTTAGTAAAATGTATTTTTTTCTAAAGTATCTTAAGCTGAAAAACCTAACTTGCCCTAAATCTAGTTTCTTATAATGCGAACTTAATATTGTCCAAGACATTACCACTTTATTGTTAGCTTGCAAAGTAAAACTGTTAGCATTTTTTACTGTTTTACTATTTTAAATAATTTAAGGATAAAGGTTAGGGCTGTTCATTTTTTTATCTTGATTAAGATTTTTAAATTGACGAACATAGAACAAATTGAGACCTTTGAGGGGCTAGGCCTAGACGTTTGTCAGCTGATTTGGTGAATGATGATGATGAATATAAAACTACTTATTTCCACTAATAAACAATATAAAATAAAAATAAATAAAATGATCACTACCTTTCAGCACAAGACTCAGTTAACTTTTGTGGCAATTGAATACATTAAAGAATTTGTTTATCTATCGTTCAAAACCCTTATCTTATTTCTATTGCTCAACTGGTCTAGTGGTTAGTGACTCTGACTGCTAAACCAGAAGTCGTCATTCGATCCCCATCCAGACAAATCTATGTGCAATGAACATGATTATTTATTCCATGCATGGGTGTTATTTATCTATAATATACAGGGTGGCCGAGGAGTTGACGCTCAAATGCAAAATGTATATACTTTATGATGAGGAGTCTGAGAATCACCCCCATGTATGTTCTACGATTTTGCGTTTCTTGTTACTTTGAAAATTTATGAGTCCTGAGCTCAAACCCAAATTTTGAACTTTAGAATAAAGTCTATGTCAGTTCTCCAATGATGAGATACACCAGATATATAGATAAAACATACTTTTTAGGTTGTTAGTTTAAACTATGCTAATTAGTTATCACAAATATACTGAACCAGAAATGTTCAACAGAACGAGAAAAAAAACGAAAACTGAGGTTAGGTGAAATTTACGAAAAAAAAAAAACATTTAAAAAATGATATCTCGAAAACTACGCAAAATCATAGAACATACATGTGGGTGATTCGGATACTCCTCAAAATAAAGTATCTTTTTTTGCATTTGAACGTCAACTCCTCGGCCAGCCAGTATATTTATCAGTTGTCTGGTTACCATTAATACAGGCTTGGCCTAGTTTGGGATCAGATGGTAGTGTGTTAGGTGTTCTAAGATGTTTATTTATAATAGTTATTATTTACTATGCCAATATTAATTTAAAATCCGATCTGAGATCTACCACAAAATAGTGTGTCCTAAAATAGAAAACTACTGAATTTTTACAACATGTCTACAAGGGAACGGTATTATATACGCAGTACCTGTCAATGTAGGCATGTTACCGACCAAATCTATTTTATCAAGACTTTATGAGCTTTCCTTAAGGGTCTAAAGGTACCTAACGAACCTAACCTAATTTTCGTGGCAAATTGCTTCTGCCTTCAAAATCTGCCACGAAAATGAGGTAAGATTTAGATGTATTCCGTTTCTTTAGATGATTCTATTCAACAATCCTAAAAAAGTTTATTTACTATGTTACATTCGGTGTGTAAGAATGTCGTTAAGTACAATATTTTTGTATAATATTATATTTTATATTTTATTTTATTATATTTATTTTAAATATATACTTGTTTAAAATAAATAATACTATGCTTTTCATTTAGAAATATGTCTATGGTTTTAGTGCCGTCTCAACTTCATTAAACATAGCAATTGATTCCTGAGACTGATATGTTGTTTATATTAGTAGGTAAACTACTTGTTAAAGACAATATATGATTTAAAAGGTTCCACCATGTCGTAAATGGTGAAATGGTTCGTAAAACCTACTCTGTTGTGCTGCAAAAAATCGGCCAAGTACAAGACGGACTTACAAGGGTTTTGTATCTTCTTTATATTTATAAAAAATATTTAATCCATAATGAAACGCTAAAAAACGAATTCTAACATCATATCAGCAGAATGACGCCCACTGCTGGACAAAGGCCTACCCAAAAGATCTCCACAATTTTGATTTAAAGAGTTCTTAATTATTCTAAAACTTCATACTATTATCCTTCTCATCTCTATGTATATATCTATCAACGGTAATTATTGAAGACCTTTTGCAATTGATTTTAAAGCGCAAGCCGAAAAAAATATCTCCTAAAAAATAACAGCATCAGGATTAAAATTTGCCTATAAAGCTCTTTCATGTTATCCGGTACACTTGGTGATTTGATTGTACCGCCATTTTATAGACTCCGTCTAATACGAGGTATTTATCTTGTCAGAAGAATCCAATGACGTTTTTTGACATTGGAACAAAAGACCTTACTATTATGCCGTTGTTCTCACTACCACAACACCAACAAAACAGTGAAAATATCTATCTACTACAAAGAAATGTAAATAAAATCAATACAACACTGGCGGCATAAGAATCTCCCAAAGGTGCCTTATACAATAAAATATAGCGAACTTGTTATGCGAACCTTACAAAAGGTTCATTTTAATCCCCACAATGCTTGCTTATATGAGGTACTTTATTATTCTCTCTTAAGTTTTGGAGAATTGTGAAGCAGGTCAAAATGATTAACAAAAAAACGTAGCCTTGAAAACACGCTTGGTAACTGTCAGAATATTTTTGTAGTTATAAAGTTAACATACATAATAAATTATCCGTAATTATATTCGTAGTTAATTTATTTAATTAATAGGAATACCAACAGTTTGAACATACAATTATAAATTACATTACTAAGCATCATAAAGCCAATTACAGGTCCTCACTTGTATGAAGCAATATAATTTATGAATGAACAACGAACGTGATATAACGATTAAGTAAATTATGAAATCATTAAAAATGGATTTTATAGGTTTGTATTGAACTTAGAATAAATATTTAAGTTCTGGTTAATTAGCTAGCTTGTTGAAGTTTTTGTTAAAATGGTTATTTATAAGTTAAAATACTCAGCCACAAAATTCAAATATTCAAATATTTTGACTTCACGTGTAGCGTAGAGGTTATGGTGTTTCGGGTTCAAAATATATATCGATAACTGTTAAGCCATTTATAGTTGTTCTGAGTCTGGGTGTACTTTGTGTCCGTGAATTTTATAGTCCAAGCGACACAGGGGTAAAGTTTTCTACTGCGAGTGAAGTTTTTATAACGAAAAAGAAATAAAACATATGTAAGTTAATAGATTGTATTCAATATTTTGTCTAAGATACAATCAAAATGTATAAGGGTGGATACACTTTAAAACCATTTTTATTCCATAGTGAGTAAAGACGGTTTTAATATTGCAAGAATTTCTACAGCAAATGCATCCATAAGGTAGATACGTCGGAGGGCTTAAGTCTCTTAATTAAGGTATTCAATCTTAAAATCTTAAGCCTCTCGAAATTATTAAATGTTCATTAACATGAACATGAATAATTATATACATTCTATTCATAGTTAATGTTATGAGTCTTCAAAATTTCTAGAAGTTCGTGTTATTCACTGTTTCCAGGTAATTCATATCCAACATTTAAAGTTTCTGAAGAGTCACGAGTAGCCTTAACAGAAAATAAAAGCATACCTTGGTCCATAATTCTATCGATTGCAACTGAAGCTACTACCATCAATATTTGTTTCAATCAATATCTATTTTTCTGTTAATTGTGGTTCAGTAACAATTTTGAAGAATCAACTAGTATCGATAATAATCACTTTAAAATATTTTGAAAGGTATAGTGTTCTTGGTTAAATCTCCAACGAATGGAGACTAACTAACTTAGAATTCGTGCGTACAAATATATATTTCAGAACAAGTTATTTAATGTACAAGCAGCACGATTGCGATTAGACGAACTTAAATAATATCGACATTCAAAAACTAATAAGAAAACACTATTTGTCTCTCTAAAAATATGAATATTTTATAAGTAATTTATATTCTATATTTTATTGTACCGTCACAACAGGTACGTACAGTCGCCAGCACATCAAGCTATCCCAATCTGTCAAATTTCCCCAATTGAAAGTGAACCCTATGCTTATGTGATAAAGTTGAAAATCTATAAAAGAAATTTGACAGATTGGGGTAGCTGGATGTGCTGGCGTTTGTACAAACTAGTAGTCGCAAACAGTCAGTTATCATGAATAGATGTCAAACCAAAATGTACCCAGCACTCCAAGTTAAGATTGCATGGTCATGACCGATATTCATAGAAAACGGTTACTACCATGTAATCGAACCGTTGCATGCTGGGCACCTCTTGGTTTGAAATCAGACATGACTGTGGCAGTTGAAAGGTTAAATGAGTAATAGTTTTCTATAAATAAATCTTATAATAGTAAAAACTTGAGAGGTGTCAAGGGACACCCGGATGGAACGAAGTTATTTCTTATTATTTATTATGGACAAAAAACCTGTATACATTCAACAAACATAATCGTCGTGACACCACACTGTTCAATGCGAAATAGAAATGCAAATATTTGGCTTGCTTTCTATAAGAGAGAGAGAGACAGACAGAGAAACATGCGCACGCCGAACAGCTACAAAAGGTGTCGTGACAACTTTTCGTAAGAATTTTTTCCGTCTAGCCCCCTTTCACAACGCGAGATAAGGAACTTCTTTCCAATAACTTTGAAAAACAAATTGATAGAGTGAGTTATATTATATTATTTGCGTATACGCGTAGACCAAGTAACATGCATGTTGTTTCATGATCCCATACAAAGGAGATTTATAATTGGTAATACGGTACGACTGATTACATACAATATGTGGATTCTTTGTTGCAAAGTAATTTGGTTTTCACAGAATTGAATTTCAGCAATTTTCCATGGCGGAGGAACATCTTACATACATGTATCAATTTCACGCTATTGAAGGGCTCAGCAAGACCAGGTCAACAACTTAATTGATTTTATTGATACTTTCGTCATTGAATATACAACTTATACCATGGGTCAGAAAATGAAGGGGCGTATGTAACAAATTATTTGATTTTGAGTTAGTATCAGAAAACATGGGACTGGTTTACACTGTCACACAAAATTATTGGATTGCGCAATAGGTATGTGATGGTAAGTAATTAAAAAAAATTAGTTAAGTAGTCGACATCCAGATACGCGTTTTTGGATCTGACCGGAAGGTGTGTGATCCAGAGTTATTGAATAAAGAAGTTCACATATACATATGTATGTACATTGATATTTTTTGGAGATATAACGATCATTTAACATAACGTTCTATTTTACTGGCACTAAAATCAGTTAAATGATTGGAAAGTAGGTTTCAAATATCGTCGGATAAGTAGACACCAAGAATTCTTTGTAAGTATTGGGAATTCTCGACATAAGAAGATTACTT
This sequence comes from Pseudoips prasinana, assembly GCA_951640165.1. Taxonomy (NCBI): domain Eukaryota; kingdom Metazoa; phylum Arthropoda; class Insecta; order Lepidoptera; family Nolidae; genus Pseudoips; species Pseudoips prasinana. Next base: position 15,099,844 of record OX621239.1, read on the forward strand.
TACCTAAAAATATGTTATTTAAATAATATTATTCGTTTCTTATTCCTATTTTGGTCTGATATAGGTTTATGAAAAGATGACTGGTGTTAATGTAGAAAACTTGTAGCAATATTATATCCTACTTATCATATCAAAGCTGCTTTTATATCTTAAAAATCCATTATTTTTCTTATTTGAAATTTTGGGTCTATAATTTTGTTTTAGTTATAAATATCATTCAGAGTTGTGGTGTTTTATTTATGCACGTCACGTTTTGACAACTTCAATACGGCTGTATCGTATTTGTAAATTTTACGGATTACTACAATAATGCTCTTCTTTTTACCTGCCATCGAAAACGAGGATTTCGAGAAAAACCTTCATTTAAGAGTTTAAAAACGACCATAATTAATAATATTTCTACCAATTACAAAGTATTATTATGTTTTCCAAAGACGGGTTTTAGTATTTTATAAATTTTACGGTCATTGACTTTGTTTCGTCCGATTGCTGCATCAAATTTGCTTCAATGCTGTGTAGCTTTTTGATTACTGGTTTTTTATATAACAAACTCGCATATTTTAGTTCTCTCAAAACCTTACTTTACCACTCAACAAGTTGTCCAAAACGTAATAAAATTATATCAAAATATATAATTACTTAATTTAATCCAACTAAAATAAGAACGCTCGGCGGCTCACTCATTGAAATTGATTACTCCAATTTTGAAAGCAAATAATGAACTGAGTTCTATACAAAAATAAATAATTAATTACGTAATTACGGGCTCATGAAATTTATATTTAGCCGTGTTGTTTCCGGCCTAGAAAGAGTAACAGTACCACCCCATACCATCCCGTGGGTGTCTTAAAACGTGACTAAGGGTTAAACCAGGTTGTCGGGTAGCAGCGCTACCTGTGTGATATGCGGTCTTAACTGCGGTCGCCAACTCACATGGAAAGCGCGGCGACTACGGCTAATAACCCCTCCAAATGGTAACGTTATCGAAACCTTTGGAGGAGGCCTATGTCCAGCTGTGGACGATAGATAGATGTAGGCTAATGATGTATGTATGGGAAGTTTATATTTGTAAACTATGATCCATTATACTACCACCCCGTTAATATGCTGTGCCCTACCGGGGTTCATGTTTGGTTCTGTATATTCCTAAAAGACCTTTGTAAAAATACCCATGAATGCAATAAATAAATTACGGTAGCTTGTTCAACCGCAGATAACGAGGTCTTGGGTTAACATTCCAATTCGGCCCAAAAAGTGATATTAAGTCAGTTTGGCAGTCAGAAGCTGTTGGTCCTGTATCTGACCTCATTCTAGTCGTTCTGCTAGGCGTTTCATCGGATCATGTGTGTGAGCGAAGAGAAAGTGCTCCTGTGTTTGCATACATACTGGTGCACTGTAATAGTATGACCCGCGCAGATGACTAGTCTTCATTTTGTTTGACCGCCACGACAGAAATTCACCACGATCACATTATGATTACAGTTTTACGAATACTCTCAATACTATCCAAATTTTATTCAAATGATTTACACTCCACACTTTTCACATAACGTATACATATCGAAGTGCATTTATATTAATGAAGGTATATAATGTGTAACTAATAAACTTAATAATATAACATTATATAACATCTGAAGTTGGCACCAACAACTATAGTAAATAAATGTAAGTAATTACAGGCACCAACTTCAAATTTCATAATTTAGTTAATTGAAAGAAAGAAAGAAAGAAAGAAAATCCATTTATTCAGTAAACTGACACAGATAATAATAACAATGTATATAAATGTACACAAACAGAAGTCCTTAGTTCTTATCTGTGTGAGTCCGAATTGGTCCCATCTCAGCACTAGCTGCAACATTAACAGTTGCAGCGCTGGTTTTATGATGGAACCACGTAAAATAACTCACGAACAATTAGTGTACAGCTCGCAGTTAGAATTTTACAGTACCTGGACACCAAAATATAACTTATAGCTAATTTAAACAATAAATGTATGGAAAAAAGAACTTAAAAAATAAATATTAATAAATTAACACCAATTTGGAGATGCATAACACAGACAGTATATAAAATAATTGTTATAATGTCGACATTCTTGTGTTATGATTTCCAAATAATTGGTAACATTTTTGGTTATTTGTTTACTTAAAAAGGTATGATTTTGCTTTGTATTTAATTTAATATTTATTAAAAGGATATAATCTGCCTAAAAGAGGTGAATGAGCGGAATGGCCGATGCATTCAGTTCATTCCCGTTCATGACATTCAGAATGGTCGCTAGTTCGGTCGGCAGTTCTTAGCGAGCGCTCGAACCGAAGGTTGTTAACAAGTGTTGTATATTGTTTGTATCTACAGAAGTGATTTAATTTAGTTAACGTTTGCTAAGTGTTGTAATGGTGCAATCCTGATGAGTTGAATAAACATATATGGTTGCTGAATAACGTGTTTTCTTATCATCTCAGAAGTGGGATTTACCCAGGAAAAAGGTAGGTAGACCATATTTAAAAATAAAACTAAGATATAATATGGCTAAACCGCTTGTAATTGGTCATACTTGAAAATAATTGTTAAATAATCAGCACGTTCAGGGGTTTGTCTGTAGGCATAAAGCAATTTTATGGATTCAAGGCTTTCGTTTTATATCCAAATAAATGTTAATTGCGCATTACCCATGCGGTCAGGGCAACTCTCTGATAATGGATTGTGCTGTGTAAACTGTGTTATATAAACGTGGGCGCGGGTACGTGGCCGAGGCTAATCTCTGGCAGTACTAATAAGCACACATTGTTGTATATAGCATAACCCATGCGGTCAGGGCAACTCTCTGATAATGGATTGTGCTGTGTAAACTGTGTTATATAACCGTGGGCGCGGGTACGTGGCCGGGGCTTCTCTCTGGCAGTGCTAATAAGCACACATTATTGTATATAGTGGCCGAACGTATTGTGTGCGTTCGAGATAGATAAAATTAAATTTTGATATTTTTATGACTACATCCATAAACTTCTTGGAATATTTAAATGGAAATCGTTGAATATATTTATTTGATGGAATGATTAAATTACAAGCACCATTATGTAGATTTTATATTGTTGGTTACTTAAATTACTGCTATGATTATTTATTTTATCTATACTTCTATACTAATATTTTAAAGAGGAAACGTTGGTGAATTTGTGAGATGGTGTCGTTGTAAGGGATAATCTCTGGATGTACTGAACCGGTTCTTAAAATTATTTAACCAATAGAAAGCTACGTTGTTGTGGAGTGTCATAGAATATGACTCATCATCATTATTTATATTAATCTTGAAGTATTACGCGGGACAAACGGGCAGGGACAAAAATACTTATAATGCGGAACGATGTCCGCGGGTACTGCTAGTGGACAAATACAGTGAGAATTTTGACCAGTTTTGTTTGGGGGCGTACTATGTAACTTTGATGGTTAATTAAGTTAGTAGGTATCTCACTGGATGTTGAGCGGGATACTAGGCGTTGGATAAAGTTAGTTAGGGGGCGTACTATGTGACTTCGCTGGTTAATTGAGTGAGTAGGTATCTCACTGGATGGTGGACGGGTCGCTAGTCGTCGGATAAAGTTATTTAGTGGGTTTACTATATGGATACACGGGAGTTTTGGATAGTTATGGTTATTGCTGGTAGTTGAGTGTGTCACTAGTTGTCAAATAAAGTGTCCTATGAATGCTTACAACAGTCTATGCTAATCAAAACAAGTGATCTGGTCAATGAGTAGTTTACTCGATAAAATTTAGCTAGTTTTATTTATTTTTGTTGTTACATATGAAACGTTTAGAAGACTTTTACTGTGTTGAGAACTGAAAGAATGTGTTGATTTTGTCTATGTTTTGGATAGAATGATTCTGTACCTCTGTTATGATTTACTGGATTTTAACTATTTATTTATTGTAACATGATTATGAATGGATTATGTCGCGGAGAATGTATATGTTTCAGTGAGATGTTGATGACTACTGATGATGAAGCTGGTGCTCCTCCTGATACACCACGGAGATCTCAAAAAAAAGTATGGTTAAACTACGAAGTCCATCGTGAAATAGTTCAAGTGAAGAAGTGGTGTCTAAAGATTTTCTGAACATGGTTAAAGTTAGCTGGTTTAGCAAAGAGATTGTTTGGAGCTTCGCTAACAGTTGTTTTTAGTTCAGGTGAGTGGCAAGTTAAACTCATGAAGGCTTTTCCCAGTGAATAGAATTACGGTAGACTTTTAGAATAAATGTTAAATCTTGTTTCACGTGATGATGAAAGTCTTCGTTAATATTTTTATGATAAATTATTTTATGTTAAATTTATTATTAATAAACCCCATTATTATAGTAAAATTTGTGGTAGAACGGCTGTCTAATAATAGTGTATACAGTATTAATGGTAGTTCAGTGAGAAATAAGGCACAGGCACAGAATAGTTCTGAGGCGTAAGATTTACTTTTCTTTCTTACTTCCCAAAACCCTCAACCACTACTTAATGGTAAATTTCGCGAGCATGGTGATACGTTCAAAGTTCCAAGTTAATTTGCAACTAAGATTTGTACAGATCTTAATTAGGTACAAATTGGAGATAGTGGCCTTTTACAGGCGTTGCCACTATAATTATAATATAATATTTTACAACCTTTAATAATATATCAATAATTATATAAAACAATTGGAATAAAGACGACACTATTTAATCTAAATAAATACTTAAATATGTAAATAATTATTGAAACATAATCTTAAAATAAGTTTATATAAACTTGGATTTGACTTACTGGATAATTGATTAAAACATCGTTAGTATTTTTGATTACTGGTTCATATTGATTATGTGAAGGGTTATATACAGGATTAGGAATTGGTCAAGATTGGTTGAATTGTGATTTCAATTATAAGATTTTGATAAAGAAGTGTCTTTAGTTGCCGTATTAAAGAGTTTACTTGAGATTAGGTGAATTGTCGTTTTTCTAAATATTCTTTAATTAAAAAGTAACATTTTTTTTATTAAGAGTTTCTTTAGCTTTTTATTAAATATAGGGTATGAGTTTCATTTTTAATGTCTAATGGTAATTTATTAAGTATTTTTACTGCCATGTAGTACGGGCTTTCGTTGAGCATTTCAGTCCGAGATGGCGGGATGTATAATCCTTTTTGTGTCACGTATTTAAGGTGTATGTTTCTTTAACTCTAGTAAGTGTTTGTACTAGTTTTGTATAAAGAAATGTCATAGATGTATATTGAAGGCAGAGTCAAGAGCTCGTATTCGGTATAAGTAGGCTTACAGGTTTTAGTGTTGGCTATGTGGGCTATAATTCGAACACATTTTTTTTTGTATGGTAAACAACTGATTTGCTTTTGCTCTATTTCCCCACAGCATTATACCATATTTTAGCCACGAATATGCATATGCATTGTAGGCAGACAGAGAGGTGCTTGTGTTAGAGCATTGATTAATTTGGAAGTTCTTGATAGTTTTGTTAAAAGAATCCTGATAGTTTCGATTTTATTTGTCCTATATGTGATTTCCAAGTTACATGTGTATCTATATGAATTTCAAGTAAGTTAAATGTTTCCACGGTTTCTAAATATGTTTTTGGTATATAATATTTGTATTTAGGAGTGGTTTCTTGTGGGATCTGAATTGTATAATTTTTATTTTACCGTAATTTATTTCTAATTTATGGTCTTGTAACCAAGTTGTTGCACAATCCAATGTTTCATGTATTGGTTGGACAGGATCATAATTATTCTCACATCTTATAAGAATTGAGATATCATCCGCGAAGAGATCCGGAACAGTAATTCGCTATTTAGTATTTTTGGAAGGTTATGTACGTTAGAAACAGTATGCAACTAGTTTTATGAGAGACTGGTGCCCGAGTTAGGTTTGGGAGAACCTGTATTACAGGTCACCAGCGCCCCACTCCGCAGATTGATTTAAAGATAGCTTTCTTTGTAATTATAATTGCTTGAAACTCATAATTCTAAATCTATTACAGTAGAGATATAAATAGATATCAGTAATAATAATATTAAGATTAGATATTGTATAAAAAAAAGAGCTTGTGTGTTTATGAATTCTGAATAGTCTGCAATGGGTATGTATGTAATGGGACTTAGGTTTAGGAAATATTAATTTAATAAAAAAACAATACTGGTATTAAACAATAAAGTGCCAAAGTAAAAGACAATGACATGATGTTAGAGCCCTGTGATAAAGATAAAAATAGATTAAACCTTATACGCTTTCGTCATGTCCAGTAATAGTTCTATAACATTTTGTCTGTCATTCACATATTGTACGGATGTTTGAACGTATATGATTTTGACTTTCAAAAACTGTTTTGATTATCGTCCAGTATTCCAATTATTTCCAAGAAACTGGTTAAATCGGTTGCACATTGCCTTTTCAAATACTTTCGAGAAGGTAGGTAAAAGGGTTATGGCCTGTAGTTGTTAGGCGTATGTGTGTCCCCTTTTTATGGATCGGTTTAACAAGTGATAATTTAAGTGCATCGGGAAATTTTCCTTGAATATTTTAAATCACCTGTCATAAATAATAAATGCTTACATTGAATTTGATAGTGATTGTAGACCTTCGCGCAAAACCGATGCCGAGCTACTTAATTTGGGTAAAAGTTTTAATAAGTTCCAGTAGTTAAGGGTTTTGGACAATCAGCTGTTTTGCCGCTGCATAAAAGACATGTATTAGCTAAGATTGATGAAATTGAATCTGATATGAGCTCAAAATCATAATAATCCAGAAATATGGTTCTGATTAGTTCTACCTAAAAGTATTTTATTTGCTGTTTTATTGATAATTTTAATGTGGTCACGTATCAATCAATCATTTATTTTCTGAACAAAGTTACAGATATATGGATGTTATATTAAAGTAATAGTATTCTATGTTCTATCTAAATGCATAAAAATGTTCATCTTGATTGCTACATAATGCAAAAATAAGTTTTACATATAAAAAAGTCATAAATCAATTGAATTAGTTCATAATCTAAAATCACAAAATAAAATTAGTACATAACAAATATAAAACAGAATACAAAACCAAGTTTTACGCATAAAATGGTCCCATCTATCTAGAATTTTTAATTTAGACATAGCCCTAATGCATTGTTTTGAGCATTAAAAGCTGCATTGCTGTGTTTGTGGGGAAACTCACCCAATAAGTAGTACCGTATCTTGGATGAAATTCTGATTGTCATAGGCAGTAATGCATCTCGGTTTCTTATCGAGGGAAGTTTAAATATTTTTGCTCAAACCGTGTATGTGCTTTCCAGTCAATTTTGCTGTCAATAATTTAAGCCTAGAAATTTATTTTATTTGGTTGTCATGATAGTGAAAATTAAGTGTCGGTGGATTGAATTCATTGTCTAAATTGAATTATGATGGTTTTTTTTCAAATTTATTATTATTATCTCTCATCCATTCTATTATTTAATGTCAACATCCGTTAATATAATTTTTACATTGAAATATTAATTACATTCAATTATAGCAGTGCTATCGTGAGTAAATCGTGACATTGACCTGTTTATAGCTTTAGTCAACTCATTGGTGTATATTATAAATAATAGGGAACCCAAGAACTACCCATCATACTTAACCAATCTATTGAGAGAATTAATTTTGTTTTCAAGTTTTGTTTTTCTTTTGCCTAAATGTTTAATGTCGGTGCATTTAACTAAATATAAAAAAAAGGATTCGATATATCCTAGGTTAGGTCCTCATACCGCGCATGAATTTAATTTTTCTAATAATATTTATGGTCCACGCAGTCAAATACTTCAATGACACAAGAAAAAAATGGCTCAATCTGGTATTTTATTCTCAATTCTTGATACATTAATATTTAAGAAATCGTAAATCGCCCTGTTCAACCTTTTAGTTCTGCAACAAACATATTCCTTTTTTTTCGAAGTAAGAACAAATTTGGGCGTATATATACTTGATGATTGTAGAGAATACCGACAAGAGAGCTCTAGGCTTATAGAATTCTACATAAGGTTTTTCTATTTTTAAAGAGGGGCTTTATTAGTTTGTCTAGGTAAATATCTAAAGCTAATCCAATGTTCAGGATATGGCTTAGAGGGTCTATTTTTGTCGATACATCGTCATTGTTATAGTGGTAGTTTTTTTTTTTTTTTTTCACTTTGTTTTTGTTTTGTAATAATGTGTTATTGACAAAATGTATTTTATGGTTGTATTCAAAACTTTTATATGTTATTATTTTTATTTTATTTGAATGTTATGATTTGCTGATGTTTTTTTGAAAGGTATATGTAACTTATGTGTATGTATTGTGTGTGCCAGGAGGCAATACAGGGTCGGATGGCTGAATGTTATGATTTCCAAATAATTGGTAACATTTTTATTTTCACTTTGTTTTTGTTTTGAAATAATGTGTAATTGACAAAATGTATTTTATGGTTGTATTCAAAACTTTTATATGTTATTATTTTTATTTTATTTGAATGTTATGATTTGCTGATGTTTTTTTGAAAGGTATATGTAACTTATGTTTATGTATTGTGTGTGCCAGGAGGCAACACAGGGTCGGATGGCCGAATGTTATGATTTCCAAATAATTGGTAACATTTTTGGTGATTTGTTTACTTAAAAAGGTATGATTTTGCTTTGTATTTAATTTAATATTTATTAAAAGGATATAATCTGCCTAAAAGAGTTGAATGAGCGGAATGGCTGATGCATTCAGTTCATTCCCGTTCATGACATTCAGAATGGTCGCTAGTTCGGTCGGCAGTTCTTAGCGAGCGCTCGAACCGAAGGTTGTTAACAAGTGTTGTATATTGTTTGTATCTACAGAAGTGATTTAATTTAGTTAACGTTTGCTAAGTGTTGTAATGGTGCAATCCTGATGAGTTGAATAAACATATATGGTTGCTGAATAACGTGTTTTCTTATCATTTGTCATAACTTGTCCATAACAATACATAAGTGCACCAAGAAAAATGACTCTATTAAAACACAATCAATATACATACATTACATTTATTTAATCCATGTTTTTTAGCTGAGTCGGTCAATTATATGCTCTTGGATTGACTGTCAGACAGATGTGAAGAAAAAAGGGACGCGGAAATTGAATTACTTGAAAAATCTATTATGAACAGTAAATTATTATGCTTCTTAATACTAAGTTTATAGCGTAAATATGTTTGATGTATGGGTAAAAGTGGTACTTAATTGTGAATTTTCGATATAAAAGTGAAATATGTATGAAAACAATATTGATCGAGTAATGGTGATGCTACTGTGACGGAGTTCTTCACTGCATGAGCGTCTGGGCATTGTTGTGTTGAGCTCATTAATAGTGTGTCTTACGATACTCCTTCCTACAAAAGTGTGCAAAGAGATGGGTAAGTTCAGCCTTGAAAAAGTATTAAATAGTATTTGAACTGAGTTTTTGTCGCGTCAACAATTCTTTTTTATAATTGGCATTAAATGTATATACTGTTCGCAGGCACTTCAACGGAGGAGGTATATTGCACCAGACCTTTGCGGCGGCATATTTAAAAGATCCACGAAAAGCTGCAGTCCTATGTCTCGGAATTAGGATCAGGTGAGCTGAAGACCTGGTTCTATAACTATTGACATCTGTTGACCAAGTTAATTTCTTGTACAGATACTCAGGCCTTTTGTTGGCAATCACACCAAATACAAGAGTTGCCAAGTGAAGTAGTCTACGAGCTGACATTTTTAACATGTTGCCACTATTTATGTGCGATGTTACATGTGTTCGTGGTGGTATATTAAAACAGAAACGGGCACAGGCATTTTGTATCCGCTGGACTAGCCGTTGTGTTCTAGCCAGTAGACAGGCTCCATACACAGTGTCTGCATAATTTAGGCGAGAGAGGATTAGTGACTCACATAGTAATATGCGTATATCGGTGTTTATGTAAGATCTTATTCGATACAATAGTTTGAGGCGATAAAAGCAATTTTGAACTGCACTTGCTACGTGCTTTTCAAACTGTAATAGTGGATCGAAAATAACACCCAGGTTGCGAGCCTCATATACCTGCTCTATAGAGTCTCCATCAATTTTAATAGTAGGGTGATAATGCTCCATTTGACTTATGGTGTTTTTTGACCCCATAACCATAAACTTTGATTTTGATGGGTTTAGGACTAGTGAATTTTCACATGCCCATTTAGATACTTTACTTAAATCATAATTTATTTTTGTTACAGAGTCAAGACAGTCTGTGGGATGGCATGAGAAATACAGTTGCAGATCATCTGCATATTGATGGAATTTGCAATAAGTTATGGAATGGACAATGTCTGCACTGTAAATCAAGAACAGCAGAGGCCCAAGTATTGAGCCTTGTGGCACGCCCCTGTTTACTTGATGAAGCGAGGATGAAGCTTCATGACTATTTTTGTCACCACTAATCCGTACTAATTGGTATCTTTTTGTAAGGTAACTATGAAACCACTTAACTGTCTCCACATTGCACCCATAGTATGTCAGTTTGGACAATAGAAGGGAAATATTTATACAGTCGAATGCACGAGAGAAGTCTAGTAAAGTTAATATTGTTCCCATGCCCTGGTCTCTGGCCTGTAGTATATTATCCACTACATCAATTAAAGCTGTAGTAGTGCTGTGGCCTTTACGGAAGCCTGATTGCCTTGAAGGTAAAATACCAAATTGTTCTACATATTTGCTTAATTGGTCACATACCACCCTCTCCAAAATTTTGGATATACATGGCAATAAGCTAATTGGGCGAAGATCCTTAATATCATTGGGACTATCTTTTTTAGGTATTGGTCTTACAATAGCAGTCTTCCATATGTCGGGGAAAGTTGATGTTGACACTGACCTGTTTATGATTCTCGTGAGGGTTGTCAGTGTTTGTGGCAGTGTCAGTGTTAACATGTCTAGTGATATGTCATCTATTCCCATGGCATTAGACCTAAGGTTATGGATAATCTCTGATACCTGCTCCTCATTGACTAACTGAATTTGAAAACTACCACAACCAAACCTGTCGAATTCAAACTGTGTAAGATGGGATATAGTTACTTCATCACTACTAGGTATATTTAAAAAGTGAATGTTTAAAAGTTCAGGATTGTTGCAGTGCTGTGGTAAATCATGGCTTTGGGTTTTGTGCTTTGTTAAATTTTTCTTAATGGACTTCCATAATATTAGGTCTTTACCTATGAAATTGCCGTTCTGCAGTACTGGCCATTTCAAATCAAAATAATTTTTGTTTGGCTAAGAATTCTAATTTCAAATTAATTTTATTTTAAAAACATGGATTCTTTTTTCCAAAAGTAGTCATTTCTTTATTGATTAGTGTTACATTTTCATCGCATTTCAATCTTTTTCGTCATCATGGATACGTTAAAAATTCGAGTAATTATGGAATATGAGTACCGTCGTGGCAGCAACGCGGCACAAGCGGCACGCAACATCAACGACGTTTACGGAGCTAACACTACAAACCAACGCACCACCTGTTATTGGTTTGCTCGCTTCCGTTCTGGAAATTTCGACCTGAAAAATGAACCTCGCGGTCGTCCGAAGACTTTGGTCGACAATGACGAATTAAAGGCGGTTGTGGAAGCTGATGATACACAATCTACGGCTGAATTAGCAGCAGCTTTCGACGTTAGCGTCAAAACAATATTGGTCCATTTGCGTCAAATTGGCAAGGTAAAAAAGCTTGACAAATGGGTGCCCCACGAACTCAATGATCGCCAGCGCGAAGTACGCGTCGAGACGTGCCTTGCACTGCTCAACAGACACACAAATGAAGGAATTTTGAACCGCATTGTTACCTGCGATGAAAAATGGATTCTGTTTGATAACCGCAAGCGCTCAGCAAGTTGGTTGGATCCTGGTTCAGCACCTAAACAATGCCCTAAACGAAAACTTACCCCTAGAAAAGTGATGGTCACTGTTTGGTGGTCTAGCGCCGGTGTGATTCATCACAGCTTCTTACCAAACGGGGTGAGCATTACTGCAGATGTGTACTGTGAAGAACTGAGCACAATGATGGAGAAGCTGGCGCATCTCCAACCAGCATTGGTCAATCGCTCGTCTCCGCTGCTCCTGCACGACAACGCGCGACCTCATACTGCACAGCAGACGGTCTCCAAGTTGCAAGAACTGGGGTTGGAAGCTCTCCGTCATCCGCCCTACTCACCAGACCTTGCGCCTACAGACTACTACTTTTTCCAGAATTTGGATAACTTCTTGGCGGGAAAAAAATTCAATACCCGAGAGGCAGTACAAAATGCCTTTGAAGAATTTGTTGCCTCCCGTCCAGCTGATTTCTTTAAGAAGGGCATCAATAAACTGCCACTGCGATGGCAAAGATGCATTGATTGCATGGGTGATTACTTCGATTAATACAAATAAAAAAATTCATGAAAAAAATTCGTTTAAATTTTTTCATACAAAACGGCAATTTCATAGGTAAAGACCTATTATTTTAGGTTGTTTAATTTTGCTGTTAATATGAGTCTTAAAGTAAACAGTTTTTTCTCTGTCTATGGCTGCCCTTACTTCATATTTAAGTTTCTTATAGAATTCTAAATGAATGTCTGATTTGGTCCGCCTAGACTTAGTGTGCTGTTTGTTCCTTATTTGCATCATATCTTTAATAGTGGTGGTGATCCAGGGATAAGATACTTCTTTAATCAAAATTCTTTTAACTGGAGCATGTAGATCAAATAAAGTTGTAATGTAGTTGTTTAGAGTCTCAACCATGCAATTGACATCTCCTAGCTTGCCTATGGAGTCCCAGTCTATACACCCTAAGTCATACTGGAATAAGTCTTGCAGTATGTCATTTAATGGCCGATATCTTACCCAGAAAGGGGCAGGTTTATAAACCTTAAAGTTAAGTTCAGTTGTGGCTATAGCATGATGTCCAAGGTCAGGTATGTGGTTTACTGATACTCCACGGACAGAGGCATCTGTACAAATCAAGTCAATCAAGGTCGCACTGTGATCAGTAAAATGAGTTGGTTCCGTAATTATATTAATGAGATTGGTGCTGTGTAGAAAACAGTTGAGTAGCTTCACTTTGTTATCAGAGGTATCAAGTAAATTAATGTTAAAGTCTCCCAGTAATACTATTTTATCAACATTCCGGAAGGAAGTAACAGAATCAGTAATGGCGTCAAGAAATACGCTGACATCGAGCCAGGGCGGCCTGTACGCGGTGCCGACGACCACCGATTGTGTGTTCACGCTCAACCGGAGCCACATCTGCTCTACAGTTGGTACAGACGGGTGCGGCAACGCGCGGACTCGCAGCCCCTGACGCACGTAAAACCCAACGCCGCCACCTCGCGACCTTCCCGAGACAGCTGTACGTGGCATGTGTTGTAGTCTATAGTTAGGAACGAATGGTGCCCTACCTTCCTCTCCCGCTTTGATCCAGGTTTCGTTTATTGCCATTAAGTCCACATCCAGATTCTCCATGGCTACTATAAATTCCTCATGCCGTGTTCCGAGTGATCCCGCGTTAAAAAGTCCAACTTTTAATTGTTTTTGTTTAACCATTTGTGTATAATAAGTTATGTGTGTATTGATATGAGATGTATTGAGTGATAACCAATAATGTGAACTGTATGTAGAATAAGCTATAACCTATGTCTATATATTTAGACAATTTACACAATGTAGTCAAGAAAATATCTATATAAATAATATAATGATATTGTAAATATTTATATAAGTTAAAACCCTATGTTTATTAATTTAGAAAATTGACAATAAGCAGATAAAAGAATAATGTTTAAATGAATAATATAATGTAATTGTAAATATTTATATGAGCCACTCTTAACTAAATTGTGCAAACATGATATATTCAATAGGTGAAATATGGTGTGTATGCAGATCCTAAACTGTACATATGATATAAAGACAGCACTAAGATTAATCAAATTGGTAAGAGGAGTAATAGTACCACGTTTTACATTATTCTTCTTCACAACATTATGCTTCTTTGTCAAACGATTGCTCGCCAAAAACTCGACGGATGTCAGCCTCTGTTCGAATCGCAAAGGTGCGCTTTCCATCAGATTCCTTTGCCAATATTTTACCATGCTTAGTCCAAGTGAAACGCCAATGAACGCGCTGGGCAGCCTGTCGAACGAGGTAGAACAGATGCCTGTTGACGTATGTTAGCCTCTCGTTGACATAGAACCTCTGGGGCGGCGCAGCCAGGCCGAGGTGGTCGGTGTCGACAGCTCGGCGGACGCGCGCCGCGCGCAGCAGCTCGTCGCGTAGCTGGCGGCGCGCGAGGCGCAGCACGACGCGGCGCGCGCGCGGCGCCGGCCCGCTCACAGCGCCAGGCGAGCCAGGCTCGGCCACTCGCCCGGGGCCCAGGCCCACCCGTTCGGCAAACACTATGTCTCGCGCTTCGAGGGTGACCCCAAGCTTCTTGGCAACTAGTTCAACGGCGTGTATGATGTTCTCACCCCTATCCTCAGGGAGGTTAGTGATCTCCAAATCCGAGCTTAACAGATCCTGATCTCGATCATTCATCTGTGATTTCAGCTGCGCCACTGTATTTTCCAGCTGCTTAACGGAGTCATCTGTTGCGGTGGCGGGTGGTCTTTTTTCAATGACTGTAATCTTTGATTCCAAGTCATTGATCCGTTGCTCACACTTAGACACCCGCGTCCCTAGTGCTGATACCTGATCCGTCAGCTTCCTGATATCTCGCCTAACTTCAGCCCTCATCTGCTGAATTTCAGACTTGATTTGTCTGAGCAATTCCACCTGTGATATTGGCGCTTCATTCGGGTCCTCTTCATGCTCCAAGTCGGTCAGCTCTCCAGCATCTTCGAATGCGGTGTTGGGGCTATTTTGCGACATAGAACTGCAGCTGTTTGCGTCCGTCTCTTTATTCAGGGTTTTTGCCTTGGAATTGGAGTTTACGCGACATCCGCCACACTTCCAGGTACCCGCTTTCGGTACTGCAGACAGCTGAACACAGTCTAGATGGTATTTTTTCCTGCAGTTACTGCAGGTGGCGCCTCCACGTACTGACAAGAATTTACCACAATGCGCACAGTTGGTCATGGTAAACAGATAGCGTTAGTACTTCTGTTAGCTACTAGATGGCGCTACGCGATCAATAATGTCTGTCTTATATTATAATATTGTATTTTGATGTAATTAATACAACAAGGCGGGTTATTGTATGTAATTTATATAATTAGGCCGAATCCAGGCACTAAACTGACAGTTTATCGTACTTATATAAATATCACTTTTACTTTTAGTTCACTGTGAGGTAGTTTATAAGATGTAAGTTATGTTAAAATTTTATAATTTAGTTTATATTACACTATATCTTTAAATAACAATTGTTCTTATTAATCACAATATTATCCACTTCGGGCAACAAAAATCTTGCACAGTTATTACTTTATTTAATTAATATTAATGGATTTTTATTTTTTAACTGGAAGCTATACCTTCACGTTTGACAGTTGCTAGAATTATTTTTAATTAGTTTTGAAGTCGAGTTTTATTTTCGAAACAGTTTTGATTATTGAAACAGCAGTTTAAGTGACTATCTATAACGTCACAATCGAATTTTTTTCGGACAAATCTGTTACCTTATTTCAAATTTAAATGGGATAAACGAAAATTAACTTTTTCAAATAAATTAATACTGTTTCAAATGCGTATGAAAACATTTAAAACATTTACATTAAACATTTCCCCAAAAGTCCGTTTTTATCACAAAACAATACCGTATTAAACACCTCCCACTATTTTGAATGTCAGCTAAAAAGTAAGGAGGAGATCTATTTACCCTTCAAATAAACAACTACGAGTTGCTCACTTCCTATCATAACAAGATACCTTATATATATATCTGTATTGTTTTTAATTTTATTATATTTAATGAGCATAAATAAAGATCGGCAACAATATTTCCAATACAAAGCTTCTTAAACAGTTCTACTGTTAAAAATGTTATTGTACAGTATGTCTCAGCTATTCATAATATTACATATCTTATTAAGCCCCGGCTAAGCAGCGTAATGAAACTCTAGGAAAACCACAAACTACAAACTCGTACCTGGCATAAAGGATGAGCGAGCGTATACTGTCTATGTTTCATCTTTGTGGTACAAGTGCTCGGATGTAGAGAGAAATTAAAAGCACTCTGATTACATAGAGGCTATACAAGTCGTAACAACAATATTAAAAATTAATCCAAATCCTTGCCAAGAACCACCACAAAGCGAGGTTCAAACTCCAAATAGGTACGGCAAGAGCTTTAGCTTGCACCTGTTTGCTCTTGACCATGTGATATAGCCTCCTGGAAAAACCGTAGAACACTTTAATAGGTGTACAAAAAAAGAGATTGGGTTCCTTTTTTAACAAAAAAAAAGACGTGTGGCACTCGGAGACTGCCGCGGTAAAGCTATTGCATAGCATTTTTTATCAACTTATGCAATTATAATTATTTATTTATTTTATAATACTGCATTTGTGATAATAATACTAAAAACTCATTTTTCTTTCACTATTTTTTCGTGACTTTCTTCATTAATAAATGCACTTTGTTTATTCATATTTAAAACACTTTGTACACAAATTATACGAGTACAGATATTCACTGTTGTACGTAGATGATAAATACCTGTACACCTATATACTTTCTCACAAACAGCTGATTACGGTAGTTTTCCAATACAACCAATGCCACCTAAAGGTGGGTTGCTGAACTAAAGAGACAAGCGTGATATTTCAAAAAGTCATTAAAAGTTCTGGTATTTATCGATAGATGGCGGTCGGAGTGGGGGGTGTTAGGTTTTATACGTTACGGAATTTCTGCATTCAGTCCCCACGCACAAGGCCCGCGATAGAAGCTATGCAATAGCTTAATACAGTTCTTTAGGAATGCTAGAGACCTTTTTTCCTGATTCAATAACAGCATTGGACAAGCTGGTTGGCGTAGTTGGTAGATACTTGCCTTTCAGCAAGGCGTCGATTTGATTCCAACCCAGGACAGATATTAGTGTTCAAGGACATGTCTGTTTGTCCTGAGTCTTGATGTAATTATGTATAGTATGTATTAATAAAAGACAAAGTAGTATTTCAGTCATCTGGTTTCCATAGTAGAATTTCTGCTTAGTTTTGGATCAGACGGCCGTCTGCGAAAAATGTCCTAGGATATAATTATATGTATATATTATTACTATTATTTTATATTGGCTTTAGGGAAGATAGGTGATCATAGGCCTATTGGGTGGCTAGCACAACTCTAACTCCAATAGAATAAAGAAGATTTTTCGACGATGATTTTAATAATAGCTTCGTTTATCAAAATCTACAGTAGACATTATTACAATCGTTTTCACTCGGGAACTTGTTATTTTCAAGTGATTAGCCTTGTAAATCGAAATCGTCCTCTTGTGAATTATATTATAATGCAAAACATTTAGACAGCACTTAAAATTTAAACGAATCTTCCTGAATAAGTATTAAAGCCCTTTTGAAACTTCAACCAATCAAAAAACGATTTGCTATCTTAATCTCCAGCATGGTAGATTAAGAGGTGGATTAATTCAAAGTATGAATGGATTTTGTTGTTTTATTAAATATAGCTAACGGCTTTATTTATTTATGTATTACTTTATGTACAAATTTTAAAATGTTTACCTATATAGATGACAGAAAAAAAATATAACGAGAAAATACACACCAGTAATTAGGAGCATAAGAAAAGCTTTTTAATGTATTTAAAAACATCTTGCACTAAAGCGGTTTTAATACCAAATGATTTCTTTACCAGTCAACCTTAACGTGATGCAGAGAAAACTTGGTAGGTGCATCATACATCGAAAATATTATAAATATAAAAGCTAAATAAACTACACAAATACATAGCAAGTAATAATAGGCAGTTTATACTTACTATTATCATTGAAAATAACAATTTTATTGTAAATTTTTATATGGAAAGCAAGATCTGGTTGGTATCAATGACCATTCAAAATAACAAAAGAAGAAAATACAATTAGAGGGCGCGTGAAAATCGGTAGTAAGTGGCTGAGTGACTACGATCGGGGAATTATTTTTTTTTGGTTACTGAAGTATATCTTTGATACGTTTTGAAGTATTAATAAGAACGATATATTGTTTAGATAAGTTTAATCTACATAGACTTTATTTGGATAATGATTACTTTATTAATAAAAAGCGTTGAAATTGAGCTGCGTAGTTTCCGGCCCAGGAAGAATAACAGGGCCACCCCATATCGTCCTGTGGGTGTCGTAAATTGCGACAAAGGGATAGAGCATGTAGTCGGACAGCAGCACCACCTGTTTACTAATCTAATTGCAGTCGCCAACTCGCCTGCCAAGCGCGGTGACTAGGGCAAACCCCCCAAATGGCAACATCAA
This sequence comes from Pseudoips prasinana, assembly GCA_951640165.1. NCBI lineage: Eukaryota > Metazoa > Arthropoda > Insecta > Lepidoptera > Nolidae > Pseudoips > Pseudoips prasinana. The sequence goes on from OX621239.1 coordinate 15,118,309, forward strand.
TCAATCAATCAATCAGCCTATCGCAGTCCACTGCTGGACATAAGCCTCTCCTAACACGCGCCATTGCACACGGTCCTCCGCCTTCCGCATCCAGTCTGTCCCAGCGACCCTTTTGAGGTCGTCGGTCCACCTAGCTGGGGGCCGTCCTACCTTACGCTTACCAAGTCGCGGTCTCCACTCTAGAACACGTTTGCTCCATCGGCCGTCGGTCCTTCTGCAGATGTGACTAGCCCATTGCCACTTCAGCTTGCTAAGTCTGCGAGCTATGTCGGTAACTTTGACATAATATTTGGCATAATAATGGCAACGTTGTAGAATTATAGGCTGATGATGATGATATAATGTAGTGGCGCAATTATCTCAATTTTAAATATTAAGTATGGTTAGTGTGAGTCAATCGTACATAGATACTGAAATTTGTAGAGCTTGTATTTTCTTACAATTTTAGAAGAACTTTTCTTCTTTAATGAAGTTCGTCAACGCGATTAGTCTTTAGATGGTTGATGGTCAAAGTCGTTCTTCTGGGGGCACATTAAGCTGTCGGTCCCAGTTGTCATCGGTTGTCAACAGTTGATAACTCCTGCCAGAAGCCTACTGGGTAGCTTGAACAACTCTGAAACCCGGGAAAGCACTGCATATAAGTAAGTGCAAATTATGAAAAACTAATTCCTTCAAATGGTACTACTGACATTTCCGGGTTTTGTAATTTGTTGTTATTGGTCGTAATCTGTACACACACTCTGACGATTGTTTTCTGGTAATAATATCAACATTAAATAATATTGTTAGTATAATATTATTTTTCTTTTGGTTTAATGTATATCCCTTAACAATGTAGTTTTATTTTTCGGGGATTTGGTTGCAAAACATTGTTTCTTTCTAGGTGCATATAAAATGAATTAGGTTTGATTATTTTTTATACTTTGTGGCACAGCATTTTTTAACAAATGGACTGTTGAGCAGCATAATTCATAATTTTATTCTTCAATAGTAAGTTGTTTACTAGATACACGACGTGCATTTCACGCCGCAGGTCGTGGTTTCGATTCGGGCAGATATTTGTGTGCATGAACATGGCTGTTTGTCCTGAGTCTGGGTGAAATAATCTATATGAATCCAAAAATAAATTAGTATATGAAGTAAATCAGTTATCTTGTTTCAATAGTGCAAGCTCTGCTTTTATGATGCAGAGATTAAATGGCCGTGTGTGTATAATGTACAAAGTTATTATATTCGATATACAAAAAAATAACAAACGACAAGACCATTATGCACGTACACATAGTAAACACACGATATCGCTTAGTAAAATATCTACTATGCTTTATTACGTGGTCTAATATTCGATTCAGTAAAAGTATTAGGTATAATATATATTTTATTATTGGGAACTAAAAGATACGACCCATCTGATGACAAAAATATTTTTTTAATTGAGTTTGGAAGCTTACTTTATTACTAACGCGAAGCTGACCAATCCCCACATGCCGCGGAGTTCTCTCAATTTAACTCAAAGGAATACTAGAAATAAAAACACAACCAAAAATATTTCATTTTTCTCTTTACATTTGGACCAAACACCGACCGCAGAGCACTTAGATATATAATATTTTTATTGCTACCCTAACCCCGTAGAGGACAGGACTAAATAAAAATATATTTGCCAAAGAACGCTCACATTGTACCAACGTCAGTGAATTGCTATGGTTCTCTAGTTGAATGTTTTTATTATTGTACCCACTGGTTTACGGTGGTTTTTGTTAGCTCATGCGTGTAAAAAGATGTATGGAGGAAGCAACATTGGAGGAATTATGTCTGTGTGGGTACTTTTTCGTACATTTGTTGGTACCTGGCTGTTTTTATTTTCTGTATCTTTCGCATTTGCCTTATAATGCCAAAATTCATATTTGTTTAGTGTTTGTGTTTGTTATTTTGTGTAATGTAATAAAAAGTTTGACTAACCTATACTTAACATTTAAGGCAGTCGCCTAGCCACTTCAAGGTTCGATTCCCGCATAGGACAAATATTTATGTGACCCATAAGTAGTTGTTTTGAGTCTGGGTGGTCTTTGTACCCATCAATTATACTTTGGAAAAGTACCCCGCGACAGAGGGATTCAATTCTCTAGGGCGGGCGTTGTATATTTCAAAACAAACAATTTATAGAAATATATATTTATAAAAATTGGTGTTTTTGTATATGTCTCCTCTAGAATCCATAACGGGTTGAGCAATTTTGATGTCTTAATGAAGGGCGCTTGTAAATAGTCAAAACACTATTTAAACTGTTAAAACGAAATGGGTATTTGCTATTTAAAATAGTCCATTAGTAGTTTTGATTATATTATTTTTGTCCAAGTTACTCTAGTCTATATATACAAAAATATACATTTCCTTTCTCTGTATGCATAGATGTACCGATCTTTATAATAATATAAGTTTTTAACTTCTCATCGTATTTGTACTTCGCTGGATCCGTAAACTCCTATTTCTCCGTGGTATATAAGGCACTTCCATGGTCAGTCATTAGCGTAACCTACCCTAGTTGTACAGGGAATTACAGATCACACTAATACATAAATAAAGTGTCATCATCATCATTTCAGTCAAAGTACGTCCACCGCTGGACAAAAGCCTCCTCAAAGAATGAGGGGATATGCCATAATCGTCACGCTTGGCAGACGGGTTGTTGGTGGTGATGGTCATAGTTTACAGAGAAACGCTGCTGCCCGTTCTCTGGTAGGTATTCCCTCGGACGATTTCTATGGCCCCCACGGGATGAGATGAGGTGATGATATTCTAGGCCGTTACCACACAGCAAAAAGTTTATGAAATAGAAAAACGTTTTATTGGCTGTTAAATTATTTATAAACAACTTAACTTCGTTACCTGCGTTCTTTATTAAATGCCTCTTCATAATTTAAAAGCGCACGTGGTGTAAGCTCAAGCTTTGCCTTTAAAATATTTAGTCGGCTATAAAATGGCTATTTGGTATAAAATGCACGCTTATTGAACAGCTCGAGTATCGGGTAACCAGGTGTTGCTATGGATCTTTACTTCTAATACATTTACTCTATGCTGGTCGTGTATAGGGTTAATAAATGTAACATTATGTACAGACGCCAGCTCATCCAGCTACCCCAATCTGAAAAATTTCTTTTATAGATTTTCAACTGTATCACATAAGCATAAGGTTCAGTTTTAATTGGGGAAATTTGACAGATTGGGGTAGCTTGATGTGCTGGGGTCTGTACATTACATGTTGCTCTTTGGTATAAAAGCAAACACTAAGTAACTTGTTCATAAACATAAACCAGGAAATATGTAAGAACTTTTAAATTGAATATAATATTAAAATTTATTCCAAGCTCAATTCCACCTACGTAAGCCATTCTCATCGGAAACGAGCTCACTTGGCTAAGTAAGTGTGTACTTAAAATACACTTACTTAGCAAGTATACTCACATCTTATAAATCTATATCTATAAATATAATAAAATCGTAGGAAAGTCAAAACTGTACATAGCTTTTTTTTAAAGGATGTTTGGGGCGTGGTCTACATTTGATATAAAGGCAAAAAATATAGTTTTTAGAATTTTTGTCTGTATGTCTGTTTGTCTGTATGTATGTCCGGGCTAAACTCAAAAAGTACTGCGTGGATTTACTTCAAATTTTATAAGAATTATACTAAGAAAACATATCAACATATAGGCTACAAATTATCACGCTATCACTTACGGGGTAGGAGCTATGACAATTTAAAAAATTTAAGACGGGTAAAATCACGGGGCACAGCTAGTATTAAATAAAAATCTTGGGACAACAAACACACTGCCCTCTGAACCTAAATTTAGCAGAGCATGTACTACGGCAATAAACAACTGATAAACATATTTATATTTTTCTAAATTACACCTTATAGGTACCCCAGGCATAGAACACATAATCGTGTTCATCACACAAAGATTAAAGATTGTCCCGAATGGGAATCGAACCTACGACCTCTGGCCTAGCAGGGTCACTTACCACGAGACCCCCAGGCCAGTCAACTTTAATGCATGCACACGCATATGTGTGTGTGCAAATACAGGTACTATTTTTAATCTCTCACTATCATATTCAGATGAGACAGCTATGCTACATCAGCAGGAAAATATTAGGGACTGGATCGACTACGGTGTGTGTATCAACGTCAATTTTTAATCTCCGGGCTGCTGGAACTTTCTCTTGCCATATTGACACTAATCGCTTTTAACAAAGCCTTTTTAGGTTTTTTCCTTACCTGTGACTTCACTCTATGGTTAGATATATGACCACTAAATTATTATTATTTTCTGCTGTGTGGTGACGGCATAGAATATCATCACACCATCTCATCCTGTGGGAGTCGTAGAAAGCGTCCGAGTTTTGAACAAAGCCTTTTTAAGTTTTTTCCTTACCTGTAACCTCACTCTGTGGTTAGATATATGACCACTAGATTATTATTATTTTCTGCCGTGTGGTGACGGCATAGAATACCATCACCCATCTCATCCTGCTGGGGTCGTAGAAATCGTCCGAGTTTTGAACAAAGCCTTTTTAGGTTTTTCCTTACCTGTGACCTCACACTGTGGTAAGATATATGACTACTAGATTATTATTATTTACTGCTGTATGGTGACGGCATAGAATATCATCACCCCATCTCATCCTATGGGGGTCGTAGTCCGAGGGAAAATCTACCAGAGAACGGGCAGCAGTGCTTTTCTGTGAAATATGACAGTCAAACTGCGATCGCCAACCCGTCTGCCAAGCGCAGCGATTGTGGGGAGATTGTGGCCATTATTTGGGGAGGCTTTTGCCAGCAGTGAACGTACTTTGGCTAATATATATAAATTATTTTATCTCAGTAGGAATTTTTCTGGGATATTTCTAAATACATTTTGTTTATTCGGATAACATTCTGAAGATTGAGAAACTTTGAATTTAGTTAAGAAACAGGAAGTCCTTTTCACATCATTAATGTAAAAGAAACTGTAAATTTCTGGGTTGAAATATTGTTTGGTTCCTAGTAAGTAAAGTTCCATACTTTCGCAAGGCAGAAAAACAAAGCTAAAGTCTCATGTTTTAAAAATGTTGCTATAAATAATTCTAAGTGCTCTCGTTTCACCACGCCTTGGTTGCTTTGTAACTTAAGTTGATCTAAGTTATTACTTAATAAAACATAAAATATGTTAGCTAACTATAAAATTGCAATTTGTACCATGACGTTGCTAGCTTGAAACCGCTCAAGTTTTGAGTAAGAACATAGAGGGGCTATATAATGACTAGCCTGTTGGTTTAGTGGTTAATGACCCTGACTACTGAGCCAGAGATTATGGGTTCGAATCCCGCCCTGGACAAATCTTTGTGTGATTAGTATGATTATATGGTTGGTGTCACGGGATCTCAGCAAAATATATTTCGGGTATTTTCTTTCAAGTAGCCCGCTTCACGCAATCGAATCTCTGTACCGCAAATAATACTACCATCTGATCCTAAACAGAGCAGAGCTTGTACTATGGAATCCTGACAATACATATTACCTATACTACTTTTCTTTTGTAAATACATATTTATATAGATAATTACACTCAGACTCAAGACAAACAGACATCTTCATGCACACGTATATTTGTCTTGGGTGGGAATCAAACCCACGACCTACGAAGTACATCCAGACTCATTTTTAATGCTTTTTTAACATGACCGGTCAAGCATCATCATTCCCAAATATTTTTCTTTCCGATCCCAAGGCACGATGTTGATATTCTTGCCGGAATTTTGGGACAAGTACTATTGAGCTTCTGTGGTTCGCCCTTAGGAAGAATAACCATACGACTATGATTTTTGATGAATCCATTCGAGCCTCCGTTTGCTGAACCATTTGCCTAAGCTGTGGTGGAAATCTGGATTTCATCGTGTATAATATTCGAACTTATGCTGTATGAACTCAAACTCATTTATTCGTGTGATTTTTGGTATTACAAAGTCTTAAAATAAACATATTAGATCCTCAAAATATGTTAAAAAGGCGTACACGTTTGCTTAGATATGATATAGTCTATGCAATAATTTGCTATACAATTTATTTTATATTAGAAACTGTATAATTTTATATTCTGAAATTACATTATTATCAATAAATCAGTGTAAGTAACATATTTAAGAGCAATAACAAAAGCGGGCAGAGGACGGAGTAAGGAATCGAAGTTATCGAGTGAATAGAACGGAGACTCATGCTCCGAACGACAACTTATGGGCCAGGACACCTATTATAGTTGTCCTGTATGGGAAACACACCCGGGATACAAAGTGGTGAAGCAACTGTCTTAACTGCTGCGCCACAATATTTGATTTTTGTGGGCATGAACATGTCTGATTGTCCTGAGTCTGGAGGTAATTATCTATATAAGTATGTATTTACAAAAGAAAACTAGTATATGTTGTATATCAGTTAGTTTCCATAGTACAAGCACTGTTTAGTTGGGGATCAAGTGGCCGTGTGTAAATAATGTCCCAGGATATTATTATTATTATGGCCGTGAATTAAAGTATACCAATATCCATACTTAAATATGGGTCACACAAATTATTATTGTACTTTTAAGAATACACTTGTTAAATTCTAAAATAATAAAACATTTTAACGGACTTATTTTAGTTAAAACAAGAGATTCCCCAGCTTTTCAAACTCATTTTGCTAGGCTGGTAAACGTTGTAAAATTTTCCGATACGCTTCATTTTCATTCAAATTACATTACATTAGCAAATAGTTACTCATTTAATTTGGTACGTGATCAATTTGTGTAAAATTTCCATTAACTTGATTGAAATTCTGCATGCATTAAAATTGTGTACTTAAATTTAATTTTAACGTGTTACTTTAAATATCTTTTAGACTGTAATTTATATTGGGCATGCTCTTTAATTTACTTTCATATTATTTTTATTCACACTAAATATACTTTTCCTGAATACCTTTTGGGAGTAAACTATGCCAAAGGGATTCAAATTGATCGAATATCAATTCATCGACCATAAATCGAATGTCTAAATACGCGAACGTTCATAACACTTACTTACTTATCGTATGGGCAGTGGTTAGCCTAGTGTCGAGTTGTTCAAGGCGGCCAGTAGGCCCCTTACATGGCTTAATGACTGTTGCCTAATGGCTACAACCAGGACCGACGGATAACGTACTCTTCAAACCACGGAGACGCTTAGAAATTTTCACGGTCACCTATCTCTGGACTGAACGCGAGCCTAGTTGCTTAACCTCGCCAATCACTTACGAACTGGTGAGAGCTTCTGACTATGAGAATTTGGTTCTGAGCTATACATAGGATCGCATGATTAAGAAATCTAAAATAGAATGTATCTTTTAGCGATAAATTAAAGATTTGTTTCTGCCACTCGCCGGCCACTACCACGGCACGCAATTTTCGATTGATAAACCATTCGATATTGTGAACGTTTGAGTATTTAAACAATCGATTTATAGTGGTTGATCAATTGAAATATTCAATTGTTAGACATTCAATTTGTTGCTACACATAGTTCATACATTTCTAAAAATCTTGTTAATTCATAAGGTGTCAGGAAGTAAACAGCAGTCCACAGCTAATGAATAATTCATACCATGGAATGTTTCTGAAATTTAATATAATATATTGTACAAGGAATTTAATATAATTTATTTTAATAATCAAATATTTTTTGCTACTAACTCGATTGGAATGCTATAGGAATTTGGCACACCAAGGGACTTTATCTACTAGTCCAAACAGTTAGATGAATAAAGATCTCTTTCAAGATTTACCAAAGTCTTATTGCAAATCTCAACAAAATAGAATTCAACAATTGTTTAGTATACGTAAAGTAACATTTGGTGCTGACCGTATCTGAATGACCTTGATTCGCTTTGTTCGTGATAACTTGCAAAAAGGAATATTCCCAGATAGCCTTAGCTAGGTTTGGCTAGGTCAATCGTAAAAACTCCTACTTAGAGACATCGTTGATATTAGAAAAGGCGTAAGGATCTTCGGGGGGATGCCCTGATCGCACACGCTTTGAATAATAATTCCCATTTTATTTTTATAATATTTCTGAATACTAATTATGTACACCGAGATATTTACCAACCAAATACCAATTTTATATCTACCAATATATACCAATTTTGTATCTACCAACCACGCCTGTTGGCGTAATTGGTAGATACGCTGCCTTTCACGCCGCAGGTAGTGGGTTCGATTCCCAGCCAGGACGGATATTTGTGTGCATGAAAATGTCTGTTTGTCCTGAGTCTGGGTGTAAATTATCTATATAAGTAACTATTTACAAAAGAAAAATACTATATTTAGTTTCCATAGTCCTGCGAAGTTTGGGATCAGATGGCCATGTAGGAATAATGTCAAGTAAATTAATATCTACGATATTAATTTAATACCAGAATTTCCTGATCGCACATGTTTATAATTATAATTCCCATTTTATTTTTATTATATTTATGAATATTAGTTATGTAGACCGAGATATAAATTATAGTAATTATTTATTTAAATATACAAACGCCAGCACATCCACTTACCCCAATCTGTCAAATTTCTTTTATCGATTTTCTACTTTATCACATAAGCATAAGGTTCACTTTCAATTGGGGAAGTTTAACAGATTGGGGTAGCTTGATGTGGTGGCATCTGTACATTCCTTTTGGTGTAACGCCTGCAGACATCGTCCATGAACAAAAAGACTGTTCAAAATCAAATGAAAATTATCCGTTTCGAATCATAGATTTCGACCATTAACAAAACTTATTTTCATTACTATTTAAAATACCAAATACAGTTTGTTTCATGGGGCAACATTCTCATCGTAAATCATAGGCTTCGCTTAGCTAAGTAAATATATCAAAGGCAATCACTGTCAACCAACATAAACGAAATATCTTTTCTCTCATCTATCTAACAACTGGGATCAATACCTGTCCACAGCGCGTTGGGTGGTAATTACATGGAAATAACTTAGGGTCTATAGAACTACGACAAGATATTTACAGCAGTGTAAGAGGGGCGTTTACAGTTTAAAACCTTTTTTGTTGCTGTGGCATGGTAACTTTCAAACGGACTGGTTCGCGTGGTTGATAAATGGCAATCACTGTCAACCAAGATAAACGAAATATCGTTTTTTCTCATCTATGTAACAACTGGGATCAATACCTGTCCACAGCGCGTTGGGTGGTAATTACATGGAAATAACTTAGGGTCTATAGAACTACGACAAGATATTTACAGCACTGTACGAGGGGCGTTTACATGTTTAAAAACTTTTTCTGTTGCTGTGGCATGGTAACTTTCAAACGAACTGGTTCGCGTGGTTTGTAAATGGCAATCACTGTCAACCAACATATACTAAATATCGTTTTCTCACATCTATCTAACAACTGGGATCAATACGAGCCAACGCGCTGTGGACAGGCCACAGCGCGTTGGCTGGTAATTACATGGAAATAACTAGGGTCTATAGAACCACGACAAGATATTTACAACACAGTAAGAGGGGCGTTTACAGTTTAAAAACTTTTTCTGTTGCTGTGGCATGGTAAATTTCAAACGGACTGGTTCGCGAGGTTGGTAAATGGCAATAACTTTCCACCACCAGAAACGAAAGTCGTTTTCTCTCATCTATGTAACAACTGGGATCAACACATGTCCACAGCGCGTTGGGTAGTAATTACATGGAAATAACTTAGGGTCTATAGAACTACGACAAGATATTAACAGCACTGTACGAGGGGCGTTTACATGTTTAAAAACTTTTTCTGTTGCTGTGGCATGGTAACTTTCAAACGAACTGGTTCGCGTGGTTTGTAAATGGCAATCACTGTCAACCAACATATACTAAATATCGTTTTCTCACATCTATCTAACAACTGGGATCAATACGAGCCAACGCGCTGTGGACAGGCCACAGCGCGTTGGCTGGTAATTACATGGAAATAACTAGGGTCTATAGAACCACGACAAGATATTTACAACACAGTAAGAGGGGCGTTTACAGTTTAAAAACTTTTTCTGATGCTGTGGCATGGTACACTTCAAACGGACTGGTTCTAAATGGCAATCACTGTCAACCAACATATACGACTGGGATCAATACCTGTCCACAGCGCGTTGGGTGGTAATCATATGGAAATAACTTAGGGTCTATAGAACTTCGACAAGATATTTACAGCACTGCAAGATTTACAGTTTAAAAACTTTTTCTGTTGCTGTGGCATGGTAACTTTCAAACGGACTGGTTCGCGTGGTTGATAAATGACAATCACTGTCAACCAAGATAAACGAAATATCGTTTTTTCTCATCTATGTAACAACTGGGATCAATACCTGTCCACAGCGCGTTGGGTGGTAATTACATGGAAATAACTTAGGGTCTATAGAACTACGACAAGATATTTACAGCACAGTAAGAGGGGCGTTTATAGTTTAAAAACTTTTTCTGTTGCTGTGGCATGTAACTTTCAAACGGACTGGTTCGCGTGGTTGGTAAATGGCAGTCACTTTCAACCACCATAAACGAAAATCGTTTTCTCTCATCTATGTAACAACTGGGATCAACACCTGTCCACAGCGCGTTGGGTGGTAATTACATGGAAATAACTTAGGGTCTATAGAACTACGACAAGATATTTACAGCACTGTAAGAGGGGCGTTTACAGTTTAAAAACTTTTTCTGTTGCTGTGGCATGGTAACTTTCAAACGGACTGGTTCGCGTGGTTGATAAATGGCAATCACTTTCAACCACCACAAACGAAAATCGTTTTCTCTCATCTATGTAACAACTGGGATCAATACCCGTCCACAGCGCGTTTGCTGGTAATTACATGGAAATAGCTTAGGGTCTATAGAACTACGACAAGATATTTACAGCACAGTAAGAGGGGCGTTTATAGTTTAAAAACTTTTTCTGTTGCTGTGGCATGTAACTTTCAAACGGACTGGTTTGCGTGGTTGGTAAATGGCAATCACTGTCAACCAACATATACGAAATATCGTTTTCTCTCATCTATCTAACAACTTGGATCAATACCTGGCACAGCGCGTTGAGTGGTAATTACATGGAAATAGCTTCAGATATAGAACTACGACAAGATATTTACAGCACAGTAAGAGGGGCCTTACAATTTAAAAACGTTTTCTGTTGCTGTGGCATGGTAACTTTCGAACGGACTGGTTCGCGTTAACGCTCTACGCGTACTGGTAAATGCCTCACACGCCGCAGGTCGTGGGCTCGATGCCCATTTCCCACACAGGACAGATATTTATTTTTTATTTTATTTATTTTATTTTCAAATTTATGTACACACTGATAGGATGAAGAAAGAAAGAATAAAAAACAAGAAAAACATTGCACAAAGGTACTACTTATTTCTAAAGAAATCTCTTCCAGTAGACCTGCAAGAGGAGATTTTGGAAGAGAGGAAGATATGAGTGTGTAGGATGATATACATACATACGAACAAAATACACATATAAATAAATACATACATAATTTAAAATAATAAACTACATAAAATACATATATCTAAGGTAAAGAGGAAAGGTAGTGTTCTTTTAACCTTTTTTTAAATATGGAGATGTTATTACTATTACGTATGTTAGGCGGAAGAGAGTTCCACAGCCTAACCGCCTGAACAGTGAAGGATTTGGAGAAGAAATCAGTTTTATGGGATGGGAATTTCAAAATACTTTTTAAGTGTGACCTACATTGGGCGTTGGGAGAATGTTTAAAGGAAAAACGGTCCTGTAGGTAAGAGGGATATGCGGGATTGTGTAGGATATTGAAAAGGAGACATAATATTCGAGTATTCCTGCGAAGGCGGATTGGGAGCCACTTGAGATTGTTGCGGAATTCTGAGACATGATCGTACTTTCGGAGATTAAAAATGAAACGTATACATAAATTTTGCAAGCGCTCAAGTTTGTTTAATAGCTCTTCAGTAGCATCCAGATAGCAGGCATCAGCATAGTCCAGAATGGGCTGGATTAGAGTTTGAGCAAGAGTTATTTTGGTTTCAAAGGGCAAAAAGTACTGGAGGCACCTAAGTGAGTGAAAGGTAAAATAGACCTTTTTGCTGACTTCATTAATGTGAGCATTCCAGGATAAGTTCCGATCAATAATAACCCCGAGGTTCTTAGCCGTGTCCGAGTACGCAATATGCACATTGTCTAGTAGAACAGGAGGAAAAGAGCCTACATCAAAACCAGCACGCATTTGCCTACTGCCAATAATCATGGCCTGCGACTTGATTGGATTTAATTGCAGACCGAACGATCTTGCCCAGTGACTGATGGCACTCAGGTCTTGATTCATAGCAGCAATGGCGGTTCTAACTTCATTTAATGTAAAATGGCGGTATAACTGCATGTCGTCTGCGTAGAGATGAAAATTAGAGGAAATAACTCGTGTAGCAAAGTTGATGAAGATGGAAAAAAGTAAAGGAGATAACACGCCACACTGGGGTACGCCCGTGGTAAGATTGCACCAGTCTGAGTAAGAGTCTTTATAGCAAACACGCTGCGAGCGTCCCCGAAGATATGTATCGAACCAGGCCACAGACTCCGAGGAGAAATTAAGTGATTTAAGAATTTCGAGAAGAATATCGAAGTCCACGGAGTTAAAGGCACTGCTAAAGTCAAGGAGCACCAAGACTGTGAGAGATTTATTCTCCATGGCCCAACGGATGTCGTCAGTGACCTTTAGGAGCGCTGTCACGGTGCTGTGGCCTGGTCGAAAGCCCGATTGAAAGGGATTTAGAAGATTATTCTGCAGTAAGTAACTAGATAGCTGACGGTGAACTATATGCTCCAGAACTTTTGAGAGGAACGGGAGGATAGAAATCGGGCGAAATTGTGACAAAAGAGTAGGATTGGAAACTTTAGGCAACGGGATGATATGAGCTTTCTTCCAAGCACATGGGAAGCAACAGGAGTATAAAGAAAAGTTAAAAATATGAGTAAGGATAGGGATTAAAATAGGAATTATTGGAGTGACCATACTGGAGCATAAATCATCGTTACCAACAGCGGAAGATGTGATTGATAAGAGGGATTTTTTGACGTCGTCCTCACTCACTGAAGTAAGTTTGAACGGCGAACATTGTGGTATCGACAAAGAGGACAGTTCAAGCAAAGTATTTGATTTAATACGAGGGTCAATTGTAATAGGGGGAAGTGAGAAATGGTTGTTAAGAGAACCCAGGTCAATACTATTAAAGTCTGTTGAAGGGGTTTTGCCGATGCCATTGGCTTTTAGGAATTTCCAAACTTTGGAGGAGTTGTGATTATTGAGAGAAGTGTGGAAGTGGCGACGTTTAGAATCACGACACAGACGACTACACCGATTACGCAAGATTTTGAAGCGGTTTAAGTTGGCCTCTGTTGGCGTGCGCTTATACCTAAGTTTCGCCCTATCCCTACTAGCCATAACTTCTTTGATGGCCGGAGTAATCCAAGGAGCTGGAATGTGTTTCAGTTTAACTCTCCGTTTCGGTGCATGACGATCGTATAGTGAAGTTAATATACTGCTAAATTCTCGAACTTTACTATTGATAGATTCACAATTGATCACCGGCGTCCAGTCAATGTGTTCAGCATCACACTTTAATGCCTCCAGGTTCATGCCCTTGAAATTCCGAAGGATTGAATATTGTGATCTACGTTTGGGAGGCCGAATAGAGTAGGATAGAAAGATTAAGTCGTGGTAAGAGAAACAAGCAGTGAGCTGACCATGTGTTGAAACGAGATCAGGTTTGGAGACAATCATTAGATCAAGAAGAGATGGGTTACAATTGGGAAAATGATGTGTGGCAGAAAGAGGTAAGATATGAAGATTAACAGATGATAAGAGAGATCGGATAGCATTAGCACGGTGATCGTTTTTGATCAAACACGTATTGAAGTCACCCATTATGACTACGTGCTCGTAAGACGGGCATAAATCATGAAGTAACGTCTCTAGCGCGTCGAAATAATTAATTCGAAGACTCGGACTATAGAAGACTCCGAGAAGCATTTTTTTGTGATGGACTATATTTTCAATAAATAGATGCTCTGCTGATTCAGTGTAGGTAGATGGAGAGACATTAACAATTTTAAAGGAGATGTTGGCTCGTAAGTATAATGCAACGCCCCCACATCCCTTTTATGTGGTTCATGCATGTCTGTTTGTCCTGAACCTGGGTGTAATTGTCTATATAAGTATGTATACAAGAGAAAAGTAGTATATGTAATATATTAGTTATCCAAGCTCTGCTGAGTTTGGGATCAGATGGATGTGTGTGAATAATGTCCCAGGATATTATTATATAAAGGCATGGACTGACTTTAATGGTTCTTAGGTTCAGTTTCCTAAGAAGTCAGTTTCAGTTATTGGCAGAGAGTTAGGGCACAGCGTTCATTCGCTCAAAGAACAGGCCGACTGGGACCTCACATAAGATATTGATTAATAATAATATTAATGACTTAGTGTTGTGTTTCTGCCTGTGTAGGTCACCAGAGCTCATCGGGACTCTTTTAAAGGCCGGCAACGCACCCGCGACTCCTCTGGTGTATTATGTAGTTCTATCATATTAAAATAAAAAAACTAGTTTATTCCGGTTCATTTGTTTAATTAAATACTTGATCTCGTAAGTGTTCGGCCACATTGGTGTGGGTTGACGGCTGACGGCCACGATTGATTGTTACAAGCTTGTAGGTAAAATAAATAAAACATGTTACATCGTTTTCTTACCAATGTAGGAAAACGAAGCGAACAACTTAAGGTCGTCTCAAACAATTAGTACAATATAAAAATAAGCACAAAAGAAGGAACTAAGTTGGTAGTAAAACTGCCCAAATCTGATCCAAATGCTGCGGGTTCGATCTACGCACAAGACAATACTTTGTGTTCATAAACATGTATATTCGTCTTGGACTGAATGATTTATGTGTATTGTATGGATGTATTTACAAAAGGTATTTAATTAATTTATATCCATTATCCATCCATAGTCCAACTAGATGACACTGTGTGATATATTTATTTAATGCCTTTCATTCATAATTTTTAGTCTTTCTCTCTTTGTCGTAGGGGCATGGTTTCCCTGGTGTCAGAGTTGTTCTTACCGCTCCGTAGGTCTCTGACTTAGCGACTGTTGCCTTATGACAACAGCCGGAACCGATAGCTTAACGTGCCCTCCGAAGTATCTCGCGGTCAAGAGCGCCTGAAATATGATTTAATAATTTATAGTGGCACTGTGATATGATAAAGGTTTTTTTTTATATAAGAGGGCGACAAACGATCAAGTGGGTCACCAGATGGTAAGTGATTACCACCGCCAAGGGACACTCGCAACGCCAGAGGTCGCGGGTGCGTTTTCGGCCCTTATAAAAGTCAGCAAGCGAGTGTTGCTGACCCTTCACCCCACCCCAATGAGCTCTGCCAACCTTACTCACACGCAGAAACAGACCATTAAGTTATTCATGTTATTATTTAGGAATGTCTTCTGTAAGGTGGAGGTACTTCCCCAGTCGGGCTGCTCTTTGAGCGAATCAACGCTGTGCCTTACCTCTTTTAAAAAGGTTAAGGTATATTAAAACAGTAAAGACACTGGATTGCACCTTGACTTGTTGCGTGGTATAGCGTTTTTAATTAAAACGCGCGGCAATGCGTATTTGCAGATGCGTTGGATCATTTAAGATACAAAAGTTGAACCAGGGACGCTGTGAGTCGGGGTTCGAACCCCAAAGGAGGT
Source organism: Pseudoips prasinana (assembly GCA_951640165.1). Taxonomy (NCBI): domain Eukaryota; kingdom Metazoa; phylum Arthropoda; class Insecta; order Lepidoptera; family Nolidae; genus Pseudoips; species Pseudoips prasinana. Next base: position 15,134,127 of record OX621239.1, read on the forward strand.
GCCCTTCGGTGCGGGTACTTAGTTTGTAGTTTTTATTTGCTAGACAGTTAGAGCTCTCGCTCGCCTCTAGAGTCTGGTTAAAAAATGAAAGCCTCATAGGTAAACTGCATAAAAAATGGAACGTACAACGTACATGATCTACATTGTCTTCTACTGTCCTAGTGTTGGCAATTCCTTCACTAATGTACTATAGCAACCTCAAATTCTATAATATCTAGTAATAATAATAATAATATCCAGAGACAATGTCACACAGATCATCCTAGACCCAAACTAAGCAAAGCTTGTACTATGGGTACCAGGCGACGATATACATACTTATATAGATAGATAAATACTTAAATACATACAAAATATCCATGACTCAGAAACAAAATATTCGTGCTCATCACACAAATATTTGCACTTACCGGGATTCGAACCCAGGACCACCAGCTTCGTAGGCAGGAGCACTACCAACTAGGCTACGGTGATCGTCAAGTCTATGAATGTTATATTACTCAATAGTTCTAACTTCGAATGAACCATATCCGTAGACCTAATCTAACAGAATGATATGAACACAATTTATCAACAATGACAACAATGGTACCTACATAGCTACATTAGGATTATCGACAAAGAGAATAAATAAAGAGCTTACATACCCAAATAGCATAAAAGCATGTCGGAGGTATTATGTCAAATTCTATTGTGTGAATATTCGTTATTTAGTATACCTACCTTATCTAAGCCGTACTAGGCCAATGCTAAATTGTTACTTAGAAATTCTGCTTTAACAGACTTACATTTGATCTTATTTACATATTTATTTTTTCATCTTAATTTGTTTAAATCGTAATTGTAAGGTTTATTGTATAATATTATAAGGTTGATAGAATTAAAAAAGACATAGTATGTTAACTATACGTTAGTTCGTTTTTGTTTGTTTTTAGATATCATTAACTCATTACTTGTAACCGTGAATTATATGTTTGAAAAGTCCCCAGCAATAGAATTATGTTTCTTGATCCGAGCGTTGTTTTAAAAAAATAAGCTTATGGCTAAGAAAAGTCGATGGACTCATTTTTATAATTATTTATGTAGATGTGTAAGTTGTTAAATATATTTTTTATGAGCCTCAAGGCTAGATTGTAATACAATACTTAATTCAAAAGCAACTTCATTTATAAATAAGTAAAATTATGTGATACTTGGAACGAATTGGAGAATTAGGTCACATATGAATTTGACCTACCTCAGCTTCACACAGGTAGATAGAGGGCAATATGCATTGGTACATAAAATTGTTATATGCACAATTGGCAGAGCCGAACAATTCTTAACACTAAAGTAATTTTCTCTCTTTTACCCGCTAAATTTATTGGACAGTAAATTTAATCGATATTTTTGTGGATATTATTGACACTATAAACATGAACATTATTTTATGTATAATCAATAGTGTTACCACTACATGCATGCTAATGACTTTTATTGACAAGTTTTTCGTAGGGAACTCATATGTTTGGAATATATAATAATTAAATGGTTAATGCCTAAGGCGTTGACAAAAGTATCGTGATCGTGCGAAGAAACAAACTATTAGTGTACTTTATAGTTGGCTGTAAATAATATGCCAATAGTAAAGAGTGAAGTTAAGAGTGTACAAAGAAGCTCGCGAGTATATAAAGTGTCGCGTATAAATCCGGATGGATGGCGATTAACGACCAAACCAATCTAACCTCAATGTTTCCCTATGATTCCGGCAAATATCTATGACGGCCATTCAATTTAATCGCTATCCATCCGGATTTATAAACGACAAAAGGTGACACTACGTTCGCACCATAGATCATGCGACGAAGCCTAATGGATTTTTTGACATTTAGAATACACGTTTTTGACAGCGAGCAAAGAACTAGGATACAATTACATAACAAACTACCCCATTTTCCCACGGGGTAAAATGACGATAACTACTAACCTATATAGAATGCAAAGGACCAAGCTAAGCCTAATCGGCGTCAAACATTAGCGTTCACACATGGCAACACTCGCCCATTACAGCAATAAACCGACCCATTGCCCACCGTGCGATACGTAATGCGTGTAATACAGGATCAGCTCGTACACTAGATCTATCCACCATTTCAATGCTGCTCAAAATTACGTTCTATTGCTATACCAATAAGTTTCAATTTTAAACTGTATGGGAATGGTGAATAAGTTGTCTTACTATTTAATTGGCTTTAGACGTTCTGGGAGAGTTTTGCGGGGATGTGTGTAATTTGTGTGTTCCGTGGTTTTTTGAGTTGGTAGGTATTAACTGGTAAAATGTAATATTTTTGCCCATAATTACGAACAAAAAGTATGGAAAGGGACTGCATATTTTTGCTGGAAACGAGTTTGATTTCTACTTATACTTACATATTATCTGACTATCACACATAGAGTTTATTCGTCGTTGATTTGTAAACATTCTATAAGTAAACATTTTTAAAACAAAAGTAGTACCCCAATCTGTCAAATTTCCCCAATTAAAAGTGAACCTTATACTTATGTGATAAAGTAGAAAATCTACAAAATAAATTTGACAGATTAGGGTAGGTGGATGTGCTGGCGTCTGTACATACATCTAATCCATTCCCTTCATAGTATTAGTTGAGATTAAATTGTCTTCAATATGCGTTGTAATATTATTAAGTCCCTAAATAAAAAAGGGCCTATGTTTGCGTTTAGTTTTCAAACGGATGATAAATTATTATTTTACACTAGCCATGCTCCACGGTTTTACCCGCGTTAAACATTATAAATTATAGCCTTTATGTTATTGGGATATATAAGTAATATTACAAAGTTTCATCAAATTTGATTTGATAGTTTTTGCGAGAAAAAGTGACAAACATCCATACGTACAAACTTTCGAATTTATAATAGTAATAAATATATATGGGTCCTTTCTGAAAGTGTTATTTGTCGTAATACATTGTTCTTTGTCGGAAATACAATCTAAAAAAAAATTCAACTGTTTATGTCAATCCTAAAGTATCCTTTGCTAGCATTCATTGTAATCCATAGTTTAACCGTTGGGTTATTATTGTTGTTTGAAGGACGACACTTAAACTTATAGTAATAAATCCATGTCCCAAAGGAGATACTACAAACATGCCATTCATATGTAATCAAAGTCAGTACAACTAAATATGGGTCACACATATATAGTTATCTTGTATGAGAGTCAACTTAACCATGTCTAACGACGGTCACCGCAGCCTAGTTGGTAGTGCTGCGGCCTACGAAGCTGGTGGTCCTAGGTTCGAATCCCGGTAAGTGCAAATATTTATGTGATGAGCACGAATATTTATTTCTGAGTCATGGATGTTTTCTATGTATTTAAGTATTTATCTATCTATATAAGTATGTATATCGTCGCCTGGTACCCATAGTACAAGCTTTGCTTTGTTTGGGGCTAGGATGATCTGTGTGACATATTCCAAGATATTATTATTATTATTAACTTCTCTTTAAGTGACACCGCATGGAAAACTATGAATGGTTACGTTTTGCTGAAAAGTAATCTGGGTTTTTTCATATTTATATAATTATCTTGGTATGTATCTTGTAATGTATCTTGGTTAGATAAAAATAATCTTCGTGTGAATACAACCAAAACTAAATATATACAATTCACAAATTATAAAACGAAATCACAAAAACTTAACATTATATGTCGAGGTGAAAAGCTTATAGAAGTCTCGGACACAAAATTCTTGGGCATTTCGATTGACCATAATGTTAATTGGAAATCACACGTAAGACTTGTTTGTACGAAAATAAATAAGTTCGTTTATGCATTACATAAACTTAAGAATATAGCTGGTCCAAAGGCTGCTCGAATTGCTTACTTTGGCTATATAGAATCCGTATTAAGGTATGGAATATTATTGTGGGGTAACTCTACGGATGTGAGCAGGGCATTCATTAGTCAAAAAAAATGTATACGTGCTCTGTGTAACGTTGGACCTTTAGAGAGCTGCAGATCCTTATTCAAAAATAATAATTTATTAACATTGACAGCATTATATATACTCGAAGTTTGTATTTTCGTAAAAAACAATCCCAGAGAATTTTTATCAGCGCTAGATAAGAAATCAATTATCGCAAAAAGAGATCCAACTCGTATTTTATTGCCACCCTGTAGAACAACGTTATACCAAAAGAACTGCTCTGTAATGTGCATTAAGGTGTTTAATAGGGTACCCAAGAGGATCAGAGAACTGTCACTGATACGTATGAAAACAGTTTTAAAACAGTGGCTTATAGATAAGGTCTTCTACAACCTTACTGAATTCTTTGACCATAAGGAGTGAATTCATAATTATAATTATTGACATATTCTGATTATTGATTATTTATTTTTATAATACTATGATGGTCTTTTCTTATTATTATGTATTAAATTATATTACAATAATTAATTCTATAGCTATTAAGACTACATGTAAAAATATATATTCGCATGTCTCTGTAGACAAAATGTGTGAACTTAAACCTTATGTAAACATCCTGTATGTACCACGTTTTTAAGCGAAATAAATACTTACTTACTTTCATTTTATCTTAAATCTTGTCAAAGCTTGTCACGTTTCTGATCTAACAGTTAATAAAAAAACAATCAAAATATGCGCCAGGATTGAGTACAAAAACCCTGCTCAACCCACGAAATCCAATTCAATCTTACTCTACTCTACAAACAAGATCATTTTTGAACCCTCGTAATTTTGTTCCTGAAAACCTCTCCATCGGGTAAAAATACAAAACCTCCCTAAACCCGTCAAATCCAAAGCAATCATACGCCATTCTTCAAACAAGATCATTGTTGTACTCACACAATTTTGTTCATCGAAGACCTCTCCATCAGATAGAGCCTAATTCATCACCTGAACTTTATGGAGTATTAAGTGACAAAGATTAATATACAGCAATTTATTCAGGCACCGCTGCAGAGCGGTGGCTCTTTAATTCGGTCGGTTTGTGCGGTTACCCCACCCGCTACGTATTTATCAAAGGTACTGTTGGCAATAAATTAATCGAGTTTCATCTGGTTAGCCTAAAAACAAACGAAGAAGATCACAGTTAAACTTCTCTGACGACATAAAACATATATTGGTTCGTTTTCAAGATTTTAAGATTAACATTGGGAGCCAGCAATATTGATGGCAATAAAAATCATTGATTTCAATATTGCTAGCTCTTACGTGATTTTAAACTATTTAAACGGAAACGATTTTTTGCTAGTCATTACGATAATATTCCAAGTGAAATATGGTTCAGCTTTCTCCTTTAAAAAAAACTAATAAAAATCTTAACTGCACTATAAAAACTACCCTAGGAAAAATATAGACAATATTTTATATTTTTTATAAATTGCTCACCGGTTTATAACCTTATTATGAATAGTGGTGACGATAACGTTCCAAGTGTATTTACTACACAGCCTCGGCCTTAAAAAAACATGTTACTTAACAATAAATACTTCCAGACTCACCTACAAATATTTTTTATTATTTAGTAATATAATGTATTTAATGTTTTTAGGCTTTCTTAAACATAGTTAAGTAAATAAATGGAGATGTTAGATGAAAAAAAAATGCGGTTTTACAATTTATGAGGCATGATGCCACAGATAGACAGACACATACGCATAGTAATAGGCTACAAACATATGACAACCGTCTTTTTGGCTAATATCACTTGGGAAAATTTGGCGGTCAGGGCTCAAAATTACTTTAGCAAGTTGCTTCCCAAGTAATAACGTAAGGAACTTCCACTATAAACATTACGAACTCGGCGAAAAACAAATAGTAATAACATTTTACAACCCGCCTGTCACATACTATTATCAATAAGGACAATGATAGTCTCACCCTGTCGTTCACACTATCAGTTGTACGGAAATGTTCACATTTCTATAAAAAATAAGATTACACGACCTCTATACGTCTGCCCCAAGGGTGTTTCCGACGTAGTGTTGTTAACTGTCCGAATATTCCCGGGATGTCATAGTTTTTCCGGGACGATGACTTGCTCCCACGGGGCAAAGTTGGGATGTTATATCAGGATTAGCTTGAAAATTTTATGAACAACAAACTTTTGAATTACCTATGTATTTAAGAGTTTAATATTGAGAAAGTTCGTATATATTTAGGTAAAAAATGGACACTTTTTCACTTTACGAGGAAAAACTAGTTGGACTTCCAATATATTCAATATTATGTTATAACTTTCTGCCCTGGAAATAACTTCTACTTTTTAGAATTTGTGAAATCTTTATTGCGTATATGTATTAATGTAAATACCAAAAATAAATGCATCCAAAGCTTTGTCGACATTAAATATCTCTTATGAGGAATCATTAGCATTTTTTAATATTAGCCATAAAACTTATATTATTATATCTTTCCGAATTGCAAACCCAATAAGATGTGTTATTTATCTATGTAGTCTGTACACCTACTGAAATAAATGAGCCAAAAATTGCGGGAATAGTGATTGGCTGAATAGTATTTTCTATAATTTGTAAGTGTTCTATAAAAGATATTTATTGTTGTATATAATTGATTTAGACCAGGGTCGATAATTTTTAAAACCAAAAAATATAATAGTAGGATGGAACCCATTAGAAAAGGAGGGGAAAATTATAAAAATGAAAGGAAAAATAATTTACGGGCGATCTGAGTTCGGGAAGGGTATGGGGGTGAGTTTTTAAGGGTAAAAAACGGTTTTTCTCGATTTCCGGCAAAACTAAAAGTCCTATCGAAAAAAGTCAAATGGCAAAGTTGTAGGTAATAAAAAGATCTAAAACTTTTGTATTTATACTTTTTTCACATAACCTAAAATTTATGTGAAAACGTCAAAAAACCAAGTTTTTGGTTTTTTATTTTTATCTTTTCCATAATTTATTCTTTTTTAACGAAATTTGGTGAAAACTTACCTTATTATGTCCCAAATACGCTGTAATTTATTTGATTAAAAATATTTATTTTTTCACCTTATTTTGAATTAATATCGAAAAAACACCCTAATTTTCGATCGTCACCCGTCAAAATATCAGCTTTTTTTAAAAAGTTGGTATGTTTTCTGTTCGTTGAAATCTCTACTTTCCGATGGTGAAAAAAAATATGTATGTACCTATAGTAAATCTTCTCAGAAAATGAAAAAAAAATCGAATACTTTTTTTAATTACATCTAAACTTTTGAGCTATTTATTAAAATTAACACTTTAATTACTCAAAAAACATAAGATTACATGTAACGTTGATAAAAAAAAATCCAAATAAAAATATACTACTATAATTAACAAACAAATAAGTTAATCAAATGAATATTTAATAAGACATCTACAATATTTGGAGTAAGTTGTCGAATCTTCTTTAAATTATATGCGTAGATGTCTATTTATATGTTTAGATAAATTATATACCTGAGTGACCAAGGAAAAATAGTAGCCCATCAAAAGGTATTTCATGGAGAAGTGGGGAAGGGGCTAGGCGGGTCTGGGTCTTACTACGTACATACTAATAATAATCTCCTTAATTTTGCACAAACAAATTTAGTTAATCCCATAAAAAAAAATTTTTCAAAATCCTAAAAAATATATTAAAAATCTATAAAAAATATAAAAAATATACATCGTAAATATATTTTTATTAACAAACGTTTGGCCGATTTTCAAATATATTTTATACATTTCAAATATATTTCAGATATATTCAAAATATATGAAACATACATGAAAATCAGCCAAAAGTTAGTTATTAAAAACATATTTACGATACATATTTTTGATATATTTATACATTTTAAATAGGTTTTTAATATATTTATAATATATTTTTTATACATTTTGACATTTATTTCTTTAATATTTTGTTGTTTAAAAATATTGTAATGAATAACGTAATCAGAATAAAGTATCTACATTTAATTGTACGATTTACATTTATATTTATATATAATGAGATTTTCTATGATATAAATGTAATTAGCATTAAATAAATCAACTTTTTAATTGAAACAAATTGCAGCAATCACATTTCTAGATGATTTTTTTAATAATAAATAAATGAAAATTCGAATTAGAGTTATTTTCGATTTTTTACATTTTCTGAGAAAATTTACTACAGTAACATATATATTTTTTTTCACCATCGGAAAGAAGAGATTTCAACGAACAGAAAACATACCAACTTTTTGAAAAAAGCTGATATTTTGACGGGTGACTTTTCGATTGAAAATTAGGGTGTTTTTTCGATATTAATTCAAAATAAGGTGAAAAAATAAATATTTTTAATCAAATAAGTTACAGCGTATTTGGGACATAATAAGGTAAGTTTTCACCAAAATTCGTTAAAAAAGAAAAATTTATGTAAAAGATAAAAATAAAAAACCAAAAACTTGGTTTTTTGAAGTTTTCACATAAATTTTAGGTTATGTGAAAAAAGTGTAAATACAAAAGTTTTAGATCTTTTTATTACCTACAACTTTGCCATTTGACTTTTTTCGATAGGACTTTTAGTTTTGCCGGAAATCGAGAAAAACCGTTTTTTACCCTTAAAACCACACCCTCATACCCTTCCCGAACTCAGATCGCCCGTAAATTATTTTTTCTTTCATTTTTATAATATTCCCCTCCTTTTCTAATGGGTTTCATCCTACTATTATTTTTTTTCACTTTTTATTAATTTTAAACGCTTCTACCCTGGTCTAATTACATTAAAATACAAAATAAAATACTAAGGTTAGGTGAATGGCAATATATTTCCATTAGATTTATATAGGATTCTTTTTATGTAATCAAATCTGTCACTAACCTCAATTCTGCAATCACAAACAACACATTAAATGTACACCCAACCCATTACCCAATATTCGCATTGCTCCCGCCCCTTCAAGGCTTTGCTCTTATTTGTCTTGATAGCTGTCTTCATGCGATAATCCACGCAAGATTGATTACATGTCTCTTCGTTTCATTCAATACAAAATACAGTTACATTAGCGGAAATTAATTGCATCAAATATACAATGATTTTGAAAAACAAAAGAATTTCTAGTAGCCTTTAATTTTCTAGTTCTTTTTTCCAAGTTCATATATTTATTTACAACTAAGAGTAGTAAAGCTCTAGACCTCAGTCCATTACATATCAACTGCGTGCCAAGAGTCTCCTTTCACAATGGGAGAGAATAGGCACCACGCTGGCTGGACTAGTGCACCGGGCGGCATATTCCATCAAGAACATTTAAAAGAACTCCCAGGGATGCAGCTTTCCTCACTCACGATATATACGAACATGTATTTAAAAACTCGGTGGTGCACGTCTTGCGTTTGAAGACGTGACCACATACTCCACCGATAGTCTAACCACTAATCACTTGGTTATCTCAAACTTTAGTAGTTGAGTGACTTGAATAACACGCCGAGTAAATTTTATTGTTACGATTTTAATTGTTTTAATTTTTGAAGTTCATTGGTTTCATTTACTTAAACTTCTCAATACATTATTAATACGAATTTAGTTAAAATATGTAATAAATAGTTTGCACGTTTTTATAAATATATTTCAGTGCAGCTAACATGTACATCGGTGCTGATAGTAGCGAAGCAATATTCCCACTACATAATACATAAATAAAATCACAGCGCGGCCTGCTTCCATTAGCCCCAGAAAAAGCAGCATGCCAAAAAACTACCCCGATCGTCCCGTATTTCATTCCTTTAATTTTGCTCAGTTCCCGGGCTTATTACATGCTGCACTACTTTGTCGCTATTGGTTTTTGCTGAAAAGCGCCCCGTGTAATCCGATTTTGGCCGTTGTGTTTGTTTTCATAGTCTTAGTGAAGTTATACCTTTTGCGTTGTTTTGTGGTTGTTTAAGTTTTACGAAAATATTTTGTTCCTTGCTCTTGGCTCGGTGTGCGGTTGTTTGTAAGTGTTTTATGTTGGACTTATGAAGTTTTCGGGTGGATGGAATTATATGGGTACTTTAACAATAAGTTTTTGATTATATTATGTATAGTTAAGTGTTAAGCTGCTGTGTGGTGACGGCGGCGAATATAAGAATTTCATCACCCCGTGGGGGCGTAGAAGTCAACCCAAGGAAATGTCTTCCAGCAGCTCCTTCCTGTGTGCTATGACCATCTTGCTGCGATCCCCAACCTGTTTGCCAAGTGTGGTGATTTTGGCATATCTCTCCTCCAAATGATGGACACACCTCCATTGTGGAAAACCTTTGGGGAGGCTTTTTTCCAGCAGTGGAGGTCATTAAAGGAGAAGAGGGAGTTAAATAATTGTAATAGGTAATACGTCAAGACGCACGCTATTAAATCAGTTTTTGTCTAATAATAATGTAAAAGAATTCTATAGTAAAGAATATCTCAGGTATCGTATAAAGAATATCTCTCTGGTAGTTTCCATGCCTCTGATCCAAAGCTTGCGGGTTCTAAGACAAATATTTATGCTCATAAACATCCCTATTGTCTTGGTTTGGGTATTTTCTGTGTATCACACTAATATTACAAAGGCGAAAGTTTTTGAGTATATCAGTGTCTATGCTTGTTACTTCTTCACGTCTAATCGGCTGGAGCGATTTTAATAAAATTTGGTAGTGAATGTGTAATTTATAATGTTTAACGCGGGCAAAACCTTTGGGCAGAGCTAGTTGTGTATTCTTGAAGGTCCAATGTTATGTGACCGTAAGAGAAAAATTAGATTAAGAATACGAATATTACAAGCTATATTATGTTTTAATACGTCCCGGATATTTATTTATTAAAAAGTAAAGGTTGTCTGTAAGAGATCACTGTAATATAATACCGATAAATATACATATATTAAAACTGTAAAATGTATATTAAAAACAAAAAAACTTGGTGTGCAATAAACTATCTATTATCGCTGGAGGTTGGTTTCAATTAACTGAGAGCACAACTGTATACACACATACCTATCTAAATATTAGATACCTAATGTATTTTGCCGTAACCGAGTAGATATTTAGAAAGCAAACACGGACGCTTTGATAGCGAAGTAGGTAATTTGCAGTAATTTGTTTATCTCTTATGATCATGATACACACGTGTACCTATTTCATACTATAGATAAGCTGTATCTATGCCTTTATATTACACGTGTTGTGGTGTTGTTTGACTATTGTCATAGCGGCCAATTTTTTTTATAAGGTAGAGGAATACTTCCGCATGCCACCCGCAAAAACTGTCTGCGTGTGGGTATGTCGAACTCGCACCGACCAAACCTAACCTGCCGTGGACTTCTCTTAGCGCCTGATGGGAGGAGCCCCGGGAACGCGGGCATGCTGCTCCGGTGCAACAGCGACTACACATTTGTGTGAGACATTTTAAACTTCTCAAATTTAAATGTTAATAAATTTGCACTCTGTAAATCTAGCAAGCTGAAGCGACTGAAAGGAATCAGGCGTAGGACAAACTTTACTTGCAATCTGAAGCACGGGGTTGTAGCTTCATTAACATTTTGCCTCCGAACTGCTTCTCTATAACATTTATTTGTACCAAAAATAAATTTTATCTAAGCTTGAACACTATATTTTTTTCAATTTATTGGACCCATTTTGTTCCCAGCGCAATAAAAATGCAACAATTTTATTTTATCCGCTCCAGGTGATAACTGAAGCTGACAAATAGTTTGCATAGGTACGGTCAGTTTTCATATACATATATTGTTAAAAAATATCAAACGGAAAAATAATTAATACGGGATACCCATATTAAAAGGAATACTAATGCGTCTGCTACATATGTGCAAAGGAAATACGAGCACCAGTGAAGCCGCGAGCTGCAGTGAGCTGTCAAATAAAAGACGTTCCAATCGTATACGACAATATCACGTTTCTTGTCGTCCTGGCGTTAGCGGACTGATTAACCCTGTACGCCTGGGAGGCTATGAGGGTTTGATTTTCTCATCGCTCAGATTTTTGGGTAGAAACAAAGAAAAAGTTTCGGAAGTTTGGTTGAGTTCGTAAAACATCTTTGATAATAAATTTGTTATTTAGTCAGAAGCCTAATAACATCTGGGCTCTTGGTCTAACTATCTTGGTTCCTAATTTCATGAGGGGTATAAGTTCAAATAACAGTCGCTCGTTCCGTTTGGAAAGTTAGCTATTGGGGTTAGCTTCAGAATCTAACTACATCAGGGTTTTTAGGTTAGAATATTCAAAAACGGGTAAAATTTCAAAGAATAATTGAAGGCCTAACTGACTCCACTGATATATTTATATTATTCAATGGGAAACACTTCATGTTCAAACTATTTGGTACTAGCGGCTCGTCCCGGCTTCGCACGGGTGGGCATTTATTTTTTAAACATATTGTCATAAACCTACAGTAAATGCAGGGCATACCTAAATAATTATGTATTTTGTATATAGTTCTCTCACCTTTAAGGGACCTTCTGATATTGAATCTACTCTCTAAGTAATTTCCCGTTGGTACTCATTTTTCAGGAAGTATGAACGCTGTAATCCAAAGCGCATCTTTTATTATACCTGCAGTCCGTCCCCGGCGCTCCGGCGCGTCACGGGCGGCGCGGCGGCGTAGTAACGATATAATTTTATTTCTATTTTATTAAACTTGTAATATCTTTCGAATAGAATGTCCTATTACAATAAACTAAAAAGAAATTTACAGGTATTTAAACGGCCTTGCTTAAAAAATCTGTTATTTAGGTAAGGATTAAGGCAAAGGTATAAATAACTTGGTCTGATGGTTGGTGTTAAAAAGTAGTTATAACTATTGTAATTGTAATTATGTCACTCATAACTACAATAGTTAGACAAATGCTATCCCAACATTTTTTGTAGATATTTAGATGTTCTTTAATATTGTGGAACATTTATTTGTTCTATCATCAATAGTTTCCGCAACGCGTGCGATGAAAGATATTATATAGGCTTTTTTTACACCTTGGGTAACATTATTGTAGTTTTAGTAAAGATCCTTATTTTTTCTTGTAATTAAAATAGTCTTTATTAATCAGTGATAATGAAGAATTCAAATGGTGAAAGAATTTTTAAAACCGTTCCAGTCCTTTCCTCTTTATAATATTAGTATAGGTTATTTATAATTAATTCGAGTCATATCAGGTACTAAAGTTCCGATATCCTATGTTCATACATACATACATACATAGACTCACGCCTGTTTCCCAGAGGGGTACGCAGAGACAACGGATTTCCATTTGTCACGATCTTTGCATACTTCTTTTGCCTATATTACTGTCATTATATTCTTCATACATGCTCGCCGGTTTAGGGTACTTCTGACCTGCCCTTTCTTGAGAACATCTCCAATTTGGTCAGAGAATGTTCGACGTGGTCTTCCCCTTCCGGTTGTCCCATTCACATGGGCCTGGTATACTTCTTTTGTCAATCTTCTTTCATTCATCCTTTCTAAATGGCCAAACCATCTCAGCAATCCTTTTTCAATCTTTGTGACTACATCCTCTTTCACACCACAACGCTCTCTTACATCAGTATTTCGAATTCTGTCTCTCAAAGTCACACCACACATACTTCTCAGAGCTCTCATTTCCACTGCATTTATTTTACTTTCATTCTTTTTCTGCCATACCCAACTTTCACTTCCATACATTCAAGTTGGCACTAACACTCCATCGTGCACGGCTAGTCGAGCCTTCTTTGATACTTGCTGGCTACTCATAAAGGCGTGTAGTGCCCCATTCACTCTGTTCCCCGCATTTACTCTTCTAACAATATCTTTTTCATATTTCCCATCTCTCGTAAACAAAGTTCCCAAATATACAAACTCATTCACCTGTTCGACTTTCTCTCCTCCAATCACAATATCACACGCTGTCGTGTATTCATCCCTCTCAAATACCATTACTTACTTTCGTCTTACCTACATTCATTTTCATCCCTTTCCTTTCAAAAGATTCATGCATACTTGTTACCATCACCTGCAACTCGTCCGCCGATGATGCAAGTAAAACTTGATCATCAGCGTAAAGCAGACATTTGATGAGTAACTCATTCATCCTTACACCGCATTCACTTTCTTTCAAATCTTTTAAACAGCTATCCATGAATAGGTTAAACAACCACGGTGACGCTACACATCCCTGTCTAACACCCTTTTGGATGCTAAACCACTCGGTGTATGACCCGTTAATCCTCACGCAAGCTCTGGAATCCCTATAAAGAGATTTCAGTGCTTGAACAAGGTTGTCGTTCAACCCATACATGGACAGTACCGACCATAGTTCACTCCTCAACACTCTATCGTAGGCCTTTTCTAAGTCTACGAAGGCACAGTAAACCTTTTGGTTTTTGCCCAAAAACTTCTCTACTATGCTTCGCAGAGAAAAGACCTGATCCGTGCATCCCATTCCTTTCCGAAAACCCGCCTGTGCATCCCATATTTTCGCATCGGTTTCTTTCACAACTCTTTCACCAATACTTTTGCATACAACTTACCAACGACGCTGAGCAGACTAATGCCCCTATAGTTTTTACAGTCTTGCCGTGAGCCTTTCCCTTTGTAAAGAGGTACGATGACAGCCTTGCACCAATCACTTGGCACTTGGCCGGTGGTATAGCATAAATTGAAAAGGCTGCACAGCTGACTCGCTATGACGCATTTCCAGCCTTCAGCATCTCGGAAGTTATCCTGTCATACCCTGGTGACTTACCTGATTTCATACCCTTAATAGCTTTCACCATATCATCCATACCAATGTCATCTTTACATTTGTTCTTGTCTATACTTAGTGAACTACGTTCACTCTCTGTTACACCTCTTTCATACAAACTTTCAAAATACTCCTTCCAACGTTTTAACACGCATTCTTCCCCTTTCACTATATTTCCATCTTGGTCTCGTATAGATTTCAGTTCTGAGGTTTGAGTTATGCCTCTTACTGATCTAACGGATTTCCAGAAAAACTTAATGTTCGTCTGAAAATCCTTAGACAACCTTCTATCAAAATTATCCTTTTGTTCATTTTTCTTTTCGTTCACCACATCCTTTACAATTCCTTTCATTTTCCTATAATCATTCCAGGCCCTTTCTATATCCTCATTCGTCGCCTTATGCATTCGTTCGTTTGCTCTGGTGGCTAGCCAGTCTAACCACGCTTTCTTCTTTTCACATACAACTTTTTGTACACTTTTATCCCACCAAATATTCTTCATCTTTCTTCCTCTTCTTCTCTTTATTACACCACATACTTCACCAGCTACACTCACCACACCTTCTTTGACTACCTTCCATAGCTCTTCTACTTCTCTTATGTCTTCAGATCCCTCAAACTTCTCAACCAACTTACTTTTGTACTCATCTGCCACTTCTTCCTCTTGCAGTTCCTCTACTTTTATTCTCTCTAGTACACTTTTAGTCTTAGGGATTCGGTGGCGCCATCCTTTGAATAGACCACTTATTCGGCTCATTACCAGAAAGTGGTCTGTATGGATTGCGGTCCCACGATAGACTCTTGTGTCTAGAACATTCTTTCTCAGTCTTTCATCTACAATCTACTCTTTCTCACATTTTTCCTCTCTCGTGTAAACGTATAGATTCTTTTATGTTCAAACATAGTATTTGTAACACAAAGACCCCATTCCAAACATATCTCAAGCAGACTGTACCCATTCTCATTCTCACTCTCGTCACCGAATTGACCTAGTACTCTTTCAAAACCATCACGTTTTACCCCAACCCATCCATTAAAATCACCTAACATTATTACTCTTTCATTATACTGACTTAACCGCAACACATCTCTCAGGGTCCCCCAGAATGCCTTTCTTTCCTCTTGTTCTCGCTGTATTACAACTGCACCCATATCTACAGGAGCGTACACTCCTACTAGGAAGATACGGGTCATACCAACTTTCATTCTCAACCACATTACCCTGGCATTCACGCATTCGAACTCAGTCACACACTCAGACATACTTGTGGAAAGAATGAGACCCACACCTTGGCAAGCTCGGGTGGTGTTCGGTACTCCAGACCAATACGCCGTGTATAGTCCGTGTTTTGTAGTATCACACCCTTTCCGCTTCGTCTCATTCACACACAACACATCGATCCGCTTTTCACTCATCAGCTGACATACTTCGTCCATCTTACCTTCTATTCCTCCTCCAACATTCAACGTAGCAAAACGGCTCTCCGTTGACCACTTTTCGCCTCTCTGGTAAACGAGACGTGACGGGTGGCGGACCTCAAATATCTATAAACTATTTATTTACACGTATACTTGAAAGCTATACTCGTAATTACGAGCAGCAAACTCGAAAACATAGTTATTATTATAGGCCTTAAGAAGAGTAGGTAATAATAATTTAAGTAACTAGCAAATTGAATGATTATTATTCATAAGTGATCTTAGAATCTGCATGCCATGTTATATTATGCCATCTAAATATTTTATATAGAATTCTATGGAAATAAGTAATCATTTAATATATTCCATTGTTCGAAATTCAGACTCTACACATGTCGGTGACCATTGACGTATTCAACCAAAGTAATTCGCGCTAGTTTTCACTCCGCGATCGCTCACGCATATGTGTCCAATGCTTAAGTTAAATAAATAAAAACGGAGAACACTTTGACATAGTGCTATAAAATATTTCTTTAGGTAATTAAATCTTAGCTTAAAAATGTATTTTCTTGATTTTATGACAGTAAAAATCCCTAGATAACAATAATGTTTGTAAATGCATGTTCTAATTGCTAAAGCCATCACTAAGAAAAATGTATAACTAGATATCTAAAATTTCACCACTAAAATGACTTCAAATTCAGCGCGAAGGGATGCGCACTAATAAATTATGATACCACGTTCTTATCTAAGCTCGGAATTCGCACTTTACCAAAATGTAAATTTATGGGTTTTTTTCGTCCCATGTAATGGGTTGGTATTGCCTTTGTGTTGGAAAGTCTTATCGTAAGGTATTGCTATTGTAAGGGTAGTAAGGAAATTAGGTAGGTAATAATATCAACTAGGGGAGATTAGTTTCCCTAGACTAGAGACAGGCAAGTTTATTGATCAGATAGATCATAAGCTTAAACTCTGCTTGCTTTAGAAAATATGGATCATCTTAACTACCTTTTTTTCTATGACAGGGCATTTACAATTAACCTAGGAGCTATTTACAATTATTGTATTCTATTCTAGGATTATTGGACACGGCAAAGGTGGAGGCGATCAAGTGCTCAAGCCATCTTACAGAGTAAAAGGACAAAATAAGTTACTTCGAGCTGCAAAGGACCCTGTTTGAGCTTCAAACCTCGACTTGTAAGGCGGCTACGTACGTCAGGGGGTCGGTTTTTGCGACATTTTGTGTAACTGTTGCTCTATTTTAATGCGCGAAGACGAGAAGGGTAGACTATTTTAATAATAAGAATCCTAACTTAGGATTATGTTCACCCTCTTTTATATTTATTAATTAGTGTGGGCAGCGGTCACACTAGTGTTAAAGTTATTCAAGCTATCCTGTAGGCCTCTGTCTTGGGGCCTCTTATTTAACTTATGACTAATACTGTCCTACTGGTCGAATTTCAGCCATGACAGGCCAGTCTCAATGGAGACTAGCTATCTGCGCTGGGCATGTAACAATGCACAAGTGTGTAAAACACAGGGATACTTTCTATTACATCACTCTCATGATCCGTTAGCAATCATCTTCAGTTTTCATGCCTGGTACTAGTTAAAATGTAGGTAATTTTTACTTCTGCCAAATGTTTAAATGAGAAAGAGACGAACTTAAATAGAATGAAGATAGGTATTAAAAAAATATTATTGCTAACCCTATAATGACAATATTTTTTTTTGTTTATTAATGTGTGTTTATGATCTTTCTATAGCCTCGCTGTACAAACTTTTTTGTAATAATCTTTAAATTTATCTTGACTCATCAACTTACCATTATTTTGAAATATACAATAACTAACTTCATGGCACTTTATCAAATCTACTCAAAATATTTTATCGAAATGAAATTAAAAATACGTTGCCAACTTCGAAGATCTATTGTTCTACTTATCTAAATTATAGTAAAAAAAATTAATGATACATTGAACTTACATCACCATCGAGATGGACTCATTAATTGTATTAAAACCCAACTTAAAGACTTCGGGCTGATATTGAGAAATGTTCTTAACACAAAAAATACGAAATCACTTTTTGACCGACCGAATGGATTTGAACATAATGATTTCACTATCTGCGATTTAACACGCTACATCTTGACTAACAAGGCTATCACGGGCGGTCTTACGCCTCTGAGAACCTAATAACCACAGCCTCTCTATTCGCCAGCCAGGAATATGAAAATTCCTGGCCTATAATAAAAGGCACTAGCTTTCCTGTATTTTAATAACTTCGAAATGAAAGAAAAATACATTTTTTTTTATAATTGTAACGTTTTTACATAATAATATAATTTAGATCCTTCATTTTATATTCAATGGAAATTTCTTTCTGTATTAATCAGTACATATTTTGTCCAAATAGGTTGAAAACAAAAGTTAAAGTTGCAGTCGGTTGTATTTTTTTAGAAGGGTATATTAACTATTTTTATTTAACATATAATTTTCATCTCAAATTCCTGCTATAATACTATCAGTTTAAATAACCTTAGTCTGAATATGTATTAAAAAGTAGACAAAACCTTTCGATCAACAGATATGTTGCATTAGATTGTTTGTTAACAAAAGAAACGCATTCGTAAATACAATCAACGTTTCTCAACACATTTAGTACCAAAAAGTATAATATAACCGCGTCACGCCTATTTCTACTTGGCTTGCAGTCTGGCATACTAGCAAAACA
This sequence comes from Pseudoips prasinana, assembly GCA_951640165.1. Classification (NCBI taxonomy): domain Eukaryota; kingdom Metazoa; phylum Arthropoda; class Insecta; order Lepidoptera; family Nolidae; genus Pseudoips; species Pseudoips prasinana. The sequence continues at coordinate 15,153,006 of OX621239.1, forward strand.
TGGCTGGTAATAATGCCAGGCGAAACTGGTTGCCACGCCAAGCAATACTGTCGCTAGGCTTGGCGCGCGAATTGGTCCCAGTTCAAATATTAAGCTATAAATTTAGTTTACACAAACGGAGTGAAGCTGTTTTCGTGGAACGTTATTATTATAATGACGTCAGCCTTTTTGGTATTAGGGTGGGCAAGGATAAATATCTAATATGAAAATGTTGGGGTAATGTTACTGATTAACATATACAAGTTCGATAAACTAATTAGATTTCCATAGTTTTGTGTGTGTGTGGTATATTTAATCCCTGACACAAAAAAAGTGATACCTAAAGTTTTAATTTGGTTTATATTTTGCTGTTGAGATCTGCATCTTATCTAGCTGGTTGCCTAACCACGCCCACGCGTGTTGGGGCAGCTAATCAGTCCCTGAGTAGAGCCTTGAGAAGGCATCAACGCTACAGTGGTGGCTCCGGTGGTGATATTTACGAGTTCCCGGAGTCGCCACTCCATACGTTGTGAGGTTGGCTGCCATGGTGGTTTTAGTGGGTATCTCGGGGCTGGTCCGGCGAGATCCACATAACCCGTCGCCTCCCCTAGTAGCGGGTATGTTTAAAGTATTTCCGACATGTAAACAAACACGTTACAATTTAACAGTTGAGAAACGCCTCTTCTCAGTTATTAATTCCGTTATCACTTTCGTTACTGCACCACTTTATAAAAGACAGCAGACTAATGGGTGGTGATTTCCTAATACTCTGAGTAGGGAAGGATAGGTGGTCGCTCGTCATAGATACTTCATCATCATCATCATCATATCAGCCGAAAGACGTCCACTGTTGGACAAAGGCCTCCCCCAAAGATCTCCACAATAGATGGAGAAAACCATCACCTAGCGCTGCTCCACATTCCCTTTTACGGTTAACCTAAGTATCTCCATAGATACTTAGGTTAACCGTAAAAGGGAATGTGGAGTAGCGCTAGGTGATGGTTTTTAGTTCCTAAAATACCTAAAGTTCCACTACAAACTATTACATCTCGTCCATTTTGCTTACAAATGAAACCGTAGTTTTTTTTTGTTTAAAAAGACAACGCTCGCACTCGATTTTAATCCCTGAGTCGCGGGGTGCTTTACAAACATATAATAGACGGACACAAATAACATCCAGACTCAGAACAACTATTTATGGGTCACACAAATAGTTGTCCGGCGCGGGGCTTGAACCCGTGGCTTGAAGCGGAGAGGCGACTGTTTTAGCCGCTGCGCCACACGTGCAGTCAAAATGTTAATTATAAAAAAACTATGATTTAAGAATGATTAAAAAAAGAATAAATTAAAAAAGTGTTTCTGTCGTATTATTCATGATGGTCCATCCTACTAACTTAAATGAGGAAAGTTTACCCCTAAAATGTTTTCTATGATATAAGCGACTCTGATGAATTTTTATCAAGTACCGTAAAACGGGATAAATAGAAATATAGGGGTGAAATAAAATGGGAACAGAATTTTAGTTGTATATAGATATCGTCCTCCCTCTTTGTGTATTTACCTCGTTTCATCCTTACCATATTTATGACAAGAGAAGATTTAAGGCTGCCCTTAATTGGCTTGTTCTGTTACTTAACAATAAGGTAATTGGAGACATCTAATATTAATTCAAATAAGTTTTCTATTAAACATTGATCATGTCAAAATATTAAGAAATGATTTTTTCCTACGCAAGTTATACAAGACTGCACGTCTCTGAACAGTTGTTCCATGTATATGTGTTGCACAAAAACATCAGTGCAGCGTTAGCTCTGAAGTTATTTGCGGCGTATAGCATATCCTGTAGACTTAACGGCCGAGGTAAACCACAATATATAAGGTGTAACATAAACATTGGATGTAACTTGAGGAGCTTAATTTAACCTGAACATCGTGGAAGAAGGCTATTTTATGTGTACTTTAAATTTTGAATGCCAAGTACATAAAAATAGAACTGAGTTCCCATAGAAAAATATTTTTGAATATGCATCAGCTGATCGGCTGATGCATATTAAACTTTTTATTTGTTACATAAACTTATAATGAATCTTAGTTGCTCAAAAATAAATGATTTATTATTATAAACTGACTATCCGTAATTTGTTCCCGTTTTGTGGTTAGACTTTCGTTTATTAAGTTATTTTGATTTTTTTGTTTTTTTTTTATTTATTTACACAAAATATATACAACATAATTATACACATAAGCAAATCAAAAACAACTTGGGTTTGTCCGGTATGGTTTAACAACCGTTAACAATATATTTTAATGATAGGTAATGCTTGCTAATAAAGTACTTAAACATCGAGAATAATAATAATAGGCAAAAAGACTAACAATTTTTGTTTACATATCTAAAATACAAGCCTATCCACACTGTTAAATTTAATGTTGATACAATGTCATAATGTTGACCGGCTGCCGCATCACGGTGCAAATAAAAACTACTTTCTCGAACAAATATCTGAGTACGGTCAGCCGCACGGCTGGCCACATTGCGGCTAGCCGCATAGTGCGTAGGAGGCCTAACAAAAAACACACAAACCGGTTTTTTATGAGGATTTCTTTACTGTTTTTTATTGCACCTTGTGTATATACTGATTAAATATATAAATGTTATAATAACACCTCGACATGATGTTTCCAAGACATGGAATGATATACCACATCTCACTGTTTAAATATTTTTCCCAACAACACTTAAATAAGTATAAAATATTAGTCAATGCATAGAAGTTTTTTATATTCATAAATAAAACTCACCGAAAAGACAGCGTAGTCAATGGCCGATAAGACTTATGACTGTTTACATCAGCCATCGGCATCCCCCAATAGTCATCGAGGAACAGTTGCTTCAGCGAATTTGTTCCTATGACGTCACCATTGGTCACTATAGCAGGTATATCATCATGCACGAAATCACCATTTAAACTGTTCATGTAACTTAATACTGCTGTAGTTGTGACCATAGTGTAAATCGCGAAGTCGCTGCACAAGGGTTTTGGGTGCGAGTCAACGCGAGCTATAGTGCGTCGCTTCATCTTTGAAGCTCTAGGTTTTAATGCTACATTTCTACATCTGCACATTTGAGTTCACCGTCTGAAACAAAGAAAAATAAGATTAGTGTTCAGTGTACTACAGTTTAAGTTCTTTTCCCATGTCAGGAAAGGATTGGACACAGAACATAGAATAAAACCGGCCAAGTGCAAGTCGGACTCGCCCATAAAGGGTTCCGTAGCAGCAAGTATTTCAGTTAATTAAATGAAAGCAAATTGCGGTTTACGACATATTAAAAACGCTACTTGCTAGATCTCGTTCAAACCAATTTTCGTTGTTAGTTTGCATGGTAATGTACATCATATATTTTTTTTAGTTTTAGCATTCTCTTATCTTAGAAGTTACAGTGGGGCACTCATTTTACCACTTTGGAAGTGTCTCTCGCGCAAAATATTCAGTTTAGAAATATTAGAAACCTCAATATCATCTTTGAAGACCTATCCATAGACACCCACATGTTTGGGTACGATGAAAAAAAAAATTTGAGTTTCAGTTCTATGTAAGGGGACCCCCAAAATTATTGTTCCTTTTCTATTTTTGTGTAAAAATCTAAATACGGTTCACCGAATACATCTACTTACCAAGTTTCAACAGTACAGCTCTTATAGTTTCGGAGAAAACTGGCTGTGACATACGGACGGACAGACAGACAGACAGACATGACGAATCTATAAGGGTTCCGTTCTTTGCCATTTGGCTACGGAACCCTAAAAACGTATGTAATATCCAACAAAACTGATGGGTTCTTCTGCGTAGTAGCGTGCAAAGCGCTTGCTATGCTTTTTGTCCGTTAATTTCCCCGAATATCGGGGATTTGATTCCATAGCGCGTGCATTTTCTAGTTTAAAAAAACAATATCAAAACCAATGTATATTTCAGGTAATATAGCGTGGGAACGCTATGCTCAACCTTACTTAAAATGCTACTAAGCAGGATGAGTTAAGCTTTATGACAGTATGTTAAGTCGTTTAAAAGTAACGAAACTGTTAATAGTTAGTTTTTATGGTAGATGATCGTAATAATATTATAAATGAGAAAGTATGTGAGTACGAATGTATGGATATTTTTACTCGTACACGAAAAATATACGTAACGGATTTTGATGCAACATTCTAGTACTTAATATTGCATATGGTATATGCGAATTACACGTAGGCTAGAATTTATAAAGTTAAAATATATATGTACGTGTCAAACCACAGGGGACAACTAAGTAGTGTACTTTATATATGTGGGAATAACTAATTACTTTAAGTTAGATTTTTATTAAGTCGTTATTATTTATAGCATGTATTGTCATTGTAATACATAAAATAATGGTGTAGGGCCATTCAAGTTTTGACCTAGTAACACTAAGAGATATTATATGAAGGAAGAAAACATTGTATTCTTCATGTGAGATTCAAATTCAAATTAAAGTATTAAGAAGAAATCCACTGTTTTACATCAGTAAAAGACCACATAATATATATAAATAATATATATATACACATATATATATATACACATATATACTCGTATAACGGAATGGTATCTTGTATCTATAAGTGGTATCTTTAATCCTGCTACCCCCTATTATCTTAAAGAACGATTTAAATTTCTAAGTGATACACATGCGAGATCATTGAGATCATCAGACAACCTAAACCTGTCTTTACCAACACATTATACTAACTTTTTTAGTAAATCTTTTACTGTTGAGGCAGCTCGCCTCTGGAATGCGTTGCCTTTAACAATTAGACGTGCTCAATCCCTTGGTTTGTTCAAAACACTAGTGAAAAACCACTACTTGTCACTATAAATGCATTTCCACTGTCCTTCCATATTATATTGTTTATTATGTATGTATGTGTTATTATGTTTATGTAATTAATTAAGTATGTATTATATCTAATGACATGGTAGCATTACCATTAAGTAAATACCATTATTAGTTTGTAAGTATTTAGATTCCTACTTAAATTATTTTATCTTGCACTACCCTTATCGTGTTGTCTTTCTATATTTCTGCTTCTTATCCATCCAAAGGTTGTCTGGAAGAGATCGCTGACTGCGATAAGACCGCCTAGTGTACAATTTGCTTTCAATGTTTCCTATATTTTTATCTGTAATTGGTGTGCAATAAAGAGTATTTATCTTATCTTATCTTATCGTTGTTGTTAATGATGGTGACGTCAGCAACACTGACGTCACTATTATCTTCACGTTGGTTTTCCACTGAAGGCTGTTCACTCATGGCGATAGAAAAAACCAGAAACATGTTTCTTGAAGTTTTATTCCATAAGAATCTTCGATTCACGGTGGGTGATCCGTACGGTCCGGCGGCTCAAGCGAAAATGATTTGTTCTCATTTTTTTACATGATCTATGCAGTTAGCCTACGAGGCTTTCACTACTTCACCGACAATAAAGGTGAGACTACTGAGTACCCGCGCTGGGGAGATGCGAGAGGGCGTATCGTTTTAGGGATGTTTTGTGCAACTTTCGCTCTACGTTAATACGCGACGCGGGCCGCTCTTCCAGTTTAGGCCCGGAGAGGGCATTTCATTGATTCAAATGTGATTTGTACTAGACGCGTCGGCCGTATTTATACTAAAACGTGCGGCGCTCAAACATGTTTCGTATTTTCTTTGTTCAATGCAACAATATAAATTAAACTATGTAATCCATTAATTATACAAACGTTAAGATGATTTTAACACTAATTTAACTAAATAGAAGAAGAAGAACTTAGAAGAAGTATTTAGAAGAGTAATATAAACAAAGACTTAAAACTACCCTATGGCGCATTTGCTTTGGCCAATTAATGTTGCCTATATATAATATCAATAATATTCACATCGAAATGTGCGGGAGTTATATAAAAATATAAGTTGCGATGCATAATATCACATTCCTCAAACGCTTGGGAAATATTTGGCAACGGTCTTTGTTGGCAAATATTTCCAATAACCACATTCTGGTAACAATAAATTCGAGGAAATTGTCTATAGTTAAACACGTGTATACACAATAACGTGTGAGTGAACTTTGCTGCAGTCAAGTGATTTCTAAGCTTAGTTTCGTAATTTGACTTTGTCTGAAGGAGTCTTGAATTATTCATAATTAGAATTCCATACATAGCTACAAACTTCAAATCAAAAAGCTATTTAGTTTCTAGCTAACAACTAATTCGAGGAAATTGTCTAAAGTTAAACACGTGTATACACAACACCGTATGAGTAAACCTGGTTGTAATTAAACAATTTCTAAGCTCAGTCCAATAATTCAGCTGCCTTGTTGTAGTAGGAAATCTTGAATTATTCATAAATAGAAACTTAGTTTAAATCAAGAAAGCTATTTTATGAGGCTGATAATGGTAACAGTAAATTTGAGGAATTGAATTGATTTGAACGCGAATTTGATAGCGTTTTTGTAAAACATTATTGAACCCGTCGCTTCAATAATGGTTTATAAAAACGAATGACAGATGAGCATTTTAAAAACGAATAATTTGACAAAATGGACAAACATATTACTTTAAAAGTAATTATTTGACAAATTACAGATTTTACAAATGATTTACTTATTATTCTGAAAAAAAAATCGTTTTATATATTTGCAATGTTACGAAATGACGACAGATGAATTGTTAAAGTGTTAGACTTCGGAAAAGCAGGCATCCTACGCCTGCGGTCAAAATCATTATGAAAACATTACATTTGTGCAGTCGTAGTTTTCATCTAGGACATATAATTTATAGGCAAGTACAAATTTCATAAAAATTCTCATACCATTTGATTAATGTCTTAATGCCAATTAAAAATATACATGATACCCTAAATTTAAAATACGTAGAATTCGGTTCTGGCAATCCCCGGGCGCTCCACGGCACATTCGCTTCACTCGCTCGGCTCATGCGTTGTGATTGCAGATCTATCCCAACCTAAATAACTGTGTAGGATAGATTCTAATATACTTAAAAATGGCAAATAGTAAATTTTATCGTCTGGTGGGTGTCAAACCAGCTACTTTAGCAATAGGGGAGACACTCTGCCTCTCTCCTGCTCTGTTAAGTTATGAACGATACACACTGTAAGATCAAGATTTTAGTTTCCCTTGATAACACCCTTACATCCCAATCCATTTTAATTCGCTTTGCATTGCGAAAAATGCTATGACGTTTTATTTCAAATGACTGAACTCCGCAGCTAACTTAAATACAGACCCACAGCAGTGCAGTAATTCTGCTGCCTTCTTGGTTGAAGGAATCTTAAATTATTACTTGACACGCTTAGAGGCCTTAGAGATCTATAGATATGTTTCTAGATATAAATGTATTTGTTTAATAGATACAATTTAAAAATAAGTGTAGACGCGACAATTTGTCAGTTTCAGTGTCAGTGTCTTGGACAAAACTCATTACTATTCATACAACCGTATTATCTTTTTCTACGAACCAAATTAATTATATTAGCATTTCAACCAAGAGGAAAACGGCCTCACTTCCCACGCCTCATTTCAAATGCCGTAAATCTCCCAGGACTTCCTTTAGGTAATATCATATTCTGCCAACGAATATATTCAAACTACCACAGATACCAGAATCTTATCACGAATAAAACCGAATACCATTCATATGTTCGCATGATTCCTGCTATAATCTAAATAACTATTTTTCAATATAGCCGCAATATCGCAGAGTTATGAATTTCTCTGGCCTACGCCGAAACGTGGTACGTGCCCAAAATATTATATTAAAGGGAAAAAAATCCCGCACCAGAATTTGTGTACCACTAAATATAAATATTTCGAGTTCCGAGGCACATGGTTGAGTATTTTGCGGTTAGGATTATATAAATGTTTTTCTTTGGCTGCCAGTGACAGTGTTTCAAAGGTTTTTGTTTAAGAATTGTGGTTGAACTGCTAAAAATAGGTGAGTTAATTTTGTGATGTTGTGAGGGTTAATTTTTTGTATAGTATCAAGTTTAGAGTTTTTCAACATAATAACATCCCTTTAACCAAATTTAAGGCAAGGAATTAAAAAGGAACAAAAAAATAACAACATATTTTATTTATTTAAACTTCAGTAAAATGCCAAAGGCTTTTTCTATCACTCAATGTTTTCCTTAATCTTATTTACTTAGATTTAACAGAGTGAAGAATATATGCATAATAATAATATCATCTATCCGAATTTTGACCAGAGCGGCCAGTTTTAATGGAGACTAGCCTACTGCGCAGGACATATTTTAGTGCACAAGTATGGGCGCAAATACAGGGTCACTCTATTCCATCACTCTCACGGTTCGGTGGTACGACTAGTGACACGACCGGAAAGAGTTAACCTCTTTCCGGCCGTGTCACAAATTATATGAATACTGGAGTGCTGAATTAACGCGATTAATTTCGTATTATGATGAACATGTATATGCGCAAATAAAGTTGCATTGTATATTTATTCACTCTCACAAAATAATGGGATGGGAAAAAGTCCAGAGAGCGGTCTGGCACAGGACTTACAATTTTATTACTCCTCAAGGTACGAAAGTATAATGCTGTCACGTATCTGACTTCCGGGTTGGTATCGAGAGGATTTCTCATCAGAAAATGCAATAATATTTTATAGCTAAGTCCGGGATTTAAGCCCAAGAGCTTATTTATTACAAGGGACACACAAATAATGAAATAGATTTGAGGGTAGATACATGATAAAATTGTATAAGGTGTAGAAAACAGCAGTTCAATCACAAAATGAGTCACCTGATTTAGATTTTAGTACTGGAAGTTTATTTATTTATTTATTTTATTTATTTATTTCCAAATTACACACTATCATTACAGTTATACAACCAATGCAATAGTGGAACATGAAAAATAAGTTAAACATAACAATCTTAAATTATACTTATAACTACTTACATACATAATATTAAATTAATATTTTAACGAAATTTGTAATCTAAAAGTACCTTAGTTTTCCGTGTATTTGTCCATTTTTTATTTATTTATGGACCTCGAATAAGGGTTACATACAATACAATGTCTTTCAATATAAAGTTACAGCTTTTTCGTGTGCTCCTCCAATTGTAGGAATCACAGCATGCACTATTTAATGCCTTCGTGAACAGTTTTGAATAAAGTATAATTGAGTATCATAAAATGTGGTATTTAGTTATTTTAATATTATATAACATTAACATCAATAAATTAAAGTCTACATAATAGTAGGTAATAAAATATAAATTGTATTATTTCAATTTTCGCAGCAGTTTTGAATAAAAGGCAGTAAGCGACCGGCGGCAGTCAGACGTTAACATCATAACGGTTCTTTGACGCACTACGGAAATTTAAAGAAGAACGGACAAAGAAGAGGTGTATATAGCATTGGATGGAGAGCGCTGTAACTCGATTCACAGACATGTACAGACAGCACATCAAGTTACCCAATCTGTCAAATTTTCCAGTCCAATTGAAAGTGAACCTTATGCTTAAGTGATAAAGTTCAAAATCTATAAAAGAAATTTGTCAGATTGGGGTAGCTGGATGTGCTGGCGTCTGTACTAGATACATAAATCAAACATATCACAAAGTTATATAAGACAAGCATTGAGATATTTCATGCTTTTTAGTTGAAACCCCATCAACGGGTCGGCAACGCACCCGCGACTCCTCTGGTGTCGCGAGTGTCCATGAGCGGCGGTGATCACTTACCATCAGGTGACCCACTTGCTCGTTTGTCGCCCTCTGATATAAAAAAAACAATAATAAAAGTACAGCCCTACAACCAAGCCTGCCAAACTACTAAAAACCAATACCAATAATTTAATAAAGTTTCTGAAATGATATATTTTGACAGCATGGGTGGCGCTGCGGTTAAGACAGACGCCTCGCCACTTCTTATTACGGGTTCCATTCTCGCACTGGATAACTCTAAAGTACCCTGCGACGCCGCGATATAGTGATTCAAAACACTAGTACGCCGTAGCCTTTAAAAAAACGAAATATAATTTACCTACTGATCGTTGTACACACGGCTACATATTAAGTTATACATTTCCAGTATAAGCTGACCTCTCATTGTATGCAAATCATATACAATGCGAGATCATATTATACTGGAATTGTATAGCTTGATATGTATCCGTGTGTACCATGTCTGTGTATGTTTAAAAGTACTACGTTTGCTCGATCATATGAGAACGAGGAAGGTGAATGTAAATATCTGCGTTGAAAAAATATACCATACATGTAAAGTTCTCGTAAATAGAGATTTTCCGCTCATTTATTATTTATAATACCATTTTCAGTGTTTCGTTACTCTGAATGAACAAAAAAAATGGAATGCTCATAAGTTGTTTGTTTATCCGTTTGCCCTATATTTGGTTGGTATCTGCAGATATAGTTGCATGCTTTTTGCATATGGGACTCCATCCTTTGGCAAAACTTAAAAACGATAAACGAAAATTAACATATTTAATTTTACACCCAACTACAATATTTAATAGCTTAAAAAGACGCGGAATTTTGACCATTATCAACGAGATTATGTTTATTATGCGTAAGTGCTGTAAGTGGAATCAGTTTTCTAGACAGCTACAAACCACTCTTCGAGAGCCTAGAATATTGCCACTACCATGTTTCTATATATTAGAAATGTGTACATTTAGAAAAAGACATTCAGAACTTTTTGAAAACTGACACTACATCCAGATATAGACACCATCTAAAATTGCCTCGAATAAAAATACATTTGTTCAAGAAAAACGCCTACGTATGGCTATTCAATTATATAACCATGTGCAAAAAGAAGAAATTGACATACAAACAATCTAGAAATAAACTATTTGACTTCCTTCTGAATAAAATATATTATAATACTAGAGAATACTGAGAAGACCGGACATTTCAAATATAATCATAATAATGTAAATGTTTTTATTTGTTAATGTATTGTTACTAAATCCGCATGCCCTAAGCGGCAGAATGTGTAAGATTTAATATTGTATGTATTACCACCTGCTGTTGTAACCACATTCCAACCTATAAAAAAATACAAAATACCAAAACTAAATAATTTTATGGTCATAAAGTAACATGGTAATTTAATATTGTGTTTTTGCCGATAGCATATTCATAATTCCGGAACCTCTTTACGCGATTTTCAGCTATCAATTATTCAGTTTTACTCTTAAAGCATCTTCTACGCGGTTGCAAACGTCCCAACAGAGGTCACCCTGGTGGTTGCCATCCATCTAGACTGCACCATGACTGTCTATTTTTTTTTTTTATCGGGACTAGTCCCTCCCTCTTACCCACCACTGCAACTCCTGTAAGCCAGGATCAACAGTGGCACACAATGAAATGACACTGAGCGGTGAAGCTCAGGCATGTCCCGGGGAATCGCTTTAACTGTCTTGGATCCCGCAACGAATTTAATCAGAAACAGAAAAAAGGAGGAGTTAGAAAATGAATAGTTCCACTTCCCTCCAGAGCAAAGCGGGAGACAGAATGATGTAAAGAGCCTATAGCCTCATAAAATGAGAGATTTGCAACTAGAGAAGCCAGCTGCAAAAGCACCGAGGATCACCATGACTGTCTAGATGGATGACAACCACCAGGGTGACCAGGAACCTATGTTGGGACGTTGGTTTGCAACCGTGTAGAAGATGATTTACTAAATCGACAGAATACTCCAATGGTAATCAACATAAAGGTTCAACACAAGAACAGAGCAACACTTTAGCAACTCTCTAAACAAGAATAATTTTTAATTATTGCTATAAAAACAACATAACTATACTTATTACACACCAGGCCACACATTTTACCTTCTTCGTTCACATTACGCTTTAATAATTACGCTCGGCTAATTCACAGGTTGGTTGTGCTAAATTTATGGGCTTCAGTGTACTTTAGCATGTTTATTAGCCTCATAAAATTAATGAACACGACTCACTTGATGAAACGAGCTCATAATTTTATCCAATATTATATACCTACTTCTTACTGCGAAAAATGATATCGCAAAGTCAATTTTATGAGAAAAATTGCGAAAGATGAAAATGTATGAGTGCTTACATACGTAAATACTTATTACTTATATCAAATTATATTATATTTGAAATAAAGTCTATACAAGGATTTAGATAAAATTTGTATCCAATCTCTAAATTGGTTGTTTCGCATCTTCATCAGATCGCGATTAAGGTAAAGGTAAATAAAAGGCTAAAAATAAATTTTGCCTTTCAGCCGTAAAATTTTCGCTAGCTACTTTGACTAAGAAAGAAGTTGCTGCCCGTCTCTGGTTACTATTCCCTCGGATTGATTTCTACGCCCCTCACCTAACGTATACAAAAATTATGTTAAGCTCTTACTATATAAAGTTCTGTTTTTGTAATTATTAATATTGTGGAAAGAAAGAAATAATTATCTTATCCTATCTTATATGATTCAAAAAATCTAAAACAGTTCTGTAAGAGGAGTGAATTTATATGTAGAATAATATAATCAATTTAATTGAAACTGTTTTTATTTATATTTAATATATATGCTTACAAGCTTTTGTGATGCGCAGAATAGAGTTTGAGTATAAGGCTGATTTCAGAGTGACGCGCGCGGCACGCCCCGGCGGCCAGCGCGTCTCAACAGCCATTTTTAAGTGTATGCAACGGCGCGTCCGAGATGCGTCACTCTGAAACGCTAGCTGCCAGTAGAGGAGCTCGGGCAGCGCTGGTCGACGGCGCGCGTGTCACCGGCGGCGCGTTTGAACTGCGTGACTATGAAACGCAACTACTATCTAGTGTAATTGTAAGCGCGCGCGTTTAGAAGGCGCCGCTCGCCGGCGCGACTCCTAAATCAGCCTTATAGTATACAAACCTTTTTGGAGCATACAATTAATATAAACTAAATTATTGCGTCTGCTTGAGTCTTTTGTTTCTGTCGTTTGAGATGAGGTGGGGTGATGATATGCTGATATTCGCCGCCGTCGCCACTCAGCAGGAGACGCAATACATAGTCGCAATTTGTATAGGACATTTTAGTTTGGATGGATTTTGTTAGAAGCCACAGGATGCAAAGATTCTTAAAAATGGCTTTTCAGCTGTGGATATCTTACGGTTGACTCATTAAACGAATTATGATTAATAGAAAAACAACAAAATGTTCGATGTTTGCTTTTAAGCATTCATTTATTGTGAAGCACCGTTTCATATAATCATACTTAAACCAGTTGTTATCTATTACCAAGTACTTTCTAAGGGACAACAGGCTTATTAAAGTCGAGCTTATAATGTACTGCTAAGATTATGTAACATAGCGCGAATTCTATATGCGGTTAATTTGTCATTTTATACAGGGTGGTCTAGGAGTTGCCGTTTAAACGCAAACTTAACTGAAGTAGAATTTATGATTTTATTTATTTATTTATTAAAGTACTGCCACATGACACATATTATAAGTACACAGTTAAATAACATCTATAATACATTGTCTGATATGCATCACAATAACGGCGTACATAGCATTTGCACTAATGATGTGCTTCATATATAAAATACTATACGGTTACATAAAATACTGCTAGCTAAATATTAGGACAAGTTATTGCATGGTTTCAATATTTATTTCAAGAGATATATTACTAGAATATTTTAAAAATTACAACTGACTAATTAAATCAGAACTCACGCTGTCCGTAAAGTCTAGCTCATAAAAAACGCAAAATGAACATAACTTGTCGCGTGATAATAGTATACATAACCCGTTTATTACTAAAGTACTTTATAAGGGACAGCAAGCTAATTAAAGCAGAGTTCATTAATATGAACTTGTTTGAGTTAAGCTATCCAGACCTTCGAGCATTTAGCTGTCACTAAATGCTGTCACTAAATGATACAGACGATATAATCGGACAAGATCTCATGGATCATTCTCAGATTTGATTTTTTATAAACACTGATTAGTTTAAATGTTAGCATAGACTTATTAAAACGGAACTCATGCCTTCCCTAATGTCTAGCTTATGAAACATAACTTGCAAAATGAGGATAACTTGTCGTTCAATATAGATACATAACTCGTTTATTACTATAATACTTTATAAGGGACAACAAGCTTATTAAAGCAGAGTTCATATTGAATATTGAGTTGTTGTGAGTTAAGCTGTCCAGACGATAAAATGGGATATGATCTCATGAATCATACTCCAATTTGTTAAAAAACTTTTATTATTTTAAATGTAAATAGACTATTTTTTTATCAACAGACTAATTACAACAGAACTCTTGTTTTCCCTAATATCTAGGGTATGAAACATAACTGCAAAAATGAGGATAACTTGTCGCTCGATATAGATACATGACCCGCTTATCATTATAGTACTTTATAATGGACAGTAAGCTAATTAAAGCAGAGTTCATATTGTATGTCTGTCTGTCTGTGTTAAGCTCTTATAGATAATACTACACTCTGTGTTACCCTCGTCCTGTATCGTCTATAACCCGGCATCTCAATCTTATCTTAAGATGTCACGTCGTAAAATCACGTTAGTAACGCCCAACAAATCTTTCCATATCGAGAACATGTTTTTTATAGATATTAAAGAATATTGACTAGATCAAAGAGATTTAGGCAAAAAATATCAAAGATTTTGGTGAGTGTGTTACGTGTGTTACGTAAAATATCGAATTAGGTGATTTACTTTGGTATAGAAATGAAGAAAAGCTTAATTTTGAATACGACAGACGAGGACGTGGAACTTATTCGATGGAAAATAAAGTTGTACCAGTAATGTGCTCAACGGGAGATATAAAAATTCTGGGTTATATTTCTAGCTCCGTCTTAAAACTAAGGGTATTCGTTAGTTCGAAAAATCTTAGAAATAGACCTCATAAGCTAACCGATGATACACGATGAAAGGAAGGCACGTAACACTTTCAGTCGTGCTCGTCTACTCAATCGTATCGTTTCTGCTTTTAGATTATGAGACCTAAGCAATGCTGAGAGTACCAGTGTTAGGACAACCACTTATGCTCTTAAAATATGTCTCGCACACATTAATGGGTGTAACCAGGGCGACATAAATTTGATTGCCTTTATTAATTGCTTTAAACAAACAAGCCAGCATAAAGGTTGGTAGAGGTTAGTCCTATGATTGTGAGCTTAAACATGACTTAGACACTCTACTGAACTAAACTTAAACTCAGAAATTGTAACTCACATATTTATTTATTTAAACTTTAGCACAAAGTATATTGTACATAGGCGGACTCAATGATATAGGCGTTATCGACCAGTTATCGTTATTAATCGTCCGGCGGGTCTCAAACTAGCGCCCTGGACCGAACTGAGGCAGGCACACTTCCATTACGCTATGAACGATACAGACCGGCAAATCAAATTTAGGATTCCCTAACTAACACCCTTACGGAGGATGTAGATTCTATCCACCGGCTTTTATACTTAACCTTCATAGAATGGCTAACGATCTTACGTGTTACGTAATTATTACACGAAGGTTTTGTCCGGTATCATCAGTAAATCGGTCTTATATTCCTCGGTAATATGGTCACGTGAAAACAAACAGGACTCATATAATAAAATCTATATTATTCTTACCTACTTTGTCCTAAACTGCTCAACTTTGGTCCTTAATAAAGCCAAATAAGATTATCAAGTATCTCTTCTCGAGTATCGTACTTTGAAGTACTCTTTGTAACTTTGAATATATAATAGATTATACTTAATAAACATGTATATTTCCAATATTTGTTTTTCTTTAGTATTCTTCGAAATGTAAACCGTGAATCTTAACTACAAATCCGTTCTGGATCGAACCAACATCAAAACCGGAGGTAGACGCCCTACCGGTAATTTAATTTTATAGGTAGCAGTTACGTAATTAATAATATCGTGGGACATTATTCACACTCGGCCATCTGATCCCAAACTAAGCAGAGCTTGTACTATGGAAACCAGATAACTGATATATTACATATACTATTTTTCTTTTGTAAATACATACTTATATAGATAATTTACACCCAGACTCAGGACAAACAGACATGTTCTTGCACACAAATATTTGTCCTGTGTGGGAATCGAACCCACGACCTCCGGCGTGAAAGGCAGCGTATCTACCAACCACGCCAACAGGTCCGTCAATTACTAAGCAATATCGCTAAATGGCGCTAATATTCCCTATAAAATGTATTAGAAGAGAAATGTATTAGAAATCTTGACAACCTAACCTTAGCTTAATCGGTAAAGCATTAGGGGTTTTACCTAGATAATACAAGCTTACAACCTGTCAAATTTTGTTTCTTTACAAAGACAACGCCCGCAATAGAGATCTAATCCCTGTGTCGCTGGGTACTTTACAAACATATAATAGATGGACACGAATTGCATCCAGACTCAGAACAACGATTTATGGGTCATACAAATAGTGGTCCGGCGCAGGACTCGAACCCGCGACACGAAGCGGCGAGGCGACAGTCTTAGCCGCTGCGCCACACGTGCAATCAAATTTATTATACTACACTATTTATCTACACATAAAAATGATAAAAAAGTAGATGTAAAAAACTAGCCAGGCATTTAAGCCCGAAATCACATCCGAACCATTATTTTGCCGCAAAATCAGGATGCCAGACATGTTAAGAGGTGTGGGGAGGGATGATGGAAGGTATTGCGTCATCCGTTACCGAGTGCCATGTTCCGCTCTGAGTGTGCGGTGTTCATTCCCTACTCTATTTATTATGCAGATGCGCCATCGCGTCGGTCATACTCAATTTTATAAGATTATACATACATTCATACATAGACTCACGCCTGTTTCCCAGAAGGGTAGGCAGAGACAACTGATTTCCATTTGTCACGATCTTTGCACACCTCTTTTGCCTCTTTATAAGATTCTATACCTACTATATACCCTTGCCTGATTGCTTTTTTGTCTAATTATAGCATGTGCAACTGCAGATGGTATTGGGTTCAAAACCTAGGTCGTGATAAAACGTGTTATAATAAGAAGGAATATATCTTTATTATACACTTATGGAACATTGATAACAATAGAAATTAGGCAATTGGAGTACATACACAGAAATATACATAGATATTTTGATGCTTATAAATAATAATAGTTACATTTTTCTATAATCTAAATTTTACATATCCATTTTAAGCACCTTAGTGAGTAAAAAGAAACAGTTCAGCATTCTGCCACAGATGACTGTAGCGCTGATTTCCACTTCACTGTGGCCGAAGGCTATCCGAAATATATATTATGACTGGGTAACAATAAGAAGATGTTTTCTGTTAAAATATCTCTAGAAAGATTGGCAGTACGTATTCACTCTCCAAACTGTACTATATAGCTTACCATTAAGCCTTCGATCTTGTTTCTGATCCCTTCCGGATCGTGTCAAATTTACTTTCCGTTGGATTATAAGCGTAAAAGATAAAAGTAGAAAGAGTACACACGTGATCGCGCATACAATTGTGAACACATGTTGCATTTACATTCAATTCAATATCTCCAAAATATGGTATTCTAAATCTTCAACATAAAAATATTCGATTTTGTACTTACATTGTAACATACAGACAGACCACAAAATTTTTATTACATAAGTCTTGTGAGTAATAAAATACTAAATCCCTCGAGTTTACGAGCTTAAGTTTTTTCTAATATAACATGAGTAGGTAACATTTTTCGTGGTCAGATGACCTTTTCATATAAAAATAAGAAATATGAATACACAAAATTAAATAGTAATAGCTACTATTTCTAAAAAGACGTAAATAATCTGCAAAAAGTCTTTTTTCTTTACAATTGCTGGAAAATTTTCATTAATTTAAGAGAGGTAGGGCACAGCGTTCATTCGCTCAAAGAGCAGCTCCACTGGGGAAGGATCTCCACTTTACAGAAGATATTTTTAATGTTGTGCTTCTGCGTGTGAGTAAGGTCGCCAGAGGTTATCGGGGTGGGGGAAGGGTCAGCAACGCTTGTTATCTGACTCTTAAAGGCCGGCAACGCACCCGCGACTCGTCTAGTGTTGTGTACATGGGCGACAGTGATCACTTATCATCAGGTGACCCACTTGCTCGTTTGTTGCTCTCTGATATAAAAAATTATCTATACAAATAAATAAAATTGGAGTGTCTGTTTGTAATATTGAAATAACCGGTTTTTACTACATTAATATGAATATATATACGGTACATACACCAAAATTAAATTTTTTACAATTTTTGTCTGTCTGTCTGTTTGTTCCGGCTAATCTCTGAAATGGCTGGACTGATTTTGACGGGACTTTTATTGGCAGGTAGCTGATGTAATAAGGAGTAACTTAGGCTACTTCTATTTTAGAAAAAGTCTTTTATATAACAAGAAAAACGAAATAAACTAATTAACACGCGGACGAAGTCGCGGGCACAGCTAGTAATAAATAAAACCTGTAAAAAAACTTCAAAGTTGTAAATGGAGAAAAATATTCTACACATGGTATTTATCACGTTTCGCACTCCGTGTGTTTTATTTTTAGCTTTTAAAAGGTTTCTGTGTAAAAGACTCATTCGAAATATACATACTGCTAGGGTGTCTACAACAAAGGCGTTTAATGTTCATAAATAAAATGTTTACGCCAAATGTGAAAAAAGAGAAGGCCGATCCGATTTTTATTATACTACAAATCGATACTTACGACTAAACTAAATATTTATATACTATAAGTAAACTACGGTGTCACTATTTCTAGTATTAATTGTAATATTATGAAAACGTTACAAAAGCCGCCAAATTCCTAACCGGTACTGGGTTTCCAAGTAGTTCCAACACCGAATGTGATAATATTAATATTGGTCTTAAATTTTGTACAGGGTATGTGCCATTGTCTAGTAATTTTGTTTTTGTAATATGTCATAAATATCTAAAATAAAAAGTTATCAAAATAAATAAAAAAAATTCCTGGAGGAATCAATTCAATACATTACTTTCCCTAACATGGTTATTTTTAAATTATTTTTAATAACTTCCATATCTTTTTTGTTTTTAATGACAACACTTTAAAAACTTTAAACTTTACAAACATACAATTAACGCACATAAAGCAAATCCAAAATCAGAACAACTGTTTATGTGCAGCTTGCAGTACAATAGTTGTTAGTATCATTATTACTTATAACTCATCATGAGTATACAAATCCTAAATAAACACATACTCACACACATGCACACATACACACACACACACGTACAAAACATACGAGCCTGTGCGCGCTCACCCAACATTCACTTTTCAAACAGTCTTACAACGTAGTCGTATCTCCATTATCTTCCGTTGTTTTAACATTAAAAATGTCAAACTATTATTATTACCTCTCAATATTGCAATGCTCCTAAAAGTTAGTAACTACCCACAATTGGTACCTACCTACGTTTAGTTTGCAATAAATGTTTGAAGTTGGAGGTAACCATTTTGTTCTTTTTCCAAAATACTTTTGCTGCGTTGGGATCTGTCCAATGTAATAAATACAATAAAACGTTCCATTACAACTTTGTTTATTTATTAATACAAAGTTTCTTTGTTATAAATGGAATACTTAAATGTTATAAATGGAGATAGATGTGCTGTAAATAGATAATAAAATCCATTGAGATAATATTAGCCTTAGTAGTTTTAGAATAAAACATTTATTTAAGACTAGCTGTGCCTTGTGGTTTTTACCCGCGTTAAACTTTATAAATTATAGCCTATGTGTTAATTCAGGGTGTCAGCTAACTTCATACCAAATGTCATTGAATTCGCTTTAGCCGTTTAGACGTGAAGAAATACCAAACATACACACTCACACAGTCACACACTCACAAACTTTCGCCTTTATAATATTAGTGTGACAGTAATGATTAGATAATATACACACCTATTAAATTATTAATAGGTATCTAACTTATTGTCATACGTATCAATTTATTTAAAAGATTTAATTTATATAATAATATAATGTGTTCATAACGATTTTATCAAAGATCTGTTATCTATTACACACATACAATTTAATCAATTATTATATTTTTTTTAACTAGCAACATTTTATTACTCACTTGTTTTATATAGGTACATGAAGTTTTTGCCAGAGCATAAACTGACCGCATGACTGCACGTGTGGCGCAGCGGCTAAGACAGTCGCCTCGCCGCTTCGTGTCACGGGTTCGAGTCCCGCGCCGGTCAACTATTTGTCTGACCCATTAATATTATTATTATTATTAATTCTGAGTCTGGATGTAATTTGTGTCCGTCCATTATATATTTGAAAAGTACCCCGCGACACAGGGATTAATTTCCCTATTGCGAGCGTTGTCTTAAAAAAAGTACGAATAGATATTAATAAAAAAAACTATCAAATTATCCAATGTTAAATTACAGTATTAAACTTTAACGCATGCCACTTTATATGAAATCTACTGCGCGTCATATTTGTCCTATTACATAAACTGGAATATAAAATATACATATGAAAATATGCACATGATTCATATAAAACCGGCTATTTCATACGGATGTGAAGCTCTTCAAATTTAAATATTTATAGTTTTATTAACAAAGCAATCTGAATACCTAGTTTATAGTACTTACAAAAGCTTTTAGCTTCAGTATTTTTGATGGAAATAAACTTTGAATTAGGCCTTAAATTATGAAATTGTCTACTTTTAGTACATAGATTCCAAATCTCCGTTTATGCATTTAGTAACTGTACTCCAGTAGTGTGCCACCATTTTTGTTATATATAAAAAAAACGCCCGCACTAGGGAATTAAACGCCTGTATCGCGTTAATATACGGACACATAGCATGTCCAGGCGCAGAATAATAATTTATGTTTGTATTACTTGAAATACTAAGGCACCGAGGTACTAGCGAGGACGATCACCTCAAGCAATGCGCCACACATCCAGTTAATTTAAGAGTTATATCGTAACAAGTCGGTAAAAAAAATCAATTATTCAATAGTTTTCTCGCTTTGATTTTACTTAGATATCGGTCTTTTTAATGGATCCTGGATGGAACCAACGCAGCGTAGATGGCAGGCAATATCAACAGCACTGACAAGTGTGACACGTGTCAGTGATTATGATATTGCCTGCCAAAAAAAGACTAAGGAGGGAAAAGGAGTACACTAGGGCAATAGACAGGTGTCTATTGCCCAATTCCTTCACGATCACAATCGTCTAGATATAACACTAACGACCCTCTCAACGCCTGGAGTTATTCCGGAACTTCTCCGCTACTTAATATAGTCACAATAACTTTTTTTTCAGTAATTTGTGAACTATTTACAGGGATTGATTTTAAATGACGGTGAAACGGTATAATCCGCCTTCAAAGATATTATCTTTATCCGTCTCCGGGGATTCCCATAGCATAGGCACTAATGAACTTCCATTGAAATAACAAACGCAATCATTAATCGAAGTATTGGATATCAATCAATCAAACATTTATTTGCACACATTGCATATATTATTATGTAGATAATACCGCATATAGTAATATTAACCAATACTTCAATTGATGGAATTCTTAATTTTTACGCAAATAATGGTATAGGTATTATCCATATAAAACGACCGTTTCATATGTAAGAACCTTATAATAAGACTTTTAATTAAATTTGCTAATGATGGATGAGCTTAGCGATGTAAATTTTAAAATCTATGCACCGATAGCAAATTGTTCGTCGTAAAAAATTTAAAAAGAGAGAATTGGAGAATGATAGTTAGATTTTACGCTTACATGGTTTATGAAGAGAGTATAAAATAAACAGAAATATAAAAATTATATTCCAATGTTAAGGGTTAATAAGTAGTTTTCACCGTATAAATAGGTCGTCCGTTATTAGATTAGTAGAAAAATCAATGTATATTCGATAAATTATACAATTCGAACGATAAATTCGATAAATTATACTTGATACAATTTTATGACAGTATATTTACTTACTATGAGCAAAACAAAAGATATTATCGGTTACGATGTGTTACATCAACCGAATTCATAAATCTGTGGCCGGAACAGTTCATGCAATGAAATCTAATAATTGTCATTTACTTTTTTTGTCACAAGGGAAATTTCCTAAGATTTTACCTGAAGACCAACAAAACAAAACTTTTTCTAATTGTGTACACGTTAAACAAACTGGCTAACTTTTTTGCTTGAAATACTCGCGAATCCATATTAATGCTAATTCTTTTGAAATAATACAGAATGTTACTGCAAGTATGTTTTTATAGCGACCAGCCTTAATGGTGTGGCGCGTGTCAATGGCAAAAGCCCTGAGTATATTTATTAATTATAATAATTAATAATATTTATTCTCTCCTCACAAGATGAACGTTACAATAACATCATATTTAACTTAATGTAGATCTTAATTAGCCCTGAGTATATTATGGAACGTCTTTGGAAGTAGAGCTTTGGTATCGAACATGGTGATGCGTTGATACCTTTGCATCATTTGAGCTACCAAAGCGAATACTTCTGCTACTATATTATTCTGGTATTGCACCAACCGATGACGGAATCTTGAAATATATTACGTATTTGACTGAACTTGCGGCGTGTGTAAACAGTCGCCTCGCCACTTTGGGTATCGGTTTCTTCGCGCATATTACTACGAGTTCTGAGTCCGGGTTTTCTTTGAATCCATAAATTATATTTTTGTAAATTACTCCAAGATACAGGGGTTCATTTACTTAGTGATGATGATGATGATGATGATGTGATTCCGGCCGATTTCAGCCACGGCTACCGCTTCTTCTCCTACTGTAGCCGACGTTCGTGTGCTCACATGTGACTTTTGTAGCCAATTTTATTTGAAAAAATGCTCGCACATTGCGGGCATGTGAGCACACCATTGTAATAATTGTAATTGATCGCCGTAGGTGGTCTGTTTTTAAATTCATCCCGCTTGGTATCCAGCTTAGCGTGCCTTCCAGGCTCAAAACAGTCGACTTTGGCTTGGACTAAAGTCCGCCATTCTGACCGGTTGGCTGTCCGCTGTTCCCATTGCGAGGGCTCTACGCTACAGTTCTTCATGTGGCGCTTAAGCAAATCTTTATACCTGAGGAGTTGTCCGCCATGATTAGTACGGGTTTAGTAAAAATGAAACTGTGTCGTTGACATTTAAGACTAATATATTGATTTGATTGTTATGGTTTAACATATTATATTAAAGAACATATTATAATATTCTAGATAGTTGCCCACAAATGCACAATTTTAGAATGAGTTATTTGAAGTAACTTAAACAATAGAAAAAGAAATAGATTTTAGATTTAGTCAGACATTGCCACTAATATAATAGAAGGGAAAATAACAACAAAAAGGGGAAGGAAACAACCCAGACAAAAATTTATGGGCCAACTAAAAGAGAAAGCTGACGTAACAATTAAAAGGTATGTCGGAAAGGACTCTCGAGTAGAAAAATTGTGTAAGCAGATACAGAAAAGAGCTTGATATTTTATTTTTTTATTCGAAAACGACGAACATATTATTTTATGTGGCTCTCCTGGTGTCTATCGGCCCCCAATAACATTTTTTTCAATTTTATTATATCTATTTTATTTTAAACTTCTATTGGTTTTCACAGTATGTTTTTTTTTTGATATTCCATAATTTGAGGGTACTATTGTATAACTAAGAATAATACAGAAAGCCCGAAATATGTGGTTCAATAAAGCAAATCGAATATCTTAGATCTATAATCATCAATCATAATTAAAATAGGTCAAAAATTGTCATCAGCTTCGCAGCACGCGGTGTTATTCCGCATTACACCGCGTTGCTTGTAAACATATTACATATTGTCCGGTAACATATACATATCGATCACCGTAGCCTAGTTGGTAGTGCTCCTGCCTACGAAGCTGGTGGTCCTGGGTTCGAATCCTGGTAAGTGCAAATATTTGTGTGATGAGCACGAATATTTGTTTCTGAGTCATGGATGTTTTCTATGTATATATTTATCTATCTATATAAGTATGTATATCGTCGCCTGGTACCCATAGTACAAGCTTTGCTTAGTTTGGGGCTAGGATGATCTGTGTGACATTGTCCCTAAATAAAAAAAAATATATTATATTATTACATATGTCGGTAATTGATTAATATAAGTAATTCCCTGACATTGATTGCTAAGAATATGAGCCGTAGTCGTTTACATTCGAAATCATTACATTCTGGAATAATTTTGCCTTAAAAAAATATAAAAAAAAATAATTTATAAACCAGATCTTAAAAAAATACGATGTATATTTTAAATATTTTTAATAATCACAAACACTTAAACAAAATGAATAAATTGAATTTCGTGGATGTATTGTGATACAGGAATAATGAGTTCAAAGCTTATTTTATGATGAGTTATTTCAATCTGCGAGCCTTGATGCGTAATAATCCATTTTAATTGAATCCAAAACTACGCAGCTTTCATCATATTTCCAAACTGCCTTTTATTACCCAAACATACTTCCGCATTCATTTCCCAAATCCATCTCACGAAATAAAACCTTTAATTACGACCGAAAATTTTAACCCATATTTCCCAGCGGCAGCACCATAACATGTGCGGTAGATACTTGTGGTAGGTATGCAATAACGCGGTTAATTTAGATAAATAACAAAGTAGGTAGATGTTTGCAACTGCCTACTCAGATTAACTTAAATATTTGACTGGGCTGTGACACAATATTGTGAACTCTATGTGTTTGTAATAAAATTCATAATCAAACAATTATTGATATACCTAACGACAACCAATTCAACGGTAAATTTTTATTAAATGCTTATAAATATATAAAATAAGAAAAGATAATTTTATATAGAAGTAAAACTACTTCAAAATATTTATTTTTACTAATTATATAGTAAACTTTAAACATATTATATTAAATTCATAATATTAATTAAGAATGAAAGAAAAAGTAAGCGATGCTTTTGTTGAACCAGGCGAAAATATTGAAATAATATAAGCTTAAACATTTTGTTAATTTTGAAAAGGGTGGTGTTTTTTTGAATATAGATATTATTTTAACCGTGCTTAATGATTTTACGACTGAAATTATAAAATCTCAATGCCACTTTTTATTTTTATACTAATAATTAATTTTAATTCCAAGGATTATTGTTCGTTTACAATACGATTGTTTTACGGTTTACGTAGGACCATCTCGTAAGCATACTTTCGAATAAAAACATAATCAAAATCGGTTGATTATCGCCGGATATTCAGCAACGCCAGCGCTGCGGCAACGGGCACGCTGGGCGTGCAGCACACGGCAGATTCAGCTTCTGCCATTTTCCTGCAGGCCATGCATAATGTGGGGACCCTGGCTCAATCCATACCAAACAGTATCAATATTTAGTGTAATAAATAAAATAAGCCTTTATTGCTGTTCCATAAATTTACAATACACTAGTTTTGAAGGCGGTTATAACAATATTATTTATTTCTTTGATTATATTTCATTCAGTATACTATTAGATTAAGTCAGTTAATAAAGATATTATCCATCCATCTTAATTTTTTTCTATAGAAATAACATCCTGCCATTGTGTTTTGCCTTTGGCGAAACTAGAACATAAAGAAATGAGACATCCCACGATATTTTCGCTCTATTACCTTTAATACATAATTTACAGATTATATGCAGAGCTTTCCATAGTAGGTAATCCTCCTATTGTCCGAATTACAAGTTTATTGCCACACTAAATCTGTCGACCGCAACCTACTGATAGTATCAAAAATATTTGGCACCTCAACCAGTGGGGCAGGACCACTTTAGTTATGTAACTGCCTCGCTAAATATCATGGTAATATATGAGTGGGTGTATTTCTGTGAATAGAGTGCTTTTGTTTGTTATTGTTTTATATCAGAGGGCGACAAACGAGTAAGTGGGTCACCTGATAGTAAGTGATCACTGCCGCCCATAGGCACTCGCAACACCAGAGGACTCGCGGGTGCGAACAAGTATTGCTGACCATTCCCCCCACCACAATGAGCTCTGGCGACCTTACTGACACGGAGAAACACAACATTAAAATTCTTAATGTTATTATTAAAGAATATTTTCTGTGAGGTATTCGCTCAAAGAGCAGCCCAACTTCTCTTTGAGCGATGAACGCTATGCCCTACCTCTCTTAACCTTATTTCTTACATTTGACTACATATTTAGTCATTAACTCTTTACTAAGACTAGAATTAACTTCACTTATCTTTTCACTCATAACTGAATAAAACAATTATGGTATTCTTAATTTGTAAACCCGGTTCTGCCAGTAGTTTTAGCAATGCTACTGTATATCCAATACATTGGTAATATAATTACACTGTTGCTTGACTATATGCAAGAATAAGTGAAAATCATAGTTATTCTGGCGTTCTTCGAGACTTTTTAAATTTTCTGTTTCAAGAAAAACAGAACATTTAAAACGTCTCGAAGGTGGGCCCCTCGCTTTCTCACTTAAAACCGCTACTGATCATTTATATTGTTTATATATGTATATAAAATTAGAATTTAATGCTGGCAGTCATAGTACTTAGAATGATAACTGAATTATACCAAAAACATCTCGCATTTGCATTCAAATTAAAAGCAACATGTTTCACGCTGTTCAAACAAACCCTCGAAATGGTCGCAACGACTTTGAAAAGTTTCAACAAATAAACGGAACATGAATTGCAAATGGTACCTACAATGGCGGGCAATGTTGATAATAATTAACATGGTAGAGCCGCTTTATGTCTGAGTTACCAGTGCCGTTGTAACCTGACAACACAGAAGGCTCGTGTCTACGCCCCCCGTGCTTTCCGGGGGTCCCTCAGAGAGTAATTTTATCGTAAAAATATTTTTTTGTAAAGGTCGAATAGGACAAATATTTATCTTTATGGCAAATGCATATGGCCCATTTGTACATATTATAACCTGTCCCAGTTATATTTAACATACATTACGTTAATCTATTGCGTTTTACAAATAAACTTAAGAAAATTGTCAACTAGTGGAATACAATGTGATTTATATTATTGTTTTATGTTGAAATTAAAATACTCACAGAAAAGTGATGCAGATAATTGATACAAAAATTAATTAGCTTTTGGTCATCGGGGGCCCCAAACAGACCTAATACCTATAGGTTCGGTTTAGTATGAAGCGGGCCTGGTTTAAGCTCGCGGCATGGCAGAATTTTGTTTGTGTATGTATATTAAGCGTATCATTAATTACTTACTATTCACAAAGGATACACAGATTGTATATCTCCACATATTTTACCAAATGAGAAAATTAACTAGAGGTAAAAAAGCGCTCATAGCTACATATTATCACCGTAAGTAAATAACAGTATTTAGATTCACGTTCAGTGTATAAATTTATGTGCACTAAAATCAAGTAATTTCTAAGTTTCTCCGTGCTTTTCAGGACACATTTTTCTGTTGATCTTGGCTCTTTACTTTATTTAATAATGCTAATAGGTTGTCAACTGTTACCTCATGATTACCATGAGGTAACAGTCGACAAACTATTAGCATTATTAAATAAAATAAATAATACAGCAAAAGAAATGTGCTTGTGTATGGATTACATATTTTGCTTAACTTAAAAAAATATTGTGTTTTTGTACCTTTTAACTAATAGCATATTACTGCTTTAAAAACCTTATTATTATAACTTAACTAAACTACTAGAAATCAGCATAGTGTAGCATTTTCTGCATTTTTCTCCCCCAACAGTTTTCTAATTGATCCGTAAATTGCATTTTACTTTTTCCACATTTTCTTTTGACATTAATATTATAAATAAAGTCTCAGGCTGGATCAAACTTATCATTTTATATTATAAATCTTAAGTATTTCAATTTGATCATAATATACCAAATCATTTTATACTCTATTACTACAGAATAGAGCCTAATGCATTGCATGACACCTGAACCCCATTAATTACGAACCTACGCCATAACTGATTAAGGGTTTAATAAAAAACAACTGTTTTTATTTTATTTGACCAAACTTTAAATTGGCTACCAACTCAACGTTGGTATTATATTCTGTTTTCCTTGCACAAGCATACCCTTCACGTATCTACTACCCACAGGTCACTTTTACGATCATGACGGTCACATAAAATGACCATAAGAAAAGCTCCGAGCGTCCCCTCGTGTCCCAGGGGTGTCATATTGGGGATGAACAGTAGTTCTTCGTGCTACTTTTCAAGATTATTGCGGTTGCTCTTTTGATCGAAAATTAAAGAAAGACATTTCTTACTGACGTCAAAATAAATCAGTATCAATTTATATCACATTGAATATGTGTTTCCCCCTTGTTTATTAATAGATTGTGGATACTTATTTTTGAAGTGAAAACTTCTTATAGTAGTAAGTAAAAAATGTTAAACACGCTCCAGGACACGTGACCTGATCAAATATTCGCACACACATGACCGCAGCATTTTTACACTATTTTTCCTTAATTATGATGATGATTCCTTAATTATGAGTTTTACAGCAGACTGCCTAACCAAATTTAGTTCTATTTTTTATTTTTTTTCCAAATTATCTTCCACTCGCTACTCGGATTAAATAAACACTACTTTCTATTATCAAATCTAATAAATTGATAGAATTTTTGTCTTTGGGGACTGATTATCATCAGTCATCTGCCCCGTATGTTTTTGATTAATTTGATCAGACTAAAAAGCTTAAACAACTCCAGCTGAAATGTCCATTTAATAAATTCACATATAGAAAAATCCATCAAGTATTTAATGATATTTCAATAAAATCATGATACTTCATACGTAGCAGCAAATATAATAATATAGATGATGGAATTATATTTTCACTCGATGAAAAATGCAGAGGTACACTACATACTAATAATCAATGACATGATATTCAATGGAAAGCTCCCGTATAATCCCTGGGGATTAAATGGGCTTATGTTTCATTCGTTTCAAGATTTATACTTCGTTATATTTCATTTCAGAAAATTAACTATGTATTTCCATAGTGCTCACTTACAAATGTCAAAAAGGTGAGGTTTTTACATTGTAACATTTTAAAGCCGAAATAGGTAACATGATATTTCAACAGATTAGGTGACGTTATTACATTTTCACAGCTATTGTAAGACATTCTTAACTAATATGCTTTAGGTCTTTGTCATATTTTTTAACAGAGTAAAATATATCAAATGCTGCTATTAAAAACAGTTTAATGTGATCGCAATGTGAAGCGTGATGTGTGCGATCGAGATTGGTCGAAAGGGGCGTTCGAGCCGAAACAGTTTTACTCTTTTATAGTAAAGATTATTAAAAATGTGTGACTTAAAAATCTAATGGGTGGCCCCATTTGATTTTAAAGTTTTTGTTACCTTGTAAAATGAATTTTCCTTTTTTATAATCAAACCAAGTCACACATTTTTAATAATCTTTACTATAAAAGAGTAAAACTGTTTTGGTTCGAACGCCCCTGAAAACAAGATATGCTTCCGAGGTGGGTCTTAATTAGCATGTGGGATTTTTGTTTCAATAGGATATATTTATTTATTGTAAGTTTAATCATAAGACTTGTTAAGAAGAGTAGAAGCTGGTATTTAAATGTTTTTAAATTTTACACAGTTATATTTTATTATTATCAACAATTTATACAAAGTAATATAAAAGGTATTTTCGAAACTATTCTTAGGGTCTCTATAAACGCGTTACTTTTTGTCAACGATCCGGATTTGCTAAGCGGTAGCTAAAAGTTTAGAAACTAAAGAAAGTAGCTGGACACCACATTCCAGTCCAGTACATATCCGTCCCTCATGCTGAATTCCAGTACCTGCGATTTTGCTACAAAGCATGTTGCCAAATCACAGTGCATCATTGGAGCAATTACTAAAACTCATAATTTTGATGCAGAAATCGGGCTTTACCAAAACGTCAAAATTCGAAACAGCATAATTGCAGCCACTAAATTACCTATCGTCTTATGATGCTACAAGTATTATATGAAAAATAATACCGTTGAAAGACCACTTCAACGCTTTTCGAGTAAGTTTTAGATAGTCCTGAAAGAAGGCACCTTCTTCTCATTTCTCATAGCGGCAATATTCTTTGTAACTTTTAGAATATCAAAAATAAGCCCTCAAATTGTAAAAAGAAGGGTTTTCAATATATGTTAGTATGACAATTCACAGAGTTATTAAAATAATATTCACAATAATATATAAATAATATAATGTATTATGAACAATATTACTACAAACATGTTCTTTTTTAAAGTCTACGTGAGTAAAACTTCTTCTATTTATTTTATATTTATAACTATACCGTTGGTGGTAACGGTCCTGCTCAGAACCACGGCCTCAACCGAAGTACATGAATTATGTAATGAGAACTAAGGAGGCACAAGCGCTGTACTAGAATCGTAGCTAGGGAAAATGCATTGTCTGGGCTTATACCCATCAGGGTACGAGATGTGAGGCTATGTGATGTACTGTAATATTGCGCAATATTATTCGGCAAAATATGATAAGTACATTCAGGTACTCACCGATTTATTTAAAACAGGGATATGGAGAAGTTCGTATAAGAATAGTCACTATATTTTAATATATGGCGAATACTATGTAACGTGATGTCACAACATATTGATGGGTTTCATTTTACAGACGCCAGCACATGTAGCTACCCCAATCTGGCAAATTTCTTTTATAGAGTTTCAACTTTATCACAAAAGCATAAAGTTCACTTTCAATTAGGAAAATTTGACAGATTCGTGTAGCTTGATATGCTGGCGTCTGTACAATTAATGAATTCACTGAACACGCTTAGTGTAACATCTTTTATTTTTGCATTATCGTAAATTATATTGTGTGCTATAAATATTTAATTGATCACAGCATAAATGATACAGCACAGAATAATAATTCAACAAGTCTATTTATAGATTTTTCGTGGGGCTTCGTTCTTGTTTTTAGGTCGTTAACTTTACATAGTTGCGCGTAAGCCATACTCGTAATCACTCCATTCCTATTTACTTGTCACGTTAGTTATAGCTACACTAAAATCCAGACTTCCAATTTATTTATTTTTAGGCCCTAACTAAATATATCCGAAAATAGTACAAACATGACTTCTATCTTTGTGAGAACACGGCTCATTTTTAAAACTGAATGTGGAAAAGGCGATTGTCTACTCAAGCTGGTGCTTGAGTGATGTTTGGGCGATGTTAGAATATTTATATGCAAATCTGACATTCATGACCCGTGGGATATAAAATGGACATAGCATGTAGTATCCGGGGGTTAGTTTTATGATCAAGCCAGACCTTAATGTGACCGAATGAATATTATAGTAGCAGGAAAAGGTTTCTATATATTAGTATTATCATAACGCATTGGCTTGTGTAGCATTTTAGGTAATTCGTGTCTACGTTCTAAATTGGTAATCTGAATTGTTATTATGCCAAGTACGAATTAGACAAGGAATCTGATTCTTAACTTTAAACTTTAAAGGAAAGAGGTTTTTTATTGTAGGTTATTTCTGTTTTGCTGAGACACTTAATTTCTACTTTGTTTGTAAAACAACTCTGAAACGGAACAGAGACGTGGTTGCTCACTATGGGCCTTATCAGGCGGCTCAAGGTCACCCAAAGAGCAATGGAAAGGGCTATGCTTGGAGTTTCCCTGCGAGATCGAATCAGAAATGCTGAGATCCGCAGGCGAACCAAAGTAGCCGACATAGCCCAAAGAATTGCCAAACTGAAGTGGCAGTGGGCAGGGCACATAGCTCGTAGAGCCGACGGCCGTTGGGGCAGAAAGGTTCTCGAGTGGCGACCACGAACCGGAAGACGCAGCGTGGGCAGGCCTCCTACACGGTGGACCGACGATCTTGTGCGGGTCGCGGGAAGCCGCTGGATGCGGGCAGCGCAGGACCGGCTATTGTGGAGATCCTTAGGGAAGGCCTTTGTCCGGCAGTGGAAGTCTTTCGGCTGATATGATGATGATGATACATATTTATGTACTTAAATTATATCGTTATAATACTTCAAAATGTAATGCAATGTATTTTTTAATTTTTCAAAATATTCGAAGTATTGTTTGCCATTGTAGAGGTTTAATATTGAATAGTTCAAAACTTTTCGTTTCATTATTGAACCCCCCCCCCCCCCTCGCGTAGCGTTTGAACTAATATCTGTCTGAGTTTCCATGTGTGTATCCAGTGGAATCGTAGCTGCTCCCAATCGCATGTATAAATTTATATCATCTTCACCGTAGCCTAGTTGGTAGTGCTCCTGCCTACGAAGCTGGTGGTCTTGGGTTCGAATCCCGGTAAGTGCAGATATTTGTGTGATAAGCACGAATATTTATTTTTGAGTCATGGATGTTTTCTATGTATATAAGTATGTATCTATCTATATACTTATATGTATATCGTCGCCTAGTACCCATAGTACAAGCTTTGCTAAGTTTGAGGCTAGATGATCAGTGTGACATTGTCCCTAGATATTATTATTATTATACATTTTTGTTTTTCCTTTAAAGCATTGTTTGTATTAAGGTAAACGGTTAAACTGTTTTTATGGCGAAACATCGATTATTTTGTCATAGAATTGAAATCTGCTATATAAACTAAAGTCTTAGGACATTTTGGACGTTCCTTACCCATAAGAACCGAATTGGTCTTACTACAAGACATAAACGATATTCACCCTTGTCCTTCAGAGGTCAGTTTTACGACTACTTCGGTCGGTTAACGTGATTAAATGAATGTATTTAGCGATAAGGAAGGCTTTTATGGGTTTGTGGTACGGGGGGACTAGGTGTTTATTACATTCCAGATTTGATGTTGGTGTGTGAAAAAATATCTATCTTACATATAACTAGCATTATTGATTGAACAAGTTTTATATGTATATCAGTTATCTGGTTTCCATAGTACAAGCATTGCTTAGTTTGGAATCATAAGGCCGTGTGTAAATAATGTCCCACGATATTATTATTATTTATACACATAATTTGCTTTCCTGATTTTTATTTTTATACTGTAACTAAGCTATAGCTGATATTTAATTACTGTCGTTTTAATATTTTTTTGAGTTGTCTATTGTTTGTATGATTAAGTTCTGAACATAATTTTGACTTGTTAGATGTTAATGACGATTTAATTGTTTTGTTTAATAGGAAATAATATTTAAATTTATTTTAAATTGTTGACTGTTCACAACATATTATATTTTATGCAACACCTACACATGTAGGGGAAAGTGGTTACCATTCGTACACGGGGCACATTCGTACAGTTAATATAACAGAAAAACTAAACGGCACACAAACACGCCTTTGCTTGTATGCATAGACATACCGGCTGCCATGTTCCTAGCGGAGTGTCGTGCCAGTTGCACCACGGTGTATCAGCTGACAAGACGAAACGTGTTTTCGCGCGCGGTGAGTAAATGTTTTAGTTAAGTTTAATTCGTAATTTTAAGTGGAATTGTTATGTTTTTGACAAAATGGTGCTGATTCATTTATGTTAACACAGTTTATTTTGAGCTTTAATTTTGTTATATTTCTCAACCTATTAAGAATTTGTATAAAGTTGAATTTAAATTTTGTGCAAGGCATGGGGTTTATTCGGACAGCCAAACAGGGGGCACATTCGTACGCGTACGAATGCTCCTCTTTAAATTATATTAATCACCAGAACATCATAATTAGATTTTTATGAAATAAAATATAGTAACATTTTGGAATTATTGTGCAGGCAGCACAAGAACATATTTTTCCTTTTATAAAGTATTCTACTTCTAACAAAATTCAAGGATTTTTATTAAGGAAACCTTATAATTAATATTTTATTGCAGAATCTTGGTGCGAAAATATTAAAACTGGTAAAACTTGCATATTTCTAAACTTTTACCGCAAAAAATATTACAAGAGCATTTGAAAATCCAGGTAGGTATATGGCCGTTCAATGAAATGGACTTCAGTGATGAAGATTTCCCTCCCATTGACGTATATGCTTCAAATAATTCTGTAAATATGACACCTAATCCGGAAACAAGCACTATTGCTATAGAACCACAATCTCCCACCAGCGTGCTATCGACAGATATGAATGAGGCAGATGCTCGTGAGCAGTCGCCTTCTTTGCTCCAAAATTCTCAAGACATTTTTACCAGAACTGGCGAACCTTCCACTTCTGCGCGGCAGAGACACAATATGAACCGAGTACTTATCTTTCCGTAACACCATAAATTATAAGACCTTATCCTTCAGCTGTTAAAAAGAGAAAAACTAATAAAGGAAGAAAATCGGATAAATCCCGTATATATATAGATACACCTGAAAAAACTGAACTAGAAGAGAGACATAGATAGAATGAATTGAAAAAAATAGAACAGGAAAGGAAAGGCAGAGCCAAAGCAGTGAAACGTAGTTTGAAGGAACTTAATTCAAGACACAAGAAATAGAAAGCTAAGCAAATACAGTAGTAGTACAGCTAGAATGGCCAGTCTTTTTACTTTTGCAGTTAATTTAAATAATTATAATGTGCAATAAGTAGACAAAAGTAACTACCAAATATATGTATGATAACAACTTTAAGTTTAAATTGTCAAAGACTGTACCACAAACTCATAGTATTCATATTATCAATGATTGTAGAGATCTCATACTGATTGTTAAGCTTAAAATTATCAATAGGTAAACTAAGGATGAAATATTTATTTTTTTGTTATTTTTCTAAAGAAAGATTTATCGACTGAGTCAAGTCTTCTTATTAAGTTAGTTCTTTGATAGATAAATATTTTTATAATATATAATAACAATTTAACGACTTTAATAGGTTTTTAATTACCCTGTATCAATCTACCCCATGGCGTATGAAAGTACCCCACCTACTGTACGAACTTACCCCATACGTGGGGTACGTTCGTACAAATATCTTATCGTAGAAAAATGAATATAACTCTTTAACCTTTTGAAATAATAGTTTCGAACATTTTTGTAACAAACTAGAATATTTTTGTTACACTTAGGAACATAAACTAGATAAATTCGATAATTAATCATAAATTAAAAAAATAAAATCTAAAATGTGTACGAAGGCTGACCACTTTCCCCTATGTATGTCCTATGACAAAATTTGCACACCTTGTGGTAGAACACAGTGCACATGTATTACTATGTTACCACCACCTATAACCTGTGTTATGCAAATAAACGATTTGATTTGATTTATATGAAAAAATGGATAAAAACAAAATAAAAAAGTAAATAAAAACGGCTTTTATTCACGTAGACTTTAAAATAGCGCTTGTAAATAGTCAAAACATGTTTGTAGTAATAGTTATGTATACCTACATTATTATTTCTAGTTACATAGATATTTAGGTACATGGATTGTATGAAAACATTTATAAAATTTATTTTATAATAACAATGATATTTAGCTAGCTTGTATTAAGTTATTGTCAAAGAGGTTATGTTTAAGTTTAATTATAGTTTAAGCTATATTTTTACTACATATTGTCTGAATAGTTCTGTCTATTTAAGGTATTATTATTATAGCGGACCTTGTGTTAATAACGATGGTCGCACTTTAATGCTACCACCGGATCCAATGCGCCCCAACTGAAGAAGGGCCAGCGAAACAATCTCAGTGGGTTTATCTACTTTCAACACGATCCAGTTGAGACGGTCCGGCGAGACATACTCAAGCGGGCATGAACACGGAATTTGGACCACTTAGAGTATGATGATGATGTGATGATGATGATGCTTTTCTTTGTTCTAACTATAACAAGTTAAAGGCAACAGACAACTTAACTTAGAAGTTCCTAGATATATAAGTTCAAATTCCATTACCAGAGTTAAGTTTAAGAAAACAATACCTCAATGAAAGTCAATACACCAACGGACCTGAAACAAAGAAACAAAAATTTACATTTAAATAAAGCCATGAAAATAACAACCTTATCGAATTTACTGTTGCTAATCCAATTACTCATTACTGTTACATTTTGTCGCGCTATAGTAAAAGGGTCCCCTACCATGTTTTATTTGGAAGATAAACAAAAGTCACCTAGAGTAAAATTCTATCGCACAGACGACAACACATCAAGCTACCCCAATCTGTCAAATTTCCACAATTGAAAGTGAACTTTATTCTTTTGTGATAAAGTTGAAAATCAATTAGTGACGAGATAAACGTGCAGTACGGCGTTCAACAGGGATCGGGATGTGGACCTACAAGCTACCTGATGCATGTTAATAGCTTGTGCAATGTGCTGAATTTCTGCACGGCTCATATGTTCGCTGATGACTTGTGTTTACTACGCGCTGGGACAGATATGTCAAATACTTGTCAACTAGTGCAGCAAGATATAGATGCGGTTATTAAGTGGTCGCATGACAACGGAATTGTCATAAACCCAGACAAAACAAAACTACTAGTTATACATTCTTCCTACTTACAACCACTTACGGAACCATTATTGTATGCACATGATTTTACATGCTTTCATAATAACTTATTACATTGTAAATGTAAACCTATCGAAAAAGTTAATTGTGTGACATATCTCGGAATGAAAATTGATAAAAACTTCTCATGGATCCATCATATCAGTTGTATTTCTGACAAACTTAGAATATTATTAGGAAAGTTTTATCACTTAAGTTTCAAAGTTCCCATTGGCACATTGAGGTGTGTATACATGTCCTTAGTAGATTCTATCCTCAGCTATGCTCTCGATTGTTACGGACTTACATTCAAAACTTATATTAGTAAACTTGAATCAATTCAAATAAGATTTCTAAAACTATTAGTTAGTAATAAAACAAAAGAACAGTGTAAAAATGACTACACAAAATTATTTAAAATATGTAAAATACTACCTATCACTGTAAAACATAAATATCTGCTAGCGGTAAACAACCATGGCAATCGTCAGCAGTATATAACTTGTGTAACTAATAATCATAATACCCGCTCGATGACCTCTGGCAAATGCATTGTACCTCGAATATATAATTATTACGGAGACAGAACAATAAAAAAAGGCTACCATATTTATTAAACACTTTACCAGAGGACATCAGGCACGAAAATAACAAAATAATTTTTAAACGTAAGTTAAGGAATTATTACCTGGAGAATTGTTAAAACCGGTATGAGCTAGTAAGTAGTATGATATAGATACACATTATTATTGTTTAATGTACGGAGACTAGATCTCACAGTCAAACCGTAAACACGGTTTTGTGGGACTAAAAGTGTAACTATTTAAATTATTTTTTGTGAAATAATAAATTAAAAAAAAAAAAAAAAAAAAAAAAAATGAAATAAATTTGACAGATTGGAGTAGTTGGATGTGCTGGCGTCTGCACACCTATGCCTTAATTTTTATACAACCAAGTCAAACAGAACAAGCATGTAAACGCTGATAGTAAGTGGTCATTGTAATGCATGCAAAATATCCGTATGCTTCTTTCGTGCGTTGATTACCTATTAGCCCTTCCCGATGAACTATGACAACACTTTGGCTATACACAAGAACATGATATCAGTACATTAAAAACTAACATTAAACTTAAGTCCTTTGACTCCACTCTTTCGTATATAAAAACATAACAACTTTTTTCGTTTGCAATGTAAAGGTATGTGGAATAATATTGATTTTATACATGAATAAGAAAAAGAAAAGGAAAATAGAAGGATTTATGTATAGTGTTTGTATGAGTGTTTTATCTGTATGTGTCTCTGCTTTGTAAGTTATTTTTTATTTGGTTTACTAAACTGGATGTATGCGATATAAAAAAAAATAAAATAAAAAAAAGTTGTAGATTGTAGAAAGTGAACACAGGATTCACCATTTAGTTGTACATTTCAGTTTTACTTATAATTTATTTGTTATCTTAGGTGTAAAAGAAGTGACTCAGTGTATTTACTTAATTTTTTTTTTGCATTCATCGTATTTATTTGGTGAAAGGTTTTCAAGTGGCGACCACGAACAGAGGAAGACGAACGTGGGCCCCCTACAAGGTGGACCGACGATCTAACAAGTGTCGCGGGAAGCCACTGGATGCAGCAGTGCAAGACCGGACATTGAGGAGATTCTTGAGAGAGGCCTTTGTCCATCTGTGGACGTCTTTCGGCTCATATGATGATGATGATTTTTTTTTATTTATTTGACTATATACATAGTTGTGCTTTTCGATTTGTTATCTGTTTTAGAAATTGTAAACAGCATTCTAATCTTTTGGAATTTGCTTAATATTTACTAATCCTCCAAATAATACACACAAAACACAAATAGTAAGAACAGGAGGGTCCCAGCGAATAAATTAGAATCAGCAAATGTTATTCGCGATGACAATTACGTTTTGTTTGATTATTTCCTACGAGGGTTTAGAATAACAATGAACGTTTTTGTGCCTTTCAATGTTTTTATTCATGTGTGATTGATTTCATTCTATTATTATTGAAATGTACCAATATGTGGAGATCGTGATCGAGATATTTGATGTATTTTATTATGGTAATGAACTGTTTCATTTTTGCCATATCTACCTAACATTTACATATACGTTTTTGCATTACGTTTGAAAAATGGAATGTTATAATATTAGTAAATATTTTATTTCAGCTGCAATAAGGCGATGTGCTGTGTGGTGACGGCGGTGAATATCAGAATACCATCACCTCATCTAATCCTGTGGGCGGTGTAGAAGTTGACCCTACGGAATATCTACCAGAGGATGGGTAGCAGCCTCTCTGTGTACTATGACCATCATATTGCGACCGCCATCCCGTCTGCCAATGACGATTATTGCATATACCTCCAAGATGATTGTTGGGGGAGGCTATTTTCAAGCTGTGGAGTTTTTTATAGCTTTATAGTCCATAGTGTTATGACGAATGACTTAAAACGATTGTAAGTAAACAACTAGGTATTCTCTTATCTTTTTCGTATTTAGCAGGTTCTGAACGTCGAGTCAATATGTGAACATATACCGAGTGTTCAAGGAATGAAGGTTATCCATTTTCGTTCCTAGCATTTCTAGGATGTCGTTAGTGCTACTATACTACGCAGATAGGATTAAGACGGGCCGTTTTCCTATAATGGCGTAGACGTCGGCGACTATCTTAGACGCACTATTATACGTGGGATCTCCATCAGCATTCTTAAGCAATACTTACTTACTTATCGTATGGGCAGTGGTTATCACAGTTGTTCAATCCGTCTATTAGGCCTCTGACATGGCTTAACGACTGTTGTAATATGTCGACATCCGGAATCGACTGCTAAACGTGCCCTCTGAAGCACGGAGACACCTGAGCGTCTCCGTGCTTCAGGGCCACTTTGGCGATTACCCATCTATGGATGGACCGCGAGCCTATTTGCTAATCTCGCCAATCACTTACGGACCGGTGAGAACATCTGACTATGAGCGTCAATTCTTAAGTAATTAATATATCGTACATTAATAATAAAAAAGAAATAGAAATAATGCTTAATATAAATAATTTTAAGTCAGCATATCAAGCCACCCCAATCTATCGAATTTTCCCAATTGAAAGTGAACCTTATGGTTAAGTGATAAAGTTGAAAATCTATAAAATAAATTTGACAGATTGGAATACCTGGATGTACTGGCGTCTGTACCATATTAGTTATCTACGCTCCAATTAGGTTTTACAAAATCTTTATTAGATTACCATATAAGTGAAAATAATATAGAATTCTGAATTAGCGGTAACAAAGTTGTGATACCATGTTTACAACTCAATGTGTATAAATATTACTTTCATTTAATGTTTACAAACAACTCGAAGATTGAGCACTTAAAACCTTGTATTGCTAGAAAAATATAGTAAGTTTTAACCATTAGAATACGAGTATCGATTTGAGTTCTATATTATAAATTGACTGAGGCACACTCAACACATATTCACAGATACACATACACCTAAAACTCACACGCACACAGTCACACACATACACAACCACCAATACACATCTATATCACACAGAGTAAAGTACCAAACATTTCTTATTACGTTGAAGGTTAAAACTGGCAAGTGAACTTTACGACTAGGCAACTGCCAGTAATCTCCCCATCGACGTTTAGTCGCCAATTACCAAGCTTTCAAAGGGCTAACACACGTGTGTTTAGCCTAATGGCGGTTACATTAAAGCGTTTCCTTGCTCGTGTGAGTGGTGACGTTTTACGTTTCACTACTTTGAGTTTTGGGGTACCATTATTGGCATCGAAAGTACTTATAAAAGAAAATGATAATACATCTATATCTATACAAATAAATAAAATTGGAGTGTCTGTTTGTAATATTGAAATAACCGTTTTTTTCTACATAAATATGAATATATATACGGTACCTACACCCAAATAATTTTTTTTACAATTTTTGTCTGTCTGTCTGTCTGTTTGTTCCAGCTAATCTCTGAAATGGCTGGACCGATTTTGACGGGACTTTTATTGGCTGATGTAATAAGGAGTAACTTAGGCTACTTTTATTTTAGAAAAAAACATTTATTTAGAAAAAAATCAAAATAAACTAATTAACACGCGAACGAAGTCGCGGGCACAGCTAGTTTTGTAATAAATACCTACTTTACGAGTAATAGCCATTTGGTTGTAGGAAATTACTAGCACATCATAAATTCATACAAGTTTAAAGATAATTAACATACTTCGTCGAGATTACTTATTCAGAATCGGTATATGATCACATCATAATTATACCGTATGATATGTACATAATTCTAAGATTTATTCCATTTATTATGGCACAGACTCAAATACACACAACACAAGGTTTTTTACAAGGTACCAAACGCAGTTTGGAGTCAATGAGTTGAACTCAAATACATAACTGAGTATGTGAAGTTGTTGGTCGATCTGCCTTCTCTCTCAACGGATCATATTATTAGAGTGACGAAACAATCAATAAACACGATTCCTACGAGTATATTGGCCTCTTGGTCTAGAGGTTAGTAACCCAGACTGCTAAGCCTATCAAACCAATTCTTCATGTGACACGATTATTTGTTGTCCGGGTTTATTTTATCTATAAATAACTAGCTGTGCCCCGCGGTGTTACCCGCGTTAAATTTTATAAATTTTCTTTGCTATAAACCTCACGGAGCCCGAGACCTTTCCAACGAACGCAAAACCGTGGAAATCGGTTCGTGCGTTCTGGAGTTATAGCGTCAGGAAGGAAAACCCGACTTATTTTTATATAGTAGATATGATGATGATGATGTCCTCCCGACCGAATTTTGGCCACGGCGGCCAGTCTTAATGGAGACACAGAATGCAAACACAGGGGCACTTTCTATTCCATCACTCTCATGATCCGATGGGACGCCTAGCGACACGACCGGAAAGAGTTCAGGTACAGGACCGACGGCTTTACGTGCTCTCCGAGGCTCTCCCAAAATCACTTTTTGGCCTGACCCGGGATTTGAACCCAGGCCCTCATTATCTGCGGTTGAACATGCTACAGCTAGACCAACGAGGCAGTCTATAATGTATGGGTCTGTCAAATATATGGGTACCATTGTACAGGATCTACCTAGTTTGGGATTCGTTAGCTGATAGAGAAATTTAATATTTCATGTTAATTTAATATATATTCGGCCTAGATGGGAGGCCTCCATTACTAATGGTTGCATATTTTGAATTTGACTAGAAGATTCGTCATGGCTTGTAGTTTAAACCCATTACACAATAATAACAGACCTGGGTACATTTTTGATCTGATCTACGTCTAATCTGTTGTGATGGTCAATTATAATTAAGTATCAATCTTAAATAAATAACTACTATCGACCTCGAAGCAGCAAATAAATCCATTACTGCGATGGAGAAACCAGATGTTACTTTTCGTCTTCTTCTACCTATAACAATTATTGCAGTTGTTCACTATATAAATATTTGTGAAAAAGCTCAAATTACCGGCTTTTTCAGAAGTATTTGCCCGGTGCGAGCTTGTTTACCCCTCCCCCCCATCCCGGTCAAAACAGTGCAACAGACGAAGCTGACGATATTAGTGTCCAAGCATACAAGCTTCATCATCATCATCATATCATCAGCATTACAGTTGAAAAAAAGTCAACCGCTGGACAAGCCTACCCCAAGAATCATCATGCTTGGCTCGAGTATATACTTAATAAAAAAAAGT
The DNA here is from genome assembly GCA_951640165.1 of Pseudoips prasinana. NCBI lineage: Eukaryota > Metazoa > Arthropoda > Insecta > Lepidoptera > Nolidae > Pseudoips > Pseudoips prasinana. The sequence continues at coordinate 15,195,318 of OX621239.1, forward strand.
AGAATTAATGCTTACTTGCATACCAAAATTGCCATGCTTGGCTCGAGTTGGCGATCGTAGGAATCTTACTGCTACCTATCTAGGTACACAGAAGGAAGCTGCAGCCCGTCCTCTAGTTGATATTCTCTCAGGTCAACTTCTACACCCCCCACGGGATGAGATGAGCTGATGACATTCTGATATTCGCCGCTGTTAGCACACAGCAGACATAAAAGCTTGCTTAGACACTTATATCGTCAGTTAGATATGAAATAATACTAACTAAATATCAATATTATAACGACTTTTAAAAAATACAAGGCTATTTCAGTAAGTGTCACGTTTCTCTCACTTATGAAGCGATTCATTTCCAGTTAACTGCAACCCTGTATATATTTAAGTAGGCGTTTCATTAAAACGAAGCCCGTATAGGAATATTATTATCAAAATCATTTATATTAATAATAATAATATCTAGCGACAATGTCACACAGATCATCCTAACCCCAAACTAAGCAAAGCTTGTACTATGGGTAATAACTTAATATGATTTAAAAAATCTCGGTACTAACCCAGAACTTGGAAAAGTGAAGGCACTATCCAAGTTCTCATTTGCTTATAGTCGGTCTCCCATTACATTGGAGCCTTATCTAATCAATAAAATATTAGTGCACTAGAGTGGAAAATAGAAAAAAATCACACGACCCAGTGTAGTATCATCTGAACTATACCTATTTTATAAGGTTTTGAATACTTTCAGAGGCTAAAAAAAACCAGTTTGCTTTAGTCCACACGACTGAAGTAAAACTAAGAATTATGTGTGTGCTTGCACCTCTCTCTTACCGCTACAGTAATATACGAAACATAACTCTCTCTTGCCTCTCCCGATCACATTTTTCGAAACCTCTCGATACGCATTCCACCTTACTCCTCAAGCCAAGCATACCTAAAAAAGTTTTACTTCAAAATTCTATAGGTGAAAAAAAACCGCCAAAGTGCGTGTAAAATGCGCGAACCAAAGCAGAATCAGACGTTTATAAAATTACCTCTCAATTAAAAACTTATTTCCAAGAAACTTTTAGCATTACATTTTACTGTCTTAGAATAGGTACGTAGTATTCTACTAAGATATAGCAGTGTCTTTGTTTTGAGCAAACTTGAATCCCTCGCTATACTTAAAATTCGAGTCTAAACTATCTCGCTTTGTTCGAGGGTTGACGTTAGAAGCCTCCCATAAGCTTGGGATTCAATAGAGCCACGAAAACGTAACACACTGCTTTATCCCCTCGGTGAATAATCTACTATTATTGAGTGTAAATATCGACACGTTGCTACATATAACCAAAAATACTACCAACCTATTTCTTTATTTCCGCGTTAAAATTGTGTGTCACGGAATGACGTTACATTTTAATCGTTCCAATTAATAACTCGATTTAAGTGTCATTATAACATAAACTACCAACTTCGTTTTGTTTAGTCATTCATACTAAAACGTATTTATTTTATAAGGGTTTAAGGCACTTAAATTATGTACTTATTGTGTGTGCATTTCCACTCAGCAACGTCTTTAAAAGCAACAACAGCTATTTACTCATACATGGCAGCGTTTCCGTCAAGTCCGAACAGCACTGCAGTGGTATCATTTATTATAGCACTTATCAAAAGCCTTAGAGTCTTGAAATTTGGCAATAAGTTAGATCATTAGTTATATTAAAAGAAAAATGTCAAAACCCGTGTCAGCCTGGCTTACGTAATAGGATTTAATTTGATTGGATGGATTGTTTGTTTTTTCAGTTATTATTTTTTCTTCTTAATAAGTATACCAAGACTTATCAAACGTAGTTATATCGTACAAATCAAATGTATTAAAGAAGCCTAGTTCAGTACAAAGCACGTTTGCGGTGGTTAGGGATGCCAATAAAAGACTCGAGTTCAAACGGGTGCCAAGTGTCTTTTCATTTCCGTTTATTTTCACCATAGCTTTATATTTTTTTATATTAATAATAATATTTCACAAAATTATACAACATACAGAATTTACAAAAACCACATAAGCAATTTAGTATCAGTCGTATGACGCGGCTGTGTCTAAACTAGATAAGTAAATATCTGTATTTCAGACACGAGCGCTCATTCTTTGTGTTTCTTTCTTTTTAGGGTTCCGTAGCCAAATGGCAAAAACGGAACTCTTATATATTCGTCATGTCTGTCTGTCCGACCGTATGTCACAGCCACATAGAACTGAAACCACATGTGGGTTATCTATGGATAGGACTTCAAAAATTCTATAGAGGTTTCTAATATCATTTTATTCTAAACTGCATAGTTTGCGCGAGAGACACTTCCAAAGTGGTAAAATTAGTGACCCCCCTGTATCTTCTAAAATAAGTGAATGATAAAACTAAAAATAATATACGATGTAAATTGTCATGCACACTAACAACGAAAATTGGTTTCAACGATATCTATTAAGTAGTTTTTTTAATACCGTAAACCGCAATTTACCTTTCATGTAATCAACTGAAATACTTGCTGCTACGGAACCCTTCATGGGCAAGTCTGACTCGCACTTGGCCGGTTTTATTTTGTGTTAATTTTCACTTATATGAATATCCTTTAATAGATTTTGTAATAAAGCCTATATTATTTTATTTTAAATTATTATCTACTCGGTAAGTTTGAATTGTCTATAAATATTTTTATCGTTACTATTAAATTTACCTATAACGATAAATGATGCCAAATTCACCGTTATCACAAATTATGTATAATTTTGTTTAACTGAAATGATCAGGCATAATGATTCTTGTATTATAGCACACGTGTAAACTGCAGCAAATGTTTATCGTTGCAGTGAATTAATAAAATAGCAACCCATATACATATATAACAACATATATACACGTGTATGTGTATATATGTATACATCAAACTTAAAACCATATCACTCATTTTTGTCCAGTCGTATAAAAAGCCCGACTTTCCACACATCCCTACGGAAGTGCTGGCCATCCACAAAAACTGGTTACCGCGTTTATCTGGCCTCCCGTAAAAATGATAGTTGGACCCTTCCGCACCTCGTTACCGCCCACTTTATGACGGTATCGGATTAAATAACGGTCGGAGTGATGTTAGGTGGGGGTTTTTATTTAAATATGCTCTACAGGCTGCAGACTTGGCGATGAAAATGCTATAAAAAGCATTTTAACGGGTTATCATAACGTTCACAGACCTTTGTCATCACCAATCAATAATCGTCAAGAATAAACAGTTTCAATAGACTAAGCTATATTTATTATAATCTCTCATTTAATCCAACTGATGTGAGTTTTGCAAAGGTTTGCGATTTTCCTTTGTTATAGCTGAAGCGACGTCGTAATTAAAATAACATGATTATATAATAACATCCTAATGTTTAACTTGAGTGTCGCTATGCCAAAGATGATATCATCAACCTAGAATCATGACATTGAGATGACACAAAAGAAATAGAAATCTCCAAAATTCATTTACATTTTGATTATTTTATAAGGACATGAAAACATAAAATTGAATTCAATTCCTCTTTACAACAGATATGAAAAAAAAATATATAAAGGACCATGCAGAAAAAAAATTCCATAGAATAAAAAAGAATGATAAAATTGACAAACAACCGATAAATCTCGTAACATAGATACATACAAAAATAAAAATATACCTCAGTCGAATTTATCATCTCTAGTCCACTACGTGAACTCGATAAATGGACTAACGATTAACGGTGTGAGATAAAAATTGTGTTCTACGACTCGTAATAGTACAAATTCACGTTATTGGGATACATTGGAAGTCCAAAACACGCTGATGTGACGAACGAAGTTGTAACAGTATTTCGACACTACGCCAATGCGTCAAACGATTGGTCGAAGAAACCACTGAGTGAATCGACGACAAAACCTCACTTCTAACGAGTTCAAAGTTCTAACGGCATATAACCTACTCATATTGCTAAAGGATGAGATATTTAGGTCATCAGATATACATATGATTGTGAATACAAATACTAATTCTTCATGTCGCACCAGCGTGATGTCGAGCTCCAGTGTGTCGCACAAGCGTGCATTCGAACTACGGCAATGCGTCGAACGATTCGTCGAATAAACCATTGATTGAATCTACGATAAAACTTTTTCCCTTTTGAAGGGTTCGCAGTTCTAACCTCACCTAAACTACTCAAAGGTAGAACTATCGAGGTCAGATATACATATGATTATATATACATTTTCATATCGCACTAGCGAGATGTCGAGCTCCAATGTGTCGCACAAGCGTGCAATCGAAGTACGGAGAGTCTTATACCAGTTTTGTCGCCCGAACGTGCCAATGTACTACGGAGAGTCGTAGAACAGTTTTGTCGCACAAGCGTCACTTGCCATCGAACTACGGAGAGTCGTAGAATAGTTTTGTCGCATGAGCGTGCGATTGAACTACGCAGAGCCGTAGAACAGTTTTGTTGCCCAAGCGTGCGTTCGAACTACGGATAGTCGTAAAAAAGTTTTGTCGCCCAAGCGTGTATTCGAACTACGGAGAGTCGTAGAACAGTTTTGTCGCACAAGTGTTAATTGCACATCTATTTGTCGAGCTCACGTAGTTCACTGTATTATTTACTTCTTTTGAAGTCTGTTCAAAATAGGTTTGGCATAATTAAAAAACTTCACGCGAAGACAGGATCTATAGCTAAAATAGTACATAGCCCGACTGTACATGATGAGTATTGTCTTGGCATTTAGATTGCGTATAAAAGGTATGCACATCATAACAGTATTGGCAATTGATCACCTAAAAGCTACAAATACGTAATAAGTAGCCTGTCGTACGAACAAATAGATCACTATCCTCTACATGTAGTAACGTGGGGTACGGTCTCCAAAACGTTGTCACAAATGCGTTTCATCCATGATTTACTGGTCTGGATATCTTAATATATGGGGGAGTTATCTTTGGTGTTTTTATTCCATTTGGCTTGGGTTCATTCGCTTCTAACATTGCTCTTGTTGTTAAAGAAATGTGTAATAATAGCAAAACTGAAGTTATGATATCTTGCCGTTGTAAGTTATACCATTGAACTTTATTACGGGGTCAAATGCATTTGGCGTTATTACGCTAATTGGTCTGGATTTATTCGATTCTAAAATTGACTTTGCTGATAAAGAATCGAGTAATGTTATCAATACTGTAGTTTGGAAACACGGTACTTTACGAACGTTTATTTGATGGACACAAAGTACACGCAACAATAACTACTTATCGGTTACAAAAAATAGATCCACTGTGCGGGGATCCAACCCGGGACACAACCTCCCTACACGTGCGTTCTATCATTCTATAATAGGGGGTCGAATGCATTTGACGTTTTTATTCCCTTTACTCTAGGTTTATTCGATTGTTAAAGAATCAAGTAATTTTATAACGACTGTTTTTGAGATATCTTTCCGTTAGTAAATTTAACTATCAAACTATAATAGGGATTCAATGCTTCTACGTCTATAGTTTTAAGCTCTAGCAATTTAACACGTGACCAGTGGGCAGCTGTAAACGGTAGCAACATTTAAATGTGCTAGAGAATAGCGAATGTTTGTTCTTTGAGCAGCTCAAATTAGGAAATACCTCCACCTTACAAAAAACACTCTAGGTAATAATATCATTATTGTATTAATTTTGTCGGAAAAGAAGGGTCGGCCACCCGTAGGCGATGTCCTGTATGTTTCAAAGGTGCTAGGCTACGTAACGGTATTTGTCTGCCAACATTATGATGATAAAAAAATATAAGTATAACTTAAATACGTTTACTGGTGTATGATAGTCAGAACTTAGGTATTTTGAATATAAAAGAATATACAAGTATATAGCACCCGTACCAAAAAAAAATAATTCTTATATCGCAGTGATCGGCGAGGTTAAGCAACTGGGCTCAAGGTCAGCCCACAGATGGGTGACCACAAGTGCTTTAATTTCTAATCTCCGTGCTTCGACCTATGCCTGTTAAGCTGTTGACATGAGCAGACATTTGTCATGAGTCTGGGTGTAATTATCTATATAAGCATGTATATACAAAAGAAAGTATATGTCATATATCAGTTATCTGGTGAACAAGCTCTGCTTAGTTTGGGATCAGATGACCGTGTGTGCACAATGTCTTAAGATATTATTATGTTGTTATTATTATTAATAATATAATTTATTGATCTTTATGCAGAATTGTAACCGCCTAAACTTTGGCAGCACTAATCAAACAGGCGAACACTATACCTACATATTATAATTATCGCACAGGAATTAATTAACAAGAACAAATCATGCCAACAACATTCCATGCACATGTCAAGCAGACAGGTATTACTAATTCATTGCAAGACAAGCAATAATATAAGACAATACTGATAGCAACGGACGCCAAACGATACCTAAGTTTTTTTTTGTCAATACCTAGCATTCCTAGAAAGATCTGCTTACTAGGTTAAATTACCCTTCGCAGTCGCTGTGCCGTACTGGCAGGAGTCTGCAATAGGGGAGGGCAATCCAAAGGAGCCCTCCCAGGGTACGTGTCCCGACCATCTGGGACATGGCGCAAAAGGGGGGTACCGGAGCAGCATACCCGCGTTCCCGGGACTCCCCCATCAGGCGCCAAGAGAAGTCCACGGCAGGGAGGTTTAGTCGGTGCAAGTCCGACATACCCAGTCGCAGACACTTTTTGCGGGTGGCATGCGAAGGCATTCCCCCTGCCTTATCAAAAAAAAAAAAAGGTTAAATTACCCTTATCCTCAGAGCCTGGCAAAGCGTTGAAACTTTGTTGGAAAAAAAGTTGTTAATCATTAAAGTCCTTATACTTTAAAGTACGTACCTAGTTACTGCAAGTTATTCTACCCATTTGTACTAATGATCAAAAACTATAGTCATGCCAAGGTATTCGTGCCACTTCATGACGAGAACTTACTAAAATCATACTTAAATGCGCTACAACCACCTCAAACTATCTCTCATATTTTCCACATAAACAGCTACATCAGCTATTTAACCCCATCCCCAAACATATTTTATACAAAGCATATTTTGTCAACCATACAGCCGAGTAGGGTCGACAAAAACCTTGTCAGCGGCCACAATTGCATTTTGTCGGTTTGATTTATCGTCCCCTAGATGTCTTAATACTTTGCACTTGTGCCGCCAATGTGGGTTACATTATTGCATTGAGAAATGGTGTGAGGATTAGGGAAAACTTACTATGTGAAGTAATACGATTATCTACCTTGGAATGGCACTCACAAAAATGTAATTTGGAAACATAGATTACTTGCTGTCATGATTTAATGACTTCAGAAAGGGGGATTTATGTAATCTCATCGTATCACCGATAATTAATCAAACTGGTGGCAATTTTCATGAAAATATCAACGAGGAAAATGTTTTATACAGTTTTTTGGATTCAACGATGCGAGTCGGAATCAATAAAACCCTCAATATGGTAATCTGTCCTATTTCTTACTATAAGAGCAAGCCGTTTCGAAAAATATAAAATAAATTATATAATTTTATAAATAGCTATTAAACCTACTAATGTATTAGTTTGCTTATTAAACGATATTTGGTTTACATTGGCGTGGTTGGTAAATTCTTGCCATTCACGCCTCAGGTCGTGGGTTCGATTCCCATTCAGGACAGATATTTGTATGCATGCATACAACATGTGGGTGTAATCTATATAAGTATGTATTTACTCAAAACAGTTGTAGTATATCAGTTATCCGGTTGCCATGGTTATAGCTCTGCTTAGTTTGGGATCTGATGGCCGTGTGTGAATAATGTTCCAGGATATTACTATTTACTAGACTAATATAATTATATTCATATTATAGTGTGCATATTGATATTATACTTTACATAAATAAATTACCTTCTACATTACATGCCAGTCCACCAAAGTACTCGTTGCATCATATTTTATAAATTTATTTATTTTTTACATCTAGTATAAAAAAGGCGTTATAAATTTGAAGCTTATATATGTGGGATACACCAATATCTGTATGTCTGTTTGTCTTTCAGTGGCACCGTAAGATAAACCTTTTCCAGTAGTGTTGTTTGAACGGAAATCTTTTATTACCCTTATATAATACTGAGGTAATACAAAAATGTATATATCTGAAACGCCTTTGTGGTTAATTTATATGCCATGGAAGTGGGTGCCCGGGGTAAACCAGTAAAATCTCTCTACAACCTACTAAAAGACTTAGAATTATCAAGAAATAGTGTTGCCTAACTATCGATAGTTGACCTCGAAAAATAGTCAGAATATCGATAGGGCTATCGATAGTATTGGAATTTTACAATACTATCGATACTATCACTATTAAGGTGTGTTTTAGTGCAATCAAAGTCGATACTATCGATAGTTTTGCTACATCGATATTTAAACTAATAATGTTGACTAAAATCCAACAAAAAATGCAATACTATTGAACTTTGGTTAAACATCGATGTAGCAAACTATCGATAGTATCGATAGTATCGACTTTGATTGCACTACAACACACCTTTATAGTGATAGTATCAATACTATCGATAGTATCAATACCCAATAGTATTGATACTATCGATAGGATTGGTCTTCATCAATAGTATTACTCAATTTCTTCGAAAGATACTACCGATAGTATTGTAAAATTCCAATACTATCGATAGCTCTATCGATATTCTGACTAGTTTTCGAGGTCACGATAGTATTGACAACCTATCGATAAACAATCGATAGTGAGGCAACACTATGAAGAACTTCCGTAAATTCTCTTTTAGAACGAGTATCCAACGCGGCATTATTATGATCATACCAAATTTGGCTAAGAAGAGGGGGAACGCTGAGAGACAGAGAAGGTGAGCGTTGATGCATCACAAGGTGGGCCCTTAAACCTACGTCTGAGTCGCAAGTCTCAGACTCTGTCGAGTGTTCTCTCCTCTATCATGCGATAGACCCGGTTTCCGCACGGTTAATCCATGGAATGCTAAGAATTAGGTCTGTTATACATTTTAAATTAATGAAAGGTTATTATGGCAATAGTTTGGTAACAAATGCCTAAAATATTTTAAGTATGATTATAAAACCAAATTTATCTAAATTTGAGGCATCGATACATTTCTATTACTTATTGCTTTCCACATTAGTATTTCATTCGAGCTTCCATTTCGAACTTTAATTGACGTAGTTAATTGAATATTAATAATTCATTGGTTTACGATTTTATAATTATTAAGAATATCATTTGGTCTAATGGTGATTATGAATTAGGATTTTCTGATGAATAGGTATTTATGAAATTATAAGGTTTTGTTAGATATGTTTTTAAAGTATAGTTGAATAGCTATATTCAAAAGAGGGATACACAATGCCACAACAAGATTATAGTTACACTTGAAATACGAATATTGTCCATCTGTCACACTGTCAATGTCAAAGTATTTGTCAATGCCTGACACTCCACGTCATAATAAAAAAAAACCGAATCTTTCAGAATAACAAAACGATCTGCTCGAAAACAACCTTTAATAATAAAATTACATACTTGTCATAAATTAGACTTTGACTTCACTTATTATCAATGTAAACCCCTTGAACAAGGTCAAGCTTTAAAATACTTGTGTATTATAAATGATAAAAATCTCAGTTGGAATAAACAAATAGACATTTAATAAGTAATGGAACATATAGACATTTTTTTTTTAAATGAGCGTTGTCGCTGGTCTCCACTTACTACAAACCGTATGTCTATGCGAAGCAATTTTAGGATACTGTATAGGTAGCATGGGGGCATAGTATATATATAATTTCATCATTATTAAATACTATACTTTGAATTATTTTCTGTTTTAAATATTTAATTCAGAAGGTAAAAGACCCGATGGGCTGACCCTTGGTCCTTGGAAGACGGGCAGTTTTTGGTGCGGGATCCTACTTGCGTAGACACGCTTTCGTATTCTTATGTTCCAGGGATTTAAAATAGAGCGTGGCGTTGGATCACCCAGGCCCTCAGAGAGCGCAAATATGGATATAAAGTTTTTTTTTATAAGGTGGTGACAAACTAGCAAGTGGGTCACCTGATGGTAAGTGATCACCACCGCACATGGACACTTACAACACCAGAGGTCGCGGGGGCGTTGTCGGCCCTTATAAAAGTCAGCAAGCGAGTGTTGCTGACCCTTCCCCCCACCCCGATGAGCTCTGGCAACCTTACTCACACGCAGAAACACAACATTAAGTTATTAATGTTATTATTAAGGAATGTCTTATGTAAGGTGGAGGTTCCCCAGTCGGGCTGCTCTTTGAGCGAATCAACGCTGTGCCTTACCTCTCCTAAAAAAAGTTTTACTCATGTTAAACTTTATAAATTATAAAATAAAATAAAAATTGTTTATTTTCACACATAACAAATAATTTAAAAAGTTGTAGTTCCTGATTCCCAAACTAAGTAAACTTGTATCTTGGGAATCAGGGCACTCTCCTTAACGTACTAACTTAATTAAAATAGGTAAAACTTAATACACACTAAATAAAATGTAGTTGTTGTGGGTAGTGGCCACAACAACTACAAAAAGATTACAAAAATATTAAAAAGAGAGAAAATATTACAAAAAATTACAATCATGAGAAAAATAAACTACAAAATAGCTAAATAATATAATGTAAAAAGACGATACCATTACTAACGAGTTAATGTGTAAGTGAGTGTGTGTACATGTGCGCGCGCGTGTCTAAATTATATTATATGTTATTCAGCTATAATATAGGCTATATTATTACAAAGTTTCATCAAAATCCGTTCAGTAGTTTTTGCGTGAAAGAGTAACAAACACCCATACATCCACACTCACATACTTCTGGCATTACATATTCGCGCCTTCTAGATTCAAATATTAAGGATGTGCGGACTGGAGTGTAAAATTGTATATAAAAATACAGAAGCACGCTCAGTTGCGGCAAAACGTTCTCGGAATACTAGAGTATATTTTGGTCAACGACTAAAGGAAGCAATGCTGCTGTTTTAGGAACACTACCCACTGGCACCATTTTAGAATTTTTATTTTTATTTTTAGAGGGTTTTGGTCAGTGATAATTTTGTATATACAAGTTTGTTTTCTCTTAAAAATAAATAATACGTTTAAAGTATATATTAAATGAATATGATTTTAATCATGACCAACAAAGAAATATATAATTAATCCTACTAATATTATAAAGGTGAAAGTTTGTGAGTATATGTGTTTGTTACTTCTTCACGTCTAAATGGCTGTAGCGATTTTAATCAAATTTGGTATGGAGTAAGCTTACACTCTGGATTAACACAGGCTATAATTTATAAAGTTAAATGTGGGTAAAACCGCGGGGCACTGCTAGTTTAATATATACAAATGTAAAGTTCAGACTAATATTGTAGCAATTATACAAAGGTATTTAAATAATATAATTTATAAATAATATAATATATAAATATCTTGGGACAACTAACACACTGCCATCTGATCCCAAGATAGGTAAAGACCTAATCCTTACCTCTAATCCATCTTTAGTCTCCTCTTATGGGCAACATGATGCTCCCGGATTTTCCCATCATGACCTAATTTTCCTACCCTACATCCTTAAGCCACCCAAACCTAAACCTCAAGTTCTGCATTTGCGTTCTTTTGTTCGGATGAATGTCGAAAACCTGTGTAAGGATGCTTCTGAGGTAAACTGGGAAATTCTGTATAAATCCGAGTCGATAGACGAAAAGGTACTATTTTTCAGTCAAGCGGTTACTAAGTTATACGACATTCATGCACCTGTTAAAAAAGTTACTGTGAGGCATCCACCAGCACCATGGATGACGCAAGGGATTTTGATGGCGATGAAACGTAGGGACCGCGCCTTTCGTAAATTTAAACGTAACCGTTCCGACGAAAACTGGAACAATGACAAAGTTGCTAGGAATAAGTGTAATCAGATGGTACGCAATGCTAAACGCCGTCATATTCAAGACAACATTTCATCTTCTTCTCCTGCTGGTATCTGGAAGTTCCTTGGGACTCTTGGTATCGGCAAATCGCGTAACTTAGACCTTCCCACCTCAATTGGACTAGATGATCTTAATCATTTTTTCTCTACGACTTCTCCTATGGATCATCAGACCAAGGCTCAGACTATCACATTTTTAAATGGTCTAACGCGTCCTAACATTAATGCTTTTCACTTTTCCCCAGTTGATTCGAATGAGATTAAAAAGATTATCCTGTCCATCAAATCCAATGCAGTTGGCTGCGATGAAATTAGCCGACGCATGATATTACCAATCCTTGACCAACTGTTGCCTGCAATCTCCCACATTATAAATTTTTCCCTTGATTCCGGACTTTTCCCTTCCATATGGCGAAACGCTCACGTTCGTCCACTTCCCAAGATTTCAAATCCCACACTTCCTAGTCATTATCGTCCTATCTCCATCCTTCCTTTCCTGTCTAAAGTGCTCGAGTCCTGTGTCTACAAACAGCTGTCCCATTTTGTGCTATCCAATGAGCTGATAAGCCCCTTACAATCCGGATTCCGACCAGGGCACAGTACCACCACGGCGCTCCTTAAAGTGACTGGCGATATTAGAACCGGCATGGAGGCGACCAGCCTCACTGTGCTGGTGTTGATCGACTTTTCAAATGCTTTTAATACCGTCAGTCACGATATCCTTTTAACCATCCTCTCCCATCTTATGATCTCAGATGAAGCGCTGGAATGGTTTTCATCTTATCTTCGAGGGCGCCAGCAGTCAGTTTTCCATGGCAAAGCGTCGTCAAATTGGTGCAACTTAGAAACCGGTGTCCCTCAAGGCGGTATTCTCTCACCTCTTTTGTTTTCAGTATTTATAAACCTCTTAACTCAGGATCTTCAGAGTGCGTATCATCTATATGCTGACGACCTGCAACTGTACACCCAGGCGAGTGTTGATAGTTTATCAGAGGCAATTGATAAAATAAATCGAGACTTACAATTTTTAAAAATCTCGTCAGATAAGTTTGGGTTAACCGTCAATCCGTCAAAGTGCCAAGCAATCATAGTGGGTAGCTCAAGAATGATGTGCAAGGTAGATGTTGGCACTTTGCCCCCTATTATATTTGACAACTATCACATACCCATTAGCCAAAAAGTCAAGGATCTGCGATTGGTAATTGACAGCAATCTAAACTGGCAAAGCCATATTTCTGGCATCAGTCAGAGAATCACTGGAATGTTAAGGGCATTTTATAGACTTAAAAATTTCCTTCCATCCAGAACAAAAGAAATGCTTGTGCAGACTCTAATTTTTCCCATTGTCGACTATGGTGATGTGTGCTACTTTGACCTAAATGCAGATCTTCTTAACAAACTTGACCGACTTCTAAATAACTGCATTCGATTCGTTTTCAATCTACGTAAGTATGATCATGTGTCTGCTTACCGCACCCAGTTAAACTGGTTGCCTATTCGCCAGCGAAGAAATTTAAGAGCGCTCACCACACTTTTCTCCATACTGGACTCTCCTACTGTTCCTTCTTACTTAACGCCTCACTTTCAATATCTTTTTGCTACTCATAGTAAAACTCTCCGCTCTAGTCATAATCGTCTTTTACGATGTCCACCACATAGCTCTGACTTTATTCATTCCTCTTTCTTTGTCCAATCTATCCTTCTTTGGAATGAGCTTCCGGTTGGAATCAGGATGGCTAAGACTCGCTATGCGTTTAAAAAGAAAGTACGTGAGCATATTTGCAAGAAGCTTCACGCAGAAACGTCTCATCAATAATTTTATTTATTATAGTATATTATGTTATAGTATAGTATTCATTAGATTAAAGCATATGGTATTTATTGTATAGTATGTATTGTATATATTTATAGAATATGTATAGTGTTCGTCATTATTATTATTTATAATTATAGTAAGTAAATACATTTTTTTATACCTAAGTGCACCTGCCATGATCTCTCTGCACTACCCTAAGGTTGACTGTTAGAAAATGCCTTTGGCATTAAGTCCGCCTATGTACATTTCAATAGTACTAAAGTATAAATAAATAAATAAATAAAGCCTGTACTACAACCAGACAACTGATAAACATACTTGTATATTTCTAAATACATACATATTCTAGCGACGACGGCCTTTGACGGTCACCGTAGCCTAGTTGGTAGTGCTCCTGCCTACGAAGCTGGTGGTCCTGGGTTCGAATCCCGGTAAGTGCAAATATTTGTGTGATGAGCACGAATATTTGTTTCTGAGTCATGGATGTTTTCTATGTATTTAAGTACCTACTTACCTATCTATATAAGTATGTATATCGTCGCCTGGTACCCATAGAACAAGCTTTGCTTAGTTTGGGGCTAAGATGATCTGTGTGACATTGTTATTATTATAGATAAATCAGACTCTGAAACGGAAAAAAATATCGTGTTCATCACACAAATCTCTCTCAATTTATCCCGGGTGGGAATCGAACCCACGACCTCTGGCGTACCAGTCAGGGTCACTAACCACTACACAAACAGGCATGTCAATGAGAGGTATATAAATTAAAAAAATAAATAAGAAACTTGTAAAATATTGAGTCCTATTTTTAAAGCAATATTTTTTTATTTTTTTTTATTGATAAGGCATACCAACAACCTATTCACAATTTGTTTGTATGAATCTAATACAGAGAGATTAATCCAGTGTGAGTAGGTCACTTACAGGTATGCACAACGTTCGCAGACGAAGTACTTTACATTACCTTGACCAGTATTAGTTAATAAAATAATTGACAGATAACAAGATTTAAACATAACAAATAGAAAACACATATCAAACAATTTGTACATAAAGTAATGTAATACATTATATAAAACAACATATATTAATAATATTATATTTAAATTTGAATTTTATTCAAATAAAAAACATTTACGATATAATTAATTAAACGATCAATATGACACAATATGCAGAAGTTACGCGCGTTTCCTTCCGTCTGGTTTCACGTGTTTATTTGTTATTTTTACGATACCCTCTCAGAATTCTATTATGGGCTTTTTTGAACAAACATCACTAATTTCCTAATTAATTTCACAGATACAAAGTACTAGCAACTCTCGCTACTGTTTAACTTTAATCAACAAAGAAAGGACCCATTAACAACTCAAACAAGTAATTAAGAGCTATCAATAATAATCTTTGGTATTTAATTTTTTCAATAAACAAAGTTTGTTCCATTAGATCTTACCTAATTAGAAAACTTTTATTGCTCTTATAAAAAGTTTTTACATTTATTGAGACAAGTAATTCATTATTAAGTCGCGGTTTACTTTAGACTAATTATGAATGCAAAGTTGATTTATTTATGTACATTTTAATAAAATTACTGCTAAATATACAAGATTAATATCTATAATAATATCTAAGGACAATGTCACACAGATCATCCTAGCCCCAAACTAAGCAAAGCTTGTACTATGGGTACCAGGCGACGATATAAAGTAAAGTAAAGTAAAGTAAAATACTCTTTATTGTACACCAACATAGCATAATAATTTAACATAAAGTTATTAAAGTACAATGGGCGGTCTTATCGCTATTCATACTTATATAGATAGATAAAAACTTAAATACATAGAAAACATCCATGACTCAGAAACAAATATTCGTGCTCATCACACTAATATTTGCACTTACCGGGATTCGAACCCAGGACCACCAGCTTCGTAGGCAGGAGCATCACCAACTAGGCTACGGTGACTGCCTATTGTGTGAAAACTGAAAATCATTTTCAGTATTTTAACGAATACGTAATATTCTAATATCCATACAACACATTTGCCACAGATAGTCATACAATGGACAACCACAGAACGACCCTATATACATTTTTTAAAGTATTTTATTTGTATGGGTTTGGACATTTAGAAAGGATGAATGAAAGAAGACTGACAAAAGAAGTATACCTGGCCTGTGTGAATGGTACAACCGGAAGGGAAAGACCTCGTAGAACTTTTTCTGACCAAATCGGAGACGTTCTCAAGAAAGGCCAGGTCAGAAGTACCCTAAACCGGCGAGCATTTATGAAGAATATAAAGTCAGTAAACAAGGCGATTTAATATTTGTTGTAAAGTCTTATGCAACGTACCTCTCACTAACACCTCTAGTGCGGGCGTTGTCTTTAATAAAAATGCTATGTCATTTAGTCAGCACGTTGAGTGTATCATCGCCAACATTCTATTTTAGGGTTCGTTGGTATCTTTGGGACCGACCTGGGAACCCGGGATTTCATTATCTATGATTAAAAGTTACCGCTAGGAGCACATACCACTTTAACCGTTATTAACTATAACTTATAGCTTGATGGCCATATAGTAAAAATTTGGTTTAACCTATAAACCAATCACCCAAAACATACCCAAAGCATGTTTATTGGCTAAACCCGTAATCCCCTAAGTTTTTAATTTCAAGTAATATAAAGATGTCGTTCACATTAATATCATATCTTAATTTAATTAATATCTTATAATAACATAAACCCTGCGTATTAGTTATTCATTATTCACAGTCTGTATTCGCATCCCTCACATTCTGAAATCGCAAAGCCTGAAGAAATCCAAATATTAATAACAACTTCCTCTGTTATTCTTATTGCTCTATTTTAGTATTTATTTATGAACGGCTATTTTTATTACGGCTCATAAATTCTATTTAGTCTGTTCACTTATTTAGGTATTCAGTTATTCTTGATTTATTAACTAGATTTGGAACAAGTAGGGCTTATATTCTCGGTACTCACGAGTCAACGTAATGTTTGAAAATGTCTCCTTATTCGCATTATTGGCCTAGATTCATTAATATTCTTGACTATCCATATTTCGTCTGAATACTTGTGAAGTAGTAAAATGATACTTAATAGTACAAGCTTTGCTTAGTTTGGGGCTAGGACGATCTGTGTGACATTGTCCCTAGATATTTAATAATTCGGGACGGCGAGCTGGGAGTTAGAACCGCCATATCAGCCACGGTTACAGCGATTGCAAAAAAAAAATTAAATATCCGAAAATAAATACCTAGAAAAATAAAGACAAATTTCTTTATTCTCTAAATTCTAGATTAGTATTTATACATTAGGGGTTTAATAAAGTGGGCGTTGCTGTCTTATTATGATCTTATTCACTAATATAATTAAATAAAATTTCTCAATATGAATTTTCTCAAAAACATATGACGGGCCTGTTGGCGTGGTTGGCAAATGCTTGCTTTTCACGCCAGAGGTTGTGGGTTCAATTCCCACCCACGACAGATGTTGTATGCATGAATAGAATAGAGTTCAGCAATACGGGAGCTTTATAAATAATTCGGTACTGGTTGCGCCATCTGACGACACAAAATGGCGACGTGCGGTAACGGGAATTCAACGGTTTGGGAGGTGGACACCCGGAGTAGTTACTTGTCATGGAGGTCGGGTTAAAGGGGACGGGTTGGCAACGTATGAGTAATCCCATATTTAATGCAAGTACCTTAGGCTACAGTTACTGCTTACTGACTGTATGTTTGCCGAGTTAGTAGTACAAAAAAATCTAGTTGAAATTGAAGTAATCGTGTTCAATTAAATTATTATGTTGTGTAACGTGGTTATCTCATCATCATCATCATATCAGCCGAAAGACGTCCACTGCTGGACAAAGACCTTCCCCAAAGATCTCCACAATTGCCGGTACTGCGCTATTCGCATACAGCGACCCGCATAAGAACATCGGTCTGTTGTTGTGCGGCCCACGCGTCTTCCGGTTCGTGGTTCCTCGAGAACGTTTCAGCCCCAACAGCCGTCGCTTTTACGAGCTATGTGCTATTATATGTATAATTCTTCATAGTTCGTGGTTATCTAAGAAAGAATATTTCTCTTACTGTACGTATTTTATACAAACAACCGTTAACAAAGTTCACAGTCTTTCCTAAATGGGTGGGAAATCTTTAGTCGATCAGTGCAAATCTTAGCCATGTATAGTGTGTAACAATTATGCCGGTTAGTTATTGATTCATTTAAAAAAGCTTAGTATTGTAACAGATGTCTTTGAGATAAAAAGTAACCATAATGCTGATTTATCGAGCGTCACGAATCCTTACCAACGGAATTGATAGAATTCAAGATATCTTGGCGCCAACCAGTACTATATAATCTAGCGACGTCACTTGTGCTAAAGTCTTAATAAAATATTATTCTCGTTAGTCTGGCTAAGCATATTTAATATAAAAAATACAATTTCGTTCATTGAGTGCTGTGGTTGATAGCGGGTTAACCAAAATAACGTTGATAACAGACAATATGTTTTAATAAAAGACAAATATTTTACATCAGTAAATTTGTGAATATATTACTACATTTTAAAGGCCCTCTTTATGTTATAGGAAATGATAAAGGCACTTTAAGAATCCTAAGCTCGTTTTTTAACAAACATCAAAACAGAATTGATCGGTTGATCTTTTGGGGTGTGACAGTTGATAAAAATTCAGTCACGTTTAAAAAATACTCATTTTATTGTAAACTAGCTGTGCCCTCGACTTCGTCCGCGTGTTAATTAGTTTATTAAGTTTTTTTTTATTGTAAAATAAAAGACTTTCTAAAATAAAAGTAGCCTAAGTTACTCCTTATTACATCAGCTACCTGCCAATAAAAGTCCCATCAAAATCGGTCCAGCCATTTCAGAGATTAGCCGGAACAAACAGACAGACAGACAAAAATTGTAAAAAATGTTATTTTGGTGTATGTACCGTATATATATTCATATTAAGGTAGTAAAAACCGGTTATTTCAATATTACAAACAGACACTCCAATTTTATTTATTTGTATAGATATTCAACCTCATCTTTCAGATTTCTTTGAACAGTATGATTAAAAGTATTGTCTTGTGTCAAATGAGAGATACTTCTTGTGATTATGTGATAACGTCGTAACAACATTCAAATGTTTATTATTCATTAGAAATCCATCTAATATTCAGTGTTCAGGTACAATATTAAGTGCCTTGGTAGCTTGACGACACGTCAATTGATATATGGAAACAGCCTCTACTGTACATATAATAAAAACTTAACGTCAAAGTAAAAGATATGCGAATGGGTAGAGAAATATAGTACAATAAAATCAGCATAGATTTATTTTCAAAATTTAATGTCAGCCGTCCATAATATCAGAAAATTGTGATAAATAAATATATTTTTATATAATTGTAACACCACCTAAATTGTACAGAGACATTTACTCGTGGAGACCTATAATTGGCCTACTGTTTAATATTTAAATTATTTTCAATGTGTTTTTAAGTGCTGTTGGTCTTCCAAATAAAATAAAATAAAAAATAAAATGAGTAGTTAAGAACCTAAAGCAATTGAATGCTATTTATATTATGGCTATTGATGGAATGGCTAAATTGGTATAAAAGTTAAACAGTTAGTAATTTATTTTAGCTACATAGTAACACTAATAGGTACATATGTAATACAGGTTCTATAAGAAACCTACTTCAGACACCAGCTCTCACAAAGGAATATGTATAGATATTAATTTAGTTGTAAGTATTGTAACTACCTTTGTGGAGATATAATAATAATAATTATTATATGTACCATGTTGTATCAATAATGTCTTTATCTATACGCAATTTATAGGATATTAAACTGTAAGCTCTTGATAGCTCAAATATAAACCTAAGTAATTTCAAAGAGCTATATTAATATAATAATTTATTTAAAAAAACGAAACGGAACGTCACACGTCAAAGTTTATCTTCTATTTAAATATTTTTTTTTTTTTTTTTTTGGCGTGGCTACGACTGGAAACAGCCGATTTTTTTGAATTCCCAGGCCCTCTGGTGCCTGCACGCGTGTTGGTGGCTGCAGTGACCGTTGTGGTGCCCAAATAAATGCAAAATGAGCTCAGTGAACACCATGTCAATGTTAAATAACAAGCGTGATCTGTTGCTGGGCAACAGCGAAGCATGCGGTTGCTAAGAGCGACAACCACTGTCCACTGCTGCAGTGCCGCGCAATTGGCCCCCCGTACGCCTCAAGATTGCAGGCCACCAATCAAGTAATAAAATTACGTGTCTGCGCAGAGCTCCAAAAAAATTAGACCACCGTGCAGAGTTTGCGCAGTTGACAACAGTGTGTCAACGCCAAAAAGACTTTATAATTTATTTTCGTTTTAGTATAGTATATAAGTTTATTTTATTATTTTCTAGCTTAGTTTACTTTCTTTTGCAGGTTTCGTAAGTTTTAATTGTTTATACCGTGATACATTTCCAATTTTGTATGCCGGATATACCGCAGAGTGCCCAGCTTACCGGCAATGAAGCCAGTGACCAATGTTGTGTCTCGCTGGACGGACTCGTGCAGTGCCTTGATTGTACGCAGGTACGCTTTTTTAAGGGTCAGAGAGGCCTAAAAATCCACCAGGGAAAATGTCACAAAAATAATATCATCCAACTTTCGGCCCCAAATTATACTCAAAATTCGTCTTCTAATAACTTTCATTTAGGTCAACCTTTTGAGAAAATTCTTTCTGATGCTAAAGTCACAAAACGCATTTTGAAACGTATCCCTCGTGGTGCTTGTCTATCTGTCGCAACAGCTCTTTCAAAGGCAATTAAAGCTGTTATTGAAAACAACACAAAACGTAGTTGGGAACATTTACTTTTCTTCCCGTATGCTGTATTTCATGTTAGCTCTGAAAGAAATTGTAAATCTTTAACAACTAAAATTAAAGAAAACTGCGTGAGGTACAGTACCGTGGAGGAACCACATTTATTTTTAGAAAGTATTTCGGCCACCACTCAAAATTCAAAATTTACCATGAAACCAGTGAGTGAGGATGCTATCTGCAATCTCGTGGAGAGCAAGCTTGGCGATGGTGATTTAAAAGGTGCTGCACGCATTTTGTTCTCTAATGACGCAATAGCGCCCGGTAATAGAGAAACACTTTTGGCTTTAGAGGAAAAACATCCACCGCCAGCAGCAAACCTTCTTCTTCCTGAGGCTCCAACGAATTTTGATGAAATGGGCTTTGCAATATCTGCACAGGAAGTAACTCTAGCAGTGGGATCATTCCAAAGTGGGTCCGCAGGAGGTATTGATGCTCTGAGACCACAACATTTGAAAGATTTGTTGTGTGGTAGCAATGGAGAAACGGGCGATATTCTTTTAAGGTACCTGACGGAATTAGTTAACCTAATGCTATCAGGCCGGGTTAACGCAGATGTATGCAAAATTCTTTACGGTGCCAATCTTTGTGCCCTTAAGAAAAAAGATGGTAGCATTAGACCAATCACCGTTGGACTGACATATCGCCGCCTTGTAGCTAAAATCTGCTGCAAAAAGATCGCTCCTCAATTGGAAAAACAGATCCAACCTATACAACTTGGTTTCGGTTCGAGAAGAGGAGCCGAAGCAGCAATCCATGCTGTACGGACCTTTCTTGATCAAAGAAGTGGAGGGGTGCTGCTGAAGGTGGACGTCAAAAATGCTTATAACTCTTTGGACAGAGGGGCCTTTCTGACACAAGTGAAGGAAAAGATTCCTACTTTATATAATTTCATTTGGCAGTGTTACAGTTGTCCAACAAAATTAACCTATTTAAATAACGAAATTTTGTCTGCAGTAGGCTGCCAACAAGGTGACCCCTTAGGACCTGCAATTTTCAGTCTCACAATTCACCCTATCATCCAACGTCTACAATCAAAGCTAAACGTTTGGTACTTGGATGATGGAACAATTTGTGGCGATGTCAATACCGTTTATGATGACCTCAGCTATCTCATACAAGAGTTTCATAATATCGGCCTTGATCTAAATTTTTCGAAGTGCGAGCTTTTTCTTTCTGATAATTGTCCCTCAAAAGATTTGACAATCGAAAAATTCAAGGGTTTGGCTCCAAATATAAAAATTATTGACAAACATTCTTTGTGTCTGTTGGGTTCCCCAATTTTTGACGAATCTTTTCCTTCGTTTATCAATGACAAAATTAAAATGTTATTACAATGTTCAGATCGATTGTTAAAAATTAATACCCACATGGCTTTTACCATCTTAAAATTTTGTTTATTAGTTCCCAAATTTACGTACGTTTTACGATGCTGCCAACTATGGAAGCACACTGAGCTTCTAAAAAGTTTGGACGGCACCGTAAAAAATACACTGTCGTCTATTTTAAATGTAAATTTAGACGACCGGGCTTGGTTACAGGCTTCATTGCCAGTGCGATTGGGAGGACTAGGCGTTAGGTCTATTTCGGATGTGGCTCTCCCCGCATTTCTGTCCTCTGTACATAGTACGCAAAAATTAACAACTAAAATTCTTTCGGCCTCAAACATTAATATTGAAATAAGTAATATGAGCGAGGCCAGGAATGCGTGGCTTTTGGCTTGCCCAAACTCAGATTTCCCCACAAACCCTTCATCTCAGCGGCTGTGGGACGGGCCGCTCTGCGAGTTAGTACGGAAACAATTATTAGAAACGTGCTTAGACTCCGCAGATCGTGCCCGCCTCTTAGCTGTTGCTGAATGGGAATCGGGTTTGTGGTTACAAGCCCTCCCATCACCTAATACGGGAACATTGATGGATTCATCGAGTTTCCGTATCGCGGTGTCTCTTCGCCTGGGTGCACCGTGCTGCGCACCTCACCGCTGCCAGTGTGGCGATGCCGTTGGCCGGCTTGGTCACCACGGCTTATCTTGTTTAAAAAGTGCTGGTCGTATTCCCCGCCACGCTAATTTAAACAACATCATCCGGCGTGCTTTTACCACCGCCAATTGCGCTGCCATTTTAGAACCCATTGGTTTAATGCGTGATGATGGTAAGAGGCCTGACGGGATGACCCTCATTCCTTGGAGGATGGGGCGACCTTGAGTTTGGGACGCTACCTGTGTTGACACCCTTGCACCGTCTCATCTTCCCGGTTCCCAAAATAAGGCTGGCGCGGCGGCTGAATCGGCTGAAGCCCTCAAGAGGCGCAAATATAGTACACTCGATAGCGGTAACATATTTGTGCCTTTTGGGGTAGAAACATTAGGGCCGTGGGGACCAGCGGCCAAAATTATATATAAAGAATTAGCCGCACGCCTTGTTGAGGCGACACGTTCCCAGAATGCTGGCTTATATTTCGCCCAACAAATAGGTATTGCCATACAGCGTGGTAATGCTGCGAGTATTCTGGGAACATTACCGATACAAGAATATTTAGAATATCTTTAACTTAATGCTTAGTTTTATAATAGAATTATTTTGTTAAAATTGTTTTAGTTAATTTATTATTATATTGAATTTAAAAGGTATAAATATCTATAAAAATGATTATACGGAAAACAAATTATCTACTACTATTACATACGGCTTTTGTTATTCATGCTAAGCAATAGGTAGTTATCGTTTTCTTGTATTATAATTATGATCTTTAACTAAACCATTTTATTTACAAATACCCTTGTATATTTATAAAATATAGTAGTGATTGTCAAAAAAAAGTATTAAATAGTTATAAGGGATCTTGGCACTGATTAATTTGTATCGTAAAAACCAAGAACGGTATCCAGGACGTCAAAAATGCTTATAACTCTTTGGACAGAGGGGCCTTTCTGACACAAGTGAAGGAAAAGATTCCTACTTTATATAATTTCATTTGGCAGTGTTACAGTTGTCCAACAAAATTAACCTATTTAAATAACGAAATTTTGTCTGCAGTAGGCTGCCAACAAGGTGACCCCTTAGGACCTGCAATTTTCAGTCTCACAATTCACCCTATCATCCAACGTCTACAATCAAAGCTAAACGTTTGGTACTTGGATGATGGAACAATTTGTGGCGATGTCAATACCGTTTATGATGACCTCAGCTATCTCATACAAGAGTTTCATAATATCGGCCTTGATCTAAATTTTTCGAAGTGCGAGCTTTTTCTTTCTGATAATTGTCCCTCAAAAGATTTGACAATCGAAAAATTCAAGGGTTTGGCTCCAAATATAAAAATTATTGACAAACATTCTTTGTGTCTGTTGGGTTCCCCAATTTTTGACGAATCTTTTCCTTCGTTTATCAATGACAAAATTAAAATGTTTTTACAATGTTCAGATCGATTGTTAAAAATTAATACCCACATGGCTTTTACCATCTTAAAATTTTGTTTATTAGTTCCCAAATTTACGTACGTTTTACGATGCTGCCAACTATGGAAGCACACTGAGCTTCTAAAAAGTTTGGACGGCACCGTAAAAAATACACTGTCGTCTATTTTAAATGTAAATTTAGACGACCGGGCTTGGTTACAGGCTTCATTGCCAGTGCGATTGGGAGGACTAGGCGTTAGGTCTATTTCGGATGTGGCTCTCCCCGCATTTCTGTCCTCTGTACATAGTACGCAAAAATTAACAACTAAAATTCTTTCGGCCTCAAACATTAATATTGAAATAAGTAATATGAGCGAGGCCAGGAATGCGTGGCTTTTGGCTTGCCCAAACTCAGATTTCCCCACAAACCCTTCATCTCAGCGGCTGTGGGACGGGCCGCTCTGCGAGTTAGTACGGAAACAATTATTAGAAACGTGCTTAGACTCCGCAGATCGTGCCCGCCTCTTAGCTGTTGCTGAATGGGAATCGGGTTTGTGGTTACAAGCCCTCCCATCACCTAATACGGGAACATTGATGGATTCATCGAGTTTCCGTATCGCGGTGTCTCTTCGCCTGGGTGCACCGTGCTGCGCACCTCACCGCTGCCAGTGTGGCGATGCCGTTGGCCGGCTTGGTCACCACGGCTTATCTTGTTTAAAAAGTGCTGGTCGTATTCCCCGCCACGCTAATTTAAACAACATCATCCGGCGTGCTTTTACCACCGCCAATTGCGCTGCCATTTTAGAACCCATTGGTTTAATGCGTGATGATGGTAAGAGGCCTGACGGGATGACCCTCATTCCTTGGAGGATGGGGCGACCTTTAGTTTGGGACGCTACCTGTGTTGACACCCTTGCACCGTCTCATCTTCCCGGTTTCCAAAATAAGGCTGGCGCGGCGGCTGAATCGGCTGAAGCCCTCAAGAGGCGCAAATATAGTACACTCGATAGCGGTTACATATTTGTGCCTTTTGGGGTAGAAACATTAGGGCCGTGGGGACCAGCGGCCAAAATTATATATAAAGAATTAGCCGCACGCCTTGTTGAGGCGACACGTTCCCAGAATGCTGGCTTATATTTCGCCCAACAAATAGGTATTGCCATACAGCGTGGTAATGCTGCGAGTATTCTGGGAACATTACCGATACAAGAATATTTAGAATATCTTTAACTTAATGCTTAGTTTTATAATAGAATTATTTTGTTAAAATTGTTTTAGTTAATTTATTATTATATTGAATTTAAAAGGTATAAATATCTATAAAAATGATTATACGGAAAACAAATTATCTACTACTATTACATACGGCTTTTGTTATTCATGCTAAGCAATAGGTAGTTATCGTTTTCTTGTATTATAATTATGATCTTTAACTAAACCATTTTATTTACAAATACCCTTGTATATTTATAAAATATAGTAGTGATTGTCAAAAAAAAGTATTAAATAGTTATAAGGGATCTTGGCACTGATTAATTTGTATCGTAAAAACCAAGAACGGTATCCAGGACGTCAAAAATGCTTATAACTCTTTGGACAGAGGGGCCTTTCTGACACAAGTGAAGGAAAAGATTCCTACTTTATATAATTTCATTTGGCAGTGTTACAGTTGTCCAACAAAATTAACCTATTTAAATAACGAAATTTTGTCTGCAGTAGGCTGCCAACAAGGTGACCCCTTAGGACCTGCAATTTTCAGTCTCACAATTCACCCTATCATCCAACGTCTACAATCAAAGCTAAACGTTTGGTACTTGGATGATGGAACAATTTGTGGCGATGTCAATACCGTTTATGATGACCTCAGCTATCTCATACAAGAGTTTCATAATATCGGCCTTGATCTAAATTTTTCGAAGTGCGAGCTTTTTCTTTCTGATAATTGTCCCTCAAAAGATTTGACAATCGAAAAATTCAAGGGTTTGGCTCCAAATATAAAAATTATTGACAAACATTCTTTGTGTCTGTTGGGTTCCCCAATTTTTGACGAATCTTTTCCTTCGTTTATCAATGACAAAATTAAAATGTTTTTACAATGTTCAGATCGATTGTTAAAAATTAATACCCACATGGCTTTTACCATCTTAAAATTTTGTTTATTAGTTCCCAAATTTACGTACGTTTTACGATGCTGCCAACTATGGAAGCACACTGAGCTTCTAAAAAGTTTGGACGGCACCGTAAAAAATACACTGTCGTCTATTTTAAATGTAAATTTAGACGACCGGGCTTGGTTACAGGCTTCATTGCCAGTGCGATTGGGAGGACTAGGCGTTAGGTCTATTTCGGATGTGGCTCTCCCCGCATTTCTGTCCTCTGTACATAGTACGCAAAAATTAACAACTAAAATTCTTTCGGCCTCAAACATTAATATTGAAATAAGTAATATGAGCGAGGCCAGGAATGCGTGGCTTTTGGCTTGCCCAAACTCAGATTTCCCCACAAACCCTTCATCTCAGCGGCTGTGGGACGGGCCGCTCTGCGAGTTAGTACGGAAACAATTATTAGAAACGTGCTTAGACTCCGCAGATCGTGCCCGCCTCTTAGCTGTTGCTGAATGGGAATCGGGTTTGTGGTTACAAGCCCTCCCATCACCTAATACGGGAACATTGATGGATTCATCGAGTTTCCGTATCGCGGTGTCTCTTCGCCTGGGTGCACCGTGCTGCGCACCTCACCGCTGCCAGTGTGGCGATGCCGTTGGCCGGCTTGGTCACCACGGCTTATCTTGTTTAAAAAGTGCTGGTCGTATTCCCCGCCACGCTAATTTAAACAACATCATCCGGCGTGCTTTTACCACCGCCAATTGCGCTGCCATTTTAGAACCCATTGGTTTAATGCGTGATGATGGTAAGAGGCCTGACGGGATGACCCTCATTCCTTGGAGGATGGGGCGACCTTTAGTTTGGGACGCTACCTGTGTTGACACCCTTGCACCGTCTCATCTTCCCGGTTTCCAAAATAAGGCTGGCGCGGCGGCTGAATCGGCTGAAGCCCTCAAGAGGCGCAAATATAGTACACTCGATAGCGGTTACATATTTGTGCCTTTTGGGGTAGAAACATTAGGGCCGTGGGGACCAGCGGCCAAAATTATATATAAAGAATTAGCCGCACGCCTTGTTGAGGCGACACGTTCCCAGAATGCTGGCTTATATTTCGCCCAACAAATAGGTATTGCCATACAGCGTGGTAATGCTGCGAGTATTCTGGGAACATTACCGATACAAGAATATTTAGAATATCTCTAACTTAATGCTTAGTTTTATAATAGAATTATTTTGTTAAAATTGTTTTAGTTAATTTATTATTATATTGAATTTAAAAGGTATAAATATCTATAAAAATGATTATACGGAAAACAAATTATCTACTACTATTACATACGGCTTTTGTTATTCATGCTAAGCAATAGGTAGTTATCGTTTTCTTGTATTATAATTATGATCTTTAACTAAACCATTTTATTTACAAATACCCTTGTATATTTATAAAATATAGTAGTGATTGTCAAAAAAAAGTATTAAATAGTTATAAGGGATCTTGGCACTGATTAATTTGTATCGTAAAAACCAAGAACGGTATCCAGGACGTCAAAAATGCTTATAACTCTTTGGACAGAGGGGCCTTTCTGACACAAGTGAAGGAAAAGATTCCTACTTTATATAATTTCATTTGGCAGTGTTACAGTTGTCCAACAAAATTAACCTATTTAAATAACGAAATTTTGTCTGCAGTAGGCTGCCAACAAGGTGACCCCTTAGGACCTGCAATTTTCAGTCTCACAATTCACCCTATCATCCAACGTCTACAATCAAAGCTAAACGTTTGGTACTTGGATGATGGAACAATTTGTGGCGATGTCAATACCGTTTATGATGACCTCAGCTATCTCATACAAGAGTTTCATAATATCGGCCTTGATCTAAATTTTTCGAAGTGCGAGCTTTTTCTTTCTGATAATTGTCCCTCAAAAGATTTGACAATCGAAAAATTCAAGGGTTTGGCTCCAAATATAAAAATTATTGACAAACATTCTTTGTGTCTGTTGGGTTCCCCAATTTTTGACGAATCTTTTCCTTCGTTTATCAATGACAAAATTAAAATGTTTTTACAATGTTCAGATCGATTGTTAAAAATTAGAACCCACATGGCTTTTACCATCTTAAAATTTTGTTTATTAGTTCCCAAATTTACGTACGTTTTACGATGCTGCCAACTATGGAAGCACACTGAGCTTCTAAAAAGTTTGGACGGCACCGTAAAAAATACACTGTCGTCTATTTTAAATGTAAATTTAGACGACCGGGCTTGGTTACAGGCTTCATTGCCAGTGCGATTGGGAGGACTAGGCGTTAGGTCTATTTCGGATGTGGCTCTCTCCGCATTTCTGTCCTCTGTACATAGTACGCAAAAATTAACAACTAAAATTCTTTCGGCCTCAAACATTAATATTGAAATAAGTAATATGAGCGAGGCCAGGAATGCGTGGCTTTTGGCTTGCCCAAACTCAGATTTCCCCACAAACCCTTCATCTCAGCGGCTGTGGGACGGGCCGCTCTGCGAGTTAGTACGGAAACAATTATTAGAAACGTGCTTAGACTCCGCAGATCGTGCCCGCCTCTTAGCTGTTGCTGAATGGGAATCGGGTTTGTGGTTACAAGCCCTCCCATCACCTAATACGGGAACATTGATGGATTCATCGAGTTTCCGTATCGCGGTGTCTCTTCGCCTGGGTGCACCGTGCTGCGCACCTCACCGCTGCCAGTGTGGCGATGCCGTTGGCCGGCTTGGTCACCACGGCTTATCTTGTTTAAAAAGTGCTGGTCGTATTCCCCGCCACGCTAATTTAAACAACATCATCCGGCGTGCTTTTACCACCGCCAATTGCGCTGCCATTTTAGAACCCATTGGTTTAATGCGTGATGATGGTAAGAGGCCTGACGGGATGACCCTCATTCCTTGGAGGATGGGGCGACCTTTAGTTTGGGACGCTACCTGTGTTGACACCCTTGCACCGTCTCATCTTCCCGGTTCCCAAAATAAGGCTGGCGTGGCGGCTGAATCGGCTGAAGCCCTCAAGAGGCGCAAATATAGTACACTCGATAGCGGTTACATATTTGTGCCTTTTGGGGTAGAAACATTAGGGCCGTAGGGACCAGCGGCCAAAATTATATATAAAGAATTAGCCGCACGCCTTGTTGAGGCGACACGTTCCCAGAATGCTGGCTTATATTTCGCCCAACAAATAGGTATTGCCATACAGCGTGGTAATGCTGCGAGTATTCTGGGAACATTACCGATACAAGAATATTTAGAATATCTTTAACTTAATGCTTAGTTTTATAATAGAATTATTTTGTTAAAATTGTTTTAGTTAATTTATTATTATATTGAATTTAAAAGGTATAAATATCTATAAAAATGATTATACGGAAAACAAATTATCTACTACTATTACATACGGCTTTTGTTATTCATGCTAAGCAATAGGTAGTTATCGTTTTCTTGTATTATAATTATGATCTTTAACTAAACCATTTTATTTACAAATACCCTTGTATATTTATAAAATATAGTAGTGATTGTCAAAAAAAAGTATTAAATAGTTATAAGGGATCTTGGCACTGATTAATTTGTATCGTAAAAACCAAGAACGGTATCCAGTAATAAGAATCGCTGTTGTGGAGACAAAAATGACTTCACTCCTAAGTATTCAAAAATAAAACGTAGGAAGTAAATTAAGAATCCCATTGCTGAAAACAAGTGTTACGTTTCAAACAATGTATTTCGCAGGTTTCTCAGAATGATATCGGATAACAAAATATTGAATAAAGCCCGCCGGTATCTGTTTTCACACTTTATTTTTCAGTTTTCATCGGTTTTATTGTGTTGCTGATATTTATAATCTGTTTTACTGAAAAATTGTTGAACTGAAATGAGTTTCATGAACATGTGAATATAAATATTTTTATTTACAGATTAAATTGAATGGAAAACATACGTACACAATATACATGTTATATAGAATTATTTAAATCAAATTAACTTTTAAAATAGAAATCTTTCCTTGGATAACCGGGAAGTACCTAAACAGGTTTAGGTTAATCGAGGTGAACAAAGCTGGCTCAGGTGGAAGTTTATAAACTGTAATATCGTGAAGTTTCTAGAACTATGGCATACTTTTTAACATATCCCGTGCCCGCTAATTCCTGCACGTTATCAGAATCTACGCTACTGAAAATGCGTAGTTGGTTTTTGTGAACTGTGACCAATCATAGAACCGAACTATGATGGTTCGATGATAGCTACCTTTACCCGCTACTAAACACATTTATTATTAACTATAAGCTGAAGTATCACACATTTTAAGTAACTAAAACATATCGTCCCCAACCAGCTGTGACAAAAAAAAAGTAAACAAAGAAATGACTTCCATAAAACAAGATAATTATATTCTGTCTTTCTATCACTAAAATATTAATGATCATTGGAAAGTAAATAAAAATTAATATTTATTTGATAGTGTGAAAAAAAATAAAAACAATAATGAGTTATTTGACAGTTTAATGTGATTCGTCCCTCTGTCTTACCCACCATTGCAAAATTAGTAAGCCAGGATCAACAGTGGCACAAAATGAAATGACACTGAGCAGTGAGGCTTAGGCATGTCCCGAGGAATCGCTTTAACTGTCTTGGATCAGGCAAAGAATTAGATCAGAAAGAAACAAGGAGAAATATAATAGAAACTGGAGAAAGAGTGACATAACGAGGCTAGAGCCTCATAAAAAAAATAGAACTAGAGACGGCTGCAAAGGCACCAAGGATAAATTTCAAAGATCCTATTAAGTGAGCTGTTATATTTGCTTCCAAAATAGGTATGGCAAAAGCGCTTGAACCATCGTAAGTTGTTCCTCATTGCTACAAGAACTGTATACTAAATTACTCCAGATCTTTTTTGATAAGTATTACAATGTTTTTCTTGCAACACAACCTAATGACGATTGAGATTATTATGACTAAGAGTATATACACCCATTATCAGTGCAGTTAAGTAAACTATAACCAAAATATACCTACAAATATTTCTAAAGATTCTATGCCCAAAATAATTATAACAGCTCCATTTTGTATTGGTGGTTAAAAATAAAAGGGAGGGAAGGATTCACACTTTATCTTTGCAGTTTTCCTCAACCACTTTTCTTTACATGTTCCCGGTAAAGTACAGTATATGTCCTAAAAACTACTCCCATCTCCCATTCCCCTAATTTATGACACTCACAACCCACAATCTGGGCCATTATCCGGGCTTCCAATTAGTACTGATACGTTTATGAACTAGCAAGAACGTAAAAACTTCAAATATTAGGTGACAGACTAATCTTAATAAAACTCTCGAGAATGTTTGCTCTATTAAGCGAAGTTAATTTGGTAAGATTTAAGTGTCACTTCGGATGGCAAAATAAAATTGTTTTACAGCCACTAGATTAACATATTCGGTATATTTTAATATATAAATTATTACTTTAAGAACTATTTCATTTAAGCGGTCAATGTACATTATAGATGCTTGCTGTTGTAATCATCTATTAACTACGGCAGAAAGGCACATTGCTCAATCCAAAAATGATCACTAAAGAAAACCAATATGTAGTTATGGAAAGCAATTATAGTTAAGTAAGTTCTGCCTTGTTACGAAATTACAGGTTGTAGAAAGATAACGCAGTATTTTATTGAAGTATTTCGTATATAACGAACTTATTAATATACAATAAATCATTACTGAAATTTACTGCAAAATCAAGCCGTTAAATAAAAGAAAAATATAAACAGAATACCAATCCTTTACTATAAACATAAAGCCACCGTATCTTCGATGTATTTTATAATCAAAAGCACCATCCGGCGTCGTAATATTCAAAAAACTGATCATTATTAAAAGGCTCCCAAAGCAATAACGCGATAAGGCAAACAATCTAAATATAACAGATACTTTATCCTACAAGAAGTAATTTAAAGAAAAATAACATTAGCAATTCAGATTACGCCTCTATCGCCTTTATTAACTGTCAATGCGAAGAGTGAGGGCCTCAACAAATTGACTTTGAGAAGGTCGCCACTTGATCGGGAAACTCGATTTATCTGATCGACTCGATGTCATATTTCTTTAGAGTTTACGCTTTCAGAATTGAGAAATATTGTCGGAAAAAATACGCAACTGGATTACTAGTCAGGATTGAGTTTGATTGAGTTGTTTATGCTGAGGGGTTAACTAAGAATAGACTTAAGATTTCTGACGTAAATGTCTGTGTTACGAGGGTATTATGGATTTTCGAGTCAGAAACGTTTAAATTATAACGTTTAGAACGCGGAAGGGTAGTAATTTTATCCAATTGTATTTACTTGAACTACGTTTCAGAGTTGGGCAAAAGACTTGACAAAAATCATAATATGTAACTACTTTAATTTTTGATATTTTCTAATACTATACCTTTATCACCGGTAAGAGACCGGTGAAGTTAAGCATAGAGAGTCAGCAAATAAATTGATGACCGCCCTAGTGGTTTAAACTCTAAACGTCTTCGTGCTTCGATAAGTTAAGTTGTCGTTACCGGGTTTATTCATTAGAAAACAGCCGTTTAGCCAAGTCAGAGGCTTACTGGGAAAATGGATGCTCATCTCAAAGAAGTCCAAAGTTGCTGATCAATATAAAAATTATGAGGAGAGGAGAGTTTGTTGAAAAGTAGTGCAAAAAGGCATCTCGAGGTGAAGAAGCAATGACGAACAACACGCACTATTACAGTCTCATATTGAATTCCGACCTACTTACAAGTTTATGTATCCCCGAGGATAATAGTGATTACACCTGCTGCGGCACAATAACTAGAAACGAAAATATTTTATGTTGTACTTGGTTGTAAGTGGTTAGTTCCATTTTAAAATAAGTTTTGAAGTAAAATTTCTTATTATCGATAAGTGAACAAGAGAGACTAAAATTTAGAAAGACACGTGCCGTAACATTAGAGAGAAGAAAAATGTAGAACAAAACGAGCTACTCCTATATCACAAAAGTACACCAAAAGAGTAAGATATATACATATAATAAGAAAATGCTGCGTGCGTTGTAGATATACGCCTATGATGCTACAAATGAACAGATGAAGTAACACGCGTATAAAGATCCACTTCTGCTTTTTATTTCCTTACTAGCTGTGCCCCGCGGTTTTACCCGCGTTAAACTTTATATATTAACACAGCTCCTCCCCCGAAGGTGATAGCGTGGTAATATGTAGCCTATATACCCGACCTCTTCGTAATTTTCATGCAAAATTTGAAGTAAATCCATGCAGTACTATTTGAGTTTAGCCCGGACATACATACCGACACACAGATAAACAGACAAAAATTCTAAAAACTATATTTTTGGCTTCGATATCTATTGTAGAGCACGCCCCAGGAATCCTTTAAAAAAAATATTCAATGTAGAGTTTTGAATTTCCTACGATTTTATTATATGTATGTGATGTTATGTGAGTTTTGTTGTGTTGTGTGTGTCCAAATTTAAATACTTATAACCGTGTGTATATTTAGTTGTAAATTTTACTTGAATTGGCCAACGGGTTCAAATTAAATTTAGTACAACATTATTTTATTATTATTACCAGGCTACTAGATTTTGGGCTATAATAAAGGTTTTCATTGCATTATTATATTAATTAGGTCTATATTTTTGAGCAGGCACTGTGAAACTTAAGTTTAATTATTGAAACAGATTTCAATTTGCGGCTTTATTTTTAGTAGCGGTAGCGTAGCGGCCGCAGCGAATAAGATCCTGGATTCAAAACAAGCCAATAAGTGTATTTAGAGATTTTCTGGTTAGAAAGACATCCAGAGGCTTGAACTTGGTGTCGTTGTAGGCCCTTGCATCGGGACACGTAAAGCTGTCCATTATGCAACTGATCTCATCTCAGTTTGTCAAATAACTGTCCCATCGGTTATAAAATTTATGAATATAGAATGCACTATAACATATCCCTTGCAGTTGGCTATTATTATACTGACTTATCGTATGGGCAGTGGTTACCCTAGTGTCAGAGTTGTTCAAGCCACCCAGTAGGCCTCTGAAATGACTTAACGACTGTTGTCTAGTGACTACAACCGGGACCGACAGTTTAACGTGCCCTCCGAAGCACGGAGACGCTCAGATATTAAACCACTTTGGTGGTCACCCAAACAAAAGGACTGACCGCGAGCCTAGTTGCTTAACCTCGCCGATTACTTACGGAGAGCATCTAGCTGTGAGCGCCTCAATATTATTATTATACTAGTATTCGTCGTCAATGGCCGCCAAATCCAGACAGGAGTTCAGAATTTTATCAGGCATTATTTAGAACGCGTTTCATTTCCAAAATACATGGATGGAGGGTAACCTAAACATATAAATGATTTTATAGCCCAACAAAACAACTTCCATTACACAAATGACAGCCGTGAGTGTTGACGTAGGGCGGTACCGATCCGGTAATAGACAGGCAAACATTGCCGATGTAACCGTAGTGTAGGTGGCGCTACTAGCGCACTATTATCGTTTACCACTGTTAAATGCTGTAACAAAGGTGATTAGTTCGGCCCGTATATGTAAATAAATATTTTTGTTTTAAATGCTTATTATTGTTTGTTTTGTTTTCTACGCGGGCCATAACGACATGGTTTTTAACGTATTTCTAGTTTTATGTACAAAATCCATCACATACGTATGAATTGTGTATCGCAAAATATATATACAATATGGAAGAAAATTTGTAAATAAAATACTGGTGTTATAGTATGGGTTATAAAAGCTCAAACTGAAAGCTTTTGGACGATTAGTTATATAACGTTTATAGTTAGTATAAGCGTCAAGCGCGACGGTCACCAGTTGGCCGGGTATTTATAGTGTGTAAGCTGGTGCCATCGTCCCCTTTTTATCATCGCAACACGCGCACTCGCAGTAAGGTTCATCCGTACCACCTGGAGGCGATCTCGTCAAGCACGGTTCGCTTTCAGCGTTCATACATCCCACGTACGTGCAGGCTCTGGAATGAATTACCTGCTGCGGTGTTTCCCCAGCGCGAAGACATGTCCTTCTTCAAACGAGGTTTAAAAGAGTAATCATTTCACGGTAAGCAGCGATTTGGTGTGCCCCCTGGCACTGCGAATGTCCATGAGCAGCGGTTACCACTTACCATCAGGTGTGACGCTAACTCATCTGCTACCAAAAGAAATAAAAAAATACTTATATCAGCTCTTAGCGTCATATTTTTTTGTATCGTTTGCCTACCCCCTTCTATCGAGAAAGCGTGCAAGCCCGCATCCACAGTAATCATAGGATGCTTTCACTACTTTATCGGAAAATAAAACAACGAGTATTATATGCGTGATATAAGTTGCAGTGTGGGCTTTGGGGCTTTCAATTGCACATTTATAAAGTTTTCCACGAAATATGGATTTAATTACCTAGTGCAGGCCTTGTAATGCGAACTTATTTATAAACAGTAGTTAAAGCTTAACTATTAAAGCCCGACTTTGCGTCTAGTAATAAATAATTAACACCAGGGTACTAAAGCAACATTTTATTATTATATTTCTATCTTTTCAATAGTTACTACCAAGTCTAGTAGTCCATTTTATATTCCAATAAAATTAGTTGAATAAATGAAAGTAAGCCTTAACACATATGAATTAAGGTTACCTTTACGGTACACGCCACTAAAATGACTCAGGACTACGACTTAGGACTACCTAAGAAAATTTTAGTGGTCCATACCGAAATAACGAAACTAGTCAATGAAACACGTACGTAAACTTTTCATTGCTCAACGTAAAAGGCAACGTAAGTAGTCGGTACTTAAACCTAGTATAAGGTCATCTTATACGTACGTTTAAGGTCATCCGCAGCTATTGAGATCCCGAGTTCAATTGGCGAGCTAAACTAAGAAGTCTTGCTGGAATTCAACATTCTGGAATGCCGTCACTGTGTCTGAACCCCATTCCGACTTGTACACTCCATTGAATTATGATAGCGAATAAATAGAGAGTCTGTTTAAATACACCATTATTAATTATGTAAAATAAATACTAATTATTGTAAAACATACAATCGACTTCAGTATTTCTTAATAGCAATTCATTTGTAGAAATTTATTTTATAACCAACTAGCTGTGCCCCGCGGTTTTTCCCGCGTTAAACTTTATAAATTATAGCCTATGTGTTCTATCTATGGTGTCAGCTAACTCCATACCATTTTATTACAATCACTCTGGAGTGATTGTGAGTGTGTATGTTCATTACTTCTTCACGTCCAAACGACTGGTCGTTTGGACGTGAAGAAGTAATGAACATACACACTCACACAATCACAAACTTTCGCCCTTATAATATTAGTGTGGTGTCGGTTCAATACAACACAAAAATCATGTGACATACATCCAAAAATCGAGGTTATATAGATAAGCTATAAATAAGCTTCTTTTTAAGTCAGAAAAAATAAATATAAGAGGTACAATAAAAAGAAACTGTATGTTTGCATTAGGAAAGTTATCGTCGAAAATTTTATTGTATTTATTTTACCTTTATTTTTATGTTCATAATGTAGACGGCAAATCTAAGACACTATGACTGGTTACGCGAGTGTGTCAGTATATTTCAGTAGAAGAATGACCTTAAATAAAATAAAATAAAATAAAAATAAAAAAGGTTTTTACTCTCGTAGACTTTATAAAAGTGCTTGTAAATAGTCAGAACATGTTCGTAGTAATATTATTAAGTAGGTTTACATAATTATTTCTAGTTACATAGATATTTAGGTTAACCAAAATTCATATATAAAAGTACATAAATACATCTCATCATAGTATACGTAGATCATTTTACAATTGAACGGTCCTAATTAAGTAATATATAGCACGAAATGCTAAATGTTTGTTTGACGCGCCATTTGGACAGCAACGAAGGTTTTATACAAGGCTTATTGTGCTACTGACCGACCGTAACTATTGTATGTGTTGTCATAAGAAGACGGCTGCGGACGTGACATCACTCATAAGTTTCCACAAACAACGCTAAGAATTCTCATAGCCGTTTCTGAATCACGATTTTTTTTAAGACTGTATTTATCTCTGGTTTTATTTTCATGATATTCTTCTTAACGAATTTCAACTATGGAGATGAATGTTAATATGAACCATCTGTGTGGGATTTCTGATGGTGTGCAAAATGCGGCTGTGCACTAATACAAGAGCAAATTATATATTATAATTTGTAACGCGTCGAACACAACAACGCGCCACCACTACTCCAGCGCATACCGGCCCACCTACCGAGCCACCGCCACCTCGCCCCGCGACCCGACCCCGGCGCCGTCCTGACCGCCTATAAAGCACCTCGCAGAGCAAAGCAGCGGCATATCCTCCCTGACGAGCAGTTTGGCTTTCGAGCCAGACACTCCAGCGTTCACCAGGTGCATCGCATTGTCGAACACATCCTTGTGAAAGCTGCCCGTCAAAGAGCCCACACAGGAGCAATCTTCTTCGACGTGGCCAAAGCGTTCGACAAGGTCTGGCACAACGGCTTATTATATAAGCTGATTAAACTCAAAGTGCCTGACCATCTCGTGCACATCCTACGAGACTTCCTTACGGACCGAACGTTTCGCTACCGCGTCGAGGGAAATTACTCCTCCCTCAGACCGATACGCGCAGGAGTTCCCCAAGGCTCAGTCCTTGCCCCGCTCCTGTTCTCGCTGTACACCAGCGACATCCCCAGACCCAAGAAGGCTCATCTAGCCCTCTTCGCTGACGACACGGCTCTCTACTACTCCAGTAGGGACCCGTCAGCCATTCACCGAGAACTCCAATCCTCAGCCGATGCCCTCGGCAAATGGTTCAGGAAATGGAGGATCGAAGTAAACCCGACCAAGAGCGCAGACGTGCTCTTCTCTAGGGTACACCCCAAGCCCACCACAGATCCCGTCCGAATGTTTGGTAAACCGATCCCCTGGGAGAGGAAAACCAAATACTTGGGAGTGATCCTCGATCAGAAGTTAAACTTCAAGGACCATCTGAGATACGCTCGCAACCGTGCCTCATTTGCCCTTTATCGATTACACAGCCTCCTGAATGCACGCAGTAAAATGTCCCTTGTAAACAAGGTGAGAATTTACAAGACGTGCATTCGACCCATGATGACCTATGCGAGCCCGGTCTTCGCGCACGCTAAGGAACATCTCATCCACCTCCTACAGGTAGTCCAGAACAAGTTTATGCGACGAGCCGTGGGCGCACCATGGTTCGTCCGTAACAAAAGCCTCCATGCCGATCTCCAATTGCCTACCATCAGGCAATGGATGAAGCAAACGTCCAAAAGGTATTTTGACTCTGCCACTCACCATCCAAGTAAATTGGTGGTACAGGCGGTCAATTACACTCCCCTCCGACTCACAATTAAGCACCGTCGTCCGAAGCACGTCCTAGACGAACCGGACGACGAGACCACCGTTTACCTTGAGCACATCAAATCGATTAGAGACTCTCGCAACACTGCACAACCGATATTTCGTACTCGCCGGATGCGAGTACGACCGCGAACGCGCCGCGACCACCAGCGTCCTCCTTGACCCTTAGTTTGCATATCGT
This sequence comes from Pseudoips prasinana, assembly GCA_951640165.1. Taxonomy (NCBI): domain Eukaryota; kingdom Metazoa; phylum Arthropoda; class Insecta; order Lepidoptera; family Nolidae; genus Pseudoips; species Pseudoips prasinana. The sequence goes on from OX621239.1 coordinate 15,234,177, forward strand.
ACCGATAAAAAGCCCCCCTCAACGCGGACGGGGGGCCGCGTCATGTCATTAACGTAGAGCGAAAGTTGCACTAAACTCCCTAAAAACCATGATCTCTCGCCCTCTCCCCGCCAGTATCCGCCCAGAGCCGAGGTTCGAGCCCCACAGGGGGCGCCCTCCGGCGCGGGTACTTAGTTTGTAGTTTTTATTTGCTAGACCGGTTAGAGCCCACGCTCACCCCTACTGTCCGGTGAAGCAGTAAAAGCCGAGAGGCTAACTGCACGCGGCAAGTTAAAAAAAAAAAAAAAAAAAAAAAAAAAAAAGCAGCGACAGTTCGCGTTCGGCACGCTTCGAGTGTACTCCTCCGTATCGACTTAGGTCGGTCGTGGTTACCTCGCCCCTTGCTTAGCCCGAGCTAGCGGCGTGTATCGTACGTTTGGCTGTGTTGGCGACGTTAGCGTCCCGCACACCACTCAGACGGTACACAACGCGTGTAGGGATTCCGTAGTTCATTCGGTTAGTTTCATCTGTTATTAGATCCCAGCCTTGTTTAACGTTTCCACTATTGTTTAATTGCGTTAGGCTAACTTTGTAAATTCTGCCACCGAAATGTAAATAAATAATTATTGTTAGCTGTCTTGTGAGTTTAAATTATCTCCTCACACATACCCCGCTTACAAATTTTATTTTTAAGTAAATCTTTTTTCCCACGCTTGAATTGGGGAGTAATAGATAAAATAAAATAAAGAAGGTTTTTATTCACGTATACTTTAAAAAAGCGCGTGTAAATTGTCTGAACGTGTTTGTAGTAATATATGTAGTTAAATATACAGAACTATTTCTAGTTACATATAGATATTTAGATACACGGAATGTTAATACATTTTGACTATATAAAAATTTAAATTATAATAGTAACGATATTTAGCTAGTTTGTATTAAGTTATTGTCAAAGAGATTATGTTTAGGTTTAATTATCGAAATTTATAGTTTTAGTTTTATTTTACTACATATTGTCTGAAAGGTTCTGTCTATATTAAGGTATAGAGTAATCTAGTAAATGCATGGCGAGAGCGTTACCTAAAGTTTGATGAGGCAGACGGAAGTTTAGAGATTTAAGAAGGAAAGTCTCTCTTTCCTTCTTAAATAACTTATCTCTAAACTTCCGTCTGCCTCATCAAACTTTAGGTAACGCTCTCGCCATGCATTTACTAGATTACTCTCGAACCGAGAGTTACGTTCCGTAAATGTAGGGGCAAGAGAGAGAGAGAGAGGTGCGAGCACACATTTTCTTTCGCTCTTTCTTTCATATCCAGTTTCATTTCGTATATCTTACTTCAGCTATGTGTTCTAAAACACACTAATTTTTTTATTATTATATTTTTTTCACTATCCCATGCAACGGCTTAGTTACTATGACACAAAAGATGTTAATTAGTTAAAGACTGATGACTTTATGTGTTCTTGGAGGTTGAATTCAAGCTGTCACTAAGACTAACTTGAAAAGTACAGTAACATTATTATGATATAAAGAGAAAAATGTATCAAACAAATTCAAGGAAGCACCCCGCACTGGTTCTAAAAGATGTATCACACAAATTTAAGTAAACACCTCCGCACTGGCTTTATTATGCATATATTATGCATACATATGGAACATAGTAGAATTAATTAGCGCTGAATTATGATTAAGATGTTAAGATAGTAACTAGTCAGGGAGTCCAATAGAATCTCCTTAACCGACCCTGCGTGCCAGATATTGTTTACTTATACAAGACGTGTTATGACCCATCACGCGGTAAGGAAGTATTATATTCCACCCTGTCCTTTTGCGACAAAAATCTGTTTGTTTCCTGTCAAAAGGAATCATCTCATGACTAGGCATGAGATCGATATATTTGCAATACGTTGTGACTCATAAGAGGGGTTGTATAACGTTGAAATCTATATTTGTGTGTTTGTCTGTCAATGATATGGTATCTAGAAAATCGATTTAAATGTGGTTTTTAAAAGCTATTTGAACAGAATTGTTATGTTTTATGTAAAAATTTGTGCCAGCTCTGCTTTTCTTTATCTTTTTGTACTTTATAAATTACTATAATAAATATCGTCCTAGCCAAATTTCGGACACGGCGGCCAGATGGTTAGTCACAATGGACACTGCGCGAGACATATTATAGCGCACAAGTGTGTACGTAAACACTGGGGCACTTTCTGTACAATCACTCTCATAGTCGGATGGGATGACTAGCTACATGACTGGAAAGTGGTCAGGTTCAGGATCGACGGCTTTACGTGCTCTCCGAGGCACGGGGGTATAATACCGACAACTCCCAGACTTCGAGCTAATACTAAGAATTTTTTTTTAATTTTAACTTTTAAATCAGAAAATCATTTTTGGCCTGACGCTGGATTTGAACCCAGGACCTCGTTATCTGCGGTTAAACATGCTACCGCTAGACCAAAGAGGCAGTCAAATTACTATAGTAAAAAGTGGGTTAAGTTAAGTATCTGTAGTCAATACCAACCTGTCTTCATATTAAGCTCGGTTATGTTGCATAGCCTAGATATTTCAGACTGTTCTAGCTTATCTGCTGGTTTTATAAAATGCTGTAGTACTGGTTTAGTTTTAGTTCAAATGGGGTTTTTGACGAGTATTGTATAAACAAACTAAAGCACTACTTATACTCTCTGTAACGTCCGGGTTACATAAGTACGGTTTATACAACAGAAACATTGTTATGCCCTTATTTCGGCCCTCAAATATTCAGACCAAGAACGCAAGGCATTGGAAATTTCAAGAACGTTTGGCTAATAAATCATATGTTTGTTTTGATTTATTCCTACGTCACAACTATCAAGGTAGGGTAAATACCGAATGCCTTACAGGTCAAAGACCTATAAGGAAACCTAGCAATGGGGCTTAGCATATTAATTAAATTGAAATAGTTGCGTAGTTTGGAACAGGTGCGGAATTTGAATAGAAGTTCGACCTTGGTATGCAGTTATGTTTTCACGAATAGTTTCTTTGACAGAAAGTACGGTGGTATGTTAAATGTTCGTAATGTTTAACTTTGTCGTCGTCAGACTCCATGCTTTTATTAACACAAGGCTAGTTAATAGAGAAGAGAGTAAATAAGAAAAAGAAATTTATATAAATAAAAATTTGTTAGTCTAGATTAGACATGCATGTTGTTTTGTACAGAAAAAACAAATCTAAGTCTATTATTTTAACTAACCCTAATTGCTTCTAGATTACTTTATATGGAAAAACCGGGTAGCTAAAAAAGGTGATGATATCCTTAATGTCCAAGTTATGTAGCATAGACCGAGCGTAATATGAATATATGTACATTGTTGTTGCTTGCTATAGAAACTTTTCTTAACCTGCTTGTTACTAGAGTACTTTCTAAAAGAGTTCCTAATGTCTGGATTGTATTAAAAGATATACATATATGGCAGAGTATTTTTACTGGAGCAGTGTACCCGCGTTCCCGGGGCTTTACTCATCGGGCATCAGGCGCCAAAAGAAGTCCACGACAGGTTAGGTTTAGGTTAGGTTTTGATGGTCATTATTTAGATACAAAAAAGACTAATATAAACATTATAGTATACAGTTTATATGAATACCTTTGTATGACCTGGTTATCTAGACTGTATTCAAGACCTGTGTTACTGACCCTGATTGCTATACCAGAAGTCGTGGGTTCGATCGCTACATTTTTTTTGTGAAGAGATTATATTTTCTGTGCCTGGGTGTAATTTATCTATTTATGTTAATTACTTCTCTGATTCCCAGGTTCTTCCTAGCTTGGGATCAAACAGCATTGTGTTAGTTGTTCCAAGATATTTATTTATTTATGTATGCTAATGAAATATCTTCGCCATTCCTTAATGAGATCAGCTTGCTTCTTTGCGTATTCACGTAGAGCGAGAGCTGCAGAAGATGTTCTTAAAAATCCTCTCATGCATCTCCTCTCCTCTCGACCCTCAGTCATGGTTCCTAAGTTAGTAGTCTTATTTACTTGAATGCTTTGATGGATTTCATTTTATTTCATTTTGTTGGTAAACTTAATGGTGTTTCCTAAATTTAAGATTTTTAAAGGTCAGCGGTAGTCTTTAGCAGTGGCAAAATAATGGAAAGAAATATTTGCCTTTGAGCCAGTGAAAATATAAATTTTCACTGAAATTTATATTTTCACTGGCTCAATGGCATACTGGCAAATTTATATGTCAATTTTATAAAATTACTACGTTGACTAAATAGTCAACGTGGTAATTTTCTTGTATGGTGGTGGTAATCTCATGTAGCATGGCTATTTAATATTAAATTAAAAGAATGGTTGATTCATGAATGTTTCTATACACTTAATGAGTTCCTAAGTCGCAAGACAAACTAAATTTATTTTCTTCATTAAGAAATTTTATAATTAGGTTTTTAAGAAGTTGTACTAAAATTAACTAATTATTTATTATTGTATTGTGTCATTTATTTAATTGTGTGATAATTTTAATTTTTAATTTCCTTTAATACTATAATATGTAATAGTACCTAAGTCTCTTAATATTCGCATGCCCACTAAGGGTAGATGTCGGAACCTACAAAACAATGTACTTACCATCTTTATGACCATATCTGAAGCAAATAAAGATATTACATACACAAAAAGGTGTTACATAACGCTCTTGCGCCCTTCTCTTGGCGCCTGATAGGGGGAACCCCGGGAACGCGGGTATGCTGCTCCGGTGCTCCCCTTTTACGCCATGTCCCAGATGGTCGGGACACGTACCCTGGGAGGGCTATGGATTGCTTCCCCTCCTGCCGACTCCTGCCAGTCCGACACAGCGACTGCGCCAGAAACAGATCGCTGTCTTCCCGGAGCTGCTTTTACGTGGTGGCAGTAGAGCACACTTCTCATACTGCCACCGCAGCCCCGAAGAGAGTTGGGCTACCGGCTGCCGCCACCGCTTCGACGCCTATTCTGTCTACGAGCGGGATCGGCGCGCTCCCGATCCCGCTCGGCGGTCTCCTTCTGGAGCATGACTGCCTCACAGAAGGAGGCCACGGCGTCCCGTTTGGTGGAGTCGCCAGCCAGCATCCCATAAACGACTGCTGGCGGCGAAAGATCCCGTCCTATCTCAGCCACCAGGACTCGTCTCTCGGCCTCCCAGGCCGGGCACTCCTCCAGCGTATGCTGGGCAGAGTCAAGGTCGCTTTCGCCATGGTGACAGTGTGTTGTCGCTTCTCGGTCGATCCGACTCAGATACTGAAACACCCGTGTCCGGTGAGTATCTGGGTCAGTCTGTAGGTGACGCAACCACTTCTTCTTCCCACCCAGGCCTTGAGGTGAGGCAGGATGGCACCGACGGCACGCTGGCGTGCGTTTAAGCGTAACTCTAGTTGCGCGCGCCACTACACTAGTACCGGCCGGTGGGCATCCCGTCTATACTCAATGAGCGTCTGTTCTGGCGCCCCCCCATTCTCCTGGCGAACGCGGATTTCAGCAAATACTGCCGCGTCTACAGCCGCCAGGAACAGACCCATGGCTAGGAGAGCTCCTTAAGTGTTTGGCTTGTTATCTGAGAGAGTGAAGGAATTAAGAGAGTCTACGTGAAAAATCATGCACTGTCATCTATCCTAGGTCATCAGCGAGAATCTATGGAGATTGGCCATTGAAGCCAAAGTTCGGCCCTGAATACTGCAAAAAAATTAACTAGCTTTAAGGAAAAATAAAAGTACTGAGTAAAAATTACCTAAGTTAATGGCGTATAACATCGTCGTGGACATCAGCAAAAATGTGAAGTTTTACTAACAAATCTTACAATAAAAACGCGGAACATATCCTAGCTCTGTTAGGATAGAATTCTTTTCGTATGTAATTTTGCTACGTACTATAAAGAGTACCAACACATCCCACTTTAAATATTCATATTTGAATTCAACCGAATACAACAATAATAATGATCACACAACACGAATTACCTTTATTATAACATCAGGTATAATAATATTATAAGCTGATGGCACATGTATACACGCTAGCATTTGGGTACAATTACGGCGCACGTCCGCGCTTTATGTTCTACCCGCACGTGTACAGCGGGCCTTACCGCGAATTGCTTATTTATTCATACAACCGCTGATATCCACACGCTATCGTGAATCAGTCTTTGTAATAGCTTTGAAGTGGTTTTTAATATTGATTGGAGTTATTGACTAGACTTTAAATGCTTAATTGTATAGGATTCCGGGGTTGCGATGCGATTAGTGGCTTTAATGCAATTTCATATGCGCTCAGAAGTAGTCAATTGTGTCCAAGTCATAAAAATTTATTGGCGAAAGGATAAAATCAATAAAATTTTTCATTATGACATCTGTGTGGAGGCTATGTGGTGACGGTGGCAAATATCAGAATTTATTTGAGAGACCCATAAATAGTTTTTCTGAGTCTAGATGTAATTTGTGTCCGTCTATTATATGTTTGTAAAGTATCCGCGATACAGGGAATTGATTCCCTAGTGCGGGCGTTGTCTATAAAAAATCATTATCTCATCACATCCCATGCGGAGCGTAGAAGTCGACCAGAGGGAATATCTTCCAAAAGACGGGCAGCAGCTTCGTTTTGACAATGACTATCATACTTCAACCCGTCTGCCAAGGGTGGCTATTATATCATTTTCTCCCAAGATTCTTGGGAGAGGCTTTTGTTCAACAGTGGACCTCTTTTAGCTGTTACGATGACCGCAACGTAGCGCTAAATGGTAGCAACGATAAAGTGAGTCTTGAATATGTGTAAGATTGTCAGAGCTCCTTCGAGAAATGTAAAAGCAATGGGTTATTGGAGCCATGACTGTAACAAGCGTCATAGGTTATAGTAAATACTTACCGTTCTTTGCCGATTTGCTATACAAAAACTAGATAATAATAATATCTAGGGACAATGTCACACAGATCATCCTTGCCCCAAACTAAGCAAAGCTTGTACTATGGGTACCAGGCGACGACGTATATACTTATATAGATAGATAAATACTTAAATACATAGAAAACATCCATGAATCAGAAACAAATATTCGAGCTCATCACACAGATATTTGCCCTTACCGGGATTCGAACCCAGGGACCACCAGCTTCGTAGGCAGGAGCACTACCAACTAGGCTACGGTGACCGACAAAGATCTATATCCATATAAGTTTTTGGTGGGGCTAGGTTATATTTTTTAGATATTAGGCGGCGCACATAGCTTGTAGAACCGACGGCCTTAGATGTAGAAAAGTTCTTTGAGTTCGAATGATAACCACGGAGGACGCAGCGTGGGCAGGCCATGCATCTTGTGAGGGTCGCTAAAACCCGCTGGATCCGTGAAGCGCAAGACCAGATAAACATCTGGTCATCATCATAAACAAAAAAAAGGCCTCACTCAACCGAGTGAGGCGTTTTTTTTGTTTTTTTTTAAGACAACGCCCGCTGTAGTTAATCTAATCCATGTGACGCCGCGGACATTAACTTCAGAAACATATAATAGACGGACACCAAAAACATCACGGGATTTGAACCCGGGACATGAAGCGGCAAGGCCACTGTCTTAGCCTCTGCGCTAATGGGGCAGCAGTTTGTCCTATCTCCCATCCTAAGTTTTGTTTTCTACCTTACCTCAAAGTTAGAATCATGTATTAGTTACCTTTCCGTAATAAGATCAATTTTAAGTTACTGTAAGTTATAATGCTCGTCTACAGTTAATGCTAAGTTATTATTGCCCTACCAATAGCAAGTGAAATCGAAGTAACTTTTGCCATGATTCTCGTCCGATTATCGATTTTCATTCATATCCTACTTAATACGCGTACAAAGAGCAAGATAAAAGAGCAGAATAACAATGAGTGATGAAACAGATTCCCTTAAAACATAACTAATATCCATCTATATGCCGTACATATAGAGCTGATGATTCCCGGCCTAGAAATAATAACAGGGCTCATTACATCCCGTGGGTCTCGTAAAATGTGACTAAGTGATACAGCAGGTAGTCGGGCATCAGCGTCACCTGTGTACTAGCTATCACCTAACTCCGGTCGCCAACTCGCGTGCCAAGCATGGTGACTACGGCAAAACCTTGAAAATGGCAACGTTCTGGAAACCTTTGAGGGGAGAAATATGTCCAGCAGTGGACGATATCAAGCTAACCATCTTTATCAACTTAAATAATCAAAGGAGATCATTCTTTTTGGGCCCACTGGCAACGGTTGCGTATATTAATCACATAAATCTTAAAAAAATATACCGAAATTATTACAACAAATGAATTGAAACTTATAAAGATACGTAACCGGAATCATGAATCATTAAAAATAAGTACTTTTTTGATATTCGGTTACGGCTCGCCGCCATTTATACAAACAAATGGCGAGGATTGCCAGCTTTTAGAGAATTCCCTAATTTTTAGGAAATTAGAATTGATTTGTAGCCTTCTGACACGTGAACTGTTCAGCTCCATAACAGTTAAATTGTTGCGATTTCATACTTATGTAAATATATATAAAACGGATGGGAATAAAAATAGTACTCTCAACAATGAATTCTTGCGAAATAAGCAGTACCTTTGTACTATTCATCTCTTCGTATTTTTGTCTATTTATTGTATGTTTTGTGTGTACAAGAATTATTAAATAAATAAATGAATATACGGTTATTTGAAATGAAAAAATCTTCAGCGGCATTGAGCACTTTTCTTGGGATGGGTATAAAATGTTAAACTCACTTCTGGACATTATATTTCCAGTCCATTTATATACTTTTGTCACAGATATGTACGGTTGTGAACCGGTTGGACAATCGAGGAATTATATAATGATCATTGGCAACCCTGAACACTTAACGTCACGTCGTAGAGTTTTGGCGCCAACGCGGAATAAGACGCATCGGGGCGTTGTTTCATTTTTAAAAACTGTAAATTCGAGTTTGTATGTGTAAATTAAGTGGATTTTTAGACATAACATCTTCGACAACGTACACAAGTGAAGGAAAGTGCCATATTGCCGTGAATTGCGATTTTCTGTGTTGAATCTAAAACTCCATATAAGCATCTGTAAAGTCTCCATTGCTTTACTGGGGTTGGATAAGGACTATGTATGACTTGACTGTGACGGACTTTACTTGACAATGACGGAAATAAATGATATAAAAATATAATAACTGAAGGCTCATAAGGCCGAAGAAGCCAGAGCCGTAAAACGGAATTAAAAAAAACGTCACCTCACTCTTACATTTTCTTTCGAATTGTGTGATTGTATTTTTCTTAGTTTCTCGTATTTCTTTGAAATATTTGTCGAAAATTGCTTCAAAACGTTCAACTCTTAGCGGACAGAACCGTTGTGTCAAATGTGCTGTACGGTCTCAACGCAATGTGCAAAGAAAATTACTGTCCGAGACAGCTGTAGTTCTGCGTCATCTTGCTTCTATGTGGATTTCATGTGTACGTTGTCATATTTCTCAGGATTCCGGTTAGAAAGCCTAAAACTAATACCACCCCATTAATTTAGAGATCATAAGGAACAAATTGACATAGGTTTCATTAATAAACGCGAGAATTTTTGGTGGGCCCATCCGCCACAGAAAAAGAAATGGTCTCCTTTAAGACACTTAACACTAGATAGATCTGATCGTTTTCAGTTATATCAAGTGTTAAGTAGTAGGAGTAACAAGGTCCTGAAAAAGTATTCTAAGCACCGTAAATATATAAATAAAATATATTCACTTCAGGCATGTCAACTCCTAATTTGTTAGTGTAGTGTTAGTAACCTATTATGCTTACATGCTATATTAGTCTTCTATGATGACTTAATATATCGAGCATTTTATTTAAATAATATTTCAGTGCAGCTATAACTTTCTTCACTTGTGACCTGTGTGTCTTTGTATGGGACCTTCTGGTCAATCAGCAAGCAGAACATATACAAGCATTATGTATATGTTCCAGTAAGGAAGATAATTATATTATAAAAGATAATTCAGGGTTACCTTTTCAATAATTCATTGGAGGCAATAAAGTATTACTATTATAGACTGGCCTGTTGGTCCAGTGGTAGGGAAGATAATTATATTTTAAAAGATAATTCAGGGTTACCTTTACATTAAATCATCGGTGGCAATAAAGTATTACTATTATAGACTGGCCTGTTGGTCCAGTGGTAGGGAAGATAATTATATTATAAAAGATAATTCAGGGTTACCTTTATATTAAATCATCGGTGGCAATAAAGTATTACTATTATAGACTGGCCTGTTGGTCCAGTGGTAGGGAAGATAATTATATTATAAAAGATAATTCAGGGTTACCTTTACATTAAATCATCGGTGGCAATAAAGTATTACTATTATAGACTGGCCTGTTGGTCCAGTGGTAGGGAAGATAATTATATTATAGAAGATAATTCAGGGTTACCTTTTCAATAAATCATCGGTGGCAATAAATTATTACTATTATAGACTGGCCTGTTGGTCCAGTGGTAGGGAAGATAATTATATTATAAAAGATAATTCAGGGTTACCTTTTCAATAAATCATCGGTGGCAATAAAGTATTACTATTATAGACTGGCCTGTTGGTCCAGTGGTAAGAAAGATAAAATAATTATATTATAAAAGATAATTCAGGGTTACTTTTACATTAAATCATCGGTGGCAATAAAGTATTACTATTATAGACTGGCCTATTGGTCCAGTGGTAGGGAAGATAATTATATTATAAAAGATAATTCAGGGTTACCTTTATATTAAATCATCGGTGGCAATAAAGTATTACTATTATAGACTGGCCTATTGGTCCAGTGGTAGGGAAGATAATTATATTATAAAAGATAATTCAGGGTTACCTTTACATTAAATCATCGGTGGCAATAAAGTATTACTATTATAGACTGGCCTGTTGGTCTAGTGGTAGGGAAGATAATTATATTATAAAATATAATTCAGGGTTATCTTTACATTAAATCATCGGTGGCAATAAAGTATTACTATTATAGACTGGCCTATTGGTCCAGTGGTAGGGAAGATAATTATATTATGAAAGTAATTCAGGGTTACCTTTTCTATAAATCATCGGTGGCAATAAAGTATTACTATTATAGACTGGCCTGTTGGTCCAGTGGTTAGTGACCTAGACTGCTAAGCCAGAAATCGTGGTTTCGATTTCCACCCGGGACAAATATGTGTGTGATGAACACGATTATTCGATGTGTAGGTGAAATTTTTCTATAATATGTATGTATTTAGAAATTTGGGATCAGATGGCAGTGTTTTAGTTGTCCCAAGGTATTTATTTAATTATTAAATATTTATTAGGGCACTATTCTGTTCAGTAGACCTATCTGTGAAGATCTTGACCAACATCAGCTGTTGAAGGCTGTTAAATATTTACACAGTAATAAATAATGTTATTACTATTTTACTCGTGGTTTCATTTTTAAGATTTCTTGCAATGACGGCACTGGTGGTTGTAGCCTATGAACGCTTGCAATGCAACGACCATCACTCGGGCATTGATTTAGAAAGTTTACCACTAATTTATTGATAGGGCTTCATGCTGTAGTTAGTCTCTTGAGAAAACTCATTCCACAGTCTCAGCATCAGAGATCGTAAAGTTTCTAGGTTGAATTCCCTTTCGATGTCGAGACGTCCGATGGTAGAAAGAACCTTTTATATAGATAACTCTTTATGGCACATCAAAGACATAAACTAAGAGTAAAAATTACATTAAAATGGAAATAGTACAAGTGACGCACTTATTGCTAAAAGCGATGTCTTCCTGACAACCGATGAATGAACAGAAAGATGGAGGTAGTAGGTGGTCTACAGAATAAAAGATAGCTGAATATACCAAAGGTACAGACGCCAGCACATCAAGCTACCCCAATCTGTCAAATTTCCCCAATTGGAAGTGAACCTTATGCTTATGTGATAAAGTTGAAAATCTATAAAATAAATTTGACAGACTGGGGTAGCTGGATGTGCTGGCGTCTTTACATTCAATGGCAAAAATTCAAATTTAATAAAAATCATTATAATACACATAATAATATTATTACATACATTATCTGTCTGAAAATCAACCTAAGATTAAGATTGGTTAGGACCTTTGTATCCTTGAAACCTATATATTATAATAACACAAGTGTAATTAGTTACCACAGATCCATTTACTCACGTAGAATAATATTAATCATACATATTTTAATTATGGCAGACAATACCTACTGTGTAAATAGTATTACATAGTACAGGTCAAATAACTGCAATGCGCTTGTAATTATTAATGTACCATATTGTTATTTTATAAAGTGCAGTTAAAAGTGAAAAGAGAGTGGCGGATTATATATTACCAGTGTGCAATTAATATAATTTTTTGTACTAAAGTTCTTTTAAAATTGCAATAAAATGTGAAATGTTGAAATGGTCCATTATTTAAAGTAACTTAGGTATCAATACTACACTATTAAAATTTTCAAAAGCTAATTTCTTAAGAGAGCAAAAGAAAGTGAATTGATAGTCCGTACAAATGTTTCCGAAACTATACTGTGTGGAATGAAGACTTTTGTACATAAAAATTCTTTTAAATGTGCATATAAACACCATAGAAAAAAAACTGGAAGACCTTGGAAATTAAATCAAATCACGAACAACTTACATGCAAAAGCTGTACCAAGTCTACTTGGGATTGCTTGTATATCAGAAAATATGAAAATAGATACTCAATTTTAGTTCAAATCAATAAATAGAATGACTAAAATGTTGGCCTATATTTAGCTCAACAACGGAGCATTGCTATTCAACGTGGCAATACTGCCAGCATTTCTGGAATGTTACCCACTGGCACGAATTTGGTATTCCAACCTATTTTTTTTAAATAAATAAATAAAAAAGGTTTTTATTCTAGACTTTTAAAGTAGACTTCAAAAAAGCGCTTGTAAATAGTCAGAACATGTTTGTAGTATTATAGTTGTATACATTATTATTTCTAGTAACATAGATATTAGGTACACATGTATTGATAGTATTAAAACATTAATAAAATTTATTTTATAACAGCAATGATATTTAGCTAGCTCGAATCAAGTTATTGTCAAGAGATTATGTTTAAGTTTAATTATCTAGTTTAAGTCTAATTATCTAGTTTAAGTCTAATATTTGTAATACATATTGGCAATGGTTCTGTCTATATTAAGGTGATATTATTATGACGGACCTTGTGTTAATAACGACGGTCGCGCTTTAATGCTACCACCGGATCCAATGCGCCCCAACTGAGAAGACCCAGCGAAACAAACTCAGCGGGTGTCTCTACTACCGGTTTCAACACGGCCCAGTTGAGACGCTCCGGCGAAACATACTCAATGGGGCATATACACGAGATTTGGTCCACTTACTGTAATTATTTAGCAGGCAAACACAATATATGCTCGATCGGTTGTCTGATTATTTATTTATTTTTGGTTTAATATATTAGAAAGAGAAAATAAAAACGTCAAAATAAAAGTAACATTAATCATTTTGAGACACAACCAACAGTTCTGAAATTCGTAGAATATTTAAATAATAGATAGTTTTATTACAGATAGTTCATGTAACATAAAAGATTACTCATATCTATATGGCTATAAGATCTCCAGCGGACTATGTGCAGGTAGATGCCGACCGCCAAATGTCTTTATCGTCAATGTAATCCTTAGTAGTGTAGTAACCCTTAGCCATAAGTTCATGTTTAATGTGTGACTTAAACTTATTATCAGGTAGTTTAGTTATATGAATAGGGAGCTTGTTATAAAACCTAGTACAATTTCCCATGAATGACTTTTTTGTTTTGCTAACTCTAAAGGCTGGTATAGCTAGTTTGTCCTTATTTCTTGTATTGACATTGTGCAAGTCACTCCGTTTTTTATATTTATCTAAATTTTTCCGCACAAACATTATATTCTGATATATGTATTCAGATGGAACAGTAAGTATATTTACCTCTTTAAAAACGCTTCGTAGAGACTCGCGACTGCCTAGAGTATAAATAGCTCGGACTGCTCTTTTTTGTAATACGAAAATAGCACTTATGTCAGCTGCTGAGCCCCACAGCAGAATACCATAGGACATAATGCTATGGAAATAAGCAAAATATACTAGTCTAGCAGTTGGTTCGTCTGACAATTGTCTCATTTTCCAAACTGCATATGAAGCTGAACTTAATTTGGCAGATAATTTTTCAATATGAGGACCCCATTGTAATTTTGAGTCCAGTGTTATTCCCAAAAATACGGTCGAAGGAACTAAATCTAAAACTTCGCCGTTAAGTGCAACCGTTGGTTTAATATGAGTCACATTCGGCAATGAGAATTTGATGCATTTGGTCTTTCCTGCATTCAAAAGAAGATTATTTGCCGAAAACCAATTTGATATGAGGCTGAGAGTTTTACTAGGTTCTATAAGATCCTTATCTTTCCTACTCACTTTAAATATGAGTGACGTATCATCAGCAAATAGAATTATGTCTGATACTTTCTCTACTAGATATGGGAGATCATTTATATAAACTAGAAATAAAAATGGACCCAAAATCGATCCTTGGGGCACCCCCATTTTGACAGAATGTCGTGTTGAATTTACCCCGTCTATTGAAACCAGTTGTTCTCGACCTGATAAATAGGACATTACAAGATCAAGAGATGTGCCAGAAATTCCATAGTATTTTAGTTTCACAATGAGCGTATGGTGGTCTACGCAATCGAAAGCCTTAGAGAGATCGCAGAAAACTCCCAGCGCATCCTGCGACCCCTCCCAAGCCTCCAATATAGACTTCATTAGTGTACACCCCGCATCCTGAGTAGAACGGCCCTTTGTAAACCCAAACTGCTTGTCATGCAATATCCCATTCATGTTAAAGTGCGACAACATCTGGCTGAGCATGAGCTTTTCAAATATTTTACTTAACGCTGGCAGTATAGAGATGGGTCGATAATTTGTGGCATTATTTGAACAACCTGATTTGAAAACAGGTACTACCTTACTGATTTTCATAAGGTCTGGAAAGACGCCATCACTTACACAGCTATTGAAGATGTTTGCAAGGATGGAAGCAATGTTTTGTATAACTGATTCAATTGCCATTACAGACAGTCCCCATAAATCCTCTGTGCCCTTTTTTTAATGCTCTTAAAAGCTTTTAAAATATCAGCATTTGTAACAAATCGAAAACTGAATTTGGGCACAATTGGTTTAATAGATTGTTTTAAAAAGATTTCAGCCACATCCGGTGACGACGGGAGGCACTTAGTAGTAACTAGAGGCATATTTGTAAAAAACTCGGCAAAAATGTTGGCAACGGTAAGTTTGTCTGAAACAAGTTCGTCATTAATTGGTATATATATTTAGAGATTATTTTTTAATTTAGAGTAGTTGGTGAACAATTCATAGCTTATATTAAGCTATTGTTAAAGAAAATATACGGATTGTATTATATATTATATATATATATATATATATATATATATATATATTGTAACCATTTAGTTAATTAATCATATTTATAATTTTTATTTATTGTTTTTCTTGTTTATTCATAATTTTATAGAAGTTAGTATTTGTTTTATAATAATTTATCTTATAGACTAGAATACTCTTTTCACCATAATACACGTTTTAACAAATCTTATAATAAGTTGTTTAATGGGAAGTCTTATTGCATAAGTCAATCTCCTCCGGACAACCTTACGACGGAAAAAAACCGACTTCAAAAACTAAAAAGTATAAAAAAAATATCTTAATAAAGATTTAATTTAATACATCACTTATAATGTAATATTAATGAAATAATATAATTTGAATGTGCTACCTATTGATAGGTTTGAAGTCGGTGCCAAGCCAAATGTAATAGTAGGTACCACACTCGCCGCGTGTTACTTTCAGCGGGATAGCTTCGTATTTCTACACAAACAACCCAAGCGTGCAGACGTCGTTGACGGTCGTCATATATTTTTATAATACGGTTTCATCTGTTTCATATTAATTCATATTGTTCTTTAAGTTTATTTACTTAGGTTAATCTTTAGTGTAGGATTTTCATCACAAAGTATGGAAGCTGTATGTAATATTAACTTTTATTTTGCTTAGGGCTTGGCACCGACTTCAAACCTATCAATAGGTAGCACATTCAAATTATATTATTTCATTAATATTACATTATAAGTGATGTATTAAATTAAATCTTTATTAAGATATTTTTTTTATACTTTTTAGTTTTTGAAGTCGGTTTTTTTAAACGAAGTTTTTTTTATTTGTTACTTTTTAGTGTCTAGCTATGGTTAGGACTTCGAAAGGTGCCGCGCGCCTCAAAACTATAGATCCCAACAAACGAGAACGGAAAAAAGAAACATCTTCCGAAAAAATGTTGTTCGAAACTCTTTTTCACGTTCTTGTGAGACAGTGAATGATCTAAAAGACCGTTTGTAAAGTAAGAAAAACTACATAAAATTACGTTCACTCTAAGAAAACTTGCACAGTACGAGTCTAGACTAGCTAAGATTTATGAAAGTCTGAACAGCAAGCGCATAGGTTAGGCCGTATTTATGACCATCTAGCTAACGAGTCTGTGTGCTGAGGGCTTATACACTAGATCTTATTATGAATCGAATGATCTTATGATCGAATAGCCATCTAGTCTGCTGAACAGAGGGTATGAGCCTATGAAGACTAGGTCTTATTAATGATCGATTAGCCAACGAGTCTACTGAGCAGAGGGCTGATAGCCTAGGTCTTATTTATCATTGATTAGATAATGGGACGGACTCGCCCGTGAAAGGCGGAATGTTTCTTTCCGTAGCAGCAAGTATTTGAGTTGATAGAATGGAAGGTAAATTGGGGTTTATTTTACATTTTACGCCTTTGGAAGTGTCTCTCGTGCAAACTATACAGTTAAGAACAAAAAAAAAATTTTTTAAACCTCAATATCATTTTCGAAGTCCTATCCATAGATACCCCACATGTATAATGTGTATAATGATTTTTTTTTAAATTCAGTTCTAAGTAAGTATAGGGAAATTTTATTGTTTGTTTTTCTATTTTTGTGTGAAAATCTTAATGCGGTTCACGGAATACATCTGCTGACCAAGATTCGACAGTATAGTTCTTATAGTTTCGGAAAAAAGTGGCTGTGACATACGGACGGGCAGACATACAGACATGACAAATCAAGAAGAACCTTTGTGAAAGACATTTGGGTACAGAACCCTTAAAATGGCAGCTATTCCGCATCAAACTAAAAAAGAATCACGTAAATCGGTTTACAAATCTCAGCGTAATCGGTGTACGTACAGACGCCAGCACATCCAGCTACCCCAATCTGTCAAATTTCTTTTCTAGATTTTCTACTTTATTACATAAGCATAAGGTTAACTTTCAATTGGGGAAATTTGACAGATTGGGGTAGCTTGATGTACTGGCGTCTGTACATAAAAAATACGCTGGTGCTAAAAGGTGCGCCTACATGCGCTTCCAAAAAAAAAGCTTAAAAGTGCGTATTAAACGCTAGTCATCTGAAATTGTTGTTTATGTTCATGCCAAGACACACTTGAACAGGATGAGTCTAGCTTGACTAGCTAAGATTTACAAACGTCTGTGCATCATCGACATCGTCCACTTAAACAAAAAATTTCATACAAAAATGTCCATAAAATCAAAACTACCGGGCCAATCTATATAAAATTTTTATGGGACCAAATGGCAACTATTCCGCATCAAACTAAAAAAGAATCACGTAAATCGGATCATAAATCTCCGAGTAATCGGTGTACATACATAAAAAAAAAAAAAAAACCGGTGAACTTGAGAACCTCCTCCTTTGGAAGTCGGTTAAAAAGAGCTGAATATTTAATATTTGCGGTGCGTTGTATAAGAAGGTATATACCAAAGTGTTGGTATATCTATAAATAAGATCTTTAAATTCATTACACGATATAGAATATAAAAACACATATAATCAGAGGGTCTAATAGTGTAGTTTGACTAAAATTTTGAATGTCATGTTGTTTAATCACGTCCAATCGCAATACGCAAAGCATTCCGCAGTCGTGCTTTTTGGACACCAAACAACTTTTCCTTAAATATTGAGTTAGTCACTTAAAATATGATTCGATGAATATGCTTGAGTTTCTGGTGTTTTATATGCATCGGAATCATAGCTTTATCTACACTCTACACGATATTTATAAGTTCATAATACAATAATGAAAATAACTAAGAATCCAATAGACTGCAAATAGGAGTAAAACTCGATACCCGACCAACGGACATAGACGGACCGGACGGAAGTCCACTAAAGTCGTGGAACTATAGTCCTACTGTAATTTTCATTTAAGTTTTGGTCACGTTGTACATTTTAACCTCAATATT
Source organism: Pseudoips prasinana (assembly GCA_951640165.1). Lineage (NCBI taxonomy): Eukaryota > Metazoa > Arthropoda > Insecta > Lepidoptera > Nolidae > Pseudoips > Pseudoips prasinana. The sequence continues at coordinate 15,252,583 of OX621239.1, forward strand.
ATATAAGTATAAATAATCCAAGAACCAATAAAACAATTCTTATTTTTATTACATCAGAAAATGAATCTTGAGAATACCAATAAGAGCATATTACGCCCACGATTCCCGCATTATTTTACAAACTTCTTTTCAATAATGAAAATGTAATACTGAAACGTCTCTAATTTGTCTAAGAGAATTTATTTTTTATCTTTGTAAGAAGAAATCCTGGGTTTAATCATATTTTAGTAGAAACTGTCGCCGCGTAAGAATAGATCTATTTAACGAGGCCTCATCAATTTAGGGTCTTAGGCAAGTGGCCAAGTGATTTGAATGTAATTAATATATTTTCAGAAAGTACAACTGTCCAAATGCTTACCACTGGTTTATCAATAAAGCGTTATTTGACTGATCTGATGGGCAAGATATCGACATTGATTCGATGTTATTCTCGGCTAATTATAATAGCCTAAGATCACGTTATTTAGCGAATGCTTTATACTTATTTGGCAGTTCCGAGAAGCGGTAAAATTATGAAAAGCAATTTCTATTTTAGATTCGGCTTAGAGTTCTCCACGGTGATTGTGTTGTACCACTTTTAAAGTGATAAGGCAACGCCGTCCCGGTGAGCGGACAACAAATGCGGATAGTAAAGAATGAGACAATTGTATTGTGAAGTGAGTTAATAAATTACTAGGATATTTTATTTTATTTATACAAATGCTACGTGTCATAGAACACAAAATATAGTACAAAATTATATTCCTTTTAATTCAAATTTAAAATATTTTTGACCTATAAACAGACTCGTACAGATAGTGTTGCAATTAATTTTTTTGGCACATAAACAGTAAGCGACTTTACTAGTCGCTTACTTTTTAAATTTATGCCATTACCTGCAATGTAATTTCTCCACAAACTAATAATATATTTACTGACATCAAACGTGGCTGACAGCGCATAAAAATAATGAACCGCATACTAGCTAACATGCTCGTAAATGGTTTATATTATATAGGGAGATTAGTGTTGTATATTCATAATACTTTCTAATGTCTAAGCTTAGATAGGTATTAAAAACCTACATTGAAATATAACTTTAAGAAATCTTAATTTTCATCCTTACTATACGACTTACGACAATAGGGCATTTTAGCACTTTTAACGTAAATACTTTTATGGAGACAATAGGTTGATAAATATACTCACAGGGATCTAAAATTACGGTTCTTTTGTCTCATTTACATGTGATTAAAATTATTTAACAGAAATAAAAATACATTTTTAAACGAATTTTAATCGAGGTAAAAGCTATTAAAATGCATGTAACCAGTCCTGATCCGCTAGGCAATATTGATTTGGAGCTTGTGACAAGTTCGACCGATCCTGTAGTTGAGCAACCAGAAACTCACTACAGCAGGATAGCGCTAGTATGGTATGGTTGCTTTTAGCAAACGTAACAAAATATGATATAAAAATATATGCAACGGCCGCGCCATTGAAATTGAACTTAATTGAGTCTCATCGTGAGTCACTATTTATTTAAGTGAATTGACCTAGTCAATCTCCTGTGCACATTACACAAACTGAACCACAAAATAAAGCTAAATAGTTCTATTTCGTGGTGTACGCCAGAATCGGGGCATTGGCACTAATACTTAAATAACATCTACTAAACAAATTGTGCTGGTTTATTTCGTGTAAACTGTTATTTCATTGGGGATATTAACACAATATCGGATTATCTTTAATAACACGACTGATGATAATTTGTCGGAAAGAAATATAATCATATTAAAGTTAATTTTATAATTAACCTAGTAACTTGATGATTAAACTAATAACCTAATGGTTAGAAATCTCCCAACTCCAACTATAATAACATCATTTTGGAAAGGAGCTGATACCGATATCAACCAAACATAGCTGACACCCACCACAAGGAAACTTGCTTTCAAATGATAAAAACCGCATCGAAATCGGTCCTTCCGTTTCAGAGCTACTATGACAGACCCATACACTGACAGACATCGACGTCAACATTATAACACCCCTCATTTTGCGTCGGGGGTTAAAAACATATAATAAATCGAGTAGGTACTCATTGTCACAATACTACTGTCTAAAAAACATTTAACTGACTTAATCTATGATCCTTAGTTTGTAGAAGCCAATCGAACCACGAAGTGGGGGTATTTTTTGACGCCATTTAGTTTATAGTATTAGTTTCAGTTAATTATCTTTTACGTGTGTATATGGTTAGTTTGTTAAGTATTAGTAATTGGTGTCCATGATTATTTACATATACTAGAAAAGGAATCATAAAATATTAACATTCTTAACTCAAATAAACCCGCAATAAATTCACATCCAATAATTAGTCAAGTAAGTCAAACGCAACATAATTAACTATGAAACTTCAAAGCACAAAAGCGTTACAATATTTAATGTCTCGCATACTGTACGTATATTAGATAGGTATTAACCGACATAATAAACTAGAAGCCGCCTTCGTAGTACATACATACAAATAATAAACACATTCATATTTTAATAAACATACAACGCAACACCCTTTATTAATATAACGTCATGATCAAAGTAAAATATTTAAATGATGGTGCTACGAGATGAATAACGCGTAACATCGTAGCATAGCAGTGCTACGATGTTACAACACTACTACGTGACTACACTACAACTACTACGATATCAAACAATATACTTTACCGTCAAAGACCAACTAGTACTTACTTATCGTATGGGCAGTGGTTACCCTAGTGTCAGAGTGGTTCAAGCCGCCCAGTAAGCCTCTGACATGGCTTAACGACTGTTGCTTAATGGATACAACCGGGACCGCGGCTCAACTTGCCCACCGAAGCACGGGGACGCTCAGAAACTAAACCACTTTCACGGTCACCCTTCTATGGACTGATCGCGAGCCCTCTGGATCTCGGTATCGAGCAGACGTGTGCAGAATCTACGCAATTTTAAATTAAAGTAAAATAATTTAAATATTACCAAAAATTATACGGAGAAAGTAATAGGAGTGCATAAGTAGTGAAGAGATTGATGTACGACGGTAGCTGCCCCAACAACGGCACCGCCCACGGGTGAGAGCATTACACCCATATTTTCATCAAAATTATTTTTCGTCAAGTACCAGGAGCACAGTTTTACTTAGAGCTTATTAAAGCGAAAACACATGTGTTATTTCAAGCTCCTTTCTAATTGTAACTAGTGGCGTAGTGGCGCAGAACTAAAGGATATATCTACATGTCCGAAGTTCAAACCACCAATGTTCAGGAATGACTTTTTGTGGATTATTATAGGATATTTATACTTTGGCTTTATTACTTTCAACATATATACCGATATTAAGCATCCTTCGAAATAAATTTTATAGAAACCAAGATCTGGTACATAATCTAAAATAATATGCCATCCGATAAGGAACCAGAAAACTCTAATGTCACTAGGAGGCTCAAGAGTAAAGATAATGATGTTCCCAACGTTGAACTTAAAAAGCTCCTCTGTGACATTCAGAAAAAAACAAGAAGCTGAATTCCGAGCTTTAAAAGAGGATATGGAAGCCATAAAACACCAAAATATTGAGTCTCAGACATCGTTGAAATTTCTATCTAGCCAGTACGATTCCTTACTAAAAAAATTTGCTGCGGTCGAAAAAGAAAATTCTATTCACATAAACCGTGTAAAATCGCTGGAATCTAAGGTTGAGCAGTTAGAAAGAAGCCTTAAATCGTCGTCTATTGAAATTCGTAACATCCCCCTGGCTAAACCAGAGACAAAAGAGGACTTAAAAACTCATGTTATGCGCCTTTGCGGAGCTGTAAACCAAACGATCCAGGAAACTGAAATCCGTGATATTTTCAGGATTAGAACTAAAAAAGACCCTGGACCTATCATAGTAGATTTCACTACAGCCCTACGAAAGGAAAACCTGATTAAATCCGTGATAAGCTTCAATAAAGATAAGGGGAATGAAGGAAGAATCAATACTGGCCATCTTAAAATTCCAGGGAACCCTGTTCCTGTTTACGTGTCGGATAATTTAACCAGCAGGACTAGACGTCTGTATCAATTGACCCGGGAGTTTACAAAGACACACCATCTGGCGAGCTGCTGGACTGCATTCGGCAAGGTGTTTATGCGACTCAAAGAAGGACAACCTCCTATCCGCATAGACTGTGAAGATGATATAGCTAACATTAGCTCACAAAAATGACTAGAATATGTACCAAATAATATTACTTTAGTTTTTATATTTTACTGTTCTAATTATGTTATACAACAAAAACTTACATACTCACACTTTCAATTACTCAACACCCGCATTATACATAAAACACGCTTACATGAACGTTACTTTATTTTACGCCCTGACAGCATACAATTTTCTGCGTTAATATTATTTTACAAAACCAAATTCAAGCAATCCAATCAAATATTTTTCCAGTTTATGTATTGTATATTGGTTCGTACTATATATTTATATCACATTAATTTCATTAACATTGCTGGCGAACCTAATTTATGCAATGTTAAAAACTTATTCACTAAAATTCGATCTAAATAATACTCAAATGAACAAAGATTTGGATGGTTTGACATTGGCCAGCAGCACCGCATGTGAGGTGGAAAATATCACTACTTAGGTGCTTTATCCAAGTAATAAGTCACTTAATGTTATTGTTCAGAATATTCGAAGTATTCATTGTAACTTTCCGCATTTTCAAACATTATTACATAGCTGTAATGTCTACTGGGATCTTCTTATATTGACCGAATGCTGGCTACACAATAATGATTGTGTGCCCGAGTTAGATGGTTATAATTATGCGTTTACAAAAAATAATAAGTCACTAAATGAGGGTGTTGTGGTATACTACAAATCGGCACATAGCTATATTATATCGGAAGAGTTACTCGTGGATGCAAACTGTCTTATTATAAAAATTAATAGTAGTACTGTTATTCTTGCTATCTATCGTCGCCCAGGAGAAAGAAACACTGCAAATTTTTTGGAATCACTTGATAGTTCACTCTCCAAATTATCCGCATTTAAGAATGTTATTATAACAGGTGACATAAACCTGGATATATCAGCAGAATCCAAAGATGGTAGAGCTGAAAATTATTTAAATCTTTTGGCAGCACATGGTATGTTACCTGCTCATTGTTTACCTACTCACACACACACCTAAAAATTGAGATGTAAAAGTAATAATTACGAAGAATTGTTCATAGAGTGTAAAATGTTGCCAGTACATGAAAAAGGATTACTACTAGTAGCGTTGGAACATTATGGTTGTAATGATTACAAGCTCATAACGACGCACCTTAGGCCGCGCAGGGTAAGGCAATGTAAAATATTTGAGGTGCCCACTTGCAATAATTATTATGGCCAAAGATGTAATAAGTTTTTGGTTCCAACCATATTCAATAGTTTGCCTTCGGACATTGAAAGTGGTTCGGTTTCGAAACGGTCATTTGGGCGAAGAACGGCGGAATTCCTCCGGAGCGTTGTCGGTGAGAGCTTATCCTTGCCTGTACCATAGATATACATATGTACTCGTATGTATGTATGACTGTGTATTTGGACGAATGGAGATTCTCGCTGACAGCGTTTTCGGAGGTTTTGTTGCTTTCTGGCTAAATGATTGTTTTGGGCCCGAGTTCCTTTCGGTGTCTAGGATGTTAGATGTCAGGCACATGGCTTGTTGAATGTGGTGGGAACTAAAAAACTGCATAGCCTATAACGCTATAATATTGGTTAATTATATAATGCACATAAAATATTTAATAATCTAACTCAATTTATTTAAAACTTTTAATTGTTTTTATTATTTCTTAATTAGATATATATTTTTTTTTCTTGTTTCGCTTGTGTTTATTTTGTTTCTTTATATTACCTAGATACTACACCAAATAATGTATTTGTTGTAAGAAATATGTAAAAAGGGAGCTACATCTGCCAACAAACTGTTTTGCAGTTTGGCAGAGGTATCAAAAAGTTTGTAAAGGATTTAATTTAAAATGAATAAACATTTTTTCATTTTCATTTTTAATTTCACCTGCCTTGACAATGTCATCCTTAAGACTAAATCTCCCGCGAAGTGTTTGGTAGTACACTCCACCATTACAGACCACTACAGTGTCATTTTTAGCCTGCTTACGCTACCTAGCAGTCCAAAACCTACTAGAGTAATTAAAAAAGTAGATTATGAAGCCCTTGACGCTCATCTCACTAAGCTAGACCTTGACTCAATACTATCGATGACGGATGTCAACGAGGCTGTGCTTTTTCTCATTACTTACTTAAATAGTAAATAAGACATCTGCACTAAACTATCAACTATCCCCAGACGTCAGCATATTCTTAAACCTTGGATCACAAAAGGCATGTTAAGGTGTATGAGGAATAGGGACAAACTATTTGCGAAGACAAAGAAATACCCAAAAAATGAAGTATACTAATTAACCTATGTTCGCTATCGTAATTTCTGTAATTCACTAATCAAAAATGCTAAACGAGAATATGAAAAACCTGAAATCAATAACGCTAAGTATAATACTAAAAAGCTTTGGAAAGTTATCAAAAATATTACATACACAAACAGTATTAAAACCCCAACAACTCATCTAATAACTAATAATAACCCTAAAGAGTCAGCAAATTCAATTAACCAATATTTTGCTAATGTTGGAAAGACCTTAGCAAATAAATTAACGGTATCTAACTTTCCGACCTCTCTTGAATCCACTAATAACGTAACTCAAACACAATCATTTGTATTATCTCCAGTAGATGCGGATGAAATTAATTTAATTATATCACAACTCAAAAATGAATGTGCCGCTGGACTAGACGGCATTTCTAACAATTTAATTAAAAGATATAGGACTATCCTAATTGAACCGCTCACATATATTTGTAATTTGTCTTTCTCTACAGGTACTTTTCCAGAGGCATTCAAAAGAGCTCTTACTCACCCAGTCCAGAAAAATGGGGACAGAGGCTGTGTCAACAATTACCGTCCAATATCTATCTTACCAGCTCTTTCTAAGATCATTGAGAAAGCTGTTAACAAAAGACTTGTTAATTACTTAGAAACGAAAAATCTTTTATCCAAGTCACAGTTCGGTTTCCGTAGAAACAGATCGACTGATGACGCAGTTCACGAACTGACAAACGCTATTGTAACCAGCTTGGATAGGAAGGAAAACGTAATAGCTATATTTTTAGATTTGGCCAAAGCATTTGACACGGTCTCTGTCCCGCTACTGATTGATAAAATGGAACGTTTGGGTGTACGTGGCACACAAAGAAAATTCTTTGAGAGTTACCTCACAGACCGCTCACAGTGTGTTCAGTTAGGTGGCGCGCATAGTGATGAGCTTTCTATTGACGTAGGAGTACCACAAGGTACCATTATTGGGCCAACACTATTTTTAATTTTTATCAACGATCTTTGCCAATCTCAGTTGCCTAATGGGAAAGTTATCACATTTGCAGATGACACTGTCCTAGTTTTTAGAGGTGAATCCTGGGCTGACACATATAGATGTGCACAGAATGGTATGAATCGCGTTACTGGCTGGCTTAACGACAATCTTCTTACTTTGAATGTTGACAAGTCCAAGTACATAGCATTCACGTTAAAGAATAACAGTAATCCTAATGCACATATACCTATATTTGCACATTTCTGTTTGAATCACCAAAATACAACCAATAGTTGCACCTGTAAGGAACTGCAATCAGTAGACACTGTTAAACATCTGGGTGTTATAATTGACAAAAACTTAAATTTTAAAGCTCACGTAACTTTATTAGCAGCCAGAACTAGAAAATTGATATACATTTTTAAGAACCTACGTCACGTCGCGGATACTCAAATCCTAAAAGTAACCTACCTTGCATTATGCCAAGCTATTTTGACGTATTGTATTACATCGTGGGGCGGTACTGCTAAATCAACCCTGATAACGTTAGAACGAGCTCAAAGAGCAGTTCTAAAAGTGGCAATGTTCTTGCCTATTCTACACCCCACGGCTGAACTATACCAGAAGTTCAATGTCCTAACGGTACGACAGCTTTTTATTTCTGGTATGGTTCTCAAATGTCACTCTGAAACTTATTACGATCCGCTAATGAACGCAACAAAACGCCGCAAGCACATAATTTGCCAGGGCTGATACAATATACAGAACGACTCTTTCACACAGATTCTATTGCTATTTGGGCCCATATCTATACAACAAAATTAACTCTATTCTTTCCATTTACTTCTTGAATAAATTCAAATTAAAAGTAAAGTTAACAGCGTGGTTGCAGAATTTATCATACAATGATACTGAAAACCTGATAACTATGTCGATCTAATTAAATATAGTACATCATAAGTAAGCTAAATGGACAAACAAATACTCACTTACAAATTCTCACTTGCACACACTCACAAACACACACACACACACTCACACTACACAAACATTGTAATTAGTAAGTTTCATTTTTATATATAGTATATTTAGATTAAGTGCATAGTATTTTCAATAATTTGTAATTATCACCAAGATGTGACCCAGAGGTGGGAGCCTGGTGATCTGTAACACAGGTCTTACCTACTATAGACGCCAGTCTCTCACAAAGGTATGATAGGTATTTTGTTCACTGTATTTCTTTACATAATACTCGCATGTATACCAAACCTTTGTGAAAGACATAAATAAATACATTATTATTATTATTCCAACTTATTTATTTATTTTCATATTTAATACATATTTATTCTTATAAAATCGATATATAAAACAATAATATACAAATAAATACGTAAAAAACAGAGCTCCCCCAGGGCGACAGAGTGAGGAATTAATTTATTATTATTATTATTAGTTGCTTCCAGGCTTCTAGCCAATCACTTACGGAGCGGTGAGAGCAACTGGCCTTGAGTGCCTCTACCAACCAGTTAAAAATATAATTAAAAATACCAAGAATTTAAAACATTATATATGCTACTGTATAATTTTAATTCAATTTAGTTATTTAATAATATTTATAACTATTATTAATTGTTTTTCTTGTTTATTTATATTTTTTGTAGAAGTTAGTATTTGTTTTATAATATTCACCTATAACAATATGTAAGAATAATAAAGACTAATTTACTACCTATAGAGTATATCTAAAAATGTTGTGTTTACCTATAATAAGATGCGCAATTAGAATTAAGTTTAAATGTATACTAGTATCTGTAAGTGAAATATTGTTGCGTCTGTTGGTAAACCTAATAAATAAAATAAAATGAAATATACTATATTTGACGGTTAGGTTATCAAAATTATATATTTAACTCACAAAGATTTGTCCTGGGTGGAGATTAGACCCACGACCTCCAACTTAGCAGTCAGGTCAGTCAGTCACCAACCAAAAGTGTTTTGTAGTTGCTTTTTATTTTATTTGAGTCAGCACGGTTGGTGGGATAATCTTGTGAAAAACATTCATGAACTATACTGATTAAACTGGCTATATAACACAAAAAATATAACTCAAAACTAGAAAATCATAAATTTGCTGCTGGCGGCAATCGAACCTGCACTCGCTACCGATACAGGGCAAGTACCCTGCTGTTATGTTACGTAATATTCACACTGGCAGATCAAATTTAGGATTCCATTGCTGAAACCCTCATGGAGGTTGTAGGTATTATCCATCAGCTTCGTTACTTAACCTTCCTTTGCTTAAAACCCTTTAAGAGGATGTAGAGAATTTATGAATTTCTAGTTTTGAAGTTAGATTTCTTCTTTGCATTACAGAAAATGTTATAAAAATAGTATTTATAATTTTAAATTCATCCTTCTTTTCATCAAGGGTAAAAATATAGAATACGGTGGAAATACTATATACGTTTAGGGCAACCGTGGTAATGTTACTTATTTATATTATACTTCGAGAATCAAGAAACAATCAAGCAGACCCCATAATGAACACACCGATGGTTAAAACCAAAATCAAACCTGTTCGTCTCATGCACAAACTCTTAGACACCGAGAACGTCCAGTAATAGTTTAGGATAAAGTTTTACGCATCATTCCACTTAATTATAAATAGACCACAAGCCCATCCAATGAGTCTGCAAATCCCAACTTTTAATAAACCTTCAAACAATTAATTACAAAGTTCTCCTAAAAACCAGTAACTACATTAACCCCAAATTATTTAGTGCTAGCTATAACACAAAAATACCCTTTTCATTACGAGGCATCTAATTTAAGGCTCGAACAAAAACATGACAAACGATCGTACGCCATTGTTTCGTGGGTTTAACAACTCCCCTCTTAGGCTTGCTACAGACTATCAAACTCCCTTGACGAAACTTATTCAGAAAAACAAGATCTCATTTAATTAGAGTTAAGGATTCTACGATGTAAGAAATGGGTCCAGTCTCTCAAATTACTGGAAAAGTTTACGCTGTTTCCTTAACGACTGTGTTTTAGCGACGCGGTTCCGAAATTGCGTTAATGTTCTCGTGCGGACAGATTTTTATAAGTTAAGTAAAAGTGCTATTTTAATAATGAGATGATTTAGAGTAACGTTCCAGGGGTGAATTTTGATCTGGTGAATTTATTTAATAGTAGCACATTGACACCTTTGCAGGTAGATAAGGACTAGAATTTATGCTTTACATCTACATACTGCCTTGAAGCTTGAAGTTGTTCCTTGTGGTGTTAGCTATACCGCTATAGTCTTGCGGTGCTTGTTGGTGTTTTACAGGTAACCCTGTATAGTACAGACGCCAGCAAATCTAGCTACTCCTACAGCTTACACTACTACCACCAGACGCCAGCAAATCCAGCTACCCCTACAACTTACACTACTACCACTACGATATCAAACAATTACTTTACCGTCAATAATTACCAACTATAATTAATGCCTTACATCTACTGCCTTGAAGCTTAAAGATGTTGCTTGTGGTGTTAGCTGTACCTCTATAGTCTTGTTGGTGTTTTACAAGTAACCCTGTATAGTACACACGCCAGCAAATCCAGCTACCCCAATCTGTCAAATTTCGTTTATAGATTTTCAACTTTATCACAATAGCATAAGGTTCACTTTCAATTGGGGAAAGTCGACAGATTGAAGTAGCTTGATATGCTGGGGTCTGTACATAATAGATATTTACAGATTTTTTAGATTTTCAAGGAGTAAGACAAAGATAACATCACATTTATATTTTTACTAACGTCTTTTTTATTTTAATTTTCATTATCTCCAAATATCTATGGTATGCGAAAAAAATAAGATAAGATAAGATATATTCACGTCATTGCACACCATTTACAGAGAATTGTTACAAGATTAAAATAATATTGACTAAAAAGGTACAATAGGAGGTATTACCGCTTACAGCGATCTCTTCTAGGTAACCTTCAGTTGGATTGTATTGTATGGAATTATAGTAGGGGCAGTGTATGATGTAAAAATGTATGGAAAAAAACGATACTATCAAAGAATCCTCATGTTATTTGAACTATTTTGACTTCTCATCATAACGATATAGCGCAGGATGCCTCTAATGCTTCAGTTGCCAATAGAGGCGAGCAGGAGCTCAATTAAAGCCCTTTGGCAAATAATGCCACATACTATGTAACCTGCGCCGTAGGGAATAATGTACCATTGGCGTTTGAACTGGGCACCAAGGCCTTATCTAAAATTTATCTTAACTACTGCACTGGGCGTGCAGCCAATATCAATTATCGTTTTTGTGTTTCAATAATTAAATAAACTTTAACATTTTGTGCATAGCAACCGCGCGTTATACTTTGTGTTACTGCCTAAAAAAAAGCAAAACAAAAAAGTTTGTTTTGTTAATAGCAATAGCATATTTCCAAAACATACATCTAAAAGTGCCAAATAAGCATGATCGAATACATGAATAAGTTCGTAGCAGCAAATTGGAAAACACATTTTTTTTCTTAATGTCACATACATTCGCGCGCATAAAAAGATTCACATTAGAGTTCGGCGGATTGAAAAATATTTCTTGTTCCATAAAAGTTGAACTGATGTATGAAATAAGCTGTTGCCGTGTATTATTTCATAATACCAAGTTGCCAAACAAGCACTGGGACTGGTAAGCAGTAAATCTGATCATAAACTTAAAATCTTTAAGAATCTACAAAATTTTTGACTCCTACCACAAATTTGTTTCACTACCTTTAAGTGTACTGTCAAAACACTGACAAAAATACTCATATGCATCCTACTTTAATTTTATTGTATTGTTCAAGAGAAACTCAATTGCCTTGATTAAAGTTAGTCAATCCCAAGCATTTTTGTCCGAAATTTTATAATATTTTTTTTTACTAGTTCTAAATATGTTTACCGACAATTGTCTGATATGATCTTGCATCATCTTCCTTGGCGAGGCCATTGTCCAAGAGTGGAAGTCTTGTGGTTGATATAATGATGATGACGTCAGTTACCTACTCCATAATAACAATTCTGTTTAACTTTTATACGGACAAAACAAAATGGAAACTAGGTAATAGAATTACACGTCGTAAATGTTTTATCTATTTCGAGACCTAGTAATTACTTATTTTGAATCAAACACTTTAGTAACTAAGCTAAATACAGATTTATTATTAACAAAACGTATTAATCTCAATCTGAATTTGTATAACTACGAAACAAACGTTGTCTGAATTTCAATTAAGTATTGAAATACAATGTTTCAACTACTAACTGAGGAAGCTATGAAAAACTCAACATCAAAATGGCTTTAAAACAAGTATAAAGAAACCTTGGAGATTCTTCTGGAAGCTGGACGGAGACAAAACGGGACAAACAAGGGGCTGCGAAGACTTATGATGCTTAAATATAACGCAAAATACGTTACGACGTATATTCATATTGATGACTAGCTGTGCCCGCGACTTCGTCCGCGTGTTAATTAGTTTATTTCGTTATTTTTAATCCAAAAGACTTTTTCTAAAATAAAAGTAGCCTAAGTTACTCCTTATTACATCAGCTACCTGCCAATAAAAGTCCCGTCAAAATCGGTCCAGCCATTTCAGAGATTAGCCGGAACAAACAGACAGACAAATTTGTAAAAAATGTTGTTTTGGTGTATGTACTCTATATATATTCATATTAATGTAGTAAAAACCGGTTATTAACCGGGTATTTCAGTATTACAAACAGACACTCCAATTTTATTTATTTGTATAGATGTATGGATAATTAATTAGAGCTAAATTTATAATGAATGAATTCATTTTATAATAAATGTTCTTTTTCGATCTTTTTGGCAGGAGTACAAAAGCAAATAGGGTACCTTTAATCCGGAAACAACTGCTGTTCCCAAGACGAAATGTGAATGTAGCCGCGGTTTGATAGCTTATAGCATAGCGTTTTAGCTCTAAGTTCAAGTTCTTCTAAGTAAAAGCATTAACATATAGAATTATACAACATAATTACTAAAAACATTTTTACAGTTAAATAGAAAAAAAGAAACCACTGAGTCAATTGGGTGTGTAGAAAGAAAATAATAAGATAAAAATAACATATATTTATTCACAAATTCTTCCCTTTAGGTAATGTATTAATAAAGGCTTTTCTTATTTTACAGGAAAATCACAAACAACTTTATTTTGTAAAGAGTTATTGTATACTAGCTGTGCCCGCGACTTCGTCCGCGTGTTAATTGGTTTATTTAGTTTTTTTTTGTAAAATAAAATACTTTTTCTAATATAAAAGTAGCCTAAGTTACTCCTTATTACATCAGCTACCTGCCAATAAAAGTCCCATTAAAATCGGTCCAGCCATTTCAGAGATTAGCCGGAACAAACAGACAGACAGACAGACAAACATTGTAAAAAAAAATATTTTGGTGTATGTACCGAATATATATTCATATTAATGTAGTAAAATCCGGTTATTTCAATATTACAAACAGACACTCCAATTTTATTTATTTGTATAGATATATATTATTGTCGAATAAAATTAATGTCTTCCTGGTAAGGGCGGCCAGTCTCAATGGAGACTATCCATCTGCCCGGGACATATAATAGTGCGCAAGTGTGTACGCAAGTATAGGAGCATTTCCTATTCCATACCTCTTATGATCCGATGGAAAGAGTTTAAGAGAGAGAGAAATCTAACATATCAAAAATCCTTAGTGTATTCTTAAGTTATCTTATGAATGAATGAGATAGGCTCATGAATGAAATAATAGTGTATAACAATTCTAATTTATTATTATTTCAGCTATAAGTGTGTCACGACCATTTGCGATTCCACGAATGGTCGTAGTAGAGTTGTAAGTTATTGTGCCGGTGACTTGTTTAGAAATACGCTGTTTTTATTTTCGCTATCATTTTGACAACCTTTGTAACGGAAATATATATTGAGGTAAATATACAAGGCGCTCAGTGGTGACGTATACCTTATATTAGAATATCATCACCCCATCTCATCCCATGGGGGCGTAGAAGTCGACCCGAGGGAATATCTAGCAGAAAACGGGCAGCGGCTTCTTTCTGAGGACTATGATCATCATACTGTGATCGCCAACCCGTCTGCTAAGCGTGGCAATTATGGCATATTCCCCCAATATTGTTGTTGGGGGAGGGTTTTGTTCAGCAGTGGACTTTTTAAGCAGTTATGTGGAAATATACATTATATCTACATCTGCATTTTTGTTTATTTTAATATTTGTAACTAGCCTAGACAAAGGTTTTACAATAAAAAGCGCAAAGTCGGACTAGGTTACTAGGCTATAAGAGTTAAGAGCCGCCTATAGACGTAAAAATGTTACCTAATTAGTAATTACTTAGTTAGTTATGTTTTATTACTGAATTAGTCGTAAAACCGAACGAAATAACTTAGTTTGTGAGGAACTGTTACAAATGAAAGAAAACTGAGCTATGTAGAAATAACGTTAACTCTAAATTTACTTTTACTCTGACTTTTCTTTCTTTTTAGAGCCTATGCACACAACGTTTTTTAGCGCGCCGTCGACGCGCGTTAGCATTGCGTGTGTATCGATACAGACGCGCCGGTGCCGCGCGTTAGTATCGCGTTAGCATCGCGTCGATGGTGCGCTTTTATCCTACGGAGCCGGCGACAATTATTTATGCGTAAATTTAATTACAATAAACTAGATGTAGGAATTTGTCTCAGTATACTAGCTGAGCCAACTTCAGAAGCAGTGCAAATGCTTTTTAGTTTAGTTAAGTATGTAATATTATTGTATTTTTATTCACGGAGCTGATATATCTGTGGACAAAAAGCTCCTTAAATAAATAAAAAACAAAAAAAAATCCTACGGAGCAGTTTGTTGTCGTGTGTATCGATGCAAACGCGCGGCACCGACGCGTCCGTATCGATACACACGCGTGTTAGCATCGCGTTTGTATCGAAACAAATGCGCGTCGACGGCGCGCTTTTATCCTACGGAGCAGTTTTTTGTCATTTGTATCGATATACACGCGCGTTAGCATCGCGTCTGTATCACTACAAACGCGCGTCGACGGCGCGCTTAAAAAACGTGGTGTGCATAGACCCTTAACATCACGTTTACAGTTAGCCTAGGAGGGTTTCACTGCTTCACCGTACAATAGAGGTGGGCGGGGCTCCAGCCGTCTAGTAAGTAAAACTACAAACTAAGGCTGGTTAGCTAAGGCATGTTGGTCTAGTGTTTTGTGACCCAAACTGCTAAGCGAGAGGTCGTGGGTTCGATTCCCACCCGAGACAAATTTTTGTGTGATAAACACCATTCTTTTTTCTGAGTATGGGTGCAATTTTCTTTAAAATGTACATAAGTATTTAAAAATATATAAGTATGTTTTTCAGTTGTCTGGTTGCCATAGTACAGGCTTTACCTAGTTTGGAATACAATGGCAGTGTTAGTTGTCCGAGATATATAAAGATATTCTAAATACTCAAAATCCGATAGAACAGCTACCCGACACAACCAAGCAGAGATACTACGGAGGACCAACCGCTTTACATGCTGTTCAAGGCTCAGGTGTCTTATGCCGCAAACATTTAGACTCTGGCCTACAGGGTGTTTTTCTTGGTAAAATATCTCAATCACACTTTTTGGTTCGGCCCAGGCTTCAACGCAGCATCTCAGTAACAGAGCTAGTAAATGCTACAACTAATCCAAGAAACTCTTGAACAGACTCACTATGTTCCGGTTTACCTGTGAAATAGCTCGTTATAATATACCTTTAAATAACTAATAATAAACTCAAACAACAAACGAATCTATTTATATAGTACACATAGAAAGCCTTTCCACGAATCCATCAAACGATGTTATACACAGAATTACAGCATATAACGTTACATTTCACAACAGCGACTCGCTTTTGATAATGGGTTGTTTGATATTACAATTCCAAAATATGTGTATAAAAAGAACTCACGACGCACTCGACATACAAAGTAAAGGCTTGTCTAGTTTATGTAATTTTACTAAATCGATTTGGACTCGCCGTCAGCTGTGTGGTTTTCGTACTAAAAAGAATAAAAGGGCCACCCCATAACGTAAGTGTCGTATAAGGCGACTAAGGGATACACCAGCTGGATGATAGCTACCACCTAACTGCGCATGCCAAGCGCGGTGACTACGGCCAACCCCTCCAAATGGCAACGTTATAGAAACCTTTGTTGGAGGCCTATATTCAGCAGTGGACGATATCAGGCTGATGATGATTTGGACTCGCGTTTACACTTGCAACACCTAGCACTTTTAGAACGTATATTTCGTATGATGCCATGTTTTAATTTAAAACTATTAATTTTACACCTTCTACGTAGTGTCATGTTACAAACTCTAGTATATATATTACGTAGGTATACTCGTACTGTTTATTCGTTATTCTTTACCCTGACACTCTACAGTTTTACCACATCTGTTTCTCTCCGCATCACCCTAAAACAAGTATAAAATATCTTTGACATTAAGTCCACCTCTGTACAACAATTAAATAGTTTTTAGTTTATTTATTTAAAGCGACTTTTACGCACAGCGTATGTCAGTTCCATCGTCTCCTAATCAATAGAATTTTCACAAAACATGGTCCATGAAATTGAACAAACCCATCGCATCATCACTATTTGGTTGGGATAGAATATTATGGAATATGCCCACATCGGTTCTGTTCAAATTCAGGGACCTTATAAAATTGTTTGTACTAGACTCATATCGAACACATTCCATCAATAAATTTTGTAGATCCTCGAGAAATCCACATTTCTCACAAATGGTTAAAGATCTTTTTCATCATAAAGGCAAATTTTTTGCATGGAATGTGTCCAGATCTGAGTCTAAGAACAGCAAAAATCAGTTTTCTACTATGAAAAAGATAATACACATAAGTTGTTATATGCGATTAATCCTCCTCTTAAAGAAATCATTTGGAGTAAAGTTCTAGTTCTAAAAAGTAAGTGACTTAAAATATAAACGGTCCCAAACCATTTCCAATGAAGCTATACTAAATCCGTTCCAGTGGGCAACGTTCCCAGAATGCTGACAGTATTGCCAAAATAGATGCCTACGTGTTAACCTAGATATACAATGCATGCGTCAAATCAAGGAACAGCTGTTACTTTATAAATATACTAGCGCTCAGTTACCTTAAGGGAAACCGCAATTATGTTAAGATATTTATAAATTTTAATTTTATTAATATTAAAATCAATTTCTTTAGCCATAAAATTAATCCTATCTTATTTTCGTTGAAACGGACAACGTGCAACGTAACGAAAATGAAAATTAGGTAAATTATAAGTTAAAATATTTTACGGGATGATCTAACACATACTTTTTAATAAAATATTAGTTGGTAATATTATATATATAGTAGTTGAGTTTTTATTTTAACTCGTATAACATTTGTTATTACAATAATAAAAATTTAAAATGAGTTCTAATGAGCTCCATCTTCTCAGTGAGGAACCTGTCCGAAAGAGCTCATTAGAAATTATGTCTCTATTCATAGAATGCTTGCTAGGAGTGCTTGCTTTGACCGTGCTAGCAAAAAGTATACACATTTAATGTCAGTATATTTGGTGCCAGAAATATTGACCACTTGACGCATATAATTTTTTTAATTTATTTTAGTAAATAAATAACAAAACATATAATAAAATAAATACACACATAACCACAGAGGTGTGTCTAGTGTAGTAAAAGTAAAAATACAATGCTAGTTATAACTATAAAGAACTACGTTTATTATTAAATGCCATACATTGAATGATTACATTACGATTATAAACTCACTTCTCAATAAAGACTACCTTAACTACCTTACTCACCTTCTCCATGAGGAAGCTGTCCGAAGTAGCTCATTAGAAATTGTATCTCTATTTATAGAATGCAGATGTAGTTAGGAGTGCTTGCTATGACCGTTTTGCTGAAATTATGCCAGCAAAAAGTTTACACCTTTATTGTCAGTAAGTATGGTGCCAGAAATATGGACCGCTTAATGCATATATATTTTTATTCAATTAAATAAATAACATGACATAAAATAAATACACACAAAAACCACAGGGTGTGTCTAGTGTGGTAAAAGTAAAAATACAATGCTAGTTATAACTATAAAGAACTACGTTTATTATTTCATGCCATACATTGAATGATTACACTACGGCCATCAACTCACTTCTCAAGAAAGACTACCGTTGGACGATTGCGAGCGACTAGTAAGCTTATTTGACCAGTTTGGTGGCAATATAAAAAACAGCGATAACCGTCTCCATTGTTTACTTAGCATGTTGTAAAAATTTTGTAGGACGGAGAGCTTTTAATGAGTCCTTACTAGCTTGATTTTTATTACCCTGTTCCTTACACCATAGTTTAATACTTTATATTTGATGTTCAACATTTAAGTTTTTTGACATTGATTAGATAGATGATGCAGCGTATTTTGGCTTCTAGTGATCAATCATATTTGAACGAAATTACGTGGTAACGCTTATCTGAACTGACACTAAAAACTTATCTATGATAGGAATTTTAGACACTCAAATTACTGTGTAAATGTGTTTTTGACTTATTAAGGTTGTTTTCAAAGGATTAGAAACGGTACACGAGTAATATAAGACAGTTCAATAAATATTGTTTTGTTTCAGAGGGTATGAAACGTCCGACATACCGTCTTATGTATTAGTCTCATAATATTCGTATTATATAGTAAAACATGCTTATTTCTGTATTTATTTGTGTAAGTATATTATGTGTATTGTGTAAGTCATCATGTTAATATTAACTTTTCCAGTTTGACTGCTTTAGTAGGTTATCTGTGGCGTGAATTTAACCATAAGATATAAATTATTGGGTTCTATTTCCAGAGCGGATCTGGAGGTGTTATTGGGAATTTCAGGATTTAAAAAAGTTACATCGCCGTTTCTCGAATAGCACGTAAAGGCATCAGCCCTCGATTGGAGTCAGTTTCAGCCAAGTATCGTCATATTAATAACAATATCAGTAACAAGGTAGCTTTGCTTCTCGGTGATTAGAAAATAGATGAGTTCTTTATGAAATTCCCTCTCTAGTTGCGTTCGATGGAACACCCCAATTATTATGCGATAATAATAATAATATCCTG
The DNA here is from genome assembly GCA_951640165.1 of Pseudoips prasinana. NCBI lineage: Eukaryota > Metazoa > Arthropoda > Insecta > Lepidoptera > Nolidae > Pseudoips > Pseudoips prasinana. The sequence goes on from OX621239.1 coordinate 15,272,224, forward strand.
GGACATTATTCACACACAATGAGTAAATAGAGAGAACTTGTGAGTTTTATTATAATTTTAGGTTAGATAGCGGTGCAGAGTTATGTCTTATACACATTCAGATATTTCACCACATTACCTTGGGGCGACATAAAATTATGTTTTGCATACGCATTTTTGAGGAATGCAGTTAAACTTATTTGTTGTGATATGTATAAATAACAATAAATACGTATGACATTGAAATACACTTTTGCTTAGTCAAAATAAAGAAAACAGTTGTCTATTGGCTTGCTTTACAGCTAAAAAAAATCTGTAGATTGTGATCAATTTTTTTAAACTCTTGAATAATAAAATATTACGTCTAAATATTTATAATTATATTTTTCAAAATAGTCGCACGATGTAGAAAGAACTACTCTACGTGTCCCGACCAGCATACCATTCCTGTTCCTGGGGCTCCCCCATCAGGCACCAAGAGAAGTCCATGGCAGGTGACATGCGTATGCATTCCCCCTGTCTTACCAAAAAAAACCTACTACACAGATGTGGCTGCTGCCTGATTACCTGGTGTATCCTTTTGTCGTCTTTTACTTGGTCTTTAATGCCCTTTTTGTTCTTTCTCGGCCGGATGCCACACGGCCTTCTAGACAAATAAATAAAAATCTATGATCTACACGTAATCAAATCTTAGCTATTGTGATCATATTAGTTTAGATTTTATGGTGGTAAGCTTTTCCTCTATAACATACAATGGAATACAACATAAGATGTTTAGCGCCAGTCTTAAATGTGAGGGTGATAGCTTGTTAGATGGCCCAGTAGAACTTAACACTATGGTTTATTCTATTTACAAGACGCGTTCTTGTCAACGTGTGGGGAAAATGATCCTATTCATTCCTCTAATGTTTAAGTTAACCTTTTGAGATTTCATGAAACAGTAATGCAATAATCTATAGGGAATCTAACTTAGTTTAAAATTCATGGATTGAATTAAAATGCTTTAAACCTATTGTATTAACGATGAATTTAATTATACAAAACAATACTTTTAATTATGAATTCAATTATGTTACTTTTCAATTGTTGAACAGATAATATTTGTATTTTAATTATTTAATTAATATATGTGTAATTTGTTAGCAAGCGTTATATTAGCGTGTTTGCAGTCTCTTATGTAATTTGCAAGTTCAAATTCTTTGAAGGAAAATGTTTAATACCCGACGCAAAATTGACGGGATGTTATAAGTTTGACGTGTCTGTGTGTAGCATCGTAACTCTCAAACGGATGAACCGATTCGGGAGTGTCTTTAGCTATGTTTGATACAATTCGGTCCAAGATGGCCCCCTCCATAAAATGGCGGATAATCCTCAATATGGGTATCAAATAAAAGGGCTTGTTTAGTATAATACCATACACTATGACAAATTGCAAATCAAAGATTGCCGCCGTCACAAAATGGCATATTTTTTCATAACTCCCTCATACACTATGACAAAATGTCGGAGGATTTTTAAATTATTAGTTTATTTGGAAAAATCATTATGGATTGATCGTGCTATATTCGAGTTCTAGTTTTACCACCATGCAATAATAAGTAACGCCAAATACAACGAGCATTGGGTGAGTAATTGGTCAATGTCCAATTTATAAATGCGATCTGTTTAAAACTGTTTTCCTGATCTGTTTTATGTTGGATTTAAACAATGTAAAAACATTTTAGGCAATCATTTAGAAAGCATTTTTAAGATTTCGATATGTACCATATTATCTTTAATTTAAATAGCCGTGTGCAGAACATTTTTTCCGGTTGAGCCCCCGTAGAGCGCACACAAGGAACAAAGTCTCCTCACAATTAACACACTTATAATGTTGCTTGAGATCTCCGACGGCTTCCACAGTTCATCGCGAGTCAAGCTGTCCAAGCTTTAAATTTTAAGTAAGTAATTCCTTTATTTAATCAGTATCGTGACTCTGTTTTCATTGTCGCTATAGAAATAGAATAGAATATTTTAATTATACAATGAGTGTGTAGTATAAAAATATTACAACAGGGTATTTACTATTATTTTTGTTCAATTTATTTATATTGAACAAAAATAATACAATCTTGTACAATGGGCGGTCTATTGCACAAAGCGATTTCTTCCAGACAACCTTTAGATGAATAGGAGCTATAATTATTTTAATAAGTAGGTGTGAAATAAATGAAGAAGCTGATATAAAAAAAATATATTCATAGAGATCTACAGTTAAAGGTTTATACACGATTCCGTGTGCAAAGAGAAATGTTTTATTACAAACTACTAACACCAAATAAACCTACTAATCCATCAGTTTATAAATATACAACTTACTTACTTTTTTGCAGCCCTACCAACATCTGGTTATAAAAATAACCTTTCAAACCACTTTTCCATCCTAACACTCAAAATAACCGCCTTGTGGGTGCTATCGAAAGGGATTTCATTCTTAATCCATCCAAAAAGGTTGTAAGGGACCTAGACCTTCATTATGTATCTGTAAATTAAATAAGAATTTATTTATGTATGCCTTATAATTTCTATCTGTAAATAAAATAAGAATTTATTTATGTATTCCGGTAATGTAATATTAATAATTTCCTGCCAGCTAAATGTAGGTCATAGAAGCCAATATCACCGGAGATAGCTTTCTGAGCGAGACAAGTCAGACGCTTGTTCAAACAAAGGACCACTTACTAGCACGTCTCTCCCAATCCATAAGAGAGGCACACTGACATGACTGGAAAGATGTTGGGTACCAGTTAAGTGTTTTATGTATTTAGATGCCTATTTGGCAAAACATTTGGGGCTTTAACCCAAAGATTTTTTTTCAGAATATAATTCAGCTAAGTCCAGTTTAATAATGTACCTACCAGCGTCTGCGTAACAGGCGTCCCAGTTGGGTTCTGTCTGGCTGTAACAGTGCGCTGAGCTGCCTGCCAATTGAATGTGTTAAATTATTAGCCATCTTTGTTATTTTTGTCTTTATAATGGTTTGTTGTGGTATAAGTATAAGATTTGTAATAACTTCATTTCAATGTGTTCAATAAAAACATTTTCTTCTTATTCTTCAATTGATCTGAATGAACGTGCGACGCAGCAGGAATGTCTTCTGTAAGGTTTTCTACTCGGGCTGCTCTTTGAGCGAAAGAACGCAGTGCCGGTAGGGCACCTTGTCTTGGCACATGAGAAGGAGCTTCTACAGGATTTAAACGCTGTATATATAAAAATAAGTATGTAGAATGCTTCCGTTGTTAAGTTCAAACTATCATGTAACCACCGCAGATTCCAAGTCCGCATTTTATAATAGTTTGTCCCTAGAGCATTCATATACGTCCTCGTAAGTGCAACATAATTGCACTGCCTATGGAGTTTTTGTAGAACGACCGTAGTTAGATCTTTGCCTGTGATTAACTAGCTATCATGTTTCATTACAAAATACCTATGAGAACCTTACAATACCTGTGAGATATAGTAGCACTATTACTACATACATATATATATGTTAATGCAATGCATATGTTCTATATAGATATCATCGAAAAAAAGCTAATAGCTAGATGTTCTCACCGATCCGTATGTGATTGGACGGATGATGCTTAGCCAAGCAACTAGGCTCGCGATCAGTCCATAGATGGGTGATCACCAAAGTGGATTAATTTCTAAGCATCTCCGTGCTTCGGAGGGCACGTTAAGCTGCCGGTCCAGGTTGTAGTCATTAGACAACAGGCGTTAAGCAATATCAGAGGCCTACTCGGCGGCTTGACAACTCTATCACTAGGGTAACCACTGCCAATACGATAAGGAAGTAAGTAAGTAACTGACTATCATATTCCTTTACAAAATTTGAGAACCTTACAATACCTATGAGATGTGGTAGCATTGATACTACATTGTATGTAGTTGAAATGCATATGTTGTACATAGATATCATCGAAAAAAATATGTAAGTACCAGGTTTTCTATCACAGTGTGATGACAAAAGTATTAGTATATACTTTATATTAAAATTGTGAGTATTAATCAATTATGTTCCTGTATTCCAATGAAATGAATATACAGCATAAAAGCTCTTGAACAATCATTGAATATATTACGATAATTATGTTCAAATGAGCGTGACAATGGAGTTTACGGATATCTAAAGAAAAGTTTATGTGTTATGAACCAGCGCACTATGCAAAATCACGTGCCAAATAATAGAATTTCAATCCACCACTATAAATTGAATGTCAAAATACTCGAATGTTCATAATATCAAATAGTTAATAAATAGAACATTCGCTTCTAGATAAGTAGGTTGAGTTAGAATTGCTATACCAGAAACAAGTCACTCGTCTATCGCTAAAACATACAGTTGATTGAATGTTCGCTTTACAACCATTTGATACTAGAGTATTTAGACATTCGATTTATAGTGGTCGATCCATTGATATTCGATTATTTAACATTCGATTTGGCAACGTACACCATATACAGTATATTGTTTTTAAACATATGTTTAATACCACATTCTTTTATTAATATAGATATAAATATTATAAATTGATTGGTTCACCGAGGTAAGACTATTTTGCTATGAAAAAACCACCATTAAAATTTCAGCATGTAAGTATTTAATTAGTTTATAAGTTATCAACATGTTATAATAATATGGAGGCATCTATGTACAAGTAAGCTTGAAAAAGTAATTACAAATTGTTTATGTTTTCAGCAATTTAAAGTCAAATACTGTAAGACTCGCATTAAAGTGTTGCATATTGTACTGTTTACAAGGTAACTTAAATTCCATCTGCCGACCTAACTACGCTTTAGGCGACGAAGTACATTCATTATATTTACAGCAAATTTCTACGTTGAGTCAAATACATTCAGAGATAAACTTGATCAACCACCTTTATTTGTACGCTTTGAAAGCAAGTTAATTCAAATACCACCTATGTTTATACACCTAAAGAAATGGGTCACGCAACAATGGACCCTGTTAATGTAATAAAAGGACTATTTTCCACTTGCCTTAACATTAGCGTCGGTCAAAAGAACATCGTTTATGCCTAACGATGACTTATTAGCGATAACAATGTTGTTATTTGCGCTTTTCTTTAGCCTTTTGAATCAAGAAAGAGGGAAGCTTGGGGTAAAAAAACTTGAACCTTATGCCTTGAGTATAAGATATGTTTTTGCTTGTAAAGGCTACGAATCAACAATGTATTGTGAATTCGTGTTCTGTGTGATATGTCGTTGAATCTGAATTTGGATTACAATGTTGTTGACTTTTATGAATGTCTTGAGTATTTAAATGAGAAACGCTCAGGGAATGTCAGGTGAAGTATCTGTTGTTGAGATAAGGAAGTAGGAATGAGAGGCTATCATATATCTTTCCCTCACATACACATTTAAGGTTGTTCTCAAATTACGGCGCAGAAACTTTACATCGCCGGATAAAACGAAAGAATTATGAATTCAAACAGTTCGGCCATTTTTATTTTTGCGTGTAGTGAAATTCGATGTTTTACAAGTTATTGCCTTTGTGAATAGATTGACCTTTTGAATATCTCTCAGCATTTAATATGGTATACGTGGCATACACTTGCACATAACATAACCCAGCTTATCGTACATGTATAATATCCTTATACATTCTAGACCTGAATAAACACGAGTATGTGCCTATAATTGAAATAAATTAAATGAATCAATCAATTATTCATAAAGTAGACGAGAACATAATAAAATATAGGCACAGACGGAATTGCTAATCAACCTACGTACCCAAATTTAAGGATGTACCAATTTGAATATCATTTAACATTTTCCATATTGTATAATGATTGTCGATAGTATATTGAATTAGTTACCTATTCAAATATATATGCAACTGTTTAATTTTGTATACTACAACGTTTTGACGGGCCTATACGCTGGAGGTCGTGGGTTCGATTACCACCCGGGGCAAATATTTGTGTGCATGAACATGTCTGTTTGTCCTGAGTCTGGGTGTAAATTAACTATATAAGTATGTATTTACAAAAGAAAAATAGTATATGTAGTATATCAGTTATCTGGTTTCCATAGTACAAGCTCTGTTTAGTTTGGGATTTGATGACCGTGTGTGAATAATGTCCCAGGATATTATTATTATATTATTTGTGTGCACGAACACATGTTCATTCACACACATATATATGTCCTGGGTGGGATTCTGTTTGTCCTGAGTCTGGGTGTAATTATCTATATAAGTTTGTTTTATACAAAGAAAAGGGGTATATGTAGTATATCAGATATCTGGTTTCCATAATAGAAGGTCTGTTTAGTTTTGGATCATATGGCCGTATGTGCATAATGTCCCAGGATATTATTATTATTTAATATTGAATGTAAATATATTCATAAGTATTTAAATTCACTCATGACATTATTTAATTTATGGGCTGTGATTAGAAAAAAATATGTAGAGGTACAATAGCAGTAGGTGTAATGAAATAATAAATTTTTTATGTGTTCAATTTAAATTGTTCTTTTTTTCCGCGGCCTCACTCTTAAGTAATTTCATGTATACTTGAATAATTGGTATTGAATAAAGTTTTATAGTACAGTTATAGGCCCATTACATGTATTAAAATTAGTCATATTCATTCACAAGATGACCGAAGGACATCTTTATAAAGTGCGTACTACAAATAAATACTGCACGTGTGGCGCGGCAGTTAAAACAGTTGCTTCACCACTTCGCATCCCTGGTTCAATTCCCGCACAGTACAACTATGTTGTGTACTGTAAATATTTCCTGCAATTAGGTATATGTTTGCAAAGTTCCTTAGTGCAAGGTTTGTTTTTTTATAAAATTACTTTACTTTATTTTTAATATATTATATCATATATACTAGTTGACTTCTAAGTGATGATAATGGACATCTGGGATTGGGCTTCAATAAAAATATAATAAATAAAATGTCGTGAAACGATCCGGATTCCAATACTACTGACCGTACTATTCTTGAATATATAACAACTAGCTGTGCTCCGTGATTTTGCCAGGGTTAAACTTTAAAATATAGCCTATGTGTTAATTCAGCTAACTACACATCAAATTTTATTAAAATCGCTCCGCCCATTGAACCTGAAGCAGTAACAAACATACACACTCACAAATTTTCGCCTTTATAATATTAGGGTGATATATTCATGTCATAGTCTAATTTTTAATTCGTCAAAGACTAAATTTAAGAAGACCGAACTCACTAAATACCTAACTTAAAAAGTTGAAAAGGGCAAATATAAGAACATATCTTTAGTCTTAAAAATATGCTCAGCAAAAATTGTGTTTTATATTTGTTTTCCTTTATATTTTGGGTAACTAAGAATCAGGTGGCATGCACGATAAGAGGGATAATTGGGCAGACGTTTTACCAGGAGACGAAAAATAACTTTTATTCATACAATTTTTTCTACCAGCTATTTTTATCATATTAATTTATACGTTACGCTGCCATATTCTACCTAAACGGTTACCGTACTGCGCTAGCGACACATGACATCACTAACGCGTTGCCGACCTTTACCCATTTTCTTCAGTTTTGAATACGTTACTAACGCACAGAGGCAGATCGATAACTTAATCATGGTATAACACCGGGTAAATCTGAACAGTTACCGTAGTCCGCTTGCGACACATGACATTGCTAACGCGTTGCCGATCTTTAACCATTTTTGTTCAGTTTTGAATACGTACCTAACGCACAGGGGCAGCTCGATAACTTAATAATTGTATTACACCTGGTAAACCTGAACGGTTACCGTAGTCCGCTTACGACACATGACACTGCCAACGCGTTGCCGATCTTTAACCATTTATGTTAAGTTTTGAATACGTTACTAACCCACAGAGGCAGAACGATAACTTAATAATGTTATTATAGTATGACTGCCTCATTGGTCTAGCGGTAATGTGTTCACCCGCGGAAACTGAGTTCTTGGGTTCAAAAACCCGGGTCGGGCCAAAAAGTGATATTTGGACTTTTCTGTAAAAGGAAAAAATCTCAGCATCAGCCCGAAGTCTGGGAGTTGGCGGTAGTATACACCCGCGCCTCGGAGAGCGCGTAAAGCTGTCGAGCCTGTACCTGGACTCTTTCCGGTCGTTTTGCTAGGCGTACGATCAGATCATGAGAGTGATGGAATAGAAAGTGCTTCTGTGCACTATAGTATATTCCGCGCAGATGGCTAATCTATGTTGAGTCTAGCCGCCGTGGCCGAAATTCAGCTACGAGGACATTATTATTATTAATAATGGTATTACACCTGGTAATGATCTTTTAGGTCAGTATTTATAAATAAATACTATTGCGGAGCCTATCCTATATTAATAATTGAGAAGCGGAATAGCCGATCAGATTTAAGACTGGAATTGCTTAACTAAAGCCAGTAGTTATGAACTATAACCTCAAAGTTGAGACTTGCTTCTCAATACTGGCTTTAGTTAGGTAAATTAATGAAATTAGTGAATAGGTATGGATTTCTAGGGACAACTAACACATTGCTATATGATCACAAGCTAGGCATCCGGTATTACGGCAACCAGACAGCTGATAAAATTAAATATACATAATAGATAAATTACACCCAGATACAGAACAAATAATCGTTCTCTTCACAGAAGGATTTGTTCTGGGTGGGGATCGAACCCAAGACCTTTGTCTTAACAGCCAGGGTCACTAACCACTAGACCAACATGTTGTTTGAATCCGAACACTAGTTAAAAAGCGTTCACAACTATTTATTATAATAAAAATATATCACAATTATACAAAATGGTAATAAGTTTTATAATACTCGTATATTCATATTTTAAAGTAACGTTAACTGTGCACGTTGAAATGAAATATTTAAGAAATTTTAAATTTTATGTAACCAGTTTGATTTATGCATGCTTAATATGTCATATCTGTGTATCTCATTCAAGCGAGCTGTAAAGTTCTTATGAGAAATAAAGTTCTTTAAACCTAATGTATTACTAGGAAACCAAAAATTATGTAATATATTATGTTATTTTCCAAATGAAGTTTACCAATAAATTGTTTTTATAAAATACTAACAGTGCCCCGCGGTTTTACTCGCGCTAAACTTTATAAGTTATATCCTATGTGTTAATCCCGGATATCAGCTAACTCCATACCAAATGTTATTAAAATTGCTCCAGCCGTTTAGACGAGAAGAAGTAATAAACATTACACATACACAATGTTTATTACTTCTTCTCGTCTAAACGGCTGGAGCAATTTTAATAAAATTTGGTATGGAGTTAGCTGATATCCGGGATTAACACATAGGCTATAACTTCTTCACGTCTCTCACACAGTCACAAACTTTCGCCTTTGTAATATTAGTAGGATTATTAGGAAACCAACAATTATGTATGTATTGTTCCAAATGAAGTGACCATGAAATTTTTTTAATAAAATATTAAATTAGGTATCGCAAATAAAATTCTAGCCTTATTTCTTATATAACTGTCTCCCTTGATAGTCTAGAGGTCAATCTAAATAATAAGTGGTTCGGTATTAAGTCTAAAATATTTCTAAATTTGTGTTTATATTAATGCAATGACAGGTTCCAGTATCAAAGATTATTAAAGCCTTAGGTGGCAAAGCTGTATGATATGACTCCTCTAATTTGTTTGTGATTGGACCTTGAATAACCTAAAACTCAACACTGTTTATTTTATTATTAGTTAATTATATAACTTATTTAATATATTAAATCAAATTAATACATTAAACGTAGCCGTAGTTGGTAGTGCTCCTGCCTTCGAAGCTGGTGGTCCTGGGTACGAATCCCGGTAAGTGCAAATATTTGTGTGATGAGGACGAATATTAGTTTCTCAGTCATGGATGTTTTATATGTATTTAAGTATTTATCTATCTATATAAGTATGTTATCGTCGCCTGGTACCCATAGTACAAGCTTTGCTTAGTTTGGGGCTAGGATGATCTGTGTGACATTGTTCCTAGATATTATTATTATTAATGTTCACATGTATTTAGGCACCACTGAATAAAAACACAATCTGTTTTGGTTTTGAAAAAGGTTTTGTTTTTAGCTATCTATGATTATTTTTATTTTATATTAAGAGCCAAAACAACTTCCCTGAATAATAACTTCTGTTTGAACTATCTAAATATAAGAACTGCATAGTATTAACATATGGAATGAATTCATAAGAGCCTGTAGACGTGGTCGCTATCTAGCAACGCAGATCAAAGCAGATGCTTTGCCTGCCTTTGTTCAATTCCCACCTAGAAAAGATATTTGTGTGCATGAATATGTCTGTTTGTTCTGAGTCTAGGTGTATTTCTCTGTAAACTTTCACAGATAACTGATAAATTACATATACTACCTTTCTTTTGTAAATACATACTTATTTATAAGAAAGGTAGTATATGTAATTTATCAGTTATCTGGTTCCCATAGTACAAGCTCTGCTTAGTTTGGGATCAGATGGCCGTGTGTAAATGACCCAGGATATTATTATTTTATTACTATTATTAATTATAATAGATATTGTTTGTTTGTATTAATGTATAACAATTATATTATTAGATTCCTATAACATAGAGAAATACCTAAACGGCGTTTTGTCCTTGTTTTTTATGACCATATTTCATGATGATTAATATATTATTTATGTAATATATTAAATTTTTGTTTAGAATCAAAATAAATTTAAAAGACGTTATTGATTAATTACTGATTTCATTTGTTTAATTTGACTTGTTAAATGGTGAGCTTTTCATAAAATTAACAGCTTTTAATACTAGCTCTGTCCCGCGGTTTCACCTGCGTTAAACTTTCTGAATAAAAGTCAAAATGTAACAAACTTCAAACATCATCCTCACAAACTTTCTCATTTATAATAGTAGTAGCATTGTTGTAAGTATTACATTAATAATGTACATAGTCCTTAACGTCCGTCTAATAAATTAATTTTACCAGGCTCAGATAACTATAGTTTTTACTATACGTTATAGTTTTTTTTTGTGTCCAGGCTCTATTTCAAACTTAAATTACTTTTGCTGTCAACCTTTCTTGTCTGTTGCGTATTCTATGGGAACGTTAATTCAAATTTTGTAGCGAATAATTTGTTAATTTAAATTTTTCATTACAATAATTTAACAATATCACTGTAGTGCTGAATTTCGCACTGTGGAAAAGGTGTGACGCAGATCAATACCCGCATATTCACGATATGGCACAGATCGGATAAAATCAACGAAAAAGAATATCTCCTTTCACCTTAAAAATCACACAGTCTGATACTGGTTCGTTACAAAGGAACTTGAACGAGCTTAATATTGAGGTTTTATCAGAAAGCTTTTCTAAATAAAATAGGGGTTAAAAAGTTTTTGCATACACGAGTAATTCAGTGGGTGTTGCGAGCGTCTGTACACTACAGAGACTATGCCCAATGAGTGAGACTATACACTTATTTGTCACGTAAGTGGTATAAATTCCAATTTATTTAATTATTTGGAAAATACATATTTAGCTTAAGGTGCTATATATGTGGTGCGGGTTTAATTCAAATTCAAACGGAGTGCCTAGATGTCACACCTCTCCAATCAAGCATTACGTGAATTAAAATAGTATAACATATTATTTGATATGTTAAATAATTTAGAGTATTATCTTTATTTTGTAACTTAAATAAAAAAACCTGACTCTACATTTTAGATTAGCTATTTAACTCGGCAGTAAAATTATCATTTCGTCGCAGAAATTCCAGAGATTTTGAACGCGAGGACAACTTTTATGGAGTCAGTTGGGTAATTACTATACCAAAGTATTTTCTAAGTTTTGTTTCGGTCGTTTTACTTTTTAATATTTGTATAATTATTTCAACTACACTCGAGGCTTTTTGTCAATGTCCACTAGCCATTCATTTATTGATTGGTTAAACACCTAAGCGTGCGATCAACCATTAAACAATTTAGGTAGTCTAACCATAGATGGTTAGACTACCTAAATTGTTTAATTTCTGTAGTTGTAATTCATAGGGAACTGTAAGTGGTCACTTCCGGATTAAATCAACAGTCAGGTCATAGGTTCAGGCTCGAATAACTGACACAATGGTGGCTACTCACAAGAGAAATAGATGATTATTTTAGTGGAAGGTAAAGATTTTTCTATGATACATTAAATTGATCAACTGGTTGTAATAAATTAGGTAAAAATTTGTAAACAAAATTGCCACAGAACTAAAAGAAGACTACTAAAAAATGGCATAACCGATTCATATTATGAACATTGAAAGTAAATATAAGGACTTTAAAACTTCTCATACTATCATATTACACATAGAATCGTAGAACCAACTGCCGCTGGGACAGAAAGGTACTCGAGTGGCAACCACGAATCGAAAGACACAGCGTGGGCAAGCCTCCTATAAGATAGACCGATGATCTTGTGACCATCACTGAAAGCCGCAGGATACGGGTAGCACAAGAACGTCAATTGTGGAGATCTCTGGAGGGGGCTTTTGTCTGATATTTCAGACAAAATTGTTCAGTGATTGTGGTTGAAAAAGGTAAAAATCTAATAAACAAAAAAAGTTATGAAATAATAAATTATTTATTTTGATATTAATATTCCTACCTAAAGAAATAAAAATAAAGGTTTACAAGAAAATCATCCCGAAAATAAACAGAACTTTCATTCATTTTCATACCTCCTTTAGCACTAAATTGTGGAATATAACCCCGGCCTTCGAGGGCACTTACACTAAGGCCCAGCCAAGATCAAGTCATAAATTAGCCCTTACCCGACTCTATGAATATGTAGACACAGTTGGGTAATGAAGATTATGAGTTTAAAGACCCCTATAAAGCGTTTATAAGACTTAAAAATATGCGGATCGAGACTCGTTTTAATATGTAGATTAGCATTGCAATATGTAAAAGAGCAATCTAAGCAAAACTTAATTATGCGAAGCCTGTAGCTAAAAGAAGCCTGAATATGCATTTTGTATCAATATTCTGAGTTCATTGTGTTTTGAAATATAATGTGAAAGTATGCGTATTTTCTCTGCTCTTAAACATTTATTTAATGGGATGGAATGTAGGCGAGCATGTTGTATAAACGATGCCTGCTACGCCGTAGCACCGAAGTGCCGCAGCTATTACGCTGCCTCTCTTCTACGACGTAGTTATGTTTCTATACATTCCATTAAAACGGTTGAAATTAACTAAAAACAATACTTTTTACCTTCGCATTATTATTTAGAAAATGAGATCATCTCTTTGTTCAGTATTGGTTTGTCAGATTCTAGATGGGCTGTGAAATAAAATTCATTTATAACCGTCTTAGATATTTAAGCTTTAATATGAATTTATTGTTAAATATTCAAGTTCATTTAACTATAACATGAATAATTTAGCAAAAAATCATTTAACCTTATATTTCATTTAATATCAGTTTCTAAAAATATACAATCTTTTACGCAGTTTAATAATCCATTTATCTTACTTAAAATATAATCTTGATATTATCCCAAACATGAGACGCTCAAAGCTAGATGCTCTCACTGATCTATAAGCGATCGTCGAGGTTAAGCTACTAGGCTAGTAGGCTAAGTAGTAAGTATCCCAAACATCAAGAGGAGAATTGAAAATACCAACTCAGATATCAAATAACTATCGATACAACAACGTCGTATTAGATAATACTGATAGCATTTAAATTATTCTTAGAGAAAGTGGTATGTAACAATGCCGAGTGCTATTTAATATGTTAAGTGGCACACATTACAGGAAAAAACTTAACAATGCCGTCAGCCTTTCATTGACATGACTAAAAATTACGATATTATAAATAGTTTATATGAAAAATTTTCTGGTATGGAATGAGGCTTGGATCGTATATCTCTATAATCGAACCATCAAAACCTTCTGCCAAATGAGAGAGAAATTTAACTCCTTCCAGTGGTTTCATTATTAGAGTACATTCCGTTTTCGAAGAGCCCCTTTGTAAAAGGAGTAAAAAGGATTTTTTAATGTCGATAAAGTTCGAGTGATTCCCTTGGTGTTGCAAGCGTACATAAATTGCTGTACTGGCTCACTATAAATTGAACCAGGCGCATGTTGAATTATTACACTTAAAATAATAGTCACATTTTAAAAATCGTTGCAATGGTTACATGTTATCACAAAATATAAGTAACTTTTTTTCATTAAACTGGCGTTTAGTTTGTAAATCTGCATTTGATTCGATCCAGTCGTTACGTTGCTACAGTACCATAAACAAATATACATTAAAACGTAAATTTTAAAACTATAAAATATATATACCCATAAATAGTTGTTCTGAGTCTGTGTTTTTGTGCCCGTCAATTATATGTTTGTAAAGTACCCCGCGACACAGGGATTAAATTCCATAGTGTTGTCATATAAAAAGAAAGTGTTTGCTTTAAAGACAATTAGTCGTTTTTCTTACGCGGTTTGCGCTTGACCACGACTATCAATAGTTAGTAGTCATCCGTTTGCGCTTGACCACGACTATCAATAGTTAGTAGTCATCCAAATGTAATATAATGACATAAAGACAATAAACTATTATATAGTGTAATTCTGAGGTTTATTACTATAGTCTATTTATCTAAACATATATGGTCACTTTACAAACATCACGAACATTGAGGGAAGCCTTTGTCCAGCTGTGAACGTCTTTCGGCTGACATTTAAAATGTAAGTAAAAACCAAATTCATCTATACATATAATAAAATCGTAGGAAAGTCAAAACTGTACATTGAATATTTTTTAAAGGGATACTTGGGACTTAATCTACTATCGATATGGAAGCCAAAAATATAGTTTTTAGAATTTTTGTCTGTATGTATGTCCGGGCAAAACTCAAAAATACTGCATGGATTTACTTCAAATGTTGCATGAATATTACTAAGAGGTCGGGTCAACATATAGGGTACATATTATCACGCTATCACCTACGGGGGAGGATCTGTGATAATTTATAAAATTTAACGCGGGTAAAACCGCGGGGCACAGCTAGTGATCAATAAACTTAAATAATAAATATCCAGAACATTTTCAATGCACAATTTAAATATAAGACCAAAACATTTCGTGTTTATCAATACACATTATGGAGACCCATTTTGCTCAGATACCAACTTATAAAGCCCTTATTTGTGGTATCAAAACACACCATTAGTCCAATACATAATACCTTTAGATACCAAACCCCCTTTTAAAGCTTGTATTATGCTTTGGACGTAATAATAGGTCTTTACCTATGAAATTGCCGTTTTGTATGAAAAAATTTAAACGAATTTTTTTCATGAATTTTTTTATTTGTATTAATCGAAGTAATCACCCATGCAATCAATGCATCTTTGCCATCGCAGTGGCAGTTTATTGATGCCCTTCTTAAAGAAATCAGCTGGACGGGAGGCAACAAATTCTTCAAAGGCATTTTGTACTGCCTCTCGGGTATTGAATTTTTTTCCCGCCAAGAAGTTATCCAAATTCTGGAAAAAGTAGTAGTCTGTAGGCGCAAGGTCTGGTGAGTAGGGCGGATGACGGAGAGCTTCCAACCCCAGTTCTTGCAACTTGGAGACCGTCTGCTGTGCAGTATGAGGTCGCGCGTTGTCGTGCAGGAGCAGCGGAGACGAGCGATTGACCAATGCTGGTTGGAGATGCGCCAGCTTCTCCATCATTGTGCTCAGTTCTTCACAGTACACATCTGCAGTAATGCTCACCCCGTTTGGTAAGAAGCTGTGATGAATCACACCGGCGCTAGACCACCAAACAGTGACCATCACTTTTCTAGGGGTAAGTTTTCGTTTAGGGCATTGTTTAGGTGCTGAACCAGGATCCAACCAACTTGCTGAGCGCTTGCGGTTATCAAACAGAATCCATTTTTCATCGCAGGTAACAATGCGGTTCAAAATTCCTTCATTTGTGTGTCTGTTGAGCAGTGCAAGGCACGTCTCGACGCGTACTTCGCGCTGGCGATCATTGAGTTCGTGGGACACCCATTTGTCAAGCTTTTTTACCTTGCCAATTTGACGCAAATGGACCAATATTGTTTTGACGCTAACGTCGAAAGCTGCTGCTAATTCAGCCGTAGATTGTGTATCATCAGCTTCCACAACCGCCTTTAATTCGTCATTGTCGACCAAAGTCTTCGGACGACCGCGAGGTTCATTTTTCAGGTCGAAATTTCCAGAACGGAAGCGAGCAAACCAATAACAGGTGGTGCGTTGGTTTGTAGTGTTAGCTCCGTAAACGTCGTTGATGTTGCGTGCCGCTTGTGCCGCGTTGCTGCCACGACGGTACTCATATTCCATAATTACTCGAATTTTTAACGTATCCATGATGACGAAAAAGATTGAAATGCGATGAAAATGTAACACTAATCAATAAAGAAATGACTACTTTTGGAAAAAAGAATCCATGTTTTTAAAATAAAATTAATTTGAAATTAGAATTCTTAGCCAAACAAAAATTATTTTGATTTGAAATGGCCAGTACTGCAGAACGGCAATTTCATAGGTAAAGACCTAATATTAATGGAAATCATATAGATTAAGGTGGCCATAACAATAACTTGCATTAACTTAACAATGGAGGTTGTTCCGCGATGAAACTCCTCAAATATTATCTAACAATGCTATTTACTTTTAATAATGGTTTTCATTAAATTTTGTACTATATTTTGACAGATTTTGTTTTTTAGAGACTTGTGACTGGGACCGATTTGTTGGTCTTCTCAATATAATGAAATATAAGTAAACTAAATGAAAACCTTTTGTTTGGGCTTCTCAATCTAGATGAGAATCCAACGAAGACTTTTCCAGTTTAAACAATTACTAGCTTTCCGTCCACGGTTTCGCTCCTTTGGGAATAGTTTTTTAATCTGGTTAAAAGGGTAATGCTCCATACATAAAAACCTTTGATTTATATGATCACAATTATCTGATGATCGATTAAGTATTTAAGGTGTTAAAGCGTAAAAAGCAAACGTGACATAAGCATTTATAATATATCATTAATTTACACTCACTTATAAATATAACCATCAAATGAAAAGAATTCCCGATAATCATACTTTAGTTCTTCCCGAATAATATTATTCATGTAACTTTTATTATAAAGAAATTGTACAATACTACAGTTTATTTGTGGACTTTGGTTGTTACTTACCAAAGTCAACAAATAACAAGTAGTACAATATTCAAAATGACTGCTTCAAGTTTGTTATTTTATGCTTTACTATATGTATGGGGTAATTCTCATTCTGTATTGCATGCAGAGACATACATTACAATGTAATGTTAGTAAAGAAAAGGCATGTATATAGGCATGCTTAATTTATTAATGAATTTTCTTCCAGCAAACTTTTAGGACAGTGAGATTTTATATATAATGGGTACAAGTAGTGTACAACCAAATATTATAATTATGTTCTTTGTTGGGTAAAATATTGATAATATATACACTAATATTTTCATACGATGTATGTACGTGCCTTTGGAATTGTTTACCATATTCCGTACGTGATAGCACGTCATTGAGTATTTTTAAGGGCTGATTTAAGAAACACTTCTTATCTCCGTAATTTATGCATGTAATAGATAGGTATGTAGAAATTATGTAATTTATTCTTTAGATATAATAACTATTATGTCATTATAAGGTATAACGACATAATAATATTATATGTATAGAATAAACTTTATAATAAATAATATATAAAGAATTTACGTAGTTTATTCTATAGATTTAATTATAACTAAGTCGTTATAAGGTATAACGACACATTATTTTATCTATAGAATAAAGTACATGAAATCTACATACACACCTATTACATATATAGATTACAGAGATAAGAAGCGATTCTTAAAACAGCCCTTAACAATCCTCAATGACGGGCTATCACGTACGGATTGTGGTTAAAAATTCCAAAGGCGCACTACGCGTACAGTGAATAAGCAAGAAGCTGGAAGAATGGGAAGGATTCCTAAGAAGAAGAGAAGTAGCTATGCGACAATGTTTGCTACCAGACACCAGATACTCAAAGTGTTCACAGAGATAGATGGATGAATTATGGATTATAAAAAACAAAGAGGAACAATATTCGATGATACTAGAAAAGAAAATGTTATTTTGACCCTGGATCATAAAATAAAAATAACTAAAAAAACTGATAAACAAATTAACACTCAGTGTAAATGCCTCTTAAAATTTGCTCACTTACATCGGACGAAGCGCGTGAGCGCAACGCGCCGGTTATTATTCACCTCTACCTACAATATTACATTTTTTCAAATTCTTAATTTTTTTTTAAAGACGACGTTCACACTTCGGAATCGCGGGTGTGTCGCGGGGTACTTTACAAACATATAATAGACGGATACAAATGACGTCCAGACTCAGAACAAATATTTATGGGTCACACAAATAGTTATCCAGCGCGGGACTCGAACCCGCGACACGAAGAGGTGAGGCGACTGTCTTAGCCGCTGCGCCACACATGCAGTTAATGGTAATTGTTATGTTTATAAAATAAATTAACTAACATTATGCGCAGTATAACAGATATTTTGCATCTCCTCGAAGAGACTGTGGATCTTTGAGAAATAAAGAAATTTCAACCGTATAAAATTCTGTCTCACAAAGCAGACCAAGTAGTACCATAGTTTAGACTCCAAATCGCTATTAATTTGACTTGTTTAAAATACCTACACCAAAAAATGGACTAGTTATTAGATATTCTTTGTTATACATTTAACGGTAGCTACATTTTAGGTTACAAATGTCGACGCCCTCAAAATTTTTCAGTCAAACTTTATTACTTCGATTCGTAAACCCTAACCCGAACCCACAGGCTGTCACGCCGACTACACATTCACCGCCATTTTATCTTGTTTACTCAGACCGTGGCTGACGACATATTTGATTACAATTGAAATTCGTTCCAAAGGGGTGTCGGTAGGGTAAGAGAAAGTTTGTTTTTATTTGGTTCAAAAATTATATAGGTATCTACGAAGCGGAGACAAACAGAAAATGTTTGTAAATGGTGGTAATTTTGTGTCAACATTTCTGGAATATTGAAAACCTTATGCTTCGAATCAGAGCTTTAATAACACACCTAACAGACTGAAATGAAAATAAACCGGAATTTCCAATATGGCGGCCTATACGATTAGGAACTTACGGAAGGGAAATATATTTTTGTGTATTTGTGATGGATAGGCACAAAACCTCATCATGTCAGCCGAATGGCGTCCACTGCTGGACATAGCACTCCCCAAGAGATTGTCAAAATTGAGTTGTATCCATCATTTGGAGGTAAATGCTTGGCAAATAGGTGGCTATCGCAGTATGATGGCCATAGTACACAGAGCGACGCTGTTGCCCGTTCTCTGGGAGATATTCCCTCGCCACTTCTACGGCCCTCACGCGATGAAATGAGGTGGAGATATTCTTTTCCGTCACCCACAAAACCACCAATCGCTTACGGACCGGTGAGAGCATCTAGCTATAAGTGCCTCAACTTACCTATAAAACTAATTATTTCGGGTAGAAAAAAAAATTATGTAAGATTTATACACAAATTTGTTCCGTGTACAGCCCTTCTGAAGCGAAGGCTAGTCAATAGTATATTATATAGTTTTATTTTATACTACCAAAGTCAGCATGCGATCCACTTGATATTAAGCCGAAACCGCAGCCTATAAAGCTGGTGTCACATGTTCACGGTGCGTTGAAAATTCTTCCACTGTTTCAAATTATTTCTAATGAAATTACTCGCAAAAATACCACAACATTAACAATATAAGATTAACATGAAGTGTATCCTAGAAAGTGGAGGTGATTACCTAGTTATACTGCTCATATATGGAAATAACGCTATGCCATACCTCTTTTAAATACTCATAAATATGTGTAACAATACTAGCACTTATTATTTATCTTCATTCTTTTGTAGAAAACTTATCCGAGACTTCATTAACTGTGGTTGCAAACCATTAAAAAAACATTTCAATATTGTAGATCAGCTAACAGATTTCTAATGTGATTATATTTTAATGTATTATTTATTAGTCGATTTCAAAAATAAGGTCAGAAGTCATCAATTCGACTATATGCTTTGTTCTTAAAATATAAACTGCGAATTCTCTAATGTTTGGCACTCTAAGCTAGATGCTCTCCTTAGACTTACCGGTCCGTAAGTGAAAACGACGTTAATCAACAAGGGTCACGGTTAGTCGATAGACGGGTGACCACGAAAGTAGTTTTATTTTTGAGTGTCTCCGTGCTTTGGAGGGCACGTTAAGCTGCAGGTCCACGTTGAAGTCATTTGGCAACAGTCGTTAAGCCATGTCAGAGGCCTACTGGGCGGCTTGAGCAACTCTGACACAAGGGTAAACACTACCCATACGATAAGTGAGTAGTATATCTTCTCATATAAATTTTGTAAAAATCTATTTTCTTTAAAACCGTAATTTATCCAATATTTTAAAATGCAATTATTATAATAATAATATGATCCAACCAATGGCTCATCTAACAGCGTCCCCAGCCTGCCCTGCCTTATGTTCTTGGCAGGTTCTTAAGAATGCCACAAGCAGGGCAATCAGTGTTGCCACATTCTAGGCCGTAAAAGAAAATTAATGAGTTTACCATCGAAACGCTAAGAAGCAGACATGCAACTTTGAGATATTATGTTAGATTAATTTATTAAACGTTTATCCTTCTTAATGCACATGCGAGCCAGTTGGTGTTATGTCCGTTAAATCGTACAATCGAAAGACATACAAAATTTGTGTTACAACCTGTTTTCCTTCTAGGTTCCCAATGGAATATGACGAGCGATAAAAGTGTCATTAAGAATCGATAATTATAAACCATTCGTATTATTTTAATTAAAATGTAGAACGGCGAACTAAGCCACATAAACCTCGATACATTTATAACACACACCAATATTAGTCTCCATTTTAACTAAAAGGCTTATTGTCAATTATTTGTATAAAGTGTATTATGAAATTAAATTAGCTTATTTATTGAAGCCTAATTAATAAATAGAGCTACAAGTTTTCAAATACGTTTTTGTTTGATTTATTAAATTGTGGATTAATTAGTATTTGAATTAAGTTATGCAAATTTTACGCATTTCTCCAAAAATACGTTTAGGCAACCTAAGACTTGAACTGAGAATATATAGATCTAAATCTTATATATGTATATATAGGGTATAGGTCAAAATATTGCATATAGAAAAAATATTAAACTGAAATTTAACCTTGACTAAAGAAGTTATTCTTATTTTTGAAACGAAGCTATTTCGTAGTGGAAAAATAGACATTGACTACCGTTGAATAAATCATATTTACCAACAAATGTATTTAAAAGGTTAAAAGGTTAAATATTGGGCTAAATTGTCTTTCAATAATCGTTTGTCTAGGGTCTATGACTTTAAATAAAAAATAATACTAACCAAACAAGCGAAGCTGATTTAATGTGTCAGTAACAGCTGAGATCTAATACTGTTACAGCAAACAAAAGAAACATGTAATGAAAATATAATGCTTTCCCCATCCAGCTATTCACACCAATAACGAGTGAAACTACATAAAAAAGCACCGCTGTACAAAAAAAAAAAACAATATTGGAATATTGACATGAATTCGATATGTAACAAAAATATTGGGCCCAAGATGAAGCTCACAAAAACGTTGTCGAACGGTTTCATATGTTTTTGCAATACCGTTTAGATGACACTTGTATTGTGAATTGTAAAGGATAGGTTTTAAGAACTGTTTGGTTGGGTTTGGAACTGGTTTTCACAAAACAATCTTCGTATCATACACTTTTAAACTTTCGCGTATCCTAATTATATATGAACATTGTTAACAGGTATTAACGCGACTAACCTTATTGTTATTTTCCCGTCATATATCGTAGTATCGTAGTCATATATCCT
Source organism: Pseudoips prasinana (assembly GCA_951640165.1). NCBI lineage: Eukaryota > Metazoa > Arthropoda > Insecta > Lepidoptera > Nolidae > Pseudoips > Pseudoips prasinana. Next base: position 15,294,230 of record OX621239.1, read on the forward strand.
AATTAAGGATTATCTGTGCTTGTTGGGAATAAATCTTTTTTATTTATTTTATTTATTTAGTCATCCCGTGACCACGATCAATGCAACTTGGTCGAAATGTCGGGAAAATAACGATAGGGTTAGTCGCGTTAATACCTGTTAACAATGTTCATATATAATCTTCGTATCGTCAAGCGTTGAGCAAAAATATTACATCATAATTAAACATCTATCATTGCACTACAATCTATAAGAAAGATAAGATTATAATTTACTTTTACCATTGACAATTTTAATTTCTTTTTAATCGTTTAATACTTTTGTTTATACTTGTAATACGATCAGCTACATACGCTTAACAAAGGCAAAACGCATATTATCGTATTTCGTCTTTTAAAACGACAATACCCGCACTAGGGAATCTAATCCCTGTGTTGCGGGGTAGTTTACAAACATATAATAGGCGAACAGAAATTACATCCAGACTCAGAACAACTATTTATGGGTCACGCAAATAGTTGTCCGGCGCGGGACTCGAACACGCGACACGAAGAGGCGAGGCGACTGTCTTAGCCGCTGCGCCATACGTGCAGTCATATTATGGTATAAACATTCAGGCAATGAAAAGAAGATATAGTCTATTGCCGACATTATATACCGTAATTCTGTATTGTACACATAATAAGTATTCATGCTACTGGACGAAAGCTTCAACAAGAAGCATTTTGGGGGAATATGCCCTAATTGCCACTTTTGGCAGAAGGGTTGGCGATCACAGTATGATGGCCATAGTACATAGAGAGTTGCTGCTGCCCGTCCTCTGGTAGATATTCCCTCGGGTTGACTTCTACGCCCCCCACGGGATGAGATGGGGTGATGATATTCTGGTATTCGCCATCACACATAGCAATAAAATTTTCCTTTAACCAATTTTTTTTATAAAACCAAAGCCCGCACTAGGGAATCTAATCCCTGTGGCGCGGGGTACTTTACAAAAATATAATAAATGGACACAAATTACATCCAGACTCAGTACAGCTATTTATGGGTCACACAAATAGTCCGGCGCAGGACTCGAACCCGCGACACGTAGCGGCGAGGCGACTGTCTTAAACCTGCAATATTAAAATATTATAATACAAAAATTAAAGTAGATCCCCTTTTATATAAAACGATACTACACAAACACACGTCGTTGATGAAAAATTGTCTCTTCATTTTATAACATTTTTCTCTAATTTTCTTTTCTTTGTATAATAAAACGCATAAAAATAAAGACTCATGTTTACAGCATAAAAATGTGAACTTGCCTTAACATAACAATTGGTACAAATGAGTCCGCTGTAAAATCTACACGTTGTTATTCAGGACGCTTTCGTACGAATAATATTACGATTCATTATGCCAATGTTTGTGTATGTTTTTCTGTTGAAGAAAATGTCAGAGAAGTGGGAAAATGATTTGCTCTTTAACTTTGTAGTTTCAGCTAACACGACTTTTACGATTCCATTTGGTCTGAATTGTAATGTGGATTACATTATTATTCAGAACAGATGAAATCGTATCAATAAAGTAAAATGTACCTTTCAATACTTTATAAATAAATTATATAAGTAATGACTTAAGGTTAAGCAAATAGATTCACGGTGAGTCCATAGATAGGTAGGCGCGGTTCACCTTCGACCACATTTTCACTTTCCATCAGGTGAGATCCTGGTCGAGCGCAAACCCAACCACCATAAAAAGGGACCGCCAAAGTGGTTTAATTAATGAGCGTTTCCGTGTGTCGGAGGGCACATTAAGCTGTCAATCCAGGTTCTAGCCATTAGACAACAGTCGATAAGCCATGTCAGATGCCTATTGGGCAGCTTAAACAACTCTGACACTAGGGTAACCATTGCCCATACGGTAAGTAAGTAATGACTTGCTTTGTGGTGATGGCGGTGACTATAAGAATATCATCACTCCATGTCATCGTGAGGTCGTAGAAGTCGACCCGAGGGAATATCTAGTAGAGGACGGGCAGCAACTTTCTTCTATGCAGTATGGGCCCCAAGATGATTCTTTGAGGAGACTTGTCTAGCAGTGGACTTATTTATATAATATATATATATATATATATATATATATATATATATATATATATATATATATATATATATTGTATGGGCAATGGTATTTTTTGTATTTTACCATACATTTTGCCTCAAATAGGGACACCAGAGGTAGACAGACATTAACCAAGCTCGAGCTACAGAACTTAAGTAATACCCTTGTGTCTCATAATTACAGCCGAAAGTAGTCCACAGCTGGACAAGCCTCTCCCAAGAATGATCTTGGGGTGAAATGCCATAATCGCCACGCTTGGCAGACGGGTTAGCGATCGCAGTAAGATGGTCGTAATACTCAGAAGGGATCTGCTGCCCGTCCTCTGGTAGAGATTCTCTCGGGGTGACTTCTACGCCCACGAGATGAGACGGGGTGATACTATTCTGATATTCGAAGCCTTCATCACACAGCGTGTCCACCTTTGTGTCTATTGACGTATTAATAAAGCCTCGATGTCGATGTCGCACTAAATACCGTTTGCAAATACTTAAACGAAAGATAACATCATAAAGTCACACGCTACCACTTGAATTAATGGAAAGCAGTCTAATTAAACTCACTTTAAAATAGTTTTATTAAGTGAAAGTTTCCATACGCTGAGAGTGTCTCTCGGTATTAAAAAATATTAATGTCAGTCTCACATAATTTTACAGTTTTTGTGCTTTCGTTTCTTATTGCAAAAAGTGTCCAACTTTTAACATTTTATGTTCCTTACTGTATGAAAATGATAATGATGTTGACTAAATTAATGCTACACTTACTTCAACAAACATTAATGTTCGTAGCAATGTATTTAAAAGCATAGCTTCGCTTCAAGTTTGAACAAACAGAATATGTAGAACGTATCCTAAGACGCCGTGCCGCTACTCTACAAACTCTATCGGCACCCTTTTAACGACGCTTTAAAGCAAATAGTTAATCAAATAGAGCGTGGCTGTACATCCGTGTAGGAGATTAAGTAGAGCGCCTTACTCTGATCGCCATTCTTTCGCTAACAGGGTTTTAATTTTATTTTTCTGTTCGATAGGTTTACTTTTACAATGGAATCTATTGATTGGTATCAGATTTTGCAGTTATTTATTTAAGTATTACATATAGCGCTAATTATGGGTAGCGTTTAAATTGTATGATGAATTAATAAATGTGTATGTGCCTGAGTGTATTTGGGGATATTGAAAATGGTCGATATATATGAAGAGAAATGTCTACGAATAAGTTTAAACGAACTATAAGAGCTAAATTGTGTAGAAGGGCTTACTACAAAACGTCTGATTATTTAAGTGACGAAACGGCTTGGGATTGAGTCGCAGTAAATTAAAACAATTTAAATACTATGTAATTTTATGTTAAGAAATAAATATTAAAGAAAGATTCCTACTTCTTCTGGCAGTTTTTCTTAGTAGCTATAATAATACACACAAGTATAATATTTGAATTACGGAATAAATTGTTATTGAATAAAAAAACTGAACTTTAACTGATCAGTAGTTCAGTTAAAGTTCAGTTTGTATTGGCTGAGAATACAAAAAAATATTTTTAACGCCCCATACAAGATGCATCAGATTATTCTTGTATTGGACATTACCTATTTTAAATGTACATGCGCTACACGTTATTCAGTTACATAGGAATAAGGTCAAAATTTCACCTTGTATATTATGTCTATATATACAAAGTTTTAGTACTAAAAGTTATGCAACATGATTTTACGCGCCGCATGGTGCGTCGTAATAAGTATAGTAGTTTAAGAATTTAGTATATTTGTTTTGTATTTTTTTTAAATTATTATAATTTAAAGATGTTATTCCGTTGACGTTCGTGTTTTAACAATAGATATACGCTATATACAGTGGATTAGACTAGAGGTTTTTAAACCTCCATATAAAAAGATGGGTGTTATAAGTTTGATTCAATGTCAGTCTGTGGCATCGTAGCTCTCAAACAGATGTACCGATTTCGATGCGTTTTCATTCATTTGAATCCAGTTTCCATGCAAAGGTTCTTAGCTATGTTTGATTAATAGAATAGAATAGAATAGAATACTCTTTATTGTACACCATAAAAATAAATACAACATGAGATATTACATAAACAAGTTGTACAAAGGGCGGTCTTATCGCATAAAGCGATCTCTTCCAGACAACCTTAGGATGGATAGGAGCTGAACAATAACTTATAGCTAGCAGTAGGTGTGCAACAAGAGATATACCAAAATGATGGTATATCCATAAATAAAACTATTTTTAGTGAATTTACTGTTAAAATATGAAAAAGACAAAATTAAATAAGCAAATAAGAAGAGAATAGATACTTAACTTAAGAAAACATCAATTATACACTCAAATAGTGTTCTCTGACAAGCTTTTTGAAAGTTGCTATTGTCTGAGCACGTCTAATTACAATAGGCAAGGCATTATAAAGTCGGGCTGCCTGCACACTTAAAGAGTTTCCCATAAATATAGATTTGTGCTCTGGGATATGAAGTTTTACGTTTTCTGATGATCTTAAGGATCGCAAATGCGTGTCACAAAGGAACTCGAAGCGTTCGTTTTTTATATGGGAGTAGCAGGGTTAAAGAGAATGTTATAAAGCAAGGAAAGAATATGAGCATTCCGGCGAAGGCGAATCGGCAACCACTTGAGCTTTGTACGAAATGAGGAGACATGATCATATTTGCGAAGGCCAAATATGAACCTTATACAAAAGTTTTGAAGTCGCTCAAGCTTATCGAGTTGCTCTTTAGTAAGATCAAGATAGCTGACATCGGCGTAGTCGAGGATCGGTAGGAGAAGCGATTGAGCAAGCGCGATTTTAGTGGTAATGGGGAGAAAATTGCGCAGACGCCTAAGAGAGCCTGCTGAAGCAAATAATCTTCGGCTAACTGCTTTCAGTTGTGGGCCCCAGGATAGTGAACTATCTAATCATCATTACAGCTAAATAAGTCCACTACTGGACAAGCCTCCCTCAATAATCGTCTTGGGGGGATATGCCATAATCGCCACGCTGGGCAGGCGGGTTGGCGATCGCAGTAAGATGGTCATAGTACTCAGAAGGAAGCTGCTGCCCATCCTCTGGTAGATATTCCCTCGGGTCGACTTCTACGCCCCCCACGGGATGAGTCGCAGTCGAACTATCTAATACAATCCCCAAATTCTTAACTGTGTCTGTAAATGGGATAATAGTACCTTCAAATGTAATTTGTGGAAGTTGGGACATATCTATCCTAGACACCATTCGAGAGCTGCCGATGATGATGGCTTGTGTTTTTGATGGGTTAATTTTAAGACCAAAACTATGGCTCCATTCCCCTATACGAGATAAATCAGAGTTGACAACTCTGATGGTATCAGGCAGGTTTGCAAGCCAAGAATGAGAATATATTTGGAGATCGTCTGCATAAAGATGATAGGAGGAAGAAAGGTTATTTGAGATAGAATTAATAAAAATAGCAAAAAGCAATGGAGATAAAACGCCACCCTGCGGCACACCGGCTACTGTATTGCACCACGAAGAGAAAGAGTCATCAATACGGACTCTTTGCCGGCGACCAAACAGGTAAGTGCGAAACCAATCAATCACTGTTGGAGATATGTTGAGAGAGCTAAGAATGCCAAGAAGAATGTCAAAATCCACAGTATTGAATGCATTACTGAAGTCTAATAAGAGCAGAACTGTAAGATTTCCATTCTCCATGGCACTCCTAATGTCTTCCGTAATATTGACCAGGGCAGTGACAGTACTATGACTGGGACGAAAACCGGATTGCATTGGATTTAGGAGATTATTTTTGCAAACAAAGGAATGAAGCTGTCTATGGACCAGACGCTCAAGGACTTTGGAGAGGAACGGGAGGATGGATATAGGACGGTAATCAGCAAAAGCGGTGGGATTTTTGGTTTTTGGTACAGGAGTGATTTGAGCTTCCTTCCATGAGGAAGGAAAACATCCACTGGACAAGGAGCAATTAAAAATATGACATAAGACGTGAAGGATTTCGTCAAGGATAGGAATGATCATATTACGGCTGACATTGTCAGTACCGACTGCATTAGAAGATATTGTCAGAATGCTTTTCTTAACATCACAAGCAGTGAGTTGATTAAAAAGGAAAGGTGAGTGATCAGGAGTTGGAAGCGATGAAAGATGTGTCAAAGTGTTTATTTTGGCTGTTCTGTTACATACAGCTGAAGATGAGAAATGAGCATTAAGGGCGTGAGTATCCAAAGTTTTAGGAAGTGTATCTTGGCACTTTCCAACCCCCAGTGATCTTAAAAATTTCCAGATTTTAGCTGGTTCACCGTTCTCAACGGATTTGTGGATATGTTGGCGTTGGGCAGTCCTACACATCTTGTTGCAGTGATTACGAATCTCGATATATTTTTCGCGGTTGATATCCGATCCTCTGCACTTAAATTTTTGTTTTGCCACAGCTTTACGCGCCATGACCTTTCTGATACTGTCTGTCAACCACGGCGCTGGAAAGTGTTTTATTTTTATTGCTCGTATAGGGGCATGTATGTCATAGAGCTGAGTAATCTTCTCATTAAAAATGTTAACCTTGTTATCAATGGAGTTAGTCTTGAACAGTGAACTCCAATCAATACAACGAGCCGATTCTAATAGCTTTTCTACCTTCATACCACAAAAATTGCGCTGTAGAAGAAATTTCGACTTAGCTTTGGGAGGGCGAACTTCATAAGAAGTAAAAATTAGATCGTGGTATGAAAACCCGTCAGCTGAGCATTGGCCATGCTTAGCGACATGATCGTTAGAAGAAATGATAATAAGATCAAGTAATGATGGAACAGAGTTTGGAAAATGATGAGTGGCACTTAGTGGAAGACAGCAAAGATTAAGAGATTCAAAAACTGACAAAAGAGTAGAAGCGCGAGAGTTATTTTTGAGGAGGCAGGTATTAAAATCACCCATAAGAATATTATGACTATAAGAAGGGGTAAGATTAACAAGAAGTGTTTCTAGAGAGGAGAAGTAATTGATATGGAGGGAAGGGCAATAGTAAACACCAAGTAATAGCTTCGTGTGGTGTAGCTCAACCTCAATAAAAAGGTGTTCACCGGCGTTTGACAGAGGCGGCTGCGGTGACGTATTAACTATTTTAAAATTTATATAATTACGCAGATATATTGCTACGCCACCACCAGCCCCAAGCACACGGTCATTTCGTATAAGGCTAAAGCCTGGTAAAGTGTACGAAGCAGAGGGAAGGCATGGCTTTAACCAAGATTCAGATATTAAGATGGCATGGATATTCTTACAGTCAAAGTTTGCCAGCAAATCGGGATAATGTGCTGGAATGCTTTGGGCATTTATGTGGACAACATTGAAATTCTTAGGAACATCAGAAAAATGAGAGACAAGAGTCTCACCAAGAGATGGAATTGAAATAAAGCTAGCATCACTATCTGCTGAAAAAAAACTACCAGTATCGCTATCGTATTCACAGTCTAACATAAATTAATATTTATTTAAAGTTCTAACAGTAAAAATATTATTTAATATAATATTTTCTCAAAAAAATCCACCTGCCAGTGTCTAGAAATAACAATAACAGGCAAATAATAAATGTTAAAATAAATATCGGCTCAGCAGTGTAAGAGTATCAGTTTTTTCCAAAATGATGGAGTTGTAGTTGGTGTCGGGGTTGTCTAATGGTTATTATTATTATCAAAATACAATTAAGGCTCTACTGTACAGGATATAATAATATTTATACTTACTTTCTCTTTTAGATGTAAATTCCTGTAGATATAAACAAAAATTTACAAAGGATATATAAAATAAATAACATACATATTTGGCGATAAATTTCACACGATGCCCTCATATATCTAGAATTACTGGATGTAAAAGTCTTTCATCAAAATTCCAACATATTACAGTCAGATTTTTCCCCAAACTATTACATCGAAGCATTTTAAAATATTTTATAGTGCCAATAAAACAGTTTTACGTTTATGATACTGCTGAAATTTCACAATACGTAGTATATTGGCATAGAAAATTATGTGAGCAGTGACCGTTGGCTTATTTCTCTGGGGTATGCAATTTTAAGACCTAATTTTGTAATAAACATTGTTTATAGCGGAACGTTTGGAAATAAAAATTGTTCAAAGATGAGAATATATGGCTGTATGCAGGTCAATAAAATGTATAAAAATGCGGAAGTTGAGTGCAACAGCAATTTGTTGAAGTAGAACGTACTATTTTGTATAATAATGACTGTAGAGGTATAGATGACTTCTGTTAAATAATACAATATATTTCTATGAATTTTAGTAAGATAATAATATTAGCGTACAATATATTAATTTTATCTGACTGCACGTGTGACGCAGCGGTGGCAGCACCAGTCGACTCGCCACTTCGTGTCCCGCGTTCGATTCATTTGTGTCCCGGTGGATAGGTTAAAGTTCGGAGCGTAGACTTCATAAGTCACGACCTCTGGATTTTGTAGGTTCAATTAGCATCCCACCCGTCTGTGATCGCTCCCAGTTTTAACCGCAATGATCACAGTGTATCTGTATCTGTCGTCTCGTCGACAAGACTATCCCATTTTTCGCTTTACCGTCGGGGCTCACTCGTCACTTTGCGATGATCATCATCATGATGAAGGTATTTATCATAAAGATCAGATCCAATTACCCTACTCTCAGCTCATTACCGAACAGTTTACCATGCTTCGCGTTAAAGTCCCCCATGTCCACAGAGAAATAGGTTTTAGAGAGAATGTATGGCCCTTGATTTATCGACATACATGACTTCAACCTCATCTTCAGAGTGCATCAAAGTAGGAGCGTAATCCTTTGTGTACTTCAACGAATGCCATTTGGTTATTCTGAGCATAAGGTACGCCATCCTAGTCGAGATACTCTCGATTTTACTATATTGTGGGATTTCTGCGCCCCCCAACGGAGGACGGTGGTTTTCTTTTGTTTGCGACAGTACCTGCAATTGTAGTCCATGTTTCCTGACTAATCAGTATATTTCACATCAAATTAGATGCTTGTTTGTTAAATATGCTAAGCATAGCATTAAACCAAGAGAGTGACTCTTTTGTGAGCCTCAGTAAATTTATGAGGAATTCACAGCATTTCCAAAACCAAATGTTTTCTTTATTCACTGCGTTAGCAAGATGACCACCGTGAAACTCAGCAGTTGTGCAAAACAGCTAAAAACAGGCGACTTGTATGGTATAAATCGGATTAAAGGTCAGCGGCACTCTGTTAAGGCGACAAACCATACTTTAAAAAATTCAATCATTTCATTTCGATTTTCGTTAAAATTTCATAATTACAATATTTTTAATTAAAATCGTCAGTTTCAAAAGTTAGTACGCCTTTATTTTAATAAAAAGATTTGTTTATTCATATATTTTAGTCTTGGAACACTAAAATTAGAATATCAAAGACAATTGATATAAATGTACCAACCAATAAAATAAATGAAAGACAAAAGCAGTCAAAGGTCTTGTCATAAAAAGTACTAATAATCGTGAAAGATAAATTCAAGTTAATTAATAAAAATCACTTGACTAAGTGTGTAGGCATTTCACTAAAAGCCTAGATTTAAACTGAAATGGGCAATAAGTAATAAAGAGTCGTCCCCTGATAAAAGTATCTTAGAGAATTAGGCTAATTTCTGCTTATTTTCATTTTCCTACCTACTTCTTCTTAAATACATACTCGAATTCAGTTTCAAGTTTCAAACTCTCTGCCAAATGCGATTCAAATCACGCAATGAAAGGAAGGTTTTGTTTTTTTCATTTAAAATATTATAAAAAGTTATCTCATTTACTACAAAAATCAGCACACTGTAATTGATAACACGCTTATTTGGTAAAATTTACCATTGTGGTAGATTCATAGGCAAACGATAATCGCATAAAAAGGATCATATTGCTCCTATTTGTCTTTTTTTCTAAATAAACATTTCGCATTACATCTGCCTGTAGAAAACTCAATCAGAATCTAATGCGAAAGGCGTAAATTCATAATATTGTGGCAAACAGTGGGTCAAAAGATTAGAAAGAAGACTAGTAATTTGCAAACGGAGCCTTCATTAACATTGACAGTGATAGTTGGTGCATCACTTGATTAAGGACAACAGTTACACGCAGCGATAAACACTAAACGCGGCGCACTTACAGAGTCCCCGCGATTGTTCTGTGCGGAGTCCCAACCTACACGGTACCCGGGTATTTAACCTGGGTACCGTGAAAAACCTCATCAACTACGGTTTAACACTAACTACTATAATAACGAGGTGGAAATTTATTTAATTAGATCCATAAGTAGTGTTATTCCTTAAACAATCTTTTACGTAGTCTGATCACAATGCTATATTAAAATACAAACTTTCGTGATTTGATCACTTTATAAAATATAATAATTGCCAAACTAAACTTAACTGACTATATACGGAATAATATGACGATGATTTTACCACATTTTATTATTTATATAAGCTAAACCCTCATATGAAACAACTGCATTATGATTTGCTCGTCCAGCAACGTATCGTTTATACAATATACATGTACAGCATATCCGTAAAACCTGATAACAAATTTTTAACACCTAGATGATATTATACTATCAACAACCATATGTTTTATTGTTCACCCAAAAGCTCTCTGGAAAAGATCGCTTTAAAGCGATAAATCCGTCGATTGTTTTTGGTCGTGGGACTTACGTTACTTTAACATCTAATTAACAGACAAAATACACACCTAAAATCGAAATAGCCATTTATGGATCACACAAATAGTTTTCATGATGACACTAGTACGCTGAAGATGTAGCGAGGCGGCTATCTTAACTGCTTCTTTCTTCATTGTATGGACAGTGGTTACCCTGGTGACAGAGTTGTCCAAGCCGCTAACACGTCTTACCGACTGTTGTCTAATGAAAACAACTGGGACCGACAGCTTAACGTGCCCTCCGAAGCTCGGAGATGCTCGACATTAAACCACTTTGACGGTCACTGATCCATAGATTGACCGCGTCAATAGGTGCTTCACCTCGCCGATCACTTACGGTCCGGTGAGCGTAAATGGCTACGAGCGCCTCATCTTAAAAAATGTGAATCCTCTAACCACACGCAAATCAAACAATAAAGTGAAAGCAATCACGTACGAATGTTGCTTAAATTCACCTAATACTGCACAAAATACTTGAGCTCGTGTTATATTAGCTTTTTGATGTCCTTCGTCCCACTAAATCTTGCGAATAACTAACACGGTCCACAACATAATTTGTCTCCGCCGGAGCGGGATGAAATTCCTTCTAACCTACATTGTGTCCAGTAGATTATGTTACACATTTAGATATTATTTACTACATTGCATGTATAATGTTATATTGTGTAATGGTCGTAGTACTACTATGGCCTTCTACGACGGCCAACTACGACTTCCTACTACGAGTGCCTTCTACGATGGCTTTCTGCGATGGCCAACTACGACTACCTACTACGACGGCCTTCTACGATAGCCTACTACGATAGCCTACTACTAAGGCCTTCTACGGCGGCGTACTACGGTGCCGCTAATTGGGCCATCAGAGTAGGTACGGCTGTCGTCATTAATGATCTTATTTATTAAAACGCCAAACGTGGATTTAATACGGTGGGCATTCTCTCTGAGTCGACTTTGAGGAAGTGCAGTGATTAAAAAGAAGTTAGGTGCTCGAGGAGCAGAGAATTAAAAAAATATTTATACTAATTAAAAATATATCATTGAAATATGACTTAAAAATACCAGCCATGCCCCGCGGTTTCAACCGCGACAAACTTTATAAATGGTAGCCTATGTGTAATTCGAATGTATAAACTATATTATTATAAAGTTTCTTCAAAATCCGTTCGACAGTTTTTGCCTGGAAGAATACCAAACATCGATCCACACAACTAATATACAAAATATACACAATTTATTAAAAAGTATTATTTCACTGAAAGTATCACTTTTACTGTGCCATCATCTGCAAATAATACTATCGGATGAAACGTGACTCTCGGCATACCATTCACGTTAATAATAAAAGTAATGAGCCTAATGTACTGCCTAGGGGAACACCGTAATTAGTTAATTTCGAATACGTTAAATGCTGTGGACTTTGATATCTTGCCCGGAATCACAAAAGCGGTGATACTCATAGTATAAGGATAACCTTGTGGTACATAATACCCGTCTCCACAAAGTAAGTAACTCTTAATGGGCCAATACATAGGATTGTCTACCAATAAAGTTTAAAACTATAGAACTAAACTGTGTGGACTTATTGCAAAACTACTGATTATTTTTGTTTCTAAAAGGCTTGGGATTAAGTCGCTTTAAGTTAGCGCATATAAAAATAATGTAATTAATATCTAAGTCAGATTTATTAAAAATTATACAAGGTGAAATATGAATAATAGTGAACGCTAAATTAAAATCATGTAATTAATATTAATAAAAAAATTAATTCGTACAAAATTTTCTAGTAATATTCCTCAGTAACTGCCACGTCATATAAATCCACATAAATGGAACATTTAAACGGAATATATGAATTTTATTTTGAGCTTCTTTTATTAGCAGTAATTACTATCCAAAAAAAGAGACGGACTTTCTTTAGTAATAACTAAAATATACTCATAACTTTTATTAAGAACAAATTGGAATGCAGCTATAAAACTCTGTTCTGTTTATCAGCAGTGAAAAGTAAACTTAACGTTGTTGAATTGGACATGCTCCAAAAACTGATTCTGATTGCACCAACATCTCTCTCATTTTGACTATGAAAACTACCTTGATCTCACCCTGCTGGGTGAGATTACATCTAAACTTAAACAATCCCAAAACGTCTTCATTAATTCTAGGTTGGATTGGGATTGGCAACAAACGTAAGTTTAATCAATTGTTCGAAATTCCACAATAAGCTCAAGTGGAAACTTATTCGCTTTCTCCAATATGCTTACTTCCTGCCCGTTTTATATAACATATTATTACACCTATCCTGTCACCTAGCACGAGAACTTTTCGAGTTCCTAAATGACAGCAATTTTCTTCTCTAAGAACTACGGAGAACTTGGGTATAAAATCTGTTGTCCATTCCACCAATTTAATATGGCAAGTCCTAGTAAGCTATGTCCAAATGTGCTAACCTGTATCCACAAGGTGTGCCATGCTTAAACGCTTATTGAAAAAAGCAGCCAAGTGCGAATCGGACTGGCCCTTGAGGGTTTCCGTAGGAGCAAGTAACATAGTATGTTATTTTTTATTTAATATTATTTTTGAGTTGATTGAATGAAAGGTAAATTGCTGTTTACGATTTATTATTAAAAGGTATTAAGGTTTAATTTTTATTAAAAAAAAAGTACTAACTAGATCTTGTTCAAACTAATTTTCGGTGGAAGTTTGCATGGTAATGATTTTACATCATATATTTTTTTAGTTTTATCATTTTCTTATTTTAGAAGTTACAGGGGTGGGACACTCATTTCACCACTTTGGAACTGTCTCTAGCGCAAACTATTCAGTTTAGAAAAAAAATATATTAGAAACCTCAATATCATTTTTGAAGACCTATCAACATTTAGATTTAAATTAAAAAAAAACATCAGTTTTAATTCTATGTATGGGGAACTCCACCCACAATTTATTGTTTTTTTCTATTTTTCTGTAAAAATCTTAATGCGGTTCACAGAGTACATCTACTTACCAAGTTTCAACATTATAGTCCTTACAGTTTCGGAAAAAAGGGGCTGTGAAATACGGACGGACAGACAGACAGACCTGACGAATCTATAAGGGTTCCGTTTTTTGCCATTTGGCTATGGAACCGTAAAAAAATATATTATAAACTGGAAAATCGCAAATTTAACTATCCACCTTGTTGATGCTGCACCCTCTTCCAATACGTTGAGTTGGTGAAATTAAGTTTAGATTAACGATTTTCATTACGTAAACTGCAATTAAAACTAAATTTTTAAGCTAAATTTTTCCCAGTCTCTGCATAAATTATTATAAAAAAAAATCTAACTTCATTACATTAATACAGATAAAATTAATAATTAACTTAGTTTTAGTTCATTATTTATTAAGTTATTAGAAGACATAGACCCTTTTTTTACAAAAATACACACAAATCGAAATTCACATAACTGTGTTGACCTCATGTTAGAACGCAAAACAGATAAGATACAATTTAAGCCGATTGAATATGGGGAGGTAATATTTATACCTTTAGACATTGACAGTGTATACTCGTCTGTAATGAAAGGGTAGCTGAATGGAAACGTAGTATTGTGTTCTTCGCCACTTATACAACCCATTTTTCAATCTACTATACAATTGTATTTTCGACGTTTCCGAATGAGAATTGAATAACCATTAAACCAGGCATTGATCGAGTATTTTTTTCCTCTTCACTTACGGAAGGCATTAGTAAACTTTATAAAATCACATAAGATAATACTACTACTTATATTTTACGTTAGAAACTGATACATTTAGCAATTTTATCACATTAAATACGTATTCAGGCATATAAACAAATGGTTGTTTTTAAGTTTATCCTGTATTTTATAGCAGGTCCTGTTTATGGCAAAAAAATATTATTTCATTAAATATAATGAACCGTGGCTATATTAAGTACAACATCGAACATTGTTATTGCTGTATTTTGATGATTAGAAACACAATAACTAATACTAAATGGATGATTAGTTTGTTCCAGAAAATGAATATCAAGTTATAATTGATATCGTGGACCAAAATCTCCGGCTCGCTGATGGTTGAATCTCACGGTTATAACATAATCTTTTAACTCATTTTATTTTAAGTACCTATCACTTACAAGTTTAAGCTATTATAGGCCTCAATTTTAATATCCTCTGTACTTTAAAGCAACATTTGATATACACACATCAAACGTGTTTAGGGATCAAGTGGATTTTAGTAAAAAAATATACATTTAATTATTTACCAAATCTAGTATTCCAGACACCAGTATAGAAGAGTACAATATTTACCGTTATTCCTATTTAAATTATCCTTATATTTTGTAAAACTTTAGAAATAATGCTATATTAGCAAATTTTGAGAATTTACCAAGTTGAAGTTGTCAATTAAATAGAAAAAATACGTTTTATTCAATTGTATTGTAAAAATAAAAAATATAAATCTGTGAAAATAAATGGCCGCCCACGTTCTTTGTAATAGGCCAAAAAGTCAATTGGTTTAAGGTTAAGCAACTGAGAAGGCCACGGCAGAACGTCGATGAGTCCATCGGCAACAATACATGTTACAACTCTACCTTTGTGTGGATTTGCATTGTTGTGCATTAGTCGGAACGACTCACCCAACTGGCTTCGCAAAGGGATGATAACATATCCGCATAAATGCATAAATCTGAGCATTGAGGTTGCCTGATCCAAATGCAATTGGTTGTTCTACGATCCAAATACCGGCCCAAACCATTATGTTTGCTTCTCCATGATAATAGTAATAATATACTGTGACATAATTTACACACGGCCATCTGATCCCAAACTAAGCTCAGCTCGTTCTATGGAAACCATATACCTATATCGTTCATATATATATATATCGTTCTATGATATACTACATATACTACTTTTCTTTTGTGAATACGTACTTATATAGATAATTACACCTAGACTCAGGACAAACAGACATGTTCATGCACACAAATATCTGTCCTGGGTGGGAATCGAACCCACAACCTCCGGCGTGAAAAACAAGTATTTGCCAACAACGCCAACAGGATTACCTGATGAAACTTCAAACTTTCTTGAAGTCCATATGTCCTCCTAACTTGAGTAAATCTTGTTTCCGGCATACTAAAACGAGATTCATCGGAAAAGCAAACGCAAAAGGTATTTGCCCTCCCAATTACTACGTTCACGAGCCCGTTGTAACTGGTCTGGGGTGCTATAGATCTAACTCTAAGCGGTCTTGGGAAACACAGATTCACTTAACGTAAACATTATCGGTGGCTTGGTCGCTTATCAGTAAGCTTGAGGAGCTGTGGAGTATCTTAGTCAACACCATGGCAGTCATGGTACGATTACGTCAAGCAGTATTTTGGATGCACCTGCCATAGTGTTTTCCTGTCGACAAGTGGCGATTCGAGATCGCTCTCTATGTCACTCGGCCACGTTCCTTGTAATACCATAGCGTGTCCAGTAACTTATGAGGTTCTGTTTAGTGCCAGATGCCAGCCACAGTACGTTACCTAGAACCAGCTTGTAACATTCCAATGCCTATCATGATCTCCTCTCGCGTCAAGTGATGTCGACGCACCATATAGATGGATTATTTTTCAGTTTGTAGACATTGTAATGAAAACTATGACCTTTTTAGGGTTCCGTAGCCAAATGGCAAAAAACGGAATCCTTACAGATTCGTCATGTCTGTCTGTCTGTCCGTCCGTATGTCACAGCCACTTTTTTCCGAAACTATAAGAGCTGTACTACTGAAACTTAGTAAGTAGATGTATTCTGTGAACCGCATTAAGATTTTTACACTAAAATAGAAAAAAAACAATTATTTTGGGAGGTCGCCATACATAGAACTGAAACTCAAAAATGTTTTTTTCATCGTACTCATACATGTGGCGTATTTATGGATAGGTCTTCAAAAATGATATTGAGGTTCCTAATATCATTTTTTTCTAAACTGAATAGTTTGCGCGACAGACACTTCCAAAGTGGTAAAATGGGTGTCCCCCCCCTCTAACTTCTACAATAAGAGAATGATAAAACTAAAAAAAATATATGATGTACATTACCATGTAAACTTACAACAAAAATTGGTTTGAACGAGATCTAGCAAGTAGTTTTGTTTTAATACGTCATAAACCGCAATTTGCATTCATTTAATCAACTGAAATAATATTTTTAAAAATATTTTTAATCTACTTATGTTAATTTCCTACAGTTTGCATGAAATACCGTTTTTCTTTATTTTTTGTTAACGTAAACATAGGAAATAAGGTAATAAGTCAGTCTGAAGACTAGATTTAAAATAAAGTAAAAAATACTATACACTTTTTATGTGAATATTGTTATATTCTTCTCTTCCCGTGACTTTGTGGGTGTCGGATTTTCTTAGCTTACTTTTTCAATAATTGCTAACTGCTGCTAACTTTCTAAACAAATTTTCAATCACTTTTTAATGCTATTTGCCGTGTTATTTTTTTAAACAAATCAGTGAGTTTAAGTTTCCTATATTTATTCATTTTGAAACTCAATACCAAACACAAAACCCAATACTGATTATGTATTTCTTTAATTTGAACTAGAATCTACGTTTTTAATTTAATGCTTTCAACTTTAAATTTCATTCCATACCAACATAATATATATTTCAACTACCTAGGGAGGAAGTTATAACAAGGCCGAAATAGATATTAGTTTATTTATAACCAGATGCTTTAATTATCAATTACATCGTATTCCCAATTTTCATACTTGATCCCTATTTTATATCCTTATTAAAGTTTCTAAATGTTACAGGTACATAAATTTGTGTATAGTTTTAGTTTTAGGAGAAATAAAATTATGATAATATATTATTGCTGCATTCAGATCGTGGCCAACGGCTCTGTTTTTGTAAAGTTCATGATATAAACTAAAACTAGCTAGGTCATGTCAGTCACTGTGCAAGCAATTTTCTATTATCAGTAAGATGTCTGAATAAATAAAATAAAATGTCTGGCAAAACTTGTTTTGGTAAGTTATCCGCAAAATGGTACTATTATAGTATCCAAATGCTGTACGTTACATACAAGTTTGTAGCTAGCTCGTTCAATAATATATAAATATTAAAAATATTGTTTAATAATATATAAATTATAAAATGCCTACACATTTTTATACAAAATACATTTTAAATTAATTTCCTACATCAATTTGTTCGTACGTTATTGTGAATAAAAATACTTTCTATGATTTTATTTCTATTCGTGTCAAAATAGTTTTTGTTGACTGTTCTTTTTTTACTGGCCAGAATTTGTTGCATAAAATAAAATTTATAGTTTTTTTTTTGACAGTAGTTATCCTAGAATCATTGTATTTAAGCCCCTCAATTGTCGACGTTTAATTAATAACTACAACTTGGACCGAGACTTAAAAGTAATGTGCGCAGAACGGATACGCTCAGATGTTAAATCACTCTTGCCGACATCCATCTTTAGATTGACCGTGCGCCTAGTTGCTTATTGCAACTAACTGGCTTGAGAATGCAAAAAATATTACCTGATTATTTTGTCACGCCTTCCGACATCAATTGTCGTGGCCGATCTGAAAGTCCGAAGCAAAAAGAAACATTTCTAGGTGGGGACTGTCGAGCAACCTCAAATGGACGGTTTTTGTGGAGCATGACGTTAGGTGGGGATATCCATGGCCCACCTAACATCGTGCCCAGCCTGCCCTGCCATATGTTCATGACAAGATCTCAGTAATGCCACAAGCAGGGCAATCAGTGTAGACACATTCTGGAAGACAAAAATTTTAAAAGTGTGCCATCGACTTGCTAAGAAAAAAACTGAATTTAAGCGTCTTTTTAAAACCAGTGTTAAAAAATAATTATTATTTTATTTTACGAATTTTCGCCAGTGAAACTTATACGTTTATATATCTTACACTTACACCATTAATGGTCCAAAGCAAACTTTCTTCCAGTCGCCTTTCACGTAACATCAAAATTGAAATAAAAAATTGGCTTCTCGTACGTGTACGTACGAGAAGCCAATTTTTCTGCACTTAAGTGTAGATAACTAGGGTAGAAATTGTGATTAACTGTATGTTAGCAAAACTGTCTCATAGATGTTTTATCCAACAAGATTCCATACAAGCTTCGAAAGTTAAGGTTAATTTTGCTATGACTTTAAGCATCCTATTATTTGTTTGCGTACTCATTAGACTTACTCGAATCTACCTAAATAAATTTATAAACACAAACCAAAGTAGTATTTACGAATCAAACCTAATTTGGATTCGTGCCCAGCTTTATGCACAAGCTGATTGGGTAATCAGCTCTCTGAATTTTATTATTTAGAACTATCAATGTAAAGTACTATGTACGGGCATTAAAATCTAAAATAGAAATAGTAGCGAAGTGATTATGTTAACCGTAGAATTGCGCAGAGATGGTTTGAAAGTGTAAATAAATAAATATATTAGGATTACTAACACATAACCATCTGATCCCAAAACAGAGCCTGTATTATCCCAACCAGAAAACTGATAAACAATCTTCTATATATACTAAAGACATGCATATTATACATCTACATTAGAAAAATGCTAATTACACAAAAATTTGTTCTGTATGGAGATCAAACCCAGGACCTCTTTCTTAGCATTCAGGGTCAATAACCCATAGACCAACAGACTAGTCAGTAGTATCTATGTATAATACATTTATATAGAATCCAAGCAACATTTTACTTTTTTCTACATCAGAACATGTGGTTAATAAAATTAATATTTGATGTTTTCAACGATCTCCTCCGGATATTTCGGTTGACTTAACTTATTTAAATCCTATTACTTAAGTAGCCTTAAGATAGGAAATTTGACTTTTTTATTGCATCTATTAATAGTTTGATAACTTGGTTATCATTTAGGCATCATAGGTAAGCAGGCTATATTGATGTAGTTAAGTGTGATAGTTACGGTCTTCTTAAATTGTCTTTACCTTCATAACATATTGAAATGTTTTATTTTTTTTATTTGTTATATTTACTGTAACCTAATTCTGAATCTTAACTGATAATATAAAGAGTACGGTAGTAAGTATTAATATAAAAAATACGGTTTTACACATTAATCACTATAATAGTGATCACGAGACGGAGTTATTTCAAATAGACTTTTGTTTTAGAAGCGACAGTATTTCGGGCTATACATATTTGATAAGTAAATGGAAACATAAAAGTACTAAGTAAACCTCAGTAAGAAAGAGCATTGCAGGTAAGTAATTATAATTTAATACAAGTACCAAAATTCTTAATGTATAAATTTTTACTCTACTCTACTTTCTGGTTCAATATTTAAATTAAATTGTGTCCTAGTCGAAAATCGCAACCTCAATTCTAAATATTTTGATATTTAAGTACGTTAACGATGTCCAAAATCGTTAAGAGACCGGTCGCGCGGTCCTTAAAACTAATTTCTATTTGTCGAATTTCAAGTTGGAAACTGTGGGTTGTATAATTGAAAACAAGGTTATAATGATAAGTCGTAACTATTTATATTTATAAAGGTAGTCAAGAGACTGGTATAAAAAGATCCCTAAAGACACGTAGCTTTCTTTATTGACAAATGTATTAATAATAAAGTGTGCAGTATGTTACATCCCAAGAAGAATTAATTTCATTGGGGAACTTTTTGTTAATATCAATAACCTCAATTTGAGGGATGAACACATGACGGAATGTCATATTGTGATTGGAAGAGAGGAAGTCGAACAGGTGAAAGAGTTTGTTTACGAGAGATGGGAAATATGATTAAGATATTGATAGAAGAGTAAATGTGGAGAACAGAGTGAATAGGGCACTACACGCCTTTATGAGTAGTCGGCAAGTCTCAAAAAAGGCTCGACTGGCCGTGCACGATGGAGTGTTAGTGCCAACTTTAATGTATGGAAGTGAAAGTTGGGTTAGGCAGACAAATAATTAAAGTAGAATAAATCCAGGGGAAATGAGAGCTCTGAGAAGTATGTGTGGTGGCTTTGAGGGATAGAATACGAAATACTGATGTAAGAGAGCGTTGTGGTGTGAAAGAGAATGTAGTCACAAAGACAGAAAAAGGTATGCTCTCAGCATATATTTCGTATTCTGTCCCTCAAAGCCACCACACATACTTCTCAGAGCTCTCATTTCCCCTGCATTTATTCTACTTTAATTATTTTTCTGCCTAACCCAACTTTCACTTCCACTTCCATTTCCATTTCCATTCCATTCTTTTGGTCATTTAGAAAGGATGAATGAAAGAAGATTGACAAAAGAAGTATACATGGCCTCTGTGAATGGGACAACCGGAAGAAGAATACCTCGTAGAACAATCTCTAACCAAATCGGGGACGTTCTCAAGAAAGGCTAGGTCAAACAGGTAAACCGGCGAGCATTTATGTAGAATATAATGACAGTAAACGAGGCAAAAAAAGTGTTCAAAGATCGTGACTAATGGCCCTCTGGGAAACAGGCTGAGGTCTATGTATGTATGTATATAATAAAAAATAAAATTTTAAAATTGCCGTTACTAATTTCTAATAAATAATAAAAAACATCCGAATTATAAAATTTCTAGAAATTTTTTTATGTTATGAAAAATGCAAACGATATTTACTTGCCCAGGAACTGCAAAGTTATCCTACCTATATGTGGGCCAATGCCGGTTTTTAGAATGAAAACTTAGTTCAAAACAATTCTAAAATCAAAACTGGTACTTAACATACTACTGTAAACTTAAATTAGAAAAAAATAATGATTATGTATCATCATTATTAGTAAGAAACACATACTATATACATAAATACTGAGATTACCAAACATATTCTTAGACATAATATTCAGGAAACAACAATATTTAGGACATATATATTTCTCCAAAATTAATTATTTTGTAAATCTGCTTTATATTCACAGCTAGCTCGGATTTTATCTTTCAAATATGATTCCCTAATTAAGTCTAAGGGCATCCTCACTAAAGGGAAAAACGACAAAATTGCCGAAATCAAAGTGGGCTATTTCCATCACAGCTAATTCCTTTTAAATTATGCACGATATTGACGCAGTGCTGTAAATTTCCGGAACCATTTAATGTATACCGGAAATATCAATATAAATAATCATAAATCTTAAAATACCAGTTAAATAGTTCCTTTTTCATATATTTTTAATTGATTTCATTTTCACGAAACGACGAATTTATTTTAAGCGAAACATTTTACGAGAAGTATTTAATAAAACAAAAATAATGTTTTTTAAGGAATTTAACAACCATAAAATACTTACAAAACATATTTAACTTCCCTTTTACGGGAAGAGTTCAATAAATCTCAGAACATCATTAAAATAAAATGTGAAAGGAATCAAATCATGACATAGATCATATTGTAAAACATCTTCGTAAATAATTCCCCTTATAACGAGCGAAATCTGTAGAAGCCTTTTAACTAATTATTCGAAATTTTCCCTATTCATAAAGCTTTTTGTAGCCTATTTTAATATTTAAAGCTCACTTACCTATTCAAATCCCTTAATTACTAAACATGGCACCTTAAACACATTTATTATCATCTAAATTAGAGACACTGTGAGACAGGAAAATATATTTTGTACACCGACTGCTAAACACGTTACTTGACCTTACGAAACGTAAGAACGTATTTTTGAGAGACTCGCGCGCGTGCTTACTCTCTTACAATCGACTATCGACTGTCAGTAGGCAGTGCTGGTCAACACAACGTGGGAAACCAGGCTGCAGTGAGGATAGCGCATGCGCTGTACAACTAACTCTTCTCACAGAGCATCTTACAGCCTACAAAATGATCCTACATTCGTTTTAAACAATATTCACCCTTATGTTAATGATGTAAGGTGGTTATGACACGGATAAATTAAATTTGAAGGCATGCAAACAGCCTGAACCGTTTAAAGAAAGTTTCGAACCACATGTCAGACCAAACGAACTCCGACTGAATGTTTCTGGTTTTAATAAACGAAGTCACTGAGAGGTGAGTGAAGTCTTAGGATTTGATTTGCTTGGTGTAACCAAGCAAAATGTAGGTGAGCATGAAATTATAAAATATGTTCAACTCTCGACGACCCGAATATTTTTGAGAATCAATTTTCTACTTCAATTTGATACTAGCTATGTTTTCAAGACGATTACTTCACCCCAGCCTTTTCTTTTGTGTTTTCCCAGAGATTATAATTTAATACTTACATTATAAGTAGTTGTAAGCATAGAAATCGTCTCTTTGTCTTTTATTTGTTTACCGCGTCACAAAGCGTAACGAATTTAATTATTTCTGCAAACAATGTACACGGTACATGCACTTTAATTTAGGGGTATTTTTCAACCCCTCTATTCAAAATCGCGAGATGTCAGGGGCTAAACACTAGGCATTATTCGCACCCCTATAATATCACACCCTCTAATAGTATAAGATCCGACGACAGTATCGTTATTTTATTATATTTTTTTGTTATTTTATTACATAAAAAATTGATTTTTGTATTTTCTATGTAAATTTATTTGATAGATATTAAATGAACACAGTATACAGTTCGTTTTTCAAAATTAAATAAATTAATTGAACACAATATTTAAGCATCAACAATTCGCTACATCAATAAATTAAGGTACATAATTGTGTCAAACTACTTATAAAATAAAATATTTATCAATAAATATCTATCTGAAGAGTTTTGCTTCCTAATCATACGCCATTAAATGAGCATAATCTTAAGATTACTTTGGATGCTTCTGAATCCAAAGTTTAGCTTGTAGAGATCATTGAGACTTAACATCTATCACATATGATGTACTTGGCAAAGGTTGAGGTATATATTAAGATCCTCATAAGGCATCCTATCAAATGCGTAATGCACTCGGTAACGATAGTGACATGCGAGATCGTAATAATTTATTTCCTTGATAAAAGGTAGGATATCAATCCTACCCATTACGGGTCATATCCTTATTTGTTTCACATCAAATGGATTTTTCCTTCTACGTAGAAAGAACACTCCCATTCCTAAAATTAGAAAACCATCCTCCTTCTATATCAACTAACGTCCTATACCTATTCTCCCATTCATATATATATATATATATCATATTTTATTGTATCCTTATTATTCTTTAACTATAATGTTTTCCGACTTTATACTACCTTTTTTTCATTTCTCACTAGTTTTCCATCAGTCTTCAAGAATCCACTCATGATTAAAACTTTGACTATCTCCAATTATTGTAGAAAATAAACATCCAATTGAATATTTAAAAAGTAAACAAAACTCAAATGACACTAAATGTTTTATAAATCAAAAATAGTCAATTGATACAAGAATTATTTCAAAAAATTTGTACAGGGCCCATATACACACTGCCTAAAGAAAAGGTACTAATTAAATAACAGGAAAGTACTTTTTTCCTTTTTGTAATATGACGTGTGTGGTAGATAATTTTTTCCAAAACTGAAATGTTATATTTAGGTACGTGGTGTATATACCTGTGTTTGTCGTAATAGTTCACATAAAGTTGCGCTCAAAAATTTTACGATGCACAGAACCAATTTAAATAAACATGAGTGTAAAAATATTGCCGCGGTAGCCCGTATTAAAAAGCGTCACAATGATCTATGGCTGGGGTCGCGATTTCATTACTACCCTCTAGTTCACCACCTCATTAGCTTAGGCGTAGATATGAATTTTTATTGCTTATTGAATTAAATATTTATAGCGTTTCATAATTTAGTATTTTACATAATATTAAAGATGCTTCGGTTTTTGTTATGGATCTTCAGTCGCACTAAAGAAACATCAGTTATAAACATATTTGCGTGATATTAATAATATATTTATCTTATTTTTCATAATATCAACTCACTAGTCAAGTTTGTATTTAAATGCAGTAAAATATATATGTATCTACATTAAAAATGCCGAGGTTCGTAACGTCTGAACCAAATATTTAAATAATTATTTCAATTAATTCTAATTATCACCATATCATTATGTTGACGTCTAAAATTTCCGTTGGTTAAGATTAAAATGCCGAGATATTTCTACATTACTTTATCTTAGTATCTTAAAGAACCACTACATAACTGAGATAGATAATAGATTTTTTTTAAACATGTTTTCTCCTATACAGTTTCTATTGTGTTATTGAACAATAGCTTTTAAACCGACTTAAAAAAGGAGGTTCTCAGTTCGACGGTATTTTTTATCATATTTATGACGTTTACGACGCACAAAGAATCACTAACGGAGTACCAACCATTTACCTACGCTTTCCCGATGATCTTTGGCAACCTTACTCAAACCTAACAACATTAACAGTCCTACTATTACCTAAACTGATTGTGTAAGATATGCGTACTTTCAAGCGAATGTTTTTTTTTTACATATATTTTTTCAAAAGTTTATGCATTAGTCCCACAAAACCGTGTAATCGGTTTGACTGTAGGATCGAGTCTCTGTACAGCAACTATTTTTTTTATGACAAAGTACTAACTACTAACTGTAAATAATTACATTACATTAAATTAAATCTAATAGGTGTTAACGCCAGTTTATCTAATACAGATATCATATTTATTAGTACTTTAATGAAATTTGAAGAAGAAGAAATTACATTTATTCAGTAAACTATCACAGATAATAATAATAAATATATATACAGGTACACATATAGAAGTCCTTAATGATTATCTGTGCGAGTCCGAATTGGTCCCATCTCAGCACTAGCTGCGACATTAACTATGTATTGCAGCGCTGGTTTTATAATGGAACCATGTCTAATAGCTCACGGACAATTGATGTGTCAGTACAGCTCGCAGTTATAATTTAAGAGTACTTGGACATTAATCATATGAATTATAGCTAATCAAAATAATAAATATGTGGAAAAACGAACTTATTAATAAAAAACATTAACAAATTAACACTCATTTGTAAATACATAACACACAGTACATGAAATAAAATAGATATAAAATAAAAATATTTGGGGTATCATATACATTAGCTAGCTAGTAAGGCTACGACGTGACCCTGCTAAGGCAGAACAGTATTATTTCACTCTATCAACAGCTCAACTAGTGCAACAGGACATAGACGCAGTTGAAAACTGGTCTCACGATAACGGAATCATGCTAAACGCTGATAAAACAAAGCTTTTAATAATTCATTCTCCTTACTTGCATACATTTACTCAATCTATACAACCTGCTATATTATATGCCCATAACTTCTCATATATACATAACAAATTTTACAACTGCAATTATAATCCCATAGAAAAATTAAATTGTGTAACATCCCTTGGCTTATAAATTGATGAATACTTCTCATGGACCAAATATATTGATTACATATGCGATAAACTCATGCTGGGAAAATTCTACAATTTAAGTTTTAAGTTAGTTAGTGTAAGTTCCTATTAGTACGTTAAGATGTTTATATATGTCACTAGTCCATTCCATCCTCGGTAAGGCGCTTGATTGCTATGGAATAACATTTAAAACAAATATACAAAAACTGGAAACAATCCAAATTACACTATTAGTAAACAAAAAATTAAACATATTGCAAAAATGATTACACCCAACTAATCAAAATATGTAAAATTCTACCTATATAGTAAGTCAGAAACATAAGTTCCTTCTGGCAATAAACAACCATAGCAATCAAGATCATAAAAATACCGTACGATAATTCTCTTCGGTATATCATATATACTTCATTCGGTCATCCATATATTATTATGTATGCAAAGCCAATTTCACCGCATGTCATATAAAGCGTCTAACATAATAAATACTTATGATGTAAGCATAACATAACTATATAATATGTTATACACACTTTGAAAATGAACTACGAAAAAGCTGAGACCGTGGGTAAACAAATCTTGATCAAAAAATGCCTCCTAGCTGGTAAAACTTGGTATGAATCCAACATTAATATGCGTGAAAGTTTATACTTCGTAAACTTAATTGTTGTGCATTTTTAAGTTAAATAAAAACACGGGAAATGTGCTTTTTGTTAAACCTCACATTTGAATAAAAGGATATGCAGATTAATTCGATGTTTTAGTGTGAGGGAAAGGATAGAGCTTTATTGATAGGAAATGTTTGACTTATAAACTTTTTAGCATCTATACACAAAATTAAAAACATGTTTACTAGTTTGCTAAAATAAATCACTTCCTGTACAAATATGGCAATCAGAGATGGTACGCTAACACACTTGTTGTTATTACACTTATTGTTGCATAATTCGTGTATATTGAACACACTAACAACGAACGAATATTTATAATAATGTCCTCTTAGCCAAATTTCAGCTACGGCGGCCAGTCTCAATGGAGACTAGCCATCTGCACGGGACATATTATAATGCACTGAGGCACTTTCTATTCCATCACTCTCATGATCCGAGGGGATAACTAGCAACACAACCGGAAAAAGGTCAGATACAAGACCGGCGGCTTTACGTGCTCTCCGAGATACGGATAAGATCGCCAATTCCCAGACTTCGGGCTAATACTGAGAAATATTATTTTTACAATAAAATCTCAAAATTACTTTTGGCCCGCCCCGGGATTGGAAGCCAGGACTCGTTCTCTGCGGGTGAACACGCTACCGCTATACTAAGGAGGCAATGAATCGCTACATTCATGTCAATCATGTCGATCAGCTGACGCACTTTGCATGAAAAATCATGTTCATGTCAGCATCATATTCTAGTAGAGTTAAGTTGTACGCTATGTACTAGAAATTAAGTAGAGAAACTTCGAGACTTTCGATAGAAAAATGTGCAAAATACAATATCATTACCACTGAACTTGCCTGCTTTCTACAAATCTGATACAATATACATTATTCCCTGTAAAAGACAGGTAGTCTATTTCCAATTATTTGCCATTGCGAGGTTTTCTTCCTTCTACGAATAGCTTATTATTTGTTACAGTAAGTCTTTGGGGAAATAAGCGGGGTTTGAAAAACATGGAAAACAATACTGACTTTTTTGTACGTGTTTTAGATGTGTAAATCTGAGTATATCTGTGAGTATCAGTTGCTTTTTCCCTATGGATATGTACAGAAAGGGATATAGTGATAATATGATTAACTTAACCTTCGGAATCTACTTAACACGTTCATGTAAACATATCAATATCGTAGGCACATTGCACATTATATTTTTATGTGTGTGTCTCCAATTCTACTCGTGTCTTCTAATTCTAAGTGGGTAGGTCTCCAATTCGCACACCGTTTTATGATCGTAGTTTTAACAAAATTTGTGTGTGATTGTTAGTTAGGCTCAAATCGCTGCCATTATGAGTTAAATTTTTGACCATAATGTAAAACCCCAATATCAGCTGGGGAGACGTTTGTCCAGCTTACACACAAAAAACAACTCATAGTAACGAAGATGTGGTTGCTGCAATTTTACAATTGAAACTTTTGATTGCGCCAATTATGATATAAAATATGGTATACTTTGAATTTAGATTATATTAATGAGGAAGCTAGAAACACACACATTTTTTTGTCTATACATCGTCATTAGTTTGCATTGCTCTGTCATCCTGGGACGTTGAGGTTCATATACACTAAGCTCCAATTTATATATATAAGTCACGAACACAGGATCGGCGCACGCGCTGCCCCCAAGACATGCACAGGCAGACTGACGTGATGACACTATCTTAAGCGAAATGACGTATAGTGACGTTGTATGTTGACAAAGTAGGTACTTAACAACAGGACGACATGTCATTGAAGATGGAAAAATCGGGGCGAGGCAGCACTTGAATATCGAGAGTTCTATACGTTGTGGCACAATGATCTAACTATTAAATATTAGTATGACCAAATCGATATCTGGCCATACTAACATTTAATAGTAATTCTATTTATTGCGCACGAAATCATGGTATGATTACCATGACGTTTTTGGTGGACCTGATAGTTCGTTGTGCCCCATTAAAAAGAAATCTACCAATATGCGACTAAAGAGCTGTAACTATTGAAGAAAGAAAGAAAGAAAAGAAAATTTATTGCTAACATTAAAAGACACACTTCACTATCCATCACTCAGCTTGTTTCCCGCAAAATCTTACCATTTGTATTAAACTAAATTACTTTAAAAATGTCGCTTTATTTGGTTTATTAAATAATATCACAAACAATATAGACAAGCTTTAAACTTTAAGTACCCCTGCCTGATGACGCAGTCATAGCCACAAGGTCAGTAAAGACAGATAAAGGCATGAGTGGAATTATTTCAGAGTATCTCCACGCTTCGGAGGACACTTGAAGCTCTCAGTCACGGTGTAGTCATTGAACTGAGTTCTACTTGAAAATGAAACGTAATGAAAAAACTGGCCACAATACAGTATAAACACAACATCAATATAGCGGTGTGATAATTTAACCTTTTATTAAATTAGTAAACAATAAGATTATTTTGGGCCTCATTAGAAGGCTCAAGGTCACCCAAAGAGCAGTGGAGAGGGTTATGCTCGGAGTATCCCTGCGGGAAGGAATCAAAGACTTCGAAATCCGCAGGAAAACCAAAGTAGCCGACATAGCCCAAATAATTACCAAACTGAAGTGGCAGTGGCCTGGGCACATAGCTCGTAGGACCGACGGCCGATGGTGCAGAAAGGTTCTTGAGTGACGGCCACGAACCAGAAGACGCAGCGTGGGCAGGCCCTCTACAAGATGGACCGATGATCTTGTAAGGGTCACGAGAAGCCGCTGGATGCGGGCAATGCAGAACCGGTTATTTTGGAGATCCTTGGGAGAGGCCTTTGTCCAGCAGTGGACGTCTTTCAGCTGATATGATCATGATGATATTATTATATTCGCTTGCAATTCATTAATATATAGTATTAAGTAATCCCATGTCTTACTATACGGACTTCAGACCGATAATGTTTCTGTATTTGGTTTATACATAGTTCTAATAATCGTGTAACCTATCCACTATGACGAAAAGAGGATTCTATTAGTTTGTACACATTGCTTCTAATTTAAAATTGATGTAGTTTGCTCAGGAGGATGTCGAAAGTCATATCTATGAACAAACCAATTATTGTAGATATAATATCCATATTTCATCACAGGCAAATATATAGTCTTATATACTTTTAAGGTGTTTTTGGATAAGATACACAATCCGGAGGTATTGTGTTGGGTTGGTATGTGTGTCCCGGATAAAGTGTTGCGGATACGACAGCCGTGACAGCTAGCCGTGCGGCGCGGTCGCACCTAGCTGATAAGCGAAATCAAGCTTTAATGCTTGCTTGCTTATCGTATGGGTAGTGGTAACCCTAGTGTCAGAGTTGCTCAAGCCGCCCAGTAGGCTTCTGACATGGCTTAACGACTGTTGTATAATGACTACAACTGGGACCGACAGCTTAACGTGCCCTCCAAAGCACGGAGACGCTCAGAAATTAAACTACTTTGGCGGTCACCCATCTATGGACTGACCGCGAGCCTAGTTGCTTAGCCTCGCCGATGGCTTAAGGACCATACCCCTGTGGTCCGTCCGTCTTCATTATGATACAATATCATATTCTTGGATAATGAAGTTAGTGCCTTATTTTATTTAGAGCTCTAAAACGATGCATTCGATCTATTTAACCAAAAGCAAATATATTTCAAATAACATGGTTTATTGACTATTTTCAGCTTATATATTTATTAATAAAGAGAATGAGTAGTTACGTTTACCTGTTTCGTAGAAAAAAAAACAATATGAATACATAAAAGTAACTTCTGTAGATATTAAACACTGTAGAAACTGCATAAAACTCTCCGATCTCTGAGTGTTTTATGTAGTAGTAGTAGTACTAGATGTAAAATGTCTCTTGTATCTACAAAAGACATATTTTTTAAGTATAAAGTACAGTATTTTGCTTACGGAAAACTACTACTCAACACAGGAACGGTATCCGTCCTGCCGCCAGACTGTTATCTAAAATGAAATAAAGCTCTTAAATACATGTAATATACAATCCGCGGGATGGGCCCTGGGCTACAGGTTTTTCTAAACCTACTTCAGGCACCAGTCTCTCATAACAGGTTGCATACTTACAAATTATATGTACATAGGCTTAGCAGAGTGAGACATGTTATTGCTAATGTATCCAACCTATTTGTGAGAGAAAATAAATACTTTTTATTATTATATTTATTATTATTGTCAGGCAAGGATAATTTAGAATAGAATCCGCTTTAAGCCCGATTTTACGAAACAAACTCTGCCATTCACATAAAGAATAGTATTAAAGGAAGTTAAAAGTTTGGACAATGATATATGGCATCTGTTCGTATTCTCCCACACTGTGTAGTACACATATTCTATCCACCAACTACCAAAAATCATACAGAAATTAGTAATGAGGCAAGGCTAAGGCCTCCTTAAAATACACATTTGACACGATCGTGTTAATGTTTTGTTTCTGTGTTCTTTTTGCCATCGAAACAATAAAGTCACTCAAGAAATTATTAAATTAAACCTGCCACCATATTCGGTCAAAGACCCCTCATCCTTATCACCTGGATGAATGGTCATCTATCACCGCGCGTTTCACAAGGAACTTTTTGCTGCGCACTACTTCTTTGTGGAATCAATTAAGTGCGGAGGTATTTCCGATCCGGTCTGACATGGCGACCTTAAAAAAAAGAGCCTATTCCTTCTTAAAGGCCGGCAACACACTTGTGGCTCCTCTGGTGCAGCGAGTGTCCATGGGTGGCGGTGATCACTTACAATCAGGTAACCCATTTGCTCGTTTGCCATCCTATAAACACAAAAAATAATAATGCTTCATACAGAACATAAAATATAAATATAGCTTTTTGCAGCGTAGGTATAAGTCGCAATAGGGGAAAATGTAGTTTTCTAACGGAAGTTACATCACATCCTGTGCTCTTATTTTTTCTTTATTGATGCAATATCCGCTCTGCTTTTTGTATCGTTATAATAATATCATTTATGTTTTCCGTACGGCACGTGCGACCCAAAAATAATAAAATATAAAATAAAAATACAGGATGGCTGATAAAAAAATAATAACTTATTATTATTATTATATATATATATTATTTTCATAACAAGAATATTTTCTGTAAAGGATCTTTATTATATTAAGTATTGAAATAAATGATCTCTCATCAATGGTACGGCATCAGTTTCACGATTGATGTCGTACGAATGTAGTATGCTTACTACTTTATACGATTCCCGTTGTATTTGTAAGTTTACAATGATTATGAACAAAATAAAAAAATTAAAAAAATATTATACTAACTAACGCTTTTGAAAACTTGAGCTTTAGAAACGTTTTTAATGAACATAATTTTTCGCGTACAGCCGCATAATGTGTTACAGATTTTATTGTTTAAAACGTTTGTAAATTAACAGTAATCAATATTTAAAAGTTGGGTATAGTTAGTTATCCAAAATTAGGTCAGACAAACAATAATTTTTAACACTACCAAGTCGGCAAAAAAGCATAAGGCTCACTTGCTGTTGAGATTACGCTTGCGACACACAAGTCATTCTCTAATATTTCCTCTCGATTTGCTCTGGAAAATGTATGCCATTACCTGGAGTAGGTATATCACTGATGCATACTTCTTTTTCTGTATGTCTAGCTCGGTTTTATCTTTTTTCTCTTTCAGATATTTCCAACTTTTAGCTAGAGTAAAACCCAAAGGACGCATAGGTTTTAAAAATATGGTGGAATAACAAGAAGTCCGATAATAACACTCATTTATCCCAAGCGGCCACATAAACGTAATAAATGTGAATAGTCATAATATCTGAAATGTGTGACCTCTTACAAGCCGTGTTACAGATCATAAATCTTTCTCCCAACATTATTCAGTGTAATATATGAATGTAGTATAAAATGTAAATAAGATTGAAATGTCTGCTACTTTATAAAATACCGACAAAGACATTGTCTTTGTATATTTGTTCGTGTGATGTTATTTTCTCCCAAGAAATGTAAGATTCGTATCTGTAAAATGATTTAAGATTTTAAGTTCAGAAAATGTGTGTCTGAAATTTGTTTTCATGGTTATTACATAATTTTACATTTCGTCTTTTATAAGTGATTAACTACGTTATGCATAGGACAGGAGATATTGAAATGTGTTGTCTGTACGCCAACACTGACACATCTTACTTGCATTATGACCACACGATAGAAGAGAAAACTTCACTTTATGTGTGATAGCTATTGTAAGTGATGACGATGAAGCCAAATATACACTCGTGCGCAACCGACTCGAGGGTGCTTGTTTTTCAAGCAAACCAACCTTCAAACCTTCACCTAAATTCTAAACGAGAACATACTGTACCGAAGCTTGGAGCAAAGAAGGGGTCTTGGGGAACAAACAGCTTGGTCCTGATCTCCCATATCTCTTCCCAGTAGTTTAAGCTTCTCTATGCCATGGGTTCATGAGATCTGGAAATGAGTCATACTTATACTTTTCCACAATATTGAGGTACTGAATCTAGGTCAGAAAGATAATTACTATGAAAATGTGCTCAAAATTCCATATCCGAACATGTATCTGTTTGTTCATGATTTCCTTTGTTTCAATTCTCTTCAAGCCTCTTCTACTGAACTGCTTTTCCTGAAACTTGCCGGAAGAAAAATACATTTGAAATCCGGAGTCCTTTTTCATCGTCATCGTATAAGCCGAAAGAAGCCCACTGTTAGACAAAGGCTTCCCCCAAAGATCTCCACAATTGCCAGTCATGTGTTACCCGCATCTAGCGGTATCCAGAGACCCCCACAAGATCATCGGTCCATCTTGCAGGGGGCCTGCCCTTGTTACGTCTTCGGGTCCATGGTCACTACTGGAAAAATTTTCTGCTCTAGCAGCCGTCGGTTCTACGAGCTATGTGTCTTGCCCAATGCCACTTCAGCTTAGCAATCCTTCGGCCTTGGTCAGTTACTTTGGTTCGTCTTTGGATCTCAACATTTCCGATTCGATCTCGCAAGGAAACTATAAGCATAGCCCTCTCCATTACTCTTTGGGTGATCCTGAGCTGTCTGATAAGGCCCATAGTGAGCGACCACGTCTTGTTACGTAACACTGGTAACATGCGCTGGTCGAAAATTATCTTCTAGAGTCACTGCGGCATTTGGGACGAGAAGATGTTACGTAAACCTGTACAGTAACGTGTAGAATTATTTTTATCTCAACTTAGAAAAGTATGTCCGACTAAATAAGGAAAAGGAAAAATAATCATTGATTCCATGTTTAATCTACAAACTGTCACTTTGGTGAGTCTTTTTGGCGGTCTGCATATCTAGAATAGTGACAAACAATTGTATACAGCGTTTGATGAACAGTCGAGATCACGACACCGCAAACAACGACTATGTGACTGCGAAAATTAAGATTGGTCAAACGCTGTAGAGCAAATTAAGTCTTCCACACCGTCCAAGCTGAGAGAAAATAGCAAATCATCGTTGCTTTAATAATAAGTGTATACATTTTCCCCTATTCAGCTGCAGATGGTACTCAGAACACTAATCAATCGCGGGTGCCCTTTGGGAACTAGGGGGTCAGAAACACATTTCCATTGGTTTTATATTATGTGATTATACTCATACTATTCCAAAAATAGACGTGTTTTCAGATTAAGCGCAGAAAACTTAGACAGAATATTTTTACCAACTCGACATTGTTACCTTAACTAATATAAAACACTTGACCAATGTAAAACATTAAGCCTTTGATGAAACTCAGAAGGGCAAGTCTTGGCAAGTGCCTTTAACCAAATTGCTTTGCTAATTTTAATGTATAGTATACGCCTAAGTTATGGTCAATATTATAACCTAATGACGGGCAGGTTGGCGTGGTTGGTAGAAGCCTTTCACGCCACAGGCCGTGGGTTCGGTAGGGACAGCTGATATTTGTGTGCATGAACATGTCTGAGTCTGGGAATATGTATCTATATAAGTATCTATATATAAAACAAACTTTTCTTTAGTTCAGTATATTATTATGTTATATAATAATATCAGTTATCTGTTTTCCATAGCACAAGCTCCGCTTAGTTTGGGATCAGATGGCCATGTATGA
This sequence comes from Pseudoips prasinana, assembly GCA_951640165.1. Taxonomy (NCBI): domain Eukaryota; kingdom Metazoa; phylum Arthropoda; class Insecta; order Lepidoptera; family Nolidae; genus Pseudoips; species Pseudoips prasinana. Next base: position 15,329,205 of record OX621239.1, read on the forward strand.
ATAATGTCCAAGGATATTAACAAAAAAATCTACAAATACTCATGAATTGCTTGTTATTTCAAATGTATACCTTAGAATAGTGCTGAGTATGCTGAGTCCGCATAAGGCTTATTCATCAGTAATACTGCAACTATGAGAATTATATAAGTTGTCGACACTATGAGGTAAAAAACGATCAATAGACTAGAAGGTATCAAAATAAATCCTTCAAATAGGTGAGTACCAATTTTTATCACCTCATTTCCTATAAATAAGTACAGCTGCTTGTTGTTGTTTACTGACGTTGTCAAACCATAAAATATATGGTAATATAGGTTATGGTTTGCCCCTAGCCAGTAAACTTATATCACCCTGAAGTAACCATATGCTCAGTATGCAGTTATTTCACTGTCATCTATCTGTCTTTTTATATTTAACTGGTATGTTAGTCTAGTGACCCTGACTGACTGACCCTAAGTCAGAGGACGTGGGTTCGATACCAGCCCAGGACAAATCTTTTTGTGATGAGGCTTCCGTGACTTCCCGTTTATCTATAAGTACTAATGTATTTAGAAATATATAAGTATGTTTATCAGTTGTATGGTTGCCATAATACAGTCTTTGTCTAGTTTAGGATCAGAGCAGTCAAAGTCAAAAATCAATTATTCCGTAAAAAAAATATATTAATGGGGAACCCTCAGTTTTTACCCTACCGGGCAGTGCATGACGTGGCAACTACTGAGAAACACTCCCAGAAAACTCAGTAGGAATCCTTTTTTAAAATAAAATATACTTAAGATTAATTACGATCATGTGTGTTGAATCAGAACAACTCAGTTTTCCCAAGATATTAAGCAACGTTTTTCTGTGAACTATGACCATAAACTACGATCGCTAACCCGTCTGCCAAGCGCGGCGATTATGGCATATCCCCCCATTCTTTGGGGAGGCTTTTGTCCATTAGCGAACATACTTTGGCTGGCATGACTATATAATTGAAATCTGAAAGTTTGGATGTCTTTTACTTAATCACGCAACGACGGCTAAATAGATTTGGATGCAATTGAGCACGCCTATATTTGAAAAACTGGAATAACGCACACATTGTGTGAGACTTTTAAAAATAAGAACTCCAATTTATTTAAAATTTGGTGTGCCTCCCGATAAACATTGTTCAAGCATTAACTGACGGGCCAGTTGGCATGGTTGGCAAATGCTTGCTTTTCACGCCGGAGGTCATGGGTTCGATTCCCATCCAGAACAGATATTTGTGTACATGAACTTGTCTGTTTCTCCTGAGTCTGGGTGTAATTATCTATATAAGTATGTATTTACATTACAAAAGTAGTATATCAGTTATATGGTTTCCATAGTCAAGCTCTGTCTAGTTTGGGATCAGATGGATGTGTGTAAATAAGTCCCAGGATATTTTTATAAACATTATCCTTTGTTTTAATCTTTAGAAAACTCGAAAGATCTCCCCATATCTCTAGTGGGTATAACCACAAAGTAAGAAGACAGATCATGTTTCATGAGTCCAAATATTCCCTCAGTATGCTTCCTTTTATAGCACTTACCTTGTGAACACATCAAACACCTTAGCAAAAAGATAAGACCATAATATCCTGTACATTTTCCCGACATAAAAATACCTACCCCCAAAGAATCCGCGAGCGAATCTAATACAGAATAAAATATTAAAAGGTAAGGTAGGCGCTATATCTTAACATTAGGGGAACAGAACGCGCCCCGCGGGACTCCCCAACTATTCATATGCATTTGCTTTGAATAATAAATGTTTAAATATGAATCTTGGGATGTGGAATGGCGATTTGAAAGTCTAACAGGTAATTCGGCGTGATGTTCTTTTTATGGCGCTCAGAATTTTAAATGGGTACGCAAAACACAGTGATTACATTCACTTTGCAAGATTTTTAAAGAAAGAAAACGATTGCAGTAGGGTAATGGATGTCTGTATTGTGGGGAACTTTACAAACATAATTGAAGAACACAGTATACACCCAGACTCTTAAAAACTACTTATGGGCTACCCATATAGTTATCCTGTGCAGGAATCGAACCCAGGACAGGCCAATTTATACCATCGTGCTTTAGCAGAAAAACACACTTTTTGTAAGGTTTACAACTCTCGCACAGTGTTCCGGTGACAACAATATAATCGGAAGCTTTAATATTAAGATGCTTCTGAAAATTAAAGTAAAATACAAGACACAACATCATCATCAAACTAGATCATACAAAATTAAAATATTTATGAACTATTATTGTGCAATTAAATGTAATAAATCGACATTTCTTACTATCTGAAGAAGTTTTAGTGACAGCGTGAGGTATAAAAAACCGGCACATCGCGAGGCTGCCGGGGGCTGTGGCGAAAAAAGTTCATCTTTTCGTGCAAATATAAAATAAAAACCTATATGAAACTTTAACGGAAGTAAAATGATTCATAAAAGGCAGAATAAATAAAAAAACGACCTATACCTAGTATTAATTATGTGAACTATAATACTACAAATATGTTCAGGGAAATGTCGAGTTGAAATGAATAAAATATACGTGATTTTTAATCGCATATCCTTCAAAAAGAGCACTTGTTAATAAAAGGTTTTTTTTAAGATAGTAAAACTGTTGTAATTAAATGAAACACACAATTTTTTAAAATCATATTTCGTATTAAATAGCATTGAGACTTTTGCAGGTAAAGTCAGAGTTCTTTAGAGACTATCAAACTATGAAATGGCAAACGTATGCAAATCCCAAGACCATAACCATTCTAGACGATACTTATAGCGAATATTAAACCTATGGATAAGTCAGAATATATGTCTGTAAATACTACTTACATAAAGGGTTGGTGGTTTTATTACGTGTCTTGTAAATGCTAATATTAATTCTTCAATTGTTGTATGATGTTTAGTAACATTTATACGGATTAGCAAATTATATATATTTGGTGATATTTCGTATCTTACGTACTAACATAGGACTATTACGTAAGATACGAAATATCCCTAATAGGTACCAGGCCACAAAGGCTCTTAAAATGCTAATTCGTATTAAAATGTTGCAAAACGTGATAAAACAAAACGATTACAATATATACACGATTACAGTATAAACAAAAACGGTATGAGACTGGTATATGCGTCGCAATATAAATAATAAAGAAAAGTAGACAAATACGTCTTTTTACGTTTAGAAAGTATCTATCATCAATATAGAAATAGAAGAAAGAACCTAACCTAAAATCATTACATCACATTATCATTATTTCTTAATAGACAAAATCTATCTTTCTTCAAACTTTATGAGTAACAAATATATATAGAAAAATTTTCACTCACTATATGTGTTCTCACGAAATATTGCCTCACGAAATGATAAACAATTATTTTTCAACTTTAAAATAAATCATTCATCTTGACGTCTACTCTTTAAAAGTATTAGACTACATTTTTAACTCAAAAACAAAAAGTTTCCTGATAACAGATTTCTTCATCATTAATAGTTTCAGGTAATCTATTTATTTGAGTCATTTAACTACTATCTTACGACATTATTCACATGCGGTCATCTGATCCCAAACTAAGCAGACCTTGTACTATGGAAACCAGATAACTGATACTACTTTTCTTTTGTAAATACATACTTATATAAATAATAACACCCAGACTCCGGACAAACTGACATGTTTCTGCACACAAATATCTTTCATCCACGACCTGCGGCGTGCAAAGCAACCACGCCACGAGCCTGTCAAACCCTTTATGCTTCTGTACAAGGATACTCTTATTGTCCTTTAGAAATATACATATATGATATATTTTAATGTAAAAATACAATATTCATGATCGCAATCTAAGAACTACATATTTTAATCTACCAGCATCCTTCAAGTTCATTTTTCTCTTGCAAAATCTATAAATTAACTATCCAACATTGTTTAATTAGTAGATAAAGCCAAAACACCTTAGATACACAAAAATTGGCGATAAAATGAGTCGTGTTCTTACGTCTTAACTCTCAAATCATCTAGCTGGAGGAATTGCGTCGGCGAAAACGCGTCATTAAAATGTAAAAGTCGACGCGGCAGTAGAAATAAACTGTCTTCGATCCACTACGCTACGTTGAAAGAGGTCCTGTTGGAAAATGAGCGAGAAATGAACGAGTTTTCTTGTAAGTTTAATTTTTTCTTATTTTAAATTTTAATTTATATTTTTGCACTATCAAAATTATACTATAGCATTTTATTACAGGATTTTTATTTCTAGTCAGTAGTAGTCCCTAGTGACTGAATTTTTTAAGCTGACATCAGATATGGCTAAACCATAAAGTTAGTATACCTTAGGGCTAAACGGCGGTTGTGTAAACTTCAGCGAGATCGTGAAACTAAACGTGTATTTTAAAGAATGGAAATGCTTAAAAATTAAACCTCTTTTTGAATGCTTTCTACTCATTTCTTAGTTAATAGTTTAACTCATGACTAACATACTTTATTTTAACAAATTTTTTATACAAAATTATATCCAATTACTGGGTTATTATAGGCAAACAAGCAGTGGATCACTTGATGGTAAGCGATCACCGCCGCCCGCGCACACTCATAACACCAGAGCGGCCCCAAGTGCGTTGTCGGCATTTTCATGGTATGAAGAAAAATATGGTAAGTTATTTTATTACAATTACACAAATTAACAGATTATATTCATATACAAATAATTTACCGTTTACAATGTGTTTTTTAGTTGGTGAAAAAACATTTCTTAGAATATAAAGATTTGGTTTAATTTTATCGTTTCTTATTTACCTGCATAAGATGCAGATTATTATTTTTTTTTAATTTTATTTAATTTTATTTATCTTTGAAGTTACTTTCTACTTGCCCTAAGGTACATGTTTTTAATTGTACCGTTTTTCCGTTATTCTATACTCCAATCCCACTTAGGTTGTCTGGAAGCGATCGCATTTAGTCCTAAGGTCATATTGTACAATTAGCTGATACATCCTTGCTTCTAGTATTTGCGTTTTCCTTGGTGTATAATAAGGAGTTAACTTTTTATATTTTTGTTTCATCATCATCAGCTGAAAGACGTTCACTGCTGGACAAAGGCCTCTCCAAAAGATCTGCACAATTGCCGGTTTTGCACTATTCCATCCTGTAGGAGGCCTGATCACTCTGCGTCTTCCGGTTCGTGGTCCCCACACGAGAACCTTTCTGCCCCAACGACCGTCGGATCGACGGGCTATGTCCGTTTATTTTTTAGTTTATCTTTATTATATTATCTTTTCACCAATTGTCGCTTTGTTGTAAACAAGACCTTAATATAGAAAAGCGAAGTCATTCATTGACTAAGCCTGCTAAACCGTTTGATCTTAAGAAGCGGAAAATTGACAGGTAGGTAGTTTACAGGTTAGGAGTGTCAGCTACGAGCGGATGTTGTGACAGTGCCGTATTAAAAGGGTCTGACGGCTGTCGTAAGTTTGTATCAAAGTTTTGGCAGCTAGAGACATAAAGATGGTAAGAATATAAAAGCTTACACAGCATTCATACTAACAATATAATTCTAAAAGTGGTTTGTTTAGTTTTTTTCCTTGTTATGTGTTTATTTTAAAGAAAAAATTGTAAACCACAATCTCATGTTTTTAAATATTAGTCCCATCGGTCCTTATACCAAAGTAAATAACAATATATCTGTATATAAAAACAGGAGGCAGTAGTACTGGAGTAACATAATATAGCAATAATATAAGATTCCTTCTGGTAAGAATCTAAGGCTGTGAGCGCTTCTTCTACTTCTGATATAAATATTATACAAAATTTGGGACCCTGAAAGCAAAGCAACATGTAGAATAAAATATGCACCTTATATACCATATACACGCAATATTATGATTCCTTATGTATGTTGCTATTGTGGTTTTACAAGCTGTTACCGCTAAACCAATCAAGATGAAACTTGGCAAGGTAATAGATTGACCCTTGGCGAAGGACATAGGCTATTTTGGATCCCACTGCTAGGTAACGGCATCCATGAATTATACTAATATCATAAAAGTTAAACTGACTATATACTGTCAGTTACCGTTTAATGACTAAATTGCTGAGCAAATCGTGATGAAACTTCGGAAGAAAATATATTGTTCTACCGAACCGTGAGGACGGAGATAGGCTTCTCTTTTTTGTTTGGCAAAAAACTCCAATCACAATATAAATGGGTTCGGCGCGATCATGCGGAGGCGCTGCGCTTCCATGATGGAGCGCTTGCGCTTCTCCTCCAATGGCATCCTGAATGTGTTTTCTGATCGGTGGGACTCTCCCCTTTTATACAGGTGGGTAAGAGTCCAGACACCCTTAATATAATTAATGATACTAACATTAGGCTAAGTTATACTAACATCATATGGATATTTTTCCGAAATAAATAATTTGAATTTGAATAAAATGTTGTCCACATGGGTAGAACTGCGAGGGAAAAGCTAGTTTTATATAAAAGACAGCTGACACTATTGTAGGTTAAAGTTCAAACAAGTTTACAAGTCTGAACGAAAATAAATCTGCCCGTTTTACAGCCTCGCCTCGCTTTTCCGAGCGACATCTAATTCTTTAATTATAAAATGCAAATTGAACAAAATTTCAGACGACAATCAATGTGTCCCGCAGGACTTTTATGGGGTGGAAAGCCGATAGGCATTAAACGCATTGTACAAACTGTTACTACGGAATTAGTTCAGGGAATAGTATCACTGCGGTATGATAGACTTGTTTAATGGAACTTAGTTGGTCTTTTTAGGGTTCCGTAGCCAAATGGCAAACAACGGAACCCTTATAGATCGTCGTGTCTGTCTGTCTGTCCGTCCGTATGTCACAGCCACTTTTTTTCGAAACTATAAGAGCTGTATTGTTGAAACTTGGTAAGTAGGTGTATTCTGTGAACCGCATTAACATTTTTACACAAAAATAGAAAATGTGGGGTGTCTATGATATCCATAGACACCCCACATGTATGGGTACGATAAAAAAATATATTTTGCGTTTCAGTTGTATGGCGACCCCCCAAAATAATTGTTCTTTTTCTATTTTTGTGTAAAAATGTTAATGCGTCTTCAAAAATTATATTGAGGTTCCTAATACCATTTTTGTCTAAACTTAATAGGTTGCGCGAGAGACACTTCCAAAGTGGTAAAATGAGTGTCCCCCCCCCCCCCCCTCTGTAACTTCTAAAATAAGAAAATGATAAAACTAAAAAAAATATGTAATGTACATAACCATAGAAACTAACAATGAAAATTGGTTTGAACGAGATCTAGCAAGTAGTTTTTTTTTAATACGTTATAAACCGCAATTTGCTTTCATTTAATCAACTGAAATACTTGCTGCTACGGAACCCTTCATGTGCGGGTCCGACTCGCACTTCGCTTGGTTTTTTTTTGTTATTATTATTATTCATTTAATTTAGATATAAAATCCATATAGTGTTAATATTACAGGACTTAGAATATATTAGTAATAATTATTTTAAAAATCAATTTAAGAACCGTCGTGCTGCAATAGCTCAGCCACTATGCATTGTGGTTGCAGTCATATTGTGGTCATTTTTCGTAGACAATTAGAACTTACTTGTACGTTTTTAGATATTCTTTTGAATCACGATAGACAAAATTATCACTTAAAAGATCACTGATTTTATTTTTTATATATGACAATTATATTACTATGAAATTTATAGTTCACAATAATTAAAAATAAAAACTTTATTGTTCATTTTATTTGATAATATAGTTGTCGTGGTTGGCAAATGCTTGCTTTTCACGCCGGAGGTCGTGGGTTCGATTCCCACCCAGGACAGATATTTGTGTGCATGAACATGTCTGTTTGTCCTGAGTCTGAGTGTAAGTATCTATATAAGTATGGATTTACATTATAATATATCAGTTATCTGATTTCCATAGTACAAGCTCCGCTTAGTTTTTTTCATTATTTTACACACGGCCATCTGATCAGCTGGCCTGGCTTCTTTTTGCTGTGTGGTTTACGACATAGAATATCACCACCCCATTCCATCCCTTGGGGGGCTTAGAAGTTAACCCGAGGGACATATATCTCCCAGAGAATAGGCAGTAGCGTCTCTCAGTGTCCTTCTCTATGGCCATCATTCTGCGATCGCCAATCCGTCTGCCAGGGGTGGCTATTATGGCATATCCCTCCAAATTATGGACACAACTCCATTGTGGATATCTGTTCAGCAGTGTACGTCATTAGGCTGACATGTCTATTTTGCTTCCGTTTTCTTATGTATGTAAAACAGTATTGCTATGCATCATGACATTTTTTTATAACTTTAGAAATATTTTTTTTAAAGACAACTCCCGCACTAGGGTATCTAATCCCTGTATCGCGGGGTACTTTACAAACACATAATAGACGGACACAAATTAAATTCAGGCTCAGAACAACTATTTATGGGTCACACAAATAGTAGTCCGGCGCGGGACACAAACCCGCGACACCTAGCGACGCTGTCTTCGCCGCTGCGCCACACGTGCAGACTTTTGAAATAGAGAAGAGAAGAGTATATTTAGTAGACTTCAAAAGCCATACACATGTTTTCTCCGAAATTTTTAGTAACTAGTTACTGATGTAATCAGGTAAATATTAGTTTTAATCGTTTATAATTAGGCCAGTTTGTGGCCCTCCATCGATATTAATAAGTTTATTTCACATGACGCAAATAAACTGCACAAACAAATTGGCTAACCACTGCAAACTGCATATATTGTAATTTTCATTCCACCATCAGTGGCCAAATTGACAGTTCATAAAATTATTATGATAATACACTTGCCTGTGGCGTAGTTGGTAAATGCTTGCTTTGCACGCCGCAGGTCGTGGGTTAGGTTCCCAACCAGGACAGATATTTGTGTGCATGAACATGTCTGTTTGTCCTGAGTCTAGATGTTAATTATCTATATAAGTTTGTATTTACAATAGAAAAGTATTATGTAGTATTTTAGTTATCTGGTTTCCATAGTATAAAATGTGCTAAGTTTAGGATCAGATAGCCATGTTTGAATAATGTCCCCGGATATTCTTATTATTATAATAAATAAGACCATAATTATTTAACACAGTTCATTAATATGCATTGGTTAACTATGTATGAGCCCCTTTGTAACAATTGACGGTCACCACAGCCTAGTTGGTAGTGCTCCTGCCTACGAAGCTGGTGGTCCTGGGTTCGAATCCCAGTAAGTGCAAATATTTGTGTGATGAGCACGCATATTTGTTTCTGAGTCATGGATGTTTTTTTATGTATTTAAGTATTTATCTATCTATCTATATAAGTATGTATATCATCGCCTGGTACCCATAGTATAAGCTTTGCTTAGTTTGGGGCTAGGATGATCTGTGTGACATTGTCCCTAGATATTAATTAAGCTAAATACTTAGTAGTAATACATAATACACACAGGTACATTTGACTTAAAACGAAGTTATATATTAAGTTGCATAATAATATTAATTAGTAGTGAGGAAACCGAATCTTAACATGTATTGTTAGCAATCATAATGCAGGAACAAAGAGGTATGATACCTATTTGATTGTGCCATTGTTGTACCAGCTCAGCGCTGGTAACAGATACGTACTGTATCGAGGTACAAGTACATTCAGTGAATTGTTACGAGGAGTTATGAATCTAGTTTGTAGTTGAAAATGATTGATTTGAAGTTCTGTTTTGTGCATTTTATGCAGTTCGTAGCAAAACGAGGCCTACATTGTTGTCATGATTCTATATCTCTTTTTCTCTAACAAGTATGGTGTTCTATGTAAAATAGATAAACCAAAATCTAAACTGTTAAATTTATAATCATTTTATTGTTCTTTATACGTAATATTTTTTCAAGAGATGGGACTCTCATACGTACATTTTTGTGTACCGGACATTCCAAGTGTGAACCGGACACATGCAGTGACGGTGTTTTTATTGGAGTTCTTTAGTTAAAGGCAACGTGGACAGGCCTCCTACAAGGTGGAACGATGATCTTTTGTGGGTCGCTGGGTCACTGCCACTACAGTTTTGCAATTCTTCGGGTTATGTCGGTGACTTTAGTTCGCCTGCGGATTTCGGCATTTCTGATTCGATCTCGCAAGGAAACTCGGAGCATAGCCCTCTCTATTGCTCTTTGGGTGACCTTGAGCCTTCTAATATAGCCCATAGTGAGCGACCACGTCTCTGTTCCGTAAGACATCACTGGCAACACACACTGGCCGAATAGTTTCGACTTAAGACACTGCGGTATTTTGGACGAGAAGATGTTACGTAGCTTCCCGAAAGCTGCCCATCCGAGTTGGATTCTACGAAAGACCACCTTCTCGAAGTTGGACCTACCTAGTTGGATGGTCTGTCCTAGGTAAATATAGTTCTCTACAACTTCGAGTGCAGAGTCTCCAACCTTCAATTGAGTGGCTGCAACATGGACGTTTGACATGATTTTCGTCTAATCCATGTTCATTTTCAGACCACAAAACAAGACAATTATAATGGAAACGAAAATTAATTGATAATAACTAAATTGTACCAGCCTTCTAGCAAATAAATGTCATTTCATTTCATTGAAATGTCAAAATGTATAATTTAAAAATTCATTTACGGGATAAACACATGTTCAAGCATGCCATAATTGTGAGTGTCCATTGGGACATTGCTACTATACAAATAAAATATTTGAGAAGGTACCAGCAATTTACCATAATGTTTATTATTTCATCTTACGGATACTTTTTGGTTTAATGGAAATCGATCGGGGTTATTTTTTATAATTAAACAAATTTCCAAAATGTAAAGGCATGAGAGTGGGAGACTGTTTAATTCTCTAAACAAAGGCGTACAATTGTCTAGTTACGGTTTACTGAGTTTATTTATTTCAATTAATAATAATATCATGGGACATTATTCACACATGGCCATCTAATACCAAACTAAGCAGAGCTTGTACTATACAGACAAACTACTTTACTTTTTTAAATACATAATTATATAGATAAATTCACCCAATAAAACACCCAGATTCAGAACAAACAGACATGTTCATGCACATAAATATCTGCCCTGAGTGGGAATTGAACCCACGACCTACGGCGTGAAAGACAAGCATCAACCACTTATAACAGGTGGTCTGTCATTTCTAACACTTAACTTCTTCAACGTTTGAATCTAGAACAATGCGAACTTTGCATCACGACAATTATATTTTTAAGGGCACAAAGATTTATCATTCGAGGATTTCATCAAATCCGGACAAACTCCCAGTGATCTATATTCAAAATTATGTCGCTTGTAACTATTATAGAGCTATCAATCAGATAGAGCTTCTTTATGACTTTTCGGTATTGATTTTAGTTAATGGTTTTGTAATAACTTTTCGTTGTTATTTAGTAAGAATGACACCAATTCGTGACTTATTCATATTATTTTGAGATGTAGTAAATGGTTTAAAGGAGATTGAGTTTTCTGAAATTCATTTTAGAATTTTTTGGCGGTCACCGTAGCCTAGTTGGAGTGCTCCTGCCTACGAAGCTGGTGGTCCTGGGTTCGAATCCCGGTAAGTGCAAATATTTATGTGATGAGCACGAATATTTGTTTCTGAGTCATGGATGTTTTCTATGTGTATAAGTATTTATCTATCTATTTAAGTATGTAGGTATATCGTCGTCTGCTACCCATAGTACAAGCTTTGCTTAGTATGGGGCTAGGATGATCTGTGTAACATTATCCCCAGATATTATTATTATTATTTTAGTGTATTTTTTAACTTACAAGTCATTATTTGCCGTAAAATACTAATTATCTTCCTATATATTATTATCTACTCGGGCGAAGATGAGGCGGATCACTACTTCATGACGGGCCTGTCGGCGTGGTTGGCAAAGGCTTGCCTTTCACGCCGGAGATCGTGTGTTCGATTCCTACCCAGGACTGATATTTGTGTGCATGAGCATGTCTGTTTGTCCTGAGTCTGGGTGTAATCTATATATATATAAAAATCAATGCCACTTTTCGTTGTAATGTTATAACTCAACAACGCCTTTATCGATTTGGCTAATTATGGTCTTGAATTATTCGTGGAAGTCCAGGGAAAGTTTGTACGTAGAGAAAATTTTAAAAAATCTTGAAAAATTGTAAAATCTTTTAGCAATTTAAAATATTTTTTTTGTTTGTGTAAATGAACTTAATAATCATTTTTTTTATTACTATGCCTTACACGTAGCGAAGCACGTACCGGGCTGCTAGTTATCTATATAAGTATGTATTTATAAAAGAAAAGTAGTATATGTAGTATATCAGTTATCTGGTTTTCATAGTACAGGCTCCGCTTCGTTTGGGATCAGATGGCCGAGGATAATAATGTCCAATATTACTATTATATTATTGTTTTATATACAGTAGTAGTTTATATAGTACCTTAGGATAAAAATATCAACACCAATTCTTATTCTATCATTCACTCGCAGCTAACACTAGACAATGGCAGTAGGTACAATTCATAATTCATCTATCCAATATAAACATGAAATACTCGGTGTGTGTGCCTAAAAACGTAGCATCATTGTCATTTGTCACCCGGGCCATATATCATTCGGGTGATATGAAAATATCAGTTATCATGCAAACCAGCCAACTTTAAAATTAGGTTTTGGACAACGTTCCACGCAAATGGCCAACGTTGATAGTGAGAGGTTTAAAGAGAAGAATATATTTATTGTTTGATTTACATATTACTTTTTATATAAACTACATAAAAGCAGAAACTGACTGACTTGTCTTTTAAATATTCAAACGCTATAACGATAAAACAAACTTTGATCTATCCGTCAGTGAAGAAACAATGAGCCAGTCAATTTCCTATTTTATAAAAATGACCATGACTTATTCGTTTTAACCTTTTTGATGTCTAAATAAAATAAAAAATATAAAAAGTTTTTATTCACGTAGACTTTAAAAAAGTGCTTGTAAATAGTCAGAATATGTTTGTAGTACTACAGTTATAATTTCTAGTTACTTATTACTGATATTTAGGTACACGGAATGATAAATCATTTATACAATTTATTTTATAATGGTAGTGATATTTAGCTAGCTTGTATTAAGTTATTGTCAAGGAGATTAAGTTTAGATTTAATTATTGAAATTTATATTTTGCTACATATTGTCTGAATGGTTCTGTCTGATTGATCAAAAGCTAGTTTAAAATAAATCGATGGTCATGATGATCATGATAACTGATAAGAGTAGGGATAATAATAATAAACTTTGGGGAAACTGAAGGTTATGCTTGAATAATTGCTGATGAAGTTGACAAGACGAGGAACTACCGGCAGCACAGCTTCGAGGACGGTACTATAGACATTTGTCGCGCATATCATGGTCATTCGTATAGCCTTGTTGATACCGAAGTGCCATGTTACAAGTACGTACCGAAACCAGTTCAAGAAAACGGTCGTGCTAAGCAATCTTGCCAACGGTGAATATTTCCACGGGCATAAACAAGATGCGGTCTAGTTGGTAGTGCTAGTGTTGGTAGTGCCTACGAAGCTGGTGGTCCTGGGTTCGAATCCCGGTAAGTGCAAATATTTGTGTGATGAGCACGAATATTTGTTTCTGAGTCATGGATGTTTTCTATGTATTTAAGTATTTATCTATCTATATAAGTATGTATATCGTCGCCTGGTACCCATCGTACAAGCTTTGCTTAGTTTGGAGCTAGGAAGATCTGTGTGACACTGTCCCTAGATATTATTATTATTATATTATTATTATTATCATTACAGATAGGACTATTGTTGCCAATAAGCCTGATATCGTTTTTGTGGACCGGTTGAAGTACCGGGCATTTATTGTTGATATCACTGTACCGTTTGAAGATAACCTCGTAAGAGCATACATATTATAGATGTGTGTGATCTGTAGTCAAATAATGAGACACGAATCATAATATTTTAATAATACCTAATTGTTTTTTAAATACGCCGCTGCATTTACCATTTATTTTACTTTGCACCCTCATCAAAATCCACTTGGCAAGTGCCCACTTTTGATCCTCCTTACGAATAGAATTGTCTACTATTGAACTTGCCAAATTTCAGGAATGATCCAACAAATAGAAGAAAGGAATAATAATCACATAACAGGCAAATGACTTTAATTGAAAGTGCTTGTATATTAGGTTACAATTTGCTTTGTGATAGATTAAAGATGTGGTTGAGTTTGAGGTCTGAGTATGGATGGAGCGATGCTTATAATAGACTTGCTGAAAGAAACATCGAGTTATGAAATTGTTAGGGTTTTATTTACATTAAAGTACATAGAAAATAAATAAATGAATCACTTTGAGAAAATACTAATTTCTAATTAGATATAGTAAATTGACCCAATAAACGTATAGGTAGTTAATTTGATTTATGTTTTTATTTATGTTATGTATCACAATTGCTTGAACAACTTTAATCCAATCCTACAACAAAAAGTTTTAAGTCGATTTCTTTTTGTTTTATTAAATATAAAATCTATAAAGATATTATTGTATGCATATTGCATTGAAAATAGTCATTATATAATAGTAAATTGACCCAATAAACGTATAGGTAGTTAATTCGATTTATGTTTTTATTTATGTTATGTCCTATCACAATTGCTTGAACAACTTTAATCCAATGCTACAACAAAAAGTTTTAAGTCTATTTCTTTTTGTTTTTTTTTAAATATAATATCTATAAAGATATTATTGTATGCATATTACATTGAAAATAGTAATTATTTAGTCGTCTGAAAATATAAAACCACAAACTAAATACACGCACGGGGCATGTGAAGGCACCCAATTGGGGATTGAACTGAGAATATAGGCAGCTTGTGACATAGTGATGCATGAGAGTGTCGGTTTTTTTTTTCAGGAATATTTCGTCCGACTGTGAAAATAGGCCAGATGCTGCCACAAACCTTTTTTATTCGTAATTCAATTTAAAAGCTTGGCACAACTCTATTATGTATATTTTTTACCAATTATATTCCGAGGGACAAATCTTACGGCAAGCTTGTACTTCGAATAATAGTGCTGGGCCACTTTGGCGCGCGGACAGGTGAGCTGGCGGTCGACCACGTTGAAAGGAATATTTGTATACAGAAAAACGAAAATCGTTATGTGTTTCAAACAGTTTTGGCACCCGTGAAAGCCCGCCCGCTCTTTAGTGGAATATTTTTAGCCTTTCATTTTTTCAATTCAACGACATATCATTGTATGTAAATGAAACACTGGAGATTCAAACTAGGCCACATGTGTAAAGTTTCAACTAAGTAGTAAATAACTCCCTCAATCACTCTTGACTACACTACCCGATGATTATCAAAGTTATGTTTCACAAGTAAACTTTTTGAACATAATATTGAATTTACTTTTGGTATCTCCACACCAAAAGTAAATTCAATATTATGTTCATAAAGTTTTTAAGCTGATGACGTTAATTGAATGAGTTCAATAATTTGGAGTTACTTTTCGACACATAGGCAATATGACATCTTACTCATTAAATAGTTTTAAAGTCCGTATTTAGACTCCCACGTTCGTCATAATACCCAAACAGACAGTACTAAATATCAGTACCTGCCATTCACGATCAAATAATCCATTTTATCCAATTACCCCGAGATTATTTAGTCTGTGTCTAGCTGTGTCTAGCTGTGTCCCGCAGTTCACCCGCGTTAAACTTTATACATTATAGTCTATGTGTTAGTCGAATATATAAGCTATATTACTGTATAGTTGCGTCAAAATCCGTTATGTATTTATTGCGTAAAAGAGTAACAAACATTCATATATATATTATCACAAACTTTCGCAGTTATAATATTAGTAGGAAGTAGGATTGATGTGTAACATCTTGCCTCACGGTTGCTGGGTATTTCTTAGCTTAAAGCTCACTTGTTTTTTATAGATATATTTAATGTAAAATAAAACCCTTGTGTTCGAGTTACCAAATAGTCTAGACACCATTTGATAATTCGCTGTGGATTCTAGTGTAAGATCAAAATAGAAATAATAAATACTTCAATCCTTGGGGGTCTACAACAAGACTAGTCTAATTTAATATTTAACTTGTAAACCATAAATTTGCTAAATCAGCTAACTTACTTTCTATAAAGAGGTAAGAGGATCCTTTGTGTATTTCATAGATTGATGTTCAATGAATTATTCGGATTCTCAGACAAGATAAGCTGCTGAAGTATCATTAGTAAACGTTAGTACAACCAATGAGGTTTTATTTACCTCAATATTGTTACAACCAAAACACGCAATCACATACATACACAATTATTAAGGTAATGTTTGCACTCGCCGGTAGATAATGGCGTGGGTATTTTAACGGAAAGCAAACGTGGCCAGTGGTCAGGTGAAGCCAAATATTTGTTTTACAACAAGCTGGTGAAAGTACTAGGGGTTTTCGATTTAGTTGAACGTGTTTGTGAGTTAACTCGTATAATATAAGTATTGTAAAAAGCGATTTGCTCTTAATATATAACCTGACCTAACTGTTTGAAAGCCCTCGCCTCCAACTTTTACACTGCTGGAACGATATTAATTAAACATAGCTAACCACTAAAAACCTACAAACATCGTAATCTGTCAGTTTGAGGGCGGCGATGCCACATACACACTGTTACGTATTTTATAGTTTTATACTCTTTGGTCTTTTCGGTGTATGTCGTAATTATTATAATTATCTTTGGCTCTAAAATATATAGTCGTGGGCAATAAACGATGGACATCGTCAACGCACGCTCTGCCTTATTATTTATTTCCATTTTATAATATCTCCCGATGCCCTCCCTGGATTGGAACTTAACACACACACACACATACATACAGACAGAGATCGACTTCAAACTTATAACACCCCTCTTTTTGTGTTTGTCGATGTCATTTTACTTAAAATTTTCGTCAGTGAAGTATTGTGAAAATTAAATAAACAATAGGTACAAAATCGTTATAAAATCGTATACACATACCTACACATTGCCATAATAAACAGAAAATAATTAAAGTTAATTAAAAAATAATTAAAGTTTACCAAGTAAGCAGTGAAGCATTAATTCATTCAATGAGCCGCTCAGCTACGTAAGTGCATATTTACATTACAAAATATTCTCCAGTTTGCCATCAGGCATGCTATTTTACTGAATTGGTAGAACTACAGTTAGCAATAAAAATGTAAAACACAATAATAAGTAATTTTAATATTTTACTAACCGAACAAATATTATGCCTAATAAATATTGCAATATTTTCCCCACAATTCCCCGCATGTACAGACGCCAGCACATCCAGCCACCCCAATCTGTCAAATTTCTTTTATAGATTTTCAGCTTCATCACTTTCAATTGGGGAATTTCGATTGATTAGAGTAGCTTGATGTGCTGGCATCTGTACGTACGTTGCTGTGTGATGACGGCATAGAATATCATCACCCCATCTCATCCCGTGTGGGGATGACCCCGTGATACCTACCCGAGAACGGGCAGCAGCATTTTCTGTGAAGCATTGTTGTGGCGATTATGGCATATGGCCCCCTATTCTTTGGGGAGGCTTTAGTCCTGCAGTGGAAGGACTATGGCCGTTATGATGATGATGATGACGTACTTAAATGTGACTTGGTCGTTAGCTCAACAGCTTTCGGTCTGAAGTTAAAATTAATAATATAATAAATACTTTGGAATTGGACAGTACAGTTACGTATACGTGAGTTTCTCATTACAGCAAACGAACAATAAGTAGGGACAACAACGCATTGTCAGCACATAATCATATGCATTACCTGAGCCAGCAGTTCTATAAGGGCCGAAATACACCTTACAAGACTGGTTTCTATTTGATCGTTTGTAATAACCTATTAACTAAGGACGTTAAACGAAATTATTACACACTGATAAGGTTTGCTTATTCTGCTCCCATAGTATCAGCAGATTATAATAATAATATCCATATTTAATAGCCTTTTATACTGTTTTGTAAATGGTAAAGTGATATTACTACGTTTTTCTCTATATTAAACGTTAACTGATTATTTGGAAGGTAATTTTACTGCCCTATTATAACTGCACAAACAATCCTAGAAAAAAAGAAATACGTTGTAGGGTTTGTAGAAAATGATTCGGATTTAAAACCAGTCTAAATCTAGGAAGGTACCCTCAATCTTCCTCACTGAAGTCTATGCCATAGCTGTATGGGCCGAAACAGTGCTCCAAACCCAACACACTAAAGGATCTTCTACACGGTTGCAAAAGAACGTTCTAACAGAGGTCACCCTGGTGGTTGCCATCCATCTAGACTGCAGTAATGCAGTCTAGATGTGTGTTAGGTTTGGAGCACTGTTTCGGCGCATACAACTATGGCATAGATTTCAGTGTAAGGTGTAGTTGCCAGATTGGTTGCCATCCATCTAGACTGCATTACTGCAGTCTAGATGGATGGCAACCACCAGGGTGACCTCTGTTGGGACGTTGGTTTGCAACCGTATGCTTAACATTAGATACGGTTATTAAAATTGACAATTAATAAATCACACTAATATTATAAAGGCGAAAGTTTGGGAGTATGTATGTTTGTTACTTCTTCACCTCTAAATGGCTGGAGCGATTTTAATAAAATTTGGTATGGAGTTAGCTGACACCCTGGATTAACTGGCTATAACTTATAAAGTTTAACGCGGGTAAAACCACGGGGCATAGCTAGTATTAAATATTTGTGAAATCACAATTTTAGAATTACACATGTTTGTCTCATTGTTTCGTTTATATTTTTAAACTGATTTCATAGTAGAAGAAAAGCTTTTCTGCTTTGTTGAATCAAACAAGATGATCGATACCAACGTTGTGCATCAGCAAGTATACGTGACATAGCGTAGCTTATTTGTGTTTTGATAAAGGTTGAACTCTATACAATGAGAAATCTAAAAAAAGCTGAAGCAAGTAAAATAAACAAAAAAAAGCAAAAAATATATACATGTAAGTCTTGTTTATATTCAAGCAAACCTTTCACAAATTGTACTTCTTTTTTAAATGAACAATCGACCGAAGCAATGGCACGAATGATATTACATCATACTGCCTTATATCGTCCACTGCTTGACATATGCCTAATCCAAAGGTTTCTATGAAGTTACCACTTGGAGGGGTTTGCCGTAGTCACCGCGCAGTAAGCGAGTTGGTGGCCGTAGTTCGGTGGAAGCTATAGTACACAGGTGATGCTGCTACCTAACTGCCTGATGTATCCTTTACTCGCCTTTTATAACACTCATGGGATGGCTTGGGGTGGCCCTGTTATTCTCTCCAGGTCGGAAACCACGTGTTGAATGATATTACATCAGACAAATACTTTAGTTATTTTGTTCAAGAATAATCTTCTTCTTCTTATCGTGTCGATGGTAAGAATTATGGTCTTACCATCGTAGTGAAAGGATCAGCCAATCTGAGTTACCGACTAACTGTCCTCGCAGATTGCCCAGGGTGCGCCGGAAGCATAAGAAATATTCATGCTTCACTCGGGGAGGCTCCTTTCGTGCACCCCATTCAAGAATAGTGAACCAACCTTTATTAAATTAGCCATGGCAGGTCATTTTATTAATCAATAAAATAAATGTTTTTCCTATAACTACAGAAATTACTATTGGGCTACTGGTAGGTTTGATGGAGTTCGTTCGAGAAATATACAATTCAACTTACATATCCGTTGCCGAGCTCTGTACAAGTCTCAGAAACAAACATGCTACGGCGTAGCAGTCCGAGACTCTGGCAGGAATACATTAAATATTTTCGTAGTGTATACCGCATTCTGTTTTAATGTTGATCAATAAAATGAATGAATGTGTTATCGATGTAACAATAATTATGTAAAAGTTATAACCATGATTGTAATGTAACCTCAATCACTTTTTAATGTCACCTATATTTACACCCAAATCGATGTTTGTCGAAGCCTAACTAATGCGTAGTAAATTAATGTTTAACCATTAAATATTGTGGTATGTAGTTATTTTGTATGTCTCATTCATGTTCGACGCACTTGGTCTACTTTAAAAGAATATGGAATAGTATATAGGCACTTTTTCTGTGACTTTTTTAGCTTAAGTTACGAACTTTCTTAGCACCATTTTACACAATTACCAATTATCTATTGTTTTTCTTTATTAAAAAATTTCTTGCACACAAATGTGCAGAGGCATACTTAATTTTTGTACTTAATTGTTACAGGGCCATCCTATACCATCACAACCTTTGGCCTGTGTCCAGCAGTGGATGATATGAGGCTGATCATTAAGTACTCAATGTATATGAATTTAGGATATATGAAAAAGCAAGTTAAAAAGACATACATATAAATACAAATTATAAAAAAAGATATTATAAAAAAAGATATGTACATTTTAACCCCCTACCTCATAAATTTAAAGTGTGGGATATTAAAGGAATTTACGATTATACTAACGTATATCCAGGATCTTAAATATAAAACTTCACGCTTCTTACTATTAAAACCTTAAACTTTTTACGTAAACTACATCATCTGTTTGACACTGTCAGGGGTACAATTTACAAAAACGACGTATATTTTTAGTTTATTATTTCATGCTTTTTACATTGACATTGACGGATATTCCAAAAAAAAATGTTTGAAGCATTTTTTTACTATTTATTCTTTAACATTTTTTGACATAATTCTAGACATATTAGACATATATTCAAATCTTCGAAAGAAACAATCATCACAAGGCCAAAATAGTAATTTTTCTTTGTTGTTTGTAAATGTTGAGAAATACCTTACCGCGTTAAATAGCGAATTTTAGCCGAGAGATACCTATGTTATTTTACCTTTCCATCTTAATACGTTAGCTCACTCCTGTCTTCAGAGGATCTGTAGAAATTAGGCATTATCCGAGCATTGCTGACTTTGCTCCCCACCCACAACACAAACTTGCTTTATTAAAGTCAACGAAATTAGTTAGTCGAACTGATATATAAATTAAATGTATTTAGTAAGTAGTATGTAGTAAGTAAGTCAAGCAGATATTTAAAATAAATAATGTGATAATTCATATTAGTACATATTATGTAGGTACGTGTACCTATATAATAATATAAGATTGTATAAAATTTATGTTTACCCAATTTTTGTAGAACACTTGTAGCCTTTTAATGTAAATATAAATCGATTATATTAATTATAAAGCTAAAACCTGCAAAATACTTAGAAAATGTCTACTTTGGATAATTTTGCTACACACAAGTGTTTTATAATTACATATACATATATATCAGCCTGATGTAAAGGTGTCTACAACTTTTGCCGCAGTCACTGCGCTTCTCATGCGAGTAGGCGTCCGCAGTTAGATACTACCTAGTACCTGAGCTAGTTGCGCTGCTGACTACCTGGTCCCTTGGTAGCCTTTTACAACACCTACGATTTGGTATGTAGTGGTTTTGTTCTTCTTTATAGACCGGAATGGCGCCAATAACCATGTACTTCCACGAATAAGAGAGAGTTAATCTGTAGATCTGCATGTTGGGCACTGGAGCACCCGCGTTCCTAAAATTACCTGTAACATGTAGGCATAAAATCCTTTTTTCTTATTTTACTCAAAGCGATACTACTATTACATAATGTAATCACGATTTTCTAAATCTAAACTAATTCTAATAATAAATTGATAAACTATCAATTTGATCTTTTGTATATTTTTGTTTATAATGGATAAATTGAAAACTACTTAACTGGTTTTCAATATTCTTTCATCTATAAAAACCGAAATTTTCAGGACCGTATTTTGTTTTAATATTTGAGATTCCCACGATTATTACAATAATTTAACCAAAGTTATCAAACATTTTAATAAACAAAACTACTAATTTAAAATACAAATAAATCTTCCCGTGCCAAGCCGGGGTGGTTCACTAGTACTAAATGTATCATTTTATGTTTACCGGCTACAATTTTATTCCCGAAAATAAAAACTTAAACCGCCCTGTACAACATTAAGTCTAGGTACCTATTTCAAAGACAAAAACACCAACCTTATTTACTAATAGCAGCACTAAACCTTTAAAAGACCGGGCTTACCCCTTTCTACGTCGAAATTAGTACGCTACGTGTCTTATCAACCCGCCTGTTAACCGGATTGACATAACCGGGTGTAACAATCGGTACGCGTGTACAATTTGTACGAATTGCCGCTCGGATCCCAGACGCAGCGAATGACGGAGCCTTTTAAATGCTACGACTTGTATGGATGAATATTTCTAGGCGGCAATATTATTATATCTGACTATTTTGGTTACAAGTATTATGTTGATTTTCTTTATAAACAAAGAATGTGTAATATAGAACCAATTCCATTAATCCTTTATAACATTATATTATTATATTCATCTCAGAACCCCCTGAGATGAATATAATAATATAATGTTATAAAGGATTAATGGAATTGGTTCTATATTACACATTCTTCCATTTGTCGTAATTTGTTAACTAGGACTTCATATTATCTTTTATGTAATCGATATTTTGGATTACCTTCTTCCTTCTTATGTTTTGTTTTTGTTTATAAAAATAACGCCCTAACCCATTGACTTATATGATACATATAGGTCAATGCCCTAACCACATAATTATATTCCTCTATCGTATGGACATTTAACAAACAAATCACAACCAGACTCAGAACAACCATTTATGGATCACCAAAATAGGTGTCCTATACTGAATTCGAATTCGGAAACGCAAAACACAAAAGCGTTGAGAAAATATTATTGAAACAACTAGGTACCTATCTTAACCGTGTGCAGTTAATTAAATTCTATCTTCATTAATATTTTGTCTAGTTATGAGATTGTCAACGTGTATTTAATTCGCATTTTATTCAGGAGGTAGGAATTACATATTAGCAATTAAGTTTGCTTTTACTGGTAATGTCCCCAATTCTATGCAGTTGCAATAAATTTTAATACGATTTCATTTCTTCGTGACATACCTAGTTGTTACGAAAACTTTAGTTGTTTAGATTTAGTTGGTCGCATTCTGTGTATGCCCTATTCTTTTCATACAAGCAATATTTGAGAGAATGTATGACATTTAAATTAGTTTAGTGGTGTATAAAGAGGAAGGACGAATCATTGATGTGTGGTGACGGCGTGGAATATCATCACCCCATCTCATCCCGTGGGGGTGTAGAAGTCGCCCCGAGGAAATATGTGCCAGAGGACGGGCAGCAGTTCTTTTTAAGTATTATGGCCATCTTACTGCGATCGCCAACCAACCTGCCAAGCGTGGTGATTATGGCATATCCCCCTAAAACGGTTCTTGGGGGAGGCTTTTGTCCAGCATTGGACTTCTTACAACTGCTATGATGAAGGAGAAGTCATTAGCTATTACCATTAAATATATAGCTGCTACTTAGCTATTCCACGTCACGACTGAAAATATTGTTTTTGATGCACAATAGCCATATTACCGACTTTATTATTTACGGATAAACAGGATATAAATGTATTCAAATTCATTTGACTAGCTGTGTCCCGCGGTTTTACATGTGTTAAAGTTTAAACTATATAAAAGCCTGGATTAGCACATATGCTAATCCAGGGTGTCAGCTAACTCCATAACAAATATTACTAAAATGGCTCCAGGCGTTTAGACGTGAAGAAGGAACAAACATACACACTCATACACTCACAAACTTTCGCCTTTGTAATATTAGTTTGATAATAACATTAAATAAAGAGTTTTGTGTTTGGTTATTGCTTTGAATTCGTAAAACGTAAAATCGTATTGTATAAACGGCCGTTGTTGATCCCGCGAGTACAGCTGCTATTAATTTTTCAATGTTAATTTAATTTTATGAGTTCAAATGAAAAAGTCAAGTGCGAGCGTTATAACTGACTTTTTTGTGTAGGTATTATTAAATGGTAGTGTTAAAAGAAATTCCAATGAATGTTTATTTGAAATTAAGGATAAGTTATTATGAGTTTTTTTATGAGGAGTTAGTTTTTAACATTTATGACGGCTTTTAATATTCGTCATGATGTTTAATTAAAAATGCTGAAATCCTTAGACAAATACTGTGACAGGTCAACGAGGGTCATGGTTTTTGTGCGAGTCCCTTGACATTTATATACGTTTATTGTTATTCTATTATTATTATTGTTTTTAAGGGTTCCATTGGTAAATAAAAGTCATACAGCAACTCTAAGTACATCTGTGTGTCCATCCATCTTCTGAATCGAGGCATGTTTATTACCAGACTACTGATAAACGTACTCCATGTATTTTTAAATACTCAAGTATTTGTCCCACAAATATTTGTTCTGGGTGGGGATAGAAACCAGCACCTCTGGCTTAGCAGCCAGGTTCAATAACCACCAACCGGCCAGTTCGCAAAAATTCTCCATTATAACACAAAAATTGGTATCAGTGCCATATGAGAACCGCAATTTTTTTCTGGGTACATTATTTGTGTATAACGTTGTGAATGTACATTAATGTATACTTTAGTTTATTTATACTACATAATATTATTCAATGTATTACTGTTTGTTTTCCCTAATAAATAAAATAAAATTATGGCTTAGGCTGTGGCTAACAAAACTGTTTCAAACGCCTTTTTAGATTTGGTGAAACATATTTTATTATCTGTGATCATGTAATACCCAAAATGCAATAAAGTAATACATGATTTGATTTGAGAACCCACTCTCGCTCGTTTATAATGTCATCAAAACTTTTATCACAGTAATGCATTGCCATAGTTAGGAACCACATCGTACAAAGATATAACGTCAAATAAAATAAAATATGCTTTAAAATTGTCAATAAGTACTTCTACAATTGCGTACTTTCGTCTACATTTTACATATTTCTCGAACATTTGTTTTAAATAATGCTTAAAATGTAAAACGTGAAACTACTTAAGGATAGCACGTGCCACTGAGGCGAGCATAAGGATTGGTCGAGCGGTGTATCGAGAATTTCTTTGTCACCACTATGCCGCCCCGCTCTGCTAAGATTATTTAATAAATACGCAGTGGCAAAAAATACGAAATAAGGAAGCCCGAAGTTTCTTTCTGGTGTCTTATTCCAGGTATTCCACCTTGAAAGCGGCTTCGGGCAGACAGCGATCTGTTTGTGGCGCATTCGCTTTGCCGGACTGGCAGTAGTCTGTAATAGGTGAGGGTAATATAGAACCCTTCCAGGCTACGTGTCCCGACCATTTGCGACATGGCGCAAAGGAGGGCCACCGGAGCAGGATACCCGCGTTCCCAGGGCACACGGAAGTCCACGGCAGGTTAAGTTAAGGCGGTTCGACATACCCACCCGCAGACACTTTTGGCGGGTGGCATGCGTAGGCATTCCCTCTGGCTCAAGGTTCTCCACTTGTCAAGGATGAGGATTCCGTTGGCCCTCTAACTTATAATATATGATCCTGTACTTGTAAATTGCTGAATTGTGAGCTAAATACATTTTATTATTTTTTTTCTAAACTTCCGATGTGTAAATAACCACGACGATCACTGAAATAAGATGTAAAAATCGCCTACAAAACTAAATAACGTATTGAATGTTAACTCTAATAAAAAAAGAAAAAAATATCACCGAATCAAATATATCACTCAGCTGTCGCTGTTTGTATGGGGAAGCAAAAGTATTTGTTCTTATTTCTCAAACTGGTTTCCTATAATGACTTCAGTTTCATGTATTTATGTTACTCCTTATGTAGTGAGTGGCCGACGAAGATACATCGCTACAAGTAATAAAAGGAAGAAGCTTGATACAGAGGGGAACAATCTGTGAGCACCTCTTATCACTAAAACTATGATAATATTCAATTCTACAACGTACCTTCATACCTACACAAATATGTTCAGAAAGCATTTTAATGTGCGCTTTTGTAGAGATAAAAGCATGTTTTTGGCAGCCCGTTCCGCGTGTTTTTATGACGCAACAAAAACGAACCCTCCTAGGCGTTATTAAAATTTCAAAACATGATTTCATAGAAAGCTCGTTCATTAGGCTTACGCCGATTAAATGGACGGTCGGATCCGATGAAAGATTTATAGGCTATTCTACCCACGGTACGATTATCAGCTTTGGTTAGTGTTTACCTAGATTTATGAATTTGGTATCTGATGCGGCTTAGGTATTAAGATATAGTACATAGCAAATGCGGCTACAGTACACTGTCTTATAAAAAAACGACTCGATAATTGTTTAGCCATTTAACGAGGTCTTAACGGTTATTGCTCCCTTTCATGTGTTCGTTCGACCATAACGTTTATAGTTAGGAGACTTTCACTCCTACTATGGATAATAAAGGCAAATAAGAACTCACTTTGACATGCCATATACGAGTACCTACCAAAAGTATTCCGTGACAGTCTAGCCCAAACTTCATAATTTTAACCAATCTTATACATCATATGGTACACATTCCAGATACAAAAATCACCTGCCATATTCCGGGATTATCGCAGCAATGGGGATAGTAATAGTATTAATAATTGGTTTCCCAAAAGCTATTTCTGTTATTCACTTTAGCTATAATTGATTCAAAACTTAAAATTGCTGCAAATCTTTCGCGTTGAATCAATTGTAGTAGTAGAAGGCTGCAATTAAGTTTGGACCTAAGGCAGTATAAGTTGTAGCTACGGTACATAAGAGAAAGTCTCAATAGATCACTACTAAGTATATGTATAGCCTCAACACATGAATGTGTATATACTTCACACATTCGGCACACTTGGTTAACAGCGTATAAGGATAACGACATACCTAAACCAAAAATAATAAAGTTGGTGAATATTTTAGTAGGAGCTCAGGGAAGTACAAACATATCTCCGTTATAGAAATGACAAAGACTACTATTAAAACGGCGCTAAAAGGACACACCCTAAGGATAAATTAAAACTACAAGGCTTTAAAAACTGTTACGTCATGCTTTTTAGCTTTCTACGGAATTCAATCACTTGTAGACCATATCGCGGGAATATTGGAAGCGTTACGCACATATTTTGCATATGCAACACATGAACGGAATTACATATTCGAAATCTTTTTTTTTTTCAAAGTTTTACGAGAAATCTCTTAACTTGCTACGACAAAACCCGTGTTGTTCGACACGGATTATGATCAGAAAGTAGATAAGGAAATTATTTTGTGCTTAAAATTTCTCCCTCGAAAATATGAATAGTAATAATGTCCTCCAATCGAGTTTCGAATGTAGCGGCCAGCCTTAATGGAGACTAGCAATCAGCGCTGGACATATTATAGTGTACAAGTGTATGAGCATACACAGATGTACTCTCATGGCGCAATATGCTGGGATACGCCGATGATCAGTAATGAATTAGGTAAATATGAAAGTTTATGCCCAAACTGACTGGCCTGTTAGTCTAATGATTAATGACCCTGACTGATAAGAAGAAGAAGAAGAAGTACACTTTATTGCAAAAATAAGTAATACAAAATAATTGACGGCCTTATCGCTAAAAGCAATCTCTTCCAGGCAACCGATTTACTTTGAATGAACCAAAATTGGAAGAATCTAATGAAGGTAGCATAAGGTGTACTAATTGCAATTGAAAAGTTATGAATCTAATTAATCTAATACTACGTACATATACATATTATTATGTACTTACGTAATAAGATACATATGACTATGCATATACATACATACACAAATAAATACATAGATACAAATATATATATATATATATATATATATATATATAGGTACAGTACATAAAAGAATGTAAGGATATTATTTCACAAACGGACGGCAGTAGATTTATTGCCGAGTAGATAAAGTGAGATAGTGCTGTTTAACCATATTTTTAAAAACGTTTTGTGATTGAGCGCGTCTAATCTGTATTGGCAGCGCATTCCATAAGCCAGAGGTCGTGGGTTCGATCCCCACACAGGACAAATCTTGTGACCACGATTATTTGTCTGGGAGTTATTTATCTATAATAGGTTGAAATATCTAAGTACCTATGTGTATCAGTTGTCTGGTCGTCATAGTATTATGGGAGAAGATGTTACTTGTCCCAAGATATATAATATATTTAAGCTTATAAAAAAACCCAAAATGCGACACAAATTCCCAAAATACAAAATTATTCAATATTAGCATCTTCAAACATAATCAAACTCCATGCCATTGCAATTTATGCAAAAATCTAAAGTGAATTCAACGTTTCACGTGAACTCTGCACTCCGCTCGGCTAAGAGTTGCCCTGCTGATATTTGATTATCTATTTTAAAACTTTACTAGGAAAGGCGAAGTTCACACTTTGCACTGGTAATTTTATTATATTAACATAGATTTTTATCAAGAAGTGTTTGTGAAATGGCTAATAATGTGAGATAAAACATAAAGTGTATGGTTTTGGTGTTTTTATTTAGACAATATAGATATATAGAAAGTATTGTTGCTGTGTGTCTGTCGGACAAGTATATCACCACTCTATCTTAACCCGTGGGGGGACGTAAAAGTCATCCCGAGGGAATATATACCAGACAACCGACAACAGCGTTTTCCTGAGTACAAGCACCAGCTTACTGCGGTCTCCAACCAACGTTTGCCAAGAAGCGAGGTGGATGGAATGATGGATACAATTGAACCGTGGCGCCCAGTCCCCAGCAGACTTGCTATTCCCAGCAAATATTATGATGATGACGACAGTATTTTTGCTGAAACCACTTTAAGCCTTCATTTTAGGTGTATTTATTTATAAAAAACCATTTTTTTTATATATAATAGCAAACGATATAATGGCAAACGAGCAAGTGGGTCACCTGATGGTAAGTGATCACCGCCGCCCATGGACATTCGCAACACCTGAGGAGCTGCAAGTGCGTTGTTAAGAAAAGAATAGGCTCGCTTCTTGAAGGTTGCCATTTGCCATGTCATACCGGAT
Source organism: Pseudoips prasinana (assembly GCA_951640165.1). Classification (NCBI taxonomy): domain Eukaryota; kingdom Metazoa; phylum Arthropoda; class Insecta; order Lepidoptera; family Nolidae; genus Pseudoips; species Pseudoips prasinana. The sequence continues at coordinate 15,358,224 of OX621239.1, forward strand.
CGGAAATACCTCCGCAGCTAATTGATTCTACAGAGCGGTAGTGCGTGGCAATTTTTTTTTTGTGAAACGCATAGTGGTAGATGACCATTCATCGAGGTGATAAGGATGAAATTTCCACTTTTGGCGAGAGGGTCTGTGGCGGCAGGTATAAGCTCGAACAATTCCTCCAATTTTTGATACAAGAATGGTTTGATACAAGTTGGTGACACTTCGATGTGTTTATAATTTAAATCTAGTATGTCTGTTTAGTTTTACGTCTACGTTGACGACACTCGTGCTTTCGGTAATAACAATACTATGAAAATTTTGTATTCTTTAGTAAGGCCGCAAGAACTAATCAAAAAGAAAAGAAGGGTCGACAATGAGGGACTGATGCTATGTTCATCGCAAACGACTACGGTGACAGTTTATACTGTTAAACTGAGCACGAGAATGACAGAAAGGTAATTCATTAGTCAGCACAGGACTTGTCATTACCTAAGCTTAACTTTAGTTAATTCAGCGTCTGTTTGGATAAGTGACTCCTAAGAAGCTTATTTAACGAGCTTTCCACCTTGGTATATAGACATATCAAGAACAATATCATTATCATACGTGCGCAATATACATAAAATATTTAATTAACATAAATTGCGGCGGCTGTTTTCTTATGTTTATATGTATATGCAATAATAATTGTTTTTATTAATGCAATCCAATTTTATACCAATAAGTCAGTATTATTTTTATCGGTGTATTATAAGCTCCTAAACTATGTCAAACCTATGTTTTCATTATGTATCATCATCATCATCATCATATCAGCCGAAAGACGTCCACTGCTGGACAAAGGCCTCCCCCAAAGATCTCCACAATTTCCGGTCTTGGGCTATCCGCATCCAGCGATTTCCAGCGACCCGCACAAGATCATCGGTCCATCTTGTAGGGGGCCTGCCCTCGTTATGTATACAAGAACAATTTTGTTATGAGATTTTATTAATAATCTAAAAAACACCTCATTGAAGTAACGATTCCGTAATAATCATCTAGCACCTTCAGAATTATCTGCAAGGGTAACATTTGTAACAAACGGGGAGATAGGGCCATTTCAGACATGCCCGGATAAAGGAATATAATTATTTCTACCCCCATGATTTTTGTTTTCATTTTTATTGTCTGTGTAATTTTATAAACACACTTGTTCTTCCTTTACTATAAACAGCTGAAGCACATAAACCTGTAGGTTCAGTGAAGTTGGGAGAATAAAAATAAAAGATGGTCGTGTTAATACCCGAATATTATATTACCCGTTATTTCTAGTTTATTATTAGACTTCAAACCACCTTTTAATAAATACCTCCAGTCCGTAAGTGATCGGAAAGGTCAAGCAACTAAGCTCGCGGTCAGAGCATAGATGGGTGGCCGCCAAAGTGGTTTAATTTCTGAGCGTCTCCGTGCTTGAACAACTCTGACACTAGGGTAATCACTGCCCATACGACAAGTAAGTACCTAAGTAATGGTAAGAGTGTGCAATCGGCCGTACATAAAGTGTTATAAGACAGACTCGAGCCAATAATCCCTTGAATACACGTTACGTTGGATATATAAAATAAAAGGTTAATCACTTTAATACCCACGCTAATGTATACTAATGCTTAACTTTTGCATGAGAAACATATTTTCAAACAGAATATATGAATATATAGAAATTGTTCGTGGTTTTGTAATATAATAGAAAAAAGACCCCTTCTGTACATCCTTCAATCTGTATATCTCCTAAACTTTGCGAATATATTGAATAATAATAATCCCTTGGGACATTATTCATACACGGCCATCTTTATCCCAAACTAAGTAGAGCTTCTTCTATGGACACCAGATAACTTATCAGTTATCTGGTTTCCATAGCATAGAAAAGTAGCATATGTAGTATATCTACAGTTACTACATATACTACTTTTCTTTTTGTAAATACATACATTAAATTACAGCCAGACTCAGGACAAACACAAATATCTGTCCTGGGTGGGAATCGAACCCACGACCTGCGGCGTGAAAGGCAAGTATTTAGCAGCCACGCCAACAGAACACTTCACCGATGCACAATTTTAGCGCAATTTACCATAATAAGTATTAAATATCCAAGTTTCAAGGTTCTTGAGTGGCGACCACGAACCGGAAGACGCAGCGTGGGCAGGGCCCCTACAAGATGAACCGATGATCTTGTGCGGGTCGCTGAAAACAGCTGGATGCGAATAGCGCAAGACCGGCAATTGTGGAGATCTTTGGGGGAGGCCTTTGTCCAGCAGTGGACGTCTTTCGGGTGATATGATGATGATGATGATGATCCAAGTTTGATCATCTAGTTTTGCTGTTGACTGTGTGTGTGTGTGTTCTTCCCAGGCGATTTCGGCTATGGTAACTGCTACTGATTAGTTAAGGGGCTAGGGAGATCATTTCTCACTTCTTAACTTACTAGGTACAGTACATACTCAGACTCAGAAGAAAGACTTATGGGTGACACAAATAATTTTCTTATGCGGGAAACAAACCCCCCACAAGTCGCGAGGCGACTGTCTTATCGCTGTGTCACGTGTTAGATTAGTTATTTGACGATTTTACGAATAAATTCTTTTTTTTTTGTTAACCCAGATTTGTGTAACCTATTTGTACTGTGAGCGATAATTCCCTAAAACCCTACATATTAAACCACTATCGAATGAACATTTGTGTAAGGGGCTTTGGACAGCAGCAAGCTAGCGTTTTCGTGATTAGCTTTGTTCCTGATTCCCTAAGGAGGTCCCTTGTCATGAATGCGAACAGATCTGTAGGTATAACATGTTACGATCAGTTGCTCCTATAGTAAACGTTTCTAATTATTTGCTTAGATGTATCTTCCTATGTAGATACCTATTAAAAGGCTTTTTATATAAAATGTTTTAAATATTTAAAAACGAAGTCTAAAGTTAAACTATGCAAAGTTACTAAGCAGTTAAAGTTATACAGTTGAACTATGGATCAAGCATTCTCATTGGATGGTTTTCGACTAAACCAAGGATCAACTGCAGTTTAACTTTAGACTTCGTTTTTAAATAAGGGTGTTATTTAAAAACGAAGTCGAAAAAATGTTTAGATCCACGGATCAAATAAGAAAAAAGTTCTGGGATCTCCTAATTGTTGACCAGTTTTTGATATATAATAATATTCCCGGGTCTTATTTCATTAAGTCAGGTAGTGTAGCATTATTTTGAAGAGCATTTTGTTAGCTCCACAAATGGAAGTATGGATAACGAACGACTGTGAAACAATACTTTTCTACGACTTACCATAGTTCGAACGTACACTTGTGCGACACACTGGTATGTGTGGATTTTAATTTTGCAACTTTTTCTGTCTAGGTTAACGTTCCATTGAAACATAGAAATTACATCGGCCTACAATTTATAATCTCAATTGTTTTAGACTACTATGCATCGTATGGGCAGTGGTTACACTAGTGTCAGAGTTGTTCAAGCCGCCCATTAGGCCTCCGACATGGCTTAACGAGTATTGCCTAATGGCTACAACCGGGACGGACTTAACGTGCCCTCCGAAGCACGGAGACGCTCAGAAATTAAACCACTTTGGTGGTCACCCATCTATGGACTGACCGCGAGCCTAGTTGCGTAATAACTTACGGACCTGTGACAGCATCTGACTTTGATTTTTATTATCCCCATAAATTCATTAGTTTTGTTTGTATTTATATATGTATGGTTTTTTTAAGACAACGCTCGCTTTAGGGAAGTTAATCCCTGTGTCGCGGGATACTTTACAAACATATAATAGACGGACACAAATTACATCCAGACTCAGAGTAACTATTTATGGGTCTCACAAATAGTTGTCCGGCGCGGGACTCAAACCCGCGACACGAAGCGGCGAGGCGACTGTCACAGCCGCTGCGCCGCACATGCAAGTATATAGCTACTGGATATCTATCTGCTTGCTGCATTTAATCATCATAGTATACGGTTTTTATTTAAAAATGTTCTACTATGGACTTGCCTTATCTGTCGCCTGGCGGGTACGAGCTAAATAGGTTAGTTTGAACTTAAAATTAGCCTCCCAGGTACCTTCAGCCATCTTGCCGACTCGACAATGAGAACACTGTTCGTTCACTGCCTGACAACTTCATGAGGATTTTGGAGAAATTATTTGAGGTGAATAACCTATTCATAAGATTATTAAGTAAATATCTCAATAGTTCTAAGAAAAAAATATTCCAAAGTATGATAGGGATAGACTTAAAAAGTTATAGAGCGGCCGAGATTAGCTTCTTTGAACTTCGAATTCTTTTGTAATCGTTTCATTTTTGTTATGGTTGGTATAGGAATATGTTAGTGGTTGGTTGTTTAATACTGCAAGGTATATATGAAATGTGGTATAACCGTCGGCTCATTAAGCTGTACAACTATCAGATTGCAAAATATGTTCTGTTCAGCTGATGTACAGACGCCAGCATATCCAGCTACCCCAATTTCTTTTATAGATTTTCGACTTTATCACAAAAGCATAAGGTTCACTTTCAATTGGGGAAATTTGACAGACTGGGGTAGCTTGGTGTGCTGGCGTCTGTACCTTACTATAAAAATTCAATTTATTTTGAGACGGGCCAGTTGGCGTTTTTTTTTTCACGCCGCAGGTCGTGGGTTTGATTTCCACCCAGGACAGCTATTTGTGTGCATCAACATGTCTGTTTGTCCTGTATCTGGGTGTAATTATCTATATACCTAAGTATGTATTTACATAAGAAAAGTAATGTATGTAGTATATCAGTTATCTGATTTCCGTAGCACTGCTTAATTTGGATCAGATGGCCGTATGTGAATAATGTTCCTGAATATTATAATTATTGAGTTTTCGTATGGAACACAAATAGATATTTTCATCTTTCCTATCTTTTATATTTTGTGGAAAAGTGCCATATCAACCTCAAATAACTATAAATCAGCAAAGAGTACAACCATTTTTGGATTGAGATAAATATTCAGATTTTAACTTTTTCTGTTACCAATTCGTAATTGGAATATATAAATTAATGTATTCTGCGCGGAGACAGTTCCAATTAATTTGAAATATTAAGTTATACAATGCTGTGTTCACAGGAAGCTTATAAGTGAAGTATAGTTATTTTTATGTATGGATTAATACCAATGTTTTGTTGATTAATTTACATTAAAACTAAATATCATGAACTTGACGCGTGGAGTTAACGAGTGTACGACTAAACGCCGACAGACATTACGCCAACAGCATGTACACCGACAAGACTTTATTTCGACTGTACTTTTCGCCGACAGAACACTTCACTCATACTCAAAGAGAAACATTTACCAAGTGTAATATAGGACCGATTCGGTTCGGATTCGGTTGTGGTCACAGTTCTGACCTAACCTAAACCAATAATTACGAATACTGTCGGCAAAGTGTTGTGTTGGCAAAAAGTACAGTCGAATTAAAGTCGTCGGTGTACAGTCTGTCGGCGTTTAGTGGTACGATGGCTGTGTTCACAGGAAGCTTATAACTGAAGTCTAGTTATTTTTTTCGGATTAATACCAATGTTTTATTGATTAATTGAAATAAATGTCATGATTAAATAAATAAAATTGTCGCGTGGGGTTAACTGCAGTGCAGTGGCCAGTATATGTTATTTTTGGTTTAGCCAAGTATTTTTTCAACTTTCACTGCTTCACCAGATATTAGAGGTTAAGTCAGTGAACGCAAATAAACATGGAAGCATTCCTAGCTCGCAAAAATGACCCAACGCAGATTGTGACACGGGCTTAAAAATTGTGCCGCGGTGTTTGCGCACTACAGGCATCAATGGCGGTCGTCTGTCAGTTATTGGTTTCAGCGTGTATAATTTACAAAAATGCAAATCTCATTTCCATAACAAGAGTGTTGAAATTAGTTATTACGGGTAAGTACATCGCTATATATTTTAATTTATTAAATATGAAGTCAATCTAATTCACACAAAATATATGGTGATGTTGTTATGCAAACGAAACAATTTATTTTTCGACACAAAAAATTATGATAAATATTTTTATTTTATATAATTATTTATTTTATAACAATCTTAGATAAAATACTCAGCATCTTTAGAATTTGATCAAAATTTCAGCAATGACGATATTTCTGTTTCAAAAAAGGGATACAGGAAGCTAAAACAAACGCTACGATACGTACGGTACGATTATTCGTTTAATGCATTATAAACAGGCAATTCTATTTTATTTATATATATACAGGGTAACTTGTAAAACACCAACAACCTCGCAGGACTAGATAGCTAAAACCATAAGCAATAACATTTATTTTCCAAATTTTGATAATTTGTATGTTTATCCATATCTATATATTTTTTTGTAAAAAGTCAATATTAATTTAATTTCACACTTGAATGTTTATAACTCTACGTGTATCGCAAAGATAACGTAACCTGGCGGGTTACGTAATCTTTGCGATGCGCGTAGAGTTAGTTGTTGCTTATGGTGTTAACTTCCTAGTCCTGCGAGGTTGTTGGTGCTTTACAAGTAACCCTGTATACATACTAGATCGCCTATAATTTCAAGTCGAGTCCTCCACGCGTTATCAAGATCAAGGGTATTGATAGACAGAGGGACGGACGGATAACAGTGATACTATAAGGGTTCCGTTTTTTCATTTGAAGGTACGGAATCCTAAAAGGTCACTACCTACTACTACAACGTATGTAGCACGTTACCGTATACGTAACACTACTAGTGTTATGTATACGGAAATTGTAAATAATAATTATAATTAATAATTGACCACAAATTTGTTTTATTTACCTTATTATCATAGCAAACAAACCCATTACTTGCCAAATACCTAAGAAAAGCTCTTGCCGTAAAGTTCAAGAAACTGTATATTTTATCATAATTATATATTATTTTAATAACATCAATGTCACGGTGAATTATTTTCGTTGCACTTTATAGCATAAAACATCCCTCGGCGAATGACATGAACATGGCAATTTAGACCCAAACTTCACGTCATAATGTCTACTTTTAAAAGGCGAACCTGAGCGGTAATATTTTTGGCCAATCAGAGACGGTATTCCGTTGTGTCAGTTTGATTGGGATATTGGGTCATGATTTGAGCTTAGTTTCCTTGAAGTTATGCTCATGTTTATTTGCGTTCACTGTTTAATAATGTTTTCAGGCAATTCATAGTTTTATTTCAGTTACTTTGGTGTAGCCTACTTATTCTCCATGACCTATCCTAATGACCCTCGTTGCCCTTGGCTTAAGAGACACTTTTTGATGGGACCACCCCCTTCCTCTTACCCACCGCTGCAACTTCTGTCAGCCATGATCAACGATGGCACACAATGAAATCACACTGACCGGCGTGGCCCTGGAATGTCCCGGGGCGCGATTCTTCGTCTGTCTGGGCTCCTGCAACAAATTTAATCAGAAAGAAACAAGGAGGAGGTCGAATAGCGCACAAACAATTGCGCAAAACAGCGCATGTGATATAAAGTTTGAATACTAAAATATAACAGCTCACTACGTAAACCTTCCAGGACGGAGATGAGATGGAGAGCGACAGCAGTCTGACGCCATCAGGTTTGGTATAGCAGACAGAAAAAATTGTACGCATGACGTAAATTGCAGCCCGCGATGTATTGTCTATCTGCACCAGTGAACGCAAATAAACATGGAAGCATTCCTATCTCGCGAAAATGACCCAACGCAGATTGTGCCAAGGTAGGCGGGGCTTAAAAATTGGGCCGCGGACCAAGTCTGCGCACCATAGATAATAATACACTTTGCGCACTACAGGCATCAATGGCGGCCGTCTGTCAGTTATTGGTTTCAGCGTGTTTAATTTACAAAAATGCAAATCTCATGTGCATAACAAGAGTGTTGGAATTAGTTAGTACGGGTAAGTACATTGCTATATATTTTAATTTTATTAAATATGAAGTCAATCTAATTCACACAAAATATATGGTTATGTTGTTATGCAAACGAATCAATTTATTTTTCGACACAAAAATTATGATAAATATTTTTATTTATTGTAATTATTCATTTTATCCAATTCTTAGATAAAATACTCGGCATCTTTAGAGTTTGTACAAAATAATGGTAATGGTGGTATTAAAATTAATAATTAATGGATAATGGTATCGATCTAATAACACCCCCTGTTATTAATTTTTTTGATATTTTCAATGTACAGAATTTACACTTCTACAGTTTCAGTTGTTAGTATATCGTATCGTATTATATCTACCAACATATCCACCAAATAATCCAGCAACAAATCCACCAACATATCCACCAACATATCCACCAACATATCCACCAACATATCCACCAACATATCCACCAACATATCCACCAACAAATCCAGCAACATATCCACCAACAAATCCACCAACAAATTGACCAACATATCTACCAACAAATCTACCAACAAATCCACCAACATAACTACCAACAAATCCACCAACAAATCTACCAACAAATCCACCAATATATCCACCAACAAATCCGCCAACAAATCGACCAACATATCTACCAACAAATCTACCAACTAATCCACCAACATATCCACCAACAAATCCACCAACATATCTACCAACAAATCCACCAACAAATCCACCAACATATCCAGCAACAATTCCACCAACATATCCACCAACACATTATTTGCATAATGTGGTCCGATTATTATGCTATAAATTAAATATGTATTACTCGCCAAATACAGTTTAATTGGGATATTGGGTCAAGATTTGCGCTAAGTTTCCTTGAAGTAATGCTTCCATGTTTATTTGCGTTCACTGATTAAAATGTATTGTGACGTATCAGTTTTTCTCACAAATACTCAACCATTTCTGACCCAGACGTATTTGTATTCCATTATATCCACCAACATATCCACCAACAAATCCACCAACAAATCCACCAACAATTCCACCAACATATCCAGCCACAATTCCACCAACAAATCCACCAACATATCCACCAACAAATCCACCAACATATCCACCAACAAATTCACCAACATATCCACCAACGAATCCACCAACATATCCACCAACAAATCGACCAACAAATCGACCAACATATCTACCAACAAATCTACCAACAAATCCACTAACATAGCCACCAACAAATCCACCAACAAATCCACCAACAAATCCACCAATATATCCACCAACAAATCCGTCAACAAATTGACCAACATATCCACCAGCAAATCCACCAACATATCCACTAACATATCCACCAACAAATCCACCAACATATCCACCAACAAATCCACCAACATATCCACCAACATATCCACCAACAAATTCACTAACATATCTACCAACAAATCCACCAACAAACCCACCAACAAATCCACCAACAAATTGACCAACATATCTACCAACAAATCTACCAACAAATCCACCAACATAACCATCAACAAATCCACCAACAAATCTACCAACAAATCCACCAATATATCCACCGACAAATCCGCCAACAAATCGACCAACATATCTACCAACTAATCTACCAACTAATCCACCAACATATCCACCAACAAATCCACCAACATATCTACCAACAAATCCACCAACAAATCCACCAACAAATCCACCAACATATCAACCAACATATTATTTGCATAATGTGGTCCGATTATTATGCTATAAATTAAATATGTATTACTCGCCAAATACAGTTTAATTAGGATATTGGGTGAAGATTTGCGCTTAGTTTCCTTGAAGTAATGCTTCCATGTTTATTTGCGTTCACTGATTAAAATGTATTGTGACGTATCCGTTTTTCTCACAAATACTCGACCATTTCTGACCCAGACGTATTTGTATTCCATTATATCCACCAACAAATCCACCAACTAATCCAGCAACAATTCCACCAACATATCCACCAACAAATCCACCAACAAATCCACCAACATATCCACCAACAAATCCACCAACAAATCCACCAACAAATTCACCAACATATCCACCAACAAATCCACCAACAAATCCACCAACAAATCCACCAACTAATCCAGCAACAATTCCACCAACATATCCACCAACAAATCCGCCAACAAATCGACCAACATATCTACCAACAAATCTACCAACTAATCCACCAACATAAAACGAATCCACCAACGAATCCACCAACAAGTCCACCAATATATCCACCAACAAATCCGCCAACAAATCCACCAACAAATCCACCAACAAATCCACCAACATATCTACCAACAAATCCACCAACAAATCCACCAACAAATCCACCAACATATCTACCAACAAATACACCAACAAATGCACCAACGAATCCACCAACATATCCACCAACAAATCCACCAACAAATCTACCAACAAATCCACCAACATATCCACCAACTAATCCAGCAACAATTCCACCAACATATCCACCAACAAATCCGCCAACAAATCGACCAACATATCTACCAACAAATCTACCAACTAATCCACCAACATAAAACGAATCCACCAACGAATCTACCAACAAGTCCACCAATATATCCACCAACAAATCCGCCAACAAATCCACCAACAAATCCACCAACATATCTACCAACAAATCCACCAACAAATCCACCAACAAATCCACCAACATATCTACCAACAAATACACCAACAAATGCACCAACGAATCCACCAACATATCCACCAACAAATCCACCAACAAATCTACCAACAAATCCACCAACATATCCACCAACTAATCCACCAACAAATTGACCAACTTATCTACCAACAAATCTACCAACAAATCCACCAACATAACCACCAACAAATCCACCAACAAATCTACGAACAAATCCACCAATATATCCACCAACAAATCCGCCAACAAATCGACCAACATATCTACCAACAAATCTACCAACTAATCCACCAACATATCCACCAACAAATCCACCAACATGTCTACCAACAAATCCACCAACAAATACGCCAACAAATCGACAAACATAATCTACCAACAAATCCACCAACAAATCCACCAACAAATCCACCAATATATCCACCAACAAATCCACCAACAAATCCACCAACATATCCACCAACATATCCAGCAACAATTCCACCAAAATATTATTTGCATAATGTGGTCCGATTATTATGCTATAAATTAAATATGTATTACTCGCCAAATACAGTTTGATTAGGATATTGGGTCAAGATTTGCGCTTAGTTTCCTTGAAGTAATATGCTTCCATGTTTATTTGCGTTCACTGATTAAAATTTATTGTGACGTATCCGTTTTTCTCACAAATACTCGACCATTTCTGACCCAGACGTATTTGTATTCCATTATAACCACCAACAAATCCAGCAACAAATCCACCAACAAATCCAGCAACAATTCCACCAACATATCCACCAACAAATCCACCAACAAATCCACCAACATATCCACCAACAAATCTACCAACAAATCCACCAACATATCCACCAACAAATCCACCAACAAATCCACCAACTAATCCAGCAACAATTCCACCAACATATCTACCAACAAATCCGCCAACAAATCGACCAACATATCCACCAACCAATCCACCAACATATCTACCAACAAATCCACCAACAAATCCACCAATAAATCTACCAACTAATCCACCAACAAATCCACCAACAAATCCACCAACATATCTACCAACAAATCCACCAACAAATCCACCAACGAATCCACCAACATATCCACCAACAAATCCACCAACAAAACTACCAACAAATCCACCAACATATCCACCAACAAATCCACCAACAAATTGGCCAACAAGTCCACCAATATATCCACCAACAAATCCACCAACATATCTACCAACAAATCCACCAACATAACCACCAACAAATCCACCAACAAATCTACGAACAAATCCACCAATATATCCACCAACAAATCCGCCAACAAATCGACCAACATATCTACCAACAAATCTACCAACTAATCCACCAACATATCCACCAACAAATCCATTAACATATCTACCAACAAATCCACGAACATAGCCACCAACAAATACGCCAACAAATCGACAAACATATCTACCAACAAATCCACCAACAAATCCACCAACATATCCAGCAACAATTCCACCAAAATATTATTTGCATAATGTGGTCCGATTATTATGCTATAAATTAAATATGTATTACTCGCCAAATACAGTTTGATTAGGATATTGGGTCAAGATTTGCGCTTAGTTTCCTTGAAGTAATATGCTTCCATGTTTATTTGCGTTCACTGATTAAAATTTATTGTGACGTATCCGTTTTTCTCACAAATACTCGACCATTTCTGACCCAGACGTATTTGTATTCCATTATATCCACCAACAAATGATTGTAAATCAAGTTAGTAGCTATTTGGAACAACACTACATAATATCAGAATCGCAGCACGGATTCAGGCGCGGGCGCAGCACTGCCACTGCTTCGCGCAATTCACCGACTACGTCAACAACAACCTTAACCAGGGCAAATTCGTTGCAGCATTATTTATTGATTATAAAAAAGCCTGCGATACTTTGGATCATGACGTGCTGTTGCGTGCAATGGACGAGTGTGGTGAGCGAGGCCCTATCAACCGTTGGTTCAAAAGTTACCTGGAGAACAGAACGCTTCGCACATCTATACACGGTACCATCGGCGACGAGGTAAGAGTAAATCTTGGTGTGCCGACCGGCTCAGTGTTCGGACCGGTGGGGTACATAATGCATGTGAACAGTGTCATAAATGTCATAAAACACTGCACCACGTTTATGTATGCAGATGACATGTGCCTACTATACTCATCCAAAAGCGCCGCCGAGGCACAACATCACATGCAGATAGATTTTGAAAATATTATTAAATGGGCGCACGATAATGGTATTATACTTAACTTTACAAAAACTAAATTGATGTTTATATGTTCCCCCTATAGTAGTTAAAAGAAACAAGAACAGATTCATCTAACCGGCCATACATACGAATGCTTACATAACGATAAGAATAGATGCCTATGTACAAATATAGATATAGTAGACAAATATAAATATTTAGGTTTAACAGTAGATAGTAATTTAAATTGGAAATCACATATTAATGAGTTATGTTCTAAGCTGCGATCCATCTTGGGTAAATTCTTTCACTTCAGTAAATTTGTTAATAAGAAAGTATTACATGTGTTATACTTCGCACTTGCAGACTCACTAATTAGTTATGGCTTAAGTAGTTATGGACTTACATTTAAAACGCAATTAGATTTAATTAAACAACTACAGATTAGACTAAGTAAATACCTTGTTCGAAAGAAAGTTAAGTTAAAATACAAGCAGAATTATGACAAGTTATTAAAGTTTTGTAATATAGTACCAGTACATGATAAAGTAGAATACTTGATAGCATTAGAACAATATAAAATAAATGAATACAAAGAGCCAATAAATCACAAATATAATACTAGGGATGCTGTTCAGGGAAAATTTTTAATACCTTATGTAAAAAATTATTATGGTAAAAGAACTAGACAATATTTAACTCCAACAATATTTAATAACATAGATTTTATAAGGAACTCGTCCAAAGATGATAATATAAGTGCTGTATCATTAAAAAAAAGACTGAAAAAGGACTACCTAAAATAAAAATATGTATAGTTATATAAAAAAAAGGTATAAATATATAATGTGTATAAATGTAATATGTAAGAGCGCCATTATCGCCAACAAACTGGCAACAATTTGGCGATTTTGTTACATTGTTTTGTAATTTAAATAATTTAAGAGAATAAATGATTAAAAAAAAAAAAAAATCCAGCAACAAATCCACCAACTAATCCAGCAACAATTCCACCAACAAATCCAGCAACAAATCCACCAACAAATCTACTAACATATCCACCAACAAATCCACCAACAAATCCACCAACATATCCACCAACAAATCCACCAACAAATCCACCAACTAATCCAGCAACAATTCCACCAACATATCTACCAACAAATCCGCCAACAAATCGACCAACATATCCACCAACCAATCCACCAACATATCTACCAACAAATCCACCAACAAATCCACCAACAAATCTACCAACTAATCCACCAACAAATCCACCAACAAATCCACCAACATATCTACCAACAAATCCACCAACAAATCCACCAACGAATCCACCAACATATCCACCAACAAATCCACCAACAAATCTACCAACAAATCCACCAACATATCCACCAACAAATCCACCAACAAATCCACCAACAAATTGGCCAACAAGTCCACCAATATATCCACCAACAAATCCGCCAACAAATCGACCAACATATCAACCAACAAATCCACCAACATATCTACCAACAAATCCACCAACAAATCCACCAACATATCCACCAACAAATCCACCAACAAATTGACCAACAAATCTACCAACAAATCTACCAACAAATCCACCAACACAACCACCAACAAATCCACCAACAATACTTCTTAACTTAATACAACACTTTCTTTACTTAATACGTCACTTAGAATATTGTTCTCAAGTTTGGAATCCTTGCTACGATGTTTATATAAATCGCATTGAGAATATACAAAAAAAGTTCTTAAGATATATCCAATTTCGTTCTAAACTTTTTCTTCCAAATTATGAAAGCCGGTGCAAGAAATTTCATATCCTTCCATTATACGAACGCAGAACAATAGCTGATATAGTGTTCTTGTATCAACTTGCGAACAATATCATTGATTGCTCCGAGTTGGTGAATAAGTAAGGGCTACGTGTTCCTTCAGCCATGCTCAGAAAACATCGGTTACTTCACGTACCGACTGTTCGCACCAATTACCGACGGAATAGTTTCATGGTGAGAGCGAGCAGAACTTACAATAAGACTTGTCAGAAGGTTTATATTGACCTATTCTGCAATACCACCTGCAGAATTAAAAATAAATTAGCCATTAACTTTTTTAGGATAGATATTTGAATAACTGATATTTATTAGTTTTATTTGACCTACTTTTTCAGCTAGTCTCCTTGATTTTCTTTGTGTTGATTGTGATTTTGTTTAATGTTACGTAAATTTCCACAAATATTCTAAATTTTTTACTCTCTTTATCTTTATGTTTTGTCTACCGATTTTCTTATTTTTTAAAATTTATGAATATTAGCGAAAACTTGTAATTGGCCTTCATCCTTTAATGTATGTTTTATTTCTATTCTAGCTGTTAATTTTCTAGATTAATAAAATAAAAAATAAAATAAAAATAAAATAAACAAATCCGCCAACAAATCCACCAACATATCCACCAACATATCCACCAACAAATCCACCAACATATCCACCAACAAATCCTCTAAATTAATAGACCAGTTAAGCAGCGATAAGGCGCCGGGGGTTGATGGTATCAGAGTCATAGATTTAAAAATAATTAAAAAACATATATCGCCAGTATTAGCACATTTTATAAACATGTCTTTGTCTACCGGAGAATACCCAAACCTACTTAAGAATGCTCTCATACGGCCTATCTTCAAGGCTGGATTGCATACAGATTATAGTAATTACAGGTCAATTGCTATCCTGTCTGTTATCAACAAAATAGTAGAAAAGGTAGTTGTAGGCCAAGTTAGCGCTTTCTTAGAGCAAAACAATATACTGTCCGATGCGCAATACGGGTTCAGGCGCGGCCGAAGTACCGATGCAGCACTCTCGCAGTTCTCAGATGACGTCAATAGCAGCCTAGATCAAGGCCACCAGGTCCTGGCTTTATTTATTGACTATAAAAAGGCATTTGATACCTTAGAGCATGAGACGCTACTGCGAGCCATGGATGAGTGCGGAATACGGGGCCCGACAAACAGATGGTTCCGTAACTATCTGAGCGGCAGGACTCTGCAGACTTACATTGCGGGGGTGACCGGACAGGAAGCAGTAGTGAACCTTG
This sequence comes from Pseudoips prasinana, assembly GCA_951640165.1. Lineage (NCBI taxonomy): Eukaryota > Metazoa > Arthropoda > Insecta > Lepidoptera > Nolidae > Pseudoips > Pseudoips prasinana. Next base: position 15,374,212 of record OX621239.1, read on the forward strand.
GCGTGCCAACTGGCTCGGTCTTCGGCCCGGTGGGCTACATAATGCACGTCAATAGTGTAAGTAATGTGGTAGATAAATGTCGGGTCTACATGTACGCAGATGACATGTGATTACTGTACTCGTCAAAGGACATTCAGGAGGTTAGTGCTGTGCTACAGGCAGACTTCGATAACATCACTAGGTGGGCACACGACAATGGCATTATTCTTAACATAAATAAAACCAAAGTAATGCATATTTATTCACCTTATAATAGATTAGCAAGAAACATTAATTACTCAGATATCAGTATTGTAGGACACACATATGAGTGTATGCACACAAATAATACCAATTGCCATTGCCAATGCTTAGAATATGTTAAAAAATTTAAGTACCTCGGTCTGTGGGTAGATCCCAACATGAACTGGGGTTTGCATGTGGACTCGGTGTGCACTAGACTCAGAGCGGTATTAAGTAAGTTTTATGTCTTAAACGCGCCGCTGAGTAAGAAAACGCTGCGTGTCATTTATTTTGCACTCGCTGACTTGCTGCTTAGCTATGGTTTGAGCGCGTATGGACGTACATACAAAACCTATTTAGATAAAATAAAAACACTGCAAATTCGCTTCATGAAATATTTGGTCAATAGGAAAACAAAACATGAGTGTAGAAATAATTATGAAAGATTATTATCTATTTGTAAAGTACTTCCTATACATAAAAAGGTCGATTACTTGGTGGTGCTAGAACAACTGTATGAGGATAAGTACAAAATAAATATAGAAAATAAGTACAATACTAAGAGCGTTAGACAACAGAAATTTGTAATACCCTCGGTAAGAAATTGTTATGGTCAGAGAACTACCAAATATCTGACCCCAAAATTATTTAATAAATATGCCTGGTTACGATCGAATGTTATTAAAGTAAAAAAACAAACAGATATAAACTTAAAAATAAATTACTCAGTGACTACTTAAATTCCGCTTAAATTTGTTGTATTAGTTTTTATTAGTCTTAGTTAGTGTTATTTCTTACTTTTTTATTTTAGTATTTGTATTTACTGATATAATTATTGTCATTGTGTTATTGAGCGCTAATCCCGCCGACAAACTGCTATGCAGTTTGGTGGGTTTATATTTTATGTAACATGTTTTTATTCTCAATAAAATTCTATTCTATTCTATTCTATACCAACATATCCACAAACATATCCACCAACAAATTTACCAACATATCTACCAACAAATCCACCAACAAATCCACCAACAAATTGACCAACATATCTACCAACAAATCCACCTACAAATCCACCAACAAATCCACCTACAAATTGACCAACATATCTACCTACAAATCTACCAATAAATCCACCAACATAACCATCAAAAATCCACCAACAAATCCACCAACATATCCACCAACAAATCCACTAACATATCCACCAACATATCAACCAACAAATTCACCAACATATCTACCCACCAATCCACCAATAAATCCACCAACAAATCCACAAACGAATCCACCAACAAATTGACCAACATATCTACCAACAAATCTACCAACATATCCACCAACATAACCACCAACAAATCCACCAACTAATCCACCAACAAATCCACCAACATATCCACCAATATATCCACCAACAAATCCACCAACTAATCCACCAACTAATCCACAATAAATCCACCAATATATCCACCAACAAATCCACCAACAAATCCACCAACATATCCACCAACATATCCAGCAACAATTCCACCAACATATCCACCAACAAATTTACCAACATATCTAACAACAAATCCACCAACAAATCCACCAACAAATTGACCAACATATCTACCTACAAATCTACCAATAAATCCACCAACATAACCATCAACAAATCCACCAACAAATCCACCAACATATCCACCAACATATTATTTGCATAATATGGTCCGATTATTATGCTATAAATTAAATATGTATTACTCGCCAAATACAGTTTGATAAGGATATTGGGTCAAGATTTGCGCTTAGTTTCCTTGAAGTAATGCTTCAATGTTTATTTGCGTTCACTGATTAAAATGTATTGTGACGTATCCGTTTTTCTCACAAATACTCGACCATTTCTGACCAAGACGTATTTGTATTCCATTATATCCACCAACAAATCCAGCAACAAATCCACCAACTAATCCAGCAACAATTCCACCAACATATCCACCAACAAATCCGCCAACAAATCCACCAACAAATCCACTAACATATCCACCAACAAATCCACCAACAAATCCACCAACATATCCACCAACAAATCCACCAACAAATCCACCAACATATCCACCAACAAATCCACCAACATATCCACCAACATATCCACCAACAAATTCACCAACAAATTGACCAACATATCTACCAACAAATCCACCAACAAATCCACCAACATAACCACCAACAAATCCACCAACAAATCCACCAACATATCCACCAACAACTCCACCAACAAATCCACCAACAAATCCAGCAATAATTCCACCAACATATCCACCAACAAATCCGCCAACAAAACGACCAACATATCTACCAACAAATCCACCAACAAATCCACCAACATAACCACCAACAAATCCACCAACATATCCACCAACAACTCCACCAACAAATCCAGCAATAATTCCACCAACATATCCACCAACAAATCCGCCAACAAATCGACCAACACATCTACCAACAAATCTACCAACAAATCTACCAACAAATCCACCAATATATCCACCAACAAATCCGCCAACAAATCGACCAACATATCTACCAAAATATCTACCAACAAATCTACCAACTAATCCACCAACATATCCACCAACAAATCCACCACCATATCTACCAATATATCCACCAACTTATCCACCAACAAATCCACCAACATATCCACCAACAAATCCACCAACATATCCACCAACAAATTCACCAACATATCTACCAAAAAATCCACCAACAAATCCACCAACAAATCTACCAACAAATCCACGAACATATCCACCAACAAATCCAACAACAAATTGACCAACATATCTACCAACAAATCTACCAACAAATCCACCAACATAAGCACCAACAAATCCACCAACAATCTACCAACAAATCCACCAATATATCCACCAACAAATCAGCCAACAAATCGACCAACATATCTACCAACAAATCTACCAACAAATCTACCAACAAATCCACCAACATAACCACTAACAAATCCACCAACAAATCTACGAACAAATCCACCAATATATCCACCAACAAATACGCCAACAAATCGACCAACATATCTATCAACAAATCCACCAACAAATCCACCAATATATCCACCAACAAATCCACCAACAAATTGACCAACATATCTACCAACAAATCTACCAACAAATCCACCAACATAACCACCAACAAATCCATCAACAAATCCGCCAACAAATTGACGAACATATCCACCAACAAATCCACCAACATATCCACCAACAAATCCACCAACATATCCACCAACAAATCCACCAACATAACCACCAACAAATCCACCAACAAGCCCACCAACATATCCACCAACAAATCCACCAACATATCCACCAACAAATCCACCAACATATCCACCAACATATCCACCAACATATCCACCAACAAATCCACCAACATATCCACCAACAAATCCACCAACATATCAACCAACAAATCCACCAACATATCCACCAACAAATTCACCAACATATCTATCAACAAATCCACCAACAAATCCACCAACAAATCTACCAACATATCCACCAACAAATCCACCAAAAAATTGACCAAAATATCTACCAACAAATCTACCAACAAATCCACCAACATAACCACCAACAAATCCACCAACGAATCTACCAACAAATCCACTAATATATCCACCAACAAATCCGCCAACAAATCGACCAACATATCTACCAACAAATCTACCAACTAATCCACCAACATATCCACCAACAAATCCACCAACATATCTACCAACAAATCCACCAACAAATCCACCAACAAATCCACCAACATATCCACCAACATATCCAGCAACAATTCCACCAACATATCCACCAACATATTATTTGCATAATGTGGTCCGATTATTATGCCATAAATTAAATATGTATTACTCGCCAAAAACAGTTTGATTGGGATATTGGGTCAATATTTGCGCTTAGTATCCTTGAAGTAATGCTTTCATGTTTATTTGCGTTCACTGATTAACCCGTGGCGCGTTTCCCGCTCAAAACATCGAAAATACGCCGAGCGTTTCGTTCAGTTTACGAGTTAAATTAGCCCGTCGACTTGATCGACAAGAAGTGATATTTTAGGTGTTTCATCATAATTATACTAAACAGTCATGTTATATATGATTATTAAGCTACTTAGATGAGCTACTGAATACAAGTAATAACTTAGTCAGCCGTTATGCTTATAAAGCATAAATCCGAGTTATTTGCGACGTTTTTACTTTTTTTATGTGGTGCTCACATTGGTGTGCTCATTTTATTACAATATCGCATTTTTTTACATAAAACAATTATATGTATCAAAAGTCCATATTACGAACATCAGTTTAAGCACACAATTTTTTGTCTGTACACTGTAATAAAACCATAAAGACAATTTACCTACGCTATCAAAATCAAACACGCAACGGACTTCTTTGAGTACCTTCTTTTGAAAACACGTAATTATCGCCTTTATATAGTATTTACCGATACATGTTATATATAAAAATAATCCTTATTTAATGACCTATTCACTAAAGTAATTACTTAGCCTAGCTACTTACGCAGAAATTATACATACGAGTTATTAGCGACCAATTCACATCTGTTTTAAATTTTGGCACTTTGACGAACTAATTTTTACACAATAATCACATATTTCCACACAAATAACTATTTCCACTAAAAGCACATATTCTTAAGACGAATATCAACACATTTCACTTTAAGTTCATCACTAATTAGCGTTATAAACACATTTTATCCATTCAAAACAAACAAAACGAACTGTACTGTCCACCATTTTGATAAAACTACTTTCAAAGCGGGACATCAACATGCGATAGAGCGAGTAAGATGCGAGCGTGCAGTTTGGTACAAAACGCAAAAAAACCTTCGAGTTATTTTTAGTCATAAAATTTAAAAAAACTAAATAACACGCTTTATATAGAATACAAAACAAAAACAAATATTCATTAATTTTAATTAGGCGGTCCCGCTGAGGTGGTTGGCAAATGCTTGCATTTTATGCCGGAGGTCGTGGGTTCGATTCCCACCCATGACAGATATTTGTGTGCATGAACATACCTATTTGTCTCGTGTCTGGGTGTCGTTATCTATATAAGTAGGTATGTATTTACAAACGAAAAGTAGTATATATATGTAGTATATCATCAGTGATCTGAGTTCCATAGTACAAGTTCTGCTTAGTTTGGGATCACATAGCCGTGGGCGAATAATACCCCAGGATATTATGTGATTGTATTATATTAATTAAGAATAGTGTAATTTTTTTATAATTATGTATAAATCTAGACCCCCAAAGTAAGATTCCGGCATGAGGAGACTGGATGGGTTCAGCGAAACTCGGGGGTAGAGGACCGAGAGCGGTCGCTGTCAGTCTGTGGACGTATTCTAAATTGAAAAATAAAAATAAGTTTTTTTAACGGTTGGAATTTTTTAATTTTTCAAAGATTCATAATCACTTAGAGGAGAAACAAAACATTTATATACTACTAAATTATAAATAAAACATATTAAAAAGTTCACACTGTGAATTATAATATTTAAAATATAAATTAAATTAATTTGCTAAACATAATATTAACAATTTGCAAAAAATTATGTGTTTTATACATTTTACACTCATTTATCTCCCTACTACAGTATGGGCCGTTCTTAGGATATTCCAATCGTGAAGAATATGCTCCTTCCTATCAATTCCGGCCTATGGATTTATAACACGAAAAAAACATCAGCACCTGGGTCAGGCATTTCGGTGATAAGAATAAATTAAATTTTCGGTTACCACAATAATTCCATTCAATCACACTATAGAAGCAAACTTTTTTTAGAACACGATCTCAAAGAAATATTTCTATCACGTTTCCTGTTGACGGTACCTCCCAACCCAACCGACATGATAAGATCGCCGCGCCGGCGAAATTTCGCGCCGTATCTACTTAGAATCATGATATTTTGACTTCCACAACAAAATACACAATATTGTATACATATATATATTCGTAAATAAATATTGTACAAACTTATTATAGTATTGTTATCTAAAACATAAACTCTTATAAATTACGACGCAATAATCACCGCCATTGTAGCTACAAGTGGTATGTTTTTAAAAGTTTTGCCCTTTTTTCATGAAGATAACTTAAATATTTACTAAAACAAAAACTATGTCGATAATCTACATCTAATTCCCAGTAATTTGGTGTATATATCATATACTAACACTCACATTTTTGCGACGGTAATCCATTTTTAAATATCTTGGGACACAAACAAAAATGAGTCTGAACGCGTTCTAGCCTACGAAGACGTTCGTCAATGTTCGTCATTTTTTTGAGCCACAACTATAAGTGGAACTGTACTAAAAGTTATGTGAATCTTGTAGCTTATATAATAAGGTTGACTATTGTACTTTTTTATTTCTTGTTTATTTGGTTCTCGAGGATCCACGAAAGAATTAATACAACGCGGGAAAAGTGTACAACTGCTGTACAAGATTCGCCCGTCTCATAAAAAAATGTTGTATCATTTTAGATACAAGATTCGCTCGTAGGGTTAAAATGTATTGTGACGTATCCGTTTTTCTCATAAATACTCGACCATTTCTGACCCAGACGTATTTGTATTCCATTATATCCACCAACATATCCACCAACATATCCACCAACAAATCCACCAACAATTCCACCAACATATCCAGCCACAATTCCATCAACAAATCCACCAACATATCCACCAACAAATCCACCAACAAATCCACCAACTAATCCACCAACAAATCCACCAACAAATCCACCAACAAATACACCAACAAATCCACCAACAAATCCACCAACAAATCCACCAACAATTCCACCAACATATCCAGCCACAATTCCACCAACAAATCCACCAACATATCCACCAACAAATCCACCAACAAATCCACCAACATATCTACCAACAAATCCACCAACAAATCCACCAACAAATCCACTAACATATCCACCAACAAATCCACCAACAAATCCACCAACTAATCCACCAACAAATCCACCAACATATCCACCAACATATCCACCAACAAATCCACCAACAAATCCACCAACTAATCCACCAACTAATCCACCAACAGATCCACCAATATATCCACCAACAAATCCACCAACAAATCCACCAACATATCCAGCAACATATCCAGCAACAATTCCACCAACATATTATTTGCATAATGTGGTCCGATTATTATGCTATAAATTAAATAAGTATTACTCGCCAAATACAGTTTGATTAGGATATTGGGTCAAAATTTGCGCTTAGTTTCCTTGAAGTAATGCTTCCATGTTTATTTGCGTTCACTGATTAAAATGTATTGTGACGTATCCGTTTTTCTCACAAATACTCGACCATTTCTGACCCAGACGTATTTGTATTCCATTATATTCACCAACAAATCCAGCAACAAATCCACCAACTAATCCAGCAACAATTCCACCAACATATCCACCAACAAATCCACCAACAAATTGACCAACATATCAACCAACAAATCTACCAACAAATCCACCAACATAACCACCAACAAATCCACCAACAAATCTTCCAACAAATCCACCAACAAATCCACCAACAAATCTACCAACAAATCCACCAACATATCCACTAACAAATCCACCAACATATTGACCAACATATCTACCAACAAATCTACCAACAAATCCACCAACTAATCCACCAACATATCCACCAACAAATCCACCAACAAATCCACCAACATATTGACCAACATATCTACCAACAAATCTACCAACAAATCCACCAACTAATCCACCAACATATCCACCAACAAATCCACCAACAAATCCACCAACAAATCCACCAACATATCCACCAACATATCCAGCCACAATTCCACCAACAAATCCACCAACATATCTACCAACAAATCCACAAACAAATCCACCAACTAATCCACCAACAAATCCAACAATATATCCACCAACAAATCCACCAACAAATCCACCAACAAATCCACCAACATATCCACCAACATATCCAGCAAAATTCCACCAACATATCCACCAACATATTAGGATATTGGGTCAAGATTTGCGCTTAGTTTCCTTGAAGTAATGCTTCCATGTTTATTTGCGTTCACTGATTAAAATGTATTGTGACGTATCCGTTTTTCTCACAAATACTCGACCATTTCTGACCCAGACGTATTTGTATTCCATTATATCCACCAACAAATCCACCAACAAATTGACCAACATATCAACCAACAAATCTACCAACAAATCCACCAACATAACCACCAACAAATCCACCAACAAATCTTCCAACAAATCCACCAACAAATCCACCAACAAATCTACCAACAAATCCACCAACATATCCACTAACAAATCCACCAACATATTGACCAACATATCTACCAACAAATCCACCAACATATTGACCAACATATCTACCAACAAATCTACCAACAAATCCACCAACATAACCACCAACAAATCCACCAACAAATCTACCAACAAATCCACCAATATATCCACCAACAAATCGACCAACATATCTACCAACAAATCTACCAACTAATCCACCAACATATCCACCAACAAATTAACCAACAAATCCACCAACAAATCCACCAACATATCCACCAACATATCCAGCAACAATTCCACCAACATATCCACCAACATATTATTTGCATGTGGTCCGATTATTATGCTATAAATTAAATATGTATTACTCGCCAAATACAGTTTGATTGGGATATTGGGTCAAGATTTGCGCTTAGTATCCTTAAAGTAATGCTTCCATGTTTATTTGCGTTCACTGACTAAAATGTATTGTGACGTATCCGTTTTTCTCACAAATACTCAACCATTTCTGACCCAGACGTATTTGTTTTCCATTATAATCCATCCATATATATATCCATTGCAAGCTGGCAACACTAGCAAAAAAGAAAAGAAAAATAGAAATTATTGAAATTAACCAACCTTTTGTGGTAAAATCGTAGTGAAAGTGAATACATAACCTCATTCTGTGAAGTGCCGGTCATTTAACATCATTCCAAAGGATTTCGTGAGTTGAAACTTATAGAACAATAAACAAAAACGTTACTCTCAAATTCAAACATCACTCACACAGCGAAAAACAGCTGTTCCACAGCTGTTTTGGATATATAAATACACGCACTCACACGATCATAAACAAATCACCATCTGCTTCTGACAACTACGCAATACGTCACTACTGTCAAGAACGGGTGCGTTCAATGAACATAATTTAGCATCATAATTATATTGCGTTCAGAAATAGTGCGTTCGGAGTTAGGGGTGCACCCACACGAGCGCTTTTATAAGGCGACGTAAATAACAGTTCAAGTCTACGACAAGTGTCAATTGAGATTTTAAAAAATGGATGAGGCAGATCGCAATGTAAAAGTAAAGCCCCGAAAATTATTTCTATCAAATTCAACAGAGTCTTTAAATAATACTTCGGTCATTACTTCAGATTCTGAGTATGACACGAAAAGTTTAGATTTGTCCACGAACCAGAACCATTGTTTAGTAGACAATTTAAGGGACGAAATACATATTTTGAAATCAAAATTAAAAAGTACAGAAAATGAACTTGATAATATAATATTAGAGAACGCCAGCCTGAAGAAACAAATTGAACTACTAAACCATCAGATGACGACGCTAAAATTAGTATGTAGGAGCCCCATGGTTACCCTAAAAAGAAAAACTCCGAGATCTCAGAAAAATGAAAACAAAAATAAATTACATAATATATTATCTACTCCAAAGAATAACTCGACGGACATTAACCCCAACGAGGGCAATAGAGAAGTAACAAAAAAAGAAGCTACAACGCAAACTAACATACAAAAAGCCAAGACACCAAAAAAAGGAGCAACAACATGGAAAACAGAACCTAAGAAAGTAGAAAAAAAACGACAAACATGGATCTTTGGTGGATACTCATGTGTGGGACTTGCTGCAAAATTGATGAAAGATAAACATGTAAGGTCAATGGGTCGCGTTATGGCACATACAAAACCAGGTGCACATACGGATGATATCTTGAAAAGTTCCTATACGAGCCCCATTAACGACCACGATAAGCTAATAATAGGTATAGGTGAGCATGATAGTAACCCCTATTGGGTTATTATGGAGTTACATAGCCTAATAAAAAGGTATCCTAAATGTCAAATATGTCTTCTGAAGGCTTGCACAAATAAATATTTTAATGTAAATCTACTTAATTATTAATTTAAAATGATTAGTCAGAATTTCGAGAATTGTCACTACATCGATAGTTTTACACACATTGGGAATATTATTTTTAATTATGAGAAATTACATGTCAAAAACACCCAAAAATAGAAATTATTACAAATCCAAACCGGAAAACTATCAAATTATCAAATAATAAACGTCATCTAAGTAATAATACTCTTGCCCCAAGTCAATCGGTGAGGCAGACATCATCAGAGACCATATTTAAAAAAGGTACAATACCATATCTTTTTCATAAAATTAAACAAACTAATAGAATTTCTAAACAAATATCGGAGCCTAAAAAAGGCACAATACCTTTTTACTTTGTACGAAAATCCATAAAATGTCAGAAACAGTCTAGTAATTGTTCCTTTCGTAAAATCACATCATGCATACTTTAGAGTTTTACATCAGAATATTGCAAGCATACTAGCCAAAAAAGATTTATTAGACGTAGCAATAACAGAGTTAGCAGAAGAAAACTGTAAACCAAATGTTATCTGTCTAACTGAAACATTTATAAAAACAGGCAACGAGGCTAACGTAAAACTGTACGGTTATGAACTGGGTGCCTCCTTTTCCAGAAATCAACAAAGAGGTGGTGTATGCATTCTTGTACAAAAAAACACAATTTTCAATGAACTCCTGTGGCTAAAACAATATGCATCACATAAATCGTTTGAATGTTGTGGTATCGAGATTCCTACAGAAAAGTTATTAATAATATGTGTCTACAGAACACCTAATTCCGATGTAACACAATTTATAAAAAAAATTGATTTAATATTATATGAATTAAGCAAAAGAACAAAACATAAAATTGTAATTGCTGGTGACATAAATATAAATTCACTGAAAGAAAATAAAACTACCATTGACTTATTTGACCTCTTAAAGTGTTATAACCTAATTGTGCATATTAAAGAACCAACCAGACAAACTAAGTGCATAGATCATATTTTTAGCAATATTGATAGCGCTATTGGTACTGTTTTACCACTTGGACTCTCGGACCACGAAACAGCCCAAATGCTAAGCTATATCAGTTCGCAAAAGCAAAAAACTCCTAGGATAATAACAGCATTTAAAAGGGACTACAATGAGTACAATATTAAAAAATTTAAAGAGTACCTACAAAAAATTTCTTACAATGACATTTACATTGAGGATGATCCGAATATAGCATTCTCAAAATTTCACGACCGTTTCAGATTATTTCATGGCCTCAATTTTCCAAAAAGAAAAATTAAATTTAACACAAAAGAAAAGAAAAGGAACTGGATTTCAAAGGGTATAAAGATAAGCTGTTTGAATAAAAGAAAATTGAGATTCAAGTACTATAAATTCAAATCATCAGAAAATAAAATTGAATTCAAACGGTACTCAAAAATATTAAAACACTGCCTTGTTACGTCCCACAAGCTCTCGAATGACAAATTTTTATCAAAAAGTAAAAATATCTGCAGGGCGGCATGGAAAGTAGTAAAAAATGAGTATAATAATAACCTTGACTATATGAAGTACATTGACGAAATAAATACTGACGAAAAAATTATTAATGATCCTTTACAAATAGCCTTGACATTCAATACTTTTTTTATAGAATCTACAAATGTGTTAATTAGTACTAGTAATAAAGATGGTAATACAAAATCAAATTTTAATTTTAATAATAATGGCCACTCGTTTTTCTTAAAGCCAACTTCAGAAGACGAAATAAAAAAAGTAATTCTTTCGCTAAGGGATACGAAATCAGTAGGGTACGATGATATATCAACACAAGTTTTAAAAGCATGTTCAGATGAATTGTCACCTCTGTTAGCTCACCTAATTAACTTATCCTTTGAAAAGGGATCTTTTCCAGATGCTTTAAAAAAGTCAATAGTAAAGCCATTGTACAAGAAAGGAAACAAAAGAGAACTTGGGAATTATAGACCAGTCACGCTCATTTCCATATTTTCTAAAATCTACGAAAAATGTATGCATAGAAGGTTAACAGAATACAGCAATAAATTTAATATAATTGTTAGTGAACAAAACGGATTTCAGAAATGTAAATCGACCACCTTGGCAATGTTTGATCTAATTAAAGCCATCACAACGAATCTAGATCTCAATAAGGACACCAGTGTACTACTATTTCATATGACAAAAGCTTTTGATTTCGTAGCACATCGTATATTATTGTCAAAGTTAGAGTCATATGGTGTACGAGGCCCTGCGTTGGACTGGATACGTTCGTATCTCGACAATAGAACACAATGCGTACAAATCACAAACATCGATAAAAATAATAATTTAAAGACATACGAGTCTACATATCTACCAAACAAATACGGGGTACCACAAGGAAGCGTGTTGGGTCCTCTTTTGTTTCTTTTTTACATTAACGATTTACCACAAATAACTATCCACAAAACTGTATTATTCGCTGATGATATATCCATAGTAGTTAAAACTGACAAAGAAAAAAACACAAGTGACCTTCAAATTCAAATTAATGATACAATTAAAACGGTAGCAAGCTGGCTTAAACAAAATAACCTGCAAATAAACACCAAAAAAACAAAATACATGCGTTTCCAAAAACAATATAGAAACCGAACAAATAAATTAATTATTAAATATAAAGAAGAACCCATAGATGACACGGAAAATGCAGTCTTTCTGGGAATAATAATTGATAAGTACCTAAATTGGAAAAAACATGTTGAGAAAATATGTAACAAGCTAGACAGGACATAGAAGAAGTCGTCCGGCCAGCAGTGGAACGACTAATAAACCTGAAAGAAGATGTTCGAGACTTACAGGATATGGCTGCGGCGGGACAATCAATGCAGACGGAAACGACCCTAGGAGGTGAACTGGCAACTATAAACTTTAAAACCTATCTCCAAGAAGCAATCGCTCCCATCCAAACAGCCGTAACCGACATAGGAGAGAAGTTGGCGGATTCGTCCCGACCGAGACACGAAGGCCACACCAGAGAGTACATTATCTCTAAAAACCAGACCCAGACCTATGCGGATGTCATGAAACCCTCCTATCCTATTATAATAAGTTCGGAAGATACCGGTAAATCGGGTGATGAGGTATTCAAGGAACTCAAAAGCTCAGTTGACGTCATTGGTTTGGGCATTGGTGTAACCAGAGTCCGCAAAACCCGAAACCAAAAGGTGGTAATCAATCGGGTGTGATACCTCGGAGAACAGAGATCGTCTTAAAATAGCCGTAAAAAACACTGCGCTATCTGCTTCCGAGTTAACGGATCGCTTGCCACTTCTGCGTTTAAAAGAAGTTACGAATGACCTCTCGGATTCAATGGTAGTACAAGCACTGTTCATCGCCTGGGGGGCGAGTGAGGGTGGAGAGAGGATCCCGTCCGATCCCAATTCGCAAGCGGGCTGGTTCCGGGGCATCATGTCTCGCATCTGCGACACGTCGATGCCCCGGATCCGTCCGGGTGACAGACGAGGCTCGCAGTATTGGTGGTCGGCCGAAATCGCGCGACTCCGTTCGGAGTATGTCGCAGCGCGTCGCCGACACCAGCGGGCCCGTCGGAGGAGGCGAGCCAATGCCGAAGAGGCTGCCGGAGCGCACAGGGCGTACCGAGTCGCCGTCAAGGCGCTATCCATCGCGATAGCGGAAGCCAAAGCTCGGTCCTGGAACGAGCTCATCGAGGGACTGGATAGGGACCCATGGGGGCGCCCGTACAAAATGGTACTGGGCAAGCTCAGACCGTGGGTCCCTCCGTTGACGAGTACCCTGGACCCGGATTGCCTGAGGAGGGTGGTGGCCACCCTCTTTCCTAGGGTCCAGGACAGTTCTTCGGACCCTCCGTCACCGTCGTACCATGCTTGGGACGACCAGTTGGAGGTGACGGAGGGGGAGTTGGACCGAGCAGTACGGCGACTTGCAGCCCGAAATACCGCCCCTGGCCCGGATGGGATACCGGGCAGGGCGTGGGTTTGCGCCCTGACAGTCCTGGGGGACCGGATGAGGCAACTGTTCACCAGCTGCCTCCGTAGTGCCGTCTTCCCCACCTGCTGGAAAGAGGCAAGGCTGGTGCTATTGCACAAGCCGGGCAGGACCGCCGATTCTCCCTCGGCGTTCCGACCAATTTGCTTGCTGGACGAGGAGGGTAAGCTCTTCGAGCGTGTGATAGCCGCCCGTCTCAGCGAGCATCTGTCGCGTATTGGCCCCGACTTATCGGACAACCAGTTCGGTTTCCGGCAGGGACGTTCGACGGTGGACGCGATTAATCGCGTCCGCGCCCTGTCGGAGCCCGCCGTTCGGGCGGGGGGGGGGTGACGTTGGCGGTGAGTTTAGACATCGTCAACGCCTTCAACTCCGTCCCCTGGCGGGCGATACGGGAGGCACTGGTCCATCATAACGTGCCTCCCTATCTCCGTGGTATAGTCGGGGCATATTTGCGCGACAGGACGATCAAATTCGTCGGTCGGAACGGGATTGAGATCCAGAGGGAGCTCTCCTGCGGGGTTCCTCAGGGGTCCGTGTTGGGACCTCTGCTATGGAACCTCGCGTACGATGCGGTCCTGCGGATAAGCCTCCCTCCCGGAGTGAGCGTCGTCTGCTATGCAGACGACACGCTCGTCATAGCCCGGGAGGTAAGCTTCCAGCGGGCGGTACGGCTCGCCGAACTCGGAGTTGCATGTGTCGTCGCGGCCATTTTGAGACTGGGCCTTCGGGTAGCGCCTCACAAGACCGAGGCGCTATGGTTCCACGGCTTAAGCCGTAGGGTGGAACCACCCAGTATGTCGATGCGTGTAGGTGACGCAGAGGTCAGGGTGGGGCGGTACATGAAGTACCTGGGCCTCACCCTAGACAGCCGATGGGGCTTCGAGGAGCATTTCGAGCGTCTGGCCCCCCGAGTGCGCCGGGTAACCGGTGCGTTACACCGGCTTTTGCCGAACCTCGGGGGTCCCAGGGAAGAAGTTTGCCGCCTCTACGGAGGTGTCGTGCGATCCATGGTCCTTTATGGGGCGCCCGTCTGGTCTGAACGCCTGACGGGCGCCTCCCGCTGCAGGGCTATTTTGAATAGCCTGCAGCGTGTGGCGGCCATACGGATCGCACGAGGATACCGGACGGTATCCTTTGAGGCGGCGACACTCCTGGCACGCTTCCCGCCGTTTGATCTCCTGGCGGCAGTCGACGCGACGGTTTACACCGAGATCCGCGTCCGCCGGGAGAGCGGTGAGGCGCCAGAGCAGACGCTCATTGCCTATAGGCGGGATGCACACCGGCGCGTACTGACACAGTGGCGCGCACGGCTGGAGTTGCGCCTGAACGCGCGCCAACGCGCCGTCGGTGCTATCCTGCCTCACCTCGAGGCCTGGGTGGGAAGGAAGGGCGGCTACGTCACCTACAGACTGACACAGATACTCACCGGACACGGGTGTTTCGGTGAGTATCTGTGCCGGATCGGCCGAGAAGTGACGACACATTGTCACCATTGCGGGAGCGACCTGGACTCTGCCCAGCATACGCTGGAGGAGTGCCCGGCCTGGGAGGCCGAGAGACGAGTCCTGGTCGCTGAGATCAGACGGGATCTTTCGCTGCCAGCAGTCGTGTATGCGATGCTGGCTGGCGACTGCACCAAATGGGACGCCGTGGTCTCCTTCTGTGAGGCAGTTTTGCTGCAGAAGGAGGCCGCCGAACGGGATCGGGAACGAGCCGATCCCGCTCGTAGGCGGAGGAGGCGTCGGGGTGGCGGCGGCAGCCGTTAGCCCAACTCCCCTCGGGGCCGCGGTGGCAGTATGAGAAGTGTCCTCAACTGCCGCCACGTACAAGCGGCTCCGGGATGACAGCGATCTGTTCGTGGCGCAGTCGCTGTGCCGTACTGGCAGGAGTCGGCAATAGGGGAGGGCAATCCAAAGGAGCCCTCCCAGGGTACGTGTCCCGACCATCTGGGACATGGCGCAAAAGGGGGGTACCGGAGCAGCATACCCGCGTTCCCGGGACTCCCCCATCAGGCGCCAAGAGAAGTCCACGGCAGGTAGGTTTAGTCGGTTCAAGTCCGACATACCCACCCGCAGACACTTTTTGCGGGTGGCATGCGAAGGCATTCCCCCTGCCTTAACAAAAAAAAAAAAAAAAAAAAAAAAAGTACAAGCACTGTTAAATCAGAATAAGGGATTATTGGCAGGTGTATCTGAGGAAGAAAGAGATGCCAAAGTTTTGCGACGAACCAAGTCCAGAACTCTGCGGCTCTGACGAACATAATTATCCAGGTAACACCTAAAATGTACACATTTCTTTGTGGTAAAAAGGTAAAGCTGGGCTACCAGGTTGTTTGGGCTTTAGACCAGACACCGGTGGTCCAATGTTTTAAATGCATGTCCTTTGGACACATTGCTAGAAACTGCAAAAAAGAAAAACCAAGCTGCGGTTATTGTGCCGCAGATCATGATACCAGAGACTGCAGCAATAGAGGGGGTGAACCAAAGTGCGCAAACTGTGTGGCGGAAGGGGCACGGTTGACAGGACATCCGGCATATAGGATAGAATGCCCAATAAAAGCAAAATGGGACCGGATGACCAGGGCGACAGTGTCATACTGCTAAGGGCACACTAGGCAACGTCACAGACCATCTGGAGTCCCTTAAAATCATCCAGATAAACCTCGGTCGTGGCCAGACCGCCACAAAGGAATGCTTAAGAGAGGCTCGACTCAGGAAAACGGATGTGGTAATCATGCAGGAACCTTATGTTGGAGCTAGGGGTAGAATGGCCTTAGGAAGCGATACGGTGGTACAGTATCTGGGAACCGAAGGCCCAAATAAGGCATCCATAGTCATCCTGAATCAGAACCTTATAATTTCGCATCGACAAGAACTTTGCACACCTAATATTGCCGTAACAGTACTAAATGCAGGGTCATTTAGGTTGGGTGTCGTCTCGGTCTACTTCGAACCCAATAGAGACATTGAACAATATTTGCATCAGGTCCAGCAAATAGTGGGGACAATAGGAACCCCTGACATTGTCTTGGCGGGTGACGTGAATGGCAAAAGTTACTGGTGGGGCACAGACGCCGAGGATGACCGCGGCAGTGCATACGCAGAGCTGCTGGCGCAACTAGGTATGACGGTGCTGAACCGAAACAGTGTGCCCACCTTCAGCGTAGTCAGAGGCAACAGGGTATACCAAAGTATAGTGGATGTCACAGCATGTACAGACCGACTGGCAAATAGGATGAAGCGCTGGCAAGTGGAACCGGACTTAGTCACCACGTCTGATCACCGAGCAATCACATGTGAGGTAGAGCTTGGAGCAACTGAATTGCCAAAGAAGAGACCGACCACAAGAAGATTCAACACGAAAAAAGCAGACTGGGTGAAATTTAAAGCCATTCTTTTAAGCGAAACAGCAGCCATGGGGCTCACTAAGGAGAGGGTTAGTAGTTTGATAACCAAAGAGCAGCTGGAGGAGGTCGTTGGTAAATACACTGAGGCTGTGGAAGCGGCATGTCAAGCTGCTATACCTAAAATCAGGGAGCCTAAACCTCGTATAACGGCGTGGTGGACGGAGGAACTAACGGTACTGTAGGCCTTAGTAATCCGTAAACGACGCAGGATACGGAATGCTAATCCGCAAAGAAGACCTAGGGTAGTTGATGACTATTTACGAGAACTTCAGAACTACAAGGATACCATCGAAAACACTAGACTCGCAAGCTGGAAGGCCTATTGTACCGATCAGGATACTGACACCATGTGGAAGGGTATATACCGAACACTCATACAGACAAATATGGCGGCCGACTGCCTACTAAAGGACTCAGCTGGAGTCGAGTTTGATAGTGTGGGTTCAACAGAATTACTGGCCAATACTTTCTACCCGAAGGATGACCCAACTACAGACACTAGACAACAAGCCGAGCTCAGGAAAAGTGTAGATCTCGACATACTCAATCTGCGGGGACAGATGTCTAGTAATGCGGTTCTCCCATACCAAATGGAGGAACTGATGCGTACAGCTATAAAAATTAGTACTTAAAAAGCCCCAGGAGGTGATGGGTATACCGCAGACATATGCCTCTACGCTATAAAATCTACGGATCTAGTTTTCCTCGAAATTTTAAACAGGTGCTTGGCGTTGGGTCACTTTCCTGAAACTTGGAAAATTGCTACTATCAGGATTCTTCCAAAACCACTAAAAACCAACTACCAACTGGTAAAATCATACAGACCAATCGGTCTCTTACCGGTCTTTGGAAGAATCCTGGAAAAAATGACCACCGCCAGATTACAATGGTACCTGGGCGCCCATGGATTGCTGAGTGGTAGGCAGTACGGTTTCACTCCACAGAAGAGTACAGAGGATGCTCTATACGATGCGTTAAGTATAATTGAAACTGCCATACGTGCCAAGAAAATGGTTGCGGTGGTGTCCTTGGACATTGAGGGTGCGTTTGATGGGGCTTGGTGGCCTCTAATAAAGCGCCAGTTGATAGATAAGGAATGCCCCCGTGACATAACATTACTGTTGGATAGTTATCTGAGCAGGAGAAAGGTAAAAATCCAGTATGCTGGTGTGGAAGTCACTCGCGAGACTCAGAGGGGCTGCATACAAGGTTCCTCTTGTGGACCACTCATGTGGAACATTCAATTGGACCCGCTTTTGCAGGAGGCCGAAAACCTAGAGGCTCACATACAAGCCTTCGCTGATGATATACTGGTAATTGCTTCTGCAACAACTTCAGAAGAATTGACCAGAATCACAAACCACGCCCTAGAGAGAGTAGCAAACTGGGGTACGCAAAGCAAAATGAAATTTGCGGCGCACAAGACCCAAGCAATGATTGTAACAAGGCGACTCAAGTACAACAAGCCGCACCTAGAGCTGGGAGGCACTCCTCTCACATTAACACACGAGCTTAAGGTGCTGGGTGTGGTGATTGATTCCAAATTGACGTTTAAGGCGCACATAGAGTCAGTTTGCCGCAAAGCAACCCACCTTTACCAGAAGGCAGCAAGAGCAACGCGCACGACGTGGGGGATGAGCGCAGCAATCTGTAAACAACTGTACGCTGCAGTGGTTGAGCCTACTATTTTATACGCGGCTAGCATCTGGGCCAAATATACTAGCAAACAATATGTTACCAAAAGACTTAACCAGATCAGCAGGAAGTTTGGTATCCTAATTGCACGCGCTCATCGCACGACGTCGCTTGCCTCGGTGTTATGCATTTCTGGCCTGTTGCCACTGGACCTGCGGGTGAGGGAAGCCGCTGATCTTTACGATTACAAAAGAGGTAAATCTATTACATTCTTACCAGGTAGAGAAGTGGAAAAAAAGAAAGGAACCTTCGAACTCCCACATCCCGCGGCTCGGCAAACTATAGTTCACGGCCTTATTCACACCCAGAGGGAGGCGGATGAAGTGCAGGGCTACTCAATCTACACGGATGGCAGCAAGCTTGAAGGTAAAGTTGGTGGTGCGGCATCCTTGTGGAAGAATGGGACAGAAACTCGGCAAACTGGATTTCTTATGGCACCCTACTGTACAGTTTTCCAGGCGGAATTGGAGGCTATTGTCAAAGCTTTACACATGGTGCGGTCACAAAAAATTCCCTCAGCTAATATCCTAAGCGGCTCCAGATCGGCTCTGGAAGCTATTGCCGTCCCCGACAGTACTCACCCAATAGTGGCGGAGATACAAGATCTGATCCGGACTCTAGATGCCAAGGAGGTCACTATCAAACTATTTTGGGTTAAGGCGCACGTGGGTATTGGTGGAAACGAAAGGGCGGACGACTTAGCAAAGAAAGCCGCCCTTACAAAAAAGACCGCACCAGTTTATGATGCGGTACCTATATCCCATTTAAAATACGTTATCCGTCAGAATAGTGTCAGGGAGTGGCAAAACCGATATGCAGGGGCGGAGAGCGGTGCGTTGACGAGACTTTTCTTGCCTGATATACAAGAGGCATACCAAATTGTCAACAACACTACAATTGACAATGTCACTACTCAGCTACTGACGGGGCATGGGGGGTTTGGACAATATTTGGCACGTTTCAAACTAAGGTCAAACCCAGGCTGCGCATGTGATCCTGATATACCGGAGACGATACCCCACCTGATAGATGAGTGCCCTAGATTTAGCTCCTGGCGATGCGATCTTAAACAACAGTTAACATATCCGTTAAAAAAAGAAAATTACGCGGAAATTATGCGAGATAGCCAACAACGGAACATTTTCATTACGTTTGCACGTAGGGTGGCCAGGGCCGCAGCAAAGGCTAATGGCAGTACGGCGGTGTAGTGGTAGAGTGCCTGGAGGTCATACTGTTACCGGCATATATATGATATTATTATAATGAATTAATTAAAATTGGAAATATAAATTAGGAACCAATAAAATAGTTCCAATGGTGCTGCAATTGATAGCAGCAGGCAGTAGTAAGAGGCTTAATAGCTCAAAAAAAAAAAAAAAAAAATATGTAACAAGCTTAATAGCTTTACATATGTTCTCAACCGATTGCGGCGTGTTACTTCAGAAAAAACTACCATAATGGCTTATCATGCATATGTGGCTTCGACTCTGAGGTATGGTTTGCTATTATGGGGTAATTCAACAGACGTTAATCGAGCCTTTATTGCTCAAAAAAAATGTATACGAGCAATTGTGGGAATACGTCCATATGAATCTTGTAAGCCATACTTTCATAAGCTGAAGTTGCTAACACTTCCATCAATGTACATTTTTGAAATTTGTATGTTTGCTAGACAAAACTTGCATCTCTTCTCGACTGCAAAAGAATTATTCCCACGGTCAGTTAGAAACCCTCAGAGACTGGTATTGTCGCATATTCCGAATACTGCACTGTATCAAAAAAGTTGTGTGGGTATGGCCATTAAATTATATAATAATATTCCAAATTGTGTAAGAGAGTCAACGTCTCTAAACATATTTAAATGCAGATTATTTAAGCTCCTGTTACAATATAGGTTTTATAGCGTCAAAGAGTATTTAGACTGTAAGTTCAATGACATGTAATTGATTATAAACAAGTATTGACATTATTATTATTAGAATTCTGTTTGTATTTTTTTGACATTTATTATTGTTTATTTTGTTATTAATATGATTATGTAAATTTAACATTAGGTATTTGAGTATGACATAAATGAATTTGTAATTTTTTTTGCATGCCAAACTGGCGAAACATGTATGTACCTACCTTATTTTTCATGACCATCTGTAACCATTTACCATGTTTCATGTGAATAAAGAATTGAATTGAATTGAATATATCGACCAACATATCCACCAACATATCCACCAACAAATCCACCAACAAATCCACCAACAAATACACCAACAATTCCACCAACAAATCCAGCCACAATTCCACCAACAAATCCACCAACATATCCACTAAAAAATCCACCGACAAATCCACCAACATATCTACCAACAAATCCACAAACAAATCCACCAACAAATCCACCAACATATCCACCAACAAATCCACCAACAAATCCACCAACTTATCCACCAACTAATCCACCAACAAATCCACCAACATATCCACCAACAAATCCACCAACAAATCCACCAACTAATCCACCAACAAATCCACCAATATATCCACCAACAAATCCACCAACATATCCACCAACATATCCAGCAACAATTCCACCAACATATCCACCAACATATTATTTGCATGTGGTCCGATTATTATGCTATAAATTAAATATGTATTACTCGCCAAATACAGTTTGATTGGGATATTGGGTCAAGATTTGCGCTTTGTATCCTTAAAGTAATGCTTCCATGTTTATTTGCGTTCACTGACTAAAATGTATTGTGACGTATCCGTTTTTCTCACAAATACTCAACCATTTCTGACCCAGACGTATTTGTATTCCATTATATCCACCAACATATCCACCAACATATCCACCAACATATCCCCCAACATATCCACCAACAAATCCACCAACAAATCCACCAACAATTCAACCAACATATCCAGCCACAATTTTACCAACAAATCCACTAACAAATCCACCAACAAATCCACCGACAAATCCACCAACATATCTACCAACAAATCCACAAACAAATCCACCAACAAATCCACCAACAAATCGACCAACATATCTACCAACAAATCTACCAACTGATCCACCAACATATCCACCAACAAATCCACCAACAAATCCACCAACAAATCCACCAACATATCCACCAACATATCCAGCAACAATTCCACCAACATATCCACCAACATATTATTTGCATAATGTGGTCCGATTATTATGCTATAAATTAAATATGTATTACTCGCCAAATACAGTTTTATTTGGATATTGGGTCAAGATTTGCGCTTAGTATCCTTGAAGTAATGCTTCCATGTTTATTTGCGTTCACTGACTAAAATGTATTGTGACGTATCCGTTTTTCTCACAAATACTCGACCATTTCTGACCCAGACGTATTTGTATTCCATTATATCCACCAACATATCCACCAACATATCCACCAACATATCCACCAACATATCTACCAAAAAATCCACCAACATATCCACCAACAAATCCACCAACATATTGACCAACATATCTACCAACAAATCTACCAACAAATCCAACAACATAACCACCAACAAATCCACCAACAAATCTACCAACAAATCCACCAATATATCCACCAACAAATCCGCCAACAAATCGACCAACTTATCTACCAACAAATCTACCAACTAATCCACCAACATATCCACCAACAAATCCACCAACAAATCCACCAACAAATCCACCAACATATCCACCAACATATCCAGCAACAATTCCACCAACATATCCACCAACATATTATTTGCATAATGTGGTCCGATTATTATGCTATAAATTAAATATGTATTACTTGCCAAATACAGTTTGATTGGGATATTGGGTCAAGATTTGCGCTTAGTATCCTTAAAGTAATGCTTCCATGTTTATTTGCGTTCACTGACTAAAATGTATTGTGACGTATCCGTTTTTATCACAAATACTCAACCATTTCTGACCCAGACGTATTTGTATTCCATTATATCCACCAACATATCCACCAACATATCCACCAACAAATCCACCAACAAATCCACCAACAAATCCACCAACAAATCCACCAACAATTTCACCAACAAATCCACAAACAAATCCACCAACAAATCCACCAACATATCTACCAACAAATCCACAAACAAATCCACCAACTAATCCACCAACAAATCCACCAATATATCCACCAACAAATCCACCAACAAATCCACCAACATATCCACCAACATATCCAGCAACAATTCCAACAACATATCCACCAACCTATAATTTGCATATTGTGGTCCGATTATTATGCTATAAATTAAATAAGTACTACTCGCCAAATACAGTTTGATAAGGATATTGGGTCAAGATTTGCGCTTAGTTTCCTTGAAGTAATGCTTCCATGTTTATTTGCGTTCACTGATTAAAATGTATTGTGACGTATCCGTTTTTCTCACAAATACTCGACCATTTCTGACCCAGACGTATTTGTATTCCATTATATCCACCAACAAATCCAGCAACAAATCCAGCTACAATTCCATCAACATATCCACCAACAAATCCACCAACAAACCCACCAACAAATTGACCAACATATCTACCAACAAATCTACCAACAAATCCACCAACATAACCACCAACAAATCCACCAACAAATCTTCCAACAAATCCACCAACAAATCCACCAACAAATCTACCAACAAATCCACCAACATATCCACCAACAAATCCACCAACATATTGACCAACATATCTACCAACAAATCTACCAACAAATCCACCAACATAACCACCAACAAATCCACCAACAAATCTACCAACAAATCCACCAATGTATCCACCAACAAATCCGCCAACAAATCGACCAACATATCTACCAACAAATCTACCAACTAATCCACCAACATATCCACCAACAAATTAACCAACAAATCTACCAACAAATCCACCAACATATCCACCAACATATCCAGCAACAATTCCACCAACATATCCACCAACATATTATTTGCATGTGGTCCGATTATTATGCTATAAATTAAATATGGATTACTCGCCAAATACAGTTTGATTGGGATATTGGGTCAAGATTTGCGCTTTGTATCCTTAAAGTAATGCTTCCATGTTTATTTGCGTTCACTGACTAAAATGTATTGTGACGTATCCGTTTTTCTCACAAATACTCAACCATTTCTGACCCAGACGTATTTGTATTCCATTATATCCACCAACATATCCACCAACATATCCACCAACATATCCCCCAACATATCCACCAACAAATCCACCAACAAATCCACCAACAATTCAACCAACATATCCAGCCACAATTTTACCAACAAATCCACTAACAAATCCACCAACAAATCCACCGACAAATCCACCAACATATCTACCAACAAATCCACAAACAAATCCACCAACAAATCCACCAACAAATCGACCAACATATCTACCAACAAATCTACCAACTGATCCACCAACATATCCACCAACAAATCCACCAACAAATCCACCAACAAATCCACCAACATATCCACCAACATATCCAGCAACAATTCCACCAACATATCCACCAACATATTATTTGCATAATGTGGTCCGATTATTATGCTATAAATTAAATATGTATAACTCGCCAAATACAGTTTTATTTGGATATTGGGTCAAGATTTGCGCTTAGTATCCTTGAAGTAATGCTTCCATGTTTATTTGCGTTCACTGACTAAAATGTATTGTGACGTATCCGCTTTTCTCACAAATACTCAACCATTTCTGACCCAGACGTATTTGTATTCCATTATATCCACCAACATATCCACCAACATATCCACCAACATATCCACCAACATATCCACCAACATATCCCCCAACATATCCACCAACAAATCCACCGACAAATCCACCAATATATCTACCAACAAATCCACCAACAAATCCACCAACAAATCCACCAACTTATCTACCAACTAATCCACCAACAAATCCACCAACATATCCACCAACAAATCCACCAACAAATCCACCAATTAATACAACAACAAATCCACCAATATATCCACCAACAAATCCACCAACATATCCACCAACATATCCAGCAACAATTCCACTAACATATCCACCAACATATTATTTGCATAATGTGGTCCGATTATTATGCTATAAATTAAATATGTATTACTCGCCAAATACAGTTTGATTAGGATATTGGGTCAAGATTTGCGCTTAGTATCCTTGAAGTAATGCTTCCATGTTTATTTGCGTTCACTGACTAAAATTCATTGTGACGTATCCGTTTTTCTCACAAATACTCGACCATTTCTGACCCAAACGTATTTGTATTCCATTATATCCACCAACATATCCACCAACATATCTACCAACAAATCCACCAACATATCCACCAACAAATCCACCAACATATTGACCAACATATCTACCAACAAATCTACCAACAAATCCAACAACAAAACCACCAACAAATCCATCAACAAATCTACCAACACATCCACCAATATATCCACCAACAAATCCACCAACAAATCGACCAACATATCTACCAACAAATCTACCAACTGATCCACCAACATATCCACCAACAAATCCACCAACAAATCCACCAACAAATCCACCAACATATCCACCAACATATCCAGCAACAATTCCACCAACATATCCACCAACATATTATTTGCATAATGTGGTCCGATTATTATGCTATAAATTAAATATGTATTACTCGCCAAATACAGTTTTATTTGGATATTGAGTCAAGATTTGCGCTTAGTATCCTTGAAGTAATGCTTCCATGTTTATTTGCGTTCACTGATTAAAATGTATTGTGACGTATCCGTTTTTCTCACAAATACTCGACCATTTCTGACCCAGACGTATTTGTATTCCATTATATTCACCAACAAATCCAGCAACAAATCCACCAACTAATCCAGCAACAATTCCACCAACATATCCACCAACAAATCCACCAACAAATTGACCAACATATCTACCAACAAATCTACCAACAAATCCACCAATATAACCACCAACAAATCCACCAACAAATCTTCCAACAAATCCACCAACAAATCCACCAACAAATCTACCAATAAATCCACCAACATATCCACCAACAAATCCGCCAACAAATCGACCAACATATCTACCAACAAATCTACCAACAAATCTACCAACTAATCCACCAACATATCCACCAACATATCCACCAACAAATCCGCCAACAAATCGACCAACATATCTACCAACAAATCTACCAACAAATCTACCAACTAATCCACCAACATATCCAGCCACAATTCCACCAACAAATCCACCAACATATCTACCAACAAATCCACAAACAAATCCACCAACTAATCCACCAACAAATCCACCAATATATCCACCAACAAATCCACCAACAAATCCACCAACATATCCACCAACATATCCAGCAACAATTCCACCAACATATCCACCAACATATTATTTGCATAATGTGGTCCGATTATTATGCTATAAATTAAATAAATATTACTCGCCAAATACAGTTTGATTAGGATATTGGGTTAAGATTTGCGCTTAGTTTCCTTGAAGTAATGCTTCCATGTTAATTTGCGTTCACTGATTAAAATGTATTGTGACGTATCCGTTTTTCTCACAAATGCTCGACCATTTCTGACCCAGACGTATTTGTATTCCATTATATCCACCAACAAATCCAGCAACAAATCCAGCAACAATTCCACCAACATATCCACCAACAAATCCACCAAGAAATTGACCAACATATCTACCAACAAATCTACCAACAAATCCACCAACATAACCACCAACAAATCCACCAACAAATCCACCAACAAAGCTACCAACAAATCCACCAACATATCCACCAACAAATCCACCAACATATTGACCATCATATCTACCAACAAATATACCAACAAATCCACCAACATAACCACCAACAAATCCACCAACAAATCTACCAACAAATCCACCAATATATCCACCAACAAATCCGCCAACAAATCGACCAACATATCGACCAACAAATCTACCAACAAATCCACCAACATAACCACCAATAAATCCACCAACAAATCCACCAACAAATCTACCAACAAATCCACCAACATATCCACCAACAAATCCACCAACATATTGACCAACATATCTACCAACAAATCTACCAACAAATCTACCAACAAATCCACCAACATAACCACCAACAAATCCACCAACAAATCTACCAACAAATCCACCAATATATCCACCAACAAATCCGCCAACAAATTGACCAACATATCTACCAACAAATCTACCAACAAATCTACCAACAAATCCACCAACATAACCACCAACAAATCCACCAACAAATCTTCCAACAAATCCACCAACAAATCCACCAACAAATCTACCAACAAATCCACCAACATATCCACCAACAAATCCACCAACATATTGACCAACATATTTACCAACAAATCTACCAACAAATCCACCAACATAACCACCAACAAATCCACCAACAAATCTACCAACAAATCCACCAATGTATCCACCAACAAATCCGCCAACAATTCCACCAACATATCCACCAACAAATCCACCAACAAATCCACCAACTAATCCACCAACTAATCTACCAACAAATCCATCAACATATCCACCAACAAATCCACCAACAAATCCACCAACTAATCCAGCAACAATTCCACCAACATATCCACCAACAAATCCACCAACAAATTGACCAACATATCTACCAACAAATCTACCAACAAATCCACCAATATAACCACCAACAAATCCACCAACAAATCTTCCAACAAATCCACCAACATATTGACCAACAAATCTACCAACAAATCCACCGATATATCCACCAACAAATCCGCCAACAAATCGACCAACATATCTACCAACAAATCTACCAACAAATCTATCATGTGGTCCGATTATTATGCAAAAAATAAATATGAACATTCGCCAAATACAGTTTGATTGGGATATTGGGTCAAGATTTGCGCTTAGTATCCTTAAAGTAATGTTTCCATGTTTATTTGCGTTTACTGACTAAAATGTATAGTGACGTATCCGTTTTTCTCACAAATACTCAACCATTTCTGATCCAGACGTATTTGTATTCTATTATATCCACCAGCATATCCACCAACATATCCACCAACATATCCACCAACAAATCCACTAACAAATCCACCAACAAACCCACCAAAAAATCCACCAACAAATCCACCAACATATCCACTAACAAATTCACCGACAAATCCACCAACATATCAACCAACAAATCCACAAACAAATCCACCAAAAAATCCACCAACATATCCACCAACAAATCCACCAACAAATCCACCAACTAATCCACCAACTAATCCACCAACAAATCCACCAACATATCCACCGACAAATCCACCAATAAATCCACCAACTAATCCAGCAACAATTCCACCAACATATCCACCAACAAATCCACCAACAAATTGACCATCATATCTACCAACAAATCTACCAACAAATCCACCAATATAACCACCAACAAATCCACCAACAAATCCATTAACATATTGACCAACATATCTACCAACAAACTACCAACAAATCCACCAACATAACCACCAACAAATCCACCAACAAATCTACCAACCAATCCACCAATATATCCACCAACAAATCCGCCAACAAATCGACCAACATATCAACCAACAAATCCGCCAACATATCCGCCAACATATCCAGCAACAATTCTACCAACATATCCACCAACATATTATTTGCATAATGTGGTCCGATTATTATGCTATAAATTAAATATGTATTACTCGCCAAATACAGTTTTATTTGGATATTGGGTCAAGATTTGCGCTTAGTATCCTTGAAGTAATGCTTCCATGTTTATTTGCGTTCACTGACTAAATTGAATTGTGAAGTATCCGTTTTTCTCACAAATACTCGACCATTTCTGACCCAGACGTATTTGTATTCCATTATATCCACCAATATATCCAGCAACATATCCACCAACA
The DNA here is from genome assembly GCA_951640165.1 of Pseudoips prasinana. Classification (NCBI taxonomy): domain Eukaryota; kingdom Metazoa; phylum Arthropoda; class Insecta; order Lepidoptera; family Nolidae; genus Pseudoips; species Pseudoips prasinana. The sequence continues at coordinate 15,403,881 of OX621239.1, forward strand.
AATCCACCAACAAATCCACCAACAAATCTACCAACTAATCCACCAACAAATCCACCAACAATTCCACCAACATATCCAGCAACAATTCCACCAACAAATCCACCAACATATCTACCAACAAATCTACCAACAAATCCACCAACATAACCACCAACAAATCCACCAACGAATCTACCAACAAGTCCACCAATATATCCACCAACAAATCCGCCAACAAATCGACCAACATATCTACCAACAAATCCATCAACATATCTACCAACAAATCCACCAACAAATCCACCAACAAATCCACCAACAAATCCACCAACATATTGACCAACATATCTACCAACCAATCTACCAACAAATCCACCAACATAGCCACTAACAAATCCACCAACATATCGACCAACATATCTACCAACAAATCTACCAACAATTCCACCAACATAACCACCAACAAATCCACCAACAAAACTACCAACAAATCCACCAATATATCCACCAACAAATCCGCCAACAAATCGACCAACATATCTACCAACAAATCTACCAACTAATCCACCAACATATCCACCAACAAATCCACCAACAAATCCACCAACAAATCCACCAACATATCCACCAACATTTTCAGCAACAATTCCACCAACATATCCACCAACAAATCCAGCAACATATTCACCAACAAATCCACCAACAAATCGACCAACTAATCCACCAACAAATCCATCAACATATCCACCAACAAATCCACCAAAAAATCCACCAACTAATCCACCAACAAATCCACCAATATATCCACCAACAAATCCACCAACAAATCCACCAACATATCCACCAACATATCCAGCAACAATTCCACTAGCATATCCACCAACATATTATTTGCATAATGTGGTCCGATTATTATGCTATAAATAAATATTTATTACTCGCCAAATACAGTTTGATTAGGATATTGGGTCAAGATTTGCGCTTAGTATCCTTGAAGTAATGCTTCCATGTTTATTTGCGTTCACTGACTAAAATGTATTGTGGCGTATCCGTTTTTCTCACAAATACTCGACCATTTCTGACCCAGACGTATTTGTATTCCATTATATCCACCAACATATTATTTGCATGTGGTCCGATTATAATGCTATAAATTATATTATGTATTACTCGCCAAATACAGTTTGATTGGGATATTGGGTCAAGATTTGCGCTAAGTATCCTTGAAGTAATGCTTCCATGTTTATTTGCGTTCGCTGACTAAAATGTATTGTGACGTATCCGTTTTTCTCACAAATACTCGACCATTTCTGACCCAGACGTATTTGTATTCCATTTATTTTCACCAACATATCCACCAACATATCCACCAACAAATCCACCAACAAATCCACCAACAAATCCACCAACAAATCCACCAACAAATCCACCAACAATTCCACCAACATATCCAGCCACAATTCCACCAACAAATCCACCAACGTATCCACCAACAAATCCACCAACAAATCCACCAACATATCCACCAACAAATCCACCAACAAATCCACCAACAAATCCACCAACATATCCACCAACAAATCCACCAACAAAGCCACAAACTAATCCACCAACAAATCCACCAACATATCCACCAACAAATCCACCAACAAAGCCACCAACTAATCCACCAACAAATCCGCCAACAAATCGACCAACAAATCCACCAACATATCCAGCAACAATTCCACCAACATATCCACCAACATATTATTTGCATGTGGTCCGATTATAATGCTATAAATTAAATTATGTATTACTCGCCAAATACAGTTTGATTGGGATATTGGGTCAAGATTTGCGCTAAGTATCCTTGAAGTAATGTTTCCATGTTTATTTGCGTTCACTGACTAAAATGTATTGTGACGTTTCCGTTTTTCTCACAAATTCTCGACCATTTCTGACCCAGACGTATTTGTATTCCATTATTTCCACCAACATATCCACCAACATATCCACTAACATATCCACCAACAAATCCACCAACAAATCCACCAACAAATCCACCAACAAATCCACCAACAAATCCACCAACAATTCCACCAACATATCCATCCACAATTCCACCAACAAATCCACCAACGTATCCACCAACAAATCCACCAACAAATCCACCAACATATCTACCAACAAATCCACCAACAAATCCACCAACAAATCCACCAACATATCCACCAACAAATCCACCAACAAAACCACCAACTAATCCACCAACAAATCCACCAACATATCCACCAACAAATCCACCAACATATCCACCAACAAATCCACCAACTAATCCACCAACAAATCCACCAACATATCCACCAAAATATCCAGCAACAATTCCACCAACATATCCACCAACATATTATTTGCATGAGGTCCGATTATTATGCTATAAATTAAATATGTATTACTCGCCAAATACAGTTTGATTGGGATATTGGGTCACGATTTGCGCTTAGTATCCTTGAAGTAATGCTTCCATGTTTATTTGCGTTCACTGACTAAAATGTATTGTGACGTATCCGTTTTTCTCACAAATACTCGACCATTTCTGACCCAGACGTATTTGTATTCCATTATTTCCACCAACATATCCACCAACATATCCACCAACAAATCCACCAACAAATCCACCAACAAATCCACCAACAAATCCACCAACAAATCCACCAACATATCTACCAACAAATCCACCAACAAATCCACCAACAAATCCACCAACATATCCACCAACAAATCCACCAACTAATCCACCAACAAATCCACCAACAAATCCACCAACAAATCCACCAACATATCCACCAACATATCCAGCAACAATTCCACTAGCATATCCACCAACATATTATTTGCATAATGTGGTCCGATTATTATGCTATAAATTAAATATGTATTACTCGCCAAATACAGTTCGATTAGGATATTTGGTCAAGATTTGCGCTTAGTATCCTTGAAGTAATGCTTCCATGTTTATTTGCGTTCACTGACTAAAATGTATTGTGACGTATCCGTTTTTCTCACAAATACTCGACCATTTCTGACCCAGACGTATTTGTATTACATTATATCCACCAACATATCCAGCAACATATCCACCAACAAATCCACCAACAAATCCACCAACCAATGTACCAACTAATCCACCAACAAATCCACCAACAATTCCACCAACATATCCAGCCACAATTCCACCAACAAATCCACCAACATATCTACCAACAAATCTACCAACAAATCCACCAACATAACCACCAACAAATCCACCAACGAATCTACCAACAAGTCCACCAATATATCCACCAATAAATCCGCCAACAAATCGACCAACATATCTACCAACAAATCTACCAACTAATCCACCAACATATCCACCAACAAATCCACCAACAAATCCACCAACAAATCCACCAACATATCCAGCAACAACTCCACCAACATATCCACCAACATATTATTTGCATGTGGTCCGATTATAATGCTATAAATTAAATTATGTATTACTCGCCAAATACAGTTTGATTGGGATATTGGGTCAAGATTTGCGCTAAGTATCCTTGAAGTAATGCTTCCATGTTTATTTGCGTTCACTGACTAAAATGTATTGTGACGTTTCCGTTTTTCTCACAAATACTCGACCATTTCTGACCCAGACGTATTTGTATTCCATTATTTCCACCAACATATCCACCAACATATCCACCAACATATCCACCAACAAATCCACCAACAAATCCACCAACAAATCCACCAACAAATCCACCAACAAATCCACCAACAATTCCACCAACATATCCATCCACAATTCCACCAACAAATCCACCAACGTATCCACCAACAAATCCACCAACAAATCCACCAACATATCTACCAACAAATCCACCAACAAATCCACCAACAAATCCACCAACATATCCACCAACAAATCCACCAACAAAGCCACCAACTAATCCACCAACAAATCCACCAACATATCCACCAACAAATCCACCAACAAAGCCACCAACTAATCCACCAACAAATCCACCAACATATCCACCAACAAATCCACCAAAAAATCCACCAACTAATCCACCAACAAATCCACCAATATATCCACCAACAAATCCACCAACAAATCCACCAACAAATCCACCAATATATCCACCAACAAATCCACCAACATATCCACCAACATATCCAGCAACAATTCCACTAACATATCCACCAACATATTATTGGCATAATGTGGTCCGATTATTATGCTATAAATTAAATATGTATTACTCGCCAAATACAGTTTGATTAGGATATTGGGTCAAGATTTGCGCTTAGTATCCTTGAAGTAATGCTTCCATGTTTATTTGCGTTCACTGACTAAAATGTATTGTGACGTATCCGTTTTTCTCACAAATACTCGACCATTTCTGACCCAGACGTATTTGTATTCCATTATATCCACCAACATATCCACCAATATATCCACCAACATATCTTCCAACAAATCCACCAACATATCCACCAACAAATCCACCAACATATTGACCAACATATTTACCAACAAATCTACCAACAAATCCAACAACATAACCACCAACAAATCCACTAACAAATCTACCAACAAATCCACCAATATATCCACCAACAAATCCGCCAACAAATCGACCAACAAATCCACCAACATATCCAGCAACAATTCCACCAACATATCCACCAACATATTATTTGCATGTGGTCCGATTATAATGCTATAAATTAAATTATGTATTACTCGCCAAATACAGTTTGATTGGGATATTGGGTCAAGATTTGCGCTAAGTATCCTTGAAGTAATGTTTCCATGTTTATTTGCGTTCACTGACTAAAATGTATTGTGACGTTTCCGTTTTTCTCACAAATTCTCGACCATTTCTGACCCAGACGTATTTGTATTCCATTATTTCCACCAACATATCCACTAACATATCCACCAACAAATCCACCAACAAATCCACCAACAAATCCACCAACAAATCCACCAACAAATCCACCAACAAATCCACCAACAATTCCACCAACATATCCATCCACAATTCCACCAACAAATCCACCAACGTATCCACCAACAAATCCACCAACAAATCCACCAACATATCTACCAACAAATCCACCAACAAATCCACCAACAAATCCACCAACATATCCACCAACAAATCCACCAACAAAACCACCAACTAATCCACCAACAAATCCACCAACATATCCACCAACAAATCCACCAACATATCCACCAACAAATCCACCAACTAATCCACCAACAAATCCACCAACATATCCACCAAAATATCCAGCAACAATTCCACCAACATATCCACCAACATATTATTTGCATGAGGTCCGATTATTATGCTATAAATTAAATATGTATTACTCGCCAAATACAGTTTGATTAGGATATTGGGTCAAGATTTGCGCTTAGTATCCTTGAAGTAATGCTTCCATGTTTATTTGCGTTCACTGACTAAAATGTATTGTGACGTATCCGTTTTTCTCACAAATACTCGACCATTTCTGACCCAGACGTATTTGTATTCCATTATATCCACCAACATATCCACCAATATATCCACCAACATATCTTCCAACAAATCCACCAACATATCCACCAACAAATCCACCAACATATTGACCAACATATTTACCAACAAATCTACCAACAAATCCAACAACATAACCACCAACAAATCCACTAACAAATCTACCAACAAATCCACCAATATATCCACCAACAAATCCGCCAACAAATCGACCAACAAATCTACCAACAAATCTACCAACTAATCCACCAACATATCCACCAACAAATTTACCAACAAATCCACCAACAAATCCACCAACATATCCACCAACACATCCAGCAACAATTCTACCAACATATCCACCAACATATTATTTGCATAATGTGGTCCGATTATTATGCTATAAATTAAATATGTATTACTCGCCAAATACAGTTTTATTTGGATATTGGGTCAAGATTTGCGCTTAGTATCCTTGAAGTAATGCTTCCATGTTTATTTGCGTCCACTGACTAAAATGAATTGTGACGTATCCGTTTTTCTTACAAATACTCGACCATTTCTGACCCAGACGTATTTGTATTTCATTATATCCACCAACATATCCACCAACAAATCCACCAACAAATCTACCAACAAATCCACCAACATATCCACCAACATATTATTTGCATGAGGTCCGATTATAATGCTATAAATTAAATTATGTATTACTCGCCAAATACAGTTTGATTGGGATATTGGGTCAAGATTTGCGCTAAGTATCCTTGAAGTAATGTTTCCATGTTTATTTGCGTTCACTGACTAAAATGTATTGTGACGTTTCCGTTTTTCTCACAAATTCTCGACCATTTCTGACCCAGACGTATTTGTATTCCATTATTTCCACCAACATATCCACCAACATATCCACTAACATATCCACCAACAAATCCACCAACAAATCCACCAACAATTCCACCAACATATCCATCCACAATTCCACCAACAAATCCACCAACGTATCCACCAACAAATCCACCAACAAATCCACCAACATATCTACCAACAAATCCACCAACAAATCCACCAACAAATCCACCAACATATCCACCAACAAATCCACCAACAAAACCACCAACTAATCCACCAACAAATCCACCAACATATCCACCAACAAATCCACCAACATATCCACCAACAAATCCACCAACTAATCCACCAACAAATCCACCAACATATCCACCAAAATATCCAGCAACAATTCCACCAACATATCCACCAACATATTATTTGCATGAGGTCCGATTATTATGCTATAAATTAAATATGTATTACTCGCCAAATACAGTTTGATTAGGATATTGGGTCAAGATTTGCGCTTAGTATCCTTGAAGTAATGCTTCCATGTTTATTTGCGTTCACTGACTAAAATGTATTGTGACGTATCCGTTTTTCTCACAAATACTCGACCATTTCTGACCCAGACGTATTTGTATTCCATTATATCCACCAACATATCCACCAATATATCCACCAACATATCTTCCAACAAATCCACCAACATATCCACCAACAAATCCACCAACATATTGACCAACATATTTACCAACAAATCTACCAACAAATCCAACAACATAACCACCAACAAATCCACTAACAAATCTACCAACAAATCCACCAATATATCCACCAACAAATCCGCCAACAAATCGACCAACAAATCTACCAACAAATCTACCAACTAATCCACCAACATATCCACCAACAAATTTACCAACAAATCCACCAACAAATCCACCAACATATCCACCAACACATCCAGCAACAATTCTACCAACATATCCACCAACATATTATTTGCATAATGTGGTCCGATTATTATGCTATAAATTAAATATGTATTACTCGCCAAATACAGTTTTATTTGGATATTGGGTCAAGATTTGCGCTTAGTATCCTTGAAGTAATGCTTCCATGTTTATTTGCGTCCACTGACTAAAATGAATTGTGACGTATCCGTTTTTCTTACAAATACTCGACCATTTCTGACCCAGACGTATTTGTATTTCATTATATCCACCAACATATCCACCAACAAATCCACCAACAAATCTACCAACAAATCCACCAACATATCCACCAACAAATCCACCAACATATTGACCAACATATCTACCAACAAATCTACCAACAATTCCACCAACATAACCACCAACAAATCCACCAACAAATCTACCAACAAATCCACCAATATATCCACCAACAAATCCGCCAACAAATCGACCAATATATCTACCAACAAATCTACCAACTAATCCACCAACATATCCACCAACAAATCCACCAACAAATCCACCAACATATCCACCAACATTTTCAGCAACAACTCAAAATACAGATTATATCTATCTATAGAATATCTACCAGAGGATGGGCAGCAGCTTCCTTCTGAGTACTATGAACATCTTACTGCGATCGCCAACCCGCCTGCCAAGCGTGGCGATTATGGCATATCCCCCCAAGACGATTCTTGAGGGAGGCTTGTCCAGCAGTGGACTTATTTAGCTGTAATGATGATGATGATGATAGTCCGATTATAATGCTATAAACTAAATATGTATTACTCGCCAAATACAGTTTGATTGGGATATTGGGTCAAGATTTGCGCTTAGTATCCTTGAAGTAATGCTTCCATGTTTATTTGCGTTCACTGACTAAAATGTATTGTGACGTATCCGTTTTTCTCACAAATACTCGACCATTTCTGACCCAGACGTATTTGCATTCCATTATATCCACCAACATATCCACCAACATATCCACCAACAAATCCACCAACAAATCCACCAACAAATCCACCAACATATCCACCAACAAATCCACCAACATATCTACCAACAAATCTACCAACAAATCCACCAACATAACCAAATAACAACATAATAAATCCACCAACAAATTGACCAACATATCCACCAACAAATCCACCAACATATCCACCAACATATCCACCAACATATCCACCAACAAATTCACCAACATATCTACCAACAAATCCACCAACAAATCCACCAACAAATCCACCAACATATCTACCAACAAATCCACCAAAAAATTAACAACGACTTACAGTCTATTATGCTTAAAAAGGTACAAGCGAAATCTAAGTACAAATGTCGTCCCTCGCCTGCTAACTGGGAGAGATACGTTTCCATCCGAAACCATTGCAGCAAGGTGTGTAGGAAAGCACAACGCCAACATGTCCATGACTCAATTGAACACGGCAATCCATCAAAAGTTTGGAAATTTCTTAAATCAATGGGAGTTGGAAAAACAAGTTCTAACGTAACCTACAAGAATTTAGATATAAATTCTCTAAATCAACACTTCACGTCGTCATCAAATTATAATATGACAACTAAAGATGATACTATTAAATATCTTTCATCACTTCCAAAGCCCGATTATGCTCCCTTTGTTTTTAATCAAGTAACCACTTGTGACGTTAGGAGGAACATTTTGTCGATTTCATCGAAAGCTGTTGGTAGTGACAGTATTAGCCGTATTATGATCACCTCAATCCTTGAAGAAATCCTCCATGTCATCTGTCATATCCTTAACTTTTCTCTGTCCAACGGTTGCTTTCCATCATCATGGAAAGAAGCACATGTAATCCCACTACCAAAGAAACCCAATCCTTCATCCTTCACAGAATTTCGTCCTATATCTATCCTTCCATTCCTTTCCAAAGTCCTGGAGCGCCTAGTTTTTAGCCAGCTCAATACATTCCTCTGCAGAAACCAACTGCTTAACCCCATGCAATCCGGTTTCCGTCAAGGTCATAGTACGGCTACTGCTCTCGTTAAGATTACTGACGATATCAGACAAGGCATGGATAATGGACATCTCACTTTACTCTCCTTGCTTGATTTCTCAAATGCTTTCAATACCGTAGACTTTGATATCCTGCTCGGCATTATACACTCGCTTAACGTATCTCCATTGGTTACTGATTGGTTTCGAAATTACCTGTTCGGCCGTCAACAGCGCATCCGTATAGAAGACACACTCTCTTCATGGTGTAAACTGTCTGTTGGTGTGCCACAGGGTGGCGTGCTATCTCCTTTACTTTTCGCAATATTTATTAATACCATCTCAAACAATCTCCGTTCTTCCTACCACCTCTATGCTGATGATTTACAAATATATACACAAGCTTCACTTGAAAATTTGCCCGCCGCCATAGAAATCATAAATGCGGATATGACCCACATATGCGAGTGGAGCAAGTCGTATGGGTTAAATGTAAATCCAGCAAAGACACAGGCCATGGTTGTAGGCAGCTCTAAATTAATAGCTAAAATAGACTGGCTCCAGCTACCTAAGGTCTATTTTGATCTAAATGTCATTCCTTATAGTGATAAGGTAAAAAACTTAGGTATTTTTATAGATAATACTTTATCCTGGGGTCCTCAGCTGCAAGAAGTCAGCCGGAAATTATTTGCTTCGGCTGGTTTGTTACGGAGAATCCGTAACTTTCTACCCATACCCACAAAAATTGCGCTTGCACAATCTCTTCTCTTTCCTATTTTAGACTATGCCGATGCCAGCTATCCTGATCTCACTGTAGCCCAGCTTGACAAACTTGAGCGCCTTCAAAATTATTGCATAAGGTTCATATTTGGATTACGTAAGTATGATCATGTTTCAGATTATCGCGCTAAGCTCAAGTGGCTGCCTATTCGCCTCCGCCGAGATACTCACTTTCTAACTTTTTTGTATAACATATTGTTCAATCCTACTACCCCATCATATCTCAAAGAACGTTTCGAGTTCCTAAATGACACACATTCTCTTTCTCTGAGGTCATCGGAGAACATGCGACTAAAAACTCCTGCCCATTCCACAAACTTTTACACTAACTCTTTCACTGTCCAAGCTGTACGTTTGTGGAATGCCTTACCAATAACGATTAGACGCGCCCAGTCCATACACGTTTTTAAAAAAATGGTTAAAGATCATTATCTTGCAGAACAAAACCTTAATTAGCAGCGGAACATTCCACAAATCCTCTCATTCATAAAATATATGTATTTATATGTATATATATAAATATAATATTATTTATTGTATCTATTTATTTTATTTAGTAGATATTTATTGCATGCCTAACATATAAATTATGTATACATAGTATTTTAGATAATTATATATACACCTACAAAGTGTAGGTGTACTCCTACTTAATACTTGATACCTACTTTTTCTGTTTCTTTTAATCTTTGTCCTTTTACTGAACTTGCTACACCTTTTACCCGTTTTCATTTCATACAACTCTTGTCCATCCTAAGGTTGTCTGTAAGAAATTGCAGCTAGCGATAAGACCGCCCTTTGTACATTATCATACTACTATTCATGTTCTATTTTGTTATTTAATTGGTGTACAATAAAGAGTATTGTATTGTATTGTATTGTAAATCCACCAATAAATCCAGCAACATATCCACCAACAAATCCGCCAACAAATCGACCAACATATCTACCAACAAATCTACTAACTAATTCACCAACATATCCACCAACAAATCCACCAACATATCCACCAACATATCCACCAACATATCCACCAACATATACACCAACAAATCCACCAACATATCCACCAACAAATCCACCAACATATCCACCAACAAATTCACCAACATTTCTACCAACAAATCCACCAACATATCCACCAACAAATCCGCCAACAAATCGACCAACATATCTACCAACATATCTACCAACAAATCCACCAACAAATCCACCAACAAATCCACCAACATATCTACCAACAAATCCACCAATAAATCCAGCAATAATTCCACCAACATATCTACCAACAAATCCACCAATAAATCCAGCAATAATTCCACCAACATATCCACCAACAAATCCGCCAACAAATCGACCAACATATCTACCAACAAATCTACTAACTAATTCACCAACATATCCACCAACAAATCCACCAACATATCCACCAACATATCTACCAACAAATCCACCAACATAACCACCAACAAATCCACCAACAAATCTACCAACAAATCCACCAATATATCCACCAACAAATCCGCCAACAAATTGACCAACATATCTACCAACAAATCTACCAACTAATCCACCAACATATCCACCAACAAATCCACCAACATATCTACCAACAAATCCACCAACAAATCCACCAACATATCCACCAACATATCCAGCAACAATTCCACCAACATATCCACCAACATATTATTTGGATGTGGTCCGATTATTATGCTATAAATTAAATATGTATTACTTGCCAAATACAGTTTGATTGGGATATTCGGTCAAGATTTGCGCTTAGTATCCTTGAAGTAATGTTTCCATGTTTATTTGCGTTCACTGATTAAAATATATTGTGACGTATCAGTTTTTCTCAACTAATCCAGCAACAATTCCGCCAACATATCCACCAACAAATCCACCAACAAATCCTTCCACAAATCCACCAACATATCCACCAACAAATCCACCAACAAATCCACCAACAAATCCACCAACATATCCACCAACAAATCCACCAACAAATCCACCAACATATCCACCAACAAATCCACCAACTAATTCAGCAACAATTCCACCAACATATCCACAAACAAATCCGCCAACAAATCGACCAACATATCTACCAACCAATCTACCAACTAATTCACCAACATAACCACCAACGAATCCACCAACGAATCTACCAACAAGTCCACCAATATATCCACCAACAAATTCGCCAACAAATCGACCAACAAATCCACCAACAAATCCACCAACAAATCCACCAACAAATCCACCAACATATCTACCAACAAATCCACCAACAAATCCACCAACGAATCCACCAACATATCCACCAACAAATCCACCAACAAATCTACCAACAAATCCACCAACATATCCACCAACAAATCCACCAACAAATTGACCAACATATCTACCAACAAATCTACCAACAAATTCACCAACATAACCACCAACAAATCCCTCAACGAATCTACCAACAAATCCACCAATATATCCACCAACAAATCCGCCAACAAATCGACCAACATATTCACCAACAAATCCACCAACAAATCCACCAACATATTGACCAACATATCTACCAACAAATCCACCAACAAATCCTTCCACAAATCCACCAACATATCCACCAACAAATCCACCAACAAATCCACCAACTACATATCCACCAACAAATCCACCAACAAATCCACCAACATATCCACCAACAAATCCACCAACTAATCCAGCAACAATTCCACCAACATATCCACAAACAAATCCGCCAACAAATCGACCAACATATCTACCAACCAATCTACCAACTAATTCACCAACATAACCACCAACGAATCCACCAACGAATCTACCAACAAGTCCACCAATATATACACCAACAAATTCGCCAAGAAATCGACCAACAAATCCACCAACAAATCCACCAACAAATCCACCAACATATCTACCAACAAATCCACCAACAAATCCACCAACGAATCCACCAACATATCCACCAACAAATCCACCAACAAATCTACCAACAAATCCACCAACATATCCACCAACAAATTGACCAACATATCTACCAACAAATCTACCAACAAATTCACCAACATAACCACCAACAAATCCCTCAACGAATCTACCAACAAATCCACCAATATATCCACCAACAAATCCGCCAACAAATCGACCAACATATTCACCAACAAATCCACCAACAAATCCACCAACATATTGACCAACATATCTACCAACAAATCTACCAACAAATTCACCAACATAACCACCAACAAATCCCTCAACGAATCTACCAACAAGTCCACCAACATATCCAACAACAAATCCACCAACAAATTGACCAACATATCTACCAACAAATCTACCAACAAATCCACCAACATAACCACCAACAAATCCACCAACAAATCTACCAACAAATCCACCAATATATCACACGTCACGCATTTTTAGTCATGGAATTTTTGTTTCGTAAACCTAAAATTATTACATATAGGCCACTAGCAAATATAGATATGGATAAGTTCGCTAGTGATTTATCGTGTGTGAATTGGAACAGAATCCAAGGTTTGGATAGCGTGGACGACATGGTAAATGACTTGACCATTACATTACGTTATTTATTTGATCTTCATGTACCAGTTGTAACACGTACAATAAGGGATTTGCCTACACCTTGGATTACATGTTATATCAGACGCATTATGAGAATTAGGGATGCAGCACTCCAAAGGTACAGATGTAGCCGCTTAGATAAACATAAATACTATTATAAACAATTAAAAAAACAGACCGAGATAATGCTATACAATGATAAGAAATGCTACTTTGAAATAAATATCAATAGATATATAAAAAACCCAAAAGTGTTATGGAAAAACTTAAAGTCTAAAATAATTGCGCCCAAATTTAACGAAATTCCACCGCACCTAAGTAATACTAATCTCATTAACCAACATTTTTTAAATATTCCTGGCAATATGAACGTTTCTTTATCATCCTTAACATATTTTGAATTTAACAGAAATTGCTCTACCACGTTCAAAGTTAATACTGTAGACAACTTGGATGTATGGAATATCATTAAGACCTTGAAGTCTAATGCCATGGGGTTTGATGGATTATCACTGGATATGCTAACTTTATCTTTACCGCAAAGCTTCGAAGTAATTACAACTTTAGTAAATAGATCAATACTTAACTCGAAGTTTCCCTCAGAATGGAAAACGGCAATTGTACGCCCAATACCGAAAACACCTAATCCTACCGAGGTTAAAGATTTGCGCCCCATCAGTATTCTTCCTTGTCTTCCTAAAGTGTTGGAGAGGGCAGTTAGTTAGCAACTAACCTAATACATAGAAAATAATAATATTTTACCTGATCTGCAGTCTGGATTCAGGAAGGGACGGAGTACTGCCACCGCGCTGCTTGACGTTACTGATAACATCTTAGCTGCGCAAGATGTGGGTATGGGGACACTACTAGTCTTGCTAGACTTTTCTAGAGCATTTGATTGCATTAACATTCCACTATTGCTATCAAAACTTTCATATTATGGATTTCATCCGGCCGCAGTTAAATGGTTTGACTCGTATCTCAGTAATCGTATGCAACTGGTAGAGGTACAAGGTGCCGACGGCTCTGTATCCCGCTCCCATCTTACTCCTGTTAATAGGGGTGTACCCCAGGGATCCATTTTAGGGCCTCTTTTGTTTCTTTTGTTGATTTTGTACAGCGCAGACATTGTGGATCATATCCAGCATTGTAATTATCATATCTATGCGGATGATGTCCAGATTTACTTATCTGTTAAGCCAGGTGGGGTGGATGAGGCAGTCCAAAAAATTAATGAAGACCTTGAAAGCATAAACAGCTGGGCAAAACGTAACTGTTTAGTACTCAATGCCTCTAAAACCAAATATATGATACTTGGTGCCAAGACTACAGTTGACAGAATAGTGTCCTTAGCCCCTCAGGTTCGTATTGATACTGACAGCATCGAACGTGCAACTGTGGCTCGAAATCTGGGTTTGCTCATGGACGAAAACCTACGCTTCGAACAACATATAGCTTGTATTGCTTAAAACTGTTTTTATCGCCTCAAGGTACTCTATAATATGCGCGATCACCTTAGTATCAACATGAGAATACAATTAGTAGAATCACTCATCCTTTCCAAATTCAATTATCTTGACGTAGTATTTGGTCCAAAAACATTAGCCAAAACTTCTAACCTTATACAAAGGGTTCAAAATGCTCGCGCAAGGTACTGCTTCAAGATACCACCACGACACCATGTAACACCCTATATTAACCTGTGGAAAGTTTTAAAGATGAAATACAGACGGGAGGTTCATCTGGCTACACTTTTATTTGGTATAGTCAAGACTGGCAAGCCAATATACCTTTCTTCGAAGCTCTCTTGGCGTAGTGTGGACAGTAGGTATCCCTCCCGTGCATCAGTTTCTGTGTTAAAGATTCCGCGTCATAAAACATCGGCTTTTAGGGGCAGTTTTAGGTATTGCGCTTCTAAGTGTTGGAACAATTTACCACCACCGGTAAGAAATATTAACAATCCTGTTAATTTCAAATCAAAAATAAAATCGTTGGCTTTGGAAATTCAGCTTTCCAACACTTAGTAGTTAACATGTGAAATCGAGTGTTTTGGTAAATTCTTTGACAATAGTGTACGTTTTAATTCAAATTTTAATTAATATTCCTATTATTCATATATTTTGTAACAAAATCAATTATTACCACCTGTTTTATTTCCTGGATGTATTTTTTTTTTTTTTTTTTTTATTGGAATGGTGCTTAGTATGGGTACCACATCAAATAGGTGCGTAAAATTATGTTATAGAAAAATGTATTAATTGTTATTTATAAGTCTCATTTTTTTTATGTATTTTTCTGTGTGTTGTACCCTTATTACTATTACTTTTACTTAATTTATACTGATGTACTTTGTGTCTAATAAATATATATTCTTTCTTTCTTTCTTTCTATATCCACCAACAAATCCGCCAACAAATCGACCAACATATCTACCAACAAATCTACCAACTAATCTACCAACATATCCACCAACAAATCCGCCAACAAATCGACCAACATATCTACCAACAAATTCACCAACAAATCCACCAATATATCCACCAACATATCCACCAACATATCCACCAACATATCCAGCAACAATTCCACCAACTTATCCACCAACATATTATTTGCATAATGTGGTCCGATTATTATGCTATAAATTAAATATGTATTACTCGACAAATACAGTTTGATTAGGATATTGGGTCAAGATTTGCGCTTAGTTTCCTTGAAGTAATGCTTCCATGTTTATTTGCGTTCACTGATTAAAATGTATTGTGACGTATCCGTTTTTCTCACAAATACTCAACCATTTCTGACCCAGACGTATTTGTATTCCATTATATCCACCAACAAATCCAGCAACAAATCCACCAACTAATCCAGCAACAATTCCACCAACATATCCACCAACAAATCCACCAACCAATCCACCAACAAATCCACCAACATATCCATCAACAAATCCACCAACAAATCCACCAACAAATCCACCAACATATCCACCAACAAATCCACCAACATATCCACCAACAATTTCACCAACAAATCCACCAACTAATCCAGCAACAATTCCACCAACATATCCACCAACAAATCCGCCAACAAATCAACCAACATATATATCGAATCCGGTACGGAACGTGATCGTGTGAAGGTATAGCTCCCAGTTTAAAAAATAAAAAAGTTCATATTAATTATATAAATCAATAACTGTGCAAGTTTCTTAGTTGCCTGAGGTGGATAATATTGTGATTAACAAGGACAAGTGTTTTATAAAGATATAGTGTAATATAAACTAAATTATACAACTTCAACATAATTAGCATCTTATAAACTACCCTATAGTCACTAAAGTGAAAGTGATATTTATATAAGTACTATAAAGCTTCAGTGTCGTACCTGGATTCGTTCTAATTATAGAAGGTACATGCACTAACCTTCCTTGTGTTGTTAATTATATCTAGATACAATATTTTAATAATTGTAACACAGACATTGATCGACTCGCAGCGCCATCTAGTATCAGTTAGATAGACTAACGCCATCTGTTTACCAGCATCTCATAATGACTAACTGTGCACAATGTGGTAAATTCTTGTCTATACGTGGAGGCGCCACCTGCAGTAACTGTAGAAAAAAATATCATTTGGACTGTGTCCAGCTGTCTGGAGTACCAAAAGCAGGCAATGCCTGGAAGTGTGGCGGATGTCGCATATATTCCACGTCCAAAACCAAAACCCTGAATAAAGAGACGGACGCAAACAGCTCTTTGTCACAAAGCAGCCCCAACACCGCATTTGAAGACGCTGGAGATCTGACCGACCTGGAACATGAAGAGGACGCGAAAGACGAACCCATGTCGCAGGTAGATTTGCTAAGACAAATTAAGTCTGAAATTCAGCAGATGAGGGCTGAAGTTAGGCGTGATATAAAGAAGTTGACGGATCAGGTGTCAGCACTAGGGGCGCGGATGTCTAAGTGTGAGCAACGGGTTAATGACTTAGAATCAAGGATTACAATCCTTGAAGAAATTCCACCCAAAACCGCCGATGGAACCGTTAAGCAGCTGGAAAATACAGTGGCGCAGTTAAAATTACAGATAAATGATAGAGATCAGGATCTGTTAGCCTCGGATTTAGAGATCACTAACCTCCCCGAGGATAAGGGTGAGAACATCATTCACACCGTAGAACTTGTTGCTAAGAAGCTTGGGGTCACCCTCGAGTCACGAGACATAGTGTTCGCCGAACGGGTGGGGCTGGGCTCCGGGCGAACGGCCGGGCCTGGCTCGCCGGGCGCTGACAGTGGGTCGGCGCCGCGCGCGCGCCGCGTCGTGCTGCGCCTCGCGCGCCGCCAGCTGCGCGACGAGCTGCTGCGCGCGGCGCGCGTCCGCCGAGCTGTCGACACCGAGCACCTCGGCCTGGCTGCGCCGCCCCAGAGGTTCTATGTCAACGAGAGGCTAACTTACGTCAACAGGCATCTGTTCTACCTCGTACGACAGGCTGCCCAGCGCGTTAATTGGCGGTACACATGGACCAAGAATGGTAAAATATTGGCAAAGGAGTTGGATGGAAAGCGCACCTTTGCCATACGAACAGAGTCTGATATCCGTCGTGTTTTTGGCGAGCAAGCGTTTGACAAAGAAGCTTAATGTAATATGTAGTTCTTTCCATCATACTAATATGATAACTATTCCTAATGTTGTATTTATGTCATATTTACAGTCTAGGCTCTGCATAAGACCTGTATTTTACCTAGTGAAAATGGTATATCTACTGAGTTTAGTAAAAAATGGCTTATATAAATATTATCATTTACATTTTATTATTTATATAAACATAATTATTTTTGTATCTACATCATGTCAATTGTCTAAATTTGTATACATACGTTTTAGCGTAAACAACATACAGTACACATTATTAGTCATCACTCAATACACCTCTTATCAGTACACATACTACTTATTATATACAGATGGTTAAACAAAAACAATTGAAAGTTGGACTTTTCAACGCGGGATCACTCGGAACACGGCATGAGGAGTTCATAGTAGCCATGGAGAAACTGGATGTTGACTTGATGGCGATAAATGAAACCTGGATCAAAGCGGGAGAGGAAGGTAGGGCACCATTAGTCCCTAACTATAGATTACGGCACATGCCACGTACGGCTATCACGGGAAGGTCACGAGGTGGCGGTGTTGGGTTTTACGTGCGTCGGGGACTGAGCGTCCGCGCTTTGCCGCACCCGTCTGTACCAACCGTAGAGCAGATGTGGCTCCGGCTGAGCGTGAACACGCACTCAGTGGTCGTCGGCACCGCGTACAGGCCGCCCTGGCTCGATGTCAGCGTATTTCTTGACGCCATTACTGATTCTGTTACTTCTTTCCAGCATGTTGATAAAATATTATTACTTGAAGATTTTAACATTAATTTATTTAATACCTCTGATAACAAGGTGAAGCTACTTAACTGTTTTCTGCACAGCACCAATCTCCTTAATGTAATTACAGAACCAACTCATTTTACTGACCACAGTGCGACCTTGATTGACTTGATTTGCACTGATGCCTCTGTCTACGGAGTATCAGTAAACCACATACCTGACCTTGGACATCATGCTATAGTCACAGCTGACCTTAACTTTAAGGTCTATAAACCTGCCCCATTCTGTGTAAGATATCGGCCATTAAATGACATACTGCAAGAACCATTCCAGTATGATATAGGGTGTATAGACTGGGACTCTATAGGCAAGTTGGACAATGTAAATTACATGGTCGAGACTCTAAACAACTACATAACAACATTATTTGACCTACATGCTCCAGTTAAGAGAATTTTTGTTAAAGAAGCATCTTATCCCTGGATCACCACCACTATTAAAGATATGATGCACGTAAGGGACAAACAGCACACTAAGTCTAGGCGGACCAAATCTGACATTCATATAGAATTCTATAAAAAACTTAAATATGAAGTAAGAGAAGCCATTGACCGAGAAAAGAGTGCTTACTTTAAGACACACATTAACAGCAAAATAAAACAACCTAAAATATTATGGAAGTCTATTAAGAAAAACTTAACAACACACAAAACCCAAAGCCAAGATTTGCCACAGCACTGCAATAATCCTGAAGTTTTAAACAATCACTTCCTTAACATACCTGGTAATGATGAAGTAACTATATCTCATCTAACGCAGTTTGAATTTGACAGGTTTGGCTGTGGCAGTTTTAATATTCAGTTTGTTAATGAGGAACAGGTATCAAAGATTATCTGTAACCTTAGGTCTAATGCCATGGGAATAGATGACATATCACTGGACATGTTGATACTGACTCTGCCACAAACTCTGACCACTCTCACGAGAATCATAAATAGATCAGTGTCAACATCAACTTTTCCTGACTTATGGAAGACTGCTATTGTAAGACCAATACCTAAAAAAGATAGTCCCAATGATATCAAGGATCTTCGTCCAATTAGCTTATTGCCATGTATATCCAAAATTCTGGAGAGGGTGGTATGTGACCAATTAAGCAAATATGTAGAACAATTTGGTATTTTACCTTCAAGGCAATCAGGCTTCCGTAAAGGCTACAGCACTTCTACAGCTTTAATTGATGTAGTAGATAATATACTCCAGGCCAGGGATCAGGGCATGGGAACAATATTAACGTTACTAGACTTCTCTCGTGCATTCGAATGTATAAACATTTCACTTCTACTGTCCAAACTGACGTACTACGGGTGCAATGCAGAGACGGTTAAGTGGTTTCATAGTTACCTTACAAAGAGATACCAATTAGTACGGATTGGTGGTAACAAAAATAGTCATGAATCTTCATCTTCACTTCGTCAAGTAAATAGAGGTGTGCCACAAGGCTCCATTCTTGGGCCCCTGTTGTTTTTGATTTACAGTGCTGACATCATCCATTCTATTACTTATTGTAAATTCCATCAATATGCAGATGATCTGCAACTGTATCTCTCATGCCATCCCGCAGACTGTCTTGACTCTATAAGAAAAATAAATGATGATTTGAATAGAGTATCTAAATGGTCAAGTGAAAACACACTAGTCCTAAACCCATCAAAATCTAAATTTATGATTATAGGGTCAAAACACACCATAGATCTTATGGAGCAGTATCACCCCACTGTTAAAATCAATGGAGATTCTATAGAGCAGGTATATGAGGCTCGCAACCTGGGAGTTATTTTCGACCCACAACTACACTTTGAAAAGCATGTAGCAAGTGCAGTGCAAAATTGCTTTTACCGCCTCAAACTGTTATATCAAATAAGACCATACATAAACACTGACATACGCATATTGCTATGTGAGTCACTTATCCTCTCTCGTCTAAATTATGCAGACACAGTGTATGGAGCCTGCCTACTGGCAAGAACACAAAGGCTAATACAACGGGTACAAAATGCCTGTGCTCGTTTCTGCTTCAATGTGCCCCCACGAACACATGTAACTTCATACATAAATAGTGGGAACATGTTAAAAATGTCAGAGCGTAGATTACTTCACCTAGCAACCCTAGTATTTGGTGTGGTTGCGAACAAGCCAAAAACAAACTAATTACGACTAACTCGACTATTGCACAATATACATTAAATATTTAATCTATGTTACTAATCGAGCCGAGTTGTCTGCCATCCTTACATACTCTTGGATTCTGACTGTCAGATGAAAGAAAAAGGGACGCGGAATTTGAATCACTTATTAATCTATGTGCACAACAAGTTATTTTCGTTCATTATACGCAGTAGGTACTAAATTAATAGCGTAAATATGTTTGGTGTATAGGTACGAGTGGTGATTGTGATTTTTTGACATAAAACTGAAATATGATGATTTATGAAAACAACACTGTTGGAGTAATGGCGATGCTATTATCATGGACTTCGTCGCTGCGTTAACGTCAGGGCATATTTGTTTTGAGCTGACACAAGCCGCTAAATGTGTGTGGTTATTTTGCGATACTCCTTCCCACCAAAATGTGCATAAAGACGGGTAAGTTCAGCCTTGTAAAGTAGTAAAATAGTACTTGTACTGAGCTTGAGAATTTAAGACATTAGTTTTTGTCGGTCTAACAATTCTTTTTTATATTTGGTATTAAAGGTATGCAATGTTTGCAGACACTTCAAAGGGGGTGGTATATTGCACCAGACCTTTGCGGCCGCATATTTGAAGGATCCACGAAATGCTGCAGTCTTATGTCTCGGGGTTAAGATCAGGTGAGCTGAAGACCTGGTTCTGTAACTATTAACATCCATTGACCATGTTAATTTCTCGTAAATCTTTAAATGTCGTAAATCTTTACGAGAAATTAACATGGTCAATGGATGTTAATAGTTACAGAACCAGGTCTTCAGCTCACCTGATCTTAACCCCGAGACATAAGACTGCAGCATTTCGTGGATCCTTCAAATATGCGGCCGCAAAGGTCTGGTGCAATATACCACCCCCTTTGAAGTGTCTGCAAACATTGCATACCTTTAATACCAAATATAAAAAAGAATTGTTAGACCGACAAAAACTAATGTCTTAAATTCTCAAGCTCAGTACAAGTACTATTTTACTACTTTACAAGGCTGAACTTACCCGTCTTTATGCACATTTTGGTGGGAAGGAGTATCGCAAAATAACCACACACATTTAGCGGCTTGTGTCAGCTCAAAACAAATATGCCCTGACGTTAACGCAGCGACGAAGTCCATGATAATAGCATCGCCATTACTCCAACAGTGTTGTTTTCATAAATCATCATATTTCAGTTTTATGTCAAAAAATCACAATCACCACTCGTACCTATACACCAAACATATTTACGCTATTAATTTAGTACCTACTGCGTATAATGAACGAAAATAACTTGTTGTGCACATAGATTAATAAGTGATTCAAATTCCGCGTCCCTTTTTCTTTCATCTGACAGTCAGAATCCAAGAGTATGTAAGGATGGCAGACAACTCGGCTCGATTAGTAACATAGATTAAATATTTAATGTATATTGTGCAATAGTCGAGTTAGTCGTAATTAGTTTGTTTTTGGTGTGTCCAAATAAATAAAAACGTGTGACAAGAATGTCGACATAATCACAACATAAATTTTATTTTTATTTTATATACTGTGTATGTTACGTATTACAAATTAGTGTTTGTAGTTATTAATATTTTTATTTTATAAGTCTCCATATCCACATATTTAGTATTTAAATTAGTTGTAAGTAATATTAGTGTTCAGATACTTTTTTTTAATTGAAATGCGAGCTGTACTGGCACATGAATTGTTATTATTTACCTGGTTCCATCAGAAAACCAGCGCTGCATCAGTAATGTCGCAGCTAGTGCTGAGATGGGACCAATTCGGACTCGCACAGATAGCAATTAAGAACTTCGTTATGTGTACCTATATATTATTATTATTATCTGTGCTTGTTTACGGAATAAATATATTTTTCTTTCTTTCTTTCTTTCATATCTACCACCAAATCTACCAACTAATCCACCAACTAATCGACCAACATATCCACCAAAAAAATCCACCAACAAATCCACCAACAATTCCACCAACAAATCCACCAACATATCCACCAACAAATCCACCAACATATCCACCAACAAATCCACCAACAAATCCACCAACATATCCACCAACAAATCCACCAACATATCCACCAACAAATCCACCAACATATCTACCAACAAATCCACCAACAAATCCACCAACAAATCCACAAACAAATCGACCAACATATACACCAACAAATCCACCAACAAATCCACCAACATATCCACCAACAAATCCACCAACATATCCACCAACAAATCCACCAACATATCCACCAACAAATCCACCAATATATCCACCAACGAATCCGCCTACAAATCGACCAACATATACACCAACAAATCCACCAACAAATCAACCAACAATTCCACCAACAAATCCACCAACATATCCACCAACAAATCCACCAACATATCCACCAACATATCCACCAACAAATCTACCAACAATTCCACCAACAAATCCACCAACATATCCACCAACAAATCCACCAACAAATCCACCAACAAATCCACCAACAAATCCACCAACATATCCACCAACAAATCCACCAACATATCCACCAACATATCCAACAACAAATCCACCATCATATCCACCAACATATCCACCAACATATCCATCAACAAATCCCCCAACAAATCCACCAACATATCCACCAACATATCCAGCAACAAATCCACCAACATTTCCACCAACAAATCCACCAACATATCCACCAACAACTCCACTAACAAATCCACCAACAAATCCACCAACATATCCACCAACAACTCCACCAACATATCCACCAACAAATTCACCAACATATCTACCAACAAATCCACCAAAAAATCCACCAACAAATCCACAAACAAATTGACCAACATATCTACCAACAAATCCACCAACATATCCACCAACAAATCCACCAACAAATCTACCAACATATCCACCAACAAATCCACCAACATATCCACCAACAAATCCACCAACAAATCCACCAACAAATCCACCAACAAATCCACCAACAAATCCACCAACAAATCCACCAACAAATCCACCAACAAATCTACCAACAAATCCACCAACATATCCACCAACAAATCACCAACAAATTGACCAACATATCTACCAACAAATCCACCAACATATCCACCAACAAATCTACCAACATATCCACCAACAAATCCACCAACATATCCACCAACAAATCAACCAACAAATCCATCAACAAATCCACCAACAAATCCACCAACTAATCCACCAACTAATCCAGCAACAATTCCACCAACATATCCACCCACATATCCAGCAACAAATCCACCAACATTTCCACTAACAAATCCACCAACAAATCCACCAACATATCCACCAACAACTCCACCAACATATCCACCAACAAATTCACCAACATATCTACCAACAAATCCACCAAAAAATCCACCAACAAATCCACAAACAAATTGACCAACATATCTACCAACAAATCCACCAACATATCCACCAACAAATCCACCAACAAATCTACCAACATATCCACCAACAAATCCACCAACATATCCACCAACAAATCCACCAACAAATCCACCAACAAATCCACCAACAAATCCACCAACAAATCCACCAACAAATCCACCAACAAATCCACCAACAAATCTACCAACAAATCCACCAACATATCCACCAACAAATCACCAACAAATTGACCAACATATCTACCAACAAATCCACCAACATATCCACCAACAAATCTACCAACATATCCACCAACAAATCCACCAACATATCCACCAACAAATCAACCAACAAATCCATCAACAAATCCACCAACAAATCCACCAACTAATCCACAAACTAATCCACCAACAAATCCACCAACAAATCCACCAACATATCCACCAACAAATTCACCAACATATCTACCAACAAATCCACCAACAAATCCACCAACAAATCCACAAACAAATTGACCAACATATCCACCAACAAATCCACCAACAAATCCACCAACATATCCACCAACAAATCCACCAACATATCCACCAACAAATCCACCAACATATCCACCAACAAATCCACCAATATATCCACCAACGAATCCGCCTACAAATTGACCAACATATCTACCAACAAATCCACCAACATATCCACCAACATATCCAACAACAAATCCACCATCATATCCACCAACATATCCACCAACATATCCATCAACAAATCCCCCAACAAATCCACCAACATATCCACCAACATATCCAGCAACAAATCCACCAACATTTCCACCAACAAATCCACCAACATATCCACCAACAACTCCACTAACAAATCCACCAACAAATCCACCAACATATCCACCAACAACTCCACCAACATATCCACCAACAAATTCACCAACATATCTACCAACAAATCCACCAAAAAATCCACCAACAAATCCACAAACAAATTGACCAACATATCTACCAACAAATCCACCAACATATCCACCAACAAATCCACCAACAAATCTACCAACATATCCACCAACAAATCCACCAACATATCCACCAACAAATCCACCAACAAATCCACCAACAAATCCACCAACAAATCCACCAACAAATCCACCAACAAATCCACCAACAAATCCACCAACAAATCTACCAACAAATCCACCAACATATCCACCAACAAATCACCAACAAATTGACCAACATATCTACCAACAAATCCACCAACATATCCACCAACAAATCTACCAACATATCCACCAACAAATCCACCAACATATCCACCAACAAATCAACCAACAAATCCATCAACAAATCCACCAACAAATCCACCAACTAATCCACAAACTAATCCAGCAACAATTCCACCAACATATCCACCCACATATCCAGCATCAAATCCACCAACATTTCCACCAACAAATCCACCAACATATCCACCAACAACTCCACCAACAAATCTACCAACAAATCCACCAACAAATCCACCAACAAATCCACCAACATATCCACCAACAAATTCACCAACATATCTACCAACAAATCCACCAACAAATCCACCAACAAATCCACAAACAAATTGACCAACATATCCACCAACAAATCCACCAACAAATCCACCAACATATCCACCAACAAATCCACCAACATATCCACCAACAAATCCACCAACATATCCACCAACAAATCCACCAACAAATCCACCAACAAATCCACCAACAAATCCACCAACATATCCACCAACAAATCCACCAACATATCCACCAACATATCCAACAACAAATCCACCATCATATCCACCAACATATCCACCAACATATCCATCAACAAATCCCCCAACAAATCCACCAACATATCCACCAACATATCCAGCAACAAATCCACCAACATTTCCACCAACAAATCCACCAACATATCCACCAACAACTCCACTAACAAATCCACCAACAAATCCACCAACATATCCACCAACAACTCCACCAACATATCCACCAACAAATTCACCAACATATCTACCAACAAATCCACCAAAAAATCCACCAACAAATCCACAAACAAATTGACCAACATATCTACCAACAAATCCACCAACATATCCACCAACAAATCCACCAACAAATCTACCAACATATCCACCAACAAATCCACCAACATATCCACCAACAAATCCACCAACAAATCCACCAACAAATCCACCAACAAATCCACCAACAAATCCACCAACAAATCCACCAACAAATCCACCAACAAATCTACCAACAAATCCACCAACATATCCACCAACAAATCACCAACAAATTGACCAACATATCTACCAACAAATCCACCAACATATCCACCAACAAATCTACCAACATATCCACCAACAAATCCACCAACATATCCACCAACAAATCAACCAACAAATCCATCAACAAATCCACCAACAAATCCACCAACTAATCCACCAACTAATCCAGCAACAATTCCACCAACATATCCACCCACATATCCAGCAACAAATCCACCAACATTTCCACTAACAAATCCACCAACAAATCCACCAACATATCCACCAACAACTCCACCAACATATCCACCAACAAATTCACCAACATATCTACCAACAAATCCACCAAAAAATCCACCAACAAATCCACAAACAAATTGACCAACATATCTACCAACAAATCCACCAACATATCCACCAACAAATCCACCAACAAATCTACCAACATATCCACCAACAAATCCACCAACATATCCACCAACAAATCCACCAACAAATCCACCAACAAATCCACCAACAAATCCACCAACAAATCCACCAACAAATCCACCAACAAATCCACCAACAAATCTACCAACAAATCCACCAACATATCCACCAACAAATCACCAACAAATTGACCAACATATCTACCAACAAATCCACCAACATATCCACCAACAAATCTACCAACATATCCACCAACAAATCCACCAACATATCCACCAACAAATCAACCAACAAATCCATCAACAAATCCACCAACAAATCCACCAACTAATCCACAAACTAATCCAGCAACAATTCCACCAACATATCCACCCACATATCCAGCATCAAATCCACCAACATTTCCACCAACAAATCCACCAACATATCCACCAACAACTCCACCAACAAATCTACCAACAAATCCACCAACAAATCCACCAACAAATCCACCAACATATCCACCAACAAATTCACCAACATATCTACCAACAAATCCACCAACAAATCCACCAACAAATCCACAAACAAATTGACCAACATATCCACCAACAAATCCACCAACAAATCCACCAACATATCCACCAACAAATCCACCAACATATCCACCAACAAATCCACCAACATATCCACCAACAAATCCACCAATATATCCACCAACGAATCCGCCTACAAATCGACCAACATATACACCAACAAATCCACCAACAAATCAACCAACAATTCCACCAACAAATCCACCAACATATCCACCAACAAATCCACCAACATATCCACCAACATATCCACCAACAAATCCACCAACATATCCACCAACAAATCCACCAACAAATCCACCAACAAATCCACCAACAAATCCACCAACATATCCACCAACAAATCCACCAACATATCCACCAACATATCCAACAACAAATCCACCATCATATCCACCAACATATCCACCAACATATCCATCAACAAATCCCCCAACAAATCCACCAACATATCCACCAACATATCCAGCAACAAATCCACCAACATTTCCACCAACAAATCCACCAACATATCCACCAACAACTCCACTAACAAATCCACCAACAAATCCACCAACATATCCACCAACAACTCCACCAACATATCCACCAACAAATTCACCAACATATCTACCAACAAATCCACCAAAAAATCCACCAACAAATCCACAAACAAATTGACCAACATATCTACCAACAAATCCACCAACATATCCACCAACAAATCCACCAACAAATCTACCAACATATCCACCAACAAATCCACCAACATATCCACCAACAAATCCACCAACAAATCCACCAACAAATCCACCAACAAATCCACCAACAAATCCACCAACAAATCCACCAACAAATCCACCAACAAATCCACCAACAAATCCACCAACAAATCTACCAACAAATCCACCAACATATCCACCAACAAATCACCAACAAATTGACCAACATATCTACCAACAAATCCACCAACATATCCACCAACAAATCTACCAACATATCCACCAACAAATCCACCAACATATCCACCAACAAATCAACCAACAAATCCATCAACAAATCCACCAACAAATCCACCAACTAATCCACCAACTAATCCAGCAACAATTCCACCAACATATCCACCCACATATCCAGCAACAAATCCACCAACATTTCCACCAACAAATCCACCAACATATCCACCAACAACTCCACCAACAAATCTACCAACAAATCCACCAACAAATCCACCAACAAATCCACCAACATATCCACCAACAAATTCACCAACATATCTACCAACAAATCCACCAACAATTCCACCAACATATCCACAAACAAATTGACCAACATATCTACCAACATATCCACCAACAACTCCACCTACAAATCCACCAACAAATCCACCAACAAATCCACCGACAAATCCACCAACATATCCACCAACAAATTCACCAACATATCTACCAACAAATCCACCAACAAATCCACCAACAAATCTACCAACAACTCCACCAACATATCCACCAACAAATCACCAACATATCTACCAACAAATCCACCAACATATCCACCAACAAATCTACCAACATATCCACCAACAAATCCACCAACATATCCATCAACAAATCCACCAACAAATCCACCAACAAATCCACCAACATATCCACCAACAAATCCACCAACAAATCCAC
This sequence comes from Pseudoips prasinana, assembly GCA_951640165.1. Lineage (NCBI taxonomy): Eukaryota > Metazoa > Arthropoda > Insecta > Lepidoptera > Nolidae > Pseudoips > Pseudoips prasinana. Next base: position 15,433,590 of record OX621239.1, read on the forward strand.
CAACAAATCCATCAAGAAATCCACCAACAAATCCACCAACAAATCCACCAACTAATCCAGCAACAATTCCACCAACAAATCCACCAACAAATCCACCAACAAATCCATCAAGAAATCCACCAACAAATCCACCAACAAATCCACCAACTAATCCAGCAACAATTCCACCAACAAATCCACCAACAATTCCACCAACATATCCAGCCACAATTCCACCAACAAATCCACCAACATATCCACCAACAAATCCACCAACAAATCCACCAACAAATCCACCAACAAATCCACCAACATATCCACCAACAAATCCACCAACATATCCACCAACAAATCCACCATCATATCCACCAACATATCCACCAACAAATCCACCAACAAATCCACCAACAAATCCACCAACAAATCTACCAACAAATCCACCAACATATCTTCCAACAAATCCACCAACAAATTGACCAACATATCTACCAACAAATCCACCAACATATCCACCAACAAATCCACCAACAAATCTACCAACATATCCACCAACAAATCCACCAACAAATCCACCAACAAATCCACCAACAAATCCACCAACAAATCTACCAACAAATCCACCAACATATCCACCAACAAATCACCAACAAATTGACCAACATATCTACCAACAAATCCACCAACATATCCACCAACAAATCTACCAACATATCCACCAACAAATCCACCAACATATCCACCAACAAATCAACCAACAAATCCATCAACAAATCCACCAACAAATCCACCAACTAATCCACCAACTAATCCAGCAACAATTCCACCAACATATCCACCCACATATCCAGCAACAAATCCACCAACATTTCCACCAACAAATCCACCAACATATCCACCAACAACTCCACCAACAAATCTACCAACAAATCCACCAACAAATCCACCAACAAATCCACCAACATATCCACCAACAAATTCACCAACATATCTACCAACAAATCCACCAACAAATCCACCAACAAATCCACAAACAAATTGACCAACATATCTACCAACATATCCACCAACAACTCCACCTACAAATCCACCAACAAATTCACCAACTTATCCAGCAACAATTCCACCAACATATCCACCAACATATTATTTGCATAATGTGGTCCGATTATTATTATATAAATTAAATATGTATTACTCGCCAAATACCTAACGAGAGCCATATCCAAGAACAAATCCACCAACAAATCCAACAACATATCCAACAACAAATCCACCAACAAATCCACCAACAATTCCACCAACATATCCAGCCACAATTCCACCAAAAGATCCACCAACATATCCACCAACAAATCCACCAACAAATCCACCAACAAATCTACCAACATATCCACCAACAAATCCACCAACATATCCACCAACAAATCCACCAACAAATCCACCAACAAATCCACCAACAAATCCACCAACAAATCCACCAACATATCCACCAACAAATTCACCAACATATCTACAAACAAATCCACCAACAAATCCACCAACAAATCCACCAACAAATCTACCAACAAATCCACCAACATATCCACCAACAAATCACCAACAAATTGACCAACATATCTACCAACAAATCCACCAACATATCCACCAACAAATCTACCAACATATCCACCAACAAATCCACCAACATATCCACCAACAAATCCACTAACAAATCCACCAACAAATCCACCAACAAATCCACCAACAATTCCACCAACATATCCACCAACAAATCCACCAACAAATCCACCAACAAATCCATCAACAAATCCACCAACAAATCCACCAACAAATCCACCAACTAATCCAGCAACAATTCCACCAACATATCCACCAACATATTATTTGCATAATGTGGTCCGATTATTATGCTTTAAATTAAATATGTATTACTCGCCAAATACCTAACGAAAGCCATATCCAACAACAAATCCACCAACAAATCTAACAACATATCCAACAACAAATCCACCAACAAATCCACCAACAATTCCACCAACATATCCAGCCACAATTCCACCAACAAATCCACCAACATATCCACCAACAAATCCACCAACAAATCCACCAACAAATCCACCAACATATCCACCAACAAATCCACCAACATATCCACCAACATATCCACCAACAAATCCACTATCATATCCACCAACATATCCACCAACAAATCCACCAACAAATCCACCAACATATCCACCAACAAATCTACCAACAAATCCACCAACATATCCACCAACAAATCCACCAACAAATTCACCAACATATCTACCAACAAATCCACCAACATATCCACCAACAAATCCACCAACAAATCTACCAACATATCCACCAACAAATCCACCAACAAATCCACCAACAAATCCACCAACAAATCCACCAAAAAATCCACCAACAAATCCACCAACAAATCCACCAACATATCCACCAACAAATCCACCAACAAATCCTTCAACAAATCCATCAACAAATCCTCCAACAAATCCACCAACGAATCCAGCAACAATTCCACCAACATATTATTTGCATAATGTGGTCCGATTATTATGCTATAAATTAAATATGTATTACTCGCCAAATACCTAACGAAAGCCATATCCACCAACAAATCCACCAACAAATCCACCAACAAATCCACCAACAAATCCAACAACATATCCAACAACAAATCCACCAACAAATCCACCGACAATTCCACCAACATATCCAGCCACAATTCCACCAACAAATCCACCAACAAATCCACCAACATATCCACCAACAAATCCACCAACAAATTCACCAACTTATCCAGCAACAATTCCACCAACATATCCACCAACATGTCCACCAACAAATCTACCAACAATTCCACCAACATATCCAGCCACAATTCCACCAACAAATCCACCAACATATCCACCAACAAATCCACCAACAAATCCACCAACAAATCCACCAACAAATCCACCAACATATCCACCAACAAATCCACCAACATATCCACCAACATATCCACCAACAAATCCACCATCATATCCACTAACATATCCACCAACAAATCCCCCAACAAATCCACCATCATATCCACCAACATATCCAGCAACAAATCCACCAACATTTCCACCAACAAATCCACCAACATATCCACCAACAACTCCACCAACAAATCCACCAACAAATCCACCAACAAATCCACCAACAAATCCACCAACATATCCACCAACAAATTCACCAACATATCTACCAACAAATCCACCAACAAATCCACCAACAAATCTACCAACAAATCCACCAACATATCCACCAACAAATCACCAACATATATACCAACAAATCCACCAACATATCCACCAACAAATCTACCAACATATCCACCAACAAATCCACCAACATAACCACCAACAAATCCACCAACAAATCCACCAACAAATCCACCAACAAATCCACCAACAAATCCACCAACAAATCCACCAACATATCCACCAACAAATCCACCAACAAATTCACCAAAAATCCATCAACAAATCCACCAACAAATCCACCAACTAATCCAGCAACAATTCCACCAACATATCCACCAACATATTATTTGCATAATGTGGTCCGATTATTATGCTATAAATTAAATATGTATTACTCGCCAAATACCTAACGAAAGCCATATCCGCCAACAAATCCACCAACAAAATCCAACAACATATCCAACAACAAATCCACCAACAAATCCACCAACAATTCCACCAACATATCCAGCCACAATTCCACCAACAAATCCACCAACATATTCACCAACAAATCCACCAACAAATCCACCAACAAATCCACCAACAAATCCACCAACATATCCACCAACAAATCCACCAACATATCCACCAACATATCCACCAACAAATCCACCATCATATTCACCAACATATCCACCAACAAATCCACCAACAAATCCACCAACATATCCACCAACAAATCTACCAACAAATCCACCAACATATCCACCAACAAATCCACCAACAAATTGATCAACATATCTACCAACAAATCCACCAACATATCCACCAACAAATCCACCAACAAATCTACCAACATATCCACCAACAAATCCACCAACATATCCACCAACAAATCCACCAACAAATCCACCAACAAATCCACCAACAAATCCACCAACAATTCCACCAACATATCCACCAACAAATCCACCAACAAATCCTTCAACAAATCCATCAACAAATCTTCCAACAAATCCACCAACGAATCCAGCAACAATTCCACCAACATATCCACCAACATATAATTTGCATAATGTGGTCCGATTATTATGCTATAAATTAAATATGTATTACTCGCCAAATACCTAACGAAAGCCATATCCACCAACAAATCCACCAACAAATCCACCAACAAATCCAACAACAAATCCAACAACATATCCAACAACAAATCTACCAACAAATCCACCGACAATTCCACCAACAAATCCAGCCACAATTCCACCAACAAATCCACCAACAAATCCACCAACATATCCACCAACAAATCCACCAACAAATTCACCAACTTATCCAGCAACAATTCCACCAACATATTATTTGCATAATGTGGTCCAATTATTATGCTATAAATTAAATATGTATTACTCGCCAAATACCTAACGAAAGCCATATCCACCAACAAATCTACCAACAAATCCAACAACATATCCAACAACAAATCCACCAACGAATCCACCAACAATTCCACCAACATATCCAGCCACAATTCCACCAACAAATCCACTAACAAATCCACCAACATATCCACCAACAAATCCACCAACAAATCCACCAACAAATCCACCAACAAATCCAGCAACAATTCCACCAACATATCCACCAACATATTATTTGCATAATGTGGTCCGATTATTTTGCTATAAATTAAATATGTATTACTCGCCAAATACCTAACGAAAGCTCTTGCCCGAAAGTTCAAGAAACTGTATATTTTATCATAATTATATATTATTTTTATAACATCAATGTCACGGTGAATTATTTTCGTTGCACTTTATAGCATAAAACATCCCTCGGCGAATGACATGAACATGGCAATTTAGACCCAAACTTCACGTTATAATGTCTTCTTTTAAAAGGTGAACCTGAGCGGTATTCCGTTGTGTCAGTTTGATTGGGATATTGGGTCAAGATTTGCGCTTAATTTCCTTGAAGTAATGCTTTCATGTTTATTTGCGTTCACTGGGTTAAGTAAGTGAGGTGGGTCGATAACTATTTATATAAAACTGCAAACAACGCTGATGTTGATTTTTGCTGATGATCTGCTGAAGACATCAAAGCCCAACTTAACCTCAAATAATAACGTGTCTCAACCGTCACCGTTTGCCAATTCAATACAAAAGAGGTAACCCTCTTTTATATTTAATTGATAAACTGTGGCGTGTGTCAATATAATAATAAAAAAATGTGATATTTTCTCGAAAATATCCGTTTATACCTTATCTTACCTACCTTACCTTCGTAATAAACTTATCAACTCCTTTTATAACCCCACAGAAACAAATATAATTTGTCAATGCTTATAATAATCCATATTATCATCATATCAACCGAAATCCGCCTACTCCTGGACAAAGGCCTCCCCAAAAGATCTGCACAATAATCCATATAACATAAAATAACATGGATTTTTTTTTAATAAGGGGATCTTGCTCGTATTGAAAGAAAAAACGTCTAGAAAACTAAGAAACCGGGCACCACACTTCGTTGACTAAGTTCGAATTCAGAAAAGAAAACGCGATTTGTTGTCCTCTCGTCAGACATTTGCAAAAGGTTCCCATACCGCAGACATAGCTCGCCTAAGAAGGAGTACCTAAATTAATATTGTAAATCGAACGTATCCAACTCCAGAATGATTTTAACTATGATATTGTCTATGAACTGACAAAGTAACTGTTAAACTTAGATGGTTATATTCTCTATGCTTGGAGAGGTTTTAATTTGTTGTGTACAAAGTTGTAAGAGCTACCTTTAACCTTTGCCCGAGTGCGTCTCTCAGAGAAATGTTCAAAGAATTTAACATTTTAACTGCAGCATTTCAGTATCTTTGTGCATAAAAATATAGATTCCTTCTGTAAAAGGAGCGATACACATAATATCAATCTATATAATTTTTTTTTCCAAATGTTTCTAAATGATTTCACTAATTGAAAGCTACGTTATTGTGAAGTGTCATAGGCTATGATTTATCATCATAATTTTTATTTATCCCGAACTTTTAAACCGAAGTATTACGCGGGACGAACGGGCTGGGACTAAAATATTCATAACGCGGAACGAAGTCCGCGGGCACTGCTATTAGGTACTTGATATAAGCATGATCTTATGCTACGAGTACATACTACCCATCTCCAGAAAATAAGTATCTCTTATATCCCAATGATTGTACAACATTGCTAATAGGTATTTACGCGACTAACCTTTTTTGTTATTATCTCGACGTTTCGACCGACCCAATGGTATCAGAGAAATGTATGTTCAGAGCACACCATGAATTCTACTCAACTATGCCTACTAATTAAAAACGAATACCCGTAAATATTCACTCATTCAAAACATCTACAGTCCTACATCAGTAGTCCAAACAACGTCATTTCCTTCACAAAGCGACGCGAATTAAACGAAAACGTCATTAACGGAACAAATGTAACCGGAAAATTTGCATTTTGAACGAACGACACACGGTATTATGTGACTTCTTAATTACTAAAGAGTTTCAGTGAGATATTACAAATTGAGTACGTAGATTAGCGTCTTGAAATGTTTTGACATAGACTTATTAAACTAGACGACGTGTTTATGCAGGCTGTTACCTTTATGATGTTTGAATATGGATGTTATTTGTGTCCGTCTATTATATGTTTGTAAAGTACCCCGCGACACAGGGATTAGAATCCCTAGTGCGGGCATTGTCTTAAAAAAAATGCACGATAGTGCAATTAAGACTTGTTGAGTATTTGTTACTTTATTATATGTACTTTGACTATAAACACTAGATATTAGTATTACTATAATACTAATAACCTAACCGTTAGAAAACTCTCGACTCCAACTATAATTACACCATTTTGGGAATGAGCTGATACTTTTACACTGCTGGACCCATACTTACTTATCGTATGAGCAGTGGTTACCCTAGTGTCAGAGTTGTTCAAGCCGCTCAGTAGGCCTCTGACATGGCTTAACGACTGTTGTCTAATGACTACTACCGGGACCGACAGCTTAACGTGCCCTCCAAAACACGGAGACGATCAGAAATTAAACCATATTGGTGGTCACCCATCTATGGACTGACCGCAAGCCTAGTTGCTTAACGTCGCCAATCACTTACGGACCGGTGAGAGCATCTAGCTTTGAGCGCCTCTATTAACTGGATATAAGCTGGGCCCACATTAACCAAACATAGCTAATAACCACGACAAGGAAACTGGCTTCAAAATAAAAATTAACCACATCAAAATCGGGTCATCCGTTTGAGAGCTACGATGCCACAGACAGACATACATCGACATCAAACTTATAACACCCCTCATTTTGTATCGGGGGTTAAAAACGACTAAGCCCATAAAAGTATTCAAAAGATGGTCATGCTCGATTTCTTTAATTTACTGTTGGTAATTCGGAAATTTAATAAGATATTGGCAATCGTATATCTATAGTATATATTTTTTTTTGACAACGCCCTCATTAGAGAATCTAATTTCAGTGTCGCGGGGTACTTTATTATATATAATAAACGGACACAAATTACTTCCAGACTCAGAACAACTATTTATGGGTCACACAAATATTTGTCCGACGCGGGACTCGAACCCGAGACACGAAGCGGCGAGGCGACTATCTTAGCCGCTGCGCCATACGTGCAGTCAATAAATAAGAAAATAAATATAAGAATCAGCTTCTGATTATTTTAGTGTGTGAGTTGTTTTAATTAATGTTCTAGTTCTGAGGATTTCACGGAACCCATACCACCTCAATTTAAAGTTAGATTTATACAGATAGGATCTGCCTACCTTTGTCTCTCTAGATTGCTTTGAGACCCTTTAATTTTCCGTGAGCCGTCTAATGCAAGGTGTAAGACCTTGCAATAGACGGCAATAGAGCCTTACGCTCACGCCCACAAAGAGGCTTTATCGCCCACATCGAGAAAATCCGATCCAGATAGACAATATCGAACAAACATTTTATGATAAATAGCTAAGATCAGTGTGATAGTAAATAACAAGCGAAATAAACTAGTGTTTACTTAACAAGCTCACTATACTTGCAGGGATGAGGTGATCATAGCCAGATGCTCTCATCCGTAAATGATTGACAGGGTTAAGCAACTAAGCTAGCGGTCAGGCCATAGATGGGTGTCCGCCAAAGTTAATTTCTGAGCGTTTCAATGTTTCGGAGGGCACGTTAAGCTGTCGGTCCGGTTTAAGCCATTAGGTAATAGTCGTTAAGCCATGTCAGAGGCCTAAAGGGCGGCTTGAACAACTCTGACACTAGGGTAACCGCTGCCCATACGATAAATAAGTAATAAGCAAAGAAGTTGGAATATTTTAAGGCCGATATTGATAATATTATTAACAGTGTAATAATATGAACTGCGACCTCGTAGATTTAATATGCCGGTTTATATAGTTTTTAGCTTATCAGAAATCTTTAATGTTATGGTCTTGAACCCCTCTTCATGAGAGCAAGTCATGTGAACTGACACAGTCCGTGTTGAATACTTAACGGGCGTGGTTGGTAGATGCTTGCCTTACAAGCCGCAGGTTGTGGGTTCGATTCCCACCCAGGACAGAAATTTGTCCTGTGTCTGGGTGTATTATCTATATAAGTATGTATTAACAAAATAAAAGTAGTATATCGTCCCCGTAGTTGGAAAACTAAATAACTCTGATTTCGTAGTTCTGAGATAAACGCGATTTAGTGTTTTTTTTTTAGTTAATGTACATTTATAAGAAAATGTGAGACAATTTTGCCGTCGGCAATTTTATATTTTGTGGACCTGATAACCTTTCACATTATGCTTTAACAAACTGAACTCTATCTTTAACTATAACTAAATAACAAATAAAAAATCAAGTTGTTTAATTTTGCCAAAACTGTTTTTATAACGTAACTGCAATTAGCTACTTATTTCGGCTATTTATTTAGTTTTCCCACAAGCTAAATACATGTGGTAGAGTCAAATTTGGTGAAATAAGTGCAGTTATTGAATTTATCACACTCGAAATATTTTTAAATGTAAAATTTAGTGGCTTTGTATGTTATTATTCCTTTGATATTTTTTTTAACTTTTCATGGTCTCATATGAAATAAACGCTGTATTATGATATTAATAAAGTTATATTAAGGAATAAATAGAAAAGTTTAGAAAAGGTGTATTGTTATCAGATACTTATCATGCCACAACCTTAAAAAATAAACATCATCATCATTATCATATCAGCCGAACTCCACAATTGCCGGTCTTGCGCTATTCGCACCCAGCGACCCGCACAAGATCATCGGCCCATCTTGTAGGGGGCCTGCCCACGCGCTCACCTCTTCCAGTTCGTGGTTGCCTCTTGAGAACCTTTTTGCCCCAACAGGCGTCGGGTCTACAAACTATGTCGCCCACTGCCACTTCAGTTTTGTAATTCTTCGGGCTATGTCGATGACTTTGGTTCGCCTGCGGATTTTGACACTTCTGATTCGATCCCGCAGGGAAATTTCGAGTATAGCCCTCTCCATTGCTCTTTGGGTGACCTTGAGCCTTCTAATAAGGCCCATAGTGAGCGACCACGTCTCTGTTCCGTAAGTCATCACTGGCAACACACACTGGTCGAAGACTTCCGATATGAGAAACTGCGGTATTTTGGAAGAGAAAATGTTACGTAGCTTCCCGAACGCTGCCCAGCCGAGTTGCATTCTACAATTGATCTCCTTCTCGAAGTTGGACCTACCTTGTCGGATGGTATGTCCTAGTCTCTAACCTTCAATTGAGTGGGTACAATGATTTTCGTCTTATCCATGTTAATTTTTCAGACCCACTTGTTGAGAAACTCTGCTGAGGCCATCGAGCATTGTACCGAGATTTTACATGGTCTCAGCCGTGACTGCTCATTGGCAAATCGATGGTGAGTGATGTACTCGCTACATTGCTAAAGCCATTCCAGTCCAGAAGCTTGAAGACATCTCCCAATGCAGTGGTGAACAGTTTCAGAAATATAACATCTCCCTGTCTCACGCCTCGCTGTAAGTGGATAGGTTTCGAATTGTAGACCTGGTGTCGCACCGACATTGTGGCGTTTTCATAGAAACACTTTAACACCTCGATATACCGGTAGTCGATTTGGCACCTTTGGAGAGACCTCAGCACGGCCCAGGTTTCGATAGAATCGAAGGCTTGCTCATAGTCCACAAACGCTAAACACAGTGGCTAACTTGGCAGTGTACAGTACAGTTGACAGTGGCTGTACTTTTCGGTCTTCTACACAACTTGCCCCAGCGTATGTATGTGGTATATGGTGCTAAAGCCTTTTCGGAAACCAGTTTGTTCGGGAGGCTGGAAGTCATCAAACCTGCGTGCGAGACGATTCGTTATGACCCTCGAAAGCAATTTGTAAACATGGCTCAGCAGTGTCGGTCTATAATTCTTCAATAGGGTCTTGTCACCCTTTTTGAAGAAAAGCACCACCACACTTCTGTGCCATGCTTGTGGAGTTGTTGTTAGTTTGACCATCTAATATGACGGAGTTAAATAAGTTCTGATGGGCCCGTAGGATTGGTGTACCACCCGCTTTCAGAACCTCTGCTGTAACTACATCCTCACCAAGCGCCTTGCTGTTCTTATGTTGTCTGAGAGCCATTCTAATCTCGTACAGGCTGACTTCCGGGATGTCTTCGGTGTAATGACGGGTTAGTCGTGCTCTGGGATCCTAGGCACTTTAGAGCCTTTGTTCCGCTTGATGGTCTCTTTAATACTAATTGTATTAAATTGACGCGTGTGGTGAGTCAAAGACTTTGAGATCTGTCTGTTGAGCCGCCGGTATCTGGTAGCATCATCTGAGGAGTTCAGAACCATTATCCGCCTTTCTTCCATAAGTTGCAGGGTAAAGTCAGAGATCTTTTTAGTTCTGTTTGTACAGCGGGCCTTGAAGAATTTAGACCCGGCCGTATGGACCACTTCTACAAGCTTGTCGTAGTATGAGTCCACTTGACTGCATGTGTGGCGTGGTGGCTGAGACCGTCGCCTCGCCGCTGCGTGTCGCGGGTTTCAATCCCACGCCGGACAGCTATTTGTGTGACCCATAAATAGTTGTTCTGAGCCTGGATGTAATTTGTGTCCGTCTATTATATGTTTTATAAAGTACCTATAAGATTAGATTACCTAGTGCTACGCATTCAAAACGGTTTTGCAATTAGAGCTGAAATGGTATGAAGGGTTTTGGACGTGGATAGGTAAAGATCGGAGCGTAGACTTTCTCAGTCGGGACCTCTGCAACTTGACATTAAGGTTCAATGAGCCTCTCACCAGTCTGTGATTGCTGCCGGTTTTATTCGCATTGAACATCTGTCGTCCTATCGGTAAAACCAAAAATGAGATAGACTTTATCTCATTTTTGGTTTTTCCATCGGGGTTCACCCAGGTCCATTTGCGGTGATCCGACTTTCTGAATAAGGAATTCATCATTAAGAGTTCCTCCTTCTCCATGAAGTCGGCCAACATTTGGCCCCGGGGGTTCCGGTCTCCAGTTCCAAATTACCCCACTCTCAGCCCATTACCGAATCGTTTGCCCAGCTTCGCGTCAAAGTCCACAAATGACCACAGTGAAAGGGTTTTTAGAGCTATGTATGGCTCTTGATATATCCTCAACCTCATCGTCGGAGTTCGTCGAAGTCGGCGCGTATACCTGTATTATCTTCAACGAATACCGACACTTTCTCGATTTTCTCTACGTTGTCCCAAGTGTTTGTCCCAAGGTGACACCACCTGGGGACAGTAGGTCGCCGTTGGTTCTGGAAATAGAGCAGGTTCCCGGATTTTAGGATTATCCTGCCCTTCCCCTCTCTTCGGACTTGAGATAATCTTATGATATCCCAATTTAACCTGCTCAGTTCCTCCTCCAGTTCGATGATCTTCTCGTCGGTCCGCAGTATGCGAGTGTTATATGTTGCCAGGGTCAGAGGTTATCGGTTTTGGTAAAACGGCGTCTGCTGGGGGTTTTTAGCACCTCGGTTTCTATTTCCTTATTTTTTGTTTCTATTTCTGAACCTGTTGTCTCAGCGAAATATTGTGTTCCATGATTCTTTTTCAGGGTAACCCGGTGAGACTTGTTCAGTAAGGGTTTCAATAATAGTTCGAGTTGTTATAATATTACTTGTTTCATCTTCAGAATCTCTCGTCAAAATGGGGTTTATTCCTTCAAATCTCTTTACCCTTTTTTTCTTCTTATCCAATGAAATATTGATTTTTTATTTTGAAGTTTCGTTTTTATTTTCTTCTTCTGTGTCCGGAATCCATGTAGATCTAGAATCAGCAAAAGATTCTTCATCTGTTGGAGGTGGCATTGGTTTGATACCCGAAATGGGACTTGACCCTCTGATTTCCTCTGATTTCCTCTGATTTCCTCTGATTTCCTCTGATGACAACTTAAGTTGTTTAATTCTATTTGGCTAGCATCTTATAATTAATCTTTATCTTGTTGTAGAAGAAATAAATAACATCAAATATTTATAAATTAGATTCGTTATATCAAAATTCTGAATAGCAGAATTAAATAAATAGAGTTATTTAGTTTTCCTCGAACTAAGTTAGTTTTGTAAAAAAATTTTCAAGTTCAGGAAAAATTCAACAACTCAAGTTATTTAACTTATTCGACATTCATCTTGTCATTGATCAGAGTTATTGATTTATTTACTGAGTTATTTAGTTTTCCTTTAAAACAATTATGTTTGTCTGAAGATATTTATTATTCCATCTGTCATGACCTGTCTGACAAAAATGGCTATATCTTTGTAACAGAATTAGATATGAAAATGCCTGTAAGGCTCAAATATGCGGCATGTTTTAGGTGTTTTGAAAATAGGAAAAAGTCAAAATCGCCAAAATCGGACTTATTTAGTTTTCCAACTACGGGGACGATATGTTGTATATGAGTTATCTGATTTCCATAGTACAAGATCTGCTTAATTTGATATCAGATGGCGGTATGTTAATAATATCCCGTGATAGGTATATTATATCAAGTAATAAAAATAGTTTTTAATAATTTGTTTAATTTTTTTTTATATGGTTTTATCTAAATATGTAATCTCTAATTTAATAATAAAAATAATGATATTTACACGTCGACATATCGACAGAGTATGATTTTGTTAACACCTTTATGTATACACTCATATTCAGTGTATAAATAGTTGATCCTTGATTCTGGTGAAATGAAATTCATGTAATATTTATTGGTTATAAAGGGTAATTTTCCATATACAAATTTTATTATGTATATTATATTAATTTTACTATGGATATGCTTTGTTAATAATGTGTGTAATTTTGTATCGGCTTTAATCTTGAAATATATCACCACTCGCCACTGCTATTCTTTTCGAGTTGCCGTGCCACTTTACTAAGTCTCCACGTTTAATAGTAAACAACAGAAAGGGTAAAGAGACGTCTATAAACTAAGACTTTCCTTTTGTAACACTCTAAACAATTTTGTTCCTTCTGTTACAAAGAGATAAAGGTATTTTCAAGCTAAACTTAATTAAGGCAATGAAGAACATGCGTGTATTTACGTAAAACACAGGAACTTCTGTAATCACTGAATTAAAATAACTTTAGGTGAAATACATTCTTGTAAAAGATACATTTAAGGGATGAATTAGACGTTTACATGCCTTTAGGATTACATACTTATAATAATACTAATTATAAAATAGTTCTGAAGTACTAAGAAAAATATTGTTTATATTATTAGTATCATCCATACTTAAGTTTATAAAAGAACGGATACGGAACCGCATTTTATATCCATACAAACACGCACGAACTAGTAAAAATGTAAAAAATTATGCTTTTGTCTTTTGAGCTCTGACGAACTTACTAAAAACCCAAACCAGTTTCTTCTGGAAGTAGAAATAGAGAAGCCAGTTTAAATTACAAGCCTTGTTTCAGCTCTTTCTGAAACAAAGAAAGAAAAAACCGGCCAAGTGCGAGTCGGATTCGCCCATGAAGGGATCCGTAACAGCAAGTATTTCAGTTGATTAAATGAAAGGTAAATTGCGGTTTACGATTTATGACGTATTAATAAAAAACTACTCTTGCTAGATCTCGTTCAAACCAATTTTCGTTGTTAGTTTGTATGGTTATGTACATCATATGTTTTTTTTAGTTTTATCATTCTCTTATCTTATATATATATATGGGACACTCATTTTACCACTTTCGCGCAAAATATTAGAAACCTCAATATCATTTTTGAAGACCTATCCATAGATAACCCACAGGTATCGGTACGATGAAAAAAAAACCTTGTGTGTACTTATGTACACGCGTTAGAAGTTATACTTCTTAATATACAACTTGAACATAGTTATCAATTTTCATACCACCTAGAACTAACGTCATGCTGTTATTTTTACGATGCGCGCGCAGATGCGCGCGTTCACTGTCATACCACCTAGAACTAACTTCAAGCTGTTAAATTTTTTGGTGTCGGTGTGCGCGCGCATCGTAAAAATTCACTCTCATCATTTTTCTCCATCGCGCCAAAAGAAGTATAACTTCAAAAAATTTTTGCGTTTCAGTTCTATGTATGGGGAACCCCCAAAATAATTGTTATTTTTCAATTTTTTTGTAAAAATCCTAATGCGGTTCACAGAATACATCTACATACCAAGTTTCAACAGTACATCTCTTATAGTTTCGGAAAAAAGGGGTTGTGACATACGGACGGACAGACAGACAGACATGACGAATCTATAAGGGTTCCGTTTTTTTGCCATTTGGCTACGGAATCCTAAAAATGCCGTTATCTAGACATTAACTCGTCATGATATGATGAGTCAATGAAGTGCAGCTAGACAAAAGCTGCCCCAAAAAATTCTTGTTGTGTCCAAAATAACTTTGGTCCATTTTTCTAGTTTTAATTTTATTAGTTATGTGTTTGCACATTATTAAATAAAAATAAATAAGAAAAACCATAAAGTAGATGTCACATAACGCTACCAATTTCTCTTGAGAAACCCTCACGCGGTTGTTTAATCTCTATCTAAATGATAAAGATTAAATAACCGTTTAATACATTTAATTCCCTGATTTTAAAGCAACTCACTCATAGCTAGATGCTCTCACCGGTCCGTAAGTGATCGGCGAGGTTAAGCAACTAGCTCGCGGTCAGTCCATAGATGGGTGACCACCAAAGTGGTTTTAATTTCTGAGCGTCTCCGTGCTTCGGAGGGCACGTTAAGCTGTCGGTCCCGGTTGTAGTCATCAGACAACAGTCGTTAAGCCATGTTAGAGGCCTACTGGGCGGCTTGAGCAACTCTGACACTAGGGTTACCACTACCCATACGATAAGCAAGCAAAGCAATATTGAGGTTACTGTTTTGTTATTGTTTTCGTCACTATTATCTGTTAGTTCACCCCTTGGTGAGGTGTGAACTACTACAGCATCCGACATACTGTCTTACGTTGCCGTTTCCTTCCTGCTAAATTTAATTTTTTTTCTCATAATTGTTGTTATGTACGAATTAGAATCCGATACATACAACTCTATATTTATTTTTAATTGTCTTCGAAAAGGTGGTTATCATTTCGACTGTATATTGTTTTGTAATTGACCTCTCCTTTGCCAACTGATTTTAATAACTGTCTTACTCAATAGGGATTTTTTTCGGAATAGTCCCATGTAATTTTTATTTCAATCGATTGGTCTACAGAAGTTGACGTCGCCTTCAGTTCTATTATTAAGTGAAATGAAATGCACAGTAATAATTATAATATCTAATAATATCTAGAGACAATGTCACATAGATCATCCTAGCCCCAAACTAAGCAAAGCTTGTACTATGGGTGCCAGATGACTATATTCATACTTATATGGATAGATAAATACTTAAATACATAGAAAACATCCATGACTCAGAAACAAATATTCGTGCTCATCACACAAATATTTGTACTTACCGGGATTCGAACCCAGGACCACCAGCTTCGTAGGCAGCAGCACTACCAACTAGGCTACGGTGACCGTCAAAACATTATTATTGCTATTTATTTAGCCGTGTAGTTCCCAGCGCAGAGAGTATAACAGGGATACCCCATATCATCCCATGGATGGCGTAAAAGGTGACTAAGGGGTATAGCAGGAAGTTGGGCAGCAGCGTCACCTGTGTCCTAGCTACCATCTAACTGCTGTCGCCAGCTCACATGCCAAGCGTGGTAACTGCGGCTAACCACTCCAAATTGCAACGTTGTGTAACCTTTGAAGGAGGCCTGTTACCAGCAGAAGACCATGTAATTTTAATGATTAATTTAATGTAATTACTCTAAAACCTATGTTGCTGTGCCCTTACAGGGTCCATAACTGTACCAAAGCTTTAAACCTATTGTTAACACCTTCACTCACATTATGGTATGCAAATAAATGAATATGAAATGGTATGAAGAAAACCTTATTTAATTAAAATTTTTATAATAAAAATTAAATTTTAAGGAACTGGTCATAAATACTGTAAAATTTTAAAAAAAGCTTAGTCGGGTTATTACATACTCTGTATGAATAATTTTAACCTCGCTTTATATAATCATTTAATAAAATCTTTCTCATAGAAATCAATTTATTTTGACCAGTATATTCTATTAC
Organism: Pseudoips prasinana; assembly: GCA_951640165.1. NCBI lineage: Eukaryota > Metazoa > Arthropoda > Insecta > Lepidoptera > Nolidae > Pseudoips > Pseudoips prasinana. The sequence goes on from OX621239.1 coordinate 15,450,484, forward strand.
GGTAACTAATTTCTTCTACTAACTACATTAAACTCCCGTATCAAGTTTAATATTACAACTAACCAAAGTAATTAAGTAAAACGCGTCATGTAATTCGAGGAAGGGGTAATCAATCAATCATCGCGGTAACAGATTACAATATTACATTAACGAATCCGGAAATATCATTATATGATTAATATTATTTAATGACATGAAAGGGTTCCCACATTAATGATTTAGGTCATTATAAAATAAGTTGTGCACAGGACTACAACTTATTTTATAATAGTAATAATATCTTAGGACATTATTCACATACGGTCATCTGATTCCGTGCGTTTAAGCGCTTTAGGCATACCTACTATTGGAATCAAATATAACAGCTCACTTAGGACCCTTAAATTGATCCTCGGTGAATTGCAGCTGACTTCTCTAGTTTGCAATTCTCTCGTTTAATGAGGCTATAGCCTCTTTATATCATTCTGTCTCCCGCTTTGCTCTGGAGGGAAGTGGAACTATTAATTTCTTACTCCTCCTTTTTTTCTTTCTGATTAAATTCGTTGCGGGATCCAAGACAGTTAAAGCCATTCCCCGGGACATGCCTGAGCCTCACCGCTCGATCCTGGCTTACAGGAGTTGCAGTGGTGGGTAAGAGGGAGGGACTAGTCCCGATAAAAAAAAAATGATCCCCAACTAAGCAGAGCTTGTACTATGGAAACCAGATAACTGATATACTACATACATATACTACTTTTCTTTTGTAAATGCATACTTATATAGATAATTATACACAGACTGAGGGCAAATAGACATGTTCATGCACACAAATATCTGTCCTGGGAAGAAATCGAAGCCACGACCTGCGGTGTGCAAAGAAAGCATTTACCAAACACGCCACAGGCATCTCAACGCAAGCCAAATTATGTGGTATGGTATCTGAGTGTCAGATTTTACGCCAACTCAAGCATGGCGTCAATGTAAAAGCCTCATTGGTCCTTAAGGGATTGACGAGGTTTAAGGTTAAGAAAAAAGGTATAAAATCTGGCAAAATATGAGTTTGGCATGGCAGTATGGTTTAGTAATTAATAAAAATCTAGTTGTTTCCACCTCAATACGCTATAAAAGTTAAATCGGTTTTAATTTTAATACTTAAAACGTGTCACAACAATAGGATAAGCAAGTTTTGGGATTGCTAATTCTTGATATCTTTCGACGCATCAGCTGTCAATGCGCTGCTCATGTCCAACGAACTCCATTCAAAGTCAAAGTCAAAGTAACTTTATTCCGTAAAAATTTTACATTTATGTGGAATCGTCATATTTTTTTTACCCTACCGTGCAGTGCATGACGTGGCAGCTACTGAGAAACACTGCCAGAAAACTCAGTAGGAATCCTTTTTTAAAATAAAATATACTTAAGATTAATTACAATCATGTGTGTTGACTCAGAACAACTCCATCCCAAGCACTTTTATCACTTAAATAATCAGAAATTTTGTAATATGCCCTGCTACACAATTTGGCTTTAATAATTCTTTTAAACTTATTCGTAGACAATTCTCTAATATCATTGGGAAGTTTGTTATAGAATCTTATACATTGCCCCATAAAAGAGTTACTTATTTTGTGGAGACGGGTAGTATGCAGTATGAGATTATTCTTATATCTAGTATTTACATTATGTGTATCGCTCCTTTTACAGAAGGAATCGATATTTTTATGCACATATAGATAGATAGATAGATAGAGTACACTTTATTGCACCAAAAAAAATTTTATAAAACTTACAAATAACCAAATACAGGTACAATCGGCGGTCTTATCGCTTTGTAGCGATCTCTTCCAGACAACCGTTGGGTGGACAAGGAAAAAGTAAGACAGAAAAGGCGATAGTTGTAGTGTACAGTCAAAAATTCAAAGTTATGTACTTATATACAATTTACATAAACATACTTATATTCTAAATACTAATAATACTATACTATAATAAATAATATACTATACATACAAAATATTATGCATCTATTCAATTAAGGAGTTTTGAAAAAGGAGGTTACGAAAAGCAGTTAAAGGAAAAAAGACAAATTATGAAGATAATTTAAAGAGATAAAAAGTGTTTTTTTAAAGAAATTTTGAAGGAAGTCAGAGTTTGTGCACGTCTTATTTCTACAGGAAGTAAATTCCATAGCCGAGCTGCTTGGACAGAAAAAGATTTATCAAAAAAATCTGTAGAGTGCACTGGAATATGAAGTTTTAAGTTCTCTGATGATCTCAAAGACCTAGCATGTGTGTCACAAACGAATTCAAACCGTTGTTTAAGGTAAATAGGAGCTGTTGGATTAAACAAAATATTGTAAAGCAGACAAAGTATGTGAGAATTACGGCGAAGTCGGATTGGTAACCACTCGAGTTTTTTACGAAATTCGGTGACGTGATCGTATTTGCGGAGTCCAAATACGAATCTTATACAGAAATTTTGAAGGCGCTCGAGTTTATCAAGTTTGTCCTCTGTAAGGTCAAGATAACTGGCAGCAGCATAGTCAAGGATGGGGAAAAGAAGAGATTGAGCTAGTGCAATTTTAGTGGCGGTTGGAAGGAAATTACGCATTCTTCGCAAGGAACCTGCTGCCGCATATAATTTTCGACTAGTCTGCTCAAGCTGTGGACCCCATGAAAATGTTTTGTCGAAGTAAACCCCTAGATTTCTTACATTGTCACTAAAAGATATTATGGTATTATTAAAGATAATCTGGGGGATCTGTGTCCAGTCCACCTTGGATATCATGCGCGAACTACCAATGACAATAACCTGGGTTTTAATGGGGTTCACTTTAAGACCATGCTCCGCACTCCATTGACTTATTCGGCCTAAGTCACTATTGATTATACCAATTGCTTCACTAAGTCGTTCTACAGGTGCCTGAGTATAAATTTGTAGGTCATCTGCGTAAAGGTGGTAGGAAGAAGTTAAATTAAAGGAAATACAATTTATAAATATCGTGAAAAGTAATGGAGATAAAACGCCACCCTGTGGCACGCCTGCAGTAGTATAGCACCACGAAGAATAAGACTCCTCGATGCGAATACGTTGCCGACGACCAAACAGGTAACTACGAAACCAATCAATTGCCGTTGGAGATATGTTAAGAGAGCGTAATATGCCAAGCAGAATGTCGAAGTCCACGGTGTTGAATGCGTTGCTAAAGTCTAGCAGCGCAAGCACCGTCAACTTTCCACACTCCATGCCCAGTCGTATATCATCCGTAATATTGACCAAGGCTGTGGTTGTACTGTGGCCGGGACGGAACCCGGACTGACACGGATTAAGGAGACAATTTTTACACAGGAATAAACTCAATTGGGAATGGATAAGACGCTCTAGGACTTTGGAGAGGAAAGGTAATATGGATATGGGCCGATAGTCAGAAAAGGAAGAAGGATTAGGCTTTTTAGGCAGCGGAGTAATTTGTGCAGTTTTCCAAGCAGACGGAAAAGTACGGCTGGAAACTGAGAAATTAAGGATGTGAACAAGGACAGGTATGATCTCATCAAGTATTGGGAGGATCATATTACGACTGATACAATCACTTCCAATAGAATTGGACATGATTGATAGTACGCTTTTCTTAACATCACAAGCAGAGAATTGATTAAAATTAAATTGTGAATAGTTGGGGTTGGGAAGCGACGAAAGACGCTGTAGAGTGTTATTTTTGGTGGTCCTATCAAAATTGGACGACGTCGAGAAATGAAGATTTAGCGAATTAATATCTAAATCTTTAGAAATGTTGTCTTGACGTGACTTCCCTATACCCAAAGATCTCAAGTATCTCCAGACTTTTGCTGGGTTACCATTTTGGACAGAGCTGTGAATGTGTTGGCGTTGAGCATTCCTACATACCTTATTACAGTGATTTCTAGCCGAATTATATTTTGATTTATTTTTATCTGAAGGATCTGATTTGTATCGTGACTTAGCTACTGCTTTCTTATCGATCAATTTCTTAATATCTGGAGTAAGCCATGGAGCAGGAAGATGCCTAAGTTTGACGCTTTTAATAGGTGCGTGGACATCATAGAGTTGGATTAAGGAAGTTTCAAACAAATACACCTTGGTATCAATGGAGTTCGAAGAAGTAAGTGAACTCCAGTCAATATTACCAGCATCTCTCCGAAGATTATCCGTGTTCATGCCACTAAAATTGCGCTGCAAAAGAATTTTTGGTTTCGCTTTAGGTGGACGAATTTTATACGACAAGAAAAGAAGGTCGTGATAAGAAAAAGAGTCCGCAGGGCATTGACCATATTGAGCCACATGCCCTTTGGAAGAAACAATTACTAAGTCTAAGAGAGAAGGTGTACAGTTAGGGAAATTATGCGTAGCATTAAGAGGTAACAGCGAAAGATTATGCGACTGAACTATAGACTGAAGAGTAGATGAACGAGAATCGTTTTTAAGTAGGCAAGTGTTGAAGTCCCCCATGACTATTACATGACTGTAAGTTGGGACTAAGTTTTCTAGAAGGATATCCAAAGAGGAGAAGTAGTTTATACGCAAAGAAGGACAGTAGTAAACACCAAGAAGGACTTTCGTGTGATGCATCTCTACTTCTAGGAATAGATGCTCGCCGGCGTTTGATGGGGGAGGCTGCGATGACATATTAACAATACGATAAGGTATATGTGATCGAAGATATATAGCTACGCCTCCGCCATTACCGTTAATACGATCGTTCCTAATCAAATGGAAACCGGGTAGGGAATATGAAGTAGAGAGCAAACATGGTTTAAGCCATGATTCAGAGACAAGGATTGCATGGATATTCTTACAGTCAAAACTGGCCAGCATATCAGAATAATGTGCCGGAATACTCTGGGCGTTAATGTGAATAACATTAAAGTTCCTTGGAACATCAGAGAACTGAGAATCTAAAGTTTCTGCCAAGGAGGGTATACTGGCAAAACTTGTTTCATCACTTGTCAATGAAACAAAGTCTTCATCGTCACTATTAAAACTTGATTGTAACATAAATAGAAAATAATAGCTAAATAAAATAATATAAATATACAATAATTACTAAAACTAACCTATAATTATAGGTACCAATAAAATTGCTTTATATTGTCCACCCACCGGTTATGTGTTGATTAGGGTACAACAATAATATAAAAAATAAATACAAACGTAAAAGATAGGAACTAACTCAAACACTATGCTTGTCACACGTCAGTCTTAAAAAGTTATCGCAGTCGGGGTATTTCAATTAAACAGAATGGCAACACCAAAAAAAGAAACATAATTAAAGAAAAACGTTGACTCGAGCGAGAATATCCGTCCAAATCACTACCTATTGTTAGTCTAATCATAGATATTTATATTCTCTTTGAGTCTTATGTCATTTTATAACATCAGTGTGACATCCATGAGAAAAGAAAACATTGAACGGCATGCTAAAAAGTAAAAGTAAAAAAGGGGTAGAAGCTAATACAAGGAACTTACTACCCAGTATATAGTAAGTTTTCATATATATACTGAGATGGTACAGTTAGAATGTTGACCTCTTTGAATTTTTCTCTTAGAGACACTCTCGGGCCAAGATTATAGATAGCTCTTACAGCTCTTTTTTGCAATATAAATATGGTGTCAATGTCAGCAGAGCTACCCCAGAGAAGAATTCCATAGGACATTACACTATGAAAATAACTGAAATAAACCTTTCTAGCTGTGTCAACATCAGTCAGCCGTCTAATAGTTTTCACTGCATATGCTGCAGAACTTAATTTGCCGGACAGTTTTTCTATTTGTGGGCGCCATTGTAGCTTTGAGTCAATAGTGATACCCAAGAACACAGTTGATTCAACAGGGTCCAACCTAGCTCCATTAAGTTGTACATTGGTTGTCGCCTGTTTCACATTCAATTAAGTTTAAACTTTTGTGTGAAATCCCGGGGAGTATATTACTTATTCTTTATTTTTACACATTCATACTAACCTAACCAACCATTTACTCGACTCATTGGTGTGAGTCACGTCCAATTTCACACTGCCATATTCTGTCTCCATTTGCTTGACGTACTTTGTGGAAGCAAATTCGACGACTTAATTAGCTGGCTACAGACATCACACACTTCAATTACTCAATAACTATACTGATATAAGATTGGCATTCGATAAATTTATTCCTATCTACACATACTAAGTTATGGTGTCATGTAGATAAAGTTACAAGTGCCCCACTACATTTTGTAACTAAAAGTTTAAGTGTTACTTTATTATAAAGCTATTTTAAAGTTAATTGCCCATCTGACTTTTATATACTTATATTATTTCTACCTATAGAACTCTGTAGTTTATTTTTCATATCTCACTCCTTTGACTTCCAATACATCTTAACCTTCCTGTTTCTGTCTAGTTTTCTGTTCACCCTCTCTTTGTTTTCAGCTCATCCTCATTCACCTTACATCATGCAGACCCGAAGCATGGCTGCAACTCAAGTAGCTGAACATAAGTTGAAATCAGCTCTCAAGGACTTACAGACATACCAAGATCAGTGTCATAAACTTGAACAGGAGCGTGAGGAGAATGAGATAGAGATAAAAAGGGTCATTGATAGTAACACATCACTAAAACGAGAACTTGTGAAACTCAACCACCAACTAGAGTCTACTATCGAAGAGCGAAACAGACTGCATGCGGAGACAGAGTCTTTTGATAAGTGTAGAGTGTTATATGAAGAAGCACTGTGCAAAATTAGAGATCTTGAATTAGAGTTAATTAATTGTAATAATAAGTTGTCAAATTATGTAAAAAACACAACATGTCCAGTAGCTTCCATTAATCAGATCTTGTATGACGAGTTGACCAGTTGTAGTCCGGTGGATCTCCCTATTAATACAACGGTGACCATTGATTTGACTGGGGGAACTGTTTAGACTGCCAGATAAGCGTTAATTCCTTAAGTAGTGACAAGCTAAAACAATACATACTTGAACTAAGTAAAGAACGTAGGGCATTATTAAACAAATTAGAAAATTATGAAATTAAATTAGAGGATAGCAAACTTATCTATGAAAAAGATACTCAGTATTTGCTTTCTGAGATAAAAACTCTTGAGAAGTCCCTAGCAATCTCATATCACAGTTTCCAATCATACAAAAATGAAATCAAATTGCTAGCTGGAAAGTGTAATCCTGAATCCAATCCTGAAAACAATAGGACATTGGAACCGACTAAAACCAGTAGTGCAGTAGTGGAGTCATACACACAACTGGAATTAGGGTCACCAGTATCACCACCGAGTGACAATATTAGAAATAGCTCGATACTGTATTCTGATGATATAGGTAAGGGTCTCAGTACCTTGCTTATTAATCGGCTGAGTTGTTCCTTTATCAACTACTGTATACCAGGATTACATTATAAAGATATAATAGATAAATTAATTCAGAATAAACACAGTGCCAAATCATGTATAACTCTGATGGTAGGAAATTAACTTAAAGAAAAAAGATATTACAGATAGTTTCACTAAGATGTTAGAATTAGACTGTAATAAGATACTCGTAATATTGTGTGCCTTTCCCTATGTGTCCAATGTGCCTGATAGTACAAATAATTATATCCACAAGCTAAATATGCACCTACAGTTTTTGGTAACCATTATAGTAATAAATTTATATTCTTGGACACAAATAGTTTTATAGATTCTTGTAGGGTGACCATGAGTACAGTTACTGTCTCAAGAAAATTTTTGAACATACTTGCTACTTTAGTAGCGGCACATATTAACTCAGTCATAAGTAGTATGACGAAGTCACTTTTTATACCATCTTTTAGTAATGTTACTAAAATCAATTAAGTTAGTAGTTTAAACATGTAAGCATGACAATAGAGAAGTGTGATAAGTTTCTAATTCTATCACATCAAAATATAAACCGCTTCTCTGGCAAAATTCTAGACATAGAACTTTTTAATGAAAAGTATGAAATAGATATCCTTTGTTTTACAGAAACATGGCTGAAGGCACACAAGATGGCTTTTAGTGTCTGTGGCTATAGGATCGCCAGCTTTTATAATAGGGTTTCGGCAGAGGGTGGTGGAGTACTGATACTACTTCGAGACCAAATTAAATTTAAAGAACGTAAAGATATATGCCAACTATCTATTGAGCGTGTGTGTGAGGTGGCATGTGTAGAGACGCAGTTTTATTGCATAATATGTGTGTATAGACCACCAGCATCCGACTTAAAGCTTTTTACAGGAACAATAGAAGACATTCTTAGGAAAATTAAAAGTAATAAAAAAATTCTTGTATGTGGTGATTTTAATATGAACATTTTAGCAGATTCACCAGAAATAAACATATTTCTTTCTGTATTTCGGTCCTTTAACCTTAAATGCTTGTTCTCTGACGCCACGAGAGTCACACCCACATCTGCTACTTGCATTGATAACATAATTACCAACTTTGATGTCTCTGAGAAGTGTTTGGTGGCTGGTGTTCGCTCTGACCATAAATGCCAAATAGTAAAGATAAAAACTGAGATGATTATAAATAAACAAAAAAATAGTTTAGACCTCTAACAAAATCTAATCTAGGAAAGTTCAGTAACAACCTGGAGAAAAGTTTGTGCCATCTATTGCCAAACAAAAGTAACCCTAACGATATGTACACTTCATTATTCCACTGTATTTGCAAAGAATTTAATAAAGCATGTAAAATAAAAAACATAACGGTTGACAGTAATAAGATAAAATTTAGTTCTTGGGCAACTCAAGGCAGTAGACTGAGTAGAGATTTTTTATATGAGTTGTATGACAGAAGGTCCTATAACCCTGATGTCAATTTTATTAATTATGTTAGAAATTATTCAAAAATTTTTAAAAACGTTTGCATTCAAGCTAAATCTTTATATATAAGAGATAAAATTAAAAAATCTGATAATAAAATAAAATCAGCTTGGCAAATAATTAATACTGAAACTGGTAAAAGTAGATTAAGAGATCAAACAGTAGTATTGAATATTGGTGATGAACTGGTTTCAGACAAGCTTGCTATTGCCAATTTTTTAGCTGCTTTTTTTGCAAATATACCCGTGGATATTACTAAGTGTCTCTCATCATCACCAGATGTGGCTGAACTCTTTTTAAATCAAAGTTTAAAACAAACTGTGCCTAAATTTAGTTTTAAATCCGTAATAAGTGATGATATTATAAAAGCTTTTAAGAGTATTAAAAGGAAAGGCACAGAAGATTTGTGGGGACTGTCTGTTAAAGCAATTGAATCAATCATACTAAACATCGCTACAATCCTTGCAGCCATCTTCAATGGCTGTATAAGTGATGGTGTCTTTCCTGATTTAATGAAAATAAGTAAGATAGTACCCATTTTCAAGGCAGGTTGTTCAAAAAATGCCACGAATTATAGGCCTATCTCAATACTGCCAGCTTTAAGTAAAATATTTGAAAAGCTGATGCTCATCCAAATGTTGTCGCACTTTAACGTGAATGAGATATTGCATAACAAGCAGTTCGGGTTTACAAGGGGCCGCTCTACTCAAGAAGCAGGTTGCACATTAATTCGGTCAATATTGGAGGCTTGGGAGGGATCACAGGATGCGCTGGGAGTTTTCTGTGACCTCTCTAAGGCTTTCGATTGCGTTGATCACCGTACGCTCGTTGTTAAACTGAAATATTATGGAATATCTGGCACATCTCTTGATCTTGTGATGTCCTATCTATCGGGGCGAGAACAGATGGTTTCGATAGGCGGTGTCACTTCGGCACGTCATCCTGTGAAAATGGGGGTGCCCCAAGGATCTATATTGGGCCCATTTGTATTTCTAGTTTATATAAATGATCTCCCTTATCTGGTAGAGAAAGTATCAGACATAGTTTTATTCGCTGATGATACGTCGCTCATATTTAAAGTAAATAGGAAGGATAAAGATCTTATTGAGCTTAATAAAGCACTCAGCCTTATATCAGAATGGTTTTCGGCAAATAATCTCTTGTTAAATACAGGGAAAACTAAATGCATCAAGTTCTCATTGCCGAATGTGACTCAAATTGTACAAACAACAGTTGCACTTAATGCGGAAATATTAGATTTAGTCCCCTCGACCGTATTTTTAGGATTGACACTTGATTCAAAATTGCAATGGGGTCCTCAGATTGAAAAGTTAGCAGGTAAATTAAGTTCGGCTTCCTATGCTGTCTGGAAAATAAGGCAATTGTCAGATGAACAAACTGCTAGATTAGTGTATTTCGCGTACTTTCATAGCATTATGTCTATTTTTGTATTGCAGAAAAGAGCAGTCAGAGCCATTTATGGTTTAGGCGGTCGCGATTCTTTGCGAAATTTGTTTAAAGAAATAAATATACTTACTGTGCCATCGGAATATATATATATATATATATATATATATATATATATATATATATATATATATATATATATCAGAATATAATGTTTGTTAGAAAAAATATTCATAAATATAAAAAGAAAAGTGAACTGCATAATATAAATACTAGGAATAAAAACAAACTAGCTATGCCAGGCTTTAGAGGAAGCAAAACTAATAAATAATTTTTAGGAAATTGTATCAGGTTTTATAACAAGCTTCCTACTCAAATTACTGATCTGCCTGACACAAGTTTTAAAACACATATTAAACGTGTACTTATGGCTAGGAGTTATTACACCACTAAAGAGTACATCGATGACAAAGACGTCTGGCTCTCACTGCCTACCTGCACATTGCTCGCTGGAGACCTTGTAGCCATATAGACATGACTGATGTGCTGTGTTACGTGAACTATCTGTAAATGATTGCTATCATATACTTAATTTAAAATTATTGACTCTGTCTCAAAATGAATAATGTTATTGTTTCGAAGTTTTTCTTTTGTATACCTAAATATAATCTAAAATAATAAGCATTCAGACAACCTACCAAACCTACCAAAAACCTACCAAAATAATTACTTACTCTAATTGGACCAAATCCCGTATTCATGCCCGCTTGAGTATGTTTCGCCGGACCGTCTCAACTGGGTCGTGTTGTAACCGGTAGTAGATGAACCCACTGAGTTTGTTTCGCTGGGTCTTCTCAGTTGGGGCGCATTGGATCCGGTGGTAGCATTAAAGCGCGACCGTCGTTATTAACACAAGGTCCGCCATAATAATAATACCTTAATATAGACAGAACCATTGACAATATGTAGTAAAAATATTAGACTTAAACTAGATAATTAAACATAATCTCTTGACAATAACTTCATACGAGCTAGCTAAATATCAATGCTAAAATAAAATAAATTTTATAAATGTTTTCATACAATGTGTACCTAAATATCTATGTTACTAGAAATAATAATGTATACAACTATATTACTATAAACATGTTCTGACTATTTACAAGCGCTTTTTTAAAGTCTACGTGAATAAAAACCTTTTTTTTATTTTTTTATTTTATTTTTTTATTTTAAATCCATATTAATCCTTAAATTTATATCACAGGACTGAAATATAAAATTCTCAAGGAGATTATTTCGCTCACACGTGAAATACTAGAACTAGGTACTTATACTATAATTCTGTCGAGAGTCGATTGAAGTTAGGAACACGTAGATTTTGAATAAACAATAGTGTTTTCGACGCTGAATCGCTTACACGTTTTCTTTAATGCTTTTAGCTGAACGCGAACGCTCTTACTAACATTACTAATGGATCCAGATACGTCTGCTGTTCAAAGTTTCACGAACATTTTAAAACGAGTAAACAAGGCTTTAGTTATCCATTAAAGGTTTAGTATAGAAATACACCTAAATATTTACTGTGGATGTGAGACATAATGCATACTCTTAGTACGTTTCGCAGCCATTTTTAACAGAAATTCGGTCATTGATGTCTTTTATGTGTGAATGAATAAGTGTTTAGTCATACCTGTAACTGCAATCTAATGGTTTGCAACAGATTTTAGTGAGATATCAAGCTTTTTGTTTTCATTTAAAACTAATCGCTAAAAAGATCCTTATGACAATAACAATATACCTACTTCGTAAAACTCAAAATTTGGCAATAATATATCACATTTAATCGTACATGTTCATTCATCTTCCGCCAATCCTGGCTTAAGCAATTGGGTTACGTGTAAGCCACACCATGATCATATGTATTCTTCCTTTTATTAAACACATCTTAAAAGTATTTTGGTAGAAAACGTTGTTTGAAACATGCCGTTACTTATTAATAAAGAATTCAGAACAACGTCGGACATTTTACCCGCCACTAAGCATACCTTGTGTGATAACCTGATAACTATGAGAGTTAAATTTCAAAAACCTTAAATATAGATTATAGGTATGCATAATTGATAATGAGCTTACATTTTACAATTTTAACATTACTTAGGCTTACATTTTCAATTACAGGTTGATCGGGTACGTAAATCCCATACGACTTCCACTGACACGAAGAAATATGTATGTTTTTCATGACGTTTACAGTTACTCTAGGCTACTCCAGAGGCTATGTGGAACGGAGGTTCACGCCCTAGGAGGAGCCTATATTTAGACGCATAGGTGCAACGGTAGTGGTTCCAGATGGCAATCGTTTCGGGTTACCGGAGCCATCACTATATGCATCTAGAGGCTAGGCTGCCGTGGTGGTTTTAGTGGGTATCCCTGTAGACTCCAACATACCCCGTCGTCCTCTCCCTAAACGGCGGGGACCTATAAAAGGATTCCACCAGAAAAAAATCTTTGGATGCTGTTGGTCACGTAAGTGGAGATGCATGAGATGGTCGGGTATATTGGTATGTATTGTGTAATTGTTGGTATACTTTAATACGAAGACGCGTCCTATTTAGGATTAGAGACGGCATTTCATCGATACCTATGCTGTTTAAGTATCATGAAGGGCGCTGGTGGTCGTTAAGCGTTGGTGGCAGTAAGTAGGAACGATATAATATAATTATGTACGAGAGTTTCTTACAACCTTGATTTGTTTTAGATAAGTCGCGATCTCGTCGCTCGGATCGTCTAAGACGTTCTTGGGCTAACGTAACTCATGGTAAACGGACAATAGAAGAATAGTTTGCATTTGACAATTTCATTACATTTTAAGTTAATTCACAAAATTCGGCATAGTTTTGAGCATAAGACCATATATCAGTACTTGGCAATGGCCACTGTTGGCAGTTATCCTAATCACTTTCGAGTTCAAACTGTGGTAACACGAAAATTCGTATCTGCCTTTTCTAAATATTTATACAAACATTATCTCGAATTGTAAGTGCGAGTTGTACGGAAGCATTGAATTGTAAAATATTCAAGTATTTTGCATTAAGTTAATAAATTATATAGTTGAACGTAGAATAAATATTTTGACAGTTTTATGCTGGAGTGTTTTTTTTAGACTCGAAAGCACGGCTACTATTTGGTGCGACCGGCTCATTAATCTATTAGTATCCTCGGTAGTGAGTTCATCTTCCGAGGTCCGGGTTTTAATTCCGATTCAGTTCAGTGAATTTAATTAGGACTTTATTTTTAGAGATAGTGTGTCTATAAAATCTACATAGCACACAATATAGTTCTCGCATGCAGGTTGTTTAAAAAAATAACAATTACTTATTAACATTAAAATAACATTTACATTATTAAATCTCTAAAAAGTCAACATCCGTGGAGGTATGTAACTTCTACTTAAATTTTTGAACGGAGCTGATAAAAGAACTGTGAACTATTTAGTTCACAGTTCTTTTTTCAGCCCGAACATAACTTAGTTACAGACCATACCAGCACGTGCCATATACACAGCTTATTTCCTTCATTTCTTCAGAATAGAAAGATAATTACCAATTTGTATCGGCGATAACTCAAAGGGGAGAAATTGCTGAATTTAACAGCAGAGTCACGTCTGCGCTATGAGGAAACCTTACTTTCTGTCGAATCACTGATTTTTGATACCACCCTCGCATTCTGTTTTTTCGCGTTTCATTTGATAGTGACTTGTGAATTTATGTTCGGTAGTGTTACAATTGGATTATTGTTCGGTACCATTTTTGTTTCCTGACACAAAAATAGAAGTATTATATATTTGAAACCTATCTGTGTGTTTGTCTGTACATGGCATTCTAACTCCCAATTATATGGTTTGGTTTAAATGTTTTGTGGTTAAATCAACATAGTTTGATTGCCTGGAAGATATTGCTTTTAGCGATAAAGCCACTTATTTCATTATTGTACCTTTTGTTTTATTTCATTTATTGTAAATTATTTGACGCAATAAATTTATTTGAACTCTAATTTTATTAATTTAGTGGCATTCCATGTTATGCAAGCATGATATCGTCAAGAGGAAATTTATTAACTGGACGGTACTTATACGTTCATGGTACTTACTTATCGTATGGGCTGTGGTTACCCTAGTGTCAGAGTTCTTCAAGTCGCCTAGTAGGCCTCTGACATGGCTTAACGACTGTTGTCTAATGGCTACAACTGGGACTGAGAGCTAAACGTGCCCTCCGAAGTATGGAGATGCTCAAATCAAACCACTTTGGCGGTGACCCATCTATGGACTGACCGCGAACCTAGCTACTTAACCTCGCCGATTGCTTACGGACCGGTGAGAGCATTTAGTGTAGTAGATAAAGTAAACGTGGATTATGCTCACATCTATTCACGGCAGAACAAATGAGGTAATCCGTAATAAAATTTACTTACTTTATATAATATATATTTTTTTTAATTTTTTTTTTATATTGTCCTTCTTGCATGTGCACATTTTTGCGGGCGGGATGGCGGTGCAAATTGCATCCCGGCATGATTAAACTGACAATTAGCGGAATTAACACTACATATTGATTTTGTATTTTGATTGTTATGGATTTCCGCAAAGTAACACCTGATTCCATTACTTATAAATATAAATTTATTTACTTTTATTAAATATAGCTAACTAGAAGTTGAAGAGTCGAGAAGAGAACATAGAGTATGAAGTGTCCTTTAAGTTTCTGCGGTGCCGAATGGGCATCCAATTTAATTAAGAACGGTAACAGGACGTAATATGATCACACTTCCGGAGATTGAATAGGAATCAAATGCAAAATTCAAAATTTCGTTCTATTAATCTCATAAACTTCTCCAAAATTAAAGATGTGAAGCTTCTCACTTGTCTAAGGATTGATGCGGATTTTTTGCGAATGATGCTATCCATGCGTGTCTATGCAAACGTCCACCAAAAGCTACAAAGACGAGGCAGTCCCAACAGCATTCTGAAAATATTACTATGACATCATGTAAAGTTTTGGAGCGCACAGATTAACACGATTTTTTGTTTCAGTTTTGGTCATTTTCCGTTACCATTGCATCGCATGCCAGGTAAAACTACTTTATTATAGCTTTGTTTCATTTTACATTGCTGACGCTTGAAATCATTTTCTAAAGAACAATGTATAACAGTTGTAATTATTAAAAATTAAACACGTTTCTGAATTTTATATGTAAAAAAATTGCTTTATTCCATAGCAAAATTATACAACAAGAAGGCATTTTATAACGAGATACTTAATTGTATTTCAGTAAACTGACTGTCGGAATAAAGACGTAGTCAGTTTCTTTGGGCCAAATAAGGATGGTCAAGGTTACCCAAAGAGCAAGTTTATATATATTAGTTTATGTTTGTATTATGTTTATATTCATCTTTGCTCGAAACTAATAAAATAAATTAAGTAGGTGCAATTAAATATTTACTATTATACTGGTACAACCCTCCAGTCCATGCGTGACATCCAGGGTTGCCAACCGACAACCAGCGCTAGGTGTAACACACCTAGCTAGTGCTGAGGTGGTGTCCTTCTCGGCAGAACATGCAAGAATAGTAACTTTTTGCGCTTTCACGAATCTCTGTATGTAATGTCTTGTCGATCTGTGTGTCTGTATATATTTCTGTTTTGATTTGTATTCCTTATATTCTTGTGTGTTATGCTGAAATAAATGTTTTACATTTCATTTAATTTCAATGGAGACTGCTATTCTTAAGTATCCCTGTGAGATCAAATCAGAAATGTCAAAATCCGTAGGCGAAACCCAAATTGCCCGAAGAATTATCAAACTAAACTGCATTGGGGTACGTAGCTCGTAGAACCGACGGCCACTGGGGCAAAAAGGCTGTTGAGTAGTAACCATGGACCCCGGAAGACGTCGGCACCCCATAAGATGAAACTATTGGATACGGGCTGCGCAGGACCGTCCTATGGAGTCCTATGGAGCATTGTGGTGGAAATCCTTTGTCCAGCAGTAGTCGTCATTTGGCTGTCATTATGAAACGCATATCTAACTTTGCTCCAATATAGCTCGCCTATGAAAATTCAATAAAACCTAGTAGATATGGAGATCCGTTTTTGGATGCAAGTCTGCTGCCAAGTAGGTTTACTACGTCCCGGGTTTGGAATTCATGCTCGAAAAATTTATCAACTGCATAAATAAGCCTATCTGATGCAACTGTTGCAGTGAACACGGTGAAAATAATAGAAACACTGAACATTTTGTATCCGCATGAAAACCAATTTCTGATAATTATCTTTTGTTGTCTTTGTTAATTGAAATTATAAGTAAATAAATCGATAGAGAATGTGAATTTCGAATCGATTTAAAAAGTTTACAATCTCCAGATCCTACTAATATTATAAATGCGAACGTTTGTGAGAATGAATGTATGGATTTTTGTTAATCTTTCACGTAAAAACTACGGAACGGATTTTGATGAAAGTTTGTTGTAATATTGTTTATATATCCGAGTAACACATAGACTATAATTTATAAATTTTAACACATGTGAAACCGCGGCCACAGCTAGTAATAAATATAGGGTTTATAATTACCGTTGCATTAACGATAGGTGATATTAAGCACTTAGTTTCACGGTTTATCTTAAGATTGGTTTAGTTTCTAAGTAGTTTTTCCGAGAGTAAGTTTCTCCGTGCTAAGCAGGGTACGTTAAGCTATGCCAGTTGCCTACTAGGTGGCTTTAACTCAGACAATAGCAGATCTATATTGCCTCGTACACATCGACACGGTTTCTCTGTTATATGTTCTTTACATATTAATACCGAAAACAGGCGTAAGTAAACTCATACAATATTCATATTTGCTTCCGCCTGGCTTCAGTAGGTATCCTCTAAAATAACAGACCTCAATATACATAACTATATAAAAAAACATAACACAGAAATCAGTAAATCATGTAAACATACAATACCATTAAAGGTACGGAGTTAGCAAGAATTATACGATCCGGAACCACTGGGCACAGTTCATCACAAATTAACTCGCACGATGCAAAGTTACCCCACAGTTACCCCACTCTGATCTTTCCTGAATGTAGCTATCAGTAAATATGTAACATTTACAATTAAAGACCATCACAGTAATATAGAATGTCACCGAAAACATAAACGCGGTTATTCATAAACTTAATTTATTTATTTAAGTCCACGTTGCAAACACGCATGCTATTATAAGGATACGTAACGACGCCAGCACATCAGCCTACCCCAATCTGTCAAATTTCCCCAATTGAAAGTGAACCTTATGCGTTTGTGATAAAGTTGAAAATATTTAAAGAAATTTGACAGTTAGGGGTAGTTGGATGTGCTGGCGTCTGTACATACTTAAAAATAATAATGCCAAAAACACTTAAAAATAACCAGAGCATTCGAATTATGCATAATTAAAGTTAATTACAATGAATTAATTAATAAAATGCAATAATTTCAAACAGAAGCCATTCATCGTCGAAACAAGACAAACCGTAATATTAAAAAACAGAACAGAGGTAAATGTTAAAACTACAAAACATACACAATTAACAAAATCCATGTATCGAAAATAATGTAAAATTAAATAAGAGTCTAAGGATAAATCTAAAATACAAAAATAATCGAAATATAAAAGATTAAATCGTAATAAATTATATAATATAAAGTGAGAAATATGCATTATGCAAGTTGGTATGTCAGAATATTTTTCTTAAATTGGCTAAATGTGTCCGAGAGTATGAAATATTCTTTAGCGTCATTATTATACTGGGTCGGGAGCCTTTTGAGTGGGAGGTTTTTGCAAGATTGCTTCCATTAAATTTTGAGAAATCTGGCGTTTTAGTATTTTTTTAACTACCCACTATGGAAACTAATCCCTTTGTCGCGGGGTACTTTACAAACATATAATAGACGGGCCCAAATGACATCCAGACTCAGAACAACTATTTATGGGTCACACAAATAGTAATCTGGCGCGGGACTCGAACCCGCGACACGAAGCAGCGAGGTGACTGTCTTAGCCGCTGCGCCACACGTGCAGTTTATCGTTAGATTAATTTAGTAGGTGTATTAATTATGTTATTACTGTAAGTTTTTTACATTTTGCCTTGATTCTATTCGCATCTATTCTGGCTTATCGGTATTAAAGTGGACATTCATGAAGTTATTATTAGAGTAGACCGTATTTTTATGACGACGTTCGAGCGATTATTGTACTACCGGATCCATTGTGGCCTAATAAAGATAATCCGGCGAAACAAATTCAGTACTTTCTATCACAGATTTAAACACGGCCCATTCAAGACGATCCAGTGAAACATACTCGATATAGACGCAAATTTCGGTCGGTTTGGAAATGTAGTTTGTTATATAGGTTCGTTATGATTTTTAACAAACATATTCTGGTAAAATAATTGGCAGTTGGTATATAAATCTTTAAAAAAAAGAATCTTAAGGTATCGCGAATCCTAGACTATAAATAGCTTTAACTGCTTATTTTAGTAATATGAAGATAGTTTCTATACCAGCAGCTGAACTCCTTAAGAAGTATCCATAGGACATTATGTGGTGAAAACCTTGGAATTGCTTTACCAGACACTTGTTTTACTCTCCATCTTGCATAGGAATCTGAATTTAAAATGAGAACTTCATTGTAATGTTGAGTCTTATGACACTTCCAAGAATTGTTGAGGGAAATCTAAATTATCCAAATCTAATATTTCCCCATTTAAAGCAACGGTCGGTTTAACATTAACTACATTTAGCAGTGAGAATTTGATATTGGTTTCCTCGCAGTACAGGACATTATTAAGAAATAAAAATGGGCCCATAACAGATCCTTGAAGCACTCCCAAAAAATCCGATCTGTTTGCCATGCAATATAAATAATCCCATTCATGTTAAGGTCCTGAAATATTTAAAGGTGTTTTCTTGAGACTTAGTATCATTAAGAACCCGCTTAAAATATGTCTAATCAAAAAATCAAAACAATAAAACCACTCGATATAGCAATAACTTCAAGCCCAATTAGTTTCTTTTATCTTAAATGATAAGATCGGAACTAAAATACTTCCTAGGAGTACATTTAACAATCTTTGAGAATCTAAGTGCGCATTAAGAATCCATTTGTAATAACGAAGGAACAATTTGTCTTATCTTAATGTCTGAACTTGCCGCATTCCTTATGTGTGCTAGTTAGCCCCGTGGTATACTGAGAAATCTCCCAGAACTAATAAGTAAAGACGAAAAGCTCATGTCTAGAGAAGACCTTAAGTGGTAGATAAATATTATGCAAAAAATATCTTTAGAATTCAAAAAACTGCAGAGTGCGAGTTTATAAAATCATACTAAGCCTATACAAAGGGTATTCCTATCTCTTTGTAGTTTTATAGGAGGACAAGCCTACTAAATCCACCAATAATAATTAAAATAGAATCACTGATACCAAAGAATACAGTAAAATTGATTTATTTGTAGAAACTAATGACACGAAGTACAGTATTTTCTGGGCAACTGCGGAGACCTTTGTTCAGCTGTCGAGGCCCTAAGGCTAATATACTGATGATGATGTGAAGTCCTTTTATTTCTTTTTTTTTATTAAAATCATAATTTTTCATAGATCAAACATTTGATATTTATTAGAAGGAAATCACTGTATTTGTTTTTTGTGACGTATTTTATTCTACGGACAATAAACATAGAAGAAGCTACAAAGAATGTAAACAACCATAAACAACACGTCTCAAGACGCGAATAGACCTGAAGTCCTGCACGAACGATCCCGGAACATCTATATTTTATACCCTCTCTCAATGTAGTCCCATCCTAAATGGGAACAGTTCCATTAATGCATAACGATGTTGTTTTTCTTCCAACTTTAATTTACATTTCCTACTTCACATCTCTTTTTGAAAACTTAACTTGAATTTTTAAATTATTCTCAGAAACTTGATACCTGGGGAAGTTTCAAATCACTTTTCCGTCTGGAGCCGGCTCTTTTAATGAAAGAATATAATTATATTGAAATTATACGCGAACGGAACTGTCGTGCGCACTGTACTGTAAAATCTAATGGAAATTATGAAAGAAATACGTAAAGATAATTCGTAAAGGACTAGTTTTGAATATAAGAATAAATATTTAATTTAAAACCTATTTCGTGTAACAGACTTATAAGTTTAAGAAGGATAATTAAGGATAAATTATTTTAAATTAAAACTGACTAAACGACATATAAAATACTTGGCTTTTAGATAAAGCATAATATGCTTTATTATTGCCGGAAAATGTGCTATAGCACATTTTCCGGCAATAAAACATTTCTTAGGAGCAAATTAAATAGATAAGTATATGCAAGCCAGGACAGTTGCAGCCTAAAATGAAACCGTGCAGTATCCTCTAACATTTTTTATGGCCACTTTTCACTGCAGACTATTGAACTTAGGTCAACAGAGTGATGGAATAGAAAAGGGCCCCTATGTTTGCGCGCACACTCTACATCGATACTGACCGCCATGGGTGAAATTCGACCAAAAGGACATTATTATTTATATTTTACTAGATGTGGCCCGTGGTTTTACCCGCGTTTAACTTAATAAATTAAAGCCTATGTGTTAATCCAGGGTGTCAGCTTAGTCCGCACCAAATTTTATTATAATTTGATTTGATTTGAAAAATCAATCTTTTTAAGGTATATACTTGAATCTACTCGTAAATACGTCTCCAGAAAGTTTGATTCATTGGAGTAACTATAATTCGCGTTATTGTTCTATTTGGATATGTACGATTCTCTATTGTTGTAGTAATTTAAGAATAACGTGATCTCAATTTGGTTTCTGTTATGTTTTATACGTTGTGTAAAAAGATTAAAAGAACTAAAATAATCGCTCCAAGATGCGAAGGAGTTACAAACATACACACTCACCAACTTTCGCCTTTATAATATTAGTGTGATAGAGTTGCTCAAATGTTGTGCGACCAAGTGTTGCCTGAACGTGCATTTATGATTAAAACATTATCTTATTAAGGATTCTATTGCTATTAAATAACGATATTGTGAGCTCTCCAGAATCTAAACGAGATTTTGTAGTCTATTGTAGTAATCATAAAAATCGTTATAAAAAGTTGCGGCAATCCCTATTTTCCACGTTTAGGTTTACGCAAATAACCTGAATTAATTACAAATATTAGATAAATATATGTGAATTATAAATAATACATATAAAATTGATACGTTAAACACAATATTTTGAAATCATTAAAAGATTCACAAATAGAATTAGCATTTTATATTATCATTAGCGTCCAGAGTTGTTCAATCTGCCCTGTAGGCCTCTGGTAGGGCTTAACAACTTCAACCGGGACCGCCAGCTTAGCGTGTCCTCCAATAAACGGAGGCGCTCAGTAATTAAACCAGTTAGACAGTCACCCTTCTATAGAATGACCATGTGCCGACGTACTTTACCTCTACAATCTCTTACGGATCGGGCAACTAGCTTGAGCATCTTCATTATAACTAAATTTTCGAACGAAGTTCCTTATCGCGCGTTGTGAAAGGGGGCTAGACGGAAAAAAATCTTACGCAAAGTTGTCACGACACTTTTTGCAGCTGTGCGGCGTGCGCATGTATCTCTGTCTGTCTCTCTCTCTCTCTCTTATAGAAAGCAAGCCATATATTTTCATTTCTATTTCGCATTGAACAGTGTGGTGCCGCGACGAGTATTTTTTTTGAGTGTATACAGGTTTTTTGTACATAATAAATAATAAGAAATAACTTCGTTCCATCCGGGTGTCCCTTGACACTTCTCAATTTTTTTAACTAAGTTTTTACATTATAACTAAATTTTAGGACAAGACCGGCAGATGTGGAGATCTTTGGAGGGAGGCCTTTGTCCAGCAGTGGACGTCTTTCGGCTTAGATGATGGTGATAGTTTTGGGAAAGCTTGGAACTTTTTGTGTGGAAGTCCGAACCACCGTCAGCCGATTAAATTTTTTTAACTTTTGCATAAAATCGGATTCTTTTTATGTACAGAAGTATATCTACTTATTTATTTATTAATTTCTCTCCTTAACATCTATCATTACAGGTCAATAGTGTTGGTATTAAAATTATAAAATCCTTATTGAACAAAATTTTTGACTAATTACTCATGCAACTAACTACCTTTACCAGGATCTTTACGAATTCACTCAAATTACATGAGAATATATCCACTTTTTCGTGTACCTTATTAATTAATCTAATTGCTCGGGTGAGTGAGGTTTTTGCCATTAGATTGGTCCTAGCCACCGGTACGGCAAGCAGTTGTGTACGCCGCCTTTTCCAAACTTTTTTTTTTATAACAGTAGTAACTTATATAAGTGGTAAAATAAATAAGCATGTAAATTCATAGATGAAAATTTAAACCAACAAAACAACTGTTACAAAGCTTACTTCGTTATAAAGCTTACTCAATTAAGACCACATAAACCTACATCTGTAATTAAAATGATCACTTTCCTTGTCGGAAGTGTTGAATCATGTTCACCTTAGTTGTTGGCAAGTTCAAGATATGTGTATACATCTTTTTATCCAATAGATGTGGTATTTATCTTAAAATAACAATTCTGAATTATTCATACAATAAGTTTAACGAAATTATATTCTGAGCACGTAATTTCAATGTAAACAATGAATGTAAATGTTTTAACGAGTATGATGCTATGTTATATAGACATTATAGCACCATAAATATGTGTTCAGTTTTAGATTTAACTGGAAGACTGGCTTATTTTCTTCCATATATTTTGTGCGCGTTGAGTTTGTTCTCCTACGCACTATGCGGCTAGCCGCAATGCGGCCAGCCGTGCAGCTGACCATTCTCAGATTGTAAGAGGCAGTAGTTTTAATTCGCACTGTGATGCGGCAGCCAGTCAGCAATTGATTGCTGACGGCTGTCCGCATTCCGGCTAACCGCATAGTGGGTAGGAGGCCTTATATTAATCCATTTCTAAAAGCATATACCTATATACAATATATATATATATATATAATATTTTATCCTTGTCAATTATCAATCGTAACTGTGTTACTTAGTAGCATTGTTTTTTTTTATTTACGCAAAAAAATTACACCACTTTCATGCCAGAACACAAACAATAGCGTAGCAGTTACCTACATGTTAACACCGCATATTAATAATAAGAGATTTTTTTTAGTAAGTGACAATATAATTTTTAATCCTTCTAGTAAAAAAATAGATTAAATAGATAAAAGAAAATATAATCATTGCAATATGTATCCAACTTTCATGTTTTATCAATTTTTTAAACTAAAATCTACTAAACTGTTGAATTTTCTGATCTAGACCAGGTAAACCTATTAACTGTTGGTTTAAATATACCTGGCCTGTGTGAACGGTACAACCGGAAGGAGAAGACATTGCAAAATATTCTCGGACCAATCCGGTGATGTTCTCAAGTAAAGTCAGGTCAGAAGTACCCTAAACCGGTGAGCATCTATGAAGAATATAATGACCGTAAACGAGGCATAAGAGGTGTGCAAAGATCGTGACATATCGAAATCCACGCCTGTTTCTCAGAGGGTAGACACCCTCTGAGAAACAGGCGTGAGAAAGTTCAATTTATCTCAGCTATTAAAATGGAGATCAATTTGATTTAACGATTGATTAAGTCATTTTTAACCTTTATTTATTTGAACGCCATTTAAGAAATCGATGTTTGCCGACTTAGCCGGTATAGCCCCAGGTAAGGCATAGCGTTCATTTGCTCAAAAAGCAGCCTGACTGGGAAAGTACCTCCACCTTACAGAAGACATTCCTTAATAATAACATTAATAATTTTAATGTTGTGTTTCCGAGTGTCAGTAAGGTCGCCAGAGCTCATTGGGGTGGGGGGAAGGGTCAGCAACACTTGTTTGCTTTAAAGGCCGGCAACGCACCCGCGACACCTCTGGCGTTGCGAGTGTCCATGGGCGGCGGTGATCACTTACCATCAAGTGACCCACTTGCTCGTTTGGCGTCCTCTGATATAAAATAAAGGAGCATTAGCACCTAATACAGTCGTTTATAGCGTTAGAAAGAGTGGTGCGATTGAATAGGGAGGGAACCGCGATGATACACGTAAGCTTAAAACTGCTGAAGTCTGGGACAATCAATTGTGGGGTCAATGACTTTACATTAAATTGGCATATGTCAATAATTTCGTGCGGGGAGATAATAAAAAAAAAACAGTATTATTTTCCATACAGTTCATAAAAAACATGATATCGTTGCCTCAGATTGATTGATAAGCAATGCATAATCGAACTTATGGAAGCTTGGTAGGTACAGACGCTAGCACATCAAGCTACCCCAGTCAGTCAAATTTCCCCAATTGAAAGTGAACCTTATGCTTTTGTGATAAAGTTGAAAATCTATAAAAGAAAATTGATAGATTGGTGTAGATGGATGTGCTGGCGTCTGTACAACTTAAATATAAGTTACAGTCGGAAAGTGGCAAAAATCAACCTGTATATGCCCAGCAGGTCCGTTAAGAGATTCGAAAACAGTTCAGTCATAATAGTCGAAGTACCTACACATAATTCGCTTCAGGTAAATATTCTGAAATTAAGATGTTATACAAATTTGAATCGCTCAAAAGATTATAGGTGATGTTATGGGTCGGTAGAAGTGTCGTTTCCGTATTAAGACTTTCAAAAGTTTCAAACTACTAAAGCCATTACCAATACATTATTAAACGCACTGAGAATTCATAACTTTCCTAATTTATTTCTGGTCAATTATTTACAGCAATCTTTGAGCGTATCTCATCATATTTAGTATAAAGTTTAAGGTGTCCAAAAAAGAACTCTGTTTTCAAAATGAGTACTTGTACGTATCATGCGCCAAATTAACTCGGGAGCTCTAAAGACACGTAGTCTAAATCTACCCACAGTTGGTAAGGCGCCAGGAATTAAATAGGTGAGCATTTTTATGGCCAATATCGATGTCAGGTTCGATTTCGAACATTAAAGTTTTGATATACTGTCCCATTATAAAGTAAGTGCCTGGATCGAGAGTGTATCATCTAGAAAGAAGGATTTAAGGTAATTTCTCATTTTACGGGAAGAATGAAAAGGGCTAGAAAGCCCATAATCCCGTGTCAGCTCCCCCATAACCAGTGGCTCCAATATATTATATTTATTGGTATATAGTGATATTATAAACAGGAAAGTGGCCTACTACTACGGGCATCTTATTGACGCGACGTCCAATATACTAAGATCGATTATTTGCTGCCATTAAACATTTCTTTAAATTTATAGCTAGCTCCTGACTATGCATTTATGTAGAAAAAACTTCATGTGACTTAATTATGACTGTTCAATAATCATAAAAAGTCAATTTCAAATTACCTAAAATTTCATTTTTTTGTAGTTATAAAGAAGAAAATACGAATCTTTAAGTTAAGCATTGTTTTCTTTTTCCCACGTACGCGTGAAAAGCGAAACCGTCGCGAAACAGTAGAGAATAATCTTAAGGTTAGGTTGTCTGGAAGAGATCATATTTAGTGATAAGGCCGCCAAATGTACAATTTGGTAATGCATCAATAAAGAGTTATCTTATCTTAACATAATTTTACTACCACTGACAATAGTCGGCCAATTAATCTTTTACGACTTAAATAAATAAGTTATCCAATATCACATAAATATTGACTCAATTCACTTACAGCATCCCCTGAAAACCGGTATACAATCGCTAATCTATTGGCACCGGCAAGGAAATAATTACCGCGCCCCTCTCACGCGCCTAATCAACCAACTTTCTACCAACTTAGATGGAGTTCCCTTGCGCGCCGTGTAAATTACTTTGATAAGACGACGTGACCCGACTCTGTGTGAACTTGCCCTTAGTGGTGTTATGTTCGTTTTATGAATGACCGTTTAACACGTTGTGAACTAGTATATAGTTTGATCACAAGCTCCAAGCTCGTAATGAATATAACATAAAGGGACCATATCCTTGAAATGATGAATAGCCCCGAAGGATTAAACCGTTAGGCCCGCCTTTCGCTGTTTTGTTTCGGTCAATCATATTAACCCGTATATTACCCGTATATACCACTTTATTAACGGGCAGCATAGCAGTTAAAATAGAGGGTATGCAATCCGTAATTATATAACACAAATTGATCTCAATAGAAGGTAAACTTGTCCCTGACTATAGGCAAATAACTTAACCCACTAGATCACTTTCCTAACGCACACATAACCTAACTGAATTCATAATTACTGTAAGGTTTTCGATAGCTAACAAAATTTGTATAAAGTAGTAATACAGTAAATGTTAATAAATATTTAAGAAGCATTATTATAAAATATATACAACAAAATATTTACAAACGATATTGCAATTTATTACACTAATATTATAAAGGTGAATGTTTGTGAGTGTGTGACTGTGTGAGTGTGCATGTTTGTTACTTCTTCACGTCTAAACGGTCGATGCGATTGTAATAAGATTTGGTATGGAGTTACCTGACAGCCTAGATTAACACAAAAATAAAAGTGAAAGTTTGTGACTGTGTGAGTGTGTGTGTGTTTGTTACGTCACGTCACGTCTAAACGGCTGGAGCGATTTTATTAAAATTTGGTATGGAGTTAGCTGACACCCTGAATTAACACATATACATACATAGACTCACGACTGTTTCCCAGAGGGGTAGGCAGAGACAACGGATTTCCATTTGTCACGATCTTTGCACACGTCTTTTGCCTCGATTACTGTCATAATATAACACATATGCTATAATTTATAAAGTTTATCGCAGGTAAAGCAGCTAGTTATAGCTATATATTATTTGCTTTTTTTCGATGGGAACTTTAAACGTGACAATAGCAAGCCAAACCCAAGATATCTCTAATAAATAGCCTTTGGGAACATCCTACTAAGTATCTCATTACACGTTTTCTTTGAAACTAGAGTAAAAATCACAGTATTTTCTTAGTAAACTTACCTGTATCAATTTATTTCCAGAAATTACACCAAGATTGTGAGAAATGTCTCTTTAGAATAGAAATCAGGAATCTAACAAAGGTGATTGCCCACTTTTGTCATTTTCATTTTGCTACTTTCATTTTTCACAAAGTTAATATTCTCGACAGTGAACTACTGCGACTTCAGAGGAAAGATGATCGCTTTTCCAATTTAACTTATCTACTCTTAGTGCAACGACGTTTTATGGTCACGCCACAGCAAACGCAGCGGGGGAATTGTTAATAGTTACTGTGGATACTCTATATAGAGTAGATCAAGATAGATCGAGTAGAGAAGGCGCTCAAATACATATAATAATAATGTCCTCCTAGCCGAATTTCGGCCACGGTGGCTAGTCTCAACAGAGATTAGCCATCTGCGCGGGACATATTATAGTGCTCAATAAATGTGTGCGCAAACACAGGACCACTTTCTATTCCATCACTCTCATGATCCGATGGGACGCCTAGCGATACGACCGGAAAGAAGTCAGGCACAGGACCGATAGCTTTACGTGCTCTCCGAGGCACAGGGGTATAATACCGCCAACTCCGGGCTGATGCTGAGAAATTTTTCTTTTTACAGAAAAGTCTCAAAAACACTTGGCTCGACCCAGGATTTGAACCCAGGACCTCGTTATTTGCGGGTGAACACGCTACCGCTAGACCAACGAGGCAGTCATATACATATACACATACACAGATGCTCTTACTGATTCGTAAGAGAGTGTCGAGGTTAAGTATTTAGGCTCGTAGAGCATCAAAGTGGTTTTTCTGAGCGTCTCCGTGCTTCTGAGGGCACGTTAAGCAGTCGGTTCCGGATGTAGTCATTATACAACAGGCGTTAAGCCATGTCGGAAGCCTAATGGGTAGCTTGAACAAGTCTGACACTAGGGTAACCAATGCCCATACGATAAGTAAGTAAGCAGTAAAATCGATGCGTAAAAGGTGCGCCTCCCTGGTGCGCTGAGTCCGGGCCAGCTCTAACACTGTCCTGATGATGATCGCGGATCGATTCAGCACTGCTCTCAGAGGCAAGTCATAAAGTGTGGGATATACGCGTAATTTCAATCTTACTAAATATAGCGTTATTTAATTTAATTATATGTACAGATATTTATTAATCAATTAGTATCGTGTGTGTTATTATTATTTTTTATTATGTTATTTCTAATTATTAATTTTGTTTTTGTATTTTATTATGTTTGTATTTTCTGCCTATGGGTCGCAATTAGTTACCCGAAATAAACATATTTTATGTAGGCATGTTTCACCAGCAAGCATACTATAGTATATAATATGACATTCATATAAAATTAACAGACAGTGAAGTGGTTATGCGGTTCAGCCATGTGGTTCCGGCCCAGAAAGATAACGATGCCACACCATACCATCCCATGGGTGTCCTAAAAGGTGACTTAGGGATACAGCAGTCAGTTGGGCAGCAGCGCCACTTATGAACAGACGCCAGCACATCCAGCTACCCCTATCTGTCAAATCTCTTTTATAGATTTTCAACTTTATCACAATAGCATAAGGTACACTTTCAATTAGGGAAATTTGACACATTGGGTAGCTTTATGTGCTGTCTGTACTAGCTACCACTTAACTGCGGTCGCCAACTCTCATACGCAATGTGAAAATGTTAATGCAGTGGTTAAGGTAGACGCCCAAGAGTTTCGGGTTAAATCCACGCAAAGGACAACTGTCTCGACTACTAAAAATAAATGACTTGTATAAAAATATGGAAAAGTCTATAATTATATTTTATAGATTTTATAATCAAACCTCCACGCGAAAGTTCTTTTATTATTTAATTCGTATGGCTAATCGTATTTTGCACATTAAAAATCCACATAATTATTAAAAACTAGCTGTGCCCCGCGTTAAACTTTATAAATTATAGCCTTAGTGTCAATCCAGCATGTCAGCTAACTCCATACTAAAGTTTATTACATCAGGCCAGCCGTTAAGACGTGAAGAAGTAACGAACTTACACACTCACAAACTTTTATAATATTAGTGTGATTGAGCATGTCAAATGGTTGCCATAGTACGGGCTCTGCCTAGTTTGGAATCATATTTCAGTGTGTTAATGTTACCAAGATTTATACTTATTTTATTTACCTGTTTTTTTTTAGTTGCCCGTGACTTCTTCTACCGATTGAAAACGGGTACCACGAAGTGGTAATTTGAGTTTA
Organism: Pseudoips prasinana; assembly: GCA_951640165.1. Taxonomy (NCBI): domain Eukaryota; kingdom Metazoa; phylum Arthropoda; class Insecta; order Lepidoptera; family Nolidae; genus Pseudoips; species Pseudoips prasinana. Next base: position 15,480,006 of record OX621239.1, read on the forward strand.
GGAAAAAGAAATAAGTCAGCTGGAGCCATATCTGGTGAATATGGTGGTTGCTGGATGGTATTTGTTGAGTGTTTGGTCAAAAATTCGTTCATAATGATGGCCTTTTGCGAAGGCGCATTAACGTGGTGCAAAATCCAAGTATTTTCTTTCCACAAATTTGGCCCTTTTTCGTCGAATTTGCTCTCTTAAACGCCGCATAACGCTCAAATAATAGGTATTCTTCATTTACCGTTCGACTTTCCGGTAAGAATTCAGAGTGCACAATAAACAAAGAAAACAGTCAAAATGACTTTGACTTTTGATCGACTTTGGCGTGGTTTTTTCGGTTTCGGTTCAGTTGGAAGGCGCCACTCCGAAGCTTGTTGACTAGTTTGTTTAATGTTGGGTCGGAATTGACTCGTTCTACCATGTCCTCAGCGACTTTCATGCGATTGAGTTAACTTTAGAAGATAATTGATGTTTTTTATCCTGTAATGATATTCTATAAGGCACATACATACCCAATTTCAACTGTATATGTTTCATTTTTAATAATCCCACAGGTACGGTCGAACACTTTTCCGGTATAAAAATTATGCCTCATTTTCTTATCTTATCTTTGTTGGGGTGTACTTGCGTACAGCACTTCGACCCTTCAGGATCTTTTGTACTATACCCCACTGGTTTTCACATAACATGGTCTGCACATAATCCAGTACGCTTCTTAGGGCCTCATGTTAATCCGAATAATAAACTATTTGGCTAACCAATTTCATACAAATAAACATACATACAAATCGATTTAGTGTTGTAGTAACAAATAATCACACCTCTCACGTTAATAATACATATTGGTTAAATTAAAACTAAATTCTAAAACATATGTTCCTATACACATCCTAATCTAAGGCATTAATATTCATTGTGTAACTCCATATATCATGACTAACGAGTCGAATTAGTTCGCTGTTCACATTGCACTGTGACAGGAAACCACGGGGGTGAAATCTCACTGATAAGATTGCAAGCCTTGAAATAATTCGTGGTGGTATTTTTGAAACTTAATTTCTTTATCCTACGCCAGAACATCAAGCTACCCCAACCTGTCAATTTTTTATAATTTAAAGTGAACCTTATGCTTATGTAATAAAGTAGAAAATCTATAAAATAAAATTGACATATTGGGGTAGCTGGATGTGTTGGCCTCTATACAAGTAATGAGAGGAACTAAATGAGCACTAACATAAACCGAATACGTTTGTAAAACATAATTATACCTAATAGCTAAAATCGAAGAACAATTTCATTAGTTGTAGATATATAGATAGATAAACTCTTTTTTGTACACAATATTATAAAGGCGAAAGTTTGTGAGTGTGTATGTTTGTAACCTCTTCACGTCTAAACTGGATTCTTCTGGATTAATATGTACGCTATAATTTATTATAAGTATGTCAGAAACTACAGACCTACCTTTGTTTAGTGATACCTTCTTCAACCGCAGATAATGTGGTCCGGGGTTCAAACCCGTTATTATCATATGATCCGACGAACGTCTACGTGCTGAACATGGCCTCCTCAAGGAGTAAAGTCCCCAAGAATGAAATTGTGGAGATCCTTAAATCATTACAGGGGGTTTGCCATACACGCGACGTTTACATGGAGGTTGGCGATCGCAGGATGGTGCTCATAGTACTCAAAGATGCTGCCCGTTCTCTAGTAGATACTCTCTTGGGATGACTCCTTCGCCTACCATGTGATGAGATGGAAAGCCAATTTTTGACTGCACGTGTGGCGCAGTGGCTTAAACCGTCGCCTAGCCGCTTCGTGTCCCGGGCTCGATTCTCGCGCCGGACAACTATTTGTGTGACCCATAAATAGATGTTCGGAGTCTGGATGTAATTTGTGTCTGTCTATTATACCTTTGAAAAGTACACCGCGACACAGGGATCAAATTTCATGTAGTGCCAAAACATTTTGAAGTTTAACCGACGAAAAACTTGAAGCAGCCTGGAAACTTAGTTTATTTTGAAAAGACAACGAATGCACTAATAATACCTGCATTGCGGTGGACTTATAAAACATGCAATTCACGAACACAATCACAACCAGACTCACAACAACTATATATAGGATCACATAAATAAATATCCTGTCCAGGGTTCGAACCCAAACCACGAGGGACATCGTGGTGATAGCGAGGTGGCTTCTTTAACCACCTGCAGTACTTAGAATTTATCTTTCTATATATCTACACCTGCGAAACTTTTGGGTTGCTAGTCCATCACATGAACAGGCCTGTTGGTCTAGAGGTTAGTGACTCTGCCTTGCTAAGCCAGAAATCGTGGGTTCGATTCCCGCCCAGTACAAATTTTTGTTTGATGAGCAATCTGTGTATTTAGTAGTATTTAGAAATATGTAAGTATGTTTTTAGTTGTCTGGTTGCCGTAGGACGGACTCTGTCTATTTTGGGATCATATAGCACTGTGTTAGTTGTCCCATCTTGTCAGCCAAAGGACGTCCACTACTGGACAAGAGGCTCCCCAAAGAATGGGGGCATATGCCATAATCACCACGCTTTGGTTCGGGTTGGCGATCACAGTTTGATGGTCATAGTTCACAGAAAAACGCTGCTGTCCGTTCTCTGGTAGGTATTCCCTCGGATGATTTCTACGCCCCCCACGGGATGAGATGGGGTGAGGATATTCTATGCCATCACCACACAGCACTCCTAAGATAATAATATTAATTATAATCATATAGTTCAAAACATGCAATGCATAAATTACTGTCATCATCATCATTCATCATATCAGCCGAAAGACATCCACTGCTGGACAAAGGCCTCCCACAAAGATCTCCACAATTACCGGTCTTACGCTATTCGCATCCAGCTGTTTCCAGCGACCCGCACAAGATCATCGGTCCATCTTGTGGCCTCCTACAAGATGGACCGATGACCCTCTTCCCCCCTAAATTACTGTATTTCGGTAAAATTTCACAGAATATCAAATTTCTTATAGGACATTTACAACTTTTTACAGTACATTTATCTCAGTATTGTATGATTCAAATTAAACTCAACGTAGAACGTTAGGTAAAAGACTCAACACAAAATTAATTACAATTATATAATTAAAATAAGAAACAAGCTTATTCGGCTTATTTTGAAGAGCAAAACAACATTTTTGTTCGTAAACAATATGAAATTAATTAAAATTAAGGTCCTAATCTATCTTCTAATTATATTTTGGTTGTAAACCGAGGGTTTAGGAATGCAATAAGCTTTTTATGCTTAATTTTCGGTTATGGGCTGTTGTTATACGTCCGACAGAAAATACGGGTGTTATAAAGCCTACTTTTACTGTCTACTCTGCAGCAGCTAAGACAGACGCCTCGCCGCTTCGTGTCGCGGGTTCGAGTCCCGCGCCGGACAACTATTTGTGTGACCCACAAATAGTTGTTCTGCGTCTGGATGTAATTTGTGCCCGTCTACATATTATATGTTTGTAAAGTACCCCGCGAGACAGGGATTAGATTCCCTAGTGAGGGAGTTGTCTATTTCAAAATAAAAAGAAAAAATAAGATCCATCGGTAGTAAGTTCAACCGCATATAAATATTGCCTCGTTTAAGTCAATGGATTAAATTACGGGTCGGGACACATAATGATATTGAGATTATTCTGTTACAGAGTTCTCAGTATCAGCACGGAGTCTGGAAGTTGACGGTATTACACCTCCGTGCCTTGGAGAGAACGTTAAGCCGTCGGTCTTAAACCTGACCTCTTTCCGATCGTGTCGGCTAGGCGTCCCATCAGATAATAAAAGTGCGCTTGTGTGTAATATGTCCTACACAGACGGCTAGTCATCATTGAGACTGACCATCATGGCAGGGTTTGAACCAAAGTAAAGTAAAGTAAAATACGCTTTATTGTACACCAATACATAGCATAATAATTTAACATAAAGTTTGTGGTCTATCTGTAAATAATATTCACGTGTAGTGCAATGGTCAAGATGGCATCGATGGCACCTTTGCGCACTAGTGATTCGGGTTCGATGTCCGCGCTTATCAACTATTTGTGAACCCAATTTATAGTTGTTCGGAGTTTGGGTACGCATTATGTTCGTGATTTTCAAGATTCGAAAATCCACGATATATAAAATCATTTCTATAGTGCGGGCGTTGTCTTACCAAAATATCGTAGTATATGTATTATAAAACATCGTAGCTCGTAGCTAAGTTGCGGGCCTGATGGCGCGGTTGGCAAGTGCTTGCTTTTCACGCCAGAGGTCGTGGTTCAGATTCCCACCCAAGACAGATACCTATTTGTGTGCATGGACATGCTTAGTTAGGAATCAGGTGGCCGTGTGTAAATACTAATAATAAAAGATTATTTATTCATACACTAAGTCCCAATAAAAATAAAAATCGATTACAAAGGATTATACAAAATCATAATGACCTACATATATAGTATAAAATGTCCCAAGATATTATATGAAAGTAGCAATATCACTTTGCGAATCCAACTCCAGAGCTCTGCTACAGTTGATTATACTAACTCTAAGTCAACAAGACAATTGTATCATTATTAGGTACCATGTTTAAACATATATATTTATATGATATGAAGACTGATATCAGACACTCGACGGTATCGGTGCTCGTGTCTAACGGAATCTCACGTATTCTAAGGAAATTGGATTCTCCAATGACGTTTGCATATATACATATACATACATAGCACATGCCTTTATCAGTAAGCAAGTATTTGTAGATGAAGGTATTTGTACGATACATGTATACTTTATTGTATTCGTACTGGGGGAATTGAATTGTAGCGAAGAACGGAGCTATTTTGTTTCGACAATTGTACGCTGAGTAAAAAAAATTGATAGTAAATAACATAGGTGTATATATAGGTTCGAATATGAATATGCCTATGTAAAAGTAATGTCGGATAAATACCAGTGTACCTATAGATTATGTTCTTGATTACGTTACGATTATTTTCTATTTTATTGTATTTACTGTTTTAATAAGTTAATTAGTATTTATTGAATTTGGAAGCTTGGATATAATTTATTTTTATTCAACTTTGTACGCTGTAGTGGCAAAACATGACTGTATATTTTAAAACTTGTTTTGACATCTTGCATGCACATGTATGCACACTTATGTTAATACAAATAAAACTCTCTCTTTATTTATGTATTTACATTCTTAAGTAGTAAATGTACTACATAAATACATACTAACCGTCCCGGTAAAGGTTGTCCTCGCCTGACATTAAAAAATAAACCTGAAATATGATCGGAACCCATTCCCGCTAGCGGACCCCAGCTAGCCTATAATATTGTAAATATAAACCATTAAGGGACCCAGTCAAATACTCACAAAAATATCATCAAATCGGTCTGGCTGTTGCGAAGGACTGCAGACACATTGTTATATCATCAAAGATGGTATTATATACGGATTTGATTTGTTTGTGACGTTTTAACTTTTTTATTACACGGGTAAACTTCTCATGGCTGAAATAAACAAAAAAACATCTAAATCAGTCAATGATGTATATGTCTTCAAAAAACCTTACCATACATAATTTATGGGAAAAGAATTTTGTACTTATTAGCAGAGGCCGGTCTAAGAATTAAAAAATATAATAATCGGTACAACTTTGTTCTTGAGTTATGAATGGTCTAACTACTGACTTTGTTTTTATATGTCCATAGATGACATAGAAAACCCACTGGTTTTTATCATGGTCCAGTGCGAATAATATTTCTAACAATTGTAAATGTTATGGACCAAGTGAGAAATTGGGCATTATACATAATGACCGGTTATTATGAAAAATTCCCAATATGAGAGTGCAATTTAATAAGAATTATTCAAATAATCAAATTGACCGGGCATTATACATTTCTTTATTGGCCACGTGATCAATTTTCTAATTTTATAACTAAAATGAGATAGATTGTAACAAAGGAATTCGTCTTTTTACTACGTCTAATAGTCTATAGAAAGCGTCAAGTAAAGATCAACAATTATATTAATTTGTCCTTTTTCGTTATATATTGCCACGTAATTTATTAAAAAAAGGAAATTATTTGAGTTAGGTTAGGTTAGAACTGTGACCATCTAGCGCGCGAAGGCGAGCGTGCGAAGCGAGCGTGCCGTGGCAGCGGCCGCCGAACTCTAGATAGACAATTGTTGGTGAAGATTGATGGATTTTTTTTCAATAATCCCATTTTTTAGAGCTATGTCAATTGTTCAGGTGACATACAGTGCAAAACTAAACAAAAACAATAGCGCTTGAAGTCCGCCGCTCGATGCGCACGCTGAATGGCGGTATCTGATTGGTCAAAGCGTGCCACACCATGCGTGCCTACCTCCCCGCCCTCACACCGCGTTATATTTAGCTTTATTAACAAATTGCCCAATTATCATGTAGCAATTTAATAATGACCGTGCAATGTGACAAATAATGAAGTTAAGACAGGATTAATCACTTAGCCCGATAGAGCTAGACATTATATATAATGGTTGTACATTGTATATAATGCCCGCATTAATCACCTGATCCATAACATATATAAATCGCGATAATGACTTTAGGTTAGAATGAAATTAAAGACAGCTCAAATCGAAAGATGATAACCATATAATATATTCCATTTATAGCATTAGTTTGAGATAATAATTTATCTTTCTATCTATTGCCTGTGCTAAGCCGGGGCCTTTCGTTAGTGTTATCATATTGATGTGTCCAGACATGGCAATGCAAAACTTGTCACGCTATCACAACAATAACCAATCATAGCGCTGGATTCTCATCGAGTAGGTACTAGTACTCGCTCGTAATTTTTATTTTTTCCTAAGTTGTAGATACGTCTCTAAACGTTAAAATTTAGATTGCTACAGTGGCGCCATTTGTTATTTAAACTTTAGGTTATCAGTATTATATGTTTTGTAATATTGTCAAATGACTATTTCTTTCAGTGGTAGATCATTATATGTGAACATTCTTATGTAATGACCTAACACAAAAAGAACTGAGTTAGTCTGTACAAACGCCAGCACTCTGTCAAATTTCCCCAATTGAAAGTGAACCTTATGCTTATCTGATAAAGTTAAAAGATATTAGACAGATTGGGGCAGCTGGATTTGCTGGCGTCCGTAAATTTCGGATATATGGTAAGTTATAGTTCTACGATAGTAGGACGATATATTTACATATTTTAGGGGTAAGAACTGTGTACATAAACCTGAGGTATTTAGGCTCTCCGGAACTAATGGTTTAGCTTTTAACCGAATTTATATCGAACTAGCTGACTCGGCGAACTTGGTACAGCCTCAGATTCAATGTAAAAAATATTTTTTATTTACTTGGTGAATTTGGGGGCCAAAATAGATCCAAAACAATAAAGATCAAATCGGATCAGGCTTTTCTGTGTAATAAATGGTATATACAATATATAAACAACTTCAAGCGCTCTAAGAAAAATAATAACTATGTGAAATATATTAAATGAGCATTCATATGAGAAAACCTATGGTATCAATTTAAAGATAAATAATAACGGTTTCTCGTAACCTAAAACAGTATCAAATATGTTTTAATAACGTTTTGTGTCCAAATTCGCGAGAAATAAAATCCTAATTCCAAACATTACACTTAATACCTCTCGTAGAACCCACCCAACAACAAACAGTGGGTACGTTTCTAAGCCCAGACCCATGTGAAGTTAACACATTTATAAAAAATCTAAAAAACAAAAATAGCTGTTGGATTGACGAACTACCACACATCCTCTTCAAGAAATGCCGCTCTACATATTAATTAGTCAATCGTTCCATAAAGGTAATTTCCCATATGACTTAAAAATGTGTTGTTGTCCTCTCTTCAAAACTCTTTGAAAGGGCTATGTGCGACCGCGTATACACTTTCAGTGAGAACTATAAACTATTTCATGAGTATCAAAAATGTTTTTCGTAACAACCGGTCTACAGCCTTAGCAATTTATAAATGCGTGCCTTTAATATCATAAATAATAAACTCTTGGCTATCGGAATTCTATTAGAAATGACTAGGGCTTATGACTAGATACACTTTACTATACCACTAAAAAAATATATGACATAGGAATATGCGGAAAGGCTCATGACTGGTTTAAATCTTACCTACAAAATAAAAAATAACTCGTGGAACAAATACACTTTATTTAACCCGCAACAAAGGAAATAACATACGTTCGCTCCGATAGTAAAAATATAACTGCATCCATAACGCAAGGCAGCGTGACAGGATGTTTGTTGTTTCATATTTACATAAACGACCTGCCAAATATAATAGAGGGGCCGTGCGTCCTATTCGCATACGATATTTCCTTATTGACTTCTAGTCAAACCGACCTAGCCACAAACCATACATTATAATTCCATCTTCAATAAAATATCGTCATTTATCCTGACATGACCATTGAGAACAATCAACTTATGCCGTAAATCGGGTTATAAAACTTCCTAACTAAAAAATAAAACATTAATGTTCGTAAAATCGGCGAACGCATCAAAAATGAACAGGAAACATGTCAAGATAGTAGTAGTGGTAGTAAGTTAGTAGCCATTATGTTAAGTTTGAGTTGCAAGTTCTACTTTTCTATCGATTTCAAACACAGAAGCCCCTCAATTCGCGTTGTATTATTTTTTTCACCAATTGCTCCGGCATTTTAGAAACGATTCACGTGTTTATTGATTGTAGAGAGGAAACTTGCGAGGTGGTCCCACAAAAAGCCATTGATTTAAGCGCTAAGCTTTAAACCAGCGTGAATAAGATAATTTCGTTCAAGCGCCTATATTGTTTTCCATTCATTTGTATTATGCGCTCTTCCTTAATACTTATGCCTATCTTAGGAACATCATAAGTACTAACTAGTTACTGTATAATATTTGCTACTAGCCGTGCCCCGCGGTTTTATCCGCGTTAAACTTTATAAATTATAGCCTATATGCTAATCTAGGGTAACAGCTAACTCCATACCAAATATTGTTAAAATTGCTCCAGCCGTTTAGCCGTGAAGAAGTAAAAAACATACACATTTATAATATTAGTGTGATTATAATCAAACTAATAGATGCGTTTCGAAGAAGTAAATACAGTAGATACGTATCTATATAGTTTCTTACTTTACTTTACTAAACCATCTGTCTGTTCAAAATTATATTTGTTTATAAATTGATTATTGTCAAAAAAGGACGTGTGATGTCTAGTCTAGACCAGATTCTTAAGCATTTGATAATATTTTGTCAGATGTTTAAGAATGTGGTATATTCCTTGACTAGATAGTCAGCATATTTTACATGTATACATATGGAGAAAGCTTTCTGTTGAATGCCCTGGAACTGATTTTAGTTAAATGTTTCATAAGTTACTTATTTGCGATACTAGCGATGAAATCTTCAATTCATTGCCACTTCTTACACTCGTTTTACACAAAATAAAACTCGCAATTCATCCTAACGAACTAAACGAGCGAAAACAAACATCAAAACATCCAGCAAAGAGTCCACGACTTGTTTATTTTATTTTCCGTTCAAGAAAACACAAGACTCCAAAGTTCTACATCTGGGACGGTCCACCAACGAAATCTCCACTTGAACGTTGCTTAAAACAATTTCCTTCTATCAAAGTTGAACGAGTAGTTTTTATTTGTTCACATCACGTAGGTCCCTCGAGTTGTTGTGTTAGTGACGCTATAAGCGAATTTACTGGAGTTTCTTTTGTATAAAATGGCGCTGCACCATGATTTGGTGGATGACGAATTACTGAGGCGTTAAATTTCATAAAAAATGGCAATAATATTTGTTTTTAATATATTGACTATAACGACATAAAATTTCGAACATAATTATTTTATATTGTGTCAGTGCCTACCAGCCAATCGGCCAGTATTTTCAAGAGACAACTTTTTGAGATAAACCTTTCATGTCATTGCAGGTAAAAATTAAATAGAAATAGCACTTATTTTGTTTTACGTATTTAAACCTCAAGAGAAAATTAAATTGGCTTATTGCTGAAAAATGGTAAGGAAGATGGTATAAGTATTAGTATAGTTCGACAAGGATCTTTATGGACGTGGCTGAAAGTGGAACTAACACCGCCATCTTGTAAAGTGTCTCTTTGACAGTTCTGCCGCAGCTTGCTTTGCTAACTGCTGTTCCTACGTTTATTATTGTAATATTTCGTTTAAAACACTAACAATATGCTAAAAGTGATAAAAAGTGGTGTCAGGGAAGGAGTCCTAAAGGTTAAGGAGATTTTCATGAAAGAAAAACACAGTGAAGGCTTGATAATTCCATTTGAAAAAGTTAACGAGCGAGTTGCCGCTCGTAGATAAATGTTACCATGCTTGATTTTTAAAGTCACACCCGTGTATTGGTTTTACGTATGAAGGTTTCATTAATGTAGTATGAAGTAATTTGAATGAAATATTAATTTAGAAATAAATTCATTTATAAAGATAAAATGATTGTTTTATTCCCTTGTGCTATTAAATTATATTTATAACAATAAATCGATAATATATGGGGTACCCTATAAACTTTTAGAGTTAGATATTCCTGGGAAATTATTCACACACGGCCATCTGATCTGACCCCAAACTAAGTATAGATTTTACTATGGAAATCAAATAGCTGATATACTACTTTTGTAAATACATACCTAAACACCTGGACACGGGAGAAACAGCCATGTTAATGCACACAAATATCTGTCCTGAGTTGGATTAAAAATACCAACTAAGCCAACTGGCCCGTCAAAGTTATAGAATACAATTGATACAAAATACAAGGGATACAGTCTATTGCCATTGTTAAATTTTCCCATAATGTTAGGGAAATTTTCTTAAAATCAACCCTTGTTGCCATAGTGTCGCCCTCCCGCAAATGTTAATCACGTTCATAAAGATTCTTGTCCCACTGTACTTTCAAAGTTAACGTCAGTTAGAATCCAGCAAACAAAGTTAGATTACAAGGTCAATACTAAAGTTGAGTCGAGATGATCAACCAGACATTAAAATTAAAGTAGAGGGAAACCTTATTTTCTACTACTTTTGTATAACAAGAGTGGTTATTAGCCTTATAACACGTGACCCAATACAATGGCATACAATAAATGTGTTTATTTTTTCTGTTTCTGAAACATAAACATGAAGAATAAATATCATTCTGTAGTAAATCACATAGCTAAGGCACTTAATTTTTATTTCAATTTTTTTTTGTTATGTGTCACTATTATAAAATTTATGCGCATGCCGTGACACCTTAAAATGTTGTGCATTTAATTACAATTTAATACTTAATAATCTAGACGTAAGAAAAGGTTTTATATAACCTTAGGAGTCAAAGAGACAAATTTACTATAAAGACATTTTTTCCACTCAAAAAACGTTTTGAACAGTTTTCGAGCTAAATTGTTAGTCATTCAGTAGAAATTAAGAGCACAAGAATAAAAAAAAAAGTTTTTAATGATATGTTTAACTAGTGTGATAAGCGTACAATTCAACAATGTTTATTCAGTCTATGTTCGTAACCATGTAAGAATTAAGGACGACTAGAAATGACGCATATCCACGCGTCAGTCTGTCTTATGCGGATAGCTTTTGGAAGCGTGATCTTAGTGGCCCATCTGCAAGGTACGTGCTATCCCCCGGGGTAGTACGACTGGGCGGATCACGTCGTGACCCTGCCTCTACCTACTGCGTTATTGTTACTTAATATATCCTGGATGCGAGTTATTTACCTACGATATTGACCTTTCAGCCACACACCACTTGTTATTGGGTGTGATGCCGTGACTTTTGATCTTATACCTAAATACCAAATAACAACGCTCTTACTACCGACGCGTGGCATAAGATATGAGCTTATAGGATGGTTACACAGCATTTTTGCTTCGATATAGGTACATTGTTTTGGTATGTATTTTTGTCTTATGTGATTGGACTGATTATCTACCCAAGTTCTTCTGACAAGTAATCGATGATCCTCATTCCATCGTCTTTGAGCATTGAACAGAAATGAAAAATTAAATTTTAATTTATAAACAATATAATAATACCCTGGGATATTATTCACACACGGCCATCTGATCCCAAACGAAGCAGAGCTTGTACTATGGAAACCAGAAAACATATTATATATATATATATATATATATATATATACATGATATACTACTTTTCTTTTGTAAATACATATAGATGATTACACCCAGACTCAGGACAAACAGACACAAACATCCTGGGTGTGAAATAAACCAACGAGCTGCGGTTCGAAAGGCAAGCATTTACCAACCATACCGTCTTTATATCTGTCCACATTCATTAGTACCAGAATAACACTAATCACAGCACTGAAAAGATATATATACAAATCGATTATTAATGAATTATTTTATTATGTAGCTCACATATACTTACCTCTGTGACGAACGTGTGATTAGACTGCGTTACACTATAAATATTATTGTGTAACTCAGTCTGATACGAGCCGAGCACGCGAAGCAAGCGTGCCGCGGCAGCGGCAGGTGAAGTGCCAGAAAGCCAATCGCTTTGTAGGACAAAGGTTAATTTTATACGGAAGCGACTATCAAATGGGTGAATTGCCCAAGCAAAAAAAATACACGGCAAACCTAAGAACGGTAATGCAATATGCTGATTTTTAATTTTATATATTTTTTCTCAACAAAGTAGTACTTCTCTACCTTGACAAAAAAAATCATAGATTTCTACCCTCTATTAACCAAAAAAAAATATTTACAAAGTGTTATTTTATCATCACGGTGGCCTGTCCTGAACCCAATTCCGCGCATAAAATATCTTCCCCTGCAAATATATTCGTACCTACTATGGATTTAAATCGATAATGTTATCATCAAATTATAATATATTTGGTCAAATAAAACTATTTTTGTTTGTTTATCTTCTTTCTCGTGGATTTGACAGCCAGTAAATTTTTGTCTGGAAAAAAGTTATCATTTCAGAGGACGATAAGTTTTAGTAGAATTGCCACGTTAACATTGCGTTGTTACGCCCCTCTAACCTTTCCTCACTTCGGATCAGTCCGGCTCAAGCTCGCCGCTAAAGCACCGATCCCAACGTCTTGTAGTTTCCCACCAAAAAAGTTAGTTTATCATTTCAGTAATATGGGGACAAAAATAGTTTCATTTCGGAGGCTGTTATAACTCGTGCTAGATTCGTTTAATTTGTTTCAAAATTGTGAATTAAATTCACCGTAAGTACTGTTTTGTTTGAGTAGTGTTCATATTTTTTTAATAATTTTATTTCGGTGTTAAATGTGGAAAAACCTCTATTTTATCATCTCGGTGTTATCATTTCAGTGGATTCGGTGGACTGTTATACCAATTACCGTCCACCGAAATGAAACGTATCTCCAAAATGATAAAACCATAAAGTTTTAGAGATCCTTGTGTCAAATACGAAGTCATAGTTTTGTAATGTACTTTTACCTAGAGTGTGGATTAGATTATTCGGGTGTATTTGTTGTGTATTATTTGTGTTTAAGATATACATACATGTATATATATACTTTAGATACAGCAGATCTGACCAAATCCCGTGTTCATGCCTGCTTGATGAAACTATACCAATGCTTCCAACAACTATGTTACCTATATTCTGGCAAATAAACATTTTCATTTCATTTCATTTCACTTGAGTATGTTTCGCCGGACCGTCTCAACTGGGCCGTGTTGAAACCGGTAGTAGATGAACCGGCTGAGTTTATTTCGCTGGGTCTTCTCAGCTGGGGCGTATTGAATCCGGTAGTAGCATTAAAGCGCGACCGTCATTTTAAACACAAGGTCAATTATAATAATAATACTGAATTCATACCTTAATATAGACAGAACGTTAGTAAGTTAAACTTATTAAAGAAGACTGATGATTATAATAATTAAAGTAAAGAAGTGCTATGTTGTGATAAGTAAAGAAGACTTGTTCAATAGGTACATATCTAAATTAAAAACCCATATTTATAGTCGCAATAAGAGACTGATTAGTGATTTTGAGAAATAATTGTGTGATTTAAAGTAACATGATGAAAAAATAATCTTTTTAAGCTACAAACTCGAAAGATTGTTTTACTGTAGTAACTATAATTCGCAATTATATATAAGTAATTCGGTAGAACAAAGATATATAATGTATACTAATAACGCTAGCATGTATATCTATGTACATATGTAAATAATGACCTCCTAGCCGAATTTTAGCCACGGCGGCCAGTCTCAATAGAGGTTTCAGATTAGGGGTATATTATAGTGAATAAGTATGTGCGCAAACACAGGAGCACTTTCTATTCCATCCCTCTCAATGATCCGTTGGGACGCCTAGCGACACGCCCGGAAAGAGGTCAGGTACAGGACCGACGGCTTGCCACCTCCCAGACTTCAGTCTGATGCTGAGAATTTTTTCTTTTTACAGAAATTTTGGTTTTACGGAACAATACCAAAATCACTTTTTGGCCCGACCCGGGATTTGAACCTAGGACCTCGTTCTCTGCGGGTGAACACGCTTTCGCTAGACCAACGAGGAAGTCCTATTTTTTTAATAATAATAATAATATGTTGGGACAATGTCACTAAGATCATCCTAGCCCCATACTAAGCAAAGCTTGTACTATGGGTACAAGGCGACGATATACATACTTATATAGATAGATAAATACTTAAATACATAGAAAACATCCATGACTCAGAAACAAATATTCGTGCTCATCACACAAATATTTGCACTTACCGGGATTCGTACCAAGGACCACCAGCTTCGTAGGCAGGAGCAACAAATCAAATCATTAGTAGTATACAAATAGTTTATAGGAAGCGTGGGGTGACGATGACGCGAGTTTCACGCTTTTTGTTCAGCCAAAAATGGCTCAACGCACCTAAAGAAGAACACTCGGTGCTAGACAACAATTAATTTAATTGCCCTCGCAAATTGGGTTCCAAAAACACGTTATATAAACTACATTATATATACTTAACGTATTTTATCAGCAGTTTTGTATTTACTTAGACAGTGTCAATAGCGGTCTGGAGCACGATGTATATGTACATCTGGAGCACGATATATGTATATATATAATTAAAGAATTGTTTTTTTTTTTTTTTTTTTATGTCACAGGTCGGCACACGAGCAAGTGGGTCACCTGATGGTAAGTGATCACCACCGCCCATAGAACTCGCAACACCAGAGGAGTCGCGGGTGCGTTGCCGGCCTTTAAGAGTCAGCAAACAAGTGTTGCTGACCCTTCCCCCACCCCGATGAGCTCTGGCGACCTTACTCACACTCAGAAACACAACATTAAATTATTAATGTTATTATTAAGGAATGTCTTCTGTGGGGTGGAGGTACTTCAAGCGAATGAACGCTGTGCCCTACCTCTCTTGTAAAAATATAAATTTAAACTGATGTCCTCCAGGCTAATATTCGACCACGGCGGCCAGTCTCGATGGAGACTTAGGCCGGCGCCACACTTGACGGAAATTACGTCGCGGATCTTTTGCGACGGAACGCCAATACATGTAATTGCATATAAATTACAAATAGCGCGGCGAACCGCTCGCTCTCTGCGTCTGCTCCGTCCTCCGCGCACCGATCTTCCGTCGGCGTAAGATCGGCAACGTCGCATTCCAAGCATTTATATGTATCGCGCCACATTCGGCGGAGAACTCCCGGCAACGGCGCCCGCACAGGATGTTTGACTCCGATATTGTAGAAGTACAAGCAAGACTTAGCTGTCAAATAGTCTGGGAGTCTAGTGAAAAGCTACTCTACACTTTTTTCTTCTTTCTTGTTTTAAGGCTTCATATATAGCTATCACTTCTATCGGATCTATTAGTTTCTAGTATTTAGATCTATCCGTTTAAGCGTTGGCTGTCAGTCGACGGATAATCTGCCACTGAATATACAGTGTGGCTGCAACGTATGGTAACGGATTGACTCCCGCGGAAGTTAGGCGTCGGAATTTCCGTTAAGTGTGGCGCTGGCCTTAAAAAGTCGACGCCCGCACTAGGTAATCTAATCCCTGTGTCGCGGGATACTTTACAAACATATAAAAGACCGACACAAATTACATCCAGAATCAGAACAACTATTTATGGGTCACACAAATAGTTGTCCGGCGCGGGACTCGAACCCGCAACACGAAGCGGCGAAGCGACTGTCTTAGCCGCTGCGCCATACCACATGGCACACGTGCATGCTAGCCAAGAGCAGAACATATTATAGTGCACAAGTGTGTGCGCAGACACAGGGGTACTTCCTATTCCATCACTCTCATGCTTCGATGGGACGATTTCGATACGACCGGTAAGAGGTCTGGTACAGGACCGACGGCTTTATGTGGTCTCTGAGTCACGGGGATGTTATATAGACTCCCAGACTTCGCGCTGATACTGAGAAATTTAGGTTTTACGGAAAAGTACCAAAATCACTTTTTTGGTCCGGCCCGGGATTTGTACCCAGGACATCATTTTCTGCGGTTGAACACGCTACCGCTAGACCAACGAGGCAGTCAAAGGTATATATGGTATACATGTACATATAAACGTTATAGTTTATTTACAAAAATAAAGTAGTACCTATATCAGTTATCTGGTTTCCATAGTACAAGCTCTGCTTAGTTTAGGATCAGATGGTCAGGTAAGTATTGTCCCAGGTTATTATACAATCGAACCAATAATCTCCTTTTTCAAGTGTTTTAAAAAAATATTATTTAGTTGAGCACCGGAGCAGCATACCCGAGTGCCCCAGCATGCTCTTCCATCAGGCGCCAAGAGAAGTCCACGGCCAGTTAGGTTTAGTCGGTGCGAGTCTCACTTTTTGTGGGAGGCATGCGTAGGTATTCCCACTGCATTAAAAAAGGAATGTTGGGTCTTATTTAGTTACTGATTTATTTATTTCCAATACATACATACTAATTAAATAAAACTAAACTGATATAAATATTGGAAATATATTAAAAATACATACAAACTAAAACTCTTATATAAACCTAAAATCAATATACAAAATAAAAGTGTAACTTGTGGATAAAAAACCGCTTTCAAGTCACCATCTGCGGGTAAGGTGCCCAAAAATCTAGTTACGTTACCTCTTTGGATCGCAAGGCTTATACGTTGGCCGAGGTACGTGCCAGCTCTCTGATCACCAGAGTGTTCTACAAGTCGTCTGGACAACTCCCTGACAAAGGAGCGCGCTGCTGGGCCCCAAGGACCCATTATTTCGACCCCAAAACGGAACAAAAATAATTATAGCCATCACCTATGGCAGCATATTTATTCCGTTTGAGATTCTCAGCAGCCTCCGCTACAGCACCGCCTGATCGCGAACTTACTTGAAGGTGGAAGGGAGCCAGTGTATCCACACAATTTGCGTCCCATACCAGTGGTCTCCCAAGACTCCAAGGCCACGTCATACCATCAGGCCATCGTCACGAGAGACGATATTTAGTAACTTGATTAATCTCTTTTATAAATGTCCAACATTTTTCCAGGATAAAATGTACCTACCCAGCGTGGTGCCTAGGATGTCAAAGAATAATTATAGCAAGTTTCATCGTAATCAGACCGGTACCTTTTGCGTGATGCTTGAACAGACTTTTTTTAAATCTCATTTTTGGGTTTGGTATTGATCTAATAACACCCCTGCTATTTATTTTATTTTTTCAATGTACAGAATTTACACTTCTACAGTTTCATTATAAGTATAGATACATATATCGTATCGTATCATATAACCAACATATCCACCAACATTTCCACCAACATTTCCACCAACATACACCAACATTTCCACCAACATTTCCACCAACATATCCACCAACATAATTTCCACCAACATATCCACCAACATATCGACCAACATTTCCACCAACATTTCTTCCAACATTTGCACCAACATTTCCACCAACATTTCCACCAACATATCCACCAACATTTCCACCAACATTTCTACCAACATTTCCACCAACATATCCACCAACATATCCACCAACATATCGAACAACATTTCCTCCAACATTTCCAGCAACATTTCCAGCAACATTTCAACCAACACTTCCACCAACATATCCACCAACATTTCCACCAACATCCACCAACATCCACCAACATTTCCACCAACATTTCTACCAACACTTCCACCAACATATCCACCAACATTTCGACCAACATATCCACCAACTTATCCACCAACATATCCACCAACATTTCCACCAACATTTCTACCAACATTTCGACCAAAATATCCACCAACTTATCCACCAACATATCCACCAACATTTCCACCAACATTTCCACCAACATTTCCACCAACATCCACCAACATTTCCACCAACATTACCACCAACATTTCTACCAACATTTCGACCAACATTTCTACCATCATTTCCACCAACATATCCACCAACATTTCCACCAACATATCCATCAACTTATCCACCAACATTTCCACCAACATATCCACCAACATTTCCACCAACTTATCCACCAACAATTCCACCAACATATCCACCAACATATCCACCAACATATCCACCAACATATCCACCAACATATCCACCAACTTATCCACCAACAATTCCACCAACATTTCCACCAACATATCCACCAACATATCCACCAACATATCGACCAACATTCCCACCAACATTCCCACCAACATTTCCACCAACATTTCAACCAACACTTCCACCAACATTTCCACCAACATATCCACCAACATTTCCACCAACATATCCACCAACTTATCCACCAACATTTCCACCATCATCCACCAACATTTCCACCAACATTCCTACCAACATTTCGACCAACATTTCTACCAACATTTCCACCAACATATCCACCAACATTTCCACCAACATCCACCAACATTTCCACCAACATTTCTTCCAACATTTGCACCAACATTTCCACCAACATTTCCACCAACGTATCCACCAACATTTCCACCAACATTTCTACCAACATTTCCACCAACATATCCACCAACATATCCACCAACATATCGAACAACATTTCCTCCAACATTTCCAGCAACATTTCCAGCAACATTTCAACCAACACTTCCACCAACATATCCACCAACATTTCCACCAACATCCACCAACATCCACCAACATTTCCACCAACATTTCTACCAACACTTCCACCAACATATCCACCAACATTTCTACCAACATTTCGACCAACATATCCACCAACTTATCCACCAACATATCCACCAACATTTCCACCAACATTTCTACCAACATTTCGACCAACATATCCACCAACTTATCCACCAACATATCCACCAACATTTCCACCAACATTTCCACCAACATTACCACCAACATTTCTACCAACATTTCGACCAACATTTCTACCATCATTTCCACCAACATATCCACCAACATTTCCACCAACATATCCATCAACTTATCCACCAACATTTCCACCAACATATCCACCAACATTTCCACCAACATATCCACCAACATTTCCACCAACATTTCCACCAACATTTCCACCAACATTTCCACCAACATTTCCACCAACATCCACCAACATTTCCACCAACATTACCACCAACATTTCTACCAACATTTCGACCAACATTTCTACCATCATTTCCACCAACATATCCACCAACATTTCCACCAACATATCCATCAACTTATCCACCAACATTTCCACCAACATATCCACCAACATTTCCACCAACATATCCACCAACATTTCCACCAACATTTCTACCAACATTTCTACCAACATTTCGACCAACATATCCACCAACTTATCCACCAACATATCCACCAACATTTCCACCAACATTTCTACCAACATTTCGACCAACATATCCACCAACTTATCCACCAACATATCCACCAACATTTCCACCAACATTTCCACCAACATTTCCACCAACATTTCCACCAACATCCACCAACATTTCCACCAACATTACCACCAACATTTCTACCAACATTTCGACCAACATTTCTACCATCATTTCCACCAACATATCCACCAACATTTCCACCAACATATCCATCAACTTATCCACCAACATTTCCACCAACATATCCACCAACATTTCCACCAACATATCCACCAACATTTCCACCAACATTTCTACCAACATTTCCACCAACATTTCCACCAACATATCCACCAACATTTCCACCAACATTTCCACCAACATCCACCAACATCCACCAACATTTCCACCAACATTTCCACCAACATTTCCACCAACATATCCACCAACTTATCCACCAACAATTCCACCAACATATCCACCAACATATCCACCAACATATCCACCAACATATCCACCAACTTTTCCACCAACATTTCCACCAACATCCACCAACATTTCCACCAACATATCCACCAACATATCGACCAACATTCCCACCAACATTTCCACCAACATTTCAACCAACACTTCCACCAACATATCCACCAACATTTCCACCAACATATCCACCAACTTATCCACCAACATTTCCACCAACATCCACCAACATTTCCACCAACATTTTTTTTTTTTTTTTTTTTTTTTTTTGCGGGGTGGAAAATCCTGCATGGATGTCCTCCGCCTTGGGGGAGGCGGAGGGGTCTGTCAGACTCCTACTGACTAAAAACCACCCCGGTGTTCCATCTCACACCTGCGCCGGGGGTCGCGGGAACAAACGATACTTCCGCAACCCCCGGCTGGTGCTGGCCCATGTATGCGGGCCTCCTCGCATTAGCGGGGGGAGTGAGGTGTTAAACTCCCCCCGCAACGTCTAAGAGGGGCGCGCGTGGAACACGTCGCGCCGCCGCCTCGGGTCCAGATGTGTAGTGGGCGACGAACGCCCCCGAGTCCGTCGCCCCTGGACCCATTTTAGGGGGGCTGGAAGAGGGCGTTGTCCGCCCTCCGCCGTCGCCCGGTGCGTCTGCTGCGGGCGGGGTGGGAGGACGTGATCTCCCTCTCCCTTTCCGCAGCTTCCTTCTGCGAGATGACTGTCTCGCAGAAGGAAACCACCGCGTCCCAGGACTCTTCGCCGCCAACCATTGATTTCACGACGGCCGGCAGCGACAGGTACCCCAGAAATGAGGGCACGGCGCTGCTCCTCCCAAGCGGCACACTCTGCCAGCGTATGCAGCGCCGTGTCCTCCCGACAGTCGACGCAGTGGTGACACCGAGCGTCCGGCTCCCTGTTTATGCGACACAGGTACTTCCCGAAGCAGCCATGCCCCGAGAGTACCTGCGTCACCCGAAACGACAGGGAGCCGTGCCTCCTCCCGAGCCAACGCTCGAGTACCGGCCGGACCGCCTCGATAGTGACGAGGCCGGCGGTTGGGCGCGAGAGCCTGTCCCGCCATTCCGCCACCAGGGCCTCGCGAAGCTGCGACCGACGCAGCTCCATGTGTCGCTGCATCGGCCGCTCACCTTGCACCAGCATCTCCTCGCGCCACCGGTACAGTGACGCGAGTACTTTCGCCTCGAGGTCCCAGGGCGGGGATCCGGCCAGTACACAGGCCGCCTCGTAGGAGACCGTGCGATATCCCCTGATGACTCTGACGGCCATAGCTCTCTGCGGTCTCCGCAGAACAGCAATGCTACCGGCCGTCAGGTCAGCCGCCCAGATCGGGGCCCCGTACAGGGCCATCGATCGCACGATCCCCACGTAGAGCCGCCTACAGGCCGCGCTCGGGCCCCCCAGATTGGGAAGCAGCGTTGACAGCGCCCCAGCCGCGCAAATCAACTTAGGCACCAGCCGCCGGAAGTGGGGTCCGAAGTCCCACCGGCTGTCGAGCACCAATCCCAGGTACTTCATGGTAGGCTCGACAGCGATCCGGACCCCCCCGACCACAATGTGTGATCCGGGCGGCGGCGCCCGCCGGGGACCATGTAACATCATGGCACCCGATGATATCGCAGTGCCTCCCGAATGCAACTCCAGGGCAGGGTGTTGAAGGCGTTGGAGATGTCCAAGGACACCGCCAACATCACCCCACCCCGGGACACCGCTTCCTCCGCCAGGACTCTCACCCTCGACACAGCGTGGATGGTAGAGCGCCCATGCCGAAAGCCGAACTGGCTCTCGTCCAGGTCCGGCCCCTCTCCGCACAAGTGGCCGACGAGGCGGGCTGCGATTATCCGCTCGAGCAGCTTGCCCACCTCGTCCAGCAGCACTATGGGCCGGTACCCGGACGGCGAGTCTGCAGGGCGCCCCGCCTTTCTGAGCAGGACCAGACGACCATGTTTCCACAAAGTGGGAAACTGGCCCCGCTCAAGGCACGCTGTGTAGAGTCCCGTCAGTTGGGGACCTAGCTCTTTCAGAGCGAGGGCCAACGCACAACCGTGAATCCCGTCGGGCCCCGGAGCCACGTTCTTGGCCCGGAGCCGCATCACGGCCGCCCTCAGCTTTTCTTGTGTCACCTCTGGGACGCTGATGGCGTTATCCTCTGTAGGCTCTGCGGCTGTGGGCAAAGCCATCGGTGGTGGCGTGTGCTCCGCTCTTGCCGGGAAGAGGGCTGCCACTACTTCCTCCAGCAGCTCGGGTTGGAGACTCTCCGAGAGTGGAGGCGCCGCGGCTCGAAGTTTCCCTCGAACCGCACGATAAGGGCGCCCCCACGGATCTCCGTCCAGAGTCTCCAACATCTCCTCCCTGGCTCGCGTCTTGGCTTCACCGATGGCCAGCCGCAGAGCCTCCTTCGCCGCGCGGTACACCTCATACAGCGCGGCCTCTTCGTCAGGGACCCGACGACGTCTCCTGCGGTATCGGGTGTACTGGCGTCTGACCGCCACGCACGCGACGCGCATCTGCGCGATCTCGGCGGTCCACCAGTACACCTGGCGCCTTCCTGTATGTGTGTGGACCCGGGGCATAGACGCGTCGCAGATTTGCGTCATCGCCCCGTGGAACCACAGCGCCTCCTCTTCGACGTCGACGGGTCCGTTCGTTGCCGACTCCCGGTACCAGGCCTGGACAATGGCGGCCTCCTCGAGAAGTTCCCTGTCGATGCGCTTACGCGCCCAGCGTGGACCGTCCACCCGCGGGGCCGGTGGACCGCGGCCGCCCTGGCCGACCAACATGTCTGGGCGGAGACGTCGAAACGGATGTACCGATGATCCGACAACGTCTCCACTTCCACGGCGACACGCCAGTCGCGGACACGACTCGCGACAGCAGGGCTAGCGAACGAGACGTCCACTATTGAACCGCCCCGCTGCCGCACGCAAGTGTGGACCGACCCCCGATTTAAGACGGTCAGGCCAGTCGTAACCGCCCACTCCTCCAGCACCTCACCCCGGGCATCCGTCACCGGAGATCCCAACGCAGAAGACTTGGCGTTGAGATCCCCAAGCAACAGCACGGGGCGAGGGTGGAGCCGGCCTACGACGGTCGGCGAGACTCTTGTTGGGTGAAAAATACGCCCCAATCGTACCAATTCCGTCCACGAGGGCTGCTACCCAGCCGTGCCCTCGGGACGGGTGGACCAGAGCCCCGCCAATGATGGCCACCAAGCCGTCCAAGTCTCCCAACCAGTTATCCCTGGGGGGGACAAAGTACGGCTCGGCGACCACCGCCACGCGAATCGACCACTCCGCCATGCTCTGGATCAAGAGATCCTGAGCTCTGGCGCAGTGGTTGATGTTGCCCTGGAGGAAATGGAACAGCGCCATGAGGCCGTGTCCATTCCCTCCACACCCATCTCAGGCCGGGAGTCGGCCGAAGATCAGCCAGGCTGTCGGGGGGGTATAGAGCCCCCGGCAGCCTCGGCTCCCTTTTTCTTCCTCGTGGCGGTAGCGCCACAGGCCTTCCCGCTCTGTGCCCCGCGGGCCTCCCTGCAGCTGTCCGGGAGGTCGGCATTTGGGACGCGGGCTTTGAGGCTACTGTCCTTCCTGGTCGGCCTGGTTTAGCCGCCGCGCCCGCCGGGCCCGTTCGTGGACAACCTCCCTCCTCCGCCCGTCCCCGGCGAGTGGAGGGCGGACGGACTCCGCTGGGAGGAGCCTCGCCTCTAACCAACACTTCCACCAACATATCCACCAACATTTCCACCAACATCCACCAACATTTCCACTAACATTTCTACCAACATTTCGACCAACATTTCAACCAACACTTCCACCAACATATCCACCAACATTTCCACCAACATCCACCAACATCCACCAACATTTCCACCAACATTTCCACCAACATATCCACCAACTTATCCACCAACATTTCCACCAACATATCCACCAACATTTCCACCAACATTTCCACCAACATTTCCACCAACAAGACCAATAGCACAAGACCGGCAATTGTGGAGATCTTTGGGGGAGGCCTTTGTCCAGCAGTGGACGTCTTTCGGCTGATATGATGATGATTCCACCAACATATCCACCAACTTTTCCACCAACATTTCCACCAACATCCACCAACATTTCCACCAACATATCCACCAACATATCCACCAACATATCGACCAACATTCCCACCAACATTTCCACCAACATTTCAACCAACACTTCCACCAACATATCCACCAACATTTCCACCAACATTCACCAACATTTCCACCAACATTTCTACCAACATTTCGACCAACATTTCTACCAACATTTCCACCAACATATCCACCAACATTTCCACCAACATCCACCAACATTTCCACCAACATTTCCACCAACATTTCCACCAACATTTCCACCAACATATCGACCAACATTTCCACCAACATCCACCAACATTCCCACCAACATTTCCACCAACTTTTCCACCAACATATCCACCAACATTTCCACCAACATTTCCACCAACATTTCCACCAACATTTCCACCAACATTTCCACCAACATCCACCAACATTTCCACCAACATTTCCACCAACATTTCCACCAACATATCGACCAACATTTCCACCAACATATCGACCAACATTCCCACCAACATTTCCACCAACATTTCAACCAACACTTCCACCAACATATCCACCAACTTATCCACCAACATTTCCACCAACATATCGACCAACATTTCCACCAACATATCGACCAACATTCCCACCAACATTCCACCAACATTTCAACCAACACTTCCACCAACACATCCACCAACATTTCCACCAACATTCACCAACATTTCCACCAACATTTCTACCAACATTTCCACCAACATATCGACCAACATTCCCACCAACATTTCCACCAACATTTCAACCAACACTTCCACCAACATATCCACCAACATTTCCACCAACATTCACCAACATTTCCACCAACATTTCTACCAACATTTCGACCAACATTTCTACCAACATTTCCACCAACATTTCCACCAACATATCCACCAACTTATCCACCAACATTTCCACCAACATATCGACCAACATTTCCACCAACATATCGACCAACATTCCCACCAACATTTCCACCAACATTTCAACCAACACTTCCACCAACATATCCACCAACTTATCCTCCAACATTTCCACCAACATATCGACCAACATTTCCACCAACATATCGACCAACATTCCCACCAACATTTCCACCAACATTTCAACCAACACTTCCACCAACATTTCCACCAACATCATTTCGCTAGACACTTTTCATTTCAGTGGACTCTTAAAATTTATCTTAAATATTTATGTAAGTTTTGATGATATTTGGTGTCCACTCACGCACTATGTTATAAAATAGGCTAAAGTATTATTTATCACTAAAAATATGTAGATAGCATTGTAATAAAAAAAATCCACCGAAATGACAAATAAAAAGGTCTTGTTGAAATTCACCCAAATACATTGCTTGGATGTATTCGAAATTATATTAGTATGGCGTTGAAATATTCTGTTAAATAATATTATTGCAACATTTTGGTACGGAACCCCAACAATAGTAGTCTGAAATGGGCAACTAGCCAATCAAGTCTTGCAGCCCAAATAACACTAATATAAGTCAGCACAATAATTACTTTGCAACATTAATAGTTAAGACTGCAGCAAGATCTCGCAACAAGGATCTATTTAACAAAGTTCCTCTCGGCTTACTTTTAAATATCAATAACAAAGAAGTACTTATGTCTATGAATTAATAGCGATGCTGGTATACCGTATAATATACCGGCTTTGTTAGAGTATTTTCTTATTTCTATTATACTCCTCAAGGATTCTTATAAAGGAGTTCTCAATTAGATTTTTATTACGCTTTCCAGTGCGAATAATGCTATAAAAACTAACATTTAATAGTTGTTTATTTCAATTTTCTTTATATTATCTTACCTTAGTGTTCGTAAACAGATTTTCAATTTGATCCTTTGAAAGAGTATGTTTTTGATTGTTCTTATAAAAATCAATATTACTATTTTTAATATGGGATCAAACATATTATATTATTTTTTTAAATTATAATTAATGATGCAACAAATCGCCGAACGAATGTGATTGGTCACGTGCATAAAAAATACAATTATTCAAATAAACCTTCTTCCGAAAAGTCATAATAGATTTAATGTACAGACGCTAGCACATAAGTTACCTCAATCTGTCAAATTTCCTCAATTGAAAGTGAACCATAAGGTTCACTTAGTAATAAAGTTGAAAATCTATAAAAGAAATTTGACAGACTGGGGTAGCTGGATGTGCTAGCGTCTGTACATAATTTGTTTATTAAAGTATTATTTATACTTTTACGTAGGAAAAAGCAGTTCTCGTAGTCACACGACTCACTCCACTCAATCCTCTGAGGATTTACTGTGAGTCTCCAAACTGTGAACCTCCTCCCTTTCATAGACTAACACGCGGCATCATTAAAGGGCTGCTGACTCTTCTTCCCTTATCCAACGACCTCTGGCGATCTTACTCACACCCATGGCCACAAAATTAGCATAAAAATGCTTTTACTAGCAATTTATTTTGTTAGGTTAACTTAATAAATCGATAAATAAATAAATAAATATCGACGGACACCAAACACACTGCCATCTGATCCCAAACTAAGCAGAGCCTGTACTGTGGTAACCAGACAACTGATAAACTTACTTATATATTTTTAACTAGCTGTGCCCCGCGGTTTTACTCGGGTTAAATTTTATAAAATATCATAGCTCCTCCCCCGTAGGTGATAGCGTGATAATATGTAGCCTATATGTTGACTCGACCTCTAAGTAATATTCATGCAAAATTTGAAGCAAATCCATGCAATACTTGTTGAGTTTAGCCCGGACATACATACAGACAAACAGACACACAGACAAAAATTCTAAAAACTATATTTTTGGCTCCGATATCGAATTTAGATCACGCCGCAAGTATCCTTTTAAAAAAATATTCAATGTACAGTTTTGACTTTCCTACAATTTTATTATATGTATAATAGATACTACCAGACACAGAACAAATAATCGTCTTCATCACACAAAAATAGTTACGGGAGGGAATCTAACCCACGACGTCAGGCTTAGCAGTCACGGTAAGTAACCACAGGCCATTCAGTTACCGTTTACTGCTAATTTTATTATCTCAGGGAATCAAACCCTCATCAAAGAGTACTCTTTGATGTTCTATAAATTTAAAAACCTAAGAAAATCAGAATATAATTTCATCCAATATATACCTATTGAAAGTAATAAAATTTCTTCTCCTTTCTCCTTGTACCATTTAAAATGATTCACAGTAAACACAGAACATTCTACTGCAACTTTCTTAGTCACGTTTTCAATCTTGCCCTAGCCTATCCCCAAGAGTATAGCTCTGCTCAACCCCGATGCGCCTGATTACCGATATTTACACGGAGAGCTGTCTTAACTTTTGAAACTCAATTACTAGGAGCGGAAACTTAGGAAATCAATAAGTAAGATGTTTTGAAGCTGGTGGAGGTATATATTTTACATGCCTATAGAAAGTTATCCAAGCTTGACTGTACGTGTGACGTAGTGGCTTAGAATATATATAGTACATAGCTAAGAATATATATAAATATATATGTAGTATAGCTATTGCACATTATTGCGAGTTGATGGCAGACAAACACCTGTCTGGTCTCTAAATAATAAAGTTACTAACAGTAGGAATAACATCTCTTTGTTTTAGTAACCCACTATGGACGTAACTAGTCTGAAATAAAGATTTTTCTTAATATACATCTATAATGTAGTAATAATAATAATGTCCTCCCGACCGAATTTCAGTCACTGCGGCTAGCCTCAATGGAGACTAGCCAATTGCGCAGGACATATTATAGTGCACAAGTGTGTGTGCAAACACAGGAGCACTTTCTTTTCCATCACTCTCATGATCCGATGGTACGCCTAGCGACACGACCGGAAAGAGGTTTGTTGGGTGTAATACCGCCAACTCCCAGACTTCGGGCTGATACTGAGACATTTCTTTTTACGGAAAAATCCCAAAATCACTTTTTTGGCTCGATCCGGGATTTGAACCCAGCACCTCATTATCTGCGGTTGAACACGCTACCGCTAGACCAACGAGGCAGTCAGTGTAATGTAGAAACAAGCAGGTTAAGTTCAGTACCTTTAATTTGTGATAACCTGTCTTCCCATTGACTTCGCTCTGCCCTATTCTACATAACGGAGCAGAGCAAACAAGCTAGGACAGAGCTATTTCTGAGCTCTGTCCTAGCTTGTTTGCTGTCTCTTATAAATTATTGTAGTAAGAAGGGTAAATTATAACAATGTCACACAGATCATCCTAGCCCCAAACTAAGCAAAGGTTGTACTATGGGTACCAGGCGACGATATACATACTTATATAGATAGATAAATATTAATATACATAGAAAACATCCATGACTCAGAAACAAATATTCGTGCTTATCACACAAATATTTGCACTTACCGGGATTCGAACCCAGGAGCTTCGTAGGCAGGAGCACTACCAACTAGGCTACGGTGACCGTCAAATTAAGATCTCTTCGCTAGTTCCTCGATGCTCTCGTGTTTCGGGTTCAATAGCGGGATAGAATAACCATTCTGATTCGAGGTTTGGTTTGAAAACATAGGTTATTTGTCAAGTGCGAGCTAGTTTTATAAAAAATGTATGCTTCGCGTGTGGTAGTTGATCTACTGAATAGGTATATAGGGTATTTTATGGATATTATTTTATGTTTATATTATGTTATGTTTCACTGTGATTCAGCTTTTTTAATATCCCCATGTCCAACATAATGGACCTTGAATAGATAGATAATTTTATTATCATCATTATATCAGCCGAAAGAGTGCTGCTTGCTTCCACCTTACTTCCCGCGACCCTCGTAAGATCGTCGGGTCACCTAGCATCTTCCGGTTCGTGGTCAATACTCGAAAATCTATCTGTCCAGCGGGCGTCGCCGCGTGTTTTTACGAGTTATGTACCCCGTCCATCACTTTTCAGTTTGATAATTCTTCTAGAAATGTCCAAATACGTAGGCAAACCAAAGTAACCGACATAGGTTTGCCTGCGGAAAGCGACATTAGTGATTAAATTTATAATTAATAAAAAATACATAAAAAGTCAAAAACATGTTTTCACTTTTATTCTAAACGTCAATCAACCCTTTAATATCGTAAAAATAACCCAAACATATTTTTTATAGCCTTCTATCTTTATTATGTATTTCATCTAAAAATGTAATAATATTTAAATAATGAAAGCAACGTTTAGAAGAAGTTAGCTAATTGCGTAGGCGATATTAAAGTTTTCTTGGTATTTGCAAACACAGGTCTCTCTGTTTATCAAACGCGACCGGAAATAGATATGGTGACAGCTTTACTTGTCTCTGGGAGAAAAGAAATTAGCTAACTACGTAGGCGATGTTAAAGTTTTCTTGGTATTTGCAAACACATGTATGTCTCTCTGTTTATCAAACGCGTGTAGCACATTTGTGACTCACTGTGGCAGGTAGCTGAAAATCAGCGTTACAGCCATATTGTGGTTGTAACATCATGCTGAGCTGCTAGCCATTTGAGCGCACTAAATCTGTTTTAGTAACAATAATAGAGTATTTTGTAAAGTATTTATTTATATTGTATGTCGCCACTGTTACTCTGATTGTGTCTTTTTGTATCTTTATTATGTATGCTCAATAAATATTTTTTCTTCTTCTTCTTAAACACGACCGGAAATAGATATGGTGACGGCTTTACTTGTCTCTGGCAGACGGTATTGTCAACATCCTGACTTTACATTACTACTGAGAGCTTTCGAACCTAACAAAAGCAATACCAATTTTTACTCCGTCCCGGAAATTAACCTAGACCTAGCGCTCGACCGACGAAGCATTAACTGTAACATAATAATATACGCTTATACAGGGTTCGATTTTAATATTTCAGTGTTATGGGTTTTCAGCACCGTTATTAGATATATTTATGTTTTTATATTTCTTCTCATCTTGGGACAACTGCCACTTGATTCCAAATAAGGCAGAGCCTGTACTATAGCAACCAGTCAACTGGTAAACATACTTATATATTCCTAAATACATACATATTATACATAAATCACACTCAGCACAGAGCAAATAATCGTTGTAATCACACAAAAGGGCGCTCATAGCTAGTTGGTCTCACCGGTCCGTAAGCGATCGGCGAGGTTAAGTAACTAGGCTCGCGGTCAGTCCATAGATGCCGGCCTCGGTTGTAGTCATTAGACAACTGTCGTTAAGCCATGTCAGAGCCCTACTGGGCGGCTTGAAAAACTGTTATACTAGGCTAGGGTAACCACTGTCCATATGATAAGTAAGTATCACACAAAGATTTGGCCTGGGTGGTGATGGAACCCACAATCTCTGGATTAGCAGTCAGGGTCAAAAACCACGGGTTACTCCTACAGCTTCAGTTTCTACAGGGTTTCATGTTTACATATGTATACATGGAAAAATGTTTTTATACATATTGGTTATTCAGAATAATTATTAGATCACAATGAAGAAAAAAAAAATAGGTACAGATATTTTTCTCTCTATTCAAAGTGTTTTAGAATTTTTTTTCGCGCGCTACTTAAAACAAACTTAAGACCTGTTTCTACACTTTACAATTTTTTTATGTTAACGAAATATATAATAGAACTATTCCTAACAACTAATTTAGATCGTGAACATCAATAACCTGAAACCAACTCACAAACACTTGTCAACGGGTGATAATGAAATTTGTTTACCACTTATGTATTAAACATACACTTGTTACTAACTACTTGTCAAGCTCACTTAAGTAGTAAAGTGTAAAACATATTAATACGCTTATATCGTATGAAAATAGCTTTAAGCGGATGATGCAACATGTTCTGTCTTGTCACATAAATGTTCTCCTATATAAATAATGAGATATTTTGTTACCATATACAGGATGGCCTAGGAGTTAACGTTCAAACGCAAAATTTTGATACTTAATGATGAGGACTATCCAAATCACCCCTATGTACGTTCTACGATTCTTTGTTTTTTGATACTTTGAAAATTTAAGAGTCCAGAGCTCAAACCCTAATGAACTTTCGAATAAATTCTAAGTCAGTTCTGCAATGATTACATAAACCATACTTTTTAGGGTGTTAGATTAAACTATGCTAATTGGTTATCACAAAAACACTGAACCAGAAATGGTCAACAGAACGAGAAAAAATGGAAAACTGATTTTAGGTGATTTACGAAAAAAATCATTAAAATAATCTATCTCGAAATCTACGCAGAATCGTAGAACTCACATGGGGGTGATTCAGATCCTCCTCATCATAAAGTATCAAAATTTTGCGTTTAAACGTCAACTCCTCGGCCAGCCTGTATATAATATCTACTATTTTATAAATGTGGAGACGTCGAGCAAATGGTGAGCGCATAAGGCTCCCAACCTGTAAATAACCAGCAATAAACAGCTGAACTTATAAGTTTCACACTAAGGGTTAGCGGAGACAGAGAGGAGCGCAGCGGAGAGGATTTTATTAAGGCACTAGAAAATCAACTTTAGAGCTATAGGAATAAAGTGCATATATGCTTGAACCTGACAAAATGCTCGTGCAGTCTCGCGCATTATAATGTTCAAGCATACATGCACTTTATTTAAATAATTTTAAAGTGGATTTTCTAGTGCCTTAATAAAATCCTCTCCGCTGCGCTCCTCTCTGTCTGCGCTGACCCTAACACTAACATTGTTGAGTTTTAGTTTAGTCTTCATTTTGTCCGGTTTATAATGTCCTGAAAGCTGGTATAGTACTGCCCTAGAGCATCGCCTGCCCATATTCGCGGGAGACGGCGCTTTGGGGTCCAGATTGCCATCGGGTCTGGAAGTAGGCAACTAGATTCAACGCGGAACCGGGCGCCCAAAATTGAGGATATAGTACAGTAAACAGATAGAATCCTACAAAGATGGTGGACTACAAGCATGGGATCATGTTGGGGGCAGGGGTCCTCAAGGCGAGAATTATATTCTATTTTACCTACAGCTAATGATTCTATTATGATATTTGATCTCAAAGTAAATGTTTATATATACTTTTACTCATAGCTAGATACGCACATCGGTCTCTAAGTGATCGGCGAGGCGAAGTAACTAGGTTAGGTTAGCCCATAGATGGGTAACCACCAAAGTGCTTTCTGAGCGTCTCCGTGTTCGGAGGCCACGTTAAGCTGTCGGTCCCGGTTGTAACCATTAGGCAACAGTCGTTAAGCCATGTCAGAGGCTAATGGGCGGCTTGGACAACTCCGACACTAGGGTAACCACTGCACATACGACAAGTACCTAATTATGTACCTACTTCATTATATTATTATAAGTTTGAATAATAGCAATATTTTTTTACTTGCAGTACAAGGAAATAGAAAATAAGATATGATTAGAATGCAAGTAGCAGCTCAAACCACTAGATGTCGCTTCGTCTACATCACGCGCAAGTGTTGTACCGCGATCCATCAACCGCGGTTTCTGTATAGTCTACACTGGGGGGATACCGCCTAATTCGGTTAAAAATTACTTAATCATTTGTTCAATCGGCTTCAACGTTGAAAATCGTTTCCGCACCATTTATGACGTCACATGTACTCATGGAAGCCGATTGGACGAATGATTGAGTCATTGTTTGCGTAATTTCTGCATCACTCAAGTATTAAAAAAATAAATCCTTTAGCCAAATGTCACAGTAGGAAGTGGGCATATCACTTCTTACTAACTACCTGTTTATTTTTATTTTATTTTTGGAACGAAGTTCCTTATCGCGCGTTGAGAAAGGGGGCTAGACGGAAAATATTAAGACGGAAAGTTGTATCGACACTTTTTGCTTTCTTTTTCTTTTTTTATTACTAAAATTGATACTACTGATTAAGTTTATATTACATTATATTTGTTAATAATAAAATAAATATTATTATAACTAAAATATATATATATATATATATATATATTACAATTCCTTCACTAATTAATCGAAAGGAACTTCGTTCCATCCGGGTGTCCCTTGATACCTCTCAAGTTTTTTAATGTATAATTTTTTACATGAAGATATCACTTAGGTTTATATTTGAGCTATCAAGGGTTTACAATTTAATACCCTATAAGTCTAGTATAAGTAACGACATTACCATTACAAAATGATAGTAGTACAAATGTGAATTTGGTGTTCAGCTACATAATTTGTACCACTTATTAAGACAACTAAGGCATTTATTTTCATGTATGTATAATATTTTAGAACTTGGGATTAATTAATAAAATCAAAAATAATATTTCAATTATTTTCAATAAATAAACGTAATAAAATGCTAAACTAAACGCACTTACGTTTTCATAAATTGCCATGTGTAAAATAATATAAATATCGAAATTATAATTAATTACTTTTAAAAGGGAACAACATTGCATATAAATCATATAACACAGTAGTTGCATTAAATCGTAATAATTAATGATTTAGAATAGGAACGATTTTCGTCGTCAATATTTTTTTTGTTCATGGCAATTATTTATTGACAGGCAAAGACAATCTGTCAGGTATTTATTGCTGTTGTTTTGATACATGTCAACAATTTAGCAATATATCTTTCAATTTTTACGTTGACTTATCATCCGTACTATAATATATATCTGTTGACAGTGGATTCACGAAAGGACTCTTTATCATTTAATTAAAATGACGAGTTTGCAATGTGTTAATTGCTACATTCGCTTGCCCCGACTAAGAAGACATGCTTTATCCGATGAGAGTGAGTGAAGTTCTCAATAAACCCAATGTTGATTTGTGCTATGTGATAATTATTGTTTGGTACTTATTTGAAGATGTTCTTAGATGAAGTAATACTAAGGATGAATTAATAATAATACTAATAAAATAAATGTAGTTACAAAAAACAAAGAACTTATTGTTTTATTTACCTCCACTCGCAACCTCACACAAATGTACACTGGGGTATGGACTTAGTAGATAATGGAAATAAAGTACTTTTCATTATTTCAACAAATAATAGTTTATTGCATATTTCTAACCTAACTTGCGACCCGGTTAGGGTTTTCAGGGCAGGTTAGGAATAAATCCATGTAAAGACTACATAAAGAGCGACAACATATTTTACTTTATCACCATAACAATGTTTATGTAAATATAATATGTAACAATCTTCATTAGTACACTATTTAACACTAGCATTTCATTACCACATCACAACACTTTGATATTTACAGTATCTTTATTACTTTAGCAGTAAGAGTGATTTTCGAACTGCAATGTATCCACGGTCATGGGGTTGACCCACAGATTACCAAACGTAACCTTAAAATAAAACTGGCTATAACGTTTATATCCCAAGTTCTAAAAATTTAAGAAATTAAAAATGCCTTTTCTATCACATTAACTACCAATTTAAACATAAAATATCCCGAAACACGAAATTTTACTAGCGGTACAAAAATCCCATATAGACCTGCCGTTTACCTTTATGAAAATATGAAGTAGTCTTTTAGTTATTATTTTATATTTTTACCGTGACGGTATTAACAAAATGTAGTGGCAAATTATTAATGAGTCGAGGTAGTATGTCTACTAGTACGTTCAAGTTATTTAAACTCCTATTTTTAAGTTAAAATTAAACGTCGCAAGGGAACAGTGTAAACTATGCTTATTTGTACACAATATTTCAAGTGCAGTGTACATTTGTTACCGCAGCCGCGGCTTGACGTGTTCTCTCTCAGTTACACACGCTTACTTGCTCACCTGGCCCGCATCAACAATTGTGAATTAAGAAATTGCATTCATGGAGTAAACATTTACGCTCATTCTAAGAATGATGATGAATTATGTGTTTTTTTATGGTTTTAATACTCAATAATTTATTAGTTATTGTATTCCACGTTCTATGTCTAGATGGTCGTTTAAAATAATCAGATCATCATGGACTATATGACATATGGATACTCGGGGACAGCAATCTAATTACGTCTATTATAAATTCGTACTTGATATATTCACTTCATAGGTTAAATTCAATTGGTGTCAGTTTTGTATTATAATTTCATATTTATACATTCGTATAATACTGTAAAATCATTTTAATTTTAAAAATGTCTGTATATTGTGTAAAAATAGTAGATAAATTTGTTTGATGTTTAATAATATTGGGTAATTTATTGTAAAGTTTGTAGATATTGCGTGTCACCTACACCAAACACTCTCCATTCCCTCACTCTCATAATCAGATGGTGTGGCTATTCGGCACGATCGGGCGAGAGTGAGCGCAGGACCATCAGTTTTAAATACTCTCCGAGGCACAGATGTGTTACACCGCCAACTTCCAGACTCTTAGCAGAAAAAACCCAACAACACAATTTAGCCTGTCTTTAATCCAGGACCACATTATCCGCGGTTTCTGCCATTGCTAGACCAAAGAGACAGTCACTGAACACAGTTAGTGTTTTGTAGGTACTATGTAAGTGGGATCAATCCCAATAAGCTTTAGTTCAAGGCTCGGTACACCGAGCTGATAACGAACTCGATTAATGGCAAATATCTGTTTATTTATAACATCAGCCAGATACAGATATTTTAGGCATTTTTTTTTATGTACAGCAAGGCAAAGGAGCAAGCGTGTCATGGTAAGTGATCACTGCCGTCCATTGACACTCGCAACACTAGAGGGACCACAAGTGCGATGCCGGCCATTAAGAAAGGCAGAAGATCGCTTCTTGAAGGTTGCCATTTCATACCGTCTCAGTGCCTTCGCAGTTAATTGATTCTACCGAGTAGTAGAGCGCGGTAAATAGTTTTTGAAAAGATTCCAAGATAGAGCTACAGAAGGAAAATATGTTGAGTGTAGAAATATGCCTGTGCGTAGGTATTTATTTTTTTATTTTTTTTTTTATTCAGGAAACATACAGTCTCATACAAATATTTTACATTGAAATATCTTATATAGGTACTTATAGACTAAGAGTTGTAGACCTACATCCTCCGGAAGGGTGTTAGCAAGGAAAGCCTAAATTTGATCTGTCGGCGTGTATCGTTCGTAGCTTAACGCAGAGCGCCTACCCCGGATTGGTAGACGGTGCAGGTTCGAGACCCGCCGGACGATTGAATTTATGATTTTCCATTTTTGAGATTAAGAGTTGTAGATTGTAGATTGGTCATGTATGCCTGAATGAAGTACGAGACAGATATACACAATAATAATATCCTGTGATATTATTAACACATGGCCACCTGATCCCAAACTAAGCAGAGCCTGTACTATGGAAACCAGATAAGTGATATACTTTTAATGTTTTTAAACTTTCACGATTTGTACACTTTTTTATATACTGTGGACACGGGTCTCATCGCGATAAATATTTAGGTAAATCATTACCTTGGTTACCCGACGTTTCGGCATGGATTGCACCAGCCGTGGTCACGGGTCGACCCGTGACCACGGCTGGTGCAAGTGATATACTACATACACCTAGTACTTTTCTTTTGTAAATACATACTTATATAGATAATTACACCCAGACTCAGGACAAACAGTTCATGCACACAAATATCTGTCCTGATCTAACCACGCCAACCGGCCCGTCAAGGGTTAAGCCCGTACGGAATGTGTGTTGGCTTGCTCATTTTTTCGTTAAAGCAATAAAAGTGCTTTAGGCTAACTCTAGACGTCAAGTTACAATAAAAAAACTACGTTGGCCCTTCATCATTCTCTATCACTGTCTGTTATTTAACCGATCTAAATAAGCAAGTTATAAATTCGACGGTTAACATCGTATGTTTTTGTATGTATAAAACGCGATTTCTCCTATGTTTTTGATCCGATTATGATAACTTGTTATTCCATAGGGATTTTTTGGTGATGGTTCCATATGTTGTTTTCAAGTTATTAGTTGTCAAGAAAGTCGGTTCTATGTCTTATTTAAATAGTAATTATATTCGTTTTGATACCATGTCTTATTGAATGCATTCCATTCCACGCAGTTCGTATGCAATGCATTCCACGCAGCTTAATGATGAATCTTTTGTAACTCTTTTTCTTAATTTGGCAAAGATTAAAATACAATAAAATTCAATTCTGTTTTATGAAAATGTGTTCTAGGCAATTATGAGAGTTACAAAAAAGAATTATAAAAAATAATGGAACTTCAGTTTTCATGAAAAACTATGTATGCCACAGCATTCATTACCAAACGCACATAAAAACATTGGGGAAATGTGGTGTACGTCGTGGCATACATTGCCAATTACAATACAAATAAAGGATATATAAAAATCGCTACCTCCCCCTTCAGGAACCCTTGTGGGAAGGTGTGAACATAATATTATGATAATAAAAACACGTCTAATAACCCCTAGAAATTGCCAGCCTAACTAAACACGCATAATATGATAGTCTAGTTAACAATTCCTAGGACTTGCCAGTAACGAAGCAAAGACGGACTTGGCATTACAATATGTATCTATATCAGAGTCGTTAGCTTGGATATATTTCGTTTCATTATTTTGAGCTAAGCAATTTTCTCATTATTTTTTGTAATAAAGGTCCATCTTAGTAATATTTGTCGGAATCACGACGGTTTTGTTGATATCGTTTTTGAGGCAACAAATTGGCTACGAGATGGTGTCTGTATCACAAACTCTAGTAATTTAAATAAGATGGCATACTCACAAATGGGTTTTGTGAGTATGCCATCTTATTTAAATACACAGTGACAGTGTATCATGAAAAGAAAATCCCCCAACTAATTTTCAGTCAGTCCAAGAGACATCTAGTTTGGCATATTGGATATGCGTTTTTTTGCTCTACGATATCTGCTGAAATGTGAGGGGAAAAGAACTTGTAGAAATAATCCCGTGAAGTATTAGTCGAGATTGTCAGTATGAACTGTGTCTTTGTCTCTAGTTGCAATGTGCCGATAAACCGATAACCGGCAGCTAAGCTAATAGTAATTTAGCTACTTGCTGACTAGCTAGGTGCAGGAGTGGCTGAAGTTGTAGGAGTAGCTGGGAGTGACGGAATTTCACGCAATATCGGCACTTTAGTACAATTTGGTTCAAGAGAACGGCTTGAATAGGCACTTTGAAACATTGGTATGAGTCCAAAATTTTTGATGGTGGTGGACTCTTTGCCATCGTCCAAAATATTCTTTCCGTAGAACTATCAATAGAAGGTGCAGAAGAAGTTAACATAGAAAGCGGTATTTGCACACGTAATTCGTCATCAAGGTCAGAATGTTCACTATCGTCAGAAAGAGCATTCTCAGCGGGCTATAAAACTAAGTTAGCCCAAAAAGCAACCGCATACCGGCAGTGTATACCGTGACATACAAAGAAAATGGAGGGTATTTCTTAACAAACTTGGCAGTGTATGTCACAGCATACATCATATTAATGATCAAAATAGAAACATTTTATGTAAATAAAACTTCATAAATATCATCACATACATTCCATTACATAATAAACCTTAAATTTATATATACAATTAAAAACCTATTAATATTTTAGTGGCTTACCGCGACCTTACCCTGTTCAGTTCAGAATTGAGTAGATATTTTGAATTGCTATATCAATAGGACAAAGTTTTGGCGTTCGGTTAACCATTAGCACTTGTAAAGGCCGATAAATGTTTACTAGTCTGTGTTCTAGTTCCGATACTTACGAGTAGCGAAGTATTCGTGCGACATGTAATAACGGTTTACTAAAGCTATGTTCATATTATACTGCAGTGAGTGTTTATATTTACTTTACCTTATCGTATGGGCAGTCGTTGCCCTATTGTCAGAGTTTTTCAAGCCGCCCAGTAGGTCTCTGATATGGCTTACTAGGCTCGCGGTCGATCCATAGACGGGTGACCACCAAAGTGGTTTATTTCTGTCCTTCTCCGTGCTTTGGAGGGCACGTTAAGCTGTCGGTCCCAGTTATGATCATTAGACAACAATCGTTAAGCCATGTCAGAGGCCTACTGGGTGGCTTGATAAACTCTGACACTAGGGCAACCACTGCCCATACGATAAGGTAAAGTAAGTATAAACACTCGCTGCAATATATATGTATATTTAAGTTATTTACTAACATAGTTTATAAGCTCCTGTTGTTACTAATCATAATGGATCATGTTATCTGATAATAAATAAATAATAATAATAATATAATATGAACACAGCTTGGCTTTTGTGTTAAATAACTGCCCATACGATAAGTAAGTAAATAATTGTAACCTCGCAATCAGTTATACATATGTACCGAAAATTATGAACATAATTACCATTCAGCTTAGTGAGCCTTGTATCTCCCTAGGATAACGTATTCAGAACGAATGCAATCTATATGACGTCACGCAGCCTGTTTGTCCTAACGTTAATATCCTGCAACTGTATGGAATTTCATGGAAATGGCAAGCTACTTTGCATTTTGTTCCACTTATCAAGTATGTCAACCATAGTGACAAACTGATTTCAATTCATAACGAACTTAAATTCAAACCAAAAGACTACGAGGTAATTACATCATCGCAATAAATACATTCTTCTTCATCATCATTATCATGTCAGCCGAATAAAGTCCACTAATCGACATAGACCTCCCCAAAAGATTACCTAATGGAGTGTCCATCATTTGGAGGGATATGCCATAATCACAACGCTTGGCAGACGGATTATGATGGTCACAGTACACAGAGAGATGTTGCTGTCCGTTCTCTGGTAGATCTCGGGATGACTTCTAGGCCCCCCACGGGATTAGATGGGTTGGCAATGTACAATGCCCTCAGCCACACGGTACTATCTCTTAACTGAATATAAACTGATTTCAATTCATAACTAACTAAAATTCAAACCAAAAGACTACGAGGTAATTACATCATCGCAATAAATACATTCGTCATTATCATCATCATGTCAGCCGAATAATGTCCACTAATCGACATATGCCTCCCCAAAATATTACCTAATGGAGTGTCCATGATTTGGAGGGATAAGCCATAATCACAACGCTTGGCAGACGGATTATGATGGTCACAGTACACAGAGAGATGTTGCTGTCCGTTCTCTGGTAGATATTCCCTCGGGATGACTTCTAAGCCCCCCACAGGATTAGATGGGTTGGCAATGTACTATGCCCTCAGCCACACGGTACTATCTCTTTTTAACTGATAATAAACTGATTTTTATTCATAACTAACTAAAATTCAAACAAAAACACCACGATATAATTACATCTTCCCAATAAATACAATTGCTCACTACAAATATATTGTAACGACGCAAAACATGAATTATCTATTTGGCAGACAAAAGGCAAAAGACGCGATTGTGAAACGACATTTTAAATTGCATATTGTCTAGCTTTTTCCAGCAACTTCACCCTGGAATGCCCATGGGAGCCATACTTTTCCGGGATGAAAAGTATCTCATATTGCTTTCCTGAGTTCATGTTATGTATGTAATAGAGATAGGGGGCTTTGGTCTGGCGGTAGCGTGTTCAACAGCAGAATATGGGATCCTCGATCAGGCCAAAAGTGTTACATGGATTTTTTCTAGCAAAGAAAATTCAAAGAGCTCGAGAGCGTGTAAACGGGTAGTAGGAGCGAAGTTGTTAACGTATTTCCTTGAATAAATATTCGAATCATAAATAGTTATTCATTTCTATTACATAGATAACTTTTTGCGCTGCTTTTTAATGATAAGTTCTTAAATATATGATTTCCCTACGTTGCTATAGTTATTAGCGGGGAAAGTTGTGTGACGGGCCGGTTCGCGTGGTTGGTTAATGCTTACCATTCACGCCGCAGGTTGTGGTTTCGATTTTCACTCTCAGGACCGATATTTGTGTACATGAACATGTATGTTTGTCCTGAGTTTGGGTGTAATTATCTATACAAGTAGGTACGTATTTAAAAAAGAAAAGTAGTATATGCAGTATATATTGGTAGCGTTAAAGCGCGACCGTCGTTATTAACACAAGGTCCGTCATAATAGTAATACCTTGATATAGACAGAACCATTGACAATATCTAGTAAAAGACTTAAACTAGATAATTAAACTTAATCTCTTAACAACACCTTAATACGAGCTAGTTAAATATCATTGCTATTATAAAATAAATTCTATTAATGTTTTCATACAATCAATACAATGTGTACCTAAATATCTATTTTACTAGAAATAATAATGTATACAACTATATTACTTACTACAAACATGTAGTGACTATTTACAAGCGCTTTTTTAAAGTCTACTTGAATAATAAGCTTTTTTATTTTTATTTTATTTATTAGTTATCTTGTTTTCATAGTCCAAGCTCTGCTTAGTTTGGAATGAGATGGCCGTGCGTTAATAATTTGTCAGAATATTATTCTTATCAACGCAACTAATTAACATATATTACACTGACAAACGATAAAAAGCTCCGTGCCTAAGCATCCCAAAAATAATCAGATACCCAGCTTACTTTGGAAATGATTTTACGATTAAAATTTAATATTCCTTTAAGCCTACCAACTGAATTTATAAGCAACGAATTAAAACCCACATTGTTATAATCAAACTAAGCATAAAACTCACTTTTAATTAACCTTCTAACGCCCTCGTTTTACTCGACACTCTAATAAATGTTGCGCCGCTTTAGTCACGTACCAATCTACGTTGTCTCTCAGAACCAGCAAAAATATTGTTGGAGTAACACTGAAACCCCGTTTCATTAGAGAACTATTTCCAGTAGGTATAACAAGTTGGTAATTTAGAAATTACGGTCAGTAGGTAAGGTCTACTTAAAACTAATGTCGCACTGGGGACGTTAATATTACTTACAATTACAGTACCTATGCTTGGTAAATAAAATTTAAGTTTTATGTAATATTTTTAATTTAGCAAAATAGGCGGTTTGATTGCTCACTGGAGCAGTATACCCGCTTTCCCGGGGCCATCAGGCGCCAAGAGAAGCCACGGCAGGTTAAGTTTAGTTGGTACGAGTGCGACATACCCTAGCTGGAGTTTTTTGGGGTTACCTGGTGGGTGCGGGTTTGAAGAGACCTCAGCATGGCCAAGGTTTCGATCAAATCAAAGGCTTTTTCATAGTCTACAAATGCTAAGCATAATGGCTGTTTATACTCCTCGATCTTCTGTATAACTTGTCGTAGCGTGTAAGCGTGCAGCTATGGCGGGTA
The DNA here is from genome assembly GCA_951640165.1 of Pseudoips prasinana. Taxonomy (NCBI): domain Eukaryota; kingdom Metazoa; phylum Arthropoda; class Insecta; order Lepidoptera; family Nolidae; genus Pseudoips; species Pseudoips prasinana. The sequence goes on from OX621239.1 coordinate 15,522,667, forward strand.
AATATTTTTTTTTATCCTCTGATGACTTCAGGGACATAGAGGGTGTATGAAATAGGAACTCAAACCTAATTGGAGAGTAAGAGGGATTCAATAGTATAATGTAATTATGGTAAGTATTATGTTAAAGTATACAATGTTGATGCGTTGCTTAAATCAAGCAGTGCAAGTACAGTCAAGCTTTTCAGACACCATGTTTAATCGAAAATCGTCCATAATATTTACAATAGCGGTAAATGTACAGACGCCAGCACATCCAGCTACCTCATTCAAAAAAAAAAATTTGACTAATTTATTTCATAGACTTTCAACTTTATTACAAAGTATAAGGTTCACTTTCAATTGGGGAAAATTGTCAGACTGGGGTAGCTTGGTGTGTTGGCGTCTGTATACTGTATTGTCATGAAATCCGGATTGTGAAGGATTAAGTAGGACATTCTCACAGTCGAATGAACTCAGTTGATTGTGGATGAGGCGTTTCAAAACTTTACAAAGCAATGTTAGTAAGGTATATAATTCACGAGTTCTCTTTCCTACCCAAACTTTATATCTTCTATGTGCTCTCAGAAATACTTCACTTATTATTTGTAAATAGTAGCTATCAACTAATAAGTAATAACAAACGGTATCTCATTTATATAGTGAACAGCATAAATAGTAGTAGGACTTAAGTCCAACGAAGATTGGTATGTCATTTAGAAGGAATTATTTTTACGGCAGACAAAGATTTGTGTGGGTGTTCCCAAAATTTATTGCTAATAGTTATTTATGTTTTTTGGCTGTAATAAAATCGTTCTTAACACACTTTGGCCACAGAATCTAAACCAATAGTGTAAATAATTCTGTAGTGCAAAAATAAGTATAGAACGAATGTTATAAGATTTATTTAAATTTAGATGAAGTATGTATGAAATTTGGTGGTGACGGTGGCGAATATCAGAATATCATTACCCCATCTCATACTGATGGGGACGACCCGTGGGAATATCTAGTTGGGTCTTTCTTCGTCTATTTCTTGAGATTGATTTGTTATAAGTCTCACATTGTATGTGGTATTCTGTCTTCCGCTTAGAGCGAAGCAGGAGACATAATGGTCCTTGCTTATTAATTCTTTTCAGGAATCTAAGGTAGTAAAGTGATTTTCTCAGATTCCCCTAGGTCGCCGTGTAGTATATTTTCATTGTGCGCCGCTAAAGATTCTGGCTTACGAAAGGTGCAGTGGTCAGTAAAAAGGTGGAAATAGTTCTGTTAGCGACGCGTTGCACAATATATTTTGGTGTTATTTAGTTTTTAATTTTAGTGATTTTATTTAGGTTTATGTAAATAGATTGAAGGTAGATTATTAATTATATTTTATACCGTCACCCACTTAATCATATACAAAAATTATGTACGAGCTTTGAAAATTGTAACGGCAGTCTGCACCGTACCGCGAGCGACTACACACGCGCTCTGCGACTATTGTATATTTTTCTCGCTTTTCAAATAAATCGTTATAAAAGCTGTTCAACGTGTTCCAAACTAAATAAAGACCACTTCTATAATTATATGGATACCCCATTGATGCATAAACGTAGCACGTCCTGGGATAACACCACCTGCCTCAGGGCTATCTTAGCATCAGTCCTGCTAAAAAGGTTCTGTAATTTATCTTTGATGCAGGGATATACAATTTTAGTTGACCGGCTAACACAATAGTTTAACGCTGGACGCAATATCACCAAGATGAGAATAGCCTCCACCAGAAAAAGATGAATAATTGTCACGTCATTTATTTTATTGTTATGTTTATTGTTAAGAGTAGGAGTCAATATAATATAACATCCAATATAATGCGGCCAGCCTTCTGGGCGCAATATTCATCTGCAATGTGGAGAGATTCTTTGACGCTATTAGTGTAAATAGGGTTTATGTACAACAATATCTCAGTGATAAAATTAAAGAATTAACAATAAAAAGCGAGAATAAATAACAAGCAAAGGCGAGTCGGCCTCGCTCACGAAGGGTTCCGAACCATTATCTATAAACGGCGGCAACAGAAATACATCATGTGTAAACATTTCAACTGTCTAACTATCACGGTTCATGAGATACAACCTGGTGACAGACGGACAGACAGACAGCGAAGTCTTAGTAATAGGGTCCCGTTTTACCCTTTGGGTACGGAACCCTATAAACAACATATAAACTCTGTTTTGGTACTAATTTGTTTAGTGCACTAGAAGAGTTAGGAATAATAAGCGAGTCCGAATCCTACCCAGTACGTAATTCAATATGCACTTAGCCTATATACTATAGATAAACGTTAACCTAAAAGAACACCTCATTTTCTTTCATTTTAGTTACAAAACACCGAGTCGTAGGCGTAACGCTGCAAAGATGTATTAGAATTAGATGTAAACTGTCTCGTGTGTAGGCAAGTGAGTGGTAGATGGCAGCAATTACTGTAATGTGTCACACATCGAGCGAATCGAAAACCGATGTATCAAGTTGCTGGCGATACTAAATCAGCCACGGAATTGTGGAGCTACTAGTACCTACCAACAGTCAGATAGGCATCTATGAACTTTACAATATTTTTGTAGAAAAATGTAAAGGAACCGGCCAAATGCTAGTTGGGTCTTGCTCCATTTTTATTGGTATATGTGACATCTCATGAGCCGTGAAACAGAAAATTACTGTCTGTTTTGATCCAATATCTATATACCTAAAAAAATATCATGAAAGATAGTAACGGGTAACTCACGTAATTAATTTTATGTTGGATTCGGCCAACGTTTCAACTTCTCCTGGAAGTCATCTTCAGGGCGAATGCGACCCGCACGACGGCGCGTCCCGTCTCGCACTGCGTGCGAGGGCGCTATTCCGACCACTTACCTGACTACGACAATGCTCTAAATGATTCCGGGGTTTACATGGTTCCTTGTGATTGCGGTAAGGGTTATGTGGGCGAAACGGGACCTAACATGGCTACCAGGCTCGCTGAACACATCAGAAGTGTGAAGAAATGTGACCGGAATGGATCAGCAATCGTAGAAAACGCTATTGATGAGGGTGTTTCGCATTACATGCGCTTTGACAAAACCAAAGTTTTAGTCAAAGAGAAAGCATTTTTCCCACGTAAGGTACGTGAGGCCATTGAAATAAGCAGACGCCCAAACTTCAACCGTGATAGCGGCTGGCCCATTCCTGCTACTTGGAAATTGGTACTACCAAAAAGACCCTGCGTTGGCGACAGTCTCACCATACACCGATACCATCAGCTCATACCACACAGCTCTGCGTGTTCCCCAACCAGAAGACGCTGGCAGCGATGATACACAGATACCCATAGACTTCCCACCCGAACGCACCCACCCGCCCTGTCGCAACGAGCCGCGCGCTTTCAGTTTACTGGGTTAAAATTTAAAATAATGACCAAAAGTCGCACCAATCATCCATTTAAAAATAAGCTACGTAAAATACACTACGATTAAAACTTAAACTATATTAGATTGGAAGAAAAGTAAGAAATTAATAAAAGGATTCAATAAGAATACTAAAATGAAATACGAAATTGTATAAAGCATGTTACATTTTATATAAAAGGTTTTATAGAATGGAAAAATTAAAAAATATATAAGAGCAAGAATAGTGAACAGTTATATAATTGACTAGCTGTGCCCGCGACTTCGTCCGCGTGTTAATTAGTTTATTTGGTTTTTTTCCAAAAATAAAATATTTTTCTAAAATAAAATTAGCTTAAGTTACTCATTATTACATCAACTACCTGCCAATAAAAGTCCCGACAAAATCGGTCCAGCCATTTCAGAGATTAGCCAGAACAAACAGACAGACAGACAGACAAAAATTGTAAAAAAAATATTTTGGAGTATGTACCGTATATATACTCATATACATTTAGTAAAAATCGGTTATTTCAATATTACAAACAGACATTTCAATTTTATTTATTTGTATAGATGTATAGATTACATTTTTTTATTTGAATTATAGAAATATGTGAGAAAATAATAGCAACACTTTAAAAAAAAGAATATATAAGGAAGGAAGGCTTTGATTGAGCTAGCGGTAGCGTGTTAAACCGCAGATAACGAGGTCCTGGGTTCAAATATTAGATAGATTAGCCGTGTGGTTTCCAGTCCAGAATGACAAGGCCTCACTATGCCAACCCCGGTGTCGCAAAGGGCGACTAAGGGATACGACATTTTTTTCGAATTGGTACAATAGACAAAAGTCAAAACAGAGACAGAAGTCAGAGATCGCCACTAATTCGTTTCTTGCAAAAAAATTGCGCATGTGAAGTACAATATATTTAATAATTGAACCAATTCGTGTTTTGAGTACAAAAAAAAACGAAAAAAATAAACAAAAATTTTTGTGATTTTTTTATGTTTTTGAAAAGAGAACACCTGCATCAGGGAAATCAATCCCTGTGTTTCGGGGTACTTTACAAACATAATTGACGAACACAAAGTACATCCAGACTTAGGACAACTAAGTTATAGGTCACACGAGTAATTGTCGAGGCGACGATCTTAACCGCTGCACCATACGTGCAGTAACACATATTATTATGCAATTCATACCCACCGTTCAAATGTTAAAAAGCGGGAAATTTTCAGCTAAGGCTTCTCTATTACTTGCTTATCAAGTATATTCTGAATTAAAGCGTGCCTAACAAGTTAAAAAAAAACGAGCTGGCTTTGTCTGCCTCGTTGATCTAGCGGTAGCGTGTTCACCCGCTGAGAACGAGGTTCTGGGTTCATATTCCGGGTCCGGTCAAAAATGATATAGGGCCATTTCTGAAAAAGAAAAAATTCTCATCATCAGCCAGAACTCTGGGAGTTGGTGGTATTACACCCCCGTGCCTCGAAGTGCACGTAAAGCCGTCGGTCCTGTACCTGACCTCTCTTCGGTCGTGTCGCTAGGCGTTTCTGAAATTGCAGTAAAATCCATCATCTATACAAAAATAATTTTATTACACCACGTATAATAATCATTTGAAAATATAGCGTAATAATGAAAATGTTCCGAATGGGTATCCATTTAGTATAAAGATGTTTCTTTTATTAGAATTTTACTAAAAGTCAAGTATTTTGACTTTCCAGCAAGCTACAAATGAACGACTTGTGACGTCACAGTGCCTGCATCCAAGCGAAATTCTGACAACCCTGCGTGCATACAAGTTTTCAACACGTACAGATGGGACTGCGGTCGCCGGCTCACCACGGCTAGCGGCTGGCAAATGACCTTTACTGGGCAAGAACGCCATCACACGTAAGCAACAATTCCATTTCAATCATTTGAGTGCTAATTCGTTAAGTAACATGTTTATAAGTGTGAGTTGTATACGCTGATTATCAAGAGTAATAACTATTAGAACGAGTGTCCAAAGCATACCAAATTTGGCTAGGAAGAGGATGGAACACTGAGAGACCACCCCTTAAACCTAAGTCTAAGTCGCAAGTGTCAGACGCCCCGGTTTCCGCACGGTGAATCCATGGAATGCTAAGAATTCGATATTGGTTATGGACGTTACCTACATTTTTTATGAACGACTTGCTTCTGTGAAAATTCGTGTTAGAAAAATTGATTTATGTTTTGGGATATGGGTTTTGTATTATTTCGTTAGTTAATTTTAATTATATTATATTTGTAAGTACATACATACATATTAAAAATAAATTACAAGAACAGAACAAATAATGGTGCACATCACACTAAGATTTGTCCTAGGTGGGGATTGAAACCACGACCTCTGACTTGGCAGTCAGAGGCACTAACCACTCGACCAACAGGAGGACTACTTAATTACCATTATCAATAATGATTAATGGTATAGAAGCAGAGTAATAACTATTCTTTTAATATTAGAGCATAATATTTTATTGTACGTAATATTATTTTAATAATAAATACTATAATGTTTCAATATAATATTACGTTACGGCAAAAGCTCACCATATTATTCCATTACCTACTACTCATATTCGATAAGATATTAATCATAACATTTTCCTTTTTTGTTTAATGTTACACAGTAGATAAAGAAACTATTACCTTAAGCGTTTCTGTTTCTAGGTACTTCTCAAATCGAGCTACTATATAACAGAACACAATAATACACTACACTCTAACTCTCTTAAGTATTGGTGGAGGCTAAAATATCAGGCCTGTGTCACTGGATACTTTTAATGAGACCATTGAATACTACTTTAGTGAGTAAAAGAAGGACAAAACTATATATCTTGCGGTAGTCAGAGCAAGAAAGGATACTGTCAATAATGATTTCGTATACACAAATGAGTGTTAATGGAAAGTTTACGTAGCCGCGTAGTCCAAGCTAGCAAAAGGACAGAACTACAAAGAAACTCTTCTGTATAATTAGTTGATATGTACACATACAAATAAATAATTATATACATTCATACATAGACTCACGCCTGTTTCCCAGAGGGCTAGGCAGAGACAACGGATTTCCATTTGTCACAATCTTTGCACTCCTCTTTTGCTTCATTTACTGTTATTATATTCTTCATAGATGCTCGCCGGTTTAAGGGTCTAATAATATATTTGTCACATAGTATTGTGTACTTCGTATGTATGAGTACAAATTCATATTTTAAATAGCCAGTGTATACCAAGCTATCTAGATTGAACTTTACCAGGCTTGTATAACTTAATACTTTCGGCGCAACCATATAAGTGCATTAAAGGACCCGGTCTGACATACCAATCTATATTACATTTGTAGAAGTCCACTACTTTAAAACGTCACTATCTATCATAGAAGTTATCTTTAAATAGGTTGTATATTGTAGTAATCCACTAGATACTGTTAAAGTCAATGAAAGAAGGCCGTAACTAGGAAAAAAATTAAATCTTATACATGATAATTTTGTATATAATACTGCGAATGCAGACTTAATCTGCACTAACTAACTTGAACTCTAGTGCATCTATACGAGATAATATATTTATTAGACGAACAAGTATGCATTCTGTACGAAATAGAATTCTTAAATGTGTGAACTGCTTAACTTCTTACTTCTATACCAAAATGGTAAAGATGAGAATTGCACCAATATACATTTAGCACCCATCTACAATTTAGCCAAATATAAATCATAAAGAAATTTAATATAGTGTGTATAAATTGCAAACAATTATCAGCATTCTCCTGCTCTTACGCCTATGTGTATGTTTCTGTTACATACGTATTCCATTGTTTTTTATCCACTAGTATACATCCCCTGGTGGGCCTATCCCAAAGATCTCTACAGTTGCACTGATATGACGATGATGATACATCCATGATTTCCTTGCTCTTCTTAGAGGAAGACCAATACACAAAAGTAGAAGTTAAACTCCGTTCACTAAATAAACCGACAAATTCAATTACCTTTTCTTCATTCCTGGTCTATTCAACAGTTATCTGAAATAGGTGGCACCAAGCGATAGGGCCACCGTTTCATTCTGTTACAATTGACACAATTTTGGTGCACAATAAAGTGTTACTTACTTAGCCTCGTTGGTCTAGCGGTAGCGTGTTCTACCGCAGATAATGAGGTCCTGGGTTCAAATCCCGGGTCTAGCCAAAAAGTGATTTTTCCGTAAAAATAAATTTCTCAGTGTCAGCCCGAAGTCTGAAAGTTGGCGGTATGACACTCCCATGCCTCGGAGAGCACGTAAAGCTGTCGGTCCTGTAACTGATCTCTTTCCGGTCGTGTCGCTAGTCGTCCCATTGGATTATGAGAGTGATGGAATAGAAAGTGCCCCTGTGTTTGCGCACACACTTGTGCACTATAATATGTCCTGCGCAATTGGTTAGTCTCCATTGAGACTGGCCGCCATGACCGAAATTCGGTCGGGGAACATTATTTAGGCTTTTATATGACACCATATTCATTTCTAATACTCGCCTTGTTAAATAGCTTTCGTTCGTACGCATAACATGACCATATAAATCCTACTAATATTGTAAAGGCGAAAGTTTGTGAGTGTGTATGTTTGTTACTTCTTCACGTGTAAACGGCTGTAGCAATTTTAATAAAATTTTGGTATGGAGTTAGCTGACACCCTGGATTATTTTATTTATTTTTATTTTTTATTTTATTTTATTAGGAAAACAAACAGTATTAACCACATAGGCTAAGTAACAGGTTATTACAACTAATTACCAATTATATGTTTTCGCAAATGAATACAAAAATAGCTTGTTTGCTTAATATAAGATACAATAAGACAACGAAAATGAGATTGCGATATTATGCTTAACTATACAATTACACTTGATAAAGCAACACAGTTATTGAACCAATTCGAACCAATGTTTAGTATTAACACATAGGTTATAATTTATAAAGTTTAACTCGGGTAAAACCGCGGGGCACAGTTAGTAGGTTATAAATCTCATATCAATGCACTATAATGTTAACAAATAAATAACGTTTTAAAGCCTGTTAGCACACAAGCATACCTGAAATCTGAATCTAAATTCAGAAATTTCAAATGAAATACTTCCAATAAATTGTGAGTACCGTATCCAGTGAAAAATTTAAACAATGCAATTATGGACAAGTCATCAATCGGGTGGTATCACTCCGGGGAGTTCGGGGGATATCCAGGGTGTTCGGGGGAAATCGGGGGCGTCCGTCGGTTAGTTTCGCAATTTGTCATCCGTACGCGATGACAGACCGACGGACGATTTTCATGATTTATTAAATGCATAGCGCTGACGTATTGCACTCTACACGTTCTGACGGGTTATTCTGGATATGTGATATACTTACCAATAGGTACATATTAACATCAATAGGTCGAATTACTAAGTTGTTCAAAGGCATATTTAGTTACACTTGATAGTGAAACAAAATAAACAATATTTTTATTTATAAGCCGTAAAAAATAAAAACTAACATGTAATTTTAAATCTTCGAGAAAACTACATTTAGAGGCACATGTACACATTTGCTTGTACAAGTTCTACCACCAGAGACTACTTGAAGGAGGAGTCGCCGGCACCCAAGTACTAAACGTTTTGCTTTAAGTCTACCATCATACTTTAGATGATTATTTAATAAGTAGCAAAAAATTATATGTGCTAGGAATAACATAATAAATATATAAATAAAAATAAAATTATGAAACGGTAAAAATCACGATGAAACCTTAAAAGATAAGTAATGTCATTTTTATAATTTATATACGATATCGTATAATAAAGTTATTGTGTACTTAGTAAGGCAACCAATCTAAGTAATCTTAACATTATTAGGAAATCATTAAGGCTAGAAAATTAGTACAAGCAAGATATTGTAAGCTACAATGTTGAAGTGTACCGACTATGGAGCGTAGCGTACTTGGTAATAAACTCCAAGATTGCTAACGAACAATAAATACAATACCCTCTCAAACCGGCATAGTCGATATTGAAAGAAAATCATCCAAACTAAAGTGGGATTGGGAGAGCCATATCTATAGGATGTACAAGGACGAAAGGCGAGGTAGTGGAGGTAGGCCTCGTAAGCGTTGGAGCGAACTTAATAGCTTATGACAAAAACTGGGTTTCACATTCTACAAAAAACGATATGTAACTAATTTTAATAGTTTGAAAAACTAAAAAACACGCGTTTAGCACGCACTAAGGCCGCCTTGTTGGATTTAGGTTACGTGATTATTTTTTTCGTATCCTATTCGGCAAACCCTTTCATTTAATACCCATATCATGGGGGTGCATTTCAAATAGCCAATCCGCCATCTTAAATGTCCGCCATGTTGGATTTAAGTCACATGACTATTTTTTTCGTATTTCTGACAGCGAGCCCATTCATTTGATACCCATACCATGGGGGTCGATTTCAAATAGCCAGTCCGCCATCTTGGGGAGGCCGCCATATTGGATTTGTAATGACGTTTCCTAGCTAGTCATGTATTGTCATCAGAACTCAGAGCGTGTGCATAATTTCATCCTAATCGGAGACCAGGAAGTGGGTCAAATTAAGATTCCAAGATTTTCACATACATAGTTACAATTGAAGCTAATAAAACCGTGTTAAAAAGCATGTGGGAGGCCTTTGCTCAACAAGTGGAACAGCATTAGGTAGGATAATATTTTAAGGAGCGTATGTTAAGCATGTTTTAAATGTGCTTTCTTTAACATCTAGTATCCACCTATATTTGCAAATCAAGATTATTGTATTGTATAAAAAAATGTTATTTCTTTACATATAATTATTTGTTTTCGATTTAATTTGTAAATAAAATCATTATGTAAACGCTGATCTTTTATTTAGTTATTTATGTTTTAGTTGTACATACACTGTTAAACTATCGTCCCACAATCTGATATCACTGAAATCAGATATACAATTCCTCAAACTGCCAGAATGCAGTTAATCATAATTTATGTTCGTAAAGGAAGTGAAAACATTAATTTTCAATATCGCACTCCAGAATACGTATTCACTCTGTGTCCATGTTTTATGCAAAGCTAGCTACCCACCAGTAAGTTTCTACGCCAAGGTAAAATATCTATCAAACATTTTCACGAGCTTTCTTCAAAGATATTAATTTTAATTATATTAAACTTGGCTATGGGGCTTTAAGATGAACATAAAATAGTATCCAGTTTTCAAAATTGTCCTCAATTTCATAATCATTTAAAAAAATTATAAACGCTATTGAAAATATGATTGGATTATAAACGAAATTGTAAATTTTATTAGATTGAATATTGGCATAGTACACCGATTGTCACCGTAGCCTAGTTGGTAGTGCTCCTGTGCCTACGAAGCTGGTGGTCGTGGGTTCAAATCCCGGTAAGTGCAAATATTTGTGTGATGAGCACGAATATTTGTTTCTGAGTCATGGATGTTTTCTATGTATTTAAGTATTTATCTATCCCAGGTAACTATTAAACTAAGCATAGTACAAGCTTTGCTTAGTTTGGGGCTTGGATGATCTGTGTGACATTGTCCCTAGATATTATTATTATTATTATTGTCGGTCACCAAAAGTCAAACCGTGAAAATTCTTGAACTAAATTTGCCGAATTGCAAAGTGTTAATTTTTTTTCGAATTCTGTTTTACACTGCCCACATTAAAAAGAGTAGTTCAACATTCAGATACGTCTTTTTATAATTTGACCGTTGGAATGTGTGCGTAATTTTATGTACTCTCTATTTCCTATCTCTCATTATCTGATATGACATGCACCCAGTTACGCCCAGAAATTAATCATTATATGTACCGTGGCGAGCAAGTAAACGAGCGAATGGAAACCGAGCGGGAACAAACCAAAGTACGCAGAACAAATGAAGAGCGATTCGTGCTTCTTACAAATTTTGCGTAGCGTACAAACGAACACCCTCCCGCTCTCTTGCGCTCTATTGTGGTTGATTTGTTACCGCCAATTGCCTGACTCTGAACTACTGAGAGTTTAATTGGAAGAAACTCCAGGATCTCAATGTGGTGGATGACGGGCCAGGACCAGGGCGGCTCTAGAACAAAGATAAAATATGTTATCTAAGCATAAGCTAGCTTAGCTACTTAAGTACACAAAATAATGAAAGGTCCCTAATTCTTTTTGTATAATAGGAAGACAAATGAGCTAATGATAAATGATCACCGTCACCTATGGACACTCGCAAAATCAGAGAGGTCGCAAGTGTGTTGCCGGCCTTTAAGAAACGCCGGCTTGCTTTTTTAAGATTAAGTACCATGTCATACTCAATCGAAAAATACCTCCGCAGTTGAAATTGTTTCTTAAAACTAAGATTAGTGAATTAGTCACTAATCTAATATGTACCTATACAATTTTGTCAGTGAAATGAATGTATATATGTATATTTATTGTTTCATTTCTTTGTAAATATAAATATATGACATTTTATTTAATGTCCCTTATTAAAAACTGTAAGTTTTAATGTAATTGATTAAATTTGAAAACGCTGTACAATATAATACAACCAAAGCAAAATTCACAGTAAATTAAAATAACTGAATTAATTAAAATATTTGTATGGTTGCCCTATTTTGAGGGTCTGATAAACGAGCAGAAAATAATTCTTCATTTATTTAATTTTAAGGAATACTACCAGCACATAAAAGCAATTATAAAATTATAAAAATATTTATTGAAGGCCAATTACAAGACTAGACATTTGTATTAGCGCCAACATAATAATATGTATATTATAGCAATACATTTTAGCCCACAATATATTAAAATTTTATATACATACGCCTAATTAAACCAGAAAATTTAATCATAAAACCAAACAAAGAATTTATTATTAATGGCCATAATATTAGACGTTGATAATTTCTGTCTTTTAAAATTTTCACTCAATATAAATGAGGCCATTTATCCTTGTTTGTCCTAACAAAATTTTAGTGCCAATATATTGTAGGGTAAAGTGTATTGCTATAAATAAGTATTATAGCAATACGAATTGTATAGCTATAATACTTATGTATACCCTACAATATATCAAGATTCAATATACAAAACTCTTAATTAAACCATATCACTTAATTATAAAACCAATCAAAGAATTTATTATAAATGCCCATATCATTTATTGATAATTTGTGAATTAAAACTTTCACGATCTCTAAACGAGGCCATTTATCCCTATTCATCCCAATAAACTTTTAGCGCCAACATATAAATAAGTATGATAGCAATACACTTTAGGCCACAATATATCAAGATTCAAGACAGTAAAACGCCTTATTAAACTCTAAATCTTGCCTTTAAAAATACAAGTACTGAACTATAACTCTGATTTTAGACATTAGCCGCCAACATTGGACCCGAAGCTCCGGAGTCCGCTCTCGATAAATTTACGAGAACATGATACATGGCAATAATGTATGGAGGACTGGATTCCGTTTGTACTGTTGTAGCAACCACGACACTGTCTTGGCGAAGAGCCATTCGATTGTACTCACAAAGCCTTTTTTGGTTTTAGTAAGATCTTGGGCCGTTTGTGCCGGATAGAATATTTAATTGCAACCATTATTGCAAAACAAATCCGAAGCATTTCCTTCCATTTCCACCTTAGTTATTCGTTTTATAATATTCATTCCATTTCGAATAATTCGTGGTGTTACCAAATATGTATTAAGCTTTAATCCATGTGATCTACTAAGATAAAGATGCGCGGAAATTTAAATGATAAATAATCACATGGAGTATTGTTCACGTACCTGGGCAGGAGCCCCTAAATACCAGCTCGACCCACTTGATTCCTTCCAAATGCGTGCCATTAGAATCGTTGGGACTCCAATCTTACGGACAGATTGGAGTCGTTAGAGCAGCGGAGAGACTTTGGATCTCTCTGCGTGTTCTACCGTCTCTTACACGGGTAATGCTCTGAGGAACTGTTTGAGCTGGTGCCATCGTCCCCTTTTTATCATCGCAACACGCGCACTCGCAGTAGGGTTCATCCATACCACCTGGAAGCGATCTCCTCAAGCACGGTTCGCTTTCAGCGTACATACATCCCACGTACGTGCAGGCTTTGGAATGAATTACCTGCTGCGGTGTTACCCCAGCGCTACGACATGTCCTTCTTCAAATGAGGTTGAAAAAGAGTATTAATAAGGTTGTCTGCAAGAGATCGCTGTAAGCGATAAGACCGCCAATTGTACCTTTTTTTAATATAATTAACTTTATCATAAATTGTGTTCTGTAAATGGTGTACAATAAAGTGTGTTTATCTGATCTTATCTTAATCCCACGGTAAGCAGTGGTTTGCTGGGCCCCCTGGCACTGCGAATGTCCATGAGCAGCGGTTACCACTTACCATCAGGTGGGCCGCTAGCTCGTCTGCCTACAAAAGCAATAAAAAAAACTGTTTTCCTTGCATAATAAATTATTGCTTGTGGCAAAATTTTGGGTACGGTGTTCAATATTAACGGAGACTAGCAACTAAAATACATGTGCGTATGCGCAAACACAGGTGAATTCCCTCTTACTATCCGATAAAATGGTAATCCAACTTGACTTGAAAGAGGTCTGGGTCACTACTATGTGCTATTCTTATCAGAAAAATTACAATAATTTATAGACACGACTGACCCAAAATTGTGCCTAACAGATTTCTGGAAAATAGATTATCTTCAATTACTCTACAATTTTGCATACAATAAAATTATATGCCGAATTATAGGGGAAATAGTGATAATCTGTAAAACCTTACACACTGTACACTTACTTACTTACTACTAACCCTTTTCCCTAGTCGACCTGAATATACAAAAACCAATTTAAAACAATCATTTACATGGAGATCAACGCTTTCTATAATGCAAGTCCAACCACAGACTATAAAGCCATTGTTAAATAAAACAATAGTACCAGCTGTAGCAGGTAGAATGTGGTCTAAATTATGTAGACTGGGAACGTAATCGAATGTCAACATACCTTTGTGAATGTGAGTATATTTGGTGACTGTGAATGTGCTAGTCGTTTAAGTAAGACTATGGGCGTTCCGGGGTCTTTGTTCTTTTTGGTTCAGGACTATACAAGGTATAATATTAAATAGTAGCTGTAACTTAAAGAGCTTAATCTACCGGTGGAACTGATCAACGTGCAAATACACAAATAAAAAAAAATACACACATTTTTCCTTAACTCGACAATGGTATATTAGTTACCACCTCATTTTGAACTCTACTACGTTGTAATAAGACCTAAAACCAATGAATTATGACATATGCTATGGCCTATTAAGGGTTAACTTCCCTTCTAACGATCAGCTGATACAAACCAAAAAATATTTTTAGTCTTTCACAAACGGGTTTTGTTTACTTTCTTCAGTTTAATGGGTAGATGATGCTTTTAAAGTTACCTCCATTATTTATCTTATACCTTGTATGACATTAGTAACAGATGTAATCTAGCCGAATTTTGGCCACGGCGGCGGCAGCTCAATAGAGACTATCCATCTGCGCGGGACATATTATAGTGCACAAGTGAATGCGCAAACATGAGGCACTTAGTATTCCATAACTCTCATGATTCGATGGACGACTAGCGACACGACTGGAAAGAGGTCAGGTACAGTCCAACAGCTTTACGTGCTCTCCAAGGCACGGGGGTATAATACCGCCAACTCGAGACTTCGAGCTGATTCTGCGAGATTTTTATTTTTGCAGAAAACTCCTAAAATCACTTTTGGCCCGATCCGTCATTTGAACCAAAGACCTCGTTAACTGTGGTTGAACATGCTACAGCTAAGCCAACGAGACAGATAAATATATTATAGGATTATTATTGATTTTACTTGAATACAAAAACAACTTTTAAATCGATCTCCAGAAAATACGCCATTTGTTAGATACTTATGACGTTGTCGCACCCGGTTTACGATTAAGTACTGTAATCCTAACGTTAAATTAATGACATAAACATTTTATCACCTACGATCACTCTGTGGAATCAATTAACTGCGGAAAAAGTTCCATTGCGGAATGACATGATAAAGTTCAAGAATTGATCCTATACCTATATTATATAATATATATATATTTATTTTTGAGATCCCCATAGTGTTTCGAGTTACCATGATGGTGGTGATTACTTACAGTCATGTAACGCAGTTTTTAGTTTGGCTTGCTTAATAATACAATACGTAGTAAAAATATAGCCAAAAATAAAAATTTCGATAGTTAAACCTACACATGATCCTTGACAATAACTTAATTTAAGTTAGCTAAATATCGTTACTATTATAAAATAAATCTTATTGTAAATTATTTACTACAATCCTACCGAAATATCTATATGTTCCTAGAAATTATAAAAAACGGATGGAATTTTTTTATTTCGCAAAGACTTACTATCACATCGGAGAGAAACAAGATATTTGTATAAATATAAATTAATTTTATATTACTACGAACTTCTTCTGACTATTTACAAAACCTTTTTTTAAACACAAAAAAAAACATTACCTTACTTTTACTATACATTGCTTACAAATATTGATGCAGGTCACAACACACTAAGCCAGAAACGACCCACTATAACGTAAACACATTACACTGAACTAAAATCTCCAAAGACTTGTATTGTGACTCTCAAAGACGTTGCAATGATAGCAATTCACGTATAAAAGCTCACAATAAAAATATTTTCTGCGCAAAAATTGTCGGACTCGCAATACAAAGATACTATAGAAGAGGCGTAGAGATTCATATTCAAAGGAACTCACACAACTGATATTATAGAAATACAAAAAGAAAAATGATGCGATGCAAAGGAATTGCAGTTTCTTCTTAATGATTTTATTCGTGCCAGCCGGTTTTAAAATAGAATGGCTTTAGTACATCTGGTAAACGTACGTAGCAAGCCCGAAGCCAGAAAAGTTATCACTGGCTTTAATTCGCGAGGCGGTATGTAGGTATTAGAATAAATAACAGCCAAATGTGTCACAGACTCGCACATAGAGGGTTCAGTACCTTTCATACATGTCTACAAGGTTTTGAAGATACGTATGCAACTTTTTTTTAAAATAATAATAAGTATTTATTTGACACTAGTTAAAAAGAAGACTTTCCTTAATAATAACATTAATAATTTTAATGTTGTTTCTATGTGTGAGTAAGGTCGCCATTGGGGTGGGGGAAGGATCAGCAACACTTGTTTGCTGACTCTTAAAGACCGTCAACGTACCAGCGACTCCTCTGGTGTTGCGACTGTACATGGGCGGCGGTGATCACTTACCATCAGGTGACCCACTTGCCCGTTTGACGCCCAAAAAAAACTTAGAAACATTATGTTATTCCTGCAGTATTGACGTACCTTCCTAATCATCTACATCTCTCTCACTCTCACACACTCATAACATATAAAAGTCCACTGCTGGTCAAAAGCCTCCCCCAAAAATCATCTTATAGGGATATGCCATAATCGCCACGCTTGGCAAACGGGTTGGCGATCGCAGTATGATGGTATAAAGACGCTGCTGCCCGTCCTCTGGTAGCTATTCCCTCGGGTCGGCTTCTACGCCCACCACGGGATGGGATGGGGTATTGATAATCTGATATCCGCAGCCGTCACCACACAGCACCTAAACTTCTATCAACTGTAATTATAACAGATTTTTTTTATAATGGTATTTCCTTCCTTCTTCATTCTCGTAGGAGCGGTGACCCTTTTGGCAGGGTTAACCAACTAGCAGTTTGATCTGATATGGCTTAACAACTGTAGTCTAATGACTAAAGCTGGGATCAACATGAGATGAGATGCTCAGAAATTAAACACTTTAACTTTAACACAAACGGTTACTTAGTCCCATCTACAGTCAAATTGCGTGACTTACTTCGGCCTCTTTTGTAGAGATAGTCAAATCATATTGCCTAAGTTGTTCTTTTAAATAAAGTTAATAGATTTTTTTGTTCCATTTTGGTACGGGACCCTTGTAATGGTAAACGCGTATGGGTTCTGTACAAAAATAATTTGTATTGAAAGGCTTTTTTTCCTCTCGTACACATACACAAATGTAAGTATAAAAATTCTTGCTGCAACATATAGTGTTCCGCTTTGCTAGCTGTCACCACATGGTAACCAACGGCAAACAATATTAATCTCTGACACAAAAGGAGGTTTAGCCTACGTCTGAGTAATTTTATATCAGTGTAGCTGTCCGTCTAAAGAGTACAATGCGACATTTTCATTTAATTTTCTAATAGGTGAAAGGTAAAAGTACGAGAGACGTTCCTCTTGTCAGAAATGACTTCACGGGTTATACCCAATGTACCCTCCACATTGCAATATTTGTAGAAAAGACATTACTACAATAGAACATAAATATTTTGTCTTGATTTTTAAAAACCATAAATATTACTGTAATAATTAAACGAGATGTGTGACTCCAGTAAAAGAAAAAAGAAAGATCTCAATTTTTAGAGATTTTTTATATTTTTCCTCCTCTAACAAAAAATATGGCGTTCCTCCCTCTTTTACCCTTACTGCAGCCGGGCACCGACAGCTTAATGTGTCTTCCGAAACACGGAGAAAAGTTCAGAAAATAAACACTCTCAAACATCTGCATTTTTAATATAACGTTGACAGTGAACCTAGGATGTTTTCACTGTTTCTCCGAACAATTAACCCATCTACAGACTGGGCTCATTCCTACGGACACATTTATGAATCGGAGAAAGCAACTGGCCAATAGTACTTCTCTCTCTTACGGGAACAAATGGAATACAGAGATTTTGACGGTTAGCTTATATTGTAAGTACGTGTTAAAGCAACAGGCGAAAGCGCGCTTATGTAAGACATATCAGGTATTTTGGTGAAGCAAAACGGGACTAAAGGGCGGGCGCGTTTATGTATTCGATCATTTCTTGTTGTGAGACCCTATACGGACAGTATTTTTTGGCCCTATAGCCAAGAGTCAAACTATAATAATAATAACATCTTGCGTCATTATTTACACACGGCCATCTGATTCCAAGCTAAGCAGAACTTGTACTCTGGAAACCAGATAACTGATATACATTTACTACTTTTCTTTTGTAAATACATACTTGTAGAGATAATTACACCCAGACTTAGGACCAACAGACATGTTCCTGCACACAAATATCTGTCCTAGGTGGGAATCGAACCCACGACCTCCGGCGGAAAAGCAAGCATTTGCAAACCACTCCACCCCCAATGACCTGACATTGCCTGGCCAACAGACCAGCCGGTGTAGTGGTTATGGACCCTGAATGCTAAGCCAGAGTGGGTTCGATTCCTACCAGAACATTTATTTGTGTGATGCGCACGATTATTATTTCTGTGTTTGGGTGTAATTTGTCTATGATATGTATGTACTCAGAAATATATAAATATGTTTATCAGTTATCTGGTTGCCGTAGAACAGGCTCTGCTTAGATTGGAATCGAATACTTATGTCTGAATAATGTGCCAGGATGTATTTTTTATTATTATTATATACATATATTCCTAGCTATTATGTACCAAAATACTGATATTAAGCAAAAAATAATATAGAAAATCTACTGATTCTCCATCGATTTTGTGTCATTTTATAGCTTGATATATAAGATTTCATTGGATTTGAGTCATCAGAACCATTTCGTTGATGTCTTATTTATTAAAACCCCACATGCCATAAAAGCTAGCCGCGTCCCAGTGTACCGTAAATGAATGATAAAAACTTATAAAAAATATCCTGGGACATTATTTACACACGGCCGTCTGATTCCAAACTAAGCAGAGCTTGTACTATGGAAACCAGAGTTATCAGTTATGATATACTTGTTTTATTTGGTAAATACATACTTATATAGATAATTATAGATAAGTGCTTGTAAATAGTAAAAACGTAATATCAACTGTTAAAACCACTTATAACAGAGTTGCTTACAGCAAATCTTAAGTTTTACTTGTGATTTAGTTGATGATTAGTGAAGAACCCTAGGACCTTCCCTCCCGTCCTTCCCTCCTAGGACTAGGTCCTTTACTGGGGTTTGAATAAAACCAAAAAGATCAGTGAATACGGGAGTGGAACCAACACCCCATCTGATTAATTTCAATTACCAAAGCTACAGCGCTTATTACTATTTGCCGATGACTTGAAACTTTGTAGAACTATAAAAAACTCTTCGGACAGTGAACTACTCCAAAACGACTTAAATGCTATAACTAAGTGGTGTGATACCAACAAAATGTCCTTGAATACAGATAAATGCTTCTCTATTACATTCACTCGTAATCACAAGGTTATCAAGGCTCAATATCTCATCAATGGGGTAGTTCTACAAGAAAAAACAGAATTAAGAGACTTAGGCGTTATCTTTGATAACAAATTAACATTTTCGCCCCACATAGATCATATAGTCACAAAATCATCTAAAATGTTAGGCTTTATTATGAGAAATGGCAAAAAATTCCGTAACCCAGCTACAAAGAAAGATATTTATAATGCGTATGTTCGGAGTAACTTAGGGTATTGCTACGTTGTCTGGTCCCCACAATACAACGTTCATAAGCTTAGAATAGAACGTATTCAGAAACGCTTTTTAAAACATCTTGTGTTTTCTTGTGGACAACATAGACAGTTGTCCTCATACAACGATCAATTAAAGCACTTTGGTATGCATAAACTGACGATTCGTAGACAGGACATGATATTCCTCTACAAAATATTGAGAAACCATTTCGACTGTCCACCTATACTTCAATCGATTTGTGTTCGTGTCCCACGCCGTGTGCCTAGACGTGCCCTCGTAGCTGCTGGACTGTTGCACCAGCCACTTGCCAGAACGAATCTGAAGCAGTTCTCTGCCATATGTCGACTACCCAAATTATATAAGGATATCTGCGAAGAAGTCGACATTTTCAATAACAGATTGTCCACCTATAAAAAAATATGTTTTGATATTATTAAGTAATTTTGATTGTTTTATCATGAATATTCACTTTTTACTCTTTGTTTTATATTTTATGTTAATTTTGTTTCCTAAATTTTAATTTTATTTTTAATAAACTGCGCATTTGATTTTAATTTTTAAGTGTTGTATTTAGACTAGCAATAATGTAACAGTTACTGGTTGTCCTAAATAAATAAATAAAAAATAAAATTACTATTTTTTATTTATTTATTTAGGACAACCAGTAACTGTTACATTATTGCTAGTCTAAATACATACAACACTTAAAAATTAAAATCAAATGCGCAGTTTATTAATTAACTGATCACATTGGTTTGGATAACAAGAATTAGCTTATACTGTTTCACCACATATCTTATTAACGGGTGATCTTGACTACTATCTACGGCGGAAAATCTCGATAGCGACTTTTAAAAATTAATCAATGCCATCTAGTGACAAAATGCACGATACAATTTTCCTTTGACTTTAACTGTCACTAAATGCTTAGACAATTAGTTTAATTAAATACGTAGGTGTGTTAGCGACGCACAGTACTATAGTAGTTTTATTATTTACTAGCCGTGCACCGCAAAAAAAATATCTAAAAAAAATATATGCTGTACATTACCATAGAAACTAACAACGAAAATTGGTTTAAACGAGATCTAGCAAGTTGTCTTTTTTTAATACGTCATAAACAGCAATTTGCTTTCATTTAATTAAATGAAATACTTGCTGCTACGGAAACCTACATGTGCGAGTCCGACTCGCACTTGGCCGGTTTTTTATTTTTTAAATGTCACTGATCACTTACGGACCGGTGAGAGCATCTAGCTATGAGCGCCTCCAAATCTCCAGAACTTGTAATCAAAAGATATACGGTGAATGGAAAATCTGCAATATTTTTAATATTATGACTAATCACCTTGGCCAAAATGTAAAAGGAAGTTGGTAGATTATATTCAAAATCGTTACGAACAAATAGCGTTCTCCATTTTGTTTCGTTCTCGCTGTAGTCATTCCCATGAAATATAAATGTAACAGGCAAGATTCGAGACCTGCCCATGCTTTATTCACAAGCTTTCGTATAGGTACCTACATACTTTTGATGGCGTTCCCATGTAACGTAAACTGTTTTTTATTTGTTCACACTTTGCCAAATATGTTTTTCTAGAAGTTTCCCCGCGTTTTGCGATGCTTTTACGCGCCGGTCGGTAATGGAGCCGAAATGTTGAGATGCGACTCTGTAATCGAGTTTTTTTTTAGTTGGTTAACTTATTTTATAACGCAGTAGCTTTTTTCATTGTGGTTTCTGACAATTAAAGTATTCATTTGTATGCGCAGCTCATGCAGCGGTTTTAAAGCTAATCAGTAGGCTTCTGACATTATTGACTTCACGGGCTCTCCTAACACCCACACAATTTATTTTCAGCCCACTAAGTTACTCACTGCATTGCTAAATATATTACATAAAAAAACATGACGGTGACCCAGGGGACATTATAATATCCAGGTCATTATTCACACGCAGCCATCTGATCCCAAACTAAGCAAAGCTTGTACTATGGAAACCAGATAACTGATATATTACAAATACTACTTTTCTCTGGTAAATACATACTTATATAAATAATTACACTCAGACTCAGGACAAACATACATGTTCATGCATACTCATATCTGTCCTGGGTGGGAATCTAACCCTTGACCTGCGTGAAAGGCTATCTACCAACCAACAAGCATTAACTAATCACGCCTAATAGCTCGTCAACCCTTACTATAAAGTTTTTTATTTACGGGAAGGAACAAAATGTGGTCTCCAAGCTCTAAATGGTAATAAATCATACGTCACACGTTCGTCCGCCCACACTGCCCACTATTTTTTTTTATGAGTAGCTCCTGGTTGATCTAGGTCTGATCCTGTGTCTCAGATGACCAGGCCATCCTAATCTACAGCGACTACAGGTCCCAAAAAATAAACCACTTTACCTCGCCCAGCTATTAAGCATATAAGTAGCTATCGAATCTATCAAGTCACATCGTCAAGTATAACGTTGATCCAAATCCAATTCTCTATCACCTAATTGCCAGTTACTCCAAACAAGAGGAATACATTTCCATAATTACCCTGTTCAACAAAAGATAAACATCATACGTTTCAGATGGTTTCAGATCAAACGCTAGCATGGTTGTGTAATTCCCCTTCCCTCCGGATCACGAAAGTGTTTAGACGTGTGCATCTATGTAGCTTAAATTAATAAAAAACACATTTAAAATTCAAAATATTCTAATAAATAAATTCATAAAGTACTAGGCGCGCATAACGTATCAAGCGACGCACGGTGCTAGTGTGAGTGGGATAACAACACGTGTGACGGCAATAGTTACCGGAGGTACGATTCACACATACCACCTGTCAAGCCACTGACATCTGTCAACAGTGTTACCAGAGTAAGAAAAGTGTTTTTAGTAGAAGTTAAATTAAAATAAATTTCTGCACGAGTGAATCGAGTAGCATGCCTCTTCGACGTTCTCCACCGCCAGCCCCAGTCGCTTCTGCGCCCGGATCTATGCACTCTACGGCAACTATACATGCACCAGTGACTTGTGAGTCTGATACAGCATCAGAAAGAAGCGGCCGTGACAATGTCAGTATTCGTAAGCGTAGACGTGACGACGAAGACATAAAGGATCTTAAAAGTCTGATCTCGTCATTGACAACGAAGGTTGATCAAAACTTCCTTGAAATGAAGCAGAGCAATGATGCGCTTCAGAAAAGTGTGAAGTTTATGTCGGAAAAATATGACACAATCCTAACTACGCTTCAAAGCCTAAAGGAACAAAGAACAGAAGACAAAAAAACTATACAGAAGTTAGAAGAGAAGATTGAAACTCTTGAACGTAAAAATAGGTCTGCAAGTTTAGAGATACGAAATGTGCCCATCAACTTACAAGAGAACCAAAAATATGAATCTAAGGAAGATGTTAGTAGAATTGTGCAAGGCTTGTCTAAAGTTGTCGACATCGATATACAGGACGGTGATATAAGAGATATCTATCGAATCCCGACCCACAGAGAAGGGAGTAAACCTATCTTAATCGAACTCAACAGTGTCATGAAAAAAGAAAAATTGTTACAAGCGGTCAAAAAATTTAATAAAAACCAGCGAGATAAATTAAACACTACGCATCTAAACATTCCTGGGCCTGCCAAACCAGTGTACATATCTGAAGCCTTAACTCCCAACGCTCAAAAACTGTTCCACGCTACTCGGCAGTTTGCTCGAGAAAATAGTTATGCCTACTGCTCGACTTCACGAGGTGCTATATACCTCCGTAAAACCGAAGGTGCGCCTCAAACGCGGATTGAGTCTGAGTCAAGCCTTAGGGTTCTTGTCAAGAAGTGACTAGCTTGCTTTTACAAATGGCAGCTGAATTTGCTGATACATTGCTTGATAGCATTGTTTTGCCTACTTTTTATGTGTAGTCTTATAAGTATTTATACTGCAAATGCATATCTTAATAATCTAGTTACAACTTTAGCTATTATTCCTTTTTGCCTATATTTTGAATATGTTTACATAGATATTATTATTATGCTTTTAATCACCCTTGTTAAAATTATAATATATAGGACAAAACTTAAATTTATGTATTTAAATGCAACTAATGGCAGTAATTACAACTCACTACCACAATTACAGTTGCAAAACCCACCCATTCGATCTAAGCACAATAACACACACAAGTACGTTTACCCTAATATAAACACTAAAATAACATTCAATCCCTACTACTATATTAACCTATATCTAATGTGTAATTCAATGATGCCTTGTCGTATTAATTTACATCGGTCATTTTTAATTACAAAGCAAATTCGATCGTGACAACTTAAACCAATTTATGGATTCGGTTGAATCACTTGATATCTGTCGTTCATATGTGAGTTTACCTAACCAATGTCTTAAGCATCTACAGACTTCCAAACCAACTTTAAACATATTACATGTCAACATACGGAGCTTAAATCGCAACTTTGACGGTCTCGTAGTCTTGTTACAGTCCATGGATATAGTGTGTGATATTATTATTCTTTCAGAGTGTTGGTTAAGTAAAGTTACAGATATACCCTTCTTAAGTGGATTCATGTCAGTTGGATCTTCATTCAATAACCAGAACGATGGTGTGGTTGTCTACATAAGTACGGCAATAAGCTATAGGACAATTCAGCCGGTAATCATAGATGCTAACTGTCTCATTGTGAAGCTGGGTGTAGATACAGCCATTGTAGCAATTTATCGCACACCTTCAGTCAGAAATATAGACAATTTCCTTAACTCCGTAAATAATATTCTAGAGTCCCTGTCATCACTACCGACGGTAATAGTAATGGGAGACCTAAACATAAATATTCGACCCGGTAATACTGACACAAACTCAGAGGACTACCTAAATGCATTGGCTTTCCATGGGCTCCTGCCTGCTCATGTACTTCCTACTCGGGTAGACAACTGCCTGGATCATGTCATTCTTAGAACTGACAAATACTCCACAACGCTGGTTCTGGAATCTTCTATTACTGATCACGCCCCCATTCTATTCAGCATTGAACGCAACCTGCTACACGCTATTAAATCTAGAAGTGTGACTCGATATATAAACATTCCTTCTGTCATTAGTTGTTTAGAAAATACAGATTTTTCCGATGTTTTAACTTGCACCAGTCCTAATCAAAGCGTGGAACTACTTATTGCTATCATTTCAAGAACAATTAACCAGAACAGCTCTGAAAGAAAAGTGTCGCATAGGAAACGTATTATTAAACCATGGGTGACCCCTGGCTTACTGAGGTGTATACGAAATCGTGATCGGCTACACAGAAAGACAAAACAAAATCCCAATAACCCTACTACTAGACTAATATATACCAGATATCGAAATTTTTGTAATAATTTATTAAAGAAAATTAAATGCGATTTTGACAAAAGTATGCTTCTCAGGGCCAATGGTAATCCTAAAGCAACATGGGATGTAATAAGGGAAATTAGTTACAAAAACACTTCACGTGTAAACAAATCAGACGAACTCCTAAACATCTGCAACGATCCAAATTCGTCTGTAAATTTTATTAATGAGTTTTTTGCAACCGTTGGACCTGACCTTGCTCAGCAAATTACGCAAAGACAGCATTTTGGACGATCAAATTTTGAATTTAACTGTTTGATTAATCCGTTAGGTAATTCATTAGTATTTCTTGAAACTGATTGCTTAGAAATAGAAAGCATAATCACAGCACTTAAATATGACTGCGCCGTTGGCCATGACGGAATTCCAGCTTCTATCATCAAAGCAGCCAAGCATGTTCTTGTTCCAGCAATCACCCATGTCTGTAACTTATGTATAAAGAAAGGCACCTTCCCTGATACTTTTAAGAAGGCATTAGTCACACCGGTGTTTAAGGGCGGGGATGGAGATCGTGTCGAAAACTATAGACCAATTTCAGTGCTCACGGTATTGTCCAAAATTATGGAGAAGATCATGAATAAAAGATTGCTAGGCTATCTTGAACGTAATAGCATCATTGCTTCAAACCAATACGGTTTCAGAAGAGGTACCTCAACAGAAGATGCAGTTCTTGAGTTGACGAACCAAATAGCTGGAAATCTTGATTCACGGACGAAAACCATAGGCATATTCCTAGACATAGCCAAAGCTTTCGACACGGTCTCTACCCCCAACCTAATTCGCAGCTTGGAAAGTTTGGGTATTAGAGATATTAGTCTGAATTTATTTCGTGATTATCTCACAAACAGACGCCAACGAGTTAAGGTAAATAATTACATCAGTGATGAAGTGAACCTAACTCATGGCGTGCCTCAGGGAAGTGTACTCGGTCCGACCCTGTTTCTTTTATATATAAATAGATTCTGCCAACTCATAATACCTAATTGCAAGATCTTCGTTTACGCAGATGACACTGCGCTTGTCATAAGTGCTAAAACATGGGAGTCTGCCCATCGTGCAGCGGAACATGCCCTAGGGATAGTGATGGACTGGTTTTCATCTAATCTGCTTTCAATAAACGTGTCCAAAACTCACTATGTCCCTTTCTCAGCTAATACTGTCGCACAACCTAATCTGCCCGATATTAAGATCCATAGCTGCCTGTCAATAAGCACATCTTGCAAATGTCCATCTTTACAAAGAAGTTCATTTGTTAAATACCTGGGTGTTTATATTGACAACACACTGGGTTGGCGGAAGCATATCGATGCGACAGTGTCACGAGTTCGCAAATTAATGTTACCCATGAGGAAATTAAGACGAGTAGTTGATGGCACTCTATTGAAAACCATTTATTATGCTTTAGTTCAGTCATTATTTGCCTATTGCATTTCTGTATGGGGTAGTACATTTAAGACCTACTTGTTACGACTGGAGAGGGCGCAAAGAGCGGTTTTGAAGGTCATGCTTTACAAACCCTATCGCTATCCAACAACCCAATTATTCCAAGACGTATCTGCCCTCACTGTCCGACAACTCTGTGCGCTTAAGATCATCTTGCGAGTGCAGTCATCTTTAACCTACGACCCTAAGCTAAATGAGCATAAACGGCGTAAATATCTTGTATGCCCAACTATAGCTGCCAAAACAGATTTAGGCAGCCGAAGTTACCCAACTGTTAGCGCTCGTCTATACAACACTATAAACAGATTATGCAATATATATCCTTTGCCTAAAGTGAAATGTAAACTTGTGGTCAATGATTACTTACAGAGGTTAACCTACGAGGAGACTGAGCAATTATTTTCAAAAAAACCTTCATAATTCCTATGTACAATGGAATTTCAGCCCGGTGATATACATACTCAACAAAATTTACATAAACACATACGCAATCCCACACACACGCAATACCACACACACACACACACGAACACATATAGACTCAAATAAACTTACACACACCTCAAACACACTATTATCTATGTATATTGTAGTTGTACGATATTTAAGATGTCTTAATCATAAGTTTTATTTACTAAATATTATTAAAACTGCAACGTCTAAAATTTGGTATAAAGCAGCAACTCATCAATACTAGGACTATTTTTATCACATAAATTGTAAGAGGAAGGCGCCAGTGTCTGTAACACAGTTAATACTATCATAGACACTGACGTTCACTCTATCTCTTTATTTAAGCATAATTGTATATATTTGTGCATTTATGTGTAGATGAGATGGAAAATTTGTACTTGGCTTTTTGATAATAAATTATTATTATTATTAAAAAAAAAAAAAAAAAAAAAAAAAAATTACGTGAATTGGGCAATCAATTGATCCGCGTTGCTTTGAACCGTGCTCGGTGCTTATTGAGGGGTGGCTCCGTTTCATGAAGCTACAATTTCCATTATTTGATTACTTACGTTTATTTTGAGAATGATTTGAAAACACGTCGAGTATGCGAATTAAAAAAAAAAGGAAATTCCAGCTAAGCATTGCTTCATTGAGGTTCCGTAAATATTATATTGGAAACATTCTTCGAAGATAAAGATTATGTTTAGTTATAAAACCTGCACGACTTACAAAGACTGGAATGCTAATCCTCAGATCGGACTATAAATAAGATCATAGTTACTTATAAAAGCTATGATTTAAGAAATATTAAAAAATATAGATGGTATAAAATCCAATCTGGGGCTGAACACCCCGTGGCTCGTGGGTTAGATTCCCAACCTGACTTAAATTTATACAATTAATTTTAAAGATGTCTGAAACTTACACATTTTAGTAGAGGTAGGGTACAGTATTCATTCGCTCAAAGAGCAGCCAGACTGAGGAAGTATCGCCACCTTACAGAAGACATTCCTTAATAATAATATTATTAATTTAATGTTGTGTTTCTGAGTGTGAGTAAGGTCACCAGAGCTCATAGGGGTGGGTGTGGGGAGGGTCATCAACAATTGTTTGCGGACTCTTTTCAGGGCCGGCAACGTAACTGTGACTTCTTCGTGTTGCTAATGTCCATGGGCGGCGGTGATCACTTACCATCAGGTGACCCACTAGCTCGTTTGTCACCCTCTTATATAAAAAAATACACTGCTCCGTTTTAATACTAACGTCAAAAAGCTAAAGCTCGTCGACACAGAGAGAACAAAACAGACAAAATATACATAAAAAATATAGAACGAAACTAAATTTAATATTCATGAAAATTTTAATTTGATGGAAACACCTTTATGACGGCGTAAGGTGAGTATCAAATGTTTTCATAAGATACATATATATTATTATACTGTATACGAACACTAATATTTGTAATATACTGTGGCTAAGTGCATGCGTTGTCGCTCACAGCACAGTGTGGCTTGTTGTTAAAAAAGTAAAAAAAAAGTAGGTGTAACAACCCTCAGAATAAATCTATACATATAATAAAATCGTAGGAAAGTCGAAACTGTACATTGAATATTTTTTAAAAAAGATACTTGGAGCAAAAAAATATTTTTTAGAATCTTTGCCCGTGTGTCTGTTTGTCTGTATTTATGTCCGAGCTAAACTCAAAATGTACTGCATGAATTTACTTCAAATTTTGCATGAATATTACTAAGAGATCGGGTCAACATATAGGCTACATATTATCACTCTATCACCTACGAGGGAGGAGCTGTGATAATTTATAAAGTTTAACGCGGGTAAAACCGCGGTGCACAGCTAGTAAATAATAAAACTACTATAGTACTGTGCGTCGCTAACACACCTACGTATTTAATTAAACTAATTGTCTAAGCATTTAGTGACAGTTAAAGTCAAAAGTCGAAACCAATGTGATCAGTTAATTAATAAACTGCGCATTTGATTTTAATTTTTAAGTGTTGTATGTATTAAGACTAGCAATAATGTAACAGTTACTGGTTGTCCTAAATAAATAAATAAAAAATAAAATACTATAGTAGTTTTATTATTTACTAGCTGTGCACCGCGGTTTTACCCGCGTTAAACTTTATAAATTATCACAGCTCCTCCCTCGTAGGTGACAGAGTGATAATATGTAGCCTATATGTTGACCCGATCTCTTAGTAATATTCATGCAAAATTTGAAGTAAATTCATGCAGTACTTTTTGAGTTTAGCTCGGACATAAATACAGACAAACAGACACACGGGCAAAGATTCTAAAAAATATTTTTTTGCTCCAAGTATCTTTTTTAAAAAGTATTCTATGTACAGTTTCGACTTTCCTACGATTTTATTATATGTATAGATTTATCCTGAGGGTTGTTACACCTACTTTTTTTTTACTTTTTTAACAACAAGCCACACTGTGCTGTGAGCGACAACGCATGCACTTAGCCACAGTATATTACAAATATTAGTGTTCGTATACAGTATAATAATATATATGTATCTTATGAAAACATTTGATACTCACCTTACGCCGTCATAAAGGTGTTTCCATCAAATTAAAATTTTCATGAATATTAAATTTAGTTTCGTTCTATATTTTTTATGTATATTTTGTCTGTTTTGTTCTCTCTGTGTCGACGAGCTTTAGCTTTTTGACGTTAGTATTAAAACGGAGCAGTGTATTTTTTTATATAAGAGGGCGACAAACGAGCTAGTGGGTCACCTGATGGTAAGTGATCACCGCCGCCCATGGACATTAGCAACACGAAGAAGTCACAGTTACGTTGCCGGCCCTGAAAAGAGTCCGCAAACAATTGTTGATGACCCTCCCCACACCCACCCCTATGAGCTCTGGTGACCTTACTCACACTCAGAAACACAACATTAAATTAATAATATTATTATTAAGGAATGTCTTCTGTAAGGTGGAGATACTTCCTCAGTCGGGCTGCTCTTTGAGCGAATGAATACTGTACCCTACCTCTACTAAAATGTGTAAGTTTCAGACATCTTTAAAATTAATTGTATAAATTTAAGTCAGGTTGGGAATCGAACCCACGAGCCACGGGGTGTTCAGCCCCAGATTGGATTTTATACCATCTATATTTTTTAATATTTCTTAAATCATAGCTTTTATAAGTAACTATGATCTTATTTATAGTACGATCTGAGGATTAGCATTCCAGTCGTTGTAAGTCGTGAAGGTTTTATAACTAAACATAATCTTTATCTTCGAAGAATGTTTCCAATATAATATTTACGGAACCTCAATGAAGCAATGCTTAGCTGGAATTTCCTTTTTTTTTAATTCGCATACTCGACGTGTTTTCAAATCATTCTCAAAATAAACGTAAGTAATCAAATAATGGAAATTGTAGCTTCCTGAAACGGAGCCACCCCTCAATAAGCACCGAGCACGGTTCAAAGCAACGCGGATCAATTGATTGCCCAATTCACGTAATTACACAACCATGCTAGCGTTTGATCTGAAACCATCTGAAACGTATGATGTTTATCTTTTGTTGAACAGGGTAATTATGGAAATGTATTCCTCTTGTTTGGAGTAACTGGCAATTAGGTGATAGAGAATTGGATTTGGATCAACGTTATACTTGACGATGTGACTTGATAGATTCGATAGCTACTTATATGCTTACTAGCTGGGCGAGGTAAAGTGGTTTATTTTTTGGGACCTGTAGTCGCTGTAGATTAGGATGGCCTGGTCATCTGAGACACAGGATCAGACATAGATCAACCAGGAGCTTCTCATAAAAAAAAATAGTGGGCAGTGTGGGCGGACGAACGTGTGACGTATGATTTATTACCATTTAGAGCTTGGAGAACACATTTTGTTCCTTCCCGTAAATATAAAAACATTATAGTAAGGGTTGACGAGCTAGTTGGCGTAATTGGTTAATGCTTGTTGGTTGGTAGATAGTCTTTCACGCCGCAAGTCATGGGTTAGATTCCCACCCAGGACCGATATGAGTATGCATGAACACGTCTGTTTGTCCTGAGTCTGAGTGTAATTATCTATATAAGTATGTATATACCAGAGAAAAGTAGTATTTGTAATATATCAGTTATCTGGTTTCCATAGTACAAGCTCTGCTTAGTTTGGGATCAGATGGCTGCGTGTGAATAATGACCTGGATATTATAATGTCCCCTGGGTCACCGTCATGTTTTTTATGTATGCAATGCAGTGAGTACCTTAGTGGGCTGAAAATAAATTGTGTGGGTGTTAGGAGGGCCCGTGAAGTCAATAATGTCAGAAGCCTACTGATTAGCTTTAAAACCGCTGCATGAGCTGCGCATACAAATGAATACTTTACTTATCAGAAACCACAATGAAAAAAGCTACTTACAGAGTCGCATCTCAACATTTCGGCTCCATTACCGACCGGCGCGTAAAAGCATCGCAAAACGCGGGGAAACTTCTAGAAAAACATATTTGGCAAAGTGTGAACAAATAAAAAACAGTTTACGTTACATGGGAACGCCATCAAAAGTATGTAGGTACCTATACGAAAGCTTGTGAATAAAGCATGGGCAGGTCTCGAATCTTGCCTGTTACATTTATATTTCATGGGAATGACTACAGCGAGAACGAAACAAAATGGAGAACGCTATTTGTTCGTAACGATTTTGAATATAATCTACCAACTTTTTATCACATTTTGGCCATGGTGATGTTGCAGATTTTCGATTCACCATATATGTCTCTTGATTTCTTTTAAAATCAACGTCCACATTAGTGAAATTAATCCCGGACACAGTACAACTGGATACCTCCACGTAACGTTATTTTTCAATTAAACTGGTGGTTTTCGTATATTTATGCGTCCGCGCACAGAATATTCGTTAATTATGTCGTTTCCGCACAGATCGCACGTGGGGAACGAATTAATTAAGGGTCCTAATTCATGTTTAAGGTAGGCCTTTAATTGAGAATAGTCATCTGCATAAGATATATAATGCACAAAATTGTGTGCTTAAAAACACGGACCTTAGGCATCTAACCTAAAAAAAATTGTCGTGTTAGACGAAATTACCATTGTGTAACAATTATTTTCTCCTTCTGAAGTAAGGAATAATATAAAAGAGGTTTACTGCGTCATTTAGCTAACAAAAGAACTCAATTAATAAACAGTTATTTATGTCGCCAATCTAAGCAGATTGCACTATAGCTATTGAGGACCTTTTTCGTAACTGACGACTATGTTAGAGCAGTACTATAGGCCAGCATTAGTTTGCAAAATACACTTAAGGCTTGGCACAGACTTGACAGATAAACGCTCGCTTTACAGTGACTAATCGCAAAAAGCTTAACCTCGTTACTTACTATAAAATCTAATTATGCGTCAAAATCCTAGATAAATTAAATAGGTACTTGTTTTGTATATGTAGATATATATAATACTAGTTGTAAGTATTGTGTATATTAACTGTATGTATTGTTGTATATAGATTAACCAGGTTATATATTATTACTATGTACTATTGCCTATCAATCACTATATGAAGCATCCAAACAGTTCTTCGACTCTGCAACGCCCAATCCAAGCTATTTAGTGGTAAAGGCGGTCAATTATACTCTTCTCACCTCTTACGTAAACATCGGCGTCCCAAGAACCTGGACGACGAGATCACCACTTACCGAGAGCAAATCAGGACTATTAGAGATTCTCTCGCAACATCTAGTCTAACTGATTTATCGTATTCGCAGAACGAGATTACGACCGCAAACGCGCGGCGACCACTAGCGTCCTTCATGACCCCTTGTCCCTGATGGGGAGATACGTCCCCATCACTAACCGCCCAGAGTCCAGGTCCGAACCACATAGGGTCCAAAAAGTAGTTTTATTTGCTAGACGACTTGAGCCCCTTCATATAGTCTAGTGAAAGCCACCTAGTTTAAATGTAAACGTCATGTAACAAAATGCCGTATATTCATTCACTTCTAGGAGCCCACTGAAGGAATCATACTACACAGAACGAAGAAACCGAAGAATGAAGCAATGTGGAAAAAAAATGTGTGAAGGAAGAAGAAATACTGCGAAGTGAGCTCCTGCATTCGGTACAATATAACTCAATCTCTCCACCGTGACGTCACCCTCGGAAACCACATTTTAACATATTATGTAAGCGAAAAAATTATATGTCCGGTGCGTAACGAAGGGTATGCCGCACAAATACTTACCAATATCTGCCACCAGAAATTCTTCTTCTTATGCGTGTATTACCTTCATAAAAAAAATTCAATGCTGATGCTTTCCGATTTTAATAGGCCGTAACGGTTACAAATTGTGTGTTGTTTAATCGAGATGTATGTATAAAGATTCGGGTGGCATTTTGAAAATTACAAATATTATTACTTGTTTCTGAAGGGATTGGAGGAAATCAAAGATAATGGGAGTAGGTTCAAGTCAAAGATAGAGGTGAAAGACAGCTCCGACAAGGCCATAACTCGTAAATGGGATACATATATGTTCTATATATGTATGTGTCCCATACACCACCGACTAATAACAAAATTGAAATTATATTTTGAATAAATAAATCACACTATTTTAGCTAAACTTGGTAATTTATTTTCCCATTTTACTTTTAAGCCGTCTCATCATAAACCAGCCTAAAATGTTACTCTAACAAAAAAAGGTTGAAGTTCCAACCCTTGGCAATGAATGGTCCTCGTAGACAAATCGACGGTCGTCCCATGACTCTGACTTTTATTATTCAATTCTTCAGGTAGTGACCACATAGTTTGAAAATTTAGTTTTTCCTCTCCTTTAGAGAGCGCTAAAAATATCCGTGAACCGTTCAAACTGAAAGAAAAGGAATGAACCTGTATTTCAATCTTATTACTTTGGTATCGGGTCCACCCATTTCAAAAAACACACCGAGTATTCTATGCCTTCCATAAACATTATCTAGTGATAGAAACCAGACAGCATAATTTATTTGCCTGAGAAGGGCTTTTGATCACAAAAAAAAACCTTTTTAATTAAAAACCAGTACAGTTTAATCAAACCCTGTTTCAACCTCGTTTTATTTTACTGTTCCTTGTTGGATATTATATAATAGAGGTAATGTACACACATCAACAGAATCTAGGTACATTTTATATTTCATCAAATATCAAAAAATCTATGAAGAAGTTTCTGATACAGTAAATGAATATGACATCCCACTTTAGTGATGATGATGATGTCCTCCCGGCCCAATTTTGGCAACGGCGGCCATTCTCAATGGAGATTAGACAATTACGCAGGACATATTATAGTGCACAAGTGTGTACGCAAACACAGAGCTCTTTTCTATTCCATCACTCTAATGATCTGATGAGACGACTAGCGACACGACCAGAAAGAGGTCAGGTACAGGACTGACGGCTTTAAGTGCTCTCCAAGGCGTAATAGGTGTAACAGGTGTAATACCGCCAACTCCCAAACTTTGGGCTGACACTGAGAAAAAAATATTTTGACGGAATTATCACAAAATCACTTTATGGCCCGACCCCGGATGCCTGGTCTTTCAGGTAGCGTGTTCAACCGCAGAAAATGAGGTCCTGGATTGAATCCAGGACCCCATTTTCTGCTGTTGAACACGCTACCGCTAGAGCAATAAGGCAGTACACTTTAGTACCGTTAAGTTTACCAATGAGTTCATAAATGTACATGCTGAAAAGAATTGACAAGGATGACCCCCTTGCCTGACCCCACACTCCAAACGATCACGCAATCGTATTAAATTTTCAAAAATTTTCGTTTAGTTATTTTATATAAATATTTTCAAATTTTAAAAACAGAAAAAAGTGTCCTTTCGGTATCTAAACTTTTTATAGACACTAGAAAGACCATAAACTGAAAGGCCGTATATAATTTTGAATTAAAGGCAGGAAGATACTATCATCACCTGTCCACATATGTGATCATGATACGCGTCGGCCATACGGATACGGTGATCGAATCGGGCAAATGACACATATTTGGACCCGCCTGAAGGTATGCCGATATTCTGTTTTTAGTATTTTGGTGCTATACACAATTCTCATTTACAATCTTCTGTGACTGCCTCACATGTCAGTCACAGAAGATTGTAATTGAAGATTAATTTACTCCAAAGGTTACTTTTTACTATTTTGGAACCTGATAATAGTCGTACTGATAAAAGTCGATGATATGAAAGGTTTTTAACTGCTGCGGTGTTTCCCCAGCGCTACGACATGTCCTTCTTCAAACGAGATTAAAGAAGAGTATTAATCTCACGGTAGGCAGTTGTTTGCTGTGCCTCCTGGCACTGCGAATTTCCATGAGCAGCGGTTATTGCTTACCATCAGATGGGCCGCTAGCTCGTCTGCCTCCAAAAGCAATAAAAAAATAGTTAAGTTTTAGCATTCAATTTCATTTCAAATATTAATTTAAAATATGACCCGCAATTATTGAAAATCATTTGGACGTAGTAAATCAGGTATTAATTCTGTTTACTTTAAACGTCACAAGTTACAAGTTAATTACAACCCTGCTTTGGTTTAAATTTCTTGACAAAAACCTTGTTCTTAAATTGCAAGAAACTATAGGTAAGTATAATAATAAACACAGAACATTTTCTAAATCGAATGACAGCCATTACTTCAGGCAGTACTCAAAAACGTAATTAAAAGTTACAAGTTAAATACAACCCTGCTTTGGTTTAAATTTCTTGACAAAAACCTTGTTCTTAAATTGCAAGAAACTATAGGTAAGTATTAGTTTAATAATAAACACAGAACTTTTTCTAAATCGAATGACAGCCATTACTTCAGGCAGTTACTCAAAAACGCAATTAAAACTTAGTGAGGCGAAGTTTTTGTCAAACTTTCACAAAGGGACTTTGGAGTAATGTTCTCGTAACACTTCTCGTTAAAAATTTTAGAGATACGTAAAATACACACTTAACAGTGCCGTCTAAGAAAATTGAAGGTATTGATAAAGATTAAATATTTGAGTTAATTTAGCGAGTAAACTTGCTCTGGGGTTCACTTACACTGTGACCGATTTCTTATATTAGATAATAATATTTCAGCAACAATAATAGTAGTTTGATCTCTTTTCCACTAAAAAAAAAAAAACAGTTTATTTTCAGTTTCTTACATTGTGGTTCATAGTAATGGTTGGGGCATTCCTTTTAAGTAATAAAATACCTGTATTAGGATGCCCCGCTCTTCACATTATACTTACTCGTTAAACAAAAAGAGAAAATTTTAATAAAGTAGGACATAATAAATAATATTCTAATTGAGATGTTATGAAATAAACTAATGAAGTGGGTTAATTTTGGGTGTATAGAATGTGGAAATGGAACGTCAGGGTCTTTGTGTGTGGTGTATGTGCGTGCGTGCGTGCATGTATGTGTGTGTGTGTGTGTGTGTACGTGCATGTTGATGTTTCTGGATGCGAAATCGTCTATTTTACAGCGCACTAAAAACATTGCATAATATTTGACGGGCCGGTGGGCGTGGTTGGTGAATGTTTGCCTTCCCTCCGCAGATCGTGGTTTTGATTCCCATCTGAGACGGATATAATTATTCCGTATAATCATTGAGTAATTTAAACTTCCGTCAACTATTGAAATTTTCTTCAAAACTATGCAGTGTCGGAAATTTAGTATAAATCCTTATCTATTTTGTAACACGTCCAAGCCGTCGCCAAAAATGTATCAAGATTTATACACACGATAGTACACTTACAACTACCGCCTTTTCCATCTTACTTTTCCTTGAGCACCGAACGATTGTCTGGAAGAGATCGCTACAAAGTGATAAGACCGCCGATTGTACCCGTATTTGCTTATATTAAAATAATGTATTGTGTTTTCTGGTCCAATAAAATATCGTATGTTATAATTAATCCGGCTAGTTTCCATTAAGTTTGGCAGCTATAGTAAAATTAAAATTGGCGCACTATTAATCTGCTTCATGATTTCAATCGCGATTCTCACTTATAAATTGTTCTGTGCCATCTAATCATGAAAATTAGTTTTTGCTCGAGTATAAACAAAACATTCCTCATTATTTGAATCAACTTAAAAATACCATAACCTAACCATTGAAATTGTATTTCAGACTAGTAAGACAGCTCTAACTTTTTTCGTCTAAATTTTTTTTTTAAACTCACTAAGTATAATTTCAAATAAACAAATTTTCTGAAAAATCGAATTTAAATCGGCTGGAGTTACAAAATTTGATAGACCCGGAGATATATAAACACATAGCCATATTCTTCAAAGTGAATTAAATAAATAATATCCATATGCCTATTTATATAGCCTTATTCAGACGTGAGTAAAAAAAAATAACGATTCTCCCTTGATTTGTTTTATATGCTTTAAAATTCTAAATTGAGTTTAGAAGGAAATGAATCGACAATAGCCACGCTAACAAACTTCCATATTATTCTTTTGTGAGAACTCCGTAACATCCTGTGTTTGTCTTTTAAAAATTACTTTGAATTACATTGATGGCCCTGCTTTTCATCCATTGTTGTCACAAAGTAATTTATTTACGGACAAAGACGTAATGCACATTAATTTATTGCGTTTTTCGTTAATGTCATAAAAAATTGTTTTCTTTCTCTGAATTATGGGCTTTCTCTCTTAAAATCTGTCATTGTCTTGATTATTTATTAGATTTTCCGTTCCAAATTTCGTGTGGTAACCATGAGTTTGTAACAATAAAATGTGTATGACATTATCAGCAATCTTTATATAGGTTTATTAAGATGGAAAAACTTGTTAATACATAATAAAGTGGTAAAGATCAGCGGTGCTTTTAGTTGATGTGTACCTTGGAATAGGTAAAGAAATGTTGTCACAAAAATAACGCAAAATAAGACCGTTACAAAAAATGTTTGCGATAAAATAAATGAAATAAAATAAAAAAGGTTTTTATTCACGTAGACTTTAAAAAAGCGCTTTTCAATAGTCAGAACATGTTTGTAGTAATACAGTTATTATTTCTAGTTACTTATTATATATATTTAGGTACATGGATTGTTAAAACATTTATACAATTTATTTTATAATAGTAGTGATATTTAGCTAGCTTGTATTAAGTTATTGTCAAGGACATTATATTTAGGTTTAATTATTGAAATTTATATCTAACTACATTTTGTCTGAATGGTTCTGTCTATATTAAGCTACGGATTCAGTATTATTATTAAGACGGACCTTGTGTTTAAAACGTCGGTCGCGCTTTAATGCTACCACCGGATCCAATGCGCCCCAACTGAGAAGACCCAGCGAAACAAACTCAGCAGGTTCATCTACTACCGGTTTCAACACGGCCCAGTTGAGACGGTCCGTTGAAACATACCCAAGCGGGCATGAAAACAACATTACAAACACTTATTATACTCACTACTATAATTTAATTAATATTAGTTCTAATATGGTACCAACAGAGTTATCAATTTATTTTCATAGCGTATTTCTGTGGCAAATTAAGGCATGTAATCTTCTAATTACATGCTCCAAAATGCAATTTGACTACTTTTATCTAATTTATAATACCTTATCTCATTTACACAAGCTCGTATAGAATGTTACATTTAAATTCGTTTGTATTAAATAGAACTGCCACCATTATGTTTTATATTCTTCGTTAATGATTCTATTTGGTAGCCCATTAGAATTAACGTTTTATATTAGCTTTACTTGTAGTTGATTCGCTAGCCCATATATTCCTATCATTCAACGTTAAGTCCCAGCGGAGTCTTTGTCCTTATCATCATCATCACTCAGAGGTTCAATGCTGGACAAAGGCCTCTCCAAAGGATTCACAACTGCCAGTCTTGCCCACATCCAAAGTTATGCCGCTACTTGGTCCACCTTCTGGGGAGCCTGCCCATGCTGCGTCTACTTCGACTTCCGGTACGTTTTCTGGTTTTCTAGCAGGAAATACTTACTATACTCATCAAGCTGGTCAGATTTAGGAACGTAACGGTAATGCGCCTGCACTTTTCTTCGGTCTTGTTGCATTAGACTATGAGAAAGACAGTGCAGAACACACAGTATGGAACACACAGGAAACTGTATAAACTATAGCGTTTAATTTAATTCTTTTAAATTATACACAAAAGGACACAGCATACCGCAAGTAAATCTGGGGAGAAGAAAGAGTTGCCAGATTACTAAAATAAATATTTAATTTAAGTATTGCTACTTTACATTGAACTTAATCGGCTTAATTTTTAGTTCATTTTAATTCGATTTTGTATGTTTAGTGTGTTGAACTAAACACAGTATGTTTTTGCATACACTGTGCACTAAAATAGTTCCCATGCTTGACTATTCTACGCTGGCACTGTCCGCTATGGCTGAAAACTAGTCAATGAGTAAATTATTAATCATTATAAATAGATAGACCAACCCTATCATAGATCAGTAGTAACAAACTGGAAATTCGACAAGTTAAGTATAAATTTGAAACTTCAAGTGTCTATATTTTGAATCCCAGTATAAAATAATGGTGCTTGCTCTGCCGATGCGTATGACTGATGCATGAGCATAACACTGTCCTACGACCGTCTAACCGGACGATGTTAGTATCAATCATGACATAAATATTCTGCAATTCATCTAAATTGCCGAGTTAAACACAAAATTTGATTGCAGCGATGAGCACATTAAATTATCGCTGGATGTAGTCTCCCAAAAATTTCTGAGGACTGGAAATAGCGACCAAAAACAGAAGAATAAGAAGAAATGGTACAATGGATATTTCTACCAGTTGGTAGTAGCAATATTTAGTATCTCTTAATTATTATTTTTCTTTGATGTTGTACACTGTTTACCCTTCTTCTACAAATCTCCTTCTGTCAGTAGT
Organism: Pseudoips prasinana; assembly: GCA_951640165.1. Classification (NCBI taxonomy): domain Eukaryota; kingdom Metazoa; phylum Arthropoda; class Insecta; order Lepidoptera; family Nolidae; genus Pseudoips; species Pseudoips prasinana. The sequence goes on from OX621239.1 coordinate 15,562,851, forward strand.
TTTCTGGAAGAAAACTCATCAATGAGTTAAGCTCGCCTTTGTACACCAATTTACAAATACACTTGTATAAAGTGTATATTTTTTGTTTGCAATAAAGAATAAGATAGAATAAGAATAAAATGGAGTCTGACATAAAAGATAAATGATAATAAAGCATGGGTTGTCTACTATTACGCCACTTACTTTTGGGCTCATTAGATTTATTCCATTTTCTTTCTAAGGTTTTAGATTTTGTAAACTGAGTTTTAATTAAAAATGTATTTCATCGCAGACCAATGGCGAAGCTGTAAAACCATTTACAAGCATCTTAATTTGTATCAAATTAAGGTTCAATTAGGTATATTTGTCGGTCGTTTACAATCCGTTTGCCCCGAGGTGCCAATTAAGAAACGGTTAAAGATCCATTTCGCAAAACGTCTTGTTTTTCCCAATATTCATTACCTGAAAACTAAACTAGATTATTTGAGTGTTAACAAGATTTTAAATGGTTCGGCTGAGGGGGCAATGGCAATTGAATCCTAATGCCGAATAGGTAATGATACCTATTAAGAGAGGGTTTTACGTAAATAAAAGGCCGTTTATTAATGGAAATGTTGATAATAATTATTAATGTTCAGTTACCTTACAGATGCAAGTATAGGGTAATCTTATAAACTTACTTACTTATCGTGTGGGCATACTTTTTTTTTTTATCGGGACTAGTCCTTCCCTCTTACTCACCACTACAACTCCTGTAAGCCAGGATCAACAGTGGCACACAATGAAATTACACTGAGTGGTGAAGCTCAGTCATGTCCCGGGGAATAGCTTTAACTGTCTAGGATCCTGCAACGAATTTATTATCGTATGGGCAGTGGTTCTCTAGTATCAGAGTTGTTCAAGCCGCACAGTAGCTCTGACGTGGCTTAACGACTGTTGCCTAATGGCTATAACCGGGACCGACAACTTGACGTGCCCTCCGAAGCACGGAGATGATCAGAAATTAAAGCACTTTGGCGATTACCCATCTATTTACTGACCACGAGCCTAGTTACTTAACCTCGTCGATCATTTACAGACTGGTGAGAACACCTGGCTATGAAAATCCGTCCGTATATTTTTATTAAATACTTAACTAAATAATAAATAGCAAGTTACTGAGCTATTATTGTTACATTTAGCGATACTATATTTGATTAAAGAATTGAAGACAAGGAGCAGTTGGCTAGCGCAAAAAGCTCTCAACCAGGAGTAGCTTAATTTAAGCGATTAATACCTATAATTACACCCAAACACGGGACAAACAGACATGTTCATGCACACAAATATATTGCCTGGGTGGGAATCGAACCCGCGACCTCCGGCGTGAAAAGCAAGCATTTGTCAACCATGCCAACAGGCCCTTAAGTCCCCAGCTCCTTCATGGAATAATATATTAGTATGTAAATAACAAAGATACCTATTTTTAACTGTTCCTTAGATATAGGTGCTGCAGTAAATAAAAATAACTCCAAACAAATGGCACAAATTGTCCAAACTACGAACAAACTCACGCCAAAGTACCAGGGATGCATAACAGAGAGCTGTTTAACTATTCAGGCATCCTTTGTACGGCGCGAGTTGTTTGCTTTCAATTAGACAGTGCAATTGCACCATGCCGCCTTGATGCTTTGGGTTTTAGGTCGATTAACTAGCACAGTAAGTTCAATACCATCATGGTTAACAATACCCATCTATGCATATCAATCATACTAGCAGTACTACTAGATGAATTTCAGCTAACGACGCCAATGGAGTCAGTTTAAAAGAACTTAACTTCTCAGAAGAACTTCAAAGCTCGTTTGAATAAGGTACACAGTTATATTATGCTTGTATAAATTGACCTGGCTACATCAATCTCGGAATAAAATTTCTTAAAATATATAAAAAAATCTAATCTTGGCGTTGTAATTTCAACGTGCACAGTTAGGATACTTTAAAATATAAAATAAATAACACAAAAATAATGTACGACGATACTTCCATACAACTTTTTATCCCCCCTTTCAACCCCTTACAACCCATTTTTCGCATTAAAAAGTAGCCTACGTAGCGTGAAAGCGTGACAGACAGACAGAGTTACATTCGCATTTGTAATATTAGTAAGCATTTATTTATATTTAATCGACATTCTAAAAAATAAGTTTCAAGCTTCTAATTCTCAACATGACGATACTTCCATACAACTTTCCATCCCCCTTTCAACCTCTTACGACCCTTTTTTCCCATTAAAAAGTAGTCTATATCCTTCGTCACGCTCTAAGCTCACTATATACTTAGTGAGACACTCATAGCTTAATGCTCTCACCGGTCTGTAAGCGATCGGCGAGGTTAAGTACTAGGCTCGTGGTCAGTCCATAGATGGATGACCCGTCAGAGTGGTTTAATTTCTGAGCGTCTCCGTGCCTCGGAGAGCACGTTAAGCTGTCGGTCCCGGTTGTAGTCATTATTCAACAGTCGTTAAGCCCTGTCAGAGGCCTACTGGGCGGCTTGAGCAACTCTGACACTAGGGTTACCACTACCCATACGATAAGAAAGCAAACAATATACTTAGTATACTTATCTACTACGGTGAATCTACAGCCATTTAACCGAATAATTGATTGTACTGGCCACATATTATGCAGATGAAATACCCGGCGCACAATATCTGGGAGGTGTTTCACTATTCAGGCATTCTATTTGCGACGCGTGCTGTTTGCTTTCAATTAGACAGCGCTATTCTCGAGCCATGCCTTAGTCGAGGTGCCTTTAGATGTGTTAATTTGAGAATGAGAAAATAAGATCTCGTAAAATATATCTAAAACTATTAATTTCTATAAGCTAACTTACTCCTCATTGGTCTATTGGTAGGGTGTTCAACTGCAGATTAAGAGGTCCTGGGTTCAAATCCCGGGTCGGGATAAAAGTGATTTTATTTGTAAAAAGGAAATTTCTTAGTATCTGCCTGAAGTTCTGGAGTTGGCGATATTATACCCCCGTGCCTCGGAGAGCACGTAAAGCCGTCGGTCATGTACCTGACCTCTTTCCGGCCATGTCGCTAGTCATCCCATCGGGTCATGAAAGTGAAGGAATAGAAAGTGCTCTTGTGTTGCGCACACACTTGTGCGCTATAAATTGTCCCGCGCAGATAGCTAGTCTCCATCGAAACTAGCCATCTGACTTTAATATTCATATCACAAATTATTCAGGTTCCGTGTTTTCACAATCAACACAATACGAAAGGTATAAATATAAATAATTATGGACAAATTAACACAAATGTGCTACATAATTAAAATTTACATAATTAATTAACCAACGAGTTGAAATCCGTAAATGCGAAAAAAATTAAACTCGTTAATGTTACACCGCATTGTTACACTTGCCGAAGGCTCGTTGCATGCAAGGGGCAAAGACACGTAATGGCATTATAATCTATCTCATTCTGCCGCAGGCTAAATCCTATTTTTGAATGTTTGTCTCATTTTCTGTCGCTTTTTCTATTCATCGATTCGATTCAAATCACAACGGTGCTCTTGAAGTTTCACTTCAAAACCAAAGAATATGAAACTTAGGATACCTATGCTTTAACTCTTTACATATGGATTACGAAAATGGAGGGTAGAAGAACAAAAACATATCAGCGCGCTAGGCGCGGTCTGACTGTGGTGCATCGAGCTAATTCTAGCTTTCAATAGTATATCGAAAGTTCCATTGCAGGTTTTTATTCTAAATATTGAATCAAAGCAGTGCTTTATATGATAAAATTCGTTCATAATGCCTCGCAAAAAACATCTTGTAGGGATTGATGTTTCTAAAAGTTGAAGTTTAAAACAACTTGTTTCTTTCAACTTTTAAAAACATCAAGCGAAAAATTTAAAAGAACTCTGCTTCTTTCCAAAGGATTCTTTAGCTAATATTTCAATCTTATATACGAAAAATAACATAATAATAAGTGGGCTATTAGCATTAGTGCTTGTATCAATGTATTGTGTCAATCACACGCGCATATTGATATTTTTATTGAAAAAATATCAATATGCGCGTGTGATTGACTTTAAATTGGAATACACTGAAAATAGGTTCTTAACTAAGATGTTTACTAATATTTAAAAAATTGTTTACTTCCACTACTACAAATAGCAGAAAATATCAAAAGCGCAATTTACAAATTGTTCAATGCCATCTAGTGACAAGTTAATGATAACAAATTGAATTAAGATTCGTTTTGACCAGTACTGCCACTATTTAGTCTGTGACCAAATGGACACATGGGCTTTTTTATTAGGCAGGGGGAATGCCTACGTATGCCACCCGCAAAAATGTCTGCGGGTGGGTATGTCGCACTACCAAACCTGCCGTGGAGGGAAGGAAAGGGAGGAACCCCGGAAACGCGGGTATGTTCCGGCGCAAATGGTTAGAGACTAATACTAGGTGAGCCGATATTGTGTACAGTGGTTGCAGATAGTAGTGATACTGCTTTAATATCAATTTTCTTGACACGGTATATTGTAATGAATATAGAAACACTTAAATGAATTAAATATTTTGAATATAAATACTAATCATCATCATCATCATATCAGTCGAAAGACTCCACAGCTGGACACAAGCCCTCCCCGAAGATCTCCACCATTCCCAGTTTTGCGCTATCCGCATCCAGGGGCTTATAGCAACTTAACACTCTAATTAAAATTCAAGGGTGTATACATGCAGTCAACATCTTTGCCAAACAACATTTGTACTGGAGATGATTTTCTTATAGCCATCTGCATAATTTAGATACCTACATAATAAAAACATGAAATCAGCAAAAAGTAGTGGGTACCCACGATATTAATAAGCCAATATTAAAAGTAACCTAATACCAAGTAAAATAATTCTTATTTCTTTGATTTGATTACACAAAAATGCAATTTAGTCCGTCCATAGTGGTAAGATTTTCCGCCAATTAATCAGCCACATATTTGTTGCAGGTGTCTTTTATTATTTTTAACACGCTCTTATAAGTTTACTTATCAGAGCGTGTTAAAAATAATAAAAGATACGTACGGACTATTCCAATAAAACGTGCGGTCGCCTTTTATCCGTCTGTTCTTAATGCAATAGATTTAAACTTATTCAGCAAATAAAAACATTTCCTCGCTATAACAACTTGTACAGAATTTCGTAAGAGCAACTTTTAATTACATTGGCCGTCAAAGTGAACAGAGGCATAGGTACCGAGACTTAACAGAAAAGCAATTTCATTTTAACGTGTTTTTATTGTAGCTTCTAAAGGCGTGGCGCAGTGCTCAAGGTTCTTGCCAATGCCTCAGCGCCTTCGTATCTCCGTTAGAATCTACGCATAGAACGACTATTTGTGTGATCAATTAATAATAACAATCGAATCGCTTGAGTGATACACACTAAATGTACCAAAAAAACTACAGTTTAAAATCTAACCAAAAAAGTTTCTTTCGACATCCTTTAGAAAACTTCAACTGAAGACCCTAATTTTAGGCCTTTACCAAGAAAGGTGGTTGTTGCGGTCCCTGCGGCGGTGGCTGCGGTGGATGCTGCTATCCCTGCATAACAATTTACACGTGCTGCACCAAGATTTGCTAATGAGGATGTGGCGCTCGATCCGTAGACAAGCCATGGTCTCTGCGTCGGTTAAGCGCCGCGTATTTTACGTTTATCTTGACGAGTTTAACTCCATGCCGTTTCGTGCAAATAAACTACTATAAATAAGCATAAAGCGTAAATTGCTCTGAGTTCTAGCAGTTCATCGTGTAACCTCTGTATTAATGTCCCGATACATGGATTTATTCTTTTAGTGTGGGGTGTCTGGAGGGTTTCTGTATAATAAAAGGGTTCTGTATCTTAAAAATCGTACTTGGATTTCTTTAAAACTGGGCATTAAGACCACTGGGGCCTGTAATCAAAAGGCAAAATAATGCTCCTTTGCAATCACTTGGTTGTGTATCGGTATTAAGAAAAGTGAAATGGAGAAAGAAATTTTATTGATTTTTTTTTCCAAAACAATCTAAATGAGCCGAGTTGGATCTTCATAGGAGACATTTGGTATCAATCTTTTGCTAATATTCTGAAACATCATTATTCTAGAATATAAAAAAATAATAATACCTACAAACTAATGTGTTTGCCTAATGCAAATCATGAACGATATAAAATAAAAATTCTTAATCTTTTAATAAAAGGTAAGAGCATTTGATAAATAATTCTAACTTCCTAACACTTAATTTTGTCACTTCAAAATAACTATAAATTCGAAAATGAATGCTTATGAAACTCATTCATAAGATCACTCTTGTTTAATTTGTCAAGCGGCGCGGCGCACATTGCCGAAACAATGTAATATAATGACGTCTGCCATATTTTGACACGATTGCGGTACTATTTCCATTAATATAGGAGAACCCACAAAGAATATGACAGTGAATAAGGAATACTTACTTACTTATCGTATGGGCAGTGCTTACCCTAGTGTCTGAGTTGTTCAAGCCGCCCAGTAGGCCTCTGATATGGCTTAACGACTGTTGTCTAATGTCTACAAGTGGGACCAATAGCTTAACGTGCCCTCCGAAGCACGGAGACGCTCATAAATTAAACCACTTTGGTCACCCATCTATGGACTGACCGCGAGCCTAGTTGCTTAACCTCGCCGACCGCTTACGGACCGGTGAGAGCATCTAGCTATAAGGAATAGCGCGAATAAGGAATAAAATCTTCATATAGTAAGTTCGTTATTCATGACGTCAAAGTTTCCCCTCTGTGTAACATTTCCTGTGTCATCGGCCTTCCCCGGAGTGCCTACGTTCAAGTACGTGAGTAGCTTATACGAACATTGGTTCATACATTTTGACACAAAGTTTCTGATTTGGGTACATACTTTTATTTATTTATTTTTATTTATTATAGGATCTAAAGGTCTCGAAGGAGTTCCACTCAAATTGAATGGTTTGTTGAGTTAAAATAGGTAACTCTATTTTCTCAAACGTTTTTATATTGTTTCCTTTAATTTAGGTAATTGTACATACCTATTCGACTCTCTATCTCATATTCTTACGTCAAAATACGTAAGAATATGCGATAATACTATTACTTATTATCTTTCTTGCCTTATTTCCATTACCATTGAATTTTTTGTTTGGGCTAACTACCAATATTTTTTTAAGACAACGCCCGCACTGTGGTATCTAATCCCTGTGTCCGCGACAACTTCAAAACATATAATAGACGGACAAAAATTACATAGAGACTCTGAACAACTATTTATGGGTCACACAAATAGCTGTCCGGCGTGGGACTCAAACCCGCGAAACGAAGAGGCTAGGTGCAGTCAGAATTAAACGAGTGACTGACACCTGATATCAAAAGCTATTGAGCAGCAACTAACTCTTATGCAACCCAAATCCCGGTTCCAATATTCGTTTTTACTCGAATCTTCTTCCGTTACGGTAATATCACCCGCCTTCACGGTAAACCGACCGGATGGTATACACCGCTCGAACACAATGTCTAATTAAATATCAAACAAAGTAGGTATCCATAGCAATGAATTCGTTAAGTTTATTATTAAACATCGTTATATTACTAACCACGTATACGGTTACACTGTTAAAAAAAGGAATAAAGGATATGCAATACTCAAAAAATAATAATATCATGTCATTTTCTTAAAGGGCATCTTTAGTTGTGTTCAATTCGTTTTAGTGTGAAATACTGAAGGAAAATAGAACGTCAGAACTTATCGATCACGTATGCGCCTGGTGTGCTTATTAAAGGCAGTTATAGTCGTAATAATAGCTACATATATATATTTTATTCAGTAAAAATTAACTAATTTGTTTATCATCTCTTTTATTTTTACTCTATCATCCAGTGCTTGACGTAGCAGCTACTGGGAGAAACACTGCCAAAAAATTCATTATTCAGGAATTATATTTTTTTTATAAATATCAGGATTATCTTAACATATTATATTACTTTGATAGTTCTATGGTTGCACTGTCTTTTCATACGAACTATATTAGAGTGATATATAATGACGCCTAAATTAGTTTAGTGGTGTTAAAAATAGATTCACCAGCAATATTGACGTGACACTTTTCAACAACATTTGCCAATTTACCAAAATTTCCGTTTTATTTGTTTTTTACGTTATCAGTTTTATTTTAAAATATAAATTATTTTGTTAAAATGTTTAAATAGTTATAAAATATAACAATCTTTATAATAGTGTTGGGTTTGTAATGTTAAATAGAAATGAGAATAAAATAATAATAATAATTGTTTCGTTTATTTCTCTCAGGTAGGTACAAATAAAAGTACATTGCATGTAAGATTAAGAGAACATAAATAACATTAATATTGAACCTTTGAGAGAGCTGGAGTCTGTAGTAGGTTCGAGACCTGTGTGACAAATCTCCAGGCTCTCTCGCCCTGCAACGATTTAGGCCAATTTTTGTTATAAAGTCCAATGAATTTGTTACAATACTGTAATTGAGAGACAATATTCGGGTACATACAACATTGTAGAAAAGATGCATGCATTTGCATGAACTTGTGTGAGTGTGTGGTAGATTATTTTATTATACTTATTAGTATGTTTTCAGTTTCTGTCTAATCGAGATTTAAGAGCCAGTTTATTGCAGGTTTTTTGCATTGTGGCTTGCATTGATATATGTGCAAGTGTTTATTATACACAAAACTATATTGTTATAAAATAATGTTATATTTTATGAACACGAACCTCTACCATTTATCTTGTGAAAGTGACGCGGGATATTATCTTTTTAGAACGAAATCGAAATTCTACACCTACCGCAACATTTCTTTATAAACAATATATTTTTGTTTTTCCTTCGGGTGCTAGAATTACCGGGCTACTCTGTGCGCTTATTCTGGAGTATGCTACATAGGTACAACTGGCCGTGGGAGAAGCAGCTTTCTCTCAAGTCTACTACGCTACGTTAAGGGTTTGACCTTGAGCTTTGTTTATGGTTATCGCGAAGCTTTGATAGGAAACTGCACTCTTTTGATTTTGATGGCGTAATTTAATGGTGTTAGTGGAATCCTAGAAATAAATACAGACTCGCCTCGAGAAAAACCGGTCAGTATAATTGCCTAAATAAAATTTCGATGCATGTTTTCATTTTCAATCTGGTGCCTGGTTTAATGTGAAAATTGCCTGCTCTGCCTGCATATCATAACTTTTTGTATCATAACTTTTTTTCCAGGCAAAAGCATCTCCGTGATTTCATCCAGAAGTGTTATAAAGAGATTGGGACGACCTTAGTGGCATACATACGTCACGGCATCTTGTGTCAAAGAAGAACGCAGCACTATCTTTTGACTCAGCTGATCAGCAACAACATCTTTCTCCCTATCGCTTCTTGCAACTGTCCGCTCTAAGCTGCGCTGGATTGTTCCTAATATAACTCAACCTTTCCGTGTCGATTTTCGCAAACATCTCAACTAAAAACTTGCTAAACAGCGAACGAAAATATAGCAGATGAAAATCTTCTTACCTAATTATTATACGGTAAAAATAAATTTTCTGTGTGGTGACGGCATAGAATATCATCACTCCATCTCATCCCGTGGAGGGCGTAGAAATCGTCTGTGGGAATACCTACCAGAGAACGGGCAGCAGCGTTTTTCTGTGAAACCATCAAACTGCGTACGCCAACCCGTTTGACAAGCGTGGCGATTATGGCATATCCCCCCTATTCTTTGGGGAGGCTTTTGTTTTGGTTTTGGCTATCATGATGATGATGATGAAGAATTAAAACTTGCAGAAGTTAGGTACCATTTTGTTGGTCTTCCTAAGACCAAACCACAAAATGCTATCTGCTGCAAGTACCTATAAATTGTATGTACGCCCTGAGGTATAAATGGAGTATCCAAACTTACTACGGCTAGCAAAACAAAAGTGGGTACTGTAATCCATCATATGAGCGATGGATTTTACTTATTCGATGTTATTATGACTCCCAATTACAATATTCTGCTTCGAAAATGTCCTACACGAGTATAATTAAAGCAGCTTCATTTGACGTAAGTTGATTATACTCCACTGTCCACTTTGCCTTTTTACGCTTTTCAGGATTTATAAGAACTTAAAATATATTTGGCGCTACAGATACATTTTAAGTCCTATCCAGGGCTAGGTTTAACTCTCTTACGTACCGCTGATCGGACCGACCTAAAACTTGGGTTATAGTTCGTTACGATCAGTGGCTGTGAGTTGTTCCGTCAGTCAGTCATTATTCAGGACAAAGCAATTAATATGTATGTAATTGAAGGTTGACTTTTGTTTCATGTCGTTGTATGCGTAAATTGTTCTAGGTATTTTATGTATGGTTGTATCTTTTTAACAAATGTAATAATTTGTCAGAGTGGTACAATATATAGTTTTTTGTTTTGTTATTTATTTATTGACCTATGAGAAATTTAGATACAGTTTATGAGATAATCGTATATTATTTATAGCTCTTCCATTGTGTTTTCTTTAGGTACAATTTAATATTAGTAATTGGAATAAAAATATTTTTTTTAATTAAACGTACAATCGTAATCAGTATCGACATACAATGGAATAGTGTTTTAGAATGCATAATAAGCTCTTAGTCTAAGTTCAACTACAGCCATCAATCGCTGTCGACAAACAACGCTATCTAACAAAGAGTATACATGCAAATAGATGAGAATTTATATGCCTCTTTAATGGTTTCATAGTTTGATGGAAGAGCAATTCGATTCCGGCGTAGCTATACGTTCTAAAGACGCACAGAATGGAACCAATAATCCGCAGTAGAATATGTTACCGATGTCAGAAAAGCTGCCAATGAAGTAGCCAAAAGTACTGTCTTTTCAAAATAAACAAATGACGCCACTCTCGTCATACGACGAGTGAAACTTACACTTGAGCCCACAAGAAAGTGAGCAATAAATGTTCCCGGTTATTGCACACCCAGTGAATGTACAATTTGTGACGCTTAATCAATGCGTCACGAAAGTTACGCATGGGTAAAATGGGTTAAAAGGAATCCATACTGTCAGGAATGTCACGCTCCCCACCATACGTGTGAAAGGGAAATATTACTAAAATCGACAATAATAGTGTTTTAGTATTCTCCAATAAAAAACAGAAGAATCAAATTTATGTTTAATGCTGTATTAAGCCAACTTTAGCGTTCAAGCGGCACGTCTCTGGAATGTAATGCTAAATGGAATCTGGAATGGAATGTAACTCTAAACCAGAGATGGAGAGAAGGGTGCTTACCCAAGATTTTTCCAAAAGATGTGTTAGTTTTTTATAATAATAGTTAATTTTATTAGCCTTAAGTAAGGGTTTAATTTTATACTTATTTATTTGTTTTTAATATAAGAATACCACGTAAAGATGTTAAGCAATGTTTTATGCGTGGAGACCTATTAATGGCTCTCTGGTACGTTTTTGTAGCACGTTGTAATAATTCTTTCATCATCATCACATACAGCCGAAAGACGTACACTACAGGACAAAAGCCTCACCCAAGGATCTCCAGAATGGCCGGTCTTAGAACTTAGTCTTAGCTCGTAGAACCGACGCGAAGGCCGCTGTGAAAAATTATCAAGTAGCGACCACGAACCAGAAGACGCAGCGTTGGTAGGCCTCCTATAAGGTTGACCGACGATTCAATCTTGCAAGGGTCGCGGGAAGCCTCTGAATGCGGGCAGACCAATAATTCAGTCAGTTATGCAGTCACATTGATGATGTTAGTTGTAAAATTGGCGAATTATTAATTTCTTGGGTCATCCTTACCAAAAATGGTTAAATTTACAATACGTTAATGTTCCTTGTATTAGTCCTCTTGGCTTTTGTCTTTAAATTATTTACCGCGTACGAATACTTCAGCAAACGGATTCTTGCAACAGTCGGGTGCACTTCTGGATCGCTTGCAGCCGCTTAAGTTTCTATTCAATTATCGTTTGTACAGTAAGTACTAGTACTTCTTTCATTTATTTCGTACCTAATAGTAGTTTGAGTTTTACTTTAATGAAAAGTTGTACCCACAGATATCTATAGTATTTAATTCTCTGAGGTTGTACCCCTTCACCCATTATTACAAAACGAAGCTAATCTACAAATGATCCTAGTTTTACAAAAAGAATGGGTTATCTCAATCCATGGTTTAATGGTAGCACTAAATGTTGACTTCAGTTTATAATATATCGATTTGAACATTCGTCCGCCACAGTATCTTAAGAGTTACAAAAGATATCGATTCAAAATTGAGAATGTTTTGAAAATATGATGTAATATTATTGTAAATGGAAAACACTAAATAATATTTATGTTAATTTTGCGAACTTATTACTTGTTTAAACAATTTTTCATTTTTATTCACAGTATATAATAGATGAAGTTTTCTTAGTAGCATTTGTTTATCATCGAAATTCATCTGTATTGGCTGGATTTTTAAAGTTTGTTATTATTTCCTTTCAATTTTGTTGATTATAGCAAGATATATTATGTTGGAGAAATTAAGTTAAAGGACTGTTTACGTACTAGTAACGCCATCTATTAGCGTTTGGGAAACACTACTCACTGAGTCAGTAGTTCGAGTCGAGGTTGTCTATGAACTGTCGCATGTGACGTTTGACGTCTGTCAGTTGTCTAAGTGACATTAGTGTGTTAGCGACACGACACAGTTGGCAAACAGAGCTCGACCGCGCCGCGTGTGCGCACTGATTCTTTTCACCACGTGCATGATGGCGGACACCGACAATGTTTCGGAGTAAAATCCGTCAGAATCTGCGACAGCAGCGGTGGGATCGATTCCAAAATCATCCTACGTGTCTACCGCAATGCCTGCTACTCAAAATCAATATTTTCGTGATTCGGTTCCACCACGTAGCGAAAATAGTGTTTGAAATTTGAAAAATTACGATGAAAATACAACCCCTCTGATTGTGAATTTACGGCTGTATCGCAAACTCGTGAACCGATTACCAAACTCGATACGTTACATTGACACATCTTCGATGTCGAGCTCGCAAATGGACTTCGAAGTCGTACCCGTTGTGCAAAACGTTAGACGAAGCAAAGGAGCGTGTATCAAGACAGTTTGCGGCGACCGAGAGATTGATGACCTTTTTCAAGATATGGTGCCGTGTGGTGCAGTGACCGTGCGAGAACTTACATACGTGGAGTACTCGACTTACAAGCTTGCCTTGATTAACTGGTTGAAGCCTGCTTGGAGCGAAGGTAACAAAATCGAAGTTGTTATCGCAGGTATCTCGGATACTCAGGTATGTTCAGACTTGTTTAAAACACGCCTACTGATTTCTTGTTTCGATGTGGTTACTCGCGATAAGCGGAGTCTCTCGGCCAGTTCGTGTTTATCGTTGAAAAATAGTTTTTGGTGCATCAGTGAACGTGGAAGAAGTTTTTATTTAACAGTGAAGAGAGTACGGGCTCTGATAGTTAGGCTGCCTTTCTGTCGGTCGAGTCTTGATCGGCGAGGTTGATCGTGCTGTCTTTTTTCAAGTAAGGCGACGGCATGGGCGATTCTGCATTGGGGAGAGTTTCCAGTTTGTATTAGAGTAAATTTAAAGTAACCTCTAAAGTTAAAGTGCCTCGTGTCGAGTGTGAGTGGTGAATCTTTATTTTATGAGAAGAAACATGTAAGTACTTTTATTATATTGTTTAAAAGGCACTTGATGACCTAATGCTGCACTGAAGAATTTTTGATATCTGTGAAATTCATAACACGTGTTGTTTTGTGTGGTTTATACTTTTAGATGTTGAAAATACGCCCAACGTTTGTTATATTTAATTTATATGGTGACAATATGCGCGTTTTGAAGGTTAAATAGTTTGAACGGTTTATTTCGAAGTCTATGGATGTAGGGGCAAGTTAGGTCACATACACGCTCTTGTGGACAGTGGTTGGTGACAAACAGATTGTTCCCTAATTCGTAAATGATTTGTTGATAACCATACAGGTACTTGAGATTTTATATCCACGCGCCTGACAGGTATTGGGTCGAACATTACATTTTCTTTTTCCCGTATTAGTCTGCCTGTCAATCAAAATAGGAGTCTCTTTTGAGCACTCGACGAGTTAGCATCCCTTGAGAATGGTCCGTGGAGGACTGAAACACGTGTTGGGTATCGTACTGGTGACAATTAGCGGAATTAACACTACATATTGATTTTGTATTTTGATTGTTATGGATTTCCGCAAAGTAACGCCTCATTCCATTACTTATCTGCCTGTCAAGGTCAACAAAGTACTCGTGTGTGAGAAGTGACTTTTGTAATTGTAGATTCTCATATTTTGCCTCATGATGTTATGATAGGTAGAGATGTTTTTACTTAACCGGGATTGAGCTTGACTATTAGTAACAAAGTCATCTGCATCACTCGCGAGGTCCATGCTGAAGTTTGTTTATTACAGAATCTTGACACTTGTACAAGCTATGGCGTATTGATTTGATCGACTGTAAAGACGTTTCTCAATTACTGACAAGTGGAGAGATTCATGTCTGTTCTAATAATAATTCATCATCATTGTATCAGCCGAAAGACGTCCACTGGACGGAGGCCTCCCAAGGGAATCTCCGCAGTGGTCGGCCCTCCGTGTGGGGGCCCTGCCCGCGCTGCGTCTTCCGGTGGGTGGTCCCCGGTCGGGAGCCTGTCTGATCCAGCGGCCGTCGGTGTTGGGAGCTGTGTGCCCCGCCTGCTGCCGTTTCGGTTTGGCAATTCTTTGGTTATAATCATAATATCTTTATTTGTGTAAATGTGGTGAATACAGGTGTTATTGTTTTCACACATTTTCCATATTGTACATGGCATACAAATGTTGTACTTACAAACTAGGTATATTGAACTCAAAATACTAACTTATTGATTTGTGACACAATTTTTATGTCGGCTACTTTGTTTCGCCTGCGGATTGCGACGTTTTTTATTCGATCGCGCAGGGATACTCCGAGCGTGGCCCTCTCCATTGCTCTTTGGGTGACCTTGGGCCTTCTTGTGAGACCAATAGTGAGCGACCACGTGAAAGACTTTAGACTTGAAACACTGCGTTATTTGCTGATGGGAGGATGTAACGTAGCTTCCCTAACTATTCTAATTAATTGCTTCACTATAACCGAGAACCACGAGCGTAGGTTCTGGAAGACAGCTTCAGGTGAAATCCAAATCGCACTAAATTGTACCATAGTAAGAAGTACAGTTAGAAGTCCGCTTCAATTGTTGATGGGTTGTAATAAAAGTTCTCCTCCAAAATTAATGCCCTTGTCCAAAAATATGGAAAGGTTAAAAATGCAGGATGGACGAGCTAGCTCATGCTGATAAGGTGCGTTATGGCAATAACAAAGTTAAAATTCGTCCATTTAAAATAGGAGACGTTGTTTTTGTCGGAAAGAACCCTAACAAATTGTGTTATTTATTTTGTCTTCTATGTAATTATCCTGTTTGAGTGTGTACAATAAAGAGTATTATTATTCTTACACTACTCTTTTCTAACAATAAACAAATGAAGTGAAAAGTACTATTCTTTTCTAACAAAAACAAATGAAGTGCAAAGTTTTCAAATCCTTTTAAGATAATAGAGGTCTATGACAACGATAGGTACAAGAAACCGCCAATAGCTGGTGGACGCGTTAAGTACTCCTCGCGCTTTGTACTTGTGGCATTTGAGCATTGAAAGCTCCACGCTTTGTGCTTGTGGCAGTTAAGCATTGAAAGCTCCGCGCTTTGTGTTTGTGGTGGTTGAGCATTGAAAGCTCCGCGCTTTACGCTTGTGACGATTGAGTATTGAAAGCTCCGCGCTTCTTGCTTGTGACAATTGACTATCGCAAGCTTCGTGCTTTGAGTTCGTGACGCTGCATTGCGCACTTACCTATAATGTTCCAGGGTGGAGAACACCATTTTCGAACTAGTAGCAAGACCTCTAAGGAGTATGTGATAGTAATCGTAGATGCTTTTACAAAATTTTGTCAGTTAATGTGTGTCAAAGATTTAACACTCTGCTTGCGAGGCACTACGTAGCTTTGTCCACATATTTAGAACCCCGAAACGAATTCTCTCTGATCAAGGCACATCTTTTACTGGTCAAGACTTTCAGGATTTATGCCGAGGTTGAGCCATTGAGTTCCATGGGATTGCCAGTGGTGTTAGCCGAGCTAATGGACGGGTGGAGTGAATGATGTCCACCTTGACAAATTGTTTTACAGTGGCCGAAAATTATAAAAATGAATCCTGGAAGTCTGTCTTAGGCAAAGTAAAACTCGTTTTGAATTGTACTGTAAGTAAGAGTATAGAGAAAAGCCCCTTACAGGGTAGCTAAAGTCTGTTCCAATGAGCGTTATAGGGTGGAACCAGCATCTGGGGGACGGGCCCAATATGTGTGCCATGAACGACTGCGTAAATATCCAGCTAGTTTACCTGAATTGGCAGAATGTCTTGATCCTGTAGAACCCATAATTGAATAGTTTTATTTAATTATGGAACAAATTGTATTGATTAATTTGGTATCCTAATTTGGTGTAATTAGTAATTTGGATGGAATTACTGTATTGAATCATGATCATTGTTTGAGTTGAACGATAATTACATTGTTTTGTTGAACGTAAACCTGTGTTGATAAAAGACTTATGTTCATTGCTGATTGATAAAATGTTTTATTTAAACTGAAAGCTACTACGCTTTATTGAAGGGTGAATTGAAAGCCTTATCGCTTTGTCCTGATGTCCTGCTGAAAGCCATGACGCTTTGCAGTAAGGTTGGGCTCATTAGTCGTGACCCAAGGTTGATGCTGAAAGCTGCAACGTTTTGCAGAGTTTTTTAAGTGCTGCCTCTGTGCAATGCTGAAAGCTGTAACGCTTTGCCGAGTAATCAAACTTTTGCTGAAAGCTTCAACGCTTTGCTGTGTATTGCAGTTTATGCTGAAAGCTTCAACGCTTTGCTGTGTTGCCGTTTATGCTGGAAGCTGCAACGCTTTGCTGTGTGATGCAGTTTATGTTGAAAGCTTCAACGCTTTGCTGTGTATTGAAGTTTATGATGAAAGCTTCAACGCTTTACTGCGTGTTGCCGTTTATGCTGAAAGCTGTAACGCTTTGCTGTGTGATGCAGTTTCTGCTGAAAGCTTCAACGCTTTGCTGTGTATTGCAGTTTATGCTGAAAGCTGCAACGCTTTGCTGTGTGATGCAGTTTATGCTGAAAGATTCAACGCTTTGCTGTGTGATGCAGTTTCTGCTGAAAGCTTCAACGCTTTGCTGTGTATTGCAATTTATGCTGAAAGCTGCAACGCTTTGCTATGTGATGCAGTTTATGCTGAAAGATTCAACGCTTTGCTGTGCGTTGCATTTTATGCTGAAAGTATCAACGCTTTGCATTGTGTGAGGTACGCCCTCTAACTAATTATGAAAGCTTTAACGCTTTGTGGTAAATGCTGAAAACCTTTAGGCTTTGCTTTGTGTAACATTGAAAGCCGCTTGTAACGCTTTGTGTCCTTGCCAAACTGAAGAGCTGTAATTCATGTTGATTATGTCAGCGAGTAACAACGCGAGAGCGCGTTGGTTGTCAGAATGGCCGTGTCAGAGAAATTAAGTTAAAGGACTGTTTACGTACTAGTAACGCCATCTATTAGCGTTTGGAAAACACTACTCACTGAGTCAGTAGTTCGAGTCGAGGTTGTCTATGAACTGTCGCATGTGACGTTTGACGTCTGTCAGTTGTCTAAGTGACATTAGTGTGTTAGCGACACGACACAGTTGGCAAACAGAGCTCGACCGCGCCGCGTGTGCGCACTGATTCTTTTCACCACGTGCATGATGGCGGACACCGACAATGTTTCGGTTGCATTGATGATGTTAGTTGTAAAATTGGCGAATTATTAATTTCTTAAGTCATCCTTACCAAAAATTGTTAAATTTACTATACGTTAATTTTCCTTGTATTAGTCCTCTTGACTTTTGACTTTAAATTATTTACCGCGTACGAATATTTCAGCAAACGGATTCTTGCAACAGTCGGGTGCACTTCTGGATCGCTTGCAGCCGCTTAAGTTTCTATTCAATTATCGTTTGTACAGTAAGTACTAGTACTTCTTTCATTTATTTCGTACCTAATAGTAGTTTGAGTTTTACTTTAATGAAAAGTTGTACCCACAGATATCTATAGTATTTAATTCTCTGAGGTTGTACCCGTTCACCCATTATTACAAAACGAAGCTAATCTACAAATGATCCTAGTTTTACAAAAAGAATGGGTTATCTCAATCCATGGTTTAATGGTAGCACTAAATGTTGACTTCGGTTTATAATATATCGATTTGAACATTCGTCCGCCACAGTATCTTAAGAGTTACAAAAGATATCGATTCAAAATTGAGAATGTTTTGAAAGTATGATGTAATATTATTGTAAATGGAAAAGACTAAATAATATTTATGTTAATTTTGCGAACTTATTACTTGTTTAAACAATTTTTCATTTTTATTCACAGTATATATAGATGAAGTTTTCTTAGTAGCATTTGTTTATCATCGAAATTCATCTGTATTGGCTGGATTTTTAAAGTTTGTTATTATTTCCTTTCAATTTTGTTGATTATAGCAAGATATATGTCGGAGAAATTAAGTTAAAGGACTGTTTACGTACTAGTAACGCCATCTATTAGCGTTTGGAAAACACTACTCACTGAGTCAGTAGTTCGAGTCGAGGTTGTCTATGAACTGTCACATGTGACGTTTGACGTCTGTCAGTTGTCTAAGTGACATTAGTGTGTTAGCGACACGACACAGTTGGCAAACAGAGCTCGACCGCGCCGCGTGTGCGCACTGATTCTTTTCACCACGTGCATGATGGCGGACACCGACAATGTTTCGGAGTAAAATCTGTCAGAATCTGCGACATATATATCTTTTTAACTTATACTTTTTCTAATGTGCATTTAATAGGTTTCATGATATAATAAACATGTTTTGGATACTAAACTAGCGGCCCGGTACGTGCTTCACTACGCTTTTAAGTATTAGTACAAATTGTTTGTATATGGGAGTATAGAAACATGATGATTTTACACTTTTTCAAGACTTTTTTAAAATTTTCGCTACGTACAAACCTTCCCTGGACTTCCACGAATAATTCAAGACCAAATCGGTAAAGGCGTTGTTGAGTTATAACATTACAACGAAAAGTGGCATTGATTTTTATATATATAGATACCGAAGTTAACGTTGAGAACAACGATACAGAAATTGAATGTCTACCAATAATAAATCCTCAAAATAATGTGAACAACACATACCCGGCGATTCAACTCGGTACGAATACCGGTGGCGATCTAAACGAACAGGTAATTTTACACTTCATTTGAAATAGACTCTAGCAAATTTATAAACGGGATTAATTCCAGCTCATAAGTTTGCAACTTTGGTTGCATCCCGTAGTTTTACAATATTCCTGCCGCCGGTACAATTCTAAACTAATGACTCAATTCAAGAATTTTGACAGTTACGGAGTACTGCCCGATGAGTTGCCATAGACTTGGATCGTATTCATAACGTAACAAACAATTATTAGGATATACCTATACTTACTAATCAACATGATTCTGAGCCTTTACAAATAATAAACCCTATGTAGTACCAGCACAAATCAACGGACCAACACCTAGAGCCCTTGTGACCTCTGGTGCTACACCGAATGTGGCACAACCAACAGAACCTACACCGTCAAACGTTCAAAATCCAGGAGACATTAAAGATACCCAACAATTGAGGACAGGCCAGCAAAATAGTCAAACCCCAGATATTCCAGTAAATTCTGAGGGTATATCTAGTGGTGCTCAACAAGTGGCATCAACTCAGCCAACCACTCAAACGCTAGGAGTACCAACCGTGATTACAGCTGGTGTATTGCAACAAGCACAGCTAAATGCTAAAACACCAGGGCCAGTGTACGTAGGACTAGCTAAATCTCAAGGGGTAGGAGTTTTAGTAGTACCTGTGAATCAACTAATGGGACCGATGCCCGCACGCGTCTTTTGTCTATCTTGTAACCGACAAATCGCCACTAGAGTGGAGAAGAAGCCGTCGAATACGACACACCTTATCGCATTCCTTCTTTGTATGATTGGGTAAGTTGCTCTTGAACTGTTTGACAATAACAAATCAAATTGTGACATAATGGTTTATACAGTTTGAATTGTTCATACTATTAATGATGATCTAAAGTAAAATTGAATGAGAAAAACGGAGTAATTAACTGTATTTCTTTAACTCATTTTCATATACCAGAGATTGATATTATACAAATATCATACAACCCCGTCAACATTATATAAATTATTGATTGACGACTTGACTTGATTGATTATGACTATGACTTTAAACTGTCCACGTTGATGATCATGCGATCATGGTTGTTCTTAAACAAGCCTTGTTCTCAATCCGAGCCTTCCAGAGGTTTCCATGCTAATAATGCGCCATTAGACGTGTTTTATATTGAATTTTTTTTTTGTTATTTCAGGTGCTTTCCCTGTGTCTGCACTACGTATTGTATAGACAGTTTAAAAATTGTTAATCATTTCTGCCCAAGATGCAACGCTTTTCTTGGATTATACCAACCTTGCCAACCGAAATCAGCTGGCAACCCAAGTACTGGTACTGCGAAAAATTGATTAAAGTTACAAATTGCATATACATAGAACGTAATTTAAATGTTTGATATCCGATATCGTATTTGCTTTATATATTACTAGCAGTGTCCGTAGACTTCGTTCCGCGTTATAAATATTTTTGTCCATGCCCTTTTGTCATTTGCATAATACTTCGGGTTAAATAAAAATTATGATGATGAATCATAGCCTATGACACTCCAAAATAACGTAGCTTTCTATTGCAATAATTTTGAAAATCGGTTAAATAGATCCAGAGATTACCCCTTACAACGTCACAAACTCACAAACTTACAAACGTTACCTCTTTAAAATATTAGTATAGATATATACAACATGTAACTTAATTAACGCACATCCTGATAATAGTTTGTTCATCATTTTATATCATTTTTAATATAGGTAATATTTTATTCAAAAATAATTAAAACTACGGAAATTATTGTCATATTAACCCTGTATAGTCAAAACAAATTAAAATGGACCGTAAGTCAAAGAAATAAGACTTTTAAAATAGCAGTTTTATTTGTATCCATACAAATTCCATCATTCATAACAAAATAATAAAAAAAAACTTTATTCCAAAAAACGAATTTAGTAAATAACAATGCATATACATATTAAATTGAAAATTTAGTGTATGTATTATGATTGCTACATAATATTCTAATTGGGGTGTTTGAGGGTAAAGCGTTAAAAAAAGCGTTAATTACGTTACATGCTGCATACCTCATGATAAAATAAATAATATAATTTGACTGTTTTCTTTCATTTGGATTCTTATCCAACTAATGTTATAAGTAAATTTCTATTTAGATGTCTGCTAACACATAGGCTAAGTTTCTTCGTCCTTGGTAACAAAAAAACCGTGGAGTTACGTTAATAAAAAATAAATATGCTGTAACCTATAAAGTTGTTCTAAAGTCAACACTTGTACAAAACCAATAAAACGTCCAATACATTACTTATAGCTAGTAGGCGCTATCGATCGCCATCATCAGGATAACGTGGGTAGCAATAAAATACCCATTAGTGGGTGCAGGTAGTAAAGCGGACGACTCAATCGTCTTAAGTAACTTTATAAGTGTGGCTCGTCAATAAATGATGTGGAAACTCTGGAACTGTTTACTTGTGGACTTCTTTCCAGTGCAGAGACGGAACTTGACATAGTAGTAAAGAACACCTTTTAACGTGTATCAATATTAGTTCTATTAGTGTCAAATTTTCAAGGATTTCAATACCTTTTAATATCCCTTTAGTAATCGGGGGATAATTGACGGGTTGGTTGGCGTGATTGGTAGATACTTGATTTTCATGCCGCAAGTCGTTGGTTCGATTCCCACCCAGGACCGATATTTTTGTGTTCATAAACATGTCTGGTTGTAATTATCTATATATTTTTTTGTGATACTAGGTAAATTATTAAGAGTCTGACCACACTCTATTTCATCGTATCACACTGGCCTCGCCCGTATAAATTACCAGTATACGGGTAAAAATAGAGTGAACAGAAAACTATTAAAACACATATAAACATGCCATGTGCGAGTTGGAAGCACGATAAATGGGGAGATTATGGGGGTGATTCAGATACTCCTCATCACAAAGTATCCAAATTTTGTGTTTGAACGTCAACTCCTCGGCCATCCTGTATATTATCTGTGGGCCTATAAACGACAACATCATTATTTTATGATCAATCATTCCTATACCTAATACCTCGATTATACTTCTAACACATATAGGTTTTAAGATCGTTTATTTCCTTAAACTTATATGAATTACTAATAAAAACACAGGAGCCAGCGAGACGAATTGACCTCATGAAACAAAAAACACAGAGTGAAGTGTGTAGTTCTAGAACTACGGCTATTTTATATATAATAGTTTAGCGTTTAACTCTAAATTAAAACATTACAATGCAAACGCTGGTAATTATTTATTTCACACGACTAAACTCATTAAAATTTCATTACATCTCTTGCTATAAATATTCGTATAAAAAGAGAAGAACATTTTCAAAGCGCACAAACTATTCGAATTGCTCGTCCAAAGTGTAATTAGTCGACAGTTTCTAACGTGATGCTTATTTTCCTCTCGGTATAACAAGATTAAATTAAATTGACAGAACCACAGTGTTCCTTCCGTACTTTTCATAAAAAAAACTTTGTTATAAATAGATTTTATGGTAAGTATTCAAATATGTTATTATTATTATGCAGAATCTTTTAAATAGCTCTCTAAGTTACAGATGGTTTAACACCACGAGTTTCCTATCTGAGAAGCAACTAAGCAACTGTCTTGCTAAGAAAATCGTAATGTAGCTTTTTGGCCCCGCTCAGGAGAAGAACACGCTACCCCTTGACCAGCTGAGTTATCCTTTAGTTTCAAAATCCAATGGCAAACCATAATCTTCACGCTTGGCAGACGGCTTAGAGATCTTAGTATGATGGTTATCGTAGACAGAGAGACGCTGCTGCCCGTTGTCTGGTAGATTATTCCGTCGGGATGACTTGTAGGCCCCCCACGGGATGAGATTGGATGACGATATTCTATTATATTATCCCAGTAACTAAAGTTATAACTAGAGTTAGAAAGGAGAATGCCCACGGCCCTATGGGAAAATGTACTCAATTCAACATTTTTGTATCTTCATCAAATCACCTTTAAAATACTCGATGACATGTCTAAATACTACCTTAAAAGATTGAACACAATCTACAATGGCATTTCCGAGATATTTACAAAAATGAAATTACTATTTTGAGGTTATGTTCGACCAAAAATTGGTTGAAAAAAGCTATTTAAAAGGGTTTGAATGGGTTTACGGGTGAGCTTGATGTCTTTGAAACGTATTTGTGTAAAATCTGTAACGGTTTAGCTATGTCAGGTGGCCAGTTACTGGTGGCCACCTGTGTCTACCTCACTAAGTCTTACTGTTTAGATTTTACGCATTTTTACATCTTATTCCCGCGTTTCATGAAATTGCAAAGCAATATGGAATGCAATATGGAAAATATGGAAAAAATAATTACATTATTTAAGATAAATCAATCTTTAAATTATATCTACTCCTACTTCAATGGGTTGGCAGCAGTAACGGAGGAACTAAAAGACTCGACTCGACGCACAACAGAAATTACAGTATTGTATTTCAAAAATATGACAGACGCGTAATAAATGTCAAATAAGGTTGTACCCATACTGATAAAAGATCGATTTCCGTAAACCAGCCACTGATATTTCATGAATACTACTTGGCGCTGATGCCGCCGTTTTCAAGCACTAATATTACAAATACCAGCAAAAACGTGAGATTTAGAACTCTGTTATTACTATACAATAATAGATTCAACAATCAATACAAAATCGATATAATTTTTTTATGTAGGTAGATTCGCATATTACCGCAAAAGAAAAAATGGACATCCCTCGTGTTGACAGACGATAATAAAAAATGGCGTACTATAACGGCGGAAACATAAAAGTACTAATTATTTTTCGAAAAACTATCCCATTTTAAAGTAATCAATAAGTCTTTTTAAAAAATATATTTTCATTTTAGATATTCCATGCCGTTCAAGGTTTTGAGACACAAGTAATCTATCAAGAGTACTGTTCGTGGGCAATCTCTTTTGGAATACTTATTATACTCAATTCATCCCAAAGAGAAAAAAACTTGTATGTTCTTTACAAAACGAACCTAATTCTCCATATAGGTTCGTTTTGAAAAGAAATTCCCTCCGGTTAACATTACTAAGCTGCGTTGTTTTCAACTTTTAATTAAGAATTTCCCACAAACTAACAACACTTCTTATCTTCAAATATAGTATTACAAATTTAACGCAATAGTTGAATGTAGTTTTATAAGAGGAAGTTGAGCTACACATAAAACATTAACTATCACGCTCTACCTCACATACACTCAAAAAGTATAAAATCGAGCTTTTCACTAGTAAAACTTGATTTCTAAGCTTTGTGATTCCTTTTAGTAGTTTTCATCATTTTGGTACACAAACTGGCTAAATAAGTAGAACCAAACAAAAATTATTATGGATAATCTTAATAACGTTAGAATGTATAAACGTTGATTAACTAAAACTGTAACACTGCTTTTTACTTAAGCTTAGTAATTATACAAGGGTAATAACCTGCCTTACTAATTTCTATACCACCATTTATTCATAAGAGACAACAAATCGGAAGTTGGTCAAGTCGCAGGTGGTAAGTAATAAACTATAAAAAAACTTGAGAGGTGTCAAGGGACACCCGGACGGAACGAAGTTATTTCTTATTATTTATTATGTACAAAAAACCTGTATACATTCAACAAAAATAATCGTCGCGACACCACACTGTTCAATGCGAAATAGAAATGAAAATATCTGGCTTGCTTTCTATAAGAGAGAGAGAGAGACAGACAGAGAAACATGCGCACGCCGCACAGCTGCAAAAAGTGTCGTGACAACTTTTCGTAAGAATTTTTTCCGTCTAGCCCCCTTTCACAACGCGCGATAAGGAATTTCGTTCCAAAAGAAGAAAAGGCGATAACGGGCCAGTTGGCGTGGTTGGTAAATGCCTGCCTTTTACGCCTCAGGTCGTGGGTCCGATTGCCATTCAGGACAAATATTTGTGTACATACATGACTCTGTCTGCTTGTCTTGTATCTGGGTGTAATAGCTATGTAAGTATACAAAAGAAAAAGTAGTGTATACAGTATATCAGTTATCTAATTTCCAACAGTTCTGATTTATTTGGGATCAGATGGCCGTGTATAAATGTTCCTGGATATTATTATTATTATTATTATATTTGCAAACATCGGCACTAATACCGTTAAAACATATCGTAGGTACAACATAAATTTGCAAACTTCTGTTATAAACACTACCTTTAAAAAATAAATGTAATTAAGACTATCCTTATAACAATATATCTTGGATAATAGGTAAAACTTACTTAGCGCGCCGCAGTGGAACATAAATAGGGGTGGTTCAGCTTAGCTACCGTGATTGTATAAAGCAGCACCAACGGAAACTGATTTTCAACCACAACCTGTTTCTATCTAAGTTTTTATGAAAACGACATAAATTTTGTAGTAATCTCAAACTAGTTTAAATTGTTTAACTATCTGGAGAACATAATTAGAATAAAGGCGTTTACTTGCCTTCAGTAACTCGCTACTAAACGTTAATTACAGCGAGTAATTATGTCCTTAACACAGCTAAACTAATTTAAAAGTCTCTTTCTATCAAAGTTTCTAATGGATTCTAACTGGACACAAATTATTCCATCACGCGTGACTTAACTTATTTGGCAATGGCCCCTGTTATTGACAACGCCAACTATACTAAATTTTAACATTTTATTTCTTTAAAAATGTCCTGCATCCATAAGAACTATGTTATAGTTCTTATGAAAACAGGGCATTTTAGTTGTGTTAATATAATGTAATCTAAAATCGCAGGCAAATCAACGTCAACGTCGTAGCCCAAAGAATTGCAAAGTTGAAGTGGCAGTGGGCGGAGCACATAGCTCGTAGAACCGACGGCGTTGGGGCAGAAAGGTTCTCAAGTGGCAACCACAAACCGGAAGAAGCAGCGTGGGCAGGCCCTCAACAAGGTGAACCTATCATCTTGTGCGGGTCGCTGGAAACCGCTGGATGCGAATAGCGCAAGACCGGCAATTGTGGAGATCTTTGGGGGAGACCCTTGTCCAGCTGTGGACGTCTTTCGGCTGATATGATGAATGTAGCCGCGTAATTGAGAGAAAAGAAATGTCTAGTTTGAGCCTGTAAATTAATTATACGCTACGAGAGAGCAGTTTAGTTCGACGATTCTATGTATGCCCTGCCCTATTGATGACATTTGACTTATGATGACTTTGACAATAGAATTTCATCCTATTGCTACTATAAATTCTCAGCTATTCTGCCATGAAGAGTTTGTATTTTATGAATATTTATTAAACCAAATATCAATGATATATCTCACTGGATATTGACACAAAACTGTTTGTAGACAACGTAGCATGCTACGAAATAAACTATATAGTATCAGAATGATAAAAATAGACGAAATGATATTTTAAGCAGTACACAAAAATGCAGGTAAATGCTTGTCCTTTACATTCAAATTAGTTAGTAAGAAGGTGATTAAAATTAATTGATTGGTGTCAGCAGAATCGAGGCCATAGAATAGTAGAGCAGGTAATTAATTGCATTATTATCATATTTTCCAGGCTTTTAGTGATTTTATTTTTATTGCTTAGTTTCTTCGTTGTAGCGTAAAGCTTAACTATTTTATCCGAAAAGAAAAGGAGTATTTTGCTAAAAGTGACTCCTTTAATAAGTAGAGTAGTAATTTTATTAATGTGTGAATTCTTTTTTGTTAAAGAATTCATATGAGTGCGTAAACACGGCAACATATCAGGCTATAAATTTCCAATATAAGCTAACCTCTTGTATGGAAATCCTATACAATGCGGCATCAGCTTATAGGTACTGGAAATGTAAGTAGAAGAATAGACTAAAGCAACATAGGCTTGTTGACTGTAGAAAATGTCTGTAATCTACTATATGTTTATATTATTTATTAATCGTATGGTTAGGAGACTGGTAGGCCTCTTACGCAATATGCGGTTAGCCGGAATGCGGTCAGCCGTCAGCAATCAATATTGCTGACCGGCTGCCGCATCACAGTGTGAATAAAAACTACTTTCTCGTACAAATATCTGGGTACGGTCAGCCGCACGGCTGTCCGCATTGCGGCTGGTCGCATAGTGCGTAGGTGGCCTTAGGATCTTTGGAGTGGCGAGCTATGCCCAGCAGTGGACATCTTTCGGTTGACATGATGATGATGATTGGTAGCGGATACCCGAATGTAAGGATTGGTCAAGCTGCACAATAGGACTCTGACATTACTTAAAGACTCTGGTAACTTCAGTTGAGACCAAGAATTTATGTGCCACCGAAGCACAGACGCTCTAAAATTAAATCACTTTAACAATCGTCCATGTAAGTAACCGTTTACAGATTGATGAAAGTAACAAAACATCAGTGCATTTGGATTTCTTATATCATCTTGATCTGGAATTTGTGGGGAATAAATTGCAAACCAAAATATTATTATTGTTGCATGACATTAATACCAACTGAATTGTATACATCTATAATTTAGGTCTAGTTTGTTTAACGAGGTTCAAGTGGAACCTACTCTCCGAAACTTTCAAGTCAAGCACTCCTCCACGATGTGCTCGATAGTTTGTACAGGCGCTCGTAGTCACCACTCAAGAGAGGGTGAAATAATAACTTACAAGATTGGTAGTCATATCTGTTTAAAACAATATTTTACAAAATAAAATCCCTTATTTTATTCACTTAAACTAGTTAAATAGTCATAACATGACATTATATCATATATGTCATATCTGGTTCCTCTTATTAGAACTATATTTTAAAATAAAAAAACGTTATTTATTAAAAACTAATAATAAGTAACTAAGAATAAATAAACTAAGAATAAATTTAAACTAGTTAAATAGTCATGACATGATATTATATCATACATGTCATATCTGGGTACTCTTATTAGAACTATATTTTAAAATAAACAATGTTGTGTTATTCACTTAAACTAGTTTAATAGTCATGACATGACATTACATATATTACTTTTTTTTGACAATGTCACACAGATCATCCTAGCCCCAAACTAAGCAAAGCTTGTACTATGGGTACCAGGCGACGATATACATACTTATATAGATAGATAAATACTTATATACCTACATAGAAGACATCCATGACTCAGAAACCAATATTCGTGCTCATCACACAAATATTTGCACTTACCTGGATTCGAACCCAGGACCACCAGCTTCGTAGGCAGGAGCACTACCAACTAGGCTACGGTGACCTATATAATATATGTCATATCTGGTTACTCTTATTAGAACTATATTTTAAATAAAAATATTATTTTATTCACTAAAACTAGTTAAATAGTCATGACATGACATTATATCGTATATGTCATATCTCGATACTCTTATAAGAACTATATTTTAAAATAAAAAACGATATTTCTTTTCAATGTCAGTTCTGTTCTGTATGTAGGTACCAACTTAAAATTAATATTACATACCTAAATCGACAATTCGTTACAGCATCAAAAAGCCTTATAGACTAATCTCATTTCTATGCTATAAAGATTTGTCATATCTCGTGTCTTGTCAAATTTAAGATAAAGATTGATGACTTTGGGAGCGTAGTTTGAAGTTAGATTTTTTCACAGACTGAAGGGATTGTCGATTATATCATCATACCAGCTGAAGGACGCCCCCTGCTTGACAAAGGCCCCTCCCCCAAAGATCTCCAAAATTGTCTGTCTTGTGCTCCCCACATCCAGCGGCTTCCAGCGACCCTCACAAGCTCATCGGTCCCTCTAGTAGGGGGCCGGAACACGCTGCGTCTTCCAGTTCGTGATTGCCACTCGATAACTTCGCACACAACGCTGCGGCGGACCCCTAAAGGACTATATTTCAAAGGTTTATCTCCTTATGTTTTCTTGAGTATTCAAAATGATTACTGCAAGGGCAAATTTTTTTTTTCTTTGCAAGGATGTTGCTTAGACATAATATATAGTTAATACGACATGTTCTTAAAGTAAGTTCCCAAGGTATTAATTAAAATATATGGTATCCTCAAAATGTTTCATTTATACCCTTGAAATGTAGGCGCAGAGGTGTAGCGTAGTATGGACGCATTAGCAGATTAGTTCCACCGCGCAAGCAATGAATGCACTTTCAGAAGCCGACGTGAATGGAAGCGGCATGTATAAAGAAATCCGTATAGAATTATGAAAGAAAGTTGGGTAAGGAGGAACCAAATGGGGAAATAACCACTGTTTTGAATTCCAGAATTTAATGAATGACCTCTTGGTAAAATTTTAGCCATGGCGGTCTATCTGAAAGGAGACTAGCCATAGACTGACTAGACATATTACAGTGAACTGTCATGTTCCGATAAGATGGGCTTGTCGAAGCGACCGGAAAGGGGTTACGTGCTGGACTTACGTAATCTCCGGGAACGGCTTGTAACACCGCCAACTTTTAGACACAGGGCTGATGGTAAAATTGTTTTTTAATAATCTTAGAATCACTTTTGGTACGCCCCGGGATTTGATCCGAAGTCTTCATTATTTACATTTCCATTACCACGCAGTTTATTAATTTGGATTTTATTTACAAATATACTGTTTATATTATCATCATCATCTTATCAGCTGAAAGAAGTCTAGCGCTGGACAAAGGCCTCTCCCAACGATCTCCACAATGGCGCTGCCCGCATCCAGCGGCTTTCCGCAATTCTTGGGCATTACAAGATCGTTGGTCCACTGAGTATATAACATGTAGGTACTAAAACTTACTAATTATTTGTTGTTTATGGGTGAATCCTACTACGTTTAGCTAACCTACACGCGACTTCTGGTTAACACTAAACAGTAACCAGGTTTAAATGAGTACTCATTCACTGTATGTGTGTTCGACCAACAAAGGACATCCACCTTACAGAACAGTATCCTGATAATAGCATATTGTGGTGTTTCTTGTCACGTTTAAAACCACAACATTAAAAAACACGTAATACCGCCAGGCATGAAAACGCCTGTATTACCAGCGTCATAGGCTATGGTAGCCGTTACCATCAGATGTTCCCTATACATATTTGCCAACTCGATAGTATATAACAAATAAAACAATACATTTACCCTTTTTAAAACCTCTTACCGACGTAGAATGTAAACGACATTTAAATATCAAATTGAACCATAGAAACCAACTTTAAACGTATAATTTAAATCGTTCAATTTTCTACTTAAACCTTATACAGATACAGTTCTTTATTCAATGGTTTAAAATAAATTTGCAACCTGGTCTATATTTGTGTTTTAGGAAGTTGTTTATTTTCTATCTGTTTGATTGCGATGAAGTGGTGACTGGAATATAGCTATAATATATCCTTAGCCGTGTGTTTCCGGCCTAGAAAGATAACAGGGCTACTTCATACCATCCCGTGGGTATCGTAAAAGGCGACTGAAACATACAGCAGGTAATTGAGCAGCAGCGCCATTGTGTACCATAGCTTCCACCTAATTGCAGTCGCAACTCCAATGCCCAGCGCGTTGACTACGACAAGCCCCCCCAATGGTAACATTACAGAAACCTTTCGAGACGCCCATGTCCATGTGGACGACATCAGGCTGATGTTGTATCAGAGAGAGAGAGAGAGTGAGTGAGTCCAGTTTCCATTAGGACTGGCTGCAATTACCGAAACTCGACATACAAATATTACTATTAATTAATAAAAGCAAATCATCTCTACTATATAAAAATAAGTCGGGTTTTCCTTCCTGACGCTATAACTCCAGAACGCACGAACCGATTTCCACGGTTTTGCATTCGTTGGAAAGGTCTCGGGCTCCGTAAAGTTTATAGCAAAGAAAATTTATAAAATTTAACGTGGGTAACACCGCGGGGCACAGCTAGTGCGGTATAAAAGTTTGCACGTGTAGAATGGAGGTTAACGTACCTGGACGCCAGCACATCCAGCTACCCCATTCTGTCAAATTTCTTTTATAGATTTTCTACTTTATCACTTAAGCATAAGGTTTAATATCAATTTGGGAAATTTGCCAGATTGGGGCAGCTTGATGTGCTGGCGTCTGTACTTCGGCGCCCTAGGGGTTTTGACTTCTGAGTCTATGTGTACTTTTTCTTTCAAATGTCTGTTTTATAGTTTCAGAAATAGCGAGATTTATTTTCTAATTCCGAGCATTTGCTTCAAATATACAACTAAAAATAAAAAGAACTACCTGGGGCTACCTGCTAAGTCGCTGAATATCGATTTTTTTAATAGCGTTCAAATAAATAAAGGTTAAAAATGACTTAATCAATCGTTAAATTGGCTTCAACGTTGACAATCGATTCCGGACCATTTATGACGCCACATGTGCTCATGGAAGCCGATTTAACTATTGATAAGTCATTTTTAACCTTCATCTATATGAACGCCAATTAAGATATCGATGTTCGGCGACTTAGTCGGTAGAGCTCCTGATGTAATTATTTCCTCATATTGTACTGGTACTGGTATATTTTGAAGTAAATGTAGTCTGTTCTATACCCATAGAACGTCTTGGCGAGTTCACCAATTACTTGCAAACACCGACTGAGTATTGAAACCGTTACATTTGCATTTTAGATTTAATATCGTTTAGCTGTACTCTCGAGAAATAGGTATTAGATTTACGACAAGGAGAAAGCTTGCGGCTTTTAACAAGTGTAAGACGTTTGATAAAGAGATATTATCTTCAGCAAATCTCCATAGAACAGGCTTTTATTGAAGCCACTTATTTAAATCACAATGGCTCCATATCTAAGTAATACGACTAAACTAATTTTAATATTATTGCGTCACTTTCTAACGTGGTTGATATGAAAAAGACGGGGCATCTTTATTAAGTTCATATAATTGTACTGCGTACTCTTGAGGGCAAATAGGCCTATACTAGAGCTTATTATGCACTTCGGAAAGGTAATTATTGTAGTTCTATGTTTGCTCTATCCATTTCAAACGAACTATAAAAGATAGAGATTTAATAACATTAGAGTTAGGTTAGTAGGTTTTTAAATGGCGTTCAAATAAATAAAGGTATCGATTCCGGACCATTTATGACGTCACATGTGCTCATGGAAGCCGATTTAAAGTTTGATTAAGTCATTTTTAACCTTAATTTATTTGAACGCCATTCAAGAAACCGGTAGAGCCCCTGGGCGGCTTGGACGACTGTGACACCAGGGTAACCGCTCCCCTTACGATAAGTACCTAAATAATAGGCCGTAAAGTAATATAGTTAATATAATTTTACCATAAACAGTATAAACATTAAACTACAACATATCAAAATTTCAGCTTGCCTCAAATACATTATTTGATTTAAAAAAAAATTAAAAAATTTAGAGGTTGGTTTAGACCCGCTACCCGCCTGCCAGGTCTGCAGTTCCGTGTTGGGGTGTGTCTGAAGAGTTATAGGACAAGTTTTCAGCTTGCCTCAAATACCTACCCAAAAATGCGTGCCAGCTCTCCTACTATTATGTAACGCAATATTTCTATATGTAATGAGAAACATCGCGTAACATAACTTTACAAAAGAAAACGTTTTTTTTTTAAATATATTTTAACGAGTAAATCAGTTTTTTTTGTATTTCTCAAAAATGTTCTTTAGTATAAGCTTAGTGCTGAGAATCAATATACAGCATAAAAAATCATAACACCGACATGAAAACTATATGAAAATATAATATTATATCAGGTATACAGTAAATTATAACATTTGAAGTTGGTGCTAATAAGAATATGAAACGACTGTAATAAAATAATGGCACTGACATCAAATGTTAGATATAATATGAGGCGCTTATAGCTAGATGCTCTCATCTATCCGTAAGTGATCGGCGAATTTAAGCAACTAGGCTCGCGGTCAGTTCATAGGTGGGTGACCACCGAAGTGGTTTAATTTCTGAGCGTCTCCGTGCTTCGGTGGGCACGTTAAGCTGACGGTCCCTTCACGGCCTTGGAAAGCACTGGCTTATTCCCAAAATATGGGTTTAGAATATATTTAATGGGGAAAAGGCAAAGTTGTATGGGTATATACAGAAAGTACCTATGTACAGACATCTAAAACAAATTCATTGCACTCAAGGCTATAAAAAGGTAATAACACTTAACTTAAACGTGTATCGTTAAAACTAATGCAATTAGCATTGGAAACGTATTGGAAAGGTACAGTACGGGTACTGTACGGGTTGCAGGTAACTACTTTGAATATTTTATATATTTATACCTTAGTACACACGGCTAGTAATATCACTGGATATGTATATATTGATGTGTAGCCGTGTGTACCTACCTTCAGGTACCTATAAATATATAAAATAATAAAATATTATCTTGATAATAATATCCAGGGCATTATTCACAAACGGTCATCTGATTCCTAACTAAGCAGAGCTTGTACTATGGAAACCAGATAACTGATATACCTACTACATCTACTACTTTTATTATTTAAATACACACTTATATAAATAATTATATTATATATTTATAAGACTCGAGACAAACACACGTTCATGCACACAAATATCTGTCTTGGGTGGGAATCGAACCTACGACCCGCGACGTGCATCGCAAGCAAAAAAAGAAATCGTTCCGAGGAAATATCTCCCAGAGAACGGAAACAGCGTCTCTCTATGTACTATGACCATCATACTGCGATCGTCAACCCGTCTGCCAAGCGTGGCGATAACTGGCACTCAACTCCGACGTGAAAATGTTTTGGGGAGGCCTTTATCCAGCAGTGGAAGTCATTCGGCTGATATGATGATGATGTGATGAGTTTTTGGAACCCTTTTGCTTTATTCGCAGTACATAGTCGAAACGAAATAACTAGGAAATCACAAATTTATAGTATTATTCTTAATGCTAAGCGTATAACTGAGCTTAATAATAATAATATCTTTATTCCGTAAGTACTTAAGTCTAATTAAGAATTTACATCTAACCGTACCTAAACTACGCTTGACGCCTGTATCTCAGGCAACAGTGCTCATTCTCAAATCCATGTAGTGATACGGAACAATGATTAACAAAACAAACTTAAAAAAATTTAATAAAAAGGAAATAGAAGAAAATATTATACATAGACATATATTTTTATATATAACAAAAACTAAAACCATTATCCTGCTTAAAATTAAGTTATGGAATCCTCTATGTGCGTGTGGTGAGTATGAGTGAGTGTATGTGAGAGGGTGTGTAAATGTTTTTCACCTTGTTATTAGTATAACATAAATAAAATAAACATAATAAACAGCGTCTACCAGTCTGGGGTAGGTGCTCTGCCAAGCTACGTCAAGCTATGAACGATACCCGTCTGCAGATATAATTCACGACTTGAGCCCTTGCTTGCCTATATTTATTCACAACGGCTGCCTATTGCCTTTGCAGTAGCTAGTTTAGTTTAAATTATGTTAGTTTGTAAGGAAAATAATGTAAGATTAGGTACGTAGGTATTATATAGATATAAGTTTAACTACTCTGCCACATTAGGCTCGCCTGTAATGATAGAATAAGTTTTATGGTAAATTAATAAATATTTTTCCACAGCAGTGAAAACGTCCTAAACTTGTTTACGTAACTTTAAATAAAAGATTGATCCATTGTGAATCTACCATATGTATCGCAAATATCAACATGCTAATAATAATAATAATGTCCTCCTAGCCGAATTTCGGCCACGGCGGCTAGTCTCAATAGAGATTAGCCATCTGCGCGGGACATATTATCGTGCACAAGTGTGTGTGTAAGCACGAGGTCACTTTCTATTTCATCACTCTCATTATCCGATGGGACGCCTAGAGACACGACCGGACAGAGGTCAGGTACAGGACCGACGGCTTTACGGGTGGGGTGCGGTGTGATGCTGAGAAATTTTTCTTTTTAAAGAAATGTCCCAAAATCACTTTTTTTTTTTTTTTTCTTAAACTTCCTGCACAGAATTGTACAAAGGACTTAATGCCAAAGGCATTCTCTAACAGTCAAGTCAGGAGAATCAAGAAAAGAGTAGTTAACGCTCTCAGAGTTTACGCTGCTGAATACGCAACCAATTAAGTTTAGAGCGATAAGTAGACACACGGTCGTATTTTCGGAGATTGAAAATGAATCGGATGCAGTTATTTAGAAGTCGGTCAAGTTTATTAAGGTGATCTCCATTCAGGTCAAAGTAGCACACATCGCCATAGTCGATGATAGGGAATACTAAGGCCACTTTTGGCCCAACCCAGGATTTGAACCCAGGACCTCGTTTTCAGCGGGTGAACACGCTACCTAACCTAATAGTTGATACAAAGGTGGCATCTAGCTAGTTACGGATGTAAATTCCCCTTGTTTGACCGTAGCTACATGACATTACCTGACTCAGCGTAAGCGACGGGAAAGCCTGGTAAATCGATTGCTAGACCATTCCTATTGGTGAATAAATTATTAGTTGTGCAGACTAAACTACGCGGCGCCCCGGATCTGGGAAAGTTAATGTTAAAATAATAATGAATCTGGAAAGGAAAAATGTTTCTTGAGCTATCAAATAAATTACTATGCAACTGAAAGCTGGGTTATTATATTTTGAATAGAGACTACCCCTCGTATTCTGAGAATTCCCTAAAGAGCGATATGAATAGATAATCATATTGCCAATATGTCTGAGCGACTTATACTGAGTTAAATTAGTAAACGAATCAGCGTAGAATGCTATATTTATTGATATTAGATTATGAAAGTATGAAATTGTAAATTATTATTTGGAACACTGAAAATGAGAAGGAAAATCTCAAAGATCAGTAATTGGCTGAAAACTTTTCAATACAACGCGCTCTTAATTTTCTATCACACAAAATTTCCTCCTAGAGATCTACTCGAAGCGATTATAATAATAATATCTGGGGACAATGTCACACAGATCACCCTAGCCCCAAACTAAGCAAAGCTTGTACTATGGGTACCAGGCGACGATATACATACTTATATAGATAGATAAATACATATACACATAGAAAACATCCATGACTCAGAAACAAATATTCGTGCTCATCACACAAATATTTGCACTTACCGGGATTCGAACCCAGGACCACCAGCTTCGTAGGCAGGAGCACTACCAACTAGGCTATGGTGACCGTGATTTCTGTAGAAACCTTACCTATGTGCAATACTATCTCTGGGATTCTTTTTTTCCCTTTTTGTACTTTTGTGTATATCAATTAAAAAGTTGCAACGGAAATCGTTAACGCATATTGAGGGGTATATAATATAATAATAATAATATTCTGGGCCGGTAGCCCAACTCTCCTCGGGGCTGCGGCAGCAGTATGAGAAGTGTCCTCTACTGCCACCACGTGAAAGCAGCTCCGGGAAGACAGCGATCTGTTTGTGGCGCAGTCGCTGTGCCGGACTGGCAGGAGTCGGCAATACGGGAGGGCAATCCATAGCCCTCCCAGGGTACGTGTCCCGACCATCTGGGACATGGCGCAAAAGGGGAGCACCGCAGCAGCATACCCGCGTTCCCGGGGCTCCCCCTATCAGGCGCCAAGAGAAGTCCACGGCAGGTTAGGTTTAGTAATTTCGGTGAAAACCGCTGCGTCAACTGCCGCCAGGAGGTCAAATGGCGGGAGGCGCGCCAGGAGTGTCGCCGCCTCGAAAGATACCGTACGGTATCCTCGTGCGATCCGTATGGCCACCACGTTCTGCAGGCTATTGAGAATAGTTCTGCAGCGGGAGGCACCCATCAGGCGTTCAGACCATATGGGCGCCCCATAAAGGGCCATGGATCGCACGACACCACCATAGAGACGGCGAACTTCTTCCCGAGAACCCCCGAGATTCGGCAGCAGCCGGTGTAAGGCGCCGGTTACCTGGCGCACTCGGGGGGCCAGACGCTCAAAGTGCTCCTCGAAGCCCCATCGACTGTATAGGGTGAGGCCAAGGTACTTCATGTACCGCCCCACCCTGACCTCTGCGTCACCTACGTGCAACGTCATACTGGGTGGTTCCTGCCTACGGCGTAAACCGTGGACCATAGCGCCTCGGTCTTATGAGGCGCCACCCGAAGGCCCAGTCTTGTAATGGCCGCAACAACACACATGACACCATGTTCGGCGAGCCGTGCTGCCCGCTGGAAAGTTTCCTCCCGGGCTATGACGAGCGTGTCGTCTGCATAGCAGACAACGCTCACACCGGGAGGAAGGCCAGTCCGCAGGACCGCATCATAGGCGAGGCTCCAAAGCAGGGGTCCAAAACGGACCCCTGAGGAACCCCGCAGGAGAGCTCCCTCTGGATCTCAATCCCGTTCCGGACCGGACCAAACTATAAGTTTCAAAAGTAAACATCTTTTGTTAGCGATAACTTTATTTTTAACACTACTAATCAATTTATTTCCGTAACTGATCGTTCAAGTGTTCCACCGCAGTTAACGTAATATTGGAACGTAGATATTTACGCTATCTAGGGAATCGACTACTACGCATGCATGTTGTTAATCAGCTGTCCATGTTACTGATAGCGAGGTTCCCTCCGGTACGCAGCCGTCGATGTATCTTGACGTGTACAAATATATCGAGTAGCTGGAAATGGAACTGGGAACATGGAATTTGTCGAATACAGAATTACGATAAATTCAGATATACAATAGTCCTGATTCTAATTAATTAATGAAATGTTTATTTGCCAAAATTTGTACATATATAGGATAATTTATGTATTGCGTATTTATATGGACAAGTGCATATTAAACGTATTAACCAGTAAAGTCATTACTTTACTGGTCCGAACCAAATTAAGCAATAACGCTACTAACACTCTTATCCCGTTAAGGTTCGCGGTTCGAACCCCAGTACTAAGTAGTAAAGACTTTTGGTGGCTTTTGTGTTTTCGAGATTGTTCTAGTAAAACTATTTTCAAAAGAAACATTATATGATTTATTTTTAATAGAATAGAAGAATTACTGATTATATTATGAATAATTATATTATATTATAGCTGATAAAAAGGTCATAGAAAATTCTTTGTGTAATTGAAATTAGATCATACTAGAAAGAAAAGAAACAGATGGTGCGAATTAAAATAAAATCTCGACAGAAAAGAAATATTTAGAAAATAAGCTAGTGAATAAGTCAAAAGAATATTAATTCATTAATTAATTTGGAATATCAGTGAAGATTCTAGAATTAAAAGAACAATTTTGAAATTTTTGTATTATGGAAAAATTTTAAGGGTAAATACGGTACATCGACATCAGACGGGCAGTGTAAATTCAAGTGATCAGTAAAGAGAATACAACATACCTACTATCAGTGCAATTATTCCGTGCAAGTGAGAAGTAGACAGAGTACCGTGTACTTCAGGACTCTCGCACAGTGCTCGTTGCGGAGATTATGTAAGTGCGCCGTGTAAGTGTGTTCACGAACCAGTATATACTGGCCCTATCGGAAGATCACCACTGCAGAAATAAAGTACTAGCCGAGATAGGGCCATTTTTCATGCCAGTACGGATTCTATTTAAAAACTAAAAAATATATTTACTTACTAAAATCATTATAAATTTTCCGTATGTGATATGAAAATAAAAGGTTTTATTATTATTATTATTGTTTATTTTTTCCATAATCCTCGGAAATCTCGTGCCTCTAAAATACACACGAGCAATCGCGTATAGAACATTCGCTCACATTCACCTTATGGTAGATAATATTTTGCAACTTACCTATAGCCAAAAATTATATACCTTGGTATATTAATTGTTATTATTACCAATATATAATAAAACGTACGAGTAAAATAAAATAAAATATTTATTTATTTATATTATAACATTTCTTATACCGATATATTTTAATAAGAAATATAAGAATGAAATTGGCTATTTTCAACTGCACTTTTGGAATAACCTAGAAAAAAAACTCAAATAAAAAAAATGAAACGAGCTATTCATATGCCACACAAAGCAAAACTATGTTCTTTACATTTTTTTCCCATGTAATACATGTTTTTATTGTCTCACGACGATTTACACCTTTTGATACACCATCGCCATTCTTGAAGCAAAATTCGATTCGGCTGCGAAAGCCTATTGGGAGAATCTGTTTTCACGAGTTATGTGCGAAACAAGGGGAGTTTGAACCGAATCTGACGTGCATTTTTCCTATTTTATTTAATAATTTTAAAATACATCATAATATTTAGCAGGTATTTATTATTTAGTATTCGTAAACGGCGGGCGGGGACGATAATTTTAATCTATCTAACTTTCTTTTTAAATATTGATTTTTAAAACGTTTTCTTTGAAAAATTAAGGTGCAGAACCATGAAGATCGTCACGTACTTAGATTATAGTTCTATTTGTTAGACAGTTTGATCCCTTGTCCATCTTTAATGTCCGGTGAGGCGTGAGAGCCTCTGATGCCTAGAAAAGGCCATGTATCTATCTCGTAAAAAAAAGACAAAATAATCGCTCAATATTATTAAATTTTATATTAAATTAAATAATTTATATTATTTAATTTAATATTACTGAAAACTGATAACGCTCACCAGACTTCTGATTCAGTTTGGTTAGTGTTTTATACATAAAACTATCAAACGTGACTTGAAAAGAAGAAAACTTAACAATTTTTCGTAAAGAATGAAGGTATCGTAAGTTCTGTTCAAAATCTGTTGACAACAAATAAAAACCTTTCCAGTACGTACCTTGTAAGTTTATAGTGACCACGTAGTCAACGCTAGCAGTTGTGCCATCTGTTCGCTAACTCTTATGTAACTTCGTTAAACAAGCGTTTCAGTTTACCCAAACCTAAT
The DNA here is from genome assembly GCA_951640165.1 of Pseudoips prasinana. NCBI lineage: Eukaryota > Metazoa > Arthropoda > Insecta > Lepidoptera > Nolidae > Pseudoips > Pseudoips prasinana. Next base: position 15,603,008 of record OX621239.1, read on the forward strand.
TTTAACGTTTGGTTAACAGTAATTATAATTTCCGCTATGGTAGCCAATCTACAAAGTAAATAGTAAAAAGTAACGTTACGTTTTTTTTTAATACATCATAAACCATAAACCACAATTTACCTTTCATTTAATCAACAGAAATACTTGCTGCTACGGAACCCTTCATGGGCGAGTCCGACTCGCACTTGGTTGTTGGTTAACAGTAATTATAATTTCCGCTATGGTAGCCAATCTACAAAGTAAATAGTAAAAAGTAACGTTAACGTGTGTTAACGTTCAGAGGTAGACAATTTTTTTATTTTTTTAATAACTAATTTGCTTTCAAGGACATCTGATCCATTTGTAGTGTAATCAAGAACTGAACCATTAGCACTAAGTACATGCACTTTGATGTAACAACAACCAACTGTTCAGCATTAGGATAAACAAAACAAAAAGGTGTCTACGTTGCTTACTTAGGTTTGAATTCAGACTTTACTTTACCCGGACTCGATCAAGCCCTATAAATCGAAAGGATTGGCAGCACAACGACCGGAATGGTGCAGGCTTGTCAAAAGGCAAATATGGGTTTATGAGGAGCAGCGAAAACCTGAGCTCTATACAAAACGCGATGAGCAGAAAGACCGAACCTCCCCGACTATTCAATACAATTATGTTACGAAGGATAGTCAGTGCACACAACAGTTAACTTCAAAACTTCTTTATTGGCAGTCATCTTTGGGCTTACCGACGGCGCCGTAGCGACTAGAAGTTGAAGTAGTTGCTATAACCAACAACCGGAACCATGAATATAAAGATTGAAATTCTTTTTTATTAGAAATTCTACTGGCATCTGCGAAATTTTTATGCTGTTGACTTTTTCAACAAAAACTAAAATCATCGAATATCGCACAAAATTGTTGCGACACTTTTCTATAGCTTTTAAAGTTGCCAACTTTGGTGATTAGAAATGTGTTTTGCACATTTTCAGCTTATCCATCGCCCTTAACCATGGTTTATCAACAACATGGTGCAGCCCGCCATAGTTTTTAGCTCACTCGCAAGTTCCCATCCACGCTAACTCGGTTACTATGAATTACTCACACACCGAACGACTTAGCGGAACAGCTTTTAGTGTTATTCGGTTTTAGTTCAGTAATGTCATTTGTAAATGCTTTGTTTGTCCACAGCTGAACGCATAGTGCCAGTACTAGGTATGCACTTGAAACGAAAAAGGTACACGTCTTGGGTGGGGTCTTTAGGGGACGCAGAAGGTTAAAAAATACAGATATAAAAAAGAATAACTAAAGTACTTTTACGTGAGGTAAAACTTGAAATCAAACCTAATAATCATTTTAATTAAATCTGGTTATATAATGTGGAATCTGTGAAAATTATTATATCAGAAATTATTAACAACTTTTTTTATAAATTTTATCCGCCGGAATAAGCTGATTTTTAGGGTTCCTTAGCCAAATGGCAAAAAAAGGAACCCTTATAGATTCGTCATGTCTGTCTGTCTGTCCGTCCGTATGTCACGGCTACTTTTTTCCGAAACTATAAGAGCTGTACTGTTGAAACTTGGTAAGTAGATGTATTCTGTGAACAGCATTAAGATTTTTACACAAAAATAGAAAAAGAACAATAACTGAAACTCAAATATTTCCTTTTTATCTTACCCAAACATGTGGGGTATTTATGAATAGGTCTTCAAAAATGAGATTGAGGTTTCTAATGTCATTATTTTCTAAACTGAATAGTTTGCGCGAGAGACACTTCCAAAGTGGTAAAATCAGTGTCCCTCCCCAAACTTCTAAAATAAGAGAATAATAAAACTAAAAAAATATAGGAAGTAGTTTTTTTAATACGTCATAAAGGTAAACCACAATTTACCTTTCATTTAATCAACAGAAATTCTTGTTGCTACGGAACCTTTCATGTGCGAGACCGACTCGCACTTGGCCGGTTTATTAATTACATTGTATTAGTTGTTTCAAATCAGAATAAAGTTTTGGTCGTTGTGTTCACATTTGTTTTATATACATTTGTGTTTTATATGAATGAGTTATTGTTTTCGTTTGATTTATGGAACCAATAATTAAAAAGTTTACGATACTGGGTAGTTAAATTAAAATAATAAATAAACACAATTGTTTGGAAAGAAACTAAATTTCCCGCAAATATTAATTTAATTTAATAAAGTATACCTTTCCACTTAGTAGATTACCCTTTAGTAGATATCTACTAAAGGGTAATCTACTAAGTGGAAAGGTATACTTTATTAAATTAAATTAATATTTGCGGGAAATTTAGTTTCTTTCTAGTTCTAGTTTAGTTTATATTATTTGATGACTATATTCATATGAATATAGTCATCAAATAATATAAAAAGAAGACTAAAAGTTTTTCATAAGCTTCTCCGTCCACATTGGAAGTGTAACCGTTATAACCATCAGGGCATTTTATTTTAACATCAAACTCCATACTGTACCACGACTCCACGAGCCTTAAATAAATAAATAATAAATAAAAAAGGTTTTTATTCTACGTGAATAAAAACCTTTTTTATAAAAAACTTTAAAAAGGCGCTTATAATTAGTCAGAACATGTTTGTAGTAATATAGTTGTATACATTATTATTTCTAGTAACATAGATATTTAGGTACACATTGTATGAAAACATTTATAAAATTTATTTTATTATAGCAATGATATTTAGCTAGCTCGTATCAAGTTATTGTCAAGAGATTATGTTTAATTATCTAGTTAAGTCTAATATTTTTACTACATATTGTCAATGGTTCTGTCTATATTAAGGTATTATTATTATGAGGGACCTTAGTCACTGACCCTCAATCAGGCGTTACATCCGAATTGACTTACCCTGGCCACTACAAAGACATGGTCTAGTTTGTAGACCATATCTTTGTCTGACGTGCGGAGTAGATAATTGCCGTCGTCAGGCTTATAGTCTCGAAGACAGCAGACCCCGTAGACACTACGACGTAAACGCTGTAAACACCTGCAAATACTAAAATATTTTATCTCCACAAATAAAATATTTTTGTATTTGTATTACTGTCCGATAAAGGTTTATTATATTCATATTGCTTATAGGTGTTAACAGCGTTTACGTCGTAATGTCTACGGTGTCTGCTGTCTTCGAGACTATAAGAACGAGAGGAGGATAGTAATGTTCCTAATTGATTGATTTTGAACTTCATATCCACATCATAGAGTTCAAATTATGGTGTCCCATATATGGAGAGAGCCCAATAAACGTATAATCAGTTGATCCATTTTCGGTGCCCTGGCAATCGGTTTCAATGGATGAAGAATACTAGCCATCTATGTGCAACAAATTATAGTGCACAAGTGTTTGCGCAACGTAGGAATACGTTATATTCCCTCACTCACATAATCCGATGGAACAGCTAGCTGACACGACTGGAAAGAGTTTAGGTACAGGACCAATGGCTTTACGTGCTCTCTGGGGCACGGTTGTGTACAGCGCCAACTTCAATATTACGGACTGATACTGATAATTTCTTGTATCAGAAAAATAACAATTATTACTTAATTTGGGCCCGGATTTGAACCCACGAGCTCATTACTGCAGTTGACGCTACCGCTACACCACCGAGGGAGTCAAGACGACCTACATTGTTTATCAACACAAATAGCGAGAGATACTTAAGAAACTCAATTTACTAACTAAACAACTTGTTGAACATCAATTTGCCAAATACGTGGAAGAATATTTATTATATTTAGGTGTGGCAACAAATATGCCGATCAGGTGGCGCACTTTTGTGAAGAGCTTATAATAATATGTCTGATGTATTTCGAATACCGGTGTTGATTTTCATGAGTAGTTTGAGCTCCTTAATTATCTTACAATTGTATCAGTGCCTAGTAGTACAGTCGGTAGACTGCTTCTTTATGTATCTTTAGGAATAAAAAAAAAATTAACATAAAAAGGGGTTTATTAACACTTCAGAATAATTAATTGCGAAATCAACAACAATCTTCTTATGGCAAACCTCCGATAACGACCTTCACAATAAACACTGCAATAAACTACACTGGAACTTAAGATTAATCGATACTTAAGCCGACAGAGCCTCGGCACTCATCGATGTCTAAATACAAAGTCTTTTTAACATCATGAATACAGTTAGCCTATCAGGCTTTTACTGCCGCACCGGACTATAGAGGCGAGCGAGGGCTCCAGCCGTCTAGCTCCCTGAGGCACCCAGTGACACGGCCATTTATAGGCACGTTGCATCTCAGCCAACTTGAAAATCGCTAACAGTATACTTTTTAAGACAACGCCCGCATCAGGGAAATGAATCCCTGTGTCGCGGGGCACTTTACAAACATATAATTGGTGGACACAAAGAACATCCAGACTCAGTATAAATATTTTGTGGTTCACACTAGTTGTCCTGCACGGGAATCGAACCCGTCACTTTAAGTGGCGAGCCGATTGTCTTAACACGTGCAGTCAAATATAATCCCAAATCTTGTCAAGTTTTGATGGTAGTTTGAATTTGGAAAAAAAACACCCAGTAGCAACCCGACCTTATGCACCAATGTGCTTTGGAGAGCACATCAAGCCATTGGTCCTCTTACCAGTCAGATATAGATAATTACACCAAGATTTAGGACAAACAGACATGTTCATGCACACAACTATCTGTCCTGCGTGGTAATCGAACTCACGACCTGGAACCTGAAAAGCAAGCATCTACCAACTACGCCAACGGCCGTTAAAACGTATGTCAGGTAGACCTATTGAATTATGGAAATGGGGCAATAGAAATAGTATTAAAGTAGTTTAGAGGTAGTATGTAGTCACCATGGCGATTAGTCTCCGGAGCTGAAATTCGGAGAGGAGTTATTATTATTACCGTCAGCTGCACCAGTATTTAAACAGTTACGAGTTTTTGATCACCCTGTATAACGATGCCGGGTCTTAACCTAAGGTAGTATTGAACTTGAACAGTAGGTTAAAAAGTTTATTTTTAAATATTATTGATGTGAAAATTATTGTTTGGACGTTTGTTACTCGATCACGCAAAATCGGCCTGGGAAAGTTTTATTTGTACATATTATGTAAGTATGTGAAAATTAGGTAGTGTTGAAGGTTTGTTACTCAAGCACGCATAATGGGCTTGATTTGGATTAAATTTGGAACTGAAATAGTTTATAACCTGGATTAAAGCATGAGATACTTTTTTATCCTGAAAAAAGTTGGATTTATGTGAGATTATAAAAAAACATCTTGGGGGGAAATGCAATAATCACCACGCTTGCCAGACGGGTTGGCGATTGCAGTATGATGGTACTTGTTTAGGCCCTAACGGGTGTACTCAATAAAAACAGTGGACTGTATAAAATAGGTATATTGGTAATAGTTGGTCGAGTTTACAACAATAAGACGTGCCCGTTCCCTGGCTCGCGTGGAACGCAAGTAAGTCCAGCGGAGACCAAAGCTGGCGCAACGTGAGGGCTAGTGCGGGGGCGGGTGCGGGGTCGGGCGCGGGGACGCAGATCACGGCCCCACCATTCCGCACTGCTACAGGTAGCTTAGGCGACGACAGTACTAGTACTCAGAGAGACGCTGCTACCCGTCCTCTGGCAGACACTCCCTCGGGTCGACTTCTACGCCTCCAACGGGATGAGATGGTATTCTGTCTGATATCCCCCCAGGATGATTCTTGGGGGAGGCTTTTGTCCAGCTGTTATGATGTTGATTAAAAATCAAACAACAATATTCAGTTAATAATTTGATGTAGATGTATCTAATGGAAAATTACCACCTCGGTAAAACATAAATTCAACCCTAAAAAAGGGAAATATAATATTGACAACTATATAGTAAGGCTACTGATTGTACCTACGTTATAATGCATCCCTTCAATCTTCTGTAGAACATAATAAATCCCTCACGTAACCAAGTCTATTCCGGAACAAATTACATAAAAATCTCAACACTGAAGTCTGAAAAAATCCCTTATTTAACATTTCCATGCCTTTGACAAAGTGTTGTACTTAAATATTGAGACTGTTCACAATATGATAGAGGATGCAATTTATATGTGTGACACAGATATCAGTCAGTCACGGTACATTGAGCGAGCGATTGGAACGATTCCCGATTTTCCTTCGCACAAGACTAGTTTCTGAGAGTCACGTCGCGGCAAGCGTCATAAGACGCACCGTTCACACACTTCACATAACATAACACATCGTGAAGAAGTAAAGAGGCTGATAAATGCCAAATTATAGTTGAAAATCTAGAGTACCGTTTTACTATTATTATAGTAAATAAAAATACCTTTTTAGGTTTTAGGCTATTCAGTATTTTAATATTCAGAGATTTTTGCAATATGATGATGGACGTAATTAAGGTATCAGTCAGTTATGCTATTACGAGTATCAGGACGATTTCTGTTTTTAATATTTAATAATCAATACACATTATGATAAGCAATTTGGGAAGTTAGTTCAAAGTTTGTTTGAACTAGCTTCCTTAACTACAAGGAAAAAGTTATATGCAGGGGGCATATCGATCGATCATACGACGTATTCTCTTTGTTTCTTTCCATTGTATACGTGTGTGTGAGTGTATGTATATAGTCATTATTGAACATGTGAAATTATTTAACACTTAATCGCTTAATTTAAGCTACTGGTTAAGAGCCTTCTGCGCTAGCCAAATGCTCATTGCCTTCAATTCTTTAATTTTAATATTGTACAACTAAAATTCAAAATACGAGATTAATTTTTTTTAGACTAATTATATATTTGTAATTTTTATACTGTATTCGACTATTTTTATTTTATTTGCATTGTGAACTTGACAAGTACAAGTGTATGTTAATACCCAAGTGCTGAATAAATTTCATTATTTCATTTCACTTTTTTATTATTTGCTTCTTTTTTAAGTCTTACTTGAGTTGTATTGGTTTATTGTTGCAATTTTTTGCTATCTTTGTTTCTGTCGGGAGTCTTGGAACGTACCTACTTGTTTCTATTCGCTTTTTAGATACAATATTCAGATAATACGCTTTTCTATCACTAGGAAAAACATATTAAACTAAGGACTAGCAATAACTATAGAATGGCAATTGGATTCACATACACGGTGGTGCCCCAATTTGGTACGGTACTTGTAAGACCCATACTGCCTAGCACCGCTAATTACCGATACGGTCTTATTATTACGCCACTAAGCTAATTTAAATGTCATTACATGTCTCTTTTGTATATCTCGTATGTAAAGAACAGAGTATAGAACTCTTAAACGCGGACTGGGCGACTAGTCGACAGGACATAACGATTGTTTATATTTACTTAGTATTTCGCGTTAACACTAAAATGACACAACTAATATTGTAATGACCTTTACTTGGAAACTAATATAGTTAGTTAAAGACATCCAAAAAATCTAACCTAACCTGACGTGTTATTTATTTTTACTCAGTACTTCGCGCCAACACTAAAATGACACAACTAAAGACTCCATACCCTTTTCATTATAGGATAGATAGATAACTCCTTGCACACCAAAGACATAAACTTAAAATTAAAAAAATGTATTAAAATGGAAAAAGTACAAATGGTGGCCTTTTCGCTAAAAGTTATATAAATATTAAAAACTATGTTACAAGGTGGACCGAAGATCTTGCAAGGGTCACGGGAAACGGCTGGATGCGGGCAGCACAAGACCGGCCATTGTGGAGTCCTTTGTCCAGCAGTGGACGTTTTTCACCTGATATGATGATGTTACAAACAAATCTAACGATATTATTTTTTTTAGTTGTATTTGTTTCAACAGCTGTAGAAGTTGTGTTGAAACCCATTCCAGCCTTGCTAACAGCGGACACGGTGGCAGGCCAATGTAAATGCATATATTTTTCTGTAGTAGATCTATCAAGAATTACAGTTTCCCGAATATTAATGATTTTGTCAAACTTTTCACGTTTTTTTAATCACATTATGTCCGTTGTTCGTTCGTTATTTTATGGCCAACAATTATACTTGTTAGTTTATACGGAAGCGAATTAAGACGTATCAGCCTCTTAAGTCAATAAATATTTCTTAGATAGGCGGTAGCTTTGCTCTCGGCATCGTCTCTAGGAATTCATCGATAAATGCTTCTCCGAAGTTCGGTAAATACGTGTACTGATAGGGTTCCCGCGTGGATAATATTGAAGTGTTGTAAATCCTAAGGCCTTTTAGAAAAAAATATAGTCACAATAACTTTTTATAAAGTCAAAGAAAACATTAATTTTATTACTTAGATTTTTAGTTTGACATTCTTAATACTACTAATGTTTTTTTTTTTTGGTAATACAAATTGTTTTTTAATATCTTGGGACAAGTAACGCACTGACATCTGATCCCAAATTAGGTAGAGTCTGTACTATGACGACAGCAGATAAACATACATATATATTTCTAAATACATATATAGACTCACATCTCTTTCCCAGAGAGGTAAGCAGAGACAGCGGATTTCCAACTCACCAGCTGCCGGATTCAAGAAGGTTTCTTCATGCAAAAGCTTCCAGAAAAATTCAAATATTGTTTTTTGAGAAATGAGTTTTCATTCTATTGCATAAGTGAGCTTAACGTGTACATTTTTTAATTCCAAAATTAAATTCGTTATTCGTATTGCCAGTAAATACGTACATTCGCTACTGTAGGAAAAGTAAGTAAACGTACGCATCACAAATTTTACACCCAATAAAACCAACAGTCGCTTTTACACCCCACATTCTCTGAAGTAGCTGAACCATCAAACTGCCATTCACTAAATCTGCTTAATCCCTTATGAAATCTGTGCGCATGTTAAGACGATACCTAGCACATTTGGTCGTGTTTGAGATAGTAATTGGGCTCTAAAGTAGGGGATACAAGTAGCTACATCACCTCGTGTCCCGCCCCTTCGCTGTTCGATGCTTAATAGATGACGATATGTTACGGACAACTTGTTAGGTTCAAGATGTGCATTGAATAAATGGTGAATATTCCGTGTTATATGCATACGGTCAGCAACAAAAACAGCTTTATAGAAAAAATACTACAGGTTTTTATCAATTTTCGAGAATTCATGTTATTCAAAAGTATTGGCAAGTATTGTTGGAGTGGTTGGCAAATGCTTGCTTTTCACGCTGGAGGTCGTGGGTTCAATTCTCACCCAGGACATGTCTGTTTGTCCTGACTCTGGGTGTATATTGTTTTATATTGTATTGTATATAAGTATGTATTTACAAAAGAAAAGTAGTATAATTATGTATTTTATCAGTTATCTGGTTTCCATAGTACAAGTTCTGCTTAGTTTGGGATCAGAGGGCCGTGTGTGTATAATGTCCCAGGATATTATTATTATTATTCAAAAAGTATTTTGCGGAGAACATTGCTTATCATATCTTCTTGTGCCTTTGTCATTTAAGTCGTCGTAAGCGACTAGATCTATTTAGAAAATTTTATTTGTGTATCCGGGTGGTTTGCGGTTTACGGTTTGTGTGTTGAGTGCTATAATTGAGTATTGTATTTTCTTTTAGGTTTTTATTTATTTATTTATTTAAGGATCGTCGACGTTACATACACTCATGCAGTTATAAGACACGTACATACTAAAAAAATAATAGTGCTGCAACACTTAAAGCTAAACACAATGTTTTGTGTTTATTTGAATGAGTTTTACATTTGCATGTGGGATCAGCCCAACAGACACTTTAATTATAATTTATACAAAGATATTTTGAAATTACTAATGAAAAACGTAACTTTCTTTAACCTTTAATGAAGTCCCTGAAATTGTAGTAGTAGTCTTTGCTAGACGTCTTGAGCCCCGCTCGCCCCCATTGTCCGGTGTAGCAGTGAAAGTCTTCTAGGCTAACTGGAAACGTCATTTTTATAATATAAAATTGTCCCTGTATTTGCAACACATATGGTATTAGTTCCCGACCCCGACCCTTCCCTCTAATAAGCTTTGAAGACCTTACTCACACCTAGGACCACAACAAAGACAATAATCTTATTAACTGAACTGTGTTCTGTAAGGAGGTATTTCCCAACTCAAGCTGTTCATAAAATTAATGTACGCTACACACTATATCACTGGTGTGAGGTGTCAAATGGTGCTACCGTTATACGTTTAGGGCTAAGACTTGGCACGTGTAAGATTATTACTACAAGGCGCCCATAGCCAGATGCTCTCACCGGTCCGTAATTGAACGGCCAGGTTAAGCAAATAGGCTCACGGTCAGTCCATAGATGGGTGACCACCAAAGTGGTTTAATGACTGAGCGTCTCCGTGGTTTGGTGGGAAGGTATTATGTAATATGTCAGTCCCGGTTATTGTAATCAGGCAACAGTCATTAAGCCATGTCAGAAGCCTACTGGGCGGCTTAAACAACTCGTCACTAGGGTAACCACTGCCAATACGATAAGTAAGTAAGATTACTACCATCTACTGCTGCAGTAGCGTACAACAAAAAAACACTGAAAAGACCTTTTTATACAATGTGGAGCAGGACGATTGACATACCTCTAAACCACGTAAAGAATGGCATGCTCTTTACCCGTATACAAAAAATCAATCAAATCCAATGAATACTTTAGCCACAGGAAATTATTTTTCATTTTCATAATTTTCAACATGATGTAGATCGGAGTCCGTAATAATAGGTAAACAGCCGCCGCCCGCTGCACGCCGCACCACGCCGCGCACTAGGTCAGTGACTTTTCGTAGATAAAGCGTGTTTACTTTTTATGCAGTTGATTCTGCTATTTATTTTGTTTGAAAATTGCAATTTTAAAATTTTCCAGTAACTACTAATTTTCGTGTCTTAAAATGTTTTGATGGACTAGTACTGTGCTCGTTTTAATTTAATGTCGTAGTTCCAGTTCCACATTGTATATGGCGGTCGAATGCTACCACCAGTAATTAGTAGGTACAGACGCCAGCACGTCAAGCTATCCCAATCTGTCACATTTCCCCAATTGAAAGTGAACCTTATTCTTATGTGATAAAGTTGAAAATCTTTATAAGTAATTTGACAGATTGGGGGTAGCTGGATGTGCTGGTGTCCGTACTAATAATATGATACGTGTTCACTAGGTAGTGCCAAACGGTAGAGGCAGCCACACCAGTGATATGGTAAATATAAATAAATATATTGGGACAAGTAACACACTGCCATCTGATCCCAAAATATTAGAGCAGAGCCTGTATTATGACAACCAGACTACTGATAAACATAATATAATAAAGTACACGTGTGGCTCACCGGCTATGACAGTGGCCTCGCCGCTTCGTGTCGCGAGTTCGAGTCCCGCGCCGGACAACTATTTGTCTGACCGTCCGTCTATTTTATTTTTGTAAAGTACCCCGCGACACAGGGTTTAGACTCCCTAGTGCGGGCGTTTACTTTAAAAAAAACCATATATTGTTAATACATACATACATTCAGTCAAAAAAGTATCAGGAATGGATGATTTGTTTATGGTTCCAAATTCAAATTTTAGTATTTTTTTGTTGTTGTTAGATTGGCACAACTGTTTTCCATTATGGCGCGGAGTTTGAGTTGCATCTGTTATTTATATTAAATACAGTGCTGGTTTTAGTAATATCATATTTAGTTTGTATTGCGAATTTCATAATAGACAAAAATATCGAACAAAGAGTTTGTCTTAAATTTCGCTAATGGAATTTGAAATGAAATGACTGACTGAAAATGTTACAGAAGGTTTACGGTGAATCGACTTTATCAAAAACTCGTGCTTATGAGTGGTTCAAAGCGTTCAAAAGCGGTCGAGATGTGATGAAAGATTTGCCTCGCTCTGGTAGGCCATCAACGTCTGCAACTGAAGGTAACATCGCAAAAGTGAAGGAAATAGTAACTGAAAATCCTCATTCAACTCTGAGAGAGATAGCCGCCGAACTTTCTGTATCTCACGAGTCGATTCGTAACATTTTAACTAATCATTTGGGTATGAAACATGTTGCCGCTCGGCTAGTCCCAAAAGATCTGAATTTTCTTCAAAAACTCAATCGCATGAAAGTCGCTGAGGACTTGGTAGAACGAGTCAATTCCGACCCAACATTCATGAAACGCATTGCTACTGGTGACGAGACGTGGGTTTACGAGTTTGACATGCAAACTAGTCAACAATCTTCGGAGTGGTGCCTTCCAACTGAACCGAAACCGAAAAAACCACGCCAAAGTCGATCAAAAGTCAAAGTCATGTTGACTGTTTTCTTTGACTATCGCGGTGTTGTGCACTCTGAATTCTTACCGGAAGGTCGAACGGTAAATAAAGAATATTATTTGAGCGTTATGCGGCGTTTAAGAGAGCAAATTCGACGAAAAAGGCCAGATTTGTGGAAAAAAAAATCTTGGATTTTGCACCACGATAATGCGCCTTCGCACAAGGCCATTATTGTGAACGAATTTTTGACCAAACACTCAACAACTACCATCCAGCAACCACCATATTCACCAGATATGGCTCCAGCTGACTTCTTTCTTTTTCCTAAACTCAAATTATCACTTCGTGGGACCCGTTTTCAATCGGTAGAAGACATAAAGGAGAATTCGCGGCGAGAACTGAACTCAATTCCGTAAGCAGCGTTTAAAAAAAATGTTTTGATGAATGGATTATTCGTTGGCGTAAGTGTATCGTTTCTGAAGGAGCATACTTTGAAGGTGATAAAATAAATTTGGATGAATAACAAACATTTTGTATATTATTGATCTTTTCCCGGTACTTTCTTGACAGAGTAGTATTATGGATAAATTACCCCCAAACACAGAACAAATCATCGTGTTCATCAAACAAAGATTTATCCCGGATGGGAATCGAACCCACGACCTCTGGCACAGCAGTCAGGGTCACTAACCAACAGGCCAATATATATGCATACCCTTATTTTACTCTATGAGCAACTCTACGAAACCATGTAAAACTCCTTTCCATTTTTAAATCTACTACCGATTTAAAATTTCATAAATAGAACAAGCTTAAGGTTGCCATATCTATTTACAACTAAATGTAAGCAAAATTTATATTGAACATCAGAATGGACAATGAATTAATTACAAGTACGAAACAATGGGCCGAAGATATCAAATGCGGACATCCCTAGTGGCCATCAATCTCCTCGATGACCGCCGCGTCATAACTACAGAAGTACAGACTATTTGATTAATTTCAAACACGCTGTGGTAAAGATTGTGATGTAGTAGGAGCTATGCTAAGTTAATTATACTAAAAGCTAAGGATTCCCTTGTGTAAAAAAAAAAAATATTAACAAACTGTCACTTCCGAAATGACAGAGACACTTTTCTGCATAATAACATTTTCCAAATGTTTACGCATTAAACTCGTCACAAATAATTTACTTAGGAAAATAATTCCAAATATTATTTTTTTATAACTTAATGTTGTGTTTCTGCGAGTGATTCAGGTCGCCGGAGCTCATCGGTGTGGGGAAAAGGGTCAGCTTAGTTTGCTGACTCTTATAAAGGCCGGCAACGCACCCGCAACCTCTATCAGGGCCCCTTCACTCGGCCATACCTACGGTGATAATTACCTACACTTACGCGCGCCTTGGCCGTGGCGTAGCCCAGAGGGCTGTCGCCGACCGCTCGCGCGCCATACGCCAATAAAAGTACTGGCAGCTCTCTACTTAATTCTATAAATATTGAACATTAAAAATGTCTCATCATCACAAATCTGGTGCTAGGTATTGTTCATTTGGATGTTTGTCAAAAAAAAGGTTTTATCAGTTTTTACATTACCTACAGTTGCGGAAAGGTTAGTTCAAATTATTATTTTAAATACGAAAGTAGGATTTTGTAGGTGTTCATTATTTATAAGTAGATTCCAAATAATGTGTTTTCAGTCGTATAGACTCTAGTTTTAACGTTTTTGTTGGCCAAGATAGTTTTTAAAAGAATTGGTATGAGTTTCAAACATGCAAGATAATTACGAGAACAACTTGAAAATGATTTTTTGTTAATTGAGATATCTTAACGATTTTGGTGTCAAATAAAAGATCTAGGTCTTAACCATTTTATTTGTTTGAGTCATGCCAATCGGTCCTCGCGTTTAGGAGATATTTATGAATTAGTATAGTAAAGTTCGTCGAGCCAGCTTAAATAACCTAACAAAAATATCACATGTAAAAATTGACCGTGTAATCATACGGATCAAACATAAGATAGATTATGTGGTTAATAAGTAGATAGACGATGAATAGGTATCACAGTAACAGCGGCAAGCCGGCAACCCTACGCCAGGACACTCCGTGTCCGACAGCGACAGTGTAATGCGTTAGAAGAGAGCGGCAGCGTTTAGGTGAATATCGCGGTAGGCACTGATCGCGTATGCAAGCTGAATTGCACTTAGTTGCTTAGTAGCAGGAGTCGCTATTTCTATAAATTGTTCCGCGAAGAGCCGCTTCTGTACGTAAGTACTTTTTATTCTGAGCCTCTATGTTGTTGCAAGTGTACATGGGCGGCGGTGATCTTTTACCATTAGGTGACCCACGTGCTCGTTTGTCGCCATCTTGTATAAAAAAGAAAGGAAAATAGATTATTAAAAGTTGTTTGTATTGATCACCAGAAGATAGTGGTTACATATTTTATTCTAACCCACCAAATGTAGGCGCTCATAGTCAGATCCTCTCACCGGTTCGTAAGTATAAGCGAGGTTAAAAAACTAGGCTCCCTGTCATTCCATGGATGAGTGACCGGTAGTGGTTTAATTTCTAAGCATCTCTGTGCTTTGTAGGGTGCGTTAAAGTGTTGGTCCCGGTTGTAACCATTAGATAATAGTCGTCTGTCATTTCAGATGCTTGAACAACTCTAACACTAAGGTGCACATACGATAAGTAAGTTGTAAGTACCTCCAAATCTGCAAACAACAGTACGGCGATCTGATGATAACTGATCACTGCATCCTATTATGGAGGGCAGTGATAACCTCCTAGGGTATTACTGAAAATGTAATGTTAAAAAAAAACTTTTATCACTAAATCGTCGCTTACCGTCCCATGTCTTCCCAATGAATACTAGTGACCGCACTCACACCAAGGATCGCAATATTAAATTATATTTGGTTTCTATTCACCATAATTTATTTACAGATTACAGGAAATACATACAGGAAATTGATTTTGGAATATATTTAACTTGGGGAAATGGCCACCACACTGTGGAATCTAATCCATGTGTCGTGCGCGGGGTACTTTACAAACACATAATAAAAATTACATCTAGACTCCGAAAAGCTATTTATCGGTCACACAATTAATTATCCGGCGTGGAATCGAACCCGGAACACAAAGCTGCGAGGCAACTGTCTTAGCTGTTGCGCCACACGTACAGTCATTTTCTAATTATCTGGTTAAAATAATCGTGTAAAGTTAGCTGTAATTGTTTCCAAACAACTTAATTAGTTGAAATAATTATGGATAATCAATAGCAGATCTTATTTCCATAAAAGCGCTATTCTAATCCGTAACATACTTTATTCATTTTTGTTGGTCAAGTTGCCGTAAAGAAATCGCTTTAGCAATAAGGCATCATAAGCAATTGCATAAAACTTAATTTCCTCATTTGAATAAAGTGTGTTTATTCAAATAAGGAAATTAAGCATATTATGTTATAATATTCGCATAAAATTGTGGTTTTTATTATTGTATATTTTTACTATTCATAACGAGCACAATTTATTCATTTATTACGATTCCAAGAATGGGGGATATTCCTTAATTGCCACGCTTTTTATCGCAATATGATAGGCATAGTTCACAGGAAGTTGCGGCTGCTGCCCATTCTCTGATGTTTTCCACCTGGATGACTTCTACTTCCCCCTAGCGATGAGATGAGGTGGTAATATTTGTTACCATCACCATACAGTCAATAATGCATTTAATCATTGATTTTTTAATAATATTTTTAGAACATAGATCTTCTGAAGAACATGCAACGCAGCTTTATCAAAATACTAAAAAAAATAAAGTGAAATCAACTAGAAAACTATGCTCTGGGGATTTAACTGAGACCGTCAAGTTCGTAATATTATTTGAACTAAATGAAAAGGCCCATGAAAGAGGGCACCATCTTAACTTAAGTGCTAGTTTGTCTTACAATACTAGTAATCCCCACAAAGACTTTATAAGCAACAGTAATCTCAATACAGAATGTGAAAGAATTCAAAAATAGACCAGACAAATATTTCAGCTGCAAGTAAGTTAATTCAACTGCCTGACTGTTAATAAATAATAATAATAATACATTAACTGAATGAGCCATAGACAAACCTAGCTACCTCAAGAATCGCACGAAATGGAAAACATTCTTTACTCAAAACTAAGTCCGTCTCATTGTTTTCCCAAACTTGATTTATCATCTGGAAGTCGTTAACAAGCTCAGTGGACATTTGATCCGATGTTGCTTAATTTTAATTCAGCAATTGGAATTAATCATGAAACGGACTAATTAATAATATAATGTTTAATTAAGTTTATCTAACATTGCTTTGAATTTATTAATTATAAGGAAATTGCTATTGTTTAACTATAGTGTTTGTATGTGTGCCATTTGAGGGACAAAAACGAAGTAAGTACAGACGCCAGCACATCCAACTACCCCAATTTATCAAATTTCTTTTATAGATTTTCAACGTCATCACATAAGCATAAGGTTCACGTTTAATTGGGGATATTTGACAGATTGGGGTAGCTTGATGTGCTGGCGTCTGTACATAAAACATGAAGGTTTACAAAACCAGGCATGCGGTTAGATACGTCAAATTTCAAATAATGGTGTCACACCGATTTGTAATTTTAATAGAAGTAAGTGAGTCGTATTAAAAACACATTTTTTATTTGATACCTCTCAATTACAGTCTAGTTACATTATGTTTGTTACATATTAAAAGGATAAAAGTAATGTCATTTTTTATATAAAATGAATAATTATAATAATAAGTATTGTATAAGTTGTATTTGTGTTAAAATACCCTTATATGATATCTTGTAAATAATATTGGTAATAAACATGTGAGATAATAATATCCTGGGTCATTAATCATACACGGCAATCTTATCACCAGATAAGCAGAGCTTGTAAAAAACCAGATAATTTGATATACCACATAAGTATAATACCTTTCTTGTGTAAATACATACTTATATAGATAATTACATCCAGACTCAGGACTAACAGACATTATGCACACAAATATCTGTCTTGGGTGGAAATCGAACCCACGATCTGCGGCGTGACAGGCAAGTATTTACCAGCCACGCCAACCCGCCCGTCAATTGTTGTGATGAGATAAACTCATGAACTGGTATACCAAAGTTTTAATCCACAAAGGGATGGTGTGCCGCCAGAGCTCATTGGGGAAGGGTGAAAGATGGATAACGCGTAGGTGAGAGCCATGTGTGTAGCTAACGTCACAGGCACGGTAACTGTTAAAGGAGTAGTCAGATAAAAACACAGATTGCGGTAATTATGGTTATAAGTAAATTTATTACTTTTATCGTTGTTAGAATGTGATCGATTTCGACTCTTATAGCTTGGCAACATATATTTTATATAGAATTTTTATATTATTACTGGCCACACTAATAATAATGTCAACAAAAACCCCTGGGCTAATTGTCTTTAGGATTTTAAAATATGGAACACTATAAAACTGAATATATTTTTTTCAATATATAGTGGTAAGAGAGATGTTCGCTAAATCTAAAAAGGAACTTAATCCAGGTATCGAACCGGCGTAACATGTTCCTAAAACATAAAAAATTTGAACAATTCGAGAATCTTATAAATGTTTATAAAATATTTTCTCAGTCAAACCCAAAACTCTCTCACCGCCGCCGTCCCGTGATATAGGTGAAACCTTGTTTTCAAGCTAGATCACTGTTTTAAGTATTTTTCTCGTAAATTAATATATTTTATAAAACCGCCAAAATGTTATAGAAACCAATGTTGAAATAACATTGGTTTCTATAACATTTTGCGGTTTTTTAAAATACTAGCAGCCCGGTACGTGCTTCGCTACGTATAGGTAAGGCATAGTAATAAAAAAAATATTATTAAGTTCATTTATTCAAACAATAAAATATTTTAAATTGCTAAAAGATGTTGATTTTACACTTTTTCAAGACTTTTTTAAAATTTTCTCTACGTACAAACCTTCCCTGGACTTCCACGAACAATTCAAGACCAAAATTAGCCAAATCGGTAAAGGCGTTGTTGAGTTATAACATTACAACGAAAAGTGGCATTGATTTTTATATATATTATTATATAAAATATACTTTTAATTGGTAAAACGGTAAACACCTTAATTAATTTGGAAAAATAAGTAAATCTAGGAACGTTACTAAAAAGGGATTTGAAACCATAATAGTCCGCCGCAATTTTTTATAAATTAATACTTTAGGAGAACTCTTAACGAAAATCATCCTCATCACGCTGAATGTCGACAAATTCAAATAATAATTAATGTATCAGGTCATATTAAGTTATTAATTGCTCTGGTTAATTTTATTGCAAAAGTTCTGTGTGGTGTATATTAGTGAGTTGTATTTTATTTAATGTTATTTTATTATTGAATATTTTTAACTGTTTATGTAATTGTTTACTGTATTTATGTAATTGAAAATTGCTAGTTAGAAGTGAATTGTATTTCGGACACTATGTAGGTATATTGTTAACGAATTAATAAATGAAATAGACGTCCACTGCTGGACTAAGGATTTCTCAAAAGAAATCGCAGAATGATGGTCATAGTATACAAAGAGACGGTGCTGCCCGTTCTCTGGTAGTTATTCCACGAGATAAGGTGGTGATATATGTACTATGCCGCCAACCACACAGCAGTTTTACGAAAATATTCCATCTGAATGTAGTTTCAACAAAAACTTCTCCGATTCGCCAAACAAATTCCAAACAGCTAATTTTAACCGCAATCACCACAATATTAAAACTCGAAACTAACACTTTATAACTAACATTCACTACAAAAGGTTTCGAAGGGTCCGAAATAAATTATTTACTTCAGGTAAATAATGATAAGTCTGACAAAAGCCGCAAACCGAAATATTTTGAAATAGAATTGTAGTATTGTGGTCACGGTTTCGACCAAAACTCAACTACTTTATTGTTCAGTATATCGAATTAAAAGAAGCTAATGGAAACACTGCTAACAAAAAGTAAGTAGGTAAGTAACTCTTTACTCTACATCAAAAAATATTACATACAAAGAACTCTAAACATGTTCAAGTCAATCAAGTCAAATCAAAGATCGTACAAATGGCGGCCTTATCGCTAAGCGCGATCTCTTCCAGTCAACCGTTGAATGGACCAGGAGTGAAGAAAAGGGTATTTATTGGCATATAAAGAGAAAAGATTTTTTTTGTACCTTTAACAATATCTAAATAAAAGCATACATATATATTAAGATCGGTGATAGGAGAAGAAGATATACTGTAGTTTGGTTAAGTTAAAAAGGAAACCTAAAAGCTCTTCACCATTTTCTTAAAAAAATTCAGTGGCTGAGGAATACTCCTAATAAAGACAACAAAGTTAGAATTTCTGTGGTCGTAGGCTCTGTAGCAGAATGTTGTTTAAAATACAGAAGAATAATTTACGGATTATACAAAGAATAAGAAGTGATAATCAACAGGGGAAGAGAGGAAAAGCACATCAATCAAAGAAGGCGTGAGGCAGGGGCGTCTATTGTAAAGACGTCTGACCGTAATCTATATTTTTATAAGACTGTAACAAAACTTTATATGCACAATGAAGGTTAACAATACACGAAATACAACCGTATTTCGTGTGTTGTGACCGGCAATTGTGGAGATCTTTGGGGGACATTATTCAAACTACGTAACTACTAGTACTACATACAGTACTTTTCTTTTGTAAATACACACTTATATCGATAATTATACCCAGACTCACGCCAAACAGACACGTTCATGCACACAAATATTTGGCCTGGGTGGGGAACGAACTCACGACCTGCGGCATGAAAGGCAAGTATCCACCCATGGTTGGTGGCGTGTTTACTGGTTTACTAATAGAACAAATGTGTACATTTATGTATGCACCCATTTCAGCAAACAAGTAATAATCAATTTTTTTTTTTTTATATATACTGTGGACACGGATCTCATCGCGATAAATATTTAGGTAAATCATTACCTTGGTTACCCGACGTTTCGACCCGTGACCACGGCTGGTGCAATCCATGCCGAAACGTCGGGTAACCAAGGTAATGATTTACCTAAATATTTATCGCGATGAGACCCGTGTCCACAGTATATAAAAAAAAATGTGTACAAATCGCGAAAGTTTAAAAACATTAATAAGTAATAATCTTATCTTATGAATATGGTGAGAGGAGCTTCCAATACTATAGTATAGTATCGACTGCACGTGTGGTGTACCGCTTAAGACAATCGCCTCCCCACTTCGTGTCCTAGGTTCGACGCCCGCGCATCACAACTATTTGTGTGACCCATAAATAGTTGTTCTGGGTCTGAATTTACTTTGTATTCGTCAAGGATACCGTAAACCCCGCGACACATTTTATTTTCTTGAGTATTTTTATGAAATCATTCACGCAGTCAACAATCGACCACATATAGCCTATCTACAAAAATAATATCTTTATTTGCCCTACGATAAAGCTGTATCGAGTAGAAAACTGTAAGTGGGTACCAACTATTAAGTTATCATCTCATTTTCCCTAAAAACACAAAAAAAGATCAACAACACAGCCTGCTTATTACAAGCCTCATTTTCTCCCAATATAAGAGGAAAATCTCCCTATCAAAATATACGCCATCGTTTAAGTTTCCATCAATATACTGGGAGTATGGTGAAGTATCTAAATTGAATATTTATACGGACCACCGGCAGAATGGAAATATACCGCAGGTGTTGCTATATTGTTTCGGGCATATTGAATTCTCCCAAACTTATTTAACATCTAGAATTAGATGGGCACCCGCTGTACGCATGTATTATATACGGTATTTGAATAATGTATTGGAGAAGGCATTTTAGCTGATGTATAATAAAAACGTAGCTAAATATTATTATATTTATACTAGCGGCCCGGTACGTGCTTCGCTACGTATAAGGCATAGTAATAAAAAAAATGATTGTTAATTTCATTTATTCAAACAAAAAAATATTTTAAATTGCTAAAAGATGTTGATTTTACACTTTTTAAGACTTTTTTTAAATTTTCTCTACGTACAAACCTTTCCTGGACCAAAATTAGCCAAATCGGTAAAGGCGTTGTTGAGTTATAACATTACATATATATAGATAGATTTGAATAATGTATTGGAGAAGGCATTTTGTATAATAAAAATGTAGCTAAATATTATTATATTATCATATCGAAATTTAAAAAGAAAATAATTAGGTTACTTTTAATATTCAAGATATTATTTCGAAGCTGTGGCCCGCGGTTTTACCCGCGTTAAATTTTATAAATTATCATAGCTCCTCCCCCGTAGGTGATAGCGTAAATGTAGCCTATATGTTGACCCGACCTCTTAGTAATATTCATGCAAAATTTTAAGTAAATCCATGCAGTACTTTTTGAGTTTAGCCCGGACACACATATAGACAAACAGACACACAGACAAAAATTCTAAAAACTATATTTTTGGCTTCGAAATCGATTGTAGATCACGCCCCAAGTATCCTTTAAAAAAATATTCAATGTACAGTTTTGGGTTTCTTACGATTTTATTATATTATGTATAGATAATATAATATACTTTTAAAGTATGTAGTTCCTTTAAGTTACGCTCATAGACTCGTTATTAGTTATAACAAGATTTAAAAAAAACTTCAAATGCGAGTCGTGGGACGGAGTAGGAAGGACGTGGCTAGTTCATGATTAATGAAGAGTTACGAAAATAAGCCATATTCTATAAATTTATTTAATTTCTCTACGTCATCAATCATGACGTTGTATTTCTGTAATTTATTATTTTCTACAAATTGTCTTTTTGTACACATTATTTGTACAAAAATATTATTATAAAGTTTTTATTATTTTTGTAGTTATCATTCTTGTAAAATAAAAATAAAAATTATGCAGTTTATGATTTATATATAATATCTTTTTATCATTTATACACCAGCAATGGTAGTAATGAGAACTAATTTGTAAATGTTATACATAATGTACCACATACTGAGAAATAGATTATTATACAATTGAATAATCCATATTTTATTGCACTTCATTAAATAACAGCTTCAGAAACTTAATTAAGTTTTCGTTTTTAATATTTGTTTAAATAAAATACAACTACACGCTACTTACCCTAATTTACTTTGGTACACTTTAGTAGAAGTCAGAATTAAAAAAAAATTGTCCGGCGGTTCTCGAAACAGCACACTCTACCAACCCCGGATTGGGTGCTAGTTCCAGACCCGCCGGACGATTTAATTTATAATTTTTCATTTTTGACTTTAAATTTCTCATTAAAATTGTAGTAAAAAATCAAAAATTATATCATTTCTATGTATATAAATATCTGGTATATCTGGTTGAAGACATTGTTGCACAAAAACCCCAAGTTTTGCCATATTTAGAATGAGTTAAATAGTCTGTGTGGTGACTGTGACGAATATCACCATCTTATCTCATCATCATCTCATCCCGCGGGGACCGTAGAAGTCGTCCCGTGGGTACTTGACTGCACATGTGGCGCAGTGGTTAAGGTAGTCACATCTCTAGTTCGGTTCTCTCGTATTCCAGGTTCGATCTCCACACATGAAAAATATTTGTGTGACCCACATATAGTTGTCCTGAGTATGCGTATGTATATATATGCCATAGTTGCAGGCGTGCATATACCTATATAATATCTTTATTCAGTAAGTACTTAAATCTAATTAACAATCGACATCTATACCTATATATATATATATATATATATATATACTAGGAACGGCCAGCAGTGTCCACTTGAGTGTATGTAAATTATAAACGAAGGAGAAAAGCTAAGATAATACTTACTTATCGTATGGGAGTGGTTACCTTAGTGTCGGAGATGTTCAAGCCGCCCATCAAGCCTCTGACATGGCTTAACGACTGTCGTCTAATGGCTACAACCTGCACCGGCGAAGCACGGAAACGCTCAGAAATGCAACCACTTTGGCGGTCACTCATCTATGGACTGACCGCGACCCTAGTTGCTTAACCGCGCCAATCACTTACAGACAGGTGAGAGCTTGTAATGATAATAAGTATGTTTTACGCCTATTCTGTTTTTTTATAAAATAATAATAATAATAAAATGTCCTCCAGGCCATATATCCAGGTATATTATAGTGCATAATTGTGAGCGCATACACATGGGCACTTTCTATTCATCACTCTAATAATCCGATGTGACGACTAGCGACACGACCGGAAAGAGGTCAGGTATGGGACCAACGGCTTTACATGCTCTCCGCCAACTCACACACTTGAGATTCCGAGATTTTTTTGCTTTCACGGAAAATATCCCAAAATCATTTTTTCGCCCGACCCAGGATTTGATCCCAGGACCTCATATTCTGCGGTTGAACACGCTATATCTAGACAAACGAGATTTATTTTATAAAATAATTAACTACCAACTAAACGCTTTGTATTTTATACTGACACAATATTTGTTCTTAGCAGACGTACCTATACTACATATGTACAGACGCCAGCACATCCAGCTACCCCAATCTGTCAAATTTCCCCAATTGAAAGTGAACCTTATGCTTATGTGATAAAGTTGAAAATCTATAAAAGAAATTTGACAGTTTGGAGTAGCTTGATGTGCTGGCGTCTGTACCTAAGCGTAACCAACGGCCCAAAATTCAGACTCATAAATCCAGACGTTTTCAAGATTTCATGTTTAGGCAGCGCAATACATTTCGCATGTGTGTAATTTTAATACTGGATTTAACTTACGAAGCTTTATTGAGCCGAAGCCTATGATACTAAACAAAGAGTCTTACGTTATAATAAAGTACATACACGAAAACATATATTAAGTTCAAATGACGGGCCGGCCGGCGTGGTGCATTTAACGCCGCAGGTCGTGAGTTCGATTTCCATCCAGGACAGATATTTGTGTGCATGAACATGTCTGTTTTCTCCTGAGTCTGGGTGTAGTTATCTATATAAGTATGTATTTACAATATTGCAGTATATCAGTTATCTGGTTTCCATAGTACAAGCTCTGCTAAGTTTGGGATCAGATGGCCGAGTGTGAATAATGTCTTAGGATATTATTATTCACGAATAATAATCAATCTTATTAATTTTGTATCGGGAAGCAAGTTTTTTTTTTTCGTCATTCACAAACCCTTTAAAAATATTTAGATTTATGGGCAGACAGCTTAAGTTATCTCACCAAGTTAGTCTTTGTATATTTGGAAATTAATAACGATACAAAAGTTCTACCCTTTTTTAAGATCGACAAATCTAGGCTACATATTATATTATCGTAGAAATGTCGAGATGCTGTAACGGTGTAAAATGTCTTGCTGATAATTTTACAGAATGCAGACAGTTTTGGATGGCTGCCTTTCCCCGTGATATACTTGTAGCTTGGCGTTTCACTCGCGGAGAGCGACAGGCCCTATTTGTACAACCTGTTTCCTCATTAGGTTTACTTTGGTTATTATTTATTTCTATGTGACCCATTAATAAGCACTACCTAGAACTTACAATTACACCTGAAAAATGTAACATATAATATTTAGTTTCAAAAATATACATAACTAGCTGTGGCCCTTGGTTTTACCCGCATTAAACTTTATAAATTATAGCCTACGTTGTAATCCAGGGTGTCAGCTAACTCCATACCAAATTTTATTAAAATCGCTGCAGCCGTTTAGACGTGAAGAAGTAACAAACATACACACTCACAAACTTTCACCTTTATAATATTATTAGGATAGGATATTATTAAAATAATAGTTCCTCAAACCTTTTCTACTTGGTTGAGCTACTTATAAAACGCAAAATGTTAGGATCCTTGTTATCAAGTCACCGTTTTCAAAAAACGAAAAGTAATTTCCACATTTAACTAAAAAGGGGGTAAGTAATACCTTTGTTTCACTAAAATTAATTAGGTTCGCTAAAAAAAGGGTTGGCATTAAGGAGATGGACAGAAACCTGCAACTGAGCCCAACTGACAATGATTTATTATATGTTGTGTGCTTCAAGAAAAATGTTGGCACGCCACCACTAACGGGGGAACTCGAATTTATTGCTGAATATACAAAATGTACTGTAGAAACGACTCAAGAATGTACCGCTAAAATAAAATGTACGAACATAGTTCGTGCCAGCGGCTAATGTAAGTTTACTTTAGTTATATTGTAGTTTGGCTCCTCTATACGCCTGATACATTTATTAAACGAGTTATATTTGTATACGAATGTAATCGGCTTCGTTCGAAACTATTTCAGTTAAACTTTCATAGGTTATATATTCACTGAAGTTGGTATCTAATTAAATATTAATTCTGAGTTATAGAGAAAACGTTTTAGCATTGCCGTGTGGTTACCGGCCTTGAAAGAATAACAGGGGGTATGGGGTGGCCATACCCGTGGGTGTCGTAGCGAATAAGGGATACACCAGGTAGTCGGGTAGCAGCGCCACTTGTGTACTAGCTACCACCTAACTACGGAACTTATATGCCAAGCGCGGTGACTAAGGCAAACCCCTCCAAATGGCAACGTTATGGAAACCTACTAAGGGATACACCAGGTAGTCGGGTAGCAGCGCCACTTGTGTACTAGCTACCACCTAACTACGCAACTTATATGCTAAGCGCGGTGACTAAGGCAAACCCCTCCAAATGGCAACGTTATGGAAACCTACTAAGGGATTCACCAGGTAGTCGGGTAGCAGCGCCACTGGTGTACTAGCTACCACCTAACTACGGTCGTCAACTTACATGCCAAGCGCGGTGACTAAGGCAAACCCCTCCAAATGGCAACGTTACGGAAACCTACTAAGGGATACACCAGGTAGTCGAGTAGCATCGCCACTTGTGTACTAGCTACCACCTAACTACGGTCGTCAACTTACATGGCAAGCGCGGTGACTAAGGCAAACCCCTCCAAATGGCAACGTTATGGAAACCTACTAAGAGATACACCAGGTAGTCGGGTAGCAGCGCCACTTGTGTACTAGCTACCACCTAACTACGGTCGTCAACTTACATGGCAAGAGCGGTGACTAAGGCAAACCCCTCCAAATGGCAACGTTATGGAAACCTACTAAGGGATACACCAGGTAGTCGGGTAGCATCGCCACTTGTGTACTAGCTACCACCTAACTACGCAACTTATATGCTAAGCGCGGTGACTAAGGCAAACCCCTCCAAATGGCAACGTTATGGAAACCTACTAAGGGATACACCAGGTAGTCGGGTAGCATCGCCACTTGTGTACTAGCTACCACCTAACTACGGTCGTCAACTTACATGCCAAGCGCGGTGACTAAGGCAAACCCCTCCAAATGGCAACGTTATGGAAACCTACTAAGGGATACACCAGGTAGTCGGGTAGCAGCGCCACTTGTGTACTAGCTACCACCTAACTACGCAACTTATATGCTAAGCGCGGTGACTAAGGCAAACCCCTCCAAATGGCAACGTTATGGAAACCTACTAAGGGATACACCAGGTAGTCGGGTAGCATCGCCACTTGTGTACTAGCTACCACCTAACTACGCAACTTATATGCCAAGCGCGGTGACTAAGGCAAACCCCTCCAAATGGCAACGTTACGGAAACCTACTAAGGGATACACCAGGTAGTCGGGTAGCAGCGCCACTTGTGTACTAGCTACCACCTAACTACGCAACTTATATGCCAAGCGCGGTGACTAAGGCAAACCCCTCCAAATGGCAACGTTATGGAAACCTACTAAGGGATACACCAGGTAGTCGGGTAGCATCGCCACTTGTGTACTAGCTACCACCTAACTACGGTCGTCAACTTACATGCCAAGCGCGGTGACTAAGGCAAACCCCTCCAAATGGCAACGTTATGGAAACCTACTAAGGGATACACCAGGTAGTCGAGTAGCATCGCCACTTGTGTACTAGCTACCACCTAACTACGGTCGTCAACTTACATGCCAAGCGCGGTGACTAAGGCAAACCCCTCCAAATGGCAACGTTATGGAAACCTACTAAGGGATACACCAGGTAGTCGAGTAGCATCGCCACTTGTGTACTAGCTACCACCTAACTACGGTCGTCAACTTACATGCCAAGCGCGGTGACTAAGGCAAACCCCTCCAAATAGCAACGTTATGGGAATCTTTGGTAAAGGCCTATGTGCAGCAGTGGATGATTTCAGGCTGATGATGTGATGATGTGAAGTTTTAGCTAGTCATGGCTTTAATAGTAATATCAAAGATCACAATCGTAGCTAGCAACATGACGAAGACTTATGTATGTCTCTCTACAGCGTTCAACCAATCTATTGATTTTGTTTTTGTTTATTTCTTAAAACCAGGTACAACATATGAATACAATATACAATACAATATTAATACTAACACTAGGTATATAGTGAAATTTATGCAATATAATAAGAGTGCAACACAACAAATATAAATTAATTAACGAATATAAATTACTTACTGCGGTTTAAATAAATAAATAAAGTTGTACAGTAAAAAATTTAACAAATTACGCACTGGTTTCCAAACTGAGTTTATCTCGTATTCTGAAAACCTTTGGTTCTCATTTTTAATATATATATTTATATTTACTGTCACACACGTGTGCTGTCCTTTATTTATCTGAGAATATTCGTATATAATGTCGTATTTAAATAAGTTCAACTCAAAAACTTATATTATACCCACTCAGTACTTCTAGTCTTTCTTTACTCTATAACAGCTACAAATCCTTCTGTTTCATCATAAGTCAACCTTTGCACCAACAATAAAATTTTTGTT
The DNA here is from genome assembly GCA_951640165.1 of Pseudoips prasinana. Classification (NCBI taxonomy): domain Eukaryota; kingdom Metazoa; phylum Arthropoda; class Insecta; order Lepidoptera; family Nolidae; genus Pseudoips; species Pseudoips prasinana. The sequence goes on from OX621239.1 coordinate 15,631,039, forward strand.
TGATTTCGTGTTTGTTTAATGTATATATTGATATTTTCTTATTTATATAATTGTATAATCTAGTACTCATGGCCTTCTGTTGTCTATGTGCGAAAGACGTCCTACTTTTTATCGAGCTTTGTCGAGCTGGCAAATGACTGCAATCATAGCTATATGTTTTCTCCGATTTCAGTATCCAAACGCTGTCGAAAGACATAGTCTACCACGTGCTAGCTACGAAAGATAGGTGTAACATTTTATACAACTACCTACTGTGGTACAAAGTGTATTTCAATTTCTATAACAATCATAAAAGTATTAATGTCTATACGAGAAAGACGGAAAGACTTTTTTACCATGTCGTTTAGATTCACTTTTTCACCAGATAATAAAGAGGAGCGGGACTGAAGCCACGGACATGGAGATTCGTAAGAGGGTAGGTTTTTAGGGACGTATTGTTCAACTATCACTTCATACACGAAGATATGGGCCGCTCGTCTGATCGAGGGTAGGAGAGGTTTCGTCGACACCAAAGCAAATCTAAAGTCCTAAGAGGGTGGTGTTCATGACGTGTTAGGGTCAGCGCAGACAGAGGGGAAGATTTAATAAAGGCACTAGAAAAACAGCTTTAAAATTAACCTGACAAAAATTGCACTTCGAGGACGCCGGTTCAAACATATGTGCACATTATTCAAATATTTTGAAAGTTGATTTTCTAGTGCTTTTATAAAATCTTCCCTCTCTGTCTGCAAAATCCACACCACTGCGCTCCTCTCAGTCTGCGCTGACCCTAGTCGTCCGATGAGTACGATATATCGGATTGTGTTAACTTACAACTAACTTGATATGTGCAACCTAGTTTGTTGGCATTATTTTGAATTCACACTGAATCATTTTGAACTTTTTAGTTTCAAGCGATATCACACTAATATTATAAAGGCGAAAATTTGTGACTATATGAGTGTGTATATTTGTTAATTCTTCACGTCCAAACGGCTGGAGCGATTTTAATAAAATTTGGCATGGAGTTAGCTGACAACCGCGGGGCACAGCTAGTTTAAAATAGTTTCAGTTTTATTATTACATTATTGGAATAAGTAGAAACTCAGTGATATGTTGGGCGGACCGGCATAACTTTTCGTCATGACATAACTTTTACCATCTTATTTCGAAACCGTAATAATAGAAAACTGCACATTAAAATAGCTGTATAATTCAATTTAAATTATAAAAATCGAAAGAAATAAAAATATAATTATCCCCATTTATATTGTATGTAACCCCATAGACAATAATATATGGGCAAACCTCGTCTCGTATGCCTAAGTGACAATCAGATGACTTGTATCACCTTGGTAATGTTAAAAGTGACCGGTACCTACTCATCAGGGAAAGGGTTTGTTATTTTAATAGCGCTTAAGAAGTTTTGATTAATGCCCTCTCATCTCGAATGTTCTCGATCAATCACCTCGTATCTCACGTGATTTCTTTTACGCTTTTATGTCAGACGAGGTGTTTTACTTTCTTGGTAAAAGATTAATTTTTATTCCTGGAAATGTTTATGAAAATCTTTGTTATCAAGTGTTTTCGCTAGTGATTGGAGTAGGTGCTGCCGTTTAGGGTATTTTAGGGTATCAAAAAAATATAGTTTCCTTCTTAAATATATTAACATGAAGTTTTGTCAAACAGGCCCATGAAGAATATTTTCAAGCAGGTAAATCAATACCAGGTGGAGCAATGGCCAAGGTATACGCTCTTATCCCGCTAAGATGAATCCTGCTAGGTGTATCTCCAGTTCTAGGAAAGGTTTTTGATGGCTATTGTAACATTTCGAGATTGTTCTAATTAGCACTAGTACAAAAGAACAAGAATAGCTGATGAAAAGGATATCTAAATTCTTATTGTATAAAAGACATAACGTGAAGAGAAAGATAAGAAATTCAATAACTAAATTCTATAGAAAAAGAAGTAGACACGGGTAGAAAAGGACAGAACTATTTCAGTGAAATTTTTAAGTTGTTTACATGTTTGAAATTTGGAACAATTTGCGGGGGGGGGGGTGTATAAGAATCGTACAGTATATCGGTACCTGATGGCGCTGTATTAATTTAAGTAAAATCGAAGCTGAATGAAGAAAAAGAAATAAAGGTGGAAAAGTGAAAGTAAACAGTGGAAAATGATCACTGCCAGTGAGAAGTGTACTGTGTACGTCCGGTTTCTCGCACGGTGCTCACCGCAATGACTCTATAAGTGCGCTACGTGTGAACTCTTGCGCAGTGCTTTTCGCCGGAACGTTCTAAGTGCAATCAAGTGTGTTCCGTGATCTGAGTGTTACACCAAGTGCCACTGTCGCCGTCAATAAAGACTCTGTTCGCAAAATTTGGTTGCTCATAAAATATTATTGCTCTCCATAAGCAGCTTGACTGGAGACAACCCCCTTACAGAATACACTACATTGATGTTACGGTCTGCGATGTGAGCATGATAGCCAGAGCATCATCGGGATGTGGGGCAAAGGCTAGTATAGCCATATGACGCTTGCAACACACATGGTTGTGTTGCAAGTGTCATAGCTTACGGTAACCGCTTACCATCAGTTGGCCGTATACTTGTTTGAAAAATAGGAAGAATTAAAAACATCGTAACATTACAATTTAAATGCACGCAACATGCCTCGTAGGTCTAGCAGTAGTATGTTCAAATGCAGATAGTGAGCTCCTAGGTTCAAATTCCAGGTCGGTCTAAAAAGTGCTTTTGTGATTTTTCTGTAAATAAATTTTCTTAGTACACCCCCGTGCCTCGGAGAGCAGGTAAAGCCGTCGGTCCTGTACCTAACCTCTTTCCGTTCGTGTCGTTAGTCGTCCCACCGGATCGATGTCGAGTGTCGAGTGATGGAATAGAAAGTGCCCTTTGTTGATGCAGTATAATATGTCCCGCGCAGATGGCTAGTGATGTCCATTGGGGCTGGTCGCCTTTGCTGAAATTCAACCAGGAGTAGGTACATTATTTTTATTACATAGCATATTAGAGACGTAAAAATCTAGCACTATAAATGAAGTACTGCGATACCGTTATTACCTTAAAGTTTTTTAATATTAAATTTAAATTCCATTTCAGTTAGGTATAAGGTTCGTAATATGCTGCTCAGGAAACATTGTTACAAAACGGTAGTTGCACAAAGCACTATATTGTGGTACTGTGTTCATTAAGAGGAACATGCACATATAGTTTTCCTTAGTAAGATGTGCTGAGATAAATTAATTCAGTACATTTTATTCTTCAACTATGCTTATCAAGGTAAGTAATAAATTTACTGAAAATATAAATAATAGTAATAAAATAATAATATACTGAGACAATATTAACACACGGCCATCTGATCCCAAACTAAGCAGAGCTTGTACTATGGAAACCAGATAACTGATATACAACAGGTACTACTTTTGTTTTATAAATACATACTTATACAACCAGACTCAGGACAAACAGACATGTTCATGCACACAAATATCTGTCCTGGGTGGGAATCGAACCCAAAGCCTGTGGCGTGAAAGACAAGTATACCCACGCCACCAGTTGGCGAAAACAACGAATCCAAAGATTTGTTATGTTTTTGAAGCTCTCTCGGGAATTATTTCCACATAACACAATGTCAGAAGTTACCATTTATGTTATTTTATTACCATTATAGTCACTTCCCAACCTAAGGATCAAAAATCAGACTCCAAATAGTATGGCTCAACAGATTATCATGCAAAACCATTTCCATGAAACTGGCTGTCAATTAAAAAAATCAATTCGTATTTCTGTTTCAAAGCTACAACGCCATTCAACGGAAATTCAAAAATCCCCGATTCCGGGAACAGACTATGCCATGTGTACGGGGACCTAATAAGCCGAGTCCCTACAAAGCCCATTTTGTTCATATTTACAATCCCAGGTAATATTAATGTAACTATTTTCACATCGGAAAATTCCAGACGTAATAACAATATAAGGCACGCCGCAAAACCAGAGCATATTTTATAGAATTCAATATGTGAGATTAGGGATAAAGCGAAGCTATGAAGCATTCTGTATCTGAATACGCCCATGTATCTAGATTGAGTCGAGACGCGACTGAAACTGATATGGATTTCTGCAATTTAGTACTTACTGTATACACATAACTTTTTGGTTTAATATAGATAGAATTTTAAGTTTGTTTTCGTGTACTGTTCTTTTTGTGTTCTACCACCAAACCAGTTAGTGACCCGACACGAAAGCATAACCAAGTAAACAGAGAGTTAATTTAAAAAAACATCTTATTTGTAGTTATCAGTGCAAAGTGAATGAGATTCTTATTCTCCTAGTAGCTTAATTTTTGAACTTTACTTTGGCAAAAGAGTTGGAATTTAAAATCAAGGATTTCTTAATTCATCTTATGCATGTCGTAGTATAAGTTATAAAACTTCATAACTACTCGTATTTCATGGCAGTTTAAAGTAAGTGCTTCGTGTTTACTACAAATTAATACACTTATAATAATAATGACTGCACGTGTGGCGCAGTGGCTTAGACAATCGCCTCGCCGCTTCTTGTCGCGGGTTCGAGTCCCCCGCTTGACAACGATTTGTGTGACCCATAAATAGTTGTTCTGAGTCTGAATGTAATTTGTGTTAGTCATTATAATTTTGTAAAGTACCCCGCGACACAGGGATTAAATTCCTTAATGCGGGCGATGTCTTTTTGTCTATCTCGAAAAAGAATAAAAAGAAACAATAATTACCTGGGACATTATTCATACACGGCCATCTGATCCCATACTAAGCAGAGCTTGTACTATGGAAACCAGATTACTGATATACTATTTTTATTTTTATAAATACATACTTATATAGATAATAGTTTACACCCAGACCTCAGGATAAACAGTCATGTTCATGCACACAAATATCTGTCCCGGGTGGGAATCGAACCCACGAACTTTGGCTCTACCGGCTAATAAAATAAAATAAAAAAGGTTTTTATTCACGTAGACTTTAAAAAAGCGCTTGTAAATAGTCAGAACATAGTTGTAGTAATACAGTTATTATTTCTAGTTGCTTATTACAGATATTTAGTTACATGGAATGTTAAAACATTTATACAATTTATTTTATAATAGTAGTGATATTTAGCTTGCTTGTATTAAGTCGTCGAACATCGATTTCTTAAATGGCGTTCAAATAAATAAAGGTAAAAAATTACTTAATCGTTAAATCGGCTTCCATGAGCACATGTAACGTCATAAATGCTCCGGAATCGATTGTCAACGTTGAAGCCGATTAAACGATTGATTAAGTCATTTTAACCTTTATTACAAAATTAACGCCATTTAAGAAATCAATGTTCGGCGACTTAGCCGGTAGAGCCCCTGTGGCCTGTGGCAGAGTTTGTACCGACCACAGTAACAGGCCCGTCAATATATGTTTTTTTTTAATAAACAAGTTATAGAAAACACAGCATGCCAAATACTGATAGGGAAACCTACAAAAAATATTTTTATCAGCTTTGAAAAAGGGATCGAAGTGTGCTGTCAACATTTAAAGTATGGGTCAAGTGGGGTATCATATAAAATGGCTTCATGTAGAAATTCCAACATGGTTTTTGTTATTTTTATATCGCGTTCTTTTCTAGTTTTGAATAAAATTCCAAAAAGAATACTAACTAGTATTTGTTTTTCACACTTTGGCTTCTAACTACTAATATTGAAAATCTAATGTTAGGGACATCACTATCCAACCAAATTAAAAATCGGAGAGATTTTCAAAATTAGTAGTTAGAAGCCAAAGTGTGAAAAACAAATACTAGTATTCTTTTTGGAATTTTATTCAAAACTAATAAGGATATAGTTTCAATGGATCGGACCGGATCGGGACCGGTGATAGATTACGCTTTTATTATTTTGTTCCTAACGAAATATTATAAATAGTGACTATGGCATAAATTTTCTTCAAAAACTATAAAAATATTTATTTTAAACTATATCAATATATCGGCGATGCTCATCGCTATATGCGAAATTCATTTACCTCTTTCCGTTACACGTCCAAGTTTGGGCAGCAGACATTTTAATCCATCCAGTATATTCTGAGCAAATTGTCGTAACAGAAAGACAGACGGTTGGGTTTCCAAGAAACAGTTATAGGATCACCCTATAATTCTTCCTTGGAAAACCAATAAATTGTTCAAGTTTCCGTATTTTTAAAGACTCAAGGTTTCATCGGTTTTCTAAGATAGAATCGGGCTGCTTCTTTTGTATCCTATATGAATTTATAAACCAAATCCCAACAAAATATTTAAAAAATCAGTCCAAGTTAGGCCATTTATTTATGTATATGTATTCTTATACACATAGTATAATATATAATATAATTTGCTGTGCCCCGCGGTGTTACCCGCGTTAAATTTTATAAATTTTCTTTGCTATAAACCTCACGGAGCTCGAGACCTTTCCAACGAATGCAAAACCGTGGAAATCGGTTCGTGCGTTCTGGAGTTATAGCGTCAGGAAGGAAAACCCGACTTATTTTTATATAATATAATATAGTTGCTTATAACTTAGTTAGCACAATCTCTAGAAAATAAAATTGCACGCTAAAAAACTTTAAGTAAGTTGGTTTTTATATTTAAGAGACGTTTAGTACTTACTTAGTACTAGTAATTTCACTTTACGGTAATACCATTGAGATATAGTGTACTGTACAGTACATTATATCTCAATGCTTAATACGCGAAGATGCGGCCTGGTTGTGCAATTGAGGATCGGAGAGAGCCATTTATCGATACGACTGCAAACTTGCTTTGCAGTCATGTTGGGCGTCGAAGGCTCATTTTAAGTATGCATTTAGAAGTATCCCGTGGGTGCCTAAAAGCCATTCGAGGGAACATCTACCAGAGAACTGGCAGCAGCGTTCGTCTGAGTGCTATGATCTTCATATGGTCACTTTGGTCTGCCAAGCGTGGAAATTATAGAATATCCCCTGAATTGATGGAGTGGAGATCTTTGGGGAGACTTTTGTCCAGCAGTGGACGTCTTTCGGCCGATATGATAGAGATGAAGATGATGATTAGAATTGTCTATAACGAATAGTTGAATTTTTTTCATTTTCGTTAGTTCGTAAAATGAAAAATACTTTTTTTAAAGAGCAGTCTCGATTAACAAAAGTAAACCAATCGTATGAACTAGGGTTGTAACGGATCTTCGCCTCCGCTTCCGTTACTGCGGAAGTTCCGCATGAAATCGTACCTTCGCCTCCGCCTCCGCCACCGCTGTTTTTTTGCGGAGTTATAACGGAGGTTTATTTACGGCATAATCATATATCTCTGCATCACCCAAAGGTCGACTGGCAAAGAATGCCTTTGGCATCAATTCCGCCTTTGTCATCATCATCATCATCATATCAGCCGAATGACGCCCATTGCTGGACAAAAGCCTCCCTCAAAGATATCCACGATAGCCGGTCTTACGCTATCGGCATCCAGCGACTTCCAGCAACCCACACAAGATCATCCGGCTCGTGTTCGCCACTCGAGAACCTTTCTGCCCCAGCGGCCGTCGGCTCTACGAGCTATGTGCCCTGCCCACTGCCACTTCAGCTAGGGTTAAGTCGGTTACTTTGGTTCGCCTGCGGACCTCAGCATTTCTGATTCGATCTAGCAGGGAAACTCCAAGCATAGCCCTTTCCATTGCTCTTTCGGTGACCTTGTGCCGCCTGATAAGACCCATAGTGAGCGATGACGTCTCTGTTCCGTTAATCATCACTGGCAACACACACTGGTTGAAGACTTTCGACTTGAGACACTGCGGTATTTGGGTCGAGAAGATATTAAGTAGCTTCCCAAACGCTGCCCAGCCGAGTTGGATTCTATGATTGACCTCCTTTTCGAAGTTGAACCTACCTAGTTGGATGATCTGTCCTAGGTAAATAATATAGTTCTCTACAACTTCGAGTGTAGTCTCCAACCTTAAGTAGAGTGGGTGCAACATGGATGTTCGACATCATGTTCGTCTTATTCATGTTAATTTTCAGACGCACTTGTTGAGAGACTATCCCGAGGCCATTGAGAATTGTACCGAGGTCTTTTAGGGTGTTAGCCATGACTACTATATTGTCGGAAAATCGAAGGTGGGTAATGTACTCGCCATTGACATTGATGCCAAAGCCTTCCCAGTCCAACAGCTTGAAGACATCTTCCCATGCAGCGGTGATCAGTTTCGGAGATATAACATCTCCCTGTCTCACATCTCGCTGCAAGTGGATAGGTTCCGAGTTCTGGTCCGGGAGTCGCACTGACATAGTGGCGTTTTCACTTTAACACCTCGATATATCCGGTAGTCGATTTGGCATTTTTGGAGAGACCTCAGTACGGCCCAGGTTTTGATCGAATCAAAGACTTTTTCATAGTCCACAAACACTAAGCATAATGGCTGGTTATACTCTTCGGTCTTATTTATGTGGTCTATGGCACTAAAGCCTTTAATGGAATCCGGCTTGTTCGGTCGTCAAACCTGCGTGCGAGACGGTTCGTAATGACTCTCGAAAACAACTTGTAACCATGGCTCAGCATTGTGATGGGTCTGTAATTCTACAAGAAGAAGAGCACCGCCACACCTCTGTGGCAGACTTGTGGCATTTGACCTTCTAGTATGACGGAGTACAATAACTGCTGAAGGGCCCGTAGAAGAGCTAGAAGCTCTGCTGCAACTCCATCATCACCCGGCGCCTTGTTGTTCTTAAGCTGTTTTAGAGGGATTCTTATCTCGCACATGCTGACGTCCGGGATGTCTTCGGTGAAGTGTCGGGTTATTCGTGCTCTGGGATCTGAGGCACAACTATCGACAGGTGACTGGGTTCTCGTATACAGCTGTCCATAGAACCTCTCGATCTCTCCCAGCAACTCAGGTCTAGACACAGACTATTAACAGACAGTTATCTTGCTAACACTTTAGAGCCTTTGTTCCACTCAAATCAAATGGCTTCTTAATACATTTTGTATTAATTGGGCGCGTGTCGCGAGTCAAAGACTTTGAAATCTGTCTGTTGAGCTGCCGGTATCTGGTAGCATCATCAGAAGATGTCAAAACCATTTTCCGTCTTTCTTCCTTTAGGTGCAGGGTTTAGTCAGAGATATTTTTGGTTCTGTTTGTACGGCGGGCCTTAAAGACCAGCCGTATGGACAGCTTCTACGAACCTATCGTGGTATGGCTCCACTCAGTTTTGCAGTTTGAGCTGAAAGGCTTCCGGGTTTTCAACCTGGATGGGTAAAGGTCGGAGCATAGACTTTATCAGTCGGGACCTCTGGAGCTTGACATTAAGGTTCAATGAGCAACGACAGTGATCGCTCCCGCTTTTAACTGTATTGATCACAAAGACGTCATGGAACATCTGTTTTATCGTCGACAAAATAAAGTTTATCTCATTTTTGTTTTACCTTCGGGGCTTACCCAGGTCCATTTGCGGTTATCCGGCTTCTTGACAAAGGAGTTCATCATAAAGAGTCCCTCCTTCTCCATGAAGTCAAATTGAAATTGCCCCACTTTCAGCTCATTCTTCATTTGTTGAGATTAAAAACAATATTAATATTACTCATAAAATACTATTTTTTCACATCCACTTTCACCTTCGCATTCGCATCCGTTAACCTCCGCATCCGCGGAGGTGAGATCCGTCATCTTCGCATCCGCCTCCGCCTCCGCTAAGAGGCCTCCGTTACAACCCTAGTATGAACCTATATACAAAAGTATGTAAATAAATATGGATACTACATAACGGACAGACATATAATAATAATAATATCATGGGATGGCCGACATTATTCACGCACGGCCATCTGATCCCGAACTAAGCAGAGCTTGTACTATGGAAACCAGATAACTGATATACTACACATACTATTTTTCTTTTGTAAATAACTTATATAGATAATTTACACCCAGACTCAAGACAAACAGATATGTTCATGCACACAAATATCTGTCCCAGGTGGGAATCGAACCCACGACCTGCGGCGTGAAAGGCAGTGTATCTACCAACCACGCCAACAAGCCCGTCAAGAAATACATACTAGGTTTTTGTAAATATATACAGTATACATATAATACACATAGAACACCCAGGGGCTCTACCGGCGAAGTCACCGAAAATATTTTTTTTTAAATGGCGTTCAAATAAATAAAGGTTAAAAATGACTTAATCAATCGTTAAATCGGCTTTAACGTTGACAATCGATTCTGGACCATTTATTTATTTATTTTTTATTTAAGGTCAACCAACAACTGTTTGCACGATACATGAATAAATTACATTAAATACGGCAAATTATCAGGTGCAACAATTAATAATAGGTTAACACCGCATGCACTAGTTACAGCTTAGAATTAATTAAGGCTAGAACATTATATCTAATAACAAATAACAAAAATAGAAGAAATTAAATTAACTATATTATAAATTGAAATATATGGCATTTATCATTACAAAAATTATAAGTATTTATTATGATTGAATAACATAAAAAATATGGAACACTAATTAAAATAGGGAAACCAATGAAATTCCATTATTTATGAAGGCTTTTATATATATATATTTATGACGTCACATGTGCTCATGGAAGCCAATTTAACGATTGATTAAGTCATTTTTAATCTTTATTTATTTGAACGCCATTTAAGAAATCGATGTTCGGCGACTTAGCCGGTAGAGCCCCAGACCAAGACAGAAACATATTCATGAGCACAGATATATTGCTGAAGATTGAACCCGCAACCTTAGGTAGGTAGGATAAGCAGTTGCACTGTTGAGTCACGGTGGTTGTCAAATACCTGAATACTTAAATATATTTGAATATCAGATCCGAATGATTATTGCTGAGTAAAAAATCATACAATTACCACCAATATCTATTCGTTAAAAAGAGGCATAGTAATATTGTAGGTGTGCCGCGTAAGTCAATAAGACACAAAAGCTACAACGTGGTCTCAGACTACGAATAAAACACAATACTGTTGAAACAAAACAATAACAAAGCTATTCCTCAGAATACTACTGGTATCTATTTTTACTGCTGTATTTATAGTAAAGAGTTTTTCAATAAGACCGCTCGAACTTTGAAATGAAATAAAACAACTTGTCTTAGTGATTTGTCTTTGCGATGCTGCCACAATTTTTATTATATTTCAAAGGATATTCGATGATACTACTACATGTATCATAAACCAGCTGTGCCCCGTGGTTTTAACCGCGTTAAACTTTATAAATTATAGCCTATGTGTTAATCTAGGATGTCGGCTAACTCCATAACAAATTTTATCAAAATCGCTCCAGCCATTTAGACGTGAAGAAGTAACAAACATACACACTCACAAACTTTCGCCTTTATAATATTAGAGTGATGCGAAAGTTGATGAGTAGGTATTATAGTTTGTTACTCGTTCACGCAAAAACTACAATACGGATTTTGGTAAACCTGTATAATAACACATAATTTATAAAGTCTAACGCGGGGGAATCCGCGGTGCACAGCTAGTTTAATATAATTTCAGTCAAATGGCCGCCGCGCCGCAAGTCCGTTGTAGATGGTGTATCCCGATTCATAAATTTTGGATGACATCTTCGCATAAATCGGTCGCAATTTTACGAAAAACGCGAGTTGTCATGCCACTCGCAAAAAGTGTCTTCGGGTGGGTATGTCTGACTCAAAACGTCTAATCCTAACCTGCCGTGGTCTTCTTCTGGCGCCTGACTGGAGGACCCCTGGGTACACGAGTATACTGCTCCGATGCCCCCCTTTTGCGCCATGTCCTAGATGGTCGGGCCTCATACCCTGGGAGGGCTCTGAATTGCCCTTCCCTATTACCGACTAATGTGAGGCCAGAACAACAACTGCGCCACAATTTAATCGCTGTCTTCCCGGAGTTGCTTGCACGTGGCGGCAGTAGAGGACATTTCTCATACTGCCACCGCAGCCCTGAGGGGAGTAGGGCTACCAGCTGCCGAGCCGCCATCCCGATGCCTCCTCCGTTGGCGAGTGGGATTGGCTCAGAAACCTAATATATATTACCATTATTTTACATTTCTTACTAGTTTCATCCATCCTAAGTTGAATTAGCAGCTAGCGATAAGACCGCCCATTCCTCCATTCATAATGACTTTTTAGTAATTAATTAGATATTTGTGTTGAAGAATACAAGGTTTGTATTGTATTATAAATATTTTTATATTAACGGAATATTTGTGGCCTTATAGGTTGAAGGGTATATTCAAAGTGCTTCTCCAATGCATCGTCAGGGATTGAACCTATATCTAACGTCTACAATCAGTGTGGTATTTATACACGGAATATGAAGTAAAATGGATACGGTAGATATTTTTACCTAGCAGATATTTAAACACTTAGATATATAGACTTTGTTCGAAAAATATTTCTGACGTTCTTTATGTACAGACGCCAGCACATCCAGCTACCTAATCTGATAATTTTCTTTTATAGATTTTCAACTTTATCACATAAGCATAAGGTTCACTTTCAATTGGGGAAATTTGACAGATTGGGTCTAGATTGATGTGCTGGCGTCTGTACCTAATCTTGAATAATCCAAGTTCATTAAAGAGTCAGTCAGTGCTTGTATGTGGCATGCCTGCCCGGTTGCATGTTGCATGCAGCCGCCGAGTGCCAGATCTCCTCTATTGTTGGTTAATCATTTGGCTTATGTTAGGTTAGAATTGTGACCAGGGAAACAAAATATTTTTATTCGTATAGTTGATGTTTCGAATTATCAAGAAGTCGGACTTTTTGTTATTGACAATAGTAATTATAAACGTAAGGAATATTGAAAATTGGGAATTATAAAACTGATTTGTTATATTCGGAATTTTGAACCATTCGGAATTATGATACGCGGTATTTTTAAATTCGTATTTGTCACCGTCGGAATAAAGTTTTTCGTATTAATATAGTACCCATTTTCATAGCTAGCTGTGCCCCGCGGTTTTACCCTCGATAACCTGTATAAATTATAGCGTATGTGTTATTCGGATATATAAGCTAAATTACTACAAAGTTTCATTAAAATCCGTTCAGTTATTTTTAAGTGATACATCGATACCCTATACCTCCATTCTCACAAACTTTTGCATGTACAATATAAGTAGGATTTTTATGAACTGTTGCGGAATTGATTTGCGGTAACTATCTAATAGTTCATTAGCACCCTTACAGCTTGAGCCACATTGTTTCAACCACTTTTGTTAATGTATATTTGTATTACCGTAGCCTAGTTGGTAGTGCTCCTGCCTACGAAGCTGGTGGTCCTGGGTTCAAATCCCGGTAAGTGCAAATATTTGTGTGAGGCGACTGTCTTAGCTGCTGCACCACACGTGCAGTAAAAAATTTGAGGCTCTATATTGTTAATTAACATTAAAGTATATAATTCCACCTAAGTAAATCTAATATATAACTAACGATTGACATTTAATTGTGTCTTAGTTAATAATAATAATAATATCTAGGGACAATGTCACACAGATCATCCTAGCCCCAAACTAAGCAAAGCTTGTACTATGGGTACCAGGCGACGATATACATATTTATATAGATAGATAAATACTTAAATACATAGAAAACATCCATGACTCAGAAACGAATATTCGTGCTCATACGAATATTCGTTTCTGAGTCATGAATGTTTATATATTAGATTTACTTAGGCGGAATTATATACTTTAATGTATATTAACAATATAGAGCCTTAAATTTTTGACTGCACGTGTGGCGCAGCAGCTAAGACAGTCGCCTCGCAGCTTCGTGTCTCGGGTTCGATTCCTGCGCCGGACAACTAAACATAAATACTTGTTCTGTACATTGTGTATCTATTACATGTTTGTAAAGTACCCTAATATGGGCATGTCCTTAAAAAAAATCATACTAATAGTATCTAATTTTCAAAGGTGTGTTATTTATAAAACAATATTTTTTACAGAATATAAAAAACCTTTATTAGTAAAGAATTATGCCTGTAAAGAGACATGCCGCGGTAGCGTATTCAACCGTAGACAATGAGGTCCTGGGTCAAATCCCGGGTCGGTCGGTTATTTCTGAGTATCAGCCCAGAATCAGAGAGTTGGTGTTATTCACACCCCCACCCGTCGGTTCTGTACCTGACCACTTTCCGGACGTGTCGCTAGTCATACCATCGGGTTATGAGAGTGATGGAACTGAAATTGCCCCTGTGTTTATGCACACATAATATCCTGCACAGATATTTAGTCTCCATTGAGACTGGCCGCCGTGGCCGCAATTCAACCAGAACGACATTAAATTTATTTTTATTACAAAACTTATTAGAGAATGAAAAACACACAATTGTTACCTTAATTTTTGTATTGTTATTAAATTTAATTTTCGGTTTCAGTTAGGTATATGTTGCATAGCATGCTGTTCAGGAAATTTGACCAGAAGTACATTATTATGTGGAGAATAATAAATAAAAATGCCGCATCCAAACGCTGCCTCTCGCTGCAACAGCATCTAGGTAAATCCTGGCATCTGCTGGCTGAAGTGTTGTCACTGGCCGCCGGGCCACTTAGAACCGTGCCTTATCTGTAGATTTACAGAGCCTCTTGGAGATACAAGTCTACAGGTATAGATAAAGCTTCCTACTATGGATTTAAGGCCTTGAGAACTGTAGGATTATTGCGAGTTTAAAGGAAATTATATGTTTGTATGAATTCCAGGTTTTGATGGAAGTGAAGCATTATGATTGACGAAACTTAAGACGTCATTACGACAGTAACCAATCATAGTACTGTATTGCCGTCAAGAGGTCTAACTCGTACTGTTAGTCTGCGCGACTCGGTAGTTTAAAAAAACAAAACTACATAAGTTAACTTTGTTATTTGGACTTTTACGCGATAGCCCTAGTGAGGGGCAGAGTGACGACCCGGAATATATTACTTCTAGTTTCCTTGCCGAAAGCCAGCCGGCAGATCTATGACCATTCCGTAGCTGGGCAGCAATTTCACCAGAGAATAATACACTGATGGAAATAGTAAAAACGCGAGTTTATATACAGTATTTACTGCTGATTTGCTGGTTGGCATTTGCGTCAATCGGCGATTATTGCAACTCAGCAGTAAACGGCGGAAATAGGGATGTAACAGTGCGTTCTGTTTCTTTTTGGGAACTCATAGTAAAGCCTTTGAAAAGAACAAAATAGTTGAATTGGTGTATCATCTTCATCAGACTGATAACGTTGCCATTGGGAGGAGTTTGCCGTAGTCACCGCGCTTAGCATGCGACCGCAGTTAGGTGACAGATATCAGTTATGGACCTTAAGAACTCTCGGATATTCTTCGGTTAAGCACTTAGATACCGGTCGGTCTACACGTGGGTAATAATTTCAATCAAGATGTAACGTGACGTCTTTAAAATTGATGACGTCATGGTCTCTGCGAATGAATGAAAGATTTTGCTCTTCATTTAATTATCAAATGTCACCTTGTACTTGAGGTTCCTCAGTTCCGCTTGCGTTTATGGGATTCGTAATTAAAATATAACGAACACTCATTACTGTCACTCAACTGTCTGTGGGTCTGCTCAAAAATCACGAATCAGGCAGCTGATTTTGTAGTGCACACAAAATAATTAATTATTGGGTAATCAGGAATCCTGTAAAATCTTTCACTCAGAAAAAATATTATAACCTTTTTTTCCTTATAGTAAGTTTCAGGTTTAGATTTGTTTTATAATTCATGAGAGCTGCTTTCATATCAAAGTCACTCCTCTTAACGACAAATAAGCCAGGGACATGATAGGGCATTTTGGCGGGCATCCTGGGATGGAATGATTACATCCCATGCCATCCCATGCTTGCATTAAGCACCCTGGGATTGGTGGTTTACAAAAAAGTTATAAGGAAGTAAAGAAAAACTAGAGCTTGCATCGACGATGACAAGTAAAAAGTGACTATTCACTTGTCATTGTCAAGGTAAGCTCGACAATTGTTGAAGAATTTTGTCACATCTATATTATTATGTGAAAAAATTCGTCAACAATTGCCTTGACAGGCCAAATATAAAAATTATTAATATTTATTATTATTATTCTCTAGACGTTTCCAAGTTCTATGAGTATATGGATTCTTAAATAATCCTGTAGGCTTAATTGGAATCTACAGGAAACCTAACGTATGCACAAATTCGAGGTCTCGATGGGAACGAAGCATTACGACTGTAACCAATCATAGCGCTGCATGCCCGTAGAGAACTCATTGGTACGTTTAGTTTTTTTTTATTTATTTTTAATGACAAGGCTACGCAATAGCCAAGCTGTGTATCAACTTTATGGTCATGTGTAAGTTTGACACGGCGTCTAGACAACTCCTTGACATATCTTTGGACTCCAAGTGGGTACTAGGAAGTTTAGTGTAGTGTTTAGAAAAGAACCAATAGGTATTGGTAAAAAATACTTGGCTTCTTAAAAAAAAAACTTAGAATTAAAGGAGCCGTTCTCATTGACTCAATAACAACTTTATATAACACCGAATATTTAAGAAATAAAACACTTTTAATATAGGTTCTGGTGTTTTTAATTCTTTATTTCTATTGCTAGCGCTTGTTTGGTGCTAAGCCATCTCGAGTAATTCCGTCCGTCCACCACGTTAAGCCCATTTGTACAAAAAAACCAGAATGATAGAGTAAAGAAACTTTATGCTAAACCCAATGCACTTGCCGTCGGTGGCAAACGCCTAGAGTGTGCCGTGCCTTGAATACGGAATCGCTATCAAATGCATACCTACCGCCATATTGCAACACCACGCAACCGCAAAAATCCATTCCGCTTCCACACCTCCAATCTCAGCATCATACATCGACGATAGAAACCGTATTCCGTTACAATAAAGCTTTGAGATGCAGCAATGGATTCTGAATCGTTTGAAAATCACGGTTGTAAACGTTCTAATGGCATGTTGTGAAGGATTGGATCCCATTTCGAATTCCTTCCCCGTAATGGGCGTAAACAAAGAGATTATTACGAGCAGATGCAATTAACATCAAAAAGATACAATGAAAGAACCTTGGCTTTAAAAGTTTTATGAGTAAATACTGCTATAAAACGGGGGTGAAATAAAAGTGAGAAAATGGAGACACGTGATTATAGAATATTTAAGAACAAAAATATTAAGTAGCTTAGCCGGTCATATAATAATAATATAATAATAATATATAGGGAAAATGTCACACAGATCATCCTAGCCCCAAACTAAGCAAAGCTTGTACTATGGGTACCAGGCGACGATATACATACCTACTTATATAGATAGATAAATACTTAAATACATAGAAAACATCCATGACTCAGAAACAAATATTCGTGCTCATCACACAAATATTTGCACTTACCGGGATTTGAACCCAGGAACACCAGCTTCGTAGGCAGGAGCACTACCAACTAGGCTACAGTGACCGTCAATATAAAACACACATTGTTATCCGGTGATGATTAGAACAATTAAAAATATATGATAGTATTAATAAATTAAAACCATGACAAGCAGCTAATGAGAAATGCGAGGAAAAGTGATTTTAGGATTTTTCTGTTTAAAGAAAAAATTCTCAGTATCAGTCTGGAAGCTGGCGGTATTTACGCGCCCGCGCCTCGGAGAGCAAATAAAGCCGTCGGTCTTGTACCTGGTCTCTTTCCGGTCGTCTCTTGATCCGATCGTCTCATCGGTTCAAGAGAGTGATCGAATAAAAAGTGCCCCTTTGCTTGCGCACACTCTTGAGCACTATAATATATCCCACGGAGATGGTGTGTCCATTGGGCCTGGCCGCTATGGCCGAAATTAGATCAGGAGGACATTATTATTACTTCGTATTAAGATAAGGAACCCATATAGGATAGGTAGATCTCGCATGCTATCAGTAGCTTTAAACCCTATTCAATTTGTCAAATTTTAAGTATCTACCCAAACTAGTCAGTAAATTATCGTTACGGAAATATATTGTTTTATCATCATCATTAAGCCTGACGTCGTCCACTGCTGGACATAGGCCTCACCCAAAGGTCCACATTATTGTCATTTTGTCATTGCGCGATGACTACGGCAAACCCCTGTTGCCGTAGTCATCGCGCATGTATTGCCACCTATTGCCATTTTGAATAGTTCCTGATTAAAATGTCTACATTTTATGGATTTTAATACAGGTACTTACTGAGATATGTAAAAAGGCTTTTTATTGCTTTTTGGGGTCATAACTTCTAAAAATAGGTATATCTACAAAACCGGCCAAGTTATCTATGAAAACGGCAAAAGTCAGATTTTTTGTATGGGAGACCCCTTAAATATTTATTTTATTCCGCTTTAGTATTAGTATATTTTTTTATATCGGCAACAGAAATATATGATCTGTGAAAATTTCAACTGTAACTATCACGGTTCATGAGATATAACAGACAGACAGAGAGTGGACTCTTAGTAATAAGGTCCCGTTCACCGTCTGGGTGAGGAATAAACAAACAGTCGGCATAGTCGTGACAGATATCCATATATGTATAAACTTAAAGAAAATGAGGAATATGTTGGTATGAGCTAGGATTAGCTAGGAATGGCTTTCAAAAAAGTCTTCATACAGAAAACTGCATTAGCGCAGGTTTAAGCATCACGGAGTTACGATCCCACAAGACCGACATATGCTGCTATCTAATAATGCCCCATTCACAAGATTAAAAGTAAGGCATCATTTCCAAAATAAAACGATCGATTTGTTTGCAAACGATACATTTATTAACGATTATACATTTAATATCTAACACATTATTTCATACATAGACATTTATTTACGACAAAAAGTAAAAAGTCCACATAAATGAATCTCGGAGCTATGATACGCTATCGGGGGATTACCCGTCTATAATGATTTATGTTCATCCAGCGGGATGAAATAGTAATATAGAAGGTAGTGTATTTTTATTAAAACTTGTATGTAATAAATCTGATAAAGTGAATAAAATTATTGTATCCATTGGTGTTACTTGAAATAAATTGTAAGTAGGTATACATCGTTAATACTTCAAATAAATTGATGGGTTTACTACGCTGACATGAAAGTATGCGGTCTTGTCGAAATTGTGAAATTTTACATGCCCAAACGTCCGGATCTATTAGCTAAATGATTAATTTATGACGCAAATGTACAACAGAGAGGAGGTGCTGTCGCTCGCTCGTTTCTCTGAAGTGATGGCATGACTATTTAAAAGTACACAAGTTAGTTATATACTAATTAATTTTATGTTTAGGTGTGAAATTTAAATAATAACTGTTACTTAGGGGAACTGTGATCAGATTTTTCTTCTAGTTATGGTTTTTCATTTACCGTCACATTTTAATTTGTGTACGATTTTGCGCGATTGTACAGCTGTCACAAAAACTGTATGTGATTAGTGTGATTGCACATAAAACAGGCCATACGTCTTGAGCCAATGGATCCCCATGACGGATTATGCTAAGTATTAAAAATGTGAAAGTCTTCGCGTGAAAGAGCGATAGAGAAACAGACAGTGTTTCTGTTTGTTTGTCTGTCGCGCTTTCACGCCAAAACTACTCAACCGAATTAAATTGATTGTGTGATTAGTGTGATTGTAATTAAAAACGCCATACGTCTTGAGCCAGTGGATCCCCATGACGGATTATGCTAAGTACATATATTATCCTTACTAATATTAAAAATGCGAAAGTCTTGGCGTGAAAGAGCGATAGAGAATCAGACAGAAACTCTGTCTGTTTGTCTGTTACGCTTTCACCCCAAAACTACTGAACTGATTTAAATGAAATTTGGCACACAAGTCTAGAGCCTGTCAAAACAACATAGGCTATCTTTTAATGCAAAAAGGGCTTGTAAGGGGATGAAAGGGAGGGGTGAAAAGTTGTATGGAGGGATCATCATTTCTAGAGCTAGAAGCTTGAAACTTATTTTGGCTGTTGATTCGATGTAAATGTATATGACATTCAACGTTTGTAAAAGTTTTATTACCTATTATAATTTTACTCTTTTGAGGGTTAACCATATACATTTTTCATCCCCAACATTCAAAGTTTGTAAACTTTGAATGTTTGGGGATGAACATTTGGGGATGAAAATTTATATGGAAATATGTAAGGTTTATGTGAATATTTTATAAATTTACGACAAGAAAATATCTCTAATATTTCGTATTAGAGATATTCTGATGTAACATTTACGGAGACATTACATGATGTGCGAACGAAGTCGCGGACATAGCTAGTTTTTTATAAGTTTAATAGAACTGACCGAGCCAATTTTGAAAGTTGTCTTAAAATAGAACCGATATTTGAAATTGATGATGAATATGAGACAGGTACTGTTCATATTCATGAACGGCAACTATTTAATATTCATCATCAATTTCATGTTATTAATGACAGTCTTCTTTATCGAGTCTGGGCTCATTGTTTAAGTTTTAATGAGATATTACCGCATGAATGACAATAGTGACTATTATGGAAGTCACATAATAGTCACCAATGTCAGTCATGCGGCAATATCTCGTTAAAACTTAAACATAGAGCCCAGACTCGATAAATATAGCATAACTCTTAATGTAACCTAACATAACTTAACTGCGTGTAAGAAGATAAACACGCGATATCCATATAAAATTAAAACCTCTTTTCAAAACTGTCTTATTTAAAAAAAATTGACATTACATATATTATGGTTTTAGTACGGTTATATGTATATTACGTTTTCATTATTCTGTATTAACAGTAATGAAATATTTATTTGAAACACGAAATAATTAAATGAAATTCGGGACCGGGCCGATCCCGATAGCCCAACTCCCCTCGGGGCTGCGGTGGCAGTAAGAGAAGTGACCTCTACTGCCGCCACATGCAAACAGCTATGGAAGACAGCGATCAGCTTGTTGCTCACTCGCCGTGCCGAACTGGCAGGAGTCGACAAATCGGGAGGGCAAACTAGAGCCTTTCCAGCGTACGTGTTCCCACTACCTCAGACATGGCGCAAAAAGGATGCACCGAAGCAGAATACCCGCATTCCCAGGGTTCCCCCCACCAGGCGCCAGAAGAAGTCCACGACAGGTTTCTAACACTAAAACTATAAGTATTGTCAATTAATATTTAAATAAGCAATTTAACAAGAACTATAAGAAATAAGTACTTATTTAACTAAAGCATTATTATCTTAAATTAAATAATTGTCTACTTGATAATATATAATTAGCGTATTATGTTGTTTGTATTAGTCGGAACGAGTCTCACTAACGCAAAAAATAAAAATAAATAAAAACGGTTTTTATTCGGAAGGACTTTAAAAAGCGCTTGTAAATAGTCGGAACATGAATAGTATTACAAATTAACAATAGATATTTAATTCTATGTAGAAGTAGATTAAATACGATGGAGATTTATGTATATTTAACATAAGTCTCGATCGAATTTAATTTGTAATATTATTCATGTCCCGACTATTTACAAGCACGTTTTAAAGTCTTTCCGAATAAAAACCGTTTTTATTTATTTTTATTTTATGAGTTGGTGCGACTCATTCCGACTAATACAAAAAACATATTACGCAGATTTCAATTAATTACTTAGTCTCTGATAAACCGATAGTATAAAATAAACTCACTTTATTAAAATATTTCTTCAAGTTTTGGAAGTACTGGAGTAAACGGACGATAGGTCCCCAACAGAGCAAATTACCTCCTCTGAAACTGGGACACCAATTTACAAATAATAAGGCATGTAGTCACTTATGCCCAAACAGCGCGATGTTTTAAGCTTTCTTGTGAGTGTAATACTCATAGCGCAAATCCTCGCCGGTTAAAATAAACGCTAAATTATTTGAATAAATAAAATGTTAAATAATTTAACGTTTATTTTAAATGGCGAGGATTTGCGCTATGAGATATACTCTCACGGAAAACCTTAAAACATCGCGCTGTTATTACATATTATTCATTCATTTACATACATATTATTCAAATACGTCTAATAGAAATTCGAACAAATATCGCATGAATTAAGTAACTTCGGTGAATTTGAATACAAGCGTATTAAAAACTCATTGCTAAGTATTAGAATGAAGTGGAATAATAAAAAAAAAGACTTTCTACTTCGTAATTGAACTTGTTAGAATTTGGTTTCCTTAGGGCTGTTAACGACTATCACTACGAAATCTCATCCCCTTGGTGGTCGTGGAAGTGGTCCCGAGGGAATGCCTGCCAGAGAACTAGTAGCAGCGTCTCCCTGTGAACTATAACCACCAACTACGATCACCAAAGCGTCTAAAAGCATGGTAAGTAATATCCCTCCATCCTACTCCATCCAATCTCCTCCTCCCTCCCACCAGCAGTTGACGTAATTCGGCTTCTTTTATTGTATAAATGTATTAACATATTTTAATAAAATTATTGCTTTTCAAAAACTAAGCTGTTGGTTGGGTTGAGACATAAAGTACAATTTACAATCTAGCAGAGTTTCTTTATGCTGTATGTGTAGCTAAATATTGCTTTTTGTTCCTACTTTTATGACACAAGAATCAATTGTTGTAAGAAAATAAACATATTAATTTAATTTTAAGTTTTTGAGAAGGAATTTCTCATTCCGGGTTTAAAAATTCGTTGGTTTTTCGAATACGATAAATAGTATAATAAAAAAATATAATAATAACAATATTATATCCAAAGTTAAAGCAAAAAAAAATCGAAGCCTGCACCCACTACGTTTACTAAACATTATTGGGTGTTTTTTTTTTTTATATAATCGTATTGAAGATACATCTTTACTAATATACAAATGTGTAAGTCTGACTGCCTGTCTGTATGTCGCGCTTTCACGCCAAAACTACTGAACTGATTTAAATGAAATTTCGCACTAAAGATAGTCTACAGCCTGAGAAAGGCTACTTTTTAATGCGAAAAAAACCCTTTTTCGCATTTAAAAATAGCCTTTCTCAGGCTGTCGACTATCTTTTGTACGAAATTTCTAAAATTTATTGTAATTTTACACCCTTCAGGGTTTAACT
The DNA here is from genome assembly GCA_951640165.1 of Pseudoips prasinana. Lineage (NCBI taxonomy): Eukaryota > Metazoa > Arthropoda > Insecta > Lepidoptera > Nolidae > Pseudoips > Pseudoips prasinana. Next base: position 15,654,111 of record OX621239.1, read on the forward strand.
TTGAATGTCATATTTATTTATATCAAATCAACAGCCTCAAAAATAAGTTTCAAACTTCTAAACTTAAAAATGACAATACTTCCATACAACTTTCATCCCCGTTTCAACCGAAAAACCAAAGTTAAACCCTGAAGGGTGTAAAATTACAATAGGGAATAGGGGATTAAAGTTTGTATGGAAATATGTATGTTTTATAAGTTTGCGACTAAAGACAAAATATTAGAGATATTTTGATGTATAGATAAGTAAGATATTGTAATGTCTCCGTAAAAGTACGGAAACAGTAGAAAATATGCGGACGAAGTCGTGGGCACAGTTAGTTACATAACAAATTATATATAATTTAGAAGTAACCAATATTAGACTTTCCTACCTTGTTATAGTACTTATAAAACAATTGTAATATTAATTTATAAATAGTAGACATTATGACATCATCGATTTAAACAATTAAGAGATCGCCGGAGTTTTCGATTTTAACAATAGGAAAGCAACTCATTGACTGAGCATGCCTTGTCGCAGCACTCGTTGACCACAAGCCGTTTGCCTCTGCCTGGTAGAGACATGCTTCTAGCTTTGCGAGGCGCTACCCAAGGCCAGCCATACTGTCCTTCTTGCTCTTTATAATATGGAGACATAATGGCATCTGGAAACAAAGATTTATAGAAGTAAAATAATAATATATACATAAAGTATGTAATGGGCCAAAATTGAGTGTGCTTTTATCTGTTTATACTGTGGTTTGAGAAGAGCCAGCGAAACAAACTCAGTGGGTGTCTCTACTACCGACTTCAACACGGCCCAGTTGAGACGCTCCGGCGAAACATACTCAATGGGGCATATACACGAGATTTGGATTTTTACGTTACACTGGCCTTTCCACCCTGTATACTGAAATGCATCCAGTTTGCATTAAGTACTGACGGATTGCCAGTCTGCTTGCGTAATAAATTGTTCCCACAACTTGACTGTAACAAATTGCATCGGAAGATACACAGATGCTCCACTATAATACACTTTTCTTTCATTGCAAATACTTGGAAACGAACGATAATAATTTTAAAAGTGCTTATTAATTTTCTCAAGCAGCTTTGGCTCCTTAGAATTTCAAATTCTGTTCTGAATGTTAATTTAAGAGTCTTATTGTTTACGATTTTGATTGCTGCTTTTGTCACTTCATTCTACGAACAACTATTGTTTATATAAAGCTCTTATTATTTAGCTTATCTTCTTATTTCTATTTGCTGTGTGGTGACGGCGACGAATATCAGAATATCATCACTTCATTTCATCCCCTGGGGGACGTAAAAGTCGAGCCGAGGGAATATCTACCAGCGAACGGGCAGCAGCTTCCTTCTGAGTCTGCCAAGCGTAGCGATTATGGCATATCCCACCAATAAGATGGGAGTTGTTGGTGGGACAACTTGTTGGTGGGATATGCCATAATCGCTACGCTGGACTTGCCCAGCAGTGGACTAATTTTAGCTGTTATGATGATGATGATGATATGAAGCATGCCTCGTAACCTCGTAACCTCGTAACCTCGTAAAATTAACCAACTTAATCTAATAACGTCAAATAATAACTCTATATTCCAGTGCCTCTACAGATTTTTTGATAAATCTTGTTCTGTCCAATCTGCTCGGCTATGGAATTTCGTTCTTGTAAAAATAAGGCGTGCACAAATCCGAACTTTATTCAAAATTTCTTTAAAAAACCCTTTTTTATCGCTTTCAATTATCTCTATAATTTCCTTATTTATCTCTTAACTGCTTCTCGTAACCTCCTTTCTCATAACTCATTAATTAAATAGATGAATAATTTTATGTATGTATGGTATATTATTATGATATAGTATTATTATTATTTAAATATAAGTATGTTTATATAAATTGCACATAAGTATATATATATACTTTGAATATTTGACACTTACAACTACTGCCTTTTCTATCTTACTTTTTTATTTTGTCCAACGGTTGTCCGGAAGAGATTGCTACAAAGCGATAACACCGCTGATTGTGCCAGTATTTGCTTTTTTTAAGTCATGATTGTTTCTTTTGGTGCAATAAAGTGTACCTATCTAATATGAGTATCTAATAATAAGTTAATATCTATCTAATAATGAGTGTCGTATGCTTCAGCTGTAGAGACCCTACACATGACCACTGGGTACTAAACAATAACAACAATATATATATATTATAAATATAATATATATATATATAAATTAGGGCAGATCATAGCGTTCATGATCCCCTAGACTAGGGATACACCTCCACCATACAGAATACACTTCTGGTAAAAGCATTATAATGGTAATGTTGTGGGTGGCAGTAAAGCTGGCAGAGCTCATCATTGACAAGGGAAAAGGTTTTTATGTACCTATATATGGAGTCACAAATAATAATAATAATAATTCTGGACATTATTCACACACGGTCATCTGATCCCAAACTAAGCAGAACTTATACTATGGAAACCAGATAACTAATATACCTTTTCTTTTATAAATAGGAACATACTCATATAGATAATTACATCCAGTCGCAGAACAAACAAACATGTTCATGCACACAAATATCTGTCTTGGGTGGGAATCGAACCCAGAACCTGTGGCGTGAATTTAAGGCGTGAAGTATTTACCAACCACGCCAACCGCCAAATATTTTACATTGCCTGTTTTTTTACATTGCGCTCTTCGTGGTGTTGAACTCCATGGGGTATTGACACTGAATGAAATCAACTATCCAATCAAAGCGTTCGGTATCTTCATTATAATCGTCAGTATCATGTACATAAAAAAATTGAAATCTTGCATGCAATAAACTAATTTTATTTAGAACATGAAATTTATGTGTTAGTAGGAGAGCTGGCACGCATTTTTGGGTAGGTATTTGAGGCAAGCTGAAAACTTGTCCTATAGCTCTTCAGACACACCCCAACACGGAACTGCAGACCTGGCTGGCGGGTAGCGGGTCTAAACCAACCCCTAAATTTTTAATTTTTTTTTAACTAAGTAATGTATTTGAGGCAAGCTGAAATTTTGATATGTTGTAGTTTAATGTTTATACAATACAAAAAAAAGACAGGTGATTCTGTCGGGTCTTTAGCACTGCCAGCGTGTGCAAAAATATTTTGCAAAAAAATCGAAAAAATGTATTTGAGGCAACTTGAATGTTATTTATGTATTGTATAAACTACAACATATCAAAACTTCAGCTTGCCTCAAATACATTATTTGGTTAAAAAAAAAAACAAAAATGGTTTAGACTCGCTACCCGCCTGCCAGGTCTGCAGTTCCGTGTTGGGGTGTGTCTGAAGAGCTATAGGACAAGTTTTCAGCTTGCCTCAAATACCTACCCAAAAATGCGTGCCAGCTCTTGGACCATGTGGATACTTACTGGACATAGATCCTTCAGATCTCTTATCAAAATTGTCTTCATAACAAATAATGGCTATAGCTCTAGCCAGGGATCTGCCGCAGTAGTACTGAGGGCTCACATCTTGGATGTTCATGTGTGCCGAACAAGCCATGAAGAACATGGCAAAAGCCACAAACTTCGCAATGTTCATCTGAAAATTGTTAATTGAAAGAATAGTTAAAAACCGCTGTTTAATAGCTGTTATTTGTTATACAAGAGTGCATAGTTGCTCGCTTGCTCCATTTTGATAACCAAGCAAGCGAAGGATTCTAAAATTGAATCACGAGTGCAGCGAGTGATTAAAAAATAGAATCCGAGCATTAGCGAGGACATCAAAAGAACACAAGGTGAAAAATCTTTGCACTCGAGTGCAACACGTAACTTTTCATCACATCTCAGCGAGGAAATTACTAAATGCGAAAAAAAATCTTAGTTTAAATACTTTTATTTCAGTTTAGGTATTAATTACTATATTATGATATGTAAATTGTAAACTTACATATCATAATATAGTCAGGACAATCTTTAAATTATAACAAATAATACTTAGATATAATTAAGAAAAACTTAAAGATATCTGTGGCAACGTTGCTACATTTTGAGTGTAATTGAATAGTAGAATTGCGCAAACAAATTAAAAAAAGTTGTATGATAAATTGGGCGCCATAGAGATAGAAGTAAATAGGTTTAATGATATTTTGCATTCTCAAACTTAGGGCGGCTTGCACGAAATTTCGTTTAAATTTATCTTAAACAAATTTAACTAAATACGTTTAAATCGATAAATGTGTTTAACATGATTACGTTTAATGACCTCTTGCATCACGTTAAATGCGTTTATCGTGTCGGTATAGCAGTTTCCCTACATTTCGTTATAAGTAAGTAACAAATGACACTATTTTTCAAACATAAATTACGTTTTTCTGCGCGAAAGTGTGCATAAATTGAATCCTCCATGTCATGGAAACATAACCATTCAAAATAAATGTCAATTTTTGCTAAACACATTTAGCTGCGATAAATAGCTATTTATGGGTATTTAACTTTGACAGCTCTCGAAACGCGTTTAGCGACTTATTTAGCATGGTGCAAGGCGTTGCAATGACTTAAACGTGAATTTAATTTTAAATTAGATTTAAATAGTATTTAGTGCTATGGTGCAAGCCGCCCTTAGTGCACACGGTGTTCTTAATTCAAATTTACTTTAACCTCTAGAGGATAAAAACTACTTTTCCACTCAGATATCAAAGAGCAAAAATACTCTTTCCGAGATAGGGTGACGAAAATAATATTTATGAACAACATGTGTGTCACAAACCTTGTACGACCAAGTGTACAATTGGTCGTTAGCCCGTTTTCGGATACACGAAAGACGTTACTCGAATTCGGGCACCCGATACATTAATTACATCTTGGTCGCTAGCCCATATTTGGGTGAACGAGAGACATAACTCGAATTCGGGCACCCGGCGTTCTACTGGAATGCGGGTAAACGAACAAAACAAAGAAACACTACTCATTGTGACGACTGGTAAAGTACTTGTCAATTGAAAGAGAAATGGCTTCGGGTAACCAAAACGAAATCTGTTCGAATATAGGCGTAGTCGACTTGTTCTCTTCGACTCATTCTCGTACACGTTCATTTACACTTATTCGTCCGAATTCAATAAGCAATCGAATACGAGCTAACGACCAAGTATTATTACGTCATTAACTCCCTCACTCTCGTAAACCGAAGGAACGATCCGACACGACCAGGGTGCACTTCGCTTGGAGGCATGGAAGTATACACTACCAACTCTTACATTTGTTATTGGGTGATTTTCTAGTTAGTAATTTGTTTTGTATGTCTTCTTAATTTGTTTTGTCCTCTATCCAAATTTATAGTGCATCTACTATAGTTTTATCTGCATCACTCAAAGATAGAAATAGATGTTAGAAGATGCCTATGGCTTTAAGTCCGCCTCTGAACATATATATGCATGTTTTTTTTAAATAAAATAAATATCGCAACAAAATTCAACACAGGATCTATTGTTTAAAATCAACGAAATAGGGTCCGTTAATGAAAACTGGAAACAATGATGTGTTTAGTTAAACAAGAAAAAAGACCCTAAAGATCGCCCCATCTCACTTTGTGACCATCAAAATAACTCAATATCAATTTTATCAAGCGGTGTTTACTTATTTTAAACATCTGTCAGAATTTCATTTGAAAGTAATAGAATATAAATAAATAATAAGCATTTTAGTAATGTCCTGCGCATGAGTAAGTCACAGTGAATAAAACACATGATTTGGGCTTTAAACATTTTAAGTATAGATTTCTATCGAGCGAAAGTAGTTGAATCATGTTTTGGATCAATGAAATTCTTCAAAATATAGTAAATTTTGCGGCATACATGCCTTAACCAACCGCGGCTAAATCCAATCTCAGTACTCTTGTGTTTTGATTCTAATACCCTTCCATGTCACCTATTTGTGTGTCCATTTAGAGCCCATTTAGAGCCTGGATAAGTTTGCCTTGGAGTGTTTTTCAGTAGCTGCTACATAAAGAACACGCACGCAAATATTGACGATTCCACATAGATGTAAAATTTATAGGGAATAAATGACTATTGAATTTTGAAAGAAATATCGTGTGATAACAGCGCGGGCAAGGGTGTGGGTATTACCTCACCTGCATATCCAGAATATTCATTTAACTATCGATATACCTCGACCGTCGAATGATCATAAAGCTATAGCTTCACCAAACGTAGTTTAAATTTTCTATGGAATTAAAGCTACATAAATTGAACTGAATCTATTTTTGTAATAATGTTAGGCTATTTCATGAAATTTGTTATAAAAGTATATTGAGTAGTGTTTTGGCTTATTAGGATTTTTAATAATTTAAGGTTTCTAGACAGTAATTAAATTGTATAGAAAATTATGTTCTCTATTAATAATGAAATTATTTTTCAGACAACTTTAGAAATAGAAATATCTTTAAAAAAGAAATTATTAAAATTTTCAACGTAGCTCCAGACAAAACAAAAATTCTTTCTCCTCATAAATCTATGTATTTTGTAAGATTGTAATAAAAAATAACGCCTTTCTTTTGTCTGTGAACTTTTAGTTCTATGATCGAGAAATTAAACCCAGATACAAAAGACCTCGCTGCAGCCAAGAACAAAAGTAATGAAAAGGATACAAAGAAGCTTTTAATTTGTTCCCAATAGCTTACGTTTCCTACTAGCCGTATAAGAATACCACAATTCGTAGCGCTAATAAATACATTGGACGTAGCAGCAAATTGGCACGGTTAGGCAAACAAGATTAAAACAAAACTGAAGAACACGCCTAACAGCCTTGAACAATAAATAAATAAAACTTCTATTTTCTTTTGAATACAAACTTTAGCCAAAGATTACTTACTTCCAGTGGTTTTATTCCAAATATATTTCTATAATATTGGTCTAACTAGCCCATACAAGGCAAAGCGAACTGCTTACTTAATCTACAAATCTCTGAATCTTTTGTTCTATGGATTTATAAAGCTATATTTAAGTACGATATATAAATATTTGACTGCACGTGTGGCGCAGCGGCTTCGTGTCGCGTGTTCGAGTCCCGCTCCGGATAACTATTTGTGTGACCCACAAATTGTTGTTCTGAGTCTGGATGTAATTTGTGTCCGACTATTATATGTTTGTAAAGTACCCCATGAAACAGGGCGAATAAATTGTCGTAATCTGAGCGATCGTAAATTGAGCGAAGTTCGAGAATTGCAGCCAGGACACTTACTGGATGATCAGACCAAATTTAGATTTGTATGAAGAGGACCCATGTTGAAGGTATCCTATACATTTGGTCACGATGGAGCTTTGATAGCGGGCCCTGCACTAATTTACTATCAAACGTACTAAAAATACTATCTAACGTAATTCAAAGAATTTAGCAGATTTCCCCGAGGCCTCGTAGATATAGCATTTGGATCTAGAGCATGAAGAAGTGTGAAACATTTTATTCTCGGTTCTGGATCTATAATTATATGGGTGCCGTTTCTTGCAGTACTAAGGTTACTTAGAGCCTCGAGACCTACCGCAAATACACTAGCCATCTACATGGGGCTTATTATATTGCGGAAGTGTATGCGCAAACACAGGTGGACTCTATTCCCTCGCTGATGAGACGGCCAACTGACACGACCTGAAAGAGGTCAAGTACAGAACCGAATTCTTAAGGATTCCTCTATCGACGGTTGAACGCGCTAAATATACACCAATAAGGCAATAGATATTAGGGACGAAAAAGCTAGCTAAAAAAACGTTATAACAACTTTTTTAATGTAACATTATGACATTTGACATAGAATTGACAGAATGCGTGCTCAACTATCATCAAAGAGGATGTAAAAAGAAATGAATATCGTTTAAATCAAATGCTTCGATCGAAATTATTTATTGATAGAAAATACATGCAACATATTTTTTTTTATTTCCCACAAAAAGGATTTAATAACACTGAATTTTTAAGTGTACATCACGGTTAGTTCAGAGCTATTACGCCTAATATTTTGTAATGGCACCCAACCTGCGGTGAAGAAATGTATGAACAACGTCATCGAACGCAGAATTTTGAAAGGTAAGTACAAAAGCTAGCATTCGCAATGTCGATAAATAAATCTCAAGGGCCGTCGCTAAGTGTTTGTGGCATCAAACTTGAAAATCCATGTTTTTCACATGGCCAGTTATGTCGCCTGTTCCTGTGTCGGAATACCAACAAAACTATTTAAATACGTGCAAAAAATACTATGAATATTGTATATCATAAAGCATTAGAATAATAAATACCTTTCGAAGTTGTACTTCTTTTGGCGCGATGGAGAAAAATGATGAGAAGAGTGATTTTTACGATGCGCGCGCACACCGACACCAAAAAATTTAACAGCATGAAGTTAGTTCTAGGTGGTATGACAGTGAATTTTTACGATCGTAAAAATAACAGCATGAAGTTAGTTCTAGGTGGTATGAAAATTGATAACTATGTTCAAGTTGTATATTAAGAAGTATAACTTCTAACGCGTGTACATAAGTACACACAAGTTTTCTTTTTTTCTTAATTATACCAATTTGAATTAAATAGTCACCGTTAGGACGGGACAACGTCTGTCGGGTCAGCTAGTTAAACATAAAAATGATCTCTTTGACAATAACTTAATATAAGCTAGCGAAATATCGTAACTATTAAGTATAAAATAAAATTTATTCTACTCGTAAATGTGTTCATAAAATTCGTGTCCCTAAATATCTATATGTTGCAATAAATAAGTATACTTAACTATATGACTACAAACATGTTCTGAATATTTACAAGCGCTTTTCTAAAGTATAGGTGAATAAAAACCGTTTTTATTTTTATTTATGTTGCAGAATTTTCTCGAAAGAGAGAGCTACCTGCCAACTAGGCTACGAACATCTTGATTAAATAAGCTTTTAGATAAAAAGGAAACCTATTGAAGTGGTCCGTTAATTGCGGGAATATGAACACAAACATAGATATATGTAGAAGAATAGACATAGACTTCAAATTTATAACAACCGTATCATAATTCGCTAATTCCATTTCCGATTTAAATCTCCCAATATTTAAAAGCCTTATTTATTTTATATATTTTGACGGTCACCGTAGCCTAGTTGGTAGTGCTCCTGCCTACGAAGCTGGTGGTCCTGGGTTCAAATCCCGGTAAGTGCAAATGTTTGTGTGATGAGCACGAATATTTGTTGGAGTTTGGAATCATGGATGTTTTCTATGTATATAAGTATTTTATAATTATTTATAATCTATATAAGTATGTATATCGTCGCCTGGTCCCCATAGTACAAGCTTTGCTTAGTTTGGGGCTAGGATGATCTGTGTGACATTGTCCCCAGATATATTATATTATTATTAAATCATATTATATACTACTTGTAAGCCTGACAACTATAATAATGAATAAATAAAGAAATTAACATCCGGGACATCAAGTTTCATCTAGCCCAAACTAAGCAAAGCTTGTACAGACGCCAGCACAATAAGCTACCCCAATCTGTCAAATTTCCCCAATTGAAAGTGAACCTTATGCTTATGTAATAAAGTTGAAAATCTATAAAAGAAATTTGTCTGATTGCGGTAGCTGGATGTGCTGGCGTCTGTACTATGGATAGAAACTAGACGACTGATAGTAATAGTTATATGCTTCTTAAGAAAGAAAACACCAAGATAAAAACAAATAAAAAAAGCCGTTTCAGACTTAGAAAGAATAATATAATATAAATAGGCCACCCCATACCATCCCATGGGTTTCGTAAAAGGCGACTAAGGGATCCAACAGGTAGTCGGGTACCACCTAACTGCGGTCGCCAACTCGCATACCAACCGCGGCGACTACGGCAAACCCCTCCAAATGGCAAGGGGAAGGCCTATGTCCAGCATATTATATATTCACCGGAATATTATATATTCGCATATTTTTTATATGTACTTAGATGTTCTTTTTTATTAACGATATTTGTTGAGTGCCGTACACGAAAGGTGCCAATAGAACCCTATTAATAGGCCTCCACTGTCCGACCGTCTGTCCGTCAAGGTCAAAGTCAAAAATTATTATTGAATTGTCTTTTTTTACCCTACTGTGCCGTCAGCGGACAGTAACGACCATAAAAGACAAATTTGAAATTTTCAAAAAATGTAGGTATATTTCTGTTAACGTTCGTTCTATAACAACTAATAAAAAAAATAAAAACCTGGTCCCCATTATAAATAACATGATATGTCCATGTTAGTCATTCTATGACAGACTATGTTGCTACGGAACTCTTTATGTGCGAATCAGACTCGTAAAATTATTAAATTCGTTGCGGGATTCAAGTCAGTTAAAGTCACATCCTGGCTTACAGGAATAGAATAGAATAGAATTTTATTGAGAATAAAAACATGTTACATAAAATATAAACCCACCAAACTGCATAGCAGTTTGTCGGCGGGATTAGTCACTGAGTAATATATTTTTAAGTTTATATCTAACTGTTTGTTTTTTTACTTTATTAACATTCGATCTTAACCAGGCATATTTATTAAATAATTTTGGGGTCAGATATTTGGTAGTTCTCTGGCCATAACATAAATAAAAATAAAATAAAAAAAAGGTTTTTATTCACGTAGACTTTAAAAAAGCGCTTGTAAAAAGTCAGAACATATTCGTAGTAATATATAATTAATTTATAATTATTTCTAGGTACATATAGATATTTAGGTACACGGATTGTAGGAAATAATTTACAATAAGATTTATTTTATAACAGTAACGATATTTAACTTACTTAAATTAAGTTATTGTCAAGGATCATATGTAGGTTTAATTATATAGTTTGGAATCATGGATGTTTTCTATGTATATAAGTATTTTATAATTATTTATAATCTATATAAGTATGTATATCGTCGCCTGGTCCCCATAGTACAAGCTTTGCTTAGTTTGGGGCTAGGATGATCTGTGTGACATTGTCCCCAGATATATTATATTATTATTAAATCATATTATATACTACTTGTAAGCCTGACAACTATAATAATGAATAAATAAAGAAATTAACATCCGGGACATCAAGTTTCATCTAGCCCAAACTAAGCAAAGCTTGTACAGACGCCAGCACAATAAGCTACCCCAATCTGTCAAATTTCCCCAATTGAAAGTGAACCTTATGCTTATGTAATAAAGTTGAAAATCTATAAAAAAAATTTGTCTGATTGCGGTAGCTGGATGTGCTGGCGTCTGTACTATGGATAGAAACTAGACGACTGATAGTAATAGTTATATGCTTCTTAAGAAAGAAAACACCAAGATAAAAACAAATAAAAAAAGCCGTTTCAGACTTAGAAAGAATAATATAATATAAATAGGCCACCCCATACCATCCCATGGGTTAAATTATCAAAATTTAAAATTTTAGCTATACCTATTTTTACTACATACTGTCGAATGGTTCTGTCTATATTAAGGTACGAATTAAATGTTATTATTATGGCGGACCTTGTGTTTATAACGACGGTCGCGCTTTAATGCTACCACCGGATCCAATGCGCCCCAACTGAGAAGACCCAGCGAAACAAACTCAGCGGGTGTCTCTACTCCCGGTTTCAACACGGCCCAATAACAATTTAGGTGTTGTAGTAGTGGAAAAAAAAGGAAGTCCCCAACAAAAAAATTACAACTACAACTTTAATTAAAAACAACTGGTTTGTAGCAAAATATATATTGGACCCGACCGAAAGCAATCTGCATCAATAAAATATATAATAATTGACAAATCGGTTAAAGAACAACGAAGAAAATACGTAACAAATAAATTGAGAATCTTAATTTAAAGTTAAAAAAATTGATAAGAATAGCAAATTACACTTACTTTTCAATTTCTTACGGCTCACTTGCTTGAAGAACAGAGTCTGAATCTGGAATGTGGCTAGAATGGCAAAGTTATCCCTTTTTATACCCTGTAAACCCCATAATTAATATTCAATAACGTGTCAATTCCATAAGATATGCTAATGTGATTTACCTTGGATTTTGTAAAGGTATTCAGGGGTGTTGCGTATTTCATAACTGCTTTTCAGTGCAGAGATTAATAAAGAATTAAATTTTTTTGAGACTTTTCGCATCATCTTGCTCATGAAAGCCAGGAGCAACATAGGCATACAAAGAAATCGCACTGAGCAGTGTGGCTCAAGTACGAAAGTCTCGTTTAAACTGTTTTGGATGCGGCAACGAATTTAAACAGAACAAAACAAGGAGCTTCGAAAAAAAGTGTTTCCACCTCCCTCCAGAGCAAAGCGGGAGATATAACGAGGTATAACCTCGTAAAACTAGATAATTGGAACTAGATAAGATGTATAAGGTTTCGAATTTTTTGTTAAACCAGGTACTTACTTACTTATCGTAAGGGCAGTGGTTACCCTAGTGTCAGAGTTGTTCAAGCCGCTCATTAGCTTCTGACATGGCTAAGCCACTGTTGTATAATGACTATAACCGGGACCGCCAGCTTAACGTGCCCTCAGAAGCACGGAGACGCACAGAAATTAAACCACTGTGGCGGTCACTCATTTATGGGCTGATTGCGAGCCTAGTTGCTTAACCTCGCCAATCATTTACGGACCGGTAAGAGCTGGCTATAAGCGCCAGGTGAATTGGAATATTTCCATATCTTCATATTGGCCACAACATATGATTGTTGCAGCGTTGCTGTCACTATATTTGGTTAATGTCGGATCGTCTTTTGTGACTTATCAGTCCAATGGCCGCACTTACCACACCTGTCGCAGATAAATTGCGAGTCCACGGGATTGGGGGTGGCGACCCGGAGCCTTTTCTGCTTCAGTTTGTCCAGCCAGGCTTCTTCATGCTTTATAGCTCCGTGGTAAATATCATGGCGCCAGTCTGATCTTACACTAGCACGTGTCTCCCAGGTCTTGGTGTCAATGGCGAAACTTTGCAGGAGTCTTTGAATCGGAATTTTGGCCGTCCAACAGGTCGTTTTACTTCGGCAATCTTGTGTTAATATCCTAACTACTGCAGTACGGCTTGCTTATATACATAATGCTGCATACTTGTATACATACTAAAAGTGGTGTCATACCAGGGTATGACACCACTTTTAGGCTTGTGCGGGGTTGAACACGGTAGACTAACGGAACAGTCCATGAAACTGAATGTATCATTGCACAAGTGCCTTGAAAATCAAGTAAAGCCGCCGCCGGTGGTATGTCCTGGTCCTGTTGGTAGGTTTGTGATCGTAACAGAAAACAAATGTATATTTATCGTGGACTCATAAAAGTGATAATGTTTTGAATAAATAAATAAAAAAGGTTTATTCCCAACAAACACAGATAATTTATAATCCTTAACTTAGTTTACATCTAAGACGATATAGTTGCGTTTAGTTTACATAATACGAAGCATGCAACATTATAAGTATAGCTAGGAAAGGCGTCTACCTCATCAAATGTTACAGTAAATAATAAATTATTACTGTAACGCTGATCTTCCGATTGCGCTTAAAAAACTACTTTTAATTAATAGAATAAATTAGAATAAGCTGATAAAATACCACTGTGCTGTAAGAATCAATTTTCAAGGAAAAAATTGGTATCCAACAAAGTGTTCCTCGGTCATTAGGAAGATCAGTTCTATACTATATAAAATAAAAATAGTTCTTCTCCAAGCTGCAATGAAACTGACGTGTAAACCTTACACTAAGTACTTGATACGGCAGATCTTTCTAAATGGACCTGTCTACATCGGAAACCTACGTCAACCGACCCATTAGGACCTTTTAGGCTTTCAGTCCGGACTCTGGTCCTCAATTTTGCGAGACGAGGTAATGGCGTCCAAGTTTAATATTTTTTCTGTTAATATATAAACTAAGGCTCTAATCCCCTTTAGAACTAATTTGTCCAATGATTCAATAATATTTTTAATCGACACCAAGGTTTCTAGTAACTCTCCCAGCTTTAAATGATACACCGTACTTGAATGCAGTATTGTACTATCTCGTAACGTTACGTAAGTTATCGTGCATCTCCAATCAGCTTTTGCGAGAAGACATTTTAAGTTCATTGAAGTTTTTTCGCTAGGGGCGGTGCTTGTTAACGTACTGGAAAAACTGTAAGTATCATCAAAGACAGACTACATGAACTCGTGGTACCCATGCAGGAGTCCGGTCGGGCGGTAAATCGCCTAAAAATTTTGTACCAACCCACGAATTTTATACGCGTGGTTGGGCACCAGCCAACCTTGCCCTTTTTTTTTGATAAATCAGTAGTGAAAAAAGTCTACGGGTGGGTATGTCGGACTCGCACTTACCAAACCTACCCGCCGTGGACTTCTCTTGGCGCCTTAAGGGGAGAGCCCCGGAGCCAGCCTCGCCTGCATAAACTTCTAGTTTTTAATTACCTTTGTTAAATAAATATGTAGCTTACTTTCTTATATAGAATAGGATGGCAAACGAGCAAGTGGGTCACCTAATGGTAAGTGAACACCGTTGCCCATGGAAACTCGCAACACCAGAGGAGCCGCAAGTGCGTTACTGGCCTTTAAGAAAAGAATATGCTCGCTTCTTGAAGGTTGCCATGTCATACCGGATCGGAAATACCTCCGCAGCTAATTGATTCCACAGAGCGATAGTGCGCGGCAAAAAGTTTCTTGTGAAACGCACGGAGATAGATGACCATTCATCCAGGTGAAAAGGATGAAATTTCTACTTTTGGCGAGAGGGTCTGTGGCGGATAGCGGCGGCAGGTATAAGCTCGAAAAAAAAATCCTCTGAACATTCCCCATGATTAATGCGGTAGAGGACACATAGAGACGCTACGTCTCTCCGCAGGGTGAGAGAATCAAGCCAAATAGTGGGATCCCCGTCGTCAAAGACCATGCGAGCTGCACGTACGTTGTATACGATCAAAAGGAAGAAGTTGATTCTATGGTGCCCCGGCCCAGAGGTGGCAGCAATACTTCTTAATTTATATAAATATAGAAAACAAGTTAACAAGCTAGCGATAAGACCGCCCTTTGCACATTATTATGCTACTGTTTGTTCTATTTTTGTAATTTATTTGGTGTGCAATAAAGAGTATATTGTATTGCATTAAATACTATAGAACCTACCTATAAAATAATGGGACCATACGTACATGGTACGTAATCAACGTTTGCTACTTCTAACCCTATTGGAAATCCTACTTATATTAGTTGAATAATGAAGGACCAAAGACCGGGAAAGAAAGAAATACGTTAGTAAAAGATGACTTTACAAAGATGTTCACCGCGGGTAAGTTATAATTTGATTTATGGGATTATCTAATGAAGATTATCGATTGGGACGTCGCAGATCCAATGATACTTAGGGAGCAGCGACGCGTCGCTGCTCCCTAAGTATTAGTGGATCTTCTAAATACTGCATTAAGCTGACATTGCAAGATGGACATACCAAAATGGTCGTTTGTAGAATGTAGATTTATGCTAACTTAGCATTAGTTTATGCTATATAGAGGTATAACGCTGGATATTCAAGGGGAGTTTATTGAAACAACAATTTTATGCTGAAATAAATATATTATATGTGTTGAAGTAAGGCTTTATATACTTGAAACGATTATATTCTTATTTGAACTGTAATCACAAGCCAGCAAAAGAAATGAAAAGACATTGTGAATATTCCGGACATATTACACAGCGCCATCTAGCCTTAACTAAGTGTACTTATTTACTCGTTACCCCAATCTGTCAAATTTATTTTAAAGATTTTCAACTTTATAACATATGCATAAGGTTCACTTTCAATTGGGGAAATTTGACAGATTGGGGTAGCTTGATGTGCTGGCGTCTGTACATAAACGTTCATAAACAGTATTCGTCTTGTAGGAGGGTCCTTTGGATTAGAAGACAGGTATACTGCCAACTGAGCCACGGTGCGCGGCAGTCGTAGCGAAGGCATTAAGTACCTCCATATATTCGCTAAACATTAAAAATGTTGTATAGAGACACAACATTACCTCCTTTTTTGCTTCCAATATGTTTTCTTAGTTAGTTTTTATGCCGTACAACTCTAGTCCATCCTTACATCTTCTGGAAATAGCGATCGGCGCATTTATTTGGTGTGCATATAATTTTTTTTCCAATATAGATAGACTAGACTAGAGATTTATGAAATCGATATAAGTACGTATAATTATGTAAATAACGCAGAATAAAGTTTACTACCTAATTCAAAAAAATTACTTCCTTATGTCGCTTAAATTATATTTAAGTGTTTCTATAAGAAGAATTACCCACTCTTGTTAAGACACAATAAAGTTTTATATTAACCTAGAGATTATTACATTTTATACATATACATGATATTAATATGTAAGTATATCATCATATAATATATAACACCATAGCCAAAACATATAACCAAATTTACAACTAAAACCCATAATCCAATAAAAATACCTATTCAAAACCAACAAAAATACTTAAAAAACTCAACTTTCTATATTAAATAAACGATATACATGCAAAATATTTCGAAACAAACATAAACTTAAAATATATAATCTAAAGCTAACTTATTAAACATACCTGAATAAAACTTACCGAATAAAATTTAAACATCAAATTCAATCCGCACCTAGACAAGTTTAAAAGAGACCCACCAAAGGACTCTTGCCATGCAAGGGGTATAGCCTATTCCCCAAAAAAGCGAGAAAACCAAAAAAAAAAGTATATCATCATCCCATCTCATCCCGTGGGGGGCGTAGAAATCGACCGAGGGAATACCTACCAGAGAACGGGCAGCAACTTTTTTCTGTGAACTATGACCATCAAACTGCGATCGCCAACCCGTCTGCCAAGCGTGGCGATTATGGCGTATCCCCCCATTGTTTAGGCAGGCTTTTGTCTAACAGTGGAGGCACTTTGGCTGACATGAAGATGTATAATATGACATCATTACGCATGTGATTTCCTTTTCCTTTGCAATCACAATATAATTCTGTCTCTTTTTTGCTTGCCAAAGTAATACGGTTCGGGCCAGGCCCTCTGATGCTGATTCCAATCAACGAGTAAAGTAAAGAGTGACAAAGACTTATCAGTAGTAAAATACATTACTTTAGATAAATGGCAAAAGAAACACTCTGTATTCAGGAATATGTAAATAATTATAATTTTATGCTACGTATAGATTCTAGTTCAAATTTCCACGTAAGTAAACACTTGATGACGTGCATGTTGATCATATTTTCTCTAGCAAATATTTATGCCATATTTTGACAAGTCTTAGTAAACTAGTGAAGTGGTAAAGGTCGATAAGTAATTTCGATGTCTAATTCATGTATTTAAAATAATAAATTAAATAAAAAAGGTTTTTATTCACGTAGACTTTAAAAAAGCGCTTGTAAATAGTCAGAACATGTTTGTAGTAATATAGTTGTATACATTAGATATTATTTCTAGTAACATAGATATTTAGGTACATCTTGTATGAAAACATTTATAAAATTTATTTTATTACAGAAATGATATTTAGCTAGCTCGTATCAAGTTATTGTCAAGAGATTATGTTTAATTATCTAGTTTAAGTCTAATATTTTTACTACATATTGTCAATGGTTCTGTCTATATTAAAGGTATTATTATTATGACGGACCTTGTGTTAATAACGACGGTCGCGCTTTAACGCTACCACCGGATCCAATGCACCCCAACTGAGAAGACCCAGCGAAACAAACTCAGTGGGTTCATCTACTACCGGTTTCAACACGACCCAGTTGAGACGGTCCGGCGAAACATACTCAAGCGGGCATGAACGCGGGATTTGGTCCAATTAGAGTAATTATTTAGTAGGCAAACACAATATATGCTCGATCGGTTGTCTGAATGCTTATTATTTTAGATTATATTTATTTATTGAACTTAATTTTATTACTTAAATTATTTATTTATTGAACTTAGTTCGGCATATCTGCCGTGTAAGCATAGCCGATAAGCCGAACTAAGTGTATAAACTTGAGAATATCCAACCAGATTCAAAAACCACCTCCATATAAGGTGACCATTTAATATAATAATATCTTGGGACATTATTTACACACAGCCATCTGATCCCAAACTAAGCAGAGCTTGTACTATGGAAACCATATAACTGATATGCTACATATTACCCTACTTTTGTATCTAATACATACTTATATACATAATTCAATTAAATTATCAATAATTATAATAGGTCTTTACCTATGAAATTGCCGTTTTGTATGAAAAAATTTAAACGAATTTTTTTCATGAATTTTTTTATTTGTATTAATCGAAGTAATCACCCATGCAATCAATGCATCTTTGCCATCGCAGTGGCAGTTTATTGATGCCCTTCTTAAAGAAATCAGCTGGACGGGAGGCAACAAATTCTTCAAAGGCATTTTGTACTGCCTCTCGGGTATTGAATTTTTTTCCCGCCAAGAAGTTATCCAAATTCTGGAAAAAGTAGTAGTCTGTAGGCGCAAGGTCTGGTGAGTAGGGCGGATGACGGAGAGCTTCCAACCCCAGTTCTTGCAACTTGGAGACCGTCTGCTGTGCAGTATGAGGTCGCGCGTTGTCGTGCAGGAGCAGCGGAGACGAGCGATTGACCAATGCTGGTTGGAGATGCGCCAGCTTCTCCATCATTGTGCTCAGTTCTTCACAGTACACATCTGCAGTAATGCTCACCCCGTTTGGTAAGAAGCTGTGATGAATCACACCGGCGCTAGACCACCAAACAGTGACCATCACTTTTCTAGGGGTAAGTTTTCGTTTAGGGCATTGTTTAGGTGCTGAACCAGGATCCAACCAACTTGCTGAGCGCTTGCGGTTATCAAACAGAATCCATTTTTCATCGCAGGTAACAATGCGGTTCAAAATTCCTTCATTTGTGTGTCTGTTGAGCAGTGCAAGGCACGTCTCGACGCGTACTTCGCGCTGGCGATCATTGAGTTCGTGGGGCACCCATTTGTCAAGCTTTTTTACCTTGCCAATTTGACGCAAATGGACCAATATTGTTTTGACGCTAACGTCGAAAGCTGCTGCTAATTCAGCCGTAGATTGTGTATCATCAGCTTCCACAACCGCCTTTAATTCGTCATTGTCGACCAAAGTCTTCGGACGACCGCGAGGTTCATTTTTCAGGTCGAAATTTCCAGAACGGAAGCGAGCAAACCAATAACAGGTGGTGCGTTGGTTTGTAGTGTTAGCTCCGTAAACGTCGTTGATGTTGCGTGCCGCTTGTGCCGCGTTGCTGCCACGACGGTACTCATATTCCATAATTACTCGAATTTTTAACGTATCCATGATGACGAAAAAGATTGAAATGCGATGAAAATGTAACACTAATCAATAAAGAAATGACTACTTTTGGAAAAAAGAATCCATGTTTTTAAAATAAAATTAATTTGAAATTAGAATTCTTAGCCAAACAAAAATTATTTTGATTTGAAATGGCCAGTACTGCAGAACGGCAATTTCATAGGTAAAGACCTAATATTTGACGGTCATCGTAGCCTAGTTGGTAGCGCTCCTGCCTACGAAGCTGGTGGTCCTGGGTTCGAATCCCGGTAAGTGCAAATATTTGTGTGATGAGTACGAATATTTGTTTCTGAGTCATGGAAGTTTTCTATGTATATAAGTATTTATCTATCTATATAAGTATGTATATCGTCGCCTGGTACCCATAGTACAAGCTTTGCTTAGTTTGGGCTAGGATGATCTGTGTGACATTGTCCCGAGATATTATTATTATATTATATACATAAAATATCAACCTGGGTGGGAATCGAACCCACGACCTCCGGCGTGAAAAGCAAGCATTTGCCAACCACGCCAACAGGCTCGTTTAATCTGTGAATATATAGGAGCATCAGTCTTCTAGTTTATAGTAAAAAAGGCTGCCGTTTATCGATTAAAACCAGCACCACCGGCTGACATCACATGCCCTCCGAAGCACGGAAGACACTCACATATAAAACTACAACAGCGGTCACCCATTTATAGAATGACCGCGTGCCTAAGTGCTAAACCTCACTGATAACTTGCGGACCGGTGAGAACAGCATATCACTAAAAATAAATAATCTTCCAAATCTTAGGTTTCCAGCAACTAAATCACACTAATATTTTAAAGACGGTCACCGTAGTCTAGTTGGTAGTGCTCCTGCCTACGAAGCTGGTGGTCCTGGGTTCGAATCCCGGTAAGTGCAAATATTTGTGTGATGAGCACGAATATTTGTTTCTGAGTCATGGATGTTTTCTATGTATATAAGTATTTATCTATCTATATAAGTATGTATATCGTCGCCTGGTACCCATAGTACAAGCTTTGCTTAGTTCGGGGCTAGGATGATCTGTGTGACATCGTACCCAGATATTATTATTATTATTATAAAGGCGAAAGTTTGTGAGTGTGTGACTGTGTATGTTTGTTACTCTTTCACCCCAAAACTACCAAATGAATTTTTATGAAACTTCGTAGCAATATCGCTTATACATCCGAATAACAGATAGGCTAGAATTTACAAAGTTTAACGCGGGTAAAACCGCGGGCACAGCTAGTAAAACATAGGAATGATAAAATAGCCAAAAATATTTTTATTGAATAAATTTAAGAATTTCCTAACTTATTGTCTTTAAAGGCTGATTTTTGCCAAAGTAGCCATGAACTAGTATTTTTGGTAATGATATTGTTAGCTAAAAGTCTGGCTTAGTTTTGAGGCCTATTTAGAAACCATGAAATTACCTATAGACTTTTACAGATATTTATTAGACGTTACTTGAAAGTTGTCAATTTTATTCCTAATTCACTGGACATAATTTTTTCACTTTAGGCCAATATTTTCATTTTTGTCAACAATATGATGTTGATTATTTTAGGCATAAAGAACAACTCATGAAGATTCAGTAATTTAACTTGAGAATGTCTTGTTATTTTTGAATTATTTTAAGTAAGTTCGCACGAAAATACTCAATAATTAAAAAAAAACCGTAACTCAAAAACTCCAAACCTATCAAAAGTCGCAGAACATACAAGGGTATGCTTCGGGTATTCTATGAGAGCATGGATTGTACCTACGCTTGAATTGATTTCTTAATATTATTTAACTTTTTTACCTTTAATTTAATTTAGATCTTAGTACCTGACTGACCTTGTACTGACACCAGAACATCAAGCTACCCCAATCTGTCAAATTTCCCTAATTAAATGAAAAAATACGAGAAATGAACCTTATGCTTACGGGATAAAGTTGAAAATCTATAAAAGAATTTTGACACATTGGGGTAGCTGGATGTGCTGGCGTCTGTACTTTAAAAACACTTCACCGCCACACTGCTTTGACGCAGTTTACTATAACAATTATTGAATAATTATTTGATATTGGTCATCTGCTTTTTCTGTTGAATGTAATTATGTTATGTTAACTGTAATTCTCAAAACAAGGAAAAATTAGTTTTCCAGGCATGAGACCTATAAGGTCAAGCGGAGTGTGTGGAATAATAAATCAATGAGGGATAATAAAATTAATTCATATACCCATTTTCAATAACAGATTTTACAATAGATGTGTGTTTCACCACGTATCTTCAAAATCTATAATGTTATTAAATCTGTGTTGGTAACTGGTGTGGCGCAGCGGTTAAGACAGTAGCCTAACTTCATGTCACTGATTCGATACCCGCGCAGAACAACTATTTGTGTGACCCGGAAATTGTTGTCCTAAGTCTGAATGTACTTTGTGTCCGTCAAAAGTAGGTATATGTTAGTAAAGTACCCCACGACACAGGAATTCATTAACTTTGTGCCTTGTGCTCCAACCACTATCCCAAAGGTGGATAGTGGTTCTGGTCTCAAGATATCAAAGGTTACATTTACTTATTTAAATCATAATACATTGGAAATCTTTATGAATTTCTGATATATTTAAGACAACAAAGAGCACAAGGCACAAAGTAAATGAATAATTCTTGTGTCGTGGGGTACTTTACAAACATATACCTACTTTTGACGGACACAAAGTACATCCAGACTTAGGACAACAATTTCCGTCTACTTTTGTCTTAAATATATAAGAAATTTATAAAGTTTTTCAATGCATTATGATTTAAATAAGTACATATAACCTTTGATATCTTGAGACCAGAACCACAATCCACCTTTGTGTCTCTTCTGTTAAATGAAATATTGCCCCCCGTTCAATTAAACCCTAAATAAACATCCAATAAAAAAATCATATCCTTTATAACATCTTCATTCTTATGAAGACAGGGTTTTTCATGGTACATTCGATTAAAAAAAACTGTCTTCCTCCAGTTCTTATTATAAAGTTTAGTTAAATTTTGAAACTTAAAGGATCGAACAAAAGTTATCAAAATCAGTTCACGAACAATTGCGAAAGAGGCATACAAAATAAAAATATTAATATGTATCAGAAGATTGATGGTAGGAATATGTTATCCGTCAACGCGAACACACACACATCAACAGAATCTAAGAATAGCTTAATCCTATATTATTAACGACGACTTTATAGTTAAAAATCTTTTTAAATACCACAGATTCCATTCTATACTGATTAAAACTTCTTTGATTCAATTTTTTTTTTAAATATGTAAAATGTAATAAAAAAAACCAAATACAGCGGCAAAATTCTTAGTAATTTATAAATTGAAAGATTTTATTAATATTAATTAACGAAAAGGGATTAGATTGTTTATAGTTTTTTAATTTAACCTGCCGTGCGAGTTTTACTAGTCATTTGAGTCAAGATGAAATGTTACGAGCCGTGAGCATATTATTAAATGGTGCTATTAGAAGATATAGATATAATAAGGTTGTGATCACGTTATCGCAGAACTGGGAATGTGGCTGAACGACATACGGAGGCATATCGTGATATGACGCAGAACTGAATCGATGCTTCCAGATGACCGCCAGAAGACAGCCCAAAATCACAGCGATGCAACACTCCAGGAGGACCACCAGCCACTGGTAAGCAACCAACTTGTGCGAAAGATAAAGTTGGGCTCTTCATGCTCGAAGACGGCGGCTTTGTGGGCGTTGGACCATTTAAAATAGAGTGATGAACAATGATTTTTGGTGCTGTTCATCGATGAGTCTCGGTTTGGGCTTCATCACGTTTTGCAAAGAAAAGGCGGTTGGATAACTCCAGGGCGAGTTAGCCGTCTACGGCACCCTCAGAAGGTCTCCTCTCTCCTCGTACCAAAGTGGGACAATCAAGTTGTGAGCAATTCGTAGCAGCGGATGAACTCAGCTCGTTTGGATCCAAGACAGCATGACTTCACAAAAATACCACGAGGAAGTATTAGATCTTGTTATTGTCCCACATAATAATTTAAAATCAAATCATGATAATTTTCCGTCCCATACTGCGCGGCTGGTGCCAGCCACTCCCAGAGGCCGCAATATTCAAGTTTTGGATTGGCCTACACACTGCACAGTCGCCCGACTTAAACCTGGGATACAACACAACGAAAAGCTGTGAGATATTTCTCGACAAATTTGACGACGCGACGGGACAATAACTTTACGAACACTTGCTAAGAATATGGGACCAAGATAGCAGCGTGTCATTGGCAATTTCATTTTAGGATGAACAATCGATGTCGCTACCTCTTACATTAAACACACGTCGTATTTAATGTAAGAGGTGGCAACACTGAGTATTAACAATTATAATAATAATAATATCCTGGGACATTATTTACACGCGGCAGATGACCAGCCCAAACTAAGCAGAGATATACTTACATATATATATACATACTTATATAAATAAATTACATCCAGACTCAGGACTAACAGACATGTTCATGCACACAAATATTTGTCCTGGGGCTCTACCGGCTAAGTCGCCGAACATCGATTTCTTAAATGGCGTTCAAATAAATAAAGGTTAAAAATGACTTTATCAATCGTTAAATCGGCTTCAATGTTGACAATCGATTCCGGACCATTTATGACGTCACGTCTGCTCATGGAAGCCGATTTAAGGATTGATTATGTCATTTTTAACCTTTATTTATTTGAACGCTATTTAAGAAATCGATGTTCGGCGACTTAGCCGGTAGAGCCCCTGGTTGGAAATCGAACACACGACCTCCGGCGTGAAAAGCAGGTATTTGCCAACCACGCCATATTTACTCAATTGAAAGTGAACCTTATGCTTATGTGATAAAATTGAAAATCTATAAAAGAAATTTGACAGATTGGGTTAGCTGGATGTGCTGGCGTTTGTACCTATATACAAATCAACATTAAAATTAATTTTCAGTTCAGACAACTATTTGTGTGACCCATAAATAGTTGTTCTGAGTCTGAATTCAAATTGTGTCCATCTATTATATGTTTGTAAAGTACCCCGCGACACAGGGATTATATTCCCTAATGCGGGCGTTAGGTAGGTACCTTTTTAAATATTTAAAGTTTAAAAAAAAAGTTAATTACTGTTATAAACCAGGTGCTGTCTGAAAAATTATATCGATAGAAACATGTCTCAGTTTTATTCTGAAAAATAATATCGATACAAAAATTTCCCAGTTTTATGTTCATCAATATTAATATGATGAATACATTATCGAATAGAAGGAGGCCGCCGCCGCGACGCCCCGACGCCTGCTCTGTCTGCGAGCGGGATCAACTCCCCTCGGGGCTGAGGTGACAGTACGAGAAGTGTCCTTTACTGCAGCCACGTGTAAGCAGCTCCGGGATGACAGTGATCTGTTTGTGACGCAGTCATTCTACCGCACTGGCAAGAGTCGGCAAAGGGGAGGGCAATTCAGAGCTCGCTCAGGTTACGTGCTCCGACCATCTGGAATATGGCACAAAAGGGGGACACCGGGGCAGCATACCCGCGTTATTGGGACTCATATCATCAGGCGCCTAGAGAAGTCCACAGCAGGTAGGTTTAGTCAGTGGGAGTCCGACATACCCATCCGTAGATACATTTTGCGGGTGGCATTCCCCTTGCCTTATCGAAAAAAAACATATTTAGTATTTTAGTGAAACTACTAGTTGTACAGACGCCAGCACATCAAGCTACCCCAATCTGTCAAATTTCCCCAATTGTAAGTGACCCTTATGCTTATGTGATAAAGTTGAAAATCTTTAAAAGTTTGACAGTTGGGTAGCTGGATGTGCAGCTGTACTAAATAGGATTGAAAGACATTTCATTAGGAATAATGCTTAGAATACGTCATTTTGTAAGTAGATATTACTGTGATTCTTCTGTAAGTTATCTTTTAAATTGACAAGAATAATATTCAATAGTAGATTAGTACGAGTTGTTAGTAGCAAGAGTGTTATGTTGATGCCTGAACTAAATTAACACGAGTGCATTAATTACTCACTTTGGCAAGTAATCTACTTTCTTTCTACTCCCAAACTAATCTCAAATTAATGAAAAATTAATGAAAACTAAGTTCCTCTAACCTCAAACACTTAAAACTTACAATGATTAAATAATAATAAATCAATTTATTATCACGTCACAAATCGGGTTACTAAATACATAGGTAGTTACGTTTCAACAAACAAAGCATGTGTCCAAAAATGTACAGCTATTAAAAGTGATATTCCGCGTCTTTTGCGGCAAAAAGTAACAATATTTATTAATATTTAACAATATACATACTTTGCACCTGTTTTTATACTTTCTGGAGTTGTATTCATATCGAAATCGCTCTCTTTTCCCATTTTATTTAACTTTTGTGCTAAATATGAAATATCAAAGTAAAAAAATAACAAATGAGGCGCATTAAAATGCGCCCCATTTATTTATATTTTTTCCAGCCAGCTGATTTTTTTTTACCAGTTTTTATTTTCAGACATTAAATCTCTATGGTAAAATTATAGTCTGATTTTATATTTTATTATAAATATGATTCTACTGTAAGTTATCTTTTAAATTGACAAGAATAATATTCAATAGTAGATTATTACGAGTAGTTAGTAGCAGAAGTGTTATGTTAATACCTGAACGCACTCGAGGGCATTAAATTAACACCAGTGCATTAATTACTCACTTTAGCAAGTAATCTACTTTCTTTCTAATCCCAATCTACTTACGGTGATAAAATATACCTACTCAAAATAAAAACTCAAATTAATGAAAACTAGGTTCTTCACCTCAAACACTTAAAAATTACAATTATTAATGTGCAGCTATTAAAAGTCATATTCCGCGTCCTTTGCGGCAAAAGTTTATTAACAAAATACATACTTTGCAACTGTTTATATACATTCTGGAGTTGAATAATTCATATCTCTCTTTTTAGGGTTCCGTACCCAAAGGGTAAAACGGGACCCTATTACTAAGACTTCGCTGTCTGTCTGTCTGTACATCTGTCACCAGGCTGTATCTCATGAACCGTGATAGTTAGACAGTTGAAAATTTCACAGATGATGTATGCTGCCGCTATAACAAAATAAAATAAATATTTAAGGGGGCTCCCATCAACAAACGTGTTTTTTTTCTCTTTTTATAGATAATGGTACGGAACCCGTCGTGCACGATTCCGACTCGCACTTGGCCGGTTTTTCCTTTTATTAAACATTTCTTGCTAAATATGAAGTATCAAAGTAAAAACAAAAACAAATGAAGTGCATTACAAAATGCGCCCTATAATTTTATGTAGGTATATTATTTCTAGCCAGCCGGATTTTTGATTGTTTTTTATTTTCGTACATTAAACCTCTATGGTAAATTATAATCTAAATAAAACACTGTGCAACGATGAGATTTTATATAACATTTCTGCATTGTTTAGTTTCTAAGCAAAACCGATCACAAAAGATATATTAACCTTAGTGATCGCTTTTGTAAAGATTATTGATAATATTACTACACAGTCCAGTTGAAAGAAAAACTTTATTTCTCTGTTCTTCAGACGAAGAAATTATCTAATTGTTTCTTTTTGTGGTTTAGTTGGCGTTGTATAGAATCAGGGGCAATATTAAAATTTTATATAACAGAAGCGATGCGAAGGCGGACAATGGTTCTGGACCAAAAATTAAATAAATATGTAAACCACAATCCATTGTAAAATCATTATTCTTATACATATACATGTCGGAGATTCTGACGGATTTAACTCCGAAACATCGTCGGTGTCCGCCATCATGCACGTGGTTAAAAGAATCAGTGCGCACACCCGGCGCCGTCGAGCTCTGTATGCCAACTGTGTCGTGTCGCTAACACACTTATGTCACTTAGACAACTTACAGACGTCAAACGTCACATGCGACAGTTCATAGACAACCTCGACTCGAACTACTGACTCAGTGAGTAGTGTTTTCCAAACGCTAATAGATGGCGTTACTAGTACGTAAACAGTCCTTTAACTTAATTTCTCCGACACGGCCATTCTGACAACCAACGCGCTCTCGCGTTGTTACTCGCTGACATAATCAACATGAATTACAGCTCTTCAGTTTGGCAAGGACACAAAGCGTTACAACCGGCTTTCAATGTTACACAAAGCAAAGCCTAAAAGCTTTCAGCATTTACCACAAAGCGTTAAAGCTTTCATCATTAGTTAGAGGGCGTACCTCACACAATGCAAAGCGTTGAAACTTTCAGCATAAAATGCAACGCACAGCAAAGCGTTGAATCTTTCAGCATAAACTGCATCACACAGCAAAGCGTTGCAGCTTTCAGCATAAACTGCAATACACAGCAAAGCGTTGAAGCTTTCAGGAGAAACTGCATCACACAGCAAAGCGTTACAGCTTTCAGCATAAACGGCAACACACAGCAAAGCGTTGAAGCTTTCACCATAAACTACAACACGCAGTAAAGCGTTGAAGCTTTCATCATAAACTTCAATACACAGCAAAGCGTTGAAGCTTTCAGCATAAACTGCATCACACAGCAAAGCGTTGCAGCTTTCAGCATAAGCGGCAACACACAGCAAAGCGTTGAAGCTTTCAGCATAAACTGCAATACACAGAAAAGCGTTGAAGCTTTCAGCATAAACTGCAATACACAGCAAAGGGTTGAAGCTTTCAGCATAAACTGCAATACACAGCAAAGCGTTGAAGCTTTCAGCATAAACTGCAACCCACAGCAAAGCGTTACAGCTTTCAGCAAAAGTTCAATTACTCGGCAAAGCGTTACAGCTTTCAGCATTGCACAGAGGCAGCACTTAAAAAACGCTGCAAAACGTTGCAGCTTTCAGCATCAACCTTGGGTCACGACTAATGAGCCCAACCTTACTGCAAAGCGTGATGGCTTTCAGCAGGACATCAGGACAAAGCGATAAGGCTTTCAATCCACCCTTCAATAAAGCGTAGTAGCTTTCAGTTTAAATAAAACATTTTATCAATCAGCAATGAACATAAGTCTTTTATCAACACAGGTTTACGTTCAACAAAACAATGTAATTATCGTTTCAACTCAAACAATGATCATGATTCAATACAGTAATTCAATCCATATTACTAATTACACCAAATTAGAATACCAAATTAATCAATACAATTTGTTCCATAATTAAATATAACTATTCAATTATGGGTTCTACAGGATCAAGACATTGTGCCAATTCAGGTCAACTAGCTAGATATTTACGCAGTCGTTCATGGCACACATATTGGGCCCGTCCCTCAGATACTACTCCACCATATAACGCTCATTGGAACACACTTTAGCTACCCTGTAAGGGGCTTTTCTATATACTCTTACTTACAGTACAATTCAAAACGAGAAACGAGAGAGACTTTGCCTAAAACAGGATCTAGGATTTATTTTCATAATTTTCGGCCACTGTAAAACAATTTGTGAAGATGGACATCATTCGCTCCACCTGACCAGTAGCTCGGCTAACACCACTAGCAATCTCATGGAACTCAATGGCCCAACCTCGGCATAAATCCTGAAAGTCTTGACCAGTAAAAGATGTACCTTGATCAGAGATAATTCGTTTAGGGGTTCTAAATATGTGGACAAAGCTACGTAGTGCCTCGCAAGCAGATCGTGATGTTAAATCTTTGACACACATTAATTGACAAAATTTCGTAAAAGCATCTACGATGACTATCACATACTCCTTAGAGGTCTTGCTACAAGTTTGAAAATTATAGGTAAGTGCGCAATGCAGCGTCACGAACTCAAAGCACGAAGCTTGCGATAGTCAATTGTCACAAGCACGAAGCGCGGAGCTTTCAATACTCAATCGTCACAAGCATAAAGCGCGGAGCTTTCAATGCTCAACCACCACAAGCACAAAGCGCGGAGCTGCTTTCAATGCTCAACCACCACAAGCACAAAGCGCGGAGCTTTCAATGCTCAACAGTTTCAAGCACAAAGCGCGGAGCTTTCAATGCTCAACCGTTTCAGAAACTCTAAGTAAGGTATTTTCCTTGTCACACAATTTATTTCATATCAAACAGCTTTATTACTGATAATGTAACACATAAATGTGTCTTACAATAAACTCCAATAATCATTTTAAACGTTAGAATTTAACTCAACCATCAGCATTAACTACACTGTTATTTCTGACCACAACTGTCAAATTCAAGTTTTTCGTAACATACGTAGGTACTTAACGCGTCCACCAGCTATTGGCTGTTCCTTGTATCTATCGTTGTCATAGACCTCTATTATCTTACATGGATTTGAAAACTTTTCACTTCATTTCTTTATTGTTAGAATAGAATAGAATACTCCCCATTGTACACACTCAAACAGGACAATTACATAGAATAAATAACACAATTTGTTAGGATTCTTTCCGACAAAAACAACGTCTCCTATTTTAAATCGACGAATTTTAACTTTGGTATTGCCATAACGCACCTTATCAGCATGAGCTAGCCCGTCCATCCTGCATTTTGCTTCACATCTAAGTTCGTAGAGGTTAACCTTACCATATTTTTGGACAAGGGCATTAATTTTGGAGGAGAACTTTTATTACAACCCATCAAAAATGGAAGCGGACTTCTAACTGTACTTCTAACTATGGTACAATTTAGCGCAATTTGGATTTTACCTGAAGCTGCCTTCCAGAACCTACGCTCGTGGTTCTCGGTTATAGTGAAGCAATTAATTAGAATAGTTCGGGAAGCTACGCAACATCCCCCCATCACAAATAACGGAGTGTTTCAAGTCTAAAGTCTTTCACGTGGTCGCTCACTATTGGTCTCACAAGAAGGCCCAAGGTCACCCAAAGAGCAATGGAGAGGGCCACGCTCGGAGCATCCCCGCGCGACCGAACAAAAACGTCGCAATCCGCAGGCGAAACAAAGCAGCCGACATAAAAATTGTGTCACAAATCAGTAAGTTAGTATTTTGAGTTCAATATACCTAGTTTGTAAGTACAACATTTGTATGCCATGTACAATATGGCAAATGTGTGAAACTTAAATGATGTAAACAATAACACCTGTATTCACCACATTTATACAAATAAAGAATTGCCAAACCGAAACGGCAGCGGGCGGGGCACACAGCTCCCAACACCGACGGCCGCTGGATCAGACAGGCTCCTGACCGGGGACCACGCACCAGAAGACGCAGCGCGGGCAGGCTCCCCACAAGGAGGGCCGACCACTGCGGAGATTCCCTTGTGAGGCCTCCGTCCAGTGGACGTCTTTCGGCTAACATAATGATGATGAATTATTACTAGCAAAGACATGAATCTCTCCACTTGTCAGTAATTGAGAAACGTCTTTACAGTCGATCAAATCAATACGCCATAGCTTGTACAAGTGTCAAGATTCTGTAATAAACAAACTTCAGCATGGACCTCGCGAGTGATGCGGATGACTTTGTTACTAATAGTCAAGCTCAATCCCGGTTAGGTAAAAACATCTCTGCCTATCATAACATCATGAGGCAAAATATGTGAATCTACAATTACAAAAGTCACTTCTCACACACAAGTACTTCGTTGACCTTGACAGGCAGACTAATACGGGAAAAAGAAAATTTAATGTTCAACCCAATACCTGTCAGGCGCGTGGATATAAAATCTCGAGTACCTATATGGTAATCAACAAATCATTTACGAATTAGGGAACAATCTGAACCACTGTCCACAAAAGCGTGTAATTATAAATTATCGACATTTACTTCGGCTTATCGGGCTTCAGATGGCAGGCATACGTTCATTCTGGCGGGAACGTAAACTAAGAGGTCATTTGTAACTTTTAATTTTTCTCAAAAATTTTATGATATCTCAAATCATAAATTTAATCGTCCGGCGGGTCTCGAACCTGCACCATCTACCAATCAATCAAAATCAATAAATTTTAATTTTTGTTAAATACTAAGAGGTCTTTCGAGTGCCACGAAATCAGTAGGCATGTTTTAAACAAGTCTGAACATACCTGAGTATCCGAGATACCTGCGATAACAACTTCGATATTGTTACCTTCGCTCCAAGCAGGCTCCAACCGGTCAATCAAGGCAAGCTTGTAAGTCGAGTACTCCACGTATGTAAGTTCTCGCACGGTCACTGCACCATACGGCACCATATCTTGAAAAAGGGCATCAATCTCTCGGTCGCCGCAAACTGTCTTGATACACGCTCCTTTGATTCGTCTAACGTTTTGCACAACGGGTACGACTTCGAAGTCCACTTGCGAGCTCGACATCGAAGATGTGTCAATCTAACGTATCGAGTTTCGTAATCGGTCCACGAGTTTGCGATACAGCCGTAAATTCACAATCAGCGGGGTTGTATTTTCACTACGTGGTGGAACCGAATCACGAAAATATTCTTGATTTTGAGTAGCAGGCATTGCGGTAGACACGGGGGGTGATTTTGGAATCGATCCCACCGCTGCTGTCGGAGATTCTGACGGATTTAACTCCGAAACATCGTCGGTGTCCGCCATCATGCACGTGGTTAAAAGAATCAGTGCGCACACCCGGCGCCGTCGAGCTCTGTATGCCAACTGTGTCGTGTCGCTAACACACTAATGTCACTTAGACAACTTACAGACGTCAAACGTCACATGCGACAGTTCATAGACAACCTCGACTCGAACTACTGACTCAGTGAGTAGTGTTTTCCAAACGCTAATAGATGGCGTTACTAGTACGTAAACAGTCCTTTAACTTAATTTCTCCGACATACATATATTTAAGGGGTTATACAATATGAACTATAGTTTATTTAAAATAGGTTGAACGATCTTTCAGTTGCATCGATGGTTTAAAACGAAATATCGGTTTTATAAAGATTAGAATGAGTGAATTTCCTTCGTATATTTTTAATCCTACAAAACTTTACGTTTACGGAGCTTCTTTTCATTTGAATTGATTGATTAAATTGCCTCGGTGGTGTAGAGGTAGCATGTTCAACCGCAGATAACGAGGTTCTGCGTTCAAATCCCGGGTCGAACCCAATAGTGATTTTGGGATTTTTCTGTAATAAAAAGAAAAATCTTAATTTCCGCCCGAAGTCAGGGAGTTGGCGGTATTATACCCCCGTGCCTCGGAGAGCACGTAAAGCCATCGGTCCTGTACCTGAACTCTTTCCGATCGTGTCACTAGTCGTTCCATCGGATTTTGAAGGTGATGGAATAGAAAGTGCTCCCGTGTTTGCGCACACACTTGAGCTCTATAATATAATAATAATAAAAATGGTTTATTTCATCTCCACAAATTACATTCTTAGGTATTAGCAAATACAGTTGACAAAAGGTTTGGCAAATTTGTAACTTGTGGGAGATCTGGAGTCTAAGCTAAGCCTAGGCCTGTATTTTATCACTCCAGGCCCCCCCAAAACTTAAAGTGATACATTATAAATATGATGTCAACGGAATAACAAACGGGTGTGTGTGTGTGTGTGGGGTTGTGTTTATGAGTGTTTGCGTATGTATGACAATGTATATATAATACAATGACTCATATACGAGATTATATATATATATATATCTGTTGGAACCTACAATAATGCTATAAATAAATATGTACGGGTATATAATGTATATTAATATATATTCGCTATCTTGGCTGATCAAGTAGTTTTTCGGTTTCTACATAATCTAGGTTCAGTAACCACTTTTGAACCGTTTTCTTACATCCAGATTTGCGACAGTTAACTATTGGTATTATTTTATTTATTTTATTGTACAGCATACTACCTCGGTATGGGAAAAACTTTTGCGCAAAAGAAGTATGCACAGCAGCAGGCACATACTGCGTAATTCCTTCTGGAAAGCGCAATGCGTTTCCTACTGTCGTCAGGTATGTTGGTATACTTAAGGAGTACAGTTTGCATTACATATAATATGTCCCGCGCAGATGGCTAGTCTCTATTGAGACTGGCCGCCGTGACCGAAATTCGGCTAGGAGGACATTATTATTATTAATATTGATTCATGCAGACGTCGATGGATTCGCTCGTCCTTAACAGCGTCTTTATTACTTAGATAGCGAGAGTGGTTTCCGTTATGCAAGTGTAACTAATGACATGGTGCTAATTAGGTACATATGGTTTAAAAGCACAGTTTGTCAATCTTAAACCCAAAGCATATATTTATTATTATTACAGAAATTAATATTTAACGTGCTTAATACATTTAGTGCGTTAATTTTGATGGTTTAAGTGTAGGTATCGACCGAAACGCTATAACCCAAGAGCATGACCGTCGTTATTTTATATAAGCTGAAAGTTTTTCTGTGCATGTCCCCTATGTAGGTAAGAAAAATAAGCGAATTTGGACTTTGGATTATGGTTAGGTACTTTGGCAGGTAACAGGTATTAAAGGTGTATAAAATAAAATAGATACTTTACCCGAATCATAAACCATAATCTCCCCTTTTTTTTGAAAATTTATGAGTCCTGAGCTCAAACCCTAATTTTTAACTTTCGCATAAATTCTAAGTCAGTTCTGCAATGATTAGATAAACCATACTTTTTAGGGTGTTAGGTTAAACTATTCTTATTAGTTATCACAAAAAAACTGAACCAGAAATTTTCAACTAAACGAGAAAAACTTGCGAAAAAAATTCAGTCTCGTAAACTACGCAAATCGAAGAACATACATGGGCGTGATTCGAATACTCCTCATCATAAAGTATCTAAATTTTGCGTTAGCCGTCAACTCCTCGGCCATCCTATATACACCTTTACTACCTGTGACCTGCCCGATAAAATACCATGCATGTAAAATCAACTATCCAGCAGAAATAGTAATAAGAAGTGCTGATAACGATATTGTGGTTATACTGCTTGGTAACATGCATTACCTTTACCTGGGCCTCACCCTAGAAAGTTAACTTATGTGTATGGCAAGATGTAAAAATCCGGCCAAGTGCGAGTCGGACTCGCGCACGAAGGGTTCCATACCATTATCTATAAAAACGAGCAAAAAATTCACGTTTGTTGTGTGGAGCTCCCATACAACAAACGTGAATATTTTGCTCGTTTTTATAAATATTATTAAAAAAAAAATTGTTCCCTTAAATATTTATTTTATTTTGTTTTTTAGTAATTGTTGTTATAGCGGCAGCAGAAATACATCATTTGTGAAAATTTTAACTGTCTATCACAGTTCATAAGATACAGCCTGGTGACAGAAGGACAGACAGATAGACAGACAGACAGATAGACAGACAGACAGATAGACAGACAGACAGTGAAGTCTTAGTAATTGCGTCCCGTTTTAGTACGGAACCCGAAAAACCATTAAAACTGTCCGGCTGTTAAAGTAATAGTTTTTATAGGTCCCCAAATAACATATATAAAATTTAGCGTTTATATTATAACGAAAGTATAATTATAATTCATTA
Organism: Pseudoips prasinana; assembly: GCA_951640165.1. Taxonomy (NCBI): domain Eukaryota; kingdom Metazoa; phylum Arthropoda; class Insecta; order Lepidoptera; family Nolidae; genus Pseudoips; species Pseudoips prasinana. The sequence goes on from OX621239.1 coordinate 15,688,882, forward strand.
AAGTTTAAGGGTGTGTGGCAAGGGGTAGCAACCGTCATAAGTCCGGAAATTGGTGACGAGATTTCTAAAGTTATCTCGAAATAAATAAAAAAGTTGAGAGGTGTCAATTGACACCCGGATGGAACAAAGTTATTTCTTATTATTTATTATGTACAAAAAACCTGTATACACTCAACAAAAATAATCGTCGCGACACCACACTGTTCAATGCGAAATAGAAATAAAAATATCTGGCTTGCTTTCTATAAGAGAGAGAGAGAGAGACAGACAGAGAAACATGTGCACGCCGCACAGCTGCAAAAAGTGTCGTGACAACTTTTCGTGAGATATTTTTCCGTCTAGCCCCCTTTCACAACGCGCGATAAGGAACTTCGTTCCAAAAAATGAGCTTTATATTTTAAGGAATTTTAGGCACTATATTATCAATCATCATCATTTATTTGCTAGATTGTGGTTACACTAGCAGGTAGTAATACATCAATATATATAAAAATGAAACCCGTTTTCCGTTATCACGACATCACGCGTGAACGGCTGGACCGATTTCACTATTTCTTTTTTTATTGTGTTTGTTATTGTAAGGAGAAGGTTCTTATGTAAAAAAAAAGAATTTAAAATTGCGCGGAAAATAAGAAAATTTAAGAATACTTCACAACCAAATATTATTTCTAATCTAACCTTAGCGCTTTGGACAATATAACCTTTTTTAATGTAACTTTTTTTTATTTGACATCGTATTGACAGATAGCGTGCGTTAATAGTCATCGTTAAGACAGGACAAGGTCTGTCGGGTCAGCTAGTACAATATAAAATCCAACACATTCTGCCGCTTAAGGCGTGCAAATTTAGTAACAATACAATAACACATAGCAATAAAACATTTACATTATTAATATTATATTTGAAATGTCCTGTCTTCTAAGTATTCTTTAGTATTATGATAATTTTTATTCAGAAGGAAGTCAAATAGTTTATTTCTAAATTGTTTGTATGTCAATTTCTTAAGAAAGAAAGAAAGAAGAAAGAAGAAAGAATATATATTTATTAGACACAAAGTACATCAGTATAAATTAAGTAAAAGTAATAGTAATAAGGGTACAACACACAGAAGAATACATAAAAAAAATTGATACTTATAAATAATAATTAATACATTTTTCTATAACATAATTTTACGCACCTATTCGAAGCCCATACTAAGCACCTTTGTGACTAAAAGGCCACAGTTCAGCATTCTGCCACAGATGACTGTAGCGCTGATTTTCAACTGTGGCCAAAATGGTGGTTAATATCTTTTGGCACATGGTTATACAATTTAATAGCCATACAGTAGGCGTTTTTCTTGAACAAATCTAATTTTATTCGAGGCAATTTCATATAGTCTCTATGTCTGGATGTAGAGTCGTATTTTTCAAAAAGTTCTGAATGTCTTTTTGTAAATATACACATTTCTAATATATATAAGCATGGTAGTGGTAATATTCTATGTTTTTTAATTTTTTTAAATTATGCACTTTTACTACCTACTATCTGCCAAAGTAACCATAACCCAAACTCCATAGTCGCTGATCGTTCTTACCTGTATAGGGGACATGCTTAGAAAACCTTTCAGTTTTTATAAAATAACGAATGTCTGGCCGTCGTGGGCTCTTGCTCTACTAGTATGTATTTCAACAAACAAAATAGAAAATGAAATACCCCAGGGAAAATACTTAAATCGGCTCCATCTAAACTTGCAAGTGCAGTATGCATATTTACTCAATGCCCTAAATAAATGAAGCAAATTCATCAGGTGTCCCTAGTCGTTTTAATGCTCCAATTTCACTCCGTGGCGTCGCACTGGCGCGAATTCCAATCTGGGGCGCACTTAAGCCATCAAATAAGATGTAACCGAGTGGAACATTGGACTTGACGTACCCCCCACCCCTCAAACAACGTTTGCTGTCGACTACACTTCATTTGTTAAAAGTCTATTCCGCTCCGCTGAGCGATTTAATGGAGATCAGTGGATATGACGTATTTGAAACGTAAACAAAAACATTATACGAACTTCCGCCTTTAGCCTCATTGAAGTCGGTAGACGCTTTGAAGTTTCTTTTGCTAAAAGCTTTACTTATTGGCTTTAAAATAATTGCTTATTCCGATTGGAATGAACATACTTAAGTACGTATAGTCAGTAACAAAAGTAGTTTCACGGGAATTATAAAATCGCTTACTAAATCTAGACCTTCTGAGAAAAGGAGATAGGCAATATTTTTTTGTAGAATCATGACTAATAAAAGAAATTGATGCTTGAAATACAAATAGCGTTCACGGTTGACCTCTGTAGCAAGGATACTTGCTTTGTTTCCAATTTCATTGGATTCTTAATAAGTCTTTGGCATAATAACAGAAGATGGCAGTAGTAGTTATTTTGTAATTTAAGGCACCACTAAGCGCAATGAGGCACAAATACACCACACAAACTATTAATAACTAGCCGTGCCCGCGCTTTTACCCGCGTTAAACTTTATAAATTATAGCCTATGAGCGATTTTAATAAAATTTGGTATGTAGTTATCTGACACCATGTATTACCAGGGTAATTTTATTAAAATCGCTCCAGCCGTTTAGACGTGAAGAAGTAACAAACCCACTCACAATTTTTCGCCTTTAGTGTGATTACAATCCAATTATTACATCCGTTTAAATTTTAAACGTTAGTTTCTAAGCCAGCAAGTGACCCGTGCATCTAACATCGACAAGTCTGACAGAAATAGAAGGGAAAACTTTGTGATCCGTGAACACGAGGGACACCGGATAAGGAAGTATTGCCAGTTAGTTGATCGAATAATTTCTCCGACGGCAGAGCGTTGAACACAGCACGAAAGTGGATCAGGAGGTTAAGAAGATTATAAAAGTCATAAAAATATCATATTTATGTACAGACGCCAGCACATCAAGCTACCCCAATCTGTCAAATTATCTCTGAAACCGGGCAAGTGCGCAATATTTCCTCTGGCACGATTAATGTACCTACTGATTTTTTCAAGTTTTGGCATATTCCACTACAAGCGCATAGATCCTTTTTTTTTTATTTTTTGATATGGCAGGGGTAATGCCTACGCATGCCACCCGCAAAAATTTACTGCGGGTGGGTATGTCGGACTCGCACCGACTAAACCTAACCTGCCGTGGACTTCTTCTGGCGCCTGATAGGGGGAGCCCCGGGAACGCGGGTATGCTGCTCCGGTGCCCCCCTTTTGCGCCGTGTCCCAGATCGTCGGGACACGCATCCGGGGAGGACTGTGGGTTGCCCTCCCCATTTGCCGACTCCTGCCAGTACGGCACAGCGACTGCCGTACTGGCAGGAGCCAGTTCCCGGGGCTGCTTGCACATGGCGGCAGTTGAGGACACTTCTCATACTGCCACCGCAGAAGCGCATAGATCCTAACAAAAACAAACAAATTGTTGTAATAATATGAAAATTGTTTGTATAACAAATACTTACTATAAGCATGTTAATGTTTTTATTCGCGTAGATTTTAAAAAGCGCTTGTAAATTGTCAGAACATGTTTATAGTAATATAGTTAAGTAGGTATATAATTATTTCTAGTTACACGGATTATATGAAAACATTTTGAAAATTTATTTTATAATAGTAATGATATTTACCTAGCTTGTATTTAGTTATTGTCAAGGATGAATAGAGTATGTTTAGGTTTATAGAATATTTTATATAATGCGCCCCAACTGAGAAGACGCAGCGAAACCAACCCAGTGGTTTCATCTAACTCCCGTTTCAACACGGCCCTGTTGAGACGGTCCGGCGAAACATACTCAAGCGGGCATGAACATGGAATTTGGTCCTATTCACCTCAGTTTTCGATAAACCTCGAGCACCTGCAAAACAATGTCGATATGTACTTGATTATTTGTCACATTTATTATATTACTTAGCTTTTCTACTTAAACTTGAATTGAATTGAATAAAAATAAAATGGTTACTATCTACCTAATTCCAAGAATCTCACTAAATCACTTTGAGCACCTTATCACAAACTACATTGTTGTCACTTAAATTTCTTTTTTTAATGAGTTTTTATTGTTATCGCAGATCAGTTCGAATAGGTGGATGGTTTTACTTTAAAGTTACGAGGAATAAATTACTTGGTACAGTACGTTAATATAAATAAAGAGTATTTCCACACTCTTGTTTAGTCAAATCTAAAAACTTCCTTTTAAAACGTCTTATTGAAAAAATTTTAAAATGATAAGAACGGCCTTAATTACAAATCTGGATATTCACTTAATTCTTAGACAGTTGGGTTAACTTAGTAACTATCTTAGACTTCAAAAAAAAAACTATTGGTTGCCTGGAAGAGATCGCTTTTACCGATAAAGCCACCTATTGCAGTAGTAATGTTGATACATTACTGTCGTTTATTTTTCTGGATTGTAAACCTTTTTGACCTTAGAGATTAGGATTATTATTAAATTTAACTGAAGAATATTCAACCGTCAAAATGTTATCAGAAAATGGAAATTGTGAAAGATAAGCTTTCAAAAATATTTATCAGAAATGGTAACATTGAATGGCTTTTGTGTGTGCGGAAAAATATATGGCCACATTGCTTGAATATAGAAAATCATGAAATGGAGATGAGTGAAAACGCCATATTCACTTCATCATCCAGTTGCATTCAGTTGGAACATTAATAAAAATGGTTATGGTCCTGAGGTGTTCGAGGTTTATCCAAAACTGAGGAAAATAACTTTTTCTATTTTCTCCCAAACAACAACAAATTTCAACAAAAATATTTTTTTTACGGCTGAACCACAAGGTACATACCTAATTATGACATTATTATAACTTTTCTAATCATATGACATTGATTTCCAATAAGAAGAAACAAGTACATTTTTTCATAGGCCTATGTCTATGAAACACGATTTTCAATCCATTGTGCCACGTTGGAACCGCTCCTCTGGTGGCTTGTCGTAAGTTGATGGCAACTACAGACAGCTTGTAGGGTGCAGGTCCATGACGCCTTCCGATGAAAGCTGCAAACAGAGGGCGTGTCTACTACCACGGGGCCTGCCTGTTTTAAGCGCCGATCTCGCATCACGCCATTTCTTTCGGGCTCCAGTGCTCGGGTATTGTGACTTGTGTGTAATTTACACGTATTTGCACAAAATAAAACTGGCCAATCATTTTTCTGCAAACTTAATATCATCGAAATATAACTTGTGAAGACTGTTACTGTTAAGTTAATTTAATCATATAAGTAGTTATATCCTAACATCTAAGCTTTGCCCCAGCGCAGCTTTCTTATTAATTTTGCTTACAATATACATTAGTAATTTTCTTAGTATCATTTAATCCCCAAAGCAAATGTTCAACGTAGTTAGCAAGAAGTCCTTGAACGAAAAGGTCGGATGCAAGCTGCCGAGGATGGCCTCTTGCAGGCAGCTTGCATCAGATCTTTTCGTTGTCGTATCCATATACGTCAACGTATGTGGAAACGTTGACGTATATAACCTCAATGTGCCCATATGAGTCTATTGTCAATTCCATGGCCATGCCATTGCCACCAGAAGGTGCAAACCATGCATCATGAGTTCCCCGCTTATGATGCGTGGTTTGGCCACTCATCAGTCTCAGATTCCTATACACATAAAGTACCTATAGCAACTTGGCTAGTCGTCGTCGTGGCACATAAACAGCACCTTCTGCTGTCGATGTTGCGTGGTTTGGCCACTCATCGCACTGCACACAAGCAGAACAACAAACAGACTTTTCTTTAAAATAAAGCTAAAATTATATGTAATGCAATGATCCATGGTGCGGCGTCTACAACTGCCATTGTATTCATACATTACCGGTTACGCATATTATTATTTTAATAACAAATGAAATAAGTACAGGAAAAATTTCGACATGACATGAGCATTGTCGAAATTTTTACAGTTACCCAGTAATGGCACACAACAAAGGCACTAGGTCCATAAGTCAAGGTAAGTTTGAGGTTCCTAAAGTAGGTAATTACTTTGGAGATAGAACCTTACAGAAACGTATACCTTACCTTCTTAACACCTTGCCAATGAGTATAAGGAATGAACCAATAAAAGGAAAATTTATGAAAACTTTAAGATATTATTTACTAGAAAGTCTCTAAATGTATAAATGAATATTTAAAATTAAGATAATGTTACATAAGATGTATGAATTTGATTACTTTCACTGTATTTTGGATGGTCTACTGTATACCAGTTTAAAATTGTGACTCGATGGTTCTCACATAAACTCATAAACAAAGTTTATACGGTTTTGTGAGACAATGTCTAATTTTTATGTTTTATTGTAAAGAGTTAATAAATAAATAAATTAAAAATAAATAATAATAATAATGGAGCTCGTCGAAATGTTCTATTTCTATTTCTTGTTAAATGTAAATAGGATCCGTATTTACATTTTATACTTGTCATTGACGTAACGTAGAGATGTGAAGCTTTCTTATTTTTGATCCACCGTGCTAGTTACGCTACTTTAAAATGGATTAATTTAAAAGATTATTGTTTCAAGTTTAGTCGCAGTGATGCCGTGAACTTCTGATACCGACTGTATTTCGTTAGGCGATCTAATGGCTTTTTCTTTTGTAGGTGGAATAGTCCTTTAAGCACAACGACGAGAATTACTAAAAAGTATTTGTAGCACGTGATATATATACACACATATAGAAATAGAATATATATCACGTCCTATAATTATCTATGCTAGTTTACTGAATAAATGTATTTCCTTCTTCTGTCTGGCGAGGCCGAGAAAATCTTCTAGGTTAATTGTAAGCGTCATATAAAATAGTAAAACGCTCTGGCCCTGGACCTTCCGGATATTTTGAATCGCCGTCTACTTCTGCGAACGACGTTATGTGTGCATGTAAGCATGTTTCTTTACAATATGCCCCACATACTTGGTTACTCTTTGTTAATATAGACCATTACAGCTGCAATTCGATAAAGAATACTCTACTTTGTTACAGATACTGTTAAACCTTATAAAGTTCCAGAAAGTTGGATATTTAACCATAAATATACCTACCATCGTAGAAAATGGAAATGGGAATGAGGTAGGGCACGATGTATATTCCTTTTGCTCTATGAGAAGCAAAGCTAAGAATTATATACACTTCACGGATTACTTTGCTGGTAATAACATTGTTAAGTATAGCCCCGGGTGTAAATATATCATCATTAAAGAAATATAGGAGTGAGGTAGGGCAGTGTTTATTTTTCCCACTCTATGTGTAGAAAAAGCTAAGAATGATCTACACTTTACGGATTGCATTTGTATCAAGGAAGTTTACCTTACGGTCACAATCTGTGGGCCTTCGCTGCGTTAAGTGGGTGGCCGTCGCGGATGTCCCATCTATTGCAGCGACGCGAGTATAATTTAGATCTCGTAGGTGTACAGTCGTTAACTATGGATTATTTATGGTCATATTAAAGACGACGACGTGAACAAAGGCGTCAGCCAATCAGCCCATATGTCACGTCTAGATTGTTGTGTGGGGAATTTGTAACTAAGTTTTCGTTACTATCTAAGAGAAAATGGGAAACACTTTTTTAGTTACTTTAAAATGTCACCTTCTAAATTTTTCGAACTGCATTCGAAACTTGAAACATATTTAAAACGTAGTTATAATACGGTGAAAGTAGACAGAGTTTATGTTATATGATTTTCTTTTTCTGTGTCACTGAAGACCTTAAAGTTTTCACAATACTCCTTACAAATTCCAAGTCATTAGACATACCTATCCCAGAATAGGGGCAACACTGTACTTCCAAAATAACACGTTCCGCATCAATAAAACTCATAGTTATCAATCAACTCATTGCAATGCTGTACAAGTACGGCGCACGGATTACGTACTGTTTCAACTAAATCATTGAGCGCGCCGCGGCGCGCTCAATGATTTAGTTGAAACAGATTCGCCGCTCGCGCAGCGAAGGTCCTGTAAGGCAATCATGCTCCAGAAGGATATATAGGTATACCTACATATCGTTGCCTCGACTTCCTCGTTCGACTGCCTAGTTGGTCTAGCGGTAGTGTGTTCACACGCAAAGAACGAGGTCCTGGGTTCAAACCCCGGGTCGGGCCAAATGTTATTTTGGGAGTTTTCTGTAAAAAGAAGAATTTCTCAGCATCAGCTCGAAGTCTGGAAGTTGGCGGTATTATACTCTCTGCTTCGGAGAGCACGTAAAGCCGTCGGTCCTGTGCCTGACCTCTTTCCGGTCATGTCGCTAGGCGTCCCATCACACACTTGTGCACTATAATATGTACCGCGCAGATGGCTAATCTCTATTGAGACTGGCCGCCGTGGCAGGAATACGGCTACGAGGACATTATTGTTGGTCCACCACACAACACCAAGCAGTCATTTATCATTTAATTATAATTTATTTTGTGAACTTATAACAATGGGTTACATTAGATAAATGGATAACGATGATATCCACAAAACTGTAGCCCATTAATTATAATTTAATATATGTTTTTTATATTAGTAACATTGATAGGAAATAATAATTCCGAGCCAATGTAGATTTAGGTCATTCGCTCTCAATCTAAGTTTCTAGATATCTCTGGAACGGTACGGTGCTTCCAACCAAAATCTACAGTCCCCAAATTGATCCAAACTCATATAATCTAACACATCTAATACAAAATGGCATGAGGATAATTTGCACTTTCAAAAACCCAAGCGAGCAAAGTAGGTACGTTGCTAATGTTGCTATCAATGCATGGGGTGAAGTCACACTTCTAGAACAATTTAGGGCACTCACTAACATTTGACGTGACCTGAGGGAACGTGTAGTGACGCCACAACCTTCGCACCTATTTAATATCAAAATGACTAACAAAAAATTATGTTCGTTCGTTTAGAGGCACCAGCTTAATGATCGACACGCGCACACCGAGACCGTATCATCATTATATTTATTATTAATAAATTATTATCATCATTAACTAAATATGGAGATGAGGTATACCACAGCGCTTCTTTCACTCGATAGGGTGTTAGTACCTATAAAGAAACGAAACATCGGAAAATTCTTTGGAAAAGGGGCATAACCCATACTTACCTACTTGGAGTTTCACTGCGAGATCGAATCGGAAGTGTCTAAATCCGCAGACCCATTGTAACCGACATAGCCCGAAGAATTGCAAAGTCGCAAAGATGAAGTGGCAGTAGGCGGGGCACATAGCTTGTAGAACCGACGGCTGTTGGTCTTCGCTCTTGTTGCCGCTAGATGCGGGTAGCGCAAGACCGGCAATTGTGAAGATCTTTGGCGGCAGCCTATGAGCAGTCAGTGGACGTCTTTCGGACGATATGATGATGATAGGGCTAAACCCAGACTACAAACTTGAGTGAATTCTTACCTATCTAGAAATTCTAGTCGTATGTCAAAGACAGTTTTATTAAATTGTGTAGGTACCTACCTACTTGTAACTATGTAAGTAATCAAAAGTAACTATAATTATTTTAACTTACTATTTACGTACGTCGATAAAAACTTCATGTAACTACCTAACCCACACACATATAGGTACGAGTAAAGGCTGGATGAAGATGGTGAGGAAACTAAGCTAGTCGCCATGCTTACTACCACAAAAAAAAATAATTGTGTGTCTTGTGTTATAGTTGATCCGAGTCTGGGTGTAGTTTATATCCGTGAATTGCATGTAGGTAAAGTACAGTATAAAGTATATCCGGAGATGGGTCATAATTTTATATAACTTAAGTCAAGAAATAAAAAAGAAATATTAAGGCGACGCGAACGATTAAGAATAACATGTGCGTACGATCTAGCTTATATTAAAAATTCGTTCGCGTTAAAACAGCGTTACTTACTCCTGATTACTCCCAAAAATAAACGATTCTTTTAAGGATCGTTACTTTAAGGAGTAACACTGTTTTAAAGCATGCGCTATAATAATCTATCTTAAAGGTTTGTGGACTTAATTAAGAGGCCTATTACAGTCCACTAGCGCCGCCAATCGATAAAATGTCATAACTCGTAAATAGAATTTAGCTAAATCGTGCCTTCAAAACATAAACGGCCGTTTTTGTTACAAATGCACGATTTAGCTAAACAGCTATATTTCAAGCGTTGACAATGTGTTATAAAATTACGTTATTGCCTTTTCTACAGTAATAATAGACCACATTTTGTATTTTTGATTCTATTTACGAGTTATGACATTTTTTCGATTGGCGGCGCTAGTGGACTGTAAAAGGCCCCTTAATTCCCGTTACATCATTATCATCATAATAAGTATACAAAAGAAAAAATCAGTATACTAATAATATAGTGATTGAGCGCTATTACCGTTGCCATTTTCATACCATGGCTCATCATCAGACAAATAATGGCCCAAAAGACTGATGAAACCAGTAGCCTCATGCTATAAACATAGAATGGCATCATAATAAATGTCTAGTGATTACATACTCTCTGTAAATGTCCAAAATGGCGTCGCGATTGTCTCACAAAGCGTGCATGTTTTTTTACAATATTTCCGATTAACACAAGATTTTGTGTATTTTAAATTAAGATGTCTCGTGAGAATAGAAAAGAGTTTTATAACCGTGATAGACCTAGAGATTGGCGTGACCGGGAGCGCGATCGTGATCGCGAACGCGAACGCTACCGCGTAGATTACAGAGATAGAATCAGAAAGCGGAGTAGGACGCCGCCTAGTAGTAGAGATCGAAAGCGTAGCCGGTCGCCTCGGAAACATGAAAAGGATCTCCTTGATGAAAACATTTTGAGTGAGATATCCAAGTTACCGGAGCCTAGTGAACTATGGGATGGTCAATTTCAAGAAGTAAATTTCAGTGGGCCACCGGCGCCACCAACTTTCCAGCCCGAGGTACCTACTGTTTACTTTAATTATTATACAAGAGTACTCATGCTAATGAAATAAGATAGACAAAGTTCGATATTTGAATAGCTGATAAAAACACCATGTCCATCTACATGGTGTTTTTATCAGCTATTCAAATATCGAACGGGTTATCTTAATACCCAGAATTGTCGAGGTGATCACTCTGCAGACACAGCGCTTCCTAAATTAGGTGAGGTGAAGTTTCGATGATACCTCTTAAAATAGATATAGATATTATAAGCATGGGTATGGTTGTAATTTTGCCCACCAGAAAATGTTCCATGTTTCTTAGTCTCATAACATTGGAGAAATTGTCGTTCCTGCTCCATAGAAGCAATAACATCAAATTTTTTTTTATTTCAGTAGTGAATATTACAGTTGTTGCTGTTTATATAATGGTAAATATCTCAAATCAAGTTGCCTTCATATGTAACTGAATTGAGGGGGAGGCAGCTACCCCCTGTACCCCACCCCGATGAACCCCATGGTTAAGGAAATATCCATGATTAATATTTTCTCTGCCTTATCTCCGGAGCTGGGGGATAAGCAGCCCTTGCCCTTGCACAGTCGGCAATGGCTGCTATTCCTCTGCACATCCAGTTTTTATAAACACTCTAGGGGTAGGGCAGACAACCAGACCACATGGAAAGTGGGGTGCTATGATAAGGTTTGAGATATTTTTCAGATATTCAAATAAAGGCATTATAAAACAAAATTCTAAACATGACATCAACAGTTCTAGATTGTTTGACAATGCAGTAGGTATCAAAATCAATATGTATCATTTGTATGAAGTCATATGTTATATTGTTATTATGTATATTGTTTTATCGCTTAGTATGAAATCCCTTAACCCCCCCATATACTCACCTAAATTAAATTCAAGCGAATCTATATGAGATCCAACCCTATATAATTACGAAAAATGTGAGCTGTCACGGGACGCCTGGCAGATGTGAAACATCGACATAATTTTGTAAAAGTAATATGCAGAAAAGAACATATTGTGATAGGAACAAAATATTATTATGGCATAATGATAAAATAAAAAGTCGATTGCGCATGCATCGCAACATGCGTCGCCACGCCAGAAATCTTTTTTACGTGCGGCTATAGATGTTTCACATCAAAAACATGAATATAATACACAATCACCTGATTTTTTTTATGAAGATAACCTTAGACAAGTAAATTTGTTTTCAGTCTAGTTTCTGTATAAAGGTAGGTAACTCAATAACTTGTGGGAGTCACCCTAACACTTGCCAATCCCTTTTAATAAGTTTCCCTGTATTTTATATACCTGAAAATTGTGCTTGTTTTAAAAAATGGGGCACACCTCTCATGAACACTTTGTAAAAATTGAGCACTATCCATGCAAAATTTTATCATTATGGATTGCCATTAAATATAATAAGTAATGGACATGCATTCAAAGAGAAGAAGATATTTATTAACAGGCAAATTACATACAGAGGTAAGAGAACTGATTGTATAAAAGCAGTTTAAGTGGTAATAGGGAGGAAGTTGCATGGGCACCTAAGGGAACCTGCTGAAACAAATAATTACGAGAAGGTACTTTATACATGGTATTTTTTATAAAAAACTCAATATGTAACTTATTGTGAGCTTAAACAACAAATTAATAAATGAAATATAGAATATTCCACATGTTATATGTTATAAAAAAGCCTAAATAAATATACTGTAGTAAGAAAATATTGCAGACTGCCTATGACAACTTACCCAAGCCATAAGTGCATGGCATTTCAAAAATAATATTATGGTTTTCAGTTGTGCATGTGGTACCATCAATTGATATTCCTATAGAATTATAGCAATCTTTGCCAGTCAACTCAAAGTGCTGAAGAACTAAATAACAAAGCAATTAAGCACCTAAGTCTCCTTGATTTTAGGGGGTTGGTGTACCTACTCCGAACTATTCTCTTCCAAATTATCAACCACCATACTCAAGTGGCATTTATGATGACTTCCCAACTGTGGGTCCTGTTCCTGCAGCACCACTTCCACCCGAGATTGCCACATGGAACCAAATGTCCCTACCACCACCACCAACGGCAACTGCTTTACCACCACCAGTATTTGTCAACAATGTTGAAGATCAAATCAAGAAAGAAGGTATGTACTTTTTCAGTTCTAGTGTCTTTTGCAACAAATTCAATATCAAGTATAAAGATGAGATGTTAAATATTAAGATCTATCTAAGCTAAGAATAACTAAGAAGAAAACAGAAATGACTATACCGATATATGATTACACTGCTTAAAATAGGTTTTTTCATAATTAGTTTTGTGTTTAATTTATTAAGTAATTCATTCCCAATTTGTTATATCTGCATGTTATAAATAACTTTTACTTCACAACTACACTTAATTGCTAAACAAAGTCACACACACATAATTGAGGCAACCTCTACACAATACATACATACTATGAAGATAATATACAATGACATAAATAAAAAAATTCAAAAAACTAAATGCATCCAGGAATAAATATATTACATAATTGAATAATAATCATTTCATTAATACAAATAACATTGATTCTGTGTCTGTTTTAACAACTTGTGACTTAGATCATTGTGCACCATCAAACTCTTAAGCTGGTAAGCTCTTAAAATTTTGTGAAAATATTAGAAATATTTCTAAAAATACTAACAAATTCTACATCACTCTTGCTCAAACTAAATTGGAATAACTGAGTTAAAACACAAATTATTCCTATCATACTTGGATACAACTTCTTCAAAACTTCCAACAACCTAACACAAAATTAAGGAGTAGACTGATATGTGAACAAATCCTCCAAGTACTGGCACCGGAACCTCTTATTTCAGAAGCATATTGTCTCCAAATCACAGTTGATAAAAATACAATTTTAGTGGCTATATATTGTCCCTCAGGCTATAAAGATATTACAAAGTTTACTATAATAACAATAATAAGGAGAGATATAAATATTCACACATACACACTCATTGTTCTCTTTTGTTTTTCTTATATTTCTCCATTGTGTGAAAGTTAAAATTCTTTAGAGGTTTGTAACATAGTAAATCAAAGTGTAAAAATCGAAGGGTTCTTTATTTTGTATTGAATGATGGAAATAAAACTGCGATTTAAAAAGTTTGACTTACTGTTCATTTCAATTTGTTTTGACTGTACAGGGTTAATATGACAATAATTTCCGTAGTTTTAATTATTTTTGAATACAAATTACCTATATTAAAAATGATATAATCAATTCAGTAAACAATTCTGAACAAACTATTTTCAGGATGTGCGTTAATTAAGTTACATGTTATATACACTCACCGGCACGGAATCTTGGCCAAGCGCGTATTTCGCGATAACAAGAGCTTTAAGTGTTTCCTATGAGTATTTATTATGAAGGTTGGTCTAAAAAATGTTTACCTTTAGTTCAAGAGGGTAATTTATCATGTTTGAGTGCAATATGACGTTATTTTTAAGTTTTAGTTGAACCCGGACATCTGAGCGACTAAGTTGCTGTTTTAAATTTGTGTTTTGTGAAAGTTTATTGTTAGGTTGTTCAATTATTGTGATATCGTACTGTTACTTCAATAACTAAAGGTGATTTAATTCCAATAAAAATGCCATTAACACCATCACAGGTTGCACAAGCTGTAGCATTGATCGAACAAGGGCTGACACAGCGAGAAGTTGCTGTTATACTGAATGTACCACGTTCATCGATGCAGTATGCGCTGAAACGATACCAGGAGACAGGCCGCTACTCCCGCAGACCAGGCAGCGGAGGCGTCAGATGCACATCAGCCCGGGATGACCGCTTTATTGTCCTGGAAATTTTGAGAAACCGCCACCTCACCGCTGTTGAGATACGCCAGCGACTCCAGTTCACAAGAGGTGTCAATGTTAGTGAACGTACAGTGAGAAGACGAATGGAGGAAGTGAATTTACAAGCTCGTAGACCAGCACGCGGCCCAGAACTTCTCAGAAGTCACCGAGTAGCTCGACTTCGATTCGCACGAGAACACGCCAACTGGACCCATGAGCAGTGGGCTCGAGTACTGTTCACAGATGAGTGTCGAATCGCTTTACGAGCTCCAGATGGTCGGGAGCGAGTGTGGAGAAGAAGAGGAGAGCGGTTTTTACCCATTACCACCACACAAACTGTTAGTTTTCATGGAGGCTCTATAATGGTTTAGGGAGGAATAAGTTCCGATGCACGTACGGAGTTAGTTATCGTCGATAACCGATTAACGGCAACACGATACATCGAGGAGATTCTTCAGGAACACGTGTTACCATATTCAGGGTTTATTGGATTTGACGAATTCCTCCTAATGCACGATAACGCGCGCCCACACGTTGCACATTGCGTGGAGGAATACCTTACAGAGGTTGGTATTCAAAAATTGCAGTGGCCAGCTCGTAGTCCAGACTTAAATCCAATAGAGCATATCTGGGACAAGCTTAAAAAAAAAATAAAGTCCTCCTCCAACCCGCCTGAAACTCTGAATCAGCTTCAAAATGCAGCACTGACCGCTTGGGAAAGCATACCACAAGTTGAGATCAGAAACATCATCCAAAGTATGCCAGAACGAATGCAAGCTGTTATCGGGGCTAGGGGAGGAAACACCCGATATTAAAATGCAAAGACAACGAAGACTTTTTGGTTATTTTTCATCTTGTGTTCTTTTTAAATTGACAGTGTTAAAACCAATATTTTTGTGAAACTGCTTATTTTTTTAAAGATTACTGCTGGTGCATCATTTTTTCAATAACTGAGTTACAAAACCATAAAAAAAACCCTAATTTAGTGCATAAACCCATAATATAGTGAAAATTAAATATTTAAATAGAAATTATCGGCAAGTTATTGGTGGCCAAGTTTCCGTGCCGGTGAGTGTATGTTCGAGTTTTTATAGTTTTCCGAGTTATGATTTTTTTTATATACTGTAGACACGGGTCTCATCGCGATAAATATTTAGGTAAATCATTACCTTGTTCAACCGGGAAGACGGATACCGCCTCTCACCATCTTGGAATCCTGTAATAACGAAGTGCCATCGTCGCGTAACCAACGTAGTGCGCCCGGGCGCTGATGTCATTAGTGTCGTGTGTACCGACAGTTTCGTAAAGGAAAATAAAAAATATCAAGACCATGCGAGGGTAGATACCGATACCCGTGCTTCACGGAGACGACGCTGCCGAGCCACACCAGTCGACCCGTGACCACGGCTGGTGCAATCCATGCCGAAACGTCGGGTAAACAAGGTAATGATTTACCTAAATATTTATCGCGATGAGACCCGTGTCTACAGTATATAAAAAATGTGTACAAATCGCGAAAGTTTAAAAACATTAATATGATTTTTTTTTGGTATATGGGGAATTCTCTGTATCTCTAACTTAAAAGAATCCAAGAAAATGTTGTAAGGCAAAGAAGTTTTCAAGATAATTTTAAAACAGAATCTTCATGAATTGTAAAATAATCAGCTTTATCACTGTCATGACATATATGAAAATGTGGGTCTAAAGGAAAGTTTTCTATTAAATTTGGGGGAGTCTAACTTATACTTTAAAATAAAAATCTAAACAGGTTGAATCATGGTTTCTAAATAGGCCTCAAAAATGAGCCAGACTTTCAGCTTACATTGTCATAAACAAAATAGTACAAATAGTAGTAAAAAAAGTTTTTATTTTGTTACACAGATGTCGCCATTTTGTCATTACCCCACTCTCTTTTCCCACAGACCCTGTTGCCTACTTGACTGAACAAGTTAGCAGCGGGGTCTTGTTTACATTTTTTCAAAAAAAAATCATGGGGTGTTTTGTCTACCGACACAGTTTCGGCCACTCTGTATAATTTAAAATTGATTAATTCAAAATAATTACAATCCATACAAACATTTTAGTTGAATGTTCTAGATATTGAATACGTACGTATTCTTATATAAAAATATTAATTACAGTAGTTTAAATATTATATTTTTTATTTGGTGTATACAAAATTTAAACGATATTTATAATTTATTCTTTATATATCGCTCATTAATGTAACTAATTGGTGCTGCATGTGTAACCAAACTTCCCTACAGGTCTGCTTAACTTTATAGCTGCTATGATTGGACATGGAGGTATCTTAAAAAATGTCTGCATAATTGAAATAAGATGTATTTATTATAAATTCTAGAACCTACGTTGAAATAATTTCAAATCTCAAATGACAATGACAGCGCTAATAAAGATCGGTGTGACCTGTATAACTATTCAAATCAACATTGTTTTATAGATAGAGTGGATTGCTGTTGTATCTGTGCAAAGCTCAGTTTATATAAACTTGATGTGGAAAAAGAAACTGATCCTTGTTATGAAACTATGGTGTACATTTAACTTATTGATTTAATTAAATAAAGGCCTAATTCTTATACAACAGTTAAGCTCCGATCACGCCAACGAAAAACATACGTAGTTATTTAACTATTGGGTATGTATGGTGTGCCCTTTAACATACTATTCGACCATGATCCGAAGCAGGCAATGGTGGTCAGACGCTAAGAATTCTGCCTGTATCCAGTGTAATACAGTTGCAAGACCATGTCTCCAAACTGCATCTACTGAGCGCGCTTGCATCTGTCAGAGCTACATACAAGTTGTGGTACCAAGCTATACATCTATACCATACATGCGTTAGTGTCATCGGAATTCAGCTGCAACATTATAGAGGGCAAACACATTGTTATCTATTTATATACTATACTTATTAATCATATTGTTGTGATAATGCTTTTTATAGTATACTTGGTTTTACTGATTCACATCAATGTCCTGACAATTCTTTAATAGATTTTTGCACTATGCAAGTATTCTATAAACTACTAAACTATTTTTCTAATATTTCCAGGATTGCTCATTATCTTGATCTATTATTGTTACATCTTTGAATTCTCTATATTTGTGAAGAAACATCAAGATTAATTCGGAAGATAAAATCTTCTTGCTTCGACTTGCGAGTTATGTTTGAAATGATACCTTGTTGTGCCATTTTATGCGATTCCTGCATGATAATAAGTTATTAAAAATAAATTATGTATAGAAGAGTCCGTACCTGCTTGCAAATGCCTTTTTAGCAACATCGGTTTTACGATAGCTAAGAAACCGAACTGTTACATGACTAATTTGCTTTTATCTAGTACAGTGTCAATAAAAGCACTAATAGCACTTCCAAAACAAAATGGCACTATACTTCATTATGTTTTCAATGTTACATTACCGAACAAAAAATGTGTTTCCAGCCGCAATTGAATCAGAAATGCGCCACCAAAAGGCTGCATTATCAAAACAGCGCGAAGACTACATCAAGAAAGCTAGCATCCTGAAAAAAGAACTAGACACCTTGAAAGACCAACGCAACGAACTCCGAGGTGACGCGAAAAGGTCTCCGAGCCCGGATACGAAGAGGTTTTTAAAAGAAAACACCAAGTTACAGGTTTGGTTTCTGATGCAAATAACAAATACTATATTGGATTCAATGTATAGCTCTAATTCTAAGTGTCCGGCTAGCTTAGTATTTGAATATGTAATACCTAGCGTAATGCATTATTTATAGTTGGAGATTCAAAACAAGCTGAAGACAATCTACAATGTGGTGGACATGCTGAATGGGATCATCGGTGAAGACGCTCCGCTGGAGGTGCCCGATTCTGAAGACACAGCCGACCGTCCATCCAAACGGAAATCTAGGTTCGTTTTACCCGTTATCTTCCTTTTTCTTCCACTTACAACTAATACTTTACGGAAGTTTATTTCTAGATGTATTTAATGCTTATTGTATTGTATTGTATTATATTTATCTTAAGTTTTTAGAGATAAACTTCTATGCTAACGGTATATTGTGATATAGGATTGTGTGTATAAAGCAAAATATTTTTAGTTTTTATAAATTTTCCCCTTAAACCAGGATGCACAGCTTTCGCGAGAAAAAGAGAGCTATTCGCTTTGAGATGTTTAGTGAACAAGCTTAGACAAGAAGATAGAAGAATACAGTTACAGGGTATTGTGAAATATTTACCGAAGTCAAATTCATTACTCAAATTTGGCTGGCCAATTAAGCAGATGGATGGATAAATGAGTATGTAGTAATGGTAGAAATGAGGTACAATGCCGTATGCAGGAAATGGTATTATTTTGTCTCATTCGCAAGTACCCGTCGCGCCATTCTTATGTTTTGCTTTCACTCTATAAACGCGCAACCCGCAGCTAGTTTTAACTACAATCGCATTAAGATTGGCACGATCTGTACTTGCTCTAATTTGGGAATTCATTTTATAAGATTTATGCTTAAATGTTTGATAGCTATTTTAGTTTTTGTGTATATGATATTTTTATGTTACAATTTTTGTAAGTCTAAAACGTGTTTTATAATTATAATTTTTATTCCAAATCGATGTCAGAAGATCTTACCTTGGCTTTCTTTTTGTAACACGTAAATTATCAATAAAATATTATGTAAAAATGTCCTGTCTATGTATTTTTTTATTATTATGGTTATTGAACTTGTATATATATGTTGTAAAAAAAAGTATTATATGAAAAATTACGGCCTATTTGTGCAGTTTTATTGCCTAATTTTAAAATGTTACCTTAAAGATGCTGAACAAAATCGCTTATTATCGGATTCGCTCGGATTGGCTAAGCTATACAGAAGTGAATAGAAAACTATCGAATATCGTTAAATATCTGTGAATTTAAGCAAAATCATTAAGCGCGAGAAAAAACAAACTTCATGAGTACCTATGTATCGCCTTAATGTGTCTTTTTATTTATTCGGTAAATAAAATAGTTTTGCATCAGACCGCAGGCGTTTTATTTCATTAATTCTATTATTTGTATCATTATTTCTATATAATTAGTAATAAAAAAGTTGGATAGGATTAACAATTAATTTTTGTAACGAAGGTGTACTTTTGCAACATTGATAATGACAGGATTCTGCCATTGCCACCACTAATTTAAATGTTGGTATGTCTCTAAGATAGCTGGTATGAAACAACAGTGCATACACAGAACTGGCGAAACTACTAAGATTGCTTACAATACCTACACGTACAAATTTTGCGTACTGGGTGCATTAATTTGTCGACAAGCTAACGTGTCGCTTATTTTTCTTCAGTATTTAGCGTCAACACTAAATTGGCACAACTAAGATGCCCTGAACTTCTCGTGAGACTTATGTTAGAAAGTAATGCAATTATATTAGAATCACTTTAGTTAGTGTTGAATACAATCGGGGGCATTATTTGGGTATTACGAATGAATTATCGAAACATTTAAGAAACATGTGCGAATGACAAATGGTTCGATTTTTTTTTTCTTTAAAAAAGACATTGCCCGCACTTGGGTACAGCAACCCCGGAGTCGCGGGGTTCTATACAAACAATAGATGGACACAAATTACATTTAGACTCAGAGCAACTATTTATGGGTCACAGAAATGATTGTCCGTATTAATAATAAATAAATAATAGTTCTACGATGAGAAATTCGAACAATATTAGTCGTATTTTAACAAACATTCAATGAGCGCTATTACATACAGTCGTGGTCAACTAATTAGGGACATTCAAGATAGTGAAGGGCTATAACCGGTTATGTACATATAAATATACAACCCTATTGATTTCTCAGCACCTATTATTTGCATAATGTGGTCCGATTATTATGTTATAAATGGCTGTAAATAAAAGATTAAATTAATAGAAAAAGTATTTAATATCAAAGATTAAACATGTATTAAATATTAAGGTACAATTCTGTAGTGGACATTTAATTAAGGACAGTAAAGTATAATGAAAAATACAGTTAAACAAAACTTATAATCTGCAGTTTTATAATATCTTTAACAGCTCCATTTTATTACGTGTAAAATCAGTACCCAGTACCAAAACCTTTGTTAGTAATTACCGCTTGAAACCGATGTGGCATAGACATTATCAGTTGCTGACATGTTTCGACAGGAATGTTTGCCCATGCCTCACAAAAAACTTCAAGAAGTTCATCCAAATTTGTAAGTGTAGCTGTTAAAGATATTATAACACTGCAGATTATAAGTTTTGTTTAACTGTATTTTTCATTATACTTTACTGCCCTTAATTAGTTAAATGTCCAGTACAGAATTGTACCTTAATATTTAATACATGTTTAATCTTTGATATTAAATACTTTTTCCATTTATTTAATCTTTTATTTACAGCCATTTATAGCATAATAATCGGACCACATTATGCAAATAATAGGTGCTGAGAAATCAATAGGGTTTTATATTTATATGTACATAACCGGTTATAGCCCTTCACTATCTTGAATGTCCCTAATTAGTTGACCACGACTGTATATCGAGTTGATGTTTCTAAATTGTTTGAAATAATTGCGTTGATAGCATAGATAGCATAACTTTGTTCTTATTTGTGGATTATGGTGAGCAATAAATAAATTATATATTTTTTAACGTTTTTACAAAAACCACCTTTCCTTACACTCTGCAATTCTCAGTTTATTAATACGGGCCGTGTTCAACTTGGCGAGAGGTGAAACCGTCTAACAAGCTCTTAACCTGAACTTAGTTACTGACGTGAACATACATTGATTTTTAGGGATATTTTGTGTTATGCTAATATGTTAAGACTAACTTGTCTACATTTTTGAATGTGAATCAAATCGGCAAGATTTGATACGATAAGTTAAATGTGTTTTGCATATATTTAGTCTTTCCAACGTCCTTCAAACGCGGGCCGCTCTTCCGAATTAGGATCGGGAGGTCATTTTATGACGGCAATACAAATTAATATGTTTATAGTGACGGTAGTCCTAAAATTATTTAGTAATAAATAAATGATGTAGGTACTTATTTCATCATTTATTTATATCTATGGTTTTTACAAAATCCCGTTCGGTTATAAATATCCATTTAACAAATATGAAAATTTATTTTACCAATGAATAAGCTCGCTGTTCAGTTTGTTCCGGATTAAATCAATTTTATTATTTGTATACTAATATCGTTCAGGAATTGAATTAGTTTCTCCACCAAGTATTGATATTGTGATAACACAGGTCATTCCGTAAATATAGATATTATATAATTTTTTATAATTATTATTGTTTCCTTTGTTTTATATAAGTATGTAATTTTCAGATCTCCTTCGAATAGTAGTAACAAATTCAACTATGTATACTACGATCCTGAGATGCATTGGTGTAGAGTCTGCAACGAATTCCCGCCTACTGCTAAGGATTATTTGAACCATCTGCACTCTCCTGCGCATCAAAAGTAAGTTCCATATTAATCCATTTGCTACTACTGCAATGCATCGTCCGTTTAGCGGTACGATTTTAACTGCAGATCCCGGATTCGAATCTCGGGTTTGGCCAAAATGTGATACTGAGATTATTCTGTTACGAATAGTTCTTAGTATAAGCTCCGAAGGCCTTGGAGAGCACGTAAAGCCGTCGGTCATGTACCTGACTTTCGAATCGTGTCAGCTTTCCGTCCCATTGTATCTTGAAAGTCTCTATTGAGATTGGGCGCTATGGCCGAAATGCGACCAGAAAAACATTATTATTTATTAATATTAGTATCTCATGCTATACCTATAAGTATGGGGCGTCGTCGGTCAGCACGGATAGTTAAGGCTACCTACTTGCGACAACTGCACGATACAAAGGATTAAAGAAAGAAAGAAAAGAAAATTTATTGCTAACATTGAAAGAAACACTTTACACACAAATACATATAGGTCTTGTCAATAAAAAGAAAAAGTTTATATTCAAGTGGGTGCATGTGTCTGTCAGTGTGTAGATGAATATTTCATAATAGTGTCGTTCGTCTTCGATCATCATAACGAATAGTCTTAGTCTTAACAAAAGTAATTACCAACCCCAATACCAAAAAACTTGTGTGTACTTATGTACACGCGTTAGAAGTTATACTTCTTTGGCGTATGGAAAAAAAATTACTAAAATGCAGTAGTGATTAACGATAAATATTAAAATTAATCAAAAAGATTTTATTTAAATAAAAATACTAGAATATACAACTTGAACGTAGTTATCAATTTTCATACCACCTAGAACTAACTTCATGCTGTTAAATTTAGGAGTCAGTGTGCGCGCGCATCGTAAAAATTCACTTTCATCTAGAACTAATTTCATGCTGTTAAATTTAGGTGTCGGTGTGCGCGCGCATCGTAAAAATTCACTCATCATTTTTCTCCATCGCGCCAAAAGAAGTCCCAAGGAGCACTTAGGCGTTACCGACATCAAATATGCAGCATTTATAGAACTTAGAGTTCTTTTGGAGACGTACAAGGGTGTCAAGAAAAGATTCTATATTTATAAGGTTGATTTACCAGTTATTATACAGCTCAAGCTGTACTAAATCTTTATAAAAGAATCCGCGTAAACTAAAGGTGTTAAAACGGAATATTAAAACCCTACTTTAAAACTTTAAGAATTTTTGACACTTTAGGCTAATGTTTATTATTCAAGCTGCACAGAGGCTGTATTTTGCATGTGATCACTTACTTACTACAGCTTTATGTGTTAATATGGTATCACTCTATACTTGATTCTGTTTAATGGTATATGCAAACTCCTTTATAAAACTTATTATTATTGCGTAATTATACACCCTTGTAAGTGTTAGAGTTTTATGACTTCTGACAAATATGATGTTAAAACACTATAATAATAAATTAATTCTATAGCACAGCTTTAGTCTGTTTTATTGTCAGTCGTCTATCTTTGCAATAGTAAATAAACGTGTAATTCTGGATTAAAATATGTGGAAAAAAGGAAAAAGGTCCGGTGGAGTCAAAAGGAAGATTAAAAGAGAATATAAAAATATAACAAATTACCAACCAAATGAAACTAGTGATACTGAGTCGTCATTTATAGAGAATGAAAAGAATGTAGTCATGAATCGAACAATCTACAGTCAAGCGCCACTTCAGTCGACGTCTTACGAAGGTTCCGCAGCAAAAACGTCAAACATTGATATTGAAAGTGAAAATTTAATAAAACCTTGGGAAACTGATAATGACATATTTTCATGCAGCAGTACAAGTAAAGAAGACGAATTTTCAGAAAATTTACTGTTCCGTCGTAAAATTAAGGAATGGGCTATAGAAAGGAATATATCTCAAAAAGCTCTTAGTGATTTAGCAACAATACTAAATTCTAGATTTCCGGGAATATTACCACGGGACGCTAGAGCAATTATAGGTACTGTCAAACAAATACATAATATCAAGACTATAGAACAAGGAGAATACTGGCATAATGGCCTCACTAAATCTCTAAAGAAAGCATTGGAAAACTGGGTAGATGTTCCAAACAAAGTAAAATTAAATTTCAATTTCGACGGTCTCCCAATATTTAAAAGCTCCAATAAAGAATTTTGGCCAATTTTATGTAATATATTTGAAAGACCTGATATAGAGCCATTTGTTATTGGTATCTATTTTGGAGTTGGAAAACCAAAAGAAATTGATCAATATTTAGATGATTTTGTAAAAGAAATAGGAAATTTAATTAAAGAAGGAATTTATATCGAAGATAGAAAAATATCTATTGAAATTAGATGTTTTATATGTGATTCTCCAGCGAGAGCTTACATTAAAGGTACTTAAAGTATATAAAAACTTATAACAAACTACGGATTTAGCCTATTTAAAAAAATCACATACCTAGTAGGCTTAGTGATTTTATAATTTTCTAAGACTTACGTTTTCGCGGGAGAGTATAAAGGTGATATGCACAGTTTGAAATTTACTTTTCGTTTTTACGCAATCGGTTTGCTATACTATACCAAATGTGGTTATATAAAATTATAAATGTGGCTTCATTCGTAGTTTCATTCAACCATAATTCGACTAAAATAATTCTTGTAATATTTAACTTTCAGGTGTATGTAACTTTAATGCAAAACATGGTTGCTTAAAATGTGTCACAGTAGGAGAATACTCACACTTATCACATACAGTGACATTTCCTGAAACTATTTGCCGCCCTAGAACAGATAAAGAATTTCGAGAAAAAAGTATGGGCCTCACCATAAAAAAGATTCTCCTCTACTGAAGTTGCCTGTTGATATGATACAAGACTTCCCGGTAGCAGATTCTCTACACCTCGTGGATTTGGGAATAATGAAGCGGCTATTAGTTGGTTGGCGTAACGGTAATTTTGGAAAATATATTACCAAATGGAGTGCCAGAGATACCGAAACAGTTTCAAATTTTCTTATTAAACGCAAATTGCCATCTGAAATTCATAGGTCAGTAAGAGGATTAGACTGTATTTCTTATTGGAAAGCATCAGAATATAGATCTTTTTTACTTTATTTGAGCATTGTAATACTTCCAGACGCATTACAACACGATGCATTTTCAAATTTTCCTGGCATTTTTTTGTGGTATTACAATATGCTCTAGCAAAAACTATAATCATTTTCTGCCATTGGCAAAAGAGCTTCTAAAATATTTTGTTGAGCATTATAAAGACTTTTATGGATCAGATTATATAACTAGCAATGTCCATAATGTAGTGCATCTCACAGATGAAGTACAGCAATTTGGTCCACTTCATACATTTAGTGCTTATCCTTTTGAAAACAAGCTGTATTTGTTAAAAAGGATGCTAAGGCATGGCAACAAACCTCTTGCTCAAGTAGCAAAAAGATTGAGTGAAAATTCAGGATTAGAAATGAGCAAGAGCAGACAAAATCAGCAAATCACATATGTTGAACCCTTTGTTACTACCAATAGCAGAAAACTAAATATACTACATTTAAAAGATTTTAAAATTTCTTTGAAACCACAGGATAAATATTTTATATGTTACAATAGTGACATTTTGGAAGTGAAAAAAATAGAAACCGTTGTTAGCAGTGAAATAAAGATAATTGGCTATAAAATTACTGGCTTAATCGACGTTTTTGAAGAACCAATTAAATCATCATACTTAAACATATTCAAAGCCAAATTATCTACTATCAAGCGGACAGAAACCGTAGTTAGTTCTAAAGATATAAAATCTAAATTAGTATGTACTGAACACAAAAATTACTTATACTTTATACCCCTTTTGCATACAGTTTAAATTAATTAAATTTAAGTTTAAAAGAGAAATAAAACACTTTGGAATCAAGAAAATGTGTTTTTATTTTTATTCTTTGCAAAACCCGCAGATGTTCAAAGAACTATAAACATACACCACTGGACATAATTTGGTGTCTTATGGACAATCACAGTCACGAGATTACGTGTTTTGTTCTTAAATGCTAACTTATCTATAAAACACTGTCGCATGGACATACTAAATAGTTTCTACTTACTTACTAGATAGGCAATAAAAACAATCACATAGGTAATTTGGTGTCTTACGGACAATATAATTATCACAGTCACGAGATTACGTGTTTTCTTCTTATATGCTAACTTATCTATAAAACACTGTCGCATGGACATAATCAAATAGTTTCTTTTTTATACTTACTTACTAGGTAGGCAATAAAAATTTAACAGTCACATAATTTGGTGTCTTAAGGACAATCACAGTCACGAGATTACGTAGTTTCTTCTTAAATGCTAACTTATATTATTACACTGTTGCACGGACAATCATGGTCCTTTAAATTTTTACATATTGAGTTATTAGATAGGCAACAAAATCACAGTCACGAGATTACGTGTTTTTATAAATGCTAAGAGTATCCGCATAATACACACCCCACCTGCAGATTCAGTTTCTGCAATCAACACCTGTCGTTAGCCAAGTAAGATTTAAATGTAGTTTGTAAACGTAAGCACTCTTAGAAAGCTAGGTAACCAAAAAAGAAACAAGTTTTTATGATAAACTAAGATTGGGTTAAGTTAATAAAATAAAATTATTAACGATAACATTGCCCGATAAGATAAATGAAAATTTAGTTATTAAGATAGAGATTTTTTTCTGATGGGTGATCTAACAAAGGGACTCTTCCTTTTCCTCGTCTTCTTCTCTTTCCTCTGTAACATCTTCCGTGGTATTTTTTGTTTCATTTGTAGCGTCGTCGTCTGTAACAATCATGACGCTTTCAACTTGGTTGGTGGTTTGATTTGTTTGATTGGAATTTTTAAGTGTGTCTTTTTTTGTTCTCCTACGTTTTGTTGATGTTCTTTCATTCTTGCTCAGTTTTCTCTTTACAGAATTTTTAAGAACAGTTTTAAAAAAGTTTTCATTATTTTCAATGGTATAAGTTTGGTCCCAGATATGTATCAGTTCGTAGTAAAACTTAAGGACGTTTTTATAAGCCTTTAGAGGATTTTTTACGTTATCACTACCTCTACTACCACCAGTCCAGGAACACTTGCATAAGAAATCACGAGTAAAAAACATATCTAATATTTTGTATGCACAGGTTCCACCTCCTCCATCCGATTGTGAACATATGAAAGAGTATTGCTTCAGCAGTTTATTTTTTTGCTGCTTGTCAGTTAAAAGTGATTCCAATTCTTCTAGCTCTTTAACTGAATCAATAGGTTTTATGACAAAAGTATCATTTTCAAACTCGTTGGATTTGCCCAGTGTAACCACGTCTGTATTTTTAGTATGGTCACACTTGGAAAATTCGTAATCTATTTGCACTGATAGACTTGCCAATTTGTGTAACATTTTTTTCTGGTTGTCCATTAGAACAATTATTGTTTGTGTCATATTTATTTGATTGTCTAAAATCAATTTTAGGTAATTTTCAATCTGATTCACATCAGTGTTTTGATGTATTTGTGTTGGAATTGGTGTTTCGAAATTAGTATTTTGTGTTGCCACATCAGAGTCATTTATATATTGAATAACGTATTCAGCTGCAGTTGTTGGAAGAACCGGTGTGGATGTTGTAGCTGTAGATGAAGTTAATGACTTCTCTGGTTGATTAAGTACCTGAAACCACACATAAAATGGATTAATGATGTTTTTGTCAATCGCTATGCAAACATTTTGACTTTTAGAGAGACCGTAGTCTGGATATGGAGTTGGCCCAAAATGTTAAGTAAGTATGTAGGTATACTATACATATATAAACACTCATAAAGTCACGTCTAATAGACATGCGGGGAAGGCTAACTAATAATGAAGTAACAAAATAATGCTTACCAATTGCCCAGCTAGAGTATTGTAATTACTGAAGTTAATATTACTATTTGTTGTGATTACTTCTGTCTGATTATCAAATTCGGTGTCGCTATTTTGTAGCATGAGATCTAGTTCTCGTGTTGCTTCGTCGTATGATGATAATAATTGTCTTTTGACACAGCAATGTGAAGAAGACCAATTATCTACAGGCTGCGAATATTCGTCCTTGACCAATTTATTGATATCTAATCGCTTTTTTGGCCATCTTAAAATACCATTAGACTCCCAAAAACTAGGTATAATGCACAGTCGTTTTTGGCCTTTTTCTATTGTTTCAATTATTTTGAACAGCATATTTTCCTGAAAAAAATTGAAAAACATATGAAAAAAAATAGGCACACAACACCACACACTATAAAAGCACTACTGCACATAGTTCTTAGTAAAATATTTTTTTTGAAACGAACTACCGTTTTCTAACGCTTTGTTTTGTTTTTGACCTATCTACGAGTTTTACGACGTGGCAAACAAAGGATCGAAAAGAACAAATAAATGCGTGCACGCTGTCCAGGCACTATCTATAAACTAATCGCGTTGCTTGTAATGTGACGCTGCTGTCTCGCTCTGTGTGTGTGTGTGTTCATGGACGATGTTACCTACACGGTTGTTTGTTTACAAGTAATGTGTCTATCAGTAGGTGCGTCGTCTGTTGATTCTATCAAACTGCTTTAATTTGCCTTCGGCATATAACACACTTAAAAAACACGTTGTGTAAGCCGCGAGCGATGTAAACGGCGAAATCTAACAATTGCTATGGTTTTTCATTTTGAATACGTATCCCCAATGAGCTGTACAATTTATGTTTTGAAAACTGATATACAGCCTAAATATTAAAAATATTCTAATATAATGCCTATTTAAAGGCAATAGCTGTACAATGGAATCTAAAAACTGCGTAGTAAAGCTACAGGACCTATAATACCCTCCAGATATACTTTAGGCTGTTTAATATTTATCGCCATTTTTGAATAAACAAAAACAAAACAAAAACAAAACATAATACAAATCAAACGATTTTTACAATAGCTACAGCTGCTATCGTAATTTTACAGCTAAAATAATGAGTGTACTCTAATATTATGCAGTATTTTCAAGCATATTATATTATTCTAACCTCAAAACCATAAACTTACTTACCCGTTTTAGTTATATTTTTTACTTAATCTTGATTATATTGGGGGCGCGTGAATATTTTGACACAAAACTATACACAATTTCACAACAAAATTAAATCGGCTCGTCGAATCTACAAATTATCACACAGAAAGTCCAAGATCATATATTACTTGATTTATAATTTTGCATGAAATATTAATCGTTCGCCATTTATGTATCTAAAATAGAAATAGTTGACAAGTTTCACAAATTTTCCATTTGTGATTCTCTTAAAAAACCGATTAAGAACCGTTATCTTTTAAAGACATTTATAAGAAGATAACTATATTCCTGTGGTTTCCTTTTACACCATACTACAGCTCCACTGCAGCTATATTACAGCCTATTTTTTACTTCTACAGCTACTGTACAGCCATAATAACGCATTAGGCTGTATAAGAATGGGCCCAATTTTTACTTATAAGGGCTGTATAAGCGCTGATACAGCCCTTGTACAGCCTCACTATACAGCCTGTGGTATAAAAATAAACTAAAATACAGCTTTTATACAGCTTGTGGTGCTCCTTGGGGTATAACTTCGAAAACAAATGTTACCACTACCTAAACTACCTGATAACAATGTAACCAATAAGTTTCCCGGTCTGGAATGTAGCAGGTGTAATAAAATAATCCACGCAACCAGTGAATCTGCTCAACTAACGACGAAGCAGCTAGCAGCTCTCCGGAACACAGATAGGCTGGAATGGAGTTTCGAAGGTCTTGCTAGCACCATCCGAATGTCTTCTTTTTTATTTCTGATGATACAGATGAAGCTTCTAACATCTGACGTGAGGAGCGAACATAGTCTGACATAGTAACGGGTAACACACGTAATTAAACGTTATAATGCAAACATTACAAGAGAGGCCTCATGTCTGGCCAAAATTTAAATATGGCATCCAGCCCAAATGAAATATTTTAAAGTAGGTATTTTTTGCAGGATGGCGGCAGCACATATGGAAGCGCCGTGGCATACAGTTACGGGAGTTAATGAGGGGTTCCCCAATGTGACTTCCGCACCTACTAAACGCACTCCCATCAAAGGTAATTCAAATAAATATATTCTTTCTTAAAACTTATGGTCAACGCGACATATGTCCCTGCAATAAGGGGTCGTAATGTAATATTAAGGGATAGCAAACCTAACCCATAATCGTACAAGGTTATAACAGTTATCACCTCATTTTAAACTCTATTGTGTTGTAATAACATCTTAAACCAACGAATTATGAACATACACTGACCAATTAAGGGTTACATATAGTAAACCTAACCCATAATCGTATAATGGTATAATAGTTATCACCTCATTTTAAACTCTATTGTGTTGTAATAAGATCTTAAACCAACGAATTATGAACATACTCTGACCAATAAAGGGTTAAATATAATAAACCTAACCCATAATCGTACAATGGTATAATAGTTATCATACATACATACATACATAGACTCACGCCTGTTTCCCAGAGGGGTAGGCAGAGACAACGGATTTCCATTTGTCAAGATCTTTGCACACGTCTTTTGCATCGATTACTGTCATTATATTCTTCATACATGCTCGCCGGTTTAGGGTACTTCTGACCTGCCCTTTCTTGAGAACGTCTCCGATTTGGTCAGAGAATGTTCGACGTGGTCTACCCCTTCCGGTTGCTCCATTCACACAGGCCAGGTATACTTCTTTGGTCAATCTTCTTTCATTCATCCTCTCTAAATGGCCAAACCATCTCAGCATTCCTTTTTCAATCTTTGTGACTACATCTTCTTTCACACCACAACGCTCTCTTACATCAGTATTTCGAATTCTGTCTCTCAAAGTCACACCAAACATACTTCTCAGAGATCTCATTTCCACTGCATTTATTTTACTTTCATTATTTTTCTGCCATACCCAACTTTCACTTCCATACATTAAAGTTGGCACTAACACTCCATCGTGCCTTCTTTGAGACTTGCCAGCTAATAGTTAATATGATAATAGTTATCACCTCATTTTAAACTCTCTTTTGTTGTAAAAAGAGCTTAAACCAACGAATTATGAACATACACTGACCAATTAAGGGATAGCAAACCTAACCCATAATCGTACAATGGTATAATAGTTATCATCACCTTATTTTAAACTCTATTGTGTTGTAATAAGAGCTGAAACCAATGATATATGGATCTACGCTACGTCCGATTAAGGTTTAATATACTGGATGCCAATTTGCCACTCTATTTTCTCTATATACGGCTTACAGGTTAAGTCGACCTAGATCCTTTAAGAGGTTGTAGTTTCTATAATTTCTGACTGATTTGTCTATAAAACACCATACCCCAAACTTAACTGTTTTCAAAATACTGGACTTTGAAGGTTTTTTGAGATAAAATCGGTTTTATGACTATTGGCCTATATTTTTTTGAGGGTTTTGCCTCTAACTGCGTGTGTTTGCAATTTTTGTGTAGTAGATAAGTTGTTTTATTATTCTCAACACTAAAATAGCAGTTCACTGAACTGACTGGGTCGTAGTAGACGATTGATAGTTATAAATTGAAATAAATTCGTCAAAAAATATTTTTTCTTTCTGAAATAATAAAAGAAAAGTCTATGACAGTTATGCTGCAGATGTGCTTAAAAATATCTACATTTCATCAGCTATCCAACAAGGTATAACAAGCTAGGTTATTATCAGAATTCTTAGTAAAAAACTTCGATGAAAGGCTCTCGGGTAGTAGTAAAGATAACAGTACTAATTTATCACGGGTCAGAAAACAAAATAAAACAATCCAAATAGGTACAAAATGACATCTATTACTGCTATTTTTACAGAAAGTCATGATTCATGTTCCACATGGCCGCCTCTGTTTCGCACACATATTCTCATTCTGTGTCTTAATCCACTCTTTACTACACCAGTTGTTAAACCCCTTCTTATTTCATTTGCCGCATCGATTATTCTCTGTCTCAAAACATCAACAGATGTGATTGGATTAGGTTCGTTGTACACCAAACTCTTCATGTGTCCCCACACATAAAAATCCATGGGGGTCAGGTCTGGACTTCTAGCTGGCCACGGTATGGGTCCACCTCTTCCGATCCACTTATTAGGATAATTAGTGTCTAGCCATTCTCTGACACTTCTCCTGTAGTGTGCAGGACAACCGTCATGTTGAAACCACATATCACGAATGAGATAGAGTGGTACGTCGTCTAGTAAGTCGGATAAATCTTCTCTTAAAAAGTTTTCATAATGTTCTCCATTTAAATTGTCGGGAAGAAAGTAAGGCCCAATCAAATGGTTTGATATGATTCCCATCCATACATTCAAACTGAATCGTCTTTGTGATGCCTTTGGCCACTTCTTATTGGGATTTCTTTGAACTTTTGGGGCCCAATAATGAACATTGTGGTAATTGGTTATGCCGTCTTTATCAAATTTGGACTCGTCTGTCCACAAGATCTTTTTAAAAAATGATGGATCTTCTAAATCTGCATTGAGCATGAATCTGCAGAAATCCAACCTCCTCACAGGATCTCCTTCTTCGATGGTGTGTACCGGCGTGTAATGATAAGGATAGAGGCCGGCAGTATTCACCGTAAACCATACTTTCCACTGCGAGAGTCCAAGTTCTCGGGCAACAATATTGGTCGAAGTAGTTGGATCCAATCTAAACCGTCGAACTATTTCATTGTCTTGCTCTTCATCATCATCATTGACACGTGGTCTACCCAAGTCTGTTCGTCGCCTCGAAACAGAGCCAGTCTCTCGAAGTCGTCGGTAAACTCCGTCAAAGACACTAACATCCGGTACTCGGCGGCCTGGGTAACGTGATATGTATTCATCACGAGCTCGTGCGGATACACAATTGCAGTACCCATAACAAATCAAAATATCAGCATATTCCTCGTTCGTGTAGGTCGTCATCTTCAACAGTTTATTTATTTATTTATTTATTTATTTATTTACGGCACTCCAACGACTTATTCACTAAAACATTTTAGGGGTACAATATCAAACTTAAACTCTAGAGTGAATTTGCCACTTAAAGGTGTGCACAGCACTTGCAATATTTCCAAGTTTTGTAATGTATATAAAAAAAAAACTACATGAAAAACAGATTTGTAACATAAGAGCAAAAGAACACACAAATCTACTTCCAAATCAGAAGCACAAATCAATAGTCCAGTTTGCAAGCACAGTCACGATTTGAAAGAAACAGTCCAGAAATCCAAGCCAAGTCGAATGAAAAACCAAGAGCACTAAGAATCGCATCTACTACAGACGAATCGCGTAAGCAGACTAACCAAACAATAACAACAAAATGGCTGTGGTTTTTTTTTCTCGCTCACACCTAATTACATTGTATGATATCTCGCTTGCACGCACCGCAGTCCCATGAAGAACAATAGGCGCAACAAGTAACGCAAGGAAACACGTTATCTTTACTACTACTACTACCCGAGAGCCTTTCATCGAAGTTTTTTTCTAAGAATTATAATAATACCCTAGCTTGTTATACCTTGTTGGATAGCTGATGAAATGTAGATATTTTTAAGCACATCTGCAGCATAACTGTCATAGACTTTTTTTTTATTATTACAGAAAGAAAAATTATTTTTTACGAATTTATTTCAATTTATAACTATCAATCGTCTACTACGACCCAGTCAGTTCAGTGAACTGCTATTTTAGTGTTGAGAATAATAAAGCAACTTATCTACTACACAAAATCGGAAACACAAATAAATTAGAGGCAAAAAACCCAAAAAAATATAGGCCAATAGATGTAAAACCGTTTTTTTTTTCAAAAAAGCTTCAAAGTCCAATATCTTGAAAACGGTTAAGTTTGGGGTACGGTGTTTCATAGACAAATCAGTCGGGAATTATGGAAACTATCACCTCTTAAAGGATCTAGGTCGACTTAACCTGTAACCCTGTATACTTCTTGACTCTCCAAGCTAGAGCTTAGAGAGAGAAGGGAGCTCAGTAGGATAGAGATCCTACTGAGCTCCCTTCTTCCAATATCTAGCTTCCAATCATAATAAAATCTCCGTTCATCTTTTAGGCGTCTTTTACGATGCCCTTCTCACCGGACTAACTTCCTCCATTCTTCCTTTTTTGTACAATTTATTGTTCTTTGGAAATCAGAATGGCTAAGATTCGTTTTACATAAAAAAATAACTGTAATCACATTCTTAAAAAAATAACATTAAAGTTTATCATAGTAAATCTCCATTATCATGTATTGATATTATAGTATATAGTTCGCAATTGTACAGCTTTGTGCAATAAGCATAAATAAATAATGAAATTTTTGTGTGGTGACGGCATATAATGTCATCACTTCGGAAATGTATAGCTTGATGTGTAGCCGTGTGTACCATTCACTAAAGCCAGGTATACTTCTTTTGTCAACCTTCTACAACATTTATCTATCAACGTATTTGAACTTTTTCGATAAAAAGCAATGATTTACCTAATGAGTTTTAAATTTCAGGACACAATTATCTACAACACATATTAGCCATTTTAAACACTGCCTTTTGAAACACATAAATATGTAGTTATTTTTTTATAATTATATACTTTTTATTCATATTAAGGTCTACAATTCTTCGTGCCTTCGACTGCGTGGTACTGCAAACTGTGCGACCAGTTCATTGGAGACTTGCACTGTGCATCTGCTCACTTGAAATCAGTCGTTCATTCCAAAAACTACACCGTAAGTATCCTACCTCATCCATATCAATTGCATCCGGTCATTCCATTGTCTTTTTTCGCCCAGGGTTGCATTGGCGTGCCGTGTTTTATATATAACGTATGAGAATAACTCCTCAATCAAATAGCACTGTAATCAAATGGGGTCAATAACTTTTAGTTGACGAGCGATTACTTATGGTCTTTTTTTATTTTTATTTAAGGAGTCTTATTCAAACATGACTACGCCAACTACACCTTTGGGCTGTCTTCTAACTACTACTTAAAAATATATAACACTAGCTCTGCCCCGCGGTTTTACCCGCGATAAACATTATAAATAATAGCCTATGTGTATTCGGATATATAAGTTATATACTACAAAGTTCCATCAAAATACGTACTGTATCTCAAAAATTGGAAATCATAAATTTAATCGTCCGGCGGGTCTCGAACCTGCACCATCTACCAATCCGGGGTAGGCGCTCTGCGTTAAGCTACGAACGATACACGCTGGCAGATCAAATTTAGGATTCCCTTGCTAACACCCTTCCGGAGGATGTAGGTATTATCTATCGATGTTGTTTTCTAGAAACATGGCCGACTGATAATTATGTTCACAGGTGCATGTGAAAGATCATATCATATTGATAATACCTTCCAAATTATAAAATTTTATTTTAATGGCATTATTCGCAATGCAAAGCATTTATCTAATCTCAAAAATGGGAAATCATAAATTTAATCGTCCGGCGGGTCTCGAACCTGCACCATCTACAAATCCGGGGTAGGCGCTCTGCGTTAAGCTACGAAGGATACACGCTGGCAGATCAAATTTAGGATTTTTTTTTTAGATTAGATAAATGCATTGCATTGCGAATAATGCCATAAAAATAAAATTTAATAATCCGTACTGTAGTTTTTGCGTAAAGAAGTAACAAACATTCGCCTTTATAATATTAGTGTGATAAATCACTATGAGCGACGTTTTATTTCAGCAACGTCCGATAATGGAAATGTTAAAATAATATTGCAACATCCAACGTCATTGAAATTTACAGAGGTTCTTATAAAAAATCTTGAATTAATTTATTATACTAATGTCAGTTATTTAAATACTTAATTTACCTTATGTCCAAAATAATTGCTTAATGAGTTTTTTTATTATTTGCAATCCAAAAGGCAATGGGCTCTACCTCTCTTTAATTTTTTTAATTCCATATTGTCATAATTTTCTGTCAATTTAATTTTATGTCGTTTTAATATTAATATGTATTCTTTGTGATTATTTTATTCCATATTATCATTTCGATTTTTATTTGAATAGGTACTTGTACTATGGGTTTCAATGCCTGACATAAAGGTATTTATTTATTTGTATAATTATTTAACCATCGTCACTTAACCAATTACTCTACCTTTGCAGAACTTCGTGGAGCAAAACCCACATTGGGAAACCGACTGGATGTCAGATCGGCAAAAAGCTTTCGAGAAATCCCGAGCGAACAAGGTAAAGACCGAAGAAAAGCCACAATACACCGCTCATACAATCACCTTTAACAAAGATGGCTTCCACACCAAACGTAAAGATAGCCCCCCACCTCTGGATGAAGCGAAGAAGAGGAAGAAGAAAGAAGATAAGAAAAAGAAAATGAAGAAGAAGAAAGATAGCAGTTCTTCGTCCAATGATTCTAGCAGTAGTTCGGATAGTAAGGCGTCGAAGAAAAAGAAAATTAAAGGTGAATACATAACCCTTTGTGCACTTCTTTTTACACCCGGAGATGGCGAATATGCAGACGGTCCACCATCACCGTTATCCCCCCCAGGACAAATCTTTGTGTAATGAGCACAATTTTTTTTAAATAATAATGAATATATTCTGGGACTACACACGGCCATCTGATTCCAAGCTAAACAGAGCTTGTACTATGTAAAACCAGATAACTGATATACTACATATACTACTTTTCTGTTGTTAATACATGCTTATATAGATACTCAGGACAAACAGACTGAGATGTTCATGCACACATAAATCGAACTCACGACCGGCGTGAAAAGCAAGCATTTGCCAACCACACAACTGGCCCATCATGTGTTCTGTGTCTGGGAGTAATTTATCTATAATTACATTTGTTTATAAATATATAAGAATTTTTATCAGTTGTCTGGTTGCCATAGCACAGGCTCTGCCTACTTTACGATCAGATGACAGTGTGTTGTCCCAAGGTATTTATTTATTAATTTATTTTTTCCAGCTAAAAAGCAGAGGGAGGCTAGTAAAACCAAATTTGACGTGAGAGACGACAAGAGCCTCACAGAATGGATGTCCAACATACAAATGGATAGACTCAATGCGAACGACAGGAAGTTGCTAGATTCTCTCAAGAGCAGGTAAGTTTTTTAGTAAAGTTACTTTACCACTTAATAAAGAAAGTACAAAAGGTTCACTATAAGTTATAGCTATTAAATAAATAGCGTCTCTAGCGTACTAATTAAATAGACTTCTTTTTAATAGCATTATTCGCTTCTAAAAATTTACATTGCCATCTCAATTACTAATTCAGCCACAATTAATAATAATATATAGGGACAATGTCACACAGATCATCCTAGCCCCAAACTAAGCAAAGCTTGTACTATGGGTACCAGGCGACGAATTGTTGATCTGTACTTGACGCTTTCTATAAAATATTTAGTTGATGTTGTAAAAAAATCGAATTACTTTAGGCTATCTC
The DNA here is from genome assembly GCA_951640165.1 of Pseudoips prasinana. NCBI lineage: Eukaryota > Metazoa > Arthropoda > Insecta > Lepidoptera > Nolidae > Pseudoips > Pseudoips prasinana. The sequence continues at coordinate 15,726,621 of OX621239.1, forward strand.
ATTTTCCCGTTGTTTAGTTATAAAATGAGAAGTTTGATCACGTGGCCAATAAAGAAATGTGTGGCTTAACTTATAATTTATAAAATGAGAAGTTTGATCACATGGCCAATAAAGAAATGTGTGGCTTTACTTATAATTATAAAATGAGAAGTTTGATCATGTGGCCAATAAAGAAATGTGTGGCTTCACTTATAATTTATAAAATGAGAAGTTTGATCATGTGGCCAATAAAGAAATGTGTGGCTTAACTTATAATTTATAAAATGAGAAGTTTGATCACGTGGCCAATAAAGAAATATGTGGCTTTACTTATAATTTATAAAATGAGAAGTTTGATCATGTGGCCAATAAAGAAATGTGTGGCTTAACTTATAATTTATAAAATGAGAAGTTTGATCACATGGCCAATAAAGAAATGTGTGGCTTAACTTATAATTTCTCATAAAATACAATCTAGATCGTGACGTATGATTTATTTTATATAGCAAAAAGAGGTCACATGGCTAATACTTATGGTCTGGCCATTGCGGTTTCGCCCTATCCTGGCACTTATAGATTTACATCACAGATTAAGGCTTGCCTATGGTTAAAGCCTTTTATAATTGGTTGTCGTCACTAATCAGAAAACGAACGTCATAATGGAGCTCCTAGTCACGTGGAAAGTGTAATTTGGTAATCATATAAAGTAGTGTAATGTAGACCCTTGCCTATAAAGTGATTGGGAGGGCATGGTGACGGTTTATTCTGACTCCAATCATTTAACAAAAGTCGCACTCTGAAGACTGCGAAGAGGCTTTAAACTTTGAAAAGGTTTGAACAACTATGACACACGGGTGATTTTTTTTTCTTTGTTAAAAAGACAACGCCCGTACTAGTGAATCTAAACCCTGTGTCGCGGGGTACTTTACAACCATATAATAGACGGACACAAATCACATCTAGACACTATTTATGGGTCACACAAATAATTGTCCGGCGCGGGAATCGAACCCAGGACACGACGCGGCGAGGCGACTGTCTTAGATAACCATAAACTACATGCGCATACAACAACAACTATGTATAGCTAAAACTACTTGTACTAAAATGTATTCATTATCATCATGTCAGCCGAATGACGTCCACTGGTGAACAAAAGGTTCCCCACAAAAATGGGGAGGGGGGGGGGGGGGGATGACATAATTGCTAGACGGATTGGCGATCGCAGTATGGTGTTCATAGTACATTGAGCGACGCTTTTGCCCTTTCTCTGATAGATAATCGCTCGGTTCGTCTTCTACGCCCCTCACGGTGAAGAAATAACAAACATACACTCACAAACTTTCGCCTTTATAATACTAGTGTGTTTCCACTTGTAGATGTGGTCTGAACAACTTTCAGACCACATCTACACTTTGAACCTAAAACAATTTGGAAGCCAGTTATCATTACGCCTACAATGACGCAATAAATACGGCCTTATGTAAGAAGAAGTTACAATCTATAAAAAATATTTTCTAATCCTTTTATCCTTGTAGGATAAAGAAAGATAACAACGATGATGATAAGCGGAGAGGATCTTCGGAGAGGGAAAGGGATCGCGCTATGTTCGATCTCAGGAAAAGGTAGGTGCAATTGTGTAGAGCGTAGTTATATAGATAGATAGATAGATACACTTTATTGTACATCACATAATAAAAATTTTGATATAGTTTCAATTTATGTACAATTGGCGGTCTTATCGCATAAGAGCGATTTAAATAAATAAAAATAAAATAAAAAAGGGTTTTATTCACGTAGACTTTAAAAAAGCGCTTGTAAATAGTCAGAACATGTTCGTAGTTAATATATAATTAATTTATAATTATTTCTAGGTACATATAGATATTTAGTTACCTACACGGATTGTAGGAAATAATTTACAATAAGATTTATTTTATAACAGTAGGTAGGTAACGATATTTAGCTAACTTAAATTAAGTTATTGTTTTTCAATTTAGACGTTTTGTGTCCGACTGCTGCTGCACCGTTGCAGTACGATAGCGTTTTAAAAGCGTATCTGACTGCCGTGCGTTTGTATGCTGGAGATATCACACTAATATTATAAAGGCGAAAGGGTTTGACTGTGTCAGTGTGTATGTTTGTTACTTCTTCACGTCTAAACGGCTGGAGCTATTTCAATATAATTTGGTATGGAGTTCGCTGACCCTGAATTAACACATGGGCTATAATTTTGTAAAGTTTAACGCGGGTAAAACCGCGGGGCACAGCTAGTTACAAATAGATACGAGCTGTGCCCCGCAGTTATACCTGCGGTAAACTTTAAATCTCAATTATAGCCTATAGCTGTGCCCCGCGGTTTTACCCGCGTTCAATTTTATAAATTATCACAGCTCCTTGTCCGTAGGTGATAGTTGACCCGGCCTCTTAGTAATATTCATGCAAAATTTTATGTAAATCCATGCAGTACTTTTTGAGTTTAGTCCGGACATACATACAGACATACAGACAAAAATTCTAAAACCTATATTTTTGGCTTCGATATCGAATGTAGATCACGCCCCAAGTAACCTTAAAAAAAATTTTCAATGTACAGTTTTGACTTTCCTACAATTTAATTTTATGTATAAATGTGTAATTCAGGTCTCTAAGCTATATTACTACAAAGTTTCATCAAAATCCGTCCGGTAGTTTTTGCGTGAAAGTGTAACAATCATACACACTCCCAAACTTTCGCCTTTATAATATTAGCGTGATATATTTGATATCAATATGTTATTATATCAAGCCATAGACTCAGACAAGACTCGCCCTCTGTCTTTTAAATATTTATAGAATTAAGTATACCAACCTTTTTAATACGTTTGACAGAGAAGTTGAGCGGCGCGAATCCCGTTCTCGAGAAGAGCGAGATCGGGAGCGGGACAGAGAGCGGGAGCGCGAGCGTCGCGACATATCGCGCCGCGACGCTGACCGTGATAGAACTCAAAGCCCACCCGCCACCGCTAAGAAGCCGGAGATAAAGAAGATGCCGTTTATTGGTAAGTAATATACAAGTTAGTAAGGGATTTTACATATTTAAATGTCAGTTACAATATACTCCACTAAAGATCTCACTCTTGCGTCTTACTGAACAGAGGCTCTACCGGCTAAGTCGCCGAACATCGATTTCTTAAATGGCGTTCAAATAAATAAAGGTTAAAAATGACTTAATCAGTCGTTAAATCGGCTTCCATGAACACATGTGACGTTAATAATGATCCGGACTGTCAACGTTGAAGCCGATTTAACTATTGTTTAAGTCATTTTTAACCTTTATTTATTTGAACGCCATTTAAGAAATCGATGTTCGGCGACTTAGCCGGTAGAGCCCTGATGGTAAATGAAGATGTGGTCGAAGGTGGACCGCGCGTATCCATAAGATGCCTGTTCACTCTAGCCTTGAATAAACTCATGTTGTATGAATCTGGAAACACGTCGTTAGGGAGGGTATTCCACTGCTTAGCCGTGCGTATGATGAAGGAGGAAGACCCTCCCGACGCCTGGTAGTCCGATGAAAAAAGGGGAAGGGAGGAGGGATAAGTTCACGGTGGTCAAATGATGACACTTTTACTGTTCACAAAAAAGTAATACACAATCACATTGACACGAGAGGGTTCTTTGTCAGTAGCATTCACTGTTGTACTTACGAAAGAAAGGCTCACATGAAAATAGGACCCTTTAATATTGTATTTATTTATTTTAAAATCAGTTGAGTAGTATTTAACTTAGAGAGTAAAATTTTAATAATTATTCATGGTTAGTAACATACTCTGAATAAATATAAATTTTACTCTTTATAATATTAGTTTAGATTATGGTCTGCTACTCCGCTGCGAGTATTTATAAAAATACTGACCAGAATATCAATCACTTAACAATGGCAAAATCGTGCTAGGACAACGTAAAATCTATAGATCTATACAGCTTTCCAAGGGTTTTTACATAATATTTACAGCTCGGCACGCAACAGCGTAAAATTTTAGTAATGTCAAACTAATTGCTTATTCGAAGCACATATGTAGGTAGGTTTTGAAACTTATCTTCCCTCAGTAACTTCTAACTAAACTAAATCGCCAAATCCAAAATGTCCATTCCTTTTATAATACAGTAAACAAATTAGTCTGTAAAGTTGAATATGAGTAAATCATATCTCTATCATAGGAAAAATGCCTGTTTACAAGCATCTGGGAAAGACCAAGTCGGAGGAACAAAAGAAAGACGAACAAAAGAAGAAGGACGAGGAAGAACTTTCTAAGAAGAGAAGAGAGGAAATGGACGCTGAAATACAGAAAAAGGTAATTCTTTTTTTAATGTCCAAAAGATTGGAGCTGATTTTTGGCTATTAGTAAGAATAGTCAGTCATATTTTACAATTTGATTCTTACACACATACGCACCTTACTTGACAACTACACGACACTATACGAAAACGAATAACTGCGGTGGGTATTCTGATGATGAGTAGCTGGTCAGTTTTTAGTTCTGCCTACAACATTAATTAGTTAATGTAATCAATAATTGTTAAGTTTTTGTGTAGTATTTTAGTTAGTTATATTTATGTTTACATTTATTTTATGCATGCTTTGTCACAAGACGCATTTCTCATATAAGTGAACTGTAATTGTTCTTTTCAGAATAAATGTTCTTTAAACCTAAACCTATATTTGAGGAACAATGTTTGTTCGCGCAGTTTGCCTTAGTTGGCTGGTAGGAATCGTCACTTAAGGCCCAGAATTCCAACTATAAATTAATAAATGTCTCGGGATAACGAACAATTTGCTTCCTATCCCAAAATAGGCAGAGCCTGTATAATGGCATTCTTCATACAACTAATAAACATACTAATATATTTATAAATATCATAGATAATTTAACCCAGACAGAAAAAGCAATTGTGCTAATGACACAAAGTTTTAAGAAGAAAAAATATATGACGTAAAGAGAAAATTACATTGAGCTGTATATTACCGTCACCACGAAAGTGGAACAACGTAAAAATTATAGAACGCTTTGAGATAAGATCGTGTCGAGTATGTGTGCGTTGTACGCTTCAGATGCTATATATGAATTGCTCAGTTACAGTACATTGTTATACTTTTAGTCACGTGTACGGTGCTGTATTTTTTTATTGTTATAACAAAGTATTACAAAGTTTACCTTAAATTGTATACTGTGGCAATAATTGTCTATTGATTATTCAACCTCTTATTATTATTCAGGTGGCGGAGTTTAAAGAGAAGATAGCCCAAGCTCAGTTAGAACGACAAGCGCAGGTGGAGCTGCCCCCGCCCGGCATCGCTTTGCCCACCGCGCTCGGCACGCCTGCCTACATCCCGCCGCCTACGCCCACCATACCGTGAGTTGTCACTGAAAATCTTACACTAGTAAAGCTCTTATGATAGCTATAGAACATGTAACGTAATTAACGCACACCCTCAAACACCTCAATTAGAATATTATGTTGTAATCATAATACATACACTGAATTTTTAATTTAACATGTATATGCGTTGTTATTTTCTAAATTAGTTTCTTGGAATAAAGTTTATTTTTCTTTATTTTGTATTGAATGATGGAATTTGTATAAATACAAATAAAACTGCGATTTTAAAAGTCTTATTACTTTGACTGCACACCCTCAAACACCCCAATTAGAATATTATGTTGTAATCTTAATACATACACTGAATTTTTTATTTAACATGTATATGCATTGTTATTTACTTAATTAGTTTCTTGGAATAAAGTTTATATTTCTTTATTCTGTATTGAATGATGGAATTTGTATGAATACAAATAAAACTGCGATTTTAAAAGTCTTATTACTTTGACTTACGGTCCATTTCAATTTGTTTTGACTGTACAAGGTTAATATGATAATAATTTCCGTAGTTTCAATTATTTTGGAACAAAAAAATTACCTATATTAAAAATGATACAAATCGATTCAGTAAACGATTTTGAACAAACTATTTTCAGGATGTGCGTTAATTAAGTTACATGTTGTATATACATTCATCATGTCAGCCAAAGTACGTCCACTGCTGCACAAGAGCCTCCCCCAAAGAATGGGTAGATATGCCATAATCGCCGCGCTTGACGAACGGGTTGGCGGTCACAGTTCCCAGAAAAAACGCTGCTGCCCGTTCTCTGATAGGTATTCCCTCGATCGAATTCTACGCCCCCAACGGGGTGATGATATTCTATGCCGTCACGACACAAAAATTATGTCGGTACGCGTGTACCGATAGATGCAACGTGGACAAGTCCACTACAAGACGGAACGATTATCTTGTGAAGGTCGTTGGAAGCCGATAGGTGCTAGTAGCGCCCAACCGGCAATTCTGGAATGGGAATGGCTCCTGTTATTTTTAATAAAATACCAAAGTGTATTAAGGTTCAACCTTTAGAAGTATTTAAAAAGAGACTCACCGCCTTATTGAAAAATAATTGTTATTACTCTGTTCGAGAATTCTTAAATGAAGCTTCTATAAATGATTTTTTTATGCTACTGACGATGTATTAGTTTTAAGGTTATTGTGAGCAAATGTGGCTCATAAATGTTTGTATGCCTAAATAGGCAGAATGTACAAGGATTCGTTATGTATCTGTAACACCAATTGTAAACACCTACATTCTTTGCAAATAAATGATTACTTACTTACTTACTGGAAATCTTTGGATGAGGCCTATGTCCCGCAGTGGATGTCTTTCTGCTGACATTATGAGTCAGCAGTCATTCATCCCGTTAATCCTGCAAAAATATCGGTTAAATCAGCAGTAATTTCCATATATTTTGGTTGGAAGTAAGTAATTTAATGATTATTGTTTCAGACCACCTCAGCCGGCTCCACCACCACCACAACCGACTCTACCCAAAGACTTCCAAGAAGCCCTCGACATCATATTCCCCTCAGATGTCAAAAACCCTGAAATCAACAATACAGGGGACGGCCTGTTCCCCTTCCCCCCTGGCTTCCCATTCCCCGGGATGCCCCCCTTTCCGCACCTTAATTTGATGCAACCTGGAATGTTTGGGCTCGATTTAAATGCTCCTCTATTCCAACCGAGACCGCAACTTTACGATACCCATGTGCCCTTGGTACCTAGTCCGAAACCGAGGCAACAACATCCACAGAAAAGGCAACAACATCATCAACAAAATAAACAACAACAACATAATAAATCGCATCAACAGCAACAATATAATAAACAAAAGCAGCAGCAACAAAAAGAAATCAAGAAAGAACCTAAAAAAGAAGATACTCCTCATGGAGATGCAAAGAAAGAAAATGGGAATGTTGCTGTGCCAAGGAATAAAGAGGAATTGGATGAGCTGGCACTGTTAGGTATCGATGCTACAGATGTTGGTGCAGGGATTTAGAAGACTATTATGGAGCATATAAGTGTGATAAAATCTGTTATTTTTTAAATTTTAACTTACTATGTTTATTACGTGGTTCGTGGGTTCGATTAAAAATATATCTGAAACTTGTTTTCTCATTAGTTGTCATAAACATGATTTAAGAATTATTACAAATAAAAGGTTCTAAAAGCGCCATCTGTTGGTAATGGTCTAATTCGCATTATAACGGCCGTCTTAGCCCTGCATGGCCTTAACCCTTTCAATGCGGTGACCGAGATATCTCGTCTATCAAAATGACCATTCACTTACTAATGACGAGATAATGCGTCCTCCAGAAACTATCATTGTGAACGGGCATTCATTAACAAAATCGCTCTCCCAGACGGCACTATTACACAGTGCGTTCTAAGCACTGGTGTAAAATTGTAAATGTTAAATCAAGCTACTTTCTTTAGTTAGCTGAATGTTTCAGAAGCCTGAATCGGAAAGTCCTTATATAGTTTCTAATAACAGTGCATTTGCTTTTTAAGCTCCGCTCTTGCATACAACATGTAACGTAATTAACGCACACCCTCAGACACCCCAACTAAAATATTATGTTGTAATCATAATATATACACGGAATTTTTAATTTAATATGTATATGCATTGTTATTTACTGAATTGGTTTCTTGAAATAAAGTTTATTTTTCTTTATTTTGTATTGAATGATGGAATTTGTATGAATACAAATAAACTGCGTTTTTAAAAGTCTTATTACTTTGATTTACGGTCCATTTCTATTCGTTTTGACTGTACAGGGTTAATATGTCAATAATTTCCATAGTTTTAATTATTTCGGAATAAAAAATTACCAATGTTATAAATGATATAAATCGATTATGAACAAACTATTTTCAGGATGTGCTTTAATTAAGTTACAAGTTGTATGGATAAAATAGCCGGCATTTATTTGTATGCGCGTGAGTTTTAATACTGGAAAAGTAATAATCTCACTTAACGTGGGCCGAATTAAATAAAGTTTTGTTAGTGTAAAACGTTTTGGCTATGTACAAAACAACAAAACTATTCAAGTCGGCCCACGTTAAGTGACAATATTTCTTTTCCAGAAAGTATTAAAACTCATGCGCATACAAATAAATGCTAAAAAGAGAAGTTTTACAGACTTGTCAAATTGACATATTGTTATATATAGTAAGTAAACTCAAAGAAGTCTATTATTTAATCATCAAAATTAGTTAGTACTAATTCCTAAGTGTAAAACCTAGTTCCTTAGTGTATAACGTTCAGGCTATGTACAGCCTCGAACTAATTTTGATGATTAAAATTTAATCATCAAAATTAGTTAGGAACTAGGTTTTACACTTAGGAATCTGTACTAACTAATTTTGATGATTAAATAATAGACTTCTTTTAGTTTATTAACAATATATCAATTTGACAAGTCTTAAAAACTTCTTCCCCTTTCTTCGATAAGATGCGCGGCCTGCATCTTCCTGTATCAACATAGAACTACAATTGTACGAACTGCTCTGCATTTCAACTGTCATGCATTTCCTGTTAGTAACCGCCCTGGAGTCAAGATTCGAACTCCAGAAGATCTGCCATCTGGCTCGGGCTTCTTTGATTTTATATGTGTGTGTGTTTTTCTGTTAGACTGCATGAACCCTCGTCCATATATATTGCCCGTGCTGTAAAAGCAAACATCATGTGAATCAAGTCCAATATAATTAATATTTATACTTACCGAACTGACACATTTCCGAATCATGGAAATAAATATTAAATTACTAGCCAAGTTTAACGAAAGCCAAGTTTGTACAGACGCGAGCACACCAAGCTACCCCAATCTGTCAAATTTTCCCAATTAAAGGTGAACCTTATGCTTATGTTATAAAGTTGAATATCTATAAAAGAAATTTGACAGATTGGGGTACCTGGATGTTCTGGCGTCTGTACAGTCGATAGCACGTTATTTTATACACTTGCCTTAAAAAACCTTTCTGCTGACGTAATAAAGACTCTCACTGTTAACCCTAACCTAAGGTTGGTTATATTATTTTTCGTTGTTATTGGACCTTATTCCATAGACATAATGTTGAAAATGGCATGTTTAAGGGTTAATGTGTATCCACCTACTTGGCATCGACTTTACTACATTTGTGAATTAGGGCCTATGCATACCACGTTTTTTAAACGCGCCGTCGACGCGTGTTTAAGAAACGCGCGTCGACGGCGCGTTTTAATCCTACAGAGCTGTTTGTATCGATACAACGCGATGCTAACGCGCATGTGTATCGCTACAAACGCGCGTGAGCGGCGCTTAAAAAACGTGGTGTGTATCTTACGTGTTTAGTTTAAAAAGTGACTTATTATGGGAAATAGTATTTTCCATATAGATTTAAATAAAGATCATTTATAATCACATAAACGTTATGAATAGGATATCTGACTAGTTTATATTAATTTACTGCGAGAGTACGTTGTAGTACAAATCAATATGATTTTGTATACTAAGCAAATTTACTTTGTATTTCCTTTCGTGATAATAAATGTTTATCATGTAACATTAACAGTGTTTCATTTTGACGTATCAATCATTAATAAACATTCATCTGAATAGAGATGGGTTTAAATCCGCTATACTTAAGGTTGCCAACTATACTGTTTTGAACAGTATTATACTGTTTTTAACTAAATTATAAATTTTACTGTTGAACAAAAATAAAGTATACAAAATACTGTTTAGATTTATTTAGTCAGAGGGCGTTCAGTGCAGAGCAGACACAAAGGAGAGAAGAGTAAATTAGTAAGTTGTGTGAGAAGCTCTAAAAAATATGTATTTAAAACAATAAATAAATAAAATACTGTTTAATATTCTTCATATACCTGAATATACTATATTTCTAGTAAAAAAAGTTTGCAATCCTAGCTCGCGGGCCGCTGTTTCTGACCCATTTTTTTTTATTAATAAAGTAACTACCTCATTAACTTGAAATTTCCTTTTAATAAAACCTTTAAAATGTTTGCTTGCGGCCCTCCACAACATGACTAAAACGTGTTTGTAGCCCCTATAAATAGGTTGAGGTTTAAATGCACAGTATAAAGTTTACTGATCTATTAAAATTACTGGTTTAAAGTAGAACAGCCTTAATTTTTTGCCATGGAAATGCCGAAAGCATTTTCTAACGAATAAAAAAAAATATTCACACAAGACCGAGAAATGCGTAACATATGTAGGTAGGTTCAAAAAGTCTTAATAATCTTTAGTAGTCTGTTAAGATTCCTATTAATTTATATTCCAAATAGCTGTTAGCAAAAACAATACTTGTTCTAACAGCTTCGTGACTAAAAATGATAATCAAAAAGTATTTATTACATAGGTATAGAAATTTTACTAGCCGTCCCATCAGACTTACTGCGACGGCTAGTAAAAAAAAAACTTGTAGCGGCTAGTAAACTTTGTGGTGAAGGTTTCAGCACTTTTTTTTTGTACTTCTGAATCGACCTACGCCATGACGCTTGCACACGTCATCACACACGCAATGTCGACCATACACGCATCTATATATATATATATATATAAAAATCAATGCCACTTTTCGTTGTAATGTTAGGTACCTTTAACTCAACAACGCCTTTACCGATTTGGCTAATTTTGGTCTTGAATTATTTGTGGAAGTCCAGGGAAGGTTTGTACGTAGAGAAAATTTAAAAAAGGGCTTGAAAAAGTGTAAAATCAACATCTTTTAGCAATTTAAAATATTTTTTTGTTTGAATAAATGAACTTAATAATCATTTTTTTTATTACTATGCCTTATACGTAGCGAAGCACGTACCGGGCCGCTAGTATACCATAACATTGGAATGTTAATTACAATTATGCACGCCGAGCATTTATTTGCTGAATTACATAAGTAGGTAAACTTAAATTTAGAGGTGCTTGTACCGATCCGTACTTAAGTGATCGAATTCAAAGATTTATTGGTAAATAAATATGCTTGATAAAAGTGCTTACATTGCTGCATTGGTAGCATAATATTTAATAATAACATACACATTTTTAGTGCACAATTAAGTCATTTAGATTTGATCCGAAGAAATTCTTTTACAGTTTAATATAATAATTATAATATCCTGGGACATATACGGCCATCTGATCCTAAACTAAGCATAGCTTGTACTTTTCTTTTGTAAATCTGTACATACTTATATAGATACTAGCTGTGCCCCGCGGTTTTCCCCGCTTTAAACTTTATAAAATATGGCCTATGTGTTATCCGAACTATAAAAATTTGTCTATGTTCTTTCTCAGGGTCTAGACCATCTGTATACCAAATTTCATTCAAATCCGTTCATAAGTTTTGGCGTGAAAGAGTAACAGACAGTCAGACAGAGTTACTTTCGCATTTATAATATTAGTTAGGATACGCGATGGAAGCACTTTCGTTGAACAAAGAGGTAAAGCCTCTAGGTACGCAATTGTCTATAGATAGGTGATGGCGATGTCCTTAAGCCATGTCTGAAGAGGGTGAGTTGAACATCTGAGACACTGGGGTAATCGCCACTGACCATACGACAAAGTAATAAAGCGATCGTCATCTCTACTTATTCAAATCATCTTTACTTTTATAAATGTTGTATAAAACGCCGATAAGAGAGTACATGGTTCATAACATATTATCTGGAAACTTGCGTGACCAATATGGGCCAGATACCTACATGATAACGTCGGATATTTTTATGAAGTGTTACGTCATTTAGACGTAATAGTTCACTGCAAGTATTAATATCGCGTAAGTACCTACTCAGCTACTTATTTTTTGCGTAGGTCTGCTAAAAACTCTCTTCTAGCTAGCCATAGACTGTCACGTTCGATAAGTGTAGCGTGTTCAACCGCAGAAAATGTAGTCCTGGGTTCAAATCCCGAGTGGAGCCAAAAAGCGATTGAAAGAAAATTTCTCAGTATCCCGAAGTCATGGTGTTGGCGGTATTACTCCCCCTTGGAGAGCAGGTAAAGCCGCCGGTCCTGTGCCTGACCTTTTTCCGGTTGTGACGCTAGTCGGGGTGATCGGATCATTGAGATTGATGGAATAGAAAGTGCCCATGAGTATGCGCACACACTTGTGCACTATAGGTACTATGTACCACGCAGATTGCTGGTCTTCATTGAGGCTAACTAATGCAGTAGAGGTAGGGCACAGCGTTCATTCGCTCAAAGAGAAGCCCGACTGGGTAAGTACCTACCTTACAGAAGACATTGCCTTATAACAAATTAATAATTTAATGTTGATTTTCTGAGTGTGAGTAAGGTCGCCAGAGCTCATAGAACTAAAACTGCCCATTGCTTGCGGACTCTTTTCAAGGCCGGCAAAGCACCCGCGACTCCATAGTGTTGCGGTGATCACTTACCATCAGGTGACATACATACGTTTGTCGCCCCCATATATTAAAAAGACAAACCACCGTGACCGAATTTCAACCAGGAGGAAATAATAATTAGATAGGTAGGTAGGTACACTTTATTGCACATCACAGAATAAAAATTTAGATGTTAAGACATAGTGTCAATTAATTTATGTACAATTGGCGGTCTTATCGCATATATATATATATATATATATATATATATATATATATATATATATATATATATATATATATATATATATATATAATATATATATCAACATATACACTTACGTACTATAAATAAATAAGAATATAAATAAAAATAATTAGATTAAATTATTAGAAGTGAATACCAATTTAGTGTCACGTGTGACGTCACAATTAAAATCCAACGTCGCCGAGTCGGAGCAATTTTATCAGGTGAAACTTCATTTCTACTCGATTTTGAAATATTATTTATTTCCAGAGAACTTAGGTAATAAAAATAAATTTAGTTCCTAACTATTCACATGTCTATTGATAATGAAAAAAATCTCTTCTCTTCTCTCAGATAGTTTGTTAGAACCAGACATAAATAACCCTTAGATATTCGGACTATGTTGCATGGTATTATAGTCCCACCTCGTTATAAACTCTACTTAATTTTAATAAAAGTTAAAACAAATGAATTCTGAACAACCTCTTTATATACAAGTGTACAACATGCTCATTGGATTACACTCTGGGCTGATGTATATTGGGTGCTCTTCGTGTACTGTACTGAAATATTTAAGTTACTGTAAGGAATTTTTTTGACGTTGTTGTGGGTTGCCTGACGTGCGGGCCACCATACTATTGTAGGTACTATTTAGATTTACTATGAATCTGTACAAATCTTTTGGAGAATAAAGAAATTATTATTATTAAAAAAAAAATACGATTGAGGCCACAAAAATTATAAAACCGGATAACCGGAAAATTCTCTTCTAGTCAGATAGTTTGTTAGAACCAGAAATAAATAACCCTTAGATATTCGGACTATGTTGCAATGGTATAATAGTCCCACCTCGTTATGAACTCTACTTAATTTTAATAAAAGTAAAAACAAATGAATTCTGAACATACTCTTTGTACTTATACGATTAAGGGCACAAAAATTATAAAACCGGATAGGTATATTGAAATACATACCTATGTGACAAAACTGCTCGTATATTACAAATTCGTAACACGTAGGTATCCCCTTACGTAATACGTAGACATGTAATATAAATTGCAATAGATAGGTTCTGACTTCAGAGTACCTAAATACGCAGGAGATTTTATAGCGTAGGTACAAGTATGCGCGTGTGCACAAAAAAAGGAGCAAAGCGGCTCCTTTTACTCTCATAAACCGATGGGACGGCTATCCCACAGAATCTATGAGTTATTAGAGTAGGTGCTCTCTGAGGGTAGGACTAAGACTAATAACTTCAAGACCCAGAACCACTACTTACTGGGTTCATTGCCTAAAATCGCAATACTACACACCCAAAACTCCATAGGACACGGCGCGGTATCGCTAGACCAAAGAATAATAATATTATATCCAGGGACATTATTCACACAAGGCAATCTGATCCCAGACTAAGCTGAGCTTGTAGTATATGGAATCCAGATAACTGATATACTACATGTACCTTCTACTTTTCTTTCGTAAATACCTACATAGGTAGGTACTTATATAGATAATTACACCCTGAATCCTTCATAAATATCTGACCTGGGTGGAATCGAACCAAGGACCCGCGGCGTGAAATATATAGTCCTCCTTTTCGATTTCGATAACGGCGACCCTTCGAAATCACCTTTTTTGGTGTGCCCTTAGATGGCTAGCTAAACCGAACTTAGTTTTAAATACTCGGTCACAACTAGGACAATAAAGTTGGCCTGCCATGTTGTATGTATACCTACGTTTAGGTGGGCTTAGGCTTCTCTTTGCGTTTCTCAGTTAACGATTTGTGGCGCTTTTCTTCGAAACAACTTATGCATTTGTGAATAGTAGAGCGCTAAGACGACCTGTGTAAAGCGAGCCTCTCCCAACCTGTAGGGTCAATAGCGCAAGCGTTCAGATGCCTCTTGAGTACCTACATCCTTATAGCGGAGATGTTGACCACCTTGTTTCCGCTTACCTTCTGCCATCTCAGAGTAAAATACAGCTTTGGGTAAACGGTGGTCTTTCATGTGGAGGACGTGACCACACCACCTGAGCTGACGCTGCATGAGCAGGGCTTCCATGCCATACATGTGAGAACGATGCAAGACTTCCGTGTAGGGAACATGGTCCTGCCACTTAATGTTCAAGATCGACCTGACACCTTAGGTGAAATGTGTCCAGTTTCCTAATATCTGGTTTGTAAAGGCACCAGGTTTCTGCACTATTTAGAAGACAAGGTAAGACATGGGTAATATGTAGGTATACCTATATAAAGGTATCTAAATAAATAACATATTGTGACAGCTAAGACACTGCCAACTGATCCCTAATTAGACAGCATGTACTATAGCAACCAGACAACTGATAAACAGACTTACTTATTAATATATTTCTAAATATAGAAAAATAAGATAACTCTTTATTGTACACCAAAAGAAGGATAACCAAATGCATCACTTAAAGCAATTAACGACCTTATCACTAAACGCGGCATGTTTTGGAGTATGGAATAAAACAGAGTTATAAGGTTATTGTCATTGTACACAAATTATGAAATGTTAGACATTGTTACCATTACGAACACAGTGAATTTAATATTTACTACTGACATAACATTCATACTATACAATATACAACTATATGTAACCTATATTTCGTCAATAAATAAATAACTTTGGTATGAAAAAAAAATATATATAAGGGACTATTAAGCTGCAGTTCTAGGAAAACAAATGAATGTACCTAATTAATTTGTGGTTTGTTGTCGAGAGAAGTACCAAGTGCTCTTTCACAAGATTCCCAACACTACGTCGACAGTGTCGTAGTGTTTGTGCTTGACGTAGAAATGGCAGCGCATTCCATAGACAAGCACTTTACATAGGAAACGATTTCTCTGACTCATAAAGGAAAGAAAAGCGAAGTTAATATAAGAGAGAGTAGAAGGAAAAACAGAAAATTGTATAGAAGTGAAGTATACTAGATATAGATAAATTACACCCAGACACATAACAAATAATCGTGCTAATAAAGGTTTGTCCTGGGTGGGGATCGGACCCCAACCTCTGGCTTAGTACTCTGGGCCACTTACCACTAGACTAACAGGGGAGTCGACCAGATCATTATATTGTGTACTAAGAGCTTAAAACCTGTACCTAGTTAATATAGTCAAAGTCAAAATCATTTATTCCGTAAAAAAATTATATTTATGTGGTATCGTCATATTTTTTTACCCTACCGTGCAGTGCATGACGTGGCAGCTACTGAGAAACACTGCCAGAAAACTCAGTAGGAATCCTTTTTTAAAATAAAATATACTTAAGATTAATTACAATCATGTGTGTTGACTCAGAACAACTCAATCCTAAGCAGTTTTATCACTTAAATAATCAGAAATTTTGTAATATGCTCTGCTACACAATTTGGGTTTAATAATTCTTTTAAACTTATTCGTAGATAATTCTCTAATATCATTGGAAGTTTGTTATAGAATCTTATACATTGTCCCATAAAAGAGTTAAGTACTTATTTTGTGGAGACGGGTAGTATGCAATATGAGATTATTCTTATATCTTGTATTTACATTATGTGTATCGCTCCTTTTACAGAAGGAATCGATATTTTTATGCATATATAGTAAGTTTTCATATATATACTGAGATGGTACATATATATTCTTTATAAGTTGTACAATTACCTACAGACTATCATGTTTAATGATGTATCATGGGTTAATACACAACAGATTCAATTGTACCGAGTTATTCATAATTAATTTTATATAGTTCCTCAAACGGTTCTTAGACATGAGGCGCGGGCATACTCGCTCTTTACTTCGACTTCCATCCAACGCAGCTGAACGAGCATTCCAGTCTTTACAGAAATAGATATCTGTGCCACAAACCACGCAAAAAAACTAGTAAGAATTAGCTAAACGCATAAAATATATATCTAACTGTATATTTAGATA
Source organism: Pseudoips prasinana (assembly GCA_951640165.1). NCBI lineage: Eukaryota > Metazoa > Arthropoda > Insecta > Lepidoptera > Nolidae > Pseudoips > Pseudoips prasinana. The sequence continues at coordinate 15,743,561 of OX621239.1, forward strand.
TTATAATAAGAATAATCTTACTAATATTATAAACGTGAAAGTTTGTCGGTAAGTATGGGTGGAAGTTTGTTACTCTTTCACGTAAAAACTACTGAATGGATTTTAATGAAACTTTACAATAATATATCTTATACATCAGAATAACACATAGACTACAATTTATAAAGATGTTGTGTGGATTATCCAAAATATGACGATAAGTATCAAGTAAGTAGGAAAATAATCTACCATCTGCGCGCAATCCGGCGTGCACTACCAAAACCGCTAGAGGTACACATCCTACTAATTTATAAATGAGAACGTTTGTGAGTATAGATGTATGGATCTATGTTTGTTACTCTTTTACGCTAAAACTACTTTAACGCGGGTGAAACCGCGGGGCATAGGTAGTAATTAAATATATACATACATACCTAGTACAATTGTGTGTATCCCGAAATAAAATAAAATAAAAAGATATATTATTCCCGCTGGAGTTTAAAACAGTACTCTGATGTAACAGTAGGTTTATGGATTCGACAAAATAGTTTTGCTGTTGTAACATTATTAATTGTAAATATGCATCGATAAAGTCTTATATTTATCTATTTAATAACAATAATATTATAATACAGTCCTTCACACGAACACTGCTACACTCGATTTAGTATAATCCGGGGAAGCCATGAAATACTAACTTGAAACGCTAGGTTTAAAAAAATACAATTCAAATGAGTACCTAAATCCTGTAAGCTGTATGTATTTATAAAAATAAATATGCGACACATATTTAGTCACAGTTAAATAATTTTTTTTTATATAATTTCATGGTGGCCATGGTGATATCATTTAGTAGGTATGGGATGGTTGCTTTATCTACATGGCATCACTAGAGACAGTAAAACTCATATGACAAAGTTTTAATACAATAAAAATTGTTAAAATTAGGCTAGCTGTGCACCGCTAATTCACCCGCGTTAAACTTTATAAGTAAATTAAAGTTATATTTTTAATTAGTCTATGTGTTAATTCAGGGTTTCAGTTAACTCCATACCAAATTTTATTAAAATCGCTCCAGCCGTTTAAACGTGAACAAGTAACAAACATACACACTCACAAACTTTCGCCTTTATGTATAACTAGCTGTGCCCCGCGGTTTTACCCGCGTTAAACTTTATAAATTATCACAGCTCCTCCCCCTTAGGTGATAGCGTGATAATATTTAGCCTATATGTTGACCCGACCTCTTAGTAATATTCATGCAAAATTTGAAGTAAATCCATGCAGTACCTACTTTTTGAGTTTATCCCGGACATACATACAGACAAACAGACACACAGAGAAAAATTCTAAAAACTATATTTTTGGCTTCGATTTCGACAGTAGATCACGCACCAAGTATCCTTTTTTAAAAATATTCAATGTACAGTTTTGACTTTCCTACGATTTTATTATATGTGTTAATCCAGGGTTTCAGCTAACTCCATACCAAATTTTATTAGAATCGCTCCAGCCGTTTAAACGTGAACAAGTAACAAACATACACACTCACACACTCACAAACTTTCGCCTTTATGTATAATATTAGTGTGATAAAATCAATACATGTTATGCAAGCTTTATTTTTTATTACATCATGTTAAGAGTTGTTTAATGAATAATAATGATTTATCAAAATCAAATCAAGTCAAGTATAATTTTAGTTTTTACCACCGATTTTTGGTTCTGTAAGTTTTGCTCAGTGCGCCGCATACCTAGTTTTTAGTCACAAATATCGTACTACTCGTTTGAGCTCCACAGATAAGATCAATCTCATAAATTCTATTCTCTATGATAAAATAGCATGAAGTTAAAAGTTATAATTCGCTACGTCGTCGATCCGACGGAGCCAGTTATTATCGTGACGCCTTCGCGATCGGTCATACGAGTACCTATAATTTCTATCACTACACGTTTCTTTACGTGCTAATACAAAATACGTGACAATTAACTCCCTGTGATTGAAGTTCTGAATTAAATTAGAAGCTGTTAAAATTCTTGAGCAAGGTATGAAGGTATTTTGGTTCGTTTTTTTATATATCTTAATTCAGATTCTAGAAACTGATGCAATTCTTCATGGGTTTACATATGTTTACATGTGCCACATTGCCTAGGAAAATTCAGTTAAGTATAGTATTAGTATTGAAATAGTAAGTTAAGTTACAATTTGAGAACCCAGGGGTGAGTAACCTTAGCCTTTTTAACCCCCAACACAAAAGTGGTGTGTTATCAATTTGAGAATATCAAGTTTTTTGGAATGGTTCATAGCTGTACAGTATAAAATCTGTTCAGCCGATTAAAATTGCCGATATGAAGGTTAAGAAAGACAACGTCTCCAGCAGGAAAATATATTGGTTCACCTGACAAACTGCTGTGACTGCGCTACATGGCACGAAAGTACATATATGTAAATATACAAGGACTATCTTTGATAACATTCGATCTCTACGTTATTTTTTAGGGTTCCGTAACCAAAGGGTAAAAACGGACCCTATTACTAAGACTTCGCTGTCTGTCTGTCTGTCCGTCTGTCACCAGGCTGTATCTCATGAACTGTGATAGTTAAACTGTTGAAATTTTCACAGATGATGTATTTCTGTTGCCGCTATAACAACAAATACCTACTAAAAAAACTAAATAAAATATATATTGAAGGGGCATACAACAAACGTGGATTTAATGCCTGTTTTTATAGATGACTAGCTATGCCCCGCGGTTTTACCAGTGTTAAACTTTATAAATTATCACAGCTCCTCCCCCGTAGGTGATGGCGTGATAATATTTAGCCTATATGTTGACCCGACCTCTTCGTAATGTTCATGCAAAATTTGAAGTAAGTCCATGCAGTACTTTTTGAGTTTAGCCCGGACATACATACAGACAAACAGACAAAAATTCTAAAAACTATATTTTTGGCTTCCATATCGACTGTAGATCACGCCCCAAGTATCCTTTAAAAAAATAATCAATGTACAGTTTTGACTTTCCTAAGATTTTATTATATGTATAGATGGTACGGAACCCTTCGTGCGCGGGTCCGACTCGCACTTGGCCGGTATTTTTGTATTGATACAATTTTTTAGAAACATGTAATACCTAGGTATCTCTATAAATGAATCCCAATTATGGTGGTACCGTGCGGGAATCGAACCCGAAACATAAGGGTGCCTAGGCAGAAGTGAGGTCATTACCTTAACCTCAGGAAGTCAAGATCAAATTGTATGCGACGTGGTTACAGCTGTACCAATAGCTTATACCTAGATATTATGATGTTAAAAATAATATTGTTTAATAATAGTGTTATCCAGTTTGGTCTGAGAGAAAATGTACCTAGTGTAAGGGACGAAATTAGGTTGAGAAGGCATCCAGCAAAGCAATTCTTAATTTATATGTAGCAATATATATATATATAATAGGTCTTTACCTATGAAATTGCCGTTTTGTATGAAAAAATTTAAACGAATTTTTTTCATGAATTTTTTTATTTGTATTAATCGAAGTAATCACCCATGCAATCAATGCATCTTTGCCATCGCAGTGGCAGTTTATTGATGCCCTTCTTAAAGAAATCAGCTGGACGGGAGGCAACAAATTCTTCAAAGGCATTTTGTACTGCCTCTCGGGTATTGAATTTTTTTCCCGCCAAGAAGTTATCCAAATTCTGGAAAAAGTAGTAGTCTGTAGGCGCAAGGTCTGGTGAGCAGGGCGGATGACGGAGAGCTTCCAACCCCAGTTCTTGCAACTTGGAGACCGTCTGCTGTGCAGTATGAGGTCGCGCGTTGTCGTGCAGGAGCAGCGGAGACGAGCGATTGACCAATGCTGGTTGGAGATGCGCCAGCTTCTCCATCATTGTGCTCAGTTCTTCACAGTACACATCTGCAGTAATGCTCACCCCGTTTGGTAAGAAGCTGTGATGAATCACACCGGCGCTAGACCACCAAACAGTGACCATCACTTTTCTAGGGGTAAGTTTTCGTTTAGGGCATTGTTTAGGTGCTGAACCAGGATCCAACCAACTTGCTGAGCGCTTGCGGTTATCAAACAGAATCCATTTTTCATCGCAGGTAACAATGCGGTTCAAAATTCCTTCATTTGTGTGTCTGTTGAGCAGTGCAAGGCACGTCTCGACGCGTACTTCGCGCTGGCGATCATTGAGTTCGTGGGGCACCCATTTGTCAAGCTTTTTTACCTTGCCAATTTGACGCAAATGGACCAATATTGTTTTGACGCTAACGTCGAAAGCTGCTGCTAATTCAGCCGTAGATTGTGTATCATCAGCTTCCACAACCGCCTTTAATTCGTCATTGTCGACCAAAGTCTTCGGACGACCGCGAGGTTCATTTTTCAGGTCGAAATTTCCAGAACGGAAGCGAGCAAACCAATAACAGGTGGTGCGTTGGTTTGTAGTGTTAGCTCCGTAAACGTCGTTGATGTTGCGTGCCGCTTGTGCCGCGTTGCTGCCACGACGGTACTCATATTCCATAATTACTCGAATTTTTAACGTATCCATGATGACGAAAAAGATTGAAATGCGATGAAAATGTAACATTAATCAATAAAGAAATGACTACTTTTGGAAAAAAGAATCCATGTTTTTAAAATAAAATTAATTTGAAATTAGAATTCTTAGCCAAACAAAAATTATTTTGATTTGAAATGGCCAGTACTGCAGAACGGCAATTTCATAGGTAAAGACCTAATATATATATAACTAGCTGTGCCCCGTAGTTTATAGCGTGGTAATATGTAGCCTCTATGTTGATCCGACCTCTTAGTAATATTCATGCAAAATTTGAAGCAAATCCATGGAGTACTTTTTGAATTTAGCCCGGACATACATACAGACAAACAGACACACAGACAAAAATTCTAAAAACTATATTTTTGGCTTCGACATCGAATGTAGATCACGCCCCAAGTAACCTTTAAAAAAAAATTCAATGTACAGTTATCTGGATGTGATAATAAATAAAGCATTTGAAACACACACATAAACAACACTACTTTGATAATTACAGCTGGCTCTCATTCGCATAAGTAAAAAACAATACTTCTTCGATATTTAATAATAATAGCCTGGGACATTATTCACATACGGCCATCTGATCCCAAACTGAGCAGAGCAGCATGAAAACCAGATAACTGATATACTACATATACTATTTTACTTTTGTAAATACATACTTATATAGATAATTTACACCCAGACTCAGGACAAACAGACATGTTCATGAACACAAATATCTGTCTCGGTTGGGAATCGAACCCCAGACCTGCGGCGAGAAAGGCAGCATATCTATCAAACACACCAACAGTCCCGTCAATTATTTAATATTTCCCTATCTTTCGCACTCATTAACATCAATATTTACGAGCACCTATTAGTTCTTGGAGAACAGAACAACGTCGTTTGTTATCTTATCAGTATTGCATAATGTTAATAATATTTACTGAATTAAGCGTAAATTACAATTAAAATACATAACACATGAAATTAACTTTTCATCCCATTGGTCTCTTACTCCTTCTACTGTTTACTTTACTTTCAGTTCCTATCCATCCAAAGGTTGTCTGGAAGAGATCGCTTAAAGCGATAATACCGCCCGTTGTATATTATGTTATTTATACAATGTATTTTCTTGCCGTTTGAGTGTGTACAGTAAAGACTATTCTATCTATCTATCTGTCTCTTAAGTAATAACACTAAACAATACGTACGTGTAAGCATTGATTCGGAAACTGTACCATTCTAGATTTCGGTCAGGATAGAGTCGTACAATTTTATTTAATAATATAAGCTTTGCGGATCTTGGAACTTGGGTAGATCGGGCATCAGCCGCGTATTGTAATCACTAGCATATAAAACATTCACAAAAGAAAGAACTGTTAATTTCGAATCGATGAAATGCCCTTTCCGAACTTAAATCGGAAGAGCGGCCCGCGTCGCGTATTAATGTAGAGCGAAAGTTGGACAAAGCATCCCTAGAATGATACGCCCTCTTGCATCTCCCGGCCATTAACCACCCAGAGTCGAGGTTCGATCCCCAAAGTGAGTGCCCCCCGGCGCGGGTCCTTAGTTTGTAGTTTAAATTTACTTGCTATACGGCTTGAGCTCTCGCTCGCCTCTATTAGTCCGGTGAAGCAGTGGAAGTCTCATAAGCTAACCGCATACGTCATGTTAAAAAAAAAACACTGTTATTTATTATTATATTAATTTTAATTATTTTAATATGATATAAATCATATTAAAATAATCATAAACGTCACACGTTTATGATTATTGTCGAAATTCTCAAATAGGTACATACAAAAGAAAAAAAATACATATAAGTATTCAATTGTAGATCATTAAACGATTGACTTATTTCTGGCATTGTTGTACATGGCGTTGTATGGTCGTTGTTTAAACCCAACCTAACCTACTTTTCTAGTACCTGTAATATATTTGCTAAAGGATACATTCGATTTAACTAAAGAGATATGTGGATTATTCAACCAATCGTTCCGGGATGTTTCTTCGGCCAGTTACTGAATGGGAAATGGTTCCTTTGGTCGGCAGTTAAACTACCAGTTGAATTTAAGATCTCCAGTATGGGACGTTTCATGGTTAAGGCTACCATAATCCCTAAATATGTGGTGCATATAAAGGGGTATTATATTTACTCACTATTGCTAGATTAGACTAGTTTTACAAATCATACAAATCTTTAAAGTTAACTAGCTGTGCCCGACGGTTTTACCCACGTTAAACTTTATAAATTATAGCCTATGTGTTAATCCAGGGTGTCAGCTAACTCCATGCCAAATTTTATTAAATTCGCTCCAGCCGTTCCGACGTGAAGAAGTAATAAACATACACATTTACAAACTTTCGTCGTCTTTATAATATTAGTATAATTTCACATCACACTTAACAGTTCATAGTCACTAACAAAATGTGTTAAATTCCAGTAAAACATGTCAGCGGATCAGGTATTTCACTCAAGATCTGAAGGTATCCCCTCCGAGGGTGTGAAGGATCAGTATGCAGATGGTAAAGCGGCGCGGGCCTGGAACAAGTTCATAGGAGACAGCAACCAAAGGACACAAAACTACAAGGACTTCTTGATCGGAATACTTAGGAAGAACGGATGCAAGAAGATCCTCGATACAGCATGCGGAACTGGGTGAGTTGAAGCCTGTTCTTTTTTTTTTTTTTTTTCTTCAGCACGAGACGTGTGTGGCGTACTGTTACTTATCTAATTCTATGAAAGTTATCATGTTTTACAAAGGGCTGGTTGACGTGGTGGGCATATGCTTTCCTTTCACGCTGCAGGTCGGGGGTTCAATTCCCACCCAGGACAAACATTTGTGTGCATGAACATGTTTGTTTGTCCTGAGTCTGGGTACGTATGAATTTACAAAAGAAAAATGTAGTATATCAGTTATCCGGTTTCCATAGTAAAAGTTCTGCTTAATTTGGTATCACACAAAACACGACCTTATGTTGTAAAACCAAAATAAATCTATTACATAAATATTCAATTTTCTAATGAAGTAAAAGAAAAATATGTATAATTATAAAAATAAGACGTAAAAAGACGTAAATAAATGGAGACAATTTATCTAGTTGGGGACAGCCATTGACACTATTGGATATGATGACTTTAATTATAAATTTTGTGTCGGTAAAAGTCAAATTTAGTATTTGCATATCTGCTGTATAAAATTTCTTAAATTGCTCTCATACATATCTTCAAAAGTACACCTGCCGTGTTATCTATGCATCACCCAAAAAATCATCTTTATCATCATATCAGCCGAAAGACGTCCATTGCTAGACAAAAGCCTCCCCTAATGATCTCCACAATGGCTGATTTTGTGTGGTGCCCGAATCCAGTGGTTTCTCGCGACCCTTGCAAGGTCATCGGTACATCTTGTAGGCAGCCATGCCCACGCTGCGACTTCCGGTTTATCGTCGCCTTTCAAGAACCTTTCTGTCCCAGCGGCCGTCGGTTCTTCGAGCTATGTGCCACTCCTCTGCCATATCAGGATCAGGTAACTGGTATTACAAAAGTTTACAGTTAATATATTTTCCAATAATCTACTATATAAAAATAAGTCGGGTTTTCCTTCCTGACGCTATAACTCCAGAACGCACGAACCGATTTCCACGGTTTTGCACTCGTTGGAAAGGTCTCGGGCTCCGTGAGGTTTATAGCAAAGAAAATTTATAAAATTTAACGCGGGTAACACCGCGGGGCACAGCTAGTTTTAAATAAATATATATTTAATAAGGAAGTGACGAACCGTTATATTACCGAGATAAAGAGCAGTCCTAGAGTTATAAAAGCATTAAATGGATGAATTAATTTAAAACAGAACTTAAAAAAATGGTTGATAGATAGATAAGGTTTTGTACGATCTAGAAGAATATTTTGGGAAAATTTATATTTAGTTTTAGTTAATTTAAGTTTTTATGCTGCGTTGTTGCGCCTTGTATTGCATACCCGATTTGGGTAGACTGTGAATCTTAACCTAGAAATAAGATTTAATATATATATACACAGTTTTGCAATAAATAAATCTTTATTTTTATCTCCCATACGACAGTTGGTCAACCTCCCGGCAATAGAGCAGGTTTCCGGAATTTAAAATTATCATGTCCTCCGCTCTCTTCGGACTTCAGACAATCTTATGATATCTTAATGTAACCCATGTATATGATAAGCTAAGTCTAATTGTGTAATCATTAAGTCAGCAGCCAGCCAAGATCATCCTGTTATCATCGCCAGATTGTTTTGCAAAAACTGTTTATCTCGATACAATAACAACTTACTATCACGATTGGTAAACATCAATGATCTTTCGAACGAACTTTATACATGACCTACCCGCGAACTGACGAAATCTAGTAGAGATCGACGACGGATGTAATAACAACTTAGTTGTAATAGTTATCATAATTTATGAATAATAATCGTCTAACCCGACCTTAAAATGACATAGCAGGAATTTACTCTTGTAGGAATTTGTGTCTTATATTTACTGCCGGAGAGTTCGGGCATGGGTCAGTGTTTTGATATGATAACATAGTGTACGACGAATGACACGCTGCAAAACAGATACCCTTGAAAAAACATAATGTATTGGTTCTAAGCAGGAAAAAGCCCAACCAAACTTTAAATCCAAGAGCTGAGGTTGAACACATTTTGTTTTGCTGCCGGTTGCTCAAGTAGTCCAATCAATTTGTTTACTTTTCTTTTTAAAAGACAACGCCTGCTTTACGGTATCTAATACCTGTGTCGCGGGCTACTTTACAAACATATAATAGTCGGACACAAGTTACATCCAGACTCAGAAGCACTATTTATGGGTCACACAAATAGTTGTCCGGCGTGGGACTCGAACCCGCGACACGAAGAGGTGAGGCGGCTGTCTTAGCCGCTGCGCCACACGTGCAGTCAGACTTTAACGGTACCGAAATTACACAATTCAATGTAATACTTATAGGTATATGTAAATGCAAGAATATACTCGAGATAGAGAAAGATATATATCTATATATATAAAAATCAATGCCACTTTTCGTTGTAATGTTATAACTCAACAACGCCTTTACCGATTTGGCTAATTTTGGCCTTGAATTATTCGTGGAAGTCCAGGGAAAGTTTGGCGTAGAGAAAATTTAAAAAAAAGTCTTGATTAAGTGTAAAATCAACATCTTTGTATACTCCCATATACAAACAATTTGTACTAATATTTAAAAGCGTAGCGAAGCACGTACCGGGCCGCTAGTTATATATAGATATATATTTAGTACCTAAACAAAGATGCCCTATAATAATAAACAAAGAAAAAAAGCAAATATAATTAACGGTGTTTAAAAATCGCATCATTTTCACAGTTTTCCAAAATTCCAGGCATATGTATTTTTTATTGCGGGTGCCAGGTTGTGTGCGCATGTGTGGGTGTGTGTGGTGTGGGTTTGTGTATGTGTGTGTGTGTGTTGCATGCGTGTGTGTGAATGTGTATGTGTATTGTATCACATTAAATATGTCAAAAAATTTAAATAATAACTTTTAGTATATTTTCCGTTTCACGGTAACCTAGCCCTTTTAAACTGTTTTTCAAGTTTTCTTTTAGGCTTATTCTGCTTATTTTAAAAACGTCAAAGTAGTTCCAGTAATTACTCCCCTTCTTCTTCTTCGTAGCGTATCGATGGCAAACTAATAAAATTTTTCAATTCAGACTGATTGCCCTGCTTGTAACTTTTCTACCTTAAATAATGATTTTAAAAATACGTCAATACTGAAATGACACAATTAATAAGCTTTTCGACTATTTAAATAAAATAACCAAGGTTTGATTTGTAAGTGTATATTTTTAACCGACTTCTAAAGGAGGAGGTTCTCAAGTTCACCGGTATTTTTTTTTATGTATGTTCACCGATTACTCAGAGATTTATGATCCGATTTACGTGATTTTTTTTTAGTTTGATGCGAAATAGTTGCCATTTGGTTCCATAAAAATTTTCTAATTTGTCATTGTCTACATTTATCACCTCTTTCAACATCTTTTCGATATTTGCCTATAATCAGCTTTATAGGTTGAAAAACCTTAAACTGTGTGGAGATTTAGAGTAGTTCTAAAGTTTTTTATTAAAGATCTTCCAATTTTCTTTTATTGCACACTATAATAATACGTGGAATAATACCTATTATATATATGGCATCTGTCAACGCTTTAATACACTTATCATGATAATTATATTTAATTGTTTAAAGGATCTGACAAGTATTAAATTCACACTTGAGCTGAAAACTGACTTAATTTATAAACACGAACCATAGAGAAGCCGGAAACAATCTACTTTCAAAGCAACATAGTAACTATAAAGTCATTGATTGTTGCTCTTCCCACAAACAAAGTATTCCATTGTAGTTTGTATCTTTGTTATATGTCAACAGGCTAAGCATAGAGTAAGTGTAATGAAAGAGTTGTTTATTTTCTACATTATTCATACTAACACGTGACATGAATAGGCATTTTGAACGTGTAGGGGACGTCCCTTTCTGTAATCTCTTCTTCCATGCCTTTTTTCGATTTGTTATTGGAGTCGAATCCGAGTCTAGCCCGTTGCGGTACTAGTTACCGTAATTAATCGAGTGATGGCCATCTGAGCCTCTAGCACGAGTTCCTGCAGTTTACTTAATCGATCACACGTACAGTTTCCTCCCATACATTGAGCACCAGCGCCTCTCGCGGAAACTATTAATAACTAAAACTCTGTATGCGACGAAACTGTACGTGTGATCGAGTAAGTAAACTGCAGGAACTCGTGATAGAGGCACTGACCTCAAAACTCATTGGTAATTAGTTACAAAGATGGTAAGACCAGATAGCAGATTCTATTTAGCTTCTGATTATGTGTACTTAATGAGTTTTTGTAGTGGTATCGATGAATAAATATACTCTAATCTCTAACCCAACTAGACTCCGAAACAAATCTTTTTTTGTTTCATTTTTTTATATATGATGGCGACAAACGGGCAAGTGGGTCACCTGATGGTAAGTGATCACCGCCGCCCATGGACACTCGCAACACCAGAGGTGTCGCGGGTGCGATGCCGGCCTTTAACAGTCAGCAAACAAGTGTTACTGACCCTTCCCCCCACCCCAATGAGCTCTGGCGACCTTACTCACACTCGGAAACACAACATTAAAATTATTAATGTTATTATTAAGGAATGTCTTCTGTAAGGTGGAGGTATTTCCCCAGTCGGGCTGCTCTTTGAGCGAATAAACGCTATGCCCTACCTTTCTTAAAATGCATCTTTGTTTTACTACAGAAATTGTTCGGTGACGTGAGGAAATTATTCGGTAAATTCATTGGGCGAATGCTTTAGAGATATACATATCTCTACATTATCATGCGGCTAGCAATAGCATCGGGCGAACGCTTTAGAGAGATACATATGTATATCCCTACATTGACATGCAGCTAGCAAGGCACATCAATTAAAGCGATGACTACAAATCTCATTTTCATGATTATATAGGTATGATTTAATTTATAGTGTCTGTACCTGGATGACCGAACTCCATTCGTATTGCTCGTAACTCGCTAATATGAGTTTTCCCAGATAAGGCCTGGACCTATGATTACGTCGCAAAAAATACCTGCTGTGTGATTGCTCGTTTATCAAAGAGTAAAAAAAGAAAGGAAAAAATTATTGGAACAATACTGTGGCACACAAATCACAAACCACATCCATTTTTTAGCTTTCAACGTTATGATAAAAAATAACTTTATTCTGTACATTTAGTATTGGTGTTACGCAGGGTTCAGAGGTGGGTGCTTGCGCATCTTACTACTGTACTGCGGCAATTAGGTTTCCAGTTTAGCATTTGTTATTCCACAGTACACAGGCACAAAAGCAGAGAGTTGTTATAAGTTTGAAGCTTTGTAAGTCGCAAATTTAAGTACAGAAATGATCCGATGCAATATTTAACGAAAATCCACTTAAATCAGAAATACACCGTATACAAAACAAAAATCCATTCAGGTCATTAATGGGGCTGCCGGGATACTGCAGCGTTTAGGAGCGATTAAGAATACCTACATAGAATCTCCGCGGCGACTGGCAATCCATTACAAATATTACGCCATCAAACCGTGGTGTTTAATATGAAAAAGCTTGTTTCTGAATACTTCTATTAGTAACTAAATAATAACAATTATCAATTTGGTGGTTTTAATGGTTGGTTTACTTTTCACAGAAAAACTTGCTACATAAGTTGGAAGTGCTTTAATTCTAATTTATTAACACCAACCTTAGCCTGCCTATGATGATTAAACTTATATATCTCTTTGTTTTCCATTTCAGAATAGACTCCATGATGCTGGTAAATGAAGGTTTCAAAGTGGTATCCGTGGATGCATCAGATAAAATGTTGAAGCACGCCCTGAAGGCGAGGTGGGAGAAAAGAAAAGAATCCAAATTTGATGAATGGAGTAAGTGTTTGTTCGATATGCCTTTTTTTAGACATCTTTTTAAAATCAGTATTATAAATTTAAGTGCGGGTGCGAATAGGAACAGCCTTTCGTAATTGAATAGAACCCTGTGATGAGATGTAAGAGGTCTATACATTTTTATTACTGTTTCCCTCTTTACCGTGGATAGAAAAGAACTATGATTCATTTCCAACTCCTTTCAAGTTCAAGTTTCAAGACAGTTTAATCTATACCCGGGAGGTGCATGATTCTCACTCCTTGGATGTTTTCCATTGTGTGCCATTGTCGAAATGCGATGCGGGATTGATATTTTGGAGGTACGGGATTTCGTGTTATCTTATGTAAAGGGGAAGTTCTTCTGACCATGTGATGTTGTTTGTCCGCGGTTCGTTCTAAGCTAATACCAAATGCGTAGCGTCCAGGCGAATATCGCTATCTCGACGCAGTAATGGCGCTGCAATTGGCGGAGCTATATGCAACTACTAATGCTAGAATTGTTAGAAGACTCTTATGTATGCAGCAAGAAACAAAACAGTGCCAGATAAACCTTTTACAACTGACAATTGACAGGCTTAAATAGTATTACTTTTATTGACAAATGACCGGATCAAAGTCTAGGGAAGCTAATTCTTGGTAAATTTGTATAAAATATTATTTTCCTGCAGGAAAAAAGTACTCTTAATACTATTTGGATATTTAATTACTGTGTTTCCCATGATTCAATGTTGTCTACTTAGTAATTAAAACAATTAGCTAACTTTATTCTCATAGTTACACACCTCTAGTTAGTTATTTCCTTAATGCACTTAGTTTAAAGCCTCACCTTTTTCTGCCTCAGCCTTTTACAATGAATTTTTATTAACCTGTTTTTATTTACTAAGTGCATGTTATGGTATCATTTTAAATTTTAGACTAATTTCGCCTCATTTTAGGGAACTTTGATTGTATGGTTGTAATTGTAATTCTTTAGAACATTGTGTACTAAACGGCATTCTGGTCCTAGGTCTGGCAATACATTACAAAAAAATTAAATCCTGTTTATATAATATAGTTTTAAAAATAATTATTTTCGCAAGTAGCATTGCTCTATGCATGTTATATCAGACTCCATTAATAAGTGATGAACATTCTCAATCACTCCATAAGACTAATTACATTTTTCATATGAAATTAAAATTTGTTCTGCCGAACGTAACCATTACTGTTAAGCAATAAAACTGTTAAATTACTAGCTTGAAGAAATTAAAACTAGCGATAAGACTACCTTTAAGATCAACCTTAACAATTGTATGCTTATTGTACACGACCAGTCTAATTGTAATTTAAAATTTTGTTTTTAGTTCTAAGATTATATCATAGATTAGACTATCGAAGTAGATTTCGATATAATTTCTTTCACAATTCTTGATGATCAATTTATATTTTACTATAAGGAATATTATAATAGCTATCAGATCAAAGCCAAGTTGTTTCCCCGTCCTATTCGTGTAGAAAATCTTCAAGCTTTCTTCCTTTACCCACTCTTGTTCTCTACACCAGCGACATCCCGGTCCCCAAGAAGGCCTCTTCACAGACGCAGAGTCCACGATCAACTCCAGATTTTCACTCCCACGCTAGGCTATTGGTTCAGGTAATTGACAATTGAGGTAAATCCCTCCAAGAGCACAGGCATGCTCTTTTTGAGGGCGAATGCCAGCCCCTCAATGGTACCTGTCTTATTGTTCGGTGAGGCTATCCCTTGGGATTTGGAAGTGAACCTTGACGGGAAGTTAAACTTCAGTGAACACTTGCGATCCGTGCGTATACGCGCCTTACACAGACCTATCTTATTCGATAACAGTGCCTCCTGAATGCGCGAGGTAAAATGTCCTTTGCAAATAAGGTGAGAAACTAGGCAGAACCTGTACTTTGGCAACGAGACAACTGATAAATATACTTATATATTTCTAAATCAATTACTGTCTTCGTGAACAGATGTCATGAACAGACGCGTGAACAGACGTGTCTAATAATTTTGCTGAATCGCAACCTCATTTTTCCGCTGACGCCATACAACTCAAATGGACTTAGTACTTGTTCAGTTGTACCAAAAACGTAAGTTATAGTGGATAGACGCGATAACATTCCTTCTAATAGAATTAGCAGGACCGCTCGTAGCCCTCCTCCACCTGCACCTGTTCATGTAGTGCTGTTCTAAGAGACGGAGGGCTTAGAAGCGGTTTCCACTACCGAGATCCAGAATTGGTTGTTGGCCTTTGTGCAAACCCTTAACGAACTATGCACTATTGCTAAGGCTGGAAATATCAACTTGCAGGATAAAATAAGAATTAATGGATTTAGTCAAAAGTGGGCAATTTTATATCACAGATGGCAGTGCGCTACCGATCTCTTCAATATAAAAACTACAAGGACAATAAAAAAATAATTATATTTCAAAATTCTATAAATTTTGAAATTAAATTAAATATCATTTATTTAAATACATATATATTATAGAGAAATAGCACCCACACATAGAACAAATAATCATGCCCTTCACACAAATATTTGTCCTGGGATTGAACTCACGACCTCACAGTCAGGTTCACTAACCAAAGGGCAGGCTATATACGAGTATATGATCATATTCAGAATATATATGAACTATATATTCCGAAAAGCCATAATGGAATATTTTTGAAATTTCGGTATTCAACATATTTATTGCCTAAAATCCTGTTTACCTATACAAATATTGGTGCAAATTTGCACCAATGTTTCAGTGAATAATGAATTCCAACCAGAGTCAGGAGTACACATTTTAATGTATATACAAAAATATATATGTTTAAATTATGTGATTAATTTTGTAAGTTTAGACGGCGTTGTTTATTTGATAAAACTTCCACGTGTAGTTGTAGACGTATTAGTGGACGTATTGTTAAGCTGTACAACGAACAGATGGCGCCAGCTAGGCATTGTTAGTAATGGAATAAGATATTTCGTCGACCTGACTAGATTCTCCGTAGTATTGGCATATAGTTGAGATTTTAAACGCCCATGTTTGCAGAGTTTACTATTTATAAATTTATAATATTACAAAATTGTGCAGCTATGGTCGTTAACGACGGGAGTCCCACTATTTAGCTTGATCCTCTTACCCTGCGGAGAGAGCGTCTCTATGTGTCCTCTACCGCATTTATCACGGGGAGTGGTCAGAGGAATTGTTCGAGCTTATACCTGCCGCCACATTCCGCCACAGACCCTCTCGCCAAAATCGGAAATTTCATCCTTATCACCTGGATGAATGGTCATCTACCACTGTGCGATTCAAGAAGCGAGCCTATTCTTTTCTTAAAGGCCGGCAACGTACTTGCAGCTCCTCAGGTGATGCGAGTGTCCATGGGCGGCGGTGATCACTTACCATCAGGTGACCCACTTGCTCGTTTGTAATCCTATTATATATAAAAAAAATATTAACATCAAGGTTCTCCTAAATTGTAGACAAATGTTTATCATTAATTAGCAAAACACGATTATACTTCTTGAAATTTGACTTAACGGGAAACAATTGCTATATATTATAACTGGATGGTAAAAGCTATACGCTGCTATTGTCCACAACAAGAACTAAATAATTAATATACTGACATAATGTTATAACATTTCAGTAATCGAAGAAGCAAACTGGGAAACTTTACCTCGCGATATTGAATCGTTTCTCCCCGGCACACAATTCGACGCAGTCATCTGCTTAGGAAACTCTTTCGCCCATCTTCTCGATGAGTTTGGAGACCAGAGGATGCAGAAAAATTGCTTGAAGAACTTTGCCAAGTGCCTCAAGCCCGGGGGACTGCTGTTCATTGATCATAGAAATTACGACGCCATGATTGAAAAAGGAGCTACTCCAGGACACTCTATATATTATAATGTGAGTATTTAATGTCGTATATTAGGGACGATCCAAAAATTATGTCACCACAAAATATATTGTTTTTTTTATAGAAATATGTAAATCTATATTTTTATTTAAAATAAAACTATATATTTTATTATGTTTCAACAGTATACATAAGATAATTTGGTTTTTGAAATCTCCTTTTAAGCTAATAAAGCCGGTGTGTTAAAAAAAGCGGGGTCTCCTACCCGCTCTTATCTATACATATAATAAAATCGTAGAAAGTCGAGTACATTGAATATTTTTAAAAAAGGAGACTTGGGGCGTGATCTACAATCGATATCGAAGCCAAAAATCTATACATATAATAAAATCGTAGGAAAGTCGAAACTGTACATTGAATATTTTTTTTAAAAGGAGACTTGGGGCGTGATCTACAACCGATACCGAAGCCAAAAATATAGTATATATTTTAGAATTTTTGTCTGTTTGTCTGTATGTATGTCCGGGCTAAACTCAAAAAGTACTGCATGAATTAACTTCAAATTTTGCATGAATATTACTAATAGGTCGGGTCAACATATAGGCTACATATTATCACACTATTACCTACGAGGGAGGAGCTGTGATAATTTATAAAGTTTAACGCGGGTAAAACCGCGGGGCACAGGTATTATTATTTCACATACTATTATCTAACATACCAGAATATTTAATGCACATGAAGTAACTTCTAAATTACACATTATAAATTAAATGCCTACTTGATCTAGACAACTGATAACATTTGATCTAAACCGACAACTTAACAACATTGTCGGTTTGTCATGTTTTAAAAAGGAAGGCGGGAAGGTTATCTTATGTGTCTATAACAACCAGAACCCAGCCTAATACACACGTTGATGAATGTTATTTAACCAAAACACACACATGTACAGTTCCAGACGCTGTTTTTTTTATAGTGTTTCTCATTATTCATGTTTTTTATATTAATTCCAGTGCAAATATCCAGTGGACATCAAGACTTCAGTTTTAGTAGTCGCTGGAAAGCCTCAACTCGTTGCGTTGGACTACTGCATCACGACTGACAAAACAATCAATGAAACTAGGTAATTATTTGTTTATGGAACACCCAATATTTAAGCTGTTCATGGACGTTAGATTACCTATGTTAAACATTACGTCCACACTAGAGAATACATCTCTGTATAGAGGGTGACTTTGTGTAATTCACAGACACAAAGTCAACGTCGATACAGACATAATTATATTCTCTAGTGCGGACGTTGTTTAAAATAGGTAATCTAACGTCCATGAACAGCTTAAATATTGGGTTATTTTTGATATGGTTATTAGGGTTCCGTAGGCAAATGGCAAAAAACGGAACCCTTATAGATTCGTCATGTCTGTCTGTCTGTCTGTCCGTCCGTATGTCACAGCCACTTTTTTCCGAAACTATAAGAGCTGTACTACTGAAACTTATACTATTTTTTTCATCGTACCCATACATGGATAGGTCTTCAAAAAAAAATGATATGGAGGTTCCTAATATCATTTTTTTCTAAACTGAATAGTTTGCGCGAGAGACACTTCCAAAGTGGTAAAATGGGTGCCCCCCCCCCCCCTCTAACTTCTAAACAACGAAAATTGGTTTGAACGAGATCTAGCAAGTAGTTTTTTTTTAATACGTCATAAACCGCAATTTGCATTCATTTAATCAACTGAAATACTTGCTGCTATGGAACGCTTCATGTGCGAGTCCAACTCGCACTTGGCCGGTTTTTTTTAATATGGAATTCACAACCAGAATAACAATATATTATATGGGTCACAGAAATAGATGTCCTGTGTACGGCTTGTGCTCTTGTTCGCCTCTATTGTCCAGTGAAGCAGTGAAAGCCCTTAGGCTAATGCTTTCACTGCTGCGCCATGTTAATAATAATAAATTAATTGTCCTGTGCGGAGATCGAATCAAAAAGACAAGGGCGCTAAGCTAGTAGCAAGTATTTTCATCAATCATCAATTGACTGCACATGTGGCGCAGCGGCTAAGACAGTCGCCTCGTCGCTTCGTGTCGCGGGTGTGAATCCCGCGCCGGACAACTATTTGTGTGACCCATAAATAGTTGTTCTGAGTCTGGATGTAATTTGTGTCCGTCTGTAATATGTTTGTAAAGTACTCCGCGACACAGGGATTACGTAATTTCCATATTGCGGGCGTTGTCTTTAAAAAAAAAGTCGACTACCTCCACTGCACCGCTTTTTAGCTTTCTAACAAGTGCAGTAAGAAAGATAAAAATAATATTTAAAAAATATATAAAATATATGTCAACCTGCGCATTTTGAAATTCGAATTGTTATATGGAACATCTGTCTAGCTACCTATTTATCTACTATATAAAAATAAGTTGGGTTTTCCTTCCTGACGCTATAACTCCAGAACGCACGAACCGATTTCCACGGTTTTGCATTCGTTGGAAAGGTTTCGGGCTCCGTGAGGTTTATAGCAAAAATTTAACGCGGGTAACACCGCGGGGCACAGCTAGTCTACTATATAAAAATAAGTCGGGTTTTCCTTCCTGACGCTATAACTCCAGAACGCACGAACCGATTTCCATTCGGTTTTGCATTCGTTGGAAAGGTCTCGGGCTCCGTGAGGTTTATAGCAAAGAAATTTTATAAAATTTAACGCGGGTAACACCGCGGGGCACAGCTAGTTAAATATGAAATACTTATCCAATAAACCATAAAAGTAACAACTACTGCCACCCGATTAAAGAATGTACTTCTGACTTTTATTTTCAATTGACAATAATGAATACTATTATATTTTGGTAAATTTATATTTATTCTCATATCTAGTTATGACTGTAGACATTGTATTATTATACAACGTGTAACAGAAAGTGTGAACGTAACTTAAGGGCGTTGTAGGGTATCAGGACGGCTACCTATGGACGAAACTTCAAACAGAAATAATGATTTTTTATTCAACTAGGAATTTATTTTTGTAGCGACAACCAAAATCAAGAAGTAATATTATATGATCCGATGGGAAGACTAGCGACACGACCGGAAAGAGGTCAGGTACAGGACCGACGGTTTTACGTGCTCTCCGAGGCACGGGGGTGTGATACCGCCAATTCCCAGACATCAGGCTGATATTGAGAAATTTCTTTTTACGGAAAAATCCAAAAATCACTTTTTGGCCCGACCCGGGATTTGAACCCAGGATCTCATTATCTGCGGTTGAACACGCTACCGCAGGATTAACGAGGCAATCGATATCAATAATGTACTAGGATTATATGAACCTAAGGAGATAGTCCCGTTAATCCTCCTCGTGGATTAAGGTGTATGCGTGCATTCGTTGATTTATTTATGGTTTACCTAGTATTCTATTGTATTTAACTCTTTAACCGACAAGTTTAGTTTTAGCGGTTTCTTGTATAAATAAAATAAAATAAAAAAGGTTTTTATCCACGTAGACTTTAAAAAGGCGCTTGTAAATAGTCAGAACATGTTTGTAATAATATACATTATTGTATACATTATTATTTCTAGTAGCATAGATATTTAGGAACATATTGTATGAAAACATTTATAAAATTTTTTTTGTTGTAGCAATGATATTTAGCTAGCTCGAGTCAAGTTATTGTCAAGAGATTATGTTTGATTATCTAGTTTAAGTCTAATATTTTTACTACATATTGTAAATGGTTCTGTCTATATTAAGGTATTATTATTATGACGGACCTTGTGTTAATAACGACGGTCGCGCTTTAATGCTACCATTTACGTATACGTGTATTGTTTATTAATGTTTTTATTGGTTTTCTCTTAACAAAAAAACTTATTTAAAGTCAGTTTTTTTTCTTCTCCAGAAACGAGATTAATTTACCGTATTAATGGAACGATTTGTTTTTTATAATATCCGGGGTAAAAATGTTGTTTTAACCAAGGTTGATAGTCAATTTAATTTGAGCTTACAAAACTGTTAGTCGGTCGACTAAACTGCGAGCTAACGTGCAAACACTGCCAACAGATCTCGTAGCGGGTATATTCGCATGCATGAAAATTGAATGTAAAAATGATTACGTTGGTGACAGAAAACGAACGCGACGTTATCATTGCGGTGTAACCTTATTTAATGTTGCAATTAAACAAGTTCTAAATTACAGTTCAGTATGCGATTAAAATTTGAATACTTTAAAACTTATAATAGTGACAATGTATCCGTAGAATTAATAGACAAAGTCTTTATTACATATTATTATTTATTCCTATGCGTCCTCAAATCCATCAAAGACTCCATTCTTTGATGGATTTACGCATATAAATAAATATATAATAAAGATTTTGTCTATAAATTCTTCGGATAAACTGTGTAAGTTAAAATATAGGAATTGTAGGTACCATAATTACAATCCAATTTAAATAAACAAACGAACTATTCAGTGGATACAACTTTTTGACGCATTCTTTTAGAAATTTGAACTCGAAACTCGAAATTAAAACATAATATGTGTAATGAGTGTAGTCGGAATCATGTTGCAACTTACCAGGCGTACATAGAAACGCAGAGGTATGTCAAACAATTTATGACGTAAATCAGAGTCAGCTGAGCACAGCAGTGTTAGTACGGATGTTCGTTATATCGATAAAAATACTTGTCGATTTATTGAATGGTATATTATTTCACGATTAAAATGATGATATTTCGGTATGAGATTTTGTGTATAGTTAGGTAGGCTTAAGTAGACCGTTTATGCCCCTTAAGTTACGTTCACTCTTTCTGTTACACGTTGTATAAATTCTAAGGTAATTAGCCGAATTGAAGAAAATTAAGTGGAGTTATTTCGAAACCCTTTAGTTAGTAAATCACACTTTATAATTTGTGTAACATAATACAAAAATTAAATTTGAATTTATATATATATATTTATATATTTTTATTTATATTATATATATATATATAGATATATAAATTCAAATTTAATTTATAAGTTATAAAATATATATATAAAAATATATAATACAATAATATGTTTATTTATATCTGACAAGGAATTTACAAAAAAACACTAGTTAACAATTTGTACTGTAAATAATCTGTACTACAGAACTCCAGGCTCTCCGGAAATTGTAAACAGTTTATTCTATGACATAAAACCAATATTTAGGTATTATAGTGTGAGTGTGTGTGCGCGAGTGTGTGTGCGTGTGGGTGTGCGTGTGCGTGTGTGTGTGTTTGAGTTGAAGTAGGTTTGATTAGTATGTATGAGGTTTAATAACATCGTTACAATTTTAATCCTTATTTTTAATGTTATGTAACATCACAACAGACCTTAGTATTGGACTTGGTGTATTCGCATCAGAAAAATCCCAATAACACTATTTGGCCGGAATTTGGGATTTTAAGTAACGAACTTATGGTATGGGCGGTGGTTACCGTTAAAGTTGTTCAAGCCACCCAGTAGGCCTCTGAGATGGCTTTTCAACTGTTGTCTAATAGCTAAAACCGGGACCGGCAGTTTGACGCGCCCTCCGAATGCTCAGAAATTTAACTCATTTTGTATTAAATTGCCAATGAGCCATGAAAAAATAATAGAGTAACTACGGAAACGCGTCTACTGCTGGACAAAGGCCTCCCCCAAAGAACTCCACAATAGCCGGCCTTGCGCTATTCGCATCCAAAGGTTTTCAGCGAGCCAAGATCATCGGACCATCTTGTAGGGGGCCTGCCCACATTGCGTCTTCCGGTTCGTAGTCTACTAACTAACCTTATTAGATTTGTTCAATTATTGAACTTATATGACACAAGGTTGGAGGAGATGTTTGGGGAAGACCTATGTCCAGTACTGCCTCGTTGGTCTAGCGGTAGCGTGTTCAACGTGTTATATTTCCTTACAGTGAGTTCCGTCTCTGCTACTACCCCCACAAGTTAGAGAAATTCACCAACATGCTGGACGAAGCTTTTGACAACCAACCGAAGTCTCACGAGATCTACGCAGACTTCAAGCCTCTGAAAGACGTACCCGTTCCTGGCTTCTACATACACGTGCTAGAAAAAGCCCACGAATAATTTAAGAAGAATACCTTATAGTAGCTTAAGACTATCATATATGAATAAATTTTAAATGAATTTCTCTTTATTTTTATTCTATTTCAAATACCTAATGCTTATTGTTGGAATATTAATAATTATATCCTGGGTCATTATTCACACGTACGGCTATCTGATCCGAAACTAAGAAGATGGCCTTACGTGTGAATATTGAACTGATATACCAAATATTTCTACTTTTTTTGTAAAACATTCTTATATAGATAATTACACGCAGACACAAGACAAACAGACATGTTTATGCACACAAATATCTGTCTTAAGCGGGAATCGAACCCACAACCTGCGGCGTGAAAGGCAAGCATCTGCCATCCACGCCAACCGGCCTGTGGATTTTTTATTAAAGAACGGCTGGACCGACTTTTTGGTTCTTTGTTTTGTTGGATCTATTGACTCCGAAAAGCAGAATAACTAACGTTTCAAACATCATGAAAAATAATTAAGGAAATAAATTTTGTCATACATTCTGTATAGAACGGATTTTATGAGGATATCTCGAGAACGGATTACCTGATATAGACGTAGTATTATACCTGATATAGAAATTTCTTCTCGCATTGGAAAATTAATTGGTACAACTTATACTTATCAACGCCACTATTACTTCCGTATATCTACAACGCCATCTCTGAGACATGAGAGTAGACTACACTTCTATGTTTTTTAAATAAAATACTACAAAATATTGGCACAGCGGGCTCCTGACTAGTTTGGATTTGTAATAGACCCGATAGGTGGTGCTGCGATTAGACTTCCGAAGGGCTACTGCCTACCGCTAAGTCGCCGATCATCGTAATTGTGATCGGCGTTCAAATAGATGAAGTTTAAAAATTACTAAATCATTCGTTCAATCGGCTTCCATAAGCACATATGACGTCATAAATGGTCCGGAATCGATTTTCAAAGATGAAGCCGATTGAACGAATTATTTAGTAATTTTAACCTTCATATATTCGAACATCGATCATGATCACGACGAACGGCGACTTAGGCTGTATCCTCCCAGTAGTTCGTTTTATACCTTTAGGGCAGCACAACGTCTGGGATCCGGGATAGCTGAAAAAAACAAGATACAAATAAAAATAAAAAACTAAAATATTGAACAAAGGAATAATCAAACCTGGAATGCCAATCCCAAGCAACGATGCTACTGCACTAAAATAGCAGCAGTGAGTCATCGGAGGTTAATTAGCCCAAAAAAGAAACACTCATAAAATAAACGATGCGAGGTGGACGTGGACGAGGTCGTGCCAACAGCCGAGACACTGTGATGGAAAGCGATAAGTCTGCCGCTTCCTGCGTGTCAATGCTTCCTCAACAATCCTTTACAATCCGGCTTTAGGCCGGGCCAAAGTACCACCACCGCTCTCCTAATGGTGACTTGCGATATTAGGGCTGGCATGGAAAACACCATGGTGGCAGTTTTGGTCTTGGTCAACTTTTCCAATGCCTTTAACACCGTCAGTCATGATATCCTTTTATGTATCTTTTCCTATCTTAGGATGTTTAACGAATCTCTGCAGTGGCAATAGTCTGTTCGCAATGACGAGTTCTTATCAAACTGGCGTAATTTAGATAATGGCGTTCCTCAAGGCGGTATCACCTCTCCTCTCTTATTTTCAGTATTTATAAATCTCTTATCACAGAATCTTCAGTGTCCGTATCATTTATACGCCGATGACCTACAGCTTTACGCACAAGCAAGCATCGACAGGTTACCGGAAGCGGTATTTGAACTGAATAGGAATCTAGAAGTAATAAAAAAATGGTCAAACAGGTTTGGACTGACTGCCAATCGCCTCAAGTGTCAAGCCATCATTGTGGGCAGTTCCCGAACGACGAGCTTAGTGGATGTTGGCAGTCAACAGAAGATGACAGTAATAAACTGGATATATTTTCTGTAGTTTATTTCTCGTTTTCAACTTGTACAACCGTCTAACTCTATGCACGTACGTCCTTGGCTAGCGTCCCTTTCAAACTCCACTCGTTCCTTCCGTAATCCTCTGTCCTTCATATCAGTCTCATTCACTCATCGTTCACTCGTCATCGTCTAATTGGCTAATTAATAACTTTCACTCTCCGTTTATACTATTCATTCAGAAACGAATACTTACATTCCCACATGTATATATATCATATGTATAAATCTATATTATTATGTATATATTTATAGTATGTAGTTTCTATTATATACCCTGTCTTAGTAATTTTTATTATATACATATCTATAGTGCACCTACCATAGTATCTCTGCATCACCCAAAGGTTGACTGGCAGAGAATGCCTTTGGCATTAAGTCTGCCTTTGTACAGTTTTGTGCAATAAGTTTAAATAAATAAATGCCGATCGAACCAGTGAAACCGAGAAAGAGTAAATCGGTGCAAGTCGCACAATGCGAGCATGACAAATGGATGACGGGGAATATCTAGATGGCGATAATTTCTGATATCCTCAACCGTTTCTCTCTCCTTCAAATACTCGGGCAAAGGACTCTTTATCCCGTATCAAGGACATTGCAGAAGGACTCCGAATTCTTGGGCTAGGCTGTTCGAGGTTTCATCCGTATAAATTCTTGAACATGACGGCCTCTCTAAAGCACTTTGTCAGGTGTTCGTGAGGCACAGGCTACCACCTCTGAGGTTCACGCTCGGACACGCGGTAGGGAACTAACAGACAGGCTGGAGGTGGAGAATTGTGAGCTCCGCTGCAAGATCTCCTCCTCGAAGAAACTCTCACCATCATTTAATTTTCTGCGGAGGTTTGAGACCTTTCGCTCGCTGTCTGCGAATGAACCGGCAGACATTGTCTCACGGAAGGCGCCTGTTCCGGTAGTGGCTGCATCGAAAGCTAGTAGCTATTTCAAGCAGGAAGATGTAACTTTATCGCTGAGCAAGCGGCGGCTATGTTGGATAAAAAATTCGACCGCAAAAAGCCAACTATGCATGAAAAAGCTTATAATTATGATTTTATCAGACATAGATGACCTTGAAAAGACTGGCGTAGGAGTAATGACTGGGAGAGGATACCGGACGATCTTCTGCGAGGCGGTTAATTTACTAGGAGGATTCCCACTACTGGACATCCTGGCGGACATGGCCGCGATAGTTTTCTATCTCGTCCGTGCCCGCTCGGGTGCCGGGGGCCAGCAACCAGACTGAACAAACGTACGGCTGGACGCGCACCCACAGGCCTTAGAAATTTGGCGCAAGGGGCTTGAATTGCCGAGAGGCTTGCGTCAACGCTCTGTCGGTGCGGTCCTGCCTTGGTCTGATACATGGCTGCTCCGGAAACGGGCAGCCTAACCTTCAGGTGGACATAGATAAAAACCGGACACGGGTGCTTCGGCGAGTATCTGTGTCGAATAGGCAGAGAGGCGACACCGACGTGTCACCATTGTGGTGGCCCAGTGCCCATCTTGGGCCCCCGAAATGCGAGTCCTGGTCGCTGAAATAGGATTTGACCTTTCGCCGCCAGCAGTGGTTTCGGCCATGCAGGCGGCGAAAACCGGATGGAACGCGGTGGCCTCCTTCTGTGAGGCCTTTGACACCTGATTCGACTTTAGAGTGGGCTCACCGTCAGCTCGTCAATCTTACGAGACCACCCGACACATTTATTGCAGAAGTGGTGTCTTTTTCGAAACTTTTCTAATTAAGTGTTTCTTAGACGCCAGTGCCCCTTCAGGGAAAATCCAGCATCTTTTCTAGCGGTCCTCGGTTGAAACGTCATCGTACCAACTAAGCCGAGTGTGGTGTTGCTCCAACTCCATACATGCAATTTAGCTACTTCACAGCGATAGTTAGCCGGACGCAGTTGGAACCAACGGCCTTGGCGGAGCTCTCACATCACCTCTTACACCTCTCACAACAGCAACGTCACGTCGTCGTCCCACGAACGATCTGGACGACGAGATCACCATTTATCTAGAGCAAGTCAGGTGATTAAAGATTATACGGGCACTACAAACCAACAGATATATTGAACTAGCCGGATGCAAATACGACCGCGAACGCGCCACGACGACCAGCGTCCTTCATGTAGTTAGCCTGTATTAAGGGGAGAAGTGAAGTATTCTTGGAAATAACATTTAAAAAGTGTTATTCTTAATAGATAAAGTAAATTGCTAAATAGAACACTTCCCACAATATATGTAGATCAGTAATAGAACTTATGCTTTGCATATTGCCTAACCACCTTTCCACTTACATTTCATGAACATGCCACAATCATCCTACTTTTACAAATCATCCACCAACTCTCTTCTTCTTAACCCGAGCTTGCATCGAACCCACTTGTGTTAGTGTAACAACCTTGTCTATTACTCAACAAGTGCCAGTGGATGGGGTTGAGTTTACGCTTTAACTCATTTGCTGGGCCGCTCATGCTCTCACCGGGCCGTAAGTGATCGGCGAGGTTAAGCATCTAGGGTCGCGAACGGTCCATAGATGGGTGACCACCAAAGTGGTTTAATATTTGAGCGTCTCCGTGCTTCAGAGGACACGTTAAGATGTCGGTCTCAGTTATAGGCAATAGACAACAGTCGTTAAGTCATGTCAGAGGCCTACTGGGCGGCTTGAACAACTCTGACACTAGGGTAACCAATGCCCATACGATAAGTAAGTAAGCTAATTTACCTTTTATCCTTTCACAACCCGTCGTAATACTTAAGTTTTTAGCTTATATACTCGTAGAACCAGCTGCCTCCTTGACTCCTATCTAATCAAAGACGGTAATCAAATTTTAAATACTTGTCCACTATTAAGCGAATTATCTGCCTTTTGGGATTCCTAACGCATTAGATTAACGTGGCCGCACCAGTCGTATAATTGATATTGGGTTAAAACAAGAGTGATTGCTGTACATGTATAATGTGTTTTATTATTGAACGAAATCAGTCATTTTGTTACGAGTGCGAGACCAGTCAATACACACGCCTGAAACCTTTACTATAACCTAGGTATATCCAACCTATACAACTAGGTATATCCAAATATAATATTTAATGATTTCCATTTATTTGTAAACAATATTGAAATGTTAAGCATATTCTAAATTTTATTCTTAGAACAATAAATTTAGCATACCAGTAGGATATTCAATCTTTCCTGTACTAAAAATTTATTATTTAATTTATTTAAATTTTTTTTTTTTTTAATTTTAATATATTCTAGAAGGAATGAACAGCATTAGTTCTACGATATCTTCTTGGATATATTGTTTAGACCGAGCATCCTGTGAGTAGTCTAAATTTGTTATTTTTTGAAAAATAAAATAGAAAATGCCTGAGATTATTGCTGAAGTGTTTTCAACAATAAATATATCTAGAACATTCGTTTTTAATCAATGTTGTAAACCAAAAACTGTGTGTAATATTCCAGCAAAATATGTCGTCGTATCAGGCTTTCTACTCAAGATCAAATGTTGTTCCTTCCAAGGGTGTTAAAGACCAGTATGCAGACGGCAAATCTGTGACGGTTTGGAACAAATTCAAAGGCGACAACAACGAGAGGACGCAGATTTGAAAAAAAAAATAGAAAATGCCTGACATTATTGCTAAAGTGTTTTCAACAATAAATATATCTAGAACATTCGTTTTTAATAAATGTTTTAAACCAAAAACTGTGTGTAATATTCCAGCAAAATATGTCGTCGTATCAGGCATTCTACTCAAGATCAAATGTTGTTCCTTCCGAGGGCGTTAAGGACCAGTATGCAGACGGCAAAGCGGTGACGATTTGGAACAAATTCAAAGGCGACAACAACGAGAGGACGCAGAATTATAAGGATTTATTGATCGGAATACTGAAGAATAATGGTTGCAACACGATTCTTGATAGTGCATGCGGGACTGGGTAAGTTTTCCACTTACAAGGTGTAATTCAATAACAGCTCAATCCCCGTCCACTATAAATAGTGGACGGGGATTAAGCTGAAATACTACTTGTAGAACACCAACTTGCTAAATACACAAATTAAAAATTAACTACTCGTACAAAACTGACTATCAGCTGACGCATTATTTGTAGAGAGATAAAATTAATATTTTATGTTGTACACAAAATTGTTTACTTTCATTGTAGATTGAGGTCCATAAATTTCCTATACTATCTACACGCCGTATGTATATATGTAGGTATGTTACGCAATTTCTCCGTTCTTTCTAAACCCATTTGGATATTTCTTTTTATTTGATAGGAAATTGGATGGATTTCTCATTTTCACGTTGTTCAAATAAATGGGGAAAAACATAAAATTTTTCAAAAGAGTAATTATTCTTTTCACATAATTTGGTGTCAGAAAGTTAAAAGAAGAGATAAGAACAGCAACTTCATTATTTTTTAAATTATAACTATAATTTGCATGATAATTTCATTATGATTGCATGATTACACGCATCAGCTCAGAGGGCTGCTAGTGTATAAACAAATAATAATAATATGTATTTTAATTTGAATGATTATTAACTAAATGGGTACTTATCTGCTTTTGTCATGGAAACCTATTATCGAAACTGTGTTCGAAATTTTCTAACATGTATTACTATTAGCTCTCTACAGTTATGAGCAATGTTCGCATAGAAAAAAAAGTATAAATTATTTTATTAAATTGACTAAATAAAAGTCCTCAAATTTTCAATCCATATGTCATTCGCGTGAATGGGTGAAGCTTGCGGTGGCTAATGGACTCGGTTTCAGGAGTATTTCCTTACGTATTGTTTGTTATATTATTGTCGCCCCTAATTCTTTGGTCGCTTTGTAAAACTTGTTAATTTTTAATTAATTTTATCATTCATCACACGTATTTAGGCTGTGTAACTAGATGACTACGGCCTTGTGAATACATTATGATGTGGGCTTGTGAATTCATTATGATTTGGGTTAATGTATTAAGTAAATATTATGAAAGTCATAAATAAAAAAAAACAAACTGATAAAGACGCATTTCAAAATAAGACTAAAAACTAAACCCGAAATTCCTTATCATCAGGTGCCTTGTTGCTTGTTAGCCATTTTATTTCGTACAGGCTGAAGTCCGGGATGACTTCGATGTAAAGTCGGGTTAGTCTTGCTCTAGAATTTGTGGCATGGCTATTAACAGGTGACTGCGTAGTCGTGTTACAGCTGTCCGTAGAACTTCTCGATCTCTCCGAGCAACTCAGAGCTGACGATTCTATCATGCTTCAGCTTCGGCAGGTTCTGTGCAACTTACGATTCTCTTGCAAACACTTTCGCTCTTAGCTCAGAGACTCTGCAATCTCTCTGTTAGGCTGCCGATATCTGGTAGCATCATCTGATGATGTCAAAGCATTTTCAGAAAATTAGTCGTAGATCTTTTAGATTCTGTTTGTTCGGTAGGCTTTAAAGACCTTAGACCCAGTCGTATGAATGTATTACGAGTTTATCGTAGTAAAGTGTCCACTTTGATGTGTAATACTCGAATCAGCCCTTAAAGTTTTACTTCAGCACAGCTCCGACATTAGTGCATTAATTTAATGTTGTGATAGTTTTAAAGCTCCTAATTTTGCCATTTTAGAACAGACTCAATATTTTGATAAATGAAGGTTTCAAACTAGTCTCCGTGGATGCGTCCGATAAGATGTTGAAGCACGCTCTCAAAGCGAGGTGGGAGAGGAGAAAAGACCCCAAATATGACGAATGGAGTAAGTGTTTATTTTATGTTACCTTCCTTATACACAACTAACTTGCGTTGCCACTACCTCCGATTTCTGATGTCGTGTCTGGGAATCGTTACAGAAACATGATGATATAAGTATGTAATGACTTCGTAGAATAATCCGCTCTACAGTGCAATAATAATAATATCCTGGGACATTATTTACATCGGCCATCTGATCTCAAACTAAGCAGAGCTTGTACTATGGCAACCAGATAACTGGTATACTACGCATATACTACTTTTCTTTTGTAAATACATACTTATATAGATAATTACACCTCAGACTCGGGACAAACAGATATGTTCATGCACACAAATGTCTGTCCTGGGCGGGAATCGAACCCACGATCTCCGGCGTGAAAAAAAGGCTTTTGCCAACCACGCCACGTATTACGCTAGCGCGGTGGTTAAAACTTGACGATGCCCTTAAAGTAAAAAATTGCATTATTTACTAGTTATTGATGTCAATTCGATTTTAAGTACCAACATAATCGTATCAGCATTATGTCTGTTGAATCTTATGAAAGATAGTTTCGCTCCCACTTTTAAATTGCTCCATCTTTTCTGGTTTGGGCTTCAAAATGTTCCCCAAAATTGCGCCGTTTACGCGGACTCTAACGATGCAGCAGCATTTGTATACTCCGAATCCGAAGTATAGGGAAGATAGGATGGTACAAGGGTGTCGTCGAAAATTGCGTCCTGCACCAGTATCCTGCTCATCTTCCATGGCAACAAATACCATCCAGTTTATTCCTATCGTCGCGTGTTCGTAGCACTAGAATCTAGCACAACACTTGGGAATCTTTTCGCACTCATGCAGCATGGTAGGCCATAGTAAATTTCTATATTATTATGATTTTTTTTTTGTTTATTCTTTAAACTAATATTCAGGGTACCCCTTAAACTAAGAACATTATAATACGATGATATTCTTTACATATAACAAATTAAAATTTCAGTCATCGAAGAAGCAAACTGGGAAACTTTGCCTCGCGATATTGAGTCCTTTCTCCCCAGTACACAATTCGACGCCATCATCTGTCTAGGAAATTCTTTTCCTCATGTTCTCGACGACTTCGGAGACCAGCGGATGCAAAAGCATTGCCTCAAGAACTTTGTTAACTGCTTAAAGCCCGGTGGATTGCTCTTCATTGACCATAGGAATTACGACTTTATCCTTGAAGGAGGAGTTGTCCCCGGACAATCTATTTATTATAATGTGAGTAAGACAGTTATGAGCAATTATTTAAAATATTATATATAAAACATTTGTGAAATCACTGTGCCTCTTACAGTCACTGGTTCGTTAAGAATTGGTGAGGTTCACTTAGACGTCGTCACTCTGTAGTTAGGTTAGCAAGAAAGTGGTTTAAATTTAAGAGTAACCATGCTTTGGTATACATTTTAAGACGCGGATACCACGTGATTTCGCTGTGTCACATTGATTTATTGTGTTGCCTGTAAACGACATAATAATAAATAATAATATGATTTATTCAACATACAATTTATAAAAGATAAAGAATTAATAAAAGGAACAATTTAGGAAACGTCGTAAACTCCACACATAAAAAATAACAAACTAGAACAAACAATGTTAAGTGATGTTCACCTGTATCACTACATATTAAGTAGGTACATTAATGCTCCCCGGTGTTATTATAGAGTGCACTATATTATTATAATAACAATTTAAATTGAGGTTTAATATTTATTCTTTCAAGTGTCTGGATGGATGATACCATAATTTATTCCGATTATTAATTTATTATTTGTTACTATAAAAATATTATGTTACAATACGTTACAACCGTAAGACAACAAGATACCTCTTGTTGTCTTACCTCATAACGGTTGCACTAGTTTCGGCATTCAATTATAAATTACAGAGTTCCAAGTGTCAAGACTATGTTGTAAAATTTCTCTTCGTTAAGGTTCTTTTTTCAAAAGTTCTTAATTCTAATAGTTGTGGTTTTTGTCACTGTTGAATCATTAGCAATACTCTAAATGCCATTTTAATTCATTTACATATCAATTGTAATTTATTTCCCTTTTTTACCATGTCTTGTGTTTATTATCAGACCTAATGTAGTTAAATTATTCTACCTAACCTAATAATTTATTTTTATCTTACATTGTATGAATTACTGAATTTGTATTGAAACAATTGCCACAGATATGGCGATAAGTTTGCGTAATCACTATTAATTGCGTAATAATTAAAAATAGTTTTAGTAGTGATGTTCTATTGCTCATATGCTTTATAAATTCCAGTGTAAATACCCTATGGAGATCAAGACATCAGTGTTAGTGGTCGGTGGAAAACCTCAACTAGTTGCGTTTGACTACTATATCATGACTGACGAGGATGGTAATGAAACTAGGTAACTATCTGAGTAATATATTGAATAAGTAGGTACTCAATAGTTTACTAAAATAAGATTGGCCATAACAGAATGGCGTAAGCTTATTTCGGCGTGGTACTGACACAAAGTTATGTACCTAAATTCTTAAAAAAAATTGTAAAAATTTTAATCCAATCATCATGGCCAAATATTTTAGGACCATATTCCCTATTTCCAAGACCGAGTATTCTTATTGAGACAACCTGAAATGAGTAAGTGATTGATTTTGTTTTAATTTTCAGCGATTTTCGTCTCTGCTGTTACCCACACAAATTGGAGAATTTCTCTAAAATGCTTGATGAGGCTTTTGAATACCGACCGAGGTCCCACGAGATCTTCGCAGACTTCAAGCCGCTGGGAGAAGTACCCGACCCAGGGTTCTACATACACGTGCTTAAAAAAGCCGAAGATTAATTAAACTACCATACACATTTTTAAGTAAAATAAGTAGTCGTCAACCTTCTATGACTTCACGTTTTACCACCAGTAGTGTAATTTATAAAAAACAAAAAATATATATGTCATCTGCCACCTGCTTCAAATGTACGTTGCGACCTCTATTGAAATATAGAGATTTTTTATTTCATTTGTAACAAGTAGCATAACATCATAATATATTTAAAATCAGGCTCGAATTTTCCATAAAGTTAGTCCTTCCTTAATGCCTCTTAATATTTCTAAGTTATTACGAGAACTTTGACCAGCAGATTGATTTTTCATTTATTCATTCAGCTATAAGACCCAATCCGAGGTATACATAACTACAATGAAAACCTGTTCAAATGGTATGAATATGAAATATATCTAAATCAAAATACTATAAGCTCCCGCCGTGATTTTTGCACAGAATTCCTATTATTTGTAATTCAATAATATAGAATGATCTATAGAAATTTCTACCACCATAATTGGTGGAATTATTGCTGTAAAATTGTTTGTTGTTAAGTCCTATACTTGTTGCTTGTTGACCTAGCCATGAGTTTCGCCATTATATTACATGTATTCTCAAATTTGTCAATTTATTACCTTAGTCTGAACACGGATTTTTGTAATAACCGAGGTAAAACTACAAAGATATTATTTTGAAACGTAGCTCAAGAGGTCACTAGTAAAGAGTTTACTTTTGGTATTATTCCATCTTCCAAGGGTTTGGCCAGCCTGGGTGAAGCTAACACAGTGTTAGTTTTAAAATTATTGTGTGAATTGCTGTGTCCGTTAACCAAAGAGAGTGGAGTTGATATTTGGCGGTTTATTTTGAACATAGCAAAACAGTGAAAGATAACAAGTCACCATTAGTTGCGCGACTGGTTGTTATTTCATTTTCACACGATTTCTATCTAATCGCATCAATCGCATGCATAGGTTCTAAATACTATGCAAGGCGCCTTGTTGAATTAAAACTTTTTTACAGACGCTTGACTTGAGGAGTATGCAGGTGAATGCGTAACACGAGAGTTACGAAAAGTATGATTGGTCGAGGAGAGGAAGTTGAGAGGGAGATATAAGATAATGAAGATAGAGTTACGTTTCTTATATTACTGTAGGGGCAAGAGAAAGAATGAGAGAAGCACGAACACGCATTAATTTCTCTCTTTCTCTCATAGCCACGTTAAGTTTGAAGTCTTACTTCAGTCGCGTGGTCGTTTTTTAGTACTGCTCGTCACAAAAATAAATATACTTTGAAATGTTATGTGTATTGTAATCACAGGTATATAAAAATAACTCACTAAAATACGCTTTTTTTTGTAGGTTCAAAATTTTATTCTCATATTCTGTTAGACAGGTAGACCGACCAAATTATTTTGGAAAGTTCGAGTATCATCACCTAGCTTATATTCATAGCCATAGTCATGATAGTTTATAACCATTAGTCTATATTTATTTGGCAATATCTTTATTTATAGTGTAATTAATCGGTATATATAAATTCCTAAATCTCAGAAAAAGTAATCGGTCTATCTGCCTGACATTCCAGAAGGACTCCAAACTTATTTACCTAATCATTAATACCGATGCACAATATATGAGGGGTGAGATATCGGGTCAATTTCGGACGACTTCTTGAATGCTATAGGTAATTTGACAAATACGAGGTAAAAAAATTCTAACGCGCTGAATAATCCAACGCCTAGAAACATATTGAAGACTCCTCCCAAGGACGCTGAAAATAAAGATTACAGAATTATATTATTGTATATGTTGTCCTTAATAAACATGATTGGATTTTGAATGAAAAGGAACGTGCATATTGGTGCGAGTGAAAGGGTACGTGTGTGAAAGGGACAAGAGAGGGACACATTTTAAGATGGCGGTATTCTATGTGGTACATAAGGACGGACGACGCATGCGAAGGACATTATTGTTAATTGTTAAAGTGTTTTATTAGTAGTATATACATACATAAACATATGAAGTTGCGATCTTTTATTTCGTTACTTAATACTTACATAGCAATGTGAGCCAACTTTCAGTCGGGTTCAACAAGAAGACGCGTGAAAAACCAACATTTACCCTCAAGTTTATTACCATTGAAGGTGTCACGTTTACGCCTAAGCTAAAAATTAAATATAATTAAATAAGATCAGCATTATAGTGATTAGTATAACTAAAGTAATACTGTATATTAATCAGTGAAAGAATAGCAGAAGTATCCGTGACCAGATCGTACAAGTGTAAATATGTAGAGACCTGGCGGCGTGGGATTTGGATTCAGTTTCAAATCAAATCAAATATTAATTTCACAAAATTTTAAGTACATGTTACTTTCAGCAATGATTTCTGCACTAAGCACGCAGGCTTGTCTTGCAGGAACCAAATATTTTTATCATTTATTTAGTTTCACTCGCTACATTAGAATTTGGGCACGGGAATTTCTTTTTCAGTACAAACGAAAATCTACATGTTTTTCTAAAAAAAGTTTATTCATCAGATATCTTAACAAAAAAAATTTTAACACAAAAATCGCATACACTATTTTTTGGAAACAAAATGTGTAAACAATGAAGTCTAAATTCATACTTACTAAAATGGGTCAATAGAATGATTTAGTTTATTCATCGGGCTCGATTCCAATTCCAAAACTGTAGTGATCTGTTGACAGGATGGCAGGCAATGGCACGAGTTGTTATCTGAAAGACGTATGATTTAATTTTAATCGACTTCAAAATAGGAGGGGGTTCTGAATTCGACGGTATTTTAATGTAAAATTATGACTTAGGTGGTAGAATTTTTCACCGATGGCTTTTTCAGAACTGGACCACGCGGGAAACACCAGCTTTCAAATAAAAAAGATTCAATCGAAACTGGTTCATTCAGTCGCAAGTTATGAGGTTATAAATATAAAAAATTATATCCAAAGCTACTAAGTACTTGATTGCTTAAAATCTATTCTCATAAAACAATAATGCCTTTCAAGCACTCTGATGAGACGAATCTCCTATTATAAATAAATAAATATCTTGGGACAAATAACACACTGTCATCTGATCCCAAACTAGGCAGATCCTGTACTATAGCAAACAGACAACTGCTAAACATACTTATATATTTCTAAATACAATACAATACATAGATACATATTAGATAGATTCACACAAAGATTTCTTCTGGTTAGGGATTGTTATGATTTCCAAATAATTGGTAACATTTTTGGTGATTTGTTTACTTAAAAAGGTATGATTTTGGTTTGTATTTAATTAAATATTTATTAAAAGGATATAATCTGACAAAAAGAGTTGAATGAGCGGAATGGCCAATGCATTCAGTTCATTCCCGTTCATGACATTCGGAATAACCGCCTAGTTCGGTTCTTGTCACCGAGCGCTGGAACCGAAACGTTGTTAACAAGTATCGTGTGTTGTGCGTACCTTTATTTATTATAACGCTGAAGTGAATTCGTTTAGTTTAAGTTGGATAAGTGTTGTAATGGTACAATCCTGAAGAGTTGAATATACGTCTATTGTTGCTGAATAACGTGTTTTCTTATCAGGATGGACACCACAACCAGTAGCTTAGTAGTCAGGGCCACTAACCACTAGCTAGGAATCTCAATAGTATAGCTAGGAAAGAAAACCACACCTTATAACCACCTTATAATCTTTTTTACCTGAAAGGAGAATTTGAGACACATCAGGATTTTTTAATTTTCAAGTCCCCTATACCACCCCTTTGAGTGCGATGTGCAACACGTGAGAGTAATCCGCAGTCTGTTAAAACCATCAATTGACATTTTTTTAAATTGTCATGTATATTGAGAGAAAATTCTGAAACTGTAATAAATCTCAGGATCATCATGTCAGACAAAAGCCTCCCCAAAAATAGGGGGGATATGCCATAATCGCTACGCTTGGCAGACGGGTTGGCGATCGCTGTTTGATGGTCATATTCACAGAAAAACGCTGCTGCCCGTTCTCTGGTAGGTATTCCCTCGGTCAATTTCTACACCTCCCACGGGGGCAAGTATTTAAATGATATAACTATCTAATATATATTTATTAAATTTATTAACTATTTATAAAATCTATCCAGTTAAAATACTAACAACATTTTTTGGCATACATACATAAATAATGTAAACAGTAATAAGATCAGCAAGAAAATAAATCCTAATGAATAATTCCATTCATAATAATATTTTTTTTAATAACGTTATTACATCGCTGCCTATTCGATAAAGACAAAGCACACTTTACAGATATTCACAATGCTATTTTATTGTATTCATTTTAATTTAATTTTAACATGTGAAGTTTTTGACAAAAAAATATTTGTAAGTATATTGTATTGTTGCAGTGCCCTTACAGGGTTCATGTTTGGTACTGTATTATAATCTAAAATACCTATGTAAAACCCATGAAAGCAATAAATAAATTGAAATTGATGAGATGGGGTGATAATAATGGAAATCAAGGCCTTTTCTCCGGACTTTTAATTTTTATTCGGTAACCATAAACGTGTCGCTGCTGAGCCATGTTTACAAGTTGTTTTCGAGGGTCGTTACGAATCGTCTCGCGCGCAGGTTGACGACTTCCAGCCTCCCGAACAAGCCGGTTTCCGAAAATGCTTTAGCACCATAGACCACATACATACGCTGCGGCAAGTTATACAGAAGACCGAAGAGTATAACAAGCCACTGTGCTTAGCGTTTGTGGACTATGAGAAAGCCTTCGATTCTATCGAAACATGGGCCGTGCTGAGGTCTCTCATAAGGTGCCAAATTGACTACCGGTATATCGAGGTGATAAAGTGCTTGTATGAAAACGCCACTATGTCAGTGCGACTCCAGGACCAGATCTCGAAACCTATCCACTTGCAGCGAGGCGTGAGACAGTGAGATGTTATATCTCCGAAACTGTTCACCGCTGCATTGGAAGCGTCTTCAAGCTTCTGGACTGGAAAGGCTTTGGCATCAATTTCAATGGCGAGTACATCACTCACCTTCGATTTGCCGATGATATAGTAGTCATGGCTGAGACCATGGAAGACCTCGGTACAATGCTCGATGACCTCAGCAGAGTCTCTCAACAAGTGGGTCTGAAAATGAACATGGATAAGACGAAAATCATGTCAAACGTCCATGTTGCATCCACTCAATTGAAAGTTGGTGACTCTGCACTCGAAGTTGTAGAGAACTATATTTACCTAGGACAGACCATCCAACTAGGTAGGTCCAACTTCGAGAAGGAGGTCAATCGTAGAATCCAACTCGGCTGGGCAGCGTTCGGGAAGCTACGTAACATCTTCTCGTCCAAAATACCGCAGTGTCTCAAGTCGAAAGTCTTCGACCAGTGTGTGTTGCCAGTGATGACATACGGAACAGAGACGTGGTCGCTCACTATGGGCCTTATTAGAAGGCTCAAGGTCACCCAAAGAGCAATGGAGAGGGCTATGCTCGGAGTTTCCCTGCGGGATCGTATCAGAAATGTCGAAATCCGCAGGCGAACCAAAGTCACCGACATAGCCCGAAGAATTGCAAAACTGAAGTGGCAGTGGGCGGGGCACATAGCTCGTAGAACCGATGGCCGTTGGGGCAGAAAGGTTCTTGAGTGGCGACCACGAACCGGAAGACGCAGCGTGGGCAGGCCCCCTACAGGATGGACCGATGATCTTGTGCGGGTCACTGGAAACAGCTGGATGCGAATAGCGCAAGACCGGCAATTGTGGAGATCTTTGGGGGAGGCCTTTGTCCAGCAGTGGACGTCTTTCGGCTGATATGATGATGATGATGATGATGAAACGTGTCGCTTATGTTTTATTAAGCATCTTCTACACGGTTGCAAACTAACGTCCCAACAGAGGTCACCCTGGTGGTTGCCACTAGACTGCATTTGTGCAGTTGGTTTGCAACCGTGTAGATGCTTTATGCTTCAGTTCTCCGTGCCTAAACTAAATTGATACAACCGTCTTCTACAATGCCCTTCACATCGCACTGATTTTCTTCATGATTCCTTTTTCGTGCAGTCTATACTGCAGTCTATGGAATGCGCTACCTCCGGAGATTAGAATGGCTAAGAGACGATTCTCTTTCAAAAAGAAAACACGTGAGCACATTTTAAATAAAATAAAGTCAGAAACCTCTCATCAGTAATCTTATTTATGTATATATTAATGTATGTATTTATATATGTATTTATAATAATATATATTGTATTATATGTAAGATAATATTTATAGTTAGTAGTTATGTATTTATGATTATATAGAGTACAAAAGTATCTACAATTCACTTAAACGTTCATTCGTACACCTACCATATTATCTCTGCATCACGCAAAGGTCGACTGGTAGAGAATGCCTTTGGCATTAAGTCCGCCTTTGTACAGTTTGTGTACTAAATTTAAAATAAATAAATAAATAAACCTAAGATGCCTTATCCTTGTCATAAGCACTTTGTTAGAAAGCATTTATTATGAAAATTAGTTTAGGTGGTATTGCATTAAATCGCGGTATTGTCTTTAAATTTGTAAGTCGTTTTTTATGAAGTCTCAGTTCTTAATTAAATTAGGTTTAAATTATATTTTAATACAGCAAACAGAATACTAATTGTCCGGCTCGTCGTCGGGTTTTATAATATAGTTTACTCTACTGTGACTGCACGCGTGGCAGCGGCTAAGACATTGCAGTCGCCTCGCCGCTTCGCGTCGCGGGTTCGAGTCCCGCGCCGGACAACTATTTGTGTGATCAATAAATTGTTGTTCTGAGTCTGGATGTTATTTGTGTCCGTCTTTATATGTTTGTAAAGTACCACGTGACACGGATTAGATTGCTTAGTGCGGACGTTGTCTTTTATAAAGAAAAAAATAGTACCTATAATTCGTACACATACAATATAACACATTGTGTTTTAAAATCTACCTAATAAACGTTATTATTCCCATTTTCCTGTTTATTACACTTAGATACTTACGCATTGTGAAATGGTGGTAATACCTACATGCCGTATTATTATTTTTATTAGTAGGTACAAGAGGGAATATATGCTGCATGCAACAATCACGTAGCTTGGATTCCGATCGAGATATCGGTTTGATTTA
Source organism: Pseudoips prasinana (assembly GCA_951640165.1). Lineage (NCBI taxonomy): Eukaryota > Metazoa > Arthropoda > Insecta > Lepidoptera > Nolidae > Pseudoips > Pseudoips prasinana. Next base: position 15,784,190 of record OX621239.1, read on the forward strand.
GTAACTCATACGTAATATGTAGATATGTGATATTTTTTATGTAATTGAAAGGCTAACGAGCAAGTGGGTCACCTGTGCCTCTAGCACGAGTTCCTGCAGTTTACTTACTCGATCACACGTACAGTTTCGTCCCCTATAGTGGTAAGTGACTCTGACTGCTACCCCACCCATGAGAAATCTATTTGTGCAAGATTGTTTTTCAGAGTCTGGGTGTAATTTATCTATAACTAGTTGTGCCCCGGTTTCACCCGCTTTAAACAACTAACACCGCCAACTTCTAAACTCCTGACTACCACCAGGTGTTTTCCTAGCTAGAAAAATCCTAATAACACTATTAAGCCCGACCTGAAATTTGAACCCAGGATGTCATTAAGTGCGGTTAACAAGCTACCGATAGCCAAAATAGGCAGTTATATTAATAACATTGTATTAATTGTTTATGAGGAAAAGTTACCTAAACAGTCTATATTACCAACAGCTAATATCAGTATTCGCTGCAAATTCATAGCAGTATCAATATTATGTAAGTTCAGTCTAAAGTAATTAGTATTTACCAATTATTAGTTCGGTTTTAGTTATTTAAATAAGTTATTTTATAAAGATAAATGGTTAGTAACGTTAATTTGTAGTGTGTAAATAACAATGTGTTAAAATATTTAGATTGGAACAATGAAACCTTCAATATACATATGGCTATACATGTGTATGTCTCTGCTCAAGACCATATCGTGTAATAGTAAGAACAGCGGCGATTTCAATGGTAAGCAATCAGTTCTCTCAACATTTGACAGAGTTCATAGATTATTACTAAAGTGACGGAAAGAGATACAATTCGATAAATTTTACTTGCCGGTCAAGAATACGACCCCAATCGTCTTCGCCATCGATTACTTTTAGTTTGTATTTGTATCCAAGATATGCCCTCTCCAACATTCAATCAGAAGATCAACCTGTATCTTCTCAGATTAGTGTTGGGTGATGGTTACAAAAACGTTCGTCCGTCACAAAACGTGGTTGTAAAAATGGAACTTCTCATGCTTTCAACGACGTAACTGACCTGCGTCGAGGTTCAAAACGAAAAGAGGCTGGTTACTTAGTTTGTAGCACTATTTGATAGACAGCTTGATTTCCCGCTCGTCTCTACTTAACTGTCTATCATAGACTATCTGTTAGAAAAAAGCAAGTAAAGACCTAACATTATACATAAGGCGCGTTAAAAACTTATGTAGCTGGCCACTCTTTAACAAAACTAATCACTCACAATAAACTCATTTGAAAACGGAACTATTTGACTTTAAAAGGTATAATTTTTTGGGTAGTATTTAAACGAGTGACTGTAAATTAAAGTTTTAAGTGACAAAAATAATGAATTTACGTTATAGTATTACTAAGTGAGCGAGTGACGAGAAATCAACAGAACAGCAACTAACAAATATTTTATTTATATATGTAAATTAATGAAATAAGCAGCACCCTTATACCTCTACTTCATACTATGTAAATTTCCTTTTGTTTATATTTAGTGTGTACATTAAAAATAATAAAAAACAAAAAAGGTTCAGAAGAGCTCGGAATTATCATTTATAATCTACTGTTTTGTTAACAGGTCCAAAAGATACCCCAGCATCAAAAGCAGAACATAATTTCCATAAATCATTTAAATACACAGAAGGCGAACGCATCGATACGAAATTAACTTTTAAGAATATACCGAGTGATGGACCCCATGTATATAAACTCTACTTAGTTTACGTAAAAGGTAGGTTAACATTATACTAATAATAATATCCTGGGACATTATTCACACACGGCCATCGGATCCCAAACTAAGCAGAGCTTGTACTATGGGAACCAGATAATAGATAAACTACATAATTATACTATTTTTCTTTTTGTTAATACATACAGACTTAGGACAAACAGACATGTTCATGCACACAAATATCTGTCCCGGGTGGAATCGAACCCACGACCTACGGCGCTAAAAGCAGCGTATCTAACAACCACTACAACAGGGGGGCTACCGGCTAAGTGGCCGAACATCGGGATAGTGAACGGCGTTCAAATAAATAAACGTCAAAAAATTACTTAATCAATCGTTAAATCGGCTTTGACGTTGAAAATCGATTCCGGACCATTTATGACGTCACATGTGTTCATGGAAGCCGATTTAACGATTGTTTAAGTAATTTTTAACCTTTATTTATTTGAACGCCATTCACGAAAACGATGTTCGGCGACTTAGCCGGTAGAGCCCCTGGTCCGTCAATTATGACCCGATTGTGGGTTAATAACTATTAGATATGCATGGCTTTAGGCAAGTATTGCACATTATTTTATTTGGTTAGTATAAATAATTTTTAGATAGATCGCTAGCACTACGTGAAGTCGAACTACTACGTAACGTTCGTAGCATAGCGTGGGACATGAAATATTCTGTAACGTTGCAGTAATTAGCTTAAACTTTGCAGGAGATTTTCGTAGAAAGAATTGATTTCAGAAGTGTTATTGCATTAATATTGAATTTGTTCAATTTTAGTTTTATTTTTCAATGCTGGTTATTATTATATGTATTTTAATTTACAATTTTATATGAATAATAATACTCTCACAGCACGGAAACTGACGTAAGTAAATTTCACGCTATTTCGCATAGCCATAGCACTCATTAAATATTTCTCGGCTTTTAAGTTTCCGTGCCGGTGAGTGTATTGTCATTTATATAAAATTGTAAATTAACTTTTCATTTTCATGTTTTATAAAACTTCCCTAAACATAAACGTCACTACGTAAATAAGTTTATTTACCTATCATATTGGGCAGTTTTGTAGTGAAACAAATAATTTTAAACTCTCAATTCTTAACACCATAGAATTAAAAATAATCAATATCGATTTATTGTTTCTACGTTTTAGTATCCTCCTCTCATCCTAATAACGGCCTGCATTTGATTATCAATAGGTATGCTATTTAACATTACATCTTCGAATAATAAGTGTTGACTATACCCTAAGAGTACTGATATACTGATATTGTTCTGTGATAATAACAATTTGTACACATGATCGCAATAGATGCTTGCAGACGACAAGTGTTGACTATACCCTATGAGTATATTGATACTGATATTATTCTGTGATAGTAACAATTTGTACTTGTCATGATCGCAATAGACGCTTAAAGACGACCGCGAAAATTAAAACTGCTTGGCGCCGAAATTAAAGATGGAATTAGCTAGCCAGGAAGATAAGTACAATAGGTTTTGTCGACCTTTGTATTGTCCCGAATTGTATTATATCCCGTCATTACACGGGGAAATATTGTTACTACATCGTCTCTTCTTTCTTCTAGGTGTCTGGAGTTATGATGTGACAGTAACTAGGATACAGAATACTCGCGGTACCACGAATATCCAGGACACCCTGACAACGGCAGTATACAAGTTATACGCAATTTTAACTATAAGTGGCATACTGTGCAGTAGTCAATTAATACTCGATGGTAAAAAACTGGATCGAAGTAAGTATTTTTCCCAAACAAAATAATTTTTATTGTTATTATTTTCGTATAAAAGATGTGATTTCGTATTGGCAATTCAAAACTACAAAAAAAAAATTAAAACATATGCGCCTCTAGCGGTTTTCGGCGGCACTCACAAGATCATCGATCCATATTGTAAGGGTCCTGCCCTCGTTGTACCTTTTTTTCAAATTTCAATCAAAATCGTTTAACTGTTTTTGCATTAGGTAACTAGTAACACTCAAAAAGTTTATTGGCTTTTATTAATAGTTTTGGACTTCGTCATAATATACTGTGCTTTGCTTTTGAAGGACCAACTTTGTCAACATCATTAGAACTCAGTATCTTCAAGGATGCATTTGAAGTGGATTTCAACAATGCTTGTGATGGTAAGTGATTTCTGTATAAATCAAGGTAGTGTATATCTTACACAATACAACTATTTATAAGTTCCCAAGACCTTCAATGATTGTCTCCTTCCAGCAACAAAGAACATTGACAATAAGTGTTAACACATATCACCATCTATCGCTGTTGGTGATAACTAAATCCACTAGATGGTACTGTTCTAAACTATAAACTGTAAAAATGTTTTTTTTTTGTGTTATCTGTGCAACACTTTTCTTTTGCAAACTTTAAAAGTTAAAAAGATGTCCGAATTTTTTCCGCGCATTACTCGGTTCTGCTTGGTAATTATTATTTTTTATACGAAATATACAAATTGTCTTAAAAGCAACAAACACTTTCTCTGCCTCTGTACTCCTGATGCCATAATTCATATGCAATAATTAATTATGTATGTATTTTTTTAGCTCCTGTGACAATGTCGTCCCTGCCTGTTTACGAAGGAGAACGACTTCAATTTAAATGCATTGTACCAACAAATGTTAACTTGCCACCATATCTGTATTATAGGTGGTATTATGTCATTGGAAATAGTAAGTACCTACATGAATAATGTTTACAGTTATAGAACAAGCATACTTATGCAGAAGCTTAGCTATAATGAAAGTAACGCAAAATTTGCAGTTCAATAGGAAATCAGAAAATAATCATTAAGAAATTTTTTGATTTAAATTAGTGACTAAAACTAGGTTTATAGTATTTAAATGCCTCAATTTATTTTTTATAAGTATTAATAAACCAACAAATAAATATTATATTTTTTTAATGTATTCTTTAAGTCAAATAAATACTAATATCAACGAATGACGGTCACCGTAGCCTAGTTGGTAATGCTCCTGCCTACGAAGCTGGTGGTCCTGGGTTCGAATCCCGGTAAGTGCAAATATTTGTGTGATGAGCACGAATATTTGTTTCTGAGTCATGGATGTTTTCTATGTATATAAGTATGTATCTATCTATATAAGTATGTATATCGTCGCCTGGTACCCATAGTACAAGCTTTGCTTAGTTTGGGGCTAGGATGATATGTGTGACATTGTCCCTAGATATTATAGATATTATTAATGTCGTCATAATAAGTAGAGAAACGAACAAAAGTCATTCACCGTCGTAGTGCCAATGCACTTGACTGTTGTCTACTGATTGTTTATTTGTTTTTCGTTCCATTACAACACTAAAACTTCACAAAACATCTCAATATTACCTTGCACGAGATCTTGTTGTTTAGTTACGCAGGTATTAGGTACGTCATTTTTTGAAGATTTTTAAAACGTCATGTTTCCATATAATTTTAGATACATCATAACCTTTATAAAAAGAGTATTAGTACTGAACTTTCGTATTAAAAAAGCAGCCTATTTAGTATGCGTTTTCAGTAGAGTTATTTATTTTTAGGCTGCTATATCCGAGGTTTTGTTGCAAACTGTGCAGCTAAAATACTCGTTAAAAAATAATTTGTTATGGCTATATAAGAAGAAAACAAACTGAATAATATAAGAAATGTTGAGAATACTATACTATACTACTATAATACTGGATTGCTTATGATGATGTTAATTACTATTTTTATCCAAATTTTATGTTCATGAGTCTGTCTACCTTTAGTTCAGACAAGATCTACGCGAACAAATTGTTTTTAAATCTCGTTACAAATAAATTTCAACAAACTAACAGTTTATTTGTAAATACCTAAACATACTCAAAAACTGGGATTGATTACAGGTACAATTCCAATGGGTTCATATCACTGGCAGAGTACCACAGATTTATCTTTGTATGCAGAAAAAGTGGATGATAAAGCGTTTGTCCAGTGTAAAGTGACATTTAATTCATCGAACAACGAAGAAGAAATCCTAGTAAATAATTACAGGATACTAATATCTGTAAAGACTTGTAAGTGAACCAAAATTTTTAACCATAATTTTATCATATTTACGAGTCTACTGTAAACGAACATAATATGAATGAATGCGAGCTCTCGTAGGAACTCAGCATTGTGATTAGCAAAACTTAACAAACTGTCACCACAGTAACCAATCATAACGCTTCATGCCAGACAAGACATCGAATGAGTTAACAAATATCAAACATTTCATTTTTTGTAAACTCATGCTTAAGTTTAGCACTGACAAAAAGACAAACAAATGATTGATGAATAGATATGCAAGATAGAAAAAAAAACTTAAGCCGCCTTAAGAATCGATTGATCCCACTCTATGTACCTTAATGTTACATTTATTTCCAAGATATTTAATTTCTTTGTTACATTTTAATTGTATAGCATTATTCCCAATGCAAATCTAATCTAATAAATGGAAAATCATAAATTTTATCAGAGGCGTATTTCCAATAGTAAGCATTTTTCCAATGCATAAAGAAACAAAACACAGACCAATTCCCATTTTCAACAGAGTTTATTTGGTAAAATCATACTATTAAGCGATGATCTAGGTGTCTAAGTTTATTCAAGCTAAATAAATCCTTAAAGATTATTATTTATTCTTCTAATTCCCTTTTCAGCACAAAAATTGAGTTATCAAGAAGTAAGATATGGCGACAAACAGATAATAGAGTTTGATTGCCGACAAGATATTCCCAGTAGAAGTTTTGGTATGTATAAACGCAAAATATTCACATAATAAGAAAGCAAGAAGTTTATTTCTAGTTACCTGCAATAATTTTGACGCACTAACGAAATAACATTAACAAATAAACATATTAAGCGATCATAATAAAGAAATATAATTATTACGTATACAACAGGACATCGATAGCAGATAGATACAGCAGAATCTTCGGTCAACTGGATCCACTCCAATTAGACCCGAAGGATCATTAAGCATTATCATATATTGAATAAGTCTACTGGACCCCTTTTCAAATTTTATAATTAGTGCAGCCGAATCTATTAGTTTTATTTCTTTTGACATAAAATATTCCAATATTTTTCATCGCGTAACTTTAACCACCACACAATTCCCGAACACTAAACATAAATATATTTGAATGTTGATAATAATGCCCAAATTAAGTGCACGAACAATACAAATTTCTAAGCTAAACAAATGAATATTTTTATGGAATCTGCTCGGGTCCTTGCCAGCTTTAAACAAATAATGGATGTTTTATTAGGATTTATTGTGGGTCCAGTTAACCAATAGCCAGCCTGATATTGACCTCCCCCAAAGGTTTCTAAAATGTTGCCATTTGGAGCGGTTTACTTTAGTCTCCAGGCTTAGGATTCAAGTTGGCTATCGCAGTTAGTAGCAGTAGCGGGCTTAACGACTGTTTCCCAATAGCTACAACCGGGAACGACAGCTTAACGTGCCGTCCGTAGCACGGAGACGCTCAGAAATAAAACCACTTTGGCGGTCACCCATCTATGGACTGACCGCGAGCCTAGTTGCTTAACCTCGCCAATCACCTAGAGACCGGTGAGAGCATCTGGCTATGAGCGCCTAGTAGTTGGTAACTAGTACACAGATAGCGCTGCTGGCCGACTACCTGATATTCCTTAGTCGCTATTTACGACACACTCGGGATGTTATATACGGCAGCCCTGTTATTAATTCTAGTTTGGAAACCACACCAAAAACAATTAAGAAAATAAATTACAAGGTCGACTGGATCCGCAGGTTCAGTGCCGAATGAATACGTCTGACTGAAATTTCACTAGCAATAAGTTTTTTTTTCTTTTTTTAGTTTATTATTCAATACATTAATTTTAATTACATAAATACAAACTCAGAACATACCACACCAACCATCGCGGGTTTAACAGTGGTATGTCAGACACGCATCTCGGTTCCGTAGCATGAACACACCCAGATACACAAGTTTACTGTGTTTAAGAAACACTTCCATTCAAGAAATATTTCTTAAGCACTGCAGCGCAATTTTTATCATTCAATTTGTCATGGATTTCGATGGGTATCTCGTTCATTAAAGATGGCAGCATGCATTCCCACGTCCGTCCACCATATTCATTAGTATACTTAGGTATCCTATATGCGGGTAAGTACGATAAACAACGTAACGACCTAGGCCTTTCGTGTTTTTGTATTTTACTAATGTTATGATAATTCTCGCTTATTACACGAGCACGTATCTTATCAAAAACATTTACAATTTGACAGTGCTTAAATAGTCCAATTTCGTCATCTTGGAATTTGAGTTTTATCCTTTTAGGTACTATTGTTTTTAGTATACTTAACTGTAACTTGTAAATGTTTTCGTCATAAGTCTTATACGTGCGCCCGTAGCTACTTTGGCCATAGTAAGGTGCAGTTCCGGAAAATATTGTGGATATTTAAAAAAAAAGATATTTTACCCAATGTGTCACAACTTCAGTTAATTTAATTTTCATTTTACAGGTTGGGAACTAGTTGAAATAACAACAAAAAATAATTTAAGAACTGACTCTTCACTCTATTCGAAAAAATCGTATGGGCCATCCAACGCCAATACGATACTCTTGTGCTTATATTTCGTTGGAGACGAGTCTTCCTACACATCCGTTCATCGAATTATTAAAAGGAAAACCAAATTAGTTTATGATGAACAGATTATTTCATCATTTTGTAAGTATATATTGGTTACTTAGTCGTGATCTATAGTAGGGTCAATTTGATAGATCACATTTGACATCTGTCTGTTACTAGTAAAGTGAATGGTTATTTGGTAATTATTACAATAAATATTAATTGAAAACAAAATAAGCAATTGGGCAGTTTTAACTACGACAAAATAAATAATATTGTATGCCCGCCGCCCGGGTAAGGTTACTTTGTTGAATTTCGATGAAGTGTTAAATGTGATCCATAAAATTGGCCCTACTTTAAGAATTAAACATGTACAGACGCCAGCAAATCAAGCTACCCCAATCTGTCATATCTCCCTAATTGAAAGTGAACCTTATGCTATTGTGATAAAGTTGAAAATCTATAAAATAAATTTGACAGATTGGGGTAACTGGATGTGCTGGCGTCTGTACATATAAATTAATAAACGTGAATAGTTTAAGGTTTGCTTACAAACCACAAATAGTTGCTATAGCAACCAAACATATTTCTTTATTTTATTGATGTTTTTACTAAAGACTGCACCCATCAGTGCTTCAGTGTTTTTGCTTAGAAATAGATGGATATTAAACATAATAGGGATTAGAATTTTAGGGCTTCGGGGAAAAATGCTAAAAAAGATCCTTATGATGATACTTATTGATCAATCCGTCCTTCTAATTCACTGAACTATAGAGGCAAGCGAAAGTTCAAACCAAATTAAAACTACAAACTCAGTAATCTTACTGAGGTTGTTTGGGCATCCAATTTGGCGTTAGAATCTTTGTTCAGGGTGGCAACTCACGTGGTGATTCATGAGAGGATCAGATTATGCGTCGATAGTATCAGTGTGCGCTTTTTAAATAATAAAAAGAACTTTACCGGTTTTATTTTCAGTTGATCTGGCCAACGGAGGTCAAACAAAGCTATTGATAACAACTATCGCAACTGCAGTTGGTGTCTTAGTGATTGTTATTATTGCCGTCTACTACATACGCAGGTTAAGAAGAAATAAGAGAACCCGTGAACAGGTAATGGAATTTAAAATGATAGAAAATCTCCCCATTTTGAATATTTGGCATATAATAACCTGTATCTACTTTACTTGAAAGGCTCATATAAAAGCTACAAGGAAAGATAAAAAAACCAGCCAAGTGCGAGTCGGACTCGCGCACGAAGGGTTCCGTACCATTATCTATACAAACGAGCAAAAAAATTCACGTTAGTTGTATGGGAGCCCCTTTAAATATTTATTTTATTTTGTTCTTTAGTATTTGTTGTTATAGCGGCAACAGAAATAGATCATCTGTGAAAATTTCAACTGTCTAACTATCACGGTTCATAAGATACAGCCTGGTGACAGACGGACCCGACAGGCAGCGAAATCTTAGTAATAGGGTCCCGTTTTACCCTTTGGGTACGGAACCCTAAAAATCGTCTCATGATGAAGCGTGTACCTGCAATCCCCAAGGTTGTAAGGTTAAAAATCAAGCAAGATTGAACGTACTAAATTCCATATAAAGGTTACATTATAACTGTCGATTTAAATGATTTTAAATCTGAAATCGGTGATGTGTAATACAATTTAATTTATTTGAATTCAATACAATAACTATAAATATGATAATACCACACAAGTAGGTATAAATTTAATAAGTTAGAGAGGAAAAATATTTACGTACAAAGGGCTTATCATTATCAGCTATTTAGTATGGATGTGAAACGTTGTTTTCGCATATTAAACGAACTCAAGTTTCATAAGTGAAAATAGTTGGTTAAATCGCATCAATTTAAAAAGTATCGACATGGTATGAGATATGGTATAGACTAATCTAACTCTAGGGTAGAGTTAGATTAGTCTATGCCTAGTTTTAAAGACTTCTTTATCAACATTTTCAGAAATGTACTGCATATGAAATGACTGAGATGCGTAATCCGATTCGAAAAATAAGAAAAAGTGACATAAAAGTTCAATATGATCATATTGCGGAACCCTCAAATAACGTCACATTAAATACTGATAATATTTCCGAACCAGAATATGCGAACAGTTACGACTTCATTCAAAGACTTGAAGAAACGACCCACCTAGGATATGTGAATAGTCTGGATGCAACGCAGGAAACTGGACACCCAAAAATGGTCACTAAAAACCGTCCTCCACCAATACCAAAAAAACCCAGTCATGCTACGAGGTCATTTGCTTGCGTAACGCAAGATAATTTGAAGGGCTTCAGTAGACCAGTGAGAAATATGAACTCTCAGTACGATTATGGATATCAACCTTTGACAAACAATAGACATCAAAATGATTACAATGAGATATCGGAAGAAAATAGTGATGTTGACACAACGATTAGTAAATATGTAAAAGTTAAGCAACATTGAATATTTTCATAAAATAAAATAAATAAAACCGTCAAACAAATAACAACAGCTAACCCGAAAATCCTAAAGCCAGCCACACACTAGTCATAATATCACCACCCCATCGCCACCCCATGCCTTGAGAGGCGTAGAAGCCCCGAGGGAATATCTAGCAGAAACCGGGCAGCAGCATTTCCATTATATTGTGATCGCCAACCTGTCTGCCAAGAGTGGCCATCTCTCCGAATATTAGAAACAACTCCAGTGTGGAGTACTTATGGGGAGGCCTTTGTCCAGCAGTGAATGTAATTCGGCTGACATGATGATTAATTATAAAGTTTATTATGGTGTAATAACGATTATGAATATTGTTGATCGAAATCGGTATTAAATTGCGATAAATATAAAAATGATAAGGCTTGAAGAATATTTTCAGGTTTGTTTAGGTTATCTGTTGTTGTTATTTCAATAATACATTAAGTATTTAAAACCAAATGTACTATTTGTAAAAATCCAATGTCGAAAATATAGCTGTTGATATTTATGAGTCGGTTGTAGTCACATAAGGTCTCAAACTTAGATCTGAAATCCATATACATACTTTATCAGCTGCTGGAAATATGCTCATTGTAAGCCTATTTTTAAGCAACTAAGGCATAACCAAATTGCGATGAGCTCTGCCGACCTTACTGAGACCCAGGACCTGGAGTCTATCATACAAGATGGAGGAATTTTCAGGCGCATAGAGCAAAGGGACGATATGGACTACCTTATTGAAGATGATAAGGATGAGAGTCCGTCATCTACTACAGACCTACATAGTCAACTAGTGTTTCCTCGTGTTAATAGGGTTTTTAGTAAAACCCTGAACATTTAAGGTAAATTTGTATATTGTTTACTTACGGACAACCGGAAGGGGAAGACCACGTCGAAAATTCTCTGACCAAATTGGAGATGTTCTCAAGAAAGGGCAGGTCAGAAGTACCCTAAACCGGCGAGCATGTATGAAGAATATAATGACAGTAAAAGAGGCAAAAGAAGTATGCAAAGATCGTGACAAATGGAAATCCGTTTTTTCTGCCTACCCCTCTGGGAAACAGGTGTCTATGTATGTATGTATGTATGTTTACTTACATTCATTCCTTAAGCAGTTCAGCTTCGACAGAGGACACATCGGGAGCGCGCGATTCCGATTGGAGTGCTTCCGATTTAGGTGAAAAGGATCTTTGCATCATTTGGTAACTAGTACACAGATAGCGCTGCTGGCCGACTACCTGATATTCCTTAGTCGCTATTTACGACACACTCGGGATGTTATATACGGCAGCCCTGTTATTAATTCTAGTTTGGAAACCACACCAAAAACAATTAAGAAAATAAATTACAAGGTCGACTGGATCCGCAGGTTCAGTGCCGAATGAATACGTCTGACTGAAATTTCACTAGCAATAAGTTTTTTTTTCTTTTTTTAGTTTATTATTCAATACATTAATTTTAATTACATAAATACAAACTCAGAACATACCACACCAACCATCGCGGGTTTAACAGTGGTATGTCAGACACGCATCTCGGTTCCGTAGCATGAACACACCCAGATACACAAGTTTACTGTGTTTAAGAAACACTTCCATTCAAGAAATATTTCTTAAGCACTGCAGCGCAATTTTTATCATTCAATTTGTCATGGATTTCGATGGGTATCTCGTTCATTAAAGATGGCAGCATGCATTCCCACGTCCGTCCACCATATTCATTAGTATACTTAGGTATCCTATATGCGGGTAAGTACGATAAACAACGTAACGACCTAGGCCTTTCGTGTTTTTGTATTTTACTAATGTTATGATAATTCTCGCTTATTACACGAGCACGTATCTTATCAAAAACATTTACAATTTGACAGTGCTTAAATAGTCCAATTTCGTCATCTTGGAATTTGAGTTTTATCCTTTTAGGTACTATTGTTTTTAGTATACTTAACTGTAACTTGTAAATGTTTTCGTCATAAGTCTTATACGTGCGCCCGTAGCTACTTTGGCCATAGTAAGGTGCAGTTCCGGAAAAACTTGTGGATATTTAAAAAAAAAGATATTTTACCCAATGTGTCACAACTTCAGTTAATTTAATTTTCATTTTACAGGTTGGGAACTAGTTGAAATAACAACAAAAAATAATTTAAGAACTGACTCTTCACTCTATTCGAAAAAATCGTATGGGCCATCCAACGCCAATACGATACTCTTGTGCTTATATTTCGTTGGAGACGAGTCTTCCTACACATCCGTTCATCGAATTATTAAAAGGAAAACCAAATTAGTTTATGAAGAACAGATTATTTCATCATTTTGTAAGTATATATTGGTTACTTAGTCGTGATCTATAGTAGGGTCAATTTGATAGATCACATTTGACATCTGTCTGTTACTAGTAAAGTGAATGGTTATTTGGTAATTATTACAATAAATATTAATTGAAAACAAAATAAGCAATTGGGCAGTTTTAACTACGACAAAATAAATAATATTGTATGCCCGCCGCCCGGGTAAGGTTACTTTGTTGAATTTCGATGAAGTGTTAAATGTGATCCATAAAATTGGCCCTACTTTAAGAATTAAACATGTACAGACGCCAGCAAATCAAGCTACCCCAATCTGTCATATCTCCCTAATTGAAAGTGAACCTTATGCTATTGTGATAAAGTTGAAAATCTATAAAATAAATTTGACAGATTGGGGTAACTGGATGTGCTGGCGTCTGTACATATAAATTAATAAACGTGAATAGTTTAAGGTTTGCTTACAAACCACAAATAGTTGCTATAGCAACCAAACATATTTCTTTATTTTATTGATGTTTTTACTAAAGACTGCACCCATCAGTGCTTCAGTGTTTTTGCTTAGAAATAGATGGATATTAAACATAATAGGGATTAGAATTTTAGGGCTTCGGGGAAAAATGCTAAAAAAGATCCTTATGATGATACTTATTGATCAATCCGTCCTTCTAATTCACTGAACTATAGAGGCAAGCGAAAGTTCAAACCAAATTAAAACTACAAACTCAGTAATCTTACTGAGGTTGTTTGGGCATCCAATTTGGCGTTAGAATCTTTGTTCAGGGTGGCAACTCACGTGGTGATTCATGAGAGGATCAGATTATGCGTCGATAGTATCAGTGTGCGCTTTTTAAATAATAAAAAGAACTTTACCGGTTTTATTTTCAGTTGATCTGGCCAACGGAGGTCAAACAAAGCTATTGATAACAACTATCGCAACTGCAGTTGGTGTCTTAGTGATTGTTATTATTGCCGTCTACTACATACGCAGGTTAAGAAGAAATAAGAGAACCCGTGAACAGGTAATGGAATTTAAAATGATAGAAAATCTCCCCATTTTGAATATTTGGCATATAATAACCTGTATCTACTTTACTTGAAAGGCTCATATAAAAGCTACAAGGAAAGATAAAAAAACCAGCCAAGTGCGAGTCGGACTCGCGCACGAAGGGTTCCGTACCATTATCTATACAAACGAGCAAAAAAATTCACGTTAGTTGTATGGGAGCCCCTTTAAATATTTATTTTATTTTGTTCTTTAGTATTTGTTGTTATAGCGGCAACAGAAATAGATCATCTGTGAAAATTTCAACTGTCTAACTATCACGGTTCATAAGATACAGCCTGGTGACAGACGGACCCGACAGGCAGCGAAATCTTAGTAATAGGGTCCCGTTTTACCCTTTGGGTACGGAACCCTAAAAATCGTCTCATGATGAAGCGTGTACCTGCAATCCCCAAGGTTGTAAGGTTAAAAATCAAGCAAGATTGAACGTACTAAATTCCATATAAAGGTTACATTATAACTGTCGATTTAAATGATTTTAAATCTGAAATCGGTGATGTGTAATACAATTTAATTTATTTGAATTCAATACAATAACTATAAATATGATAATACCACACAAGTAGGTATAAATTTAATAAGTTAGAGAGGAAAAATATTTACGTACAAAGGGCTTATCATTATCAGCTATTTAGTATGGATGTGAAACGTTGTTTTCGCATATTAAACGAACTCAAGTTTCATAAGTGAAAATAGTTGGTTAAATCGCATCAATTTAAAAAGTATCGACATGGTATGAGATATGGTATAGACTAATCTAACTCTAGGGTAGAGTTAGATTAGTCTATGCCTAGTTTTAAAGACTTCTTTATCAACATTTTCAGAAATGTACTGCATATGAAATGACTGAGATGCGTAATCCGATTCGAAAAATAAGAAAAAGTGACATAAAAGTTCAATATGATCATATTGCGGAACCCTCAAATAACGTCACATTAAATACTGATAATATTTCCGAACCAGAATATGCGAACAGTTACGACTTCATTCAAAGACTTGAAGAAACGACCCACCTAGGATATGTGAATAGTCTGGATGCAACGCAGGAAACTGGACACCCAAAAATGGTCACTAAAAACCGTCCTCCACCAATACCAAAAAAACCCAGTCATGCTACGAGGTCATTTGCTTGCGTAACGCAAGATAATTTGAAGGGCTTCAGTAGACCAGTGAGAAATATGAACTCTCAGTACGATTATGGATATCAACCTTTGACAAACAATAGACATCAAAATGATTACAATGAGATATCGGAAGAAAATAGTGATGTTGACACAACGATTAGTAAATATGTAAAAGTTAAGCAACATTGAATATTTTCATAAAATAAAATAAATAAAACCGTCAAACAAATAACAACAGCTAACCCGAAAATCCTAAAGCCAGCCACACACTAGTCATAATATCACCACCCCATCGCCACCCCATGCCTTGAGAGGCGTAGAAGCCCCGAGGGAATATCTAGCAGAAACCGGGCAGCAGCATTTCCATTATATTGTGATCGCCAACCTGTCTGCCAAGAGTGGCCATCTCTCCGAATATTAGAAACAACTCCAGTGTGGAGTACTTATGGGGAGGCCTTTGTCCAGCAGTGAATGTAATTCGGCTGACATGATGATTAATTATAAAGTTTATTATGGTGTAATAACGATTATGAATATTGTTGATCGAAATCGGTATTAAATTGCGATAAATATAAAAATGATAAGGCTTGAAGAATATTTTCAGGTTTGTTTAGGTTATCTGTTGTTGTTATTTCAATAATACATTAAGTATTTAAAACCAAATGTACTATTTGTAAAAATCCAATGTCGAAAATATAGCTGTTGATATTTATGAGTCGGTTGTAGTCACATAAGGTCTCAAACTTAGATCTGAAATCCATATACATACTTTATCAGCTGCTGGAAATATGCTCATTGTAAGCCTATTTTTAAGCAACTAAGGCATAACCAAATTGCGATGAGCTCTGCCGACCTTACTGAGACCCAGGACCTGGAGTCTATCATACAAGATGGAGGAATTTTCAGGCGCATAGAGCAAAGGGACGATATGGACTACCTTATTGAAGATGATAAGGATGAGAGTCCGTCATCTACTACAGACCTACATAGTCAACTAGTGTTTCCTCGTGTTAATAGGGTTTTTAGTAAAACCCTGAACATTTAAGGTAAATTTGTATATTGTTTACTTACGGACAACCGGAAGGGGAAGACCACGTCGAAAATTCTCTGACCAAATTGGAGATGTTCTCAAGAAAGGGCAGGTCAGAAGTACCCTAAACCGGCGAGCATGTATGAAGAATATAATGACAGTAAAAGAGGCAAAAGAAGTATGCAAAGATCGTGACAAATGGAAATCCGTTTTTTCTGCCTACCCCTCTGGGAAACAGGTGTCTATGTATGTATGTATGTATGTTTACTTACATTCATTCCTTAAGCAGTTCAGCTTCGACAGAGGACACATCGGGAGCGCGCGATTCCGATTGGAGTGCTTCCGATTTAGGTGAAAAGGATCTTTGCATCCACAGACTCTCTCCGCACATCGTTCCTTTCAACAAATATTGACATATCAATTATGACCTTGCTATTTTATAACCGATAGGTCAAGCAAGGTGAAGATTAGTTAGTCAAATTAGACCACAGCAACTATTATGTTGAACTTGCCTTTAACATTGTGGTCTTGGGTTCAAAGCATCGTCAAAAGTATTAAATCAAGTGTACAATAATTTGCGTATAATACATTATTCAGCGTAAAGTACACTTTTTCTTTATAAACTCTACCTGGGCGAAGCCGGGGTGGGTCTCTAGTATTATACTAGTTACCACCCCATAGTTCTATGAACTTTTTGACAGACATCAAAAAAGACATACTTAAGTAAATAATCGGGCAAATAACACAGCGCCATCCAGCCAAAACTAAGCCAAGCTTGAACTTTTTTGTAAATATAATACATATAAAAAGACATGTTCGATCGAACTCGTAATAAGTCACGGCTGTCGAATTCATATTATGCATTATGCCAGTTATTTGTAAATAAATTTTGATAACTCATTTTATTATTCAATAGGAGAGAATGATTTAGGATTCGAACAAAATTTATATGGGACCAACCATATAAATTTTGGTCGAATTAGTTGATATAAGGCATAAAAATACAGTTATTATAGTGTACACAAGGTGTGTGTACACAATAATAATAAAAATAATGTGCAGTTTTTGAGAAAGCCAATTACTACACAGAACCATAATGAATTGTTTAAAAAATATACTAGGTGTATAAGAAAATAGACTATCAATCACCTTGCATTTACTTCTAGAATATTCGTTGTCGGACATGCAAAGAGCTTGCACCGCAGAACTCGGGTCAGGGTTTGGGTTTTCAGGGATTACTGTGAACCGCAGCTGGGCCATGTAGAAATATCCAGGTATCAGATCATTGGTTTCTATCCATCCAGATTCATTGTCTTCACCATTGTAGAGTGTTATGAACTGAAATAAATTAGATTAGATTTTAGCCTAAATTTTTTCACCGATCGCCAATTTAAGGATGTATAAATGTAAAAATAAATAAATATAGGTATATATACTTCTCTCAATTAAGGATAAACAATAGCCATAAATACATTTGGAAGTGAGATCTGTATATTGAGCTCTTTCATCATAGGATGAACCCGTAAAACTACGAAGTAAAAATAATTTCATTCGATCTATTCAAAAAGGACGACTCGGTTCGCCTTTAAGTGCACCCAAAGGTGGTGTTTTCTAAATGTAACTTTTAGCGGGAGAAATGAGTTTTTAATCCTCTTTATAAGTGCGCCGCAATTGTCTTTGGTTCCCCCCCTTTTTGAATTTTGAACATCTTAGAGCCTATGCACACAACGTTTTTTAAACGCGCCGTCGACGCGCTTGTACAAAACGCGCCGTCTACGCGCTTGTACAAAACGCGACGTCGCGTCGACGACGCGCTTTTAGCCTGCAGAGTAGTTTGCTTTTTCTTTTGTATCGATACACACACCACGTCGACGGCGCCATAAGCCCTACAGCTACATATTATTTGACTGTCTGGTAAGTCGGCTCAAAGTCACGCCGCTGGCTAAACAAATTAAAAACGCCAGCCCGCGTCTTCGTAAATTTAGACGAATTGTTAGAAATCCATGGTTTTATTTTGAAAAATAAATCCTTCAAGTGACAATGTAAGTATAGAATTAACTCCTGAAAGTATTAGAACTGACGCAACAAATGTGATGGATAATGTATCACCTGCAAAATCGCGGGAGAAATATATGAAATACTGTGGTAATTTTATTGAATGGAGAAATGCAAGAGGCACCAAGAATTGTTCTTGTTCTTTTTGGCCTACTTTCAGTACTTAGCCCAAACTAAACAACCTGCCACTCTTTTAAGTACCTACTCAATGCTACAATCAATAGTCAGTTCAGTTAAATTTCGAATATGTATTACATATTCGAAATTTGCGTATCTGAAGAGGATGACTGGTGGATTTAAACCTAAAAATTCCAGTCTTCTTAGTCAAAAACGTAGATGTTTCGTTGCGCTATCTGAAAAATTGCTTTCCCCAATTGATTTCCAGCCATCCTCACAAAATCATCGGCCTATCTAGTAAGGGATATGCCCACGCTGCGTCCTCCGGTTTATGGTCATCACTCAAGAACCTTTTTGCTCCAGCAGCCACCGGTTCTAAGAGCTATGTGTCCTGCCCACAGCTAATTCAGTATATATTTATTTATTATTTCTGATTTGATCTATCAGGTAAACTCCGACAATAGACCTCTCCACTACTTCTATGATTTATTAAAGCTATAATTGTTTGGACTGATATGTAACAAAGAGATGTTATCGTTACCATTGAACTTGTGCAGACCTTTGATGAGGAGTGCAAGTTGCGTTAACTTCTGTTAAACGTACCTGGCAGCCGAAAATACGTGATCCATTACTGCACTGCAGCACTAAGTCTATCATCGGAGTGTTGTAAGGCGAACCTTTTAATACTTCAGTCAACCTGCGAAAATCTTGCCAAATCAATTTAATAGGTATGCGTTATAATGTTTAAAAAACTGAAATGTTAGTTTTTAAGGCTGGAAAAGGTCCGAAAACCATCCCGGTAGTGCAAGTAAATGGTACATCAGTGCGGGTTGTGAAGCTGTTTAGGTACCTAGGTCATATACTCACTGATGATCTTGCAGATGACTCCGTTATAGAACGGGAAAGAAGGGCGCTCTCTGTCAAATGTAACATACATGCACGCAGATTTAACCGATGCAGTACAAGCGTGAAGAAAACGTTGTTTCGTGGAGACTGCCCAGATTTTTATACATACAATATAATGATGCCTACCGCATTCTTATAGGATTTCCACGGTACTGCAGTGCGTCTGGCATGTTCGCGGAGGCGGGGGTGCCTGATTTCTATGCAATCATTAGATCCAGTATTGCATCTTTCTGGATCAGAATATGGAGCTTAGCTAATCTACTGTTAAGGATCGTCAGTGAGGATATTTGCAACCCGATTTACATGTACTGGATTTAAGTCCACCAGAGTCCGAACCTTAGGTAATTAAGATAGATATAAATAGAATATAAACATTTAATTTATTTATATAGAATAATTATTTTGTGTAATCCTTTGTCATCGATTTTCTATTGGGACTTAGTGCCTGAATTAATAAACTTTTATTATTATTATTATATACGTATTACTTTCTCTGGCAAACTGACTGATTCCAACGTCTAGGTCAGAGTCTAGGTCTAGGACTAGAAACTTGATATTTTGAATGTAATTCTGTGAGCATTCACTAAGCAAGGATGCTTAGAAATTTCAAATCTCATCTCTAAAGGGATACTAGAGGGTAGTGAAAAACTAAGACTTCGTCGTAGAATTAAATATATACGTCTTTCGTAGATATAAAAAATTCTACGACTTAGTATTTAATGGGAATGAAAGAAATCGACGCCGATGAAGTCAGTGGAGAACTGCTATTTATATACATAATTGTTAAACCTAGACAACGGCCGGGCCTGGCAGTTAGTTAAAGATATGTGATCAAACATGCATATACAAAATGTAGAAATACCTAAGTATTTGAATATATTCAGGGCTTAAACGTGTTAGTCGTGCATAGATATCGCGATTTTTTTACCATCATGTTTATAGCTAACCTAGGAAGCTACCACTGTTTTATTTGTAGATGATGAATTGGTTGTGTGATTCATTTTTATTTATAAAGATTTCACTTTATCTAAAACGGAAGCATATTGCATCACCTTTTGGGTCTCATTACACAGCATATGCCCCAAGAAGTATACTCTTTCTTAAAAAGCTGGTCGCAAGGCACCACGACCCTTTGATACCGACACCTTGTTGCTTGCTCATTGCAGCTCAAAGTAAACTTCATTATTACTTCAGGTATCGTTAATTCGTTGTCTACTAGAAATTCGTCTAAGATCAAAAGTTGCTCGTCGTTAACTCGTTTCCCAGACAGAATATGGGCTAAAGTACTTGATATCTGGTAATTCATAGTTTTATTTGGAGTGGTTCTGAAATAAAATATTGTTGCTATTAAATACGTTAGTATGCCATTAGTTCGTTTTGATTAGTTACAGGATAAATCTGACAGCAAGGTGCGAAATCTCCCAGCTATCCATCGTGCAACAAAACCTTTGTGGAAGTCTGTCCCAACGTTCCCAAATCTAACTATGTTTCCTTGGATATACATACAATTTCTCCCTAATGGTATCAGCAAAATGATCGGCTGGTGGGCAAACAAGAATGGCTGGAACCTGATCCTCCATCTTGCTCATGTATATATCGCTGGAAAGCGCCAGCACTGCTGGAACGTCGAGAAACCGCTCCCACAGCACCAAGCACAGTACTCCGGCGCAACCCGCGCTTGCGCAGCAACATACAATCCACCATAAGCTACAAAAAAATTATACGTGCTATCCATTAATGTATTCGTTAATTAAAACTGGAAATTTCTTAAAAATTTGATGTACATTTACGTTTCTTGACCCAGATAGTTATTAAATGTAATTTTCAAGGTTCTTGAAAATCATGTGGGATCACAATTTCAAACAATTTGATTTTATCAATTAACTAACTATTCTGCACCGAAAAGTTCAGTTCAGTGGCACTATTTAGCGTTCTAGGAAACGAAAAATACTGACAATACTAAAGAGCGTGCCGTTCAAAAACCATAGCAATTTCTGAACCCGCCAAAATTGTTCCCAGGTAAGCATGCAATCTCATAGACAGTTATTTACGTTACTGAAGTGACTACTTACGTAAGTCAATTCAGTAAGGTAAACAAGAGTCAGTCAGACTCCATGGTTACATGCGACCAAATTTAGCGAGTTCAGAAATTAGGCATTTCCGTAACATATGCAGTATGGTCACTTACCGATCAACATAATATTGTGAGTACAGATATTTGAATCCGTGTAGAGTCGTCGTCTTGAAGTAATACTTTATTGCCTCAGAAATAGATGATTTTGCCATGATGTGCGCCCAAAACTTTTATTAATATTACTTATCAGGAATATGATGTTGAACGAACAACAATTTAAAAACTCCGTTTTTTTAAATGGTGTATACTTAGTTTCATATTCTGAAGAATTCTAAACGCTTTAATGCCATGCCACATACAAACTAGCTGCCCTTGAATTGTCACTAGTTGGACACTGCAGTAATTGTGGCATTTAACTTTGTTTGACGTCCTTGTTCAAACAGATTAATTATACCTATCAGTCAGCAAAGCCTGGTAGACACGTATATTTGAAGCAATTATAATAGTATAGGTTAAATTTGTAATTATAGTCCTCGTGATCTTTATTTCTAATATGAAACTCTATCATTAATCTTCTACACTACACTTAGTAACAGAGCCCATAAACACATCGCTGAGACTGACACTCAATTTATTGAAGTTAAGTTGACCTATAGCCGGACCTATCAATGGACGGCTAGTAGATAAGTAGGTACAGACGCTAGCACATCAAGCTACCCCAATCTGTCAAATTTTCCCAATTGAAAGTGAACCTTATGCTTTTGTGATGAAGTTGAAAATGAATAAAATAAATTTGACAGATTGGGGTAGCTGAATGTGCTGGCGTCTGTACTATGGATGCGATGGTATAAACCATTTTTCCTTACTTTAAAATGTCACTCGTGACGTTTAAGTGTGAGCCAGTCGTACAGCTGTAAGCTGTTAAGCCAAAGTGGATGTTGTGATACAAAGTAAGTCAAACGTTTAGCTGTGTCAAGGACACATTTTGACAATTCGGTATACTTAGTAGGTATACCTACTAAAAAGATTTTACTGATTTTACCGATACCTGGTGCTGAAGGGATCACGGTTGTGATTGCCAAATTGGTTTTTAGGGAATTGGTTTATCTACCTTATATAATATTTGAAGAAACTCATTGATCTTATAAGACGATACTTGTGTTCAATAAAAAAACCTCACGTGTTTTAGAATGCTTAAAATGAAAGATTTTTTTTTTATATAATAGGTTGGCAAACGAGCAAGTGGGTCACCTGATGGTAAGTGATCACCGCCGCCCATGGACACTCGCAACACCTGAGGAGCTGCAAGTGCGTTGCCGGCCTTTAAGAAAAGAATAGGCTCGCTTCTTGAAGGTTGCCATGTCATACCGGATCGGAAATACCTCCGCAGCTAATTGATTCCACAGAGCGGTAGTGCGTGGCAAAAAGTTTCTTGAGAAACGCACAGTGGTAGATGACCATTCATCCAGGTGATAAGGATGAAATTTCCACTTTTGGCGAGAGGGTATGTGGCGGAATGTGGCGGCAAGTATAAGCTCGAACAATTCCTCTGAACACTCCCCGTGGTAAATGCGGTCAAGGCCACGTCTCTCCGCAGGGTAAGAGTATCAAGCCAAATAGTGGGACTCCCGTCGTCAACGACCATTCGAGCTGCACGATGTTGTATGCGATCAAAAGGAAGAAGTTGATACTGTGGTGCCCCGGCCCAGAGATGGCAGCAGTATTCCATATGCGGCCGAACTTGCGCTTTATATAATTGGAGGCGATGGACCCATGTGAAATATCGCCTAGCTCTGCGAAGGACGCCCAGCTTTTTGGAGGCCAATTTGGCCTTGTCTTCCAGATGACCGCGAAATTTGACGTCACTCTCGATGTCGACGCTGAGAATCCCTACTTTCGGCTTGATATCCAGAGGTAGGAAGAATCTCGTAATCATTTCAAATCCATACAAATTGTTAGGTTAGATTAGAAAAACTTTTTTGTCTTAGATTTGTTGTGAAATGTATATTTTCTCATTTAAAAGTTTTTATTAAGGGTCTGTTTCACAATGTACGAATAAAGTGTCGGATAGCTAACTAACAATAAACTGACAGATATAAGTTCTGGATAAAACACATTGCGTTTCACCACCACCTTCCCGATAAATGTATTTGCCAGATAGCTATTCGGCAGTTACTAATAGGTAGGTTTGGCAACGTCGCATTTTGTCGTTCCGTCTTACGAAACAGACAACCTATAAATACATTTCTTATGATAAACACACCTAAAAATATATTATTACTCATTTTTTATAGTTAGCATTTTCAGGTTTGCATAAATATTTTAAAATGTAGGTATCTTCTAACTAATATTTTATCAAACAAAAATACATACATAAATTGATGTTTTTTGCGTGAAATTAAACGTCCGAAAGTCAAATAAATAAAAGTCAAATGTTAATATCAACAAATGCATTTTGTTTGTTGCGGTGTTACAGTGGTGTTTTTCTTAGCGGTGTCGGATTTATGCGCGGTTCCGTTACACGATCAAAAAAATCATCAATTTCGTCTTCAATAGTATCAAATATTACCATTTTATTAAATTATTCGCAATAAAACACAATTCTAACAATAAACACCACCGAAATAAGCATCGAATGACATCTGTCAGATAACTTATCTACTAATTAAATTTGCTATCTGTGCCTCTAGCAGATCACACGTACAGTTTCGTCCCATACATTGAGCACCAGAGTTTTAGTTCTAAATAGTTTCCGCGAGAGGCGCTGGTGCTCAATGTATGGGAGGAAACTACGTGTGATCCAGTAAATAAACTGCAGGAACTCGTGCTAGAGGCACTGAAGCTTGATCTGACCAATAGTTTACTTTGCAGTATATTTGCCAGTTAGTACTATTTAAGGATTACAAAAACGCAAGCGATGTCTTTATTCGATAGATAAGTTGAAAGTAGCTTATTCGGGACTTTATCGGGACATTGTGAAACAGACCCTTAGTAAATTACCCTTAGTTATGCTATGAGCTAAAAACGGGCAGGTTCGCGTGTTATGATTCCCCTTATAAATACAAACTTTCGATAAAAGCCTTCATTCATTAGTGACGTATTTCATACAGTGCAGAGTTGCAAACATAGACTAAAAACTAAATTATATTAAATTAATAAAATATGTTAATGAACATACTACATAGGTAGGTACAGGTACAGATTGGGGTAGCTGGATTTCCTGGCGTCTGTAGGTACATGAGTTTAAATATATATATTCAGCGTAAGTACTTAATGTTAACCTTGTTATATAAGTGATAGTTTCTATCTTTAATTTAAGACCAAATTTTAGGCAATATAGTGTTTATAACGTTCTGTTTTGTATGAATATTGTAAGTGCTATATGCATCTGTAAAGGCAAATAACACAGAACTTGTATTTAAAAATGAACAAACTGTTAAGTTGCGCTGTTAAGACGTTGGTGTATCGTTTATAAATAAATAAATAAAATTGCTATATTATGCTATACTATATGTACTAACATTATAATCCAATTATACAATATTACAACTACTCCTATAAAAATATATACCTACTAATCACACTAATATCATAAAGGCGAAAGTGTGTGAGTGTGTGTTGAATGTTTGTTACTTCTTCACGCCAAAACTACCGTACGGATTTTGATGAAACTTTGTATTAATATAGCTTATATATCCGAATAATAATAATAATAATAATTTATTAAATTCACTTAAGGTTTACAGTTTCTCTTATGTATATATAAACATGAATCTAAGAAATGAAGTTTTACATACTTAATAAGAGGTTGTCGTTGACGGCTGTACTAGTGTAAACTGTGTTACAGCCGCCAGCGTCTTCCACCCTGCATTTTACAATGTTAATCATTTATTAGACATGATTACACAATAATACATAGGTTATAATTTATAAAGTTTAACGCGGGAAAAACAGCGGCGCACAGCTATTAAGTAGTATATAAGATAGAAGCAGATAACTAGTTAATTTAAAAGCCGCATAAGCCTGGAAACTTAGGATTGAGGTGAACCGCTTACCTATATTTTTAAATACCATACAGCCATGCGGATAGCGCAAGACCGGCAATTGTGAACATCTTTGCGTAGGCCTTTGTTCACCAGTGGATGTCTTTAGGCTAATATGATGATGATGATGATGATGATGATAATGATTATACAGCCTGATCTGTACACTTGTAATTTCTGAGACTTTTTTTAGGTACCTATCAGCTTAACTTAAACTTCTATCAAAATGACAGACCAGAATAACCTTAAAGGTCACGTCATGTCCTCGTGATACGTCCCCGAGATCACGCCAAGGTCAATACCTACTACCGTGTACGTATGAACGATACATTATAAATTCCATGCGATCTGATATCGATCTATAACAGTCAACTGGATAGCGATAGTTTATTTGTTCAGGGTTCTTGAAACTTAGTAATAATTTCGAATTTTATTACGATAGTCTGTTTGCAATGCAAAAGGTATCAGTCCCGCCGCACGATCAAATTTAGGTAATATGTACCTAACTGTTTTAAGCTTAGTTAGTGTTGTACTTACTATTAAGGTCCTAATTACTACTTGATATATTACTAATCAACTTAATAATATAATATCAGTTAACCCTTATTCAAACGCGAGCCTGTGGAGGAGGTATCAAAAAAGTAAGATACGTCCCTAGGTAATTTTGGGTCGTAGATTTCAAAAATTCACACATAATAGGGGTTAGTGGGGGGGAAATACCCTTTTTTAGGTGGAAAATAGGTATATATCCCGTCATCTGTTCTCTATTGTAAAAAAGTTGGAAAGGTGGGAACTATGGCTCCCAGTGTCCAGTATGACATCAATATTTTAAAACACTAGCTAGTTGCCCTGGCTCCACTTGTGAATTAAATTTTAACGTAAAAATTACATAGATCGTGTTATGACTTATTATAAAATCACTGTAAACTAAATCATCATCGGAATCATTCCCGGACCAATCATCCTCTTCTAAAATGCTTTCTATCAACATTTCAGTAAGGTACCTATCTTTTAAGGTGGCATTTATCTAAAACAAAATAATAACATTAAATTCTAATATATTCATATTAATTATCTGATCATGAAATAATGAATATATAACTAATAAGTTGCATATACCAAGTTTTTTTAGACACAGATTTTATATATAGAATTTCCGAATGTAGTATGCAGTGACGAACACTGGGATGATATCTTCCCACTTAGATACTCAATTTCAATCATCTGTACCAAGGTATAAACGAAAGATTCTGGGCATACTTTACGTTTCACGCAACCGTAATAATTGTCTAGTTTACGTAGCAAAAACTCAAAACTGCAAACCTAATTTTTTTTCAGCACTACACAGAATACTAAAAAATAACGGTCGTTTTCGGCGGTAAAATAACGTTAACTGACTTTGACGTTTGTTTAAAATGACATGAAATAATATTCTGAAACTGTGCCATTAAAAAAAAACTCTGAAATGTTAAGATTGCGTAGATAAATATTTCATTGCATTAAGTTTAAGCATATAAAAATAAAACTCGATTTACTTCAATCTGAGATGTGGGAAGTATAGCTCCCAGCGTTTTAATAAGGGTTAAATTATAGGTTGACATATCATTGGAACATCTTGACCACAGCCATTTTAATATCCTTCGCTGCCAAAGATATATTATAATATCTTTGTTCGCTGTAAGCTTCTCAACCCCGCATTTCGTGTTAATGCTTGCGGTGGCGAAATGAGCAGGGTCGTCTCTTTCCCGCAAATATGGTGAGGGACGATGTCTGCGTCCTACTACGGGTGCAGCTTTTTCGGTTGCGTCAATGAAGCCTTTTCTACGGAAGTCCTCCCAGATTTAAACCAGAATCACCATCGTATTTGCCCCTAAGACGATGGACTGACTAGACGATGTTTTATTTTTCAATTATCTGTAGATAGATACATAGGTACTTAGGTATAAGAAATATTTACGATGTTAAAGTAACGTAACTGAAAAATAATATGATGGGAGTGCTTTTTAAATGAGGTATCTAATTTAAGTACTCTCAAGGTGTTAAAATTAGTAAATTAAATTATTAAATTAAGTAATTGCTTACCTATATTAATTTTTTTCACTATATCGCACTTCATCCAGGGTTTGAGCACTTGAATGCAATGCGATGTAATAAACTAAACAAAGCTTAAAATATAGATACTAGACAATAATACTATCTCCTTTTTTGCAAATATATCATCATCATCATCATCATATCAGCCGAAAGACGTCCACTGCTGGACAAAGGCCTCCCCCAAAGATCTCCACAGTTGCCGGTCTTGCGCTATCCGCATCCAGCGATTTCCAGCGACCCGCACAAGATCATCGGTCCATCTTGTAGGGGGCCTGCCCACGCTGCGTCTTCCGGTTCGTGGTCGCCACTCGAGAACCTTTCTGCCCCAACGGCCGTCGGCTCTACGAGCTATGTGCCCTGCCCACTGCCACTTCAGCTTGGCAATTCTTCGGGCTATGTCAGTGACTTTGGTTCGCCTGCGGATTTCGTCATTTCTGATGCGATCCCGCAGGGAAACTCCGAGCATAGCCCTCTCCATTGCTCTTTGGGTGACCTTGAGCCTTCTAATAAGGCCCATAGTGAGCGACCACGTCTCTGTTCCGTATGTCATCACTGGCAACACACACTGGTCGAAGACTTTCGACTTGAGACACTGCGGTATTTTGGACGAGAAGATGTTACGTAGCTTCCCGAACGCTGCCCATCCGAGTTGGATTCTACGATTGACCTCCTTCTCGAAGTTGGACCTACCTAGTTGGATGGTCTGTCCTAGGTAAATATAGTTCTCTACAACTTCGAGTGCAGAGTCACCAACTTTCAATTGAGTGGGTGCAACATGGACGTTTGACATGATTTTCGTCTTATCCATGTTCATTTTCAGACCCACTTGTTGAGAGACTCTGCTGAGGTCATCGAGCATTGTACCGAGGTCTTCCATGGTCTCAGCCATGACTACGATATCATCGGCAAATCGAAGGTGAGTGATGTACTCGCCATTTACATTGATGCCAAAGCCTTTCCAGTCCAGAAGCTTGAAGACGTCTTCCAATGCAGCGGTGAACAGTTTCGGAGATATAACATCTCCCTGTCTCACGCCTCGCTGCAAGTGGATAGGTTTTGAGATCTGGTCCTGGAGTCGCACTGACATAGTGGCGTTTTCATACAAACACTTTATCACCTCGATATACCGGTAGTCAATTTGGCACCTTATGAGAGACCTCAGCACGGCCCATGTTTCGATAGAATCAAAGGCTTTCTCATAGTCCACAAACGCTAAGCACAGTGGCTTGTTATACTCTTCGGTCTTCTGTATAACTTGCCGCAGCGTATGTATGTGGTCTATGGTGCTAAAGCCTTTTCGGAAACCGGCTTGTTCGGGAGGCTGGAAGTCGTCAAACCTGCGCGCGAGACGGTTCGTAACGACCCTCGAAAACAACTTGTAAACATGGCTCAGCAGTGTGATGGGTCTATAATTCTTCAATAGGGTTTTGTCGCCCTTTTTGAAGAAGAGCACCACCACACTTCTGTGCCATGCTTGTGGCGTTTGACCATCTAGTATGACGGAGTTAAATAACTTCTGAAGGGCCCGTAGGATTGGTGTACCACCCGCCTTCAGAAGCTCTGCTGTAACTCCATCATCACCAGGCGCCTTGTTGTTCTTGAGTTGTTTGAGAGCCATTCTAATCTCGTACAGGCTGACGTCCGGGATGTCTTCGGTGTAATGTCGGGTTAGTCGTGCTCTGGGATCTGAGGCATGACTTTTGACAGGTGGCTGTGTTGTCGTATATAACTGTCCGTAGAACTTCTCGATCTCTCCCAGCAACTCAGGTTTAGACGTGACGATTCTACCATCCTCAGTCTTCAGCTTCGTCAGTTGGCTCTGTCCAACAGACAGAGCTCTTGCGAACACTTTGGAGCCTTTATTCCGCTCAATGGCCTCTTTAATACTAATTGTATTAAATTGCCGCGTGTCGCGAGTCAAAGACTTTGAGATCTGTCTGTTGAGCTGCCGATATCTGGTAGCATCATCTGAGGATGTCAGAACCATTTTCCGTCTATCTTCCATAAGTTGCAGGGTAAAGTCAGAGATCTTTTTAGTTCTGTTTGTACGGCGGGCCTTGAAGACCTTAGACCCAGCCGTATGGACAATTTCTACGAGCCTGTCATAGTATGAGTCCACTTCCTCGCATTCTGCTAAGCATTCGAAACGGTTTTGCAGTTCGAGCTGAAATGGTTCGGGGTTTTGGACGTGGATAGGTAAAGGTCGGAGCGTAGACTTTATCAGTCGGGACCTCTGGAGTTTGACATTAAGGTTCAATGAACCTCTGACCAGGCTGTGATCGCTCCCGGTTTTAACCGCATTGATCACGGAGACATCATTGAACATCTGTCGTCTCATCGACAAGATAAAGTCTATCTCATTTTTAGTTTTACCATCCGGGCTCACCCAGGTCCATTTGCGGTGATTCGGCTTCCTGAAGAAGGAATTCATCATAAAGAGTCCCTCCTTCTCCATGAAGTCGGCCAACATTTGGCCCCGGGGGTTCCGGTCACCAGTTCCAAATTGCCCCACTCTCAGCTCATTACCGAATCGTTTGCCCAGCTTCGCGTTAAAGTCCCCCATGACCACAGTGAAATAGGAGTTAGAGGTATGTATGGCTCTGGATATGTCCTCATACATAACCTCGACTTCATCGTCGGAGTGTGTCGAAGTGGGTGCGTATACCTGTATAACCTTCAACGAATACCGCTTGGTGATTCTGAGTATAAGGTACGCAACCCTCGTCGACACACTCTCGATTTTCACTAGGTTGTTCACGAGGGACTTGTGGACTATGAACCCGACACCACCTTGGGATATTTGGTCACCCTCCCGGTAATAGAGCAGGTTTCCGGATTTCAGTATTATCGAGTTCTCCCCCTCTCTTCGGACTTCAGATAATCCTACAATATCAATCAAATTATTTATTTGCCATTTATCCCAATGTAACCTGCTCAATTCTTCCTCCAGTTCGGTTATCTTCTCGTCGGACCGCAGTGTACGTGTGTTATATGTTGCCAGGGCCAGAGGTCGTCGGTGTTGGTAACGCGGAATCTGCCGGGGATTCTTAGCACCCCCTGCCCTGCCGTAACCACGGCTGTTACCACGGCTGGGAATAGCAGGGCTGCCGGGGACTGGGGGCCGCGGTTTGGTTGTGTCCATCATTTGAGGGGATTTGCCATAATCGCCACGCTTGGCAGACGGGTTGGCGATCGCAGTAAGGTGGACATGGTACTCAGGAGAACGCTGCTGCCCGTTATCTGGTATATATTCCCTCGGGACGACTTTTACGTCCCCCCACGGGATGAGAGGGGGTGGTGATATTCTTAGGCCGTCACCACACAGCAAATATATACCTACATAGAATACACAGAAAATACTATTTATCTTTTACGAGAATCGAACTCGCATACTTTGGATTAGAAGGCAAGTACACCATCAACTGAGTCATGGGGAGCGTCAATTAAATTATGATATAAATACATAGCATTAAATTAAAAATAAAAGCGTACAAATTATTTCAAGCGGACATGAAGATACAGTAAAACAACATAAAGAACCGCCGTTGTTTGAATAATCTTCACACGCCGTGATTTCCTATAAGTAAAATGTAACTACGTGACCTTTTAAACCCAGAATTTATTAATTAAATGTACCTATGCTAGTTTACCTAACATTTGTTGGGAATCCTGATAAAATAAAAATAATTACCTACCTCGGAGGAATTACCTACAATCTGTCCGATTCCAAGAATAAGAAAAAATGGGAATTAAAATTATGAATTGGTAACTATATCACATAACTACTAAACAATGTTTAGAAGAGTACAAAGGAAATGAAGCGAGGACCTCTAAACATTATTATATAGTTGTTAATTTTTTTAAGTTTTAAAAGACAATCTTGAATATTGATTGCCTTGTCGTTTATTACATACTCTTTGGCCCTGACAGTCTGGCAGAAAATTTTAAATGTAGTTTGTTATATGCTCTTTGGAATATGTCAAAAACACGTGGAAGGTGTTGATATTCCTCAGAGTTTGATTGAAACCTATTTGTTTCATTTTGTAAATTAATAACTAGGTACTCATTGAAATATAATAGAATATTAGGTAACTAAAGTAGAATTTATCAAAATCATGTCTTCGTGGAAAAAAGCCGCTAAGGCCAACCAGAAAACTCACAAAGAGCGCCATCAACCCGCAGCTCGAAAGCATTTAGGTTTACTCGAGAAAAAGAAGGATTACAAAAAGCGTGCAGACGACTACCATGAAAAGGGTGAAACGTTGAAATTATTGAGGAAAAGAACGCTCGACAAAAATCCTGATGAGTTCTACTTTCATATGATTAATTCTAGAGTTAAAGATGGGGTGAGTAAAGTTGTTATTAAATTAACCGGTACTGTAAAGCCATATAATAATATGCTGGGACATTATCCACACACGGCCATCTGATCCAAAACTAAGCAGAGCTTGCACTATGGAAACCAGATAACTGATATACGAAACTGAAACTATGTCTATATAACAAAAATGTTATTCTGTGATGTGCAATAAAGGGTCCCTATCCATCTATCTACTACATATACTACTTTTCTTTTGAGAAGACATACAGTCATAGATAAATACAACCAATATATTCATGCACACAAGTCCTGGGTGGGAATCGAACAAACAACCAGCAGCATGAATGGCAAGCATTTACCAACCACATTTATTTTTATTTATTTATTTATACTTCAGTACAATGGGAATGTACATTGGCGGACTTAATGGCAAAGGCATTTTCTACTAGTCAACCTTAGGGTAGTGCAGAGAGATCATGGTAGGTGCACTTAGGTATAAAAAATGTATTTATTTATTAATATAATAATTAAGAATACTATCTATAATATAATATAAATATATACAATACATACTATACATCAATGGTCACATCAAGATTAACGTAATATATTGGAGAATAAAACTTATAAACACATTTCATAGTATACACTGGTCAGCAAACATTCCACCAAAAGGTGATTTATGTCTTTAATAACCAGAAAGTATCCAATAATACCTTTTAGACTGAAGACTTAGAGTCTTTTCTCTAATGGTTTTGACATTTTTCTTTTTATATATCTTGGTAATAATTCAGAGGGCTTATTTTAATATCTGCATGTGCCTGCACCTGTGGCGCAGCGGCTAAGACAGTCAAGACAGTCACACTTCTTATTGCGGTTCGAGTCCCACACCGGGCAACTATTTGTGTGAATAATATCTGCCCATGAAATATTCCTCGCTTTGCTCATTGGTCAACCTTTACCCTTGAAACTAGCATTAGATGCAGGTTGCATTGTTAAGGTCACCCTACTGTTTGAAAAACTTCATATGTAACAAAATATCATAAGCTATCTTTACTTAGACCTTACTTTTTAATACTGAGAGTCCTTATGTTTGTAATCATTAAATATTATTATCATTGGAACTGTGATAATTGCCATGCATACATGGTTTGGTCTAGCAAACATACCAAATAATATTGATTTCAAAATTTACTTTTAATGTAAGTGGCATATTCTTGTTTTAACATAATTAGCATATCTCTCAGATTATTAATATATCTCTCAGAAACCATTTAGGTTTATATTCAAGCTATCTATATTATTATAACTATATGTTGAGTATCTGAAAGAAAAATATTCAGTCATTCATTAGAGGTTAACGTCTGGAGAATTAACTAAAACCCTGAGTAAAATACATCAGCCATTGTAGCCCCTGTAGATGTATGTAGGAATAGAAATAAAAATATACTTAAGATGGCAAATATCAACTAGACCCTTTATAAAACATAAGGTATGTTTCTAATTTATTGGATTTGAATTTGATTACTATTTAATATAGAGTTCAAAGTAAAATGCCAACTGTATGCCCACTGCCTGGGAAAGGGTTAAAGGATTCATTTCACATAAGTAATTATCAAAAAACAATGTATTTTAGATGCACCATGAAGTTGAAAAAGAAGATGAACACACAACAGAGCAGGTGAAGTTGATGCAAACTCAGGACATTAAGTACATTAATATGAAGAGAACCATAGAGTCTAGGAGAATTAACAGGTTACAGGTGAGTTTACAATCAAGTGTTTTGCTTTCTTTTTTCTCATAAGCCAAGCCATGGCATTGTCTCCCAGACTAAGTGTTTCCAGTCAGGTGAGGCATATTATAGATAAGCATGCATCCAACCTACACTACATCTCTGCTTACAATCTTGTGTGATTGTGGTCAAATTGTTATTATGTGTTCCTACTTGCATATAAAAATAAAAAGGCTGCCACGTTTGGAGACTTCTATCTAAAAATAAATATTCCTGTTAATGTGATCACATTTCATATTAAATGGAAATAATTTTCTAAGTCAAAATTTGCTGGATTTTTTGTTACAATCTTTTTATTTTACCTTTTCAGGCTCAACTTCACATGACAGATGTAGCAGATGCCACACCTAATACACATGTATTCTTTGTGGATGAGGGAGAAGAAAAGAACTTTGATTTAGCCAAGAGATTGGACACCCATCCAGCATTGCTCAGCAGAAAGTCTAACCGACCTAGAATGGCTGATTTAGATAAAATAGTATTGCCTGATCTTGATAATGAGGTTAGCATTCCAGTTGTTTTTATAGAACTTACCAAATGTAAATTGATTGAGACTAAAAGTATATATGTATTATAGTGTTTTTATATGTTTATTAATATTTATTTTGTTTTATATACATATTTATATATATTTTATGTTATTAGTTTATGTTATATTATGTAACTCTACAATATTCTCCAATTTTAGTGCACCTACCATAATATTTCTGCATCACCCAAAGGTCGACTGGAAGAGAATGCCTTCGGCATTAAGTCCGCCTCTGTACAAACTTGTGCAAAAAGTAATAAATAAATAAAATAAAAGTCTCAAAATATCAAACAGGTGTAACATAAGAGTGAATAGTATAAAGTCAAGCGAAAAGTTCCAAATTTTCAATTATATACATAATAATATCCAACATTTTAAATTCGTAAAATCTCGTTCATTTATCGAGATGGCATTGCTGTTGCGATGATGATGCTTATGAGATTTTGCCATGGTTTGTCATTTTGTGCATTGGTTATTAATGAAACAGAACCGTACCAAATTTAATGTATTTTAAAATGGATTTAAATACACTAAGACGTATACCTGGCCTGTGTGAAAGGTATAACCGGAAGGGGAAGACCTCGTAGAACATTCTCTGATCAAATCGGAGACATACTTAAGAAAGGTCAGGTCAGAAGTACCCTAAACCGGCGAGCATGTATGAGGAATATAATGTCAGTGAACGAAGCGAAAGAGGTGAGCAAGGATCAATGGAAGTCCATTGTCTCTGCCTACCCCTCTGGGAGACAGGCGTGAGTCTATGTATGTATTAAATACACTTTATAGCATAGTTTTTAAAATGTTTATTCATACAAACCATTTGGAATCTTTTTCTTTTGATTTACATGTGAATGTATATTTTCCCAATTAGAAATTTGTTTTAAAATAGATGAATATGTAGTCTATAATGGACAACTTTGATGGCTATCTTTATTCTAAAGAATTATTGTATAAGAATTAATTTATTTACTTTTACATGTCAGGGTTGGGAAAGAAAAATAAATCTTTTATAAAGTGTTTTATTTTAGGTCAATATTCTTCAAGTGTCCAAATTTAGAACACACACTACTTAGTACTAATTCCATATTTGTAGAACTACATTTCTTAAGGAAATGTAAAGCAAATTCTCAGCAATGTATCTCTGTGTAACCCTAAATAAAATATATAACAAAAAACATGCACAATGTATCACAATTTTTTAATATTTATATGATTAATAACCATTCATAATTACCAAATCTACACATGCAAATTTAAAAAATCTTCCTGAAGACTAGTTATAGTACTTTGCTCATCTTACCTGCCTTGTTTTGGTGTTCCAGACCCTAGAATCAATGAAGAAGAAAAAACGAAAAGTCTACAAAGAACTTACTAAGCGGATAGAAAGAGAAAAAGAGTTAACAGTAGTACAACAGAAGATGGAGTTAAAACGGCAGCTCCAAGATGTCAAGATCATGAAACCGAAGCGTCTAAAGCCGGGCACCAAGAGCTCAGCACCAGTTTACCAGTTCCAGTACAACAGGAAAAAGTAGTTTGGAAATAATTTTGTATTAAAAAGTTAACTAATAACTAAGTCTTTGAGTATAAGCCACTATCAATTACTTTCATACAATAATGCCCTTTTCATATAAAATAAGTCAGAAGGAAATGCCTGTTAAAATTGTACTGTGTTAAAATTGAATTATGGCCAGTTTTTCTTTTGAAAGTAGGTTATCCAATTCTGGACAGTTTTTTAACTAATCCAACTTTCAGTCCTTAGCCAAGGTATACTTCTTAATATGTAGCCAGACATTTACAGAGGAAAAAGTTTTGCTCATCCAAACCTCTCGAATCTATCCAATGAAGACAATCTAGATCTAATTTTATTTACTATGGATCCTAAAACCCCGAGAACTGAAAAGGTAAACTTTTATAGACATGCACCCAATATCTACAGGCATTTGTGTGCGTCACGATTGCTCCGCCACGTTATCTAAACAGAAAAATAAATCGCTATATTTTTTGTCAAAATTAGTCAAAATCGAAAGGAACAAACCAAAACTTTGTCAAAGCAGAAATAAAGAAGTTACAGGGGTTTTAAGTTGGCCGCGCGAACGTAACGGGCACGATTGCGCGGCCATGGAGATCTCAGTAACTACTTGGGATAGAGATCAAAATCTTTTTGTTAATTGAACATTTCATTTGTCAACAATTGTCAAAAAAAGAATTATAAGACTAAGATCAATATTTCACGAAATATTCACCTTGGAAGTTATGGCCGCGCAATCGTGCACTTGATGTTTCTTTAATCTCGATTATTTCTTTAAAACTTAAGATATCATGCAGTAAAACTATTACTAGAAGAAAGGTTTTAATATGTCCAAAGTACCGAAAGCATTTAATGCCACCAAAGTTTATTTAAACTGACGAAATCAAGGCAAAACAAAAGTTACGTGGCCGCGCAATCGTAACGTTACTTTGAACGCTGATATCTCATTATCTATAATTGTTAAGATTTCGGTGTTAATATCCATTTATTCGTAATATTGACCTAATCAGATTGACATAGCGTTTTACCCTCACGACAATTTTCTACGCGTGTATTATAAAAAATTATGATATCTCTTATAATGTTCGAGTAGAGTGACCATAATTTCTGTTAAATGTGGGGATATCTTTTGCTCTACTAGACGAAACTGTACCTTTTAGGAATAATTATTGTAGAATTGGCTAAGATAATACAGTTCAATACAATATTCTTTTCTTTTATACACATGTTCAAATCATGCTATACAAAACAAGGCCAAAAAATGGAACTTAGTTCTGTTTTGACCACATGACGCGACATTGCTGCTTGTACTCCAGTAATTTATCTATACATATAATAAAATCGTAGGAATGTCAAAACTGTACATTGAATGTTATTTAAAAAGAATACTTGGGGCGTGATCATCATAATCGACACTGAAGCCAAAACATAGTTTTTAGAATTTTTGTCTGTTTATCTGTATGTATGTCCGGGCTGAACTCAAAACTCCTACCTGCGGAATAGCAATTCTATTTATTTTAATTTTGAGAGAACATGTATATTTCGAATTATGTACATTTCTATTTTATATTTCTAGCATTACTAACCCACGAAAATTTGACTCCTAATTTAAAATGCATATTAAATTAGGAATCAAATGTGGGACGTTAAATTGTTCCAATCGCCTTACATTTCGTATAATTTATGACCGTAAAAATATTATACTTCACCATTTCAGCCAAATTACGTCCACTGTTGGACAAAATCCTCCGCAAAGTTCACAGAAAAATGCAGCTGCCCGTTCTCTGGTAGGTTTTCCTTCGGGACGATTTCTAGGCCCCCCACGGGATGAGATTGGTGATGATATTCTACGCCGTCACCACACGGCGAATTCTTAATAATTATATTTACTTTATCGATTTAACGTAAATGGTCGAAACTCCAGCTCAAGAAATACTGTTGCCATTACCATTACTGTTTCATTGATAAAATTATAACTCGTCCATACATAACAAAACATAAAAGTCGTTTGACAAACGGAAAAAGGAAAGTGCATTAAACTCTTTTATTTTAGCCAATTCTCCAACAATTATTCCTAACATGTACATTTTCGTCTAGTAGAGCAAAAGATATCCCCATATTTAACAGAAATTATGGTCACTCTACTCGAACATTATAAGAGATATCATAATTTTTGATATTACACGCGTAGAAAATTGTCCTGAGGGTAAAACGCTATGTCAATCTGATTAGGTCAATATTACGAATAAATGGATGTTAACACCGAAATCTTAACAGTTATAGATAATGAGATATCAGCGTTCAAAGTAACGTTACGATTGCGCGGCCACGTAACTTTTGTTTTGCCTTGATTTCGTCAGATTAAATAAACTTTGGTGGCATTAAATGCTTTCGGTACTTTGGACATATTAAAACCTTTCTTCTAGTAACAGTTTTACTGCATGATATCTTAAGTTTTGAAGAAATAATCGAGATAAAAGAAACATCAAGTGCACGATTGCGCGGCCACAACTTCCAAGGTGAATATTTCGTGAAATATTGATCTTAGTCTTATAATTATTTTTTTGACAATTGTTGACAAATGAAATGTTCAATTAACAAAAAGATTTTGATCTCTATCCCAAGTAGTTACTGAGATCTCCATGGCTGCGCAATCGTGCACGTTACGTTCGCGCGGCCAACTTAAAACTCCTGTAACTTCTTTATTTCTGCTTTGACAAAGTTTTGGTTTGTTCCTTTCGATTATGACTAATTTTGACAAAAAATATAGCGATTTCTTTTTCTGTTTGGATAACGTGGCGGAGCAATCGTGACGCACACCAGGCATTTTTATTAGAGTTTCTACACCATAATTCTACAACTTTTAGTAGTTTTGGGCTTGGCATTTATGCAGTTAAACTAAAAGTGCAAATAAACAAAGTGTAAATAAACATCATGGTCCATAAATTTTTATCTGCCCATCCGTACAGCAGTGGTAGAATTTATAAGACTACTTCAAACTTAGGTCTGTGGTTCAAGTTTGGGGAGTGGATGACTTATTACATACTACTCTGTCAAGAAAGTACCGGGAAAGATCAATAATATACAAAATGTTTGTTATTTTATCACCTTCAAAGTATGCTCCTTCAGAAACGATTCACTTACGCCAACGAATAATCCATTCATCAATTTTTTTTTAAACGCTGCTTTCGGAATTGAGTTCCGTTCTCGCCGCGCATTCTCCTTTATGTCTTCTACCGATTGAAAACGGGTACCACGAAGTGGTAATTTGAGTTTAGGAAAAAGAAAGAAGTCAGCTGGGGCCATATCTGGTGAATATGGTGGTTGCTGGATGGTATTTGTTGAGTGTTTGGTCAAAAATTTGTTCACAATGATGGCCTTGTACGAATGCGAATTATCGTGGTGCAAAATCCAAGAATTTCCTTTTCACAAATCTGGCCTTTTTCGTCGAATTTGCTCTCTTAAACGCCGCATAACGCTCAAATAATATTCTTTATTTACCGTTCGACCTTCCGGTAAGAATTCAGAGTGCACAACACCGCGATAGTCAAAGAAAACAGTCAACATGACTTTGACTTTTGATCAACTTCGGCGTGGTTTTTTCGGTTTCGGTTCAGTTGGAAGGCGCCACTCCGAAGCTTGTTGACTTGTTTGCATGTCAAACTCGTAAACCCACGTCTCGTCACCAGTAACAGTGCGTTTCATGAATGTTGGGTCGGAATTGACTCGTTCTACCATGTCCTCAGCGACTTTCATGCGATTGAGTTTTTGGAGAAAATTCAGATCTTTTGGGACTAGCCGAGCGGCAACATGTTTCATACCCAAATGATTAGTTAAAATGGTACGAATCTACTCGTGAGATACAGAAAGTTCGGCGGCTATCTCTCTCAGAGTTGAATGAGGATTTTCAGTCACTATATCCTTCACTTTTGCGATGTTAACTTCAGTTGCAGACGTTGATGACCTGCCAGAGCGAGGCAAATCTTTCATCACATCTCGACCGCTTTTGAACGCTTTGACCCACTCATAAGCACGAGTTTTTGATAAAGTCGATTCACCGTAAGCCTTCTGTAACATTTTCAGTGACTCCGAACACAAAATTCCATTAGCGATGCAAAATTTAAGACAGACTCTTTGTTCGATATTTTTGTCCATTATGAAATTCGCAATACACACTATATATGATTATATTAAAACCAGCACTATCTATATATATAAAAATCAATGCCACTTTTCGTTGTAATGTTATAATTCAACAACGCCTTTACCGATTTGGCTAATTTTGGTCTTGAATTATTCGTGGAAGTCCAGGGAAGGTTTGTACGTAGAGAAAATAAAATAAAAAAAAAAAGTCTTGAAAAAGTGTCAAATCAACATCTTTTAGCAATTTAAAATAATTTTTTGTTGGAATAAATGAACTTAATATTTATTTTTTTATTACTATGCCTTATACGTATAAGGCATAGTAATAAAAAAATAAATATTAAGTTATATTAAACTAGCGGCCCGGTACTACCGGTAGGTACGTGCTTTGCTACGTAGCAAAGCACGTACCGGGCCGC
The DNA here is from genome assembly GCA_951640165.1 of Pseudoips prasinana. Lineage (NCBI taxonomy): Eukaryota > Metazoa > Arthropoda > Insecta > Lepidoptera > Nolidae > Pseudoips > Pseudoips prasinana. Next base: position 15,824,619 of record OX621239.1, read on the forward strand.
TAGTTTAATATAACGGCGCGTCTGGGGTATACGGAGACATGCCTGGAACACTATTTTCCTAATTTTATCATTTATCATTAGGTAAGGTTATGCAGGCAGTTAATTTAAAAATATAGGCGGACTTCACTTCCTTAGCAATAAATTAATAAGCAAAATCAATCAACTATGTTTAATGCGTCACCAAATCACTAATTAAGTTAGATTTTAATTTCAATTACGGCGATCCGTTGATAATATGCGACCACTACAACGTCTCCAAGCAATAGTGACGTCATGATGGCCGCCCGTTCGATGTTCCACCAGAGTGACACCGACCTATCACTCTTATCTATGCAGTTCTGTTGGTAGCGCCACGGCTGCGCCGTCACGGCCATACTGACTATCGCCCGCCCTCGAGCGCAATGGAGCATTTATGACGGACTAAGATATAAGCAATCAGCATCGCTCGCCCAGCCTGACCATACTCTACTCATCGTTTAGTTTTACTATACTACGGCTCTAAATAAGAACCTCATAGCTTCAGGCTCAACGCCTCGCACAAAAGTACATCTCCTTAACCATTAACGTAAGGTCATATTCATCATCATCTTAGTGCTAGACAAATTTGTCTCCTCGACCAGCCCGCGAAGGCAAGAACAACCGAACAACACCTGTTCTGCGATTAACCCCACTAATTACAACTCTGGCCCGAACCAATGCGTCCTTTCGAGCAGCCCACAAGAGCATAGACCTGACAATACAGTCCCTACGACCAGCTTCACGACCTCTACTTCTGGACCGGACAAATGCGTCCCTTCGACCAGCCCACAATGGCATGGACCGGACAACATCGTCCCTTCGACCAGCTTCACTACCTCCACTTCTGGACCGGACAAATGCGTCCCTTCGACCAGCCTACAATGGCATGGACCGGACAACATCGTCCCTTCGACCAGCTTTACCATTTCCATCTCTGAACCGAACAACGTCTTAGTGCCCTTCTATTTGTCAGGCGTTCCTTCGACCAGCCGTTATCATATATGACGGCGTGGACCGGACAACCCTTCAATCACCACTTAACCGACCCCTCACCGACACATCATCAAACTCTCATAGGCCACACATGCAGCGCAGTACTTCCATTCGGAACGTCGACCAATATAAGTCAGTTCCTGAGACCAAGCACTCACCGCTAGCACATTTTTAAGCTCGTAACTGAAACCTTTAGATCCGGCTCTAATTTTTCTCCACCAATACCCATCTCCAACTTACAGGTATCTATTATGGTACATCGACCCTCACAAGTCAGCTCTTTCAAACCCATACAACTCGTTAAATAAGACACACAACAATTGACTGTGCGAACCACAGCAGTCTCAGTATCCCCTCATCATTAGATGATCCATCTCCCATTACACAAACCGCCGTCTTCAAACCATAACTATAATATTTCAAAGAATCTGGGATATCATTCACACACGGCCACCCGTTTCGGTTTCCAAACTAAGCAGAACCAGCACCACGGAAAACTTTAACCGTTACAACACATATACCACCTTTCCTCTGCAAACACATACCTACATACATAGACAACTACACTTCATGCACACAAATACCACGCCAACCGGTCAAATCCCCCAACTCAAAAGCCTCCACCGCTCCCGGGCGTCACACGCAGTTTTTTTTGCAAACCCAATTACTAGACCAATCAATGCTTTTTAACTCAAATCTGTCATTATCCAAAACACTAGTTATGATGAAGTAGCCCTTGAATTTTCTATTCAATCTAGTTGGCTTCCCTCGCCACACGTTATGAAGACAAAACTACCTTTAAAGAACGGTTCCGTTGCCGCTCCACAACGGTTGAACTTGAAACCCTCCACTTTTGAACCAGCTGCACGGGCAATGTTCCGAATTTTGTTTACAGCTAATTAAACGAAATTCATGGTCGGGATGCGAGGTCACACCAACTACGCGTAACGATCGCGATCGTATACCAAACATAAGTTGTGTTGGTGTGCAACCTGTAACCCCAAACCATATATCATTCAAAGTCAATTGAACTTCTGGAAGCCCATCACGCCATGCTCATCCCTAAGGCTACTCTCAACCATCACAAGAATGCACTTCACCGCGCGCATGAACCACTCCACCCGACCAGTACAGCCAGCAGCTATGAGGTGAAACCCCATACTATGGTCACTACAAAATTGTTTGGAGTCTGCGCCCAAGCAACATCTGTCCTGATCCGCAATAATCCTTTTCGGATCACCAATCACGCAAACAGCCTTTCCCAACGTTCTGAGCACACTAGCTGCATCCAGAGGCGCCGTATATTCAAGAACTTACCTAGTAAAATAGTTTATCATAACTGAAGAGTACTTCCTACCATCGCTCCCGCCACCAAGCCCCGCGATGTCTGCACTAATTGTGTACCACGGTGCAGGCACCATAGGTACAGTTGAGCCTGCTATACTCCGAGCAGCCCCTAAGAGCTAGCGTCGCAGTGAAGTTCTAACCGTAATTCTGGGTAAATATTGTGGCGCGCGGTGGGTCAAAGGATTGGAAAAAAAACGGCGTTTTCAAGGGATCTTAATCGGCATTGACAGTAACAGTTGGCTCACCACCAAGATCACGGAACGGACACACACTCCAGAGTCCCGGCGACCAGCTCCCGTTAAAAGTCGACACGTGGCGCCCTTCAGAGCCTCCGTAACGAGCACTGCCAAAGCCAAAGTCCTGAATTACACGACCTACCTCACAATGTGTAGGGAACACTTGGCACCGTTCACCCTCACTGACCACTTGCACCCGATCAGTCCTCTACCCATACTTACACCTCTCAAGTCGCCCTCAATCTCATCCGAATCAAAACTCACCACCCCTAAATTGTTCCAAACTTCAAACTTTTCGAAAGTCATATTTTTCTTTCGGAAAATCCTTGCTTATATAATAGATTAATCGTAATGTTTTCGTCCCCGTCTCCACCCATCTCACTCTCTTTAATCTGGAAACATCTATTGTCAGTTTTTGCATTAAGAACTTTGTATGTCCTTTTCATCAGCCATCCTTTCTCCCCTGTTCCGGCATTATGCCACCAAAAACCCTTACTGGTACCAAAGTTCGAAGCCTGAATGTGACAATATTATTAACACAGGTACTGAAGTGAGAATCTGAATTATAGCATTATGTATCTTTTCATGAGTTTCCGTCCACTGGACGCTAACCTTGAATTTTGTAATGGGATACAAAGGTCCGAATATTTACGTAAATACCCATATACATTTTCTAAAATATGAAGCGAAAAGAATTGTCTCATTTGAGATGCGGTTTAAGGAGTTGTCGCGTCTAATGCCTCAATTTTAAGAGAGTTTGGTCTAATTTTACCAGTTATTAAATGACGATAACAATGTCATCGGTAAACGACGCCTTTCACAAAACTAGTACCTACACGTTATGGGCCAGTCATCACGCCACCGCAATTTCCTACAATATCCTACCTATTAAAAAGGGCTCAGAAAAGCAGTCATCCGGAATTTTATGAAATAAGAAGGTCGTTGTAAAATCACCTGTTTTCACTATACTAGAAATATGTATGAGATGTGCATTACACTTCACCCTTTTCTATTTATTTCAAATACCGACCATACCGAACATTGATTACCCAGAAAGTCCAAAGAGATTACATAATATAATCACCGAGCAATTAGAACTACTGTCAAGAAAAATGGAATTCTCTCACCCCGTGCTGTCACCAGAGTCCCTCTCGAAGCATCTCGTTCACATACATAAACTTTTTTTTTGTTGTTCCACCGCTAATATATGTGTCAGGTAACGTGATCTCGATATCGCCTGGTTTTCCATAGACATATTAACATCGGGCCTTGTCTCGGGGACGTGGACTGTTGGTTTAGCTCTGCTTGCGCAAGCAGTATTCCTAAAATCGCCGGCGACAGTCCGCTTCTCTGTATCCAGGTCCGCCACAAAATTGTTTTTCCACAACAACGTCTATCGGACAAGCGAAGTCTCTTAAGTGTCGAAGTCTTGCCCAACAGAACTTTATGATTGGCGTTGTAATGAGATAGCTCCGAGTGCACTAAATAGCTATGCTTTATTCTTTATTATCTGACAGTTCAACTCGCGACGAATCAGCCCATCCTTCTGGCATAATACCGATATTACATAACAAGCAATTGCACATTTATACCTTCGGCTTTCTTTCTATGAAATATCATAAGTATAGCGGATTCGCTTGCCTTTTCCTTAATTCCAATTCGGAAACGCATGATTTCGTCGAAATAATGAAGAATGAGTTTATTTTTCGTAATCTTGGCTAACAATGTCTGCTTTACCAAGTGTCACGAGAGTTGGTCCAATGGCAAATTGGTTGGGCAGGCGGCTATCCTATTTTAAGGACTTGGTTAGCACCAACAACAGTAGGACACTTTTCAATTCTTTGCTCTTAATAGTCAATTCAGACACATAGCATCAACCCTCCACGTCTTTGTCAGTATCATCCAGATTAAAATTTATTAGCTGCACTGTACTTGCGCTGTTAGAACTCGGTTGCTAAGGAACCGGTAAACATGATAGTTAAACCACCAAACTGCACAACAATTTGCTCGCACTTTCATAACCAGGTGCTCTTCTCCCACCTATGGGCTGGGCTTGGGATCCCACTTCTGATAACGGCGCGTCTGGGGTATACGGAGACATGCCTGGAGCACTATTTTCCTAATTTTATCATTTATCATTAGGTAAGGTTATGCAGGCAGTTAATTTAAAAATATAGGCGGACTTCACTTCATTAGCAATACATTATTCAGCAAAATCAATCAACTATGTTTAATGCGTCACCAAATCACTAATTAAGTTAGATTTTAATTTCAATTACGGCGATCCGTCGATAATATGCGACCACTACAACGACTCCAAGCAATAGTGACGTCAAGATGGCCGCCCGTTCGACGTTCCACCAGAGTGACACCGACCTATCACTCTTATCTATGCAGTTCTGTTGGTAGCGCCACGGCTGCGCCGTCAAATATAAATAACAGATGCAACTCAAACTCCGCGCCAAAATAGAGAACAGTTGTGCTAATCTAACAACAACAAAAAAACAAATTTGGAACCATAAACAAATCATCCATTTTCGATACTTTTTTGACTGAATGTAACTTTTATCATCCAAGGAAGGTACCACTCGTAATGGGTGTTTTTTTGTAGTACTTATTCGAACCCAGGAGGCTAGGTTTTTTTGTATTGAAAGATACGTTGAACTCACTCACAGATGATCTTTGTTTTAAACATCATGAATAAGGTTGCTCATAGCTAGATGCTCTCACCGGTCTGTAAGCGATCGGCGAGGTTAAGCAACTAGGCTCACGGTCAGTCCATAGATGGGTGACCGCCAAAGTGGTTTAATTACTGACCGTCTCCGTGCTTCGGAGCTCACGTTAAGCTGTCGGTCCCGATTTTAGTCATTAGACCACAGGCAGATGGCAGACGCCTACTGGGCGGCTTGAGCAACTCCGTCACTAGGGTTACCACTACCCATACGATAAGCAAGCAATAAGGTTGCTTGTTTTATAGTTCAGTATTTGGGTCAGTTGACGCCACGTTTATACACTAGCGATTTTATGACATAGTCGGCCTTCGTAGTGTTCGTTATAGTCTTCGAGCATTTACCCAAGTTATAGTGGATACACTTGATCCACTGACGTAACATGCGATATATCTATTAACTTAAAACTTTGTTTTATCCGGAAAGAGTTTCAATTACACTTGATTGTTGATATTTTGGATCTCACTTACATAAATGGTAATTCTGGATAGTGAAGGTATAAAATAAAAAATATTTCAATTGTTTATTCTCTTTGTATTTTCGTAATAAATATTTATTTGTTCTCATTACAGCATTAGAGATGCACTCATGTTATTCTATGATTTTTATAATATTATTTGTACATCCAAAATGAAATTAAATTCAATAATATCAATTTAAAATAGTTTTAGGGACATATATTATAACATTAATTTGTACAATTATACGCTTTGCTTATTCAATAAACCAAGCCTTTCTTAATATTGGAGTGTTTTTTATAAATTAGTTTATTTGTAACATATCCATGATACATTGTCATAGAAATGTTACAAATAAACCAATTTATAAACAACATGTATGGAATGAAATGTAACAATGTAAAAAGATCAAATGTAGCAATGTGATACATAAAGTGTTTAAACAGCCATGTAAAACCCTAAACACAGACCTATGCAGTAGCCCCGCATAGATAATGGTCATTGATTTTTCTCCATTTTCACGCATATGATGCAAGAGTATGTTAGGAATTCATACGTTTTAAGTTTTTACTAAATATACATTTTATATACATACATACATACATATACAGGTCTAAACTATATCAGGTCAAAGTGCGATCGCGGAGTAGGAAGAAATTCTTACAATGACGTCTTTACCTACTGACAGTGGTAACAAACATGTTAGTGCGAGTTTATTTGAAATATTTAAAAGAGAACAACCTTATTGTCGCAGGTAAAAGGTTTGCAATTCCTTACGACGGTCATGACAGATCGGATAATGTATGAAAATCTTCTGCTCCGTGATAAAACTTTAATAAATTGAAGCGTTGTACATAACTAATACACTAAGTATTATGGTTATTAATAATTTACTAAATACATTGCTTTATGATTCCACAATATCAGTCTAGAAAATTAGATTAAGTACCTATATCTAAATTTTGATTAATTTTTGTTTAATTTTCAAATAGGCACAGTCACCTCTTTCTAACATCATCACCCACCGATTTCTTATCGTAACCATCTGTATATTTACGTATTTGTTGTGATGATCTTATTTATTATTGTATATTTACTAGAAGTTTTACAATATTAAATGATTCTTTTTTAATGGGGCTGATTTACGGTTTGACAACAGATTTTGTGATCCGTATACCTAAATAATTATAATATGTACATAAAATAATCACTGAGATTGCAGTAGATGATTCATAGAACTAAGACAATGAAATGCTATACAATAATAAATTCTTTTTGATCCTTATGTGTGTTTTTACTTTACTGAAAGTAAGAATTACGAGAAAGCCTTATTGGGTGGAGCATTTTAGTAATAGAAGAAATTACTCACAAAGAACGAAGAAATTACGGTATGCAAATGTAGAAATGACAAGTAGACAATGCACCATATATTGTTTTACTTTTTTAACATGATGTTTGTAGTCAGGCTAGAAGTCTTTTACTGTTTCACCCATGTTTTGCTAACTATACAACATGTAACGTAATTAATGCACACCCTCAGACACCCCAATTATAATATTATGTTGTAATCATAATACATACACTGAATTTTTAATTTGACATGTATATGCATTGTTATTTACTAAATTAGTTTCTTGGAATAAAGTTTATTTTTCTTTATTTTGTGTTGAATGATGGTATTTGTATGAATAGGTACAAATAAAACAACGATTTAAAAGTCTTAATACTTTGACTTATGACCCATTTCATTTGTTTTGACTGTACAGGGTTATAATAACGATAATTTCCGAAGTTTACATTATTATGGAATAAAAAATTACCCATATTAAAAATGATATAAATCGATTCAGTAAACGATTCCGAACAAACTATTTTCAGGATGTTAAGTTACATGTTGTAGGTATATATATATAGAGTTAACGAAATTTGATTTTACTGGCCAAATTAGTTTTTCAGAGTGTTGAAAACCTAAAGGATTAGTTTTCCTGTTATTTTGCGTTTTATGTAAGGTATTAACAACCATAACTAGAGTTTTATTACAAAAGCAGTCTTAGGTCAGTAGTCATAAGGCACATTTAATATAGGTACTGACAATATTTCTGTTGTCTTCTTTAACATGTATAGATAGTCATAAGTCAAAAAGAGATATAATGAAAGCAAAAATAGACATAAGAAGTTTATTTTCTACCTCATTTCAGTAAGCTTCAATAGCGAAGCTGCATTCCCATTATGGTGTAGAAAATAGCCGACAATGTGTCACAAAATGACATTGAGTGCATCGCGTCATTTAATACAAAACTTTGCTTAACCTAAGGTAACTTAAATGTAGGCCCACCATGTCACCTGATGGTCTGATTAGATACAAAATTCACATTTAACCTTTAACTGGTAGAGGCTATTGCTAACAATAATTTAAAACCAATCAGTTAGATGTAGGTACAGACGCCAGCACATCCAGCTACCTATCTTTCGAATTTCTTTTATAGATGTTTAACTTTATCACATAAGCGTAAGGTTCAATTTCAATTGGGGAAATTTGACAGTTTGGGGAAGATTGATGTGCTGGCGTCTGTACATATACTTATGACCAGTTAAAGCGATGGTAATTGAAAACATGAGTTGATAAAGGTGATACGTTACTCTTTAGCGTTCCCTAATTCTATGCCATAATGGTTTTGTATTATGACATAAAATCGATCAGCAAAAAGTTAAATAAGTAGGTACCTACCATTTTTATCTACTCATGCTTTTAATTCTAAAGTCAGCAACAAAACTAGCTTAATAGAATCTGAATTATTAAGGCTCTTTAGGTAAGTACAGTTTTTTCTGTTCACTCTATTTTGACCCGTAGTCTCGGGTGAAACTAGTGTGATGCGCAAAATTTTAATGTTGTCAGCCTCTTAATCGACGCCGATAATATTTTGTTCTGACCGAAGCTACTCTGTTGCTAACTTTCCGCTAAAATGTATAACGCCTTCAGCATCCATACTTACCTAACTAAAACTGGTTTCTTGGATTATATAATATTAACCTGTTTACACATTGTTAAGTCGTAAGTGCGAATGATTAATAACCGTGGTTTACAGTATTAAGTTTTAAGTATACAGGTCACTTTGATACATTGTTTAGTTCTAGAGCAGAGCATACCATCTACTTAATTACAAACATAAACTTACTTACTATATTTCAACAATTTATGCCAGTGTCAAGTGTCTAAACTATCCAATATTTGTCATTATGGAGTAAACATATACATACAATCACTTAACTGGACACTTGCATTGCCATCTCGAAAAATTGGCGCGGCCCAAGACTTTAAAATTTTAAACCCGGACTAGAAATGAATCCCCTTACCGAACACCCCCTAAACTAGGACAAATTCGGGGAAATCCGTAAGGATGGCCTACTCTTCGACATTAATCGTAGTCGATAGTGTGACACCTTGATTTTTTTAATCAATTTTGCACTAATAACTTAACAATAAGTAAACAAGCTATTATAAGACGCTGATATTTTGTTTACACAAATAGTCTGATAATATTCTATACCAACCAGAACATGTGACGATGTATGGTAGTTACTGGTAACCTATCGAGTCTTTGGCTCATCACATCACAGCACTTCACCACAGTACGCACTTGTGTTCAGGGTTCATCGGTGAACCTTTGGGACATTTCCACGCGTCCGCGAACTCTTTGGAGTTGCTCAGAGTGCCTATCACTCGGATTTTGTTCGGACTGTGCACTCCTTCCACCATTTTGGATTTAAGGGCCCCTACTGTCGAGTTGCCACACCATATCTGTAGGAAAACAGTTATTCATTAATATAAAGGTACCTAATCATTAAAAACGGTAAATAAGTAAGTTAACATTAATAGTTAAACTTTAACCAGACTTCGTTATTTTTTAAAATTGTTTTTAGACCTAACTCCAAAGTGATAAGGTTAAAATTAATGTGGTTTCGTATAGTCCACAGCTTGTTTAAGGATTAAGCAAACTTAAGGAGCGGTATCAACATATGAATTTGAACATATTAAACTGTGCTTTATCGAATAGGCAGTGGTTACCTAGTGTCTAGAGTTGTTCAAGCCGCCCAGTAGGCTTCTGACATGACTTATCTTCTGTTGTCTAACAACTACAACCGGGACCGACAGCTAAACATGTCCTCAGAAGCACGCAAACGCTCAGAAATTAAACCACTTTCGCGTTCACCCATCTATAGACCGCGTGCTTAGGTGTTAGGTGCTTAACCTCGCCATCATTACCGGTTACTGGTTTAAAAAATTAAAATAGGTACGAAAATATCGATCGGCTGATAGCTGATCGATATTCTTGCAACGGTTAGTTTTATTTTTTTCATGTTATTCCGATTTATAAGCAAATTAAGCTTCTTAAGTTACTTCATCTATTTAGCAATTCCCGCAAGGGTACTGCAAAAGCCTTGCAAACTGCAGTTAATAATATTGCGGAGGTATACCTGCGCGAAGCCCAAGAAGAACAGTTGGTCAGGTGTGTAGTTCGGCAGGCCAGGCAGAGCGTCGCGGGGCGCTGGCGCGCGAGACGCGTACAGGTTGTATGCCTTCAGCGCGGCGCGCAGTCCTCCGTTGTCGGCGATGTTCTCGCCTTGCGTGTTGAACCCGTGCACCTGCATGCACACAACATTATGCATGAAAAGTAATGAAAATACACCGATAGACGCAATAAAAACTGATCTTCATACTCAGAAATCTGATAAGAAGAGACAATAAAAGCGAGGACATCTCAAATACTGCTTTTCTGATATAAAAGGAGCACTTTTCAAAATATGCACTTGACACAAAACGTGCCATTCTAATAGACGTAAGTAACCGTCACTTCGCAAAATATAATAAACATGTAAAATTACTAAAGTGTAAAGGTACACAACAAATCTAGAAGTATCCTGCATTCAATGCTGTTTTTAATTTTTTTTACATCCAAGGTGCAATTTTCGATATAAGCACTTGACACAAAAGGTGTAAGTAATTTGAAAAGACTGCGCTATTCATAATAGTCACATCGCAAAATTTTATAAACTTGTAAAATTATATATATACATGTTACTAAAGTGAGTAAAATTTAGGTATGTAATTTTATCAGGAATCCGTAGGTAGGTACACTTCAAACCTAGAAGTATCCTACTTCCAATGCTGTTTTTATTTTATTTTTGACATTGAAGATGCAATTTTCAAAATATACACTTGACACAAAAGGTAGGTACAATTCTAATAGATGGCACTTTTCAAAACCGTCGCTTCGGAAAATATACTAAACGTGTAAAATTACATACATGTTACTTCAGTAAGTACATGTTTGTAATTATTTCAGCAATCCATAAGTAGGTACCTAGGTACACATCAGAATTTGTGTGTGAGGCACAAAGCTGTTCTGGTTTTAGAAAAAAATAAAGAATTAATCAACTACAAAAGACATTATTACAGTGTAGTAAAACCACTCACGGTATAATTCGGTAGCTGTGGCATATGGTACTGGCTGTACTGGTCAATAATGCACTGCACTTTGGAGTGATAGTGTTCCAATGTTGCTGCGGACCACCATTGCTTAAGGTTGCCTTCCTCATCGTAACGACGTCCTGTAAACAGATAGATTATGCTTGACCAACTAAAAACTTATTACATGATCACAGGTCACCATCAGCTCACCTAGGTTGCTGGTCGCTCGCAGGCGACCTGCAACCTAGGTGAGCGGTTAAAAAGTGGTTTAATTAAATTTTCGACGAGAATCACTTGGCACCATCAGAATAAACAGCGCTAGAACAATAAAATATTCTAACAAATGCTGAGATGATGCCATTTCGGTTTTGCATGGACATCAACTGTCCTTGTTTTTTTATTATTAATATAATATTATATTTTATTGCCTTTTTGCATTTGCAATTTTCTGAGTTAATCTTTTTCTTCTTCTTCTTGTGAAAATACAATTGCTTAGGATACGATGGGATTGACATAATAATATGCTATGCGTAAGATTCTCTATAAACAAATAGAGAGAAGAAGTCGTTTACCTTTTGGGTATCTCCGTAGTTAGCGAAAGCGCCTTATCTCTTTCACTACTGACTGTAGTCATTAGACAACAATTTAGGCCGTGACAGGGGCTTTTAGAGGGTTGCTTAAACAAGTCCGTACTTAAAGCAATTTCTGTCCACAGTAATAAAAATAACAGATTTACACTACGGTGCGTCAAGACCTGTTACATAGCTTATTGGCTTTAATTCGAAAGTATTTTCACATTACAGAATTTAAATTATATTGCGATATCGTTAAATTTATTTGTTACTTTGCTCCTAACTGATAGCACATGTAGGTATTTATGGTTTGATCCCGTACATGACAATTATTTGTGTAACCCATATACGGAGTCTAGCTAAGTATACTAATTTTAACTAGGTAGGTAATAGGGCTACGGGACCACATCAATTTTTTACACATTCGGCATAAGATTCAAAACTAAGGTCTCCTTAAGTATTTGATTTTATAATTTTGATCGATTATTTTCTGATCTACAATGATATTGGCTTTACACGATTAAAGAAACCTATAATATTTCTGAGTCTAGCTTTTAGTCATACATAAAAATACAAACCTTGGTCATCGAATCCGTGTGTAACTTCATGTCCCATTATGGCACCAATAGATCCATAATTTATGGCTCTGCAATAAATTTTAATTATTAGATTAAATATACACAATGAAACTTATGCTTTAATAAAAGACAGCTAAATAAAAAAAACGCTATACACGCGAGACCGCAGGCAAACACTGGCTTGGTTTGGCACAAAATAGGGATAAATGGCACAACCTGGAGGAGGCCTTCACCCGCACGGGGGTTCCTATGGAAGAAATCCGATAAATATTACCTTACTAATAAATACTAACAAAAATTACTTTTATTCCATTATAATTACTAACCCACTAAACAAAATGTACTGTTAGTGTAGTTAGGAGCAAATAAAAAAGCTTTTTATTTATTTTATTTTATAAATAAAAAAAAAATCGAAATAAGAAAGGTTATATAACTTACTCAATTCCATTACCGTAGAAAGGAGGCTGCAGGATACCAGCTGGGAACGCTGAAATATATCTATTTTTTAGAATAAGGATATATTAATAATATCCTGGGACGATACACACACGGCCATATGGTCCCAAACTAAGCAAAGCTTGTATACTATGGAAACCAGATAACTAATATGTGTAATACATATTCTACCTATTTACTTTTCCTTTGTAAATATATACTTATGTGGATAATAACACGCAGACACGGGACCAACAGACATGTTCAAGCACACAAATATCTGTCTTTGGTGGGAATCGAACTCACGACCTGCGGCGTTAAAGGCAAGCATCTACCAACCACGCCAACTGGTCTGTCAATATTTGTATTCTATACTAAGAAAATAAGGAACTATAAATTGATACGTCAGCGGGAATAAAACAAGTAGGTATCAGCTGATTCAGACCAGAGCCTCTAGCACGAGTTCCTGCAGTTTACTTGCTCGATCACACGTACAGTTTCCTCCCATACATTGAGCACCAGCGCCGCTCGCGGAAACTATTAAGAACTAAAACTCTGTATGGGACGAAACTGTACGTGTGATCGAGTAAGTAAACTGCAGTGCCTCTAGCACGAGTTCCTGTAGTTTACTTACTCGATCACACGTACAGTTTCCTCCCATACATTGAGCACCAGCGCCTCTCGCGGAAACTATTAAGAACTAAAACTCTGGTGCTCAATGTATGGGACGAAACTGTACTTGTGATCGAGTAAGTAAACTGCAGGAACTCGTGCTAGAGGCACAGGTGTTCAGCCATTGTGCTAAAGCAATATAAAAATATAGACGTCTCTTACGGACTTTAAGTTACATATGAAACTAAACAACGTTTAACAGGTCAACATGCAAAATACACAAAAAATATTAACTTCCCATATAAGAATAACAATCTGCTGATAAATTGCTCAACTGTGTGGCTGAAGGCATAGAATATCGCCACCCCACTTCATCCCATGGATGTGGGGCGTATATATAAGACGACCGAAGGGAATATCTATCAGGTTGGCCAAGCGTGGCGATTACGGCATGCCCCCTCCTCCCCCATTCTTGGGGAAGGTTATGGTCCTGCAGTGGATGTCATTCGGCTGATGATGATGATAAATATTATACTTGGGCAAAATAATAGTTTTCCTATTTCACAAACTAGTCTACTTATTCTTTAATTTGTTAATGGGTTTGTTTTTTGGGCTGTATTAGGCTTAAGTTTCCTCCACTCTTTACGTTACGACTTGTAGAATATAATATCTGTGGCTCTAGCACGAGTTCCTGCAGTTTACTCACTCGATCACACGTACAGTATCCTCCCATACATTGAGCACCAGCGCCTCTCGCGGAAACTATTAAGAACTAAAACTGTAGTGCTCAATGTATGGGACGAAACTGTACGTGTGATCGAGTAAGTAAACTGCAGGAACTCGTGCTAGAGGCACTGCTTGACGATTAATTCGACAAGTTTGGACTAACATGTATGTACCTATAGGCTTGAAACGAAATAATTCTTATTCAACAGATAAACCTGTTATTAGGTATTTTTTTCATACTTACTGACTGAATTTAAAGTTGCCGAATAGAAGGCGTTTACTGTAGTCGCAGTTGCCACCCATCTGTAACAGTGAACGTGTGATTAACATGCCTTAGCGAAGAATCCTCCACCAAATAGTCATCCTATCTAAATTCTATTAATGACTAATCTCCGACGAACCATTTACGCACAAAGCCGACATGATTGAAGAGATTTGATGCATGATCGATAACTTTGCACACACGGCCATCTGATCCCAAACTAAGCAGAGCTTGTACAGATGCCAGCACATCGAGCTACCCCAAACTGTCAAATTTCCTCAATTGAAAGTGAACCTTATGCTTATGTGATAAAGTTGAAAATCTATAAAATAAATTTGGCAGAACCATATAGACCAGATTGGAAACCAGATAATTTATATACTACCATTCTATGTATGACATTTTCATGCTCACAAATATCTGCCCTGGATGAGAATAGAACCTACGCCTAGCGGCGTGAAAGGCAATAATATATTCACTCCAACCTGCCCGTCAAATAAAAATAAATATAGTAAAGATTTAAGGTTACGGCTTACCTATTCCTGTCTGGTTTTTCCCTCACGGCTTCTAAAGTCTTCTTAACGGCAGCCAACGTGAGGTTCAAGTACGTTTCGAATAGGTTACCTTCAACCACCTGCGCCTGTAACGTAAATTGATGTCATTGATAATTCAACGAATTTAGATAAATGTTAGCGCCAAAGAAATCGAACGCAAATATTGTTTGAATAAAGACTGGCTGGTACTACGGCCCATAAAAAAAAAGAAATCAAATTAAAAACGCGCGAAGCGTGGTACTTTCTGGCCGCGCCACAGTCGCATTTCGAATCGGAGTTAATAATAATAAATGTAGATTATATGTTCATTATATTGTACTAAATAAAATGAAAATAGTTCTTGAAAGATTCGCTAGAAATTTAACAAAATCGGTGGCGCGGCTCAGAAGTATGCTTTATGGCCGCGCCGGCAGTTCTGCCATAGTCGAAGTAGTACTTTAGTTTCGATATACGCCCTATAACTTAGTTATAGTAGTTAGTTATTATTGTTAATTTAGCTGATATTTTAGTGTTTCTTATGTACGTTAAGTTAATTATTTAAATTTGTATTTGTTTGTTTCGATATTAAATTTATCATATATGTAATGACTTTTGGCAGTATTTCTCATCAACAATAGAATAAATAATAGATGTACAATTGTTTACCATTGTTGTTGTACAGTCTGTACATAAATACCATATTTATTGCCGTGTACGCGGTGGCGCGGCTACAAAGCATACTTCCTTGCCGCACCACCGCGTACACGGCAATAAAATTCTCGCGAATCTTTCAAGTACTATTTTTATTTTATTTAGTACAATAATGAACATATTATGTACATTTATTATTATTAATTCCGATTCAAAATGCGACTGTGGCGCGGCCAGATAGTACCATGCCACGCGAACTACACAGCCCGCGTTTTGGGCAATTTTCATGGATTGTTAGAAATTAATTGTTTTGTTTTGAAAAATGAATTCTTCAAGTAACATTGAAAGTATAGAATTAACTCCTAGAAGTATAGGAACTGATGCAAGAAATGCTTAGATTATGTGTAAGTACTTACATGTTTATAATGCCTGTCAAGCTGTTCATGCGTAAGTAGCCAGGCGGGAAAACCGACGAAGTTACGGATCGCCTTCAGTTTTTCAAGCGTCTTCAGGCGAGTAGTGCTGTCCATCCAGTCTAGCTCCTCCACTGCTGACGCGAATGCTGAACGAACATCTTCTATCATCTCTATTGCCTGCGCACAAATGGGTAAATAATAATAATAAAAAAATCTAGAGACAATGACACACAGATCATCCTAGCCCCAAACTAAGCAAAGCTTGTACTATGGTTACCAGGCGACGATATAGATAGATAGATAAATACTTAAATACATAGAAAACATCCATGACTCAGAAACGAATATTCGTGCGCATCACACTAATATTTGCACTTACCGAGATTCGAACCCAGGACCACTAGCTTCGTAAGCAGGAACACTACCAACTAGGCTAGGGTGACCGTCATTTAATCGACCATATCAAAAACATATCCATTTTTAAACGAAAACAAAGTTTATGAATAGAATTTGGGAGGGTTTTTGAGCTTTAAAGAAATTCTGTATTGTAGTTAATTACTTGGTAAATTTGGGAAAGAGTTGATACCTAAAAGTACGTAACATGGTCAGTAGAACAAGTTGGCACATCGCTAAAGAGAGACGGAAAGAGAGAGTAAAGATCCTCCATAGTGCTTTGCATAAAAGTGCATAGTTCCTAAAATATCTTTACTCTCATGGTATGCATGCCTTGGGAACAACACCCAATATATTAGTCCATTTCACCAAAAATGTTTATAGGGTCGCCAAAAATTGTTCCACATTTAAGTCATAGTCTGATCATTTTGCAATATACCAGGCATGAGTCTATTAAAAGTGCAGCAGTTTACTAGGCTTGGATCACCCTATAAAGTTCCATATGTAATATTCCGATAGTTTTTCAATAAGTAAGTATACCAGACATGTGCCTATCGCAATTGCAGCCTTAACTAAACTTAGATCAACCCTACAAGTTCCATTTTTAATCGTCCGATCGTTTTGTGGCAGGCATGTGCGTATCATAAAAAATCTTAGTTAATTCAAGATTATACATAGTTAAGTATGATATATTGTATGCATGATTTTTGAAATAAACAGATTTTTATTATTTAGTATTATTATCGCAATAACGACAGATACTAAGCTTGGCCAGATTAGAATGAATGAATGAACTCTTTATTTGCGAGAATACAGGTTACATTTGATGGTACTATATTTTTGTTTCACTATATTCGACAGAATACGTTGTGCAAATATTTAAAGTAATACATTAAAATTTTAGACTTACATTGAGATTGTTAGTAATATTTAATTTGTTAATAGTAGTTAATACATGATTGAATCCAAACAATAAGTAAAAATAAGATTTAAAAACAGTGTTAATTATTAGAGATTAGAAAATGTCAATTAAAATTTCAATGTCAAAATATTTAGGCTAATTACATATTTATGTGAATTTATATTTAATGTAGTCATCAATTGAATAAAAACATCTGTCACAGACAATCTGTCATAGAGAATACTTACTATTCAATACTGACTTACTTATCGTATGGACAGTGGTTACCGTAGTGTC
The DNA here is from genome assembly GCA_951640165.1 of Pseudoips prasinana. NCBI lineage: Eukaryota > Metazoa > Arthropoda > Insecta > Lepidoptera > Nolidae > Pseudoips > Pseudoips prasinana. Next base: position 15,842,246 of record OX621239.1, read on the forward strand.
AGAGTTGTTCAAGTTGCCCAGGCTTCTGACATGGCTTAACGACTATTGTCTAATGACTACAACCGGGACCGACAGCTTAACGTGTGTAAGCGTCTTCGTGCTATCCGAAACGTCTTCGTGCTTCGGAAAGCACGAAGACGCTCAGATATTTAACCACTCTGGTGGACACCCATCTATGCACTGACCGCGAGCCTAGTTGCTTAACCTCGTCGATCACTTACGGACCGGTGAGAGCATCTAGCCATGGGCGCCACAATGTTAATAGATAAAGCTGATAACTATTTAGTACCTTCTGCCTCGACGTCTGATCAAAATGTCTCTTGACATAGAGATAACTGAGCGCTACTCCGAAGTTAGCATTGACGTTAGCAGTGCAGCTCTTCCATCTTGGTGTGCGTTGTTGAAGGCCAAAGACAGCGCGGGAGAATTCAAAACCCAGCTCACGGAAAGCACTGAGTGTCATCGGAGCTACAGTTGAGAAGACACTCCACCAGAGGAATCGTTCTGAAAATGTACGTATGAAATTTTAAACTAGTAATAGGGAAAAAAAAAGGTGTTTCTTATGACCCATTTTAAGTCCGCAAAAGTTATTTAAAATACAAGTTTATAGTAGGAACTTTGACATATAGTCAAAGCAATACCTCATGTATTTTAAATCATAATATCATCAAAATAATCTTTTAGTTAATCCGTCATTGCGGTACTAATTGGTTAGCATTGCATAAAATTAATTTCACCAACCCAAAACTCAGTGGTATAGAAGAAAAAGCAAACAATGACAACTCAAAAACATAATTCGATTTCACACAAAATAATATAATGAACATAGATTCTGTCTCTGTGTCGGACTCATCCACCTGTGACTTAGATGACTGTATACCCTCTAATTTTGATCCTAAACAACAACTTAAAATCCTTAACCAAAATATAAGAAGTATTACAAAAAATATGACAGGGTTACATACCATTCTAGCAAGATCGAAGGTTGAGTGGGATCTAATAATATTGACTGAATGTTGGCTCCCCAACACTCATTACATCCCGCACCTCCAGGGCTATAATTACTTCAAAACTAGTAACAATCAGACACAAAATGAAGGTGTAGTTGTCTATGTCCATAAAAATATTAGAGTATCCGCGGAAGAACCTCCAATCGTGGATGCAAACTGTCTTCTAATAAAAATTGATGTGGACACTATCCTATTAGCTATATATCGCCCACCCAGCTATAGAGATATTACAAATTTTGTTAATTCACTAAACATAATCTTGTTGAGCATCGCACACTATAAAAACATAATTATCGCAGGAGATATAAACATAAACATACATGATGGATGTCTCGACTCAACAAAAAATACTTACTTAAATCTGCTGGCCTCTCATGCTCTACTTCCTGCGCATACCTTGCCTACGAGACTTCAATCTTGCCTTGATCACATTATTTTAAAAACTACCCTACCTGCGACTACTCTTGTAGCCCACTCTGCGTTAACTGACCATGATACGGTTTTATTGTTCTTAGTCAAGAAAATCCCAAAAGCAGCAAAAAAATTCGCTATTCGCATCAATTACGAACACTTGGACGCCGAACTAAAACAACTTGACTTCGGACAAGTTTACCGCACCCAAAACCCTCATATAGCGGCTGAGGAAATGATCGGCCTTATTACTCAGACGATTGCATCCAATTCAAAAATTATTAAAGTACCTAATCGTAAAAAAATCTTGAAGCCCTGGCTCACCTCGGGTCTTCTTCGATGTATCAGGCATAGAGACAATCTACATAAAAAACTAAAAAAGTCACCCGAAAACGAAACTTTAAAAACAACTTTTATTAGATATAGAAACCACTGCAATAAGCTACTGAGAAAATCTAAAAACGATTTTGAAAAAAAAACTTTAAGTGATGCTGGTAATAATACCAAACAAATCTGGACAGCTATAAACACTTTAACAAATCGAACAAAAAAAAAGGAGGACACATCACATCTACTACGTATGGCAGCTACTCCGCTACAATCTGCTAACCTCGTCAACAAATTCTTTGCGGAAATCGGCAAAAATCTTGCAGAAAACATTGCCAGTAGGTCAACTACCGACGCACCCCACACTGTCTACAATGGACTCTTGCAATCTATGACACTGTTACCTACGGACGAAAATGAAATTGCTAGACTAATAAGGTCTCTAGGTAACGACTGTGCTGCGGGGTGGGACCGAATTTCAAGTGGCCTATTAAAGAAACATTTGGACATCGTCGTACCACCCCTTACATACATTTGCAACCTCGCTCTCTCTTCTGGTCAATTTCCCAAAGCCTTTAAAAGAGCTATAATACATCCAATCTTTAAGAGTGGGGACAGAAGCCGTGTTGACAACTATAGACCTATTGCAGTTCTACCTGCCCTATCCAAAATACTGGAGCGAATCATGAACAACAGGCTCGTGGGCTACTTAGAAAAATTTAACTTGCTGTCGCCCTCACAATATGGATTTCGGTTTGGAAAGTCCACGTCCGATGCGGTTCATGACCTGACAAACTATGTTGTCACAAACATGGATGGTGGGAAAAAGGTCTTGGGCATCTTCTTAGACATTGCTAAAGCTTTCGACACGGTTTCTGTACCCATTCTGATTAAGAAGATGGAAAGATTGGGAATAAGGGGTGTGCAGCTTAAACTTTTTGAGGACTATTTGAGTGAGAGAACCCAGTGCGTTAAGATTGATGATGTCGTCAGCGAGGATTGCAATGTCACCTATGGCATGCCACAAGGTAGCGTACTTGGGCCAACCCTCTTCCTTATATACATCAACGAACTGGGTTTGCTCACTCTCCCTAAAGGTAAAATTATAACTTTCGCAGATGATACCGCCTTTCTCTTTAGCGCAGACACATGGAAGGAAGCTTACGCTCATGCTCAGGCAGGCTTTAACCTTGTAACGGAGTGGCTGCACAGTAATGTACTCACACTAAACGCGGAAAAAACAAAATATATTGCCTTTTGCCTAAAAAACGACAAGCGCACAACTCTAACAACGTCGTTATATTCCATTATAGCCCACTCCTGTTCCAACCAACATGGCAACACGTGTAGATGCACAGAGTTACAAAAAAATAATTGCGTAAAGTACTTAGGTATTATTATAGACTGCAACCTTAGATTCCAGGAACACATCAACACCCTCAGCAAGAGATTGCGTAAATTAATTTATGTTTTCAAGACCCTGAGACGTGTGGCTGACGTAAAACTGAGGAAATCTATCTACTTTGCCCTCGTACAATCACTATTAACCTACTGCATAACATCTTGGGGTGGTGCACCTAAGCACACAATTTTGGAACTGGAAAGATCGCAGAGAGCTATCTTGAAGGTATCTTCTTATCTGCCATTCCGATATCCCACTGCACTCTTATACAAAGAGACTAAAGTATTAACTGTACGTCAGCTGTTTATACTACAAACAATACTTAAGCAGCATGGACACCTGACCTTCAACCCCTTACTATCACATGGTAAAAGACGATTTGATCCCGTAGACCACCAACAAAAGCTCACTACAATTTTCTCTAAACGCTTCTTTTGCCACTTGGGACGATACTTATACAATAAGGTAAATAAGCTGCTCTCTGTTTATAGTCTTACTAGTAATCAGTGCAAAACGAAGGTTAGGAACTGGCTTCAGGAGTTAAACTATGACGACACAGAAAAACTTTTTGCTGCCCCGGTATAATTTGCTGGTTGACTTATAAATTAACATAAAGTTAACTTCATGCTGTTAAATACATCCTGTTCTCCCAACCCATTATTAGCACACTCTCATATTTCCTAATATCAGCCTTCCCACACATACATACGCATACACACACACACACAAACACGCACCTCCAACACACCCACACAGCTCATATTCACTCAAATACTAACTAACTATGTTAATTTAGTGTTATTTAACTTACCACATTAGACAACGTGCGAGTACATAACGATTATATAGAAATGTTAATATTTCCGAATGGGGTGTAGTCCTGGTGTCCTGAAATACAGGCCTTACGTCTATCTTAGGCACCAGTCTCCCACAATATAATTAGAAAATTGAATTTTGTTTATGTATTGTTATTGATGCCATGTAAAATGTCGCTTATATTGTGGTGAGAAATAAAACATTATTATTATTATTATAGTTCAGAAAAAAAAACATACTTAAGTTAGGTTGCTTACTGTCGTGGAGGCCAATCTTTTTCACCGTGGTTCAAAATACAATTATTACATTTCAATTACGTGATAGTTTTTAATGTGAGATTTGCATTTAAATCTCGATCATATCCATTCTCAAAAGTGTTGCCTTAATTCAGAAGATATTATCATTTTGTTTTTCAGGCTAATCATAGCCATGGAACCAACATCAACTCAAAGTATTACCTAAATGCCGCTGGGTAATTAAAAAAATAAGTTACGTATACGCTTATTATTATATATCCCTGTTTGCTTTAGACTTTTACAGTGACTCTCCCTTTAAGCCGGTTTTACCATACTGATCATATTGTGTGTACTGATCATGGAGCAATATGGTCCATGATCAGTGATCTATGAATATGATCCAATTTTCTTAGGAAGTGTTCGTCTAAAGCTAAATAATTAGTTATGTGTAAATATTTTATTCATGTTTTCTTACCAATAATAATCGGCTTGGTGTCAGCCAACATCACTGACAACTTCTGAAGATATGGCAGGTCCATAACGATCACTCTGTCAGTTTGCGGCTGTAGGGTTACACTCGTGTTGGAGAACACCAACTGTAGGTAGTGGTTCCAGTCGTGCTAGAAGAATTGGATTAAGTTATAAGTTAAACTAATAATAGCCTACATCAAATCTATAACTATCCCTTACACGAATGGAGCCCACAACCGTGGCATTTTACCACTTGGTAAAAGATGACGTGGACTTAATTTTGTATATATTGTATTGGGAAACGGCAACTTAGAGCAACATCAGAATTGAACAGACCTGTTTCCACTGTGCGGGTCCGCCACTGGAGCCTTGCACGAGTTGCTGCACGCTGACCTCATGAAATAGATGCGTGCCGCTGCGACGAACTTCCACTGGGGTCATTATCTGAATGAAACAATAAATACTCATTATATTGAATGTACTGCATCAGCAGTTTTATGTAGAAGACAGGCTTAGAATATTCTACACTAGAAATCTTTTTAGCTGTAGGGTAGTTCATTGTAGAGTAGGATGGTACGTTTTCGCCTGATAACGGAACATTGGTTGTGCGCATTGTCATGTGCCGACTATTCTTTTTTACATCATCTGCAAATAGACATGGATACTACCTATTATTAGCTGACAAGTTCACAAATGGACATGATACATAAAGTCCTGTGGTTTAATGGGTGTCATATGTTACCTTGGCCAAACTCTTGCTGAACTCGACGATATCTTCAGCAAACTGTTCCGCATCGGTTTCGTTGTCCGCGATGCTGATCATGGACTTGATGTACTTGTGGTACTGTTCCAACTCGTGTGCGAACTGCTCTGGTTGCAGGAGATAGCGCTCGCTGAACCCTGGGGACACTTGCTCGATCTGGAAGGAAGATTGGTTGTTGGCATACGGTTTGTGATGAACATGGAAATTAACAGTTAGAACCTAGGTAAGTCAGCAACAATGAAACTTATCTACTAGTGCGAGGTGGCACCATAATTTTGTTTTGTATTCTGTAGGGGAAAGTGGAAACGAGTGTCTAGAGATAGTAATTCACTTAACACGTATTTTACTTAAACTCTAATTAAAATTTTCCTTTCAAGTAGATGCAAGTTTCAATGCATATACAGTGCGTGTCTAGGCAAAGAAAATTTGATTTGTCTTGAGATATTGTCAAGCATTTCCGACGTTGTCCATCGCAACTCTATCAAGATAGTAATTATTCAGCAAAAGCTGGATTTAATTTATACTAGGCGGAAGAAAGATCTTAATTTAAATTTGGTAGATAGTTAATAATTAAAAACTACAACGTATTATAATTATTTATAATATATTTATTTGACGATTGCCTTCAATCTAATACGAAGGGAATGCGCCCTGCCTCCACGCTTCATCTTCCTACCCTTTGCTGTAAAACCAATTATATTTTAATATGCGACCCTCGTTTCCAAAAACTAGTGTGACTTTCACGTAGACGATTTTTGCCCTAGCTTTGAAATGTTCAAACAAATATAAAATTGGATCTGGGATCATCTTTACCTACCATTTCTTCCTTCAATACTCACCACAATTCGATTTCTGCTAGTATTCCTGACATCTTCAGACACCTGTACACTTAGAAGCACGTTCAGGCCCAAGGTCCTTCGGCCGCGACCAGCCATATCTTCCCAGGCGAACGAAGCGTTCGCGGTTGCAGGTGGTCGCGGGGGTAGACCAAGCTTCGCCAGGAGCTCTTCGATTGGTTTGATGCCTTTTTCCTCCAGTTTGTCTGTTAATATCAATCGTACAAATTGATGGTAACTTAAGTGCGCGAATTAGTTAAGCTCCAGATCTCTCCTGTCGAATTGGCTTGCCCAACCCGTGAAACTTATAAGTTTATTATGTTACTGTGTTTGTGTCCACACTAGTAATTATAAAAATATCGCGTGCAGCGGGGCTAGTCCCGGTTAAGAATAACAACGGTAGCCGAAACTCGACCGCAATTATTATTGGGGGAGAATGCTTTGGACGGGATCTCCAGGTGCCAGTGTGACTTTAAGGTAGGTTTAAACTTTGACTCTTGGTCTAGATCTTAGTCAAGTAGTGCAGTCAATAGGACTCACCCAAGATTTAGCCAAAGAGTCAATAACTATGTTATAGAAAGTAACCATTATAACATTGGCTTTCCTTTATGATGTTATTATTGTTATAGGTGATATAATCTCCAAATTAATTTTATTCAGAAAATAAGAGCCTGCAGGTTCAAAACGAATTGTTGGTCTACATATATTATTTTCAGAACAAACCTCTGGATATACCTAACCAGCGAGAATGTTGTTATAGGTGTTGTAAATTTTTTTATGAATGTGTACAAATCAGTCATTGCTAAACGATATCGATAGATGACACACGTTCCAATGATATTTTGGAGACCTGACAGGATTCACCGAAGCTGAATTGGCAAAGCAATAATAAAACTACTAACATTGGGTAAAAGATCTCTTTGTTTTACTAACCCACTATGGATTTAATTAGTCCGAAATAAAGATTATTTTATTTATGAACCAAGTGAAAGTTTGGTTAAAATCCTGTCGGTGGTCAAATTTTATTATCAGAAAAATGGGTGGGAAATTTTGAATAAAATACAAATAATCTTATTCTTCCTAATTAGTTGCTGTTGATTCTCCAGTGATGACAAAAATAGGTATGGCATAAAACAAACAAAGTTTGTATTATATAGGGAAGCCAACAATTACATGCCCTTAAGGTGTTGACTTTCACCGTAGCTTAATTGGCAAAGCAATAGGCATAAACCAGAGAATGTATGATTAAATCTTGTCGATGGTCTAATTATTTGAATAACATTTGGTCAAATTATACGAATAAAATTTGGCCAAATTATTAGAATAACTTTTGGTCAAATGATTAGCATTAATTAAAAGAATTAAGTATATAAACTCACCAGTGTTGATACAAGTCCTATATAACGACTTTGCTTTCACCACGCTCTGTGGCAGGCCTTCGTCTTCTTTAGCATCTAGAAGCTCCTTCAGATCAGTGACCAGTTGTTCCCGCAACTTCGCTAGCTGGTCCCAGGATGTCGCCCAGTCAGGAACAGGGTTCCGCTTGATCCAGCCACCGCATGCAAACTCGTAAAAGTCTTGGCAAGGTTCTACGTCTTTGTTGAGCGCTTCGAGGATTCTTGAGGCTGTGGATGAGAAATAAACTATAAAGGTAATGTATAATTTCTAATAATTAGACAGGATCGAATACGCGAGGAATATTTTCGTATCTTCCAAAAGAAAAACAAATTTCTAACCCACAAAAACTCAAACAATTATCACTCCATACAAGTTCACGAATCCTTCTTAAAACTTATAGTATAAGTTCTCTTATATTCTATTATATCTTTAATACATCCGTATCGCGGAGATTAACAAATTTTAATATTACCTTGATTTTACCATTGACGGAAACAAAGCACACTCAAACTCAGGACAACCATTTATGAGTCACACAAATAGTCATCTCGTGTGGGATCGAACCCAAAACACGAGGGCATGAAGGTTGAGTATCACACTGCCGTCTTTTGTCTCATGGAGCGGGAATAATCACAAAATATACGGTACATTACTATGGTATGGTATGGTAAATGTTCCCAGAAAATGCAAAGTAAAGAAACAAACACGAATCCGAAATTGTATTTTTATCATTATGCACAATTTTGAGTTATTTAGTAAAATTTACACTTTAATGACATGGAAAACCGAAGATTCCATGTTACATTGATAAACAATATTATAACGTCTTCATAGCCGAATTTCGGCCACGGCGGCCTGTCTCAACAGACATTAGCCAGATGGCAAATTCGGGACGCGCGGGACATATTATAGTGCACAATTGGGTGCGCAAACACAGGAGCACTTTCTATTCCATCACTCTCATGATCCGATGGGACGCCTAACGACACGACCGGAAAGAGGTCAGGCACAGGACCGACGGCTTTACGTACTCTCCGAGGCACGGGGGTATGATACCGCCAACTCCCAGACTTCGGGCTGATGCTGAGAAATTTTTCTTTTTACAGAAAAGTCCCAAGATCACTTTTGGTTCGACCCGGGATTTGAACCCAGGACCTCGTTATCTGCGGGTGAACACGCTACCGCTAGACCAACGAGGGAGTCGATAAAAAAACTAAATATTGCATAGGTGGTATTGACCTTTAGTGCGCGAGTCCGACTTGCACTTGACCGGTTTTTAATATTGATACCTAATTTATACCAATGGTATTTATACAAACTAGAATAATTACCGGCAACTGTAATCTTTTATTAAAATTAAACGTCGCAGTATCCCTCTAAAAGATCACACGTGGAATATTTAATGAGTTTGTAATGTACCTATTAAAAACATTGCGTCAGGATTATGGGTCAGAAAAAATTACATGCATTTTGTACTGCGTAGGTGTACCTACCTAATAGAAAAGTACGCAGCATATTACTGTTTACTTTACGTTAAAAACACGTGTGATAAATAAACAGATCATTTGTATAAAATATGTATTACTGATTCATCCCTATGACGCCGCGACGTTAGTAAGTAAGCACTTGTATCGAGGAAATGGCCCCACCGATCTTCAAGTGACTCTTAATGGATTTCTTTCTAAAACAGTGCAGTAGGGCATCTTTACTTGTGGCATTTCAGTTTTGGCGCGAAATTGTAAAATTATTGACAGGATAGGACCTATCGAGTAATTTGCGTCCGATGCGCGAATAAGTGCGCAGTTTTACTTTTTTGGCAATACTATGTGTTCTCTGTTCTTATATAAAACGCATATTAGATAGAGAAAGAGATGTAAGTAATGACGTTTAAATTAGTTTATTGGTGTAAAAGACAGAATCACCAACATAGCATTTTTTTTAAGCAATATGGTCAATTTTCATGTGTCAGGTTTAAACAACTTACAAATCTAACATAATTATCAAAAAATGTAGAACAAAAAGTTACATATCTTTGAAATATTAGTTTCCCTTCAGTTACTTATTACTAAAGAAATCATGGCATAGCAACGCTTCGCTGCTTTACGTTGAATGAACAGGGACCTAAGTCATGTTTCTTACATAATACGTTAAAGCTCTTACTTGCTCTCACTAGGAACGAGTTTTGTCAGTAATTTGTTGAAACAATTGTAATGGAAATAGAGGGTTTGTGAAGAGTTCTTCTAGGAACGTTGAATTTAATTTAACTCAATAATTCTGCACAATCTAGATATGACATTGGATATTAGTTTTATATTGAGGTCCGATAAGTTCCTATATTTTCGCTTGCAACGTTAGTTTATCTAGAGTTTTTGAAAATTTATTCCTCTAGTGGAATACTATTTTGAAAACTATGCATATTAAAATTAAATCGTGTAAATAATAATTTAATTCGTCCGGCTCAAATTAGCACTTTCTACCAATGCAATGTAGGCTCTATGCCATTCAGTTAAAATACACGTCGGCATTAACTTTACCTCACTAAGACCCGAACGGAGGGTGTGCGGATTGGTAGATATTTGCCAGTTTTAAGTTTAGATTTACGCTTTGCATTGCGAATACTGTAAAACTTATAGGCCATACAAAAAAGACCTAGTTCTTAGTGTTCCGTTCACCGTGCGGAAACCGTCCATCGCGTGGTAGAGGAGGTAACACTTGACAGAATTTGAGGCTTGTGACTCAAACGTAGGTTTAAGAGCCCACTGTGATGCATCAACGCTCACCTTCTCTATCTCTCAGTTTTCCCCCTCTTCCTAGCCAAATTTGGTGTGATCCTAATAATGCCACTTTGGATACTTGTTCTAATTATATTATCCCTCAACACAAAACAAGCTGAAGTCAGCCGTTTTATATAATTTCTAGAGCGAGCGACGTCTTTGAAAATAATTGTACCTAATCATACCTATCTAGAATGATTATGAGTAATTGATTCTAAAAGATACATAAAATGCATAGTATTTACTTACATACCTAAGACTAAATACCGAACAATGTAAAAACAATTTAAGCATGACATCCTTAGATTACAATTACCATAACAACCATACCATGACATCGATCCTGTATGATAATTATTTACATTACCCTATTGACATAACATCGATCTATTACTAGTAATTACCTACATTCTATTGCGCAGATTTCACACGTGTTTGTGGGAATACCGTGGTAAAATGTAGTAAGTTATACAAATACCATTAAAAACTAAATGATTCGCTATGGGGTCTATTAGACTCAAACTTCAATATTTCGCTTGATTGCCATTTAAGTTAATTTATGTGATGTTGGTACCATCAGTAGTTTTCGACGACGAACTAAATCCATCACTGCTGATGGTTAGCGAGTTGTACTTGATTGTGATGTATGAAAATTGACCAATCCAACCGAATATTGATGGTTAATGATGATATATTATATACGTAATATTTTCAAGTAGCCAACTTTATAATGAAAAGTTTATCAATTTACGTCTTTTTTATTAATTTTACGCGATATATTCATTGTTTGTTCATTTTAATAAATAAAAAATATGATGGAATAAGATTTTTGTTAGGACCCATATAAAATTGTTCCAATTAGTTGTTTTAAAGATGGAGATGGTTCTATATTTTTTAAAACAGTACTTTTTTATGACTTTACTAAAAACACTATACAAATACAATTTTATATTGGATTAATTACATATTTCTTTATGTAAGTTCATGAATTTTGGTCACAACAGATTACGTTAAGAGTCGTTACCGGGTCAGGTGGACCCACTAGCGACTGTTTGTGTTATAAGACAAGGCGCGAGTCTTAAAGGGTTAATTGTTCTGTTTTTATTATTTAACTCACGGTAAATAAACCTGTGGAAACTGTTTGTTGTTTTGGATTCGTAATATGTACGTACTAAGGATCTACATAAGTACGCGTAGATGCGATTGTAACAGGATGTAGTAAGTGTAAAATGTGATGTTGTTATAAAGATTAACTTATTGTATTTATAAATACGAAATTACCAAAGCCTTTTCACACTACCATCCGTAATTGCTCTTTTAAAAATTTCCTAACTCCATTCGTCCTAGGCCTTCTCTTTTTGTCTTTAAAAGAATAATAAAACACTTTTTGTAATTTTAATTGTGATGTATAATTATACTTATCTTTAGGGATTTGTGGTTTCCGGCTTAAAAAGAATATCAGGGCCACCCTATACCATCCCGTGGGTTTCGTAAAATTAATTTAAAATAAAGCCAATTTAATAGATCACATTTATCATATGTCAGTAACTAGTAAAGTAAATTGTAAAATGACGTTATTTGGTAATTATTTCAATACAGATAAATAGTAATTGAAAAAAAATAAACAAATGTGCAGTTCTAACTACGAAAAAATAAATAATATTCTATGCCCGCAGGTTAAGGTTACGTTGTTGAATTTTGATGAAGTGTCAAACGTGATGTGTGATGTTTTTAAGGAAAGATGTAGATCAGTAATGGCTCTTAGGCTCAGACCAAGATCTAGAGCAGACGAAGTTTAATTTTAACTTTTTTTTGCAATGACCATGAAATGTCGAAAAACACGGGTATTTTCTATTTCTGTTAGTAAGCAAAATCAAAGAAAGTATTAAAAAGGAACCGATGTGCATTCTTCGAAGGTTCTGATAATAAATTCCTATATAAAAATTGGTAAAAAACTTTTTAAGTTAAACGGTTTTATGTTAAACATACATTGTAATGTTTCTATCTTCTATCTATCTCTAATCTAGCTGTAATGTTTCTATCTTCTATCTATCTCTAATAGAGCTATCTATAATCTTGGCCCGAGAGTGTCTCTAAGAGAAAAGTTCAAAGAGGTCAACATTCTAACTGTACCATCTCAGTATATATATGAAAACTTACTATATGTGCATAAAAATATCGATTCCTTCTGTAAAAGGAGCGATACACATAATGTAAATACTAGATATAAGAATAATCTCATATTGCATACTACCCGTCTCCACAAAATAAGTAACTCTTTTATGGGGCAATGTATAAGATTCTATAACAAACTTCCCAATGATATTAGAGAATTGTCTACGAATAAGTTTAAAAGAATTATTAAAGCCAAATTGTGTAGCAGGGCATATTACAAAATTTCTGATTATTTAAGTGATAAAAGTGCTTGGGATTGAGTTGTTCTGAGGCAACACACATGATTGTCATTAATCTTATGTATATTTTATTTTATAAAAGGATTCCTACTGAGTTTTCTGGCAGTGTTTCTCAGTAGCTGCGTCATGCACTGCACGGTAGGGAAAAAAAATATGACGATTCCACATAAATGTAAAATTTTTACGGAATAAAGTACCTTTGACTTTGACTTTGACTAAGATACGTACTAAAAGCTAAAAAATAATAAAATAGATACAGTCGTGGGCATTATAAACATATGCATAGACTAGACTAAAATAAAACCGTGGGGCACGGCAATTGTCTACAATCGTTGAAAATGTTTGTTTTGTAGTGTCACGCGATAATAAGACAGTTGTTCAACCGACAACGATGGACGAATGGCAAGTAGGGCTAGAATGTGGAAACAAGCTAGCGAGCTCGACTATAAGCGAGTTGTAGGGTTTAATAGTGTTGAGCGAGTGTTTAAAGGGATTGATAAAAAAATAGGTTATAAGCCATTTGGTAGCGGCGACCATGATAAATTTCAATTTTGCATAGTAAATTGTATTCTACTTATTGAGCCCTTTCATTTGATACCCATATTGATGGGATTGTTAAAACCTAGGTTATCCGCCATTTTGTAGAGGCGGCCATCTTGGATTTCAATTTTGTATAGTACATTGTATTCTACTTGTTGAGCCCTTTCATTTGATACCCATATTGTTGGGATTGATAAAACCTAGGTTATCCGCCATTTTGTAGCGGCGGCCATATTGGATTTACAATGAAACAGAATTTATTTAATTGTATTGTCACCGGAACTAGAAGTGTGTACCAAATTTCAGATCAATCGGTCAACAGGAAGGGGTTCAAATTTCAGTTACTAAATTTGACCCAAGAATAAAAAATAAAACAGACGGGGTAAGCTAAATAAAACCGTTTAAAAACATCGAAGTGCGAAAGCTAGTGAGCTAGCTGCACGCATGAATGCTGTTGGGTCTTACAACGTAAACGTAAAATAGTCTTACCTGTTCCAACACACTGTTCACTGAGGCACGGTCTAGGACTTCTGTACTCCGTGAGGACCAGAACGGTGGTGTACACAGCCAACGCTATCAGCGAGATGCCGAGCGCGCCGATCAGCACTGACGAACATCTTACTGTTCTTTCTCTGAGGATGAAGCAAAAGTATTATTAATTAATGTTAAGACTAATGTTATGGCGCACTGAGTACTTAGAGTCTCACGGCTATTTGAACTTAGCTATGCTATTGCATATGGACTCTGCCAACCCGCACTAGACCAGCGTGGTGGACTATAGCCTATTCTCTTGCCAGATGAGGCGCTTTGACGGGCAGTGGGACAGTAATAGAATGCATTATAACTATTATTGAGCATATTGTACCCTACAAAAAGTACAAAATGTTGAATAATAGTTAGATTAAAATCATACTAATATTATAAACGTGACTTGTGGAAGAGGAAACAAGCAATAAAACAATATTCTCTAATACTATAAGGGACCAGATGGACAGAAAAATCATAAGGGACAAGAATGAAATGAACAAACAAAGAATAATAATTTTCTCAGATGAAACCGGTTTTGGTATAAGGAAAATACTTCAAAGCTTGCTCGGGAACACTTTCATAGTTACGTCTATTATAAAACCTAATGCCCCTATGTCAGAAATATTATGCTCTTGCATACCAATATGTAAGGATTTAACCTACTCGGACTATGTGTTAATAATGGGAGGTAAACACGACAACAACCCCATGAATATACAATCCTACTTGTATTATACATTAAGTCACATTAAACACACCAATGTATTAGTTGGTAAAATCTACAATAACAGGTACCTTAATGAATATATGTTAAATGGTATTTTGAAACAAATATGCTTATTGTATACAAATTCTAGTTATGTAACATTAGATACTACGTTAATCGGTAAACCAACACATTATATAAACAAGTTGCATGCAAGTAGAATTATACATAGAGAGATTTTAAAGTTAAAGTATCTGGCAAGTTATAATAACTATGTTCTAAACTCTATGAGAGCACATTCCTTTAACCACACTGGTAAGACATCAATAGATAAATGTATTCAGACAGATATTGATATAATTGATGCAACCGTGTATAAAGATACTACTACACAAACTGAACCATGCAGCGCTGGGGATGACGATGATAATGTACAGTTAAACAATATGTTTTTTCGTTAGTAAATATTTATATGTTCTTCATCAAAATATAAATGGACTAATGAGTAAATCTGATATCCTATCCGCTTGTTTGAAGGAAATGGGGAAAGAAGTGGATGTAATGTGTATCACAGAACATAACATCGCTCACCTAGCAGTATAATGGCACATTTACCAAAAATGCGAAATTGAGTTTTTACGGCCTAAGTGTTTAAAAGTGTATAATTTATAAAGTGGTAAAACGGCACGGTGTTAGTTTTCCTATTTTTTGAGAGAGGGCGTTCAGTGTCATTGTAGTACATGGTACGTTCCCCCGGCTTCCGCGCATAACAACGGCTTATTTGTCAGTTGTGCGGGGCGCTCCGCGAGGTGCAATCGCTTTTAAATCTGTGTTGGCGTAAGTGGCAAATGTGACATTTTATTAACTAAGTAAGATAGTAGAAAAACAGCACATTTGACAAATGTGACATCACTATTTTACATAATATAATTCACATGGTAAAACAACGACTTATTTGACAGATGTGCCATTTCAATTAGGTTACGTAGATGATATTGGTACTTATGTCGTGAGTTTGATTAGTGTTTTTATGTATGGGTTAGAAGGCAGGTTGGCCTACTCTAAGACTCGGTCTAACTAATCATTATAAATGTTAGAAAGGCGTTACAAGCCCTAAATAGCAGTTTTAGAGTGGGCCAACCTGCTCCCTAATCATTGTGCTTATCACAATCATAAGTTTAAATTACACTATAAATTTTAGAAAAACAAATAAGTAGTTTGATATTATACCTACTTATTGTAATATGGCGAACCAAATGGAGCAATGGGTACAATTAGCAAAAAAAGGTTTGACTGCAGCATCTTTTTCTAAAACGAATCCTGACTTAAATAGAAGCGGTATGTATCCTCAATATTTTTTTTATTAGCATTTCATTTTGAATATTACAATTGAACAAAGTTTGTATTTATTACATATTGTTATAATTAACACATCGTGCTATCTATCATCATATCAGCCGAAAGACGTCCACTGCTGGACAAAGGCCTCCCCCAAGGATCTCCACAATAGCAGGTCCTGCGCTGCCCGCATCCAGCGGCTTCCCGCGACCCGCACAAAATCGTCGGTCCACCGTGTAGGAGGCCTGCCCACGCTGCGTCTTCCGGTTCGTGGTCGTCACTCGAGAAACTTTCTGCCCCATCGGCCGTCAGTTCTACGAGCTATGTGCCCTGCCCACTGCCACTTCATTTTGGCAATTCTTTGGGCTATGTCGGTTACTTTGGTTCGCCTGCGGATCTCAGCATTTCTGATTCGATCTCGCAGGGAAACTCCAAGCATAGCCCTTTCCATTGCTCTTTGGGTGACCTTGAGCCGCCTGATAAGGCCCATAGTGAGCGACCACGTCTCTGTTCCATAAGTCATCACTGGCAACACACACTGGTCGAAGACTTTCGACTTGAGACACTGCGGTATTTGGGACGAGAAGATATTACGTAGCTTCCCGAAAGCTGCCCAGCCGAGTTGGATTCTACGATTGACCTCCTTTTCGAAGTTGGACCTACCTAGTTGGATGGTCTGTCCTAGGTAAATATAGTTCTCGACAACTTCGAGAGCAGAGTCTCCAACCTTAACTAGAGTGGGTGCAACATGGATGTTCGACATGATTTTCGTCTTATCCATGTTCATTTTCAGACCCACTTGTTGAGAGACTCTAGTGAGGCCATCGAGCATTGTACCGAGGTCTTTTAGGGTCTCAGCCATGACTACTATATCGTCGGCAAATCTAAGGTGGGTGATGTACTCGCCATTGACATTGCTGCCAAAGCCTTCCCAGTCCAGAAGCTTGAAGACATCTTCCAATGCAGCGGTGAACAGTTTCGGAGATATGACGTCTCCCTGTCTCACGCCTCGCTGCAATTGAATAGGTTTCGAGTTCTGGTCCTGAAGTCGGACTGACATGGTGGCGTTTTCGTACAAACACTTTAACATCTGGACATACCGATAGTCAATTTGGCATTTTTGAAGAGACCTCAGCACGGCCCACGTTTCGATAGAATCAAAGGCTTTCTCATAGTCCACAAACGCTAAGCATAATGGCTGGTTATACTCCTCGGTCTTCTGTATAAGTTGCCGCAGCGTATGTATGTGGTCTATGGTACTGTAGCCATTTCGGAAACCGGCTTGTTCGGGAGGCTGGAAGTCGTCAAACCTTCGTGCGAGACGATTCGTAATGACTCTCGAAAACAACTTGTATACATGGCTCAGCAGTAAGATGGGTCTGTAATTCTTCAATTGGGTTTTATCGCCCTTTTTGAAGAAAAGCACCACCACACTCCTGTGCCATGCTTTTGGCGTTTGACCGTCGAGTATGGCGGAGTTGAATAACTTCTGAAGGGCCCGCAGGGTCGGTGTACCACCCGCCTTCAGAAGCTCAGCTGTAACTCCATCATCGCCCGGCGCCTTGTTGTTTTGCAGTTGTTTGAGAGCCATTCTAATCTCGTACAGGCTGACGTCAGTGCTATCTATACATCGCTTATAATCAAATATTTTTATAAGAGAAATAGCATAATCAATAACAGTCGATATAATTGAACCTAAAGCTTCGACCAGTAAAGATTTGGCGGAAGTTCCAATATCTCCTTTGAACAGCAATACTTCTGATAGTATAAATGTTCAGGAAATAGATGCTATTTGCGAAGGTACTGTGAATATGTTTTATAAATTGTATTTTTGTATTTAGTATAATAATAATTCCTACGTATGTAGAAGTTAGCAAAGAAGATGACTTGAAAGCACTGACTGAAGAGCAAGCCATTAATTACCACAAAGACACTAGTAGGGATGTAATAAAACTGACTGAGTTAACAATGATTAAATTTACTAAAAATAGTGACTTCTATGAATTTAAATAATCTTTTGAAGGAGAATGGGTCCAGGCTATGCTTAAATTGCTACGACGAAAAAGAAAGCAACCATTACAAATTAATTTCAAAGCAGCGTATAATTCAAAAATGAATATTTCTGATTCAAAGAAAACCTCATTTGATACAATTACTTCGTTCTAACATAATGCCCAGCTATTATGAAGGATTTTATAATAATATTTAAATAAGTATAAGAAATACCTACTTTTTCTTATTAATTATATTCATACTCTTATGATATTCAATTAAGTAGGTACTGAAAGAAGGTACCTGGTTTAAATCTTCGTAACTAAGTATACCTACGTAACTATTCGCCAAGGATCTTTGTCTCTCTGTAGTTAGCTGTGAGTTAGATTTGCGCATGGAATACTCGTGTTTAAAAGCTTTACGTAGGTATTTAAACAGAGTTCAAAAAAGTGAAGTTATGTATCACAAGCGTTACAAGCGTAAGTTGTTCATGCACAAATTAATCCAGAGGAAAAGGTCCGTGTCGAATAGTAAAGGTCAAAATCATGAACCTACTGTGCAAGTTCCTAATATTGCCTAATATGCTTATAGTTTTGTTTACTGTTCAATAAATAAAAAACTTAAAGGTAAAGTAAACTTCCTTAAAATTTCGGAGTGATAAGGTAAAACTTGATTTGAATCTGGGTTTCATTATCGTACCATTATCTAAACTTAAACTGCCAAGCTTTAAAGTGATTTTGTTTTTAGAACGGAGAGTAACTATCTCACCATAATTTAAAAAAAATTATGTTTACCTACCTTTACAATTAAGAGAAGATACGTGATTATACTTTATTTTATTTGTTATAGTTTGATGATGACTATTTCTTAACGATTCACGAGTCAAATATAGGTTATTATAATATTTTAGTTAAACTTTTCAATGTATGTTTATTTCAAATAAAAACTTTTCTTTTCTATTTACCAATTGTCTTTATTTCTTGGTTTTCACATCCTGTATAATTATGGCTTTGGGGGCATATGTGACATTTTAAGAAGTTGTTAAAAGTATAACGGCACAATTGCATGGCTCTTCTTCTTCTTTGTCTGTTATGAAGTAACTCCTGGAAACCTGAAGTATATTTTTTATCCCTAAGTATCTATTAAGGTCTATACTAGTTGCTAAAACCATAAAATCATCATAAAATGTAAAATGAACTCATAACTTCGTTTCAAACATTTGTAAAATCTTTGACCCTCATTTCTGTAAAATAAGAAAAAAGTAGATGTGTCATTATACTGCTAGGTGAGCGACATGTTATTAACCGATGAGCAGTATTTGTTTATTCCAAATTTTGTATTGGCAGCATCATTTATGAGAAAAACTCGTCATGGAGGGTCATGCATACTAGTTAAATGTGGAATACAATATCAGATACTACATGAGATAAATGGTTTGTCAATGGAAAATAAATTTGAGTGTTCTGCCATTGAATTGTGTCATCAAGGTATTTATATTGTTTGTGTATATAGGCCACCCAAATATGACTTATCTTCATTAAATTGTTTTTTTTAAACAACTCCAGTCTTTACTGTTCCACATGTGTAAGAATAACAACAAAAAGGTTATAATTTGCGGTGATTTTAATATAGACCTCTTAAAAAAAAATGGCTTATCTTTGGAATTTGCAAACATTCTTTTATCGTTTAATTTAAAAATAGAATTTCACCAAGTTACAAGGCCTGTTAGTAACACCTGTATAGACAACATAGTTCATAACATACGAAGCTCAAGCAGTGAATTGATAGACCTAAACATATCTGATCATTTGGCACAGATAATTAAATGTCCCCTTCGTAAAAAACTCTTACTAGATTATTGGTATGTTAAGAAAAGAGATTATTCACTTGAAAACAGAATTAAATTTAAAAATTACATTGAAAATTTAACTTTTTCTCAAGTGTACCAGGAGATTGAAGCAAATGAAGCTTTTGACTGTTTCGTTGACTTGTTCAAACTTATATATGATCTTTGTTTTCCACATATCCAAATCAAAATTGTGCCTTTTTCTAAAGTTAGATGGATAAGTAAGGGTATAAAGCTATGCTGCAAAAAGAAACGTAAATTATTATGGAACTATCGCAATAACCCCAGCGTTCATAATAAAAACATGTGTAAAACGTATGCTAATAGGTTAAAAAGAATAATAAACCTTACACAAAAAGCACAGAATGATTATTATATTAAAATGTCGGACAATAAATCAAAAGCAATGTGGAATATTATAAATAGGTCAAAAAATCTTTCTCCTAAGCTAGGTATTAGTGAAATAAAATTTAATGATAAGATAATTAAAAGTCCTAAACAAATCTGTAATGCATTTAATAATTACTATGTTGACATTCCTATAAATAATAACTGTAACTTAGAATATACTAATAATAATCCACAATCGAAAAGAATATCTAATTCAATTTTTATGACACCAACAACACCAATGGACATACATAACATCATAAAATTATTAAAAAATACGAATAGTGTTGGACTGGATGGTATAGTTACATCGATAATAAAAGAAGTTAGTAGTTTTATAGCACCTGTCCTCAGTCACTTGATTAATATTAGCATTCAACAAGGAGTATTTCCTCGTAAGTTAAAACAGACTATTATTAAGCCTATCTACAAAAAGGGGGAAAGACTCAATATAGGGAATTATAGACCAGTAGCGCTAATACCAGTATTTGCAAAAATATATGAAAAAGTAATACACAATTCCATATATTCTTTTTTAGAAAAACAATCTATATTAGTTCCTCATCAATACGGGTTCAGAAAGCATAAGAATATTAACATGGCTATTTATGATTTCCTACAATCCGTAGTACTAAATATGGATAAGGGTATGCCTGTCACTGGATTATTTATGGATATGTCAAAGGCCTTCGACCATGTCAGACCTGACATACTTTTAAGGAAGCTACATGAGTATGGGATAAGGGGTAATGCTTACCAACTTTTGGAATCTTATCTTTCGGACAGGGAACAGATTACACAAATATTAAATTTATGTCTTAAAACAAAAGTAGAGGAAATTCATCAATCTGAAATCAGGCAAGTCAAATTTGGCGTGCCTCAAGGTAGCGTGTTAGGACCGTTGCTTTTTGTCATATATATTAATGACCTGCCAAGTAGAATTAAGGACAAAATGACTCTTTTTGCAGATGACTGTACTATACTTTATTCGAGTCCAGATTTGACATCACTTGAATCTAATATGAATAACTCTTTGACATCAATTATTAACTGGCTGACATTACACAATCTAAAAATAAACTTTGAAAAAACCAAATTCATACATTTTAAACAAAGACCAATACCAAATAATTCTTCAATTAACGTCAACTACATGGGTGTGAAAATTGATGAGGATATTAATACCAAATTTCTAGGCCTTCATTTAGACCAAAAAATGAACTGGAAAGTACATATTGAACATGTTTGTAAAAAAATAAGTCAATACGCTTACGGATTATTCAAACTTAAAAATATCACAAACAGAGATACACTTATGGCAGCTTATCACGGCAATATATCTTCCACTTTAAGCTATGGTGTTATTTTTTGGGGTAACTCGACGGAATGGCTCTCTGTGTTTAAAGTGCAGAAGCGTTGCATAAGAACAATATCAGGCCTCAAACCAATGGAATCCTGCAAACCATTATTTAAAGAGTACTGTCTACTGACTTTCCCTTGTTTATACATATACGAATGTGCAGTATTCGTTAGACAAAACCTAAATTTATTTGCAAAAAGGGAAAGAAAACGTCATTTGGGCAAACTATGTGTTGTACCCTGCAAAACTACTATGATGCACAAAAGCATATTTTGCAGAGCACCTCTCATATATAATAAGTTACCAATTAGTATTAGAAATAAAATAGATCAACAAATATTTAAAAAGGAACTACATAAATTTCTGATAAACAAATGCTACTATTCGGTCCAGGAATATTTTGATGACAAATCTTTTAATTAGTACTAGTAAGTTTAAATGAATATAATTGATATGTATGTTATAATAATATTAATAATCTAATGATAGTTATTGTAATGATAATAAAAATGTAAAATTGACATGATGTAAATTGTAATTTATGTGACTAACAATTTTTTTTTTTTTTTTTTATTTAATTGTATAGGTACCCATGGAACATTTGCACACCTAAATGGTAAAATATGGACAGGACATTAATGTTAAACTAACACCACTATGTACTCATATTTTGCAAATAAATTATTTGAATTATTTGAATTTGAAAGTTGGTAAGTATGGATGGATTTGTTACTCTTTCACGTAAAGGTTACTGAATGGATTTTAATGAAACTTTACAATAATATAGCTTATAAATCAGAATAACACATAGGCTACAATTTATAAAGATATTGTGTAAATTGTCTAAAATATGACGATAAGTGTCAAACAGTAAGTCGGTAAAATTCTACCATCTGCGAGCTATTCCGGCGTGCACTGCCAAAACCGCTAGAGGTACACATCGTACTAATATTATAAATGCAAAAGTTTGTGAGAATAGATGTATGGATGTATGTTTGTTACTCTTTTACGCCAAAACTACTTTAACTAGGGTGAAGCCGCGGGGCATAGCTAGTAAGTAAATATAATCACACTAATATTATGATGGCGAAAGTTTGTGAGTGTGTGACTGTTTGAGTGTGTATGTTTGTTGCTTCTTTACGTCTAAACGGCTGGAGCGATTTTAATAGAATTTGGTATGGAGTTAGCTGACACCCTGTATTAACATATAGGCTATAATTTATAAAGTTTAACGCGGGTTAGGGCTAGTCGTTCGTAAATTGTTTACAATATTTTTTTCTGCGAGCTATTCCGGCGTGCACTGCCAAAACCGCTAGAGGTACACATCGTACTAATATTATAAATGCAAAAGTTTGTGAGAATAGATGTATGGATGTATGTTTGTTACTCTTTTACGCCAAAACTACTTTAACTAGGGTGAAGCCGCGGGGCATAGCTAGTAAGTAAATATAATCACACTAATATTATGATGGCGAAAGTTTGTGAGTGTGTGACTGTTTGAGTGTGTATGTTTGTTGCTTCTTCACGTCTAAACGGCTGGAGCGATTTTAATAGAATTTGGTATGGAGTTAGCTGACACCCTGTATTAACATATAGGCTATAATTTATAAAGTTTAACGCGGGTTAGGGCTAGTCGTTCGTAAATTGTTTACAATATTTTTTCAATCTCAAATCGTAGTGTCCTATAAAACATTTAAATATATTTTATATCTCAATTTTTATTGAAATTCAAAGCGTAATTTTAATCTCAAAAATGACGAATCATAAATTTTATCGTCCGATGGGTCTCGAACCAGCACCATCTCCGACAATATAGGGTAGGCGCTCTGTGTTAAACTATGAACAATACACACTGCCAGATCAAATTTAGGATTGGTAACATCTTCCCTTGCTAACATCCTTCCGGATGATGTGGGTGTTGTGTTATCCATCGGCTTTGTTTACCAAAAACATGGCCGAATGATATGTTCACATTTGAAAGATCATATAATATTGAAAACACATTTCAAACTACTTAATTCTAAATTGTATATAATAATTGTATAGCATTATTGCAATTCAAAGCGTAAATCTAATCTAAAAATGGGAAATCATAAATTTTGTCGCCCGGCGGGCCTGGCGGCCAATTTGCCATTTTTCTGATTTTTTTGTATTAAATAGCTATTTCGAACGAAATAATTCCGAAAACCTTTGTTCTATTACATTTGTCATATTGTTCGCAAGTAATTATTGGTTTTGGTCAATTACACCCAGTCCGTTTTCTATTAACACCATTTTTTGCCGTACTAAAACTTGTACACACGGCTACATATCAAGCTATACATTTCCAGTATAAGCTCATCCCGCATTGTGTAGGATTTCCATACAATGAGAGGTCATCTTATATTGGAAATGTATAGCTTGATATGTAGCCGTGTGTACGTCCTCCCGTATTAATTTTAGTACGGTGCAAAATACCACAGTGTTGGTATGAGAAATCAGATTGTTATCCGCTTGATAATTATCGTATCAAATAATGTCAATGGCACAAAATGAAAAGCGGTATCACAACAATACCTATAGTAATGACATCACATAACATGTCAATACCACATGTCTGTTTCCCTACAATTTGGGATCAACCGACCGTCACGCAGTGCGTACTACGTAATCAGATCACTTTCTCCAGTCTGCAGATTATGACAGATAGGCCTGTAGTATGCACGTTTTGTCTTTTGAAGTGGAAACTTCTTTAGCGGCGTTGTGCACTTTTTGGGAAGGGTTAAAAATGCAAAGCTCGCGTCAGTAGTTACACGTGACCTGAGCGAATATTCGTAAGACAGAGGCTCTTTTTAGGCTAGCCAAATGGCAAAAACGGAACCCTTATAGATTCGTCATGTCTGTCTGTCTGTCCGTCCGTATGCCACAGCCACTTTTTTTCCGAAACTATAAGAGCGGTACTGCTGAAACTTGGTAAGTAGATGTATTCTGTGAACCGCATTAAGATTTTTACACAAAAATAGAAAAAGAACAATAATTTTGGGGGGTCGCCATACATAGAGCTGAAAATCAAAAAAGAAAATTCCTCGTACCCATACATGTGGGGTCTCTATGGATAGGTCTTCAAAAATCATATTGAGGTTTCTAATATCATTTTTTTTCTAAACTGAATCGTTTGCATGAGAGACACTTCCAAAGTGGTAAAATGAGTGTCCCCCCCCCCCCCCTTTTACTTCTAAAATAAGAGAATGATAAAACTAAAAAAAAATATATGATGTACGAGTAGAATTACGATCTACATTATCGTGGAAACTAACAACGAAAATTAGTTTGAACGAGATCTAGCAAGTAGTTTTTTTTAATACGTCGTAAACCGCAATTTGCTTTCATTTAATCAACTGAAATATTTTCTGCTACGGAACCCTTCATGTGCGAGTCCGACTCGCACTTGGCCGGTTTTTTTATTCACACTGGCCGTTTAAACACTCATATGACCGCAATATTTTTAAAGTGAAAACTTATTTAGCGGCGTTGTGAACGTTTTTTCTTCAGCCGACTGCCTAAGCAAATTTAGTTCCTTTTTAGGGTTCCGTAGCCAAATGGCAAAAAACGTTACCCTTATAGATTCATCATGTCTGTCTGTCTGTCCGTCCGTATGTCACAGCCATTTTTTTCCGAAACATTTCTGTGAACCGCATTAAGATTTTTACACAAAAATAGAAAAATAATAATAATTTACATACATAGAACTGAAATTCAAATTTTTTTTTCATCGTACCCATACATGTGGGTTATTTATGGATAGGTCTTCAAAAATGATATTCAGGTTCCTAATATCATTGTTGTCTAAACTGAATAGTTTGCGCGAGAGACACTTCCAAAGTGGAAAAATGAGTGTCCCCCCCCCTGTGACTTCTAAAATAAGAGAATGATAAAACTTAAAAAAATATGTGATGAATGTAAACGTCTATCAGCAGTCACCAAAGAATGCCTCGCATGTTTTTTTTAAAGAGCAGGGCCCAGATCTAAGCGTCTCATGGACATTCAAGCGGTTTAGGAGACGAAGTGGAATCATTACTGTTGGGTGACATTTTTAGGTTTTCGTAAATAGTCACGCTGTCTGACTCATCGATATAATATCTCAAATAATACTTAGTAATGGTATTAAATATTATAAAATTAATGTAATTATTGATTAATCATAATTATTATAAATGAAAAAACTGTGAAATAGAAGTAGAAATTTGTAAGTACCTACCTACCTATTATAATTTAATAATTCTTCATTGTTTATGTCAAAATAATGCTAATTTTACCCTCTTAGTAGGTGAAATTGTAATTTAAAGAGTAAATTGTAATGTTGTCGTTTTATCTAATTGATGACAGACTTAATTATGTAAGCTATGTAAATATTCAAATGAATTACTTAAAATAATGGGTGTTATATAATAGTTCAGGTTTAGCTCCACATCAACATTTCTGCGAGAAAATACTAAGAAATACATAATTTTAATCAATCAAGATTGCTAGTCAAGTGCTAGCTGTGTGGGTGACGGCATAGAATATCGCCACCCCATCTCATCCCGTGGGGGCGTAGAATTCGACACGAAGGAATATCTACCAGAGAACCCGTCTGTTAAGCGTGGTAATTATGGCATATCCGTCCAAATGATGGACACAACTCCATTGTGGAAATCTTTTGAGGAAGTCTTTGTCCAGCAATGGACGTCACTCGGCTGACATGATGATGATGATAGTCAAATGCAATAAATTATTCAATTTATTGAGTATATAAACCAATTAAATTTGATATATCAATTACTGTTTATTATGTACTTTTTTATTATTAGGTCTTTACCTATGAAATTGCCGTTCTGCAGTACTGGCCATTTCAAATCAAAATAATTTTTGTTTGGCTAAGAATTCTAATTTCAAATTAATTTTATTTTAAAAACATGGATTCTTTTTTCCAAAAGTAGTCATTTCTTTATTGATTAGTGTTACATTTTCATCGCATTTCAATCTTTTTCGTCATCATGGATACGTTAAAAATTCGAGTAATTATGGAATATGAGTACCGTCGTGGCAGCAACGCGGCACAAGCGGCACGCAACATCAACGACGTTTACGGAGCTAACACTACAAACCAACGCACCACCTGTTATTGGTTTGCTCGCTTCCGTTCTGGAAATTTCGACCTGAAAAATGAACCTCGCGGTCGTCCGAAGACTTTGGTCGACAATGACGAATTAAAGGCGGTTGTGGAAGCTGATGATACACAATCTACGGCTGAATTAGCAGCAGCTTTCGACGTTAGCGTCAAAACAATATTGGTCCATTTGCGTCAAATTGGCAAGGTAAAAAAGCTTGACAAATGGGTGCCCCACGAACTCAATGATCGCCAGCGCGAAGTACGCGTCGAGACGTGCCTTGCACTGCTCAACAGACACACAAATGAAGGAATTTTGAACCGCATTGTTACCTGCGATGAAAAATGGATTCTGTTTGATAACCGCAAGCGCTCAGCAAGTTGGTTGGATCCTGGTTCAGCACCTAAACAATGCCCTAAACGAAAACTTACCCCTAGAAAAGTGATGGTCACTGTTTGGTGGTCTAGCGCCGGTGTGATTCATCACAGCTTCTTACCAAACGGGGTGAGCATTACTGCAGATGTGTACTGTGAAGAACTGAGCACAATGATGGAGAAGCTGGCGCATCTTCAACCAGCATTGGTCAATCGCTCGTCTCCGCTGCTCCTGCACGACAACGCGCGACCTCATACTGCACAGCAGACGGTCTCCAAGTTGCAAGAACTGGGGTTGGAAGCTCTCCGTCATCCGCCCTACTCACCAGACCTTGCGCCTACAGACTACTACTTTTTCCAGAATTTGGATAACTTCTTGGCGGGAAAAAAATTCAATACCCGAGAGGCAGTACAAAATGCCTTTGAAGAATTTGTTGCCTCCCGTCCAGCTGATTTCTTTAAGAAGGGCATCAATAAACTGCCACTGCGATGGCAAAGATGCATTGATTGCATGGGTGATTACTTCGATTAATACAAATAAAAAAATTCATGAAAAAAATTCGTTTAAATTTTTTCATACAAAACGGCAATTTCATAGGTAAAGACCTATTATTAAAAACAGAACAACGGCTGCACTAGTAGGATAAACCTCTGTAGCACGGAGGACTTACACACAATTTATCATCAAAAATCCGTCACAAAATTAAAGGAAAACTTGGTGTTAAAAAAACAAAAATATTTTTTTTATCTTTGATTGGCAATACTATTCCCATTCTACTTATCTAAAATAAATCAAATGTTAAATTAAACTAACAGAAGAAATTGTATACTCCTTATATGGTCATGCACATGGCTAAACTGTTTGTAGTTCCGAAATCGAAACTGAGCTTAACGTACCATGAAGGTTTCATAACTTTATGATGATTATGGTAAACTATACCAGCGGAAATATGCAATAAGCACCGCAGTAGATTAACTCTAACAGACAGTACTGACAATTCTGAATTTCACAGGACTTAACTAATTTAAATGTCATTAAACCTTTTCCTGTGTAGATTGTATGAAAAAGACCGAGCATGCTGCAACTGCACACAAAATTATGGTGCCTTCTCCAGAAGAGACATTAATAAAAAAAAAAATGTAACTATTAATCAATTCTTGTGCTGCCTGCAACCAGCGGCTTCCGGCGCCTCTTGCAAGATCGTCGGTGCACCTTCCAGGGAGCCTGCCCACGCTGCGCCTTTCGGTTCGTGTTCACCACTCGAGAATCATTCTGCTCCAGCGACCATTGGTTCTACGAGCAATTTTGTTTTTGTTTGGGCTATGACGGTTACTTTGGTTCTCTTGCGGATTTAGACGTTTTTTATTCGATTCAACAGGGATGCGCCGAGCATAGCCCTCTCCATTGCTCTTGGGGTAACCTTGAGCCTTCTTATGAGGCCACAAGCAGATCCCGTGAATATCGTAAGCGACCACATCTCTGTTCCATAAGTCATCACTGGCAACACACACTGGTTAAAGCAACGGAGCCACATACATAAAACAATCGCGTAAATAATAATAACATACCTATATGAAAGTACAGCCGCCAGCACATCAAGCTACCCCAATCTGTCAAATTTCCCCAATTGAAAGTGAACCTTATGCTTTTGTAATAATGTTAAAAATCTACAAAAGAAATTTGACAGATTGGGGTAGCTGGATGTGCTGGCGTCTGTACATACAGCCGTCTTAATAACCATTTTCTTTCTAAAAGTAAAAGGCAGTATTACAGGTTAACAGTCGTTTTAGAAATGCCCTAAGATCTGAAACCATTCTATTATAATGACACCTCGTAATATTTTTTTATTAAACTTTAATGTGTGATCTAGTAGCTTCCGCTCGCAAAACAGCGACAAGTAACAATCGCTGTATCGACGGAACGGTTTCACTTTCCTCTGTGCCGTAAGACAAGTGTTCCAAGTCTTTGTTCTCTACCGGTAATAGGTGTAAGGGAAAAATTTCTTGCTCGAGCTAAATGCCGTGTTGTTTTGTAAACCTAGATAAGATATACGAAACTAAATAATTAAGTACTTTGAAATCAATATAACAATAAAGTCCAGCATTCTTGTTGGTCTAGAGGTTGGATTTTTCCAAACGCATATAATGAGGTCCTAGGTTTAAATCCCGGATCTAGTCCTTCCCTCGTACTCACCACTGCAACTCCTGTAAGCCAAGATCAAAAGTGGCGCACAATAAAATTGCACTGAGCGGTGGGTCTCAATCATGTCCCGGGAAATCGCTTTAACTGTCTTGGATCCCGTGACGAATTTAATTAGAAAGAGAGAACGAGGAGTTAGAAAATGAATAGTTTCTCTTCCCTCCAGAGAAAAGCGGGACGCAAGAGGATATAAAGAGGCTGGAGCTTCATAAAACGAGAGAATTGCAAAAGCAGCGAGTATGATTTTTTTTTATCCCGGGTCGGGACAAATTGTGTTATTGGGGAAAAACATTCGGTAGCAGCCCGGAGTTTGGATGTTGGCGGAGTTATACGCCTTTGCCTCACTTTCGGTCTTGTGCTTAATCTCTCACAGAATGTATTGGATAGACCTGCGCAAACACTTCTGCTCTATAATATGTAGTGCAGTGAGGTATTTTACGTTGAGATGTTGCTGGCTGCCTTAGGCGAAATTCAACCGAGTATGCCATATACATATATGGAGGAGTTTGACCATAGCGGTGAGACTCAAGATAGACTAAGCATTTGCACACGACCTATTATAATGCACAAGTTTATGCAAAACACGGGTCACTCATTTTCGTTATTCAAAAATGTCCATTACTAATAGAGAAAGAATGTAGGCAGTCGGTGGTCAATACATTCAATGAGAAAACGTTTAATTCATAATAGCAATATATTTGTGCACTAGAACATAAGAAAGGAATTTTAAAACAAAAGAACATTGATAAATCTATGTACCTACTTAGGGTTTTTTCAAAAGTTAATAAAACAATTTGATATTTATCGCAAATTCCTTCACAACATAGGACAAAATACTTACAATGGTTCTTTGTAACGATATTTATTTGGGTTTTTTGCCCGTTGATAGGGGCCGGTGACTCAAAGGGAATAAAATGTAACGGTGACAGTGGTCATTTTCCAATACGCTGGTATATATTAACTAAAGGAACGAAAGGAGTAAGCACAGAGTACAAAATACTAGCTTCAACAAAAATGCCTGCGTACAATCAGCGTTACATACATACACAGGTACGAAGTGTAACAGAAATAGTGAAAGGAAATTAAAAATACCAGTTTGTGAAATACAAAATAAATCCTTCCCTTACTAATTAAGTCAGCTGATCGATCTATTGCTAAGGAAACTTAATATTTTTTGGGTATTTTGCCGGTTGCTGTTCTATATGTTGTTCAGGATAATAGACAAATTAAGCCACTTAACTTTCCTGCACTATTTTTATTACACCTATGGATATGTATATATGGTCCTCGAAAATTTAGGCTACTTTCCAACAATAATGTTTCAAGAGATGTTATGTTGAGCGTACAATTCTTTACATAATAATTAGAAAACGAAAGCCTACGATATTTGGTTTAGGATAACATCTCTCAATATTGAATAACATATTTCTTATACTTTCACAAAATCTTCTAAATTATTATACAAAATAAATATGACTTGTGTATATATACGAAGGTAACTCAACTGTTTCTTTTTCTTAATTTTAAAAAAGACTGCTCTCACACTTCTTTGGTTAAGTAATCCTTATGTCGCGGGGTACTTTACATACATATATTTGACGGGCACAACGTATATCCAGAGCTAGAGCTAGAAACCATTTGTGGGTCACAAAAATAGTCCTGAGAGTCACGAAGTGATGAGGCGGCTGTCTTAACCACTGCGCGTCTGTGCTCAACTTCCAGTAACGAATATGAACAAACTGCTCACCACATCCTTTGGGAGTGTGATCTCTGGAAAAATCAGCGTGATATTATGTTAAACAGCTTGCAACCAATATCTGGAGTAGTTTATTATACGGATCTTGTAGCAACAAGGAACAACTTCCGTGCGTTGAAGCGCTTTTGCCATACCTACTATTGGAATCAAATATAACAGCCAACAGGTCACTTAGGACCCTTAAATTGATCCTCGGTGCTATTGCAGCTGGCTTCTCTAGTTGCAATTCTCTCGTTTTATGAGGCTATAGCCTCTTTACATCATTCTGTCTCGCGCTTTGCTCTGGAGAGAAGTGGAACAATTCATTTTCTAACTCCTACTTTTATTTCTTTCTGATTAAATTCGTTGCGGGATCCAAGACAGTTAAAGCGATTCCCCGGGACATGCCTGAGCCTCACCACTCAGTGTCATTTCATTGTGTGCCACTGTTGATCCTGGCTTACAGGAGTTGCAGTGGTGGGTAAGAGGGAGGGACTAGTCCCGTTAAAAAAAAACCACTGCGCCACATGTACTTTACATGTAACTGCATACAACGTAAGTGGTGAGAATACTTGTAATGGTGAAATTATCCTAACTTAGGTAGAACCTAAGTAGTGAAGGTTTGTACAGAATTTAATGACACTACCTTTTCTAACTTTCCTTTCCCATTCAATTGGGGTCGGCACCCTGTCTGATAATCTCTTGCAGCTAGCTACCAAAATTATTTTGAGCGACTGCCACCTGACTTTGATACCCCTAGGCAAGTAGTTACTAAAAAGATTCAAAGTCAAAGTCAAAGGTACTTTAATCCGTAAAAATTTTACATTTATGTGGAATCGTCATATTTTTTTACCCTACCGTGCAGTGCATGACGTGGCAGCTACTGAGAAACACTGCCAGAAAACTCAGTAGGAATCCTTTTTTAAAATAAAATATACTTAAGATTAATGACAATCATGTGTGTTGACTCAGAACAACTCAATCCCAAGCACTTTTATCACTTAAATAATCAGAAATTTTGTAATATGCCCTGCTACACAATTTGGCTTTAATAATTCTTTTAAACTTATTCGTAGACAATTCTCTAATATCATTGGGAAGTTTGTTATAGAATCTTATACATTGCCCCATAAAAGAGTTACTTATTTTGTGGAGACGGGTAGTATGCAATATGAGATTATTCTTATATCTAGTATTTACATTATGTGTATCGCTCCTTTTACAGAAGGAATCGATATTTTTATGCACATATAGTAAGTTTTCATATATATACTGAGATGCTACAGATAGAATGTTGACCTCTTTGAACTTTTCTCTTAGAGGCACTCTCGGGCCAAGATTATAGATAGCTCTGACAGCTCTTTTTTGCAATATAAATATGGTGTTAATGTCAGCAGAGCTACCCCAGAGAAGAATTCCATAGGACATTACACTATGAAAATAACTGAAATAAACCATTCTAGCTGTTTCAACATTAGACTAGGTATCACTTTCTATTTGGCTTATGGCTTTCTATTTGGATTATGGCTTTCTGTAACTGTTATCATAAATGTTTTCATCATACAGGACAAACGACCGCTGGCTGCGTGCTTTCTATTTTATTTAAACATCTTTTATAGACAATTGTAAAATAAGTTACAAGAAAATCATAGTACCGCAAAGGTACCGCTTATTAAATTTAAAAGAAAGAAACTCGCGTAAGAAATTTGATCCAGGAAACCTGAAATTAAAAAAGGAAATTGTAAGGAGCCGCAATGACGTGTAGGTTAATTAGAGATCGCACTTCTACGAAATTCGACCATTAAGGTTCTATTGTTAAAGACTATAGACATTCAAGACAAATTATATTAATCTGGTCTCAGTTTTCCAACTCCGTTTGTCATTTGTTCTCAGTTTGTCAATGTGTCAACAGCATGGTAATGTTTTATTAATTGAAATAATTTACTTCTAATGCCTATTATTTTAAAATATTAGCTTTCAGCACTCCTTCTACATATCAATTTTAACTGTTCAAAATTTGATACTTCTCCATTCGCGCATTTTTCGTAAAAAGGTGTACGAAGTTTATGCTTCACAGATTAATATTATAATGATATTAGATTTCCGTAAATACTAAAATACGTATATAAATTAATATTATGCCCAATTTTAACTTTATAATATCAGTTAAGAACACTGAAGATCAACCGTTTCTATTATATCTTCATAGAATTAACACTAAAGTATTAGTAAGATACTGATTTTCAATACAACTAAAATCTACTTAGCTCATTCCCCAATGTTAAAAGTAATTTACTATCTATGAGTCCGTATAAATGCTTAGTATTCAACTAGTGACCAACAATGACGTTAAAGATTTACAGGCCGGCGTGTCGTGCGTATTAAGAATATCATTCCCAATACAGTTGTGCAAAATTGTCCTTTTACATGTTATAATTGATCTATAAGTTACATTATATTATCTTTGACGGATCATATAGCAAATGAATTTGAATTTATACTGATTGCATGTGTGGCGCAGCGGTTAAGACAATCGCCTCGCTACTTTCGTGTCCCGGGTTCGATTCCAGCAATAAATGTAAATCCATTACTAGTCTATGTTTGGACGTGCTAACAGATATCAAGAGCTTGACAAAGGGGATGGTGTACAAATGGGGTCGATTCCCACCCATGACAGATATTTGTGTGTATGAACTGGTCTGTTTGTGCTGAGTCTGGGAGTAATCATATATTTACAAAAGCTGCTTAGTTTAGGATCAGATGGCCGTTTGTTTTATTGTTCGGAATCGAATAATAATACCTCTTAAGTTTTATAATAATTTTATAACTCTTAAGTTATTCTTACTGCCCAGAAGGCCTCTGGTATGACGTTGGTTGTCTAATGACTTAAACCAGTACCGGCAGCTGAACTTACCAAAACACTGAAATATTCAGAAATACAATCACTTCTGTGTCCAACTATCTACAGAGTGACCACGCACCTATATAATCTGGCCAATATGGACCGAAGAAAGCCACAGGCTATAAGCTCCTTATAAATAGTATGCAAGTGTAAATAGAAGCAGGGATACGCAAAAACTAGACGCAGATATAATGACGACAAAATAATAACAGCTTGTATGTGAGTAATAAATAGAATTTCCAAGTTTTGGACTATAGGTATACCAGTAAAGTATTTGTCATACCTAAATCACTCCTTAGTTCTGGAAAGTTGGAAATTTACATATAACAGGAAAATGTTTAATTTCTACCAGTTTTGTGGTCATTGTAGGTACATAATGGTAAATGGAAATGTCTTCCTTGTGGAATCACAGCCATTGTGGTTCAACCATATCATATATGTACGTATGTATGTATCAGTGAGGTCATGCCAGCACATTTTATATGCTCTGAGGCATGGGAGTAGGTATAATACGGCGAACTTCCCGAATCTGGACAGCTGCTGCAGTTTTGTAATTATAAAAATTTGGCCCAAAGAATCGAACCTGCATTATCTGCGATAAAATTAGGTGCCCAGATATTGGTTAAAAATAAGCTACCATATTCTACGAAGCAGATTTTACGTTGTTGACAAGGGGAAATTCGAAACGTGTCAATGTTATGTTCGTGTAGTAGACATTTTGAAGAACAAATATTATTTCTAAATAGTTTTATAGCATTATGCGCGATGCAATATCGTTTTTGTCCGCGAATCAATTTTGATAATATTTTTTTTATCCCATATACATTTTATTAAAACTAATTGTATAAAAAGCATTGTTAAATACAGTTTTAGGTATGTTTTTGATTCCCTATATCACGGGAAATTTTACAAACATACTATTCTCATAAAGATAAATATAAGAAATTTAACTACGGAGTCTACCTCACTTAAAAAATACGTTTCGCTTACGGTACAAACTGCACAAAAAGCTTTGGAGTAATCAGGTCAACAGACGTGATATTTTGAGTTTACTTACTGAAAAAGAATACAAGGCCAACCACTGAACAAAACGAAACAGTTATTCAGTACGGGAACACTGCCTCGATCAGCTGATCATTCAGCCTGACCGACATAGTGTGTGTACTGACCGATTGACACAGTAGATACGCTTTCCATGGATGCTTTGTTTAGAACAAATAAGATTAGCATAAATGCAAATGAACAAAGGATTTGAAACACTGTAGAGTGGTGTTGTTTGGACAATGGTATATAGCTTTGTGGAGCGTGTTTCTGTGGTAGGTAATTTTGTTATAATTGACTTGTCAATTTTGTAACAAAAGAAGAATGTTTTACGAATACAATACGCATTTTTCATCTGTATCTATTTTAAACAAACAGTACTAATATTTTTTTAAGTTTTTAACTAATGGGGCACAGCATCAAATAGATGTATTGTTACATTTCTTTTATATTTCTGGCCATTAAATAAGTGCCTCCTTGGTTCTATATCGTATTTATTCATTCATGATAAAAACGAATTGTATTTGTAATACATTCTTCTTTTTTATAAAATTAAGATGATTTTATATATATATTTTCTATTTTTTTATGCTTAAATTAATTAAGGAACTTCAAATAAATCACTTAGATATTTTAAAGTGAGATCAATGTGATGATGATGATCCATTGTGGTGAGAATGCTTCAGTTCTCCAATCCAAACTATTTAATATACATAATGTATTCTTTTCAAGGTTTAATTTCTTTATATATGTAACGATTGTAATCAAAATTAAAAAAGAAGGAGTTATCAAATTCGAGTAACAAACAATAAAGAAATCACGCCCACGGTTACAGTAATGATTTGTTATCGAGCAAACTGACGATTTATCGATTAATTTAATAAAAGCAATTATGATTTTGAACAATCGATACTAGCAATCAGTGACTCGTGGAAAGGACACGAGATAAAAATAAACACCTTAGGTTTCCTTAGACAGTAGGAAGTGCTGACTACTTGCGC
The DNA here is from genome assembly GCA_951640165.1 of Pseudoips prasinana. Taxonomy (NCBI): domain Eukaryota; kingdom Metazoa; phylum Arthropoda; class Insecta; order Lepidoptera; family Nolidae; genus Pseudoips; species Pseudoips prasinana. The sequence goes on from OX621239.1 coordinate 15,878,186, forward strand.
ACGATTTGATAGTATCAATAGAGACCTTAAAATATTTACAATAAATAATTGTATTAACAAGGTGACACTAATAATAATTAAAACTATTAAAAACTATATTTTTCATTCCTGTTTTGTTTATAAGGTAAGCGTAGCGAGCCCCACAATGAATACAACATTGTGGTACACTTCTGGAAAAAAGCGTTGAAGTGGTACTGAAGTTAATCTCGGTCGTGTTTATATTTATTGAATCCAAAATAACGGCCTAGTAGGGGTCATTTTGGTACAAACTTTTCTCACAGCAAGATAACAAGCTTAGTGCACAATGAAACTTAGTAAAGCTCCGTGAATACCACACAACTACGCTTTAAGCTAGTACATTATGGAATAAAATTGTTACATTGTGTATTAAATAAACAAATCCCACAACCATTTGACTGTGTGGTTGATGGCATAGAGTATCATCACCCCATTTCAGCCGTGGTGAGCGTAGAAGTCAACCCGAGGTTATATCTCCCACAGAACGGGCAGCAGCGACTCTCTTTTTACTATGACCATCATACTGTGATCGCGCCAACCCGTTTGCCAAGCGTGGCAATTATGGCATGGCTTTCCAAATTATGGACACAACTCCATTGTGGAAACCTTTTGGGGAAGCCTTTGTCCAGCAGTGGACGTCATTAGGCTGAGGCTGTAACAAATAATTTTCCCTCTTCTATTCACTGTACACCTGGTTAACTGGAAGACATCGCAATATCTAAGTGATAAGATTGTCTGTAGTATACACGGCTACTCATTTCCAGTATAAGCTGATCTCGCGTTGTATAGGATTTCCATACAATGACATGTCAGCTTATATTGGAATTTATAGCTTGATGTGTAGGCGTGTGTTCTATGACAATAGATATCCGGCCATAAGGCATAATATGATTAGAACATTTACGACATTCATTGATACCAATTAACACAACAGACGCTCATGAAATGTAGTATTTCGTTAACTTAATTTCCCATTATTTAAGCCAAATAAAAAATAAATAATATATGCGTGGACACCCGAACATTACTTATTTTTAGTTAGTAGCCAGTCATTGAAAACATAGATTGTACTGTACAACATTTTCTTGAAAATGATTGAGCGAACTTTGATAGAGCTTTCACGGTATACTAACAAACCCCTTTCTCTGCCGCTGGTATAAAGCATTGGTTCAATAACTGATATTAGTTTATGGCAATAAATATAGATGAGAAACGCCCACGAAAATGAAACACTGGACGTAAGCAGTAACTTTTCCACTCGGAAGTGAATTGATATAAAATAATGTTTATGAGTTTATGTCTATGCTCCTATAAGTACTGAGCACCTGTTTATTACAAATAGCGCCTTGTCAGTTGAAACACTTGTGCTATGAAAACCACCTTTACTACCTATGTAACAAAGACTATGTCAAGGTCTAAGTAAATTCAACGAGGTTGCGGCAAAATCTAGATCCCATAGTCAAACCGTTAACACGGTTTTGTGGGACAAAAGTGTAGCAATATCAATTGATTTTTTGTGAAATAATAAATAATAATAAATGCACATATTGTTCATCGTTGTCTTTTGTACTAAAACCTCATTCTTGTGAAATTATTTAAAATAGAGTATATGCTAAATTTATAATTTGTTATTAATATGAACGAACTTAGATGTGATTATATTCCGTAGTGATTTTTAAAACATAGGGAGCTATCTTGACCATTTTATAACGAAACGAACTCATTTTACCACTTTGGAAGTGTCTCTCGCGCAAACTATTCAGTTTAGAAAAAAAATATATTAGAAACCTCAATATCATTTTTGAAGACCTATCCATAGATACCCCACATGTATGGGTACGATGAAAATTTTTTTTTTGAGTTTCACATCTATGTATGGGGAACCCCCAAAATTATTGTTCTTTTTCTATTTTTGTGTGAAAATCTGAATGCGGTTCACAAAATACATCTACTTACCAAGTTTCAACAGTACAGCTCTTATAGTTGCGGAAAAAAGTGGCTGTGACATACGGATGGACAGACAGACAGACAGACATGACGAATCTATAAGGGTTCCGTTTTTTGCCATTTGGCTACGGAACCCTAATACGATAGGGACAAGCCGTTCTTTAAACGACCGGCCTCCTTCCAACTGCGTCGCGTTGAATTTTGAGTCACTCAGTAAAGTAATAAACGGCTTGCCGCTGGGGCTAATCCCCACAGCTCCATCGTTTTTCTCACGTTAATTATATAATCACTAGAAATAGAGGAAACGACTTGGATAGGTTTCAAAAGCTCCTACTCTAAGGACAAAATGCAACACGCCACTGTTAAATGAGATTTTTAAGTGACATGTAACATCAAAACTAGAGAAATAAACAATATTCTGATAGTGATAACTTAGTGAATGATTGTTAGCGACGCACGGTAGCTTTCCACATTGTCTGTAGTTTTATTGGTTTCCGCATTAGGTCATTACGCTTTTGTCTAGCGCTAAATGGCTTGTTAATTAGCTCTACATAATACTGTCACTCCGTACTTAACGAAGCTAATCACTTGGAAATACTTCCTAAACACTGATAGTTCACAAGAGTTCAATGCCATAATAGGCACTCAGTAATGTAATTAGGTGCTACTGCTTAAGGGGTCATCGTACAGACGCCAGCACGTCAAGCTACCCCAAGCGGTCAAATTTCCCCAAATGAATGTGTACCTTATGCTTATGTGATAAAGTTGAAAATCTATAAAAGAAATTTGACAGATTGGGGTAGCAGGATGTGCTGGTGTCTGTACCTAATCACTACAAATGAAGCAAAGTTAGAGATCTTTTTTTGAAATATTGAAAACTATACTCTACTTAATGCGTAAGGTTTCTGCATCAGATGGGCGGGCCCACTAGATGGTATACGTTGCTAAGCTTCTTCTGATGAATTATAACGAATTAACTTAAGTTTAAATGTGTATATAAGAAATATATGTTTAATACAATTTATTGTTAATTATGCAAAACATAATCAGGTTATACGTGCTATTTTCCGCTATATTCTGAAGTATTCCATACCTCACCACACTCAAGCCTCATTCGCCCCTAAAGTAACCTGGTATGTAGGCGAAGACCATTGACCATTTATTGTTTGTTTTTATCGGTCTGCAAACAATGATTACAGACTACTGGTTCCATTTGGCAGTGTTACACTCGTAGAGCACGTAAAGCCATCAGTCCTTGGCTGGCCTCTTTCCAGTCCTGTCGCTAGTCATCCCATCATGATCATGAGAGTGACGAAATAGAAATTGTGCGCTATAATATGTCCTGCGTAAATGGGTTGTTTCTATTGAGACTCGTTCCAAATTTTAATTCACCAAGGCTATCGTTCATTCTTTTAAGTTTGCGTTATTGCTATTTCGTAATTAAGTAATTGATATTGATATCAAATAAGTAACCTATACGATGCCGAATAGAAAACTACCTAAATGAATTCACCTAAATTCCAGTGGTTCACACAAGTTCAATGCCGTGCTGGTGGAAATACTATTAAAGCGAAACACGTACTATGCTTTCCAATGGCGACATTGGATCAAGGCGTGAGAGGTGAGCGAACTTGTTTGAACGTAATAATACGTACTTAGATATCATCGGTTTATATCGATATGTATCGAAACTTAACAAGAAAGCCAGGTATTTTATTGTGGGTAGTAAATTAAAACTTTATATTAGTAGGTTAGGTCGCTAGGTAAGTGGAGTTGAATAAACAAGAATTTTATTTTATGTAAACTGTTAGGGATATCTAATATACCTCAAGAAATTTACTCACAAATGTGATATATGACTCGGCAATAAGCAAAGGCAACTGTGTGGGCCCGCGTTGTAAAAAATGTAATTCAACAAGTTTGAAAAATAACATAAATATTTTTCGACATGTAGTTTTCTACTAACCTAGTGTGATGATCACGATTATTTGTTCTATGTCTGGGTGAAATTTAGCAATTTCGAAATATATAACAATGTTTATCATTTGTGTAGTTTCCATAATACATGTGTTTGGGATCAGATGGCAGAATGTTAGTTATCCCAAGATATTTAATATATTACATATTATGTATATGACTTTGACTGCATGTGTCTGGCCCCAATATATATATTCTTCTCTCACTCTGCTCTGTCTGTATTATTTCCTTAGGTAATTATCGTCGTAATTATTTGAATAATTCTGAAGTCTGCAGGTTGTTCTTTTTAATATCCATAAGTACCTATGACATAAAGGTTTATAGGCAGGATCCATCACACCTTAAAACACTTTTAGCTTTTTAAATAGGCTGCATTTAGGGCTGTATATACTTACAGTTGAAGACCTGCGTATATTTCATACACAAGCTAATCAATTATATTAGCATATTCTTCTAATAGGTACTACTAGTATGGTCTACGGCAAAAAAAAAACATTTTTACAATTATTTATCGCTCTCGTCTATAACTTGACCCATATACCTACTTTAGAACAATCGGAACCGATCCAAACTATCTTGGCTACTATAATAGCTCCTAATCAGGATGTCACTTTCGCTGATAATCGCTACTTCGTAACACCTGGACTTTCGACTGGACGTTACATTGTGATATCACAACCATACATGACAACGTAACGTAACTTTATATTTATATTAGGTATTTTTACTTAATTAGACATATCTGTCAAAAAACAAAAATCCCAATGTCTATGATCATAAAATTGTGTAGACGAACAGAGGAAATAGAGAAATTAATAATATTTCAATCACACTAATATTATAAAGGCGAAAGTTTGTGAGTGTGTATGTTTGTAGTTACTTCTTCACGTCTAAACGGCTAGAGCGATTTAATAAAATTTGTTATGGAATTAGCTGACACCCTGGATTAACACATAGATTATAATTTATAAGGTTTAACGCAAAATTGGTTCAGTAGATCCAGAGATTACCCCTTAGAACATCACAAACTCACAAACGTTACCTCTTTATAGTATAAATATATATCTATACTAGTATTATATTTGTGTATTTATGTTTTTGTGTTATTTGGATATCCAAATAACACATCACAGTAATATTATAAAGGCGAAAGTTTGTGAGTATGTGAGTGTGTATGTTTATTACGTCTCCACGCTAAAACTGCCGAACGGATTTTGATGAAACTGTGTAGTAATATTACTTATATGTATATCCGAAACGTCTGTAACAGACACAAAGGCCATATATATATATATATATATATATATATATATATATATATATATATATATATATATATATGGGGGCACAGCTAGTAACTCATAAATTTTACTTAATAATGAATTAAATCTGAATACAAGTCTGTATATATTTGTCATGGGACATTGATGTCAAGGTAAAGCACACATCAGATTATGAAGTTCCGGTGAAATAAAAAGATATAAAGATTGTTTCATAAAATCTTTGTTTATGTTCATCATGATGACATGATGATTCATCGCTATGCGTATTTTGCAAAGGTGTAATTTCAGTTTTACCTTTATCGACCTACGACTCAGCTCTTTAAATATTACTTTTTTAGGGTTCTCTAGCCAAAAAACAGAACCCTTATGGATACGTGATGTCTGTTCTTCCGTATGTCACAGCCACTTTTTTTCGAAACTATAAGAACTATATTCTTGAAACTTGGTAAGTAGATGTATTCTGTGAACCGCGGGTTTTCACACAAAAACAGAAAAATAACAATAAATTTTGAGGGCTTTTCATACTTAGAACTGAAACAATTTTATTTTAGAAAACCCATACCCATATTGTAGGGTATTTATGGATAGGTCTTCAAAAATTATGTAGAGGTTTCTAAGATAATTTTTTTCTTTGTTTGCGCGAGAGAGACCTCCAAAGTGGTACAATGTTATGTTTGACCCCCCCCCCCCCTCCCCCACCTGTAACTTCTAAAATAAGAGAATAATAAATCTAAAATAATATATGATTTACACTACCATACAAACTTCCTCCAAAAATTGGTTTGAACGAGATGTAGTAGCCGCTTTTTTTTTATTTACGCAATGCTATGGTATAATGCTTTTAAACCGTTTGAATTCTAGCTGTCTCATATCTGATAAAGTATCCATGTTGAACCACGTTATCTATACATAAGTATAATAAAATCGTAGGAAAGTCAAAACTGTACATTTAATATTTTTTTAAAGGATACTTGGCCGATATCGATATCGCAGCCAAAAATATAGTTTTTAGAATTTTTGTCTGTTTGTCTGTATGTATGTCCGGGCTAAATTCAAAAAGTACTGCATGGATTTACTTAAAATTTTGCATGAACTTTACTAAGAGGTCGGGTCAACATATAGGCTACATATTATCACGCTATCACCTACGGGGGAGGAGCTGTGATAATTTATAAAGTGTATGCGGGTAAAGCCGCGGGGCACAGCTAGTACCTACCGTTATAAGTTGTCGGTGAATCGTCGTCAGGAAACATAATAATAATGAACATAAACAGAGATTTTATGAAACAATCTTTATATCTTTTTATTTCAAGGGAAGTTCATCATCTGGTGTGTGGTTGTGTTATAACACAACCACACACCAGATGATGAACATGGATGTCAGGGTACCCTGACATCCATGTTCCATGACCAATGTACGAGTATACAGAATTGTATTCAGATTGAATTTATTATTAAGGAAAATGAATGAGTTATACTCGTACCTGGTTTGGGGTCTGTATATGTAATCTAAGATTTGAATGGTCATATTTGTTTATTATTATTAGGCTTTTTTGGGATTTTGATAAGGTTTATTAAATATTCGGGGCTGTGAGCGACGGCGTTAGATTTCGACAGTTTATCTATTATTTTTTATTTACAAGTTTCATTAAATACTAAAACAGAGTTAGTTATGTATTTCGAATTATGATAGTTTAGATATAAATGATGCTATTTGATTCTCCCAAAAGTCAAAGGCCTGAAAAATAAAACCCATCAATTTCAGTTCAATACAAAATAAAATAAAAATTGAATTGACTGGCCTGTTGATTTAATGGCTAGTGATACCGGTGGGCCAAAAGTTGTGGGTTCATTTCCTATCCAAGACAAATCTTTGTGTGATGGACACGATTATTTTTTCTGTGCTTTTCTGGGTATAATTTATCTACAACATGTTTGCATTTTGAAATATACAAGTATGTTTATTAGTTTTCTGGTTATCATAGTACAGGCTCTGCCTATTTGACATCAGAGTATGTTAGTTGTCCCAACATGTTATTATTGTTAATTAGGTATCAATGAATCACCAATAAAATTAAACAGTAGTAGTTAAATATCTTCACATATGAGAGTTTTAAATTGTGCAAATTGACGGTCACCGTAGCCTAGTTGGTAGTGCTCCTGCCTACGAAGCTGGTGGTCCTGGGTTCGAATCCCGGTAAGTGCAAATATTTGTGTGATGAGCACGAATATTTGTTTCTGAGTCATGGATGTTTTCTATGTATATAAGTATTTATCTATCTATATAAGTATGTATATCGTCGCCTGGTACCCATAGTACAAGCTTTGCTTAGTTTGGGGCTAGGATGATCTGTGTGACATTGTCCCTAGATATTATTATTATTATTAAATACTTAAACCTTCCTGACTAAAGTTATCATCCTACGCCCATAAATATTCAAATTGATGCATCACAGGGGGCCTTAAACTTACATCTGAGTCGCAAGTCTCAGACTCTGTCGAGAGTTCCCTCCTCTACCACGCGATGGACCCGGCTTCCGCACGGTGAATCCATGGAATGCTAAGAATTAAGTCTATACATCTTGATATCCCTTGAAGATACGTTCAAAATAAAATTTACATAAAGGACACACGGAGAATTTTCCAAAAATAGGTCCGAAGATCCTTTAAGTACCTCTGAAGTAATCTTCCGACTTTAAGTACACATATTGCATGCACATTTAATATTGATATTATAAAACTTGAAACTTGAAATCCTGTGATCTCCGCAGGGTCAGCAGAGCCTCGGCCATACGTATTCACACTCAAGCAACTGTCAATAAATCACACGCAACTATACTATAATTTAAAATAAAATCAATTATATACCACTTAAAATACTACGCATATATGCATTTAGACATGATTATCTAATCCTAACAATATAAAGTATTTACCTTGTATGTAATAAATAACATCTATTACCTAAATTAATTAATTGATTATATAATTAAAGATTTATTGTCTGTTAAAAAATCAGGTTAAATAAAAACACTTCAGTAGATGCAAAAGATTTGATTGTTAGCGTCCGATTGCTGGCCAAACAAGTTGAGCAATTAGTTGAGTGAAATCGACCGAAAAATTTGTATAAATTAGGTTTTATGTTACTTAAATAGGTTACTAATCATTGCTTTTCATAAATGCCGTATCATTGAACGAAGTATAACATTTAAATAATTGAATTTTTGAGAACTTCCTTCCTTTCTCATCGCATGGGCAGTGGTAGCCCTCCAAGTAGGCCTCTGACATGGCTTAATCTTGGAATCGGGTACAACAGATTAACGTGGCCTTCCTTAAATATTAAACCAGTTTTAGGAACTAGATAATATTGACTAGGTTGAGTAGGTTCGTAGGGTTATCCATCGAGCCCAAATTACTAGACTCCTCGTTAATGGACGTTGCGATCCACGCTGGTCGTGGATGCTAGCTATGCAGGGAGGACAGAGGTCGAAAATCGTATGTTTTGCCATGTATTGCTACAACGCGGTATAGATCGAAAACACTAGGAAGTATATTAGATGTTACTTACCTATTATTTTATTTATCATTCCCATGTAAAACACAGTTGAGGTAAATAGTTAAACATTCATCTCATAACTGAAACATTAGCCACTTTTATAGCCGTACGTGCTATTTAGCTTGTTTGTATAAATAATTTGTTATATTCATCCAAGAATAGCTACAATGTTAGAGTTTGTGTTAATTCCTGTAACACTTCCGTCTTAGATAATATAAGTACTTATAAAGCGCAACTATTGTATGTTTCAAACAGTTCAGATAACAAGGTTTTAGAGTTGTTATTTTAAACTGGTTGTCAAGAGTCGCGGTAAATTAAAAGCAAATAAGAACTATCACCTTTAAGTCAACTTGCGAAATCTGTCAATGCAACGTAACAAATGCAAACCAACCTGAAATTTTTGTCAACCCTTTCCTTAAATATATTTCGAATTCTCCGAAAGTTTCTCTTCATTTTTTCATCTGATTTTGATAATAAATACGAATATATCTGAAAGTAGGTACAATACTTTCAGATATATTCGTATTTATAATTAGAATTATTAGAAAATTTATTATTGGAATTCATTGACCTATATGACATATAGGTCAATGTTGGAATTAATAGAATTTTGTTTTACTTATCGAAACAGACTATCAGCGTATTATAACAATTATAACTATGCCAATAAGATCGTTATAATGTGCTGATAGTTCCTGAGAGCTAATAAAAGATACTCAACTTTATATATACAGCCTTAAGTTTATATTTATAATAAGAAAAATAAACAACGACAGTGTTAATAAACATGCGTCTCATTAATGACAGTGATGTCTTCCAGGCTGCCAATGTTTTGGTTGCACTAAAATTTATAATAAACTGAAAAAATAAAAAACTTGAGAGGTGTCATGGAACACCCGGATGGAACGAAGTTCCTTTCGTTTAATTAGTAAAGGAATTGTAAAAATAATCGTTGCGACACCACACTGTTCAATGCGAAATAGAGAGACGAAACGAAAATATCTGGCTTGCTTTCTATAAGAGAGAGAGACAGACAGAGAAACATGCGCACGCCGCACGGCTTACAATAGCTTACTATAGCAAAAAGTGTCGTTACAACTTTTCGTCTTAATTTTTTCCGTCTAGCCCCCTTTCGCAAGGCGCGATACGGAACTTCGTTCCAATAGGGTATGGTTTTTGAAAATATCTGTATGACATTTTTCGAATGCGTTGTTTATAAGATTATTTTAAACGACCGGATTCATGTGTGTTTTTATTAAAATATCATCATTTGTACACTTATCTGCATATATAATTTTCCTTTTGTCATAAACACTGGAGATTGCATTTCCTTATTTGGATGACAATAATTGCTCATTGTTTTAACATTAATATGCAGGGGGTGATCAAGTGTACGTTAACTTAATGAAATATCATGATAATAATAACTTATTAATAAATATGTCTTTTAAATTTCACTATGGCGGATGAGAAAAAAGGGTGGGTGATAGGTAGCTGACCGGTCAGATACATCTTTTTTTAACAGACTTTAAAAGGAGGTTATCAATTTAACTTTATGATTATTTTACCACACCATTTAATTATCTTTTATTAAAAATAGACAACGCCTGCACTAATGAATATAATCCCTGTGTCGCAGGGTACTTTACAAACATATAAGTGACGGACACAAATTATATACCTATTCCGTACAACTATTAATAGGTCACACAAATTGTTGTCCGGCACGGAAATCGAACCCTGGACACGACACGGTCCGGTGACTGTCTTAGCCGCTGCGCCACACGTGCAGTAATTTTTTTTGCTAAATATGAGTGCATTATGGTGTTGGTTTTACATTATTGTCAAATAAAAGTGCCTTGACTGACCGGCTGGCGTGGTTGGAAAGAACTTGCCTTTCACGCCGCAGGTCGTGGGTTCGATTCCCACCTAGGACAGATATTTTTTTCCATTAATATGTCCGCTTATCCTGAGTCTGGGTGTAATCATCTATACAAGTATGTATTTACAAAAGAAAAGTAGTATAATCAGTTATATGGTATCCATACTAGAAGCTCTGCTTGTTCGGGTTTAGATGGCCGTGTGTGAATAGTGTCCCAGGATGGGAACACCCAAATACTCCGAAATATTTTATTCCGAATTTTAATGTTCCGAATTTCATAATACCTAAGAATTGTAATGTCTATTATTAAATATCACGAAATTTATCTTACCGAAAGTCGTAAATGCGATTTGTTAGTTTTCCGATTTTCATACGTTCTAAGAGCCAAATGCTCGAAGAGTTCTCGGTCCGAAAAACGAATGTCCGAATTTCAATACTTCGAATAAACCAAAAGTCAACATTTTGTGCTACAAAATTTTGTGACAGTAACGAATCGCTGCAAAACCGACTTTACGTATTCTTGTCTGCCATACTCTAGAGTGTAATTTAAGCCCGCGCAGGCGCGGAGGGGTGGGGCGGCCCGTGAGCTGAGGAGCAGGTGGTGAGCATTAAAACGATATGCGACGATAAACTCGCGTGGGGCCACCCAAAACCCGCAGCGTCGGAGCCGTGACAGAAAAGATGCTTGCTGCATGCTGCATGCCTGCTTGCATGTTGCATGCCTGCTTGCTTGCTGCATTCCTGGTTGCATGCTGCATTCCTGCTTGCATGCTGCATGCCTGCTTGCATGTTGCATGCAGCCGCCGAGTGCCAGATCCCCCCTATTGTTGGTGAATCATTTGGGTTAGGTTAGGTTAGAACTGTGACCGAGGAAACAAAAAAATATATTCGTATTGTTGATGTTTCGAATTATCATTAAGTCGGACTTTTTGTTATTTGATCTATTGAAGCTCGGTATTTTGAGAATAGTAATTATAAACGTTAGGAATATTGAAATTTAGGAATTATAAAACTAGGAGTAATGATAAGTCGGAGCTGTAATATTCGGAATTTTCTACCATTCGGAATTATGGAAGTCGATATTTTGAAATTCGTATTTGTGACTGTCAGAATAAAGTTTTTCATATTTTTAATTAATGTAGTGTACCCGTCCCAGGATATTATTATTCTTAATGTCCTGTCCATATGCGTGCGAGTACTTGTGTTATGTGGTTTTTCCATTGTTTGTGAATCCATTTTAGTTATTCTATGTAATATACATTCTGTCAAACTGTTTGATAGAAAAAACACTACAACACACGGCTACATATCAAGCTATACATATCCAATATAAGCTGACCTCTCCTTGTATGGAAATCCTATACAATGCGGGATCAGCTTATACCGGAAATGTATACCTTGAGTAGCCGGGTGTACGTTTTATTTTAAAAGAATAATTATTTTAATGACACTGGCAATCTGTAGGGTTTTTATAATACGTCAAACTTATATCACCCCTCTTAGAGCTATTGTAAGTGCGAAAGATTGTAACTGGACGTTTGTTACTCTTTCACACAAAAACTACGGAACGGATTTTAACGAAACTTTATAGTAATATAGCTTATAAATCCGAATTATACATAGGATATAATTTATAAAGTTTAACGCTGGTGAAACAGCGGAACACAGCTAGTATATTTATGAATTGAGACGTGGAATAGCGGATGTAGTCTAGCCAACAAATGCTTCTTTAGGACAATTTTTATTCTATTCTATTATGGTGAAATCAGTCTTGATGGTGGTGGAAGCAATTTTATTGTCAAGAAAACCAGCCAAGCGCAAATCGGATTCGTGCACTGTGGGTTCTATACAAGCTTATAGGTACGTATCGGTCATATAGTCTATATAGGCTTATTTTTATATAAATTTAAATTGTAACCGTTTTTACTTGTGCCACAAAACGTTACTCTTGTCAACGTTCATGATTTTAGAATAACATATAGTAGTTTAGACTCCCTTGCGAGTATATTCGGAATTTTAGTCATAGACTTTATAAGTTAATAGCTGTGCCCTGCGGTTTTAGCTGCGTTAAACTTTATAAATATGCCTTCAAAAATATGCCTATGTGTTAATCCAGGGTGGCAGCTAACTCCATACCTAATTTTATTCAAATCGCGCCAGCCATTTAGACTTGAAGAAGTAACAAACATACACACTCACAAACATTCGCCTTTATAATATTAGTATGATTCACACCTACAAGGGATTAACAATTTGAGTATGTAATATATATATATATATATTTTTAAAGAAAACGCCCGCTCTATGGAAATTAATCCCTGTGTCACTTGGTACTTTACAAACATATAATAGACGGACACAAATTACATCCAGACTCAGAACAAGTATTTATGGGTCACACATATAATTGTCCGGCGCGGCACTCGAACCCGCGACATGAAGCGGCGAGGCGACAGTCACAGCCGCTGCGCCACAATTTTTCATTTTATGTTCTATCTCCTTCCGAGGGTCGGACGACGAAATGATCCTATAGTTAGGGTTTTCTATCCTTTTGAGTTACAGAACCCTAAAAATGAAGTGAAGAAGGCTTCTAACTACTAGATTGATAAATTGCATAAATCAGTGTCTTCCTGGCACAGCTGACTCATAGCTATGTGTGAATTTATCATAATAGGTAATTACCAATGCAAGTCGATGCCTCCATGCTTTCTTTGTGTTGTTATTGATATGAAGGAAGGACGCAACGTCGTACGCATGCGTAATGCCGCTTTGTCATTTTGCTGACAATCAATGCTAATTGTTTGTTGAATGGGCTTTTTGTATGAGTTTTTTGTAGTGAATAGATGACCTACTGGGAGCTTAGCTTGAAATGGTTAACAAACAGATTAGAAGATATAATGATAGCTCATTTTTCGAGTAGGTTAATCATTGCTTTCACTACCTATTTTTCCTTGAGAACCTCACTTGTATTTGTATTAGTTTTCTGATTTTGTTTAAGCTTATGTTTATAGTGATAAATTGAGATCTACTATCAAATCTCTATAAAGACTGATGTAGACTTGTCTGCAAAACAATATTACTAGCACAAGATTTAATTTTTATGTCACTAACACTAAGGAATCCTTGTTGTCCGTATATACACTCCTTTGCAAAAACAGGTTATTGGTAATCTTATAGTTATAGTGGTTTTAATACCCAAACTATGCTACTGGCATTTAATAAAGAGTCTTGGTATGAAAAAATGTTTAATCTAAAATCGAAACTTTAGCTTTTAAAAATAATAATCCGTTCTTCAGTAAGTGAGCGTTTTAATTTTCGCGGATTTGCTGTAAAGAGGTTAGCGTTAGCAGGTCACTAAAACTAACTTCTCAGAAATAATGTCCCAGGGTAGGTATATTACACGAGTATTAAAAAATCCAATGACTGCAAGGTGCCCGTTTATTTTTGCAAATGAGTGTATAGAGACTGCCGTCGACTTGTCTGCATAAAACACAAGATTTAATTTTTTCGTTACTAACACTAAGGAATCCTTATTGTCCGTATGTACACTCTTTTGCAAAAAACAGGTTTGGATTTTCTATGTTATTAGTAATCATTTAGTTCTAAAGAGGTTTTAATACCCATACTATCAAACTATGCTACTGGCACTTAATAAAGAGTCTTGGTATGAAAAAATGTTAATTCCAAAATCGAAACTTTAGCTTTAAAAAATAATAATGCCTTTTTCAGTTAGTGACTTTTTTTACTTTTCGCGGCAACTCAGTGTCCTCCCAGGGTGCGTGTCCCGACCATCTGGGACACGGCGCAAAAGGGCACCGGAGCAGCATACCCGCAATCCCGGGTATGCTGGTGCTTATCATGCACCAGAAGAAGTCCACAGCAGGTTAGTCGGTACGAGTCGGATATACCCACCCAAACAAAAAAAGGGTATATGACTGCAAGTTGCCCGTTTAGTTTTGCAAAGGAGTAGTATATTATTTTTATTAAATAAGCGACCAATTAAAAAAAATAATTTGAATTTAATTACATTATTCGCAATGCAAAGCGCTAATCTAATCTCAAAAATGGGAAATCATAAATTTAATCGTCCGAATTTAATCATTTGGAAGGTGTTTTCAATATGATATGATCTTTCACATGCAACTGTGAACATATCAGACGGCCATGTTTCTAGAAAACACAGCCGATAGATAACACCTACATCCTCCGGAAGGGTGTTAGCAAGGGAATCCTAAGTTTATCTGCCACCGTGTATCGTTCGTAGCTTAACGCAGAGCGCCTACCCCGATTGGTAGATGGAGCAGGTTCGAGACCCGCCGGACGATTAAATTTATGATTTACCATTTTTGAGATAAAAAATTATTTAATAAAATAAACCTACTAGTAATTGCAAAAAAATCCCAATTGTGCTGTTTCGTTAGTCAACACACTAATAACTTGGTATCCTCAAGGTTCAATGCCCGCACATAACCCTTTGTGTATTTGTATATATGTAGTTATTCTGAGTCTAAGTGTGCTTGTTCCCGCGGTGCAGGCATTAACTTCTCCAGTGCGGGCGTATATTAAAAATTAATACATTACCCCTAGTAGTAGTAGGGAACTCTTTGAGTTTGTTTTGGTGAGTTGTCTCCAATAAGGCCAATTGGATCCGGCAGCAGCATTAAATCAGACAAGTGACAGATGCGATTTAATGCTACTGCCGGATCCGCAAGATCCGTTTTGATATTAATTAATTTACTCCGTTATTTAAATTGGACACGATACAATATATTATCAACTTATAAATAATTTTAATCAATATTGTCTATTGGTTTAATAAAATTCGTAAAGTAATGGAATCAGTATAACACTAGTATTATAAAGGCGAAAGTTTGAGAGTGAGTACGTTTGTTACTCTTTCACCCAAAAACTAACAAATGGATTTTTATGAAACTTTGTAGTAATGTAGCTTATATATTCGAATAACATATAGGCTATACTTTATAAAGTTTGAAGCGGGTAAAACCTCGGGGTACAGCTACTTTACTTTAAGTCCATGATAATCCAAGTACAGTCTGGTTTCAGTGAAACTGTCTCCCACGTGCGCTGAAGTCCCTGAAACGTGTCTCCCAAGAGGCATGGGTCCCTTCAAAAAAGACTGATAATATTTTTAAAGCTTCGGCAGCGTGCTAGTGCTGTCCTTGATGTTGCAAGCGTACATAAGCTACGATGACCGATTATCATTAGGGACACCGCTTGCTTGTTGTTGATTTAGTTGTAAACAATAATACAAAATGAATATGTAATATCGTTTTATTTAGAAGTTAGAGGGCAATATAGATACCCTAGAAAATTACCCCACACGTGTGTCATTCCTCCATGGTTCATTCTCAGTTAATGTTATCTTTACCGAACGTATCGAAGCGTTCGCATTAAGTAAAGTTTGAAATTGCATCATTTTTTGATTAAATTAATATTAAGCGGCATTAAAACTATAAGTTGCTTGCTTATCGTATGGGTAGTGGTTACCTTAGTGTCAGAATTATTCAAGCCGCCCAGTAGGCCTCCAACATGGCTTAACGACTGTTGTCTATTGACTACAACCGGGACCGACAGCTTAACGTGCCCTCCGAAGCATGGCGACGCTCAGAAATGAAACCACTTTGGCGGTCTTCGGTTCAGCTCGCGGTCAGTCCATAGATGGGTTATGGACTGACTGCGAGCCTAGTTACTTAATCTCGTCGATCGCTTACGGAATGATGAGAGCATCTAGCTATAAGTATCTAACTATAAGTACCTTTAACATTATTAATGTAGTATTTTGATTAAATTCTTTAAGTAAATATATCCTACTAATATTATAAAGGCGAAAGTTTGTGACTGTGTGAGTGTGTAAGTATGTATGTTACTTCTTCACGTCTAAACGGCTGGAGCGATTTTAATAAAATTTGGTATGGAGTTAGCTGACACCCTGAATTAAAACGTAGGCTATAATTTATAAAGTTAATGCGGGTAACACCGCGGGGTACAGCTACTATCTCATAACAATGGTAATCATAATATTATTTTTAAATAAATTGGTCAAATTTTTTACCGATTACCGAAAAGTAGGAGGTTCTCAAGATTAGTATATTTTGTGTTTTAAGTGTTTATTGTATTTTATAATCTAATTACAGCCTGCAGCAAGTAGGATGGGGACTTGAAAACAACAACAAGTTTGCTCAATAAATTATACAATTATATTTCGGTAAATTATCCAGCCATCACACTAATATTATAAAGGCGAGAGTTTGTGAGTATGTGAGTGTGTACGTTTGTTCCTTCTTCACGTCTAAACGGCTGGAGAGTATTTAATAAAATTTGGTATGGAGTTACCTGGCATCCTGAATTAACAGATGGGCTAATACGGTATACTTTATAAAGTTTAACGCGGGTAATTCCGCGGGGCACAGCTAGTAATGATATAAATTCTTTATCGTACGGGAAGTGGTTACCTTGGTATCAGAGTTGTTTAAGCTACCCATGAGGTATGGCTTAAATTGACCGACAGCTTCTAGTGACTTCCGTAGCATAATATAAATGTATATATGCTATATTTTTCAGACACTTATAAGAGCTGGCGATGAGGCTAATAATATCCAGGGACAGTCACACACGGCTATCTGGCCCCAATCTAAGCAGATCTTGTACTATGGAATCCAGTTAACTGATATACTACCTATATAATTTAACATAATCTCTTGACAATAACTTGATACGAGCTAGCTAAATATCAATGCTATAATAAAATAAATTTTATAAATGTTTTCATACAATGTGTACCTAAATATCTATGTTACTAGAAATAATAATGTATACAACTATATTACTACAAACATGTTCTGACAATTTACAGGCGCTTTTTTAAATTCTACGTGTATAAAAACCTTTTTTATTTTATTTTATTTATTTTATATACTACTTTTCTTTTGTAAATACATACTTATATAGATAATTACACCCAGCTTCGGGACACACAGACATATTCATGCACACAAATATCTGTCCTGGGTGGGAATCAAATCCATGACCTGTGGCGTGAAAGCAAGTATTTACCAGCCACACCAACAGGCCCGCCATCACGCTGGAGGGATATATATCTAAGTTCATAACTCACAGTTTTCACATACTTGTGTATACTTATATATGTATTTGGATACATCGAACGAAATTATCCTGAAATAAAGACATACGGATTATTTAGGTATATCTACAAACAGTTAAATAATATTCAATATTTCAAGCACATCTCAAATTGTAGGTTACTCTATTCTATTATTATCATGGTCACGTTATGCATACAGCTTATCAATCAAATGATTTATTGGACAACAATCATATCTTCTACGTTATAGAATGTACGAATTATTCATTGTTTATTTATACGTTTTCAATGTATGTATACGAAACAATATTTTATCTTTTTTATGAGTTACTAGCTGTGCCCCGCGGTTTTACCCGCGTTAAATTTTATGCATTATCACAGCTCCTCCCCCGTAAGTGATAGCGTGATAATATGAAGCCTATATGTTGAGCCGACCTCTTAGTATTTTTACTTAGTATTATACTTTTTGGCTTCAATATCGATTGTAGATCACGCCCCAAGTATCCTTTTTTTTAAATATTCAATTTATTGTTTTGGCTTTCCTATGATTTTATTATATGTATAGATAGAGTAAGGTTACAACTATATTCTATTACTATATCGGCATGCAAATTACGACTACATTCTATTTTTATATTTGTCCGCTTAACTCGTCTAGTGGTAGCGGGTTCAAAAGGTTCAAAGTCGCGCCGAAAAGGGATTTTTCTATTTACAAAGATTCTAATTACCAGCCCGGAGTCTGAAACACTTACATCCCGTGCCTTGATTTTCAGACTTCGGGGAAGTAAAGCCGTTGGCCTTATACAGACGCCAGCACATCAAGTTACCCCAATCTGTCAAATTTCCCCAGTTGAAAGTGAACCTGCTTGGTGATAAAGTTGAAAATCTATAAAAGAAATTTGACAGATTGGGGTAGCTGGATGTGCTGGCGTCTGTACCTAACATCTTTTCGGTCGTGTACGCTAGCCGTCTCATAGGATTGTGAGAGGGAGGAAGTGCACCTATTTTTGAGCACACACTTTAATATGTCCTGAGTAATGGGCTGGCAACGTTGAGGCGGGACGCCATAGCCGAAATTTGGTCGAAATTACCTTTTATCCTTAAAATATCAACAAGAGACTATCGTTAGCGTGTTCATTATGTCGTAAAGTTACTAATTTAAAATTTTTAGTCCGACCACCTTGATTCAATGACGAAGCGGCTAACAGAAATGGGGCTGGATATCCGTGGTTTATGGATGCGATTCCTACCCGCACTTAAATTTATAAAACTCATTTTAAAGATCTCTGAATCTTGACTAATTATATCGATGTGTATATTATTAAATGAATCGTTATTTTGTTAAAAAACATACCATACAGATTTTCATTGTACGAACTAGTAATGTTTGTTGATTTTCTAACTCATAAGAGGATTGTTGAGAAAATAACTTAAGAGTATTGCTAACTATAGTTTTATTTGTATTTTCTGTATTTTCCACTGCTGGGTTTAGGCCTTAGTTTTTCAGATTTCCCTGTGTATTTCAGGTCAATTGTTACTAAATTATTCCAAATCATTAACTCTAGTAACTATAAAATCTTTAATAACACACATATAATATGGTTATAAGACTTGAGCCCCCACAATCCTAGTCTAACTGCAGGTTTAAAAAAGTTTAATATAAGAGCGGATATTATTGCAATATTAATAATTTCCGTGTATCATTTATACGGTAAATTAAAATATTTTGACGGTCAGAGCAGCCATGTTTAAAAAGACAAAATAGTATTATTTTAATTTGCTTGTGTTTTGTGTAGGTATTACTCCGGCACCTGAAGTGAGCTTGAAGCCGCAAACTCTCAGTCTATAGCTTTACCTAGTCCAATGTGCCTCGACTGAGAAGATATAATCCTACTTATAAAATCAAAAGTTTAGATGTTTGGATATTTGGATTTTTTGATGTTTGTTACACTATAAGGCAGAACCAGCTGAACGGATTTAAAACCATTACAAATTTTTATGAACCAAGATTAACATAAGGAATACTTTTGATCGCAAAAAAAAAGTTTGGTTCCGGTAAGATTACGAATTGCATGTATACACACAAAATCCAATTACAATTTATTTAGGAAGGTTTTTTGAAATAACTCGATATACATAGTTATTTAAATTGCACAGTACTTAAAATGTAGAAAGGTTGCCTGCAGCAGGTTCATGTTTTCTTTGTAATCGAAATCATGTTTTTTTATATATCAAAGGCGACAAACAAGCAAGTGGGTCACCTGAAGTGATCACTTACGCCCATAAGCACTCACATCACCAGAGGAGTCGCGAGTAGCCGTTGCCAGCCTTTAATAGTCAGCAAACAAGCCCTGGCCCTTCCCCCCACCCCAATGAGCTCTAGCGACCTTACTCACACGCAGAAACACAACATTAAAATTATTAGTGGTATTTTTAAGGAATGTCTTCCTTAAGGTTGAGGTACTTCCCCAGTCGGGCTGCTCTTTGAGCTAAATAACGCTATGCCCTACCTCTCTTAATATCCTTACCTCTTATCAGCCTTCTAGGATGCAGGAACCGCCTTTACGTTACGGTATTTGGCCGGGAAAAGTGAGATGCTTATTTGAAAATTGAAATACCCTATATATCTATATACGGGACAAATTTCAACTTGGTTACTTTTTGGTTACACACGTATTTTATCTCTCTCTTGATCCAAATTAAAAGTAGAAGTGGACGAAGTTGGGGGCAGAGGCTAGTTATTATAGTGCTGTATTTGATTAAACATCATTTAGCAATACAAAAGTTAAACTGTCTTACTACTTGGAGTCATGGTTTTTAATCGTAAGATTATTCATCTACATGTTTCATTGTTCCCATCGATGAGCAACACAGGCGGTATTCCCTTTGAACCATACGACAATTATTTCTTTTGTTCGTATGATTAATTTCTTAGTAATTATGCATATGGCTGCGTATCAGGAAATACATCGTATATGTAAATTATTTTGATGATTTATTATGTGAAGAAAAGAATTGCATATAATTGCTTGGCAAAGGGTTATTTTAAAGATGAGTATTTATGACTACACGAGTGGCTAAGGTCACCCCGCGAAGCCCTCAGGACCTTCATATATAAAGTTCAATGTTGGTTCGAAACAGGACGTCTACACTAAGTCTGAATGTGCTTTGTGTTCGTGTATTATAAGTCAGAAAATTCCAAGCGATACAAGTAATGGGTGGGAATTGTCTTTCTTCTAAGGATACACGGAGGTTTTAGAAAAAGCTGGCTAAGTGTGAGTCGGACAGATGGACAGACGGACAGCGAAGTCTTAGTAATAGGGTCTCGTTTTACCCTTTGCGTACGGAATACTACCTTTGTAAATGAAAGCATGATAAGTTGTGACAGATGTTTTGTTAACCGTATTAAACCCCAATCAGGGTGCTCTCTGGCGAAGGTTGCTTAGTACTTAGTATTATTTGCTTGACGGCTTGAGACTCCGCTCAGTTCTATTATCCAGTGAAGTAGTAAAAACCCCCTAGGCTAAAAAAGAACAAAGTGCAGAGGATTGAAACCTTTTGTTGCGTGTAATGATTTTAATCATAACATTTACAGCCTCACTATTATTAGAAACTGACGGGTGATCCGTCTCAGAATCGGTTGTAAGGTCGGGCAAGTCTCAATGGTGACTATCCAGCTGCGTGACACATTTTATATTACACAAACATAGATGCATCATCTATTTCCTAATTCACAACATCTGATGAGATAACCTGGAAGACTCGCCTGGATATAATATAATAATTTATTTTATTTCAAGGTTACAAAGACCCATAACTTATATTAACTTAAGTAACTAATTTTACAATAATTATAATTTACTAAACTAATTAAAATAAAATATATAGGTCAGAACCAAAAGCTTTAATTGCTCTTATATTAGACGGAATCTCTTATATTTGCTGCTTCATTATATTAGACGGAACTATCTCGTTAACTTAGCTGTTGAGTGTACAACTACATAGACACTCGATTCTGTGCAAGCACCCGCATCCCGTGGAAGGCTGTCAAAGTACTTAATTATTTAAAATGAAAAATTCCATCAAAAACCGTTTACTACAAAAAGTGCAGTACGTAGATGAATGACGACCTTCGTTTTTGTGTCTTGAGGAAGAGTGGAGGGTCACACCTCAAGTGCAGCGAAACGTACGACGTACTAAAGTACAATACCAAGTATAAAGTGCGCATTATAAGTTATTAAATAACGTCTTACAATAAAGATTTACTACTATTAATTAAATATTAAAAAGTTTAATAAGATTGGGCAAAGGGTGGCCTTATCGCTAGGTGTGATTTCCCAGGCTACTGTAGAAAGGACCAGAAGTAAGGAAAGCTAGTTCAGTATTCGTTGGAACATAATAATATAGTGAAATGATTTTATTAGTAATGATAATGAAATTTATGATAATAAGTTCTGACATACTGATATACGGGGTCGTATGTATGTATGTATATTGCAAATATCTACATGGCTTTAGAAAATTAGTATTCACCAGAAATAAAAAAAAGAGAAAACATAAAAAATGCTTTCAATTTTTAAGTTTGTTAAATCATTGACTGCATCATTTTAATAAATGAACAGCGTAATCTAAGTACTACTACTAAACAAGTAAATTGGACATGATCAATAATTATCTAAAACAAGTATACAATAATAATAATAGAATTTCTAAACGATAATAATTTAGTTTAATAAATTTGGACATTACCTAAATCATTTATTCCAGTAATTAAATTAAATAAAATGAAATTATAAGCTAAAAATTAGATAAACTACGATACACTATTTACCCTAAAAGGCGTCCAATAATCCCTCCGCATCGCTTATGGGAAAAGTGCCCAGAAGGCACAATAATAGTAAATGTAATATAAATTCTCTTCATTTATATATATATATATAGTATAGTAATTCTAATATAAATTCTCTTCATTTATATATATATATATATATAGTATAGTAATTCTAATATAAATCTTCGAGAAAATAGTAAAATCAAATCAAAATCAAAAATCAGCTACTTAGAAACACTGGCAGAAAACTCAGTAGGAAATCTTTTTTCAAAATAAAATATACTTAAGATTCATTACAATTATGTGTTATATTACAATTATTAGTAAATAAAACACGTGTATACCTACACGTCCTTTTAGCTCCCTTTATAAGGAGCGTCAGCTGATCGATATATGTATTTGGGAAGTGTATTGTGTATTTTTTTTTAACTTAACTCAAGTATATAAAAATTTCTCAACTTTGATCGTTATTATAACACAAAAAAAAATTAAGTTCAATCACGTATTACGTAAAGTTGGCGAGTCAAAGTCCTATTAATTGGCATTTTTAAGGTTCAACGAACAATACTTTTATGGTCCAAGCAACGGAAACTCACCATTTTTAGACGACGATATAATGTAACGAGAATTTAATCATGACTTAAACATTTTATAGTATTTTAACTAAGTCATTCAACTAGACGGAGTGACGAAACAAAATAGCAGTTCATATTAATATTATAATTGTTAGATAGATTGTTACCTCTTCACACCTCAGAATATAGAATAGAATACTCTTTATTGTACACCATAAGAATACATATGTCATAGGATATTACATAAACAATTGTACAAAGGGCGGTCTTATCGCATAAAGCGATCTCTTCAAAAACTTCAAAAACCTTAGAATATATAGGAGCAGAACGATAACTAATAGCAGTAGGTGTGCAACTAGAGATATACCAAAATTTTGGTATATCCATAAAAAATATTTTGAATTATTTTACTGTTTAAAAGAAGGAAATGTAAAAAATAAACATAAACTTAACTAAATAAGAAAAATACCTTACTTAACGTAGGTACAGACGCCAGCACATCCAGCTACCCCAATCTGTCAAATTTCTTTTATCGATTTTCAACTTTAGCACATGAGCATAAAGTTCACTTTCAATTGGGGAAATTTGACAGGTAGGGGTAGCTTTATATGCTGGCGTCTTTACCATAAAATATACAGACAAATAGTGTTCTCTGACTAGCAGTTTAAAAGCTGATATTGTCTGGGCATGTTTAATTTCGATTCCTCAGCTACTGAATCAAACTGCATGAAATGTGCAACACAGGCAATTTTAAGTCTAACACAGGTAAGTCTAATTAATGTCATATGGATTAGGCCTTTTCTGATTTTCTTGTCGTTTTCCGTGTAAAGGTTGCCACGTGGGCCAAGCTGAGAATTAAAAGACACTGTTTGTCTGCCTGTGACTTGATTGCTTCCAAATACGTGGATCGATTTCAATACGGGTTTCATATTTACAAGTTCATAGATATATTTTATTTACATCCGTTTCACAGTTTAAGAATTTCTGCCCTTTTATTACTTGAAGACAGATATTTTCAAGGGTTATGTTATTTATTATAAAGGAAATTGAGACTCTAAAGCGTGGATACCGACGCATGCATTCAGTTAATAAAGTAAAACAAATACGAATGAAGACGTTGTCTGACCGGGAAATAAATTAGGAGAACTTGATAAAATTCTCCTGTTGATATATCTTGGTTGCTGATTCTAAACGTTTCCAGTTTATTTAACCCTGCATCAATCTGTTTCTGACAGAAATTTTGCACGTTTCATGGCTTCAATCTTAGTCTTCACCTTAAAAAAATATTACGTAAGTTTTCTGGATGCTACTTACAATAACTTACTCTAAATTAGAGTGATGGTACAGTTAACAGTAAAAGTAGATGATCCATAAATACACTTTATTGCACGCCATTTATATAGAATAGTTAAGTACAAGATTAAAATAATATTTAAAAACCGGCCAAGTGCGAGTCGGACTCGCCCATGAAGAGTTCCGTAGCAGCAAGTACTTCAGTTGTTTAAATGAAAGGTAAATTGCGGTTTACGATTTATGACGGATTAAAAAAAACTACTTACTAGATCTCGTTCAAACCAATTTTCGTTGTTAGTTTGCATGGTAATTTACATCATATATTTTTTTTAGTTTTATCATTCTCTTATTTTAAAAGTTACAGGGGGGGGGGGGGACACTCATTTAACCACTTTGCCATGCGCAAACTTTTCAGTTTAGAAACATATTAGAAACCTCAATATCATTTTTGAAGACCTATCCATAGATTCCCCAGATAATGTTTTTTTGATTCAGTTCTAAGTATGGGGAACCCCCAAAAATTATTGTTTTTTTTCAATTTTTCTGTGAAAATCTTAACGCATTTCACAAAATACATCTACTTACCAAGATTCAACAGTACAGCTAAGAGGCTGTGGCATACGGACGGACGGACAAACAGACAGACAGACATACAGACATGACGAATCTATAAGGGTTCCGTTTTTGCTATTTATCTACGGAACCCTGAAAAGGTACAATAACCGGTGTTCGCGCGTTCAGCGATCTCTTCCAGACAACCTTCAGTTGGACTGTATTGTATGGAATTGGGAGTAGCGGTAGTGTATAGTGTAGGACATATTCAATAGCCATTTTCAAATTGTGTCAAAATAGTGCGGCAGTGAAGTGTTCTGTTATGCGATTGCGGCCGTGTTTGAAGAATGTCACAAGATATTATTTTTTTGTGACGTCAAAAAAAAACAATCATCATTTTATTTAGTTACAAATTCCGAAGCGTTAAACACACCATAAAATATTTCGGAATGGAAATTATGTATGAATTTTGTTAATTCATTTTCATATTGTTTACATTATGGTTTTACTGCATATCTTTTTCATCAAAACTTAGTACAAAAGACATCAACGAGCTCACACTTGTAGCTATATGCATGCATTCCATAGATGGGTGACCATCACAGTGGTTTAATTTCTTAGCGTCTCCGTGCTTTGGAGGGCACGTTAAGCTATCGGTCCCGGTTGTAGTTATTAGAAAGCAATCGCTCAAACCACTGTTAATCAAACAAATCTGACACTTGAGTAACCGCTGCTCATACGATAAGGAAGTATAAAACTAAGACACAATTTTTTTTATTTACCCTCATTTTAATCAAGATACCCTCTTTCAATTTTACATTATTATAAACTTCATTTTGTACTTATCGGGAACAGTTTTCTAGTAGCCTTCCTATAGTTGTCTTGTTTACCCTACTTGATAGATAAAAAAATCAATATCACTATATACTGATAGGCTTAGTAGCGGTCTAGTTAGATAGTATTTTAGTATGGTAATACAGTAGATAGTATTTTAGTATGACATATAGATAGTAGCGGGCTATAGACCAGGAGCCTTAAAAAAGGGTAAACTATATCTACGCCATAATTTTCAGTAGTGAACCAAACTTAGGAAACTTCATTGACGACTAGGACAATATAACATACATAGATTCACGCCTATTTCCCAGAGAGGTAGGCAGAGACAACGGATTCCTATATGTCACGATCTTTGCACACCTGTTTTGCCACGTTTACTGTCATCGGGCCGGTTGGCGTGGTTGGTAGATGCTTGCCTTTCACGGTGCCGCAGGTCGTGGATTCGATTCCCACCGAGGACAGATATTTGTGGGCAAGAATATGTTTGTTTGTCCTGTGCTTGGGTGTATTATCTATAGAAGTATGTATTTACAAAATAATAGTATATGTGGTATTATCATGCCAGCCAAAGTACGTCCACTGCTGGACAAATACCTCCCCAAAGAATGTAAATGTAAAATATACCACACTGGGAAGACGGGTTGGCCATCGCAGTTTGATAGAGTAGATGTATCAATCATAGTCCACAGAAAAACGATGCTGCTCGTTCTCTTGTAGGTATTCCCTCGGACGAATTCTACGCCCACCATGGGATGAGATGGGGTGATGATATTCTATGCCGTCACCACAGCGCTTGTGTAGTATATCAGTTTTCTGATTTCCAGGCCGTGTGTGAATGTCCCAGCATATTATATTAAATAAATATATTTTTTTGTATCGTACCTAACTTTGATTTTATGACACGGGTATACCCCGTGTCATAACCTATTATAATATAAATATTGTATGCCCAAAACGGGCTGATTGATGTGTCTACCATGAAACATGTATCAACTGTATTATTACTCAATCAGAACTATAAAGACTACTTTACTTTACTTTACTTTACTTATGTTCTTCATAGGACAAAAAGAAACTAAAGATCCGATAATCTACTCATATACCGCAATCGTGATATAAGTTTTATTTTCAAAAATATTCAACGGCAATTATCATATTTTAATTGTTTACTAATCAATTGGGACGCCGGACAATGGATGTGCGACGGTGTTAAGAATATGCTGATTTAGGATATTTTCCTCATGACTCACAGGCGCAACAAAGACCCTAATCAATCAAGGTATGTCACAAAGTCGACTCGTTACAAGATATTATATGCCATGATATCTCATTAACATATCAAGTGGGGGTGGACAGTTCAACAATATTAATACTGAGAAAAAAATGGTTCAAAGAACTCTGAGTTTTAGGTCTGATAAATGGAGACAGTTACGAACTCCATACACGTGTTCGAAATTATAAAGGGCTTCAAATTCCTTAGGTTTGGAAGGACTGAATAATAATGTGATCATTTTGGATGCAAGTACTAGAGGGCATATACATAGGTACTGATCCCAACCTCACAAAATGTAATAAAATAGTATAACCGGTTCGCTAAATTCCACTTTCAATTAAGTATATTGTCCTACCAATCACAAGTCATCTACCAATTGTCATATAAATATTTGTCTTTTCCGAGGATTGAACCTTAACCTCTGCGCAAGACGTACAATCAGATATTAATTCAACAATCCATCTTGTATTGATAAAAACTAACTAAAACTATTTGTAACATAATTTTTATACTAACAATTTCGATCATAAGACGACTATCAGCTTTTACCAGGCATAAAAATCAATCCAAACTAGGTAATATCTTAGAAAAGCCTTTTGTATGAAATAAAATAAAAAAGGATTTTATTCACGTAGACTTTAAAAAATCGCTTGTAAATAGTCAGAACATGTTTGTAGTAATATAGTAATGTATACATTAATATTTCTAGTTACATAGATATTTAGGTACACGGATTGTATGAAAACATTTATAAAATTTATAAAATATATATTTATAAAATTTGTATACATTAATATTTCTAGTTACATAGATATTTAGGTACACGGATTGTATGAAAACATTTATAAAATTTATTTTATAATAGCAATGATATGTAGCTAGCTTGTATTAAGTTATTGTCAAAGAGATTATGTTTAAGTTTAATTATGAGTGAGTTAGCTGGCCCACATACAAACCCACTGAGACACACTGATTGTTTAGCCACCCACTTCTATACTGATTCATAATCTATGTTCTCAGCTAAAAACGAGAGTGGACAAAATTGCATACACACAGTAGAAGAAAGTATAGTAAAAGTAAAAATACAAAGAAATAATCTACATAATCTCGTACAACTGAATGCTATCAAAGAATGTATGCTACGGCCGCTTAAAATGAACAATAACAATTTGAAAACAAAACTTTTACTATCTGATACAAAAGTCGTTATTGTGCTCGAAGAAATCGACAACTGTTCTATGTTTAGTATTCAAAGCGAAGCGCATAAAGTTTCGCGTAATGACCTATAATCGCAAACATTAAAAGTAACGCGTATTATTAAACGCACTTTTATGTTGCGTCACGACGATATGGATATTTAAAATTCAATTAAAATATTAATAAAATACGTAACAATTTAAGAACTGGAAAATTATGAGTTTACGCGTTAAGTTATATCTTACCGCTTAGAAAAAAGAGAGGTGTTATACGTTTTAAATTAACTGCACACAAAACAACTAAACCGGAACCTTTTTTCATCCATTGTATTTTATTTATCTTTATTTGCTGTCTTTTCATTTTCTTTTTCTTGACGTTTTTCAATATTTATCAATTTATCAGGCATTGGTGACACTTGATTCAATACTCCAGTTGGTAGGGATTTGTTAGATGGTGGCTGGGTTGATATACTTGGAACTGGATCCTCGGAACCAGCAACAGTACTTACCAGTCAGCGAGATATGATGATGTTGGAAGTCACCAGAATGACCAAAGCAAGACCGGTCTTGCTATTCTTGCTTGCTTTCTTTCATCAGGTAGTTCAGTGTTCCGACTAAGCGCGTACTCTGATATAGCACCTGCATTTAAAGGTAAACTCCTGTAGCTCTAAATGCAGAAGTTGCGTTCGCACATGTTGCTGGTTTTCCCCAAGCGTTATTGAGCAAGGCCCTAAATTGATACCTAGTTAGACGCCGTTCTGAAGATATACACGTGCCCTTTATACGAATTGCAAATAATGTTCAATCCTTTGTAGCAAAAAGTATCATTAATCCTTTTTTATATAGGTATGCAAATTTAACAAAAACATTACCCTTTTAAACTGTATAAATAGGTTGTCACAGGGTTTTAGATATAAGTTGCCTTTGATCCAAATAATTATTCAAAACCGAAGGTGGTTAGCATAAAAAACAGGACAAGTGCGAATCGGACTCGCACACCAAGGGTAGTTCCGTACGAATTAGTAGGTATGTACCGTACCGTACCGAAATAATATCACATCATTCTGAGCACACTCCTTTGCGACGAAAAATACTTGAGAGGTGTCAAGGGACACCCGGATGGAACGAAGTTATTTCTTATTATTTATTATGATTATGATTTATTATTTATATAAAAATTAATATAAAAATTTATGTTACTAGAAATAATAATGTATACAACTATAATACTACAAACATGTTCTGACTATTTACAAGCGCTTTTTTAAAGTCTACGTGAAGAAATACCTTTTTTATTTTATTTATGTACAAAAAACCAGTATACACTCAACAAAAATAATCGTCGCGGCACCACACTGTTCCATGCGAAATAGAAATGGAAATATCTGCCTTGCTTTCTATAAGAGAGAGAGAGAGAGAGACAGGCAGAGAAACATGCGCACGCCGCACAGCTGCAAAAAGTGTCGTGACAACTTTTCGTAAGATTTTTTTCCGTCTAGCCCCCTTTCACAACGCGCGATAAGGAACTTCGTTCCAAAAGATTCAGTAAAAATCTTTTATAGTTTTATGCAAAGTCTAATAAATGTTTTTTTTAGAATAAAAAACATTACACTTAAGGCTTTTACGTACAAGTGCCTTTGTTACAAAATTCTATAGTCATAATCGACCACGCTAAGCATAAAAAAGCTGAGCAGTTGCAAATGCACCACATCGAGACAAATCACCATCACCATCATCATCATCATATCAGCCGAAAGACGTCCTCTGCTGGACATAGGTCTCCCCCAAGGATCACCACAATAGCCAGTCCTGCGCTGCCCACATCCAGCGGCTTCCCGCGATCCGCACAAGATCGTAGGTCCACCGTGTCGGAGGCCTGCCCACGCTGCGTCTTCCGCTTTCTGCCCCATCGGCTGTCAGTTAGCTATGTGCCCTGCCCACTGCCACTTCAGTTTGGCAATTCTTTGGGCCATGTCGGCTACTTTGGTTCGCCTGCGGATCTCAGCATTTCTCATTCGATCTCGCAGGGAAGTTTCCCTGGAATGGAAAGAGCTATGCTTGGAGTTCCAAGGATAGCCCTTTCCATTGCTCTTTGGGTGACCTTGAGCCGCCTGATAAGGCCCATAGTGAGCGACCGCGTCTCTGTTCCGTAAGTCATCACTGGCAACACACACTGGTCGAAGACTTTCGATTTGAGACACTGCGGTATTTGGGACGAGAAGATTTTACGTAGCTTCCCGAGCGATTGACCTCCTTTTCGAAGTTGGACCTACCTAGTTGGATGGTCTGTCCTAGGTAAATATAGTTCTCTACAACTTCGAGTGCAGTCTCCAACCTTAACTAGAGTGGGTGCAACATGGATGTTCGACATGATTTTCGTCGTATCCATGTTGGGTGTGTGTGTCAACCTCCCGGTAATAGAGCAGGTTTCCGGATTTCAGTATTATCGAGTCCTCTCCCTCTCTTTGGACTTCAGATAATCCTACAATATCTTCTTGTCGTACCGCAATGTACGTGTGTTATACGTTGCCAGGGCCAAAGGCCCTCGTTTTTGGTAACGTGGAATCTTAGCACCCCCTGCCCTGCCATAACCACGGCTGTTACCACGGCTGGGAATAGCAGGGCTGCCGGGGACTGGGGGCCACGGTTTGGTTTTGTCCTTCATTTGGGGGAGTTGCCATAATCGCCACGCTTGGCAGACGGGTTGGCGATCGCAGTAAGATGGACATGGTACTCAGGAGAACGCTGCTGCCCGTTCTCTGGTGTATATATGTATTTCCATCGGGACGACTTTAACCCTTAATTTAGCAGAGTCAAAAAAGTTTGAAATTTCTATATTTTTTTCTTTACAAATATATCTAGATTAGTTCGAAGGCCAAAAAAAGTAAAATATAATATCTGTAGTTTTCCGGTTACTAGGAAAAGCATGTCCGCCCCAGCGAACGTCACCAATTAGCCTATAAATAAGGATTGATTGTGCTTGTCCGTCCTGGCGTACCTTGTCAAACAAAGGAAATAATTATAAATTTTACAAAAGTTATTAAATTTTATTTATAATTATTATAAACACTAAACAATACATTAAATGTTATTGAATTTATGTGAAAGTACAGAAAACATTTCCTTGGACTTTTTCTTGTTACAAAAGAAAGCCGCATATGACATTTTATGAACAGCAATGTTTTAAACAATTCCGTCGTATTATTTACAAAATAGGACGCACCTTATAATATCTATCTCTATCGCCCGAATTGCTGTCCTGACTTATAGTCGAGATATGACGACATATAAACAATACCCATCAATATTTGGATGGCAAAAAAGTCACGTAACTCTCGTCAGTTGGATTGTCCTCCCGGTTTCATGGATTGAGTAGAAGTTAGCTTATTTTACTATATCTATTATAATGTCTTTAGTAAAAAATACATAAAAATAATCTAAAGGTGAGCCATTGTAGTCCACAGGTATGTTGATATAATTATCATCTTGCTTCGATTTCGTGAAAAATGGGGAACAGTGTTCGGAATCCTGTTTAGATTTTTTTCATCTACTGATTCATCTTCAGATGTGTAAATATTTAAATGAGGATACAAAAGAGGGTGCAATAGAGTCACCATACTCATGCGTTCAGCCATGGAATTTGATTTGGGGACTAAGGCTATTATCTTGCTAGCACGGCATAGCTGTTGATTAGCTCAAATAATAATATTATCAGAAGAGAAAAATAAAAAAATACGTTTACGCAGATTGGCAAAGTCCGCCTCGGCGGTCGTAGTAACAAACTAATACATCTCTGTGTATTTGACAATGTCCGCTGTGACGGACGAAACAATTTAGTACTAAATAAATGATAAAAATAGTGTAAATTTGTAATTTTTCTCCAAGAAATTTTATTTATAGGAATATTTTCACCAAACCAAGTAAAAACTTTCATGCAATTATTGGTTACGACAATAAAAAATTTATACAAATAAGTTGACAAAACCTACGTCTGCTTCCTTGCCGATATTTTTAGAAATAACTGGTAGATACAGTGATGGCCAGTTCAAAATATATTTTCTACTATCAGTTGATGAATTAAAGAATTATATCAGTTATTTAAAATTTGTTAAAAGTTAATAGAAAATGTATAGATTTTTTGTGAAGTTGACGTCCGGTCCAGTGACCGTTGCCAAATAAAGGGTTAACGGCACCCCACGGAATGAAACTAGAATGAACGGAATAAACTAATATGTAAGAGCCTAAACAATAATTCATCGTCCTGAGGACGCGTGCTTTTTATACAAATAATGCCCGATCCTAAGTAACAAAAAATTTAAATAAAAGCTTATTATGTGTTTAAAGTTTTTGCCCTTTTAGATGGTATAAATAATGTATAGGGCTTTAAATATATACGATAACCATAAAAAAGGTAAAAATGCTAATCGGACTTGCGCGCCGAGTCTTCCATACAAACTAGGAGATATGTAAAATCAGGGTAGAGTAGGTTTCACCGCCGTGGGTTCTATAGCCTAAACAACCTGATGAATTTATATTTATTTATCATAAATAGTTTTCGTCCGATTTTTTTCTGAGTATATAAGAAAAGATCCGCCGAAATTAACAATGTTCCCCATACTTAGAGCCTATTTCACTGTTAAAATTAAACGCTATCAATGGACGCGAAACTCAGCTACAGGACCCTGAACTGAGTTTAGCGTCAATTGATCGCGTTTAATTTTAACGGTGAAATCGGCTCTTAGACAATGTCGTTGTAGACCGTGTAGATACACGGGCAAATAAATTGTTATATTATAGTGATCACCGCTTTGGCTCGCTTCTCAAAGGTTATAATTCTCCAAATATAAGTGTGTAATCTCACGATTTCAAACAATAAGTGATATTGTTTAATGTAATATATACACAAATTAACAGTTATCAGACTTTTATCATAACTTACTGTAAAAGTTTCCTTCTTGCCAAATATCATGATTCTAGGTCAATAGAAAGTTCCCAATAGGTTTTGAATTACTTGCGAATGTCCGCGTAAATGACATAAATTATATTATTGCGTCGATTTAAGTAAGTAAGTAAGTAGTCTAACGTAAGTATTGGATTTACTTTCAACTTGAAACCTTCACGCGTTCTTTTTTTATTTAAAAGTGGGAAACTTACTAAATTAAACTTCTATGTTTATAATCATTTAATACAACGTATGAAGATTTTTTTAGTCTTTTACTGTTCGTATTATCTTATAAATTAAATTTATTAATAATTAATTAAATTTAAGGAAGTCTGCTGTGTGGTGACGGCGACAAATATCAGAATCAGAATATCATCACCCCATCTCATCCCGTGGGGGGCGTAGAAGTCGACCCGAGGGAATATCTTACTGCGATCGCCAACCCGCCTGCCAAGCGTGGCGATTATGGCATATCCCCCCAAGACGATTCTTGAGGGAGGCTTGTCCAGCGGTGGACTCATTTAGCTGTAATGATGATGATGATGATGAAGGAAGTAAAAAAGCTTAATCAGACTAGAATAGTCTGCAAAAGAAATATAACAACGAAAAGTTAATTGTGAATCAACAAGAATTAAATCTATGCATGGGAAAATATAAAATGACTAAAGGAATACATTTAGCACCTATAGCGCTTTTAAGTAATACATAGCAATTCTAAAAGTGCCCCTGGCCGAATATCGCTTTCGGTAGCCAAAGGAGACTATCCTAGTGCAGGGGTGTATTATAGCCAAACGCAGGTACCCCTGTATTCTAGTGGGAGGTACTGTACAAGAAATCAGGTTTAAGGCTGGCAGCTTCCGCCCTTGGCTCCTTCTGTGAGGCAGTATGCTCCAGAAGGAGGTTGTCGCGAAAGATCGGGAACGAGCCGATCCCGCTCGCAGACGGAGGAGTCGTCGGGGCGGCAGCGGTAGGCGGTAGCCCAACTGCCCTAGGGGCTGCGATGGCAGTATGAGAAGTATCTACTGTCACCACGTGCAAGCAACTTCGGGAAGATAGCGATTTGTTTATGGCGTAGTCGCTGTATTGGACTGGTAGGAGTCAGTAATAAGGGAAGGCAATCCAGAGCCTTCCCAGGGTATAAGTCCCGAGCATCTAGGATAATGCGCAAAAGGGGGCCACCGACACAGCATGCCCGCGTTCCCGGGGCGCCTCTTATCAGGCGCCAAGAGAAGTCCTAGGTAGATTATGTTAGTCCGACATACCCATCCGCAGACACTTTTGCGGTTGGCAAAAACACTGCCTCAACAAAAAAAAATAACTGACAGCTTCACTTGTTCTCCGAGGCACAGGCGTATTATATCGCCAAGTTTTATACACTGGAATTTTGCCAGAATTCTATTGTATGTGGATACTCAACAAAAGAGATCTATTGCTGACTGTACGTTGCTCAATAATTTTAAAAGAACATTACATATATTTTGTCACCTGGAGTACAAACGGATTGCATGTACGTGTAACAATACGTTTAAATTGTGCAATGTCATAATGCGTTGGTTTCAGCGCATTGTGTGAGTGTCAAATGTGCCAATTAATAGGGTTACTATATGGACAATTTACGTGTGCTTTAATCGTAACGAGTAGAAGACGATATATAGTTCGCAGTGAGGCTTTATCTCTCCTTATAAACGTAATACCTACAGGTGCAGCGCCTATGCCCTCACTCCCATGATCCGATGGAACAGCTAGCTGCACGATCAGTAATAGTGCAGAACTAGGACTGGGCTGAACACGATCTCCGAGGCACGGATGTGTAACACCGTTACCTTGATGAGCTGATGCTCGGAGTTTGGAAGTTTTGGAACGTTGAATTTTTCTGGACGGAAAAATTCCATTATAATTTATTTTGCCACATCTAAATGCGACAAGACATATTTTATTTTCTAATTAATTCATAGTCTCAGTGTTTTTTTTAAGACTGACTGCTGTGAATAGCATATCTGGGTAGTGAATCGATGAAAGAACGGACTTTGCATACCCCTAAGGTAAAGTGATCCTGAAGTACGCTGAAGATAAATCAGTTCCGTCCGGCACGGCATACTCATAATTCAAATATATTTTAAGTTTTTTTAGTATATGAATTTTTTAAAGGTGTATTAGATAAATTAAATGAAAAAAGCTTATCCATTTCATTACAACATTATATTATGTATCTAATTCGGAAATTAAATTATTACGTAGTCACAAAAAAATCGGAGTTAATTGATGCGAGAACTTATTTTTATGGACTCATTTGCATATTTATTGTACTGTTTGTTACCAAATCATTATACAAACTTTTATTTAGTCATTTTAACTTTCGATATCCTTGTGTACGCGCACATTATATTTCGTCGCTGCATCCTCGAGATTTTCATATAACACAGTAGTAGTACACTCTTCAATGTGCTGGACATCGAACACTTTTTAGAGCTTGCAACATTAAAAAAGACAAAATGGCGCCTCTGCAAGCCACGTGGCCGGCTGGAAAAACTTCATTCGCTCTTAGTGTTCGGACCTCGAAACACCAATTCTTGTTATTTTTATTTTCAGTAAACAAGTGTTATAATTATATTATAGTGACATTTAATGTGAATTACTGTATTGGCCTATAAAAATGGGCTAGTTTAAGTGCACGAAGAAGGAATATGAAGAATAATTTGGTGCCGATTGAATCTACGCAAATGCCGAGTGTCAGCCAAAAATGTAAGTACATACTTACTCTCCAGCAAATATGAATATTTTTCGAATTCTTTTTCTATTCGTTATTGATCATGCATATTAAGGTGACGTGACTGTTACAACGATACTATCATTTTATTTTATTACCAATTATGATTACATTACACACCCCCCTGGCAAACAGGCGAGAGTCTATGTATAATTAGATTTTAGTTTTACTAGCTGAATGTTTTCTGGTATTATTAGGTTATTGTAACCTATTTTACAGTTAGCCATTCTATGGAATAAGACCTACCCTTTGTGTCAGATAGTACAAGCCCTATTTTTACAACAGGTATGTACCGTTTGTAAAACCCTAATAATTACAATGTTGTCCTGGGGCAATGTTTGGGTTAAAATCATATGGAGTTGTGATGATTTATTATTTACAACCTGATTACTTACACAACTAACCTAAATATCTGCCACGTGTTCTCTGAACAATGGGGGCAAATTATAATGGATGCACTCAGCAAGGATAATATAGGACTGAATCCTGAAATAGAAAATTTTCAGTTCCAGGTATTCATTAATGCTATAGAGGTTAGTTTCATTCAACCATTCAAATAGCTTTATTCTAAATAATCTGCAATGTAGTTTCTATTTAGATTAGTAGGTAACAGAAACGTACGCACATAGCCAGAATGCTTTTATTATATTTGATTGACCAAGTACACGTACAACTCAAGTACAAGTCCCGATGTTGATCCCGTCGACTTTTAGCACATGTATTAGTAACATGGGTTACCAGTATAGCGAACATGTGATTGATTTGCTAGTTTTGCAGACATGGTTTTTCCAGTTTAGTTGACAGTGATTGTTGTAAAAAACTTGTGGAAAATATAATTTGTATATGGTGAACGTGTATTAGTTTTGTTTGATATCAAGTATAACAGAAAATGTTGTTAATTGTTTGTCCATTAATTTGAAATGGTATTAGTAATTTACTACGTAACTAAGTAGCTGTAAATATTCGATCTATTAATTTGAATATTATAAGTTAATAATACAATATATTATATACATAATAACAATAAATAAATGTCTTGCCATCTCATCCCAGACGGGGCAGAGCCAGTACTATTGCAATAGTGTGGCCAACAGACAACTGATAAATATACATGTTTATTATTAAATACATACAAATTATAGATAAATTGAACCCAGGTACGGAACTAATAATCGCGCTAATCGAACAAATATTTGTCCCGAGTGGGGATCGAACCCACACCAGTATTATAGTTAGCAGTCAGGAATATTAAAATTACCCATTAGAGGCCAATATTAAAATTAAATTTAAAATTATCGTGTATTTTGACACGGGTACTCGTATTGTTAGATGCATACACATATTTACTTTTATTTAGTATGCTATGTTTAGCAGAGAGATTGGGCTCCCCAGATCTAGACAACAAGTTCAGGCCTACTTTTTAAATGAAAAATGACCTTGATATACTTACTGGAAGAAGGATCGTAACGCTTTCGACGTAAACGTTTACCCCTAATTGGAAATACTTTTTCTCTTGCTTGTTACCTCAGTTTTTCACCTATTTTGAAATGCTTATGCAAGATAATAACCTAGCAATAGATTTTATTGTCGTTCCTCACTGGCCTAGTGAGACATGAATCCAACATAATAATCTGGCGAAGTCAATAAAGAGGCGTTTTCGTAACAAGCACTCAAAATGGAGACAATTGAATTAATGATTTCATCTCTGTCTCACAACACATTAAAACAATAACGACACAGCGTGTAAAAATTATGGAAATTTGGTCATAATAATAATATTGATGATTGCTTAAAAAAAAATAAAAAAAATAAACAAAAATCAATCCTGTAGCATTAAACTTCATTACATAACAGTTCAGGTTAGGAGATAATTTCTCATCTGAAAACACATGCCGTTCAGCACTTTCTCCCATATTGAGTAAACCAGATTTCGTTCAGATGCTAATATCAGGATATGGCTTAAGGGTATTTACAAAACTCAATACTGTGGAACTTGTTTTGTGAATAGATGGTGCCCAAACGAAGGAATACCATTGGCAATTAAATAATAATATTAATAAAAAAATATATAAATATATTGACATGTCTAATCGCGTTGTCGACTGCACAACGAATACAGATAAACTGTATGTATAACAAGATTCTTGATCAAATTAAGGTACTTCCAATGGTCCGATTCAAAAAGGCTTTACGCAAATGGCTAACTGAGATTTCTTTCTGTACAGTAAAGGAATTCCTGCAGTTCATAAAATATATATATATTTACGACCGAATATACGAATATCATACCAATATAATTATTGAACCGTGATGCGATTACGGTAATTTACTCACATATGTATTTTATCTGATGCAGATTAGTAGCCTTAACTGGCGTCTAAAATGTATATATTAAAGAGTCGTGATGCGATTACGACCGAATATACGAATACCATACCAATATTCGATTCCACATAAAAGTATTTTGTTTACGGAATAAATGAATTCTGATTTATAATTATTGAACCGTGATGCGTTTACGGTAATTTACTCACATTTATATTGTAATTGATGCAGATAATGAATCGGAGCATTCATTTTCATCATACCAGCAAATAAGCTCCGTCGAATCGATATTGTTGGTCAAGGTTAATACCCATAAAATTAAAGCGTCATGATTAGATTACCGAATATACGAATACAATACCAATATTATTTCTGAACCGTGATGCGATTACGGTCGCTTACTCGCATAATAATATGTATGTTTTCTTATAAAGATAATGTATCTGAAGATTCATATTTATTAAATCAGGGAATACGCTCCGCCGCATCGTTGGTCAAAGCTAATACGGATAATATTAAATAGTTGCGAGGCGATTACAGCTGAATATACGATCACCATATCAATATTATTTCTGAACCGTGAAGTGAATACGGTCACTTACTCACATATATATTTTTCTTATGCAGATAATGTATCTGAGCATTCATTTTCATTAAATGTTGGAATACGCGTCGTATTGATACTGTTGGTCAAGACCTATAAAGATTCGTAATTCGATTATGACCCAATATACGAACACAATACCAATATAAATAGTTGAACCATGGTGCGATTACAGTCACTTACTCGCATAATAATATGTATTTTTCTGATGCAGATAATGTATCTGAGCATTCATTTTCATTAAATTTTGGAATATGTTCCGTCGTATCGTTGGTCAAGGCTAATACGCATAAAATTAAAGAGTCGTGATTCGATTACGACCGAATATACGAACGCCGAATAATGCATGTGAGCATTCATTTTTAGCTAATTAGGTTATACGCTCCATTGATATCGAATAATATTGACCCGATTACTCATACTCTTGATAATGTTGTCGCTACGCACGATCCTACCGCTGATATTGCTACCCCGACCACATAATCTAATAAAGATGAACTCTCAGCATATTAGCTTTGGCCGCAGGCCCTTTGGAATGCCTTAAGTGTATCCAAAATTAAAGTTGAAATTTTTAAACCCAAGATAAGATACGTTGTTTCAAATATTACAAATAACGATTCCAATATTTAAAATTCTTGAAAGCAAGGCCTCAATCGCATCTAATTCTTTTATCACAATTAGAAGGAGATATGCCCAGAGAAAACCCTGATAGCATACATAAAACTAATAGGACCGTTTAGAGACACGTCTAATGCCGAAAGGTTAATTCCGACCACTAAAATATTATACCACAACGCAACCGCATCTACAATCAGATGCTGTATCCAGCAAGTATTGCAAGAGAGCAGATATTGACGCAAGAATATACTCTGCGCATAACGCAGAGACGTCCGTGGATGCGTTTCCATTGAAGTGATTAGGAAGGCAGCAGGATGGTCATGAAATTCCCGCGTATTTAGTCAATTTTATGACAGATCTAATAATGATCCTGTATTTAAAAGTGCCAGTTTATTACTGTTAAGTATAGTTAAAAATGATTAAGTTAATTAGATAAAGCAAATTATTACATGTAACAATTCGTTTTTGGGTATTGGTTCAATACTCTTACTAACGATTTCCCTAAAGCTCTAAACATCTACTGTGTTATATTTTGTATTGTATTGTATATTTTTTATTTCGGAAAAATTAATCCATTTGGTGTTAGTAAAATAAAATTAAAATTAAAAATAACTTATTATCTAGTGTTAGTAGTACCGATC
This sequence comes from Pseudoips prasinana, assembly GCA_951640165.1. NCBI lineage: Eukaryota > Metazoa > Arthropoda > Insecta > Lepidoptera > Nolidae > Pseudoips > Pseudoips prasinana. The sequence goes on from OX621239.1 coordinate 15,918,426, forward strand.
ACTCTCGCCACAAACTGTTTTAATATTGGAGAGTATAAGTTCTCCGCTACAGTTTTCAAAATACTATTTTGACTGCCTCTCACTCTCCTCAGTAATGATGCAGTTTTTTTGCGTATTACCGCATGAAACCCGTCGGTATAAGCATTCGCAAACATTTCTGATGCACTGCAGTAACGAGGCAGCCTCAATAGGATTCTGAAAGCATTATTATATTGTATGCGTAGGACATTTAGCGATCCTTTGGAATAATTGACCCATAGATTGCCTGTGTACATATTCTGGCAGTAAGCTTTAAAAAGTAAAATTTTTACTTCGTTTGTGCACCGCGCAAATCTACGTGCCAACATATTGCTCCGGACCGCCAGAGCCCTACGTTCCCTTTCAATATCTACATTGTCTTTGAGGCCGTCAGTAACAAAGTGGCCGAGATAATTGAAAGTGGCCACCCTTTTTATTTTTGAATCATTTAAAATGATCTCAGGTTCGTCCTTCCTTCGTTTGCCGCCGACCTCAAAGACCATGTATTTACATTTGTCTACATTGTATTTTAGACCGTGTGTGACAGCATAGCTTTCACAAACCTTGAGCAATTCTCGGATTGATCCCTGAGTCGGCCCCAGGATCACCATGTCGTCAGCATAGCTAATGTTGTTGATACTAACCCCATTAACACTGCATCCAACACGCATGCTGCTGAGACCGACTATGAGCTCATCAGCATAAAGGTTGAAGAGTTTTGGTGACGTCAAGCCTCCCTGCCTCACTCCACACTCCAACCTATATGGTTCAGAGAGACTTCCGTCCCATCTAACATAATTGGTTTGATTTCCATACCAGAACTGAAACAATTTACAAATTTCTACTGGTATATATTCTCCACATCACATTGTACGAAACCAGGTCAAATGCACGAGAGAGATCTAGGAAACAGGCATATACCGGCGTTTTGCGATCTAAATAATATTGAACGGTATGCTTGAGACTTAAAATAGCACTTTCAGTTGAAAGTCCGGGCCGAAATCCGAACTGTGCGTCATGAAGATGTATGTAATCATTTAAGCAAGAATCAAGAATACCGTCCAATACTTTCGCTATGACTGTTGCTAGAGAGATGGGACGATAGTTGCTCTTTTCCGAGATGTCACCAGTCCTGTTCTTCACAATGGGTACTACGATTGTTTTCATAAGATTATCCGGCAAGTAAGCGTGACTCATACACAATGTGAAGAACATCGACAGAACTCTTGGAAGATGGACACCAGCATGTTTCAAGTGCTCTATGCTGAGCCCATCATGTCCTGGAGACTTACCTCGACTCATACTATGTATAACCTTATACACTTGTTTAGCTGAGAAACGGATCAAAGATCGGTCTCCATGACTGCCGGGCTCAGTAAAATTCACTTCAATAGAGGGACCGAGAGGGGACCGAACTTGAAAATGTTCCTTGAACATATTTGCAATATCCCTCGTGTCACTTTCGCCTTCTACACAAGTTGAGAGACCAGGTTTTGCATCTAGTTTTGCCGTAGATCGCCAAAATTTTCCAAAATTTTTCTTGGATAATTCCTTGGCTAGCCTATCCATGTATATTTGTTCAGCGTTGTTCTGGCAATATTTTAGTTTGCTTTTAAATATTTTTCTCTTTTCATGCATGGCATCATACAAAGGGCCTGATGAGGGGCGGTTATTTATATTCCAGGCATTAAAAGTAGCCCTAGCATCGCGATGAGCAGCTTTTACATGGTCATTCCATCCACATACGCGCTTGCCCCGTCTCGGTACTCCCACTGAAGCCAATTTAGATTGTCTAGCTGCCACACACAGTATATCCACAATCTGTGCATACAAATTATCCAGTACAACCCTATGTTCACTCAGGCTGCATGAACCATTACTACAACTCTCAAACACCTGGGGGAAATTAATATCCCGCAATTTGGTATTACATATATTATGGTAGTTTTGTGTTTCTGTCTTGTTTCTTTCCCCCCATAGGACAGAGCTGCGACCAGAAGCTTGTCTCTTTGCTTTAGGTTTTACTACTTCAAAATTAATTTTCAGATGAAGGGGTAGATGATCCGACATATAAACATCTTCGAATACATCAAAATTTGCAATTGTATTCCATGCTGATACCGAAACCAAACAGTGATCCAGCCATCTTCTACTCCCGTGAACATCACTTATAAAGGTGAACGTATCACTGTTCAGCCCCCTCAACTCAACATCTGCACAAATCCACGATTGGTCAGAACAAAAGTTTTGTAACTCTTCATAGAACAGCTCATGAGGGTGTGCATTAAAATCTCCCAATATAAAAACATTTTCTAGATCACAACTTGCTATGGTGGCACTAATTTCACTTAGTACATCCGTAAATAATGGTAAGTTGTCTGGACAATTTGTAGGCATATACACTGAAAATACAATAATAGAACGACCCTTTGACGTTGCTGTGATGGCCACCAATCGAGGACTGTTGCACTTGACAACCGAGATTGACTCAAATATTCCCTTCCTCCAAAGAATAGCCACTCCTCCATGAGGTCTACCTCTCAACAACCCCTCACTCGTGTCTACAGCTGACTTACCCGAGTATTCAAATTCAGAATGAATATTTCCAAGTATTGGAATATCATGAGGCAATAGCCAAGTCTCCTGCAGGGCCACAACATCAGATCGTTCACATAGATCTTTAATATTGTCTACCGAACGTTTAGCCGACCGACAATTAAAACCAGTCAACTTAATTAATTTATTATTAGCTTTACAATCCATTAATTAAAAAATTAGCTGACTTTAACATTAGACTCATCATTCATTCGATACATAAAATGTACAAAACGCCTAAATACAATACCATCCGGCCATAACTCATCCTTTAAAAACAAGTCAACTTTGTGTTTAGATACGTATAATTTGTACGCATTATACTTTCGCATAAATCGCATGTTTATCTTTTTTAAAGTGATGATTTCGCCCGTTTTGTCTTTTATATAACTAATAATGTCATTTTCACAAGCTTCTGTACTAACATTAGAAATAAACAAAGGCACTCTAACATCGGCGGCTCTAAATTTTCCCGTCATCGCAGTTGAGGCCGTTCCCTTTTGACTAATTAACTTATTTTGTTTATAATGTTTTTTCTGCACTAATTTCCATTCAGAGTTAACATTATTCTCACCTCCTACCATTTGCTCAGAACTCACGTTTAAATCACGCAAACTCGAACGCCGACGTTCGGTCACCAAAGAAGGAATATCACTCACTTTCGACTCATGGGAACCTATAGTACCGCATTGGCCTGTCGTGGTGGGGAGTTGCGCGTTGCTCGTGGAGTCCGACGCCAGTACTGGTTTCTTGTTGCCTGTCGATTCAATTTCGCTTATCACGCTCTCGATCTCGCTCGCACTTGCAATATCTATCGTCTTCTCTCGCTCATCGATGCGTTCTATCGCATTATTTTGTTCTTGTGAAACAGAGATGCAGTTATTCATGCACTGATCATGTGTTGATGACGCATCGTTTAACGTTGTGCCATTGAATCAGCTGTTGTTTGTGGATATTTTATTGGAAAATATTGTAACCCTGTAGGGCAATCCGACACAAAGCTATTTTCTAAAAATGCTCCTCTTCGCTTGTTTACATTTTTATCCATTGTATGGTTATTAATCACCGAAGTATGCTTCAAATTGTTGACTTCTAACTTTAATAACTCAAACTGTTCTATAGTTATAGTTTTTTCTTCTAAGATGCTCACCTGGTTTTGTAGTTTTACTATATATTTTAACAATCGGGTAACATCTACGTGATCAAAAGATACAGGCGGCAGCTTATGTAATTCTTTCGCCACAAATATGGGAAAAAGTTCGGGATTTGTTCCTTTCAACAAGCAAATCATGTCATCTATGTCCCGAGACATTTTCTTTTTGCCATCTTTGCGCCTAACAGGCATCTTCTTTCCACTTGGAACAGCACCAAACAGCAGGGTTTTGGCTTTTATAATCTCATCCGCCGTGAAAGACGAGGTACACAATTGATGCACACTCTCTTCATCCATGACATCTAACACATTTCGTAAAAACGCCAACAATTCATTTATAACAACATTGCAACTGTTGCACTTCACAGTATTTACATTTAACGCCATTGTCCGTTACAGTGAAAATCTCGAGGATGCAGCGACGAAATATAATTGAAGGTTAAACAAACTTACCTTAAGTGAAGTTTGACCATAATGATATGAGTCGCTGCATCCGAAGAGATTTTCGATCCCTCCCGCCCTTAAAGTATTCTTGTGAATACTTTCTTCCCGTTATTTGTTTTTAATGCTTTGCCTTTAGTGAAATCTTAGGTAGATACTGAGGACTCTGAAAAGAATGAAGTTTTTCCAGCCGGCCACGTGGCTTGCAGAGGCGCCATTTTGTCTTTTTTAATGTTGCAAGCTCTAAAAAGTGTTCGATGTCCAGCACATTGAAGAGTGTACTACTACTGTGTTATATGAAAATCTCTTCGGATGCAGCGACTCATATAATTATGGTCAAACTTTACTTAAGGTAAGTTTGTTTAACCTTCAAATATTTCTTGCATGATTTCGATTAAGCCTACTATCAAGGGCAAAAAAAGACATTTCTTTTGCCGTATTTAGTTATATTTGGTGACTTACAGTTAGCCACAGTACTGTACTGTTTTACCGAACTATTGTTGATATCCATTACTACTACTATCGAGGACAAAAAAAACATGTATTTTGTCGTATTTAGTTATATTTGGTGACTTACAGTAAGCCACAGTGGGCTTTCACTGAATTAACCAAAGATATAGTGAGCGCGGTCACAAGCCGTCTATAAAATAAAACTAACAGCTAAGTAGCAAGCGTTATTGGACACCTCCTTTGGGATTTGAACTTCGGCGTAGGGCGGATATTGACGTGGAGATGTGAGGGTCGGTTTTAGGAGTGTTTGTGCATCTGTTGCTCTCCGTTAATATGTGAAGACTGACAATGAAGCGGCTGAAGTTAAACATAAAATTTAATCTAGATTTGCATCATTGGCATCTCTCCCACACGTTAACGGTCACGGTTGTTGCTGGCAGAAAATAGTCGTTAAGCCATGTCAAAAGCCTACTGGGCGGCTTAAACAACTCTGATACCAGGGTAACCACTGTCCATGGGATAAAGAAAGGAGGAGAAGCAGCTATACCGTAAAAAAGCTGCCAAAATACCCACAATGTAGTAACAGTTACCAGGAAACCACGTAACGATGCAGTGCATGTGTGGCGTAGTAATTAAAGTCACTGCAACCTCGGCGCCTTCGGTTTTTGGGTTGATGAGATCCACAATATAAATACATTTTTGCTGTTTTGAGTCTGGATATACTTTGTGTCAGATTTATCTCCTTAGAGCAGACGTTGAAAACTTAGCAAAACTTAGGATTACCGGAAACAGCGCGGGAAAAAGACGAGTAGGTAGACGCCTGACTCGTTAGAAGGACCTTATCTGGACAACTCTCGAAACTACTAATGATGATGATCTCCACACCTCCGCAAACCGAAGGCTTTGGGAAACAATCATGAAGAAAAAGGTGAAGCAGAGTTAACAATGCAAAACAATTACAGTACGTTAATAGGTATGGATACAGTTCTTAAAATAAAGACGGGCTATTGTTACATAGAACTTCAAATAAATCAGTAGTGCAGCAATGAAACGAGACAATAAAAGTGCTTAAGGTAAATTTTATGTAATGAATTACCTCTCTGATATATTGTACATTTTATAGTAACAAAGATTAATGATGGCAACCTTAAATAACCTTTCCGTCAGAACCCTCAAATTAAATACAGTATTTTAACTTTGGAACGGGTACATGTTCAGAAACATACTTAGGGCCCCACCTTAATTTAACTACATTTCACCTCAATATTTAATAATTGCTTGAGCTTGTACTATAGAAACAAGGTAACTGATATACTACATATACTATTTTTTATTTTGTAAATACATAATTATATAGATAATTACACCCAGACTCAGGACAAACAGACATGTTCATGCACACAAATATCTGTCCTGGGTGGGAATCGAACCCACGGCCTCCAGCGTGAAAAGCAAGCGTTTGCCAACCACGAAAACATTGATTTGTGATCGATACATTTATCGGTGCTACGTATCCATAGGTATTTCATGTTCCCATATATAGGCTTCAAATTTATAACGGCTTATGCGCAAAACGTCTCTTTCGCAAAATGTCCCTTGGTCGCAAAACGTCTCTTTTGCAGAATGTCTCTTTCGCAGAACGTCTCTTTCGCAGAATGTCTCTTTCGCAAAATGGCTTTTTTGCAGAATGTCCCTTTCGCAGAATGTCTCTTTCACAAAATGTCGCGCCAGGGACTTAAGAATAAAATTGCGATTTTCAAAACAAAATCATTCATTAAAATTATAGAATAAGTATGATGTCAAAATGTTGGTACTTACATTTACTTAAGTATGTATTCCAAATAAAAAAATATATTTTGATACAGTTAAAAATAATAAATTGGAACAATTTAAAGTTCGGTGATGGCAACACTTATAATATAAATAATATAACATGTGAGGGTAGTTAGAAAAACTGGATGTATGTGTCATTCATTATTGCCGAGTTGTTTTGTCTACGTTTAATTGAAAACAGTTGTGAATTTAAGTTTAAACATGGATAAAGAAAGTATTGATTCTTTTGACCTAAATTTTGAATGTGTGTAAAATGTTTGATACCTATTGATATTTTTTTTATCTGGAATACTTAAGTAAATTAAAATACCGAAGTAGGTACCAAAGTTTTGACTACATAATTATTTTATAATTTTAATAAATGATATTGTTTTGAAAATTTTATTCTTAAGTCCCTGGCGCGACATTTTGCGAAAGAGACATTCTGCGAAAGGGACATTCAGCAAAAAAGCCATTTTGCGAAAGAGACATTCTGCGAAAGAGACGTTCTGCGAAAGAGACATTCTGCAAAAGAGACGTTTTGCGACCAAGGGACATTTTGCGAAAGAGACGTTTTGCGCATAAGCCCCTATATAACTTTACGTAGCAATAGATGTTTTTTTTGATCGGGTTGGTTGAATCAATTTATTCCGTTTTCAAAAAGAACTGCTCCGTCAATCAAGTCACCAAGCGATGAGCAGTCGCTAACCATCGGGATCAGCATGAGATTACGTGACTTATCTACAGAACGTACTTATTTGATTGTTATGTTTGCAGGAAAAAATCAATATAAACATTAGTTTCAAAACAATTGAGTACTTTTAAATGCATTTTCAGAGAGCACAGTACGTCACGTGACGTAAATAAAAGTTTATTAGATTACTAAGTAAGTGGCACTTAATAGAAATACTTCTTAAACCAAGTAATACTTGATTAATTCCTTATGCTTCTCACCACACCGCATAGAGATGCAACAAGCATTCCGCAAATCTATTAATGTTATGCAACTGATAAATGTTTGCGGTCACGACGGCGTTTCCTATGTCTCTGAAATATGTTAATTTGGTTTTACACTATATAAAGTTTAATATATTTTTTATAGCTGCCATTTCTGTGCATAAAAGTATTTCTCCGTCCTTAATGTCTTTCCTGGATTTTAAGACAAGACCAATTATTTTTATTTCTTTTATAAAATATATGGATATAATTTAAATATTGACCAATTTTATGCATATATATTTATTTGATATTGGCTTTCGCTATACCCGTCAGTAATTTTTTTGTAGAAAACTATATAAAAGCCTAGTTAAGACAGATATTTGTGCGCATGAACATGTCTGTTTGTCCTGACTCTGGGTGTTATTATCTACATAAATATGTACTTAAAAAAAAAGTAATATATGAAGTATATCAGTTATCTGGTTTCCATAGTAAAAGCTGTTCTAATTTTGGGATCATATAACTGTGTGTTATTATATTATTATTACTATTACTATTAAAATTGTACATTTTTAAACATTAATCAAAGGCCAAATAGCGACAAATATTTTCAGGGTCTAACGATAGTATGAAAGCCGGACATTTAGTATCTCACTATCTGTAGTTAAATTAAAAAAAAAATATTATTATTTTGGAATTGCCTTGGAATTCATGAACAATACTAAACCTTCGGTATTAGGGTATTGTTGCCTAGGTATTGTTAGAAGATTGAATGACACTAGGGCTATTGTACGCGTCTAATGCATAGGAACGAATGCAAACTCGTTTTCTAATCAAATGCAATTAGTTTAAAGTAAATCATACAAACACAGCTACTTTACTCATAGGATATAAAAAAAAATATCTTACAGCATTTCATGTGGATAATGATCAAATCAGGCAGTCAAGTGCGACAAAAGACGCCGTACTTTGTGTCAGGATGTTATGTTTTTGTAAAGTTTCAAATTGTTTTTGTAAAGTTTCAAATTTTATTCAATAATTCAATATTATATTAGAATGACGCAGAAACTAGTTCATGTCGCGAAATTTAGCATTTAATTATGTAAGTAATTGAAATAGATTCAAATGTTTAAGCGAAATATATTATTTAATTTAAATTTTATTATGTTACTGTGTTAGTAGATGGACATTTGTAAAAAATGCTGAGGCATATCTAGTACTGAAATAAAACTGGGTCTGCAAGCCATTCTGCTGCTTGCAAATATTGAGCTGAGGGTAGTTAATCAGATTTCTATACTTTTAATCAATACTACTGTATCAAATTTGAAGGAAATCGGTTCAGGTGTTCAGGAGGATTACGATTAGGAACAAACTACATGAGCCGCCGAAGAAAGAGCTTCGTTTACACTCAGCTCAATAACCCTGCATAGGAACAAACTATTTAGAAAATAATAAACAACTCTTACATAACTTCTATCTTGTTTATAATGAGTGGTATCAGATTTGAATGTAATATGTATGACAATTGATGTAATAACTAGTCTATAAGAGTAGATCACACGTACAATTATTGCTTAAATATTTTTATACTATTAGCAAAAGTAATCTGGATAACAAAATAGAGCTATCCTGGATACGGTCATAGCTAAATTAAACTGAATTATTATTATTTTATTATACCTATGTTTAAAATGTTATATTATATATTTAACAAGAGGTAGAGTGGGCTCCACCATTGATTTGCTCAAAGAACAGCCCGACTCGTGAAGTACCTCTACCATACAGAAGATATTCCTTAATAATAACATTAATAACTTAATGTTGTGGTTCTGCGTGTGAGTAAGACCACCATAGCTCACCGGAGGGGGGGGGGGAGGGTCAGCAACACTGGTCTGATGACTATTTTAAAGCCAGGCAACGCACCCGCGACCCCTCTGGTGTTGCGAGTGTACATGGGCGGCGGTGATCCCTCTCACCATCAACATATCGTTTATATTCATTGTAATTAAATGAAATAATAATCTAATTAACACACTGGCAAACTTTACTTTGGCAAACAGCCAACTGATAAACATTTTTATATATTATATAAATACATACATTATATAAATAATTAATAAACACACACAGCATAAATAATAGTGCTCATCACACAAAGTTTTAAATGACCAAACCATCCCAACATACATCAGGTGACCCACTTGCTAGATTATCTTTATTATTATTATTATTCCAACTTATTTATTTATTTTCATATTTTATACATATTTATTCTTATAAAATTGATATATAAAACAATGATACACAAATAATTACGTAAAAAACAGAGCTCCCCAGCGGCGGGGTTATACGCCCTAGGCCGCCGGTGGTCAGGGCCATAGATAATACACTTAACTAGTTAGTCAGGGCGACAGAGTGAGGAACCTCCTCACGATGCGTGCCGTTCCCATAATGGCCGCCTTCTGTATCCGGCCCTTGACCCAGTGATCCAGTGAGAGCCTCTTAAGATGTTGGTCGAGGCTCTTTATTATTATTATTATTATAATAAATGTACACACAAAATATAAACAAAAGGAAATTTACAAGTAGAGGTACAAGGGTCCTGCTTATTTCAAAAGAAATCTCTTCCAGAAGACCAGCCAGAGGAAAGGTGCAGAAGAAAGTACAAAAGTGTGTAGGTTTCAGATTGTCCCTCTTATATAAAAAAATCATAAGTTTTGGAACTAATCATTTAAATAATCGGTGATGTCTGTGTAAACAAATACCTATTATAAAGATAAAAGTATTGAATATTTGTATGTTTGTTTGTTCGAAACTGATAAATACTAAAATTATTTAATTGATTTAAAAATATTCAATTACAGAAAGCTACATCATCAGCGAGTAGCATGGTTTGTATTTTATTAGAGATCTTTACGAAAATTACAATAATGTACCTATATTTAATTAAATAATGATGATTAATCATTTCTATCTATCTTATCATGCGGGTCACTATATTATTATGTTAAGAAAATGTTGAGCTTACGAGACCGATCATGATGGTTTTGGACGATTAATTCAGCAATTTGCCCGTAGATTATTTATTTGTTCTAGTGGTAGCGTGTCCAACCTCAAATAGTAAGCTCCGGGGTTCCTATCCCAGGTCTACATTGTTCTATTCAGAAAATTTATTTACCAGATCATATTTATCTACCAGACTTATTTCCGGTGGACGCTAGTCATCCCATCAGATCATGAGAGTGATATAATAGAAAGAGCTGTATGTGTGTTTGCGCACACACTTATGCACTATAATATGTCCCGCGCAAATAGCTAGTCTCCATGGAGATTGGCCGTCATGACTGAACTTCATCTAGAGGACATTATTTTTATTATAATTACTTGCAACCAATTCGTTAAATACTCTTAAATAGAATTATTCCTAGAAATTAAGCGTCAATAACTTTTCTTTTTTGTTGTTATTTTTTTGTTTTGCTTTATTACACTAACATTACAGTCTACTACACACTTGACGATAATTTCTGCAAATAAATCATTAAACACAACCATTCTTTCGAATGACATTACTAAATCACCAAAATATACCAAAAAAAACTCTTAATCTTTTTATATTATTTTTGGTTGGTTTCATCAACAGTAAGTAGTTATATGGTAACATAACTATTATATCGATAATTTTACGTAATATGAATTACTTACTGCATATACATTAACCAGATGTTGCAAGATCGTGTTACAACTTACAATACGGTTTCCTACCCATACTGTAAAGTAAAAGAATGCTCTTTCACGCAAAAACCACCCAACGGATTTTGATGAAACTTTGTAATAACATAGCTTATACATCGGAATAACACATAGGCTATAATAAATCAATTTTAACGCGAGTAAAACTGCAGGGCACGGCTAATATGCCATCATCGTGAACATTGCCACGGATTTAACCGATTTCAAAAAAGGAGGAGCTTTCTTAGTTCAACCGTATTTTTTTATGTGTGTTCGCGAATAATTTCGTCGGTTATGAATCCATTTTTATGATTATTCTTTAAAGGGAATTATTGTTGACAATAAAAGGTATTTTTTATGTTATCTTGTAAGTTTGTTTTTGGTGTTTGTTGACGTTTCCTGACGATGTTTTCGTTTACTGTTTTAAGTACGAGATAATTAATTTCTAATACGCACATGAATGTAAATAAACTCGAGACCATTGATTCCACAGTCCTACGATCTACCCACTAGGCTATCTCGACTTCAATGCAAGGGTCTATAAAATAATGTATTTATTATTAGTGAACTTACAGTTTCTCTTCTAAGTTGTTGTCCGTAGCCTTCCCAGAGTGATGACTCTCCGCGTCGATATCTTTCACCTGTAATAAAAATGTAAGAAGGTAAGTAACTCACTATAGAATTACTATTTCAAAACATTAAACCGATACCAACCGATACCGATTACCAATAAGAAAAGTAGAAGTTACTTTTCTTAGACATCCGATTGGAACAACATTTTTATGAGACCAATCCGAAAGCATCGTCATTCCCTGTCGATTAAAATAAAATAATCAAAGCGCGTCAAACTTACATACAGAAAAGAACATATTGGCAAATTGAGAACCTCCTTATTATTAAGTAGGTTAAAAATACAATAATTATGTCTTACTTTAATAATTTTTTATTTCATACTGATCGAACTCAATTCAACCAATAGCTTAAACTTGTTATTATTAAAAATAATAACACAAATAGTAGAAATAATAGTAGCTGTTTTTTTAAAGTTGTTTATTAAATTATTGATTCGGTTCATAATTTTATTTGTCTTTCTCCCCGCAGGTTGTGGGTTCAATTCCCACCCGGGACAGATATTTATGTGCATGAACATGTATGTTTGTCATGTGTGTTACATGTGTATGAAAGAAAGTACTACATCAGTTATCTGGTTTCCATAGTGCAAGCTCTGCTTGTTTGGGATCAGATGGCCTTGTATAAATAATATCCCAGGATATTATTAAAAAACACAAACTACCAAATAATAACTAAATGCCAACTAAGTTTTCAAAGCTAGATTTACAGTTTGCGTGCTCAGTATGACCATCTTAGACTACGTAAGTAATACTACTACCTCTAACTTAATGAGTGTACAGACTCAAGCACATCCAGCTACTCCAATCTGTCAAATTTCTATTATAGATTTACAACTTTATCACAAAAACATAAGGTTTACTTTCAATTGGGGAAATTTGACAGATTGGGGTAGCTTGATGTGCTGGTGTCTGTACACCTAAACCTATAGCAATATAAATTGGATACTAATAAATAAAAACATCGTAGCGTCGATTTTGATGTAAAGTATATTTTTGCTCTACTAAGTCCTGGACAAATATATATTATGAAAATACATAATATAAGATAACCTGCTTAAATGTAAGTTGTAATTTAAATAACGCAAATCATAGCTTAATCGCAATGATCTCGTTAAATTTAAAAGTAACCGGAAATTTGAAAAGGAATAACGTAATTTAATTCGTTTTATTGTGCCCGTCGCTTACTTTAATAACAAAAAACATTTTGCCAGTTTTTATTTGTTTCTTTTTAAAGTATACTCAATGTTGTCGCATAACGTTATTATAATTGAAAATTATACACATTGAACACTGCAAAAATCTGAGTTACTTCGATACTAAAACCCGATTCTAAAGATTTGTAGTATTAATGAGATTATCCTCTATGACGTAAGATTAGTAGATCGTATCGATAATTACGCTTCAAAACAATGGGAAGGGAGCATTGTTATTGAACACGTAATATAAACAATACACCCGATTAGCTGCTGCGTCGATAGTGGCGACGACATCAATCAAAATGAACAGATTTATAATTTTGTGGATTTAACTTCGTTAAGTTAAATCCACAAAATTATAAATCTGTTCATTATAGATCTGTTCGCGACGTTTCACGGAGTTAAGTTAAATCGGACTTCACTTGTACAAGTTCATGTTAAATCCACAAATTTATAAAAGATTTAACTTAACTTGTACAACGTAAAGTTAAATCCGACTTTATTTGTACAAAATTAAGTTAAATCCGACTTAACTTGTACAAAGTTAAATTAAATCCAGAAATGTATAAATCCGTTTATTATGATTGATGTTTTCGCCTCTATCGATGTAGCATCTAATCGGGTGTACTATCTTCTATTTTGTACTAGACTATAACAAAGTTTTGTGAATACTGTAACAGGCAACTCACGTAAATAATTATATGTTCATTTATGATACACTCATATATTATCTCTGTTCACCCCGTTTTACGGTACCGCCAATACTTTAAATTATTAATATTTAATAAATAAATTATATTTATCTCTCTCTCTCTCTCTCTCTCTAATTAAGCTAATAAAGACTACCTTGTCGACGAAGCTAGTATATACCATGAAGGCAGAACATAAAACAACTCACGATAAGATCTACCTATGTACATAAAAGAAAATTAGACAATACTTTGTAAGGAGATAAGTAGGTACGTACTATCTAGGCCGACGTAATTAGAAATGCAACCGATACGGTGTAACACACCAAACCATATTTAGGTCAAAAGACTATTCGAAACGTATAACACAAGTTTCTGCAGGGTTGGCAAAGAGGCGAAAGATACCCCAGGTGTTGCAAGCGACCATACTGGGTACAAGAACAGCTTACCGACCGAGTGGTTGGCCATAGACTAGCTATGCTATATTCCTAGATTTTCATTTGAATATAACGAAAGAAAATAACCTAACTTACATATTAACAATAGAAACATAGCTAAAATTATATATCATCCCGTGACCACGATCAATGCAACTTGGTCGAAACGTCGGGAAAATAACAATAAGGTTAGTCGCGTTAATATCCGTTAAAAATGTTCATATATAATAGCTAAAATTACAAATAAAATATAGTAGGTATAGAAAATATTTTTCTTGAATAAAATTTTTAATAAATAATTGTTATAAAAGTCTTTTATCCAGTTCACTCATAATAAAACTGATATTTGAAAATTTCTAATAAAAAAGTGTTGGAAAAATTCCCTAACGCGGCTTACGTAATTGTTACGTAAGGATGAACTCAATCCATACTACTTTCTCTCTCTCACTCTCTCTCTCTCTCTCACTCTCTCTCTCTCTCTCTCACTCTCTCTCTCTCCCGCTCTTCTTCAATTGTAATGTGCGTGGTTTGATTCAAGCAGACAAACATAATTCGTAGCTGGGAGTATTAACATCAATACTGAACATGTTGAAATAAAATATACAATAAACAATCTAAATCTCTATATCAATCTAATCGGAATTGAATTAGCAGCGTAATGAACATTGTTCATGACGAGGATCTCGACCGCACATTGTTTTTCAAACTCATCGTCATGATTGGGAGAGCTGTCAAGTCCTCCCAAATAAGAATCATCATCATTACGCTTATAATTAAGGCTGTTAATATCACATACTTCTTTTTAAAACTCATTGTCATTTTGATTTGGGCGACTCGACCGCACACCTTTTTTTAGAACTCAATGTCACGAAAATTTGATTCTTAATTTAGCTAATCATTAACTAACATCACTATAGAGTTAGCATCAATATACCAACTTAATCCGAATAATCAACCTTAAAAAAAACAGAGAGAATAGAGCAAAACAGTGAAACTGTTATTGCAAAATTTATCAAAACACAATCGACGTTGACAGCAAGTTGCGAAACCAATCCGAATGAGGCAGACAATTTCCCAACGCGACACTAATATTACTAATTATAATTATATTTGCATAGAGATTACAAACATAAGGATATCTATAATACTCTCTTTGAGATGGATTATAAAATTTTACTACTTACGGGTAGATATTAATTGTACGAAATATAACACGAATAGTGTGAAACGATTGCCAAACTTAATCTACTCATGAAGCTGAACGAAGTGAGGAAAATTAGTTTGCATCTTTGTGCTTTTTCCTCTTTTATATCATGGTCCAATCTCACCCTATTGTTGCCACCCAACCTTGTAACGTTTAAGGAACCAATAAGTCTAGGCCAGAATATATTAGGCTTCAGACTATAAGGCCGTGAGGTGTCCGGGCCAGAAATAATATTAGATCCACCCCACACCATCCCGTGGGTGTCGTAAAAGGCGACTTAGGGATACAGCAGATAGTCGAGCAATAGCGCCACTTGTGTACTATAGCTACCACCTAACTGCAGTCGCCAACTTGCATGCCAAGCGTGGTGAATACGGCAATCCCCTCCAAACGGCAACGTTGTAGAAGCCTTTGCGGAGACCTATGTCCAGCAGTGGACGATATGAGGCTGATTATCTAATCAGATCAGACTACATGTTGCTTTTGTTTTAGATCCCCTCAATCCAACGTGGAGCGATTACCTGGAGCTTCTAAAGACGTTTGAGGCATGAATGAGAGATCTCAACAAGGTATTCACTTCACACAAAAATATAACTCGTGGCTTTCCAGTTTGATTAGTTTAACCGACGCGTGACGACGGATGGAGGATCATCGCTATATTAGAATAGCATCGAGGACACAATCTAAGCGGGCCATGCCAACATTCTTCGATCCATTATTGGAATAGTTTGTGAAAAACTTGTGTCTGAAATCACATCCCTGGATATAATAGATGGATCCCTGAATGTAATAAAGTCCCTGAAGATTGAAGATGATTAAATGTAGCTCAGTTTAACTCTAACACAAGACTTTACATTCACCGCCAGAAGGCAAGCCGCCAAAAGAATGTGAGTTACAAAGACTAATGGGGTTAAATATCATAACTTGAGGTAGATACATAATCACCATTGTCGTTATTCAGTAACTTTAAAAATAAGATTTGAGAACTTGTAATTAAAAATAAAAGTAGCTAGATGCTAAAGAACCACAAAAACCGCTCCTATCAGGAGGACGTCTCCATGAGAACCGTCTTATCTGCCCCAAGTGTCTTTTCAGCTTGCGGATAAGATGATGACATTTTAAATTCCTGTGCAATTATGTATTGCCACATTATTAGGGCCTAGTTCGTAAGTCAATCTTAATGGTTTACTGATTCTCCTGGTGGTTCATTGAAGCGGCATCATCTGATGAAAGATTTGTGCAACTTTAGTGTTCATTCCAGTTTGAATTGACATGATACGCAACCTTTGTTTCAGAGTCAATTATTTTTGTCAGTAAGCGTAACCTCGATGTTTTGTAAAATTTCAAGACGGTGTTAATCATATTGGAATTCATAATATTTTGTTCAATGAAATAAATAATAGTTAATTTGTAGTAAACAGTAAAGGCAACAGGAACCGCTGAAGTTGGAACCGAATTAGCTTGCGAAGACTTCCGTACCATCTAGAGACGATAGTAATTTGTTTATAAACGTTATTTTATTTTTATTACTAGCGGCCCGTCCCGGCTTCGCACGGGTAGACATTTATTTTTTAAACATTTAGGTACAACGTAAACCTCTATCTCGGTCAGCGGCTTGATAAGTTTCTTAAGTAACTCCGTCAGCTGTTTTTAAGTTCTGGAACAATGTTGGACCTCGTACATGGTGGAGTAGTATCCTGAGGTAAAAACACTCAGAATGAACGCTGTACACTCTTCCCAATGCCGTATCATTTCTTATACCACGATTTCCACCTCTCCTGCACTCCGGCGCATTACGGCGGCGACGTAGCGGCGAATTATTTTATTTCAATTTTATTAAACTAAAAAAGATATGTCTATTTCTATTATTGATGACTCTCAGATGAATAATATGGTACAATTAAGAAACCTCCTTTTTTCAAGTCGGAAATAAATACTTCGTAACGTAACACTTATATTAGTTTCACCTGTTACTTGTAAATAGATACTACAACTGGGGTTATACTCATTTCCTCCTGACAACTGCGAAACTGTATATCTACGTTCGATGCAACACATACCTCTGGAATTTGTCCAGAGTGTGTCTAAGAACTTATATTTATGGAGTAGGCACTCTTTATAACAGTGACTGTTGGACTGGAAGGAACGATACTGCGGTATCTAGTGGCTGCCAATACGGATTTCATCGGGATCGCTCTACTGGTTGGCGATTTGCGACAGTGACATTGCGAAAGCCTCCGATCGGGTGTGGCACAAGAACTTCTTTCAAAGCTTTTTTCCTACGGGCTGCCCAAAAAACGCTGCAAATGGTATACCAGCTTCCTCCCAGACGCAACATCAAGGCCGTTATCGATGGTTCATGCTCTAACTCTAAGAACGCTAAGCCCGTAAACGCTGGTGTCCCACAAGGCAAGGTTCTTTTCCAACCTTGTTTCTTCTCCATGTCAATGATATGTTATATATACCATATGTTACATAAACCAAAGACATGTCGTTTTTATTTGGAAGTAATCTCATTTTTATTTGAGCATTGCATCTGGACCAGTATCAACTATGGCAACAATGAAAACACTATACGTAAGGTCAGTTATCTCGTGCGTAGCTAGCTATACCCGAGCGACAAATACTCAAGTCTCTCTACAGTGTTCTCTTGTGTCTTCTCGCAGTCACTTCTTCTGTGATTTCATTGGTTAAACGCTATGGAGACTTGACTCTGGAATAATTTAAGTGCCTTGCCTTGCTACGAATATAATTCGAAAAAGTTTTTGAAAAGAATTAACCTCTTGATAATAATAATTATGTTTTGGTTATATTACTTTAAAACCAATGAGTGTGTGTGTAGTTTACATCTGCGAATTGTATGTTACTTGAGTACTCGTAAATTAAATAATCACGGGCGATGACTTAAACAAAAGAAGAAACAAATAACAAGTTCTTATGCAATAAGGATAATGTAGCTAAAATACTAGAATTAATTTAATACAAAAGTTGACTTCTAAGTATTTTCCTAAATCATAAAGATTTTACCAAGGTTCATCAGAAGCAAGACATCATAATATAAATTTACGGTTTTTGTATGCATAAGGTTAGTACAGTCAACAAAGGACTAACCCCAGCGCCGTTTCTATTATTGCCTTAGATTACTTCCAAACCGGATAAAGATTATAGTAGATTCCAGAATATATATTTTAACAGACTTTAAAAGAAATTCGACAGTATATTTCTTTTTCATATACGTTACGCGATTTCTCCTTAATTCAAATTCAATACAAATTTAAAATTAATTTATTCCGTTATAATATTACATTTCTGTGGAATTGTCAATTCTTTTTTACCCTACCGTGCAGTGTATGACGTGGCAGCTAGTGAGAAACATTGCCAGAAAACTCAGTAGGAATCCTGTTTTTAAATATTTCTAACTAAACATAAAGTTACAATGTACTTAAATGTGTTAATTTAGAGCGACTCAATCCCAAGCCAGTCCATAGTTTGTGGACCTATTTGGATAATTCGAAATACTTTTAGAATGGTCTCATATAAATTTTGGTTTCACTCGGTTATCAAAGATTACACTGTGGTGCAGCGGCTAAGACAGTCGCCTCGCCACTTCGTGTCCCGGGAACGATTCCAGCGCAGGACAACAATTTGTGTGACCCATGAATAGTTGTTCTGAGTCTGTATGTACTTTGTGTCCGTCAATTATATATTAGTAAAGTACCTCGCGGAAAAGGAATTAATGGCACTAGTGCGGGCGGCCCAAAACATATTTTAGATATCTGAGTAACTGGACCGTCCGTTTTCGAATTGACGTTTTACTTAAAAGGTTGTTATATAACTGAAAATGGGCTTCGTTATGTTATGTTTATGTTAGAATTAAGGTGGATTTTATAACATATTTTGTCACATTAAAAAAATAAAAAGAGGTTTTTATTCACTTAGACTTAAAAAAAAAGCGCTTGTAAATAGTCAGAACATGTTTGTAGTAATATAGTTGTATACATTATTATTTCTAGTTACATAAATATTTAGGTAGACGGATTGTATGAAAACATTTATAAAGTTTATTTTATAATAGCAATTATAGTTAGCTAGCTTGTATTAAGTTATTGTCAAAGAGATTATGTTTAAGTTTAATTATCAAAATTTATAGTTTTAGCTATATTTTACTACATTTTGTCTGAATTATTTATTATTATGGCGGACCTTGTGTTAATAACGACGGTCGCGCTTTAATGCTACCATCGGATCCAATGCGCCCCAACTGAGAAGACCCAGCGATACAAACTCAGTGGGTTCATCTACTACCGGTTTCATAATAACCCAGTCCCACCTACATATGAGACTTACATCCTCAAATTAATAATAGGTACTTAAGTTGCTGACTGTACTAGTTTTTACTACGTTTCAAACGTACAACTTTTCGCCCCAGAAAAAGATATAAATTAATTATGTCTAGTTTTTTTGTAAACATTAGGAACTCCTTTTAAAGGTCTTAATTTTAGTTTATACGTTTTATAA
Source organism: Pseudoips prasinana (assembly GCA_951640165.1). Taxonomy (NCBI): domain Eukaryota; kingdom Metazoa; phylum Arthropoda; class Insecta; order Lepidoptera; family Nolidae; genus Pseudoips; species Pseudoips prasinana. Next base: position 15,938,239 of record OX621239.1, read on the forward strand.
GTTTGCAGCCTGTGGAAGTTTGTCTGCCTATGGCAGCGTTTCATCCAAACAGATGGATTTAGATCCCGGTTTTTTTAATCTAAACGCTATTGCAATATTTCATTTCTACGAAAATCCGTTCTAACCGATTTCAAAATGAAGGGAATTATCAATTTAACTGTTCGTTTTATTGTATGTATGATACAAGATTAATCTGCGTTGTGTGTGACCCGGTCGCAATAATTCTTTTTTAGTTGATAGGTAATAAATATTATGTATGGTCGTCCCAAATAAATTTTGTTCAATTGGTTATCATAAAGAAAAGTTGCAGTCGGTTTTTAACCCCCGACGCCAAAAGAGCACTTTTGAGTTTGAAGTCGATGTCTGTCTGTCTGTGTGTGTCTGTCTGTGGCGCTCAAATGGAGCTTCGTTGGGCCCCACCCTTAGTGGCGTCTCAGGACCGCCCGACAGCACGAAGATAGTGGATGGAAGGACATTGACGCCAAGAACCCTTCATCAGAGGACACGGCTAATCAGCTATGACCCCCCCCCCCCCCACAACATACCACGAGTATCCTCTCTCTTGGGATACAATCACAACGTCAGTCCCATTCTTTAACGGGACTCGTATTGATACTTCCGGTGGGGGGCAATAGTCCCGGAACGGAGTCCTCCGCACTCGTTGAGGGGGTACGAGAATGCCCTGCCCGTGCTCAAATGGAACAGATTTCAATTTTGGTTTTTTTGTTCGAAAATTGGAATAGTCGGTAGTGTTCTTCGCTATGTTTGATGAAAATCTATCCGCTAACTTCATTGGCCCCAACCAATCTCTGTAGAATATATAAAAACACTTTTCAAATGATGGAAAAATCGCGTAACATAATAATACAAGATGCAACATAAATAGTAGACTTAAGGAGCGTAACCTATGAAACAGAACTAATTCATCAAAATCAGGTGGCTACCGACCAAATCGCCGGTAATCGTGATCGTGATCGGCGTTTAAATAGATGAAGGTTAAAAATACTAAATCATTCGTTGTGACGTTATAAATTGACTGCACGTGTGGCGCAACGGCTAAGACAGTCGCCTCGCCACATCGTGTCCCAGGTTCGATTCTCGCGCTGGACAACTATTGGTGACCCATAAATAGTTGTACGGAGTCTGGATGTAATTTGTCTCCGTCTTATATGTTTGTAAAGTACCCTGGGACACAGGGAGTAGATATCCTAGTGCAGGCGTTGTATTTTAAAAAGTAAATAATAATAATAATTTAAAAAATGGTCAATTTTCAACGTTGAACCCGATTGATAACTAAATCCGAATAACTAAATCATTTTTTACCTTCATCTATTTGAATGCTGATCACGATCACTATAACCGGCGAATAGAGCGGTAACAGTTTGTGCAATACGAAAAACAAGTGCGCCCATACTAAATGCTGATCGTTATTTTTGTATGAAATGTTAATTTTATTTTATGTGCTTTGCATGTTGAAGTGGTTCAGTTGTTAAGTTCCATAGGCTAATTAAGCTCCTTAGCACGCGTCGACTACTTATCTTATACAATAAAAAAAACATAGAGTTAACTTGACAACTCCATCCGTTTTGAAATCAGTTAAAAATACAGTTATAATACGCTGAATAGAAATGTGTGTGACCCATAAATAGTTGTTTTATGTTTGGGTGTGCTTCATATCCTTTACAAGCCATGCATTTAAGGTTTTTTTTTTTTTTTTTTTTTTTATTATTTAAATGAGATGCCCGCACTAGGGTATTGAATCCCTGTCGCTGCGTACTTTACAAACATATCTTTGACGGGGACAAAGTACAGACGCCAGCACATCAAGCTACCCCAATCTGTCAAATTTTCCCAATTGAAAGTGAACCGTAAAAGAAATTTAACAGATTGGGGTGGGTGGATGTGCTGGCTCCTGTACATCCCAACTCAAAACTATATCTACTAACAAATATTGATGGGTCTCACAAATACTTGTTCTGCGCGCAATTCGAACTCGGGGCACGGACTGTCGAGGCGACTGTCTTAACCTCTGTGCTACATATGCAGTCAATTTTATTATAGCACTAACGCGATAAACCTATAAAACTAACAAGTACACTAACTTTCAAGAGTCAATGTATTCAAAAGTTGACGCCATATCAGTGGATACACTTGTACTACAAAAGACGACTTTACTGCGTACGTAATAAAGACAGTAACTAGTAGTACTAAGTTACTAACCGTAGTTTAGTCGTTTTGCCAAGACGTGACGTCAACTTTAATATGCCCAGATATCGGTACAAATCTTCACCACGGTGGCTGAACGAAACTGAAAGCGTTACTATCGTGCACGAATCTATAGTTACACCGAAAACGTATTTCAGCACAAACAATGTAGGAAATTAGATAATGCTATTGAATTCATAGCACAGAAAAAACGGACGTATAAGAAGTGATACAGCCTAGAAAAATCAAAAAAAGAAGAGAAACAAGGTCTCCGTGTTTACTTAAGTCGGCGATTGTCATTTTGTTTGGATATACAGGGTTTATGTAATCACTATCAATATTTGAATATAATAAAAATATAGTGATAATAATAATAACATTAATAATTTAATGTTGTGTTTCTGAGTGTGAGTAAGGTCGCCAAAGCTCATAGGGTTGCGGGTGAGGAGGGTCAGCAACAATTGTTTGCGGACTCTTTTCAAGGCCGGCAACGCACCCGCGACTTCTTGGTGTTGCGAGGGTCTATGGGTGGCGGTGATCACTTACCGTCAGGTGACCCACTTGATCGCCATCGCCATCTTATATATAAAAAAATCAATAGAAGTAGGTTATGAATTTGAATATGTATTGTGTTCTCTTTTTGTGTAAGGCGATCTTGCCGTTAGATGTTCCTATTTTGAAAATTATTTTTTTTATTAGATAGGGAATGCTTGCCAAATGGCCCCAAATAAACTTTGTTCAATTCGGTTAGTTTACAGAATAAATAAATTCGGTTCTATGTTTTTACCGATTTCAAAAGAGGTTATCAAATCAACTCCAGTGTATACATATATTTATTAATTATTTTTTAATCATTAGGAAATGGTTTGGTGCCATATACAATTTGTTCCAATCGGTTGTCTAAAATCTCGGTTTTATATTTCTTAAACATATTCATACTAAACTTTTTTTAATGACGTCGCCCGCCCGTAATGGTTAACAAGATTTAATGTGCTGTTTTTATTTGATAGCTATTAATGAAGAAGCTTCATCCATTTAGTTGTTGAGTATTTTTTTTAGTTACATCAATGAATTTCAATTGTTTCCTATATTTAAACTGTGTGAGTCGTCTGGTTTGGTGGTGCTTACCAGTAACCGTACTGTGTGATTCGTATACTGTGACCGCCGTTCGCGTGCATCCAATGTCGTTTTGTAGTGTCCATACTATCAGGCAAGTTGCGAATGCTATTATGTCATTAATGTTCTACTTCCAATGTGTTGTTCCAATTTGAGTGCAATGTTCTTTTTGTTTCTTTTCTTAGTTCAGTGGCGCCGATTCGAAAGGTCTATTGAGCTGCATCTTTTGATAGTTTTTGTTTGCTTTTTCTTTGTACCTTGTGTTAGTTTTAATGGATGCAGGTCATCTTGAGTAACCAATGTTTGTATGTGTGTTATACAGTAATTCTGTCATTATTTTCGTCATGTTATTGGCTAAATATTGATAAATAATTCATATAATAAAGTTTTTTTTTATTTTAAAAAGGATTTTTAATATGATCCATTTATGTTTTACTAACATTTTTTTTAATTTAGCTTTTAATCTTAATTAATGTGTTATTTTGTAATGGTTTCAATTTTAGTTTATTGTCTACTTATCTTTATACTTAATTTCGATATTTTGCTGGTATTTCTCTTACGGTGTAACCCGTGTAACACTAAGACCTACTAATGTTAACTTCTATATGGAAATATTTTCACCAAACTGGCGTTACTGTTAAACATAGTCATAATTGGTGAGTACCCTCCACACAACTCCTCACTACTTATAAAAGTAGTACTATTATGAGAATTAAGTAGTGCCAGCTACGACGATATTCTTATTATGTAGAGATAAATATTGCCGATGGTGCACAGACACCCTTATTCTACCGATGAGATACATTTAAAAATGAATGAGTTTGAAAGCAATCAATGGGTTGTTCTTATCTATATTAACTACAACCAAACTACCTAAAAATATACTATTGACCTAATTTTAAGCCTCGGTTGGTAATAATGGGGATTTAGTTTCAGGATTTTCAACGGTACAAATTCATAAAAACTAAAAATTGTCGTTTTTTTTGTGGGAAGATACAGCAAAACTTTTAACATTTATCTACAGTGATTTATTGGTTGTTGTGAGGACTTGTATTATTCCATCTGGTAACCCTGACCTCGCAAAAGCAGTGTTTCATTTTCATCAGCGCTAACAAAAACTGATTACAACACAGATTGGGAGCAACGTGTGACAATATTGCAAGGTTTCACTGCGTGGGAGAGTGCAGTCATTTCTTATCGGACACTTTCGCTAACAGTATAGTCTGGTACACGTATTGTATGTACGATCACCGCCAGAATTAACTTTACAAAGAGTTTTCTAATAAAACAATGCTTATATCAAAGACTAGCAGTGCCCGCGGACTTCGTTCCCCATTATAAATATTTTTGTCCCTGCCCGTTCTTTCATAGCCTATGACACTCCACAATAAGGTGGCTTTCTATTGGTGAAATAATTTTGAAAATCGGTTCAGTAGATGCAGGGATTACCCCTTACGACGTCACAAACTGACAAACGTTACCCCTTTATAATATTAGTATAGGCTAGTTGTGCCCGCGGCTTCGTCCGCAAATAATTTAATGACTGTTGTGATGTTACATCAGAATATCTCTAATATTTTGTCTCTTGTAGCAAACTTATAAAATCTTCACATAAACCTTACATATTTCCATACAAACTTTCATGCCCTATTCCCTATTGTTGTTTTACAACCTTGAGGGTAAAATTTTTACAAACTTTGAATGTCATATTTATTTAAATACATCGAAACCACCGTTTAAAAAATAGTAGTTTCAAGCTTCTAGGAGGAGTTCATAATGAAGTCATTAACAGCCTTCGGCTGAATAGACTTTGACATAATATGTTCATGATAAAATAAATAAATAAAATAAAAAAGATTTTTATTCACGTAGACTTTAAAAAAGCGCATGTAAATAGTCAAAACATGTTTGTAGTAATACAGTTATTATTTCTGGTTACTTATTACAGATATTTAGGTTAAAACATTTATACAATTTATATTTGTTTTTATAATAAGTATATGCATCTAAAAAAATCTATAAAGTAACATTATTTACATCATTATTTTTAGAATTAGTTGAGTAAAGTATAAATGGTGTTCAACCAAGCAACCAATCGTTTTTGTCCTTTAAATAAACATTTAGAGTGAAATAGGCTTTTTTCGTTGAAATATTTTGACCTCTGATTTAAATTTACCGTAGGGCAGTCTCCGTTTGTCCATCAAATGTACCATCATAATAACATGTAAATTAGACACATGTACACAAAGATACTTTACTGCCCGTTCTCCGGTAGATATTTCCGCTCATGACATGGGGTGAGAATATTAGTCACCATCACCACATAACAGTCATATTACTTACTTCACGCTTTTAATTCTAATCGTGAGGAAATGCTGAGTTATCATGAAACTATTAAGTTACTTCCATAATACATTTGAGTGTATAGAAATGGCTGCCAATAACGCAATGATTGAACTATTCTTACACGTAACACTCGCATCTGCGTAAGGATCGGAAAGTTTATATATATGGATACGATAATGAACATATTTGCCTAAGGTCTTTCGATGCTTCTTAGCTTAGACGAATTGATAGATTTTAATAAACGGTAGTGTAGTTAGAATTGTATGTATGGCAAAAATCGAATGAAACGTCATTTAATTTTATTAAAAACAGTACATTCATGATTCACCTCATGCTAGAAAAAACGAGTGATATATAAGTAAAAAACAATATTTTAGTCCACCGGCTAGCTACAACCATAGCGAGTATAGGTGTGTATAAAGTTCAAGACAACGTTGATATGTCTGTTTTTCTTTTGCTCTTTCACATCTTCACTTATTTCTACTTTTGGATTCTTTTCCTACTTAGAGCTACAATCGTTTGTCACAGGGCCCTTAATAGGAATAAAAACATAACTTTACCTAGATACATTTTTATATCATCTGACTAGTATCCTCTTTACCTTATATATTACTTTGCGGAATAAGAACATATAGTTTAAGGAGTGTATTTAATTCATTTATTAACCAATATACTAATTTTTACATTCTATAATCGGCAAAATATTTTTTACAAGTAAATTAAAACTCGTTTCAGAATTTGAAGACCCTGCAGAGTAAACCAAGCGGTTTACACTACAGCGTTTTCTACCTCCGGTTTAAATATGTATTAGCATCAATCACCGCGGCATCGGTACTCCAGTACTGCACCCATTGCAATATCCGATGGCGAGTCAAAGTAATTGTTGCACTAAATCCACCATGAAGTTCTCGGCTATTGTAACTGACCTCCAAACTCAGCGTCATTTGATTGCAAGTTGCCATTTTCTCTATTTTCTCGCCATATTGCAAGTTCACTGATCTAATCTAACCGCAAAACAATAACAAAATTGTCCAAAAGAAATCTCAATTATAAGATAAATTGAATTACATAAGTATTGTAAATATTAGATGGGTGAAATTTGTTACAGTTTAATGCCTCAAGAGATAAAGGGCTTATGTTCCTATAATGGTAATGCCACTTGTTATTAGTCATTATTGTTATTTTTATATTTCAGAATAATAGATTAAAAACAAAAATATGGCTAATGGATTACATTTCAAAGAGCTTTAATTGTCTGGCTTTTTTGTTCACAGTCCAAATTAGCTGCACAAAATAGTTGTTAAATCATAAAAAAAATCAATAACAAGACATTTTTCTGGATATATAAATCTTGAAGTTGGGATCTATAGGATTATTTTTAGCAGCATAAATTAATAAATAAATGTTAATAGCATTAAAGACCGAAACCGCTACACAAAGATAACAACTAAAACCCTTAAATAAATTCATTCAAATAGAAACGAATTGCTGTCAACCAAAGGTTTCGCATAGATTTTAGTAAAAATACAACTTTCAAAGGGAATTAAGCCCTATCTCGGGTCTAAAACATGCACTACATCCCTGTTATCACTTTTCGCTTACGGCTTCTACTAATTCAATCCTTGCGATTCATTAAAATATTTTAGATATGTACCCAATATTTATTAGCTCACTTATTTAATATAATCAAATCAAATAATGTAGCATATTTAAATACTAAATAATATTATAACAATTGCAATTAGGGTTGCCAACTATACTGTTTTGAACAGTATTATACTGTTTTTCACTTGTACTTTTTACTGTTGAACTAAAATAAAGTATAAAAAATACTGTTTACATTTATTTAGTCAGAGGGCGTGTACTGCTCAGGGCAGAGCAGCCACAAAGATTGTAAATTAGTAAGTTGTGCAAGAAGCTCTAAAATATGTATTTAAAACAATAAATAATATACTGGTAATTTTTCTAAAATACTAAATAAAATAAAATAAAAAAGGTTCTTATTCGCGTAGACTTTAAAAAAAGCGCTTGTAAATAGTCAGAACATGTTTGTAGTAATATATTAGTTGTATACATTATTATTTCTAGTAACATAGATATTTAGGTACACATTGTATGAAAACATTTATATAATTTATTTTATTATAGCATTGATATTTAGCTAGCTCGTATCAAGTTATTGTCAAGAGATTATGTTAAATTATCTAGTTTAAGTCTAATATTTTTTTTTACTGTTTAATATTCTGCATAGATCTAAATATACTCTATTTCTAGTTTTAAAAAAGTTGGCATCCCTAATTGCAATACGTTGTTCATATTATACTGCACATTTAAATAATATCTGGGAGTGCAGAAGATGCAGCTTCCTTGGCACCGTTGCATACATCGGCAATGCTTAGAGAATGTTGCTGTTATTAGATAGGTTGTTAACCTCATAGTTTAGTTGTTAACAGCTATTCTATTGTTAGATATAAATTATATAAGAACCCGCTTAACATACATTTAAAGCACCGCATTAATTGGACAAGCATGTTCTTGATCCTCGAGTCTATCTCAATGGAAATTTACAACGATACGAAAACATACTGTGCACTTTGGAAATATACAAATTTATTTACAATATAAGATAAGTTAAATGTGTTGATGCCTAAGATGTGTCAATATGTGTTGTGCACCAACCAACCAACTATTTGTATTCCAAATAAATGGACTCGTTTAAAAACTACGGGTTTTAAGTTTTGCTTGCTTTATTGCATTCATGTGTTACGGTAGGTTTTAATGTACAAAATTTGTGTCAAACATGAACCCTGTTAGGGTGTTGCAAATACATTTAGGTATAACAATCTTAGTATAATAATTTAAATAAATGTCAAATCATTTTTATATCTCATTTCAAATTGTAATGATATCATATTACTATTTTATATTTGTCCTCGAAAAACTCTTTTAGGCTGTAATAAGATTATTCAATAAGAAATTTGTAAAATTTTGCTTTATGTATTATAATTGTAATTACAATTGAACTAAGTGAAAACGTCCAATCATTTAATTAGAATAATAATAAAAAAAAAACATTTTTATTTCGGCGCGTAATCATGGCAGCCGAAAGCCGCTCACAGCTGGATAAAGTTTTCAGCCAGGGATCGCAACATTCTCCAGCGGCTTTCCGTGACCCTTGCCAATCCGTTGGACTTCACATTTTTGTCACACTTCATAGATTACTTGATGTATGTTCAGTTTTGCTTATTTTCCCGCGTCTCTAACATATTTTAATGAGCGGTATAAATATAAATGAGTGTGGGAATCGAACCCACAAAGCGCGGGGTTTCCGGTCACATGTGCGTTAACAGCTACGCTACCGCACCGTGGCTTTCAGACTCCAATGTATAAAATCCATTCGACACTCCAATAATTTTACCTAATGATGTTGGGCGCATTAGTTTTAATTTCAGTTTTTTTTTATAATAATATCCAGGGACATTATTCATCCACAACCATCTGATCCTAAATTAAACAGAGCTTGTACTATGGAATTCAGTTAACTGATATCTACATACATACACTACTTTCTTTTGTTAATACATACTTATATAGATAATTACACCCATACACAGGACAAACATCCATGTTCATGCGCACAAATATCTGTCCTGGGTGGGAATCGAACCCATGACCTGCGGCGCGAAAGGCAAGCATCTAGCAACCACGTCATTTTAAGTGCTTTCATACATAAGTAAGCTCGAAAGAGAATAATTAAAATATATATTTCTTTAGATATATTTTTTGTCCTCGGTAGGAATCGAACCCACGACCTGCGTAAGTGGCAAGCATTTACCAACGACGTCAACTGGCCTGTCATAATGTACAAGAGTACGCCGTCTTAATGTAGAAAAGTTATTGGTGGACGATTGGCTCAGTAATTAAGTCATGAAATTTAGAAACGAACGAATAAACAACACCTTAGGAATTATAACATAATACATATCCTGCGCACTCGATTGCTATTCATTTAATACATAAGTATTATTATTGGGTATAGTAATGCAGGTGAACGGAAGTCAAGTCCTAAAACCGGAATTAAATTGATCATAACAAACCGGAAGTAACGTAACAGGCCATAACAATACTATAAGAGCCAAAGCAACCATAATGCAGCCTTATCTTTGGGGGGAAAGTGTGTGCGTTGCAAGGGTTTTTGATATGGTAGCGAAACTGTAATAATAATGTTGTACACACGGCTACATATCAAGCTATACATTTCCAATATAAGCTGACCTCTCATTGTATGGAAATCCTATACAAAGCGAGATCAGGTTATACTGGAATGTATAGCTTGATATGTAGCCATGTGTACCTAACTACATCCTGCCCACTGTCATATCGGCATACATTATATTATCTTAAGTCAGGTATGTGATTAAACAAATAGCTTTTAGTGGACTTAATGTAAACTTAACTTGGAGATATCTTTTATCAAACTTTCTGATTATATGCAAATGTTGCAACTTGACATAACCAAATATCATTTGCAATAGCAAGTCCAAAGAATTATATATTTTAATTATTCTCTTTCGAGCTTACTTATGTATGAGAGCACTTAAAATGGCGTGGTTGCTAGATGCTTGCCTTTCACGCCGGAGGTCGTGGGTTCGATTCCCACCCAGGACAGATATTTGTGTGCAGGAACATGTCTGTTTGTCCTGAGTCTGGGTGTAATTATTTATATAAGTATGTATTTATATTAGAGAAGTAATATATGTATCATATTAGTTATCATAGATGGCACAGATGGCCATATGTGATTAATGTCATGGGATATTATACGATTATTATATGTACTGACTAAAAGTTTGCAGAACGGCGCGGCGCGTTTTTGCCACCCGCAATATAATATGTGCACCGAAAGACAACAAAACAAGGCGAAAAGGGGACGACATGTCAGTAGTACTATATTTAAGAATCGTTATAAGTATTGACCACGACATTCTTAAGTATGAAGCGACAGTATCGTGTCGTTAATATAACAATCCACTTGTTACACAGCCGCCTTAATGCACCAAATACATCCATAAGGAGAACCAGGAAAGTCAATTTAAATAGATTAATAATGTAAATAAACAAAATAAATGACATTACATGACAAAACATTTACATCGGCAACAATTTTCCGTATAGGACTCATCTTTCCTTGTTGAACAGTAACAACTGAGATTATCTTCTCGTCCGATAATCACTGCAATTAAATAACAATGTTCATTAATAAAACATCAGTTTGTATGAATTATGCATTGCGTATCTTCTGTGACATTATAATAGAGTCACTAAAGCACGGTCACTTCGCCACTTCGTATCCTAGGTTCGATAACCGCGCAGTACAAGTATTTGTGTGACCCGTAAATAGTTGACAGCATTCTAGCAGACCGACAAACATGCAACCTGACGCCGCGTTAGACATGTAACCAATTGCAATCTCATATGGATGTCTTTTAAACAAATTTTGATTAATTTAAGATAAAATATTATAAGCTATCGCTGCACCGTTGTGACCAGAACTTATACCCACCATAACTAATTAATAACTACTAATTATACAAGTGAAAACCTCGGAGATGGCAATGAGAAATAAACTGTAGTAAGACAGTTAAAAAATGCAAAACGTGAGATAAAATGAAACTGCTATATCTGTGTTTTGTATGGTATGAAACAAATGTCATGTCTTACAAATAAAATACTTTTAAAATATAAATAAGTACTAAAAAATAAGATAAAACGAAGTAAACGTGTGTTTGACATTTGTTTCAATAACTGATATCTTCCTAACAAATACATTATGTTATCTACATCCTCCTAATAGTATATATACATATTTGACTGCACTTGTGGTGCAGCGGCTAAGACAGTCGCCTCGCCGCTTCTTGTCCCGGGTTCGATTCTCACGCCAGACAAATATTTGTATGACCCAAGAATAGTTGCTCGGAGTGTAATTTATGTCTGTCTATTATATGTTTGTAAAGTACCTCGCGCCACCGGGACATGACTGCCTAGTGCGAGCGTTATCTTTAAAAAAAAATGTATAAGTTGTGTCCATGTATAGATGTTTCTTATCCAATTACGCATATACGATGAATAGATTTGAATTCTATATTCATATTATTATAAAAAAAATCCTTTCTGCTAATTATGCCAACAAATACCCAAATGCCTTTTCTTTACTCCTGGTCCATTCAACGGTTGCCTGGAAGAGATCGCACTTAGCGATAAGGCCGCCATTTGTACAATCTTAACATACTCAAAGTTCCTATTATATGTATTATTTTTTGGTGTACAATAAAGAGTTACTTACTTACTTATTATATAGTCAAGATTTATATCTTACTAGCTGCTCCCCGCTGTTACTCGCAATTCAGTTATGTTGTAGCCTATGTGTTAATAACGGGTATAAAATAGCTCCATTCCAAATTTCATTCAAATCTCTTCAGCTGTTTTGGGAAATTACAGTTAAATAACAAACATTCAAACTATCACATGTTAAGTATTAGTAGACACTAGTTTTTTACCAGCGTTAAACTTTATAAAGTATAGTTTAGACGTGAAAACGTAACAAACATACACAGTACACACTCATAAACTTTCGCCTTTGAATATTAGTGTGATTTACGTTTAACTTATATACTTCTTTTATTTTCGTAACATCCAATGAACGAAACCATTTCATTCATCCCAATTTTCACGTAAAGCCTGAAGCTAAAGGTGTAAACACATATTTAACTAAAATTGCTAATCATCATCATCATTATTTGAGCTGAAAGAAGTCCACTGCTAGACAGGCCTCCCCCAAGAATTATATTGAGGACTAGCTGGTGCCCGCGACTTCGTCCGCGACAATTTTGAATGATGACCAGTATAACTACTTACTTCTAGCTTAATCTAAAAAAATTAACTTATAAAAGAAATAAGCAATATAAATTTAAGAAAACCTAACCTATAAATAGCCTAGCTATGAAATAAACTTAAGACTGCTAATGTTATTTAAAAAATTTACCCGATGTCATCTTTAAGTAAAGTCAGTAAGTCAAATAAAGTAAAATAATAATCAACGATGCATTAATCACAAAGGTTACTCCCATTAGATTAGGTTGACCCGACCTCTTAGTAATATCAATGCAAAATTTGAAGTTAATCCATGCAGTACTTTTTGAGTTTAGCCCGGACATACGTTCAGACAAACAGACAATAATTCAAAAAACTATATTTTTGGTTTCGATGTCGTTTGTAGATCACGCCCCAAGTATCCTTTTAAAAAAATATTCAATGTACAGTTTTGACTTCCTACGATTTTATTATATGTATAGATAAGATCACAGCTCCTCCCCCGTAGGTGAAAGCGTGATAATATGTAGCCTATAATAATATGTTGACCCGACCTCTTAGTAATATTAATGCAAAATTTGAAGTTAATCCATGCAGTACTTTTTGAGTTTAGCCCGGACATACATACAGACAAACAGACAAAAATTCTAAAAATTATATTTTTGGTTTCGATATGGATAGTAGATCACGCCCCAAGTATCCTTTTAAAAAAATATTCAATGTACAGTTTTGACTTTCCTACGATTTTATTATATGTATAGATATACCATAATTGCCACGCTTAAGACGGGTTGGCGATCGCAGTACGATGGTCATAGTACTTAGAAGGAAGCTGCCCGTCCTCTGGTAGATATTCTCTCGACGACATCTACACTCCCCACGGGATGAGATGGGATGATGGTATTCTGATATTCGCGGCCGTTACCACACAGCATTAGTATTGCTAATGTGGGGCATTAATATTAGTTTCCCTGTCGATACTCATTAGGCTGATCAACTTCCGAAGACGTGACATGTCGCGACGTAAAAATAAGTAAGTGATACCTAGACTTGCCTTGGTTTACCGTTTGCATCGTGCCTACTAAGTTAAAATCATAGACAATGCTATATAATATGCAGGGAGCATTTAGCTTTAGTCAGATAGAGATATTTAGAGTGAGTAATCAGATTGAGTATGTTATTTGAAATGTGTTTGATTTATAGAAAAGCATTGGGTTTCCCAAACCTATTTATTTGCTAGCATACAATTGTTAAGGGCCATGAAAAGGTAGAATGTGTGCAATACACTTTTCTTTTGTACATAAAATGTTATAATAAATGTTTAAAATAGAAAACACATGCAATAGATAAAGAACATACTTATAAAAATAAAGATTTGGGCTACAATTTGCTATAAAACAATGTACATACTTGTTAGCAGTTTGTAGCCTTTTTTAGTAAAAAACTGACAGACAGTAAACTTAGAAAAAAATAAGATGTTTTCTTCCGTAGCTGCTGCAATTGAGAGCTAACTGTTACTACTATTATTGAGATGGAAGCGCGACGTTAATTTAAGCATTGTGTTCATGTATCTCGGCCACCGCCACTATCCAGTAAACATGTATTGTAAGGATAATAGAAGTGCATTTAACGCTAAACCCCTTTTTAGTGAACGGTACTTGTAAAAACAAGAGATTATTTTATATACCTATGTAGTTGCACGTTCTAAGAACTATACAACATATTTTCCTCACATGTGATCTGTCGCAGTTGAGGAAAAATATGCCGTGTTGAAAATCTATGATTTAGGCGTAAGATTTCTTTAACAGAGCGTGTACCCTGAAGGTTTTTGCTGATACTTATGGGCTTCGTAGTTTTAACCTTTAGCATTTTGTTTTCTCTTACATCTATCACTACCTACCCCGGATTGGCAGATGTTGCTGGTTCGAAACTCGCCGGCCGATTAAATTTACGATTTCCCATTGTTGAGATTTGATTTACGCTTTACATTGCGAATAATGCAAAAAATTACATTAGACTTAGTATTCGAACTTCGAACTATTGACCTGACATATCATGAACAGTTCGCATTTCCTGAGGTTACCCTATCAGTTCCGTTCAAGCGAAAAACGTGTCAAGTAGAACCTCGCAGGGCTCGTGAGATAGGAAACGTGTTGCCTGTGTTTACGTTGTTATGCCGCCGCGTGTGCATCCGTTATGCAAGGACGTTGCGCCTTTAGGGATGACACATTTTTTGTTTTGTTTATGGAAGGCGATTTGTTCTTCTTTTTTATTTTTTTATTTTATGTAGGTACAGACAAAAAAATGAAAAGTAAGTAATACAACATTAAAGAGTAGTACAAAAGTACTGCTACTTTGTTTACCTACAACAAAAATAATATAATAATAATATCTTGGACAATGTCACAAAGATCATCCTAACCCCAAACTAAGCAAAGCTTGTACTATGGGTACCAGGCGACGATATTCATTCTTAAATAGATAGATAAATACTTATATACAAAGAAAACATTCTTTATTCTTTATTCTTTATTGCACACAGAAACATACATTTAAATAAAATTTTACAAAGAAAAGCCATGTAGGAGGCGAGCTTAATTCATCAAACATCCATGACTATGAAACAAATATTCGTGCTCATCACACAAATATTTGCACTTACCGGGATTCGAAACCAGGACCACCAGCTTCGTAGGCAGGAGCACTACCAACTAGGCTACGGTGACCGAATATTACACTAAACTGTGAGATATTTACAAAAAGTTGTAATTTCCAAAACGGAATACTGAACCTCAAACTCAACCTTAACCTCAAACAAACTCACCACTTCTGTTGCTCAAAAATTGCGATCCAGTAGCAGCTTAAGTAGAAGCAATAGTAATATGTTAAATAAAAATGCTATGTATATTATATATTTCATTATTTTGATAGTAAAATAACATAAAGAACAAACTATAAGTAAGTAAGTAAATTACATTTAAGTCATCGTCTGCGTGTAGGATGAGAAAAACTTGTGGCAATACCTCGTTGTGTAGCCAAGATATTGCAATCACTGAATAACATTCGTCAAAATCATATGCCTTAAATATAAGCAATTTTAAGAAAAAATTGCAAGCAAATGACAAAATTATGTAATAGAAGCAAGAAAAAAATATCAAGTATTTCTAAATACATACATATTATACCCAGACACAGAACAAATACCTAATCATGCAAAGATTTGTCCTGGGTGGAAATCGACACCACAACCTCTGGCACAGTAAGAGATGGGGCGATGGACCGTCAGTTTTAAGTGATATTCCAATACGCACGCTAACTTTCTGAACTTTCAAAACTCATTAAAGGCACGTTACATTTTTCCATTAATTATGAAATAATAAAACAAGAAAGAAAAAATTAAATTAAAATATAATAATTTTAGAAGCAATCTTTTTAATCCTGTCGAAATCATCAGCCAGTGAGATTCAGACATCACATAGTTATTTCTGAAGTGCGTACTATGATAAATATGCTCAGTTCAATTTTGTAAGCTTCATCTAATGCACCTGCATTAAAAGCTGTTGTTATCACAATTAGTGTACAATGTACGTAATGACCATAAAAATATCAAAATTTTGAACATCACAGAATATTGAAGTTGTAAAATGGCGGAAGTACATTTTTAGAAAATGAACTAATTTATTTTCTAGTCATGTAAAGTATCTTTTACTTCGGTTTAGGCTTAAACCGAGTTTCATATAATCTAAGCGTTATATTTTATTAGACTTGAGTAATTCATAGTGAGCTTCCGAAGTAACTGTAGGTATGTTAATAACCAAATTCTGAACAAAGTAGATACATTATGTATATCATTTCATTAAAAAGAACAATATTTGTTCTGGAAATAGGCTAACGAGTAATCGTTGAGACAACCCTAAAATCTAAACCGCACTCAGCTCAGCTACTCGGTGAGATTGGCAAAACGATTGAGGTTTCGTGTATTACGTATAGATATATAACTATTGTGTAAGTTCTCTGCATTTGTTATGTGCCTTATTGTCGCGTGCCACTTCCGATATTTGAAATTAAAGCAATGTGTATAATATATCTGTCAGACAACTAAATGTGGTGTATCAGTGATGTTGGGAGAATGTAGGAACTAATGTGTTCAGTATATAAATTATAAAACCGGCTATTCGAATATCGAATAACTAGCACGTACAAACACACTCATATATAACAGAAATATACAATGAGAGACAGAGAGAGAGAGAGAAAGTTGTATTTCAGTCTCCAACCAGTCGGGCAGCAGCGCCACCTGTGTACTAGCTACCACCTAACTGCGGTCGCCAACTCGCATTCCAAGGGCGGTGACTAAGGCAAACCACTTCAAAGGGCATTATATAAACCTTTAGAGGAAGACTATGTCCAGCAATGACAAGACAGGCTGACGATGCTGATCTATCTACACATTTAAAACTGGAAGAGCTTATTGTAATGAGTGGAATTTCCAACCACATGTAATCGACCATAAAGGCGCCGTCGAACTATCAAATAACAACGCTAGAACACTTAAGCTGTGAGTACAAATCTCAGGTAAAATATTGTAGGGAGAAAACGTTGTATTAAAAATGAAGAGTGATTTATGTTTCATACAAATTTCGCAATTTATGGTCGTGACCGCACGCTCGGCTGCTCACCCGTACCTACCTACTCTATTTTCAAGAATACTTATGTTATGACATAAATATTCTTAAATAATATATTAAAATGTTAATTTAAAAAAAGTACGAAATAAAACATGGGATATGTCTAACATTGCATTCTTTTACATTAAAATAATTTTCTACCTCTATTTCAATTCCCACCACATTTATGTTACACGTTGTACATATATGTCCTGGCCTACACGTGGTGTTATCTAACATGTGTAGCACTAAACGGTATAAAACAATACACGGCTCAATAAACTCCATTCATCATTCATAGCATACGACACATGAAACTTAAGTAGCTACCATGAATAATAAGTGCAAAATTTTGAATAAAAAATATCAGTCAAGACAGAATCGGACAATAAATAAAACTCCTATAAAATAAGAGTCAAATTTTTACCGGTAAAAAACTTGATATGTATTTAAATACTAGATTTTATCAGTAGTATTAGGTTATAGTAGAAAGACAGATTATAATGACATATGTATACCTAGGTAGTCAGTTTTACGATTTAACGCCCTCGATTTTTATTTAATAAAGAAATAAAGGTGCTAGAACTATCTTTTAACTTAATAATTATTTAAACTAATTTTCTTTAATTGTTTTAAAAAGTTTTCTAAAATATGAATACTAATAATTTAGAAAATTTGTTCAATTAAAAATCTTATTAATTAAATAAATTGTAAGATAACGATAAATCTCAGAAAAAGAATTGAATAAAGTTAAGAAGCATGGTGTAAAATGGAATGTCGTGTCGTCGTAAAAATAAGTTTAGCTGAATTCTTAGTTTAATTTCATTTCTATATCAAAATATTTCTATATAACAATTCAGTTCAAGTGAGGACTCAGGTAATATAGTAAAATAAACATACAAAATAAGTTACCTGCGCCAGAAGGGCTTCAAACTTTGACTTCAGACCTTGCATGGGGAGTGGGAGCTTTTAGGGGCGTTTTGTGCAACAAACGCGAATAAGCGATGCTGTTCATACAATTTATTTTCATAATACAAGTGAAGACAGTTCTAACAATATTTTAGCCCAGTTGAGGACGTAAGCTAAGTGCAAATTCGCTTGTTTTACCGAGTTAGGGTTCTAGCACAAACTACGACTATACCGAACAGTCAAAAGACGGATGCAAGTGGTCTATTAATGTTTCAGGGTAGACCTCTTGAATCTAAGAGTTTGAGGATGATTCAGGTATGTAACATATGGACCATGGCATATGGGCAGATGGTTAACTCCTCTACTTTTACAAGCTACTCGTTACACGAGATATAATTGAAGTTATGGTACATGAGACAAATTTTTATGCTGTGTAGGAACTCATTAAAGAAGATTTATAAGTGTAAAATCAAACTCAAGACTACATTTTTGGAAACCTGTAGATATTCCTGAAATGTACAAATTTCTCGCTCTACTGGGATGGATGGTCTATTACAATGGACCGAGCATACGAGATTACTGGCGTAAACATAGGCTGTATAACCTCCATGGTTATTTTTAGTTCCGAAGTAAGGGACCCTAAAAAGAACAAACACTTAGGTATCTACCTATATTTCGGTCAGACAACATATGATCACTGAATCAGTAAATCAGTTAACTGTTTATGTATATCAACAGTCATTGTTTACAAGGCCAATGACCGATCTTGTCGAAATATGAATGATGGCATTTAGTGACTATTGTAATTTTATCTTGATAATAACGGACTTTCTAGGATAAAAAAATGGGAGCATTGATAAAGGATCCACCGTTAGATACTTGCGTATGGTATTTTTTTACTGACTCATTGTCTTTTTTTACCATGACCTTTACAGTTACTCTAGGATACTTTCACTGCCTTACCGGTCAATAGAAAAGAGCGGGGGTTAAGCCATCTAGCAAAAAGTCAGCTAGGCATACAATGGATAAAAATCTAAAAGGCATTTTCTCATAACGTGTTCTGCGTAGTTGACAGCGATGTATATCACGACCGTGGGGTAGAAGTCGTCCCGAATATCTACCAGAGAACTAATGAAGGCGATTTTGTGTATTATGAGCACTATACAACGGTCACCAATCCATCTGCAAATCGTGGCTATTGGGGTATATCTCCTCAAATGCTGTACACAATTCCATTGTGGAGATCTTTGGTGAGATCTTTGTGCAGCAGTAAACGTCTTTTAGCTACTATGATGTTCATTTAGCAAGTTACTGCACCTCTAGTTATGACCGATCTGTTCGATTATGAATAATTTTGTTTTTTTTTTATAATATTCTGTGACATTTTTTACACACTACCATCTGATCCCAAACTAAGCAGAGCTTGTGCTATGGAAACCAGATAACTGATATACTACATAAACTACTTTTCTTGTGTAAATACATACTTATATAGATAAATTACACCCAGACTCAGGACAAACAGATATTTTCATGCACACAAATATCTGTCCTGAGTGCGAATTGAACTCACGACCTCCGCGGCTCCGGCGTGAAAAGCAAGCATTTGCCAACGTGGTTGGCAGATGACAGGACAATTATTTTCAGCGAATCGAACTGTACCTGAATGTTTAAAGACCCATTCAATAGGACAACACATAATGACTGGCATTACGTCAAGATGATAATCGAAGTTGATTGATGGATGACAGAGATCAATAACTCTTGAACTCGCGGATAATAGAGTCATCGTCACCATTCATAACGGAGCTGCCATGTATGATTTTTTGCTTGTTCGCTAACAAAGCATATCAAATGACTGTTATAATATTATGGCATCGTAACTTGACATCATCTGCTGTGCATATTAATATGGAGTTGATATTATTAGGGTGATCCCGAGTTTGTCTCGCTGAAGTGGATAATATAAACCTCAATTTATTGCAAAACGTTGCATTGAAATAAATTTTGCTTCTGATAATGGAGGTATCTGATTAGTCATATAGCTTGGACAAAAAAAAATGTTTTAATTGCCTATTAAGATCTGTTATTGTAAATCTGGTAAACAATATTAAGTACGCGGTACAGCAACGCCATGTATCCTCAATTCAACCACTGAATTGCTCTAGCTAGAGCAACCAATAGATTTCAGCTACTACCTAGAATAAATTTAACGTAGGTATATGTAGTTAGTAATCAAGCACTTTGCCTAAAGTAGGTTATGTTAATTTTAGTTACAGTAGCACTATTGATGACCACAGACTGCATATTTCATAGGATCTAGGCTACTGAGCTGTATTATTGAGTCTTAACTGTATCCTCAAAGAGGTGCAAAACTATTATATATGGGTCTCTCAAATATTAGTCCCGTACGTGGATCCGACCCGAAACACTGCGTCACACGTACAGTCATTTGTTTTTTGACATTTATCTATATAAATAAAAAGACAAGTCCTGACTGACTGACTGACTCAGCAACGCCCAGCCCTAACCCTTGGACCTAGAAAGCTGAAATTTTGCACAGATGTTTTCTTTATAATGTAGACAAGGAATAAGGAAGGATCTTTCGAAATTCAACCCCTAAGGGGGTAAAACGGGGGTGCAAAGTTAGTATGAAACTTTGCCGTTTTTGAAGTAAGAGGCATGAAAATTAGTATGTGGCCTTTAAGTTAAAAATTAAAAATATATGTTTCAGAATTTTCGAAAATTCCACCCCGAATTTTTCATACAAACTAACATAGGGGATGTAAGTTTGTATAAAAAATGTGGTTTTTTTTTAAGTTAAACGCATAAAATTGGACTTTGGCCTTTAAGTTAAAAATTAAAAATATATATTTCTTGTATGAAAATCTGTCCTTTTTTGGAGTTAAACGCATGAAAATTCGTGTTTCAGTTAAAAATAAAGCAATAAGTACATGTTTTTAAATCAAAATTCAGGGAATAATTTGTTGTTAAAAAACGGTAATCCAAAACTGATTCAATAGATCGACACCAACAATTTACGCCAACATGAATTTTAGATAAATTCGTTTTTATTTTTTATTTGTAACTTATTTTTTTTTTGTTTAATTTTTATAACAAAATATAAAACATCATTTTAATCAAATTGTGATAAAATCGAATTTACCTATAATTCGAGTTAGCGTAGTAGAAATTGTTGGTGTCGAGATGATCCCACCCAAAAAATATCATCTTAATTTTACTGCCCTACAACTTCACAATTTTGTAACTAGATGGCGTTAATATCGTTTCATATCGCGGAACCTATTTCGCATATAGGCTAAAATAAATAAATTCTTGAAATAAAAGGTAGTCCAAAACTAAATCAATAGATGATCGCCTAAATCTCACCCAAAAAATGTGCACACATCTTAATTTTACGGCTTTACAAGTTTATATTTTTGTTAGTAGATTATAGACGCAATCATCGTTTTAGATCACGCTATGGTTTCGTTCACAAAATGTGATTTTAGACTTATGAATGCCGTGGTTGCAACTTAATCTAATGGGAGTTGCCTTTGTGATTAATGCATCGTTGATTATTATTTTACTTTATTTGACTTACTGGCTATCCTTAAGGACAATTGATATATATATTCCTTGATTTTTTTGGTTGATTATATCGGGTCCTTTTTTTAAAAATAACAGTAGCAGTCTTTAGTTTCTTTCTTAGTTAGGTTATTTTAAAAGTTTTCTTAAATTTAAATTGCATTGCTTATATGTTTTTAAAGTTATATCTTTAGATTAAGCCAGAAATAAGTAGTTACATTGGTCATCATTCAAAATTGTCACGGACGAAGTCGCGGGTACCAGCTAGTAATACATATTAAGTCAGGACCGGGCAAGGCATATGGTCAAGACTATATTGGTAGGGAATTAAAGTAAAGCGTAGGTAAGTAGTTGCCAGCCAAAAAAGTATTATCCTGAACAATCTTGTTTTTTATTTTTGTAATTCAGTTTTACGGCTCTGGCTTCTTCGGCCTTATGAGCCTTCCGTAAAATATATTTTTATTTAATTTATTTTCGTCATGACAAGTAAAGTCCGTCATACGTAGTCCTTGTCGTACCCTAGTAAAGCAGTGGAGACTTTACTAGAGGCTTATATGGTGTTTTAGATTCGACACAGAAAATCGCAATTCACGGCAATATGGCACTTTCCTCCACTCGTGTACGTTGTCCATGATGTTATGTCTAAAAATCCACCATATTAACACATAAAATCTTGAATTTACACCAGTTTTTGAAATAGAAACAATGCCCTGATGCGTCTTTTTCCGCGTTGGCGCCAAAACCTTCGTTTTTATTACGTCACTTGTGTGGCCAGCAACGGGTTTTAATCAGCCTGAAGAACATAATATGCAATACTGCACAACGCAATAAATATGACCATTATTTAAAAATATTAAATGATAAATAAATGGACACAATGGCGGTGTGATGTGATCAATCACTTTCGCAAAACATATTGGCATTGTTTTAGCGGAGGTGTCAATTGTGTGAATTGACTTATTATACATGTTACATGAAAATTATTTGGTGATTTATAAATATGGCATAGGCACAGTTTGATATATGTACTTAACCTACTTATATTATAATGGCTGTTTTAAATAAAAAACTTGTGTGTACTTATGTACACGCGTTAGAAGTTATACTTCTTAATATACAACTTGAACATAGTTATCAATTTTCATACCACCTAGAACTAACTTCATGCTGTTAAATTTTTTGGTGTCGGTGTGCGCGCGCATCGTAAAAATTCACTCTCATCATTTTTCTCCATCGCGCCAAAAGAAGTATAACTTCAAAAATACCATTTTGTTAAGTTCTTAGTTTTTAATCCGATTTGGACAAAATTTACATGAAACCATTTTAAAAACATCTGCTATCGATTCAAAAAATCTCTTAGTACGAAAGAAGATAAAACATGCAATTGAGTTGATAACCTCTTTCTTTTAAATCCTGTTAAAAATACAGATTACAAAATATTAAGTAATCTTAGTCAGTCTCAGATGTCATTTTACATTCGAACAGATGAGACGAACAAAAGCAATTGACTACACGTCCGTTGCAGTGCGGTGCAGTCGGCATTACATCGCTACCACGTGTGGCAGGTTTGATCCCGCACTGACACAAACACTGACACAACGGGCTAGTTGGAATGATTGGTAGATAGGTTGAAAGGCAGGTCCTTTCACGCCGCAGGTCGTGGGTTCGATTCCCACCTAGGACACATATTTGTGTGCATGAACATGTCTGTTTGTCTTGAGTCTGGGTGTTATGTATATAAGTATATATTTACAAAAGGAAAGCAGTATATGTAGTATCGGTTATCTAGTTTCCATTGCGAATTGCGACTTTTATTAACGACAATTGCACTTTTTTTCTACCAACGATCTCCTCGTAAGTACATTGTACAGTGACTGTTAAAAGATTTGATCTATGTACAACCTAATCACATTCCAAACATTTCCGAAACCCAAGATAACGGAATGGTTTATTTTAGGAAATGTCTGAGACCACCACTACATCATTCTGTAAACAGTGGTACACAAGCAAAAGGCGAAAGGTAAGGCCCAGGGCCATGTCATTAGATCCGCATCTAATTTAACAAGAGTTAGAAAAAAGTAGTTCTTACTTCCCACCAGAAAAAAAGCGGGAAATTTACGATTACGATTGACACATTTTAAATGTCACCTACATTGTGTAACATTTTTAAGAGTTAAAAATATAGGCTTGGAATTTAGCTAGCTATTTTCTAGGAACTAAGAAGTATCTACACCTATGGTTTGGCTTGGATTTACATTTGTAACTAGTTTGTAAAAAATTATATATTATCCACCCATGAGTGTATACCATTTCCTTTTTATATGAAAGCTAATTTTGTCATCGTCTGTACTTTGTAGATAAATCATTTGTTTTGCCATTGTTTGAAATGTTATTACAAAACAATTATAAATAAATGACCCACTACGTTACACAATACGACAACTATATTTATCATTAGTTAGATACAATGACAGAGAGCCATGTTAAGCCTACATGACGAGGATAATCTACAATTATCAGCCAACTTTTGTGGCTATTGTGGCTTCCATCTTCTTCCATCCATAGGGATTAATAGGAAATGATTTTTTAAAACTTCTTAGCGGCGTGATGCACTTTATGGAATAGGTAAAAAATGTTAAATTTGCGTCAAGACAGTTGACCTGATCAAATATACGTAAGACGGAGGGTCTGGTTTTTAAACGGTTTTATTTAGCTTACCCCGTTTGTTTTATTTTTCTTGTTTAATTCACACTGGCCTTTTATACACTCACATGAGCGCAGCATTTTTTTTAATTATCTTAGATTTTATTTGATTCTATTTTTAAAATTTATTCCCTACATAGAGGAGCAAATAGCATCTCACTCGCTACTCGGGTCAAATAAACACTGCTTTCCGAGTATGAGAATTAAAAAAATAGTATTCACTCCTATCGACAGTCCCCAAAGACTGCCCCGCATGTTTTTTTCGTTGAAGTTCTATCTAAGTTGGTGCCTATTTTCACCTGGACTTTTGTTACTCATAAAACAAATATGTATTTTAAGTGTTGTGTTATATAACAAACGTGACGCTTAGCTACACACTTGAGAAAGTGATTCATAAATTTTATTGGTCTTGGGCTCACGCAGTTTGACGCACAGCATAATATGGGCCAATCATTCGATGCTGTTCTTCAATCTCTCTTTATGTTTACTTGAATATATATGTATATGCCATACGTTGAGACTATTCATTTTATTGTACGGACAAAATACATATCATAAAACCAACACACGGCGACTTAAATAATTAAAGGACAAAAAATATTAAAGAATATGCGGCGAGATGCGCGATAAAAGTACGAGTTCGCCTTGTGGTTAGATTGTTGGACTGTGGAGTCAGCTGACTTGACTTCAAACCAAAGATGCGTATAACTGACTTCATGTACACATATTTTAGATTAATACTCAAGTAGGTAGGTACTTAAAACAGCGAAAAAAATATTCTAAGGAATCCTACATGCCTGAGACATCTCAAAAATATTCTTGATAGATAGCATGTGAATCCCCTCTCTTGAAGTTGACAGTAACGAGCTGAAAAAAAAATCTATATATATCGTACTATTTAATTTATTTTTATGATTTGTTCACTAATTTTAAGCTCGATACTTAAGCACCAAAAAGTGCTTTCATCATCATCAGCCTGATATCGTACACTGCTGAACATAGGCCTCCCCAAAGGTTTCTAAGGTTGCCTTCTGGTGGGGTTTGACTTAGTCACCGCGCTTGGCATACGAAATTCCTCAATTATCTTAATACTTCTAAAGTACTATTTTTAAAACTATTTTGTTATCCTGGGTTAATGATATTGTCTCAGCAAAGTGACCACATTAACCACCGTGCCACACGATCACTACCTGCCAGGAACACATTTTTTCAACGGCGCGGCCGCACAATAAATGTCTTGCATTATTGAAGCACTTTGTAGAAATTGTATCTTCATGACCGTGACAGATTATTAGATAGATAATTGTACAGACGCCACCACATCAAGCTACCCAATCTGTCAAATTTCCCCAATTCAAAGTGATCCTTATGATTTTGTGATAAAGTTGAAAATCTATAAAAGAAATTTAACAGATTGGGGTAGCTGGATGTGCTGGCGTCTGTACCTAATATTTCTTGAATAGATATTCAAAGCGCTACTCGTAAGTATTACAAATCTTATAGATCTCTGTCCATTACTAATTTTGAATTAGGTTTCTATAGATTGACTCATACTGAGTATCACTGAGTAACAGAAAGTTGACAAAACAACGTATTATTTAGGCTAGTATTCGGTATCTATTACAATGTCGTCTTTGGTCTAGTGGTAGCGTTTTCAGCCGCAAATAATGAAAACCTGAATCAGGCCAAAGAAAGAAATGTAGGTAGTATTCACTAGCCCGGGTTGAGAAGTCGACAGTATTGTACTACAGTCTCTCGGAGTACACAATATTGCAATCATGACGAGGCATAAAACAATAATATTTACTACTGCTGACCAAATCTCGCCAAGACATAGAACAATAATAGTACTCCTTGCCGAATCTCGACTACAGTGGCTAAACTCAATGGAGACTCGCCTATTACCGATGAAATATTATGTCAATTCTGTGAGCGCCAACGCAAGAAAGAGCACGCTGTATTTCCTACTCTATTAATCGAATGGGACAGCCTTAACTTACGAGGAGTCTAAACACTATTTTTAAATACAGGGCGTTGTGTTTTATAATGACAATTTATGTCACAAAAACCATAATAGGTGGTTTCTGCATATTATGGTAATTTATAAAGCAATGACGACCCGGTTGGCGTGGTTGGTAAATACTTGCCTTTCACGCCGCACGTCTTGGGTGCGATTTCCACCCAGGACAGATATTTGTGTGCATGAACATGTCTGTTTGTGATGAGTCTGGGTGCAATTATCTATATGAATACATAAGAAAAGTAGTAAGTATATTAGTTATCGGTTTCCATAGAACAAGTTCTGCTTAGTTTGGGATCAGATGGCCGTGAGTGAATAATGTCCAAGGATATTATTATAATAAAAAATATTACAACTGTATTCTGATGTAATTGATTCAGTGTAGCTACAATTTTGCGAATATCCAATTACCACTTACTTAATACTTACTAGATAGATACTACTCCATTTAATTTGCAAAGCATTGCAAATAATGTTAAATTCTATTTTTTAAGAACTATATATTTTTTTTTAATACCCTATTTTATTCCGTAAACGTTGATATTGAAATAAAACAAAATGTAAGTCGTCATGTCAGCCGAATGGCGTCCACTGTTGGGCAAGTGTCTCCCCAAAACATTTCCACGATAGAGTTGTGTCCATCATATACTATAATCTCCACGCTTGGTTGACGGGTTGGATTGGAGAACTTGGCGATCGCAGAATGATGGTCGTAGTAGACCGAGAGACTATTTTGGTAAGTATTAATAAATTGTAACATAATTACCTACCCTTGTTTATTTTAAATCTCAAAGTGTTACGATATATCCTAGCCTATGGAAGCTATAAAAACCGGCCAAGTGCGTGTCGGACTCGCGCACGAGTATAGGAACGTTATACCTACATGAAGGAAGTCTGTCTCCCGCTGCCCTAGACGGTTCCTGAACGGCTGGACGCCACTCTTTCCTGGCTGCCAGGCTGCCGATCACCGCCTTCGCGTCGCGTCGTCGCTTCAGTCCAAGGGGAGTCAAGTACCTAAGCTCGGCAGAATTAAGATAACGACCGGCCTGTTACCCACGGCCTACCACCATTTTGTTTTTTACAATTTTCCTTTTAGTTATTTATTAAAATAACAATTTTTGTTCACGGAGTTTGGGTTTCATTTAACAAAACCCAAGAATAACCGTAACATTGGCATACTAGGAACGTTCTTTGTGATTTAAAAAAACAAGGGTAGGTAATAAATTTTACAATTTATTAATACTTACCTAAATAGTCTCTATCTATTCCATTATCTATAAAAACGAGCAAAAATTCACGTTTGCTGTACGGGAGCCCCCTTAAATATTTATTTTATTTTGTTTTATAGTATTTAATGTTATAGCGGCAACAGAAATACATCAAATGAGAAACCTCCAACTTTCTAACTATCACGGTCACATGAGATACAGCCTGGTAACAGACGGACAGCGAAGTATTAGTAATATAGTCCCGTTTTACCCTTTGGGTATGGAACCCTAAAAATGACTAATCATTTAATTCAAATTATAAATGAACTCAATGAAAATCGAATTCTAAAATTGACAAAAATAATAAATACCTAAGTACCTGCATTAAATTTTAACACGCTTGTGTGATGTGAAAATGTATAGGTAATTTGAAAAGCCAGACACGTGCGTTTACATGTAAACCACCAAACTTTCTTTCCTAAGAAACAAGGAACACTAGAGTAGACTCACTTAATTCCGCGATACCTAAATCATTAAAATAAAACATACATATAATAAAATCGTAGGAAAATCAAAACTGTACATTTAATATCTTTTAAAGGATACTTGGGGCGTTATCTACTATCGATATCGAAGCAAAAATATAGTTTTTTGAATCTGTTTCATTTCAATTATGTTTGTCTGTATGTATGTCCGGGCTAAACTCAAAAAGTACTGCATGTATTTACTTCAAATTTTGCATGAATATTACTTAGAGGCTGGGTCAACATATAGGCTACATATTATCACATACTATTACCTACGGGGGAGGAGCTGTGATAATTTATAAAATAAGACACTTGATTTAAGCATATGTGCTAACATATCGCAGTCCTGAAATCTGTTAGTAGCGTCCCCTGCTGGATTCAATTGTAAATGTAAACTATTCAAGAATCCTCTCAAAATACTCAAGAAATATCAACAAAATCTGGTTAAAAACTTAGGACCTAATGGTAGTGCTATTTGCCGAATTGTTAATACTAGCTATCTCGTAACACACGCATTCAAATTAACCAAAATTAGTCCAGCCGTTTAGTAGGAGTTCAGTCACCCACATACGGAAACTGAATTGTTATATACGTATTATTTGGAGAACTCATCAAAGTTCGTGATAGTCTAGTCCACGGTAACTGGTAAAGGAGTATTATCAACAGTTATAGAGAATGAACTATACCTATTTTAATAACGCTATTAAAGACTTGCATCAGAATCGGAAAGAAAGTTTGTCAGTCTTTCACACGCATATTCTTTTATTTACGCACATTTACTATTTCTATTTGATAATAGCCAATAGGCCAGCTGATGATGATGATTGATTGAGTAAGCAACAATCGAAATTATTGTGTGATCACAATAATTTCGATTGTTGCTTACTCAATCAATCATCATCATCATCGTATCAGCCGAAAGACGTCCAATGCTGGACAAAGGCCCCCAAAGGATCTCCACAATAGGTAATTATAAATTGGTAACTCAATATTAATCTATGTCCTTTTGCCAAAGTGGAGTTCCCAAAGGAAATTGCCCATTCTTCTATAGAGCTTCGTCCCTCTGTAAATAATTTTGTATGATTACCAAAATTGTAGGTAAAAGAGGAGTGATATCATGACATATAATAAAGTAAAAAATATAGAAATATTTTGTGGGGTTTTCTTAATAATATAAATCAAAGTTCAGTTTTGAGGTTAGGTGTAGATGAGTACCTACTCAAAAAATATTGGTAAATTGAAAGATGGGCTCTGCAACAATGTAAGAATAATATGAAATATGTCCCCTTTAACTAAATAGTTTTTTACAGGTAAGATGATGCTAGAACTATCAAGCAATAACGATAATGACACTCAATATGAAAGAGAAAGAATAAGCTTTGGCATGTTATTCTTTAATTGAACATTAACAACAGTAGAATTAAGCTAACTATAGCCTGACCTAACAACGAACGGCGGCGACACACTTAATTAAAACAAAAACAGTGGCAACAAACGATAAAAACATCCGAAAACCATGCTTGTTTTTCACCAAGTAAACATGACAGCCAGATAGACATTGACAGTTCTTTTTTTTTACCGTTTGCGGGGATCGTTACGCATACTGCCAAGTGTCAGTTGCTCTTGTAAAACTCACTTTTTTAATATGTATCTATTAATTAACGATATTAATACATTTAAATAATGAACAACTTAATATAATGTAAGTTATTAAAATGACAAGACCTCTAGTTTGATATTTACTGCAAGTGATTAATGTGATCGTAATGATTTCAGTCTTTAACTGTCTTTGCAAATGTACTCAAAATAAAAATTAGTCAAATAAATAACCAATAAACATGAAAACTTAAACCCCACAAAGTTTTTGTGCGTAACAAATAAATAATAATCATAAAAATAGGTTATGAATAATGGATTTTATTTTATGATCATACTCGGTTTAATTTAAGGGAGACAGAAATGGGCAATCACCTTTGAAGTAAGTACGATTGTATTCAAGTGTAATAAATATAGACTAGCCATCTGCGTGGTACATATTACAGTGGACAAGTGTATGTGCAAACACAGGGGCACTTTCTATTCTATCACTCTCATGATCCGATAGGACAACGAGCGACACGATCGGAAAGAGGTCAGGTACAAGATCAACGGCTTTACGTGCTCTCCGAAGCACGGGGATGTAATACCGCAAACTCCCAGATTTCGGGCTGATACTGAGATTTTTTTCTTTTCACAGAGATATCAAAATAATTTTTGGTCTGACCCGGGATTTGAACCCAGGACTTCGTCATCTGCGATTTAGCACGCGACTGCAAGGCAAAAACACTACCAAATAGTTTAATTATATCCAGTTATACCATTTTGAGTATAGTTCAGGACATTAAAACTTTTATATTACAACTTCACATCCACTGTGAAAGTGAAAGTGTATGAACCAGTAAATTAACTACACTTAGTTAATTTACTGTAAAGTTTTGTTTACATTTCAAGATTACTAGATTTCTAGTAGGTATACCGAAGTTAATGTAGAACTAAATAATTTTATTATAAAGATCTGGAACTGTGTAATACCAACTTATGCTTAATGAAAACAAATTATTAGAATTTATAAATAAAGATAAGAATATTATGAAGACGCGAACGAATGAAACTGATTTTGTATAACTAAACGTAATACTCGAGGAATTGATTCTTATATCAGATTGAATAATCAACTCCTAACATTTTGAACAATTCATGAATTGTTCACAATCTTCGGCTTAGAATTTTTTGGTCTTACCTAAGATTACGACAAATTATGGCAAGAAGATGCTGACTTATCAAGGGACACAGATGTACGTGTACAACAAACTACCACCAGACATTAAACATGTACAGTCATCTAATGTATTCAAAACCCGATTATTTCAATATGTACAACAATCTTACTTAATATCTTAACCTCGGGTTGGGTACATTAGATGAGTACCACACCTTATCATAAGAATAATGTATGTACTTAGGGAAACTACGAACTCGACCTTATGTAATTTACTGTAAGTTATTATTTATTGTTCGCAATTAAGTGACTTATTTGTTTTTATTGAGAATAAAGAATCTTTAAACCTAAACCTAGAATAAACAATAATGACCGGCCAAGTGTGACTAGGCCTCGCATTTGGATTTTATTATTAATCGATTTTTTTATTTATATTTGTTGTGACCAGCTAAAATTACAGCTGTCTTTTATTACGGTTCATGAGACACAACCCGCTAACAGACAGACGGACAGCGGAGGCTTAGAAATAGCCTCCGCTGTCCGTCCGGCACCCAGCGGGTAGCTACAGAATCCTAAAAAGAAATAATTATATGTTTTTGTACAAACAATCGCGGACTATGCTGAAATTTTTGACGGGTGAAAATTCTCGCGTCGGAATAATTATTGTTCTGAGTCTGGATGTAACCTGTGTCCGTCTATTATATGTTTGTAAAGTACCCCACGACACAGGGATTAGTCATGTACGGGCGTTGTCTTTAAAAAAAATTAGGCGTGTCCATGTTTTTGTTGAATCTTTACCTAATAACGATTCTGACAAACTAGTTTGGTCCATAATTAACCAATGAATAGGTTATAGGAACCCACTGAGTTTGTTTCGCTGGGTCTTCTCAGTTGGGGCGCATTGGATCCGGTGGTAGCATTAAAGCGCGACCGTCGTTATTGACACAAGGTCCGTCATAATAATAATACCTTAATATAGACAGAACCATTGAGAATATGTAGTAAAAATATTAGACTTAAACTAGATAATTAAACATAATCTCTTGACAATAACTTGAAACGAGCTAGCTAAATATCATTCAAATATATTGCTATAATAAAATAAATTTATGAATGTTTTCATACAATGTGTACCTAAATATCTATGTTACTAGAAATAATAATGTATACAACTATATTACTACAAACATGTTCTACAAGCGCTTTTTTAAAGTCTACGTGAATAAAAACCTTTTTTATTTATTTATTTTATTGTAATAAAGTCGCCCATCCCTTAAATCAAACTTCTCATGAAAATAAAACCGGCCAAGTGCGATTCGGACTCGCCCATTAAGGGTTCCGTGGCAGTAAGTAGGTATTTCAGTTGATTAAATGAAAGGTAAATTGCGGTTTACGATCTATGAGGTATTAAAAAAAACTACTTACTAGATCTCGTTCAAACCAATTTTCGGTGGAAGTTTGCATGGTAGGTAATGTACATCATATATTTTTTTAGTTTTATAATTCTCTTATTTTAGAAGTTACAGGGGGGCGACAATCATTTTGCCACTTTGGAAGTGTCTCTCGCGCAAACTATTCACTTTAGAAAAAATGAAATTAGAAACCTCAATATTTGAAGACCTATCCATAGATACCCCACATGTATGGGTACGATGGAAAATTATTTTGAGTTTCAGTTCTATCTATGGGGAACCCCCAAAATTATTGTTATGTATCTATTTTTGTGTGAAAATCTTAATGCGGTTCACAGAATACATCTACTTCCCAAGTTTCAACAGTATCTACAGCTCTTATAGTTTCGGAAATAAGTGGCTGTGACATACGGACGGACGGACAGACAGACAGACAGACATGACGGTTCCGTTTTTTTCCATTTCGCGACGGAACCCTAAAAAACGCAAAAAATCTTAAACTTACAAAGTAGGTCTATTGATTAATATAGTTAGACGAATGATTTTCTCGTAATAAAATTAATAGGTATTAGGAATAATATTAAGTTAAATGATACAATTATTTGTATTTAAATGAGAAACTTCACTTCAGTTTTATAAAATGTATTTTCTAGTACTAAATTAAGAACATCTCTATACTCACCATTCCCTCCATAGTAAATAATGTAATTGAATACAGGGAGTATTCAATTACATTATTTACTAAGTAAAACTACTTGAATAACTTAAAAAAGTAGTGTTCTCTAAAGATGTTAAACGGTATCTTCGTGTTCTAGAAAACTAAACCTAATATGACTTATAATTTCCCAACTTAACTAATCAATGAAGTACCTAGGTACAACATTCAAAGTACATACACCAACAAAGAGCTCCGAAAAGTTATAAGTATAATTAATTTACGGATGAACGTAAAGTTGGACGTAAAATGTACTGAACTGACATGTGTCATTAAAGAATTCTTAGAACGGCCGCACATTAGTAGTACGCCTAGTGCATTAGGGTATCTAATCCCTGTGAATAATGAAGTGAATGAATGAATTGAATAAATGAAATGAAAAATGTGTCACGGGTTACTTTACAAACATATAATAGACGGACACAAATTACATCCAGACTCAGAACAACTATTTATGGGTCACACTAATAGTTGTCCTGCGCGTCTTAGCCGCTGCGCCACACGTGCAGTCTGTTTATGGTTGGTTAAGGAGGGAGTCTAGGCCTAACACGATTTCTACTGGCCTGCCTTTCTACAGGCTTTTATTTATCTTGCAATGTTCCTTTGTTCGAGCCAAATCTTACAACAGAGTTTTAAAATTGCTATCCTCAACCTTAAGTTTTTACCCCTCCTGATCATTTGTTAATTAGATTTTACACATGGATTTTCGCGTATCAGACTGACTTACAAAATTTATAATTCATTGCCATAATATGTAAGCATCTATACAATAATACCAGCCTGAGAGCTCACACCTTTAAACTTCAGACCCGCTTCTCACACAATATACCCCACAAGAATTTCCTTTCGAACAGAGTTGTTAAAGAATGGAACAAACTACCACAAGATGTAGTGTCAGCACCAAACACCAACATATTTAAGAACAGACTAGACAAGCACATAATAACAACAAAAAAGACAAGCTAACTCAATGTACTAGATACAGGCAATTATCAGTTGTTTCAACTGCCTGCCTGATTACAAATAATAATAATAATTAGTTTCCTATACCCTAATACCTAATTAGGGGCTACTGCTGAAAATGGTGCGTTACTTTTCTAATATTAAACCTAACTAAACGCGCCTGAATCAGATAGTCACTTGAGGCAAACTCACAATTTATTTATGTTTATCTATAGAAATATTATATGTGATTTTCAAATAGTATGATCTACAATTGCAAATTAGGAAGTAATAAAATTATAAGAACAATAATCTTGTTTACATTTCATTGGCATACTATCGATCGCATTGTCTTTTTATTTTCATTTAATTCTACGCGCCTTTTAGAAGAGTAATATTAATATTTTGGTAAAAAGTTATTGCTAAAATTATATTAATATTTTTGAGTTGATATATGTTACTCTTTTCAGCCATTTGTTAATTAGTAGGTACCCGATTATAAAAATTAATTAAGATCGTGAGTGCACGTGTGGCGCAGCGGCTAAGACAGTCGCCTCGCCGCTTTCGTGTCCCGGGTTCGAATTCCGTGCAGGACAACTATTTGTGTGACCCATAAATAGTTGTTCTGCGTGTGGATGTACTTTGTGTCCGTCAATTATATGTTTGTAAAGTACCCCGGGACACAGGGATTCAATTCCCTAGTGCGAAAGGTGTAGTTTTAAAAAATTTAAAATAAAACAAAATATATGACCTCTAAGATCACAATCGGATAATGATTTATATGGGAACCTCTCACAATGGTAAAAATAAAACAAACATAATAATCGGTTCTCAAATTCCGGGAGAAATCGCTATGCAAAAATCTGTCATACAAATGGTC
This sequence comes from Pseudoips prasinana, assembly GCA_951640165.1. Lineage (NCBI taxonomy): Eukaryota > Metazoa > Arthropoda > Insecta > Lepidoptera > Nolidae > Pseudoips > Pseudoips prasinana. The sequence goes on from OX621239.1 coordinate 15,973,105, forward strand.
TCCTGTCAAATAAATGTCATAAATAATTGATGTTGCAAAGACGTATGAATCAAGTGAAACTATATTGTTGTAAGTTATTTAGTTATCTATATTAAAAGTAAACTGAGTAAATTTTATAATTGACAAAAAAATATTGATACTAATAATATTAGGTACCTATACCCAAGACATATATTTTTTTAAACATTAATTAGTTTTTTGCATCCAAAGGCTCCTTAGAACACACAGATACAAAAACTAAATAAGAATATTAAAAACAAGTATAACGACAAGGGTCATATTTTTATACTTAATCAAAAAAATATCTTAATTTACTAACAATACATATGCAATGCCTATTAAGCCGTTTCGAGAATGACTAACCACAATTTTGTTTTTTATTTCCCAAGAAAACATTTTTTCCGCATGCTTTCCGCCATCAAGAAAATACTTGACAATTGTCTTAGTACTAACTTTCATGTCCTTGGTTAAAATAAATTCGATAATATTATATGATATTCAGAAGCAATGTACGTATCGTTTTTTTTTTTGTATTTCTTCCGTCAGGTATAATTGATGTAGAAGTGCTGTTCGAACACTCTGTTCAGAAAAATAAACATATCTATAGCGACACAGGATATCCCTTTGTGTATCTTCTCTACCGAATAGGTACTTCTATTAATTTAAGTATTTCGACCCTGCATAAAATAACTGGCGTCTTTGTTTTCACACAGTTTGTTGTCTGTTTACACATTTTTTAAATTATTTTTTTAGACCAGTCCATTTATTGACCCGTTGTTAAATTAGGAGTTTTGATCGAGCTTGACATAGGTAAATGCGAATATTTTACACTAACGCTACTTTGAAAACTTTTAAATTTTTTGATTTGCTGTGGTGAAGATACTATTATTTTGCCAGATATTTTGGGTATCTTTTATTAAAATATCTTTTATTAAGATATAAATCTTCTTCTTAATATAATGGCATACATTGATTTAGATGTTTAAATTATTATTTTGTACATACCCGCCTATTTAGTATTAATATTCCTGTGCTTAAAAGAAAATAAAAAATGTTGCTTTTGTAGGGAAGAATCTTAAGTGTGTAAATAAGGAATATCAAAATAAAAATATAAACTTACCTTATATTTCATTTTCAATTAGAATAACCGCCTTTCAACAATAACAACACTCCACAAAAAAGAAAGAAAATTTTAGAAATATCTATCTTACAAAAAATATTTGCCATTCATAAAATAAAAAAAAATATGATAAAAATGTTTGCGAACGCGATATTTATATTGTTTTGGCGCGCAATCGAGGTCCGCGCATGCGTACGGTGCGGCCGCGCGGTAATGGCTGCGCTTTACGCGACACGATGGTTTTGCTTCCCCGCCATCGCAGTGCAACGACCCAATAGTTAGCAGTTAGTACACAAACACTTCCTACGGTCCGAATGCAATGAAGGTGAAGGTAAACTAAAGGTGAAGTGCGAAACTGTTGCCGAAACCGTGGACTTGGCACCGGCAAATGCGTTTCACGCAGTTTTCACGATTTGCTCATTACTTATTTGTCAAGATAGCGACTAACTGACAATCTAAATCTCATTTTGCTGTAATAGATTTTTATGCAAATTAGGTATTTGAGGGTAAACAATGAAATCTATTGCAAATATCTGACTAGTTAGTCTGGTAGGTTGGTGTAATCATTAAAATGTTATGACCAACCGATTTGAAGCAAACATAATATCACCGCAAAGAACCTTGTGATTTGATTCTAGATGTCTGCTGTTTTATTATTATTATTCTGTCCGTCGCCGGTAAGTTGCTAGGTTGTCTTCACACCTATGTATAATATGAAATGTAAAATTTGAATAGACTGTTACACAAAACAAAATTCAATAAAAGACAAGAAGAGGGTGGTTTATTTAATTAAATTTATCGAGGTAACTACTAACGTTGATTAATTCTTTAAGAGGCGCTCGCGAGACTACCTCGCTCTTCAGAGGCTTTGTTATCCTATTTATTTCTCCAAAACTTTATTGTTTCTTTATAGTGATAATAGACTCCTAGAGACTTACCATAGTATAAGAAAATTGTTCCATCACCTTGTTAATCATACTAAAATTGTTAATCACCCTTGTTGCACCAATTCATAACCATCACATACGTTCTATTTTATTTAACTTTCATCCACATCCTCATTTCTCCCGCCCGGGAATATGTACGGGCTAAGTGCGTCGCACTTGTACCGACAGTATGTTACCGAAGCGCGTGGATTCATAATTATTATATTAATGTAATTTCATTGTAGTGAATTGTACCTCGGTCGGCTATCACGTCGAGTCACATAACTATTCATATATTATACCACACCACTCACCACCATCTCAACCTCATCTTAGACTAGTGTTCTGTGAATACACCATATTTAACAACTCTCTAACCTACGACTTTCTCTTATCACCACGCACTAGTCTATACAACGGCTTCAACTATAATAATAATATCCTGGAATATAATTTACACACGGTCATCTGATTCCAAACTAAGCAGAGCTTGTACTATGGAAACCAGATAACTGATAGATATACTATTTTTATCTTTTGTAAATACATACTTATATAGATAATTACTCCCAGACTCCGGACAAATAAACATGTTCATGCACACAAATATCTGACCTGGGTGGGAATCGAACCGACGACCTCCGGGGTGAAAAGCAAGCATTTGCCAACCACGCCAACAGGCCCGTCTTTTTATACATAAGTCGCTGTTTCATTGTTCATTTTTGGGCGGTCACTTCTTCTTATAAATAGGTTTGTCCGCGTCTCAGATCAATTAAAATTGATATGAGGTCCGCATAATCGATATGGTCGAGCATAGTGCACATGTAGAACTTACTAATACAAGTACCTATGTATGAATAGTGTAATTTATATACCTGGTTAATTAAGCAAGAAATCATTATTATTTTTAAGATGGTAAATCTATCCAACTTAAAAATTATGTAATGATGCGAGCGACAGTTATCAGCTTTAATCAATTAAGAAAATACTTAGGAATACCTTTATTAAAAAAAAACGAATAGTATAAAACAGTTCACAAAAATGGTATTTGGTGGTTTATAAGGTGAGCGATTACCTTCTGGCCGAATGCGACCCATAGGTAATGCGTTGTGTCCCGTCTTGGTATTTGAGTGCGGTTCAGATTTGCTTTGCTTTATCTGCCGAAGAGAACCAAACAGGTAAGATAACCTAGTGAAGATAATCGGCTCTAGTGAGGGACCGGGTAGATTTTAGATTTATTAAGAATCACACTTAAAAAGTATTAAAAATCGTTTTAAAAACCATTTTAGAAAAAGGGTTTTGAGTTGGCGAGGATGAAGTGGAGATAGGAATGCCCCTTTCTGTTAAGAGTGTTATTATGCAACTTCTATGACTTTATTACAAGTACCGTCATGTTTTAGAATGGCGCCTTATTCTTGTAATAAGATATTTAAATGTTTAAATACCCTAATAATGTTTTAATCATTTCGTTATTTGTTTTTTAACTACTAGGCTTTATTTATATCCATCTTAATTATATCTAGATAATAAAAGTTAGATAGTCAGCATTTATGTTTTATAACGGAATATTTAGTTTCGGATATTTTACAAATTGATGTTCTGCAAGATGTTCGTTTTCATCAACCGAACATTTTAAATATCTGAATTGGGTTTAGTTAAACTATATTACATTGAAAAAGGCGTTATATTAATATTGAAGGACACTTTAGTAACTCAATCTACCCGTGATTCTGGACAAGTAAAAAAAAACAGGTCGTGAAAAAGCAATGTTTGGGATCTCCATAAAAATGCCTCATCTAATCGTTATTTCTAAATGGGGTATTTACCCTTTATTTCATGTGTTCATTTATTTTATTTTATTACGGCAGCCAATCATAACTACACAGTACACGATGGGTGGGGATAGATAATCCACAGGACCGACAGCTTTTTACGTGCTGTCTAACACACTGGGGTGTACTACCGGCCTCTTCTCCACCGCATGTTGTTATTGAGAGATATTCTTCTACGAAAACAGTACCAAAAATATAAACATTTTTAAAATTAGTTACATAAATATAAGTACGGGTGGGCATCCAATACACGAATGACGGGGTAACCAGCCCCATGTGCGTTAACCGCTACGCCACCGCACCATACTGTTCGGATAAGCAGTAGGTAAGTTTAAATTAAAAGGTTTATTTGAGACAACTTTTAACCGGTAAAGGAGCTGAGCTATTTGCAGGTTATAATAGGTCTTTACCTATGAAATTGCCGTTTTGTATGAAAAAATTTAAACGAATTTTTTTCATGAATTTTTTTATTTGTATTAATCGAAGTAATCACCCATGCAATCAATGCATCTTTGCCATCGCAGTGGCAGTTTATTGATGCCCTTCTTAAAGAAATCAGCTGGACGGGAGGCAACAAATTCTTCAAAGGCATTTTGTACTGCCTCTCGGGTATTGAATTTTTTTCCCGCCAAGAAGTTATCCAAATTCTGGAAAAAGTAGTAGTCTGTAGGCGCAAGGTCTGGTGTGTAGGGCGGATGACGGAGAGCTTCCAACCCCAGTTCTTGCAACTTGGAGACCGTCTGCTGTGCAGTATGAGGTCGCGCGTTGTCGTGCAGGAGCAGCGGAGACGAGCGATTGACCAATGCTGGTTGGAGATGCGCCAGCTTCTCCATCATTGTGCTCAGTTCTTCACAGTACACATCTGCAGTAATGCTCACCCCGTTTGGTAAGAAGCTGTGATGAATCACACCGGCGCTAGACCACCAAACAGTGACCATCACTTTTCTAGGGGTAAGTTTTCGTTTAGGGCATTGTTTAGGTGCTGAACCAGGATCCAACCAACTTGCTGAGCGCTTGCGGTTATCAAACAGAATCCATTTTTCATCGCAGGTAACAATGCGGTTCAAAATTCCTTCATTTGTGTGTCTGTTGAGCAGTGCAAGGCACGTCTCGACGCGTACTTCGCGCTAGCGATCATTGAGTTCGTGGGGCACCCATTTGTCAAGCTTTTTTACCTTGCCAATTTGACGCAAATGGACCAATATTGTTTTGACGCTAACGTCGAAAGCTGCTGCTAATTCAGCCGTAGATTGTGTATCATCAGCTTCCACAACCGCCTTTAATTCGTCATTGTCGACCAAAGTCTTCGGACGACCGCGAGGTTCATTTTTCAGGTCGAAATTTCCAGAACGGAAGCGAGCAAACCAATAACAGGTGGTGCGTTGGTTTGTAGTGTTAGCTCCGTAAACGTCGTTGATGTTGCGTGCCGCTTGTGCCGCGTTGCTGCCACGACGGTACTCATATTCCATAATTACTCGAATTTTTAACGTATCCATGATGACGAAAAAGATTGAAATGCGATGAAAATGTAACACTAATCAATAAAGAAATGACTACTTTTGGAAAAAAGAATCCATGTTTTTAAAATAAAATTAATTTGAAATTAGAATTCTTAGCCAAACAAAAATTATTTTGATTTGAAATGGCCAGTACTGCAGAACGGCAATTTCATAGGTAAAGACCTAATATTTTGGAGGCACTCATTAATGTAATAAATGATAAACTAAGCAAACTGGCCAGATTTACAATGTTATGAAACGACATAAATCTTTATTGATTACTAGCCTACTCATACCTAGGTATTAAGAATAGTAGGAAACCTTAAAAGTTCATAACATAACGAGGCTAACGCGTGACTTGGTAGACATCGAAATATTTTAATACGTCGCGGAATTTTGTGGAACTCAATTAAAATGTAACCAAGCCAAAAAGAATTAGTTAGGTACCCGATTATACACGTATAAGCACATTTTATTAGTTTTCGACTGACTGCCTCGTTGGTCTAACGTTAGCGTGTCCACCCGCAGGGAACGATATCCTGGGTTCAAATCCCGGGTCGGACCAAGTGACTTTGGTACTTTTGTGTTAAGAAATTCCTCAGAATCAGCCCGAATTGTGGGAGTAATAAGTATACCCAGGTGCCTCGGAGAGCATGTAAAGCCGTCGGTCCTGTACCTCACCTCTTTCCGGTCGTGTCGCTAGGTGTCCCATCGGATCAAGAGAGTGATGGAATAGAAAGTGGTCCTGTGTTTGCGCACAGACTTGTGCACTATAATATGTCCCGCGCAGATGGCAAATCTCTATTATTGAGACAGGCTGCCGTGGCCGAAATTCGGCTAGGAGGACATTATTAGTGTTGGAGACATAAATACTTATATGAATATATTCATGATAACAAACCATTCCTAGTTTCTTTTTTGAGAATAAAGGTACATATATAAACATATTTTTGTAAATAAATGTCAATACGCTACATGACAATTGTACCTACCTACAGGGTTTTTTTTATTATAAAACCAATAATTTCGTGAAAAAATTCGACAAATGCGGTTAGAACTGTATATAAAGAGTGTGGCTGTGGCACAATTGTAGTTAATCAGAAAGGCTTTACAAATTTGATAAAACCTTTTCTTATTTTGAATTTGCAACACACATTACATGTAGGTACATTATATGTACCTACCTATATAGACTTATGTAATAAGTACAGACATATCTATGTATGTTAATATTTTTTAACTCAATGCTTTTAGTTGTAAAACGAACTTATTTAACATTAATAATTATTTAATAATATATAGGGACAATGTAACACAGATCATCTTAGCCCCAAACTAAGCAAAGCTTGTACTATGGGTACCAGGTGACGATATACATACTTATATAGATATATAAATACTTATATACATAGAAAACACCCATGACTCAGAAACAAATATTCGTGCTCATCACACAAATATTTGCACTTGCCGGGATTCGAACCCAGGTCCACCAGCTTCGTAGGCAGGAGCATACCAACTAAGCTACGGTGACATAGCTACGGTACATCATACTAATTCTTAAATAACTTTACTATTATCTAGTAATTCTACTATTTAATCATCTACCTAATATTATAAATGTGAAAGTTTGTGAGTGTGTGACCGTGTGAGTGTGTATGTTTGTTACTTCTTCACGTTCAAACGGCTGGAGCGATATTAATAAATTTTTAAACTTTAATGCGGGTAAAACCGCGGGGCACAGCTATTTGGTCATAATCACGAGATTGTTAATTCTCATAATCAATTATTTGTTTCTTAATTAAAAAAAGATAAAACAAACTCAGAAATCAGTCTTTTAAATAAAAAACTAACACATTAGGTAGGTACCTACTTATTAGACGTCTTTGCTGTTTTATAAATTAATTTATTAAACAGCGTTTAAAAAAATCAGAACTCAACAACTTCGCCCGAAAATCTATTTCCTTTTAGTTTAATTATTTGAAAATATATATGATTACATAACCACCTTATCTCGTTTCGAGTCTCGAGCCGAAAGTCCCGGGACTCAAGACAGCTAAAATTACGAAAAGTCTCGGGACTAAGCATGAGACATCCCGAGACCCGAATGAATTGTTGTGTCACATAAAGGGTTGTGATTCACCTACATAGACATAAAAGTTTTTTCTGCTTCATTGCTTTTTAGGATAATTATACGTCTAAGTATATATAAAGCATTGAAAAAACATTTAAACACAAAAATATTCCATTAAATAATGACATTAATAAATTCACCTGAGAGGTTGTCCTTTTCTTTCGTGGTACCCAATTGTTAAATTGTATCGACTTATCGAACTACTTACCGATCTATATTTAATCATGAAGGAAACATAGACCCCTCTAAACTAAATATAGTTAGATATCTAGGTACACACGTAACGTAGTTAAGCCAAAAGGAGTATTTAATGATGCAAGCAAAGTCCTAAGGGAAGTTTTCTCTTGTATGTAATTTGCTTAGGCTTAATTTTCTTCACAGGTCTCTTCTCTAACAACAGATCGGATAACTCTGATATACGATCAACCTGCCTTTGGCTATCATCGACAAAAGATAATCCTTGTTTCGGTTCATTAGGTAAGTTATTGCTTCTTTACACTATGTATGAGATTTACCTATATTGATAGATAGTATAACTTTGCAGTAGGTATTACTTATTATAGAAATTCTACCCGTATTACGAAAATTTGCCGTCAAATTCTCGAAGTACAACAAACATTTTAATACCTCACCTCTCCGACCTCTGTCTATAAAAAATACACGTTTTCAAATTTGGATAGTGCTATTAAAACGAGTGAAACATCGTGAATAGTTTTATGTACCATTGATCATTCGCCACAATTCTGTTGCTAAGCCGGGTCCAAGTATTCCGTACCTACTTCAAAATATAATCCTGAAGCGGTCTTGGGAAACTACAGGTTTAAAATATACTGGGATCATCCTGTGCTACTGACAGAATACCTAGTAGGTGCAAAGGTATGCCAATAGACCCAGTACTGTCATCATTAACAAACAAATGAAAAATACATCCTTTGTGGATATAATAATACCGTAAGTATATGATGAAAACATCTCACACGCAGAAAAAGAAAAAGTTTCCAGATCTAAAATAATTAGATCTATGTTTTGAATATTTGCAAGCATGGATAATCGAAAGCCAGCGACCATACCTATTGTGTTATCCACAAAAGGAGTTATTCCTATTTTATAAATTTCTCTCCATGTAGCCCAAGTATAGTATGAGCTGAGCTGTATTAGTATTAAAATACCCTTAGGTATATTATATATTTATTGTAATGCTGGTAATAAAAATATAACATATTAAAAATAACTTAAAATATATCATAACTCTTTCACGTAGGTAGCTACCATACTTACTTAAACCGAGAAGATTGATCGCAAATTAACATATAAAAAAAATATTTGGACACAATATCTTTTTTACCTAATTATTCCTTTCCCGTGGATGTGAAAAGCTTCAGTCGTAATAAATAATGGTTTCATTATTTTCAATCATTTTATAGCAGGTAAGTATGTAGTGTTTGCGTCATTCAGTCAGTCAAAGTAAAGTCCGCCACCACTGCCACCACTCACCAGTGAAGTCAAAGTACCTACCCCAGTTGTTAGTAAGCGATGGATACGTCCACTCTGGAGATTTCGAAAGAACACGGAAAATCGCAATTCACGGCAATATAGCAGTTAGCACTTTCCACCACTTGTTGCAAAGGTTATGTTTAAAAACCCACCATATTAACACATAAAAACTCTAAATAATACTAGATTTTGAAAATGAAAATGTCTTTATGCGTCTTTTTCCGCGTTGGCGCCACTTGGCGCCAAAACTCTCTGGAACACAACCACAAATTAATGTTGCCAATTTGCGGGATATCCTTGATGTACAGGAAAACCCTGTTCTGCCACCATGACGATATAAATGTGAACGTTTACCTTTCCCATTTTATATATTTATATATCAAACAGATGTTTATAATGTCAATATTTCAAGAGTTTTAAGACTTTTACTGGGAGAATCTTCTATTTTCTTTTAGTTAATCTATACCAGAAAAAAATGTAGCCTTCTACTACTCCGAATTATAAAGCACACATATTGCACGGTCGGAATTCTTTCAACCGGGTGATACGGTTAGTGCGGCCGTTTTGACTGAGAGATTCATCTGTGAAATAACACGATTAGGCATTTTTTTGTATCACTAATCAATGATATAATAAACGTAATAATAATATGAACTTATATATCATGGTTTTGAATTTAAAATTGATGTGATTAATTAATGTTTTTGAGCAAGAGTGATGACTCCAGACCGGTTTCGGTCACGGCGACTGCCTCAACTCCGTACAGATAGTTGTCGTTGGTGTGCTCGCATATGACTACAGTAGCCAATCTTATTTGAGAAGGTCCGCGCACATTGCGGGCATGTGAGCACACCATTATTAAAATTATAACTGATCGCCGCAGGTGGTCGGGCTTTCAGTTCGTCACGTCTAGAGTCAAGCTCTGACCGACGATGCTCCTCAAAGTCAAAAACTTTGTTTTTGACTAGAGCTCTCCAATCAGATCTGTCGGCCGCAAGCCTTTCCCACAACGAGGGCTCAATGTCACATTTCTTCATATGGCGTTTTTGCACATCTTTATATCGGAGGAACTGTCCGCCTTGCTTTCGTTTCCCCTCCTTCAGCTCGGAATAAAAGATACGCTTAGCCACTCGCTCCTCCGCCATTCGAGACACGTGACCGCACCATCGAAGCTGTCGCCGCATAAGGTAAGCCTCAATGCCACCAACATTGGCTCGTCGCAGCACTTCAGTGTTACGCACACGATCAGACCATCGGATCTTAAGTATTTTACGCAGGCATTTAAGGTGGAATTGGTCTAGTGTGCGGATATGCCGACGGTATACAGTCCACGTCTCGGCGGAGTATAAGATGTTGGGCAATACTATTGCCGTATATACCGATATTTTGGTAGCCAGTTTGAGGTTATGGGAACGGAAGACCTTGGCATCCAGCTTGCCGAATGCTGCAGCAGCAGCACCGATTCTGCCGTTGATCTCAGCATCAAGGTCGCACTTCGATGTTAATGTGCTCCCCAGATACCGGAATTTATCAACCTGCTTTAACGAGTCCTCACCGAGTTTCATGGGCAGTGTCTCATGACCGTTATTGTCCAAGGACATAACTTCCGTCTTCTTGACACTGATCTTCAGACCAAATTTTTGGCAAGCCTCGTGAAAGTTGGACATCAATTGCTGCAGGCTATCTGGGGATTCCGCCACGAAACACAGGTCATCTGCATACATGATCTCAGTGATCATTGCATACGAAACTTTGGTGCGGGCCTTAAATCTGGCTAGATTAAAAAGATTGCCGTCTGTTCGGAAACGGATGCGAACTCCATCGGAAAATAATTGCAGGGCCTCACGGACTACGACTGCAAAGTACAACGCGAACAGTGTAGGTGCAAGAACACACCCTTGCTTCACCCCACAGGTAACGGGGAAGAAGTCTGACTGATCGTCGTCGACAGAGACACAGCACTCCATGTCATCATGCAGGAGTCTCAGGAGTCTCACAAATTTATCCGTGCATCCTAACTTTTCCAGTACTATCCAGAGGGCTTCTCGAGGCACACTATCAAAGGCTTTCTCGAGGTCAACGAAGCACAGGTATAGCTTTCGCCCCTATTCACGGCTCTTTTCTTGTAGGTGACGCAATGAGAAAATCGCCTCACAAGTGCCTCGGTCAGGTCGGAAGCCAAACTGGGTTTCCGGCAAAATCTTTTCAGATAGGGTCATTAGGCGGTTTAGTAATACTCTGGCAAAGACTTTTCCAGGGACTGATAAAAGTGAAATACCGCGGTAAGAGTTGCAATCAGAACGGTCGCCCTTGCTCTTGTATAGGGCACAAATACAAGACACTTTAAAGTCTGCTGGAATGCGTTCTGTTTCCCACACAAGAACAAAAAGTTCATAAAAGGCTGAATGCAACTCGTCACCGCCATATTTGATCAATTCTCCCGGTATGCAGTCCATGCCAGCCGCACGCTTATTTGGCTGTTGTTTTATGGCAAGAACGATCTCATTGCGTGACAGTGGCTCGTTCATCTGACTTGCTACTGACATCTGAGGCATCGATCTGATGTGTTCTAGATCAGCTGATCGATCAACATTAAGTAGGGCACTAAAGTGTTCAGCCCATCGCTTTACTATAGCGTCTTTAGATTCTAGAAGGCCTTTGCCGTCCATGGACTTCAAAGGGACCTTCAGCGAATTCCTCGTACTAATCAGTTTTCGAACCTCACCGTAGAACTCTCCGAGCTGATTCGTATCAGCGAGCCACTGCATGTGCCGAGCTTTTTCTTGCCACCACCGATTTTTTATTTCCCTAGAAAGTTTTCGCAGCTCCAGGTCACTCTTTTTGATCTCTGCAGCGCCTCTACCTTGCTTCTCTCTGCTACCATTCCTAAGTAGGACACGATGTTTGCCGATTGCATCCGCAAGAACCCTATCGTTCTCATCAAACCAGTCCTCATTCTTACGGACTTTGACACCCAAAGTATTTTGAGCAGTGCCTAAAATATGAGAAGATAAAGCTCCCCACTCTGCATCAACCCCCTCCGCGCCGTTTCGTAGGGAAGGGAGCGTACTAGCTAAAGTTTGTGCAAACTGTTGTCTAGTCCCGAGATTCTGAAGCTTATCTACATCTAAGCACGCAAGCTTCACTCTTCCTGATCTGCGGGGACGACGTAAGCAGAGATTCAATTTGGTGACAACAAGCCGGTGATCAGTCCAACAGTGTGCTCCCCACATTACACGGGTTATTTGGATTTGGGAAATATCTTTTTGTCGTACGATTGCGTAATCAATTAAATGCCAGTGTTTTGATCGTGGGTGCATCCACGTAGCCTTGTGCTTGGCGTGAAGTCGGAACATAGTGTTAGTTATAGCCATATCGAATTGAGCACAAAGACTAAGCAACAACCTGCCATTACTATTCATGTTGCCTATTCCGTGTCTGCCTAAAACTTTAGGCCAGGCTTCATAGTCCCGCCCGACTCTGGCATTAAAGTCGCCCAGTAGTAAGATCTGTTCACTGGGGCGTACGCGCTCGAGACAGTGTGTCAACTCCTCATAAAATTTGTCCTTGATGTCATCAGACTTGTCCAGCGTTGGAGCATAGACACTGATGACATTAAGATAATTGTCGTGTTCAAGATGCAAGCGCAATGTGGTCACGCGGTCAGAAATGTGCACAGGATATTCCTGAAGACGCTTTAAGAGGTGGTTTTTGATAGCAAAACCAACGCCCGACCGCCGCGGTTCAGAGGCAGCAGTACCTTTCCGCAGAAAAGTATACCCGCCACCGTCTTCCACCAGCTCCCCTTCGTCAGCGAGATGTGTTTCACTGAGAGCAGCCACATCTATATTATAGCGACGAAGTTCTCGAGCTACAATAGCGGTTTTTCGCTCAGGACAGGCGTTAGCATCACTATCGAGAAGCGTACGAACGTTCCACGCGCCGAATGTCATAGTATTGGATGATGGTTGCGTTTTCTTTTTATTACTTGTGTAGCGTCGACCACGATAGAAATAGATGCAGAGGCAGCCGTGGTTACTACCCTCTCTTAAGTCGGGGTGAGCATTTTTTTGGGACACCTTTTCTAGTCCCCTCCCTGGCTGAGCAGGGAAAGCAGTACCTCCCTAAATAGGGCTGCTTTGTCACCCTGGGTGCTGCCGAATGCATTCTGTCACCCCATGCGCAGAGCGAAAGCGACCACGGTGTACATACATACACCCCCAGAACCGCCCGTGTGCAGGCATCAGACAAAGCCTGGTTCGCATCAATCCAGACCTCTCTACCTCACCCCATCGCCACAGGACTTTGCTGTAATCGGAGTCCATGTTCGGAAGCAGTCAGGTGCGCAGGAAATATTAAGGTGCATAAGTGTACGCGCAAACACAGATGCACACACTCGTCCTTCCCCTCCTATCTCTAGTGGAACGGAGAACCGCTACAACTAGAGGAGAGTTTGGATGATGTGTCTGGCCGACGGTAACTATACGCTCTCTACCGTCGCCCTTGGCCTTCCACAATTGCCGTGCTGTTCCGCCAAGTCCGCCAAACCCGCTGCATATCAGCTGTGGGTTGCCTTCCTTGCCGAAACAGACTTTATGTACAAAGTGGGAGAGAGCCAAAATAATACATTCGATTGTACCTGTCGAACGCAAGGCAGTTTAACGTCTTGCCCAGGACGTCTTGAGCAAGAGTAAGAGCCTGTCCAGATGAGGCGTTTTACGCGCGAGTGCACGCGCGCGGTGCCACTCGCGCGTACCCCAGATACTAGAGCTACATATGTCCCGTCCAGATGCCTACGCGCGTTCCATCAATCGCGCGTAAAACGCGTGCAATGCGCGGGACTCTCGACTCGCCCGTTTTACGCGCGAGCGCCGCGCGAGTCGAGATACTCGAGCGCCATTGCTGCGTCCAGTACTACGCGCGAGTTCGTTGCGAGTGGACTTATTTAATTTAAAATGGAGCGTGATAACTAAATGTTTGTGTACTGTTTACGACGTTTCCATCGACGGTATGCAAGCCACAACACAATCGCTGTCTCCGAGTCCATGTTTGCAACTGACTGGATCCCTCCCAGCGTTTCAGGCGCGTGTAGAAACGCGCCTGAAACGCGGTATCTGGACGGAATAGAAATTGAGACGCGCGAGTGCACTCGCGTTATTTGGATTTGGGAAATATCTTTTTGTCGTACGATTGCGTAATCAATTAAATGCCAGTGTTTTGATCGTGGGTGCATCCACGTAGCCTTGTGCTTGGCGTGAAGTCGGAACATAGTGTTAGTTATAGCCATATCGAATTGAGCACAAAGACTAAGCAACAACCTGCCATTACTATTCATGTTGCCTATTCCGTGTCTGCCTAAAACTTTAGGCCAGGCTTCATAGTCCCGCCCGACTCTGGCATTAAAGTCGCCCAGTAGTAAGATCTGTTCACTGGGGCGTACGCGCTCGAGACAGTGTGTCAACTCCTCATAAAATTTGTCCTTGATGTCATCAGACTTGTCCAGCGTTGGAGCATAGACACTGATGACATTAAGATAATTGTCGTGTTCAAGATGCAAGCGCAATGTGGTCACGCGGTCAGAAATGTGCACAGGATATTCCTGAAGACGCTTTAAGAGGTGGTTTTTGATAGCAAAACCAACGCCCGACCGCCGCGGTTCAGAGGCAGCAGTACCTTTCCGCAGAAAAGTATACCCGCCACCGTCTTCCACCAGCTCCCCTTCGTCAGCGAGATGTGTTTCACTGAGAGCAGCCACATCTATATTATAGCGACGAAGTTCTCGAGCTACAATAGCGGTTTTTCGCTCAGGACAGGCGTTAGCATCACTATCGAGAAGCGTACGAACGTTCCACGCGCCGAATGTCATAGTATTGGATGATGGTTGCGTTTTCTTTTTATTACTTGTGTAGCGTCGACCACGATAGAAATAGATGCAGAGGCAGCCGTGGTTACTACCCTCTCTTAAGTCGGGGTGAGCATTTTTTTGGGACACCTTTTCTAGTCCCCTCCCTGGCTGAGCAGGGAAAGCAGTACCTCCCTAAATAGGGCTGCTTTGTCACCCTGGGTGCTGCCGAATGCATTCTGTCACCCCATGCGCAGAGCGAAAGCGACCACGGTGTACATACATACACCCCCAGAACCGCCCGTGTGCAGGCATCAGACAAAGCCTGGTTCGCATCAATCCAGACCTCTCTACCTCACCCCATCGCCACAGGACTTTGCTGTAATCGGAGTCCATGTTCGGAAGCAGTCAGGTGCGCAGGAAATATTAAGGTGCATAAGTGTACGCGCAAACACAGATGCACACACTCGTCCTTCCCCTCCTATCTCTAGTGGAACGGAGAACCGCTACAACTAGAGGAGAGTTTGGATGATGTGTCTGGCCGACGGTAACTATACGCTCTCTACCGTCGCCCTTGGCCTTCCACAATTGCCGTGCTGTTCCGCCAAGTCCGCCAAACCCGCTGCATATCAGCTGTGGGTTGCCTTCCTTGCCGAAACAGACTTTATGTACAAAGTGGGAGAGAGCCAAAATAATACATTCGATTGTACCTGTCGAACGCAAGGCAGTTTAACGTCTTGCCCAGGACGTCTTGAGCAAGAGTAAGAGCCTGTCCAGATGAGGCGTTTTACGCGCGAGTGCACGCGCGCGGTGCCACTCGCGCGTACCCCAGATACTAGAGCTACATATGTCCCGTCCAGATGCCTACGCGCGTTCCATCAATCGCGCGTAAAACGCGTGCAATGCGCGGGACTCTCGACTCGCCCGTTTTACGCGCGAGCGCCGCGCGAGTCGAGATACTCGAGCGCCATTGCTGCGTCCAGTACTACGCGCGAGTTCGTTGCGAGTGGACTTATTTAATTTAAAATGGAGCGTGATAACTAAATGTTTGTGTACTGTTTACGACGTTTCCATCGACGGTATGCAAGCCACAACACAATCGCTGTCTCCGAGTCCATGTTTGCAACTGACTGGATCCCTCCCAGCGTTTCAGGCGCGTGTAGAAACGCGCCTGAAACGCGGTATCTGGACGGAATAGAAATTGAGACGCGCGAGTGCACTCGCGCGTAAAACGCCTTATCTGGACAGGCTCTAAGCTAACATTAAATAAAATATTAACACAGCTTTCGTTTTCGTGAAAATAACAATGCGCATTATCGCGAATATGATCATTGTGGCAGTAAACCGGGAAATTAGATATATAAGTCGGGAAAGTTGACAAATGTTGACAGTTTATTATTATATAGGAGTTTTGGCGCCAACGCGGAAAAAGACGCATCGAGGCTATGTTTTATTTTCAAAAACCGGGGTAAATTTGAGTGTTTATGTGTAAATATGGTGGATTTTTAGACATAACATCTTCGACAACGTACACAAGTGGAGGAAAGTGCGATATTGCCGTGAATTGTGATTTTCCGTGTTGTAACCAAAACTCCATAAAAGCCTCTAATAAAGTCTCCACTGCATTACTGGGGTTGGACAAGGCCTACCTATGTATGACTTGACTGTGACGGACTTTACTTGACAATGACGGAAATAAATGATATATAAATATATATTTACTGAAGGCTCATAAGGCCAAAGAAGCCAGAGCCGTAAAACTAAATTAAAAGAAAGAAAAATGACAGTATATATAGGTATAAAATGTCAAGATTAATGATGGTAAACATGTGAGATGGTTTAATAATACATAAAATTTACCGAAATTTATTTCCATGATATTCTGATACCATATGATATATAATTCTTTACAAAATGATGGAACATACGAAACAATTTGATTGGTGAGTTCTACATTCAAGTTAAGTTTCCAAGCTATCTTTTCTTGACTGCTTCAATTATTGATTTTTTTATCAGGATTTACTAAGGCGGCTTTATTGGCTTTTTCATAGTGTGTTTTAACTTCGTTACGGCCACGTTAGTGTGTACATGTCAATACAGTCTCCCTCAAACGTATCAATTTTTAACACATCAGTTTCAACACCAACCTTTAATCTACTGACTTCATGAATATTGATGCGGCCCATTAATTAAAAAGTCGCACATATCAAGGACCCACGGCCTATTAGCACACTGCTTTTCTTATAGATTTTTTTTTATATATGGGTCACAAATCTGATATTACAATGTAACATTAAAAAGGAACTCACATGAACTAATATTATACAACTTGTATGCCCTAAAATAGTGCATGCAATTTTATGTTAAAGCTAGGGACATACAGTTAACATTTAAACTTTAAAATAATTAATGATAAAGATCGTTTGACAGATACTATAATTTTACATTGTGTTTATGTACTATTAAACTTAAACAAGAGATAATAAATTTACACAAACAAGCTTTATTCAAGAGCCCTGCAATCTTTAGGCGGATGAAAGAGTGTTGTTCTATGTATCAAAGTTATTTCATATGCTGTTGTAACTTAAAAGCATACAATATAGGGGAGAATGTTGTCCCATGTAAGTTTGCAGCATGGTACAGCAAATGTTCGTCTATTACTGATTCGGGTACTCTAACATGGTACGGCAAGACAAACCCTAACCAACGTGATTTTGCAGTATATGTAATTGTGAATTAGTTTATACAGGTATATTATATCAGCAGTCTTCCATCTATGTGATAAGGTTGTCATTTTGAAATATTCTAATCTTGATTCGTAACTTTTCATGATAATACATTTACCCTCCATGAACGACATAATTATGATATATACATCTTTTTGTACACATTCAATTATACTGGAAAGCACTTCATATGAGCCATTCCAGATAGTACTTGCATATTCTAACACACTGCATATAATACTGTAACATATAGGTTTGATGACATGGGATCTCAAAAGAATTTTAGCTGTATCAATACGAAACTGGGTAGGTTTTTGTACGATTTCATTTACATGATACCTGAAACTTAAACAATGGTCCATCACCACACCCAAGTCGCGAATAGTCAGCATCTCATACAGTTGAACATTATTAATGTGATACACAGCAGCTAATGGAGTTGTTTTCCTAGTGATTTTTATGTGCTTACATTTACTAGCATTTTATATTATTTGGTTTTCTTTACACCTATTAGAAACCTTATCAACTTGTGTATATCCTGAGCACAATTAATTGTGGCATAATGTGTTAAGTTGTTTGCAAACATAGTAAATTTGCATTGTATGCATTGTTTATACTGGATTAAGTTGTCATCATCCAAATTTCTAAGTTTATATAGTAAGTCTATTGGAAACCACATTGCTAACTGCCAGTTAGTAAACATAAATGCAGAGTCTCTAGGTCTAATAGCTGTAAGTCCATTAGATATAATCTAGGCATATTATTGGATCAGTGTCTCAATTTTAACTGCTCATGCCATAACTGTGTTCACATACCTGTTGTTTATGATTCAATATTCAAATTATGATTTTTATTTACTGATAATACTTATAAAATTCTGTTCCATTTAAGCCAGCTTTGAATTCTGTTGTAATTGTTATGCTGATTATAGTACTACGCTATATTAGTTTAGATGCTTATGCTAGATTAGCTTAGATGGAGATGCTACTCTGGACAGTATAAAAACATACTTTTTATTCTGTCCAGAGTAGCATCTCCGTGATAGATTTAGCTATAATATTCCAAAGATACTCAGGGTACCATATTTACATAATAATTAATGAAAGTAGCAACTTTCCGTCTGATTGGCAATGAAATATTACAGTAAACAAGCATTCTATTTGGGTGATACCTACCAAAAATCATTCTTATCTACACAGAAAGAGATTTTGGGTAAAAAGCCACAACATCAAATTTTTTCACAGTTACAGATGCCAGGTAAGAAATAATATTTCACTGCCAATCAAACTGAAAAAATATGTTATTTTTAGGAAAGTATTAATTTAAAGCTACATGTTAAAAAATTGAATATGTATACTTATTATTATTTTAGCTTTAATAAAGATTATAACTAGAATTATATGATCAGCAATTATGTAACTATTATCTTAATCCCTATAATTTTTGTTATCCAACTATAGAAAACTTAAATTATATTTTTGAAAATCTTTATGTATGTTAATCTGTTTCCTCATATCACCTAAACCACAGTACCAATTTTAAGTTAACATCATGAGTACTTAAAGGAACAATAGCACCATGGGTATTAACCCTAGATTATAATTTATAAGCCATCTGTCAGACATGTATTTCACAATTAGTTAGGTTCTTTAAGTGCTTCATTAGTTGTATGATTTGTGTGGTTCGTTATTGCAAAGACCTCCTCCAACTGACTCAACTTTTCTCTGTCTCTGGCTAGTAATGTCCAAGTAACACCCTAGATTAAGGGAAAAAGAACAACTAGGAGTTGTAGGCGAAATTCCTTGTTCTTATACTTTTCTGTGACAGCTTTTTATAGTTGGGTTTTAGTTTCTTGTACTTTCATTTTATTTTATTAGTATTTCAGAAAAACCAAAATTATATTAAATAGTTGGACTTTAGCTACTAATATATGATATTCAGACAGATTCAGTTGTTCAATTAATGAAGTGTGCTTTTCCCATAATTTAAGTTTTTTGTGACTAGATTTTTTTTATAAGATTATGATTTTTGTGTTTATAATGTGTATTGAAACTTTTAGGTGTTATTCAACTCCAGATAGATACTTCATAGATGAAAAAGATTTGGATAAATCAAATACTGAGAAGATTCTTAATAATAGATTCTATGATCCGTTGGCGTTCAGTGATACTGAAGAAGAGGTGACTCCCAATAATATTGATTGGGATGAAATATTTAAACTAACTAAGGTACTTCTTGTGTTTCCTTCTAATTCTTGTTCAAACTTCTTCAATGACCTTTACATCTGAGATAGTGCCTCAAGTGAGATCACTTATTTATTTATTTGGACAACCATAGTTGTTACATTGTTTATTACATCTAGATTATTAAGTAAATAATTATAATTAACTGTACAACATTTTAAGGTGTCACAGCATGTGCATAAAATTTAAATAATGACACAAAAAGATTGAAAATTAAATGAATTAAAATAGAAAATTTAATGACTTAAAATATACTATATAAAACAAACAACAAAACAACTTATGAGTCACCCACTGTCATTTTGTGATTTCTTTTGTGACATATCCTTTAAATAAAGGCTGTGATGCCTAAGTTATGTTTGATAAACTTTGTATGCAGCATTGCTTATTACTACTGCTCTCTGATGCTGCATATATAAATGTTGTTCTCATAATATCTTTACCACTAAGTATCATAGCAATATGATACTGTAGATAACAATAGTGCAAACATTTTTAGTTTGTATTGTGTCCTATACACCTCATACTTGTATAAAATATGGTGCCAGGTAAATGGTAAACTTAGCTTAAAAAAACCATAATGGTGGCAGGGAACATTGCCATAAAAACTTCTTTGGTGTGGTTGGCAAATGGTTACTTTCCACGCCAGAGCTCGTGGGTTCGATTCCCACCCCGGAGAGATATTTGTGTGCATGAACAGGTCTTTTTGTCCTGAGTCTGGGTGTGTAATTATCTGTACAAGTATGTATTTACAAAAGAAAGTAGTATATCAGTTATCTGGTTTCCATAGTACAAGCTCTTAGTTTGGGATCAAATGGCCGTGTGTAAATAATGTCACAGGATATTATTATTGTAATTTCATGGTAAGGTGTTATTTATTTCTCAGAATCCGAAGCCCAACAGAGTATTTACACCAGGGTTGAGGCATCCACCGCCATACCCTAAGCAGTCGAGTTTCACTAGCAACCAACATTACCAGTTCCTGAAAGTCATATGCGCAGAATTTCCTAATGTTTTGCCGGGTCTCTTCCACCCAACTCCTCACAAAAAGGATATAAAAGCTTTTCAGGTATTTTATTTATTTATTTCTATTCTGATTTATTCTCATACAAGCAAACTTAAAGTTACTGTGTTTAGTTTGAAGTTCTGACAGCCTATTTAGAAAATAATTCTGTTTGTTGTGAATATATTTCTTTAAGTCATTGTATGCTATTAAAACAGAAACTAACATATCTAGATCTTATTTTTAATGAATAAACTTACTCAGTGCATTTGGGCGATTTGTGTTATTTTTATTTCTTTCGACTGTCATGTGCTCTCACCGGTTTCTAATGGCGAGGTTAAGTAGCTGGGCACGCGGTCGGTCCATAGATGGGTGACAATTCAAGTGGTTTAACTTCTGAAGGTCTCCATGCTTAGGAGGGCACGTTAAGCTGTCAGATCTCTGTTATTGTCATTAGACAACAGTTGATAAGCGATGTCAGAGGCCTACTGGGCGGCTTGAACAACTCTGACATCACTGTAACCACTGCCCGTACGATAAATAAAAATCAGCACTGCATTACCTTGAATGCCTGGGCCCATGAATGTCATAACCAATTTAAACTAGTTTTGACGATTTTTAATCTAAAAATTATATAATTTAAAATATTTCAGGCTGTTAAAGAAGACTATCTCAAAGAGCAGAAAGAATTTACTGACTGGGCTAAAACTCTATGGCACACAGACCATTGTATCCGTGCACTCCGTCCAAAGCCAGCCATAGAGACAGTATACGAAGCAGAGTTTAAAGTTAGAGCACAGAGGTTGAAAGGATATCCAAAGAACTATGCGATGGCAGCACAAATACCGTTGGAGGGTAAGAATGGTGACTGTGAAGCTGTTCTTATGGAGGAATTACTTACTGTGAGTGGACATTGATTTTTAAACCTGTATAATAAAAAGATATTATGAGGTTGACCTCTTTAACTTTGTGTCTATGTGTTTGTCACATCTCTCTGTATCCAAATGGGTGAGAGAGGTTCTCGAGAGGCAACCACGAACCAAAAGACGCAGCGTGGGCAGGCCCCGATAAACTGATGATCTTGGGCGGGTCGCTGGGAACCGCTGGATGCGAATAGCGCAATTGTGGAGATTTATCAGATTAAACATTTTATCTGTTGCAGGTACACCCAACAGATTTACCTCAAATAGAAATACCTGAAGAAATCACCCAACAGTTCACTGTTATAAGGCCGTGTGATGTTCCGGAGCCTTGTAACAAACATCCATATCAATTTATTTTGCCACGTGAGTATTCCGTTCCCAGATTTACGTCAAATACAGATGCCGGTACAAATATCGCTACAGTTCACTATTACATGGCCGTGTGATGACTGATGTCCCAGAGCGTATAGATATCATACCGGTACCGGTACAAATACCGCCACAGTTCACTTTTACATGGCACAGTTGTGTTCCAAAGCCTACCAACACAAACATCTAGGTATACCATTTTATTGACCACGTGAGTATTCCGGAACAAATATCGCCACAGTTCACTCTTAAATACGTTTGTACGTGTGATGTTCCAGATCCTTATAACAAACATCCATATCAATTTGTTGTGCCACGTGAGCAATCCATTCCCAGATATACGATTTATTTTGTTAGTATCTGTCAAGATTCTTCTAATCAACTTTATTTTTCCTGTAGACGATGATGACGTATCAATGCTTCCAATTGTTGAGATCCACCGAGAGTTGGCGCATTACGCGGCTGAACACGGCACCCAGTTCATTGCGAGCGAGAACGCGCTGCGCTGTCTCATGGAGCTGGAGAGATCATGGACATTGGCGCTGAGCGTGTGCGATACAATAACACCGGGTAAGATATTGCTGTGTGGTGACGGCATAAAATATCATCACCCCATCTCATCCCGTGGGGGGCGTAGAAATCGACTTAGGGAATACCTACCAGAGAATGGGCAGCAGCGTTTTTCTGTGAAGTATGACCATCAAACTACGATCCCCAGTCTGCCTGCCAAGCGTAGCCATTATGGCATATCCCCCATTCTTTGGGGAGGCCTTATCCAGCAGTGGACGTACTTTGGCTGACATGATGATGATGATGATGAAGATATTATATACTCTGTAGGTATCCATACTGTTAACTGACGGGCCAGTTGGTGTGGTTGGTAAATGCTTGCCTTTCACGCTGCAGGTCGTTCGTTCGATTCCCACCCAGGATAGATATTTCTGTGCATGAACATTTCTGTTTGTCCTGTGTCGGGGTGTAATTATCTATATAACTATGTGTTCACAAAAGAAAAGTTGTATATGTAGTAAATCAGTTATCTGATTGCCATAGTACAAGCTCTGCTTAGTTTGGGATCAGATGGCCGTGTGTGAATAATATACCAGGATGTTATTATTATATATGGATCTATAGTGATTCAGGAGAGTTAGCGCATTACACGGTTACCAAGACACGCCGTTAATTGTCAGTAAGAACGGGCTACGATATCGCATAGAGCTGGAAATACAGCTGAGATTATGGTCAATGTCATTGACAACATAGTGTCAGGTATAGACTAAAATTACATGGACATACAATTTTCGTGTGTTCCCTTTCATTTTAAAAGAAAAGATTGAAAACTCTTCATAAGCTTGTAGATACAGTTGGAAGACACTTGCCTTTCACGCTGCAGGTTGTGGGTTCGTTTCCCAACCAGGACAGATATTTGTGTACATGAACATGTCCGTTTGTCCTGAGTATGGTTGTAATAAGTTATATAAGTATTTATTTGCAAAAGAAAAGTAGTATATCTGTTATCAGGTTTCCATAGTACAACCTCTGCTTAGTTTGGGATCAGATGGCGGTTTGTGAATAATATGCCAGGATATTCTAATAATAATTATTGCACAAATATACCCATTAATATTTTAAGTATCATATATATATTAAGCTATATTCTTTCACTTTATTATATGTTTATTATACTTTTGAAATTCTGGAACTGCAAAATTTAATGTATACGGCTAATTCGTTTCATTTTCTATGTCAAACGTTAATTACATTAATTCTTCTCATGTGTGTAGATGGTGACGTATGCAACGTGGTAGTGTTGGACAGTGAGTTCTCGTTACGCAAAGAATCCGCTCCTTTGAGAACCTTCCGAGCTTTAAAACATCTCTTGGAATACGCACTTTTACCGTAAGTCTATTTTCAACTCTATTAAACCTCTCCTATATTGCTCTCATAGCCACATACTCTCACCAGTAAGTGATTGGCGAGGTTTAGCAACTAGGCTTGGGGTCAGTCCATAGATGGGTGATCGCTAAAGTGGTTTAATTTCTGAGCGTCTCCGTGCTTCGGAGGGCACGTTAAGCTGTCGGTCCCGGTTGTAGACATTAGGCAACAGTCGTTCAGCCATGTCAGAGCCCTACTGGGCGGCTTGAACAACTCTGACACTAGGGTAACCCCTGTCCATACCTTAAGTAAGTAATTGCTCACATGGTCTAGAAAAACTAGAGTCAGAAATGAGTGGAAACAGCTGGAAGAGGCCTATGAGGCACAGGACATGCTGTTCACTAAACCGGAAAACCTGTTAGGTTTAAGTTTTTAATACTATTAGATTAAATATATGTTTAATTCTTTAGCAATGAAGGCTTAGTAATAATAATAATACTGCTCACTGGGTACCCTCATTAGCTTACAGAAGAAGGGGGAAGGAACCAGTTACTAGCAACAAGGCTAAAGAAAAAAAAATTAAAAACCTAGACCTGCTAAGCTGCTTAAGATTTATTATAGAACAACCATTTCTTTCCATTTGACACGCAAAATCACCAGAATAGTGTTGTTTAATTTATTTACAATTTTTTTATCCTGACGTGTCTGTATTTGGACAACTTCTTCATATTGTTAAACTGTAATTTTGCATATGTGTTACATATTTTATAATATTTACATATTTTAGTTTATCTAACGTTCAAACAATGTACCCGTCTAAGTGAATATGTGATCATGTTCAATAGTTGATTAAACTTTTGCTGATTATATTAGAACACAAGATGAAAATGATTAAAATAGAATAGTGCTTCCACTAATATGCCAATAAGCCAACTACCCTTTCTTTAATCATGGTCTACTTAAGCACGTTTTTAAGCGCACAGGCTCTAAGAGTTGCCCGAAACAGCAACAAGGCCGCCATTTTTAAGCGCACAGGCTCCAACAGTTGCCCGATAAATCAACAAAGCCGCCATTTTTAAGCGCACAGGCTCTAACAGTTGCCCGATAAATCAACAAAGCCGCCATTTTTAAGCGCACAGGCTCTAACAGTTACCCGATAAATCAACAAGGCCGCCATTTTTAAGCGTACAGGCTATAACAGTTGCCCGATAAATCAACAAAGCCGCCATTTTTGGCGGGCACCGTAGCATAGTTGGTAGTGCTCCTGCCTACGAAGCTGGTGGTCCTGGGTTCCAATCCCGGTAAGTGCAAATATTTGTGTGATGAGCACGAATATTTGTTTCTGAGTCATGGATGTTTTCTATGTATATAAGTATGTATATCGTCGCCTGGTACCCATAGTACAAGCTTTGCTTAGTTTGGGGCTAGGTTGAACTGTGTGACATTGTTATGACACACAGTTGTGTTTTGTTTATTATTTCACATTATTTGACATTATTATTTTACAATCTTGTTAAACATGTTAATATTGAACTGATATTATAATTTTACTTACTTTAATCCAGATCATCAGAAAGAGAAAAAATGTTGCAAAAAAATAATAAATCGCCGCGAAGGACAACTTCCTCTAATTCGGAGCAAGATGATGACTTGATTCAGATGAAGGATCTGGAGATGAGCAGCGATGAAGAGGACAACAGTTTATTTATAGACACAGGTTGTTTATTTATGGATAAAGGTTGGTTTTGGCTTCACATGTGTGAGTGAATGTATCATATCGCTTACGCAGTGTATGTTGGAACGAAATTAGCGTTTGACATTTAAGCTAACCAATACTATGCTTATGCTAGGCTTCTGTTGTAGTCCAAGTATTCAATCATAAAAAAGCGGCAACGTGCGAGTCGGACTCGCTGTTTATTTATAGATACAGGTTGTTTATTTATGGATAAAGGTTGGTTTTGGCCTCACATGTGTGAGTGAATGTATCATACCGCTTACTCAATGTATATTGGAATGAAATATTTAACGCTATATGAAACATTTAGGATGACTAATACTATGCTTATGTTAGGTTTATGTTATCCAAGTATTAAATCATAAAAAGCGGCCAAGTGCGAGTCGGACTCACCCATGAAGGGTTCCGTAGCAGCAAGTATTTGAGTTGATTGAATGAAACGTAAATTGCAAAGTATTAAAGGTAAATTAAAAGTATAAAAAAAAGTACTTACTAGATCTCGTTCAAACCAATTTTCTGTGGAAGTTTGCATGGTAACGTACATTATATATTTTTTAGTTTTATCATTCTCTTTAAAAGTTACAGGGGGAGTGGGGGACACATTTATCACTTTAGAAGTGTCTCTCGCGCAAACTCTTCAGTTTAGAAACAAATGATATTACATACATAATACATACATAGACTCACGCCTGTCTCCCAGAGGGGTAGGCAGAGACAACGGATTTCCATTTGTCACGATCCTTGCCTACCCTCTTTCGCTTCGTTTACTGACATTATATTCTTCATACATGCTCGCCGGTTTAGGTTCACAAATGATATTAGAAACCTCAATATCATTT
Source organism: Pseudoips prasinana (assembly GCA_951640165.1). Classification (NCBI taxonomy): domain Eukaryota; kingdom Metazoa; phylum Arthropoda; class Insecta; order Lepidoptera; family Nolidae; genus Pseudoips; species Pseudoips prasinana. Next base: position 15,999,665 of record OX621239.1, read on the forward strand.
TTGAAGACCTTTAGATACCCCACATGTGGGTTTGATAAAAAAATATTTTGAGTTTCAGTTCTAATTATGGGAAACCCCCAAAATTAATAGATTTTTTTTCTTTTTATTTTTGTGTGAATTTCTTAATGTGGTTTACAGAACCGCATCTACTTACCAAGTTTCAACAGTATGGTTCTTATAGTTCGGAAAAAAGTGGCTGTGACATACGGACGGACAGACGAATCCATTAGGGTTCCGTTATTTGCCATTTGGCTACGGAGCCCTAATAATCTCTATGTAAAAGAGTAATATTTTTCAACCTTTGCTTATTGTTATATAAAAATTTTTGTGATGCTGTTATAATAAAATATTGTCGTGTATTTAGGATGTTGTAATTGTTATACAGTTGACTCGTTGGAAAAATGATATAGCGACAAGTTGCCTCTTTGTGCGATTCACAGAGGGATCAAATTAGTTTTAAGAGAGGTAGGGCACTGCGTTCATTCGGTCAAAGAGCAGCCCGACTGGGGAAGTACCTCCACCTTACAGAAGACATTCCTAAATACTAACATTAATCATTTTAATGTTGTGTTTCTGCGTGTGAGTAAGGTCGCCAGAGCCCACCGGGGGGGTGGGGAGGGGGGAAAGGGTCAGCAACACTTGTTTGACTCTTAAAGGCCGGCAAAACACCCGCGACTCCTATGGTGTTGTGAGCTCCTATGGTTTGTACCTTGACCCAAAACAATCCCGTTCAAACATACCTAATATTGGTATTCGAAAATCATATTTGAGCAATATTGTTTGTATGTATACGGAATACGGAGTAATGACTATGCCTTGAAAATAAACAGTCCCTTGTTAATTTAAGTCAACTTTAATCACTACCTGCTTTCAATATCCATTGTTAATATTAAAGCAAATATTTTGAAATTAAAGTGCTTAGGTTCTGTGTTTTTGTTTAATTAGTACAGAGGGAAGGTACTTACCATGTTTTGAGATGATTTTGGTAGACAAACGTTTGTTTATTATATGTGAGCAAATATTGTTGTCTTGCTAATAAAGATGAGTTATAGGTGTCATGACTTACCAGTACAAGTTAAGGTTATAAGAAACTTTCGTGACACTTAAACACAATCCGAAATATTATACTCGCCGACCGAGGTACGACTGCTAGCACGTTCCGACGAATATCGCCCTCCTTTAAACTTAATTTCCATTCATATTGATGCCGCAGGTCGTGGGTTCGATTACAACCTACAATCCAACATCTTACCTCTTCTAAGGAGCTACCGACTAAGTCGCCGAACATCGAGTTACTAACCCGATATTCGGCGACTTAGCCGGTATTATTAATCGGTTTCCATGACCACATGTGACGTCATAAATCTCTCGACTCGATTTTCAACGTCAAAGTCGATTTAACGATTGATTAATGCCCGGTTCCTTTATTTTACGATCCGTCATTGGACCAACGTTACCATCCGTAATTCAGCTACCGATACCGATGCAAAACTAGTGTTCCACAATGCCCTACCTGCGACGAACATCCGTAGTTTAAACCACCTACGACTCGTTCCGCGATGAACCTCTCGCTCCTCTTCACGATTAGTTATAACAAAACGTCGTACGTCAATTATGCGACTAAAATCATTTATTATTCTGTAATATTATGTGAGTAATAGTACAAATTACTGTACTTATAGTTACAGTAATAATTTAATTTGCGTTTTAGGTTTAAAATATTTATAAATCATTAGTATTGAAAATCTGATGTTACGAGTGCATGGTGTGAACAAAACGCGTAACAGGAAAGCGCATGGCGCATGCGTCTGTCGTCTGACGTCTGTCCAAGAGTATTTCATGGTTTCTAAATAAGTTTTTAAATTGAGTATTTAATCTAAGGTTTGTGGTTATGAAATCTTAGAAGATAGAAAAATAATCAACCCTTTCTAACGGAAAACAAAGCCATGAATTCTCTATCAGTTTCAGAGGTAGACATCACGGAAATCTCCTCAAACACTATGTTAACTACCAAAATAAAATACAAACGACTGGTAAACCGACCGAATTCGACTAGTAATCAAAGCAGTAACGCCTCGTTATTTTGACAGTTCCGTGACAGTAGAAAATATTTATAGGAACACTTTCGAACGCATCTCCATACAATAAGCTTACTAACGTCCTCCCATCCGTTAGTAACCAGACGTCGGTTATTTGGATAACGACTAGTATTTTATAGGAACGGTTTTGCGTTACGCCTGGTAGAAATTCTAACTATTCGTAGTAGAAACGATTCGTTTTTGGAATATAGGAACCGGGCGTTAGTCATTTTTAACCTTTATTTATTTGAACACCGATCACTATCCCGATGTTCGGCGACTTAGCCGGTAGCGCCTCTGGTTGTTTAAGTAATAATTCACACGATTTGATTTCAGATGAATTAGACGATATAGATAGACCCATGACAATGTCTCCTAGTCATATGCAGAGCAACGGACACGCAAAGAAGAGAACGGCACGTAATAGTAGCGACACTCACACAGCACTGTCCGGAGCTAACAATTTTAATATAACTGATACTATGGATGTCGGCACATACAGTTGCTCCTGTAAAGGTTGGTTTTCTTTCCAATTTCTTATGGAATCCCGCATCATCTTTGACCGCGCCTGTTGACGTGGTTGGTAAATTCTTGCCTTTCACGCTGCAGGTCGTGGATTCGATTCCCACCCAGGACATATATTTGTGTGCATGAACATGTTTGTTTGTCCTGTGTCTGGGTGAAATTATCTATATAAGTATAGATTTACAAAATAAAAAACTTGTGTGTACTTATGTACACGCGTTAGAAGTTATACTTCTTAATATACAACTTGAACATAGTTATCAATTTTCATACCACCTAGAACTAACGTCATGCTGTTATTTTTACGATGCGCGCGCATCGTAAAAATCGTAAAAATTCACTCTCATACCACCTAGAACCAACTTCATGCTGTTAAATTTTTTGTTGTCGGTGTGCGCGCGCATCGTTAAAATTCACTCTCATCATTTTTCTCCATCGCGCCAAAAGAAGTATAACTTCAATAAAAGTAGTACTTATAGGTTTAGTTTTAGTTTCATATGTAATATATCAGTTATCTGGTTTCCATAGTACAAGCTCTGCTTAGTTTAGGATCAAATGGCCGTGGGTCAATAATGTCCATGGCTATTATTATTACCGATTCGTACACGGCTATGACGGCTTGAATGTCAATTCTATGATTGATTTATTAAGTCCAACAGATGGTGCATTTTTCAAATCATCATTCTTAAATCATTGTTTTATAATCAGTTACCAAAAGACAGTCAAGCAAAAAACCTGCTCTACAATATTTTACTGTATGTTGTCGTAACCACAGTCTACTTAAGTTTTCTGATAAATTATATATTCTTCCGTAAGTAGTATTAATTTTTATTATGTGGACTCATCATTATCCTTATATCAGCCGAAAGACGTCCACTGCTGGCAAAAGTCGTTTTCCAAGACCTCCACAATGGACGATGTTGCACTGCTCACATCCAGCGGCTTCCTGCCACCCTTGCAAGTTTGTCGTTCCACCTTATAGGGGGCCCTACCTTGTTTTTATAAGGCAGTGGGAATGCCTACGCATGCCAGCCGCAAAAAGTTTCTGATGATATGTCGGTCTCAGACTAAACTAAAACGGCCGTGGAACGCGCCTAATGTGGGAAGCCCCAGAAACGCGGCTATGCTGCTCCGGTGCCCCACTTTTGCGCCATGTCCTGGTCCAAATGGTCTGGACACATACCCTAGGAGGGCTCTAGATTGCCCTCCCTAATTGCCAATTCCTACCAGTCCGGCACAGCGACTGCACCACAAACAGTTAGCTGTCTTCCCGGAGCTGCTTGCAGGTGACGTCAGTAAAGGACACTTCTCATACTATCACCGCTGCCCCGAGGGTATAGGAGCCTACCTACGATGCGTCTTCTTGTTCGTGGTCGCCACTCGAGAACCTTTCTGCCCCAGCGGCCATCGTTTCGACGAACTATGAGCCCCGCCATGCTCCCAATCCAATTAGACAATTATTTAACTATTATCTTTTGATATTTGCAGATTCACTATGGGAGAGGCCGCCACCTCGTTCGTTCAAGCGATGGCAGATCAGAAATAGTACCACTAAACAAAATCAGGATATTATTGTGCATTGCGCACATAAATATAGGGTGAGCATCACATGGTCCATAATGTTTTTAAGTCCGTTTATTTGCGTTATTTCGCTTTACGATCAGCTCGACTAGGAAATTATATCTTACGGATTAAGCTGTAGTTAATGACATTCCCACTAATGCTATTAAGTACAGCTTAATTGATTGTTGCTGTTGCTATTGGAATATCAGCGCTGTAGCAATATTGTTACGGCTAATGCTTCAATAGATCCCTTTTCACCTAGACCGGACTATTTATATTAAGCAGTTTTTATGCACCCGTGTTCCACCAACAAATTATCTCGACGGTTAAAATACGCCTTTTCTTGTACAACGTCGACAGTACTCGGCCAACCGAATAAAATATATTTATATATAACGCGAAGTACCGGGTCCCTCTTTGTCGCTTCCGCAATATCCTTGTAATTACTAGGGAACTCGTTTTCTAAAAACATTAAATATGACATATCATTTACGTCAGAAGTAATACCCGTACGCGCCTCAGACTCCGACCTATGTAACGGTAAACGTGACAAACAATCGGCCGGGCCGTTGCTCGTAGAACTCACCCATTCTACGGTGAAATCGTAAGCTGCAAGGCGGACTGCGTATCGCTGAAGGCGACTGGCCGCCGTCTGCGGAATGCCAACTTTATCCCCGAAAATATATGACAAAGGTTTATGATCAGTTATTATTATATTGATGGTTTTTAATCACCCCAATGAAAATCGCCAACGCCTCCTTGTCCAGCTGGCTATAAGACCTCTCTGCTTCGTTAAGAGTGCGCGACGCGTAACAAACCGGTTTTTCAGAACCATCAGGGTACCTTTGTGCCAAGACCGAACCCAGGCCGAAAGATGAACTGTCTACACTGAGCACAAGGGGCAGTGTCGTATCATAGTGAACTAGGACTTTATCACTGCATAAGATTTTTTAATAGTAACAAATGCCGTTTCGCATTCAGAGCTCCATTTCCAGTGGAGTTACCGCTAAGCAAACAGTATAGAGGATATAACTTCTCACTAAGTTGCGGTATAAATTTTCCATAATAATTGACTAAACCCAAAAATGATTTCAGCTGGTGGGCATCCGTCGGTCGCGGGGCATCCAAAATAGCCTTAACTTTTTTTGCATCGGGATGTAGACCATCTTTGTCTATAATATGCCCTAAATAACATACTGTGGTCTTAAAAAATTCACATTTCTGTAACTTAATTCTTAAACCTACATTTTGTAAACGCCTTAATACCTCCCGTACGTTTAATAAGTTGTCTTCTATAGAAATTCCTCCGCGAATAACCGACTACGCATCGCGTCGCTGGCGAGACCGGACACAAACTGATCCCTTAGGTTTTCCTCCAGTCTATCGGCGAAGTTACACGTACTTGCTAAATGTTTCAGGTGCTTTAGGTATGTATTGAGTTCTTCGCCTGGACCTTGACGACGCAAACGAAACATATGTCTTTCCGCAATGTCGGATCGCTTAGGTTCTAGATGCTCCTCGACTATGTTTACCAAGTTCTCGAACGATTTAGTCTCTGGTTTCGCTGGCGCACACAAATCACGCATAAGATCGTACTAAGGTTCACCAACTACCGTTATAAGAGTGGCCACGTGTAACGAGTCTTTTATGTCATTTAGAAGGATGAATTGTTTAAGACGATCAACATACGAGGTCCACTTGCCTCGTGACAGGTCAAATGTATCGATTTTTCCGAACGGCATGGTAATAATTACACACAATCTATTATTCTCGTCGCCAGTAAGATTTAGCGTAATGATAGACACAATCGGGCGGTTACTAACCATTTATTCGTATACGGACGGTAGGTACAATATAATATAATCTACGAATTACCCACAATACCCAACAGTTGCTTTTAATTGTATCGAATCGAATGTATGTTTATTTATATTTCAAAGCGAATGCCTCCAAAAATAAATAACGTAATAATTTTTTCCACATATTAAGTGTCATGTCGTCTGGAGAAGAGAATAATTGATTTTGTCTATACATAAATTGCCATTCAAATCTTTTCCCTATAAGTAGAAAATAACAAGTTTTAAAGCTTTTACACAACTGTGTATAAATTACATTGTTTTTTAATACCTAGGTTGGATCCGAAGAAACACTAGTGGAACCTATTCCGGAGTACCAGCTAGACTTGGGCGCTAGTCAGCAAAAGGCTGACAGGCTGCGAAGCTTAGCGCTATCGCTCATGTTACGACAGAAGGCGGCTGTGCTAAATGGTAAAAAGTTCATTAAATATAAAAGTTTATAGTAAAAAACAGTGCCATCTAGTGGATAAAATTTTCATCGACGGCGATAGATGGCGTTATGCGTTAACATATTACAGTCAAGCATTCTAAGTACAGTTGGTAAACTGAGAGAATTACATCGTAGCCAGTATCTATTCGACTGCGTGCAATCGACCCATTATGACACACGCGAGACCGGTGTTTGCACACGTAGCTACTAAGTTTCTATATCTACTCCTAACGCTTCGGCGGGCTGTTGGAGCCACGTAGTACATTTGCGTACGTCCCAGGATCGCTTTGGACGACATCATGATTAACCTATAATAGAATAAGTCAAGGTTATTATAAATTCTCGTGACCCTGTACACAATCTCTTTTTGTTCCATTATTTATTTCTATTTTTTAATTGGTTCCGTGGATATCGTGGTCTTATAACGATTCTGAACAGTCAAAGTCATTTATTTCTCAACATTTACATTGTTTTTCAGGCATCTTTAAAATAAATTGTATAAATTTAAGTGCGGCTGGGAAACGAACCCACGATCACGGGGTATCCGGCCCCATGTGCGTTAACCGCCCCGCCACCGCACCGTGATATTGACACTTCGAATTTATACAATCCATTCGATATTTCTTAACGCATTCATAAAACAAAAACTATCATCATACATAAGGGTCAAGAATATATAATTACATTTGTACCAATTTGGATGGTACCTACACACAATTTGCCAAATACCTTGTATTGTATCACTTAACAAATCAGACGAGAATGCAACATCACGTATGACTACGTAAACAGTTGATAAGATAACCATCCCCAGGGCGAGTGCGGGGACCAGCTGAAACAAGTTGACTTTTTAGTATTCAGTAACACAGGATTCTGCAGTCGAATACAAGTGTTCTTTTTCCTCTCGGCTTTCAATCTAACCTAAAGTCCGGCCACTAAAAGAATGCGTTCATGACATCTGTTGGTTATATATTTAACACTAGCTGTTCCCCGAGGTTTAACCCCCGTTAAACTTTAAAAATAATAGCCTCAACCAATTGGACCCCGAAACAATTCTTCAAGACGGTACACGAAAAGGCCTGACCGGCTTACACCGCTTAGGCCTACTACGCACTATGCGGTTAGCCGGAATGCGGTCAGCCGTCAGCAATCAATATTGCTGCCGGCTGCCGCATCACAGTGCGAATAAAAACTACTTTCTCGTACACATATCTGAGTACGGTCAGCCGCACGGCTGGCCTCATTGCGGCTAGCGGCATAGTGCATAGGAAGCCATAAAGACGTTGTACGGTTTGAAGTAAAGGCCTTACCGGCTTATGCTGCTTAGATAAAGAGAACGTTCAGGCTGGTAATTTATGTCTTATAATCAAGTGGAATTCTAATATTTACTGAACAGTTCGAGTGGACGGTGCTTCGGGCGACGTGGTGACCTTCGACAGAATAACTTCAGAACAATTTATGGAACAAAACCCCGACCTCAAAACGACAGCGACAAACACACTGTACTGCGCGATCAATCAACTACAGGGACTAATGCCTGGACATTACTTACTGCAACATGAGGTAAGACATATTATTATTACCCGATATACAAATAATCCCAATGACTTTGCACCTTCACCTAAAGCCAACTCCTTATAAGATACCTAACATTGATATTTAAAAATCATATTGGAGCAATGTTGTTTGTATAATATATTAATGTAATGACTTGACTTGCCTTGAAAATAAACAGTCCCTAATATTTTTTTGTCATTTTTGATGTAAGTTAACTTTAATCACATGGGTTGGTATTGAAAATCTTTTGTGTCTGTGTTTAAACGAGTGACATCTATCGGCTTTTGCGTGTCGACATGTTCACACATGGGACGTGTCAGTAATTCTGGGTAATTTAAAACACTTCGGTATTCCAAAAGTCATATTATTACAATAATCCAAACTAATATTATAAATGCGAAAGTAACTCTGTCTGTCTGTCTGTCTTTGCTTCACGCCTAAACTACTGAACCGATTTGTGTGAAATTTGCTACAGACATAGTTTGGAACTTGAGAAAGGACATAGGATAGTTTTTATTACAAAAATAAAACAAAAAATAAAATTTATTCCGGACATACAGCGCCATCTATTGGTCAAGAGTCGGCATCAATTCAGTACTGAAAATTCATCGGAAAAATGTAAATAAATAGTGAAAAGGTATGAAAATATAATATAATACAACTTTTAGTAAAAAGAAAATGCTCTAACGGAGTATAGATAATTCTATTAGTACTATTTGTCGAGTTGGTGATCGCGCAATGGTGTCGATCGTTACACGAGTTCGGTTCATGTTATTGTTTTAATTCACCGGAAAAAATAGTAAAAAGGTATGAAAAAAATAATATCAATATAATAACACTTTTAGTACAAAGAAAATGCCCGAACGGAGTATAGATAAATAATCCGAGTTGTCACTATGCTCGATAGATGGCGTTGGGAGGAAATGCCAGTTTGTAACATAAGTAAAAGTAGTGAGCGTGGAAGAATGTTGCAACAATGTAAACTGCTGGTTTGGGATGAATGTACGATGTCCCATAAAAGAGCAATCGAAGCACTTCGTCGCACGATGAAAGACATAAAAAACAATCAAGGTATTATGGGAGGAATGGTGGTTCTATTGGCCGGTGACTTCCGGCAGACCCTGCCGGTTATAGCAAGGGGCACACCGGCAGATGAAATCAATGCCTGTTTAAAAGCATCTGTGCTATGGACACATGTGCAAAAGGTTTCACTGTCGAAGAATATGCGAGTATTACTCCATAATGATTGTCAAGCCGGGCAGTATGCTGCTGCTCTTCTGAAGATCGGCGAGGATCGTATGCCTACCGACTCCGAGAGTATGATCACGCTGAGCAGCGAATGATGCCAAATTGTGGATAGCACATACAATTTAAAAAATAGTGTCTATCTGGATTTACGCGCTAATATCGAAAATCGGGAATGGTTATGCGAAAGGGCGATATTGGCGCCAACAAATGAAATAGTAGGCCGGATAAATGACCAAATTATGTCTGACGTAGAGGGAGATGTCATCGAGTATCTATCAGTAGATAACGTCGTGGATACCGAGCAAGTGACATCTTACCCAACAGAGTTTCTCAACTCCTTAGAGTTATCAGGAGTGCCTTCTCACAAGTTGAGGCTGAAAGTTGGAGTTCCTGTGATGCTTATGAGAAACCTAGATCCACCAAGGCTATGTAACGGCACACGGTTACAAGTAACCTATTTAGGACGGAATGTCATTAAAGCCGTTATTATGACTGGAATGGCAAAAGGTGAAACTGTAATTATTCCCCGCATTCCCATCATTCCAACTGATTTGCCATTCCAATTCAAAAGAGTTCAGTTTCCGCTGAAAACTGCGTTTGCAATGACCATAAATAAAGCCCAAGGGCAAACGCTTAAAGTTGCGGGGGTACATCTTGAAAAAGCCTGTTTCTCCCATGGACAACTCTACGTTGCGTGCTCAAGAGTGTCAAAACCACAAGACCTATATATTTTTGCAAAGGATGGCAAAACTAAAAACGTGGTATACAGAAATGTCTTGGTGTAAGAAACTTTAATAATCTTTAAAGCCTAAAATAATAGAAAATTTGTCAAGGGAGATACAGTTTTTTTTTCTGAAATGGCAAATCAAAATAATATTTTGAAAATAAGGGAAAAATAACATTTTCGCCTTTTTCGATCGGCAATAACGGCTTTAATGCCCTAAGTGAGTATACATATCTTCAATTCAAACGCAGAGCTCATTATGTTGATTTTTGAAGAGTTCCCTAGAATATCTTCCACATTTCATTTTTGAAGAGATCCCGTGAGATCGGGAACTATGTGGGTAAAACCAAAAATCTGCCGGAAGACACTATTCCACGCGAACGAAGTCGCGGGCAAAAGCTAGTAATAATAATATTGTGGGAAATTATTTACACATGGCCATCTGATGCCAAACTAAGCAGAGCTTGTACTATGGAAACCAGATAAGTTATCTTTTGTAAATATATACTTGTATAGATAATTACACCCAGACACAGGACAAACACACATGTTCATGCACAAATATCTGTACTGGGTGGGAATCGAACCCACGACCTCCGGCGTGAAAAGCAAACATTTGCCAGCCACGCCAACAGGCCCGTTATTTTATTACTCTTATCCACTTGAATCGAAAGTGATACATAAATATTGCACGTAACATAAAGAGCTTAATTTATATGAGAAACTCAAAAGTGTGCAGCACATAAACATGCAAATTACGCTAAAAATAAAATGCTTCCCATACAAAAATAGAAATCAGCTGAAGCATTTTGTTTGGGGCGATAAGATAATACTTTTTATATTTCACAAACTGGTAGTCTGTAATTTCTTTACTTACATTAGTAGAGAACGCGCCGTAAGTTTCGTTCACTGTTTATGTTACACCTTATATGTATATATGCAAGTCCTTTGATTTGTATTATTTATTTAAACTTTTCTAGAGGTAGAAATATATGTAAAGATATAATTTAAGTAATAAAAGTAATATTTACTTGGTTCAATATTCAAAAACAGAAAATAACAAATTCTTCATAAACATCTTTTCATAAATATCGAAGAAATCTTACCATATTAAAGAAAACAGTATCCAATTAACTATCGTTTTAAACTATATACTGCACAAGTTGTTGCCCTTCATCCCAATAGCAGTTGCTAATCACCCCAGAAATTGTAAATCACCACTTTCTGGAACATAGGGCCTATGCACACCACGTTTTTTAAGCGCGCGGTTGATGCGCGTTTGTAGCGATACAGACGCGATGCTAACACGCGGCACCGGCGCGTCTGTATCGATACAAACGACAACAAACTGCTCCGTAGGATAAAAGCGCGCCGTCGCGACGGCGCGTTAGCATCGCGTCGACGCGATGCTAACGCGAAACAAACGCGCGACACCGGCGCTTCTGTATCGATACACACGTGATGCTAACGCGTGTTTTGGATACGCATATGCATAGATGTGCATACTATAGGCTCTTAACATTTGTGTCATGTTCTTTTTATATTTCACAATTTTAGTGCACCTACCGTAGCCCTTCTGCACCACCCAAAGGTTGACTGGTAGATAATGCCTATGGTACTAAGTCCGCTTATGTACAATATTATTTGCGGTAAGTTTTAAATAAAATTACCAACGCCCATCTTACCAGCATAGTAAATGTGTCACATAAGCCACTACATTGTCATAATTAATAGCTTTTAGTCCAAAATGTTGATACTCCAAGAGTAGCTGTCACCGGTCCTGGATTCCGTAATCTGTGACTGGGCACTACAATGCCCGTGCACTCCGTTTTCATAAATTCCCATCACCCCACATTATTCCCATTTGAGCCAGCAACGACCAACTGCTGTGCGTAACCTGTGCAAAAAATTGCAAACTGGCCAAAATAGTTTTTTGTTTATTTATTTTAAATTATATAAATTATAAAGGATCAAAGCAGCGTAGCATAAACCAGCCCACTGTAAGTACCGTGCGCTCATTCATTATTCCAACGTTTTGACCAAGTTGCATTGATTTAGTTAGTGTAGCGTGTAACCGGCCTTAGTAGTGCGATAAACGATTCAGTGGGGGTAGTTAAAAAACTCGACACCCAGTAGGAGAGCAACACCGCTGCGCCAGTCAACCCGTGACCACGATCAATGCAACTTGGTCGAAACGTCCGAAAAATAACAATAAAGTTTAGTCGTGTTAGTACCTTTTTTCGGGACTACTCCCTCCGTTTTACCCACCACTGCAGCTCCTGTAAGCCACGATCAACAGTGGCAAACAATGAAATTACACTAAGCGGTGAGGCTCAGCTTGTGCCGGGGAATCGCTTTATCTGTCTTGGATCCCGCAACGAATTTAATCAGAAAGAAAAAAGAGTTAGAAATGAATAGTTCCACTTCCCTCCAGAGCATAGCGGGAGACAGAATGACGTAAAGAAACTATAGTCTCATAAAACGAGAGAATTGCAACTAGAGAAGCCAGCTGCAAAAGCACCGAGGCTCAATTTAAGTGAGCTGTTATATTTGATTCCAATAGTAGGTATGGTAAAAGCGCTTTAACGCACGGAAGTTGTGTTGCCGCGTTAATATCTGTAAACAATGTTGGGCTTACAACTTATCAAAGTGTAAATAGGGAGTGTAATTTCTGTAAATATTGTTTTCCAGTCATCTCATGGTGCAAATGCCTTGCTATTCGTAGCACGTAACAACGCACAAATGAAACTTGAGTTCGACAGTTCACAAGTGGACGACACTGAAGAACTCAAGTGCGTCAAGACTCCGCCTATCTTAGTACCTATCTTACTGCCCTTCCACAAGTGAGTATTATTTAGTATGGTATCTATTATATAATAAACGTATCTATTTTGGCGAATGCAAAGATATTTGACATTATTTTTAAAAACTGTGGTGTTCTGAAATAAAATATAACGCACCACGGATATATAAGCGCACTCTCGTCTTGAAAAAACGGCGTTAGACCACACCACTGAAATAAAACTTCGTTAACTCAATCTACATATATGTATCTGGCTTTTAAAGAAAGAGAGCGAGTAGCGTCCTGAGGTCAAATCCTGGGTCGGGCCAAAAAGTGATTTTGGGATTTTTCCGTAAAAAGAAATTTCTCAGTATCAGCCGAAGCCTGGAAGTTGGCGGTATTACACCACCGAGCCTCGGAGAGCACGTAAAGCCGTCGGACCTCTATCCGGTCGTGTCGCTAGTCGTCACATCGGATCAGAATGATGGAATAGAAAGTGCCCCTGGGTATGCGCACACGCTTGTACACTATAATATGTCCTGCGCAATTGCCTAGTCTCCGCCCTGGCCGTAATACGGTGGGGAGGACATTATTATAATATTATTATTATACGAAACGTAACTCTCAATCTCTTTCTATCTTCAATAACTTAAATCTCCTTCTCTACTTCCGTTCGCCTCGCCCGATCACACTTATCGTAACGCTCTCGTCACGCATTAGTCAGCTTACTCCACAAGTCAAGCGTACGGACAGAAATTTTACTTCAAAAACAGTGTTACCGTGATCTCCAAAAATTACCCTGTGTGACTTACAAACATAATGCTTTTGTTGATACTTAGATCGCGCAAGATGCTTCCGTGCACTTTCACCCCGTATGCGAACCAGGTAGCCAAGGATACGAAAAAGCTGCCCGCCAAGCAGAAAGCACCGCCACAAGCCATCAAGGTAAGAATATCTTGGAAATTTTACCCCCGCGTACATTGTACATTGAAATAATACAGTTTTATGGTGAGTCCGTGACCAGGATCAGTGCAACTTGACTAAAATAATAAAGGTAAAATAACTAAATAAGTTGAGATTAATATGAAAAAAGGCTTGTTAGTTAAACAACCCCGTTTTGTGTAAAGACAGTAATTAGTTCTTATCTGACAAAACATTGCTGGGCTGTATTACAAATACAATAAATATATATATAATTTAAATAAATATATAATTTACCATGAATAAGTAATTCCAACGGTATACGGGTAATATATTTTTTGTACAATGTACCACAAGGTTGTTTTAGTAAAAGGCGAAAGATTCATAGGGTTTGACAGGAAACCAGAGTTACAACAACTGTTGTATTGATTGGGCGATGGATCCGTGGCGCTCGCCGAGTTACTTGTAATTCTAAAATTGTATTATTTCAGTTTTTCAATGGCCCCTGTATTCAATAAAATTGAAACACTCACGACCCATTCGGGGCTATAAAACATTAAAACTAACTTGTACAAGTCGCAATAAATGCAAACGCGTATGGCAATTAAATTTCTCTTACTTACCTTTAATAATGAGACTCATTCGTAATATTATTAAATTGTAATGAAATTTAATTTAATTTAATTATGTTTTGTTTTGCTCGTGAGGTTTTATTTTAAAATCATATTATTTTGGATTTATTGTTATTAAAAATTTAAAACCCAATCTAGAAACAAATGTTTGAATTAAATAGAGGTTGATTCTTTTAAGTTCAAGGTAATAAATTGGTACTAGATAGATCTAGTACACACGGCTACGTATCAAGCTATACATTTCCACTATAAGGTGACAGCTCATTGTATGGAAATCCTATACAATGCGGGATCAGCTTATACTGGAAATGTATATCTTGATGTGTAGCCGTTTGTACAACCAGTTCAGAGCACCTCAGTATAAAAATTGCCGTCGGAATCCTGTAACTGAGGGTAAAAAATGTTTTTGACGATGAATGAATAAAATGCTAAATGCTTTCATTGATGACCTGACTGATATCATGCTCTAAGTCCGTTTTTGGTATGATATCCTTACCAATCTATTCATAAAAATGAACTGCGTTACACAGCTTGCAAAATACGCGATAAGAGAACTTTCACAACCCATAAGACATGTTGATCAGATGACTCCTTTTCAAGAGCCAATTTGTTTCAACTGTCATCAAATTCGCGGGTACTTTAAATTCTGCATATACCCTACACTATTTATACAAGTAAGTCAACATTGCCAAATGCGTTCGCATTTAATGCAACTTGTACGTGTCTATATTTGAAAAAACAATATCACTTAATTATAGATGTATCCAGATCTAAGTGTTATACTCAACATCATATGGAATGTATTTATATCTAATTCTAAATGAGTTTTAAGTATTTTGTATTCCGATTACATGTTTTATAAATTAATTACAAAAATACTTACCTTTCGCGCCGCAGGTCGTGGGTTCAATTCCCACCCAGGATAGATATGTGTGCATGAACATATTTGTTTGTCCTGAATCTGTATATGTTTGTTAACCGTGTAATGCGCTAACTCTCCTAAATATCTATAGATCCAGAGATAGTAATAACATCCTAGGGTATTATTCACACACGGCCATCTGATCCCAAAATAAGCAGAGCTTGTACTATGGAAACCAGATAACTGATATACTAAATATATATTTACAAAAGAAAAGTAGTATATTTAGTATATCAGTTATCTGGTTCCATAGTACAAGCTCTGCTTATTTTGGGATCAGATCCTCCATGAATAATTTCCCAGGATATTATTATTATCTTGGACAATGATTTAGGGTTAATCTCAATGATTCCGTAAGATTAATGAACCAAAATTAAGAGTATATTACTGTTATATCTGTTCCGATTCTGAAATATGTTGACTAATTCCATTATTTATTTTAGTATTACGAATGAATGGGTAACAAATCGCCCATGTCTCTACTAATCTAATCGTAATAGAAAAGGCGTTATTTCAATATTCTTTCACAACAAAATTCAATGCAAAGAAATATCTTTCAGTGATAGATTTCATTCGATAAATCTCACATGTAGAAAGTCAGGTTTACTGTTTAAACTCTATCTAAGAAAGAACCTATTATGTTGAGTATATTTAAAACTTTGGTATGGATACTTCATTTAGCTTCTGGAGACGGATAATTCCCAAAAAATATTCATATATAATAAATAAGTACCTATGTTATTTTACATCCGTTTCTCCGTGTCAAAAGTGTGTATGTATGTTTGTTAATAATAATCTTATTGAAAACAAAGAAATAAAGTGAAATAAAACATACTAACCTATTGTTCCTCTCGGCCTGAAAAATGGCTTGTTTTTGCGTGTACTTACAGGAACATTCGCAGAGGTTGGGTTTAAAATGTGCCATAACTTTTTAGTTTTTAATCCAATTTAAAATATGTAGTCTAAATACTTTGAAGCTTTCTACGCATGTGCGTTTTATTATTTCTGAGGAGATAATGTATTTAAACACGGAGAAATTTATAGTAAATTTAAACTAAAATGTCGAAATTTTCATGAGTTAGAATCAGTAAATAACACTACTCGATTTTGAGAAATACCCTGGGTGTGGCAATTTGTTTATTAAAATTGCATTAATATAGAGTAACGATCGGGTAATCATCGTCATTTCTGACGGCACTGCTGCAGAACTCGTTTAGTTTATTTTGTAGTCCGATAACCACGCTCAGTATCTATCACATGGAGCTGCCACACTCGGTTCATCTTATTCAGATGGATGGCCAAGTACAGTGACGATTACATGGTGTCGATGCACTCTGTCCATGTTATACAGTCTGATAACAGAGCGCAAAGACTATCACACGCAGCCATAATGGTGCGGGAATATAATGCGCGCAGCTACCTCAACATACAGTCGCTGCGCTCAGTATATTTGAGCAGCCTGATAACTCTGTATATGGTATACAGTCTGTGAACAGTCTGATAACCTCACACAGTGACTATCGCAGACTTTCACCATGCTCAGTATATGGTAGACAGTCCCTGAACAGCCTTATAATTGCGCATAGACTATCACAGGCAGTCACCATACTCAGTATATGGTACATAGTCTTACAATTATCCGCAGTGTTACTCACATTTCGCCGTGTGGCACAGAGTATTTGTAACTTTGGTAGCCCCGCGCAGCCGCCTCACTCAGTAATAACTTATACAGACTGCAACTGAGCGCAGCGGTACATTTTCAGTGACTGTGACAGGCAGCCACCATACTCAGTATATGGTATACAGACTTACAATCGTGTGCAGTGTTCATCACATTTCGCCGTGGGGCATGGTATATTTGTAACTGTGGTACGCAGCCGCCGCACTCAGTAATAACTTATACAGATCGTAACTGAGCGCAGTGGTACGTTTTGAACATTCTGATAACCGCACGCAGTGACTATCAAATGCAGTCATGCTCAGTATACATATTGTACATTCAGATAATCGAGCGCAGCGGCCATCATATGCATCCATCACACTCTGTTCGCATACAAAATCAAAGGACGCATATCATGGTCTTAGTAATAAGAATGTCCCAGATTATTATTTTTACTTTTTAGTTACAGTTTGGTACATTTTAAACCCAACTCGTCACATTCTACATCATCATGACGTGCCTCAGGTGAAAAAAATGCAAAGTATTATAATCCTCGACGTTTGTTTGTAAATCAACCGTGTTCTGCTTGTTTAGTTGCAAGCGGAGTCGGCGGACGGAGCCAATAGAAAGGTATCCACCATACTGCTGATTATAAACGCCGCGACGTTAAGTATTGGATACACTTTGGAGAATCCGATCAGAAATTAGGTGTAGTTCGACTCGGCTGTTTTTTTCCTGTATGGTTGATTATTTTATCGGCGGGTATTGGTAAAGTTAAAACAATGGGAAGGAAAATAATTAATTCCTTTCAATTTAAAGGAATTTGAATCTGAAGGTAATACATTCTGTCGTAAGGCTAAGACAGAATATGCCGCCTTTATATATTATCTTTCTGTTAATATTGAGTTTGTATTTTGTTTCTCCCGAGTGGAACTACCAATCTAATTTCTGTGACAAAAACTAAATACAGGTATACTTGAATAATTATAATTCAAAAGCAACTGAACGCGATTGCGTAGGTATTAACAGCTTCTGGTAAATACACTATTTTGCAATCAACGAAGAGAAATACAAGAAAGTCACAGAACAACTGAACATATATGAATTATAAATCGAGATCCTTGGGGAGGCCTTTGTTCAGCAGTGGACGTCTTTCGGCTGATATGATGATGATGTTTTTATAAATTAAAAGTCAAGTCCTATGATTTCCACTGTAATAAACTCATGGCCTACCCCACTTGATAATAAACTACAAATTCAGGCATTGTTTTTTGTTTATTATTTCATTAACATTCTTCGTTCATTGTAAAATAATACATTATAAACTACTCGGATCAAAACAGAGCCCACAATGCAATTAGGTTGGCTTTTGATTACACCTTTACACAATGGTTAAGGTGGTCGCCTATGTCGTGTTTCGGGTTCGAACCCCGCTCGGGACAACTATTTGTGTGACTCATTAATTGTTGTTCTGAGTATGTGTGTGCTTTGTATCCGTGAATTGCATGTTTACAAGTTCCCCGCGATATAGGGGTTCAATTCCCTAGTGCGGGTGTAATCTTTCATAGAAAATGTAATGATTGAAGATTTGAGTTGTGAAATTATAAGTTTCAGATAAATTGTTAAACACGATAATTTACCCCAAAAAGCAGATCGTATTTAGTTAAAATTTTGTGGCATCGTCGCTTTCAAGTGAACCGATGAATTAATGTGTATTTATTTTTAATGTTACATTCTAGTTTGAGCTTTCAAATTTTCAATAAATTCGACATCAGCATTGTCGTTCGAAATTCAGACGGGATAGGCTCTATTTGGATTTGATTAGTTTTCTTTTACCAGTTAAACTGTCAATCATTTACCAAGGACTAGCAAACTGCTCCCATTGGTATGAAGCAGATTCATCAATCTATAACCAAGTAACAATCACAAAATGACAACTTGTTAACTAATCTGACTTACATTATTTACATCATTTTGCATAGTCGTTTATGGACGATTTGAGGTCAGAATTGCAATGTTCTGGACTTTATTTTCATGAAATTGCTAAAATATTTGATATTAATCCCTACACCGAATAAAATGGTACATAATATAATTAATTAAATCTTCAGTATTAAAAATGAAATTTAAATACACTTAAATAATGTTACCATTTTATTCGATGTTGGCTTAAATATTTCCTTGAGGCGCTAAATAATTCTGATGATATCACTATTAAACTAAAAATACATTTTTGATGTAATAGTGTTAAAAGTATGTATGTCATGTTTGTTCGGTGTCAAAATTAGATGACAACTTGCGGGTAAACTAATACTGAATCCATATCAAAGCTATCACATAAAAAACCTATTTGCATAACTTAAGATTTTATACTTTTTCGTAAACACAATGGTTGTTATCCATGGCTTTTCAAAACTGTCAATCTTATTAGATTGTCAGTTTTGAAGTTTACTTAACCATTTTATTCGATGGGGTCGTGGATTTGATCTTAACGCACTACATAAGGCTGAAGTATAAACTTCTGATGGTATCACTATTAGACCAAAATTATATTTTTGATGTAATAGTGTTAAATAATGGTATGTATGTTATGTTTGTATAAAAGTATGTATGTCATGTTTGTTTACAAGTATGTATGTCATGTTTGTATAAAAGTATGTATGTAATTTTGTTTAAAAGTATGTATTTCATGTTTGTTACGGTGTTAAAATTATCTGCAGCAAAGTTACCGGGCGGAATCGCGAGTAAACTAATACTGAATTAAAATCAAAACTTCTATCGAATAAAAATTACAATTTGGACAATTTAAAATATTTTTATTTTCTAAAGAAATGGTTATAAACAGATCAGCTTTGAATATGCAATAAAATACAGAATAATAAATATAATTTACTAAACTATTTTATTCCTGGATTTGACTTTGGTACACTAAAAATCGTGAAATTAATTGTCTGATGATGCTATCCCTATTAAACCTATAATATATTTTTAGTGTCATCTTAAAAGTATGTATTGCATGTTTGTTACGGTGTCAAAGTACTGAATCTAATATAAAAGTTTTTATCGAATTTTAAGTATAGAAACTAGATATTTCTACATAGTTGCATACTTAAAATGGTCTTATCAAATATTCAGTTTTATAATGAACAATAAAAAATACATACCTAGTTTGACCTAAATACACTTAAAAAGGATTTCTGATTTGGAATAATTATCATATTACCGTCAGACCAAAAGGGTATTTTACACGTAAAAGTGGTAAAAGTATGTATGTCATGTTTGTTACGGTATTAAAATACCTGCATGAAAGTTAAGACGAAGTTGCGGATACACTACCGGGTTACTAAGATTGTTTTTCACGAATTATCTCAGTAGCTTTTTCAGTCCGTTTGTGAATATCATAAATTAGCGAAATATTTTTTTTACGATATTTATCAGGGTTCATTCAAATTAGTGAGCGTAGCTTTCCAGGAAATGACAAAAATGTCAGTCAATTAACGTAGAGCAGATATTAACATATCTAGAATTCTTACGAATTTTGGTTCACTAATTTAACTTAATCTTATATACAGGGTGTAACATAAATTTTAATAATGGACGTAACTTATGGTTTATGGGAACACAATAGTCAAAAGAAAGATGAACTACCGGGGTACTAAGATTGTTTTCTACGAATTATCTCAGTAGCTTTTTCAGTCCGTTTGTGAATATCATAAATTATCGAAATATTTTTTTATGATATTTATCAGGGTTCATTCAAATTAGTGAGCGTAGCTTTCCAGGAAATGACAAAATACTAGGAAAAAATGACATAAATATTTTCAGTTTGTTCCCCGTCAGTCAATTAACGTGGAGCAGATATTAACATATCTAGAATTCTTACGAATTTTGGTTCACTAATTTAACTTAATCTTATATACAGGGTGTAACATAAATTTTAATAATGGACGTAACTTATGGTTTATGGGAACACAATAGTCAAAAGAAAGATGAACTAAAAATAATATTGACTAAATAAGTGCTACTGTCTCAGGGCTCTCCCGTTCCGAGTTCAATCCTCGTACAGGGTAACTATTTGTGTGACCCAAAATGTATTTTTATGAGTCTAGGTATGGTTTGTGTACGTAAATTATATGTTTTTAAAGGGGAACGGGGAAGTAGAGGGGTCTATACCCGCTTCTTAAGTTTCATCCACGATTTATTTTACATCTTATTTATTTTAGTTAGTTTTCATAGAATTGTATCTTTACATTATTTCGCTCAAGACGGCTATTCAGATTTATTTAAATTGTAATATTAGGTACTATTTTTATTATTATGGGGCGTAATTCAATGTGTTTCATTCCTGTTTATTCTTCAGTATCAGATATTAAACATTATTCCAAAACGACTTAACTACCCACAATAACTCAATGAAAATTTGTGTGACACAATTTGTTTACTTTGTGTCAAATTTTAATTTAAAATAGTATTTGATGTGGGGTGTTCTTGGATCATTAAGACTGATAACTGACAGTAATACTACAGAGGATTCTTAAAACTCAAACTGGTTGAAAACGTGACACATATTTTCCAACAATAACTTTTGATAGAATGATGATATTATAGGTGGTTGGTGTTTCTTTGAATTGTCTATAACCGTTATTTACCGCAGGCTAATGAATTCATCTTCTTCTGTTAGAATATTACGTCATTCACAGATGATTAATATTATATTAAGGAGCTTAACTTGTAGTTCAACCTTTTGACCGTCATACGCTACATAGTCACATATAGATGACAAAACAAAATGTGCCCAAAACGCAAAGGTCACTACTAAGTACTCCTCCATGGCATAGTATAAACATGGACAGTAAGGTAACTAAGCCTAGTTGATGAAATAATTTACCTTGTAAATTTTAATGTTTAGATACCTATTTTTATTAAAACATACACATCTGTTTACAAAAAAATGTGAGCCGTCACGGGACGCCTGGCAGATGTGAAACATCGACATTATTTTGTAAAAGTAATATACAGAAAAGAACATATTGTGATAGGAACTAAATATGTCATAATGATAAAATAAAAAGTCGATTGCGCATGCGTCACGGCATGCGTCGCCACGCCAGAAATCTGTTTTACTTGCGGCTATAGATGTTTCACATCAAAAACAGCAGGAGGGTTAAAATAAGAAAGCTCCCGTTTTGATGAAGAAAAGTTAAAACAGCCGTATACTACGCAATACGCACGTGGATTTTTAACTTAAACTTATACGCGACCACGCGTGTTGACGCGGCACTCACTACTGACAGCACCGCAACAACCGCTTAGGGGACTTTTCGATGCGCATGTTTGTGTGAGTGTGCTGTTTCGACCGTTCGTAGGTAGTTTCTGTACTGTCTATTTTTAGATTGAGTCCATGGCGTGCTGGGCACATTTTGTTTTGTCATTTAAATTAATCATCTCAGTTATCTGTGACAATACGAAGATGTTTTAAAAAAATTTTTTTTTTCTTATCAATAAAACTTTTTACAATTGTATTATGTGAATAATATTTGTTTCAGTGGCCGAAGAGGAAAAACAACAAAAGGAAACTAGCTAAATGAGAGTATCAATGTGGTTATCAATATTAATCGTTAAATTATAAACTTATCAATTAATTTATGTGTTTTCATTTATGGTCGTATGTTCCGTTTATGAGATGAAGTAGAATAATACAAATGAAAATAAATACAAATATATATTAATAATATTTGACGGTCACCACAGCCTAGTTGTTAGTGCTCCTGCCTACGAAGCTGGTGGTCCTGGGTTCGAATCCCGGTAAGTGCAAATATTTGTGTGATGAGCACGAATATTTGTTTCTGAGTCATGGATGTTTTTCTATGTATTTAAGTATTTATCTATCTATATAAGTATGTATATCGTCGCCTGGTACCCATAGTACAAGCTTTGCTTAGTTTGGGGCTAGGATGATCTGTGTGACATTGTCCCCAGATATTATTATAAAAAAAAAACTTGTGTGTACTTATGTACACGCGTTAGAAGTTATACTTCTTAACCCAGTAATGCCTAGTGTGGCCATTTGGCCACACAAATAGGAGTAAAAACAAATCATTATTGTGTCTATAGTAATTATTTTTTCTTGAATCTAGTTATTTCATAGAATATTGACAATGTCAAAGTTTTAGTGACGTGACGTATATCACTGTGAAAACGAAATTGACATTCGTTTGGCGGGTATTCAAATTTCATTTTCTTCATTCAGAAAAGTATTGAAAAAATGGATCCATGACAAGGGTAAGTAGAATAATTTCGAATATATTGGGAATTTTCAGTTTCTTTTTGCACTAATTTACTAAAGGATTGTTTACTTATAATTTCGTAACAAATTATTTCTGTTTGCATAAAAGTAAGTATGAGTTTTTTTACGCTAAACTTGCCGTGTCCATATGGCCACTCTAGGCTTTAGGCATAGCAAAATAAATGTATTTTCTTTCTTCTAGATATTATGATTTCGACCAGTTTACTGGAGCCTGTGCACTGAATAATGGATGTTCTTTATGAAAAAAGCGAAGACGAAAATGATTGTCGAGTTCCATAGTCTGTATTCATAGCGCCTCCAGATACAGCTGTTTTGACGGACGAGGACTCTGGCGATGAAGATAGTGGGAGGAAGAGCAGAAAACGTTTCACCAACCAACTTCTGATGAAGATTTTCGTCGTTTTGATGATCTTGTTGGTAAAACAGCTAGAACATAGTTAGGTCAAGGGAGATCTAGAGCCGTTTTTAGGACAGTTTCCTGAACTTCCAACTAACAGTGCTGACAGGTCTGTTGATTTATTTGACCTTTTTTATAGATGATGATGATATAGATATGTTTGTCCAACAATCAAATGGCTACGATCTATGGAAGAATGCATCTGATCCTAAGATAACACCTTCAGTAATGAGCTACTTTATTGCTATATTGATTTTGAGTAGCTATTCACCTGCTGCTAATAGACGGCTTTATTGGAGCATTCAGGCAGATAAGATGAATGAGCTTATTTGCAACTCTATGCGACGAAACAGTTTTGAAGATATTATGCTTTCATGCATTGTGTTGATAACAATAATATCAATCTAAATGATAAAATGTGTATGATAAAATGATTTGATGGCTTGACGATGTGTAGGACCAAATTGCAGGTCCAAAAACTCGTCCATAAGAACCGAATGTATGAAATGCGTTGTAGGACTGTGTGTACCCTGTTTTGTTTTGTGCCATCCAAAACAATAAATACCTATATTATGCATAATATGTGGTGTATGCACGGTACAACATCGAATTTCATACATTAGCATTTTGATATTGTAAGTGCCTAGCGTGTCCATTTGGACACGTAATTTTTTTGTACTTGTAATTAATAAAAACATATATAAATTACTTTTTGTATAATTAAACCCCCCCTTTAACAGTTCTAAAAGGCTAAATATATAGAAACTAAAAAATAATAATTTGGGCACTACTGGGTTAATATACAACTTGAACATAGTTATCAATTTTCATACCGCCTAGAACTAACTTCATGCTGTTAATTTTTTTGGTGTCGGTGTGCGCGCGCATCGTAAAAATTCACTCTCATCTTTTTCACATTGGTACAACATCGAATTTCATACATTAGCATTTTGATATTGTAAGTGCCTAGCGTGTCCATTTGGACACGTAATTTTTTTTGTACTTGTAATTAATAAAAACATATATAAATTACTTTTTGAATTAAACCCCCCCTTTAACAGTTCTAAAAGGCTAAATATATAGAAACTAAAAAAATAATAATTTGGGCACTACTGGGTTAATATACAACTTGAACATAGTTATCAATTTTCATACCGCCTAGAACTAACTTCATGCTGTTAATTTTTTTGGTGTCGGTGTGCGCGCGCATCGTAAAAATTCACTCTCATCATTTTTCTCCATCGCGCCAAAAGAAATATAACTTCAAAAAAAAAAAAAATATAATCTGTATCTATGGCACTGGCAGCCAGTTACTCTCAACAGCCTGTAAGTGATCGGGGAGGTCAGTCTATAGCCAAAGTGATCTAATTTTTTAGCGTCACCGTGCTTCCCAGGGCACGTTAAGCTATCGGTCCCGGTTATCATTAGACAACAGTTGTTAAGCCACGGCAGAGGCTTACTGGGCGGCTAAAATAACTCTGACACTAGGGTAACCACTGCCCATATGAAAAAGTAAATAACAACCATATGCGATTGATCGGCGCCATAAACGATCACACAAGCTTCACTTTATTTGCTATTCAGAAATAGTTGAGAATCACCCCATATCGACGGTCACCGTAGCTTAGTTGGTAGTGCTCCTGCCTACGAAGCTGGTGGTCCTGGGTTCGAATCCCGGTAAGTGCAAATATTTGTGTGATGAGCACGAATATTTGTTTCTGAGTCATGGATGTTTTCTATGTATTTAAGTATTTTTTATCTGTCTATATAAGTATGTATATCGTCGCCTGGTACCCATAGTACAAGCTTTGCTTAGTTTGGGGCTAGGATGATCGTGTGCGTCACGATTGCTCCGCCACGTTATCCAAACAGAAAAAGAAATCGCTATATTTTTTGTCGAAATTAGTCAAAATCGAAAGGAACACACCAAAACTTTGTCAAAGCAGAAATAAAGAAGTTACAGGGCTTTTAAGTTGGCCGCGCGAACGTAACGTGCACGATTGCGCGGCCATGGAGATCTCAGTAACTACTTGGAATAGAGATGTAGATCTTTTTGTTAATTGAACATTTCATTTGTCAACAATTGTCAAAAAAAGAATTATAAGACTAAGATCAATATTTCACGAAATATTCACCTTGGAAGTTATGGCCGCGCAATCGTGCACTTGATGTTTCTTTAATCTCGATTATTTCTTCAAAACTTAAGATTTCATGCAGTAAAACTGTTACCAGAAAAAGGTCTTAATATGTCCAAAGTACTGAAAGCATTTAATGCCACCTAAGTTTATTTAAAGTGACGAAGTCAAGGCAAAACAAAAGTTTCGTGGCCGCGCAATCGTAACGGTACTTTGAACGCTGATATCTCATTATCTATAATAGTTAAGATTTCGGTGTGAACATCGATTTATTCGTAATATTAACCTAATCAAATTGACATTTCGTTTTACCCTCAGAACAGTTATCTTCGCGTATAATCTCAAAAATGAAGTTATCTCTTACAATATTCAAGTAGGGTGACCATAATGTCGGTTTAATATGGGAATATCTTTTGTTCTACTAGACGAAAATGTACCTATTAGGAATAACTGTTGTAGAATAAGCTACGATAAAACAGTTCAATGTACTATTATTTTCGTCTATACACATGTTCAAATCATGCCATACCAAACAATGCCAAAAAATTGAACTTAGTTCTGTTTTCACTACATGACGCGACATTGCTACTTGTACTCCAGTAATTTAGAATGTTCTCGGTTAATAGCCAGTAATGTAAAACAATTATGAACTCAAACCTACATGTGATGGTTTTAAAACAGACTCGAATAGAGGGACTCGACCTGCGGAATAGCATTCCTATTTTTTTTTTTAATTTTAGTGTAAATTTTAATTTTCGTATTATGTTCATTTCATTATGTTTTTGGCATTACTAACCGACAAAAAATTGGCTTTTAATTTGAAATATATATTAAATTAGAAACATTACTTCACAGGTAAACATTAGGTCAATATTGGAGGCTTGGGAGGGATCACAGGATGCGCTGGGAGTTTTCTGTGATCTCTCTAAGGCTTTCGATTGCGTTGATCATCGTACGCTCGTTGTTAAACTGAAGTACTATGGAATATCTGGCACATCTCTTGATCTTGTGATGTCCTATTTATCGGGGCGACAACAGATGGTTTCGATAGGCGGTGTCACTTCGGCACGTCATCCTGTGAAAATGGGGGTGCCCCAAGGATCTATATTGGGCCCATTTTTATTTCTAGTTTATATAAATGATCTCCCTTATCAGGTAGAGAAAGTATCAGACATAGTTTTGTTCGCTGATGATACGTCGCTCATATTTAAAGTAAATAGAAAGGATAAAGATCTTATTGAGCATAATAAAACACTCAGCTTTATATCAGAATGGTTTTCGGCAAATAATCTCTTGTTAAATGCAGGGAAAACTAAATGCATCAGGTTCTCATTGCCGAATGTGACTCAAATTGTACCAACAGTTGCACTTAATGCGAAAATATTAGATTTAGTCCCATCGACCGTATTTTTAGGATTGACACTTGATTCAAAATTGCAATGGGGTCCTCAGATTGAAAAGTTAGCAGGTAAATTAAGTTCGGCTTCCTATGCTGTCTGGAAAATAAGGCAATTGTCAGATGAACAAACTGCTAGATTAGTGTATTTCGCGTACTTTCATAGCATTATGTCGTATCGCATTCTGCTGTGGGGTTCGGCGGCTGACATAGGTACTATTTTTTATTGCAGAAAAGAGCAGTCAGAGCCATTTATGGTTTAGGCAGTCGCGATTCTTTGCGAAATTTGTTTAAAGAAATAAATATACTTACTGTGCCATCGGAATATATATATATATATATATATATATATATATATCAGAATATAATGTTTGTTAGAAAAAATATTCATAATTATAAAAAGAAAAGTGAACTGCATAATATAAATACTAGGAATAAAAACAAACTAGCCATGCCAGGCTTTAGAGTAAGCAAAACTAATAAATCATTTTTAGGAAATTGTATTAGGTTTTATAACAAGCTTCCTACTCAAATTACTGATCTGCCTGACACAAGTTTTAAAACACATATTAAACGTATACTTATGGCTAGGGGTTATTACACCACTCAAGAGTACATCGATGACAAAGACGTCTGGCTCTCACTTCCTACCTGCACATTGCTCGCTGGAAATCTTGTAGCCATATAGACATGACTGATCTGCTGTGTTACGTGAACTATCTGTAAATGATTGCTATCATATACTTAATTTAAAATTATTGACTCTGTCGCACAATGAATAATGTTATTGTTTCGAAGTTTTTCTTTTGTATACCTAAATATAATCTAAAATAATAAGCATTCAGACAACCGATCGGGCATATATTGTGTTTGCCTACTAAATAATTACTCTAATTGGACCGAATGCTTGCATGCCCGCTTCAGTATGTTTCGCCGGACCGTCTCAACTGGGTCGTGTTGAAACCGGTAGTAGATGAACCCACTGAGTTTGTTTCGCTGGGTCTTCTCAGTTGGGGCGCATTGGATCCGGTGGTAGCATTAAAGCGCGACCGTCGTTATGAACACAAGGTCCGTCATAATAATAATACCTTTAATATAGACAGAACCATTGACAATATGTAGTAAAAATATTAGACTTAAACTAGATAATTAAACATATTCTCTTGACAATAACTTGATACGAGCTAGCTAAATATCATTTCTGTAATAAAATAAATTTTATAAATGTTTTCATACAAGATGTACCTAAATATCTATGTTACTAGAAATAATATCTAATGTATACAACTATATTACTACAAACATGTTCTGACTATTTACAAGCGCTTTTTTAAAGTCTACGTGAATAAAAACCTTTTTTATTTTATTATTTTATTTTATTTCAACATACTAACGGACTAAACTTTAAGATATAAATCATATGATTAAAATCAAACAACACAACCTAATCTTTTTACAACGTGTAATAAGGCGTTCAGCACTAAACAAGTTAGCCGTGTGAAAGAACATGGTTAAAGCACGGAATTCGGCTAAATCAAAAAGATTTAAAAAATGCATAACGAAACATATTTTTGTGCCCATTTAGTAAATATTTTGCTATAATCCCTTTTATCTTTATGGCGTCTAATCCCAACTCGTCACATAATTTGTTTACTTACTTTTTATTAGTGTACCTGTTGAAAACAAGGCACCGAGCGACTTTTAAGTTCGTCAAAATATTGCCAATGTGATTTAAATAATATTAGCCGTGTGTGAATTATGGCTTAGGATATTATTAGTAATATTTAGTAGTATATTGTGACGGATTGGTAAATACAAGGAGACTACAACATGCATTGTTGTCGTCCGTTTATTCTTTAGTGGAATTAGACGACATAATATATAAAGATTAGGGTTTACGGTAAAATCAAGGTGGCTATAAAACACTATTATATTATTTCGGCACTTTTATAATGTTTTCGATTGAGCCAAATGCAATGCTTTGAAAATGATGATGATTATTTTAATTTTTCATCTTCACATTACTTAAGTCTTACTTGATTTGAAACCGACCTTACTATAAATAATATACTAGTTTTCCGCCCGCGTCACCAACATTTTATCTCGCGGACACCTGAACCTAGGAAAGGACATAAGCAATTTTGATGGCAGGAGTAAGGTCTCTAATGAACGTGTAACCAAACCAATGTGGTCATATATCACCTGTGATCAAAAGTATGATAGGCGGGGTTAACCAAGTATTGTAGTGCAAAGTATTTTGTCCCGGAATCGGTACACCGTTCGTGACCGCCACTTTACCTATACTTCGAAGACGTAGTACCTATCTATTTGTATATGCCCGTCGCATTTACAAACATCGCAATTTTTGTCATCAGAATGCCATGGACTATGAAGGTAAAATGTTCATCGTATGAACTGTGAAGTTTTTTTATCTAGTTGACCTAAGTATACCTCGCCGACATAGGTCCCTATATTTTATTTAATGTCCGTATTTTTTGCATGTTATGGCGGTAGACAAGACAGCGGGTCACTCAAAAGCGCTGCTCATCGATTTGGGTCTGCTGTCTCGACATATATAGCGATAGCTAAGTCTCCGACTTTAGTCGTAATTATACTTCACTATGTTCTACTGGACAAAAGCGTCCCCAAAGTACACAGAAAAATACCGTTCTCTGGTAGGTATTCCCTAGGGACGATTTCTACACCCCCCACGGGATGAGATGGAGTGATGATATTCTACGCCGTCACCACACAGCAAATTCGCAATTATACTTATCTTTTCGATTTAACGAACTCGATCACAAAAAATACTGCTGCCATTACCATACTGTTTTATTGATAAAATTATAGCTCGTCAATAACATAACAAAACATAAGTCTTTGACAAACGGAAAAGGGAAAGTGCATTGAACTGCTTTATATTAGCCAATTCTACAACAATTATTCCTAATCAATTCATTTTCGTCTAATAGAACAAAAGATATTCCCATTTTAAACTGAAATTATGGTCACTCTGCTTGAACATTGTAAGAGATAACTTCATTTTTGAGATTATTCGCGAAGAAAACTGTTCTGAGGGTAAAAAGATATGTCAATCTGATGAGGTTAATATTACGAATAGATCGATGTTCACACCGAAATCTTAACTATTATAGATAATGAGATATCAGCGTTCAAAGTACCGTTACGATTGCGCGGCCACGTAACTTTTGTTTTGCCTTGATTTCGTCACTTTAAATAAACTTTGGTGGCATTAAATGCTTTCAGTACTTTGCACATATTAAGACCTTTTTCTGGTAACAGTTTTACTCCATGAAATCTTAAGTTTTGAAGAAATAATCGAGATTAACGAAACATCAAGTGCACGATTGCGCGGCCATAACTTCCAAGGTGAAATATTGATCTTAGTCTTATAATTCTTTTTTTGACAATTGTTGACAAATGAAATGTTCAATTAACAAAAAGATTTACATCCCTATCCCAAGTAGTTGCTGAGATCTCCATGGCCGCGCAATCGTGCACGTTACGTTCGCGCGGCCAACTTAAAACCCCTGTTACTTCTTTATTTCTGCTTTGACAAAGTTTTGGTATGTTCCTTTCGATTTTCACTAATTATGACAAAAAATATAGCGATCTCTTTTTCTGTTTGGATAACGTGGCGGAGCAATCGTGACGCACACGGATGATCTGTGTGACATTGTCCATAGATATTATTATTTTTATTGTAATTTTATTGTTTTTTTTATCATTTTATTACGATATAATAAAATGATATAAAACAGAGTTACGTGTGAGGTACGTTGTACATACACGATAAAAAAAAATAGTCACTTTTATTTATTGGTCAATATTATATATAATTACTTCTCAAAAGCCCATACTCGTGTCCTTCATACTGTAATTGTATAATTTTTTTATCACCTTATTACGATATAATGTTAAATTCAGCGAATTGTAAATCAAATTACAGAGTGACTTGAGAGGTATGTATACACAATTTAAAAAATACTCCCTTTTATTTATTGACCTACTTCTCAAAATCCCATACTCGTGTCCTTCAAAACATTGTGATAAACAGTAGCTTTGTCAAAAAGTTTATTCTGATCTCAGAATTTACTTCTGAAAGAAGTTAATAAAAAGATATAGTTTCATCATTACTTACACAAATGAATTATGTCAGTTTAAAACACAAAAGCTGTTGCTAAGCCTAGCACTTCTTATATACGCAGTAAAAATAAAATTCTAGAACTGTCTTCAGTCTTCATAAGATTTGACCAAACTATTTGTTAATAACTTTACGGGACTTATGACGCACGAACAGACGCACAGATGAATGAAAAAAGGTATTTGTCAAGACCTATACAACGACAGAACAATCAAAAGAGTACACGATCAAACTTTGTTCACAGATACCATAGAAACAATATT
Source organism: Pseudoips prasinana (assembly GCA_951640165.1). NCBI lineage: Eukaryota > Metazoa > Arthropoda > Insecta > Lepidoptera > Nolidae > Pseudoips > Pseudoips prasinana. The sequence goes on from OX621239.1 coordinate 16,031,226, forward strand.
GTTCAAGATTTTTTTCCACTTTGGCGGTATGACCAATACTTATATCCAAGCAAAATTACAGATTTATAATACTAAGATTCTTTGACCTAAGATACGGTCGGACATGGCGAAACTATAAGGATTCCTTGTTGACTATGGAACCCTAAAAATTGACTAGTTTTATCAGTAACCTATTAATTGCCAGACGCGATCATCTATATAAATAAAAAGAGAAGTCCTGACTGATTGGCTGACTCATCAACGCCCAGCCCAAACCCTTGGACCTAGAAAACTGAAATTTTGCATAATTGTTTTCTTTATAATGTAGACGAGGAATAACGAAGGATTTTTCGAAATTCAACCCCTAAGGGGGTAAAACGAGGGTGCAGTTAGTATGAAACTTGTCCGTTTTTGAAGGGCATGAAAATTGGTATTTGGCCTTTCAGTTAAAAATAAAAAATCACGTGTTTCAGGATTTTTGAAAATTCCACACCAAAGGGCATAAAATAGGGGATGAAAGTTTGAATGAAAAATGCGACATTTTTGAAGTTAAACGCATGAAAATTAGTACTTGGCCTTTCTGTTAAAAAACATAAAAAATTGATTTCAGGATTTTTGGAAATCCCACCCCCAAGGGCGCAAAATAGGGTTAAGTTTATACTGACTGACATCAATTATGAACGCACAGTGTAAACGGCTGGCGTTAGAGACTTGAAATTTTGACAGTAGGTACCTTTTATGACGTAGGCATCCACTGAAGAAGGGTTTTGAAAATACCACCCGTAAGGGAGTAAAATAAGGGATGAAATATTTTACGAAAATCCGTAATTTTTATGTTATAGACTTTGGTTTTTGGCCTTGCAATTAAAAATTAAAATATATATTCTAGGATTTTTGAAAATTCCACCCCCAAGGGCGTAAAATTGGGGATGTAAGTTTGTATGATAATGTGACAAGTTTTAAGTTAAACGCATGAAAATTTCTATTTGGCATTTCAGTTAAAAATTAATTCCACCCCTAAGGACGACTAAAATAGGGGATATAAGTTTGTATGAAAATCTGTTGTTTTTTGGAGTTATACTCATGAATATGGGTATTTGGTTTATCAATCAAAATACAAAATCAATATTTAGTGTTAATTCCGCTAATTGTCAGTTTAATCATGCTGGGATGCAATTTGTCGAGTGCTCGACGAGTTAGCAGCCCTTGAGAATGGTCCGTGGAGGACCGAAACACGTGTTGGGTATCGTACTGGCGCATGTAATTTGCTTTTTATATTGTCCTTCTTGCATGTGCACATTTTTGCGGGCGGGAGGGCGGTGCAAATTGCATCCCAGCATGATTAAACTGACAATTAGCGGAATTAACACTAAATATTGATTTTGTATTTTGATTGTTATGGATTTCCGCAAAGTAACGCCTGATTCCATTACTTATTTGGTTTATCAGTTAAAAATAAAGCAACACATGTTTTTTTCAGGGAATAATTTGTTGTTAAAAAAAGTAATCATTTTAATTTTACTGCACTACAAGTTCACAATTTTGTAACTAGATGGCGTTAATATCGTTTCAGATCGCGGAACTTATTTGGCATATCGGTTACAATAAATAAATGCTTGAAAGAAAAGGTGGCCCAAAACTAAATCAATAGATGATCAACTAAATCCCAAAAATATGCACACATCTTAATTTTACCGCTTTATAAGTTTATATTTTTGTTAGTAGATGGCGTAATCATAGTTTTAGATCGCGCTATGGTTTCGTTCACAAAATGTGATTTTAGACTAATCAATGTCGTGGTCGCAACCTAATCTAATGGGACCTTATACCTTTGTGATTAATGCATCGTTGATTATTATTTAAGGACAATTGATATGTTTTCTTTGAATTTTTGGTTGATGATATCGGGTCCTTAGCAAAGTAGTCTTTAGTTTCTTTCTTAGTTGGGTTATTTTTAGGTTAGTTTTTCTTTAAATTTTGGAAGTTATATTATTTAGATTAAGCTAGAAGTAAGTAGTTACATCGGTCATCATTCAAAATTGACGCGGATGAAGTCGCGGGCACCAGCTAGTGTCATAATAAAATAAAAGGCAAGATTAATAATAATCGTTTAATTTCATAATCTGCTGATTAAATAAATAATATCTATACATTTCATTACTATGCTAATATAACTTATTTCCTTTCTGATATACAGATACGTAGATTACATTAAGTAAGAAATAATAATACACTAAATAAATTAAGCAGCTTCATCGAAGTATCCGTCTAATTGCATACCAATCTGAAACAAGTACACATTAGCCCGATAAATAGTAAGAAAATTACAGAAATGCTGCAGTCACAACTAAATTATTTATTCTCAGATCAAGTAAAAAGGTCAGGGCATTTTTGGTACTGTCAAAATATCACAATTACAGGTTTTGCACACGATTGACTCACAACTTTATTGGCACTTTTTTTATTAGAACTGCTATAGACAGAAGAGTAATAATAAAATTTACTCCTCAACCAAGAACTTCACATTATATGTAAGGCACCTCCTTCACAACTGGCCGCGGCATGCCGTCACATGCCAGCTGTATAGGCGCCGGCGTATGAAATTGTCTGCACTAATGCCTCTGCCATTATTACAGCTAAATGAGTCCACTGCTGGACAAGCCTCCCTCAAGAATCGTCTTGGGGGGATATGCATTAATCGCCACGCTTGGCAGGCGGGTTGGCGATCGCAGTAAGATGGTCATAGTAATCAGAAGGAAGCTGCTGCCCGTCCTCTGGTAGTTATTCCCTCGGGTCGACTTCTACGCCCCCCACGGGATGAGATGGGGTGATGATATTCTGATTCTGATATTTGTCGCCGTCACCACACAGCATATCCGCGAGTAATTAGTGCGGCACGAGAGCTGGGGTACATATCCGTCGGCATTCCCGGTGGTTGTGCCGCATAGTTAGTTGGGGCCAGAGCCAATCAGATATGGTAAAATTTCCTGCCTACATGATTCTACAACTATCTAATATTTTTCATGTTGTATGGTTTTTTCACGTAGCCATGTTTTCAGTTGGTTGATTGTAATGAGTATTATTGAACAACCTCAATTTTCTTAGTTCTTGAAGTTTTCCTATGTACCTAGAAGTGGGACAATTGGCCTAAAATAATAATTGAAACATTTTTAATTGTGAGCCATATAACTAGGTTTTTTCTTCCACAGGAGTAAGAGAGTGAGAAAAAAAAGTATTATTAAAAGATTGATTGATAGCTTGAGGTAGCCTTTAAACAAACTTAAAATACTTAAAATAATTACTATTATTCGTAACAAATAGAATAAAAAAAATGGGATATTAGGAAAAACTGGCCAGCCGAGCGTGTCCGCCACCCGGTGGACACGCTCGGTTGGCCTGTTTTTTTTAAGAATTAGTTAAGTTCAGAAACCTCACTCTTACCCTACTCCTTTTGGCTTATAACAAATTAAGCTTATGGTAGAAAAGCTATTTACAGTAGAAAGGATGTAATGTAGGACACATCTTCCCACGTGAAAGTAACAATAAATGACAACACAACTTGGGTAATACTTGGGATTACCCAAGTTGTGTTGTCATTTATCAGTGGTTTATGTACTTTCATGTGGGAAGATGTGTCCTACATTACATCCTTTCTACTGTAAACGTTTAATCTACTGACCTGCACGGGGCTATACTTGACGTATTTGTCAGGGTTCTTCGAGAAGGGCAGCGAAGCGTAGTGGTCGTAGAACGTGGTGTAGGGCGGCAACAAGGCCTGCTTGTTGTCCCGCTTCAGCGCCTCGCGCAGCTCTGCGTCGGGCACGCTGTACGTGCGCTGCTGGCGGCTACACTCCTCCCACTCGCGGTTGAACGACTGAAGGAGCGAAATTAGTTACCTTCATAGCATTATGCCCCATGGGATTCTTCTCTAGGGAAATTCTGCTGATTTTGCGCTGCAAAAACGACCTGTAACCTTGGTGCCAGAATTTTCCTAAGAGAAAGTTCTAAGAAATAAACAATTTCTTTGTTACTTCACTATAGCTGCCGTCCGTTAGCTTAAAGGACGCAAAGCCACAAATGCGGGGAATATTTGAAAAATATGCCACTTAAAAAATCCGTTAGCTAAAAGGGCGGAAAGCCACAAAATCAAATTTTGAGTTATGAGCGAAAAACGCGGGGAATATTTCAAAAATATGCCACTTAAAAACCATACGTACACTATAAAATTAATGATGGTGTACCTATGGGTTTTAAGTGGCATATTTTTCAAATTTTCCCGCGTTTTTCGCTCATAACTCAAAATTTGATTTTGTGGCTTTCCGCCCTTTTAGCTAACGGACGGCAGAATTATATACAGGGTTACTTGTAAAATACCAATAACCTCGTAGGATTAGGTAGCTTACATCATAAGCAACAACATTTATTCATACTGATTTTTGTAATTATTAATATTGTGGAGAGAAATAAAAATAATTATCTTATATGTTATCTACGAGTTCTGACAGAACTCAATACATGACAAAATAAAATATTTTAGAAATATTTGTTTTACTGTCGAGACATTTGTAGATCTATGTTTCTTTGATACGACGGTCGGCTCGCCGCACGTCTATTTGGAAACCGTATGTTTACGTAATCTTGGCGATGCGCTTAGAGTTATAATCATTTAAGCGGGAAATTAAATTAATATTTATTTTGTACGAAAATAAATTCTAACAAAATATCGAAAGTTGTTGGTTATGGCGTTAGCTATATAGTCCAGCGAGGTTGTTGATGTTATACAAGTATTATACTGTGTGCATTAAACATTTCTAAACCTAAACGCGTATCCATAATATGACTAAATGTTTAACGGGGGGACATAAGATATGAGATCAATGAGATAAGTAATGGCATTAGTAGATTACAACTTTGCGTACACACGTCGCAACGTAGTTTTGTTATGATGTTAGTCGAGTAGTAGACGCAGATTGTAACATAGTCGTCTCTCATTACTTAAAATCGGCTTGTTATCCATAATATTACTGAGCACAGGCCTCCTTTCCTAAGTTCCTGATTGATAACACGATGCTAAAATTTTAAAGACAGGGCGTTCTAAATATTATACATAAACCTAACTCGTAACCTTTAAACTTCAAAGATGGGAGTTCTCTGAATGAGCAAAATTGTTTGCTAAGGCACACGAATCAAATACCTGTAGTAACAGTAGTAACCAGGAACAACTGATGTGAGTTTAAGCGCTTTATTTTTATTTTATTTTTTTTATTTAATAACTTCTTGCACATAATTGTACAAAGGCGGACTTAATGCCAAAGGCATTCTCTAACAGTCAACCTAGGGGTGATGCAGAGAAAACATAGTAGGTGCACTGAATGTAAAAATATTGTAAGTGAAAAGATATATAAGGTAAATAAATTAAATTGATATATATATATATATAGATATACTTACCTACATACTATAAAATATATAAACTAATATATATAAATATATACATAAATAGCATAAATAAATTGTACAGGGTGGGCCAATAATTTTTGCAAATAGCAACACTAAATTTCTCGAATACCGTTGGAGGGAGGGGTGCGCGGGTGGCGGGAAACTATGCGTCGCTACATGCAATTTTAGTCACGATGGAGCGCTTCACGGGACAACAGCGTGCTTTTTGTGTTAAACAATTTTACAAAAACAACGATTCCTACGTTACTGTACGACGCCTGTTTCGAATTGAATATGGATTACGCCGTGTAAGTGAGTGTCCAAGTGTGAATTTAACCAAAGCTTGGGTCGTGAAGTTCGAGCAAACGGGATCGACAACGAATATTAAACAAACAGGCCGGCCACGTTCAAGAAGAAGCGATGAGAACATTCGAGAGGTTGAAATTTCCGTTCGGAGCGATCCAAAATTATCTACGCGTAAGCGTTCGGCGGTTCTGGCATTACCGAGAACCAGTCTACGGCGGATTTGGCATCTAGACCTCAAACTGCACCCGTATAAGCTTCAAATTGTGCAGGAGATGAAACCAAATGATTACATTCAACGTAAGTTATTGGCTGACACAATGCTGGAGCAATTCTCTAGCCTGGAGAATGTATTGTTTACGGACGAGGCCCACTTTCACATCAACGGGCACGTGAATAAGCACAATTGTCGATATTGGAGCAGGGAAAACCCTCGCCTTAAACACCAAAAGCCACTTCATTCACCTAAAACGACAGTATGGGCTGCCATAACAGCAAAGGGCATAATTCGTCCGTATTTCTTTGAAAATAATCAAGGAAATAATGTAACTGTGAATTCAGCGGAATACGTCAAGATGTTGCGAGAGTTTTTGACGCCGCAGTTGCATAAATTTCAAGGATACAACAGCAGGACCTGGATGCAACAAGATGGAGCAACATGCCACACGTCAAATGTGACTTTACCGGTAGTCAAAGAAATGTTTCCGAATAAATTGATTTCTCGCAGAGGTGATATTCCATGGCCTCCGAGAAGCCCGGATCTTACACCACGCGATTTTTTCTTATGGGGATACCTGAAAAGTCGAGTCTACCTTAATAAACCGACGAATATATCCCAATTAAAACGAAACATCCACAACGAGATAGCCGCGATCCCCCGCAGCATGTGTCAGCGAGTTTTCCCAAGTTTGCGTAGTCGATTGCTAGAGTGCCAACGACGAGACGGTGCACATCTCGACGGTGTCATTTTTAAAAAATAAATTTCATTAAATTTTCAAAACGTTAAAAATATAATCAACAAAATAACAGTTGTAGTTTTATTTCTATTCATGTTTTAAAAGTGCAAAAATTATTGGCCCACCCTGTACAATAAATAATACAACAGTAATACGATATTAACCTTTTTTTTAAAGATATGCGCGAGTTTTCTGTTTCAACGAGTAACGAGTCTTTGCCATCATGATTTCCGGTGGAAGGGAGTTGCAAAGAAGAATGGATTTTACGAAGAAAGAAGGCGCTTTCGCCACAACTAATCAAGTATAAGCACACTTGGTTGGAACCTTTGTGTGCCACTGTTGATCCTGGTTTACAGGAGTTACAGTGAGGTTAAGGTGGGAAGCAAGCCAAGAGCTAAAGACACGCAGAAGTTCAACTTAAATAACTTAGTTACTCACCGCAAACTTATCCTTGAGAATCTGTCTGTCCTTATCGCGCAACTTGGCCGGAAGTGGTTCATCTAGCACTAAGTGTGCCAGCAACTTGTTCCAACTGCAATAGTATAAGTATTATTTATAAATAAATAATCGACATTAACAAATTTAAAAAAAAACTTGTGTGTACTTATGTACACGCGTTAGAAGTTATACTTCTTAATATACAACTTGAACATAGTTATCATTTTTCATACCACCTAGAACTAACGTCATGCTGTTATTTTTACGATGCGCGCGCATCGTAAAAATTCACTCTCATACATTTTCATACCACCTAGAACTAACTTCATGCTGTTATTTTTACGATGCGCGCGCATCGTAAAAATTCACTCTCATCATTTTTCTCCATCGCGCCAAAAGAAGTATAACTTCAAAAAAATTGTCCAAATACTGGCTTAAGTTGAGCCTGATAGAGCTACTAATAGTTGTGGCTAGTTGCAATTGGCGGGGCACGGTTCCCAAGAAGTTTCCACAAACGCCAATAAATATTGACTTCATCAAGAGTAGAGAGAAAAGTATAATAACTACATCAAAGCCAAGATATATATATATATATATATATATATTACATGCCCGTGATGTAGTAGCAAATGTAAATGTACATACAAAATAATGTACAAAGTTATTGAGCCAAAATGAAATATGGATTAATTGAAAGATCAATTTTATCATTTTAGTCTATTGCTTTCTACTGCATTATAATATTTAAGGCTTTTGTCTTAAGTGATAAATCTAGCTTCAAAGTATAATACAATATAATATTATAATATGTATCTAAATAACACTGGTAACTATCTAAAATTTCTGTATCTCATATTCACAATTCACTGTAATTGTTGCAAACGTTTTGTAAATATAAAGAACAATTGACGAATGAATTTATGACACAACTTACATTTTAGCGCTAAATGGCCATACTCCTATATATAAACATATTATATATAGTATATATATAATATACTATATATAATATAGTATACTAAATATACTATATTATATATAATATATAGTATAAACTATATATGTTTATATATAGTTTATACTATATATAAACATATTCACTTTTGCTTCCTGACTACAATTTCCTATAAATCGATCGATTCAACGAAATCCCTGAATTAATATTTTATCGATACATCCATAATCAAATTTCAAATGAGCCCAAACATCATTCACTCATTGCACACCTCTTTAGCCTTGTTTACTGACATTATAATCTTCATCCATCTCGCCGGTTTAGGGTACTTCTGACCTTGCCTGTATTGAGAACGTCTCTGATTTGGTCAGATAATGTTCTACGAGGTCTTCCTCTTCCGGTGGTTAAATTTACGCGACAAATCAATACATCACCTCTGCAAGTAAGCATTCTTGTGTTCCTGTATCATATCCCGGTAGTTAGCTTCGCAGTCCGGCTCGGCGAGCATCAGCACGTCTAGTAAATCGAAGCGTTGGAGGCCCTGGCAACACAATCCATCCATAATTAAATTTATACTTATTGCCTTATACGTGTGTGGGTGTGTGCGTGTGCGTGCGTGGGTCTGTGTGAGAGAGAGATAGAGAGAGACTGTGAGTGTGTCTACTTGGAAATTATTATAGTCTTTAAGCAGATTTGGTTTTATACATAGTGTTTGCAAACAGTCATTTTGCATATATATGCATATATTTGCATATAAATGTTCTATATAATTAATGTTTCCAAAACCCTAAAACCGACTTATACCGAATATGAACAAACCGATGACTGCCCAGATTGAATAAACCGTTTTAAATTCGATCTGGTATGTCATTGTGTCAGGGTGTATTTTTTTTTATATAATAACTGTTTTGTTTGTGTAATTGTGAGTGTGTAATATGTTTCCTAACATGAATTTTAAGTTAAAATTTATTACAAACCAATTGGCATTCTAGTGTGTTAAAATAAATTATTATTATTAAAACTAGGAAGAAATAACGTAACACACATGCAAAAAATACAAAGTCGAGTTGATAAGCTTCTCTTCTTCGTGGTTAATAAAATGTATAAAAGTATCATTCGATGGTATAAACCAGTTTACATTCATGGAAAACGGCTTTATCCGGGCCCATCTTTGGGCGTTGGCGATTGAGAGCTAGGGGGAGGTTATCGCGGTAAGTCTAGACATTGTAAAAGCCTATCAGACTATTCGCTGTTAATACTTAAATAATACAAAATCAGATAGAATTCGATTCTATTTGTGTGTTGTGGTTATAAATATATATATTACCTGAAGTAAATACAGAGTGTTGTTCAACAAAAATATAGCTTTGAGTGCATCTGGATACTGTTCACTTTTGTTTCTTAGAGCGAAGTTTAACTGCGCTAACACTTTACCTGTAACAATTGTACACAATTAAATTTCATTTTAAATGTGTTAATTATGAATTCAATCAATATTTGAAGTACTAAGCACTAAAAAAGAAGAATAATTCTAAGTAAAAAAAATCTCTTTTTATTTATCTGTCGCGCTTTGACACAGATAGTTTAGAGCCTGAGTAAGGACATAGGCTACTTCTTAATACAAAAAAGGGTTGTAAGAGGTTGAAAGCGGGGATGAAAACATGTATGGAAGTATCGTCATTTTAGAGCTAGAAGTTTGAAACTTATGTTTTAAGCTAATGATTCGATATAAATAAATATGACATTCAAAGTTCGTAAAAGTTATACCCTCAAGAGTGTAAAGTAACAATAGGTAATAGGGGTTGAAAGTTTCTATGGAAATATCTAAGGTTTATGTGAATGCTTTATAAGTTTGTGACAAGAGACAAAATATTAGAGATATTCTGCTGTTGAGTCGGTTGAGATTTACGGAGTCATTACAAAATGTGCGAAGTCGCGGGTACAGATACTTATATAATATAACAGTTGTAATTTATTCAATAAAGGTCACTGACACACTGGTGGATATCGACGTATATACATAGTGGCCGAGGAGTTGACGTTCAAACGCAAAATTTAGATACTTTATGATGAGGAGTATCCGAATCACCCCCATGTATGGTCTACGATTTTGCCTTTCTTATGACACTTTGAAAATGTATGAGCCCTTAGCTAAAACCCAAATTTTGTACTTTCAAATAAATTCTAAGTCAGTTCTGCAATGATTAGATAAACCATACTTTTTAGGGTGTTAGGTTAAACTATGCTAATTAGTTATCACAAAAAAAACTGAACCAGAAATCTTCAACAGAACAAGAAAAAAATGTTACACGAAAACTGTCGTTAGGTGAAACTTACGTAAAAAATCGTTTAAAAATTCTATATCGAAAACTACACAAAATCGTAGATCATACATGGGGGTGATTCGGATACTCCTCATCATAAAGTATCTAAATTTTGCGTTTGAACGTCAACTCCTCGGCCAGCCTGTATAATCGACTATTACTCGGTAATATTCTATAAACCGGCGAGCATGTATGAAGAATATAATGTCAGTAAACGAAGCGAAAGAGGTATGCCTACCCCTCTGGGAGACAGGCGTGAGTCTATGTATGTATGTATGTATTCTATAAAATATTCAAGGTAAATATTCAAGGACTCCCAGCCATAAATACTTACGCATGTATATAGACAACATAGCTGCATTTCTGTCGTGCACACCGGACAATTGGCTGACAGCACGCTGATAAGAGGGTTCCGTGGCTAATGCAGGCCCTGTTGGTCACAAATATGAACGTTTTACCCACAGTTAAATACACCAATAGAACATGAACAAGCGGTTTTAATAGTGCTCATAGCCTGATGCTCGAGTCCGTAAGTGATTAGCGAGGTTAAGCAAATAGGCTCGCGGTCAGTCCACAGATGGGTGACAGTCACAGTGGTTTAATTTCTCAGCGTCTCGTGCTTCGGAGGGCACGTTAAGCTGTCGGTTCCGGTTGAAGCCGGAATACGCAACAGTCGTAAAGGCATGTCAGAGGCCTACTGGGCGGCTTGAACAACTCTGACACCAAGGTAACCACTGCCCATACGATTAGTAAGTAATACTGCCAAATGTATCCTCTAACGTTCCGTTAATTATACTATTGTATGGTGTTAATCATCCACCAATGTAATGGGTAACCCAAAGTGTCGCTATTATGGCAAAAACCCCCCATTTAGTAGAGGTAAGGCATAGCGTTCATTCGCTCAAAGAGCAGCCCGATTGGGGAAGTACCTCCACCTTACATAAGACACTCTGTGGCACACTTACTGGTTTGTCGCCCTCTGATTTAAAAAAAATCTTAGGGGAGACTTTTGTCTAACAGTGGACGTACTTTGGCTGACATACTGATGATGGTGTTAATACTGACCAATGGTATGTATATGCACCGCGAGGGCGTGGCAGTGCGCCAGCGCCGCGGCAGCTAGCTGGTGTACCGTGCCGTCCACGGGCCCGGGCGCGCTGTCGTTGCGAATACCCTCCACCCATTCTTCTAGAGATTTTACGCACTAAGAAAACAAGTATTCTCATTATTTAAATGTTTATTTCAGACCATTTTAAATCCATAAGATGTTAGTTACAAAAAATCTTAACCCAATGTTAGTAATTTTACAATATATAAATATAATATCGCGGTAGTAGGGCACCGTCTACGTCGTGTGCAGTCGTATCCAGTGCTCCAGCTATCCCATTTATCACATAATACACTCAAGATGCTGTGTGTGCATGACCCTGCGTAGGAGGGATGCACACCGTTTGCGAATGATGGCGTGGAAACCATCAACCCTCGCTTCCGCAGACATCCCCGATGCACTACAAAAACGTGGCAGCCCAATCAACATCCTGAACGCATTATTATATTGCACACAAAGGGCGCTGTATGCCCTCTGCGTATACCTGATCCACAGACTGCACGTTACACGTCTAGACAATAGGCTCCTAAAAAGTGTAACTTTGACGTCCTTGGTACAACGTGCAAATCTTTGAATCAGCATATTACATCGGACAGCCAGCGCCCTACGTTCTCTTTCAATATCCAAATCATCGTTTAGATTATCTGTGACCCAGTGACCCAGGTACTTAAATTGAGTTACTTTTGCTAGACGGGTATCAGCACTTGTGACTTGTGGCACGTTGGAGTACCATTTGGTGCCTGCCTTGAACACAAGTAACTCACTGTGACCTGTGAGCTGTGAGCCTTCACATAATCTTCACACAACCCTAGAAGCCGCCGGAGACCTCCTATCGTTGGAGACAAGAGTACCATGTCGTCGGCATAACTTATATTATTAACTCAAGTCCTGTTAATGTCTTGATATAAATACATTTACAATGTTTCGTTAAGCTACAGATATTGCTGTCGTGATCCACTTAACCCCTGGATTCCCTTGCCTGTAGTCCGTGCCAGTGATCACACCCTCTTTTAGTATTCCGTCTTTGTACTTCGGCGGCCCCCTGAGCTATGGCCCGAACCCCATAAAGGTGAGTTGCGTAAGTTAAGCTACTGGTTGAGAGCCTTCTGCGCTAGCCAACTCAGTCTCTTCAATTTTTAAATTATAATATTATAGTACTAAATATAAACACAGTAGCTAAGTAACTTGTTATTTATTGGATTTAAAATTTAAATATTAAGATTTAAGAAAATGGGATAAAACAGACAGCACTGGCGGATTAGTTAATTTTTATTTTTTACTTTAGTATTGTATTTAACTATATTTATGTACTTCATTGTGAGCTTGATAAGTACAAGTGACTAAGTGTATTTTAATAAACTTCATTATTTTATTATTTCATAATCTTTGGAATGTATAAACTCATTTTCTTTGTTTTTAAAAATAGAATGCCTGCACTAGGTAATCTAGTCCATGTGCGAGACATGTGGACTAGATTACCTAGTGCAGGCATTTACTAATATAATAGACGGACACAAATTACATCTAGACTCGGAACAACTATTTATGGGTACGTCATTATACACATAAAACAATTACAATCAAGATTTAACTATACATAAAAACGTCATCATATAAATCATTAAATTAAAATAAATCTCTTATGGAAACAAGATAACAATACTGCTTTTGAGCCACTTCTCATCCAAAATGAAACTATCAATATCATTTTCTTAACCAAATCATACTAAAACTTCAGGTCAGACAATTTGATAGTATTATGAAAACAGTTAATGCACTTATTCTGCGAATAAAAGCGTTGACGTTCAACAGGAAGCAAATTGCATATATTCCGAAGGAAATCTTAAGCTGTCGATACAAAACATACGTTAGAAGTGTGTTAAAACAGTCGCCTCGCCACTTCGTGTCCCGGGTTCGATTCCGGCACAGGGCAACTATTTGTGTGCCCCATAAATAGTTGCTCTGAGGCTGGATGTACTTTGTGTCCGTTAATTATATGTTTGTAAAGTACCCCGCGATACAGGCATTAGGCCTCCTACGCACTATGCGGCTAGCCGCAATGCGACCAGCCGTGTGGCTGACCGTACTCAGATAGGTAAAAGAAAAATATCAAGACCATGCGAGGGTAGACACCGAAACCCGAGCTTCACGGAGACGACGCTGCCGAGCCACACCAGTCGACCCGTGACCACGGCTGGTGCAATCCATGCCGAAACGTCGGGTAACCAAGGTAATAATTTGCCTATATCTTTATCGCGATGAGAACCGTGTCCACAGTATATAAAAAATGCGTACTCAGATATTTGTACGAGAAAGTAGTTTTTATTCGCATTGTGATGCGGCAGCAGGTCAGCAATATTGATTGCTGACGGCTGACCACATTCCGGCTAACCGCATAGTGCGTAGGAGGCCTTAATTTCCCTAATACGGGAGTTGTCTTAGAAAAAACTATATTTAGGGTTTTAAAGAAGAATTCGTAGAATTAGAGTAGTTACAAAAGTTAACCGTATGTTAATAATAAACTCACATGGTGCTGCGCCTGGTGCAGCATGGCGGCGTAGGGGTGCGGGTGCGCGGGCGCGGCGGGCGCCAGCGCGCGCTCCAGGTCGGGCAGCAGGCGCTGCAGCCGCGCCAGCAGCGCCCAGCACGCGCCCGCCGCGCCGCAGCGCGCCGCCGAGCGCCGCGAGCGCGAGCACGCGCGCTGACAAACAACACTCACTAACTATTGCGTCTTTTTACTTCTGCAGCCCCCTGAGCTGTGGCCCGAACCACATAAGGGTTCCCTCAGGTATTAGTCGCTTATATTAAGCTACTGGTTGAGAGCCTTCTGCACTAGTCAACTGCTCGTTGTCTTCAATTCTTTAATTTTAATATAGTATTATTATATTTAAAAATAATAGCTTGGAAACTTGTTATTTATTGAATGATTAAAAAAATGTGATAAGACAGACCGCACGGACGGACTAATATATATTTTTTGTTGCTTTGATACTGTTTCTACTATGTTTATGTACTTAATGCATTGTGAGCTTGACAAGTACAAGTGTATGTAAATACTGAAGTGCTGAATAAACTTCATAATTTAATTACTAACAAAGGCGCCAGTGGCTAGAGCCAACTAAAAGGCTACTAAACCTAGAACCCTTTCAACCTGTTACGGTTTTTCCAAGAGACTACAGAATGGGGCCCTTCCAAAGAGAGTTATAAGGTTTCTTAAGAGTCGGTAACGTCCTAATGATACCCTGGTGTAACAAGCGTTCATAGGCTACGTAACTACTTACCATCAGGTGGGCCGTATGCTTGTTTGCCAACTCAGGTGTATAAAAAAACTAAGTCTAAAGGTTTCTAATAATAATATGTGGGACACACAAAAAATCTGTAATGTAAACAAAAATATAGGAACGGTAAAATTTAATATATATTTCTCAAAATATCCTCCTTTAGCGTGAACATTTTGTCTTTCCATTGAAACTGCATTTAGTTTTTACTATACGAATGTACCAATTTTGAAAATACATATAACCGCATAATCCCAACAGTTTTATACTCCGCAACAGCCTTTTTCAATTTGAACGTCTATAATCACACAGCACAGCGTATGAGACGATACAGGTGTCATCATCATCATCATCACATCAGCCGAAAGACGTCCACTGCTGGACAAAGGCCTCCCCCAAGGATCTCCACAATAGCCGGTCCTGCGCTGCCCACATCCAGCGGCTTAAAGATACAGGTGTAATGGGTACTTAGTCAGACACCGTATATCAAGTTAAGTATCTAAAACTAAATTAACAAGAATAGACAGTTACCTCTACATCGCTGGCTAATATGACAAAGCAGTCCTTAAGCACGGCAGAGAGCAAACTGGGCAGCCGCGGCAACGGCACCAACCCCAGCAAGTGTCGTTGCTCGTGTCTTGCCAAGCGACACACGGCGGCCGCTACACTCCCAGCTATTTCCCCCTCCCACTCGTCGAGAGCTTCGCTACTATCTTCTGTATCTAGAAATTCAAACAAATTATAGTAGGTAATGGATAAATCATCATCATATCAGCTGAAAGATGCCCACTGCTGAACAAAAGCCTCCCCCAAAGATCTTGACAATTCTTGCCCTATCCAGCGATTTCCAGCGACCCTCACAATATCATCTTGTAGGAGGCCTACCCAAGTTGCGTCTTCCGGTTCGTGATCACCACTTGAGAACCTTTTTCCAACGACCGTCGGTTCTACGAGCTATGTCCCCCGCCCACTGTCACTTCAGCTTTGCAGTTCTTCGGGCTATGTCGGTGACTTTAGTTCTATAATATAATAATTATTGACTCGCGCACAGAATGTTTTGTACATAGTTCATCCGTCGCAGGAAATAACACATATGTTATGATATCGCAACATTGTGTTGAATAAAAATGCTCATTTACATCGATATGCGTCGCGCTCTATTCTTTAACTGTAAATGTAGCTTTGAAGATGCAAAAAAATAAGTAAACATAGTAATTTCAAAATCCTATTCAAGGTTCAAGGGAAAATTGCGAATATCACAATATTGCCGTATTTTTATATTGTGTCGACTTAGAGGCTTGATTTTTCAACTATACAAAGTTCAACAAAAACGAAAATATTTACAAAAACAGAGTATAATTATTAAAGTTAGTATCTGGTGTCTGGGCTAGGAGCAAGTGATGCCTGTGTAAGAGAGACAGTGTAAGAGAGCAATATTTTTTAATGTAAAATACAAATATTGTATTTTATACAATACCGTAAATATAATTGATATTAATTTTAACTTATATACCTCCAGGTATATCTAAGCATAATTTTGACTGAGAGTCGACAACGTACTAATTCTATAAGTTTATTTTTCGCTATTAAGGTACCGACTATACAAGAATACTTTAACTTACAGGCCTCCGAAACAGACTTCCTCGGCCCAAGAGCGAGCCCCGTGGACTGCTCCAATGTCTGTGATGCTTTCATCATTATTTTGTTCGCACGCTTTTCGATTCTGGAATAAAAGAAATATATATATTATAATAGCATTATGACGCAATAATTAATCATAGACAAAAAATAACTCACACTTTCTGCAGTCTGCTTGGTCTTCTCTGTGTGCTGTCCGAACGATTGAGTAGGTTTTTGGCTCTCTGCAACAAAATATTAGAGATAAAAACATTAAAATAAATACCTAACCTAACGGTTAACAAAACCCCTGACTCCAATATTATTATTTTGGAAAAAAGCTCTTACACTGCTGGAGTCATATTAACCAGACATAGCTAAGACCCACCAAAAGGAAATTGGTATTCAAATGAAAAAAATGTATCGAAATCGGTCCATCCGTTTGAGAGCTACGATGCCACACACACACATACACAAGCAAGCATCCACGTCAAACTTATAACATCCCTCTTTTAGCGTCGGTGGTCGAATTGGCGTAGGCTGAACGTATGAATTAGTTTCTAGTGCTCATGTGGTATATTTCGTTCAACTATGTTCACCCTACTCAGTCTTCCACTCCAAATGCTTCAATCGACACTTATACAGACGCCAGCACATCAAGCTAACCAAATCTGTCAAATTTCCCCAATTGAAAGTGAACCTTATGATTTTGTGATAAAGTAGAAAATCTATAAAAGAAATTTGACAGATTGGGGTAGCTGGATGTGCTAGCGTCTGTACAAAATGTACCAAAAACCAACCTTACTTAAATTTTATACATTTTACGACAGTAACCGCTCTGAACCGAAATTTATATCAAAAAGAGGGTGCTCTCTGGTGCGGGTTACTCTGTAGTATTATTCGCTAAACCACAGAATAAAAAGGCGAAACGGCTTGAGAGCCTCGCTGGCCTTTATTTTCCGGTGAAGTAATAAAAGAGGCGTAGGATAATTGTAAACCTAATAATGAAACAAGATAGCTACTCAGTCTATTAAATACTAAGGAGACGCATTTTAAGGAAATGGCCAATGAACATGGCAGGTGGTACACCAACAGTATGCAGAGCAGAGCAGTAAAAGCTTACCATAAGTGGTGATGCGGCCATAGAGCGAGATCTAAGGTAGTCCTTGAAGGCCACTAACGAGCTCTTCGCAGCAGGCGCTCTGATGGCCAGGAGTTGGTTGACAGGCGGCACACCAGCGGCACTGAGCCAGGCAGCGGCCGCACGCATGGTGTCGAGCGCAGTCGCCGATGTGCTTCCGCTGCCACTAACGCTCACGCTATCCACACTTGAATCTATTACCAAAATTCAAAACCTGACTCATTTGGCACGTTTTATGCGAACCTACGACTACAGTCAACAAACGAGATATTGATATCAGGGCAACATCTATGATGGTGATTTCACACAAGTAATAGTAATTCCTGGTGAAATAGACAGAAAGTATAGCTGTTGCCCTGGTTAAGCTACTTAAATCTATAGCAAGCAAGCCGCTATTTTTGTTTTCAATTTCACTAGGAATACTTTTGCTGACTGTTCATCGGCTTGCTATATTAAACTTTAGATCACCGTAAGAAGAGTCTACATATATTTAAGTATCTTGTGGCGAAAAGAGTGGATGTAAGTATATATCTTTTGTTCCATTAGAGTAGGTAATCTATCTAATTCTCTCTTCAATATGAATAATCAGTCATCGGACAAAATGTACTACAACCAAAGCTTGTAAATATTCTTTATGGATTATTTAGATTATATTATTATTTCTTTAATGATTGCATATTCAACAATTATTATGGAGTTACACCAATATTGGTGTCATACCGCGAGATTTGAATGCAATTAAAAAAAATGATTTTAAAAGTTCATACCTTCCTCTAGAGCAATCATATCCATCAATGTAGTTGGTGACAGTGGTCTAGTGTTACGATTCAATAGCTCTTCAAACGCGTTCTCCAGCTTAGCTACGCCTGTATTATACAGCTGATTCTGTGGAGCATCAAAATTTATCAATTAATGGGTACAAGTGTATAGGTCCTACAACTCAAAGGCCTCTCAAACCAATCACTAAATTAACTAACTTATTAGGTAGAAATTTCAAATTCCGTAGACTACTATGTAGATAAAGGTAGGAGACATCAGCTAGCAGTTTTTGCGGCAGAACCGAATTAAGAGGGTCTAAATTTATATCAAAGTCAGAGACATCAAGTTAAATTATTCTAGTTTAAAATGTATAATAACTAAACTAAATAATAAGATTTATTCCGTCAGGGTACTAGAACGAAATCCACGCGAATGAAGAGGTGGACTGGCCGTAATTATTATTATAATTTAATCGAATAAAATATAACTTACAATATTTTCAAGTTCCACACTCTGTGGGTTGTGCTTATTGAAGTAGCCTTGCGCATCTGATAGTTTATCAAGTGCCTGGAAAAAAAATATATAATGAACCACCGCACCGGTACAAAAAGAGATGGGAGAATAACAAGAAAGATAAAGTTATATTTAACCGACTTTAAAAAGGAGGATTATCAATTCAGCTGTATGGTTTATTTTTTGGAGTTGGTTGTTGAATAATTAGATTTTTGTTTAATAAGTTTTCCAGATATCCGTTATATTTTTTAAAATAGTTAATATTACTGCCATAGACTTAGTATTCGGTACAAGTCACACTTAGATTGGCTATGCTTTTATTTTTATATTACAATGTCGGGTTGCGGCATTAGTATTTGTGAAATACTATAGCGGAGTTTATCGGAATAAAGAATTACGCTCAGCCATTCTATGGTGAATATTTGTATATCACCATATATAAATATGTATCTATATTTAACGCAAATATCTTTTTAAATACAGTCTAGAATATCAATTCTCACATAACACTAACAAAATAATGCGTGGATGGCATGGAATTCCATTCAATAAATTATGATTGGCGGATGGAGACATGATGTCCAAGTGCTGAACAAATTGAAAAGGTATTTTGAATTAATGTTTCAAATCAGATACTTTTTATTATTTATTGTTGAGAGGTTAATTTACATATGAATTATAATTTTGGGGGTTAGAGTTCCCTGTAAAAACCCCGGTAGATATACTTATTAGATAAACTTTACTAGTTTATTTAATAAGTATATCTAAATCGGTAAAACCTATAAAAACATTGAAGTAACCAAGAGTATATCTTGTATGGGTCGTTGGAAACCACTGGATGCGAATAGCGCCAGATCGGAAATTGTGGAGATCTTTGGGGGTGCCGAAGGATGTCCAGCAGACATCCTTCGGCTGATATCATGATGAACCAAAAATATGCAATTTAAATAAATAAAATAAATAAAAAAAGGTTTTTATTCACGTAGACTTTAAAAAGCGCTTGTAAATAGTCAGCACAGGTTTGTAGTAATATAGTTGTATACATTATTATTTCTAGTAACATAGATATTTAGGTACACGTTGTATTGATTGTATGAAAACATTTATAAAATTTATTTTATTATAACAATGATATTTAGCTAGCTCGTATCAAGTTATTGTCAAGAGATTATGTTTAATTATCTAGTTTAAGTCTAATATTTTTACTACATATTGTCAATGGTTCTGTCTATATTAAGGTATTATTATTATGATGGACCTTGTGTTAACAACGACGGTCACGCTTTAATGCTACCACCATTTAATTAGTAAGCTTTGCAATATTGCATAAGCTTTATAATTTAAATGTCTCTCAGTTCAAATTAGACACATCTGATTTGAACTGAGCGCCAATGTTTCGAATTATATTATGATCATTATGATTGTTTACTTATTTGGAATGATGGGTACTGTATGTAGGTACTGACTGTACTGATGTCGTGTAATTTTGTAGGTTTCATTCCTTTTTATCCAAATATGAGTAAATTTAAAAGTGTAACTGGCAACCAGTAACTTTTTCACCCTATGTTCTTAAAAACATAAAAAAATACATCTACATTCTATTAACTACTTACTTCAAGATATATGTTCAAGGATTCTGTAGTATTGGTATGAGGTCCAGCCTGAATGAGATCTGCCAGCTCCCTAGTCACCATGTAGTAGTTTATTACATGTTCTAAAGAACGGACTGTGCGCTCCATGTCTAAAAACATATTTCAAATGTGTAATATATGTACAGACACATAAATCTACATAAGAATTCAGGTGTAACAATTGAAAACTTGGGAAACTTTAGACAATGACCTCAGTATTGCCCTATGGGCCACTAGAGTTAAAGACCAGGGCAACTACTTACTATCAAGTGGGCCGTATCCTTATTTTACTAATTAACATTTAAAAAAGTCTATTTTTTCAGCATCATCAGTAAATATTTCAATATCAAAGTGTTTCCACTAATTCCACCTTGGATACATTAAAAAAATCCATTTATGAGCTTTCTTTTTTTTATCATATAAGTAACTCATAATTTAATATCTAATTTTATTTATCACAACAGATATTTAACCTGTGTCCGACATACACAGGTAATCACAGCATCTGAATAGGATAGTGTGATTGAAAAAGAGAGATGAAATAAACAGAACTATTTTGTACTTCTATTTTACTCATTCGAAACATTTAATCCTACCAATAAGAAGCTACTAGTTAGGAGTATGTTTGGTATGCATACTTATTAAATAATCTTAAAAATCATAGAGGAATGGGCACTTGAAACACTTGTACTACCTACTTCTAAAGCCACAGAACATAATGATGAAATAAACTTTAATATTTTTAGTAACTTACTTTGATGAATATGCTGCAGTCTAGCAGTATCACCGTAGAGTGGCAATACAGCAGTCTCCAATTGTTGTAACCGTTGTTCACATGCACCCAGCACATTACATACATCATTAGCAAGTGACGAACTACGCTTAGCTGCAGCTTTGAGCTCTTGAATATTTGTCATCTCCTGGAAATTTCATACTATTAATATTTGAGCTGCATTTCTCACCGTTTGGTGTAAGACAACAACTTTGTCCAATGAAGCAACAAAAACCTACTAACTAGGCTAACTATAAATGTTGTGTTCAAAAATAACTAGTAACAATACATTTTGATCACATTACACATTTGATTTTTATTAACCCAAGATTACTTTATTAAAGAATGAAGGCCCTATTGTGGAAGCTTACCAATTTCAATGTTGCAAACATAACAAAAACAAAACCGCAAAGTGCAAGTTACACACCAACTTACAAGTTTTTACAGTAACCTTTACATTGAATTTAATTAATTGGTTATCGTTGTGGCAATATAGATACACACTAAGAAAATTTCAAATGGCTATATTTTGGAGTTAAGTACTGATAGCAGTGTGTGAGTTCTACCTACAGATACAACTAACACACTGCTATCTGATCCCAAACTAGACAAAGCCTTTACTATGACACTCAGAACCCAGAACAATTCATTGTATGATGATCATGACTCATCAAGTATTTAGAAATATATAAGTATATATTTCTAAATACAAACATATTATTTACAGCAGTTGAGAGGAGAATCCCTTTTACACTTCAATTTAATTCAAAACGTCTTCTCAGTATATAGATACAGAACAGAACAGATAAGGATATAATATACATATCTAAGATATCTATATTTTTTTACCTATTAATAAGACATCATTGGGATTTAAAATAAAACAATGTGTTGCTTTTTTTCCAAAAGAAACAACATTAAAAATGCATTATTTTCTATTTTAATACAAATTTTCATATGACAGTATAATTTGACATGACATGATAAAGAAAAGAAAATAATATATTTCTTTATCTTTGCCATGCACCTACGGTTTAATAAAAGAAATACTCTTTCTTTACATATATATATATTATAGATAAAATACACCCAGACACAGACCAAATAATCATGCTCAGCAATCAAAGAATTGTTTTGGGTGGGACCCAACCCACAACCTGTGGCCTAGCAGTCAGGGCCACTAACCACTAACCAACAGGCCAGTCAGATGGACTGACTGATGAATGGATGGACAGATAGTATATTGGTATATAATAATTGGTATATAAATTATTTAATTGTAATTAATTGACATTTCTTATTATTTGACATTATCATTATTATTATCTCACTGAATTTGACATAGCATTATTATTGGAACCATGACATCAAATAATTAATTATGACATTATTCAACAATTATTAATGAATTGCTTACTTGCAAAATATTAGATTATTACTGTTAGAAACATTGAAAAATTTGCATACCATAATAGAAAGGTAGAATGTAAATGGACCATTTTAATTTAAGACCATACCCTGTAAACTACATTCTTGTAAATAAAATGATTTGTATTTGTATAGTATTGTGGTATTTTCTTACACTGTGTTCTTTTTAAAACTAAATCAATAAACCAAAGTTTCTATAGACATGTTTTAATTAATTAAACACATAATGAAACAAAGTATTTTTATTGACTGGTTTAATTTTCTTCAAACATATCTAAGAACCATATGAAGCTTAAATAAATCATATTATAATTGGAAAAAGAATTAATTGGCAGATTTTAAGTGTATTTTTTAATCTTTACAATCCTACTAATATTATAAATGCCAAAGTTTGTGAGTATGTATAGGTGTTTGTTACTTTTTCATGCAATAAGCTATGGCTTTTGACGTTACTTTGTAGTTAAATAGCTTTTATATGAGACGCGCCAACATTTTTTAATTAATTTCTAAAAATCATAAGACTTCATACGAATGCATAAAACAGGATGTACTTTTGATACATTTTGTAGCGATTTAGATACCTACTTCCGCAGCAGTGGCCGCTGAGCATTAGAAAAACATAAACCATGGATATCTCCATAACCATGGGGTTTCGCGGGGTGGGGATGGTACAGGAGGGTAACCTCCTCCCCCCCCCTTGATTTGAGACATTAAGAAAAAAAGGTTTTTATTCACATAGATTTTAAATAAGCGCTTGTAAATAATCAGAACATGTTTATAGTAATACAGTTATTATTTCTAGTTGCTTATTACAGATATTTAGGTACACGGAATGTTAAAACATTTATACAATTTATCTTATTTTACCTTGGTACTTATTGCTAAAGCATTTATAGGCCTATGTTTAGTAAAATATGATTGCATCTATACTATGAATTCATTGATTTAGTCAGGGATTTGGGTCAGTTATAGTTCCCGTTCCCGGAACATTTGTTAAATATGAACGACTCACACGCCCCGTAAAAGTTTTGTACTCACATTAGGTATCTTCACAACCACCTACTATTTACTTGTAGGATAGTAAGAAAAACATTTATAATCATCTAACAGGTACTAATAATAACCAAGAAAATCTGATAACTGTTTTAATAAATTGAGTAGTATTATAATATTATTACGAATAAAAACACAAATCACAAAAAAAGATAAACTTACTTTTCGTAACTTCATTTCTATTTCGTACTTTTTCTCCACCGCGTACATTTTAGGATATCAATTTACACTCCTATTAAATATATATACGTTGGCATTAAAAATAATTTGATGGTGATAAAATTGAGGGATAAAAAACCAAATAAAAATGAACTTAATTTGTCCAAAATCCTGAAACATTCACCACAGTCCACACTGTGGTCCACACCAATTCACAACAAACAGTGTTGCCGTTTAGGAAAAAGAAAAGTCTCTAGACCTCAATGCAATAGTCCCTAGATTTTGAAAAAATAACTAATAAAAAATCCGCTAGAAGTAGCTAAATTACCATGGTATAAATAAAGTAACAAAATATTGTAAATATATACTTGGTTTTTTAATAGTTTTAGTGATTTTGGTCAGGGCATCATCAGGCAAGACATAGCTATGGCAATTTCGTTTTAAAATCTTTAACTGATTCCTTATAAGAAGTATGGAGTTTAAAGTAGTTGAAGCTAGCCTGTTCCTCAGTTTGTTCTTTATAATATTCATTTGACTAAACATTCGTTCCACTTCTGCGTTGGAATGGGGCAACGATAAAACTGTGATGGCTAAGTCTGCTATGTCTTTGTACGTATTAAAACCTGCATCGTCCTTGTACTTTAATACATGAGCCCAAAATTGTACAGTATCCTGTATTCGTGATGTCCCATTTCACAAAGTTAATACTGTGCCATTGTTTTAAAATGTTTTCAATTTTGTCCTCCTCAAAACCTAATTCCACAGCGAGTTCAGCGATTTAGTTATCTTTTAACTGTTTCAAAGTATTGTCTACAGATAATTGTGTAATTTTTAGTAAGGCCATGTAATTGCTGGGTAGGCGGTTTTGAATTTCTTTTGCTAAGCGCATGGTAAAATCAATACAACTTTTTCTAACTGTTGCAACTGTTTGGGATGGTAAATTGGCTTTAGCAACGTGGGACTCAAACATGTATCCGAGATGAGGTACTGGGCTTAGGTGGTTATCAATTTGAATGGTCAAATATTCATTTTCAGTTGTTGCGGCGTTCGGTATCCTGTTACTGGTAGGGGATTTCCCAAAAAACCAATAGCAATATTCGTAGTGCTGCTAGTAACTACATTTAAATTTGAACTTAAATATGTTTGTGTTTTCCATATCGAAAAATTGCTTCTTCTAATTTCATTACACTACTGGGGGTTGGTAGTCAGCTATGCATACAAAAAGTCGCTAAGAGTCGCTAAATTTATTTTAGTCGCTAGATCGAAAAAAAAAGTCGCTAAGCACATCCAAAATCCGCTAGATATAGGGACAAAGTCGCTAAAACGGCAACACTGACAACAAACATGTCAATGTCATTAATTTGTATTTTTTTTTTATTCCTTTTTATGGCTCTGGCTTGTTCGGCCTTATGAGCCTTCAGTAAAATATATTTTTATATCTTCTTCTTTTTTTTGAATGGCAAGTTATGCCGATGTCGACAATTCTGCCAATGACAGATGTGAAATGGGAATACGTGTGATAAATTTAACCAAAATTTTCAATGTTATGTTATATTTTTATATCATTTATTTTCGTCATTAAGTCAATGTCAAGTAAAGTCCGTCAAAGTCAAGTCATACATTGTCCTTGTAAAGCAGTGAAGACTTTACTAGAGGTTTATATG
Organism: Pseudoips prasinana; assembly: GCA_951640165.1. Taxonomy (NCBI): domain Eukaryota; kingdom Metazoa; phylum Arthropoda; class Insecta; order Lepidoptera; family Nolidae; genus Pseudoips; species Pseudoips prasinana. The sequence continues at coordinate 16,056,743 of OX621239.1, forward strand.
GAGTTTTAGATTCAACACAGCCTTCATAAATAATGATACTGGTCAAATGTAATTTCATTGGTTTCCCTATTTTAATAAGTGTTCCATATTGTTTATGTTTTTTTTTTTTTTTTTTTTTTTTTTTTTTAATTATGGCAATCTGCTAATAATTTCAGCAACTTTTGCCAGTGTCAGGTGTTGACTACACATGGGTATATATTTACGGTCGATTAAACTATCCAAAATTGGTCATTATGGAGTCAGTTTGGAGCCTGAAACAAAAGACATTCACAAATAAGTGTTAGTAGAATATATATTTATACATATGTATATAACAAACACAATTATATGATAGTACTTATTATTATAACTTTATCATGTTAGTGGATATAAATATAATAAATGCTCTAATCACTAAGGGATTCGGGAAGAAAGAAAGAAGATAGCGAACATTAACAGGATGCTGAATATTTAATTTTGTAGTAATCTGACCATAGGGGAAAGGTTTATTAAGTTGGCAATTAAGGAAAATGTGGTCCAGGGTGCCATCATCCAGCCCACATTCACGCAATGAGTTATCCCGTACCCTGATTTTATGTAGGAAGACTGGGGTGCAGCAGTGTCCAATGCGGATTCTACAAATAACAGAAGTCACGGTTTTAGGTATCTTTTTAAATTTGTAGAACCATGGTTTAGCAGGTATTAAGGGTTGTATCGAGGCATATAAACTGCCTTTTGTCAGACTAGAATAGGACCAAGACCGCTGCCAGGATTTGAACATGCTGATTTTGGTAGAGTGGAGAAAATCATATACTTGGATGGAAGAGTGTTTAAGATCAGCCAGGTCGCTGGAAACAGCATCTTTGGCTGAAGCATCCGCTAACTCATTGCCACTAATACCGGCATGTCCAGGTATCCACACAAGAATAACTTCTGTCTCCTTAATGGCACACACATGTAGACATTTTTTTATTTCAAGGATGATGGGACTATGAAGAGGATCCTTAAAAGGGTTTTTAATAATAGCCTCTAAAGCACTTCTGGAATCAGAGAATATAACAGCCTTTGTTACAACATTGTGAGCTAATATAAAAAGACATGCCTCAAGTATACCGATGCACTCTCCTGTGAACACTGATGACTCAGGTGGGCATTGGAATTGAAGATAGATCTGAGAATTTGCATAGTACACTGAGACACCAGTTTTACTGTAAGCAGATAATTTAGAGGCATCAGTGAAGAATTTATGATATTCTCTCCATTTGTCATTGACAATAGAAGAGAATACAGTATTAGCGTCAATTGTATCTTTACTGATGCCAATGTATGGCAAAAAATTTGGATTAAAATGTAATACTTCAAATGGAGTATCATATAAAGGTAGTTTGCCACACTGGGCAATCTGGGTATTTTCTAAGACCTTTCCTATTTTTTTAAAAGAATTAATATATAAAGGGGCATCCTTATGTCTCCAGTACACACTTTGGTTTAATAGGCTATCCAGATTGGCAAGCTTAGACAATATTAGGTGGTTTTTAAAAAAGTATGCCTTATACACAAATCTATCTGCAAGATATTGCCTACGGATAAGGAGAGGCGGGTCACCACTCTCTACCTGCAAAGCATTAGTTGGAGTAGATCTCATGCAACCCAATACAATGCGTAGGGACTTTGATTGAATGGTGTCCAGTTTTTTCAAAGCAACTTTACTACAGGGCTCAAGTAAGAAGGAACCATAATCTAATATACTCCTTATTGTAGCATTGTATATTAGCTTTAAGCTAAATGGATGAGCGCCCCACCATACACCTGCAAGAGCACGCAACATATTTACATTTTTGTCACACTTATTATTTACATAGTCAATATGGGCGACACCTGACAATTTGGAGTCCAAGATGATACCCAGAAATTTAACTTTTTTCTCTATCTTGATTGGGGATCCTTCAATCTCCAGGTACACATCTGGAAATGCTCTCTTCCGAGTGAGAACCAGAGCGGAGCTTTTCGCCGCTGACAGCTTAAGTCCATGTGCGACAAGCCATTGGTTTAAGGAGTCGAGGGACACCTGAATTGATTCCGCCGCAGCTGATATAAGCAAATCAGGGACATACAGACATAAATCGTCAGCATACTGCAAAATTTGACAGTTGCTGTTCAGCGACAAATGTAGATCTGACGTATAGATGCTATACAGCAGTGGGCTAAGAACAGAGCCCTGTGGGAGTCCTCGCCAGACTGTTCTGAGATCGTATGAATCTCCTGGAACATGCAGCTTCACAGTGCGGTTCAACACAAGATTACAGACACAGTGTAGGATTCTTTCTGGGATACTCAGCTTTCGTAACTTACTCCTGAGTATGGAAAGGTTGACACTGTCATATGCAGAAGATATGTCTAGAAAGACTGCAACTATTGACTCGTTCTTGCTGAATGCAATACGGGTATCTGTAATTAGTGTGCCCACACTGTCCATGGTGCTGAAGCCTTTACGGAATCCAAATTGGGATTCTGCTAAGAGGCCTCTGTTTTCCATAAACCATTCTAATCGCTTTTTTAATAAATGCTCCAGAATTTTAGTTATGACAGGAGATAGGGCGATATGACGATAGTTATCTGGATTATCTGCAGATTTGCCTGGTTTTAAAATGGGAATAATAAGCTGTGATTTCCAACTGGTAGGTATGAAACTATAAGAAAAGCAAACATTAATTATATCTAAAAGGTATTGGCGGCCAAGTGGCCCCATATTTTTATAAAAAGAATAAGGGAAGCCATCACAGCCCGGGGCAGAGTCACGCACATGACTTAGTACTGATTCCAATTCTGTAATAGAGAAGGGAACGTCCAAGGGGTCATTGGAGATAATGGCTGCTCCAGAAGGAGACGGACATTCCTCTAAGGAAGGGACATAGGCAGGAGCTATTTTATTAAAAAAAGAAATCATAATATCTGAAGATATGGGGTGGGACTTTTGAGGAGAACAACCGCGTTTAAACCTTTTTAAATTTTGCCAAACCAAACTTGATGGGGATGAGGGAGAGAGAGAGGAACAAAACTTTTTCCAACCCTCATACTTCTTTTTCCGAAACAGTCGCCTGGACTTTGCAACAATCCGGTTATATTCTATCAGGTTTTCACGGGACATATTGTTAACATACCTAAATTCTGCTTCATTTCGGGCTTTAATTACACCTGTGCATTGACTGTCCCACCACGGAGGAGAAGATATCTTCCCTGAAGCAGAATTTTTTAAAGGAATGGCCTCTTCAGCCGCTGATGAAATACAACCGGAGAATTGAGTAAGACAGGCATCTAGATTGGAAAAAGAAATTGCAGGCATGGAAAAGATTCTGTCCTCCACAGCTAGTTGATACATGACCCACCTGGCAGCTGACAATCTATATTTTAACAATGGGGTTTTATCTACAGTAGGCAGGGATCTATTTATGAAGGAAGTGCAAATAGGGTAGTGGTCACTACCATATGTAAGATTCAGACGAGTCCACTCTAACTGGGCAGTCAAACTTGCAGAGCACAGAGTAAGGTCCACACAGCTCCTTCCCTGACCTTGTCTAGGAAGCCTGGTTACAGAACCATCATTAATGATGCATAGGCCCACCTCGTCCATTAAATCAGCTAAATCTAAACCTGGGTAATCACAATGGTCAGACCCCCACATAGGATTATGGCAATTAAAGTCCCCAAGGATAACTATGGGACTGTATAAATTACAAATGGATTTAATAAATTGGAAACACAAAGGATTGGGAGTTGGAATGTAAATAGAGATAAAATTAATGCCCAGGAGATTCACTCCAACGGCATTAACTTCATCTCCATGGTTGGGTAAGGAGAGAGGGGAGGAAGGGAGGTTATTATTCACCAGCATAGCAGCTCCACCATAACCATCAGAACGGTCATCGCGAAGCATGCTATACCCATGAATATTTATCTGGAGACGAGGCATTAACCACGTCTCAGATATTGCAAAAATTACAGGTTTATAAGTATTCAGTAAATGTATGATATCATGCTTTTTTGGAAGCATGCTCCTGGCATTCCACTGTAACAGATGGAATGTGACGTTTTTGCATATCTCTTATAATGTTGAGGGCAACGTGGTCAGGTATATTATAATTATTTAACAGTGAAGACAAAAATGAAATGACTGACTCAACAGTCTCTGAGGCTTGGATATTTTCTGGAGGATTTGAAGGATGGTTTAGGGCACAGCCATTTGGAGAGGATGGAATAGAGTAACTATTGACTAACTCCTGGTGAGCTCTACGGTCGTAACCCGGAGAATGATTGGGAGGAGACCTAGAACTAGTTCTTATTATTTTACGGTACGAGTTGGTTTGTACTCGTTGCTGGGGCACATGTTTCTGTCCTGTAGATGGGTAGGAAGACGGGGAGGGGTTATGGATTGAGGCTGCAACTTCAGAGTATGATTTAGTTACTGGTGGAAATTTACGAGACGCTTCTGCGTAGGATATAGAATTTTGTGCCATAACTGTTTTAATATCTTTTTGTCTATTATATTCAGGGCATATCTTACTATTAGCAGCATGATTACCAGAGCAGTAGATGCACTGGGCTTCGTCAGAAGTACATACTTCCCCAGAATGAGAATCTCCACAGCGATAACACCTTGGGTTAGACCTACACTGGGTCTTTGTGTGTCCATACCTACAACATTTAAAGCACTGGATAGTGGGGAAAAGGTATAGGCTGACAGGTAAAGAATTGTAACAACAATAAACCCTATCTGGGAGAATACGGCCATCAAAAGTTAGGACAACGGTAGGTGTTGGTTTCCATTCTGTGGAGCCATCAGTGACAACCTTTCTGTTCATGCGTCTTACTTTTAGTATTTTTCCACATCCGGTTGGAGTTTTAAGGTTATCCATAACTTCAATTTCAGTCCATTCATTTGGTACACCTTTAACGACTCCCATACGAGTAATATTGTAGGTTGGTATGGACAAAGAATAACCTTTCTTAATAAATTCGTCATTTGCGAGAAAAGAGTTTGCGTCTTCAGGGGATTTGAACTCAATGGAGATCCTGTTCCTACCGAGTCTTTTAATTCCATCCTGTAGAACATTTTTAATATTTAGTCGAATCAATAACTGGCCAAACTTAATGGGGTGGAAAGATGTTCCTGAATTAGGTTCAACTTCTTGTAATGAGGCATGTACCAGGAATGGAGCAATATCTGTGGCAGAGTACTTAGACCGAGCAACAAGGGAGGGAGCAGATACTCTATCACGTTTATGAGCTACAGTATTGTCATCATCATGAGTCGAGTTTGGCACACTTAAACCGCGTTTGCGGCTTTGGTCCGCCTCCACTGACTCGAAACTTGAAAGTGGGACAGTTATTGTTGGGGTGTGGGAGAATAAATCCTGCGATTGAGAAGGAAGGGGGTCTGGCGGTCGCCCAGGAGGCCGGTTATCCACCTCCATGGTCGATCGGCATCCGCTAAATAAATAAACACTTAATATATGAACTTACCTAGTGTAAGAACCCACAAACACAAATACAACAAATAAGACGTGCACAAACAGTAAGGGAACACCAAAAATAACACCAAAATGCTATAAAATGACTGAAAAACACAAATTACTACAATTCCACATGTGCTTGTCACAACCATCCAAAGACAATCCTATTGTTTATGTTAATCAATCATAATAAATACTTACTAATTTTTGTAATGATAAATGCCATATACTTCAATTTATAATATATTTAATTTAATTTCTTCTAATTTTGATATTTGTTATCAGATATAATGTTCTAGTCTTAATTAATTCTAAGCTGTAACTAGTGCATGCGGTGTTAACCTATTATTAATTGTTGCACCTGTTAATTTGCCGTATTTAATGTAATTTATTAATGTATCGTGCAAACAATTGTTGGTTGACCTTAAATAAAATAAATAAACACAGAAAATCGCAATTCACAGCAATATGGCATTTTTCTTCAATTTTGTATGTTAGCGAATATTTTATGTCTAAAAATCCACCATATTTACACATACAACTTGAATTTACACCAGTTTTTGAAAATGAAACAATGCCTTGATGCGTCATTTTCCGCGTTGGCGCCAAATCCGTCATTAATTTAAAAATAATAAATATAATATGTTTGTGCGTGGTAGCCAGTCATTTGTATAGAATATCATTGGTAGTAGCTCATAATTTATAGGTTTTATTAAATTTAGTTTTCTACTTCTGCCAGCTGTGAGAAAGAAAAAAAATAGCATCTGCATCCGGGACATCTTATCTTTATTTAATCCGAGACTCCTAACAGGTCACGCCAGTTTCATAAAAAATAAACCAACCTACAATTAACTGATTTAAATTATTGTCAAGATAATCAGTATTACTAACTACGTAATTCACACAACTTATACAACATTTTAGGTTCATGTGGTATGGGTGCTTAAGTGCAATTGAAGAAACCCTTCCTGTATGTTGAAGTCAGCGAATATCAGAATATCATCCCCCCCATCTCATCCTGTGGGAGCTTCGAACATTTAGATATCAATGGAGACGTCATCGTTTTAAATTTGCAATCGTTATATTCTGGCAATTTTTACGGGGGACGAGGTAACGACGCATGGCACACGCGATAACGAAAATCTTATTCATGTGAACGCACACAATAACAATCCCGCACACCAACTTAAAATTTGCGCACATTTATAAAATATACCATAGTAACGCATTGTTTAGAATCACACTAAGCTAATCTCTAATGATTGGCATTCGCCAAGAACCGGTAAACATGAACGATAGATGAACGAGTATCATCTTAGCTTTCACGAGACGATTTGCCTTAATGTAAAACACTGAATCTAATTCAGTCATATTATTCAGTATTTTTTTTAAATTAATTAATTTATTACTTATTTCATACCTAATTTATCTAGATCGATAATAAATCTTTTGTAACAGACAGTAAAAGAACTGAATATAGGCTGTAGCAACTATGCTAATTTAAAAAAAAAAATTCAAGTATGTACTGAAAAAGTTACAGTTCCAAGGTTTTTATTTACGTAGACTTAAAAATCGTAATGTATGTAAATGTAATAAATGTAAATTGTAAATAGTCAGAACATAATTGTAGTCATAAAATATAGTAATTAGAATCATTATATTATTTTTTTCTCCATCCTCCATCCAATTATTATTTTCTCCATAGTTCATTCAGCTTTGGATCTAAAACAATTTTAACAAAAAATCTAAAACAACTTCTAATTCGTTCCAAAATAAGAATCCAATATTATGTACTAACTTCTAAATCGGCATTTTAAAACTATGTTAGTTCATTTGAATCAATATTATGAAACATTACAAACAAAAATAACTCTTACTTGTAATAGGAAATACCGTATTACTGAAAATTTCTTGTCGCTGATCGCCTTTTACACGAAAATACCGCACAATTCACCATTTTTACGGAGCACTACTTGGCGACACCAAATGGCCGAGTTTCGAGTGAAACAGTTTTATATAACGTGTTTGGCCAAGGGGCATCGTATGGCCAGCAGAGGGGTACGCCTTGCTTTAAAGTCTCCATTGACAGCTAAATGCTCGAAGTGTGGAAGGTGTAGAAGTCGACCCGAGGGAATGTCTACCAGAGGATTGGCAGCAGCTTCCTTGTGTGTACTATGACCATTCTGCGATCGCTAACCCGTCTGCCAAGCGTGGCTATTATGGCATATCCCCACAAGATGATTCTCGGGGGAGGCTTTTGTCCAGCAGTGGACTTTTCTCAGCGATTATGATGATTTAATTGCTGTACTTTTAATCGATAATATTAGTACCATACTTACATATGAGTCAAGTATTAATGATTAACAGATATTATACTAAGATCTTTAAAGATTATAATATAAGATCAGTCTTCCATTCCTTATCAGATAATCTTTGGGATGCTTTTGGTCAGCAGTCGTCGACGTCTTTCAATTAATATGATGATGTGTACGTATTAACTTTATTGAATATTAGGTATTATATGCTAGCTGCATAAACTTACTTTGACATTGACATTGAATGAAAATAGTGCACAATTTTGTACCTGTGAATGACACGGCATCGCTCAACAAATTAAAGCAGTCTGTCAAACACAAAAAGTTATTATACCTACACTAACTTTATGGTAAAGAGCGTTCCTCAAAAAAATTGTACCTTTTCTCAGAAATTATGCTGAAATCAAAATATTGAAAAATACTTGATTTCTTTATTTTAAGCAATGGGTAAATGCCTAAAGTTTAGTAATATAAGGTTTGTTTTGAGAATTAAAACGTAAATAAATAGCAAAATCCATAAAAACAGACCCAAGGTGGAGAAAATTTCTTATTTGGTTACCTTCATTCGTTTACGTAAATTTAATGTAGAAACCAATTACCGGAATATTTATTGAATTAAATGTGATAATAAAACAACATTCAACTTGTTTTTCAGTCAATCACTCTAAATTAATATGCAAATCTTAAATTAAAGGCGGTATTATTTCCTTTACGTTACTATTCGGTCACAACTCTTGTTTAACTTTACATTATTGACCCTTCTTTATTTTGTGTTAAAATAGTGTATATATACATAATGCAAAGACTAACCATATATTTTAGTTTTTATCACAAAAATGTATTTATGTTAAAAATATATAAATAAAGAAAAGAAATATGCGTCTGCTTTTATGGGACAGTAACAAAATAGAAATCTGGAAACAAAATAGTATTTCTTAAGCCTAGACTTCACAGTTGTACAAATAATTATATTTGACTTAAATATATTGATAGAGGAACCTCTGTCAGGAAACATTTATATTTCGTAATAATCTAATAATAAGAAACATTGACCGATTAGACAGTTTACAGGTTTTTACAAATTCTAGGACTATACATTGTTAGCATGAATATTACTCTCAATCAATCTCTATACATATATTTATAAATGTTTATTATTTTTTTTTTTTTTTCGTTTTCTATAATAGTTTTCTTAACTTAATTAGTTTAACTTTTTTTATAGGTGTATTTTGAGTTTATTCTTTCTAAGTTCTTTTAAAATATAAATATAATTTTATTAAAACTGATAAAATTACATCGTCATAATTATACTCAAAATCAGGCAGTCAATACTCTGCCTAACAATTTCCTATTTTGTTATTCACTTTTCCATTTATAAGTTACCACTCAAGAGTAACAAAAAAAGAGGTAACGAATTAAGGTAACAAAAATTATTGAAATTGTTTACGCGCACAACTCTAGCTAGTACTCGTTTCGGATTTGACTTTCGAAATAAAATATAAAATTGGACCTTAGCTCTGATTGTTGGGTTACTAACTTTTTTCGGACCAGCAACCAGGCGGACAACATTCAATGTTCCCGCACGGCACGCAAAAGAAATATCTAAACTTAAACAAGATGAATGCTGATCTTGCTAATGCTGCCACTAGTCTAAAACATATTTATACCAAATGGGCGTTGATATATTCCAAAATTACGGTCACAAAAGAAGAAATCTAAAAAGGAACTTTTTATACGATACAATAAAATAATTATTTATTAAATATATTTGTTCTATAGGACTAAAGATTTATTTATAAATTAATTGGGGTCTTTTATTTCGTAATAAATACATTTAAGTGATTCTAGAATATCCGGAAGTTCACTCAGTACAATCGATCGTTTGGGACGGTATGAAATTGGGACACTTCACTTTTCATACTAGATTAAACCGATTTTTTAAATATTTTTATATTTTATAAATTCTTATTGTATATATACATTTTTATTTTTTTTACTTAGAGCAATTAACTTACTAATTATATAATTTAGTAGAAAATAGTAATGATCTATTTTATGTATAGCAAAACAAAATTGAAAATATGGGACAGAGAATAAGATAGAAAGTACAATTTTTTTTGAGAAATGCTTTAAAACATTACGTGGTGACAGTAATTGTGTGTCGTTTAGCCCCGTTAGAACTTAGAACGTAAAAGTAGTTAGAACACTACTTTTACGTTCGGATATTACTACAAAACTTATAAGGGAATGTTTCTTAATAAGTTTTGAAGTAATATCCGAACGTAAAAGTAGTGGTGACGTGCCGTGAATCTCGAAACGTGGCTGACGTTTGTATTATTTTGTCAGTTTTCGTCTGCAATATTTCTCTATCGGCTGCTGCTTTTAGTACGCTAAATTGCGTTTTACTCAGTATTTCCTTAAAACCAGTACTAAAATAATTTAGAGTAAGTGTCAGTGCGTTATAATAGCAGTTTCGTTTTACATCTGATTGGAAAAGTAACTCATACAGAAATTCTAACTGTACCTTGTCCTATATTTGCAGAATAATGGATCAAATTGCGAAGTTTGTTGAGCCAGGCAAGCAGTTCGCTAAGGATTCTATCCGATTAGTGAGAAGATGCACGAAACCTGACAGAAAAGGTGAGTTTATAGAATATAAATGTTGTTTTAATTCATCCCTATGAACTGTGCTGTTGGCATTCTTCCAGCCCTGTACACTGGCTTAAATGGATTAAAATATATTCCAAAGATCACTGTTATGACTTAAACCTTCATTTATATGAGGTTTCGCGTTAGTTGTTGGTATTTAGTTTATTTTGTAATTGATACCAATGCAACATATTGTATTTAGCAAACTGCTATTCAGTCGAAAAACTGATTGTTTCTATAGTTACATCAGCCTATATATATATAGTGCTATATAAATCAAGTGCAATATATGTTTGCAATCCTTGTACTAAGAATGATATCTGAGTAAGTACCTAAGTAGTTATCTCTCAGAGGGTACTTTTATTCTTGGTTCTAGTTGTTAGGAAACAGTCAATAAGCCATGTCAGAGGCGGCTTGAACCACTGATACTAGGGTAACCACTACCCATATGATAAAGTACATATGGTCTTTTCACATAATAAACAATTATATACCTAAGTATAAGAAAGTACAATAATTTCTGGGTTGTAGTAGCTACTACAGTTCGACAAGTAACAAACAGGTAGTTGTAGAATTATTTAAATTGTTGTAGTAGTAGATAGTGTAAACATTTCACCTTCAAGATTAATGTTAAATGCTTGGTCCCAGCTGTATTATATTAGATGAAAAATATTAAGGTATTAAAAGGTTATGACAAAGATGTTAAATTTGAGGGGCTGGTTGGCATGGTTGGCATGGTTGTGGGTTCGATTTCCACCTAGGACAGATATTTGTGTGCATGATCATGACTGTTTGTCCTGAGTCAGGGTGTAATTATCTATATAAATATGTATTTACAAAAGAAAAGTAATAAGAATATGACTGTAGTATATCAGTTATCTGGTTTCCATAGTACAAGCTCTGCTTTGTTTGGGATCAGATAGCCATGTGTGTAAAATGTCCCAGGAGATTATTATTATTACATTTGGCCAGGTAGATTATCGGTTGGTTCCTGCACATAGCTTGTTGATTGGGCTATTGTGCATGATAAGGGTTCATGGATACTACAGAGCCCTCAGCAATTGAAACCATTAAACCTGACATTTTTTGGTTGGGAAAATACAAAAGCACATTATCACAGCAAACAGCAAATACATGTAAAATCAAAAATATGTTTACTGTCAAATTTTGAATTTGATTTACGCATGTAGGCATTATTTTGATCTTAATGTTGATTTAATCCTTTGAATATAGAAAAATAGATAGTACTTCAAGTATTGTATCAATATAATTATCTTAATATTTTTGTGTTTCTAAACATATACATTAACATACAGATTCAAAAAGATTGCGGTAATTTATTGTACTGTATTTTCTTTTAAATGTATGTGAACTTTGTTAAAAATGTTCTTCAATTGAGAATGTTTTTGAGATGGTCACATGAAAATGTTGTTAAAATTGGATATTATACAAATAAAGTTGGTTATTAAAATAAGAAGCATATTGCCAAGTGTTTGTGGCTGTCCTCTTTCTAATTACTACTACCATCTGTCAAACAACTTTCTAAATGTTAGTAGTAATTATGTAACATTTTGTACCATTAAATAATGTGGATCACCTTGTAATCAACCCCACATGCCCCTATTTATCAGTAATCAAAAAAATTGGTTTCAAGTCTTGTTTAAAAGAAAGGAACCTTGTAAAATAATAAACATTTTAACTAGAGTGTAGCGGGATTAGTTTGGTATCATTTAAAATAATTACCTTGACTGGTATTAGTATCTTTTTTTCAATGTAACAAATAAATTTTGTTACATTGATAGTAATTCTATTATCTTAGGAGTGTCTGAAAATGTGGGTATGTGACAAAAGCCATGCTTTCATTTCATTTTTTTTTATTATAAATGAATAATTACTTGTTAGAATAGGAATAATAGTTGCTAGTTAGAATTACCGACTATTTATACATATTAATAAATTAAAAATAAGAGCATAAAATAGTTGAAACTTCGTTCTTCATTATGAAAAAGAACAATAATTGTGATAACTATTCTTATGAATATACTATCATGCCTATTATTATATTATTATTTACAAAGTTTCAAATAGATTATAACCAAATGGGTATTTTTCTTGGCATCACTTTGCCATTATTTCACCCTAATCATCATTGTTTATCTACTATTATGCTAGTGGGTATGGTTTCCGCACTTAGTCCCTGATATGAACCATTGTATGTGATTACTTTCACCTTTACCCTGATCTAGTGCAAGAACACTAGAGCGCAACAAAGTCCAAGTCTAATTCTAAATATAACAAAAGTTTTGCAGTCTTTTTAAATTTAGTTTTCTTAGTCATGGTGGGAGTGTAACCATTCACATTGAACTGGAATAATAAGTATCATATAAAAAAATACTACTGTTTCTAACCGCTGTTTTGATGTGACTTTTTGACCAACTAATTTGGCAAATAAATATTCAAGCTTTAGCTATGATAAGCTATTATGCTGGTAAGCATAAAATAAAATAAGGATATTAATGATAAAAATTTCTTATATTCTAAAAATTAAGGGTTTTTATAACCTATGGAGGCGGTAGTATTCGACAGTTAAGTATTTTTGAGATTCTCAATTAAAATACTAGTATATTATTAAAAAAAATAGTAACCTTATGATTAATTATAAGATATATTTTAGGTACTTACTTATGGTATGGGTAGTGGTTACCTTAGTGTCAGAGTTGTTACATACATCTGGTAGGCCTTTAACATGCATTAAGACTGTTATTGTTAACCGGGACCGACACTTTAACGTGACCTCCCTACCACGGAGATGCTCAGAATGAAACCACCTTGGTGGTCACCTATTTATAAACTGAACTTGAGTTTAGTTGCTTAACCTCCCTGATCACTTACAAACCGGCGAGAGCAGCTGGCTAAGAGTGCCGCAAGTACTTAGCTTGTGTAAAAAGAAAAAAAAATCCTATTATATATTATAAAATGTTCCCTATTAACGCCTTTTTTCTCTTTTCATTCCAGAATTTCAAAAGATCGCAATCGCCACCGCCATCGGTTTCTGCATCATGGGTTTCATCGGCTTCTTCGTCAAACTGATACACATCCCTATCAACAACATTATTGTCGGATCATAGACTGTCTAGCGTAGCTGCTCAGCTCTCAGATTGGCATTCGCACAATTTAAGTATTTGGGCCCCAATGACAAAACAACTTTACTAAGAAATTAATAGATCTTACTGCATGAAATATTCACAATCTACCCATGAAAATTGCAGAGCAAGGGTATATTAACGTGGTGTGGATTTGTGTAATGTGTACGTTTTTGAATAGTTCGGCTGCCAATCTGGAAGTTTCTTTAGATGTAATTTCGTCATGTAAGGCCCTAACACCTCTAAGTTAACTCTCTGAATACATTTCATTTATCATATTGTTTCTACAAAAATAAATTATTTGAATATTCTTCCATAGTTTTATTTTTCATAGCTATTTCTGAAGGTATTTTCCATAAGACCTTGTGAAGTTGATCAGAACTCTAATGAGGGGTTCATAACTTAGATGCCGTTTGACATGAGCTATGGATTTAAATTTCATTCCACTCACCTATTTCTGAATAAATTATATAAGTCATCGTGATTATGTCAGGTGTAAGACGTCCACTGCTTGAGAACGGCTTCGCTCAAGGATATCCACAGTAACTAGTCTTGCGTTAACCGCAGCCAGAGGCTTGCCACAATCTGCGTAAGATCGTCTGTTCACTTTGTTAGAAAGGTTTATTACCAAATGTTGCTGCCACAAACCGGAAAACGAGTTATCCGGTTTGTGGTGGCCAATCGAGAATCTTGGTGCCTCTCTGGCCGTATGTTCTATGAGCCCGCGATGCGCAACAATTCTGGTTACCCAGCAGATTTCGACATTTCTGATTTGTTTTCGCAGTAAGACAGCATAGCCTAGACGTCTGCATTTCTCTATAGGTAACCTTAAGTGGCCTTTAGTAGGCAATGAGGAATTATGAAACTACTTGTTTAGAATTCAGTTCCTTAAAAATTACGATACGTGAGATAATCCAAAATTTTATATATAGGAACCTAGTATTTGTGAGCGTCAGAATGGCTGGTTGCCTATGGTAGGCGGCTCTGAAAGTATATTGAAGAATTGCTATCCAATTGCTTTTATTTGCTTTGTTTCTTCAATAATTGCTACATGTGATACATTCAGAGAAATATGCACATTTTTTGACCAGCCTTTCTGACGTCAGGGTGGATGGTGGCTTCAGTGTTCAGCGTGAAAGACGCAGAATTTCTAAAAGGTTGTTGTACCAATAATTGCTTACTAATTGCTTCATTCACCGATTTAAGTGTGAGCTTCGTACATACATTAGGTAAAAAAATATAGCTTTTATTAATATTTGTAATTGTAAACGCCTGCAAGATGAACAATACGCTGTAGTACAAAATAATTGTTGCCTTTCCAAAGTATCAGGCACCTCCTCGTACAAATATTAATAAAAGTAATGTAAATAAAATAAAAGTAAATGTATCGCAATTATAATCTTTAGTTCTTAAGTATAAATTATAAGCGCTTTGGTTGTTAACTGTAAGCTTATATTTTTATCAATAAATAAATAGATATTATAAGCTATATATTTTTATCTTATGTACTATGTACGACGCTTAAATTTAAATTGGTGAATGAAGCAATTATAGATACAAAAAATTTTTTGAAACTTAGCGTCTTTCACGCTGAAAGCGGCGGCCACGATCCATCATCGCTGCGTAAACAGTTTATGCAATCGCAACAAAAATCACACATAAACATGTGTAACCTTGAATGTGATTTGTGCAATATTAATTTTGACCCAGTTTACTATTCTGCTGATGCTAATACGGCATTGTTATACGTGATTAATAAACTGCAAGAAGCAATTTTACGTAATACAACTATAATTAGATTGAGTAGGAAAAATATTAACATTAAGCCATGGATCACACCGGGCCTTTTACGTTGTATACGTCACAGAGATAAATTACATAAAAGAGTTAAGCAATCTCCACATAATTATACATTACAATTATCTTACAAAAGATACAGAAATTTCTGTAATAACTTGTTGAAAAAAATTAAAATTGAGTTTGACAAAAAACAACTTCATGAAGCAGGTTCAAATAGTAAACAACTTTGGAAAGTTATAAAATCCACTACCTTTTCTTCTAACCAGCATAAATCGTCTTCAAGTTTACTACGCACTCACTCCTCACCGATTATCGCTGCTGACAACGCTAATAAGTTCTTTGCAAACGTTGGAAAGGAACTCGGGGATAAAATAAAAGAGCAAAACGTTAACTTGACTGGTTATTCTTCTACAAGGACTCAACTTCATAGTGGGAAATCTTTTGTTCTGTTAGACACAGATGAATCTGAAGTAGAACGAATTATTGTAGGGTTAAAAAACAGTGGCGCAGCGGGTTGGGATAACATTAGTAATAATATTCTCAAAAGATTTAAGCACATCCTAGTCCCTCCTTTAACTTTCATTTTTCAAACCTGCCTCTCTGATGGTATTTTTCCCAAATGCCTCAAAAAAGCCGTAGTTATTCCCGTTCACAAATCAGGGAGTAGGGATCTTGTAACTAATTACAGGCCAATCTCGTTACTACCTTCCTTTTCCAAAATTCTAGAAAAAATAATAAACAATAGACTTGTCTTATATCTAGAAAAGAACTCTTTGCTTTCAAACATGCAATTTGGTTTTAGAGCTAATTTATCCACATCAGACGCGGTTGAACATTTAACTGATTTTGTCACAGAGGAACTGGGAAAAGGGAACCTAGTAACTGGTATTTTCCTTGATCTAGCGAAGGCATTCGACACCGTGTCTATTCCTAACCTTCTATCCAAGTTAGAGGCATTAGGAATTAGGGGCACCCAGTTGAAACTCTTCGCAAGCTATTTAAATGACCGTACTCAATGTGTTAAAATTGACCAATTCATCAGTACGGACGTAAAAATTCCTGCTTTTGGAATCCCCCAGGGGAGTATACTGGGCCCTACCCTATTCCTGATTTACATAAATGATCTGTGTACCTTAAAGTTAGACCATGGAAAAGTAATTTCCTATGCTGATGACACAGCATTAATTTTTTCTGCTCCAAACACTACTGCGGTTCATTATTACGCACAACATGGGTTTAATGTAATAAATAAATGGCTTAGAAATAATCTACTAACATTAAATGCTGAAAAGACAATGTTTATAAATTTTTGCATGCGTAAAAACCACAGACTTCCTAAACAAGATAACATATATGCACACTATTGTCCCAGTCCCTTGGTTCCTTGCGACTGTCCAGTTATTGCTAACACAAGTAGCATGAAGTACCTTGGTGTTATTATCGATGAAACTCTATCTTTTAAACAACATATCCTTGCCTTGTCAAATCGTGTACGGAAACTCATATTCGTATTTAAAAAGCTACGGCATATTGCTGATATGAAATTGATTAGACTAGTCTATCAGGCATTATGTCAATCTATTATTCAATACTGCATTACTTCCTGGGGTGGTGCTCCAAAAACATTAATGTTAACCATTGAACGTGCCCAAAGAGCAATACTAAAAGTTGCAACTTCTCGACCTTTCCTTTTTCCTACGTGCCTTCTGTATGAAAAATGCAACGTTTTAACTGTCCGCCAACTATTTATTAAACGTGCAATTTTAAAACAACACACAACACTCACTTACAATGCTAACCTTACTAACACCAAGAGACGGAAAGATATTATCTGCACTAGTGCATCAGAGTCAAAGTTTATTTATACAAACAGATTTTATCCTTTTCTCGGACCATATCTTTACAATAAAATAAATAAGTCACTATCTATATATAACCTTAACAATACAAATTGTAAGAAAATTGTCAGCAATTTTTTACAAAAATTGAGCTATGATGAGACTGAGGGATTATTTAGTATTCTAAAATAAGTTAATTTTTTAAACATTATATCTTAGGTTTTTGAATTTGTATGTATAATAAAATATTGTTTAAATTTTAATAAAGAATAAGTATACCCTTTAAGCCGTTAGAACGCCTGTGGTACAGGTTTAACCTAGTACAGGCACAAATTGTCTATAGCTTAGTATTAATTATTTTTAAAGTAAGTAGATATAATTTGGTACACATTATTTCTTGAATAAAAATTTTATTATTATTATTATTTATTATCCTGACGTCAGAATGGCTGGTCAAAAAAATATTCATATTTCTCTGAATGTTTCTTATGTAGCAATTATTGCAGAAACGAATCAAATATAAGCAATTAGATAGCAATTCTTCAATATATATTCAGAGCCGCCTGCCATAGGCAACCAGCCATTCTGAAGCTCACTAGTATTTACCTATCTACCTACTATTTTTAAATGTTCGCATCGTAAGATCCTATATAGTCTGGTAGATGGTTAATTACAATTCTGCAATTTTGTTAAATCATTCATAATTTGTAGCTCGTAAATGGGATAGGATTTTGTAAGGAACCCAATCTACCATAAATATTCTTAGGTAGGTACCTATACCTACATTTTACGCCGGCACATAAATTATTTACGCCAAGTCTTATTTTTTTAAGATAATTGCTAATAATTGTTTTGCAGGGACTCCCTAAATTAACGCTAATTATTATAATATTATAGGAGCTTTAAAGTAGTTTAAATATATGTTACTGAAAAAATAATTGTTACTGTTGCAAACATGTAAGTAGTTACTATTTGCATTAACTACGCGATTTATACGGCGCTAAAACCTCTTCCAAGGTCGCATAGACCTTGGAAGAGGTTTGCCAATCTGAGCGCAGAATGGCTGACCCTATTTTTGATATATTTCTTATCGCAAAGGTAGCAATTACTTGATAGAACCGCATAGCTGGTCAGCTCGACCAACAACAGCGTCCTCAGCAAGCTGCCTTCATACCAGGTTTTTCTACGGTCAACCACTTACATTCGTTGAACCAAATCATAGAAAAAATGACTGACATACCACTTTATTTAGCATTTGTAGATTATTCCAAAGCCTTCGACGGTATTAAACATTCCGCAATAGAAGCAGCACTTTTAAAACAAAATATCCCACTCACTTACGTAAAATTAATCATGTCCATCTACAACAGGAGCACGGCAGACGTTAAACCCCAATGTTCTAGTCAGTCCTTTAAAATAGAAAAGGGTGTCAAACAAGGGGATCCGCTATTTCGCAAACTTTTAAAAATCTGCCAACAGATTGGGAAACGAGAGGCATATGCATTGCGGGTAGAATGCTTACAAATCTGCGCTTTGCTGACCATGTGGTGCTCTTTTCCACTTCAGCCGCAGAACACGAGAATATGCGCCAGGATCACGACAGCACGACTCGTAGATTACTGGTGGATGGGCACATTATACAATATGTTAACGAGTACATATACTTGGGTCAAACAGTTTCCCTCCAAAACCGACAGGACAAAGAAGTCGAAAGGCGCATAGACAATGTATGGAGGAGCTTCTGGTCCATGAAAGAGCTATTGAAAGGAAACCTTCCTCTGCAACTTAAGCGGGAACTCGTTGACATGTGTATATTGCCTATCCTAACCTACGGGGCTCAAACATGGTCCCTGACTGAGAATCAGAAGTCCATTTTGAAGATTTGCCAAAGAGATATAATATAATAATAAATTTTATTTCCCAAACCCAAACAAAATAAAAATACAAAGGCATTATGATAAGATATTATGGACATGAAATTAAAAATAAATAGAGGATTACCACCAAGCTAAGTGCCTAGAACATTACAGAACAATATACATTCTTTCGTGCGCAGCATTGTAGGTGTTGACTTTGTCCGTGCGCAAAGTCCACACCTACAATGCTGCGCTCCAAAACTCGAATATCTGATGTTGACAAAAAGACCGCCAGGCTGAAGTGGGACTGGGCTGGACATGCTTTACGATGGGCGCAGATCACAACCAATTGGGTTCCTCAAAATGGCCGACGTCGACGTGGTAGGCCCAAAACGGAGATTGCCTGAAATTGCAAAAGACAGGGAAATCTGGAAAACCAAGGGTAGTCCTTTGCTCAGCAGTGGGACACTATTAGATATAGGCTAGAATAAAAAAAAGAAACAATGCACGACATGGTCTCATGTACCTAGGCCATATCTTGTTTCATGCAGCCATCTTCTTGACTGTCACCCTTACCTACGGGGCCCTAGGCGCAATAGGCGCTCAGTCAGTCTAGATGGTACGCTTCTGTACTGTGTGTAGTCCTCGATAGATGTCGCTACGTGTGTGTGTGTGTGTATGAAAATTGAATTTATGTTTTACTGAAATCAATCGGAATTAGCTACCAGCCTTGTCTTGTCTTAAAAATACTTTGATGTGAAATATACTAGGCATAATAAAAATCTAAATATATACATCTCCTTACGTATCTGAATATAATACGTTTTAAAAAATCAACTTCAGATTAGTCAAGTCTATCCCAGGCAGGTTAAGATCTTATAAAGACATATACGTATCTACATACATTTTCCCTAATCGTTGTAGGTACTTAGTGTGTACCGTCACGGAACATCACATCTAAAAGAACGTTTTGAATTCCTTTGCGACGCACATTCGAGGATATTAAGATCATCAGAAAGCCTTAGGTAAGTTGCACATTCCAGCCCACTCTTCCATCTTTGTGGACAAATCATTTGCAGTTCAAGCAGCTCGATTGTGAAATGCTTTACCAATTTCAATTAAACTTTGTCAGTTTATCACCTACTTTAAAAAAATCTACTTGACCAAGACCACTATCCACCTCTATCATGATAATTATTATTGTGTTTTATATGAATATACCTAATATGAATATAATATGTTAAAATAGTATTATATTATGTACCGAGGTAGTATAGTATAATAGAGTATTTATTTACATAATGAGATAAAACAAACTTATGATGTACTGGTTGTAGTGTAAAAAACTATAATTAAAATCGGTTAAGTCGTTCTTGCGTGATGTATAAAGATTAAAAACCGGCCAAGCGCCGCTCCGTCCCGGATCGAATTCGCGGACCAAGTGTTTCGTGCCTTCTTACGCATTTAAAGTTATTTATTCAGTCTTTCCAAAATGTCATGACATTTTGGAAAGGCCCTCCAGGTAAAAGGAGCAGAGGACGACCGTTGACACGCTGGGGTGATGAAATTGCAAGGACAGCCGGCCCAAACTGGAAGCAGACCGCACAGGACTGAGACAAATGGGCATCTTTGGAGAAGGCCTTCACCCAATATGGGGTTCCTGCAGATATCATAAGTAAATAAGTATCTTAAAACTATGTAAATGTAAAAAACTATGTAATAGGTAGGTATTAGTAGGAAATAAAAGGCTTTTTTATTTTTTATTTTATTTATTCAGTCTTATTTCACTACAAAAGTCGATAGCGTGATTTAGTTTAGTTTCATAATTATATCGATTTATTTTTCTGTAAAATTCACGTAAACTCTCTCTATCTAAGTATCAACCTTAATAATGATTTATTTTATGCCTGGAATTATTTATTGAAATTTAACAGGGGAAAACCGTATTCTGTGGTATTTTCAGTATAATGGAAAGTAATATGACGAAAAACTAAGCAATAATCTGATTTTGGAATACACAAAGTTAGAAAAAAGCGGCCATGTACGAGTCTGACTCGTGCACGAAGGGTTCCGTACCATTATCTATAAAAACGAGTAAAAAATCCACGTTTGTAGTATGGGAGCACCTTTAAATATATATTATATTTTAGTTTTTTGCTATTTGTTGTTATATGGCAACAGAAATACATCATCTGTGAAAATTTCAACTGTCTAACTTTCACGGTTCATGAGATACAGCCTGGTGACAGACGGACAGAGAGCCAGCGAAGTCTTAGTAAAAGGGGCCCGCTTTACCCTTCGAGTACGGAACCCTAAAAAAGAAAAACCCCTCGCTTCTACCAACCACCCTGTAGGTATATTCTTTCGTATAAACACCTCATAAAAGATGAACACGTTCTAAGTTTGTCCCTATAATAATTTGGTGACAACGTAGGCGTCAACCGCAACTCGGCGTTAGGTTTAATGAAGTGCTTATAACATCCGAAGTAATTTCCCTTTACTACCTTTGTCTTCACTTCGTGAAATTTATCTCATCATTGCGCGCCGTGAATGATATTCTCGGGGTAAATTAAACTTTGCGGGAGACGTTCTATGTTATGAAGGCGACTAGAAAGTGAAGGGCCGTATTTTCAGCTTCCGACACAAAAAGTGTCTCGTTTTTGATATGATGCAGCTATTGACATACTTTAAGGGTAAAGCCGACTCGTATGCCGTGACGGCAGACGCGGCTTCAGGGTGATTGCTTCCTGAAACTCTTTGAAGAAGTATTAATGAAATTTATTCAGCACTCGGGTCTTTACATGCACTTGTAATTGTCAAGCTCGCAATGCAGTAGGTACATAAACATAGTAGAAACAGTATAAAAGTTACAAAAAATATATTAGTCCCTCCGTGCGGTCTAACACATATTTTTTTAAATCATTCAATAAATAACAAGTTTCTAAACTATTATTTTTAAATTTAGCACTACTACCTATATCAAAATTAAACAATTGAAGAATTAAGCAGTTGGCTAGCGCAGAAGGCTCTCAACCAGTAGCTTAATTTAAGCGACTAATACCTGAGGGCCGCTGAAGTAAAAAGACGGAATTCTAAATCAATGGATCACCGATCACGTGTTAAGAGGCCAACACGATCCTCGCCGCTGAGGAACCTACCCTAGCTAACCTGCGGATTTCTCTAGCTATCTAGGTGGACGATGCGGAGAAGAAATCCACAAAAAATTATGCAGGCTTCCTGGGGACAGGCATCATAGAGCGAAGCAATGCTGTAGTCTACCTTGCCTAAAGTTGGTATCGTTTAGGACTGCCAGGGTTCACATGCAAGGTTACTAGTGCTTTGTAAATAGTTTTCAAACGGACTGAACACTTACAATCCCTATGTTTCCGCATCTGAAAACTCCGCCAGCACATCCAGTTACCCCAATCTGCCAAGTGCGAGTCGGACTCGCACATGAAGGGTTCCATAGCAGCAAGTATTTCAGTTGATTAAATGAATGCAAATTGCGGTTTATGACGTATTAAAAAAAAACTACTTGCTAGATCTCGTTCAAACCAATTTTCGTTGTTAGTTTACATGGTAATATACATCATATATTATTTTTAGTTTTATCATTCTCTTATTTTAGAAGTTAGAGGGGGGGGGGGGGGGGGCACCCATTTTACCACTTTGGAAGTGTCTCTTGCGCAAACTATTCAGTTTAGAAAAAAATGATATTAGGAACCTCAATATCATTTTTAAAGACCTATTCATAGAAACCCACATGTATGGGCACGATGAAAAAAAAAATTAAGTTTCAGTTCTATGTATGGCGACCCCCCAAAATAATTGTTCTTTTTCTATTTTTGTGTAAAAATCTTAATGCGGTTCACAGAATACATCTACTTACCAAGTTTCAGTAGTACAGCTCTTATAGTTTCGGAAAAAAGTGGCTGTGACATACGGACGGACAGACAGACAGACATGACGAATCTATAAGGCATCCGTTTTTTGCCATTTGGTTACGGAACCCTAAAAAGGTATGCTTGTCAAGACTATCTTTTATATAGAATTTCTACTATCAAAACGAATAAAGGGAAAGTACCCTAATAAAACACACTTTACTGATAAGCACACATATTTATATATTTTTTAATTATTTTCAAATTACAACATCGTCTAATGTATTTTTGGCAACAATCAGTTCTTTAGAATTCAGATTTTTCAGAACCAGTTGACAATCAGTTGTTTGCAATTCACTACACTACAGATATCAAAAAGTAGCTATGAAATAGAACATAGAAATAGGAACCATTCAAAATAAATCAAAAAATTAATAATTTTTAGGGTTCCGTAGCCAAATGGCAAAAAACGGAACCCTTATAGATTCGTCATATCTGTCCGTCCGTATGTCACAGCCATTTTTTCCGAAACTATAAGAGCTGTACTGTTGAAACTTGGTAAGTAGATGTATTCTGTGAACCGCATTAAGATTTTTACACAAAAATAGAAAAATAATAATATATTTGGGGGTTCCCCATACATAGAACTGAAACTCAAAAAAAAAATTATCATCGTACCCATACATGTATGGATAGGTCTTCAAAAATGATATTAAGGTTCCTAATATAATTTTTTTCTAAACTGAATAGTTTGCGCGAGAGACACTTCCAAAGTGGAAAAATTAGTGTAACTGTAACCCCCCTGTAACTTCTAAAATAAGAGAATGATAAAACTAAAAAAAATATATGATGTACATTACCATGTAAACTAACAACGAAAATTGGTTTCAACGAAATCTTGTAAGTAGTTTTTTTTAATGCGTCATAAATCGTAAACCGCAATTTACCTTTCATTTAATCAACTGAAATACTTGCTGCTGCGGAACCCTTCATGTTACTGTCTAACTTAACAAAATGGCGACAGCGCGTCTACCAGTGTTGCCAACCAGAGATTGTTAAGGTGAGAGCTCTAGATCTCTCTCTCTCACTCTACAATATCCAGCTCACTATCGGATAGTATGTGTTATTCTATTGTTATATATATAATATTTTTTTTTATTTATAAATAAATAAATAAAAAAAAATATTGTTATTATTACCGGAAATACAACTGTTATTACCATACTATCTGAGGCTGAGCTGCAAATTGCAGAACAAATGTCAAAAATTTCATGTCGCGGTGTATCCTGGCGAATATATTTTTTTTGGCTTCTTTGGCCTTATGAGCCTTCAGTAAATATATTTTTATATCATTTATTTCCGTCATTGTCCTTGTCCTTGTCCAACCCCAGTAAAGCAGTGGAGACTTTACTAGAGGCTTTTATGGAGTTTTGGTTACAACACGAAAAATCACAATTCACGGCAATATCGCACTTGCCTCCACTTGTGTACGTTGTCGAAGATGTTATGTCTAAAAATCCACCATATTTACACATAAAAACTCCAATTTACACCAGTTTTAGAAAATAAAACAAAGCCTCGATGCGTCTTTTTCCGCGTTGGCGCCAAAACCCCCTGGCGAATATACCTTACTTAATGTTGCCGACCAAATCCCTTAAAAATCGTAAGTTTCTTTAAGACTCATCAATAGTTTTAAAATTATAACGTTATTTATAAATTATCAGTGAAATAACAGTATTTATTCTGTTTGGATAATAGATTAGGATAATATAATAGTATTTAGCATCAAGAGTATTATAGAGATAATATTATTTTAAGAGAGAACCGAAAGAACCGAAACGACCGGTTCTCCGTTTTACAGAACCGGTTCTTTCTAGGACCCTCAGAACCGGGATTTCCCGGTTCTTCTGGAACCGGGAAAAACCGGTTCCGATGCCCTATTTGGGATAGCTTCATGTGCTGGCGTCTCTACATTTATGGCAAAGGTATCAGCCTCCCTAGCTACAGCCCTGGTCTGGTATTTACACGTAACTTGGCACGTTGGCATTGAGTTAATGATGTCACGCAGACGGTAATGTTCTATGTCTCGCGGATTAACATGGAAACGTTTTTCATGTTTGCTTTATGAAAAGACGAGGCGCATGTACCGAACTCCGCACGAGCTTGATTGCTTTTATTTATTCGGTAACTAGCTGTGCACTGTTCACCTGCGTTACACTTTATATATTATAGCCTTTGTGTTACTTGGATATATGAGCTATATTTCTACAAAGTTTCATCAAAATCCATTCCGTAGGTATTGCGTGAAAGAGAATCAATCTGGATACATCTATAACTACATCCATACACACAAACTTTCGCATTTATAATTTTAGTATAGTTTTATATAATATTATTATTATGTAGGTAATAATAATGATGTACCTTGATTGTATATCTAGTGACCCAAAATTTATTAAATTAATAACTTTGCTGGATGGCTTACGGCAACGAATTGCGTTGTGGGCTCAAAGTCAACCAGAAGGAATAAGCAGCGTCTCGCTCTCTTTGTCTTTTGATCGCCAACCGACCTGCTAACCTTGGCTTCACGATGGACACAATTGTATGATGCCACGCTTGTAGAATGGACTCCATTATGTTGATCCTTTGGGGGGCCCTTCGACTCACATTATCATGATCTCTTTCTTTATACACTTTCTAATAAACTTCTTAAATTTGCCTGTATTTAATTAAATATGTATTGTATATATTATATAGTTTTTGGAACAACTTTTGAAGTGTAACATCTTTTTGCGTGGCTTCTAGGAAAACCGACATGTATGCCATTATAGCCAACGGCAAGACGTTCTCTCTATCACTGATAAAATCATCGAAAACCTCTAGGGTACTTCCAGGAGTCTTAGATCCCTGAAACTTGGTATATAGATAATAAGAAACATATAGGTATAGTTATTTTAATAATAAATTAATAAACAGTTTTTTTATTTTACATGCTTACATCCGTACATAGACTCTCCTATTTCCCAGAGTGGTAGGAAGACAATACAGATTTCCACTTGGTACAGCTCTTATACACACGAGAAAGACGTAAAGAAAAGTGCTAGACTATAAAACTGAGTCTTGTCAGTCCGTCATATGTAATAAAAACTTACTTTATGACTGCGAATTGTGAGTTAGATAATTATATTGAGCATGCTATTAGAATTCAAAAAATACGGCATTTTTTATACGATATCAGTATTGAAATACAATCAACAACAACGAACTAATTTAAAAAAATTAAAGAGCGTTTTTATTTGACCTATGTTTATTTTATATATTTTTATTTGAAATAAGACTTTGAAATGCATAGTATTATGTCAGATGGTTCAGCCTATATTATGGTACGAATTCAATATTATTACTATGGCGGACCTCGTCATTAGAAACGCAGACGACGGTCGCGCTTTAAAGTTACCACCGGAACCAATGCGGCCCAACTTAGAATAGACTAGTGTGGTTTAAAATATTACGAATATAACAGCTTATACACAGATCTATTCCTAAAAAATATCCAGTTTTCATACTCCATTATTTATTTTTTTTGGATCGTGACATTAAATATAACAGTTATGTAGATACCCACTACTATTTTCTAGTTGTTTGGTAGACTATAAAACTAAATTACTAGAAAGTATCTAACTAAGTACTACTCGCATTTCATATCCTTTTTAGTGAAATGAGGTTATCTACCGGAGTTACAAAGTGGCTCTTTAGCTTGAAGTCGTTTTAACAGCTTTGTTTTTTCCATCGGGCTTACTACGTCGACGGAAACTGTCTACAAAGGGATTTGCTCCGCAAAGGTATCATTAGCTATGCAAATAAGTGTAGAGTCTAGGTGAATAGGAAATTGCAACGTGAAGGGAATGCTTTTACTTTCACATAGTGCTTATAAGCATACGTTCAGTGGCGTACTTTAGCACGGCCATAAAATATTACAAAAATATGGATGTCATTTTTGTCCGTCTATTATATGTTTGTAAAGTATCCCGCGATACAGGGATTAGATTTCCTATTGCGCAGGCGTTGTCTTTTTTTTAAAGAAAGAATAATATGAATCTTTTGGTATCAGAAAAATTAAGTCAGAGTAGGTAATAATAATATCCTCCTAGCCGAATTTCAGCCATGGCGGCCAGTCTCAATAGAGATTAGCAATCCACGCGGGGCATATAGTACACAAGTGTGTGCGCAAACAGGAGCACTTTCTATTCCATCACTCTCATGATCCGATGGGACGCCTAGCGACACGACTGGAAAGAGGTCAGGCACAGGACCGACGGCTTTACGTGCTCTCAGAGGCACGGGGTATAATACCACCAACTCCCAGACTTCGGGCTGATGCTGAGAACTTTTTCTTTTTACAGAAAAGACCCAAAATGACTTTTGAGTCGGCCCGGGATTTGAACCCAGGACCTCAATCTCTGCTTGTGAACACGCTACCACTAGACAAACGAGAGTACTCTGGATGTATACCTATTTATTAGTTAATTTATTATCTATTCCACACAAAAATTTAGCTCACTACGGAGTACTTATTAATGGAAAAGATTTTGATGATATATTTGGTTGGTATATAATATTATTTTATTTCTTCTGTTATATGTCCGTTTACCGAAATTATTTAGTAAAGAGTACCTAACTACGAGAGGTGTTAAAAAAAGTAATAACTCGGTAAAAGCAATGTGGAAGTATGAATACAGGCTGTAAAAGTTAAAAAAAAAAATTACTGATACTTACTAAATAAAATAATAGTTATTTTTTATTCAAGGTAACGCAGTGCGCCTACCCCGGATTGGATGGTGCTGGTTCGAAACCCGCCTTAAGATTAAATTAATGATTTCCCATTTTTGAGATTATTTTATGCCAATCGAACTGTTTTACAGGTGTTAATATAAAGTACTTAATTATTAGATCAAACAATGGCCCTGTCGGGCTGAGCAATAAAACAAAAAAATAATAATAAAGATAATTATTGAAAACTGCACGATTGTAGTTTTTGGTGCAACGGATGAGTTTCTTTAATGTGTAAATAGTATTCTATAGTAGGTATGTATCATACTATAGAATACTATTTTTTTTTGAAGAAGTATTTAAATAATTTATTTAAATTAAACTAAGTAGGTACAAAAATATATACTTAGGTACATTTAAATTAAAATTAAATATATCCATATTATATCAGATGACTTACTGAATTTTGTTTTAATTAATTATTTGTTTAATATGTTTGTGAATTTATTTAGGTCGTTTTGATTTAAAATAAATCTAGGTCATAGGTCAATAAATATTCTAATCAAAATCACAAACGGTCTACACGCATGGATTTAAAAAAAATATATTTACAAATACAGATAAAGCGTATTTTGAGATACTTTTCACTACAACATTTTCGAAAACGTACAGAAGCCAGCACATCCAGCTACCCCAATCTGTCAAATTTATTTTATAGATTGTCAACTTTATCATAAAAGCATAAGGTGCACTTTAAATTGGGGAAATTTTACAGATTGGGGTAGCTTGATTTGCTAGCGTCTATATTATACAAAACTTGTAATGCGCGGGCGGGTTTCGTCGGGCTCAGTCAGTCTAGATGGTACCCTTCTGTACTGTGTGTAGTACTCCATAGATGTCGCTACGTGTGTGTGTATGAAAATTGAATTGATGTTTTACTGAAATAAATCGGAATTAGCTACCAGCCTTGTCTTGTCTTAAAAATACTTTGACATGAAATATACTAGGCATAATAACAATCTCAATATTTACATCTCCTTACGTATCTGAATATAATACCTACGTTTTAAACAAGTTATTTATAGATTAGTCAAGTCTACGCCAGGTTAAGATCTTATAAAGACATAGCCGTATCTACATACATTTTCCCTAATCGTTGTAGGTACTTAGTGTGTACCGTCATGGAACATCACATCTAAAAGAACGTTTTGAATTCCTTTGCGACGCACATTGCACATTCCAGCCCACTCTTCCATCTTTATGGACAAATCATTTGCAGTTCAAGCAGCTCGATTGTGAAATGCTTTACCAATTTCAATTAAACGTTCTCAGTTTACCACCTACTTTAAAAAAAAAAACTACTTGACAAAGACCACTATCCACCTCTATCATGATAATTATTATTGTGCTTTATATGAATATAATACGTTCAAATAGTATTATATTATGTAAGTAGCATAGTATAATATAGTATTTATTTACATAATGAGATAAAACAAACTTATGATGGTTGTAGTGTAAAAAAACTATATTAAAATCGGTAGTCGTTCTTGCGTGATGGATAAAGATTAAAAACCGTCCAAGCGCCGCGCCGCCCCGGATCGAATTCGCGGACCAAGTGTTTCGTGCCTTCTTACGCATTTAAAGTTATTTATTCAGTCTTTCCAAAATGTCATGACATTTTGGAAAGGCCCTCCAGGTAAAAGGAGCAGAGGAGGACCGTTGACAATGGTGATGAAATTGCAAGGGTGATGAAATTGCAAGGACAGCCGGCCCAAACTGGAAGCAGACCGCACAGGACTGAGACAAATGGGCATCTTTGGAGAAGGCCTTCACCCAATATGGGGTTCCTGCAGATATCATAAGTAAATAAGTATCTTAAAACTACGTAAATGTAAAAAGCTATGTAATAGGTATTAGTAGGAAATAAAAGGCTTTTTTATTTTTTTATTTTATTTATTCAGTCTTATTTCACTACAAAAGTCGATAGCGTGATTTAGTTTAGTTACATAATTATATCGATTTATTTTTCTGTAAAATTCACGTAAACTCTCTCTATATAAGTATCAATCTTAATAATTATTTATTTTATGCATTGGAATTATTTGTTAAAATTTAAGAGGGGCAAACCGTATTTTGTGATATTTTCTGTATAATGGAAAGTAATATGGCGAAAAACTAAGCAATAATCTGATTTTGGAATACACAAAGTTACAAAGAGAAACACAAAAAACCGGCCATGTACGAGTCGGACTGGCGCACGAAGGGTTCCGTACCATTATCTATAAATACGAGCAAAAATTCACATTTGTTGTATGGGAGCCCCTTTAAATATTTAGGCGCTCTGCGTTAAGCTACGAACGATACACGCTGGCAGATCACATTTAGGATTCCCTTGCTAACACCCTTCCGGAGGATCAAGGGAATCCTAAATTTGATCTGCCGGCGTGTATCGTTCGTAGCTTAACGCAGAGCGCCTACCCCGGATTGGTAGATGGTGCACGTTCGAGACCCGCCGGACGATCAAATTTATGATTTCCCATTTTTGAGATTAGATAAACGCTTTTCATTGCGAATAATGCTATAAAATTCAAATTTAATATTTATTTTATTTTGTATTTTGCTATTTGTTGTTAGGTATATGGTAACAGAAATGAATCATCTGTGAAAATTTCAACTGTCTAACTATCACGGTTCATGAGATACAGCCTGGTGACAGACGGACAGACAGCGAAGTCTTAGTAATAGGGCCCCGTATTACCCTTTGGGTACGGAACCCTAAAAAAGAAAAAGCCCCTCGCTTCTACCAGCCACCTTGTAGGTATATTCTTTCGTATAAACACCTCATAAAAGATGAACACGTTCTAAGTTTGTCCCTATAATAATTTGGTGACAACGTAGGCGTCAACCGCAACTCGGCGTTAGGTTTAATGAAGTGCTTATAACATCCGAAGTAATTTCCCTTTACTACCTTTGTCTTCACTTCGTGAAATTTATCTCATCATTGCGCGCCGTGAATGATCTTCTCGGGGTAAATTAAACTTTGCGGGAGACGTTCTATGTTATGAAGGCGAATAGACAGTGAAGGGCCGTATTTTCAGCTTCCGACACAAAAAGTGTCTCGTTTTTGATGTGATGCAGCTATTGACATAATTTAAGGGTAAAGCCGAGTCGTATGCCGTGACGACAGACACGGCTTCAGGGTAAGTGCTTCCTGAAACTCGTTGAAGAAGTATTAATAAAATAATGAAATTTATTCAGCACTCGGGTATTTACATACACTTGTACTTGTCAAGCTCGCAATGCAGTAGGTACATAAACATAGTAGAAACAGTATAAAAGTTACAAAAAAATATATATTAGTCCCTCCGTGCGGTCTATCACATATTTTTTTAAATCATTCAATAAATAACAAGTTTCTAAGATATTATTTTTAAATTTAGTACTACTACCTATATCAAAATTAAATAATTGAAGACAATGAGCAGTTGGATAGCGCAGAAGGCTCTCAACCAGTAGCTTAATTTAAGCGACTAATACCTGAGGGCCGCTGAAGTAAAAAGACGGAATTCTAAATCAATGGATCACCGATCATGTGTTAAGGGGCCAACACGATCCTCGCCGCTGAGGAACCTACCCTAGCTAACCTGCGGCTTTCTCTAGCTACCTAGGTGGACGACGCGGAGAAGAAAGCCACAAAAACATATGCAGGCTTCCTGGGGACGGGCATCATAGAGCGAAGCAATGCTGTAGTCTACCTTGCCTAAAGTTGGTATCATTGAGTACTACCAGGGTTCACGTGCAAGCTTTGTACATAGTTTTCGAACGGACTCAACACTTACAATACCTACGGTTTTCACATCTGAGAACTTGTTTAATGTACAGCCCTCAGCACATCAAGCTACCCCAATCTGTCAAAGGAGACGGATACGTTTTCTTACAATATTGGGCTCGGAAGTAAAAAGGTTAAAGTGGTGTCAATTAATGGGTCTATAAATTATCAGCCAATCACTAAAAAATCCATGGATTTCTTCAATCTATGAGCAGAGTTATAAAAGATTGTCTTAATAGAGAGGTTATGTACCAACCTATACTAAACAGCTGTTTTTAAGGGCGATTGCTATTTAATAGTTATCCGTGTCCAGTATGTTAACAAAAGTCGTACACGTTAAGCAATATTTGCACTGTGGGTTACGACAACATCTCTGGTTTTATGATAAAAAAAATCAAAAGTATTCTCATAGTACCCATCACATTCATATGCAACCTTTCTTTAACCACTGGAGTATTCCCAGATGCCTTCAAAGTAGCCGTAATACATCCCATTTATAAAAGAGGGGACAGAGATCAGCCGAAAAATTGCAGGCCTATATCTATTCTGCCGAGTATGTCCAAGCTCTTAGAAAGACTCATGAAAGACAGACTCATAAAGTACTTAGAACAACATCAAATGCTAGCACCGTCACAATATGGCTTTAGATCTGGAATTTCCACTAGTAATGCAGTCCTAGATCTAACAAATAATATAACTACTAAAATGGATCAAAAACAAAAGGTTATTGGTATCTTTCTAGACTTGGCAAAAGCCTTCGACACGATCTCTGTACCCATACTCGCAAGCAAGCTAGAAGGTATTGGAATAAAAGGAACGCAGCTCAGCCTTTTCAGAAGCTATCTCACGGGCAGAAGACAATGTGTTAAGATTGGGAACTGGATTAGTGATGAGCTCCCTATTCTCTACGGAGTGCCACAGGGCAGTATAATCGGCCCGACCCTATTCCTTATATACATAAATGACTTATGCAAGTTAAATTTATCAAATGGGTCAATTTATACATATGTCGATGATACTGCCTTGATATTCCATGGTAAGACTTGGGAGTCCGTTTTCAATCACGCTCAAACTGGCCTCAACTTTGTCATCAACTGGCTCACACAAAACTCTCTCACCCTGAATGTTGATAAAACAAAATATATTACTTTTTCTCTTTCAACTGCTGGTAAACCTACCAACTCTTCTTTATCTCTTACCGCCCACCTATGTTCACCGTCTGAAATATCATGCAACTGCCCCAACCTCATAAAAACTAACGTAATAAAATATCTCGGCATACAAATAGACGATCTCCTTTCTTTTCACCCTCAAATTGACATGGTCACATGCAGGCTGCGTAAACTAATGTATATTTTAAAAAATTTACGCTTTGTGACTGATAAGAGTTTGCTTAGATTAGTGTATTTATAGATTAGTGTATTCTCTCTGCCAGTCACTTATACAATATTGTATAGTGGCTTGGGGTGGCGCAACAAAGACTCACCTGTTGAAATTAGAACGGGCACAGCGTTCCGTTTTGAAAGTCGGATGGCAGCTACCATACAGGTATCCCACGACGGATCTATACAATATCTGTAAAGTTCTGTCCGTACGCAAACTATTTATTCTTAACCTAACCCTAATGACTCATGTCAATACATCTTTTGATCAAGGAAAATTTAATAACCTTCGACGTAATCATGTTGTCTGTCCAACTATGCTTGTTGCTACATCCCTAGCCCAAAGATCTTTTCTTTTCTTAAGTAGTTTTGTGTATAATAAAGTTAATAAACTCTTGCACATATATCCAATGTGCAAGCCACAATGCAAAAAACTGTGACAAACTGGCTCTTAAAGCTCGATTATACAGAAACTGAAAACTTAATAAATGTAATAAAATAACCTACACACACACACACACACACACACACACACACACACACACACACACACACATGTAGTTACAGTATCGTAAAAATACATTGTACTTTATAACAAAAACTATTCTTATTAGCTGCAGGGTGGAGAGAGCCTGGAGATTTGTCACACAGGTCTCGAGCCTACTACAGACTCCAGCTCTCTCAAAGGTTCAAAATTAATGTTAGTTTTTGTACTTTTATTTGTACCTTTTTGAGAGAAATAAACGATTATATTAAGTCCGTAGAGAGAATGCAGTTGTCAAGGGATATATAAACAAAACAATAAAAAATACTCAAATCACACACGCACTAAACGATACGAGAAACAAGTGACCGATCATAGATTAGGATTCAAAATCTGTCACCAGTCACCGTCAGCATAGATTAAAAATATAGTTACCAATAACTAATAAATCGATTTGAACGATAACCGATACTATGATTTATTTTGTTGATATTTTATTTTTTATTGTTGACATTGAGTTAATGTATTTAATAATTATTATGATTAAATCGGTTACCTGGTGTCTGGTGCAAGAGGATTTATATTACAGTACCACAAACTTATCTGGCCCGCTGGCAGCGTCGCTGTTATGGCATTTAGTGTTGCTAGTAACTATTTTTTGCAATAAAGTGGGTAAAAATAATATGCACAGTGTAATGTAAATATTACTTCACTAAAAAGAAAACAAATACTGTCATTACAAATCTTTATATTTTATACAATAATTATGATCATTTACATAAAATGTATGCTGAGTGTCCTCTAATGGGGATACTCCAGGTATTATTATGTCACCGGAATTGCTTAATGCAGAAGTCATTTCATCATTATCATAATCACTGCTTTCACTTTCACTATCACTACCTAATTGATTGATGAAAGGCTCGTCTAAGTATCCATCCCTTTTCGATACTCATTTTCAATATTTTTACATGATTGCAATGCTTTTGCCATTCATTGGCTGTTATTTTATCAAAAGCTTCTGCAATCAATGTAGGCATTTCAGGATTCGATCTACCAATATTCTGATCTGCTATAAATTTTTGCATCTGCTTGCTCTTTTTCTTTCACAAGTTTTCTTACAAATCACTCCCCGACACCTACAATGGAAATAGCAAAAATTAAATAAATAATGAATATTTTATAATAATATGTATTTAAATTTAAAGTGCGAGAGGGAGTTTCGTAATTTTTCAGAAGCTGACCACACTGACCTGTAGCAGCAGCTACGCGTTCATACAACTTATTGAAGGGTATAATTGGTGCCTGAAGGTGTTTTTCTTCATTCATATAATTCAATACTTATAATATAATGTTCCTCGCATCACTTTTTAAAGCTTTCGGCATTTTTCACAATTAATAACCACAAATAGAAAAATAAATACGCGCAACAAACAATCGATGGCAGGAATGCCAGGGAATAACAGCCGATTGACATTTCAAACTGGCGTCGTTAGTTCTACTTTTGGCCACCGGGCCAGATAAGTTTGTGGCACTATACATTGTTTGAACTCATTGACGTTAATCGATTGTAGTAATCAACAACCAATTTAATTCGTGACTTAAACTTATTTTGAGATTTCTCGTTTTGCAGATAGTAAATTGGGTAAACTTTTTACAGTTTGAAATAGAAAAATATAACGCTTTTTTTAAACCATATCTCAACTTATTACAGTCAGGCCCAGAAATCCCTGTCTCCTTTCTTTTATAGATTTTCATCTTTATCACAAAAGCATAAGGTTCACTTTCTATTGGGGAAATTTGACGGATTGGGATAGCTTCATGTGCTGGCGTCTACATTTATCGCAAAGGTATCAGCCTCCCTAGCTACAGCCCTGGTCTGGTATTTACACGTAACTTGGCACGTTGGCATTGAGTTAATGATGTCACGCAGACGGTAATGTTCTATGTCTCGCGGATTAACATGGAAACGTTTTTCATGTTTGTTTTATGAAAAGACGAGGCGCATGTACGGAACTCCGCACGAGCTTGTTTGTTTTTTTTCATTCGGTAAGGTAGCTGTGCACTGTTCACCTGCGTTCAACTTTATATATTACTAGCTGTGCCCCGCGGTTTTACCCGCGTTAAATTTTATAAATTATTACAGCTCCTCTCCCGTAGGTGATAGCGTGATAATATGTAGCCTATATGTTGACCCGAACTCTTAGTAATATTCATGAAAAATTTGAAGTAAATCCATGCAGTACTTTTTGAGTTTAACCCGGACATACATATAGACAAACAGATAAACAGACAAAAATTCTAAAAATTATATTTTTGGCTACGATATCGATTGTAGATCACGCCCCAAGTATCCTTTTAAAAAAATATTCATTGTACAGTTTTGACTTTCCTACCATTTTTTATATGCATAGATTATGCATATAAAAAATGATAAATTTTATATGCATATGTGTTACTTGGATATATGAGCTATATTACTACAAAGTTTCATCAAAATCCGTTCGGTAGTTTTTGTAGGAAAAAGAAACATGCGTGGCGTGGAAAAACAAACACATGGCGTGGTTGGTAAATGTTTGCTTTTCACGCCGGAGGTCGTGAGTTCGATTCCCACCCAGGACAGATATTTGTGTGCATGAACATGTCTGTTTATCCTGAGTCTGGGTGTAATTATCTGTATGAGTATGTATTTACAAAAGAAAAGTATTATATGTAGTATATCAGTTATCTGGTTTCCATAGTACAAGCTCTGCTAAGTTTGGCATCAGATGGCCGTGTGTAAATAATGTCCCAGGTATTATATTATACACCTATATAATATTCATACACACAAACTTTCGTATATATAATTTATGAGTATAGATGTTCAACTTGTTCAACTTTTTTAAATTTTTAAAATTAATTGCTTTGCTGGGTGGCTGACTGCAATGAATTGCCGTCAGTCGTTGTGGTCGCAGAAGACAACCAGAAGGCATAAGCAGCGTCTCGCTTTGTTTGTCCTATGGTCGCCAACCCACCTGCTAATCGTGGCTTCAATGGATACAATTGTATTATGCCACGATTGTATAATGCACTCCATTTAAAATATTACGAATATATAACACAGATCTATTCCTAAAAAAATGCAGTTTTCATACTCCAGTTTTATATTTATTTTTGGATCGTGACATTAATTGTGACGGGTATGTAGATACTCACTACTACTACTGTTGTTTGGTAGACTATAAAACTAAATTACTAGAAAGTATCTAACTAAGTACTACTCGCATTTCATATCCTTTTTAGTGAAATGAGGTTATCTACCGGAGTTACTTAGTGGCTCTTTGGCTTGAAGTCGTTTTAACAGCTTTGTTTTTTCCATCGGGCTTACTACGTCGACGGAAACTGTCTACAAAGGGATTTGCTCCGCAAAGGTATCATTAGCTATGCAAATAAGTGTAGAGTCTAGTTGAATAGGAAATTGCAACGTGAAGGGAATGCTTTTACTTTCACATAGTGCTTATAAGCCTACGTTCAGTGGCGTACTTTAGCACGGCCATAAAATATTACAAAAATATGGATGTCATTTTTGTCCTTCTATTATATGTTTGTAAAGTATCCCGCGATACAGGGATTAGATTTCCTATTGCGCAGGCGTTGTCTTTTTTTTAAAGAAAGAATAATATGAATCTTTTGGTATCAGAAAAATTAAGTCAGAGTAGGTAATAATAATATCCTCCTAGCCGAATTTCAGCCACGGCGGCCAGTCTCAATAGAGATTAGCAATCCACGCGGGGCATATAGTACACAAGTGTGTGCGCAAACAGGAGCACTTTCTATTCCATCACTCTCATGATCCGATGGGACGCCTAGCGACACGACTGGAAAGAGGTCAGGCACAGGACCGACGGCTTTACGTGCTCTCAGAGGCACGGGGTATAATACCACCAACTCCCAGACTTCGGGCTGATGCTGAGAGCTTTTTCTTTTTACAGAAAAGACCCAAAATGACTTTTGGGTCGGCCCGGGATTTGAACCCAGGACCTCAATCCCTGCTTGTGAACACGCTACCACTAGACAAACGAGAGTACTCTGGACGTATACCTATTTATCACTTAATTTATTATCTATTCCACACAAAAATTTAGCTCACTACGGAGTACTAATTAATGGAAAAGATTTTGATGGTATATTTGGTTGGTATATAATATTATTTTATTTCTTCTGTTATATGTCCGTTTACCGAAATTATTTAGTAAAGAGTACCTAACTACGAGAGGTGTTAAAAAAGTAATAACTCTGTAAAAGCAATGTGGAAGTATAAATACTGGCTGGAAAAGTTAAAAAAAAAATTACTGATACTTACTAAATAAAATAATAGTTATTTTTTATTCAAGGTAACGCAGTGCGCCTACCCCGGATTGGATGGTGCTGGTTCGAAACCCGCCTTAAGATTAAATTAATGATTTCCCATTTTTGAGATTATTTTATGCCAATCGAACTGTTTTACAGGTGTTAATTTAAAGTACTTAATCATTAGATCAAACAATGTCCCTGTCGGGCTGAGCAATAAAACAAAAAAATAATAATAAAGATAATTATTGAAAACTGCACGATTGTAGTTTTTGTGCAACGGATGAGTTTTTTTAATGTGTAAATAGTATTCTATAGTAGATATGTATCATACTATAGACTACTATTTGTTTTTTAAAGATGTATTCAATAATTTATTTAAAAGAAACTAAGTACTAAAAAATATATACTTACATTTAAATTACAATTAAATATATAAATATTATATCAGATGACATACTGAATTTTGTTTTAATTAATTATTTGTTTAATATGTTTGTGAATTTATTTAGGTCGCGTTCATTTAAAATAAAACTAGGTCATAGGTCAATAAATATTCTAATCGAAATCACAAACGGACTACACGAATGTATTTAAAAAAAATATTTACGAGTAGGTACAAATAAAATCGTATTTTGAGATACTTATCATTACAACATTTTCGAAAATCTACAGAAGCCAGCACATCCAGCTACCCCAATCTGTAAAATTTATTTTATAGATTTTCAACTTTATCATAAAAGCATAAGGTGCACTTTCATTTGGGAAATTTTACAGATTGGGGTAGCTTGATTTGCTAGCGTCTATATTATACAAAACTTGTATTGCGCGGGCGGGTTTCATCGTTGAGTCTACAAACCCGCAAGTCACCTAATTCGAATTTAGTAGAGATCGTAAAACTTGAAGGTTGACATAAACTCGGTAATGGGCAATAGGCGACTTTATTAACGGGCAACACCAAGAATTTACTGGGATTACTTAGTTTCTAATCTGCAGCAGCTGTTGATTATGCTTGTTTTACATCAACGTATTATCATAGTCCGCTTGTGTTCCTTATAGTACATGAAGCCTCTTGTATCATTATAGATAGGAATGGAAGTGTGAAGTTAGGCTATCCTGTGTGCGTACCATGCTGGCGGGTAATCAAACGGGACGCCGCCGTGCCGCGGCGCCGTGGTCTCCTTCTACGAGACAGTAATATTCTAGAAAAAGGCCTGCGAGCAGGATCGGAAGAGAGCCGATCCCGCTCGCAGGCGAAGGAGGCGTAGAGTTGGCGGCAGCCTAAAGGCCAATTCCCCTCGAAGTTGCGAGGGCAGTAAGGGAAGTTTCCTATTCTGCCGACACTTGCAAGCAGCTCGGGGAAGATCTGTTTGTGGCACATTCGCTATGCCTGATTGGGAGTAGTCTGCAATCTTAGAGGACAAACTAATGCCCTCCCAGGGTACAAGTAACAACTATAACACAAAAGTATGGGCCACACAAAAGGCGGCACAGGAGAAACTGACCCGCGTTCCCGGTGCTCGCCCTTACTTAACGAGAAAAAACGAGAAAAGTCTTGTGTAACCTACAAAAAAAGTAGATATATGCTGCAGAATGCATGACATTTCTGCAACACTGAAAACGGTCGGTAACTAATAGTTGTCAACGGTGTAGTATCACCGCGAGCTTGTTAATTTAATAAATTCTAAAATCATTGTTAGTGCCATTAATACGTACTTAGGTATAATGGCGGTAATTATTATATACAGTTTTGTAACTTGACCCTGTTCTTGAAATAATTACGTACAGCTTCGCGTCAACACGCGATAGGGTTATCCGCCTATAGTACTTTAATTGTAGGTACAATCTTAAATGCACAAGATTGTTAATCATAATCATTTATTTGCTATAAGTGTTGTTACAATGAAGATCTTAAATATAATAGGGTCCTTAACACTTAGCCATACATGGTCATGCAAATATTATTAAACAATGATGTCATTTCCTATTTTTTATAACAATTACTAAAAACTAAAATTAATATTTACTATCACAAAACAATACGATACTAATTGAAAACAACAAATCAAAAGTACTTATTGAAAATATGATTTACTATCATTGACTTATATGTATTCTACTAGACACGCATTGTTTCGAATTAAATCTCTGTCCCAGTCCGGCTGTGCGTGAGGTATTATTGGTATATTAGGTATTTGTGGAGCGATTTTAAATTAGTAGCCGGAAGAATGACGATATATATATTACGATTATAAATTGAATAAAAAAGCAACATGTTTTTCATTGATATAATTTGCCAGTAGGTAGATATAAAAAAGGTTATTTTCCATCAAATAAAATTATACCTCTGACGTTTTGAGGAAGATAAAATATCAAATAAAAAATGATATTTTTCGCTTTATGACCAACAACAATGACTTAAAAAAATACAAATAAATTATATACATATGGTATACGCACGGAAATAAGTAAAATCTATCAACAACATTTGTCACGTCTGTTTTATATTGTCTAATACTCTATGGCACTGAATACTATTCACTCAAATGCAATGCAA
This sequence comes from Pseudoips prasinana, assembly GCA_951640165.1. Classification (NCBI taxonomy): domain Eukaryota; kingdom Metazoa; phylum Arthropoda; class Insecta; order Lepidoptera; family Nolidae; genus Pseudoips; species Pseudoips prasinana. Next base: position 16,097,071 of record OX621239.1, read on the forward strand.
GAAAAGAGGAAGCGAGATTGGTATAGATAGGATACGGCGAGCAACGGCGGACATTTTGCTACAAGCATTATTTTATTCATAAATCGGAAATAATTATGAAATAAATTGTTAACTTAACATAAATAAACTTAAATTCACGTAAAAGATTAGTATACTCTAGTCACCAAAGTCTAATAAATGTAATCAATCTCGTTTGTTCATCAATTTATATTGATACGGATTTGTCGAGAGTCATACGCAAACTACCACCTTACTCACTGGCTCGCAGCCGACTGAACGAGTTGCAGCTCCCGAGCTGCAACTCAGTGAGCAAATTCTCAATATGGGATTGCGCGTCTAGTAGAATACATATAGGTCAATGTTTACTATGTCCTTTTTTCGCTGGATGTTACGTATTAATTACCGCATAAACATCGTCTACACTTGTTTGCGTAGCAATAAAATTTATATTTCCTTGAAAATCAGTCTTTGTGGTTTATAAAGCATTGTATTAAATTTAACTCTTTCTTTTTCTATGAGCACGTACTTATACAGCCATGATTATGATATAATAGCAAGACAAACGAACAAGCGAGACACTTGACAATAATAATAAAATAACCGCGCACCATAGATAACAGAGCACACACATTCCTGTCTTCATAAAATCCCGCCACGATGTGATTCTAAATGTCCATCCCTCGACCTGATAACACACGCTTATGTACTTATAGACCACAGATTTAACTGGGGGCCCCGTGCTGAATGTATACATATATACGATTCTGGTCAAATTCTACCTTATAATAAATCCTCTTCCGTTTAAAACCAAACTTTTGCTTTATATATTTATAATTCGCTCTTCGATTCAATAGTTTCCTATGGGCCTGCAATCTATGGAGGTACGTATAAATCATACTAAGACCCAATATCTAGATTACAAATCGTAATATTAAAATTAATTATTACACCAAAGGTAAGGTCTCATTCTAATAGTCAGATGAGGCACTGCTAAAGCATTGCCGTACTTTATCCGTACACGAGAAATTAAAATACATCCTGATATATAACCAAATTGATGTGTGGCTGATCGCAAAGGATGTCACCACGCCATCTCATAGTGGGAAGATCTTTCAGAGAACGGGCAGCAGCGTCTTTCTGTGTTTTGATCATAATACTGCGATCGCCAACCCATCTTTCAAGCGTTTCGATTAAAGCTTCCCTCCAAAAGGTGCATACAATCCTTTTGGGAAATAATATATTTTGGGGAGGCCTTTGTCCAGTAATGGACGTCGTTCAGCTGATATGATGATGATGGTGAAATAACCAAATCTTTAATTAAGATATATATAGAATAAGAGAAAAAAATATTTTCCAGTAACTGCTAATCATTATCAGACAATCGGCTGAGTGATTTCCGGCCCAGAAACGGCCGTGTGGTTTCTGGCCCAGAAATGGTCGTGCTGTTTCCGGTCCAGAAATAATCACAGGACCACCCCACACCATACCGACGCACTGTGATTCGCGTAGAACAAACTAGCTGGACAAAAACAACTCTTCAATTCCTAATAGTTAATTATTAAGATGAACTCATTAGCCCTATACATTAAGGAATACATCTATTAATTTTCGTAATTACCCTCATTAGGCCCGTCATTAAGGTAAGTATATAAAGTGTTGATAATTCAAAGTGCATTCATTTGCATTTTTACACCATATTGTTAACATTATTTTAAGTCACTAAAAGAAATTTGTGATAGTGTTTTTGTGATGGATTGTGTACATAAGGGTAAGTAGTTTTGTTTTAGTTAATTTTTATCACAGGATCTTCATTATTTAATTTTATTAAATTAAATGTTTCGATAAAAGTGGACTTTTTCACCCATATTTTTGAATTCAATAGTCAAAATATTACATGTCCACTCATGTCCACTCTGTAAAATCTATTTTATATGATTCTCACAAGTATCTAGTAGTAATTAGTAGAAAAAAATATTGCGAATTATTTGCACAACTAATTTTTTTCTTTTTTTTTCTTTAAACAGTTTTCACCGTCTCAAAAATGGACTTTTTTGAAGAATGGCTAAAACACCCGAAGGAAACGCGAAACGTGGAGCTCTTTCGGTTTATATCTTTGAGACATGACTTTGATGGTGTTACGGAGCAGTCCCTGAGAGACGTCAAGGTCATCATCTCAAAATATTCTTCAAAATTGGCTGAAAAGTGGAGCAGCTGTGCAAGAAATAGCAGCTGTGCAAAGAATAGCTACGAATAGAGATTTACTTAATATGTTATTGATAACATCTGACCCTGTAATAAATGGTTTAAGAGAAATTCCCCGGAAGAAAATAGGTTCATTCCCTATCGAAGTCCTAGATTTATTAGTTCAACCTAGCTTTAAGGAACAAAATGTTAATATAGTTTCTAGTTTTCATAGTTCTGCCACTCATGATCATGACTATTCAATGGATGATTCATCTGATGATAGTGATGATGAGTGATCGATTTAGTTTTTAAGTAGGTATTTTATGTATCTGATATTAGATTTTATAGTTACATTTATAGTTAAATTTATTTATAAAATTGTTTAAAAAAATATTGTGTTTTTATTTCACTATACCTGCTCAAACGACCAATGGACCTCAAATAGTATTATGACCCTTATATCTTTGCTTAATAACCTCATTTATAAATAAAAATCGAAACAAATAATATTGTCCAGCTAGCTTGTTCTACACGAACCACTGTGCGACGGTGTCGTCAAAGGCGACTTTGGCATACAACAGGTGATGTCCTCCACGACGTGTCCGTTCATGGCGAACCCTGCTATGATTTTTAGTTGTGGGTGCGAATATGGCTCGCAAACCCAAATTTCGTTTTTAATACTCTATTCCATGACACGCAGTATAGCTGACTATTAGTGTTGTGTTTATAGTTATATACAGGTAGTCGAAAGTCTTCGACCAGTGTGTGTTGCCAGTGATGACCTACGGAAAAGAGACGTGGTCGCTCACTATGGGCCTTATTAGAAGGCTCAAGGCTGAAAAGAGCAATGGAGAGGGCTATGCTCGGAGTTTCCCTTCGGGATCGAATCAGAAATGTCGAAATCCGCAGCGAACCAAAGTCACCGATATAGCCCGAAGAATTGCAAAACTGAAGTGGCAGTGGGCGGGGCACATAGCTCGTAGAACCGACGGCCGTTGGGGCAGAAGGTTCTCGAGTGGCTATCACGAACCGGAAGGCGCAGCGTGGGCAGGCCCCCTACAAGATGGATCGATGAAACTGCTGGATGCGAATAACGCAAGACCGGCAATTGTGGAAATCTTTGGGGAAGGCCTTTGTCCAGCAGTGGACGTCTTTTGGCTGATATGATGATGATGATGACAGGTAGTCGGGCAGCAGCACCACCTGTGTACTAGCTACTACCTGCGGTCGCCAACTCGCATCCTAGCGCGGTGACTAAGGCAAACCCTAGCAAATGGCAACGTTATAGAAACCTTTGGAGGAGGCATAATATTTCCAGCCGTGGAAGATATCAGTGAAAAGTAGGTATATTTAGGAAACAACTAGAACGAGTGAATGCTTAGTATACACTGGTATTTTACATAAAGGAATAACATATTATAATAAGTATGCGTGTTAATATACTTAGGTATCATTAACAAGAAAAATATAGCATTTTATTATATTTTCGTACAATTGTTTTACATAAAGTGTGATTACACAAGTGTGGGTACTCTACAATATGTATATATATTATTTTTTCTCATTAACATACAATGGGTTTATAATATAAATGTGACATTTCCAAATCTTTATGTTGCTGCAGAAGAGTAGTGGTAGTAGATAATTTGATTTTATTTATACACTTTAAAATGTATACCAAACTGGTACTTAGAATGAAATAAGAATATTTTTTTAAATGTTAGATTACAATCTAACATTTAACAAAAATATTAAATTAAAAGTAGGTGGTGGCAAAATTTAGTGCGGTTTTTATGTACTAAATATATTTTGATATCTTTGTTAATTTTTACATTTGGTGAAAAATTTTTGATTGAAATATGGCCCTGAAGAAAAGCTAAGCTAAGCTTTGGAACTTGTTACCTGTTGCGTTTTTTAATCTTACTTACTCATCGTATGAGCAGTAGTTACTCTAGTGTCAGAGTTGTTCAAGCCGCCCATTAGGCCACTGTTACCTAATGGGGACCGGCAGCTTAACGTGCCCTCCGAAGCACGGAGACGCTCAGAAAATAAACCGCTCTATGGCGGTCACCCATCTATGGACTGACCGCGAACCTAGTTGCTTAACCTCGCCAATCACTTACAGACAGGTGAGAGCATCTGGCTATGAGCGTGCTCTTTTAATAAAATTGAATCGTTTGGCTTGTACGATACTAAATTAATGTTATAATCATATTTTGCTTTTCTGTTAATTTTTATTTTCTAGTAGGTAATAAGATTGTTTTTGTGATATTTTAATGCTATATCTTAACTCTTAAACGGTAACTGTCAAAATTGGAATTTGGATCTACTTGCCCAGAATCTAAATTTAATGGTAAATTAGATATATATACCGAAAACTAACTCAAATGGAGTGAATTTAGTTTCAGTATGGATATAAAGGGAAAGGGCGGAGAAGTTCTCGAATGGCGACCACGCACCGGAAGACGCAGCGTGAGCAGGTCCCCTACAAGGTGGACCGACCATCTTGCAAGGGTCGCGGGAAGCCGCTGGATGCAGTCGGTACAACATCGGCCATTGTGGAGATCCTTGGAGTTGGCCTTTGTTCAGCAGTTCACATCTTTCAGCTGATATGATGATGAAAATGATAAATATATACACTTTACAGCATACCATCATCAGAGCATAGGTGCATTGGAAACTATTGAACCTATTAGACCTAGAAGCTAGACGGGCCTGTTGGCTTGGTTGTGCATGAACATGTCTGTTTGTCCTGAGTCTGGGTGTAATTTATCTATATAAGTATGTATTTACAAAAAAAATAGTATATGTAATATATCAGTCATCTGGTTTCCATAGTACAAGCTCTGCTTAGTTTGGCATCAGATGGCCGTGTGTGAATAATGTCCCAGGATATTATTATTTTTATATTAATATTGGCGATAACGTAGTATTAGTTGAGATATGGCCATTATTCATGCCAGCACGGAGACAAATAAAAAATCTATAAAAGGGTGTTGGTACTAAAATTGTTATATTATTATATTCTCCGTACATGTTTTAAAGATAAAATTATTTCTTTTCTTTCTCTGATGATGGTAAAATGTATCCGTATTCCGGCGTGCCCAATTGTTGGTAAAAGATGAAAATCATTTAAAATTACCAGTTGGTCATCTCTATCATCTCTACACTCTTACTACAATCTCAAATTACATCTTTCCCACAGTTGCACAAAACGTCCCAATAACAACTTATATGACGCTGTCAGGCACGTCAGTAACCGCCCATGGTCAAGGTTAATTCCCCGAATGAGGTGCCCTCCGGCGCGGGTACTTAGTTTGTAGTTTTATAACGTTGATAACGTTTGATTGCACGTGTGGCGCAGCGGCTAAGACAGTTGCCTCGCCGCTTAGTGACCCATGTTCGATTCCCGCGCCGAACTACTATTTGCGTGACCCATAAATAGTTGTTCTGAGTCTGGATGTAATTTGTGTCCATCTATTACATGTTTGTAAAGTACCTACCCCGAGACACAGGGATTAGATTCCCTAGTGCAAGCGGTCTTTTAAAAAATAAAAAGAAATAAAAGGCTCGAGCTCACGTTCAGCAGCTGAAGCAGTGGAAGCATTTTATTTTATTTGACGGTCACCGTAGCCTAGTTGGTAGTGATCCTGCCTACGAAGCTGGTGGTCCTGGGTTCGAATCCCGGTAAGTGCAAATATTTGTGTGATGAGCACGAATATTTGTGTCTGAGTCATGGATGTTTTCTATGTATATAAGTATTTATCTATCTATATAAGTATGTATATCGTCGCCTGGTACCCATAGTACAAGCTTTGCTTAGTATGATCCGTGTGACACTGTCCCCAGATATTATTATTATTATTATTTTACCCATTACCAAAACTTATGTTTACGAGTTTTAATTGATTTCATTTGAACGGTAAGCAAACAATGTGCGGGTTTTTATTAAATTATCTGTTATAAAAATTATCATTAAGTTAAAAATTTGGAAGTTTTATAATTTTAAGAAATAATTAGTTGTAAAAAATAAATGATAAGGAAAACTTTTATTGACATACGAACTTACGTCATTTTGTAGATACTAATTTCTAATCAAGTACCTACCACGTTTACGTCAGAAGTGAATGAACTAAAGTTATCTATGAATTTATCAGTCTGTATATTATTTTGCATATTAGGGAGTTTCCATATCAGGGTCATCGTGTATGTCTCACAAAACCAACAAAAATAGAGTTCAAGATACCAAATACCATTTTAACTTATTGACTATTTCAGCTATTTCTCATGGTGACTGACACAAGTATACATTTTGGAATGGAATACTTTAATGGCTAGATATCATCATAATGTCAGCCTATTGACGTCCACTGCTGGACGAAGGCCTCACCATAAGATTTCCAAAATGGAGCTGATCCATCATTTGGAGGGATATGCCATAATTGCCACGTTTAGTAGACAGGTTGGCGATTGCAGTATGATGGTCACAGTACACAGAGAGATGCTGCCCGTTCTCTGGGAGACATACCCTCGGGTCGACTTCTGCTCAAAATAGGGTCATATGGGTGGCAATATTCTATGCCGTCATCCAATAACATCCAACCATCAATCATCAACCATCCAATAATATCAGCAATATGCTATACCTACTATGTTACGGAATATGTTACTCTAAATTATATTTATATTTGTTTTTATATATTTCACTTTTTTAATGGTTACCTCATTTAGCCTCAAAATATTTTAGTGTTTATTGATTTAATTTGCGTCATTAAAAGCAAGAAAAATCTATATATATAAAAATCAATGCCACTTTTCGTTGTAATGTTACTTATATAACTCAACAACGCCTTTACCGATTTGGCTAATTTTGGTCTTGAATTATTTGTGGAAGTCCAGGGAAGGTTTGAACGTAGAGAAAATTTAAAAAAGTCTTGAAAAAGTGTAAAATGAACATCTTTCTATACTCCCATATACAAACAATTTGTACTAATACTTAAAAGCGTAGCGAAGCACGTACCGGGTCGCTAGTATAGGTACTATATAGCTATATTTTTTCCATACTTATTAATATTATAAGAGAGTTTTATTTTTATATTATTTAAATAAAACATTCAACGGTGCAATTAAAATTAACAATAATTTTCCAGAATACTTCAAATATTTTGGCATGGAAAATTTCTATGTAAACTATGTTCAGTTATATAATTTGGTACAGAACCCTAAAAATAGGGGGTCACATCGATTTTTAAAAACGAACAAATCGATATATCTATATCTTAATAAGAAGAATATGACGTAGTTTTAACAATTAACCTATTAGTACTTATTAAATTAATTGAGATATCATTTATTATTGATAATAATGAAATTAATTGGGTCACTTAGTATAATGTTTCAAACAATTTTTTTACATCACTTCGCCCTTTAATAATAAGAAATATGTGTGTCGAGAAAGAAGCATATTGTCCTTTCATCTAAATAGTTTGTGTGGTTTAGACATATCCACTCATGTGTACAAATAAACAAAAGGCGAAAATAATAATAATAAATCCTTTATTGTCGATTGACCGTGCTCATTTTTGTTTAGTAATATACAATATAAGAACAAAAACTTAAGCCTAATAATATCAATCAAAATATCATTACTAAAGACCACACGTGTAACCTCCCTACTATATCGGCATGAAGGGCATGTTTGTGAACTCCCTGTGACATGGGTTTAGTTTAATAACTCACTATAGCGGACTTGGTCATTAAAAAAATATTTTTCTACTGATATTAAATATATTAATTAAATCATTTATTAAATAATATACTAAAATAACTTAATTGTAATACTATCAACCAAACATCTATCAAAATAACATAGCTAAGTAGGTAATAGACAACAAAACAGACAGTATTTTTGTATTCTACACTGTATGTAAATTAAACGTGAGTCGTATACTAACAATTTTTTGTGCGCTCGCGCAGGCTAACATCGTTCGGACGGATATTATTAGCACAATATTATCCTTCATAGCCATCGCATATAGATTACGAATTTCATCGTGTGTAGTTGCGTACATTGTTGATAGTAAAAACAATAAAATGATTTTATTAATGGTAGCAATAATAATAGTGTGTTTATTAATAGTGAATTGGATAAGTCTCTACAGGGAAAGTAAAAGGATTAATTTGAACGGCCCTATACCTTTGCCTGTTCTTGGGAATGCTCATTTGTTTATTGTTAAAAGTACAGGTGAGTTTAATTTATTAATTTGTTCTATATATTTTAGTTTAAATAATTGCTGACTGATTTGTGCAGCTTCCTTTTATACTGTCATATTGGAATTTTGTATACGGGTTCATCAGAATTATTAAAAGCCAAGTTAAAGTATTGCCTCCTCAGGAGGGAACTATTAAAAAGATAAGTTACGTGAAAGTATTGTCTCATGAGGAGGTAACTCTCACATAAAGACAATAACTATTTCTAACTAGTTCATAACTAGAAATTTTGCATTGTGTTTAATTTGTTTACTTTTTACTAAGCTTTATCGAGGATCTGAGGAGGGAACTCTTCAATGGTTTACGGTATGGAAAAGAACGTTGGCGTTTACGTTGAACTTAGATAACTTAACTCTTTACTGGGGCATGAATTGATACCTTATAATTGAACGCTTTAACGGCTACGGGCATGGGCATATGGTTAGACGGGTAAAAGAAGGAGTGCAGTTATAAAAAAACATACAGTCAAAATGATAATAATAAATTCCTTCCTTTTGAATTCTGTTAAAATTACTATTATCATTCACATACACTTTAAATATGTGATTATAATACTAGCTGTGCCCCGCGGTTTTACCCCCGTTAAATTTTATAAATTTATCACAGCTCCTCCCCCGTAGGTGATAGTGTGATAATATGTAGCCTATATGTTGACCCGACCTCTTAGTAATATTCATGCAAAATTTGAAGCAAATCGATGCAGTACTTTTTTAATTTAGCCCGGACATACATACAGACAATCAGACAAAAATTCTAAAATCAATATTTTTGGCTTCGATATCGATTGTAATCACGCCCAAAGTATCCATTTAAAAAAATATTCAATGTACAGTTTTGACTTTCCTACGATTTTATTATAATTGTATAGATGTTATTTTAGAAGTCGACCCGAGGGTATATCTCCCAGAGAACGAGCAGCGTCTCTCTGTAGACTGTGACCATTATTCTGCGATCGCCAACCCGTCCTATCCCAAGCGTGGCGATTATGTCTTCTCGTGAGAGAATTAAACTAAGATCCTTAGATTGTCCGTTTATTGTTGTTTTTAATTTATAGGACTTGGACGTATAACATAAGAGACTAGGATATTTTTCCCTTATTACCCACGTAATGATCAGCAATCCTGCTGTGTGACGGCATACAATATCATCATCCCATCTCATCCCGTGAGGGGCGTAGAAATCGACCGAGAGAAAACCTACCAGAGAACGGGCAGTAACTATGACCATCGAACTGCGATCGCCAATCCGTCTGCCAAGCCAAGCGTGCCGATTAATGGCATATCCTATTCTTTGAGGAGGCTTTTGTCCAGCGGTGGACGAACTTTGGCTGACATGATGATGATCAGCAACACTGGTAGAATTACATGTTCTAATCTATTATCACAACCTATTTATTTCAGATTTTTTTATTTTCTTGTAGTATTTTTATGACAACTAACACACCACCACCTAGTTACAAACTATGCAAAGCCATAAATTATGATGATAAACATCTTTCTAAATACACACATATTGTAGATAAATTACACCTAGATACAAACAAGTAAACGTGCTCTATACAAAGATTTGTCCTTGTGGGGATCGAACCCACGGCCTCTACAGATAAGGTCACTAACGACTAGACAGTGCCCAGGCCAGTAAAAAGTTAAGAGGTAGCCTAAGAGTCTTTCAATGCTTCATCGAAAATAAGAATTAGAACGAAAAAATGTATACTATAGATAGTTAAAGAATCTTTATTTCTCGAAAAGAATAATAAATAATTCGCTTATTTGAGAACAAAAAGTACTTTTTTATCCATAAAAGTTTGTAAAGTTTTTAATAACGTGCTTCGCTTTTCAAAACAAATATTTACAGAATAATTACGCTATAATTTACCTAAATATGTAATTACAAAAACAATCTTACTATTAACTAAACAAGCGCAAGTTCTTTTAATTACTATATAAAAAATACCTAAAGTGGATAGAAACAGATGATTCTGTGTTGTAAGCCGCGGACAGATAGGAGCGCAGCGTAGAGAATTTTATTAAGTCACTAGAATTCAACTATAAAATTATTGAAATAAAGTGCATATATGCTTGACCCTGACATAATATGCACTTTATTTTAATAATGTTAATGAAGATTCTCTAGTGACTTAATAAAATCCTCTCCGTTGCGCTCCTCTCTGTTTGCGCTGGCCCTAACGCATCGACAATAGAATTAAGTCAGCTTATTGACTTACACTACCTACTATAAATTAATGTTAACTATAAAGGATTCAATACGTAGATACTTAGATATGTACAGGCGGACACGTGAACCTAGAAATAATTATACTTAAGTGATAATATAACATTCACTTAAATTAACTATAATAACTACTACAAACATATTCTTATTACAAACGCCATCTTTAAAGTGTATGTGAATAATTAATCTTATTATAATTTTATATTATTTTTATTGTAGGTTTGTTACGCGATTTCTTTGTTGTTTTAGGACTGATATTAATATTTATTCATATTAAATCGATAGGGTATATTCCAATAAATTGTTTAATATAAAATAAGTTTTTTGTTTAAACAGAGACAAATCATTTAGATTTGATAGAATTTAGACTCACTTAAGATTATTAGAAACTCTCGTGACACTATACATAAACCGATAGTTGACCAGGTTGACGGTCGTACCGTAAACGCGTGCGTCGCGACCGCCAACGTCCTCCACAACACTTTGTTTGCATTCGTAAAAAGAAAAGGTTCCTCAATCACCGAACGATGGTAACTCTCTCTTCGCGTATTAACGTAGGAAGTACGAAAGCTACCCAACCCTTCCCTATTATTGACCCCCTCATACATCACCACGTGAGTAACCGTCCAGAGTCGAGATTCGAACCAAAAGGCCCTCCGGCGCGGGTACTTATTATATCTTATTTTCAGTTTTATTGTCCCTTGAAGCAGTGAAAGCCTCCTAGGCTAACTAAAAAGTAAAAACATGACAAAAAGCATTAATTTGTTTTCTGAGTTTGTTTCGCTGGGTCTTCTCAGTTGGGGCGCATTGGATCCGGTGGTAGCATTAAAGCGCGACCGTCGTTATAAACACAAGGTCCGCCATAATGATAACATCTAATTCGTACCTTAATATAGACAGAACCATTCAGACAATATGTAGTAAAAATATAGCTAAAATTTAGATAAACCTACACATGATCCTTGACAATAACTTAATTTTAGTTAGCTAAATATCATTACTGTTATAAAATAAATCTTAATGTAAATTATTTCCTACAATCCGTGTACCTAAATATCTATATGTACCTAGAAATAATTATAAATTAATTATATATTACTGCGAACATGTTCTGACTATTTACAAGCGCTTTTTTAGTCTACGTGAATAAAATTTTTTTTTATTTAATTTAATATTATTTATTTATAGTAAAAAGTTGAGTATCCCGTTGCCCGCTTGCTCAGAGGCGCCTTTGTGGCCGAGGGCTTAGATTGTATTTGGCTATGACGCGGAGGCTGCGCTGCGCTGCTATCAAACCGGATCTAATAAAACTGGTTGCCCATTTCGTTAAATATATGTTTCAAAAAAGTGTATAAGTATTTTGGTAGTTCAAAACTTGTATCTCAAAATATGATTTAATACCTCGTCATTTTACCGTAAGTTTAGTTTGTTTTGTAGCTACGCAAAGAGCTAAACAAATACCTAAGTTGTTTTATTTTATATATCTACATTTTGTGCAGATACTTTAATAATATCAAAGTTCCGTACTAAAAACATGTGGCAAAGAGAGTAAATGTAGTAGTAATCACACTAATATTATAAAGGCGAAAGTTTGTGAGTGTGCGAGTGTGTATGTTTGTTACTTCTTCACGTCTAAACGGCTAGAGCGATTTTAATAAAATTTGGTATGGAGTTAGCTGACACCCTGGATTAACATATATAGGCTATAATTAATAAAGTTTAACGCGGGTAAAACCGCTGGGCACAGCTAGTATAATATAATATCCTGGGACATTATTAATATACGGTCATCTGATCCCAAGCTAAGCAGACCTTGTACTATGGAAACCCGATATCGTTTTGGTAGACCGGTTGGAGCGCCGGGCATTTATTGTTGATATCACTGTCCCATTTGACGATAACCTCGTAAGAGCCGAGACTGACAAGTTGTCAAAATACTTAGATTTGGTTCACGAGGTTACCGCCATGTGGGATGTGGACTCAACAATAATTGTCCCGATAGTCGTCTCCGTAAACGGTCTCATAGCGAAGAGCCTCGACCAACATCTTAAGAGGCTTTCGCTAGATCACTGGGTCAAGGGTCGGATACAAAAGGCGGCAATAATGGGAACGGCACGCATTGTGAGAAGGTTCCTTACTCTGTCGCCCTGACCACCGGCGGCCTAGGGCGTCAAACCTCGCCGCTGGAGGACCTCTATTTTTTTCATATTTATTTATATATTATTGTTTTCTTTTTTATTTCAATTTTATAGATATAAATATGTAAAAAATAAGAACTTTAAATAAAGAATTTGGAATACTAATAATATCCTGGGACATTATTCACACACGGCCATCTGATCCCAAACTAAGCAGAGCTTGTACTATGGAAACCAGATAACTGGTATACTACATATACTATTTTTTTGTAAAAACATTCTTATATAGATAATTTTCATCCTGACTCAGGACAAACAGACATGTTCGACACAAATATCTGTCCCGGGTGGGAATCGAACCCACGACCTGCGGCGTGAAAGGCAGCGTATCTACCAACCACGCCAACAGGCCCGGTTGAACTTGAACTTTGGATTTTGATAATATTATAAAATTATGAATATTCCGCTTTTTGTTGTAATGAATAACATTTATCAGGTTTTTTGTTAGGATTAAGTGGACAGAGAGTAGCCAAGAGATTTTCAAAAAATCGTTACCTACAAGGCTATTTAACTTTATAAGTCGGTAATAAATATTTAAGTTGACCTACCTACTTATATACGAGACAGTAGGTAGTCTGGCAATAACTACTTACAAATTTTTAATAACATCTCAGGGTCAAAATACTTTCGTTTTTCAAGTTGTGACAAATTACAGTTTTATTGTGTGTTTTTATCTGAATTAGATACTTGCTTTTCAAATCTATCTTCACCATATGATCTGTACAGGAAGAGACTGCTTACCGTGTTCTCTAACTCACGGACTTTGGATCCTCAACCAACCAGGGGCTCTACCGGCTAAGTCGCCGAACATCGATTTCTTAAATGGCGTCTAAATAAATAATGGTTAAAAATTACTTAATCAATCGTTAAATCGGCTTCCATGAGCACATGTGACACCGGCTAAGTCGCCGAACATCAATTTCTTAAATGGCGTTTAAATAAATAATGGTTAAAAATTACTTAATCAATCGTTAAATCGGCTTCAACGTTGACAATATATATATATACTCCTCATCGGCGGCGAGAATCGCTTTGGCCCCTTAACGCGTGATCGGTGATCCCGTGTATGTGATCAAACCCTCATGTAGAATTTCGTCTTTTTGCTTTAGTCTTCCATTCTTTAATTTTAATATGGTAAAACTAAATTTCAAAATAATAGATTAGTAACTTGTTATTTATTTAAGGATTCCAGAAAATATATGCGATAAAACAAACCGCACGGACGGACTAATTTTTTTTTTGTTACTATCTATACTATCCTCTATGTTTATGTACTGCATTGTGAGCTTGACAAGTACGACTGTATGTTAATACCCAAGTGCTGCATAAATTTCATTTCATTTCATTACTCCCAGCAACTGCCTGAACTATAGAAATAAAAACCGGAAACTCAGCGCCACTTAACGGGTTCAATAGTAAATCGAGGGACTCAATAAAATGCACAAATAAAATATCATCAAATTAGCAAATAAATTTAATTAATATATCAAAATCGCTATTAAAAATAGGGGTTGGTAAAGAAGCGTGAATCTTTCTGAAATTGATTTAGAATTTTATCTTAATCCTTTAATCGGTTTCCGAGATTTATTAATGTAATATATATATATAGGTATACTCCAGGTAAACGTTGTGCTGCCTTAAATGTAGAAATAAAAACCGGAATCTCATCTTAGCGCCACTTAACGGGTTCAACAGTAAATCGAGGGACCCAAAGAAATGCCCAAATAAAATATCTTCAAATTAGCAAATAAATTAAAATTAATATATCAAAATCGCTATTAAAAATAGGGGTTGGTAAAAAAAGCGTGAATATTTCTGAATCAATGCCAAATCATAACATAATTTAAAAAAAACCCTTTAAAATTGCTTATAACTTCGGGGTTTTAAAATAGTTTACGGCCGATTGTTACACCTACCAAATATGCACATTTTTCATTAAAATAAGTGAAACATTTATCGACGTATTTAATTTATTATTTTGTTGCAGAGTTTTTGAACCTGATTCAGAGATTGTCGGTGAAATATGGGAAAGCCTACCGTGTGCATTTGCTTTCAACCCCCTACGTCATTATATGCCATCCAAAGTACGCTGAGGTAAGTTCCTAACCAATTTTTGTTCATCAAAATCAGCAAAAGAACAGCCGAGCTGATAAAGTGAGGTAAGCGTTTGGTGGAACCTCATTCGTGCGACACCAACCCTGCAGAAAGGTTTCAGTTTTTCTCTTTTCATGAAGTGGCCTATGAATAGGGTTGCCATTATTCTTGAGATGGTAGTAATGGTTTATTATAATACAAAATCAATGGAAAACAACGCCAACAACAACAAGTCACTCCAATCATGATAAATAAATGGAAAATCAGTTCAATTTCTGTTGAGAAGAAACACCAGGAAGAGGTTCCTGTTTCTTCGCCCAGTCATATTTTGACGTACAGATGACAGCACATCCAGCTATCCCAATCTGTCAAATTCAGTTTATCACAAAAGCATAAGGTTAAATTTCAATTGGGGAAATTTGACAGATTGGGGTAGCTTGATGTGCTGGAGTCTGTACATTTGACTATATATTAAAATATTGATAAACAAACACGAGACAATCACAAGTCCCGTATATATATAATGACAACCCTAGCTATGAAGCAGTTTTTAAGGGCTTCATTTAACATATTTTTCGAAGCGCCTTATACTAATCGAATAGTTTTCTGATGAGTCCCATGTAGCATCTTTCTTGGAGAGCCTTAAAACATCCTCGTACGTAGGCTGAGGTTGTGGAATGAGCTCTTTAAAGTGCATCAGCCTGAGCGTTGGGAGGAAGTTCATTTGAAATAGTACCTTAGGAGACCGAATAGGTTCACGCCGCGCTAGCATGGCGCCGAAGACTGATGTCTTTCTACAGCGTTTGCTCAATCTCCAGCAGTCATAGACTGTATTTACCTGTGGTTTATTTGGTTAACCTGTGGAGAAACTTGACTCTTCGCCGTAACTATAAGGAGCTACGAAGCTGGGTGTGAGGATGTCCGTAACGAGAGGTTTTAAGCATGTGGGAGAAATATATGTCATCTTTACTTACATATAAATTCAATTGGAGTGTCTGTTTGTAATATTGAAATAACTGTTTTTAACTACATGTATATGAATATATATAATTATACGGTACATACACCAAAATATGTTTTTTACGGTTTTTGTCTGTCCGTCTGTCTGTTTGTTCCGGCTAATCTATGAAATGGCTGGATCGATTTTATTGGCAAGTAGCTGATGTAATAAGGAGTAAATTAGGCTACGTTTATTTTAGAAAACGTATTTTATTTTAGTAAAACAATAAAAAACAAAATAGACTAATTAACACGCAGATCTGCGCGGGTGCAGCTTGTTAATAAAAATATAACTTAATTTGGAATAAGTAAAAATAAAATAAATAAAATCTACTGTTAGCGGAACGAAGTTCGCCGGGTAGCTATCATAAATATTTCTCCGACATACCAAAAATATATAACAGATGACTCAAAAGTTCCATTACCAATCTACAGCCGCGCTTGAACGATTAGAAGTTCACGCAGCTAATGACCTTCCGAAACAGTCTGACACAAATAAATTCGACGATATTCGTTTTAGGTATAAACATACATATACAATTAGAATGACTTCGGACAGTGACCGAACACATTATCTGTGTATATAATTATATATCGTTTTATAATTATCTTGTTTTATATGTAACTCATTTAAATTTGTTTGGAAACAAAACTCATTAATTAGTTTAAGCATTATTTTTTTAAACACAATGTATTATAGAAATAGCAGTTGTGCCCCGCGGTTTTTCCCGCGTTAAACTTTATAAATTACAAACTGTGCCCCACGGTTTTACCCGCGTCAAACTTTAAAAATTATAGCCTATATGTTAATCCATGGTGGCAGCTAACTCAATAGCAAATTTTATTAAAATCGCTCCAGCCGTTTATACGTGAAGAAGTAACAAACATATACACTCACAATCTTTCGCCTTTATAATATTAGTGTGATAGTCGGATATATAAGCTATATTACTTTAAAGTTACATCAACATCCGTTTGGGAGTTTTTGAGTGAAAAAGTAACAAACATCCATACATCTACACTCACTAACTTTCGCATTTATAAATATTAGTAGGATATACCGTGTGGCTAACGGCAACGAATATCCTATAATAATTACCTAATAATACCCTATAATAATCACTGATATGAGGAGCTAACATAGTGGAAAATTATAACGGGTAACTCCCTTAATTAATTCATGTTGGATTCGGCCAACGTTTCGATCTCTTCAGGAGCTCATCTTCAGGGCGAATGCAGCGCAAGGCACAACGGAATGCCTACCAGAGAACGGCCAGTAGCGTCTCTCTTTGAACTATGGCCATTATACTGCCTCGCCAACCCACCTGCCAAGCTTATTATGATATTTAGGCTATAGGCTCTTTTCCAGTCTGTCGAGCATTGGAAGTGATTCGGTGTAGTTTATAGTTTATTTATTCGTAAACAGGTTTACATGTCATGTTCTTATTAACAAATTCATATAATATAACACAACACACATAATTACACTAATCCACTTAAATGTTTTATTTTTGCTTTGTTGAATTGATGTGTTATATTATTATATAACACATCAATTCAACAAAGCAAAAATAAAACATTTAAGTGGATTAGGATGTCAGTATTACAATAAATAAGAAATTCATGTTGTCGTCTAATGTCAATTGTAACAGTCAATTGTATCTGAAGATACTCAGTAATATGTGGCTTAACTTAATCAGAGCTTGGGCAACTATCTTTTAGTATAAGACTCTAAACCCGTTTTCCTATTTTATCCGAGTTAATCTGTATAAAATATAGCCTATGTGTTTTTCGGATAAGCTATATTACTACAAAGTTTCATAGTATACATCCATACTCACAAACTTTCGCATTTATAATACTAGCTGGGCCCCGCGGTTTTGCCAGCGTTGAACTTTATAAATTATAGCCTATGTGTTAAACCAGGGTGTCAGTGAACTCCATACCAAATTTTATTTGAATCGCTCCAGCTGTTTAGACGTGAAGAAGTAACAAACATACACACACACAAACTTTCGCCTTTATTATATTAGTGTGATTAGTAGGATATTGTCTAACAACTAACTGCGGTCTCCAACCTGCATGCCAAGCGCGGTGACAACAAAAAAACTACAACAAACACTCCAAACTTCGATCAATACTCCAAATGACAACATTGTGGAAATCTTTTTAAGGAGGCCTTTATCCAGCAATGGACGACATTTTAGACGATCCCCAAAAAAATTTCAAAACTTTTAGAACCGTCTCACTGAGAACAGTGCCTCTAGCACGAGTTCCTGCAGTTTACTTACTCGATCACACGTACAGTTTCCTCCCATACATTGAGCACCAGCGCCTCTCACGGAACTATTAAGAACTAAAACTCTGGTGCTCAATGTATGGGACGAAACTGTACGTGTGATGGAGTAAGTAAACTCCAGGAACTCGTGCTAGAGGCACAGTTGTTATTGGCAATGAATTCACATTGCCAATAACAACTGTTATAATACCAATGACGCCGGTTCTTTGTAATACTAACAATACTAATTCTAATAACTATTTTTTTATTATGTCCTCGGTAGTTGGCTAGTCTCTGAAAGAATATTATATTTTTTATGTATCTCTTAAATATATTTTTAACCTTTCCACACACCACTCCAATTGCAGTTCCTGTGTCTAGATGAATAGAATAGAAGTATCTTAACAAAGTATTGAATATTGCAGGCCATAGTATCAAGCACGGAGGTAATTACGAAAGGAAGATCTTATGCCTTCCTCCACTCTTGGCTCGGTCAGGGCCTTCTTACTTCTTCAGGTAAAGTTTTTAATTAAGTAATTTACTAAGAATATGTTTTGTAATTACGATTTAAGTGTTGGTAAAAGGTCTAAAACATTTAAAAAAATGGAAGACTTACTCATAGAGCGAGAATTGCCTACATACACATCCATCACATACATATACAAGCAAATCATATCGGGATATTTGTAAAAGAAATAAGATGTAAATATAGAGCGCATCACACACAGTAACAAAAGGTTTACAAAAATGTGACGTAATATATCTAAGTTACGTAATATTGTACTCCTATTTTTGAACGGTTAATAAATACGAGCCTTAGACGTAAGTGCTTTCTATTCGTCATAATCTTTAAATAATACTTCGATCATTAACTCCTGAATCTGAGTTTGAAACTAAAAGTTTAGATTTGTCTACAAACTAGAACCATTATTTAGTAGACAACATATTTTGAAACCAAAATTAAAGAGTATACAGTAAATGTGCTTGATAATAATTTTTTTAGAGAATGCCAGCCTTAAATAATAAATTCACAGCAAACACAGAAAATGACGACACTAAAACTGGTACCCTAAAAAAACTCTGAGTTCACAGAAGAATGAAAACAAAAATAAGTTACATAGGCATAACATATTATCGAGAGAAGAACAAGACGGACATCAACCCCAATGATGGCAATATAGGAATGACTTATAATATTATTATAGGAGTCATTTTTCAAAAGAAGAATATATATATATTTGTAATTGCTGATATTATAAAAATAAATTCACTGAAAAAAAATACAGTTGACTTATTTAGCCTCATAAAGTGTAGTAATATAATCTTGCATATTAAAGAAACAACTAGACAAAGTACATAGATCATGTATTTAGCAACATTGACAGCGCTATTGCTACTGTTTTACCATTTGGACTTTCCGACCATGAAACAGCCCAAATGCTATATCAGTATAAAAAAACAACTAACTCACAAGATAATAACAACTAACCCAAAGAGTATAGAGACCACGATATTAAAAAAAATTAAAAAGAATCTACAATTACTTAAAATGATATTTACATAAATAGAAGAAGATCCCAATATAGCATTTTCAAAATTCACGACCGTTTTCTTTCTTTTATAGACTTAATTTACCTAAAAAAGAAAGGAAAAGTAACTGGATTTCAAGAGGAATAACAATAAGCTGTTTGCACAAAAGAAAATAGAGATTCAGATATGATATACTTAATTACGAACGATAAGAATACGAACACAGTAAGGTTTGATGATATATCAAAACGAGTTTTAAAAGGATGTGCAGGTCAATTGTCACCGATTTTAGCGTATTCATTTACTTACCTTTGAGAAATGAACTTTACCAGAAAAGTGTATAGTAAAGTATTGTACACAAAAAGGAAACAAAAAAGAACTTGGAAGAACACGAATTGGTTACATATCAGTGACCCTATTTTCTGTAATCTACGAAAAATTTATGCATGGAATGTTAAAAGAATACACCAACAAATTTATATAAATTTAACAAAACGGCATTCAGATATGGAAATCGACTAATATGATTAATATTGTACGTAAATTAACATTCTTTAAATATATAAAAATGAATTTTAATAATCGGAAAATATATAACAATTCGCGTCCCAGCGCAGTGCGGTGAGACGTCAAATTTTCCCAATTGAAAGTGAACCTTATGCTTATGTAATAAAGTTGAAATCTATTAAAGAAGTTTGACAGATTGGGGTTGCTTGATGTGCTGGCGTCTGTACACATGTGCCAGTTAGTACTGTATGTTTGTTTAAACATATGTATTTAATTACACTGTTTCTTGTGAATAAAGAATTGAATTGAATATGAATCAAATCCAGGTATGAGTCATATTACTGGAAATTTGTCAGATTGATCCAATTACAATCAGAATTGTCAGCACCTCAAATTTGTATTCGTGTGTGATTTTGAATTATATATAAATGCTAGTCTTGATAGCAATCAAGTCTTTTTCGTCATAATACGAATATATTACATATTAAAAAATTGCACCTAAACGTCGTTTTTAGGAAGCAGGTGGCTTCTTAATTACAACGTTTAGGACCTAAACTACATGGCTTTCAAATACTTTCCATATAATTGCGGATGTAATTATATTTTTGTTATTTCATGTTAGAAGTAAAGTTCTACAAAAAAATTAACATGTAAGATAAGTAGGAATTAAAATTGGAAGTGATAGTCCTTTAATATAATCATATATTTGTTGTTTACATCACGTTATATAATAATTGACTTACGAAAAAGAGACGTTGTCGCTCACGCTTGGTTTTATTAGACGACTCAAGGTCACCCAAAGAGCAATGGAGTAGGCTATGTTTGGAGGTTCCTTGCGAGATCGAATCTGAAATGCTGTGATCCGCAGGCGAACCTAAGTACCGACATTGAGCAAAGAATTGCTAAGCTGAAGTGCCAGTGGCCAGGGTGCATAGCTCGTAGAACAGACGGCCGTTGGGGCAGAAAGGTTCTCGAGTGGCGACTACGACCCGGTAGACGAAGCGTGGGCCTACAAGATGACCGATGACCTTGTGAGGGTCGCTGGAAGTAGCTGAATGCGCAAGACCGGCAATTGCGGAGATCTTTGAGGGAGGCTTTTATCCAGCTGTGGGCGTCTTTAAGCTGATATGATGATGATGATATATTATACATTTTAATTTTTAATACTTAAGTCTATTATTTCTGCCTATTTTATAATAGCAATAAAAGATATCAAGACAGAGGATGTAAGTGAGCTTTTACTTAGCTTTAAGTGATCTTACATCAATATTATTCTCAAAAGTAAGTGATATGTAAGGGTAGACTACAGAAGCGTTTTTTTATATTTACCTATAAATTGCAGACTGTATTATCATCTGATTGTGAATATTTATAGTTTGTCTAAGTGTCTGTCTGTCTGCAAAATTGTAGCCTCCAAATGGATAACAGAGTTTATCTACATATAAACGTTAGTTTGTTTGAGGTAACTCTAAAATAATTTCATTTTAATATAAAAGTATTTATAGCTAAATAATAATAAATATCTTAGGACAACTAACACACTTTCATCTGATCCCAAACTAGACAGAGCTATGGCTCTCAGACAACTGATAAACATACTTATATATTACTAAATAAATACATATTATAGAATAATTACACCCAGGCACAAAACAAATAATCGTACTCGTCATAATAAAACACATTTTTGTAGAATACCAAACTAGACAGAGCCTGTGGTATGGCAGCCCGACAACTGAAAAACCTACTTATATACTACTAAATACATACATATTATAGAATTATTACACCCAGGCATAAAACAAATAAAGATAGATAGATAGATAACACTTTATTGCACCAAATTGAAGCATAACATTATAATATCAGTTAACTTATATAATAAGGTACAAACGGCGGTCTTATCGCTAATACAGCAATCTCTTCCAGACAACCGTTCGATGAACCAAAGCAATGCAGGGAGATAAAGTGGTAGTTGGCAGTGCATCTACTTATATACATTTACATATATATGTACCTACCTAGGTACAAATATTATATATATACACACACAATATATAGATATATAACATAAAAATATACCTATATATAAATATATATAGTTCCCTACTTTTTAATATACTATAAATAAATATAAATAATAATTATGAAGACTAAAGAATTTTTTGAGGAAGATGGAAGATCGCGAGCTGTGAAGATTAAAGTGATAGATAATGGTTTTTTAAAAGTGTTTTGAAAGAACTTAAAGTTTGCGCGCGTCTGATATACAGAGGGAGTGAATTCCACAATCGAGCAGCCTGTACAGTGAAAGATTTGTCGTAGAAATTAGTGGAATGTGTGGGCAACTGGAGTTCTAGATTCTCTGACGATCTCAAGGACCTAGAATGTGTGTCACACAGGAATTGAAACCTAATCTTGAGGTAAAAGGGAGCCGTGGGATTAAATAAAATGCTATAAAGAAATGAGTATTTCGGCGAAGGCGAATGTGTAACCACTCGAGTTTTCTACGAAATTCGGAAACATGATCATATTTGCGGAGTCCAAATATGAACCTTATGCAGAAGTTTTGAAGTCGCTCGAGTTTATCTAGTTTGTCCTCCGTAAGGTCAAGATAGCTGGCGTCAGCATAGTCAAGGATTGGAAGAAGGAGGGATTGAGCTAGTGCAATTTTGGTGGCAATTGGGAGAAAATTACGTAACCTCCTTAAGGATCCTGCTGCAGCATATAATTTGCGACTGGTCTGTTCTATTTGTGGACCCCAAGACAGTGTTCGATCAAAGTATACCCCCAAGTTTTTAACCTTTTCACTTTTTAAACGTACTCGTCATAATAAAAGACATTTTTTTAGAATACCAAACTAGACGGAGCCTGTGCTATGCCAAGCAGGCAACTGATATACATACTTATATATTTCTAAATACATAAATATTATAGAATAATTACATCCAGACACAAAACAAATAATCGTACTCGTCATAATAAAACACATTTTTTTAGTTTACCAAACTAGACAGATCCTGTGCTATGGCAAACAGGCAACTAATAAACATATTTATATAGGTATTACTAAATACATACATATACAATTAGGTACACCCAGACACAGAACAAATAATAAAACACATTTTTTTAACCTTTTTGTACTTTTGTGTCGGTACAGGAATGGCTTCATTTACGATTTTTTTATTTTCGGCTAGTGATGACCCAACGTTTGGTAAGATTATAGAACAAAATTTATCGACATTAATTTAAGACACTTTAACAAATAATTTAACGCCTTCTTAACCAGAAATAATGTTCTACAATGGAAATGTTATATTTGTACTCGTAATAATAAAGCACATTTTTTTTTCGAATCCCTGATCATAAAAATACAGAGATATGACAGTAAAAGATTTCAGTATTAGTTCATTAATTTCGACGTTAAAAAAACATTTGGAAATGTTAAGAAGATCCAGAGTCATGTTGATACGTTTTCTCATTGTTAAAGGTCAAAGATGGAAGACACACCGGAAATTTTTGACGCCAGCGTTCCATTTTAATATTCTGCAAAATTTTCTGCCGGTATTCTGTAAGAACCAGCGTATCTTCACACAAAAGTTGCGGAATTTGGCCGATGGGAGGTCAATCAATTTGTTTCCTATTGTCGCCTTAGCTGCTTTGGACAACGTAACAGGTGGGTGTAGCATATATAACCAGTTCAGTCAGAGCCGTATGCTTGTTTGCCAACTAAGTAGTATAAAAAAAAGTTCATTGCCCTCCGTTCGTTACGGTATCTATTGTTTTCGTTTAATACAATGTGTATTGAAACGTATATAGATATCGTAGTCAATTAAATTGAATCATATTTTTATTAGAGGAAGTATTATGTTAATAGCACTGACTACGTTTTTTTTAATTTTTGTAGAATCTATTATGGGTGTTTGCGTCAACGCACAAGAAAACAGCGAATCAGACTATGTAAAATCTATCGAAGAGTAAGTATTTTGGAACATACATTTATTTATGAAGAGTTCCGTAGCATTATTTATAAAAACGAGGAAAATTCACGTTGTTTGTATAGGAGCCCATTAAATATTTATTTTATTTTGTTTTTTAGTATTTTTTGTTATAGCGGCAACAGAAATACATCATCTGTGAAAATTTCAACTGTGTAACTATCACGGTTCATGAGCCTGGCGACAGACGGACAGACAGCGAAGTCTTAGTAATAGGGTCCCGTTTTACCCTTTGGGTACGGAACCCTAAAATGCGAAATCATAAATTTAATCGTCC
Organism: Pseudoips prasinana; assembly: GCA_951640165.1. Taxonomy (NCBI): domain Eukaryota; kingdom Metazoa; phylum Arthropoda; class Insecta; order Lepidoptera; family Nolidae; genus Pseudoips; species Pseudoips prasinana. Next base: position 16,121,638 of record OX621239.1, read on the forward strand.
GCCGGGTCTCGAGAAGACAAAGCCGATGGCAGACACCACATTCTCCGGAAGGGTGTTAGCAGGGGAATCCTAAATTTGATCTGCCAGTGTGTATCGTTCGTAGCTTAACGCAGAGAGCCTACCCCGGATTGGTAGATGGGGCTGGTTCGAGAAAAAGCGGACGATTAAATTTATGATTTACCATTTGAGATTATATTACTAAAGTACTATAACTTGCTTGTGTCACTCATCAATGTGACCGCATAGAGGGTACCATCACAAGGGACGGAACGACTTTGTTAATGGACACAGCAAAAATGCTCTCATGTGAATTGATTAGGTAGTACATATTAATCCGCAAGCGTTGTTTGGGTAAATTAAATCATATCTATACACCGTCTGCGCTAGTTAGATTTAACTTCATTCTGACGTAACGAGAGTAGCAATATAATAATATGTAAGTGTCATGATAATTAGAAATTGTCTTGTAAGAATAATTATTATTAAAAGAATAATTATTGTTAAAAACGTCATAATTGCGTTAAGAAATATCGAATGGATTGTATAAATTCAAGCCTGAGAACCACGGTGCGGTGGAGGAGGAGTTAACGCACATGTGGTGGGATACCATCTGGTTCGTGGGTTCGATTCCCACCCGCGCTAAAATAAAAGATCAATTCAATTAATTTTAAAGATTTCTGAAAATTGTTTTCAGTTTAACATGTATTAAATGCTAAAGTAATAAATGAAATCAAAGTTTATTTTTAAAACTGTATTTGTATAGATATATACTATACTATTATTATATAAGACTCGTTACAAAAGAACATTTATCTTACAATACTAGCTGCATCTCACGACTCGATGCTTTATTTAATTTTAGATTATCGAGCATAATATCATTACGAATGCAAATCCCTATTTTGGGTGCAGAAGCCATTTTTAATTTGCTACCTTATAAGACAAGGCAAGACAAAGCTATCAATTGTGTGCATGCGCAGACAATGAAAGTGATTGATGCCAGGCGCGCAGAGCTCAACAAAGCCAACATTACAAGAATAGCTGCCGGCGATGATATAGGTAAGGTAAATTATTACTATTTTTTTTATGTACAAAATATTCCTGTGAAGATTTACTTTGGGGTTTTATGTGTACGAGGAGGTTACCTATCATATGTTCGAAAAATATTTGACCGAATTTCATTTCACCTAAAACTTTTCAACTTTTATCGATCCTTTTTTTATTTTACCAAACGCCTGCCACTGTATCAGTTAACCTATTATCAATTCGTTTGATTTCATTACTCCGACGTTTCATTTGGTCGAAAAACTTTTCATCGAAGTTTTAGTCAAAGCCGAAATAACATTTGTTCGAAGTATTATGTTTCCGAACATTCATTATACCACTATTTTCATTTCACCAAATGCCTAGATTTGTGCACATTATTTCATCTCTTATTTTTGCTGTTGCTGCAGCATGCAAGCAGGCATGCAACATGCAGCAGGCATGCAGCATGCAAGCAGGCATGCAACATGCAGCAGGCATGCAGCATGCAAGCAGGCATGCAGCATGCAAGCAGGCATGCAGCATGCAAGCAGGCATGCAGCTTGCTAGCAGGCATGCAGCATACAAGCAGGCATGCAGCATGCAAGCAAGCATACAGTACGCATTTAACATGCAGCACGCATTGTTTCTGTCACGGCTCCGGCGCTGCGGGGTTTGGGGGGCTCACGCGAGTTTACGTCGCAGATTTTAACGCTCACCACCGCAGCCTCGGCTTGCTGCGGGCCTTTTCATTTATGACCGAAATTCAGTAAAATGTTATTTTGGTGTGGTGAATGTGTGGCATTTGGCAAATGAAAAAAGTTTTAAAAAGGCTTCGGCCAATAATAAAAAGTTATTTTGTAAATCGGTGAATAATAGTTCGGTAAAATAATACCTATGACACACGACACGTCGATTATCTTAAATATGTCAAATATTGCATATAGCAAAAAAGGCGTCGGTCAATAGTTTTCAGTAAAATGAAAATCGAACAAAAATAAATCGGTAAAGTGCTCGGTTCCCGTCCGAGGACGCAATTTAATTTTTTGTTATCAAGGTGTTTTAGTTTTAACTTAACTCCCAAGTTTGTGGGGTTGCAACCCTTGTCCCACAGCTGCCACCATGGAAAAAGGGGTGCAAATGGTTTTAATAGTTTACCTGGTGGATTATAATTAATGTCACACAAACAATTTTGTTATAATTTTTTGTAGCACATATCGTTTTATTATTGACTACGTATATACGTTTATTTATTGCGCCTGGAATAAGCTTACGTAAGCTATAAATTATCCAGTATTCTTTCATCTATTTATTCCTCAGGATGCACTTCATTGCTACTAGTTGCCATAAAGTTGCTGGAGTGAACTGAAAATGTCGCTGTGATTATTCGTTCGTTCTAAACTTACCATATACTTAGAACTAGTTTAAAATAACGCTGGTATGAGTAATGACAGTAGGGCCCATGTAATACAATGTCAAGATATGTCAATTTGCAAATTTATTGAGCTAATGGCAATCCACATTATCCTTGATGATTTTGTTAAACTCATGTGAACCTTCTTTAAAATACACGTGGATTACAACACAACTACTCACAGCAGAATAGGTGAGCGTAATCCTGAACTTGTTATGTCTGAGCTCTGCTATTTACTTTGACATGATATCTATAGGAATAACTTGACTGGACGTGTGGCGCAGCGCAGCGGCTAAGACAGTCGCCTCGCCTCGCCGGACAACTATTTGTGTGACCCATATATAGTTGTTCTGAGTCTGGATGTAATTTGTGTCCGTCTATTAAATGTTTGTAAAGTACCCCACGACACAGGGATTAGATTCCCTAGTGCTGGCGTTGTCTTAAATAAAACAAGTCATTGTCACTACATTAAGCATGCAACAATGGTTAATGTAGTGACAGTCAAACCTCTCAGCCATCATCCTCAGGATGGTGTTGGAGTCCTTCAGGTCAGAGGTCACCAGATGCCCAGGGTATTTGAAGGTGTCAACCCTATTTAGCGGTACATTGTTTAATATAATGCTAGGGATACTATCTGGACATTTACCCCTGGCCCGAAAAACCCAAAATTCACTTTTTTTGCTGTTATAGAGCAGTCCATGGCTGAGAGCATATTCCTCACAAATGCCGAGCAGCTTAGACAGGCCACAAACCGAGGCACTGAGCAGCACCATGTCATCTGCGTAGCTGATGTTGTTTACACAAACACCACCAACATGACATCCGACATGCGTGCTGCTCAGCCTCTCGATAAGTGCGTTTACATATAGGTTAAAGAGCGTTGGCGAGGTCAACCCCCCTTGCCTCACCCCGCACTCCAACCTGTATGGTTCAGACAGCGCCCCCGACCACCGAACTACGTTGACCTCGTTCCCGTACCAATATTTAAAAATACGAATGCATTCACTTGGCAGGGATGTGTCGTTTATCCCAGAGGATATCATAGGACACCAGGTCAAACGCTTTCGTAAGGTCGAGGAAGCAAGCATAGACTGGTGTTTTGCGATCAGTATAGTACTTGACAGTCTGCTTCAAACACAGAATAGCTGTTTCAGTGGAGAGTCCCGATGTGAAACCGAATTGATTGTCATGTAACTCGAGACAATCACTCATCAGTGTGTTAAGAAGACTGTCAAGCATCTTTGACATAATTGTAGCCAGAGATATGGGTCTATAGTTGTTGGCGTCGCCTATATCACCAGTTTTACTTTTCACGATCGGTACCACCACGGTCTGCATCATAGCTGGCGGTAGGTATGAATGCCCAAGGCACATGGAGTAAAACATAGCCAGAACCCTTGGAAGATGGACGCCAGCATATTTAAGATGCTCGATACTCAAGTCATCGTGGCCAGGAGACTTGCCTCGGGTCATGGTCGTGATAACCTTCCCAACATCTTTGGCCGTAAACTGTACACTGAGCTCCTGCCCTTGAGTCATACCCTCAAGTCCCGACCGTGATGATCCCAATGGTGAAGTTACCATAAAATGGCTTTTGAACATATCAGCTATGTTTTTTGGATCAGTAATGCCAGCAACGCTCACAGGCAAGCCCGGCCTTCTGTTTACTTTATTAGTAGACTTCCAAAAACTACGAAAATCATGTTTGGCGTGATGCGTTGCCAGAATATCCATTTTAAGTTGGTCACGGTTATTTTGACACCACTTTAACCGGCTTTTAAAGATTTTTTTTTTATGACCAGTCAAGGTTAAGTACAATTTTTTTATATAACGTTTACAGTTATCAGCTCGAGCTCGAGCTGTCTAGCAATTTAAAACTACAAACTTAGTTCCCACGACGCATTCGAACCCCATTTGGGATTTGAACCTAGAATTTAGGTGGTTACTGGCTTGGATTTGCATTAGAGGTCTGTTTATAGTGGTTTCATTTCCAAGTATCTCCATTTTTTGGAGGGCAACTGGAGCTGTCGGTGTCAGTTTTAGTTATAAGAAAACTGTCGCCAATTCATATCCGAAGCATCATGGATGGCTTGTTTAGAACTGACACAGTGTCTTAAGGGGTTACCACTGCCTGTACGAGAGAGAAGAAGTATGCAATTTGTTGATAGACGATAAACATCCTACTAACATTATAAATATGAACGTTTGTGAGTATGGATGGATGTATGGATGTTTGTTACTCTTTCACGCAAAAACTACAGAACGGATGTTGATGAAACTTTGTAGTAATATAGGTTATATAGTCAAATAACACATAGGCTATGATTTATAAGTTTGACGCGGGTGAAACCGCGGGGCACAGCTGGTCTCTAATATTTTTGATAACATTCGCTACCATCCGTTACCTGCGGCTTTTCCAAATTTACTACGTATCTTAACATTAAGTTTGATTTTAATGTGTCATATTTTATACGCCAGCTGCGTCTCCACGACATTAACATGAGTTGTTACTGCGACATGGAGCTCCACTCGTTTTGTTTATGGCTCGAAAATGTGAAGTATTCCAAACATAAGATCTAGCTAGATCAATTCGCCTAAAACACATTGCATTATATTTAAAAATATTGCTAGCTTGGTGGTATAGGATATATACAAGTTAAACTAATTCCTGAACCAGTAAATGAATTTGCTTACTGTTAAATATTATAGAGTAATTAGCTGAGTAATGTTTTGTCTTTATCACTCAAATGTCATTGTACATTTGATTGAGTTACAATGTTTTTAAGTAATTATATTAACTCATATTGCACGTTGAGAAATATGTTTTCTTCAAGTAGCTTATAATATACTACTAGGTGTTTTTTATTTTCATTATAGCCTATGTGTTAATCTAGGGTGTTAGTAAGAAGTAACAAACATACACACTCACAAACTATTGGCTTTATAATATTAGTGTATTAAGCGTGCCATATTGATGTGAAACATCTATAGCCGCACGTAAAACAGATTTCTGGCGTGGCGACGCATGCCGTGACGCATGCGCAATCGACTTTTTATTTTATCATTATGACATATTTAGTTCCTATCACAATATGTTCTTTTCTGCATATTACTTTTACAAAATAATGTCGATGTTTCACATCAGCCAGGCGTCCCGTGACGGCTCACATTTTCTTAGGTCCATTTTTGAATCTGTTAGATGATGATTATGATTTCTTTTATAGTGTATGTGTATGTAGTACATCATCATATCAGCCGAAAGACATCTGTGCTGGATAAAGGCCACCCTCGAAGATCTCCTCAATTGACAGCCTTGCGCTATCCGCATCCAGCGGTTCCTAGCGATCCGCACAAGATCATCGGTCCATCTTGTAGGGGGCCTGCTCACGTTGTGTCATCCGGTTCGTGGTCTCCACGCGTGAACTTTTCGGCCCCAACGACCGTCGGTTCTACAAGCAATGTGCCGCGCCCACTGCCGCTTCAGCTTTGCAATTCTTTAGGCTATGTCGGTGACTTTAGTTCGCCTGCGGATTTTGACATTTCTGATTCGATCTCGCACGGAAACTCCGAGCATACCTCCCTCTATTGCTATTTGGATGACCCTGAGCCTTCTAATAAAGCCCATAGTGAGTGACCACGTCTCTGTTCCGTAAGCCATCACTGGCAACACAAACTGGTCGAAGGCTTGACATACTGCGGTATTTTGGACGAGAAGATGTTACGTAGTTTCCCGTATGGTGCCCAGCCGAGTTGGATTCTACGATTGACCTCTTTCTCGAAATTGGACCTACCTAGTTGGATGGTGTCCTTGGTAAATATAGTTCTCTACAACTTCCAGTGCAGAGTCCCCAACTTTCAATTGAATGGGTGCGACATGGAGATTCGTCATGATCTTCGTCTTATCCATGTAAGCAGTACAAAAATAAAGCAATTTTTTTAACACGACGCCCGCATTAGGGAATCTTATCCCTGTGTCACGGGGTACTTTACAAACATATAATAGACGGGGACACAAATTACATCCAGACTCAGAACAACTATTTATGGGTCTCACAAATAGTTGTCCGGCGCGGGACTCGGACCCGCGACACGAAGCGGCGAGGCGACTGTCTTAGCCGCTGCGCAACACGTGCAGTCAAGTCAAGTCAAGTGCAAATTGGAGAATTTTGGTGGTCTAATCTCTAAAGTGTGAGCTAGTTCAGACAACCGAGCTAGAAAAAAGAAAAAGACAGCACTGTGTGCAGTCTAGTGGGGCGTTCACTGCCGCGGTTAACCTTGTAATAAATAAAATAACAAATTATAATAGCGGTCATCAAACAAAGATTTCTCCTGGGGCTCTACCGGCTAAGTCACCGAACAACGATTTCTTAGAGGCGTTCAAATAAATAAAGGTTAAAAATTACTTAATCAATCGTTAAATCGGCTTATCTGATTTAGTCATTTTTAACCTTTATTTATTTGAACGCCATTCACGAAAACGATGTTCGGCGATTTTTTTTGTTTTTTTTTTTGCGGGGTTGAAAATCCTGCATGGATGTCCTCCGCCTTGGGGGAGGCGGAGGGGTCTGTCAGACTCCTACTGACTAAAAACCACCCCGGTGTTCCATCTCACACCTGCGCCGGGGGTCGCGGACATACGATACTTCCGCAACCCCCGGCTGGTGCGGGCCCATAACTGCGGGCCTCCTCGCATTAGGGGGGAGTGAGGTGTTGAAATCCCCCCGCAACGTCTAAGACGGGCGCGCGTGGAACACGTCGCGCCGCCGCCTCGGGTCCAGATGTGTAGAGGGCGACGGACGCCCCCGAGTCCGTCGCCCCTGGACCCATTTAAGGGGGCTGGAAGAGGGCGTTGTCCGCCCTCCGCCGACGCCCGGTGCGTCTGCTGCGGGCTGGGTGAGAGGATGTGATCTCGCTCTCCCATTCCGCAGCTTCCTTCCGCGAGACGACTGTCTCGCAGAAGGAAACCACCGCGTCCCAGGACTCCTCGCCGCCAACCATCAAATTCACGACGGCCGGCAGCGACAGGTCACTGCCTACTCCAGAAATGAGGGCACGGCGCTGCTCCTCCCAAGCGGCACACTCTGCCAGCGTATGCAGCGCCGTGTCCTCCCGACAGTCGACGCAGTGGTGATACCGGGCGTCCGGTTCCCTGTTTATGCGACACAGGTACTTCCCGAAGCAGCCATGCCCCGAGAGCACCTGCGTCACCCGAAACGACAGGGAGCCGTGCCTCCTCCCGAGCCAACGCTCGAGGACCGGCCGGACCGCCTCGATAGTGACAAGGCCGGCGGTTGGGCGCGAGAGCCTGTCCCGCCATTCCACCACCAGGGCCTCGCGAAGCTGCGACCGACGCGGCTCTATGTGTCGCTGCATCGGCCGCTCGCCTTGCGCCAGCATCTCCTCGCGCCACCGGTACAGTGACGCGAGTACTTTCGCCTCGAGGTCCCAGGGCGGGGATCCGGCCAGTACCAGACCGTGCGATAACCCCTGATGACTCTGACGGCCATAGCTCTCTGCGGTCTCCGCAGAACAGCAATGCTACCGGCCGTCAGGTTAGCCGCCCAGATCGGGGCCCCGTACAGGGCCATCGATCGCACGATCCCCATATAGAGCCGCCTACAGGCTGCGCTCGGCCCCCACAGATTGGGCAGCAGCATTGAAAGTGCCCCAGCCGCGCCCATCAGCTTGGGCACCAGCCGCCGGAAGTGGGGTCCGAAGTCCCACCGGCTGTCGAGCACCAATCCCAGGTACTTCATGGTAGAGTCGACAGCGATCCGGACCCTCCCGACCACAATGTGTGATCCGGGCGGCGGCGCCCGCCGGGGACCATGGAACATCATGGCCTCCGACTTGTTGAGGGCCACCTCCAGGCCGAGGCGCCGGATGCGGCTGACCACCTGTGAGACCGCAGCCGTCGCCAGCAAGGCTGCCTCCCTGTGCGAACTCCCACGGGCCGTGACCAGCGTGTCAACCGCATAACACGTCAGGTCCACGCCCGGCTGGAGTTCGCCCCTCAGCACCCAGTCGTATCCGATGTTCCACAGGAGTGGGCCCAAAACCGAACCCTGTGGAACACCGCACGACATTGAGTGCCGGTGTCCGCCATCTCGTCCCACGTAGGTGACACACCTCTCCGCCAGGTAAGCCCCAACGATGTGGCGGAGGTAGGAAGGCACCCGATGATATCGCAGTGCCTCCCGAATGCAACTCCAGGGCAGGGTGTTGAAAGCGTTGGAGATGTCCAAGGACAACGCCAACATCACCCCACCCCGGGACACTGCTTCCTCCGCCAGGACTCACACCCTCGACACAGCGTGGATGGTAGAGCGCCCATGCCGAAAGCCGAACTGGCTCTCGTCCAGGTCCGGTCCTCTCCGCACAAGTGGCCGACGAGGCGGGCTGCGATTATCCGCTCGAGCAGCTTGCCCACCTCGTCCAGCAGCACTATGGGCCGGTACCCGGACGGCGAGTCTGCAGGGCGCCCCGCCTTTCTGAGCAGGACCAGACGACCATGTTTCCACAAAGTGGGAAACTGGCCCCGCTCAAGGCACTCTGTGTAGAGTCCTGTCAGTTGGGGACCTAGCTCTTTCAGAGCGAGGGCCAACGCACAACCGTGAATCCCGTCGGGCCCCGGAGCCACGTTCTTGGCCCGGAGCCGCATCACGGCCGCCCTCAACTCTTCTTGTGTCACCTTTGGGACGCTGATGGCGTTATTCTCTGTAGGCTCTGCGGCTGTGGGCAAAGCCATCGGCGGTGGCGTGTGCTCCGCTCTTGCCGGGAAGAGGGCTGCCACTACTTCCTCCAGCAGCTCGGGTTGGAGACTCTCCGTGAGTGGAGGCGCCGCGGCTCGAAGTTTCCCTCGAACCGCACGATAAGGGCGCCCCCACGGATCTCCGTCCAGAGTCTCCAACATCTCCTCCCTGGCTCGCGTCTTGGCTTCACCGATGGCCAGCCGCAGAGCCTCCTTCACCGCGCGGTACACCACGACGTCTCCTCCGGTATCGGGTGTACTGGCGTCTGACCGCCACGCACGCGACGCGCAACTGCGCGATCTCGGCGGTCCACCAGTACACCTGGCGCCTTCCTGTATGTGTGTGGACCCGGGGCATAGACGCGTCGCAGATTTGCGTCATCGCCCCGCGGAACCACAGCGCCTCCTCTTCGACGTCGACGGGTCCGTTCCTGGAGACCAGGCCTGGACAATGGCGGCCTCGTCGAGAAGTTCCCTGTCGATGCGCTTACGCGCCCAGCATGGACCGTCCACGCGCGGGGCCGGTGGACCGCGGCCGCCAGTGGTTTGGGCGGAGACGTCGAAACGGATGTACCGATGATCCGACAACATATCCACCTCCACGGCGACACGCCAGTCGCGGGCACGGCTCGCGACAGCAGGGCTAGCGAACGAGACGTCCACTATTGAACCGCCCCACTGCCGCACGCAAGTGTGGACCGACCCCCGATTTAAGGCGGTCAGGCTAGTCGTCCAGCACCTCACCCCGGGCATCCGTCACCGGAGATCCCCACGCAGAAGACTTGGCGTTGAGATCCCCGAGCAACAGCACGGGGCGAGGGTGGAGCCGGCCTACGACGGCACCCAACTCGACAAGGAAGTTCTCGAAGTCGGCGAGACTCTTGTTGGGTGAAAAATACGCCCCAATCGTACCAATTCCGTCCACGAGGGCTGCTACCCAGCCGTGCCCTCGGGACGGGTGGACCAGAGCCCCGCCAATGGCCACCAAGCCGTCCAAGTCTCCCAACCAGTTATCCCTGGGGGGGACAAAGTACGGCTCGGCGACCACCGCCACGCGAATCGACCACTCCGCCATGCTCTGGAGCAAGAGATCCTGAGCTCTGGCGCAGTGGTTGATGTTGCCCTGGAGGAAATGGAACTGCGCCATTAGGCCGTGTCCATTCCCTCCGCACCCTTCTCAGGCCGGGAGTCGGCCGAAGAGCAGCCAGGCTGTCGGGGGGGGTAAAGAGCCCACGGCAGCCTTGGCTCCCTTTTTCTTCCTCGTGGCGGTAGCGCCACTGGGCTTCCCACCCGCTCTGTGCCCCGCGGGCCTCCCTGCAGCTGTACAGAGGCTGCAGTTTGGCGCCGCAAAGCACTGGGCCGCCTTGTGGCCGGGCTGGCCGCAGCGATAACACTCCTCGCTGCGGTCCGTTTCAGCGGTGCACCGCGCCCGGACATGCCCAATGTCCAGGGATCGGTAGCACCGCATAGCCCTGGGCTGCACCAGCTTGACCCTGGCCGCAACCCATCCCACCAACAGTCGCCCAGCACTGGCGACCTTATTCGCCGCCGCCACCGGACACCGCACCCAGATGAATCCGAGCCCGGAGGCCGGTAGAGCCCCTGGTCCAAACTGATAGCAGAGCCTGTACTATTGCAACCAGACATCTGATAAACATTAAATACATAGATATATAATATTATAGGTAATATTATACCCAGAAGGAAGAAATAATCGTCATCATCACACAACTATTTGTTCTGGGATGCAACCCACGACCTGTGGTTGAACAGTCAGGGTCACTAACCACTAGACCCCAATTTTCAAAAATAAAATGATTCTAGAATGGTTAAATATTAATTTTGTTTCAAACGGTTGATAAAAATAAATGATTGAAACGGTTTTATGATTATAACTTACAAAATTAAATACTTTTCTGAGATTATAACGATAAACACACTGACAATGAGTTTAATGTGAAACTTAATAAATATCTCAAGCAGTCATCACTTATTTTATTGGATATCATTAACCAGGTAACATCATTTATTATTTAAATACGTATTATATTTATAGAGCTATTGATCATAGTTTTACACGAGAATGCTAAAGGTTAAAAGGAAGGACATTAAACTCGTAGGTACTGAGTGTGTTTGACGTTATAATTACAAAACATTAAAGATTAATTTATCAATGATCGTTAAATAATGTTAAATTAGCATACTATTAAATGAGTAATATATGTATTTTATAATATTTTTGAATTCACAAATATTTATTTGAATATTTGTTTCATGTGCATTTTATTTTTAATATACTTTTTTATTAAAATAAATAAATTAAAAATGTATCAATTTAGAAACATATCTAAATTGATACATTTTTAATTATTAGATTACTTTAAGTATACGACTTTATATCCCGTACATCCCCGCTCAAGGAGTTATGTCGTCTTTTTTGTATTAATATATTCTTTATTTTAACAGGTATTAAGAACAAGCACGCATTTTTAGATCTTTTGCTATTGGGAGAAATAGAAGGACATAAGATTGACGACGAGAGTGTCCGCGAAGAAGTTGACACATTCATGTTTGAGGTACATTGTTAAAAATTATTATACTTGCAACTATGTTTGCAAAATATTATCAAGAATAATAGGTACAAGGAGAATGGGACACAGCACGAATTTAACTTTAAAATTTACGCAACATAACAACGTAAATGATGACAATAAATATGCGACATTATTGAACCATCTCAATAAAGTTTTTTCCATCACTGTCATGAATTTTCATAATTTCTATTCGTTGTTTGAATGGAAAAGTCCTTGCTTTAACCTTAAATCTGCCTGATGACAACTGCATAAAATCCGTGTTCCATATTTGAAAACGACGAAAATTATTCTAAATTCAAGTTACAATTGTTACAATCTGTGCCACCTGAGTATTTACATACGCTTTGTTAAGCACACGCTATACACGTATAAAGGTATCGCGATTCAAGACATCAATTCAGGATGGTAGGTTTAGATGTAGCTATAAAGGTACTGCTTTAAATACTACCACTTACACATTTATAAGGATTGCTTCATTTTTATTAGCGGGTTGGTAATGTACAAAATTGCTTTCCTATACATATTTTAAGGTGTGAATTAAAATCTCTCCTCCCATAATATATCAACGATTTTCATTATCCTCACCTATTGCAATATACTCATAACATAGTCCATCCTAAGATTATCTGAAAGTGATAACTATCTCTGATGAGACCGCCTATTATATATATTTTTATAGTAATTATTATTTATCATATCTATATCACCTTGACCAAATGATGTCTCTCTTTTTTCCAACTCCTCTTAATAATTTCCTGGATCAATTTGTTGCGCGATTTCAGGCTATTAGATGTCGCAGGATCTGCCTTATCCCAACCATTTTATTATAGATCTGCCATTACATAGAAGACGGTGAAACAACGAAAGCCTGGAAGACCGACTGTAATAATGTCAATTACAGGGATTTGTAATTTTTACTATCTTTAAGTCGAGTTATCTTGATAAAGTAACATTTTAGGATATTATATGAGGTGAATAAGTGGATAACATTTTGGTGAATCGATCCCTGTGATTGAATATTTATATTTTATACCTAGGAGATTGTATGGACCCCACAGTGTGCGTATCTGAATCGCACTGGACCAGTTATTTTTATGTTTATTTTATTTAATTATACCAGTCTGTGCAATTTTGGATAAATCTGTTTTTCTTTCTTAATTATTTCTATAACGTAGTTTGTTATATTCTATTTGATTTATAGGGTCACGATACCACAACTTCAGGCGTCGTGTACACTCTGTTCTGTCTATCAAAACATAGAAACATTCAAGAAAAAATATATGAAGAACTAAAAACTATTTTTGGAGATGACATGGATAGGGATCCAACATACCAGTAAGTATTACTTAGTTTAGAGAGTAAAATAGTATAAAAAAAATATAATGCATCAAATATCAATATTCTTAAAATCACTCAACTTACATACATTAATGAAAATCAACACTGTTTCAGCCCAAATAGAAGCACAATGACTTCATTAAATAAATTCACTGACGATATTAATACTTGTTTAGATCAACAAAGAATAGTAGTCATCATATATAGATTTTCCAAAAGCTTTCGATACCCTGAACCACCAGACACTGTTAAAGACAATGGAGGAATGTGGGCTTCGAGATCCAATTGATAAATGTTTCCGTGCATAGGTACTTAACTTAAAGCTAGCTAAGGTTTACAGTATGTGATGCACAAAGTAGAAGCTGTAAGATAAAATATCCACAGAACTGAGGTGTACCCACAGGCTCAGTATATGGTCCAATAGTAAACATCATGCATGTAAACAGAATGTGAAATGTTATATTTTATCTTGTTTACGTATTATACCATTGGAAATGTTATACGATATATCAAAACAATTGAGTTGTAAAATTGTGAACATAGAGCAAAAAGGTTGCCTTCAAACTGCCATGCAGTTTGGCAAAAATGTAAAGAGGTAAATATGTATTATAATTTCTGAGCGTCTCCGTGCTTCGGAGGGCACGTTAAGGTGTCGGTGTCGGTTGTAGCCATTCGGCAACAGTCGTTAAGCCGTGTCAGAAGCCTAAAGAACGGCTTGAACAACTCTGACACTAAGTATAGCGTTATCTAAAATTTTTGTCAGAACCAACATTATAAAATTAACTTAATCAATTTACTTATTCTATGTATCGTATATATTTTCCATATTTTTTTTACAAGTCTTTCTTTTGTCTAGTGAATTTCAAAAAATGAAATATTTGGAGTTGGTGCTTAAAGAATCGATGCGTCTGTTCCCTCCCGTGCCATTGATTGAACGGAAAGTCATGAGGGATTGCGGTAAGTTAATAATTGTGGTATTCAACAAGCACAGCTACAGTCGACGCGACGACGATGGATATATACACATCAACACTGTCTTGGGGTATTTTCGATTTACTAAATTTTCTCAAATTTTATTAAAAATAAATATATATAATTTTTATAAAGCCCATTTATCAAACTAAACTCCATAATACAAGAATACAATTTTTTTTGCGTAAACATATTTTTATTAAAAGAAAGAAATTACGTGAAATAATGTTAAAACTAACAAGGAGACGACCAGGAAACCTCGCCAAACACGTATTCTACGATCGGGATGGTAACTGAACCGGGACTCATCGGTGAAAAGCACTACAGACCACTAGTACCGGTATTCCCAGAGCAAATGTTCACGAGCCCACTCTAGTCATCGTCCACGATTTCCTCGGCGTAGTGCTGGAGTAAGAACCGGTCTGCAAGCATGAAGGTTAGCTTCATGCAGCCTTCTCCTCACAGTTTGGTCACTCACAAGCAACTGGTGCTCTGACTGAAGCCTCTGAACCCAATGTCTGAACTAACTGCATCGCTGTAAAATTTGGAAGCCTTCTCGCGGCAACTTGCAAAAATTGATCTTGTGGTTGAGTGGTTCTGCGCTTCCCACCTGGGTGTCTTTTAGCCACTTCACCAGTAGCACGATAACGTGACCATAACCTTGATATCACGTTTTGTTTTGTTCCAATCTACCCCTCCGTTGAGTAGCCCCAGCTTGGAGATGTTTAATGTTGCCGCTACATGATGCACACAATAACATTTACTAGAAATTAACCTATAACTTGTTATAAAACTAAAATTTGACACGAAAATAGCCAAAAGCTCATGTATGTATATGAAACCTTCGAACTTCGCTACCATTATGTCGCGTAAATCTTTTGTTATTAATTTATTTTTTCAAATTCCACTTTAGAATCGTTCAAAAAGGTTTATTCAAAAAAAAAAAAAATGATAAATGGCCAGTATTTTTTGAGTTTAAGACCCTATATAACTATGCTCTGTGGTTTAAGAAGTTTATACAAAATATCATTACTTAGACGGTGTTGATGTGTGTACCTACTTTCATTATCATGGCGAAGTGTTGTGACACTTTAATCATGAAAATTAACAGGGTGTACCTACGTTGTTTTATAGCTAATAGTTTTATGGAATTTCGTATTACTTTAAAAAATCTCATATTTTAGTTTCATAGAATAATCAATACACAGAATACTTACTTCGTAGATTTTTATATCATTGATTTTTGTTAACATAAAGTTTAATGTTAGAATAATCATATCATAGAATAACAAATCAAATATTCTTTATCATTATATTGTTTATTTAATATAAAACTTAAGAACAAACACACACCACATACTTAAGGACACCAATCTTCAACAACAATAGTGTATCTAGCGCTTGGCGGCCGCTGCCGCGGCATGCTCGTTTCCCTCGCTTGCCGTCGCGCTATTTGGTCAGTTCTAACCTAACCCAAATTATTTCCTTTCGGGCATTTGGATTTGGCGTACAGTATTAATAAACCGTAGGCGAATCGACCACTAGGTATTTCATAGATAGTTGACATGTCCAATATCTTAAAAGAACATTATGTTAATCGTTCGTTAGTTCGATTAATTTTAGTTTATTCAATATTACGTATATAAAACATTACTCGAGTTCACCTATATGCGTTCAAAGATGATCGTCTTGATCGAATTTTATAGCGTAAGCAAGATTATTAATATTGTAAATGTGACTGTTAGATATAAATGGTGGTGGTGGTTTAATATTCGTTATAAAATAATTCTACTGTTTGATAAGTTAGTTAAACAAATAAAAATTATAAAAAATTCATTAAATTATGTTTCTGTGAAATATGTTTCATTCTAGTATATTTTCTTTGAAATAATAATATTCGAAATAAAAGTACAAGGGCCAAATATTATATGAAACATTTTCTGGGAAACGAAATTGTATGAAATTTCTGTCTGCGAAACAAGGACCTTTTTATTTTTCGTTTGACTTGCCAATTCATATGACTCAGTATATTATTATGGTTAGTTATTTGGTATACCTAATAAAACATTTGGTCTAAGTTTTACTGACTAGATAGACCCACTCATAATTGTATTATTGAGGGAAAGCTGTGAAAGTAGTATGTCAATAATTGTAGACTGAATAATCAAATAAAATAAAAATATCTGCTCGTTACAAGATCACAGCAAATTAGACTTTAGGATTAAATATTGAAGAGTGAAGTACTTCAGACCTGGTTAAGATCATGTTAAATTTTAATATACTGTTCTACAATGTTAATTAAATATCCATATGAATTCCTCTCATGGTAACCGTATCATTTAGCAATATTGATTTAAATATTGTTATAAAATTATGTTTAATTAATTTCAGTGGCGGGAGACATGGTTCTAATTAAAGGTACTACAATACTTCTAAACATATACCAAATACAAAGGAATGCAGATTTATTCGACGATCCTTTAGAGTTCAAGCCGGAACGGTTTGAGGAGCCGTTGAAGAATCCATTCAGTTGGCTGGCATTCAGTGCGGGTCCAAGGAATTGTATAGGTGAGTTGGTTACTTTAGATACCGGCTGGTTCTTAAGATGACCGCTAAATGTCCAAGTTAAGGCACCGTTCATGTTAGTTTTTAAATTACAAAATTACAAAAACTAGGCTCACATTATGGTAATTAGAGAACTAGGATCTTGGTTAGATTTGCGTAGCACAGTCGGATAGCATGGAAAACGCGAATGATTGAGACTCACAGTCTCAAACATTCGCGTGGGACATTATTATTAATCGCAAGGGTGTATTCAATTTATTCCTTATTCTTTCTTTGTGTACATCTCTCGTCTGGGTTTTCCATGCTATCCGACTGTGCTACGCAAATCTAACCAAGATCCTAGTTCTCTAATTACTATAATGTGAGCCTAGTTTTAGTTATTAGCAAATTACTTAAATATTTCCATATTTTGTAAACGAAATTTGGTCAATAGTGATTTGATGCATGATTACTTCGCGTATGTACTAAGTAGGTAACTTACTTAGGTCCGTAAGCTGATATAGTTTCTAATCAAAATATGCTTTCTTATAATACGCATCTCATCTACAAAGGCCCCTCATTGACACCAGACATTTTGTTATTATGAGTCGGATCCTATACTGAATTTCAAACCCACAACTAAAAACAGTCCGAAGGCAATGACTGTCCGTATGTCTGTGACATCCTTACTCCCAAATCGATAGCCCGATATCAAAGCGATTACAATCTGAAAGTGAGCTTAATGGTGCTGAGATTAGTTTTATGGCAATCATAATTTAAATGGTAATTCTAAATTATCAAATTTAAATCACAGATCTTGTTATTCTGCAATCTGTTTTTAGAATTAAATATTATAGTTAACTTGTTATACAATAATCCCTGTTCTGACAATTTATATAAGGTTTTCGAAGTAGTATGTAATGTAAATAATTAAGCGCTTACAAAGTTAAGGATATGTATGTTTTGGATGGTTGGCTAATTTTATTATTTCTTATTTATCAGGTCAAAAATTCGCAATGATGGAGCTAAAAGTGACTATCTCAGAGATTATCAAGCATTTCATCGTGTTACCTTCGGACCAAGAACCAGAATTGAGTGCGGATCTAGTGCTCAGATCGAAGAACGGAGTCCATATTAAACTAAGGCCAAGACATTGAATTTGATTAATAAAGGGCTTAGACACGTCATGAACTGCCATACGAACGGTCTCTGGCTGTAAGTTTACTCTCACTAGGAAGACCTCGCAACCATACACTGCCAAGCCGATTAACGCATGTCCGTTAATTAGGAAATGCTTGGCAGTGTATGGTCTGGTGAAGCAGTGAAAGCCTCATAGGTAAAGGCCTCCTACGCACTATGCGGTTAGCCGGAATACGGTCAGCCGACAGCAATCAATATTGCCGACCGACTGCCGCAACACAGTGCGAATAAAACTAATTTCTCGTACAAATATCTGAGTACGGTCAGCCGTACAGCTGGCCGCATTGCGGCTAGCCGCATAAGAGGCCTTACTGCTTTCGTCATGTTAAAAAACACATCAGGATGCCGTGGTTAACACTTCTTGTTAAAGGCACACTTATTGCCCAGAAAGCGTCCGTTCATGACGTGAGTAATCATAAATAATTACTTAGTAACTAATACTTTTAATTGAGGCGTTTTTAATAAAGGTAATTGGGTTGATATAAATTTGGTACGGTCAAAACAGAAGCTTACGAATACTTAACTTTTATCGTTATTTATTATTTTAGAACTTACGAAATAATTTCATATCAACTTACTAGTTAGATTTCATACTAAACTTGTTAGTAATAGTTGGTTCTTCTCATTACAGTTATCTTTAACGCTTTGTTCCGATTTTTAGCATTCTTTTTTTCTTAGAGACAATTTTCCTTTTGATTTCTCTTTATCTGAAAACCACATTTTAAAGACTGCGCTATTAAAAAAAAGCCGTGATTTTAAAGACACGCTGTAATGATTTGATTAGAACATCTTATCTCATACATTATATATATTCTGTTGTATTTTTGTTATATTTAATAAATAAATATCTTGGGACAACTAACACACTGCCATCTGATACCAAACTAAGCAGAGGCTGTACAGTGGCAACCAGACAACTATAAACATACTTATATATTTCTAAATGTTTACATAATTATATATATATTACACCCAGACTCCGAACAACATCGTGCCCATCGCACAAAATTTTGTCTTTGGTGGGATCGAACCCACGACCTTTAGCTTAGCAGTCAGGGTTACTACCCACTAGATCAACAGGCCATTTAGAATGGATTGTAATATAAGGAATAAATTATTGTAAGCATGGATATGCATTTAATTATGTATTTCGCTATTAATTACACTAAGAATATTAAATTTCGGTTAAATTTTATATTGTTTTTAAGATCTGCTCTGATTACGTCAAATATTATGCACGGTAAAACTCTAATGAGTTTATGTTTGCATCATTTTCTGTATGTATACAATGTATATTTTAATTAAAAAATAATGCCTGTCTTACAAGTATTTGTATACCTATTCTGTGTAAATATTTCAAATAGTATATGTATAAGGATACTTCGTAACTTCTTAACCTAAATTCGAATGTCTACTTAATATACATGGTGTCCAAAAAGAGTATCGGGTATTTGTTTCGGTGCTGAAGTTGATTCGGAGCGGCGGGGGGGCGCGGGGAGGGGATTGTTAAGTCTGCCATTTTGTGCAATTTTAGTTGCAATGGAGCAGTACCAAGGACGCATCGCGCATTTTGCGTATGAGCTTATCATCGTAACGGTGATTCAATAGTGACTGCTCAACGTTGTTCAATGACGAAGCCAACTTTCACCTGAATGGTCATGTTAATAAGAAGAATTGTCGATACTGGGCAGTGGAGAATCCGAGGCGAAAACTTGAGCGACTTCTGCACAGCCCAAAAGTCGTTGTGTCCGGACCAATTATGCCTTTAGCAGACTGCTAATTTTCATGAAGATCGACGAGGCCGAGCGCCCAATGTGAATAGTGAGCGTTATTGCGATATGCTGCGAAACTTTTTGAGCACAAAGTTGCAGGAGTTACAAGGTTTGAATTCAAGATCGTGGTCCAATAAGACGGGGCCACTTGTCATACATCAAATCAATCAATTGAAGCTGTTTATGAATTATTCCCTAATAAGGTCATTTCACGTAGAGGTAACATCAACTGGCCTCCCAGAAGTCCCAATTTAAACCCACTTGACTATTTCCTATGGGGATACCTTAAAAGTAAGGTCTATGAGAATAATCCGACGAACCTAACGCAATTGAAACAAAACATCAGGTCAGAAATGGCAGCACTATCGAGAGCTATGTGTCAGCGGGTTATCACCAATTTTCGTTCCAGATTAGAAGAGTGCCAGCAGCGTAACGGTTACCATTTGGATAACATTATCTTTTCCAAATAATAAAAATTTTCCATTTTGTATTCTAATAATGAACAATAAAAAAATACTTCATCACTAGTCGTTTTTTTTTATTGCATAAACAAATACCCGATACTCTTTCTGGACACCTTGTATATATACGATCCATTCGATATTCCTTAACGCAATTAAGACGCCCACTTAAGTTTATACAATTCAGTTTAAAGATATCAGAAATCTTGTTTTCAGTTTAGCTAAAAGTGATAAATGAAATCATAGTTAATTATAAAAATATGATTTAAGAAGGTTTATACAAAGTTACTTCTGTTGTTGCCGTGACGAGGGGTCATATATCTATGAATTAAAAATGATTATATCAATTAAAATGTATCATTCCTTTTCGGTAAAAGAAGACACTTTCGGCATACATCTGTGGTTAAACCCAATGTTTGTGCCCTTTACATGTTTCTTGACATGATAGCGCATAGTTACTCAATAGAACAATGTATCAGTGTGCATGAGTTTTTTTATTTTCTTATGTCTTATGGCTTTCACTGCTTGTTTTGAGGTGAGTATGAGCTTAAACCACCTAACAAATAAGACTACACAAAAATGCAAAAGTTTTGTGAGTATGGATGTATACATGTTTGTTACTATTTACGCAAAAACTACGGAAGGGATTTTGATCAAACTTTGTAGTAATATACCTTGTATATCCAAAGGACATAGGCTATATTTTTTATGGATTAGCGCGGGTGAAACGGGGCACAGTTAATAATTGGTACAAATATTTATTAAAACATTATTTCTCACTTTGACACTCTAATTTCATGGTGTCAAAGTGAAAAATAATGTTTTAATAAATAGCAAAAGATATGTGTAGTTACTTACGTCGTTTACAGTTTGAGATAAATTTTGCAGATCCAAACTTAGGGTGTTCGTATTCCACCTTGAAGAGCACAATTTTTACGTGCAGAGTGCGCGCGTTTGCACGGTGCTGTTTCATTTAAAGGAGTTATTAGTCTTATAGTAAAAAAAAGTTGTCTGGACAAGCCATGTGCTTAGACCCTTATATTTAATTGTCTAAATTGAAAGAAATTCAAAAAAATCTTTATTTGTAGCGGGAAATTTATTTCGAATTTTAAATAGGTCCATAGTATGTTTATTTCACAAGCGACAAATTATATATTTACCTGTTTGTTCACCTGGTAAATTATATATTTACTATGTGAAAAAACAGTTGACTCACTCAGTATATTGAAGCTATAATACGTGTGGATATTGAGAAAATTTCAATGATCTGTTTTTTTACCTGGTAAATAAATTATTTACCAGGTGAACAAATAGGTGACAAATAGTGATGTGGGTGTATATTGGAACAAAAGCCAAATACGAGTGGATTTCGAGAAAATGCCAATGAGGATGCCAAGGATGTCTTAGTTATGATGCATACAAGATTACAGTCCCGAAACATAAAGGGGATGTATTGATGCGAGACGACTTTTGGCGGGAAGGTATATGGCATCGTAAATGTATACTACTAAACTGCTATTCTAATTTTAGGGTTCCGTAGCCAAATGGCAAAAAACGAAACCCTTATTGATTTTTTCCGTAGCCACTTTTTTCCGAAACTATAAGAGCTGAGGTTGAGGTCATGTATGAGGATATTTCTAGAGCCATACATACCTCGAACTCTTATTTCACTGTGGTCATGGGGGACTTTAACGCGAAGCTGGGTAAACGATTCGGGAATGAGCTGAAAGTGGGGCAATTTGGAACTGGAGACCGGAATCCCCGGGGCCAAATGTTGGCCGACTTCATGGAGAAGGAGGGACTCTTTATGATGAACTCCTTTTTCAAGAAGTCGGAAAACCGCAAATGGACCTGGGTAAGCCCCGATGGTAAAACAAAAAACGAGATAGACTTTATCTTGTCGACGAGTAGACAGGTGTTCAATGACGTCTCAGTGATCAATACGGTTAAAACCGGGAGCGATCACAGACTTGTGAGAGGCTCATTGAACCTAAATGTCAAGCTCCAGAGGTCCCGACTAATAAAGTCTACGCTCCGACCTTTACCCATCCACATCCAAAACCCTGAACCCTTTCAGCTCGAACTGCAAAACCGTTTCGAATGCCTAGCAGATTGCGAGGAAGTGGACTCATACCATGACAGGCTCGTAGAAGCTGTCCATACGGCTGGGTCTAAGGTCTTCAAGGCCCACCGTACAAACAGAACCAAAAAGATCTCTGACTATACCCTGCAGCTTATGGACGAAAGACGGAAAATGGTTCTGACATCCTCTGATGATGCTACCAGATACCGGCAGCTCAACAGACAGATCTCAAAGTCTTTGACACGCGACACGCGCCAATTTAATACAAATTGTATTAAAGAAGCCATTGAGCGGAATAAAGGCTCTAAAGTGTTTGCAAGAGAACTGTCTGTTGGACAGAGCCAACTGACGAAGCTGAAGACTGAGGATGGCAGAATCGTCACGTCTAAACCTGAGTTGCTGGGAGAGATCGAGAGGTTCTATGGACAGCTGTATGCGAAAACCCAGTCACCTGTCGATAGTTGTGCCTCAGATCCCAGAGCACGACTAACCCAACACTTCACCGACGACATCCCGGACGTCAGCCTGTGCGAGCTTAGAATGGCTCTCGAACAGCTTAAGAACAACAAGGCGCCTGGTGATGATGGAATTACGGCAGAGCTTCTGAAGGCGGGTGGTACACCAATCCTACGGGCCCTTCAGAAGTTATTTAACTCCGTCATACTAGAAGGTCAAACGCCAAAAGCATGGCACAGGGGTGTGGTGGTGCTTTTCTTCAAAAAGGGCGATAAAACCCTCTTGAAGAATTACAGACTCATCACACTGCTGAGCCATGTTTACAAGTTGTTTTCGAGGGTCATTACGAATCGTCTCGCACGCAGGTTTGACGACTTCCAGCCTCCCGAACAAGCCGGTTTCCGTAAAGGCTTTAGTACCATAGACCACATACATACGCTGCGGCAGGTTATACAGAAGACCGAAGAGTATAACCAGCCATTATGCTTAGCGTTTGTGGACTATGAGAAAGCCTTCGATTCGATCGAAACTTGGGCCGTACTGAGGTCTCTCCAAAGGTGCCAAATCGACTACCGGTATATCGAGGTGTTAAAGTGTTGGTACGAAAACGCCACTATGTCAGTGCGACTCCAGGACCAGAACTCGAAACCTATCCACTTGCAGCGAGGTGTGAGACAGGGAGATGTTATATCTCCGAAACTGTTCACCGCTGCATTGGAAGATGTCTTCAAGCTTCTGGACTGGAAAGGCTTTGGCATCAATGTCAATGGCGAGTACATCACCCACCTTCGATTTGCCGACGATATAGTAGTCATGGCTGAGACCCTTGACGACCTCGGTACAATGCTCGATGGCCTCAGCAGAGTCTCTCAACAAGTGGGTCTGAAAATGAACATGGATAAGACGAAAATTATGTCAAACATCCATGTTGCACCCACTCTAGTTAAGGTTGGAGACTCTGCACTCGAAGTTGTAGAGAACTATATTTACCTAGGACAGACCATCCAACTAGGTAGGTCCAACTTCGAGAAGGAGGTCAATCGTAGAATCCAATTCGGCTGGGCAGCGTTCGGGAAGCTACGTAATATCTTCTCGTCCCAAATACCGCAGTGTCTCAAGTCGAAAGTCTTCGACCAGTGTGTGTTGCCAGTGATGACTTACGGAACAGAGACGTGGTCGCTAACTATGGGCCTTATCAGGCGGCTCAAGGTCACCCAAAGAGCAATGGAAAGGGCTATGCTTGGAGTTTCCCTGCGAGATCGAATCAGAAATGATGAGATCCGCAGGCGAACCAAAGTCACCGACATAGCCCTAAGAATTGCCAAGCTGAAGTGGCAGTGGGCAGGGCACATAGCTCGTAGAGCCGACGGCCGCTGGGGCAGAAAGGTTCTCGAGTGGCGACCACGAACCGGAAGACGCAGCGTGGGCAGGCCCCCTACAAGATGGACCGATGATCTTGTGCGGGTCGCTGGAAAACGCTGGATGCGGATAGCGCAAGACCGGCAATTGTGGAGATCCTTGAGGGAGGCCTTTGTCCAGCAGTGGACGTCTTTCGGCTGATATGATGATTAAGAGCTGTCCTGTTGAAACTTGGTAAGTAGATGTATTCTGTGAACCGCATTAAGATTTTCACACAAAAATAGAAAAAGAACAATAATTTTGGGGGTTCCCCATACATAGAACTGAAACTCAATAATTTTTTTTCGTCGTATCCATTATGTGGGGTATCTATGGATGTCTTCAAAAATGATATTGAGGTTTCTAATTTTTTTTTTTGTAAACTGAATAGTTTGCGCGAGACACACTTCCAAAGTGGTAAAATGAGTGTCCCCCCCCTGTAACTTCTAAAATAAGAGTATGATAAAACTAAAAGAATATATGATGTACATTACCATGCAAACATCCACCGAAAATTGGTTTGAACGAGATCTAGTAAGTAGTCTTTTAATACGTCATAATTCGTAAACCGCAATTTACCTTTCATTTAATCAACTGAAATACTTGCTGCTACGGAACCCTTCATAGGCGAGTCCGACTCGCACTTGGCCAGTTTTTTCCATTTGCAGCCTTTATTTTCTCTAAGCAATAATAGTTTATCTTATTTTCCCTACAAAGCGACTTCTGATTTTCTTTTATCTGCACTGTCCCTTCCCCCAACTTTCATAATTTGTGCTACTACTTTGGACGTAGGTTCTAAAACAGGTTGGACATCCGGTACGGCCATAATAATATTTTTATATCCGTAATATAGACGGGTTGGCTTCGCTTAAATAAAATTGGGCTATTAAAGCTTATACCTATACTTACTGCTTAAGCTTTACATTAATATATTGACCTAAAGGTATATAAATAAAGTTGCAAAAAGGCTCGTTTTATATAAAAACAATTTAAATTGCTTTTGCCTACAAGTGTGGTGCAGACAGTCTCCTCGCCAATTCGTGTCGCGGGTACAAGTACCGCGCCGGACAACTATTAGTGTGACCCATAAATAGTTGTTTTGAGTCTGGATGTCATTTTTGCCCGTCTTTTATATGTTTGTAAAGGACCCCGCAACACAGGGAATAGATTCCCTAATACGGTCGTTGTCATTAAAAAAAATATAGTCTAAGCGGTAATTATTCATACAATACAACACGGATGAAGTCGTGGGTACCGTGGGGTAGGACCTACAGTCATACTACCCATAACAAAAGCAATTCATAACAAGAATTTTGTTTTCCATTCGTTGACAGAAACAAGTTGATGAGATCTTATCGCCAGGCTGAGAGTACCAATATAAAATGGACACTTAAAACTGTTCGTTAGTTTGAACTTTTTTACACATAGCCTGGACGTATCTGATGATGGACATCGAATACTAGCATTTGTTTGTTTCGTTTGTATGTCGTAAATCTGACAGAGTTTGACTCGCACCCAAAGTGCTCTTTACCGTCGAGAGAAAATAGTCATTAAAAGCGTTTTTTTAAATTAAATTATGGTGAAAATCGCCACCTTTTTTTTACGGTTTATTTATTACGGTTCATGATATACAGCTAGCTAACACTTTCATTGGCATCCTTCATGTATATACGGAACCAAATAATAAAGCCAGTAGTCTAATATTGTTTAAAATAACACGAAAATATGTAAAAAAAAATTATCATAATCAAGGGAGAAATGACGTAATGTACACACGGCTACATATCAAGCTATATATTTCCAATATAAGCTGACCTCTCATTGTATGGAAATCCTATACAACGAGAGATCAGCTTATACTGGAAATGTATAGCTTGACATGTAGCCGTGTGTTCATACAACACGCATACTAGAAAACAAGCACACAGTCGGCTTGATAACGACCTCATTTTTAAAGTCTGCTAAAACGACTTAGTTTCGTTGAAAAACTTGTTGATGTCGCTAGTAGTTGTTGGTACTGCCTCGTTGGTCTAGCGGTAACGTGTTCACCCGCAGAGAACGAGGTCCTGGGTTCAAATCCCGGGTCGGGCCAAAAGTGATTTTATGACTTTTCTGTAATAAGAAAAATTTCTCAGCATCAGCCCGAAGTCTGGGAGTTGGTGGTATTATACCCCAGTGCCTCGGGGAGCACGTAAAGCCGTCGGTCCTGTGCCTGACCTCTTTCCGGTCGTGTCGCGTCGGACGTCCCACCGGATCATGGAATAGAAAGTGCTCCTGTGTTTGCGCACACACTTTAGCACTATAATATGTCCCGTGCAGATGGCTAATCTCTATTGAGACTGGCCGCCGTGGGCAAAATTCGGCTAGGAGTACATTAGTTGTTGGTAACCGACATGGGATGTGAGATAGTAGAGTCAATTTGAAATACAACCAACCTCACAAATTTAACGAGCTGCAACTTTAGATAATCCCCAAAGTTAATTATAACTACGAACATTTTAAATACAAAATGTCATTCAGCAGTCGCCTTAATCCAACAATGTTTCCACATAAAGCGCTTACCCAAAAGTTGGGATACGTTGTTATGAAATCCAACAGAATATTTGGGAATATTTCATAGTTTCAAGCCGAACTGTAGTTTTATTAAAGTTGAACTTGGTTAGGATTATTTGGGCTTCTAACGGTTGGTATTAAATTTTAATGCAGATGTAGTTATTCAAGCTTAAAATACAACTAGCGTTAGGTTATAAGATAAGATAAGATAACTCTTTATTGTACACCAAAACATTACAGGATACAAGAATACCATAACATACATTTAAAATGGTACAATTGGCGGCCTTATCACTAAATGTGATCACTTCCAGGCAACCTAGGCAGGGATTGGAGTATGGAGTAACAGAGATAGGGTAGTTGTCAGTGAACATAAGTATAGAAATGATACGCACTGGTATCATTACAAAAAACAGAGAGTTTTCTACGTCATATAAGATAAATTACATATATATTAAATATTAACCTACATACTAAATTATATACACGCATATATATATTTATTTCATAAATAAATAAATACATACATAAAATTCTTATCATAAAACAAAACTATAGTAGGAGCTGTTGCTGAAGTTCCATAAACTACTCGAGAGTCAATTATTTCGTACCTTTTTGTAGCGACAAGTAGTGATCTTTTACTAGTTATAAACAGTTACCAGAGCAGCATACCAGCATTCCCGGGGCTCCCCCCATCAGGCGTCAAGAGAAGTCCACGGCAGGTAGTTTTAGTCGGTGCGAGTCCGACATATTCACCCGTAGACACTTTGCGGGTGGCATGCGTAGGCATTCCCCCTGCTTTATCAAAAAATAAGTTATATACGGTTATTATTGTTGGCACAACTAAAATAATAATAATAAAATTCAAATGTATCAACGAAGTATTGATAAGCGGCTGGTGGTATGTAGCTTTAAGGTATTAACTAACAATAGTGTTTAAGTTTATAAATTATTTACTTACAAAAATGGATTCTAATGATCTGAAATAAATTATTACTATTATAATATTGTTCACGAGAAAATAAGAGTTGTTATTTAGAAAAGAAGGGTGTGCTATCTCTATGTGTATGCCTATTTGCCACATCCTAGGACCCCTTAAAACGTAAACCCCTTTTCAATAGGTACATTCTATTTTTCTGCCAGTTAGTATAATGAAAATAGATTTTTATGGAAAATAGTTTATGAACATATTGATTAAATTAGCGTTCTGGTACCTGTAAGTAACTACCTTTACAGTAGTTACCTCAGTAACAGCTTGAACAGAGGGTTCAGGCCTCTATAGTGCAGTAAAGCAGTGAAAAGAAATTGTAGAAGTTCGATAAAAATTATAGCTCTGTAGTGAACATAACGGCTTTATAAGGTCCATTAATTCGGGAGTTATAGCAGGGGTAGGTATACGATGGTAGTTATATTCTGGAACATTATTCACACATGGCCATCTGATTTCAAACTAAACAGAGATTGTACTATTGAAACTATAACTGATATACTACATAAACTACTTATCTGTTGTAAATACATACTTGTATAGATAATTACAACCAGATTCAGGAAACACAGGCACATTCATGCACACAAATATCTGTTCAGGGTGGGAATCGAACCCACGACACCGACAACACCAACCGGCCTGTCAGCCGGGCAGTTATGGCGGTACCGATACGATTATTTTTGCCACTAAATAAATGTATTTTATTAACCTATGTATATCAAAAAAGTGCTATATGTAGGTGCAGTGGGTGCGGGTTGAATAAAGATGTAGACATGTTCATACACAAGTAAGATATTGTACCCACATTTCACCCCGTTTGACGTACGTATTCAAAATGAAACTCAAAATGTTGCTTCTAAAAACTTTGGCAGATATCGACCTACTTTAACTTAGTACGTTAGCTTGGTTTATGTACAAAGTGGGCTATAAAATGGCATTGCTTGAGATATGGAAGCCTGTACCTCGGGTGAAATCCTCATAATGTTAGAATTTAGTTAGAACAAATAAAACAGGGAACTTGAATTGCTTGGAAGTGTGAAATTCTGATAAAGTTACTCTTAAGTCAAAACAAAAGTGGCTTTACTTAAAATATGTATAAGTACAAAATGTAATGCAAAAAAGCAGGTTTATATAAAAGTTATATATTTGTAACAAGTGACCATGTTGTAAAAGATTTCAAGAGTATTAAAATGAGGAATTATACAAAAAACATTGCTTAATGTTTCCAGCCAACTTTAATTGCTGTATAAGTAATACATACATAGACTCACGCCTGTTTCCCAGAGGGGTAGGCAGAGACAACGGATTTCCATTTGTCACGATCTTTGCACACGTCTTTTGCCTCGATTACTGTCATTATATTCTTCATACATGCTCGCCGGTTTAAGGTACTTCTGACCTGTCCTTTCTTGAGAACGTCTCCGATTTGGTCAGAGAATGTTCGACGAGGTCTTCCCCTTCCGGTTGTATAAGTAATAATAATAATAAATCGTTTATCGTAATAGTTTTCGCACCATAGTATATAGTAATACAGTTGAAGAAGGTACACATATTTTTTTTCCCAACAATAAGTGAGTACCATAGACACATAATATAGACAGAGCCATTCAAACAGACAATAAAATATATGTAAAATATAAAATAATATAAACAACAACAACATTAAACTAGTTAATTTATTATTCAAATTTCAGAGGTCATTGCCCTTTGTTGACACTACGAAGTATTGTATGCATATTCTATGGTATTATACGGCTTTAGCATATGTAACTATGTATATAGTAGGTAGTTATATGACCTAAAAAAAAAAAAACTTGTGTGTACTTATGTACACGCGTTAGAAGTTATACTTCTTAATATACAACTTGAACATAGTTATCAATTTTCATACCACCTAGAACTAACGTCATGCTGTTATTTTTAAGATGTGCGCGCATCGTGCGCGCACATCGTAAAAATTTACTCTCATACCACCTAAAACTAATTTCATGCTGTTAAATTTTTTGGTGTCGGTGTGCGCGCGCATCGTAAAAATTCACTCTCATCATTTTTCTCCATCGCGCCAAAAGAAGTATAACTTCAATTACATAACAATTCTCGCAATTCTCCTCGCTATTTAAAGAAACCAAATCACTACATATCGAGAGTAAGGATTACAGAGAATCCACATGTTGCAATATTATCAAGAATTTCTGCAAACCGGCGCTACATCCACTCACTATGCAATCCAAAGGAGAACTCTTTATATATTGATTGAAGTCATCCGGCGAACTCATAATTATTCGAACCAAACATGGAATTCTGAATTATATTTGTTTTTATCGCTAGCAAACCTAACTAACTATTTAGCAAATGTCCCATATACGAGGCTGAGGCTTCACGTCTTGGCCATATTTAAAATAAAATAAATTTCACATTAAAACTGCGCTGACAAAATAGAAGTATTGAAACGGACTATCCAGTGAACGCATACTATTAGGTAAAAGTGGAATCAATGCGGAATGGCGACTAGCCATCTGCGCCGGATTTGCGCCTGCGCAGGAACAGGTGCATTCCTTTTTCTCATGACCCAACCCAACAGGACGCCAGGAAAGAGATCATAACCTTTAACTTTCAGGCTCCGGGCTGATACTGAGAATTGCTGGCAGTGGAAAAGTAGATTGTATCATAAGGGATCAAAATAATATTTATACGGCTATGGCGCTTTTTAAAATCCAGAGCAAAGTGAGGGATTCTAGAATGAATCCCGAGCATAGCGAGTGATTCTTTAGTAGAATCCTAAACGAAGCGAGGGATTCAAAGTACGCCCGAGCCAAAAATATACTTTGCACCCGAATGATACACTATAATTTTCATCACCATTTATCCAAAAATAAAATTATTTATTGTAATATTATTATTTAAGAAAACATAGAGTACAAACTAAATTGAAATAAAATAGTATCTAATAATAAAACAATTAAAAACTTATATTTACATTTGAGACATTTTCGCAATTATGAAAATGTACAGTCCCGCAAACTTTTCTGACCCGGTGGCAGCGTCGCTGTTATCGCATTTAGTGTTGCTAGTAAATATTTTTTGCAATAAAGTGGGTAAAAATAATATGCACATTGTAACGTAAATGTTACTTCACTAAAAAGCAAACAAATACTGTCATTACTAATCTTTATAACATCTTTATATTTTTATACAATAATTATGATCATTTACAAATGTAAATGTATGCTAAGTGTTCTCTAACGGAGATGCTCCAGGTATTATTATGTGACCGGAATGGTTTAATTCAGAAGCCATTTCATCATCATCATTATCGCAATCACTGCTTTCACTTTCACTATCACTACCATGAATGATGAAAGGCTCGTCTAAGTATCCATCCCTTTTTCGATACACATTTTCAATATTTTTGTACATTATTGCAATGCTTTTGCCATTCATTGACTATTATTTTATCAAAAGCTTCTGCATTGAATGATAGGATTTCAGAATTCTATCTACCATGCTCTTTTTCTTTCACAAGTTTTCTTACACATCACTCCCAGACACCTACAAAGGAAACAGCAAAAATTAAATAAATAATGAATATTTTAAAATATGTATTTTAATTTAAAGAGCGAGGGGGAATTTCGTATTTTTTCAGAAGCTGACAACACTAACCTGTAGCAGCAGCTACGCATTCATACAACTTATTGAAGGCTATAATTGGTGCCTGAAGGCGTTATTCTTCCTTCATATAATTCAATACTTGTAATATAACGTTCCCCGCATCAATTTTTAAAGCTTTCGGCATTTTTCACAATTAAAAACCACAAAGAGAAAAATAAATACGCGCAACAAACAATCAATGGCAGGAATGTCATTGATTGACATTTCAAACTGGCGTCATTAGTTCTACTTTTGGCCACCGGGCCAGATAAGTTTGTAGCACAGTATTGTTACAGCTTTATTAGGAAACTGTCAAAATGAAAATTGACGAATACGCGGGCTGTTTATTTCGCGAGTTTTTAATTTGATATCTTTTTTTTATTCAGCCGGCAACGCGACTATGGGCCGTCGTACCAGTCAGTCTTTATTCAAACAATATTTGCGTCCGATTTCTTTGGCGCTGAAAACTAAGATTTCCAAATTCAAATATTGCGCAGCAAAGATAATTGCGGAGCACTTATAAAGAGGATTAAAAACTCATTACTGCCCGCTAAATGTTTATTATAGAAAACACCACCTTAGGATGCATTTAAAGGCGAACCAAATCGTCCTTTTCAAATATATGGAATGAAAAAAACTTAAACTGACATAACTAAGTAAAGTCATAGTATCTAGTTCGGTTACAGAATACTAAGTATAATAATAGTGTCCTCCTAGCCGAATTTCGGCCACGGCGGCCAGTCTCAATAGAGATTACATCTGCGCGGGTCATATTATACTGCGCAAACACAGGAGCACTTTCTATTCCATCACTCTCATGATCCGATGGGACGCCTAGCGACACGACCGGAAAGAGGTCAGGCACAGGACCGACGGCTTTACGTGCTCTCCGAGGCACGGGGGTATAATACCGCCAACTCCCAGACTTCGAGCTGATTCTGAGAAATTTTTGTTTTTACAGAAAACCCCAAAATCGTTTTGGCCCGACCTGGGATTTGAACCCAGGACCTCGTTCTTTGCGGGTGAACACGCTACTGCTAGACCAACGAAGTACTACGTACACGAAGTCGTACTAAGTATACGAAGTATTTAACCGTTGAAAGATCGTAAAAACATAAGGACCTCCTAAAATCATAAGAATCGCTTTATGACAACGATGGTAAAGTCTGCATAGCATCTGTAATGTGCTTCGGAAAACGCTTCGCTTTTTATGAGGCAGTAAATGAGACCTTATTTCTTGAGTACCCAGCTTAACTAGCTTCTGTAGGCGAGAGAGTGAAGTGCCAAAATATCCAAGATACTTTTAATGTCCTTTTTATTATTTGAAAGAGCATTTTACTTTTTAGAATTCCGTATCGAAATAGTAAAAAAAGTTTTATGATGCAGCTTAGTCCATCCGTCACAGCGGTGTATCTAACCGATTTGAAACCAGGCAACCAGGATTGAGACTTAGTATTTCAAAAAGAAAATAAAATAAATAATTTCGTTAGTTATAGTATATATTAGTTTATAGTCTTAATTATTTTATACTATTTTTGTTGGTTTTGAGGTCGGTGTTTTGTATCGAAATATTTTTAATTTTACTCTTTCTAGTGTCTATTTCTTATCTCAATCGATTTTTCTATTTTAATTTTAACATTTCAATGGCGTCTGACATCTTAAAACTGTTAATTTTCTTATGAATCCAAAAGTAATTATCTGATCTTAACAAAATCTACTTGTCACAACTTCGCAAGCATGTCCATTCATAAAAATAATAATCTAAATCTGTGAGTAATCGACATTTATACACCAAAAAAAACCACGTCGAATGATGACCCTAAATAACAACTATAGTTGAGCCAACACAGTATTTGGGATTTATTAAGAATCCTTCAGAAACAAACAGTTTTATTATTGACTAATAAAATACTTAACTTGAATTAAATCTAAAGAATATACGGAGAGTCTAATCTCAGTATAAAAATTGACAGTAAGGAAACTGTCGGTCGAAACAAACGGTCGAAACGACACACTCACACAAACATGCGCATCGACAAGACCCCTGTAGTGAGTGCCGCGTCAAAACGAGTGGCAGCCCAGCGTATAACGCCCGAAATTAATAAACGATCCTAATCCATTTTATGCTATCTACGATAGCAATTTCGATCCATTTGTCTATTAAACAGTGCCAATAAAGCATCCACAGATTGAAAAAGCAATCTTTCCGAACGAGCGATCTTTGGGAGGACGGATCATAGAAAAAGATAGGCCTCTGTACTAAAATGACAGGTTGCACGTGCCAATAACCAATCCATTAATTTTGACATAAGCTTAGATAGCCAAAACAATCTAAAGTTGCAATCCTAGAAATTCGGTGGATTGACAATTGGTTCTAAAGATAAAATTGGTGAAATACTTGGTAACTCAGGACACAATTATACCATTTAATGTAAGAAGAAATTTTTTTGCAATATTTATTTATTTATTTATTTATTAAGGTTAACCAACAATTGTTTACACATAAACATTTACAACTTAAACAGCTAGGGTGACAATTACAAGTGCAACAATTAATTACAGGTTAACACCACATGCACAAAAATAACGGCTTTATATAATGTTTTAACATTATTATAACTAATTATGGTACTACTAAGTGAAATTATACATACAAAAAATAAGTAATCAATTATTATCATTCAATAATTTACATAAAACAAAAAAAAAATGGTATGAGAATGTGTGATTAAAAGTTAATTGGTTAAATTAGGTTGATTAATATTTAAATTATGAATAAAATTTACATTATTATAAACAGATAACAAAATTACATATACAGAACAATAACATTAACAGAATTAAATTATAAGAATATAATATAAGTTAAAAATAAAAACAGGTTAAAAATAAAAACAGGTATAAAAATAAATTACATAGGATTATTTACAAAAGCTCGTAGGATCTTATTTATATTATCATGGTGTATATCAATAATGTCACTGCGGCCATTAATGATTTTGCACAATCTAGGTAAAGGAGAGTTCGCACCAAGCACAGATCTTCGAAGTGGCGGACACAGGGGTGTTATCTTATTCCTAGGGTATCTAGAGGGCGCATGGAACCTAATAAGCTTTACTAGACTGGGGCAGTCAAACTTATTGCGCAACAGTTTGTAAAGAAATAATGCATCTGTTATATCTCTACGCATGGATAACGTTTGTATTTTGAAATGGCACAGACGAGCCTTGTAAGAGGGAAGTCGCTTCGATTTCCCCTCACTGAAGGCTAAATGCCATACAAAACGTTTCTGTACCCTTTCTAGACGCAACATGTGAGTGGCATAGTGAGGCCTCCACACAACACTGCAATAATCCATAACACTGCGTACAAGGCTGTTATACAAGATTATTTTGGTGCTACTTTTCCGAAAGCCTTTAGTATTACGAAGTAGGAACCCTAACATTTTTGACGACTTCTTAATAATATTTTCAATATGGGGCACGAAAGTGACCTTTTTGTCAAAGAGTACTCCTAGATCCCTCATTGTTTCGACTTCCCGGACTCTCTCCTGGTCTATGAAATATTCT
Organism: Pseudoips prasinana; assembly: GCA_951640165.1. Lineage (NCBI taxonomy): Eukaryota > Metazoa > Arthropoda > Insecta > Lepidoptera > Nolidae > Pseudoips > Pseudoips prasinana. The sequence goes on from OX621239.1 coordinate 16,156,405, forward strand.
GTGTCAATACAGTTAATTTTTCTCGTATATTTTACATGGTAACATTTATTTGGATTTAGTTGCATTTTATTATTGTGACACCATTTTACAACTTCGTTGAGATCATGTTGCAGAAGTTCGCAGTCTCGTTTTGACTCGATAACTCGTGCAAATTTCAAGTCATCCGCATACAGAAAAGGTTCGGAAAAACGAAAACACTCAGGGAGGTCATTAATGAACATAATAAATAGTATTGGAGCTAATTGAGATCCTTGGGGGGCGCCCGATGTTATTTTGTGTGTTGCCGATCGAAAACCATTTACAACTACAAAAAATTCGCGTTCAGTAAGATAGGATTTAAACCAACTTAATAGAGACCCTGTTATACCATATGCTGCTAGTTTATAAATCAGTATAGAATGGGACAATTTATCAAATGCCTTACTGAAGTCGGTATATACTACATCAAATTGTTTACCTGCATCCACAGCCTGTATTAAGGACTCCGTGAATGACACTAAATTTGTGGCAATAGATCTAGATGCTACAAAACCGTGCTGATTGTCATTAAGGTACAGTCTTAAATGTTGTTGAATGTGCGGACATACAAAAGATTCAAAAATTTTTGCGAATGTAGATAAAATTGAGATCGGCCTGTAGTTGCTTATGGTATTTTTTTTATCTGCCTTATGCACTGGGACTACCTTGGCGGCTTTCCATTCTGATGGAAAAGTTCCAGTAGCAAGCGATGCATTGTATATTAATAGTAATGGAGATACTAGGGCTGTGGCACAGTTAGAAATAAAGATAGGTGGGATACCATCCGGACCAGGTCCTTTATTAATGTTTACTGTTTTTAGTTTTTTTTGTAAACAGTCGCGGTCAATCACTGGAGTAATCAAGCCCTCACTAGTATTATACAGTGCTTGGAGGTACTTTGTATGGCAGTTGATTTCGGTATCTCTATCAGCCGTGTACACGGTTGCAAAATGATTAGCGAATAGGTCACAGATTTCGGAACCACCTGATGTAACAATCCGCCCATCAGTCATTGCCAGGGGGTAGTCACTAGAGCCACCGCGTTTCGCTTTTATGTAACTCTAGTGAAGTTTGGGATTATGTTTCATATCATTTTCAATTCTATTAATATAGTTATTATATAAATTCATGGCCAGTTTATCACACCGCTTGGAAAGCAGTTTCAATTCAATTCCATCTAAAGGATTTTCATATTTCTTGTAACGCATTCTCAGCCTGTTTTTTTCTTTTAGTGATTTTATTAATGCTTTATCAAACCACGGCGGATAGCAACTATTGTTTGGTTTCCGATTAGGTACGAATTTACCAATAGCATCACGCAGACATTTGTAGAAAATTGCGACCATGTCATTCACATCACGAGTATTTTGAAAAAGTTCATTCCAGTTTAGTTTATTTAGGTAAATAATAATTTCCGGGTAATTAGCCTTATAAAAGTTAGGTGTCGAGTCCATGCTATATGGTAGGTTACAATTTTTTTGCAAAGACATAGTTAGTTCAAGGGGGGGATGCAATTTATCGACAGCTACCAGAGAGTTGCTAGACTCGTTTACCAAACAAGTTGGCTCTGTTGATACGACCAGATCCAGTATTCGGCCAGAAAAGTTTTTTACATGATTATGCTGTGATAGTTGGTTTACATTAATAAAATCCAAGAGGTTTTGACAAGTGTTAGGTAAAGAATCATTTGCGGCGGATTTATCCCAATTCAATTTACTCAGATTAAAATCACCAATTATGTAACAAGGCATGTCTGTTGAGTCAAGCACTCTGTTGCAGCTATCAACAAAATGATCCAATGTGGCGAGGCATACTGGTGGTGGAACATAGACGGCACAAAGAGCAACTTGTCGTGATTTGTGAGAAATTGAGATGTCAAATGTGACCCAGAGGTCTTCACAATTACTTTGCCAGCGTTCGATACGTGCCGAATTAATTTTTTTGTTAATTGCTATCAAGACTCCTCCTCCATTTTTGTTTTGCTGAAACCCAGTTGTTTCTCTGTCCCGTCTATAAACTTCATACCGAACATCAAACAATTCACTATTCAATACATCACTGTTTAGCCAGGTTTCTGTTAATACTATAACATCATAATTCATATTGCACAGATTACAGTAAAAAATATTCGTTTTAGTCCGTAAGCCTCGACAATTTTGGTAATAAATTAATATTTCTTTGAATTTTATATAGTTTAACTCTAATGCATGCAATAGATTACAATAGTAATAACTACCAGTACTACGCATCAGTCATCACACAACCTTACTAAGACTAATCTTATTCCTAATTTGTATATAATCTGCGCCATCAGTTTTCCTCACAAATATTCTGCCATTTCTAACCCATACATATCTATAGTTCTTCTCTTTAGCTTTTATCCTCGCGGCTGCATGAAGAGCTCTATTTCCTGGGGATAAATGTTCAGCAACAAATACTGGAGATTTTGGTCCTGCGTATCCAAGATGTGAACAGTTCAACTTGTCTTGAGGGTTAGCTTTATTGAACTTAATGGTTGCTGCCAGTAGATGATCACGCATCCTTGGTGAGGCCAACTGGACGATTATAGACCGAGGGCGGTTACTTGATTGGTTAGCCTTAGCAATGCGAGTGCAGTGCAATATATCTCTTTCATTGATTTCGCAATTAACTACACTTGCAAGTTGAGTTACTATGTTGTAGACATTTTCATTTTTATTTTCCGGTATACATTGCAATTCTATGTTGTTTGACCTTGACTGTTGCTCCATATTAGCAAGTCTGTCGTTAAGGTCTTCTACAGTTACCTTAAGATTTGTGTTTTCTAATTCTAATTTGGTGATAATTTCCTTAGACAACTCATGTGCCTTCATAACGTCTTCAAACTTCCGATTCATGAAAGACATAGACTCAACAATATCTGCTATTTCCTTCTTAATTGGTGCCAGTTCTTTGCTAATCGTGTTAATAATAGTGTTATTAAACTTCGCCGACATCTCAGTTAATTCATGTTTCATTACTTCACTTATAATGGAACGCAGTTCGTCATTATCATTAGATGTGGAAGGAGGCGAAGGAGGTTCAGTGGCTTGTCTCTTCGAGCCTCTGGTCGTGGACACGTTACGAACTGGAGTTGAGTCGTCCCTGCCTAACTTTGGCGTTTTGTTCAAACATGATGGACACTTCCAGGTAGCCTTCTTATTAGGAGATTTAGTCAGGGATATACAAGCATAATGATAACACTTTGCACAAGTCGGGCACTTTATGGATTTCGCCTCTAAACCTGTTTCGCATTCATTAGTGCAACAACCCCATTGAACATTCTTGTCAGCCATAATAATTAGTATTTATTATTATAGGAAGCTAATAGTTAATATGAAATATTAATAAAAATAAAATGAAAATATATGCGAGTAAGTTGTCTTCTTAGAGGCAATCAATAATGGCCATCAAGTGCTGTCCCGTCTGTGTCGTCTAATCTTTAGCGCGAGCCGTACCTTGAGTCATCGGTCGCCGCTGCAAGCGATATTGACGGTTATGTGCACTGCCGAACCGTGCGAAATGCGTGCACTGCGCGTTAAGTGTCTTGTCATTCACTCAACGGCTCATTAGGTAACTTTTAAAACTTGTAACTGTTTCCACTTAATAATGTTCAAATTACACACTTAACTTCAGTTTTTTCAAGTTAATCACACATTACCAGTGTCACCGAGACACTGTGTCACTATTATTTGCTAATTGTCCGGGAGTTGTATTGTTTAACTGGTATTAAATCACGGAGTTAAAAAGAACGTATGTTGACCGTTTGAATGCCGGGGCAAAGATGTATACGTATACAATATATTAACGATAAGTCATCAATATATTTAAAAATAAATTTTCTTCTTAAATTAAATGGTATAATTGTATCCTGAGTTACCGAGTTCTGCATAAAACGGAACGCTGCAGAGGGAAAGGTACGCACCCCAATCTCTGGGCAAAAAATGGATGGATTGATATGTTTTATTATTGGCACGCAGGTAAAGATCAAGATAACGATAGAGCTAATCTAGAGATAGGACTGACTGAAAGATTGCGGATCGTTTATTAATTTCGGGCGTAAGTTTATCTCCGCAATCTTTTTAAAAATCCACGTGCGTATTGCGTAGCTGTTTGAACTCAAAACGGGAGATTTCGTATTTTAACCGTCCTGCTGAATCATAAAACAAATATGTTTTAGGGTCTGTTTCACAATGTCCAGATAAAGTGTCGGATAGCTAACTACCAAATAAACTGACAGATATAAATCTGGATAAAACACATTGCGTTTCACCACTTTATTTGCCAGATAGCTATTCGGCAGTTACTAATAGGAAGGTTTGGCAACGTCGCAGGTTGTCGTTCCGTCTTACGAAACAGACAACATATAAATACATTTCTTATGATAAACACACCTAAATATATCTTTTTACAATTTTTTTTATGGTTAGCATTTTCAGGTTTGCATAAATATTTTCAAATTTATCTTCTAACTATTATTTTATCAAATAAAAATACATACATAAATTATTTTTTTTTTGCGTGATATTAAACGTACGAAAGTCAAATAAATAGACGTCAAATCAGGGCCCCTTCACTCGGCCATACCTACGGTGATAATTACCTACACTTTCGCGCGCCTTGGCAGTGGCGTAGCCCAGAGGGCCGTCGCCGACCGCTCGCGCGCAGCGCCATACGCCACGGATTTAAAAGTACTGGCAGCTCTCTACTTAATACTATAAATATTGAACAACAAAAATGTCTCATCATCACAAATCTGGTGCTAGGTATTGTTCATTTGGATGTTTGTCGAAAAAAGGGGACAAGGTTTTATCAGTTTTTACATTACCTACAGTTGCGGAAAGGTTAGTTCAAATTATTATTTTAAATACGAAAGTAGGGATTTTGTAGGTGTTCATTATGTATAATTAGATTCCAAATAATGTGTTTTCAGTCGTATAGACTCTAGTTTTAACGTTTTTGTTGGCCAAGATAGTTTTTAAAAGAATTGGTATGAGTTTCAAACATGCAAGATAATTACGAGAGCAACTTGAAAATGTGATTTTTTGCTTGTTGAGATATCTTAACGATTTTGGTGTCAAATGAAAGATCTAGGTCTTAAACCATTTTATCCGTTTGAGTCATGCCAATCGGTCCACGCGTTTAGGAGATATTTATGAATTAGTATAGTAAAGTTCGTCGATCCAGCTTAAATAACCTAACAAAAATATCACATTTGTAAAAATTGACCGTGTAATTATACGGATCAAACATAAGATAGATTATGTGGTTAATAAGTAGATAGACGATGAATAGGTATCACAGTAACAGCGGCAAGCCGGCAACCCTACGCCAGGACACTCCGTGTCCGACAGCGACAGTGTAATGCGTTAGAAGAGAGCGGCAGCGTTTAGGTGAATATTGCGGTAGGCACTGATCCCGTATGCAAGCTGAATTGCACTTAGTTGCTTAGTAGCAGGAGTCGCTATTTCTATAAATTGTTCCGCGAAGAGCCGCTTCTGTACGTACCTAAGTACTTTTTATTCTGTGGTCAAATGTTAATGTCAACAAATGTTTGTTGCGGTGTTTCGGTGGTGTTTTTCTTAGCGGTGTCGGATTTATGTGCGGTTCACGATCAAATAATTCATCAATTTCGTCTTCAATAATATCAATTTTTACCATTTTATTCTAACAATAAACACCACCGAAATAAGCATCGAATGACATCTGTCAGATATCTTAGTTATCATCAGTTAACTTTGCTATCTGAAGCTTGATCTGGGCAATAGTGGCAGTTTATTTGCCAGTGAGCACTATTCATGGATTGTTAAACGCAAACGATGTCTTTATTCGATAGATAAGTTGCAAGTAGTTTATTCGGGACTTTACCTGGACATTGAGAAACTAAGGGCCTGTTTCTCAATGTCCAGGTAAAGTCCCGAATAAAAAATTATAATTGGAATCTACAGCATTAAAATCTTCAATAAATGTAAAATATTAAATTATTTCATCAACTAGGCTTAGTTACCTTACTGTCCACATTTATACTGTGGCCTAAGTGCACGAGTCTGATCCATATTTGGCTGGATTGATTTATTCTGAGATGCGGCTGTATACTTGTTTGCTTACTTTTCTTCTTCTATGAAATAAGATGCGAAGTAATTGCAAGTGCTCAATACATTTTACTTCATTTGAGAATTTTTTATTTAGTCATGGAAAGAAAAAGTTCATTTAAAGACCTTAATGTAATTAGGAATAGAGTTTTTACAAGACGAACTTCACAGGCATCCGTCAGGAACTGCACTCAGTCGAGGTACGAATTGCAAGGCGAGGGTTCCTTAGTTTCTTATAGATTTTAGTAACTGAAGCCTAACTGATAAAGTCAGTTTAAAAAACCGGCCAAGTGGGAGTAGAATATTCGGATGAAGGGTTCCGTACTATTATCTTTAAAAATGGTAAAAACCACGTTTTTGTATGAAGCCCCTTAAATATTTGTTTTATTTTATTTTAATTATTTATTTTTAAGTTGAATAAATTGCTAAGTATTCTTTGAATATTTCAAGCGTCTGCCCTGATGCTGTTATCAATATCGAGCAAGAAAATCACGTTTTTGGTCACTCATAGGAGCCCCCTTAAATATTTATTTTATTATGTAGCTGTATCTAGCTATCACGGTTCATGAGATACAGCCTCGTGGCGGACGGACAGACAGTGGCGTTTAAGTAATACGGTCCCGTTTTACCCTTTGGGTACGGAACCCTAAAAAAGTATATCCTTTCCAATTTCGCGTACATATTAAAAAAAATGTTCAATTTGGTAGTCATATAGCAATGTTATAGTCGCCTTTGTCTGTTCTGTTTTTGAATACAGTAATTATTTGTATTAAGCTACACGATTTCTCAGTTGTATAAGAGCTGATTTTACGATTTATACCGAACTGTTGTTTAAAATTAAATCTGTACATATATATGTAAGAGGAGGGGTGTCTTTATTGATAATACTGTCTTCATTTTCCATAGCTCTTTATTCGGTAATTTATTATACACAATGTGTGACACGTACTTGAATAAATTAATAATAATTTAAATAAAAGAAACAACAAATCAATAATAACTTTTCGTAATAATAACACCAGAGGTCCATCTAGCTCGAGTGTCGAACAACGAATGAATGCGGTTGTTTTTTTTTTTTTTTTTTTTTTTTTTAACATGACGCGTGCAGTTAGCCTTACGGCTTTTACTGCTTCACAGGGCAGTAGGGGTGAGCGTGGGCTCTAACCGGCCTAGCAAATATAGACTACAAACTAAGTACCCGCGCCGGAGGGCACCCCCTGTGGGGTTCGAACCTCGGCTCTGGGCGGATACTGACGGGGAGAGGGCAAGATCGTGGTTTTTAGGGAGTTTAGTGCAACTTTCGCTCTACGTTAATGACATGACGCGGCCCCCCGTCCGCGTTGAGGGGGGCTTTTTATCGGTACGATATGCAAACTAAGGGTCATGGAGGACGCTGGTGGTCGCGACGCGTTCGCGGTCGTACTCGCATCCGGCGAGTACGAAATATCGGTTGTGCAGTGTTGCGAGAGTCTCTAATCGATTTGAGAATGCGGTTGTCGTTCCGCACCTCTTTTATAGTAGTAGCGCCACGTGTTGTTTCACGATTCAAACCAAACAGATGTTGCATAAACAGATGTCGCAATCGGATGACTCGTACTTTTATTACGTTATAATTTTTGCGCCGATATATATAGGTATTTTTTACGGGACTTGTCCCTCCCTCTTACCCACCACAGCAACTCCTGTAAACCAGGATCAACAGTGGCACATACTGAAATGACACTGAGCGGTGAGGCTGAGGCATGTCCCGGGGAATCGCTTTTACTGTCTTGGATCCCGCAACGAGTATATGTAGGTATACTAACATATCTTACATTTGTACCAATGTATACATATCTAGTTATACCTCCTTGAATACTGAGCACTTGTTAACTAAGCAAGTTTGCTGTTGTACCCTTATCAAGTGTAGACAGTTTATTTGTACCAGCCGCTGGTTGGTTTATTTCAGAAATTCATATGTGATTCATCATTCAACGTTGTTTCTTCTCGTGTTTATTGTTTAGATTTTAATTAAACAAGTGGTGTAAAAATGTAAGTTACATGAGAACGGTTAACGCAGAATGGTATACCACGTTGGCCTGGAAGAGATCGCACTTAGCGGTAAGGCCGCCATTTGTACAATCTTAACATACTCATAGTTATTTTTATGTATTATTTTTTGGTGTACAATAAAGAGTTACTTACTTACTAACTTACTTATACCACAGTTTGTTTACGACAAGTCGTTGCCGAATTTCGAAAATCTAACTCAAAACGACGCATCATCCTGCACCACGACAACGCAAGCTCACACAGCGCTCGTCAAACGATTGAGTATTTGAAGCAGGAAAAAATAGAAATACTTGACCATCCTCCATACAGTCCTGACCTAAACCCTAACGATTTCTTTACATTTCCTAAATCCAGTGAAGAAGCAGTCGACGCTTTCAAGTGAGCTATTTTGAACACCCCCACTTTAGAGTGGAATAAATGTAGTAAGTGTAAGTAATATAATAACTGGTTTGGGCGAATGGAAAAGTGTATTAAGCTATGTGGTGAATACTTAAAAAAACAATAAAAAGTACTATAAGGTTCCAGTTGTATTTTATCTTCAAACGACAAAACTTTAAAGGCATGCCTCTCTTATAGCGAGCAGCAGCCATCTCTCTTGCGCAGTGCATCTGTCAAAATATTCAGCAAATGTTATCACTTTTTAACCGACTTTAGAAGAAGCAGAAAGGAGAGCCTCCCGAAGGGTGAATAATTGATATCTACTAAATAATTATATAATAGCGCATGTATAGGAGCATGATTCCAATATTAAGGCATGTGTTTTAATGAAATTTATTCAGCACTTGGGTATTAATAAACATTTGTACTTGTCAAGCTCGCAATAAATATAGTCGAATATCGTATAAAAGTTACAAAAAACTAAGAAGGCCGTCCGTGCGGTCTGTTTTATCACATATATTTTCTTAAATCCTTAAATAAATAACAAGTTACTAATCTATTATTTTGAAATATAGTTCTACTATATTAAAATTAAAGAATTGAAGGTAAAGCAGTTGTCTGGCGCAGAAGGCTTTTAACCAGTAGCTTAAATTAAACGACTAATACCTGAGGCCACCCTTTTGGGGTTTGGGCCACAGCTCAGGGTGCCGCTGAAGCAAAAAGACGGAATTCTAAGTGAGGGTGTGATCACTTGCACGGGATCACCAATCACGCGTTAAGGGGCCAAAGCGATCCTTGCCGCTGAGGAACCTACCCTAGCTAACCTGCGGCTTTCCCTAACTACCTAGGTGGACAACGCGGTTTATCAAAATATAGTACTTATTGATGTTATGGAATTTTGAGAACATGTTGTCGGGTATGAAGATTATTACTTTATGCGAATAAATATTCACACATCCTATGCGCGTTTCCTGTCCCTGTACGAGAGCGGCTCGTTGCTATATGATCTACTATATAAGGTGTTATAAGGAGATTATAAGGCCCTGAACTCAGCCCCTAGCTGTCTCGCTTGTGTATTCAGATATTTGTAGAAGTGCCCGGTAATTTTTTGCAGTAAATACTCAAAATAACAAGTTTATTTAATTAATTAAATTTTTTGTACAGTTTAAAATATTTCCATTTTTTTTCGCCTTAAATAAATTGCAAAATTAAAATTTGTTCTGAATAATAATCTGAATAAATGAGCGATGTAATAGTGCATATAACAATTTTATCACACTAATATTATAAATGCCAAAGTTTGTGACTGTGTGAGTATGTTTGTTACTTCTTCACGTCTAAATGGCTGGAGCGATTTTAATGAAATTTGGTATGGAGTTAGCTGACAACCTGGATTAACACACAGGCGATAATTTTTACAGTTTAAGCGGGTAAAACCGCGGGGCACAGCTAGTATCCAATAAAACATCGAAACTTAAGGTCTGGAGATCCCTGAGCATAGATTCAGGGAGGCCCTGATTTCCTGATTAGAATTTCTTGTAAGTAATTCGACAGTCATTGTCTCTTGAGCGTCCCTTGCTCAACACATCAACTCAAAACTCTCGGGCCTGTTTGCGTGGTTGGTAAATAAATTCCCTTCACGCCGCAGGTCGTGGGTTCGATTCCCACCTAGGACAGATATTTGTGTGCATGAATATGTCTGCTTGTCCTGAGTCAAAGTCGAAGTAAAAGGAAATATAACAGTTATCTGATTTCCATTACAATCTCTTCTTAGTTTGGGAGGCCGTTTGTGAATAATAATGTCCCTCGATATTATTATTGTTATAATATCGCTCAACATTATAATAATAATAATAATAAAGCCTTTTAATTTCCTATAAACCTTAGTTACAAAATATTTTTATGCGTTCTTAATTCTATGTTAGTAACTCTTAAGTCTAAATGATTCTAGTGTTAGAGTTTTATTTAAGTATTTTATTATAGAAACCACTAGATAGGGTGTAGGCCTCCTCCAGTTTCTTCCATTTAGTTCTGTGCAGTACTAATTTGCCCATTTTTCCCCATTATGATTCACACATATTTACGACTTCAACGTTTTATTAACAAACCGGTCTAAATGTTCATAGGCGTTCCGAAAGCAATCTTAATCGAATAAAATGTTGTCGAAGATATTGCGTAACATATTTACGAAAATAAAAATATAGTCGACTTGTTAACCTCCATTTAAGGTCGGTTAAATGTTAAAAGCACGGTTTCATTTAAAACTTCTACTTATTGACTCACTGTACGAGAGAGGCACTGTGTACCTACTGACCTTGGTAGACTTATGTATAAAATAAGGGATATTATATATATCATCGTTTTATAATTAATCTATATGAATAAAAAAGGATGGTACAGACAAAACAAGACAAGGTGCAAAATACCGCAGTGTCTCAAGTCGAAAGTCTTCGACCAATATGTGTTGCCAGTGATGACCTACGGAGCAGAGACGTAGTCGCTCACTTCTAATGAGCCTTATTAGAGGGTTCAAGGTCATCCAAAGAGCAATGGAGAGGGCTATGCTCGGAGTTTCTCTGCAAGATTGAATCAGAAATATCAAAATCAGCAGGCAAACCAAAGTCACCACATATAGCCCGCATAGTTGTAAAACTGAAGTACATGGGGCACATACCTCGTACGAGTAGAACTGACGGCCGTTGGGGCAGAAAGGTTTTCGAGTGGCAACCACAAACCGGAAGACGCAGCGTGGGCAGGTCCCCTACAAGATGGACCGATTATCTGTCGCGGGTCGCTTGAAACTGCTGGATGCGAATAGCGCAAGACCGGCAATTGTGGAGATCTTTGTGGGAGGCCTTTGTCCAGCAGTGGACGTCTTTCGGCTGATATGATGAAGATGATGATGATGACAGACATCTTACCGACTTCAAAACAGGAGCCGACTACCTATAATGTGACGATCGTTGCTGTGACTCAGTTGACCCAATGATTGCGGGTTAGATCCTCAAACAAGGCAAATTGTATTCAGAACATGTCTATTTTTGTTTCGACGGGCCTGTTGGTGTGGTTGGTGAATGCTTGCTTTTTACGCCGGAGATCGTGGGTTCGATTCCAACCCAGACAGATATTTGTGTGCATGAACATGTCTGTTTGTCCTGGGTGTATTTATAGATATAAGTACATATTTATTTACAAAAGAAAAGTAGTATATCAGTAATCTGGTTTCCATATTACAAGCTCAGCTTAGTTTGGGATCAGATGGTCGTATGTAAATAATATCCCAGGATATTTTTAATGTTAATTGAAGACATAGAATCTTTTTTTTTAAAGACAACGTCGCGGGGTACTTTACTAACAAGACTCAGAATAACTATTTATGGGTCACAAAAATAGTTGTCCGGGGCGGGACTCGAACCCGCGACACGAAGCGGCGAGGTGACTGTCTTCTGTCATCTGAAGAATATGCGTTACCTATTATAATATATTGGTAAAAAGATTATAAAAAAATAAACCTTTCAATTATCCTAATACTCCTGATCCTCATCTCATTCTCTTGTAGCCTACTTTTCTGAACATTCACTTCTGTCGTGTGTGAATGCACACACATACTTTTTCTATTCGACAGAGAAAGCTTTCCTGATAGTTTCAAATAAATTTTGTTCAAATCAAATTAAAATCTTTGGATATATATATTTTTTATTTCGTATTTTGGTCATAAATCCTTAATAATAATAATATCTAGGGACAATGACACACAGATTATCCTAGCCCCAAAAACTAAACAAAGCTTAGGGACCAGGCGACGATAGACATACTTATATAGATAGATAAATACTTAAATACATAGAAAACATCCATGACTCAGAAACAAATATTCGTGCTCATCACACAAATATTTGCACTTACCGGGATTCGAACCCAGGACGACCAGCTTCGTAGGCAGGAGCACTACCAACTAGGCTACGGTGACCACCATGTATCGTGGGGGACACAGATATGTAATAAACGGACACTCCTTGACTCACAACCACATACAAATAGATGTCCTCGAATTGAACTTGAAACAGGAGGCTGCTGAGGTCGTACCGAGGTTACCAATATCACTGCTTCACACGTGCGCTCAAACAACCTCGTAATAATCACATTTATAGCTAATTGGAATCCTATAATTGCTCGATAATTGAATAAGCTCTTGCGCGGAACCAGCAGCAATGCACGTACGTAAGTAACTCAATTATTGACCGTACCTTGCTGATTGGTTGCTAGTAGTAAACAAGGTAGGAAGCTATTTATTATTATTGTAATATAGATTCTTATTTTACATAATGATTTATTCTAGAATTATAATTCAATTTATCTTAAGTTCAACATTTGCATAAATAATAAATTAAAAAGAAAGTAGTAAGCGATTAGAATCGAATAATTTAAAATGTTTAATGGTAACCCGTTATTGGACAACGGTGTTATAATTACCGTGAAAGAGGTTATAATTCTTCCAGGCAAAGCAGTGAAAGATTAAATGTCTGTTATGATACGTTTTTATAAACTCGGTGATGGATTGTCATTATTTCGAGCAAAAATTGAATTACGGAGCTTATCGTCTGGCGAGCCATCTGTGAACACAAGATAATATATTTAACTCATAAGGATTTCGTCTTTCGCGACAGCCGCGCCGCATCTATGCCTCTTGAATAAAATATAAAATTTGGAACGATATCACGTATATATTTAAATAAAATTACAATTTAGGGTTACTGAAGTTTTAGGTCTAGAATATTACTAAGACTTTCCTTATGGCTGCCATAATTTTTATTCGTATTTTGTTTCCTAATTCGATAGATGGCGTTGTGTGTTATGTTTACGATCACATTGTAATCGGTAATTATATCATCACCAGTCGCTATGTTGTTCTTAAGTTATTTGAGAACCATTCAAATTTACAGACTGGCGTTGAGATGTCTTTGGTGTAATAGTAACTAACTAATACTATATTAATACTGTATTGTCATTCACCTTCTTCTGACTAATCCTTTCCGAGGCACGAGCACTGCCATCTACTAGACCCCGAGATTTTTTCTATACAGAAATATCCCAATGTCACTTTTGGCCCGACCCTCGGTTTGAACCCAGACCAGTACCCTGTTTTACTGCTATAAGCTAGCATAACATTTTGTGGTTCCGGGTCATGTAAAAAGCTAGTGTTTCTTTTTGGGAGCATTCAAGTCTAGTAGGCTTTACATCCTTCACCGGATGAAAAGAGGCGAGTGAGTGCTCAAACTATATGGCAAATGAAGTAACCAAACTGCAATGTAATTAACGCGCCTTTGGGAATTGAACCTCAACTCAGGGCTGTTTGTGACGGTAGATGCGTATGACCGTCGGTTTAAAAAATGTTTGTGCAACTGTCGCTCTACGATAAAACGCGAAGATATTTTACATGAGGTTTACACGCCTTGGGTACATTAGGGGGGCACTGGATCAGCATACCCACATTCCTGGGGCGCCCCGCCAGGTGCCACAAGAAGTCCTCAGCAGTTAGGTTTAGTCGGTGCAAGTCATACATACCCACCCCCGGACACTTTTAGCGGGTGGCATGCGTAGGCATTCCCCCTGCCAAAAAGTATGGTTGTCATTGATGGTGAATCTGCTGGTTGATGACGGTGGTGAATATCAGAATATCATCACCCCATCTGAACCCCAGGGGGGCGTAGAAATCGACCAGAGGGAATATCTACCAGAGAACGGGCAGCAGCGTTTCCCTGTGTACTATGACTATCATACTGCAATCGCCAACCCGTCTGCCCAGTGTGGTGATTATGGCATATCCCTCCGAGGTGATTCTTGGGGGAGGCTTCTGTCCAGCAGTGGACATTTTACAGCTGTTATGATAAGGAAGTAATATAAGTTTATTTTATGTAAGTTTGAACAAAACTTATAGAAGACAAGGAAAGGGCATAAGGCGAGAATATTTATAATTCTTCCAGGCAAAGCAGTGGAAGATTAAATGTCTGTTATGATACGTTTTTATAAACTCGGTGATGGATTGTCATTATTTCGAGCAAAAATTGAATTACGGAGCTTATCTTCTGGCGAGCCATCTGTGAACACAAGATAATATATTATATTTAACTCATAAGGATTTCGTCTTTCGCGACAGCCGCGCCGCATCTATGCCTCTTGAATAAAATATAAAATTTGGAACGATATCACGTATATATTTAAATAAAATTACAATTTAGGGTTACTGAAGTTTTAGGTCTAGAATATTACTAAGACTTTCCTTATGGCTGCCATAATTTTTATTCGTATTTTGTTTCCTAATTCGATAGATGGCGTTGTGTGTTATGTTTACGATCACATTGTAATCGGTAATTATATCATCCCCAGTCGCTATGTTGTTCTTAAGTTATTTGAGAACCATTCAAATTTACAGACTGGCGTTGAGATGTCTTTGGTGTAATAGTAACTAACTAATACTATATTAATACTGTTTTATCATTCACCTTATTCTGACTACTGTCGCCGAAGGGGCTTAACGGAACCTTATTACTAATTCTCTGCTGTTCATCCGCCTGTCAGTGGACTGTATCTCATGAACCATTAATCTAGCCAGTAATTATTTTGACATAGAGTGTATTTCTATAGCCATAATTATATTAAACATCTCCATAACCATATTGACTGCACTCGTGGCGCAGCGGCTAAGACTGTCGCCTCGCCCCTTCCTCGGGTTCGATTCCCACGCCGGACTACTATTTGTGTGGCCTATAAATAGTTGTTCTGAGTCTGGATGTAATTTGTGTCCGTCTATTATATGTTTGTAAAGTACCCCGCGACAGGGTTAGATTCACTAGTGCGGGCATTGTCTTTAAAAAAAAATAACAAAATATAATAATAACAAATAATTAAATTAAATATAAAATAAAGGCTCCCATATAAGTAACGTGACACTTCCATATCTTTTGCTCGATGACTGATAATCTTCTACGATGGTACGAAACCCCCCGTGTGCAAATCGGACTCGATCTAGGCCGGTATTTTTTATTTAGGTGACGCCGTAATATTTTGGTAGAAAATCCTAAAAAATCTAAAATACTTATAGTTTTTTCTAATGATGTTTTATTAATATTTTTAATAACACAATATTTTTTTTTATTAATCATTAATAACATTATAATAATTAATAGTTCCTAAATATATATTACTATATAAGTTAAAATTAAAAACTACATTAAACCTACATAGATATAAAATAAACTAAATCTAAACAGCGTCAAAAAAAATCCTCATCGTTGTCGGGGAACGTACCCAGAAGACTGGCAGCATTGTCACGTTGTATGGCAATGTTGCACGGCACGTTGTATGGCAAATAATGTCACGTGAAGTGTCAATAATCAATTTTGCAATATCCCGAAATAGATTTTTGAGTTATACCGTTTATTGTAAACACCAGCATCGCTGCAACATAATTATTGCATAGAACACCGATCTTCATAAAATTGGGCACTGAAGGGATTATCCAAAGACATAATGCTTTCTGCTATTTTATCCCTGATCTTATATGACAACATGTAAATACCTCCGACTATGTTTCTTACTCCCTTTTGTATACAACATGTAACTTAATTAACGCACATCCTGAAAATAGTTTGTTCAGAATCGTTTACTGAATCGATTTATATCATTTTTAATATAGGTAATTTTTTATTCCATAATAATTAAAACAACGGAAATTACAAAATAAAGAAAAATAAACTTTATTCCAATAAACTAATTTAGTGAATAACAATGCATATACATGTTAAATTAAAAATTCAGTGTATGTATTATGATTACAATATAATATTCTAATTGGGGTGTTTGACGGTGTGCGTTCATTACGTTACGTGTTGTATTCGCTAGTTATAGTTCTTCCCTCTGTGTATCTATTCAACCTTTAATATAGTGTTTAGTGAAAGTTTAATTAATTTAACTAGACCCTAATAATTTCCGAGTGGCTGGCTACATTCGGCACTTGCCAACTACTTGTTTAACATTCATGTTTCGGGTAGTAACTTATAATAATACCGTATAATCTGTTTCAGTTAATTTGAAAGCGGTCCATTTATAATCTTTACTCCATCGCGTTGAAATAAGTACCTGCCTATGTTTTAAATAGAATAATTTAAAAAAACGTTATTAATAATGATAATATCCCGGGACATTATTTACGCAACGGACACTGAGAAAAAGATATAGACAGAGATTAGAGGCATTTGAAATGTGGTGCTGGCGAAGAATAATGAAGCCGCTATGGACGGAAAGAAAATCAAATTTGGAAGTAGTACGAATGGTAGATGAGAAGAGATGCATATTAAGAACCATAGAAAACAGAAGGGGAAAGATATTAGGGCAGTTGATTCGACATGACACCTTTATTAAGAATATGATTGAAGGCAAAATAGGGGCAAGAAGAGGATGAGGAAGACCAAGAAGGACCTATATGGATCAGATAAAGGAAAAGATAAATGTAATGTCGTATCAAGAAGGCTAAGCGCTCGCCGAAAGCCGAGACGATTGGAAGTAGCCCCACCGATAAGAGCATAGCTCTTTAATATGATGATGATGATGATTATTTAGACATTTAATCCCAAACCAAGCAGAGCTTGTACTATGGAAACCAGATAATTGATAGGTATACTACATATACAATTTTTTCTTTTATAAATACATACTTATATAGACAATTACACCCAGACTCAGGACAAACAGACATGTTTATGCACACAAATATCTATTCTGGTTGGGAATCGAACCCACGACCACCGGCGTGAAAAGCAAGCATTTGCCAACCACGCCAAGAGGCTACAGGCACTGCTGGACAAAAGTCCCTCCAAAAGATCTTCACAAGGGAATTGTTTTCATCATTTGGAAGGATATGGCACTTGGCAGAATGGTTGGAAATTGCGTTATGATGGTCGGAGTATACATAGAGACATTGCTGCCCGTTTTCTGGTAGGTATACCCTAAAGACGACCCCCGTGATTAAATGGACTGGTGATTCTTTGCCGCAAACCACACAATAAATTGTATGTAGGCAAAAATACTATGACTGTTCAAAAATTAATTTATTGCGCCTCAAAGTATTCTCCGTTAGATATTATGCCCTTTTTCATACGAATAAACCAATTTTGCAAATATTTACACTTCACTCTTCCGTATTAATGTCAAAAACATGCTTTTTAAACTCTTTAGCAGCCTCTTCTGGTTCTGAAAATCGCTTATGCTGTAATTAATTTTTGAATTTATGAAACAGCAAGAAATTGCATGGTGCTAAATCTGGACTGTATGCTAAATTAACCATCAGTTCTAGGATCCTCTTAAAAAAATCTTCCATTACAAAAATCTTGAAAGCATTGTCTAAGGATTATAGCTATAAATCCATATCGCGGAGTCACCTATTACTAAGAAACTACATTCCCCAAATTTGACGTCCTTTTATTCAATGTCAAATCAAATCAAAATTCTTTTATTTTCTCTTCACAAAGAAATACAGGTATTTTGGTTGGGGTACTAAGTTAGAACCTTAATTTGTGAGAGACTGGTGCCTGTTCTAGGTTTTGGAGAAACCTGAATTACAGGTCCACCACGCGGTAAATTTTCTAACATGACACCACTGAGGTCAAAGTATCTTTACACGTGTGTGTGTCCGTTTTAGAACGGGAATGAGAGAAGCGAAATTTCTTAATCGGCAACGTAAAGAGATTAATTTACCGGTCCGTTAGTGAATGGCGAGGTTAAGCAACTAGGCTCGAGGTCAGTCCATAGATGGGTGACCACCAAGGTGGTTTAATTTCTGAGCGTCTTCGTGCTTCAGAGGACGTTAAACTGTCGGTCCCGGTTGTTGCCAAGCAAAACGGTGTACATTGCCATGCTTACCACATTACTTACTTACTTATCGTATGGGCAGTAGTTACCCTGGTGTCAGAGTTGTTAAAGCCGCCCAGTAGGCCTCAACCATACCTTAACGACTGTTGCCTAAACAGTCGTTAAGGTATGCCCATACGATAAGTAAGTAAGTAATGTGGTAAGCATGACAACATGCAAGTGACACCATCCACCGATCTCTTGAGTATCAAAGGTTTTTGTAGGATTTATTGTATTCATACCTATTCCTTCAAAATGCCCGAATCTCATGGTAGACCATATCCCCAACTGTTTCAATCAGTCAAGAAATTTGGTCCATGTTAGGGTTAATTTCTAAAAGGTACCTACGGAACCTTATAAGTGAGCCTCCGCTGTAACCCAAAAATGTGTATTAGAGACAATTCATGTTATAAAATAAATAAGTTATTTAAGTTAAACCGACATGTATATAAAATATCTCCGATCACGTCGAAGGAACAAAGGAAGTTTAAAAAAACCGGCCAAGTCCGAGTCGGACTCGCCCATGAAGGGTTCCGTAGCAGCAAGTATTTCAGTTATTTAAATGAAAGGTAAATTGCGGTTTACGATTTATGACGTATTAAAAAAAACTACTTGCTAGATCGCGTTTAAACCAATTTTCGTTGTTAGTTTGCATGGTAATGTACATCATATATTTTTTTTAGTTTAATCATTCTCTTATTTTAGAAGTTACAGGGGGGGGGACACTCATTTTACCACTTTGGAAGTGTCTCTCGCGCAAACTATTCAGTTTAGAAAAAAATGATATTAGAAACCTCAATATCATTTTTGTAGACCTATCCATAGATAACCCATGGGTACGATGAAAAAAATAAATTGATTTTCAGTTCTATGTATGGGGACCCCCCAAAATTATTGTTCTTTTTCTATTTTTGTCTGAAAATCTTAATGCGTGTCACAGAATACATCTATTTACCAAGTTTCAACAGTACAGCTCTTATAGTTTCGGAAAAAAACTGGCTGTGACATACGGACAGACAGACCGACAGACATGACGAATCTATAAGGATTCCGTTTTTTGCTATTTGGCTACGGAACCCTAAAAAACCCAAATATGTGCGAACCATGAAGAAAATCGAGAGACTATATCAACTAATTAAAAGAAGCCGGTGATAATGAAACAATTCAACTTTAGATAACGGTATATTTTTCTTTACTTTACACTTCAACGCTTCCACAATTAACCTCTCTATCTCTCCCGTCCTCCATCTTGTTGTTTTTACAAACGAAAAATCGGTAATTGCCTTATTTGTCAAATCTTACAATTAGGCTTTACAAACTAATGCTATTATTCATTTAATATTAAAATACTATTTTTAAAATTATTACAAAGAATATTAAGGTCAAAACCAGCTTAAAATATAATGAAGAAAATTAAAATGGTAAATGCCTTATTTGTTAAATCTTACAATTAGACTTTACAAACTAATGCTATTATTCATTTAATATTAGAATACTATTTTTAAAATTATTACAAAGAATATTAAGGTCAAAACCAGCTTAAAAGATAATCAAGAAAATCATTCAGATGTACAAGTCTTCCTTTGTAGGGTTGCCAGCAAAACAAATTCTAATCAGTAACTGAATGATAAATAAAATAATTGTTACACATGAATATATCTATAGAAATATTATCGGTTTATATCTATGGAATCTAACATTCGGCCTTTCCTGACATTAAGTTTGACCTCAAACTTTCGCTGACTCACAATACTCGACTACCAGAACAGAAAATAAAGGAGAAATTAAAAGAAAGAAAAATAACCGTAACACAAATTTTCGATGGATCTGTCAACATCGATTATTTTACCTTTAAAGTAGATAGAATATCGATGGATCTGTCAACATCGATTATTTTACCTTTAAAGTAGATAGAATATCAATGGATCTATCAACATCAGATGCTATCAATCACTAACTTTCAAATTAATAAAATACCGATGGATCTATCAACATCAAGTATTCTATCATCAAATCAAATATAGACATAATACTGATTGATCTGTCAAAATCAAATATTATATCTACTACATACATTTACTCAACATCGATGGTTCTCTCAACATCAGATGTTATCAATCACTAATTTCCAAATTAATAAAATACCGATGGATCTATCAACATCAAGTATTCTATCATCAAATCAAATGTAATAATACTGATTGATCTGTCAAAATCAAATATTATATCTACTACATACATTTACTCAACATCGATGGTTCTCTCAACATCAGATGCTATCAATTACCAAGGTCCAAATTAATCAAATACTGATGGATCTTTTAACATTAAATATTATATTAAACTAATTCACAGCAAAGTGTCGATTGATATATCAAAATCAAACACTTCATTCCAACATTACAATGTATTTCCTTGTCTTAATATAAATTATAATCATTTTCACATCTGCCTTAATATCGATGAATCTAACAATATCAAATATTTCACTCTCATATACTTACAGCGTACAAACCAAAAATAAACTTCTATGAACATTTTAATTACATTATTATCATTGATGTAGTAACAAGAATGCAACATTTCAAATGGTAATACCTCTGATATTAATCATAATGTATTTAATGACAAAATCCAACTTAAACAATTCAATGAAATAAGAATCCTCATGTTATCGTTATATAATGCTTCTATTTGAAATAATAAATTATTTATCAGTTTCGTCACCACTAGTGCTACTATTTTTAGAATCATTGTTGTTAAAAGTAGATATCCAAGGTTTTCTACGATCGGCGGCCCAGACATTACAATAATCCTTAAAAGTTACTTTTGTTCCTGGTATGTTTGATATCTCATATCTGTCATTCTCCAAAACCTTAGTGATTCGAAAGGGTCCTGTAAATTTAGGGAGTAATTTCTTACTTTTACCGTCATTATGTGGGACTGGCTTTAAAATTTTAACTAAGTCTCCTAAATTATAGATTTTTGCCTTAATTTTTCTTTTGTCGTATCTTTGTTTTTGAACTTGCTGATCTTTTTCTATGTGTTGACTTATTTGTTCTCTAACATCCTTGATATTTCCTGACTGTCGCGTTTCATTTAAAATTGAACTAAATATGTTGTCCCCTTTACTGACCATTGGTAAACCAAAAAGAGCTTCAGATGGAGTCTTTCCGATTCCTTTGTTTAAAGTATTGTTCAAGCCCCATTGTAGTTTACTCAAGGATTGGTCCCAATACTTTTCGCCTATCTTATCAGTATACGCCGTTAAAGCATCCAGTACCGTTCTATTGTACCTCTCCACTTGGCCATTTGCTCGTGGAGAAGCAACGGCATTGAGAATGTGATTGATGTTTGAATCAATAATAAATTGTTTAAATTCGTTGGATGTGAAAGATGTTCCTTGGTCCGATATTAATCTATTTGGATAGCCAAATGTGAAGAAAACGTCTTGAAGAGCTCTTATAGTAGGAGTAGACTTAAGACATTTTAAAGGTTTTAAGAGGCAAAATTTAGTGAAACCGTCAATAATTACTAAAAGATATGAATTTCTTTTAGTACTTTTGACAAAAGGACCTAAGTGGTCAATATGGATGGTATCAAACGGTTTGTCTATCTTATAAATAGGATGAAGAAGTCCTTCTTTGGGACCGGCTGGTTCTTTACTATAGGCACACTCTAGACAAGAGCGAACATATTTTGTGATAAAACGTTTCATTTTGGGAAACCAGAAATCTTTGCTAATTTTGTCAAAAGTTTTCTCCACACTGAAGTGGCCAATATCGTCATGGTTCAATTTACATAGTTGAAAACGAGCCATTTTAGGAACAACCCATTTTAACTGGTCCCCGACTTTACGAAACAGTTTATTGTTTTTCACGACATAGGTTTTCTAAATATCAGAGTAATCAGTATCACTTAATATTTTTATGATTCGTTGCAATTCAGAGTCTTTCAGCTGTAAAGTATATAACCAATCTTCTTGAGATATTCTAAGAACAGTAGGCAATGTAACCTGGTCAATGTTAGAATCACATGGTGGGTTTCTACTGAGTGCATCCACGTGTAACATTGAGTGACCTGGTTTATATTCTATATTAAGATCTAACTCCTGTATAGCCATCCACCATCGCGCAACTCGTGGTACCAAATCTCGCTTTGTGAAAGTAGATCTCAGAGCAGAACAATCGGTTACTAAGGTAAACTTGACGCCTAAAAGGTATACTCTAAATCTCTGAAGTGATGCTACCACCGCTAATGTTTCTAATTCATATGCATGATAGTTTTGTTCGTCTATTGTGGTTTTTCGACTGAAATATGCTATTGGATTAATTTTGTTACTACTTATATCTTTTTGTAACAGAATTCCCGCTAACCCATGTTTACTCGCGTCGGTATGTAAGTATGTCTCGTTTTCTGGATTATAAATGCCTAACACGGGCCGTTCTACTAATGCATCCTTTAATTTTGCAAATGCATTCTGTTGGTCAGCGCCCCAACACCACATTTTACCCTTCCTAGTTAAATCCGTAAGCGGCTTAGCTATGACTGCAAAATTATATATAAATTTTCTGAAATAACTAGCTAACCCGACAAATTGTCTTACTTCATGTACATTGCGTGGTATTGGGAATTGTTCTACGCATGAAATTTTGGATTTGCCAGGTCTGATTCCGTGTTCGCCTATTTCATAGCCAAGATATTCTAGTTCTTCTTGAAAAAAATTACACTTTTGTAAATTTAAAGTAAGCTTGGCATTTTGCAATAACCCAAATATATTCTCTAAACGTATAAACTCTTCAAAATCTTTTCCGGGTATGAGTATATCGTCCATATAGGCGAGTGCAGAATCAAATCTAGAATTACCTAATACTTGGTTAATTGTCCGTTGAAATATGGCTGGAGAATTTACTAACCCGAAGGGCATCTTTTTAAATTGATATAAACCATCTGGAGTAATGAAGGCTGTGAGATGTTTACAATCATCTTTAATCGGAATCTGATAATAGCCACTAGCAAGATCGAGACTAGAATAATATTTATTTCCATTAAGCATGTCCAGTTGGTCATCGATTCGTGGCATGGGGAAATGATCCTTTTTAGTTTTACGATTTAATGCTCTGAAATCCACACACAAACGATAGCCCCCAGTCTTTTTCTTGACAAGTATTATAGGACTAGCATAAAAAGAGTTTGATTCTTCAGCAATGTCGTTATCTACAAGTTCTTTGACCATCTCTCTAACTATTTCTCTTTCCGCATAGCTTAATCGGTAAGGTCGATAAACTACAGGAGTGGGATCATCTAGGTCTATACGCATCTCAGTTATATCTGTGCACCCTAACTCAGACAAATTTTGAGCAAAACAATCTCTATATTTATTTATTAGTCCAAGAACAGATTGTTGTTCTTGCTGCGTGAGATTAGGATTGATTTTAACTTCTTCCATCAGTATTGGGTTCGGAAAGCTAGAAGTTATTTGATTGCAGGATAACTCTGAGTTCGGACAAGTAGTGGAAGTGTCCAAAGGTGTTATTACTTTACTACGTACGAGAACAGAATTTTTGTGAAGAAAAATCGGTTTGCCAGAATAATTGCAAATAGCTACGTGACATTCCCCACCTTTTACACTATACAAGCCACCTACTATGGAGTATTTAGCGTTTTCTATTGTTCTTACACTATCCTGTATGAACACATCGCAAATAGATCTATTCTCATCAATGCAACTGACAAAATCTGATTTATCTATAACGGTGTCTAATTTAATTCTTAAAACTATTTTTTCGTTGTTGTTTTCAATCTGTATTTTAGTCAAATCATCTGTTACTTGTCTCTTTAAAATATCAAGTTTATCAAAAGTTTTAGTGACAAGCACATCTTCCCTCTCTGTAAAGTCCTGACCAACTAGTAAGGGTTCAGTAAGTAATGATGATTCAACTATGTAGGCGTCTATATCCGCCGCAACCTCTCCGATACACAAATTTAGTCGTGCTCTTCCTAATGGAACCGAGGACCCATTGCCAAAACCGCGAATGTTGGTAACATCATTACTCAGCTTAGGTAATGAATACTTCTCAACAATGTCATTTCGAATTAGCGTACAGTCACTACCAAAATCAACATAACTTTCAACCTCAAACATGTTATTTATTGTAACGTTTTTGTAAAACTTTGAATCAGATCTGGATTTTAAAGTATGCATGGTTCTCTTTTCTGGAAGTTTAACATTTTTGGCATGATGACTATTTCTAAAACATTCACTGGACCTATGACCTAATCGTTGGCAGTTATCACACCTCAATACTGGCTTAGCACATTTGTTAGATGTGTGACCTTTTTCTTTACAATTAAAGCAAGTGACCTCCATATACGTACGACACTGACTGCTACGGTGCCCCGTTTTATGACATTTAAAACACATAATATCTTTATTAGGGTTCAAATTAATCGGTTGTTTTAGGAATCTGGAGTTACTTTCTCTGCACAGGTCTTTAAGAAACTTAAGTAAGTTTTCGGGTTCTTGAAACCGTGCTGAAGAGCCACTAGCTCTGATCATTCTATCATCTATTCCGAATATAAGACAGTCGACTGCCTTTTTACCTACAATACCACTTGAGTTTAACATCATAGTTTTATCATAATAGTATTCGTCAACTGATAGCTTCATCCGCCGGTCTAACATTTCAGACAATAACGCTCCATAATTACTTTCTGATGGAAACGCTCTAGTTAACCTAACTTGCCATTCGGTCCATGTAAGAAGTATGGTGGATAGTCCTTCATACCACCTCTTAGCATGTCCACCTAATTTGGGTAAAGCATAATGTGAAGTCTGTTCGTCAGTCCAATTATAAATTTTGGCACACTCGTTAACCTTGGCTATCCATCCCTCAACACGCTGATTTTTTTGTGCAGGATCAAACATTGGTATAATATTTTTGTCATATGCTATTTGAGAATTTGGTCGTGAAATACTTTTAATCAACTGAGCAACATCGTTAATATTAAATAACAAGTTTGCATTACTTGTATTGGGGTTCAACTGAGATACCGGAGGGGACTCCAGGTGTTGCGATGCCTCAGGTGCTGGTGTTAACCTCGATGCCTCTCGAAGCTCAATGTCCGGCAACGAAGCTGCTGTTGGAGTATGGCCCGTATCTTTTGCTGTTACTGTGGGTTCTACAGCTTCCTGAAAACACCAATATACTATGCTATGTATTTGAACGAAACAAATAAATAAAAATATATTTTTCACATTCGATACTTTCTTCGAGGTGTTGTCCCTTTTATGTAATAAATAAGCAAGACTCGTGGCCTCGACTTTCTACTAAATATACTTAGTACATATCCTGGGACCTCATTCACACACAGCCATAAGCTCCCCAACCAAGCAGAGCTTCTACTATAGAAACCAGAGGACTGATATACCATATATACCACCTTTCCCTTGTTAATGTATACTAATATACACAAACAGACATGTTCATACACCCAAATATATGTCCTAGGTGGGAATCGAACCCATGACCTGCGGCGTGAAAGGCAAGTATCTATCAACGACGCTAACCGGCCCATCAATTTAAATATGAACATTACTATATATCTACTATATTCTACTCATATGATTTGGTTTGGGAATTTTAGTTTGAACACTTAACTATATTTTCCTAATATCCAAAAAGAAAGAAAGGAAATATATATACATATAACCAAAAAAAAAAAAATAGGTTTATATAAGTATAATATGTATATTAATAATTATTATTATCCTCACGATACTTGCCTTATGTGTTTTGTTTGACCGACTTCCTAGTCTAGCCTCTTCCTGCATATGCTCGGATGCTGCTTCTGTATGACGCGAATGCCGTTTCTTACGGCCATGTTTCCTTTTTCCGTAGCTGCTGACCGAGTTAGAAGAACTATTTTCCGAGCTGGTACTGCGATGGCGACGACGGCGCTTACGTCGGGCGCGTGGACGATGCTCACTTTTCTCACTATCGTTTTCTTTGCCCATATTGTATCCCACTTCTGATAAAAGAAGCCGGTGATAATGAAACAATTCAACTTTAGATAACGGTATATTTTTCTTTACTTTACACTTCAACGCTTCCACAATTAACCTCTCTATCTCTCCCGTCCTCCATCTTGTTGTTTTTACAAACGAAAAATCGGTAATTGCCTTATTTGTCAAATCTTACAATTAGGCTTTACAAACTAATGCTATTATTCATTTAATATTAAAATACTATTTTTAAAATTATTACAAAGAATATTAAGGTCAAAACCAGCTTAAAATATAATCAAGAAAATTAAAATGGTAAATGCCTTATTTGTTAAATCTTACAATTAGACTTTACAAACGAATGCTATTATTCATTTAATATTAGAATACTATTTTTAAAATTATTACAAAGAATATTAAGGTCAAAACCAGCTTAAAATATAATCAAGAAAATTATTCAGATGTACAAGTCTTCCTTTGTAGGGTTGCCAGCAAAACAAATTCTAATCAGTAACTGAATGATAAATAAAATAATTGTTACACATGAATATATCTATAGAAATATTATCGGTTTATATCTATGGAATCTAACATAATTTTCTAAATATGATATTTGTTTTCACGGATACATGTGAAATGATAATTGTTTTAATGATAATTGTTGATGTCGGTTTTGTTTTCAAAAACAGAACCGACATCAACGTTTTTAAGTAAAAACCAATAAACCAATCAAACTTTCAAAATCCGTTTATAAACAATGGAGAAATTATGTTACTATCACATAAACAGAAAAAATACAGTACATTCCATACCTAGCCTAGTTGGTAGTGCTCCTGCCTACGAAGCTGGTGGCCCTGGGTTCAAATCCCGGTAAGTGCAAATATTTGTGTGATGAGCACGAATATTTGTTTCACAATGTAGTCATGGAGCTTTTCTATGTATATAAGTATTCATCTATCTATATAAATATGTATATCGTCGCCTGGTACCCATAGTACAAGCTTTGCTTAGTTTGGGGCTAGGATGATCTGTGTGACATTGTCCCTAGATATTATTATATTATTATTATTCCATAACCTTCTTCTTTTCATGCCGGTTAATGAAGTGCATCATGAATCTTGAATGGTAAAGAGATTTATTGAAACCATGTTAATAAGCTTAGGGGCCCAGCTGAAACCGTCAGCTGGGATAAAAAGGGCTTTGGGGTAAATGCCTGACTATGCCCGACTAACTTTGGCAAAGAGAAACAAATTGATACGGATGGATGGTGTGGTCCTGTTTTATCAAGTGTAAAACGTCTTTTGCAACATCTGAATAGGATATAGCGCTAACATATAATACGGTGACTTAGTATAAATATAATCACACTAATGTTAAAGGTGAAAGTTTGTGAGTGTGTATGTTTGTTACTTCTTAACGCAAAAACTTATGAACGGACTTAAACTCACGAAAGGATTTTTATGAAACTTTGTATAATTTTGTTAATATAGCTGATATATCCGAATAACACATAGGCTATAATTTATAACGCTTAAAGCGGGTTAAACCGCGGGGCACAGCTAGTACGATATGTACTGTGCACTGCCAACAAACTGCTGTGCAGTTTGGCGGATGGTGGTTAATTAATAATATTATAAATGATGTAATAAATGTTTTAAAATTATTATTTTTTTTATATAAATTTGACTTGGTTGTAAAATATTTCAAAATACATTATTGTATAATTTTGGGAATCAATTAGTTCTCATAATGAAATTACATAGTCAATAGATATCGATCTACTTCAACTGTTAAAAATAAACCACTCCTGAAAAGCAATGGCATCTTTGTGTCCGTCAATTATGTGTTTATAAAGTACTCCGCGATACCAGGCTATTGTCTGCACGTGTGGCGCAGCGGCTAAGACAGTCGCCTAGCCGCTTCTTGTCCCGAGATCGATTACCCGCGCCGGACAACTATTTGTGTGACCCATGAATAGTGGTTCTGAGTCTGCATGTAATTTGTGTCCGTCTATTATATGTTTGAAAAGTACTCCGCGACACAGGGATTACATTCCCTAGTACGGGCATTGGCTTTATAAAAAAAAATGCTTAGTGTCAGTTTAGTCTAACTAAGATGCAATTTGCACCGACCTTCTCATGTAAACAAGGACGTTATAAGCAGAAAAATTACATGCACCAGTATGATACCCAGCACCTCCTCTACGGAGCATTCTCAAGGGAAGCTAACTCGTCGAGTGTTTGACATGGATTTCCGCAAAGTAAAGCCTGGTTCTATTATTTATTTTCTTTTATTTCATATTAGCAGCTCTAATAAACGTCTGTATTTTTAAGCTATTGCATAGCTTCTATAGCGAGCCTTGAGCGTGGGGACCGAATCCAGAAATTCCGTAACGAAAAAAACCTAACACCCCCCACTCCGACCGCCATCTATCGATAAATACCAGAACTTTTAATGACTTTTTGAAATATCACGCTTGTCTCTTTAGTTCAGCAACCCGCCTTTAGGTGGCATTAGTCGTATTGGAAAACTACAGTAATCAGCTGTTTGTGAGAAAGTAAATAGGTATTTATCATCTACGTACAACAGTGAATATCTGTACTCGTATAATTTATGTACAAAGTGTTTTAAATATGAATAAACAAAGTGCATTAATTAATGAAGAAAGTCACGAAAAAATAGTGAAAGAAAATGAGTTAGTACTCTATATAAATTCATTTTATTATTATTATCACAAATGCAGTATTATAAAATGAATAAATAATTATAATTGCATAAGTTGATAAAAAATGCTATGCAATAGCTTTACCGCGGCAGTCTCCGAGTGCCACACGTCTTTTTTTTTACATATGTGTATTTGATTACTACGTCAACTACTTAAGATCTTATATAGGATTGATACTTAATTTCTTTTAACGCACTTACTAACCTCAGAACAAAATTCCCGTCTCTGGTTGAGCTCAGTGACCCTTTAAAATGGGATATTATGTCTAAAACATAAAACTTATATTTCTATTAGAATGCAATCCATAACAACGTAAATAGATATTCGTTAAAAATGATTAGCGGTTTGGGCGTTATGTAATTTAATAGATATAAGCAATAAATTCAAAAGAACTGGTTGTTGGTTTTCAAAAGTTATTAATGATGCGATAGATTAGTCTGCAAAGGTCAAAGACTTATAAAACTTAAATATTATATGCCTACATCATAATAAATTACATCGGCGTGGTGTTAAAATGATGCAGCAAAGTTACATAAAAACGTAAACGAAAAAATTTTTTTTTCCTTTTAATTAACTATATGTGTGTGTAGTTTAATTCTAATATAGGGGTCCGCACTAACTTCTTCATATACGTCTGTATAAAAACACACCATAAAAAGCCTAGCGCTAAAACAAATTTTTAATTACCTTAAAGCTAAAGAAGTATTTAAAATCGTGTTAAATAAAGAACGAACTATACTAACATAATGACGTCGCTTGTAAGTCATTTTGCGCGAAAGGTACAGAAAATCCCCACTTTATAACCGCCAAAAACTTAACGTTTATATTTAACAACTTTATCAGCCGGTATTTATATTTTTTACTTACTGTATTAATATTATTAAGCTACGGAACGAATTTTGATGAAGCTCTGTAGTAATATAGCTTATATCCGATTTTTTAAGTTTAATGCGTGTGAAACCGTGGGGCACACCTAGTCTTCAATAAATTCTATTTCAGTCCGATCCCTTATTGGTACCAATGACTTAACTTGCTAATCGACGCATTGAAGCTACGCCTACCTAGATCATGAAACAAACCGCCGTTTTTAATCGACTCCTAAAAGAAGGCCGTTATCAATTCAAGTACATGATTTTTGCTATGTATGTCACACGATTTCTCCGTTGCTTGTGAACCGATTTTTTGTGAGGACAGATGACTATGTATTTTCAAATCTGTTGTCATAAACAAAAGCTGATGTCGATTATGCACAGAAGTTAAACAGATGGCTCAGCCATAAAGCTTATAATCGAGTGAAATAATTTTAGTCTAGGCTAGATTAAAACATTGACCGTTTTACATAAACATGCATCTATTAAATACAAAATAAGGAAAGACCACATTTCAAATATCAAACAGCAATGATCTAGCGGGAACCTTCACATCATCAGGTTGGAATAAATTTATCGTTAAGTTATATATTATAAATAATACTACGAATCCATGGAACAAGCGTTTAATTAAAAATATCAAAATTATAAGCCGACGTATAAATTTGTTAATGTCTCAACTTTTTTGTCTGCAAAGTTTTATTCATAATTTATTACAGACGCACAGTCAATAAACATTTTCATTAAAAAATAATATCCGTTTACCGTTTATTTTATTTGATTATAATGTTTGAGCGCCACTATTAAAAATATTGGGAATTCTAATGATGTCATCCTGATATCATCCTAAGGCATAGTAATATGAATAACGTGTAATAATCATCCGTCCCAGGCTGGCTTCTCTGTCTTCTTGTATGGCATATCTAATCTTCTTGTAAATCACTCTTAGCCAGATGCTCTCACCGGTCCGTAAGTGATCGGAGGGTCCCAACAGAGGTCACCCTGGTGGTTGCCAGCCATCTAGATTGCACAACTGCAGTCTAGATGGATGGTAACCAACAGGGTGACCATATAGACTGCACAACTGCAGTCTAGATGAATGGCAACCATCAGGGTGACCTCTGTTGGGACGTTGGTTTGCAACCGAGTAGAAGATGGTTTAAGCTGTCGGTCCCGGTTGTAGCCATTCGGCGACAGTTGTTAGGCTACGGTTCCACTGAAGCGGAGCGGAGCAGAGCGGAGACGAGCTGCGCCGCGATTCACCAATCACTTGGCTTGGAATCCACAGCAGTGGAGAAGAGAAGTGGATTTCAAGCCTCAAAAGAGGCCTACTAGGCGGCTGAACAATTCTGTCCCTAGGGTAACCACTGCCCGCGTCACCTACAGACTGACTCAGATGCTCACCGGACATGGGTGTTTCGGCGAGTATCTGAACCGGATAGGCCGAGAAGCGACGACACACTGCCACCACTGCGGGAGCGACTTAGACTCTGCCCAGCACACTCTCGCTGAGTGTTCGGCCTGGGAGGCCGAAAGGCGAGTCTTGGTCGCAGAGATCGGATGGGATCTATCCCCGCCGGCAATCGTAGGGGCGATGCTGGCGGGTAACCCGCCCAAATGGGACGCCGTGGTCTCCTTTTGTGAGGCAGTCATGCTCCAAAAGGAGGCCGCCGAGCGGGAGCGAGAGAGAGCTGATCCTGCTCGCAGACGGAGGAGGCATCGGGGCGGCGGCGGTAGCCGGTAGCCCAACTCCCCCTCGGGGCTGCGGCGGCAGTCAGAGAAGTGTCCTCTACTGCCGCCACGTGCAGCTCTGGGAAGACAGCGTACTGTTTGTGGCGCACTCGCTGTGCCGTACTGGCAGGAGTCGGCAATATGGGAGGGTAATTCTGAGCCCTCCCAGGGTACGTGTCCCGACCATCTGGGGCATGGCGCAAAAAGGGGGGCACCGGAGCAGCATACCCGCGTTCCCGGGGCTCCCCCCATAAGGCGCCAAGAGAAGTCCACGGCAGGTAGGTTTAGTCGGTGCGAGTCCGAGTCCAACATACCCACCCGCAGACACTTTCTGCGCCTGCCTAAAAAAAAAAAAAAAAAAAGGGTAACCACTGCCCATACGATAAGTAAGTAATTAGTGTATCTAATGTGACAAAAGGAACCAATAACTTACCCAAGAGTTTGAAAAAGGTTTAGCTTCCTTACCTTTAGCTTCTATTTATAGTTCTGTAGCTCAGTCTATTTTAACTGTTTCCAATAGTAGTCAGTATTTAAGCCCTTAGCCTTCCATAAAATAGTAACAACTTTGAAATTGTAATAATTTTGTAGAATGAATGGAACTTTCAAGAAGGCTTTAAATAGCACGGACACTGAAAAAGGATCAAAACAACAACATTCTAAAAATACCAACTGCAAAGGCTTCTTTCCATAACAATAAAACTCCTTATGAACAGATTTTACAATGGACTGTGAGTTTATTCTTGAGGCTATGATAGGAAACCCAAATATACAGCAATACTGTTCTACAGACCATGAAGACTGCAAAATTTTAGTTACAATGACCACGCATCACTTTAAAAGAATAGCATAACAAGATTGGAATCATGGAGCTATTAAAAAGAGGAGACGGCCTAAGCAACTGAGCACTGTGATTTTCAACTGAGTCTAAACGTCATCATGTAGGCGTGGCCTAAGTCAATGTATTGTTGGCGTTCGTCCTGTGCACAACTACGTCACGTTCACAATTTACAGCTATATTTGCGCTAGAAGATAAAAATAATGAAGTGTTGTGTTTTATCTTGTAAAAACTACTCGGACAGACGTTCTAATGCTATCGATGGCATCAAATTTCATTTGTAAGTAATTTTATTCGATTTTTTATCAAAATAGTTCTAGAAAATTCCCTTAACGTCGGCGTTTCGAAACATAATTCTACACGACATTAGATGGCGATACTTGGGGTCATGGGAATAAAAAATATTTAGGTACGCAGAGCTCAGTACTATCATAATCTAATAATCGTATGTACTGAAATTTGTTTTACATTCATTCGTAAAACCCCTTTAATGGCCAAAATACATTTTTGTAGCTTTTAATATAATTTTTAAAAAAAGAACCGCCATCTATCGTACAAATATGAACATAACAAAAACAGGGCCGTAATTAGGATCCAGTTATTTTACCTAATGTCCCGCAGCTGTATCATAAATAGAAAGTACTTAAACATGGAATGCACTGCACAAAAAAAATACAATCTCCTATAAATTAAATATTCTATGTACAGTAATTTAATTAATGTACCTACTTCCCTTCATTAGAATGCTCGTTGTTTACTTAATTTAAATTAAGTACTTTAAGCCTACCTAGTTTATTTAGTCAAATTTTAAAATTATGAATGTTATAGATTGCCATCTGAAGATAACCTTAGACAAAAATGGATAGCAAAAATTAACAGACAAGACTGGTCTCCCTCTAAATATACAAAAAATTGTTCTTGCCATTTTAACGATGAAGACTTCGTAGTAACAAAAAAAGGCCTTAGAAAATTAAAGAAGGGAACTTTACCTTGTTTAAAACTGGATATATCGGTTCGTAACAATGCATTTTTTTACCCATAAAATATTTAAATTTATATTTCCAATATAACATGAATAACAATTCGGAATATTAATAATAAGTCTTAATCAGAATCCCATAATCTTCGTCATCATCATCATTCATCAATGACCTTTTTATTCTCACTTTTATTTTATAATAATATCACTGTCAATAAAAAAAAGATATCATTATGGTTCGCAAAAGTATAAAAAAACAGTAGGTACTCCCTGGTACGAAGTTATGAGTCCGGCCCTGTTGCATCCTGCACTGTGTGACATCTAGTGTAAAAAAGTTACGTTACTACTAATTATAGTCCACAAAACATGCGAATAGTTTACCTATTGACCGGTAGATGTAAACAAAGAAATAGGCGGGATCTAACACCCTCTCCACCCCGCAAAATGTCACGCGTCGTTTCATAGAAAAATCGAATTGCAACGTCTCCTCTTTGTAATAGCTCCATGATTGGAATAAACCTTGAGACCATAATAATTGATACTTTAGATAAACATTATTTAATATAAGAAATTTTAAAGCCTATTGTTTTGTAATAAAAATCATAAAACATTTATCACTTCGCTGAAATAACAAAAAGTTATTAAGTATATCAAAAATATCCTATGTATCCTGTTTTATGAATCGATTTAACAAAACCTAGGTGACCCTTTTAATAGTAGCAACATAATAAAACCGATTTTTTAAGTTTAATTTTATTGTTATAGGTAGTAGGCACTGTGTACGTACACGGCTCGGGGCGGAGAGGGAATGTCAAGAGAGGTCGATCGCGGGGTTCCACAGGGATTAGACCTCTCGCTGCCAGCAGTGATTTCGGCTATGCTGGCGGCGACATCCGGATGGAACGCGGTGGCCTCCTTTTGTGAAGCTGTTATGCTCAAGAAGGAGGGCCGTTGTTAAAGAATAGTCATATAATTTGACGGGCCTGTTGGCGTGGTTGGCAAATGCTTGCTTTTCACCCCGGACGTCGTGAGTTCGATTACGTTACTTTGACTACTCATTCGCAAATCCCATATGATACAAATAAATTTTCAAGTCTACGACGCAAACATACTGTCTGTCCCCCAGTACTCGTTAATAGTGCACTAGCTCAGCAATGTTACTGCTTCATGTACAACAAGATTAACAAATTCCTTGATATATACCCAATGCGTAAGGGACAATGTAAACATGCAATAACTGAATGGTTATCTCAACTTAGTTACGACGAAACAGAAACTTTACTTCACACAGTACAATAAAATATTACATTATATTACATACCAACACACACATACTTTACCATATACTTATAACCTATACCTCTATACCTTCAAACTCAATTTTTATCATTATTATTTTATTTTTATTTAATTTTCTCTTTATTGTAGTAGCATTATTTTTCTCTCTCAACCTTTTTTTATGCAACTCAGTTATAGTATTTAATTAAATATTGTTTATTATATAATAAAATTCTTGCGCGACATGCAAGATTCGAGAATGCCTGGAGATCTGTCATACAGGTTTAGAGCCTGGTACAGACTCCAGCTCTCTCTAAAGTTCTAATTAAGCAAAATTGTTTATACATCGCCATGTCATTTATATATGAACTTTTACGAGAGAAATAAACGGTATTTTTATTTTATTAAAAAAAAAAGATTCCCACCCTGTCTTTGTCCTGAGTCTGGGTGTAATTAGGTTAAAAGAAGTTCACGATCTACTTTGTCGAACGCCTTTTTAAAGTCAGTATAGACCGAATCTACTTGGATAACCGAGTCCATACTATAAAATAGATAGTATGAATATATTACCAAATCGGTTTGAGTCGATCTTTGCTTGACAAAACCATGTTGTTGCTGTAGGATATCAAACTGTAGGTATCTTTCAAAAAGCTTCGCAATTGTTGACAGTATTGATATTGGCCGGTAATTTTCAACGTCATTTATGAGGCCTGTTTTATGGACAGGTGTAATATTGGCCTGCTTCCAGGCTTCGGGGAAGATTCCTTCTGACAGCGACCGATTAAAAAGAATTTACAGTCGAATGCATATATTCTTGGCAGTATTTCTAAGACAAATAACTGGGAGTGCATCTGGACCAGGTCTTTTACTAATATCAAGGTGGTATCTTTTGGTGGTAAACTAAATTTTACTAATGAGATAACTATTATCAGACTTTACCTAAGGAATTCGTCAATCTGCGCTGACGATTCATAAACCGAATTAAAAAAAGTCGGAAAAGTACCGTGGCGCATAGTTGAAGGAATATTCAACTCAGTCGAATATATGTAAAACTTCAATATTTACTTGTAGACGAGGCTACGCTAACTAAACATAAACTGAATACGACGAAGTTAAGATATCACTGAACCTGATATAATCTGGTTATTAATTTGTAAATTTTATTACCGCCTTAGAGGGTTATAAATGTAGGGTATTAATGTTACAGAGAAGCATTTAATTTTGCATCTTCACGTACTAATAACATGAGAACAAATTAACCATATTGTGACAAGCGGTTGGTCTGGGGATTGGAAAGATAACTAGTGTTTTGAAACGGAACTTATTTATTAATCAATATTGAAATACTTCTGTCCTTGTGTCACTCTTTTTTGCCGGGAGCACTGAAGTGTTGCGCTTCAGTGCTCCCGGTGTTACACGTATTTTAAAAAACAAGACGGTTGGCACTTTCGACAAAACCAACTATCGACCTATCTCACTTGCTACAACAACAACCAAGGTGCATGACGGCTTGTTAAATGTGAGGAATCTGTATCATTACAAAAAAAAAAAAAATGTGAGCCGTCACGGGACGCCTGGCAGATGTGAAACATCGACATTATTTTGTAAAAGTAATATGCAGAAGTCGAAGTCGAAGTATAAGTCGCAGTCGAAGTCGAAGTATAAGTCGCAGTCGAAGTCGAAGTCGATGTCGAAGTCGAAGTATAAGTCACAGTCGAAGTCAAAGTCGAAGTCATGTCGAAGTCGAAGACGAAGTCGAAGTATAAGTATAAGTCGCAGTCGAAGTATAAGTCGCAGTCGAAGTATAAGTCGCAGTCGAAGTCAAAGTCGAAGTCGAAAAGAACATATTGTGATAGGAACAAAAAAAAAACCACGGCATGCGTCGCCACGCCAGAAATCTGTTTTACGTGCGGCTATAGATGTTTCACATCAAAAACTGGTATTCACACCAAATAATCAGGTCAGATGAGCCGGTAGCATGTCGGAGGAATACAAGCTGGTATGTGGTGTACGGCAGGGACTAAGCTTTTCGTTGCTGTTTAACCTCTACATGAATTAACTCAGAGGTTCAGAAGCACGCGTGTAGGGAGCATATAGATGGAGTTTACCTGAATAATATCATCTATGTTGATGGTTTAAAGACCTTGGTGTCGATCTTCGAGGAATATGTGAGAGCACATGTATAAGTAAACATAGTAGTTAAAACGTAATTGAACTCGTTGTTTTTGAGGCAGCCAAATATCGGCCACTCATGTCCTGCCGGTGCTTCTCAACGGGATAGCGTTCAAACGGGTCGACAAGTTGGCAT
This sequence comes from Pseudoips prasinana, assembly GCA_951640165.1. Lineage (NCBI taxonomy): Eukaryota > Metazoa > Arthropoda > Insecta > Lepidoptera > Nolidae > Pseudoips > Pseudoips prasinana. The sequence goes on from OX621239.1 coordinate 16,193,599, forward strand.
ACCTATGGTAACAAGTGATGTTAAAGATGACGAGGACATAGAGAGGAGGCGGAGAGCTCTGGCAGTTGGGTAAATTTGCTTGCTCGCAGGTTCGCACGATGCTCAAAAGGATTTAAAATAACGCTTTTTAAATGATACTGTCAGCCACAAGTGGCCTGTGGGTGAGATATTATCGGCGTACCTGTAGAACTCTGCGCACCCAGTACAACTATATTTTTAGAATGTTGTTGGGTTTGCCATGACACTGCAGCGCTTCTGCTATGTTCGCTGATTCATTGATTTACAGCTGTAAAGCGTAAAAAGTAATCTCCATGCTGAAACTAACAGCATTCTGGAAATAAAATCTGACCCAGTGCTACACCTGTGCTTGAGCACGCCAGCGACCCGATTTGACTTTTAGAGATACTGGGTAGGTGTAGCACTGGGTCAGATGTCATTGTAATTATAATATTGATAATTAGTATTTTTTATTTAATTTTGTTTATTTTGTTTCAATTTTGTGATTTTATTTAAGTTTACTGACATTGATATGTCACTTTATTTTTATTTAATATTTTTGCAATCTGTCAATTCAAAATTTTGTTCTTATTGTAATTATATAATGTCATATTATGGAGTATATGGTTATATATTAAGATTTATTATTATTATTAAGAATTTTGTATGTCCTTTTTATCAGCTATCTTTTTTCTTTTAGTCGGGAAATATGTACCATCTCTTTCTTTTCAATCTAGAACTATCTAATGTCAATTTTGATTTAAGAATATTGTATCGCTTTCATCAGTTATCCTTTTTGTTTTAATCTAGTATTAACTAAAACATTCTCAAAATGTAACAATCAACGCCTTGTGCCAATATCCCGCAATTAAATTAGAATTAATTTGTTTTGAATTTCTTTATGACAATAAATTAACAAGTTTTATTTATTACTAGCTGTGCCCCGCGGTTTTACCCGCGTTAAACTTTATAAATTATCACAGCTCCTCCCCCTGAAGTGATAGCGTGATAATATGTAGCCTATATGTGGACCCGACCTCTTAGTAATATTCATGCAAAATGTGAAGTAAATCCATGCAGTCCTTTTTGAGTTTAGCCCGGACATACATACAGACAAACAGATAAACAGACAAAAATTCTAAAAACTATATTTTTGGCTTCGATATCGATTGTAGATCACGCCCCAAGTATCCTTTTAAAAAATATTCAATGTACAGTTTTGACTTTCCTACGATTTTATTATATGTATAGATAATACATCGCATATAAAAAAGCTTTTATATCACATTTTATTCTGAACCATCAACTCTTATCAACATTTCCTTTTTAACTTGTCTATGTTTTAAGTATAAAACCAACTTATTTTCTTCGTTGAAGAATAAAATAACTTTAACCCAAAATACTCCGAGTGACTTAAAAGACTATTTAGTTATTTTGTAATAACATTGCGGTAACTTGGTTTTAATCCAGCCTCTTTGTAATTTACTCTCTACTTTAAGAACATTAATTGGTGTAATTAATGTTGGCAAGTGAGATATAAGTTTTAAATGTGAGATTGTTGAGGTGGAAATTAAACTGAATATTAATGTCCTGTACAAGCACCTTGTTACATGTGTACATTTTAGTTATAATGTGTGTAAATTGTTTCATATCAGTAGGTATCTAAGGTTGTTATTTCGAAAACTAAGATAATTTCCTGAAGGTAACTGAGCTTATCGTTTACAAAGGGTTGTAAAATTGGATTGCGGAAAGTGAAAAATGAACGCACTAAAATTACAATATCAATTAAATAACAAGATTGTACAAATGTCGGTGTTAGGCCTCCAGAGTACTATGCGGCCAGCCGTGCGGCTGACCGTACTCAGATATTGATTGCGTTGGAGGAAAGGACTATGCAACAATCAATATTGCTGCCCGGCTGTCGCATCACAGTGCGAATAAAAACTACTTTCTCGTACAAATATCTGAGTACGGTCAGCCGCACGGCTAGCCGCATAGTCCGTAGGAGGCCTTACAGTTCGGTGCGATCTGTTTGAGGCATGTAAATTGGTATTTTTTGAATATATTGGGAAATTTTACTAGTTGATGGAAAATAAAATCAGCATAGTTGCGATGGGCACTTGTACATACACGTTGAAGTGCAGAAGCAATTTCACAAAGCAAAAGTGGAATTCTGGCCTTACATCCTTGTAATATATTTTAATAATATGCATGTGTGTGTAATAATAAATGTGTGCAAATTACTAAATGTATATATGTATACACTATGAGTATGGAAACGTTTAAAAAATAATTACATCGATTCTACTAATAAAATGGTAATAGAATCAACTGCAATTCGAACTATAGTTTTACTATTATATTTTGAAAAATAATTATTAGAAAGTGATTTTAATCATAATTCCTATGCAAATATTTTAAAAATAAACATACGACGCCTGATGTTGACCGAATAACATTTTCCTATTCTAAACATCATAACAATATCACTGACTAAATGATTAGCACTTACAGTCTGTCTGTCTGTTATAGTATCGTCGGTCTTTATTATTATATATTGTATGGTAGTGTAAAGGAAAACCTTTGCTATTGGAGTACAAAGTGTGATTGAGAAGGGATTCAGCGGAAATCAGAACCATAGTACAAGCTTTTCTTAGTTTGGGGCTAGGATGATCTGTGTGACATTGTCCCGAGATATTATTATTATTATAGTGGGTGGATAGAATCACTTTGGAATATGTTATGTTTAATTTGGATGGAAGTAGAGTTCAGAGTTCTGTCAGGTTTACTAATGTTGTGATTTTATTATTGTTGTTTGGTTCTAACAGAGGTAGTAAGTGAATAACCTTCATAGACTGTTATTGAATTTATCCTAGATATTATGCATTTTTACTAATTTTCTAAATACTAGTTTTTTCTCACGTCACTGTTCTCACATCGGTGTAATCGGTGGACTTTATTACTTAATAAAGTATTTAGAAAATTAGTAAAAATGCATAATATCTAGGATACCACTGATGTGATAATTTACACTGAAAAAATCAATCGGTGTTTTGATTCATGATCAACGCGCAGGTTTGTCACATCGGTGGATTGCTTTATCATATCTGTAGATCCCGTGTCATTACGTTAAGTATACAAAGAAATAATGGATCATAACAACATACATACATACATACATACTTACCTACTTAGACTGCCATTAATCATTACCACGACACCACTGGGTAGTAGATAGATAGATCATTAAGAGAGGTCTGTATTCGGTAATATAAATTAAAGGTTTCTCTAGAAAATATTTTCTTGTTAAATAAATAGTTTAAAATAATAAGGTAAATAATTTCAAAAAATATATTTTAATTGTATTTCTAAGAACTCAGTTCTCGATGGATGTGATCTACTTGCATAAGACATTCAGTTCAGGTCTTCAGTTCTAAGTCACCCTCGTAAAAATATACCTACTAACTATTTCCTTTGTTCAATGGTGGACAAACTTTATAAATTATAGCCTATGTGTTAATCCAGGGAATCAACTAAGTTCATACCCAGTTGTATTAAAATCGCACCAGCCGTTTAGACGTGAAGAAGTAACAAACATACACACTCACAAACATTCGCCTTTATAATATTATTGTGACAAGTAGACAAGATTATGATATTAGATAACACTTAATATTATTATTGCTGTGTGATGACGGCATAGAAGATCATCACCCCATCTCATCCCGTGGGGGCGAAGAAATCGACCGAGTGAATGCCTACTAGAAAACGGGCAGCAGCGTTTTTCTGTGAACATAACCATCAAACTGCGATCGCCAACCAGTCTGCCAAGCGTGGTGATTTTGGCATATCCCCCCATTCTTTGGGGAGGCTTTTGTCCAGCAGTGGACGTATTTTGGCTGACATGATGATGATTATTATTGACTTTAAATGTATCGTCAGTTAACTTTTTACCTTCGGCCATGTATTAATCAAGTTGAAAACAATACATGTTGCCATACAAACAAAAGCTGAAACTATGTATACCATTCGCTCTGCAACATTCATTCGAGTTTTAATCTAGGTTCCAGCCACAAAATGGCTTGCATGGTTCCGCAAGAAGAAGAGGATTGTGGTTGGGCGGTTCAGGGAGGCCCTGGACTCTCCTTGTCTTTTTATTCTTTTTTCCGGGGTGGAATATCCTACATGGATGTCCTCTGCTTTGGGGAAGCGGAGGGGTCTATGAGACTCCTAACTGACTAAAAACCACCCCGGTGTTCCATCTCATACCTGCGCCGGGGTCGCGGGAACGAACGATACTTCCGCAACCCCTGGCTGGTGCCGGCCCATGCCTGCGGGCTTCCTCGCAATAGCGGGGGGAGTGAAGTGTTACAACTCCCCCGGCAACGTCTAAGAGGGGCGCGCATGGAACACTTCGCGCCGCCACCTCGGGTCTAGATGTGTAGTGGGCGACGGACACCCCTGAGTCTGTCGCCCCTGGACCCATTTAGGGGGGCTGGAAGGCCGGGTGAGAGGATGTGATCTCCCTCTCCCTTTCCGCAGCCTCCTTCCGCGAGATGACTGTCTCGCAGAAGGAAACCACCGCGTCCCAGGACTCCTTGCTGCCAACCATCGAATTCACGACGGCCGGCAGAGACAGGTCACTGCCTACTCCAGAAATGAGGGCACGGCGCTGCTCCTCCCAAGCGGCATACTCTGCCAGCGTATGCAGCGCTGTGTCCTCCCAACAGTCGATGCAATGGTGACACCGGGCGTCCGGCTCCCTAGGCCCTGTGCTCTCCTAACGTTACCTCACGCGTTGGCAGAAAACATGAATACAGATGCCACGACAAGACAAAGTACGACAATTTATTTAAAGGCTGACACTATGGTTAATGAGAGTGTTTTAAATTTTCTAAAGAAAAATGTTACGGCACTGAACTACTGCAGTGTTTACAGTGATTACTGTAGCACATTCTACCGTATTTATATTGTATTCCCCACTTCCCAGCATTGACGATAAAATAATATTGAATGGTGAATAGAATTATGTTATACTAGCTATGCCCCACGGTTTCACCCGCGTTAAAGTACATAATACAATACATCTATACTCACAAACTTTCGCATTTATAATATAAGTAGGATGAGTACTTCTAGCGGTTTTGGCAGTGCACGCCGGAATAGCTCGCAGATGGTAGATTTTTCCTACTTACTTGACACTTATCGTCAAACTAGCTGTGCCCCGCGGTTTTACCCGCGTTACACTAAAATAAAATTATCACAGCTACTCCCCGTAGGTGATAGCGTGATAATATGTAGCCTATATTATGTTGACCCGACCTCTTAGTAATGTTCATGCAAAATTTGAAGTAAATCCATGCAGTACTTTTTCAGTTTAGCCCGGACATACATACAGACAAACAGATAAACAGACAAAAAATCAAGAAACTATATTTTTTGCTTCGATATCGATTGTTGATCACGCCCCAAGTATCCCTTTAAAAAATATTCAATGTACAATTTTGACTTTCCTCCTATTTTATTATATGTATAGATTTTAGACAATTCACATAATATCTTTATAAATTGTAGCCTATGTGTTATTCTGATGTATAAGCTATATTATTGTAAAGTTTCATTAAAATCCTTTCAATATTTTTTACGTGAAAGAGTAACAAACATCCCTCCAGCCGTACCTACTTACAAAATTTCGCGTTTATAATGTTAGTAGGATGATAATTCACTTTAAATGGAATAACTAATTACATAATGATTGTTTAACATTCGCTTTATTACACTTTTGCCCTTTTACAATTGTTTTTAACATTTATTTTATAGACGTATCTGAGGAGTGGGGTAAACAATATAAATAGTGAAAAAATTCGTGTACTAACCACAGTGAAGACAACTGTTAACAATCAATTCTCTTTTTAAATATTCTACTTAAGAAAGATACCATACTTTTGATCAAATACAATGGCTGTTATCCGTCACGTTTCCTTGTTACTCCTGATCTTGACATTTGTGATGCTGATCACCACCAACTTCGCTGCTCGTGATATGTATGTTGAAGGTTGTGACATCACCTGTAATAATATGAGATATAAGGAAAGAAAGAATGATTGTTGCACTTCGGTAGGGTACAGTGGTTTTAGTAGATGCGAACAAGAAGGTACTGAGTTCAAGACGTATTGTTTCGATTAAATGGGAAACATTTAAATTAAATGGTATATGCTGGTTTAATATAAGCCATTGACAAAATGAACAGTAAATGATTTAGATTGATGTACTTGTTTTATTGACCAAAATGTATTAAACTACCCGTTTGGAAAACATATCTCTTAGTATGACTAGATCTAGTCTAAATTCTTTTTTTTTTGAAGATGACGCCCACACTACGGTATCTAATCCCTGCGTCGCGGGCTACTTCACAAACATATAATAGACGGAAACAAATTACATCCAGACTCAGAACAACTATTTATGGGTCACATAAATATTTGACCGGCGCGGGACTCGAACCCGCTACACGAAGCGGCGAGGCGACTGTCTTAGCCGCTGCGCCACACGTACAGTCAATATACATCAAATCAACAGTCTAGATACTTCATCATAACAGCTGTAAAAAGTCCACGGTATTGAGATGGGGTGACGATTTTCCAGACATTCGCGTAACTTTTACATTAAGATTTAGATCCATTATGTATCTTAATCTATCGTCTCTTCTGTAATAAAATTGTATGGATAAAAAAGATTATACCTACACTGCAACTGCTTTTTACGTGGTAGGATAGAAGTAATCAAACTATTGTTAAGCTATTACGTATACCGAATTAGAACCTATGTAATTTTAGAGTGGCTTCTTGAAATTACGCCAATTTTAACAAAAGGTGGCAATTGTGTATATCGGAAACGTTATTTTTTGAAATGAAACCATTAGGCGCGTTTTGCACTTTTTGGGTGAACAAAACTCAAGGATCTCGCGACATTGTCACCGAACGCTCTTCATGAGCTGTATGTATATTGTGTGTATAATAAAATGCGTACTTTTTGGGTGAACAATACTCAAGCATCTCGCGTCATTGTCACCGAACGCTTTTCATGAGCTGTATGTATACTGGGTGTAAAATAATATGCGTACTTTTTGGGTGAACAAAACTCAAAGATTTCGCGTCATTGTCACTTAACGCTTTTCATGAGCTTTATGTAGCTATACTGTTTATATATGTGTACATTTGAGTTAACAATAACTTCTAATTAGCTATATGTTTAATTATTACATTGTAGATTATTTAGATTACAAGTATATAAAATAGGTTTAACCTCTATCGGCAGTCCCCGAAGACTGCCCTGCATGTTATTTTGACATGACGATTACAATTAGTCTAGTTTTTTAAAGAACGCCCGCACTATGGAATCAGTTCTCTGTGTCGCGGGGTACTTTACAAACATGTAATAGACGGAAACAAATTACATCCAGACGCAGAACAACTATTTATGGGTCACATAAATAGTTGTCCGGCGCGGAACTCGAACCCGTGACACGAAGTGGCGAGGCGACTGTCTCAGCCACTGCGCCACACGTGCAGTCTAGATGGCTTTCACTGCTTCACCGAACAAATAAGGCGTGCATGGGCCCAAGCCGTTTAGAAAATTAAACTACGATCTAAATGTCCGCGTCAAAGGGGGTCCTTCGTCGTTCAAACCTCAGCTCTGGGCGGTTGCTGACGTGGAGATGCATGAGAGGGTTATAGTTTTAGGGCAGTTTTGAGCCACTGCTACTCTACGTCAATATGCAAAGATGCGAGCCTCTCGTCTGATTGAGGATTGAGGACGTTGGTGTTCGCAGTATTTTCGCGGCCGTAAGAGTTAACGGTTGGTGTGTAGTGTTGACCTCGTCGTCCGGATCTTCCATGACGATTCTAGGACGATGTTGCTTGCGTAACGGCTGAGAAGGGGTGTAATTGAACACCTTTACCACCAAATGGCTTGCATGGTGCCGACTACGTTGATATGATACGATAGCATGTCGAGTACTTTAGTGTAACTTAAACTCAGAATTATCAAGCGGTATTTTTTGAAGCTGATACAGTTTTACGCGCAGACTTCGACGTGGTCTGACTATGAGGTTGAGGTTATATATGAGATACATATATCTAGATTCATATATATTTCTAACACTTTTTTCAATGAGGTCCTAGGGAATCTTTAACGCCAAGCTAAGTGGTGTCATTTGGAACTAAAGACTGAAACTCTGAGAGGAAAGTATTGGCTGTCTTCATGGATAGTTTCTACGAGCCTGTCATGGTATGAGTCCCCTTCTACGCTGTCTGTTTTTCAACGTTGAAGGTTTGGGGGTTTTTTCGTAGATATGTAAAGGTTGCAGCGTTCACTTTAGCAGTCGGAACCTTTGGGTTTTGAAATAAATATTCAATGTACTTCTCATCAGTCGATGGTTCGATTTGACCTGATTAGATATAAAGAGTCCCTCCTTTATGATGTTTTCCTTCTTCAAGAAGCCTGGACCAAAGGGAGCCCTGACAGTGTTACCAAAAACAAGATAGACGTGATCTTATCGATGAATAGGGATGTTAAGTGACGTCTCTGTGATCGTCGTTGTTAAAACCACGAGCGAATAAATGTGCTCCTCTCTCCTATGAAATGTGTCCCTGATGGTGGAAAGAGGAATGCCTACCAGTTGTGGGTGGTACTAGGTAAATAACCAGTGCAAACAAAATCAGTAGGCATGCTTGCTTTTAGTGTTTAGAGATACGGCCTAAAGGACCCAACCCTGACAGAAAAGACAAGTTGTGGTCAGCAAAAACGGCTTCAAAATGTCGGATTTAAAGAGTAATTCAACCCAGGAGAGTACCGCTCTTGAGGGGAATGCCTCCCTGAGCAGAGCTGTTCCCAACAACTGAGCTCAGGCTGTCCCTCATATTCACACCTAGATTCACGACAAACAGACATGTTCATACACCCAAATATCTGTCTTGGGTGGGAATCGAGTCCACGACTTGCAGCGTTCGCCCGCCAGCCCGTCAATGGAACAATTTTTTCTTCCTCCTTGTATCTTTCTGATTGAGTAAGCTGCGGCGTCCAAGATGGTGAAACCATCCCCTGAGACGTGCCAAAGCCCGAGTATCATCACTCAGTGTCATTTTAGGGTGTGCCTCTGTTGATCCTGGCTGGCTGGAGTTGCAGTGGTTGGTAAAAAAGTGAGGGTAATCCCTTTAAAATATGTACACTGGTAAAATAATCTTAAAACGTCGATACCCAATACAAATACAGCATAATTGATGAGCATGATTTAATTTATTAAGTTTTAATAGTAAATTCTCTACTTTCATGAAACATCATTCGATAACTATTTATTAACTATCATAAAATTTATTTTTCACGGTTTGTCTTACTTTTGTTTAATTAGGTACTTATACAGAATTACAAGGGTTTTATAGACAATAGGTATTACACGATCATTAAATCAAGGGCGAATTATTAAATGTTTTATGATTCTTATTGTCATAAGATTGATTTCTGAACTTGAAAAACAAACATTGAATTGGGTATTGTTACTATTATTAAAATATAATGTAATTAAAATCCTTTCCATGATTTAATTGAAGGCAAATATTAAAGTACAAAAGTATGCTCATAATTACAATGACTGTAAAAGGTGACACAGTTATAAGCTTTATACACATACTATTGAACTTTTATTGGACCTTTGTCGGGGTGATTGTTTATTTCCAATTTATGTACACACTAAAAATATGAAAGGAAGAAAGAATAAAGTACAGGAGATGACTTTGCACAAAGGTACTACTTATTTCTAAAGAAATCTCTTCCAGTAGTATAAAGGATGATATATATATGTACGAAAATAAACACAATATATAAATAAATGCATGACGATGATGTCATCCGGCCGAATTTTGGCCACGGCGGCCATTCTCAATGGTGATTAGCCAATTGCGCAGGACATATTATAGTGCACAAGTGTGTGCGCAAACACAGGGGCACTTTCTATTCCATCACTCTCATGATCCAATGGGACGACTAGCGACACGACCGGAAAGAGGTCAGGTACAGGAACGACGGCTTTACGTGCTCTCCGAGGCACGGGGGTGTAATACCGCCATACATACTTTTAAATAATAAACTACATCATATATCTAATGCAAAGAGGAAAGGTAGTGTTCTTTAACCTTTTCTTAAATGTGGAGATTGTATTACAATCACGAATGTTAGGCGGAAGAGAGTTCCACAGCCTAACCGCCTGAACAGCAAAGGAGTTGGAGAAAAATTCAGTTTTATGGGAAGGGAATTTTAAAATGCATTTTAAATGTGACCTACATTGGGCGGTGGGAGTATGTTTAAAGGAAAAACGCTGCTGTAGGTAAGAGGTTGTTTTTAATAGGACTAAATTGAATAATCAGTTTGAAAACTTTGTGTAACTAAGTCGTATTAAAAAATGGACATAAAATTGCTAACTAAACTAAACGAAACGGGTAAACGATAATGCAGTGTAAGATAGGACGCAATGTCGGGTTGGTCGCATTCGCCCTGAAGATGACTTCCTGAAGAAGTCGAAACTGTTGGCCGCATCCAACATAACATTAATTACGTGAGGTACCCATTACTATCTTTCATTAAGCGTACACATGTTTTCTGCTCTTTATATATTATCTTTATTAGCTCGTAGCTAATTATTCAATCGCAATTGACACTCAGTCAATCCCGATTTAGCTTTCAATACGTTTATATTTACCGTAACAACACACTTTCAACAATTAGTAAAATGTTCCAATAAACTTTAAAAATACGATATATGAACGGGCGTATATATACAGCAGAAAAGTTAATGTGCATTTCTTATTAAGAATCATTTTGATATAAAAACTAATTAATTTTCTCTCTTTCTCTTTCATATATGTCGGAGATTCTGACGGATTTAACTCCGAAACATCGTCGGTGTCCGCCATCATGCACGTGGTGAAAAGAATCAGTGCGCACACCCGGCGCCGTCGAGCTCTGTATGCCAACTATGTCGTGTCGCTAACACACTAATGTCACTTAGACAACTGACAGACGTCAAAAACGTCACATGCGACAGTTCATAGACAACCTCGACTCGAACTACTGACTCAGTGAGTAGTGTTTTCCAAACGCTAATAGATGGCGTTACTAGTAAATAAATAGGCCTTTTACTTAATTTCTCCGACATATATATATTTTTTTCCATATGAAAATGGCTTTAACAACATCCATGGTGGCCATGGCACGGAGAGTGGACCTCCAAGGAAACTATTGGTGATTTCGATTCCACGAACCAGCCCCGTTGGTTCTTTATAAACGATAGTTGACCAAAGCTATCAGGAGATTGTAGTTTGAAGTGCGCATGATAAAAGCACCTGAACTGTAAATTTATACAATCTAACCAGGGGATAAAATATACTCAGGATTTTTTATTAGATAATTATACAAAAATACTGGCCTGATTGGATTCATATTTTCTTACTACTGAATTTTCCTTAAGTAAACCCACTATCCCGCCTAAAATTATCTCATATAGGTCGCTATATGAGTAAATAGAGCCAACATATATAGATTTACTAGCTACTTCGTCTATAAATTGTTACAGAATCCTGGCTTTGAACAAATGATGTATGAAATTATGAGTGGTATTAATTCAATGATTGGCTACCTATTCGATCATCACACGTGTGCGTTTATATAGACCATTTACACACACCATTTATTAATAGTAACATTTAACTGATCATTAACGATCGAATTAGGGATACAGCATTGTGCAGATACCTACCTGAAACATAAAACTTAGAATTGACTCCTAAAAAGCAGACTACAAACCTTATAATTCAATCAATCTATGGACATTTGAAAGCAAACAATATCCTAACAGAATAAAAAACAGGCCGTAGAAAAGCTTATTCAATGAAGGATTAAGGATAGACACCTTTATAATAAACGCGTTCAACGACATTAAAACGATATGATTACGAGTACTTAATATATATAAAATGCATTCTCAATTAACTTTAATTTTGAAACTGAGATGAAATAATAGACTACCCGGTTGCGCGTCACTATACCATCAGGTCCAATAAGCCAGAACCCGTTAAGGTATGGACCCGATAAGGAATATTTTTAGGATTTCTGTGGTTCTGTCTAGCTTTAAGCCCTCTAATAGATTATAACCTTTCAATCCTGGATATCATTTTTTTAAAATATAAAACTTAGTAAGTACTTAGTACTACAAAATTGTTCATCTCCTATATATGGATGATATTAGGCTGTAAGCGTCGACAGTCTTATAAAACTGGCACGTGAGACGGAACATCAACAATCTATGAAATTCTGAATCGACAAGCGCAACATTAATAATATTAAAGCGGGCAAACTGTTTGACCATATCAATGAAATACAACCAGAAGAAGTTATAGAGTGGCTTTATGAAACAATCCCATATAAATATTTAGGGTTTTGCAATGCTAGGCAACAATGTTATGCAATGCTTGAAAGCGTGAAATTTTGTTCTAAGATTATTTTTAGATTTAACACTTTACTACGAATTATGTAGTCTTGTACTAGCTACGTTCGTGTGTTTCATTAAATATTTTTAATTTATGATTTCTATACGAAATATTATTATAAACACTTCAGACAAAACTATAGTATGAAACTCACTGTTTTAATAAAATTTTAAAACGAATCTGATTAATTAATAGCTTTGGCGATAAGCTACTACCTAAACCTACTTGATACATTTAACTTTAGCTGTATTCACTCTTGCATTGAAACACTGTCAGTCACGTTGATGATGATTGTGAGGAGTGGGGTAATACAATATAAATAGTGAAGTGAAGTAATGTTTTATCACAGAAAATGCATCAGTTAAAATGTTCAGTTCTCGATTAAAAATCAAGAATAATTATAACATTCATTAAGAACTATGGCTAGTACTAATAAGATTACCGTGTTTCTTCTTGTCGTGGGATGTGTTAAAATCATCAGCTCAGAATCTCAGCATCCTACTCTTATTAGTGTTCCAGCGTGCGACTATACTTGCGATGATACCCCCGTAGCTATGGATGTATGTTGCATAGAACAAGGCTATATAACACATGAGATATGCGAGCATGGTGAAATGTATTGTTCTTAATCAACAGCTGGATTAGCAAGTAATACATAATCAAAATTCATATGCAATGTTACAAAATTAACAATAAATATCCAACCTAAAATATCTTTCACTTTTCTTTTAAAATTGATCATTATTTTTATGCACATACAGTATATTCTCGTATATACATTGTGAAGCAACAGATAGAATGTTTATTTCTTTAAACTTTTCTCTAAGAGAAACTCTAATACCAAAATAGTGTATATGTAGGTCTTAGAGCTCTTTTGCAGTATTATAACAATGGTCTGTATCTCAAAAATGGGAAATCATAAATTTTATTCGTCCGGCGGGTCTCGAACCTGCACCATCTACCAATCTACAAATCCACCAACAACCAATCGTTCGTAGCTTAACGCAGAGCGCCTAGCTCTGCGTTAAGCTACGAACGATACACGCTCGTTCGAGACCCGCCAGACGATTAAATTTGTGATTTCCCATTTTTGAGTTTAGATAAACGCTTTGCATTGCGAATAATGCAAAGCGTTATTCGCAATGCAAAGCGTACCCAGATTATTTCTTAGAAAATAATCTGGGTGTATAGGTTCCTCACATATCCGGCTTGGCAGGAAAATTTTACTCTGAAAAAAACGTGCAGTACGAGCTATTTATCAGCTGGGTTCTTCTTAAAAAGAGTCATACTTGTATGACTCAAATATATTAACCGTAACTTCGATATATATTTATGCTTACATAGTTAATGTGCTGCAAAATATGAATTTGTTGGAAAAGAGAAGTGGCATGCACACAATAAACACAAGACATAAACACAAATTGTGTGCCGAATTTCATCGTTTACAAAAGATTTAATCCTCTTTTGACGGATTGAGTATCCGAATTTATAACAAAATACCAGCAAATCTCCAGGAACTGCCCTGCGGCAAATTTAAATCAGAGGTCAAGAATAAGCATATATGAAAAAGGCCTATTACACTCTAAATGGTTATTTAAACGACAAAAACAGCCCGGAGTTTTTTTGTGGCTTTCTTCTCCAGGTCTAAGTCACCTACGTAGCTAGAGAACGTCGCAGGTTAGCTAGGGTAGGGTAGGTAGGATCGTGTTGGCCCTTAGCACGTGATCGGTGATCCCGTGGAAGTAATCACACTCATTTGGAATTCTATCTTTTTACTTCAGCGGCCCTCTGAGCTGTGGCCCGAACCCCATATGCCCTCAGGTATTAGTCGCCTAAATTAAGCTACTGTTTGAGAGCTTTCTGCGCTCACTATCTGCTCGTTGTCTTATTTTTTTAAATTTTATTATAATAGGTTTCGAGGGTTGTTACGAATCGTCTCGCGCGCAGGTTCCAGCCTCCCGAACAAGCCAGTTTCCGAAAAGGCTTCAGCACCATAGACTACATACAAACGCTGCGGCAAGTTATACAAAAGACCGAAGAGTATAACAAGCCACTGTGCTTAGCGTTTGTAGACTATGAGAAAGAATTTGATTCTATCAAAACATGGGCCGTGCTGAGTTCTCTCATAAGGTGCCAAATCGACTATATCGAGGTAATAAAGTGTTAGTGTGTAAACGCCACTATGCCAGTGCAACTCCAGGACGAGATCTCGAAACCTATCCACTTACAGCGAGGCGTAAGACAGGGAGATGTTATATCTCCAAAACTGTTCACCGCTGCATTGGAAGATGTCTTCACGCTTCTGGACTGGAAAGGCTTTGGCATTATTGTCAATGGCGAGTATATCAATCACCTTCGATTTGCCGATGATATAGTAGTCATGGCTGAGACTATGGAAGACCTCGGTACAATGCTCGATACCTCAGCAAAGTTTCTCAACAAGTGGGTCTGCAAATGAACATGGATAAGACGAAAATCATGTCAAACGTCCATGTTGCACCCACTCAATTGATGGTTGGGGACTCTGCACTTGAAGTTGTAGAGAACTATATTTACCTAGGACAGACCATCCAACTAGGTCCAATGTCGAGAAGGAGGTCAATCGTACAATCCAACTCGGCTGGGCAGCGTTCGGGAAGCTACATAACATCTTCTCTTCCAAAATACCGCAGTGTTTCAAGTCGAAAGTCTTCGACCAGTGTGTGTTGCCAGTGATGACCTACGGAACAGAGACGTGGTCGCTCACTATGGGCCTCATTAGAAGGCTCAAGGTCACCCAAAGAGCAATGGAGAGGGCTATGTTCGGAGTTTCCCTGCGGGATCGAATCAGAAATGTCGAAATCCGCAGGCGAACCAAAGTCACCGACATAGCGCGAAGAATTGCAAAACTGAAGTGGCAGTGGGCGGGGCACATAGCTCGTAGAACCGACGGCCGTTGGGACAGAAAGGTTCTCGAGTATGGACCACGAACCGGAAGACGCAGCGTGGGCAGGCCCGCTACAAGATGGACTGATGATCTTGTGCGGGTCGCTGGAAACTGCTGGATGCGAATAGCGCAAGATCTTTGGGGGAAGCTTTTTTCCAGCAGTAGACATCTTTTGGCTGAAATGATGATGATGATAATGATGATATAAAAGTACAAAATTTTTAAACAAATTTAATATTTACTCTGTGAAGTTTTAGTATCTCTTATTTTTAGTTATCTGCTTAATATGTTTAATGCAGTTTTACGAATTTTTTTTGCTGATCTATTACTATTATTTACTCTGTGAAGTTTTAGTATCTCTTATTTTTAGTTATCTGCTTGATATGTTTAATGCAGTTTTACGAAAATTTTTCGCTGATCTAATAAGTACCTGTATCTCGGTATACTTTACTAATGTGCAAATAACGGGCATAACGCACATCCAAATTTAGAACATACATTCATACATCTATGGGTCACTGAAATAGTTATCATGGCTGGGATCGAAACTAACAAATCATCAGAATCACTAAAAGGGTCTGATTGAGCTGTAGGAGCAGGGCGTAAGGCATCGTGACTTGCAATTTATTCTGAACAGCCACGCAAGTAAACATGCTTAAGTCTGTATCGATCATTTGGCGATAATTCCAAAATTTCCATCAGACCTTCAAATTTAGAGCCTAGCTTAGTGGTGTGACGCTCATGGCGTCGCATTAACACGAAATCACCAATCTTAAAAGGGTGTACTCTGGCTTTACCTTTATCAAAACGCGCTTTATCGTTACGGGCCCGCTCGTCCATCCGTTTTTTAGCAATTGATCTAATTTCCTCTAAATCACCTGTCAGTATGTCGTCGTCAATTTGTAATATTTTAATGGCAGATGGGGAGCATTTTTTTCCTAATAATAACTCCATGGGACTTTTACCTGTACTTTTTGATACTGTGCAGTTTATAGCTAGTTGTAATTCTTGTAAAGCTGTGTGCCACGGCCTACTTAGTTCTATAACAGACATTTTATCCTTTAGACTTTCATCAATCTTTCGACCTGTCCGTTAGCCCTACTGGCTCCCTTTGCTACTACATGGTGTTGGATTCCGTATTGTTCGCAAAAGTTTTTAAACTCTGTAGAGGTCATACTTTTATCTTGGTCTGTGATTAATCGCGATGGGGGACCGAATATCGTAATAAGATTTTGAAAGCATCATTTGTATAAATCATATGAATATATTTAGTGAAACCGTCGATAAACACAAAAGCGTATTCGGGTATATTTCCGTTCATTCTGCCAGTTATATCCGCATGGACAGTATGGAAGGGAACCGCAACTTTTTCAATTGGATGCAAACTAATCTGTCTAGCACCCGATACTCCTTTTCTTACTCTACATATAAGACAATTTTCCACAAATTTTCGAACTAGTTTAGACATATTAGGGAACCAGTACTGCTCTCGCAATTTTTCAAGAACCTTTTCCCACCCAAAATGTTGAAGACTATCATGGTAATGGGAGATAAGATTCCATCGATAATTGCGTGGGACTATAATTAACTTATATGTCTTGTTATTTATTTGTACTTTGCGTCTCATTAATTTATCTTGAAGTATAACGTAAGTATCTGCAATATTTTTGGGAATCGAGTCGCCTTTTAATTGTTCTACAATACTAGTTATAATTGGATCGCGCTTTTGCTCAATAAGAAGCCAATTATGGTCAAGAGTAGCGGTATTAACGGACCAAATTAAGGGTTTGGATTTATTAATTTCGTAACGCTGGTTTGGACGTGAATTAGGACTCCTAATTGGGTTACGACTGAAATAGTCTGCATGAGCAAGTTTATCACCCTTACGATATTCAATTTCGAATTGAAAATTTTGTAAGAAGGCCCACCATCTCTGTACTCTAGGAGTTAATTCTCGTTTGTGACTCGAAGCCTTCAAGGAGTTGCAGTCTGTTACTACCTTAAATGAATGGCCATGAAGGAAATGTCGGAAATGTTTTATAGCCTTTACCACAGCAAGAGTCTCTAATTCATACGAATGATATCTACTTTCCGTATCTGAAGTTTTTATACTAAAATAAGCTACTACTAAAGGATTTCCGTTATGTCTCTGTATCATTACAGCACCGTAGCCAATTGAGCTGGCATCTGTATGTAATGTTGGTAGATCAGGATCAAATATGGTCAAAACTGGACAAGATGTGAGTATATCAATGATTTTTCGACGAGCAAGCTCATGTAGATCAGTCCAATTAAAAGAAACATTTATTTTTGTTAAATTGTATAAAGGAGCCATGATTTTAGAGAAATTCGGAACGAATTTTATAAAATAACCTGCTAATCCATTGAACTGCCGAACTTCTTTGATATTTTTAGGTGTTGGAGAATCAGTTAGAGCCTGAATTTTCCTTGGGCTTGTCTAACAGTTCCATTTTCTATAATGTTACCGAGATATTCAATTTTTGTTTTGAGAAATGAACACTTTGACACATTTAGAGAAAATCCAGCCTGAGTTAATCTAGTCAGGGCAAGTTTTAAATTTACCAAACCCTGCTCCACAGACTCTGACATAATTAGGATATCGTCAACGTAAACTAAAGCAAAATTTTCTTTATAATCACCTAGGGCTGTATTTATAGCGCGTTGGTACACAGACGGAGCATTGAAAAGTCCGAAAGGCATTCGAAGATATTCAAATTGTCCATCTGGCGTCACAAATGCAGTCTTCTCGATAGAGTCCTCTGCTATAGGGATTCCATGAAAGCTAGATGCCATATCTAGGCAACTGTAACAACGAGCTTTACCTAATCTATCAATTTGGTCTCCTATTAGGGGTAAGGGGTAATTATCTCTAACGGTATTTGAATTTAATTCGCGGAAATCAACGCAAAGTCGATCTGCGCCGTCTTTTTTTTTAACCAATAGGATAGGGCTGCTGAATGGGGATGAGCCATCTCGTATTATGCCATTTTCTTTTAAACCCTTAATAATTTCTCTAACTTTGTCACGTTCCACAGGAGACAAGCGATATGGTGGACGTTGAACAATCTTATCAGGGTTTTTAATCTAATTTTTAGTTCCCCAGTTGTCACCTGTGAAACGTAAAATGTTCCTTAAACTTGTTGATAATAAGATAAATTTCATTCATTTGTGTTGGGTCAGAAAGATCGGTATCTAATTTATAAGAGGATGTAAGTTTTGTACATTCATTGATGAAATACTTGCGATTAATAGAAATATAGTTCTCGCTTAGGCTAACGCTAAGACCGGGTATTTTTAAAAGGTTGAAACCTATTAGGATATCAAATTGAGTCTCATTATCCCCTACAACATAAAACTCGAGTTCTAAACAAACATTATCAATTTTAATTATGGCTGTGATGCTCTGTTTTGAGATAACTGTTTGACCGCCAATACCGAGAAACCTAACATCAACTTGTTTGCGTTTACCGGGCACTGAACCAGCTATTCTTTCTCGAATTAAAGAACAGTCAGCTCCAGTATCAAAAAGACAGTTATACACTTTGCTATCAATAATTATGTTAATTGTGCTACTTTTAGCAGTTGAACAACAATTAATAGTTTTCTTTGGTGCATTACTTTCGTCACTTTGTCGGCGGTAACAGTGTTTTTCCGAATTGCCCTTACGATGACACCCACACTCAATAACCTTAGCGTTACTAAAATTGCTACGGGAGCTAGAATTACTATTTGATTGTGGTAAAACGGGGTTAGAGGAGATTTTGTTCCTGCAATCCCGCGACCTGGTTTATTGGAATTAAAACAGATGACTTGATTATATGAAGGTCCCGAATACCGTGATTTTTTAGCATCATAACATTCTTTGTTCTCAAGTTTTCGTTTCCGAAATGTTTTTAAAACCGAGACTAATTTAGGAAGTGAATCAGGGGTATTTCTCAACAACTCAGATCGAATAAATTCAGGACAAATACCTGTGATTAGTGCATCAACCACCTCAGCGTCAGCAGCTTCTGGGCGCACTCTCTTGAAGAGCGTCCAGGCCGTAGTCGGCATAGCTGCTTGCGTGGTCCGAAGTGTAGCTGCGCCATTTCTGCACGTCATCCGCATACCGGAACTCCTTGCCAAAGGTATTAATCAGCTGCTCCTTCACTTGCTCCCACGTGGTAGAATGCAAGGACCACGTGTCGGCCCATATCTTGGCTCGCCCTCTCAATTGCAAGATGGCTTTTATTCGAGCTTCATGTAAAGGGACATTCAGGTTTGTGATAATCTCGTCCACATTAGCACACCAGTCTCTGATGTCATGTGACCTTTCATCGGGGTTGTAAGGCGGTAGGTAAAAGTCATGGTACCGCCGCAAGGGCGCAGCTTCCGCAAATAACGTCGCCCTTGCAGCGCTTGTCGCAGCAGTCTTAGTAATGGATGTCAGGAGACCCATTACTTGGTCCATAGTGAAGGTTGTCCCAGCCGGAGGTCCTGCAGTTTCTTGGGGCTGTGATCCCACCGCTGCTGTCGGCGATTCGCCAGGATTTCCACGTTCGGACTCCATATCAATAAAAACACTCGCACGAAGTAAAAGCACTTTAATTCCGCACAACTGTTCGCACCAAAACTCACAGAACTAACTTCCTTAACCAAAATCAAACGCTTTTATACAATTCTTACCACACATTACATATAATGACTACAAATACTTTTATGGAAAAGATATGAAATTCGTTCAATATAAGTATTGAAATATAGTCTGATATTCAAAATAAGTATTCTAATGTATTTAATACAACTTTAAATGATTTATTTTACTAAAATTACATTTATTTAATATGAGGAAATGTGATCTTAAATAGTTTGCCAACAGATGGCGCTACTAGACGATGCCAAAAAAATAAGTTTAATTAATACATATAACATTCAAATACTATGTATAAAAGAATAACATTAATTATAAAAGATTTTACTGCAATCATTTACACATTTTATATTTATTTTATATAAATTACATATATGCCACATGTTATCAAAATGTTGGAGTAGTCAATACAGCGTTTATTTATATTTAAAGAGCTTTATATTTACAAATAAATATTTCGATATCACTTTTTATGTGTTTCAGATATTATTATTACAATATGATAATAGAAAAACATGTAAGATAATTATTGAAGACACATGGCGACGTGCGCCCATATATACCTACTTTCCATATTCTATTTAGTTTACGCTGGAAACTTATTATTATTTATTAATTTCAAATTATTTAAAAACAGAAGCCAGCACATCAAGCTATCACAATCTGTCAAATTTCTCCAGTTGAAAGTAAACCTTATGTTTTTGTGATAAAGTTGTAAATCTATAAAAGAAATTTGAAAGATTGGGGTAGCTGGATGTGCTGGCGTCTGTACATTAAGCCAACAAGATTCAATGGCGGCAATATTATAGTGCTTAAGTATAAATGCAAAAACAAATTTACTCCTTTGCCCACTCTAGACGGATAGACGACATGACTGGAGTGTGGTCAGTCCCAGGATACATCACAGACAGGCTGTTAGGCCCACCCGATGGTAAGTAGTAACTGCTGCTCACGGACATTCGCAGTGCCAGGTGGCAAACCGCTACCTACCGGTAGATTAATACTCTTTTTAAACCTCGTTTGAAGAAGGACATGTCGTAGCGCTGGGTAAACAACGCAGCAGGTAATTAATTCCAGAGCCTGCACGTACGTGGGATGTATGAAGTCACTCAAAACCATTTTGTGATAGTGTATGTCTACGGTAATCCTACTGAAATTACTAACAACAACAAACACTATGGTAAATTCAGTTCCTATTTAGTTAAGTAGGGTACTAGTAGGTCAATATTCGTCATGGAAGCTCACGTGCCGCCCTTACTTATGTTCCTGCCCTTGAAACCAGAAACACTGCACATCAATGTCAACGACTAAGTGTCATTACTATAACATGGTTTGCATAATGTACAGACGCCAGCAAATCGAACTACCCCAATCTGTCAAATTTCTTTTATAGAGTTTCTACTTTATCACATAAGCTTAAGGTTCACTTTCAATTCGGAAAATTTGGCAGATTGGGGTAGCTTGATGTTCTGACGTCTGTACTAACTTTATTGTAGAATTATTATTAATAAAATAAAAAAAAAGTTTAAATTCACATTCACAGTATAATTAAGTAAGCATAAGTGTTTCTAGGTACATATTATTATAGATGATGTAATGATATTACCTGTCCTCCTATAGAATAAAACCTCTTTTATCAAGATAGCTAGCCCTGGTTATTTTATTAAAATAACTAGACATAGCTTTTAAAATGAGAATAGAATTCGAATCAAATAAAAAGTATGATTTTACGTTTGACTGATGTTTGTCAATAATTATAAAATTGGTGTGCTAAAGTAAACATTGTGAATCTAGTTTTATTATATTATCTCAATAAAATCAGTGATTGGTGTTTGAATACGAGTGTTATCATTGAGAAGGTCTCCCTAGATCCCGTTACAGATTACCTCTTACTGCTGCGAGTTTGCTACATGGTGAAAGGCGCCTTTGGTTAATTGAAAAGATTTTGAAGTTTTCAAAGGGGAGAGAGATTATACAAGAAAACTAAAAAGAAAAGCAAGAAACCATGGAATCGACAAACGTTCAAGTACAATTATTCAATGGCATAGAACAGGATTCAAAAGAAGTTTGCTACAATATTTAAGTACACGGAATGTATGAAAAAAATTAGGTAAACTCGTAACAAATCATTTATGATTTCGTTATTTAGCTAGCTTATAATAAGTTATTTTCAAGCCTAATAGGTTTAATATTAGAATAATTTTTCGTAATCCAAAGTTAAATTCAAAATCGAGAAATCATACATTCGTATGATATAACGGCAAGGATGCAAAACTTCTAAAATGTTTACCATTAGTTTCATCATATTTAGTAAAATATATTTTATTAATTTATTTACCTTCCAAAACTCGGAAAGAGTTTTGGTTGGTGTGAAGTGTGTTACTGACGTGTGCGAGGGTCCAGCGAGTGAGAACACGTTGAATAACTTTTATACCGATTTATTGAAATTCGAGAAAAATATACAAAAGTCGCAGTGCGCGTGCGTAGTCTATCGCGGTACGGTGCGGACTGCCGTTACAATTTTAATACATAATTTTATATATGATTATGTGGGTGACAGTACAATTATAATTAATGTAACTATGAGTAACAACTTAAGCTTAAATCTACCTGCAATCAATTTTATATAAACTTAAAATAAAATAACTAAAATTAAAAACCAAATAAAATAAAAAATACATAGTGTAATGCGTCGATAACTAAGTGAATAAAATAAAATAAATAATTAAATAAAGCCTTTATTGCTGTTCTTAGTTTTTACACGAAATAAACAATACGAATTTAAAGTATGCCTTAAAAACATTTTTAAATATAAGTTTATTAACATTTTTAAATTTAAGGTAAGATACCGCAGTGTCTGAAGTGGGAAGATTTGATGACGAGTGTGTGTCGCCACAGTGTATGTTGGCTTATGCAAATAAAGGGCTATGCTCGGAGTATCCCTACGCGATCGAATCAGAAACGTCAAAATCCGTAAGCGAGGCAAAAGTAACCGACATAGCCCTAAGAATTTTCCAACTGAAGTGCCAGTGGGTGGGGCACATCGTTCGTTGAACCAACCGCCGCTGGGACAGAAAGGTTCTCGAGTGGTGGCCACGAACCGGCAGATGCAGCGTGGACAATGTGGGCATGCCTTTACAAGTATGGTTAACGATCTTGCAAGGGTCGCGGAAGCCGCTGGATGTGGGTAGTGCAAGACCGACACTTGTGGAAATCCTTTGGGAAGGCCTTTCGTATAGCTGTTGACTACCTTGGCTTAAATGATGATGATGATTTAAAAATATACGGTACGGTACGGTAAAGTATAAAACTACTTTCTATAAATCCTGGGGCCCATAACACCTATATTGGCAGTGAAAAACGACTGCGGCTCCCATCGGACTTACAATGGATTACTTTGCCGATTTTTTCTGACGAAAACCTTCGGGTAACATATAGGCCCCCAACCTGAAATATTGTTTCTTGTATTGGCGAATTACCCTTAGGGGGAACAAAATGTACGAGGCGAATTAATCATGTCCGAGGCGAAATAATACAATGAAAATGTTTTCTAAGGCCCCCGTATATTTTAAAGGTGTCATTTGCCACCAATTTAGGTTTATATGAAATATTTTTGATAGCTGTTTAATTGAAGCTTATTTATCGTAGCAACTTGGATCATTCCCATAGTTGGAAAAAAATAGAAATTTAAAAATATTAGTGTAATCCGAAGATCCTATTATTCAGCCTCCGCTGGCTGCCTATCCGTTTGTCTGTCAGCAGGATGTATCTCATGAACCTTAATAGCTGAAATTAATACAGATCGTGTATTTTAATTGCTTCTATAACAAAATATAATCAAAATAAAATACAGTAAGTAATAGAGTACAGTAAAAACATGAAGATTTCCCCATACAATATATATTTCTTATTGTTATAGAATAGCAGGGCAAACGAGTAAGCGTGTTACCTAATAGGAAGTGATCATCGCAGTCCATGGACAGTCGCAATGCCAGTGAGACTGCAAGTGTGTTGCCAGCCTTATAATTAACTTTTGTTTTTGTTCGATCTTAATGAGGATGGTATCATTAGAACCATAATAAGTAGACAAATAAAGTTTTCACCTAAACACATATATAAAACTAATGTTTTACAAAATCTTATATGACGGTACGCAATCCTTCGCATGCTATACCGACTCGCCGTGTGCGATTTTTTTTTGTTAAGGCACGGGAATGTCTACGCATGCCACCCGCAAAAAGTGTCTTCACCTGCCGTGGAATTCTCTTGGCGCCTAATGGGAGGAGCCCCGCGAACGCGGGTATGCTGCTCCGGTGCCCCCTTTTTGCGCAATGTCTCAGATGGTCGGAACACGTACCCTAGGAGGGCTAGAGACGCCGTATGGGACCTGACTAGCACTTGGCTGGTTTTTCTTGTAAATTTCAAGTCTTAAGTTTCAATACTTTATGTCAAGTATAAATCCTGGGACGCTGTGAGGCCGACGCGGTATAGAATATCACCAGTCCATCTCATCTCGTGAGGAGGGTTAAAGTCACCCCGAGGACTCTATGGGTAACGACTAGCCAGAGAATCGGCAACCGGTCTGCCAAACTTGGCAATTGTGGCAAAACCCTTCCAAAATTATGATTTTTGGGGGAGGGATTTGTCCAGCCGTGGCTGTTTTTCGGCTGATTTGATGAAATTCAGGAATACCTGGAACACCTGCTTTTTATATACTATATTTTACTAGGATTTTTTTTTAACACGTAATTGAAAAGTTTGTTCCTCGGTATTTTTTACTAATGGGAAAAAATAGTTATCTACTTACCCTCGATATAACCTAACTCTAAGCATTTCTTATTCAGTATAATTTTTATAGTTCTGGTAGCTAAACGCAAAAGATCAGACTAGTTGCTAACACTCAAAACATAATAAAACAGGAAAATGATAGGGACGATGCGGATGCTCTAGGGACGATGCGGATGCTCCTATATTACGTTTATTCTATACGTTCTTCCTTCAACCAATTACTTTTGAAGTTCTTTAGCGGCGTTGTTCACTTTCTTGGGAAGGGTAAAAAATATTAATCTCGCGTCAGGACACCTGTTCGAATATTCGGATATTGTATTAATAAGGCGGAGGTTCTCTTTTTCTTAATTCGCACTGGGGTTTATACCCTCACATGACCGCAGCATTTTGGAAGTGAAAACTCTTTTATCGGCGTTGTGCACTTTTTTTTCTTAATTATGTTACATTTTTACAGCCGACTGCCTAACCAAATTTAGTTCTATTTTTTAAATTTATTCCCACCATAGGGAGGGAAGCAATGAGCCTGGCCATTGTTTTATTCTAGATATGCCAAAGTAATCTAGAATTAAATACAAGAACATCTGCATTTTTACTTTTTTTATATTCCCAAAGACAGCTGAGATAATAGCAATCAAAGTACGCATTTTCGAGCGATATTATTTCAAAATACAAGCGGCGTTTGATCGCGCTGTGACGTCACGTATCAACTCACGCAGCGCGCCGGCCGGTTTGCGGGTACAAATCTAGGTACTACATTTAATCACCGCTGCTGGTGGCTCGTACTTGCGATTTTATTACGAGAAAATTATTAGAAAATGCCGTGTAGTGCCCAAGAGTTTTAATTCCAATGTTAACACACCCAAAAAGTGTTTTTAGTATACCTAAATATCCTATGATAAGGAAGAAATGGATGACCGCAATACGCAGACAGGATTCAATAGGACTGAAAACTATTGCATTTTGTTTTGAATATTATTTTGATGTCAATAACTATTATATTTATACTTTTCTCATGAAACCCTACGTTATCTATTGGTGCATTTTATAATCAACTTCTGACTGATTAAATTGTAAAATCCTTAAATGACAAAGGCAGCTAAACTTAAAAGTTTATCTACCTTGTCATTTAAGGATTTTACAATTTAATCTTTAAATAAGAGACATTAATATTGGTATTATCTATAAGGAACCTTGCTATCAGGATGTTATAATAAATAACCAACCAACCAACAATATCGTATTTTTTTAATGAGAATAGGTAATGTAAACTTACTGACATAGATTAAACATGGGATATTTGGAAAAAATATGTAATGACCACGAAATATTTTACCTACTTATACAATATTTTGTGATTATTATCTACGTTTGACTTTAACCACTAATACTCAATAAGTAAAAATAGGTATGTTGAATATAAGTGAAGTAAAATTGACTGCAAGTGAAGCGCAGCGGCTAAGACAGTCACCGCTGTGTGTCCGAGGTTTTATTCCCGCGCCGGACAACTATTTGTGTAACCCGTAAATAGTCTATTATATGTTTGTAAAGTATTATAGTATTATTATTGTCTTTGAAAAAAAATACGTTAAGAATGACAGTGGTATTAATCTACAGCAGTTAGCGGGCCGCTGAGTATAGTACTTACCTGCGTACGTAAGTATACTTGGAGATGGTGTACAAAATTTTACAAACATTATGCGAGAAATATAGTTTGGTCTTATTTTGGTCGTCTATAATGGCATTAAAATTTGGAATTAGATATAAATATAAAAAGGTACCTACTTATAATATTATTATTTTATATTAGTTTAGTTAGTTCTTTATTAGACTTAATTAAAAAGGTACTGAAAACAAAAAAAAAAAAATATGTAAGTAACTAAGTCGAGAGTATTATTGGTAGATTAAGAAACTTCGGATTCTTGACGCCGCATGCTACTGTCAATCAAAGTTTGTCAGTCGTGTAAGGAAATCTACCTCCCATGTAACCCTCTTCCAGGGTGCAGATATATGTAACTCACAAGGTATTTAACAGGTTGATGTAATACAATAATAACAAATTAATAAATAAAGCTATGATACAAGTACAGCGCGCGCGCGAGGCATCACTTGAATGAGTTTCATATGGCGCGGGGCGCGAGCGATCGGAGTGAGCTGATAGCTGACGTCACGCGCCAAGCGCGCGCTATTGTGGAAATTTAAAAAGTGCTCAAAACTTCTCACAGTCATAACTTCCGTAATACTGCATTGATTTACGTGAAATAAAGACTAATATAATGTACGTAAGTTAATCTTTATTGTTAAGTAGCTTTTAGTGCAATATTCGCATGTGTTGGTCACCCTCATTACTATGAGTCTTTACCGCCCAAAGGTGGGAAGTAGCGTCTTCCACTTGCTACTCAAGTCAAATAAACTCAACTTTCCGAGTATGAGAAATAAAAAAAATTGTTTTCACTTCTATGCACTTATAAAACAGTCTCTGGGGACTTCCCCGCATATTTTTTTATAGAAAAATAATAATAATATCTAGGGACAATGTCACACAGATCATCCTAGCCCCAAACTAAGCAAAGCTTGTACTATGGGTACCAGGCGACGATATCCATACTTATATAGATAGATAAATACTTATATACATAGAAAACATCCTTGACTCAGAAACAAATATTCGTGCTCATCACACAAATATTTGCACTTACCGGGATTCGAACCCAGGACCACCAGCTTCGTAGGCAGGAGCACTACCAACTAGGCTACGGTGACCGTCGATAGAAAAAGATGTGTTTGTACTACAATATATTTTATCTGTTCCAAAATAATAGTCAGTAGAGGTCATAATGGAAACGGATTTATACTTAGCGTATAAATCCATTTCTATTAAAGTTACTTCTCCTTATCAGTATCAGTACATTCGCAGCTCGCATTTAATGTAGGAAGATCAATAGCTCCAGTATTGTGGGCCCGGTACCTAAATACCTATTATGTATCACTTTCAATTCAATTAAGGGAAGCTTGGAGGTCTCAAGGGCTCGGTCCTCAACAATATTTAATTTAGTTGAGATGTTATCTTTTGTTATGAGATCGGTATTTGAAATAACAATTCAAAGGAATCATTGAATCTTGTTTATGGAAAATGAATTTTCGGCCTTGTACGTTTTATCTATCTATCACCGACATATAAATTCGACTTGTACTATTATTTGTCTTATAGGCACCGAACTCAATATCAACGATTTAGGATTGATGCTTTTCATCTGCACAAAATTCGCAAGCTTACTGACGAGATGAGTGATTCTTTTAAATTGTTTTAACGACTGTACTTGAACAACATGTGCCGAATAAAGATTATTGTTATTATAAAAATGCGCTAAAGCGCTACACTGAAAATAAATGTACTCCACTATTTCATTCACCATACGGTTAGCCAAGTATTCGCTAAAACGATTCTTAATTTAATATGAGCCAGTATGAGTACACGCATCTCAACAGAATCTAGAAATAGATAGGTACACAAAAAACAGAATAAAAATTAAGATAATATATAAAAATAGTTTAAATTTATGTAAAATTGGCGGTCTTTTTCTAGCAATATCAAAAAATCGTTTAACATTTTTTTTAAATATTTTAAGGCCCATATAAAAAATAAAATACATTTCGTGTTTTTTTTGTTTTAAATAAAAATGTTATTTTTTAAAGACCGTGGTTAATTAGTTGGATATAAAACATTATGTTTTATAAACTAAAGATCCTGAACTATAAATTAGTTAATAAATTGCGATTAAGGTATAGCCTAGATTCTGTTGAGGTGTGTAGATACTGAGATAGGAAAACTGATTTTACTATTTATTTTGGTGAATGAGAATCATATAAAAGCGAAAATGTTCTCTAAATCTGTTACAATATTAAACTCGCGCAATGGCCAATGCACTAACTTTGAAAGTCCTGAAAATAATTTTATGTTTTATAAAAGCTAAGCAAGATATCTGCGCGCTTTTTTTCAACCATGGTTTAGTAAAACAATGAAGAAGAAGAGGAATAATAATAATAATAAAAAGTATTTATTTTCTCTCACAAATAGGTTGGATACATTAACAATAACGCAAGAAGAAGAAGTACACTTTATTTCAAACGGAATATAAATAATACAATATACATAGAACAATATTTTGCAATTGGCGGCTTTAGCACTAAAAGCGATCGCTTCCAGGCAACCTATTTGCGTTGGATGGAGCAGATTTTTTGGGATAATGGTAATGGTAGCAAAAGTTATACGAATTTATTGGAAATAATAAAAGATACCTTACGTATGTATACATACATACACAACATATAGACATATTATTATATAAATATAAATAGATATATAAACCTAATTATACACATATAAAAACTTATAGTTTACATATAAGTTTAAGCATGTTTTCAGCTAATTCAAGTAGATAAGTTTAAATAATTATCTTTGACCATACATTTAAAAGTTCTAAGTGACTTAGCGCGTCTTATTTCGATAGGTAATGCATTCTACAATCGGACAGCTTGTATACTGAAAGCTTTGTCAGTGAAATTTGTAGAATAAGTAAGTAAGTTTTCTGATGAGTGAAAAAATCATGAAATATTTGTGTAAAGAAATTAAATCGTTTTTAGGGTTCCGTACCCAAAGTGTAAAACGGGACTCTATTACTAAGACTTCGCTGTCTGTCTATCTGTCCGTCTGCCACCAGGCTGTATCTCATGAACCGTGATAGTTAGACTGTTAAAATTTTCACAGATGATGTATTTCGATTGCCGCTATAACAACAAATACAAAAAAAAAACAAAATAAAATAAATATTTAAGGGGACTCTCATACAACAAACGTGATTTTTTTCCTCTTTTTATAGATAACTAGCTGTGCCCCGCGGTTTTACCCGCGTTAAACTTTATAAAATATGGCCTATGTGTTATACTAACTATAAAAAATAGCCTATGTTCTTTCTCAGGGTCTAGACCATCTGTATACCAAATTTCATTCAAATCCGTTCAGTAATTTTGGCGTGAAAGAGTAACAGACAGACAGAGTTACTTTCGCATTTATAATATTAGTTAGGATTGCACTTGGCCGGTTTTTGAGATAATGCGGAGTAGATGGGACGAACAGAATACTGTATAGAAGTGAAACAATATAAGTATTTGCATGAAAAATGCAATATTGTTGATCTCTGCAGGTCCGGTCACAAAGTTTACGTAAATCCGCAGCATATTCAATTCAGAACGAATATCGGCTCCTGGCACAGCTTATAGATCCAATTTTATCGTTTCACGCGAATTTTCACGTATGCTAACAAATAAAGGTCAAAATAGAGTGGGTAGTAAATATCGTATCTTGACCATTCGCAGTGAGTACCTACCCTGTATAACACAGCGAATCTTCGCGGCGAATGCGCGTAGGCTGAGAGTAAAATTTAACATGCTCAATTCAAATCGCGGCGAGTGAGTCTTTTCACAGCGAATACTCACTGCGAGTACGCATTCGCCGCCAGTATTCGCTTTGTGACCGAGGCTTTAGTATCTTTGGTCAAACTTTGTCTAATTCGTTTGCCTTGGACCAAAATGTACTTCAACTTTGACACAAATGCCTACTTTAAGTATGAGAGTCACACTCTGTTCTTATTGTTTAAATATACCGGAAGTCATAACTATTTCAAAATATTCTAGTTAATTAATTAACACATTTTTAAATACTGTCACATAATTTAATAGAAATGATTTATGTAGGTACATAATAATATAAAAACTATAATTAGATTTAGTTCAATAATTAAACTTTTTGTACATCTTTAAAAATAAAATTGAAAGGTCCTTTAATGTAATTAAGAGCTATTGGTGTTATTTTAGGAGGGTCTCCACGCCATTCGACTTCAAAATTTTCGATGACTCGTGCTAAAAATGTTTGCACCTCCAATTCCGCTATCCGCCGACCTAAAAATAAATAAACATTATTAACTACTTAAATCTTCATATGGTCACAATTACCTTAAAGGGTGAAATTGTTGTGGGTTTTGTCCATCAAATTGTAAAAACAAAATAATAAAATATGTCTTGAAATGAAAAGACTTGAACCATAATATAATATCGTTTGAAATGATCTTATAAGTAAGAAATTGTAAATTAGTTTCTAATTATTTACCGTATAGTTAGTAGAAAACATAGTCCCCAGTTTTCTTTATATAAAGGGAATAATTATATATTGAATATCCGAGCAAGTGGGTCACCTGATGGTAAGTGATCGCTTTGTGAAGGTTGCCGTGTCATACCGGATCGGAAATACCTCCGCAGTTAGTTGATTTGAGGGTGTTAGTGCGCGGTAAAAAGTTTCACGACAATTTTAAGACTAGACCGATTCTTTACCAATATTTCGACAGTTTTGGTAGATAAAGCTTTTTTTTATTATTTATTTTAATTAATATGCGCTAATATTTAGAACGCAGCAGACCAATGAACCTCCTAGCTAGTAATAAAATCGATAAAAAAAGAATGTCTAGCAGAGATATGGCGACTAAAAACCTATAAAATAATAAAACGATCAGGGATTGTCTATTTTCATATCCCTTGAATACTTAAATTTGTAGGTACACAATACCAAACATCGACCTTGTCGATTTAAGTATAGTTTTCTTTTTCACACGTATGCATACAGAGCATTTCGGTAAAAGAGTTGCTCTTAACGAAACACATGAGCGCCTAGATAGTAGAGAGGGGATGATTACTTTTCGTTTTCAACTTGACAATGACATGACAACTTTTGTATGAACCATATATCAAAATATCAGATATCAAATTGTCTTTGAGTCTGGGGTTATTATTCATTTTTATTAAATATTTTTGTACTATCACAATATTGGTAGGTATATAGTTCTTTTTTTTTTAGGTTTAACAAATTTATTTCTCAAATAGAATTACATGAGAAAAAAAATTATATCTAATTAATTTTAAGAAGTTACGGTTAGTTACATAGTAATAAATTAAACTTATTCATTATTATTTTTACGCATACGCATTACGTATAACTGTTTAAGCATGATATGCTTAAACAGTTATACTCACAGCAATGACGCAATAGTTATATTCTCTGATGACACTTATAGTGTTTGGGGTCGCAACTAAACGCTACTACAGGTACGCATGGGTGTATGTATACTAATTAACAATATCACACATTCGTATTCGACGTCTTTTAATCGCTATCGGAAGATCCACGTTACGGTTATATATTTACTGTAACATTTTCTCAGGTAGACGCCTTTCCTAGCCTGTACTGATAATGTTGCATACTTCTTAGTTTTATTGTCTTTGATGTAAACTAAGTTAAGGATTATCTGGCCTTTTTAGGAATAAATCTTTTTTTGTTTTTTTATGTCCAACAAATGCACTTGTAAATTTATTTGGTATCGACTTAAATATCGATGGTACCTTTTTTTTAAACAACGCTATGTATCTCGTATAACTTACCAATACAGCTACGGGCTCCAAAACCAAAGGGTGAATGAGCAAGTGGGTGCGCATGTCCGTAGTGCAATGGATCACTTTTATCAGTAGTCCATCTCTCTGGAATATACTCATGCGGTCTAGGGTAGTACTGATCCATCAGTGACATCTCTTTGTGAGCGAATACAATGTGAGTCTGCGAATAAATGCAAAGAATTAAAAAAAACAAGACATAAACGTCAGAAATGAATTATCATTATCATCATGTCAGCTAAAGTACGTTCACTTCCGGTCAAAAGTCTCCCCAAAGAATGGAGGGATTTGCCATAATCGCCACGCTTGACAGACGGGTTGGCGATCGCAGTTTGATAGTCATATTCTTATTAGATATTAATATATAGATATTTTATGACGTCACCACACAGCAAATATTAAAGGTGAATTGTAAACTTGGTCGTCTCTCTCGGTCGGTTCAGTGGTTGGAAACCCTGACTGCCAAGCCAGAGTCGTGGTTTCGATTCCCACCCGGGAATCCCGGGCACCCAAATCTTTGTGTGGGGATCACGATAATTTATTCTATATCTGGGTGTAATTTACCTATACGAGTAATGTATTTAGAAATATATAAGTATATTTATCAGTTGTCTGGTTGCCATAGTAAAGGCTTTGTCTAATTTGGGATCAGATGGCAGAATGTTAGTTGTCGCAGGATATTTATTTATGTTTTCTATCATTGTTATCATGAAATTTACTTACATCTTTGGGTATCTTGTAACCCAACAAATTATATTCTTTGGTAGTTAATCTTAAATTCCCTCCTACAACTGGCAATATCCTTAAAGATTCCTTAACGCAAGCCTTGAGGTAAGCCCTCTTGTCTTGCGATAATGTGATCTCCTCTCGAAGTTTCTTTTGCTTATCTGAATTTTGTGCTAGAAGGTAAAGAGTTCCTATCATTGTATTGGCGGCCTGGAAAACAGAAATAACTTAGATTTAATTGCTATATAAGTTGTTTCTTTTATCGCACCAAATATAAGTATGTCTCCATATCCATATATGACGGTAGATTTAACAATGATTCTGCCTCTAAA
The DNA here is from genome assembly GCA_951640165.1 of Pseudoips prasinana. Classification (NCBI taxonomy): domain Eukaryota; kingdom Metazoa; phylum Arthropoda; class Insecta; order Lepidoptera; family Nolidae; genus Pseudoips; species Pseudoips prasinana. The sequence continues at coordinate 16,227,052 of OX621239.1, forward strand.
AATAATAATGTTAATTAATTAGAGGATGCTTGCTCTATCCCTGCCAGCCGATTCAATTCATTATATTTATTAAATTTACGCATTACATTACGAATAATGCTATTAAAATATAATTTTATACTTTGAAAGTTTTTATCAATATGATATAATATTTCATATGCAATTTCTAAGTGAACATATTATTATCAGCAGCCAGGAGGTAATATCTGTTTCTAGTTAAACATATGCATATCAATTATTTATTTTGATGGAATATCAAATATCGTTCAATTATGTACTTCCTTAGTCCATTATTGTACTTCCACATTCCACATAGCTAGATTTATGATGATATGATTACCGTATCAACACCAGCAAATAACATGTCACTGGCCATAATATAAGCAAATTCTTCATTTATTTCCAGCAGTTTCTCTAAAACGCCCTTAGCGTTGTTCGATTTTACGCCTGCTTTTTGTAATTCTGCTACTCCTTTGCGGACAAAGTGTTTTATTAACCTAAAACAATAAGATTATTTAGCATTAGTAAAACGGTGTTGTGGATACCTTAGCAGATTGCACGAAGATACAGGTGTAGAAACTAGTAAAACAGTAAAAATATACGTTACACAAGTAGCGGACGATAAAAACGGGAAATGTGTTGTGATTGCGTAAAAATGTAAGTGTTGTTATTGGAGTCGCCTATGAACACCCAAGTGATTATAATTGTGGGTGATCAAAGGGCACTAAAAGCGATACCACTTCGGTGATCATAGTGGAATAGATCGTCTAGGTCACCAAACATAAAGAAATAAACATATAAAAGATAAATTGAGAGTGTGATAAAAACAGTCCCATAAACAGTTTATTTATTTATCATCATCAAGTCAGCTGAAAGACGTCTAATGATCATTGACTTATATGTATAACTAGACACGCTGTTTCGAATAAAAACTCTGTCCCAGTCCGGCTGTGCGCGAGGTGAGGGACGCGGGCTCGGCGGCCAAAATTGCTCACTGAGTTGTAGCGCGGGCGCTGCAACTCAGTGAGCAAATTTGGCCAAATTCTAAATATGGGATTGCGCGTCTAGTAGAATACATATCGGTCAATGCCAATGATAGACAAAGATCACCCTAAGCATTTCCACGATGCCGCGAGGGCAAAATTTGCGCATCTAGCATCCAGCGCCTTCCTTCATAAGTTTGTCCGTCAACTTTATTAAGGGCCTGCCTACGCTGCGGCTTCTGGTTTGTGGTCGCCACTGGAATCTTTTTGGCCCAGCGGCCATCGGTTCTATGGACTGGGCATCCCAACGACCATCACTTCTGTTAGGCAATCGAAAAAAATATTCATATGTTTACTTTAAATTAAATACTTACTTATCATGTCTTTCGTACATATTCATAGCTTTTCTATACGCCGGGGTCGAAAAGTATCTCCACAAGCCTGGTTTGAAATCCATCTCATTGACTGTATGGAACAGATCATTAATGCACAATATCAATTCTTTCTCAGGACAGTCGTCTGGAAGTTTCGGGTCAAGACAATTCAGTCGGCATCCAAGCGCTACGGTACCGATAGATTCTAGAGCCCATAAATTCATCTCCATGTCAAATGGACGGCGTATCTTGCTGTTTTCGTCACGATCTGCTTTCATCCTTGAAACAACATTAATACATAATTAATATAGTTTTACTAATGGAGACTAAAATATTCTATTCTTACTATCATCAGAGTATTAACATTTTGTAGAGACGTAGGCCTTATTAGTATGTTAGTATTATATTATAATTATTTTTGGTATTAGGTTCAGACGCCAGCACATCGAGCTACCCAAATCTGTCAAATTTCTCTAAATGAAAGTGAACCTTATGCTTTTTTGATAAAATTGAAAATCTTTAAAAGAAATTTGTCAGATTGGGTTAGCTGGATGTGCTGGCGTCTGTACTTTCTAATTGCGTTTAAGATTGTGCTTTTGTTGTATATATATCCTATAATCTTTGATAACTATTAAAATGAAAGAAAACCTAAATGTTAACATTATATAAATTACCTGGCAATCATATCTAGAGCAACTTCATCAAGAATTTTACTATAAAGTTTGATAGTTTTCGGCTGGAGCATAACAGGATTTACACTTGATCGGAACTCTTTCCATACTTCACCATGGCTTAAAAAGAAAGATAAGTCCAATTAATGTATGTTTATCATGTCAAAGGTTGCAGTTAATCAGAGACACATAGTTTGTGCAGACATAAAATTAGATGTGAGTAAAAACAAAACATATAAACTGTCCCCATCTCTGTCCTTCTAAATTGGATATAAATTTTCAATAGTCGCATATTTATTGGATTATAAAAACAGTTCAGTCTGTTTGATAAATAAATGTCCTGCCACTAGTAGAAAAATGCTAATGATTTTCTTCACCAATATATACAAATGATCTTGCTTAGTAGTTACAGTAACTTTTATTACCCTTCCCGCAAGATAATTGAGCACATTTTTAAAAATGCTCGTGGTAAACTTAATGCCACCACTCATTCATTAAAACCGGCCAAGTGCGAGTCGGACTCGCCCATGAAGGGTTCCGCAGCAGCAATTAAATGAAAGGTAAATTGCGGTTTACGATTTATGACGCATTAAAAAACTACTTTCTAGATCTCGTTCAAACCAATTTTCGTTGTTAGTTTACATGGTAATGTACATCATATATTTTTTTTAGTTTTATTATTCTCTTATTTTAGATGTTACAGGGGGGGGGGGGGGACGCTCATTTCTCCACTTTGGAAGTGTCTCTCGCGCAAACTTCACTAAAAAAAGTTTGGAAAAAAATGATATTAGGAACCTCAATATCATTTTTGAAGACCTATCCATAGATACCTCACATGTATGGGTACGATGTTTTTTTTTTTTTTCGGCTCTCAGTATGGGGAACCCCCAAAATTATTATTCTTTTTCTATTTTTGTGAAAATCTTAATGCGGTTTACAGAATACATCTACTTACCAAGTTTCAACGGTACAGCTCTTATAGTTTCGGAAAAAAGTGGCTGTGACATACGGACGGACAGACAGACAGACATGACGAATCTATAAGGGTTCCGTTTTTTGCCATTTGGCTACGGAACTCTAATAATAAGGTTTCTAATGTTTTGTATAAATCTGCTTATTTGAAAAGTATAAAGTGTTAGAAAATTATAATAATAATATCCTGGGACATTATTTACACACGGCCATCTGATCCCAAACTAAGCAGAAATTGTACTATGGAAACCAGATAACTGATATACTACTTTTCTTTTGTAAAAACATACTTATATAGATAATTACACCCAGACTCAGGACAAACATAAATGTTCATTCACACAAATATGTGTCCCGGGTGGGAACGCCAACAGGGCCGTGAATTTTAAATCACAAAACGTTATAAGATATAGTTGAACGTTGTAAGATAGGTTAGTCGACAGGAAGCTTAGAATTGAACCATATCTGGCCGCACCCATACGCACTTTTATATGCTTCTATTGTTTTTGGAACTTATAACTGTCATTTACTTGAGCGGGAAAAAGAATGAATTGATATCACATTTCCACAGAACATTATAGTCTTTTCATCATCATCATCATCATCATATCAGCCGAAAGACGTCCACTGCTGGACAAAGGCCTTCCCCAAAGATCTCCACAATTGCCGGTCTTGCGCTATTCGCATCCAGCAGTTTCCAGCGACCCGCACAAGATCATCGGTCCATCTTGTATGTCTTTAATTTTATGTAATTAATTTATTTCATTAGACTTTTAAAACCACTTTTGCTAATGCAGTGCACTGGTTGGAATATTTTTCATGATACTTCGTGCGGTCACATGCCGGGAGGTAGTCCACGAAGGGCACCCATCTGAATGGCACCTGCGCGAATGGCAGTCATTTTTATCGATATCTTTCATTTAATAACCTAGGTTACTGTAACGGTTAACGTAGGTGCCTTTCGTGGACAAGAATGCAAAAAATAAATTGAATCTACGAAGAGCACCTGCCAAAAGTATTGATAGGTGCCTTTCGTGGACTAGGCTAGGTGCCATTCGCGCAGGTGCCATTCAGATGGGTGCCCTTCGTGGACTACCTCCATTCCGGACCATACATAGTAGATACGCGACCGCGGGTGGCAGCACGCTGTATTACACGTGGAACAAATGCGATTCCATGTCGCCAGATGTGGTTCAACTAGTTACAATATTATATTTGTGTCAACATACTCAGTTATAAGTCCAGTAGCACCTGAATCAATTTCATTAGTCCTGTATTTTTTTCTGTAATGGTCTAGCGAAAAGAATCCTGGTCTTATCGGCATCCAGTTTTCACTTCTTAATATCTGTAATAAATGACAAAAGACTTTAAAACAAATAAAACTATCGGAACGTCAAATTACTTTTAACCCAAATAATGGAGAATCATCATCGGCCTAATATTGTCCACTGCTGGATATAGGCTTCCACCATAGATTTCCATAACATTGACCCATTTGAGGGATTTCCCGTAGTCACTGCACTTGGCATGCGAGTTGGCGAACGCAGTTGGGTGGCTATTACACAGGTGGTGGTGAAGCCCGACTACCCGCTGAATTCCTTAGTCGCCTTTTACGACACCCACGGTATAGCCATACTATCCTGTTCATCGTTAGTGTCGGTGTGGCTGTTATTCTTTTTAGGTAGGAAACCACTCGGCTAACCCTTCCAAAATACATGTGAAATTTACAAATATAATTTATTAGGTAAAATAAAAGGTTGTAGTTATTATTTTTAGTTTTGTAATTTTTGGATAGTTGATATTTAATTTCAATTTCATTCGTAAAATGACCACCATCATTATTAATTATATCCACCAAAAGACGTCTAAGGCTGGACAAAGGCCTCGCCTTAATCTCCACAACTGCTGCTCTTACTCTGCCTCTTTTCGAGTCGATACAAGATCTCAACATTGGATTGCAAATTGGAACAAACCAAGGGTCCTTTCCATTGATTTTCACATTTATTTCAGAACAGTACGTGAAGCGGTTGAAAAAAAGAAACATGTCACTTACATCCGGGAAGACGGACACCACTTTTCCACATCTTGGAATCCTATGATCCCGAAATGCCATCTTCGCGTAAATAATGTAGTGCGCCCGGGTGCTCATGTCATTAGTGTTGTGTGTAGACATACCAATAGTTCCGTACAAAATAAAATAAATATCAATACCATGCGTAGTTACCGAAAGTCACGATTCTCAGAGACGACGCTGCCGAGCCACATCACTCGATCTATGACCACTGTTGGTTCAATCCATGCTGATACGTCGGGTAGTGACTTGAATTAAGTTTTTAATTTTTAGATTACTTATTTCTTTTTATCGTTATTTCCTATTTTTGACATTTCTAAGACAACATTTTATTTTAGCTGTTTAAAGAGAGCTGTTAGAAGAATAAAATATCTATCACCACGTAACAAACCGTCGCAGCGTTAGAAGAATACTCACTCTACGACTCAGTTTTGAGTTATCTAGTACGAGTAGGTGACAGTAACAGGCAACGTAGTTTGATGTACTCACCATAGCAGCACTTTCAGCATCACTTAAAAATATCATAGCTGGTTGCCCAAACATTCCTTCTATTCGAAATATGGGGCCATACTTGTCTATCATTTTTCGTGGCCCATCTACCTTCGGCAAAGCTATAATCTCCCCTGTAATAACAAAAAGTAATCAACGCTGGAATAGTGGCAAACCACGTGGTTTTTTCATTATAATGTCAATATTTATTAAAATATTGATATCATAGTAAGTCAGACCTGAAACACTCTTAACCTTTGATGATGGCCTACAAGTACACATGGCTACATATCAAGCTATAGATTTCCAATATAAGCTGACCTTTCATTGTATGGATTCGCGGTGGGCGCGATCATTATATTTTAACGAGCGAAATCGAGTAAGAGCCATCCCGCAATGTTCACGATCATGCACACTTTGTATAACTAAATCAAAATCATATAGCGCCTGAATGTGGCTGTCGAGCGCGATTCTAAATTTTGTGACTATAATTTTTTATTGTAATTGTGTACCTCTGTTTTGAAAATGTTATGTCTTTCTTGTCATCTTGCATTAGATGTACAGACGCCAACACATTCAGCTACCCCAATCTGTCAAATTTATTTTATAGATTTTCAACATTATCACAAAAACGTAAGGTTCACTTTCCATTGGAGAAATTTGACAGACTGGTGAAGCTTGATATGCTGGCTTCCGAACCACGTGAAAGGAAAACAAAGGATTCCTTTTATTTAATATTGTTATTTAATATTGTTATGCAATATTAGGTATGGTCTCATAAACTATTTGACACTAATTTTGTTATACCTTTTATAAAAGCGGCGCAAATAGTCGTTGTTTAATTAATTGTTTTGGTGAACTGAATCATCTGTACGTACTACCAGTCTTTATTCTGTGGTTAGATGTAAAATACGAACTACATCTAGACTTATAACCAAGGAATTTGACACGTTCATTTGTTTGTTGTTATTTGCCTTGTTCTATCTTGTTATATGATAGTACGAGACATGTAATGACCTTCAAACATTCAAAGAATGACAGGAACCAACTTATTTTCTTAAAGGACATATTTGATTACTGTGGTTTTAAATGCAACCACAGTAATCAAATATGTCTCTTAAGAAAACTAGATGTCTGCTACCCGTCATTCTTGTAATGTTATAAAGCATATATATATAATAATCGTAATGTGTTTGTTTCAAGTCTTATATTTCAAAATATAACTACAAATTACCAATAGGAATATATATTTTGAAGACCATTTTTAATATTATTAAATAGTATATAGGATATATTAGTACCAACCGTAGGGTCCAGGCTGCTTATTAAAATAATCGACCGTCGACGCTACCCATGACCAGTGCAGCCCACTGGACGAATTTAGCACAAAGCATAAGCATTGTCATAAAACGTGACAATGTCCAGATTCCATGTATTAGGTACCAACTAAACCAATAATTTATATCATTGCATTGTTTTCTAACATAGTTCTTTTAAAATTCAGTGTTTCGGTGGGTGAGTAGTATCATCCAGACATATTTACGATAAGCGTCATAGACAACCTCTTCTTCCCGGGCTGTGTGGCCGTATCACTCGCTTGATGATTTGGTTATTTAAATATAATAAATATAACTTACCTCCTGGGAGTATGTGATGCAACTGTCCAATGATGGGTAAGGATGAGGGTCCAGGGATTTCCTCCCATGATTTCAGAGCTTGGTTTGTGTCCGTTTTCTCCGCGGTGCTTGCAACGGATACTGTCCTTAAAATATAATTTTGTTAGAAAAAATTTTGTTCGTTTTTTTTTGTGGTATGACCCCCCCGGCTTAGGCTTCTGTGACTTGCTTAATCTGAATATTATAATCTATTTACTTTTGACATATGATATCTCAAATCACTGTATAATATTTTCAGAGCTGCTATCTTTATGAAGAACTTTTAGCAAATCAAAGACATTAGGAAATACCGTCTGGTGGCAAGTTTGACAAAGCAATCTGGTGGCAAATCTCGCATCTTTAAAAACCATGTTGTTGTACTCGACAAACGTTCCGCCCCGAATTATAAACACAGCATTTGCGGGCGGCTACAATAATCACAGACCTAACAAAGTTTATAACCCTAACTTCAAAATCAGTCATCACCAAATCCGCTGCCTGTATCAAAAAAGTTGTGTGGGTATGGCCATTAAATTATATAATAATATTCCAAATTGTGTAACAGAGTCAACGTCTCTAAACATATTTAAATGCAGATTATTTAAGCTCCTGTTACAATATAGGTTTTATAGCGTCAAAGAGTATTTAGACTGTAAGTTCAATGACTGACATGTAATTGATTATAAACAAGTATTGACATTATTATTATTAGAATTGTGTTTGTATTTTTTGACATTTATTATTGTTTATTTTGTTATTAATATGAGTATGTAAATTTAACATTAGGTATTTGAGTATAACATTAATGAATTTGTAATTTTTTTTGCATGCCAAACTGGCGAAACATGTATGTACTTACCTTATTTTTCATGACCATCTGTAACCATTTACCATGTTTCATGTGAATAAAGAATTGAATTGAATTGAATTGCCATAAGAATTCCACCAAGAGAGTGTGTATCTATAATGTAGTATTTAAGTTATTCGTAGAAATTATTGTAGCACTTTTGAGATTTACTCCATATAAGCGCATATACTAATATAAAGGACTGTTTTAGTATTTTACCCTGAATTGCTAACAAGTCCATAATGTATAGAAAAGAGAATTGTAATGTGCAAATAATATTGTATATATCCGTATTTCTTGCTACCGTTTATATTTAACTAGCAGTGCCCCGTGGTTTTACTCGCGTTAAACTTATTTAATTATAGCCTATGTGTTAATCTAGGGTATCAGCTAACTCCATGCCAAATTTTATTATATAATCGCTTCAGCCATTTAGACGTGAAGAAGTAACAAACATACACACTCACAACATCACAAACTTTCGCCTTTATAATATTAGTGTGATGAATGTTCACATAAGGTCATGGTAAGTAAATAAATTTTCGATGAATCGTTCAGTCGCAGCAGCGTTTGGTGAGAAAAGGTTGTTTCGCAATAAATTCCCTTCGAACAATCGGTTTATCGAACATATGACTCTCGCTACTACGTTCCAGATCAACTGTAATGTTACTAGAATGTATACATATAGAATAATATAGAATGCAGAGTGCTTACCTTATAAACTTCTTATTTACAAATGCGATTCTAAAAATCGGTCTTATTATATTTGTCTTCATGTTTGTATAATTGATAATAAAATACTGACACTTTAAGATATGTACCGCGAGTAATCTATGCTGAGATAGATAAAAGATTAGATATAATTTAACATCACTTCAAAATTTTGTACTAAATGTACAACACATTTTTTTTATTGTACCCAAAAAGCCAACTTTAATCGGTGAATTACAAGTAGTTACTATTAGGAACAAACCGGTGCCGCGTATTCTGTTTACACGAATTGACTTTCAACGGCTTCTATTATAGTTACTAGGTTTCCTCAGGGAATTATCAACCTTACAAATGCCTAATAAAGTATTTTTTCGTTTTTAAATTGATATGAGACTGTGAGTTGTTATGAATGGAGTTTAGGGAACTACGTAGTTAGGTAATTGTATTATGTATTAGTATCCGAGCGACGTAGCAGATAGTGGAGGTCACGGCTCGCGAAGTTTATATATAACTAGCAGTGCCCCACGCTTTTACCCGCGTTAAACTTTATAAATTATCACAGCTCCTCCCCCGTAGGTGAAAGCGTGATAATATGTACCCTATATGTTGACCCGACCTCTTAGTAATATTCATGCAAAATTTGAAGTAAATCCATGCAGTACTTTTTGAGTTTAGCCCAGACATACATACAAACAAACAGACAAAAATTCTAAAAACTATATTTTTGGCTACGAAATTACGATTGTGGATAAAGTCCCAAGTATCCTTTTAAAAAAATATTCAAAGTACAGTTTTGACTTTCCTACGATTTTATTATATGTATAGATACTAGTGTGTTTTATAAATTATAGCCTATGTGTTAATCCAGGGTGTCGGCTACGTCCATACCAAATTTTATTTAAATCTCTCCAGCCTTCCACCACCAAACCTTCGCCTTTATAATATTAGTTTGATATATAGGGGATTTTAAAAATGTTTATTTATTTATGAATCAAATCTAACTGCAATAATTAATATCCTGGGACATTATTCACACACGGCCATCTGATCCCAAACTAAGCAGAGCTTGTACTATGGAAACCAGATAACTGATATACTACATATACTATTTTTCTTTTGTAAATACATACTTATATAGATAATTTACACCCAGACTCAGCACAAACAGACATGTTCATGCACACAAATATTTATAATTAAAGAATAAAATCTACCTATCTAATTATATTCATAGGTGTAGCTATTCAATTCGTAAATAACAATTATTACGTAGTCGCTCTAATCTGGAGTTCATAGCTAAATGCTCTCACCGGTCTGTAAGTGATCGGCGAGGTTAAGCAACTAGGTTCGCGGTCAGTCTATAGATGGGTGACCACCGAAGTGGTTTAACTTATGAGCGTTTTCGTGCTTCGGAGGGCACAATAAGCTGTCGGTCCCGGTTGAAGTTATTTGAACAGACGTTAAACCATGTCAGAGATATTAATTTGAGAACATATTTCTATAGAGTCAATTTCATATGTTACAGATACCATAATCTTCAAATCTCATCTTTCAAAATTCTCTTTTTGACACTTCTGTCTAACAAACTATTTTTCATTAGCCGTTAAGCCTAAACCAGGCTTCTACTTCACCTTGCTAAAACATGCTTCTTTTAGAATTAAGCTGTTAACGGCATCTTTACTGATTTATGTATTTACTGATTTCTTCTGTAGAAGACAAAAAAACCGGCCAAGTGCGAGTCGGACATGCGCACGAAGGGTTCCGTACCATTATCTCTAAAAACGAGCAAAAAATTCACGTTCGTTATATGGGAATAAACCCCTTAAATATTTATTTTATTTTGTTATTTAGTATTTATTGTTAAAGTGGCAACAGAAATACATTATCTGTGAGAATTTCAACTGTCTAACTATCACGGTTCATGAAATACAGCCTGGTGACAGACGGCTAGACAGACATACAGTGAAGTCTTAGTAAGAGGGTCCCGTTTTACCCTTCGGGTAGGGAACCCTACAAAGATCGATTGCTTGATGTAAAAACCTCAAAGGCAATGTATGTTCTTTGTACCGAAATTTTTCAAACCCCGAAGTGAAGTAAATAAAATATGCTAAAAATTAAGACTCTAGGACTGTGACGCGTATCTTCAAGTAAGACCGAAGACTTACGTATTTACTTATTACTTAGACGTATATTTGATGTTTCCATCTACATATATCAACCCTTTAAAGTTAGTTAAAAAGACGGTATGGTTGATGTCCCGATAATCTGGAGAAAGGTAAACAAATATCACCTGTATTGTGCTTATGCATGCATACATAGACTCACGCCTGTTTCCCAGAGGGGTAGTCATGGACAACGGATTTCCATTTGTCACGATCTTTGCACACGTCTTTTGCCTCGATTACAGTCATTATATTCTTCATACATGCTCGCCGGTTTAGGGTACTTCTGACCTGCCTTCTTTTTGGATGCTGATTTCTTTTTGGATATTGTAATTGTGCGTATGATATTTTTATTTTGAACCGTGTACTTAAATATCTTTATATTTACTTAACTATACTAACATGCTCTGAAGATATACAAGTGCTTTCTTAAAGTCTCCATGAATAAATATATATTTTTTTTTTATTTGTCAACAATAAAACGTAGGAATTTTATCATCATAATAATATAATCAATCATATTACTAATGTTTTAACAGCTTACTTCTAATGAATTTATTACTACTTTTTGACAATAATCTGCCACTATCTAGGTACATCACTTTCTCCCACACTCAAGAACAGACGCCAGCACATCCAGCTACCACAATCTGTCAAATTTCTTTTATAGATTTTCAACTTTATCACAAAAGCATACGGTTCACTTTCAATTGGGCAAGCAGTTTGGGGTAGCTTGATGTGCTGGAGTCTGTACCATGTTAGTCCAACTACAAGCTGGCCGGACACTTGAAGTTCTAAACAAACGAGATAACTCAGTTCTATTATATACCATCTAATCATTATTTAATAATAATAAAGTCGTAATAATTACAAATATTTAATTACGCCTTAATATTAAACAATATTTAATTTCACTTTATATCCTTAAAAATAAAATTGAATGGCCCCTTAATATAATTGAGTGATGCTGGTATAACTTTAGGGGGGTCTCCATACCATTCCACTTCGAAGTTTTCAATAAGTCGTGCCAAAAATGTTTCTATCTCCAATTCAGCTATCCGGCGACCTGAAAATAAAATTATGTAAATAAAGTTAAACGTCCATTTAAAAATGGGATCCAGTTGAACTAAAATGTTTCTTAGGCCATACTCTTAGTATCTTTGTTTTTACGCTATTGCTTTTCAAAAATAACCCTTGTTTACACGGAACTTGAAGCATCTTTTGAACCTTCGGTGACATTTGACATTTTTTTATACTAAATAAACTGTTAATTGTCTAGAACGGTTTCACAATTTTTGAAATCTGGAAAATACAAACTTATTTTTCAAAACTTATACTAACTAATACTAACTTAATTTTTTTTCTAAGATAAAGCAATGGTTTTACAATCACTTTGGTAACTAATTTAGTGATACTTAAGTTAAATTCCGATTAAATCATATCCTTCTTTTTGATAATAATAAAAGAAATAATAAATTACTGTTGTAAATATAGAAGATCCATATTGCATAATTACGCTTACCCAAATTCTATTGTAATCTGCATAAAAGTATCTACTTAAAAATGTTCTCACAGGACTATAATTCTGTGAAATGAAAAAAGTTTTGAAACAACGATTTATATTTTTTTTATAAGTAATCTTAACGTTTTTGCAGTGTAAGGCATTGATAAGTGTAAGGTAGTAGAGACATCCGCTGAGTTTGTTTCGCTGGGTCTTCTCAGTTGGGACGCATTAGATCCGGTGGTAGCAATAAAGCGTGACCGTCGTTATAAACACAAGGTTCCCCATAATAATAGCATTTAATTCGTACCTTAATATAGACAGAACCATTCAGAAAATATGTAGTAAAAATATAGCTAAAATTTAAAATTTCGATAATTAAACCTACACATGATCCTTGACAATAACTTAATTTAAGCTAGTTAAATATCGTAACTATTATAAAATAAATCTTATTGTAAATTATTTCCTATAATCCGTGGACCTAAATATCTAGATGTACCTAGAAATAATTATAAATTAATTATATGGTACAAACATGTTCTGACTATTTACAAGCGCTTTTTTACAGTCTACATGAGTAAAAACCTTTTTTATTTTATTATTTTATTTTATAAATTCATTACAGCTTATTAGACAAAATATTGGGAGCTTTATCCCAAAAAATGCGGATTATTGTTTGAAACTTATTATAATTTATTAATTGTGTAATTCATGTAAATTTTTTACTGAATATAATATACCCATTACTAACGAAATATTAAATTATGTGAAATTAAGGGCAAAATGCTAAATGGTAGGTACCCATACATTGCATATTAAATAAATTTAAATTTGAAATGATATAATAAATTTACATTTTTTTTTTAAAGTAAGAATCGTGAACAAATTTGACTTTAAAGTAAATTGCGAATTTAAATCAACTGGAAATGGTATGGCCTTTAACCATACCTACATATAAGCATCCTCAAACATTAATAATAAATTTACTATCTGAGACCAATGCAATGTCTTCATAACTCATAATGTGAATAAGTTAACTATTGAATAACCTGGTCTCCACCAAGAGCCTCCATCCAGAGATCTCGGTTCTCTCGGCTATTAACTTTAACAGTAAATGACCTAGAGAACCGAGATCTTTTCGGGAGAAATATTACGCTGTTGATGAAAAGCAATAAGTTCTAGGCATCTTAACGGCGTTTTGTCCTGTGTGCTAAACTGTATACACCGGTGACAGAGCCAAGAACTCATATTTAATTGTTTTTTATAACAACAACGTCTTTAAATCTCACGATTCAGTAATAAGTAGCACTTTATTTTGATTATCGGAAAGATGTTTGATAGACAATGGCTTTCTATGAACTTTAGTATCCAACATCTCTTACCTTAATATAGACAGCATCATTCAGACAATATGTAGTATTAAATATAGCTAAAACTATAAATTTCGATAATTACACTTAATGTCTTTGACAATAACTTAATACAAGCTAGCTAAATAAGTATCATTACTATTATAAAATAAATTTTATAAATGTTTTCATACAACAGAAAGAATTATCTACAAACATGTTCTGACTATAATTTACAAGTGACTAAAAACCTTTTTTATTTTTTTACTTTGCACCGCTCTGCTATTCATAAAACTTACCAATACAGCTTCGAGCTCCGAACCCAAAAGGTGCATGAGCAAATGGGTGGGCATTTCCGTAGTGTAATGGATCACTTTTATCCCTAGTCCATCTCTCCGGAATATATTCTCGTGGCTTGGGATAGTACTCATCCATTAAGGACATTGCTTGGTGAGCGAATACAACGTGTGTCTAACAATGAAATAAAGTTTATTATTAGTTAGAGATATTTAACAAAACTAAACACAGCGAGCCATCGTTTTATCATACAAAGTTAATAAGGAATCAAAAATAATAAATACACTTCATATATATACTCCCATATGCCTTATTACATGAATATTATTTATAAGAGATCTGTCACAAAAAATGTATGTTTTTGAGACTATTATTTGCAATCAAGAAACCTAATAAAGTAGAAGTTTGTTCGAATGAATAGTCACAAATGCAGTTGATGTTTTATGTATTCCTTTAAACCGCACAAGGGAGCAGGTGCTTCGCGTAAATCAAGTCCTTGAAATCATTATATTGTCTAGGCGTAGAAGAACTACTAAAAATTATCAATTTAGTCCTAGGCTAAACTCGTTTATCAAATAAAATATCCCGTCGGGCAGATAGATTAGTATGATCTAAGCTAAAATAATTCATTCTCTTATAATAAAATATATAATCTTCATTTAACGGATGACATAAATGTCCACTTAGAGCATATTTTCAGTTTATTATTGAAATAGAGCCGGAGCCAGCCAGAGGTCGTAGGTTCGATCCCTACCCAGGACAAATCTTTGTATGATGAGCAGGATTATTTGTTCCGTGTTCAATACTTTTATATACTATTCATTCGTGGTGAAAATTTATTTAACTCACATCTTTAGGTATCTTGAAGCCCAAAATATTATACTCTTTTGTAGTCAATCTTATGTTCGCTGACGCAACTGGCATAATCCGTAAAGATTCTTTAATGCACGATTTGATGTACGGTCTATTGTCGGATTTTGTCATTATTTCCTCTCGAAGTTTGTTTTGCTTGTCGGGGTTAATTGCCAGTAGGTAGAGAGTTGCATTTATTGTATTAGAAGCCTGAAAAATAATATGAGAAACTCAGGTTAAAATAATATTGTAAGAACGTCCTACTCTTCAACGAGTGTGCGGTGTATTGTTGAACAAACCAAAGTAAACTTAAAATATCTCTAGAATACCCATTGTGTTCTAATTAAGTTTAGTTAACTTATCCAATTTAGAATTGGAGGAGGATTCTTCGTCGTTCGTGTTTCGTATTTTGTATTTTTTTTATTTAGGAGATACTTTTGTTACAATCAGTTGATGTAATAAAGTAAAGTTTGGCTGTAGATTTTGAAACAATAATTGTGTTGTATCTCTTTATGTGCTGTAGTTGACGTGGTAGTTACTGTGAAACACTGACAAAAATATCATTAGGAATCCTTTATAAAAATCAGGATCATATTAACATCTGTTTACAAATTAATAATTTATGTGCGTTGGGGGAAATCTACTATTTCCAAGAAATTTTATCATTAGATTAGTCTGAAACTTAGTAATATATAAGCCTGCCTGCCTTGCTGTAATTTTTATTTTAGATTTCTTTAATTTTCTGAAGTTTTGGGAAGTTACTTTATTTGTAACGCTTGAATAGTGCATGAAAATATTTAGTTACCTAGTTATAATCATCATCATTATAATTATCAGCCTGAAATCGGCCACTGTTGGACAAAGGCGTCATTCAAAGGCTTTTATAATATAAAGTTGCCAAGCGCGGTGACTACGGCAAACCCCTCCAGGTTTGCCGTAGTCACCGCGCTTGGCATGCGAGTTGGTGACGGCAGTTAGGTTGGCGCTAACTATAGAGACCACCTAACTCGGGTATTAGCGTCTCCATGTTAGTACATTAGTGACGCTACTGCCCGAGTACCTGCTGTAACCCTCGGTTGCCTTTTACGACACCTACGGGATGATATAGGGTGGCCCTGTTATTCTTTCTGGGCCGGAAACTTCAAGAATGAATACCCTATTTATAATAAGGTCAGAAAAACATTATCAATATTATATTAAGTATCATTACCGTATCAACTCCAGCAAATAACATATCACTAGCCATAATGTAAGCAAATTCTTCATTTATATCCAGCAGTTTCTCCAAAACGCCCTTAGTATTGTTAAGATTTGTTAGCAGTTTTCTTCAATTCTTCCAATCCTTTGCGAACGAAGAATTTTGTCAAGCTGTAAACATAATACTGATTTTTAGGGTTCCGTCCCTCGGAAGAAAAACGGGTTTTCATTCCAGCTTGATATCTCTATGCGGAACGCATTGAGAATGCAGCATGGAGATATTAAGCTGGAATTTACAATATGCTATTTATAAAATGCTCAGGGCTACTGTCCCTTGGAGAATTGTCCCTTGCGAATATATCGAACTTCTAAGCCAACGCAATCAAAAGATACAACCATTAATGCCGCAAATATTAGACATTCGCAAGAGATTCAAAACCTTCATACAGGGTACATCCCGTGAACTCAGAATCTTGAAATTTGGTACGAAACTACGTCCTATGGTATCTACAAATAAAGGAAAAATTACGAACACCGTAATTTTTTTGTTACATCATATAATAAATATATTTAAATAATTTTAAACTTAATACTTCTTTCCCCATAGAAGTATTAAATTTAAATATAGAATATAACAGTATACCTTAAAACTGTAACAAAATCAAACTTTTATGTCAACGTTGTCAGGAACCCTCGGTGCGCGAGTACGACTCGCACATTGCCATTTTTTTTATGACAATGTTGTATGGCAGCAAATAAGTCTCATTACAGGGTGGCCAAATGTTTTGGGATTATAATTATAATAACTTAGTTCATTGGTACTTACTTCTCATGTCGCTCGTACAATTTCATAGCTCTCTTATACATTGGAGTCGAAAAGTATCTCCATAGGCCTGGTTTGAAATCCATCTCATCGGCTATATGGAACAGACTATGAATACACATAATCAGCTCTTTTTCAGGACAGTCGTCAGGGAGGTTGGGGTCGAAGCAGTTCAGTCGACAGCCAAGAGCTACGGTACCGATAGACTCTAGAGCCCATAAGTTCATCTCCATGTCTAACGGCCGGCGAATTTTGTTGTTTTCGTCACGATCAGCTTTCATCCTTCAAATAGTAGGATTTTAAATAAAAACATCTTTTTTGTAAGGGTATGTGTATATTCGTTAGATGTAATACTCTTTATTCATTTGTATAAGCAACACATATAACAATAAGCATGTTACTTATTGTTAACTAATATTCATAGTCTTATACAGAAGAATAATTGTTGAAGATCTGATGAAATATCGAGATCGCATGAGTGACTAGACATATATAATGCTAAGCATTGAGGCTGTTAGTAAATATAATTAAATAAATAAACAAATATCTTGAACAACTACGAGTAAACCGCCATCTTATCCCAACGTAGGCAGAGCCTATACTAAGATTAATTAGGATATATTTCCAAATAAATACAAAGTTATAGATAAATTATATTAAAATCCAGATACAGAACGAATTATCTAGCTCATCACACAGAGGGTTTTAACCTCTAGCTTAACAGTCAGGATCATTACCCACTGGATCCTGGATTGTGATTGATGTGTTGATGTTGATGGATGGAAGGTATACATTAAGATATTTTACGATAGTACGATACCCAACACGTGTTTCAGTCCTCCACGGGCCATTCTCAAGGGCTGCTAACTGGCCGAGTGCTCGAATGAGATGATTTATCAATATCTCATTTGAGCATTTGACTTATTTTGATTGTTATGGCTTTCCGCAAAGTAACGCCTGATTCCATTACTAACGAATACTTTACTTATTTACGAATGAAAAAAAGCTTTGCTACGTCGTTATCAAAAGGAACTTTGATGATGTCTTCCCGGCCGAGTTTCAGTCACGGCGGCCATTCTCAATGGAGATTAGCCAATTCCGCAGGACATAATATAGTGCCCAAGTGTGTGCGCAAACACAGGGGCACTTTCTATTCCATCACTCTCATAATCCGATGGGACGACTAGCGACACGACCGGAAAGAGGTCAGGTACAGGCCCGATGGCTTTACGTGCTCTCCGAGGCACGGGGGTGAAAGAAGACTTCGGGCTGATACTGAGAAATTTCTTTTAACGGAAAAATCCCAAAATCCCTTTTTGGCCCAACCCGGCATTTGAACCCAGGACCTCATTTTCTGCGGTTGAACACGCTGCCGCTAGACCAACGAGGCAGTCAAGGAACTTTACATCAATAACATAATTTTCTATGATGGCTTGATGATCTTTGGTTGCAGCATTATAGGATTACCTAAGAAGGCAGTTTTTTTTAAATTTATAAATATACAATACCTGGCAATCATATCCAGAGCAACTTCATCGAGAGCTTTACAATATAGCTTGATGGTTTTTGGCTGGAGCATAATGGGATTTACAGTTGACCGGAATTCTTTCCACACATCACCATGGCTTTAATAGAAATAAGAACAAAGTAAATTTGTAAATTGATTGGCTAATGTGTATCGTTTGTAGCTTAAGACAATCATCAGCCAAATTGGTGCTTTTCCGCAAGTTTACAGCTAATTTATCGAGAGTCATCTGGTTAAAAAACAGCACGACGTCAAATTTGATTATATTTTATCCATCAGTGATCCCAAAAATCGATATAACTACTTTCATTTTATAATATAACAATATCCTGGGCCATTATTTACACACGGCCATCTGATCGCAAACTAAGCAGAGCTTGTACTATGGAAACCAGATAACTGATGTACTAATTTCTTTTGTTAATACATACTTATATAGATAATTACACTCAGGCTCAGGACAAACAGACATGATCATGCACACAAATAATTGAATACATAAAATGTCATGCTGAAGAAGGAGGCGAACGACGTTCAGGTTTGGGGGGCTGATACTCATCATTCACTTAACGAGACGCAATTTTCAAATGTTATTACCACACTTGGTTAATGTGTTATATGTATGTCATTCTGTAAAAAAAATATCTATGTCCTGTATTTATTAAATAAGTGTCACTACCGTTTAGGTAAGTAGTGATTGTTTGCAATAAAATGAAGTTTGAGTGTCTAAGAAACTAAAATAAGGAGATTGTGTTAAGTTTTATTATATAATTGTGTTCAATAATAAATGTAGAAGCACTAGTTGTTGCCTATTATGGCTTAGTAGAATCGCTACTCAGATACGGAATAATTTTCTGGGGAAATTCTACAGAAAAGGAATGCATATTTAAAGCACAGAAGAGGTGTCTCAGGTGCATGTTTAGATTAAAAACTATAGAAAGCTGTAAACCGTACTTTCAACGGCACAAAATATTAACGTTGCCGTGCATTTACATTTTAGAAACGGTATTAATTGTAAAAACAAACCCTGATTTATTTACCCGGTTAAACGATGCTATTCCGCGAAATAGGAGAGACAATACAAAAATTTATCAGCATACTTCTAAAACCACACTTATGCGCAAAAGTATTTTTCGTATGGCTCCATTGATTTACAATAATTTACCAAAACACTGGAAAGAGTTAAGTAAAAATGAGCTCAAACATCATCTTAGAGTTTTTTTAATAGATAAAGCATACTATGACATTAACGAATATTTAAAAGTAAGTCTCTAATTGCACTACATAAGTCAAAATATACTATTTTCTAATTTTGTATCTAATTTATTTTATTTGTATTCTAACATAACTTTAATATTTTTTTATTATTATATAATTTATTAATTGTTTTCAATATATTATATTAGTGCAGGTCTATGAACCTAACCAAAATTTGTACGCCATGTAGCTATGGCAAACATGACTGTTATATCTTAAGTGTACTATCTTGCATGCAAACTGTGTGTATACTCATGTTGGACAAATAAATATCTTATCTTATCTTATCTAACCCCCGACCTCCGGCGTGAAAAGCATGCATTTGCTAACCACGCCAACAGGCCCGTTTTATAGAAGAAAAATCACAAACTGACCTCTCAAAAATTATTAAACTAAATAAATCATGTCTAAATATTTAAATATTTAGTCCATTTTATGATTGGCAAAACCTTTGTTCAATTAATAAGATTATGCTTTACTCGCAATTAATAATTATGTTATATTTCACCCTGTTTTTTTCGTGTATTGATATTTTTCTGTTCACTTTTTTTTTTGACTAAAAAACGTACTCAGTGATAAGTCCTGTAGCACCTGATTTAGATCCTTTCGTCTTGTATTCTTTTCTGTAATGAGCAAGCGAATCTAATCCTGGCCGTATCGGCATCCAGTTTTCACTTCTTAATATCTGTAAGGAAACAAAAATAATTAGAATAATGTAAAAAGTACCAACCAACGATATTATTGCAAAAATATGTTTCATGAAGATTTTAATTGTAACAATTAAAACTTATGATCGTCGATTTATAAAATTATGTAACTTTGAATGCGATCTTTTCTGATTCTTATACAGGTATATTACTAGTATACATTTAAAGTTTCTGCTCAAAATAAGTAAAACAAAATCCAATTAGTGGTATAACTTCATTCGTAGATGTAGGCTGTTAACGACTTCAACATGAACTACCCGTTGTAAGTTCGTCATGCTCCCATTGTGTGTTAATGCTTGCGGTGGCGTTGTGGGTCGGGTCGTTTCCTTCCCTCTAATATGGCGAGGGAGGCGATGGCTGGCCCTCACGTCATACTCGTGAACGGGTGCTGCTTGCGGTAACTGGTCGAACTGCTGTTGGGGTACTCATAATATTTTATTTTTTCATACAGTCGTTGCCTCTGGTTGACTTCGTGTGACTTGTTAATTTTGTAAATGTACGCGGATGTACCCACCGTTTTCTCATCTAGCAAGAGGTTATTCTAATTGCTTGAGTGAAATTTAATGTTATTGTTTATTATCTCACAATATTTTTTTTTTATTCATTAGATGACAACGGTTCTGTGCGTGCATTAGCCTACATAACGCCCATCACAATGTAAGAAAATACAAGATTAAAAAAAAAGAACGAAAACAAAAAGCAAAAGAAGACGAAAAAAGCAAGCCTGGAGTTTCTTTGTGGCTTTCTTCTCCGGGTCGTCCACCTAGGTAGCTAGAGAAAGCCGCAGGTTAGCTAGAGTAGGCTCCTCAGCGGCGAGGATCGCTTTGGCCCCTTAACACGTCATTGGTGATCCCGTGCAACTGATCACACCCTCTCTTAGAATTCTGTCCTTTTGCTTCAGCGGCCCCCTGAGCTGTGGCCCGAACCCTAAAAGGGTGGCCTCGGGTATTAATTGTTTAATTTAAGCTACTGGTTAAAAGCCTTCTGCGCTAGCCAAATGCTCATTGCCTTCAATTCTTTAATTTTAATATTGTACAACTAAATTTCAAATAATAGATTATTTTTTTTAGACTAATTATATTTTTGTAATTTTTATACTGTATTCGACTATGTTTATGTACTCCATTGTGAACTTGACAAGTACAAGTGTATGTTAATACCCAAGTGCTGAATAAATTTCATTATTTCATTATTTCATTTCATAGTTACTAACATCTGCATAAAGAAAAATCGATTTTAAAGTAAGAATGCCTTGAAACATTGGCTATGAAACTACATTATTAAAATTAGAAATGTCTTTGAAGATTTCATTCAAATTAAAATAACTCTTCATCGCTTTAATATGTGTTTGTCAATTAAATAAGAAAAGACTCAGTTTCTTACTAACTCAGCTTTATTTTATTCAATATCTTTTACTAACATAGTTGAGCTGTCCAGTTTTTTGTTGTAGATCTATAATTAAATACGTTCAAGATATGTAGGAAACGCTCGCTACAAAGTTCGAATTGTACTCAGCGGGTATTATTTTTTATTCTTTACTAATATATTATCAAAAAGTAAGAAAATCAACTATTATACATCAAGACTATCTAGAAGGTCAACCAATTCTAAAACAAAGGATAAGCCTCATATTAACCCTTAATATTAAATGTACAATTACCACACCCTATACATTCAATACTATGATGACACGTATATGGTATATTCATAGTCAAGATAATTTACAACTGTCGAACGAAAATTGTTCTTGTAAGTTGTAATAGCTGCAAAAACATTTAAAAGTTCAGCCAAGTACGAGTCGGACTCGCGCACGAAGGGTTCCGTACCACTATCTATAAAAACGCGCAATAAATTCACGTTTGTTGTGAGCCCTCTTAAATATTTATTTAATTTTGTTTTTTAGTATTTGTTGTTATAGCAAGACATGCATACAGAAATACATCATCTGTGAAAATTTCAACTGTCTAACTATCACGGTTCATGAGATACAGCCTGGTGACAGACGGACAGACGGACGAAGTCTTAGTAATAGGGTCCCGTTTTACCCTTTGGGTACGGAACCCTTAAATCATTACCTGCTAAGGCTAAGTTCAAGCTTATTTCAAAAATAATATATGTAAATCAAAAGCAGTATGTTGATTGAATACTGCAATTAATTGCAAATAAATAATTGTAACACATCCAGATGTAAACATAACGTTTTCAGACACGTGTTTACAAAGTACACACATCAACAAAGTCTAGGGATACGTTATTTTGAAATCAAACATGGCTTTATTGTTTAAAACCTATTTAGTTTCCTTAAAAAGTTTATTTACAGATTTAAACCTTGTCTATTCTTTATTCAAAATTTAAAAATTAAAATGAGAAACAAATGAAAACACGCAAAGCACAGCGCAATCTTGAGTTGTATCTAATTTCAAGAAGTTGCATTAAAATTTTTTTTGCGTGTTAATTGAAGAAAACCTGATAAATTGTTTTATTTTCTTTTCTCAATTGGTTGTGTAAGCTTTTTAGCGTCATGCCACGCCATCATTTGAGTCGAGATGAAATGTTACGGGCAGTTGGCATGTTACAAAACGGTGCTATTCAACGCGTCGTTGCTGAGTCTCTGGGCACAAGCCAAAATGTGGTATCCAGGCTGTGGTCACGTTATCGCGCTACTGGAGATGTGGCAGAACGGCACACAGGTAGATATCGTGTTACCACTCAGAGACAGGATCGATTTCTCCAAATGACCGCCAGAAGACTACCCAATATCACAGCGATGCAACTAGTGCAAAGGCTCCAGGAGGGTCAGCAGCTGCTGGTGAGCGACCAAACCGTGCGAAGGAGGCTGCATGAAGTTGGTCTTCATGCTCGCAGACCGCTACGAGTCCCAGCGCTGCGACGTGGCAATCGCGGTAGGCGACTTTTATGGGCTCAAGAACATTTGACATGGAGTGATCAACAATGGTCATTGGTGCTGTTCACTGATGAGTCCCGCTATGGATTTCATCCAGATTCGAGACGAACACGCGTTTGGAGAACTCCAGGCAGGGTCAGCCGTCTCCGACATCCACAGGAGGTCCACTCTTACCAAGGCGGGACAATTATGGTGTGGGCAGGAATACGAATCGGCGGACGAACCCAACTCATTTGGATTCAGGGCAGCATGACTGCCCATAGATACCGTGAGGAGGTAGTAGAACGTGTCATTGTCCCGCTCAGGGCCCTAACGGGGCAAGAATTTCAGCTCATGCATGACAATGCACCTTCCCATACAGCGCGGCTGGTGAGGGCCGCCCTTCGAGAACACGATGTTCAGGTATTAGATTGGCCTCCACAGTCGCCAGACTTAAACCCAATTGAACACGCCTGGGACATGTTACAGCGAAGAGCATTGAGGGATTTTCCGCCCAACTTGACAACAGAAGAACAACTTTTCGAACATTTAAAAAGAACTTGGGACTGCATACCCCAGCAAGACATTGACACCTTAATTTTAAGTATGGAAAATCGTTGCCGCTGTGTGATTAATGTTAGAGGAGGAAATACCGATTACTGATTATCAGATTTGGTAAGATTTTTATTCATTTAATTCGATTGAATAATTTTATAAGAATAAAATGTTTTTGTTCACTCAGTAATTTTCTATGGCTGAATTAATTTAAGACTTTTATTAATTAGAAAAACAAAATCGCATCGTGTTGTTAATGTTTAAATATCGGCCATGAAATTATCTTTAATTCTTCCATTTACAGTCATAACAAAATGTTTATAGTTTTCTAGATAATCAATGAAATGTTCAATATCCCTAGATTGTGTTGATGTGTGTATATTACAAATACTATTGTAACATCTTATTTACACAACGAAGCAATTTATAAATGGCGTTACTAAGCATCATAAAGCCAATTAAAGGTCCTCGGTTGTAAGAAGCAAATTAAATTCTGAATGAACAGCGATTATAACGATTAGGTAGGTACATTGTGAAATCATCAATATAGGGGTTTTATAAATGTTTCATTGATTGAAAGTTGTGATTATAATGATGAATATTCCTGGTTGTCTTTATCTCATTAACTCTTTACGGATCGCTTTGCAGTCTGATTAATTAATTAATTTAATTAAGCAAGTGCCTTTAATTTAACTTAATTAAATGTTAAATGTGTTCAAAGCCAGATGCTATCACCATTCCGTCAGTGATTGGAGAGATAAAGCAACTAGGATCGCGGTCAGTCCATAGATGGGTGACCGGAAAAGTGGTTTAATATCTGAGCATTCTGTGCTTCGGAGGGCACGTTAAACTGTCGGTCGCATGTCAGAGGCCTAATGGGCGGCTTGAACAACTCTGACACTAGTGTAACCACACTCCACACGATAAGTAAGTAGTAAATATGACAAGTGAGACACAACTTACAGAGCACATTAAGCCATCAGGGCTTAATGTGCTCTGTAAGTTCTGAAGGGTAACGACCATCTACCTGTAGATCCCGAAAGAAATCTTCGTTTTTAGACAAATATCTGTACAGAGTGAGAATCACGGTTAAAAATTCTGTATTTCGATGAAGAGAATCAAACTCCTGACCTCCATAAGGCAAATACTTACCTTTCCTTTCCTTCTAGGCCTTTTCCTTGGTGAGCCTGCTCCGAGCTCATCTATTTTAATATAATCTTGATGATGAAGTTAAGAAGTAAATACTAGGCAATACAAAACGTAGATGATAGTGTCGTTTCCACACTTATTCGAATCTTATCATGTTTACGTGTAATTGTTAAACAAACAAATAATTACACCGAGATAATATGTGACTTTAAGCTAGTCGATGTTTACATCAATGTGCATGTTATAATATTTGTGTTTTGTGATCATCATACTACCGAAAGAGGTCCACTGCTGGACAAAGGATATCCACAATGGAATTATGTTTATCATTTGGGCGAAAATACCATAATAGCTTCGCTTGGCAGACGGGTTCCCAATAGGTAATAGTATGGCGCTCGTAGTAAATGCTGTTGCTCATTCTGTGGTACATATAGTACATGGTTTTCTCTTACACGTCCCCCACGGGGTGGTGATATACGGTATATAATGCCTTATTTGACCCCGTGTTTTTATATTTCTAGCCTTATTCAGCTCTTTTAGTAAATAAATATTTTATCACTTTTGCTATTTAGAATAAAGTTGACTGGACGGTCTGTCTAATGTCTCTCTAGGTTAGCTAGTCAACCTAACCTAGAATATGAATAGTTTTAAATTTGGAATGTAGATAAGATATATATATATATATATATATTATCTACATTATAAATGTAAATCTATTCCGTTGTGCCATTTTTACTTAATTAACTACCAAACATTTTCACAGTCATAATATTAGTTATTTGTAGCATTTATGCTAATCGGTGATTTCTTTAGGGCGCAATTGCAGGTAGTGCATAAAAATTACGAAAATATTCATCACCTGTTATTGTTTCAGAACTTCGGATATTAGGGGTCACGGCATAAATAATCTTGGCTGTGCGGCTGACGGCAATGAATCCCCATCCCATCCTGTCAAAGGGGGAGCATCGTAATTGTCTCGAGTGAATATATACCAGAGAACGGGCAGCGACATCTCTCTGTGTGCACACGGCTACACATCTAGCTATACATTTCCAATATAAGCTGTCCTCTCATTGTATGGAAATACTATACAACGCAAGATCAGCTTATACCGGAAATGTATAGCTTGATCTGTGGCCCTGTGTACTATGATCATCATACTGCGTTCACCAACTCATCTGCCAAGCGTTGCAATTGTGGGACTTACCCCCGAATGATACACAGATTTATTGTAAACTATTTTTTGCCTTGTTTATTCAACTTGTGTCCCACCTGCCACAGGAATGCATAGTAGTAAGGTTGCGATATCTATTGCTTTTCCCGATCAATCGTTTTTTTCGTACTCACCAAAATGAGAGAGAGATTTAATCGTACTCACCAAAGAAGCACTTTCAGCATCACCTAATAATATCAAAGGCGGTTGCCCAAATATTCCATCTAAGCGAAATATGGGGCCATACTTTTCCATCATCTTTTGTGGCCAATCGACCTCTTTCATCGCTAACATATCCCCTGAAATAATACAAAAACCTCTATTTTTTGTATTCTCTACCAAAATGGCACGGCTCATGCAACTCATTCCGTCCAACCGCCCGTTTGTCACATTTGAGATGAAGCCGCTGCGCCACACGTGCAGTCCTATATTATAGTGTGTGCGCAAACACAGTGGCAGTTTCTATTCCGCCACTCTCACGATCCGATGGGACGACTAGTGACATGACCGAAAAGAGGTCAGGTAGAGGAACGACGGCTTTCCGTGCACTCCCAGACTTCGGGCTGATACTGAGAATGTTTTTTTCGCTAGGCCAACGAGGCACTAAGTATATCTCCCGTATTAATATTTAACACACAAACGTACGCCTCATGCCTTATGGACAAGTGTAGCTTTGAAGCCCTATTTTTTTCTCTTTCTGAACACGGTCTGAATTTTGTTTGTCAGTATTGCTCCTTGCTTAAATATCAGAATATCATCGCCCCATCTCATGTTGAGGGGGGGGGGGGGGGGGGTGTAGAAGCCGACCCGAAGGAATATCTACCAGAAGACGGGCAGCAGCCTCTTTGTGAGTACTAAATCCATGATACTGCGATCGCCCACCCGTCTGCGAAGCGTGGCGTATCGCCCGAGATGATTCTTCGAGGAGGCTTTTGTTCAGATGTGAACTACTTTCAGCCGTTATGATATGATGATTGTTCCTTCTTGTATTTCAGAAGGTAGACTTGTAATATAAGTTGCACCTAATCGAGTTAACGTACTCAGTGATAAGTCCAGTAGCACCTGATTCGGATCTTTTGGTCTTGTATTCTTTTCTATAATGAGCAAGCGAATAAAATCCTGGACGTATTGGCATCCAATTTTCACTTCTTAATATCTGCAAGAAAACACATTTAAAATTGAAATAGTTATACATAGATTCGGGTATTAAAGCACCTAATTGATTGTTATTTTCAAATTCCAATGATCGTAATTACGGCTTGACCAGTCGATCAGGTTATAATAAATGCTAGTCAAATTAGTTGAACAAAATGATATATAATGATATTTCGAATTATATAAATATCCTATAAAATTATCCAAATGGATTCACAAACAGTCGAGAAATTACGTAAAATACATACAAAAATAAACATATCTACAGTCGAATTGATAATTCATCATCAGCGTGATATCGGCCTCAACTGGGCCTCCCCCAACTATATTGTTGCCATTTGGAGGGGATTTCTGTAATCACCGCGCTTGGTATGCCACTTGGTGACTGCAGTTAGGTGGTAGCTAGTATTTAGCTAGCTAATATTTATTTCTTATTTTTCTTCGACCAGTGTGTGTTGCCAGTGATGACTTACGGAACGGAGACGTGGTCGTTCACTATGGGCCTTATCAGGCGGCTCAAGGTCACCCAAAGAGCAATGGAAAGGGCTATGCTTGGAGTTTCCCTGCGAGATCGAATCAGAAATGTTGAGATCCGCAGGCGAACCAAAGTAACCGACATAGCCGTAAGAATTGCCAAGCTGAAGTGGCAGTGGGCAGGGCACATAGCTCGTAGAGCCGACGGCCGCTGGGGCAGAAAGGTTCTCGAGTGGCGACCACGAACCGGAAGACGCAGCGTGGGGAGGCCCCCTACAAGATGGACCGATGATCTTGTGCGGGTCGCTGGAAATCGCTGGATGCGGATAGAGCAAGACCGGCAAAATTGTGGAGATCTTTGGGGGAGGCCTTTGTACAGCAGTGGACGTCTTTCGGCTGATATGATAATATTTATTCGCCTTTTACGACACCCACGGGATGGTATGGGGTGGTCGTTATTTTTTCTAATTCGGAAACAACACGCTAAATAATTAAAGATATTTCATTTATGAAATTATTTGGTACGGTGTTAAGCGTCTGTCAATACAGCAATCTGCATTACAATCTTGATTGTCCTAATTGACTCTCTAAAGATATGCTCATGATAAAAATAATTAAAATAAAATAAATTTAAACCATAATTATAGACCGGTTGCCGCATTAATATCTCATCGTGTATTAATTGAACAATTGATAACAAAACTATTACGGCAAGTTAATAATGACCCTTGTAATTTCTTCGGATTCGTTTGAAATTTACAATACAAGTGTGTAATATAAGTAGTGGAAGTAACTTTGACGCCGGAGGTTGTGGGTTTGATTCCCGCCCAGATAGATATTAGTGTGCATGAACATGTCTGTTTGTCTTGAGTCTGGGTGTAATTATCTATATAAGTATGTATTTACAAAAGAATAGTAGTATATATGTAGTATATCAGTTCTCTGGTTTCCATAGTACTAGCTTTGCTAAGTGTGGGGTCAGATGGCCGTGTGTAAATAATGTCCTAGGATATTATTGTTATTATTGTTGTACTCACCAAAGAAGCACTTTCAGCATCGCTTAATAATACCAAAGGTGGTCCCCCAAGCATTCCATCTATGCGAAATATGGGGCCATACCTATCTCTCATCTTTTGTGGCCAGTCGACATTTGATATGGATTGCATTTCCCCTGTAAAAAAAAGAAAATCAGTCGTTAGCTTACAGCAAAATTTCGAATTTGTAGTAATATTATATTTTGGAAAGTTCTCTTTGAAATTGACGAGGATTGCCAAAACATTGTTGTTTTTTAAAAAGAGTGACGGCAGCAATACTGACGTCATATTGTTTATCGTTGGTTTCTTCTATAGAGGGTTGTTGGTCCATCGTGCTAGTATAACTCGAAGATAAGTTTTAGAAAGTTTATTTCGTGAGCAAGCAGTAACACAAGGAGATTTATACAGTAAGATAGCTTTAACGGGCCTGTTGGCGTGGTTGGCAAATGCTTGTTTTTCACGCCGGAGGTCGTGGGTTCTATTCCCACCGAGGACAGATATTTGTGTGCCGGAACATGTACTATGTTTGCCTTGAGTCTGGGTATAATTATCTATATTAGTATGTATTTACAAAAGAAAAGTATTATATGTAGTTATATCAGGTATCTGGTTTCTATAGTACAAGCTCTGTTTAGTTTGGGATCAGATGTCGTGTGTATATAATGTCCCATAAAAATGAAGAAATTATTTCATGAGGTTTACAATAAGCCTAGGCGGCTTACACTGCTTCACCGGGCAAAAGCTAGTTATATATATATATACCTAACCTAATAAATGTCTCGTAATTGTATAGAAAAACATTATTCACATTTACTTCTACCTTTAACTAACATGTAATATGAATAGTGTCCGACCGAAGGTGCAATTCTGGCCGAAGCCGAAGCCGAAGCCGATTAATCGGTATTCACCAAAACCTTCGGCCGAAGCCGAAGCCGAAGCCGAAGGTGTCATTGACCTTGAGAAATACGATAGTTACTTTGATCTCAGAATATACTAGATACATATTGTGAGAGCTTTAGAGGTTTAGCCCAATAACGAGACGAGTCACCATCATATACAGGTAGGTAATAAAATATTGTCTAAAATAAAAGTTTCAAACATACAATGTTAATTAAATATTTATTTACTTAAACTAATTTTAACAAAAATGATCAAATAATCAGTCACATTTTTTTAATTATCAGACGAACACAAAATATTTCTATAAAATAATTGAGCAAAGTTTAACGCTTTTTCAATATCTATTTTTTACATATAATTTTTTGGAATTTTTGAGAAAATTAAATACTTATAAGTAATTTCTTAGGATAATTAAGTTAAAAATTTTTGGTAACAATTGGAGAAAATAAAAACTTAACAAGTTTTGGTAACAATCTGAGGCACCTTATTAATAAAAAATAAACTCACTTTTCGACTAGTCTTAATTAAAAATAGCTCTTTATACTTAATTAGATGGCGAAGCAGTCATTTATCAAAATTATCAATAATATACCTATTTGGGAAAACTAAACTATAATAAAAACTTACAATTAAAAGAAAATATGAACATTTTCGTAAAGCTAACCCAGCAAGCTTTATCTAAAACACGTATGACTTTCGCTTTGACCTTATCGTATGTCGCAGGCATTAAAGTCGTTCTAAAAAAATTCTCAGTCTTTTTCCTGTATCTTGACGGAGCATCGGGATCAATCGTTTAGTTTACTAAGTGCGATTCGTTTGGTCCGGTGCGGCGGCGCGGCGAAACTCTGCTGCTCTGCACACACTCCGTCTCGCTCTAGCATCGTTTAGTAAATTTCAAATTTTGACAAATAGCAAACCTTCGGCTTCGGCCAAACCTTCGGCAAATTTTTGGCCGGCGATGACTGTGTAGACTGCCAGCCAAGCGTTGATTCCGTAAGTAGTGACAAGCTAAAACAATACATACTTGAACTAAGTAAAGAACGTAGGGCATTATTAAACAAATTAGAAAATTATGAAATTAAATTAGAGGATAGCAAACTAATTTATGAAAAAGATACTCAGTATTTGCTTTCTGAGATAAAAACTCTTGAGAAGTCCCTAGCAATCTCATATCACAGTTTCCAGTCATACAAAAATGAAATGCAATTGCTGGCTGGAAAGTGTAATCCTGAAAGCAATAGGACATTGGAACCGGTTAACACCAGTAGTGCAGTAGTGGAGTCATACACACAGCTGGGATCAGAGTCACCAGTATCTCCACAAAATGACAATACTAAACATATCTCCATACTGTATTCCGATGAAATGGGTAAGGGCCTTGGTACCTTGCTTTGTAATAAGCTGAGTTGTTCCTCTGTCAACTATTGTATGCCAGGATTACATTATAAAGATATAATAGATAAATTAATTCAGAATAAACACAGTGCCAAATCATGTATAACTCTAATGGTAGGAAATTGTAAGAACTTAAAGAAAAAAGACATTACAGATAGTTTCACTAAGATGTTAGAATTAGACTGTAAGAAGATAATATTGTGTGCCTTCCCCTATGTGTCCAATGTCCACATCCACAAGCTAAATATGCACCTACAGTTTTTGGTTAGCCATTATAGTAATAAATTTATATTTTTGGACACAAATAGTTTTATAGATTCTTGTAGGGTAACCATGAGTACAGTTACTGTCTCAAGAAAATTTTTGAACATACTTGCAACTTTAGTAGCGGCACATATTAACTCAGTCATAAGTAGTATGACGAAGTCACTTTTTATACCATCTTTTAGTAATGTTATTAAAATCAATTTAGTTAGTAGTTTAAACATGTAAGCATGATAATAGAGAAGTGTGATAACTTTCTAATTCTATCACATCAAAATATAAACCGCTTCTCTAGCAAAATTCTAGACATAGAACTTATTAATGAAAAATATGAAATAGATATTCTTTGTTCAATTGTTTTATATAAATGTGTTACGTGAACTATCTGTAAATGATTGCTATCATATACTTAATTTAAAATTATTGACTCTGTCTCAAAATGAATAATGTTATTGTTTCGAAGTTTTTCTTTTGTATACCTAAATATAATCTAAAATAATAAGCATTCAGACAACCGATCGAGCATATATTGTGTTTGCCTACTAAATAATTACTCTAATTGGACCAAATCCCGTGTTCATGCCCGCTTGAGTATGTTTCGCCGGACCGTCTCAACTGGGTCGTGTTGAAACCGGTAGTAGATGAACCCACTGAGTTTGTTTCGCTGGGTCTTCTCAGTTGGGGCGCATTGGATCCGGTGGTAGCATTAAAGCGCGACCGTCGTTATTAACACAAGGTCCGTCATAATAATAATACCTTTAATATAGACAGAAACATTGACAATATGTAGTAAAAATTTTAGACTTAAACTAGATAATTAAACATAATCTCTTGACAATAACTTGATACGAGCTAGCTAAATATCATTGCTGTAATAAAATAAATTTTATAAATGTTTTCATACAATATGTACCTAAATATCTATGTTACTAGAAATAATATCTAATGTATACAACTATATTACTACAAACATGTTCTGACTATTTACAAGCGCCTACCTTTTTTATTTAATTTTATTTAAAATTAATTAGTGAGAGCTATTAAAACATTATATAGCCTAGATACCTATATTTTACGCATATAATGTCCAACGGTAATAGGTCGGAGGAAAAATAGGATTTACATAATAATGTTATTTTTGGCAACGTTAATAGATATAGTTTAACGTTAACATCTGATAACGTTAGAAGTAAGGACGGTTTTCACATTATACAGGTGCAGCAGCAAGAGTATTTGTGATTGCAAGTATTTCACTTACCTGGCAATCATATCAAGAGCAACTTCATCGAGAGCCTTACAATACAGCTTGATGGTTTTTGGCTGGAGCATAACAGGGTTTACAGTTGACCTGAAGTCTTTCCACACTTCACCATGGCTTATAAAGAAATAAAAAGTTAGTTGATGGATTCTACTCTTAAAATATAGATGATGATAGATGATAAGAGTGAGATCTTACATAAGTAGAATCGATTATTTATGAACAGCCTATGACACTCGGCAATATGATGTGACAGTGCGAGTGAATTAATGCGCCTAATCGGCATGGCTCTAAACAATCGTATACTGATCACAAGAAAATAAGCTTAAAAAATCAGATCAAAGGTAAACTAAGCTGTCTTAACACATTGAGCATCATAAAGGGTTTTCAAGTTGAATATATTGGCTACTGAAATAGGCGTATAGGGCTATTTGCGAATACTATAAAAGTCGCGTCATTGTAGAAATTTAAGACAAAATTGTTGTTTGTTGATCAATATGCTGAAGTTGATATTGCGGTATGTTGATATGCTATCATGGAAAAAGGCATATATTGTAACTACGTCATCGTAGATAATCTTAAAGGATCATAGTCAAGATTACAATACAGTAATGAATAAAATTAAATTCTTTACTTATTATACTAAAGCTGACTATTATGTTTTTGGACACAAATGCATAAAACTTATGATTAAGTAGTTGCCCAAAAATAGGCGGCGCTGTCCAGGTAGATCTCGGAAGGATTGGACCTGGGCAATACATTCTAAAGACTAAAGCAAACTTAAGCAATATTTTACAGTTACTATGTGGAAAAGTATGGGGAGAGAGAAAGTACGTTTGGAGACCATTACCCGAACGGAGAACACAACAGGATTCATAAAAACTGAAATATTTTTAACTCGGCAATAACAGTTGTGGCGTGTATTCGATTACCGTGTGTGAAGTTGCATTTTTGAAGTTATATTTCTTTTGGCGCGATGGAGAAAAATGATGAGAGTGACTGAGCACTGAGCTTAAGCTTGAAGTGGAACTGTTAAAAAGCCAATTAGAAAGCGCTCATGCAGAAATAGACAAACTTAACACCGATATAAATTGTTTACAAACAGAGCTCCATGACTGCCAGAAGAAAAATAACATTCTTAAACAATTATTAACGAATAATGACTCGCGAAGATCTACCCCTCTCAAGTCACAAAAAAACAAAGCTGTCTCCAGACAGTGCAATTTCTCACCAATTACAAAAGCTTATTGTGCGCCTACAGCGACATCTAGTTGTACAGTTGGAATTCAACCGATGCGCGGTATTGAAACTCAATGCGATACAGCGACATTATCTAAGTCACCATCCAGTGCAGTAAAAGTACCGAAAGAAAACTTAAATACTTATAAGGAAACTCAAACTTCATGTTTTAGTACTACAAAAGAAAAAAGTACAGGCAAGATTCTCGTCTTGGGCGATCAAACTACAATCGGACTATCGTCTTCGCTAAAACTCTCAAGAATGAACTATAATAATCCGAAAACCTACGAAGTATTGGGACTGTCATACCCCAACGCGACCTTAGAAAATATTGTAATAAACTCAGGTATACTGAAGGAAAATTTAAATAGTGACGATTGGCTTATTCTTTCTGTCGGGGCAAATGAAACAAACCCTGTGAAGTTCTCGGCGGAGTTATCTGCCATTCTCAAAATACATAGTAAGGCTAAAATATTGATAACTAATGTCGCCTCAAACATGCATCTAAATAAGTATAAACTGAACGAATCTATAAAACTTTTATCAAGATGTTTTGCCAATGTATTCTATGCAGACATAATAAATTTAAATATGATGTATAAGTATTTTAAAAAATCAATGTATCTCGCACGTATTGTTAACAAATTTATTGACACTGTGGATTACGAAAAATATTATACGAAATCAATAATGTTAAAAAATAATATCAGAAAAACTGAACAAAAGTTAAATTATATTCTACCACGAGCAGGCAGCATTCCCTTCTACTTTGATAAGATTAAAAAAATTCAGAACTGTGGCTTAAAAACTAAACCACTGTCAGAATTGTACAGTGCTATACACCGTAAGGGTACTATACCATACTATTTTAAACGTATGCAGCAAAAATTGAACCAGACCCAGAGCTCAAAGCTTTTTCGTGAATGATACTAAATATAACTTTCGTATTCTTCATCAAAATATTGCAGGACTACTGAACAAAATAGATAATATTGATTTGACGTTAACGGAACTATCACAAAATAACAAGTCCGTAAACATTATATGCCTGAGTGAAACATTCGTGCAAAAAGGTTGTGAAGCAAATATTAGATTACAGGGGTACACATTAGCTGATTCTTTTTGTCGTCCTAATCAGCGACGGGGTGGGACTTGTATTTTGACAAAATCTGACTTCGAATTCAAATCACTTGACATTATAAAAAGGTACGCATGCCCACTACACTTTGAATGCTGTGGCATAGAATTATTAACTCCTAATATTATATTAATATGTATTTATAGGACACCGAATAGTAACTCAGCGCTCTTCCTAGATAAATTGAATGACTTACTCATGCATTGGACTAATAGAAAAATAAATAAAAAGATTATTATCTGTGGTGACTGGAATATAAATATACTTAAAAAGGGTAATGTCACCAACGAATTGGTCAGTATACTAAACAACCACAACTTCAGTATTCATATCAAGTCTGCTACGCGGAAATTATCCTGTATTGATCTTATAGCTAGTAACATAAAAAAAATTGATTCAGAAGTCCTAAAACTTGGCTTGTCAGACCACGAAACTGGTCAGATTGTTTGTTTTAAGACACAAAGAATAAAACCGCCACTGAAGACTTGGTATGAATATCGTAGGGATTACAGTAGTGAAAATATTGCAAAATTTCGTGAGTGTTTGTCAGAATTAACATTTTCAGAGGTTTATAATGAACGTCTTACCAATAAAAAATTCAGTATATTTCATGAATTACTAACTCTTTTCCATGAATTATGTTTTCCTACGCTCAAACTGAAAATGTCCAATATTTCAATGAAAAATAGATGGAAAACGAAGGGTCTTAAAAAATCATGCTCTACAAAAAGAAAACTGTACCTTAACTACATGTTCTCTAAAAGTGACAAACATTTACATAAAATTAAATACGTAAGGTATGCTGCATTACTTAAAAAATGTGTCTATAGTGCACAAAAAATAATAATATGAATTATCTATTGAAAAGTGCAAACAAATGTAAAGCTACATGGAATACTATTAACACGAATATAAACAATTCAAGCCACAGTCGTGACATAAATCAAATCAATTGCGATACTGATAGGACCTCTGACCCTATAGAGATATGTGAATTATTTAATGACTTCTTTATTAATTTGACGAATACCCCTGATGGTAGAACCCCTCCCCCAAATATCTCCAATTTAAAGTACATAATAAATACGATATTTTTGATGCCCACGGACCATATTGAAATATTCCAAATAATTAAATGCTTAAAAAACTCTAACTCTGTTGGTTATGATGAATTAAGCACAAAAGTTTTAAAATTATGCGCTGAATTCATTTGTAGACCACTAAGTGATATAATAAATATGTCTTTCATTGAGGGTGTATTTCCAGATCAACTCAAAATTGCCATCGTCAAACCATTATATAAAAAAGGAGACGAAACAAACCTGCATAACTACAGACCAATAATACTTAATCCAGTACTGTCGAAGGTCTTCGAACGAGCTATACTTATTAGATTTAATAAATTTATTGAAAAACATGACATTTTAACACGAGCTCAGTTCGGGTTTCGCAAAAACATGTCCACCACCCTTGCATGTTTTGATCTTGTAAAAGAAGTCTCTGAATGTATCGATCGTAAAACAGAAGTAGCAGCTTTACTACTAGATATGAGTAAAGCATTTGATCTAATTGACCACACAATACTACTCAAAAAGCTCGAAAGATATGGTTTTAGGGGTGTTGCGCATGAATGGTTACACAGCTATTTAAATAAACGTAAACAATGCACGGAAATAACAAGAATGGCAAAAAATTAACGTTGTGTAATAAAATCACATTACAGGTCAGAATATAAAGAAAACTTCCGGGGAGTTCCTCAAGGAAGTATACTGGGGCCACTTATGTTTATATTGTTCATTAATGACTTGCCGGACATAACCAGACATAAGACACTGCTATTCGCAGATGACACAACCATAATTTTTAAATGTAATGACATAAAAACGTATAATGATGAAATAAATGACACGTTATATAACATAGTGACATGGCTTGATTATAATAGGTTAGTTGTTAATATTGATAAGACAAAAATAATTCAATTTCACAATTATGTCACCCAGCCAACACAGCTGAGTATAAAATACAAAAATACAATGGTTAAAAATGAAGAAGCTAGCTTATTTTTGGGCATAAAAATAGATAAAAATCTTAATTGGAAATCCCATGTAGAGTACATTTGCGATAAATTGAATCGGTTCGTTTTTGCTCTGAAACGAATAAGAAAAACTGTCTCACAGGATGCAGCTTTATTATCATACCATGGATACGTTTCATCTGTACTTTTATATGGATTACCACTATGGGGCAATTCAGTTGATGCTATTAAAGCATTTAAAATACAAAAGAAATGTGTTAGAGCAGTATGTGGAGCCTGGTTTCTTGATAGTTGTAAGCCACTTTTCCAGAAATTGCGAATACTGCCTCTACCATCGTTATATGTTCGAGAAATTTCAGTTTTTGTTAAAAAGTATAACTGTTACTTTCCAACGCATGAAGAGGTCGTTATTCGTAAAACCAGGCACTATAATCGGTTGCACCTACCAAGGAGCAAGTCTAAAATACTTGACAAGAGTACTTTTATGATGGCCATTAAAGTTTTTAACGCACTGCCAAATAATATTAAAGAGCTACCTATAGAAACATTTAAAACAAGTTTGACTAAATGGCTTTTACAAAATTGTTTTTATACTATTAAAGAATTTTTTGAATGGAAACAAAATGATGTCTGCACCAAAATATAAAGTTTCTACAACCACATCTACTTTGTATTGTTATTTTCTAAAATTTTAATAATATTTGATTATTTTTTTGACATGTACCTATGACATTTTATTATATATTTTTGATGATAATTATGACATATACGTGTAATATAAAATATTATGTAATTGTGACATGTACCGGTTTTATCTATAATTGTAATATTAATGTGTAATCGGATTTAAATCGAATGTATTATAATTTAATTTGTTTAAAAATTGTGTAAAATTATTGTTTAATATAAATAATTATGTTATCTCTAATTTAATAATATTTACACGTCGACATATCGACAGAGTATGATAAAACTATCAAATTTGTTAACACCTTCATGTATACACTCATATTCAGTGAATAAATGATTGATTCTTGATTCCTGATTCTTGAATTTTTACGATGCGCGCGCACACCGAGACCAAAAAATTTAACAGCATGAAGTTAGTTCTAGGTGGTATGAAAATGTATGAGAGTGAATTTTTACGATGCGCGCGCGTCGTGCGCGCGCATCGTAAAAATAACAGCATGACGTTAGTTCTAGGTGGTAAGAAAATTGATAACTATGTTCAAGTTGTATATTAAGAAGTATAACTTCTGACGCGTGTACATAAGTACATACAAGTTTTTTTAAAATAAATATCGGAAAAACATATGATTGATTTAATAAAAAAGATTTATAAATATTTAGCATAATAATAATAATTATGTCCTCCCGGCAGAGATTTGGCAGTTGCAATGGAGACTTAGCTAACCGCTGCAGTTGGCTCGCATATTTATTATTATTTTTATTTGAAAAAGACAACGCCCGCAGCGGGGAATCTAATACCTGTGTCGCGGGGTACTTTACAAACACAGAATAGACGAACACAAATTACATCCAGACTCAGAACAACTATTTATGGGTCACATAATGAGTTGTCTGGCGTGGGACTCGAACCCACGACACGAAGAGGCGAGGCCTTTGAGGATTTAAAACAATATAAGTATGTGACGAGACAGACCGCACGGACGGACTAATTCATAATATTTTTCTTACTTGAATACTTTATTCGACTATCTTTATGTACTGCATTGTGTGCTTGACAAGTACAAGTGTAATACCCAAGTGCTGAATAAATTTCATTTCATCTTTATTACGTCAAAATAATTGGGCGAAGAAACAGGAACCTCTTCCTGGTGGTTGTTATCAACAGTAATGTGGGATTTTAAAATGTGTACTTAGTAGTTAGAATAATAAGCATGAGTGAGTGTAAGCGAGACGACATATGTGTGTGAGAGAGAGGAAGGATGGAAGGGGAAAAGTTAAGATGGCGATAACCGTAGAACCGATAAGGTGTACTCTGTGTAATTTTAAAAATTAATAAAAGTCTAAGATAGTAAATCTGCTATTATTTCACCGCCTCAGACCTACAAATTTGGGGGCTCGTCCGGGATATCAAAAAGAAAGGCGGAATAGTACGGCCGGTGAAATAAAAACGACGTGTGCAGATCGGCTACCACGTGCACAGGAACACGCGAACGACGGCGGTTTCTGCGGTAGAAGACTGTCTCAACGACTACGACGAAATGTCCAAACCCGCGAAAGATCGCAGGAAAAGTCGGCAAGAAGACTACACCGACTGCCAGGACGACTGCGATGCGAGAAAGCGTAACGGCAACATGCTTCAAATGACGGCCGAGCTGATACCCAGCTTTAGCGGCCGCGACGACACCTATCCGGTGACGCGGTGGATAGACGAAGTAGAATCCAACGCCGAGATATTCGAGTGGACACCGCTTCAGCAGCTCCTAATTGCGAAACGAGCGCTGACAGGTACAGCACAGCTATGGTTACGGGCGGAGCGTCCACATAAAACTTGGGAAGAGCTCAAGGCAGCGCTGGTAAAAGAATTTCCAGACACTGTCGACATCAAATCCATCCATGAATTAATGAGCAACAGAAAGAAACTGCCGAATGAATCCTGCTTAGACTACATGCTTGTTATGAAGGAACTCGGAAAGCGCGGTAAGATGCCTGACTACGTCGCAATCAAGTACATAGTGGATGGAATATTGGATGTCGAAACAAATAAAATCATGTTGTATGGTGTCACCGCGTATAACGACCTTAAAGAAAAACTCAAGATTTATGAAGCTATAATCAAAAAGATGCAGAGTGCGGCGCAGGTGCAGAGGCGTTCAGCAGTGAGTACAAGTAGCAATAAACCCCATTCAAGCGGCAAACCATGGATTCGGTGCTATGGATGTGGTGAAGTTGGACATGCATCAGCCGATTGCCCGCATAAAAGCAAAGGATTGAAGTGTTTTAAATGTAACCAATTCGGACATGTTGGATCGGCGTGCACTACATCGGCGGCGGCGCTAGCGTCGGCGTCGGCGACGCCGAAACCCAGCCATCGTGCATCATCGGACGAGATCGGTAAAACACGACGGAGCTACCAACAGCAGCATACGAAGAGCGCGATGTTCGCGGCGGACGTCACACAAGACGACGGTGGCGCCTCTAGCGACCTCCTGTGTAACGAACTACAGGATTACCAACACACAAAGCGAGCGATGCTCACGACGGTGAATGACGAAGAAGACAGCGCCCCAAGCGGAAGCGGATACTTTTCGAACGACGAATCGAAAATGGCGGCGTTTGTTTACAACGACGAAGAAGTTTCAATGTCAATGTTGACAAAAGAGAAAAAGCCGGTTGTTTTGTTGGAAATAAACAACGTGCAGTTAAAAGCGTTAGTAGACACTGGCAGCGACGTGAACATTATTTCGGCGGATGTTTATGATGCGATTGGAAAACCAGAATACGAAAAGGACGAATTATTACTCTCCGGCATTGGACAATCAACAGTGCGTTCGATGGGAAAGTGTCGTTTGAATTTGTGCGTGGACAAACAGTGCTACCCAGATGTTATATTTCACGTTCTATGTAAAGACTATATACCGTACGATGTAATAATAGGTCAGGAATTTCTTAACGACGTTACAGTTGTGTTAAAAAGGGGTTGCGTGAAATTTTATAGCAAAGAGTGGGAGCGACTGGGATGTTATGTGAGTGAATCTGATTCTGTTGTAGGTCACATGAAGGATCCGGCGTTAAGAGAAGAAGTGCTAAATTGTGTACGAAACTACAAGCCTCATCAAACGAAAGAAGCACCGCTGCAACTGCAAATCGTGCTCAAGGATGACGTTCCGGTGGCGCAACGACCACGACGTTTGGCGCTGAAGGAGCAGGAAATAGTGGATAAACAGGTTGCAGAATGGTTAGAAAAGGACATCATACGCGTGAGTCATTCAGAATATAGTAGCCCGCTGGTATTGGTTAAGAAAAAAGATAATTCTGTTAGAGTCTGTGTTGACTATAGATTGTTAAATAGAAAAATGGTTAAAGATGAATTTCCATTACCAGTAATAGAAGATCTGATTGATAAATTAAAGGATGCTAGGGTCTACAGTGTACTCGATTTAAAAAATGGGTTTTTTCACCTGAAAGTGTGCGAAGAGTCCATCAAGTATACTGCTTTTGTCACACACAATGGACAATATGAATTCTTGAGGGCTCCTTTTGGTTTAAGCATCTGTCCAAAATATTTTATGAGATTTATAACAATCATTTTCAGAGAATTACTAGCAAAAGATGAAGTCATAATATTTATTGACGATTTATTGATACCGGCAAAAGATGAGGCCCAAGCTGTGCAACGGCTTAAGAAAGTACTTATGATTTCAGAGCAATATGGTTTAAAGATAAATTGGAAGAAAGCAAAATTGATCTCCCGAGAAATAGAGTACTTGGGACACTTAGTGAAGAACGGAGAAGTGAGACCCTCTACTGAGAAGATAGATGCTGTCATGAGGTATCCAAGACCATCAACAACAAGGCAAGTTCATAGTTTTCTTGGCCTCACTTCATATTTTAGAAAGTACATTAAAGATTATGCATTTATAGCCAAACCCTTATCAGACTTACTCAAGAAGGATGCTCTGTTTGAGTTCGGTGAGAAAGAAACAATGGCATTTGAGAACTTAAAACAAAAGTTAGGCGATTCGCCAGTATTGAAGATTTATGATTCTTATTTACCCACCGAATTGCACACAGACGCTTCTGCTGTTGCCTATTCTGTCATACTGCTGCAGCTACACAAAGACGGCTGGCACCCTGTTTACTACATGAGCAAGAGGACTACTGACGCCGAATCGAGGTATTCAAGCTATGAACTAGAAGCATTAGCCACCATTGAGGGAGTGAAAAAGTTTCGAATTTATTTATATGGTATCCATTTTAAAATAGTGACTGACTGTCAAGCCTTTGAGTTGACACTGAAGAAGAAAGAACTGTCACCGAAAGTGCTCGCTGGGTTTTGTACTTAGATCAGTTTGACTATGACATTGAGCACAGAGCTGGCACGAAAATGCAGCATGCCGACGCGTTAAGCCGACATCCGTGTATGATTATACGAGTAACAGTAAACAGTCTACAAAACCAAATAAGGCTGGCTCAACAAAATGATGACGGATTAAAGGCAGTGTGTGAAGTACTAAAACATGGTTCTTTTTCAGATTACTGGCTAGACAATGGGCTTCTATACAAAGGACAGCATAAGCAGCTTGTTATACCTAAGTCACTGGAGAAAGAAATCATAAAGCAAGCTCACAGTAAGGGGCATTTCTCTATGAAAAAAATGAAAGAAATTATAAAACAAGATTATTTTATCCAAGATTTGGATAAGAAGCTACAAGAGTTTGTGGTGTCTTGCATACCATGTCTACTGGCTACGAAGAAGGCAGGCAAGCAAGAGGGATATCTGAATCCAATTGATAAAGAAGGTATCCCATTACACACTCTACATATAGATCATTTGGGACCACTGACGGATACGAAGAAAATGTACAATCACATATTGACAATAGTGGATGGTTTCACTAAATTCACGTGGATCTTCCCTACTAGGAGTACAACAAGTAAAGAAACGGTTGAAAAACTAAAGATACATCAACAGCACTATGGAAACCCTGTGAGGATAATAAGCGACCGGGGGACTGCATTTACTGGAGGTGAATTCCAAGAGTACTGCCAAGAGTCTCCTCTTGGACATACAACATGTTACCATCACCACAGGAGTCCCGAGGGGAAATGGCCAAGTGGAAAGGCTGCACAGGACTATACTAGCTGTATTGACCAAGCTATGTCTGGAAAATCCATCATTGTGGTATAGACATATCAGTCGAGTGCAAAGGGCTATAAATAGTACATACCAACGAAGTATAGATACAACTCCGTTTCACCTTATGGTTGGCATAAGTATGAGATGTAAGGAAGACCTACACATATTGGAATTGTTAAAACAGGAAGAGATTGATCAATATGAAGAAAATAGAGAAGAGATTAGAATCAAAGCCAAGAAGCAAATACTACAAGTACAAGATGAGAATAAGAAGACATTCAAT
The DNA here is from genome assembly GCA_951640165.1 of Pseudoips prasinana. Lineage (NCBI taxonomy): Eukaryota > Metazoa > Arthropoda > Insecta > Lepidoptera > Nolidae > Pseudoips > Pseudoips prasinana. Next base: position 16,270,304 of record OX621239.1, read on the forward strand.
GAAAAGCGGAAGCCAAGTACCCAATATAAAGAAGGAGATTTAGTGGCTATAAAAAGGACACAGTTTGGTACGGGGATGAAGCTGAAGCCCAAGTTTCTGGGGCCGTATCGAGTATCAAAGGTTAAGCGAAATGATCGCTACGATGTGGAGAAGGTTGAGCGTGCTACCGAAGGGCCTATTAAAACGTCTAGCTCCGCGGACCAAATGAAGCCATGGCCGCAGTAGGTATTTTCTTTAATTATTTTTGTTGTTAGTAGATGGATGAAAGGTTAAGTAAATAAAAACAGAACCCTTGTTATATCAACTGTAATGTTTATTGGCATAAACGGTGTGTATTCTGTATTGATATAATATTAGGTGATCTATCATTGTCCACACTTTATAAATTGTGTATTTGTACACCAATTGGCCATATTCTGTTTGTAATGAGTTCCATATAAATCTGTAATGTTGTAAAGCAAAGTAACTTCTATTTTAAACTGGTATTATTGTAACCTAGTATAGAACAATTCTTGATGTATGATACGTTCATTGTTTCTTAACTTTAAGATAAGAGGTTGGTTCATTTTGTTATTTAAGCTGAAGATTGAAATTGTAATTAAGGTTGTCTGGCAGAGAGGGCAGACAAATTATCAGGACAGCCGAGTTGTGGGATTTTAAAATGTGTACTTAGTAGTTAGAATAATAAGCATGAGTGAGTGTAAGCGAGACGACATATGTGTGTGAGAGAGAGGAAGGATGGAAGGGGAAAAGTTAAGATGGCGATAACCGTAGAACCGATAAGGTGTACTCTGTGTAATTTTAAAAATTAATAAAAGTCTAAGATAGTAAATCTGCTATTATTTCACCGCCTCAGACCTACAGTAATTGAACTGGTTTTCGAATAATTAATCAGGATTGGCGTGAATTGTTTTTGCTGTCGTTGTTTTCAATTGATTTTTTATTATAATAAACCATTACTACCCTTATTTTCAGTTTTTATTTATTTTCCACTAATATGTCCCGTATCTGTTTTCAACAATAATGATAACCCTATGTAGGTATATGTTCTGGACCAAGTGATGAATTGGGCAATATACATAATGCCCGGTCATTATAAAAAATGCCCAATATGAAAATGCAATTATTCAAATAATCAAATTTACCGGGCATTATACATATTTTCCATCACCTTGGGAAGACTAATACAAAGATTTATTTTATGTAGTTACAATTTTTTACTGTTATTGTCATTTAACTTAAAATAAATTAAATATTAAACCATTTAAACAATCAGACTTATTATTTGGATTAATTATCAAGGACTTCTACATTAAGAGTCCACTAGTTTTTGAATTTAAAACTTATTAAAAATAGAGGAATTATAAGTTAAGCCACACATTTCTTTATTGGTCACGTCATAAAAATAATATCTGGGGACAGATATTTTTTTATAATATCTGGGGACAATGTCACACAGATCATCCTAGCCCCAAACTAAGCAAAGCTTGTACTATGGGTACCAGGCGACGATATACATACTTATATAGATAGATAAATACTTATATACATAGAAAACATCCATGACTCAGAAACAAATATTCGTGATCATCACACAAATATTTGCACTTACCGGGATTCGAACTCAGGACCACCAGCTTCGTAGGCAGGATCACTACCAACTAGGCTACGGTGATCGTCAAACGTCATAAAAATTTAAATGCCCGAACATTATGTACAATGCCCGCATTAATCACCTGGTCCATAACAGATACAGTAAAATTGTATACACTGCAAGAGAGCTGTCAGTACTTGGAGCGGTTAAATACATGCAAAAAACATAAGTGGTATTTTGATGTATGATAGAGAGTCATCTTATCATATAAGTAGTTGATAAAATTATGTATATAGATACCGTCTCTGTTCGGATACTTTTACAAAAACTAGAAAACATTGGAATAAGAGGCCTTGCACTAGACTGGTTTAAAAGCTATCTAACGGAACGGAAACAGTGTATTAGACTTGACAACACTACAAGTGCACAAAATGATGTGAAATTCGGTGTACCACAGGGTAGCATTTTGGGCCCAACACTTTTTATACTTTATATGAATGATATCCATGAACTCAAAGTAAGTGGTGACATTATTTGCTACGCAGATGATACTGCAATGGTGTTTCATGGAAGATCATGGAATGAAGCATTGGCAAAAGCAGAAACTGGTTTGAAACAGATATCCAATTGGCTACAGCGCAACCTTCTCACTTTAAATACAAGCAAGTCTAAGTACATTTGTTTCCATAAGACAGCTGCTTCAGCCCCGTCACCACTTTCTAACATTAAAATACATACGTGCATCCCTGCCGGTGGTCAATGTAGTTGCAAAGATATAAAAAGGACAACAGTCATAAAATATCTAGGAGTTCTGATTGACGAAAACCTAAATTTCAAGGCTCACATCAAATCTCTTTCAAATAGGGTTAGGAAAGTTATTTATGTAATGAAGAAACTCCGATATATTACTGATCCATATACGCTGAAGACGGTATATAATGCACTTTGTCAATCACTTTTAATGTACTGCATAACCAGCTGGGGAAATGCAGGTAAGACCATTATGCTCCAAGTTGAGAGGGCTCAGCGTGCTGTTATTAAGACTATGCTCCAAAAACCCTATAGATACAGTACAGACAGGATATATGCCGAGAGTGCTGTGTTGAGTGTTCGTAAGCTATTTATACTTAAAACAAACTTATTAGCACACAGTGAAACTCGTGCTTCAATCGACTGCTCAACCGCAGAGTTTTTAGACTCAAATTACCAATAGTCAAATCGTCTTTTGCAAAACGTTTCTTCCCTTATATTAAAATCTATCTTTACAATAAGGTTCTAGTTTCATGTGACCTGAAGAACAAAAAATTTTTTGAAGCCAAATCAGTGATAACCAGCTGGTTGTCCTCCTAATCATATGATTCTTGTGAATTATTATTAGTATCTATGATATGATGCATTTCATGATATAATATACTTGATTATATAGTTATTAAATATTATTATATGATAAAACTTAGAGAATTCATTTTATATTTATGAATTATGTATTTATTAGTTTATTATACTTATATTTTATTAGCATTCTCTTCTCTTCTTCATGCTTTTATTTTAAATAAACTGTAACTGTAAAAAAGAAATATATTATGTGGTGGCTCACAAATTTAATGTTAACCATATAAGAAGTTGGCATCCACAATACAAGCTTTGCTTAGTGTGGAAGCCGCTGTTAATGTTTTAATGTTAATATTTCACCTAAATTATTATGAAATGTTATATGTAAATGTAATTTTTGGTGTCAATAAAAAGAAATAAAAAAAAAATATATTAGTTATGTTACCGTTTTACACTAGCAGCTGTTCGTTGATAAGCTCATCCCATCAAGAACGGCTGGGCCAAATTTGGTACATTGTTTCTCCACCCGTTCGAACGTCCGAGGTGTCTAGTTAACCCCGATAATACAATCGTTTGTCTCATTGTTCTGATGTCTTTTACAACGTCCAGGAGGTTATAGGAAAAGAGTTAACATTAGTTCTCTCTAGCAGCAGTGGTTTCTCTCTACTTTGACCCGGATACACTATCTGAGTTATAGTATGAAATTGTGGGTACTACGCATTCTACATAAAAACACAATTAGGGTCTTGTAGTCAATGGGCACGGGTGTGAACCTTGTGGCGGGAGCTAATTCTATTCAATAAATCACGTGTACACAGTTGGCGTCACGAGAGTGGAATCAGTTTAATCCTGACAGCGACTTTGTTTTGTGGTCATTAAGTAAGGTTTCCGTAATGCCAGTAATTAAGGTTGCATGATAAATAATACGAACTACTGAGCGCCTATTTACATATTTTTTGCGTAGGTTAGTATATTGCTATTTAATATTAAAAGGCGCCTGATAATCCATTTTATTAACATTCTTTGTTCTATTTCTAAAGGGCGTGGCTTTAATAATTATTTAGGCAAACCATCTAAATGATATAAGCTATTCCAAGCACACACAGTATCTCATATGAACAAGGAAGGATCTCAACAGATTATGACCCATACTTTACTAAAAGCAAAACAACAAGGAATATGCTGAACCTTATTTTTTTGTTCAATTGAGTAAATATTTTTTGTCCTATTCTATTTTCTTTTTTACAATTGCCATATTGGTGGCTGTAAACCTTTGTTTATTAATAAGTGTTAATTAGCCACAGACAACCAGCCTGCAGGTTATTTCTATATAATCCGTGTTTAGTAGCTGTTTGTTTTTCTATTAAATAGATAAAACCTTTCGAGAATATCTTTCACTGCCTTACCCTGCATCTGACACGGAATATATGAATCAAAATTGCATACGTGGTGCCGTCGTTATCGTAGTCGGTTTAAGTCGAAAATGTATCTAATAATACATTTTCGACTTATATTGTGATTTTGAGTCTATGCTTTGTGTCCGTTAATTGCAGTGTTTATAAAGTCACTGCGTAGCTAACGGCTTAGAATATCGCCACCCCATCACATCCAATGGGGGGCGTAGAAGTAGTCCCGCGGGAATACCTCCCAGAGGACGGGTAGCAGCGTCTATCTGTGTATTATGTTATGACCATCATATTGCATTCGCCAACCCCTCTGCGTCCCAGCGTGGCAATTATGGCATATTCCTCCAAATGTTGGACACAACTCCAATGTGGAAATCTTTTGCCTCCCCAAAAGATTTGTCCAGTAGTGGACTTCATTCAGCTGACATGGAAGTCACTCGCGATCCAAGGATCGGTTTCCCTAGTGGGGTGTTGATGATGGGTATACATGATAATACAATTATACCAGGAGATTAATTTGGTAAAGTTTTCTTTTATGTTTTCGTTATTGTAAGGTTTATATTATGAAAAACAATAGCAAATATTTAGAAAAATCCGAAAAGTTGATGTGCGAATGAGACAGAAGACAGTGGAACATTGTTTCTTTTTCATACAAACTTCATAATTTATAAAGGACTGCACTAAATAGGATACATGTTTCTTTCATGTGTTCGATATTAGACTTTAGACATTATTGGCGGGAATAAAATATGGCGCTACAAATTTCGCTGGAACTGCTAGTTTTTATTGAAATTAAGAAAAAGTATAAAACATCCATCTTATTCACATTTATAGTTATACCAATATCATGAACCTAATATTCGATCATACATTACTAAAATCCTTCAAATTAACTATTGTTATATTATCTTCAATGTCTTGGCCTTAACTTGATATGGACTCCATTCTTCGACCTTAATATCAAGTCGGCACTCAGAGCTGGTTCGCCTTCGGTGGGTAGGAGAATGAACTTCTTAACCATTTCCGATATAGTCACTTTGAGCTCCATCATCGCAAATTTTTGCCCTATAAAGAGAAAAAATAAATTACTTACATTTTAGGTCAAATAAGGAGTAAGGTCAATAAAGTAATTAGTATTAATTAGTAATAGATAAGATAAGATAAGATCATTTTATTTGCATTAGGCATGGTAATTATACAAGTCTTAGAAATGAAATAGGGTCCACATGTCTAACCAGATAGACTGGTGTACAAATATTAAAAAGCTAATTAAGCTGTATTACATAACATTATTTAAGTCCACTAATTAATTACAATTATATATCATTAAAATTACGTCAAGAAGTTAGTAAATGGGTACACAAACAATAGTAAAATGTCAGTAAACATAAACTTATACAAATACAATACAAATATACACAATCACACACAGGTATAAATCACAAGTATTATTAGTATCCCTTAATGTCAAAAAACTCCTGAATTGTATAAAAACATTTTTCTGTAAGCCATGTTTTTAATCTAAGTTTAAATAACCTAAGGGGTAGTTCCCTTAGCGACTGTGGGATTTTGTAATAATTTTGACACACATGAACGTACAGTTTTTGTGATGAAAGGTAGTTCTACACTTCGACATTGCAAGCTTAGTAGGATCCCTTCGGCTAAATAAACTATGTTCACTAGCTCTTTCAAACAGCTGAGGGTGGTTCCTAACAAAAAGGCCGATCTCCAGGATGTATAGCGAAGTTAACGTTAATAACCTTTTCTCTTTAAAAAGTGGCCTGCATGAGTCAAGAGGATCAGCATTGCATATAGCTCTTATTCACTTTTTTTGAGAAAGAAAAACTTGATTTACAAAGGTAGAGTTTCCCCACAATATCAAACCAAACCGAAGTAGCGATCCGACATAGCCATGGTATGCTGTAATTGCTGTGTTTTCTGAAGCAGTATAACGCAGATTTTTAAGAGCATACACAAATTTATTTATTTTGGAACAGATATTAGCTATGTGCGATTTCCAGTTGCAAAAATTGTCAACAATGGTTCCTAAAAATGTTATATTATTGGTTTTTTCAATAATAGTATTTTCATATTTCAAAGTTAGTTTTTTTACTGTCATTTTATAGTTCGAAAATTGTATGTATTTTGTTTTCGATAAATTAACAGTTAGGTTATTACATTTAAGCCATTGTATAATATGTTCTAGGGTTCTGTTAATTTCTAAATAAGTAATAACAACGTTTAAATAGTAGTGACCCTGTTTTCTGATACAAAAGGTTAAGTAAAGGTTGTTAGTTCGATCCTCGCACAAGATAAATGTCAAGTCTATTTATCTTAATGAAACATATTATATGGATTCGGCCATTAGTTTCAACTTCTTCAGGAAGTCATCGCATTCGTCCTGAAGATGACTTCCTGAAGAAGTTGAAACTGTTGGTCGAATCCAACATAAAATTAATAACGTGAATTACCCGTTACTATCTTTTATTATGTTAGCTCCTCACGTCAGTTTTAATAATAATATACAACATGTAACCTAATTAACGCACATCCTGTAAATAGTTTGTTCAGAATCGTTAACTGAATCGATTTACATCATTTTTAACATAGGTTATTTTTTATTCCAAAATAATTAAAGCTACGGATATTATTGTTATATTAACCCTGTACAGTCAAAACAAATTGAAATGGACCGTTAGTCAAAGTAATAAGACTTTTAAAATCGCAGTTTTATTTGTTTCATACAAATTCCATCATTCAATACAAAATAAAGAAAAATAAACTTTATTCCAAGAAACTAATTTAGTAAATAACAATGCATATACATGTTAAATAAAAAAATCAGTATATGTATTAAGATTACAACATAATTTTCTAATTGAGGTGTTTGAGGGTGTGCGTTACTTACGTTACATGTTGTATATCTATCGTTTTTCTCGTTTGTATAATAGCATAGCAAATGATCAAGTGGGTGATTGTAAGTGATCAACGCCGCCTATGGACACTCGCAACACCAGAGGAGCCGCAAGTGCGTTGCTGGGGTTTAAAAAAGGAATCGGCTTGCTTCTTGAAGTTTGCCATGTTATACCGGATCGGTAAGACCCTCGAAGTTAATTGATTCCACAGAGAGGTAGTGTAGTGCGGGGCAAGAAGTTTCTTGGTAAACGCACGGTAGTGGCTGGTCTGAGTGTTTTCTATGACTTGTATGTACCTATATATTTACAAAATAAGTATTTATATCCGTTAACTAGTATCCATGGCTTGGGATTGCTTAACCTGGGATAGATGGCGCTGTGTGATATGTCCCGGATATACATTTATTTTTATGAGACAAATATGTCTCGTGTGAGGATCAAGCTACGTAACATCTTCTCGTCCAAAATACTGCAGTGTTTCAAGTCGAAAGTCTTCGACCAGTGTGTGTTTCCAGTGATGACATACGGAACAGAGACGTGGTTGCTCACTATGGGCCTTATTAGAAGGCTCAAGGTCACCCAAAGAACAATGGAGAGGGCTATGCTCGGAGATTCCCTGCGGGATCGAATCAGACATGTCGAAACCCGCAGGCGAACCAAAGTCACCGACATAGCCCGAAGAATTGCAAAACTGAAGTGGCAGTGGGCGGGGCACATAGCTCGTAGATCCGACGGCCGTTGGGGCAGAAAGGTTCTCAAGTGGCGACCACGAACCGGAAGACGCAGCGTGGGCAGGCCCCCTACATGATTAAATAACCATGGTAATCCGGACGGTAATCTGATACATGTAGAAAATGTCTAAAATACACGATCAATGACTGCCGGAAGATTGGAAGTACCTAGTCATCAATTATTATGGTGATAGAACCATTAATAAACAATTACCTTATATTTTAAATAGTTTACCGGCTGACATTAGTAGTGAACCAAAAAAATATATATTGAAAAACAAATTTTATAAATACTTACTTACTAAATTATATTAGATAGATAACAGATATATTGTTAATACATAAAATAGTGCCATAATATCAACTGTGATTAATAATAGTTATTAGTTATTTTTAGTATATATCTTGTTGTTGTTTTCTTGTTTATTATGGTGATAGAACCATTAATAAACAAGTACCTTACATTTTAAATAGTTTACCGGCTGACATTAGTAGTGAACCAAAAAAATATATGTTTAAAAACAAATTATATAAATACTTACTTACTAAATTAGATTAGATAGATAATAGATATATTGTTAATACATAAAATAGTGCCATAATATCAACTGTGATTAATAATAGTTATTAGTTATTTTTGGTATATATCTTGTTGTTGTTTTCTTGTTTATTGAGCTTTTCTCCCGCAGTCAAACCGACTGATCGGTTTTGTGGGGTATTTTTCTGGACTTGTGTTTTAATATTAAGGAAACAATAAATAAATAATAAAACAAAAAAGATGGACCGATGATCTTGTGCGGGTCGCTGGAAACTGCTGGATGCGAATAGCGCAAGACCGGCAATTGTGGAGATCTTTGGGGGAGGCCTTTGTCCAGCAGTGGACGTCTTTCGGCTGATATGATGAGGATCATACCCGATACCATCAGAAAATAAGGCAGGTTCACTACAAGCTGAGACACGGCGGTCAATAACATCTTACTTCAGTTAGTTTTTTTATTATCAGCGATCCAAGTATCAATATTCAATTTTGTATTTGTGTTGATTTATAAATAATAATATATTTTCTACTTCAAATGTTTGTCAGCAATATTTTATTAAATGATCAGAAATAATCTAAGCTAATAAACAAAGTCTTAATATTGAACTATGAAATTATACAAGGTAATTCTATCACTAACATTGAAAAAAATGATGATGATGATGATTAGAATGCACGATTGATATTATCAGTTTTAGATACATAATCCTATAGACCATTTATAAATGTTAATATACAAGTAAAATTATATTTATGCATCAAGATATACCTCTTCATTTTGAAATACCTAGGCTTTATAATAAAACTAGCTGTGGCCCGCGGTTTTACCCGCGTGAAACTTTATAAATTATAGCCAATGTGTTAATCCAGGGTATCAGCTAACTCCATACCAAATTTTGTAAAATCGCTCCAGCCGTTTAGACGGGAAGAAGTAACAAACATACACATTCACACACTCACACACGCACAAACTTTCGCCTTCATAATATTAGTCTATATAAATAAAAAGAGAAGTCCTGACTGATTGACTGACTCATCAACGCCCAGCCCAAACCCTTGGACCTAGAAAACTGAAATTTTGCATAATTGTTTTCTTTATAATGTAGACGAGGAATAAGGAAGGATTTTTCGAAATTCAACCCCTAAGGGGGTAAAACGAGGGTGCAAAGTTAGTATGAAACTTGGCCGTTTTTGAAGTTAAGGGTATGAAAATTGGTATTTGGCCTTTCATTTAAAAATAAAAATCACGTGTTTCAGGATTTTTGGAAATCTCACCCCCAATGGCGAAAAATAGGGGATGTAAGTTTGTATGAAAAATGCGACATTTTTGAAGTTAAACCCATGAAAATTGGTATTTGGCATTTCAGTTAAAAATAAAAAATATATATTTCAGGATTTTTGAAAATTCCACACCAAAGGGCATAAAATAGCGGATGTAAGTTTGTATGAAAAATGCGATATTTTTGAAGTTAAACGCATGAAAATTAGTACTTGGCCTTTCTGTTAAAAAACATAAAACATTGATTTCAGGATTTTTGGAAATTCCACCCCCAAAGGCGCAAAATAGGGTTAAGTTTATACTGACTGACATCAATTATGAACGCACAGTCTAAACGGCTGGCGTTAGACTTGAAATTTTGACAGTAGGTACCTTTTATGACGTAGGCATCCACTAAAGAAGGGTTTTGAAAATACCACCCGTAAGGGAGTAAAATAAGGGATGAAATATTTTATGAAAATCCGTAATTTTTTATGTTATAGACTTTGGTATTTGGCCTTGCAATTAAAAATTAAAATATATATTCTAGGATTTTTGAAAATTCCACCCTCAAGGGCGTAAAATTGGGGATGTAAGTTTATATGATAATGTGACAAGTGTTAAGTTAAACGCATGAAAATTTCTATTTGGCATTTCAGTTAAAAATTATTTCCGCCCCTAAGGACGACTAAAATATGGGATATAAGTTTGTATGAAAATCTGTTGTTTTTTGGAGTTATACTCATGAAAATTGGTATTTGGTTTATCAGTTAAAAATAAAGCAACACATGTTTTAAGTCAAAATTCAGGGAATAATTTGTTGTTAAAACAAGTAATCATTTTAATTTTACTGCACTACAAGTTCACAATTTTGTAACTAGATACGAGATTAATATCGTTTCATATCGCGGAACTTATTTGGCATATCGGTTACAATAAATAAATGCTTGAAAGAAAAGGTAGCCCAAAACTTCATCAATAGATGATCAACTAAATGCACACATCTTAATTTTACCGCTTTACAAGTTTATATTTTTGTTACTAGATGGCGTAATCATAGTTTTAGATCGCGCTATGGTTTCGTTCACAAAATGTGATGGGAGTTGGGGTTGAATGGGAGTTACCTTTGTGATTAATGCATCGTTGATTATTATTTTACTTTATTTGACTTACTGGCTATCTTTAAGGACAATTGATATGTATTCTTTGATTTTTTTGGTTGATGATATCGGGTCCTTAGCAAAGTAGTCTTTAGTTTCTTTCTTAGTTGGGTTATTTTTAGGTTCATCATCATCATCATTACAGCTTAATACGTCCACTGCTGGACAAGCCTCCCTCAAGAATCGTCTTGGGGGGATATGCCATAATCGCCACGCTTGGCAGGCGGGTTGGCGATCGCAGTAAGATGGTCATAGTAATCAGAAGGAAGCTGCTGCCCAACCTCTGGTATATATTCCCTCGGGTCGACTTCTACGCCCCCCACGGGATGAGATGGGGTGATGATATTCTGATTCTGATATTTGTCGCCGTCACCACACAGCATTTTTAGGTTAGTTTTTCTTAAATTTTGGAAGTTATATTATTTAGATTAAGCTAGAAGTAAGTAGTCTCTCATAAGGTGCCAAATTGACTACCGGTATATCGAGGTGATAAAGTGTTTGTATGAAAACGCCACTATGTCAGTGCGACTCCAGGACCAGATCTCGAAACCTATCCAATTGCAGCGAGGCGTGAGACAGGGAGATGTTATATCTCCGAAACTGTTCACCGCTGCATTGGAAGACGTCTTCAAGCTTCTGGACTGGAAAGGCTTTGGCATCAATGTCAATGGCGAGTACATCACTCACCTTCGATTTGCCGATGATATCGTAGTCATGGCTGAGACCATGGAAGACCTCGGTACAATGCTCGATGACCTCAGCAGAGTCTCTCAACAAGTGGGTCTGAAAATGAACATGGATAAGACGAAAATCATGTCAAACGTCCATGTTGCACCCACTCAATTGAAAGTTGGTGACTCTGCACTCGAAGTTGTAGAGAACTATATTTACCTAGGACAGACCATCCAACTAGGTAGGTCCAACTTCGAGAAGGAGGTCAATCGTAGAATCCAACTCGGATGGGCAGCGTTCGGGAAGCTACGTAACATCTTCTCGTCCAAAATACCGCAGTGTCTCAAGTCGAAAGTCTTCGACCAGTGTGTGTTGCCAGTGATGACATACGGAACAGAGACGTGGTCGCTCACTATGGGCCTTATTCGAAGGCTCAAGGTCACCCAAAGAGCAATGGAGAGGGCTATGCTCGGAGTTTCCCTGCGGGATCGCATCAGAAATGACGAAATCCGCAGGCGAACCAAAGTCACCGACATAGCCCGAAGAATTGCCAAGCTGAAGTGGCAGTGGGCAGGGCACATAGCTCGTAGAGCCGACGGCCGTTGGGGCAGAAAGGTTCTCGAGTGGCGACCACGAACCGGAAGACGCAGCGTGGGCAGGCCCCCTACAAGATGGACCGATGATCTTGTGCGGGTCGCTGGAAATCGCTGGATGCGGATAGCGCAAGACCGGCAATTGTGGAGATCTTTGGGGGAGGCCTTTGTCCAGCAGTGGACGTCTTTCGGCTGATATGATGATGATGAAGTAGTTACATCGGTCATCATTTAAAATTGACGCGGATGAAGTCGCGGGCACCAGCTAGTATGAAATATGATTACTGATGGTAACTTAGTTGATATTTTGTATGTTTGTTAATTTGTTTGTAATGGATAAAGTTAACTACTTAACTGATATTAAAACAAAGTTCACTATATAAGTTACAATGCTGAACCTTATTTAAAAAAATATTAGTTGTCGCTACGAAAACTATAATAATGAAACGTAAGATTAAAAAAAATGTCTGCAAATGTAATTATTTATCGTGCACTGCGAATACATTAAAATATATATTGCATGAATATTACTAAGAAGTTGGGTCAACATATAGCCTAGTTGGTAGTGCTCCTGCCTACGAAGCTGGTGGTCCTGGGTTCGAATCCCGGTAAGTGCAAATATTTGTGTGATGAGCACGAATATTTGTTTCTGAGTCATGGATGTTTTCTATGTATTTAAGTATTTATCTATATATATAAGTATGTATATCGTCGCCTGGTACCCATAGTACAAGCTTTGCTTAGTTTGGGGCTAGGATGATCTGTGTGACATTGTCCCCAGATTTAATAATAATAATAATAAATTTAATTTGTAGAGATGAACATTCTGGTTGCATTTAATTCAATTTACTACAGTTATTAATTATTTTTTTTTTTTTTATTTATTTACATATATTTTTTTACAATTGTATAACATATAAGTAATCTCGCCAAACTGTTACGTTTAATGGCGAGTAACGCGCTCTTGTAGTACAATAAATCTTAACCTACATACATCTACATTTTAATTTTACATATTTAGGACATACTTAAGGCTAGGTACATTTGACAGACCCATCGTCTGTAGGCATGAACAATGCCTCAGGTCTCAGATGACCCCTCTCCACCATCGAGAAGTAAATCCCTCAACTTTAATTTTAAACTACTAATACTTATTTTAGGTGTTTGTCTCAATATCGGTAATTTATTGAAAATATGTGGTATTAAAAATTTTGAAGTTCGTTTTCCATAATAATTGGTCACCTTTGGTTGAACGAGATTTTTATTTATAACTCTCCTTGTATTATATTTATTTTCAACAGGAGTTTTATACGTCTCGCTATAATAATATTCTAATGCTATCAAATAATTTATTTTAGTATCTACTGGCAATAGTTTACAAATAGGGAATAATTTGTCGTAGTCCTGATTACATTTTTGTTTTACTTTATTACTAACTAGGAATTTAATTAATCTTAACTGTAAATTTTTTATCTCATTTAAATATGTTATATGTTTTTTGTACTACAATATTATTTTATCTGTTCCAAAATAATAGTCAGTAGAGGTCATAATAGAAACGGATTTATACTTAGCGTATAAATCCATTTCTATTAAAGTTACTTCTCCTTATCAGTATCAGTACATTCGCAGCTCGCATTTAATGTGGGAAGATCAATAGCTCCAGTATTGTAGGCCCGGTACCTAAATACCTATTATGTATCACTTTCAATTCAATTAAGGGAAGCTTGGAGGTCTCAAGGGCTCGGTCCTCAACAATATTTAATTTAGTTGAGATGTTATCTTTTGTTATGAGATCGGTATTTGAAATAACAATTCAAAGGGAATATTGAATCTTGTTTATGGAAAATGAATTTTCGGCCTTGTAGGTTTTATCTATCTGTTACCGACATATAAATTCGACTTGTACTATTATTTGTCTTGTAAATAGGCACAATTTAGGATTGATTGTTATTCATCTACACAAAATTCGCAAGCTTACTGACGACGAGATGAGTGATTCTTTTAAATTGTTGTAACGATTTTTGTTACGTATATGCCGAAAAAAGATTATTGTTATAATAAAAATACGCTAAAGCGCAACACTGAAAAACAATATTAATCCACTATTTTATTCACTATACGGTTAGCCAAGTATTCGCTAAAACGATTCTTAATTTAAAATGAGCCAGTATGTGTACACGCTTCAACAGAATCTAGAGATCTGCTCGAAGCTAGAGATAGATAGGTACACTTTATTGCACATCACAGTATAACAATTTAGATATAGAAATAGCTTCAATTACTTAATGTACTATCGGCGGTCTTTTTCTTTAAATATCAAAAATACTGATAAGTTTTTTTTAAATATTTATAAAAATAAAATAAATTTCGTGTTTTTTGTTTTAAATTAAAATGTTATTTTTGAATGACCTCAAAAAATAAGTATGATAAAAAACTTAGTGTTTTATTAAACTAAAGATCCTGAACTATAAAGTTGTTAATAAATTGGGATTAAGATATAGCCTAGATTCTATTTAGGTGAGTAAATATTGCGATAGGAAAACTGGTTTTACTATTTATTTTTGTGAGTGAAAATCATAAAAAAGCGAAAACGTTCCCTAAATATCTTGCAATATTAGTCTCGTACAATGGCCAATGTACTAAATTTGAAAGTCCTAAAAATAATTGTATGTTTTATAAAAATCAAAGCAAGATAGCTACGTGCCTTTTTTCAACTCTGGACTTTAATAAAACAGTAAAGAAGAAGAACACCTTATTGCATAAGGAATATAAACAATACAATATGCATAGAAAAATATTTTGCAATTGGCGGCCTTACCACTAATAGCGATCTCTTCCAAGCAACGTTGGTTGGAGCAGAATTTTTTGGATAATGTAATGGTAGCAAAAGGTGTACGAATTTATTGAAAATAAGAAAAGATAGCTTACGTATAAATACGTAAGAAAATAATTATAATAATAATAATAAATAAATTTATTTCTCTCACAAAGATCAAGTACAAAGGTGGTAATACATTTTATGTCACTTATAATAATTAACTAGCTTTGTGAGAGCTGGTGCCTATTGTAGGTTTAGAAGAAAACCTGTATTACAGGTCACCAGTGCCCACTCCCCAGTTTATACCTAGTGAAATTTAAGTTTAATAGTACATGACGTGAGACGGTATTTAAACAGATTAATACTTAAAACTAATAGAAAAAGAACATATTATAAAGAATAAAAAAAAATCTAAATAAAAAGTAGGCAGAGAGTTTGTAGATGTGTTAGTGGGTGTCTGTGTGTGTGATAAGTATTTGTTGTGTAGGAAATAAGCGTGTCTACTAATATTAAGAAGTTGTTCTTAGGTGTTAGGCTTTATTGTTAACGAAAGCAGTGCGCGACTATCAAATATGAAAAATTTATTACATGAGAGCAAGGTAGGTGTTTATATATTATATTAGTTATGAATTATGATAACAAAAATAACAAATGGGAGATAACAATATGAATTGGCTAAATTAAATAATTTGTTTCAACAGGCTTTCTGTTCTGTCATAATCTAGACTTTTCAGAAAGTTAGCTACCTTTTGTTTACAGCGGATTTTATTTAATGGATAAAGGTCAAGTCTATTATTTAATTTATTATACAGATAGGCACCTAGGAAATGGAAAAATCTTTGGGAAAAACTCGTATTGCATTTTGAGGTTTGGCATATGGAACCCTTACGCCTTTTATCCTTTAGTAAGTTAGGATTATATTCCAATTGAAGATGTTTTTTAAGAGTAGTGTGGAGTATAAACGTCTGCCGGACCGATAGGACGTCCCATTTTTTATATAACTCAACGGTTGGAAATCTAAAAGGAAGGCCGGCAGCAACTTTGAGTATAACACGTTGAGCTCTTTCAGCCTCAATTAAATTGATTTTTGCCGCTCCCCCCCAGGAGGTGATACAATAATCTATCAGTGATTGGCATAACGCATAATATACCATTTTTATGACCCGATTGTCAGCCACGTGTTTGAGAGCCTTAAAAATGTATATCATTTTTCGCAACCTCGGGACTAATATGTCAATATGGGGTTTGAAACTGAGATTTTGGTCAATAATAACTCCCAGATATTTGATGGTGTCGGTTCTTTTAATCACGGGACAGGAGCATGTGCTATTTTTTAGGGCGCAGGTGTGTGCAATAATGGAATAAGAAGGTGGTGGAAGTAAATTTGATTTTAGTGCGAATGGCATGTATTTGGTTTTGTCTATATTGAGGGTCAGCACATTATTATTGAGCCAGTGAGCGACTCTATCGAATCCTTCCTGGGCGGCTGCATAAACCTCTTCCCAAGAGTTGCCGGTGAAAAAGAGGGCAGTATCGTCAGCGAAAGTGAAGATATGGCCCCCAGTCAATCTAAGCTGACAGAGATCGTTAATGTAGGTCAGGAAGAGAGTTGGCCCAAGTATCCTACCTGAGGCACACCATACTTAAGAGGGAGTTCGTCACTTACCCAATGATTGATTTTAACTCGCTGGTATCTGTCAGTCAGAAAACTTTTAAATAGTTGGAGGGGGACACCACGAACGCCCATTTTTTCTAATTTTGATAAAAGGAGGGGAATCCAAACTGTGTCAAAGGCCTTGGCAAGATCAAGAACGACAGTAAGGCATTTTTGTTTGTGATCAAGTGAGGTGACTATACGATCAACTAGCTCACTTACTGCCTCGTTTGTTGATTTGCCTTGACGAAAACCGAATTGAAAAGGTGAGAGAAGGTTATTGGCTTCTAAATAACTTATTAGCCTTTGATTCATCAGTCGCTCTAGGATTTTTGAAAGTGTCGGCAAGATTGAAATCGGTCTGAAGTTATTGACACAGTCTTTATTACCCCCCTTATATATATCTGTAAATAAATCAGCTGCGTACCAGGAATACATAGCTAAGTACTGGTCCTGACTACTACGGCCCGCCCACATTGTCCGAAGGAGACCGTGCTACGTGCGCAAAAGAGACAACAACCTGCGCACACGTCGACTACCGCGCGCCGCCCACATCGTGAGAGTGAGACCGACCTTTTGGAAAGCGGGAGACAGCTGTCTGCGCGCACGCTTGGACCTCAGAGCGACGCCGCCCCGTACACGCGTGAGTGAAACAAACTTATATAGACCACTATCTGCATCTGCGGCCCTCTACTAGACTCCGCCCGCTACCTCCGGTAGAGTGTAGCTACCTGCTGATTATTAACTGCCGTCGGCTACTAAACACCAAATAGGCCTACTTTAAAATGTCAGTGCGGAGAACGCCGCCTTCACGATCGCCTATTCCGGATCGCAACTTAACTGAAATGCCACAGTATTCCTCGGACCCCTCCCTGAATAAAACATCATCTAATAATGAAGAATTCCCTTCGCTCGAGGAAAATGTGACACAACGTAACAAACGACCAAGAGACGAAGCTTCCTCACCCAATAAATTCACGGTTTTTAAAGACGAGATAAGAGACTTAATTAGCTCGCTCGTTGGCGCCCAAAGTAAAGAGCTCGCATCCATATCCGATAAATTGCAGGAGTTAGCCGAGTCTAATGCTAAAATTGACGCGGCTGTCTCACTCCTAACTGCACAAAACGAGGAGTACCGCGGAAAAATTGCAACTCTTGAAAATCAGTCTAAAAAGGACCGGGAGTACATTTGTTTATTGGAGAACAAAGTAGAAGACCTCCATAGGCAGTCACGCAAGACCTGCGTAGAAATTAAAAATGTCCCTAAAAAGCCCCAGGAAACCAGGGATGATCTGTTACAAATGGTTGTAAATCTTTCAAAAACCATTCATCTTGGTTTAAATGGAAGCGATATAAGCGACATTTTCCGCCTGAAACCCCGTGGAGAGGGAGAGAAGAAACCTACAATCGTAGTAGAATTAAGGTCGCCAATATTGAGATCCGACCTCCTGAAAAAAGTAAAAGACTTTAACCTTATGAACAGGACTCGTCTACAGGCCAAACATCTAGGCCTCACAAGCAACGAAGACACTCCTGTTTTTATAGCTGAACAACTTACTCCTAAGGGGGCTCGTCTGTTTTTCTTAGCTCGAGACCTGAAAAAAGCTGGAAAATTTAAGTATTGCTGGACCTCTTTGGGAAAGGTTTTGATCCGGAAAGATGAAACATCAAAAATTATCCATATACAACACGAAGCACAGGTGCAACAACTCATGCAAGAACAATGACTAACTATGGGTATATATATCTTAAAACTGTTTCTCCTACTTAAAATAGAGTACCTAAGCCCAAAATCTAATTTGTTAAATAACATGTTAAATGGCTACTATACAACAAAACACGCACACAAAACTGTAAACAAACTTATACATGTCCACACACT
Source organism: Pseudoips prasinana (assembly GCA_951640165.1). Lineage (NCBI taxonomy): Eukaryota > Metazoa > Arthropoda > Insecta > Lepidoptera > Nolidae > Pseudoips > Pseudoips prasinana. The sequence continues at coordinate 16,288,860 of OX621239.1, forward strand.
TATATACGTCTACACACTTACATACGTCCACACACTTTTACACGTCTACTCACTTACTCACGTCTACACACTTATACATGTATGCACACTTATACACGTCCACACACTCATATACGTCTACACACTTATACACGTCTACCCATTTATACACGTCTACACACTTATACACGTATACACAATTAGGCACGTCTACTCACTTATACACGTCTATACACAATGCTCCCTTTGCCAGGCTGGGTATGGATTGCCTAGCTTGATAAAGGAAATATCAAAGGTCTACTATATATTAGAGTGCTCACAGAAATCTACTTACAAACCATTACATACCTATACACCACTATACCATAATTACTACTACCAACGATATATCCCACATATATGTATATCACTTGATCCCCGACACAAAACAAAAACACGCTCAAAACACAAACATAACAACAAACCTACACGCCGTATACAACCTCAGATACAATAGTTCTAAATCTATATTAGTAGAAAACCTCTACTACTTGGTTTTAAAACATATAGTCTGTTACCCCCCGTTTTCCCCTATACAAAATGTTGAATTCATCTGTGTGTTCTTACTCTTCCTAGAACCTGATCCGCTAATACTCATACCATCTAACTACCCTGGTTGCAACCCCGTAAGTACTAACTTGATATGTTTAAATGGATAATTTCGATACATTAAAGGAAATTGATCAGATTAAACCGTCAGATTCGATCAAGTGTAATATAGAAGAACTCAAATTAAACACGGGTAATTTTCTACACAATTTAATTATTTTAACACAAATAATTAGAAGTATATACAAAAATTTTGATGACTTGCAACTCACCCTATCACAACTAAAATATGAAGTAGATATTCTGATTCTCACAGAGTGTTGGCTAAACTCTAAAAAAAATATACCACAATTAGTAAATTACACATCTTTCCAAACAAAACACCAAATTAACCAAAGTGACGGGGTAGTAGTATACATCACAAATAAATTATCAGTAAAATTTAAAGAACTAAACCTTGTAAATGCCACTGGACTCGAGTTAAAAATATCAAATTTCACTATACTGGGTATCTACCGTTCCCCATCATTTCCACAAGCAGGTAACTTCATTACATCCCTTAACAATCATCTTGAGAATATGACTCCTAATAAAAACGTTTTAATCTTAGGGGACATTAATATCGACTTAATTATTTCCCCTACTGAAACAAATAATGAAAGAAACAATAGACTAACCTACCTAAATATGCTATCTACACATGGACTGTTACCATCTCACAACCTACCCACGAGGGGGGATGGATGCCTAGATCACGTCTTCATGAGTCTTGACAAACAAAAAAATATAGCTTTTACAGCGGTTTTGAATACAACCGTAACAGACCACTGCCTGATTTTGTTATCTCTCGAGAGTAATTATTACTATAGTAAACCTAAAAAGTACAAAACAATAGTCAACTACGAAAATGCTCACAATAGTCTAAAAAATATTGATACCTCCTTTTTTAACATCTTCAAAGACCCTGATACTTACGCCTTTGCGCTTATAGAATTGGTCAAGACCGCTTTACTTTCGAACTCTAAAAATTTAATTATCACGAATAGCAAAAGAATTATTAAACCCTGGATAACAACAGGTGCCCTACGGTGTATTAGACTAAGAAATTCAATTTTCATTAAACTCAAGTCAAACCCACTTAATCAAATTCTAGCGATTACATATAGACGATATCGGACTTTCTGTGGGAACCTTTTAAAAAAACTTAAAAATAAATACAATAAAGACAAAATCAAAGCATCTGCTAAAAACCCTCGGGCGTTGTGGTCAACCATCAATGACATCACAAATTATAAGCCACCCAGGAGCTCTAATAGCGACCTACTTAAGTTAAAATCATGTCCCCAAGACTCTGTAAACTATGTTAATAATTATTTTATAAACATTGGACAAACTCTAGCTCAGAAAATCCTAAGTAGTAACTCGCCCCCTACATCTTGTAACACAGACAGCCCTAATCTGTCCTCCTTTGTTCTCCTAGAGACCACTCAGGAGGAAGTTGAAAATATTCTGATGTCTCTAGACTCTGGGAGTGCACCAGGGTGGGACGGAATTCCTACCCTTTTCCTAAAACAGGCCAAAGAGATCTTAGTCCCGCTGATCTGTAACCTGGCCAACCTATGCTTTAACACAGGTATCTTCCCCTACCTTCTTAAGCGCTCAGTTGTTACCCCTGTGTATAAGAGTGGAGATAAAGACGACGTTAACAATTATCGGCCTATTTCTGTGTTGACCTCCATTTCTAAAATCATTGAGAAGCTCTTAAACTCCAGAATAGTAAACTACCTGACTAAATATAACGTCTTATCCTCCTCTCAATATGGTTTTAGAAAGGGAATATCAGCCCAAGATGCTACTGAGGAACTTGCTACTGTGATAACCAAGGAAGTAGATAAGGGGAACAAATGCCTGGTGGTCTTTCTTGACCTCAAAAAGGCCTTTGATACTGTCTCAATCTCTAAACTTTTACATAGGCTGGAGAACTCAGGATTCCGAGGTTCTGCTCTCTCGCTTCTTAGCAGTTACCTCCAAAACAGGAAACAGGGGGTAAAAATTGAAAACCATGTTAGCAACGAAGAGTACGTGACGTATGGCGTCCCGCAGGGCAGTGTCCTTGGCCCGACGCTCTTTTTGATTTACATTAACGAACTCTGTAACCTTATTATCAACGGTGCAAGGATACTGTCCTACGCGGATGACACCGCTATTATCTTCTCTGCTAAGACCTGGGACAAGGTTAGGCTGGAGGCTGAGAAGGGACTGGCTAAAGTTAGTGATTGGCTACGTGAAAATCTACTTACGCTAAATACCCAAAAAACCAACTACGTCTGCTTCACTAAATACGCAAACTCTCAGCCTGGGCCTGACTTTAACATTAGAATACATTCTTGTCGTACCCCAACCCAATCTTCCTGTGGTTGCCCTGTTATTCATAAGGTAAACTCCGTCAAGTACCTTGGTATTGTAGTAGATCAAAGGTTAAGCTGGTACCCACACCTCGAAATAACTATAGGGAGGGTAAGAAAACTCATATGGGTTTTCAAATCTTTGAGACATGTTATGAATGCAGAACTACTGAATACAATCTATATCGCACTGGCTCAATCTGTAATCATATATTGTATCTCGGTGTGGGGAGGAGCAGCTAAGTCGTATTTTATAGATCTAGAGAGGGCACAGCGATCCTTGATTAAGGTCATGTACTGTAAGCCCTACAGGTTCCCTACTGAAACTCTATACGCAAGTTCTAAGCTACTCTCCGTTAGAAAACTTTACATACTACACATGGTACTAAGATATCACAAAATTCTACCCTTCAGCCATCCCAAACTTAAAAAAAGACGATGTGATATAGTGGCCCCTACATACTCAGCACGTTCAATTTTTGCTAGTCGCCAAAATGTAAGTCAAGCCCCACGCGTTTATAACAAAGTTAATCGCATACTTAACATTTACCCTATGCAGCTGTATGAGTGTAAGAAGACATTGACGGAATGGCTCTTTACAATTAATTATGATGCAGTGGAAGGCATTCTGGTGACTTCGGGTTGAACGTCAAGCACACAGATACACAAACACATACACACACACACACATAAACACATACACTCACACACACATAAACACATACACTCACACACACATAAACACATACCACACACATTCACTCACACACACACTCCAGCACACCTCTACACTCATTCACACATACACACGCCCACTCATTCACACACCCACACATACACACAAATTATATATTCACACACTCATAAACACATGTTTAAACACACGTTTATACTAAACACACTCTAATTTTCACACACTGCCTTAAACACGATTTTAATTTTTTTTATTATTGGTTTTATATAAAATGTGTAACTCATACCTTTTAGCACAAATAAAAAGTGTTAACTAATCGAGGGAGAGCGAGGTTTATCCCATCTCAAGTATCTTCGGATTACTTTCTGGGAAGCCCCGGCAACTTAATTGTACAAATTTAAGGAAATAAACGCATTTTATTATTATTATTATTTTATTATTATTATTATTATATATTGGTTTAACTATAGCCAATTTAAAAGCTGAAGGAAATTCACCCGTTGCAATCGCAAGATTACATATATGTGTTATGGCAGGGGTGATGATATGGGAATATCTTTTTAATAGTCTACCTGATATGTGATCGGTTCCTACGGCACAATTGTCTCTCAAATTATTGATAAGTTGCAATATCTCGTGATCGTTCGTAGGGAGCATAAAAAAAGAGCTAACTGGTGAGTCAAGGTTGCAATCTTGTGGTTGCATTCTGTTCCTAGAGGAGGCAGAATTCACTTGTTCTGCAAGTCTACTGCCTACATCTACGAAAAATTGGTTTACATTATTCACACTAATGTGTGGGGCATCGTTCGAAAGAAGACAAGCTGAATAATCAGTTACCCTGTTTGGACCACTAATATCCTTAATAATATTCCATAATTTCCTCTTGTTATTACCTGCTTTTTCAATTTCTTGCTTTTCATAGCTACGTTTTGCTTTTTTTAAAAGTGTGGTACAATAATTTCTATAGCGCTTGTAAGTAATTTTTAGTGTCACGTTATTGGGATCTTTCTTACATTTCTTATACAGATTATCCCTATTACGCATGCATCGGATAAGACCTTTTGTGATCCATGGTTTATAATATCGCTGCCTTTTGGGAATTTTAACTAACTCAGAATTTGACTTTATTGCATTGGTTACTGTTGCTAAGAACAAGTCTGTGGCTTTATTAACGTCACTACAATCCAATATTGATTGAATATTCAATTCTAAGAAAACTTGGTCTAAATTTTTATAATTAATGCGGTTACTGGTCGTGATCGAAAAGTCTAATTTTTTGTTATATATAAGACTAATAGCAACGCTTTCATGGTCCGTTATGGATGATTCGAATACCAAACATATAGCCTCTTCCTTAGTTTTAACCATCATATGGTCAAGACAAGTTTTACCATGCGTAGGTAAGATATGACCTGGTAGACATCTATGGCTGGCTAAGACATTCAGGTACTCATAGGAACGGTTATCCGTGCCATTAAGAGCAATATCTATGTTGATATCACCGCATAGTAAAATGTTTTTATAGTCGGCCAGTTTATTTAATAACAAGTTTAATGAATTAATAAAATTATGCGTGTTATGTTGGCTCGGGGGACGGTAAATGGCTATCACACAGCAATCTGGGGAAATTTTTAGTAACAGACAATTAGCATCATCTAAGTGAGCTTCTTCACAAGTTGCATTAAGGTCTTTTCGGAAATAAACTACAACTCCTTCATTTGGTGTTCTTTGTGAAGAACTAGCTGTGAAGTTATAATTTTCTAGATTAGAAATATTCTTTGCTGAATTTAGCCAACATTCGGAGAGCACCAGTACATCCCATGCAATGTTAGACCTATGTAGAAGAGTAAGAAAGTTTGGCAAGTTACATGAGATACTACGGATATTTTGTGACAATATATTGAGAGAGCGATCATTATGTGCTAAGTGATTTTTCACTTCATCTACATTACACACGATAGTTTGCGTCACCGAGAGAGAGTCCAGTTCCAAGTTTATGGTTTCAATGTCTAGGCATTACCCAAGCAGATTATTATGTACTTGTATAATGCAAGTCACCAAAATCAGTGACTTGCGGTATGTAATGTAACTGGAGTAGAGACTTGGAACTTGGTCGTCGGTGACTAATGATCGGTGACAATGAGTAATTTATTGGGAATATTTTATAGCAAAGTGAATATAAAATATTTATGTTATGGATAGTGCCTTTATCACGCTGAACCAACTTTATATTAATTGTGAGTGTAGTGTGCTGAAAATGTAAACATTGTATATTGTGTCGTTTATCTCTAAAATAAAAACAGAAACTAAGTAATGTGACTCTCTCCAAAAAATACAATAACACATGATATACAAACTTAATTAATATTTTGACGTATAGGTTTAAAAAAAGTATAGTAATAGGTATTTTGTAATAATAGTAATAGGGCTTAACCACGACTAGTCATTCAGAAAAATCTAACAACTGGTATTCTTCTACGATGCGAATTGGAGTAGCACCTTCTTCTTTCTTAACAAATACCCTGCCATATGATGTCCAAGCTGCGACCAATTTCTTATTTCTTACGTTTTCACGTGCCAAGTAAAATAGTCGCTTTGCTTTATCTGTCACGTACTCCGAAATAAAGATTTTTTTAAATGGGCCACCTAACTGAATATCTTCTGTGCTTAGAGGAGACTGCTTATTTTCGCAGCGAGTCCTATTGTCTTTTATATAGGTACCTACGATAGACTCCTTTCGTTGGATAGTAGTGAATTCCACAATTACAGCTGAAGACTTGGAGCGATACACGTCTTTGATCTCGGAATCTTGAATAGGACTTGCCAGGCCTAAAGTGAAGCCAACTTTTTGTATTATAGACGTAAGGATCGGTTTACTCTCTTTTTCTTGTTTAGGTAAATTGCGAATTTCTATGCTTGCGCATTTCGCATGCTTTTCATGAAAATCAAGCTTTTGTTCGAGAGATGTGATGCGTTTTTTATATTCTAAATTATTGTTTTCGAGATGTTTTATTTTCATAATTAACTTTTCATGTTGTTCAGTCATAGATTTCACTGATTCCTGGATTTGTAGGTTTTGTGATATAATTGTGCTCATTGTGTTGTTTAATTGTTCAAACTGTTGCTCCTGTAGACACGTAATATTCGCAAACATCGCCTTTATTTCAGAGATAGCAGACTCAGGCTGGTCACCATCGGTTCGTTTAGGACGCTTTGTAACATTACAAAGTAAATCATCTAGATCCATGTTACGTATCACATTAAGAGCTGAATCAGAGCTATATTGCATCGGTGGAGTTGTTGCTTTTAAATTACGCGAGGCGCTTATAGGCGAACGTTGTACGGACATGATGACCACTATTTGCGTAAGGTGGGTGTGGTTATGCGTAAGCGCACACTTCGGGTGATAATTGAAGCGTATACAATAAGAGATAGGTGTATTAGTGATAGACGACGCACTCACGGCACTATGTATGTCCTCTTCAAGATCGTCGTCCTTTCACTTTCGCACGCCAACACCTCCTTGCCGCTGTGCGCTCCTGGTACACTAACTTATTTTCAAAGTTAATTAAAATGCATTTTTTAATTAAAATTTAAAATAAACTGCGTTATGGGACTACTGACAAACACGTCTGCACTCTGCAGGATCCACGAGGGAAGGGATAGTAAAGTTTAGAGTAATTATATACAATACTGTATGCATACATACAGAACATATAAACATATAAACCTAATTATACACATATAAAAACTAGCATGTTTTCAGCTAATTCAAGTAGTCTTGGCGGCAACTAGATAAGTTTAAATAATTATCTTTGACCATACATTTAAAAGTTCTAAGTGACTGGGCGTGTCTTATTTCGATAGGTAATGCATTCTACAATCGGACAGCTTGTATACTGAAAGCTTTGTCAGTGAAATTTGTAGAATAAGTAAGTAAGTTTTCTGATGAGCGAAAAAATCAAGAAATAATTGTGTAAAGAAATTAAATCGTTTTTAGGGTTCCGTACCCAAAGTGTAAAACGGGACTCTATTACTAAGACTTCGCTGTCTGTCTATCTGTCCGTCTGCCACCAGGCTGTATCTCATGAACCGTGATAGTTAGACAGTTGAAATTTTCACAGATGATGTATTTCGATTGCCGCTATAACAAAAAATACAAAAAAAAGCAAAATAAAATAAATATTTAAGGGGACAACAAACAAACGTGAATTTTTTGCTCGTTTTTATAGATAATTGTACGGAACCCTTCGTGAGCAGGTCCGACTTGCACTTGGCCGGTTTTTGAGATAATGCGGAGTAGATGGGACGAACAGAATACTGTATAGAAGTGATACAATATGAGTATTTGCATGAAAAATGCAATATTGTTGATCTATGCAGGTCCGGTCACAAAGTTTACGTAAATCCGCAGCATTTCCAATTCAGAACGAATATCGGCTCCTGGCACAGCTTATAGATCCAATTTTATCGTTTCACGCGAATTTCCACGTAAGATAACAAATAAAGGTCAAAATAGAGCGGTTAGTAAATATCGTATCTTGACCATTCGCAGTGAGTACCTACCCTGTATAACACAGCGAATCTTCGCGGCGAATGCGCGTAGACTGAGAGTAAAATTTAACATGCTCAATTCAAATCGCGGCGAGTGAGTCTTTTCACAGCGAATACTCACTGCGAGTACGCATTCGCCGCCAGTATTCGCTGTGTGACCGAGGCTTTAGTATCTTTGGTCAAACTTTGTCTAATTCGTTTGCCTTGGACCAAAATGTACTTCAACTTTGACACAAATGCCTACTTTAAGTATGAGAGTCACACTCTGTTCTTATTGTTTAAATATACCGGAAGTCATAACTATTTCAAAATATTCTAGTTAATTAATTAACACATTTTTAAATACTGTCACATAATTTAATAGAAATGATGATTTATGTAGGTACATAATAATATAAAAAAAATAATTAGATTTAGTTCAATAATTAAACTTTTTGTACATCCTTAAAAATAAAATTATAAGGTCCATTAATGTAATTAAGAGTTACTGGTGTTATTTTAGGAGGATCTCCACGCCATTCAACTTCAAAATTTTCGATGACTCGTGCTAAAAATGTTTGCACCTCCAATTCTGCTATCCGCCGACCTAAAAATAAATGAACGTTATTAACTACTTAAATCTTCATATGGTCACAATTGCCTTAAAGGGTGAAAATGTTGTGTTGTTCATCAAATTGTGAAAACAAAATAAAAAAATATGTCTTGAAATGAACAGAATAGAACCTTAACTAACTAAACTTATTTACCGTATTGTTAGTAAAAAACATAGTCCCCATTTTTCTTTATATAAAAGGAATAATTATATATTGAATATCCGAGCAAGTGGGTCACCTGATGGTCAGTGATCGCTTTGTGAAGGTTGCCGTGTCATAAGGATCGGATCGGAAATACCTCCGCAGTTAGTTGATTTCAGAGTGTTAGTGCGCGGTAAAAAGTTTCACGACAATTTTAAGACGAGACCGATTCTTTACCATATTTCTACCGTTTTGGTAGATAAACCTTTTTTTTATTTATTTATTTTAATTAATATGCGCTTATATTTAGAACACAGCAGACCAAGGAACCTCCTAGCTAGTAATAAAATCGATAAAAAACTAACGTCTAGCAGAGATATGTCGACTAAAAACCTATAAAATAATAAAACGGGATTGTCTATTTTCATATCCCTGAATATTTAAATTAGTAGGTACACAATACGAAACATCGACCTTGTCGATTTAAGTATCGTTTTCTTTTGCACACGTATGCATACAGTACAGAGCATCTCGGTAGTAGAGTTGCTCTTAACGAAACACATGAGCGCCTAAATAGTAGAGAAGGGATGATTACTTTTCGTTTTCAACTTAACAATGACATGACAACTTTTGTATGAACCATATATCAAAATATCAGATAGCAAACTGTCTTTGAGTCTGGGGTTATTATTCATTTTTATTTAATACTAGCTGTGCCCGCGACTTCGTCCGCGTGTTAATTAGTTTCTTATGTTTTATTTTTTCAAAAATAAAATATTTTTCAAATATAAAAGTAGCCTAAGTTACTCCTTATTATATCAGCTACCTGCCAATAAAAGTCGTGTCAAAATTGGTCCATCCATTTCAGAGATTAGCCAGAACAAACAGACAGACAGACAGACAAAAATTGTAAAAAAAAATATTTTGGTGTTTGTACCGTATATGTATTCAAATACATGAAGTAAAAAACTGGTATTTCAATATTACAAACAGACACTTCAATTTTATTTATTTGTATAGTATAGAGTATATTTATACTATCACAATATTGGTACTCACAGCAATGACGCAATAGTTATATTCTCTTTGATGACACTTATAGTGTTTGGGGTCGCAACTAAACGCTACTACAGGTACGCATGGGTGTATGTATACTAATTAACAATATCACACATTCGTATTCGACGTCTTTTAATCGCTATCGGAAGATCCACGTTAAAGTAATTATTTACTGTAACATTTGCTCAGGTAGACGCCTTTCCTAGCCTGTACCGATAATGTTGCATACTTCTTAGTTTTATTGTCTTTGATGTAAACTAAGTTAAGGATTATCTGGCCTTGTTAGGAACAAATCTATTTTTCTTTTTTTTTATGTCCAACAAATGCACTTGCAAAATTTATTGGGTATCGACTTAAATATCGGTAGTACCTTTTTTTTAAACAACGCTATGTATCTCGTAGAACTTACCAATACAGCTACGGGCTCCAAAACCAAAGGGTGAATGAGCAAGTGGGTGCGCATGTCCGTAGTGTAATGGATCACTTTTATCAGTAGTCCATCTCTCTGGAATATACTCATGCGGTCTGGGGTAGTACTGATCCATCAGTGACATCTCTTTGTGAGCGAATATAATGTGAGTCTGCGAATAAATGAAAAGAATTAAAAAAAAGACAAACGTCAGAAATGAATTATCATCATCATCGGCAGCGGGTTCGCATAGAAGACTCTTTCTCTTCTTGGTGTGATACTACTGCTGGTGTACCACAGGGTGGCGTTTTATCTCCTTTGCTTTTCGCTATATTTATTAATGCTATTTCTGACCAACTTATTTCAGCCTACCACCTTTACGCAGATGATCTTCAAATATACACCCAAACACCTTTTGACAAGCTATCGGAAGCCATTAATGTCATTAACAAAGACTTATCTCATATAAGCAAGTGGAGCATGAGATATGGTATCAATGTTAATCCAGAAAAGTGTCAAGTCATTGTTGTTGGCAGCTCTCGGAAAATTACTAATGTTGATTGGGCCCAAATTCCCCATGTCGTTTTCAACGGCACTGTTATACCTTATACTGACAAGGTGAAGAATTTAGGTATTTATATAGACAAGACTCTTTCCTGGGGTCCACAAATACAAGAAGTTAGCAGAAAGATGTTTGCTTCTGCTAGTTCCCTAAGACGCCTACGAAACTTTCTCCCTACTGCTACCAAAATTGCACTTGCGCAGTCCTTGCTTCTCCCTATCCTTAACTATGGTGATACCAGTTATCTTGATGTCACGGAGGACCAACTTGATAAACTTGAGCGACTTCAAAACTTCTGTATACGATTCATATTTGGTTTGCGTAAATATGATCACGTCTCTGAATTTCGCACTAAACTCAAGTGGCTGCCCATAAGACTTCGTCGGAATACTCACATTGTCACGCTTCTATACAGTATTCTGTTCAATCCCGCTACTCCTCTCTATCTCAAGGAACGTTTCAAGTTTCTTCACTCAACTCATTCGAGACTCTTGCGGTCTTCAGAAAACTTACGACTAAAAATGCCAGCGCATTCCACTAATTTCACCGACAAATCCTTCAGTGTACAAACTGTGCGCTTATGGAATGCGCTGCCAATACAGATCAGGTGCGCTCAATCACAGCATGTATTTAAAAATATGGTGAAACAGCACTATTTGACGTAATCTACTAGGCAATAAATATACTGCTTTCCTATTATGAAATGATATCCTTACACTTATATTTGTAAATATATTTATACATATGTATATATCTATCTATTTATATGTATGTATCTATGTATGTATCTATTTATGTATATGTATAGTCGTATGACTCTAGTTACGTATTCGTACGTAATATTAGATTAATTTAGATTAATAACTTCTAATTGCAAATAGTACATCTTCTGCTACCTTCATCAGGTTATTTTCAATTCTGGTCCATTCAACGCACAATGGTTGCCTGGAAGAGATCGCTTTTAGCGATAAGGCCGCCAATTGCATAATAAGTTTATGTCCGTGTTTGTTACCATTGTTATGTTTTACTTATTTTTGCAATAAAGTGTACTTCTTCTTCTTTTTCTTCATCATGTCAGCTAAAGTACGTCCACTGTCAAAAGTCTCCCCAAAGAATGGAGGGATTTGCCATAATCGCCACGCTTGACAGACGGGTTGGCGATCGCAGTTTGATAGTCATATTCTTATTAGATATTAATATATAGATATTTTATGACGTCACCACACAGAAAATATTAAAGGTGAATTGTAAACTTGGTCGTCTCTCTCGGTCGGTTCAGTGGTTGGAGACCCTGACTGCCAAGCCAGAGTCGTGGTTTCGATTCCCACCCGGGAATCCCGGGCACCCAAATCTTTGTGTGGGGAACACTATAATTTATTCTGTGTCTGGGTGGAATTTACCTATACGAGTGATGTATATGTATTTAGAAATATATAAATACATTTACCAGTTGACTGGTTGCCATAGGCTTATATAGGCTTTGTCTAGTTTGGGATCAGATGGCAGAATATTAGTTGTCGCAGGATATTTATTTATTTATTTTCTATCATTGTTAACATGAAATTTACTTACATCTTTGGGTATCTTGTAACCCAACAAATTATATTCTTTGGTAGTTAATCTTAAATTCCCTCCTACAACTGGCAATATCCTTAAAGATTCCTTAACGCAAGCCTTGAGGTAAGCCCTCTTGTCTTGCGTTAATGTGATCTCCTCTCGAAGTTTCTTTTGCTTGTCTGGATTTTGTGCTAGAAGGTAAAGAGTTCCTATCATTGTATTGGCGGCCTGGAAAACAGAAACGACGTAGATTTAATTGCTATAAAAGTTGTTTCTTTTATCGCACCAAATATAAGTATGTCTCCATATCCATATATGACGGTAGATTTAACAATGATTCTGCCTGTAAAAATAATAATGTTAATAAATTAGAGGATGCTTGCTCTATCTCCACCAGCCGATTTCCCAAAATACAGGCTTTAGCCTCGTTTGGTAAGCAGTTTCAGTACCTTTAGTATAAAACAAAACTGTTGTGTCAACGAAACCTTACACCTATGAATGTATTTTAACGAGTGTTAAATACTTTATTATTATTTTTATTTATTAAATTTACGCATTGCATTACGAATAATGCTATTAAAATATAATTTTATAGTTTGAAAGTTTTTATCAATATGATATAATATTTCATATGCGATTTCTAAGTGAACATATCAGCAGCCAGGAGGTAATATTGAAACAGATATTCCATCTCCACTTGAAACAGATATTCCATCAATAATTGATATTCCATCAAAATAAATATCAATTATTTATTTTGATGGAATATCAAATATCGTACAATTATCTTCGTTAGTCCATTAGTTCCACATAGCTAGATTTATATATAAATTATGATTACCGTATCAACACCAGCAAATAACATGTCGCTGGCCATGATATAAGCAAATTCTTCATTTATTTCCAGCAGTTTCTCTAAAACGCCCTTAGCGTTGTTCGATTTAACGCCTGCTTTTTGTAATTCTGCTACTCCTTTGCGGACAAAGTGTTTTATTAACCTAAAACAATAAGATTATTTAGCATGAGTAAAACGGTGTTGTGGATACCTAAGCAGATTGCACGAAGATACAGCTGGTGTAGAAACTAATAAAACAGTAAAAATATACGTTACACAAGTAGCGGACGATAAAAACGGGAAATGTGTTGTGATTGCGTAAAAATGTAAGTGTTGTTATTGGAGTCGCCTATGAACACCCAGGTGATTATAATTGTGGGTGATCAAAGGGCACTAAAAGCGATATCACTTCGGTGATCATAGTGGAATAGATCGTCTAGGTCACCAAACATTAAGAAATAAACATATAAAAGATAAATTGTGAGTGTGATAAAAACAGTCCCATAAACAGTTTTTTTATTTATCATCATCAAGTCAGCTGAAAGACGTCTAATGATCATTGACTTATATGTATGTAGACACGCTGTTTCGAATAAAAACTCTGTCCCAGTCCGGCTGTGCGCGAGGTGAGGGGCGCGGGCGCGGCGGCCAAAATTGCTCACTGAGTTGCAGCGCCCGCGCTGCAACTCAGTGAGCAAATTCTCAATATGGGATTGCGCGTCTAGTAGAATACATATAGGTCAATGCCGATGATAGACAAAGATCACCCTAAGCATTTCCACGATGCCGCGATGACAAGATTTGCGCAACTAGCATCCAGCGCCTTCAGCGAATCTCATAAGTTTGTCCGTCAACTTTATTAAGGGCCTACCTACGCTGCGGTTTCTGGTTTGTGGTCGCCACTGGAATCTTTTTGGCCCAGCGGCCATCGGTTATATGGACTGTGCATCCCAACGATCATCACTTCTGTTAGGCAATCGAAAAAAATATTCATATATTTACTTTAAATTAAATACTTACTTATCATGTCTTTCGTACATATTCATAGCTTTTCTATACGCTGGGGTCGAAAAGTATCTCCACAAGCCTGGTTTGAAATCCATCTCATTGACTGTATGGAACAGATCATTAATGCACAATATCAATTCTTTCTCAGGACAGTCGTCTGGAAGTTTCGGGTCAAGACAATTCAGTCGGCATCCAAGCGCTACGGTACCGATAGATTCTAGAGCCCATAAATTCATCTCCATGTCAAATGGACGGCGTATCATGTTGTTTTCGTCACGATCAGCTTTCATCCTTGAAACAACATTAATAAATCATTAATATAGTTTTACTAGTGCAGACTAAAATATTATATTCTTACTATCATCAGAGTTGAGAGAGTGTTAGTATTATATTATAATTATTTTTGGTATTAGGTTCAGACGCCAGCACATCGAGCTACCCAAATCTGTCAAATTTCCCCAAATGAAAGTGAACCTTATGCTTTTTTGATAAAATTGAAAATCTATAAAAGAAATTTGTCAGATTGGGGTAGCTGGATGTGCTGGCGCCTGTACTTTCTATTTGCGTTTAAGATTGTGCTTTTGTTGTATATATATCCTATAATCTTTGATAACTATTAAAATGAAAGGAAACCTAAATTTCAACATTATATAAATTACCTGGCAATCATATCTAGAGCAACTTCATCAAGAATTTTACTATAAAGTTTGATAGTTTTCGGCTGGAGCATAACAGGATTTACACTTGATCGGAACTCTTTCCATACTTCACCATGGCTTAAAAAGAAAGATAAGTTAAATTAATGTATGTTTATCATGTTGAAGGTTGCAATTAATCGGAGATACATAGTGTGTGCAGAAATAAAATTAGATGTGAGTAGATTCAAAAACAAAACATAGAAACTGTCCCCATCTCTGTTCTTCTAAATTTGATAAAAAGTTTCAATAGTCGCATATTTATTGGATTATAAAAACAGTTCAGTCCGTTCGATAAATAATTATTGTGCCACTAGTAGAAAAATGCAAATGTTTTTTTCAGCAATATACAAATAAAATATTGCTTAGTAGTTGGAGTAACTTTTATTACCCTTCACGTAAGATAATTGAGCACATTTTTAAAAATGCTCGTGGTAAACTTAATGCCCCCACTCATTCATTAAAACCGGCCAAGTGCGAGTCGGACTCGCCCATGAAGGGTTCCGCAGCAGCAAGTATTTCAGTTGATGAAATGAAAGGTAAATTGCGGTTTACGATTTATGACGCATTAACAAAAAAACTACGTACTAGATCTCGTTCAAACCAATTTTCGTTGCTAGTTTACATGGTGGTACATCATATATTTTTTTAGTTTTATTATTCTATTATTTTAGAAGTTACAGGGGGGGGGGGGGGGGGGGGCACACTCATTTTTCAACTTTGGAAGTGTCTCTCGCGCAAACTGAACAAAAAACAGTTTAGAAAAATATGATATTAGGAACCTCAATATCATATTTGAAGACCTATCTATAGATACCCCACATGTATGGGTACGATGAAAAATTTTTTTTTGAGTTTCAGTTCTCAGTATGGGGAACCCCCAAAATTATTATTTTGTTTCTATTTTTGTGTGAAAATCTTAATGCGGTTCACAGAATACATCTACTTACCAAGTTTCAACAGTACAGCTCTTATAGTTTCGGAAAAAAGTGGCTGTGACATACGGACGGACAGACAGACAGACCGACATGACGAATCTATAAGGGTTCCTTTTTTTGCCATTTGGCTACGGAACCCTAATAATAAGATTTCTAATGTTTTGTATAAATCTGCTTATTTGAAAAGTATAAAGTGTTAGAAAATTATAATAATAATATCCTGGGATATTATTTACACACGGCCATCTGATCCCAAACTAAGCAGAAATTGTACTATGGAAACCAGATAACTGATATACTACTTTTCTTTTGTAAAAACATACTTATATAGATAATTACACCCAGACTCAGGACAAACAGATATGTTCATGCACACAAATATCTGTCCCGGGTGGGAATTGAACTCACGACCTCCGGCGTGACAAACAAGCATTTGCCAACCACGCCAACAGGCCCATGCATTTTAAATCACAAAACGTTATAAGATATAGTTGAACGTTGTAAGATAGGTTAGTAGACAGGAAGCTTAGAGTTGAATATTAGGTCTTTACCTATGAAATTGCCGTTCTGCAGTACTGGCCATTTCAAATCAAAATAATTTTTGTTTGGCTAAGAATTCTAATTTCAAATTAATTTTATTTTAAAAACATGGATTCTTTTTTCCAAAAGTAGTCATTTCTTTATTGATTAGTGTTACATTTTCATCGCATTTCAATCTTTTTCGTCATCATGGATACGTTAAAAATTCGAGTAATTATGGAATATGAGTACCGTCGTGGCAGCAACGCGGCACAAGCGGCACGCAACATCAACGACGTTTACGGAGCTAACACTACAAACCAACGCACCACCTGTTATTGGTTTGCTCGCTTCCGTTCTGGAAATTTCGACCTGAAAAATGAACCTCGCGGTCGTCCGAAGACTTTGGTCGACAATGACGAATTAAAGGCGGTTGTGGAAGCTGATGATACACAATCTACGGCTGAATTAGCAGCAGCTTTCGACGTTAGCGTCAAAACAATATTGGTCCATTTGCGTCAAATTGGCAAGGTAAAAAAGCTTGACAAATGGGTGCCCCACGAACTCAATGATCGCCAGCGCGAAGTACGCGTCGAGACGTGCCTTGCACTGCTCAACAGACACACAAATGAAGGAATTTTGAACCGCATTGTTACCTGCGATGAAAAATGGATTCTGTTTGATAACCGCAAGCGCTCAGCAAGTTGGTTGGATCCTGGTTCAGCACCTAAACAATGCCCTAAACGAAAACTTACCCCTAGAAAAGTGATGGTCACTGTTTGGTGGTCTAGCGCCGGTGTGATTCATCACAGCTTCTTACCAAACGGGGTGAGCATTACTGCAGATGTGTACTGTGAAGAACTGAGCACAATGATGGAGAAGCTGGCGCATCTCCAACCAGCATTGGTCAATCGCTCGTCTCCGCTGCTCCTGCACGACAACGCGCGACCTCATACTGCACAGCAGACGGTCTCCAAGTTGCAAGAACTGGGGTTGGAAGCTCTCCGTCATCCGCCCTACTCACCAGACCTTGCGCCTACAGACTACTACTTTTTCCAGAATTTGGATAACTTCTTGGCGGGAAAAAAATTCAATACCCGAGAGGCAGTACAAAATGCCTTTGAAGAATTTGTTGCCTCCCGTCCAGCTGATTTCTTTAAGAAGGGCATCAATAAACTGCCACTGCGATGGCAAAGATGCATTGATTGCATGGGTGATTACTTCGATTAATACAAATAAAAAAATTCATGAAAAAAATTCGTTTAAATTTTTTCATACAAAACGGCAATTTCATAGGTAAAGACCTATTATCTGGCCGCACCCATACGCACTTTTATATGCTTCTATTGTTTTTGGAACTTCTAACTGTCATTTACTTGAGCGGGAAAGAGAATGAATTGATATCACATTTCTACAGAACATTACTTTTCATCATCATCATCATCATATCAGCCGAAAGACGTCCACTGCTGGACAAAGGCCTCCCCCAAAGATCTCCACAATTGCCGGTCTTGCGCTATTCGCATCCAGCAGTTTCCAGCGACCCGCACAAGATCATCGGTCCATCTTGTATGTCTTTTATTTTATGTAATTAATTTATTTCATTAGACTTTTAAAACCACTTTTGCTAATGCAGTGCACTGGTTGGAATATTTTTCATGATACTTCGTCCGGTACATTACGGACCATACATAGTAATATGCGACCGCGGGTGACAGCACGCATTATTTACAGGTGGCACAAATGCGATTCCATGTCGCCAGATGTGGTTTATTTAGTTACAATATATTATTTTTGTCAACATACTCAGTTATAAGTCCTGTAGCACCTGAATCAGTTCCATTAGTCCTGTATTTTTTTCTGTAATGCTCTAGCGAAAAGAATCCTGGTCTTATCGGCATCCAGTTTTCACTTCTTAATATCTGTAATAAATGACAAAAGACTTTAAAACGAATTAAACTATCGGAACGTCAAATTACTTTTAACCCAAATAATGGAGAATCATCATCGGCCTAATATTGCCCACTGCTGGATATAGGTTTCCACCATAGATTTCTATAACGTTGCCATTTGAGGGGTTTCCCGTAGTCACTGCCCTTGGCATGCGAGTTGGCGAATGCAGTTGGGTGGCTATTACACAGGTGGTGCTGATGCCCGACTACCCGCCGTATCGCTTAGTCGCCTTTATGCATGGCTATACCGTGGGTGTCGTACACCCACGGTATAGCCATACTATCCGGTTAGTGTCGGTGTGGTGACCCTGTAATTCTTTCTAGGTAGCAAACCACTTGGCTAACCCTTCCAAAATACATGTGAAATTTTCCCATATAATTTATTACGTAAAATAACAGGTTGTAGTTTTTAATTTTAGTGTTATAATTTTTGGATAGTTAATTTTATTCGTAAAATGACCACCATCATTATTAATTATATCCACCAAAAGACGTCTAAGGCTGGACAAAAGCCTCGCCTTGATCTTCACAACTGCTGCTCGTACTCTGCCTCTTTTCGAGTCGATACAAGATCTCAACATTGGATTGCAAATTGGAACAAACCAAGGGTCCTATCCATTGATTTTCACATTTATTTCAGAACAGTACGTGAAGCATTTGAAAAAAAGAAACATGTCACTTACATCCGGGAAGACGGACACCACTTTTCCACATCTTGGAATCCTATGATCCCGAAATGCCATCTTCGCGTAAACAATGTAGTGCGCCCGGGTGCTCATGTCATTAGTGTTGTGTGTAGACATACCAATAGTTCCGTACAAAATAAAATAAATATCAATACCATGCTGCCATGGAAGATGGGAAGGCATCTGGTGTGGGACGCAACATGCGTGGATACCCTGGCACCATCCCACCTTCCTCAAACCTCGAATTCTGCGGGCGCTGCTGCTACATCTGCAGAGAACCTCAAGCGGCGTAAGTACTCCCGCCTAATCGGCAGTTACGTTTTTGAGCCATTTGGGGTTGAAACACTAGGACCATGGGGTCCAGGTGCTCGTTCACTCTTCAAGAGCATCTCTAAAAAATTGATCGACGCCACACGTGACCAGAGGGCTGGTCTATTTTTTGCACAGAGAATAAGTATTGCCATACAACGTGGCAATGCTGCCAGCCTTCTGGGCACGATACCCTTTGATGCCGATGCGGAGCGCTTAATGGATTGCCTTTAGTTAGTTTATTTTAGTTTAGTTTATAGCGTTATAGTTAAAATTTCTTATTAAATATATTTCTTCTTATTAGTAATAATTGAATTTAATGTAATTATTGTTATATAAATAAATAATTATACCATGCGTAGTTACCGAAACTCACGATTCTCAGAGACGACGCTGCCGAGCCACATCACTCGATCTATGACCACTGTTGGTTCAATCCATGCTGATACGTCGGGTAGTGACTTGAATTAAGTTTTTAATTTTTAGATTACTTATTTCTTTTTATCGTTATTTCCTATTTTTGAATTTTATTTAAGCTGTTTAAAGAGAGCTGTAAGAAGAATAAAATATCTATCACCACGTAACAAACCGTCGCGTCGCAGCGTTAGAAGAACTCACTCTACGACTCAGTTTTGAGTTATCTAGTACGAGTAGGTGACAGTATCAGGCAACGTAGTTTGATGTACTCACCATAGCAGCACTTTCAGCATCACTTAAAAATATCATAGCTGGTTGCCCAAACATTCCTTCTATTCGAAATATGGGGCCATACTTGTCTATCATTTTTCGTGGCCCATCTACCTTCGACAAAGCTATAATCTCCCCTGTAATAACAAAAAGTAATCAACGCTGGAATAGTGGCAAACCACGTGGTTTTTTCATTGTAATGTCAATATTTATTAAAATATTGATATCATAGTAAGTCAGAGCTGAAACACTCTTAACCTTTGATGATGGCCTACAAGTATACATGGCTACATATCAAGCTATAGATTTCCAATATAAGCTGACCTTTCATTGTATGGATTCGCGGTGGGCGCGATCATTATATTTTAACGAGCGAAAGCGAGTAAGAGCCATCCCGCAATGTTCACGATCATGCACACTTTGTGTAACTAAATCAAAATCATATAGCGCCTGAACGTGGCTGTCGAGCGCGATTCTAAATTTTGTGACTATAATTTTTTATTGTAATTGTGTACCTCAGTTTTGAAAATGTTATGTCTTTCTTGTCATCTTGCATTAGATGTACAGACGCCAACACATTCAGCTACCCCAATCCGTCAAATTTCTTTTATAGATTTTCAACTTTATCACAAAAACGTAAGGTTCACTTTCCATTGGGGAAATTTGACAGACTGGTGAAGCTTGATATGCTGGCTTCCGAACCACGTGAAAGGAAAACAAAGGATTCCTTTTATTTAATATTGTTATGCAATATTAGGTATGGTCTCATAAACTATTTGACACTAATTTCATTACACCTTTTATAAAAGCGGCGCAAATAGTCGTTGTTTAATTAATTGTTTTGGCGAACTGAATCATCTGTACGTACTACCAGTCTTTATTCTGTGGTTAGATGTAAAAATACGAACTACATCTAGACTTATAACCAAGGAATTTGACACGTTCATTTGTTTGTTGTTATTTGCCTTGTTCTATCTTGTTATTTGATAGTACGAGACATGTAACAACCTTCGAACATTCAAAGAATGACAGGAACCAACTTGTTTTCTTAAAGAACATATTTGATTACTGTGGTTTTAAATGCAACCACAGTAATCAAATATGTCTCTTAAGAAAACTAGATGTCTGCTACCCGTCATTCTTGTAATGTTATATAAAGCATTGATGAGACGAACTCTTTAAAATTTAAATAATCGTAATGAGTTTGTTTCTAGTCTTATATTTCAAAATATAACTACAAATTACCAATCTACTATATAAAAATAAGTCGGGTTTTCCTTCCTGACGCTATAACTCCAGAACGCACGAACGGATTTCCACGGTTTTGCATTCGTTGGAAAGGTCTCGGGCTCCGTGAGGTTTATAGCAAAGAAAATTTATAAAATTTAACGCGGGTAACACCGCGGGGTACAGCTAGTAGGAATATATATTTTAAAGACCATTTTTAATATTATTAAATAGTATATAGGATATATTAGTACCAACCATAGGGTCCAGGCTGCTTATTAAGAAGACCTCTAAAATAATCCCAAGACTAGTGCAGCCCACTGGAGTGCACTGGACGAATTTAGCACAAAGCATAAGCATTGTCATAAAACGTGACAATGTCCAGATTCTATGTAATATGTACCAACTAAACCAATAATTTATATCATTGCATTGTTTATTAAAATATTTCTTTTAAAATTCAGTGTTTCGGTGGGTGAGTAAGATACATACAGACATATTTACGATAAGCGTCATAGACAACCTCTTCTTCCCGGGCTGTGTGGCCGTATCACTCGCTTGATGATTTGGTTATTTAAAAATAATAAGTATAACTCACCTCCTGGGAGTATGTGATGCAACTGTCCAATGATGGGTAAGGATGAGGGTCCAGGGATTTCCTCCCATGATTTCAGAGCTTGGTTTGTGTCCGTTTTCTCCGCGGTGCTTGCAACAGATACTGTCCTTAAAATAGAATTTTGTTAGAATCAGAATATGCTGATTTTGAATATAATAATCGTAATATTATTATTAATCTTAATATTAGAGCACCTCTGGTAAAATCATTTTGCAAACGTAAAGATAAGTATTACTAGCAATCAGTTTAAGAAACTTTAGACAGTCATACTGCTTCTCTGTTTTATAAAATGCGAAGCATACTGATTGACTCGTTTTTTATTGTGGTATGACCCCCGGCTCAAGCTTCTGCGACTTGCTTAATTTGAATATTATAATCTATTTACCTTTGACAGATGATATCTCAAATCACTGTATAATATTTTCAGAGCTGCTATCTTTATGAAGAACTTTTAGCAAATGAAAGACATTAGGAAATACCGTCTGGTGGCAAGTTTGACAAAGCAATCTGGTGGCAAATCTCGCATCTTCAAAAACCATGTTGTTGTACTCGACAAACGTTCCGCCCCGAATTAAAAACACAGTATTTGCGGACGGCTACAATAATCACAGACCTAACAAAGTTCAAACTCAGTCATCACCAAACCCGCTGCCATAAGAATTCCACCAAGAGAGTGTGTAGTATTTAAGTTATTCGTAGAAATTATTGTAGCACTTTTAAGATTTACTCCATATAAGCGCATATACATAATATAAAGGACTGTTTTAGTATCTTACCCTGAATTGCTAACAAGTCCATAATGTATAGAATAGAGAAATGTAATGTGCAAATAATATTGTATACATCCGTATTTCTTGCTACCGTTTATATTTAACCAGCAGTGCCTCGTGGTTTTACTCGCGTTAAACTTATTTAATTATAGCCTATGTGTTAATCTAGGGCAGTGTTTTTCAACCTGTGGGTCGCGACCCCCTGGGGGGTCGCGAAGCCTCGATAGGGGGTCGCGAAACTTCTATAGGGAAGTTACAAAGCGCTGGGAAAGCTAGTCGCAAATTAAGTTGGAGTAAAATGATTAGACAACACACACATTTTAATGATGTATTTATCCGAACCCTATGAAAATGAATAAAAATGTTCGATATGTGTACAAAATAACAGAAACATGGAAAAAAAGTGGGTAAAAAACGGGTAGGGGGGTCGCGTGATGAAAAAGGTTGAAAAACACTGATCTAGGGTATCAGTTAGCTGATATCCATGCCAAATTTTATTATATAATCGCTTCAGCCATTTAGACGTGAAGAAGTAACAAACATACACACTCACAACATCACAAACTTTCGCCTTTATAATATTGGTGTGATGAATGTTCACATAAAGTCATGGTAAGTAAATAAATTTTCGATGAATCGTACAGTCGCAGCAGCGTTTGGTGAGAAAAGGTTGTTTCGCAATAAATTCCCTTCGAACAATCGGTTCATCGAACATATGACTCTCGCTACTACGTTCCAGACCAACTGTAATGTTACTAGAATGTATACATATAGAATAATATAGAATGCAGAGTGCTTACCTTATAAACTTCTTATTTACAAATGCGATTCTAAAAATCGGTCTTATTATATTTGTCTTCATGTTTGTATAATTGATAATAAAATACTGACACTTTTAGATATGTACCGCGAGTAATCTATGTTGAGATAGATAAAAGATTAGATATAATTTAACATCACTTCAAAATTGTGTACTAAATGTACAACACATTTTTTTTATTGTACCCAAAAAGCCAACTTTAATCGGTGAATTACAAGTAGTTACTATTAGGATCTAAACAAACCGGTGCCGCGTATTCTGTTTACACGAATTGACCTTCAACGGCTTCTATTATAGTTACAAGGTTTCCTCAGGGAATTATCAACCTTACAAATGCCTAATAAAGTATATTTTCGTTTTTAAATTGATATGAGACTGTGAGTTGTTATGAATGGAGTTTAGGGAACTACGTAGTTAGGCAATTGTATTATGTATTAGTATCCGAGCGATGTAGCAGATAGTGAAGGTCACGGCTCGCGGAGTTTATATATAACTAGCTATTCCTCGCGGTTTTACCCGCGTTAAACTTTATAAATTATCACAGCTCCTCCCCCGTGGGTGAAAGCGTGATAATATGTACCCTATATGTTGACCCGACCTCTTAGTAATATTCATGCAAAATTTGAAGTAAATCCATGCAGTACTTTTTGAGTTTAGCCCAGACATACATACAAACAAACAGACAAAAATTATAAAAACTATATTATGGCTACGACATCGATTGTGGATAAAGTCCCAAGTATCCTTTTAAAAAATATTCAAAGTACAGTTTTGACTTTCCTACGATTTTATTATATGTATAGATACTAGTGTGTTTTATAAATTATAGCCTATGTGTTAATCCAGGGTGTCGGCTACGTCCATACCAAATTTTATTTAAATCTCTCCAGCCTTCCACCACCAAACCTTCGCCTTTATAATATTAGTTTGATATATAGGGGATTTTAAAAATGTTTATTTATTTATGAATCAAATCTAACTGCAATAATTAATATCCTGGGACATTATTCACACACGGCCATCTGATCCCAAACTAAGCAGAGCTTGTACTATGGAAACCAGATAACTGATATACTACATATACTATTTTTCTTTTGTAAATACATACTTATATAGATAATTTACACCCAGACTCAGCACAAACAGACATGTTCATGCACACAAATATTTATAATTAAAGAATAAAATCTACCTGTCTAATTATATTCATAGGTATAGCTATTCAATTCGTAAATAAAAATTTTTACGTAGTCGCTCTAATCTGGAGTTCATAGCTAAATGCTCTAACCGGTCTGTAAGTGATCGGCGAGGTTAAGCAACTAGGTTCGCGGTCAGTCTATAGATGGGTGACCACCGAAGTGGTTTAACTTATGAGCGTCTTCGTGCTTCGGAGGGCACAATAAGCTGTCGGTCCCGGTTGAAGTTATTTGAACAGACGTTAAACCATGTCAGAGATATTAATTTGAGAACATATTTCTATAGAGTCAATTTCATATGTTACAGATACCATAATCTTCAAATCTCATCTTTCAAAATTCTCTTATTGACACTTCTGTCTAACAAACTATTTTTCATTAGCCGTTAAGCCTAAACCAGGCTTCTACTTCACCTTGCTAAAACATGCTTCTTTTAGAATTAAGCTGTTAACGGCATCTTTACTGATTTATGTATTTACTGATTTCTTCTGTAGAAGACAAAAAAACCGGCCAAGTGCGAGTCGGACATGCGCACGAAGGGTTCCGTACCATTATCTCTAAAAACGAGCAAAAAATTCAGGTTCGTTATATGGGAATAAACCCCTTAATAATTTATTTTATTTTGTTTTTTAGTATTTATTGTTAAAGCGGCAACAGAAATTGAAAATTTCAACTGTCTAACTATCACGGTTCATGAAATACAGCCTGGTGACAGACGGCTAGACAGACATACAGTAAAGTCTTAGTAAGAGGGTCCCGTTTTACCCTTCGGGTAGGGAACCCTACAAAGATCGATTGCTTGATGTAAAAACCTCAAAGGCAATGTATGTTCTTTGTACCGAAATTTTTCAAACCCCGAAGTGAAGTAAATAAAATATGCTAAAAATTAAGACTCTAGGACTGTGACGCGTATCTTCAAGTAAGACCGAAGACTTACGTATTTACTTATTACTTAGACGTATATTTGATGTGTCCATCTACATATATCAACCCTTTAAAGTTAGTTAAAAAGACGGTATGGTTGATGTCCCAATAATCTGGAGAAAGGTAAACAAATATCACCTGTATTGTGCTTATGCATACATACATAGACTCACGCCTGTTTCCCAGTGGGGTAGTTAGAGACAACGGATTTCCATTTGTCACGATCTTTGCACACGTCTTTTGCCTCGATTACAGTCATTATATTCTTCATACATGCTCGCCGTAGTAGTACTTCTGACCTGCCTTCTTTTGGATATTGTAATTGTGCTTATGATATTTATATTTTGAACCGTGTACTTATCTATATATTTACTTAACTATATGACTACAAACATGCTCTGACGATATACAAGCGCTTTCTTAAAGTCTCCATGAATAAAAATCTTTTTATTCTTTTTTGTTTTATTTATCAACTATAAAACATAGGAATTTTATCATCATAATAATATAATCATATTACTTATGTTTTAACAGCTTCCCTCTAATGCCTTTATTACTACTTTTTGACAATAATCTGCAACTATCTAGGTACATTACTTTCTCACACACTCAAGTACAGACGCCAGCACATCCAGTTACCACAATTTGTCAAATTTATTTTATAGATTTTCAACTTTATCACAAAAACATAAGGTTCACTTTCAATTGGGGAAGCAGTTTGGGGTACCTTGATATGCTGGAGTCTGTACAATGTTAGTCCAACTACATGCTGGCTGGGCACTTGAAGTTCTAAACAAACGAGATAACTCAGTTCTATTATATACCATCTCATAATTATTTAATAATATTAAAGTCGTAATAATTACAAATATTTAATTACGCCCTAATATTAAACAATATTAAATTTCACTTTATATCCTTAAAAATAAAATTGAATGGCCCCTTAATATAATTGAGTGATGCTGGTATAACTTTAGGGGGGTCTCCATACCATTCCACTTCGAAGTTTTCAATAAGTCGTGCCAAAAACGTTTCTATCTCCAATTCAGCTATCCGGCGACCTGAAAATAAAATTATGTAAAAAAAGTTAAACATCCATTTAAAAATGGGATCCAGTTGAACTAAAATGTTTTCTTAGTATCTTTGTTTTTACACTATTGCTTTTCAAAAATAACCCTTGTTTACACGGAACTTGAAGCATCTTTTGAACCTTCGGTGACATTTGACATTTTTTTATACTAAATAAACTGATAATTGTCTAGAACGGTTTCACTATTTTTGAAATCTGGAAAATACAAACTTATTTTTCAAAACTTATACTAACTAATACTAACTTATTTTTTTTTTACTAAGATAAAGCAATGGTTTTACAATCACTTTGGTAACTAATTTAGTGATACTTAAGTTAAATTCCGATTAAATCATATCCTTCTTTTTGATAATAATAAAAGAAATAATAAATTACTGTTGTAAATATAGAAGATCCATATTGCATAATTACGCTTACCCAAATTCTATTGTAATCTGCATAAAAGTATCTACTTAAAAATGTTCTCACAGGACTATAATTCTGTGAAATGAAAAAAGTTTTGAAACAACGATTTATATTTTTTTTATAAGTAATCTTAACGTTTTTGCAGTGTAAGGCATTGATAAGTGTAAGGTAGTAGAGACATCCGCTGAGTTTGTTTCGCTGGGTCTTCTCAGTTGGGAGGCATTAGATCCGGTGGTAGCAATAAAGCGTGACCGTCGTTATAAACACAAGGTTCCCCATAGTAATAGCATTTAATTTGTACCTTAATATAGACAGAACCATTCAGAAAATATGTAGTAAAAATATAGCTAAAATAAAAAAAAATCGATAATTAAACCTACACATGATCCTTGACAATAACTTAATTTAAGCTAGTTAAATATCGTTACTATTATAAAATAAATCTTATTGTAAATTATTTCCTACAATCCGTGGACCTAAATATCTAGATATACCTAGAAATAATTATAAATTAATTATATGGTACTACAAACATGTTCTGACTATTTACAAGCGCTTTTTGTACAGTCTACATGAGTAAAAACCTTTTTTATTTTATTTGATTATTTTATTTTATGAATTCATTACAGCTTATTAGACAAAATATTTGAAGCTTTATCCCAAAAAGTGCGGATTATTGTTTGAAACTTATTATAATTTATTAATTGTGTAATTCATGTAAATTTTTTACTGAACATAATATACCCATTACTAACGAAATATTAAATTATGTGAAATTAAGGGCAAAATGCTAAATGGTACCCATACATTGCATATTAAATAAATTTAAATTTGAAATAATAGTTAAATTTTATTTTTTTTGAAAAAAGAAAGAATCGTGAACAAATTTGGCTTTAAAGTAAATTGCGAATTTAAATCAACTGGAAATGGTTTAGCCATACCTACATATAAGCATCCTCAAACATTAATAATAAATTTACTATCTGAGACCAATGCAATGTCTTCATAACTCATAATGTCAATAAGTTAACTATTGAATAAGACCTGGTCTCCACCAAGAGCCTCCATCCAGAGATCTCGGTTCTCTCGGCTATTAACTTTAACAGTAAATGGCCTAGAGAACCGAGATCTTTTCGGGAGAAATATTACGCTGTTGATGAAAAGCCATAAGTTCTACGCATCTTAATGGCGTTTTGTCCTGTGTGCTAAACTATACACCGGTGACAGAGCCAAGAACTCATATTTAATTGTTTTTTTCTAACAACAACGTCTCTAAATTTCGCGATTCGAAAATAAGTAGCACATTATTTTGATTATCGGAAAGATGTTTGATAGGCAATGGCTTTCTATGAACTTTAGTATCCAACATCTCTTACCTTAATATAGACAGCATCATTCAGACAATTTGTAGTATTAAATATAGCTAAAACTATAAATTTCGATAATTAAACTTAATCTCTTTGACAATAACTTAATACAAGCTAGCTAAATATCATTACTATTATAAATTAATTTTTATAAATGTTTTCATACAATCCGTCTACCTAAACATCTATGTAACTAAAAATAATTGTGTATACTTAATTATATTACCTACTACAAACATGTTCTGACTACTTACAAGCGCTTTTTTAAAGTTTACGTGTATAAAAAGCTTTTTTGTTTTGATTTTTTCTCTTTGCCACGCTCTGCAATTTATAAAACTTACCAATACAGCTTCGAGCTCCAAACCCAAACGGTGCATGAGCAAATGGGTGGGCATTTCCGTAGTGTAATGGATCACTTTTATCTCTAGTCCATCTCTCCGGAATATATTCTCGTGGCTTGGGGTAGTACTCATCCATTAAGGACATTGCTTGGTGAGCGAATACAACGTGTGTCTAACAATGAAATAAAGTTTATTATTAGTTAGAGATATTTAACAAACTAAACACAGCGAGCCATCGTTTTATCATACAAAGTTAATAAGGAATCAAAAAATAATAAATACACTTCATATATATACTCCATATGCCTTATTACATGAATATTATTTATAAGAGATCTGTCACAATAAAAATTATGATTTTGAGACTATTATTTGCAATCAAGAAACCTCATAAGTTTGTTCGAATGAATAGTCACAAATGCAGTTGATGTTTTATGTATTCCTTTAAACCGCACAAGGGAGCAGGTGCTTCGCGTAAATCAAGTCCTTGAAATCAATATATTGTCTAGGCGTAGAAGCCTACACAATGCTAGATTGTGAACTACTAAAGATTATCAATTTAGTCCTGGGCTAAACTCGTTTATCAAATAAAATATCCCGTCGGGCAGATAGATTAGTATGATCAAAGCTAAAATAATTCATTCTCTTATAATAAAATATATAATCTTCATTTAACAGATGACATAAATGTCCACTTAGAGCATATTATCAGCTTATTATTGAAATAGAGCCGGAGCCAGCCAAAGGTCGTAGGTTCGATCCCTACCCAGGACAAATCTTTGTATGATGAGCAGGATTATTTGTTCCGTGTTCAATACTTTTATATACTATTCATTCGTGGTGAAAATTTATTTAACTCACATCTTTAGGTATCTTGAAGCCCAAAATATTATACTCTTTTGTAGTCAATCTTATGTTCGCTGACGCAACTGGCATAATCCGTAAAGATTCTTTAATGCACGATTTGATGTACGGTCTATTGTCGGATTTTGTCATTATTTCCTCTCGAAGTTTGTTTTGCTTGTCGGGGTTTATTGCCAATAGGTAAAGAGTTGCTATTATTGTATTAGAAGCCTGAAAAATAATATGAGAAACTTAGGTTAAAATAATATTGTAAGAACGTCCTACTCTTCCACGAGAGTGCGGTGTCTTGTTGAACAAATAATAATTGTGTTGAATCTCTTTATTTCTTAATTTATGAATCTATGGAGATGTGTATATCTGCACATCTTCGTAGATTCATTAATTAAGAAATAAAGAGATTCAACAATTCTTATTTGTTCAACAACAAAAATAAATAAAAAAGATATATAAGTAGATTTAAAAATTACACGATGCCATGGTCGTAGACGTATATAATATATTTAGTAAAAAAATACCTATTAACGCTACCGTGCTGTGCTTGACGTGGTAATTACTGTGAAACACTGACAAAAATATCATTAGGAATCCTTTATAAAAATCAGAATCATCTTAACATCAATTTACAGATAAATCATTTAAATGCGTTGAATTAAATCTACTCATTTCCAAGCAATTTTACCATTAACATAGTCTGAAACTTTGTAACATGCCTTGCTAGACAATTTGACTTTAATTTTTGTTTTAGATTTGGTAATTAACAGTTTTCTTATGTGATTGGGACGTTACTATATTTGTAACCTTGGAATAGTGCATGAAAATATGTAGTTACCTAATTATAATTATCATCATCATTAGCCTGAAATCGTCCACCGTTGGACAAAGGACTCCTCCACAGGTTTTTTTTTTTTCTTTTTTTTTAATATAATATCTGGGACAATGTCACACAGATCTTCCTAGCCCCAAACTAAGCAAAGTTTGTACTATGGGTACCAGGCGACGATATACATACTTATATAAATAGATAAATACTTAAATACATAGAAAACGTCCATGACTCAGAAACAAATATGCGTGCTCATCACACAAATATTAGCACTTACCGGGATTCGAACCCAGGACTACCAGCTTCGTAGGCAGGGGCACTACCAACTAGGCTGCGGTGACCAGGTAGGTCAGCAATACATTATCATATTATATAATATAGCATTACCGTATCAACTCCAGCAAATAACATATCACTAGCCATAATGTAAGCAAATTCTTCATTGATATCCAGCAGTTTCTCCAAAACGCCCTTAGTATTGTTAGATTTGTCAGCAGTTTTCTTCAATTCTTCCAATCCTTTACGAACGAAGAATTTTGTCAAGCTGTAAACATAATACTGATTTTTAGGGTTCCATCCCTCGAAAGAAAAACGGGTTTTCATGAGAATGCAGCATGGAGATATTAAGCTGGAATTTATAGATAATGCTCAGGGCTACTGTCCCTTGGAGCTGCGAATATATCGAACTTCTAAGCCAATCAAAAGATACAACCATTAATGCCGCAAATATTAGACATTCGCAAGAGATTCAAAACCTTCATACAGGGTACATCCCGTGAACTCAGAATCTTGAAATTTGGTACGAAGCTACGTCTTATAGTATCTACAAATAAAGGAAAAATTACGAAAACCGTAAATTTTTAGTTACATTTTATAATAAATATATTTAAATAATTTTGTACTTAATACTCCTTTCCTCATAGAAGTATTAAATTTAAATATAGAATATAATAGTATAATACCTTTAATGGCAGCAAATAAGTCTCACTACAGGGTGGCCAAATGTTTTGGGATTATAATTATAATAACTTAGTTCATTGATACTTACTTCTCATGTCGCTCGTACAATTTCATAGCTCTCTTATACATTGGAGTCGAAATGTATCTCCATAGGCCTGGTTTGAAGTCCATCTCATCGGCTATGTGGAAAAGACTATGAATGCACATAATCAGCTCTTTCTCAGGACAGTCGTCAGGAAGGTTGGGGTCGAAGCAGTTCAGTCGACAGCCAAGAGCTACGGTACCGATAGACTCTAGAGCCCATAAGTTCATCTCCATGTCTAGCGGCCGGCGAATTTGGTTGTTTTCGTCACGATCAGCTTTCATCCTTAAAGTAGTAGGATTTTAAATAAAAATATCTCATGCTTTTAAGGGTAGGTGTATATTCGTTAGATATAATACTCTTTATACATATGTTTAAGCAACACATATAACAATAAGCATGTTAAACTCATATTCATAGTCTTATTCAGAAGAATAATTGTTGAAGATCTGATGAGATATCGAGATCGCATGAGTGACTAGACATATCTAATACTAAGCATTGAGGCTGTTAGTAAATGTAATTAAATAAATAAACAAATAACTTGAACATCTACGAGTAACACCGCCATCTTATCCCAAAGTAGGCAGAGCCTATACTAAGATTCATCATATCAGCCGAAAGACGTCCACTGCTGGACAAAGGCCTCCCCCAAGGATCTCCACAATAGCCGGTCCTGTGCTGCCCGCATCCAGCGGCTTCCCGCGACCCGCACAAGATCGTCGGTCCACCGTGTAGGAGGCCTGCCCACGCTGCGTCTTCCGGTTCGTGGTCGCCACTCGAGAACCTTTCTGCCCCATCGGCCGTCAGTTCTACGAGCTATGTGCCCTGCCCACTGCCACTTCAGTTTGGCAATTCTTTGCGCTATGTCGGCTACTTTGGTTCGCCTGCGGATCTCAGCATTTCTGATTCGGTCTCGCAGGGAAACTCCAAGCATAGCCCTTTGCATTGCTCGTTGGGTATCCTTGAGCCGCCTGATAAGGCTCATAGTGTAGTATACTAAGATTAATTAGGATATATTTCCAAATAAATACATTGTTATAGATAAATTATATTAAAATCCAGATACAGAACGACTTATCTTGCTCATCACACAGAGGGTTTTGACCTCTAGCTTAACAGTCAGGATCATTACCCACTGGACCCACCGATCAGGTGTAGTAGTAGATCAGTAGGTAGGTATACATTAAAATATTTTACGATAGTACGATACCCAACACGTGTTTCAGTCCTGCACGGACCATCCTCAAGGGCTGCTAACTCGTCGAGTGCTCGAATGAGATGATTTAGTCTCATTTGGGCATTCGACGTAATTTGATTGTTATAGATTTTCGGAAAGTAACGCCGGATTCCATTATTTATGATAAACAAAACTTTGCTACGGAATCTATCAAAAGGAACTTTATAACAGTATTAAATATGACTTATTTGACTAGATAATTACAGAATTTTCTAAGATGGCTTGATGGTCTTTGGTTGCAGCATTTTAGGATTTTCATTAAGGACGCAATTGTTTCTTGACTATGACTTAATTACGTAAGAAGGCGGTTTTTGCTGGATACATGGCGAATTAAAAATATACAATACCTGGCAATCATATCCAGAGCAACTTCATCGAGAGCTTTACAATATAGCTTGATGGTTTTTGGCTGTAGCATAATGGGATTTACAGTTGACCGGAATTCTTTCCACACGTCGCCATGGCTTTAAAAGAAATAAGAACAAAGTAAATTTGTAAATTGATTGGCTAATGTGTATCGTTTGTAGCTTAAGACAATCATAGGCCAAATTGGTGCTTTTCCGCAAGTTTACAGCTAATTTATCGAGAGTCATCTGGTTAAAAAACAACACGACGTCAAATTTGATTATATTTTATCCATCAGTGATCCCAAAAATCGATAGAACTACTTTCATTTTATAATATAACAATATCCTGGGACATTATTTACACATGGCCATCTGATCCCAAACTAAGCAGAGCTTGTACTATGGAAACCAGATAACTGATATACTACATATACTAATTTTCTTTTGTTAATACTACTACTTTGTTATAATCGAACCCACGACCTCCGGCGTGAAAAGCATGCATTTACTAACCACGCCAACAGGCGTTATATTAAAGGCGTTTATAGAAAACAAAATCACAATCTGACCTCGAAAAATTAAAATATTGTGGAACTGGAAACTAGCGGAGTGGGGATTTTTTATAAAAAGGCGATGCCTCGCCGGCATCGCTCTCTTTTGGCGTCCAACCTTGTCGAGGCCGTTACTCTGCCCGATTGCAGTTTGAGTTGTTAAAAACCTTTATTATAATTGTTAGCCCGGTTTAGTTCTTGTGATTTTACTTCCCTAGTTCGTTTTTGTTTATTTGAATACTAATTTTTGTTTGATAATACATTAGTGAGTATCGTTTCGTGTCGTGTCGTTTGTATTAAAATTTGTTTTAAAAGCTACTTCTTGTCTTATTCCTAAGATCAGAAGTGAGATTCTTCTTTCGTCCACTTAATTAGTTGTGTTGTTTTGAAATTATCGGTGAGTTCAGATTTTGTTTTTGTTGTTGTTGTGCAGTTTTATGTGGTTATTAGTTTTATTTTAGTTTTATGTTGTTGTTTAGTGGTATTATTTTCGTTATGTCGAATCGTGAGCGTGATTATAGTGTGAATCGCCGGGATAGGTATAGTCCTGGGCACGGTAGTCGCCACAGTGAGCGTCGCGAGCGACCGCCAGACGAAAATTTTAGGTTATGGCTCGAAATGCAGGCAATGCTTACTCGTCTTAAGGCATTAGAAGATGCGTCTCGGACTTCACCTAGGCCGGGGCGTTCGGGTGTTTGTGATACGAGAGTGTCGGAGGGAAACCCAAGCCGTGTTGAGTCGCTATCTCGAGTTGAGCATGTTTCGCGTACACCTAAGCGCAATACCCTGCGATCGCCGGTTCAAGCAGATTCGCGTGATGCGCGTCGCTCATGTATGAACACGGAGGTTAGTGTCTCGACGCTTAATATAGTGCCGCGACCGAGAGATAAGTTATTGTCGCCTACGACTTAATCACAGACAACGTCCATGCACTCGGTCTCTATCACCACCACGTGGTTCGGAACCCACTCGTAGCAGCGTCCCAGAGCATTTCACAGTCGTGTTTGCCTGAATGAACATTTTTACATTTCCAATTTTGACTCAAATTTACATATTTTCGATAATTGGTGTGCTGAGGTAGACCGTGCAGAATCTTTAAATAATTGGAGTGATTTTGAGTACCTCGTTTGTGTGTTTTACTTTTGTATAGTGTCGACAGTGTTCCTGTAAGCAAAATTTATTTGTATTTTGGTATCGGTTGCTTTTAAAAAGTAAGTACCACGTGCTTGTTGTTTTGTTTTTGTGTGCGCCCTAAAGTATAAAACCGTTAGTTAATATCTAAATGGTGATTAGTTCAGTATCACTGGTGACTAAAGTAAATAGAGCACACACCACGCAATGATTCGCATAGTTGTCACGATGATAAGTGTGGAGATTATTGCCGTGATACACGAAGTAGATCTAGGCGTCGCAACAGACCGGATAGTTTTAAAAGTTCACGTAAACTTGTTCGTTCGCGGTCAGATTGTCGAAAACAGGACGATCCGTTTACGGTCTTTGAGCGGTAGCAGTTATAATAAGTGCGAACGTGATTGCAATGCCTTCTAAGGCACAAGAAAATCTACACCGTTGTACATTGCATATTATCATGATTAGTTTAGGAATTATCGAAAGTAATTTTTGATCTGTAAAATGAACTAAAAATGTTCGGCTACTCGGGCAATTGTTGAAGTGATCAGTCGATATTTCTAGTCGTTCGTTTTGTTTAGATTTGTTCTAATCACTATTGTGTTTTAACCGTTGCCGAGTGTATTAACTGTGAGCGCAGTCTACGAAGTGTACATAAATGTGTTTTGTTTTGGTAAAATTTTGTGTTGTGTGATTTACGTAAGTAGATACAATTTTATTGTTTTGTATGTGAAATACCGCAATGTATTTCACGTGGCCGATCAAGTCTTTCTTGAAAGGTGGATCCCATATCAGGGCGTAAAACCATTTACTTAGTTTGTCGCACGGTAGTTTGCGATAGTCCAGTGAAACAGTGAAAGCCTCCTAGTCTAACCGATTCGTCATGTTAAACAAAAAGGTAGTTTGCGATGTGTGTTACGAATTACGAACTAAGCTCGATCAGTAGACGTCGTAGTGTTGATAGCTGTCGCCAGCGCCGCTCAGTATCGTGTGCATTGCATGATAGCCATGGTATATAGCTGTAGGTATTGACCACCGCTGAGGAATGTAACCTCAAACGGTTGACATCACGGTGTTGTATAAAATGTCATGCCGTTGTTTTGCGCCTAATGGTAGTGAGAGGATTGAGTGAGGAGCTGAAAAGCCTATGCTACAAGGTATTGACAAAGCTTACTAAGTAACACTTGATAGTCTTATAATTTTTTCAATTTAATAATCAATGTGTTATTTGCATTCTACAATGTAAATGAGTTATTTAAAACCTAGTAGGTGTAATAACAGTGCACGTTCTCAAGCTACTTCTTAGCAGCAGAGTTATCAACATAAGTTTGAAGTCATCCTCTGAAGTTTGACTGCACGTGTGGCGCAGTGGTTAAGATCATCGCGTTGTCATTCAATGACCCGGGTTCGATTCCCGTAAATTGCGTAAACTATTTGTGTTAACCAGGAGTGTTCTGAGTGTGGATGTACTTTGTGTCGGACGATTATATGTTTCGTCATATGTAATGATGTTATGTAAAAGACTTGGTCATATTAAAGGACAAAGGTTACACCAAAGTGAGATCAGTCATGTTAGCAATCTCAAATCAAGTGAGTTATTGTCAGGTGTAGCCGAGTCGGAGAAAGGTGGTTTAGTACACATTTTTCCGCCACAAAAAGTCTGACGGAAATGACAAATTTTTAGTCTCCGTCTCAATTATCTCATAGAAGTTATTTTTATAATTATCGATGGTATTCCTTTGAAATATACCGAGCGTTAATGTGATCTAATGTGTGTTGCGCGTTAGTGCATTGTTTTCAGGATTTTGTTTTAGAAAGACTCTAATGATGCCACATGCTGATGATTTTGATGTTGTACCAATTGGATGGACAAGAATGACCCAGGCAGCGAACGAAGTAATTGAATCGCCTCAGAATGGTAGTTTGGATGCAATTAGCTACGTAAGACAATGATTTTTGTATTTCTTATACAATTCGGTAAGTTAAGAACCCCGGTGGTTCTGATGTAACATGAAGGGACCTCTGTTGAGTCTTTCAGGTTTTTACGTAGAAATACGTTTCGTATAATTGTTACATGTTACATCCAATAACGTGTATAAGTAAAAAAAAAAAAAAACTGTCGCCTTTATTTTGAATAAGGCTAATTAAAAGAGTTCACGTTTGGTGATCGTTTGGTGATGTTCTCTTTGTAATTAAATTCTCTTAGTCCACAGGATATGCGTGGATCCAAGAAGGTGTTAAGCAAACTATGGGCGCAGACTGCGGCCAGTACATGGCTTGCGTGGCAAGGTTTGTCAAGCGAGTGGTGTTGGAGAGAAAAGGCGAGTGTGTCACTTGCTGTTTGGAGCAGGCTGTTGGCGTGACCCAGTGGCTACCTTCGGGGCTGGGGCCCTGAGGCGCCTGGTCTGGCGGGCGTGTGCGTGCGCGCGTGTCCGGCTGCTATGGGAGTTTAAACGCAGTTAAGTACATGATCCCGTGGCGTGGTGAGTGGACTCCCGATGTGTGTGGAGTCACTTTCCATGGTGTGTGACTTTAATTATTTAGGCACTTTGATATTTTGCTTAAACTAATTTTGTAAAGTTTTTGTGGACATGCTTGTGTGCCGAGCATTGTGTGTTGTTTTGAGAATTACAAATTGATTTCATGATTCTCTATTTGTGCAAAGTGTTTTTCGCAAAGGGCAAACACATTAAGGGAAGTTCTATCTTGCGGTTGGGATAGTCTCTGTCTTGGAGGTCCTTGTACTCGGATATGCTATCCTGGCTGACGGATACACTTCAAGTAAGGTAGGGTTTCATGTTATTGGATGCTGTCTTGGAGTGCGCTCGGGCATGCGATCCTAGTATATGGGACATGCCTGGTGTGGTTTTGTGTCCCTTCCTTTATGCTCGAACGTGTGGTCCTGGAGCTGTGTTACACGTAGGGTCATGCCACGGGTTGGCCGCTGACGAGACGTGGTGCTGTGTGTTACACGTAGGGTCATGCCACGGGTTGGCCTCTGACGAGACGTGGTGTGAGATATGTTTGTGTTAAATATTGACTGTGTTTTATTGATAATTTGGGTTGAAATACGCTTTTATCTGGAACTGATTAACACACGCAAAGTTATGTCTCACGTAAGTGCGCGTAGATCTCTAGCGAGTCGTGAGGGGGCACTCTCTCGACGGGAACTGCCCCGAGTGAACGTACAGATATCAGTTTATTTTATACTCTTGTGGTTAGGGTGAGTTAGGATACGCTTTTATCTGGGACTGATTAACACACGCAAAGTTATGTCTCACGTAAGTGCGCGTAGATCTCTAGCGAGTCGTGAGGTGGCACTCCCCCGACGGGAACTGCCCCGGGTGAACGGTACAGATATCAGTTTATTTTATACTCTTGTAGTAAGGCTGAGTTAGGTGTGCTAAGCCTACATATGTGTCGAATTGTTGTTTGATTTTGGTGCGACACAAAAGTGGTGTTTGAAGCTATCTCTTATCATTTATGGACATGTTTTTGTGCTGTAGTTTTGTTTCATTACAGAGTCTGAGAATGAAACCGAGAGGTCTACCACTCGGAGTGTCACCCAGCCTTCAGGAGTCGAGATGTCCGATGAAATTGATGAGCCACAACCCAGCACGTCCGCATCACGTGTTGCTGAAAGTTCGAGGATGTCGTTGCCAAGCCTGAAGACTGATCGCCAGAGTTTAAAGATGGAGCCCGTGGCCGGCCTCCTGTCAGGAAGGGCCGTGTGGAACTGGAAACTAGCGGAGTGGGGATTTTTTATAAAAAGGCGATGCCTCGCCGGCATCGCTCTCTTTTGGCGTCCAACCTTGTCGAGGCCGTTACTCTGCCCGATTGCAGTTTGAGTTGTTAAAAGCCTTTATTATAATTGTTAGCCCGGTTTAGTTCTTGTGATTTTACTTCCGTAGTTCGTTTTTGTTGAATAATAAATTTTGTTTGATAATTCATTAGTGAGTATCGTTTCGTGTCGTGTCGTTTGTATTAAAATTTGTTTTAAAAGCTACTTCTTGTCTTATTCCTAAGAATATGGTATTTTAATTTATGGTTCATTTTATGGTAAGCAAGCTGTGCCCCACGGTGTTACCCGCGTTAAATTTTATAAATTGTCTTTGCTATAAACCTCACAGAGCCCGAGACCTTTCCAACGAATGCAAAACCGTGGAAATCGGTTCGTGCGTTCTGGATTTATATCGTCAGGAAGGAAAACCCGACTTATTTTTATATAGTAGACTAGCTGTGCCCCGCGGTGTTACCCGCGTTAAATTTTATAAATTTTCTTTGCTATAAACCTCACGGAGTCCGAGACCTTTCCAACGAATGCAAAACCGTGGATATCGGTTCGTGCGTTCTGGAGTTATAGCGTCAGGAAGGAAAACCCGACTTATTTTTATATAGTAGATTATACTTTACTCGCAATTAATAATTTTGTTATGTTACACCCGTTTTTTTCGTGTATTGATAGTTTTCTGTTCACTTTATTTCGACTAAGAACGTACTCAGTGATAAGTCCTGTAGCACCTGATTTAGATCCTTTGGTCTTGTATTCTTTTCTATAATGAGCAAGCGAATCTAATCCTGGCCGTATTGGCATCCAGTTTTCACTTCTTAATATCTGTAAGGAAACAAAAATAATTAGAATAATGTAAACAGTATCAACCAACGATATTATTGCAAAAATATGTTTCATGAAGATTTTAAATAGTAACAATTAAAACTTATGATCTTAGAATTATAAAATTATATAACTTTGAATGCGATCTTTTCTGATTCTTATACAGGTATATTACTCGTATACATTTAAAGGTTCTGTTCAAAATATGTACAACAATATAGTGGTACAACTTCATTTGTAGACGTAGATACTTAAATCTGCATAAAGAAAAATCGATTTTAATTTAAGAATAGCTTTAAACATTGGCTATGAAACTACACTATTGAAATTGAAATGTCTTTGAAGATTTCATTCAAATTAAAAAAAACTCTTTATCGTTTTAATAAGTGTTTGTCATTTTAATAAGAAGGACTCAGTTTCTTACTAACTAAGCTTTATTTTATTTAATATCTTTTACTAACATAGTTGAACTGTCCAGTTTTTCGCTCGCTGCAAACTTCGAATTGTACTCGGCGGGTATTATTTTTTATTCTTTACTAATATATTATTAAAAAATAAGAAAATCATCTATTATTATACATCGACTATCTAGAAGGTCAACCAATTCTAAAACAAAGGATAAGCCTCATATTAACCCTAAATATTAAATTTACAATTACCACATCCTGTACATTCAATACACCTATGTTCCGGCACTGGACAATCCTACACTCTACAGGTGGTCGTGTTCCTGGGCTTGGTTTAAGCTTGTGCCCTCCACCCACATTATACTTTAATTATTATTACTCACACTAGTTATTAAGATGTATTACTAACAAGTAATATGGACTGTGTCTGAATTAAATGATTTATTATTGTTATTATTATTAATACTATGACGACACGTATATTGTATATCATAGTCAAGATAATTTACAACTGTTGAATGAAAATTGTTCTTGCAATAGTTGCAAAAACATTTAAAACATTACCTGCTAAGGCTAAATTCAAACTTATTTCAAAAATTATAATAAGTAAATCAAAAGCAGTATGTTGATTGAATACTGCAACTGATTGCAGATATGACATTAATAATATAGGAAGATCTGTAATAATTACAACATATCCAGATGTAAACATCATGTTTTCAGACACGTGTTTACAAAGTAATTAATTAATTAATTTATAAATACTATTGTAACATCTTATTTATACAACGCAGCAAATTATAAATGGCATTACTAAGCATCATAAAGCCAATTACAGGTCCTCGGTTGTAAGAAGCAAATTAATTTATGAATGAACAGCGATTATAACGATTAGGTACATTGTAAAATCATCAATATAAGTGTTTTATAAATGTTTCATAAAGCAACTAGGATCGCGGTCAGTCCATAGGTGGGTGACCGGCAAAGTTGTTTAATATCTGAGCGTTCTGTGCTTCGGAGGGCACGTTAAGCTGTCGGTCGCATGTCAGAGGCCTAGTGGGCGGCTTGAACAACTCTGACACTGGTGTAACTATACTCCACACGATAAGTAAGTAGTAAATACATGACAACTGGGACTGATGTCTTAATGTGCTCTGTGAGTTACGAAAGGTATCGACCATCTACCTCTAGATCCCAAAAGAAATCTTCGTTTTAAGACAAATATCTGTATAGTGTGAGAATCACGGTTAAAGATTCTTTATTTCGATGACGAGAATCAAACTCCTGACCTCCATAAGGCAAATACTTTCCTTTCCTTTACTTCAAGGCCTTTTCCTTGGTGAGCATGCTCTGAGCACATCTATTTTAATATAATCATGATGATGAGGTTAAGAAGTAAATACTAGGCAATACAAAACATAGATGATAGTGTCGTTTCCACACTTATTCGAATCTTATCATGTTTACGTGTAATTGGTAAACAAACAAATAATAACAACGAGATAATAATATGTGACTTTCAGTTAGTGGATGTTTACATCAATGTGCATGTTATAATATTTGTGTTTTGTGATCATCATAATAACGAATGATTAACGGGTCATACACCGAGTGTGTAAAAAAAGGGTGTTAGACAGGGATGTGTAGCGTTACCGTGGTTGTTTAACCTATTCCTGGATAGCTGTTTAAAAGATTTGAAAGAAAGTGAATGCGGTGTAAGGATGAATGAGTTACTCATCAAATGTCTGCTTTACGCTGATGATCAAGTTTCACTTGCATCATCGGCGGGCGAGTTGCAGGTGATGGTAACAAGTATGCATGAATTTTTTGAAAGGAAAGGGATGAAAATGAATGTAGGTAAGACGAAAGTAATGGTATTTGAGAGGGATGAATACACGACAGCGTGTGATATTGTGATTGGAGTAGAGAAAGTCGAACAGGTGAATGAGTTTGTATATACGGGAACTTTGTTTACGAGAGATGGGAAATATGAAAAAGATATAGTTAGAAGAGTAAATGCGGGGAATAGAGTGTATGGGGCACTACACGCCTTTATGAGTAGCCGGCAATTATCAAAGAAGGCTCGACTAGCCGTGCACGATGGAGTTTTAGTGCCAACTTTAATGTATGGAAGTGAAAGTTGGGTATGGCAGGAAAAGAATGAAAGTAAAATAAATGCAGTGGAAATGAGAGCTCTGAGAAGTATGTGTGGTGTGACTTTGAGAGACAGAATTCGAAATACTGATGTAAGAGAGTGTTGCGGTGTGAAGAGTATGTAGTCACAAAGATTGAAAAAGGCATGCTGAGATGGTTTGGCCATTTAGAAAGGATGAATGAAAGAAGATTGACAAAATAAGTATACCTGGCCTGTGTGAATGGGACAACCGGAAGGGGAAGACCACGTCGAACAATCTCTGACCAAATTGGAGATGTTCTCAAGAAAGGGCAGGTCAGAAGTACCCTAAACCGGCGAGCATGTATGAAGAATATAATGACAGTAATCGAGGCAAAAGAAGTATGCAAAGATCGTGACAAATGGAAATCCGTTGTCTCTGCCTACCCCTCTCCTATGTATGTATAATAACGAAAGAAATCTATTAGTACTGGACAAAGAATATCCACCATGGAATTATGTTTATCATTTGGGCGCAAATACCATAATAGCTACGCTGACAGACGGGTTCCCAATAGGTAATAGTATGCCGCTCGTAGTAAATGCTGTTGCTCGTTCTGTGGTACATATTGTACATCCATTTTGGCGGCCCCACTTATTTTTTTTTAATTCTTTACTCTATCCTCTGGACCATGGTGTTTCGATTCATACCAATTAATGCCGTAATTTGCAGGATGGCATTTATTTCAACTATTGAATGCGCGGGGACTATAGTCCCCGGGATGTACGACCGTCTACCTGTCGCGGGGCAATATGTACCCGTGGACGTGTTAGTCGTGAAACGTCCCACACGGGATGACATCAGGTGGTGATATACGGTAGGTATATAATGCCTTATTTGAATTTAACCCCGTGTTTTTATATTTCTAGCCTTATTCAGCACTTTTAGTAAATAAATATTATAATATTATTATCACTTTTGCTATTTAGACTAAAGTTAACTGGACGGACTGACTGTTGTTTCTCTAGGTTAGGTAGTCAACCTAACCTAGAATATGAATAGTTTTAAATTTGGAATGTAGATAAGATATATATATTATCTACATTATAAATGTAAATCTATTCCGTTGTGCCATTTTGACTTAATTAAGCACCAAACATTTTCACAGTAATAATATTAGTAATTTGTAGCATTTATGCTAATCGGTGATTTCTTTAGGGCGCAACTGCAGGTAGTGCACAAGAAAAAAAACTGCAAAAATTACGAAAATATTCACCACCTGTTATTGTTTCAGAACTTCGGATATTAGGGGGCACGGCATAAATAATCTTGGCTGTGCGGCTGACGGCAATGAATCCCCATCCCATCCTGTCAAAGGGGGGAGCATCGTAATCGTCTCGAGGGAATATATACCAGAGTACGGGCAGCAACATCTCTCTGTGTTCTATAACCATCATACTGCGCTCACCAACTCATCTGCCAAGCGTTGCAATTGTGGGACTTACCCCCGAATGATAGACAGATTTATTGTAAACTATTTTTTGCCTTGTTTATTCAAATTGTGTCCCACCTGCCAAAGGAATGCATAGTAGTAAGGTTGCGATATCTATTGCTTTTCCCGATCAATCGTTATATTTAATCGTACTCACCAAAGAAGCACTTTCAGCATCACCTAATAATATCAAAGGCGGTTGCCCAAATATTCCATCTAAGCGAAATATGGGGCCATACTTTTCCATCATCTTTTGTGGCCAATCGACCTCTTTCATTGCTAACATATCTCCTGAAATAATGAAAAAAACATTGCATTACCTACCAAAACTCTATTTTGAGGATTCTGAACCCAAATGATACAAAGTAACTTTAATGGCTCGGTTCATGCGACTCATTCCGTCAAACCGCCCGTTTGTCAAATTTGAGATTATTTCTTTCCATTTGCTGTAATGTGAGGTTGAGTGTCAGAGAGTCATCATTTTATATCCTGTAAATAAAATACTTACACCTCTAAAACAAATTTTCTATTTTTATGACAACAATCTGTAAAAAGGCATCGTTTTGATTCTCCGAAATTTATAAGGCAAAACATTTGTAATAAATAAGATGTTTACGTATTTTAGGAAGAATAAAACAATGTTTTATTACGTAGCGCAATGGTTAAGACCATCGCCATGCCACTTTACCCATAAGTATGAACTTAAGTTTTTCTAATCCTTGATGTACTTTGTATCCGTCAATTAAATGTTTTTAAACCACAGTCATTAAGCCACGTCAGAGACCTACGGCGCCGCGGATTATAGAGCTTGTAATGTAAATCATAATACTATGCAATAAGTGGCCCTTACGAATTCACTCAGTATACAAGCAAACAATCCAAGGTTTCAGCTAACTATGAAGCGCGCGTGTCATTTATAGACTAGAAAGAAGCTTTAAAAATAATGAAATCGCTCTTCTGTAAAATTTTGCACAAGTACTACGTAAAAAAAAATATTATTTGATCCTTGTTAGAACTCACCCCCGGGAAGTAAATGATGTAACTGTCCAATTATAGGCAAGGAGGATGGACCAGGGATTTCTCTCCATGATTTCAAGGTTTGATTTGTACTTGTTTGCTCTACGGTGTTTGAGATGGATATTGTCCTTAAAATATAATTTCATTCTTAAAAGAATATACAATTTTAAAACGTTGTTAATAG
This sequence comes from Pseudoips prasinana, assembly GCA_951640165.1. Classification (NCBI taxonomy): domain Eukaryota; kingdom Metazoa; phylum Arthropoda; class Insecta; order Lepidoptera; family Nolidae; genus Pseudoips; species Pseudoips prasinana. The sequence continues at coordinate 16,333,610 of OX621239.1, forward strand.
TTAGAAATTGTTCTACGCAGACGTAAGTATATAGACAAGAAAAATGTAAATACTAAAATTACATTTTTACTGAGTTTTTCAGAGTACTGCCTTAAATTATAAATTAAAAGTATTTCGATATTAATGGTTACTTCAAATATGATTAGTAAAATCACATTTTACTAGAAGCAGATAACTCAAATTTTATTGTTAAATTGTTGTTGTACCTATGAATTAATTTGATTTAGAAGATACTACTTCGAATAGGCAGTTAACAAAGAATTTTATGTTGATTTACCAAACAATATTGCTAAGACGCTTGCTTACCTTATAATCTCCTTATTCAGCGAAACTAAACTAAACATAGGCTTTAATCTATTAATCTCCATGTTTGTATATTTGCTTGCAAAATACTTTTAAACTCTTTTAAATTATAAAATAAAAACAGCACTTATGATGCCATTACTTTACAACACATATTCAAGTCATCATGATTCGAACGTTCACGAGTGATAACTAGCTCAGTTAGTGGCGAGTCTATTTAGATAAATTGACCTAACTCAGTTGCATTTATATATGAACAGCGCTGCAATCATTCAATTGGCATACACAGTGTTCAGTAAATATCAACCTTATCTATTTGTAGTAGTGTGTATTTTACCTTTTACAACTTCTACGTGTGATCTGACGTGACTAATGCGTATAAAACCTATATTTTATATGGATTTACTCACAATTCAAGTATTATACTCTTTGAACACATACATACCTACACAGTAATACCATACATTTTTATTATATCGGATAAAGAGCATGTTTATCGCATACAAGACGTGTGAAAACACCGACAATGCTAAAATGTTTCGTATGCTTTCATTACTCTCCTTAAAATGAACTTGATATTATGTCAGTGAAGAGCAATGCACTCATCGTTAAGCACTGACCTGATATCGAGTTTCAACATCGAGGGAAGAGCAGTGTTCTCGACATTCAAACGCCCAGTTGACTATTCTGTTGAACTGAAGTCGAGCATTCCACTAGGGATTGCTCTTCAGCTAAATAATTCTGCCAATCTTTTGGGCACATAGTCCATGAGTTTTGAGGATTCGTTGAAGCACAATTTTTTGACCTTGATTTTTTTTTTTTTTTGTATTTCATTTAATTGTTAATTTATGTAAGTAATATTTAAATGTTAGCTTAGTTTAGACTATTTCATTTATTTGGTCAATTTTATTCATCTTATCAAACTCAGTATATCAAGCTGACTGACGAACAAAGCAGGTTAGCAAATAAAGCAAAGAGTTTTAATATTTACGATTAGTTATTCATTATAATATTGCTTACTACAATTTATATTTCAGAAGAGAGGCTGACAAGAGAACGTGTAGTAGAATAAGTGAGTCCTAGTTTCAGAGATAACAAATTAGAATTTAATTTGTGCATTAACTCATTGAAAATGTGACTAACTCGAGTGCCGACTTTTGAGCACTCAGAAATATTAATTTCTTCATTAAGAAGCTAACAACAGACAATGTTTTTTCAACTTCATTAAGTTTTTATACAGAATATATTTATTATATTTAACCAAAATAGATAATTTTGTGTGCGTGCTACCTCAAACGGGCAGAAAGAGTTTTAATATTTACGATTAGTTATTCATTATGATATTGCTTACTACAATTTATATTTCAGAATAGAGGCTGACAAGAGAACGTGTAGTAGAATAAGTGAGTCCTAGTCTCAGAGATAACAAATTAGAATTTAATTTGTGCATTAACTCATTGAAAATGTGACTAACTCGAGTGCCGACTTTTGAGCACTCAGAAATATTAATTTCTTCATTAAGAAGCTAACAACAGACAATGTTTTTTCAACTTCATTAAGTTTTTATACAGAATATATTTATTATATTTAACCAAAATAGATAATTTTGTGTGCGTGCTACCTCAAACGGGCAGAATTGGTTTTCTCAGACGATCAAAGTGAGTGTTGTCAACATCCTCATGTGTCGGAAACAAAGTATTGTAACGTCTTGCTTGAAAATCTCATTCCATCTCGATTCAATTATATTTAACGGTGTAAAAGAAAACAACATCAGAAAAATATCGAAATAATATAATATTAAGAGTTATCAACATAATTATTCTGCTGATAGTCTTTCACTTACTTATTAACAGATTACCCTTTATTGTATGAAACAAACAATGCCTTAGAAAGCTTTTGTTACGCAAATTCGAAGATAATGATATAAAACAAAGCGTTCCAGATTGTCTCTATTAATTTTGTAAGCTTAATGTTGTATGCTTATTGATGCAAATTTGCACAAATTACCCGTTAATTAATTTAACTCATGAAATGTACAGCTGGGTATATAAATGTGCGTGAAATGTACAAAATGTATCAAATTAAGGCAGCACATTGCGCCCCTTGATGTAGGTGTACTAACCACTTCAAAACACAAGGTGCAGTTATCTTGCATACGATTCTCATAAGAGTTAAGAGTAAGTAAGCCTTTAATGACATGTGCCTCATATTTTTAGTAATTAAAATGTTTTAGGAAAAGATTTCTTATTTATTTTAATACAAATAAAATAAATGAGATATTTATGGTTATAGTATAATATAAAACCGGCCAAGTGCGAGTCGGACTCGCACATGACGGGTTCCGTAGCAGCAAGTATTTCAGTTGATTAAATGAAAGCAAATTGCGGTTTATGACGTATTAAAAAACAACAACTTGCTAGATCTCGTTCAAACCAATTTTCGTTGTTAGTTTCTATGGTAATGTACATCATATATTTTTTTTAGTTTTATCATTCTCGTATTTTAGAAGTTAGAGGGGGGGGAAGTGGAGCTTTGGAAGTGTCTCTCACGCAAACTATTCAGTATAGAAAAAAATGATATTAGAAACCTCAATATCATTTTTGAAGGCCTGTCCATAGACACCCCGGTTCACAGAATACATCTACTTACCAAGTTTCAGTAGTACAACTCTTATAGTTTCGGAAAAAAGTGGCTGTGACATACGGACGGACAGACAGACAGACATGACGAATCTATAAGGGTTCCGTTTTTTTCCATTTCGCTACGGAACCCTAAAAATGACAATGATGATGGGTGATATCTGTCAATTATTGCTCCGTACTCGTAACACCCTCAGATTTGACCTTCAGACCACCTGCTCCTCAGCTTGTGGGCCGCTCCACCTTTCCGCGACTATGTGGACTTAAACTACACTCTTGGAGTAGGGCAGACAAGTTTGTGTGAAGTCTGTTTTGCAGCGATTCATTTTGGTCACTAAATTTAGTAGCAGTGTGTCACTATTATTATTAATTTAACTAAAATTTATCCAGATCTTATAACGTACTACAAAATTAAGTTCCTTTTAGGGCCAGCGCAGACAAAGAGGAGCGCAGCGGAGAGGATTTTATTAAGGCACTAGAAAATCAATTTTAAAATTATTTAAATAAAGTGCATGTAAGCTTGAACATTATAATGCGCGAGACTGCGCAAGCATTTTGTCAGGTTCAAGCATATATGCACTTCTTCCTATAGCTCTCAAGTTGATTTTCTAGTGCCTTAATAAAATCCTCTCCGCTGCGCTCCTCTCTGACTGCGCTGACCCTTACCCAGTGCAAAAACAATTAAAAAGTTCAGCGACACAATTCCAGATACAATCTGCCGTAAATTGCCACACGTAACGCCAATCCCTACTTGTATCAAAACAAATGATGATGATGATGCAGTTCTACTATACCATGGTAGTGCAAGGGCTTCCTCTCACAATAAGAGGGTATTGGGTTGTTGTAGAGTAAGTATACAATGATTATTTTAGTCATTGTGAGACTGTGCCGCTAAAGCACACATTCTAGACACAATAGTTAAACTGCCCCATTTTGCCGGCCATAACGCCAGGTTATTTAGTTTTATCAAAACAAATAAACGGTATAAATAAAAAAATATTTTTATTAATATAATTAAGATTATTATAAAAACCGTAACATTAATTCAATTCATTGACAATGATTATATATTTTATTATGCTATCTACCCAGTCTTTTTTATATGCCATAACTCTATGGAAAAAATACAGATAACCCTATAATATGTGGTTCAACAATGCATAGTTTCGTAAATATCATTAATTTATTTGGGTCGAAAAATGTCAGCCCTATGACGAATCTTTACTTTTAAGACGTTTTCAAACTTCGCAGTACCTAGTGTAGTCAAGTTTGTAGGGGGATGGTACTGCACTGCTTGCAAATATACACTATATTTTGTTCTTTTTATATTCATTCATATTTAAAGCTCACCTTAAGAGTTATGGAATATTAAAATTGTTAAGAATATTTAATTTTTCTTAACATCTTTAAAAGTAAAGTTGAATGGTCCTTTGATATAATTGAGAGATGCTGGTGTCACTTTCGGGGGACCTCCAGACCATTCGACTTCAAAGTTTTCAATGAGTCGTGCTAAAAACGTTTCCATCTCCAATTCAGCTATCCGACGACCTGGAAATATAATAATATAAAACTCAAAAGTTCTGTCCGTTATCAAACGAGAAGATCAAAGCTGCCTTATTAAGACGATTGGGATGTAACTGATGACCAAGTGAGGGGCTGACAACGTCGTTAATTGGCTTTATCAGAAGGAGGAAGAAGAGTTAGAGAGAAGAAGGTTTTAGCCAAAACTGTTTCCCAGAGGGGTAGGCAGATACAACCTCCATTTGTCACGACCCGTACACACCTTTTTTGCTTTGTTTAACAATCTATTTGTTTTACCTTATTTAAAAATAAGAACTATTAATATATATACTCATTGATGCAAAAATACGGTTCTATACTTTTCTTGGTAAAAAAACGAAATATAAAAAAAGAAAAAAATTGAATCACACCAAAATAGCACTGAATAAAAATTAAGTCCAAATTTCCTCAATTATTTTATGTTTTGTTTAATTTCACCCTGGTTATAAACTTCTTTTGATAGTTTTCTATTCACTCTGTATTGAACCGAGTTTTAGTGGCTAACATCCAATTTTGTTTTTTGCAACGATCTTGTCCAAAATTTTTATTTTTTTAACTCTCTTTTTATTTGGGGGTTTTTATCTAAACAGATATGCCAACCCCATCGTGCCTTTTACAGTCCAAAATTCTTTAATAGATGTATATTGAAGAGATGGTTGTGAAACGCTAAAATTAGGTGTCATCTACCTCGGAATTCTTAGATCCTGCTAGGCCAAACACTGTAGTTTCACCAACTAGCTGTTTGATCCCCGCACAAGATAAATATTTGTTTTGATGAACATCGTAGTAAATAAATAAATAATAATTAATATTTTTGTCTCTGTCTTGGTCAGGGTTCGATTTTCAGCATATTGTCTGCATATATTTACATATAAGTATTTTTATCCGCTGACTAGTATCCATAGTACAAGCTTTACTTAGTTTGGCTTAGATGGCGCTGTGTGATATGTCCCAGATATTTATTGCATGAATGTAAAAAAAATCTCTACAGAGTCAGTTCCAAATTCAATACCACTATAATCCCGTGTTTGTGTATTCAGTACAAGTCTATGAATGATTATACGTTTGAGTACATTAGGCATATTTTACAACACAACACAAATTCGTTGCCGGATACAAGACAGTTAAAGCGATTCCCCGGGACATGCCTGAGCCTCACCGCTCAGTGTAATTTCATTGTGAGCCACTGTTGATGCTAGGTTACAGGAGTTGCAGTTGTGGGTAAGAGGGAGGGACTAGTTCCAATATATAAAAAAATCATAATTTACATCGTAAAGATATAAAATATTTGGTTAGTGAAACATCGATTCACTAGGAAAAAGATGTTTAAGTTTCATTTCATGTCGCTCACCTATACAGCTTCGTGCTCCAAACCCAAAAGGTACGTGAGCAAACGGGTGTGCATTACCGTAGTGCAATGGATCACTTTTATCTGTAGTCCATCGTTCCGGAATAAACTCTTGTGGTCTAGGATAGTACTCAGCCATCAATGACATAACTTGGTGAGCAAAAGCGACGTGCATCTGAAATTTTAATAAACATATTACATTTCTTTTAAAAAGTAAACATTTTACTTGAGAGAGAGAGAGAGAAAGTTAAATATTTCTTTCTTAATAAATACTCCTTCTATTTTTTCTAAGTGCTGAATGGCTGACTCATTTTGATATTGCACGCGACCTTACAAGTATTTTAACAAGTTTAGTTATTTGTATTTTCATGTGTATTGCATGTACATAAAAACATGGGTAGAGAAACATTTTTCGAGTGACGTTATATTATAAGTTACAATTTAATTTGTCGAGCCAAGTTTTTAAATCAGCAATATTTTTTTTCTTAGGACCGCATTGTAAAACTTTTTTGCGATTTCAGTAAGAATCTCTAATTAAAAAATGTTGAAAAATTATTTTGGGTGAGGATTAATTATTTCACTTACGTCTTTAGGTATTCTGTAGCCCAAAATATTATATTCTTTTGTAGTCAATCGTATGTTTGCTGACACAATTGGCATCATCCTTACAGATTCTTTTATACAAGCCTTGACGTACGGTTTTTTATCAGTCTTACTCATTATTTCTTCTCGAAGCTTTCTTTGCTTGTCTGGATTTTTCGCCAACAGGTAAAGGGTAGATATCATTGTATACGCAACCTGAAAAACGATAATTTTACATGGTTTAAGAACAGAATAATACTTAATGAGTGTTGCTTGCCGTGACTTGACAATTAACGACTGGGGGGTATTTGATTAAGTTTATTTCGGTACAGTCAAATCAAATCAAATCAAATTGTTTATTTGCACAGTATTATCAGATTAGCCCAACTAGTTATGTAGTCATCATTAAATCAAATACCTAAAACTCAAACAATGAGTCCAAACTTGGTATAAGTAGAAAATCCCATCATGGGCTTTTAAAATCAAAATCCTCGTGAAGGCGGTACCTACAGTCAGTCATGAGGTTAAAATTTAAATAATGAGCCTAAAATTAATGCAAGTAGTAGCAAGATCCGTTACGGGAGTATCCTTAAGTTTTGTTTATTAATTCAATACTGATTAATTATAAATGATAAACTTTTAAACACTTAATTGCTTTACATTTCCTTTGTAGCTTTCCTATGAAGCTGAGCAGCAAAGAAACAGACAAATCAAAAGAAAAACCTTCCAAAATTGGTGATTTGTTTGCAGTGATACATAAATAGGTACCACAGTTGAGTCACAGTTTAAATATGGACACTACGGAAACTAAGCCTTGTTGATAAAATAACTACCTTCGTTCTATTGAAGCAATAGGGTTGTAACTTTAATGTTTATGATATTGTTTCTTTTTCTTATTGCAACATTTTTGTTTTGAAAATCAGTAGGAAGTTTATAATACGATAACTACGGTTATGATAAAGCCGAGTTAAAACCGCTGTATAAGTAGTACTAAGATTGTGGTGTTTTTAAAAAAATCGCGCATTAAAACTTTATTGTGACCACCCCTCTAGACAAGAGTGCACTTTTGACAGTGCCTCGACTACCGCTTAAGGGTCTTATTGATGGGCATGTTAGTGTGAGTGTGCTTTTCGAGTTTTTGTAGGTAGTTTCCGTACTGTCTATATTTTATTACTGTGGTTGTGTTGCAGAGCACGCACGCCTTTGGACTCCAGTAGTGTTAGACTGCCCGTAAATCAGATTAGGTTAGTTAAAATATTGTGCACAATAGGGATTGTGTCAGATATCTACCACATATAGCCAAAGACAGGGGTCTTTGGCTATATGTGGTAGATATCTGATCATAGACAGTATCACAGATTTATGCTATTACTATGCTCAATACTAAGGAAAAAATATTACAGAATTTTTATATATCATTACCGTATCAACTCCAGCGAATAACATATCACTAGCCATAATATAAGCAACATCTTCATTTATTTCTAGCAATTTCTCCAAAACGCCTTTTGTATTATCAGATTTGTTACCAGTTTTCTTTAATTCTTCAACGCCTTTATGAAGAAAGTGTTTGGTCAATCTGATAAAATGAAAAAATAATATAATTATTTTACTATAATTATGCATGAAATGCACCGCTTATTTGAATGTAGTTTATTACATTATTATTTTTTTAATCAGGAGATACAAATAATAACCTGGGACATTATTTACACACGGCCATCTGATCCCAAACTAAGCAGAGCTTGTATTATCGAAACCAGACAACTAGTGTACTACGTATATTACGATAAGGTAGTATACTACGTATTATAATACTTTTCTATTGTAAATACATACTTATATAGATATTTACATCCAGTCTCAGGACAAACAGACAGGTTCATGCACGCAAATATCTATCCTGGGTGGGTGGGAATCGAACCCACGACCTCATGCGTGAAAAGCATTAGCCAACCACGCCAACAGGTGATTGAATATTGCAATATACTCTAATTTATAATTGGTTTTTTTTTGAGGTGATAAGATGTTTTGAATAAGACAGAAAAAGACAGACAGAAAATGAAGAAATAGAAAGCCATCTAGATGGCTTTCTATTTCTTCATTTGTAAATAAATCTCATTGGACAATTACAATGTTGTCATCTGATCCCAAACTAGGTACAGCATGTACTATGGTAACCAGACAACTGATAAATATATTTATTTCTAAATACATACGTGTTATAGATAAATCTCACCCAGACACAGAACAAAATGATCATGCTCATCACACAAAGACTTTTCCTGGGATCAAACCCAGGTCCTCTGTCTTAGCAGTCAGAGTCACTAACCACTTAACCAAAAGGCCAGCATATATAAGGTGTTACAAAAATATCTGCCACGGCTTTAATGGGAGGTAGTATTGTGTTTATAGATTACAATAGTGAAGAGCTTTCGTACCCCGAAACAGTTATTTCAATTTGAGAAGATAAAGTAGTTAAATAAACATCGACTCTACTGCGCATAAAACCGTTCACAAATTACGCGCAATGTATCGCTTCGTCAATGAAAACAACTGCTCTCGCTTCTACTACTACTGCTTCTCTTCGGTGAATGAAAACTGAAATCACAATCTGTAATAATACGCAGGCACAAGTGTTTTAAAAGTGAATTTACTTACCAGCTACTGCATTCTTCCAAAAAACTTACGTAAATAAGATGATAAACTTCCCATCACACTTATAACAGGCTTTGGACTGTCAAGTTAGTGTAAGAATCGCACTTTATTTCTTATTATTATTAAACAATAGGTAAGTACAATTTAGATTAATATCAAATAACGATGAATTATAGTAACTTGGCGTGTTTAAAAGTTAATCATCTTATTTACAACAATTGCACCATATTCACAGTTATTTACACACTCCCTACCTACTTATCTACAAAACTGTTGCACAAGTCCACCTTCGCGTTGTACACAAATGAAGGCACGCTTACGTACATGTCTCTTAACTTTATTTAATGTGTCCGTTTCACTTTTCACTAGTCTAAATGCGCGTTTGATTCGCCTTTTTAGTTCTCCTACACTTCTAATATCATGTCCAGTTTGGCCGTACACTAGGTCCTTTACACGACCCCACAAAAAAAAGTCTAGAGGGGTTAAATCTGGCGAGCGAGGAGGCCACGGCACTGGCCCTCCTCGGCCTATCCATCTTTCACCGCCGTACCAGACACCGTTTAAAAATTCCCGTACGCTGATGGCGAAATGAGGTGGTGCTCCGTCATGTTGAAAGTGTAGCCCTCTTATCTCTTCAAGAGGAATACGTTCCAACATTCTTCTTACACGGGTTTGTAGTAAGCGCAGATACGTCTCTCCGTTCAGTCTGTCTAAGAACACTGGTCCTAGAATTCTGTTCCCCAGTATCCCAGCCCACACATTAACACTGAACCGAGTCTGAAAGTGATCAGGCCGCACTACACGAGGATTCTCCTCAGTCCAGTAATGCGCATTGTGTATGTTGAACATACCAACCCGTGTGAATGTGGACTCGTCAGTCCACAGAATATTGCGTCGTTCTTCCGTAATCCAATTACAAAACGCGAGGCGGGCCGCGTAGTCAGGTGGATGCAGTTCTTGGACTCTTGTAAAGTGGTACGGATGGAGCCCTTCCCGATTTAAAAGCCGCCACACGTAGGCGTGGCTCACTTCGAACACTCGAGCAGCATCTCTGGTGCTCGCAAGAGGATGATGTCGGAAGAAGTCCAACACTTCCTCTTCGAGTTCGGCAGAATATGGAGGCCTGCCTGCGTCAGCCGCAGGTGGGTCAAAACGGCCGTGTTCTCTAAACCTGTACACGGCATCCAGAAGGGTATGATGACTCACTCGCACACCAAACCTCTGCTGGTATAAGTTCACTGCATGCGCAGTTACAGAGTTACACTCGCGGTAGCACAATACCATTTCATGGCGTTCTTGATTAGAATACCGTGGTCTGGAAGGCATTTTTATTAAAGGCGCGCGAAATTCCGGTTATTGACCGCTCGGGCGGGGGGCGAGGTGCGACTGGCGAACGCCGCGCCGCCGCGCCGCGCCGCGCGCGCCGGGCGGTTCGGTAGCGCGTGCGACGAGCGGGGTAACCTGCGCGGGGGGCTGCGCAGTGAGAACAAAGTGGCCCGCGCGCAGCGGCATCGTTTAGCGGCAACAACTTATGAATGAAGTCTACAGAGTGGGTTTATGCATTATGAAATCAATTCAAATTTATACGTACAATTTTTTGTATGAAAAAAAATATGTCATATTATCAATAATTTAACTTTACTATTGTAATCTATAAACACAATACTGTCTCCCATTGCAGCCGTGGCAGATATTTTGGTTACACCTTATATAACGATTACTAAAAAGCTACATAAAGTTCCATCCAACAGTCTGAGTTATAATAGTTTTAATATGTTCCTAATCGTCCGTGATAACTGTAATAGGTATGTCAAATGGACTTATTGATTTCGGCTTACTCGTCAAACATAATATCTAAAGTAAAATCTAAAGAAACTACATATACACACTTATAGACAGACTGGCAAGCACACATAAAGGCTCCGTTTTGCCCTTTGGGGCGAAAAACGACGAGTGATATGATTTTATGTAAATGCAAAACTCGATTTATTTTTATACTCACTGCTCAAGTCGCTCGTACATTTTCATAGCTTTTCTATACATTGGTGTGGAAAAATATCTCCAGAAGCCTGGTTTGAAGTCCATGTCATCGGCAGTTTTAAACAGACTATGAGCGCAATTTATCAGCTCTTTCTCAGGACAGTCGTCAGGAAGGTTGGGGTCGAAGCAGTTCAGTCGACAGCCAAGAGCTACGGTACTGATAGACTCTAGAGCCCATAAGTTCATCTCCATGTCTAACGGCCGGCGAATTTTGTTGTTTTCGTCACGATCAGCTTTCATCCTTAAAATAAAAAAATAATAACTAACAATGTTTTAATACTCAAGAGTATACCGTGTATGTTGTATTTAATTTGTAATAATATAATTTGAATTATGCAAGTTTTGTGAATAAGAATAGTTAAACTCAAAATAATTATTGCAGACTAAGTGTATTAATAGATATTCTTCTGGTCATGGCGCGGTGGAACGCCATATTGATATATTTTGATGTTAACATCACAATACCCATTTGCTTACATTCTAGGTATTCTGTGACTGAAAATTCGATTACATTTAAATAAAAAGTATATGTTTTTATTAATTAGTGAGAGCTATTAAAACATTATATAGCCTAGATACCTATATTTTACGCATATAATGTCCAACGGTAATAGGTCGGAGGAAAAATAGGATTTACATAATAATGTTATTTTTGGCAACGTTAATAGATATAGTTTAACGTTAACATCTGATAACGTTAGAAGTAAGGACGGTTTTCACATTATACAGGTGCAGCAGCAAGAGTATTTGTGATTGCAAGTATTTCACTTACCTGGCAATCATATCAAGAGCAACTTCATCGAGAGCCTTACAATACAGCTTGATGGTTTTTGGCTGGAGCATAACAGGGTTTACAGTTGACCTGAAGTCTTTCCACACTTCACCATGGCTTATAAAGAAATAAAAAGTTAGTTGATGGATTCTACTCTTAAAATATAGATGATGATAGATGATAAGAGTGAGATCTTACATAAGTAGAATCGATTATTTATGAACAGCCTATGACACTCGGCAATATGATGTGACAGTGCGAGTGAATTAATGCGCCTAATCGGCATGGCTCTAAACAATCGTATACTGATCACAAGAAAATAAGCTTAAAAAATCAGAGCAAAGGTAAACTAAGCCTGCTGTCTTAACACATTGAGCGTCATAAAGGGTTTTCAAGTTGAATATATTGGCTACTGAAATAGGCGTATAGGGCTATTTGCGAATACTATAAAAGTCGCGGCATTGTAGAAATTTAAGACAAAATTGTTGTTTGTTGATCAATATGCTGAAGTTGATATTGCGGTATGTTGATATGCTATCATGGAAAAAGGCATATATTGTAACTACGTCATCGTAGATAATCTTAAAGGATCATAGTCATGATTACAATACAGTAATGAATAAAATTAAATTCTTTACTTATTATACCAAAGCTGATTATTATGTTTTTGGACACAAATGCATAAAACTTATGATTAAGTAGTTGCCCAAAAATAGGCAACGCTGTCCAGGTAGATCTCGGAAGGATTGGAACTGGGCAATACATTCTGAAGACTAAAGCAAACTTAAGCAATATTTTACAGTTACTATGTGGAAAAGTATGGGGAGAGAGAAAGTACGTTTGGAGACCATTACCCGAACGGAGAACACAATAGGATTCATAAAAAACTGAGGTATTTTTAACTCAGCAATAACAGTTGTGGCGTGTATTCGATTACCGTAAAGTTGCATTTTTTAAATAAATATCGGAAAAACATATGATTGATTTAATAAAAAAGATTTATAAATATTTAGCATAATAATAATAAGAAGAAAGACCTGCGATCATACCTATTGTTATATCCACAAATGGAGTTATTCCTAAATCCCTGAAAATCAACCTTGCAAATTTAGGACTTGATATCTGGCTGGAGAGTTACATGCAGAAGGCGGTTCTGCTGGCGAATGCCAGGATTGTGCGGAAATTTCTCTCCATGTAGCCCATATATTTTATAAGTTGTATTTGTATTAAAATACCCTTATATAATATATGTATTGTAAATAATAGTGCTAATAAACATGTGATATAATAATTATGTCCTCCCGGTGGAGATTTGGCAGTTGCAATGGAGACTTAGCCAACCGCTGCAGTTGGCTCGCATATTTATTATTATTATTATTTGAAAAAGACAACGCCCGCACTGGGGAATCTAATACCTGTGTCGCGGGGTACTTTACAAACATAGAATAGACGAACACAAATTACATCCAGACTCAGAACAACTATTTATGGGTCACATAATTAGTTGTCTGGCGTGGGACTCGAACCCACGACACGAAGAGGCGAGGCGACTGTGTTAGCCGCTGCGCCACACGTGCAGTCCTATATTATAGTGTGTGCGCAAACACAGTGGCAGTTTCTATTCCGTCACTCTCACGATCCGATGGGACGACTTGTGACATGACCGATAAGAGGTCAGGTAGAGGAACGACGGCTTTCCGTGCACTCCCAGACTTCGGGCTGATACTGAGAATTTTTTTTTCGCTATGGCCTAACGAGGCATTAAGTATATCTCCCGTATTAATATTTAACACACAAACGTACGCCTCATGCCTTATGGACAAGTGTAGCTTTGAAGCCCTATTTTTTCTCTTTCTGAACACGGTCTGAATTTTGTTTGTCAGTATTGCTCCTTGCTTAAATATCAGAATATCATCGCCCCATCTCATGTTGAGGGGGGGGGGGGGGGGTGTAGGAGCCGACCCGAAGGAATATCTACCAGAAGACGGGCAGCAGCCTCCTTGTGAGTACTAAATCCATGATACTGCGATCGCCCACCCGTCTGCGAAGCGTGGCGTATCGCCCGAGATGATTCTTCGAGGAGGCTTTTGTTCAGATGTGAACTACTTTCAGCCGTTATGATATGATGATTGTTCCTTCTTGTATTTCAGAAGGTAGACTTGTAATATAAGTTGCACCTAAACGAGTTAACGTACTCAGTGATAAGTCCAGTAGCACCTGATTCGGATCCTTTGGTCTTGTATTCTTTTCTATAATGAGCAAGCGAATAAAATCCTGGACGTATTGGCATCCAATTTTCACTTCTTAATATCTGCAAGAAAACACATTTAAAATTGAAATAGTTATACATAGATTCGGGTATTAAAGCACCTAATTGATTGTTATTTTCAAATTCCAATGATCTTAATTACGGCTTGACCAGTCGATCAGGTTATAATAAATGCCAGTCAAATTAGTTGAACAAAATGATATATAATGATATTTCGAATTATATAAATATCCTATAAAATTATCCAAAACAAACAGTCGAGAAATTACGTAAAATACATACAAAAATAAACATATCTACAGTCGAATTGATAATTCATCATCAGCGTGATATCGGCCTCAACTGGGCCTCCCCCAACTATATTGTTGCCATTTGGAGGGGATTTCTGTAATCACCGCGCTTGGTATGCCAGTTGGTGACTGCAGTTAGGTGGTAGCTAGTATTTAGCTAGCTAGTATTTATTTCTTATTTTTCTTCAACCAGTGCAGTGTGTGTTGCCAGTGATGACTTACGGAACGGAGACGTGGTCGCTCACTATGGGCCTTATCAGGCGGCTCAAGGTCACCCAAAGAACAATGGAAAGGGCTATGCTTGGAGTTTCCCTGCGAGATCGAATCAGAAATGTTGAGATCCGCAGGCGAACCAAAGTAGCCGACATAGCCGTAAGAATTGCCAAGCTGAAGTGGCAGTGGGCAGGGCACATAGCTCGTAGAGCCGACGGCCGCTGGGGCAGAAAGGTTCTCGAGTGGCGACCACGAACCGGAAGACGCAGCGTGGGGAGGCCCCCTACAAGATGGACCGATGATCTTGTGCGGGTCGCTGGAAATCGCTGGATGCGGATAGAGCAAGACCGGCAATTGTGGAGATCTTTGGGGAGGCCTTTGTACAGCAGTGGACGTCTTTCGGCTGATATTATAGTATTTATTCGCCTTTTACGACACCCACGGGATGGTATGGGGTGGTCGTTATTTTTTCTAATTCGGAAACAACACGCTAAATAATTAAAGATATTTCATTTATGAAATTATTTGGTACGGTATTAAGCGTCTGTCAATACAGCAATCTGCATTACAATCTTGATTGTCCAAATTGACTCTCTAAAGATATGCTCATGATAAAAATAATTAAAATAAAATAAATTTAAACCATAATAATCATAGACCGGTTGCCGCATTAATATCTCATCGTGTATTAATTGAACAATTGATAACAAAACTATTACGGCAAGTCAATAATGACCCTTGTAATTTCTTCGGATTCGTTTGAAATTTACAATACAAGTGTGTAATATAAATAGTGGAAGTAACTTTGACGCCGAAGGTTGTGGGTTTGATTCCCGCCCAGATAGATATTAGTGTGCATGAACATGTCTGTTTGTCTTGAGTCTGGGTGTAATTATCTATATAAGTATGTATTTACAAAAGAATAGTAGTATATATGTAGTATATCAGTTCTCTGGTTTCCATAGTACTAGCTTTGCTAAGTGTGGGGTCAGATGGCCGTGTGTAAATAATGTCCTAGGATATTATTGTTATTATTGTTGTACTCACCAAAGAAGCACTTTCAGCATCGCTTAATAATACCAAAGGTGGTCCCCCAAGCATCCCATCTATGCGAAATATGGGGCCATACTTATCTCTCATCTTTTGTGGCCAGTCGACATTTGATATGGATTGCATTTCCCCTGTAAAAAAAAGAAAATCAGTCGTTAGCTTCCAGCAAAATTTCGAATTTGTAGTAATATTATACTTTGGAAAGTTCTCTTTGAAATTGACGAGGATTGCCAAAACATTGTTGTTTTTTTAAAAAGAGTGACGGCAGCAATACTGGCGTCTTATTGTTTATCGTTGGTTTCTTCTATAGAGGGTTGTTGGTCCATCGTGCTAGTATAACTCGAAGATAGGTTTTAGAAAGTTTATTTCGTGAGCAAGCAGTAACACAAGGAGATTTATACAGTAAGATAGCTTTAACGGGCCTGTTGGCGTGGTTGGCAAATGCTTGTTTTTCACGCCGGAGTTCGTGGGTTCTATTCCCACCGAGGACAGATATTTGTGTGCCGGAACATGTACTATGTTTGCCCTGAGTCTGGGTATAATTATCTATATTAGTATGTATTTACAAAAGAAAAGTATTATATGTAGTTATATCAGGTATCTGGTTTCTATAGTACAAGCTCTGTTTAGTTTGGGATCAGATGTCGTGTGTATATAATGTCCCATAAAAATGAAGAAATTATTTCATGAGGTTTACAATAAGCCTAGGCGGCTTACACTGCTTCACCGGACTATAGAGGTGAGCGTGGGCTCCAAGCCGTCTAGTAAATAAATTGATAGACGCTAGATATATTTAAAAGATTTAGCACTAGTGCGCAAAGTATAATCAACTTAAAGCTGCTGTTATGATTTATTCGTTTTAACTTTTTCGCTGTCTGATTTCTACTGCCTCGCGGACGAGGTCGCGGGCAAAAGCTAGATATATATATATATATATATATATATATATATATATATATATATATATATATGTATATATATATATATATATATATATATATATATATATATATATATATATACCTAACCTAATAAATGTCTCGTAATTGTATAGAAAAACATTATTCACATTTACTTCTACCTTTAACTAACATGTAATATGAATAGTGTCCGACCGAAGGTGCAATTCTGGCCGAAGCCGAAGCCGAAGCCGATTAATCGGTATTCACCAAAACCTTCGGCCGAAGCCGAAGCCGAAGGTGTCATTGACCTTGAGAAATACGATAGTTACTTTGATCTCAGAATATACTAGATACATATTGTGAGAGCTTTAGAGATTTAGCCCAATAACGAGCCGAGTCACCAACATATACAGGTAGGTAATAAAATATTGTCTAAAATAAAAGTTTCAAATATACAATGTTAATTAAATATTTATTTACTTAAAGTAATTTTAACAAAAATAATCAAATAATCAGTCACATTTTTTTAATTATCAGACGAACACAAAATATTTCTATAAAATAATTGAGCAAAGTTTAACGCTTTTTCAATAACTATTTTTTACATATAATTTTTTGGAATTTTTGAGAAAATTAAATACTTATAAGTAATTTCTTAGGATAATTAAGTTAAACATTTTTGGTAACAATTGGAGAAAATAAAAACTTAACAAGTTTTGGTAACAATTTGAGGCACCTTATTAATAAAAAATAAACTCACTTTTCGACTAGTCTTAATTAAAAATAGCTCTTTATACTTAATTAGATGGCAAAGCAGTCATTTATCAAAATTATCAATAATATACCTATTTGGGAAAACTAAACTATAATAAAAACTTACAATTAAAAGAAAATATGAACATTTTCGTAAAGCTAACCCAGCAAGCTTTATCTAAAACACGTATGACTTTCGCTTTGACCTTATCGTATGTCGCAGGCATTAAAGTCGTTCTAAAAAATTTCTCAGTCTTTTTCCTGTATCTTGACGGAGCATCGGGATCAAGTTTAGTTTGCTAACTGCGATTCGTTTGGTCCAGTGCGGCGGCGCGGCGAAACTCTGCTGCTCTGCACACACTCCGTCTCGCTCTAGCATCGTTTTCAAATTTCAAATTTTGACAAATAGCAAACCTTCGGCTTCCGCCAAACCTTCGGCAAATTTTTGGCCGGCGATGACTGTGTAGACTGCCAGCAAAGCGTTAATTCCGTAAGTAGTGACAAGCTAAAACAATACATACTTGAACTAAGTAAAGAACGTAGGGCATTATTAAACAAATTAGAAAATTATGAAATTAAATTAGAGGATAGCAAACTAATTTATGAAAAAGATACTCAGTATTTGCTTTCTGAGATAAAAACTCTTGAGAAGTCCCTAGCAATCTCATATCACAGTTTCCAGTAATACAAAAATGAAATGCAATTGCTGGCTGGAAAGTGTAATCCTGAAAGCAATAGGACATTGGAACCGGTTAACACCAGTAGTGCAGTAGTGGAGTCATACACACAGCTGGGATCAGAGTCACCAGTATCTCCACAAAATGACAATACTAAACATAGCTCCATACTGTATTCCGATGAAATGGGTAAGGGCCTTGGTACCTTGCTTTGTAATAAGCTGAGTTGTTCCTCTGTCAACTATTGTATGCCAGGATTACATTATAAAGATATAATAGATAAATTAATTCAGAATAAACACAGTGCCAAATCATGTATAACTCTAATGGTAGGAAATTGTAAGAACTTAAAGAAAAAAGACATTACAGATAGTTTCACTAAGATGTTAGAATTAGACTGTAATAAGATAATATTGTGTGCCTTCCCCTATGTGTCCAATGTGCCTGATAGTACAAATAATTATATCCACTAGCTAAATATGCACCTACAGTTTTTGGTTAGCCATTATAGTAATAAATTTATATTTTTGGACACAAATAGTTTTATAGATTCTTGTAGGGTAACCATGAGTACAGTTACTGTCTCAAGAAAATTTTTGAACATACTTGCAACTTAAGTAGCGGCACATATTAACTCAGTCATAAGTAGTATGACGAAGTCACTTTTTATACCATCTTTTAGTAATGTTATTAAAATCAATTTAGTTAGTAGTTTAAACATGTAAGCATGATAATAGAGAAGTGTGATAACTTTCTAATTCTATCACATCAAAATATAAACCGCTTCTCTAGCAAAATTCTAGACATAGAACTTATTAATGAAAAATATGAAATAGATATTCTTTGTTCAATTGTTTCATATAAATGTGTTACGTGAACTATCTGTAAATGATTGCTATCATATACTTAATTTAAAATTATTGACTCTGTCTCAAAATGAATAATGTTATTGTTTCGAAATTTTTCTTTTGTATACCTAAATATAATCTAAAATAATAAGCATTCAGACAACCGATCGAGCATATATTGTGTTTGCCTACTAAATAATTACTCTAATTGGACCAAATCCCGTGTTCATGCCCGCTTGAGTATGTTTCGTCGGACCGTCTCAACTGGGTCGTGTTGAAACCGGTAGTAGATGAACCCACTGAGTTTGTTTCGCTGGGTCTTCTCAGTTGGGGCGCATTGGATCCGGTGGTAGCATTAAAGCGCGACCGTCGTTATTAACACAAGGTCCGTCATAATAATAATACCTTTAATATAGACAGAACCATTGACAATATGTAGTAAAAATATTAGATTTAAACTAGATAATTAAACATAATCTCTTGACACTAACTTGATACGAGCTAGCTAAATATCATTCCTGTAATAAAATACATTTTATAAATGTTTTCATACAATATGTACCTAAATATCTATGTTACTAGAAATAATATCTAATGTATACAACTATATTACTACAAACATGTTCTGACTATTTACAAGCGCTTTTTTAAAGTCTACGTGAGTAAAAACCTTTTTTATTTTATTTAAATTAATTAGTGAGAGATATTAAAACATTATATAGCCTAGATACCTATATTTTACGCATATAATGTCCAACGGTAATAGGTCGGAGGAAAAATAGGATTTACATAATAATGTTATTTTTGGCAACGTTAATAGATATAGTTTAACGTTAACATCTGATAACGTTAGAAGTAAGGACGGTTTTCACATTATACAGGTCAACTGTATGTATGTAACTGCAGCAGCAAGAGTATTTGTGATTGCAAGTATTTCACTTACCTGGCAATCATATCAAGAGCAACTTCATCGAGAGCCTTACAATACAGCTTGATGGTTTTTGGCTGGAGCATAACAGGGTTTACAGTTGACCTGAAGTCTTTCCACACTTCACCATGGCTTATAAAGAAAAATAAAAAGTTAGTTAATGGATTCTACTCTTAAAATATAGATGATGATAGATGATAAGAGTGAGATCTTACATAAGTAGAATCGATTATTTATGAACAGCCTATGACACTCGGCAATATGATGTGACAGTGCGAGTGCATTAATGGGCCTAATCGGCATGGCTCTAAACAATCGTATACTGATCACAAGAAAATAAGCTTAAAAAATCAGAGCAAAGGTAAACTAAGCTGTCTTAACACATTGAGCATCATAAAGGGTTTTCAAGTTGAATATATTGGCTACTGAAATAGGCGTATAGGGCTATTCGCGAATACTATAAAAGTCGCGGCATTGTAGAAATTTAAGACAAAATTGTTGTTTGTTGATCAATATGCTGAAGTTGATATTGCGGTATGTTGATAAGCTATCATGGAAAAAGGCATATATTGTAACTACGTCATCGTAGATAATCTTAAAGGATCATAGTCATGATTACAATACAGTAATGAATAAAATTAAATTCTTTACTTATTATACCAAAGCTGACTATTATGTTTTTGGACACAAATGCATAAAACTTATGATTAAGTAGTTGCCCAAAAATAGGCGGCGCTGTCCAGGTAGATCTCGGAAGGATTGGAACTGGGCAATACATTCTGAAGACTAAACCAAACTTAAGCAATATTTTACAGTTACTATGTGGAAAAGTATGGGGAGAGAGGAAGTACGTTTGGAGACCATTACCCGAACGGAGAACACAACAGTATTCATAAAAACTGAAATATTTTTAACTCGGCAATAACAGTTGTGGCTTGTATTCGATTACCGTGTGTGAAGTTGCATTTTTGAAGTTATACTTCTTTTGGCGCGATGGAGAAAAATGATAAGAGTGAATTTTTACGATGCGCGCGCACACCGAGACCAAAAAATTTTACAGCTTGAAGTTAGTTCTAGGTGGTATGAAAATGTATGAGAGTGAATTTTTACGTAAAAATAACAGCATGACGTTAGTTCTAGGTGGTATGAAAATTGATAACTATGTTCAAGTTGTATATTAAGAAGTATAACTTCTAACGCGTGTACATAAGTACATACAAGTTTTTTTTAAATAAATATCGGAAAAACATATGATTGATTTAATAAAAAAGATTTATAAATATTTAGCATAATAATAATAATTATGTCCTCCCGGCGGATATTTGGCAGTTGCAATGGAGACTTAGCTAACCGCTGCAGTTGGCTCGCATATTTATTATTATTTTTCTAATCTCTCTAATCTAATACCTGTGTCGCGGGGTACTTTACAAACACAGAATAGACGAACACAAATTACATCCAGACTCAGAACAACTATTTATGGGTCACATAATGAGTTGTCTGGCGTGGGACTCGAACCCACGACACGAAGAGGCGAGGCCTTTGAGGATTTAAAACAATATAAGTATTTATTTATTTATTTTTATTTAATCATTCTTGTACACACAAAACATACAATAAATAGACAAAAATACGAAGAGATGAACAGTACAAAGGTGCTGCTTATTTCGCAAGAAATTTCTTCCAGCAGACCCGCGACAGGAAAAATTTTAAAGAGCTATAATAATGTGTGTAGGTCTATAATACACTTACATACTAATAATTGCATATATACTTAAATACATATAAATATTATATCCAATTTAGACTTAGCAATAAACTAAATACTAATAATACATTCTATGAGGATGAAATTGAAAGATAGTGATTTTTCACTAGTCTTTTGAAAGTGTGAATAGTTTTACAGTTTTGTATATTTATCGGAAGAGAGTTCCACAGTCTGACTGCATGAACAGTAAAGGAATAGGAATAAAAATCTGTTTTATGGATTGGAAGTTTTAGGATGGATTTCAGATGAGATCTACACAGAGCATCATTTGGATATTTAAAAGAAAACCGCTCTCGCAGATAGGACGGGGACAGAGGATTATGCAGGATATTGAAAAGGAGGCACAATACGCGAGTGTTCCTACGAAATCGAATAGGAAGCCACTTGAGGTCTTTACGGAACTTGGAAACATGGTCGAACTTTTTCAGTCCATATACAAACCGAATGCATAGATTTTGTAGACGCTCAAGTTTATTTAGAAGCTCTTCAGTAGCGTCTGGGTAGCAGCTGTCAGCGTAGTCTATGATGGGCTGAATCAGGGTTTGGGCAAGTGAGATTTTCGTTTTCAAAGGTAAAAAGTTTTGGAGGCATTTCAGCGAATGGAATGTATAGTGAACCTTTTTGCTGACATCAGCAACATGAGCTTTCCAAGAAAGGTCACAAGCCATCGTCAGTCTAAGATTTTTTAATGTATCCGAATAATTTATAGTAACACCATCAAGGCTGACTGTTGGAAAAGACGAAAGATTAATCCTACTGCGCATATGCCTACTGCCTATGATCATGGCCTGGGACTTCGCAGGATTTAACAGAAGTCCGTGGGACCTAGCCCAACAACTAATTAGTCCCAGATCATGATTCATGACGGCAATGGCAGCATCAGCATCTTCAAAATTAAAAGACCGATATAGTTGCAAATCGTCTGCGTAGAGATGGAAGTTTGAGGAGATGCCTCTGGTAACAGAGTTGATGAAAATGGAGAATAATAATGGAGAAAGAACGCCACCCTGAGGTACACCCGCACTGAGTTCACACCAATCAGAGAAGGACTCATCAAGGCGTACACACTGCGCGCGACCCCGAAGATAAGAGTCAAACCAGGTTAAGGCTGAAGGAGAAACATTGAGTGAAGAGAGAATACCGAGAAGGATGTCAAAATCGACAGAATTGAATGCAGTACTAAAATCAAGGAGTATAAGAACAGTTAAGGATTTATCTTCCATGGCCCAGCGAATGTCATCGGTGACCTTAACAAGAGCAGTTACCGTGCTGTGGCCAGACCGAAAACCAGATTGAGAAGAGCTGAGGATACGATTTCGAGAAAGAAAGACAGACAGCTGGCTATGGACAATGTGCTTCAAAACTTTGGAAAGGAAAGGGAGTATAGAGATGGGACGGTATTGGGATGGTGTCGATGGATCAGAGACTTTAGGTAAAGGAATGATGTGGGCTAGTTTCCAGGTAGTGGGAAAATGGGAAGAGAATAAGGAATAATTGAACAGGTGCGTTAGAATAGGAAGTACAGTAGAAAGGACAGGTTTAATCATTTTGGAGCACAAGTTGTCATGTCCAGCAGAAGTTGATGAAATGCTAAGAAGAGATTTTTTGACATCCATCTCAGTAACAGGGGTAAAATTGAAAGAAGAGTTATGTGAAGTCCGGGCCCGTGAGAGTTGTTCTAGAGTGTTAGATTTGACACGAGTATTAAGAGTGACAGGAGCAGCAGAAAAGTGTGAGTTAAGGGCATTTAAATCAATGATTTTGCAAACCGGAGAGGGAGTAAGTATGTGACGAGACAGACAGCACGGACGGACTAATTCATAATATTTTTCTTACTTGAATACTTTATTCGACTATCTTTATGTACTGCATTGTGTGCTTGACAAGTACAAGTGTAATACCCAAGTGCTGAATAAATTTCATTTCATCTTTATTACGTCAAAATAATTGGGCGAAGAAACAGGAACCTCTTCCTGGTGGTTGTTATCAACAGTAATTGAACTGGTTTTCGAATAATTAATCAGGATTGGCGTGAATTGTTTTTGCTGTCGTTGTTTTCAATTGTTTTTTTATTATAATAAACCATTACTACCCTTATTTTCAGTTTTTATTTATTTTCCACTAATATGTCCCGTATCTGTTTTCATCAATAATGATAACCCTATGTAGGTATATGTTCTGGACCAAGTGATAAATTGGGCAATATACATAATGCCCGGTCATTATAAAAAATGCCCAATATGAAAATGCTATTATTCAAATAATCAAATTTACCGGGCATTATACATATTTTCCATCACCTTGGGCAGACTAATACAAAGAGTTATTTTATGTTGTTACAATTTTTTACTGTTATTGTCATTTAACTTAAAATAAATTAAATATTAAACCATTTAAACAATCAGACTCATTATTTGGATTAATTATCAAGGACTTCTACATTAAGAGTCCACTAGTTTTTGAATTATAAGTTAAGCCACACATTTCTTTACTGGTCACGTCATAAAAATTTCTCATTATATAACTAAGCAATGGGAAAATGAGAAAGCTTCTAATAAAGTAATTCGTCTTTTTTACAACGTCAACTGAAGATACTATAGAAAGCGTCAAGTAAAGATACAATTATCTTAACTTGTCCTTCTTCTTTATACAATGCCACCTAATTTACTAAACAAAAGAAATTATATGGGTTAGGATAGGTTAGAACTGTGACCATCTAGCGCCCGCAGGCAAGCGAGTGGAGCGAGCGTGACGCGGCAGCGGCCGCCGAGCGCTAGATAAACTATTGTTGGTGAGGTTTGGTGGAAAGTTTTCAAAAATCCCATTATTTTGGAGCTTTGTGAATTTTTCAGGTGACATACAATGCAAAACTAAACAAAAACAATAGCGCGAAGTCCTCCGTACGAGCCGAACGCTGAATGGCGGTCTCTGATTGGTCAAAGCGTGCCAGCCATGCGTGCTTTCCACGCCGCCCTTACACCGCGTCATATTTAGCTTTATTATCAAATTGCCCAATTATCATGTAGCAATATAATAATGACCCTGCAATGTGATAAATAATGAAGTTAAGATAGTGTTAGTTACATAGCCCAATAGAGCTAGGAATTATTAATAATGCCCGAACATTATGTACAATGCCCGCATTAATCACCTGGTCCATAACAGATAGGTACAGTAAAATTGTATACACTGCAAGAGAGCTGTCAGTACTTGGAGCGGTTAAATTCATGCAAAAAACATAAGTGGTATTTTGATGTATGATAAAGAGTCATCTTATCATATAAGTAGTTGATAAAATGATGTATATTATTATGTTACCTTTTTACATTAGCAGCTGTTCGTTGATAAGCTCATCACATCAAGAACGGCTGGGCCAAATTTAGTAAATTGTTTCTCCACCCGTTCGAACGTCCGAGGTGGCTTGTTAACCCTGATAATACAATCGTCTGTCTCACTGTTCTGGTGTCTTATACAATGTCCAGGAGGTTATAGGAAAAGAGTTAACATTAGTTCTCTCTAGCAGCAGTGGTTTCTCTCTACCATGACCCGGATACACTATCTGAGTAATAGTATAAAATTGTGGGTACTACGTATTCTACATAAAAACAAAATTAGGGTCTTGTAGTCAACGGGCACGGGTGTGGACCTTGTGGCGGGAGCTAATTCTTTTCAATAAATCACTTGTACACAGTTGGCGTCACGAGAGTGGAATCAGTTTAATCCTGACAGCGACTTTGTTCTGTAGTCATTAAGTAAGGTTTCCGTAATGCCAGTAATTAAGGTTGCATGATAAATAATACGAACTACTGAGCGCCTATTTACATAATATTTTCGTAGGTTAGTATATTGCTATTTAAAATTAAAAGGCGCCTGGTAATGCATTTTCTTAACATTCTTTGTTCTATTTCTAAAGGGCTTTAATAATTATTTAGGAAAACCATCGAAATGATATAAGCTATTCCAAGTACACACGGTATCTTATATGAACAAGCAAGGATCTCAACTGATTATGACCCATACTTTACTAAAAGCAAAACAACAAGGAATATGCTGAACCTTATTTTTAGAGTTCCGTAAAAAAATACGGAACCCTTATAGATTCGTCATGTCTGTCTGTCCGTCCGTATGACACAGCCACTTTTTCCGTAACTATAAGCACTGTACTGTTGAAACTTGGTAAGTAGATGTATTCTGTGAACTGCATTAAGATTTTTTCACAAAAATAGAAAAAGAAATAATAATTTTGGGGGCTCCCCATACATAGAACACAAATTCAAAAATTTTTTTTTCATTGTACCCGTACATGTGGTGTATTTATGGATAGGTCTTCAAAAATGATATTGAGGTTTCTAATAAATTTTTTTTCTAAACTGAATAGTTTAGTTTGCGCGAGAAACACTTCCAAAGTGGTAAAATGAGAGTCCCCTCCCCCCCCCCCTGTAACTTCTAAAATAAGAGAATGATAAAATTTAAAAAAATTCGGCTCGCCAATTTCTAATATTAAATTTTCGACTTAAATTGTGATTTTGAGTCTATGCTTTGTGTCCGTTAATTGCATGAGTATAAAGTCACTGCATGGCTAACGGCTTAGAATATCGCCACCCCATCTCACCCAATGGGGGGCGTAGAAGTCGTCCCGAGGGAATACCTCGCAGAGAACTGGTAGCAGCGTCTATCTGTGTTATGACCATCATACTGCAATCGCCAACCCGTCTGCGTCCCAGCGTGGCAATATATGGCATATTCCTTCAAATGTTGGACACTACTCCAATGTGGAAATCTTTTGCCTCCCCAAAAGATTTGTCCAGTAGTGCATGAAGATTTGTCCATGTCATTCGGCTGACATGGAAGTCACTCGCAATTCAAGGATCGGTTTCCCCAGTGCGGTGTTGATGATGGGTATAAATAATAATACAATTATACCAGGAGATTAATTTGGTAAAGCTTTCTTTTATGTCTTCGTTATTGTAAGGTTTATATGAAAAAAATAATTGCAAATATTTAGAATGATCCGAAAAGTTGGTGTACGAATAAGACAGAAGCCTGTGCAACATTGTATTTTTTTCATACAAACCTCATAATTTACAAAGGACTGCACTAAATAGGATACATGTTTCTTTCATGTGTTCGATATTAGACTTAGACATTATTGGCGGGAATAAAATATGGCGCTACAAATTTTGCTGGAACTGCTAGTTTATATTGAAATTAAGAAAAAGTATAAAACATCCATCTTATTCAAATTTATAATTATACCAATATCATGAACCTAATATTCGATCATACATTACTAAAACCCTTCAAATTAAATATTGTTATATTATCTTCAATGTCTTGGCCTTAACTTGATATGGACTCCATTCTTCGACCTTAATATCAAGTCGGCACTCAGAGCTGGTTCGCCTTCGGTGGGTAGGAGAATGAACTTCTTAACCATTTCCGATATAGTCACTTTGAGCTCCATCATGGCAAATTTTTGCCCTATAAAGAGAAAAAATAAATTACTTACATTTTAGGTCAAATAAGGAGTAAGGTCAATAAAGTAATTAGTATTAATTAGTAATAAGTAATAACAACGTTTAAATAGTAGTGACCCTGTTTTCTGATACAAAAGGTTAAGTAAAGGTTGTTAGTTCGATCCTCGCACAAGATAAATGTCAAGTCTATATCTTAATGAAACATATTACATGGATTCGGCCATTAGTTTCAACTTCTTCAGGAAGTCATCGCATTCGTCCTGAAGATGACTTCCTGAAGAAGTTGAAACTGTTGGTCGAATCCAACATAAAATTAATAACGTGAATTACCCGTTACTATCTTTTATTATGTTAGCTCCTCACGTCAGTTTTAATAATAATATACAACATGTAACCTAATTAACGCACATCCTGTAAATAGTTTGTTCAGAATCGTTAACTGAATCGATTTACATCATTTTTAACATAGGTTATTTTTTATTCCAAAATAATTAAAGCTACGGATATTATTGTTATATTAACCCTGTACAGTCAAAACAAATTGAAATGGACCGTTAGTCAAAGTAATAAGACTTTTAAAATCGCAGTTTTATTTGTTTCATACAAATTCCATCATTCAATACAAAATAAAGAAAAATAAACTTTATTCCAAGAAACTAATTTAGTAAATAACGGACAAGATACGGTGCATCTACAATAATTAGCGATGGCGCGCGCATCTATAACAAAATACCCGCAGAAATAAAAAATGCTAACTCAATTAAAGTTTTTAAGAAAAGGCTAGCAAATTACATAAAAACAAAAATTTCTCTCTAATTATAATGATAAATAAACTTTATACAGCATATAGATACCTACTCTCGTTCTCCTCAAATTTCTGTCTTATTTTAACCTGCGAAATATAACCTGTCATTTAATTTTAACTTTTAGCTATACACCTAGATAAGTAATATTGTTTAAGTTTGTTATGATTAGATAGATCCACGAAGCATAAATTGTCATTATGTTTTTACTTTTTGTTTTATGTCCATTTTTATTTTTATTTTTTAATATGTATGTACTTATGCCAACGAACATATATTATTATAATTTTGTTTATATCTAAGTTCTCATATAAGTGACGTATCTATGTCTTAATGAGAATAAATGTCTTTAAACTTTACATGTTAAATAAAAAAATCAGTATATGTATTAAGATTACAACATAATTTTCTAATTGAGGTGTTTGAGGGTGTGCGTTAATTACGTTACATGTTGTATATCTATCGTTTTTCTCTTTTGTATAATAGCATGACAAATGATCAAGTGGGTGATTGAAAGTGATCAACGCCGCCTATGGACACTCGCAAAACAAGGAATCGGCTTGCTTCTTGAAGTTTGCCATGTTAATTGATTCCACAGAGAGGCAGTGTAGTGCGGGGCAAGAAGTTTCTTGGTAAACGAACGGTAGTGGCTGGTCTGAGTGTTTTCTATGAATTGTATGTACCTATATATATATATTTAAAAAATAAGTATTTATATCCGTTGACTAGTGTCCATGGCTTGGGATTGCTTAATCTGGGATAGATGGCGCTGTGTGATATGTCCCGGATATATATTTATTTTTATGAGACAAATATGTCACGTGTGAGGATCAAACTCGCTACCAGCAGAACAGAAGGCAGGTTCACTACCAGCTGAGACACGGCGGTCAATAACATCTTACTTCATTTAGTTTTTTTATTATCAGCGATCCAAGTATGAATATTCAATTTTGTATTTGTGTTGATTTATAAATAATAATGTATTTTCTACTTCAAATGTTTGTCAGCAATATTTTATTAAATGATCAGAAATAATCTAAGCTAATAAACACCGTCTTAATATTGAACTATGAAATTATACAAGGTAATTCTATCAAAAACATTGAAAAAAAAATTACGTATATTTATTAGAATGCACGATTAATATTATCAGTTTTAGATACAGAATCCTATAGACCATTTATAAATGTTAATATATAAGTAAAATTATATTTATGCATCAAGATATACCTCTTCATTTTGAAATACCTAGTCTTTATAATAAAACTAGCCGTGCCCCGCGGTTTTACCCGCGTGAAACTTTATAAATTATAGCCTATGTGTTAATCCAGGGTATCAGCTAACTCCATACCAAATTTTGTAAAATCGCTCCGGCCGTTTAGACGGGAAGAAGTAACAAACATACACATTCACACACTCACACACGCACAAACTTTCGCCTTTATAATATTAGTATGAAATATGATTACCGATGGTAACTTATTCATAATACTTAAATAACAACAAAATCCAAACTAATACAATAAAGAGAAAATAGGTTGATATTTTGTATGTTTGTTAATTTGTTTGTAATGGATAAAGTTAACAACTTAACTGATATTAAAACAAAGTTCACTATGTAAGTTACAATACAGAACCTTATTTAAAAAAAATATTAGTTGTCGCTACGAAAACTATAATAATGAAACGTAAGATTAAAAAAAAATGTCTGCAAATGTAATTATTTAGCGTGCACTGCGAATCATTAAAATAATGTACTATACTTTTTGCGTTGTAGCATGGTGCGGGTGACAGTTGCTTTTTTGACGTTGACATCTATAAGTACCTCATTACAGTTCCGCAAACTTATCTGACCCGCTGGCAGCGTCGCTGTTATCGCATTTGGTGTTGCTAGTAATTATTTTTTGCAATAAAGTGGGCAAAAATAATATGCACATTGTAACGTAAATGTTACTTCACTAAAAAGCAAACAAATACTGTCATTACAAATCGTTATATTTTTATACAATAATTATGATCATTTACATAAAATGTATGCTGGGTGTTCTCTAACGGATCTCCGGATTCCGGTGACATAATAACTCCAGGTATTATTATGTCACCGGAATGGTTTAATTCAGAAGTCATTACATCATCATCATTATCGGAATCACTGCTTTCACTTTCACTACCTAAATAAATGATGAAAGGCTCGTCTAAGTATCCATCCCTTTTTCGCCACACATTTTCAATATTTTTTTACATGATCGCAATGCTTTTGCCATTCATTGACTGTTATTTTATCAAAAGCTTCTGCAATCAATGATAGGATTTCAGAATAAATAAATTTTTGCATCTGCTTGCTCTTTTTCTTTCACAAGTTTTCTTACAAATCGCTCGCGGACCCCTACAAAGGAAATAGCAAAAAATAATTAAATAATGAATATTTTAAAATATGTATTTTAATTTAAAGAGCGAGGGGGAGTTTCGTATTTTTTCAGAAGCTGACAACACTAACCTGTACCAGCAGCTACGCATTCATACAACTTATTGAAGGGTATAATTGGTGCCTGAAGGCGTTATTCTTCCTTCATATAATTCAATACTTGTAATATAACGTTCCCCGCATCAATTTTTAAAGCTTTCGGCATTTTTTCACAATCAAAAACCACTAAAAGAAAAATAAATACGTGCAACAAACAATCAATGGCAGGAATGTCATGGATTGACATTTCAAACTGGCGTCGTTAGTTCTACTTTTGGCCACCGGGCCAGATAAGTTTGTAGCATAATACTAGGGATGTGCAATACATTTTTATTGCTAACGATACTCGCAGCATAAATCTAATAAGTTCTCTATGATATTGACAATATAATAGATTGACAATATAATCCATATTGACAATATAATAGAGTCATCAATACATATAATAAAATCGTAGGAAAATCAAAACTGTACATTGAATATTTTTTTTAAAGGATACCTGGGGCGTGATCTACCTTCGATATTGAAGCTAAAAATATAGGTATTAGAATTTTTGTCTGTTTATCTGTTTGTCTGTATGTATGTCCGGGCTAAACTGAAAAAGTAATGCATGGATTTACTTCAAATTTTGCATGAATATTACTAAGAAGTTGGGTCAACATATAGGCTACATATTATCATGCTATCACCTACGTGGGAGGAGCTGATAATTTATAAAGTTTAACGCGGGTAAAACCGCGGGGCATGTTTAATTGTTTATAACTTTCAATTTATTAACTTATTGAATTAGTTCCAAGTTAAGTTGAAATAATTATTAATCTCATAAATTAGAAACCATATTCTGCGGTATGTGTACTTAATTAGAAATCTAGTTAAATATGAAAACTCTTGAGTACAAAATGTTGGTTTCTTAGAAGGGGTAAAAATAGGAAGGTGTATTATTATATAAAATCACCCTTATTTTAATAAACCAAAACGCTTTTTAAAACGTGGTTATGAATGCACGGTTATGCTATATTTGTAATATAAAATATTGTGTAATTTCATTAAAAGTGAATCAATGTAATCAAATCAATGGTCAATGAATGAAAAACTTACAATTTACTTTACTAACATTAAATAATAAATATTATTTGTACGGAACTTCAATGAATATAATTTCTGACCCTCCGTATTAGGAGCAGTCTACAGCAGTGATAGGCTCTGACCAAAATCATACCTCCGTATTAGGGAAAATCGATCCGACTATTGAAGTATTTTTTAAAAATAAGAAATAACATGAAAAGAACCATAGACTCAACAGCAATACAATATGTAAGTTCCACTTTTGACAATAAAGTTGTTTGGTACCTTTAAAAATACTTACAAATGCTTATTTTGGTTTCTTACTTTCAAATGTTGCGAAATACCTCCGTAATAGGTTCTTTTACCTTAATGGTTGATTCCAGTGACGGTGCCCTGGGAGCAGCATTATTGCAGAGTCATGAGGGGCAAATGCACCCGGTAGCTTATGCTTCAAGAAAGTTATCGGAAACGGAAACCAGATATTTGACTACGGAGAAGGAGTGTTTAGCTCTAGTCTGGGCGTTAAAATATTTTAAAACGTATCTTTGGGGTTCCACCTTTCAGATAGCCACAGATCACAAAGCATTGTGCTGGTTGCAGTCAAGAAAGGACACATCTGGTCGATTAGCACAATGGGCCTTGGCGATACATGAATGGGATTTAGAAATTGTTTTTTGCAGAGGTAAGGATAATATTTTGGAGATTTTCTGAGTAGAATTCCATTATCAATAAGACAGGACTCTAATGTCGATGAGGAGAAACCTATGGACGACGGTTTAGAGGTATTTAAAATAGAATTTGTGTCATTTCAGCAGGGACAGCGGCAAGATAATGTATGTATTAGAATTATGAATATTTTACAGTCGGGTCGAGAATATAGAGGCTTCTATATCAATAGTGGTCTTTTATATAAACGGGTATATAGAAATAGCTCGGTACGTGAGGTGGTTGTCCTTCCAAAATCTTTGTTTTAGGATGTTATGAAAGAGATACACGACGACCCATGGTTAGGGGGCCATTTGGGGTTGGCTAAAACTTTAGGTAAGTTCAGGGTCCGTTATTTTATGTATGGAGCGGATCAAGAAATTGAAAAGTATATTCGCACATGCATTCCTTGTCAGGAGAGAAAAGGAACGCAGAAGATTGCTGAGTTGATGCCTATCTCCATTACCAGTATGATGGAAAAGGTAGGGATAGACGTCTTGGGTCCTTTTCGTGTTTCAGATAGAGGCAACAAATTTATTATAGTGGCCTTAGAATACGTTTCTAGGTATCCGGTGTGTAAAGCAGTTCCTAGAGCGACATC
This sequence comes from Pseudoips prasinana, assembly GCA_951640165.1. NCBI lineage: Eukaryota > Metazoa > Arthropoda > Insecta > Lepidoptera > Nolidae > Pseudoips > Pseudoips prasinana. Next base: position 16,366,325 of record OX621239.1, read on the forward strand.
GAATATTATCATGGAATTTTTGACTGAAGAGATTTTTTGCAGATTTGGAGGCGTTAGAGAGATAATTTCCGACCGAGGGACGGTGTTCACAGCCCATATAGTACAAGAAGTCATCGGATTGTTTGGATCTAAAGCAGTTCTAACAAGTGCTTTCCTCCCAATGACTAATGGATTAGTCGAAAGGTTTAATAGAACTTTATTATCTATGTTATCTAAGTTTGTTGCTGCTGATCAGAGAAATTGGTGTCACTTTGTATCTTTGGTAACGTATGCATACAATTCCAGTAGACAGGCCTCCACCGGAATTGTTCCACATCTAGTCATGTATGGTAGAGAACCACGCACGGTGTTAGATATGGATTTGTCAACAAATAACGTACATAATTATATGTCTGTAGATGAGAAAAGAATTGCATTGGAAAACTTAGCCACACAAGCAGTAAACAACATAACCCGGGCGCAGCAGAAACAGAAGTCCAGCCACGACAGGAGAGCGTCAAGGCGAGAGTTCCAGCCGGGAGATCTGGTGCTCTTGTACACTCCGAGACGAATTTCTGGTAAGAACTTCAAATTACAACGTTTATTTATACGACCATGGGTGGTGGTTAGACGCGTAAGTGATGTAACTTATGTGGTGCGAAAGCCTGGACGGAATAGATCCGACACAGTACATATCAATCGTATGAAATCATTCCAGACAAGAGAGATTTGAATAAATACTTGGTTTGCTGGGCTAATGTCTAATGAGAGTTATTTTTATTTGTTTCGTTATTTTTATTTAAAATTGTACGGTTAGCATAAAATTGTAATATTAATGTTGTCCACTGTTAGACATGGGCGTATTCCAAATATTTTCATAATGTGAATATTTGTTATGATTGACTACAGTCATCACACTTGTGGTGGCTTATTTAATTGGTGGTGATGATGCATAGGTGGCGCTGCTACATGATTATCAGGTCTCTACCTGAAAAGAGTCGTTTTTGGGACACACACACAGGATGTTCATTGTGGAGAAGCAATGAAAGCAGCCTAGAGTAACCAAGTCCTGTTATTATGTTGTTTATGCCAGAAAACACACGATATTTATAGATTACATCAAATATATAGAATTATCGTGTCACGGTGTTTGCGACCAAACATGTCCTCCTATAGAATAAAACATCTTTTATCAAGATAGCTAGCCCTGGTCATTTTATTAAAATAACTAGACATAGCTTTTAAAATGAGAATAGAATTCGAATCAAATAAAAAGTATGATTTTACGTTTGACTGATGTTTGTCAATAGTTATAAAATTGGTGTGCTAAAGTAAACACTGTGAATCTAGTTTTATTATTTTATCTCAATAAAATCAGTGATTGGTGTTTGAATACGAGTGTTATCATTGAGAAGGTCTCCCTAGATCCCGTTACAGATTACCTCTTACTGCTACGAGTTTGCTACATGGTGAAAGGCGTCTTTGGTTAATTGAAAAGATTTTGAAGTTTTCAAAGGGGAGAGAGATTATACAAGAAAACTAAAAAGAAAAGCAAGAAACCATGGAATCGACAAACGTTCAAGTACAATTATTCAATGGCATAGAACAGGATTCAAAAGAAGTTTGCTACAATATTTAAGTACACGGAATATATGAAAAAAATTAGGTAAACAAATCATTTATGATTTCGTTATTTAGCTAGCTTATAATAAGTTATTTTCAAGCCTAATAGGTTTAATATTAGAATAATTTTTCGTAATCCAAAGTGGAATTGAAAATCGAGAAATCATACATTCGTATAATATAACGGCAAGGATGCAAAACTTCTAAAATGTTTACCATTAGTTTCATCATATTTAGTAAAATAGATTTTATTAATTTATTTACCTTCCAAAACTCGGAAAGAGTTTTGGTTGGTGATTAAGTGTGTTACTGACGTGTGCGAGGGTCCAGCGAGTGAGAACACGTTGAATAACTTTTATACCGATTTATTGAAATTCGAGAAAAATATACAAAAGTCGCAGTGCGCGTGCGTAGTCTATCGCGGTACGGACTGACGTTACAATTTTAATACATAATTTTATATATGATTATGTGGGTGACAGTACAATTATAATTAATGTAACTATGAGTAACAACTTAAGCTTAAATCTACCTGCAATCAATTTTATATAAACTTAAAATAAAATAACTAAAATTAAAAACCAAATAAAATAAAAAATGCGTCGATAACTAAGTGAATAAAATAAAATAAATAATTAAATAAAGCCTTTATTGCTGTTCTTAGTTTTTACACGAAATAAACAATATGAATTTAAAGTATGCCTTAAAAACATTTTTAAATATAAGTTTATTAACATTTTTAAATTTAAGGTAAGATACCGCAGTGTCTGAAGTGGGAAGATTTGATGACGAGTGTGTGTCGCCACAGTGTATGTTGGCTTATGCAAATAAAGGGCTATGCTCGGAGTATCCCTACGCGATCGAATCAGAAACGTCAAAATCCGTAAGCGAGGCAAAGTAACCGACATAGCCCTAAGAATTTTCCAACTGAAGTGGCAGTAGGTGGGACACATAGTTCAGAGAACCAACGGCCGCTGGGGCAGAAAGGTTCTCGAGTGGTGGCCACGAACCGGGCATGCCTTTACAAGTATGGTAAGCGATCTTGCAAGGGTCGCGGAAGCCGCTGGATGTGGGTAGTGCAAGACCGACCCTTGTGGAAATCCTTTGGGAAGGCCTTTCATATAGCTGAACCTTGGCTGAAATGATGATGATGATTTAAAAATATACGGTACGGTACGGTGAAGTATAAAACTACTTTCTATAAATCCTGGGGCCCATGACACCTATATTGGCAGTGAAAAACGACTGCGGCTCCCATCGGACTTACAATGGATTTTTTCTGACGAAAACCTTCGGGTAACATATAGGCCCCCAACCTGAAATATTGTTTCTTGTATTGGCGAATTACCCTTAGGGGGAACAAAATGTACGAGGCGAATTAATCATGTCCGAGGCGAAATAATACAATGAAAATGTTTTCTAAGGCCCCCGTATATTTTGAAGGTGTCATTTGCCACCAATTTAGTTGTATATGAAATATTTTTGATAGCTGTTTAATTGAAGCTTATTTATCGTAGCGACTTGTATCATTCCCATGGTTGGAAAAAAATAGAAATTTATAAATATTAGTGTAATCCGAAGACCCTATTATTCAGCGTCCGCTGGCTGCCTATCCGTTTGTCTGTCAGCGGGATGTATCTCATGAACCTTAATAGCTGCAATTAATACAGATCGTGTATTTTAATTGCTTCTATAACAAAATTTAATCAAAATAAAATACAGTAAGTAATAGAGTACAGTAAAAACATGAAGATTTTCCCTTACAATATATATTTCTTGTTGTTATAGAATAGCAGGGCAAACGAGTAAGCGTGTTACCTAATAGGAAGGATCATCGCAGTCCATGGACAGTCGCAATGCCAGTGACACTGTTAGTGTTCTCAGCCTTATAATACGCTTTCGTTTTTGTTCGATCTTAATGAGGATGGTATCATTAGAACCATAATAAGTAGACAAATAAAGTTTTCACCTAAGCACATATATAAAACTAATGTTTTACACAACGACGAGTGTTAAATGGCATGCTATACCGACCATGTGTACTAGCCGTGTGCGAATTTTTTTTTTGTTAAGGCAGCGGGAATGTCTACGCATGCCACCCGCAAAAAGTGTCTTCACCTGCCGTGGAATTCTCTTGGCGCCTAATGGGAGGAGCCCCGCGAACGCGGGTATGCAGCTCCGGTGCCCCCTTTTTGCGCAATGTCTCAGATGGTCGGGACACGTACCCTAGGAGGGCTAGAGACACCGTATGGGACCTGACTAGCACTTGGCTGGTTTTTCTTGTAAATTTCAACTCTTATCAATAATTTTTGTCAAGTATAAATCCTGGGACGCTGTGAGGCCGACGCGGTATAGAATATCACCACTCCATCTCATCTCGTGAGGAGGGTTAAAGTCACCCCGAGGACTCTATGGGTAACGACTAGCCAGAGAATCGGCAACCGGTCTGCCAAGCTTGGCAATTGTGGCAAAACCCTTCGAAAATTATGATTTTTGGGGGAGGGATTTGTCCAGCCGTGGCTGTTTTTCGGCTGATTTGATGAAATTCAGGAATACCTGGAACACCTGCTTTTTATATACTATATTTTACTAGGATTTTTTTTTTTAACACGTAATTGAAAAGTTTGTTCCTCGGTATTTTTTACTAATGGGAAAAAATAGTTATCTACTTACCCTCGATATAACCTAACTCTAAGCATTTCTTATTCAGTATAATTTTTATAGTTCTGGTAGCTAAACGCAAAAGATCAGACTAGTTGCTAACACTCAAAACATAATAAAACAGGAAAATGATAGGGACGATGCGGATGCTCTAGGGACGATGCGGATGCTCCTATATTACGTTTATTCTATACGTTCTTCCTTCAACCAATTACTTTTGAAGTTCTTTAGCGGCGTTGTTCACTTTCTTGGGAAGGGTAAAAAATATTAATCTCGCGTCAGGACACCTGTTCGAATATTCGGATATTGTATTAATAAGGCGGAGGTTCTCTTTTTCTTAATTCGCACTGGGGTTTATACCCTCACATGACCGCAGCATTTTGGAAGTGAAAACTCTTTTATCGGCGTTGTGCACTTTTTTTTCTTAATTATGTTACATTTTTACAGCCGACTGCCTAACCAAATTTAGTTCTATTTTTTAAATTTATTCCCACCATAGGGAGGGAAGCAATGAGCCTGGCCATTGTTTTATTCTAGATATGCCAAAGTAATCTAGAATTAAATACAAGAACATCTGCATTTTTACTTTTTTTATATTCCCAAAGACAGCTGAGATAATAGCAATCAAAGTACGCATTTTCGAGCGATATTATTTCAAAATACAAGCGGCGTTTGATCGCGCTGTGACGTCACGTATCAACTCACGCAGCGCGCCGGCCGGTTTGCGGGTACAAATCTAGGTACTACATTTAATCACCGCTGCTGGTGGCTCGTACTTGCGATTTTATTACGAGAAAATTATTAGAAAATGCCGTGTAGTGCCCATGAGTTTTAATTCCAATGTTAACACACCCAAAAAGTGTTTTTAGTATACCTAAATATCCTATGATAAGGAAGAAATGGATGACCGCAATACGCAGACAGGATTCAATAGGACTGAAAACTATTGCATTTTGTTTTGAATATTATTTTGATGTCAATAACTATTATATTTATACTTTTCTCATGAAACACTACGTTATCTATTGGTGCATTTTATAATCAACTTCTGACTGATTAAATTGTAAAATCCTTAAATGACAAAGGCAGCTAAACTTAAAAGTTTATCTACCTTGTCATTTAAGGATTTTACAATTTAATCTTTAAATAAGAGACATTAATATTGGTATTATCTATAAGGAACCTTGCTATCAGGATGTTATAATAAATAACCAACCAACCAACAATATCGTATTTTTTTAATGAGAATAGGTAATGTAAACTTACTGACATAGATTAAACATGGGATATTTGGAAAAAATATGTAATGACCACGAAATATTTTACCTACTTATACAATATTTTGTGATTATTATCTACGTTTGACTTTAACCACTAATACTCAATAAGTAAAAATAGGTATGTTGAATATAAGTGAAGTAAAATTGACTGCAAGTGAAGCGCAGCGGCTAAGACAGTCACCGCTGTGTGTCCGAGGTTTTATTCCCGCGCCGGACAACTATTTGTGTAACCCGTAAATAGTCTATTATATGTTTGTAAAGTATTATAGTATTATTATTGTCTTTGAAAAAAAATACGTTCAGAATGACAGTCTACAGCAGTTAGCGGGCCGCTGAGTATAGTACTTACCTGCGTACGTAAGTATACTTGGAGGTGGTGTACAAAATTTTACAAACATTATGCGAGAAATATAGTTTGGTCTTATTTTGGTCGTCTATAATGGCATTAAAATTTGGAATTAGATATAAATATAAAAAGGTACCTACTTATAATATTTTTATTTTATATTAGTTTAGTTAGTTCTTTATTAGACTTAATTAAAAAGGTACTGAAAACAAAAAAAAAATATGTAAGTAACTAAGTCGAGAGTATTATTGGTAGATTAAGAAACTTTGGATTCTTGACGCCGCATGCTACTGTCAATCAAAGTTTGTCAGTCGTGTAAGGAAATCTACCTCCCATGTAACCCTCTTCCAGGGTGCAGATATATGTAACTCACAAGGTATTTAACAGGTTGATGTAATACAATAATAACAAATTAATAAATAAAGCTATGATACAAGTACAGCGCGCGCGCGAGGCATCACTTGAATGAGTTTCATATGGCGCGGGGCGCGAGCGATCGGAGTGAGCTGATGGCTGACGTCACGCGCCAAGCGCGCGCTATTGTGGAAATTTAAAAAGTGCTCAAAACTTCTCACAGCCATAACTTCCGTAATACTGCATTGATTTACGTGAAATAAAGACTAATATAATGTACGTAATTTAATCTTTATTGTTAAGTAGCTTTTAGTGCAATATTCGCATGTGTTGGTCACCCTCATTACTATGAGTCTTTACCGCCCAAAGGTGGGAAGTAGCGTCTTCCACTCGCTACTCAAGTCAAATAAACTCTACTTTCCGAGTATGAGAAATAAAAAAAATTGTTTTCACTTCTATGCACTTATAAAACAGTCTCTGGGGACTTCCCCGCATATTTTTTTATAGAAAAATAATAATAATATCTAGGGACAATGTCACACAGATCATCCTAGCCCCAAACTAAGCAAAGCTTGTACTATGGGTACCAGGCGACGATATTCATACTTATATAGATAGATAAATACTTATATACATAGAAAACATCCTTGACTCAGAAACAAATATTCGTGCTCATCACACTAATATTTGCACTTACCGGGATTCGAACCCAGGACCACCAGCTTCGTAGGCAGGAGCACTACCAACTAGGCTACGGTGACCGTCGATAGAAAAAGATGTGTTTGTACTACAATATATTTTACCTGTTCCAAAATAATAGTCAGTAGAGGTCATAATGGAAACGGATTTATACTTAGCGTATAAATCCATTTCTATTAAAGTTACTTCTCCTTATCAGTATCAGTACATTCGCAGCTCGCATTTAAGGTGGGAAGATCAATAGCTCCAGTATTGTGGGCCCGGTACCTAAATACCTATTATGTATCACTTTCAATTCAATTAAGGGAAGCTTGGAGGTGTCAAGGGCTCGGTCCTCAACAATATTTAATTTAGTTGAGATGTTATCTTTTGTTATGAGATCGGTATTTGAAATAACAATTCAAAGGAATCATTGAATCTTGTTTATGGAAAATGAATTTTCGGCCTTGTACGTTTTATCTATCTATCACCGACATATAAATTCGACTTGTACTATTATTTGTCTTATAGGCACCGAACTCAATATCAACGATTTAGGGTTGATGCTTTTCATCTGCACAAAATTCGCAAGCTTACTGACGAGATGAGTGATTCTTTTAAATTGTTTTAACGACTGTACTTGAACAACATGTGCCGAATAAAGATTATTGTTATTATAAAAATGCGCTAAAGCGCTACACTGAAAATAAATATACTCCACTATTTCATTCACCATACGGTTAGCCAAGTATTCGCTAAAACGATTCTTAATTTAATATGAGCCAGTATGAGTACACGCATCTCAACAGAATCTAGAAATAGATAGGTACACAAAAAACAGAATAAAAATTAAGATAATATATAAAAATAGTTTAATTTTATGTAAAATTGGCGGTCTTTTTCTAGCAATATCAAAAAATCGTTTAAGATTTTTTTTAAATATTTTAAGGCCCATATAAAAAATAAAATACATTTCGTGTTTTTTTTTGTTTTAAATAAAAATGTTATTTTTTAAAGACGTGGTAAATTAGTTGGATATAAAACATTATGTTTTATAAACTAAAGATCCTGAACTATAAATTAGTTAATAAATTGCGATTAAGGTATAAGCCTAGATTCTGTTGAGGTGTGTAGATACTGAGATAGGAAAACTGATTTTACTATTTATTTTGGTGAAAGAGAATCATATAAAAGCGAAAATGTTCTCTAAATCTGTTACAATATTAAACTCGCGCAATGGCCAATGCACTAACTTTGAAAGTCCTGAAAATAATTTTATGTTTTATAAAAGCTAAGCAAGATATCTGCGCGCTTTTTTTCAACCATGGTTTAGTAAAACAATGAAGAAGAAGAGGAATAATAATAATAATAAAAAGTATTTATTTTCTCTCACAAATAGGTTGGATACATTAACAATAACGCAAGAAGAAGAAGTACACTTTATTTCAAACGGAATATAAATAATACAATATACATAGAACAATATTTTGCAATTGGCGGCTTTAGCACTAAAAGCGATCGCTTCCAGGCAACCTATTTGCGTTGGATGGAGCAGATTTTTTGGGATAATGGTAATGGTAGCAAAAGTTATACGAATTTATTGGAAATAATAAAAGATACCTTACGTATGTATACATACATACACAACATATAGACATATTATTATATAAATATAAATAGATATATAAACCTAATTATACACATATAAAAACTTATAGTTTACATATAAGTTTAAGCATGTTTTCAGCTAATTCAAGTAGATAAGTTTAAATAATTATCTTTGACCATACATTTAAAAGTTCTAAGTGACTTAGCGCGTCTTATTTCGATAGGTAATGCATTCTACAATCGGACAGCTTGTATACTGAAAGCTTTGTCAGTGAAATTTGTAGAATAAGTAAGTAAGTTTTCTGATGAGTGAAAAAATCATGAAATATTTGTGTAAAGAAATTAAATCGTTTTTAGGGTTCCGTACCCAAAGTGTAAAACGGGACTCTATTACTAAGACTTCGCTGTCTGTCTATCTGTCCGTCTGCCACCAGGCTGTATCTCATGAACCGTGATAGTTAGACTGTTAAAATTTTCACAGATGATGTATTTCGATTGCCGCTATAACAACAAATACAAAAAAAAAACAAAATAAAATAAATATTTAAGGGGACTCTCATACAACAAACGTGATTTTTTTCCTCTTTTTATAGATAACTAGCTGTGCCCCGCGGTTTTACCCGCGTTAAACTTTATAAAATATGGCCTATGTGTTATACTAACTATAAAAAATAGCCTATGTTCTTTCTCAGGGTCTAGACCATCTGTATACCAAATTTCATTCAAATCCGTTCAGTAATTTTGGCGTGAAAGAGTAACAGACAGACAGAGTTACTTTCGCATTTATAATATTAGTTAGGATTGCACTTGGCCGGTTTTTGAGATAATGCGGAGTAGATGGGACGAACAGAATACTGTATAGAAGTGAAACAATATAAGTATTTGCATGAAAAATGCAATATTGTTGATCTCTGCAGGTCCGGTCACAAAGTTTACGTAAATCCGCAGCATATTCAATTCAGAACGAATATCGGCTCCTGGCACAGCTTATAGATCCAATTTTATCGTTTCACGCGAATTTTCACGTATGCTAACAAATAAAGGTCAAAATAGAGTGGGTAGTAAATATCGTATCTTGACCATTCGCAGTGAGTACCTACCCTGTATAACACAGCGAATCTTCGCGGCGAATGCGCGTAGGCTGAGAGTAAAATTTAACATGCTCAATTCAAATCGCGGCGAGTGAGTCTTTTCACAGCGAATACTCACTGCGAGTACGCATTCGCCGCCAGTATTCGCTTTGTGACCGAGGCTTTAGTATCTTTGGTCAAACTTTGTCTAATTCGTTTGCCTTGGACCAAAATGTACTTCAACTTTGACACAAATGCCTACTTTAAGTATGAGAGTCACACTCTGTTCTTATTGTTTAAATATACCGGAAGTCATAACTATTTCAAAATATTCTAGTTAATTAATTAACACATTTTTAAATACTGTCACATAATTTAATAGAAATGATTTATGTAGGTACATAATAATATAAAAACTATAATTAGATTTAGTTCAATAATTAAACTTTTTGTACATCTTTAAAAATAAAATTGAAAGGTCCTTTAATGTAATTAAGAGCTATTGGTGTTATTTTAGGAGGGTCTCCACGCCATTCGACTTCAAAATTTTCGATGACTCGTGCTAAAAATGTTTGCACCTCCAATTCCGCTATCCGCCGACCTAAAAATAAATAAACATTATTAACTACTTAAATCTTCATATGGTCACAATTACCTTAAAGGGTGAAATTGTTGTGGGTTTTGTCCATCAAATTGTAAAAACAAAATAATAAAATATGTCTTGAAATGAAAAGACTTGAACCATAATATAATATCGTTTGAAATGATCTTATAAGTAAGAAATTGTAAATTAGTTTCTAATTATTTACCGTATAGTTAGTAGAAAACATAGTCCCCAGTTTTCTTTATATAAAGGGAATAATTATATATTGAATATCCGAGCAAGTGGGTCACCTGATGGTAAGTGATCGCTTTGTGAAGGTTGCCGTGTCATACCGGATCGGAAATACCTCCGCAGTTAGTTGATTTGAGGGTGTTAGTGCGCGGTAAAAAGTTTCACGACAATTTTAAGACTAGACCGATTCTTTACCAATATTTCGACAGTTTTGGTAGATAAAGCTTTTTTTTATTATTTATTTTAATTAATATGCGCTAATATTTAGAACGCAGCAGACCAATGAACCTCCTAGCTAGTAATAAAATCGATAAAAAAAGAATGTCTAGCAGAGATATGGCGACTAAAAACCTATAAAATAATAAAACGATCAGGGATTGTCTATTTTCATATCCCTTGAATACTTAAATTTGTAGGTACACAATACCAAACATCGACCTTGTCGATTTAAGTATAGTTTTCTTTTTCACACGTATGCATACAGAGCATTTCGGTAAAAGAGTTGCTCTTAACGAAACACATGAGCGCCTAGATAGTAGAGAGGGGATGATTACTTTTCGTTTTCAACTTGACAATGACATGACAACTTTTGTATGAACCATATATCAAAATATCAGATATCAAATTGTCTTTGAGTCTGGGGTTATTATTCATTTTTATTAAATATTTTTGTACTATCACAATATTGGTAGGTATATAGTTCTTTTTTTTTTAGGTTTAACAAATTTATTTCTCAAATAGAATTACATGAGAAAAAAAATTATATCTAATTAATTTTAAGAAGTTACGGTTAGTTACATAGTAATAAATTAAACTTATTCATTATTATTTTTACGCATACGCATTACGTATAACTGTTTAAGCATGATATGCTTAAACAGTTATACTCACAGCAATGACGCAATAGTTATATTCTCTGATGACACTTATAGTGTTTGGGGTCGCAACTAAACGCTACTACAGGTACGCATGGGTGTATGTATACTAATTAACAATATCACACATTCGTATTCGACGTCTTTTAATCGCTATCGGAAGATCCACGTTACGGTTATATATTTACTGTAACATTTTCTCAGGTAGACGCCTTTCCTAGCCTGTACTGATAATGTTGCATACTTCTTAGTTTTATTGTCTTTGATGTAAACTAAGTTAAGGATTATCTGGCCTTTTTAGGAATAAATCTTTTTTTGTTTTTTTATGTCCAACAAATGCACTTGTAAATTTATTTGGTATCGACTTAAATATCGATGGTACCTTTTTTTTAAACAACGCTATGTATCTCGTATAACTTACCAATACAGCTACGGGCTCCAAAACCAAAGGGTGAATGAGCAAGTGGGTGCGCATGTCCGTAGTGCAATGGATCACTTTTATCAGTAGTCCATCTCTCTGGAATATACTCATGCGGTCTAGGGTAGTACTGATCCATCAGTGACATCTCTTTGTGAGCGAATACAATGTGAGTCTGCGAATAAATGCAAAGAATTAAAAAAAACAAGACATAAACGTCAGAAATGAATTATCATTATCATCATGTCAGCTAAAGTACGTTCACTTCCGGTCAAAAGTCTCCCCAAAGAATGGAGGGATTTGCCATAATCGCCACGCTTGACAGACGGGTTGGCGATCGCAGTTTGATAGTCATATTCTTATTAGATATTAATATATAGATATTTTATGACGTCACCACACAGCAAATATTAAAGGTGAATTGTAAACTTGGTCGTCTCTCTCGGTCGGTTCAGTGGTTGGAAACCCTGACTGCCAAGCCAGAGTCGTGGTTTCGATTCCCACCCGGGAATCCCGGGCACCCAAATCTTTGTGTGGGGATCACGATAATTTATTCTATATCTGGGTGTAATTTACCTATACGAGTAATGTATTTAGAAATATATAAGTATATTTATCAGTTGTCTGGTTGCCATAGTAAAGGCTTTGTCTAATTTGGGATCAGATGGCAGAATGTTAGTTGTCGCAGGATATTTATTTATGTTTTCTATCATTGTTATCATGAAATTTACTTACATCTTTGGGTATCTTGTAACCCAACAAATTATATTCTTTGGTAGTTAATCTTAAATTCCCTCCTACAACTGGCAATATCCTTAAAGATTCCTTAACGCAAGCCTTGAGGTAAGCCCTCTTGTCTTGCGATAATGTGATCTCCTCTCGAAGTTTCTTTTGCTTATCTGAATTTTGTGCTAGAAGGTAAAGAGTTCCTATCATTGTATTGGCGGCCTGGAAAACAGAAATAACTTAGATTTAATTGCTATATAAGTTGTTTCTTTTATCGCACCAAATATAAGTATGTCTCCATATCCATATATGACGGTAGATTTAACAATGATTCTGCCTCTAAAAATAATAATGTTAATTAATTATAGGATGCTTGCTCTATCCCTGCCAGCCGATTCAATTCATTATATTTATTAAATTTACGCATTACATTACGAATAATGCTATTAAAATATAATTTTATACTTTGAAAGTTTTTATCAATATGATATAATATTTCATATGCAATTTCTAAGTGAACATATTATTATCAGCAGCCAGGAGGTAATATCTGTTTCTAGTTAAACATATGCATATCAATTATTTATTTTGATGGAATATCAAATATCGTTCAATTATGTACTTCCTTAGTCCATTATTGTACTTCCACATTCCACATAGCTAGATTTATGATGATATGATTACCGTATCAACACCAGCAAATAACATGTCACTGGCCATAATATAAGCAAATTCTTCATTTATTTCCAGCAGTTTCTCTAAAACGCCCTTAGCGTTGTTCGATTTTACGCCTGCTTTTTGTAATTCTGCTACTCCTTTGCGGACAAAGTGTTTTATTAACCTAAAACAATAAGATTATTTAGCATTAGTAAAACGGTGTTGTGGATACCTTAGCAGATTGCACGAAGATACAGGTGTAGAAACTAGTAAAACAGTAAAAATATACGTTACACAAGTAGCGGACGATAAAAACGGGAAATGTGTTGTGATTGCGTAAAAATGTAAGTGTTGTTATTGGAGTCGCCTATGAACACCCAAGTGATTATAATTGTGGGTGATCAAAGGGCACTAAAAGCGATACCACTTCGGTGATCATAGTGGAATAGATCGTCTAGGTCACCAAACATAAAGAAATAAACATATAAAAGATAAATTGAGAGTGTGATAAAAACAGTCCCATAAACAGTTTATTTATTTATCATCATCAAGTCAGCTGAAAGACGTCTAATGATCATTGACTTATATGTATAACTAGACACGCTGTTTCGAATAAAAACTCTGTCCCAGTCCGGCTGTGCGCGAGGTGAGGGACGCGGGCTCGGCGGCCAAAATTGCTCACTGAGTTGTAGCGCGGGCGCTGCAACTCAGTGAGCAAATTTGGCCAAATTCTAAATATGGGATTGCGCGTCTAGTAGAATACATATCGGTCAATGCCAATGATAGACAAAGATCACCCTAAGCATTTCCACGATGCCGCGAGGGCAAAATTTGCGCATCTAGCATCCAGCGCCTTCCTTCATAAGTTTGTCCGTCAACTTTATTAAGGGCCTGCCTACGCTGCGGCTTCTGGTTTGTGGTCGCCACTGGAATCTTTTTGGCCCAGCGGCCATCGGTTCTATGGACTGGGCATCCCAACGACCATCACTTCTGTTAGGCAATCGAAAAAAATATTCATATGTTTACTTTAAATTAAATACTTACTTATCATGTCTTTCGTACATATTCATAGCTTTTCTATACGCCGGGGTCGAAAAGTATCTCCACAAGCCTGGTTTGAAATCCATCTCATTGACTGTATGGAACAGATCATTAATGCACAATATCAATTCTTTCTCAGGACAGTCGTCTGGAAGTTTCGGGTCAAGACAATTCAGTCGGCATCCAAGCGCTACGGTACCGATAGATTCTAGAGCCCATAAATTCATCTCCATGTCAAATGGACGGCGTATCTTGCTGTTTTCGTCACGATCTGCTTTCATCCTTGAAACAACATTAATACATAATTAATATAGTTTTACTAATGGAGACTAAAATATTCTATTCTTACTATCATCAGAGTATTAACATTTTGTAGAGACGTAGGCCTTATTAGTATGTTAGTATTATATTATAATTATTTTTGGTATTAGGTTCAGACGCCAGCACATCGAGCTACCCAAATCTGTCAAATTTCTCTAAATGAAAGTGAACCTTATGCTTTTTTGATAAAATTGAAAATCTTTAAAAGAAATTTGTCAGATTGGGTTAGCTGGATGTGCTGGCGTCTGTACTTTCTAATTGCGTTTAAGATTGTGCTTTTGTTGTATATATATCCTATAATCTTTGATAACTATTAAAATGAAAGAAAACCTAAATGTTAACATTATATAAATTACCTGGCAATCATATCTAGAGCAACTTCATCAAGAATTTTACTATAAAGTTTGATAGTTTTCGGCTGGAGCATAACAGGATTTACACTTGATCGGAACTCTTTCCATACTTCACCATGGCTTAAAAAGAAAGATAAGTCCAATTAATGTATGTTTATCATGTCAAAGGTTGCAGTTAATCAGAGACACATAGTTTGTGCAGACATAAAATTAGATGTGAGTAAAAACAAAACATATAAACTGTCCCCATCTCTGTCCTTCTAAATTGGATATAAATTTTCAATAGTCGCATATTTATTGGATTATAAAAACAGTTCAGTCTGTTTGATAAATAAATGTCCTGCCACTAGTAGAAAAATGCTAATGATTTTCTTCACCAATATATACAAATGATCTTGCTTAGTAGTTACAGTAACTTTTATTACCCTTCCCGCAAGATAATTGAGCACATTTTTAAAAATGCTCGTGGTAAACTTAATGCCACCACTCATTCATTAAAACCGGCCAAGTGCGAGTCGGACTCGCCCATGAAGGGTTCCGCAGCAGCAATTAAATGAAAGGTAAATTGCGGTTTACGATTTATGACGCATTAAAAAACTACTTTCTAGATCTCGTTCAAACCAATTTTCGTTGTTAGTTTACATGGTAATGTACATCATATATTTTTTTTAGTTTTATTATTCTCTTATTTTAGATGTTACAGGGGGGGGGGGGGGACGCTCATTTCTCCACTTTGGAAGTGTCTCTCGCGCAAACTTCACCAAAAAAAGTTTGGAAAAAAATGATATTAGGAACCTCAATATCATTTTTGAAGACCTATCCATAGATACCTCACATGTATGGGTACGATGTTTTTTTTTTTTTTCGGCTCTCAGTATGGGGAACCCCCAAAATTATTATTCTTTTTCTATTTTTGTGAAAATCTTAATGCGGTTTACAGAATACATCTACTTACCAAGTTTCAACGGTACAGCTCTTATAGTTTCGGAAAAAAGTGGCTGTGACATACGGACGGACAGACAGACAGACATGACGAATCTATAAGGGTTCCGTTTTTTGCCATTTGGCTACGGAACTCTAATAATAAGGTTTCTAATGTTTTGTATAAATCTGCTTATTTGAAAAGTATAAAGTGTTAGAAAATTATAATAATAATATCCTGGGACATTATTTACACACGGCCATCTGATCCCAAACTAAGCAGAAATTGTACTATGGAAACCAGATAACTGATATACTACTTTTCTTTTGTAAAAACATACTTATATAGATAATTACACCCAGACTCAGGACAAACATAAATGTTCATTCACACAAATATGTGTCCCGGGTGGGAACGCCAACAGGGCCGTGAATTTTAAATCACAAAACGTTATAAGATATAGTTGAACGTTGTAAGATAGGTTAGTCGACAGGAAGCTTAGAATTGAACCATATCTGGCCGCACCCATACGCACTTTTATATGCTTCTATTGTTTTTGGAACTTATAACTGTCATTTACTTGAGCGGGAAAAAGAATGAATTGATATCACATTTCCACAGAACATTATAGTCTTTTCATCATCATCATCATCATCATATCAGCCGAAAGACGTCCACTGCTGGACAAAGGCCTTCCCCAAAGATCTCCACAATTGCCGGTCTTGCGCTATTCGCATCCAGCAGTTTCCAGCGACCCGCACAAGATCATCGGTCCATCTTGTATGTCTTTAATTTTATGTAATTAATTTATTTCATTAGACTTTTAAAACCACTTTTGCTAATGCAGTGCACTGGTTGGAATATTTTTCATGATACTTCGTGCGGTCACATGCCGGGAGGTAGTCCACGAAGGGCACCCATCTGAATGGCACCTGCGCGAATGGCAGTCATTTTTATCGATATCTTTCATTTAATAACCTAGGTTACTGTAACGGTTAACGTAGGTGCCTTTCGTGGACAAGAATGCAAAAAATAAATTGAATCTACGAAGAGCACCTGCCAAAAGTATTGATAGGTGCCTTTCGTGGACTAGGCTAGGTGCCATTCGCGCAGGTGCCATTCAGATGGGTGCCCTTCGTGGACTACCTCCATTCCGGACCATACATAGTAGATACGCGACCGCGGGTGGCAGCACGCTGTATTACACGTGGAACAAATGCGATTCCATGTCGCCAGATGTGGTTCAACTAGTTACAATATTATATTTGTGTCAACATACTCAGTTATAAGTCCAGTAGCACCTGAATCAATTTCATTAGTCCTGTATTTTTTTCTGTAATGGTCTAGCGAAAAGAATCCTGGTCTTATCGGCATCCAGTTTTCACTTCTTAATATCTGTAATAAATGACAAAAGACTTTAAAACAAATAAAACTATCGGAACGTCAAATTACTTTTAACCCAAATAATGGAGAATCATCATCGGCCTAATATTGTCCACTGCTGGATATAGGCTTCCACCATAGATTTCCATAACATTGACCCATTTGAGGGATTTCCCGTAGTCACTGCACTTGGCATGCGAGTTGGCGAACGCAGTTGGGTGGCTATTACACAGGTGGTGGTGAAGCCCGACTACCCGCTGAATTCCTTAGTCGCCTTTTACGACACCCACGGTATAGCCATACTATCCTGTTCATCGTTAGTGTCGGTGTGGCTGTTATTCTTTTTAGGTAGGAAACCACTCGGCTAACCCTTCCAAAATACATGTGAAATTTACAAATATAATTTATTAGGTAAAATAAAAGGTTGTAGTTATTATTTTTAGTTTTGTAATTTTTGGATAGTTGATATTTAATTTCAATTTCATTCGTAAAATGACCACCATCATTATTAATTATATCCACCAAAAGACGTCTAAGGCTGGACAAAGGCCTCGCCTTAATCTCCACAACTGCTGCTCTTACTCTGCCTCTTTTCGAGTCGATACAAGATCTCAACATTGGATTGCAAATTGGAACAAACCAAGGGTCCTTTCCATTGATTTTCACATTTATTTCAGAACAGTACGTGAAGCGGTTGAAAAAAAGAAACATGTCACTTACATCCGGGAAGACGGACACCACTTTTCCACATCTTGGAATCCTATGATCCCGAAATGCCATCTTCGCGTAAATAATGTAGTGCGCCCGGGTGCTCATGTCATTAGTGTTGTGTGTAGACATACCAATAGTTCCGTACAAAATAAAATAAATATCAATACCATGCGTAGTTACCGAAAGTCACGATTCTCAGAGACGACGCTGCCGAGCCACATCACTCGATCTATGACCACTGTTGGTTCAATCCATGCTGATACGTCGGGTAGTGACTTGAATTAAGTTTTTAATTTTTAGATTACTTATTTCTTTTTATCGTTATTTCCTATTTTTGACATTTCTAAGACAACATTTTATTTTAGCTGTTTAAAGAGAGCTGTTAGAAGAATAAAATATCTATCACCACGTAACAAACCGTCGCAGCGTTAGAAGAATACTCACTCTACGACTCAGTTTTGAGTTATCTAGTACGAGTAGGTGACAGTAACAGGCAACGTAGTTTGATGTACTCACCATAGCAGCACTTTCAGCATCACTTAAAAATATCATAGCTGGTTGCCCAAACATTCCTTCTATTCGAAATATGGGGCCATACTTGTCTATCATTTTTCGTGGCCCATCTACCTTCGGCAAAGCTATAATCTCCCCTGTAATAACAAAAAGTAATCAACGCTGGAATAGTGGCAAACCACGTGGTTTTTTCATTATAATGTCAATATTTATTAAAATATTGATATCATAGTAAGTCAGACCTGAAACACTCTTAACCTTTGATGATGGCCTACAAGTACACATGGCTACATATCAAGCTATAGATTTCCAATATAAGCTGACCTTTCATTGTATGGATTCGCGGTGGGCGCGATCATTATATTTTAACGAGCGAAATCGAGTAAGAGCCATCCCGCAATGTTCACGATCATGCACACTTTGTATAACTAAATCAAAATCATATAGCGCCTGAATGTGGCTGTCGAGCGCGATTCTAAATTTTGTGACTATAATTTTTTATTGTAATTGTGTACCTCTGTTTTGAAAATGTTATGTCTTTCTTGTCATCTTGCATTAGATGTACAGACGCCAACACATTCAGCTACCCCAATCTGTCAAATTTATTTTATAGATTTTCAACATTATCACAAAAACGTAAGGTTCACTTTCCATTGGAGAAATTTGACAGACTGGTGAAGCTTGATATGCTGGCTTCCGAACCACGTGAAAGGAAAACAAAGGATTCCTTTTATTTAATATTGTTATTTAATATTGTTATGCAATATTAGGTATGGTCTCATAAACTATTTGACACTAATTTTGTTATACCTTTTATAAAAGCGGCGCAAATAGTCGTTGTTTAATTAATTGTTTTGGTGAACTGAATCATCTGTACGTACTACCAGTCTTTATTCTGTGGTTAGATGTAAAATACGAACTACATCTAGACTTATAACCAAGGAATTTGACACGTTCATTTGTTTGTTGTTATTTGCCTTGTTCTATCTTGTTATATGATAGTACGAGACATGTAATGACCTTCAAACATTCAAAGAATGACAGGAACCAACTTATTTTCTTAAAGGACATATTTGATTACTGTGGTTTTAAATGCAACCACAGTAATCAAATATGTCTCTTAAGAAAACTAGATGTCTGCTACCCGTCATTCTTGTAATGTTATAAAGCATATATATATAATAATCGTAATGTGTTTGTTTCAAGTCTTATATTTCAAAATATAACTACAAATTACCAATAGGAATATATATTTTGAAGACCATTTTTAATATTATTAAATAGTATATAGGATATATTAGTACCAACCGTAGGGTCCAGGCTGCTTATTAAAATAATCGACCGTCGACGCTACCCATGACCAGTGCAGCCCACTGGACGAATTTAGCACAAAGCATAAGCATTGTCATAAAACGTGACAATGTCCAGATTCCATGTATTAGGTACCAACTAAACCAATAATTTATATCATTGCATTGTTTTCTAACATAGTTCTTTTAAAATTCAGTGTTTCGGTGGGTGAGTAGTATCATCCAGACATATTTACGATAAGCGTCATAGACAACCTCTTCTTCCCGGGCTGTGTGGCCGTATCACTCGCTTGATGATTTGGTTATTTAAATATAATAAATATAACTTACCTCCTGGGAGTATGTGATGCAACTGTCCAATGATGGGTAAGGATGAGGGTCCAGGGATTTCCTCCCATGATTTCAGAGCTTGGTTTGTGTCCGTTTTCTCCGCGGTGCTTGCAACGGATACTGTCCTTAAAATATAATTTTGTTAGAAAAAATTTTGTTCGTTTTTTTTTGTGGTATGACCCCCCCGGCTTAGGCTTCTGTGACTTGCTTAATCTGAATATTATAATCTATTTACTTTTGACATATGATATCTCAAATCACTGTATAATATTTTCAGAGCTGCTATCTTTATGAAGAACTTTTAGCAAATCAAAGACATTAGGAAATACCGTCTGGTGGCAAGTTTGACAAAGCAATCTGGTGGCAAATCTCGCATCTTTAAAAACCATGTTGTTGTACTCGACAAACGTTCCGCCCCGAATTATAAACACAGCATTTGCGGGCGGCTACAATAATCACAGACCTAACAAAGTTTATAACCCTAACTTCAAAATCAGTCATCACCAAATCCGCTGCCTGTATCAAAAAAGTTGTGTGGGTATGGCCATTAAATTATATAATAATATTCCAAATTGTGTAACAGAGTCAACGTCTCTAAACATATTTAAATGCAGATTATTTAAGCTCCTGTTACAATATAGGTTTTATAGCGTCAAAGAGTATTTAGACTGTAAGTTCAATGACTGACATGTAATTGATTATAAACAAGTATTGACATTATTATTATTAGAATTGTGTTTGTATTTTTTGACATTTATTATTGTTTATTTTGTTATTAATATGAGTATGTAAATTTAACATTAGGTATTTGAGTATAACATTAATGAATTTGTAATTTTTTTTGCATGCCAAACTGGCGAAACATGTATGTACTTACCTTATTTTTCATGACCATCTGTAACCATTTACCATGTTTCATGTGAATAAAGAATTGAATTGAATTGAATTGCCATAAGAATTCCACCAAGAGAGTGTGTATCTATAATGTAGTATTTAAGTTATTCGTAGAAATTATTGTAGCACTTTTGAGATTTACTCCATATAAGCGCATATACTAATATAAAGGACTGTTTTAGTATTTTACCCTGAATTGCTAACAAGTCCATAATGTATAGAAAAGAGAATTGTAATGTGCAAATAATATTGTATATATCCGTATTTCTTGCTACCGTTTATATTTAACTAGCAGTGCCCCGTGGTTTTACTCGCGTTAAACTTATTTAATTATAGCCTATGTGTTAATCTAGGGTATCAGCTAACTCCATGCCAAATTTTATTATATAATCGCTTCAGCCATTTAGACGTGAAGAAGTAACAAACATACACACTCACAACATCACAAACTTTCGCCTTTATAATATTAGTGTGATGAATGTTCACATAAGGTCATGGTAAGTAAATAAATTTTCGATGAATCGTTCAGTCGCAGCAGCGTTTGGTGAGAAAAGGTTGTTTCGCAATAAATTCCCTTCGAACAATCGGTTTATCGAACATATGACTCTCGCTACTACGTTCCAGATCAACTGTAATGTTACTAGAATGTATACATATAGAATAATATAGAATGCAGAGTGCTTACCTTATAAACTTCTTATTTACAAATGCGATTCTAAAAATCGGTCTTATTATATTTGTCTTCATGTTTGTATAATTGATAATAAAATACTGACACTTTAAGATATGTACCGCGAGTAATCTATGCTGAGATAGATAAAAGATTAGATATAATTTAACATCACTTCAAAATTTTGTACTAAATGTACAACACATTTTTTTTATTGTACCCAAAAAGCCAACTTTAATCGGTGAATTACAAGTAGTTACTATTAGGAACAAACCGGTGCCGCGTATTCTGTTTACACGAATTGACTTTCAACGGCTTCTATTATAGTTACTAGGTTTCCTCAGGGAATTATCAACCTTACAAATGCCTAATAAAGTATTTTTTCGTTTTTAAATTGATATGAGACTGTGAGTTGTTATGAATGGAGTTTAGGGAACTACGTAGTTAGGTAATTGTATTATGTATTAGTATCCGAGCGACGTAGCAGATAGTGGAGGTCACGGCTCGCGAAGTTTATATATAACTAGCAGTGCCCCACGCTTTTACCCGCGTTAAACTTTATAAATTATCACAGCTCCTCCCCCGTAGGTGAAAGCGTGATAATATGTACCCTATATGTTGACCCGACCTCTTAGTAATATTCATGCAAAATTTGAAGTAAATCCATGCAGTACTTTTTGAGTTTAGCCCAGACATACATACAAACAAACAGACAAAAATTCTAAAAACTATATTTTTGGCTACGAAATTACGATTGTGGATAAAGTCCCAAGTATCCTTTTAAAAAAATATTCAAAGTACAGTTTTGACTTTCCTACGATTTTATTATATGTATAGATACTAGTGTGTTTTATAAATTATAGCCTATGTGTTAATCCAGGGTGTCGGCTACGTCCATACCAAATTTTATTTAAATCTCTCCAGCCTTCCACCACCAAACCTTCGCCTTTATAATATTAGTTTGATATATAGGGGATTTTAAAAATGTTTATTTATTTATGAATCAAATCTAACTGCAATAATTAATATCCTGGGACATTATTCACACACGGCCATCTGATCCCAAACTAAGCAGAGCTTGTACTATGGAAACCAGATAACTGATATACTACATATACTATTTTTCTTTTGTAAATACATACTTATATAGATAATTTACACCCAGACTCAGCACAAACAGACATGTTCATGCACACAAATATTTATAATTAAAGAATAAAATCTACCTATCTAATTATATTCATAGGTGTAGCTATTCAATTCGTAAATAACAATTATTACGTAGTCGCT
Organism: Pseudoips prasinana; assembly: GCA_951640165.1. Lineage (NCBI taxonomy): Eukaryota > Metazoa > Arthropoda > Insecta > Lepidoptera > Nolidae > Pseudoips > Pseudoips prasinana. The sequence goes on from OX621239.1 coordinate 16,389,173, forward strand.
CTAATCTGGAGTTCATAGCTAAATGCTCTCACCGGTCTGTAAGTGATCGGCGAGGTTAAGCAACTAGGTTCGCGGTCAGTCTATAGATGGGTGACCACCGAAGTGGTTTAACTTATGAGCGTTTTCGTGCTTCGGAGGGCACAATAAGCTGTCGGTCCCGGTTGAAGTTATTTGAACAGACGTTAAACCATGTCAGAGATATTAATTTGAGAACATATTTCTATAGAGTCAATTTCATATGTTACAGATACCATAATCTTCAAATCTCATCTTTCAAAATTCTCTTTTTGACACTTCTGTCTAACAAACTATTTTTCATTAGCCGTTAAGCCTAAACCAGGCTTCTACTTCACCTTGCTAAAACATGCTTCTTTTAGAATTAAGCTGTTAACGGCATCTTTACTGATTTATGTATTTACTGATTTCTTCTGTAGAAGACAAAAAAACCGGCCAAGTGCGAGTCGGACATGCGCACGAAGGGTTCCGTACCATTATCTCTAAAAACGAGCAAAAAATTCACGTTCGTTATATGGGAATAAACCCCTTAAATATTTATTTTATTTTGTTATTTAGTATTTATTGTTAAAGTGGCAACAGAAATACATTATCTGTGAGAATTTCAACTGTCTAACTATCACGGTTCATGAAATACAGCCTGGTGACAGACGGCTAGACAGACATACAGTGAAGTCTTAGTAAGAGGGTCCCGTTTTACCCTTCGGGTAGGGAACCCTACAAAGATCGATTGCTTGATGTAAAAACCTCAAAGGCAATGTATGTTCTTTGTACCGAAATTTTTCAAACCCCGAAGTGAAGTAAATAAAATATGCTAAAAATTAAGACTCTAGGACTGTGACGCGTATCTTCAAGTAAGACCGAAGACTTACGTATTTACTTATTACTTAGACGTATATTTGATGTTTCCATCTACATATATCAACCCTTTAAAGTTAGTTAAAAAGACGGTATGGTTGATGTCCCGATAATCTGGAGAAAGGTAAACAAATATCACCTGTATTGTGCTTATGCATGCATACATAGACTCACGCCTGTTTCCCAGAGGGGTAGTCATGGACAACGGATTTCCATTTGTCACGATCTTTGCACACGTCTTTTGCCTCGATTACAGTCATTATATTCTTCATACATGCTCGCCGGTTTAGGGTACTTCTGACCTGCCTTCTTTTTGGATGCTGATTTCTTTTTGGATATTGTAATTGTGCGTATGATATTTTTATTTTGAACCGTGTACTTAAATATCTTTATATTTACTTAACTATACTAACATGCTCTGAAGATATACAAGTGCTTTCTTAAAGTCTCCATGAATAAATATATATTTTTTTTTTATTTGTCAACAATAAAACGTAGGAATTTTATCATCATAATAATATAATCAATCATATTACTAATGTTTTAACAGCTTACTTCTAATGAATTTATTACTACTTTTTGACAATAATCTGCCACTATCTAGGTACATCACTTTCTCCCACACTCAAGAACAGACGCCAGCACATCCAGCTACCACAATCTGTCAAATTTCTTTTATAGATTTTCAACTTTATCACAAAAGCATACGGTTCACTTTCAATTGGGCAAGCAGTTTGGGGTAGCTTGATGTGCTGGAGTCTGTACCATGTTAGTCCAACTACAAGCTGGCCGGACACTTGAAGTTCTAAACAAACGAGATAACTCAGTTCTATTATATACCATCTAATCATTATTTAATAATAATAAAGTCGTAATAATTACAAATATTTAATTACGCCTTAATATTAAACAATATTTAATTTCACTTTATATCCTTAAAAATAAAATTGAATGGCCCCTTAATATAATTGAGTGATGCTGGTATAACTTTAGGGGGGTCTCCATACCATTCCACTTCGAAGTTTTCAATAAGTCGTGCCAAAAATGTTTCTATCTCCAATTCAGCTATCCGGCGACCTGAAAATAAAATTATGTAAATAAAGTTAAACGTCCATTTAAAAATGGGATCCAGTTGAACTAAAATGTTTCTTAGGCCATACTCTTAGTATCTTTGTTTTTACGCTATTGCTTTTCAAAAATAACCCTTGTTTACACGGAACTTGAAGCATCTTTTGAACCTTCGGTGACATTTGACATTTTTTTATACTAAATAAACTGTTAATTGTCTAGAACGGTTTCACAATTTTTGAAATCTGGAAAATACAAACTTATTTTTCAAAACTTATACTAACTAATACTAACTTAATTTTTTTTCTAAGATAAAGCAATGGTTTTACAATCACTTTGGTAACTAATTTAGTGATACTTAAGTTAAATTCCGATTAAATCATATCCTTCTTTTTGATAATAATAAAAGAAATAATAAATTACTGTTGTAAATATAGAAGATCCATATTGCATAATTACGCTTACCCAAATTCTATTGTAATCTGCATAAAAGTATCTACTTAAAAATGTTCTCACAGGACTATAATTCTGTGAAATGAAAAAAGTTTTGAAACAACGATTTATATTTTTTTTATAAGTAATCTTAACGTTTTTGCAGTGTAAGGCATTGATAAGTGTAAGGTAGTAGAGACATCCGCTGAGTTTGTTTCGCTGGGTCTTCTCAGTTGGGACGCATTAGATCCGGTGGTAGCAATAAAGCGTGACCGTCGTTATAAACACAAGGTTCCCCATAATAATAGCATTTAATTCGTACCTTAATATAGACAGAACCATTCAGAAAATATGTAGTAAAAATATAGCTAAAATTTAAAATTTCGATAATTAAACCTACACATGATCCTTGACAATAACTTAATTTAAGCTAGTTAAATATCGTAACTATTATAAAATAAATCTTATTGTAAATTATTTCCTATAATCCGTGGACCTAAATATCTAGATGTACCTAGAAATAATTATAAATTAATTATATGGTACAAACATGTTCTGACTATTTACAAGCGCTTTTTTACAGTCTACATGAGTAAAAACCTTTTTTATTTTATTATTTTATTTTATAAATTCATTACAGCTTATTAGACAAAATATTGGGAGCTTTATCCCAAAAAATGCGGATTATTGTTTGAAACTTATTATAATTTATTAATTGTGTAATTCATGTAAATTTTTTACTGAACATAATATACCCATTACTAACGAAATATTAAATTATGTGAAATTAAGGGCAAAATGCTAAATGGTAGGTACCCATACATTGCATATTAAATAAATTTAAATTTGAAATGATATAATAAATTTACATTTTTTTTTTAAAGTAAGAATCGTGAACAAATTTGACTTTAAAGTAAATTGCGAATTTAAATCAACTGGAAATGGTATGGCCTTTAACCATACCTACATATAAGCATCCTCAAACATTAATAATAAATTTACTATCTGAGACCAATGCAATGTCTTCATAACTCATAATGTGAATAAGTTAACTATTGAATAACCTGGTCTCCACCAAGAGCCTCCATCCAGAGATCTCGGTTCTCTCGGCTATTAACTTTAACAGTAAATGACCTAGAGAACCGAGATCTTTTCGGGAGAAATATTACGCTGTTGATGAAAAGCAATAAGTTCTAGGCATCTTAACGGCGTTTTGTCCTGTGTGCTAAACTGTATACACCGGTGACAGAGCCAAGAACTCATATTTAATTGTTTTTTATAACAACAACGTCTTTAAATCTCACGATTCAGTAATAAGTAGCACTTTATTTTGATTATCGGAAAGATGTTTGATAGACAATGGCTTTCTATGAACTTTAGTATCCAACATCTCTTACCTTAATATAGACAGCATCATTCAGACAATATGTAGTATTAAATATAGCTAAAACTATAAATTTCGATAATTACACTTAATGTCTTTGACAATAACTTAATACAAGCTAGCTAAATAAGTATCATTACTATTATAAAATAAATTTTATAAATGTTTTCATACAACAGAAAGAATTATCTACAAACATGTTCTGACTATAATTTACAAGTGACTAAAAACCTTTTTTATTTTTTTACTTTGCACCGCTCTGCTATTCATAAAACTTACCAATACAGCTTCGAGCTCCGAACCCAAAAGGTGCATGAGCAAATGGGTGGGCATTTCCGTAGTGTAATGGATCACTTTTATCCCTAGTCCATCTCTCCGGAATATATTCTCGTGGCTTGGGATAGTACTCATCCATTAAGGACATTGCTTGGTGAGCGAATACAACGTGTGTCTAACAATGAAATAAAGTTTATTATTAGTTAGAGATATTTAACAAAACTAAACACAGCGAGCCATCGTTTTATCATACAAAGTTAATAAGGAATCAAAAATAATAAATACACTTCATATATATACTCCCATATGCCTTATTACATGAATATTATTTATAAGAGATCTGTCACAAAAAATGTATGTTTTTGAGACTATTATTTGCAATCAAGAAACCTAATAAAGTAGAAGTTTGTTCGAATGAATAGTCACAAATGCAGTTGATGTTTTATGTATTCCTTTAAACCGCACAAGGGAGCAGGTGCTTCGCGTAAATCAAGTCCTTGAAATCATTATATTGTCTAGGCGTAGAAGAACTACTAAAAATTATCAATTTAGTCCTAGGCTAAACTCGTTTATCAAATAAAATATCCCGTCGGGCAGATAGATTAGTATGATCTAAGCTAAAATAATTCATTCTCTTATAATAAAATATATAATCTTCATTTAACGGATGACATAAATGTCCACTTAGAGCATATTTTCAGTTTATTATTGAAATAGAGCCGGAGCCAGCCAGAGGTCGTAGGTTCGATCCCTACCCAGGACAAATCTTTGTATGATGAGCAGGATTATTTGTTCCGTGTTCAATACTTTTATATACTATTCATTCGTGGTGAAAATTTATTTAACTCACATCTTTAGGTATCTTGAAGCCCAAAATATTATACTCTTTTGTAGTCAATCTTATGTTCGCTGACGCAACTGGCATAATCCGTAAAGATTCTTTAATGCACGATTTGATGTACGGTCTATTGTCGGATTTTGTCATTATTTCCTCTCGAAGTTTGTTTTGCTTGTCGGGGTTAATTGCCAGTAGGTAGAGAGTTGCATTTATTGTATTAGAAGCCTGAAAAATAATATGAGAAACTCAGGTTAAAATAATATTGTAAGAACGTCCTACTCTTCAACGAGTGTGCGGTGTATTGTTGAACAAACCAAAGTAAACTTAAAATATCTCTAGAATACCCATTGTGTTCTAATTAAGTTTAGTTAACTTATCCAATTTAGAATTGGAGGAGGATTCTTCGTCGTTCGTGTTTCGTATTTTGTATTTTTTTTATTTAGGAGATACTTTTGTTACAATCAGTTGATGTAATAAAGTAAAGTTTGGCTGTAGATTTTGAAACAATAATTGTGTTGTATCTCTTTATGTGCTGTAGTTGACGTGGTAGTTACTGTGAAACACTGACAAAAATATCATTAGGAATCCTTTATAAAAATCAGGATCATATTAACATCTGTTTACAAATTAATAATTTATGTGCGTTGGGGGAAATCTACTATTTCCAAGAAATTTTATCATTAGATTAGTCTGAAACTTAGTAATATATAAGCCTGCCTGCCTTGCTGTAATTTTTATTTTAGATTTCTTTAATTTTCTGAAGTTTTGGGAAGTTACTTTATTTGTAACGCTTGAATAGTGCATGAAAATATTTAGTTACCTAGTTATAATCATCATCATTATAATTATCAGCCTGAAATCGGCCACTGTTGGACAAAGGCGTCATTCAAAGGCTTTTATAATATAAAGTTGCCAAGCGCGGTGACTACGGCAAACCCCTCCAGGTTTGCCGTAGTCACCGCGCTTGGCATGCGAGTTGGTGACGGCAGTTAGGTTGGCGCTAACTATAGAGACCACCTAACTCGGGTATTAGCGTCTCCATGTTAGTACATTAGTGACGCTACTGCCCGAGTACCTGCTGTAACCCTCGGTTGCCTTTTACGACACCTACGGGATGATATAGGGTGGCCCTGTTATTCTTTCTGGGCCGGAAACTTCAAGAATGAATACCCTATTTATAATAAGGTCAGAAAAACATTATCAATATTATATTAAGTATCATTACCGTATCAACTCCAGCAAATAACATATCACTAGCCATAATGTAAGCAAATTCTTCATTTATATCCAGCAGTTTCTCCAAAACGCCCTTAGTATTGTTAAGATTTGTTAGCAGTTTTCTTCAATTCTTCCAATCCTTTGCGAACGAAGAATTTTGTCAAGCTGTAAACATAATACTGATTTTTAGGGTTCCGTCCCTCGGAAGAAAAACGGGTTTTCATTCCAGCTTGATATCTCTATGCGGAACGCATTGAGAATGCAGCATGGAGATATTAAGCTGGAATTTACAATATGCTATTTATAAAATGCTCAGGGCTACTGTCCCTTGGAGAATTGTCCCTTGCGAATATATCGAACTTCTAAGCCAACGCAATCAAAAGATACAACCATTAATGCCGCAAATATTAGACATTCGCAAGAGATTCAAAACCTTCATACAGGGTACATCCCGTGAACTCAGAATCTTGAAATTTGGTACGAAACTACGTCCTATGGTATCTACAAATAAAGGAAAAATTACGAACACCGTAATTTTTTTGTTACATCATATAATAAATATATTTAAATAATTTTAAACTTAATACTTCTTTCCCCATAGAAGTATTAAATTTAAATATAGAATATAACAGTATACCTTAAAACTGTAACAAAATCAAACTTTTATGTCAACGTTGTCAGGAACCCTCGGTGCGCGAGTACGACTCGCACATTGCCATTTTTTTTATGACAATGTTGTATGGCAGCAAATAAGTCTCATTACAGGGTGGCCAAATGTTTTGGGATTATAATTATAATAACTTAGTTCATTGGTACTTACTTCTCATGTCGCTCGTACAATTTCATAGCTCTCTTATACATTGGAGTCGAAAAGTATCTCCATAGGCCTGGTTTGAAATCCATCTCATCGGCTATATGGAACAGACTATGAATACACATAATCAGCTCTTTTTCAGGACAGTCGTCAGGGAGGTTGGGGTCGAAGCAGTTCAGTCGACAGCCAAGAGCTACGGTACCGATAGACTCTAGAGCCCATAAGTTCATCTCCATGTCTAACGGCCGGCGAATTTTGTTGTTTTCGTCACGATCAGCTTTCATCCTTCAAATAGTAGGATTTTAAATAAAAACATCTTTTTTGTAAGGGTATGTGTATATTCGTTAGATGTAATACTCTTTATTCATTTGTATAAGCAACACATATAACAATAAGCATGTTACTTATTGTTAACTAATATTCATAGTCTTATACAGAAGAATAATTGTTGAAGATCTGATGAAATATCGAGATCGCATGAGTGACTAGACATATATAATGCTAAGCATTGAGGCTGTTAGTAAATATAATTAAATAAATAAACAAATATCTTGAACAACTACGAGTAAACCGCCATCTTATCCCAACGTAGGCAGAGCCTATACTAAGATTAATTAGGATATATTTCCAAATAAATACAAAGTTATAGATAAATTATATTAAAATCCAGATACAGAACGAATTATCTAGCTCATCACACAGAGGGTTTTAACCTCTAGCTTAACAGTCAGGATCATTACCCACTGGATCCTGGATTGTGATTGATGTGTTGATGTTGATGGATGGAAGGTATACATTAAGATATTTTACGATAGTACGATACCCAACACGTGTTTCAGTCCTCCACGGGCCATTCTCAAGGGCTGCTAACTGGCCGAGTGCTCGAATGAGATGATTTATCAATATCTCATTTGAGCATTTGACTTATTTTGATTGTTATGGCTTTCCGCAAAGTAACGCCTGATTCCATTACTAACGAATACTTTACTTATTTACGAATGAAAAAAAGCTTTGCTACGTCGTTATCAAAAGGAACTTTGATGATGTCTTCCCGGCCGAGTTTCAGTCACGGCGGCCATTCTCAATGGAGATTAGCCAATTCCGCAGGACATAATATAGTGCCCAAGTGTGTGCGCAAACACAGGGGCACTTTCTATTCCATCACTCTCATAATCCGATGGGACGACTAGCGACACGACCGGAAAGAGGTCAGGTACAGGCCCGATGGCTTTACGTGCTCTCCGAGGCACGGGGGTGAAAGAAGACTTCGGGCTGATACTGAGAAATTTCTTTTAACGGAAAAATCCCAAAATCCCTTTTTGGCCCAACCCGGCATTTGAACCCAGGACCTCATTTTCTGCGGTTGAACACGCTGCCGCTAGACCAACGAGGCAGTCAAGGAACTTTACATCAATAACATAATTTTCTATGATGGCTTGATGATCTTTGGTTGCAGCATTATAGGATTACCTAAGAAGGCAGTTTTTTTTAAATTTATAAATATACAATACCTGGCAATCATATCCAGAGCAACTTCATCGAGAGCTTTACAATATAGCTTGATGGTTTTTGGCTGGAGCATAATGGGATTTACAGTTGACCGGAATTCTTTCCACACATCACCATGGCTTTAATAGAAATAAGAACAAAGTAAATTTGTAAATTGATTGGCTAATGTGTATCGTTTGTAGCTTAAGACAATCATCAGCCAAATTGGTGCTTTTCCGCAAGTTTACAGCTAATTTATCGAGAGTCATCTGGTTAAAAAACAGCACGACGTCAAATTTGATTATATTTTATCCATCAGTGATCCCAAAAATCGATATAACTACTTTCATTTTATAATATAACAATATCCTGGGCCATTATTTACACACGGCCATCTGATCGCAAACTAAGCAGAGCTTGTACTATGGAAACCAGATAACTGATGTACTAATTTCTTTTGTTAATACATACTTATATAGATAATTACACTCAGGCTCAGGACAAACAGACATGATCATGCACACAAATAATTGAATACATAAAATGTCATCAATAATAAATGTAGAAGCACTAGTTGTTGCCTATTATGGCTTAGTAGAATCGCTACTCAGATACGGAATAATTTTCTGGGGAAATTCTACAGAAAAGGAATGCATATTTAAAGCACAGAAGAGGTGTCTCAGGTGCATGTTTAGATTAAAAACTATAGAAAGCTGTAAACCGTACTTTCAACGGCACAAAATATTAACGTTGCCGTGCATTTACATTTTAGAAACGGTATTAATTGTAAAAACAAACCCTGATTTATTTACCCGGTTAAACGATGCTATTCCGCGAAATAGGAGAGACAATACAAAAATTTATCAGCATACTTCTAAAACCACACTTATGCGCAAAAGTATTTTTCGTATGGCTCCATTGATTTACAATAATTTACCAAAACACTGGAAAGAGTTAAGTAAAAATGAGCTCAAACATCATCTTAGAGTTTTTTTAATAGATAAAGCATACTATGACATTAACGAATATTTAAAAGTAAGTCTCTAATTGCACTACATAAGTCAAAATATACTATTTTCTAATTTTGTATCTAATTTATTTTATTTGTATTCTAACATAACTTTAATATTTTTTTATTATTATATAATTTATTAATTGTTTTCAATATATTATATTAGTGCAGGTCTATGAACCTAACCAAAATTTGTACGCCATGTAGCTATGGCAAACATGACTGTTATATCTTAAGTGTACTATCTTGCATGCAAACTGTGTGTATACTCATGTTGGACAAATAAATATCTTATCTTATCTTATCTAACCCCCGACCTCCGGCGTGAAAAGCATGCATTTGCTAACCACGCCAACAGGCCCGTTTTATAGAAGAAAAATCACAAACTGACCTCTCAAAAATTATTAAACTAAATAAATCATGTCTAAATATTTAAATATTTAGTCCATTTTATGATTGGCAAAACCTTTGTTCAATTAATAAGATTATGCTTTACTCGCAATTAATAATTATGTTATATTTCACCCTGTTTTTTTCGTGTATTGATATTTTTCTGTTCACTTTTTTTTTTGACTAAAAAACGTACTCAGTGATAAGTCCTGTAGCACCTGATTTAGATCCTTTCGTCTTGTATTCTTTTCTGTAATGAGCAAGCGAATCTAATCCTGGCCGTATCGGCATCCAGTTTTCACTTCTTAATATCTGTAAGGAAACAAAAATAATTAGAATAATGTAAAAAGTACCAACCAACGATATTATTGCAAAAATATGTTTCATGAAGATTTTAATTGTAACAATTAAAACTTATGATCGTCGATTTATAAAATTATGTAACTTTGAATGCGATCTTTTCTGATTCTTATACAGGTATATTACTAGTATACATTTAAAGTTTCTGCTCAAAATAAGTAAAACAAAATCCAATTAGTGGTATAACTTCATTCGTAGATGTAGGCTGTTAACGACTTCAACATGAACTACCCGTTGTAAGTTCGTCATGCTCCCATTGTGTGTTAATGCTTGCGGTGGCGTTGTGGGTCGGGTCGTTTCCTTCCCTCTAATATGGCGAGGGAGGCGATGGCTGGCCCTCACGTCATACTCGTGAACGGGTGCTGCTTGCGGTAACTGGTCGAACTGCTGTTGGGGTACTCATAATATTTTATTTTTTCATACAGTCGTTGCCTCTGGTTGACTTCGTGTGACTTGTTAATTTTGTAAATGTACGCGGATGTACCCACCGTTTTCTCATCTAGCAAGAGGTTATTCTAATTGCTTGAGTGAAATTTAATGTTATTGTTTATTATCTCACAATATTTTTTTTTTATTCATTAGATGACAACGGTTCTGTGCGTGCATTAGCCTACATAACGCCCATCACAATGTAAGAAAATACAAGATTAAAAAAAAAGAACGAAAACAAAAAGCAAAAGAAGACGAAAAAAGCAAGCCTGGAGTTTCTTTGTGGCTTTCTTCTCCGGGTCGTCCACCTAGGTAGCTAGAGAAAGCCGCAGGTTAGCTAGAGTAGGCTCCTCAGCGGCGAGGATCGCTTTGGCCCCTTAACACGTCATTGGTGATCCCGTGCAACTGATCACACCCTCTCTTAGAATTCTGTCCTTTTGCTTCAGCGGCCCCCTGAGCTGTGGCCCGAACCCTAAAAGGGTGGCCTCGGGTATTAATTGTTTAATTTAAGCTACTGGTTAAAAGCCTTCTGCGCTAGCCAAATGCTCATTGCCTTCAATTCTTTAATTTTAATATTGTACAACTAAATTTCAAATAATAGATTATTTTTTTTAGACTAATTATATTTTTGTAATTTTTATACTGTATTCGACTATGTTTATGTACTCCATTGTGAACTTGACAAGTACAAGTGTATGTTAATACCCAAGTGCTGAATAAATTTCATTATTTCATTATTTCATTTCATAGTTACTAACATCTGCATAAAGAAAAATCGATTTTAAAGTAAGAATGCCTTGAAACATTGGCTATGAAACTACATTATTAAAATTAGAAATGTCTTTGAAGATTTCATTCAAATTAAAATAACTCTTCATCGCTTTAATATGTGTTTGTCAATTAAATAAGAAAAGACTCAGTTTCTTACTAACTCAGCTTTATTTTATTCAATATCTTTTACTAACATAGTTGAGCTGTCCAGTTTTTTGTTGTAGATCTATAATTAAATACGTTCAAGATATGTAGGAAACGCTCGCTACAAAGTTCGAATTGTACTCAGCGGGTATTATTTTTTATTCTTTACTAATATATTATCAAAAAGTAAGAAAATCAACTATTATACATCAAGACTATCTAGAAGGTCAACCAATTCTAAAACAAAGGATAAGCCTCATATTAACCCTTAATATTAAATGTACAATTACCACACCCTATACATTCAATACTATGATGACACGTATATGGTATATTCATAGTCAAGATAATTTACAACTGTCGAACGAAAATTGTTCTTGTAAGTTGTAATAGCTGCAAAAACATTTAAAAGTTCAGCCAAGTACGAGTCGGACTCGCGCACGAAGGGTTCCGTACCACTATCTATAAAAACGCGCAATAAATTCACGTTTGTTGTGAGCCCTCTTAAATATTTATTTAATTTTGTTTTTTAGTATTTGTTGTTATAGCAAGACATGCATACAGAAATACATCATCTGTGAAAATTTCAACTGTCTAACTATCACGGTTCATGAGATACAGCCTGGTGACAGACGGACAGACGGACGAAGTCTTAGTAATAGGGTCCCGTTTTACCCTTTGGGTACGGAACCCTTAAATCATTACCTGCTAAGGCTAAGTTCAAGCTTATTTCAAAAATAATATATGTAAATCAAAAGCAGTATGTTGATTGAATACTGCAATTAATTGCAAATAAATAATTGTAACACATCCAGATGTAAACATAACGTTTTCAGACACGTGTTTACAAAGTATATTACAAATACTATTGTAACATCTTATTTACACAACGAAGCAATTTATAAATGGCGTTACTAAGCATCATAAAGCCAATTAAAGGTCCTCGGTTGTAAGAAGCAAATTAAATTCTGAATGAACAGCGATTATAACGATTAGGTAGGTACATTGTGAAATCATCAATATAGGGGTTTTATAAATGTTTCATTGATTGAAAGTTGTGATTATAATGATGAATATTCCTGGTTGTCTTTATCTCATTAACTCTTTACGGATCGCTTTGCAGTCTGATTAATTAATTAATTTAATTAAGCAAGTGCCTTTAATTTAACTTAATTAAATGTTAAATGTGTTCAAAGCCAGATGCTATCACCATTCCGTCAGTGATTGGAGAGATAAAGCAACTAGGATCGCGGTCAGTCCATAGATGGGTGACCGGAAAAGTGGTTTAATATCTGAGCATTCTGTGCTTCGGAGGGCACGTTAAACTGTCGGTCGCATGTCAGAGGCCTAATGGGCGGCTTGAACAACTCTGACACTAGTGTAACCACACTCCACACGATAAGTAAGTAGTAAATATGACAAGTGAGACACAACTTACAGAGCACATTAAGCCATCAGGGCTTAATGTGCTCTGTAAGTTCTGAAGGGTAACGACCATCTACCTGTAGATCCCGAAAGAAATCTTCGTTTTTAGACAAATATCTGTACAGAGTGAGAATCACGGTTAAAAATTCTGTATTTCGATGAAGAGAATCAAACTCCTGACCTCCATAAGGCAAATACTTACCTTTCCTTTCCTTCTAGGCCTTTTCCTTGGTGAGCCTGCTCCGAGCTCATCTATTTTAATATAATCTTGATGATGAAGTTAAGAAGTAAATACTAGGCAATACAAAACGTAGATGATAGTGTCGTTTCCACACTTATTCGAATCTTATCATGTTTACGTGTAATTGTTAAACAAACAAATAATTACACCGAGATAATATGTGACTTTAAGCTAGTCGATGTTTACATCAATGTGCATGTTATAATATTTGTGTTTTGTGATCATCATACTACCGAAAGAGGTCCACTGCTGGACAAAGGATATCCACAATGGAATTATGTTTATCATTTGGGCGAAAATACCATAATAGCTTCGCTTGGCAGACGGGTTCCCAATAGGTAATAGTATGGCGCTCGTAGTAAATGCTGTTGCTCATTCTGTGGTACATATAGTACATGGTTTTCTCTTACACGTCCCCCACGGGGTGGTGATATACGGTATATAATGCCTTATTTGACCCCGTGTTTTTATATTTCTAGCCTTATTCAGCTCTTTTAGTAAATAAATATTTTATCACTTTTGCTATTTAGAATAAAGTTGACTGGACGGTCTGTCTAATGTCTCTCTAGGTTAGCTAGTCAACCTAACCTAGAATATGAATAGTTTTAAATTTGGAATGTAGATAAGATATATATATATATATATATATTATCTACATTATAAATGTAAATCTATTCCGTTGTGCCATTTTTACTTAATTAACTACCAAACATTTTCACAGTCATAATATTAGTTATTTGTAGCATTTATGCTAATCGGTGATTTCTTTAGGGCGCAATTGCAGGTAGTGCATAAAAATTACGAAAATATTCATCACCTGTTATTGTTTCAGAACTTCGGATATTAGGGGTCACGGCATAAATAATCTTGGCTGTGCGGCTGACGGCAATGAATCCCCATCCCATCCTGTCAAAGGGGGAGCATCGTAATTGTCTCGAGTGAATATATACCAGAGAACGGGCAGCGACATCTCTCTGTGTGCACACGGCTACACATCTAGCTATACATTTCCAATATAAGCTGTCCTCTCATTGTATGGAAATACTATACAACGCAAGATCAGCTTATACCGGAAATGTATAGCTTGATCTGTGGCCCTGTGTACTATGATCATCATACTGCGTTCACCAACTCATCTGCCAAGCGTTGCAATTGTGGGACTTACCCCCGAATGATACACAGATTTATTGTAAACTATTTTTTGCCTTGTTTATTCAACTTGTGTCCCACCTGCCACAGGAATGCATAGTAGTAAGGTTGCGATATCTATTGCTTTTCCCGATCAATCGTTTTTTTCGTACTCACCAAAATGAGAGAGAGATTTAATCGTACTCACCAAAGAAGCACTTTCAGCATCACCTAATAATATCAAAGGCGGTTGCCCAAATATTCCATCTAAGCGAAATATGGGGCCATACTTTTCCATCATCTTTTGTGGCCAATCGACCTCTTTCATCGCTAACATATCCCCTGAAATAATACAAAAACCTCTATTTTTTGTATTCTCTACCAAAATGGCACGGCTCATGCAACTCATTCCGTCCAACCGCCCGTTTGTCACATTTGAGATGAAGCCGCTGCGCCACACGTGCAGTCCTATATTATAGTGTGTGCGCAAACACAGTGGCAGTTTCTATTCCGCCACTCTCACGATCCGATGGGACGACTAGTGACATGACCGAAAAGAGGTCAGGTAGAGGAACGACGGCTTTCCGTGCACTCCCAGACTTCGGGCTGATACTGAGAATGTTTTTTTCGCTAGGCCAACGAGGCACTAAGTATATCTCCCGTATTAATATTTAACACACAAACGTACGCCTCATGCCTTATGGACAAGTGTAGCTTTGAAGCCCTATTTTTTTCTCTTTCTGAACACGGTCTGAATTTTGTTTGTCAGTATTGCTCCTTGCTTAAATATCAGAATATCATCGCCCCATCTCATGTTGAGGGGGGGGGGGGGGGGGTGTAGAAGCCGACCCGAAGGAATATCTACCAGAAGACGGGCAGCAGCCTCTTTGTGAGTACTAAATCCATGATACTGCGATCGCCCACCCGTCTGCGAAGCGTGGCGTATCGCCCGAGATGATTCTTCGAGGAGGCTTTTGTTCAGATGTGAACTACTTTCAGCCGTTATGATATGATGATTGTTCCTTCTTGTATTTCAGAAGGTAGACTTGTAATATAAGTTGCACCTAATCGAGTTAACGTACTCAGTGATAAGTCCAGTAGCACCTGATTCGGATCCTTTGGTCTTGTATTCTTTTCTATAATGAGCAAGCGAATAAAATCCTGGACGTATTGGCATCCAATTTTCACTTCTTAATATCTGCAAGAAAACACATTTAAAATTGAAATAGTTATACATAGATTCGGGTATTAAAGCACCTAATTGATTGTTATTTTCAAATTCCAATGATCGTAATTACGGCTTGACCAGTCGATCAGGTTATAATAAATGCTAGTCAAATTAGTTGAACAAAATGATATATAATGATATTTCTAATTATATAAATATCCTATAAAATTATCCAAATGGATTCACAAACAGTCGAGAAATTACGTAAAATACATACAAAAATAAACATATCTACAGTCGAATTGATAATTCATCATCAGCGTGATATCGGCCTCAACTGGGCCTCCCCCAACTATATTGTTGCCATTTGGAGGGGATTTCTGTAATCACTGCGCTTGGTATGCCACTTGGTGACTGCAGTTAGGTGGTAGCTAGTATTTAGCTAGCTAGTATTTATTTCTTATTTTTCTTCGACCAGTGTGTGTTGCCAGTGATGACTTACGGAACGGAGACGTGGTCGTTCACTATGGGCCTTATCAGGCGGCTCAAGGTCACCCAAAGAGCAATGGAAAGGGCTATGCTTGGAGTTTCCCTGCGAGATCGAATCAGAAATGTTGAGATCCGCAGGCGAACCAAAGTAACCGACATAGCCGTAAGAATTGCCAAGCTGAAGTGGCAGTGGGCAGGGCACATAGCTCGTAGAGCCGACGGCCGCTGGGGCAGAAAGGTTCTCGAGTGGCGACCACGAACCGGAAGACGCAGCGTGGGGAGGCCCCCTACAAGATGGACCGATGATCTTGTGCGGGTCGCTGGAAATCGCTGGATGCGGATAGAGCAAGACCGGCAAAATTGTGGAGATCTTTGGGGGAGGCCTTTGTACAGCAGTGGACGTCTTTCGGCTGATATGATAATATTTATTCGCCTTTTACGACACCCACGGGATGGTATGGGGTGGTCGTTATTTTTTCTAATTCGGAAACAACACGCTAAATAATTAAAGATATTTCATTTATGAAATTATTTGGTACGGTGTTAAGCGTCTGTCAATACAGCAATCTGCATTACAATCTTGATTGTCCTAATTGACTCTCTAAAGATATGCTCATGATAAAAATAATTAAAATAAAATAAATTTAAACCATAATTATAGACCGGTTGCCGCATTAATATCTCATCGTGTATTAATTGAACAATTGATAACAAAACTATTACGGCAAGTTAATAATGACCCTTGTAATTTCTTCGGATTCGTTTGAAATTTACAATACAAGTGTGTAATATAAGTAGTGGAAGTAACTTTGACGCCGGAGGTTGTGGGTTTGATTCCCGCCCAGATAGATATTAGTGTGCATGAACATGTCTGTTTGTCTTGAGTCTGGGTGTAATTATCTATATAAGTATGTATTTACAAAAGAATAGTAGTATATATGTAGTATATCAGTTCTCTGGTTTCCATAGTACTAGCTTTGCTAAGTGTGGGGTCAGATGGCCGTGTGTAAATAATGTCCTAGGATATTATTGTTATTATTGTTGTACTCACCAAAGAAGCACTTTCAGCATCGCTTAATAATACCAAAGGTGGTCCCCCAAGCATTCCATCTATGCGAAATATGGGGCCATACCTATCTCTCATCTTTTGTGGCCAGTCGACATTTGATATGGATTGCATTTCCCCTGTAAAAAAAAGAAAATCAGTCGTTAGCTTACAGCAAAATTTCGAATTTGTAGTAATATTATATTTTGGAAAGTTCTCTTTGAAATTGACGAGGATTGCCAAAACATTGTTGTTTTTTAAAAAGAGTGACGGCAGCAATACTGACGTCATATTGTTTATCGTTGGTTTCTTCTATAGAGGGTTGTTGGTCCATCGTGCTAGTATAACTCGAAGATAAGTTTTAGAAAGTTTATTTCGTGAGCAAGCAGTAACACAAGGAGATTTATACAGTAAGATAGCTTTAACGGGCCTGTTGGCGTGGTTGGCAAATGCTTGTTTTTCACGCCGGAGGTCGTGGGTTCTATTCCCACCGAGGACAGATATTTGTGTGCCGGAACATGTACTATGTTTGCCTTGAGTCTGGGTATAATTATCTATATTAGTATGTATTTACAAAAGAAAAGTATTATATGTAGTTATATCAGGTATCTGGTTTCTATAGTACAAGCTCTGTTTAGTTTGGGATCAGATGTCGTGTGTATATAATGTCCCATAAAAATGAAGAAATTATTTCATGAGGTTTACAATAAGCCTAGGCGGCTTACACTGCTTCACCGGGCAAAAGCTAGTTATATATATATATACCTAACCTAATAAATGTCTCGTAATTGTATAGAAAAACATTATTCACATTTACTTCTACCTTTAACTAACATGTAATATGAATAGTGTCCGACCGAAGGTGCAATTCTGGCCGAAGCCGAAGCCGAAGCCGATTAATCGGTATTCACCAAAACCTTCGGCCGAAGCCGAAGCCGAAGCCGAAGGTGTCATTGACCTTGAGAAATACGATAGTTACTTTGATCTCAGAATATACTAGATACATATTGTGAGAGCTTTAGAGGTTTAGCCCAATAACGAGACGAGTCACCATCATATACAGGTAGGTAATAAAATATTGTCTAAAATAAAAGTTTCAAACATACAATGTTAATTAAATATTTATTTACTTAAACTAATTTTAACAAAAATGATCAAATAATCAGTCACATTTTTTTAATTATCAGACGAACACAAAATATTTCTATAAAATAATTGAGCAAAGTTTAACGCTTTTTCAATATCTATTTTTTACATATAATTTTTTGGAATTTTTGAGAAAATTAAATACTTATAAGTAATTTCTTAGGATAATTAAGTTAAAAATTTTTGGTAACAATTGGAGAAAATAAAAACTTAACAAGTTTTGGTAACAATCTGAGGCACCTTATTAATAAAAAATAAACTCACTTTTCGACTAGTCTTAATTAAAAATAGCTCTTTATACTTAATTAGATGGCGAAGCAGTCATTTATCAAAATTATCAATAATATACCTATTTGGGAAAACTAAACTATAATAAAAACTTACAATTAAAAGAAAATATGAACATTTTCGTAAAGCTAACCCAGCAAGCTTTATCTAAAACACGTATGACTTTCGCTTTGACCTTATCGTATGTCGCAGGCATTAAAGTCGTTCTAAAAAAATTCTCAGTCTTTTTCCTGTATCTTGACGGAGCATCGGGATCAATCGTTTAGTTTACTAAGTGCGATTCGTTTGGTCCGGTGCGGCGGCGCGGCGAAACTCTGCTGCTCTGCACACACTCCGTCTCGCTCTAGCATCGTTTAGTAAATTTCAAATTTTGACAAATAGCAAACCTTCGGCTTCGGCCAAACCTTCGGCAAATTTTTGGCCGGCGATGACTGTGTAGACTGCCAGCCAAGCGTTGATTCCGTAAGTAGTGACAAGCTAAAACAATACATACTTGAACTAAGTAAAGAACGTAGGGCATTATTAAACAAATTAGAAAATTATGAAATTAAATTAGAGGATAGCAAACTAATTTATGAAAAAGATACTCAGTATTTGCTTTCTGAGATAAAAACTCTTGAGAAGTCCCTAGCAATCTCATATCACAGTTTCCAGTCATACAAAAATGAAATGCAATTGCTGGCTGGAAAGTGTAATCCTGAAAGCAATAGGACATTGGAACCGGTTAACACCAGTAGTGCAGTAGTGGAGTCATACACACAGCTGGGATCAGAGTCACCAGTATCTCCACAAAATGACAATACTAAACATATCTCCATACTGTATTCCGATGAAATGGGTAAGGGCCTTGGTACCTTGCTTTGTAATAAGCTGAGTTGTTCCTCTGTCAACTATTGTATGCCAGGATTACATTATAAAGATATAATAGATAAATTAATTCAGAATAAACACAGTGCCAAATCATGTATAACTCTAATGGTAGGAAATTGTAAGAACTTAAAGAAAAAAGACATTACAGATAGTTTCACTAAGATGTTAGAATTAGACTGTAAGAAGATAATATTGTGTGCCTTCCCCTATGTGTCCAATGTCCACATCCACAAGCTAAATATGCACCTACAGTTTTTGGTTAGCCATTATAGTAATAAATTTATATTTTTGGACACAAATAGTTTTATAGATTCTTGTAGGGTAACCATGAGTACAGTTACTGTCTCAAGAAAATTTTTGAACATACTTGCAACTTTAGTAGCGGCACATATTAACTCAGTCATAAGTAGTATGACGAAGTCACTTTTTATACCATCTTTTAGTAATGTTATTAAAATCAATTTAGTTAGTAGTTTAAACATGTAAGCATGATAATAGAGAAGTGTGATAACTTTCTAATTCTATCACATCAAAATATAAACCGCTTCTCTAGCAAAATTCTAGACATAGAACTTATTAATGAAAAATATGAAATAGATATTCTTTGTTCAATTGTTTTATATAAATGTGTTACGTGAACTATCTGTAAATGATTGCTATCATATACTTAATTTAAAATTATTGACTCTGTCTCAAAATGAATAATGTTATTGTTTCGAAGTTTTTCTTTTGTATACCTAAATATAATCTAAAATAATAAGCATTCAGACAACCGATCGAGCATATATTGTGTTTGCCTACTAAATAATTACTCTAATTGGACCAAATCCCGTGTTCATGCCCGCTTGAGTATGTTTCGCCGGACCGTCTCAACTGGGTCGTGTTGAAACCGGTAGTAGATGAACCCACTGAGTTTGTTTCGCTGGGTCTTCTCAGTTGGGGCGCATTGGATCCGGTGGTAGCATTAAAGCGCGACCGTCGTTATTAACACAAGGTCCGTCATAATAATAATACCTTTAATATAGACAGAAACATTGACAATATGTAGTAAAAATTTTAGACTTAAACTAGATAATTAAACATAATCTCTTGACAATAACTTGATACGAGCTAGCTAAATATCATTGCTGTAATAAAATAAATTTTATAAATGTTTTCATACAATATGTACCTAAATATCTATGTTACTAGAAATAATATCTAATGTATACAACTATATTACTACAAACATGTTCTGACTATTTACAAGCGCCTACCTTTTTTATTTAATTTTATTTAAAATTAATTAGTGAGAGCTATTAAAACATTATATAGCCTAGATACCTATATTTTACGCATATAATGTCCAACGGTAATAGGTCGGAGGAAAAATAGGATTTACATAATAATGTTATTTTTGGCAACGTTAATAGATATAGTTTAACGTTAACATCTGATAACGTTAGAAGTAAGGACGGTTTTCACATTATACAGGTGCAGCAGCAAGAGTATTTGTGATTGCAAGTATTTCACTTACCTGGCAATCATATCAAGAGCAACTTCATCGAGAGCCTTACAATACAGCTTGATGGTTTTTGGCTGGAGCATAACAGGGTTTACAGTTGACCTGAAGTCTTTCCACACTTCACCATGGCTTATAAAGAAATAAAAAGTTAGTTGATGGATTCTACTCTTAAAATATAGATGATGATAGATGATAAGAGTGAGATCTTACATAAGTAGAATCGATTATTTATGAACAGCCTATGACACTCGGCAATATGATGTGACAGTGCGAGTGAATTAATGCGCCTAATCGGCATGGCTCTAAACAATCGTATACTGATCACAAGAAAATAAGCTTAAAAAATCAGATCAAAGGTAAACTAAGCTGTCTTAACACATTGAGCATCATAAAGGGTTTTCAAGTTGAATATATTGGCTACTGAAATAGGCGTATAGGGCTATTTGCGAATACTATAAAAGTCGCGTCATTGTAGAAATTTAAGACAAAATTGTTGTTTGTTGATCAATATGCTGAAGTTGATATTGCGGTATGTTGATATGCTATCATGGAAAAAGGCATATATTGTAACTACGTCATCGTAGATAATCTTAAAGGATCATAGTCAAGATTACAATACAGTAATGAATAAAATTAAATTCTTTACTTATTATACTAAAGCTGACTATTATGTTTTTGGACACAAATGCATAAAACTTATGATTAAGTAGTTGCCCAAAAATAGGCGGCGCTGTCCAGGTAGATCTCGGAAGGATTGGACCTGGGCAATACATTCTAAAGACTAAAGCAAACTTAAGCAATATTTTACAGTTACTATGTGGAAAAGTATGGGGAGAGAGAAAGTACGTTTGGAGACCATTACCCGAACGGAGAACACAACAGGATTCATAAAAACTGAAATATTTTTAACTCGGCAATAACAGTTGTGGCGTGTATTCGATTACCGTGTGTGAAGTTGCATTTTTGAAGTTATATTTCTTTTGGCGCGATGGAGAAAAATGATGAGAGTGACTGAGCACTGAGCTTAAGCTTGAAGTGGAACTGTTAAAAAGCCAATTAGAAAGCGCTCATGCAGAAATAGACAAACTTAACACCGATATAAATTGTTTACAAACAGAGCTCCATGACTGCCAGAAGAAAAATAACATTCTTAAACAATTATTAACGAATAATGACTCGCGAAGATCTACCCCTCTCAAGTCACAAAAAAACAAAGCTGTCTCCAGACAGTGCAATTTCTCACCAATTACAAAAGCTTATTGTGCGCCTACAGCGACATCTAGTTGTACAGTTGGAATTCAACCGATGCGCGGTATTGAAACTCAATGCGATACAGCGACATTATCTAAGTCACCATCCAGTGCAGTAAAAGTACCGAAAGAAAACTTAAATACTTATAAGGAAACTCAAACTTCATGTTTTAGTACTACAAAAGAAAAAAGTACAGGCAAGATTCTCGTCTTGGGCGATCAAACTACAATCGGACTATCGTCTTCGCTAAAACTCTCAAGAATGAACTATAATAATCCGAAAACCTACGAAGTATTGGGACTGTCATACCCCAACGCGACCTTAGAAAATATTGTAATAAACTCAGGTATACTGAAGGAAAATTTAAATAGTGACGATTGGCTTATTCTTTCTGTCGGGGCAAATGAAACAAACCCTGTGAAGTTCTCGGCGGAGTTATCTGCCATTCTCAAAATACATAGTAAGGCTAAAATATTGATAACTAATGTCGCCTCAAACATGCATCTAAATAAGTATAAACTGAACGAATCTATAAAACTTTTATCAAGATGTTTTGCCAATGTATTCTATGCAGACATAATAAATTTAAATATGATGTATAAGTATTTTAAAAAATCAATGTATCTCGCACGTATTGTTAACAAATTTATTGACACTGTGGATTACGAAAAATATTATACGAAATCAATAATGTTAAAAAATAATATCAGAAAAACTGAACAAAAGTTAAATTATATTCTACCACGAGCAGGCAGCATTCCCTTCTACTTTGATAAGATTAAAAAAATTCAGAACTGTGGCTTAAAAACTAAACCACTGTCAGAATTGTACAGTGCTATACACCGTAAGGGTACTATACCATACTATTTTAAACGTATGCAGCAAAAATTGAACCAGACCCAGAGCTCAAAGCTTTTTCGTGAATGATACTAAATATAACTTTCGTATTCTTCATCAAAATATTGCAGGACTACTGAACAAAATAGATAATATTGATTTGACGTTAACGGAACTATCACAAAATAACAAGTCCGTAAACATTATATGCCTGAGTGAAACATTCGTGCAAAAAGGTTGTGAAGCAAATATTAGATTACAGGGGTACACATTAGCTGATTCTTTTTGTCGTCCTAATCAGCGACGGGGTGGGACTTGTATTTTGACAAAATCTGACTTCGAATTCAAATCACTTGACATTATAAAAAGGTACGCATGCCCACTACACTTTGAATGCTGTGGCATAGAATTATTAACTCCTAATATTATATTAATATGTATTTATAGGACACCGAATAGTAACTCAGCGCTCTTCCTAGATAAATTGAATGACTTACTCATGCATTGGACTAATAGAAAAATAAATAAAAAGATTATTATCTGTGGTGACTGGAATATAAATATACTTAAAAAGGGTAATGTCACCAACGAATTGGTCAGTATACTAAACAACCACAACTTCAGTATTCATATCAAGTCTGCTACGCGGAAATTATCCTGTATTGATCTTATAGCTAGTAACATAAAAAAAATTGATTCAGAAGTCCTAAAACTTGGCTTGTCAGACCACGAAACTGGTCAGATTGTTTGTTTTAAGACACAAAGAATAAAACCGCCACTGAAGACTTGGTATGAATATCGTAGGGATTACAGTAGTGAAAATATTGCAAAATTTCGTGAGTGTTTGTCAGAATTAACATTTTCAGAGGTTTATAATGAACGTCTTACCAATAAAAAATTCAGTATATTTCATGAATTACTAACTCTTTTCCATGAATTATGTTTTCCTACGCTCAAACTGAAAATGTCCAATATTTCAATGAAAAATAGATGGAAAACGAAGGGTCTTAAAAAATCATGCTCTACAAAAAGAAAACTGTACCTTAACTACATGTTCTCTAAAAGTGACAAACATTTACATAAAATTAAATACGTAAGGTATGCTGCATTACTTAAAAAATGTGTCTATAGTGCACAAAAAATAATAATATGAATTATCTATTGAAAAGTGCAAACAAATGTAAAGCTACATGGAATACTATTAACACGAATATAAACAATTCAAGCCACAGTCGTGACATAAATCAAATCAATTGCGATACTGATAGGACCTCTGACCCTATAGAGATATGTGAATTATTTAATGACTTCTTTATTAATTTGACGAATACCCCTGATGGTAGAACCCCTCCCCCAAATATCTCCAATTTAAAGTACATAATAAATACGATATTTTTGATGCCCACGGACCATATTGAAATATTCCAAATAATTAAATGCTTAAAAAACTCTAACTCTGTTGGTTATGATGAATTAAGCACAAAAGTTTTAAAATTATGCGCTGAATTCATTTGTAGACCACTAAGTGATATAATAAATATGTCTTTCATTGAGGGTGTATTTCCAGATCAACTCAAAATTGCCATCGTCAAACCATTATATAAAAAAGGAGACGAAACAAACCTGCATAACTACAGACCAATAATACTTAATCCAGTACTGTCGAAGGTCTTCGAACGAGCTATACTTATTAGATTTAATAAATTTATTGAAAAACATGACATTTTAACACGAGCTCAGTTCGGGTTTCGCAAAAACATGTCCACCACCCTTGCATGTTTTGATCTTGTAAAAGAAGTCTCTGAATGTATCGATCGTAAAACAGAAGTAGCAGCTTTACTACTAGATATGAGTAAAGCATTTGATCTAATTGACCACACAATACTACTCAAAAAGCTCGAAAGATATGGTTTTAGGGGTGTTGCGCATGAATGGTTACACAGCTATTTAAATAAACGTAAACAATGCACGGAAATAACAAGAATGGCAAAAAATTAACGTTGTGTAATAAAATCACATTACAGGTCAGAATATAAAGAAAACTTCCGGGGAGTTCCTCAAGGAAGTATACTGGGGCCACTTATGTTTATATTGTTCATTAATGACTTGCCGGACATAACCAGACATAAGACACTGCTATTCGCAGATGACACAACCATAATTTTTAAATGTAATGACATAAAAACGTATAATGATGAAATAAATGACACGTTATATAACATAGTGACATGGCTTGATTATAATAGGTTAGTTGTTAATATTGATAAGACAAAAATAATTCAATTTCACAATTATGTCACCCAGCCAACACAGCTGAGTATAAAATACAAAAATACAATGGTTAAAAATGAAGAAGCTAGCTTATTTTTGGGCATAAAAATAGATAAAAATCTTAATTGGAAATCCCATGTAGAGTACATTTGCGATAAATTGAATCGGTTCGTTTTTGCTCTGAAACGAATAAGAAAAACTGTCTCACAGGATGCAGCTTTATTATCATACCATGGATACGTTTCATCTGTACTTTTATATGGATTACCACTATGGGGCAATTCAGTTGATGCTATTAAAGCATTTAAAATACAAAAGAAATGTGTTAGAGCAGTATGTGGAGCCTGGTTTCTTGATAGTTGTAAGCCACTTTTCCAGAAATTGCGAATACTGCCTCTACCATCGTTATATGTTCGAGAAATTTCAGTTTTTGTTAAAAAGTATAACTGTTACTTTCCAACGCATGAAGAGGTCGTTATTCGTAAAACCAGGCACTATAATCGGTTGCACCTACCAAGGAGCAAGTCTAAAATACTTGACAAGAGTACTTTTATGATGGCCATTAAAGTTTTTAACGCACTGCCAAATAATATTAAAGAGCTACCTATAGAAACATTTAAAACAAGTTTGACTAAATGGCTTTTACAAAATTGTTTTTATACTATTAAAGAATTTTTTGAATGGAAACAAAATGATGTCTGCACCAAAATATAAAGTTTCTACAACCACATCTACTTTGTATTGTTATTTTCTAAAATTTTAATAATATTTGATTATTTTTTTGACATGTACCTATGACATTTTATTATATATTTTTGATGATAATTATGACATATACGTGTAATATAAAATATTATGTAATTGTGACATGTACCGGTTTTATCTATAATTGTAATATTAATGTGTAATCGGATTTAAATCGAATGTATTATAATTTAATTTGTTTAAAAATTGTGTAAAATTATTGTTTAATATAAATAATTATGTTATCTCTAATTTAATAATATTTACACGTCGACATATCGACAGAGTATGATAAAACTATCAAATTTGTTAACACCTTCATGTATACACTCATATTCAGTGAATAAATGATTGATTCTTGATTCCTGATTCTTGAATTTTTACGATGCGCGCGCACACCGAGACCAAAAAATTTAACAGCATGAAGTTAGTTCTAGGTGGTATGAAAATGTATGAGAGTGAATTTTTACGATGCGCGCGCGTCGTGCGCGCGCATCGTAAAAATAACAGCATGACGTTAGTTCTAGGTGGTAAGAAAATTGATAACTATGTTCAAGTTGTATATTAAGAAGTATAACTTCTGACGCGTGTACATAAGTACATACAAGTTTTTTTAAAATAAATATCGGAAAAACATATGATTGATTTAATAAAAAAGATTTATAAATATTTAGCATAATAATAATAATTATGTCCTCCCGGCAGAGATTTGGCAGTTGCAATGGAGACTTAGCTAACCGCTGCAGTTGGCTCGCATATTTATTATTATTTTTATTTGAAAAAGACAACGCCCGCAGCGGGGAATCTAATACCTGTGTCGCGGGGTACTTTACAAACACAGAATAGACGAACACAAATTACATCCAGACTCAGAACAACTATTTATGGGTCACATAATGAGTTGTCTGGCGTGGGACTCGAACCCACGACACGAAGAGGCGAGGCCTTTGAGGATTTAAAACAATATAAGTATGTGACGAGACAGACCGCACGGACGGACTAATTCATAATATTTTTCTTACTTGAATACTTTATTCGACTATCTTTATGTACTGCATTGTGTGCTTGACAAGTACAAGTGTAATACCCAAGTGCTGAATAAATTTCATTTCATCTTTATTACGTCAAAATAATTGGGCGAAGAAACAGGAACCTCTTCCTGGTGGTTGTTATCAACAGTAATGTGGGATTTTAAAATGTGTACTTAGTAGTTAGAATAATAAGCATGAGTGAGTGTAAGCGAGACGACATATGTGTGTGAGAGAGAGGAAGGATGGAAGGGGAAAAGTTAAGATGGCGATAACCGTAGAACCGATAAGGTGTACTCTGTGTAATTTTAAAAATTAATAAAAGTCTAAGATAGTAAATCTGCTATTATTTCACCGCCTCAGACCTACAAATTTGGGGGCTCGTCCGGGATATCAAAAAGAAAGGCGGAATAGTACGGCCGGTGAAATAAAAACGACGTGTGCAGATCGGCTACCACGTGCACAGGAACACGCGAACGACGGCGGTTTCTGCGGTAGAAGACTGTCTCAACGACTACGACGAAATGTCCAAACCCGCGAAAGATCGCAGGAAAAGTCGGCAAGAAGACTACACCGACTGCCAGGACGACTGCGATGCGAGAAAGCGTAACGGCAACATGCTTCAAATGACGGCCGAGCTGATACCCAGCTTTAGCGGCCGCGACGACACCTATCCGGTGACGCGGTGGATAGACGAAGTAGAATCCAACGCCGAGATATTCGAGTGGACACCGCTTCAGCAGCTCCTAATTGCGAAACGAGCGCTGACAGGTACAGCACAGCTATGGTTACGGGCGGAGCGTCCACATAAAACTTGGGAAGAGCTCAAGGCAGCGCTGGTAAAAGAATTTCCAGACACTGTCGACATCAAATCCATCCATGAATTAATGAGCAACAGAAAGAAACTGCCGAATGAATCCTGCTTAGACTACATGCTTGTTATGAAGGAACTCGGAAAGCGCGGTAAGATGCCTGACTACGTCGCAATCAAGTACATAGTGGATGGAATATTGGATGTCGAAACAAATAAAATCATGTTGTATGGTGTCACCGCGTATAACGACCTTAAAGAAAAACTCAAGATTTATGAAGCTATAATCAAAAAGATGCAGAGTGCGGCGCAGGTGCAGAGGCGTTCAGCAGTGAGTACAAGTAGCAATAAACCCCATTCAAGCGGCAAACCATGGATTCGGTGCTATGGATGTGGTGAAGTTGGACATGCATCAGCCGATTGCCCGCATAAAAGCAAAGGATTGAAGTGTTTTAAATGTAACCAATTCGGACATGTTGGATCGGCGTGCACTACATCGGCGGCGGCGCTAGCGTCGGCGTCGGCGACGCCGAAACCCAGCCATCGTGCATCATCGGACGAGATCGGTAAAACACGACGGAGCTACCAACAGCAGCATACGAAGAGCGCGATGTTCGCGGCGGACGTCACACAAGACGACGGTGGCGCCTCTAGCGACCTCCTGTGTAACGAACTACAGGATTACCAACACACAAAGCGAGCGATGCTCACGACGGTGAATGACGAAGAAGACAGCGCCCCAAGCGGAAGCGGATACTTTTCGAACGACGAATCGAAAATGGCGGCGTTTGTTTACAACGACGAAGAAGTTTCAATGTCAATGTTGACAAAAGAGAAAAAGCCGGTTGTTTTGTTGGAAATAAACAACGTGCAGTTAAAAGCGTTAGTAGACACTGGCAGCGACGTGAACATTATTTCGGCGGATGTTTATGATGCGATTGGAAAACCAGAATACGAAAAGGACGAATTATTACTCTCCGGCATTGGACAATCAACAGTGCGTTCGATGGGAAAGTGTCGTTTGAATTTGTGCGTGGACAAACAGTGCTACCCAGATGTTATATTTCACGTTCTATGTAAAGACTATATACCGTACGATGTAATAATAGGTCAGGAATTTCTTAACGACGTTACAGTTGTGTTAAAAAGGGGTTGCGTGAAATTTTATAGCAAAGAGTGGGAGCGACTGGGATGTTATGTGAGTGAATCTGATTCTGTTGTAGGTCACATGAAGGATCCGGCGTTAAGAGAAGAAGTGCTAAATTGTGTACGAAACTACAAGCCTCATCAAACGAAAGAAGCACCGCTGCAACTGCAAATCGTGCTCAAGGATGACGTTCCGGTGGCGCAACGACCACGACGTTTGGCGCTGAAGGAGCAGGAAATAGTGGATAAACAGGTTGCAGAATGGTTAGAAAAGGACATCATACGCGTGAGTCATTCAGAATATAGTAGCCCGCTGGTATTGGTTAAGAAAAAAGATAATTCTGTTAGAGTCTGTGTTGACTATAGATTGTTAAATAGAAAAATGGTTAAAGATGAATTTCCATTACCAGTAATAGAAGATCTGATTGATAAATTAAAGGATGCTAGGGTCTACAGTGTACTCGATTTAAAAAATGGGTTTTTTCACCTGAAAGTGTGCGAAGAGTCCATCAAGTATACTGCTTTTGTCACACACAATGGACAATATGAATTCTTGAGGGCTCCTTTTGGTTTAAGCATCTGTCCAAAATATTTTATGAGATTTATAACAATCATTTTCAGAGAATTACTAGCAAAAGATGAAGTCATAATATTTATTGACGATTTATTGATACCGGCAAAAGATGAGGCCCAAGCTGTGCAACGGCTTAAGAAAGTACTTATGATTTCAGAGCAATATGGTTTAAAGATAAATTGGAAGAAAGCAAAATTGATCTCCCGAGAAATAGAGTACTTGGGACACTTAGTGAAGAACGGAGAAGTGAGACCCTCTACTGAGAAGATAGATGCTGTCATGAGGTATCCAAGACCATCAACAACAAGGCAAGTTCATAGTTTTCTTGGCCTCACTTCATATTTTAGAAAGTACATTAAAGATTATGCATTTATAGCCAAACCCTTATCAGACTTACTCAAGAAGGATGCTCTGTTTGAGTTCGGTGAGAAAGAAACAATGGCATTTGAGAACTTAAAACAAAAGTTAGGCGATTCGCCAGTATTGAAGATTTATGATTCTTATTTACCCACCGAATTGCACACAGACGCTTCTGCTGTTGCCTATTCTGTCATACTGCTGCAGCTACACAAAGACGGCTGGCACCCTGTTTACTACATGAGCAAGAGGACTACTGACGCCGAATCGAGGTATTCAAGCTATGAACTAGAAGCATTAGCCACCATTGAGGGAGTGAAAAAGTTTCGAATTTATTTATATGGTATCCATTTTAAAATAGTGACTGACTGTCAAGCCTTTGAGTTGACACTGAAGAAGAAAGAACTGTCACCGAAAGTGCTCGCTGGGTTTTGTACTTAGATCAGTTTGACTATGACATTGAGCACAGAGCTGGCACGAAAATGCAGCATGCCGACGCGTTAAGCCGACATCCGTGTATGATTATACGAGTAACAGTAAACAGTCTACAAAACCAAATAAGGCTGGCTCAACAAAATGATGACGGATTAAAGGCAGTGTGTGAAGTACTAAAACATGGTTCTTTTTCAGATTACTGGCTAGACAATGGGCTTCTATACAAAGGACAGCATAAGCAGCTTGTTATACCTAAGTCACTGGAGAAAGAAATCATAAAGCAAGCTCACAGTAAGGGGCATTTCTCTATGAAAAAAATGAAAGAAATTATAAAACAAGATTATTTTATCCAAGATTTGGATAAGAAGCTACAAGAGTTTGTGGTGTCTTGCATACCATGTCTACTGGCTACGAAGAAGGCAGGCAAGCAAGAGGGATATCTGAATCCAATTGATAAAGAAGGTATCCCATTACACACTCTACATATAGATCATTTGGGACCACTGACGGATACGAAGAAAATGTACAATCACATATTGACAATAGTGGATGGTTTCACTAAATTCACGTGGATCTTCCCTACTAGGAGTACAACAAGTAAAGAAACGGTTGAAAAACTAAAGATACATCAACAGCACTATGGAAACCCTGTGAGGATAATAAGCGACCGGGGGACTGCATTTACTGGAGGTGAATTCCAAGAGTACTGCCAAGAGTCTCCTCTTGGACATACAACATGTTACCATCACCACAGGAGTCCCGAGGGGAAATGGCCAAGTGGAAAGGCTGCACAGGACTATACTAGCTGTATTGACCAAGCTATGTCTGGAAAATCCATCATTGTGGTATAGACATATCAGTCGAGTGCAAAGGGCTATAAATAGTACATACCAACGAAGTATAGATACAACTCCGTTTCACCTTATGGTTGGCATAAGTATGAGATGTAAGGAAGACCTACACATATTGGAATTGTTAAAACAGGAAGAGATTGATCGATATGAAGAAAATAGAGAAGAGATTAGAATCAAAGCCAAGAAGCAAATACTACAAGTACAAGATGAGAATAAGAAGACATTCAATGAAAAGCGGAAGCCAAGTACCCAATATAAAGAAGGAGATTTAGTGGCTATAAAAAGGACACAGTTTGGTACGGGGATGAAGCTGAAGCCCAAGTTTCTGGGGCCGTATCGAGTATCAAAGGTTAAGCGAAATGATCGCTACGATGTGGAGAAGGTTGAGCGTGCTACCGAAGGGCCTATTAAAACGTCTAGCTCCGCGGACCAAATGAAGCCATGGCCGCAGTAGGTATTTTCTTTAATTATTTTTGTTGTTAGTAGATGGATGAAAGGTTAAGTAAATAAAAACAGAACCCTTGTTATATCAACTGTAATGTTTATTGGCATAAACGGTGTGTATTCTGTATTGATATAATATTAGGTGATCTATCATTGTCCACACTTTATAAATTGTGTATTTGTACACCAATTGGCCATATTCTGTTTGTAATGAGTTCCATATAAATCTGTAATGTTGTAAAGCAAAGTAACTTCTATTTTAAACTGGTATTATTGTAACCTAGTATAGAACAATTCTTGATGTATGATACGTTCATTGTTTCTTAACTTTAAGATAAGAGGTTGGTTCATTTTGTTATTTAAGCTGAAGATTGAAATTGTAATTAAGGTTGTCTGGCAGAGAGGGCAGACAAATTATCAGGACAGCCGAGTTGTGGGATTTTAAAATGTGTACTTAGTAGTTAGAATAATAAGCATGAGTGAGTGTAAGCGAGACGACATATGTGTGTGAGAGAGAGGAAGGATGGAAGGGGAAAAGTTAAGATGGCGATAACCGTAGAACCGATAAGGTGTACTCTGTGTAATTTTAAAAATTAATAAAAGTCTAAGATAGTAAATCTGCTATTATTTCACCGCCTCAGACCTACAGTAATTGAACTGGTTTTCGAATAATTAATCAGGATTGGCGTGAATTGTTTTTGCTGTCGTTGTTTTCAATTGATTTTTTATTATAATAAACCATTACTACCCTTATTTTCAGTTTTTATTTATTTTCCACTAATATGTCCCGTATCTGTTTTCAACAATAATGATAACCCTATGTAGGTATATGTTCTGGACCAAGTGATGAATTGGGCAATATACATAATGCCCGGTCATTATAAAAAATGCCCAATATGAAAATGCAATTATTCAAATAATCAAATTTACCGGGCATTATACATATTTTCCATCACCTTGGGAAGACTAATACAAAGATTTATTTTATGTAGTTACAATTTTTTACTGTTATTGTCATTTAACTTAAAATAAATTAAATATTAAACCATTTAAACAATCAGACTTATTATTTGGATTAATTATCAAGGACTTCTACATTAAGAGTCCACTAGTTTTTGAATTTAAAACTTATTAAAAATAGAGGAATTATAAGTTAAGCCACACATTTCTTTATTGGTCACGTCATAAAAATAATATCTGGGGACAGATATTTTTTTATAATATCTGGGGACAATGTCACACAGATCATCCTAGCCCCAAACTAAGCAAAGCTTGTACTATGGGTACCAGGCGACGATATACATACTTATATAGATAGATAAATACTTATATACATAGAAAACATCCATGACTCAGAAACAAATATTCGTGATCATCACACAAATATTTGCACTTACCGGGATTCGAACTCAGGACCA
The DNA here is from genome assembly GCA_951640165.1 of Pseudoips prasinana. Taxonomy (NCBI): domain Eukaryota; kingdom Metazoa; phylum Arthropoda; class Insecta; order Lepidoptera; family Nolidae; genus Pseudoips; species Pseudoips prasinana. The sequence goes on from OX621239.1 coordinate 16,422,144, forward strand.
CCAGCTTCGTAGGCAGGATCACTACCAACTAGGCTACGGTGATCGTCAAACGTCATAAAAATTTAAATGCCCGAACATTATGTACAATGCCCGCATTAATCACCTGGTCCATAACAGATACAGTAAAATTGTATACACTGCAAGAGAGCTGTCAGTACTTGGAGCGGTTAAATACATGCAAAAAACATAAGTGGTATTTTGATGTATGATAGAGAGTCATCTTATCATATAAGTAGTTGATAAAATTATGTATATAGATACCGTCTCTGTTCGGATACTTTTACAAAAACTAGAAAACATTGGAATAAGAGGCCTTGCACTAGACTGGTTTAAAAGCTATCTAACGGAACGGAAACAGTGTATTAGACTTGACAACACTACAAGTGCACAAAATGATGTGAAATTCGGTGTACCACAGGGTAGCATTTTGGGCCCAACACTTTTTATACTTTATATGAATGATATCCATGAACTCAAAGTAAGTGGTGACATTATTTGCTACGCAGATGATACTGCAATGGTGTTTCATGGAAGATCATGGAATGAAGCATTGGCAAAAGCAGAAACTGGTTTGAAACAGATATCCAATTGGCTACAGCGCAACCTTCTCACTTTAAATACAAGCAAGTCTAAGTACATTTGTTTCCATAAGACAGCTGCTTCAGCCCCGTCACCACTTTCTAACATTAAAATACATACGTGCATCCCTGCCGGTGGTCAATGTAGTTGCAAAGATATAAAAAGGACAACAGTCATAAAATATCTAGGAGTTCTGATTGACGAAAACCTAAATTTCAAGGCTCACATCAAATCTCTTTCAAATAGGGTTAGGAAAGTTATTTATGTAATGAAGAAACTCCGATATATTACTGATCCATATACGCTGAAGACGGTATATAATGCACTTTGTCAATCACTTTTAATGTACTGCATAACCAGCTGGGGAAATGCAGGTAAGACCATTATGCTCCAAGTTGAGAGGGCTCAGCGTGCTGTTATTAAGACTATGCTCCAAAAACCCTATAGATACAGTACAGACAGGATATATGCCGAGAGTGCTGTGTTGAGTGTTCGTAAGCTATTTATACTTAAAACAAACTTATTAGCACACAGTGAAACTCGTGCTTCAATCGACTGCTCAACCGCAGAGTTTTTAGACTCAAATTACCAATAGTCAAATCGTCTTTTGCAAAACGTTTCTTCCCTTATATTAAAATCTATCTTTACAATAAGGTTCTAGTTTCATGTGACCTGAAGAACAAAAAATTTTTTGAAGCCAAATCAGTGATAACCAGCTGGTTGTCCTCCTAATCATATGATTCTTGTGAATTATTATTAGTATCTATGATATGATGCATTTCATGATATAATATACTTGATTATATAGTTATTAAATATTATTATATGATAAAACTTAGAGAATTCATTTTATATTTATGAATTATGTATTTATTAGTTTATTATACTTATATTTTATTAGCATTCTCTTCTCTTCTTCATGCTTTTATTTTAAATAAACTGTAACTGTAAAAAAGAAATATATTATGTGGTGGCTCACAAATTTAATGTTAACCATATAAGAAGTTGGCATCCACAATACAAGCTTTGCTTAGTGTGGAAGCCGCTGTTAATGTTTTAATGTTAATATTTCACCTAAATTATTATGAAATGTTATATGTAAATGTAATTTTTGGTGTCAATAAAAAGAAATAAAAAAAAAATATATTAGTTATGTTACCGTTTTACACTAGCAGCTGTTCGTTGATAAGCTCATCCCATCAAGAACGGCTGGGCCAAATTTGGTACATTGTTTCTCCACCCGTTCGAACGTCCGAGGTGTCTAGTTAACCCCGATAATACAATCGTTTGTCTCATTGTTCTGATGTCTTTTACAACGTCCAGGAGGTTATAGGAAAAGAGTTAACATTAGTTCTCTCTAGCAGCAGTGGTTTCTCTCTACTTTGACCCGGATACACTATCTGAGTTATAGTATGAAATTGTGGGTACTACGCATTCTACATAAAAACACAATTAGGGTCTTGTAGTCAATGGGCACGGGTGTGAACCTTGTGGCGGGAGCTAATTCTATTCAATAAATCACGTGTACACAGTTGGCGTCACGAGAGTGGAATCAGTTTAATCCTGACAGCGACTTTGTTTTGTGGTCATTAAGTAAGGTTTCCGTAATGCCAGTAATTAAGGTTGCATGATAAATAATACGAACTACTGAGCGCCTATTTACATATTTTTTGCGTAGGTTAGTATATTGCTATTTAATATTAAAAGGCGCCTGATAATCCATTTTATTAACATTCTTTGTTCTATTTCTAAAGGGCGTGGCTTTAATAATTATTTAGGCAAACCATCTAAATGATATAAGCTATTCCAAGCACACACAGTATCTCATATGAACAAGGAAGGATCTCAACAGATTATGACCCATACTTTACTAAAAGCAAAACAACAAGGAATATGCTGAACCTTATTTTTTTGTTCAATTGAGTAAATATTTTTTGTCCTATTCTATTTTCTTTTTTACAATTGCCATATTGGTGGCTGTAAACCTTTGTTTATTAATAAGTGTTACTTAGCCACAGACAACCAGCCTGCAGGTTATTTCTATATAATCCGTGTTTAGTAGCTGTTTGTTTTTCTATTAAATAGATAAAACCTTTCGAGAATATCTTTCACTGCCTTACCCTGCATCTGACACGGAATATATGAATCAAAATTGCATACGTGGTGCCGTCGTTATCGTAGTCGGTTTAAGTCGAAAATGTATCTAATAATACATTTTCGACTTATATTGTGATTTTGAGTCTATGCTTTGTGTCCGTTAATTGCAGTGTTTATAAAGTCACTGCGTAGCTAACGGCTTAGAATATCGCCACCCCATCACATCCAATGGGGGGCGTAGAAGTAGTCCCGCGGGAATACCTCCCAGAGGACGGGTAGCAGCGTCTATCTGTGTATTATGTTATGACCATCATATTGCATTCGCCAACCCCTCTGCGTCCCAGCGTGGCAATTATGGCATATTCCTCCAAATGTTGGACACAACTCCAATGTGGAAATCTTTTGCCTCCCCAAAAGATTTGTCCAGTAGTGGACTTCATTCAGCTGACATGGAAGTCACTCGCGATCCAAGGATCGGTTTCCCTAGTGGGGTGTTGATGATGGGTATACATGATAATACAATTATACCAGGAGATTAATTTGGTAAAGTTTTCTTTTATGTTTTCGTTATTGTAAGGTTTATATTATGAAAAACAATAGCAAATATTTAGAAAAATCCGAAAAGTTGATGTGCGAATGAGACAGAAGACAGTGGAACATTGTTTCTTTTTCATACAAACTTCATAATTTATAAAGGACTGCACTAAATAGGATACATGTTTCTTTCATGTGTTCGATATTAGACTTTAGACATTATTGGCGGGAATAAAATATGGCGCTACAAATTTCGCTGGAACTGCTAGTTTTTATTGAAATTAAGAAAAAGTATAAAACATCCATCTTATTCACATTTATAGTTATACCAATATCATGAACCTAATATTCGATCATACATTACTAAAATCCTTCAAATTAACTATTGTTATATTATCTTCAATGTCTTGGCCTTAACTTGATATGGACTCCATTCTTCGACCTTAATATCAAGTCGGCACTCAGAGCTGGTTCGCCTTCGGTGGGTAGGAGAATGAACTTCTTAACCATTTCCGATATAGTCACTTTGAGCTCCATCATCGCAAATTTTTGCCCTATAAAGAGAAAAAATAAATTACTTACATTTTAGGTCAAATAAGGAGTAAGGTCAATAAAGTAATTAGTATTAATTAGTAATAGATAAGATAAGATAAGATCATTTTATTTGCATTAGGCATGGTAATTATACAAGTCTTAGAAATGAAATAGGGTCCACATGTCTAACCAGATAGACTGGTGTACAAATATTAAAAAGCTAATTAAGCTGTATTACATAACATTATTTAAGTCCACTAATTAATTACAATTATATATCATTAAAATTACGTCAAGAAGTTAGTAAATGGGTACACAAACAATAGTAAAATGTCAGTAAACATAAACTTATACAAATACAATACAAATATACACAATCACACACAGGTATAAATCACAAGTATTATTAGTATCCCTTAATGTCAAAAAACTCCTGAATTGTATAAAAACATTTTTCTGTAAGCCATGTTTTTAATCTAAGTTTAAATAACCTAAGGGGTAGTTCCCTTAGCGACTGTGGGATTTTGTAATAATTTTGACACACATGAACGTACAGTTTTTGTGATGAAAGGTAGTTCTACACTTCGACATTGCAAGCTTAGTAGGATCCCTTCGGCTAAATAAACTATGTTCACTAGCTCTTTCAAACAGCTGAGGGTGGTTCCTAACAAAAAGGCCGATCTCCAGGATGTATAGCGAAGTTAACGTTAATAACCTTTTCTCTTTAAAAAGTGGCCTGCATGAGTCAAGAGGATCAGCATTGCATATAGCTCTTATTCACTTTTTTTGAGAAAGAAAAACTTGATTTACAAAGGTAGAGTTTCCCCACAATATCAAACCAAACCGAAGTAGCGATCCGACATAGCCATGGTATGCTGTAATTGCTGTGTTTTCTGAAGCAGTATAACGCAGATTTTTAAGAGCATACACAAATTTATTTATTTTGGAACAGATATTAGCTATGTGCGATTTCCAGTTGCAAAAATTGTCAACAATGGTTCCTAAAAATGTTATATTATTGGTTTTTTCAATAATAGTATTTTCATATTTCAAAGTTAGTTTTTTTACTGTCATTTTATAGTTCGAAAATTGTATGTATTTTGTTTTCGATAAATTAACAGTTAGGTTATTACATTTAAGCCATTGTATAATATGTTCTAGGGTTCTGTTAATTTCTAAATAAGTAATAACAACGTTTAAATAGTAGTGACCCTGTTTTCTGATACAAAAGGTTAAGTAAAGGTTGTTAGTTCGATCCTCGCACAAGATAAATGTCAAGTCTATTTATCTTAATGAAACATATTATATGGATTCGGCCATTAGTTTCAACTTCTTCAGGAAGTCATCGCATTCGTCCTGAAGATGACTTCCTGAAGAAGTTGAAACTGTTGGTCGAATCCAACATAAAATTAATAACGTGAATTACCCGTTACTATCTTTTATTATGTTAGCTCCTCACGTCAGTTTTAATAATAATATACAACATGTAACCTAATTAACGCACATCCTGTAAATAGTTTGTTCAGAATCGTTAACTGAATCGATTTACATCATTTTTAACATAGGTTATTTTTTATTCCAAAATAATTAAAGCTACGGATATTATTGTTATATTAACCCTGTACAGTCAAAACAAATTGAAATGGACCGTTAGTCAAAGTAATAAGACTTTTAAAATCGCAGTTTTATTTGTTTCATACAAATTCCATCATTCAATACAAAAATAAACTTTATTCCAAGAAACTAATTTAGTAAATAACAATGCATATACATGTTAAATAAAAAAATCAGTATATGTATTAAGATTACAACATAATTTTCTAATTGAGGTGTTTGAGGGTGTGCGTTACTTACGTTACATGTTGTATATCTATCGTTTTTCTCGTTTGTATAATAGCATAGCAAATGATCAAGTGGGTGATTGTAAGTGATCAACGCCGCCTATGGACACTCGCAACACCAGAGGAGCCGCAAGTGCGTTGCTGGGGTTTAAAAAAGGAATCGGCTTGCTTCTTGAAGTTTGCCATGTTATACCGGATCGGTAAGACCCTCGAAGTTAATTGATTCCACAGAGAGGTAGTGTAGTGCGGGGCAAGAAGTTTCTTGGTAAACGCACGGTAGTGGCTGGTCTGAGTGTTTTCTATGACTTGTATGTACCTATATATTTACAAAATAAGTATTTATATCCGTTAACTAGTATCCATGGCTTGGGATTGCTTAACCTGGGATAGATGGCGCTGTGTGATATGTCCCGGATATACATTTATTTTTATGAGACAAATATGTCTCGTGTGAGGATCAAGCTACGTAACATCTTCTCGTCCAAAATACTGCAGTGTTTCAAGTCGAAAGTCTTCGACCAGTGTGTGTTTCCAGTGATGACATACGGAACAGAGACGTGGTTGCTCACTATGGGCCTTATTAGAAGGCTCAAGGTCACCCAAAGAACAATGGAGAGGGCTATGCTCGGAGATTCCCTGCGGGATCGAATCAGACATGTCGAAACCCGCAGGCGAACCAAAGTCACCGACATAGCCCGAAGAATTGCAAAACTGAAGTGGCAGTGGGCGGGGCACATAGCTCGTAGATCCGACGGCCGTTGGGGCAGAAAGGTTCTCAAGTGGCGACCACGAACCGGAAGACGCAGCGTGGGCAGGCCCCCTACATGATTAAATAACCATGGTAATCCGGACGGTAATCTGATACATGTAGAAAATGTCTAAAATACACGATCAATGACTGCCGGAAGATTGGAAGTACCTAGTCATCAATTATTATGGTGATAGAACCATTAATAAACAATTACCTTATATTTTAAATAGTTTACCGGCTGACATTAGTAGTGAACCAAAAAAATATATATTGAAAAACAAATTTTATAAATACTTACTTACTAAATTATATTAGATAGATAACAGATATATTGTTAATACATAAAATAGTGCCATAATATCAACTGTGATTAATAATAGTTATTAGTTATTTTTAGTATATATCTTGTTGTTGTTTTCTTGTTTATTATGGTGATAGAACCATTAATAAACAAGTACCTTACATTTTAAATAGTTTACCGGCTGACATTAGTAGTGAACCAAAAAAATATATGTTTAAAAACAAATTATATAAATACTTACTTACTAAATTAGATTAGATAGATAATAGATATATTGTTAATACATAAAATAGTGCCATAATATCAACTGTGATTAATAATAGTTATTAGTTATTTTTGGTATATATCTTGTTGTTGTTTTCTTGTTTATTGAGCTTTTCTCCCGCAGTCAAACCGACTGATCGGTTTTGTGGGGTATTTTTCTGGACTTGTGTTTTAATATTAAGGAAACAATAAATAAATAATAAAACAAAAAAGATGGACCGATGATCTTGTGCGGGTCGCTGGAAACTGCTGGATGCGAATAGCGCAAGACCGGCAATTGTGGAGATCTTTGGGGGAGGCCTTTGTCCAGCAGTGGACGTCTTTCGGCTGATATGATGAGGATCATACCCGATACCATCAGAAAATAAGGCAGGTTCACTACAAGCTGAGACACGGCGGTCAATAACATCTTACTTCAGTTAGTTTTTTTATTATCAGCGATCCAAGTATCAATATTCAATTTTGTATTTGTGTTGATTTATAAATAATAATATATTTTCTACTTCAAATGTTTGTCAGCAATATTTTATTAAATGATCAGAAATAATCTAAGCTAATAAACAAAGTCTTAATATTGAACTATGAAATTATACAAGGTAATTCTATCACTAACATTGAAAAAAATGATGATGATGATGATTAGAATGCACGATTGATATTATCAGTTTTAGATACATAATCCTATAGACCATTTATAAATGTTAATATACAAGTAAAATTATATTTATGCATCAAGATATACCTCTTCATTTTGAAATACCTAGGCTTTATAATAAAACTAGCTGTGGCCCGCGGTTTTACCCGCGTGAAACTTTATAAATTATAGCCAATGTGTTAATCCAGGGTATCAGCTAACTCCATACCAAATTTTGTAAAATCGCTCCAGCCGTTTAGACGGGAAGAAGTAACAAACATACACATTCACACACTCACACACGCACAAACTTTCGCCTTCATAATATTAGTCTATATAAATAAAAAGAGAAGTCCTGACTGATTGACTGACTCATCAACGCCCAGCCCAAACCCTTGGACCTAGAAAACTGAAATTTTGCATAATTGTTTTCTTTATAATGTAGACGAGGAATAAGGAAGGATTTTTCGAAATTCAACCCCTAAGGGGGTAAAACGAGGGTGCAAAGTTAGTATGAAACTTGGCCGTTTTTGAAGTTAAGGGTATGAAAATTGGTATTTGGCCTTTCATTTAAAAATAAAAATCACGTGTTTCAGGATTTTTGGAAATCTCACCCCCAATGGCGAAAAATAGGGGATGTAAGTTTGTATGAAAAATGCGACATTTTTGAAGTTAAACCCATGAAAATTGGTATTTGGCATTTCAGTTAAAAATAAAAAATATATATTTCAGGATTTTTGAAAATTCCACACCAAAGGGCATAAAATAGCGGATGTAAGTTTGTATGAAAAATGCGATATTTTTGAAGTTAAACGCATGAAAATTAGTACTTGGCCTTTCTGTTAAAAAACATAAAACATTGATTTCAGGATTTTTGGAAATTCCACCCCCAAAGGCGCAAAATAGGGTTAAGTTTATACTGACTGACATCAATTATGAACGCACAGTCTAAACGGCTGGCGTTAGACTTGAAATTTTGACAGTAGGTACCTTTTATGACGTAGGCATCCACTAAAGAAGGGTTTTGAAAATACCACCCGTAAGGGAGTAAAATAAGGGATGAAATATTTTATGAAAATCCGTAATTTTTTATGTTATAGACTTTGGTATTTGGCCTTGCAATTAAAAATTAAAATATATATTCTAGGATTTTTGAAAATTCCACCCTCAAGGGCGTAAAATTGGGGATGTAAGTTTATATGATAATGTGACAAGTGTTAAGTTAAACGCATGAAAATTTCTATTTGGCATTTCAGTTAAAAATTATTTCCGCCCCTAAGGACGACTAAAATATGGGATATAAGTTTGTATGAAAATCTGTTGTTTTTTGGAGTTATACTCATGAAAATTGGTATTTGGTTTATCAGTTAAAAATAAAGCAACACATGTTTTAAGTCAAAATTCAGGGAATAATTTGTTGTTAAAACAAGTAATCATTTTAATTTTACTGCACTACAAGTTCACAATTTTGTAACTAGATACGAGATTAATATCGTTTCATATCGCGGAACTTATTTGGCATATCGGTTACAATAAATAAATGCTTGAAAGAAAAGGTAGCCCAAAACTTCATCAATAGATGATCAACTAAATGCACACATCTTAATTTTACCGCTTTACAAGTTTATATTTTTGTTACTAGATGGCGTAATCATAGTTTTAGATCGCGCTATGGTTTCGTTCACAAAATGTGATGGGAGTTGGGGTTGAATGGGAGTTACCTTTGTGATTAATGCATCGTTGATTATTATTTTACTTTATTTGACTTACTGGCTATCTTTAAGGACAATTGATATGTATTCTTTGATTTTTTTGGTTGATGATATCGGGTCCTTAGCAAAGTAGTCTTTAGTTTCTTTCTTAGTTGGGTTATTTTTAGGTTCATCATCATCATCATTACAGCTTAATACGTCCACTGCTGGACAAGCCTCCCTCAAGAATCGTCTTGGGGGGATATGCCATAATCGCCACGCTTGGCAGGCGGGTTGGCGATCGCAGTAAGATGGTCATAGTAATCAGAAGGAAGCTGCTGCCCAACCTCTGGTATATATTCCCTCGGGTCGACTTCTACGCCCCCCACGGGATGAGATGGGGTGATGATATTCTGATTCTGATATTTGTCGCCGTCACCACACAGCATTTTTAGGTTAGTTTTTCTTAAATTTTGGAAGTTATATTATTTAGATTAAGCTAGAAGTAAGTAGTCTCTCATAAGGTGCCAAATTGACTACCGGTATATCGAGGTGATAAAGTGTTTGTATGAAAACGCCACTATGTCAGTGCGACTCCAGGACCAGATCTCGAAACCTATCCAATTGCAGCGAGGCGTGAGACAGGGAGATGTTATATCTCCGAAACTGTTCACCGCTGCATTGGAAGACGTCTTCAAGCTTCTGGACTGGAAAGGCTTTGGCATCAATGTCAATGGCGAGTACATCACTCACCTTCGATTTGCCGATGATATCGTAGTCATGGCTGAGACCATGGAAGACCTCGGTACAATGCTCGATGACCTCAGCAGAGTCTCTCAACAAGTGGGTCTGAAAATGAACATGGATAAGACGAAAATCATGTCAAACGTCCATGTTGCACCCACTCAATTGAAAGTTGGTGACTCTGCACTCGAAGTTGTAGAGAACTATATTTACCTAGGACAGACCATCCAACTAGGTAGGTCCAACTTCGAGAAGGAGGTCAATCGTAGAATCCAACTCGGATGGGCAGCGTTCGGGAAGCTACGTAACATCTTCTCGTCCAAAATACCGCAGTGTCTCAAGTCGAAAGTCTTCGACCAGTGTGTGTTGCCAGTGATGACATACGGAACAGAGACGTGGTCGCTCACTATGGGCCTTATTCGAAGGCTCAAGGTCACCCAAAGAGCAATGGAGAGGGCTATGCTCGGAGTTTCCCTGCGGGATCGCATCAGAAATGACGAAATCCGCAGGCGAACCAAAGTCACCGACATAGCCCGAAGAATTGCCAAGCTGAAGTGGCAGTGGGCAGGGCACATAGCTCGTAGAGCCGACGGCCGTTGGGGCAGAAAGGTTCTCGAGTGGCGACCACGAACCGGAAGACGCAGCGTGGGCAGGCCCCCTACAAGATGGACCGATGATCTTGTGCGGGTCGCTGGAAATCGCTGGATGCGGATAGCGCAAGACCGGCAATTGTGGAGATCTTTGGGGGAGGCCTTTGTCCAGCAGTGGACGTCTTTCGGCTGATATGATGATGATGAAGTAGTTACATCGGTCATCATTTAAAATTGACGCGGATGAAGTCGCGGGCACCAGCTAGTATGAAATATGATTACTGATGGTAACTTAGTTGATATTTTGTATGTTTGTTAATTTGTTTGTAATGGATAAAGTTAACTACTTAACTGATATTAAAACAAAGTTCACTATATAAGTTACAATGCTGAACCTTATTTAAAAAAATATTAGTTGTCGCTACGAAAACTATAATAATGAAACGTAAGATTAAAAAAAATGTCTGCAAATGTAATTATTTATCGTGCACTGCGAATACATTAAAATATATATTGCATGAATATTACTAAGAAGTTGGGTCAACATATAGCCTAGTTGGTAGTGCTCCTGCCTACGAAGCTGGTGGTCCTGGGTTCGAATCCCGGTAAGTGCAAATATTTGTGTGATGAGCACGAATATTTGTTTCTGAGTCATGGATGTTTTCTATGTATTTAAGTATTTATCTATATATATAAGTATGTATATCGTCGCCTGGTACCCATAGTACAAGCTTTGCTTAGTTTGGGGCTAGGATGATCTGTGTGACATTGTCCCCAGATTTAATAATAATAATAATAAATTTAATTTGTAGAGATGAACATTCTGGTTGCATTTAATTCAATTTACTACAGTTATTAATTATTTTTTTTTTTTTTATTTATTTACATATATTTTTTTACAATTGTATAACATATAAGTAATCTCGCCAAACTGTTACGTTTAATGGCGAGTAACGCGCTCTTGTAGTACAATAAATCTTAACCTACATACATCTACATTTTAATTTTACATATTTAGGACATACTTAAGGCTAGGTACATTTGACAGACCCATCGTCTGTAGGCATGAACAATGCCTCAGGTCTCAGATGACCCCTCTCCACCATCGAGAAGTAAATCCCTCAACTTTAATTTTAAACTACTAATACTTATTTTAGGTGTTTGTCTCAATATCGGTAATTTATTGAAAATATGTGGTATTAAAAATTTTGAAGTTCGTTTTCCATAATAATTGGTCACCTTTGGTTGAACGAGATTTTTATTTATAACTCTCCTTGTATTATATTTATTTTCAACAGGAGTTTTATACGTCTCGCTATAATAATATTCTAATGCTATCAAATAATTTATTTTAGTATCTACTGGCAATAGTTTACAAATAGGGAATAATTTGTCGTAGTCCTGATTACATTTTTGTTTTACTTTATTACTAACTAGGAATTTAATTAATCTTAACTGTAAATTTTTTATCTCATTTAAATATGTTATATGTTTTTTGTACTACAATATTATTTTATCTGTTCCAAAATAATAGTCAGTAGAGGTCATAATAGAAACGGATTTATACTTAGCGTATAAATCCATTTCTATTAAAGTTACTTCTCCTTATCAGTATCAGTACATTCGCAGCTCGCATTTAATGTGGGAAGATCAATAGCTCCAGTATTGTAGGCCCGGTACCTAAATACCTATTATGTATCACTTTCAATTCAATTAAGGGAAGCTTGGAGGTCTCAAGGGCTCGGTCCTCAACAATATTTAATTTAGTTGAGATGTTATCTTTTGTTATGAGATCGGTATTTGAAATAACAATTCAAAGGGAATATTGAATCTTGTTTATGGAAAATGAATTTTCGGCCTTGTAGGTTTTATCTATCTGTTACCGACATATAAATTCGACTTGTACTATTATTTGTCTTGTAAATAGGCACAATTTAGGATTGATTGTTATTCATCTACACAAAATTCGCAAGCTTACTGACGACGAGATGAGTGATTCTTTTAAATTGTTGTAACGATTTTTGTTACGTATATGCCGAAAAAAGATTATTGTTATAATAAAAATACGCTAAAGCGCAACACTGAAAAACAATATTAATCCACTATTTTATTCACTATACGGTTAGCCAAGTATTCGCTAAAACGATTCTTAATTTAAAATGAGCCAGTATGTGTACACGCTTCAACAGAATCTAGAGATCTGCTCGAAGCTAGAGATAGATAGGTACACTTTATTGCACATCACAGTATAACAATTTAGATATAGAAATAGCTTCAATTACTTAATGTACTATCGGCGGTCTTTTTCTTTAAATATCAAAAATACTGATAAGTTTTTTTTAAATATTTATAAAAATAAAATAAATTTCGTGTTTTTTGTTTTAAATTAAAATGTTATTTTTGAATGACCTCAAAAAATAAGTATGATAAAAAACTTAGTGTTTTATTAAACTAAAGATCCTGAACTATAAAGTTGTTAATAAATTGGGATTAAGATATAGCCTAGATTCTATTTAGGTGAGTAAATATTGCGATAGGAAAACTGGTTTTACTATTTATTTTTGTGAGTGAAAATCATAAAAAAGCGAAAACGTTCCCTAAATATCTTGCAATATTAGTCTCGTACAATGGCCAATGTACTAAATTTGAAAGTCCTAAAAATAATTGTATGTTTTATAAAAAGCAAAGCAAGATAGCTACGTGCCTTTTTTCAACTCTGGACTTTAATAAAACAGTAAAGAAGAAGAACACCTTATTGCATAAGGAATATAAACAATACAATATGCATAGAAAAATATTTTGCAATTGGCGGCCTTACCACTAATAGCGATCTCTTCCAAGCAACGTTGGTTGGAGCAGAATTTTTTGGATAATGTAATGGTAGCAAAAGGTGTACGAATTTATTGAAAATAAGAAAAGATAGCTTACGTATAAATACGTAAGAAAATAATTATAATAATAATAATAAATAAATTTATTTCTCTCACAAAGATCAAGTACAAAGGTGGTAATACATTTTATGTCACTTATAATAATTAACTAGCTTTGTGAGAGCTGGTGCCTATTGTAGGTTTAGAAGAAAACCTGTATTACAGGTCACCAGTGCCCACTCCCCAGTTTATACCTAGTGAAATTTAAGTTTAATAGTACATGACGTGAGACGGTATTTAAACAGATTAATACTTAAAACTAATAGAAAAAGAACATATTATAAAGAATAAAAAAAAATCTAAATAAAAAGTAGGCAGAGAGTTTGTAGATGTGTTAGTGGGTGTCTGTGTGTGTGATAAGTATTTGTTGTGTAGGAAATAAGCGTGTCTACTAATATTAAGAAGTTGTTCTTAGGTGTTAGGCTTTATTGTTAACGAAAGCAGTGCGCGACTATCAAATATGAAAAATAAATTACATGAGAGCAAGGTAGGTGTTTATATATTATATTAGTTATGAATTATGATAACAAAAATAACAAATGGGAGATAACAATATGAATTGGCTAAATTAAATAATTTGTTTCAACAGGCTTTCTGTTCTGTCATAATCTAGACTTTTCAGAAAGTTAGCTACCTTTTGTTTACAGCGGATTTTATTTAATGGATAAAGGTCAAGTCTATTATTTAATTTATTATACAGATAGGCACCTAGGAAATGGAAAAATCTTTGGGAAAAACTCGTATTGCATTTTGAGGTTTGGCATATGGAACCCTTACGCCTTTTATCCTTTAGTAAGTTAGGATTATATTCCAATTGAAGATGTTTTTTAAGAGTAGTGTGGAGTATAAACGTCTGCCGGACCGATAGGACGTCCCATTTTTTATATAACTCAACGGTTGGAAATCTAAAAGGAAGGCCGGCAGCAACTTTGAGTATAACACGTTGAGCTCTTTCAGCCTCAATTAAATTGATTTTTGCCGCTCCCCCCCAGGAGGTGATACAATAATCTATCAGTGATTGGCATAACGCATAATATACCATTTTTATGACCCGATTGTCAGCCACGTGTTTGAGAGCCTTAAAAATGTATATCATTTTTCGCAACCTCGGGACTAATATGTCAATATGGGGTTTGAAACTGAGATTTTGGTCAATAATAACTCCCAGATATTTGATGGTGTCGGTTCTTTTAATCACGGGACAGGAGCATGTGCTATTTTTTAGGGCGCAGGTGTGTGCAATAATGGAATAAGAAGGTGGTGGAAGTAAATTTGATTTTAGTGCGAATGGCATGTATTTGGTTTTGTCTATATTGAGGGTCAGCACATTATTATTGAGCCAGTGAGCGACTCTATCGAATCCTTCCTGGGCGGCTGCATAAACCTCTTCCCAAGAGTTGCCGGTGAAAAAGAGGGCAGTATCGTCAGCGAAAGTGAAGATATGGCCCCCAGTCAATCTAAGCTGACAGAGATCGTTAATGTAGGTCAGGAAGAGAGTTGGCCCAAGTATCCTACCTGAGGCACACCATACTTAAGAGGGAGTTCGTCACTTACCCAATGATTGATTTTAACTCGCTGGTATCTGTCAGTCAGAAAACTTTTAAATAGTTGGAGGGGGACACCACGAACGCCCATTTTTTCTAATTTTGATAAAAGGAGGGGAATCCAAACTGTGTCAAAGGCCTTGGCAAGATCAAGAACGACAGTAAGGCATTTTTGTTTGTGATCAAGTGAGGTGACTATACGATCAACTAGCTCACTTACTGCCTCGTTTGTTGATTTGCCTTGACGAAAACCGAATTGAAAAGGTGAGAGAAGGTTATTGGCTTCTAAATAACTTATTAGCCTTTGATTCATCAGTCGCTCTAGGATTTTTGAAAGTGTCGGCAAGATTGAAATCGGTCTGAAGTTATTGACACAGTCTTTATTACCCCCCTTATATATATCTGTAAATAAATCAGCTGCGTACCAGGAATACATAGCTAAGTACTGGTCCTGACTACTACGGCCCGCCCACATTGTCCGAAGGAGACCGTGCTACGTGCGCAAAAGAGACAACAACCTGCGCACACGTCGACTACCGCGCGCCGCCCACATCGTGAGAGTGAGACCGACCTTTTGGAAAGCGGGAGACAGCTGTCTGCGCGCACGCTTGGACCTCAGAGCGACGCCGCCCCGTACACGCGTGAGTGAAACAAACTTATATAGACCACTATCTGCATCTGCGGCCCTCTACTAGACTCCGCCCGCTACCTCCGGTAGAGTGTAGCTACCTGCTGATTATTAACTGCCGTCGGCTACTAAACACCAAATAGGCCTACTTTAAAATGTCAGTGCGGAGAACGCCGCCTTCACGATCGCCTATTCCGGATCGCAACTTAACTGAAATGCCACAGTATTCCTCGGACCCCTCCCTGAATAAAACATCATCTAATAATGAAGAATTCCCTTCGCTCGAGGAAAATGTGACACAACGTAACAAACGACCAAGAGACGAAGCTTCCTCACCCAATAAATTCACGGTTTTTAAAGACGAGATAAGAGACTTAATTAGCTCGCTCGTTGGCGCCCAAAGTAAAGAGCTCGCATCCATATCCGATAAATTGCAGGAGTTAGCCGAGTCTAATGCTAAAATTGACGCGGCTGTCTCACTCCTAACTGCACAAAACGAGGAGTACCGCGGAAAAATTGCAACTCTTGAAAATCAGTCTAAAAAGGACCGGGAGTACATTTGTTTATTGGAGAACAAAGTAGAAGACCTCCATAGGCAGTCACGCAAGACCTGCGTAGAAATTAAAAATGTCCCTAAAAAGCCCCAGGAAACCAGGGATGATCTGTTACAAATGGTTGTAAATCTTTCAAAAACCATTCATCTTGGTTTAAATGGAAGCGATATAAGCGACATTTTCCGCCTGAAACCCCGTGGAGAGGGAGAGAAGAAACCTACAATCGTAGTAGAATTAAGGTCGCCAATATTGAGATCCGACCTCCTGAAAAAAGTAAAAGACTTTAACCTTATGAACAGGACTCGTCTACAGGCCAAACATCTAGGCCTCACAAGCAACGAAGACACTCCTGTTTTTATAGCTGAACAACTTACTCCTAAGGGGGCTCGTCTGTTTTTCTTAGCTCGAGACCTGAAAAAAGCTGGAAAATTTAAGTATTGCTGGACCTCTTTGGGAAAGGTTTTGATCCGGAAAGATGAAACATCAAAAATTATCCATATACAACACGAAGCACAGGTGCAACAACTCATGCAAGAACAATGACTAACTATGGGTATATATATCTTAAAACTGTTTCTCCTACTTAAAATAGAGTACCTAAGCCCAAAATCTAATTTGTTAAATAACATGTTAAATGGCTACTATACAACAAAACACGCACACAAAACTGTAAACAAACTTATACATGTCCACACACTTATATACGTCTACACACTTACATACGTCCACACACTTTTACACGTCTACTCACTTACTCACGTCTACACACTTATACATGTATGCACACTTATACACGTCCACACACTCATATACGTCTACACACTTATACACGTCTACCCATTTATACACGTCTACACACTTATACACGTATACACAATTAGGCACGTCTACTCACTTATACACGTCTATACACAATGCTCCCTTTGCCAGGCTGGGTATGGATTGCCTAGCTTGATAAAGGAAATATCAAAGGTCTACTATATATTAGAGTGCTCACAGAAATCTACTTACAAACCATTACATACCTATACACCACTATACCATAATTACTACTACCAACGATATATCCCACATATATGTATATCACTTGATCCCCGACACAAAACAAAAACACGCTCAAAACACAAACATAACAACAAACCTACACGCCGTATACAACCTCAGATACAATAGTTCTAAATCTATATTAGTAGAAAACCTCTACTACTTGGTTTTAAAACATATAGTCTGTTACCCCCCGTTTTCCCCTATACAAAATGTTGAATTCATCTGTGTGTTCTTACTCTTCCTAGAACCTGATCCGCTAATACTCATACCATCTAACTACCCTGGTTGCAACCCCGTAAGTACTAACTTGATATGTTTAAATGGATAATTTCGATACATTAAAGGAAATTGATCAGATTAAACCGTCAGATTCGATCAAGTGTAATATAGAAGAACTCAAATTAAACACGGGTAATTTTCTACACAATTTAATTATTTTAACACAAAACATTAGAAGTATATACAAAAATTTTGATGACTTGCAACTCACCCTATCACAACTAAAATATGAAGTAGATATTCTGATTCTCACAGAGTGTTGGCTAAACTCTAAAAAAAATATACCACAATTAGTAAATTACACATCTTTCCAAACAAAACACCAAATTAACCAAAGTGACGGGGTAGTAGTATACATCACAAATAAATTATCAGTAAAATTTAAAGAACTAAACCTTGTAAATGCCACTGGACTCGAGTTAAAAATATCAAATTTCACTATACTGGGTATCTACCGTTCCCCATCATTTCCACAAGCAGGTAACTTCATTACATCCCTTAACAATCATCTTGAGAATATGACTCCTAATAAAAACGTTTTAATCTTAGGGGACATTAATATCGACTTAATTATTTCCCCTACTGAAACAAATAATGAAAGAAACAATAGACTAACCTACCTAAATATGCTATCTACACATGGACTGTTACCATCTCACAACCTACCCACGAGGGGGGATGGATGCCTAGATCACGTCTTCATGAGTCTTGACAAACAAAAAAATATAGCTTTTACAGCGGTTTTGAATACAACCGTAACAGACCACTGCCTGATTTTGTTATCTCTCGAGAGTAATTATTACTATAGTAAACCTAAAAAGTACAAAACAATAGTCAACTACGAAAATGCTCACAATAGTCTAAAAAATATTGATACCTCCTTTTTTAACATCTTCAAAGACCCTGATACTTACGCCTTTGCGCTTATAGAATTGGTCAAGACCGCTTTACTTTCGAACTCTAAAAATTTAATTATCACGAATAGCAAAAGAATTATTAAACCCTGGATAACAACAGGTGCCCTACGGTGTATTAGACTAAGAAATTCAATTTTCATTAAACTCAAGTCAAACCCACTTAATCAAATTCTAGCGATTACATATAGACGATATCGGACTTTCTGTGGGAACCTTTTAAAAAAACTTAAAAATAAATACAATAAAGACAAAATCAAAGCATCTGCTAAAAACCCTCGGGCGTTGTGGTCAACCATCAATGACATCACAAATTATAAGCCACCCAGGAGCTCTAATAGCGACCTACTTAAGTTAAAATCATGTCCCCAAGACTCTGTAAACTATGTTAATAATTATTTTATAAACATTGGACAAACTCTAGCTCAGAAAATCCTAAGTAGTAACTCGCCCCCTACATCTTGTAACACAGACAGCCCTAATCTGTCCTCCTTTGTTCTCCTAGAGACCACTCAGGAGGAAGTTGAAAATATTCTGATGTCTCTAGACTCTGGGAGTGCACCAGGGTGGGACGGAATTCCTACCCTTTTCCTAAAACAGGCCAAAGAGATCTTAGTCCCGCTGATCTGTAACCTGGCCAACCTATGCTTTAACACAGGTATCTTCCCCTACCTTCTTAAGCGCTCAGTTGTTACCCCTGTGTATAAGAGTGGAGATAAAGACGACGTTAACAATTATCGGCCTATTTCTGTGTTGACCTCCATTTCTAAAATCATTGAGAAGCTCTTAAACTCCAGAATAGTAAACTACCTGACTAAATATAACGTCTTATCCTCCTCTCAATATGGTTTTAGAAAGGGAATATCAGCCCAAGATGCTACTGAGGAACTTGCTACTGTGATAACCAAGGAAGTAGATAAGGGGAACAAATGCCTGGTGGTCTTTCTTGACCTCAAAAAGGCCTTTGATACTGTCTCAATCTCTAAACTTTTACATAGGCTGGAGAACTCAGGATTCCGAGGTTCTGCTCTCTCGCTTCTTAGCAGTTACCTCCAAAACAGGAAACAGGGGGTAAAAATTGAAAACCATGTTAGCAACGAAGAGTACGTGACGTATGGCGTCCCGCAGGGCAGTGTCCTTGGCCCGACGCTCTTTTTGATTTACATTAACGAACTCTGTAACCTTATTATCAACGGTGCAAGGATACTGTCCTACGCGGATGACACCGCTATTATCTTCTCTGCTAAGACCTGGGACAAGGTTAGGCTGGAGGCTGAGAAGGGACTGGCTAAAGTTAGTGATTGGCTACGTGAAAATCTACTTACGCTAAATACCCAAAAAACCAACTACGTCTGCTTCACTAAATACGCAAACTCTCAGCCTGGGCCTGACTTTAACATTAGAATACATTCTTGTCGTACCCCAACCCAATCTTCCTGTGGTTGCCCTGTTATTCATAAGGTAAACTCCGTCAAGTACCTTGGTATTGTAGTAGATCAAAGGTTAAGCTGGTACCCACACCTCGAAATAACTATAGGGAGGGTAAGAAAACTCATATGGGTTTTCAAATCTTTGAGACATGTTATGAATGCAGAACTACTGAATACAATCTATATCGCACTGGCTCAATCTGTAATCATATATTGTATCTCGGTGTGGGGAGGAGCAGCTAAGTCGTATTTTATAGATCTAGAGAGGGCACAGCGATCCTTGATTAAGGTCATGTACTGTAAGCCCTACAGGTTCCCTACTGAAACTCTATACGCAAGTTCTAAGCTACTCTCCGTTAGAAAACTTTACATACTACACATGGTACTAAGATATCACAAAATTCTACCCTTCAGCCATCCCAAACTTAAAAAAAGACGATGTGATATAGTGGCCCCTACATACTCAGCACGTTCAATTTTTGCTAGTCGCCAAAATGTAAGTCAAGCCCCACGCGTTTATAACAAAGTTAATCGCATACTTAACATTTACCCTATGCAGCTGTATGAGTGTAAGAAGACATTGACGGAATGGCTCTTTACAATTAATTATGATGCAGTGGAAGGCATTCTGGTGACTTCGGGTTGAACGTCAAGCACACAGATACACAAACACATACACACACACACACATAAACACATACACTCACACACACATAAACACATACACTCACACACACATAAACACATACCACACACATTCACTCACACACACACTCCAGCACACCTCTACACTCATTCACACATACACACGCCCACTCATTCACACACCCACACATACACACAAATTATATATTCACACACTCATAAACACATGTTTAAACACACGTTTATACTAAACACACTCTAATTTTCACACACTGCCTTAAACACGATTTTAATTTTCTTATTATTGGTTTTATATAAAATGTGTAACTCATACCTTTTAGCACAAATAAAAAGTGTTAACTAATCGAGGGAGAGCGAGGTTTATCCCATCTCAAGTATCTTCGGATTACTTTCTGGGAAGCCCCGGCAACTTAATTGTACAAATTTAAGGAAATAAACGCATTTTATTATTATTATTATTTTATTATTATTATTATTATATATTGGTTTAACTATAGCCAATTTAAAAGCTGAAGGAAATTCACCCGTTGCAATCGCAAGATTACATATATGTGTTATGGCAGGGGTGATGATATGGGAATATCTTTTTAATAGTCTACCTGATATGTGATCGGTTCCTACGGCACAATTGTCTCTCAAATTATTGATAAGTTGCAATATCTCGTGATCGTTCGTAGGGAGCATAAAAAAAGAGCTAACTGGTGAGTCAAGGTTGCAATCTTGTGGTTGCATTCTGTTCCTAGAGGAGGCAGAATTCACTTGTTCTGCAAGTCTACTGCCTACATCTACGAAAAATTGGTTTACATTATTCACACTAATGTGTGGGGCATCGTTCGAAAGAAGACAAGCTGAATAATCAGTTACCCTGTTTGGACCACTAATATCCTTAATAATATTCCATAATTTCCTCTTGTTATTACCTGCTTTTTCAATTTCTTGCTTTTCATAGCTACGTTTTGCTTTTTTTAAAAGTGTGGTACAATAATTTCTATAGCGCTTGTAAGTAATTTTTAGTGTCACGTTATTGGGATCTTTCTTACATTTCTTATACAGATTATCCCTATTACGCATGCATCGGATAAGACCTTTTGTGATCCATGGTTTATAATATCGCTGCCTTTTGGGAATTTTAACTAACTCAGAATTTGACTTTATTGCATTGGTTACTGTTGCTAAGAACAAGTCTGTGGCTTTATTAACGTCACTACAATCCAATATTGATTGAATATTCAATTCTAAGAAAACTTGGTCTAAATTTTTATAATTAATGCGGTTACTGGTCGTGATCGAAAAGTCTAATTTTTTGTTATATATAAGACTAATAGCAACGCTTTCATGGTCCGTTATGGATGATTCGAATACCAAACATATAGCCTCTTCCTTAGTTTTAACCATCATATGGTCAAGACAAGTTTTACCATGCGTAGGTAAGATATGACCTGGTAGACATCTATGGCTGGCTAAGACATTCAGGTACTCATAGGAACGGTTATCCGTGCCATTAAGAGCAATATCTATGTTGATATCACCGCATAGTAAAATGTTTTTATAGTCGGCCAGTTTATTTAATAACAAGTTTAATGAATTAATAAAATTATGCGTGTTATGTTGGCTCGGGGGACGGTAAATGGCTATCACACAGCAATCTGGGGAAATTTTTAGTAACAGACAATTAGCATCATCTAAGTGAGCTTCTTCACAAGTTGCATTAAGGTCTTTTCGGAAATAAACTACAACTCCTTCATTTGGTGTTCTTTGTGAAGAACTAGCTGTGAAGTTATAATTTTCTAGATTAGAAATATTCTTTGCTGAATTTAGCCAACATTCGGAGAGCACCAGTACATCCCATGCAATGTTAGACCTATGTAGAAGAGTAAGAAAGTTTGGCAAGTTACATGAGATACTACGGATATTTTGTGACAATATATTGAGAGAGCGATCATTATGTGCTAAGTGATTTTTCACTTCATCTACATTACACACGATAGTTTGCGTCACCGAGAGAGAGTCCAGTTCCAAGTTTATGGTTTCAATGTCTAGGCATTACCCAAGCAGATTATTATGTACTTGTATAATGCAAGTCACCAAAATCAGTGACTTGCGGTATGTAATGTAACTGGAGTAGAGACTTGGAACTTGGTCGTCGGTGACTAATGATCGGTGACAATGAGTAATTTATTGGGAATATTTTATAGCAAAGTGAATATAAAATATTTATGTTATGGATAGTGCCTTTATCACGCTGAACCAACTTTATATTAATTGTGAGTGTAGTGTGCTGAAAATGTAAACATTGTATATTGTGTCGTTTATCTCTAAAATAAAAACAGAAACTAAGTAATGTGACTCTCTCCAAAAAATACAATAACACATGATATACAAACTTAATTAATATTTTGACGTATAGGTTTAAAAAAAGTATAGTAATAGGTATTTTGTAATAATAGTAATAGGGCTTAACCACGACTAGTCATTCAGAAAAATCTAACAACTGGTATTCTTCTACGATGCGAATTGGAGTAGCACCTTCTTCTTTCTTAACAAATACCCTGCCATATGATGTCCAAGCTGCGACCAATTTCTTATTTCTTACGTTTTCACGTGCCAAGTAAAATAGTCGCTTTGCTTTATCTGTCACGTACTCCGAAATAAAGATTTTTTTAAATGGGCCACCTAACTGAATATCTTCTGTGCTTAGAGGAGACTGCTTATTTTCGCAGCGAGTCCTATTGTCTTTTATATAGGTACCTACGATAGACTCCTTTCGTTGGATAGTAGTGAATTCCACAATTACAGCTGAAGACTTGGAGCGATACACGTCTTTGATCTCGGAATCTTGAATAGGACTTGCCAGGCCTAAAGTGAAGCCAACTTTTTGTATTATAGACGTAAGGATCGGTTTACTCTCTTTTTCTTGTTTAGGTAAATTGCGAATTTCTATGCTTGCGCATTTCGCATGCTTTTCATGAAAATCAAGCTTTTGTTCGAGAGATGTGATGCGTTTTTTATATTCTAAATTATTGTTTTCGAGATGTTTTATTTTCATAATTAACTTTTCATGTTGTTCAGTCATAGATTTCACTGATTCCTGGATTTGTAGGTTTTGTGATATAATTGTGCTCATTGTGTTGTTTAATTGTTCAAACTGTTGCTCCTGTAGACACGTAATATTCGCAAACATCGCCTTTATTTCAGAGATAGCAGACTCAGGCTGGTCACCATCGGTTCGTTTAGGACGCTTTGTAACATTACAAAGTAAATCATCTAGATCCATGTTACGTATCACATTAAGAGCTGAATCAGAGCTATATTGCATCGGTGGAGTTGTTGCTTTTAAATTACGCGAGGCGCTTATAGGCGAACGTTGTACGGACATGATGACCACTATTTGCGTAAGGTGGGTGTGGTTATGCGTAAGCGCACACTTCGGGTGATAATTGAAGCGTATACAATAAGAGATAGGTGTATTAGTGATAGACGACGCACTCACGGCACTATGTATGTCCTCTTCAAGATCGTCGTCCTTTCACTTTCGCACGCCAACACCTCCTTGCCGCTGTGCGCTCCTGGTACACTAACTTATTTTCAAAGTTAATTAAAATGCATTTTTTAATTAAAATTTAAAATAAACTGCGTTATGGGACTACTGACAAACACGTCTGCACTCTGCAGGATCCACGAGGGAAGGGATAGTAAAGTTTAGAGTAATTATATACAATACTGTATGCATACATACAGAACATATAAACATATAAACCTAATTATACACATATAAAAACTAGCATGTTTTCAGCTAATTCAAGTAGTCTTGGCGGCAACTAGATAAGTTTAAATAATTATCTTTGACCATACATTTAAAAGTTCTAAGTGACTGGGCGTGTCTTATTTCGATAGGTAATGCATTCTACAATCGGACAGCTTGTATACTGAAAGCTTTGTCAGTGAAATTTGTAGAATAAGTAAGTAAGTTTTCTGATGAGCGAAAAAATCAAGAAATAATTGTGTAAAGAAATTAAATCGTTTTTAGGGTTCCGTACCCAAAGTGTAAAACGGGACTCTATTACTAAGACTTCGCTGTCTGTCTATCTGTCCGTCTGCCACCAGGCTGTATCTCATGAACCGTGATAGTTAGACAGTTGAAATTTTCACAGATGATGTATTTCGATTGCCGCTATAACAAAAAATACAAAAAAAAGCAAAATAAAATAAATATTTAAGGGGACAACAAACAAACGTGAATTTTTTGCTCGTTTTTATAGATAATTGTACGGAACCCTTCGTGAGCAGGTCCGACTTGCACTTGGCCGGTTTTTGAGATAATGCGGAGTAGATGGGACGAACAGAATACTGTATAGAAGTGATACAATATGAGTATTTGCATGAAAAATGCAATATTGTTGATCTATGCAGGTCCGGTCACAAAGTTTACGTAAATCCGCAGCATTTCCAATTCAGAACGAATATCGGCTCCTGGCACAGCTTATAGATCCAATTTTATCGTTTCACGCGAATTTCCACGTAAGATAACAAATAAAGGTCAAAATAGAGCGGTTAGTAAATATCGTATCTTGACCATTCGCAGTGAGTACCTACCCTGTATAACACAGCGAATCTTCGCGGCGAATGCGCGTAGACTGAGAGTAAAATTTAACATGCTCAATTCAAATCGCGGCGAGTGAGTCTTTTCACAGCGAATACTCACTGCGAGTACGCATTCGCCGCCAGTATTCGCTGTGTGACCGAGGCTTTAGTATCTTTGGTCAAACTTTGTCTAATTCGTTTGCCTTGGACCAAAATGTACTTCAACTTTGACACAAATGCCTACTTTAAGTATGAGAGTCACACTCTGTTCTTATTGTTTAAATATACCGGAAGTCATAACTATTTCAAAATATTCTAGTTAATTAATTAACACATTTTTAAATACTGTCACATAATTTAATAGAAATGATGATTTATGTAGGTACATAATAATATAAAAAAAATAATTAGATTTAGTTCAATAATTAAATTTTTTGTACATCCTTAAAAATAAAATTATAAGGTCCATTAATGTAATTAAGAGTTACTGGTGTTATTTTAGGAGGATCTCCACGCCATTCAACTTCAAAATTTTCGATGACTCGTGCTAAAAATGTTTGCACCTCCAATTCTGCTATCCGCCGACCTAAAAATAAATGAACGTTATTAACTACTTAAATCTTCATATGGTCACAATTGCCTTAAAGGGTGAAAATGTTGTGTTGTTCATCAAATTGTGAAAACAAAATAAAAAAATATGTCTTGAAATGAACAGAATAGAACCTTAACTAACTAAACTTATTTACCGTATTGTTAGTAAAAAACATAGTCCCCATTTTTCTTTATATAAAAGGAATAATTATATATTGAATATCCGAGCAAGTGGGTCACCTGATGGTCAGTGATCGCTTTGTGAAGGTTGCCGTGTCATAAGGATCGGATCGGAAATACCTCCGCAGTTAGTTGATTTCAGAGTGTTAGTGCGCGGTAAAAAGTTTCACGACAATTTTAAGACGAGACCGATTCTTTACCATATTTCTACCGTTTTGGTAGATAAACCTTTTTTTTATTTATTTATTTTAATTAATATGCGCTTATATTTAGAACACAGCAGACCAAGGAACCTCCTAGCTAGTAATAAAATCGATAAAAAACTAACGTCTAGCAGAGATATGTCGACTAAAAACCTATAAAATAATAAAACGGGATTGTCTATTTTCATATCCCTGAATATTTAAATTAGTAGGTACACAATACGAAACATCGACCTTGTCGATTTAAGTATCGTTTTCTTTTGCACACGTATGCATACAGTACAGAGCATCTCGGTAGTAGAGTTGCTCTTAACGAAACACATGAGCGCCTAAATAGTAGAGAAGGGATGATTACTTTTCGTTTTCAACTTAACAATGACATGACAACTTTTGTATGAACCATATATCAAAATATCAGATAGCAAACTGTCTTTGAGTCTGGGGTTATTATTCATTTTTATTTAATACTAGCTGTGCCCGCGACTTCGTCCGCGTGTTAATTAGTTTCTTATGTTTTATTTTTTCAAAAATAAAATATTTTTCAAATATAAAAGTAGCCTAAGTTACTCCTTATTATATCAGCTACCTGCCAATAAAAGTCGTGTCAAAATTGGTCCATCCATTTCAGAGATTAGCCAGAACAAACAGACAGACAGACAGACAAAAATTGTAAAAAAAAATATTTTGGTGTTTGTACCGTATATGTATTCAAATACATGAAGTAAAAAACTGGTATTTCAATATTACAAACAGACACTTCAATTTTATTTATTTGTATAGTATAGAGTATATTTATACTATCACAATATTGGTACTCACAGCAATGACGCAATAGTTATATTCTCTTTGATGACACTTATAGTGTTTGGGGTCGCAACTAAACGCTACTACAGGTACGCATGGGTGTATGTATACTAATTAACAATATCACACATTCGTATTCGACGTCTTTTAATCGCTATCGGAAGATCCACGTTAAAGTAATTATTTACTGTAACATTTGCTCAGGTAGACGCCTTTCCTAGCCTGTACCGATAATGTTGCATACTTCTTAGTTTTATTGTCTTTGATGTAAACTAAGTTAAGGATTATCTGGCCTTGTTAGGAACAAATCTATTTTTCTTTTTTTTTATGTCCAACAAATGCACTTGCAAAATTTATTGGGTATCGACTTAAATATCGGTAGTACCTTTTTTTTAAACAACGCTATGTATCTCGTAGAACTTACCAATACAGCTACGGGCTCCAAAACCAAAGGGTGAATGAGCAAGTGGGTGCGCATGTCCGTAGTGTAATGGATCACTTTTATCAGTAGTCCATCTCTCTGGAATATACTCATGCGGTCTGGGGTAGTACTGATCCATCAGTGACATCTCTTTGTGAGCGAATATAATGTGAGTCTGCGAATAAATGCAAAGAATTAAAAAAAAGACAAACGTCAGAAATGAATTATCATCATCATCGGCAGCGGGTTCGCATAGAAGACTCTTTCTCTTCTTGGTGTGATACTACTGCTGGTGTACCACAGGGTGGCGTTTTATCTCCTTTGCTTTTCGCTATATTTATTAATGCTATTTCTGACCAACTTATTTCAGCCTACCACCTTTACGCAGATGATCTTCAAATATACACCCAAACACCTTTTGACAAGCTATCGGAAGCCATTAATGTCATTAACAAAGACTTATCTCATATAAGCAAGTGGAGCATGAGATATGGTATCAATGTTAATCCAGAAAAGTGTCAAGTCATTGTTGTTGGCAGCTCTCGGAAAATTACTAATGTTGATTGGGACCAAATTCCCCATGTCGTTTTCAACGGCACTGTTATACCTTATACTGACAAGGTGAAGAATTTAGGTATTTATATAGACAAGACTCTTTCCTGGGGTCCACAAATACAAGAAGTTAGCAGAAAGATGTTTGCTTCTGCTAGTTCCCTAAGACGCCTACGAAACTTTCTCCCTACTGCTACCAAAATTGCACTTGCGCAGTCCTTGCTTCTCCCTATCCTTAACTATGGTGATACCAGTTATCTTGATGTCACGGAGGACCAACTTGATAAACTTGAGCGACTTCAAAACTTCTGTATACGATTCATATTTGGTTTGCGTAAATATGATCACGTCTCTGAATTTCGCACTAAACTCAAGTGGCTGCCCATAAGACTTCGTCGGAATACTCACATTGTCACGCTTCTATACAGTATTCTGTTCAATCCCGCTACTCCTCTCTATCTCAAGGAACGTTTCAAGTTTCTTCACTCAACTCATTCGAGACTCTTGCGGTCTTCAGAAAACTTACGACTAAAAATGCCAGCGCATTCCACTAATTTCACCGACAAATCCTTCAGTGTACAAACTGTGCGCTTATGGAATGCGCTGCCAATACAGATCAGGTGCGCTCAATCACAGCATGTATTTAAAAATATGGTGAAACAGCACTATTTGACGTAATCTACTAGGCAATAAATATACTGCTTTCCTATTATGAAATGATATCCTTACACTTATATTTGTAAATATATTTATACATATGTATATATCTATCTATTTATATGTATGTATCTATGTATGTATCTATTTATGTATATGTATAGTCGTATGACTCTAGTTACGTATTCGTACGTAATATTAGATTAATTTAGATTAATAACTTCTAATTGCAAATAGTACATCTTCTGCTACCTTCATCAGGTTATTTTCAATTCTGGTCCATTCAACGCACAATGGTTGCCTGGAAGAGATCGCTTTTAGCGATAAGGCCGCCAATTGCATAATAAGTTTATGTCCGTGTTTGTTACCATTGTTATGTTTTACTTATTTTTGCAATAAAGTGTACTTCTTCTTCTTTTTCTTCATCATGTCAGCTAAAGTACGTCCACTGTCAAAAGTCTCCCCAAAGAATGGAGGGATTTGCCATAATCGCCACGCTTGACAGACGGGTTGGCGATCGCAGTTTGATAGTCATATTCTTATTAGATATTAATATATAGATATTTTATGACGTCACCACACAGAAAATATTAAAGGTGAATTGTAAACTTGGTCGTCTCTCTCGGTCGGTTCAGTGGTTGGAGACCCTGACTGCCAAGCCAGAGTCGTGGTTTCGATTCCCACCCGGGAATCCCGGGCACCCAAATCTTTGTGTGGGGAACACTATAATTTATTCTGTGTCTGGGTGGAATTTACCTATACGAGTGATGTATATGTATTTAGAAATATATAAATACATTTACCAGTTGACTGGTTGCCATAGGCTTATATAGGCTTTGTCTAGTTTGGGATCAGATGGCAGAATATTAGTTGTCGCAGGATATTTATTTATTTATTTTCTATCATTGTTAACATGAAATTTACTTACATCTTTGGGTATCTTGTAACCCAACAAATTATATTCTTTGGTAGTTAATCTTAAATTCCCTCCTACAACTGGCAATATCCTTAAAGATTCCTTAACGCAAGCCTTGAGGTAAGCCCTCTTGTCTTGCGTTAATGTGATCTCCTCTCGAAGTTTCTTTTGCTTGTCTGGATTTTGTGCTAGAAGGTAAAGAGTTCCTATCATTGTATTGGCGGCCTGGAAAACAGAAACGACGTAGATTTAATTGCTATAAAAGTTGTTTCTTTTATCGCACCAAATATAAGTATGTCTCCATATCCATATATGACGGTAGATTTAACAATGATTCTGCCTGTAAAAATAATAATGTTAATAAATTAGAGGATGCTTGCTCTATCTCCACCAGCCGATTTCCCAAAATACAGGCTTTAGCCTCGTTTGGTAAGCAGTTTCAGTACCTTTAGTATAAAACAAAACTGTTGTGTCAACGAAACCTTACACCTATGAATGTATTTTAACGAGTGTTAAATACTTTATTATTATTTTTATTTATTAAATTTACGCATTGCATTACGAATAATGCTATTAAAATATAATTTTATAGTTTGAAAGTTTTTATCAATATGATATAATATTTCATATGCGATTTCTAAGTGAACATATCAGCAGCCAGGAGGTAATATTGAAACAGATATTCCATCTCCACTTGAAACAGATATTCCATCAATAATTGATATTCCATCAAAATAAATATCAATTATTTATTTTGATGGAATATCAAATATCGTACAATTATCTTCGTTAGTCCATTAGTTCCACATAGCTAGATTTATATATAAATTATGATTACCGTATCAACACCAGCAAATAACATGTCGCTGGCCATGATATAAGCAAATTCTTCATTTATTTCCAGCAGTTTCTCTAAAACGCCCTTAGCGTTGTTCGATTTAACGCCTGCTTTTTGTAATTCTGCTACTCCTTTGCGGACAAAGTGTTTTATTAACCTAAAACAATAAGATTATTTAGCATGAGTAAAACGGTGTTGTGGATACCTAAGCAGATTGCACGAAGATACAGCTGGTGTAGAAACTAATAAAACAGTAAAAATATACGTTACACAAGTAGCGGACGATAAAAACGGGAAATGTGTTGTGATTGCGTAAAAATGTAAGTGTTGTTATTGGAGTCGCCTATGAACACCCAGGTGATTATAATTGTGGGTGATCAAAGGGCACTAAAAGCGATATCACTTCGGTGATCATAGTGGAATAGATCGTCTAGGTCACCAAACATTAAGAAATAAACATATAAAAGATAAATTGTGAGTGTGATAAAAACAGTCCCATAAACAGTTTTTTTATTTATCATCATCAAGTCAGCTGAAAGACGTCTAATGATCATTGACTTATATGTATGTAGACACGCTGTTTCGAATAAAAACTCTGTCCCAGTCCGGCTGTGCGCGAGGTGAGGGGCGCGGGCGCGGCGGCCAAAATTGCTCACTGAGTTGCAGCGCCCGCGCTGCAACTCAGTGAGCAAATTCTCAATATGGGATTGCGCGTCTAGTAGAATACATATAGGTCAATGCCGATGATAGACAAAGATCACCCTAAGCATTTCCACGATGCCGCGATGACAAGATTTGCGCAACTAGCATCCAGCGCCTTCAGCGAATCTCATAAGTTTGTCCGTCAACTTTATTAAGGGCCTACCTACGCTGCGGTTTCTGGTTTGTGGTCGCCACTGGAATCTTTTTGGCCCAGCGGCCATCGGTTATATGGACTGTGCATCCCAACGATCATCACTTCTGTTAGGCAATCGAAAAAAATATTCATATATTTACTTTAAATTAAATACTTACTTATCATGTCTTTCGTACATATTCATAGCTTTTCTATACGCTGGGGTCGAAAAGTATCTCCACAAGCCTGGTTTGAAATCCATCTCATTGACTGTATGGAACAGATCATTAATGCACAATATCAATTCTTTCTCAGGACAGTCGTCTGGAAGTTTCGGGTCAAGACAATTCAGTCGGCATCCAAGCGCTACGGTACCGATAGATTCTAGAGCCCATAAATTCATCTCCATGTCAAATGGACGGCGTATCATGTTGTTTTCGTCACGATCAGCTTTCATCCTTGAAACAACATTAATAAATCATTAATATAGTTTTACTAGTGCAGACTAAAATATTATATTCTTACTATCATCAGAGTTGAGAGAGTGTTAGTATTATATTATAATTATTTTTGGTATTAGGTTCAGACGCCAGCACATCGAGCTACCCAAATCTGTCAAATTTCCCCAAATGAAAGTGAACCTTATGCTTTTTTGATAAAATTGAAAATCTATAAAAGAAATTTGTCAGATTGGGGTAGCTGGATGTGCTGGCGCCTGTACTTTCTATTTGCGTTTAAGATTGTGCTTTTGTTGTATATATATCCTATAATCTTTGATAACTATTAAAATGAAAGGAAACCTAAATTTCAACATTATATAAATTACCTGGCAATCATATCTAGAGCAACTTCATCAAGAATTTTACTATAAAGTTTGATAGTTTTCGGCTGGAGCATAACAGGATTTACACTTGATCGGAACTCTTTCCATACTTCACCATGGCTTAAAAAGAAAGATAAGTTAAATTAATGTATGTTTATCATGTTGAAGGTTGCAATTAATCGGAGATACATAGTGTGTGCAGAAATAAAATTAGATGTGAGTAGATTCAAAAACAAAACATAGAAACTGTCCCCATCTCTGTTCTTCTAAATTTGATAAAAAGTTTCAATAGTCGCATATTTATTGGATTATAAAAACAGTTCAGTCCGTTCGATAAATAATTATTGTGCCACTAGTAGAAAAATGCAAATGTTTTTTTCAGCAATATACAAATAAAATATTGCTTAGTAGTTGGAGTAACTTTTATTACCCTTCACGTAAGATAATTGAGCACATTTTTAAAAATGCTCGTGGTAAACTTAATGCCCCCACTCATTCATTAAAACCGGCCAAGTGCGAGTCGGACTCGCCCATGAAGGGTTCCGCAGCAGCAAGTATTTCAGTTGATGAAATGAAAGGTAAATTGCGGTTTACGATTTATGACGCATTAACAAAAAAACTACGTACTAGATCTCGTTCAAACCAATTTTCGTTGCTAGTTTACATGGTGGTACATCATATATTTTTTTAGTTTTATTATTCTATTATTTTAGAAGTTACAGGGGGGGGGGGGGGGGCACACTCATTTTTCAACTTTGGAAGTGTCTCTCGCGCAAACTGAACAAAAAACAGTTTAGAAAAATATGATATTAGGAACCTCAATATCATATTTGAAGACCTATCTATAGATACCCCACATGTATGGGTACGATGAAAAATTTTTTTTTGAGTTTCAGTTCTCAGTATGGGGAACCCCCAAAATTATTATTTTGTTTCTATTTTTGTGTGAAAATCTTAATGCGGTTCACAGAATACATCTACTTACCAAGTTTCAACAGTACAGCTCTTATAGTTTCGGAAAAAAGTGGCTGTGACATACGGACGGACAGACAGACAGACCGACATGACGAATCTATAAGGGTTCCTTTTTTTGCCATTTGGCTACGGAACCCTAATAATAAGATTTCTAATGTTTTGTATAAATCTGCTTATTTGAAAAGTATAAAGTGTTAGAAAATTATAATAATAATATCCTGGGATATTATTTACACACGGCCATCTGATCCCAAACTAAGCAGAAATTGTACTATGGAAACCAGATAACTGATATACTACTTTTCTTTTGTAAAAACATACTTATATAGATAATTACACCCAGACTCAGGACAAACAGATATGTTCATGCACACAAATATCTGTCCCGGGTGGGAATTGAACTCACGACCTCCGGCGTGACAAACAAGCATTTGCCAACCACGCCAACAGGCCCATGCATTTTAAATCACAAAACGTTATAAGATATAGTTGAACGTTGTAAGATAGGTTAGTAGACAGGAAGCTTAGAGTTGAATATTAGGTCTTTACCTATGAAATTGCCGTTCTGCAGTACTGGCCATTTCAAATCAAAATAATTTTTGTTTGGCTAAGAATTCTAATTTCAAATTAATTTTATTTTAAAAACATGGATTCTTTTTTCCAAAAGTAGTCATTTCTTTATTGATTAGTGTTACATTTTCATCGCATTTCAATCTTTTTCGTCATCATGGATACGTTAAAAATTCGAGTAATTATGGAATATGAGTACCGTCGTGGCAGCAACGCGGCACAAGCGGCACGCAACATCAACGACGTTTACGGAGCTAACACTACAAACCAACGCACCACCTGTTATTGGTTTGCTCGCTTCCGTTCTGGAAATTTCGACCTGAAAAATGAACCTCGCGGTCGTCCGAAGACTTTGGTCGACAATGACGAATTAAAGGCGGTTGTGGAAGCTGATGATACACAATCTACGGCTGAATTAGCAGCAGCTTTCGACGTTAGCGTCAAAACAATATTGGTCCATTTGCGTCAAATTGGCAAGGTAAAAAAGCTTGACAAATGGGTGCCCCACGAACTCAATGATCGCCAGCGCGAAGTACGCGTCGAGACGTGCCTTGCACTGCTCAACAGACACACAAATGAAGGAATTTTGAACCGCATTGTTACCTGCGATGAAAAATGGATTCTGTTTGATAACCGCAAGCGCTCAGCAAGTTGGTTGGATCCTGGTTCAGCACCTAAACAATGCCCTAAACGAAAACTTACCCCTAGAAAAGTGATGGTCACTGTTTGGTGGTCTAGCGCCGGTGTGATTCATCACAGCTTCTTACCAAACGGGGTGAGCATTACTGCAGATGTGTACTGTGAAGAACTGAGCACAATGATGGAGAAGCTGGCGCATCTCCAACCAGCATTGGTCAATCGCTCGTCTCCGCTGCTCCTGCACGACAACGCGCGACCTCATACTGCACAGCAGACGGTCTCCAAGTTGCAAGAACTGGGGTTGGAAGCTCTCCGTCATCCGCCCTACTCACCAGACCTTGCGCCTACAGACTACTACTTTTTCCAGAATTTGGATAACTTCTTGGCGGGAAAAAAATTCAATACCCGAGAGGCAGTACAAAATGCCTTTGAAGAATTTGTTGCCTCCCGTCCAGCTGATTTCTTTAAGAAGGGCATCAATAAACTGCCACTGCGATGGCAAAGATGCATTGATTGCATGGGTGATTACTTCGATTAATACAAATAAAAAAATTCATGAAAAAAATTCGTTTAAATTTTTTCATACAAAACGGCAATTTCATAGGTAAAGACCTATTATCTGGCCGCACCCATACGCACTTTTATATGCTTCTATTGTTTTTGGAACTTCTAACTGTCATTTACTTGAGCGGGAAAGAGAATGAATTGATATCACATTTCTACAGAACATTACTTTTCATCATCATCATCATCATATCAGCCGAAAGACGTCCACTGCTGGACAAAGGCCTCCCCCAAAGATCTCCACAATTGCCGGTCTTGCGCTATTCGCATCCAGCAGTTTCCAGCGACCCGCACAAGATCATCGGTCCATCTTGTATGTCTTTTATTTTATGTAATTAATTTATTTCATTAGACTTTTAAAACCACTTTTGCTAATGCAGTGCACTGGTTGGAATATTTTTCATGATACTTCGTCCGGTACATTACGGACCATACATAGTAATATGCGACCGCGGGTGACAGCACGCATTATTTACAGGTGGCACAAATGCGATTCCATGTCGCCAGATGTGGTTTATTTAGTTACAATATATTATTTTTGTCAACATACTCAGTTATAAGTCCTGTAGCACCTGAATCAGTTCCATTAGTCCTGTATTTTTTTCTGTAATGCTCTAGCGAAAAGAATCCTGGTCTTATCGGCATCCAGTTTTCACTTCTTAATATCTGTAATAAATGACAAAAGACTTTAAAACGAATTAAACTATCGGAACGTCAAATTACTTTTAACCCAAATAATGGAGAATCATCATCGGCCTAATATTGCCCACTGCTGGATATAGGTTTCCACCATAGATTTCTATAACGTTGCCATTTGAGGGGTTTCCCGTAGTCACTGCCCTTGGCATGCGAGTTGGCGAATGCAGTTGGGTGGCTATTACACAGGTGGTGCTGATGCCCGACTACCCGCCGTATCGCTTAGTCGCCTTTATGCATGGCTATACCGTGGGTGTCGTACACCCACGGTATAGCCATACTATCCGGTTAGTGTCGGTGTGGTGACCCTGTAATTCTTTCTAGGTAGCAAACCACTTGGCTAACCCTTCCAAAATACATGTGAAATTTTCCCATATAATTTATTACGTAAAATAACAGGTTGTAGTTTTTAATTTTAGTGTTATAATTTTTGGATAGTTAATTTTATTCGTAAAATGACCACCATCATTATTAATTATATCCACCAAAAGACGTCTAAGGCTGGACAAAAGCCTCGCCTTGATCTTCACAACTGCTGCTCGTACTCTGCCTCTTTTCGAGTCGATACAAGATCTCAACATTGGATTGCAAATTGGAACAAACCAAGGGTCCTATCCATTGATTTTCACATTTATTTCAGAACAGTACGTGAAGCATTTGAAAAAAAGAAACATGTCACTTACATCCGGGAAGACGGACACCACTTTTCCACATCTTGGAATCCTATGATCCCGAAATGCCATCTTCGCGTAAACAATGTAGTGCGCCCGGGTGCTCATGTCATTAGTGTTGTGTGTAGACATACCAATAGTTCCGTACAAAATAAAATAAATATCAATACCATGCTGCCATGGAAGATGGGAAGGCATCTGGTGTGGGACGCAACATGCGTGGATACCCTGGCACCATCCCACCTTCCTCAAACCTCGAATTCTGCGGGCGCTGCTGCTACATCTGCAGAGAACCTCAAGCGGCGTAAGTACTCCCGCCTAATCGGCAGTTACGTTTTTGAGCCATTTGGGGTTGAAACACTAGGACCATGGGGTCCAGGTGCTCGTTCACTCTTCAAGAGCATCTCTAAAAAATTGATCGACGCCACACGTGACCAGAGGGCTGGTCTATTTTTTGCACAGAGAATAAGTATTGCCATACAACGTGGCAATGCTGCCAGCCTTCTGGGCACGATACCCTTTGATGCCGATGCGGAGCGCTTAATGGATTGCCTTTAGTTAGTTTATTTTAGTTTAGTTTATAGCGTTATAGTTAAAATTTCTTATTAAATATATTTCTTCTTATTAGTAATAATTGAATTTAATGTAATTATTGTTATATAAATAAATAATTATACCATGCGTAGTTACCGAAACTCACGATTCTCAGAGACGACGCTGCCGAGCCACATCACTCGATCTATGACCACTGTTGGTTCAATCCATGCTGATACGTCGGGTAGTGACTTGAATTAAGTTTTTAATTTTTAGATTACTTATTTCTTTTTATCGTTATTTCCTATTTTTGAATTTTATTTAAGCTGTTTAAAGAGAGCTGTAAGAAGAATAAAATATCTATCACCACGTAACAAACCGTCGCGTCGCAGCGTTAGAAGAACTCACTCTACGACTCAGTTTTGAGTTATCTAGTACGAGTAGGTGACAGTATCAGGCAACGTAGTTTGATGTACTCACCATAGCAGCACTTTCAGCATCACTTAAAAATATCATAGCTGGTTGCCCAAACATTCCTTCTATTCGAAATATGGGGCCATACTTGTCTATCATTTTTCGTGGCCCATCTACCTTCGACAAAGCTATAATCTCCCCTGTAATAACAAAAAGTAATCAACGCTGGAATAGTGGCAAACCACGTGGTTTTTTCATTATAATGTCAATATTTATTAAAATATTGATATCATAGTAAGTCAGAGCTGAAACACTCTTAACCTTTGATGATGGCCTACAAGTATACATGGCTACATATCAAGCTATAGATTTCCAATATAAGCTGACCTTTCATTGTATGGATTCGCGGTGGGCGCGATCATTATATTTTAACGAGCGAAAGCGAGTAAGAGCCATCCCGCAATGTTCACGATCATGCACACTTTGTGTAACTAAATCAAAATCATATAGCGCCTGAACGTGGCTGTCGAGCGCGATTCTAAATTTTGTGACTATAATTTTTTATTGTAATTGTGTACCTCAGTTTTGAAAATGTTATGTCTTTCTTGTCATCTTGCATTAGATGTACAGACGCCAACACATTCAGCTACCCCAATCCGTCAAATTTCTTTTATAGATTTTCAACTTTATCACAAAAACGTAAGGTTCACTTTCCATTGGGGAAATTTGACAGACTGGTGAAGCTTGATATGCTGGCTTCCGAACCACGTGAAAGGAAAACAAAGGATTCCTTTTATTTAATATTGTTATGCAATATTAGGTATGGTCTCATAAACTATTTGACACTAATTTCATTACACCTTTTATAAAAGCGGCGCAAATAGTCGTTGTTTAATTAATTGTTTTGGCGAACTGAATCATCTGTACGTACTACCAGTCTTTATTCTGTGGTTAGATGTAAAAATACGAACTACATCTAGACTTATAACCAAGGAATTTGACACGTTCATTTGTTTGTTGTTATTTGCCTTGTTCTATCTTGTTATTTGATAGTACGAGACATGTAACAACCTTCGAACATTCAAAGAATGACAGGAACCAACTTGTTTTCTTAAAGAACATATTTGATTACTGTGGTTTTAAATGCAACCACAGTAATCAAATATGTCTCTTAAGAAAACTAGATGTCTGCTACCCGTCATTCTTGTAATGTTATATAAAGCATTGATGAGACGAACTCTTTAAAATTTAAATAATCGTAATGAGTTTGTTTCTAGTCTTATATTTCAAAATATAACTACAAATTACCAATCTACTATATAAAAATAAGTCGGGTTTTCCTTCCTGACGCTATAACTCCAGAACGCACGAACGGATTTCCACGGTTTTGCATTCGTTGGAAAGGTCTCGGGCTCCGTGAGGTTTATAGCAAAGAAAATTTATAAAATTTAACGCGGGTAACACCGCGGGGTACAGCTAGTAGGAATATATATTTTAAAGACCATTTTTAATATTATTAAATAGTATATAGGATATATTAGTACCAACCATAGGGTCCAGGCTGCTTATTAAGAAGACCTCTAAAATAATCCCAAGACTAGTGCAGCCCACTGGAGTGCACTGGACGAATTTAGCACAAAGCATAAGCATTGTCATAAAACGTGACAATGTCCAGATTCTATGTAATATGTACCAACTAAACCAATAATTTATATCATTGCATTGTTTATTAAAATATTTCTTTTAAAATTCAGTGTTTCGGTGGGTGAGTAAGATACATACAGACATATTTACGATAAGCGTCATAGACAACCTCTTCTTCCCGGGCTGTGTGGCCGTATCACTCGCTTGATGATTTGGTTATTTAAAAATAATAAGTATAACTCACCTCCTGGGAGTATGTGATGCAACTGTCCAATGATGGGTAAGGATGAGGGTCCAGGGATTTCCTCCCATGATTTCAGAGCTTGGTTTGTGTCCGTTTTCTCCGCGGTGCTTGCAACGGATACTGTCCTTAAAATAGAATTTTGTTAGAATCAGAATATGCTGATTTTGAATATAATAATCGTAATATTATTATTAATCTTAATATTAGAGCACCTCTGGTAAAATCATTTTGCAAACGTAAAGATAAGTATTACTAGCAATCAGTTTAAGAAACTTTAGACAGTCATACTGCTTCTCTGTTTTATAAAATGCGAAGCATACTGATTGACTCGTTTTTTATTGTGGTATGACCCCCGGCTCAAGCTTCTGCGACTTGCTTAATTTGAATATTATAATCTATTTACCTTTGACAGATGATATCTCAAATCACTGTATAATATTTTCAGAGCTGCTATCTTTATGAAGAACTTTTAGCAAATGAAAGACATTAGGAAATACCGTCTGGTGGCAAGTTTGACAAAGCAATCTGGTGGCAAATCTCGCATCTTCAAAAACCATGTTGTTGTACTCGACAAACGTTCCGCCCCGAATTAAAAACACAGTATTTGCGGACGGCTACAATAATCACAGACCTAACAAAGTTCAAACTCAGTCATCACCAAACCCGCTGCCATAAGAATTCCACCAAGAGAGTGTGTAGTATTTAAGTTATTCGTAGAAATTATTGTAGCACTTTTAAGATTTACTCCATATAAGCGCATATACATAATATAAAGGACTGTTTTAGTATCTTACCCTGAATTGCTAACAAGTCCATAATGTATAGAATAGAGAAATGTAATGTGCAAATAATATTGTATACATCCGTATTTCTTGCTACCGTTTATATTTAACCAGCAGTGCCTCGTGGTTTTACTCGCGTTAAACTTATTTAATTATAGCCTATGTGTTAATCTAGGGTATCAGTTAGCTGATATCCATGCCAAATTTTATTATATAATCGCTTCAGCCATTTAGACGTGAAGAAGTAACAAACATACACACTCACAACATCACAAACTTTCGCCTTTATAATATTGGTGTGATGAATGTTCACATAAAGTCATGGTAAGTAAATAAATTTTCGATGAATCGTACAGTCGCAGCAGCGTTTGGTGAGAAAAGGTTGTTTCGCAATAAATTCCCTTCGAACAATCGGTTCATCGAACATATGACTCTCGCTACTACGTTCCAGACCAACTGTAATGTTACTAGAATGTATACATATAGAATAATATAGAATGCAGAGTGCTTACCTTATAAACTTCTTATTTACAAATGCGATTCTAAAAATCGGTCTTATTATATTTGTCTTCATGTTTGTATAATTGATAATAAAATACTGACACTTTTAGATATGTACCGCGAGTAATCTATGTTGAGATAGATAAAAGATTAGATATAATTTAACATCACTTCAAAATTGTGTACTAAATGTACAACACATTTTTTTTATTGTACCCAAAAAGCCAACTTTAATCGGTGAATTACAAGTAGTTACTATTAGGATCTAAACAAACCGGTGCCGCGTATTCTGTTTACACGAATTGACCTTCAACGGCTTCTATTATAGTTACAAGGTTTCCTCAGGGAATTATCAACCTTACAAATGCCTAATAAAGTATATTTTCGTTTTTAAATTGATATGAGACTGTGAGTTGTTATGAATGGAGTTTAGGGAACTACGTAGTTAGGCAATTGTATTATGTATTAGTATCCGAGCGATGTAGCAGATAGTGAAGGTCACGGCTCGCGGAGTTTATATATAACTAGCTATTCCTCGCGGTTTTACCCGCGTTAAACTTTATAAATTATCACAGCTCCTCCCCCGTGGGTGAAAGCGTGATAATATGTACCCTATATGTTGACCCGACCTCTTAGTAATATTCATGCAAAATTTGAAGTAAATCCATGCAGTACTTTTTGAGTTTAGCCCAGACATACATACAAACAAACAGACAAAAATTATAAAAACTATATTATGGCTACGACATCGATTGTGGATAAAGTCCCAAGTATCCTTTTAAAAAATATTCAAAGTACAGTTTTGACTTTCCTACGATTTTATTATATGTATAGATACTAGTGTGTTTTATAAATTATAGCCTATGTGTTAATCCAGGGTGTCGGCTACGTCCATACCAAATTTTATTTAAATCTCTCCAGCCTTCCACCACCAAACCTTCGCCTTTATAATATTAGTTTGATATATAGGGGATTTTAAAAATGTTTATTTATTTATGAATCAAATCTAACTGCAATAATTAATATCCTGGGACATTATTCACACACGGCCATCTGATCCCAAACTAAGCAGAGCTTGTACTATGGAAACCAGATAACTGATATACTACATATACTATTTTCTTTTGTAAATACATACTTATATAGATAATTTACACCCAGACTCAGCACAAACAGACATGTTCATGCACACAAATATTTATAATTAAAGAATAAAATCTACCTGTCTAATTATATTCATAGGTATAGCTATTCAATTCGTAAATAAAAATTTTTACGTAGTCGCTCTAATCTGGAGTTCATAGCTAAATGCTCTAACCGGTCTGTAAGTGATCGGCGAGGTTAAGCAACTAGGTTCGCGGTCAGTCTATAGATGGGTGACCACCGAAGTGGTTTAACTTATGAGCGTCTTCGTGCTTCGGAGGGCACAATAAGCTGTCGGTCCCGGTTGAAGTTATTTGAACAGACGTTAAACCATGTCAGAGATATTAATTTGAGAACATATTTCTATAGAGTCAATTTCATATGTTACAGATACCATAATCTTCAAATCTCATCTTTCAAAATTCTCTTATTGACACTTCTGTCTAACAAACTATTTTTCATTAGCCGTTAAGCCTAAACCAGGCTTCTACTTCACCTTGCTAAAACATGCTTCTTTTAG
Source organism: Pseudoips prasinana (assembly GCA_951640165.1). Taxonomy (NCBI): domain Eukaryota; kingdom Metazoa; phylum Arthropoda; class Insecta; order Lepidoptera; family Nolidae; genus Pseudoips; species Pseudoips prasinana. Next base: position 16,463,994 of record OX621239.1, read on the forward strand.
AATTAAGCTGTTAACGGCATCTTTACTGATTTATGTATTTACTGATTTCTTCTGTAGAAGACAAAAAAACCGGCCAAGTGCGAGTCGGACATGCGCACGAAGGGTTCCGTACCATTATCTCTAAAAACGAGCAAAAAATTCAGGTTCGTTATATGGGAATAAACCCCTTAATAATTTATTTTATTTTGTTTTTTAGTATTTATTGTTAAAGCGGCAACAGAAATTGAAAATTTCAACTGTCTAACTATCACGGTTCATGAAATACAGCCTGGTGACAGACGGCTAGACAGACATACAGTAAAGTCTTAGTAAGAGGGTCCCGTTTTACCCTTCGGGTAGGGAACCCTACAAAGATCGATTGCTTGATGTAAAAACCTCAAAGGCAATGTATGTTCTTTGTACCGAAATTTTTCAAACCCCGAAGTGAAGTAAATAAAATATGCTAAAAATTAAGACTCTAGGACTGTGACGCGTATCTTCAAGTAAGACCGAAGACTTACGTATTTACTTATTACTTAGACGTATATTTGATGTGTCCATCTACATATATCAACCCTTTAAAGTTAGTTAAAAAGACGGTATGGTTGATGTCCCAATAATCTGGAGAAAGGTAAACAAATATCACCTGTATTGTGCTTATGCATACATACATAGACTCACGCCTGTTTCCCAGTGGGGTAGTCAGAGACAACGGATTTCCATTTGTCACGATCTTTGCACACGTCTTTTGCCTCGATTACAGTCATTATATTCTTCATACATGCTCGCCGTAGTAGTACTTCTGACCTGCCTTCTTTTGGATATTGTAATTGTGCTTATGATATTTATATTTTGAACCGTGTACTTATCTATATATTTACTTAACTATATGACTACAAACATGCTCTGACGATATACAAGCGCTTTCTTAAAGTCTCCATGAATAAAAATCTTTTTATTCTTTTTTGTTTTATTTATCAACTATAAAACATAGGAATTTTATCATCATAATAATATAATCATATTACTTATGTTTTAACAGCTTCCCTCTAATGCCTTTATTACTACTTTTTGACAATAATCTGCAACTATCTAGGTACATTACTTTCTCACACACTCAAGTACAGACGCCAGCACATCCAGTTACCACAATTTGTCAAATTTATTTTATAGATTTTCAACTTTATCACAAAAACATAAGGTTCACTTTCAATTGGGGAAGCAGTTTGGGGTACCTTGATATGCTGGAGTCTGTACAATGTTAGTCCAACTACATGCTGGCTGGGCACTTGAAGTTCTAAACAAACGAGATAACTCAGTTCTATTATATACCATCTCATAATTATTTAATAATATTAAAGTCGTAATAATTACAAATATTTAATTACGCCCTAATATTAAACAATATTAAATTTCACTTTATATCCTTAAAAATAAAATTGAATGGCCCCTTAATATAATTGAGTGATGCTGGTATAACTTTAGGGGGGTCTCCATACCATTCCACTTCGAAGTTTTCAATAAGTCGTGCCAAAAACGTTTCTATCTCCAATTCAGCTATCCGGCGACCTGAAAATAAAATTATGTAAAAAAAGTTAAACATCCATTTAAAAATGGGATCCAGTTGAACTAAAATGTTTTCTTAGTATCTTTGTTTTTACACTATTGCTTTTCAAAAATAACCCTTGTTTACACGGAACTTGAAGCATCTTTTGAACCTTCGGTGACATTTGACATTTTTTTATACTAAATAAACTGATAATTGTCTAGAACGGTTTCACTATTTTTGAAATCTGGAAAATACAAACTTATTTTTCAAAACTTATACTAACTAATACTAACTTATTTTTTTTTTACTAAGATAAAGCAATGGTTTTACAATCACTTTGGTAACTAATTTAGTGATACTTAAGTTAAATTCCGATTAAATCATATCCTTCTTTTTGATAATAATAAAAGAAATAATAAATTACTGTTGTAAATATAGAAGATCCATATTGCATAATTACGCTTACCCAAATTCTATTGTAATCTGCATAAAAGTATCTACTTAAAAATGTTCTCACAGGACTATAATTCTGTGAAATGAAAAAAGTTTTGAAACAACGATTTATATTTTTTTTATAAGTAATCTTAACGTTTTTGCAGTGTAAGGCATTGATAAGTGTAAGGTAGTAGAGACATCCGCTGAGTTTGTTTCGCTGGGTCTTCTCAGTTGGGAGGCATTAGATCCGGTGGTAGCAATAAAGCGTGACCGTCGTTATAAACACAAGGTTCCCCATAGTAATAGCATTTAATTTGTACCTTAATATAGACAGAACCATTCAGAAAATATGTAGTAAAAATATAGCTAAAATAAAAAAAAATCGATAATTAAACCTACACATGATCCTTGACAATAACTTAATTTAAGCTAGTTAAATATCGTTACTATTATAAAATAAATCTTATTGTAAATTATTTCCTACAATCCGTGGACCTAAATATCTAGATATACCTAGAAATAATTATAAATTAATTATATGGTACTACAAACATGTTCTGACTATTTACAAGCGCTTTTTGTACAGTCTACATGAGTAAAAACCTTTTTTATTTTATTTGATTATTTTATTTTATGAATTCATTACAGCTTATTAGACAAAATATTTGAAGCTTTATCCCAAAAAGTGCGGATTATTGTTTGAAACTTATTATAATTTATTAATTGTGTAATTCATGTAAATTTTTTACTGAACATAATATACCCATTACTAACGAAATATTAAATTATGTGAAATTAAGGGCAAAATGCTAAATGGTACCCATACATTGCATATTAAATAAATTTAAATTTGAAATAATATTTAAATTTTATTTTTTTTGAAAAAAGAAAGAATCGTGAACAAATTTGGCTTTAAAGTAAATTGCGAATTTAAATCAACTGGAAATGGTTTAGCCATACCTACATATAAGCATCCTCAAACATTAATAATAAATTTACTATCTGAGACCAATGCAATGTCTTCATAACTCATAATGTCAATAAGTTAACTATTGAATAAGACCTGGTCTCCACCAAGAGCCTCCATCCAGAGATCTCGGTTCTCTCGGCTATTAACTTTAACAGTAAATGGCCTAGAGAACCGAGATCTTTTCGGGAGAAATATTACGCTGTTGATGAAAAGCCATAAGTTCTACGCATCTTAATGGCGTTTTGTCCTGTGTGCTAAACTATACACCGGTGACAGAGCCAAGAACTCATATTTAATTGTTTTTTTCTAACAACAACGTCTCTAAATTTCGCGATTCGAAAATAAGTAGCACATTATTTTGATTATCGGAAAGATGTTTGATAGGCAATGGCTTTCTATGAACTTTAGTATCCAACATCTCTTACCTTAATATAGACAGCATCATTCAGACAATTTGTAGTATTAAATATAGCTAAAACTATAAATTTCGATAATTAAACTTAATCTCTTTGACAATAACTTAATACAAGCTAGCTAAATATCATTACTATTATAAATTAATTTTTATAAATGTTTTCATACAATCCGTCTACCTAAACATCTATGTAACTAAAAATAATTGTGTATACTTAATTATATTACCTACTACAAACATGTTCTGACTACTTACAAGCGCTTTTTTAAAGTTTACGTGTATAAAAAGCTTTTTTGTTTTGATTTTTTCTCTTTGCCACGCTCTGCAATTTATAAAACTTACCAATACAGCTTCGAGCTCCAAACCCAAACGGTGCATGAGCAAATGGGTGGGCATTTCCGTAGTGTAATGGATCACTTTTATCTCTAGTCCATCTCTCCGGAATATATTCTCGTGGCTTGGGGTAGTACTCATCCATTAAGGACATTGCTTGGTGAGCGAATACAACGTGTGTCTAACAATGAAATAAAGTTTATTATTAGTTAGAGATATTTAACAAACTAAACACAGCGAGCCATCGTTTTATCATACAAAGTTAATAAGGAATCAAAAAATAATAAATACACTTCATATATATACTCCATATGCCTTATTACATGAATATTATTTATAAGAGATCTGTCACAATAAAAATTATGATTTTGAGACTATTATTTGCAATCAAGAAACCTCATAAGTTTGTTCGAATGAATAGTCACAAATGCAGTTGATGTTTTATGTATTCCTTTAAACCGCACAAGGGAGCAGGTGCTTCGCGTAAATCAAGTCCTTGAAATCAATATATTGTCTAGGCGTAGAAGCCTACACAATGCTAGATTGTGAACTACTAAAGATTATCAATTTAGTCCTGGGCTAAACTCGTTTATCAAATAAAATATCCCGTCGGGCAGATAGATTAGTATGATCAAAGCTAAAATAATTCATTCTCTTATAATAAAATATATAATCTTCATTTAACAGATGACATAAATGTCCACTTAGAGCATATTATCAGCTTATTATTGAAATAGAGCCGGAGCCAGCCAAAGGTCGTAGGTTCGATCCCTACCCAGGACAAATCTTTGTATGATGAGCAGGATTATTTGTTCCGTGTTCAATACTTTTATATACTATTCATTCGTGGTGAAAATTTATTTAACTCACATCTTTAGGTATCTTGAAGCCCAAAATATTATACTCTTTTGTAGTCAATCTTATGTTCGCTGACGCAACTGGCATAATCCGTAAAGATTCTTTAATGCACGATTTGATGTACGGTCTATTGTCGGATTTTGTCATTATTTCCTCTCGAAGTTTGTTTTGCTTGTCGGGGTTTATTGCCAATAGGTAAAGAGTTGCTATTATTGTATTAGAAGCCTGAAAAATAATATGAGAAACTTAGGTTAAAATAATATTGTAAGAACGTCCTACTCTTCCACGAGAGTGCGGTGTCTTGTTGAACAAATAATAATTGTGTTGAATCTCTTTATTTCTTAATTTATGAATCTATGGAGATGTGTATATCTGCACATCTTCGTAGATTCATTAATTAAGAAATAAAGAGATTCAACAATTCTTATTTGTTCAACAACAAAAATAAATAAAAAAGATATATAAGTAGATTTAAAAATTACACGATGCCATGGTCGTAGACGTATATAATATATTTAGTAAAAAAATACCTATTAACGCTACCGTGCTGTGCTTGACGTGGTAATTACTGTGAAACACTGACAAAAATATCATTAGGAATCCTTTATAAAAATCAGAATCATCTTAACATCAATTTACAGATAAATCATTTAAATGCGTTGAATTAAATCTACTCATTTCCAAGCAATTTTACCATTAACATAGTCTGAAACTTTGTAACATGCCTTGCTAGACAATTTGACTTTAATTTTTGTTTTAGATTTGGTAATTAACAGTTTTCTTATGTGATTGGGACGTTACTATATTTGTAACCTTGGAATAGTGCATGAAAATATGTAGTTACCTAATTATAATTATCATCATCATTAGCCTGAAATCGTCCACCGTTGGACAAAGGACTCCTCCACAGGTTTTTTTTTTTTCTTTTTTTTTAATATAATATCTGGGACAATGTCACACAGATCTTCCTAGCCCCAAACTAAGCAAAGTTTGTACTATGGGTACCAGGCGACGATATACATACTTATATAAATAGATAAATACTTAAATACATAGAAAACGTCCATGACTCAGAAACAAATATGCGTGCTCATCACACAAATATTAGCACTTACCGGGATTCGAACCCAGGACTACCAGCTTCGTAGGCAGGGGCACTACCAACTAGGCTGCGGTGACCAGGTAGGTCAGCAATACATTATCATATTATATAATATAGCATTACCGTATCAACTCCAGCAAATAACATATCACTAGCCATAATGTAAGCAAATTCTTCATTGATATCCAGCAGTTTCTCCAAAACGCCCTTAGTATTGTTAGATTTGTCAGCAGTTTTCTTCAATTCTTCCAATCCTTTACGAACGAAGAATTTTGTCAAGCTGTAAACATAATACTGATTTTTAGGGTTCCATCCCTCGAAAGAAAAACGGGTTTTCATGAGAATGCAGCATGGAGATATTAAGCTGGAATTTATAGATAATGCTCAGGGCTACTGTCCCTTGGAGCTGCGAATATATCGAACTTCTAAGCCAATCAAAAGATACAACCATTAATGCCGCAAATATTAGACATTCGCAAGAGATTCAAAACCTTCATACAGGGTACATCCCGTGAACTCAGAATCTTGAAATTTGGTACGAAGCTACGTCTTATAGTATCTACAAATAAAGGAAAAATTACGAAAACCGTAAATTTTTAGTTACATTTTATAATAAATATATTTAAATAATTTTGTACTTAATACTCCTTTCCTCATAGAAGTATTAAATTTAAATATAGAATATAATAGTATAATACCTTTAATGGCAGCAAATAAGTCTCACTACAGGGTGGCCAAATGTTTTGGGATTATAATTATAATAACTTAGTTCATTGATACTTACTTCTCATGTCGCTCGTACAATTTCATAGCTCTCTTATACATTGGAGTCGAAATGTATCTCCATAGGCCTGGTTTGAAGTCCATCTCATCGGCTATGTGGAAAAGACTATGAATGCACATAATCAGCTCTTTCTCAGGACAGTCGTCAGGAAGGTTGGGGTCGAAGCAGTTCAGTCGACAGCCAAGAGCTACGGTACCGATAGACTCTAGAGCCCATAAGTTCATCTCCATGTCTAGCGGCCGGCGAATTTGGTTGTTTTCGTCACGATCAGCTTTCATCCTTAAAGTAGTAGGATTTTAAATAAAAATATCTCATGCTTTTAAGGGTAGGTGTATATTCGTTAGATATAATACTCTTTATACATATGTTTAAGCAACACATATAACAATAAGCATGTTAAACTCATATTCATAGTCTTATTCAGAAGAATAATTGTTGAAGATCTGATGAGATATCGAGATCGCATGAGTGACTAGACATATCTAATACTAAGCATTGAGGCTGTTAGTAAATGTAATTAAATAAATAAACAAATAACTTGAACATCTACGAGTAACACCGCCATCTTATCCCAAAGTAGGCAGAGCCTATACTAAGATTCATCATATCAGCCGAAAGACGTCCACTGCTGGACAAAGGCCTCCCCCAAGGATCTCCACAATAGCCGGTCCTGTGCTGCCCGCATCCAGCGGCTTCCCGCGACCCGCACAAGATCGTCGGTCCACCGTGTAGGAGGCCTGCCCACGCTGCGTCTTCCGGTTCGTGGTCGCCACTCGAGAACCTTTCTGCCCCATCGGCCGTCAGTTCTACGAGCTATGTGCCCTGCCCACTGCCACTTCAGTTTGGCAATTCTTTGCGCTATGTCGGCTACTTTGGTTCGCCTGCGGATCTCAGCATTTCTGATTCGGTCTCGCAGGGAAACTCCAAGCATAGCCCTTTGCATTGCTCGTTGGGTATCCTTGAGCCGCCTGATAAGGCTCATAGTGTAGTATACTAAGATTAATTAGGATATATTTCCAAATAAATACATTGTTATAGATAAATTATATTAAAATCCAGATACAGAACGACTTATCTTGCTCATCACACAGAGGGTTTTGACCTCTAGCTTAACAGTCAGGATCATTACCCACTGGACCCACCGATCAGGTGTAGTAGTAGATCAGTAGGTAGGTATACATTAAAATATTTTACGATAGTACGATACCCAACACGTGTTTCAGTCCTGCACGGACCATCCTCAAGGGCTGCTAACTCGTCGAGTGCTCGAATGAGATGATTTAGTCTCATTTGGGCATTCGACGTAATTTGATTGTTATAGATTTTCGGAAAGTAACGCCGGATTCCATTATTTATGATAAACAAAACTTTGCTACGGAATCTATCAAAAGGAACTTTATAACAGTATTAAATATGACTTATTTGACTAGATAATTACAGAATTTTCTAAGATGGCTTGATGGTCTTTGGTTGCAGCATTTTAGGATTTTCATTAAGGACGCAATTGTTTCTTGACTATGACTTAATTACGTAAGAAGGCGGTTTTTGCTGGATACATGGCGAATTAAAAATATACAATACCTGGCAATCATATCCAGAGCAACTTCATCGAGAGCTTTACAATATAGCTTGATGGTTTTTGGCTGTAGCATAATGGGATTTACAGTTGACCGGAATTCTTTCCACACGTCGCCATGGCTTTAAAAGAAATAAGAACAAAGTAAATTTGTAAATTGATTGGCTAATGTGTATCGTTTGTAGCTTAAGACAATCATAGGCCAAATTGGTGCTTTTCCGCAAGTTTACAGCTAATTTATCGAGAGTCATCTGGTTAAAAAACAACACGACGTCAAATTTGATTATATTTTATCCATCAGTGATCCCAAAAATCGATAGAACTACTTTCATTTTATAATATAACAATATCCTGGGACATTATTTACACATGGCCATCTGATCCCAAACTAAGCAGAGCTTGTACTATGGAAACCAGATAACTGATATACTACATATACTAATTTTCTTTTGTTAATACTACTACTTTGTTATAATCGAACCCACGACCTCCGGCGTGAAAAGCATGCATTTACTAACCACGCCAACAGGCGTTATATTAAAGGCGTTTATAGAAAACAAAATCACAATCTGACCTCGAAAAATTAAAATATTGTGGAACTGGAAACTAGCGGAGTGGGGATTTTTTATAAAAAGGCGATGCCTCGCCGGCATCGCTCTCTTTTGGCGTCCAACCTTGTCGAGGCCGTTACTCTGCCCGATTGCAGTTTGAGTTGTTAAAAACCTTTATTATAATTGTTAGCCCGGTTTAGTTCTTGTGATTTTACTTCCCTAGTTCGTTTTTGTTTATTTGAATACTAATTTTTGTTTGATAATACATTAGTGAGTATCGTTTCGTGTCGTGTCGTTTGTATTAAAATTTGTTTTAAAAGCTACTTCTTGTCTTATTCCTAAGATCAGAAGTGAGATTCTTCTTTCGTCCACTTAATTAGTTGTGTTGTTTTGAAATTATCGGTGAGTTCAGATTTTGTTTTTGTTGTTGTTGTGCAGTTTTATGTGGTTATTAGTTTTATTTTAGTTTTATGTTGTTGTTTAGTGGTATTATTTTCGTTATGTCGAATCGTGAGCGTGATTATAGTGTGAATCGCCGGGATAGGTATAGTCCTGGGCACGGTAGTCACCACAGTGAGCGTCGCGAGCGACCGCCAGACGAAAATTTTAGGTTATGGCTCGAAATGCAGGCAATGCTTACTCGTCTTAAGGCATTAGAAGATGCGTCTCGGACTTCACCTAGGCCGGGGCGTTCGGGTGTTTGTGATACGAGAGTGTCGGAGGGAAACCCAAGCCGTGTTGAGTCGCTATCTCGAGTTGAGCATGTTTCGCGTACACCTAAGCGCAATACCCTGCGATCGCCGGTTCAAGCAGATTCGCGTGATGCGCGTCGCTCATGTATGAACACGGAGGTTAGTGTCTCGACGCTTAATATAGTGCCGCGACCGAGAGATAAGTTATTGTCGCCTACGACTTAATCACAGACAACGTCCATGCACTCGGTCTCTATCACCACCACGTGGTTCGGAACCCACTCGTAGCAGCGTCCCAGAGCATTTCACAGTCGTGTTTGCCTGAATGAACATTTTTACATTTCCAATTTTGACTCAAATTTACATATTTTCGATAATTGGTGTGCTGAGGTAGACCGTGCAGAATCTTTAAATAATTGGAGTGATTTTGAGTACCTCGTTTGTGTGTTTTACTTTTGTATAGTGTCGACAGTGTTCCTGTAAGCAAAATTTATTTGTATTTTGGTATCGGTTGCTTTTAAAAAGTAAGTACCACGTGCTTGTTGTTTTGTTTTTGTGTGCGCCCTAAAGTATAAAACCGTTAGTTAATATCTAAATGGTGATTAGTTCAGTATCACTGGTGACTAAAGTAAATAGAGCACACACCACGCAATGATTCGCATAGTTGTCACGATGATAAGTGTGGAGATTATTGCCGTGATACACGAAGTAGATCTAGGCGTCGCAACAGACCGGATAGTTTTAAAAGTTCACGTAAACTTGTTCGTTCGCGGTCAGATTGTCGAAAACAGGACGATCCGTTTACGGTCTTTGAGCGGTAGCAGTTATAATAAGTGCGAACGTGATTGCAATGCCTTCTAAGGCACAAGAAAATCTACACCGTTGTACATTGCATATTATCATGATTAGTTTAGGAATTATCGAAAGTAATTTTTGATCTGTAAAATGAACTAAAAATGTTCGGCTACTCGGGCAATTGTTGAAGTGATCAGTCGATATTTCTAGTCGTTCGTTTTGTTTAGATTTGTTCTAATCACTATTGTGTTTTAACCGTTGCCGAGTGTATTAACTGTGAGCGCAGTCTACGAAGTGTACATAAATGTGTTTTGTTTTGGTAAAATTTTGTGTTGTGTGATTTACGTAAGTAGATACAATTTTATTGTTTTGTATGTGAAATACCGCAATGTATTTCACGTGGCCGATCAAGTCTTTCTTGAAAGGTGGATCCCATATCAGGGCGTAAAACCATTTACTTAGTTTGTCGCACGGTAGTTTGCGATAGTCCAGTGAAACAGTGAAAGCCTCCTAGTCTAACCGATTCGTCATGTTAAACAAAAAGGTAGTTTGCGATGTGTGTTACGAATTACGAACTAAGCTCGATCAGTAGACGTCGTAGTGTTGATAGCTGTCGCCAGCGCCGCTCAGTATCGTGTGCATTGCATGATAGCCATGGTATATAGCTGTAGGTATTGACCACCGCTGAGGAATGTAACCTCAAACGGTTGACATCACGGTGTTGTATAAAATGTCATGCCGTTGTTTTGCGCCTAATGGTAGTGAGAGGATTGAGTGAGGAGCTGAAAAGCCTATGCTACAAGGTATTGACAAAGCTTACTAAGTAACACTTGATAGTCTTATAATTTTTTCAATTTAATAATCAATGTGTTATTTGCATTCTACAATGTAAATGAGTTATTTAAAACCTAGTAGGTGTAATAACAGTGCACGTTCTCAAGCTACTTCTTAGCAGCAGAGTTATCAACATAAGTTTGAAGTCATCCTCTGAAGTTTGACTGCACGTGTGGCGCAGTGGTTAAGATCATCGCGTTGTCATTCAATGACCCGGGTTCGATTCCCGTAAATTGCGTAAACTATTTGTGTTAACCAGGAGTGTTCTGAGTGTGGATGTACTTTGTGTCGGACGATTATATGTTTCGTCATATGTAATGATGTTATGTAAAAGACTTGGTCATATTAAAGGACAAAGGTTACACCAAAGTGAGATCAGTCATGTTAGCAATCTCAAATCAAGTGAGTTATTGTCAGGTGTAGCCGAGTCGGAGAAAGGTGGTTTAGTACACATTTTTCCGCCACAAAAAGTCTGACGGAAATGACAAATTTTTAGTCTCCGTCTCAATTATCTCATAGAAGTTATTTTTATAATTATCGATGGTATTCCTTTGAAATATACCGAGCGTTAATGTGATCTAATGTGTGTTGCGCGTTAGTGCATTGTTTTCAGGATTTTGTTTTAGAAAGACTCTAATGATGCCACATGCTGATGATTTTGATGTTGTACCAATTGGATGGACAAGAATGACCCAGGCAGCGAACGAAGTAATTGAATCGCCTCAGAATGGTAGTTTGGATGCAATTAGCTACGTAAGACAATGATTTTTGTATTTCTTATACAATTCGGTAAGTTAAGAACCCCGGTGGTTCTGATGTAACATGAAGGGACCTCTGTTGAGTCTTTCAGGTTTTTACGTAGAAATACGTTTCGTATAATTGTTACATGTTACATCCAATAACGTGTATAAGTAAAAAAAAAAAAAAACTGTCGCCTTTATTTTGAATAAGGCTAATTAAAAGAGTTCACGTTTGGTGATCGTTTGGTGATGTTCTCTTTGTAATTAAATTCTCTTAGTCCACAGGATATGCGTGGATCCAAGAAGGTGTTAAGCAAACTATGGGCGCAGACTGCGGCCAGTACATGGCTTGCGTGGCAAGGTTTGTCAAGCGAGTGGTGTTGGAGAGAAAAGGCGAGTGTGTCACTTGCTGTTTGGAGCAGGCTGTTGGCGTGACCCAGTGGCTACCTTCGGGGCTGGGGCCCTGAGGCGCCTGGTCTGGCGGGCGTGTGCGTGCGCGCGTGTCCGGCTGCTATGGGAGTTTAAACGCAGTTAAGTACATGATCCCGTGGCGTGGTGAGTGGACTCCCGATGTGTGTGGAGTCACTTTCCATGGTGTGTGACTTTAATTATTTAGGCACTTTGATATTTTGCTTAAACTAATTTTGTAAAGTTTTTGTGGACATGCTTGTGTGCCGAGCATTGTGTGTTGTTTTGAGAATTACAAATTGATTTCATGATTCTCTATTTGTGCAAAGTGTTTTTCGCAAAGGGCAAACACATTAAGGGAAGTTCTATCTTGCGGTTGGGATAGTCTCTGTCTTGGAGGTCCTTGTACTCGGATATGCTATCCTGGCTGACGGATACACTTCAAGTAAGGTAGGGTTTCATGTTATTGGATGCTGTCTTGGAGTGCGCTCGGGCATGCGATCCTAGTATATGGGACATGCCTGGTGTGGTTTTGTGTCCCTTCCTTTATGCTCGAACGTGTGGTCCTGGAGCTGTGTTACACGTAGGGTCATGCCACGGGTTGGCCGCTGACGAGACGTGGTGCTGTGTGTTACACGTAGGGTCATGCCACGGGTTGGCCTCTGACGAGACGTGGTGTGAGATATGTTTGTGTTAAATATTGACTGTGTTTTATTGATAATTTGGGTTGAAATACGCTTTTATCTGGAACTGATTAACACACGCAAAGTTATGTCTCACGTAAGTGCGCGTAGATCTCTAGCGAGTCGTGAGGGGGCACTCTCTCGACGGGAACTGCCCCGAGTGAACGTACAGATATCAGTTTATTTTATACTCTTGTGGTTAGGGTGAGTTAGGATACGCTTTTATCTGGGACTGATTAACACACGCAAAGTTATGTCTCACGTAAGTGCGCGTAGATCTCTAGCGAGTCGTGAGGTGGCACTCCCCCGACGGGAACTGCCCCGGGTGAACGGTACAGATATCAGTTTATTTTATACTCTTGTAGTAAGGCTGAGTTAGGTGTGCTAAGCCTACATATGTGTCGAATTGTTGTTTGATTTTGGTGCGACACAAAAGTGGTGTTTGAAGCTATCTCTTATCATTTATGGACATGTTTTTGTGCTGTAGTTTTGTTTCATTACAGAGTCTGAGAATGAAACCGAGAGGTCTACCACTCGGAGTGTCACCCAGCCTTCAGGAGTCGAGATGTCCGATGAAATTGATGAGCCACAACCCAGCACGTCCGCATCACGTGTTGCTGAAAGTTCGAGGATGTCGTTGCCAAGCCTGAAGACTGATCGCCAGAGTTTAAAGATGGAGCCCGTGGCCGGCCTCCTGTCAGGAAGGGCCGTGTGGAACTGGAAACTAGCGGAGTGGGGATTTTTTATAAAAAGGCGATGCCTCGCCGGCATCGCTCTCTTTTGGCGTCCAACCTTGTCGAGGCCGTTACTCTGCCCGATTGCAGTTTGAGTTGTTAAAAGCCTTTATTATAATTGTTAGCCCGGTTTAGTTCTTGTGATTTTACTTCCTTAGTTCGTTTTTGTTGAATAATAAATTTTGTTTGATAATTCATTAGTGAGTATCGTTTCGTGTCGTGTCGTTTGTATTAAAATTTGTTTTAAAAGCTACTTCTTGTCTTATTCCTAAGAATATGGTATTTTAATTTATGGTTCATTTTATGGTAAGCAAGCTGTGCCCCACGGTGTTACCCGCGTTAAATTTTATAAATTGTCTTTGCTATAAACCTCACAGAGCCCGAGACCTTTCCAACGAATGCAAAACCGTGGAAATCGGTTCGTGCGTTCTGGATTTATATCGTCAGGAAGGAAAACCCGACTTATTTTTATATAGTAGACTAGCTGTGCCCCGCGGTGTTACCCGCGTTAAATTTTATAAATTTTCTTTGCTATAAACCTCACGGAGTCCGAGACCTTTCCAACGAATGCAAAACCGTGGATATCGGTTCGTGCGTTCTGGAGTTATAGCGTCAGGAAGGAAAACCCGACTTATTTTTATATAGTAGATTATACTTTACTCGCAATTAATAATTTTGTTATGTTACACCCGTTTTTTTCGTGTATTGATAGTTTTCTGTTCACTTTATTTCGACTAAGAACGTACTCAGTGATAAGTCCTGTAGCACCTGATTTAGATCCTTTGGTCTTGTATTCTTTTCTATAATGAGCAAGCGAATCTAATCCTGGCCGTATTGGCATCCAGTTTTCACTTCTTAATATCTGTAAGGAAACAAAAATAATTAGAATAATGTAAACAGTATCAACCAACGATATTATTGCAAAAATATGTTTCATGAAGATTTTAAATAGTAACAATTAAAACTTATGATCTTAGAATTATAAAATTATATAACTTTGAATGCGATCTTTTCTGATTCTTATACAGGTATATTACTCGTATACATTTAAAGGTTCTGTTCAAAATATGTACAACAATATAGTGGTACAACTTCATTTGTAGACGTAGATACTTAAATCTGCATAAAGAAAAATCGATTTTAATTTAAGAATAGCTTTAAACATTGGCTATGAAACTACACTATTGAAATTGAAATGTCTTTGAAGATTTCATTCAAATTAAAAAAAACTCTTTATCGTTTTAATAAGTGTTTGTCATTTTAATAAGAAGGACTCAGTTTCTTACTAACTAAGCTTTATTTTATTTAATATCTTTTACTAACATAGTTGAACTGTCCAGTTTTTCGCTCGCTGCAAACTTCGAATTGTACTCGGCGGGTATTATTTTTTATTCTTTACTAATATATTATTAAAAAATAAGAAAATCATCTATTATTATACATCGACTATCTAGAAGGTCAACCAATTCTAAAACAAAGGATAAGCCTCATATTAACCCTAAATATTAAATTTACAATTACCACATCCTGTACATTCAATACACCTATGTTCCGGCACTGGACAATCCTACACTCTACAGGTGGTCGTGTTCCTGGGCTTGGTTTAAGCTTGTGCCCTCCACCCACATTATACTTTAATTATTATTACTCACACTAGTTATTAAGATGTATTACTAACAAGTAATATGGACTGTGTCTGAATTAAATGATTTATTATTGTTATTATTATTAATACTATGACGACACGTATATTGTATATCATAGTCAAGATAATTTACAACTGTTGAATGAAAATTGTTCTTGCAATAGTTGCAAAAACATTTAAAACATTACCTGCTAAGGCTAAATTCAAACTTATTTCAAAAATTATAATAAGTAAATCAAAAGCAGTATGTTGATTGAATACTGCAACTGATTGCAGATATGACATTAATAATATAGGAAGATCTGTAATAATTACAACATATCCAGATGTAAACATCATGTTTTCAGACACGTGTTTACAAAGTAATTAATTAATTAATTTATAAATACTATTGTAACATCTTATTTATACAACGCAGCAAATTATAAATGGCATTACTAAGCATCATAAAGCCAATTACAGGTCCTCGGTTGTAAGAAGCAAATTAATTTATGAATGAACAGCGATTATAACGATTAGGTACATTGTAAAATCATCAATATAAGTGTTTTATAAATGTTTCATAAAGCAACTAGGATCGCGGTCAGTCCATAGGTGGGTGACCGGCAAAGTTGTTTAATATCTGAGCGTTCTGTGCTTCGGAGGGCACGTTAAGCTGTCGGTCGCATGTCAGAGGCCTAGTGGGCGGCTTGAACAACTCTGACACTGGTGTAACTATACTCCACACGATAAGTAAGTAGTAAATACATGACAACTGGGACTGATGTCTTAATGTGCTCTGTGAGTTACGAAAGGTATCGACCATCTACCTCTAGATCCCAAAAGAAATCTTCGTTTTAAGACAAATATCTGTATAGTGTGAGAATCACGGTTAAAGATTCTTTATTTCGATGACGAGAATCAAACTCCTGACCTCCATAAGGCAAATACTTTCCTTTCCTTTACTTCAAGGCCTTTTCCTTGGTGAGCATGCTCTGAGCACATCTATTTTAATATAATCATGATGATGAGGTTAAGAAGTAAATACTAGGCAATACAAAACATAGATGATAGTGTCGTTTCCACACTTATTCGAATCTTATCATGTTTACGTGTAATTGGTAAACAAACAAATAATAACAACGAGATAATAATATGTGACTTTCAGTTAGTGGATGTTTACATCAATGTGCATGTTATAATATTTGTGTTTTGTGATCATCATAATAACGAATGATTAACGGGTCATACACCGAGTGTGTAAAAAAAGGGTGTTAGACAGGGATGTGTAGCGTTACCGTGGTTGTTTAACCTATTCCTGGATAGCTGTTTAAAAGATTTGAAAGAAAGTGAATGCGGTGTAAGGATGAATGAGTTACTCATCAAATGTCTGCTTTACGCTGATGATCAAGTTTCACTTGCATCATCGGCGGGCGAGTTGCAGGTGATGGTAACAAGTATGCATGAATTTTTTGAAAGGAAAGGGATGAAAATGAATGTAGGTAAGACGAAAGTAATTGTATTTGAGAGGGATGAATACACGACAGCGTGTGATATTGTGATTGGAGTAGAGAAAGTCGAACAGGTGAATGAGTTTGTATATACGGGAACTTTGTTTACGAGAGATGGGAAATATGAAAAAGATATAGTTAGAAGAGTAAATGCGGGGAATAGAGTGTATGGGGCACTACACGCCTTTATGAGTAGCCGGCAATTATCAAAGAAGGCTCGACTAGCCGTGCACGATGGAGTTTTAGTGCCAACTTTAATGTATGGAAGTGAAAGTTGGGTATGGCAGGAAAAGAATGAAAGTAAAATAAATGCAGTGGAAATGAGAGCTCTGAGAAGTATGTGTGGTGTGACTTTGAGAGACAGAATTCGAAATACTGATGTAAGAGAGTGTTGCGGTGTGAAGAGTATGTAGTCACAAAGATTGAAAAAGGCATGCTGAGATGGTTTGGCCATTTAGAAAGGATGAATGAAAGAAGATTGACAAAATAAGTATACCTGGCCTGTGTGAATGGGACAACCGGAAGGGGAAGACCACGTCGAACAATCTCTGACCAAATTGGAGATGTTCTCAAGAAAGGGCAGGTCAGAAGTACCCTAAACCGGCGAGCATGTATGAAGAATATAATGACAGTAATCGAGGCAAAAGAAGTATGCAAAGATCGTGACAAATGGAAATCCGTTGTCTCTGCCTACCCCTCTCCTATGTATGTATAATAACGAAAGAAATCTATTAGTACTGGACAAAGAATATCCACCATGGAATTATGTTTATCATTTGGGCGCAAATACCATAATAGCTACGCTGACAGACGGGTTCCCAATAGGTAATAGTATGCCGCTCGTAGTAAATGCTGTTGCTCGTTCTGTGGTACATATTGTACATCCATTTTGGCGGCCCCACTTATTTTTTTTTAATTCTTTACTCTATCCTCTGGACCATGGTGTTTCGATTCATACCAATTAATGCCGTAATTTGCAGGATGGCATTTATTTCAACTATTGAATGCGCGGGGACTATAGTCCCCGGGATGTACGACCGTCTACCTGTCGCGGGGCAATATGTACCCGTGGACGTGTTAGTCGTGAAACGTCCCACACGGGATGACATCAGGTGGTGATATACGGTAGGTATATAATGCCTTATTTGAATTTAACCCCGTGTTTTTATATTTCTAGCCTTATTCAGCACTTTTAGTAAATAAATATTATAATATTATTATCACTTTTGCTATTTAGACTAAAGTTAACTGGACGGACTGACTGTTGTTTCTCTAGGTTAGGTAGTCAACCTAACCTAGAATATGAATAGTTTTAAATTTGGAATGTAGATAAGATATATATATTATCTACATTATAAATGTAAATCTATTCCGTTGTGCCATTTTGACTTAATTAAGCACCAAACATTTTCACAGTAATAATATTAGTAATTTGTAGCATTTATGCTAATCGGTGATTTCTTTAGGGCGCAACTGCAGGTAGTGCACAAGAAAAAAAACTGCAAAAATTACGAAAATATTCACCACCTGTTATTGTTTCAGAACTTCGGATATTAGGGGGCACGGCATAAATAATCTTGGCTGTGCGGCTGACGGCAATGAATCCCCATCCCATCCTGTCAAAGGGGGGAGCATCGTAATCGTCTCGAGGGAATATATACCAGAGTACGGGCAGCAACATCTCTCTGTGTTCTATAACCATCATACTGCGCTCACCAACTCATCTGCCAAGCGTTGCAATTGTGGGACTTACCCCCGAATGATAGACAGATTTATTGTAAACTATTTTTTGCCTTGTTTATTCAAATTGTGTCCCACCTGCCAAAGGAATGCATAGTAGTAAGGTTGCGATATCTATTGCTTTTCCCGATCAATCGTTATATTTAATCGTACTCACCAAAGAAGCACTTTCAGCATCACCTAATAATATCAAAGGCGGTTGCCCAAATATTCCATCTAAGCGAAATATGGGGCCATACTTTTCCATCATCTTTTGTGGCCAATCGACCTCTTTCATTGCTAACATATCTCCTGAAATAATGAAAAAAACATTGCATTACCTACCAAAACTCTATTTTGAGGATTCTGAACCCAAATGATACAAAGTAACTTTAATGGCTCGGTTCATGCGACTCATTCCGTCAAACCGCCCGTTTGTCAAATTTGAGATTATTTCTTTCCATTTGCTGTAATGTGAGGTTGAGTGTCAGAGAGTCATCATTTTATATCCTGTAAATAAAATACTTACACCTCTAAAACAAATTTTCTATTTTTATGACAACAATCTGTAAAAAGGCATCGTTTCGATTCTCCGAAATTTATAAGGCAAAACATTTGTAATAAATAAGATGTTTACGTATTTTAGGAAGAATAAAACAATGTTTTATTACGTAGCGCAATGGTTAAGACCATCGCCATGCCACTTTACCCATAAGTATGAACTTAAGTTTTTCTAATCCTTGATGTACTTTGTATCCGTCAATTAAATGTTTTTAAACCACAGTCATTAAGCCACGTCAGAGACCTACGGCGCCGCGGATTATAGAGCTTGTAATGTAAATCATAATACTATGCAATAAGTGGCCCTTACGAATTCACTCAGTATACAAGCAAACAATCCAAGGTTTCAGCTAACTATGAAGCGCGCGTGTCATTTATAGACTAGAAAGAAAGCTTTAAAAATAATGAAATCGCTCTTCTGTAAAATTTTGCACAAGTACTACGTAAAAAAAAATATTATTTGATCCTTGTTAGAACTCACCCCCGGGAAGTAAATGATGTAACTGTCCAATTATAGGCAAGGAGGATGGACCAGGGATTTCTCTCCATGATTTCAAGGTTTGATTTGTACTTGTTTGCTCTACGGTGTTTGAGATGGATATTGTCCTTAAAATATAATTTCATTCTTAAAAGAATATACAATTTTAAAACGTTGTTAATAGTTAGAAATTGTTCTACGCAGACGTAAGTATATAGACAAGAAAAATGTAAATACTAAAATTACATTTTTACTGAGTTTTTCAGAGTACTGCCTTAAATTATAAATTAAAAGTATTTCGATATTAATGGTTACTTCAAATATGATTAGTAAAATCACATTTTACTAGAAGCAGATAACTCAAATTTTATTGTTAAATTGTTGTTGTACCTATGAATTAATTTGATTTAGAAGATACTACTTCGAATAGGCAGTTAACAAAGAATTTTATGTTGATTTACCAAACAATATTGCTAAGACGCTTGCTTACCTTATAATCTCCTTATTCAGCGAAACTAAACTAAACATAGGCTTTAATCTATTAATCTCCATGTTTGTATATTTGCTTGCAAAATACTTTTAAACTCTTTTAAATTATAAAATAAAAACAGCACTTATGATGCCATTACTTTACAACACATATTCAAGTCATCATGATTCGAACGTTCACGAGTGATAACTAGCTCAGTTAGTGGCGAGTCTATTTAGATAAATTGACCTAACTCAGTTGCATTTATATATGAACAGCGCTGCAATCATTCAATTGGCATACACAGTGTTCAGTAAATATCAACCTTATCTATTTGTAGTAGTGTGTATTTTACCTTTTACAACTTCTACCTGTGATCTGACGTGACTAATGCGTATAAAACCTATATTTTATATGGATTTACTCACAATTCAAGTATTATACTCTTTGAACACATACATACCTACACAGTAATACCATACATTTTTATTATATCGGATAAAGAGCATGTTTATCGCATACAAGACGTGTGAAAACACCGACAATGCTAAAATGTTTCGTATGCTTTCATTACTCTCCTTAAAATGAACTTGATATTATGTCAGTGAAGAGCAATGCACTCATCGTTAAGCACTGACCTGATATCGAGTTTCAACATCGAGGGAAGAGCAGTGTTCTCGACATTCAAACGCCCAGTTGACTATTCTGTTGAACTGAAGTCGAGCATTCCACTAGGGATTGCTCTTCAGCTAAATAATTCTGCCAATCTTTTGGGCACATAGTCCATGAGTTTTGAGGATTCGTTGAAGCACAATTTTTTGACCTTGATTTTTTTTTTTTTTTGTATTTCATTTAATTGTTAATTTATGTAAGTAATATTTAAATGTTAGCTTAGTTTAGACTATTTCATTTATTTGGTCAATTTTATTCATCTTATCAAACTCAGTATATCAAGCTGACTGACGAACAAAGCAGGTTAGCAAATAAAGCAAAGAGTTTTAATATTTACGATTAGTTATTCATTATAATATTGCTTACTACAATTTATATTTCAGAAGAGAGGCTGACAAGAGAACGTGTAGTAGAATAAGTGAGTCCTAGTTTCAGAGATAACAAATTAGAATTTAATTTGTGCATTAACTCATTGAAAATGTGACTAACTCGAGTGCCGACTTTTGAGCACTCAGAAATATTAATTTCTTCATTAAGAAGCTAACAACAGACAATGTTTTTTCAACTTCATTAAGTTTTTATACAGAATATATTTATTATATTTAACCAAAATAGATAATTTTGTGTGCGTGCTACCTCAAACGGGCAGAAAGAGTTTTAATATTTACGATTAGTTATTCATTATGATATTGCTTACTACAATTTATATTTCAGAATAGAGGCTGACAAGAGAACGTGTAGTAGAATAAGTGAGTCCTAGTCTCAGAGATAACAAATTAGAATTTAATTTGTGCATTAACTCATTGAAAATGTGACTAACTCGAGTGCCGACTTTTGAGCACTCAGAAATATTAATTTCTTCATTAAGAAGCTAACAACAGACAATGTTTTTTCAACTTCATTAAGTTTTTATACAGAATATATTTATTATATTTAACCAAAATAGATAATTTTGTGTGCGTGCTACCTCAAACGGGCAGAATTGGTTTTCTCAGACGATCAAAGTGAGTGTTGTCAACATCCTCATGTGTCGGAAACAAAGTATTGTAACGTCTTGCTTGAAAATCTCATTCCATCTCGATTCAATTATATTTAACGGTGTAAAAGAAAACAACATCAGAAAAATATCGAAATAATATAATATTAAGAGTTATCAACATAATTATTCTGCTGATAGTCTTTCACTTACTTATTAACAGATTACCCTTTATTGTATGAAACAAACAATGCCTTAGAAAGCTTTTGTTACGCAAATTCGAAGATAATGATATAAAACAAAGCGTTCCAGATTGTCTCTATTAATTTTGTAAGCTTAATGTTGTATGCTTATTGATGCAAATTTGCACAAATTACCCGTTAATTAATTTAACTCATGAAATGTACAGCTGGGTATATAAATGTGCGTGAAATGTACAAAATGTATCAAATTAAGGCAGCACATTGCGCCCCTTGATGTAGGTGTACTAACCACTTCAAAACACAAGGTGCAGTTATCTTGCATACGATTCTCATAAGAGTTAAGAGTAAGTAAGCCTTTAATGACATGTGCCTCATATTTTTAGTAATTAAAATGTTTTAGGAAAAGATTTCTTATTTATTTTAATACAAATAAAATAAATGAGATATTTATGGTTATAGTATAATATAAAACCGGCCAAGTGCGAGTCGGACTCGCACATGACGGGTTCCGTAGCAGCAAGTATTTCAGTTGATTAAATGAAAGCAAATTGCGGTTTATGACGTATTAAAAAACAACAACTTGCTAGATCTCGTTCAAACCAATTTTCGTTGTTAGTTTCTATGGTAATGTACATCATATATTTTTTTTAGTTTTATCATTCTCGTATTTTAGAAGTTAGAGGGGGGGGAAGTGGAGCTTTGGAAGTGTCTCTCACGCAAACTATTCAGTATAGAAAAAAATGATATTAGAAACCTCAATATCATTTTTGAAGGCCTGTCCATAGACACCCCGGTTCACAGAATACATCTACTTACCAAGTTTCAGTAGTACAACTCTTATAGTTTCGGAAAAAAGTGGCTGTGACATACGGACGGACAGACAGACAGACATGACGAATCTATAAGGGTTCCGTTTTTTTCCATTTCGCTACGGAACCCTAAAAATGACAATGATGATGGGTGATATCTGTCAATTATTGCTCCGTACTCGTAACACCCTCAGATTTGACCTTCAGACCACCTGCTCCTCAGCTTGTGGGCCGCTCCACCTTTCCGCGACTATGTGGACTTAAACTACACTCTTGGAGTAGGGCAGACAAGTTTGTGTGAAGTCTGTTTTGCAGCGATTCATTTTGGTCACTAAATTTAGTAGCAGTGTGTCACTATTATTATTAATTTAACTAAAATTTATCCAGATCTTATAACGTACTACAAAATTAAGTTCCTTTTAGGGCCAGCGCAGACAAAGAGGAGCGCAGCGGAGAGGATTTTATTAAGGCACTAGAAAATCAATTTTAAAATTATTTAAATAAAGTGCATGTAAGCTTGAACATTATAATGCGCGAGACTGCGCAAGCATTTTGTCAGGTTCAAGCATATATGCACTTCTTCCTATAGCTCTCAAGTTGATTTTCTAGTGCCTTAATAAAATCCTCTCCGCTGCGCTCCTCTCTGACTGCGCTGACCCTTACCCAGTGCAAAAACAATTAAAAAGTTCAGCGACACAATTCCAGATACAATCTGCCGTAAATTGCCACACGTAACGCCAATCCCTACTTGTATCAAAACAAATGATGATGATGATGCAGTTCTACTATACCATGGTAGTGCAAGGGCTTCCTCTCACAATAAGAGGGTATTGGGTTGTTGTAGAGTAAGTATACAATGATTATTTTAGTCATTGTGAGACTGTGCCGCTAAAGCACACATTCTAGACACAATAGTTAAACTGCCCCATTTTGCCGGCCATAACGCCAGGTTATTTAGTTTTATCAAAACAAATAAACGGTATAAATAAAAAAATATTTTTATTAATATAATTAAGATTATTATAAAAACCGTAACATTAATTCAATTCATTGACAATGATTATATATTTTATTATGCTATCTACCCAGTCTTTTTTATATGCCATAACTCTATGGAAAAAATACAGATAACCCTATAATATGTGGTTCAACAATGCATAGTTTCGTAAATATCATTAATTTATTTGGGTCGAAAAATGTCAGCCCTATGACGAATCTTTACTTTTAAGACGTTTTCAAACTTCGCAGTACCTAGTGTAGTCAAGTTTGTAGGGGGATGGTACTGCACTGCTTGCAAATATACACTATATTTTGTTCTTTTTATATTCATTCATATTTAAAGCTCACCTTAAGAGTTATGGAATATTAAAATTGTTAAGAATATTTAATTTTTCTTAACATCTTTAAAAGTAAAGTTGAATGGTCCTTTGATATAATTGAGAGATGCTGGTGTCACTTTCGGGGGACCTCCAGACCATTCGACTTCAAAGTTTTCAATGAGTCGTGCTAAAAACGTTTCCATCTCCAATTCAGCTATCCGACGACCTGGAAATATAATAATATAAAACTCAAAAGTTCTGTCCGTTATCAAACGAGAAGATCAAAGCTGCCTTATTAAGACGATTGGGATGTAACTGATGACCAAGTGAGGGGCTGACAACGTCGTTAATTGGCTTTATCAGAAGGAGGAAGAAGAGTTAGAGAGAAGAAGGTTTTAGCCAAAACTGTTTCCCAGAGGGGTAGGCAGATACAACCTCCATTTGTCACGACCCGTACACACCTTTTTTGCTTTGTTTAACAATCTATTTGTTTTACCTTATTTAAAAATAAGAACTATTAATATATATACTCATTGATGCAAAAATACGGTTCTATACTTTTCTTGGTAAAAAAACGAAATATAAAAAAAGAAAAAAATTGAATCACACCAAAATAGCACTGAATAAAAATTAAGTCCAAATTTCCTCAATTATTTTATGTTTTGTTTAATTTCACCCTGGTTATAAACTTCTTTTGATAGTTTTCTATTCACTCTGTATTGAACCGAGTTTTAGTGGCTAACATCCAATTTTGTTTTTTGCAACGATCTTGTCCAAAATTTTTATTTTTTTAACTCTCTTTTTATTTGGGGGTTTTTATCTAAACAGATATGCCAACCCCATCGTGCCTTTTACAGTCCAAAATTCTTTAATAGATGTATATTGAAGAGATGGTTGTGAAACGCTAAAATTAGGTGTCATCTACCTCGGAATTCTTAGATCCTGCTAGGCCAAACACTGTAGTTTCACCAACTAGCTGTTTGATCCCCGCACAAGATAAATATTTGTTTTGATGAACATCGTAGTAAATAAATAAATAATAATTAATATTTTTGTCTCTGTCTTGGTCAGGGTTCGATTTTCAGCATATTGTCTGCATATATTTACATATAAGTATTTTTATCCGCTGACTAGTATCCATAGTACAAGCTTTACTTAGTTTGGCTTAGATGGCGCTGTGTGATATGTCCCAGATATTTATTGCATGAATGTAAAAAAAATCTCTACAGAGTCAGTTCCAAATTCAATACCACTATAATCCCGTGTTTGTGTATTCAGTACAAGTCTATGAATGATTATACGTTTGAGTACATTAGGCATATTTTACAACACAACACAAATTCGTTGCCGGATACAAGACAGTTAAAGCGATTCCCCGGGACATGCCTGAGCCTCACCGCTCAGTGTAATTTCATTGTGAGCCACTGTTGATGCTAGGTTACAGGAGTTGCAGTTGTGGGTAAGAGGGAGGGACTAGTTCCAATATATAAAAAAATCATAATTTACATCGTAAAGATATAAAATATTTGGTTAGTGAAACATCGATTCACTAGGAAAAAGATGTTTAAGTTTCATTTCATGTCGCTCACCTATACAGCTTCGTGCTCCAAACCCAAAAGGTACGTGAGCAAACGGGTGTGCATTACCGTAGTGCAATGGATCACTTTTATCTGTAGTCCATCGTTCCGGAATAAACTCTTGTGGTCTAGGATAGTACTCAGCCATCAATGACATAACTTGGTGAGCAAAAGCGACGTGCATCTGAAATTTTAATAAACAAATAATTAATTAACATATTACATTTCTTTTAAAAAGTAAACATTTTACTTGAGAGAGAGAGAGAGAAAGTTAAATATTTCTTTCTTAATAAATACTCCTTCTATTTTTTCTAAGTGCTGAATGGCTGACTCATTTTGATATTGCACGCGACCTTACAAGTATTTTAACAAGTTTAGTTATTTGTATTTTCATGTGTATTGCATGTACATAAAAACATGGGTAGAGAAACATTTTTCGAGTGACGTTATATTATAAGTTACAATTTAATTTGTCGAGCCAAGTTTTTAAATCAGCAATATTTTTTTTCTTAGGACCGCATTGTAAAACTTTTTTGCGATTTCAGTAAGAATCTCTAATTAAAAAATGTTGAAAAATTATTTTGGGTGAGGATTAATTATTTCACTTACGTCTTTAGGTATTCTGTAGCCCAAAATATTATATTCTTTTGTAGTCAATCGTATGTTTGCTGACACAATTGGCATCATCCTTACAGATTCTTTTATACAAGCCTTGACGTACGGTTTTTTATCAGTCTTACTCATTATTTCTTCTCGAAGCTTTCTTTGCTTGTCTGGATTTTTCGCCAACAGGTAAAGGGTAGATATCATTGTATACGCAACCTGAAAAACGATAATTTTACATGGTTTAAGAACAGAATAATACTTAATGAGTGTTGCTTGCCGTGACTTGACAATTAACGACTGGGGGGTATTTGATTAAGTTTATTTCGGTACAGTCAAATCAAATCAAATCAAATTGTTTATTTGCACAGTATTATCAGATTAGCCCAACTAGTTATGTAGTCATCATTAAATCAAATACCTAAAACTCAAACAATGAGTCCAAACTTGGTATAAGTAGAAAATCCCATCATGGGCTTTTAAAATCAAAATCCTCGTGAAGGCGGTACCTACAGTCAGTCATGAGGTTAAAATTTAAATAATGAGCCTAAAATTAATGCAAGTAGTAGCAAGATCCGTTACGGGAGTATCCTTAAGTTTTGTTTATTAATTCAATACTGATTAATTATAAATGATAAACTTTTAAACACTTAATTGCTTTACATTTCCTTTGTAGCTTTCCTATGAAGCTGAGCAGCAAAGAAACAGACAAATCAAAAGAAAAACCTTCCAAAATTGGTGATTTGTTTGCAGTGATACATAAATAGGTACCACAGTTGAGTCACAGTTTAAATATGGACACTACGGAAACTAAGCCTTGTTGATAAAATAACTACCTTCGTTCTATTGAAGCAATAGGGTTGTAACTTTAATGTTTATGATATTGTTTCTTTTTCTTATTGCAACATTTTTGTTTTGAAAATCAGTAGGAAGTTTATAATACGATAACTACGGTTATGATAAAGCCGAGTTAAAACCGCTGTATAAGTAGTACTAAGATTGTGGTGTTTTTAAAAAAATCGCGCATTAAAACTTTATTGTGACCACCCCTCTAGACAAGAGTGCACTTTTGACAGTGCCTCGACTACCGCTTAAGGGTCTTATTGATGGGCATGTTAGTGTGAGTGTGCTTTTCGAGTTTTTGTAGGTAGTTTCCGTACTGTCTATATTTTATTACTGTGGTTGTGTTGCAGAGCACGCACGCCTTTGGACTCCAGTAGTGTTAGACTGCCCGTAAATCAGATTAGGTTAGTTAAAATATTGTGCACAATAGGGATTGTGTCAGATATCTACCACATATAGCCAAAGACAGGGGTCTTTGGCTATATGTGGTAGATATCTGATCATAGACAGTATCACAGATTTATGCTATTACTATGCTCAATACTAAGGAAAAAATATTACAGAATTTTTATATATCATTACCGTATCAACTCCAGCGAATAACATATCACTAGCCATAATATAAGCAACATCTTCATTTATTTCTAGCAATTTCTCCAAAACGCCTTTTGTATTATCAGATTTGTTACCAGTTTTCTTTAATTCTTCAACGCCTTTATGAAGAAAGTGTTTGGTCAATCTGATAAAATGAAAAAATAATATAATTATTTTACTATAATTATGCATGAAATGCACCGCTTATTTGAATGTAGTTTATTACATTATTATTTTTTTAATCAGGAGATACAAATAATAACCTGGGACATTATTTACACACGGCCATCTGATCCCAAACTAAGCAGAGCTTGTATTATCGAAACCAGACAACTAGTGTACTACGTATATTACGATAAGGTAGTATACTACGTATTATAATACTTTTCTATTGTAAATACATACTTATATAGATATTTACATCCAGTCTCAGGACAAACAGACAGGTTCATGCACGCAAATATCTATCCTGGGTGGGTGGGAATCGAACCCACGACCTCATGCGTGAAAAGCATTAGCCAACCACGCCAACAGGTGATTGAATATTGCAATATACTCTAATTTATAATTGGTTTTTTTTTGAGGTGATAAGATGTTTTGAATAAGACAGAAAAAGACAGACAGAAAATGAAGAAATAGAAAGCCATCTAGATGGCTTTCTATTTCTTCATTTGTAAATAAATCTCATTGGACAATTACAATGTTGTCATCTGATCCCAAACTAGGTACAGCATGTACTATGGTAACCAGACAACTGATAAATATATTTATTTCTAAATACATACGTGTTATAGATAAATCTCACCCAGACACAGAACAAAATGATCATGCTCATCACACAAAGACTTTTCCTGGGATCAAACCCAGGTCCTCTGTCTTAGCAGTCAGAGTCACTAACCACTTAACCAAAAGGCCAGCATATATAAGGTGTTACAAAAATATCTGCCACGGCTTTAATGGGAGGTAGTATTGTGTTTATAGATTACAATAGTGAAGAGCTTTCGTACCCCGAAACAGTTATTTCAATTTGAGAAGATAAAGTAGTTAAATAAACATCGACTCTACTGCGCATAAAACCGTTCACAAATTACGCGCAATGTATCGCTTCGTCAATGAAAACAACTGCTCTCGCTTCTACTACTACTGCTTCTCTTCGGTGAATGAAAACTGAAATCACAATCTGTAATAATACGCAGGCACAAGTGTTTTAAAAGTGAATTTACTTACCAGCTACTGCATTCTTCCAAAAAACTTACGTAAATAAGATGATAAACTTCCCATCACACTTATAACAGGCTTTGGACTGTCAAGTTAGTGTAAGAATCGCACTTTATTTCTTATTATTATTAAACAATAGGTAAGTACAATTTAGATTAATATCAAATAACGATGAATTATAGTAACTTGGCGTGTTTAAAAGTTAATCATCTTATTTACAACAATTGCACCATATTCACAGTTATTTACACACTCCCTACCTACTTATCTACAAAACTGTTGCACAAGTCCACCTTCGCGTTGTACACAAATGAAGGCACGCTTACGTACATGTCTCTTAACTTTATTTAATGTGTCCGTTTCACTTTTCACTAGTCTAAATGCGCGTTTGATTCGCCTTTTTAGTTCTCCTACACTTCTAATATCATGTCCAGTTTGGCCGTACACTAGGTCCTTTACACGACCCCACAAAAAAAAGTCTAGAGGGGTTAAATCTGGCGAGCGAGGAGGCCACGGCACTGGCCCTCCTCGGCCTATCCATCTTTCACCGCCGTACCAGACACCGTTTAAAAATTCCCGTACGCTGATGGCGAAATGAGGTGGTGCTCCGTCATGTTGAAAGTGTAGCCCTCTTATCTCTTCAAGAGGAATACGTTCCAACATTCTTCTTACACGGGTTTGTAGTAAGCGCAGATACGTCTCTCCGTTCAGTCTGTCTAAGAACACTGGTCCTAGAATTCTGTTCCCCAGTATCCCAGCCCACACATTAACACTGAACCGAGTCTGAAAGTGATCAGGCCGCACTACACGAGGATTCTCCTCAGTCCAGTAATGCGCATTGTGTATGTTGAACATACCAACCCGTGTGAATGTGGACTCGTCAGTCCACAGAATATTGCGTCGTTCTTCCGTAATCCAATTACAAAACGCGAGGCGGGCCGCGTAGTCAGGTGGATGCAGTTCTTGGACTCTTGTAAAGTGGTACGGATGGAGCCCTTCCCGATTTAAAAGCCGCCACACGTAGGCGTGGCTCACTTCGAACACTCGAGCAGCATCTCTGGTGCTCGCAAGAGGATGATGTCGGAAGAAGTCCAACACTTCCTCTTCGAGTTCGGCAGAATATGGAGGCCTGCCTGCGTCAGCCGCAGGTGGGTCAAAACGGCCGTGTTCTCTAAACCTGTACACGGCATCCAGAAGGGTATGATGACTCACTCGCACACCAAACCTCTGCTGGTATAAGTTCACTGCATGCGCAGTTACAGAGTTACACTCGCGGTAGCACAATACCATTTCATGGCGTTCTTGATTAGAATACCGTGGTCTGGAAGGCATTTTTATTAAAGGCGCGCGAAATTCCGGTTATTGACCGCTCGGGCGGGGGGCGAGGTGCGACTGGCGAACGCCGCGCCGCCGCGCCGCGCCGCGCGCGCCGGGCGGTTCGGTAGCGCGTGCGACGAGCGGGGTAACCTGCGCGGGGGGCTGCGCAGTGAGAACAAAGTGGCCCGCGCGCAGCGGCATCGTTTAGCGGCAACAACTTATGAATGAAGTCTACAGAGTGGGTTTATGCATTATGAAATCAATTCAAATTTATACGTACAATTTTTTGTATGAAAAAAAATATGTCATATTATCAATAATTTAACTTTACTATTGTAATCTATAAACACAATACTGTCTCCCATTGCAGCCGTGGCAGATATTTTGGTTACACCTTATATAACGATTACTAAAAAGCTACATAAAGTTCCATCCAACAGTCTGAGTTATAATAGTTTTAATATGTTCCTAATCGTCCGTGATAACTGTAATAGGTATGTCAAATGGACTTATTGATTTCGGCTTACTCGTCAAACATAATATCTAAAGTAAAATCTAAAGAAACTACATATACACACTTATAGACAGACTGGCAAGCACACATAAAGGCTCCGTTTTGCCCTTTGGGGCGAAAAACGACGAGTGATATGATTTTATGTAAATGCAAAACTCGATTTATTTTTATACTCACTGCTCAAGTCGCTCGTACATTTTCATAGCTTTTCTATACATTGGTGTGGAAAAATATCTCCAGAAGCCTGGTTTGAAGTCCATGTCATCGGCAGTTTTAAACAGACTATGAGCGCAATTTATCAGCTCTTTCTCAGGACAGTCGTCAGGAAGGTTGGGGTCGAAGCAGTTCAGTCGACAGCCAAGAGCTACGGTACTGATAGACTCTAGAGCCCATAAGTTCATCTCCATGTCTAACGGCCGGCGAATTTTGTTGTTTTCGTCACGATCAGCTTTCATCCTTAAAATAAAAAAATAATAACTAACAATGTTTTAATACTCAAGAGTATACCGTGTATGTTGTATTTAATTTGTAATAATATAATTTGAATTATGCAAGTTTTGTGAATAAGAATAGTTAAACTCAAAATAATTATTGCAGACTAAGTGTATAAATAGATATTCTTCTGGTCATGGCGCGGTGGAACGCCATATTGATATATTTTGATGTTAACATCACAATACCCATTTGCTTACATTCTAGGTATTCTGTGACTGAAAATTCGATTACATTTAAATAAAAAGTATATGTTTTTATTAATTAGTGAGAGCTATTAAAACATTATATAGCCTAGATACCTATATTTTACGCATATAATGTCCAACGGTAATAGGTCGGAGGAAAAATAGGATTTACATAATAATGTTATTTTTGGCAACGTTAATAGATATAGTTTAACGTTAACATCTGATAACGTTAGAAGTAAGGACGGTTTTCACATTATACAGGTGCAGCAGCAAGAGTATTTGTGATTGCAAGTATTTCACTTACCTGGCAATCATATCAAGAGCAACTTCATCGAGAGCCTTACAATACAGCTTGATGGTTTTTGGCTGGAGCATAACAGGGTTTACAGTTGACCTGAAGTCTTTCCACACTTCACCATGGCTTATAAAGAAATAAAAAGTTAGTTGATGGATTCTACTCTTAAAATATAGATGATGATAGATGATAAGAGTGAGATCTTACATAAGTAGAATCGATTATTTATGAACAGCCTATGACACTCGGCAATATGATGTGACAGTGCGAGTGAATTAATGCGCCTAATCGGCATGGCTCTAAACAATCGTATACTGATCACAAGAAAATAAGCTTAAAAAATCAGAGCAAAGGTAAACTAAGCCTGCTGTCTTAACACATTGAGCATCATAAAGGGTTTTCAAGTTGAATATATTGGCTACTGAAATAGGCGTATAGGGCTATTTGCGAATACTATAAAAGTCGCGGCATTGTAGAAATTTAAGACAAAATTGTTGTTTGTTGATCAATATGCTGAAGTTGATATTGCGGTATGTTGATATGCTATCATGGAAAAAGGCATATATTGTAACTACGTCATCGTAGATAATCTTAAAGGATCATAGTCATGATTACAATACAGTAATGAATAAAATTAAATTCTTTACTTATTATACCAAAGCTGATTATTATGTTTTTGGACACAAATGCATAAAACTTATGATTAAGTAGTTGCCCAAAAATAGGCAACGCTGTCCAGGTAGATCTCGGAAGGATTGGAACTGGGCAATACATTCTGAAGACTAAAGCAAACTTAAGCAATATTTTACAGTTACTATGTGGAAAAGTATGGGGAGAGAGAAAGTACGTTTGGAGACCATTACCCGAACGGAGAACACAATAGGATTCATAAAAAACTGAGGTATTTTTAACTCAGCAATAACAGTTGTGGCGTGTATTCGATTACCGTAAAGTTGCATTTTTTAAATAAATATCGGAAAAACATATGATTGATTTAATAAAAAAGATTTATAAATATTTAGCATAATAATAATAAGAAGAAAGACCTGCGATCATACCTATTGTTATATCCACAAATGGAGTTATTCCTAAATCCCTGAAAATCAACCTTGCAAATTTAGGACTTGATATCTGGCTGGAGAGTTACATGCAGAAGGCGGTTCTGCTGGCGAATGCCAGGATTGTGCGGAAATTTCTCTCCATGTAGCCCATATATTTTATAAGTTGTATTTGTATTAAAATACCCTTATATAATATATGTATTGTAAATAATAGTGCTAATAAACATGTGATATAATAATTATGTCCTCCCGGTGGAGATTTGGCAGTTGCAATGGAGACTTAGCCAACCGCTGCAGTTGGCTCGCATATTTATTATTATTATTATTTGAAAAAGACAACGCCCGCACTGGGGAATCTAATACCTGTGTCGCGGGGTACTTTACAAACATAGAATAGACGAACACAAATTACATCCAGACTCAGAACAACTATTTATGGGTCACATAATTAGTTGTCTGGCGTGGGACTCGAACCCACGACACGAAGAGGCGAGGCGACTGTGTTAGCCGCTGCGCCACACGTGCAGTCCTATATTATAGTGTGTGCGCAAACACAGTGGCAGTTTCTATTCCGTCACTCTCACGATCCGATGGGACGACTTGTGACATGACCGATAAGAGGTCAGGTAGAGGAACGACGGCTTTCCGTGCACTCCCAGACTTCGGGCTGATACTGAGAATTTTTTTTTCGCTATGGCCTAACGAGGCATTAAGTATATCTCCCGTATTAATATTTAACACACAAACGTACGCCTCATGCCTTATGGACAAGTGTAGCTTTGAAGCCCTATTTTTTTCTCTTTCTGAACACGGTCTGAATTTTGTTTGTCAGTATTGCTCCTTGCTTAAATATCAGAATATCATCGCCCCATCTCATGTTGAGGGGGGGGGGGGGGTGTAGGAGCCGACCCGAAGGAATATCTACCAGAAGACGGGCAGCAGCCTCCTTGTGAGTACTAAATCCATGATACTGCGATCGCCCACCCGTCTGCGAAGCGTGGCGTATCGCCCGAGATGATTCTTCGAGGAGGCTTTTGTTCAGATGTGAACTACTTTCAGCCGTTATGATATGATGATTGTTCCTTCTTGTATTTCAGAAGGTAGACTTGTAATATAAGTTGCACCTAAACGAGTTAACGTACTCAGTGATAAGTCCAGTAGCACCTGATTCGGAT
This sequence comes from Pseudoips prasinana, assembly GCA_951640165.1. NCBI lineage: Eukaryota > Metazoa > Arthropoda > Insecta > Lepidoptera > Nolidae > Pseudoips > Pseudoips prasinana. The sequence goes on from OX621239.1 coordinate 16,497,653, forward strand.
CCTTTGGTCTTGTATTCTTTTCTATAATGAGCAAGCGAATAAAATCCTGGACGTATTGGCATCCAATTTTCACTTCTTAATATCTGCAAGAAAACACATTTAAAATTGAAATAGTTATACATAGATTCGGGTATTAAAGCACCTAATTGATTGTTATTTTCAAATTCCAATGATCTTAATTACGGCTTGACCAGTCGATCAGGTTATAATAAATGCCAGTCAAATTAGTTGAACAAAATGATATATAATGATATTTCGAATTATATAAATATCCTATAAAATTATCCAAAACAAACAGTCGAGAAATTACGTAAAATACATACAAAAATAAACATATCTACAGTCGAATTGATAATTCATCATCAGCGTGATATCGGCCTCAACTGGGCCTCCCCCAACTATATTGTTGCCATTTGGAGGGGATTTCTGTAATCACCGCGCTTGGTATGCCAGTTGGTGACTGCAGTTAGGTGGTAGCTAGTATTTAGCTAGCTAGTATTTATTTCTTATTTTTCTTCAACCAGTGCAGTGTGTGTTGCCAGTGATGACTTACGGAACGGAGACGTGGTCGCTCACTATGGGCCTTATCAGGCGGCTCAAGGTCACCCAAAGAACAATGGAAAGGGCTATGCTTGGAGTTTCCCTGCGAGATCGAATCAGAAATGTTGAGATCCGCAGGCGAACCAAAGTAGCCGACATAGCCGTAAGAATTGCCAAGCTGAAGTGGCAGTGGGCAGGGCACATAGCTCGTAGAGCCGACGGCCGCTGGGGCAGAAAGGTTCTCGAGTGGCGACCACGAACCGGAAGACGCAGCGTGGGGAGGCCCCCTACAAGATGGACCGATGATCTTGTGCGGGTCGCTGGAAATCGCTGGATGCGGATAGAGCAAGACCGGCAATTGTGGAGATCTTTGGGGAGGCCTTTGTACAGCAGTGGACGTCTTTCGGCTGATATTATAGTATTTATTCGCCTTTTACGACACCCACGGGATGGTATGGGGTGGTCGTTATTTTTTCTAATTCGGAAACAACACGCTAAATAATTAAAGATATTTCATTTATGAAATTATTTGGTACGGTATTAAGCGTCTGTCAATACAGCAATCTGCATTACAATCTTGATTGTCCAAATTGACTCTCTAAAGATATGCTCATGATAAAAATAATTAAAATAAAATAAATTTAAACCATAATAATCATAGACCGGTTGCCGCATTAATATCTCATCGTGTATTAATTGAACAATTGATAACAAAACTATTACGGCAAGTCAATAATGACCCTTGTAATTTCTTCGGATTCGTTTGAAATTTACAATACAAGTGTGTAATATAAATAGTGGAAGTAACTTTGACGCCGAAGGTTGTGGGTTTGATTCCCGCCCAGATAGATATTAGTGTGCATGAACATGTCTGTTTGTCTTGAGTCTGGGTGTAATTATCTATATAAGTATGTATTTACAAAAGAATAGTAGTATATATGTAGTATATCAGTTCTCTGGTTTCCATAGTACTAGCTTTGCTAAGTGTGGGGTCAGATGGCCGTGTGTAAATAATGTCCTAGGATATTATTGTTATTATTGTTGTACTCACCAAAGAAGCACTTTCAGCATCGCTTAATAATACCAAAGGTGGTCCCCCAAGCATCCCATCTATGCGAAATATGGGGCCATACTTATCTCTCATCTTTTGTGGCCAGTCGACATTTGATATGGATTCCATTTCCCCTGTAAAAAAAAGAAAATCAGTCGTTAGCTTCCAGCAAAATTTCGAATTTGTAGTAATATTATATTTTGGAAAGTTCTCTTTGAAATTGACGAGGATTGCCAAAACATTGTTGTTTTTTAAAAAGAGTGACGGCAGCAATACTGACGTCATATTGTTTATCGTTGGTTTCTTCTATAGAGGGTTGTTGGTCCATCGTGCTAGTATAACTCGAAGATAGGTTTTAGAAAGTTTATTTCGTGAGCAAGCAGTAACACAAGGAGATTTATACAGTAAGATAGCTTTAACGGGCCTGTTGGCGTGGTTAGCAAATGATTGTTTTTCACGCCGGAGGTCGTGGGTTCTATTCCCACCGAGGACAGATATTTGTGTGCAGGAACATGTATGTTTGCCCTGAGTCTGGGTATAATTATCTATATAAGTATGTATTTACACAAGAAAAGTATTATATGTACCTAGTTATATCAGGTATCGGATTTCTATAGTACAAGCTCAGTTTAGTTTGGGATCAGATGTCGTGTGTATATAATGTCCCATAAAAAAAGAAGAAATTATTCCATGAGGTTTACAATAAGCCTGGGCGGCTTTCACTGCTTCACCGGAATAGAGAGGTGAGCGTGGGCTCAAGCCGTCTAGTAAATAAATTTATACTTCGTTGATAGACGCTAGATTTATTTAAAAGCCTTAGCACTGGTGCGCAACGTTTAATCAACTTAAAGCTGGTGGTATGATTTATTCGTTTTAACCTTTTCGTTGTCTGATTTCTATTGCCTCGCGGACGAGGTCGCGGGCAAAAGCTAGTTATATATATATATATACCTAACCTAATAAATGTCTCGTAATTGTATAGAAAAACATTATTCACATTTACTTCTACCTTTAACTAACATGTAATATGAATATAGCTATAAGCCTGTTGAATTGGTCAAATTGAGTAGTAAACAATAACATTTAATATTATTAATGCGAGGACTCACCCCCTGGGAGGAGTATGTGATGTAACTGTCCAATGACAGGCAACGATGAGGGTCCAGGGATTTCTTTCCATGATTTCAAGTCTGTCTGACTGACATCTGTTTTCTCTGCCGGGCTTGCAACGGACACTGTCCTGAAATAGTATATAAATAATGTTTTTACAGCGAGGGTGCTTTTATCAATCCAGAGCGAAGGATGCTGGAGTAGAATCCCGAGCGTAGCGAGTAGGTACTCAAAAGAGTGAAAGGTTGTTTAGTTTTGGCTAAGTACTGGAAGTAGGCAAAAAACACAGATTCTGAAAAATTCTTCGCACCTCTTGCATTTCCCCTTTCATTAAAATTAACATAGGCTTTCATATATTTCGCGCGCGATTTTACAGGTTATAGATAAGCCATCACATTTCTTGCGTCAATTCTAATACGTTCAGGAGTTAATAATAATTGTATACTATCACTGTCACTTGAAGAATTAATTTTTCAAAACAAAACCACGAATTTCTAAAAATCCTCTAACGCGGGCTGTACCTATAGTTCGCGCCTTTTTAATTTGATTTCTTTTTTTTATTCCAGCGACGAGGAGCTGGGCGCGGCGCCATAGTCGCGGCGCGACTATGGGCCGTAACCAGCCAGTATTTATTCAAAAAATATTTGCGTTCGATTTCTTTGCGCTGAACACTAAGATGTTCCAAATTCAAAAAGTGTGCGGCCAAGATAATTGCGTCTCTCTTATAAAGAGGATTAAAAACTCATTACCGCCCGCTAAAAGTTTCTTATAGAAAACACCACCCTTGGGTGTACTGAAATGCAAACCAAGTTGTCCTTTTCGAATAGATGGAATGAATATAATATTTACATTCTCTCTTTTTATTATATTTTTATATCACAAATAATAGGTCTTTACCTATGAAATTGCCGTTTTGTATGAAAAAATTTAAACGAATTTTTTTCATGAATTTTTTTATTTGTTTTAATCGAAGTAATCACCCATGCAATCAATGCATCTTTGCCATCGCAGTGGCAGTTTATTGATGCCCTTCTTAAAGAAATCAGCTGGACGGGAGGCAACAAATTCTTCAAAGGCATTTTGTACTGCCTCTCGGGTATTGAATTTTTTTCCCGCCAAGAAGTTATCCAAATTCTGGAAAAAGTAGTAGTCTGTAGGCGCAAGGTCTGGTGAGTAGGGCGGATGACGGAGAGCTTCCAACCCCAGTTCTTGCAACTTGGAGACCGTCTGCTGTGCAGTATGAGGTCGCGCGTTGTCGTGCAGGAGCAGCGGAGACGAGCGATTGACCAATGCTGGTTGGAGATGCGCCAGCTTCTCCATCATTGTGCTCAGTTCTTCACAGTACACATCTGCAGTAATGCTCACCCCGTTTGGTAAGAAGCTGTGATGAATCACACCGGCGCTAGACCACCAAACAGTGACCATCACTTTTCTAGGGGTAAGTTTTCGTTTAGGGCATTGTTTAGGTGCTGAACCAGGATCCAACCAACTTGCTGAGCGCTTGCGGTTATCAAACAGAATCCATTTTTCATCGCAGGTAACAATGCGGTTCAAAATTCCTTCATTTGTGTGTCTGTTGAGCAGTGCAAGGCACGTCTCGACGCGTACTTCGCGCTGGCGATCATTGAGTTCGTGGGGCACCCATTTGTCAAGCTTTTTTACCTTGCCAATTTGACGCAAATGGACCAATATTGTTTTGACGCTAACGTCGAAAGCTGCTGCTAATTCAGCCGTAGATTGTGTATCATCAGCTTCCACAACCGCCTTTAATTCGTCATTGTCGACCAAAGTCTTCGGACGACCGCGAGGTTCATTTTTCAGGTCGAAATTTCCAGAACGGAAGCGAGCAAACCAATAACAGGTGGTGCGTTGGTTTGTAGTGTTAGCTCCGTAAACGTCGTTGATGTTGCGTGCCGCTTGTGCCGCGTTGCTGCCACGACGGTACTCATATTCCATAATTACTCGAATTTTTAACGTATCCATGATGACGAAAAAGATTGAAATGCGATGAAAATGTAACACTAATCAATAAAGAAATGACTACTTTTGGAAAAAAGAATCCATGTTTTTAAAATAAAATTAATTTGAAATTAGAATTCTTAGCCAAACAAAAATTATTTTGATTTGAAATGGCCAGTACTGCAGAACGGCAATTTCATAGGTAAAGACCTAATATATATCACATAATATTAAATTATTCTAATTTTAAACAATTAACTTAAGATATGAAATTAAGTACATAATGTTTATGTTCAAGTTCTTTACTTTCTTACAACAATAAAAAAATATTAAGTTGTTTAAATTATTCATAATTGATAAAACAGAATAATGCATAAATAAAAATCATTCCTGAAAAATGCATATATTTTTAACTGGCCAGATGGAAAGTTATATGTAAATAAAAATATTAAACTGATATTTAATGTAAAACAAACGACAATAATTAGCGACCAGATTTAAGGCAGCCCAACATTCAATAAAAAGTATTGTCAAAAGGTAAGTTCCGGGAGATTTTTTTAAGTATCCTTATCTATAGGATTCCGTATGTAATTTTTTCTACCACCAATATTTATTGAGTGTTTTTCAAATTAGTTCACCTAGGTTAAACGTTTTTCTTATATTCCATAAATGTTTAATATCTTTAATATAAATTTTGTTTGTTAATTCTAGCTACTGCGAATCAAAATACCGATGGCTGCTTAAACTCGTGTTAAGATTTAAAAATGTGCAAAATTACAGTACCGTACATAAACATATGTATGTATGGTATCGTTATTTAAACTCGTCCCTTAACTCCACAGACGACCCTAAAAGTCTAGATTAGAGCCGTCTCTGGAGTTAACTGATATCAAGCAGGCCCACTTAAACGTAAGTATTTTAAGTGTTAATAGGGCTTTATGCTATGAAAATAGAATAAATTCGAATAATCTTTATTGTAAACACTCGAACAAGATAAATACATTGGACATAAATAGTGCAATGGGCAGTCTTATCGCATTCTTCCATACAAACTTCGGATGGCTAGGAGCTCTAATTTATTCTAAATAGTAGTGGTGTAAAGAGAAATAATAATAAAATATATATTTTTATAAAAGAACATCATGTGTTATACATAGGTAACTAATAAATCATAAGTTCAAAATGCGTGTCGCGTTGTGACCCAACGCGATGACAGATACATAATATACACAATACCGCATCGGATCACAAAGATAGTGTTTATTATTCATGATAAAAATATTCAACCATATTCCTGACGTAATAAGAGCCATAATTATGAAAAATGTTTGCAAAATAATATCTTTTATACTGTAACAGAAATTTTAAATGTTTTGTAAGAACAAAACAAAGTGTACAAATTGCTATGATATCACTGTAGAACAAATTGTCCTCCGAGTTTGGTTTGCTGTAAAAAAACTCATTAATGAGTTAAGCTCAGTACATTGTACAACAGTACATTGTATTTCTATTTTTTGTTTTGTTTCTGTATGCAATAAAGAATAACAATTACTTATAACTATAATTTTTATTTTAATTATGCTGTGTGGTGACGGCCTAAGAATATCACCACCCCCTCTCATCCCGTGGGGGGACGTAAAAGTCGTCCCGAGGGAAATATATACACCAGAGAACGGGCAGCAGCGTTCTCCTGAGTACCATGTCCACCTTACTGCGATCGCCAACCCGTCTGCCAAGCGTGGCGATTATGGCAAATCCCCTCAAATGATGGACACAACTAAACCGCGGCCCCCAGTCCCCGGCAGCCCTGCTATTCCCAGCCGTGGTAACAGCCGTGGTTACGGCAGGGCAGGGGGTGCTAAGAATCCCCGGCAGATTCCGCGTTACCAACACCGACGACCTCTGGCCCTGGCAACATATAACACACGTACACTGCGGTCCGACGAGAAGATAACCGAACTGGAGGAAGAATTGAGCAGGTTACATTGGGATATTGTAGGATTATCTGAAGTCCGAAGAGAGGGGGAGGACTCGATAATACTGAAATCCGGAAACCTGCTCTATTACCGGGAGGGTGACCAAATATTCCAAGGTGGTGTCGGGTTCATAGTCCACAAGTCCCTCGTGAACAACCTAGTGAAAATCGAGAGTGTGTCGACGAGGGTTGCGTACCTTATACTCAGAATCACCAAGCGGTATTCGTTGAAGGTTATACAGGTATACGCACCCACTTCGACACACTCCGATGATGAAGTAGAGGTTATGTATGAGGACATATCCAGAGCCATACATACCTCTAACTCCTATTTCACTGTGGTCATGGGGGACTTTAACGCGAAGCTGGGCAAACGATTCGGTAATGAGCTGAGAGTGGGGCAATTTGGAACTGGAGACCGGAACCCCCGGGGCCAAATGTTGGCCGACTTCATGGAGAAGGAGGGACTCTTTATGATGAATTCCTTCTTCAGGAAGCCGGATCACCGCAAATGGACCTGGGTGAGCCCCGATGGTAAAACAAAAAATGAGATAGACTTTATCTTGTCGACGAGACGACAGATGTTCAATGATGTCTCCGTGATCAATGCGGTTAAAACCGGGAGCGATCACAGACTGGTCAGAGGCTCATTGAACCTTAATGTCAAACTCCAGAGGTCCCGACTAATAAAGTCTACGCTCCGACCTTTACCTATCCACGTCCAAAACCCCGAACCATTTCAGCTCGAACTGCAAAACCGTTTCGAATGCCTAGCAGACTGCGAGGAAGTGGACTCATACTATGACAGGCTCGTAGAAGCTGTCCATACGGCTGGGTCTAAGGTCTTCAAGGCCCGTCGTACAAACAGAACAAAAAAGATCTCTGACTTTACCCTGCAACTTATGGAAGATAGACGGAAAATGGTTCTGACATCCTCAGATGATGCTACCAGATATCGGCAGCTCAACAGACAGATCTCAAAGTCTTTGACTCGCGACACGCGGCAATTTAATACAATTAGTATTAAAGAGGCTATCGAGCGGAACAAAGGCTCTAAAGTGTTCGCAAGAGCTCTGTCTGTTGGACAGAGCCAACTGACGAAGCTGAAGACTAAGGATGGTAGAATCGTCACGTCTAAACCTGAGTTGCTGGGAGAGATCGAGAAGTTCTACGGACAGTTATATACGACAACACAGCCACCTGTCAAAAGTCATGCCTCAGATCCCAGAGCACGACTAACCCGACACTACACCGAAGACATCCCGGACGTCAGCCTGTACGAGATTAGAATGGCTCTCAAACAACTCAAGAACAACAAGGCGCCTGGTGATGATGGAGTTACAGCAGAGCTTCTGAAGGCGGGTGGTACAGCAATCCTACGGGCCCTTCAGAAGTTATTTAACTCCGTCATACTAGATGGTCAAACGCCACAAGCATGGCACAGAAGTGTGGTGGTGCTCTTCTTCAAAAAGGGCGACAAGACCCTATTGAAGAATTATAGACGCATCACACTGCTGAGCCATGTTTACAAGTTGTTTTCGAGGGTCGTTACGAACCGTCTCGCGCGCAGGTTTGACGACTTCCAGCCTCCCGAACAAGCCGGTTTCCGAAAAGGCTTTAGCACCATAGACCACATACATACGCTGCGGCAAGTTATACAGAAGACCGAAGATTATAACAAGCCACTGTGCTTAGCGTTTGTGGACTATGAGAAAGCCTTTGATTCTATCGAAACATGGGCCGTGCTGAGGTCTCTCATAAGGTGCCAAATTGAGTACCGGTATATCGAGGTGATAAAGTGTTTGTATGAAAACGCCACTATGTCAGTGCGACTCCAGGACCAGATCTCGAAACCTATCCACTTGCAGCGAGGCGTGAGACAGGGAGATGTTATATCTCCGAAACTGTTCACCGCTGCATTGGAAGACGTCTTCAAGCTTCTGGACTGGAAAGGCTTTGGCATCAATGTCAATGGCGAGTACATCACTCACCTTCGATTTGCCGATGATATCGTAGTCATGGCTGAGACCATGGAAGACCTCGGTACAATGCTCGATGACCTCAGCAGAGTCTCTCAACAAGTGGGTCTGAAAATGAACATGGATAAGACGAAAATCATGTCAAACGTCCATGTTGCACCCAGTCAATTGAAAGTTGGTGACTCTGCACTCGAAGTTGTAGAGAACTATATTTACCTAGGACAGACCATCCAACTAGGTAGGTCCAACTTCGAGAAGGAGGTCAATCGTAGAATCCAACTCGGCTGGGCAGCGTTCGGGAAGCTACGTAACATCTTCTCGTCCAAAATACCGCAGTGTCTCAAGTCGAAAGTCTTCGACCAGTGTGTCTTGCCAGTGATGACATACGGAACAGAGACGTGGTCGCTCACTATGGGCCTTATTAGAAGGCTCAAGGTTACCCAAAGAGCAATGGAGAGGGCTATGCTCGGAGTTTCCCTGCGGGATCGCATCAGAAATGTCGAAATCCGCAGGCGAACCAAAGTCACCGACATAGCCCGAAGAATTGCTAAGTTGAAGTGGCAGTGGGCAGGGCACATAGCTCGTAGAGCCGACGGCCGTTGGGGCAGAAAGGTTCTCGAGTGGCGACCACGAACCGGAAGACGCAGCGTGGGCAGGCCCCCTACAAGATGGACCGATGATCTTGTGCGGGTCGCTGGAAAATGCTGGATGCGAATAGCACAAGACCGGCAATTGTGGAGATCTTTGGGGGAGGCCTTTGTCCAGCAGTGGACGTCTTTCGGCTGATATGATGATGATGATGATGATAACTATAATTTGGTTTATATATTATTATTATAAAATTGTATGTTACATATTTGAATGCCGATACTTGGCACAATATGTCATTCAATTATAAATTGTAAGAACTATTTTTATGTAGCTACCATGTTTATAAGCAACCAATATTTTGTTCATTCATTCCCATTGCGGGATTATAAGTTGATAGTAATTAATTGATAAAACACATAAATATCACAACAAAATAAAAAAATATGTTATTTTGTGCTACGTTAGATGCAATGTATTATTTCTTTTACTGTACCAAAATGTTCACTAATAAACGTTAATCTTTACTTCAATTTAACAACAACTAACAATATAAGCATTAGACTTACCTTACGATCTCCTTGTTTAGAGAAACTAAACTAAAAATAGGCTTAAATCTAACCGTCTGCATGTTGGTATATTTGCTTACAAACTGCCGTTTGACTCACTCCAATATCCAGATAACACTTATCATTCCATTACCTCACAACAAAATATATATTTGTAATAATATTTATAAAGGTGACTTGTTTTGTATCAGAGAAACATTGAGGGATCGCGCGTCGCGTATTAACTAACGTGTTACGTATTTTTGACAAATTGACCGTCAACTGTTGCTATTATAAAGCCAACTTCAGAATGATTCATTTGCCGTACAGAGTAATTAGTTAATATCAACCTTATCATTGTGGCCTAAAGTGTATTTTAATTTTTATAAATGAGATAACAATGTTGTTATGAATGGTGATAATATATTTCTACGTATTTATCTATTACTAGCTGACCCGACAGACCTTGTCCTGTCTTAACGATGACTATTAACGCACGCTATCTGTCAATACTATGTCAAATAAAAAAAAAGTTACATTAAAAAAGGTTATATTGTCCAAAGCGCTAAGGTTAGATTAGAAATAATATTTGGTTGTGAAGTATTCTTAAATTTTCTTATTTTCCGCGCAATTTTAAATTCTTTTTTTTACATAAGAACCTTCTCCTGACAATAACAAACACAATGAAAAAAGAAATATTGAAATCGGTCCAGCCGTTCACGCGTGATGTCGTGACAACGGAAAACGGGCTTCATTTTTATATATATAGATGTACTCTTCTTTTGATATCGCTATGTTTGATTACTTATTACTGTTATTTGAATAGCATGGGCCAAATTTGTTCTCACTGTTCTGTCGAATTCTTTGTTCAAATATTTTGGAATTACTTATTTGAAAGTAATACCAGGTATTATTATTGTTATAATGAATTTATTTGTCGCATTATAATAATAATCAGAATAATAAATCTGGGGCTCTACCGGCTACGAAACCGAACATCGATTTCTTAAATGGCGTTCAAATAAATAAAGGTTAAAAATTACTGAATCAATCGTTAAATCGGCTTCCATGAGCACATGTGACGTCATAAATGGTCCGAAATCGATTGAATCAACGTTGAAGCCGATTTAACGATTGATTAAGTAATTTTTAACCTTTATTTATTTGAACGCCATTTCAGAAATCGATGTTCAGCGACTTAGCCGGTAGTGCCCCAGATCCCAAACCAAGCAGAGCTCATACTATGGAAACCAGATAACTGTAATATTACATATACTACTTTTCTTCTGTAAATATATACTTATATAGATAATTATTTACTGTAAATACATACTTATATTGTGCTGTGTGGTGACGGCGAAGAATATCATCACCCCATCTCATCCCATGGGGGGCATAGAGATCGTCCCGAGGGAATACCTACCAGAGAACGTGCAGCAGCGTTTTTCCGTGAACTATGACCATCCAACTACGATCGCCATCCCGTCTGCCAAGCGTGGCGATTATGGTATTTACCCCCATTCTTTGGGGAGGCTTTTCATTGCTTCCAGCAGTGGCTGATTTGATATATAGATAATTACACCCAGACTCGGGACAAACAGACATGTTCATGCACACAAATATCTGTCTTGGGTGGGGACTGAACTCACGACCTGCGGCGTGAAAGCCAAGCATTTATCAACCACGCCAATCCACTAGTAAATAATTAAATTACATTATAAAATAAAAAAGGTTTTTATTCACGTAGACTTTAAAAAAGCGCTTGTAAATAGTCAGAACATGTTTGTAGTAATATAGTTGTATACATTATTATTTCTAGTGACATAGATATTTAGGTGCACATTGTATTGATTGTATGAAAACATTTATAAAATTTATTTTATAATAGCAATGATATTTAGCTAGCTCGTATCAAGTAATTGTCAAGAGATTATGTTAAGTCTAATTATCTAGTTTAAGTCTAATATTTTTACTACATATTGTCAATGGTTCTGTCTATATTTAGGTATTATTATTATGACCGACATTATTTTATTTCACCGTCCCAATAACAATGCTTACCGGCTTAAAGCTATATTATAACTATCTTCAGAATGTCGCTGCTGTTGCCGCGTACTCCTCTGTACAATGAAGTTATAAGCTGCGTCTTATTGAGTAAAAACTGTCATCATGTCAGCCAAAGTACGTCCACAGCTGGACAAAAGCCTCATCAAAGAATGGGGGATATTATTATTATTATTTGTTTGGGGCTTGATGCCTTGATGGCATCTTGCTACCTCGACCATTACTGATCTATTGTAGCAGAGCTCCTTGACTTTGTCAAAGTTCCCCAGATTCCCAGATTGATTGTGCAGTGAGTGTTTGTATCTCTTGAGGTTGCATAATATGCTGTCCTAAGTGGATACTTCTACAACGCATTAGCGGCCCGCACGAGTACAGAATATGCAAAGGAGTTTCCTCTGATTCTTGGCAGAATCTGCAAGTTGTGCTGTCGGCCAACTTTAGGTTGAACATGTGCTTATTCAGCTTTGCAGTGTCCGGTGAGAATTCGAGTTACCGCACATGTTTTGTAACGTGTTATTGAGTAAAAAACTGTCATCATGTCAGCCAAAGTACGTCCACTGCTGGACAAAAGCCTCCTCCTCAAGAATGAGGGTACCTCTATGTCATAATCGCCACGCTTGGCAGACGAGTTGACGATCGCAGTTTGAGTTATAGTTCACAGAAAAACGCTGCTGCCCGTTCTCTAGTAGGTATTCCTTCGATCGATTTCTACGCCCCCACGGGATTAGATGGGGTGATGATATTCTATGCCGTCACCACACAGCAAAAAAACTGTAGTATGGTTTAATAGGCCGTTTAAATGACGCCTAGATGGCTTTCACTATTACACTGAAGATTAAAGGCATCCAAAGGCTCAAGCCACATAGAAAAATAAAACTATAGACTAAGTAACCTGAGTTAGAGGCCATCCCCTTTGGGGTTTAAACCTTTACTTACGGCAGTTATCATCGGGCAGATGCATGAGAGGTTCGGTTTTAATACACAAATCTGCTCATTAGGGAGGGTATTTTATTGATACGAGTGCAAATTGCTAAAGTTGCTGTGTGGTGATGGCTGCGAATATCAGAATATCATCCTGGGGGGGGGGGGGTAGAAGACGACCTGACATAATTTATTCATACTATGAAGATTATATATACGTATAGTATTCGTGATCAGGGTTTTATAAGTATTATTGACATTTTGTCCCAACTTAGGTATATCCCGTTACAGCTCAATACACCTTTTTTCTATTAATCAGAATGAAATCCCACAATATTAATAATTTTGCATTGTTTTCCATATTAATAGTATACATCAAGTGTAGGTAAAGAGATTCGATTCGATTCGATTTGAGATTCTATAAATAAATTATGACTTTCTCTTTTTAAACAAACAACGCCCGCACTAGGGAAATTAATCCCTGTGTCGCGGGGTACTTTTCAAACATTTTATCGACGGTAAACAAAGTGCATCCACACTCAGAGCAACTATTTATAGGTGTCGCAAATAGTTGTCCTGCTCGGGGATCAAACCCGGGATTCGAAGTGGCGAGGTAACTGTCTTAACCGCTACGCCAAACGTGCAGTCACAGCTAATGTTCTCAAGTGTTTGATAACCCGCCCGAGTAGGTAAACAATTCAAATACGGAATACAATACAAGAATTTATTCAATTATATCATAATCATACAGCTAACAATATCCAGTAATTTTACTAACCTTACTCAGAGACGTCTCGTTCCAAAGTAAAGTATCGATGACCGACCGGAACTGACACTACCTGTGACACAGACATTCGGACAATAACAGTGTTGCCAGAGTATTTATTCCAATAACTACCGTCGGTATGACATGTGAAAAGTATAGTGTTGTCAGAGTACTATAATAACGATAGTCGTGTTACACAAGTTTCAACCTTTTTTAAATGTTAGTATAACGATATATTACCGCAAAATGTGACGATGCATTAATTAGTGCTATGATTATATTTCCAACGATAACTTTTTTTTAGAGAACTCTACTAACTTATATATGATAAAGTTTTTGCACTGCATCTCAAATTAGTAATTATGATCTCCTTTATAATATTTACTTATGTACTTACAACAGCAAATCTTTAATGGTAACTTAATTTTCCCGATAAAAAAACACTCGCCTCATTTTGACTAAGGCAACTTTTAAACTTATTATCAAACTGATGCCAATTTTGTAGAGGCAAACAGGCAGCAAACATTTTGATTTATAGCTTGTTTTGGCTAAGGATATTAAGTTAAAACTTGCTAAACGAGGGAATAAGTTCTACCCGTGTCAAGTACACTTCGTTAACTAGGTAATTTTACTTCGTGATTTTGGTTTCATAAATCCTCCCGAGGTCACTCCAGTTAAACTTTCGAAACATTTTTGTCTTTGTGTGGATAAGCATTGGTTATAAACATAGGATTGCCATACGTCCCGTATATACGGGACTGGTACCGTATTGAAGTATCACGCCCCGTATTGTTATTTGTCTCAGTTATGAATATTTCGATACAAAGTAAAATCTACATCAAAATATGACTTAGCGAAGAAACAGAAACAAATTTCTGGTGGTTCTTCTTAACATTAATTGAACTAGTTTTTGATTAATTTATCAGGATTGGCGTGAATTGTTTTTGCTGTTATTGTTTTCAATTGATTTTTTGTTATAATAAACACTTACTACCTTTATTTTCAGTCACCCTTATCATCAGTTTTCATCAATAATGGCAACCCTAAGTATACAGCAAACCTATTTACTCTGCAAGATAGCTGTCAGTACTTGGAGCGACAAACACAATTAAATTAAATACAAGCAAAAAACATAACATAAAAGATATTTTGATGTATGATAAAGAGTTATCTTATAAGTAGTTGATAAAATTAGGTATATTATGTTTTAATATTATGTTACCTTTTTTACTCTAGCAGCTGTTCGTTGATAAGCTCATCACATCAAGAACGGCTGGGCCAAATTTAGTAAATTGTTTCTCCACCCGTTCGAACGTCCGAGGTGGCTTGTTAACCCTGATAATACAATCGTCTGTCTCACTGTTCTGGTGTATTTTACAATGTCCAGGAGGTAATAGGAAAAGAGTTAACATTAGTTCTCTCTAGCAGCAGTGGTTTCTCTCTACTCTCTACCATGACCCGGATACACTATCTGAGTTATAGTATGAAATTGTGGGTCCTACGTATTATACATAAAAACAAAATTAGGGTCTTGTAGTCAACGGGCACGGGTGTGAACCTTGTGGCGGGAGCTAATTCTATTCAATAAATCACGTGTACACAGTTGGCGTCACGAGAGTGGAATCAGTTTAATCCTGACAGCGACTTTGTTCTGTAGTCATTAAGTAAGGTTTCCGTAATGCCAGTAATTAAGGTCGCGTGATAAATAATACGAACTACTGAGCGCCTATTTACAAAATATTTTCGTAGGTTAGTATATTGCTATTTAAAATTAAAAGGCGCCTGGTAATGCATTTTCTTCAACATTCTTTGTTCTATTTCTAAAGGGCGTAGCTTTAATAATTATTTAGGCAAACCAGCGAAATGATATAAGCTATTCCAAGCACACACAGTATCTTATATGAACAAGCAAGGATCTCAACAGATTATGACCCATTTTGGTGGTTGTAAACCTTTGTTTATTAATAAGTGTTACTTAGCCACAGACAACCAGCCTGCAGGTTATTTCTATATAATCCGTGTTTAGTAGCTGTTTGTTTTTCTATTGAAGTAGGTAAATAAATAAAACCTTTGGAGAATATCTTACACTGCCTTACCCTGGATCTGACACGGAATATATGAATCAAAATTGCATACGTGGTGCCGTCGTTATCGTAGTCGGCTCGCCAATATCTAATAATAAATTTTCGACCTAAATTGTGATTTTGAGTCTATGCTTTGTGTCCGTTAATTGCATGTGTATAGACACCCGCTGAGTTTGTTTCGCTGGGTCTTCTCAGTTGGGGCGCATTGGATCCGGTGGTAGCATTAAAGCGCGACCGTCGTTATTAACACAAGGTCCGCCATAATAATAACATTTGATTCGTACCTTAATATAGACAGAACCATTCGACAAAATGTAGTAAAAATATAGCTAAAATTTAAAATTTTGATAATTAAACCTACACATGATCCTTGAGAATAACTTAAATACCGTTACTGTTATAAAATAAATCTTATTGTAAATTATTTCCTACAATCCGTGTACCTGAATATCTATATGTACCTAGAAATAATTATAAATTAATTATATATTACTACGAATATGTTCTGACTATTTACAAGCGCTTTTTTAAAGTCTACGTGAATAAAAACCTTTTTTATTTTATTTTATAAAGTCACTGTGTGGCTAACGGCGTAGAATATCGCCACCCCATCACATCCAATGGGGGGCGTAGAAGTCGTCCCGAGGGAAGACCTCCCAGATAACGGGTAGCAGCGTCTATCTGTGTATTATGTTATGACCATCATACTGCAATCGCCAACCCGTCTGTGTCCCAGCGTGGCAATATATGGCATATTCCTCCAAATGTGGAAACAACTCCAACTCCAACTCAAAATGTGGAAATCTTTTGCCTCCCCAAAAGATTTGTTCAGTAGTGGACTTCATTCGGTTGACATGGAAGTCACTCGCAATTCAAGGATCGGTTTCCCCAGTGCGGTGGTGATGACGGGTATAAATAATAATAGAATTATACCAGGAGATTAATTTGGTAAAGCTTTCTTTTATGTTTTCGTAATTGTAAGGTTTATATGAAAAGAGAGGTAGGGCACAGCGTTCATTCGCTCGAAGAGCAGCCCTACTGGGGAAGTACCTCCACCTTACAGAAGACATTCCTTAATAATAACATTAATAATTTAATGTTGTGTTTCTGAGTGTGAGTAAGGTCGCCAGAGCTCATCGGGGTGGGGGGAAGGGTCAGCAACACTTGTTTGCTGACTCTTAAAGGCCGGCAACGCACCCGCGACTCCTCTGGTGTTGCGAGTGTCCATGGGCGGCGGTGATCACTTACCCCATCAGGTGACCCACTTGCTCGTTTGTCGACCTCTGACATAAAAAAAAAGAGACAGAAGACTGTGGAACAATGTTTTTTTTTCATACAAACCTCATAATTTATAAAGGACTGCACTAAATAGGATACATGTTTCTTTCATGTGTTCGATATTAGACTTTAGACATTATTGACGGGAATAAAATATGGCGATACAAAGTTCGCTGGAACTGCTAGTTTATATTGAAATTAAGAAAAAGTATAAAACATCCATCTTATTCACATTTATAATTATACCAATATCATGAGCCTAATATTCGATCATACATTACTAAAACCCTTCGAATTAACTATTGTAATATTATCTTCAATGTCTCGGCCTTAACTTGATATGGACTCCATTCTTCGACCTTAGTATCAAGTCGGCACTCAGAGCTGGTTCGCCTTCGGTGGGTAGGAGAATGAACTTCTTAACCATTTCCGATATAGTCACTTTGAGCTCCATCATCGCAAACTTTTGCCCTATAAAGAGAAAAAATAAATTGCTTACATTTTAGGTCAAATAAGAAGTAAGGTCAATAAAGTAATTAGTATTAATTAGTAATAAGTATTTACAACGTTTAAATAGTAGTGACCCTGTTTTCTGATACAAAAGGTTAAGTAAAGGTTGTTAGTTCGATCCTCGCACAAGATTAATGTCAAGTCTATTTATCTTAATGAAAGATATTATATGGATTCGGCCAATAGTTTCAAATGCTTCAGGAAGTCATCGTATTCGCCCTGAAGATGACTTCCTGAAGAAGTTGAAACTGTTGGTCGAATCCAACATAAAATTAATTACCTACGTGAATTACCCGTTACTATATTTTATTATGTTAGCTCCTCACGTCAGTTTTAATAATAATATACAGCATGTAACCTAATTAACGCACATCGTGTAAATAGTTTGTTCAGAATCGTTAACTGAATCGATTTATATAATTTTTAATATAAGTTATTTTTTATTCCAAAATAATTAAAGCTACGGAAATTATTGTCATATTAACCCTGTACAGTCAAAACAAATTGAAATGGACCGTAAGTCAAAGTAATAAGACGTTTAAAATCGCAGTTTTATTTGTTTCATACAAATTCCATCATTCAATACAAAATAAAGAAAAATAAACTTTATTCCAAGAAACTAATTTAGTAAATAACAATGCATATAATGTTAAATAAAAAAATCAGTATATGTATTAAGATTACAACATAATTTTCTTGAGGTGTTTGAGGGTGTGCGTTAATTACGTTACATGTTGTATATCTATCGTTTTTCTCTTTTGTATAATAGCATGGCAAACGAGCAAATGGGTGATTGTAAGTGATCAACGCCGCCTATGGACACTCGCAACACCAGAGGAGCTGCAAGTGCGTTGATGGGGTTTAAAAAAGGAATCGGCTTGCTTCTTGAAGTTTGCCATGTCATACCGGACCGGAAAGACCCTCGAAGTTAATTGATTCCACAGAGGGGTAGTGTTGTGCGGAGCAAGAAGTTTCTTGGTAAACGCACGGTAGTGGCTGGTCTGAGTGTTTTCTATGAATTGTATGGACCTATATATTTACAAAATAAGTATTTATATCCGTTGACTACTATCCATGGCTTGGGATTGCTTAATCTGGGATAGATGGCGCTGTGTGATATGTTCCGGATATATATTTATTTTTATGAGACGAATATGTCTCGTGTGAGGATCAAACCCGCTACCAGCAGAACAGAAGGCAGGTTCACTACCAGCTGAGACACATACAAACATACATACATAGACTCACGCCTGTTTCCCAGTGGGGTAGGCAGAGACAACGGATTTCCATTTGTCACGATCTTTGTACACGTCTTTTGCCTCGATTACTGTCATTATATTCTTCATACATGCTCGCCGGTTTAGGGTACTTCTGACCTGTCCTTTCTTGAGAACGTCTCCGATTTGGTCAGAGAATGTTCGACGAGGTCTTCCCCTTCTGGTTGTTCCATTCACACAGGCCAGGTATACTTCTTTGGTCAATCTTCTTTCATTCATCCTTTCTAAATGTGCAAACCATCTCAGCATTCCTTTTTCAATAAAGATTGAAAATTTTGAAAAAAGAGGATGTAGTCACAAAGGTGACTACATCCTCTTTCACACCACAACGCTCTCTTACATCAGTATTTCGAATTCTGTCTCTCAAAGTCACACCACACATACTTCTCAGAGCTCTCAATTCCACTGCATTTATTTAGCTGAAACACGGCGGTCAATAACGTCATTATCAGCGATCCAAGTATCAATATTCAATTTTGTATATGTGTTGATTTAAATATAAAAATAATATAGTATTTTCTACTTCAAATGTTTGTCAGCAATATTTTATTAAATGATCAGAAATAATCTAAGCTAATATACAAAGTCTTAATATTGAACTATTAAATTATACAAGGGAATTCTATAACTAACATCGAAAAATAAATTGCGTATATTTATTTAGAATGCACGATTAATATCATCAGTTTTAGATACAGAATCCTATATACCATTTATAAATGTTAATATACAAGTAAAATTATATTTATGCATCAAGATATACCTCTTCATTTTGAAATACCTAGTCTTTATAATAAAACTAGCTGTGCCCCGCGGTTTTACCCGCGTGTAACTTTATAAATTATAGCCTACGTGTTAATCCAGCGTATCAGCTAACTCCATACCAAATTCTGTAAAATCGCTCCAGCCGTTTAGACGGGAAGAAGTAACAAACATACACATTCACACACTCACACATGCACAAACTTTCGCCTTTATAATAATAGTATGAAATATGATTACTGATGGTAACTTATTCATAATACTTAGATAACAACAAAATCTAAACTAATATAATAAAGAGAAAATAGGTTGATATTTTGTATGTTTGTTAATTTGTTTGTAATGGATAAAGTTAACTACTTAACTGATATTAAAACAAAGTTCACCAATATAAGTTACAATGCAGAATTTTATTAAAAAAAAATATTAGTTGTCGCTACAAAAACTATAATAATGAAACATAAGATTTATAAAAATAACTGAAATTATAATTATTTAGCGTGCACTGCGAATACATTAAAATAATGTACTATACTTTTTGCGTTGTAGCATGGTGCGGGTGACAGTTGCTTTTTTGACGTTGACATCTATAAATACCACATTACTAGGGATGTGCAATACATTTTTATTGCTAACGAGTATCGTTAGCAATAAAAATGTATTAAGTATAAATCTAATCGCAGCATAAATCTAATAAGTTCTCTATGATATTGACAATATAATAGATTGAGAATATAATCCATATTGACAATATAATAGAGTCATCTATCTATACATATAATAATCGTAGAAAAGTCAAAACTGTACATAGAATATTTTTTTAAAAGGATACTTGGGGTGTGATCTACACCCGATATCGAAGCCAAAAATATAGTTTTTAGAATTTTTGTCTGTTTGTCTGTATGTATGTGGGCTAAACTCAAAAAGTACTGCATGGATTTACTTCAAATGCATGAATGAATATTACTAAGAGGACGGGTCAACATATAGGCTACATATTATCACGCTATCACCTACGGGGGAGGAGCTGTGATAATTTATAAAGTTTAACGTGGGTAAAACCGCGGGGCACAGCTAGTCATTAATAATATCCGTCACAGATTCTGATGATGAATTAAGTGACAATTCAGAGTCAGGATCTGATACGAGTTCAGACTAATTAAATGCATTTTTTACCTTACCCTAATGTTCTGTTGTATAATTATTATAGGCAATATTGTATTTTAGCAATAAAAATTTACCTATGCACAAAATACGTTTTTTATTATACAAAAATATCGACTACCCATCGTAGCAGTCTACCCCATGACTAAATACGCGTATGACGTTACGTTATACGCATAACGCTTTGCTTATTGTTTCATTCAATTTAATTTAATTTGTAGAGATGAACATTCTGGTTTCATTTGATTCAATTTACTACAGATATTAATGATTTAATATGTAACAAATGTGCAGCTGAGATACTATGACATAATTTGTAAATCGCTGCGCCTTTCAAGAGTGAAACGAAATGTTACTGAAACTGTCACCCGCACCAAGCTATAACGCAAATATATAGGTACATGTTGACAGCAGCTCTCATCAATAACTTGAATCCGTCAGGTTATTTCTATCTATTATTGTTAAGGACATTGGATAGGGTAAGTGTGTAAAACATTTTTTTCATTTTGTACCAATATCTGGAACTTCAATTAAAAATATAAACAATATTGCTAGTCTTTTAAAGATTTTAAGGATAAAGGATGTTTTATAAGAAATTCCGCGTACTTAAGTCACAATAGCCGCTCTTTTGTTACAATCTGTACCCCGCAGTTTAACCCGCGTTAAACGATGTAAATTATAATCTATATGTTATTCGGATATATAAGCTATATTACTACAAATTTTAATCAAAATCCGTTCGGTAGTTTTTGCGTGAAAGAGTAACAAATTTTAGACATTCTCACTAACGTTCGCATTTATAATATTAGTAGGATATATTTATCCGTGCGTTTCCGGGGCGGGTTACAATTCCATAATATTTTCCCGTCATAAGTAATTAACACTTCCACCAAATTTGCTTGCTAATTTGTTTTATCAAATGTAATTTACCGAAACCTTAACCTTGCATTATCATGGCTTAGAGGCAAATTTACTTAAAATAAACCCCGAAAGCTACATAAAGGCAATGTTGCTAATCGAATAATTGGTATGTGGTGCCTTAATTAATTAACTGAAGGATAGATCTAAATGAAAATTACAGTTGCGTCGAAGGTAGCTTTGGCAGCGATATACTCTGGTAAATATAAATATCGGATACCTAGATTTACACGAGTAAAACGTTAGCATACTAAAATATAAGGTAAGGTCGCCTAAGATCGGACGCTTTTTCTGTAAGTTAGGAGCATGTTACAAAAATATTTTTTCTCTTTTTGTATCGTTATTTTCTTAATGGACTTGAGTGTGAATTATCAACAATAAAACATTATCTATTCACATGTTTTTTTTGTTTTCATAAACGCAATAGTCTATGTAAGACACGGCGTCAAAGTTACAGTATATTTTTTCTGACTGACCTTCAAAAAAAGTCAACGAAGCCGAAGTTCGGACTACTGTCTAATTTCAACTCTGTAGCTACGGCGTTAGAGTGCATAAAAAAGAAATATCCGGTCTGTAGTTAACCATAACATAATAAAAAATGGTTTTGAAATTCTGCATGGTGTACCCTGAACACATACCTATTTTATATTTTAATTTTTTTAGTCCGGTCTTCCCTCCTCCGGCTAATTTAAGCGTGACTGAGCTTGTCAAACTTTATTAACTCTGAAGGAAGGATATTTTGGGTTAATTAGGTAAGATCGGATGTGTACTGAAGCCATAGGTATTACTGATAATATCTCTGAAATATTTAAGTACCTAGTAAATATATATCTTCTCAAGTGATAAGTAAATAAAAATACGTGTAGTAAACTAAATCAATTTTATATTACTCTTAACTTAATATAGTCTCTTTAACTTGTTACAGTCTTTCATTAGTATTTTAAGTATAGTAGGTATGGCATAGACAGTCTTGGATAAAATCCTAATACTATAAACTTTTAAGTATCACTTAATACCCTAATTAAGAGGCACGTCAATCTTTTATTATAATTATTTTTTGGGCTAGGACAAGAAAACTTTAAAAAACTTAAAACATCTAAAAACAATTTTTATAAATAACTTACTACAAAGATCACAATTATCTTTCATCACAGCTGTTTAACATATTTTAACAAAAAAATTTAATTATCGTTTTTATATATAGTAATGAAATTAAAAGTATTAAAACCACAACAAAAAAGAAATATATTTTTGACGCAGCATACTTAGATAATTCCTTATTTTTTACCATTTCCACAGCTTCCTCCAAGTCCTTTACGGTATAGGTGATCGCTCGAAGCGAATGTCTTTGGTATTTTGTAGGCATGATTACTTAATCTGTAAGTAAAATATATAATAAATGCTTGAAATTATACCAAATCATAATTATACTTTTTACTCTAGTACTACCTGTATTATTTTATTACATGTAGATAAACAGACATTAGGCATTAGTGACATAAGGACATCCGGTCAGGCCTTTGACAAATAGTAAACAGGCAGTTTTTACTTTTGTAATATATTATTGGGATTTGAGTATGAATATTTGAGGACCACTGTATTTTATTAGGAAACCTAAGATCGGATGTTTTTAGTCCGATGTTAGGCAACGGGAGGAAAGTCCGGATCTAGACCTACATACGTCCTAGGCTTAAACAAAGTATACAGATCTCGAGAACATTTGCTAATTCCGCGCGAAATTCTACTTAAAAAGCAAAAAAATGATGAATACTTACCATAATTTCTTGACAAAATTTTGGAGGAAAGATCGGATCGCGAAAATTTCCAGAAAATTCACAGAATTATTTTGAAACACCAGCACACACGTCTTGCTCATCGCAACGCCGACCGAGGTATGAAGGGAGGGGCAGAATAAAATGGCGGAGCCAATTCTATGCTTCCGGTCTTATGTCACATCCGATCTTAGGCGACTCTACCTTACACTATTAAAAATTTACAAAAACAGATTTAGTCTAGTTAGAATTATCCACAACATGTAACGTAATTAACGCACGCCCTCAAACACCCCTTAGAATAATACGTTGTAATCATAATACATACACTGAATTTTTTATTTAACATGTACATTCAGTCAAAAAAGTATCGGGAATGGATGATTTGTTTATGGTTCCAAATTCAAATTTTTTTTTTTTAGTTTTCCATTTTAGTTTTCCATTTTGGCGCGGCGTTTGAGTTGCATCTGTTATTTATATTAAATACAGTGCTGGTTTTAGTAATATCATATATAGTGTGTATTGCGAATTTCATAATGGACAAAAATATCGAACAAGGAATTTGTCTTAAATTTTGCATCGCTAATAGAATTTCGTGTTCGGAGTCACTGAAAATGTTACAGAAGGCTTACGGTGAATCGACTTTATGAAAAACTCGTGCTTATGAGTGGTTCAAAGCGTTCAAAAGCGGTCGAGATGTGATGAAAGATTTGCCTCGCTCTGGTAGGCCATCAAGGTCTGCAACTGAAGTTAACATCGCAAAAGTGAAGGAAATAGTGACTGAAAATCCTCATTCAACTCTGAGAGAGATAGCCACCGAACTTTCTGTATCTCACGAGTCGATTCGTACCATTTTAACTAATCATTTGGGTATGAAACATGTTGCCGCTCGGCTAGTCCCAAAAGATCTGAATTTTCTCCAAAAACTCAATCGCATGAAAGTCGCCGAGGACATGGTAGAACGAGTCAATTCCGACCCAACATTCATGAAACGCATTGTTACTGGTGACGAGACGTGGGTTTACGAGTTTGACATGCAAACTAGTCAACAAGCTTCGGAGTGGCGCCTTCCAACTGAACCGAAACCGAAAAAACCACGTCAAAGTCGATCAAAAGTCAAAGTCATGTTGACTGTTTTCTTTGACTATCGCGGTGTTGTGCACTCTGAATTCTTACCGGAAGGTCGAACGGTAAATAAAAAATATCATTTGAGCGTTATGCGGCGTTTAAGAGAGTAAATTCGACGAAAAAGGCCTGATTTGAGGAAAGAAAATTCTTGGATTTTGCACCACGATAATGCGCCTTCGCACAAGGCACGAATTTTTGACCAAACACTTAACAAATACCTACCATCCAGCAACCACCTTTTCCTAAACTCAAATTACCACTTCGTGGTACCCGTTTTCAATCGGTAGACGACATAAAGGAGAATTCGCGGCGAGAACTGAACTCAATTCCGAAAGCAGCGTTTAAAAAATGTTTTGATGAATGGATTAGTCGTTGGCGTAAGTGTATCGTTTCTGAAGGAGCATACTTTGAAGGTGATAAAATAAATTTGGATGAATAACAAACATTTTGTATATTTTTGATCTTTTCCCGGTACTTTCTTGACAGAGTAGTATATGCATTGTTATTTACTAAATTAGTTTCTTGGAATAAAGTTTATTTTGTATTGAATGATGGAATTTGTATACTTACGGTCCATTTCAATTTGTTTTGACTGTACAGGGTTAATATGACAATAATTTCCGTAGTTTTAATTATTTTAGAATAAAAAAATTACCTAAACTAAAAATGATATAAATCGATTCAGTACCTAAACGATTCTGAACCAACTATTTTCAGGATGTGCGTTCATTAAGTTACATGTTGTATATGAATAAAAAATAATCACCGAAATGTTTAAACGCTCTAATGTCCAAACGCAGTCGTTGTGAAGTTGCGAGCGTACATGCATAAATGTGTTTTGTGTGTTCGTTAGTGTCAGGAGGTATGTATGAAAAAAATTGTGTGCGAATGAGGCAGAAGAAGCGTTGTTTCTTTTATTTGTGGTCATTGTTTCTTCAGCACTATATGTTGTACATTACCTCTATAGTGCATTAAAATATTGGACTTTGACGGAAATAAATATGGCGGCACAAAGTTGGCCGGGACTGCTATGTAATAATATCCTTGAAACTGTGTACTATGCCAAATCGAATGCCTAATAATCGATTGCTCGGCCACTATCAATCGAATCGAACTAATATCGAACAATCATTTAAATGTATTCTTTAGCGATAAACAATTGATTGGTTACTGGTCGTCGTTCGTTCTATGTTCGCATTAATAACCTAACCTGACCTACTTTTCTAGTAGCCAATGTTCGATTAATTAACCATTGAATATTATGAATGTTCAATTATTTAGACACTCAATTTATAGTGATCGATCAATTTATATTCTATTATTAGACATTCGATTTTGCATATAACACCGCAAAATACATCCTTTTCTTAGTCGTGCAAATTCATTAAACTTGGTGACTATATGATATCGATTAGTCCTGGGCACTTATACTGCGCCATTTTAATTAAATTATGAATTTTATTCATACAAACATAATATGTAACAAAATATGCTTACAATATAATCGCTATGTTTTACCAGCATCGGCAAAAGATTATAAGTAATCACAAAACAAGGCATTTATATTAGTTTCACATTTAAATAATATTAACGACCATTGTGTTCCTAATGTATAATATAATATTCACTTGACGTTTGCATCATATACAGACTATTTCCTTAGTCGTAGTCGTATTAGAGCATTTAACCACGTGGTTGACTAGTGATATGCAGAAGACTTGCAAATAAAATTACAATTATGGAAATTTAAATTATCTACTATATAAAAATAAGTCGGGTTTTCCTTCCTGAGGCTATAACTCCAGAACGCACGAACCGATTTCTACGGTTTTGCATTCGTTGGAAAGGTCTCGGGCTCCGTGAGGTTTATAGCAAAGAAAATTTATAAAATTTAACGCGGGTAACACCGCGGGGCACAGCTAGTATACTATAAACTTTATTCTAGGTTTAATAGCCTTAG
Source organism: Pseudoips prasinana (assembly GCA_951640165.1). Classification (NCBI taxonomy): domain Eukaryota; kingdom Metazoa; phylum Arthropoda; class Insecta; order Lepidoptera; family Nolidae; genus Pseudoips; species Pseudoips prasinana. The sequence goes on from OX621239.1 coordinate 16,524,007, forward strand.
GAATACGAGGGCTATGTTATCGTTTCTGTAGGAATTTGGAATTTGTGAATTGGAGCACGTGTGCTTTCGGGTCTAGTAATAATAACAGGGCCACCGCATACTGTCCCGTGGGTGTCGGGCAGCAACCTCACCTGTGTCCTACTACCTAGCACTTAACTGCGGTCACCAACTCGCATGCCAAGTGTGGTGACTAAGGAAAACCCCTCCAAATGGCAACATTATAGAAACCTTTGGAGGAGGCCTATGTCCAGCAGTGGACAATATCAGGCTGATGATGATGATGATGATGATGAATTGTAGCAAGTAATAACAATTTGAGTCACGAAGCAGACATACAGTCAACAAAATGTAACCCTGAGACAGGGAGAGAGAGAGAGAAAGAGAGAGAATTCGCGTAAAGCTGTAATTTTGGAACGGCTAATAGGATTCTCATGAATCATAGGAAGAAACCAGTACCATATTACTAAAATGGTATTTAGATAAAAACAAATATCAATATACCTGTTTGTGAACAATGATGCAACAAATATAATGGCGCTTAGCCTGCAAGTTATCAATCAGCTAGGTGCGAGATTCTCCTTGGAAGAGTTTTTCAAGGAGATAAATATATAAACGGTATCTTCGCAATATATTTATGCCAACATAATTTATGTGCGGCAAAATATGAATTTGTTTCAAAAGAGAAGTGACACGCACACAATGAACACTAGAAATAAACATAAATTGTGTGCCGAATCTCATCGTTTGCAAAAGGTTCATTCTTCTTTGTCGGACTGAGTATCCGAATTTATAACAAAATACCATTAAATCTCCAGGAACTACCCTTCAGTTAATTTAAATCAGAGGTCAAGAATATTTTAATGAAAAAAGCCTATTACACTCTAAATGATTATTTAAACGACAAAAACGCTTGGTCGCTTGGTTGAACACGAGCAACTTAAGTTAAGGACTTTAATTTTGCTACACTCAACTGACTTTCGAAATAATGATGTAAATACTTTTACTTAAAGTTGTTTTAGATGCCTATATTTAATATAAAAACAAATATATATTTTATCATGAACACGTCAAACGCTGTTCGGCCGAAGGCTGTTAACGACTTCACTATGAGCTCTTCCGCTGTAAGCTCGTCATGCTCCCATTGTGTGTTAATGCTTGCGGTGGCGTTGTGGGTTGGGTCGTTTCCTTCCCTCTAATATGGCGAAGGAGGCGATGGCTGGCCCTCACGTCATACTCGTGAACGGGTGCTGCTTGCGGTAACTAGTCGAACTGCTGCTAGGGTACTCATTTCATTTTCTCATACAGTCGTCGCCTTTAGTCGACTTCGTGTGACTTGTTAATAATGTGCGCGGATGAACCCACCGTTTGTTCATCTTGCAAGAGGTTATTTTAATTGCTTGAGTGAAATGGGATGTTATTGTTTATTACCTCATAATTATTTTGATCTAGATGGAATCGGTTCTGTGTGTGCATTAGCCCACATAACAGCCAATCACAATGTAAAAACAAAAAACAATTAAAAAAAAAAAGATATAAAAAAAATCGAAAACAGAAAGCAAAAGAAGACAAAAAAAGCAAGCCCGGAGTTTCTTTGTGGCTTTCTTCTCCGGGTCCGTTCTCCTACCGTTACCCATGGATACTCGTAACAAGCCTTTAAGAAAGGCAAAGGCTCGCTTCTTGAAGTCAACTTTACGGCTTTATTTATTGCATGTAAGTTACGTGATTTCTCCGTAGGTCGTGGAACATTTTTTTAATATGTAGAATATGCTTTAGGAATTAAGTCCCATGCCAAAGCATTCTCTACAGATCTCTATGAATTTTATTCTAAAATTAGTTGTCTAGAAGAAAATTTGAAGTCCGTTTTATGTTTTTTAAACGTTCATTATCTACCCTATTAGGCAATTTCATGTAAGGAATATATTAGGAAATTAGCCGCAAGATAAATGTGCATCCTTAACGGAAGAGGCACAGATTTACGAACATCACTCATAGATTAAAGTCTAACTAACTTGATCATCATCATCGTCATATCAGCCGAAAGACGTCAACTGCTGGACAAAGTCCTCCCTGTACAATGATCTCCACAATGACCTGTCTTGAGCTGCCCGCATCCAGCGGTTTCCCGCGACCCTTGCAAGATCGTCGGTCCACCTTGTATGGGGCCTGCTCACGCTGCGCGTTCCGGCCTAACTAACTTACCTATACAATTCCTTGGGCCAGCGCTGAAAGCAAGCCAGCTGAATGGATTCTTCAATGGTTCCTCAAAACGTTCCGGCTTGAATTCTAAAGGATCTTCGAATACATCTGGATGCCTCTGAATATGATAAATACTCAAAACTACTGTAGTGCCTTTTATAAGAATTAAATCTCCCGCCACTGAAAGAAGAAAAACAAATAATATTAATTATTTTACTTAACACAGTAGCACATCCTATTAATCCTATTAATAATAAATATGCCGAAGTTTGTGAGTATGGATGTTTGTTACCCTCTAACACCAAAACTACGGAACGGATTTTAATTAAACTATGTAGTAATAGATATAGCTTATATATCCGAATAACAAAGAGAGCGGGTAAATCCGCGGGACAAAGCTAATAAATTATATATGATAGAAAGTATTCTGTACCGTATGACTTTCGGGTCGTGCAGATATAACGTTCAGCACAAACTAGGTAAAACAAGTTATATATCGGTTTGGTAAATAACGTTTTTTCGCACTTTAAAAAATACCTAAACATTGTTGTGTATTTTGGTTTTAGTTTAATAATATGTATTATATACTACCTACTCTACGTAGCAACATTGAATACACTATCCTAGCTGACACATAGAACAATTCACCAAGTTTTCATGAAAATCACATTAATGATTTAAGAACGCACTGAAGAGAAACATACAATTTATTTTTATTTTTGATTCATTAATTACATATTTATTTATTTATGTCTTATGCATATGTTATGTATTCATAAATTATGCTCTATTATCTATAAAATATAATAAATGCTCCTGTGCATATGGCTAACCTGTTAAGACTGGTTGTTTTTATTGCAATTCGACCAGGAAGGAGGACATTATAATTATCGCGTTTACTTTTTGTACGGCTCGGGAAAGAAAAATAATAATAATATTATTCATATACGGCCATCTGATCCCAAACTAAGCAGAGCTTGTACTATGGAAACCAGAAAGCTGATATATTACTTTTCTTTTGAAATACATACTTATTTAGATAATAAAAAAAAAACACTCAGACAAACAGATAATAAAATGTTCATGCACACAAGTACCTGTTCTGGTTGGGAATCGTAATCTGTAAAGCGAAAGGCAAGCACCTACCAACCATAAGTTAGTCCTTGCCCTTAACAATACCAAATGCAACGAACGACGCTGTCTCGTCATATATTCATATGAGATACAGATACAGCCTATCTAGGTAACTACTTCCTTATACATACCGATGGATTGTATCACACATATGTACTTATTCTATAAGACGCTATATATAGACCTATGTTTTCTTTTTTTGATGCAAGCATTTACTTAAATACAACATGTTTTGCAAATTCGGTTTACATAATAAATCAGTTTGTAAATAAACCTACTAATATTATAAATACTGTCCGGTGAAGCAGTAAAAGCCAAAAGGCTAACTGCACGCGACACGTTAAAAAAAAAAAAAAAAATTATAAATGCGAAAGTAAGTTAGTATGGATGATTGTTACCCTTTGACGATTGAGACCACTATGACGTCTATGACCGTTTTTCCAATCTATACAAATAAATAAAATTGAAGTGTCTGTTTGTAATATTGAAATAACCGATTTTTACTACATGTATATGAATATATATACGGTACATACTCCAAAATAACATATTTTTCAATTTTTGTCTGTCTGTCTGTCTGTTTATTCCGGCTAATCATTGAAATGGCTGGACCGATTTTGACGGGATTTTTATTGGCAGGTAGCTGATGTAATAAGGAGTAACTTAGGCTACTTTTATTTTAGAAAAGTCTTTTATTTTGGAAAATACAAAAATAAAACAAAATAAACTAATTAACACGCGGACGAAGTCGCGGGTACAGCTAATGCTAAATAAAATACAACATATACTATTATAATACATTCGAATTAATACGTGAGTGTCTGTTACATTTGTTTGCATGAAGTTCGTAAGCAGTGAACCTAATTCCTTGGAAGAAGTTGTTCAGGAAACAATTATATATTAACTAGAATCTGCCTGCGACTTCATCCGCGTTGATTTTAGAATAAGATAAAGATGGATGTTTGTTACTCTTTCACGCAAAAACTACTAAACAGATTTTGATGAATTTAGCCAAATAACACATGGACTATAATATATACAGTTTAACGCGGGGGAAACCACGGGGTACAGCTAGAAGTGAATAAAAGTGTGAGCAAATACACTCTCTATTCTTTAATTTTCATGGGCCGATGTGACTAGTAAGCTGCCTCAACTGAGATAAGTCGAAAGCACCTACAGCTTTACGTACAGCATGGGGGCGGAACACCGTCAACTTCCCCACTCCAAGGCTCTTAGACCTCCTCTAAGATCTTTTCTCCCAGAATAATCGCAATGACACTTTTGCCCATTCCCAAGATTTAAATTCAGAACTTCTGCTGCGTCTTCCGGATATATTATCTATATCTAATAAAATAACTAAATGAGAAACAGCTGCGCTTCAGTCTTATAGTAATGACTTACCACAATCCTTCATTATCTTTCTCGCTATGAGTGGAACAGGGGGGAACAAACGCATCGCTTCCTTAAGCACCAATTCCAAATACTTCATTTTTAGAAGTTCGCTAAAACAAAAAAAAATATGGTTAAATCTTGTTTCATGATAATACTGGCGATTCTGTTTATAACACTACTAAATAAGTGTCAGTGTCATTACATCTCTGTCTAATATAGCGAGTATGAAAAGAATAGGGGCATAGAAATATCAAACTACAGAAATTGCGTAATATGCGCATGCGCACGGGGCACTTAATTAGTCAAAACAAAAGACACATTCATGAATGTTGACCATTTTGAAGAACAAAGCTAGAGATTGCAAACCGGGCCCGGTAGGTACGAAAACTGCGGAACCGAAGCCTTGTAGAAAAGTGGCATGGCAAGCGCTGCGAACCGTGATGTTGCCGTTCTGGCACCGTTTTCAAATAGTAACATTAATATTAGTAATTAACTTTAAGCAAGCAGGTCTTTCTCTTTACTCTGTATATATATAAATAATCTGACTACTTTCCAAACTTTTTCTCGAAATCCGTGCATTACATCAGCGTGTGTGATCATTTCTATCCTTAACTTACTTCTGTACTTAATTAATGAATACTAATACTTGCTTAAACTTATTAATAATATAATAAAATCTTTATTACAAAAGGTGAATCGTAATAATAATTTACATTGAAGGGTTGTACTCTCTTATAACTATGATTAGGTGGGTGAAGTGCTGATTTCCTAGCTAGCTTATAGGCTAACCTGTATTAAGGAGTTTTAGTCCCGATCCCAATCCCCAAACTTAATTAGTAACACGAATGTTACTATTCCGTTCATAAATGAAACTAACTAAATCTGTATTAAAAACTCGTGATTTTTAAACTGATTACTGTTGATTTGCTGTTTTGAAATAAATATTATTCTTTAACCTTGAATCATTGTATTTTTCCTCCATTTACTTAAAGCAAATTTTCATAAAATACTTTAAAGGTTTCACCCTATCACATCAACCAACGCGGCCGGGTTGAAAAACATACCGGGTTGCAATCTCTAATAAAAACTGTTTTAAAACACAAAAGAAACCCACTCATTTTTGAGCCAATCATTATCATAATCTAGTAGTAGTAGAGGTAGGGCATAGCGTTCATTCGCTCAAAGAGCAGCCCGACTGGGGAAGTATCTCCACCTTACAGAAGATACTCCTTAATAAAAAAAATGTGAGCCGTCACGGGACGCCTGGCAGATGTGAAACATCGAAATTATTTTGTAAAAGTAATATGCAGAAAAGAACATATTGTGATTGGTACTAAATATGTCATAATGATAAAATAAAAAGTCGATTGCGCATGGCGACGCGTCGCCACACCGTACACACTACTATCGTATAGCGTGGTGACGCGTCGCCACGGCATGCGTCGCCACGCCAGAAATGTGTTTTACGTGCGGCTATAGATGTTTCACATCAATAACCTTAATAGTTTTAATATTATGTTTCCGAGTGTGAGTAAGGTCGCCAGAGTAGATTGGGGTGGGGGAAGGGTCAGCAACATTTGTCTGCTGACTTTTAAAGGCCGGCAACGCACGCACCCGCGACTCCTGTGGTGTCCATGGGCGGCGGTGATCACTTACCGTCAGGTGACCCACTTGCTGGTTTGACGCTCTCTCATATTAAAAAAAAATAGTCATTATCGTCGTATCAGCACAATTACTTCCTTTGCTGGCCAAATGCCGTATTGCGCCAATAACTAGGTACTAGTTACCTATTCTTATTGGCAGCGGCTTAAATAATTATATGCTACAACTTACTTATCGTATAGGCAGTGGTTACCCTAGTATCAGAGTTGTTCGAGCCGCCCAGTAGGCCTCTGACATGGCTAAACGACTCCAACCGGGACCGACAGCTTAACGTGTCCTCCGAAGCACGGTGAGGCTCAGAAATTCAAACCACTTTGGCGGTCACCCATCCATGGACTGACCACGAGCCTAGTTGCTTAACCTCGCCAATCACTTACGGACCGGTGAGAGCATCTGACTATGAGAGCCCCAGATGAAATGAGACCTATTAAATATCATACCCACAGTGAATTCCTACCAAACTCTCCTCGCATCTACATACATAAATATATTCTACTGTGTAGCTGAAATTAATTTATATATTTCAGTTGGTTTGTTTTTAAATCCATTTTTATTTCCCACGGTTTGTGATTACATCTTATAGGTTTCTGAGGAACATTTTAACAATAGCGTAATTTATGTATGATGTGTCATATCATAGATAAATAATAATTGCGCTCTTAAAATTTTCCACAGGAACCTCTTAGATATAATCACAAGCCGTGTTGACGAGGCGGATGAGTACCTGATTAACATCTACTATAAAATAAGAGATAGATAAATACAGGAAAATCTAAATATTTAAAATAATGTACAATTGGCGGTCTTATTCTATAATAGCGAATTCTTACAGACTACCGAAGGATGGACTGGTAAAAATTGAAAATGACAGGCAGCTGGTAATGTACCATCGTCAGTTCTACAGAATGTAGTGTTCTAACCTAATGTTATGAATTGAGAACTTTCCTCCTTTTTAAAGTTGTTTGATTAGTTATATTAGATTAAAATAAAGTAATATTATAATGAATTAAGAAGTATCGCCCTCATAATAAATAATACGTACTCGGAAAAGCATATAAATTAATAGGCGCTCGAATTAAAAAATAACATAAAAATAGTTTTAAAACTACTATGCAATGAAATGTTTGTAGGACTACCTTGCAAGTTTGCACAACATACAATAAAGAAATACGTAGATTAATTATCGAATGACAAACACACGATAAGTATATACGGTTCGAATGGAGTGAATGAATGAATGATGAATGAATCTGAATGAATGAATGAATGAATCTCTTTATTTGCTAGAATACAGGTTTACAAATTGTTGACATAAATGAGTGAGGTTCCACCATATTCGACATTTACGTCGTGCAAATATTTGTTTAATTAAAAATTAATTATAATAATATTTTTTGACACTCGACTAATTTTAGTGTAAAATTATACAAATTAAACAATAATAGGAATAAAATTATACAAATTAAATAATAAAACAATAATATGAATATAATCATAATTAAATCAAATGTCAAAAAAAGGTTTGGTCTGAGTCAGTCATAGTATTTACATTTAATATAGTCATCTACAGAATAAAAACATCTGTCGCACAGCCAATTATAAAGTTCATTGTTAAATTTAGTGTCAGTTAGGTTTTTTTTGTAGTTTGTCTGGTAGTTTATTATAATTTTTTACTGCCATGTAATAACAGTTTTTATACAAAGAGAATTTAAAAATAAAAAATACAAGGAGAACCATCTTCCTTTTGTACTCGATTAAAAATAAGATCAACCGTAATAAAGCCGCTCATAGCCAGAAGCTCTCACCAGTCCGGAAGTGATTAGCAAGATTGATTGACTGCTAAAGTAATAAAACAATATTTCTAAGCGTCTCCGTGCTTCGGAGGACAGGTTAAGTTGTAGGCCCCGGTCGTTATGGTTAGATAACAGTCGTTAAGTCATGTTAGAGGCCTACCGGGCAGCTCGAACAAATTTGACACCAGAGTAACCACTGCCCATACGATAAAAAGAAAGTAAGATCGCACTATATAAATATTTAAAAATAAAATATAATGTAATATTCTCACTGGTATGTGGGGTCCCTATCCATCTCATCTCCGAAAATGCTTTTCAGTTCTTCGTATATTTTTTCTTGGACATCTCTATGTTTTGACAGGCAATATAAAGTGTACACAAGTCCTGAAGTGGTAGTGTCGTGACCCTGTAAATAATATCTACATGAATTGAAAGTTGAGAGGATATATGCACAGCTCAGGTGGCAAGGGCTAGAATATTATTTCTATATGACTATATGTAATAAACTGAATAAAAACATAATGAAATATAGTAACGCACGACGTCACGTCCCGTCTCCCACTCACTCTGCGAGACGGGACGGACGTCGTGCGTTATATATTTTCTTCGTATATTTTTTCTTGGACATCTAGTAACGCACGACGTCACGTCCCGTCTCGCAGAGTGAGTGCGAGACGGGACGTGACGTCGTGCGTTACTATATTTCATTATGTTTTTATTCAGTGCAACTTGGTGCGAACCCGACTTCCTGAAGAAGTAGAAACAGTTGGCCGAATCCAACATAAAATTAATTAAAACATTAAATGAGTAATCCGTTGCTATCTTTCATTATGTTAGCTCCTCACGTCAGTTTTAATACTAATATTGAATAAAAACAATTGTAAAGTGTGGTTATAAGATGTGTCGGGATGCACGATTCTGGTCACACGATTGTATTAAACGGTAAAATATGTAAATATTCAAAAAAATTAAATAACGTTCGCTAAGTTTTCAGCGCTTAAAATGTTATGGATGAAACTACAATTGATACGTCGCTGAGGGTGATCCGCATTGAATTCCCTATCGCTCATATACAATGCATCTCCTTAACTTCTCAACGATGTAGTAAAGTACATATAGTCAATTACTTATATTAAAAAAATATTAATGACAACGGGTCTGTTGGTCTAGTGGTTAGTGACCCTGACTGCTAAGCCAGAGGTCGTGGGTTCGATTCCCACCCGGGACAAATCTTTGTGTGACGAACCAGTTAATTTGTTCTGTGTCTTGGTGTAATTTATGTATGTTTATCATTTGCCTGGTTGCTATAGTACAGACTTTGCCTAGTTTGTGATCAGATGGCAGTGTGTTAGTTGTTCTAAGATATTTTTGTTTAAAAATAAATATATAACTTTATAAATGTCTAAAAAACCCGAGACATAAAAATATACTATGTAATAAAAATGTAGATTTACACAGTTTCAAATAAGTGTATTTGCAAACGGGATCATAAATATGTAACAAACTGCCGAATTATATTAATAAATATATACAAAATATACCTGTATATACAAAAACCGTAAATATGACAATATTTCTCATAATGCCGATTTTATTATTTTTATTAAAAATTGGTACTATATGGGTGTCTGAAGTTAGGTGATTAGATATTATGACTTTTAGTCAAATATTATACACTTCTGGGTACGTTACAGCGGTACTAATAGAGAACTGAGATGGTGAGGTGTTTTGTTATCATGTGCAATAATGCAAATGCTTAATAACAAATTACAATTATTAATTAGGAATGTGTGTGTGAGTTGAGACCGTCCGCTAGATGGCGCCTTTAAGTCAATACGTGCTCCTACAAGGTTATCGTTAAAGAAATCGCCAAAATTACAAATGCGTACCTAAAGTGACGGATTATGAACCTAAGTGACTAAAACGTTGTGAACTATCTGTGAAAGTGTTATCGACGTACTTTAAAACCTGTGGAAAAAGATAAAAGCTGTGATACAAACCGATCATATAAACGAAGATATAAAAGTAATCTTGGATCCTGTGTACCGTAAATGTATTATTTTCACATCAACATACAGTTATTGTGCATTGCGAAACCTAAATAGTGCAAACTAAAAGTGGAAAAGCGAACAAAAAGAATTCGTAATGATTTACAAGACAACTAGTGACATTGAGACGAGTAGCTGAACTAGAAAATTTGAAAATATCACTGTTAAACAGGTTAGTTACTTGTAGATGCCAATAGATTGCGCTGTACTATTATAAAAACTACAATTTAGCACCGCAACGACATCTATACAAATATACCTGAACTACTAGACACAGATAAGAACCCAAGAAGCGCCACCTTGTGTCAAGTTGCTAAACTACGATTTGAAGTCAATATCTTGTGCTTACGCAAAACTTGTTAAGCAAAACTTAACCTCAAAAGAGGGCGCTAGTAGTCAGAAAAAAATATTCTTATAACAAAAACCAGTTAGATAAAAAAAAAAAAAAAAAAAAAAAAAAAAGAATTTAAAATGGTTCTATGTGCGGGATGTAATCAAAAGATAATAAACAATGAATATCTTAAATGCACATTCTGTAATTTTATATATGACTTAGCATGCAGCAACATAACAGAACCACAGCTTCGTAACATGTCAGCAGAAGATAAAGCTACATGGAAGTGTCAAGCTTGTATTTTGCAAACTTCCAAAAGGCGATAATACCAACACCCCTATCCGTCAATCCCAGACAGAAATCAATAAAATTAACCCAGAGAAAATGAACATTACTATGAGGAAAAAGAGTAACAACGTTGCGTTTGATATAGACTTATCTGTCGATGGAATAATGGGAGACACATTTAACAGCTCGAATAGCACCAGTCCCTCTACCATCAACCAACCAAACATGCCCAATGAAAACATTACCATTGAAAGGTTAAGTACCTTGCTTGATACTAAATTAGAAAACATAAAGACAGCCATGTTGCAAGAGGTCAAAAATACCATCAAGAATGAAGTGGAAAAAGTCTTAAAAAACCTCCAAAACGAGTTAGAAATAAATAGAAATATACCAAAAGAACAAGAAGTTATCAAAGAACAAATCCTCAATATTGACACCAAAATAGAAAACATTGAACAACAACTACACATGTTAAAGAATGAGAAAAAAATAGTACTCTACGGCCTATACGAAGAACACCACGAAGCGGAAGAAGACCTTTATATTCGTGTCTCTACAATCTTCAACGAAATTATGAACATTAATATAAATCCGTACATAGAAGACATGAAACGAATAGGAAAACAAGGAAACAGAAGACCACTTATGATAGAGATAATAAGTAAGAGAATGACAAAATACATCTTAGACAATGGCATGTACTTCAAGAACACGGGACTTGCGGTAGGCATGTTCATGGATCAAAAAACTCTGAAACAAAGATACGAACTCAGAAACAACCTACAGATTGCTAGAAAAAATGGCCAACATGCTACGATCAGAAACAACACGCTCTACATAAATGGAAAACCATATGAAAACATTAATAACAACACCGCAAATGCTAGTTTAATCTCCAAAGAAGAAGGAAACACACCAAAATCATGCACGCAGTCAAACCAAAACTCACCAATATTTGATAAAAACAATCCTAGGAATAGGAAAAATGTCCAGACATTTCGGTGATCAATTAAACATTATTTATCAAAATGTACAAAGTATTGGAAACAAAACGCATTTAATTGAAGAATTTATAAATAGTCACAAAATCGATATATTGTCCTTATCCGAAGTTTGGAAAAACAAACATTTCTGTGAGTCTATCTCATTTCCAGAGCATAAAATTGCGTCTCTATTCTGCCGCCAATCCCGTGAAGGTGGTGGAGTCTGCATAATTGTGAAAAAAAACATAGAGTTTGTTGAAAGAACTGATATTGTCAACCTCTCAAAAGAATTTATTATAGAATTTAGTGCAATAGAGATACCAAAGCTCAACTGTATAATAGTAGGAATATATAGAGCAGATCGACAAATAGATATTTTTTATGAACAGATAGATAAAATGCTACATAAATTTAACACTAAAGACAGAAATAAATATATTTTGTTAGGTGGGGACTTCAATATAAATATTCAAAATAATGATAGACAAACTCAAGACTTTTTAGACCGAATGCAATCACATAATTTACGACAGTTAATCGAGGAACCCACGAGGGTAACGAAATATAGCGCTACTTGTATCGACCTATTATTTACCAATTACAAAAGTGATGAAATTAAATCAAATGTCCAGGACTACGGAATTTCAGATCATAAAGCAATAAATGCAAAACAAAAACTTGACGCCAAACAGAAAAGTAAGACATGGTACATAAAAAAAAGATTTTTTTCCAATTCCAATATGGAACTCTTTAAAAATTCATTGAAAACTTTAATCTGGGAAAACATAATAGATCACAAAAAGAACATTAATACAAACTATAACAACTTAATGTTAACAATTAACGAAATCCTAAATGAACACATACCAATACGAAAAATAAAACTAAATTCCATCACAAAAAAAAGGTGGTTAACTACTGGGTTGAAAAAATCTTGCCATCATAAAAGAATATTAAAAGTCATCTTAAATGAAACAAACAGTCACGTAATAAGAAAATATTTCAACACATTTTGCCGCATATTGAAACGAAGTGTTAAAATTTCAAAAAGAAAAGCATACATACGACAGATGGAAAAATCAGACAACAAATCAAGAACCATGTGGAAAATAATAAATACAAATAATGGTAAAACTAAAAAATACAATCATAACAATATATCGTTAAACATAAACAATAAAATTACCAAATGCCCTACTATTATATCAAATTATTTCAATGTATTTTTTGCAACAATAGGCGAAAGCCAAAATAACCGACCAAATAAAAAACCTGCAGGAAAACCAGCTAAAAACTCCCCAATTTATTCTATGTACCTCCAACCTGTAAATCAAATAGAAATTGCTAAAATTATAAAATCAACCAAAAATAAACATAGTTGTGGCATAGACGAAATCCCGCCTATCCTGATGAAAAAATGCGCACTTGAACTCTCTACTCCCCTCACGCTCTTAGTAAATCAAAGTTTCAACGAAGGAAAATTTCCGGATGCGTTGAAAATATCACTTGTAAAACCCATACATAAAAAAGGCGACACACTCTCACCTAACAATTACAGGCCTATAGCTCTATTGCCCACCTTCTCAAAAGTTTTTGAAAAGGCGATGTGCATTAGACTAAATCAATTCTTAGAAAAAAATAACATACTTGATGACAGACAAAATGGATTCAGAAAATCAAAATCTACTACGTTAGCAGTATACAACTATGTGCAAACAGCTCTACAGAGCATAAACGATAAAAAACATGCAATAGGGTTACTACTCGACATGTCAAAGGCATATGATAGAGTCTCGTATCATATACTTCTAAACAAGCTATACGGATCAGGTATTAGAGGACATGCCTACCATTGGTTCAAATCTTATCTACAAAATAGAACTCAAATTGTACAAATAGAAAGCTTCGATACAGACAAGAATGAAATTGTAAACATACGTTCAGAAACAATACAACTAACTGGCGCAATTCCACAGGGCAGTGTATTGGGCTGCATATTGTTTCTAGTTTACATAAACGACCTTCCAAAAATACTTAATAAAGACAATACTGTACCGGTGCTCTTCGCGGACGATATTTCAATATTAATAAAATGTGAAAATAATGAGGATCCTATCCCACTTATAAAAGAAACATTGGACACTGCCACTACCTGGTTAGAAGAACACAACCTGGAAATAAACTACAATAAAACGAAAACTATGCAATTCCGATCTTACAAGAAACCACCCCTCAACACAAACATAACCTACCAAAACACACCTTTAGAAACCGTTGAAACATTTAACCTACTAGGATTACACATCGACACACATATAAACTGGAAAACACATATAACAGAAATTAAATCCAAAATATCGAAATTTACTTACGCACTCTTCCAAATTAATGAAAACACTAATACAAACACCGCCCTGTCTGCTTACTATGCTTACGCATATTCCTGGTTAAGGTATGGCATTATGCTGTGGGGAAATAGTGTGGAGGCGACTCAGCTGTTTATAATGCAGAAGAAGTGTGTAAGAATCATAAGTCACATAGACAACACCCAAAGCTGTAAGCCTTACTTCATCAAATACAATATATTGACCCTACCATCAATATACATCCAAGACATATGCCTCTTTGTACGTAAAAACATAGACACATTTACAAAAGTCGAAGACACGCATACGAGAAACACACGTCACAAAAAAAGACTATATCTTCCACCATCTAGAATAAAAATGCTAAATGAAAGCCCACACTATATGGCGATAAAAATATTTAATAAATTACCACCTGACATAAAAAATGAAACCCATTGTGTAGCATTCGGTAAAAAATTAAGAACATTCTTATTAAAAAACTGCTTTTACTCAAACAAAGAATATTTAGAAAAACGACATACCTAATTCCAATATAATTATTTCAATAAAAATGTATGAACCAATTTAAATTTTATATCTACTTCAAAATTATCTTGACATTTTACTTGGTGCTATGAGAAAATATAAATTAATGGACATCCTATTTAATTTATTTTAGATTTAGTTTTAGATTTAGTTTTAGATTTATTTGAATTATGCCCTAGACGTATATTTAGACAATTGTTAATTATAGTGATCATCGTTGCATTATATAGAGACAAACTTTAAATTACTAATATTTATATCACTAAAAAAATAGAATTATATAACAAAAACAAATAACGCAATTGAGATAAAGGACATTTATTCCTAATTTTAATAATTAAACTTGCAATGCCTGCAAAAGGCCACTAAGAGCGAAATTTGTACCTAATATTATTATTAGATAAGGTCTGTACAACACTTAGTCGCAAATAAACTTTTGACTTTGACTTTGACTTTACCTGCAACAAGCATTAAACGAATTTGAATTTTAACCTATATTTTCAGCGTTATTATGTTTTTAACATATCAATCTTATCAAAAATATTCAATAGAATTCATAAATATGTAATGATAGCGCTATAAAATGATGGTGAAAGAAAATGTGACAGAGATACACTATAGAATATTGCTACTAGAGAATATAAGAAATTATAGAAAGGTACCTATTTCATCGCAAGCAATAGGATTATCCAAATACTCATCATGATAATGCATACGTAATCGATGTTAAAACAAATTATAGCTGTGGTTCCATGAAATAATGAAATTTATTCAGAACTTGGGTAATAATATACGCTTGTGTTTGTCAAGCTCACAATTCGAACATACATATAGTCAAATACAATATTTGAACAAGTCCGTCCGTCGAAGTACGTTGAAAAAGTTTAGGTGATAAAACAGACCGCACGGTCTGTTTGTTACTTAACTACTATTGTTAAATTTAATACTATTATATTAAAATTTAAAAATTTAATTCTACCAGGAGTTGGTTAGTGCAGAAGGCTCTCAACCGGTAGCTCATCTTAAGCATCTAGTTTTCAAAATAATTGTAAGATAATATACAATTACGATTCAATTTCACTCAAGCAGTTAGAATAACCTGTTGCAAGACGAACACACGATGGGTCCACCCATGGTTTGTTCGTCTTGCATACCATTGGATGTACCCAACGGTATGAATTGTGGGCCAGCCATCGCCTCCCTCACCATATTATCGGGAACGAAACGGTCTTACCCACATCGCCATCACAAGCAAACAATAACACACAACGGGAGCATGACGAGCTTACAACAGGGGAGTTCATAGTAGTTAACAGCCTTCGCATGTCATTGTAGAAAAAATATGTGAAACTGCCATTGTGATGACTATAAAATCTTGTCTGTACCATATTTTGAGCGAAATAAAGATTACTTACTTAGGTACTTCGGCCAAACAGTATATGCATCAAAAAAATCCATAAAATACTATTGTTTCAGTAAACTACAATGTCATCTAACCATCAGATGACATTGTACTTTAGTTATGAGACGAATTACATATCACTAAGTTGTTTAGTATTATAAATTCTCACCTCAAACATGAATGTATCAACTTCTTCTTGGACACTTTCCTCGTTTATCTTTTGGCCGTCTATATCGGATAGTAGCAAAAGATCCAGAAAGGCGTGCTTGTTTTTTATACCTTCCAATAAAACTCACTGTTAATAAAAGTGAATATCTAAGTACATTTTTTTATATAATAAAACATATTCACTAAAATTATATAACGTTTAGAATATCACACTAATATTTTAAAGGCGAAAGTTTGTGAGTGTGGGAGTTTGTATGTTTGTTACTTCTTCACGTCTAAACGGCTGGAGCGATTTTAATAAAATTTGGCATGAACTTTGATGACAGCCTGGATTAACACACAGGCTATAATTTATAAAGTTTAACGCGGGTCACAACTAGTAAATTATAATAATTATCGACATCGTAGACGATATGTATTGCATTGCCATAACGCAAGTCAATCCAAATAATGATAGCCATTAAGATAATGACTATCGACCAACACGTCTATCATCCTTAGCTAAGTTGTAAACTATTACAACTTAGCTACTAAGTTAATTACCCCATATTACTTTGTTTTTTAGGGTTCCGTAGCCAAATGGCAAAAAACGGAACCCTTATAGATTCGTCATGTCTGTCTGTCTGTCCGTCCGTATGTCACAGCCACTTTTTTCGAATCTTTAAGAGCTGTACTGCTGAAACTTGGTAAGTACACAAAAATAGAAAAAGAACAATAATTTTGGGGGGTCACCATACATAGAACTGAAACTTAAAAAATCTTTTTTCATCGTACCCATACATGTGGGGTATCTATGGATAGGTCTTCAAAAATCATATTTTTGGTTTCTAATACCATTTTTTTTCTAAACTGAATAGTTTGCGCGAGAGACACTTCCAAAGTGGTAAAATGATTGCCCCCCCCCCCCCCTGTAAATTCTAAAATAAGAGAATGATAAAACTACATTTTCGTGGAAACTAACAATGAAAATTGTTTGGAACGAGATCTAGCAAGTAGTTTTTTTTTAATACGCCATAAACCGCAATTTGCTTTCATTTAATCAACTGAAATACTTTCTGCTACGGAACCCTTCATGTGCGAGTACGACTCGCACTTGGCCGGTTTTTTATTATCATGTCAGCCGAATGACGTCCACTGCTGGACAGAGGCTTCCCAAAATATATTTACACAATTGAGTTGCCACACTTGTGCCGACGGGTTGGCGATCACAGTATGATGTATGCTGCCGTTCTCTGGTAGATATTCCCTAGGGTCGAGTTCTACGCTCCCACGGGATGAGATGGGGTGGCGGTATTCTATGGCAGCAGCCATACAGCTCATCTTTCTTTCTTATCAAACATTTCAAATTTACGCCTTCATAGTACAGACGCCAGCACATCAAGCTTCCCCCATCTGTCAAATTTTTCCATTTGAAAGTGAACTCTTATGTGATAAAGTTGAAAATCTATTAAATAAATTTGCCAGATTGGGGTAGCTGGTTGTGCTGGCGTCTGTACAAAAATGAGTCATGGTATTCTTAACGGCTGTTAATTTTTATTTTGTAGTGATACTCAATTGGTGATGGTACAGACGCCAGCACATCCAGCTACCCCAATCTGTCAAATTAATTTTATAGATTTTCAACTTTATGTCAAAAGCATAAGGTTCACTTCCAATTGGGGAAATTTGACAGATTGCGGGAGCTTAATGGGCTGGCGTATGCACTATTAAATTTAAGCTGGTTGGTTAAAATCTTCAGAGGAAACTCACCTATATCATTTCCAGCATCTAATTTTGTAATATTGGCTTTGTTGAGCTCGTCTCGTCTGGCATCTATCACTTTTTTAGTATGTGCGTGTACACACTTGAGAGCTTTATCCTGCATGGTCTTGTAAGGGAGCAGGTTGAATACAGCATCCTCGCTGAGAAGAGGTATTTGCATTCGCATCGAGATTATGCTTGATAACCTAGAGTTTTTAGAGGATTTAAACATGAATAGACATACAATACAATACTCTTTATTGTGCACCACTTGAATTACAAAATTAGAACATAAATAATAGCATAATAATGTACAAAGGGCGGTCTTATCGCTAGCTGCGATTTCTTACAGACAAGCTTAGGATGGACAAGAGTTGTAGGAAACAAGTTCAGTAAAAGGAGAAAGATTAAAAGAAACAGTGAAAGTGGGTATCAAATATTAAGTAGGAGTACACCTACACTTTCTATATAAACATATCTATTTCAAAATTCAAAACAAATAATTATTTCTTAAAATCCCTCCCTTAAGCATTATAGGAGTTCATTTTTGTTCAATTTATTTTCTAATAAAAGTTAGAACTTGTTTTTAGTAGTACATTTAAAAACCTCATTCCAATTACAAAAATAAATTGGGTACGTTAACCGTTAAGTGAGAATAAAATGAGAAAAAAGCATTTATGAAAGTTTGTTAATGTATTATAGAGTATATTAGGTAATATTCCAATTTAAGTACTGAGGCTAACTTAGCTAATAAAAGTTTCTATTTAATGCCAATTGACGGTCGGTGAATGATCATCATCATCATCATCATCATGTCAGCCGTAAGACGTCCACTGCTGGACAAAGGACTCCCCAAGACTCTCCACAACAGCCGGTCCTGTGCTGCCCGCAACCAGCGGCTTTCCGTGGCCCGCACGAGATCGTCGGTGCACTTAAAAAATAAATAGGTATTTAGATGGTAGTTTTTAATAATATTTGTATAACCAATAAATCTAGTTCCTTGGAGTCTGGATATGCTTTGTAGGTATAATTGTACAGAAATAACCTCACGATGCCGCGATGCAGGCATTTGCAAAACAGTGAAATTATTAACACTTTGATGCTAAAATAGGAATTCAGAGCCAGCAAAAGATCTTGTTTCTTATATAAGCCCTTAGGTATCCTATATATCATATATATTTTATCCTCGGTGCTTTTGTAGCTGGCTTCTCTAGTTGCAATTCTCACGTTTTATGAAGCTATGGCATCTTTATTAAATATCATTCTGTCTCCCACTTTGCTCAGGAGGGAAGTGGATTTCCACTTCCCTCCATAGATTCATTTTCTAAATCCTCCTTTTTTCTTTCTGATTAAATTCGTCGCGGGATCCAAGACAGTTAAAGCGATTCCTCGGGACATGCCTGAGCCTCACCACTCAGTGTCATTTCATTATGTGCCACTGTTGATCCTGGCTAACAGGAGTTGCAGTGGTGGGTAAGAAGGAGGGACTAGTCCCGACTAAAAAGCCCTTAGGATTAATAATTAAGTAAGTAAAGTATCTTTAGAAGATTATACTTACGTATCAATAGATTTAACATATTCAGATTCGCTGTCGTTCTGTGCATTTATACCAACTCCCATTATAGATTCTAAAACAAGAAATTTATTTCTATTACCTTTGATTCGATTTCTAACCAGGACAGATGTTTATGTGCATTACCATATCTGTTTAACCTGAGTCTGGGTGTAATTATCTATATAAGTATGTATTTACAAAAGAAAAGTAGTATAATATGTAATTATCAGTTATTTGGTTTCCATAGTACAACCTCTGCTTAGTTTGGGATCAGATTGCAGTGTGTGAATAATGTCTCAGGATATTATTAATATTAAATATGTGGATAGTACTCATCGATATCCGGAAAAGAATCCGAAACGAACTATTATAATTAAGTAATAATAATCGTAAATTAAATTAGTCAATTGTACTTTTTATCTATCCCCCGTTCCATCCTCCCTTACTTCGCTAGCATCATATGAAACATTTAAATATGTAAGCAATATAGCTGTGTGGCGAATTCAGGGCCTTAAATAAATACCCCCTTAAACGAATTACGTCAACTTTTTTATGTTTTAAATATTAGTTAATCTAGGGTGCCAATGCATCGCATTGATTTAAAATGTTTAGACTTATTTATCGTATGGACAGTGGTTACCCTGGTGTAAAGCCGCCCAATAAGCCCCTGCATGGCTTAACGACTGTAGGCTTACGGCTACAATCGGGACCGACATCTTAACGTGACCTCCGAAGCAAGGAGACGCTTAGAAATTAAACTACTTTGGCGTCACCCATCTCTGGACTGGCCGCAAGCCTAATTGCTTAACCTTGACAATCACTTACGGACCGGTGATAGCATCTGGCTATGGGATGTTTATTAAATTAGAATCATACAAAGATTATAAAGGCGAAAGTTTGTGAGTGTGTTTGTTTGTTACTTCTTCACATCTAAACGGCTGGAGCGATTTTAATAAAATTTGGTATGGATTTAGCCGATACACTGGATTTACGCATAGGCTAAAATTTATAAAGTTTAGGGTGGGCAAAATCGCGGGGCACAGCTAATATAAGAATATTACCTGTTACATTATCCAATGCGGTCAATGCAATAATAGGGAACAAATCGACATTCTGCCCATCGGACATATTTTGTAGTTTTTGTGTCAATATACGCTGGTTTTTACAAAATACAGGCAGAAAATTCTGTAATATATTGAAATGGAATGCGGGTGTGAGAAATTTGCGATGTGACTTCCATCTTTGGCCTGAAAAATAAATAATTCAAAATTAAATTACATCAATCCATCATCAAACATATAAACTAATACTATAGCTATAAATCTAAAAATAAAGCCTAATAAAAAATGCCTTCACGTCGCCGTTTGTGAGTAAGGTGCTCAAAAAACTAGCGACGTTACCTCTTTGTAAGGCTCTTATGATCTAAGACGCATCTTTTTAATCTTCTTCTTCTTTTTTTCGAATGGCAAGTTATGCCGATGTCGACAATTCTGCCAATGTCAGATGTGAAATGGGAATACGTGCGATAAATTTAACCAAAATTTGCAATGTTATAGCTAATTACGTATCTTGGCGATTAGGCTAAAACAAAACATTCAGACGTAACCATCACAATTTGATGCCATTGCATCTTATAAAACACATTAATACTTCGTAGAGTTCTGGGGAAGGGAATGTAAGCAACGAGGAAAAGTTGATGGGAATGGGAATCTTTAAATTTGGAAGGAGTCTTTTTAATCACTTGAACATACAAAAAGGCGTCGGGACAACTCCCTGAAAAAGCTCTGTGGTTTTGGGTCCCAAGAGTCAATTGTTACCACCCCAAATAGAAGAATCATGTAACCTTTACTTATGGAAGCACATTTCCACCGCTCTAGGCTATCCGCTACAGCACCACCCGTCCTCGAACTAATTTGTTGGCGCAGTCACTGCTCCGGGCTGGTAGAAGTCGGTAAAATGGGAGGGCAATCCAGACCTCTCCCAGGGTATGATGTTCTACATTCTAGATGGTCGGGACGTACGTCTCCCGACCATCTAGAATCTAGAACATGGCACAAAAGGGGAACGTTCCTGGAGCATCAGGTGCCAAGAGAAGTTCACGGCAGGTAGTTTGGTGTAAGTTCGACAATCCCACCCGCAGACACTTTTTTGGGATGTCTGCGTAGGCATGCCCTCTGCCCATTATAAAATGTGAAAGGAAGCCAGTGTATCCGTACAAGTAACGTCTTACCATAACATTATTTAAATATTATTATAATTAACACTATAATTGTTACGAATTGAATTTAGAAAGCTTTCCCTGTTATTTATTATATTATCAAAATCGGTTGATAAGCAATGGGCCAATTGCTTAACATACAAGAAATAAAGGTAGCGAGTAGGTATGAGCTAATTAACTATGCCCGAAAAATATCACTAATGGCTATTAATTAACCGAGAGCAGTGCATACGTCTTGACTACGAAAAAGGTTGACACCAATACACCGACAATACACCGCCTGGGACGGAGTAAAGGAAGCGCAGGGTTGCCCAAGACCTGCATTCCTCTTTTGGCCTCACTAGCTGAGCCCACAGGAAAGGCAAGCCAATACGTGTGGAGCTAGGTCAGCTGTAGAAGTCTGCCGCGTATTTCGGGTTAGACCCTACCCGCCCCTAACGGCGACCCCGTTCCGGGTTTGCAATCAGAGTTTTCCATCTCCTAGGTGAGTTGCAGGCCATTGCTTAGAGGCTCATCTCTCCTGCTATCTCCTGCTAGGCCTCTGATGAATCCTTTGATTCTAGAGCCCCCGATAGAGGCAGTTTAAGGTCATATCCGGGACCAAAAAGGTAGATCCATCCAATAAATTGTAAAGGTGACGGTAGGTCTTCTCCAGTATGCCTTAGTTTATCTCATAAAGCTGTAATATATTGTGTTCTCCATAAGTATCGATGTCTAAGCCGAGGTACTAGTCCCTACTGCCGCCAATCTTAATCCACGTTCCAGTAACACTATTTTTTATGTTAATTACGCTGAATAGTTATGTGTACGGTGTACGACTTTTTATCATGACGTTAACAGTTAGCCATGGAAACTTTCCCTGCTTCACCAGATGGCATAGGAAGGCGAGGGCTCAAATATCGAAGCTAAATCATACAAGAATCAAATTACATGCGCCAGAAGACACCGTATTTGGGATGGCATTTTGATTTGGATGTTGACTAACGGGAAGATGCCTGAAAGCATCGGTTTCGGAATATGTTCTGTGCAGCGTTGATACATGAAGCCACATATGCGAATAAGGATAAATTACAAATACGAACGAAGGACCAAAGAGGGTATAATAGACGTCACCTAAGCACACTAAAATTAAAAAGACATAATACTGCACTTTTTTCGAAGAGTTGTCTCGGCATGGGTCCAAAAATTTTCAATAAATTACCATAAACTTTAAAAAACAACATTTTAAATTGCAACTTAAGAATTTTTTAATTGATAAGGCTTACTACACTATCAATGAGTATTTGGATGACAAAAACATAAAATAAAAAAATTCCGATCTACTTATTACTCTACCCTATTTATTAAATTTAATATTTATTATGTTATTATTTTGCTTGCTCTGTATAATTTGTACGCCTTGCAAGGCAAAACATAGTGATACAACACCATTTTTATACCATGTACCATATTACCTATGTTTAACAAATAAATTACTTTGACTTTATAATGCACGATTCACGAATGTGCATACATTTTATTTAGTTTAAAGTTATTTAGTTAGGTATTATTTTAAACTATTAAAAAGTAGACCGCCTAACAAAGCTATGTATGTGTAAGATTTCTGATTATTAAAAAAAAAAACTGTCATTTGGCGCTCTGCGAAAATCAAACTTCCAAATCAACGTATTCATTGACACTTCCAATTGTGGCGACGTAAAATGAAAGTCCGTAAACCAAAAATTTGTAGTCACATGATAAAAAACAAAGTGTAGGTATTAAACAACTTAATATATGTATGTACATATACACAAGTTTCTACCTCTAAATAAACCTTCTTGGTGCGTCAATTAGAATCGCAGGTACTTCTTGTTTTTATAGTTGTGCATAAAAAGTCATCCCATTACATAAAAAAACGAAAAATGCATTGTTATTATTATAACTATACCCATATAAATTAATAGCGATATTTACCTGTAGCAGTGAGCAGGCCTTGACCAAGCCAGCTATTCAAAAACCGGTATACTTCGCCTTTCGTAATTAACTCTGAACTTGATGCGATTTCCTTGAACATTAAATTATTGTTGTTCATAATAAATGTAAAACTATGAAATAGCAATATATGTACGTATACAATATAACAGAAAACATAACAGCCAGCAGTACTGTTTATGAAACACTGATTTTAGATCTAAAAACGTTTATAGACTCTATACCAAGAATTGAGTGGCATTACAGAAGACAAATTTCTTCTCGCGAGTATATAGATAGGGGAAAAGCATCACAGATCTCTTCAAAAATGTTGAAGGATGTCAAGAAAAAAATAGTAAGCCCTGTGGTAAATATTGCACATCTTACATAATCTCTGGCATACTGAGAGTGAGATTGCACTACGCAGCGATCGTACATCATCATATTTATGGGGCCTGTCCACGCTGCGTTTTCGGTTGGTGTCGCCAGTCAAGAAATTTTCTGCCCCAAATTTACTGACTTCATAATAACCAAATAAATGACTTCATAATAACAAAACAATATATTATCAATAATGCATATTTAGATAAAAGTTCATCATGTTAGAAGTTATTAACACTATCCTTGTTATCTTTTTAATAATTGAACAAAGTTTTAGATACATACGTGGATGATCAATAATACACTATTATAGTATGGTATAAAGAGTATTTACGACCAGAGGTCACCTTAAGATCTTCAATAATTAAATTGCACAGAATAAAGCTCTCAGATACAACGAAAAATATATAAAATAACTTCTAATACGACTGTAACACCACCTATCGGTTTAGAAGTGAGTTAATTTTAATACTTTGCTTTTTTATTTACAGTACGGTATTTCTTTGACTAAAATAATAGTATAAACTTTGGATTATCGGGGCTATACATCGGTCTATCATGGCACTACGGGTACAATCCAGTAGTGCCATGATTGACCGGACGTATAAGACTTCATAAAAAAAAACTTGTGTGTACTTATGTACACGCGTTAGAAGTTATACTTCTTAATATACAACTTGAACATAGTTATCAATTTTCATACCACCTAGAACCAACTTCACTCTGTTATTTTTGCGATAAATTTTTACGATGCGCGCGCGTCTGCGGGCGCATCGTAAAAATTTACTGTCATACCACCTAGAACTAACTTCATGCTGTTAAATTTTTTGGTGTCGGTGTGTGCGCGCATCGTTAAAATTCACTCTCATCATTTTTCTCCATCGCGCTAAAAGAAGTATAACTTCAAAAATTAAAAACCTAAAATAGTTTCACATACCTCAACATACTTTGGGTGACATATAACCACGTAAGGAACCGAGAATAGCTGCACACGGAATGCATCTCCATATTTACATGCAAATTTTGCAACTAGGTTTAAGAATTCTGAAACAATGAAACACAAAGTCAATTAAAATACAAAAGTAGACGAACATTCAACAATTTGGCTGGATCAAACTAATAATTATATCTGTTTCTTACAGTGCGCATACAGTGATTTAAAGACAGATACGATTGTAACGTAGGTTTAGTGTGAATGTCTATTTTTTGTCTATATATACAAACAGTTTATATGTTAAAACATCAACTGTCAATTTAGAGACATGCGACTACAGAAAATAACTTACACATAAACTATAAGCAAGCGGCGGATGTAGCTTTGTAAAAAAGAGCTATATTTATTTTACTTCTGTTAGCATTTATCGTTTTTGTAGGGCATGTATGTAGTAAACGATCATAAGGCAACGTGGATATGATCTTTATTCGGATTTTAGTTTTGCAAAGCATATAAGAAACACTGAAACTATCTCTAATTCTTAGGGTTCACACATTTAAAATGAATAGGTTGTATTCTTATTTCATCAATAAAATTTTTGTATCAATTGCAAGGCCATGTCCAAACCCGAGAGAAAAACAATAAAAAATTAAGTCTCAAAAAGATGGAAACACTTGAAAATAACCAAGGTATAAAAATAATGTCATGTCACTTAGAAAACGAGAAAAATATAAAACCTTCACTAACTTGATCACCTTGTTAATTTTGGCGACATTTTTATTCATATTTAAGTATATACTACGTAAAAGGGCACATTGACTTTGACATACATTGTCTTCCTAGTTAGTTATATTTACAAAATTACTATCAAAAAGAATTAATAAAATCTCCAGTATGACCAACTATTAAGATAACGGTATTATATTTACTTTATATATTTCTCCCCATAGCATGCATTATTGTATGTATTCTTTCTAGAATGTACTTTTCTTTGTTTAATGTTGACATTTACGATATGACAAATGGAAATCCGCTGTCTCTGCCTACCCCTCTGGGAAACAGGCGTGAGTCTATGTATGTATGTATTTACAATATGTGTTTAGTACCACCGAGGGTAGTTACATTTAACATCGTTCCATTTAACATTAACGTTTTTGGTACTGAATTATTAGCCAGCCAGTTGCTCTCATCACTGTCTAGTCAGTACAGTACATCTCTCAGTTGCCAAAGTGGTTTAATTTCTGAACGTTTCCGTGCTTGAAGAGTGGAGAGCACGTTTAGCAGTCAGTCGCGGTTGTGCTCGTTATATAACTGTTGATTAGCTATCTCACAGGGCTACAAGGCGACGTGAACTCTGATATTTGGATAACTACTGCCCATTCGATAAATCTATCTTATCACTAAATATTTTCGGGGTAATTAATAATATGAATAATTTATTATGGAATTATTTTATTAATTAAATTTTACTTATAATAAAGACCCAAATCTATATATATAAAAATCAATGCCACTTTTCGTTGTAATGTTATAACTCAACAACGCCTTTACCGATTTGGATAATTTTCGTCTTGAATTATTCGTGGAAGTCCAGGAAAGGTTTTTTTTTTTTTATTTATTTATTTTAGGTCGCTTTATAACATCTTGGGTCATTAGCGACCACTTTTAACAATACAGAATACAATCATTTAAATAAGTTTATAGACCTTTATCATTTGCAAAAAAGCTAATGTCTGTGAACATCCATTGTGGTTCAAACAATCTTTTAAATTATTAGGTAGGGCACATAAACATTTTTCGTTATCATATTCTGAACATTCCACAAGGAGATGAGAAACAGTTAAATCGAAACCACACTTGCATTTGTTTCTGTCAGATTTAGTTATTAAATGAATATGAGTCAAGTTTGTGTGACCAATTCGTAATCTAGTAATAACGACTTGATCCTTCCTGCATTTAAAAGATAGAGGAGGTTTATCAAAAATTGAATTTCGGACACTGAATAATTTAGATATATTTTCTGCCTTCCAATGGTTGTCCACATTAATTTTAATTTTATGTTTTATATATTTCTGTACTTCAACCTGAGTAGATCTGATTGTAATGCATATATCGTTTTCCTCAGTTGCATTTCTAGCTTCTTTATCTGCTTTTTCATTACCGAGTATACCCTGATGACTAGGGATCCATATAATTTCGAATTGGTAATTATTTTGAAGAAGATATAACATTTTTTGCTTGATTTCCATAACCAGTGGATTCATATTTATATCATTTTGTAATGCAGTCAAGCATGATTTGGAATCAGTATAAATAACATATTTTTGTAGATTAGGTTCATTTTGTATAATTTCTAAAGCTTTGAGGATAGCAATAGCTTCGCAGCTAAAAATCGTGAAGAAATCCCATAGTCTATATCGGTAACTATTATCACCAAACACTACCGAACAACCAGATCTCCCATTCATGACTGATCCGTCTGTGTAAAGAATCTTACAACCTGTATTAACATTGTTCAATTGATAAAATAATTCTTTATATTTATATTGGGGTGTATCATCTTTTTGGTGTTTGGCTAGTTCAAGGTTAATGGGAAACATATGGTTTTCCCAGGGGCCATAGGTAGGTAACTTTTTTGTAAAAGTAGGTGGAATATCAAGGCTCATCTCTTTTAAATATTTGGCTGCTCTGATACGTAAGGGTTGTATTAATTTAGGTTTAAGTTCATACTCAATATCTACAGCTGTTTTTTTATTATAATAGCTAAAAGTAGGGTTTTCTGGTTGAGAAAGTACTTTAGTAGCATATATTATTACAAGTTCCTTCCTTCGGAATGATAAAGGCAGTTCTCCAGCCTCTGCAAGAATACTCTTAATTGGACTAGTTTTAAATGCCCCTATACTAAGTCTAAGTGCTGTATTTTGTATGCTTTCTAAGGTATTTAATGTACGTGTTTTTGCAGAATCATAGATAACTGAACCATAATCTAGTTTTTGTCTAATTAATGCATGGCACGTATTTAATAAGCACTTTCTGTCCGCTCCCCATGATGTAGATGATAGGACCTTTAGTACATTTAATCTTTTACAACACTCCGACTTAACTTGATTTATATGTGTTACCCAAGACATCTTGCTGTCAAATGTTAATCCTAAAATTTTTAAGTTGTTTGTTTCTTTTATACAATATCCGTTTAATTTTAACTGTATTCTTCTGTTTTTATTTCTTTTTTTTTTGTTAGTATAATAAATTCAGTTTTAGTTTTGGAAACCTTAAAGCCAGATATCGTAGACCATTTTTGCAGATTATTTAATATATTTTGTATAAGTTTTAGTGTCGGTTCCAGAGTCCTACCGCTACAAGTTATAGTGAGATCATCGGCAAATAAAAAACCTCTTACAGGTTTTCCAATGTAAGAAAGAACGTCATTAATAGCAATTAAAAAGAGAATAACACTTAGGACAGAACCTTGAGGTACACCGTTTTCAATGGGAACAGAAGTAGATAACACATCGTTGATTCTTACTTTAATTGATCTATCTGAAAGGAAGTTTTTGACAAATGCTAATGCATTGCCCTTTATATCAATATCTTCTAATAATTTTAAAACTCTGTGTTTCCAGACCATTTCATAAGCTTTCTCGATGTCTAAGGCAACAATCACTGTATAATTATTATTCGCACTGAAACTATCTCTAATTCTTAGGGTTCACACATTTAAAATGAATAGGTTGTATTCTTATTTCATCAATAAAATTTTTGTATCAATTGCAAGGCCATATCCAAACCCGAGAGAAAAACAATAAAAAATTAAGTCTCAAAAAGATGGAAACACTTGAAAATAACCAAGGTATAAAAATAATGTCATGTCACTTAGAAAACGAGAAAAATATAAAACCTTCACTAACTTGATCACCTTGTTAATCTTAGCGACATTTTTATTCATATTTAAGTATATACTACGTAAAAGGGCACATTGACTTTGACATACATTGTCTTCCTAGTTAGTTATATTTACAAAATTACTATCAAAAAGAATTAATAAAATCTCCAGTATGACCAACTATTAAGATAACGGTATTATATTTACTTTATATATTTCTCCCCATAGCATGCATTATTGTATGTATTCTTTCTAGATTGTACTTTTCTTTGTTTAATGTTGACATTTACGATATGACAAATGGAAATCCGCTGTCTCTGCCTACCCCTCTGGGAAACAGGCGTGAGTCTATGTATGTATGTATTTACAATATGTGTTTAGTACCACCGAGGGTAGTTACATTTAACATCGTTCCATTTAACATTAACGTTTTTGGTACTGAATTATTAGCCAGCCAGTTGCTCTCATCACTGTCTAGTCAGTACAGTACATCTCTCAGTTGCCAAAGTGGTTTAATTTCTGAACGTTTCCGTGCTTGAAGAGTGGAGAGCACGTTTAGCAGTCAGTCGCGGTTGTGCTCGTTATATAACTGTTGATTAGCTATCTCACAGGGCTACAAGGCGACGTGAACTCTGATATTTGGATAACTACTGCCCATTCGATAAATCTATCTTATCACTAAATATTTTCGGGGTAATTAATAATATGAATAATTTATTATGGAATTATTTTATTAATTAAATTTTACTTATAATATAGACCCAAATCTATATATATAAAAATCAATGCCACTTTTCGTTGTAATGTTATAACTCAACAACGCCTTTACCGATTTGGATAATTTTCGTCTTGAATTATTCGTGGAAGTCCAGGAAAGGTTTGTACGTAGAGAAAATTTAAAAAAAAAGTCCTGAAAAAGTATAAAATCAACATCTTTTAGCAATTTAAAATATTTAATTCTTTGAATAAATGAGCTTAATAATCATGTTTTTATTACTATGCCTTATACGTAGCAAAGCACGTACCGGGCCGCTAGTTATTTATAATTACTTACTCGGAGTCATTTGATTATCACCGATAAAAAAGAAATTAAAATCGGTACACTAACAACTTATAAATTGGGAAACAAAAACATAGTCGACTTGATTCGGCAAATAGCGTGCGCACAATAAATAGCAACTTTAAAATAAAATAAAATAAAATAAAAAAGGTTTTTATTCACGTAGACTTTAAAAAAGCGCTTGTAAATAGTCAGAACATGTTTGTAGTAATATAGTTGTATACATTAGATATTATTTCTAGTAACATAGATATTTAGGTACATCTTATATAAAAACATTTATAAAATTTATTTTATTACAGAAATGATATTTAGCTAGCTCGTATCAAGTTATTGTCAAGAGTAATAATAAGTTATATACATTTTTCATACTTAAAAGTGTGTTTCGTTTAATATTGTGACAAAATATCAAAAATATACTAAAATCTACCTCATCAAATGTTCCTGGTAATATATACACAAATTAAAGTATTATGAAATAAATTGTAAGAAAAATGGTTTGTATAACGCCACTGAATATTAATGAAAAACTATAAACATAAATGCCAAAATACACTAACCAAAGTGAGTCATGTTAAAATGATTAATTACATCTAAACAAACCGTTTTGCTAAGAACTGAAGAACATTCGTTCCGTTCAGAGTTGGACGTTAAACTGTTATAGTGACCTAAACAACCACAATTCACATGTGATTGGAAACAATTTAGTTCATCATCATCATATCAGCCGAAAGACGTCCACTGCTGGACAAAGGCCTTCCCCAAAGATCTCCACAATTGCCGGTCTTGCGCTATTCACATCCAGCAGTTTCCAGCGACCCGCACAAGATCATCGGTCCATCTTGTAGGGGGCCTGCCCACGATGCGTCTTCCGGTTCGTGATCGCCACTCGAGAACCTTTCTGCCGCAACGGCCAAACAATTTGGTTACTAATAATTAACCGATAGTTAATTTCAATACAAATGTTAGTTATTTGGTGGCCTTGAGGTATATGTAGCAGAGAGGAATCACTTTTTCGTGTCATGTTTCAATCCTAGCTAAGATGTTGTTGACTCTTTGTGAATGTTTAATACTTATATGAATTTTATACTGGAAAATCACTTAAAACGCTACACTGGTACTTTATGACTACCTCGTCATAGTTGAGCTATATGTATAACGTGTATATACATATAGCTCACATATACCTATATACTCCGTGCTTTATTAGTATAGGTACATTATATATACAGAAAGAGCATGTTAAACAATACATTAATTCAAGCTAGCTAAAGAACTAAATCTAAACTGTTATAATTAAATATTATTTCGAAATGTGTTCACAATCCGTGTACCTAAGTAATCTGTATGTACCTAGAAATAATTATGTTTACTTTACTATATTACCACAAACATGTTCTGATTATTTACAAGCGCTTATCTAAAGTCTACGTGAGTAAAATCCTTATTTATTTATTTAATCTCAAAATGTTAGTATAGCGTAAAGTGTTAAATATTATATTGTAGTTACAGTTTTCAATTATCGGTAATCCCCAAAGACATGTTCTTTTTGGATGTTCGTTACTTCACAACTCCGTTATTTATAAACCGATTACCGAAAAAAAATATTTTTATTTTATACTATTATTATATTAATTTTATAGATCACGCTAATTTTATAATCTAAATAATAGGTCTTTACCTATGAAATTGCCGTTTTGTATGAAAAAATTTAAACGAATTTTTTTCATGAATTTTTTTATTTGTATTAATCGAAGTAATCACCCATGCAATCAATGCATCTTTGCCATCGCAGTGGCAGTTTATTGATGCCCTTCTTAAAGAAATCAGCTGGACGGGAGGCAACAAATTCTTCAAAGGCATTTTGTACTGCCTCTCGGGTATTGAATTTTTTTCCCGCCAAGAAGTTATCCAAATTCTGGAAAAAGTAGTAGTCTGTAGGCGCAAGGTCTGGTGAGTAGGGCGGATGACGGAGAGCTTCCAACCCCAGTTCTTGCAACTTGGAGACCGTCTGCTGTGCAGTATGAGGTCGCGCGTTGTCGTGCAGGAGCAGCGGAGACGAGCGATTGACCAATGCTGGTTGGAGATGCGCCAGCTTCTCCATCATTGTGCTCAGTTCTTCACAGTACACATCTGCAGTAATGCTCACCCCGTTTGGTAAGAAGCTGTGATGAATCACACCGGCGCTAAACCACCAAACAGTGACCATCACTTTTCTAGGGGTAAGTTTTCGTTTAGGGCATTGTTTAGGTGCTGAACCAGGATCCAACCAACTTGCTGAGCGCTTGCGGTTATCAAACAGAATCCATTTTTCATCGCAGGTAACAATGCGGTTCAAAATTCCTTCATTTGTGTGTCTGTTGAGCAGTGCAAGGCACGTCTCGACGCGTACTTCGCGCTGGCGATCATTGAGTTCGTGGGGCACCCATTTGTCAAGCTTTTTTACCTTGCCAATTTGACGCAAATGGACCAATATTGTTTTGACGCTAACGTCGAAAGCTGCTGCTAATTCAGCCGTAGATTGTGTATCATCAGCTTCCACAACCGCCTTTAATTCGTCATTGTCGACCAAAGTCTTCGGACGACCGCGAGGTTCATTTTTCAGGTCGAAATTTCCAGAACGGAAGCGAGCAAACCAATAACAGGTGGTGCGTTGGTTTGTAGTGTTAGCTCCGTAAACGTCGTTGATGTTGCGTGCCGCTTGTGCCGCGTTGCTGCCACGACGGTACTCATATTCCATAATTACTCGAATTTTTAACGTATCCATGATGACGAAAAAGATTGAAATGCGATGAAAATGTAACACTAATCAATAAAGAAATGACTACTTTTGGAAAAAAGAATCCATGTTTTTAAAATAAAATTAATTTGAAATTAGAATTCTTAGCCAAACAAAAATTATTTTGATTTGAAATGGCCAGTACTGCAGAACGGCAATTTCATAGGTAAAGACCTAATATTACAGTTGTTTTTATAATAACTAATCATCATTACTAGTTAGTACTACATTCATAATAAATAGGAAATAATTGATGAACTAATTAATCACAGTTTGAATTCTTATGTTTTGTAATTAGCATCCTTTTTTAATGAAGCCTTTTTTAAGAGGTAAATTATGAACACAATTGTAGTACCAGTATGTCCCCACAAACATTAATTACTCGTATTAGACAACCCTGTATGAATTTATTATACTACTGATAATACTTTAGATAAAGTTATCTTTAAAGGATTCGTCTGTAAATTAATAAGGGCCATCGTAGCGCGTATTTTTTTTTTCATTTAATCCACAATTCGTTCATTGTCGGCGACGTGCTGAAGTTTTCTTGGTTTACGTATTTAAAAATAGGTCAATAGAGAACGTCATTTTTAGGTTTCAATAACCAAATGGCAAAAAAAAAAAATCCACCGAAAATTGGTTCGGGCGAGATCTAGTAAGAAGTTTTAATTAATACGTCATAAATCGTAAACCGCAATTTACCTTTCATTTAACCAACTGAAATACTTGCTGCTACGGAACCCTTCATGGGCGAGTCCGACTGGCACTTGGCCGGTTTTACAAATAAACTAATTAATTTACATTTGGTACACAACAACGCCCTTTAAACGTTTTTCAACTATTTAATCATTGACCCATGTCGGTACTTGGGTCAATGATTAAACAGTTGAAGTTGGTTATCATTAAATAAACAATAATAGGGATGTCTAAATTCTTTTTAAACAAACCATGCACCTATAGTCTTATATTAAGATTATTTATTAAAATGTCGTTACAATTATATTACAATACTAATTTCAATGTATATTGTGTGCACGTGTGGCGCAGCGCCTAAGACAGTCGCCTCGCCGCTTCGTGTCGCGGGTTCGAGTTCCGCACCGGAAACTATTTGTGTGGCCCATAAATAGTTGTTCTGAGTCTGGATATAACTTGTGTGTATCTGTTATATGTTTGTAAAGTACCCCGCGACACAGGGATTAAACTCTATGGTGCGGGCGTTGTCCTTTAAAAATAAATAATAATATTGTGTTGCGAAATGGTATAAGTGTGCTCCGTTGTGTTGCGAATTTGTGCGTTCGTCCGTCTATCATAATGTTTAGCTATCTTATTACATATTATAGAACTTGAAATAGATAAAACTAACCTGTTAATGAAATTATATATATATATAATTTCATTAACAGGTTAGCTTACTTACCATCAGGTGACCCACTTGCTCGTTTGTCGCCCTGTAATATAATATAATATATATACATATATATATATATATATGATGGTAAGTGATCATCGCCGCCTATGGACACTCGCGACACCAGAGGAGTCGCGGGTGCGTTTCCGGCCTTTAAGAGTCAGCAAACAAGTTTTGCTGACCCTTCCCCCCACCCCAATGAGCTACGGCGACCTTACTCACACGCAGAAACACAACATTAAAGTTATTAATGTTATTATTAAGGAATGTCTTCTGTAAGGTGGAGGTACTTCCCCAGTCGGGCTGCTCTTTGAGCGAATGAATGCTATGCCCTACCTTTCTTGATATATCCCATGTATATATGCAGACAATACCTCACTGTTAGTTTCCTTGCGGTGGTTCTTAGCTATGTTTGGTTAATATAACACACTTCACACTAATATTAGAAAGTTTGTGAGTGTATGAGTGTATATGTTTGTTACTTCTTCACGTCTAAACGGCTGGAGCGATTTTAATATGGTATGGAGATAGCTGACACCCTGGATTAACACATAGGCTATAATTTATAAAGTTGAACCCGGGTAAAACCGCGGGGCACAGCTAGTCATTAATATATCCAGCCAGGTAAGTGTATATTTTTTTTCTAAAATGATGTAATTATATGTATTTGGAGTGGGGGTTTTCTAACGATAAGGTTATCAATTTTATTTAATACTTTATTATATTGCCTTATAGCTGTCAACGAATACTACCTATTGTAACTATCTGAATCTAACTAACTATAATTTACCGTATCACTCTCATGATCCGATGGGACGACTAGCGTCACGACCGGAAAGAGGTCAGGTAGAGGACCGACGGCTTTACGTGCTCTCCGAGGCACGGGGGTGTAATACCGCCATGTTCCAGACTTCGGGCTAATACTGAGAAATTTCTTTTTACGGAAAAATCCCAAAAATCACTTTTTGGCCCGACCCGGGATTTGAACCCAGGACCTCATTTTCTGCGGTTGAACACGCTACCGCAAGACCAACGAGGCAGTCAATAATGATGATGAGATACAGATATAATAATAATGAAGTAATTATTATTATATCTGTATTCGCTGTATGCTGATGGCGAAGAATATGATCGCCCAATTTCATCCCGTAGGGGGCGTAGTAATCGACCGAGGGAATAGCTACTAGAGAAGCAGCTTTTTTCTGTGAACTATGACCATCAAATTGCGATCGTCAACGCGTCTGCCAAGTGTGGCAATTATGGCATATCCCGCTCATACTTTGGAGAGACTTTTGTACAGTAGCTGTGGAAGTAATTTGGCTGACATGTTGATGATGAACTGTCCCACTGTGGGGCAAATGCCTCCTCTCACCATTAGACTGGATAAGCTATATTTTTTTTACGCGGTGGAAATGCTCTAGTCCCTCGTTGTGTGGGGCTAGACCCACTAAAACCACCACGGTAGCCAGTCACACAGTGCCTAAAGCGGGGGCTCTGGGTACTCGTGAACGATCTCGCCAGTACCCCCGCTGTACACTGAGCGTCCGCGAGACTTTCACCCGGGGAGGGGAGGGGCCTGAATGCCTCCCCCCCTCCTCAGTACGCACAACCGTGTTACCTAAACTACAGCAAGTTACCCTTCTCGGGACCACTGGCGCTCGGATAAGCTTTATTAGACCGATCTAACCTAGTGTGGACTTCTCAGGTTATCAAGAACTTAATGGAGCTAGGTTGGACCCTGTTGAATCAACTGTGTTCTTGGGTATCACTATAGATTGATTCTAAAAAGCTACAATGGAGCCCACAAATAGAAAAACTGTCCGGTAAATTAAGTTCTGCAGCATATGCAGTGAAAACTATTAGACGGCTGACTGATGTTGACACAGCTAGAATGGTTTATTTCAGTTATTTTCATAGTGTAATGTCCTATGGAATTCTTCTCTGGGGGCTTCTCTACCTCTGCTGACATTAACACCATATTTATATTGCAAAAAAGAGCTGTAAGAGCTATCTATGATCTTGGCCCGAGAGTGTCTCTAAGAGAAAAGTTCAAAGAGGTTTACATTCTAACTGTAACATCTCAGTATATATATGAAAACTTACTATATGTGCATAAAATATCGGTTCCTTCTGTAAAAGGAGCGATACACATAATGTAAATGTAAGAATGTATGGAATATTAGAATAATCTCATATTGCATACTACTCGTCTCCACAAAATAAGTAACTCTTTTATGGGGCAATGTATAAGATTCCAATGATATTAGAGAATTATCTATGAATAAGTTTAAAAGAATTATGAAAGCCAAATTGTGTAGCAGGGCATATTACAAAATTTCTGATTATATAAGTGATAAAAGTGCTTGGGATTGAGTTGTTATGAGTCAACACAGTAAATAGGTAAATTAACACATTTAAAATATTTATATATGTATTTACGGTTAACCTAGTCCACAAGTTAAATTCTAAGCGCATACATAATTGATTAACTACTATTTAATCATTTTATTTAATTTAAGTACAACATAAATGATACTGAGAGACCGTCCAGGTGGAAGGACCAGGGGGGCTACCGGCTAAGTCGCCGAACATCATAATAGTGATCGGCGTTCAAATAAATAAAGGTTAAAAATGACTTAATCAATCGTTAAATCGGCTTCGACGTTGAAAATCGATTCCGGACCATTTAGACGTCACATGTGCTCATGGAAACCGATTTAACGATTGATTAAGTCAGTTTTAATCTTTTTTTATTTGAATGCCGATTACTATCCCGATGTTCGGCGACTTAGCCGGTAGCCTCCCAGAAAGCTTCTTACTAGTTGTTTTAACGGTTTATTATAGATATTTTACTTAATTCTTGACTACTACTCCTAAAAATTTATTGTAAATTTTATTGAGTATTAAGTTAGGTTACTGTTAAGCTGCACGTGTGGCGCAGCGGTTAAGACAGTCGACTCGCCACTTAGTGTCCCAGGTTCGATTCCCGCGCAGGACAACTATTTATGTGACCCATAAATAGTTGTTCTGAGTCTGGATGTACATTGTGTCCGTCCATCATATGTTTGTAAAGTACCCTGCGACACATAGAATAATTGCCCTAGTACGGACGTTGTCTAAAAAAGAAGAAATACAGAAAGACGTGTAATTGTGTTATACCTATCTTAAAAATAAGATTTGTATGCCGCAAAGGCTAACACCTGAAGAACCGATCACTGCTTATAAACAAAACAATGTACATCTTGAATGCTTCTGTATGTATACTAATGTTTAACAAATAAATATATCTCACTAGCTGTGCCCCGCAGTTTACCCGCGTTAAAATTTATAAATTATAACCTATGTGATAATCCAGGATGTTAGCTAACTCCATACCAAATTCTATTTAAATCACTCCAGCTGTTTAGACGTGAAGAACATACACACACTCATAAACTTTCACCTTTATAATATGATGATCTTTATGTGATCTTTAAAGTCGAGGAATAGTACAATAATTTACTTACCGGTAGATTTCACAATAAACAAATGAGCATTTCCAAAAAATGGTATTGGGACTGGTCCTTTTAAGTTAAACCTCTTGCTTTCCTTATACAAATGAATCCAATTCACTAGTAATACGCACACCAATATAACCGCTAATAACAACAAAATCATTTTATTGTAGGTACTCGTTACTTAAGCACTGCGCACCCACATTCGATGAAGTTTGTATTCTCAATGCGTGTTATATTCTACACTTCACTCAAGTAATATTTAATAGTAGTACAGACAACGGAGCGTATGTTCATTAAAATAAGAATAGTCGTCGTAGTAAATTGGTCAAGTTTAAGACGGAATTAAGTGCAGTCGTGAATAAAAAAAATGTTTATTTTATTGTGGTCGATTTTATCGTTATGCACAAATAGTACATTTCCACAACCGAGTTTTTGTTACTCCTTTCTTTCGTCCATTTATGTAAAACACTGAAAATTAGAAAAAGACATTGTGTGGTGACGGCGATAAATATCAGAATCAGAATATCATCACCCTATCTCATCCCGTGGGGGGCGTAGAAGTCAACCCGAGGGAATACCTACCAGAGGACGAGCAGCAGCTTCTTTCTGAGTACTATGACCATCTTACTGCGATTGACAACCCGTCTGCCAAGCGTGATTATGGCATATACTCCCAAGATGATTCTTGAGGGAGGCTTGCCCAGCAGTGGACTTATTACAGCTGTAATGATGATTGCGATATGATTCGACGTTTAATTATACTAACGTTACATTGTACAGACAAACAATGGACTCCAGACAAACAGCTTCATGCTCACAAATATCTGTCCTGATTAAGAATCGAACCCACCTGCGGTGTGAAAGGCAAGTATCTACCAATCACCCCAACCAGACCGTCAATTAAACGAAGATAGTCATAATTATGACACTCAGTTAAAACGTATAGACCGATAGCTCTAGGCTATTTTGATGCCATAAGTTTCAAAAATTCTAAAGTTGCTTATTTTTTGCCTGTGGGTACAGTCGTACTTATTAAGCTTATATTTGCGTTTTGTGTCAAATCTGTCACTTGCATTTTCAGTTATTTGACTTTTCGTGGATAAATTCTTTATATTAAAATCAATACTGGCAAAATTAATTTACACAAAGACAAGGTACATCCAGTCTAAGAACATCTATTTGTGGGTCACAAATAGTTGTTCGGTGAGGAAATCGGGCCCGGGACATGAAGTGGCGAGGCAACTGTCTTAAACGCTGCGCCATACATCCAATTAAGTTACTTACGTATGTTATCTTACATTGAATTAAGGTTACCACGTAGGCCTATCTACTTTCTGAAAACCCGTCATTGTTGCATATTATGGCGGTAGAAAAGTCAGCGGGCCACTTTGAAATCACCGTTTATCGACCTGAGTTTGCAGTTACGACATAGACAACGATCAGGGTGCTGAAATGGCCATAGCCATGAAATCCTCCACGTTACGTTCGCGCGGCCAACTTTATTTCTGTTTAGTCAAATTTTGGGTTTGTTTCTTTCGATGTTGATAAATTCCAACAAATTTCTAACTAATTAATTTTCTGTTTGGATAACTTGGCGGAAAAATCATATCACTGTCATTTAGATTAGCGCCGCAGTTCGCTTCTCGTTGTCCCGCGCCCGCTCCCTGAAGGTAGTGTATTAGCAACACAAAATATAAACAAAGTAAGGTTATAAATTCACTAGTAGTCCATCCGCGGCTACGCTATGGACGGCTATAATATTTTTCACGCGGTAAAATATAATAATAATAATAGGGATATTTTTAAATGCACATCTGTATAGTTTTTCAGCACACTACGTAACTCCACTATTTAACTGAATGCACACCAGAAGTATGAATGCTGTGCAAAAAAATTAATTGAATAACTAAACATGACCTACAAAAAAAAATTAAAAAACCATACAAACCGAGATGGCCTTTTTTATTAAATTCACATCAAAAATGTGATTTGTACATTGGATATACGATTTATAAAACAAAAGTTCGAAATGTTTATCAAAATTACTAACTTGCACTCTAAATTGTACAATCTTACAACGGAATTTCTAAAATTGTTAACTAAAGGTGTACCACTATAAAGTAAGTTTATTTTATCAAATGAAACTCTACAAATTGACTAATAGTGCAACTAAAATATATTAAACCTAACTTTATTTAGATTTTGATTCTTTATTTTACTGAAAACCTTGTTGGCGCCTGTACATCTAACGCCGCACTCGCTCTTTAGCATCTAACGCGAGTGTGAGGGAGACCGAGCGACACGAAGTAAGCAAACGGTCTTGTACTTCTGAACGAAAAGAAGATTTTCATATGCTGTTCGAAGGTGTTCGAAACTGCGCCTTCTTTTTATGTAACTTATTTCTTTAATTTTGTGACAGACACGAATCGCTGCAAAACCGACTTCACGTAGTCTTGTTTGCCCTACCCCTAGAGTGTAATGTAAGCCCGCGTAGGCGCGGAGGGGTGGGGCGGCCCGCGAGCTGCAGGAGTAGGTGGTTTGAAGGCTCGTCGCCGCAGCTGAGGCTGGCCGGCCAAGCCGGCCAGCAAGCCCAAGCTGCGGTGGTGAGCGTTAAAACCATCTGCGACGATAAGCTCGCGTGGGGCCGCCCAAACCCCACAGCGCCGGGGCCGTGACAGAAACAATGCTTGCTGCATGTTGCATGCCTGCTTGCTTGCTGAATTCCTGCTTGCATGCCTGCTTGCATCTTGCATGCCTGCATGCATGTTTCATGCCTGCTTGCATGTTGCATGCCTGCCAGCTTGCATGCAGCCGCCGATTGCCAGATTTCCTCTATTGTTGGTGAATCATTGACCGGGGATTAATATTTTTATTCGTATTGTTGATGTTTCGAATTATCATAAAGTCGGACTTTTTGTTATTCGATCTGTTGAAGCTCGGTATTTTGAGAATAGTAATTATAAACGTTAGGAATATTGAAATTTAGGAATTATAAAACAAGGAGTAATGATAAGTCGGAGTTGTAATATTCGGAATTTTCTACCATTCGGAATTATGAAAGTCGGTATTTTGAAATTCGTATTTGTGACTGTTGAAATAAAGTTTTTCGTATTAATGTGTACCCAGGCTAAAAACATTCCTATCGGCATTAAACGTAGTAGTACGTAGTAAACGCGGACATCCTAGTAAAGCAAGACCAGCCCTAATCATTCAATAGAACTTAAATATAAAGATGATTATTATTACAGGTAGTAATAATAATTATCTTTATAATTTAAGTTCTATTATTGTTCCTAAACTTCTACTTATTGTTTCTACACTTAGTTATGTTTATGTTACACAGTGTGCATGTGTTTAGTGCATGTTAAGTAAGCACTTGATTATTTTTTTGTGTACTTAATTATATAAAGATGACTGATTAAATTGGATTTTATTTAGAATAAACGGTGTTCCTAAAAGTAAATTAAGTGATGTTTTCCTTGAAAAAGTTTTATTAAGTTTGTTGAACTATAGAATTGTTAGATAACTATTTTGATAATAGTTATTCATTCAGTTAAACAGTTCTGCAAATATGATTAAACAGTATACTTAATTTGATTTAGTTAGTGTGCATAATTAGTGTGCAAGTCAGTATTTTTGATATAACTTTGAAATATTTTGTTAGTAAAAAGTTGTTAGAAAAAAGTACAAATATAGATTTCAATACATGCCATAATAATATAATATCCTGGGAAATTTACTCGTGGAGACCTATAATTAGTTGAATGAATGTACACGCGACCAGAGGGCTGGCCAATATCTTGGACAGCGCTTAAGCATTGCCATCCAGCGTGGGAATGCGGCCAGCATTCTGGGCACGATGCTCAAAGGCAGCGATACCGAAGTTTTATTCGACGCCCAAAGATAAGACCTGTATATAATAATATGTATATTATGTATATGTATATTTATTTTAATTTAAATATAAGTATATATTTTTAGTACTTAGTTTTACGTTTCCTTAGTTGATATTTTAAGTTTATTAGATAATTTAAATCCTTTGTATTAACATGAAAAAATAAATCTGTTAGAACTCAAAAAAAAAAAAAAAAAAAAAAAAATTAAAAAATTATTATAATTGACCTATTGTTTAATATTCAATAACTTGTTAAGTGCTGTTGGTCATCCAAATAAAATAAAATGAAATGAAATGACATGACATGAAACGAAACGAAACGAAACGAATTAAATCAAATCAAATCAAATCAAATCAAATCAAATCAAATCAAATCAAATCAAATCAAATCAAATCAAATCAAATCAAATCAAATCAAATCAAATCAAATCAAATCAAACCAAACCAAACCAAACCAAACCAAACCAAACCAAACCAAACCAAACCAAACCAAACCAAACCAAACCAAACCAAACCAAACCAAACCAAACCAAACCAAACCAAACCAAACCAAACCAAACCAAACCAAACCAAACCAAACCAAACCAAACCAAACCAAACCAAACCAAACCAAACCAAACCAAACCAAACCAAACCAAACCAAACCAAACCAAACCAAACCAAACCAAACCAAACCAAACCAAACCAAACCAAACCAAACCAAACCAAACCAAACCAAACCAAACCACACCAAATCAAATCAAAAAGAGGAGAGGAGAGAAGAGAAGAGAAGAGATATTATTAAGAGATAATATTAAGAGATAATATTATTAACAAATATAATGTAATATAAACTTAATCAGTAAACTTAGTAAGCTTAATCAGTATCAGCGTAGAGAAGAATAGAATAGAATAGAGAAGAAAAGAGTAGAGTTGAGTAGAGTAGAATGGAGTAGAGTAGAGTAGAGTAGAGAAGAGAAGAGAAGAGGAGAGGAGGGGAGAGGAGAGGAGAGGAGAGGAGAGGAAGATCAACAACTGGGGAGATCTTTGGGGAGTCCTTTGTCTAGCAGTGGACGTCTTTCGGTTTACATGATGATGATAATCATTCAATCTTTTATATTATGTAGATGATTAAAAGAGGCTCGAATCTAGTATTGTAAATAAGGTGCTGCCGTTGGGTCATTAAGGGGATTGGCACACTGCCCTGCACGATGCAGCGTAGTGAGTGAGTGCCTGTTCTAACGTTGCTTACAAGTAATATTAGAACACGCACTCACGCACTACGCTGCATCATGCGGGGCAGTGTGCTAATCGCCTAAACTTAATGCTTTATTTATCTACCTACATATATTGTTGATTTTTTAAATATTTTAAAGATTGAATCATCCTCCATTACTAATAGTTTTATAATTAAACGTAATCTTATCATACTTATGTAAATGGTTACAATTATTAAAAAATGAATAATTTTGTTATCAAATGAAGACGATCATTATTATTGTCCCTAATGGTTTAAGGCCGGGAAACTTAGTGCAATGATAACGATTATGTATTCAACACCATAAAACTAATTTAAATGTATATTTCTTTCTATTGTAACAGTCATTAATGTTTCCACTACATCAACTGTCAGGCCCCCACAAGACGAATCCCATATGGTCTTGGAAATTGATCCGAGAGATTACCAGAGAAGAACTCTCGTCTCTCCGTTAACTATGACTGCCATACTGTGAATGTCAACCGTTTACCAAAGCTGGTGACTACGGAATATCCCTATTCTTGGGACAAGTGCCCCTTTGTGATGTACGACATATTTCGGCTGACATAATAATGGTGTGCACGATTAATGTTCATATAATGCTAGACCAGAGGCAGTACGACGGTTACTTAGTGAAGCGTTTTTTTTCAAAATATTTGAACTAATTAGGGCCCATATTTGTTGTTATTAAGTGTTAATTTGTTTTGTTTTTGTGTTTCTTTTTGTGTTTCTTTTTTTTATCTTTTCTTGCAATAATGTTCACACTAGTTCGTTCATAAATAACTTAAAATATTGCCTATTAGCGAAGACCTGTTATTGGCTTCTTGTCGCTTATTATATATTGTTATCTTTGTTACCATTGTATAG
The DNA here is from genome assembly GCA_951640165.1 of Pseudoips prasinana. Lineage (NCBI taxonomy): Eukaryota > Metazoa > Arthropoda > Insecta > Lepidoptera > Nolidae > Pseudoips > Pseudoips prasinana. The sequence continues at coordinate 16,567,705 of OX621239.1, forward strand.
CTGTTGGTCTTCCAAGAATAAATAAATAAATAAATAAATATGAAAAATACTGATAAATAGCACTGTTAAACTATTGGAATTGCTTGTCCAGAGTTCAAAATTAGTCAATAAGTGTTGACGAAGATTTTACCTGTGGAAGGAATCGCAATCCTATATTATAATGTATGTACAGGGTTTTCCAATAAGAGGCGTTATTTTGATAATCAAAGAAAAATTTTAAAAATGGAAGGTATGCCGATAATAGTGGAAAGTAAAACTTTTAGCACATTTCGTTCAGCTGACATGATGATGACGATGGATATCACTCATATTCGCCTTCAATTTACACACAAAACTTTCAGTTGCCACATAAACTTGATCACATCAAACTTGAACAAAAACTTTATCGCGTTAGGAAACAAGTGTAACAATCTAATTACCAAACTTTTAGATAAAAGTGACATTTATTTTATGTCACTTCAGTTTAGTCCGACACAGATAACAAGGTAACTTGCAATATGAAGCGCAAAGTTTTTAACAAGCCCATCCAGATATGGAGCATATAAAAAAAATAAGTTGCAAAAATACATAGACAACAACTAACTCAACTATAGACATCATCAATCACGAATTAGAGAAAAAAATAGTTCAACTAACTTTGTACTATAGATACATTAAATTCAAAAGTTCCAACGAGACCGATTTATAAGTTTCGAAATTCACAGATGAACCACGGAATCTAATGGAAAAACAATTGATCGTAGGTGAAATACATAGCACGCTGCCGCTGGGGCCGAAAGTTTATAGAATGGCAGGCAATAACTGGAATGTACATCGCGAGCAGGTTCCCACAAGGTGGACCGACGTTCGGAGGTTCACTAGGAAGTATTGTAAAGAATCTTTGCGGGTGGCCTTTATATAGCAGTGTTGTCTTTTGGCTAGCATGATGATGACTATGATCAAAAAGATACTGTACAGATCAATGTGTACCCACTGACGTTGAATTAAGTTGAGTTGTTGGCTGTAACTAACAATAATTATTATTATAATCAACCATTAAATAAAATCCCTATAGATATTTCTTTCGTAAGAAAGATTTTAATAATGTAGTCAATTGTGGAACCTTTGCGTTGTTTAGAACTTTTGATCACAGTGGAAAACATTGTAACTGTAGTTTCGAAGATATATACAAATTTCAATTCATATAGATTCCTTTTATAAAATGACCGATAATCTTATAGTATATGTAGTAGTACCTACTTGATATGTATAGTATATCATAGTATATAGTAGACACTTGATATGAGCATAATCTTGAGTTAGATACTACGTTTCTCCACAATACAAGTTAGTTAATAGGGCAAAATGTAAGGTTCAAGAACAAACTTCCTATTGATATGAGCACGATTATATTATATTTGTCTGAGTTTAATTTACCTATGATATGTATATATTTAGAAATATATACATAGATTTATTAGTTGCCAGTTTTCAATACTACAGTTCTGACACAAAACCCAAGTTATTCATTTCTTTATTCATATCAGAGGATTATGCACAATCATATTTAAATCAATTATTTAGCCATATTTAAACAATATGCTAAAGCAGGCCACATAAAAATTATAATTAAATATTAACGAAGATATTGATACTTAGTCACATAAAATATAGCGTAAACGTAAGTTGTCTGTGCATTTGGCAGACCATTTATCAGCAGATCAAAAATAAATATGAATTTTCGTTGCATGCAGAAGGTATCTACAGTTTTTGATTCTATTTAAAATAATTTTGGCATTATGTATCTGAAAAAGTCAGTGCAAAAAAAAGCTTTACTACCCAAGGTAGATCATTTTGAACAATCTCACTAAGAAATGAAAGTTCTCATCGCATGTGAATGAGTTCTGGAGTTCCTGATATATTTACAGAATAATTATAGTAGATCTCATCTCTGGTAGAATTTATCAAACAAAAATCAATTATGATTTAAATGACCGATTTATTTCGACGTTTCATCAGATCTATATAAAAATAGATCGGATGAAACTAAACTAATTACAATAAAAACAAAACACTGTCTACAGAAAATTTTAAAATTTTAATTAAGAAATAAAGATCTATATATATAAATATATGTAACATAAAAAAGAGCAAATTAAAGCATAACCAATAATTACTCGTAACACTGTAAATACATAGTTAAGCCTCAAAATTGTCTTAAATAATACAAACTGGAATGGGTGTGGAATTCATCAGATTAGTGAGGTAACCTAGTCTAATTTAATTATTTAGTTTGTGTTGGCTTTCTCGTAGACACCACCGTCTAATGAGATAACTGTATCATGTTAAAGGGGTGTAAACTATATACATAAATAATATAATTTACTGTCTAAATACATACATTCGTTTTACTACTCGCTGTGACAGATACACCTATTACTTTATGCAAAGCAAAGTTTCGGAAACAAATAGTAAAGTTTCATTGCATCAAACTATCCTAAACCTTATTTGTGCTATGCAATATTGAAATAGATTAATTGAGTTGATTAATATGTAGTATGACCGTGCGCAGGCCCTCTGCAAGGAGGACCGATGATCTGGAAAGGTTGCGGGAAGCCGCTGGATGCGGGCAACACAAGACCGGCCATTGTGGAGATCTTTGGGGGAGCTTTTGTCCAGCTGTGAACGTCTTTTGGTTGTTATGATGAATATGCAGGATGACTGTTTAGAAAACATATAGGTAAATGATTTCAACGACCTATTCTTCATGACAACCGATTAGTAAAAAATGTATTTACATGTAGGTATGTATGTACGAACATTATAAAATGTTTAAAATTTATATGGGAAATCACAGAAAGTCTCGCTTATAACAATGGACAGTAAGCAGAAATCCATTGCAAATTGTGGAATGACTTAGATGTAGTTTCTATGTGTACAGGTATTGCCTGAAGGGACATTTAAACGAATGTACTTATCATATTAATGAAAACAAACGAATACTCATTGTTATCTTGTTTGTAATATCCCTAGTACTGAGTACCAGCAAGTACACATACAACAGTGAGAAATTTAAAATATTGATAACTACCAATAAAGACGTTTATTCCTGATAGTTTCAAAACGCCTACTCAAAAACATAAGACAATCACTTGATAAAATGCTAGTGCCTGCCCGCAATTAACTGCACGTGTGGCGCAGCGGCTAGGACAGTCTAAGAAGTTGCCGCTTTGTGTCGCGGGTTCGAGTCTCGCGCCGGACAACTATTTGTGTGACACATTAATAGTTATTCTGTGTCTGGATGTAATTTGTGTTCGTCTATTATATGTTTGTATAGTACGCCGTGACCCAGGGATTAGATTGCCTAGTGCGGGAACTGACTTATAAAAAAAATAGAAGGACAATTAAATGATTCGCCTTGAATAATCTATATAAATATACCTATATATTGCTTTTGCGTAATGGTTACTAAGAAAAGGATGATTTAGAATTAAGCAACACCGTGATTCAGGAATAGATGTTAAATGCACAACGACAACTATCGAATATGGAGTTCAACTATCAAATTAGTTTTTCAAGTCATTGAATAGCGTTATTTTTAATATTATAGCGTTATCTATATAAATAAAAAGAGAAGTCCTGACTGATTGACTGACTCATCAACGAACAGCCCAGACCCTTGGACCTAGAAAGCTGAAATTTTGCACAGATATTTAATTTATAATGTAGACAAGGAATAAGGAAGGATTTTTTGAAATTCAACCCCTAAGGGGGTAAAACGGGGGTGCAAAGTTAGTATGAAACTTGAAGACTTGAAGTTAAACCCATGAACATTGGTATTTGGCCTTTCAGTTAAAAATAAAATATATATATATATCAGGATTTTTGAAAATTTCCCCCCAAAGGGCATAAAATAGGGGATTAAAGTTTGTATAAAAAATGCGATATTTTTGAAGTTAAACGCATGAAAATGAGTATTTTCTTTTAAAAATATATTTCAGGATGTTTGGAAATTCCACCCCCAAGGGCGTAAAATAGGTGATGTAAGTTTATACTGACTGACTGACATATCAATGACCTAAACGGCTGGAGTTAGAGACATGATATTTTGACAGTAGCTACCTTTTATGACGCAGGCATCCACTGAAGAAGGGTTTTTGAAAATACGGGTTTTTAATAATAATATATAAGGGTGAAAAATAAGGGATGAATTTTTTTATGAAAATCCTTCATTTTGATGTTAAAGGCTTTGGTATATGGCCTTCTAGTTAATAATTAAAATATGTATTTCAGGATTTTTGAAAATTCCACCCCCAAGCGCGCAAAATTCGGGATTTAAGTTTGTATGAAAAATGTGACAACAAGTTTTAAGTTAAACGCATGAAAACTGGTATTTAGCATTTCAGTTAAAAATTAAAAATATATGTTTCAGGATTTCCGAGAATTCCACCCTTAAGGGTGACAAATAGGGGATGTAAGTTTGTATGAAAAATGTGACTTTATTTAAGGTAAACGCATGAAAATTAGTATATGGCCTTTCATTTAAAAATTAAAAATATGTGTTGTCGTCTAAGTAAAGATTTAGCGTTTTATAAGATTTGTAACTAATTTTTTTTTTGGTAACTTATAACAATTTAAAAAAACGACATTTTAATCAAATTGGGATAAAAAAAGAATTTGCCACCAAAAATTTGAGTTAGCGTAGTATAAATTGTTCGTGTCGAGATGATCGCACCCAAAAAATATCATCTTAATTTTACTGATCAACAAGTTCACAATTTTGTAACTAGATGGCGTTTATATCATTTCAGATCGCAGAACTTATTCGGAATATCGGTTAAAATAAATAAATGCTTGTAATAAAAGGTAGTCCTTCTGGACTACCTAATTTTTTGTTATTGGGTGAAATTTAGGCGATCATCTATTGATTCAGTTTTCTGAATCAATAGATGATCGCCTAAATCTCACCCAAAAAATATGCACACATGTTAATTTTACCGCTTTACAAGTTTATATTTTTGTTAGTAGATGGCGTAATCATTATTTTAGATTGCGCTATGGTTTCGTTCACAAAATGTGATATTAGACCTATCAATGCCGTGGTCGCAACCTAATCTAATGGGAGTTACCTTTGTGATTAATGCATCGTTGATTATTATTTTACTCTATTTGACTTACTGACTTTACTTAAGGACGATTGATATGTATCAATTGTAAGTATTCATTCGTCCTATATCGATATTACCTCAATTGATATGTATCAATTGTAAGTATTCATTCGTCCTATATCGATATTACCTTTCCTCTCCAAAGTCCTTGAACGGCTTGTTCACAATCAAATCAGTAGTTTCCTCTCATCTAATAACCTCCTTAATCCTTTTCAGTCTGGTTTTCGCCCTGGACATAGTACTACCTCAGCCTTGGTCCATATTACGGATGATATTAGAACTGGCATGGAACACGGTAATCTAACGGTGCTTGCATTATTAGACTTTAGTAATGCTTTCAATACTGTAGACTTCGACGTGTTGCTGGGAATTTTACGTACTCTTAATGTATCTCCAACGGTCATTGGCTGGTTTCATAGTTACCTGTCTGGTCGCCGGCAACGTATACGTATTGATAACTCTGTCTCTTCTTGGTGCAATACGAATGCCGGCGTGCCGCAGGGTGGAGTTTTGTCTCCTTTACTCTTCGCAATTTTCATAAATTCTATCTCAGATCGACTTCTTTCCTCCTACCACCTTTATGTAGATGACCTACAGATATACTCACAGGCCCCGCTTAATAGGCTCTCGGATGCTATTAGTATCATTAATAAAGATTTTATTAGTATTAATCAATGGAGTCGTTCGTACGGTTTACAAGTTAACCCCTTTAAGACTCAGGTAATTATTGTTGGAAGCTCAAGGATGATGGCAAAGATTTCTTGTTCTCAACTACCTCAAGTTATCTTTGACGGGAGTATATTGGAAATAAACCGAGTTGTTAAAAATTTGGGTGTCTATTTTGATAACTGTCTCTCATGTGGGGTCCGCAGCTGCAGAATACTAGTCGTAAACTTTATGCGTCAGTGGGATCTTTGCGAAGATTTCAAAACTTTCTGCCTATTCCCACCAAAATTGCGCTTGCCCAGTCCCTTCTTCTTTCGATACTAGATTATGCAGATGTCAGCTATCTTGATCTTACTGAAGCCCAACTGGATAAACTTGAGCGTCTCCAGAATGTCTGCATAAGATTTGTATTTGGTCTTCGCAAATACGATCATGTCTCTGAATTTCGCAAAAAACTCAAGTGGCTACCTATACGACTTCGCCGGAATGCTCATATTCTGTCATTTCTATACAGTATTCTGTTTACTCCTTCCACTCCCTCTTATCTGAAAGATCGTTTTTCTTTCCTACATGAATCACATTCGAAAGCCTTGAGATCCACTAACAATCAGCGGTTAAAAATACCGACGCACTCCACAAAGTTTCTCGATAACGCATTTGTTGTACAAGGTGCTCGTTTGTGGAATGCGTTGCCATTGTTTATTAGGCGTGCACAATCATTAAATACATTCAAAAGACTTGTTAATGATCACTATTTGAATACTTCATAGTTCACATAATGACACGTATTATTATTATGAATGTACATATAATTAGTAAGTAGGTATAAATAGTTTTAAGTATGGTACAAATAGTACCTTATAATAAGTACTTTGTACACTTGCAACTGCCCCATCTCTGTAACTCCTTTCTCCTTTCACTACCTAGGTTGCCTTGAAGAGATCACACTTAGTGATAAGGCCGCCAATTGTACTATAATAATTTGTATGTTGTCGCTTTTGTATTATTTCTTAAGGTGTACAATAAAGAGTTTATCTATCTATCTATCTATCATTGATTTTTTTTTGGTTGATGGTATCGGGTCATTTTTTTAAATAACAGTAGTAAAGTAGTCTTTAGTTTATTTCTTAGCTAGGTTATTTATAGGTTAGATTTTCATAAATTATTGCATATTTCTTTTAAAAATTATATTTTTTAGATTAACCTAGAAGTAAGTTACATTGGTCATCATTCAAAATTGTCGCGGACAAAGTCGCGGGCACCAGCTAGTTTCTAATATATCTTCATTGTGTGAAACTATTGTGATGAAACTAAATCTAAGTAGATCAGTACTATACTACAAGCTATGTACCATTTTTACGTATAAAAGTTATTTACATTGGTTTGTACTTTTTACGTGCGCCAGCACATCAAGCTATGCCAATCTGTCAAATTTCCCCAATTGAAAGTGAACCTTATCTTTTATGATAAAGTTGAAAATCTATTAAGAATCTTTATATGTTATATACAAGGTTACTTCTAAAACACCAACAACCTCGAATAACTAACACAATAAGCAATAACTTTTGACATAATTCAATACATAAAAAATGATTTTAAACAGACGTCTGGCGACTAGAGAAACGGGCCAAGTTGAAAGGCGCTAACGCTGCACCCTTTACCCGCGCTCTCTTAGAAGAAAAAGAACATGTGATTGAAATTTTGAAAATTTTAATAAATATTACTTATCATAGAAAGTCAAAGATGATTAGCATGTTCTTATGGGATATTTTTGCTCAACATTAAATTTTTTTTTTGGTCCCGGGTATGACCTTAAACTGCCTCTATCGGGGGCTCGAGAATCTTAGGATTCATCAGAGGCCTACGATAGCATAGTTACTATCAGTACAGGATAGTAACTTAGAGCGGCGGCGGAAGAGTAGGCATAATTATGCATACCAACGGTGGCGCTCACAGGCCGAGTTAGCTGGCTTACTGTACGCTCACCGAGAGGCAGGGGACGAGCACAAGTTAGCTATTTAGTCCGAGGGAGCATACCTGAAACAAAACCCCGATCCAAAGTGTTATCCGACCCGTGCTGAGGGATCCTTGGCCAGAGGGTATTCTGGTCGATAACGGAGGGTGTCTATGTTGGCGATCATAGGACACAGCATGGATCCGCCTTACCCCCGTATAGGGCTCTGCGAGGATTCCCACGAGTATTAGGGACCGTTTAGTCCCTAATACTCGTGGGAACGCAATGGTTACAATTACTTTAAATCCTTTAAATGGCGGCGACGTGGTCCGCCACCCGTCACGTCTCGTTTCCAAGAGAGGCGAAAAGTGGTCGACGGAGAGCCGTTTTGCTACGTTGAATGTTAGAGGAGGAATAGAAGATAAGATGGACAAAGTATGTCAGCTGATGAGTGAAAAGCGGATCGATGTGTTGTGTGTGAATGAGATGAAGCGGAAAGGGTGTGATACTACAAAACACGGACTATACACGGCGTATTGGTCTGGAGTACCGACACGTAAAATAAATGCAGTGGAAATGAGAGCTCTGAGAAGTATGTGTGGTGTGACTTTGAGAGACAGAATTCGAAATACTGATATAAGAGAGCGTTGTGGTGTGAAAGAGGATGTAGTCACAAAGATTGAAAAAGGCATGCTGAGATGGTTTGGCCATTTAGAAAGGATGAATGAAAGAAGATTGACAAAAGAAGTATACCTGGCCTGTGTGAATGGGACAACCGGAAGGGGAAGACCACGTTGAACATTCTCTGACCAAATTGGAGATGTTCTCAAGAAAGGGCAGGTCAGAAGTACCCTAAACCGGCGAGCATGTATGAAGAATATAATGACAGTAATCGAGGCAAAAGAAGTATGCAAAGATCGTGACAAATGGAAATCCATTGTCTCTGCCTACCCCTCTGGGAAACAGGCGTGAGTCTATGTATGTGTATGTATGTATTACATTTTTTACGTTATTATAAATGCAAATTGTTAAGGGCATAAAATAGTTACAACAATACTTAACTCTATAACAGGGAACCAAGCCAACTTGAGGACAAATATTCCAGCTGGCTAGCTATAACCATAACTTTCAGGTTCCTTACTGATAAATATTACTATGGCCGAATTTATCTACGGGAATTTGTATGTTCCATTCAGGACGCTATCTGTAAAGATGAGAATGAAAAATCTAGTGAAAAAATAAAAACATTATTGAATTTGGAACGAGATTTCATATCAATGTTAAGACATTAACTTAACATTAAAATGGAATCTCGTTCCAATTTAACTTCGTATCGAAAAAATCGACTTGAAGATAATACGAAATTTCCCTCGGGGACCCGTTCCTCCCTATACATCGTTTCATATTTCAGTATGGTAATAGGAAAATATGTATTCTTTTAGATTTACAGGGTTCTTACAATACTTAGACTATAAAAAATATCAATGTATTCAAGTTTCATTTTAGTTTTTAGGTTTTCAAGGGAGTTTTAAACGTATTCTTGACAATAACTTAATACAAGCTAGCTAAATATCACTACTATTATAAAATAAACTAGCTGTGCCCGCGACTTCGTTCGCGTGGATGTCGGAACTTAACAATGTATTTTTTTGTGTAAAGCGCTGTGGGAAGATACCCATACAATTTTTTTTTATTTAATTTATTGCTTCTTTAATTTACCTGTGGAACCATCTGGAGCGTACACAAAAACGTTATTGAGGTTGTTTACGCGTGAAAGAGCTACGTATAGTTGACCATGGGAAAAGCATCCAATACCTAGGTCCACCCCCGCAACGGATAATGTCTGGCCCTGAGCTTTATTAATCGTCATGGCATAACAGAGACTGACTGGGAATTGCACTGGTTTGAAAGATTTAGGAATTATAGGTATCCTTGGAATAAAAACAATAACACCGACGCCGCAACCTGTTAATATTTCAGCTTCGATAATGTTTTGCTGCAGATTTGTGACTTTGAGCTGAGTGCCGTTACAAAGTTTGGGAGAACATACATTTCTGAGGAGAATTATTGGTATACCGATTTTTAAAACTATTTTGTAGGATGGAAATCCGGGTGTGCTGAGGGAATCCAAAAATTCTACCGGGTAGTGCGTGGCGTCATCTTCTTCCATAACTGTATTTATTGAGCTATATTCTCTACTATTCCCGGACAAATGAATCAATATTTTGAAATTAATTGTCGCAGCTTGGTCATTGCGGGGCGTCAAAATAGCTCGCTGACATACCCAAAGACTGGCTTGATTTCCCATGTTTGTAGTATCTCCGTACACAGAAGAAATTAGCTCCTGCTGTGATGTAACGTAAGAATCTGTTCTTACGTTACATCACAGCAGGAGCTATCAAAATAGCAATCAAAATAACTTTTCCATCTTCTTGTAGGGGGTATGTGCCATCGCCTATTTTTAACAATAAATTGGAAAACTTCTGTGCATTTTCGCAGCCTCTGACTGATCGGGTTCCCTCCTATACTTATAACTATCTCTTGAATAGCCAATAAGGACCTGTTGTGACAAATTTCACGTACCCTGTCAAGAATTCCTCGATCAGTATTTAGTTGTACATGTCTCATAAAATCTTCAGCGTACTTGTCATGGTACTTTTGCCATAACTGTTTAGCATTCGATAACGCACAAAAGGTCAATAAGATGGCAAACAAATGTCGCAAGCGATGTGGACTATCGCTCACGCATGCTTCCGCTAGAGCGTCATCCCAATGCTGATCTCCATCTAATAAATGGCGTGCTCGGCAAGCGGCCTGGTATGTGGGATGTTCAATATCATCCACTTTACCGAGCTCAGCAAAGGACGTAGGTCCTCGCACTACATGGACCAGACTGTGGGATGAACTCACACGTGAGCACGCCGGGTGAACCTGCCCGCCTTCCTCTAGTCAATTCCAGCTAACTTGAGAGTTTGACTTTGCGATTTGTTGATGGTTATCGCGATACACACTTTTATAGGGAACTACGTATTTTAAACTGAAAAGGGAGATCATTTGGCACTAATGGAATACGTGACACGAACACTGTTTCTCCCTGGGCGCATCCAGGCATAATAGTAGCCTCTATAACACGATGCAAAGTTTTGACTTGAAGCCTAGTGCCGTTGCAAAGTTTAGGTGGATTCAAATTCCTCAGAACCTTTACAGGTATACCCACACGCAACATACATGCCCTATTATACGCCCTTAGGGGTGAAAATTCCTAAAATCCTGAAATACGTATTTTTTATTTTTAACGGAAAGGCCAAATATCAATTTTCATGCTTTTCACTTAAAAAATTACACACTTTTCATACAATGATGAAATAATGAAATTTATTCAGCACTTGGGTATTAACATACACTTGTACTTGTCAAGTTCATAATGCAGTACATAAACATAGTCGAATACAGTATAAAAAATACAAAAATATTATTAGTCAAAAAAAAAAAATCTATTATTTTGAAATTTAGCTGTATACAATATTAAAATTATAGAATTGAAGGCAATGAGCATTTGGCTAGCGCAGAAGGCTCTTAACCAGTAGCTTAAATTAAACTATTAATATCCGAGGCCACCCTTTTGAGGTTCGGGCCACAGCTCAGGGGGCCGCTGAAGCAAAAGGACAGAATTCTAAGAGAGGGTGTGATCAGTTGCACGGGATCACGGATGACGTGTTATGAGGCCAAAGCGAACCTCGCCGCTGAGGAGCCTACCCTAGCTAACCTGCGGCTTTCTCTAGCTACCTAGGTGGACGACCCTGAGAAGAAAGCCACAAAGAAACTCCAGGCTTGCTTTTTTCGTCTTCTTTTGCTTTTTGTTTTCGTTCTTTTTTTTAAATCATGTATTTTCTTACATTACAACTTACATCTCCTATTTTACGCCCTTATTAAATTATAAAACAAATCCAACCTTGTATATAATTAAATTTGCCCAAAGAAAACAGAATATTTTAGTAACCAATTTTGGACAACGACATACTTCTAGCCAACCAAGACCTTATTTCGAAACAATTCGGAACATTCAAAGCCCTACGTAACTCATGCAATTAGCAAACACGGGCAAATCTTAACACCGCGAGTCAAAAGCGATGCACAACGACATCTATCGAAATAAAAGTCAACTATCAAGCACAACGACATCTATAACAAATCCAACCTTCTACGTAATTCAATTTGCCCAAAGAAAACAGATTTTTTAATAACCAATTTTGGACAACGACATACTTCTAGGCAACCAAGACCTTATTTCGAAACAATTCAGAACATTCTCATGCATTCGCATGCATTCAGTAACTCATGCAATCAGCAAACACGGGCAAATCTTAACACCGCGAGTCAAAAAAAATGCACAACGACATCTATCGAAATAAAAATCAACTATCAACCTAGATCATTCAGAAAAGAGATGTCATAATTTGTACAATGACATCTATCGGACTGTTAGGTAGATAAACATTAGTTCATCTTGAAGTTACGAAATGTGTGTTATTTTTCTTCATGATTACTTTAAAATCTAATATCTTTTGATAGACTGAACCGATTGCAATGGAACAAAAACTAAATGTTACCTCAAGTTACGCTCAATCGTTGTGTATAAAAGTTATCTACATTGCTTTCGTATATTTTACGTGATACCCGAACATATAAACAGACAAACAGACAAAAATTCTAAAAATGCTGGAAATGGGTTCTATTGGTTGTCCTTTAATACCCTGGCATTTTTTTTTGGATTTTCTTTTGATGTACAAAAATGATTTTTCTACAGATTTATTATATGTATAGATTGTATAAATGTTTTAACATTCCGTGTACCTAAATATCTGTAAACTAGAAATAATAACTGTATTAGTACAAACATGTTCTGACTATTTACAAGCGCTTTTTTAAAGTCTACGTGAATAAAATCCTTTTTTATTTCATTTTATTTTATTTGCGTGTATGACGGGCCTGTTGGCGTGGTTGGCGAATGCTTGCTTTGCTGTATATCAGTTATCAGGTTTCCATAGTACAAGTTTTGCTTAGTTTGGGAGATAGTCGTGTGTAAAAATTTAAATTTAAATTTTCCTAGAATATTATTATATATTATTATTATGACTATTTTTTTACATGACGTTTCAATATTAAAAACTTTGAAATTAAGTATAAACTTTATACTTTAGGTATACAAGAACAGTTGTTTATTACATAGGTATGTATAATATAAATATTTATAAGTAACATCAACTCTTAAATGCCCGCAACGCACTGGCGGCCCCTCTGGTGTTGCGAGTGACCAAGATAATTTACCATCTTGTGAAATCAGGTGAATTGTTTGCCAGCTTGCATAGCAGTGAAACCAAAGAAAGATATACTTCACACAGTTGTTATGATTTCCAAATAATTGGTAACATTTTTGGTGATTTGTTTACTTAAAAAGGTATGATTTTGCTTTGTATTTAATTTTATATTTATTAAAAGGATATAAGAGGTGAATGAGCGGAATGGCCGATGCATTCAGTTCATTCCCGTTCATGACATTTGGAATAACGGCCTAGTTCGACAGTTCTTACCGAGCGCTCGAACCGAAAGGTTGTCCACAAGTGTTATATTATGTTATGTGTATATCGATTTATTATAATACAGAAGTGAATTAATTTAGTTAATGTTTACTAAGTGTTGTAATGGTGCAATCCTGAAGAATTAAATATACGTCTATTGCTGCTGAACAACGTGTTTTCTTATCACAGTACACAAGCAACCTTTTTAGAGACCAAACAAGAACAAAAGAACATATGTTACGTAAGAAGGCTGTTACAGTTGTGTCCACACTAGTTAGACCTAATAGTAAAAACTAACCAACGGAATTTGTTGCTTGTAAACATAATTTGCACAGTAACGTTTCAACTTAGTAAAAAGGTTTTTGGAACGACTCAGCGTAGGGAGTTATAAGCTTTTTAGGCTATACTAATACTACTGTACAATTAAGTGCACAAATATGTACACAGTTCTGATAATTTGTCTACTTTATTTTAAATATTTAAGAGTGCATATCTATGTGAAAGCTTTACAGTGTTGAAACTAACTGGTTTTAATCAGTAAATCAATTTATCATTTAAAAGAGAAATATAAGCTAGATTAACTACAATACCTCAATACTATAACTAAGTTATAGGGCGACTGGTTTTATGTTTTTAACTTCTACTGTACTATAATCCTGTAAGTCTAAGCCTTCTACATAATTTTATACTTATTCTTGACCTCTTTTCTCCAGTTGGAGTCTATAAATCATATTTTACTATGGTCTCCACAGTTTTAATCTATTCATCAACAAGTGAAAAAATCCAACACCAATTGTACAGCTATCTATTCCAATCTGTCAAATTTCCCCAATTGAAAGTGAACCTTATGATTTTGTGAAAATGTTGAAAATCTATAACATAAATTTGACAGATTGGGGAAGCTGGAGTCTGTACTAATTTTAGTTTCTCTATGTTACTAGTTTTATCTAATCATATATTTAATCGTCGGGCATAATTTTAACCAGCACTATAAATAAAACCAACTAATCCAGGGTAAACCAATCTAGGGTAGGCATACTGCCTTTAAGGTAAGAGTGACACAGGGCTAACTTTTTACATGACACTTACAGTTGGCCCAGGAGGAAGCTTTCACTGATTTACCGCACGATAGAGGTGATGGGGGCACAAGCCATCTACTAAGTAAACAAGTTTGCCCTCGCCAGAGAGCACTCCTTTTGAGGATTACGACGACTCAATTTGGTTGCTAACATCGAGATGCATGAGAGGGTCGGTATTCGAGGACGATCATCGAATTCAGCATTAAAGAGGTATTTCATCGTTACGAATGCAAATTATGGTCATGTAGGCCGCTGGTATATAGTTATCTATCAAATTCAATTCCAGTGCCTATTACCCTTTTTTATTTAAAAAGACAACGCCCGCAGTAGCAAATGAAATCGCTGTGTCGCGGGTTACTTTACAAACATATAAGACACAAATTACATCCAGACTCAGAACAACTATTTATGGGTGACTCAAATAGTTGTCCGGCGCGAGACTCGAACCCGCGACACGAAGCGGCGAGGGGACTGTCACAGCCGTTGCGTCACACGTGCAGTCAATCATCCCTTACGGAGAATCTATATACTATCTGTGTCTTGGACTTTCCTCACACACAGAATTGATGAGCATATGATTCGAACCATCTATACCATACTCAAAAAGTGCAAACTGGTCACCTTCTTTATTTTTGTTGTGGCTATTTTCATCACCCTAATTTAAAGCGATTTTTTTCGGCTGATATGATGATGATGATGAATTTAAGGCAACTTCGTAATTTTATTTTGGAAACATTATCTATACGATTATGCATTGCTTTTGGAGCAATCAAAATAATCTTTGTAGTTCCATAGTTTTATTTTTAACCATAAAACGGGCAAATAGGTTTTTTGCAACGGAGCTTTTGATGTTGTCTCCGTAGCTAATGGACATTTACAATTTCGGGGGCATTAATTAATCAAGAATAAGCCGACTGTGGAGTCCGGCTGCCCTTTAAGAAATAAAACCCTATTTCCTTTATATCGCCTTTGGCCCTCACACACAAGGCAAATACAAAAAAAATATTCTTGGCGTTAAATTTACACGTAATAATCAGATGGATTAATAAATTTTAATATTAAACATAGCGATATACCATAGCAATATACACTTGTTTCTTTAAAAGTATTATATAGTATCCTTTAATACAACAAGGAATATGGCATCAAAATAAATTTAGATCTATAACATATTAGAGAAACAAACCGAAATTGTTTCTTTTGTGAAAACTAAAACTCATATAGAAAACAAATGTCTAATACGTACAGACACCAAAACATTCAGGTAACCCAATCTGTCAAATTTCTTTTATTGATTTTCAACTTTATCACATAAGCATAAGAGTCATTTTCAATTGGGCAAAATTGACAGATGGGGGTAGCTTGATGTGCTGGCGTCTGTACATATTATACGTTGCATACAGTATAGTAACATTTAAAAAAATCTCATCTAACCAGAGCGATTGGAGCTTTCCAATCACTCCAATCACAGTCGGAATTTAAGTTTAATAAAATATTGGCCTCATAGTTTCAGTTTGACTGTCTAACCCAAGCATTGCCAGGTCATCGTAGTATGCAAGTTTGATGGACATGACGTCGAGCTGACAAAGCCAGGCTGAGAGCCAGCTGAGCATTTTATCCAAAAGGTAACATGGACTCTCCCTCTATGACCTGCAGAATGTCCTTCTATCTGAGACGAAAGTAACACAATCCCACAATCAGCTTTGCGAAGTGTGCTACTGTGGACTGAATGCTGAAAACTTATCGCTGTTGGAAATAAAATGGCAAAACTATATCATCAAGTGCAGTCTACATTTTTTCCATAGTGTAAACCTTTTATAGGTCTCTGCAGTTTGGGGAGAAGAAAGGGAATGTGGAAGTAATCAAAGGCTACACAATAGAAACACCGCGGTAGCCTAACCTATGACTTAAGTGATAGTTTTGGGAATCGAAAAAATTTCCATCGGGAACCACCGATATTGCGCTTTACTATTAAGAGCTTTTTTCTTCCCGGGGCGTACTAAGCCAACTGTACACATTAGGTTTAAAAAATAGTCTAAACTAAGTATCCTTCCAATAAGCCAAATTCAATCAAAGCTATTTACCACAGGAGAAATCACGTAATATAAATAAAAGACAAAAGAACACAGTCGATTTGATAACCTCCTTATTTTTAGTCGGTTAAAAGAAATATAGGCAAGTAACACACTTTGAGGCTGTGATCCAATTATTGTCATGCGAGTGTACAGACCTAATAACATCGGAAACTTTGCTAACAAATAAGGGTAAACTTTAGTTATGATGTTACAGAGTTTGGAGGTCAATGGCAAAAAATAAGCCTACTTAGTAACGGAAGTGCGCGGTTCGTGAAAATTTTAGCTAAAGATTTTATCCCATTACCAAAAGAAAGCTTGTGATTTTGACTGTTATAAACAATAATAAATTAAATGAAATAATAAATTGAGAGGATCTGCTAGTTCCACCTGTTACATACTGATTGTAGTTATAGTATGCATACACGCATGTGTATAATTCAAAGACACAAAGAGAGTAAAAAGTGACATTGAGGGGACATAACGATTTTTCTTACGTGACGATTTCTACCAGTTAACTCATATCGCAAGGCACCTTCTAAGAAACAAGACTTAAAAATGGCAATAAGCTTTGTTCCAGTAGTACTTCATACTCCACTAAATGGCCGACAATGTTTCACAGCAAAACACGGTACAACTGCGGGCTAGAAACAAAAGGAGTGCTTTTAGTCCTAATGGACATATGAAAGCTTACTTGAGAGCCTTGCTCTAAAGTAAGATATTTTCTCAGAGTATGAGTGGAACGGATTATATTTAACTCGTTTCTCGAGACGTAGGAAATGTTGTTAGCATTGTAAATGGGTGCACTTCGTACGTTTTATTTTGAAGTAATAAGGCGTGGGCATATACCGTGGCGAAAAGCTGCTATTCCCTAACGAGTACGTATTGTTTTAAATATATTATACATACATTATATTTATTTTTAAATGTACTTTAATTTCAAATTAAGTAGTATATATTAATCTGTATATTTAGAATATAGGATAACTTAATTAATATTTGTTAAGACAAATCTGCAGTTTGCGGACACAAAGAATACTTCTCTTTCTCCCATAGCAATTTATGGATCACTCAAGTTTTAACAGTGACTTGTGCGGCTGTGTGTTCTAACCCACAGCACGTAAGCGCTGTGCAATTAACATCATAAATAAAATGATAAAATCTGAGTCGACGAATTTAGGTAATTTTATTTAATATCACTTAATTATAGTGCGTTCAAAATTCTACCTTAGATCACGGAAATTAAGATCCATGAGGTAATTTCCCGTGGGTGTCGTAAAATGCGACTAGGGGATTAAGCAGGTAGTCGGGCAGCAGTGCCACCTCTGTAATATAGCTACCACCTAACTGCGGTCATCAACTCGCATGCCAAGCGCGGTGACTACGGCAAAGCCCTCCAAATGGCAACGTTATAGTAACCTTTGGGGGGGCCTAATTCCAGCAGTGGACGATATCAGGCTGATGATGTGAGGTAATTTACTGACCTGCATATTACGTACAGTCAGCACCAAAAGTCGATGAACAGAATGTATATTTAACAGTACAGTTACGGCGTCAAATCAGGGTAATCTAATGATATATTTAATGGACGTGCTGGCGTCTGTACAGACTTTTTATCCATTAAATATTATCATTAGATTACCCTGATTTGACGCCGTAACTGTACTGTTAAATATACATTCTGTTCATCGACTTTTGGTGCTGACTGTACGTCTTTGTAATCAAAGGCGTCATTTAAACAATCAAAACAATCTTAAGGCGACGTATTGGTATACATAAATAAGTGGCGGAGGGACAGTAAGCGGCGGTGCCGATAGACTGAAAACAAATCAGCGCG
Organism: Pseudoips prasinana; assembly: GCA_951640165.1. Lineage (NCBI taxonomy): Eukaryota > Metazoa > Arthropoda > Insecta > Lepidoptera > Nolidae > Pseudoips > Pseudoips prasinana. The sequence goes on from OX621239.1 coordinate 16,586,039, forward strand.
CGATCAAATCTTGTCAAAGGAAATCGTGACAAAACAGTTTTATTACAGAATTTATAAAGCCCTGTAAACAAATTTAAGCATGCTTTTAGATTTATCTAAAATTGGGACGTATAATCGTCCTCAGTACCACGTAAAATAAAATGAGAACAATTTTAAGCAGCTATTTATATTTTTTCTAGTGGTTGTAAAAATAACGATTAATAAATAATAACTTGCGATATAATCGCAGGTTACATGCCATCTGTGCATTTATTTATATTTTGACCTCGCCTATATATACTTATATACCTACACAGTGTGCATTACTATCAGTTTGTATAAGTTTATAACGTTGATAATATATTATATTTTTTATGTACCTATGTTGTGTTAACGTCAACGTTTATTTTATTTGCTTTATTTTGATTGATTTATGTACATTATTGTTGTCCGTGCGTCACTATACCTGGGTTGCCAACTGAAAACCAGCGCTAGGTGTATCCCACTTAGCTGATGCTGAGGTGGTGACCCTTTCGGCAGAACATGCAAGACACACCTGCCTTACCTTCTTTCTTTTCCTTTTCTCTGTATTGATGTTGCTTTTTTAATTTATTGTATTTCTTGTGTGTTGTGCTGAATAAATGTTTTCATTTCATTTCATCTGATCCCACTTGGCGGCGCCCATACTATGGCAACCAGACAAGTGAAGTACATACTTATATATTTCTTAATACACCATCATCGTCATATCAGCCGAAATACCACTGCTGGACAAAGGCCTACCCCAAGGATCTCCACAATAGCCGGTCCTGCGCTGCCCGCATCCAGCGGCTTCCCGCGACCCGCACAAGATCGTCGGTCCACTGTGTCCAGTGTTTTTTTCTAAATACATACATAAAGATTATAGGCGAATTCAACCCAGGTACAGAACAAATAATTGTGCTCATTACACAACAATTTGTCCTGGGTGGGTTTGAACCCACGACTCCTGATTATCACCTGTTAGTGTCACTAACCAGTAGACCAACAAGCCAGTAAAAAAATGTGACTTTTCTTCGAGTTCTTTTACGCGTAATATGTACTATAAACATGCGAACATGTTTTAAAACTCATTTTTTATTCCAGCTGTTGTAGCCTAGGGCTGACGCAGTACAAATTGCCTCTACGCGAAGTTCCGTTCAGCGTTATTGAAAAACTTCTGAACATCTCAAGGTCTTGAATTTTTACGGAGCTCGAATCTGTTATAACAATAAGATTGAGTTTGAAGATACTAGTGAAATTTTAAACAAATGTTATGCATCTGCATTGTTTTATATTTTCTAATCTTTGCCAAGAAAGGAGAACGGGCGGAAGTGGTCCAAATGGCGTCGGCTGATGAAACCTAGTCTATATAATAGTTCGTGAATGTAGGATATTTATTTACTATGGACACCATAAAATCGGCCCACGGAGAAAAAAGTTATACAGTTCAGAAAGTATCTATCTATTATAGACAAATAATTGAAAAAGCTGCCTTTTGTTCGGTCAAAACTTATTTGCCGAGTACTGAGTACTCGCACTTACTCCCCGCCGCCCGTATGCACCCGCTACCCCTCGGGGTGGCGGGGGGTGATGCTCCTGCGCCGTGCGAATTGTTCACAGGTCAGTGAGTCATTCGCTATTATTCAGCAAGGACATCGTTTGGTTTCTTTATTTTGTTCGTACCGGCTTTCTTTTTGGACATATTTTGATTTACTTACTCGATTACTTTGGCGCGTTTAAGCGGACTTGTGATATTGCTTTTGGATTTGGCTTTCAAGATGTTGCCTAGTGCTGGCATTGTGTGTTTAGTGTGTAATCGTTCAGTGTTACGAAGAGAAAGGCAAAATGTTACCCGACATCTTTTCGAGTCAAACCCAGCAATAAATAGCTCTTCCATAATAACCAGCTCTTTAAATAACTCTGTCACGGTAACTATAGAAAATGCTAACCAGTTTGATATTATCTATTGCACCAACAATCAACAGCAATATGGCTTAAAAGGTACATGCCTGTCGCGGTGCAATTGATGCGAGTATATGTGCTGAGATGGCTGGGTTTGACTCGAAAAGATTTCGGGTAACATTTTGCCTTTATCTTCGTAACACTGAACGATTACACACTAAACACACAATGCCAGCCCTAGGCAACATATTATTCGTCTATAATAGGTAGATACTTTCTGAACTGTATAACTTTTTTCTCCGTGGGCCGATTTTATGGTGTCCATAGTAAAAAAATATCCTACATTCACGAACTATTATATAGACTAGGTTTCATCAGCCGACGCCACTTGGACCAAAGTCCATACTAAAATGTCCGATCTCCTTTATTTCCTATCAGGAAATTCGCACCATCCTTATTCGAATTCGAACAATCATCTAATGTCATTCGTCATTTTGGCACTAAGAATTTTATCTTTATCTTGTACCTATCCTTTGACTTTGTTCTAGTATTAACTACAACAATCTCGAAATGTTACAAAAGCCATCAAAAACCTTTGCTGGTACTGGGGATCGATATATTCTTAATATCGCCCCTCAGTAGCAAAGCAACGCTGCTAATCCAGTCTTCCCAAGACTATAGTAATATAATCAGTGGAACTTGGTCTAAACGTCGGGAATACTAGATAATAATAATACCTACGCGAAAGTTAAGATATGAATATTAATTGCGGCTATAATAGAAATGGTCCGTGTTAAAACCAAACAAATAAATATATTACCAGTTCTCGATGGATAACAACAATATATCTAAATTATAACAAAGACACTTTAATGTATACTGACTTTATCTTCATTTTAGAAGACAAGTAAATTAATGAGGTTCATTAATTTTACCCGACTCCGTAATTAAACCTATTTTATCTACTTATTGATAAATCCAAAAGTTAAATAGCTCTATATTAAACTTCTACATAATTTACTTTACCAAAGTCACGACGCTGTTTTGATAAACTTATTTGTTAAGGTCGTGAGTTGTTTGAAACCAGTATTTTATACCCAACCCGGAGATGCTCAGAAATAAACCACTCTGGTGGTCACCCATCTATGAACTGACCGCGAACCTAGTTGCTTAACCTCTCCGATCACTTAGGGGCAGGTGAGAAAGCTATGTTTTTAGTTTATCGCATATACAGCGAGCCATATGAATAGATTAGATTAATAGAGGAATTAAAGTAATCAATCCCTTTTGAGAATTGGAACTACTTTTTCTTGCGATTGGGATTACTTCTTCAATAACGCGTATATGTCCGTATACGAAACCAGTTTTAACCAAGTGGTTTTAGTCAGTATTAAACTATTAGCTTTTGCACCTAATATAGAGCCCCTATAATTCAAATTTCTAAGGATAATTTGGGTAAAACTAAGCCACATACTTCAGATTCTTACTGATTAGGAATCCAATACCATTGAACCGCCATCCATCCCTACACATGGTTCAAAGGAAATCACTTAAATATATTACAACAAATCCTTCCAATCTTAACCAAGAACTGTCAGACATTGTTACAGGATTGTTTCGTACGTTCTCGAATAGTTGTGATGAGGGCGTAGAAATTTACTGCATACTTAGTGTGGCAAATGTACGGGATTAGCATTACAAATTAGACTCGCTTGTAGCCTGAATCCTTTTAAGTTTAGATAAATTGCAACCGGGTATATCTTGCTGGTGATAGATGAAAGTTATTTCGTTCATGCGATGAGACATTACATTTAACCGTCTAAGAAATACAGGGGTGCATTAAGTTCTTATGTTCATTCGTAATCTAGAAATCCCTAACATATGGACTATTATATCAACTGTTTTTGTAGGTATTTTACGAGGGTTTTCCATTGCTTGTGTACCGATTTAGTAAAAATGATTTAATTCTAAGGGAAGTTTTATTACAAGTTACCGTTAAGTACCGTTATTACCGTCGTTATTAACACAAGGTCCGTCATAATAATAATACCTTAATATAGACAGAACCATTGACAATATGTAGTAAAAATATTAGACTTAAACTAGATAATTAAACATAATCTCTTGACAATAACTTGATACGAGCCAGCCAAATATCATTGCTATAATAAAATAAATTTTATAAATCTTTTCATACAATCAATACAATGAGTACCTAAATATCTATGTTACTAGAATTAATAATATATACAGCTATATTACTACAGACATGTTCTGACTATTTACAAGCGATATTTTAAAGTCTACATGAATAAAAAAAAAACAAGTAGTGCCATATGTTTTGTTGCAAACCGGTTTTCCACAACAAATGTTAAAGTTTGTTTAATGTTTTTTTTGGTTTCTGATTGTACTCCTCCTGAATGGCTGAATCGAACTCCTTCAAATTTGATACTGTGTTAGTGACTGACTATACTCGTCGAAGTGCAAAAGTTTGTGGTATAGACGCCTGCATAACTACACTCAGCTCAATATTTGCAAGCAGCTGAATACTTTGCAGACCTAGTTTCCAGGAGGTTTAGGAACCATTATAGTGGCGTTATGTCCGACATAACAACCCAATGGGAATACGCAAAAAAGGATACCCTATTTATTATATATGAGAGAGAAAGTCCGCCAGACAGTAAGGGGCAGATACACACACACTCACAAACACACACACACACGCACACACACATGCACACACACACACACCATAGTTATACTAGTTTACCAGTAGTTCGAATTATACCAGTTTTTTTCCAATCACTTCCATTGTATTGATCTTGATTGTGATTGTAATTAAACCTTAAATAGTTTAATTAATTAATAGAATGTACTAATCCTGGGGGGACGTAAAAGTCGTCCCGAGGGAATATATACCAGAGAACGGGCAGCAGCGTTCTCCTGAGTACCATGTCCACCTTACTGCGATCGCCAACCCGTCTGCCAAGCGTGGCGATTATGGCAAATCCCCTCAAATGATGGACACAACCAAACCGCGGCCCCCAGTCCCCGGCAGCCCTGCTATTCCCAGCCGTGGTAACAGGCGTGGTTACGGCAGGGCAGGGGGTGCTAAGAATCCCCGGCAGATTCCGCGTTACCAACACCGACGACCTCTGGCCCTGGCAACATATAACACACGTACACTGCGGTCCGACGAGAAGATAACCGAACTGGAGGAAGAATTGAGCAGGTTACATTGGGATATTGTAGGATTATCTGAAGTCCGAAGAGAGGGGGAGGACTCGATAATACTGAAATCCGGAAACCTGCTCTATTACAGGGAGGGTGACCAAATATCCCAAGGTGGTGTCGGGTTCATAGTCCACAAGTCCCTCGTGAACAACCTAGTGAAAATCGAGAGTGTGTCGACGAGGGTTGCGTACCTTATACTCAGAATCACCAAGCGGTATTCGTTGAAGGTTATACAGGTATACGCACCCACTTCGACACACTCCGACGATGAGGTCGAGGTTATGTATGAGGACATATCCAGAGCCATACATACCTCTAACTCCTATTTCACTGTGGTCATGGGGGACTTTAACGCGAAGCTCGGCAAACGATTCGGTAATGAGCTGAGAGTGGGGCAATTTGGAACTGGTGACCGGAACCCCCGGGGCCAAATGTTGGCCGACTTCATGGAGAAGGAGGGACTCTTTATGATGAATTCCTTCTTCAGGAAGCCGGATCACCGCAAATGGACCTGGGTGAGCCCGGATGGTAAAACTAAAAATGAGATAGACTTTATCTTGTCGACGAGACGACAGATGTTCAATGATGTCTCCGTGATCAATGCGGTTAAAACCGGGAGCGATCACAGACTGGTCAGAGGCTCATTGAACCTTAATGTCAAACTCCAGAGGTCCCGACTGATAAAGTCTACGCTCCGACCTTTACCTATCCACGTCCAAAACCCCGAACCATTTCAGCTCGAACTGCAAAACCGTTTCGAATGCCTAGCAGACTGCGAGGAAGTGGACTCATACTATGACAGGCTCGTGGAAGCTGTCCATACGGCTGGGTCTAAGGTCTTCAAGGCCCGCCGTACAAACAGAACTAAAAAGATCTCTGACTTTACCCTGCAACTTATGGAAGATAGACGGAAAATGGTTCTGACATCCTCAGATGATGCTACCAGATATCGGCAGCTCAACAGACAGATCTCAAAGTGTTTGACTCGCGACACGCGGCAATTTAATACAATTAGTATTAAAGAGGCCATCGAGCGAAACAAAGGCTCTAAAGTGTTCGCAAGAGCTCTGTCTGTTGGACAGAGCCAACTGACGAAGCTGAAGACTGAGGATGGTAGAATCGTCACGTCTAAACCTGAGTTGCTGGGAGAGATCGAGAAGTTCTACGGACAGTTATATACGACAACACAGCCACCTGTCAAAAGTCATGCCTCAGATCCCAGAGCACGACTAACCCGACATTACACCGAAGACATCCCGGACGTCAGCCTGTACGAGATTAGAATGGCTCTCAAACAACTCAAGAACAACAAGGCGCCTGGTGATGATGGAGTTACAGCAGAGCTTCTGAAGGCGGGTGGTACACCAATCCTACGGGCCCTTCAGAAGTTATTTAACTCCGTCATACTAGATGGTCAAACGCCACAAGCATGGCACAGAAGTGTGGTGGTGCTCTTCTTCAAAAAGGGCGAAAAAACCCTATTGAAGAATTATAGACCCATCACACTGCTGAGCCATGTTTACAAGTTGTTTTCGAGGGTCGTTACGAACCGTCTCGCGCGCAGGTTTGACGACTTCCAGCCTCCTGAACAAGCCGGTTTCCGAAAAGGCTTTAGCACCATAGACCACATACATACGCTGCGGCCAGTTATACAGAAGACCGAAGATTATAACAAGCCACTGTGCTTAGCGTTTGTGGACTATGAGAAAGCCTTTGATTCTATCGAAACATGGGCCGTGCTGAGGTCTCTCATAAGGTGCCAAATTGACTACCGGTATATCGAGGTGATAAAGTGTTTGTATGAAAACGCCACTATGTCAGTGCGACTCCAGGACCAGATCTCGAAACCTATCCACTTGCAGCGAGGCGTGAGACAGGGAGATGTTATATCTCCGAAACTGTTCACCGCTGCATTGGAAGACGTCTTCAAGCTTCTGGACTGGAAAGGCTTTGGCATCAATGTCAATGGCGAGTACATCACTCACCTTCGATTTACCGATGATATTGTAGTCATGGCTGAGACCATGGAAGACCTCGGTACAATGCTCGATGACCTCAGCAGAGTCTCTCAACAAGTGGGTCTGAAAATGAACATGGATAAGACGAAAATCATGTCAAACGTCCATGTTACACCCACTCAATTGAAAGTTGGTGACTCTGCACTCGAAGTTGTAGAGAACTATATTAACCTAGGACAGACCATCCAACTAGGTAGGTCCAACTTCGAGAAGGAGGTCAATCGTAGAATCCAACTCGGATGGGCAGCGTTCGGGAAGCTACGTAACATCTTCTCGTCCAAAATACCGCAGTGTCTCAAGTCGAAAGTCTTCGACCAGTGTGTTTTGCCAGTGATGACATACGGAACAGAGACGTGGTCGCTCACTATGGGCCTTATTAGAAGGCTCAAGGTCACCCAAAGAGCAATGGAGAGGGCTATGCTCGAAGTTTCCCTGCGGGATCGCATCAGAAATGTCGAAATCCGCAGGCGAACCAAAGTCACCGACATAGCCCGAAGAATTGCCAAGCTGAAGTGGCAGTGGGCAGGGCACATAGCTCGTAGAGCCGACGGCCGTTGGGGCAGAAAGGTTCTCGAGTGGCGACCACGAACCGGAAGACGCAGCGTGGGCAGGCCCCCTACAAGATGGACCGATGATCCTGTGCGGGTCGCTGGAAATCGCTGGATGCGGATAGCGCAAGACCGGCAATTGTGGAGATTTTTGGGGGAGGCCTTTGTCCAGCAGTGGACGTCTTTCGGCTGATATGATGAATCCTAGGGAGGAGCAGAGTCACCCAACACAAGCATTACTACATGCTTCCTGAGTGGTTTTAGCCACACTATGTTATATGCGAAATGTTAAACTATTTTATTTTTATTTATTAATTTTTTTATTTTATATGGGATATTGTTTTAATCTAAGAATAATTAAATACGGAAAATTATAAATTAAATCATCAGGCGATTATCGGTCCTTTTTTGTGTTTGTAAGGCAGGAGGAATGTCTACGCATGCCACCCGCAAAAAGTGTCTGCGGGTGGGTATGTCGGACTCGCACCGACTAAACCTAACCTACCGTGGACTTCTCTTGGCGCCTGATGATGGGAGCCCCGGGAACGCGGGTATGCTGCTCCGGTGCTCCCGTTTGGCGCCATGTCCCAGATGGACGAGAGACGTACCCAGGGAGGGCTCTGGATTGCCCTCCCCAATTGCCGACTCCTGCCAGTCCGGCACAGCGACTGCACCACAAACAGATCGCTGTCTTCCCGGAGCTGCTTTCACGAGGCAGTACTTGGCAGTACTAGTAGGACACTTCTCATACTGCCACCGCAGTCCCGAGGGGAGTTGGGCTACCAGCTGCTGCCACCGCCCCAACGGCTCCTCAGTCTGCTAGCGGGATTGGCCTGCTCCTAATCTCGCTTGGCTGCCTCCTTCTGGATTATCGATCCTGCACTCGCTACCACTCCAGCAAAACGTTCAGTACTCACCGATGCTCTGCATTGCGGAAAATGCTATAAAACTTAAATTTATATGTACATTTATGGTTTGATTACACCATTAAAACTCAAGAGCGGTTAGGTCGGTTATTAGAAACTTAGATTTGTTACATCTGCCTCCGTCCTCCCATACCTCATTTTATATCTAAGTTATTATGTGGTATATTGAAAGGAATTTTATAAAGTTGCTTTAATTATCTCTACTAATATTAAAATTCTTAGTTGGTTTGTAGATATTACAGTATTCGCTTGTGTTACTTCTAGGTGCTAGCTAGGTAATGTAGTAAACTGAGAAAATTTGGTGAAAAGGTAGATTCTATATCACGTAGATGGACGGTTGGCTACCACCGTACGTTTCCTAAGCAACTCTTTAGCTCGCACGACCACTCTGTGTAATTAACTGCGGAGGTATTTTCGATCTCGCCTGAAATAACAGTCGTCAAAAAGCGAATCTATACCTTCATAGACTCACGCCCGTTTCCCTGAGGTATAGGCAGAGACAACGGATTTCCAAACTATTCCTTCTTAAAAGCCGGCCACTCACCTGCGGCCCCTCTGGTCACGCAAATATCCATGGGCGGCGGTGATCACTTACCGTCAGGTAACCATCTTGCTCATTTATCTTGCTAAACTATAAAAAAGGTAACGAGGATGTAGGAAAACCAAGCTACCCAAATAAATTAACGAACATGCAGAACACTAAAGAGAAGATAAGGTGGCCGTTAATAGCACCTGCGAGCACATTTTCCTAATAAATGTAAGTTTTTATCACAAAGTCAGAGCGATAAGTTACGTAAGTTTTATAATGACCACCTCTCAAGTCTAAGGAATAGTTAAAGCTTTTTAAATATGTCTTTTTCTTAAGTAATTTTTAAGTTTCGGTCGAAGATCGTTTCTCTTTTGGCATTGCACTATGAAAACTTTGTCGATGTAATTCATAAAAATTATTTAACAAAAACAGCTTGTCTCAACGGGGGCTTAGATTGCATCTACAAGTCTTTTAATTCCCTTATTTGTATCCCTTAAAAAAAGATTTCTGAAACATTCCCTATATTAATTAATATCGTAAACAAATGCAACTCGCAAGTTAATAAGACTGTACGGTGTCCTATCGCAGTTCTTACAAGGACAAGGTTATTTATAAAACACCAACAATATCGCTGAACTAGATTGCTAATATCATAATAAGCAACAATTTTTGTTCTAGGAGTTCGGACATAAATTAATACATAAAAAAAATATTTAAAATGTTTTTTTTTGTACTGTTATGATATTTGTAGGTCTATGTTTCATTCATAAACGAAAGGACGAGGCGCGAACAGCGCTAACCTCGCGCGCGTGTGCGAGGCTTTATGATCGTAGAGTTAGGGCTCGTTTAAGGAGAAGAGGCGCGTCGAGCGGTGCGGTGTGCGAAGCGGGCTGCCAGAAACACAAACATACGGTGATGTTTGGAGCGTTCAAAGAAAAGCGTTTTTGCAAGCGTTTTTTATAGTTGTAGCTGCGCATGCGACGAGTGGCGCCGCGTCGAAAGCTGCAAATGAAATGACAAGCGACGCCGCGAAGGACGCGGCGGGTAAACTAGCGAGCCCGTTGCCTAAAGTTTCCAATCCTACTCTTTTGCCACAATTTCGCCCGATTTCTATCCTCCCGTTCCTCTCAAAAGTTCTGGAGCATATAGTTCACCGTCAGCTATCTAGTTACTTACTGCAGAATAATCTTCTAAATCCCTTTCAATCGGGCTTTCGACCAGGTCACAGCACCGTGACAGCGCTCCTAAAGGTCACTGACGATATCCGTTGGGCCATGGAGAATAAATCTCTCACAGTCTTGGTGCTCCTTGACTTTAGCAGTGCCTTTAACTCCGTGGACTTCGATATTCTTCTCAAAATTCTTAAATCACTTAATTTCTCCTCGGAGTCTGTGGCCTGGTTCGATACATATCTTCGGGGACGCTCGCAGCGTGTTTGCTATAAAGACTCTTACTCAGACTGTTGCAATCTTACCACGGGCGTACCCCAGGGTGGCGTGTTATCTCCTTTACTTTTTTCCATCTTCATCAACTTTGCTACACGAGTTATTTCCTCTAATTTTCATCTCTACGCAGACGACATGCAGTTATACCGCCATTTTACATTAAATGAAGCTAGAACCGCCATTGCTGCTATGAATCAAGACCTGAGTGCCATCAGTCACTGGGCTAGATCGTTCGGTCTTCAATTAAATCCCATCAAGTCGCAGGCCATGATTATTGGCAGTAGGCAAATGCGTGCTGGTTTTGATGTAGGCTCTTTTCCTCCTGTTCTACTAGACAATGTGCATATTGCGTACTCGGACACGGCTAAGAACCTCGGGGTTATTATTGATCGGAACTTATCCTGGAATGCTCACATTAATGAAGTCAGCAAAAAGGTCTATTTTACCATTCACTCACTTAGGTGCCTCCAGTACTTTTTGCCCTTTGAAACCAAAATAACTCTTGCTCAAACTCTAATCCAGCCCATTCTGGACTATGCTGATGCCTGCTATCTGGATGCTACTGAAGAGCTATTAAACAAACTTGAGCGCTTGCAAAATTTATGTATACGTTTCATTTTTAATCTCCGAAAGTACGACCATGTCTCAGAATTCCGCAACAATCTCAAGTGGCTCCCAATCCGCCTTCGCAGGAATACTCGAATATTATGTCTCCTTTTCAATATCCTACACAATCCCGCATATCCCTCTTACCTACAGGACCGTTTTTCCTTTAAACATTCTCCCAACGCCCAATGTAGGTCACACTTAAAAAGTATTTTGAAATTCCCATCCCATAAAACTGATTTCTTCTCCAAATCCTTCACTGTTCAGGCGGTTAGGCTGTGGAACTCTCTTCCGCCTAACATACGTAATAGTAATACCATCTCCATATTTAAAAAAAGGTTAAAAGAACACTACCTTTCCTCTTTACCTTAGATATATGTATTTTATGTAGTTTATTATTTTAAATTATGTATGTATTTATTTATATGTGTATTTTGTTCGTATGTATGTATATCATCCTACACACTCATATCTTCCTCTCTTCCAAAATCTCCTCTTGCAGGTCTACTGGAAGAGATTTCTTTAGAAATAAGTAGTACCTTTGTGCAATGTTTTTCTTGTTTTTTATTCTTTCTTTCTTCATCCTATCAGTGTGTACATAAATTTGAAAATAAATAAATAAATAGCGAGGTTCGCAACTGGAGAAGTTTTTAGTAATAACTATCTTCAAATAATATGTCAATTAAGTATTCCATGATTACATATAATACACACGTGTAATGTATAAAACGTTACGTACCTATTCTAGTGGCATGAACTCACTCGCCGTGCATTCGAGACAACCGGTTCCTGATGAGTGGCTATGTTAAGGCGACCGCTGTTTAGCGGCCTCGCCCGGCGACCTCAGACTCTCGAGACTCTGGAAGCAAGCGCACGTAGACGTTGCTCGCACATTTTTTTTATTATAAAATATTATTATTTTACGCGACAATATTTTAAGATCAGTTCTTACCAGCCTAAAGTACATAATTATATATGTATCAGTGAAAACCAGCCGTGTGTAACGGATTTTTTTTATCGCCCCCCATACAGGGAAAGTTAATTGAATAGTGTTGTGTAACCGTCCTAATTTTAACGGCAAATTTTTGTTTTAACTTATGCCTTGCTTCTTTTTTTTCTTATAGCTTGCTTATTGTTGTAAATACATAATAAAGTGCAGTACAATTAAATGCCTAAGCAAGCTATAAGTTGTATTTAGTCTTTAAAGTAGTTTTATTTGTTTTTATCTCCGATCTGATTGACGGAGCAATCACTGCACCGCCGCGCTTGACTTCTCTATCCTGCCGCTGCTTTTAATCTTTTACGGGTCACATCAGATCAGAGCCAGTAGGATGTTTTGCCTAATGCGCTGGACCGGAAACTTGAACCCTGGACGTACGTTCCAGGGTTCAAGTTTCCGGTTAAACCTTTATCGGGTCGTGGTCCTATATATATGAAGGAAGTCTGCCTCCTGCTGGACGGTCCATGTACGTCTGGACGCCACTTCTTCATGGCTGCCAGGCTGCCCATCACCGGCTTCGCGTCGCGTCGTCGATTCAGTCCAGGGGAGTCAAGTATCTAAGCTCGGCAGAATTAACTTAACGAGCTTGTTACCCACGTAACGAGCTTGTAAACCACCATTTAAAAAAAGTGTTACCCACGGCATACCACCATTAAAAAAATAATTTTTTTGTTAATTTATTATTAAAATTATTTTTGTTCACGGAGGTTGGGTTTCATTTAAAAAGACCCAAAAGAAACCCGTAACACACGTTGTATACAAAACTGCAAACCACGCGGCGGGCGCAGCCCCGTGCGGCACCACGCCGCACGCGTCGCTCGACGCCCCGCGTTTCCTTAAACGAGCTCCTACATTTCTATATGTTTGAGTTTGCGCGTGTGACTACGTAGGCTGCTTCACGCAACTCGTCACTATTAACGGTCAAAACGCATGACGCGCCGCGCCAGGGCGTCCCCTTAAACGAGCCCTTATAAACATTCAAGTGGAAAATTAAATTAATATGTACTTATTTTAGTTCGAAAATAACATCTATCAAAAAATATCATCGAAAGTTGTAGAAACTTGTTCGTTATGGTGTTAACGATCTGGTACTGAGACGTTGTTGGTATTTTAGACATACCCTGGATACTTTATGAGTCAAGGGGAATGTAATAACACAATTGATCCATCAGGGAGGTGAACTGAAAATTTAAGTAAATTAATACTGCTACGATACAATATGATGGACAATAGACCTATGATCTGAGGCACTCATTAGGCTTTAAAGGTTTGTCAATGTGCGGCCAAAATTTAACCAATGTGGTTTATATTCTGAGCGTTTGCTTACTCACGAGGATACATTAAGCTGTCTATTTGTCTTTGCATCAGAATAAATGTATAAAATAATGGACTCTTTTTGATTTCTTACTTCAATGCTTTTGATAAGAATGTAACTGGTAGGAGCCCTGATGTCCTCTTTATATTCCTACTGTAATGGACACTTGGAGAGTTAATTAGCCAATCAAATTGATAAGAAATAGTAAGAAGTACGGTTGCAAGTTGAATTTATTTTAAAGACGAACCTAGGTTATAGGGACTTATGTAAATTTTTGCCCGAAGAAAACAAAATTACTGAAACAATTCAAACGCTTTTAATATTCTTCCAATGTCACGTTCGACAATCGTGTCGCCTTCACAATCGGTTAGTTGGACATTTTCGTAGCTGTAATTCAACAGAATATCCAGAATGAACTAGTTGGAGGTCGTGTTTGAGCGCATTAATAATTCAATAGGTTAACACGGTCGCTATTGGTCATAAAGTTTACGTTGTGTTTGAATACCCTTACAGGAGACAAGAATTATACAATGTAGGTACTATGTATATGAATGTTGCTGTTTTATCTAACACTTGTTTTGGCTTGTTTGGGGCGTACTTGCGTACAGCACTTCGACCCTTCAGGATATTTTCTACTAACCCCTATTGGTTTTTAATCTATCCGTAGAACCCTGAATGAAGTCTGCAAATAATTCAGTACGCTTGATAGGGGTAGATACTTGTAGTCTCCTGGTTCTGGATATGCCAGCCCCAGGGTGGCCATTCTATGTCTTGCCAATGCATCGCATTTACATAATATATGCAGCATTGTTTCATTTTCTTCTCCCCAGGTCTTGCAGATCGGGCTATTTAAAAGTCCCAGTTTGTGTAGGTGATAGTTGGTGCCAAAGTGGCCCGTAGGTCACTTGTTAAATTTTTAATAATAGTTCTTCTATCCTAATCCTCAGTCTGTAGATAGACAGTCCCATTCTGGGGCACTGGGTTCAAGTACAAGTGCGTGTACCTGGAGCCCCAGAATGTGGCAGATACTTGAATTAATTATTTTTTATTACTAACATAGTTTTTAAGATGTAATTTACTAACAATATTATGGGCCAAGTGTCTGAAATAAAACGAGTTTATTTTATTTTTATTATTTTTATTTATTTATTTTTAATGTTGGCTACATCCGCCAATCCCAACAGGGATAAGCCACATATGGCGGATATATTATAGTAGATATGCAATCGCTAATTTCACTCTCTCATGATGAGGACCGGGGACAAATCAGGCTCTGGCAGATCAGAAAAAAAATAATAGACTTTTTCTGGCAAATAAATTCCTACCAGCCACTGATGTGCCAGAGCCCGATTAAAGCTTATTGGTATATCATCAGAATCAGACGAATCAAAAAACGTAGTCAAAGCACAAACTGAGTAAGTAAAGCATAATCTGCCATGATCTATATTAAAAGATCTTTCTTTCTTTTATTTCTTGCAGACCACGACTGTCGAGAGGAACTGTATTTTCACCAAATTTATTCCATTTACTACACTGCCATGCTAAGCGCAAAAGCGGTATCTCAAAAAAAATCTTCAAGAGGATTTTTATCGGTTGGTTATGGTTATAGCTTTATTTCTCTTAAAATTTTCTTAAAAACGAATTACATAGCCCCCACAAAACGAGGTAGTCCACTAAGGGCACCCATTTGAATGGCACCTGCGCGAATGGCACCTAGCCTAGTCCACGAAAGGCACCTATCAATATTTTTGGCAGGTGCTCTTCGTGGATTCAATTTGTTTTTTACATTCTTATCCACGAAGAGGACCTACGACACACTAATCTAGGTTAAAATTAAAGATATCGATAAAAATCACTAGAACGTTTATTAACACTACTAATATATCTTTCATGTAATAACCTAGGTTAATAAGTCGTAGGTGCTCTTCGTGGACAAGAATGTGAAAAATAAATTGTATCCACGAAGAGCACCTGCCAAAAATATTGATAGGTGCCTTTCGTGGACTAGGCTAGGTGCCATTCGCGCAGGTGCCATTCAAATGGGTGCCCTTGGTGGACTACCTCCACAAAACTGCTTACGCAGTTTAACTGTGAGATCATTGAGTCTCTATTACAATAATTATAACATAATATCAGGTACATCTATAACCTAATACTTACCATGGGATAGCTTAAAAAATACGCATTTAACCCACAAAGCCAAATAGTGGTAACGAATTAAAAAAGATCCAGAAAAACCTTTCTCTAAAACCAACTAACTAACTAAACTCTTAAAGAAAAAAAAAAACAATATTTACAAACACCATTTTTTTCCGAACTCGCCTTTTTGAGATACCGCTTTTGCGCCTAGAATGGCAGTACAATGCCTAGCTAGTTTTTATAAATAACACAAGCGACTACTGTAATTTCTATAAATAAACTAATAATAATATCAATCAATCAATCAATCAATCAATCAGCCTATCGCAGTCCACTGCTGGACATAAGCCTCTCCTAACACGCGCCATTGCACACGGTCCTCCGCCTTCCGCATCCAGTCTGTCCCAGCGACCCTTTTGAGGTCGTCGGTCCACCTAGCTGGGGGCCGTCCTACCTTACGCTTACCAAGTCGCGGTCTCCACTCTAGAACACGTTTGCTCCATCGGCCGTCGGTCCATCTGCAGATGTAACCAGCCCATTGCCACTTCAGCTTGCTAAGTCTGGGAGCTATGTCGGTAACTTTGGTTCTTTGTCGTATTACTTCGTTACGAATTTTATCCTTCAAAGAGACGCCGAGCATAGCCCGCTCCATAGCTCGCTGTGCGACTTTCAATTTATGGACTAGTCCCACTGTGAGTGTCCACGTCTCAGCACCGTAGGTCATAACAGGTAGGACGCATTGGTTGTAGACTTTAGACTTCAGACATTGCGGTAGAGGCGAGGAGAAGACATGACGTAGTTTGCCAAATGCTGCCCAACCCAACTGGATCCTGCGGTTGATTTCTTTCTCGAAGTTGTTTCTACCCAATTGGACAACTTGTCCAAGGTAGACATACTCCCGAACAACTTCGAGCATCGAACCATCGACGTAGATTGGTCCCGGCGTGACATGTTCATTGAACATGATCTTGGTTTTATCCAAGTTCATGCCGAGACCGACACCTCGAGAGGCTCCATTTAGGCTTTGCAGCATTCCGCTTAACTGTTCCAGTGACTCTGCAACGATGACGATATCATCGGCGAACCGAAGGTGTGAGATGTATTCGCCGTTGATGTTAATGCCCCGTCCAGTCCAGTCCAGCGTCTTGAAGACGTCTTCGAGCGCGTTGGTGAAGAGCTTAGGGGATATTACTTCCCCCTGTCTCACCCCTCGACGCAGCTCGATCGGGCTGGTCTTTTGGTCCTGGACCTGGACGGTCATTGTGGCGGTATCATACAGACATCTCAGCACCTCGATATAGCGCCAATCGATGCGACATCGCTGCAGAGCATCCAAAACCGCCCAGGTTTCGATGGAGTCGAAGGCTTTCTCGTAGTCCACGAAGGCCATACACAGCGGCTGATTGTACTCTTCAGTCTTCTGTACAATCTGCCGAACAGTATGGATGTGGTCTACGGTGCTGTAGCCTTTTCGAAACCCGGCTTGTTCCGGAGGCTGGAACTCGTCAAGTCTTCTGGCGAGGCGGTTTGTGAGTACTCTCGAGAACAGCTTGTAAACGTGGCTCAGCAGTGAGATGGGTCTGTAGTTCTTCAGCAAGGTTTTGTCACCTTTTTTGAAGAACAGAACCACCGCACTCCCGCTCCACGCTTGAGGTGTTAAGCCCTGGTGATTGACGGAATTAAAGAGACTCGCTAGCTCTTTCAGGATTGGAATCCCGCCTGCCTTCAGGAGCTCTGTGGTGATTCCGTCATCACCTGGTGACTTGTTGTTCTTAAGCTGCTCGAGAGCCACTCTGACCTCGTCCTGGTTGACATCAGGGACGTCTTCCGTGTAATGGCGTGTGAGTGGGGCTCTGTGGTCGTCAGCGCTGGGCCTCGTGGGTTTAATCGTCCGTGATGCGTACAGGTCTTTGTAGAAACTCTCAATTTCCTCGAGTATCTCGAACTTGGAGGTCACGGTTTTGCCATCCGCAGTTTTAAGTTTCGTCAGATGAGATCTACCTAGCTGGCGAGCAAAAACTTTGGTGCCTCTGTTCTGTTCAATCGCAGCCGCGATGGCGCGGGTGTTGGAACATCGGAGGTCACGTCGCACCAGCTTCCGGATCTTCCGGTTGAGGTTTCTCCCATCCGGTGAATACGCCTGCGTGGATGACATTTCCCGTCTCTGCCTCATAAGTTCGAGAGTCTCGAGCGAGAGTTTAGACTCTCTGTTACCGCTTTTTCCCGGTAACACCCTTCGAGACACATCCTGTAGCGTTTTGACCACTGTGTCGGTTTTCTCGTCAACATTGCCTTCGGTTTCCAGTAGTTCGAAACGGTTTTGAAGCTCAAGTTGGAACTTTTTGGACCCTAAAGCTAATTGTAAAAAGAAATAATAATATCCTGGGACATTATTCGCACACGGTTATTTTTATTTTATTTTTTATTTTAAACTTTATGCACAACAATGAACGAAGGCGGACTTAATGCCGAAGGTATTCTCTGCCAGTCAACCTTGGGGTGATGCAGAGATTACAAGGTAGATGCACTAAGAGCTTAAAGAGTAAATCTGAGAGTAAAAATGTAGATACTTCATACAATTACATAAAATACACAATACCTATATTATAATATACTAATATATATTATACATATACATATAAATAATACAAATAAATAAAATAATACTAATGTGATGATTCTGCCAATAACTTTTTGTTTATATGCTCCCGAGTTTTCTTTTTGAAAGAATAACGACTTTTAGCCATTCTGATTTCTAGTGGAAGAGGTTATCTGATCCCAAACTCAACAGAGCTTGTTTTGTTGTATGAAAACCAGATAAATCATATTTTTATAAAAAAATAGGCAGTTTTATAGAGAATTCGTGGGTGGGAATCAAACCCAAGACCTGCGCTTTGAGAGGCAAGTATTTACCATACACGCCAAACGGCAAGAATATTAATATTAGTATATATGATTATATTAAGTATATTAATAACAACAAGTAGGTAAATAACTTACTTTCAATATAAAACAGAACAGCGTAAACATAGAATGTGGTAGCAGAGAGAATGAAATTTTAGTAATTTTTTTATACAAATGTATCAGTATATATAAAGTCAATATGCTGTAATAACAAGCCCGACTATTTAATTTTTTGCGCTACAAAGCGCAGTCAGCTTTGTTATACGTCTGTTTAACTGACTTGAACACGGATATCTATGGACTTCAACGTCTCCGAAAACTCCCGCCTGCTACTCCTGGTCTGAGTCCTTTGGATTATTGCTCATGGAATATTATTGAGGAAAAAGCCTTATCTAAATATCACTTCGCGTAGATTGTCATCTTGATACTATTGGATGTGGTACGCAAGGCTATGGGAAAATGGCGAAAACGTTTGAATAAAATATAAATGCTAAAGATGTTATATTTAACTTTAGAGCCGTAAAATACATTATTTTATAATTTACGCAAGGGCATAGGTAAATGACGAGGACGTTTGAAAAAGTGCAAATGTTAAATTGAACTTGAACTAATGTTTAACTTTAGAACTTTCGTAAAAAATATCATCTGTTTTTAAAAAGCAGGACTTGTATCTGTTGTATAAGTTAACCAATCATGTAAAGCTATAAGCAAAATAATGTAAATGACTTCGTAAACAAACCACGTAAATATCAGTTCAGATTATTTTATAATTGTTGTATAAAATCCAATTTTCTCAATGAAAGCCAATATCTTCAATGTTTGTCGTGGAATATATGAATTATGAAAGAAAAGGCAGCAAATCCATTCGGATTCAAAAGCTCATAAAATATAGGTTGCACCCACCAAACAGTTCCGTAATATTTTCAACACAGATGAAATTACATTACAGCGGAACAACTATTGAATGAGAAAATATATGTACAATATAGGAGGGTATTGGTAGTTGTCCTATTTAGAAAAATCCTAATAATATTTTAAATATGAAAGTTCTGAAGTTTGTTAGTAATCAATTGCGCTAAAACTTCCGGTTGATATTTCGAATGGAGGTAGATTATACCTTATATACATTTAAACACTACAGTAAATATATATGTGGGGCCCAGCTAATACTTCATATTTAAGATAAGTGAGATAGGTAAGAAAGGGAGTCTTCGTTTTTATTAGTAATATTAAGATCAATGGAATGGGAAGATCCCCTACACCTCGTTTAAATCAAAGTGTATAAAATATGAACGTACTATAAAACATAAGCTGTGCCTCTTTTGCCTATTTAATGTGTCCGCACGTATTGTTGATGGGCGCGTTTTAGGCATTACTCCTAATGTTTTAATGGATACATGTGACGTCATAAAACTTTATTCTAGTGGAAATTTGAAGTGTAATGTAGGCTTAGAGACATCTCCAAATAGTGGTATATGGTTGTCATGAAACCAGCGAATAGAGATTACAACGCTTTATGATTAAACCTTATTGTTGTACCTTGCAATGGGCTGTAACATCGCTGATATGGCGGCGGGGTGGTGTGTTGTCTCAGGTAACCAAGGTCTCTAAATTCATTTTACAAGTTCTTCACTTTACATTTAAGAGTTTAAATACCATGGGCCTGTTGGCGTGGTTGGCAAATGCTTGCTTATCACGCCGGAGGTCGTGGGTTCGATTCCCACCCAGGACATATAATTGTGTGCATGAACATGTTTGTTTGTACTGAGTCTGGGTGTAATTATCTATATACGTATGTATTTACAAAAGAAAAGAAGTATTATGTATTATATAAGTTTTCTGGTTTCCATAGTACAAGCTCTGCTTAGTTTGGGATCAGATGGCCGTGTGTAAACAATGTCTCATGATATTATTATTATTATCAGTGATGAATTTTTTGAGATTGTAGAATATAGCGAAAGTCCGCTAAATTGTCCACAACAGGCCACCCAATTTATGAAGTTTTGAGAACTCCATAATTTCCATTGGCAGATCCAATTACATATCTTATGATTATAGGATACATTTCTTCAAATTAGCGAGATGTCTAGAATTTAATGTAGGGGTGGTAGTAGCACAAATAATTATTACGACGCTTATAGGTCTGTATTATTACGAGTTAGATCACTAAAAGCCTTAAACTTTTCTTGTTAAAATAGGAAAGAGAAATAAAATAATACATATGTAGTTAAGATAATCGCGACTTGTAAATGAGGTAGGTAATATTTTTGTAACTCTTTATATCCTACAATAGGCATTCCTGTGAACTTTCGCTTAGTTAACGTACTTAACTCAATCTAAAATATAAGCACATCCGTAGGTTAATAGTCAAAGTCAAAATCATTTAATCCGTAAAAATTTTACATTTATGAGGAATCGTCATATTTTTTTACCTTACCGTGTAGTGCATGACGTGGCAGCTACTGAGAAACACTGCCAAAAAACTCAGTAGGAATCCTATTTTAAAATAAAATATAGGTACTTAAGATTAATTACAATCATGTGTGTTGACTCGGAACAACTCAATCCCAAGCACTTTTATCACTTAAATAATCAGAAATTTTGTAATATGCCCCGCTACACAATTTCGCTTTAATAATTCTTTAAAACTTATTCGTAGATAATTCTTTAATATCATTGGGAAGTTTGTTATAGAATCTTATACTTATATTTGTTATAGATTCTTATAGTGCTATACAATGTATGTTTATATACAATTCAGACAGTACATTTTGGGTTTATTCAATATAACAGATTTGTCTAGACAAGACTCGGTATACTAACTCAAGATAGCTTAGTGGTCAGACCGTTGGTCTGTGAAGTCAATGGTCTCGAGTTCAAACCAAGGCCACTGACTTTTAGAATGCATATGCGTTTTAGAAATTAATTATATCGTAACCATTTAGGTTACGATATAATTATCTGATCTGCTGTGTGGTGACGGCGACAAATATCAGAATCAGAATATCATCACCCCATCTCATCCCGTGGGGGGCGTAGAAGTCGACCCGAGGGAATATCTACCAGAGGATGGGCAGCAGCTTCCTTCTGAGTACTATGACCATCGTACTGCGATCGCCAACCCGCCTGCCCAGCGTGGCGATTATGGCATATCCCCCCAAGACGATTCTTGAGGGAGGCTTGTCCAGCAGTGGACTTATTTAGCTGTAATGATGAACCATTTAGGTTAACTAACTAAATGGTTAAACCATTTAGGTTTAACCATTTAGGTTAAAAAGAATCATAGTGAGGAAACCTGCATAGTTTGTACTCGTAGTTCTCCAAAAATGTTCTTGATGCCACGTGTACTCTGCTAACCCGCAGTAAGCCAGCGTGGTTTACTATTACCTATGCCCTCACATTGTGAGAGAAGTCTATGCCCTTCAGTGGGCAGTAATGAGCTGTATCATCACACTAGGAATTTCCTAGTATGATTTAAGCCCATTACTACTGTGGGTTAAACTCACGTGGAGAGGTTTACTATGTTATTTTAAGACTATAGCCTAGTTATAACTTAATATATTATATATACCGTAGCCTAGTTGGTGGTGCTCCTGCCTACGAAGCTGGTGGTCCTGGGTTCGAATTCCGGTAAGTGCAAATATTTGTGTGATGAGCACGAATATTTAAGTATTTATCTATCTATAAAGTATTTATATCATCGCCTGGTACCCATAGTACAAGCTTTGTTTAGTTTGGGGCTAGGATGATCTGTGTGACATTGTCCCTAGATATTATTATTATTATTATATGCGACAAGACTAACTTGACTTTGACTGTCTCGTTGGTCTACCAATTCTCAGACCTCGTTCTCTGAGGGTGAACACGGTAGCGGTAACGGGTCAAAAAGTGATTTTGGACTTTTCTGTAAAAAGAAAAAATTCTCAGCATCAGCCCGAAGTCTGGGAGTTGGCGGTATTATACCCCCGTGCCTCGGAGAGTACGTTAAGCCGTCGGTCCTGTGCCTGACCTCTTTCGGGTCGTGTCGCCTAGCCTCCCATCGGATCATGAGAGTGATAGAATAGAAAGTGCTCCTGTGTTTGCGCACACACTTGAGCAGATGGCTAATCTCTGTTGAGACTGGCCGCCGTGGCCGAAATTCGGCTAGGAGGACATTATGCGATAAGATATCCTGTTATATATAACTAAGTAGCAAATGTAAACTTTGATATTATGATTATTTATTTGGCTTACGTATTAATTGTTTATAAGAATTATTTTAGAAAGTTTCGAGTTCAGCAAGTCTTCAGGTTGGACTTCAGATGAACCGAACAAAGACTCAGGTGATGACCAACAGCTCGGCTCGTAAAATACTGGTGAATGGGCACGTTATACAATGTGTTAACGAGTAACTTAAGTCAGACAGTCTCCTTCAAAAACCGACAGGATAAAGAAGTTGAAAGGTGCATAGACAATGCATGGAGGAGCTTCTGGTCCACGAAAGAGCTATTGAAAGGCAACCTTCTTCTGTCACTTAAGCGGCTCAACAGTAGAAAACAATAATTATAATACAGTATGAAAAAAATAAATCGAAAACAGATTACACTGTTGTTATCGATTTCTCCATATTCGATTTAATAAATATGTGTTAAGGGGAATCAATCGGATAGTTGTGCAACATTGGTGGTAGAGGTGACGACAAGGGTGAAAGGAGTGGGGGAAGGGATTAGAAAGATGGAGGCGAGATGTTACGGCCGAAGGACAATATAGGTATGGAAGGTTAGTGCTCAAGTTTGTGTCTTATTTATGCCCTTGGCTTGGTAATTTTTGAGATAAAGGTCAATATAATTATGAAAACATATCTTTTAAAATTATAATCAATACCTAATAATAAGCTCTTTATTTTAGTTTGTTAAATGGAATAGGATGCAAAACTTCATGTCTTCATTTTCTAATTTGTAACTCAAACGTAAACCTGTTATTTAAAAATCACCTGTTATAGTCTTTTTCGGTTACAAAAATCACACCTGTGCATCAAATTTCAAATGAATTATATTCAATTTTCAATTTTTTTTTTTTTTTCAATTTTAATCAATTCAATAACAATTTTTACATCGTGTCTGAATATTTTAAACCTAATTACATATAATTTTTGTGTTATTTTAGATTTACATGTTACACACAATATTACAAACAATAATTATAGTAAAAACACACAATCTTAGTTATTAGTATAGTTAAATATATACGAGTAGTAGTCAAAGAGATTAGTAATTAGTCAACATTGTAAGTCCTAATAAAGCTAGCAAAGAAAATGTCAAGTTTATTTAATAATTAATTGTGATGTCAAATTAAAAATTATATAGGTAATTACAATTTCAAAATACAATGTAAAAGTATATTTATTCATCTACTAGATTATCATTAATATTATAGCAACATTGATTCAACAAGGATTTTTTGAGTGTATTTTGAAAGTCCTTGGTATAGAGTAAGCTCTTTATCTGTTTTGGCAATTTATTAAATATATTAATTGATTGATAATAGGCACTATGTTTGTAAATATCAAGACGGGGCACATTTTTCGTTGGCAGATCCTTCCTCCTTGATTCCTCTCTTATCCGCCTTTCTTCTTCCGTCTCATATTCATGGACATATTTAGCAAGATGACTCAGTAAGACTAGGATGTATAGACCAGGGACAGTCAGTATTTTTAAGTCACTAAAATACGGTTTACATGACTCCTGTTGTCGAATCCTGACTATAGTCCTTATTGCTCTTTTCTGTAACACAAAAGCTTTTTTTAGGTTATAGTCATAGCTTCCTCCCCAGAAAAGAATGCTGTATCTCAGCCTCGACTCAATTAACGCATAATATACCATTTTTAGATATCTCATGTCCACCACATCTCTAAGACTTCTTAAAACGTAACAGGCTGAGCTGATAGTCTTCTCCAAATGTATTAACTCTTGTTTCCAGTTTAAATGGCTATCTATGTGAATTCCTAAAAACTTCACAAAGTTAGCCTGTTTAACTGCTTCTCCGTTCATTACGCAATTAATTATTGGATTGCTTTTGTATGTTGTGTTAAAAATAAGAATATTAGTTTTGCTAGCATTCACTCTTAGGCTATTAACTGTGAACCAGTGGTAGAAATTATCCAAAGTCTTATTTAAAATGCTATTTAAGCTGTCAATATCATCCGCCGACACAACTGCATTTGTATCGTCAGCAAACACTACCAGCTGAATAGACCCTATAGCAGTTTCAGTAATATGATTTATAAGGTCATTAATAAAAGTAATGAAAAATATAGGGCCTAATATGGAGCCCTGAGGAACACCAGTATGGAGTGCTGTGAGTTTTGATTTGATCGTTTCTTTACATTGAATATTGCAGTCAGTAGCGTCGTTCTTATTTACTATAGAATCGATCTCTACAAACATTTTTCTATTCTTTAAGTAAGACTCAATAAGCTTAAAAGCTTTATCTCTAACACCATAGTGTTCTAGTTTCTGTAACAGTAGATTATGTTCCACTGAGTCAAATGCTGAGCTTAGATCTAAGAAAAGACCTGCCACTTTATGTTTACTATTTAACCTACTTACTACGTCATTAACTAAGCAGTGTATTGCGTCTTGTGTCCCAACATTTTTTTGGTATCCAAACTGTCTTCTGCTCAGCACTCCATTTAAGTTTAAGTGTTTAATTAATCTGGATTTAATAAGGTTTTCAAAAATTTTTGATAATGTAGGCAGCAACGAAATCGGTCGGTACATTTTTGGGTCAGTTTTGGATCCTTTTTTATGTATAGGTATTACTTTCGCTATTTTAAGTTGATCTGGGAATATACCTTCGTCAATACATTTATTGTAGAATTTACTTAGATTTTCAGATAGTATGTCAATATTTTCTTTTATTATAGATATTGGTATCTCATCATAGCCACACGACTTTTTGTTCTGCATTTTTTTTACAATTTTTTTTATTTCATAAAGTTTGGTAGGTTCCATAACAAGATCATTTGTCACTCTTTTTGTACTTCGGCGTACAATATCCATTGCAGCTTTAGAGGTAAGAGAAATATTTGTCGAGCTGTCTACAAATTGCTTCGCAAAAGTATTAACTATTTCTGAAGGATCTGTTAACACGTTGTCATTTATTTTTAAAAATAAATTTGTAGTCTTTTTAATTGCCTTATTTCTATGCTTATTTATGAGTTTCCAAACATCCTTTGAGATATTGTTTGATTCTCTAAGCGCGGACTGTACTGCTAACTTTTTGGCCGTATTCAAAACCTTTCTATACAGTGCAATATATTTTTTCCTATATTTTATTATTGTATCATGTTGGTAGTTGCCCTTGCCAATGCATAAAAACCGTTTCATTCTACTTGAAACCTTCAATCCTCTTGATACCCATCGTAGATGAGTATTACGCGTTATTCGTACTAGTACTTTCTTCTTTTTAAAACACTGAGTGAAAGTTGCTTCAAACTGTTTAATAAAAGAGTTTATACCAATATCCCAGTTTTCATTCAAGAGTAACGTCCTGAATTTATTCTTGTTTTGTGTGTTAAAGTTTCTTTTTATAATTTGTATGCCAAAATTATTGGTAGCTTTATTATATCCATTATTTTTAAATACTGTGGTGCATATTATACCCGCGTGGCCATCTGCCAGTCCGTTGTGGTCTACTTCACATGTTTTTACGCTGTCTTTAGATATGTTAGTGAAGAAATTATCCAAACAAGAGCTTGAATCATTACGTATAAATGTAGTTTCGTGTATCAGTGGCCTAAAGTTGTAACATGTTAATAAATTCACCAAGTCATTCTTTTTTTTACTGTCAATTAAAAGGTCAATGTTAAAATCCCCACAAATTATGCAATTTTTGTCAAAAAAATGTTCCAATAATATTTCCAATTTTTCCATGAATTCATCTAAATTCTTATCATAAGGGGTACGATAGCAGCAACATATGCATACACTTGTCAATAAATCCCTAATGCAACATATTTCAAAGCTATCTCTTTTATAAAGTTTCTTTGCAATAGGTAACTCCACATATTCCCTACTCATCTCTACTAAAATGATAGTCCCTCCTCTTAACTTATTGTGCCTTGTGTTAAATGATCCTACTTTGTAATTATAAAGATTTAATAGATAAACTAATTCTTCATTCAGAAAATGTTCACTAATGCAAAGGTAATGCATGGGGCTTTGCAAGCTTTCGATATAAATTTCCAATATATCCTTCTTATTATTTAATCCGCATAAATTTTGATGGAAAATGTTTAGGTGACTAATAAATTTACTTCGCGTTGATTCATTTGGCGGTATTATATAATCATTATTATTAACGAAAACATTTAACTTTTATTGTGTCTGTGGGTTTCTTAAAATAAAATGGAATAGTTCCTGGTTTACACAAGCTTTCGTCGGAATTGTAATTTTCTTTGGAAGTGGACTTTTTGATATTGTAGAGTTCATCATACTGTGAAATTAAGGAGTCTACGTATTTTTGTAAGTTCTGGAAAATATTGTGTGTAGCTTTATTGTTGATTTTACCCGTACGTTTAGAGAACATATCATAAGTATAAGCAAGATATTTATTCGTGTCATACAAATAAGCATATTCAAAAGTCTGGTTACTTAAAAATAAAAGTCTATTAAAAGCTTCTATTCTCTTGTTGAATAAATTAACGTTATAATTCAATTTAAAAGTAGGTGAACATAGAATAACATTAGTGTGAGTTATTACTTCGAGCTTGCATTGTATAAGATTAACCACTTCGTCGTATTTATTTGAGACATTGAAATCGTTTTCTCCCAAAAAGATTATACAATAGTCCTGAAAAGTGTATCCTTGGAGTTTTTTCTCTAACGTTGCTAAAAGATCTTTTGTATTTGCATTTGGAAAGGAGTAATGACAAATTTTGGCACCTGTAAAAGTGTTTTCAGCATGCCCTAGAATGTTATACATGTTATTATTACTAAGTATACATATTTTATTAGAGTACTTATTAACAATTGAGATACTTTGTGATGACGTCGAGAACTGTTTATCTTGTGGAATTCCGGAGACACCCCCTGTACTTGTGTGCAACGTTGACTCATTCTGATCAAGTTTGGTATCTCCAACAATTAAATTTGGGGTATGTGCTTTACTGCAGCTGAGCTCAGATAAATCAGTCTTGAGTGATTCTATTTGCTGGGTTAAACTTAGTTGTTTTGGAAGTGTGGGACTTCGTAAATAAATACTGCTCTGCTCCAATGCCTTATCGCTTAATGTGTTGCCTTTTACATGTTTCTTATCGGATACTTCAATGGTTTTTTTTAATATTATGTTCTCGGTTGATAATTTATTTATTTCTTCATGCGCCGAATGCAACTGCGAATTTAGTTCTTCTATTTGTCGCTTGAGGTCATTAACGACGTCATTCTCCTCATTCAATATATTTGGTGCGCTATTGCATGCGTCTCCCTCTGTTGTTGAGTTAAGGCTACATTCGCTGTCAGTCTCAATTGGTGATGTGGACTGATGTCTCCTTAGCGTAATGTTTTCAAAGAAATTCATTTTAGATATAAATAAACTTTGAAAAAGATAAATTTGTTATGGCCGGGTTTGAACTCACGACCACCCAGGTTAACTGACGGTAAAAGCTAAAGCATGTACCGCTATGCTATCAGTGGCTTTAGCAAAGTCTCTGAATTAAGTGACTGGTTGTCTCTTTATATAATTATAACTGATATTAATGTTGTTTCAACTTATGGACAGGTCCGAAGTCCAACTTTTGTGTTCGATAAATAATCTATTCGGGCAGTTATGATTTAAATCCTGGGTTTGTTCCACCACTACTATTCGTTGTTGATGTTGGTTTTTATTGAAACTATGTTTATAACCACTGTTGATTCATATGTTTTATATATAAACTTTTTGTGTTTAGGCAATAACAGACGGTTTATAAGTTATTATGGTACACTATTGTTAAAGTCTTTGTAGCTTGTTTTGTGATGTATGTTTCACTGGTTTAATGATAATACACGTTTATTGATATGTCCTCTCACTATTACACTTATTTTTGTCACTTAAAACACTTATGACTTATTTTTAATTAATTAATAACTACGGAGCTTATGTCAATGCGGACGGCAGCGCCATCTTCTTTAAATGAACTTAGTTCTCAATGCTAAAAAAACAAAGTGCATTAAATTCACCACACCTAATGTGAGAAATTTTGGTCCAGATCTGGTATTGAACAATGAAGTGTTGGAATCTGTTCAATATACTACATTTCTGGGCATAACTTTAGACAGTAAACTTCAATGGGGTACTCACATATCCAGCTTGGCTGGAAAATTAAGCTCTGCTGCTTATGCTGTTAGAAAAGTTAGACAACTTACTAACATAGATACTAGTATATTGAGCCAAATGTGGCTAAGACAGAAGGACAAACAGACAAAAAACGGACTCCTGAAATTGTACTTTTAAAAAACAATATATACCTCGTTTTTAAGTATTTTAACTAATATTAGCGCGTAGTAAATTGAAATACATCCTAATATGGGTAAAACAATACATCATTCAACAACAATAACACAAAATCCTTATCGGATCAGTGTGCACGTATAAATTCATTAAAATAAAACGAATCGCTGTATCGACTATCGACGGCGCGAAATAAGCAATAAATCGTATCGACAAATGATGTATGTTCTCGTATTTATTTGGAAGACTTAGCCGTATAAATCACCATAGGCGCGAGTTTTATCCATCTCCTTTGAATTCGTATTGTGTGTTTTCGTTGAGTTTCCTTTATTCTGAATCTAAATCAATCACTGTTGACATCTTAACTATACGATTTTTTATTAAATGGGTTTTTTTTATTGATGTTTGTTTGTTTTCGTTTGAATATCTTGATTGTTCAATTATATATATAACCACTTGCAGGTCAATTATATGTGTCTGGTTTACCAAAGGCATGTTCTCAAGCTACGTTTGTAATCTTGTCAGATTCCATCAGGATTGTCAACTCAGTGTTGTTTAGTATGGGCAAATAGATTCATGGGCTTGGTTTAAAGATAATTTTAAGAATTTGGGGATAGTATATACATACATAGACTCACGCCTGCTTTGCAGAGGGGTAGGAAAAGGCAATAGATTTTCATTCGTCACGATTCTTGCACACCTCTTTTGTGGATAGTGATACGATTATATATCACTATCGCCAAATTCTTTGTTTCCCAATTTCAATAACTCAGGCCCACAACCGAAGGTGGTTAGCCCAAAATTATTTGCTTCAGCAGACTCACTTAGGATTGCTCAACCGCTTCTCCTATTCATCTCGACTACAACGATCTCGATCTAATTGAAGAACAAAGCGATAATAATGAGTGACTTTAAAACGTTACGTAAAGTTCGTATTTGACCTTCACAAATACACTCCTTATTTTGTACTAAGCCTAAAATGAACCTTAGTAGAAATGCCTTCGCCGGAATTAAAAGATTATGTAAACCCTGCTACTCCTTATTATTTAAAAAAACGGTTAGAGTTATTTTGTGAAACGCTTTTACGATCCTTAAGATCATCAAAATATTTAAAACTTCATATCCCAGTGCACAGATCTGTATTCATGAGTAAGTCGTCAAGAGTACAGGTTGAACGACTATGGAACGCCTTGCATATTATTAGGCGTGCTCAGACAATATCAGCTTTCAAAAAGCTAGTCAGAGAACACTTTTTGTCTATATAATTAATATTTCATTAAGCCAAGTAAATTTTCTTATTTATAGAGGTTTGAACAGTTTAAATGTATTGACAATTAATTTAAGTGTTTATGCATATACCACAACCTTGGCAGGATACTCTTGTTGCACACCTACTACTATTAGTGAATCTTCTCAACAATCCAAGAACATCGTTTTATGCGATACCCTTTGTACTTTCTGCCACTATGTCACAATATATTGTATTCTTATGGTTTACAATAAAGAGTTATCTATACTTTTCTATGTATTATAATTTATTACAATTTTGGCCATGAATGAAAGTACTAAAGCAGCTTCTCATTTTATATTTACCAAACGCGCTCAACTGTCTATAGAAAGCATTAATAAGCAAAAGCCTCTATGAATATAGAAACGTGGCGCGAGCGGTTTTAATTAATTTGGGTAAGGTCTAAAAATGTGGCGTTACATGAATTTAAAAAATGAAAGAAGGATTATGACCTGAATTTTAAAATGGTGTAATAGGGTTGGGAAACTTTATATGTTACGTAATATTTGACATAGTAACATGTAGATTTAAACCTAAGATCTTACCAGTACAGGGTTTTAACGCAAGGAACCAAGTAAGTAGTTAGAATATAGGTTGTTCCGAAATATATAATTATTATTAATAATAAAGATACGAAATGACAGTGATTTGTGTCAGTCTATTATATGTTTGTAAAGTACCTCGGGACACAGGGATTAGTTTTCCTAATAGACCAGGGTAGAAGCGATTAAAATTAATAAAAAGTGAAAAAAAATAATAGTAGGATGAAACCCATTAGAAAAGGAGGGGGATATTATAAAAATGAAAGGAAAAATAATTTACGGGCGATCTGAGGTCGGGAAGGGGATGGGGGTGAGTTTTTAAGGGTAAAAAACGGTTTTTCTCGATTTCCGGCAAAACTAAAAGTCCTATCGAAAAAAGTCAAATGGCAAAGTTGTAGGTAATAAAAAGATCTAAACTTTATGTATTTACACTTTTTTCACATAAACTAAAATTTATATGAAAACTTCAAAAAACCAAGTTTATGGTTTTTTATTTTTATCTTTTACATAAAATTTTCTTTTTTAACAAAATTTGGTGAAAACTTACCTTTTTATGTCCCAAATACACTGTAATTTATTTGATTAAAAATATTTATTTTTTCACCTTATTTTGAATTAATATCGAAAAAACACCCTAATTTTCAATCGAAAAGTCACCCGTCAAAATATCAGCTTTTTTCAAAAAGTTGGTATGTTTTCTGTTCATTGAAATCTCTTCTTTTTGATGGTGAAAAAAAATATATATGTTACTATAGTAAATTTTCTCAGAAAATGCAAAAAATCGAAAATAACTCTAATTCGATTTTTTTTTTATTTATTATGAAAAAAATCATCTAGACATGTGATTGCTGCAATTTGTTTCAATTAAAAAGTTGATTTATTTAATGCTAATTACATTTATGTCATAGAAAATCTCATTATATATAAATATAAATGTAAATCGTACAATTAAATGTAGATACTTTATTCTGATTACGTTATTCATTACAATATTTTTAAACAACAAAATATTAAAGAAATAAATGTCAAAATGTATAAAAAATATATTAAAAATCTATATAAAATATATATCGTAAATATATTTTTAATAACAAAATTTTGGCTGATTTTTATGTATATTTCATATATTTTGAATATATCTGAAATATATTTGAAATGTATAAAATATATTTGAAAATCGGCCAAACGTTTGTTATTAAAAATATATTTACGATATATATTTTATATATTTTTTATAGATTTTTAATATATTTTTATGTATTTTGAAATATTTTTTTTATGGGATTAACTAAATTTTTTGTGCAAAATTAAGGAGATTATTATTAGTATGTATGTAGTAAGACCCAGACCCGCCTAGCCCCTTCCCCACTTCTCCATGAAATACCTTTTGATGGGCTACTATTTTTCGTAGTTCACTCAGATATATAATTTATCTTAAAATATAAATAGACATCTACGCATATAATTTAAAGAAGATTCGACAACTTACTCCAAGTATTGTAGATGTCTTATTAAATAATAATTTGATTAACTTATTTGTTTGTTAATTATAGTAGTATATTTTTATTTGCAATTTTTTTTATCAATGTTACTTGTAATTTAATGTTTTTTGAGTAATTAAAGTGTTAATTTTAATAAATAGCTCAAAATTTTAGATGTAATTAAAAAAAGAATTCGATTTTTTTTTGCATTTTCTGAGAAGATTTACTATAGGTACATATATATTTTTTTTCAGCATCGGAAAGTAGAGATTTCAACGAACAGAAAACATACCAACTTTTTGAAAAAAGCTGACATTGTGACGGGTGACTTTTCGATTGAAAATTAAGGTGTTTTTTTGATATTAATTCAAAATAAGGTGAAAAAATAAATATTTTTAATCAAATAAATTACAGCGTATTTGGGACATAATAAGGTAAGTTTTCACCAGATTTCGTTAAAAAAAAAAATTATGTAAAAGATAAAAATAAAAAACCAAAAACTTGGTTTTTTGAAGTTTTCACATAAATTTTAGGTTATGTGAAAAAAGTGTAAATACATAAGTTTTAGATCTTTTTATTACCTACAACTTTACCATTTGACTTTTTTCGATAGGACTTTTAGTTTTGCCGGAAATCGAGAAAAACCGTTTTTTACCCTTAAAAACTCACCCCCATACCCTTCCCGAACTCAGATCGCCCGTAAATTATTTTTCTTTTCATTTTTATAATATTCCCCTCCTTTTCTAATGGGTTTCATCCTACTATTATTTTTTTTGGTTTTAAAAATTATCGACCCTGGTCTATAATGGGGGCGTTGTCTTTAAAAAAATAATAATAAGTAAGTTGGTTATCTTCTTATATCTAAAATAAGAAAACTTCGTTTAAAAAAACCGACTTCAAAAACTAAAAAGTAAAAAAAATATCTTAATAAAGATTTAATTTAATACATCTCTTATGCAAACGTAATACCTTTAATATTAATGAAATACTATAATTTGTATGTGCTACCTATTGATAGGTTTAAAGTCGGTGCCAAGCCAAATGTAATAGTAGGTACCACACTCGCCGCGCGTTACTTTCAGCGGAATAGCTTCGTAATTCTACACAAACAACCCAAGCGGACACATCGTCGTTGACGGTCGTCTCAAAATATAGTAAAATTTTGATGCGTAGTCTCCTAATTAATAATTTATCTGTTTATTTTTCAGGGCCACAAATATATTCATATAAACGCATAATATAGATTTTTTATAACTATAGTAACTCATTCAGGTATTAATATTAAATATATTTTTTTGATACGGTTTCATCTGTCTCATATTAATTCATATTGTTCTTTAAGTCTATTTACGTAGGTTAATCTTTAGTGTAGGAATTTCATCACAAAGTATGAAAGCTGTATGTAATATAAACTTTTATTTTGCTTAGGGCTTGGCACCGACTTCAAACCTATTAATAGGTAGCACGTACAAATTATAGTATTTCATTAATATTAAAGGTATTACGTTTGCATAAGAGATGTATTAAATTAAATCTTTATTATAATAATTTTTTTTTCTTTTTAGTTTTTGAAGTCGGTTTTTTTAAACGATGTTTTTTATTTGTTACTTTTTAGTGTCTAGCCTATAGATAGGACTACGAAAGGTGCCGCGCGCCTCAAAACTATAGTTCCCAACAAACGAGAAAGGAAAAAGAAATATCCTCCGAAAAAATGTTGTTCGAAATTCTTTTTCAAGTTCTTGTGAGACAGTGAAAGATCGAAAAGACCGTTTGTAAAGTAAGAAAAACTACATAAAATTACGTTCACTCTAAGAAAAGTTGCACAGTACGAGTCTAGACTCGCTAAGATTCATGAAAGTCTGAACAGCAAGCGCATAGGTTTGGCCGTATTTATGACCATCTAGCTAACGAGTCTGTGTGCTGCGGGCTTATTGATTAGGTCTTATTAATGATCGAATAGCCATCAACTCTGCTGAGCAGAGGGCATGAGTCTATGAAGACTAGGTCTTATCAATGATCGATTAGCCAACGAGTCTACTGAGCAAAGGGCTCATAAGTTAGGTCTTATCTATGATTGATTAGCTAATGAGTCTACTGAGCTGAGGCTGTTAGACTAGGTCTTATTCATAATCGATTAGCCATCTAGTGTACTGAGCAGAAGGCTCATAAACGAGGTCGTATTGCTGATCAAGACAACGAGTCGAGAGAGTTCGAGTCGGACTCGCCCGTGAAAGGTGGAACGATTTTTATCGTAGCAGCAAGTATTTGAGTTGATAGAATGGAAGGTGAATTACGATTTACGATTTATGACGCATTAAAATAAACTATTTACTAGATCTCGTTCAACAATTTCCGGTGGAAGTTTGCATGCTAATGTACATCATCTATTTGTTTTAGTTTTATCATTCTCAGGGGGGGGGGGGCACATTTTACGCCTTTGGAAGTGTCTCTCACGCAAACTATACAGTTAAGAAAAAAATGATATGGGAAACCTCAATATCATTTTCGCAGACCTATCCATAGATACCCCACATGTATGGTTTGATGATTTTTTTTTATTCAGTTCTAAGTATGGGGTACCCCCAAATTTTATTGTTTGTTTTTCTATTTTTCTGTGTAAATGTGTCAATCTTAATGCGGTTAATGGAATACATCAGCTTACCAAGTTTCGACAGTATAGTTCTTATAGTTTCGGAAAAAAGTGGCTGTGACATACGGACGGACAGACAGACATGACAAGTCCATAAGGTTTCCGTTTTTTGGCATTTGGCTAAAAAACCCTAAAAATGTCAGATATTCCGCATCAAACTAAAGACGAATCACGTAAATCGGTTCATAAATCTCAGGGTAATGGGTAAAAAAAGTGCGCTTGTGCTAAAAGGTGCGCCTACATGCGCTTCCAAAAACGAGCTTGTACGCGCGTTTTAAATGCTAGTCGTCTGAAATTGTTCTTTATATTCACACACAGACACATTTGAATAGTATGAGTCTAGCTAGGCTGGCTAAGATTTAAAACAAAGTGACAAAGACAATTACATCGTCGACATAAACTAACACTTTCGTACAAAAATGTCCATAAAATTAAAACTACTGGGCCAAACTATACAAAATTTTTATGGGACTAAATGGCAACTATTTCGCATCAAACTAAAAAAGAATCACGTAAATCGGATCATAAATATCTGAGTAATCGGTGTACATACATAAAAAAAAAAATACCGGTGAACTTGAGAACCTCCTCCTTTTGAAGTCGGTTAATAATTCAAAATATTATTTAAAGGCAGCATTTTATAAAGAATATCTGTTTACATCTAAAATTAGAATTTTAATATTTTTGACCTGTATAGGTATTCATCTTATTCCAGCAAACAGTATCACCTCAAGCCTCAAGCTTTTGATTGTGTAATTAGTCCAAACCCTGTTCTAACGAAACAAGTATACATATATATGTCGGAATGATCATTAGTACGGAATGACTGGCCAAAATATCGGCTTACTACAAAACTCAAGAGTGAAGTAGGCGAGTCTGGCATGACGTTCGTTCGACTCCACGAGCGTTGACTGCGTGATGGAGCATCCACTTCTCTTCTCTTCTTCCTCGAGGCTCCGAATGGCTATCCAGAAACTGTCTCACGTTTCGTGGTGTTTGATTATATAAAAATGTATTTTGAACAATGGGCCTATCGATTTTGAAGAGATCACAAACATTTTTTTGCAATTTTTTTTCTAGCTAGGTATCATGTCTCAGATAACGTTTTATTACGAGCCAAGAGCAAATCCGCTAATTTGCTCGTAATAAAACGTTATCTGAGACATGATACCTAGCTAGAAAAAATCCTGCAACAAAATTTAGTGAAGCAGAAAAAAGTGGGTCCAATAATTAAACAAAAATTACACTGATCTAACGTATGTTCTTTTGTTTATCAACGTTAAAACTGTTTGGAAGATGAAAATTATATAGTCTGGTTAGACCGTTATTTAATTAAATGGATGATTTACATACCCCACGTAAAATATTTAATATTTTAGTTTTATAGACTGGAAGACTACTAGTAAATCCAAACCAACGTAAAAAGTTGGCAGAGGTTTAGAATAAATAATAAGAATAATTGATTTCAATTCAACACACATAATACATGATTACATATTTGATATAATATACAACTATAATATATATAAACAATTTCTTTCTCTGGCCCTCACACTAGGATCAACCTGTGTCGTGAGGTCCAGTCTCTTCCCAATATTACAGAAGAAGCAACGATACACTAAATAATTCGTTATAATATTGTTACCACACATAACATAAATATGTGATAGAACACTAATGTATGTATGTAAAATTAAAGCATTTATAGTAGGTACATACGTATGTAGATACATTAAAAGTAATTATTATTTATGAATGGCTCTCTTAATATAATAATAATAAAATTAATATAAAGGTTAGTGAGAAGTATTTTCTTTTTGTAATGAAACTAAGATAAAATAGATGAACAAATGAAAAGATAAGCAGCTAGAAAACAACATTACGAGCTAAACGATGTTTAAAAGCCAAACTAGTTCTTTTGCTCTATCTTGTTTTCCCTCACGAAGTCTATGAAAGTTATGAACTCTCATACTAATTTCCCTCGCTCGTGCGGAGACACGCACAGAACGTACACATCATTTTGAGTTCAGCGATAGAATATTAATACCCACTGCTTTTGTTGGGAATTATGTATTTTGTGGTACAAAGTTATGGAAGATTCAACGTAAACGCAAATATTATCCATATATGTACATTATAAATTAAGTTGGAGGAAAGCTGAACAAAAATAGACATCAAAGTTTAAACTTTTGCTTATAATATATAGAATTATGCTTATATTACATCGGCGAGAGAGAGATTTTATCTTTGGTAACTAACTGGTTCGATAGATATTATGAAACAAAAGAATTTAAATGTAATTTGCTGTGTACCGGAAATTGACTGAAGTGTTTTCTTGAAAATTCCAGGTATACAACCAATTACTATTAAATTGTTTAATAAAATATGTATCCCATAAATTTTTTACCTATGTTCTGTCCAAGGATCTGAGCGAGCTAGCCGAGTTTAATGCTTAAAGATTACAAAAATGGATAAATATGACACAAGCTGAAAATAAAATTATGCTGTGTGGATTCCATGACAGTATTAGAAAAATCACACAAAAATGATTATTACGTTTTTAGTCAGGAAATTTGAATGTCTAATATATATGAAAATGGTTGGGTTAGTTGTGTCGAGATACTAATGACAGAAATAGACGTCACAAAATATCCATCACGCAATCAAAGTATACAGCACTTGGCGCTAATCAAAGCTCTCCACACGAACAGACCATGGGCGCCGGGCATAATTGCGTTCACAAAATGTTTAGATACTTTTATATAAAATAGCTCGTTCGCAAAATATAACATTTTCAGAAATAATAACATCCATCTGTCACATTCACTATAAAAAAAACGGTTTACTCATTTATAATTCTTTATTTATCTACGTTTTTATTGTTAGAATACACCAGCACACATATTAATAGTACATCAGTTACCATTATGATTTTATGCTACTAATGCCCATTTTCAAGAAGAACAATACGATTTATAATAATATATAACAACAGATATTAGATTAACCATTGAATGCAAAGTAATAATATAATCATAACAATACACATTAGAGTTAATTCTACCCTAAGGCATTTATTGTCATATAAATAACGCACAGTTTTAATCCCCGG
Organism: Pseudoips prasinana; assembly: GCA_951640165.1. Classification (NCBI taxonomy): domain Eukaryota; kingdom Metazoa; phylum Arthropoda; class Insecta; order Lepidoptera; family Nolidae; genus Pseudoips; species Pseudoips prasinana. The sequence continues at coordinate 16,624,148 of OX621239.1, forward strand.
ATAAGGTAGTCATGAAGCAATAACGCGGACACAAATGCCACCACAACAGCGTGGACGCTCACAAAATATTGAACGAGCTGAAACCACTATAGAATATTAATTTTTATAGCACTCGTGTGAGATGGCAGAATTATGTTTTGATTCCATATAGAGGAGAAATATGGAAACTCAAAGAACCGACTTTTAATAGGTCGAATTGACCTGTTACAATGGCAAATCGAACTGTTTAATCAGCTGCTAGCTAACTCTGTGAGTCTATTCATAGATAGATAAACTCATTAGGAACTGTGAACTAAAAGGAATAACAAATAAATACATTTAAAATCTTAAAAGTAAACAATAGCCAACAAGTTTGAGAATTACAATGTATGTCCTGTTTTTATACGGTCTAAATGTAGTTAAAGCTCAACAAATCTAAGAACCTGTTAAATTAACTGCGAACTGTAATTAGATTGATACTATAAAAATTAACTTATTTATATTTGATATATTATCATCAAACAGAGATAAAATCTTAAATGGGACGTTATTTGACGGTCACCGTGGCCTAGTTGGTAGTGCTCCTGCCTACGAAGCTGGTGGTCCCTATCTATCACAGCTTATATAGAAAACAAGTCTTACTAAATAAAATAATGCCGGCGCATAATTGCTGGATATATTCTAACTCTCAGTATTTCACTCTAAAATTAATTGACGCAATGAAAATGCAGTCGGGGTCACGTTTAGGTAAACCGTATTTAAATTGTTCTAAATTGCAAATCACTAGCTTGAGTATTGGTTGCGATATAATTCTACGACAAATGAATGTACAGACGCCAGCACATCAAGCTACCTTAATTCAAATTTCCCCAATTGAAAGTGGACCTTATGCTTTTGTGATAAAGTTGAAAATCTATAAAAGAAATTTCACAAATCGAGGTAGCTGGATGTGCTGGCGTCTATACATATACATATACCAACATACGGGCCATGATTATGCCATTCCTTTTGTACCGTTTTGATATGTAACCCAACGCTCAACGCGTAGCTGCATTCTGGGCTGACTTAATTTAGATTGTCATCGACACGCTAAGAAGAAGATGTAACCCTAAAACGATTACAATGTGGTTATTAGAAAGTTACATACTTAATATTTCATATTGTAATAATAAACTGAAATAACTTGGCTTATGGTTTACTCTGTGTGTTCTGCTGTGTGGTGACGGTGGTAAATATCAGAATATCATTACATCACAATCTCATCTCGTGGGAGGGCGTCGACCCAAGTGAATATTTACCAGAGACCAGACAACAGATTCCTTCTGACTTCTCAGACCATTTTACTGCGATTACCAACCCGTCCGCCAAGCATGGCGCTTATGGCATATCCCCCAAGATGTTTCTTGGAGGAGGCTTGTTCAGCAGTGGACTTCTTTCGGTTGAAACGATGATGATGATGATGGTTTACTCCTACATGAAGGAATTAATCGTCGGTACCTACCACGTTACATATACAATGATTTTGGACCAACCCTACGATAAATTAGATGTCACATTTGCCTTGTTTGCAATTAATTCTGTTTCAGTATAGGTACAGACGCCAGCAAATCCAGCTACCCCAATCTGTCAAACTTCTGCAATTGAAAGTGAACCTCATGCTTATGTGATAAAGATGAAAATCTAGAAAAGATATTTGACAGATTGGGGTAGCTGGATGTGCTGGCGTCTGTACATATCAAGTCTTGTTGTGTCCATATGTTTACTTAATTTAAATAACTCAGATTTATAAGCGCGTGTGATTTTGTTATCTTTCGTATTCATGTTTCACTTTACACTACACTTCACACCTTATGCTCAAAAAGTCCATCGTTGTAGTGCACTAGAGACGGGATAAAATAGCTTATTTTCCTTTAGGCAAAAAGGTTTTGTTTCATTTTGCCTATTAGCAACGGCATTGTTCATCAGTAGAATAATCATGAATAAGGACTCGACTTATTATTGTTTCATAAAAATGGAACATTTATGAAAATGAAACTAAATGAGGTGGTTTATTGCATAGAAAGGAATGAAAGGCGCGAGGCTGGCTCAGTCACAAAATTACCACTTCTCAGAATGTCCCTTTTGCAGAAAGTCCCTTTCGGATGTCTCTTGTTTTCTAACACTAATCTTGTTCTTAGTTAAATATTTTCTATGCATCCGGGTAATACCTTTCCATCCAATGCATACGATTAATAGATAATTACACATAATACAAATAAGTTTTATTTTAAATATAAATTATTATTCGAATTTCTATAAAATTCATTCATGCTATAAAAAAATATGTTTTATCGTCATTTTTTACCTTACCGTGCAGTGCATGACGTGGCAACGCCTGAGAAACACTGGTCTCTGCCAGTGTTTCCCAGGCGTAGGAATACTTTTTTTAAATATTTTTTTCTTAAGAATATTTACATATTTTTTCATGTGTGTTGACTTAGAACCTCTCAATTTTAATCATTTAATTGAAGTTAAGTATTTAATTTAAAGTTAAAAATATGTATCCTAATATAATAAGATCTACTTACTTAATATATTTAATACCCAAGCGTACCTAATCCGATTTCTAGCAACATCTAACAAATGACCTTTACAAAGCTATGAACTACAAATCAGATAAATGATGAAAGATGACCGTCCCCAGACGGAAATAACTCCCAACTTTCCTCATCAAAATGCCTAGTTCAGTTTCAATAGAGTTGTGATTTGAAGACATAATGTTATGACTAGGGCTAATTTCAAACAGTGCTTACTTTTTTCTTTACAATGAGAATTCTCACACTTGGGAAATGCCATTTGATACGATGAGTTTTAGACACATACGATTCATGTTTATACAGCAGTCACACAGATATTTGTGTCTTGTGTTTCTCTTAAGCGTAATAACATAACTATGAACTAACTATATATTAATTAATTTCATATGGGCAGTGGGTAGTCTAGTGTCAGAGTAGATAACCAGTCTGACTTGTCAACCGTTGCCTAATGACGACAGCCAGATCAACAGCTAGACATACCATCTGAAGCAAGGAGACGCTGAGAAATTAAGGTAACGCATTGAAGTCATTGGCGGTACTTTTTTATAAGAGTGAAACTTTTATTTTGGCACAGCGCGTCGACACAAACTAGTTTGCACGTAGATTTGTATGCTGGTGGCGTTATTAGTAGCAGTGCCTAATCTGGGATATATTATTTATTAACGCGTCACCTTCCCCTACTCTTGCTATCCCTCATCAGACAGACTTCGCCTTGGCGCTAAGTCTCGCCAATAATATATCCGTGAACAACATATAATATCATAACTATGGAATTAAAAATATAATTATATTAAGGTACTAAATTAAGGAAAATTGTATATTTATAACTTGTGCTATATGAATGTATAAATTATTTATAAGTTTGGAATTATGTATTAAAATTGTATGCAATGTAATAGAATCGCGACTCATGGGCAAAAAAATTATATTAGTAAAAAAATTAAGAATAATAATAAAAAGTAAACAAAAATAAAGTAATAAAAAAGAAAGGTTTAAAATAAAATAAAATGATTAAAAAGGAATAAAAACTAAACCTAGAATCTGAACCCTTAGAAACAATATTGCTGCAATAAAATAGCAGGAGTGAGTTGTCGGAGGCTAATTTGCCGACCAATAAGAAATAAAAAAAAACTGTGGAATGCCCAACCCTATTAGAAACAGAGGAATCTACTTGAAAAGATTTCGTTAGTCTTTTAATTTATTTTATATTTATCGTAATTTAATAACTATTCTGAACGAGTATCTTATTATTTATATCAAAATCAGATGGGTACAAACAGTTCAGTATATTAAACTTATTCGACTTATTTAATCGACCTTAAATAGTTCATCGGACAACCTCAATAGCGTGTTACAGCAATCGGATAAATAGGTTTTATTATTTAAGTTTTGATAAAACCTACCCTACGACCGATTTGACAGATTTTTGAAGGTCATTGAAACTAGAATATTGTCAGTTTTCAGTTTTCATACATATTTGTTAGCTTATATAGGAGGTATTGGCGTTAAATGACAAAATTAAGTAACAAACACCTAACTTTTAGATTTAAAATAGTAGTGGTATCTCTTAATTAGTGTACCCCAATCTTGGAAGAATGACTTGATCCGGGTAGGGAACTATAATAATTGTAGGTCTTAAACACAAAATACAGTTCAAACAAAATTAATCAATGTATTGAATTCTTGTGTGCTGCTTATCAACATTTAAATTTACTTTATTTTTTATTGGTTTTCTCTTAATAACTTAAAATGTAGTTGACAGGTCTTACAGATTAAACATCTGCATTATACTGAAATTAGTATCAATAAAAGTACTTTTATAATAGTTAAATTAAACTCAAGTCGCTAGTTAGTACTCTTAACAATATTATGATTCAACTTTTAAACCCAAACCCTTTTACCCCAAACGTGTCGAGTAAATAATAATAGGTACTGTATTAAACTATGACCCGAGTAATATTGCAGCAATAAAATTGTAAGGTACATTACTTTTTATAGCCTTATAAGCCTTTATTTGTTTCAACTTTATCCAAAACTCTTTTCATGTTTAACTGTTTGCCTATAAAAATACCATAAGATTTCTATTGCCTGAACTCGGTGCTTTCGCGATGTAAGTGTTATTACTGGTATAAAATTATACTTTTCTTTTATTTAATCTTATATAGGTATCAAGGCTTAAAACGTTACGCTTAAAATTATATGTAACGTGAAAAATATATTGTAGAAGAGGAAAGTACAAGAGTGGGGTTTTTTTTAAAAAGAACTATGCCTCGCCGGCATCGCTCTCTTTTCCGTCCCAACAGTTGCCGAGGCTGTTACTCTGTCCAATTGTGAATCGATTCGTAGTCTTTGTCTATAATTGTTAGCCTAGTGTAGTTCGGGTGATTTAACTTCTTTTGTTCGTTTCTCTTTGTTTGAATTAAAATTATTTGTCTGTTAATATTTTTGTGATTATTGTTGTCGTAAGTTGTATTAAAATTTGTTTTAAAAAAGCTACTTCTGGTCTTATTCCTTAGATCAGAATTGGGATTCTTCTTTCGCCCACTTAGTTATTTGTGTATTTTGCAATTATCGGTGAGTTATAATTTTGTTTTTGTTGTTGTTGTGCAGTTTTATTTGGTTAATTGGTTTGCTTTTGTTGTTGTTTAGTGGTGTTATTTTCGTTATGTCAAATCGTGAGCGTGATTATAGTGTGAATCGCCGCGACAGTTAAAGTCCTGGGCACGGTAGTCGCCACAGTGAGCGTCGCGAGCGATCGCCAGACGAAAATTTTAGGTTACGGCTCGAAATGCAGGCAATGCTTACTCGTCTTAAGGCATTAGAAGATGCGTCTCGGACTTCACCCAAGCCGGGGCGTTCGGGTGTTTGTGATACGAGAGTGTCGGAGGGAAACCCAAGCCGTGTTGAGTCGCTATCTCGATTTGAGCATGTTTCGCGTACACCTAAGCGCAATACCCTGCGATCACCAGTTCAAGCAGATTCGCGTGATGCGCGTCGCTCATGTATGAACACGGAGGTTAGTGTCTCGACGCTTAATATAGTGCCGCGACCGACAGATCAGTTATTGTCGCCTACGATTTAATCACAGACAACGTCCACGCGCTCGGTCTCGATCACCGCCACGTGTTTCGGAACCCACTCGTAGCAGCGTCCCAGAGCATTTCTCAGTCGTGTTTGCCTAAATGAACATTTTTACATTTCCAATTTTGACTCAAATTTACATATTTTCGATAATTGGTGCGCTGAGGTAGACTGTGCAGAATCTTTAAATAATTGGAGTGATTTGGAGTACCTCGTTTGTGTGTTTTACTTTTGTATAGTGTCGACAGTGTGTTCCTGTAAGCAAAATTTATTTGTATTTTGGTATCGGTTGCTTTTAAAAAGTAAGTACCACGTGCTTGTTGTTTTGTTTTTGTGTGCGCTTTAAAGTATAAAACTAATCTAAATTGTGATTAGTTCAGTTTTACTGGTGACTAAAAGTAAATAGAACGCACACCACGCAATGATTCGCATAGTCGTCACGATGATAAGTGTGGAGGTTATTGCCGTGATACACAAAGTAGATCTAGGCGTCGCGACAGACCGGATAGTTTTGAAGGTTCACGAAACTTGTTCGTTTGCGGTCAGTTTGCCAAAAACTGGCTGATTTCCGTTTACGTTCCTTGAGTGTTAGCAGTATAAGATCACATAAGTGTGAACCTGAAGTGTCATCCAGGGCTCAAGAAAATCTACACCGTTGTACATTGCATATTATCAGGATTAGTTAAGGAATTATCGAAAGTAATTTTAGATCTGTAAAATGAACTAAAAATGTGGGTAGTTCGGCTACTCGGGCAATTGTTGACGTGATCAGTCGATATTTCTAGTCGTTCGTTTTGTTTAGATTTGTTCTAATCACTATTGTGTTTAAACCGTTGCCGAGTGTATTAACTGTGAGCGCAGTCTACGAAGTGTACATAAATGTGTTTTGTTTTGGTAAATTTTTGTGTTGTGTGATTTACGTAAGTAGATACAATTTTATTGTTTTGTATGTGAAATACCGCTATGTATTTCACGTGGCTGATCAAGTCTTTCTTTAAAGGTGGATCCCATATCAGGGCGCGAAACCATTCACTTAGTTTGTCGCACGGTAGTTTGCGATAGTCCAGTGAAACAGTGAAACCCTCCTAGTCTAACCGATTCGTCATGTTAAATAAAAAGGTAGTTTGCGATGTGTGTTACGAGTTACGATCTAACCTCTATCAGTAGTCGTCGTATTGTTGATAGCCGTTGCCGGCGCCGCTCAGTATCGTGTGCATTGCATGATAGCCATGGTATATAGCTGTAGGTATTGACCACCGCTGAGGAATGTAACCTCAAACGGTTGACATCACGGTGTTGTATAAAATGTCATGCCGTTGTTTTGCGCCTAATGGTAGTGAGAGGATTGAGTGAGGAGCTGAAAAGCCTATGCTACAAGGTATTGACAAAGCTTACTAAGTAACACTTGATAGTCTTATCATTTTTTGAATTTAATACTCAATGTGTTATTTGCATTCTGAGTTATTTAAAACCTAGTAGGTGTAATAACAGTGCACGTTCTCAAGCTACTTCTTAGCAGCGGAGTTATCAACATAAGTTTGAAGTCATCCTCTGAAGTTTGACTGCACGTGTGGCGCAGTGGTTAAGATCATCGCGTTGTCATTCAATGACCCGGGTTCGATTCCCGTAAATTGCGTAAACTATTTGTGTGAACCATGAGAAGATGTTCTGAGTGTGGATGTACTTTGTGTCGGACGATTATATGTTTCGTCATATGTAATGATGTTATGTAAAAGACTTGGTCATATTAAAGGACAAAGGTTACACCAAAGTGAGATCAGTCATGTTAGCAATCTCAAATCAAGTGAGTTATTGTCAGGTGTAGCCGAGTCGGAGAAAGGTGGTTTGGTACACATTTCTCTGACACAAAAAGTCTGACGGAAATGACAAATTTTTAATCTCTGTCTCGATTATCTCATAGAAGTTATTTTTATAATTATCGATTGTACTGCTGTGAGATATACCGAGCGTTAATGTGATCTAATATGCGTGTTGCGCATTAGTGCATTGTTTTCAGGATTTTGTTTTAGAAAGAGGATAATGATGCCACATGCTGATGATTTTGATGTTGTACCAAACCTTGTAATTGGACACGAATAACCCAGGCAGCGAACGAAGTAATTCAATCGCCTCAGAATGGTAGTTTGGATGCAATTAGCTGCGTAAGACAATGATTTTTATATTTCTTATACAATTCGGTAAGTTAAGAACCCCTGTGGTTCTGATGTTACATGAAGGGACCTCTGTTGAGTCTTTCAGGTTTTTACGTAGAAATACGTTTCGTATAATTGTTACATCTAATAACGTGTATAAGTAAAAAAAAAAAAAAAAAAACTGTCGCCTTTATTTTGAATAAGGCTAATTAAAAGAGTTCACGTTTGGTGATCGTTTGGTGATGTTCTCTTTGTAATTAAATTCTCTTAGTCCACAGGGACCCGGATATGCGTGGATCCTAGAAGGTGTTAAGCAAACTATGGGCGCAGACTGCGGCCAGTACATGGCTTGCGTGGCAAGGTTTGTCAAGCGAGTGGTGTTGGAGGGCGAGTGTGTCACATGCTGTTTGGAGCAGGCTGCCGGCGTGACCCGGTGGCTACCTTCGGAGCTGGGGCCCTGAGGCGCCTGGTCTGGCGGGCGTGCGCCTGCGCGCGTGTCCGGCTTCTATAGGAGCTTCATCATTACAGCTTAAATAAGTCCACTACTGGACAAGCCTCCCTCAAGAATCATCTTGAGGGGATATGCCATAATCGCCACGCTCGGCAGGCGGGTTGGCGATCGCAGTATGATGGTCGTAGTACTCAGAAGGAAGCTGCTTCCTGTCCTCTGGTAGATATTCCCTCGGGTCGACTTCTACGCCCCCCACGGGATGAGATGGGGTGATGATATTCTGATTCTGATATTTGTCGCCGTCACCACACAGCAGCTATGGGAGCTTAAACGCAGTTAAGTACATGATCCCTTGGCGTGGTGAGTGGACTCCCAATGTGTGTGGAGTCACTTTCCATGGTGCGTGACTTTAATTATTGAGGCACTTTTATATTTTGCTTAAACTAATTTTGTAAAGTTTTTGTGGACGTGCTTGTGTGCCGAGCATTGTGTGTTGTTTTGAGAATTACAAATTGATTTTATGATTCTCTATTTGTGCAAAGTGTTTTTCGCAAAGGGCAAACACATTAAAGGAAGTTCTATCTTGCGGTTGGGATAGTCTCTGTCTTGGAGGTCCTCGTACTCAGATATGCTATCCTGGCTGACGGATACACTTCAAGTAAGGTAGGGTTTCATGTTATTGGATGCTGTCTTGGAGTGCGCTCGGGCATGCGATCCTAGTATATGGGACATGCCTGGTGTGGTTTTGTGTCCCTTCCTTTATGCTCGGATGTGTGGTCCTAGAGCTGTGTTACACGTAGGGTCATGCCACGGGTTGGCCGCTGACGAGACGTGGTGCTGTGTGTTACACGTTGGGTCATGCCACGGGTTGGCCGCTGACGAGACGTGGTGCTGTGTGTTACACGTAGGGTCATGCCACGGGTTGGCCGCTGACGAGAGGTGGTGTGAGATATGTTTGTGTTAAATATTGACTGTGTTTTATTGATAATTTGGGTTGAAATAAGCTTTTATCTGGAACTGATTAACACACGCAAAGTTATGTCTCACGTAAGTGCGCGTAGATCTCTAGCGAGTCGTGAGGGGGCACTCCTCCGACGGGAACTGTCCCGAGTGAACGTACAGATATCAGTTTATTTTATACTCTTGTGCTAAGGCTGAGTTAAGTGTGCTAAGCCTACATATGTGTCGAATTGTTGTTTGATTTTGGTGCGACACAAAGATTATGTTTTGAAGCTGTCTCTTATCATTTATGGACATGTTTTTGTGCTGTAGTTTTGTGTCATTACAGAGTCTGACAATGACACAGAGGAGTCGAGATGCCTGATGAAGTTGATGAGCCACAACCCAGCACGTCCGCAACACGTGCTGCTGAAAGCTTGAGGATGTCGTTGCCAAGCTCTCTTTTCCGTCCCAACAGTTGCCGAGGCTGTTACTCTGTCCAATTGTGAATCGATTCGTAGTCTTTGTCTATAATTGTTAGCCTAGTGTCGTTCGGGTGATTTTACTTCTTTTGTTCGTTTTTCTTTGTTTGAATTAAAATTATTTGTCTGTTAATATTTTTGTGATTATTGTTGTCGTAAGTTGTATTAAAATTTGTTTTAAAAAAGCTACTTCTGGTCTTATTCCTTAGAATATAATATGACACATATTATCCTTTTAAGCCTGAAACCACTTATAATATCACATTTTAGGACAACTGCCAGACGACTAGACATTTATGAAAACAAATGTATCTCTACCGTAGGTACTTGTTATTAGTCATAACTCTGTTATATAAATGAGTATGCCCGCTTGAGTATGTTTCGCCGGACCGTCTCAACCGGGTCGTGTTGAAACCGGTAGTAGATGAACCCACTGAGTTTGTTTCGCTGGGTCTTCTCAGTTGGTGCGTATTGGATCCGGTGGTAGCATTAAAGTGCGACCGTCGTTATTAACACAAGGTCCGTCATAATAATAATACCTTAATATAGACGGAACCATTGACAACATGTAGTAAAAATATTAGACTTAAACTAGATAATTAAACATAATCTCTTGACAATAACTTGATACGAGCTAGCTAAATGTCAATACTATAATAAAATAAATTTTATAAATGTTTTCATACAATGTGTACCTAAGTGTCTATGTTACTAGAAATAATAATTTATACAACTATATTACTACAAACATGTTCTGACTATTTACAAGCGTCTACGTGAATAAAAACCTTTTTTATTTTATTTTAGTACAACACATTTAATAATAATTCATTATTAAAGAAATATTTTTATTATTTATAAAATTGAATTAAAGATATATTTATGGAACATCTAAATTATTCGCCTCTATTGTTGAATTCCTTTGGGGAGCCTTTTCCTTCTTGTCCTTCTGCGGACATGATGATGATTTATTAAAGTAATTATTTAAATAGTTTAAAAGTCTACCGCGGAAAGTGATGTGAGTATCATATAATGACATTAAGAACACGTCTTGAGTCATATGATACGCTGGGCGAGTTGCGCAAATTAACTAAAACAATATTTTTTACAGGTTTTTTTTTAATTGGAGTGAAATAATGCTGGAGTAAGTTAGTTATGTATCATTTGAAAATTACTTTAACTATTTTTTTAAAATATCCGGGCGATTCAAGCGAGGATATAATTGATTAAAAAAAAAATTAATAAGTATTCACAATAAATGTAAATTTTCAAAAATCAAGTTTTTGTAATATAAACTACAAAAGTATGATGAATTAAAAGCCCATTCTTTTTCGATGCATGCTCTAACAACTTAACATTTTAGCATTATTTTTATTAAATACTTTGAAATATGTAACTTTTGAAAGAAAATGAACTTGAACGATGTTTTTTATATAATTAAGTAACAAATTTGAACCTGATTAGTACATATGCGTTATTTATAATATTTTCTTGTTAGTAACATAGAAACAAACGGAAAAGTAATTATACCAGGCACAAGTTTTTAATATGAAGTTTAGAATCCTAAAAAGAATAACAAAATGCCAGTTACCAAGAACAAGCAAATTAAATTTACACTTAGACCAAATTTCTATACTTTGTTTCCATGAAAAGTTCCTTCGTTATGCCTTCTTTATAAGAAAGTTATTTAACACTTGAAAGCTGCCTAATTCTTGATTTTATAAAGAATATTTTACATCCAAGAACGAGATATTTACTTTAAAAGAGTTAACGTTTCATATAATTTGCAACTTACAGGTTTTCCTAAGAGGATAGTAAAATTAAATGTTTCGTTTTTATAATATAATTACATTTAATACTTTTTCATATCCATTGATAAACAAAAAGGTAAAAAATCCATCAAATAGAAAAGTAATATAATTATATCCATGAAATGTAAATAAATATACGCAAAAGCCATTTATAGTAATAGTTGTATTTTATTTTATTGAACTTCAAAGGATCGCTGTGACAGAACAATTTTGTCACGATATAAATGTACAAAGAGACGCCTCAGGCAGGCTTACGTATTGATTGCTCGACAGAAATTGTCTCACAAAAGGCTTGCACGAGATTTACAATTGACGAATCTTGTATACCTCGAGGCTCTACAATGCATACAAACCGATGTTTTGATTATTCAAAGTGTAAAAAAATATCACTTAAAATCGCTAACCGATGTCATAAATTTTTTTTGAAGTTCATCATCAGGTATTTTTGGATTTCATATTATGATATCGCAAAAACGTGAACGTAGAGAAATTAATAATTTCAATTCAAGGTGTGTGGCATGAAACTAAATTATTATTAAATTGTTTTACTTAACTTGTTCTTTCAATATATACACATCTAACGAGACTTCATTGGATTCATACATACATTACATACTTTATCAAAATTATAAACTTCCTGTGGCGAGTCTAAAATATAAAAACCCAAATAAACGCTATATAACATAACTTTATGTTACCGTAAGAAGTCTATTACCCTTTTTGTTTATGGTGGATTTTTGCGTTTGCCACCTGGGTCACTACTGGAATTATATCGATAACCCCTATATTAACTTAATTTTAATCTCTAGGGACGTTTAAAAGAGACGGTGGAATGGAAAATCTCATATTAGTTCTAATTTTTATTTCCTCGGTATATCTACAGACAGATCTGCTATGACATATGAAATTGCAGCCCAAAAAGCAGCGCAATCTATAACATCAGTCATATTCTGAACATTCATAGTGTCACCTTCACTATGATGATACCAGTAATATCTCTCGTTTTTATTTAGTAAAGAGGCACCAGGTATTCCCTTATTAATGAATATTGTAATATCTGATCCAGGATATCCACTGTTCGTCATTTTGTCTACAGGTGCAAATTGTTTTAATATTTCTTTGATAATGCACCGAGCCTGGTCAGATCCAGCTACATCTAAACCTAGGGGCTTAAAAGTTCCTTCATCAGATTCCATAATAAAGTTAACATTTTGCAACTCATTAGCATGAGTTTTGAGATAAGAAAATGCACCTACTAAACCAGGTTCTTCAGCTGTCCACAAAATTGCTCTTACAGTTCTTTTTGGTTTCAGTTTAAGAAGGTTCAGTGCAACTGGAACAAACCAACTTATCATCATGCCACCGCCATCGTCCATAGCTCCTTGTCCCACATCCCAACTATCGATATGGCCTGATACTATAACAAATTTTTCAGGATGATTATTTCCTTTAAGATCTATAAGAGTATTTCGAGATTTTTTTATGTCAAATGTATTAGACATGTTAATATTCAACACGATTCTTTCACCTTCTTCGTGCAACCTTCGAAATAAATCTGCATCTTCTAACGTAATAGCTGCTGTTGGAATTTTAGTAACATTGTCGTCATAATATTGAGCTCCTGTATGAGGAGAATAAATTGAAAATGGTGTAATACTTCGCACTAATGTAGCCAAAGCACCTTTCTTAGCAGCTTTTGATGCTCCTTGACTTCTATAAATTACAGTGTCACCATAACTGATATAATGTGCATCGAATATAACAATTTTTCCCTCTACTAATTTTCGATCAGTTTTTTCTAATTCGTCAAAACTTTTTATAACTATTGCTTCGGCTGTGATACCTCCAGGTGGCGTACCAACACTGGTACCAAATCCTAATATGGCGATTGTTTTAAAGCGTGGTTGAAGCATTACTGCAGACTCATGGAGGCGAACCCAGTGTGGCACCTGAAATAAATCAGATGACATATTAAATAATTAAGCAGTATCATTCAACGGATGTTTCTGATATTATAAGTAAAATAATGAGTTATTTATTGCGTTGGTTGTTTTGTCGATAGACTAAAAGATTAAAACGTTGGACTCTGAAGAAGAAGATAAGATAAGATAAGACAACTTTTTATTGTACACCTAAATATCAGAGGAAAAAGAATACAGTATACATCACAAAGTTTTACAATTATCCCTTAATGTGCTCTATTTAACATCCTAGACAGGCATTTTACTATAGAGTACAGAGACGTGGAAATTTATTAATTACTAAATTGCAAGAAATATTATTTCGATCTTTCCCAACTCCCAATATCCTCGGAAATGTCCACATTTTAGCTAGATCACACTTTAACACTAGAGTTCACTAGAGTTGTGGATGTGTTGGCGTTGTAAATACCTACATACCTTTTTTTTGCGGGTAGGTGTTAGAAAAGTATAGATGTGTTTTCGATTTGCTAATTAATATTATAATTTAATTTAAAGTATTTCATCAGTATTTCTATATCAATTTACAGTCTTTTGTACTTAAATCTCTAATACTTATGTTAGTACAAAGTTTTATGTGATTTAGCAACTATAATCACACCACCTGCCAGCTCAACAACTACACTGCACTGCACATAACAAATATCACTGGATATTATTTTTAATCAAAATGAGTCAATTGTCTGAGATTTTGTCAACACAGCACAAGCTTAAGGAGAACATTGCCAAAAAATTCGATGATCTTCAAGGTCAGCTGCAGAATGCTGTGACCTCTGGTCAGAAGGACACTGTGGCAAAGGTGGCTGAAGAGCTCCGGTCCTTCAAGGAGCTTACATACAACATCCTTGGTCTTCTACGGCAACAAATCAGAGAATGTTCCCATCAAATTGATGCTCTTGAAACAAGAAATCGAAGGAAGGCACTCATATTTTCTGGTATCACTGAGAAGGAGAATGAACACTGTTCCGAATTACTGTTGGAAATCTTTAACAACAAGATGGGGCTAACTGACATCTCTGCATCATCCATCAAGGTTTGTCACAGGCTTGGGACCCCCAGTAAAGACCGGCACCGTCCTATCCTCTTACGGCTATCTAGCATAGATGACAAATCCGCAATTTGGAGAGCTAAATCCAGCTTGAAAGGATCCTTTATCTCGGTGAAAGAATTCCTCACTAGGACTAGGCAAGCTGTCTTCTCCCAAACAAAAGCATATTTCGGATTTCGATCAGTATGGTCCCAGGATGGGACGATTTTCGTTAAGACAGCAGATGGTAAACGGCACAAATTAACTTCGCATGAAGAGCTGACTGCACTGACAGCCAGGTATCCAAAGGCGTCACAGGGATCTTCGAGTTCTAATAAGCTCGACTCGGGAAAGCTGAAAAATAAAGTGCATTAGACCGTTAGTTCTCTGTGTTGTGTCATGAGTGTAACATAATAACCCAGTCGTATCATATAATATTGTTGATACTTACCGTACATATCTAATTAATGTTCATATCATCCTTAAGAATGTCCGAGTATGTAGTGAGTGGTTTACGCTACAAGTTTTATATTCCAGTTAATTTACCCTCCACTCACTTGATATTTAGTATTTTATATACATCGAATATAGTGTTTTATCAATTATTTTGTAGGTAAGTAAGTTTTGTTCATAAATTTTTCTTGAAGACCTTAGCCCAAACAAATAAATGTCAAATTGACAGATGCCAATGATACTATAATTACGTTTCGTTTCATGCCGTAACTTTATTACACGGTACCTATGTGGGCAAGGAGTGTACCTTTGTATATTTACCGACTGGACATGTTATTTATTTTGCTTAGTTATCGTTACTCATTATTCCTTTTGTTTGTTTTTAGTTCTCTTTAATGTATGTTAACTTTATTGTGATGTTTTAATATTTTAGATGTAGTATGTAGTAGTGTGCTTGTACGCTGGCGGGTGGTGCAGAGATTTGGTTCTGATCTAAATATTGCACCACAAAATAAGCTATTTTTTTTATTATTTCTTTGTATATATTTTATTTTATTTATATTTATATATATTTAGTATGTCGTTCAGTTCAGACGATGAGTCATTTCATTCTGCTATTGCATCTGATGACGATAGCTTTTGTTCGATTAGGGACACGCTTGGTGCATTTTTAAACGATAAGTTTACTGCAGATCATAAGCATTCACTGAATGTCTGTCACTTGAATGCTCAAAGCATCCCTAGTCATTATAGCGATCTACTGGAAGCGTTTTCGACATGTAATGTACATGCCATCCTGATATCCGAGAGCTGGCTCAAACCTCACCTTCTTTCTATCTTGTATCCTCTTCCTGGTTACATTCTTATACGTAATGATCGAATAGGTAAAGGCGGTGGTGGTGTTGCCATTTACTTAAGATCCGACCTTCCGTATAAGATTGTAGCTATTTCTTCATGTAATTATTCTGCCTCTGCCGAGTTTCTCTTTCTTGAGGTTTCTATCAAAATGTCCAAAACCATTATTGGTGTCGTATACAGTCCACCCAATGTCGACTATTTCACTGATTTAGAATTGGTATTAGAATCTTTGGGTTCGGAGTATGCTCACCACATCATCATGGGAGATTTCAATACCAACCTCCTAGCTCCAAACTCTCTCCGTTCCCGTAAACTCATAAATATAGTCGAGTCAAGTAGCTTACATGTTTTGCCATTGCAAGCTACTCACCACAATGCCTCGGGTGATGATACTTGGCTCGACTTAATCCTCACCTCCAATCCGTCTTTAGTCTCATCTTATGGGCAACGTGATGCTCCCGGATTTTCCCATCATGACCTAATTTTCCTATCCTACATCCTTAAGCCACCCAAACCTAAACCTCAAGTGCTGCATTTGCGTTCTTTTGTTCGGATAAATGTCGAAAATCTGTGTAAGGATGCTTCTGAGGTCAACTGGGAATTATTGTATAAGTCCGAATCGATTCACGAAAAGGTACTGTGTTTCAATCAAGCGGTTACAAAGTTATATGACACTCACGCACCTATTAAAAAAGTTACTCTGAAGCGGCCATCGGCACCATGGATGACGAGAGGGATTATGATGGCGATGAAGCGTAGGGACTGCGCCTTTCGTAAGTTTAAACGAAACCGTTCCGATGACAATTGGAACAATTTTAAAGTTGCTAGGAATAAGTGTAATCAGATGGTACGTAATGCTAAACGCCGACATATTCATGACAACATTTCATCTTCTTCTCCTGCCGGTATCTGGAAGTTCCTTGGGACTCTTGGTATCGGCAAATCGCGTAACTTAGACCTTCCCACCTCAATTCGACTAGATGACCTAAATACTTTTTTCTCTACCACTTTTCTTATGGATCATCAGACCAAGGCTCAGACTATTAACTTCTATCCTTTTCACTTTCTCCCAGTCGATTCAAATGAGATTAAAAAGATCATCCTGTCCATTAAATCCAATGCAGTTGGCTATGATGAAATTAGCCGACGCATGATATTACCAATCCTTGACCAACTGTTGCCTGCAATTTCCCATATCATAAATTATTCCCTTGAATCCGGCCTTTTCCCTTCCATATGGCGTTTTGCTCATGTTCGTCCACTTCCCAAGATTTCAAATCCGACACTTCCTAGTCATTATTGTCCTATCTCCATCCTTCCTTTCCTGTCTAAAGTGCTGTAGTCCTGTGTCCACAAGCAACTATCTCATTTTGTGCTTGCCAATAACCTGATAAGCCCCTTACAATCCGGATTCCGACCAGGACACAGTACCACCACGGCGCTCCTTAAAGTGACTGGCGATATTAGAGCCGGCATGGAGGCGATCAACCTCACTGTGCTGGTGCTGATCGACTTTTCAAATGCTTTTAATACCGTCAGTCACGATATCCTCTTATCCATCCTCTCCCATCTTATGATCTCTGATGAAGCGCTGGAGTGGTTTTCCTCTTATCTTCGAGAGCGCCAGCAATCAGTTCGCCATGGCGAAGCGTCATCAAATTGGTGTAACTTAGAAACTGGTGTCCCTCAAGGCGGTATTCTCTCACCTCTCTTGTTTTCAGTATTTATAAACCTTTTAACTCGTGATCTTCAGAGTGCGTATCATCTTTATGCTGACGACCTGCAACTGTACGCCCAAGCGAGTGTCGATAGTTTGCCAGAGGCGATTAATAAGATAAATAATGACTTGGAATTTTTAAAAACCTCGTCATATAAGTTTGGCTTAACTGTCAACCCATCAAAGTGCCAAGCAATCATAGTGGGTAGCTCAAGGATGATGTGCAAGGTAGATGTTGGCAGTTTGCCGCCTATTATCTTTGACAACTCTCCTATCGCAATTAGCCAAAAAGTCAAAGATCTCGGACTGGTAATTGACAACAACCTTAACTGGCAAAGTCACATTTCTGGGATCAGCCAGAGAATTACCTGGATTCTACGGTCATTTTATAGGCTTAGAAATTTCCTTCCATCCAGTACAAAAGTAATGCTTGTGCAGACTCTAATATTTCCCATTGTCGACTATGGTGATGTGTGCTACTTTGACCTGAATGCAGATCTTCTTAACAAACTTGACCGACTTCTGAATAACTGCATTCGATTCGTTTTCAATCTACGTAATTATGATCATGTATCTGCTTACCGTACCCAGTTAAACTGGTTGCCCATTCGCCAGCGAAGAAATTTGAGGGCGCTCACCACACTTTTCTCCATACTGGAATCTCCTACTGTTCCTTCTTATTTAACGCCTCACTTTCAATACCTTTCTGATAATCATAGTAAGACTCTCCGCTCTAGTCATAATCGTCTTTTACGATGTCCACCTCATAGCTCTGACTTCATTCACCGCTCTTTCTTTGTCCAATCTATACTTCTTTGGAATGAGCTTCCTGTAGGAATCAGGATGGCTAAGACTCGCTTCACGTTTAAAATGAAAGTTCGTGAGTATATTTCTAAGAAACTTCACACAGAAATGTCTCGTCAATAATTATATTTATTATTGTATAGTATGTTATAGTATAGTATACATTAGATTAAAATCATATAGTATTTATTGTATAGTATCTATTATATATATTATATATAGTGTTCGTAATTATTATTAGTTTAATTATACGTATAATAAGTAAAAATACATTTTATATAACCCAAATGCACCTGCCACGATCTCTCTGCACTACCCTAAGGTTGACTGGTCGAGAATGCCTTTGGCATTAAGTCCGCCTATGTACATTTTCGCTGTACTAAAGTTTAAATAAATAAAAATAAAATAAATACCTTATTGCAGCAATTTCGAAGAGAAATATTTTTTTGTGTCAGTTCACATCATTAGACCTATTCACAAAGCGAGACTTAGCCGCTGCTTTCTAAGGGAGTTTTTATTTCAGGCGTTAGCTACGATGCGGGGAGATGCTTTACTTTAATTTCTAAAAGTGGGACTTGCACGTCATATAAACTAATAGTGTAAGTTTTTAAATTTTTATGGCCTCATCAAGAGGAAACTAACTGGACGTGTAAACATGTTTTTTAGGGTTCCGTAGCCAAATGGCAAAAAACGGAACCACATACGGAACGGAACATACGGACGGACAGACAGACATGACGAATCTATATTCGTCATGTCTGTCTGTCCGTCCGTATGTCACAGCCACTTTTTTCCGAAACTATAAGAGCTGTACTGCTGAAACTTGGTAAGTAGGTGTATTCTGTGAACCGCATTAAGAATTTTACACACACATAAAAAAAGAACAATAATTTTGGGAGGTCGCCATACATAGAACTGAAATTCAAAAAAAAAAATTCGTTTTACCCATACATGTGGGTTGTCTATGGATAGGTCTTCAAAAATCATATTGAGGCTCCTAATATCATTTATGTCTAAATTGAATAGTTTGCGCGAAAGACACCTCCAAAGTGGTAAAATGAGTGCTCCCCCCCCCTGTAACTTCTAAAATAAGAGAATATTAAACAAAAAAATATATGATGTACATTACCATAGAAACTAACAACGAAAATTGGTTTGAACGAGATCTAGCAAGTAGTTTTTTTTTAATACGTTATAAACTGCAATTTGCTTTCATACTTGCTGCTACGGAACCCTTCATGTGCGAGTCCGACTCGCACTTGGCCGGTTTTTTATAACACTGTATCAGCATCAGAGTGTACGATATTGCACAAAGCGTTATTTGTGCGGCGCTATACCTTAATCTCAAGGTCCAGGTGTGAAACTACAATTTTGACGTAATAATTCTCCTACATTTAGCTACTTATTGCTTAAGTTAAGTATTTAGTTATTTTTGTGGACTATAGACCAAAAATCACAATATAGAGAGGTAACATTTTATAAACTCTATATATATTAAAAACTGATATTCATATTTTATGTTAATACTAACAAGTCTGCTACGAGGGCAGGTAGCCTGCTCAGCATTACAAGTACCTGAAGAGGATTGCACCGCGCATCGGAGGCCGCATTGGCGTTATACAAGGTTTCGTGTTCGGCTATTTCGCTTCTTCTTCACTTAACATAAGTGGGAACGGACGTTTCTTTAGTTATAGCATTAAATTTAGTTATATAATATTTGTGGAAACTGTAATATACCACTTTAATACCGGAATTCCTACAATTTTATTGGGCTCCCATACGTAATCTAGTCAGATAACATAATAATGCCTGATTGTAAACAGTTACCGACTCATTTTATTTATAAGTCACATACCAAACATTCTGCTTTTTAACAGTTTTACCTCCAATTCTTCTGTAGCAACATCATTGAGACCATTTTGTTTTGTTAAATTAATCATGTGACTGATGGATTGTTCTAAAATTTCAGATCCTGCAAGACGAGCGCCAAATTTGTCAATAAATCGCGTGTATCTGAAACGATAATAATAGTTATGTAAGTGGGATTCAAATTAACGTAATCGTGTTATCTGTTACCCGCGAATAACTTGCATTCAATATCAGTTTACAAAAAAAAAATATAACTTAAACAATGTTCAGTTAATATCTTTAGGTATACATATAATAAAATCGTAGGAAAGTCAAAACTGTACATTGAATATTTTTTTAAAAGGACACTTGGGGCGTGATCTACAATAGATATCGAAGCCAAAAATATAGTTTTTAGAATTTTTGTCTGTGTGTATGTTTGTCTGTATGTATGTCCGGGCTAAACTCAAAAAGTACTGCATGGATTTACTTCAAATTTTGCATGAATATTACTCAGAGGTCGGTTCAACATATAGGCTACACATTATCACGCTATCACTTACGGGGGAGGAGCTATGATAATTTATAAAATTTAACGCGGGTAAAACCGCGGGGCACAGCTAGTAACCTCTAAAAAACTATAAAATACGTTATGGCTGTTTAAAACTATATAACCAACTTCATAGTTTCTGTATAACGAACAACAAAATTAATGTGGAGTTATTACAAAAAGTATTTCCTACCGAATAAAGGATATGTTATCCAAGTCTGTTCACAAGCCACGAAGAAAACCCATTGATGAATTGATAACCATCGATAAGTAATATACGAAAATGAATCATCTGGTAGAAAGTCTAAATAAAATTACGCAGTAAACACTCGTATGCGTTATACTTGTTTGTATCATGTATACAACATGTAACTCAATAAACGCACATCCTGAAAATAGTTTCGATTAGTAATAGAATCGATTTATATCATTTTTAATATAGGTAATTTTTTTTTCTAAAATAAAAACTAAGGAAATTATTATAATATTAATCCTGTACAGTGAAAAAAAATTGAAATGGACCGTAAGTCAAAACAAAATAAGCATTTTAAAATCACAGTTTTATTTGTATTCATACAAATTCCATCATTCAATACAAAATAAAGAAAAATAAACTTTATTCCAATAAATTAATTTAGTAAATAACAATGCATATATACATGTTAAATTTAAAAATTCAGTGTATGTATTGTAATTACAATATAATATTGAAATTGGGGTGTTTGAGGGTGTGTATTAATTACGTTACATGTTGTATATTGAACAATATACAAGGTTCAAAATAAAAAAAATAATATGTAGTGTTAATTCCGCTACAAAATTGCTTTGGGAGGGCGGTGCATATTGCATCCCGGCTTGATTAAACTGACAATTAGCGGAATTAATATTATATATAAAGTTTTAATGATATGGGTTTCCGCAAAGTAACGCCTGATTCCATTACTTGCATAACATATACAATTTATGTAGTAGAGAAAATTTGAAAAACTCATTCGCCCCATAAACTGGACAGCATAAAACCAAATTGGTAATTACGAAATGCGATCGATGCAAACATGTGATCGACATATTTGTATCAGAAGTATTTTGTGAATTTAGCAAGTTTTTGTTTGTTTATTTCATTTATTTATTATTTATTAAAGTACATAATTAAAAATAAGTATTAACATTCGTAAACTACTGAGGTTTAATTAATGCTACATTAATGACACGTCTACATCGTTAATAAACAGGCAAACTAATAAAATTAATATTAAAAATAAAGTTAGAACTTACCAAGTGCTAACTTTATTTTTAATATTAATTTTATATATAAATATTATATTTTATATAATATTATAAATAATAAATAATATTCTGGGACACTATTAACACACGGCCATCTGATCCCAAACTACGCAGCTTGTACTATGGAAACCAGATAACTGATATAATATACTATATAATACTTATATAGGTAAATACATATCTAAACCATACAAAAATGTAAATTGTCATGTTGTTTCAATGTGTTGTAGGAAATGGGACTTTACACGAACACGATATTCAGTTTCGTACACTATTTATGATGCATCTTATGCATACACATATTAATATGTGAATATAATGAATAATAGAAAGTATGGACTACAAATGTTTCGTTATTAAGTCATTTTCGTACTCACTCTTGATACATCTTAGTTCCAAGGCCTTTATTAGATATCTCTTCCATAATGATTTTAGTAACATTTTTGTATGAAGCTATTTCTTTTACCAGATCGGGATTCAATACACACTCGTCATCATCATAACGATTTATAATAATACTGGATTCCACTAAAACTATGGTAATTAAAGCGAAAATAATATTTTTTGATAAGGAAAACATTGTTTGTAACTGTGCAAGAGTCGCGACATTACTAACGAGATTTCGTTATCGTCATTTGAACTTTGTAGGCAAATATGTCAATAAATATTATAGTACGTGGTTCGATGTTATTTCATTAGCTTATTTAATATATTATTCAATATTGTGACGGGCCAGTTGGCGTGGTTGGTAGAAGCTTGCCTTTCACGTCGCATGTAGTGGGTTCGATTCCAACCAGGACAGATATTTGTGTCTGGGTTTAATTATCTATATAAGAATGTATTTACAAAAGAAAAGTAGTATAATTATCTAGTATATTAGCTATCTGATTTCCATAGTACAAGTTCTGCTTAATTTGGGATCAGATGGCCGTGTGCGAATAGGATATTATTATTAATATAATAGTTAATTAGCTCAGGATTAGTAAACTAGGACAATTTGATATCTATAGTTGTTACAACTATCACACTGCCATCTGATACCAAAATAGGCAGGCAGGCAACCAGACACCTGATAAAGGTTCTTATATCTACCTATATTTCTGAATACATACATATTATAGACAAACTACACTAGACAAACACAGGCCAGTCAATCCGTGTTTTTAATTTGGTCCAATAATATTATTGTATAATTACTGCGGATTAAAAAAATAATTAAAGAAAAAATATGACCAAATTGGAGATGTTCTCAAGAAAGGGCAGGTCAGAAGTACCCTAAACCGGCGAGCATGTATGAAGAATATAATGACAGTAATCGAGACAAAAGAAGTATGCAAAGATCGTGATAAATGGAAACCCGTTGTCTCTGCTT
Source organism: Pseudoips prasinana (assembly GCA_951640165.1). NCBI lineage: Eukaryota > Metazoa > Arthropoda > Insecta > Lepidoptera > Nolidae > Pseudoips > Pseudoips prasinana. The sequence continues at coordinate 16,647,515 of OX621239.1, forward strand.
ACCCCTCTGGGAAACAGGCGTGAGTCTATGTAAAAAAATAAGATATACGACGGACAACTGCAACTTTTCTTAATAACAACCAATTTTAACAGAATCTTTTTGAGACCGGTACCAAATAACCGGGAATTATCGAAATATGTTTATAAAAAAAACCGGCCAAGTGCGAGTCGGACTCGCACTGAAGGGTTCCGCAGCAGCAAGTATTTCAGTTGATTAAATGAAAGGTAAATTGCGGTTTACGATTTATGACGCATTAAAAAAAAAACGATTTACTAGATTTCGTTCAAACCAATTTTCGTTTTTATTTTGCATGGTAATGTACATCATATATTTTTTTTAGTTTTATCACTCTCTTATTTTATAAGTTACAGGGGGGGGGGGACACTCATTTTACCACTTTGGAAGTGTCTCTCGCGCAAACTATTCAGTTTAGAAAAAAATGATATCAAAAACCTCAATATCATTTTTGAAGACCTATCCATAGATGATACCCCACATGTATGGGTAGGATGAAAAAAAAATTTTTGAGTTCAGTTTTATGTATGGGGAATACCAAAATTATGGTTCTATTTCTATTTTTGTGGGAAAATCTTAATGCGGTTCACAGAATACATCTACGTACCAAGTTTCAACAGTACAGCTCTTATAGTTCCGGAAAAAAGTGGCTGTGACATACGGGCGGACAGACAGACAGACAGACATGACGAATCTATAAGGGTTCCGTTTTTTGCCATTTGGCTACGGAACCCTAAAAACCAAGAAACCACTTATAATACAAAACAAAACTACAGGAAAATTAAAAATCCTCGTCCATTTTGAAGTTGTTAAATTATATTCATCTTTTAATTCATGGTGCAATTGAACATTATTTATTGGTCTGACAAATAATGTCAATTTGAATTGCGATTAGGTATTGAAATCAAAATCGTTAACTATTGATTTAAGATACAATTGTACTTGTCAAGTTCACAATTAAACAGTTAATTAAATAGCAACAATGCTATATTATTGTAGGATAAAAATGTAAATTATAAAATTTACATTTTTTGCCGTGGGTCCTGTCACGAAACGTTGTTAAATCCTAAACTATAGTCTAAATTGAAATACTAAGTGGCGAGTGCAGAACGTTTTCAACTAGTAACTATATACTAATAATAATAATGACATTATTCACACACGGCTATCTGATCCCAAAATAAGCAGAGCTTGTATTATGGCAACTAGATTACTGATATGCTACATATACCTTTTTTTTTCTTTTTTTTTTTTGGTAAGGCAGGGGGAATGCCTTCGCATGCCACCCGCAAAAAGTGTCTGCGGGTGGGTATGTCGGACTTGCACCGACTAAACCTACCTGCCGTGGACTTCTCTTGGCGCCTGATGGGGGAGTCCCGGGAACGCGGGTATGCTGCTCCGGTACCCCCCTTTTGCGCCATGTCCCAGATGGTCGGGACACGTACCCTGGGAATGCTACATATACCTACTTATTACTTCAAATTTTTTAATACATAATTATATCGATATGTATACCTAGGCTTAGGACATGTTCATGCACACAAATATCTGTCCTGTGTGGGAATCGAACCCACGACCTGCGGCGTTATAGGTAAATTCTCGCTTGTGCAGCGTTTCGGTGCGGACGCGTTTTACGTAATCCGTGTTGATTAGCGCGGCGCGAGCTGTCGCTCGTAATTACTCGCCATGAGTACTGTACTTGTGGCAAATGAGGTGCTGGCGTTCTTGCAGCAGAAGCTGGATGTGATGGACGAGGTGTCCGCTATCCAGATCTGCGCAACGAACTTCAGCGAGGACGACATAGCTGCTGCCAAGCTGATGCTGTACGACGTGCTGAACAAGCGCGATCAGATGGTGTCCCGCCGGCGTGACGGGACTAAGAAGAGCTTGGAAGACATCATCAAGCTGTTCAAGGAGACCGACCCGGACGACGTGCCGACGTTTGTGGCGAAGGAGCTTCACAAGCTTCCCCCCGTCACTTTCGACCACGTCGATGTCACGAGCCTTTTGAAGGACATTGTCTTTTTGAAGGCCAGACTCGTGGATGTGCAGGTGAAATTAGACACATCCCAGAACACCGTCGCCGATTTGCGCAAGGAAGTTGACGAGTTGCGCAAGACCGTGGCGGTAACTAGGTCACCAGTCGATGCGTCAAACGTAAACACGCGTCGCGGAGCTGCGCTCGACATGTCGTCATCGAGTTCCGCGTCAGCAGTTTCGTCGCCAGCGCACCCACCGATTGCTGAGCCTGCGAAGTGCCCCTCCCGCGCGCCCCGCAGCTCTGTGCCTGTTGCCGCGGCTCCTCCACGCACCGCCGCTCGAGCCCCTCGCCCCGCCCCGCTGCCAGTACTTGCAGCCACAGCAAAACCATTCCAAAAGGATTTTGCTACTGTCACTGCGAGCGTCCCTAGCGCTGCCAGTTTGAAGCCTGGGCCATATAAGGCAACGAAGAAGGCTGATGATGATGATGGGTTCGTGACGGTGCAAAGGAGGAAGCGCCGAATGCGAACCAACAAGAACCGCTGCGGCAACGCTCCTACGGAGCCCAACACGAGTCTGCGTGCCGCCAAGCCGAATACACCGGTGTATATCTCCCGCCTGCACTACACCACGAAGGCGGAGGACATCGTGAAGTACGTGCGCCAGAAGATCAAGTACACGCCGAGGGTGCAGTTACTGGAGTCGCGCCGGAACGTCAACTTTAAGGCGTTCGTGGTGCGAGTACCGAATTGCTTTCTGCCCCGCGTCATGGATGAGGACTTTTGGCCGCAGGACGTGGTGTTCCGTCGCTTCCGCGGACAAGTGCCACAGGACAGCACAAAGACAATAAGTGCAAAGTGAAGTGTTACTAACATAGTCTTAAGCCCTATATACTAACACTTTTTGTATATATTTTGTATATATTTTATATATGTTAGTCTGTAAGGTATATATCTATGGGCCATTAGATGCCTGATAATAAATGATTATTATTATTATTATTATTATATAAATATACACCAACCACGCCTAACGGCCCATCAGATGCATACTAAACTGTAATTAACTAATTTGACAAATACCTTACGACATTCTTATGTGAATTGAACCAAGGCTCAAATGCGGTTTCATAAAAGGACAGATTAATAAATAACTGGCCTAGTATAAGTCCAACTCACACATTAACTTTCATCGATACAAAAGCAAGTTATTATTATACGTATTTTATTTGTCATCTGTCGTTATAATAATAATAAAATAATAAATAATAAAATAGTTTATTTCATTAACATTTCGCATATAACATAGTGTGGCTAGAACCACCCAGGAAGCATGTAGTAATGCTTGTGTTGGGTGACTCTGCTCCTCCCTAGGATTAGTACATTCTATTAATTAATTAAACTATTTTAGTTTTAATTACAATCACAATCAAGATAAATACAACAGAAGTGATTGGAAAAAAAAACAACTGGTATAATTCGAACTACTGGTAAACTAGTCTATAACTATGGTGTGTGTGTGTGTGTGTGTGTGTGCGTGTGTGTGTGTGTGCGGGTTTGTGTGTGTGTGTGTGCGGGTTTGTGTGTGTGTGTGTGTGTGTGTGCGTGTAGTGTGTGTGTTTGTGAGTGTGTGTGTATCTGCCCCATACTGTCTGGCGGACAGTGGCAATAGACAAACGCACTCAATAAATTCAACTGTCTACTGTTAAAATGGAGAGACGGTCGGTCAGCGGAGACTTAGTGATACGTCGCCGTATCCATTGGCTTCCTTCGATTACGAATGCCTTTAAAATTGTAGGCATAAGATCATAATACAAGGCCAGGGGGTTATTGCGATTAAACTTCGCTAGAGCGTTGGGCCAAAAAAACAAATATGATGAAAAAACAAATATTGGAAAATATATATATGATAAAAACAATATATGATTGTTAGCGATATTAATTGCGCTTTGTGATAGACATACATTACGCTTTTTGAACCATTAGCCAATAATGTACATTTTTTTTTAATTAACTTAACTTTCATTAAATTTTTGTCCATTTCCGTCATGTTAAAATAATTTAAATACGGCGTAAACGCTATTAAAGTACCTAATGTATTTATACCTCCAACATATTTAATAATAGTAAATTATAATAAAATTAAACCTTAGCTTTGTTTTTGTATATTCTTATTTAATTTTTATATATATTGATATAACTCTACATTATCAAATACAATTTATAATGTTTTTGCTCCACTTTCAATGTTTGTGTTTTAATTTTGCAAGTAACATTTTATTAATATCTTCTACCCTTAGGCTTATTGTTATTAGAAGTAAATACTTTTTTTTGTTACTAAATTAATAGGTCTTCCACCAAGGAGACGCTAAAGTTGTCACTTTCAGGTTGTGGTTAAAAATCAGTTTTCCGCTGGTACGTGCGGTGCGTGCGGTGCGGTTCAGTTTGGGTACCGTGGCATTGCATAAAGCATGCAATGCCACGGTACCCAAACTGAACCGCACCCTATTTTTATCCGATGCGGCGCACTATGTAAGATGCGCTTATTATCGATGACATAAGGTTATAAGAATAGCCATACTATATTAGTTAGTACAGTGTAAAGAAGTAGTTAATAAGTTTATCACAAACTAGCCGTGCCCAGCGGTTTATCCCAGTTAAACTTTATAAATTATAGCCTATGTGTTAATCCAGGGTGTTAGCTAAATCTATACCAAATTTTATTAAAATCGCTCCAGCCATTTAGAAGTGAAGAAGTAACAAACATTCGCCATTCGAAGTAACACACTCACAAACATTCGCCTTTATAATATTAGTGTGATTATACCTACGCTGTGTTTTAATATTCATAAGTGCCAATGTTTGAGCAAAAATAAATAACATTTTCTTTCTTTCTTCTTTCATGGTTTTTAGGGTTATAATAGAATAAAATATTTTGTTTATTTTTTCGGAATATAACTTTTTGGGTTTTACACATAAGTTTCGCGGTCTTACACATAACAACCCACCTACATTTCACCTTATTTGGATCAATAGTTTAGAAAAAGTAGTTATTTTTAGTTGTGTAGATTAAATATTTATTAAACTAACTGTGCCCCGCGGTTTTATCCGCGCCAAAACTTTATTAATTATAGGTTATGTGTTATTCGGATAGATAAGCTATTACTACAAAATTTTATCAAAATTCGTTGTTTTTGCGTGACAGGGTAACAAACATCCATACATCCAACCATACTCACAAACTAGCTGTACCCCACGGTTTTCCGCGCGTTTACTTTGTAAATTATCACCTTTGTGTTAATCCAGAGTGTCAGATAACTCCATACTAAATTTTATTAAAGTTGCTCCAGCCGTATAGATGTGAAGAAGTAAGAGACTTACACACTCACAAACTTTCGGCTTTATAATATAAGTGTGATTAAATAATTTTTGTTTCTACTTTTGTCATGGTGCTGTCTCTAATACCTCTTGCGAATTTGCACTGAGATACCCTGAGTGACTTGCAAGTTTACACTGTAATCATGTTTTTGTAATGTTTTTTTATTTTATCATAACAAAATAAGATGGGATATAATTTTAAATTACACCCCATCCCATGCATAGGCGTCGAAGTACTGAATCTGGGCTTTATTACAATTATTCTCATATATAAATATTTTTAAATTAACTTTGTTCCAGAGACAGGCTTAGGATTTAATTAATCCGATTATACGGCTTTAATGAACATTGCTAATTAAATTGTGTTTTATGTGCTCATACATTTGATCAAATTGGTGTTTATGTATACTTTGGACATAATTTATTTGATATCCATAACATTTCTTGTTGTTAATAGAGTACAGGGACTAGTAAATACGTAATATGGCCTGGAAATTGACTAACAAACTAAAATCACGTTTCATTTTAAACTATGGTCACTGCCACATTTGTTGTGTTATAACATTGATTGTGTGTTTATTATGTATACACCGTTACTTTTTGATCCTTTTAATCTCTTGGAGGGGTGATAGGGTGCATGAAACATTATCAATTTGTGTAGATAAAATTTAAAAATGAAATTACTTTTTCTTATCAACTCGAATCAATTATCGCTTTAGAGAAAACACGATGAGAACCATTAGTAGGCACGTACTTTCATTCAAAGACTCGTTTCACCAAATTGTGTAATCGCAGTCCACGTGGACTCATACTCATAAGTATAATTACACATAGTGCTTCCAAATGAAACAACCGGGAGTTATCGGTGATCAATCAGTATGATCCGGAACTTTGGTCAAAAAGTTTATGATAGAAAAGGGGTAGATACTTATACTCGGGTGTGGATGAATACTCGTAATGAATACTGCCTTATATTTGTTTAGTGTATGGTTGGGATTGTTATGGTTCGAGTATGCAAAAAGTTTGGAATTTTATTAGCACTTAATTCAAGGTTATGTACGAAGTACAGGTTTTTATTTAGTTATGTGTGAGATGTACAAGTTTTTATTATTATAAGTAAGTAGTATAATGTTCCAAATTTGTTTAGAAAACATTGTTTTGGAGATTATTCGACTAAATTGTTTTTTTTTTCTATTCTTAATTTTATCATTGACATCTTACAAATCAATAGTATAAATATAATTGCGGTTAGGAATCGATCACATGACCCACGGGATATCCGGCCCGTGTGCGATAACTGCTTTGTCACCGCACTGTGGTTCTCAGACTCGAATTTATACAATCCATTCGCTATTTCTAAACGAACTTAATCGCTTTTAAGGCCATGATTATTTATGGCCAGGAACCATTCGCAATGGGGCGATGTGAGACTCGCTAGCAAAAAGACAGGCTAATGGTACCATGTACTTATATTAAATGTTCCTTTGATTTTTTTTTGTGTGTAGCGGTTACGTACTTATGTGCCAGCTACTGTTACATAGTTGCTTGGAAACGAAGCGATTTCTATACGTGATTATAGTAGGTTAAAATGCACCCATTACCGTAATCTTAAAATAATTGTAAGCTGAAACCACATCGAAACAACCACTTCCATTGCATGGAGGCACTCTATAATATATTTTCTTAACACTAGAGTACACGCGTGGCCTACTATAGTAGACCACGGTAACTCATTTTGCGTATTTTTTTTAGTTTAGCGCGCTAGAAACTAGTGATTACAGGTAAGCCTCGTCTGGTATATTTGTCATAACCATCCCAGCAAGTACGTACTCACTAGCAATTGGGGCCCAAAACTAAAGTAGTCCGCGCGTGTATTGGTGTACCAAATTCATGTATGTAACTTGGTGTATTATCGATTTATAGAGCTATTATTATATTCTGTATGTATTATTAAGACATTTTTATGTATCTATTATATGTATATTGGTTTCAAATTGTAAAAGGTATATTTTTTCGTATTTTAGTATTTTTTTACAGATATATACTTCATTGATAATTCACAAGGGGTAAAGTGGCTGCATGTGCTAGATAATGAATTTGAAGAAGTTATTGAGAGTGATTATGATGAATTTCAGTCAAAACCAGACTTGAAGTCCCTAGTTCGCGAAGCAGAACTCCGTGAATATTAAGATTTAGGATTAGGTTCGGTTGCCGTTCCACGCTCGCAACTAGCTAGCAATCTATAAATCGACGAACGCAACTATTTGGCAGAAAGATGCTCCACCAGCAACGCGAATTTGGCTCCAAAACATTAGGATGAGACTTTTGCACGATTTGGCCTACAATTTGATAAAACAGCTTTTGGTTTACCGGGTATCCATTAAAACACTTCCACGACCACTTAAAGTCAGGATAGAAGCACTTTTGGGAGCATGGTTCAAGCACCCTAAGATTGTCAACACGATTTGACTTCAAAGATAGGACGAGTTGTTCGATGAAGATTGTCAACACGATTTGACTTCAAAGATAGGACGAGTTGTTCGATGTGCAGAGGAGTGCTCGAGAGGCCAAAATCTATAGTAAAAAAAGTGGTGCAAGTATTGCAATTAATGGATTTGTCCCCATCACCATGTAGAAGGGTGTCCTGAATGCTACGAAAACAAATAAAATAGTAATAAAGTTTTATTAAAAGTAAAAAAAAACATTAACGTCAGAAATGTCATTTTTGTAACTTTTCCTTTTATATTTACTAAATTGTTGAATTTTAGTTATTTCGTAATAATTAATCTAAAATATTAGGTAGTACAACTAACTTCAATAAATACCTTTTCCATCAAAATTGTTTTTTTCATCAGATAATTAGGAAATAATAAGTTATATTTTAAAATGGCCTACTATAGTAGGCCACGCGTGTACTCAAGTAAGAAAAAGGGTCGCGTGTGCCGTAGTGTTAAGCATGTGAAAATACAGATATAGTAAGCGGGATACATCCTGTCATCTAAATAGAACAAGTTGTTTAATTAGTGCAAAACATGGGATATAATGTTATTCATCTTTGTGTCCTCTTAGCGCAATTAACCGACTTTTTTACCGACTTCAAAAGAAGCAAGATTTTCCGTTGTCGTAAACTGATTTTTATAATTATTGCTTTAGGCATGAGGCACCATGATGTAACACCTCGCCTGCAGACTACAGGCTGATACTGAGAATTAGACCAAGGCATACGAAGGAGGCCGATTGTATAACCTATTACTGAATGTGTCCACTACTGGATAAAAGCCCCAAAGAATGGGGGATATGCCATAATCGCCACGCTTGGCAGACAGGTTGGCAAACGTAATGTGATGGTCATAGTTCACAGAAAAACGCTGCTGGCCGTTAGTAGGTTAGTAGGTTCCCTCGGGACTATTTTTACATTTATAATAGGTCTTTACCTATGAAATTGCCGTTTTGTATGAAAAAATTTAAACGAATTTTTTTCATGAATTTTTTTATTTGTATTAATCGAAGTAATCACCCATGCAATCAATGCATCTTTGCCATCGCAGTGGCAGTTTATTGATGCCCTTCTTAAAGAAATCAGCTGGACGGGAGGCAACAAATTCTTCAAAGGCATTTTGTACTGCCTCTCGGGTATTGAATTTTTTTCCCGCCAAGAAGTTATCCAAATTCTGGAAAAAGTAGTAGTCTGTAGGCGCAAGGTCTGGTGAGTAGGGCGGATGACGGAGAGCTTCCAACCCCAGTTCTTGCAACTTGGAGACCGTCTGCTGTGCAGTATGAGGTCGCGCGTTGTCGTGCAGGAGCAGCGGAGACGAGCGATTGACCAATGCTGGTTGGAGATGCGCCAGCTTCTCCATCATTGTGCTCAGTTCTTCACAGTACACATCTGCAGTAATGCTCACCCCGTTTGGTAAGAAGCTGTGATGAATCACACCGGCGCTAGACCACCAAACAGTGACCATCACTTTTCTAGGGGTAAGTTTTCGTTTAGGGCATTGTTTAGGTGCTGAACCAGGATCCAACCAACTTGCTGAGCGCTTGCGGTTATCAAACAGAATCCATTTTTCATCGCAGGTAACAATGCGGTTCAAAATTCCTTCATTTGTGTGTCTGTTGAGCAGTGCAAGGCACGTCTCGACGCGTACTTCGCGCTGGCGATCATTGAGTTCGTGGGGCACCCATTTGTCAAGCTTTTTTACCTTGCCAATTTGACGCAAATGGACCAATATTGTTTTGACGCTAACGTCGAAAGCTGCTGCTAATTCAGCCGTAGATTGTGTATCATCAGCTTCCACAACCGCCTTTAATTCGTCATTGTCGACCAAAGTCTTCGGACGACCGCGAGGTTCATTTTTCAGGTCGAAATTTCCAGAACGGAAGCGAGCAAACCAATAACAGGTGGTGCGTTGGTTTGTAGTGTTAGCTCCGTAAACGTCGTTGATGTTGCGTGCCGCTTGTGCCGCGTTGCTGCCACGACGGTACTCATATTCCATAATTACTCGAATTTTTAACGTATCCATGATGACGAAAAAGATTGAAATGCGATGAAAATGTAACACTAATCAATAAAGAAATGACTACTTTTGGAAAAAAGAATCCATGTTTTTAAAATAAAATTAATTTGAAATTAGAATTCTTAGCCAAACAAAAATTATTTTGATTTGAAATGGCCAGTACTGCAGAACGGCAATTTCATAGGTAAAGACCTAATATTATGATGGGGTGTTGATATTCTATGCCGTCACCACACAGAAAAATGCGTTAATTGTTAAATGCTGTCTCGTAATTAGACAACTTATTTTGTTACCTTATAGAAAATCCTGGAAGTGCAAAAAACTACTATATCTATTATCAAAACCCCTATTTTAAATCAAATGATTTATATAACATCATGTGAAATCTAGGCTTATTAGATTCTTATCATAACAATTTACAGATTTACAACAAAATGTAATGAGTAAAATTTAACTTAAGTATCCTAAATAAGACCAAACGTCACGATTCATGGGAATCTTGAAAGAAAAGAAAGTAATCCGTCTTCGCCATTTGAGATAACATTTTAGATACCTAAATATTCACCAGAAAGTCGTTTAATACAAATGTATGTAATTACAAGTGTATGTAATTTTTCTGAATAACTTTTGATTAGATAACAAGAGTATTATATTGTGTGCCGATGATGACATGATACATGATATTCATTAATTGTTAATTTATGGAAAAAAATGTAAATTAAAACATGCGTTGTTATTTTGGGCACCATTTCTTCATATAGTAGTAGTTGTGCACTACTTCGTCGGCCTTGTATTCCGTTAGATTCGGTCACCACAGAAGCTCAATTACGACCTATAAACGATTCTTCTGATACTGGGCTTTGTGTATGAATTATTTGTTTCTAAAGTGTACTGCGATACTGGAATTTATTTACAAATGCGGAAGTTGTATAAATTAATTAATCACTAAGTTGATGATTGAACATTTTAATTCCAAATGCTATAATTACTAATATCCTAGTATAAGGGTTTAATTGGAGTTATTTCATATTTATTTGAAGAAAAGTAAATGTATTATGATGAACACTAGTTTAAAGCATTCATTACTAACGTTGATTAATAATAAGACTGTTAATTGCCTTGTGCGGTCGTCACTAAAGCAAGGAGGAATGGCTGTTTTATTTTTCAAACAAGTATATAAATTTTTGCGAGATCGGCAATTGTGGAGATATTCAGGGGAGGCCTTTGTCCAGCAGTGGTCGTCTTTCGGCTGATATGACGATGGTGATAAAACCGTTAGACTGTTTAGTATTTACTATTTGGTTGAATAAAATAAGTATCACTGTGTATTAACAGTTTTATAATAATAATAATCACACTATCGCATTAGGTCAAGACCTGTAATGATAGGTGTTAAGGAGAGAAATAAATAAATAAATCAAAAAGTTTAAGAATTGGAATCAAACAGATCAGATAAGACACGATAATTATTTTAAATAAAACATAACTAAATATTTTGTCGTAATATATGACATTACAAGTCCAATTTTTTATGTAATAGCAAAGCAAACGAGCAAGTGGGTCAGCTGATAATAAGTTATCACTGCCGCTCATGAACTTGCAGCCCGCAAGTGCATTGCCGGCTTTTAATAAGGGAATATGCTTGCTTATTGGATGTTGAGATGTCATACCGGATTGAAAATATCTCCGCATTCAATAATTCCACAGAGTGATAGTGTGCGGTAAAAAAATTCTAGTGAAGCGCAAGGTCATACAAATATTCGTCCAGGTTACATGGATGAAATTTCCACTCATAGCGAGGGGGCTTGTCGAATCAAAACTGTAATGAGTAGTTAGTAATTTTATAAAAAATGAGTGTGACCAACACATGCGAATATTGCACTAAAAGCTACTTAATAGTAAAGATTAAATTACGTACATTAGATGAGTATTTATTTCACGTAAATCAATGCAGTATTACGGAAGTTATGACTGTGAGAAGTTTTGAGCACTTTTAAATTTCCAAGATATCGCGCGATCTACGCGTGACGTCAGCTATCGGCTCGGTGCCGGTCGCTCCGTGCGCTTGTGCCCCGCGCTATATGAAATATTGAAGTGAAGACGCGCGCGCTGTACTTGTATCATAGCTTTATTTATTAATTTGTTATTATTGTATTACACCAACCTGTTAAATACCTTGTCAGTTACATTATATCTGCACCCTGGAAGAGGGCTACATGGGAGGAAGATTTCCTTACACGGCTGACAAACTTTGATTGACTTTAGCATGCGGCGTCAAGAATCCAAAGTTTCTTAATCTACCAATAATGCTCTCGACTTAGTTTTTTTGTTTTCAGTACCTTTTTTATTAAATCTAATAAAGAACTAAATAAACTAAAAATATAAGTAGGTACTTAATTTTTTTGTTTTCAGTACCTTTTTTATTAAATCTAATAAAGAACTAAATAAACTAAAAATATAAGTAGGTACATTTTATATTTATATATAATTCCAAATTTTAATGCCTTTATAGACGACCAAAATAAGACCAAACGGCAGAGGATAAACTAACTCAGTGTAAATCTTCAAAAGTGTTAACGATATGTCTAGTATTTAGGATAAAATGAGGGCCGGTACTATTATATTTCTAGCAAAATGTTTGTAAAATTTTGTACACCATCTCCAAGTATACTTACGTACGCAGGTAAGTACTATACTCAGCGGCACGCTAACAGCTGTTGATTAATACCACTGTCATTCTTAACGGTTTTTTTTTCAAAGACAATAATAATACTTTACAAACATATAATAGACGGACACAAATTACATCCAGACTGTGAACAACTATTTACGGGTTACACAAATAGTTGTCCGGTGCGGGAATCAAACCTCGGACACACAGCGGCGATTGTCTTAGCCGCTGCGCCACACTTGCAGTCAATTTTACTTCACATATATTCAACATACCTATTTTTGTTTATTAAGTATTAGTGGTTAAAGTCAAAGGTAGATAATAATAACGAAATATTGTATAAGTAGGTAAAATATTTCGTGGTTATTATATATTTTTTCCAAATATCCCATGTTTAATCTAGGTCAGTATTAGGTTAGGTAACATTCACCTATTCTCATTAAAAAAATACGACATGGTTGGTTTATATATTAATTATAACACATCCTGATGTCAAGGTTCCTGATAGATAATAACAAAATGTCTCTTATTTAGAAGAATCAATAAACTATTTGTTATAAGATTAATTTGTAAAATCCTTAAATGACAAAGGTAGGTAAACTTAAAAGTTTATCTACCGTTGTCAGAAGTTGATTATAAAATGCACCAATAGATAACGTAGTGATTTATGAGAAAAGTATAAATAGAATAGTTATTGATATCAAAATAATATTCATAACAAAATGCAATAGTTTTCAGTCCTATTGAATCCTGTCTGCGTATTGCGGTCATCCATTTCTTCCTTATCAGAGGATTTTTAGGTATACTAAAAACACTTTTTGGGTGTGTTAACATTTGAACTAAAACTCTTGGGCACTACACAGCATGTCCTAATAATTTTCTCGTAATAAAATCACAAGTACGAGCCACCAGCAGCGGTGATTAAATGAATAGTACCTAGATTTGTACTCGCAAAGCGGCCGGCGCGGCGCGCTGCGTGAGGGGCTACGTGACGTCACAGCGCGATCAAACGCCGCTTGCGGTTTGAAATAATATCGCTCGAAAATGCGTACATTGATTGCAAAAATGCAGATGTTCTTGTATTTTCTTCTAGATTACTTTCGTATACCCAGAATAAAACATTGGCCAGGCTCATTACGTGGGTACTAGAATCGAATAGAATCATCATTATTTTTCTTTTTGGTCAAATTTCATAAGGTGTTATTTATTTATTCTGGAAACACACACGCGTTAACAAAAATACAATATAAGAGTATAAGTACAATGAGACTAAAAAGTTGCATTCGATAATAACCAAAGTAAGAACTAAGACGCAAAGAGGCGGTATTGTGTTTTGAAGTAGGCACATAAAAACATATAAACAAAAATAACGAAAAGCAATAATGTCTACACGAATACTAAAAATAGAAATAAAACTAACATAAGTTAAACTGCAGCAAAACATTGATTCTTAGTAAATTAACTATGTTTTATTTTCTGGCATTACGTTAACGATTGCAACTTGACTCATTAGTGAAATAGAATAATGTATAATTTTAAAGAATATACAATTATGTAACGAGAAGTTAATAGTTTCAATGCGTCCACGTTGGAAAATTAACAGATGTAAGGAACAATTTAGGAACTAACTAAAACAATTTGCAGCGATAAAATGTGATAGTTTAGAGAGGATATTTTCTACTATATATATAATATTTACCTTTGGATATTGTAGGCGTGATGTTAATTAATTAAGGCACGAACTGATCTAATTGCAAAATGATTTATGTCATGTTAGTAATTAAAATGAAGCGGAGACTGTGGTGGGGCAATTAATTGTAATTAAGGCCTCAATTGCGTGATTCTTTAGAGGCACTGCCTATTACTTAGAAAAAACTTTTTTTTATATTTTATTGTCTTCGGAATTTATAAATAAATTTTTATTTAATTTATAATTTATTAATTATAATTTTTATTTAATTTAATTTATAATTTATATTTAAATTATACAATTTGGATTCTATGTACTCGGAAAGTAGAGTCTATTTTGCTACATTCCACCTTTAGGCGGTAAAGACTCATAATAATAATTGCTTACCTTCCTTTGGTAGTAATACATTTTGAATAATTAATAGAACTCAATTTGGTTAGGCAGTCGCCTATAAAAAATCTAACACAATTAAGAACAAAATGCTGCGGTACTGTGAATGCATAAATGGCCGTGTGAATTTAAAAAAGACCCTCCGTCTTACGAATATGACCAGGTCACGTGTCCTGACGCGGGTTTAACATTTTTTACCCATCCCAAAAAAGTGCACAATGCCGCTAAAAATGTTATCACTTTAATAAAGTAAAAAATATTAGACTAGAAGATTTTGCGAAGTTTATATTGTCACAAAGATAAGAAATCGTGTATAATATTTGAAAAAGAAATTATATTCCAATATTTGATAATGATATAAATTTTAATTAGTAAGTAGTGCTGTGATTTGGAACTTAAGAGTTTCAAATCACAGCACTTCAATTTCCCACTGCCAATAAGTTGGCAGTAGGAAATGATTACATTAAATTTCTGTTCCATTTGAAAAACAATATACATAAAATCCCATAAACATACGATGGATTTGGCTACGTGCAATAAATTATTGAAAATACAATTCGGCTGACCCTACCATATTGAATCTTGTCGAGATATTTAAGGAATTTTTCGTTATATTTGGGATAGCATTTAACAAAAGATACGAGGGTTTCCAATGTAATCGGTTTGTGTCAATATGTGAGGATATATGGGAAAGCATATTAAGTACGTAGGTGCTAGAAATGTAGAGGTTCGTGTAGCGTAATAAATATTTGGATCTTTGTTGCAATAACTAGGGTTCAAAGAAGGATGGAGTTTGCGATCAATTTAGCGTGAATATTATGTTAATGTTTTGGTTTGTAATACATTTACGTACTTATACAAAATAAACAAGGCTAAAGGAAGTAATTAAAATCATAACAAAAGTTCTAAATAATGTATCCTATTTATTTTAATATAATAGTAGAAATATAAGTATTACAACTAAGGGGTAGTAGAAAAAATAAAGATTTATTAGCAAACTTTTGACAACCCAGTAAAGTTTATTACCGATAGACAACCATGGTATTCACCAGTAATATATTTGAGGAATACTGTACAGAACAATGTAATAAACATGTTAAAATTACGACAGGAGTACCACGTAGAAATGGACAAGTAGGAGACAATATCAGAACTCACGAAGATGTGTAGCAAGACACCATATATGCCCGCAATGTGCGACGATTTTTTCTTATAAAATTGGCTACATATGTCACATACGAGCACATGAACGTCGGCTACAGTAGGAGAAGAAACGGTCGCCGGGGCCGGCATATATTTATATGCATGAACATGTATGTTTGTCCTAAGTCTGAGTGTAATCATCTATATAAGTTCTAATTTACAAAAGAAAACAGTATATGTAGTATTAGTTATCTGGTTTCCATAGTACGCCACCACATCAAACTACCACAATCAGTCTAATTTCCCCAATTGAAAGTTAACCTAATGCTTTTGTGATAAAGTTGAAAATCTATAAAAGAAATTTGACAGATTGAGGTAGCTGGATGTGCTGGCGTCTGTACATCCTTTGCTTAGTTTGGGATCAGATGGCCGTGTGTGAATAATGTTCCAGGATATATTGTAATTTTTCGCTTGAAACACGACTTCTCGATAAGTTCTACTATTTACTATTTTGGTACGGGATCCCATCAACTAGTAAAGATCAATATTATTTACTAAAACTGTACTACAACTGTTTGCTTAAAATCAAATATGTTTATTATTTAAATTTAACCTTATAAACTTGAAATTTATCACAGGTACACACGCCAGCACATCAAGCTACCCCAATCTGTCAAATTTGCCCCTATTGAAAGTGAACTTACGTGTTAAAATAAAAAAAAAAAAACTATAAAAGACATTTGACAGATTGGGGCAGCTGGATGTGTTGGCGTCTGTACAAAACATGATATTACATGAGTATAAATAATTTTATAGAAAAATGATACGTGTATTGATAAGCCATTGTGTATTTAACTTAAACGTGAAAGTTAATTCATCATTGAATGGAATTTATATTTTGCCTATAAATCTGGACAACAAATCTTGACGCCATTTTCCTGCAATTTAAAAGGAACACGAAATTATTTAAATAGCGATAGACGTATAAATCTTGCCTTGATTTTATCTTATTCATATTTTGCTAACAACACTTTTAGGAGTATTTTGAGTGCCCATTAAGGACGTTTCGAGACATGATTTATAAAGGTCTTGATTCGTTATTTTTATTAAAATTCTTTTGCGTTATGATTCTCTCGCTGATTTTAGTGAAAAAGTTTTATGACATAAGATGTTAAGATGGCTAGCTTTTTCCTTTATGTAAGTCACGAGTTTGAATGCAATCACAAATCAAGTATTTAGCTGTGTATACCAAAAAATATAGTTCCCTACAACACATTAAAACTTCAGTATCTATCACTAGCAGACTCGGTGATTAACTATGGGCTGAACAGCTACGCTGAGACATACAAAACATAAAAGAGATATATAATCTACTAATTAGAATATTGAAAACAATTTGTCACCAACTGTTTCATTACTGTAAAGTAGGTATTCTGTTCGACAAATTCTGGTTTCTACTCTGCCAACACTAACGCTAACAGCTGATTCTGAATGTCCTTAATTTTTATTGAATTTTGTTCATTTTTCATTATATACAGGGCCAATTATTGGTAAATTACTGGGTAATTAGTATGTTAAATTCACGATTATATATGACTCCTAAGGTAAACTCACTGCAATTACTCGTTATTTAACAACATATTGTCTGAAGTATAATTTCATTTAGCATTTGCTATAGATAAAAGTAACTTTCAATTAAAGTTATTTTTATAATTTTATGATCGGATAAGATTTCAATCACCATTGCATGGTGCTTGGATGAGTAGTTAAGGCGTGAAAGCGTAATAAACAAACCAACTAACATGAGCATTTATGATACAATAAAAAAGTTTAATGAAGTAATTTCTTCCAAGCAGTTCGTACTCTCAGACTTTGGCACGACAAAATAATTACCATCGCCATAAAAATATAAATCACCCAGCTACTTGCGAGCCACATTGCCTGCCTGGCAAATTTTATGACCAATCTAAATGACATTCGGATCGGCCGACCCGATATCAATTCAATAGGCTCTTACTTAATTACAAAAGCTATAAATCTGTCACCACAAAATTCTGAATATGGGCCATTTCGCCGTCAGCCTCATAAATTTAAGGACGAATCGGACCTTTTTAGTAGTCCTGAAAAGATGGCGGTTTATACAGAATTTTATAAAAATAAAACTATATGTAAATTATATATACCTATACCAGAGTACGGGCAGCAGCTTCCTTTTAAATACTATGACCATCTTACTGCGATAGCCAACCCGTTTGCCAAGCGTGGCGTTTGTGGCATATCCCCCCAAGATAATTCTTGAGGGAGGCTGTCCAGCATTGGACTTATTTAGCTGTAATGATGATGATATATTTAAAGGATTTTAGACAAAAGTGAACTGGAATTGAAATTGAAATATAGGTATAGTTATATTTTAGTCTCGAAGTAATTTTGGCACAATAAAAAGATGGGACGATGATATCAGGCATAATCATGTTCTGGGCTTGGTTTTAACTAGTGCACTTCACCCACATTATACTTAAATTATTATTACTAACCCTAGTTATTAAGATCACTAACAAATAATATGGACTGTGTCTGAATTAAATGATCTATTATTATTATAACATGGAGTAGAGAAGCCAGAGAGAGATTAGAATGAAGTAGATTGTAGGTGGTCTTCGCCAACTGGCAAACACAAGGAAAGATGCACCAAATTCGCCTATAATTTTTATTAAGTATATAATAAACAAGGAAAAATTGCCAGCCTTCTGGGCACATTTCCCATTTGCGAATGCGGAGGGATTCATAGCCTATTAGTGTCAATGATGCTTATGTAGTTTTATCTAATTATTGTTAGCTTATATATTATAATTATATAGAACCAGTCTGACAATATGTGGTAAAATATAGCTTAAACTACAAATTTTGATAATTATACCTAAACATAATCTCTTTGACAATAACTTAATACAAGCTACCTAAATATCATTAGGTACTCTATTATAAATTAAAAATAATATTTTTTTTTAAATGGTTTAATTATCCGTGTACCTAAATATCTATATGTAACTAGAAATAATGACGTATATGACTACAAACGTGTTCTGATATTAGACTTGACTTACAAGCGCTTTTTTGAAAGTCTACGTGAGTAAAAATATCCCAATTAGTATAGTTTTTATCATGTTATTTGTATTCGTAATTTTTACTATAAATCTTAAATCTATTTTATTTAATATATCTTATAAATATGTCTTAAAAAATTTATATACAAAGTGTTTCTTTTTTAAGTCGATGTATATTATAAACTCTTTTTATTTATTTCTAATTAATTTACTGACTATCTTTATCTGTTATAGGATATTGACGAGTGAAGTATGAATCTCGCGATTACGTATGTTATGATGCGTAATCATGTTTTTATATCTATTATACATATAATAAAATCGTAGGAAAGTCAGAACTGTACATTGAATATTTTTTAAAAAGGATACTTGGGGCGTGATCTATAATATCAAAGTCAAAAATATAGTTATTAAAATTTTAGTCTGTTTATCTGTTTGTCTGTATGTATGTCCGGGCTAAATTTAAAAAGTACTGCATGGATTTACTTCAAATTTTGCATGAATATTACTAAGAGGTCAGGTCAACATATAGGCTACATATTATCACGCTATCACCCACGGGAGAGGAGCTGTGATAATTTATAACGTTTAACGCGGATGAAATCGCGGGGTACAGCTAGTACCAAATAAAAATGTGGACAAAGTCATAGGCAGAAGATAACTATACCTATGACTTTTTGAACTTAGAATAAAACATATCTGTAGTAATATAATGATTTTGCAATAAAACAATTAAATAAATTAAAACTATACTGATATAAATATTGGAAATAGATTCAAACTACATACAAACTAAAACTATTGTTAAATACTTAAAATTAAAATACTAAATTACAGATAAAAGTGTAACTTACAAATAAAAAACCGCTTTCAAGTCGCCATCTGCGGGTAAGGTGCCCAAAAAGCTAGCGACGTTAACTCATTTTTTTAAAAGGATTCTTGGAGCGTGATAAACGTTTGCTATCGAAGCCAAAAATATAGTTTTTAGAATTTTTGTCTGTTTCTCTGTATGTAGGTCTGGGCTAAACTCAAAAAGTACTGCATGGATTTACTTAAAATTTTGCATGAATATTACTAAGAGGTCGGTTCAACATATAGCTTACATTATTATCATGCTATCACTTACGGGGGAGGAGCAGTGATAATTTATAAAGTTTACATACATACATACATACATAGACTCACGCCTGTTTCCCAGAGGGGTAGGCAGAGACAACGGATTTCCATTTGTCACGATCTTTGCATACTTCTTTTGCCTCGATTACTGACATTATATTCTTCATACATGCTCGCCGGTTTAGGGTACTTCTGACCTGCCCTTTCTTGAGAACATCTCCAATTTGGTCAGAGAATGTTCGACGTGGTCTTCCCCTTCCGGTTGTCCCATTCACACAGGCCAGGTATACTTCTTTTGTCAATCTTCTTTCATTCATCCTTTCTAAATGGCCAAACCATCTCAGCATGCCTTTTTCAATCTTTGTGACTACATCCTCTTTCACACCACAACGCTCTCTTACATCAGTATTTCGAATTCTGTCTCTCAAAGTCACACCACACATACTTCTCAGAGCTCTCATTTCCACTGCATTTATTTTACTTTCATTCTTTTTCTGCCATACCCAACTTTCACTTCCATACATTAAAGTTGGCACTAACACTCCATCGTGCACGGCTAGTCGAGCCTTCTTTGATACTTGCCGGCTACTCATAAAGGCGTGTAGTGCCCCATTCACTCTATTCCCCGCATTTACTCTTCTAACAATATCTTTTTCATATTTCCCATCTCTCGTAAACAAAGTTCCCAAATATACAAACTCATTCACCTGTTCGACTTTCTCTCCTCCAATCACAATATCACACGTTGTCGTGTATTCATCCCTCTCAAATACCATTACTTTCGTCTTACCTACATTCATTTTCATCCTTTTCCTTTCAAAAGCTTCATGCATATTTGTTACCATCACCTGCAACTCGTCCGCAGATGATGCAAGTAGAACTTGATCATCAGCGTACAGCAGACATTTGATGAGTAACTCATTCATCCTTACACCGCATTCACTTTCTTTCAAATCTTTTAAACAGCTATCCATGAATAGGTTAAACAACCACGGTGACGCTACACATCCCTGTCTAACACCCTTTTGGATGCTAAACCACTCGGTGTATGACCCGTTAATCCTCACGCAAGCTCTGGAATCCCTATAAAGAGATTTTAGTGCTTGAACAAGGTTGTCGTTCAACCCATACATGGACAGTACCGACCATAGTTCACTCCTCAACACTCTATCGTAGGCCTTTTCTAAGTCTACGAAGGCATAGTAAACCTTTTGGTTTTTGCCCAAAAACTTCTCTACTATGCTTCGCAGAGAAAAGACCTGATCCGTGCATCCCATTCCTTTCCGAAAACCTGCCTGTGCATCCCATATTTTCGCATCGGTTTCTTTCACAACTCTTTCAACCAATACTTTTGCATACAACTTACCAACGACGCTGAGTAGACTAATGCCCCTATAGTTTTTACAGTCTTGCCGTGAGCCTTTCCCTTTGTAAAGAGGTACGATGACACCCTTGCACCAATCACTTGGCACTTGGCCGGTGGTATAGCATAAATTGAATAGGCTGCACAGCTGACTCGCTATGACGCCATGTCCAGCCTTCAGCATCTCGGAAGTTATCCTGTCATACCCTGGTGACTTACCTGATTTCATACCCTTAATAGCTTTCACAATCTCATCCATACCAATGTCATCTTTACATTTGTTCTTGTCTATACTTAGTGAACTACGTTCACTCTCTGTTACAGCTCTTTCATACAAACTTTCAAAATACTCCTTCCAACGTTTTAACACGCATTCTTCCCCTTTCACTATATTTCCATCTTGGTCTCGTATGGATTTCAGTTCTGAGGTTTGAGTTATGCCTCTTACTGATCTAACGGATTTCCAGAAAAACTTAATGTTCGTCTGAAAATCCTTAGACAACCTTCTATCAAAATTATCCTTTTGTTCATTTTTCTTTTCATTCACCACATCCTTTACAATTCCTTTCATTTTCCTATAATCATTCCAGGCCCTTTCTATATCCTCATTCGTCGCCTTATGCATTCGTTCGTTTGCTCTGGTGGCTAGCCAGTCTAACCACGCTTTCTTCTTTTCACATACAACTTTTTGTACACTTTTATCCCACCAAATATTCTTCATCTTTCTTCCTCTTCGTCTCTTTATTACACCACATACTTCACCAGCTACACTCACCACACCTTCTTTGACTACCTTCCATAGCTCTTCTACTTCTCTTATGTCTTCAGATCCCTCAAACTTCTCAACCAACTTACTTTTGTACTCATCTGCCACTTCTTCCTCTTGCAGTTCCTCTACTTTTATTCTCTCAAGTACACTTTTAGTCTCAGGGATTCGGTGGCGCCATCCTTTGAATAGACCACTTATTCGGCTCATTACCAGAAAGTGGTCTGTATGGATTGCGGTCCCACGATAGACTCTTGTGTCTAGAACATTCTTTCTCAGTCTTTCATCTACAATCACGAAGTCAATCATACTCTTTCTCACATTTTTCCTCTCTCGTGTAAACGTATGGATTCTTTTATGTTCAAACATAGTATTTGTAACACAAAGACCCCATTCCAAACATATCTCAAGCAGACTGTACCCATTCTCATTCTCACTTTCGTCACCGAATTGACCTAGTACTCTTTCAAAACCATCACGTTTTACCCCAACCCATCCATTAAAATCACCTAACATTATTACTCTTTCATTATACTGACTTAACCGCAACACATCTCTCAGGGTCTCCCAGAATGCCTTTCTTTCCTCTTGTTCTCGCTGTATTACAACTGCACCCATATCTACAGGAGCGTACACTCCTACTAGGAAGATACGGGTCATACCAACTTTCATTCTCAACCACATTACTCTTGCATTCACGCATTCGAACTCAGTCACACACTCAGACATACTTGTGGAAAGAATGAGACCCACACCTTGGCAACCTCTGGTGGTGTTCGGTACTCCAGACCAATATGCCGTGTATTGTCCGTGTGTTGTAGTATCACACCCTTTCCGCTTCGTCTCATTCACACACAACACATCGATCCGCTTTTCACTCATCAGCTGACATACTTCGTCCATCTTACCTTCTATTCCTCCTCCCACATTCAACGTAGCAAAACGGCTCTCCGTTGGCCACTTTTCGCCTCTCCGGGAAACGAGACGTGACGGGTGGCGGACCACGTCGCCGCCATATAAAGTTTAACGCGGGTAAAACCGCGGGGCACAGCTAGTTAATTATATAATGCATTCAAATATAATAGTTTTAATTAACTTTGAGTTTTAAAATTTTAATTTATTCATCCTTCCCACTGTTTCCATGGTACTTGCAAAAATCGCCCTTTGTTTTTAATTATTTGGCTATTTATCTAAGTTAAGCGCATTTTGTACAACCAAAAAGGTAGGCTGTGTAAGAATCCTTTAATTAGAAAAGTTTTGTTTAATGGGGCGCAATCAATCTTCTTAATAAATTAATGCTATCAGTTTATAGGGAAGATTACTTTTTTTATTCAATAAGTTGTTTTAGTCATGATGATAATACTATTTGCTTAGTTTTTACAAGTTAATGGTATTTTATCTCTAACCAATTCACAAGAATTAAAAAACTTTAATCAACTCCAAGCAAGGTGAATTGAAACTGTTTTGTAAGATAAGACATATAAATTGCTGATCATAAAAATTTACGCAGGCTTAAAATTAAGCGGCATTTAAAATAACTTTCTGAATAACTTAATGGAGGAATTATGATAAGTAATCGTTTCACAGTCTTAAACAAGTCTCAATAGATTTAATTAAAATAACAGAACAATAGAGTTTAGACTCAAGATTTAGGGATCATAACGAGCTTTTAAGAACGTAATCCATTTATTATATAAATTTCTACAGTAAGCACTTGTTATGTTTTCACTTATTGGCTTAATAAAGTTTTAAATTTAACTTAACAATAGAGAAAAGTCAATCTGTATTGCACAACCACGATATAAAGTTAGCTGTAAAAAACCTCATTATAATAAACAATGAAGGACTAAAAGCCGTCTATTCCAGACCACCGATGAATGGATCAGTAATGTAGGTAAGTGAGTGATAGTTGATAAGATACGATACACAATAAAACCCTAACCCTAACAATAGACAAAAGTAAATCTGTATTGCACAATCACGATATAAAGTTAGATGTAAGAAACCTCATTATAATAAACAATGAAGAGCTAAAAGCCGTCTATTCCAGACCACCGATGAATGGACCAGTAATGTAAGTGAGTGTCGGTTGATATGGTATAAGATACAATACACAATAAAACCCTAATCCTAACAATAGACAAAAGTAAATCTGTATTGCACAATCACGATATAAAGTTAGATGTAAGAAACCTCATTATAATAAACAATGAAAGACTAAAAGCCGTCTATTCCAGACCACCGACGAATAGACCAGTAATGTAAGTGAGTGATAGTTGATATGGTATAAGATACAATACACAATTAAACCCAGCCAAGAGAGATTATGTAATTCTACTCACGTAATATCACACTAGTATTATAAAGGCAAAAGTTTGTGAGTATATGAGTGTGTATGTCTATTACTTCTTCACGTCTATACGGTTGGAGTAAAAAAAAGAATAAAATTTGGTGTGGAGGTAGCTGACACCCTAGATTAACATATAGGCTATTATTTATAAAGTGTCACGCGGGTAAAACCGCGGTGTGCCCCGCGGCTAGTAAAAAATAAATACTCTCTACTAATTGGTTATTCAAGAAAGTTAGGGCACGGCGTTTATTCGCTCGAAGAGCAGCTCGACTGGGGAAGTACCTCCACCTTACAGAAGACATTTCTTAATAATAACATTAATTATGTTAATATTGTGTTTCTGCGTGTCATTAAGGTCGCCAGAGCTCATCGAGATGGGGGGAAGGGTCAGCAACGCTGACTGTTAAAGGCTTGTAACTCACCAGCGACTCCTCTGGTGTTGCGAGTGTCCGTGGGCGGCGGTGATCACTTACCATCAGGTGACCCACGTACTCGTCTGCCGCCTTCTGATAAAAAAATTGCTGCTATTTACTGTGTAGTAAATACATATTTATTTGTCTATCTATGATATCTCTATCACACACATACATTTATCGGCCGTAATATGTAATGATAATGTGACTACATGCACAGCAAAGCTGTATTAATATAAGCTTAATGACGTCTACTGCTCGACGAGGCCTCCCCAAAATATTTCCACAATGTAGTTGTGTCTATAATTTGAAGCGATTTGCTTAAATCGCCACGCTTGGCAGACGGGTTGGCGATCGCAGTGTGATGGTTATGATACACAGAGAGACACTGCTGCCTACATATACCCTTCTATGCCGCCAGTCACACAGTAATATTGCTAAGTATATAGGCGCATTGGATCCGGTGCTAGCATTAAAGCGCGACCGTCGTCAGAAACACAAGGTCCGCCATAATAATGAGGATATACATTTCCAATATAAGCTGACCTCTCATTGTATGGAAATCCTATACAATGCGATCAGCTTATACTGGAAATGTATAGCTTGATATGTATTCGTGTGAACCTACGCAAAATAGCTTAGCTATAAAATAAAATAAATAAAGTTAGTAGTAGCACTGGTTTAGGTACGAATTTAATATCATTATTATGGCGGACCTTGTGTTTCTGACGACGGTCGCTCATCTATGGACTGAACGTGTACCTAGGTGCTTTCCCTCACTGATTATTCGCGGACTGGTGAGTGTAGCCGTCTATGAGCGCGTCGAATGAATTGAAGTAACAACTAAATAAAACATAATTTTAATTATGTTCAGTATTTGGTTGGGATTGTTTTAATCAAACTCTAAAAGCTTTTAAACCACAAATACCCGACAAAAAAAACGCCCCACATTGAATTTAAAAGCAAGTACTACCTACCATTTCCGCTCACTTAACACAATGCCATACTAAATTGCTTACTTAATTGGAAAAACTAAAGCCTTTCATTAGACAAGTAGGTTCCAACCGATACGTTCCATTAGTTTGATAGTTTTTTTTAGGAGTTGCTGGTCTTTTATCTAGTGGAAAAGTGTGGTTCTTGACCCGTAGTGAAATATGCAGTAGGGATGCTGTTAAAAATGCTCAACCATTTGTCGTGGAACGGCAAGATGGCGCGAACTGTTTCTATAATGTCTTAGAAAAGTGATGATCATAGGATTTCCTTTTGTAGGATTTTAATATCCTAAACATGTATACAGGAAACATTTAACCTCAGCACAAAAAAAAAAATATATAATACATGATTTTATTTATTTTGTTATGGCTTCGTATTAAAAAATAAAGTTATCCCTAAAGGAAAGATGTTTACTTTTGAAACTAATTGTAAGATCACACGATGCAGTACAGTCATCGTACAGTCAATAGCAAAAGTAGATGATCAAAATCTGACGAGAATTTTGGGTTTATGAATGAACATGGATATTGGGCGGCAGTATCATTAGCTTATATTTTTTTCACTTAACACTCACGCACTTCACTGCCATACTATTTTGCCGCAATTTAATATAGTTAATATTGAATATCCAATTTTGATCATCTACTTTTGCTGTTGACTGTACATAGGTTTGAGTCCATTAAAGTCGATTCCTTTCTATGGTATCGTTTGAGGAGTGGTTACCCTAGTGTCAGAATTGTTCAAGCCGCCCATTAGGCCTTTGACAAAGCTTAACGACTGTTGCGTAATGGCTACAACCGGGACGGTAGCTTAACATGCCCTCCGAAGCACAGATACACTCGGAAATTAAAGCACTTTGGCGGTCACCCATCTATGGAGTGACCTCGAGCCTGGTTAGTTAACTTCACCGATCACGGACCGGTGAAGAAACTAGGCATCTTAATAGGCCTCTTAATTTAACCAGATTGGAATGATTTTTCTAAGTTTAGGCGACATGGTTTGAAGTTACTTGTAAGAATTTGTCCTTCATACTTTCATGGGCTGGGTGGTGAGGGCATAGAATATCATCACACCATCTCATCCCGTGGTGGCAAAGAAATCGTCCGAGGGAATACCTACCAGAGAACGGGCAGCAGAGTTTTTCTATGAAGTATGACCATCGAACTGCAATCACCAACGCGTCTTCCAAGCGTGGCGAATATGGAAATCCTCGCATTCTTTGGGAAGGTTTTTGTCCAGCAGTGGACGTGCTTTGGCCGACATGATGATAATGATGACTTTCTTTAATGTAGAAAATAAATTATTAAGGTGAATTTAATAAATTCACTTAGTACATGGCTCTTTTATTTATTTGTTTAATAATCTCCGCCCATAAATTAGCGCTATAACGTACTAGTTGTTAAGTCTCTTGTAGCAAATGGGGATAATTAAATGACCACCAATGTTCATTATGTATGAAACCAATGTCTACTACATTGTTTAGTCCCACACGTATAAATAATGCCTCATTCGTCCACAAGATGTTGGCTTCCCGGTGATTTAGAATTAACTCGCATCGACGTGGTTCTGGGGCTATATCGCAGAACTGCTATATCGGCTGAAAGTGGTAAAGATGGAGTTAGAACCGCTGCGTTACGGATCCCACTGACCACCCTCGAATACATTGCTGCTAGTAAACTTTCACCAAGTAACAAATACAATTGCACTACCTCGTCAACTCACGGGGTGCAAGCGGTTATTGCGCGCGCAAAATAAGGTAATCAGGTGATTTTATTGCCTTGAAACTAAAGATAGATTTGAATAAACCCTGACAAGTTTAATAGCCAATTGTTTTGCTATAAGAATCATAAAATATTAATTTGCTATCTAATATCTCATTGTCACAAAAATAGTCTGTTTTCCTACTAATTTCACAAAATGCTGTTAAATATTAATAAAAGCAACGTTATAACGACAAATACCATTGTTAAATAAACGAATGATGATTTATGAATTAAAATGAGGACAAAGGAATGAAAATATAAATTTTCATTGCGTAAAGTTAATGGTGCATAGAATGGATTGTATAAATATGAATTAGAACACCACGGTGCGGTGGCGGAGGAATCGTATACGTCGTCGTACCTACGTGGGTTCGATTCCATTAAATTCTATTACTTACTTAGTTCTTCTTCTTAGCGTGTCGATGGCAATCTAAATTAAGTCAGCCCAGAATTCAGCTACGCGTTGAGCGTTGTACGATTGGCTAATCCTTTCACCACGATGACAATCGAAAGCCCACTCTCAAAACCGGCATTGGGTGTAGTCTCTATTAACATCGAAGGGTTCTCACAAGAAAAGTCAGAAATTCTTGCTGACGTCCATCGCAAAACCCGCTGCGATGTTCTTTGCGTCCAAGAACAACTCATCGGGATGAAACACAAGTTTGGCTTTACATTCCTAGGCTTACGCTTATCGCCGAGATCAGTCACCCAAAGCACGGTACACCCAGTGTTTGCTGCTCCTGGCGTAAGCATAACTTCCATTACTTACTTACTTATCGTATGGGCAGTGGCCTCTGATGCGTGATCCGTTCTGGGTTGGCCTCAATGACAAACAAGGCCATGGTTATGTACGGATAGCACATTATTTTATGACTTATACACTATTATCAGTGGCCGGGCTACAGCGTATCCATCCTAGCACGGCCAAGCTCAGATTGGCTGAAATCTACAAATTTAATGTGTGATTCGTGTCTGTGATAGGTGTACGTGTTATGTTCTATATAAAAGACCTATTATATTAAAGATGAAACCTTTCAAATCTATTTAATAGTCACTGTAATATTTCAAGTAAAATACGCCTGACATTAACTGTATAGAAATAGATACTTGACAACATAAAGTACAATAAATGTCGTTGTTCTACCTATAAATCTAACTAACTAATGGATCGGATCGGGTGGAACCTACTTGTTTAATCAAAGTGATGAAATGAAATGCAAAACCGAAATTTATGCACTTGGGTATTAACATACACTTGTACTTGCCAAAGTCGCAATGCAGTACATAAACATAGTAGAAACAGTGTAAAAGTAACAAAAAAAAAATAGTCCGTCTGTGCCGTCTGTCTTATAACATATATTTTTTAAATCATTCAATAAATTACAAGTTACTAAGCTATTATTTTTAAATTCAAGACTATATATTAAAATTAAAGAATTGAAGACTACGAGCAGTTGGCTATCGCAGAAGGCTCTTAACGAGTAGTTTAATTTAAGCGACTAATACCTGAGGGCACCCTTATGTGGTTCGGGCCACAGCTCCGGGAGCCGCTGAAGTAAAATCACCGGTCACGTATTAAGGGGCCAACACGACGGTTTAACTTATCCAATTAAGTAAGCAATTCCGTAGGACATCGTATTAAGTGAGCGGAAATAGTAGTACTGACTGGTTTTTAATCTGTCTGTGCTCAACTTCCTGTAACGAATATGAACAAACTACTCACCACATACTTTGGGAGTGTGATCTCTGGCAAAATCAACGTGATATTATGTTAAATAGCTAGCAACCAATATCTGGAGTAGTTTATTATACGGATCTTGTAGCAACAAGGAATAACTTCCGTGCGTTTAAGCGCTTTTGCCATACCTACTATTGAAATCAAATATTACAGCTCACTTAGCACCCTTAAATTGATCCTCAGTGCCGCAGTGGGCTTCTCTAGTTGCAATTCTCTCGTTTTATGAGGCTCTTTACATCATTTTGTCACCCGCTTTGCTCTGGAGGGAAGTGGAACTATCTATTGTCGAACACTTCCTTTTTTCTTTCTGATTAAATTCGTTGCGGGATCCAAGACAATTAAAGCGATTCCCCGGGACATGCCTGAGCCTCACCGATCAGAGTCATTTCATTGCGTGCCACTGTTGATCCTGGCTTACAGGAGTTGCAGTGGTGGGTAAGAGGAGCTTTTACATGAAATATGGGAAAAATTGTTTGCGCGCGTAATTTTTTAAAGCTTTTAGAGTTTGAATAAAACAAAAAATAAATAAATAGTGTAAGATATAATAAAATTGAGTTTTATATGGTTGTCACTTCAATTAATTCATACCAGTATTGACCAATTGCACTAATCGGTTTGCAAATGATCGGTGAAAGCGCCTACGCGTAGTCCGTAAAAATAAAAATAAAATAAAAAGGTTTTTATTCACGTAGACTTTAAAAAAGCGCTTGTTAATAGCCAGAATATGTATGTTTGTATGTAGTAATATATTATAAATTTAAGGTACACACGGCTACATATCGAGCTATGCATTTCCAGTATAAGCTGACCTCTCATGGTATGGAAATCCTATACGACGCGAGGGAAACTATAGCTTGATGTGTAGCCGTGTGCACATATAGATATTTAGGTACACGGATTATATGAAAACATTTACAAGTAGATTTATTTTATAATAGTAATGATATTTAGCTAGCTTATACATATTAAGTTTCAAGCTGTTCCCACGTTAAATTTTATAAATTATGTCAGCTCCTCCCCCGTAGGTGATAGCGTGATAATATGTAGCCTATATGTTGAGCCGACCTCGTAGTAATATTCATGCAAAATTTGAAGTAAATCCATGCAGTACTTTTTGAGTTTAGCTCGGACATACATACAGACAAACAGACAAAAAGTCTAAAAACTATATTTTTCGCTTCGATGTGGATTGTAGATCACGCCCCAAGTATCCATTAAAAAAAATATTTAATGTACAGTATTGACTTTCCTACGGTTTAATTACCGAAATTTTAAGTTTAAGTTATATTTGTACTACATATTGTCTGAATGTTTTAGATGGGTTTGCGCCAAATTGGTTTAATTTTAAAAAAAACACCCGGTCCCAGTAGATCTTGTTAGGGCACAGTGGTTAAGTCATGCCTGATGCCTACTCGGCGCGCAGTGATTCTTCTAGAACAAGCTAGGTGGACAATTATTGATTGTATATTTTTATGATTTTTACCACGTACATTAATATTTTGTTGTTCAATCATTGTTGATATGGAAAATACGAAGTTGACATTAAATGACATTAAAATGCATTTATACGTTTTGACAAATACAATAGATATATTTAATGAATACTAAAATACCGTAACAATTGACGGGTCGTCCTGTTGGAGTGGTTGGAAAATGCTTGCTTTTCATGCCGGACGTCGTGGGTTCGATTCCCCCCCAAGCCAGATATTTGTGTCCATGAACATGTCTGTCTGTCTTGAGTATGGGTGTAACTATCTATATAATGTATGTATTTACAAAATAAAAAAAGTTTAAAAGTAGTATATGTAGTATATCAGTTATCTGGTCTCCATAGTACAAGCTCTGCTTGGTTTGGGATCATATGGCCGTGTGTAAATAATATCCTAGGATATTGAATATTAATATTAAAATAAATTGACTAAAAAAACTAAGAGTCGATTTCACCGTTAAAATTAAACGCGATCAATGGACGCTAAACTCAGTTACAGGAAGTGGAACCGAGTTTAGCGTAAATTGATCGCGTTTAATTTTAACGATGAAATCGTCTTTAACAATCTACTATTAAATAAAAATACTACGACTTACATTACCCGTTCTAAGCGTCGATACTCATAGCCTACGTCTCAGTCGCCAATTGACTACCTAAGTAATAATTTTATTAAATAACTTTTATTAAATAACTAAGATTTTACTTTCTTTATTTAACTTTATTTTCATATTACTGAATTTTCCTTCCATAAACCTAAAATCCCGGCTAAAACTATCCCATAGAGGTCACTGGCCAACATAGACTTGGATAGATTTACAAGCGACTTAGCGTCTATAAGAAAATAAAAGCTATTCGTGCGTTCTAAGCGTCGATATTCGTAGCTGTTTAAGTCTCAGACATCAATTACTTACCTAAGTAATCTTTTTAATAAGTAACATTACAAAAATATAGCTTATTTAATTTAACATTGTTTTCTTACTACTGAATTTTCCTTCCATAAACCCAAAATCCCGGCTAAACTATCCCATATAGGTAGGGCACTGGTCACCATAGACTTAGCGTCTATAAATTGCTACACAATTCAGGCTTTGAATAAAGTGAATAAAATTGTGAGAGACATAAATTCAGTGATTAACTACCTATTCGATCCCCACACACGCCTGTGGGTAAACAGACCATTCGGGATTCACCAACATCATGTATTACTACCATGTAATATTAAACTCATCATGAGAATTTGGGATACAACGTTGGAAAGATACCTCATCATGTCAGCCAAAGTATGTCCACGGCTGGACAAAAGCCTCCCCAAAGAATGGGGGGATATTATTTATTATTATTATTCGTTTATTTCGACCAACAAGTGGATCATAATAAGTACATTAAATTAAAATTAGAGAAATAAGACAAAACACAACACAAAATTACATTAGAACTTAAAAAGTAAATTGGCAAAGTCAATGAATTAAAATCATACTTGTCACGAAAATTAAAATATTAAAATTAAAATATAAGTAAGAAAATACGGACCGACCGATAATAAAACAGTTATGTGTTGTCCCTAATTCATATACCTTGTTATTGTCACTACATTAAACATGCAACAATGGTTAATATAGTGACAGTCAAACCTCGCAGCCATCATCCTCAGGATGGTCTTGGAGCTGGCGCGGACCCTGCGCACCAGAGATGTGCACCGTTTACGAATCGTCGCATAAAAGCAGTCAATGCGCGCCTCAGCGAACATCCCTGATGCACTGCAGTACCCAGGCAGTCCCAACAACATTCTGTAGGCATTGTTGAATTGGACTCGTAGGGCGCTGTACTGTTTTTGAGTACAGTCAGCCCACAAGGCGCTCGAGTTGAAACAAGTGCAATACGCACTAAAAAGAGTGTTTTTTACTTCTTTCGAGCATCGTGCAAATCTGCGAGCTATCATGTTATATGCCATAATCCTCACGCTTGGACGGAGTTGATGGTCATAGTACACAGAAAAATGCTGCTGCCCATTCTCTGGTAGGTATTCCCTCGGTCGATTTCTCCCCCTCCCCCTCCCACGGGATGAGATGGGGTAATTACGTATATTCTATGCCGTCACCACATAGCGGAGACCTACCTAAACATAAATGTTACTATAAACTACTGAAAAAGTGGATTGAAAACCTCTTGTATATGACATTTAGCGACAAGCAAGATCCTAACACACTGAATAAAGGCTTAACATATAGAAAAGCTTAGTCAAGCCTGCATATTGTATTAAAATGTGCTGGCTGCTGGCTGGCTATTACATACTTATCGTATAGGCAGTGGTTACCCTAGTGTTAGAATTGTCAAGCCGCCCATTAGACTAGACTGTTGTTTAATGATTACAACCGGGATTGACAAATTAACGTGCCCTCCGAAGCACGGAGACGTTCAGAAATTAAACAACTTTGGCGGCCACCCATCTGTGGACCGACCGTGAGCCTAGTTTCTTAACATAGCCGATCGCGTATGGACCAGTTATATTAAAATGCAATATTAATAACCGACTTAAAAATATATAAAATACACCCTCGATTAATTTTATTTTTAAAAGGGTGGTGAATCGGTAAACTACCCGGTTGGTCACTATACCATCTCCTGATTGTAAAGCAGTACCTTCAATGAGACAGAACCTGTTGAAGTAATCAGAGGAATTTTTGGTAAGCCCTTAGTCCACTGTGGTTCTGTTTAGCCTTAAACCTAAAACCTCTAATAGATCATAATAACAATATCCTGGGACTTTATTCACACACGGTCATCCGATCCAGGCAGCGCTTGTATTATGGAAACCAGATAACTCATCCATTATTTTGAAAATACATACCTACTTATATAGATAGTTGTACCCAGACTGACGACAAACAGACATGTTCATGCACACAAATATCTGTCCTGGGTGGGAATCGAACCCATGACCTGCGACTTAAAAGGCAAGTATATATCAACCATTCCAACCGGCCCGTCATTATGTTGTTTTTTTTTTATATCTTTATTTTATTTAGGGGTTTTGTCCAATAAGGATATGCCAACCCCATCATACCTTATAACATCGTAAATACATAATAATATTAGGTCTTTACCTATGAAATTGCCGTTCTGCAGTACTGGCCATTTCAAATCAAAATAATTTTTGTTTGGCTAAGAATTCTAATTTCAAATTAATTTTATTTTAAAAACATGGATTCTTTTTTCCAAAAGTAGTCATTTCTTTATTGATAAGTGTTACATTTTCATCGCATTTCAATCTTTTTCGTCATCATGGATACGTTAAAAATTCGAGTAATTATGGAATATGAGTACCGTCGTGGCAGCAACGCGGCACAAGCGGCACGCAACATCAACGACGTTTACGGAGCTAACACTACAAACCAACGCACCACCTGTTATTGGTTTGCTCGCTTCCGTTCTGGAAATTTCGACCTGAAAAATGAACCTCGCGGTCGTCCGAAGACTTTGGTCGACAATGACGAATTAAAGGCGGTTGTGGAAGCTGATGATACACAATCTACGGCTGAATTAGCAGCAGCTTTCGACGTTAGCGTCAAAACAATATTGGTCCATTTGCGTCAAAATTGGCAAGGTAAAAAAGCTTGACAAATGGGTGCCCCACGAACTCAATGATCGCCAGCGCGAAGTACGCGTCGAGACGTGCCTTGCACTGCTCAACAGACACACAAATGAAGGAATTTTGAACCGCATTGTTACCTGCGATGAAAAATGGATTCTGTTTGATAACCGCAAGCGCTCAGCAAGTTGGTTGGATCCTGGTTCAGCACCTAAACAATGCCCTAAACGAAAACTTACCCCTAGAAAAGTGATGGTCACTGTTTGGTGGTCTAGCGCCGGTGTGATTCATCACAGCTTCTTACCAAACGGGGTGAGCATTACTGCAGATGTGTACTGTGAAGAACTGAGCACAATGATGGAGAAGCTGGCGCATCTCCAACCAGCATTGGTCAATCGCTCGTCTCCGCTGCTCCTGCACGACAACGCGCGACCTCATACTGCACAGCAGACGGTCTCCAAGTTGCAAGAACTGGGGTTGGAAGCTCTCCGTCATCCGCCCTACTCACCAGACCTTGCGCCTACAGACTACTACTTTTTCCAGAATTTGGATAACTTCTTGGCGGGAAAAAAATTCAATACCCGAGAGGCAGTACAAAATGCCTTTGAAGAATTTGTTGCCTCCCGTCCAGCTGATTTCTTTAAGAAGGGCATCAATAAACTGCCACTGCGATGGCAAAGATGCATTGATTGCATGGGTGATTACTTCGATTTATACAAATAAAAAAATTCATGAAAAAAATTCGTTTAAATTTTTTCATACAAAACGGCAATTTCATAGGTAAAGACCTATTATAAATAACAGACAAAAAAGCTTAAATTAGAAGTACTAAAAGAACAAACGCTGCTGCTCACTGCTGAACGAATACTAAGCTACATAACTTTTTTGCTGCCTGCGATTTAGGATTTGCTAAAATTTTAATGCTTTGTATAAGACCTACATCCAGCTTATTTAAATTTCATTCGTTCAGAAGCGAGTCACGTTCATCTTTATTCCGAACACATTCCATCAGCAAATGTTGCACATCCTCAATTTTGTTACAAATTTTACAATTTGGAGAATTTGACTTTTTCATTAAAAAAGCAAACTTTGCTGATGGATAGTGTCCGGATCTAAGTCTAAATGCTATTTTAACATAATTTCTGCTCAAATTCGTGCCATCAAACCAAGGGACACGAGGAAGCTCACCCTGAATGGTCTTATACCATATGCCTTTATTTAAAGGTTTATTATCAAATAGATTTTTCCAATCTGCAAAACATAGCAATTTAAATCTAGGAACTAATTCCCAATGATCCGGTAAGTAGTCGATAACCATGCCCTCTACTGCCGCCAACTTAGCTATACGGTCAGCTTCCTCGTTCCCTTTCAGACCAATATGTGCTGGAACCCATTGCAACTTTAACTCTATACCCCTTTCATTAAAAATAATAATAGCTTTCAGGATATCATAGGCTATCGTTGCACCTCTGCGACCAGAGGCACATCGAGCCACATGTTGCAAGGCACTCTTAGAATCTGAAAAAATAACAACTTTATTCAAGTTATTTATACTCATACCGTAAGATAAGGCCTGATATATTGCAATGAGTTCCCGCGTCATTATTGATACCTCATAATCGATTTTAAATCCTACTTTGTGTTGTAAGGTTTTTGTCATAGAATCCAGCTCCAAGACCCAGATTGCTTTTCGACCCATCGGTAAATATTCTATGCCAGCCATTATAGCTCTCATTTAATTCAGCGATGACATTGTTCACTAATATATCAGGTTCATAACAAGTTTTGGAACATTTAATACTCTCAAGGTTTATACAAATTATTTTTCCGATATCAATTCCTGTAACCCATACGTCTAAATTAAACATTGTCAGGATACGAACAGAATTAATATTAGATTGGCAAACATCCCTGTATGTTTTCACAAGTAAAGGTTTTCTCTTGTTTTCCCAATACCTTACATTACAAAGCGCACTTAGATCCGAAATATTATTATTAGTTACATTATTAGCCCACAATATTAATTTCAAACTATATTTATATGCCAAATATTGCCTTCTCAGGTATAACGGTATTATATTTAACTCGCTTTCCATTACGTGAATCGGTGAACTTTTAATAAAACCCCCTATAATCCTTAAGGCCTGGTTTTGTAATTTATCTAACTTTAAAGTATGTGTTTTAGCACTGCAATCATAAATAAAACAACCATAATCCATACGGCTTCTAATTAACGAAATATACAGTCTGCGCATGTGAATTGTATGTACTCACAAGGAGCTACCAGCAAGCACTTTTAGTATATTTAAAAGTTTTGAGCATTTTTTAATGAAATCGTTTATGTGTTTGCCCCAACGTAGACTTCTATCGAGCCACATTCCCAAATATTTGATGCATTCCGAGAAACCCAGACTACATCCATATATTTTTAATGTGGGAAATATTCTTCTGCGACCCCTACTAAAAAGACAGTAATTTGACTTACTAGGAGACAAATCTAAGCCCAGTTCACCTAACAACGCAACTATGGAATCGAGAGCACTTTGCATGTACCTTTCACATTTATAGATATCCTTGTCTCTAATATACAGTACATAATCGTCTGCATATTGTGACAAGACTACATTAAGAGGCAATGGGGCTACGCGGTACGTTATTAAATTAAGGATTAAGGGAGATAGAGGATCTCCCTGAGCTAAACCTCTATTGGTCCATCTGGTAAGTATTGAGTTACTATTATTATTCAACTTAATTTTTAACCGTCTTGCACTTAAAAAAGACCATAAATAATTACAAATCTTTGATCCTACTTTTAGTTGGTGCAACAAGTTTATGGCGACATCAACAGACACATTATTGTAGGCATTTTCAATGTCAAGGAAACATTCTAAAGTTGGAATGTTGTTAGAGAATCCTATTTGTACATATGTAACCAAACGGGTGATTGCGTCCAAACAAGAATGGGATTTCCTGAAACCAACAGTGTGAGATGAAAGAATACCATTCTTTTCAGTGTACCACTCCAAACGTTTAAACAACATTAAGTGAAAAACCGTACAAAGGCATGAAATTAAAGAGATAGGTTGAAGCTTCATTTCAAGGCTGTTATTATTGGGTTTAGATATAGGGATTACTTGGATATTTTGCCATTGATGGGGTACAATACCAGAACTGAAAATTTTACTATATAATTATGTTAAGTAAAAATAATTTGGCTATATTAGGTAAATGATAAAGCATGGAATGGGAAATCACGTCCTCGCCCGGTGCTGAATCTTTTTTTTTAAGGCAGTATTCTAGCTCCTGAATACTAAAATTGCACTCCAAAGTTTCATTAATTGAAACAAAGTTGGGCATAGCATTTAAAACATAATCGGGAGTAAGTGAATATAGCAATTTCTTTTGTTTATCAGGAGGGGGATAACTTTTTGTTTGCCTGAAACCTTTTATCCATCTTATGCGGCGCCACATCTCAGGTGCAGAAACTACTTGATCAATGGAGTCGCAAAAATGTTGCCAACCTAATGAACTGGCTTTGCTTATTAATTTTTGTGAGTCTTTTGTTTTTTCTTCAAGCTTACTTAAATTGTCTGGGGTAGGGTTACGCCGAAACTGGGACAAAGCAAGTCTCCTCTGTGCAACTACTCTAGACAATTCTGTGTTCCAGTAGTTTTTTGGCTTAAATTTATTTGTAGGTTTAAAACAACATTTAATATATGGAATATGTTGATCTGCCGCGTCATTAATACGATTTACAAAAAAGTTATACATCCCCTGAATATTATTAATATTGTTGTAATAAGAACTGCTGTGTGGTGACGGCGACAAATATCAGAATCAGAATATCATCACCCCATCTCATCCCGTGGGGGGCGTAGAAGTCGACCCGAGGGAATATCTACCTGAGGAAGGGCAGCAGCTTCCTTCTGATTACTATGACTATCTTACTGCGATCGCCAACCCACCTGCCAAGCGTGGCGATTATGGCATATCCCCTAAAGACGATTCTTGAGGGAGGCTTGTCCAGCTGTGGACATATTTAGCTGTAATGATGATGATGATGAATAAGAATGAAAAAAGTTTAATAGTGTTTTACGATATTCCACCCAATCAGCCTTTTTATAATTTCGTTTTTTAGATGTACTGAAACTATTTGCAATATTAATTGACATTTTAATGATTAAATGATCACTTCCGATATTTTCGTTGCACACTTGCCAATCAAATTTTATCGCGATATCGGACGATACAAATGTAACATCTGGCGAAGTTTGTTGTAGATTCCCATTAACCAGTTTAACCCGCGTAGCCATTCCATTATTATGATAAACGAATGAATTATCTAGGGCTGAATCCATAATTTGCATACCTCGTGTATCAGTTTTTACCGACCAGTTGGTGTGGTGTCCGTTAAAATCTCCCGCTATTATAGTTGATTTGGTGAACGATGCAAAAATTTCATCCCAATAAGCTTGTTGGGTGTGCACAGAGGATGGACAATAAACACTTACAACATATTCTACGTCTTTACAATTCAATAATCTTACACAAATTATTTCTATTCCCGAATTAGTAACATAGATTGGATTCAAACAAGACTGAATGGACTTATGTACCAATATAGAAACGCCTCCATAGGAATCAGCTCTATCTGATCTATAAACATTATAACCATTAATACTGAGGTAAATTTCATTATCTAGCCACGTTTCACTTAGTATAGTAATATGTATATTTTCTTGATTTAAAAGCTCCCTAAAAGATATTAATTTGGGACGTAAACTTTGTGCGTTCCATTGAAAAATATTTAAACGTATATTATCTTGATCATTACTACCCATTTATAAAACTAAAAAGATTTTTGATAAACTCACCCTTAGAAAACATAAGCACTAATATCTTCACAAATTCCTCCCAAATCACTTTTAAAATCGCGACAACTTTTACCTCTAATTTATCTTCCGACATTACAATACCCTTCATTTTTAACATTAATTTAGTAAATTCAAATCTATATCGTAACTGTTCATCTTGCTGGTAACCCTTTTCTGCCTCTTCTTTCTGTGTTATTTCAATTTCTTCATCCACTGCATGTTCAAACAACGATTGAGTTACCTCTGTTCTCTGCTTAGCCTTCGGGTATTTATTGGATTGACCTGATGTGGCTTTACTAAATATTGGTTCTACGAGCGCTTCGTTAGAGCATTCCATTGAGTTTATATTCAATGGCCTTGATTCTTGATTAATTGTCGACTTAGCGACTATGTCACTATACGTTTCCAAACCTCTTGCTGAGCGTGTAGTAACCGAAGGACTACGTGACATTTGAGATACAACCACCGTCTTTTCGCGATTCTCAATAAACGATTGAAGAGCTCTTCGGTAAGGTATCTGTTCC
This sequence comes from Pseudoips prasinana, assembly GCA_951640165.1. NCBI lineage: Eukaryota > Metazoa > Arthropoda > Insecta > Lepidoptera > Nolidae > Pseudoips > Pseudoips prasinana. The sequence goes on from OX621239.1 coordinate 16,687,377, forward strand.
TACTCATGATTATTCTAATTTGCTTTTCTTTAAAAATATGAGAGACATGTTTTATCTAAAACAAAATGTGGACCTTTGCAATTTAGGCACTTAAATTCTTTTACGTCGCAGTTTTCATGGTTACCTCCACATTTTGGACATAACTTCTTTTTGGTTGGGCAAAACTTAAATACATGCCCGAACTGCCAACAACCTGAACATTGAGTCACAGGGAACACATATGCCTCCATCTTAAAGCGACAGTCGAATGCGTATATGTGTGGTGGTAAGACGTTTCCCTTAAAACAAACTCTGACGGTCTCACTTTCTATCCATTTACCCTCTGCGTTCAACCTTTTAAGTCGGTTAATAGAAATAATTTCAGTCTCGCTTTCTAATAAATTCTGAAGTTCTTCTTCACTCAATTCCATGTCTACTCCTTTTACAATTCCATAGGATAATGAGAGTTCATTCACCTTCTGACACCGGAAACCCATCTCTTCCAATTTTTTACATTATAGTAATTTATTGGCCTTCTCCTCTTCATTAAATTGAAGAAGTACTTTGTTGAAACTTTTATATTTAATTCTGCTGATCCCCTTGATGTTCTCATATCTAAGAAGTTAAGCCAAAGCCATTTGTTTAGGCAAACTTTTTATTGAAGTAACACATACTTCATAAATATTAATATCTTCCAACTGATCATTCTGCTTTTTATTTCGATCTACCCTCTTGTGACCTTTTGTTTCTATGGAATCACTTCGAATAAATATCTTAGGCTTCCTTCTAACAACAGTAATAAAATCATCTTCTGCACTATTCTCATCTTCTCTCTCTTTTCTCTACATCACGCTTCTTCTCTCTTCTTCACAAGTATTTTCAACATCCACACTATCCATGTGTGTTTCCTCACGTTCTACTTGATGATAAGCCAAAACCTCCGAATCACTGACATCTTCTCCATCATCTATATTTTCCTCCATTAGAAACAACTAACGTAGGTACACGTAGATGCAATATTTAATCACTCGGCAAGAACAACAAAACGCGTGCGCTTCGCGCGCGATACACCGGGCGAATATTTTGTTGTTTGTTATCCACGCTTTAATGCAATGCAATGCATGCAATTAAAAATACAATATTGAATTTTTTTCCCATGATTATTTTTATATTTAACACTATACTCCGAATTGTGCAGACAATACTTCAAAAAGATAGTAGTCTTACGAAGAGTTATAATAAAATAGAAAAATACAATTAATAGATATCGATACAATGGCGAAGCAATCATCAATTTTATAGATGTGTCTGCGGAGTGGGGTTGTACAATATAAATAGTGAAAAATGTTATGTTTAATCACAGAAAAGACTACAGTTCAATCGATCAGATTTCCATAAAGATATCCTGCTTAAGAAAAATCATAATATTCATTAACAATTATGGCCAATATTAATAAGACTACTGTGTTTTTGCTGATCGTGGTATGTGTAATGTATTTCACACATACCGTGGAAAGTCAGACTCCTCGTCACCTCCTGACCACGACGATGGTTCCATACCGCTTTCAGGAAGAGATTTCTCCAAAAGAATGCCGGGATTCTTGCAAAGAAGACGATCCCATAACGGAAAATGCGTTGATAGATTGTTGTAAAAAACAGGGACATGATGGAGCGGTAGTATGCGAGTACGGCGAAGCCTTTTGTTACGATTGGAAAGTGAAGATGGTGCCTCGTGGACCTATGATTTTAGGTCCTGACCGCTGGAATTATAAATAAATTTACTTATTATATCGAATATCTTTTCAGCAAATAAAAGCATGTTTTGGCAAAATATAACTGTACCATTAATATGAAATATCTTTTATTAAAAAACCTAGAATTAAACTTGAAAAACTCTACAAGTTAAAATACTATCTGAATAGTACTTACGGAGAAGTGAGGAAGCATTATTTTTTATCTTGTGTAAGATTCATAAAATTATTGTTACTAGTAATTTTAGTAGTAATTTTGTTACTTTATTTCGTTAAAATTGTCATCTCTGATTAATTAATTTACATTTCCCAGAATTACTTGTGTGTTGTTGTGCTTACTTGTGTTGTTGTTGTTAATATTAATAAATAAAGCTAACATCTCATTAAAATCAGTCCGTGTTTATAATTAAATAAAAAATATTTATAATCTTATTAATATAGCTATCATTATAAAACAGTAAACAGTGTTCCAATACGTCAGTGTGAACGTTATCTAAGTGTTTCGTAAAGAATAACAGTGCAAATCAAACAATCATAAACACCAAAAAAAAAGTGTCAGTTAATAGTGATATTAAACAGGAATATCTCTTGACAACAAACTGTATGTATAATTATCACATAAATAATTATTACATTATAAAAAGTGACTAAATTAACAGTGTCTCAAAAAAGTGCCGATTGACTGCATACATTCCTAAGCAATTAGTCATAGCAACCGCTTCTTGACAATTTGAATTATATTTCTTTGGATTGAGAGACCTAATTTCAACATTAACAATTTTACCGCTGCATGTTTCCTCCGTGGTCGAGGGTTCAAATCACGCTCATCCCTGAATGTGGTTTTCGTAAGATTTTAATTTCTTTTACTCGTAATATAATAACCATTAGAGTGTTGACGACGTGTAAGAAACAGACAAATACACAACAATAGAGGAAGCCATAAGAAATAGATTGTAGAAAACAAGTCTGTTACAAAAAATGGATATTGATAGTAGTAATATTACTTTTTTTTTATATACAACTTAGTTGGCAAACAAGCATACGGCCCACCTGATGGTAAGTGGTCACCGTAACCTGGGAACGCTTACAACACCAGGGGAATTTTTTTAAAAACGTCTTAGAGAAACACAACAAACACAGTGAACCTTCTTTTTTCAAGTCGGTAAATATTTGTAGAAATCTTGTAACATGGATCTTTTCCTGTTTCTCCAAGAAACCTATTTGCTAGTTTAAGATAAAATTATAAGGATACTTACTTCTGTAATTATAGGAATAGGTGGTGTTTCAATACAAATATTTTTCTTTTTATTAATTGACGATGACGGTGGCGGCGTATTTTCTATTAATTAAGGACTAGACGGATCATTTTTCATGTTAGTATTTTCGAGCATTGGTTCCTCTTGTAAATAATATACAATTTCCTACCTTATTGAGGTACCGTAGTGTCTCTATGTATTTACTAATTAGTGGAGATAAGTAGGATTTTAATGGGAATGTTTTCGGAGTTATCACAATGACGTTTCCTTAATTAAGTACATATTTTACATAATTATTACTTTTAATTTACCTGCTGAAGCATTTTTATGTTTTTATCCAGCATTTTGAACATCCGAATGCATTTCGTATCATACTGGCAAAAGAGTATTTTTAACGTCGTGCAATTTAAGTGAATTGACTTAATACAAATGAAAACAAAATAAAACAGATATAAAAATGGTTATATTCACTATTCCGACATGCTTAAACGTTTCTAAGTTAGTACAAAAAACACTCTTTCAGTTATGATACTTAAAAAAGTAATTGTAACTGGAGCAATACCGACACAAGAAAAAATATGTCACTGAATGTAACATTCATGGTAGTAGTAAAATGACCTAATACATATTAAGTCACATATTTTACAAATTTAATTATTATTATAGTGACCAAATACTAAAAATGTTGCTTTACAATGTATACAACTGTATAAAAACTTACTGCATCGAATAAAATTAAACAGACGCAACACTGAATTGGTCACTTCAGGACAACTTGCAACGCACCTACGAACTATTGACATAATACTAAGTACGTCTATAAAGTGCAGGCGGGGGTGCCAAAATCACCTTGGAATAAAAGAGACGCAAATATCGTTCTTGTAGCTCTAACCAAACAGTGCCATTTCTGTTTTAGTCAGGTGATATAATGTTCATATTTAGGTGTTCGAGCCTACGCTTGAACCACTTGAGATTACGCTTTTGAAATTCGTCACTCACACACTCAAACTTCATGTCCTTACGCTGTATGTGTGCAATGTTGCTGTCTCTTTCTCACATGCGGCACGGCGGCAGGTGGCGCGCGAGCGGCGCGCTCCTCAGTACGCTTTATTCACTCAACGAAGGCACACGTCTATTAAAAGTGACAAAAGTTTAAAGTGATATTAAACATTCAGTAAGTAGTCGCCTCTATATATATCGTTGAAACACACCAAAATTTCCGCTCGGCGCCCTGGGCCCAGCGACAAGACACTCCATCAAGTAGTGTTCATGGTGTTGTCAGCAGATTTGGGGCGACGTCGCCCGAATAACCCGACTACCGTATTATGTCACCTCATGTTTTGGGACGACGTCGTCGAAATATGTCGTCTCACATTTGGGACAGCGTCGCCTCGATATGTCGTCTCATGGGCGGGACGACGTCGTCCGAATATGTCGTCTCACATTTGGGACAACGTCGCCTCGATATGTCGTCTCATGGGCGAGACGACGTCACCTGTATATGTCAGCCCATATTTGAGACGACGTCGTCCGAAAATGTTACTGCAGTACTAAAAACAACCATCATGTTTCAGAACATGCCGGGCGAAATTATAACCATGGGTGAAATTGCTTCACAACCTCCACCAGACGGTGACGACTTCGCATGGGAAACAGTTATAAGTACCATGAATATAAATTTTCCCGAGGATTGGAGATCCTGGGAGATATACAACTACTCACAAGAGGAATTATTTGGCGGCGAAATATCACCGTCTACGGAATCTAAGCTTAGATTTGCGATACCTATCGATGACCTTACAAAGGCTTTTGTTCCTAACGAGTCTTCCATATCAGAGAGAGCATACAGACAGGTACGAAGAAAATTCATCTCTTGGCCTCTTGGTAGGGCCCTTTTGTACTCGCCCTCCAAAATTATGACGAAGATACATGAACCGTGCTTAGATAAATTCATGGCAGCGGTTGCCGCGATAAAATCTAAAATTACAACTCGCAAATTAACATCGAAGGAAAGAGGTTCACACAAATATGCTAGTTCTCGGCACACCCGATCCGTCGATTCTCAGGAGAAAGACTCATGCGAGTCTAATGCTTCAGTATACATAGGGTCAAGTAATGACGATATCAGCCAACGACGTCATACTCATACGCCGATACAGCGAGGCAAGAAAAGATCCCATGATATATCAGTTACCGAAACAGAAAGTCCTCCAATAAAGAAGACAACTCACTATCTAGGGCAGGGGAGCAATGAACACCTGTTCATCACAGTCTTAAACCAACAGATGGAAATGTTTAAGTCCTTAATAAACACGCAAAATAAACAGAACGATAATATTGAAAAGATTTTGGCAAACTCTGTACAAAAAAACACTGACCAAACCGATCTAAATGCGTCTTTTGACTCAATTCCAGACAGTACACAGTCTGATGATGAAGAAGTCTCGTCCCAACCTAAGCTCAAAACAGCTAGCATTGCATCGACCAATTCATATTCAGGGAGGGAATCTGAATTAAGGGCTAAAATAGCGGAGGCTCAGAGGGAACTCGCAGGACTGCAAACAGAAGGGAGTCAAGCATTTGACTTCACACCGGCTACAACAGCAGCAGAACCTAAGATAGCTAGGACTGATCCATATTTTCTGAAACAGGGAATTGATTGCCAACGCTTTGGTCAAGAAGAATGGCGCGATATCAGATATTCGGAGACCCAGAAGCAGTTCCAAGCTTCACCAGCATTTTGTGCCCTTAAAGTAAATAACCTCTTAGCTGGCATTTCTCCGCCTTGGAAATCAAATGTTATCCTAGAAAAGTTTGACATGGCTCTAGGTGCCATTACACATGGACTCCTACAACAGAGGAAAGCCTTTCAAGATTTAATAGATCATCTCCCTCTTGAAATGAGAAATAAAATTGGTAGTGATTTTTTACATGCAGACTCTAAATTTAAAAAGAAATCAGATGCACTATTGCAATATGTTTGCGGTCGACGAGCAGAAGTATTGGAACAAAGGCGAAGTTCATATAAAGTGCAAAATAAAGCCCTTAATGACATATTGCATTCGATTCCCCCATCAGATACACATATATTTTCCGATGAAGCTCTATGTAAGGCAGTAAAAGAGTGCTCCAGCAATGACGTCAAGAAGTTCTTCCCTTTTCCGAACAGAAAGAAGTCGCTGCGAGCATCGGAACATAGTAGACCGATCGCAACTGTGAACTCTTCAAAAAGCAACCATCACAACTTCAGGAGATTTAACGACACCCGGCGTCAAGTTACCGAACACCGCCGTACTACATTTAACCCTCGGCCTAACTATAAGACTCAACCTCACCAAAAGCCACGGGACAATATTTTTCGAAAAAAAGGGGGGGGTGGCAAGAGAAATTGACTCCTTCAAGGCGGGGTGACTACGGGAGTATTCCTCGCAGTGGATAACAGCCCCAAGACTAATTCAGGAGTTTATCCAGGGTTACAAAATTCCGTTTATTTCAAGACCACCAATAAGAAATTTCTCTACAAAGAACATCTTTCGCTTCAGAACAAAGGAATCGCCCGAAATGTCCAAAGAGATTCAAAAGCTGATAAAATCAAACGCAATCGAAGAAAGCGGTTATCAAAGCGGGTTTCTATCAGAAATCTTCCTACGCACAAAAACGGACGGCTCCTTTCGACCGATATTCAATTTAAAAGGACTGAATCGTTACGTCTTAACACCAAAATTTCGACTATTAAACCACCTAAAGATCCCAACTCTTTTAAATTTAAACAGTTATATGATGAAACTGGACATCTCACAGGCTTATTTCCATTTACCTGTGACTCCCAGCCACCGTCGGTTCCTATGCCTCAGTTTTCAAAACAAGGTTTATCAGATGACATGTTTACCTTTCGGATTGTCCAGCGCGCCAGCAGCATTTGCCAAAGTCACCAACTGGATAGCCCACAGGTTAAGAAATCGGGGCATAAAAATACTCGTTTATCTGGACGATTTCCTCCTAATCCACGACGACCCCAGAATCCTCGAAGAACAGACAAAGTATGTCGTCAAATACTTACAGAACTTAGGCTGGCTAATAAATCAAGAAAAGACCTCATCGAACGCTACTACCAAACTAGAGTACCTCGGCGTCACTTGGGACACCAAATCGAACCGGAAAACATTATCCGAAAACAAAGTGGACAACTTGAAAATACATCTGGAGAGGCTAATAAGAAACAACCGCTGGAGTTGGCACGACGCGAAAGTAATCTTGGGGAAGCTAAACTTCGCGTCTTTCGTCGTACCGCTAGGCCGTCTCCACAGCCGTTACCTTCAGATAGGATCAAACCACTTACCAATGTCAAAACCTCACCAGTGTTTTGTAATACCTCCTCGCGCTCTAGACGAATTGACATGGTGGACAGCAAATATCAGCAAAGACTCGCCTATACACATACCGGAGCCCACAGTCTTCATAACTACCGATGCTGCCGACAAGGGTTGGGGTGCTATTATAAACGGTCAGAAACTGTGGGGCTCTTGGACAGAAGCACAGAAAATGTGGCACAGCAACCAAAAAGAACTTTACACGCTGTTAGAAGTTCTTTCACGAGTTTGTCCACAAGTAAAACACAAAACAGTGATGCTTCAGACAGACAACCGGACAACGGTAGCCTATATTATGAAACAAGGAGGCACAAAATCCTTAAGACTGCTGGAAACATCAATAAGAATACTGGAACTCTGTCAACAGCAGAATTGTCATCTGATTGCCCGTTATATACCCGGAATTTACAATGGAACCGCAGACTCTCTTTCTCGAGAAAAGGGCCTGCCCGAGTGGCATCTCAATCAAAAGATAGTGTCACGGATTTTTCAGATTCTGGGTACCCCAGAAGTCGATCTGTTCGCATCTGCAATATCAGCCGTTGTCCCAATATACGTAAGCGAAGATGTGACAGACAGTCAAAGTTTGTTTACGGATGCTTTCAGCATGACGTGGCAATTCAAACTGGGATGGATCTTTCCTCCACCATCGTTAATACCTCGCGTGATTCAGCATCTGAACAAATCAGTAGGAGTATACCTAGTGGTGACCCCCGATTGGGACAAGGCATTCTGGATCGCGGATTTAAAGAAAATGGCTATATGCCCACCAATGTCAATACCAGATCTGAAGTCGAACTTGGTCGATCTTCGGACAAATCTCCCACCGCAGAACGTGGACGACCTAAATTTGCTGGTCTGGAAGGTGCAGGCTGGAGCAAGTTCCTACATGACTGGTCAGCCACGGATATAAGTCTTTTAGAAGCATCCTGGCGAAAGTCCACGCTAAAAACTTATAAACCAGCATGGTGCCGATGGCAAGTATGGGCCAATGCCAATACTGTCTCTGTAGATAATCCTACTCCTTCAGAATTGGCTAAGTACCTGTGTTATCTCTACAATACCGTTAATTTAGCCCCACGGACAATATCATTGCACAAGTCCGTGATAGCTACTTTAGCAAACCCACAACGCTCAGAAGAACTAAGTTCACATCATCTAGTGAAGCATGTTCTCAAGGCAATATTCTCAAAAATTCCACCAGTACGAAGATCTATACCTTGGAAAATAAACGATTTGATGCTTTTTCTCAGAGTATATGACTTAAATGAGAGCAGCCTTTTTCAAATTTTTCGACATACCTGTGTCCTTCTCCTATTAGCTTCAGGAAGAAGAGTACACGACCTAACCTTACTGAGCATAAAGAAAGGGGCTTTCTATGACAACGGAGATGAGATAATACTTTGGCCAGAATTCGGTTCAAAAACAGATTCTAGTGTTTATCGTCAGTCTGGGTGGGTTCTAAAAGGCAACGCAAATGAAGAACGCCTAAATTTAATGCAGTGGGTCAGGAAATCTATCTCAGCTTCCCAACAGCGACGAAGTAAGAAACATTTAAATAACTTGTTTATAACAACAAGAGGTACGGTTAAAAATGCATCGAGAGCCGTTATCTCAGGATGGATCCGAACCCTTTTTCAAGAAGCTGGCATATCTGCCTCTGCAGGTAGCTTTAGAGCGGTAGTCGCGTCCGAAAATTGGATCAATAATAGATATGACATCGACGAAATCCTAAAAAAAGGAAATTGGAGGTCTAAAAATACCTTTTTTAATCATTACTTTAGGGAAGTTCCCGCCTATAACATGAATGATTCTAGTCATAATCTAAGACCCCTGAGTGCTGATTTTTCACCGGGATAAAATAATAATAAATGGTAGTACTATTGTTTGTTACAAAACGCCGAATTAAACACAGAAGTATCTTACGTTTATTTTTAGAATTGTATATTTTTGTTCAAAACTATTAAAGTTTTTCCATGCTAACTAATTTGTTTCACTACAATATCGTATCTATCACAGTACGCATTAGCAGCACCGCCGGCAGAATGAAAACACATCTCAAGTGGTTCAAGCGTAGGCTCGAACACCTAAATAGAACCGTTTTCCCCCCGAAGGGAAGAAAACGGATATTTAGGTTTCAGCCGTAGCTTGAACCACCGATTCAGGGTCCTTGCCGGCTCCTTCAACGGTACTGAGGAGCGCGCCGCTCGCGCGCCACCTGCCGCCGTGCCGCATGTGAGAAAGAGACAGCAACATTGCACACATACAGCGTAAGGACATGAAGTTTGAGTGTGTGAGTGACGAATTTCAAAAGCGTAATCTCAAGTGGTTCAAGCTACGGCTGAAACCTAAATATCCGTTTTCTTCCCTTCGGGGGGAAAACGGTTCTATTTATGTCATTCTGTATACTTAACTCAATTCGTCAATTTTTTGAATTGGGCCACTTTCATTCTCACCGTGCGAAATGTCAATAGGACATTTGCTATCTTGCGGTGGGAGCCTTTAGCCATTAATAATAGGGATACTCTTTTATTCCAATTACAGAAAGGTCTGTGTGGGTAGTTAGTCATAGTCAATGTCCTTGAGATGAGAGGGCTTATTCATTTGACTACTCTAACCTTTACTTATTTATTACAAAAGTATGTATGACTCTAGTTCATAGTGCATATATATTACATCAAGGAAAACATTTACATATGGATAATATTTATAATTAACCTTATGTAGGAACACAAAAGCCTAAATTTTTCATAAGTAACTTCTTGGATTCTCCAATGTTGTAATATCTTCAGAAAGCTTATTCATTATAAGCAAGTTAATTTCAGAATGGTTCTAATTACAACCACTGGTTTGACCGTTAACAAAGTCAACCCATAATAATACTTCATTATTGTATTATTATTATTTGAGTCCTCTGCTCGTGGAACTTCGCATTCCTGTCAAGGTTAAATTATTCTTGAACTTCAACATCAATATTGTATAAGTAATACTATCTTGTATCACTTGTGATGATTTAGTTCTTTGTATGTTTGATATGAAAGCATTCAATATCAGTAAGAAAATCTGAAGATGGTTCTAATTGGAACCACTTATATGACTATTAACTGAGTCAATATTAGTATAATCAATACTTTGATGGTGTGTTATTAATCATTTGTGATTTTTGTTAAAAATCAATGATCTCTTGATCTTCAACATGGTATGAGATGCTGCATAATAACATCATTGGAACCTGTGTAAAATTTCTACTAAGTCTTCCGTAGAAACTTCGAAAGGCTGCTGGGAGGCCGGCCTTAAGTACCAAGACATCATTATAAAACATAATATTCAAGGTTAACCCTAAACACAGCACATCATGCATGCTTTTGTAGAATATCTCTCTAGTAGAGAGCTATTCTACAAAGTCTTCCATAGAGAACTTGATAAAGCTGCCAGAGACCGGCCTTAAGCAACAAGACATCAGTTTTCTCTTCCACTGATAGTACATATATTCAAGATCAACCTTGAAGCAAAGGCTTTACATCAGGTAAATGGTTATAAAGGAATACCTACTATTAACCAAGTTGATAATACAGGTACTTTTAAATAATACAGGTTATTATAATATTTATCATCTAACATTGATAGCTTTCATCCAATAATAGATAGAATTCTGGTTCAATCGTCTAGTTAGTTTTAACATAGAATTAGTTTTAAAGTATTTGTCTTATAAATACGTAAGTAATACAAACTTTGGGAGCATCCCAACATATTCGTGTATGAGGATAGAATCGTTCTAGCATTCTAGACTCAACTAAAGCTACCGAGCCTTCGTAATAATGTAACACTTTAAAATAGGAGCAACAATGCCTCACCTGTGTTTAAAGCTTACCAACCCAAGATGACGCCTCCTTAATTTTCTCTCGTATAAAACAAGTGATACTTCCTATATTCAGAAGATCCTACACTATCATCACACCAGAAACAACGCTTGCTTCCAAATCTTCTATAGGACTCCTGAAACCACACCCGAAACTTCTAAAAACTCTTTCTTTCGTTGGCGTCGGGTGCGAAACTCTGCCATCTTTCTCTCAGTCATATTCCCGACTCGCTTGCCCAATTATGGCTTTCCGGTATAAATAGTTAATCTTCTATCAAAATCAAAGTCAAAGGTACTTTATTCCGTAAAAATTTTACATTTATGTGGAATCGTCATATTTTTTTTCCCTACCGTGCAGTGAATGACGTGGCAGCTACTGAGAAACACTGCCAGAAAACTCAGTAGGAATCCTTTTTTAAAATAAAATATACATAAGATTAATGACAATCATGTGTGTTGACTCGGAACAACTCAATCCCAAGCACTTTTATCACTTAAATAATCAGAAATTTTGTAATATGCCCTGCTACACAATTTGGCTTTAATAATTCTTTTAAACTTATTCGTAGACAATTCTCTAATATCATTGGGAAGTTTGTTATAGAATCTTATATATTACCCCATAAAAGAGTTACTTATTTTGTGGAGACGGGTACTATGCAATATGAGATTATTCTTATATCTAGTATTTACATTATGTGTATCGCTCCTTTTACAGAAGGTATCGATATTTTTATGCACATATAGTAAGTTTTCATATATATACTGAGATGGTACAGTTAGAATGTTGACCTCTTTGAACTTTTCTCTTAGAGACACTCTCGGGCCAAGATTATAGATAGCTCTTACAGCTCTTTTTTGCAATATAAATATGGTGTTAATGTCAGCAGAGCTACCCCAGAGAAGAATTCCATAGGACATTACACTATGAAAATAACTGAAATAAACCATTCTAGCTGTGTCAACATCAGTCAGCCGTCTAATAGTTTTCACTGCATATGCTGCAGAACTTAATTTGCCGGACAGTTTTTCTATTTGTGGGCTCTATTGTAGCTTTGAGTCAATAGTGATACCCAAGAACACAGTTGATTCAACAGGGTCCAACCTAGCTCCATTAAGTTGTACATTGGTTGTCGCCTGTTTCACATTCGGTGTAGTGAGTTTTATGACTTTAGTTTTCTTATCATTAAGCACAAGATTATTGACATTAAATCAATGAACAACTTTAGAGATTGCATCATTAACATCGTCAAAATTGCTTAATTGTCGTTTATTTTGAACGTCAGGGAAGTATCATCTGCAAACAACACAATCTCATGCTTATCCCTTACATAGTAAGGTAAGTCATTTATATAAATTAAAAACAAAAATGGGCCAAGAATTGACCTCTGTGGAACGCCCATTACCACTGGAGATCCCGGAGATATTTTACCGTTTATTTCGACCTTCTGAATTCTATTGCCCAAGTAAGAAGTCAGAAGTTCGAGAGCCTTGTTCCTAATACCGTAGTGGTGTAATTTTCTCACCAGAGTATCATGATGAACGCAATCGAACGATTTGGACAAATCGCAAAAGATACCTAATGCATCTTGCGAGTCTTCCCACGCCGCGAATATACTTTTTAATAAGTTGACCCCTGCATCTATGGTTGAACAACCCTTTGTGAATCCAAACTGTTTCCGGTGTAATAAATTATGTATATTAAAGTGTCTGAGAAGCTGGCTAAGCATAAGCTTTTCAAATATTTTACTAAGAGTGGGCAGCACGGAAACAGGTCAAAAAATTGAAGAGTCTGAAGTATCACCACCTTTAAACAAAGGAATGATTTTACTATACTTCATCAAGTCAGGAAATACACCTGATGCAACACAGCAATTGAACACAGTAGCTAAGTGTGGGGCGATTATAGTAATAATTGATGAAACAGTCTTAACAGATAGACCCCACAGATCCTTTGTGTTTTTCATATTAATACTCTTGAAAGCATTTAAAATATCTTTAGGGCTAACCACCGAAAATTCAAAAACTGTGTCACACGACCCTACGCTTTGCTTGAGTATCTGCTCAGCAGATGTAGAAGAATATGAAAGAGAGTTAGTAATTATGACTGGAATATTCGAAAAATATTTTTCAAACTCAGTCGCAATCTCCAAATCGCCTTTAATATCTATATTGTTTATTACTAAGTTAAAATCACGACTACGTATTTTGTTTTACCTGTCTCAGCATTAATTATCTTCCAAGTAGTTTTGATTATATTTGTAGAAGATTTAAGTATATTTTTTATGTGCAAAGATTTAGCAGCGGTACAGGCTCGTCTAAATGTTTTGGCATATTGTTTCACATATTCTTGAAAAGCTGTATTATGATTATGGGATTTTTCTTCATACCATTCATACAACCGATTCCGACTTTTATAGATGCCTGGAGTTGCCCAATCACTGAATACCAGACGGTCACTTACAGACAGTTGTTTGGGTGTAAATATTGTGCAAAACTCATCATTAATCAAATTGAATAAAGAGTTGTACAAGTGATCCGGATTATCATGATAGGGCAGCCATGCTATTTGTTTTACTATATTACATTTAAATTTTTCTAAGCGGTTTTCACTAAATGGAATATAGCTCATAAGTTTTCTTTTAATTTTTGGAGCATTTGAATAAGTTACCAACTGACCTGAATGGTCTGACTGAATTTTATTGATTATTGATTTAAATAAAGGTTTTACAGTGCTAAATATATTATCAATGCATGTAGCACTTGTAGCAGTTACTCTAGTTGGTTCTGTGAAATTGTGATATAAATTATAGGATTTATGCAAATTTAATAAATTGCAACTTATTGTGCTTTTCTCCAAAATGTTTATATTAAAATCTCCACAAATGATAACTGTTTTATGGCTGTTAGATAATTTATTTAATTCATCCTCCATAATATCTGAAAAAGTATCAAATGGCGCACAAGGAGGTTTGTAAAGACTCAAAACAATAAATTGCTCCAACTCAACACATGAAATCTCTACAACTCGCTCAACAGAGAGGCTCACAACATCACTTCTTTCTTTAAACTTTAACAACTTATTTATTAGAATTAGAGAGCCACCATGAATATATTTTTCCCTGATGAACGAGCTTACAACCTGGTGATTATTGAAGCTGAAAATGAATTGATTTTTAGCCAGTTTTAGCCAGTGCTCAGTTAAACATAAAATATCTATATTGTTACAATTAAAAAACAGCTCCAATTCTAGCTCTTTTCCCATCAAACCTTGAATATTTTGGTGCACCAGGTTAATACAATTTTTTTTAGTATATTTATTGACTTTATCATGTATGTTTGATGGGTTCACATTTGTTTTTATTACACTACGTGGATCTGTCTTCCCACTTAAACTCACATTAAAACCATGACCAGAATTTGGTATTATGCAAGAGAAATCCTCTATTGTCACACTATTTAATTTAAATTATTTTGAATATAAATGTCATCAGTAGTCATACAACTGGCATTATTTATGTCAACGGTACATTGCTCAGTACTCAGTACTTGGCCAAACACCTTACTTCTAGCTAACGGTTTAGCCAAGTTCCTGGCTGAAATGTCAAAGAAATAACATAGCGATGAAGCTATTTGTCTTGTACAATAGTTAGGAAGATAGTAATAGTTATCTTTTGTCAGGTAAAAAGGTTTCTTAACAAAGGTGTTAATGTCAATTACATGTAATTTCTCCTGCATATAGGTTGATAATGTGTGTAAAGTCAGATTCAAGTTATATCTAATCATATTTTCCTCCTGTGACAAACTAGCACTATAGGGAAATGAGAATATAACAATTTTCCTTATATTTAAACAATTTAAATGATTAATATACTGTACAAGTGATTTTTTATTCAAATTACCCCTATTTCGTATTAAAAGAATCAGATTACCAGGATTATTAAATTTATGTTCAAAAACTTTTTTGAAGATATGGTGGCTAGAGGCTCCAGGCATACAGAAATTGATATTTGAATGTCCTGCTGTTAATAATAACCGCCCTAAGTCTTTGCCAATTTCATCACTGAATATTGTCACTTCAGACTTAAAATTTATTTTTACATTATTTGTGTGTAGTCTATGAGCTAATGGCCTGTTATGTGAAGTTTCAGATTGGTTAGGGGAACTATTACTATTATTATTATTTGTTTTCAGTAAATTAGGAGACTGTTTTTCTAGCAAAGAACAGGTAAGCGACTGTTTTTCGGACAACGACACTTAGTATTATATTACACATATAAAATTAATACATTATCCATTATTGTATATGAAAAATAAGTAGCTGTTTTGTAATACAATCATATGTCCCGATAATTCTGTAACTGTTGCCATTGGTCGATTTCAAGAATAGAGAAGGAACCAATCTTCATAGTATCTAGTGATGTTCCTATGTGCAAATTATTACGGTATTTGAACAAATGTCAAGCTAGTTCCACAATACATATACTTGTATCGATTAGTTAATATTTGATAATCAAGCATAATACAAATTAAAATGATAAAAATCGGTTGTTACATATTGTTTCATTTAAAAGATATTTTGCAACATGCCAGCAAATTACAGTACTATTAGCTGGACGAAGGATATTCAAATAATCTCAACGTGACGAGCCAGTATGGTTAGTTACATGCCTACGGCCACCTTCTACCATCGCACCTCTCGCCACAGACAGGGTATTCATCCTAACATCCTCGAACCTTTTCGATCATGTTCCGTTCGCTTTCAGCGAAACTTCCTCCCACGTACATTGAGGTTGTGGAATTAACTCCCTGTTACGGTTTTCCCAAGAGACTACAGAATGGGGCCCTTCAAAAAGGGAGTTGTGAGGTTTCTAAAGAGTTGGCAACGCGCTAATGGTTTTATAAACGTAAAAAATAGAGGCCCCATCGGAAACGAGGTCAGGGCTCATGTTACCGATGGTCAAGGCTCCAGAGAGAGGAACTTCCCTACAATACGTGCAGTCTCTAAAGTACCTACTGCCTTCTGAACCTGACTCTTGACCCAACTGCCTAACGCAAGGCTCTTAAGATGACGGTCGAAGCTCTTAGCAACCTAACCATGGGCAGAAACGACAATGGTTTAAATGACCGCCGAATTATATTATTTATTATTATTATAATATATTACCAAAATGTTATATTTTTACAGTACACATTGTTTACTTTGACCTTTACTAGAATTAAACGTTTATAAGTACTACAATAAGACGAAAGAAACTTAAATACTCTCATGCTCAAATATACGAGTGCTCACGCAATTTAACCTAGATTCTGTAAAGTTGGTATCAATACCGAGTAATCCCAGAGTTTGTTGAGTACCAATATCGCTACATCGCTCATTAGAGTTTCGAGTTATTACGTGACGCTGAAAAATAAACTGGTCTCTAGTAGTTACTTTTTCAAATAGAAACGCAAAACTATTTATCGACTTAAAAAAAGAAGGTTCACTGTGTTTGTTGTGTTTCTCTAAGACGTTTTTAAAAAAATGCCCCTGGTGTTGCAAGAGTTCCTAGGCTACGGTGACCACTTACCATCAGGTGGGCCGTATGCTTGTTTGCCAACTAAGTTGTATATAAAAAAAAAGTTATATTACTACTATCAATATCCATTTTTTTGTAACAGACTTGTTTTCTACAATCTATTTCTTATGGCTTCCTCTATTGTTGTGTATTTGTCTGTTTCTTACACGTCGTCAACACTCTAATGGTTATTATATTACGAGTAAAAGAAATTAAAATCTTACAAAAACCACATTCAGAGATGAGCGTGATTTGAACCCTCGACCACGGAGGAAACATGTAGCGGTAAAATTGTTAATGTTGAAATTAGGTCTCTCAATCAAAAGAAATATAATTCAAATTCTCAAGAAGCGGTTGCTATGACTAATTGCTTAGGAATGTATGCAGTCAATCGGCACTATTTTGAGACACTGTTGATTTAGTCACTTTTTATAATGTAATAATTATTTATGTGATAATTATACATACAGTTTGTTGTCAAGAGATATTCCTGTTTAATATCACTATTAACTGACACTTTTTTTTTTGGTGTTTATGATTGTTTGATTTGCACTGTTATTCTTTACGAAACACTTAGATAACGTTCACACTGACGTATTGGAACACTGTTTACTGTTTTATAATGATAGCTATATTAATAAGATTATAAATATTTTTTATTTAATTATAAACACGGACTGATTTTAATGAGATGTTAGCTTTATTTATTAATATTAACAACAACAACACAAGTAAGCACAACAACACACAAGTAATTCTGGGAAATGTAAATTAATTAATCAGAGATGACAACTTTAACGAAATAAAGTAACAAAATTACTACTAAAATTACTAGTAACAATAATTTTATGAATCTTACACAAGATAAAAAATAATGTTTCCTCACTTCTCCGTAAGTACTATTCAGATAGTATTTTAACTTGTAGAGTTTTTCAAGTTTAATTCTAGGTTTTTTAATAAAATTTCATATTAATGGTACAGTTATATTTTGCCAAAACATGCTTTTATTTGCTGAAAAGATATTCGATATAATAAGTAAATTTATTTATAATTCCAGCGGTCAGGACCTAAAATCATAGGTCCACGAGGCACCATCTTCACTTTCCAATCGTAACAAAAGGCTTCGCCGTACTCGCATACTACCGCTCCATCATGTCCCTGTTTTTTACAACAATCTATCAACGCATTTTCCGTTATGGGATCGTCTTCTTTGCAAGAATCCCGGCATTCTTTTGGAGAAATCTCTTCCTGAAAGCGGTATGGAACCATCGTCGTGGTCAGGAGGTGACGAGGAGTCTGACTTTCCACGGTATGTGTGAAATACATTACACATACCACGATCAGCAAAAACACAGTAGTCTTATTAATATTGGCCATAATTGTTAATGAATATTATGATTTTTCTTAAGCAGGATATCTTTATGGAAATCTGATCGATTGAACTGTAGTCTTTTCTGTGATTAAACATAACATTTTTCACTATTTATATTGTACAACCCCACTCCGCAGACACATCTATAAAATTGATGATTGCTTCGCCATTGTATCGATATCTATTAATTGTATTTTTCTATTTTATTATAAGTCTTCGTTAGACTACTATAGTGTTAAATATTTAAATAATCATGGGAAAAAAAATCAATATTGTATTTTTAATTGCATACATTGCATTGCATGAAAGTGTAGATAACAAACAACAAAATGACGGGCCGGTTGGAATGGTTGATATATACTTGCCTTTTACGTCGCAGGTCAAGGTTCCATTCCATCAGGTTCGATTCCCACCCAGGACAGATATTTGTGTGCATGAACATGTCTGTTTGTCCTGAGTCTGGGTACAACTATCTATATAAGTAGGTATGTATTTTCAAAATAATGGATGAGTTATCTGGTTTCCATAATACAAGCGCTGCTTGGATCGGATGACCGTGTGTGAATAAAGTCCCAGGATATTATTATTATGATCTATTAGAGGTTTTAGGTTTAAGGCTCAACAGAACCACAGTGCACTAAGGGCTTACCAAAAATTCCTCTGATTACTTCAACAGGTTCTGTCTCATTGAAGGTACTGCTTTACAATCAGGAGATGGTATAGTGACCAACCGGGTAGTTTACCGTTTCACCACCCTTTTAAAAATAAAATTAATCGAGGGTGTATTTTATATATTTTTAAGTCAGTTATTAATATTGCATTTTAATATAACTGGTCCATACTCGATCGGCTATGTTAAGCAACTAGGCTCACGGTCGGTCCACAGATGGGTGGCCGCCAAAGTTGTTTAATTTCTGAACGTCTCCGTGCTTCGGAGGGCACGTTAATTTGTCGATCCCGGTTGTAATCATTAGACAACAGTCTAGCCTAATGGGCGGCTTGAACAATTCTGACACTAGGGTAACCACTGCCTATACGATAAGTATGTAATATTCAAGTTGCGCGCGAGCGGTTGAGCCGAACGCACACGTTTAGCTGCATCGCAATTTTATCGCGTAATTTCTACATTTACCCTCATAATAATTATGTTATTAAAGTATTATTAACCGACTTCCAAAGGAGGAGGTTCTCAAGTTCACCGGTATTTTTTTTTATGTATGTACACCGATTACTCGGAGATTTAGAATCCGAATTACGTGATTCTTTTTTAGTTTGATGCGGAATAGTTGCCATTTGGTCCCATAAAAATTTTATATAGATTGGCCCAGTAGTTTTCATTTTATGGACATTTTTGTATGAAATTTTTTGTTTAAGTGGACGATGTCGATGATGCACAGACGTTTGTAGTCTAGTCAAGCTAGACTCATCCTGTTCAAGTGTGTCTTGGCATGAACATAAACAACAAATTCAGACGACAAGCGTTTAATACGCACGTATAAGCTTTTTTTTTGGAAGCGCATGTAGGCGCACTTTTAGCACCAGTTTATTTTTTTATGTACGTACATCGATTACGCTGAGATTTATGAACCGATTTATGTGGTTTTTTTTAGTTTGATGCGGAATAGATGCCATTTTTAGGGTTCTGTAGCCAAATGTCTTTCACAAAGGTTCTTCTTGATTTGTCATGTCTGTATGTCTGCCCGTCCGTATGTCACAGCCACTTTTTTCCGAAACTATAAGAACTATACTGTCGAATCTTGGTCAGCAGATGTATTCCGTGAACCGCATTAAGATTTTCACACAAAAATAGAGAAACAAACAATAAAATTTTGGGGGTTCCCTATACTTACTTAGAACTGAATTAAAAAAATTCACTAAACTATACATGTGGGGTATCTATGGATAGGACTTCAAAAATGGTATTGAGGTTTATAATATAATTTTTTCTTAACTGTATAGTTTGCGCGAGAGACACTTCCAAAGGCTTAAAATACCACCCCCCCTGTAACTTCTAAAATAAGAGAATCATAAAACTAAAACAAATAGATGATGTACATTACCATGCAAACTTCCACCGAAAATTGGTTTGAAAGAGATCTAGTAAGTAGTTTTTTTAATGCGTCATAAATCGTAAACCGCAATTTGATTTCCATTCTATCAACTCAAATACTTGCTGCTACGGAAAGAAACATTCCACCTTTTACGGGCGAGTCCGACTCATTATCTAATCAATGATAAATAAGACCTAGGCTATCAGCCCTCTGCACACAGACTCGTTAGCTACGAGTAGATGGTCATAAATACGGCCTAACCTATGCGCTTGCTGTTCAGACTTTCATAAATCTTAGCTAGTCTAAACTCGTACTGTGCAAGTTTTCTTAGAGTGAACGTAATTTTATGTAGTTTTTCTTACTTTACAAACGGTCTTTTAGATCATTCACTGTCCCACAAGAACGTGAAAAAGAGTTTCGAACAAAATTTTTTCGGAAGATGTTTCTTTTTTCCGTTCTCGTTTGTTGGGATCTATAGTTTTGAGGCGCGCGGCACCTTTCGAAGTCCTAACCATAGCTAGACACTAAAAAGTAACAAATAAAAAAAACTTCGTTTAAAAAAACCGACTTCAAAAACTAAAAAGTGTAAAAAATATCTTAATAAAGATTTAATTTAATACATCACTTATAAATATAATATTAATGAAATAATATAATTTGTATGTGCTACGTATTGATAGGTTTGAAGTCGGTGCCAAGCCCTAAGCAAAATAAAAGTTAATATTACATACAGCTTTCATACTTTGTGATGAAACTCCTACGCTAAAGATTAACCTAAGTAAATAAACATAAAGAACAATATGAATTAATATGAAACTGTATCATAAAAATATATGACGACCGTCAACGACGTCTGCACGCTTGGGTTGTTTGTGTAGAAATAGGAAGCTATCCCGCTGAAAGTAAGTGTGGTACCTACTATTACAATTGGCTTGGCACCGACTTCAAACCTATCAATAGGTAGCACATACAAATTATATTATTTCATTAATATTATATTTATAAGTGATGTATTAAATTAAATCTTTATTAAGATATTTTTACACTTTTTAGTTTTTGAAGTCGGTTTTTTTAAACGAAGTTTTTTTTATATGTTACTATTAAATGGATGATATAAACATTAACGTGGATATTTGCGCTTCGAGTGGTAGTGATGACATAGTGCAGGAGCCAGTGCCTCAAAGAGAACAACAACTTCAACTTAATTTGTCTGCAGAGATGGAGAATAAAGAAAAGAGTGATTCAAAGAGATTACGAGAAGACGAGGAAGAAATAGTGGAAGAAGATGGATTTGTGACAGTAGTTAGAAAGCCTAAGCGAGCAAATAGGAAAAATTCCAAAAGCGATGATTTGTGATGTATGAATTAATACTTTTACTGTAACAATTTAACGCTAGCTGCGACATAAATCGAGTCGCATTAAAGGATAGCTGAGTAAGGATTTTTGTACTTATAAATAAGTGTGCATTCAATAAAGAGCTCTCTTTTTTACTTGACTTGACACGAAACAATGAAGTTTATTTCTAATCTCCACATATTACATGGCGACCCTGCCATTAAGAAAATGGTATAACAACAAGTAAGAAGTACCAAATAAGAAGACCCAAATTCCAAAATTCATCATATCAAGAAAGAAGAATTGCGATGGGAAAATCGTATTCCAAGGAAGAAGTCGTCATTGCCCAAAATGCCAATGGAGCTGCTTCAGCGTCTACCAGCCAATCCATGCCACGTGGTGTAAGCATTGAACTAATCTTGTTGATCGTTGTACTCGTCTTGATAGCTGTTTCTGTCACATACTACATACTGAAGAAGTGTCGTGGCCACGCTGTGAGAACGTTGCGGCGAGAACTCAACGCTGTTTCCCTAAACAACATGTCCAGATCTGATCTTACTACAACAGCCTAAAGAAGAAACTCTGTTACCCGAACCCGGCCAAGAAACCAGAGAAGAAGAACAAGGATAGGAGCGGAGTCCAGGGATATCCCGGCCCGAGGTCGTGAAGAGACCACAACGCGTCCTCGCTAGTATAAACAACGTGACTGCATTCCGGCTCAACGTGGCTTCATTCGACACCACTATGGACGTCCGCGTAATTCCGAGAAATCTGACTCAATCGCAGGTTTTACTTTAATTATTAATATATTTCGTAGTTCATTTCTTTTATTTTAGTTCAGTAATATTATGCTGAATGAACTAAATACTATTAATAGTAAGTTACTAGATATCAAGGTATACTTAATCAAAATTGGCCCTTTGCGTAGAAGTAAAGAGATAGGTACTAAAAAGTTGCAGGAAGCTCGAATTGTGTATCATAACTTAAATAGCGTTTTGTCTAAGGTCCAATTACTTATAAAGAATTCTGAGATTAGCAGTGAAGACATTTCTTGTATTGATACTATTGTAGATAATATTCATAGCGTATATAATCAAATTTTATCATTGGTAAAGTGTATTGAGTTAGAGGAAGTCAAAATGGATAGTGAAGACTTTAATTTGAAGACGGCAATATCACTATTACCAGTTATGACAGGTAGTGAAACCGTTACAAAGCAATTAATTGATTCTATACAGCTTTACGATAGCATGCTTAGCGATAAAACTAAACAGCAATTAATCGACTTCGTGCTGAAGACCAGACTGTCTCCTGGCGCTAAGCTACGTCTACAGTCAAGGTACAGTACTGTCACTTCTCTTATCAGTGATATGAAGAAATATTTGTTGCCAAAAAAGTCCGACGTTAGTCTACAAGCGCAACTGCAACGCATGAGACAAGGTAACAAAAGTATCGAGGCGTTTGGCTCCGAGTTAGAGGAACTCTTTGTTAACCTTACATTAGCTCAAGCAGATGGTGATGAAGATTTGTCCCAAAAATTGCGTCCTCTCAATGAGAAGACGGCAATTAAACGGTTTGCAGATGGCTTATCCGATCAAAAGTTAAGTATAATTATAGCTTCTAGGAAATTTACGTCTTTGTCAGAGGCTATAAGAGCTGCATTGGATGAGCAACCTATGTCTTCTGGTCATCCGGTTATGAAGGTAACACATAAGACATATTACAATAGTTCACGCCAGTATACACCTCGTCGTCAGTTTCAAAATAACTTTATTAAATTTAATAGCAATCTAAATAGATCGAATAATTGGCAAAGTAAAAATTTTACTCCACGTAAATTTAATGAGTTACACTCAAAGCCTTTTCGCAATGGCTCACGTGTAACAGAACCTCGGCCTCGGTTTTCGCGTATTCAGCATACCCAGAGAGACATATCGGAAAACAATGGCTATGCGCGTGATTCAGAGTTTTTTCGTTCCAAAAGTAATTAAGCAATATGTTTTAAATTTCGATAATTATAATGTAATTAGGTGTCACTTAGACGGCAACATAGATATTAATTTGTTAGTCGACAGCGGTGCTAGCTTATGCGTAATTAAATACGAATGGTTAGAAAGATATAATAGTAACTATATTAACCAAATATATAAGGAGCAAGTATACATAAAGGGCATTAGTGGAAATTTAATGTCCGAAGGTTATATCTTATTAAAGTTAGAAATAAGTGGAATAAGTTTTATTGTTAAGTTTTACGTTTTTAAACAGTTAGAATGCGCTGCTAACGGAATACTAGGTAGTAATTTTCTACAAAAATATCAAGCTATTATTAACTATAAAAATAATACTTTAAGCTTGAGAAACGATGGCGAGTACATTACTATTAGTTTTGATGACGTAACAAAGTATCATCACTCTATTCCGCCACGTTGCGAAGTTATAAGGCTCGTACCTACTGACAAACGCGGAGATTGTGTTATTTTAGCGAAGGAAATTCAAGACGGTTTGTTCATAGCGGGATTATTAGTTAAACCTAAAAATGGATTAATTCCGATACGTATACTAAACACCACTGACAATAAATTGGATATAGATTTTTCGTCTGTAAGAACTTATCATTTACATTGTTTTGATTCGTGTGACCTGAGCCGTGAAAGTATATCGGCTGATCGTGTTAAAAATTTATTTGACCTTCTTAGTTTGAGTTACTTAAACAGAGAAGAGAGACTTAGTATTGAGTCGATATGTGCCAAGTATGCCGACGTATTTCATTTACCCGGTGACAAACTATCGGTGACTAGTTTATTAGAGCATTCCATTAAATTAAAAAATAACGTTACGCCAGTATATTCAAAGCCTTACAGGATACCTCACGCTTTGAAACAAGAGGTACAAAGACAAATAAAAGAAATGCTAGATAATGACATCATCGAGGAGGCCACGTCTGAGTGGTCCAGCCCGGTTTTACTTGTACCTAAAAAATCTGATATACTCGGTGACAAAAAATGGAGGTTAGTTATTGATTATCGACAATTAAATAATAGAATACAAGATGATAAGTTTCCCCTTCCGAACATAATAGATATTTTAGACTCGTTATCAGGTAGTATTTATTTTTCAAAATTAGATCTATCGCAAAGTTATTACCAATTGAGCCTAGAACCTAATTCCCGAAAATATACAGCATTTAACGTAGACAAAATGTACCAAATTTCTCTTGACATAAATTCGCGTAAATATACTGCATTTACTACAGACAAAATGTACCAAATGAAAAGATGCCCTATGGGACTTAAAACAAGCCCTAGTGTCTTTTCAAGGTTAATGACTGTTGCTATGTCCGGTCTTAATTACAAAAAATGTTTTATTTATTTGGATGATTGCATTGTAATAGGGAACTCGCTTTTATCTCACAACCAGCATCTTATAGAAGTACTAGAAAGACTTCGAAAGGTGAATTTAAAATTAAATCCATTAAAGTGTGAATTCTTACGAAAAGAAATTATGTACTTAGGGCATAAAATTACATCCGAAGGAATTTTACCAGACCCTGAAAAAATAAAATCCATACAGTCATATGTTAGACCGAATAACGCTGACGAAACTAAGCGATTTGTCGCTTTCGCTAATTATTATAGGAGATTTATATCCAAATTTGCTGATATAGTTTATCCCCTTAATCAGTTATGTAAGAAAAACGTATCATTTAACTGGTCGGAAGA
Source organism: Pseudoips prasinana (assembly GCA_951640165.1). Lineage (NCBI taxonomy): Eukaryota > Metazoa > Arthropoda > Insecta > Lepidoptera > Nolidae > Pseudoips > Pseudoips prasinana. Next base: position 16,712,627 of record OX621239.1, read on the forward strand.
ATGCGAAATAGCATTTAAAAAATTAAAACATGCGCTTGTTAGCCCACCCGTTTTGGAATATCCAAATTTTTCAGAACAAAATACATTCATATTACAGACGGATGCTTCTAAAATCGGTTTAGGTGCCGTGTTGTCTAACGCAAATGGTAAAGTTGTAGCGTACGCGAGTCGTAATTTAAACCCTGCGGAAACACGATACCCTATTATTGAATTAGAGTTACTTGCGATTGTTTGGGCGATTAAGCACTTTAGACCATATTTATACGGTAGAAAATTTAAAATTAGAACTGATCATAAACCATTAATTTATCTTTTTAATATGACAAACCCATCTAGTAGACTCACAAAATTTAGGCTTTGCCTAGAAGAGTTCGATTTCGAGGTTGAATACATTTGTGGTCGAAGTAATGCAGCTGCAGATGCATTGAGTCGGCTTCCAATGTCTATTCAAGACTTAAGCAAATGAGAGAGCATGTAGTATCAGTCGTTACTCGTGCACAGAGAAGAAAATTAGAGTTAGCTCGTAATACGGATTTTACTTTGAACGTTCCCACAAGTGTTAGGCCTGATCAACCCAACATTGTGGAGGTCCTGAAAAGACCTTTAAATATAATTGAGTTAAAAATATGTAGCGGGCGCCCCCCAAATATAAGTAATGTAAACGATGATGTAAGTAATACCGGTAATTGTATATTTATTCCGAGTAAGTCAACTATATTTCTAATGTCTCGATCGTTATCTACTATGTCAGTGTTAGCGAGAGAATTGGAACGCATGTGTAAAAAACACAATATTGCGGAACTAATTATTTCTAAAAATAATGGAAACTCTGACTATAATGAAGTTGTTGAGAGAAATAAAAAATATTTCTAATATACCGCGGTTCTTAGTAATTAAAAATTTTACTAGAATTGAAGATGATGATGAAAAACAAGTTATTTTAAATGATTTCCACCTGTTACCCACCAGTGGCCATGCGGGGGTAAGCAGGATGCTCAATAACATTAAAAAGCGATATTTTTGGAGAGGAATAACTAATGATGTTATAGAATACGTCAAAAAATGTAAGGATTGTCAATTAAATAAGTTTTCTAATAGTAATATTAAGCAGCCTATGGTTATTACAACCACGGCAAGTTCATCCTTTGAACGAATTAGTTTAGATTTAGTGGGTCCCTTAGAATTAGATGATTATAATTTTAAGTATATCTTGACGATACAATGCGACTTAACTAAGTTTGTAGAGGCATATCCCTTACAAACCAAGGAGGCTAATGTAGTTGCTAGGGAATTTATAAATAACTTTATATTGAGATATGGTATACCTAGAGAAATAATTACAGATAAAGGCACTGAATTTATGTCTCAAGTCTTTACTGAAATTTGCACATTACTACATATAAATAAATTAAATTCTACGCCCTACCATCATGAAACCATTGGTTCTTTAGAAAATAGTCATAAAAATTTAGGTGCTTTTCTCAGGATTCAATGTGGTAATAATAGAACACATTGGAGTAGTTGGATACCTTATTGGTGTTTCTCCTACAATACCACAGTTCATTGTGAAACTAACTATACACCATTCGAGCTTGTATTTGGAAAACAATGTAATTTGCCAAGTAATCTTAACAAATATATTGAACCTTTATATAATTATGAAAATTACCCATTAGAATTTAAATATAGGTTACAGCGTGCACAATCAGATGCGCGACAAAATCTTTTGAATAGTAAACAAAAACGTAAATTATTATTTGATAAAAACTTAAATCCTATTAAATACAGAAAAGGTGATTTATTGTTATTAAAAAATCAAGTTGGTGATAAATTAGATCATATTTATAATGGACCTTTTGAAGTAGTAGAAGACTTAGACTCCAATGTTAAAATTTTAAAGAATAATAAAGAATACATAATTCATAAAAATAATACTAAATTGTTTAATGACTAAGTGTCATAAATATTATTATTATAAAAAAAAAAAAATGTATTGTTTGTCAACAGCTATCTTTTAGTGCTATCCATTTTTTTTTTTCTTTATGGGGGAGGTGAGATGTGAACTTTTTAAGGGGAGATGTGATGTATGAATGAATACTTTTACTGTAACAATTTAACGCTAGCTGCGACATAAATCGAGTCGCATTAAAGGATAGCTGAGTAAGGATTTTTGTACTTATAAATAAGTGTGCATTCAATAAAGAGCTCTCTTTTTTACTTGACTCGACACGAAACAATGAAGTTTATTTCGAATCTCCACATATTACAGATTTAATGGAAGAAATAGGGGAGACTCGGAAGAAAAGTACACTTGTATATGTGTGACGGGAAAATAATCTTTGCCAAAACAGTTTGGTACGGCAAAGCTTTTGAGATCATTACAAATTGAAAAAATTGTAAAGATGGTATATAAAAGTGCATTCAGGGTCCTTATCTTTTTTGAAGATGAAGAAAGTGCTTTGAATTTATTAAATTGTGAAAGTTTTACCAGTTTAGGTTACAGGGTTCAGAGGACTGATAAAAGTAGCTTATGCTATGGTATTATACGACAGATAGATCTAGGGACAGAAGAAACAGAAATTCTCGAAAATTTGTCATGTGAGTATGACATAATATCGATAAGGAGGCTAAAAAGGAAGTCTGACAGCGGGGAATGGATAGATTCAGAAACAATACGAATTTGTTTTAAAGGTGCCACTTTACCGCCGTATGTATTTGGATACGGTTGCAGGTTCAAAGTGGAGCCTTATACTTTTCCAGTTTCTCAATGCTCGGGATAGTGGAAATTTGGCCACCTTTCCAGAACGTGTGTGTGAATTGTAAAGGACCGTATATGGCTATGTACAAGAAGTGCCCAATCTTCCTCAAAGAAAAAATAATCAGAGATATAATGACCAAGCATACATACACATACAGAAAAGCATTAGAACTATATTTGAAAGAAAACAGAACTCAAGAAAGAAGCATTGATAGGGGAGAAATTATAAGAAATAATAACTTTGCCAATTTACAACATGAAACTAATCAGAATACTCAGAAAACATATAGAGATATAGTTGTGGCAGATCGAATAGCTGATGGTAGTACAAATGATAATATAATGCTAAATAATATAACTGAAGAGAGGAACCTGAGGAAAACCATACGTCAGCAAGAACATGTGTCGAAAAAGAAGATCATGGACATTCAAGTGCTGGACAGGTGTATTTTGGTGAAGAGACTACGATAGCACCACCCACCTACGAACCTACGTATTTAGAGAAAGAAAAAAGACCAGAGGGTAATAATAGCTCAAGTGGCAGTATAGACTTTTTTACAACTTTCCAGAGAGTTAAAGATATATGTATGTCCGACACCGATTGGGTTACCAAACTTAAACATCTAGGTAAGCTTGTAATAGAAATATTAGGTCAACTGATTGTTAAGATTTTGAAGAAAGATGACATTTGTTCTAAATTTATATCTATGTTTAACAATGGCTAACAATACAATAAAAATGTCAACTCTACGTATTGTACAGTGGAATGCATGAAGTTTACGACCTAAACGTAATGAGTTTGAGTTGCCAATGGCACAAGAAAAAATACATATAGCTTTAATATCTGAAACATGGCTTGAACCTAAATCTTATTTTAATGTAAGTGGTTATAACATTTTTAGAAAAGATAGGATGGATGGGTATGGCGGTTTAGCTATAATTATTTGTAAGTCATTAAGTGTACAAGAATGTTTTATTTCTACTAGAAATTCAGGCATGGAAGTTATGTCAATTAAGCTTTTAAAATGTAATGAAATTAAAACTATAATATTGTTATATTGCCCCTCCTCAGTTCGCACAAGCCTTGCTGACTGGGAACACATTTTCTCACTATATTCCAATAAATGTATAATAGCTGGCGATTTTAACGGCCACCATGCGACCTGGTCCTCTAAAGCAGATGGAAGAGGAGTTCAGATTTATGACGCAGCTCTAAATGCTGGATTTATCCCTCTTAACGATGGTAATGCCACTAGAGTGACATTAGTAGATAATATTGTACAGAGTACATCTCCTGATGTGACTTTTGTTTCGGCTGATTTGTCTGTTTTACTAAATTGGAGTGTGATGAACGAAAATCTTGGAAGTGACCATTTGATTGTTAAAATTGTATATAAATTTTGTAATAATATGAACATGAATATTCCTATAAATAAAAAGCGAAATTTCAGGCTAGCAAAGTGGTCAGAGTATAGTAAATCTTTAGAAAATTATTTATTACAACCTTTAGATACACTTAATGTGCAGTTTTTATATGATAATTTTATTAAACAGGTGAATAAAGCAGCTGAGAAACACATACCTTGGATTAGGAGCTGTGATAATCCAAAAAATAATTTTCGACCTAAACCTTATTGGGACACAACACTCTCACATATAGTAGCGCAGCGTAGGTTGGCTTTAAATTTTTTTAGAAATAATCCTACATCAAGTAATCTAGCCATAATTGAACGCAAAACAAAAGCTGCAAAAGACGCTATCTGTCAAGCGCGGACAAAAGATTGGCGAAGTTACTGTAGTAGCATTGATGAACGAACATCAAGTTCTGATATGTGGAAACGCATGGGCTGGATGAAGGGAGTCAGTTCATCTCGATCCCGCGTTTCAAATGACCAAAAGATGGAGCTTCTCTCCAATCTTGCTCCAGATTATGTCTACCCAAAGGGTCAACATTTTAATTCAATTAACATACTGCTCGAGGCCAATTTTACCTTACAAGAAATGTGTAACTGTTTTAAGCGAAAGGATACAGCTCCCGGTAATGACTGGATTACATATTTCCTTATATACCATTTACCTCCGGCTGGTAAATTGTATTTATTAGAGCTATACAATAATATTTTTAATACCGGTAGTATTCCGACACAATGGCGTGATATATTAGTGACACCAATACCAAAACTATCACCTAACGGTGGTACTAAACTCAGACCAATTTCGTTAATCTCTTGTATATGCAAAATCTTTCATGCAATGTTGACAAAAAGGCTAGAGTGGTATATAGTTTTATATAAATCTCTATATAATTTTATATAAATCTCTGTGTAATTTGATTGTAAGGAAACTAATCTTGTAAGTGTTTTGGATGTCACATCTGTTAGCTTGTAAGATAATATGAATAAATAAATGAATAAAAAAAAATAGACAAAAATAAACTGCTGTCCCCGTTCACGTCTGGGTTTAGAAAAGGACAGTCGTGTCAAGACTGCCTAGTCAAGTTAGTGAGCCAAATTTACTTGGGATTTTCACGTAAAATTCCAACTGTAGCGTGTTTTTTAGATATCACTAATGCCTATAATAATGTTATGATAGATGTATTGACAAATACTTTAGATAAATTAAGTGTGGGGAAAAAAGTCTGCCAGTATCTGTGGAACTTTCTAAGTGAACGACACCTTATTATGAAAGATGAAACCGATCCCAATAAGTATTTTGTAAGATATACAAGTCGTGGTTTAGCGCAAGGTGATCCGATGTCACCTCTCTTATTTAACGTATTTACCATTAAATGTTTTGAGCAAATTAGAAATGTGACAATGTGTCAATATGCAGATGATTTTGTATTATATTCCCCTTCCAGAAACCTAAGAGAAAGTCAAATAGAATTTCAATCAGCTTTAAATGCATTTTGTCTCATTCTGGATGAAATGGGGTAACAATTATCGGCCGATAAATCGAAGGTTTGTATTTTTAGTAGAGGTTTTAGAAGATTACAAATAGAACTTACGTTAGATAAGGAAAATTTAGAGATAGTAGACAATTATAAATATTTGGGAGTGTGGTTGGACAAATCGTTGCGCTGGGGTAAACACATTAATATGACTGTTGACAAGGTACAAAGGAGTCTGAATTTACTTAAGGTATTGGCAGGAGCTTCCTGGGGTTTACATCCTAGACACCTAAGACGTATATATATTGCGATAATCAGAAGTCGCATAGACTATAGCTGCTATTTATATGACGCTAGCGCAAAATGCCATTTAGATAAATTAAATAAAATTCAAAATCAGGCTATGAGGATAATAGGAGGTTTTATTAAAACTTCACCGATCCACGTTATGGAAAGTGAGCTGTGTGTAGTTCCACTGTACTTACGAAGGAAATATTTAGCTTATAAATTCTGTCTTAAGTCTAAGGCTATAGAAAATAATATAACCTGTCAGTTATTAGAGAACCTCTACGCTCTTCGACTAAATTGTTATTGGAAAAATAAAAACACTCCTCTATTAGTATCATCTATGAATGAGGTTAAGGAGTTACAGGTAGCTTCGTCTTGTCCATTATTAATGTATAGTTTACGAACATGGATGACTAATATTAATGTAAATGAAATTATTTTAGTAAATTTAGAATCAATAAACAAATCTAAACGATCATGTTATAGTAATATATTAAAATATGAAGTTATTAGAGAATTGCATACAAAGTATAGTGGTTGGTTTTACATATTTACAGATGGTTCGAAGAGTGTAGATGGTCAAGGGTCTGCATATTATATACCTAATATAGATTTACAGGATAATTGTTTTAAAGTTAATGAACCTATATCTATTATGAATTTGGAGCTCATTGCAATCTCAGAGGCTTTGACTTATATAATTAATCATGGTGAACATAGAAACGTTGTCATTTGTACGGACAGCAAAAGTTCTTTACAACATATAGCTCGATGCGCCTCTGGTCACAGAGGTGCATCGATAGCTTATGATATTTTATCTAAAATTTATGAAATTTCTTTAAAAGCCATCCAACTGAGATTGCAGTGTGTTCCATCCCATATTGGGTTGCGTGGCAACGAAGAGGCTGACACTTTAGCGAAATTAGCTAGCTGCTAATTTCGCTAAAGTGTCAGCCTTTTCACGTAAAATTCCAACTGTAGCGTGTTTTTTAGATATCACTAATGCCTATAATAATGTTATGATAGATGTATTGACAAATACTTTAGATAAATTAAGTGTGGGGAAAAAAGTCTGCCAGTATCTGTGGAACTTTCTAAGTGAACGACACCTTATTATGAAAGATGAAACCGATCCAAATAAGTATTTTGTAAGATATACAAGTCGTGGTTTAGCGCAAGGTGATCCGATGTCACCTCTCTTATTTAACGTATTTACCATTAAATGTTTTGAGCAAATTAGAAATGTGACAATGTGTCAATATGCAGATGATTTTGTATTATATTCCCCTTCCAGAAACCTAAGAGAAAGTCAAATAGAATTTCAATCAGCTTTAAATGCATTTTGTCTCATTCTGGATGAAATGGGGTTACAATTATCGGCCGATAAATCGAAGGTTTGTATTTTTAGTAGAGGTTTTAGAAGATTACAAATAGAACTTACGTTAGATAAGGAAAATTTAGAGATAGTAGACAATTATAAATATTTGGGAGTGTGGTTGGACAAATCGTTGCGCTGGGGTAAACACATTAATATGACTGTTGACAAGGTACAAAGGAGTCTGAATTTACTTAAGGTATTGGCAGGAGCTTCCTGGGGTTTACATCCTAGACACCTAAGACGTATATATATTGCGATAATCAGAAGTCGCATAGACTATAGCTGCTATTTATATGACGCTAGCGCAAAATGCCATTTAGATAAATTAAATAAAATTCAAAATCAGGCTATGAGGATAATAGGAGGTTTTATTAAAACTTCACCGATCCACGTTATGGAAAGTGAGCTGTGTGTAGTTCCACTGTACTTACGAAGGAAATATTTAGCTTATAAATTCTGTCTTAAGTCTAAGGCTATAGAAAATAATATAACCTGTCAGTTATTAGAGAACCTCTACGCTCTTCGACTAAATTGTTATTGGAAAAATAAAAACACTCCTCTATTAGTATCATCTATGAATGAGGTTAAGGAGTTACAGGTAGCTTCGTCTTGTCCATTATTAATGTATAGTTTACGAACATGGATGACTAATATTAATGTAAATGAAATTATTTTAGTAAATTTAGAATCAATAAACAAATCTAAACGATCATGTTATAGTAATATATTAAAATATGAAGTTATTAGAGAATTGCATACAAAGTATAGTGGTTGGTTTTACATATTTACAGATGGTTCGAAGAGTGTAGATGGTCAAGGGTCTGCATATTATATACCTAATATAGATTTACAGGATAATTGTTTTAAAGTTAATGAACCTATATCTATTATGAATTTGGAGCTCATTGCAATCTCAGAGGCTTTGACTTATATAATTAATCATGGTGAACATAGAAACGTTGTCATTTGTACGGACAGCAAAAGTTCTTTACAACATATAGCTCGATGCGCCTCTGGTCACAGAGGTGCATCGATAGCTTATGATATTTTATCTAAAATTTATGAAATTTCTTTAAAAGCCATCCAACTGAGATTGCAGTGTGTTCCATCCCATATTGGGTTGCGGGGCAACGAAGAGGCTGACACTTTAGCGAAATTAGCTAGCTGCTAATTTCGCTAAAGTGTCAGCCTTTTCACGTAAAATTCCAACTGTAGCGTGTTTTTTAGATATCACTAATGCCTATAATAATGTTATGATAGATGTATTGACAAATACTTTAGATAAATTAAGTGTGGGGAAAAAAGTCTGCCAGTATCTGTGGAACTTTCTAAGTGAACGACACCTTATTATGAAAGATGAAACCGATCCAAATAAGTATTTTGTAAGATATACAAGTCGTGGTTTAGCGCAAGGTGATCCGATGTCACCTCTCTTATTTAACGTATTTACCATTAAATGTTTTGAGCAAATTAGAAATGTGACAATGTGTCAATATGCAGATGATTTTGTATTATATTCCCCTTCCAGAAACCTAAGAGAAAGTCAAATAGAATTTCAATCAGCTTTAAATGCATTTTGTCTCATTCTGGATGAAATGGGGTTACAATTATCGGCCGATAAATCGAAGGTTTGTATTTTTAGTAGAGGTTTTAGAAGATTACAAATAGAACTTACGTTAGATAAGGAAAATTTAGAGATAGTAGACAATTATAAATATTTGGGAGTGTGGTTGGACAAATCGTTGCGCTGGGGTAAACACATTAATATGACTGTTGACAAGGTACAAAGGAGTCTGAATTTACTTAAGGTATTGGCAGGAGCTTCCTGGGGTTTACATCCTAGACACCTAAGACGTATATATATTGCGATAATCAGAAGTCGCATAGACTATAGCTGCTATTTATATGACGCTAGCGCAAAATGCCATTTAGATAAATTAAATAAAATTCAAAATCAGGCTATGAGGATAATAGGAGGTTTTATTAAAACTTCACCGATCCACGTTATGGAAAGTGAGCTGTGTGTAGTTCCACTGTACTTACGAAGGAAATATTTAGCTTATAAATTCTGTCTTAAGTCTAAGGCTATAGAAAATAATATAACCTGTCAGTTATTAGAGAACCTCTACGCTCTTCGACTAAATTGTTATTGGAAAAATAAAAACACTCCTCTATTAGTATCATCTATGAATGAGGTTAAGGAGTTACAGGTAGCTTCGTCTTGTCCATTATTAATGTATAGTTTACGAACATGGATGACTAATATTAATGTAAATGAAATTATTTTAGTAAATTTAGAATCAATAAACAAATCTAAACGATCATGTTATAGTAATATATTAAAATATGAAGTTATTAGAGAATTGCATACAAAGTATAGTGGTTGGTTTTACATATTTACAGATGGTTCGAAGAGTGTAGATGGTCAAGGGTCTGCATATTATATACCTAATATAGATTTACAGGATAATTGTTTTAAAGTTAATGAACCTATATCTATTATGAATTTGGAGCTCATTGCAATCTCAGAGGCTTTGACTTATATAATTAATCATGGTGAACATAGAAACGTTGTCATTTGTACGGACAGCAAAAGTTCTTTACAACATATAGCTCGATGCGCCTCTGGTCACAGAGGTGCATCGATAGCTTATGATATTTTATCTAAAATTTATGAAATTTCTTTAAAAGCCATCCAACTGAGATTGCAGTGGGTTCCATCCCATATTGGGTTGCGGGGCAAGGAAGAGGCTGACACTTTAGCGAAATTAGCTAGCTGCTAATTTCGCTAAAGTGTCAGCCTTTTCACGTAAAATTCCAACTGTAGCGTGTTTTTTAGATATCACTAATTCCTATAATAATGTTATGATAGATGTATTGACAAATACTTTAGATAAATTAAGTGTGGGGAAAAAAGTCTGCCAGTATCTGTGGAACTTTCTAAGTGAACGACACCTTATTATGAAAGATGAAACCGATCCCAATAAGTATTTTGTAAGATATACAAGTCGTGGTTTAGCGCAAGGTGATCCGATGTCACCTCTCTTATTTAACGTATTTACCATTAAATGTTTTGAGCAAATTAGAAATGTGACAATGTGTCAATATGCAGATGATTTTGTATTATATTCCCCTTCCAGAAACCTAAGAGAAAGTCAAATAGAATTTCAATCAGCTTTAAATGCATTTTGTCTCATTCTGGATGAAATGGGGTTACAATTATCGGCCGATAAATCGAAGGTTTGTATTTTTAGTAGAGGTTTTAGAAGATTACAAATAGAACTTACGTTAGATAAGGAAAATTTAGAGATAGTAGACAATTATAAATATTTGGGAGTGTGGTTGGACAAATCGTTGCGCTGGGGTAAACACATTAATATGACTGTTGACAAGGTACAAAGGAGTCTGAATTTACTTAAGGTATTGGCAGGAGCTTCCTGGGGTTTACATCCTAGACACCTAAGACGTATATATATTGCGATAATCAGAAGTCGCATAGACTATAGCTGCTATTTATATGACGCTAGCGCAAAATGCCATTTAGATAAATTAAATAAAATTCAAAATCAGGCTATGAGGATAATAGGAGGTTTTATTAAAACTTCACCGATCCACGTTATGGAAAGTGAGCTGTGTGTAGTTCCACTGTACTTACGAAGGAAATATTTAGCTTATAAATTCTGTCTTAAGTCTAAGGCTATAGAAAATAATATAACCTGTCAGTTATTAGAGAACCTCTACGCTCTTCGACTAAATTGTTATTGGAAAAATAAAAACACTCCTCTATTAGTATCATCTATGAATGAGGTTAAGGAGTTACGGGTAGCTTCGTCTTGTCCATTATTAATGTATAGTTTACGAACATGGATGACTAATATTAATGTAAATGAAATTATTTTAGTAAATTTAGAATCAATAAACAAATCTAAACGATCATGTTATAGTAATATATTAAAATATGAAGTTATTAGAGAATTGCATACAAAGTATAGTGGTTGGTTTTACATATTTACAGATGGTTCGAAGAGTGTAGATGGTCAAGGGTCTGCATATTATATACCTAATATAGATTTACAGGATAATTGTTTTAAAGTTAATGAACCTATATCTATTATGAATTTGGAGCTCATTGCAATCTCAGAGGCTTTGACTTATATAATTAATCATGGTGAACATAGAAACGTTGTCATTTGTACGGACAGCAAAAGTTCTTTACAACATATAGCTCGATGCGCCTCTGGTCACAGAGGTGCATCGATAGCTTATGATATTTTATCTAAAATTTATGAAATTTCTTTAAAAGCCATCCAACTGAGATTGCAGTGTGTTCCATCCCATATTGGGTTGCGGGGCAACGAAGAGGCTGACACTTTAGCGAAATTAGCTAGCTGCTAATTTCGCTAAAGTGTCAGCCTTTTCACGTAAAATTCCAACTGTAGCGTGTTTTTTAGATATCACTAATGCCTATAATAATGTTATGATAGATGTATTGACAAATACTTTAGATAAATTAAGTGTGGGGAAAAAAGTCTGCCAGTATCTGTGGAACTTTCTAAGTGAACGACACCTTATTATGAAAGATGAAACCGATCCAAATAAGTATTTTGTAAGATATACAAGTCGTGGTTTAGCGCAAGGTGATCCGATGTCACCTCTCTTATTTAACGTATTTACCATTAAATGTTTTGAGCAAATTAGAAATGTGACAATGTGTCAATATGCAGATGATTTTGTATTATATTCCCCTTCCAGAAACCTAAGAGAAAGTCAAATAGAATTTCAATCAGCTTTAAATGCATTTTGTCTCATTCTGGATGAAATGGGGTTACAATTATCGGCCGATAAATCGAAGGTTTGTATTTTTAGTAGAGGTTTTAGAAGATTACAAATAGAACTTACGTTAGATAAGGAAAATTTAGAGATAGTAGACAATTATAAATATTTGGGAGTGTGGTTGGACAAATCGTTGCGCTGGGGTAAACACATTAATATGACTGTTGACAAGGTACAAAGGAGTCTGAATTTACTTAAGGTATTGGCAGGAGCTTCCTGGGGTTTACATCCTAGACACCTAAGACGTATATATATTGCGATAATCAGAAGTCGCATAGACTATAGCTGCTATTTATATGACGCTAGCGCAAAATGCCATTTAGATAAATTAAATAAAATTCAAAATCAGGCTATGAGGATAATAGGAGGTTTTATTAAAACTTCACCGATCCACGTTATGGAAAGTGAGCTGTGTGTAGTTCCACTGTACTTACGAAGGAAATATTTAGCTTATAAATTCTGTCTTAAGTCTAAGGCTATAGAAAATAATATAACCTGTCAGTTATTAGAGAACCTCTACGCTCTTCGACTAAATTGTTATTGGAAAAATAAAAACACTCCTCTATTAGTATCATCTATGAATGAGGTTAAGGAGTTACAAGTAGCTTCGTCTTGTCCATTATTAATGTATAGTTTACGAACATGGATGACTAATATTAATGTAAATGAAATTATTTTAGTAAATTTAGAATCAATAAACAAATCTAAACGATCATGTTATAGTAATATATTAAAATATGAAGTTATTAGAGAATTGCATACAAAGTATAGTGGTTGGTTTTACATATTTACAGATGGTTCGAAGAGTGTAGATGGTCAAGGGTCTGCATATTATATACCTAATATAGATTTACAGGATAATTGTTTTAAAGTTAATGAACCTATATCTATTATGAATTTGGAGCTCATTGCAATCTCAGAGGCTTTGACTTATATAATTAATCATGGTGAACATAGAAACGTTGTCATTTGTACGGACAGCAAAAGTTCTTTACAACATATAGCTCGATGCGCCTCTGGTCACAGAGGTGCATCGATAGCTTATGATATTTTATCTAAAATTTATGAAATTTCTTTAAAAGCCATCCAACTGAGATTGCAGTGTGTTCCATCCCATATTGGGTTGCGTGGCAACGAAGAGGCTGACACTTTAGCGAAATTAGCTAGCTGCTAATTTCGCTAAAGTGTCAGCCTTTTCACGTAAAATTCCAACTGTAGCGTGTTTTTTAGATATCACTAATGCCTATAATAATGTTATGATAGATGTATTGACAAATACTTTAGATAAATTAAGTGTGGGGAAAAAAGTCTGCCAGTATCTGTGGAACTTTCTAAGTGAACGACACCTTATTATGAAAGATGAAACCGATCCAAATAAGTATTTTGTAAGATATACAAGTCGTGGTTTAGCGCAAGGTGATCCGATGTCACCTCTCTTATTTAACGTATTTACCATTAAATGTTTTGAGCAAATTAGAAATGTGACAATGTGTCAATATGCAGATGATTTTGTATTATATTCCCCTTCCAGAAACCTAAGAGAAAGTCAAATAGAATTTCAATCAGCTTTAAATGCATTTTGTCTCATTCTGGATGAAATGGGGTTACAATTATCGGCCGATAAATCGAAGGTTTGTATTTTTAGTAGAGGTTTTAGAAGATTACAAATAGAACTTACGTTAGATAAGGAAAATTTAGAGATAGTAGACAATTATAAATATTTGGGAGTGTGGTTGGACAAATCGTTGCGCTGGGGTAAACACATTAATATGACTGTTGACAAGGTACAAAGGAGTCTGAATTTACTTAAGGTATTGGCAGGAGCTTCCTGGGGTTTACATCCTAGACACCTAAGACGTATATATATTGCGATAATCAGAAGTCGCATAGACTATAGCTGCTATTTATATGACGCTAGCGCAAAATGCCATTTAGATAAATTAAATAAAATTCAAAATCAGGCTATGAGGATAATAGGAGGTTTTATTAAAACTTCACCGATCCACGTTATGGAAAGTGAGCTGTGTGTAGTTCCACTGTACTTACGAAGGAAATATTTAGCTTATAAATTCTGTCTTAAGTCTAAGGCTATAGAAAATAATATAACCTGTCAGTTATTAGAGAACCTCTACGCTCTTCGACTAAATTGTTATTGGAAAAATAAAAACACTCCTCTATTAGTATCATCTATGAATGAGGTTAAGGAGTTACAAGTAGCTTCGTCTTGTCCATTATTAATGTATAGTTTACGAACATGGATGACTAATATTAATGTAAATGAAATTATTTTAGTAAATTTAGAATCAATAAACAAATCTAAACGATCATGTTATAGTAATATATTAAAATATGAAGTTATTAGAGAATTGCATACAAAGTATAGTGGTTGGTTTTACATATTTACAGATGGTTCGAAGAGTGTAGATGGTCAAGGGTCTGCATATTATATACCTAATATAGATTTACAGGATAATTGTTTTAAAGTTAATGAACCTATATCTATTATGAATTTGGAGCTCATTGCAATCTCAGAGGCTTTGACTTATATAATTAATCATGGTGAACATAGAAACGTTGTCATTTGTACGGACAGCAAAAGTTCTTTACAACATATAGCTCGATGCGCCTCTGGTCACAGAGGTGCATCGATAGCTTATGATATTTTATCTAAAATTTATGAAATTTCTTTAAAAGCCATCCAACTGAGATTGCAGTGGGTTCCATCCCATATTGGGTTGCGGGGCAACGAAGAGGCTGACACTTTAGCGAAATTAGCAGCTAGAACTGGAAAAGAAATAAGTATTATATTAGAATATTCAGACTATTTACCAAAATTTAAAAATTTATGCTATGATTATTGGAAAGAATATTTTAAAAAACGGTCGTTAGAGAAGGGTTTATGGTATACAACCATACAATGTGAACCTCTTCGCGTGCCCTGGTTCATGAATAGTGATATCAATAGAAAACACATTGTTACTGCTTTTAGACTCAGATCTGGACACATTCCATGCCAAAAATTTGCCTTTATGATGAAGAAGATCACTTCACCCAATTGTGAGGAATGTGGATGTATCGAGGACCTACAACATTTATTGATGGAATGTGTTCGATATGAGTCTAGTAGAAATAATTTAATAAGGTCCTTGAACTTGAACAGAACCGATGTGGGCATGTTCCATAAAATTCTATCCCAACCAAATAGTGATGATGCGATCGGTTTGTTCAAGTTCATGGCCCATGTTTTGTGAAAATTAAATTGTTTAGGATACGATGGGACTGACATACGCTGTGCGTAAAAGTCCCTTTAAATAAATAAAGAAAAAAAAAAAGTATGTAATAGCCAGCCAGCAGCCAGCACATTTAATACAATATGCAGGCCTGACTAAGCTTTTCTATTTGTTAATCCTTTATTCAGTGTGTTAGGATCTTGCTTGTCGCTAAATGTCATATACAAGAGGTTTTCAATCCACTTTTTCAGTAGTTTATAGTAACATTTATGTTTAGGTAGGTCTCCGCTATGTGGTGACGGCATAGAATATAATTACCCCATCTCATCCCGTGGGAGGGGGGGGGGGGAGAAATCGACCGAGGTAATACCTACCAGAGAACGGGCAGCAGCATGTTTCTGTGTACTATGACCATCAAACTGCGATCGTCAACTCCGTCCAAGCGTGGTGATTATGCCATATAACATGATAGCTCGCAGGTTCGCACGATGCTCGAAAGAAGTAAAAAACACTCTTTTTAGTGCGTATTGCACTTATTTCAACTCGAGCGCCTTGTATCGTATTTTCCATATCAACAATGATTGAACAACAAAATATTAATGTACGTGGTAAAAATCATAAAAATATACAATCAATAATTGTCCACCTAGCTTGTTCTAGAAGAATCACTGCGCGCCGAGTAGGCATCAGACATGACTTAACCACTGTGCCCTAACAACATCTACTGGGACCGGGTGTTTTTTTTTAAATTAAACCAATTTGGCGCAAACCCATCTAAAAACATTCAGACAATATGTAGTACAAATATAGCTTAAACTGAAAATTTCGGTAATTAAACCCTAGGAAAGCCAATACTGTACATTATTTTTTTTAAAGGATACTTGGGGCGTGATCTACAATCCACATCGAAGCGAAAAATATAGTTTTTAGACTTTTTGTCTGTTTGTCTGTATGTATGTCCGGGCTAAACTCAAAAGTACTGCATGGATTTACTTCAAATTTTGCATGAATATTACTACGAGGTCGGCTCAACATATAGGCTACATATTATCACGCTATCACCTACGGGGGAGGAGCTGACATAATTTATAAAATTTAACGCGGGTACAGCTTGAAACTTAATATAAGCTAGCTAAATATCATTACTATTATAAAATAATACTATTGTAAATGTTTTCATATAATCCGTGTACCTAAATATCTATATGTGCACACGGCTACACATCAAGCTATAGTTTCCCTCGCGTCGTATAAGATTTCCATACCATGAGAGGTCAGCTTATACTGGAAATGCATAGCTCGATATGTAGCCGTGTGTACCTTAAATTTATAATATATTACTACATACAAACATACATATTCTGGCTATTAACAAGCGCTTTTTTAAAGTCTACGTGAATAAAAACCTTTTTATTTTATTTTTACGGACTACCCGTAGGCGCTTTCACCGATCATTTGCAAACCGATTAGTGCAATTGGTTATTACTGGTATTAATTAATTGAAGTGACAACCATATAAAACTCTATTTTATTATATCTTAGCTCTTTATTAGCTCTTGTAAAGAGCCTCATAAAACGAGAGAATTGCAACTAGGGAAGCCCACTGCGGCACTGAGGATCAATTTAAGGGTGCTAAGTGAGCTGTAATATTTGATTTCAATAGTAGGTATGGCAAAAGCGCTTAAATGCACGGAAGTTATTCCTTGTTGCTACAAGATCCGTATAATAAACTACTCCAGATATTGGTTGCTAGCTATTTAACATAATATCACGTTGATTTTGCCAGAGATCACACTCCCAAAGTATGTGGTGAGTAGTTTGTTCATATTCGTTACAGGAAGTTGAGCACAGACAGATTAAAAACCAGTCAGTACTACTATTTCCGCTCACTTAATACGATATCCTACTAAATTGCTTACTTAATTGGATACGTTAAACCGTCGTGTTGGCCCCTTAATACGTGACCCGTGATTTCGAATTCCGTCTTTTTACTTCAGCGGCCCCCGGAGCTGTGGCCCGAACCACATAAGGGTGCCCTCAGGTATTAGTCGCTTAAATTAAAAAACTCGTTAAGAGCCTTCTGCGATAGCCAACTGCTCGTAATCTTCAATTCTTTAATTTTAATATATAGTACTGAATTTAAAAATAATAGCTTAGTAACTTGTTATTTATTGAATGATTTAAAAAAAATATGTTAGGTATAAGACAGACCGCACAGACGGACTAATTTTTTTTTGTTACTTTTACACTGTTTCTACTATGTTTATGTACTGTATTGCGACTTTGACAAGTACAAGTATATGTTAATACCCAAGTGCATAAATTTCGGTTTTGCATTTCATTTCATCACTTTGATTAAACAAGTAGGTTCCACTCGATCCGATCTATTAGTTAGATAGATTTATAGGTAGAACAACGACATTTATTGTACTTTATGTTGTCAAGTATCTATATCTATACAGTTAATGTCAGGCGTATTTTACTTGAAACATTACAGTGACTATTAAATAGATTTGAAAGGTTTCATCTTTAATATAATAGGTCTTTTATATAGAACATAACACGTACACCTATCACAGACACGAATCACACATTAAATTTGTAGATTTCAGCCAATCTGAGTTTGGCGTGCTAGGATGGATACGCTGTAGCCCGGCCACTGATAATAGTGTATAAGTCATAAAATAATGTGCTATCCGTACATAACCATGGCCTTGTTTGTCATTGAGGCCAACCCAGAACGGATCACGCATCAGAGGCCACTGCCCATACGATAAGTAAGTAAGTAATGGAAGTTATGCTTACGCCAGGAGCAGCAAACACTGGGTTACCGTGCTTTGGGTGACTGATCTCGGCGATAAGCGTAAGCCTAGGAATGTAAAGCCAAACTTGTGTTTCATCCCGATGAGTTGTTCTTGGACGCAAAGAACATCGCAGCGGGTTTTGCGATGGACGTCAGCAAGAATTTCTGACTTTTCTTGTGAGAACCCTTCGATGTTAATAGAGACTACACCCAATGCCGGTTTTGAGAGTGGGCTTTCGATTGTCATCGTGGTGAAAGGATTAGCCAATCAGACAACGCTCAACGCGTAGCTGAGTTCTGGGCTGACTTAATTTAGATTGCCATCGACACGCTAAGAAGAATAAGTAAGTAAGTAATAGAATTTAATGGAATCGAACCCACGTAGGTACGACGACGTATACGATTCCTCCGCCACCGCACCGTGGTGTTCTAATTAATATTTATACAATCCATTCTATGCACCATTAACTTTACGCAATGAAAATTTATATTTTCATTCCTTTGTCCTCATTTTAATTCATAAATCATCATTCGTTTATTTAACAATGGTATTTGTCGTTATAACGATGCTTTTATTAACATTTAACAGCATTTTGTGAAATTAGTAGGAAAACAGACTATTTTTGTGACAATGAGATATTAGATAGCAAATTAATATTTTATGATTCTTATAGCAAAACAATTGGCTATTAAACTTGTCAGGGTTTAATCAAATCTATCTTTAGTTTCAAGGCAATAAAATCACCTGATTACCTTATTTTGCGCGCGCAATAACCGCTTGCACCCCGTGAGTTGACGAGGTAGTGCAATTGTATTTGTTACTTGGTGAAAGTTTACTAGCAGCAATGTATTCGAGGGTAGTCAGTGGGATCCGTAACCCAGCGGTTCTAACGCCATCTTTACCACTTTCAGCCGATATAGCAGTTCTGCGATATAGTCCCAGAACCACGTCGATGCGAGTTAATTCTAAATCACCGGGAAGCCAACATCTTGTGGACGAATGAGGCATTATTTATACGTGTGGGACTAAACAATGTAGTAGACATTGGTTTCATACATAATGAACATTGGTGGTCATTTAATTATCCCCATTTGCTACAAGACACTTATCAACAAGTACGTTATAGCGCCAATTTATGGGCGGAGATTAATAAACAAATAAATAAAAGAGCCATGTACTAAGTGAATTCATTAAATTTACCTTAATACTTTATTTTCTACATTAAAGAAAGTCATCATTATCATCATGTCGGCCAAAGCACGTCCACTGCTGGACAAAAACCTTCCCAAAGAATGCGAGGATTTCCATATACGCCACGCTTGGCAGACGCGTTGGTGATCGCAGTTCGATGGTCATACTTCATAGAAAAACGCTGCTGCCCGTTCTCTGGTAGGTATTCCCTCGGACGATTTCTTCGCCACCACGGGATGAGATGGTGTGATGATATTCTATGCCGTCACCACCCAGCCCATGAAAGTATGAAGGACAAATTTTTACAAGTAACTTCAAACCATGTCGCCTAAACTTAGAAAAATCATTCCAATCTGGTTAAATTAAAAGGCCTATTAAGATGCCTAGTTTCTTCACGGTTGAACGGCGGCTTTGTGTTGTTGTTTGGCGGCTTGAACAATTCTGACAATAGGGTAAAGGGGTTACCCTAGTGTCAAAATTGTTCAAGCCGCCCATTAGGCCTTTGACAAAGCTTAACGACTGTTGCGTAATGGCTACAACCGGGACGATAGCTTAACATGCCCTCCGAAGCACAGATACACTCGGAAATTAAAGCACTTTGGCGGTCACCCATCTATGGAGTGACCTCGAGCCTGGTTAGTTAACCTCACCGATCACGGACCTCAAACGATACCAAAGTAAGTAATCGAATTTAATGGACTCAAACCTATGTACAGTCAACAGCAAAAGTAGATGATCAAAATTGGATATTCAATACTAACTATATTAAATTGCGGCAAAATAGTATGGAGTGAAGTGCGTGAGTGTTAAGTGTAAAAAATATAAGCTAATGATACTGCCGCCCAATATCCATGTACATTCATAAGCCCAAAATTCTCGTCCGATTTTGATCATCTACTTCTGCTATTGACTGTACTACGACGACTGTACTGCATTGTGTGATCTTACAATTAGTTTCAAAAGTAAACATCTTTCCTTTAGGGATAACCTGTAGTATTTCCTGTATACATGTTTAGGATATTCCAATCCTACAAAAGGAAATCCTATGATCATCACTTTTCTAAGACATTATAGAAACAGTTCGCGCCATCTTGCCGTTCCACGACAAATGGTTGAGCATTTTTAACAGCATCCCTACTGCATATTTCACTACGGGTCAAGAACCACACTTTTCCACTAGATAAAAGACCAGCAACTCCTAAAAAAACTATCAAACTAATGAAACGTATCGGTTGGAACCTACTTGTCTAATGAAAGGCTTTAGTTTTTCCAATTAAGTAAGCAATTTAGTATGGCATTGTGTTAAGTGAGCGGAAATGGTAGTACTTGCTTTTAAATTCAATGTGGGGCGTTTGTTTTGTCGGGTATTTGTGGTTTAAAAGCTTTTAGAGTTTGATTAAAACAATCCCAACCAAATACTGAACATAATTAAAATTATGTTTTATTTAGTTGTTACTTCAATTCATTCGACGCGCTCATAGACGGCTACACTCACCGGTCCGCGAATAATCAGTGAGGGAAAGCACCTAGGTACACGTTCAGTCCATAGATGAACGACCGTCGTCAGAAACACAAGGTCCGCCATAATAATGATATTAAATTCGTACCTAAACCAGTGCTACTACTAACTTTATTTATTTTATTTTATAGCTTAGCTATATTGCGTAGGTTCACACGAATACATATCAAGCTGTACATTTCCATTATAAGCTGATCGCATTGTATAGGATTTCCATACAATGAGAGGTCAGCTTATATTGGAAATGTATATCCTGATATGTAGACGTGTGAACCCACGCAATATAGCTAAGCTATAAAATAAAATAAATAAAGTTAGTAGTAGCACTGGTTTAGGTACGAATTCAATATCATTATTATGGCGGACCTTGTGTTTCTGACGACGGTCGCGCTTTAATGCTACCACCGGATCCAATGCGCCTATATACTTAGCAATATTACTGTGTGACTGGCGGCATAGAAGGGTATATCTAGGCAGCAGTGTCTCTCTGTGTATCCATCACACTGCGATCGCCAACCCGTCTGCCAAGCGTGGCGATTTAAGCAAATCCCTTCAAATTATAGACACAACTACATTGTGGAAATATTGGGAGGCCTCGTCGAGCAGTAGACGTCATTAAGCTTACATGAATACAGCTTTGCTGTTCATGTAGTCACATTATCATTACATATTACGGCCGATAAATGTGTGTGTGTGATAGAGATATCATAGACAAATAAATATGTATTTACTACACAGTAAATAGCAGCAATTTTTTTATCAGAAGGCGGCAGACGAGTACTTGGGTCACCTGATGGTAAGTGATCACCGCCGCCCACGGACACTCGCAACACCAGAGGAGTCGCTGGTGAGTTACAAGCCTTTAACAGTCAGCGTTGCTGACCCTTCCCCCCTTCCCGATGAGCCCTGGCGACCTTAATGACATGCAGAAACACAACATTAAAATAATTAATGTTATTATTAAGGAATGTCTTCTGTAAGGTGGAGGTACTTCCCCAGTCGAGCTGCGCTTCGAGCGAATAAACACCGTGCCCTAACTTTCTTGAACAACCAATAAACCTACCATTTTTATTGTTGTATTATTTATCTCTAATACAACAATAAAAATGGTAGGATTAGGATTCATCAGAATGTGCGATTACATAGCGTTCATTGTTTCTCAAATTCGAAGATTCCATTTCATAGTAAAGAATGAAATTAAAATTTAACCAAGATTAAAAGACGGAAGTTATTTAATCGACTTTTTGTATGCATGTAACTAAAACTAGTAAAAGTACTGTTTTAATTATATGAAACGAGTGAACAATACATTTTCATTTTTTTTTACTAGCCGCGGGGCACACCGCGGTTTTACCCGCGTTACATTTTATAAATAAAAGCCTATATGTTAATCTAGGGTGTCAGCTACCTCCACACCAAATTTTATTAAAATCGCTCCAACCGTATAGACGTGAAGAAGTAATAGACATACACACTCATATACTCACAAACTTTTGCCTTTATAAAACTAGTGTGATATTACGCGTGTAGAATTACATAATCTCTCTTAGCTGGGTTTAATTGTGTATTGTAACTTATACCATATCAACTATCACTCACTTACATTACTGGTCTATTCGTCGGTGGCCTGGAATAGACGGCTTTTAGTCTTTCATTGTTTATTATAATGAGGTTTCTTACATCTAATGTTGATGTTGATGTTGCCTAGTGCTGGCATTGTGTGTTTAGTGTGTAATCGTTCAGTGTTACGAAGAGAAAGGCAAAATGTTACCCGAAATCTTTTCGAGTCAAACCCAGCCATCTCAGCACATATACTCGCATCAATTGCACCGCGACAGGTATGTACCTTTTAAGCCATATTGCTGTTGTTTGTTGGTGCAATAGATAATATCAAACGCCTTTTTGCCTTTCTCTTCGTAACACTGAACGATTACACACTAAACACACAATGCCAGCACTAGGCAACATCTTGAAAGCCAAATCCAAAAGCAATATCACAAGTCCGTTTAAACGCGCGAAAAGTAATCGAGTAAGTAAATCAAAATATGTCCAAAAAGAAAGCCGGTACGAACAAAATAAAGAAACCAAACGATGTCCTTGCTGAATAATAGCGAATGACTCACTGACCTGTGAACAATACGCGCGGCGCAGGAGCATCACCCCCGCCACCCCGAGGGGTAGCGGGTGCATACGGGCGGCGGGGAGTAAGTGCGAGTACTCGGTACTCGGCAAATAAGTTTTGACCGTACAAAAGGCAGCTTTTTCAATTATTCGTCTATAATAGGTAGATACTTTCTGAACTGTATAACTTTTTTCTCCGTGGGCCGATTTTATGGTGTGCATAGTAAAAAAAATATCCTACATTCACGAAGTATTATATAGACTAGGTTTCATCAGCCGACGCCATTTCCGCCCGTTCTCCTTTAAATGTTAATAAGCGGCACACAATAATTCAATACATAGATTTATTTTTTTTTAACTTTATTTTGTGTTGAGGACCTACCATTATTATAGTTCCCTACCCGGTTCAAGTCATTC
The DNA here is from genome assembly GCA_951640165.1 of Pseudoips prasinana. NCBI lineage: Eukaryota > Metazoa > Arthropoda > Insecta > Lepidoptera > Nolidae > Pseudoips > Pseudoips prasinana. The sequence continues at coordinate 16,736,056 of OX621239.1, forward strand.
TTCCAACATTGGGGCCCAATAATTAAAACATAATAAAAAAAAATTAAAAGACTAACGAAATATTTCTTGTTCAAACAGATCAACTTCTTTAAACTATGCTAACAAATGTTGCTATAGTTTAGAAAAGCTTTTATTGAGTTAGAACACAGATTTACAAAATTATATACACAGTAACAATAGATGTCGCTTAATATACTGTTGTTACACTTTTCAAGTATATTTCTCTGTTTCTAATATTTAGATTTGGCTATATCACAGTTAAGGTGTTCACGGATAGTCACCGTCACCATTCCGTATATTATTGCCGAGACTTAGCTCCTTGGCGCGCGATTTGTCTAATGAGGGATAGCAAAAATTGTTTAAGGTGACGCGACGCGATGATAAATAATATATTATCTCAAATAAGGCATCACTGAAATCACCACCTGCATACAAATCTACGTGCAAAATAGCTTGTGTTGACGGGCCGTAGGCGCCAAAATAGTTTCAGTCTTATAAAGAAGTACCGTCAATGACTTCAATCCGTCGCCTTCATTTCTGAGCGTCTCCTTGCTTCAGATGGTATGTTAAGCTGTTTGTCTGGCTGTCGTCATTATGCAACCATTGACGAGTCATGTCAGACTGTTTATCAACTCTGACACTAGATGCCGATATGAAATTAATTGATATATCTACAATTAGTTCATAGTTATGTTATTACGCTTAAGAAACACACAAGACACAAATATCTGTGTGACTGCTGTATACATGAATCGTATGTGTCGAAAACTCATCGCATCAAATGGTATTTCCCAAGTGTGAGAATTCTCTTTGTTAAGGAAAAAGTAAGAACTGTTTGAAATTAGCCCTAGTGATAACATGACGTCCTCAAATCATAACTCTATTGAAACTGAACTAGGCATTTTGATGAGGAAAGTTGGGAGTTATTTCCGTCTGGGGACGGTCATCTTTCATCATTTATCTGATTTGTAGTTCATAGCTTTGTAAAGGTCATTTGTTAGATGTTGCTAGAAATCGGATTAGGTACGCTAGGGAATAAAATATATTAAGTTTGTAGTATATTAAGATACATATTTTAAACTTTAAATTAAAAATTAACTTCAATTGAATAATTAGAATTGAGTTGTTCCTACTGAGTTTTCTGCCAGTGTTTCTCAGGCATTGCCACGTCATGCACTAGACGGTAGGGTAAAAAATTACGATTAAACATATTTTTTTAGGATAAATGAACTTTATAGAAATTTGAATAATAGTTTATATTTAAAATAAAATAAATTATTTGCATGATGTCTAATTATCTATTAAGGATTAATATTGCATTGGAAGGAAAATTCTTACCCGGATTGGATGCATCCAATCCGGGTAAGAATTTGCATTGTATTAAGAATGTTCCACAAAAAAAATATATGTATTACTACGAAAAAGATTAGTGTTAGAAAAAAGAGACATTCTGCAAAAGGGACATTCTGAGAAGTTGTATATTTGTGACTGAGCCAGCCTCGCGACTTTCATGCCTTTCTATTTAATAAACCACCTCATTTAGTTCCCTTTTCATAAATGTTCTTTTTTATGAAACAATAATAAGTCGAGTCCTCATTCATGATTATTCCACTGATGAACAAATTGCTAATAGGCAAAATGAAACAAAAATAGCTTATTTTCCTAAAGGAAAATAAGCTATTTCATCCCGTTCCTAGTGCGCTACAACGATGGACTTTTTGAGCATAAGGAGGTGTCATGAAACATGAATAGGAAAGATAACAAAATCACATTGGCTTATAAACCCGAGTTATTTTAATTAAGTAAACATATGGACACAAAAAGACTTGATATGTGACATGACAGACGCCAGCACATCCAGTACCCCAATCTGTCAAATTTCTTTTATAGATTTTCAACTTTATCACATAAGCATAAGGTTCACTTTCCATTGGAGAAAGTTGACAGATTGGGGTAGCTTGATGTGCTGGCGTCTGTGCATATACCTAAACAGAATTAATTGAAAACAAGTCAAATGCGACATCAAATTTATTGTAGGGTTGGTCCAAGCTCATTATATACGTAGCGTAGTAGGTACCGATTAACTGCTTCACGTAGGAGTAAACCATAAGCCAAATTATTTCAGTTTATTATTTACAATATGAAATATAAAGTACCTATATAACTTTCTTACAATCATGTGAAAAATATATTGTAATCAATTTTAAGGTATACGTAACCTTAAAAATGATTACAATATATTTGATAATGATAAATAAATAATAATTAATCGCGACTCCGTCACGCGCCCGTTTATATATATATAGTATGTTCATCCGTTTGTCGGAGAATTATATCGCAACAATGTAGTAAAATACTCAAGCTAGTGATTTGGAATTTAGAACAATTTAAATAGGGTTGACCCAAATGTGACCCCGACTGCATTTTTAGTTGCGTCAATTAGTTTTAGAGTGAAATACTGAGAGAATTAGAAGTCTTTTCAGCAATTATACGCACCGCATTATTTTATTTAGAATTTTGTCAAGGTTATGATGTCTTGTTTTCAATACAAGTTGTGATACAGGGAGATATAATGTTATTTCAAATGAGTATAGTGGAGTGATAGACATAATCTTATGCTGTGTGGTGACGGCATAGAATATCATCACCCCATCTCATCCCGTGGGGGCGTAGAAGTCATCCGAGAAAATACCTACTAGAGAACGGTCAGCAGCGTTTATTCTGTGAACTATTACCATCAGACTGCGACCGCCAACTCGTCTGCCAAGCGTGGCGATTATGGCATATTTATTTGTTATTTTTATAAATGATATTAGTAAATGTATCCTAAATTCTAAATTTCTTTTATACGCCGATGATTTGAAAATTTATAGGCCGATTAAATCCTTAAATGATTGTAACGCATTGCAGGAAGATCTAAATAGGCTGCATAAATATTGTGAAGGTAATAAATTACATCTTAGCATTTCTAAATGTTGTTGTATAACCTTCACTAAAAATAAAACAGCCATAAAATACCCCTATACGATAAATAGCACTACTTTAAATAGAGTCAGTATGATTCGAGACTTAGGCGTACTTTTGGATGAAAAGCTCCATCTTGATAATCATATTAATATGATTGTCAACAATGCTTGGCGTATGTACGGTTTTGTTATGCGCTCGGCTACTGAGTTTAAAAAACCAAGGACTTATCTGAATTTATACAGTGGTTTAATTAGATCTCAACTAGAATATGCAGTCGTGGTGTGGAATCCTTTTTACGCTAAATACTCCGATTATATTGAGAAAGTACAGAAAAAATTCGTAAAAGCTATGAACTAGTGCTGTCGTACGTTTGCCTCGTATACCAGTCTACTCAATAAATATCATCTGTTAACTTTAAAATCCAGGCGAACTTTTCTTGAGGTAATGCTTTTGTATGGTCTTAGCAATAACGCGTATGACTGCATGGATATTTGTAACAAAATAAGCTACATTGTTCCTAGAAGACCGCAGAGGCGCGCTGTACGCAAACAACCACTGTTCGCTGTCACATCTTGCCGAACTAATTCTGGCTTAAGAGCGCCGCTTCGACGTGTCACTCGCACTTACAATGAGCAGTTTCATGACATAGATTTTTCGTTATCGGCAGAAAAATTCAAGAACACAATCTTGAAAACTATTCAAAATTTTACTTCAACTATCAAATAGCTTTTTGTTTTTTCACAAAACACATAATTATATATTTAGGTACTTATTTATTATTTTAATCTAGATAATAAATTTAGTTGTTTTATTTTATGCCTTAATTGTAGGTAATAAATATATTTAAGTTATTGTTTTCGGTTTATAATGTTCTCACTTAATGTTTTTGTAATCAAAATTGTAAATTTGTAATTGGCTAGTTAAGTTTTCTACTAACTACATTTAGTGTGAATCACCTTAATTATATGTATTCTGTGAATAACGTTGTGGATTACACAATGGTTTATTAGTAATAATATTTTTGTAACATTTATTGTGTAATTGTTTGTTGTTCCAAATAAAATAAAATAAAAAATAAAAATATCCCCCCATTCTTTGGGGAGGATTTTGTCCAGCTGTGAAAGTACTTTGGCTGGCATGATGAGACAGAATCTGAATGAATAAATCTAATATATTTTCTGTAGTGTAGAAAGGTGTTAAAATGGGGTCTAATAGTTTATAGAATGGCTTAGTGCTTTATTCCCACATGCCAAACCTTTAATTTACCCAATAATTTAATACCCGATATTTTCGACGTAAAATTATTTCCTGTTCAAAACATGAAGACTGATGGCATTTTCCGAACAGTTGTTTGATTCTGAATAAAGACGTAATGTCTTCTTAAAATCCCATCCTATTAATGATGTTAACTCTGTTTGATGATAATATATCAAAAATAAATAAGATTACTTCAGTTTATTGTTCGCAATTAATTAAATAGGTTCTCAGGTTTATTGAGCTTTAACTACATTTAGACCGTATAAAAACAGGACATACATTATAATTGTCAAACTTGTTGGCGATTGTTAACTTTTAAGATTTTAAATGTATTTATTTGTTATTCCTTACAGTTCACAGTTCCATGATACATATTTATTTTTACTCATTATCAATTTGCATTGTGTTTTAATCCATATAGAAAACGTCATATTAATTAAATTATACAATAGAAAATACAATAAATTGAAATAATAACAAAACATCAAAATAAAATAATACGATACAATAGTCCACACATTAAATTTAAATAAAATAAAAACAACCACAAAACATTAATTTATCACGTACTTACAAATAACATTAAGATTATAATTGGGTTTTACAATTCAGTCACAGCATAAAAACACTTCTCCAATAGGAAGGCCTTCAACCATCCTTCCTAATGAGTTTATCTATCTATGAATAGACAAACAGAGTTTAGCAGCTGTGTTCGATTTGAATATTTAATCAACTAGTTCGAATAAGCTAGACTCGCGATTTTAACAGGTCAATTCGACCAATTAAAAGTCGGTTCTTTGAGTTTTCATATTTCTCCTCTATATGGAATCAAAACATAATTCTGCCATCTCACACGAGTGCTATAAAAATTAATATTCTATAGTGGTTTCAGCTCGTTCAATATTTTGTGAGCGTCCACGCTGTTGTGGTGGCATTTGTGTCCGCGTTATTGCTTCATGACTACCTTATCCGGGGATTAAAACTGTGCGTTATTTATATGACAATAAATGCCTAAAGGTAGAATTAACTCTAATGTGTATTGTTATGATTATATTATTACTTTGCATTCAATGGTTAATCTAATTTCTGTTGTTATATATTATTATAAATCGTATTGTTCTTTTTGAAAATGGGCATTAGTAGCATAAAATCATAATGGTAACTGATGTACTATTAATATGTGTGCTGGTGTATTGTAACAATAAAAACGTAGATAAATGAAGAATTATAAATGAGTAAACCGTTTTTTCTGTATAGAGAATGTGACAGGTGAATGTATTTTTTTTTCTGAAAATGTTATATTTTGCGAACGAGCTATTTTATATAAAAGTATCTAAACATTTTGTGAACGTAAGTATGCACGGCGCCCATGGTCTGTTCAAGTGCTGTATACTTTGATTACGTGATGGGTATTTTGTGACGTCTAATTTCTGTCATTAGTATCTCGACACAACTAACCCAACCATTTTCATATATATTAGACATTCAAATTTCCTGACTAAAAACGTAATAATATTTTTTTGTGTGATTTATCTAATACTGTCATGGAATCCACACAGCATAATTTTATTTTCAGCTTGTGTCATATTTATCCATTTTTGTAATCTTTAAGCATTAAACTCGGCTAGCTCGCTCAGATCCTTGGACAGAATATAGGTAAAAAATTTATGGGATACATATTTTACTAAACAGTTTAATAGTAATTCGATGTATACCTGGAATTTGCAAGAAAACACTTCAGCCAATTTCCGGTACACAGCAAATTACATTTAAATTCATTTGTTTCATAATATCTATCAAACCAATTACCAAAGTTTTTTAACCTGCATACAAAATTACACGCTCGCCGATCTAATATAAGCATAATTCTATATATTATAAGCAAAAGTTTAAACTTTGATGTCTATTTTTGTTCAGCTTTCTTCCAACTTAATTTATAATGTACATTATATATGGATAATATTTGCTTTTACGTTGAATCTTCCATAACTTTGTACCACAAAATACATAATTCCCAACAAAAGCAGTGGGTATTAATATTCTATCGCTGAACTCAAAATGATGTGTACGTTCTGTGCGTGTCTCCGCACGAGCGAGGGAAATTAGTATGAGAATTTATAACTTTCATAGACTTCGTGAGAGAAAACAAGATAGGGCAAAAGAACTAGTTTGGCTTTTAAACATCGTTTAGCTCGTAATATTGTTTTCTGGCTGCTTATCTTTTCATTTGTTTATCTATTTTATCTTAATTTCATTACAAAAAAACCTTCTCACTAACCTTTATATTATGTAGTTGTATTATTATTATTATATTAAGAGAGCCATTCATAAATAATAATTACTTTTAATGTATCTTCATACGTATATACCTACCAAAAATCCTTTAATTTTACATACATACATAAATTAGTGTTCTATCACATATTTATTTATGTGTTGTAACAATATTATAACGAATTATTTAGTGTATGGTTGCTTCTTGTGTAATATTGGTAAGAGACTGGACCTCGCGACACAGGTTGATCCTAGTGTGAGGGCCAGATAAATATATTGTTTACATAAATTATAATTGTATATTATGTAAATATTGTCATAATTATGTTAATCATGTACTCTGTGTGTTGAATTTTATATATATATATTCTAAACCTCTGCCAACTTTTTACGTTGGTTTGAATTTAGTAGTAGTTTTTCAGTCCATAAAACTAGAACATAAAATATTTTACGTAGGGTAAATCATCCATTTAATTAATGAATGGTCTCACCAGACTATATAATATTCATCTTCCAAACGGTTTTAACGTTGATGAACAAAAGAACATACGGTATCAGTGTTACCCACGTTTTTCAGCTTCACAAAATTTTGTTGCAGGATTTTTTATAGTTAGGTATCATGTCTCAGATAACGTTTTATTACAAGAGCCAATCCGCTCATTTGCTCTTGGCTCGTAATAAAACTAAAACAACATTTTGTGAAGCTGAAAAATGTGGGTAACACTGATCTACCGTAAGTTCTTGTAAAATCCTGCAACAAAATTTTATGATGTCTTCAAAATCGTTAGGCCCGTTGTTACGACTACATATATAATCAAACACCACGAAACGTGAGACAGTTTCTGGATAGCCATTCGGGTGGTCCATCACGCAGTAATCGCTCGAGAGAACGAACGTCATGCCAGACTCGCCTGTGAAGTAGGCGAGTCTGGAGTTGAGAGGTGGAGAGGAGGAGTGGAGAGAGACTCTTGAGTTTTGTAGTAACCCGATATTTTGTCCAGCCTTTACGTACTAATGATCATTCCGTCATAATGAGGGCTACCGTTTTTGTGCTCACCAGTCGGCGCCACTGTCGCGGAAGGTCCACTATAGCTGATCAAAATCATTGTTATTGTGGACGCGACGAATGTTTTTACGAAAAATATTATAATCCTGTTAAAGTGTTTCATAAATAGCATGCCGCAGTGTTGTGCAGTCCCCGCACAACACTGCGGCATGCTATTTATGAACTTTAACAGGATTTTAAATATTTTTTTAAATATTTATTACAGTCATCGAGCTGTTACTCATTTTGTAATTTATTTAGTTTTAAATCAAAATGTTTAGTTATAATCGCAGTTTTTATTAATAAACAGCGTAACCCGAACAAAAACAGTGTATTTTGTCGTTTCGTAGACCTGCCGCGATGCTAGCGCCTCTAGCGGCAAATTGATACGCGGTAGCCCTCATTATATATGTATACTTGTTTAATTAAAACTGGGTTTGGACTAATTACACAATCAAAAGCTATAGGTGAGACTTGAGGTGATACTGTTTGTTGAAATAAGATGAATACCTATACAGGTCAAAAATATTAAAATTCTAATTTTAGATGTAAACAGATATTCTTTAAAAAATGCTGCCTTTAAATAATCTTTTAAATTATTGTAGATATAACCAACCTACTTATTTTTTTTTTAAAGACAACGCCGTCTATAGGGAAACTGATCCCTTTGCCCGGGGTACTTTACAAACATAGATATAATAGACTGACACAAAAGGCAGTCGTTTCGTATCTTTATTATTAGTAATAATAATATACTTCGGAACCACCTAGATTCTAACTACTGACTTGGTTCCTTACGTTAAAACCCTGTACTGGTAAGATCTTAGGTTTAAATCTACATGTTACTATGTCAAATATTATGTGACATGTAAAATTTCCCAACCCTATTACACCATTTTAAAATTCAGGTCATAATCCTTCTTTCATTTTTTAAATTCATGTAACGCCACATTTTTAGACCTTACCCAAATTAATTAAAACCGCTCGCGCCACGTTTCTATATTCATAGAGGCTTTTGCTTATTAATGCTTTCTATAGACAGTTGAGCGCGTTTGGTAAATATAAAATGTGAAGCTGCTTTAGTACTTTAATTCATGGCCAAAATTGTCATAAAATATAATACATAGAAAAGTATAGATAACCCTTTATTGTAAACCATAAGAATACAATATATTGTGACATAGTGGCAAAAAGTACAAAGGGTATCGCATAAAACGACGTTCTTAACCCGCGTTATACTTTATTTTAGCCTATGTGTTAATGCAGAGTGTCAGCTAACTAAATACCAAATTTTATTAAAATCGCTTCAGCCGTTTAGACGCGAAGAAATAACAAACATACACGCTTACACACTCACGCGCTCACACACTCACTAACTTTTGCCTTTATAATATTAGTGCGATTTTTTTTGGATAGAGGTTCGAAGATTCACTAATAGTAGTAGGTGTGCAACAAGAGATATACCAAGGTTGTGGTACCTATATGCATTAATACTTAAATTAATTGTCAATGCATTTAAACTGTCCAAACCACTAGAAAAAAGAAAATATACTTGGCTTAGTGAAATATTAATTATATAGACAAAAAGTGTTCTCTGACTAGCTTTTTGAAAGCTGATATTGTCTGAGCACGCCTAATAATATGCAAGGCGTTCCAGTCTTTCAACCTGTACTCTTGACGACTTACTCATGAATACAGATCTGTGCACTGGGATATGAAGTTTTGAATATTTTGATGATCTTAAGGATCGTAAAAGTGATTCACAAAATAACTCTAACCGTTTTTTTTAATAATAAGGAGTAGCAGGGTTAAAATAATGTTTTAATTCCGGCGAAGGCATTTCTACTAAGCTTCATTTTAGGCTTAGTACAAAATAAGAAGTGGTCATATTTGAGCAGGTCAAATACGAACTTTACGTAACGTTTTAAAGTCGCTCAATCTTATCGCTTTGCTCTTCAATTAGATCGAGATCGGTGTAGTCGAGATGAATAGGAGAAGCGTTTGAGCAATCCTAAGTGAGTCTGCTGAAGCAAATAATTTTGGGCTAACCACCTTCGGTTGTGGGCCTGAGTTATTGAAATTGGGAAACAAAGAATTTGGTGATAGTGATATATAATCGTATCACTATCCACAAAAGAGGTGTGACGAATGAAAATCCATTGCCTTTTCCTACCCCTCTGCAAAGCAGGCGTGAGTCTTATGTATACATATACTCCTGCGGATAAGCCTCCCTCCCGGGGTGAGCCTCGTCTGCTATGCGGACGACACGCTCGTCATAGCCCGGGAGGTAAGCTTCCAGCGGGCGGTACGGCTCGCCGAACTCGGTGTCGCATGTGTCGTCGCGGTCATAATGAGACTGGGCCTTCGGGTAGCGCCTCACAAGACCGAGGCGCTATGGTTCCACGGCTTACGCCGTAGGGAGTAACCACCCAGTATGTCGATGCGTGTAGGTGACGCAGAGGTCAGGGTGGGGCGGTACACGAAGTACCTTGGCCTCCCCTAGACAGCCGATGGGGCTTCGAGGAGCACTTCGAGCGTCTTTTGCCGAACCTCGGGGGTCCCAGAGAAGAAGTTCACCGCTTCTACGGAGGTGTCGTGCGATCCATGGTCCGTTATGAGGCGCCCGTCTGGTCTGAACGCCTGACGGGCGCCTCCCGCTGCAGAGCTATCTTGAACAGCCTGCAGCGTGTGGTGGCCATACGGTTCGCACGAGCATACCGAACGGTATCCTTTGAGGCGGCGACACTCCTGGCGCGCCTCCCACCGTTTGATCGACGAGACGCTTTACACCGAAATTCGCGTCTGCCGGGAGAACGGTGAGGCGCCAGAGCAGACGCTCGTTGCCTATAGGCGGGATGCACACAGGCCCGTACTAACACAGTGGCGCGCACGGCTTGAGTTGCGCCTAAACGCGCGCCAACGTGCCGTCGGTGCTATCCGGCCTCAACTTTGTAGGATATGTAGATTAACTTACAGAAATATTGCCTACCTTATTAACAAGTCGCGATTATCTTGACTACATATGTATGTGTGTGTTAAGTCATTTAGAAATGTAACTCGTAATAATACAGAGCCATAAGCCTCGTAATAATGATATGTGCTACTACATACCATCCCTGCGTTCAGTTCTAGTCATCTCGATGTTTTGAAGAAATGTATACAATGTTGCGAAATTGTAATGAAAATATGTCCTTGGATGTTCCCATGGAAATTATAGAGTTCTCAAAAATAAATACATCTACAGAAGAATTTTCCTGTTGTATTCACCGGGTGGCCTCTGTGGACAATTTAGCGGACATTCTCTGTCGCTAAATTGATTACAATCTCAAACAAATTCGTCAGTCATTGTTTTTAAACTCTTAAATGTTAAGTGAAGAACTAGGTTATAGCTCATTGCAAGGTACAACAATAAGCTTTTCATCATAAAGCATTGTAATCTCCATTCGCTGGTTTCATGACAACCATATACCACTATTTGGGGATGTCACTAAGCCTACATTACACTTCAAATTTCCACTAGAATAAAGTTTTATGACGTCACATGTATCCATTAAAACATTAGGAGTAATGCCTAAAACGCGCCCATCAACAGTACGTGCGGACACATTAAACAGGCAAAAGAGGCACAGCTTGTGTTTTATAGTACGTTCATATTTTATACATTTTGATTTAAATTTATGTAGGTGACCTGCCCGTGTTGCGACTTTTGGTTCGTCGTCAACATTCGAGGTCTTTTCTGCACCAGCGGACGTCGGCCCTACGAGCTATATATATCTATATAAATAAAAAGACAAGTCCTGACTGACTGACTGACTCTTCAACGCCCAGCCCAAACCCTTAGACCTAGAAAGCTGAAATTTTGCACAAATGTTTGCTTTATAATGTAGACAAGGAATAAGGAAGGATTTTTCAAAATTCAACCCCTAAGGGGGTAAAACAGGGGCGCTAATTTAGTATGAAACTTTGCCGTTTTTGAAGTTTAAGGTATCAAAATTGGTATTTGGCCTTCCAGTTAAAAATAAAAAATCACGTATTTCAGGGTTTTGGGAAATTCCACCCCCAAGGGCGAAAAATAGGGGATGTAAGTTTGTATGGAAAATGTGACAATTTTTAAGTTAAACGCATGAAAATTTGTATTTGGCCTTCCAGTTAAAAATAAAAAATCACGTATTTCAGGGTTTTTAGAAACTCCACCCCCAAGGGCGAAAAATAGGGGATGTAAGTTTGTATGGAAAATGTGACAATTTTTAAGTTAAACGGATGAAACTTTGTATTTGGCCTTTTAGTTAAAAATAAAAAAATATGTATTTCAGCATTTTTGGAAATTCCAGCCCCAAGAGCGTAAAATAGAGGGTGTAAGTTTGTATGAAAAATGTGACAATTTTTAAGTTAAACGCATGAAAGGCATTTCAGTTAAAAATTAAAAATATATATTTCAGGAATTTTGGGAATTCCACCCCTTAGGGCGTAAAATAGGTGATGTAAGTTTATACTGACTGACTGACATATCAACGCACAGCCTAAACGGCTGGAGTTAAAGACTTAAAATTTTGACAGAAGGTACCTTTTATGACGTAGGCATCCACTAAAGAAGGGTTTTTGAAAGTTTGTATAAAAAATGTGAAAAGTTAAACGCATGAAAATTGTCATTTGGCATTTCAGTAAAATATCTATACAAATAAATAAAATTGGAGTGTCTGTTTGTAATATTGTTATAACCGGTTTTTACTACATAAATATGAATATATATACGGTACATACAACAAAACAATTTTTTTTTAAATTTTTGTCTGTCTGTCTGTCTGTTTGTTCCGGCTAATCTCTGAAACGGGTGGACCGATTTTGACAGGACTTTTATTGGCAGGTAGCTGACGTAATAAGGAATAACTTAGGCTACTTTTATTTTAGAAAAAGTCTTTTATTTTACTAAAAAACAAAAATGAATGAAATAAACTAATTAACACGCGGACGAAGTCGCGGGCACAGCTAGTATATATATATATATAGCCTATCCACTTCAGATTGGCAATTCTTTGGACTATGTCGGCGGATTTCGACTCTTCCGATTCGATCTCGCGGAAAAACTTCGATGATAGCCCTCTCCATTGATCTTAATATTACTAATAAAAACGAAGACTCCTTTTCTTACCTATCTCACTTATCTTAAATATGAAGTATTAGCTGGGCCCCACATATATATTTATTGTAGTGTTTAAATGTATATAAAGTATAATCTACCTCCATTCGAAATATCAACCGGAAATTTTAGCGCAATTGATTACTAACAAACTTCAGAACATACAAACTTTCATATTTGAAATATGATTAGGATTTTTCTAAATAGGACAACTACCAATAGGACCCTATCTCTCCTATATTGTACATTATATTCTCTCATTCAATAGTTGTTCCGCTGTAATATAATTTCATCTGTGCTGAAAATATTACGGAACTGTTTGGTGGGTGCAACCTATATGAGCTTTTGAATCCGAATGGATTTGCTGCCTTTGCTTTCATTATTCATATATTCCACGACAAACATTGAAGATATTGGCTTTCATTGAGAAAATTGGATTTTTATACAACAATTATAAAATAATCTGAACTGATATTTACGTGGTTTGTTTACGAAGTCATTTACATTATTTTGCTTATAGCTTTACATGATTGGTTAACTTATACAGATAGAAGTCCTGCTTTTTAAAAACAGATGATATTTTTTACGAAAGTTCTAAAGTTAAACATTAGTTCAAGTTCAGTTTAACATTTGCACTTTTTCAAACGTCCTCGTCATTTACCTATTTGCGTAAATTATAAAATAATGTATTTTACGGCTCTAAAGTTAAATATAACATCTTTAGCATTTATACTTTATTCAAACGTTTTCGCCATTTTCCCATAGCCCTGCGTACCACATCCAATGGTATCAAGATTACAATCTACGCGAAGTGATATTTAGATAAGGCTTTTTCCTTAATAATATTCCACGAGCAATAATCCAAAGGACTTAGACCAGTAGTAGCAGACGGGAGTTTTCGGAGACGTTGAATTCCATAGATATCCCTGTTCAAGTCAGTTAAACAGACATATAACAAAGCTGACTGCGCTTTGTAGCGCAAAAAATGGAATGGTCGGGCTTGTTATTACAACATATTGACTTTATATATACTGATACATTTGTATAAAAAAAATACTGAAATTTCATTCTCTCTGCTACCACATTCTATGTTTACGCTGTTCTGTTTTATATTGAAAGTAAGTTTTTAACCTACTTGTTGTTATTAATCTACTTAATATAATCATATCTACTAATATTAATATTCTTGCCGGTTGGCGTGTATGGTAAATACTTGCCTCTCAAAGCGCAGGTCTTGGGTTCGATTCCCACCCACGAATTCTCTATAAAACTGCCTATTTTTTATAAAACATATGATTTATCTGGTTTTCATACAACAAAACAAGCTCTGTTGAGTTTGGGATCAGATAAGCGTGTGTGAATAATGTCCCAGGATATTATTATTAGTTTATTTATAGAAATTACAGTAGTCGCTTGTGTTATTTATAAAAACTAGCTAGGCATTGTACTGCCATTCTAGGCGCAAAAGCGGTATCTCAAAAAGGCGAGTTCGGAGAAAATTGGTGTTTGGAAATATAGTTTTTTTTCTTTAAGAGTTTAGTTAGTTAGTTAGTTTTAGAGAAAGGTTTTTCTGAATCTTTTTAATTAGTTACCACTATTTGGCTTTGTGGGTTAAATGTGTATTTTTTTAAGCTATCCGATTGTAAGTATTAGGTTATAGATGTACCTGATATTATGTTATAATTATTGTAATTAGTTTTTAAGAAAATTTTAAGGGAAATAAAGCTATAAACATAACCAACCGATAAAAATCCTCTTGAAGATTTTTTTTGAGATACCGCTTTACGCTTAGCATGGCAGTGTAGTAAATGGAATAAATTTGGTGAAAATACAGTTCCTCTCGACAGTCGTGGAAATTCTTTACATATCACCTAGATAAATGGTTGTCTACTTGTACGTTTCACATGAAACTTTTTAGTCTGCAAGAAATAAAAGAAAGAAAGATCTTTTAATATAGATCATGGCAGATTATGCTTTACTTAATTAGTTTGTGCTTTGACTACGCTTTTTGATTCGTCTGATTCTAATGATATAATATATCAATAAGCGTTAATCGGGCTCTTGCAGATCAGTGGCTGGTAGGAGTTTATTTGCCAGAAAAAGTCTATTCTTCTTTTCTGATCGGCCAGAGCCTGATTTGTCCCCGGTCCTCATCATGAGAGTGCGAAAGTAGCGATTGCATATCTACTATAATATATCCGCCATATTTGGCTTATCCCTGTTGGGATTGGCGGATGTAGCTAACATTAAAACGAAATAAATAAAAATAAAATAAAATCGTTTTATTTCAGACACTTGGCCCATAATATTGTTAGTAAAGTACATCCTAAAAACTATGTTAGTAATAAAAAATAATTAATTCAAGTATCTGCCACATTCTGGGGCTCCAGGTACACGCACTTGTACTTGCACCCAGTGCCCTAGACTGGGACTGTCTATCTACAGACTGAGGATTACGATAGAAGAACTATTATTTAAAATTTAACAAGTGATCTACGGCCACTATGGCACCAACTATCACCTATACAAACTGGGACTTTTAAAAAGCCCGATCTGGAAGACCTGGGGGGAAGAAAATGAAACAATGCTGCATATATAATGTAAATGCGATGCATTGGCAAGATATAGAATGGCCATCCTGGGGCTGGCATATATCCAGAACCAGGAGACTACAAGTATCTACCCCTATCAAGCGTACAGAATTATGTGCAGACTTTATTCAGGGGTCTAGGGTTAGTACAAAAGATCCTGAAAGGTCGAAGTGCTGTACGCAAGTACGCCTCAAACAAGACAAAGACAGAAAAAACAAGTGTTAGATAAAACAGCAACATTCATTTACATAGTACCTACATTGTATAATTCTTGTCTCCTGTAAGGGTATTCAAACACAACGTAAACTTTATGACCAATAGCGACCGTGTTAACCTATTGAATTATTAATGCGCTCAAACACGACCTCCAACTAGTTCATTCTGGATATTCTGTTGAATTACAGCGACGAAAATGTCCAACTAACCGATAGTGAAGGCGACACGATTGTCGAACGTGACATTGGAAGAATATTAAAACCGTTTGAATTGTTTCAGTAATTTTGTTTTCTTCGGGCAAAAAATTACATAAGTACCTATAACCTAGGTTCGTATTTAAAAATAAATTCAACTTGCCGCCGTACTTCTTACTATTTCTTATCAATTTGATTGGCTAATTAACTATCCAAGTGTCCATTACAGTAGGAATATAAAGAAGACATCAGAGCTTCTACCAGTTTCATTCTTATCAAAAGCATTGAAGTAAGAAATCAATAAGGGTCCATTATTTTATACATTTATTCTGATGCAAAGACCAATAGACAGCTTAATTCATCCTCGTGAGTAAGCAAACGCTCAGAAATTAAACCACATTGGTTAAAAATTTTGGCCGCACATTGACAAACCTTTAAAGCCTAATGAGTGCCTCAGATCATAGGACTATTGTCCATCATATTGTATCGTAGCAGTATTAATTTACTTTAATTTTCAGATCACCTCCCTGATGGAACAATTGTGTTATTACATTCCCCTTGACTCATAAAGTATCCAGAGTGTTTTTTCTTGAATAAATTTATTTATTATTTTTATATACCAACATCGTCTCAGTACCAGATCGTTAACACCATAAGCAACAAGTTTCTACAAATTTTGATGATATTTTATGTTAGATTTTATATTCAAACTAAAATAAGTACATATTAATTTAATTTTCCACTTGAATGTTTATAAGGGCTCGTTTAAGGGGACCCCCTGACGCGGTGCGTTTTGACCGTTAATAGTGACGAGTTGCGTGAAGCAGCCTACGTAGTCACACGCGGAAACTCTTACATATAGAAATGTAGGAGCTCGTTTAAGGAAATGCGGGCCGTCGAGCGACGCGTGCGGCGTGGTGCCGCACGGGGCTGCGCCCTCCGCGTGGTACGTGTACACAACGTGTGTATTATATGTAATCATGGAATACATATTTGACATTTTAATTGAAGATAGTTATTACTTAAAACTTCTCCCGTTGTGAACCTCGCTAGTTTACCCGCCGCGTCCTTCGCGGCGTCGCTTGTCGTTTCATTTGCCGCGTTCGACGCTTGCAAAAACGCTTTTCCTTGAACGCTCCAAACTTCACCGTATGTTTGTGTTTCTGGCAGCCCGCTTCGCACACCGCACCGCTCGACGCGCCTTGTCTCCTTAAACGAGCCCTAACTCAACGATAATAAAGCCTCGCACACGCGCGCGAGGTTAGCGCTGTTCGTCCTTTCGTTTATGAATGAAACATAGACTTACAAATATCATAACAGTACAAAAAAACTTTTAAAATATTTTTTTTATGTATCGATTTATGTCCGAACAAAATTTGCTGCTTATTATGATATTAGCAATCTAGTTCAGCGAGATTGTTGGTGTTTGATAAATAACCTTTTCCTTGTAAGAACGGCGATAGGACACCGTACAGTCTTATCAACTTGCGAGTTGCATTTGTTTACGATATTAATAAAGGGATACAAATAAGGGAATTAAAAGATTTGTAGATGCAATCTAAGCTCTCGTTGAGACAAGCTGTTTTTGTTAAATTATTTTTATGAATTACATCGACAAAGTTTTCATAGTGCAATGCCAAAAGAGAAACAATCTTCAACCGAATCTTAAAAATTACTTTAAAAAAGGACATCTGTTAAAAGCTTTAACTATTCCTTAGACTTGAGAGGTGGTCATTATAAAACTTACGTAACTTATCGCTCTGACTTTGTGATAAAAACTTACCTTATCTTCTCTTTAGTGTTCTGCATGTTCGTTAATTTATTTGGGTAGCTTGGTTTTCCTACATCCTCGTTACCTTTTTTATAGTTTAGCAAGATAAATGAGCAAGATGGTTACCTGACGGTAAGTGATCACCGCCGCCCATGGATATTTGCGTCACCAGAGGGGCCGCCGGTGAGTGGCCGGCTTTTAAGAAGGAATACTTTGGAAATCCGTTGTCTCTTCTAGATTCACTTTTTGACGGCTGTTATTTCAGACTAGATCGAAAATACCTCCGCAGTTAATTACACAGAGGTCGTACGAGGCAAATAGTTGCTTAGGAAACGTATGGTGGTAGACAACCGTTCATCTAGGTGAAATAGAATCTGCCTTTTCACCAAATTTTCTCAGTTGACTACATTACCTAGCTAACACCTAGAAATAACACAAGCGAATGCTATAATATCTACAAACCAACTAAGAATTTTAATATTAGTAGAGATAATTATAGCAACTTTATAAAATTTCATTCAATATAACACATAGTAGCTTAGATATAAAATGAGGTATAGGAGGACGGAGGCAGATGTAAAAAATTTAAGTTTCTAATAACCGACTTAACCGCTCTTGAGTTTTAATGGTGTAATCAAACCGTACATATACATATAAATTTAAGTTTTATAGCATTTTCCGCAATGTAGAGCATCCGTGAGTACTGAATGTTTTGCTGGAGTGGTAGCGAGTGCAGGATCGATAATCCAGAAGGAGGCAGCCAAGCGAGATCAGGAACGGGCCAATCCCACTCGCAGACGGAGGAGGCGTTGGGGCGGCGGCAGCAGCCGGTAGCCCAACTCCCCTCAGGACTGCGGTGGCAGTATGAGAAGTGTCCTCTACTGTCACGTGAAAGCAGCTCCGGGAAGACAGCGATCTGTTTGTGGTGCAGTCGCTGTGCCGGACTGGCAGGAGTCGGCAATAGGGGAGGGCAATCCAGAGCCCTCCTAGGGTACGTGTCCCGTCCAGCTGGGACATGGCGCCAAACGGGAGCACCGGAGCAGCATACCCGCGTTCCCGGGGCTCCCATCATCAGGCGCCAAGAGAAGTCCACGGCAGGTTAGGTTTAGTCGGTGCGAGTCCGACATACCCACCCGCAGACACTTTTTGCGGGTGGCATGCGTAGACATTCCTCCTGCCTTACAAACACAAAAAAGGACCGATAGTCGCCTGATGATTTAATTTATAATTTTCCGTATTTAATTATTCGTAGATTAAAACAATATCCCATATAAAATAAAAAATTAAAAATAAAATAGTTTATTTCATTAACATTTCGCATATAACATAGTGTGGCTAGAACCACCCAGGAAGCATGCATGGCGAGAATGCTCCCATTAAAAGGCTTTTATCTACATATAATAAAGTAAACTGTGTTGAAAACATTGATTTTTTTAATTGCAAAAACATTCGCCAGTTTGCTAAGAATTGTATTGATTCAATTAAACAATAATTCAACTTATATTTAATAAAAATATAATTTATAGATATCACAATTTTTTTGTTAATTATTAACATTATTTAGTCTTGAGTTAAAAATTTTATGTTTCTACGTTTCTCTGTTATACTTTTATCCAAATTTAAATGTTTATTTTAGGTTAAGTTTAATTTGCATTAGTAGTATAGTATTAATATTGTTTCTTTTTTGTATTTAGTATGTCAAGGCAGGACGGCTTGAAGGCTCTTCACCACAACTCATCCTCTTATAATTTTATGGGTAGGTGAGGGCGGAACAGAAATAAATTACTTCAAATCACAATCAACGTAATTCACAAGAATCACGATTTAATTAGATGTTTAGTGATTACTACAAAGTAAAATCAATCAAATTAAATCTTAAAACATCGTGATGGCGAAGATTCTCAGCGATTCGTCACAAGGGTGGGGCGCGGGCGCCGTCTCGTTCAAAAGTGACTTCAAGATGGCCGCCCACACTACCATCGACAATGACGCTTCGCTAGGTTGACATTGACAGTCCTGTCAACCTGACGTTTGACGTAAACGCCGTCACGGCCGGACTGACGTACGACCGTCCTCGGGCGATTTATCTGAAACAAACTAAGATAACTGCATAGTCCGTTCGCTCATCCTGACTTAATCATTTTCATCAGTATACAAACACTAAAAACATTTAATGACTTTGACTAACCAGGCAAGTGTATCGCTTAGCCAACCGTGAGATGTGACTCGGACTACACTTCAGTAAGACCAGTCGACAAACGCATTAGATATCATAACTCGCTAGAATTTAGCCAGTTATGATTAGCCAATACAGCACATTTTCGTTCTTGTGAACATCTAGACAAGCCAATCCTAACAAGGATGTAACCCGGACGACACAATTCGTCTTACACTTAGCAGGCAAGCATCCAGAACAAGTCAGCCCTCCCGAGGGAACCGACTCGGACGACACAATTCGTCTCGGAAATAGCAAGCGATCATCCATGACAAGTCAGCCCTCTTGAGGTAACCGACTCGGACGACACATCTCGTCTCGGATATAACAAGCGATCATCCATGACAAGTCAGCCCTCTCAAGGCAACTGACTCGGACGACACAATTCGTCTCGGATATAACAAGTGATCATCCATGACAAGTCAGTCCTTTCAAGGCAACTGACTCGGACGACACTCACATGCACAATGTCCTAGCTTGCCGCACTGAAAACACTTTAAAAGCACTTTAAAAAAACAATTTACAACACTATAAAACCACATTAAGAACGATACAGTTTCGGATCGTTTTGCGTGTACACAATTATATTCAGCTACTTGAGACGCATTCCTTTCCTAAAAGTAGACGGTTTCAATTCTCGCTACAGCTTCTTTCTCGTAATAATCTCCGTATTGAAGGCTAATCGTTGTAGGTGGTTGTGGAATTTTGACGAATGTGACAGTGCAGTGGACAGCAATGTAGTCTTCGCTCATATTTGTCCATTTTGAGGTTTATGTATGGTCACGCACAGATATTCGTTTACCTTGCGTTTGCTATTTTGCAGGTTAATGAGGTCAGTCGCGGGTGTTTCAACACTATCATTCCGTGGAGTAAATAACTCGAATCTGCAACCACCGCATCTCAAGGAACGATATTTGTGATAGCCACTGCGACGCCGTGCTTTTCAGCGCACCATAGCTATTATAAATGATTTTCACCGAAACAAAGGTCAACAGTATGCCCAAGTACGTGCGTTTGTGTCAGTTTGGGGTCAAATTTGAGTTGCTTTATATTGTGGGCGCTCACTTGATTTTAAATCGCTTCCATCAGACTTAACATCCGGCTATTTTGTAGCTCAAACATTTTTCGAAAAATATCTTCACCATGTGGCTTATCTTCGGTTCTTGATCCCACGCCTGATGTCAAGGCAGGACGGCTTGAAGGCTCTTCACCACAACTCATCCTCTTATAATTTTATGGGTAGGTGAGGGCGGAACAGAAATAAATTACTTCAAATTACAATCAACGTAATTCACAAGAATCACGATTTAATTAGATTTTTAGTGATTACTACAACGTAAAATCAATCAAATTAAATCTTAAAATATCGTGATGGCGAAGATTCTCAGCGATTCGTCACAAGGGTGGTGCGCGGGCGCCGTCTCGTTCAAAAGTGACTTCAAGATGGCCGCCCACACTACCATCGACAATGACGCTTCGCTAGGTTGACATTGACAGTCCTGTCAACCTGACGTTTGACGTAAACGCCGTCAAGTATATTTTGTGACTATTTTTTATTTACTAATGTTGTATACATCTGTAGTGATTTAACACCTAGTCTTAAACTCAATAACTTGTCATCTTCAAATGTTTAGTGTTAAGTTGATGATGTATCTATTATTATAAATAAATAATAAATAAAATAAAATAAATGTAGTAATGCTTGTGTTGGGTGACTCTGCTCCTCCCTAGGATTAGTACATTCTATTAATTAATTAAACTACTTTAGGTTTAATTACAATCACAATCAAGATCAATACAATAGAAGTGATTGGAAAAAAACTGGTATAATTCGAACTACTGGTAAACTAGTATAACTATGGTGTGTGTGTGTGTGTGTATCTGCCCCTTACTCTCTGGCGGACTTGCCCCAATAATAAATAGGGTATCCTTTTTTACGTATTCCCATTGGGTTGTTATGTCGGACATAACGCCACAATAATGGTTCCTAAGCCTCCTGGAAACTAGGTCTGCAAAGTATTGGGCTGCTTGCAAATATTGAGCTGAGTGTAGTTACGCAGGCGTCTATACCGCAAACTTTTGCACTTCGACGAGTATAGTCAGTCACTAACACAGTATCAAATTTGAAGGAGTTCGATTCAGCCATTCAGGAGGAGTACAATCAGAAACCAAAAAAAACATTAAACTAACTTTAACATTTGTTGTGGAAAACCGGTTTGAAACAAAACATATGGCACTACTTGTTTTTTTTTTATTAATTTTTTACTTGTTTTTTTTTAATTTTTATTAAAGTCTACGACTTTAAAAAATCGCTTGTAAATAGTCAGAACATGTTTGTAGTAATATAGCTGTATACATTATTATTTCTAGTAACATAGATATTTAGGTACACATTGTATTGATTGTATGAAAAGATTTATAAAATTTATTTTATTATAGCAATGATATTTGGCTGGCTCGTATCAAGTTGTTGTCAAGAGATTATGTTTAATTATCTAGTTTAAGTCTAACATTTTTACTACATATTGTCAATGGTTCTGTCTATATTAAGGTATTATTATTATGATGGACCTTGTGTTAATAACGACGGTAATAACGGTACTTAACGGTAACTTGTAATAAAACTTCCCTTAGAATTAAATCATTTTTACTAAATCGGTACACAAGGAACGGAAAACCCGCGTAAAATACCTACAAAAACAGTTGATATAATAGTCCATATGTTAGGGATTTCTAGATTACGAATGAACATAAGAACTTAATGCACCCCTGTATTTCGTAGACGGTTAAATGTAATGTCTCATCGCATGAACGAAATAACTTTCATCTATCACCAGCAAGATATACCCGGTTCCAATTTATCTAAACTTAAAAGGATTCAGGCTACAAGCGAGTCTAATTTGTAATGCTAATCCCGTACATTTGCCACACTAAGTATGCAGTAAATTTCTACGCCCTCATCACAACTATTCGAGATCGTACGAAACAATTCTGTTACAATGTCTGACAGTTCTTGGTTAAGATTGGAAGGATTTGTCGTAAGATATTTAAGTGATTTCCTTTGAACCATGTGTAGGGATGGTGGTTCTATGGTATTTAATTCCTAATCACTAATACTCAGTACGAATCTGAAGTATGTGGCTTAGTTTTACCCAAACTATCCTTAGAAATTTGAATTCTAGGGGCTCTATATCAGTTGCAAAAGCTAATAGTTTAATACTGACTAAAATTTATATACGTACCTTTGTGCGCCCTAATTATTAATCTTAGTTTTAAAAATTGTTTCTCAGTAAGTGAATTATATACCTATACAATTCTTTATGAGAAATAAAGTTATTCTTAACCGTAACCGTAAAACCACTTGGTTAAAACTGGTTTCATATACGAACATGTACGCATTATTGAAGAAGTAATCCCAATCGCAAGAAAAAGTAGTCCCAATTCTCAAAAGGGATTGATTTTTTTAATTCCTCTATTAATCTAATGTATTCATATGGCTCGCTGTAAGTGATCGGAGAAGTTTAAGCAACTAGGTTCGCGGTTAGTCCATAGATGGGTGACCACCAGAGTGGTTTAATTTCTGAGCATCTCCGGGTTGGGTATAAAATACTGGTTTCAAACAACTCACGACCTTAACAAATAAGTTTATCAAAACAGCGCAGTGACTTTGGTAAAGTAAATTATGTAGAAGTTTAATATAGAGCTATTTAACTTTTGGATTTATCAGTAAGTAAATAAAATAGGTTTAATTACGGAGTCGGGTAAAATTAATGAACCTCATTAATTTACTTGTCTTCTAAAATGAAGATAAAGTCAGTACACATTAAAGTGTCTTTGTTATAATTTAGATATATTGTTGTTATCCATCGAGAACTGGTATTATATTTATTTGTTTGGTTTTAACACGGACCTTTTCTATTATAGCCGCAATTAATATTTATATCTTAACTTTCGCGTAGGTATTATTATAATCTAGTATTCCCGACGTTTAGACCAAGTTGCACTGATTATAGTCACGGGATGACTGAATTAACAGCGTTGCATGGCTACTGAGGGACGATATTAAGAATATATCGATCCCCAGTACCAGTAAAGGTTTTTGATGGCTTTTGTAACAACGAGATTGTTGTAGTTAATACTAGAACAAAAAACAAAGGATAGCAGATGAAAAGGACACAGAAAATTCTTAATGCAAACATGACATTAGTTGATTCTTCGAATTCGAATAAGGATGGTGCGAATTTCCTGATAGTAAATAAAGATATAAGTGAAGATAAAGACAGAAGTATTTTAATTAATCTGGAACATTAGCGAAGTTTCTAGAATGTTAAAAAGACTTGAGAAATTATTTAAATTCGAAACTATTTAGTAGTATATAAGCAATAAAACAAAACGAGACGGTAAGTATTAATTCGAGTTAAGTCTAAAGCATATCGAAAAGTGTAAAAAGCATAAAAGTCCCTTTTGCATTCCAAATTTGAACCAATATTATAAAAAATATGTCAAAAATTAAACACAGTTTTACAAATAAAAATGGTTTATTGTACCTTCTTGGTAAAAAACCGTATCAAAAAGTTTAATCTCATTACTAGGTAAAAAAATAAGTGAATGGACACCAGGAAAACATTGTATTAAAAAATCTAAACTAAAAAATCTTAACTTATTATTAAGTAATATAATTGAGATCAACTTTGTACGTAACTATTATGCAGTAAAATTAAACAAATCTCTAAAACAATTATATTTGTAATAATAATAGAAAAAACAAGAGATAAAACTGTAATAATCATTATTAAAATAGACATAAAATAACAATATTCATTAATAAATTCTCTAAAAAACTCAAAAAATAATCAACTGACGACACTAATTTATCTCTCTTTAACATTAATAAATTTAAACAAATAAAATACGAGATCAGTTCTAAAGGCACATAATTCAGTAGCAAAATATTATAGCTTCTATTAAATAATACTATTGCACAAAAACAATCTAAGTAGTCTTACAAAATCGCAGTTATAAACAATTTAAGGCACTTTTTACGAAAACTATTTTAAGTTACAATTTATAATCGTTATTTATTGTTGTTATGTAAATGTTTGTACGAAATTTATAAGTATTTATTGTTTATTATTTATTATCAAAATTAACTTTTCTAAATATTATCACAATTAGGTATCTAAGTATTACACTATTAAACAATACTTAGGGATGATATTTTTCTCAATAAGTTTAAGAATACCCTGTTTTTTAGTTTCAGTTATTTTGAGTTTTTGTTTGTACAGTTTTTTTGGCGCTATAGGATGAGCAGACCTTCTTTTTGTCAGCGTGGCTACAGATGTTAACTCTTCAGTTTCGTAAGAAGTCTTGAAGAAAAATTTGTTCTTATAATCTCGATGGACTTTAAAAGTTTTTATATCAGCCCATTTGACTTTTTGGGTATGACTGATGGATGGCTGTGTTTCTATATTAGGCGACTGAGTATCTAAATTGACTGGCAGATTATCATGGATGAGTAAGTGAGGTTCTACACGAGAATGGCCCGTTTGGGGTGAAATACAAAATGGTTTGGCAATTACTTTTGACTGTATATCTCGTTCGGAATCAGAAGATTTTTCATGACTGGGTAGAAAGTTGGGATCTTCAACACTGTCATCTGAAGAAAAATCTGCAATTCATGAACTGGATGTTGATGATCGGCTGAAATTGGTATCAGAGTCATTATCAGAGTCGCTTGAACTGCTACTCGAGTCACTCTGTTCAACAACAATTTTTTATTCCTATTTGTGTCTTTGGTATTCGTTACACAGCTTACTTCACTGTCTTCATCCTCTAATATTGATAGGTTAAGGTCAGGTTTTCTGTCTGCTATAGAATTTGTATCTAAAGAATCAATGGGTAACGTGACGGGTAGACCGAGTGCAGCAGAGTATTAAAGAAAATTTTATTTTGCACATTATTATTGTGGCCAGGTAATGCTTGAACTTTTTCCGATTCTTGAACTGAGGTTGCCATATTCTACATTTTTCATGCTCTATTAATTTTGTCAATCTGTAAAAAAAAAACATCTTTAACTTTTAATAACTAAAAGACATAAAATACACACAATTCTATACATATTATATCAAACAGTCCTTAGTACATACACACAATACGTACATACACTAAAACACACACACAATCAAATATATAACAATCCTTAATATGACATTTTCAATACTAATTTGCCAGGAATAACACCTTAATTATATTTAACAAATTTAAGCTACCACCTCATATTTAATATTCAAATTCACAGTCAAATTCACAGAAAATATGGGGCAATGCATCTTAATCACATATTTTTCAACATTTACGAATATCTACCCATATCATTATAGGTCCCTATAAACACTCGCTAATATTATTTAAAAATTTATTTATATTACTTCAATTTAGTTTATATTATTAATTTACAAACAAATAAATACATTTATATGATTTTATTGAACAAAATGAACATCATTATGGTAATTTTTATTTTTAAAATTGTAACGAAAACTAAAATTATTATCATGCAAAACGGCCATATTTCTGGCCTTCCCATTCTAGCACGCTAAAAAATAATTATTTATTCCACTATAATTAAAGCAAATGGGACGTTTTTCAAAATATGCTACTGTTGTATTATAAAATATAATTATACTTAACTAATGGATTACAAAAAGGACGCATTTCAAATATGGCAATTTTGTATCACAAAATATAATAACAAATACTAATGTTAGAATGCAAAACGGACGTTTTCAAAAATATGGCACTTTTGTATTACGACGCGTGCGCGCACTATGGAGCGGTCGCCGTCTAGCGCGTTAAAAATGTCTGTTAACAATGTAAATACGATCAAGTGTTCGAGTTGTAATGTTGTTATCTCGGAGGTTCTTGCCTTCATACGAAATAGGCATGATGTAGTGGATAACGAAAGTTTAATAAAAATATGCTCGTCGGCTTTCTCCGAGGAAGATATTGACGAGGCAAAAAAGTTATTGTTTGTTTCTACGAAGACAAGCTTAAAGCTCGTGTCGAGGCGTAAGAACAAAAAGCAGAAAGACCTGGAGGACATGATTACGGTGTTCAAGACCATGGATCCTGATCAAATCCCAGTTTTTGTGGCATATGACCTTCATAAATTGCCACCGGTTTGTTTTGATCACGTAGACGTGACAAAGTTGTTGAAGGATTTATTGGTTCTACGATCAGATGTTAACGCAATCAAAAATGATTATGTGACTAAAGATCAGCTCGAAAATATAAATTTGAATGCAAACAATGCGACCCCGGCGACGTTACCAAGTTTGAATGTGAATGTCAAAAAAGGAGGGTATATTGAAAACAATAACTCAGAGTCGAATGTATCTCGAAATACACTCAGCGCGCCGCCCCCGAGTCAACGAAGCGCCCATTGTATGAGTCATGAACGCTCTGTTCCGCTTACTAGCTCCGCCAGTGATAAGGATATTATACCTATCTCGCCCGCCCCACAGCGCTCGACTGGTTTTACGACCGCAGAGAAACAGCTGACAATGGCAGAGATTGTAAACAAAGGCAAGTGGAATGAAAATAAAAAGGACGATGGTTGGACACTGGTGCAAAGAACTAGAAGTCGTTTCACTGGTTTGACAGGGAGGGCTGTGTCGAAAGTACCAATGAAGTTTCGTGCTGCTGATATGAAAATACCTTTGTTTATATCGTATGTAAATAAAGAAACTACAGAGAAGGATATATGTGACTATATACAAAGTAAAGTTAACGAAGTGGTGACTTTGGAAAAAAATTAATATGAAGGCTGATAGGCAATATAATGCATTTAAGTTGTTTGTTCCTAAGCACAAAATAAATACGTTTTTAGACGACAACTTGTGGCCAGAGGGTATTGCTTTCAGAAGGTTTATACATTTCAAGAATAGGATAGACAACAGGACTTTGAATGTAAATGCTTCACAGAATAATGGGTACGAAAATAAAGAACACAAACCTAGCGACGTTTAATTGCAAAAATGTCACTCGATCAGCTGATTGTGTTAGAAGGTTATGCGCAGTGGCTGACGTCATCGCGCTGCAAGAAACCTGGCTGTTACCTCACGATGTTGCCTACTTAGGCACATTGCACGATGACTTCGCGTATACGGGAAAATCTGCTGTCGATACGTCTGCCGGAGTACTCATAGGCAGACCCTACGGGGGAGTTGCCCTGCTGTGGAGGAAGTCGGCGTTCTCAAAGGTGACGGTATTGCCGTGTAACAGCGATCGTTTAGTTGCTATTAGGATTGATCACACGGATCGTTCTATGTTAATTTTTTCAGTTTATATGCCCACTGACTCGAGTGATAATTTAATAGAATTTACTACTTGTTTGAGTGAGATCATTGCGATTACCGAAAATAGTGATATAGAAACGGTGTGCATATTAGGAGATTTTAACGCTCACCCGGGCGAACGTTTTGCAAATGAGTTGTCAACAGTGTGTACGGAGCAATCGTGGTCGTGTGTTGACATGGAATTGTTACCTAATGATACTTATACATTTAAAAGCACAGCTAACGGTGCTCTGCGCTGGCTGGATCATTGTGTGGTGAGTAGTGCAGCGAGACAATTAGTAATGAAAGCAGCTGTTTTTTATGATGTTTACTCGTCCGACCACATTCCTTTGGTTATTGAGTTCGACATAAATTTAATAATACCTAAGTTAGTGAGCAAAACTCTCTCTTGTAATAAGGTAATTTGGGGTGAAAGAAATGCAAACCAAATTACTATGTATAAAAACTATTGCCATTCAGAATTAAGATTAATAGATTTTCCTACGGAATTTCGTAACTGTTCGCATGGAATGTGCTCTGATGTTAGCCACCACATACTGTTAGATAAGATGTATGACACAGTTATAAGTATTTTGAAAGAAGGTGCTAATATTTCATTTAAAGGTTCTGATAACGCGCGTTGTAATAAAAAATATGTGACTGGGTGGAATATGCATGTACGTGACGCTCACAGGGAAGCTCGCATGCATTATCAAACGTGGTTGCTACATAACAAACCCACATCGGGGTATATTTACACAAACATGTGTAAATCCAGGATTATTTTTAAAGAGAAGTTAAAATATTGCCAGAATAATGAACAGCAAATAAAATTGGATATTATAGCTAAATATCAGATGGATAAGCAATTTGGGGCATTTTGGAAGGCAACAAATAAGTTAAATCCGAGGCCGAGCTTTCCAGTGAGCGTCGGGGGCGTGCATGAGCCAACAGAAATAGCTAACTTATTTAAGCAGCATTTTAAGGTTGAGTCACCACTTATTGGAACGTCACAGGTTGTCGATGCTGAGGTCATCTCTGGGGACATTGGCGTCCATTTTACTCCTAAGGAAGTAGCTTCAGTGGTGAAATCGATGAAACGAGGCAAGTCACCAGGTCACGATGGCCTCAGTATCGAACATCTGAAATACGCCGGGGTGCACTTGCCTCGGGTACTAGCCATGTTTTTTAACTTATGTATAAGCCACTGTTATCTACCTAATAGCTTTATGTTAACAATTGTAGTACCTGTTATTAAAAATAAAACTGGGAATGCCTCTGATGCTTCAAATTACAGGCCTATATCCTTGGCAACTGTTTTTGCCAAGGTGCTGGACAGTCTGCTAGACGAACAATTGGCTAAGCATCTAATACTGCACGACGCTCAGTTTGGCTTTAGGCCGGGGCTGTCTACTGAAAGCGCTATATTATGTCTTAAGCAGACTGTGCAGTACTACAAGGATAGAAAAACGCCTGTATTTGCCTGTTTTTTGGACTTATCGAAGGCTTTCGATCTTGTCAATTATGACGTCATGTGGAATAAGTTGGTATCTGAAACATCTGTACCGATTGAAGTTATATCAATATTTAAGTATTGGTATAGAAACCAACGCAATTGTGTAAGGTGGAACGGTTCCTTGTCGAGTATGTACCGGTTGGAATGTGGAGTGAGGCAGGGTGGATTAAGTTCGCCTCGGTTGTTCAACCTGTATATAAACCGGCTGATTGTTGAGCTCAGCAGCACCAAGGTCGGATGTCATATTGACGGAGTATGTACCAATAACCTTTCATACGCTGACGACATGGTGGTATTAAGTCCATCAATAAGTGCTATGAGGAGGTTATTGTCGATATGTGAGTCATATGCGGTGACTCATGGACTCAAATATAATGTTGGGAAGAGTGAACTAATGCTCTTCAAAGCCCGTGGTTTTTCCTACTCAGCTTTTCCTAATGTATCACTGTGTGGCACTCCTCTGTGTAGGGTGTCTAAATTTAAATATTTGGGCCACTGGGTCACCGATGACTTAAGTGATAATTTAGACATAGAAAGAGAACGCAGGTCGCTGGCTGTCCGTTGTAACATGCTGGCCCGCAGGTTTGCACGGTGTACGAATTCAGTTAAGATTACGCTTTTTAAAGCATATTGCCAATCTTTCTACACCTGCAGCCTGTGGGTCAGCTATTCGAAGCGGACATACAGCGACTTGCGTGTCCAGTATAATAATGCACTCAGGGTACTGTTGGGGCTGCCATGGCGTTGCAGTGCGTCAGGGATGTTCGCTGAGGCGCGGGTGGA
The DNA here is from genome assembly GCA_951640165.1 of Pseudoips prasinana. Lineage (NCBI taxonomy): Eukaryota > Metazoa > Arthropoda > Insecta > Lepidoptera > Nolidae > Pseudoips > Pseudoips prasinana. The sequence goes on from OX621239.1 coordinate 16,766,358, forward strand.
TGGCTTTGCCGCAATAGTTAGAAAAAGGTGCGCCTCCCTACTCACGCGCGTTCGTGGCAGTACCAACACTATTCTGGGTGTTTTTACAGATCGGTGGGAGTCCCCCATGCTGCAAAGATGGGTGCGGCTTCACACAGAAATTTAATTTTTTTGTTACCAATTACTAACATTAGTTTTTAAGCACATTGTTACTAACAAAATATGGACCTTGTCTGAAATAAATGTTTATTATTATATTATTATTATTATTACAAAATATGGTAACAAATACTAATGTTAGAATGCAAAACGGACGTTTTCCAAAATATGGCACTTTTGTATTACAAAATATAGTAACAAATACTAATGTTAGAATGCAAAACGGACGTTTTCCAAAATATGGCACTTTTGTATTGTAAAATATAATCACACTTAACTGAAATTTTGAATCCAACAGAGACGTATTTTGGATTGTGGCACTTTTTCACGCAACCGACGTGCATTTGCGTTGAATCTCCGGACGCAACTAACAAAATGGCGGTTTTGCACTGACATTACCTGTGAAAGTGAGCTAATGCAAAAAGGGCGGTAAGTCAGTGCAGCCATAATATAACCAAAAATGATGGGAGTTTTTTTTTCACTATAAAATATAGTCGGTTCAGGTGTCATTTCTGCAATAAAACAATTTTAATTTTTTTTTTATTGTGGCCCTTTTGTATTCAAGGAGCGATTTAAACGATGTAGTATAGGTAAAGTACATTCATTGCCAGCGCCGTATCCGTTATACTTTTGCTGGGCAGTGTATTCAGGTAGGCAATAAAGGTTGTTTTCGTAGCATTGAAAACAAGTTTTCTTAAATTCAGCGTAGTGTCATAATTACTATTCTATAAGATGGTTACATTTTTTTTGGTTATATTATCTTGTTACTTAAGACTAGAGTAAGGTGGAGAGTGTCTCTTTTCGTCTCTCCCCGTGTCACTTCATTTACTCTAAATAACGCAGACAACATGCCTGTTATCTCAAAAATATATGAAAAGGTAATATATAAGAGTATTTATAATTTTTTTGAAACTAATAATTTATTTTCCTCTCAACAATTTGGATTTAGAAAACATAAAGGTATTAATATGGCAATACACAGTTTTTTAAACACAGTCAGTACAAGTATAGATAAAGGCTATCGATCATGTGCACTTTTTATGGATTTAACAAAAGCGTTTGATCATGTTGATCATAAAATATTGATAGACAAGTTATTTGCGTATGGCGTTCGAGGAAATATACTTGGTTTAATAGAGTCGTATCTTGATAATAGATGCCAATCAACGCAAATTGTTAGACTAAACTCTACACTAAAAAAAGTTGAAATCTATTCTTCTGAGTTCAGAAATGTAGAGCTTGGAGTCCCTCAGGGAAGCGTGTTGGGACCGCTTTTGTTTAATATTTATTTAAATGATTTACCACAACACATTGATCACAAGATTATTCTATTTGCTGATGATAGTACGGTTATTTTCACTGGAAACGACAATTTACAAATAGAGCAGGACATAAATAATAATTTGAATAATATTATTAATTGGTTAACATTAAATAATTTAAAAATCAATCTAGACAAAACAAAATTTATGACATTTTGGAATAGGTTAAATAAATTAAATAACATTGACATTAATTACTTAGGACATAGAATTGAAAAAGTTGACGAAACAAGATTTTTAGGTATAAATATTGACTGCAATTTAAACTGGACCTCACATTTAGACTCAATAGTTTCAAAAATTAACCAATTTTCATATGCACTATATATTTTAAGGAAAACAGTTGATATATCAACAGCTTTAGTGGCATATCACGGTCATGTTACTCCCCTCTTAAGGTATGGAGTTATGTTCTGGGGCAATTCTGTAGATAAGGACACAGCATTCAAAGCACAAAAGAGATGTATACGAGCCATTTGTAAACTAAAACCAATAGATAGTTGTAAACAATATTTCCAAAAACTTAATTTACTCACACTACCTAGCATCTATATCCTCGAAGTAGTATTATTTACTCGAAGTAATATAAATATGTTTGAAAACTTAAGTAATCGCAGACATAACAATAAAATACGGTTTCCATTAAACAAAACTGCATTACTAAATAAGAGCATATTTTGCATGGCCCCTCGAATTTATAACCACTTACCAACCAAACTGCTTGAAACATTAGAGTTTGTCGTGTTCAAGCGTAATCTTAAGAAATGGCTTATTGAAAAGTGCTACTATGCTGTTAACGACTATTTGATGGATAAATATTTATAATTCATGTTTTTTTAATGTATTTTTTATATTTATAAGGTATTAGTTATTTTCTTCGTTATTTTCTCTGTAATTCTCTTGACATTCATTTTTTAATCATCACATTTATATTTTGTAATTTTAGGTAAATGTTTGTTTTGCGAGCATATTTTTTAAATATTTGCATGCCTAAAAGCTGATTATGGTGATACCTACTACCTTTGTAATACCTAATGTAAACCACCCATTTTCGCAAATAAAATATTTATATATTTGATTTAAACATTTCAGACAAGTTAATTGAAATTCTCAATCCAAACGAGTTAGCTCCAAGCGGCCAATCGAACTTCCATAGATTGTTCGCATTTGATGGCCAAGATTTTTTGCAAAATAATGTTCACTTTTATTTACAGAGTGAATATATCTGATATCTATAATATATTGACGAACATTATTTATTTTTACCATATGTGCACATAACTTTGATCTTTCATCTATCACTTTTTGCGAACTTCCTGAACTTCAAGAATAAGTTTGATCACCATCATCATCATCATGTCAGGAAAGTACGTCCACAGCTGGACAAAAGCCTCTCCAAAGAATTGGGGGATATTCCATAATCGCCACGCTTGGCAGACGGGTTGGCGATCGCACTTTGATGGTCATAGTTCACAGAAAAACGCTGCTGTACGTTCTCTGGTAGGTATTCCCTCAGTTTGATCATTTCTTGGCAAAGATTAGAAAATATAAAACAATCCAGATGCATAACATTTGTATAAATTTTCACTGGTATCTTCAAACTCTGTTATAACAGATTCGAGCTCCGTAAAAATTTAAGGCCTTGAGATGTTCAGAAGTTTTTCAATAACGCTGAACGGAACTTCGCGTAGAGGCAATTTGTACTGCGTCAGCCCTGGGCTACAACAGCTGGAATAAAAAATGAGTTTTAAAACATGTTCGCATGTTTATAGTACATATTACGCGTAAAAGAACTCGAAGAAAAGTCACATTCTTTACTGGCTTGTTGGTCTACTGGTTAGTGACACTGACTGATAATCAGGAGTCGTGGGTTCAATCCCACCCAGGACAAATTGTTGTGTAATGAGCACAATTATTTGTTCTGTACCTGGGTTGAATTCGCCTATAATCTTTATGTATGTATGTAGAAAAAAAAAACCGGACACAGTGGTAGGCCTTTGTCCAGCAGTGGTCTTTCGGCTGATATGATGATGATGGTGTATTTAGAAATATATAAGTATATTCTTCACTTGTCTGGTTGCCATAGTATGGGCGCTGCCAAGTGAGATCAGAGGGCTGTATGTTCATATATTGCAAGTTATTATTTATTAATCGTTATTTTTACAACCACTAGAAAAAATATAAATAGCTGTTTAAAATTGTTCTCATTTTATTTTACGTTGTACTGAGGACGATTATGCGTCCCAATTTTAGATAAATTTAAAAGCATGCTTAAATTTGTTTACAGGGCTGTATAAATTCTGTAATAAAACTGTTTTGTCACGATTTCCTTTGACGAGATTTGATCGCGCGCTGATTTGTTTTCAGTCTATCGGCACCGCCGCTTACTGTCCCTCCGACACTTATTTATGTATACCAATACGTCGCCTTAAGATTGTTTTGATTGTTTAATTGACGCCTTTGATAACAAAGACGTACAGTCAGCACCAAAAGTCGATGAACAGAATGTATATTTAACAGTACAGTTACGGCGTCAAATCAGGGTAATCTAATGATAATATTTAATGGATAAAAAGTCTGTAAAACAGAGAGTAAAACAGACGCCAGCACATCCATTAAATATATCATTAGATTACCCTGATTTGACGCCGTAACTGTACTGTTAAATATACATTCTGTTCATCGACTTTTGGTGCTGACTGTACGTAATATGCAGGTCAGTAAATTACCTCACATCATCAGCCTGATATCGTCCACTGCTGGAATTAGGATTCCCCCAAAGGTTACTATAACGTTGCCATTTGGAGGGGTTTGCCGTAGTCACCGGGCTTGGCATGCGAGTTGGTGACCGCAGTTAGGTGGTAGCTATAATACAGAGGTGGCACTGCTGCCCGACTACCTGCTAAATCCCTTAGTCGCATTTTACGACACCCACGGGAAATTACCTCATGGGTCTTAATTTCCGTGATCTACGGTAGAGTTTTGAACGCACTATAATTTAAGTGATATTAAATAAAATTACCTAAATTCGTCGACTCAGATTTTATCATTTTATTTATGATGGTGCCCGCGACTTCGTCCGCGACAATTTTGAATGATAACCAATACAACTACTTATTTCTAGCTAAATCTAAAAAATATAGCTTTCAAAAGAAATAAGCAATATAAATTAAAGAAAACCTAACCTTTAAATAACCTAGCTATGAAATAAACTAAAGACTACTGTTATTTAAAAAAATTACCCGATGTCATCAATTGTCCTTAAGTAAAGTCAGTAAGTCAACTAAAGTAAAATAATAATCAACGATGCATTAATCACAAAGGTAACTCCCATTAGATTAGGTTGACCCGACCTCTAAGTAATATTAATCAAAAATTTGAATTTAAACCATGCAGTGCTTTTTGAGTTTAGCCCGGACAAACAGACAAAAATTCTAAAAACTATATTTTTGGTTTCGATATCGATTGTAGATCACGCCCCAAGTATCCTGTAAAAAAAATATTCAATGTACAGTTTTGACTTTCCTACGATTTTATTATATGTATAGATAAGATCACAGCTCCTCCCCCGTAGGTGATAGCGTGATAATATATAGCCTATATGTTGACCCGACCTCTTAGTAATATTAATGCAAAATTTGACGTTAATCTATGCAGTAGTTTTTGAGTTTAGCCCGGACATACATACAGATAAACAGACAAACAGACAAAAATTCTAAAAACTATAGTTTTGGTTTCGATATCAATTGTAGATCACGCCGCAAGTATCCTTTTAAAAAAATATTCAATGTACAGTTTTGACTTTCCTACGATTTTATTATATTTATAGATGTTAAATGCACAGCGCCTGCGTGCTGCACACAGCCGCACAAGTCACTGTTAAAACTTGAGTGTTCCATCAATTGCTATGAGAGAAAGAGAAGTATTCTTTGTGTCCGCAAACTGCAGGTTTGTCTTAACAAATATTAATTAAGTTATCCTATATTCTCAAAATACAGATTAATATATACTACTTAATTTGAAATTAAAGTACATTTAAAAATAAATATAATGTATGTATAATATATGTAAAACAATACGTACTCGTTAGGGAATAGCAGCTTTTCGCCACGGTATATGCCCACGCCTTATTACTTCAAAATAAAACGTACGAAGTGCACCCATTTACAATGCTAACAACATTTCCTACGTCTCGAGAAACGAGTTAAATATAATCCGTTCCACTCATACTCTGAGAAAATATCTTACTTTAGAGCAAGGCTCTCAAGTAAGCTTTCATATGTCCATTAGGACTAAAAGCACTCCTTTTGTTTCAAGCCCGCAGTTGTACCGTGTTTTGCTGTGAAACATTGTCGGCCATTTAGTGGAGTATGAAGTACTACTGGAACAAAGCTTATTGCCATTTCTAAGTCTTGTTTCTTAGAAGGTGCCTTGCGATATGAGTTAACTGGTAGAAATCGTCACGTAAGAAAAATCTTTATGTCCCCTCAATGCCACTTTCTTACTCTCTTTGTGTCTTTGAATTATACACTTATAGAAGACATTCCTTAATAATAACATTAATAATTTAATGTTGTGTTTCTGAGTGTGAGTAAGGTCGCCAGAGCTCATCGGGGAGGGGGGAAGAGTCAGCAACACTTGTTTGCTGACTCTTAAAGGCCGGCAACGCACCCGCGACTCCTCTGGTGTTGCGAGTGTCCATGGGCGGCGGTGATCACTTACCATCAGGTGACCGACTTGCTTGTTTGTCGACCTCTGACATAAAATAAAAAAAAAATACACATGCGTGTATGCATACTATAACTACAATCAGTATGTAACAGGTGGAACTAGCAGATTCTCTCAATTTATTATTTCATTTAATTTATTATTGTTTATAACAGTCAAAATCACAAGCTTTCTTTTGGTAATGGGATAAAAATCTTTAGCTAAAATTTTCACGAACCGCGCATTTTCCGTTACTAAGTAGGCTTATTTTTTGCCATTGACCTCCAAACTCTGACATCATAACTAAAGTTTACCCTTATTTGTTAGCAAAGTTTCCAATGTTATTAGGTCTGTACACTCGCATGATAATTGGATCACATCCTCAAAGTGTGTTACTTGCCTATATTTCTTTTAACCGACTAAAAATTTTAGGTTATCAAATCGACTGTGTTCTTTTGTCTTTTATTTATATTACGTGATTTCTCCTGTGGTAAATAGCTTTGATTGAATTTGGCTTATTGGAAGGATACTTAGTTTAGACTATTTTTTAAACCTAATGTGTACAGTTGGTTTAGTACGCCCCGGGAAGAAAAAAGCTCTTAATAGCAAAGCGCAATATCGGTGGTTCCCGATGGAAAGTTTTTCGATTCCCAAAACCATCACTTAAATCATAGGTTAGGCTACCGCGGTGTTTCTATTGTGTAGCCTTTGATTACTTCCACATTCCCTTTCTTCTCCCCAAACTGCAGAGACCTATAAAAGGTTTACACTATGGAAAAAATGTAGACTGCACTTGATGATATAGTTTTGCCATTTTATTTCCAACAGCGATAAGTTTTCAGCATTCAGTCCACAGTAGCACACTTCGCAAAGCTGATTGTGTTACTTTCGTCTCAGATAGAAGGACATTCTGCAGGTCATAGAGGGAGAGTCCATGTTACCTTTTGGATAAAATGCTCAGCTGGCTTTGTCAGCTCGACGTCATGTCCATCAAACTTGCATACTACGATGACCTGGCAATGCTTGGGTTAGACAGTCAAATTGAAACTATGAGGCCAATATTTTATAAAACTTAAATTCCGACTGTGATTGGAGTGATTAGAAAGCTCCAATTGCTCTGGTTAGATGAGATTTTTTGTAATGTTACTATACTGTATGCAATGTTTAATATGTACGTATTAGACATTTGTTTTCTATGTGAGTTTTAGTTTTCACAAAAGAAACAATTTCGGTTTGTTTCTCTAATCTGTTATAGATCTAAATTTATTTTGATGCCATATTCCTTGTTGTATTAAAGGATACTATATAATACTTTTAAAGAAACAAGTGTATATTGTAAGTTTAATATTAAAATTTATTAATCCATCTGATTTATACGTGTAAATTTAACGCCAAGAATATTTTTTTGTATTTGCCATGTGTGTGAGGGCCAAAGGCTTAACGATATAAAGGAAATAGGGTTTTATTTCTTAAAGGGCAGCCGGACTCCACAGTCGGCTTATTCTTGATTAATTAATGCCCCCGAAATTGTAAATGTCCATTAGCTAGAGACTGGAAGAAGTAACTGGAGACAACATCAAAAGCTCCGTTGCAAAAAACCTATTTGCCCGTTTTATGGTTAAAAATAAAATTATGGAACTACAAAGATTATTTTGATTGCTCCAAAAGCAATGCATAATCGTTTAGATAATGTTTCCAAAATAAAATTACGAAGTCGCCTTAAATTCATCATCATCATCATATTAGCCAAAAAAAAATTAGGGTGGTGAAAATAGCCACAACAAAAATAAGGAAGCTAACCAGTTTGCACTTTTTAGTATGGTATAGATGGTTCGAATCATATGCTCATCAATTCTGTCTGGAAATTCCAAGATACAGATAGTATATAGATTCTCCGTAAGGGTTGATTGACTGCACGTGTGACGCCACGGCTGAGACAGTCCCCTCGCCGCTTCGTGTCGCGGGTTCGAGTCTCGCGCCGGACAACTATTTGAGTCAACGCCAGCATATTCACAAATCCGTAGAAAACGGTGATCCAGCTAAAGTATGGAAATTTAACAATCAATGGGGGTCGGTAGACAACGGCAAAACTCTGTCTCTAAAGATATTGACGTCGATTAACTAAAAAAAAATTTTTCATCTTCGTCCAACTTCGATAGGACAATTAAAGCTAATACGCTGCAATTTCTTTCATCTCTACCTATCCCCGCTAATCCTCAATTTGGTTTTAGTCATTTTGCTGCTTGTGATGTCAAGAAGAGTGTACTATCGATAACTTCCAACGCTGTTGGATGTGACTGTATCAGCCGTAATATGATGCTTCCTATCCTTGACGATATTCTTCCTATCCTATGCCATATTCTCAACTATTCCATATCTACCGGCATTTTTCCATCTGCGTGGAAAGACGCCCAAATAACTCCTCTTCCAAAAAAACCTAACTCGTCATCCTTCTCTGAATATCGACCCATCCGATGAGAACTGGCATCTATTTAAGGTCGCTAGGAATCGGTGTAACCAGATGGTTTGTAACGCCAAATGCCGCCATATTTTTAACAATATCTCAACTGCTACTTTTGCTGATATCTGGAAGTTCCTTGGAACTCTTGGTATCGGTAAACCGCGAAATTTAGACCTCCCTAGTTCAATTCCTCTGGATGATCTTAATCGCCATTTCACCACTTCTTCATCTATGGATCATCTGAGTAAACACCAAACTATTTCATATATTAATGGTCTAACGCGCCCTGTTATAGATACATTTAAATTTTCTCCAGTTGACTTAGATGAGATCAAAAAAATCATACTCTCCATTAAGTCCAATGCAGTTGGTTGTGATCAGATCAGCCGCCGCATGATAATCCCCATCCTAGCTCAATTGCTGCCTGCCATATCCCACATTGTAAACTTTTCCTTAAGCACCGGATCATTCCCCTTCCTATGGCGTAAAGCCTTGGTCCATCCTCTCCCTAAAATCTTGAATCCTTCAAGTCCAATTCACTACCGTCCTATATCTATCCTTCCTCTTCTTTCTAAAGTACTCGAGGCCTGTGTTAATAAACAACTATCCCATTTTGTTTTCCATAACAATTTATTAAGTCCACTGCAATCTGGATTTAGAACAGGCCACAGTACCACTTCCGCTCTCCTTAAAGTGACTGGCGATATAAGGGCGGGTATGGAGGACACCATGATTACAGTTCTGGTTCTGATTGACTTCTCGAACGCCTTTAATAACGTCAGTCACGACATTCTCCTATCTATCCTTTCACATTTCAAGATCTCTGACGAAGCTCTGGACTGGTTTGTATCCTATCTTCGAGAGCGCCAACAGTCAGTTCGCGTCGGTGAATCGTCATCGAACTGGTGTAACGTAGACTCTGGTGTCCCTCAAGGCGGTATACTCTCTCCTTTACTATTTTCTTTATTTATAAACTTTCTTACCTACCATCTTCAGTGTTCGTACCATCTTTACGCCGATGACCTCCAACTATATGTCCAGGCTACGATTGAGAACATACCTACAGTTATTAATAAGATTAATGTCGACTTAGAATTTATAAAACTTTGGACTGATAGGTTTGGTCTAAGTGTCAATCCACCAAAATGCCAAGCCACTATAGTAGGTAGTTCTCATCTTATCAATAGGGTGGTCTTAGATGATCTCCCACCTCTACTATTTGACAATTCGAGCATCGGGATTAGCCCGTTTGTAAAAGACCTTGGTGTTCTAATTGATAAAACATTAAGCTGGCAAAACCAAATTGCAAGTGTTAGTCAGAGGGTCACTGGAATCTTGCGGTCTCTTTATCGTCTTCGGAATTTTCTGCCTCGGAAAACAAAAGAAACGTTGGTGCAGACTTTAATTTTCCCAATAATCGACTATGGTGATGTTTGCTATTTCGACCTGAATGCAGATCACCTTGATAAACTCGATCGACTTCTGAACAACTGCATTCGATTCGTTTTCAACCTTCGTAAATATGACCATGTTTCTTCTTTTCGTACTCAACTTCAGTGGTTACCAATTCGTGAGCGTCGTTCCTTTCGAGCTCTGACCACTCTTTATACTATTCTTGATTCTCCTTTTTCTCCTTCTTATTTAACAACTTACTTTCAGTATCTCTGCAGTAACCACAATAAAAATCTCCGCTCAACTCATAACCGTTTGCTTCAATGTCCCCTCTCATCGTTCTGTCTTTCTCCACTCTTCGTTCTTTATTCAGTCTATTCTCCTGTGGAATGCACTGCCATTGGAAGTCAGGATGGCCAAGAGTCGTTTTTCTTTTAAGAATAAACTACGAGTACATTTACTGGGAGCTCTTAACAATGTGTGAGCTGAATCAACATTTCCTTTCGTTATATATATATATATATATATATATATATATATATATATATATATATATATATATATATATATATATATATATATATATATATATTATATATATATATATATGTATATATATATATATATATATATATTTATCTCATAATATATATATTTATGTATATGTCTGTTGATCTCATTTTCCATTTTTTTTTTCTTCTATCTTACCATATCTTATTTCGATCTACTTTATCTGTACCTAATGCACCTATCTAATTATCTCTGCACCACCTTAAAGTTGACTGGGAGAAAATGCCTTAGGCATTAAGTCCGCCTTTGTACCCGTATGTGCAAAAATTTTAAATAAATAAAAAAAAAATACTTCCTTTCCTATCCAAAGTACTAGAACGATTGATCCATAACCGACTGAATTCATTCCTTTGCTCCAACAACCTTCTTAACCCGTTCCAATCCGGATTTCGTCCTGGTCATAGTACCGTCACCGCTTTAGTCAATATTACGGAGGATATCAGGTTGAATATGGAATGTGGAAAGTTGACCGTATTGACATTGCTAGATTTTAGCAATGCTTTCAATGCGGTTGATTTTGACGTTCTTCAGGGCATACTACACTCACTTAACATATCTCCGACGGCAACTGATTGGTTTCGCAGTTACCTGTGTGGCCGTCGGCAACGTATTTGCATAGATGACTCCACGTCTTCTTGGTGCAATACTAGCGCTGGCGTTCCTCAGGGTGGCGTTTTATCTCCATTACTCTTTTCTATATTTATTAATTCTATTTCTTCTCATCTAGTTTCCTCCTACCACCTTTATGCAGATAACTTACAAATATATACGCAAGCCCCGTTAGATTCCCTACCAAATGCTATATCCATTATTAATAAAGATCTAGAGAAAATATCCGAATGGAGTGAAAACTATGGTCTTACCGTCAATCCTTCCAAGACTCAGGTCATAATTATTGGTAGTCAGCACAAAATTAATAGCATTGACTGGTTGCAACTCCCCAAGGTAATATTTAACCATAATGTCATACCATATAGTGACTCAGTTCGGAATCTAGGGATATATTTTGATAGGACTCTCTCCTGGAGTGCACAATTACAGGAAACTAGTCTCAGACTATACGCGACTGCGGGTGCGCTCCGTAGGTTACGAAATTTCCTTCCAACCTCCACCAAAATTGCGCTTGCTCAGTCTCTCCTACTCCCAGTCCTTAACTACGCAGATGCCAGCTATCCCAATCTTACGGAGGACAAGCTTGACAAACTTGAGCTTCTTCAAAACTTCTGCATACGATTCATATTTGGTCTTCGAAAATATGATCATGTATCCGAATTTCGCAAAAAACTCAAGTGGCTTCCCATAAGACTCCGCCGAAATACTCACATTCTATCCGTACTTTACAATATTTTGTTCAATCCCGCTAGCCCCCACTACCTTCAGGAACGATTTGAATTCCTACGTGATTCACATTTGAGGTCTTTGAGATCATCAGAAAATTTGAAGCTTACAATGCCGGTGCACTATACAGACTTCCTAGATAAGTCTTTTACTGTACAAGCAATTCGACTGTGGAATGCACTACCAGTGCCAATACGACGTGCTCAAAATATAACATCGTTTAAAAATATGGTGAAAAACCACTACTTACGTTAATGTTTAGATTAGTCCTGCTACTTGACAATTTATTTAATTTCCGTTTCTAATATTTTTAATATAAATTTATTTATTTATTTATGGAATTATGAAATATTTATTAGTTTATTATATTTGTTTATGTATGAATATGAATGTATGTAAGTACATTAATCTATGTAGTATATTTATTATTAGGTTAGGACACTACACTCAGAACTGACGACGGTACACTATCAGCTGCCTGTCATTTTCAATTATGCTAGTCCATCCTACGGTTGTCTGGAAGAAATCGCTATTATGCGATAAGACCGCCAATTGTACATAAATATTAATATAAATATATTATAAATATTAAGTTTCTTTTTGTAAAACATTTTTATAGTGTGTGCAATAAAGTGTATCTATCTATCTATCTATCTATAGTTGTTCTGAGTCTGGATGTAATTTGTATTCATGTATTATATGTTTGTAAAGTACCCCGCGACATAGCGATTTCATTCGCTAGTGCGGGCGTTGTCTTTTTAAATAAAAAAGGGTAATAGGCACTGGAATTGAATTTGATAGATAACTATATACCAGCGGCCTACATGACCATAATTTGCATTCGTAGCGATGAAATACCTCTTGCTGAATTCGATGATCGTCCTCGAACACCGACCCTCTCATGCATCTCGATGTTAGCAAACAAATTGAGTCGTCGTAATCCTCAAAAGGAGTGCTCTCTAGCGAGGGCAACCTTGTTTACTTAGTAGATGGCTCGTGCCCCCATCAACTCTATCGTGCGGTAAATCAGTGAAAGCTTCCTCTTAGGCCAACTGTAAGTGTCATGTAAAAGTTAGCCCTGTGTCACTCTTACCTTAAAGGCAGTATGCCTACCCTAGATTGGTTTACCCTGGATTGGTTGGTTTTATTTATAGTGCTGGTTAAAATTATGCAAGACGATTAAATATATGATTAGATAAAACTAGTAAGCTTGATGTTAAGATAGAGAAACTAAAATTAGTACAGATTCCAGCTTCCCCAATCTGTCAAATGTATGTTTTTCAACATAAAATTTTCAACATTTTCACAAAATCATAAGGTTCACTTTCAATTGGGGAAATTTGAAAGATTGGGGTAGATTAGGGTAGGGTAGATATTGTTTTTGGATTTTTTCACTTGTTGATGAATAAATTAAAACTGTGGAGACCATAGTAAAATATGATTTATAGACTCCAGCTGGATAAAAGAGGTCAAGAATAAGTATAAAAATTGTTATAATTGTAATATTTATCTTTTAAATGATAAATTGATTTACTGATTAAAACCAGTTAGTTTCAACACTGTAAAGCTTTCACATAGATATGCACTCTTAAATCTTTAAAATAAAGTAGACAAATTATTAGAACTGTGTACATATTTGTGCACTTGATTGTACAGTAGTAAAAAGCTTAAAAAAGCCTAAAAAGCTTAAAACTCCCTGCGCTGAGTCGTTCCTAAAACCTTTTTACTAAGTTGAAACGTTACTGTGCAAATTATGTTTACAAGCAACAAATTCCGTTCGTTAGTTTTTACTATTAGGTCTAACTAGTGTGGACACAACTGTAACAGCCTTCTTACGTAACATATGTTTCTTTGTTCTTGTTTGGTCTCTAAAAAGGTTGTTTGTGTACTATGTGAAGTAATTCGTTAGTGGCTACGACAGTATATCTTTCTTTGGTTTTTGTTAAAGCACTGCTATGCAAGCTGGCAAACAATTCACCTGATTTCACAAGTTGGTAAATTATCTTGGGTACTCGCTACACCAGAGGGGCGCCAGTGCGTTGCGGGCATTTAAGAGTTGATGTTAGTAATAAATATTTATATCATACATACCTATGTAATAAACAACTGTTCTTGTATACCTAAAGTAAAAAGTTTTTAATATTGAAACGTCATGTAAAAAATTAGTCATAATAATAATATATAATAATATTCTAGGAAAATTTTAATTTTAATTTTTACACACGACCATCTCCCAAACTAAGCAAAACTTGTACTATGGAAACCTGATAAGTGATATACAGCAAAGCAAGCATTCGCCAACCACGCCAACAGGCCCGTCATACACGCAAATAAAATAAAATGAAATAAAAAAGGAATTTATTCGCGTAGACTTTAAAAAAGCGCTTGTTAATAGTCAGAACATGTTTGTAGTAATGCAGTTATTATTTATAGTTTACAGATATTTAGGTACACGGAATGTTAAAACATTTATACAATTTATTTTGATTAAATGAAAATGAAACTTGAATACATTGATATTTTTTATAGTCTAAGTATTGTAAGAACCCTGGAAATCTAAAAGAATACATATTTTCCTATTACCATACTGAAATATGAAACGATGTATAGGGAGGAACGGGTCCCCGAGGGAAATTTCGTATTATCTTCTAGTCGATTTTTTCGATACGAAGTTAAATTGGAACGAGATTCCATTTTAATGTTAAGTTAATGTCTTAACATTGATATGAAATCTCGTTCCAAATTCAATAATGTTTTTTATTTTTTCACTAGATTTTTTATTCTCTTCTTTACAGATAGGGTTCTGAATGGAACATACAAATTCCCGTAGATAAATTCGGCCATAGTAATATTTATCAGTAAGGAACCTGAAGGTTATGGTTATAACTAGCCAGCTGGAATTTTTGTCCTCAAGTTGGCTTGGTTCCCTGTTATAGAGTTAAGTATTGTTGTAACTATTTTATGCCCTTATCAATTTGCATTTATAATAACGTAAAAATTTTAATGTTGAGCAAAAATATCCCATAAGAACATGCAAATCATCTTTGACTATCTATGATAAGTAATGTTTATTAAAATTTTCAAAATTTCAATCACATGTTCTTTTTCTTCTAAGAGAGCGACGGGAAAGGGTGCAGCGTTAGCGCCTTTCAACTTGGCCCATTTCTCTAGTCGCCAGACGTCTATTTAAAATATTTTTTTTTATGTATTGAGTTATGTCGAACTCGTAGAACAAAAGTTATTGCTTATGGTGTTAGTTATACGAGGTTTTTGGTGTTTTACAAGTAACCCTGTATATAACATATAAAGATTCTTAATAGATTTTCAACTTCATAAAAGATAAGGTTCACTTTCAATTGGGGAAATTTTACAGATTGAAATAGCTTGATGTGTGTAAAATGTACAAACCAATGTAAATAACTTTTATACGTAAAAAAGGTACGTAACTTGTAGTATAGTACTGACCTACTTAGATTTGGTTTCATCCCAATAGTTTCACACAATTTAGAGATATTAGATTCTAAAGTGTTCAAGAAGAAAAATAACGCTATTCAATTGCTTGAAAAACTAATTTGATAGTTGAACTCCATATTCGATAGATGTCGTTGTGCATATGACATCATTTCCTGAATCACCGTGTTGCTTAATTCTAAATTACTCTATTCTTAGTAACCATTACGCAAAAGCAATATATAGCTATATTTATATAGATTATTCAATGCGGATCATTTAATTTTTATTCTATTTTTTTTTAGAAGCCAATGCCCGCACTAGGCAATCTAATCCCTGGGTCACAACGTACTTTAAAAACATATAATAGACGAACACAAATTATATCCAGACACAGAATAACTATTAAAGTGTCACACAAATAGTGGTCCGGCGCGAGACTCGAACCCGCGAGATAAAGCGGCACCTTTTTAGACTGTCTCAGCCGCTGCGCCACACGTGTAGTTAATTGCGGGCAGGCGGCACTAGCATTTTATCAAGTGATTGTCTTATGTTTTTGAGTAGGCGTTTTGAAACTATCAGGAATAAACGTCTTTATTGGTAGTTATCAATATTTTAAATTGCTCACTGTTGTATGTGTACTTGCTGGTACTTAGTACTAGGGATATTACAAACAAGATAACAATAACTATTCGTTTGTTTTCATATTTTAAGTATGATATGATAAGTAGGTACTTTCGTTTAAATGCCCCTTCAGGCAATACCTGTACACATAGAACTACATCTAAATCATTCCACAATTTGCAATGTATTTCTGCTTACTGTCCATTGTTTTATGCGAGACTTACTGTGATTTCCCATATAAATTTTATTATGGTCATATATTTGTGTGTGACCCATATACATTTTAAACATTTTATAATGTTCGTACATACATACCTACATGTAAATACATTTTTACTAATCGGTTGTCATGAAGAATAGGTCGTTGAAATCATTTACCTATATGTTTTCTAAACAGTCAACCTGCATATTCATCATAACAACCAAAAGACGTTCACAGCTGGACAAAAGCTCCCCCAAGGATCTCCACAGTGGCCGGTCTTGTGTTGCCCGCATCCGGCAGCTTCCCGCAATCTTGCCAGATCATCGGTCCTCCTTGTAGAGGGCCTGCCCACGGTCATACTACATATTAATCAACTCAATTAATCTATTTCAATATTGCATAGCACAAATAAGGTTTAGGATAGTTTGATGCAATGAAACTTTACTATTTGTGTCCGAAACTTTGCTCTGCATAAAGTAATAGGTGTATCTGTCACAGCGAGTAGTAAAACGAATGTATGTATTTAGACAGTAAATTATATTATTTATGTATATAATTTACACCCCTTTAACATGATACAGTTATCTCATTAGACGGTGGTGTCTACGAGAAAGCCAACACAAACTAAATAATTAAATTAGACTAGGTTACCTCACTAATCTGATGAATTCCACACCCATTCCAGTGTGTATTATGTAAGACAATTTTGAGGCTTAACTATGTATTAACAGTGTTACGAGTAATTATTGGTTATGCTTTTAATTTGCTCTTTCTTATGTTACATATATTTATATATATATCTTTATTTCTTAATTAAAATTTTAATATTTTCTGTAGTAAGTGTTTTGTTTTTATTGTAATTAGTTTAGTTTCATCCGATCTATTTTTAAATAGATCGGATGAAACGTCTAAATAAATCGGTCATTTAAATTATAATCGATTTTTGTTTGGTAAATTCTACCAGAGATGAGATCTACCAGAATTATCCTGAAAATATATCAGGAACTCCAGAACTCATTCACATGCGATGAGAACTTTCATTTCTTAGTGAGATTGTTCAAAATGATCTACCTTGGGTAGTAAAGCTTTTTTCGCACTGACTTTATCAGATACAGAATACCAAAATTATTTTAAATATAATCAGAAACTGTAGATACCTTCTGCATGCAACGAAAATTCATATTTATTTTTGATCTGCTGAAAAATGGTCTGCCAAATGCACAGACAACTTACGTTTACGCTATATTTTATGTGACTAAGTATCAATATCTTCGTTAATATTTAATTATAATTTTTATGTGGCCTGCTTTAGCATATTGTTTAAATATGGCTAAATAATTGATTTAAATATGATTGTGCATAATCCCCTGATATGAATAAAGAAATGAATAACTTGGGATTTGTGGCAGAACTATAGTATTGAAAACTGGCAACTAATAAATCTATGTATATATTTCTAAATATATACATATCGTAGGTAAATTAAACTCAGACAAATATGATATAATAGTGCTCATATCGATAGGAAGTTTGTTCTTGAACCTTACATTTTGCCCTATTAACTAGCTTATATTGTGGAGAAACTTGGTATCTAACTCAAGATTATGCTCATATCAAGTGTCTACTATGTTAAGTTTATCGGTCATTTTATAAAAGGAATCTATATGAATTGAAATGTTCTGTGCATATTTTTTTTTTTTGTATATATCTTCAAAACTACAGTTACAATGTTTTCCACTATGATCACAAGTTCTAAACAACGCAAAGGTTCCACAATTGACTACAGTATTAAAATCTTTCTTACGAAAGAAAGATCTATAGGGATTTTATTTAATGGCTGATTATAATAATAATTATTGATAGAAGAAGAAGAAGTACACTTTATTGCAAAAATAAATAATACAAAATAATGGATACAACAAAAAAATGAGCTTATTTTAATGCAATTGGCGGCCTTATCGCTAAAAGCGATCTCTTCCAGGCAACCGAATTTTGAATGGACCAAAATTGGAAGAATCTAATGAAGGTAGCATAAGGTGTACTAATTGAAAAGTTATGAATCGAATTAATCTAATACTACGTACATATACATATTATTATGTACTTACGTAATAAGATACATATGACTATGCATATACATACATACACCAATAAATACATAGATAATAGGTCTTTACCTATGAAATTGCCGTTTTGTATGAAAAAATTTAAACGAATTTTTTTCATGAATTTTTTTATTTGTATTAATCGAAGTAATCACCCATGCAATCAATGCATCTTTGCCATCGCAGTGGCAGTTTATTGATGCCCTTCTTAAAGAAATCAGCTGGACGGGAGGCAACAAATTCTTCAAAGGCATTTTGTACTGCCTCTCGGGTATTGAATTTTTTTCCCGCCAAGAAGTTATCCAAATTCTGGAAAAAGTAGTAGTCTGTAGGCGCAAGGTCTGGTGAGTAGGGCGGATGACGGAGAGCTTCCAACCCCAGTTCTTGCAACTTGGAGACCGTCTGCTGTGCAGTATGAGGTCGCGCGTTGTCGTGCAGGAGCAGCGGAGACGAGCGATTGACCAATGCTGGTTGGAGATGCGCCAGCTTCTCCATCATTGTGCTCAGTTCTTCACAGTACACATCTGCAGTAATGCTCACCCCGTTTGGTAAGAAGCTGTGATGAATCACACCGGCGCTAGACCACCAAACAGTGACCATCACTTTTCTAGGGGTAAGTTTTCGTTTAGGGCATTGTTTAGGTGCTGAACCAGGATCCAACCAACTTGCTGAGCGCTTGCGGTTATCAAACAGAATCCATTTTTCATCGCAGGTAACAATGCGGTTCAAAATTCCTTCATTTGTGTGTCTGTTGAGCAGTGCAAGGCACGTCTCGACGCGTACTTCGCGCTGGCGATCATTGAGTTCGTGGGGCACCCATTTGTCAAGCTTTTTTACCTTGCCAATTTGACGCAAATGGACCAATATTGTTTTGACGCTAACGTCGAAAGCTGCTGCTAATTCAGCCGTAGATTGTGTATCATCAGCTTCCACAACCGCCTTTAATTCGTCATTGTCGACCAAAGTCTTCGGACGACCGCGAGGTTCATTTTTCAGGTCGAAATTTCCAGAACGGAAGCGAGCAAACCAATAACAGGTGGTGCGTTGGTTTGTAGTGTTAGCTCCGTAAACGTCGTTGATGTTGCGTGCCGCTTGTGCCGCGTTGCTGCCACGACGGTACTCATATTCCATAATTACTCGAATTTTTAACGTATCCATGATGACGAAAAAGATTGAAATGCGATGAAAATGTAACACTAATCAATAAAGAAATGACTACTTTTGGAAAAAAGAATCCATGTTTTTAAAATAAAATTAATTTGAAATTAGAATTCTTAGCCAAACAAAAATTATTTTGATTTGAAATGGCCAGTACTGCAGAACGGCAATTTCATAGGTAAAGACCTAATACAAATATATATTTATATATACAAATACATATATAGGTACGGTACATAAAAGAATGTAAGGATATTATTTCACAAACGGACGGCAGTAGATTTATTGCCGAGTAGATAAAGTGAGATAGTGCTGTTTAACCATATTTTTAAAAACGTTTTGTGATTGAGCGCGTCTAATCTGTATTGGCAGCGCATTCCATAATCGGACAGCTTGAACGCTGAAGGATTTGTCTGTAAAATTAGTAGAATGCATTGGCATTTTGAGTCGTAAGTTTTCTGAAGACCGCAAGAGTCGCGAATGAGTTGAGTGAAGAAACTGAAAGCGTTCCTTGAAATAGAGAGGAGTGGATGGATTGAACAGAATACTGTATAGAAGTGTGACAATGTGAGTATTCCGACGAAATCTTATGGGCAACCACTTGAGTTTAGTGCGAAATTCAGAGACGTGATCATATTTACGCAAACCAAATATGAATCGTATGCAAAAGTTTTGGAGTCGCTCAAGTTTATCAAGTTGGTCCTCTGTAAGATCAAGATAGCTGGTGTCACCATAGTCAAGGATAGGGAAAAGCAAGGACTGCGCAAGTGCAATTTTGGTAGCAGTAGGGAGAAAGTTTCGCAGGCGTCTTAGGGAACTAGCAGAAGCGAACATCTTTCTGCTTACTTCTTGTATCTGTGGACCCCAGGAAAGAGTCGTGTCAATATAGATACCTAAATTTTTCACTTTATCGGCGTAAGGTATAACAGTACCGTTGAAAACAACATGGGGAGTTTGGGACCAATCAACATTACCAATTTTCCGAGAGCTGCCAACAACAATGACTTGAGACTTTTCTGGGTTAACATTGATGCCATATCTCATGCTCCACTTACTTATATGAGATAAATCTTTGTTAATAACCCTAATGGCTTCCGATAGCTTTTCACAAGGCGTTTGGGTGTATATTTGGAGATCATCCGCGTAAAGGTGGTAGGTTGAAGTAAGTTGGTCAGAAATAGAATTTATAAATAAAGCGAAGAGCAAAGGAGACAAAACGCCACCCTGTGGTATACCAGCAGTAGTATCACACTAAGAAGAGAAAGAATCTTCTATGCGAACTCGCTGCCGACGTCCAAACAGGTAACTGCGAAACCAGTCAATTACCGTTGGAGATATGTTAATGGAGCGTAAAATGGCCAACAGTATGTCAAAATCTACCGTGTTAAAGGCATTGCTGAAATCCAACAATGTTAGCACTGTCATATTGCCATTTTCCATGCCTGTCCTGATATCTTCCGTAACATTGATCAAGGCTGTGGTCGTACTGTGACCTGGACGAAAACCGGATTGGTAAGGATTAAGGAGATTGTTCTTGCGAAGGAACACACTGAGTTGGTTATGGATGAGTCGCTCAAGAACTTTGGATAGAAAAGGAAGTATAGATATTGGACGGTACTCAGAAATGGACGTGGGATGGGATTTCTTTGGCAAAGGAATGATTTGTGCGTCTTTCCACAAGTATGGAAAGACACCACTAGAGATGGAAAAATTGAGGATATGGCAGATAATAGGAAGGATTTCGTCAAGGATACTTCATACATTTCAGCGTGGTCTTCCGTCCGCCCCGAGGCGGCCCTGACCGCAGTAGTGTTGTCCCACCGCGGCGCTGGTGCCTACGCCGCTTGGACCGCGACATGCTGACGGCTGCCGCCGTCGCCATCGCCTGGGGGGCGAGTGAGGGTGGAGAGAGGATCCCGTCCGATCCCAATTCGCAAGCGGGCTGGTTCCGTGGCATCATGTCTCGCATCTGCGACACGTCGATGCCCCGGATCCGTCCGGGTGATAGACGAGGCTCGCAGTATTGGTGGTCGGCTGAAATCGCGCGACTCCGTTCGGAGTATGTTGCAGCGCGTCGCCGACACCAGCGGGCCCGTCGGAGGAGGCGAGCCAATGCCGAAGAGGCTGCCGGAGCGCACAGGGCGTATCAAGTCGCCGTCAAGGCGCTATCTGTTGCGATAGCGGAAGCCAAAGCTCGGTCTTGGAACGAGCTCATCGAGGGACTGGATAGGGACCCATGGGGGCGCCCGTACAAAATGGTACTGGGCAAGCTCAGACCGCGGGTCCCTCCGTTGACGAGTACCCTGGACCCGGATTTCCTGAGGAGGGTGGTAGACACCCTCTTCCCTAGGGTCCAGGACAGTCCCTCGGACCCTCCGTCACCGTCGTACCATGATTGGGACGATCAGTTGGAGGTGACGGAGGGGGAGTTGGACCGAGCAGTACGGCGACTTGCGGCCCGTAATACCGCCCCTGGCCCGGATGGAATACCGGGCAGGGCGTAGGTTTGCGCCCTGGCAGTCCTGGGGGACCGGATGAGGCAACTGTTCACCAGCTGCCTCCGTAGTGCCGTGTTCCCCACCTGCTGGAAAGAGGCAAGGCTTGTGCTTCTGCAGAAGCCGGGCAGGACCGCCGATTCTCCCTCGGCGTTCCGACCAATCTGCTTGCTGGACGAGGCGGGCAAGCTCTTTGAACGTGTCATAGCCGCCCGTCTCAGCGAGCATCTGTCGCGCGTTGGCCCCGACTTATCGGACAACCAGTTCGGTTTCCGGCAGGGACGTTCGACGCTGGACGCGATCAACCGCGTCCGCGCCCTGTCGGAGCCCGCCGTTCGAGCGGGGGGGGTGGCGTTGGCGGTGAGCTTAGACATCGTCAACGCCTTCAACTCCGTCCCCTGGCGGGCGATACGGGAGGCACTGGTGCATCACAACGTGCCTCCCTATCTCCGTGGTATAGTCGGGGCATATTTGCGCGACAGGACGATCAAATTCGTCGGTCGGAACGGGATTGAGATCCAGAGGGAGCTCTCCTGCGGGGTTCCTCAGGGGTCCGTGTTGGGACCTCTGCTATGGAGCCTCGCGTATGATGCGGTCCTGCGGATAAGCCTCCCTCCCGAAGTGAGCGTCGTCTGCTATGCGGACGACACGCTCGTCATAGCCCGGGAGGTAAGCTTCCAGCGGGTGGTACGGCTCGCCGAACTCGGAGTTGCGTGTGTCGTCGCGGCCATTTTGAGACTGGGCCTTAGGGTAGCGCCTCACAAGACCGAGGCGCTATGGTTCCACGGCTTACGCCGTAGGGTGGAACCTCCCAGTATGTCGATGCGTGTAGGTGACGCAGAGGTCAGGGTGGGGCGGTACATGAAGTACCTGGGCCTCACCCTAGACAGCCGATGGGGCTTCGAGGAGCATTTCGAGCGTCTGGCCCCCCGAGTGCGCCGGGTAACCGGTGCGTTACACCGGCTTTTGCCGAACCTCGGGGGTCCCAGGGAAGAAGTTCGCCGCCTCTACGGAGGTGTCGTGCGATCCATGGTCCTTTATGGGGCGCCCGTCTGGTCTGAACGCCTGACGGGCGCCTCCCGCTGCAGGGCTATTTTGAATAGCCTGCAGCGTGTGGTGGCCATACGGATCGCACGAGGATACCGGACGGTATCCTTTGAGGCGGCGACACTCCTGGCGCGCTTCCCGCCATTTGATCTCCTGGCGGCAGTCGACGCGACGGTTTACACCGAGATCCGCGTCCGCCGGGAGAGCGGTGAGGCGCCAGAGCAGACGCTCATTGCCTATAGGCGGGATGCACACCGGCGCGTACTTACACAGTGGCGCGCACGGCTGGAGTTGCGCCTGAACGCGCGCCAACGTGCCGTCGGTGCTATCCTGCCTCACCTCGAGGCCTGGGTGGGAAGAAAGGGCGGTTACGTCACCTACAGACTGACACAGATACTCACCGGACACGGGTGTTTCGGTGAGTATCTGTGCCGGATCGGCCGAGAAGCGACGACACATTGTCACCATTGCGGGAGCGACCTGGACTCTGCCCAGCATACGCTGGAGGAGTGCCCGGCCTGGGAGGCCGAGAGACGAGTCTTGGTCGCTGAGATCGGACGGGATCTTTCGCCGCCAGCAGTCGTGTATGCGATGCTGGCTGGCGACTCCACCAAATGGGACGCCGTGGTCTCCTTCTGTGAGGCAGTTTTGCTGCAGAAGGAGGCCGCCGAACGGTATCGGGAAAGAGCCGATCCCGCTCGTAGGCGGAGGAGGCGTCGGGGTGGCGGCGGCAGCCGTTAGCCCAACTCCCCTCGGGGCTGCGGTGGCAGTATGAGAAGTGTCCTCAACTGCCGCCACGTGCAAGCAGCCCCGGGAAGACAGCGAACTGTTTGTGGTGCAGTCGCTGTGCCGTACTGGCTGGAGTCGGCAAATGGGGAGGGCAACCCACAGTCCTCCCCGGGTGCGTGTCCCGACCATCTGGGACACGGCGCAAAAGGGGGGCACCGGAGCAGCATACCCGCGTTCCCGGGGCTCCCCCTATCAGGCGCCAGTAGAAGTCCACGGCAGGTTAGGTTTAGTCGAGTCCGACATACCCACCCGCAGACACTTTTTGCGGGTGGCATGCGTAGGCATTCCCCCTGCCTAATCAAAAAAAAAAAAAAAAAGGTAGGATCATGTTACGGCTAATACAGTCGCTACCAATAGCATTGGATGCGATTGACAATACGCTCTTCTTAACATCACAATCAGAGAATTGACTAAAGACAAAATGTGGATAGTTGGGAGCCGGAAAAGATGATAAATAGTTTAGTGTGCAGGTTTTTACAGTCCTATCAAAGTTGGACGAAGCTGAAAAGTGCTGATTAAGCAAGTTGAGGTCCAAGTCTTTAGGAATGGTATCTTGTCGTGATTTTCTAACCCCCATAGATTTAAGAAATTTCCATACTTTAGCTGGATCTCCATTTTGAGCAGATTTGTGAATATGCTGGCGTTGTGCATCCCTACACACCTTATTACAGTGATTCCTTATATTGATATATTTATCTCGATGGTGATCAGTATTTCTTATTTTCATCTTGGTCTTTGCTGTAACTTTCTTATGTAAGAGTACTTTTATGTCATCGGAAAGCCAAGGTGCTGGAAGATGTTTCAATCTGATAGGCCGTACAGGAGCATGTTTGTCGTAGATGTTAATAATTGTTTTCGTAAAAATATCAACTTTCTCATCAATGCTATCAGCGTTAAAGAGCGTTGTCCAGTCAATGCTGCTGGCATCCTCAAGAAGATTAACAAGGTTAATGCTACCAAAATTGCGTTGCAAGAGAATTTTTGGCTTTGCCTTAGGCGGCCGAATTTTGTATGAAAGGTAGATAAGATCATGATGAGAGAAAGCGTCGGCAGAACATTGTCCGTGTTTGGCAACGTGTTGAAAAGAAGAAACAAAAATAAGATCGAGAAGTGAAGGAGTAGAGTTAGGAAAGTTATGAGTAGCATTTAGTGGAAGGATGGATAAGTTATTAGATTCAATAAGAGAGACAAGGCGAGATGAGCGATAATCATTCTTCAAAAGACATGTATTGAAATCCCCCATGACTATGGTGTGACTGTAAGAAGTGAGAACCTTTTCCATGAGTTTTTCCAAAGAGGAGAAAAAATTTACTCTTAAAGATGGGCTATAATATACACCAAGTAAAACTTTCCGATGGTTAAGTTCAACTTTAATAAAAAGATGCTCGCCTGCGGTTGATGGGGGTGGCTGAGTTGACGTATCCACAATAGAAAAGGATATATTGGTACACAAATAAATGGCAACCCCGCCACCACCACCACACGCACGATCATTTCTAATTAGATTGAAGCCGGTGAGTGAGTATAGCGTAGATGGAAGACATGGCTTGAGCCATGATTCAGAAATGAGTATGGCGTGAATATTCTAACAGTCAAAAGATGCCAGCATATCTGCGAAATGGGCTGGAATACTCTGGGCATTTATATGAACCACATTGAAATTCTTGGGTACATCAGAAAACTGTGTTATTAAGGTATCTGCTAGGGAAGGTACACTTATGAAACTGTCACTATCACTGCAAGAGTAAAAACTTTCATTGTCACTACTACAATCCGACATAAATAATAATAATATAAACAAATATGAGCACTATACAATAAAATAATATATTATAAAATATTAAAAAACAAAAATACTAAGTATCAATTTTGGTTCACCCACCGGCAAGCTTTTACATAATCGCAAAGTAAAATAAAATAAAAAAACACAGAAACGAAACACATGAATCACACAAAAAAATAATAACTATAAAATGCATTAGTACATACTTCAAACAAAATTTCCCTAATTAAAAACTATAATGTTCAGTATAAATTTCACGGGGTTAGTAGAAACAAATCCCGTGTTAACAATTGTAATTAAGAACTATGGAACGCAACTATCGTTTGACAAGTGTTTTGACACTTACGTCCCTTATGTCACTTGGAAAATAATAAAATGTTGACTAACCTATGTACACTGATCGAATTGTTATTATATTGTGTGAATTTAATGGACGGTACAAAATGCAGAAGACAAATAAACAAGAAAAATGTATGAGCAAGGTGGAAAAAGCTGTTACTTTTTAGCAGCCGCTAACCGCTTAGTTTTCGACACGACCTTTGCTGGGGCAACTGGCGCAGGTTTTGATGCAGATGTGTCTTCCTGAGCGATATTATCTACATCAGATATAGACTGGATACGACGGCGCTTCTCATCACCGCCAACAACGTAAATATCGCAATTTTTGGTGAAACACCAAGCCACACCAATTTTCTGCCTCGCGTAACAGAAAATCCTATGACGCGTCGCCGTTAAAAACTCTGACATTGTGGTACCTGAGCCCTTGAGTTTAGTCTTCCCGAACCACAACTGGTCCCGTAGCGCCACATCATTTATTTTGAAGAGGATAGGTCGCGGCTTCTCAGATGCAGTGTTTCGGCCCATCCTATGGCAGCGCTTGATGTCAGATGAACTAAAATCGGCGATTTTCAATTGATCCTGCACTATGCTCACAATCACGGCAGGGATTTGCTCGTTCTTCTCTTCCTTAACACCATGAAGCAATAACATTTTACGGCGGCCTCTCATCTCTAGGCGATCTGCATCCCGCGCGAGAGCATTGACTTGTTGTTGTAAGCCATCAAAAAGTTGAAGAACTACATCCTGGAATGCTGTGAAGCGTCTAGCCAGTCCTGTCTTATCTGGGGTAACCTCAAGTTCAGCACGAAAGTCTGCCATCTGCTTCAATAGAACTTCCCTCAGATCTGTGATGGCCTTGATGGTGTCCATAGTGTAGATGATTATATTGTGCTTATAAACTGAAGATAATGCTTGTCTGGTAGGTGAATAATGTTATCTTACTTTTATAAACATTAAATACGTATAATCACTTATTGTATTAATTAAATTCCAATTTAAATATGCAGAGCAAAAATAAGCTGTGTGTCTCTCACAACTACCCACAAAACCGATAGTTACAGCCAACGACTCAACTTAATTCGACGTCAGTGGGTACACATTGATCTGTACAGCATCTTTTTGATCATAGTCATCATCATGCTAGCCAAAAGACAACACTGCTATATAAAGGCCACCCGCAAAGATTCTTTACAATACTTCCTAGTGAACCTCCGAACGTCGGTCCACCTTGTGGGAACCTGCTCGCGATGTACATTCCAGTTATTGCCTGCCATTCTATAAACTTTCGGCCCCAGTGGCAGCGTGCTATGTATTTCACCTACGATCAATTGTTTTTCCATTAGATTCTGTGGTTCATCTGTGAATTTCGAAACTTATAAATCGGTCTCGTTGGAACTTTTGAATTTAATGTATCTATAGTACAAAGTTAGTTGAACTATTTTTTTCTCTAATTCGTGATTGATGATGTCTGTAGTTTTTTTTTTTTTTTTTTTTATTTATTTATTATTTCACAAAAAAATAATTAAAATAGTTACACCTTTAGTCCCACAAAACCGTGCTTACGGTTTGACTGTGAGATCTAGTCTCCGTACATTAAACAATAATAATGTGTACCTATATCATACTACTAGATCATACCGGTTTTAACAATTCTCCAGGTAGTAATTCCTTAACTGAGTTAGTTGTTGTCTATATATTCTTGCAACTTATTTTTTTTATATGTTCGTTATGTGGATGGGCTTGTTAAAAACTTTGAGCTTCATATTGCAAGTTACCTTGTTATCTGTGTCGGACTAAACTGAAGTGACAAAAAATATGTGTCACTTTTATCTAAAAGTTAGAAAAGTTTGGTAATTAGATTGTTACACTTGTTTCGCACCGCGATCAAGTTTTTGTTCAAGTTTGGCGTGATCAAGTTTATACGAGTGATATCCATCGTCATCATCATGTCAGCTGAATGATGTCCACAGCTGGACAGGAGTCTGTCTGTGTTATTTTCCACTATTATCAGCATACCTTCCTTTTTATAATGAAATATTTATTATTATTATTCCAAATTATTTATTTCAAGTTCTTATTTTTTACATATTTATATCTATAAAATTGAATTAAAAAAGAAAACAATAATATATAAATAAATATGAAAAAAATAGAGGTCCTCCAGCGGCGAGGTTTGACGCCCTAGGCCGCCGGTGGTCAGGGCGACAGAGTAAGGAACCTTCTCACAATGCGTGCCGTTCCCATTATTGCCGCCTTTTGTATCCGACCCTTGACCCAGTGATCTAGCGAAAGCCTCTTAAGATGTTGGTCGAGGCTCTTCGCTATGAGACCGTTTACGGAGACGACTATCGGAACAATTATTGTTGAGTCCACATCCCACATGGCGGTAACCTCGTGAGCCAAATCTAAGTATTTTGACAACTTGTCAGTCTCGGCTCTTACGAGGTTATCGTCAAATGGGACAGTGATATCAACAATAAATGCCCGGCGCTCCAACCGGTCTACCAAAACGATATCAGGCTTATTGGCAACAATAGTCCTGTCTGTAATGATAGACCGGTCCCAGTAGAGCTTGGCACGACCGTTTTCGAGAACTATTATTATTATTATGTCAGCCGAAATATGTCGTACATCACAAAGGGGCACTTGTCCCAAGAATAGGGATATTCCGTTGTCACCACCCTTGGTAAACGGTTGACATTCACAGTATGGCAGTCATAGTTAACGGAGAGACGAGAGTTCTTCTCTGGTAATAAGATAAGATAAATACACTTTATTGTACACCATTAACAGAACACAATTTATGATACAGTTAATTATATTAAAAAGGTACAATTGGCGGTCTTATCGCTTACAGCGATCTCTTCCAGACAACTTTCATAATAATCTCTCGGATCAATTTCCAAGACCATATTGGATTCGTCCTGGCAGGCCTGGGGCCTGGCAGTTGATATAGTGGAAACATTAATGACTGTTACAATGAAAAGAAATTTAATATACATTTAAATTAGTTTTATGGTGTTGAATACATAATCGTTATCATTGCACTAAGTTTCCCGGCCTTAAATCATTAGGGACAATAATAATGATCGTATTCATTTGATAACAAAATTATTCATTTGTTAATAATTGTAACCATTTAAGTATGATAAGATTATGTATATTACGTTTAATTATAACACTATTAGTAATGAAGGATGATTCAATCTTATCAACAATATATGTAGGTAGATAAATAAAGCATTAAGTTTAGGCAATCGGCACACTACCCCGCATGATGCAGCGTAGTGCGTGAGTGCGTGTTCTAATGTTACTTGTTAGCAACGTTAGAACAGGCACTCACGCACTACGCTGCATCGTGCAGGGCAGTGTGCCAATCCCCTTAATGAGTTGGGGCAGCACCTTATTTACAAGACTAGATTCGAGCCTCTTTTAATCATCTACATAATATAAAAGATTGAATGATTATCATCATCATGTAAACCGAAAGACGTCCACTGCTAGACAAAGGACTCCCCAAAGATCTCCCCAGCTGTTGATCTTCCTCTCCTCTCCTCTCCTCTCCTCTCCTCTCCTCTCCTCTCCTCTCCTCTCCTCTCCTCTCCTCTCCTCTCCTCTCCTCTCCTCTCCTCTCCTCTCCTCTCCTCTCCTCTCCTCTCCTCTCCTCTCCTCTCCTCTCCTCTCCTCTCCTCTCCTCTCCTCTCCTCTCCTATCCTCTCCTCTCCTCTTCTCTTCTCTTCTCTTCTCTTCTCTTCTCTTCTCTTCTCTTCTCTTCTCTACTCTACTCTACTCCATTCTACTCTACGCAACTCTACTCTTTTCTTCTCTATTCTATTCTATTCTTCTCTACGCTGATATTGATTAAGCTTACTAAGTTTACTTCTTCTCTTCTCTTTTTTTGATTTGATCTCTTTGATTTGATTTGATTTGATTTGATTTGATTTGATCTCTTTGATTTGATTTGATTTGATTCGATTCGATTCGATTCGATTCGATTCGATTCGATTCGATTCGATTCGATTCGATTCGATTTGATTTGATTTAATTCGTTTTGTTTCGTTTCGTTTCATGTCATGTCATGTCATTTCATTTCATTTAATTGTATTTGGATGACCAACAGCACTTAACAACTTATTGAATATTAAACAGTAGGTCAATTATAAATTAAATTAATTTTCCCAGGATATTATATTATTATGGCATGTATTGAAATCTATATCTGTACTTTTTTCTAACAAAATATTTCAAAGTTATATCAAAAATACTGACTTGCACACTAATTATGCACACTAACTAAATCAAATTAAGTATACTGTTTAATCATATTTGCAGAACTGTTTAAATGAATGAATAACTATTATCAAAATAGTTATCTAACAATTCTATAGTTCAACAAACTAAATAAAACTTTTTCAAGGAAAACCATCACTTAATTTACTTTTAGGAACACCGTTTATTCTAAATAAAACCCAATTTAATCAGTCATCTTTATATAATTAAGTATACAAAAAAATAATCAAGTGCTTACGTAACATGCACTAAACACATGCACACTGTGTAACATAAACATAACTAAGTGTAGAAACAATAAGTAGAAGTTTAGGAACAATAATAGAACTTAAATTATAAAGATAATTATTATTACTACCTGTAATAATAATCATCTTTATATTTAAGTTCTATGAATGATTAGGGCTGGTCTTGCTTTACTAGGATGTCCGCGTTTACTACGTACTACTACGTTTAATGCCGATAGGAATGTTTTAGCCTGGGTACACATTAATACGAAAAACTTTATTTCAACAGTCACAAATACGAATTTCAAAATACCGACTTTCATAATTCCGAATGGTAGAAAATTCCGAATATTACAACTCCGACTTATCATTACTCCTTGTTTTATAATTCCTAAATTTCAATATTCCTAACGTTTATAATTACTATTCTCAAAATACCGAGTTTCAACAGATCAAATAACAAAAAGTCCGACTTAATGATAATTCGAAACATCAACAATACGAATAAAAATATTAATCCCCGGTCAATGATTCACCAACAACAGAGGGAATCTGGCAATCGGCGGCTGCATGCAACATGCAAGCTGGCAGGCATGCAACATGCAAGCAGGCATGAAACATGCATGCAGGCATGCAACATGCAAGCAGGCATGCAAGCAGGAATTCAGCAAGCAAGCAGGCATGCAACATGCAGCAAGCATTGTTTCTGTCACGGCCCCGGCGCTGTGGGGTTTGGGCGGCCCCACGCGAGCTTATCGTCGGAGATGGTTTTAACGCTCACCACCGCAGCTTCGGCTTGCTGGCCGGCTTGGCCGGCCAGCCTCAGCTACGGCGGCGGGCCTTCAAACCACCTACTCCTGCAGCTCGCGGACCGCCCCACCCCTCCGCGCCTACGCGGGCTTACATTACACTATAGGGGTAGGGCAAACAAGACTACGTGAAGTCGGTTTTGCAGCGATTTGTGTCTGTCACAAAATTAAAGAAATAAGTTACAAAAAAAGAAGGCGCAGTTTCGAACACCTTCGAACATCATATGAAAATCTTCTTTTCGTTCAGAAGTACAAGACCGTTTGCTTACTTCGTGTCGCTCGGTCTCCCTCACACTCGCGTTAGATGCTAAAGCGCGAGTGCGACGTTAGATGTACAGGCGCCAACAAGGTTTTCAGTAAAATAAAGAATCAAAATCTAAATAAAGTTAGGTTTAATATATTTTAGTTGCACTATTAGTCAATTTGTAGAGTTTCATTTGATAAAATAAACTTACTTTATAGTGGTACACCTTTAGTTAACAATTTTAGAAATTCTGTTGTAAGATTGTACAATTTAGAGTGCAAGTTAGTAATTTTGATAAACATTTCGAATTATAAATCGTATTTCCAATGTACAAATCACATTTTTGATGTGAATTTAATAAAAAAGACCATCTCGGTTTGTATGGTTTTTTTATTTTTTTATGTAGGTCATGTTTAGTTATTCAATTAATTTTTTTGCACAGCATTCATACTTCTGGTGTGCATTCAGTTAAATAGTGGAGTTACGTAGTGTGCTGAAAAACTATACACATGTGCATTTAAAAATATCCCTTTTATTATTATTATATTTTACCGCGTGAAAAATATTATAGCCGTCCATAGCGTAGCCGCGGATGGACTACTAGTGAATTTATAACCTTACTTTGTGTATATTTTGTGTTGCTGATAAACTACCTTTAGGGAGCGGGCGCGGGACAACGAGAAGCGAACTCCAGCGCTAATCTAAATGACAGTGATATGATTTTTCCGCCAAGTTATCCAAACAGAAAATAGAAATTTGTTGGAATTTATCAACATCGAAAGAAACAAACCCAAAATTTGTCTAAACAGAAATAAAGTTGGCCGCGCGAAGGTAACGTGGAGGATTTCATGGCTATGGCCATCTCAGCACCCTGATCGTTGTCTATGTCGTAGCTGCAAACTCAGGTCGATAAGCGGTGATTTCAAAGTGGCCCGCTGACTTTTCTACCGCCATAATATGCAACAATGACGGGTTTTCAGAAAGTAGATAGGCCTACGTGGTAAACTTAATTCAATGTAAGATAACATACGTAAGTAACTTAATTGGATGTATGGCGCAGCGTTTAAGACAGTTGCCTCGCCACTTCATGTCTCGGGCCCGATTTCCTCACCGAACAACTATTTGTGACCCACAAATAGATGTTCTTAGACTGGATGTACCTTGTCTTTGTGTAAATTAATTTTGCCAGTATTGATTTTAATATAAAGAATTTATCCACGAAAAGTCAAATAACTGAAAATGCAAGTGACAGATTTGACACAAAACGCAAATATAAGCTTAATAAGTACGACTGTACCCACAGGCAAAAAATAAGCAACTTTAGAATTTTTGAAACTTATGGCATCAAAATAGCCTAGAGCTATCTATCGGTCTATACGTTTTAACTAAGTGTCATAATTATGACTATCTTCGTTTAATTGACGGTCTGGTTGGGGTGATTGGTAGATACTTTGACGCCGGCAGGTGGGTTTGATTCTTCCCAGGACAGATATTTGTGTGCATGAACATATCTGTTTGTCTGGAGTCCATTGTTTGTCTGTACTATGTAACGTTAATATTATAAACGTCAAATCATATCGCAATCATCATTACAGCTGTAATAAGTTCACTGCTGGACAAGCCTCCCTCAAGAATCATCTTGGGAGGATATGCCATAATCACGCTTGGCAGGCGGGTTGTCAATCGCAGTAAGATGGTGATAGTACTCAGAAAGAAGCTGCTGCTCGTCCTCTGGTAGATACATAGATCTGATTCTGATATTTGTCGCCGTCACCACACAATGTCTTTTTCTAATTTTCAGTATTTTATATAAGAAAGGAGTAACAAAAACTCAGTTGTGGAAATGTACTATTTGTGCATAACGATAAAATCGACCACAATAAAATAAACATATTTTTCATTCACGACTGCACTTAATTCCGTCTTAAACTTGACCAATTTACTACGACGACTATTCTTATTTTAATGATCATACGCTCCGTTGTATGTACAACTATTAAACATTACTTGAGTGTCAACAAAAACACGCATTGAGACTACAAACTTCATCGAATGTGGGTGCGCAGTGCTTAAGTAACAAGTACCTACAATAAAATGATTTTATTATTATTAGCAGTTATATTGGTGTGCGTATTACTAGTGAACTGGATTCATTTGTATAAGGAAAGCAAGAGGTTTAACTTAAAAGGACCAGTCCCAATACCATTTTTTGGAAATGCTCATTTGTTTATTGTGAAATCTACCGGTAAGTAAATAATTGTACTATTCCTCGACTTTAAAGATCACATAAAGATCATCATATTATAAAGGTGAAAGTTTATAAGTGTGTGTGTGTTCTTCACGTCTAAACAGCTGGAGTGATTTAAAATGAATTTGGTATGGAGTTATAATTTATAAATTTTAACGCGGGTAAACTGCGGGACACAGCTAGTGAGATATATTTATTTGTTAAACATTAGTATACATACAGAAGCATTCAAGATGTACATTGTTTTGTTTATAAGCAGTGATCGGTTCTTCAGCCTTTGCGGCATACAAATCTTATTTTTAAGATAGGTATAACACAATTACACGTCTTTCTGTATTTCTTCTTTTTTAGACAACGCCCGTACTAGGGCAATTATTCTATGTGTCGCAGGGTACTTTATAAACATATGATTGACGGACACAATGTACATCCAGACTCAGAACAACTATTTATGGGTCACATAAATAGTTGTCCTGCGCGGGAATCGAACCCGGGACACTAAGTGGCGAGTCGACTGTCTTAACCGCTGCGCCACACGTGCAACTTAACAGTAACCTAACTTAATACTAAATAAAATTTACAATTAATTAGTAGTAGTAGTCAAGAATTCAGTAAAATATCTATAATAAACAATATGTACTATCTATATGTAATGCATTTGATCCAATGTAACCCATTAATGTTTGAGTGTACTCAATTGTTGGTGAGCCAAATAAATAAATAATAATAATAAATAATAAACCGTTAAAACAACTGGTAAGAAGCATTCTGGGGGGCTACCGGCTAAGTCGCCCAACATCGGGATAGTAATCGGCATTCAAATAAAAAAATATTAAAACTGACTTAAATCGTCCTTCCACTTGGACGGTCTCTCAGTATCTATCATTTAAATTATTAAATAAAATAAAATGATTAAATTGTGGTTAATCAATTATGTATGCGTTCAGAATTTAACTAGTGGACTAGGTTATCCGTAAATACATATATAAATATTTTAAATACTTATGTTAATTTACCTATTTATTCGTATTGTTTATATTGCTACAAGTCAGAATGGAATCCTAACCGAAGATTGCACTTATGTCGCGATGTCGGTCGGAATTCATATGCGTATATGAAATGAATTATCTCATATTTAAAATGGTGAAGATCAACCATATTGAATGCCTGAAAGTTCTCAAATAGTCAAAAGTCAAAGTCAAAATCATTTATTCCGTAAAAATTTTACATTTATGTGGAATCGTCATATTTTTTACCCTACCGTGCATGACGTGGCAGCTACTAAGAAACACTGCCAGAAAACTCAGTAGGAATCCTTTTTTAAAATAAAATATCATCATCATCATCATATCAGTTATAAGAATAATCTCATATTGCATACTACTCGTCTCCACAAAATAAGTAACTCTTTTATGGGGCAATGTATAAGATTCCAATGATATTAGAGAATTATCTACGAATAAGTTTAAAAGAATTATGAAAGCCAAATTGTGTAGCAGGGCATATTACTAAATTTCTGATTATTTAAGTGATAAAAGTGCTTGGGATTGAGTTGTTCTGAGTCAACACACATGATTGTAATTAATCTTAAGTATATTTTATTTGAAGACGTCTTCCAATGCATTGGAAGACGTCTTCAAGCTTCTGGACTGGAAAGGCTTTGGCATCAATGTCAATGGCGAGTACATCACTCACCTTCGATTTGCCGATGATATCGTAGTCATGGCTGAGACCATGGAAGACCTCGGTACAATGCTCGATGACCTCAGCAGAGTCTCTCAACAAGTGGGTCTGAAAATGAACATGGATAAGACGAAAATCATGTCAAACGTCCATGTTACACCCACTCAATTGAAAGTTGGTGACTCTGCACTCGAAGTTGTAGAGAACTATATTTACCTAGGACAGACCATCCAACTAGGTAGGTCCAACTTCGAGAAGGAGGTCAATCGTAGAATCCAACTCGGATGGGCAGCGTTCGGGAAGCTACGTAACATCTTCTCGTCCAAAATACCGCAGTGTCTCAAGTCGAAAGTCTTCGACCAGTGTGTGTTGCCAGTGATGACATACGGAACAGAGACGTGGTCGCTCACTATGGGCCTTATTAGAAGGCTCAAGGTCACCCAAAGAGCAATGGAGAGGGCTATGCTCGGAGTTTCCCTGCGGGATCGCATCAGAAATGTCGAAATCCGCAGGCGAACCAAAGTCAACGACATAGCCCGAAGAATTGCCAAGCTGAAGTGGCAGTGGGCAGGGCACATAGCTCGTAGAGCCGACGGCCGTTGGGGCAGAAAGGTTCTCGAATGGCGACCACGAACCGGAAGACGCAGCGTGGGCAGGCCCCCTACAAGATGGACCGATGATCTTGTGCGGGTCGCTGGAAATCGCTGGATGCGGATAGCGCAAGACCGGCAATTGTGGAGATCTTTGGGGACGCCTTTGTCCAGCCGTGGACGTCTTTCGGCTGATATGATGATAATGATGTTGATGAACTAAATTGTTTCCAATCACATGTGAATTGTGGTTGTCACTATTACAGTTTAACGTCCAACTCTGAACGGAACGAATGTAGTAGTTCTTAGCAAAACGGTTTGTTTAGATGTAATTAATCATTTTAACATGACTCACTTTTAGTGTATTTTGGCATTTATGTTTATAGTTTTTCATTAATATTCAGTGGCGTTATACAAAACATTTTTCTCACAATTTATTTCATGATACTTTAATTTGTGTATATATTACCAGGAACATTTGATGAGGTAGATTTTAGTATATTTTTGATATTTTGTCACAATATTAAACGAAACACACTTTTAAGTATGAAAAATGTATATAAAGTTACTATTTATTGTGCGAACGCTATTTGCCGACTCAAGTCGACTATGTTTTTGTTTCCCAATTTATAATTTGTTTGTGTACCGATTTTAATTTCTTTTTTTATCGGTGATAATCAAATGACTCCGAGTAAGTAATTATAATTAACTAGCAGCCCGGTACGTGCTTCGCTACGTATAAGGCATAGTAATAAAAAAAAGATTATAAAGCTCATTTATTCAAAGAATTTAATATTTTAAATTGCTAAAATATGTTGATTTTATACTTTTTCAGGACTTTTTTTTTAATTTTCTCTACGTACAAACCTTCCCTGGACTTCCACGAATAATTCAAGACGAAAATTATCCAAATCGGTAAAGGCGTTGTTGAGTTATAACATTACAACGAAAAGTGGCATTGATTTTTATATATATAGATTTGGGTCTATATTATAAGTAAAATTTAATTAATATAATAATTCCATAATAAATTATTCATATTATTAGATAGTCCGAAAATATTTAGTGAGGAGATAGATTTATCGAATGGGCAGTAGTTATCCAAATATCAGAGTTCACGTCGCCCTGTAGCCCTGTGAGATTGCTTATCGACTATTGTATAACGAGCACAACCGCGACTGACTGCTAAACGTGCCCTCCACTCTTCAAGCACGGAAACGCTCAGAAATTAAACCACTTTGGCAACTGAGAGATGTACTGTACTGACTAGAGAGTGATGAGAGCAACTGGCTAGCTAATAATTCAGTACCAAAAACGTTAATGTTAAATGGAACGATGTTAAATGTAACTACCCTCGGTGGTACTAAACACATATTGTAAACACATACATACATAGACTCACGCCTTTTTCCCAGAGGGGTAGGCAGAGACAACGGATTTCCATTTGTCATATCGTAAATGTCAACATTAAACAAAGAAAAGTACAATCTAGAAAGAATACATACAATAATGCATGCTATGGGGAGAAATATATAAAGTAAATATAATACCGTTATCTTAATAGTTGGTCATACTGGAGATTTTATTAATTCTTTTTGATAGTACTTTTGTAAATATAACTAGGAAGACAATGTATGTCAATGTCAATGTGCCCTTTTATGTGGTTTATACTTAAATATGAATAAAAATGTCGCTAAGATTAACAAAGAGATCAAGTTAGTGAAGGTTTTATATTTCTCTCGTTTTCTAAGTGACATGACATTATTTTTATACCTTGGTTATTTTCAAGTGTTTCCATCTTTTTGAGACTCAATTTTTTATTGTTTTTCTCTCGGGTTTGGATATAGCCTTGCAATTGATACAACAATTTATTCGATGAAATAAAGATACAACCATGCATTCATTTTAAATGTGTGAACCCTAACAATTAGAGATAGTTTCGGTGTTTCTTATATGCTTTGCAAAATTAAAATCCGAATAGAGATCATATCCACGTTGCCTTATGATCGTTTACTACATACATGCCCTACAAAAACGATAAATGCTAACAGAAGTAAAATAAATCTACAAAACATCTCTTATTTACTTAGTTACATCCGCCGCTTGCTTATAATTTATGTTTAAGTTATTTTCTGTAGTCGCAGGTCTCTAAAGTGACAGTTGATGTTTTAATATACAAACTGTTTGTATATATAGGCAGAATATAGATATCTACACTGAACCTAAAGTTACAATCGTAACTGTCTTTAAATCACTGTATGCACTGTAAAAAACGGATATAATTATTAGTTTGATCAAGCCAAATTTGTTGAATGTTCGTCTACTTTTGTTTTTTTTAATTGACTTTATATTTAATTGTTTCAGAATTCTTAAACCTCGTTGCAAAATTTGCATGTAAATATGGAGATGCATTCCGTGTGCAGCTATTCTCGGTACCTTACGTGGTTATATGTCACCCAAAGTATGTTGAGGTAAGTGAAACTATTTTAGGTTTTTATTTTTTTTATGGAGTCTTATACGTTCGGTCTATCATGGCACTACTGGGGTGTACCCGTAGTGCCATGATAGACCGATGTATAGCCCCGATAATACAAAGTTTAAACTATTATTTTAGTCAAATAAATACCGTGCTGTAAATAAAAAAGCAAAGTCTTAAAATTAACTCACTTCTAAACCGATAGGTGGCGTTACAGTCGTATTAGAAGTTATTTAATATATTTTTCGTTGTATCTGAGAGCTTTATTCTGTGCAATGTAATTATTGAAGATCTTAGGGTGACCTCTGGTAGTAAATACACTGTATACCATACTATAATAGTGTATTATTGATGATCACCCACTTATGTATCTAAAAGTTTGTTCAATTATTAAAAAGATAACAATGATAGTGTTAATAACTTCTAACATGATGAACTTTTATCTAAATATGCATTATTGATAATATATTGTATCTGTTTATTTGGTTATTATGAAGTCTGTAAGTTTGAGGCAGATAATTTCTTGAGTGGCGACACCAACCGGAGACGCGGCGTGGACAGGCCCCATAAAAGATGATCTTTTACGATCGCTGCTTAGTGCAATCTCACTCTCAGTATTCCAGAGATTATGTAAGATGTCCAATATTTACCACAGGGCTTACTATTTTTTTCTTGACATCCTTCAAAATCTTTGAATGGATCTGTGATGCTTTTCCCCTATCTATATACTCGCGAGAAGAGATTTGCCTTCTGTAATGCCACTCAATTCTTGGTATAGAGTCTATAAACGTTTTTAGATCTAAAATCAGTGTTTCATAAACAGTACTGCTGGCTGTTATGTTTTCTGTTATATTGTATACTTACATATATTGCTATTTCATAGTTTTACATTTATTATGAACAACAATAATTTAATGTTCAAGGAAATCGCATCAAGTTCAGAGTTAATTACGAAAGGCGAAGTATACCGGTTTTTGACTAGCTGGCTTGGTCAAGGCCTGCTCACTGCTACAGGTAAATATCGCTATTAATTTATATGGGTATAGTTATAATAATAACAATGCATTTTTAATTTTTTTATGTAATGGGATGACTTTTTATGCACAACTATAAAAACAAGAAGTACCTGCGATTCTAATTGACGCACCAAGAAGGTTTATTTAGAGGTAGGAACTTGTGTATATGTACATACATATATTAAGTTGTTTAATACCTACACTTTGTTTTTTATCATGTGACTACAAATTTTTGGTTTACGGACTTTCATTTTACGTCGCCACAATTGGAAGTGTCAATGAATACGTTGATTTGGAAGTTTGATTTTCACAGAGCGCCAAATGACAGTTTTTTTTTATAATCAAAAATCTTACACAGACATAGCTTTGTTAGGCGGTCTACTTTTTAATAGTTTAAAATAATACCTAACTAAATAACTTTAAACTAAATAAAATGTATGCACATTCGTGAATCTTGCATTATAAAGTCAAAGTAATTTATTTGTTAAACATAGGTAAAATGGTACATGGTATAAAAATGGTGTTGTATCACTATGTTTTGCCTTGCAAGGCGTACAAATTATACAGAGCTAGCAAAATAATAACATAATAAATATTAAATTTAATAAATAGGGTAGAGTAATAAGTAGATCGAAAATTTCTTATTTTATGTTTTTGTCATCCAAATACTCATTGATAGTGTAGTAAGCCTTATCAATTAAAAAATTCTTAAGTTGCAATTTAAAATGGTTTATGTTACTAATGTTTTTTAAATTTTTTGGTAATTTATTGAAAATTATTGGACCCATGCCGAGACAACTCTTCGAAAAAAGTGCAGTATTATGTCTTTTTAACTTTAGTGTGCTTTGGTGACGTCTATTATACCCTCTTTGGTCCTTCGTTCGTATTTGTAATTTATCCTTATTCGCTATATGTGGCTTCATGTATCAACGCTGCACAAAACATATTCCGAAACCGATGCTTTCAGGCATCTTCCCATTAGTCAACATCCAAATCAAAATGCCATCCCAAATACGGTGTCTTCTGGCGCATGTAATTTGATTCTTGTATTTAGCTTAGATATTTGAGCCCTCGCCTTCCTATGCCATCTGGTGAAGCAGGGAAAGTTTCCATGGCTAACTGTTAACGTCATGATAAAATGTCGTACACCGTACACATAACTATTCAGCGTAATTAACATAAAAAATAGTGTTACTTGAACGTGGATTAAGATTGGCGGCAGTAGGGACTAGTACCTCGGCTTAGACATCGATACTTATGGAGAACACATATTACAGCTTTATGAGATAAACTAAGGCATACTGGAGAAGACCTACCGTCACCTTTACAATTTATTGGATGGATCTACCTTTTTGGTCCCGGGTATGACCTTAAACTGCCTCTATCGGATCTAGAATCGAATGATTCATCAGAGGCCTACGATAGCAGGAGAGATGAGCCTCTAAGCAATGGCCTGCACCTCATCTAGGAGATGGAAAACTCTGATCACAAACCCGGAACGGGGTCGCCGTTAGGCGCGAGTAGGGTCCAACCCGAAATACGCGGCAGACTTCTACAGCTGACCTAGCTCCACACGTATTGGCTTGCCTTTCCTGTGGGCTCAGCTAGTGAGGCCTATAAAGGAATGCAGGTCTTGGGAAACCCTGCGCTTCCTTTACTCCGTCCCAGGCGGTGTATTGGTGTCAACCTTTTTCGTAGTCAAGACGTATGCACTGCTTTCGGTTAATTAACAGCCATTAGTGATATTTTTCGGGCATAGTTAATTAGCTTATACTCGCTACCTTTATTTCTTGTATGTTAAGCAATTGGCCCATTGGTTATTAAACAATTATGATAAAATAATAAATAATAGGGAAAGCTTTCTAAATTCAATTAAATTCGTAACAATTATAGTGTTAATTATAATAATATTTAAATAATGTTATGGTAAGACGTTACTTGTACGGATACACTGGCTTCCTTTCACATTTTATAATGGGCAGAGGGCATGCCTACGCAGACATCCCCAAAAAGTGTCTGCGGGTGGGATTGTCGAACTTACACCAAACTACCTGCCGTGAACTTCTCTTGGCACCTGATGCTCCAGAAACGTTCCCCTCATTATCATCATCATCATCTTGACCCACCAATACGCCAGTGGGTCTGGTTTCCGCACTTAGACCCGATGTGGACCATTGTTCGTAAGCCACGGTGGTCTTTACTCCATCCAGCCCACCTCCTTCCAGAAGCATATTAGGTCTCCCAAACTTCTCCGTTCTCCGGAAGAGTTCTTGGTGAACCCAAGTTTTCTCTCCGGATTTTCACGATGCCTGTGCACTCGGGGAGCACATGCGCGACCGTTTCGTCAGCGTCCATGCACGCTCTGCACAGAGGGCTGTCAGTTATGCCAATAGTGTGAAAGTGTTTGTTGAGTGAGCAGTGTCCAGTGATGGTCCCCACCACAACTCGTAGGCTTTTCCTGTCAAGCCGTAGTAGACGCCACTTCAGCTTACCATCCAGGCATGGCATTGCTTCTTTGGATTGTCTTCAGCCCGATGCTGAAGACCACCAGATCTCGGACTGTGTGTGTGTGTTTTTGTAACCATCTACGTATTTGAGTGAAGGGTATGGGCACAGTTGGTTCCGGTCCAATGGCCGCTGTGTTTGAGCCTCTCCTGGCTAGCTCGTCAGCTGCATCATTGTCCAGTGACCCGCTGTGTCCTTTGATCCATTGTGTTGTTGTAGTGTCCCGCAACATGTTCCAGTGCGTTATGGCATTCCAGTATTAATCCTGAGGCAAAGTGGTATCTTTCCAAGGATTGGAGTACTGATGCGCTGTCAGAGAGTATGCGTATGCAAGTGTTTGTGATTTTTCTGGCCTTAATTGCATGTGCTGCAAGGATGATGCCAACACACTCAGCCTGGTATACAGTATTGAGCGTACCTAGGGGCCTTGATATTTTGATGTTCAGATCATTTGAGAAAACTCCCCCTCCTGTTCCGGAGTCGGTTTTTGACCCATCAGTGTAGATTCTTATCTCCGTTGGGTTCGGATGGTCACACTGTTCTTCTGTGAGTTGTATATTGTAGTGCTTCTGGAAATGGTGTGTTTTTAAGATTTTATCACTAGGTGATGCCATCATGGGTTGCCGTTTGATCGCGTCTTCGTGAATACGAGTATGCTCTATTCTAGGGTCATTGTTTAGGGTGTCGTTCATGCTGAGTCTAAAGATTGCTATGGTTGCATCCTCCTGCACAGTAAGATGTAGGGGTGGCAGTCCCAGCATTGCTTGTAGAGCGGCGGTGGGTGTTGTTCTCATGCTGCCAGTGATTACTACACATGCCAGTCGCTGCAGCTTTTCTAGTTCTTTTTTATTTGAGCTCAGGTTGGTCCTGGGCCACCAGACCAGCGAGCCGTATGTGACGAGTGGTCTAATAACAGAGGTGTATAGCCAGTAGGTGACCTTAGGGCTAATGCCCCAGTTTTTTCCAAGCAGTTGCTTACACTGCCACATTGATATGCTGGCTTTGGTGGTCAAGTATTCAGTGTGTTTTGCCCAGTTCAGTTGCTTGTCCAAATATATGCCCAGATATTTGGTTTCAGTTGAAAGGGTCAGGGTTGTGCCGACAAATGTAGGTTACTGAAGTGTTGCCAGTTCCTTTTTTTTGTGAAGAGTATTAATTGTGTTTTTGTGGGGTTTACCGATAGTTGGTATTCCGTGCACCATTGCTCTACTATTTTTAGGGCTTGGCGCATGAGATTGCATAAGGTGTTTTCATGATTTCCGTTTATTATTATGGTGATATCGTCAGCATAGCCAACGGTAAAGTAGTCTTTATTGTTTAGTCGTTCGATCAGTTCATTTGCAACAAGGTTCCACAGAAATGGCGATAGAACACCACCTTGCGGACATCCCTTTGCCACAATGGCCCTTGTGGTGTCGTTCACTGTAACTTGTGCAGCCCTCAAACTGAGCATGTTATTAATCCAGCCAGTTAGGGTTTAGTTGACGCCGTGTTTCTCGAGGGCCATGCTGATACTGTGGAAGATGGTTTTGTCAAAAGCGCCTTCAATGTCCAGGAAGGCAGCTAGAGAGGAACCTTTGTGATCCACTGCACATTCGATCTTAGCGACTACGCTGTACAGAGCAGATTCTGTGGATTTGCCTGTAGAGTAAGCGTGCTGTTGTTTGTGGAGTGGTTTTACTCGGAGAGCTCCGTCCCGAATGTACCTGTCACAGAGCCTCTCAAGGGTATTCAGTAGGAAATATGTCAGACTTATGGGTCTGTATGCTTTCGGTTCTGTGTAGTCAGTTTTTCCGGGTTTCGGTATAAAGATAACTTTTACCTCGCGCCATGCCAGCGGCACATATTTGTGCGCTATGCAGGTTCGGTAGATCTTTACTAACCATGGTAAAAGGTGGTCCATCCCCCATTGCAGCAGGGCCGGGAGTATGCCATCTAGGCCTGCCGACTTATATGGTTGGAAGGTTCTAATTGCCCATCTTATCCTTTCCTCTGTTACTATGCTCCGGGAGTTGGACCAGTCTTGGTCGGTTGGTGCCAATATTGATTCATCCATCCATGATCTGTTCTCTGAGAGTTTGCAGTCTGGAAAGTGTGTTTCTAAAAGTACCTTGCTAGTTTCGTAGTCTGTTGATGTGTATGTGCGGTCTGGCTTTTTCAACGTGCTAAGGTTACGATCTTTATCAGTTGATAGGATCTTCCTTACACGTGCTGCCTCATCATTTGATTCTATGTTGTCACAGAATTAGCGCCAGGCTGTTCTTCTGGCCCTTCTGATTTCCTTTTTGAAGGTGTGTTATGTTGTTTTGTATGTCTCCCAGTCTTCTGGGAATCTTGAGTTTTTGGCTCTGTTAAATTGTTTGCGCAGTGTTTTCCTAAGTTCGCTAAGTTC
This sequence comes from Pseudoips prasinana, assembly GCA_951640165.1. Lineage (NCBI taxonomy): Eukaryota > Metazoa > Arthropoda > Insecta > Lepidoptera > Nolidae > Pseudoips > Pseudoips prasinana. Next base: position 16,810,758 of record OX621239.1, read on the forward strand.
GGCATTCCACCAGGAGCTTCCCTTGCTCCTGTTGGATGGAACCCTTAGTTTGCAGCAAGCGTCGTTTGCTTCAATTATGTAATTTGATAGTTTTGTTACAGTGTCTTCAAGATGTTTGTTATGTTTGTGGGTATTTTATGCTTAGCTAATAGTGTAGCTAGAAGTTTTTTGTATCTGGGAACGTTGGTTCGTCGCGGATTTCGCTTTGGTTCGGGTTTTTTTGGAGTGGTTAAGAGTATAAATCGAATCCGCCTGTGGTCGGAGCAAGAAGGTTCATCTGATACGTGCCAGTTAGATATGAGGTTCGTCGCACCTAATGTGGCCAGCGTTAGGTCTATGATGCTTTGTCCACGGACTGTAACCCATGTGGGTACCGAGCCGCGATTTATAATGTTAAGATTAGTAGAGAATAAGTATGTGCATAGTACCTCTCCTCTAGGGTTTGGCTTGTCGCAGCCCCAAAGTGGGTGGTGAGCATTTGAGTCTGTGCAGATGATTAGATCCAGATTTGTGCCCTTACAGTGATTTACCAGGTCAGCCATCTCTCTTGGTGGACAAACCTCGTCGTCGCCTGGCAAGTATATTGAGGCCAGTACGATGTCCGGGGCCTCGTTTTGTGTCTGGAGCCTGATAGCTGTTAAATCTCTGGAACAGAATTGGGTGAGTATATGTATATGTAGACACAGGTTCTTGGTTTTCCAGTGCCATGTGTGTCTAGGATCAGCTTACATCCGATATTACTGAGGCCGCATATTCTGTTGTTTCTGACCCACGGCTCCTGGATCAGTGCGACCGTATTTGGTTTTGTCTCCAGCGCCCTGCGCAGGCTAACCGTGGCAGTCTGGCTATGCTGGAGATTTGTTTATATTATTGCTAGGGGGGGGGGGGGCGAGGGTGGCGGCGGCTGGGTGAAGTTAGGGCGAGACGGGTCCATCGGATATCCTGTCTCCCTCCCCCATCCTGTGTTCGCCTTCATCCGGTGAAGATGCGAGCAGTTGCTCGGTCCACCCAGGTGACTCGGGTGGTACACTATCAGCCATCGCGGCCCTCGCCATCTCCTCCTCTAGTTGTGTCATGTCGTCAGTCGTGGATGGGTCTGTCTGTGTCTGTGTCGGTGTCGGTGTTTGGTCTGTCGGGTCAGTGGTATGAGTTCGGGTGTCTGAGGGTTGGGTCTTGGGGTAGAAGCGGACGTATATCGAACCTAATAGGTACGCTACTCGTCGCTCCCGCGCCAAGACCTTTTCGGCCTCATCCGGTGGGATACCCAGGGTCAAATAAGTCCCGTAGTTGTCACCACCGACTGCTGTCGCCCTGTACAAGGTCCACCTACCTATGTCGTACCAGGTGTTCTGACGTTTCAGAACGCTCTGTAGCCACGCTATATCTCCATTGTACCAGGGTACGAAGAGCGCGGCTCGGACACGGGTAGGTATGTCGGCCTGTTTCATCACGGTCAGTGTCAGATCAGTGTGCGGCATCGTAATCTTGGGAACATTCAGAGTCAACCAGGTCAAGGCATCTCAGTCCTCGCACCACATCTGCACGGTGCCATCCGCTATCCGAGGATATCCGCGGAAGGCCGGGAGTGGGCTAGTGGGGTCAGTGTCCATGACGAGGTTTTCCAAAGTCTTCTGTACGTGAGTCGCTTCTTCAGTGGTCATGTCTCTGGAAGGAGAAGAGAAGCAGATAGCTACGGTCAGCTCCGCCGGTATGTCCTTTGTAGCCAGCGCGTAGGTTCTCCGCTCCCCTTGAGCGGATTGGATCCTCACGCGTTTGGGGCCTCCCTGTAGGCCACTCGGTGAAGCCGAGTCGTCCGGGCGCACTCTCTTCACCGCACCCATGCCACTCGTGCTTGGTTGCGGGTCAGAGGTGCTTGACAGAATTTCTGTCAAGGCCGCATTGCGTGAGACTCCAGCCCGCTTCCCTCTCTTCCTGTTTCGGGGCCTGTCTTTTGGTCTTGTCGTGTCGTCTCGGGTCTGATCCGCGGGTCCGCTGGGTTTAGTGGTGGGCTTTTTTGGAATCGAGGTTACCCCTCCTCTGGACCGACGTGGAAAAGGGATAAGGAGGGAGGGAGTTTGGAAAAATTTGGGAGCATGGGAGGTCGGGTTTGGGTATCCCTAGGCCTGGGATTTGGCTTGCGGGCTTCTCCTGTCCGGGACCCTTTGAAAAAATGGGCACCCTGGATACAGGACCGACTTCAGGTTGGTCCCGCAGTCAGGGCTAGGCTATCCGCAACCTGCCATCCCGCCCGGTCGCATGAGAAGAAATGCGTTGACGGTCCGTGCCACCCCAGGCAGTAAGCTTCGGGTGGCACGAACAGTCATCCGGGATATAACGAACGAACGTTCCCCTTTTGTGCCATGTTCTAGATTCTAGATGGTCGGGACACGTACGTCCCGACCATCTAGAATGTAGAACATCGTACCCTGGGAGGGGTCTGGATTGCCCTCCCATTTTACCGACTTCTACCAGCCCGGAGCAGTGACTGCGCCAACAAATTAGTTCAAGAACGGGTGGTGCTGTAGCGGATAGCCTCGAGCGGTGGAAATGTGCTTCCATAGGTAAGGGTTACATGCTTCTTCTATTTGGGGTGGTAACAATAGACTCTTGGGACCCAAAACCACAGAGGTTTTTCAGGGAGTTGTCTCGACGCCTTTTTGAATGTTCAAGTGATTAAAAAGATGTGTCTTAGATTATGAGAGCCTTACAAAGAGGTAACGTCGCTAGTTTTTTGAGCACCTTACTCACAAACGGCGACGTGAAGGCATTTTTTATTAGGCTAAAGCCTAATAAAAAATGATTTTATTAGGCTAAAGCCTAATAAGAAATATTTTTTAGTTTTATAGCTATAGTATTGGTTTATATGTTTGATGATGGATTGATGTAATTTAATTTTGAATTATTTATTTTTCAGGCCAAAGATGGAAGTCCCATCGCAAATTTCTCACATCCGCATTCCATTTCAATATATTACAGAATTTTCTGCCTGTATTTTGTAAAAACCAGCGTATATTGACACAAAAACTACGGAAAATGTCTGATGGGCGGAATATCGATTTGTTCCCTATTGTTGCATTGACCGCATTGGATAATGTAACAGGTAATATTCTTATATTAGCTGTGCCTCGCGGTTTTGCCCGCCTTAAACTTTATAAATTTCAGCCTATGTGTAAATCCAGGGTATCGGCTAACTCCATACCAAATTTTATTAAAATCGCTCCAGCCGTTTAGATGTGAAGAAGTAACAAACAAACACACTCACAAACTTTCGCCTTTATAATCTTAGTATGATTCTTTTAACTAATATTTAACACAAAAAAAAGTTGACACAATTCATTTAAGGGGGTATTTATTTAAGGACCTGAATTCGCCACACAGCTATATTGCTTACATATTTAAATGTTTCATATGATGCTAGCGAAGTAAGGGAGGATAGAACGGGGGATAGATAAAAAGTACAATTGACTAATTTAATTTACGATTATTATTACTTAATTATAATAGTTCGTTTCGGATTCTTTTCCGGATATCGATGAGTACTATCCACATATTTAATAATAATAATATCCTGAGACATTATTCACACGCGGCAATCTGATCCCAAACTAAGCAGAGGTTGTACTATGGAAACCAAATAACTGATAATTACATATTATACTACTTTTCTTTTGTAAATACATACTTATATAGACAATTACACCCAGACTCAGGACAAACAGATATGGTAATGCACATAAATATCTGTCCTGGTTAGAAATCGAATCAAAGGTAATAGAAATTAATTTCTCAGTAAATTTCTTGTTTCAGAATCTATAATGGGAGTTGGTATAAATGCACAGAACGACAGCGAATCTGAATATGTTAAATATATTGATACGTAAGTATAATCTTCTAAAGATACTTTACTTACTTAATTATTAATCCTAAGGGCTTTTTAGTCGGGACTAGTCCCTCCTTCTTACCCACCACTGCAACTCCTGTTAGCCAGGATCAACAGTGGCACATAATGAAATGACACTGAGTGGTGAGGCTCAGGCACGTCCCGAGGAATCGTTTTAAATGTCTTGGATTCCGCGACGAATTTAATCAGAAAGAAAAAAAGGAGGAGCTAGAAAATGAATCTATGGAGGGAAGTGGAAATCCACTTCCCTCCTGAGCAAAGTGGGAGACAGAATGATATGTAATAAAGATGCCATAGCTTCATAAAACGTGAGAATTGCAACTAGAGAAGCCGGCTACAAAAGCACAGAGGATCAAATATATAGGATACCTAAGGGCTTATATAAGAAACAAGATCTTTTGCTGGCTCTCAATTCCTATTTTAGCATCAAAGTGTTAATAATTTCACTGTTTTGCAACCTTATTCCAGTAGCCATGCTGTTACAAAATGGCAGCGGCAATTAAATGCCTGCATCGCGGCATCGTGAGGTTATTTTTGTACAATTATACCTACAAAGCATATCCAGACTCCGAGGAACAAAATTTATTGGTTATACTTGCAAATATTATTAAAAACTACCATCTAAATACCTATTTATTTTTAAAGTGTGGCTGAACACAAAATGCATGGGCTCCCAGATAGTATCAAAGCGATTATGTTAATTCCTGCGGTAATTGAGTCAATAGCGATAATGATTTAATATCATTCACTGGCTCGGAGTGTACCTCCACGATCGAATAAAAAAAATCGAAATCCGCAGGCGAACCAAAGTAGCCGACATAGCCCAAAAGAATTGCCAAACTGAAGTGGCAGTGGGCAGGGCACATAGCTCGTAGAACCGACGGCCAATGGGGCAGAAATGTTCTCGAGTGGCGACCATGAACTGGAACACGCAGCGTGGGCAGGCCCCCTACAAGGTGCACCGACGATCTCGTGCGGGCCACGGAAAGCCGCTGTTTGCGGGCAGTGCAGGACTGGCTGTTGTGGAAAGTCTTGGGGGAGTCCTTTATCCAGCAGTGGACGTCTTTCGGCTGATATGATGATGATGATGATGATCATTCACCGACCATCAATAGGCATTAAATAGAAAATTTTATTAGCTAAGTTAGCCTCAGTACTTAAATTGGAATATTACCTAATATACTCTATAATACATTAACAAACTTTCTTAAATGCTTTTTTCCCATTTTATTCTCACTAAACGGCTAACGTTCCCAATTTATTTTTGTAATTGGAATTGGGTTTTTAAATGTTCTACTAAAAACAAGTTCTAACTTTTATTAGAAAAAAAATTGTACAAAAATGAACTCCTATAATGCTTAAGGGAGGCATTTTAAGATATAATTGTTTTTTTTTTTAATTTTAAAATAGATATGTTTATATAGAAAGTGTAGGTGTACTCCTACTTAATATTTGATACCCACTTTCACTGTTTCTTTTAATCTTTCTCCTTTTACTGAACTTGTTTCATACAACTCTTGTCCATCCTAAGCTTGTCTGTAAGAAATCGCAGCTAGCGATAAGACCGCCTTTTGTACATTATTATGCTATTATTTATGTTCTAATTTTGTAATTCAAGTGGTGTACAATAAAGAGTATTGTATTGTATGTCTATTCATGTTTTAATCCTCTAAAAATTCTAGGTTATCAAGCATAATCTCGATGCGAATGCAAATACCTCTTCTCAGCGAGGATGCTGTATTCAACCTGCTCCCTTACAAGACCATGCAGGATAAAGCTCTCAAGTGTGTACACGCACATACTAAAAAAGTGATAGATGCCAGACGAGACGAGCTCAACAAAGCCAATATTACAAAATTAGATGCTGGAAATGATATAGGTGAGTTTCCTCTGAAGATTTTAACCAATCAGCTTAAATTTAATAGTACAGACGCCAGCACATCAATCTGTCAAATTTCGCCAATTGGAAGTGAACCTTATGCTTTTGAGATAAAGTTGAAAATCTATAAAATTAATTTGACAGGATGGGGTAGCTGGATGTGCTGGCGTCTGTACCATCACCAATTGAGTATCATTACAAAATAAAAATTTACAGCCGTTAAGAATACCATGACTCATTTTTGTACAGACGCCAGCACAACCAGCTACCCCAATCTGTCAAATTTCTTTAATAGATTTTCAACTTTATCACATAAGAGTTCAGTTTCAATTGGGAAAATTTGACAGATTGGGGTAGCTTGATGTGCTGGTGTCTGTACTATCAAGGCGTAAATTGGAAATGTTTGATAAGAAAGAAAGATGAGCTGTATGGCTTCTGCCATAGAATATTGCCACCCCATCTCGTCCCGTGGGAGCGTAGAAGTCGACCCTAGGGAATATCTACCAGAGAAAGGGCAGCATACATCAAACTGTGATCGCCAACCCGTCTGCCTAGTGTGGCGATTATGGCATATCCCTCATAAGGATGGGCACAACTCAATCATGATAATAAAAAACCGGCCAAGTGCAAGTCGGACTCGCACATGAAGGGTTCCGTAGCAGAAAGTATTTCAGTTGATTAAATGAAAGCAAATTGCGGTTTATGGCGTATTAAAAAAAAACTACTTGCTAGATCTCGTTCCAAACAATTTTCGTTGTTAGTTTCCACGATAATGTAGTTTTATCATTCTCTTATTTTAGAAGTTACAGGGGGGGACACTCATTTTACCACTTTGGAAGTGTCTCTCGCGCAAACTATTCAGTTTAGAAAAAAATGGTATTAGAAACCAAAAATATGATTTTTGAAGACCTATCCATAGATACCCCACATGTATGGGTACGATGAAAAAAGATTTTTTAAGTTCTGTTCTTTTTCTATTTTTGTGTACTTACCAAGTTTCAGCAGTACAGCTCTTATAGTTTCGGAAAAAAGTGGCTGTGACATACGGACGGACAGACAGGGTTCCGTTTTTTGCCATTTGGCTACGAAACCCTAAAAAACAAAGTAATATGGGGTAATTAACTTAGTAGCTAAGTTGTAATAGTTTACAACTTAGCTAAGGATGATAGACGTGTTGGTCGATAGTCATTATCTTAATGGCTATCATTATTTGGATTGACTTGCGTTATGGCAATGCAATACATATCGTCTACGATGTCGATAATTATTATAATTTACTAGTTGTTCCCCGCGGTTTTACCCGCGTTAAACTTTATAAATTATAGCCTGTGTGTTAATCCAGGCTGTCATCTAAGTCCATGCCAAATTTTATTAAAATCGCTCCAGCTGTTTAGACGTGAAGAAGTAACAAACGTACACACTCCCACACTCACAAACATTCGCCTTTAAAATATTAGTGTGATATTCTCAACATTATATAATTTTAGTGAATATGTTTTATACTATAAAAAAAAATACTTAGATATTCACTTTTATTAACAGTGAGTTTTATTGTAAGGTATAAAAAACAAGCACGCCTTTTTGGATCTATTGCTACTATCCGATATAGACGGCCAAAAGATAAACGAGGAAAGTGTCCAAGAAGAAGTTGATACATTCATGTTCGAGGTGAGAATTTATAATACTAAAATACTAAACAACTAAATGATATGTAATTCATCTCATAGCTAAAGTACAATGTCATCTGATGGATAGATGACATTGTAGCTTACTGATACAAAGTATTTTATGGAATTTTTTGATGCATATACTGTTCGGCCGAAGTAACTAAGTAAGTAATCTTTATTTCGCTCAAAATATAGTACAGACAAGATTTTATAGTCTTCAGAATGACAGTTACACATATTTTGTCAACAATGACATGCGAAGGCTGTTAACTACTATGAACTCTCCTGTTGTAAGCTCGTCATCCTCCCATTGTGTGTTATTGCTTGCTTGTGATTTCGATGTGGGTAAGACCGTTTCGTTCCCGATAATATGGCGAGGGAGGCGATGGCTGGCCCACAAGTCATACCGTTGGATGCACCCATCGTTAGTTCGTCTTGCAACAGGTTATTCTAATTGCTTGCTTGCAAATTGAACGTTAGTTGTTTATTATCTTACAATTATTTTAAAGAACTAGATGACAACAGTTTTGTGCTTGCATTAACCCATATACTAACCAATCACGATATAAAATAAAAGATATCAAAAGAAAACAACGTCAATCACAAGAAAGCAACCTCGAAGTTTCTTTCAGGCTTTCTCCTCCGGGTTGTCCACCTAGGCAGCTTGAGAAAGCCGCAGGTCAGCAAGTCCTCGCCGGCGAGGTTCGCGTTGGCCCCTTAAAACCTGATCGGTAATCCCGTGCCCGTAGACCATGCCAGTCAAACTCTCTTTTAAATATGTCTGAATTATGTCTTTTTACTTCAGAGGCCCGAACCCCATAAGGGTGCCCTCAGGAATTTGTCGCTTGAGCTGAACTACCGGTTGAGAGCCTTCTGCGCTAACCAACTGTTGGATGTCTTCAATTTTTAAATGTTATTATAATAGTATTAAATTTAACAATAGTAGTTAAGCAACAAACAGACTGTACGGTCTGTTTTATCACTTAGTTTTTTTCGACGTACGTCAACGGACGGACTTTGTTCAAATATTGTATTTGACTATATGTAGCTGTACTGAATCGTGAGCATGACAAACACAAGTGTATGTTATTACCCAAGTGCTGAATAAATTTCATTATTTCATGGAACCACAGCTATAATTAGTTTTCACATTGATTATCAGAGCTATAATTTGTTTTAATATTTGGATAATCCTATTGCTTGCGATGAAATAGGTACCTTTCTATAATTTCTTATATTCTGTAGTAGCAATATTCTATCTATAGTGTATCTCTGGCACATTTTCTTTCACCATCATTTTACAGCGCTATCATTACATATTTATGGATTCCATTTAATATTTTTGACAAGATTGAAATGTTAACATTTAAATTTTAACATAATAACGCTGAAACTATACGTTAAAATTCTAATTCGTTTATTGCTTGTTGCAGGTGATTTGTTACTATGCATTTGCATTATTGCGCATGATAACAAAACACCTCACCATCTCAGGTCTCTATTAGTACCGCTGTAACGTACCCTGAAGTGTATATATTATAATATTTGACTAAAAGTCGTAATATCTAATTACCTAACTTCAGACACCCATATAGTAGGTACTTACCAATTTTTAATAAAAATGATGAAAACGGCAAATATTTGGTGTATATTTAATATAATTCGGCAGTTTGTTACATATTTTTTATCCCGATTGCAAATACACTTCTTTGAAACTGTGTAATTTTACGTTTTATACTACACAGTATATTTTTATGTCTCGGGTTTTTAGACATTTATAATCTCGAATATTTATTTTTAAATAATACATATCTTTTAATAAAATACATATCTTCGGACAACTAACACATTCGCCATCTGATCCCAAACTAGGCAAAGCCTGTACTACCAGACAACTGATAAACAATATGTTTACGTGTGGCACAATGGCTAAGACAGTCGCCTCGCCGCTTCGTGTCGGGGTTCGAGTCCCGCGCCGGGTATCTATTTGTGTGGCCCATAAATGGTTGTTCTGAGTCTGGTTGTAATTTCTGTGCGACTATTATATGTTTGTAAAGTGCCCCGCAACACAGGGATTCCCTAGAACTTACGGGCGTTGTCTTTTAAAAATTAAAAATATATTTCTTAATAGATACATATTATAGACCAAGACACAGAACAAATTATCGTGTTCATCACACAAAGATTTGTCCCGGGTGGGAATCGAACGCACGACCTCTGGCTTAGCAGTCAGGGTCACTAACCACTAACAGGCCCGTTGTCATTAATATTTTTTAATATAAGTAATTGACTATATGTACTTTACTACATCGTTGTGAAGTTAAGGAGATGCATTGTATATGAGCGATAGGGAAATTAATGCGGATCACCCTTTCCGACGTATCAATTAAAGTTTCATACATAACATTTTAAGTGCTTAAAACTTAGCGAACGTTATTTAATTTTTTTGAATACTTACGACCCACCTTGGGTGTGAAAATGTACATTTCCACATATTTTACCGTTTAATACATTCGTGTGACCAGAATCGTGCATCCCGACACATCTTATAACCACACTTTACAATTGATTTTATTCAATATTATTATTAAAACTGACGTGAGGAGCTAACATAATGAAAGATAGCAACGGATTACTCATTTAATGTTTTAATTAATTTTATGTTGGATTCGGCCAACTGTTTCTACTTCTTCAGGAAGTCATCTTCAGGGCGAATGCGACTCGCACGAAGTTGCACTGAATAAAAACATAATGAAACATAGTAACGCACGACGTCACGTCCCGTCTCGCACTCACTCTGCGAGACGGGACGTGACGTCGTGCGTTACTAGATGTCCAAGAAAAAATATACGAAGAAAATATATAACGCACGACGTCACGTCCCGTCTCGCAGAGTGAGTGGGAGACGGGACGTGCGTTACTATATTTCATTATGTTTTTATTCAGTTTATTACATATAGTCATATAGAAATAATATTCTAGCCCTTGCCACCTGAGCTGTGCATATATCCTCTCAACTTTCAATTCATGTAGATATTATTTACAGGGTCACGACACTACCACTTCAGGACTTGTGTACACTTTATATTGCCTGTCAAAACATAGAGATGTCCAAGAAAAAATATACGAAGAACTGAAAAGCATTTTCGGAGATGAGATGGATAGGGACCCCACATACCAGTGAGAATATTACCTTATATTTTATTTTTAAATATTTATATATTGCGATCTTACTTTCTTTTTATCGTATGGGCAGTGGTTACTCTGGTGTCAAATTTGTTCGAGCTGCCCAGTAGGCCTCTAACATGACTTAACGACTGTTATCTAACCATAACGACCGGGGCCTACAACTTAACCTGTCCTCCGAAGCACGGAGACGCTTAGAAATAAAACAACTTTAGCAGTCAATCAATCTTGCCAATCACTTCCGGACTGGTGAGAGCTTCTGGCTAAGAGCGGCTTTATTACGTTTGATCATATTTTAATCGAGTACAAAAGGAAGATGGTTCTCCTTGTATTTTTAATTTTTAAATTCTCCTTGTATAAAAACTGTTATTACATGGCAGTAAAAATTTATAATAAACTACCAGACAAGTTTGTCTGGTAGTTTATTATAAATTTTTAAAATAAAAACTAACTGACACTAAATTTAACAATGAACTTTATAATTGGCTGTGCGACAGATGTTTTTATTCTGTAGATGATTATATTAAATGTAAATACTATGACTGACTCAATCCAAACCGTTTTTTTTGACATTTGATTTAATTATGATTATATTCCTATTATTGTTTTATTATTTAATTTGTATAATTTTACACTAAAATTAGTCGAGAGTCAAAAAATATTATTATAATTTATTTTTAATTAAACAAATATTTGCACGACGTAAATGTCGAATATGGTGGAACCTCACTCATTTATGTCAACAATTTGTAAACCTGTATTCTAGCAAATAAAGAGATTCATTCATTCATTCATTCAGATTCATACATCATTCATTCATTCACTCCATTCGAACCGTCTTTATTGTATGTTGTGCAAACTTGCAAGGTAGAGTTACAAACTATTTCATTGCATAGTAGTTTTAAAACTAATTTTATGTTATTTATTCATTCGAGCGCCTATTAATTTATATGCTTTTTCGAGTACGTATTATTTATTATAAGGGCGATACTTCTTAATTTATTATAATATTACTTTATTTTAATCTAACTAATCAACCAACTTTAAAAAGGAGGAAAGTTCTCAATTCATAACATTAGGTTAGAACACTACATTCTGTAGAACTGACTATGGTACATTACCAGCTGCCTGTCATTTTCAATTTTACCAGTCCATCCTTCGATAGTCTGTAAGAATTCGCTATTATGGAATAAGACCGCCAATTGTAAATTATTTTAAATATTTAGATTTATCCTGTATTTATCTATCTCTTATTTTATAGTAGATGTTAATCAGGTACTCATCCGCCTCGTCAACACGGCTTTTGATTATATCTAAGAGGTTCCTGTGGAAAATTTTAAGAGCGCAATTATTATTTATCTATGATATGACACATCATACATAAATTACGCTATTGTTAAAATGTTCCTCAGAAACCTATTAGATGTAATCACAAACCGTGGGAAATAAAAATGGATTTAAAAACAAACCAACTGAAATATATAAATTAATTTCAGCTACAAAGTAGAACATATTTATGTATGTAGATGCGAGGAGAGTTTGGTAGGAATTCACTGTGGGTATGATATTTCATACGCCTCATTTCATCTGGGGCTCTCATAGTCAGATGCTCTCACCGTTCCGTAAGTGATTGGCGAGGTTAAGCAACTAGGCTCGCGGTCACTCCATGGATGGGTGACCGCCAAAGTGGTTTGAATTTCTGAGCGTCACCGTGCTTCGGAGGACACATTAAGCTGTCCGTCCCGGTTAGAGTCGTTTAGCCATGTCACAGGCCTACTGGGCGGCTCGAACAACTCTGATACTAGGGTAACCACTGCCTATAGGATAAGTAAGTTGTAGCATATAATTATTTAAGCCGCTGCCAATAAGAATAGGTAACAAATATACCTAGTGATTGGCGCAATTTGGCATTTGGCCAGCAAAGGAAGTAATTGTGCTGATACGATGATGATGACTATTTTTTTTTAATATGAGAGAGCGTCAAACCAGCAAGTGGGTCACCTGACGGTAAGTGATCACCGCCGCCTATGGACACTCGCAACACCACAGGAGTCGCGGGTGCGTTGCCGGCCTTTAAAAGTCAGCAGACAAATGTTGCTGACCCTTCCCCCTACCCCAATCTGCTCTGGCGACCTTACTCATACTCGGAAACATAACATTAAAACTATTAAGGTTATTGATGTAAAACATCTATAGCCGCACGTAAAACAGATTTCTGGCGTGGCGACGCATGCCATGGCGACGCGTCGCCATGCGCAATCGACTTTTTATTTTATCATTATGACATATTTAGTTCCTATCACAATATGTTCTTTTCTGCATATGACTTTTACAAAATAATGTCGATGTTTCACATCTGCCAGGCGTCCCGTGACGGCTCACATTTTTTTTATTAAGGAGTATCTTCGGTAAGATACTTCCCCAGTCGGGCTGCTCTTTGAGCGAATGAACGCTATGCCCTACCTCTACTACTACTACTAGACTATGATAATGATTGGCTCAACAATGAGATGTATTTTAGTTAGTGGGTTTCTTTTGTGTTTTAAAACAGTTTTTATTAGAGATTGCAACCTGGTATGTTTTTCAACACGGCCGGGTTGGTTGATGTGATAGGATGAAACCTTTAAAGTATTTTATGAAAATTTGCTTTAAGTAAATGGAGGAAAAATACAATGATTCAAGGTTACGGAATAATACAGCAAAACAACAGTCTTAATCAGTCTCAAAATCACAAGTTTTTAATACAGAATTAGTTAGTTTCACTTATGAACGGAATAGCAACATTAGTGTTACTAATTAAATTTGGGGATTGGGATCGGCACTAACTCCTTAATAAAGGTTAGCCTATAACCTAGCTAGGAGATCAGCACTTCACCCACCTTATCATAGTTATAAGAGAATACAACCCTTCAATGTGAATTATTGTTAATGCATTATGCATTACGATTCACCTTTTGTACTAAAGATTTATTATATTATTATTAATTAAGTTTAAGAAAGTATTAGTATTCATTAATTAAGTATAGAAATAAGTTAAGGATAGAAATGATCACACACGCTGATGTAATGCACGGATTTCGAGAAAAAGTTTGGAAAGTAGTCAGATTATTTATATATATACAGAGTAAAGAGAAAGACCTGCTTGCTTAAAGTTAATTACTAAAATTAATTAATTATTTGAAAACGGCATCAGAACGGCAACATCGCGGTGCGAAGCGCGTGCCATGCCAATTTTCTACAAGTTGAGGCTTCCGTGCCGCAGTTTTTGTACCTACCGGGCCCGGTTTGCAATCTCTAGATTTTATCTACAAAATGGTCAACATTATGAATGTGTTGTTTGTTTTGATACCACGCTTAAAACTTGTCGACAATTATGCACCCCGTGCGCGTGCGCATATTTCGCATTTTTTGTAGTATGATAGTTATATGTACCCCCGTTCCTTTCATATGCGCTATATTAGATGATGTGTTGAAATGTAATAACACTGAAACTTATTTAGTAGTGTTATTAACAGAATCTCCAGTATTATCATGAAACAAGATTTAAACATATTTGTTTTAGCGAACTTCTAAAAATGAAATATTTGGAATTGGTGCTAAAGGAAGCGATGCGTTTGTTCCCCCCTGTTCCACTCATAGCGAGAAAGATAATGAAGGATTGTGGTAAGTCATTACTATTAGTTATAAGACATTAGAACGCGCAGCTGTTTCTCATTTAGTTATTGTATTAGTTATAGATATAACTGGAAGACGCAGCAGAAGTTCTGAATTTAAATCCTGGGAATGACCAAAAGTGTCATTGCGATTTTTCTGGGAGAAAAGATCTTAGAGAAGGTCTTAGAGCTTTGGAGTGGGGAAGTTGACGGTGTTCAGCCCCCATGCTGTACAAGCTGTGTGTGCATGTCCCAAGCTGTCCGTGCTTTCCACTTAACTCAGTTGAGGCAGCTTACTAGTCACATCAGCCCACGAAAATTAAAGAATAGAGAGTGTATTTGCTCACACATTTATTCACTTCTAGCTGTACCCCGCGGTTTCCCCCGCGTTAAACTGTATAAATTATAGTCCATGTGTTATTTGGCTAAATTCATCAAAATCTGTTTAGTAGTTTTTGCGTAAAAGAGTAACAAACATCCATATTTATCTTATTCTAAAATCAACGCGGATGAAGTCGCAGGCAGAATCTAGTTAATATATAATTGTTTCCTGAACAACTTCTTCCAAGGAATTAGGTTCACTGCTTACGAACTTCATGCAAACAAATATAATAGACACTCACGTATTAATTCGAATGTATTATAATAATATATGTTGTATTTTATTTAGCAGTAGCTGTACCCGCGACTTCGTCCGCGTGTTAATAAGTTTATTTTGTTTTATTTTTGTATTTTCCAAAATAAAAGGCTTTTCTAAAATAAAAGTAGCCTAAGTTACTCCTTATTACATCAGCTACCTGCCAATAAAAATCCCGTCAAAATCGGTCCAGCCATTTCAATGATTAGCCGGAATAAACAGACAGACAGACAGACAAAAATTGAAAAATATGTTATTTTGGAGTATGTACCGTATATATATTCATATACATGTAGTAAATCGGTTATTTCAATATTACAAACAGACACTTCAATTTTATTTATTTGTATAGATTGGAAAAACGGTCATAGTGGTCTCAATCGTCAAAGGGTAACAATCATCCATACTAGCTTACTTTCGCATTTATAATATTATTTTTTTTTTTTTTTTAACGTGACGCGTGCAGTTAGCCTTTTGGCTTTTACTGCTTCACCGGACAGTATTTATAATATTAGTAGTTTTATTTACAAGCTGATTTATTATGTAAACCGAATTTACAAAACATGTTGTATTTAAGTAAATGCTTGCATCCAAAAAAGAAAACATAGGTCTATATATAGCGTCTTATAGAATAAGTACATATGTGTAATACAATCCATCGGTGTGTATAAGGAAGTAGTTACCTAGATAGGCTGCATCTGTATCTCATATGAATATGTAACGAGACAGCGTCGTCCGTTGCATTTGGTATTGTTAAGGGCAAGGACTAACTTATGGTTGGTAGGTGCTTGCCTTTCGCTTTACAGATTACGATTCCCAACCAGAACAGGTACTTGTGTGCATGAACATTTTATTATCTGTTTGTCTGAGTGTTTTTTTTTATTATCTAAATAAGTATGTATTTCAAAAGAAAAGTAATATATCAGCTATCTGATTTCCATAGTACAAGCTCTGCTTAGTTTGGGATCAGATGGCCGTATATGAATAGTATTATTATTATTTTTCTTTCCCGTGCCGTACAAAAAGTAAACGCGATAATTATAATGTCCTCCTTCCTGGTCGAATTGCAGTAAAAACAACCAGTCTTAACAGGTTAGCCATATGCACAGGAGCATTTATTATATTTAATAGAGTATTTTATAGATAATTGAGCATAATTTATGAATTTTATTTCATATAATTCCAATATACATATGCATAAGACATAAATAAATAAATATGTAATTAATGAATCAAAAATAATAATAAATTGCATGTTTCTCTTCAGTGCGTTCTTAAATCATTAATGTGATTTTGATGAAAACTTGGTGAATTGTTCTGTGTATTCAATGTTAGTACGTAGAGTAGGTAGTATATAATACATATTATTAAACTAAAACCAAAATAAACAAAAATATTTTTAATAGTGCGGTAATAATGTTATTTACCAAACCGATATATAAGTATACAAACTAAGTCAAAAGTTTGTGCTGAACGTTATATCTCCACGACCCGAAAATCATACGGGACGGAATACTTTCTATCATATATAATTTACTAGCATCGCCCCGCGATTTCACCCGTTCCCTATGTACATATATTACTACAAAGTTTCACCAAAATCCCTTCCGTAGTTTTTGCATGAAAGAGTAACAAATATCCATTTATACATCTCCCAAACTTTCGCAATTATAATATTAGTAAGATATGCTACTGTTTTAAGTTAAATAAATTAATAATATTTGTTTTTCTACTTTCAGTGGCGGGAGATTTAATTTTAATAAAAGGCACTACAGTCGTTTTGAGCATTTATCATATTCAGAGGCATCCAGATGTATTCGAAGATCCTTTAGAATTCAAGCCGGAACGTTTTGAGGAACCATTGAAGAATCCATTCAGCTGGCTTGCTTTCAGCGCTGGCCCAAGGAATTGTATAGGTAAGTTAGTTAGGCCGGAACGCGCAGCGTGAGCAGGCCCCATACAAGGTGGACCAATGATCTTGCAAGGGTCGCGGGAAACCGCTGGATGCGGGCAGCTCAAGACAGGTCATTGTGGAGATCATTGTAGAGGGAGGCCTTTGTCCAGCAGCTGACGTGTCTCGGCTGATATGACGATGATGATGATCAAGTTAGTTAGACTCTAATCTATGAGTGATGTTCGTAAATCTGTGCCTATTCTGTTAAGGATGCACATTTATGTTGCGGCTAATTTCCTAATATATTCCTTATATGCAATTGCCTAATAGGGTAGATAATGAATGTTTAAAAAACGGACTTTAACTTTTCTTCTAGACAACTAATTTTAGAACAAAATTCATAGAGATCTGTAGAGAATGCTTTGGCATGGGTCCGAATTCCTAAAGCATTTTCTACACATTGAAAAAAATGTTCCACGACCTACGGAGAAATCACGTAACATACATACAATAAATAAAGCCGTAAAGTTGACTTCAAGAAGCGAGCCTTTGCCTTTCTTAAAGGCTTGTTACGAGTATCCATGGGTAACGGTATTACTACGATATTATACGAGTATTATTTAAAATACATATATCAACAACCCTATCATTTGAAAGCGATTAAAAGAAAAAGAAATAATTAACCGCCTTGCATATATTTATTCGACTAAAAAGTCGAGGATTCGGATTAAGCCTTGCAGACTAAGTGCCTTTATATTCGTTGTATCATTGTTCATAAACAGGTATATTGATATTTGTTTTTATCTAAATTCTATTTTAGTGCTATGGTAATGGTTTCTTCCTATGATTCATGAGAATCCTATTAGCCGTTCCAAAATTACAGCTTTACGCGGATTCTCTCTCTTTCTCTCTCTCTCTCTCTCTCTCTCTCGGTCTCAGGGTTACATTTTGTTGACTGTATGTCTGCTTCGTAACTCAAATTGTTATTACTTGCTACAATTCATCATCATCATCAGCCTGATATTGTCCACTGCTGGACATAGGCCTCCTCCAAAGGTTTCTATAATGTTGCCATTTGGAGGGGTTTTTCTTAGTCACCACACTTGGCATGCGAGTTGGTGACCGCAGTTAAATGCTAGGTAGTACACAGGTGACGTTGCTGCCCTACACCCACGGGACAGTATGCGGTGGCCCTGTTATTATTACTAGACCCGAAAGCACACGTGCTTCAATTCACAAATTCCAAATCCCTACAGAAACGATAACATAACAGTATTCCTAAGGCTATTAAACCTAGAATAAAGTTTATAGTATATAATTTAAATTCCCATAATTGTAATTTTATTTGCAAGTCTTCTGCATATCACTAGTCAACCACGTGGTTAAATGCTCTAATACGACTAAGGAAATAGGTACTCTGTATATGATGCAAACGTCAAGTGAATATTATATTATACATTAGGAACACAATGTCTTTAATATTATTTAAATGTGAAACTAATATAAATGCCTTGTTTTGTGATTACTTATAATCATTTGCCGATACTGGTAAAACATAGCGATACCATACTGATTATAAAGTAAGCATATTTGGTTACATAATATTATGTTTGTAAAAATAAAATTTATAATTCAATTAAAATGGTACAGGATAAGGACCCAGGACACATCATTATCATCCTTACAGCTAAAAAATATCCACTGCTAGCCTCTCCGAGAAAACACCTTAAGGGGGATATGCTATAATAGCCACACTAGGCAGACGGGTTGGCGATCGCAGTACCATGGTTATAGTACTCAGAAGGAAGCTGCTGCCCGTCCTCTGGTAGATATTCCCGCGGGTCGACTTCTACGCCCCCGAAGCGATAGGATGGGGTGATGATATTCTGATACCCAGGACTTATCTATATCATATAGTCATATGGTTTAATGCTGTTGTACGACTTAGAAAAGGCTGTGTTTTTCGGGTACTGCGCAAAATCGAATTCCTAATAATATAATATCAATTGTTCGATCACTATAAATCAAATGTCTAAATACTCGAACATTCATAGTCACCGTAGCCTAGTTGGTAGTGCTCCTGCCTACGAAGCTGGTGGTTCTGGGTTCGAACCCCGGTAAGTGCAAATATTTGTGTGATGAGCACGAATAATTGTTTCTGAGTCATGGATGTTTTCTATGTATTTAAGTATTTATCTATCTATATAAGTATGTATATCGTCGCCTGGTACCCATAGTACAAGCTTTGCTTAGTTTGGGGCTAGGATGATCTGTGTGACATTGTCCCTAGATATTATTATAATATTATAGTATCCAATGGTTAATGAATCTAACATTGGCTACTAGAAAAGTAGGTCTGATTAGGTTATTAATGCAAACATACAACGAACGAAGACCAGTAACAAATCAATCGTTTATCGTTAAATAATACATTCGAGCGAATGTTCGATTTTAGTTCGATTCGATTGATAGTTGCCGAACAATTGCTATTCAATTATTAGGCATTCGATTTGGCACAGTACATCCGTTTTATTATTATTTAGTTTGGTTTCAAGGACATTATTACATACTAGCTGTCCCCGCCAACTTCGTGCCGCCATATTTGTTTTCGTCAATACTGTCTAAAGTCCAATATTTTAATGCATTATAGCGGTAATGTACAACATTTTTCGTTTTTCCTTCCGGAGAGAAAACATATAGTGCTCAAGAACGCACACTCCCTTTTGTGATATTTTTAAATATTTGCTATTTTTTTTTTATACATACTCGTACCTCCTGACACTAACGAAAACACAAAACACAATTATGCATGTACGCTCGCAACTTCCAAACGACTGCGTTTGGACGTTAGAGCGTTTAAACATTTCGGTGATTATTTTTTATTCATACCTATAGATAATTACTAAATCAGATTTTGTAAATTTTGAATAGTGTATATTTTAGTATGCTAACGTTTTACTCGTGTGAAACTAGGTATCCGATATTTATATTTACCAGAGTATATCGTTGCCAAAGCTACCTTCGACGCAACTGTAATTTTCGTTTTGCTCTATCCTTCAGTTAATTAATTAAGGCACCACATACCAATTATTCGATTAGCAACATTGCCTTTATGTAGCTTTCGGGTATTTAAAGTAAATTTGCCTCTAAGCCATGATAATGCAAGGTTAAGATTTCGGTAAATTACATTTGATAAAAACAAATTAGCAAGCAAATTTGGTGGAAGTGTTAATTACTTATGACGGGAAAATGTTATGTAATTGTAACCCGCCCCGGAAACGCACGGATAAATCGTCTTCTCGCATTAAAACTGTATAACTGTGTAACTGTATAATCTCGAATATTACAAATTTTACAGGAGAGCGTTTTAAAGTTTTAACATGTAATATTTTTAATAATAATGATCTTTTCATCATTTATTTTTCATTTTTTGCCAGTTATATTATCTGTCTTTCAAAGTAAAATAAAATTATATATTAATTTTGTTACATAGTCGCCGAAACATAGGTAACAAAAAACTTCGTTTTGAGTTTGAATACTTTTCTAGATAAATTGTTGCTATTTTTTTTGGATTTAACTTGAAAGTGAATATATAATTTATTAAATACGATTAAATTTAAGGAAAAAATGATATATTTCGCAGTAAAACAATAATATTTTGTGAAATATTTATTTCTTTCAATACTAAATTATGAAATCAACTAATACAAGTAAAACAAAATGGCTGAAAAATAAAATAATTATAAAATAAAATTAAGTGGTTGATTAAATCCTGTTAATCACTAAGTAGGCCCCCTACACGGTGGAATGGAATAACAAGGAGGTTTCGATTACAACTTTATTTTTAGTAGAGTAGCTTTTACCTGCATGCATTAATCATTTTAATTAATTTGTTTTCCATTTTGTTGGGTTAGCTATTTACGTGCTTTTTTTTCGGTGAAACTTACTCTGTCTGTGATTCAACCGTTTGGATTAATTAAACCGATGGATTTTCAGGTTGAGATGACTCAGAATCAGAAGTACTTTGTGATAAATTAAAATCATTCCTCATATTGAAATTGGGATCAGCTAAGCTGTCATCAGAAGAATAATCTTTCCCAGAGGATGACGAGCTGGGTGAAGAACTTGTAGAATAGAAGGCACTGCTATCTGACGAATCTAAAATAAAATGTCTGACTTAAACCTGAATTCCCAGGGATTTTTGTAAACTCTCCAGGGGATTTTCGTGTGAATCCTGTAAATTTTCGGTCGTGTCCTGTAAATTGTGTTGTAAACCTGTCAAAGAAAAATTATAAGTGTAATAAGTACCAAAATAAAATCTAATTAATACCTGAAAATAAAAAATAAGTATACCTCAGTTTTGATTTTTTACATATTTTTTCATGACAAACAAGCAAAGTGGGTCACCTAATGGTAAGTGATCACCGCCGCCCATGGACACTCGCAACAAAAGTGTACTTACTATTATTATAATTTCAAAGGCCTTAAATTAAATCTGAACAAATAAATAAAACATTTTAAAACATACAACTAGAGTCAACACTACAATGGACAGACGAACATGACGGCTAGCTGTCATAGCTATCTCGTTTTGTATAGGCAGGAACGCGCGGCAAGTCGCCCCCGATCATCCGTCGCAGTGCCATCTATTAAAACATAACCAAAGGCGTTGAAACAAGACACTATATGTTTCAGAATCACGGTAAAATCATAAATACCAATTTAATAATATTAAAGAAAGTCAAAATAATGTTACTTTTATTCATTAGAAAGCAAACATTTTTGGGATTAAACTATTTCTCACGTCTGATTTATGTTAAAAATTAGACAATTTTAAATTAAAACATATCTATTCACCAAAAAATATCTAAAACAGTATACAATTTAGAAAAAAACATAGTTTCAATGATAAAGATCAGGACAGTATTATTCATATTTTATCATAAAATCTGTACAATAACATAATTATACAATGTTAAAGGAAGAATTGATACAAACATTGCTAAACATTTGTAGCAATAAGCATATAATTTAGCGATTGTATAATACTAATGAAATAGATTGCTTACCTTAGGGTCAAATTATCTATTTGTATACTTTTGAAAAGACACAACTGCTTGGTCATTTGAACGTAACTAAAATTATACAGTATTCGCGCGATACAAGTTCTCACTTTAGCTAATTTAAAACTAATCAATGCGCCACCTAGCGAGTATTTATTGAACTATGCTCTTTTGTCAGTATTCAAGAGAAAAATACTGGTGTTACCAATCGTTTCCGCATATTAACTCAATTTCGAATATTTTTGGAAATTGTACACTTTTAATGCGAAGAGGCGAAATATATCCTACTAATATTACCTATAGATGCGAACGTTAGTGAGTATGTAAAAAATTTGTTACTCGTTCACGCAAAAACTACCGAACGGATTTTGATGAAAATTTGTAGTAATATAGCTTATATATCCGAATGACATATAGGTTATAATTTATATCGTTTAACGCGGGTTAAACTGCGGGGTACAGATTGTAACAAAAGAGCGGCTATTGTGACTTAAGTACGCGAAATTTAATTAAAGTATATGTGTACGAAACATATTATACTTTAATTAAAAATGTAAACAATACAAGTTTGATAAGTTAACACTTAAAAAAATGAAAGCATTGGGCTTCAATTTGTTATAAAACACCCTTTATCCTTAAAATCTTTAAAAGGCTAGCAAATCTATTGCAAAATTCTTCTATTGTTTATATTTTTAATTGAAGTTCCAGATATTCGTACAAAACTAAAAAAATGTTTTACACACTTACCCTATCCAATGTCCTCAACAATAATAGATAGAAATAACCTGACGGATTCAAGTTATTGATGAGAGCTGCTGTCAACATGTACCTATATATTTGCGTTATAGCATGGTGCGGGTGACAGTTTCAGTAACATTTCGTTTCACTCTTGAAAGGTGCAGCGATTTACCAATTATGTCTTAGTATCTCAGCTGTACGACATTTGTTACATATTAAATCATTAATAGTAGTAAATTGAATTAAATGCAACCAGAATGTTCATCTCTACAAATTAAATTAAATTGAATAAAAAAATAAGCAAAGCGTTATGCGTATAACGTAACGTCATATACGTATTTAGTCATGGGGTGGACTGCTACGATGGGTAGTCGATATGTTTGTATAATGAAAAATGTATTTTGTGCATAGGTAAATTTTTATTGTTAAAATGCAATATTGCCCATAATTATACAACAGAAAATTAGGGTAAGGTAAAATTGCATTTAATTAGTCTGAACTCGTATCAGATCCTGACTCTGAATTGTCACTTAATTCATCATCAGAATCTCTGACGGATATTATTAATGACTATCTGTGCCCCGCGGTTTTACCCGCATTAAACTTTATAAATTATCAGCTCCTCCCACGTAGGTGATAGCATGATAATATGTAGCCTATATGTTGACCCAACTTCTTAGTAATATTCATGCAAAATTTGAAATAAATCCATGCAGTACTTTTTCAGTTTAGCCCGGACATACATACAGACAAACAGACAAAAATTCTAAAACCTATATTTTTGGCTTCAATATCGATGGTAGATCACGCCCCAGGTATCCTTTTTTGACTTTCTTACGATTTTATTATATGTATAGATGACTCTATTATATTGTCAATATGGATTATATTGTCAATATCATAGAGAACTTTTTAGATTTTTTTGTAAGTTTTTCAATTATAAAATGCTGCGAGTATCGTTAGCAATAAAAATGTATTTCACATCCCTACTAATGTGGTACTTATAGATGTCAATGTCAAAAAAGCAACTGTTACCCGCACCATGCTACAACGCAAAAATTTAATGTATTCGCAGTGCACGCTAAATAATTACATTTGCAGACATTTTTTAAATCTTATGTTTCGTTATTATAGTTTTCGTAGCGACAACTAATATTTTTTTTAAATAAAGTTCTGCATTGTAACTTATATCGGTTGAATATCAGTTAAGTAGTTAACTTTATCCATTACAAACAAATTAACAAACATACAAAATATCAACCTATCTTCTCTTTATTATATTAGTTTCGATTTTGTTGTTATCTAAGTATTATGAATAAGTTACCATCAGTAATCATATTTCATACTAATATTATAAAGTCGAAAGTTTGTGCGTGTGTGAGTGTGTGAATGTGTACGTTTGTTACTTCTTCCCGTCTAAACGGCTGGAGCGATTTTACAAAATTTGGTATGAAGTTAGCTGATACCCTGGATTAACACATAGGCTATAATTTATGAAGTTTCACGCGGGTAAAACCGCGGGGCACAGCTAGTTTTATTATAAAGACTAGGTATTTCAAAATGAAGAGGTATATCTTGATGCATAAATATAATTTTACTTATATATTAACATTTATAAATGGTCTATAGGATTCTGTATCTAAAACTGATAATATTAATCGTGCATTCTAATAAATATACCTACGTAATTTTTTTTTTCAATGTTAGTGATAGAATTACCTTCTATAATTTCATAGTTCAATATTAAGACTTTGTTTATTAGCTTAGATTAATTCTGATCATTTAATAAAATATTGCTGACAAACATTTGAAGTAGAAAATACATTATTATTTATAAATCAACACAAATACAAAATTGGATATTGATACTTGGATCGCTGATAATAAAAAAACTAAATGAAGTAAGATGTTATTGACCGCCGTGTCTCAGCAGGTAGTGAACCTACCTTCTTTTCTGATGGTAGTGGGTTTGATCCTCACACGAGACATATTTGTCTCATAAAAATAAATATATATCCGGAACATATCACACAGCGCCATCTATCCCAGATTAAGCAATCCCAAGCCATGGACACTAGTCAACGGATATAAATACTTATTTTTTAAATATATATATAGGTACATACAATTCATAGAAAACACTCAGACCAGCCACTACCGTTCGTTTACCAAGAACCTTCTTGCCCCGCACTACACTTCTTCTCTGTGGAATCAATTAACATGGCAAACTTCAAGAAGCAAGCCGATTCCTTTTTTAAACCCCAGCAACGCACTTGCGGCTCCTCTGGTGTTGCGAGTGTCCATAGGCGGCGTTGATCACTTACAATCACCCACTTGCTCGTTTGCCATGCTATTTACAAAAGAGAAAAAATATAGATATACAACATGTAACGTAATTAACGCACACCCTCAAACACCCCAATTAGAATATTATGTTGTAATCTTAATACATATACTCATTTTTTTATTTAACATGTATCATCATCATCATCATCATATCAGCCGAAAGACGTCCACTGCTGGACAAAGGCCTCCCCCAAAGATCTCCACAATTGCCGGTCTTGTGCTATTCGCATCCAGCAGTTTCCAGCGACCCGCACAAGATCATCGGTCCATCTTGTAGGGGGCCTGCCCACGCTGCGTCTTCCGGTTCGTGGTCGCCACTCGAGAACCTTTCTGCCCCAACGGCCGTCGGCTCTACGAGCTATGTGACCTGCCCACTGCCACTTCAGCTTGGCAATTCTTCGGGCTATGTCGGTGACTTTGGTTCGCCTGCGGATTTCGACATTTCTGATGCGATCCCGCAGGGAAACTCCGAGCATAGCCCTCTCCATTGCTCTTTGGGTGACCTTGAGCTTTCTAATAAGGCTCATAGTGAGCGACCACGTCTCTTTTCCGTATGTCATCACTGGCAACACACACTGGTCGAAGACTTTCGACTTGAGACACTGCGGTATTTTGGACGAGAAGATGTTACGTAGCTTCCCGAACGCTGCCCATCCGAGTTGGATTCTACGATTGACCTCCTTCTCGAAGTTGGACCTACCTAGTTGGATGGTCTGTCCTAGGTAAATATAGTTCTCTACAACTTCGAGTGCAGAGTCACCAACTTTCAATTGAGTGGGTGCAACATGGACGTTTGACATGATTTTCGTCTTATCCATGTTCATTTTCAGACCCACTTGTTGAGAGACTCTGCTGAGGTCATCAAGCATTGTACCGAGGTCTTCCATGGTCTCAGCCATGACTACGATATCATCGGCAAATCGAAGGTGAGTGATGTACTCGCCATTGACATTGATGCCAAAGCCTTTCCAGTCCAGAAGCTTGAAGACGTCTTCCAATGCAGCGGTGAACAGTTTCGGAGATATAACATCTCCCTGTCTCACGCCTCGCTGCAAGTGGATAGGTTTCGAGATCTGGTCCTGGAGTCGCACTGACATAGTGGCGTTTTCATACAAACACTTTATCACCTCGATATACCGGTAGTCAATTTGGCACCTTATGAGAGACCTCAGCACGGCCCATGTTTCGATAGAATCAAAGGCTTTCTCATAGTCCACAAACGCTAAGCACAGTGGCTTGTTATACTCTTCGGTCTTCTGTATAACTTGCCGCATGTATGTGGTCTATCGTGCTAAAGCCTTTTCGGAAACCGGCTTGTTTGGGAGGCTGGAAGTCGTCTAACCTGCGCGCGAGACGGTTCGTAACGACCCTCGAAAACAACTTGTAAACATGGCTCAGCAGTGTGATGGGTCTATAATTCTTCAATAGGGTTTTGTCGCCCTTTTTGAAGAAGAGCACCACCACACTTCTGTGCCATGCTTGTGGCGTTTGACCATCTAGTATGACGGAGTTAAATAACTTCTGAAGGGCCCGTAGGATTGGTGTACCACCCGCCTTCAGAAGCTCTCCTGTAACTCCTTCATCACCAGGCGCCTTGTTGTTCTTGAGTTGTTTGAGAGCCATTCTAATCTCGTACAGGCTGACGTCCGGGATGTCTTCGGTGTAATGTCGGGTTAGTCGTGCTCTGGGATCTGAGGCATGACTTTTGACAGGTGGCTGTGTTGTCGTATATAACTGTCCGTAGAACTTCTCGATCTCTCCCAGCAACTCAGGTTTAGACGTGACGATTCTACCATCCTCAGTCTTCAGCTTCGTCAGTTGGCTCTGTCCAACAGACAGAGCTCTTGCGAACACTTTGGAGCCTTTGTTCCGCTCAATGGCCTCTTTAATACTAATTGTATTAAATTGCCGCGTGTCGCGAGTCAAAGACTTTGAGATCTGTCTGTTGAGCTGCCGATATCTGATAGCATCATCTGAGGATGTCAGAACCATTTTCCGTCTATCTTCCATAAGTTGCAGGGTAAAGAGTCAGAGATCTTTTTAGTTCTGTTTGTACGGCGGGCCTTGAAGACCTTAGACCCAGCCGTATGGACAGCTTCTACGAGCCTGTCATAGTATGAGTCCACTTCCTCGCAGTCTGCTAGGCATTCGAAACGGTTTTGCAGTTCGAGCTGAAATCGTTCGGGGTTTTGGACGTGGATAGGTAAAGGTCGGAGCGTAGACTTTATCAGTCGGGACCTCTGGAGTTTGACATTAAGGTTCAATGAGCCTCTGACCAGTCTGTGATCGCTCCCGGTTTTAACCGCATTGATCACGGAGACATCATTGAACATCTGTCGTCTCGTCGACAAGATAAAGTCTATCTCATTTTTAGTTTTACCATCGGGGCTCACCCAGGTCCATTTGCGGTGATCCGGCTTCCTGAAGAAGGAATTCATCATAAAGAGTCCCTCCTTCTCCATGAAGTCGGCCAACATTTGGGCTCGGGGGTTCTGGTCACCAGTTCCAAATTGCCCCACTCTCAGCTCATTACCGAATCGTTTGCCCAGCTTCGCGTTAAAGTCCCCCATGACCACATTGAAATAGGAGTTAGAGGTATGTATGGCTCTGGATATGTCCTCATACATTACCTCGACTTCATCGTCGGAGTGTGTCGAAGTGGGTGCGTATACCTGTATAACCTTCAACGAATACCGCTTGGTGATTCTGAGTATAAGGTACGCAACCCTCGTCGACACACTCTCGATTTTCACTAGGTTGTTCACGAGGGACTTGTGGACTATGAACCCGACACCACCTTGGGATAGTTGGTCACTTTGACTTACGGTCCATTTCAATTTGTTTTGACTGTACAGGGTAAATATGACAATAATAATTATTTTGGAATAAAAAATAACCTATATTAAAAATGATATAAATCGATTCAGTTAACGATTCTAAACAAACTATTTTCAGGATGTGCGTTAATTAGGTTACATGTTGTATATTATTATTAAATCTGACGTGAGGAGCTAACATAATAAAAGATAGTAACGGGTTATTCACGTAATTAATTTTATGTTGGATTCGGCCAACTGTTTCAACTTCTTCAGGAAGTCATCTTCAGGGCGAATGCGATAACTTCCTGAAGAAGTTGAAACTGTTGGCCATTTAATATGTTTCATTAAGACAAATAGACTTGACATTTATCTTGTGCGAGGATCGAACTAACAACCTTTACTTAACCTTTGTATCAGAAAACAGGGTCACTACTATTTAAACGTTGTAAATACTTATTACTAATTAATACTAATTACTTTATTGACCTTACTTCTTATTTGACCTAAAATTTAAGCAATTTATTTTTTCTCTTTATAGGACAAAAGTTTGCGATGATGGAGCTCAAAGTGACTATATCGGAAATGGTTAAGAAGTTCATTCTCCTACCCACCGAAGGCGAACCAGCTCTGAGTGCCGACTTGATATTAAGGTCGAAGAATGGAGTCCATATCAAGTTAAGGCCGAGACATTGAAGATAATATTACAATAGTTAACTCGAAGGGTTTTAGTAATGTATGATCGAATATTAGGTTCATGATATTGGTATAATTATAAATGTGAACAAGATGTATGTTTTATACTTTTTCTTAATTTCAATATAAACTAGCAGTTCCAGCGAACTTTGTATCGCCATATTTTATTTCCGCCAATAATGTCTAAAGTCTAATATCGAACACATGAAAGAAACACGTATCTTAACTATAAGTGCTGTCGTACGTCTGCCTCGTATACCAGTCTACTCAATATTCATATGTTAACTTTAAAGTCCAGGCGAACTTTTCTTGAGGTAATGCTTTTGTATGGTCTTAGCAATAACGCGTATGACTGCATGGATATTTGTAACAAAATATGCTACATAGTTCCTAGAAGACCGCAGAGGCGCGCTGTACGCAAACAACCACTGTTCGCTGTCAGTGGCTGTCACATCTAACCGAACTAATTCTGGCCTAAGAGCGCCGCTTCGACGTGTCACTCGCACTTACAATGAGCAGTTTCATGACATAGATTTTTCGTTACCAGCAGGAAAATTCAAGAACACAATCTTGAAAACTATTCAAAATTTTAATTCAACTATCAAATAGCTTTTTGTTTTTTCACAAAACACATAATTATATATTTAGGTACTTATTTATTATTTTAATCTAGATAATAAATTTAGTTTTTTTTTATTTTATGCCTTAATTGTAGGTAATAAATGTGTTTAAGTTATTGTTTTCGGTTTATAATGTTCTCACTTAATATTTTTGAGATCAAAATTGTAAATTTGTAATTGGCTAGTTAAGTTTTCTCCTAACTACATAAAATAGTGTGAATCACCGTAATTATATGTATTCTGTGAATAACGTTGTGGATTACACAATTGTTTATTAGTGATAATATTTTTGTAACATTTATTGTGTAACTGTTTGTTGTTCCAAATAAAATAAAAAAAATGTATCCTATTTAGTGCAGTCCTTTGTAAATTATGAGATTTGTATGAAAAAAAAATACAATGCTCCACAGTCTTCTGTCTCATTCGCACACCAACTTTTCGGATCCTTCTAAATATTTGCTATTCCTTTTTTATATAAACCTTACAATATCGAAAATATAAAAGAAAGCTTTACCAAATTAATCTCCTGGTATAATTGTATTATCACTTATACCTATCATCTACACCGCACTAGGGAAACCGATCCTTGGATCGCGAGTGACTTCCATGTCAGCCGAATGACATGGACAAATCTTCATGCACTACTGGAAAAATCTTTTGGGGAGGCAAAAGATTTCCAAATTGGAGTTGTGTCCAACATTTGGAGGAATATGCCATAATTGCAACGCTGGGACGCAGATGGGTTGGCGATTGCAGTATGATGGTCATAACATAATACACAGATAGACGCTGCTACCCGTTCTCTGGGAGGTATTCCCTCGGGACAACTTCTACCTTGGATGTGATGGGGTGACGATATTCTAAGCCGTTAGCTACGCAGTGACTTTATAGACACTGCAATTAACGGACACAAAGCATAGACTCAAAATCACCATTTAAGCCGAAAATGTATTATTAGATTGGCGAGCCGACTACGATAACGATGGCACCTCGTATGCAATTTTAATTCATATATTCCGTGTCAGATCCAGGGTAAGGCAGTGTAAGATATCCTCGAAAGGTTTTATTTATTTACCTACTTCAATAGAAAAACAAACAGCTACTAAGCACGGATTATATAGAAATAACCTGCAGGCTAGTTGACTGTGGCTAAGTAACACTTATTAATAAACAAAGGTTTACAACCACCAATATGGCAATTGTAAAAAAGAAAATAGAATAATGCAAAAAACATTTAATCAATTAAACAAAAAAATAAGGTTCAGCATATTCCTGCTTTTAGTAAAGTATGGGTCATAATCTGTTGAGGTCCTTGCTTGTTCATATAAGATACTGTGTGTGCTTGGAATAGCTTATATCATTTCGATGGTTTTCCTAAATAATTATTAAAGCCACGCCCTTTAGAAATACAACAAAGAATGTTAAGAAAATGCATTACCAGGCGCCTTTTAATTTTAAATAGCAATATACTAACCTACGAAAATATTATGTAAATAGGCGCTCAGTAGTTCGTATTATTTATCACGCGACCTTAATTACTGGCATTACGGAAACCTTACTTAATGACTACAGAACAAAGTCGCTGTCAGGATTAAACTGATTCCACTCTCGTGACGCCAACTGTGTACACGTGATTTATCGAATAGAATTAGCTCCCGCCACAAGCTTTACACCCGTGCCCGTTGACTACAAGACCCTAATTTTGTTTTTATGTAGAATACGTAGTACCCACAATTTCATACTATAACTCAGATAGTGTATCCGGGTCATGGTAGAGAGAAACCACTGCTGATAGAGCGAACTAATGTTAACTCTTTACCTATTTCCTGAACGTTGTAAAAGACATCAAAACAATGAGACAGACGATTGTATTATCGGGGTTAACAAGACACCTCGGACGTTCGAACGGGTGGAGAAACAATGTACCAAATTTTGCCCAGCTGTTTTTGATGTGATGAGCTTATCAACGAACAGCTGCTAGTGTAAAAAAGGTAACATAATATTAAAACATAATATTCATAATTTTATCAACTACTTATAAGATAACTCTTTATCATACATCAAAATATGTTTATGTTATGATTTTGCTTGTATTTAACCGCTCTAAGTACTAACAGCTCTCTTGCGGAGTACATAGTTTTGCTGTATACTTAGGGTTGTCATTATTGATGAAAACTGATGATAAGGGTGACTGAAAATAAAGGTAGTAAGTGTTTATTATAACACAAAATCAATTGAAAACAACGACAGCAATAACAATTCACGCCAATCCTGATAAATTAATCGAAAACCAGTTCAATTAATGTTAAGAAGAACCACCAGACATTTGTTCCTGTTTCTTCGCTAAGTCATATTTTGATGTAGATTTTACTTTGTATCGAAATATTCATAAATGAGACAAGTAACAATACGGGGCGTGATACTTAAATACGGTACCAGTCCCGTATATACGGGACATATGACAACCCTATGTTTATAACCAATGCTTACCCATACAAAGACAAAAATGTTTCGAAAGTTTAACTGGAATGACCTCGGGAGGGATTTATGAGACCAAAATCACGAAGTAAAATTACCTAGTT
Source organism: Pseudoips prasinana (assembly GCA_951640165.1). NCBI lineage: Eukaryota > Metazoa > Arthropoda > Insecta > Lepidoptera > Nolidae > Pseudoips > Pseudoips prasinana. The sequence continues at coordinate 16,842,436 of OX621239.1, forward strand.
AACGAAGTGTACTTGACACGGGTAGAACTTATTCCCTCGTTTAGCAAGTTTTAACTTAATATCCTTAGCCAAAACAAGCTATAAATCAAAATGTTTGCCTCTACAAAATTGGCATCAGTTTGATAATAAGTTCAAAAGTTGCCTGGTATAAAGTCAAAGTCAGGCGAGTGTTTTTTATAGGGAAAATTAAGTTCCCATAAAAGATTTGCTGTTGTAAGTACATTAGTAAATATTATAAAGCAGATCATAATTACTAATTTGAGATACAGTGCAAAAACTTTATCAAATATAAGTTAGGTACTAGAGTTCTCTAATAAAAAGTTATCGTTGGAAATATAATCATAGCACTAAATAATGCATCGTCACATTTTGCGGTAATATATCGTCATACTAACATTTTAAAAAAGGTTGAACCTTGAGAACATTAGCTGTGACTGCACGTGTGTCGGAGCGGTTAAGACAGTTACCTCGCCACTTCGGATCCCGGGTTTGATTCCCGAGCAGGACAACTATTTGCGGCACCTATAAATAGTTGCTCTGACTGTGGATGCACTTTGTTTCCGTCGATAAAATGTTTGAAAAGTAACCCGCGACACAGGGATTAATTTCCCTAGTGCGGGCGTTGTTTGTTTAAAAAGAGAAAGTCATAATTTATTTATAGAATCTCAAATTGAATCGAATCGAATCTCTCTACCTACACTTGATGTTTACTATTAATATGGAAAACGAAAACAATGTAAAATTATTAATATTATGGGATTTAATTCTGATTATAGAAAAAAGGTGTATTAAGCTGTAGCGGGATATAAGTTGGAATAAAATGCCAATAATACTTATAAAACCCTGATCACGAATACTATACGTATATATAATCTTCATAGTATGAATAAAATATGTCAGGTCGACTTCTACGCCCCCAATGGATGATATTCTTATATTCGCAGCCATCGCCACACAGCAACTTTAGCAATTTGCACTCGTATCAATAAAATACCCTTCCTGATGCGTAGATTTGTATATTCACGTATTTATATTAAAACCGAACCTCTCATGCATCTGCCCGATAATAACTGCCGTATAAAACGGCGGTTTTAACCCCAAAAGGGATGGCCTCTAGCTCAGGTTACTTAGTTTATAGTTTTATTTTTCTATGTGGCTTTGGTTGCCTTTAATTATCAGTGTAATTCACTATTACACTGATAATTAAAGGCAACTAGTGTTATGATTTCCAAATAATTGGCAACATTTTTGGTGATTTGTTTACTTAAAAAGGTAATTTTGCTTTGTATTTAATTTAATATTTATTAAAAGGATATAATCTGTCTCTGGTGAATGAGCGGAATGGCCGATGCATTCAGTTCATTCCCGTTCATGACATTTGGAATGGCTGCAAAGTTCGGCAGTTGTCATCGAGCGCAGAAACAGAAACGTTGTTAACATCGTGAGTTGTGTGTACCTTCATTTATTATAATGCTGAAGTGAAGTAATTTAGTTAAAGTTTGCTAAGTGTTGTAATGGTGCAATCCTGATGAGTTGAATATACGTATATGGTTGCTGAATAACGTGTTTTCTTATCATCTCAGAAGTGGAAATTACCCAGGAAAAAGGTATGTAGACCATATTTAAAAATAAAACAAAGATATAATATGATTAAACCGCTTGTAATTGGTCATACTTGAAAATAATTGTTAAATAATCACCACGTTCAAGGGTTTGTGTGTAGGCATAAAGCAATTTTATGGATTCAAGGCTTTGTTTTATATTACCCATACGGTCAGGGCAACTCTCTGATAATGGATTATGCCGTGTAAACTGTGTTATATAACCGTGGGCGCAGGTACGTGGCCGGGGCTTCTCTCTGGCAGTACTAATAAGCACACATTATTGTATATAGTGGCCGAACGTATTGTGTGCGTTCGAGATGGATAAAATTGAATTTTGATACCTTTATGACTACATCCATAAACTTCTTGGAATATTTAAATGGAAATCGTTGAATATATTTATTTGAGGGAATGATTAAATTACAAGCACCATTATGAAGCTTTTATATTGTTGGTTACTTAAATTACTGCTATGATTATTTGTTTTATCTATACTTCTATACTAATATTATAAAGAGGAAACGTTGGTGAGTTTGTGAGATGGTGTCGTTGTAAGGGATAATCTCTGGATCTACTGAACCAGTTCTTAAAATTATTTCACCAATAGAAAGCTACGTTGTTGTGGAGTGTCATAGAATATGACTCATCACCATAATTTTTATTAATCTTGAAGTATTACGCGAGACAAACGGGCAGGGACAAAAATACTTATAATGCGGAACGATGTCCGCGGGTACTGCTAGTGGACAAATACAGTGAGGATTTTGACCAGTTTTGTTTGTATGTAACTTTGACGGTTAATTAAGTGAGTAGGTATCTCACTGGATGTTGAGCGGGATACTAGGCGTTGGATAAAGTTAGTTAGGGGGCGTACTATGTGACTCCGCTGGTTAATTGAATGAGTAGGTATCTCACTGGATGATGGAAGGGTTAATAGTCATCGGATAAAGTTAGTTTGGAAGCGTACTATGTGCCTTCGCTGGTTAATTGCGTGAGTAGGTATCTCACTGGATGATGAGCGGGTCGCTAGTCGTCGGATAATGTTAGTTAGCGGGCGTACTATGTGACTGCGCTGGTTAGATGAGTGAGTAGGTGTCTCACTGGATGTTGAGTGGGTCGCTAGTCGTCGGATAAAGTTACTTAGTGGGTTTACTATATGGATACACTGGAGTTTTGGATAGTTATGGTTATTGCTGGTAATTGAGTGTGTGATTAGTTGTCAAATAAAGTGTTCTATGAATGCTTACAACAGTCTATGCTAATCAAAACAAGTGATCTGGTCAATGAATAGTTTACTCGATAAAATTTAGCCAGTTTTATTTATTTTTGTTGTTACATATGAAACGCTTAGAAGACTTTTACTGTGTTGAGAACTGAAAAGAAAGAACTGAAAGACTGTGTTGGTTTTTCTTTGTTTTGAGTAGAATGATTCAGTACATCTGTTATGAGTTACTCAATTTGAACTCATATATTCATTGTTACATGATTATGAATGGATTATGCCGGGGTTATGTTTTTAGACTGTGTTGATTTTTCTATGCTTTTAGTAGAATGATTCCGTCGATCTATTATGATTTACTGGATTTTAACTAATTTATTCATTGTAACATGATTATGAATGGATTATGCCGGGGTTAAGTTTTAAGACTGTGTTTATTTTTGTATGTTTTTAGTAGAATGATTCTGTCGATCTATTATGATTTACTGGGATTTAACTCATTTATTCATTGTAACATGATTATGAATAGATTATGCCGGGGTTAAGTTTTAAGACGGTGTTTATTTTTCTATGTTTTTAGTAGAATGATTCTGTCGATCTATTATGATTTACTGGATTTTAACTCATTTATTCATTGTAACATGATTATGAATGGATTATGCTGGGGTTAATTTTAAAGACTGTGTTGATTTTGTCTATGTTTTGAATAGAATGATTCTGTACATCTGTTATGATTAACTGGATTTTAACAAATTTATTTATTGTACCATGATTATGAATGGTTTATGTCGCGGAGAATGTATATGTTTCAGTGAGATGTTGATGACGACTGATGATGAAGCAGGTGCTCCTCCTGATACACCTCGGAGATCTCAGAAAAGTATGGTTAAACTACGAAGTCCATCGTGAAATAGTTCAAGTGAAGAAGTGGTATCTAAAGATTTTCTGTACGTGGTTAAAGTTAGCTGGTTTAACAAAGAGATTGTTTGGAGCTTCGCTAACAGTTGTTTTTAGTTCAGGTGAGTGGCAAGTTAAACTCATGAAGGCTTTTCCCAGTGAATAGAATTACGGTAGACTTTTAGAAGAAATGTTAAATCTTATTTCACGTGATGATGAAAGTCTTCGTTAATATCTTTATGATAAATTATTTTATGTTAAATTTATTATTAATAAACCTCATTATTATAGTAAAATTTGTGATAGAAGGGCTGTCTAATAATAGTGTATACAGTATTAATGATCGTTCAGTGAGAAATAGGGCACAGGCGCAGAATAGTTCTGAGTCGTAAGATTTACTTTTCTTTCTTACTTCCCAAAACCCTCGACCACTACTTAATAGTAAATTTGGCGAGCATAGTGATACGCTCAAAGAAAAAAACCAAGCTTGTGTGGTCTTGGTACAAGTTTAATGGACTTACTACCTGTTCTCTTACATGTTAAGCTGTTGTTGATATGACCATCCCTATTTTAAATGTTCAAAGTTCTAAGTTAATTTGCAACTAAGATTTGTACAGATCTTAATTAGGTACAAATTGGAGTTAGTGGCCTTTTACAGGCGTTGCCACTATAATTATAATATATTATTTTACAACCTTTAATAATATATCAATAATTATATAAAACAATTGGAATAAAAACAACACTATTTAATCTAAATAAATACTTAAATATGTAAATAATTATTGAAACATAATCTTAAAATAAGTTTATATAAACTTGGATTTGACTTACTGGATAATTGATAAAAATATCGTTAGTATTTTTGATTACTGGTTCATATTGCATTATATGAAGGGTTACATACAGGATTAGGAATTTGGCAAGATTGTGGTTAGATTGGTTGAATTGTGATATAATAAAGAAGTGTCTTTAGTCGCCGTATGAAAGAGTTTACTTGAGATTAGGCAATTCACCTAATCATTTTTCTAAATATTCTTTAATTAAGTAGTAATATTTTTTTTACTAAGAGTTTTTTAGCTTTTTATTAAATGAGGGTATGAGGGTATGAGTTTCATTTTTAATGTCTAATGGTAATTTATTAAGTATTTTTACTGCCATGTAGTATGGGCTTTCGTTGAGCATTTTAGTCCGAGATGGCGGGATGTATAATCCTTTTTGTGTCATGTATTTAAGGTGTATGTTTCTTTAGCTCTAGTAAATGTTTGTACGGGTTTTGTATAAAGAAATGTCATAGATGTATATTGAAGGCAGCGTTAAGAGGTCGTATTCGATATACACTTACAGGTTTAAGTGTTGTCTATGTGGGCTATAATTCTGACACATATTGTTTGTATGATAAACAAATGATTTGCTTTTCTCTATTTCCCCACAGCGTTATACCCTATTTTAGCCACGAATATGCATATGCATAGTAGGCAGATAGAGAGGTGCTTGTGTTAGAGCTTTGATTAATTTGGAAGTTCTTGATAGTTTTGTTAGAAGAATCTTGATAGTTTCGATTTTATTTGTCCTATATGCGGTTGCCAAATTACATGTGTATCTATATGAATTTCAAGTAAGTTAAATGTTTCCACGGTTTCTTAATATGTTTTTGGTATATAATATTTGTATTTAAGAGTGGTTTCTTGTGGGATCTGAATTATATAATTTTTATTTTACCGTAATTTATTTTTAATTTATGGTCTTGTAACCAAGTTGTTGCAAAATCCAATGTTTCATGTATTGGTTGGACAGGATCATAATTATTCTCACATTTTATAAGAATTGAGATATCATGCGCGAAGAGATCCGGAACAGTCATTCGCTATTTAGTATTTTTGAAAGGTTATGTATGTTAGAAACAGTATGCAACCTAATACACTTCCTTGGGGAATCGAACTAGTTAATTGTGTAATGTCAGATCGTATGTGCTTTATTTTAATTGTGACCATGTCGTGGTGATCAATTTGTACTATTTGGATATCTGTTTTCTGAGTATTATTTAAGCAGATCCTCGGATTCCGGAGCCTTATAGTTTTTGAGTAGTTATGGCACAAAACCTTATATATATTAAACCTTATACGCTTTCGTCATGTCCAGTAATAATTCTATAACATTTTTTCTGTCATTCACATATTGTAAGGATGTTTGAACGTATTTATACACTATTAATGTTGACTTTCAAAAACTGTTTAGATCATCTTCCAGTATTTCAATTTTTTGCAAGAAACTGGTTTAATCGGTTGCATAATATTGCCTTTTCAAATACTTTCGAGAAGGTAGGTAAAAGGGTTATGGCTTTTACTTGTTAGGCGTATGTGTGTCCCTTTTTTATGGATCGGTTTAACAAGTGATATTTTAAGTGCATCGGGAAATTTTCCTTCAATATTTTAAATCACCTGATAGTGATTGTAGACCTTCGCGCAAAACCGATGCCGAGCTACTTAATTTGGGTAAAAGTTTTAATAAGTTCCAGTTAAGGGTTTTGGACAATCAGCAGTTTTGCCACTGCATAAAAGTCATGTATTAGCTAAGGTTGATGAAATTGAATCTGATATGAGCTCAAAATCATAATAATCCAGAAATATGGTTCTGATTAGTTCTACACAAAAGTATATTATTTGCTGTTTTATTGATAATTTTAATTTAGTCACGTATCAATCAATCATTTATTTTCTGAACAAAGTTACAGATATATGGATGTTATATTAAAATAATAGTATTCTATGTTCTATCTAAATGCATAAAAATGTTCATCTTGATTGCTACATAATGCAAAAATAAGTTTTACATATAAAAAAGTCATAAATCAATTGAATTAGGTAGTTCATAATCTAAAATCACAAAATAAAATTGGTACATAACAAATTTAAAACAGACTAACAGAATACAAAACCAAGTTTTACACATAAAATGGTCCCACATATCTAGAATTTTTATATATATAATTTAGACATAGCCCTAATGCATTGTTTTGAGCATTAAAAGCTGCATTACTGTGTTTGTGGGGAAACTAAACCCAATAAGTAGTACCGTATGTTGGATGAAATTCTGATTGTCATAGGCAGTAATGCATCTCGGTTTCTTATCGAGGGAAGTTTATATATTTTTGCTCAAAACCATGTATATCAGCTTTCCAGTCAATTTTGTAGTCAATAATTAAGCCTAGAAATTTATTTATTTGGTTGTCATGATAGTGAATATTAAGTGTCGGTGGAGTAATTCATTGTCTAAATTGAATTATGTTGTTTTTTCAAATTTATTATTATTACCTCGCATCCATTCTATTATGTAATGTCAAACATTCATTAATATAATGTTTACATTAATGTTTTAATTACATTCAATTATAGCAGTGCTATCGTGAGTAAATCGTGACATTGACCTGTTTATAGCTTTAGTCAACTCATTGGTGTATATTTTAAATAATAGGGAACCCAAGAACTACCCATCATACTTAACCAATCTATTGAGAGAAATAATATTTTTTTCAAGTTTTGTTTTTCTTTTGTCTAAATGTTTAATGTCGGTGCATCTAACTAAATAAAAAAAAAAAAAAGGTTCGATATATCCTAGCCTAGGTCCTCATACCGCGCATGAATTTAATTTTTCTAATAATATTTTATGGTCCAGGCAGTCAAATACATCAATGTCAAAAAAAAAAAATGGCACAATCTGGTATTTTATTGTCAATTCTTGATACATTAATATTTAAGAAATCGTAATTAGCCCTGTTTATTGTCTTATACTTTCAGCAACCTTTTAGTTCTGCTACAAACATATTCCTTTTTTTTCGAAGTACGAATAAATTTGGGCGTATATACTTGATGATTGTAGAGAATACCGACAAGAGAGCTCTAGGCTCATAGAATTCTACATATCGTTTTTCTATTTTTAAAGAGAGGTTTTATTAGTTTGTAAGGTAAATATCTGAAGCTAATCCAATGTTCGGGATATGGCTTAGAGGGTCAGCATTGACTTCTTTGACTGTTTTAACAATTTATGTCGATATATCGTTATAGCCCATGATTTTTGTTATCGTGGTAGCTTTTTTTTTCACTTTGTTTTTGTTTTGTAATAATGCATTACTGAGAAAATGTATTTTATGGTTGTATACAAAACTTTTGTATTTTTTTTATTTTGTTTCTATGTTATGATTTGCTGATGATGTTTTGAAAGGTATATATAACTTTTATGGTTGTATACAAAACTTTTGTATTTTTTATTTTATTTGTATGTTATGATTTGCTGATGTTTTTTTTGAAAGGTACCTATATATAACTTATATGGTTGTATACAAAACTTTTGTATTTTTTATTTTATTTGAATGTTATGATTTGCTGATGTTTTTTTTAAAGGTTTATATAACTTATGTTTATGTATTGTGTGTGCCAGGAGGCAACACAGGGTCGGATGGCCGAATGTTGATTTCCAAATAATTGGCAACATTTTTGGTGATTTGTTTACTTAAAAAGGTAATTTTGCTTTGTATTTAATTTAATATTTATTAAAAGGATATAATCTGTCTCTGGTGAATGAGCGGAATGGCCGATGCATTCAGTTCATTCCCGTTCATGACATTTGGAATGGCTGCAAAGTTCGGCAGTTGTCATCGAGCGCAGAAACAGAAACGTTGTTAACATCGTGAGTTGTGTGTACCTTCATTTATTTTAATGCTGAAGTGAAGTAATTTAGTTAAAGTTTGCTAAGTGTTGTAATGGTGCAATCCTGATGAGTTGAATATACGTATATGGTTGCTGAATAACGTGTTTTCTTATCACTAGCCACATAGGCGTAATTTTACCGGCCTATTAAAAAATACTACAGCTTTTTTGCTGTGTGGTGATGGCATAGAATATCATCACCCCACGGGATTAGATGGCTAATCCCGTGGGGGCGTAGAAATCGATCGAAGGAATACAGTTTTTACTCAATAAGACGCAGCTTATAACTTCATTATTTATTAATTTTAATTAATTAATAAATAATATTTATAAATTGTATTCTAAATTCGCATGCAAATTATTATTATTATTATTGTATTAAATAAAGAACTATGTATCAATGTATCTGGAGGCGGGCGTTGATAGCTGCGCTACAGTTTTTACTTTTGCGGCTATCATCGTTATACATTATGTAATGTAATCCATTGCTGTAAGTTCACACAATAAATCATTATTATTATTCCAAATTATTTATTTAAAGTTCTTATTTTTTACATATTTATATCTATAAAATTGAAATAAAAAAGAAAACAATAATATATAAATAAATATGAAAAAAATAGAGGTCCTCCAGCGGCGAGGTTTGACGCCCTAGGCCGCCGGTGGTCAGGGCGACAGAGTAAGGAACCTTCTCACAATGCGTGCCGTTCCCATTATTGCCACCTTTTGTATCCGACCCTTGACCCAGTGATCTAGCGAAAGCCTCTTAAGATGTTGGTCGAGGCTCTTCGCTATGAGACCGTTTACGGAGACGACTATAGGGACAATTATTGTTGAGTCCACATCCCACATGGCGGTAACCTCGTGAACCAAATCTAAGTATTTTGACAACTTGTCAGTCTCGGCTCTTACGAGGTTATCGTCAAATGGGACAGTGATATCAACAATAAATGCCCGGCGCTCCAACCGGTCTACCAAAACGATATCAGGCTTATTGGCAACAATAGTCCTGTCTGTAATGATAGACCGATCCCAGTAGAGTTTGGCACAACCGCTTTCGAGAACTGGTTCCGGTACGTACTTGTAATACGGCACTTCGGAGTCTACAAGACCATACCGAAGAGCAAACTGCTGGTGGATAATCCTGGCAACTTGGTTATGCCTGTGCAAGTACTCGCCGTTGGCAAGATAGAAACAACCGGAAACAATGTGTCTGATGGACTCTCCGGGACGGTGACACGCCCGACAAATGTCGATGGTACCGTCCTTGAAGATGTGCTTCCGATAGTTCCTCGTCTTGACAACTTCATCAGCAATTGCACAAGCAAAACCTTCAGTTTCACCAAATAGGTCACTAAAACGTAGCCAGGCCACAGATGCTTGTAACTCCACATGAGCACTATGTAGGGCCTGGTGGAACCTACCATGAAGCACCTTGCTCTTCCATACGTCAATTCGATGCCGAGTGCTAAGTACGACGGGCTTTCTCCAGTCTTCTATAGCCAAGGAGAGCGGCGTGAGTCCGTTGTCAACGGCGGCGACGTCTCGATGCATCCCACACTCAACACCAAGGAAATATTCCCTGAGATTGCACACCTCACGGTTGTGTAGGTTCTTGGCATTGAGGAAGCCTCGACCCCCACACTTCCGTGGGATATACAATCTCATTAGTGAAGAGTGTGGATGGTGCATACGGTACGTCGTTAGGCGTTTCCGGACTTTTCGATCCAGGGCATCTAACTCAGTTTGAGTCCACCTTAGTATGCCGAAGATGTAAACCAGTAGAGGCATTACCCAGCCGTTGAAAGCACGCACTTTATTACCACCTGACAATAGACTTTTCAGTACTTTTGTCAAGCGGTTAAAGAAGCGTTCCTTCACCAACTGCTTAATGTCCCCATCTGGGATATTTAGACACTCAGACATACCAAGGTATTTGTAGGTAGGTAGGTAAGGTAGGTTTCGGTTTCAGAGAGGGATCTGAGAGACATACTCTCGGTGAGTTGTAAATTATCAGAATTTACAACTCTGTCCCTCTGTACATGTATATATAATTTACATATAGTTTTATTTTTATAATATTCTGTATAAACCGCCATCTTTTCAGTTCTAATCGACTAGAAGTCCTACTAAAAAGGTCCGATTCGTCCTAAAATTTACGAGGCTGACGGCGAAATGGCCCATATTCAGAATAGCTGGTGCCCGCGACTTCGTCCGCGTCAATTTTGAATGATGACCAATGTAACTACTTACTTCTAGCTTAACCTAAATAATATAACTTCCAAAATTTAAGAAAACTTAACCTAAAAATAACCCAACTAAGAAAGATACTAAAGACTACTTTGCTAAGGATCCGATATCATCAACCAAAAAAATCAAAGAATACATATCAATTGTCCTTAAAGATAGCCAGTAAGTCAAATAAAGTAAAATAATAATCAACGATGCATTAATCACAAAGGTAACTCCCATTAGATTAGGTTGCAACCACGGCATTGATTAGTCTAAAATCACATTTTGTGAACGAAACCATAGCGCGATCTAAAACAATGATTACGCCATCTACTAACAAAAATATAAACTTGTAAAGCGGTAAAATTAAGATGTGTACATATTTTTGGGATTTAGGCGATCATCTATTGATTTAGTTTTGGGCTACCTTTTATTTCAAGCATTTATTTATTGTAACCGATATGCCAAATAAGTTCCGCGATCTGAAACGATATTAACGCCATCTAGTTACAAAATTGTGAACTTGTAGAGCAGTAAAATTAAAATGAATATTTTTTGGGTGCGATCATCTCGACACCAACAATTTATACAGCGCTAAATCGAATTTTAGATAAAATCGTTTATTATCCCAATTTGATTAAAATGTCTTTTTTTTTTATTTGTTATAAAATTATAAAAAAGAAGTTACAAATCTTATAAAACGCTAAATCTTTACTTAGACGACGACAACTATGATATTTTAAGCAACTTGGCATAAAAAACGATAATATGTATAATTCGAGTTGGCGTAAATTGATGGTGACGATCTATTGAATCAGTTTTGGATTACTTTTTTTAACAACAAATAATTCCCTGAATTTTGACTTACAAACATGTGTTGCTTTATTTTTAACTGAAAAACCAAATACCAATTTTCATAAGTATAACTCCAAAAAACAACAGATTTTCATACAAACTTATATCCCCTATTTTAGTCGTCCTTAGGGTGGAATTAATTTTTAACTGAAATGCCAAATAGCAATTTTCATGCGTTTAACTTAAAACTTGTCACATTTTTCATACAAACTTACATCCCCAATTTTACGCCCTTGGGAGTGGAATTTTCAAAAATCCTAGAATATATATTTTAATTTTTAATTGCAAGGCGAAATGCCAGAGCCTATAACTTAAAAAATGACGGATTTTCATAAAATATTTCATCCCTTATTTTACTCCCTTAGGGATGGTATTTTCAAAACCCTTCTTTAGTGGATGCCTACGTCATAAAAGGTACCTACTGTCAAAATTTCAAGTCTCTAACGCCAGCCGTTTAGACTGTGCGTTCATAATTGATGTCAGTCAGTATAAACTTAACCCTATTTGGCGCCCTTGGGGGTGGAATTTCCAAAAATCCTGAAATCAATGTTTTATGTTTTTTAACAGAAAGGCCAAGTACTAATTTTCATGCGTTTAACTTCAAAAATGTCGCATTTATCATACAAACTTATATCCCCTATTTTATACCCTTTGGTGTGGAATTTTCAAAAATCCTGAAATATATATTTTTTATTTTTAACTGAAAGGCCAAATACCAATTTTCATGCCGTTAACTTCAAAAACGGCCAAGTTTCATACTAACTTTGCACCCTCGTTTTACCCCCTTAGGGGTTGAATTTCGAAAAATCCTTCCTTATTCCTCGTCTACATTATAAAGAAAACATTATTACAAAATTTCAGTTTTCTAGGTTCAAGGATTTGGGCTGGGCGTTGATGAGTCAGTCAATCAGTCAGGACTTCTCTTTTTATTTATATAGATTTTGTGGTGACAGATTTATAGCTTTTGTAATTAAGTAAGAGCCCATTGAATTGATATCGGGTCGGCCGATCCGAATGTCATTTAGAATGGTCATAAAATTTGCCAGGCAGGCAATGTGGCTCACAAGTAGCTGGGTGATTTATATTTTTATGGCGATGGTAATTATTTTGTCGTGCCAAAGTCTGAGAGTACGAACTGCTTGGAAGAATTAAACTTTTTTATTGTATCATAAATGCTCATGTTAGTTGGTTTGTTTATTACGCTTTCACGCCTTAACTACTCATCCAAGCACCATGCAATGGTGATTGAAATCTTATCCAATCATAAAATTATGAAAATAACTTTAATTAAAAGTAGCTTTTATCTATAGCAAATGCTAAATGAAATTATACTTCAGACAATATGTTGTTAAATAACGAGTAATTGCAGTGAGTTTACCTTAGGCGTCATATATAATCGTGAATTTAACATACTAATTACCCAGTAATTTACCAATAATTGGCCCCGTATATAATGAAAAATGAACAAAATTCAATAAGAATTAAGGACATTCAGAATCAGCTGTTAGCGTTAGTGTTGGCAGAGTAGAAACCAGAATTTGTCGAACATAATACCTACTTTACAGTAATGAAACAGTTGGTGACAAATTGTTTTCAATATTCTAATTTGTAGATTATAAATCTCTTTTATGTTTTGTATGTCTCAGCGTAGCTGTTCAGCCCATAGTTAATCATCGAGTCTGCTAGTGATAGATACTGAAGTTTTAATGTGTTGTAGGGAACTATATTTTTTGGTAAACAAAGCTAAATACTTATTTGTAATTCCATTGAAACTCGTGACTTACATAAAGAAAAAAGCTAGCCACTTAAGATGTCATAAAACTTTTTCACTAAAATCAGCGAGAGAATCATAACGCAAAAGAATTTTAATAAAAATAACGAATCAAGACCTTTATAAATCATGTCTCGAAACGTCCTTAATGGGCACTCAAAATACTCTTAAAAGTGTTGTTAGCAAAATATTAATAAGATAAAATCAAGGCAAGATTTTTACGTCAATCGCTATTTAAATAATTTTGTGTTCCTTTTAAATTGCAGGAAAATGGCATCAAGATTTGTTGTCCAGATTTATAGGCAAAATTGAAATTCCATTCAATGATGAATTAACTTCCACGTTTAAGTTAAATACTTAAAGTTATCTCACGTTTAAGTTAAATGGCTTATCAATACACGTATCATTTTTTTATAAAATTATTTATACTCATGTTATTAAAATATCATGTTTTGTACAGACGCCAACACATCCAGCTGCCCCAATCTGTCAAATGTCTTTGATAGTTTTTTTTATTTTAACACGTAAGTTCACTTTCAATAGGGGCAAATTTGACAGATTGGGTTAGCTTGATGTGCTGGCGTGTGTTGAGATAAATTTCAAGTTTATAAGGTTAAATTTAAATAATAAACATATTTGATTATAAGCAAACAGTTGTAGTACAGTTTTAGTAAATAATATTGATCTTTACTAGTTGATGGGATCCCGTACCAAAATAGGACATAGTAGTCCTTATCGAGAAGTCGTGTTTCAAGCGAAAAATTACAATATATCCTGGAACATTATTCACACACGGCCATCTGATCCTAAACTAAGCAAAGGATGTACAGACGCCAGCACGTCCAGCTACCTCAATCTGTCAAATTTCTTTTATAGATTTTCAACTTTATCACAAAAGCATTAGGTTAACTTTCAATTGGGGAAATTACACAGTTTGTAGTAGTTTGATGTGCTGGCGTACTATGGAAACCAGATAACTAATACTACATATACTGTTTTCTTTTGTAAATTAGAACTTATATAGATGATTACACTCAGACTCAGGACAAACATACATGTTCATGCATATAAATATATGTCGGCCCCGGCGGCCGCTTCTTCTCCTACTGTAGCCGACGTTCATGTGCTCGTATGTGACTTATATAGCCAATTTTATTAGAAAAAATCCTCGCACATTGCGGGCATATATGGTGCCTTGATACACATCTTCGTAAGTTCTGATATTGTCTCCTACTTGTCCATTTCTACGTGGTACTCCTGTCGTAATTTTAACATGTTTATTACATCGTTCTGAACAGTATTCCTCAAATATATTACTGGTGAATGCCATGGTTGTCCGTCGCTAATAAACTTTACTGGGTTGTCAAAATTTTGGTAATAAATCCTTACTTTTTCTACTGCCCCTTAGTTGTAATACTTATATTTCTACTATTATATTAAAATAAATAGGATACATTATTTAGAACTTTTGTTATGATTTTAATTACTTCCTATAGCCTTGTATATTTTGTATAAGTACGTAAATGTATTACAAACCAAAACATTAACATAATATTCACGCTAAATTGATCGCAAACTCCATCCTCCTTTGAACCCTAGTTATTGCAACAAAGATCCAAATATTTATTACGCTACAAGAACCTCTACATTTCTAGCACCTACGTACTTAATATGCTTTCCCATATATTCTCACATATTGACACAAACCGATTACATTGGAAACCCTCGTATCTTTTGTTGAATGCTATCCCAAATATAACGAAAAATTCCTTAAATATCTCGACAAGATTCAATATGGTAGGGTCAGCCGAATTGTATTTTCAATAATTTATTGCACGTAGCCAAATCCATCGTATGTTAATGGGATTTTATGTATATTGTTTTTCAAATGGAACAGAAATTTAATGTAATCATTTCCTACTGCCACCTTATTGGCAGTGGGAAATTGAAGTCACAGCACTTCAATTTCCCACTGCCAATAATATTAATAATTGAAACTTTTAAGTTCCAAATCACAGCACTACTTACTAATTAAAATTTATATCATTATCAAATATTGGAATATAATTTCTTTTTCAAATATTATACACGATTTCTTATCTTTGTGACAATATAAACTTCGCAAAATCTTCTTCTAATATTTTTAACTGCACTTTTTTGGGATGGGTAAAAAATGTTAAACCCGCGTCAGGACACGTGACCTGGTCGAATATTCGTAAGGCGGAGGGTCTTTTTTAAATTCACACGGCCATTTATGCATTCACAATACCGCAGCATTTTGTTCTTAATTGTGTTAGATTTTTTATAAGCCTTACCAAATTTAGTTCTTTTAATTATTCAAAATTTATTACTACAAAAGGAAGGTAAGCAATTATTATTATGAGTCTTTACCGCCTAAATGTGGAATGTAGCAAAATAGACACTACTTTCCGAGAACGAGACAATAAAATATAAAAATAGTTTTTTTATAAGTAATAGGCAGTGCCTCTAAAGAATCACGCAATTGAGGCCTTAATTACAATTAATTGCCCCACCACAGTCTCCGCTTCATTTTAATTACTAACATAACATAAATCATTTTTCAATTAGATCAGTTCGTGCCTTAATTAATTAACATCACGCCTGCAATCTCCAAAGGTAAATATTATGTATATAGTAGATAATATCCTCTCTAAACTATCACATTTCATCGCTGCAAATTGTTTTAGTTAGTTCCTAAATTGTTCCTTACATCTGTTAATTTTCCGTCGTGGACGCATTGAAACTAACTTCTCATTACATAATTGTATATTCTTTAAAATTGTACATTATTCTATTTCACTAATGAGTCAAGTTGCAATCGTTAACGTAATGCCAGAAAAATAAAAATAAAACATAGTTAATTTACTAAGAATCAATGTTTTGCTGCAGTTTAACTTATGTTAGTTTTATTTCTATTTTTAGTATTCGTGTAGACATTATTGCTTTTCGTTATTTCTGTTTATATGTTTTTATGTGCCTACTTAAAAACACAATACCGTCGCCTCTTTGCGTCTTAGTTCTTACTTTCGTTATTATCGAATGCAACTTTTTAGTCTCATTGTACTTATACTCTTATATTGTATTTTCGTTAACGCGTTTGTGTTTCCAGAATAAATAAATAACACCTTATGAAATTTGGCCAAAAAGAAAAATAATGATGATTCTATACAGTTTTGATTCGACAAGCCCCCTCGCCATGAGTGGAAATTTCATCCATGTAACCTGGACGAATATTTGTATGACCTTGCGCTTCACTAGAATTTTTTACCGCACACTATCACTCTGTGGAATTATTAAATGCGAAGATATTTCCGATCCGGTATGACATCTCAACATCCAATAAGCAAGCCTATTCCCTTATTAAAAGCCGGCAATGCACTTGCGGGCTGCAAGTCCATGAGCGGCAGTGATAACTTATTATCAGCTGACCCACTTGCTCGTTTGCTTTGCTATTACATAAAAATTGGACTTTGAATGTCATATATTACGACAAAATATTTAGTTATGTTTTATTTAAAATAATTATCGTGTCTTATCTGATCTGTTTGATTCCAATTCTTAAACTTTTTGATTATTATTATAATAAAACTGTAAATACACAGGGATACTTATTTTATTCAACCGAATAGTAAATACTAAACAGTCTAACGGTTTTATCACCATCGTCATATCAGCCGAAAGACGACCACTGCTGGACAAAGGCCTCCCCTGAATATCTCCACAATTGCCGATCTCGCACTAAATTTATATACTTGTTTCAAAAATAAAACAGCCATTCCTCCTTTCTTTAGTGACGACCGCACAAGGCAAGTCATAAACATTGAATGCCTTACCTCACCCTGCCATAATACCAGAACTCCAATCAGTGTCACCAATTAAACAATTGCAATATTAACATTCAATCTATCAGAGTTATAACATCACATAAATAACCTATTTGGCATGAAATAATTAACAGTCTTATTATTAATCAACGTTAGTAATGAATGCTTTAAACTAGTGTTCATCATAATACATTTACTTTTCTTCAAGTAAATATGAAATAACTCCAATTAAACCCTTATACTAGGATATTTAATAATTATAGCATTTGGAATTAAAATGTTCAATCATCAACTTAGTAATTAATTTTTTTATACAACTTCCGCATTTGTAAATAAATTCCAGTGTCGCAGTACACTTTAGAAACAAATAATTCATATACAAAGCCCAGTATCAGAAGAATCGTTTATAGGTCGTAATTGAGCTTCTGTGGTGACCGAATCTAACGGAACACAAGGCCGACGAAGTGGTGCACAACTAATACTATATGAAGAAATGGTGCCCAAAATAACAACGCATGTTTTTAATTTACATTTTTTTCCATAAATTAACAATTAATGAATATTGGTCTATCATGTATCATGTCATCATCGGCACACAATATAATAGTCTTGTTATCTAATCAAAAGTTATTCAGAAAAATTACATACACTTGTAATAAACGACTTTCTGGTGAATATTTAGGTATCTAAAATGTTATCTCAAATGGCGAAGACGGATTACTTTCTTGTCTTTCAAGATTCCCATAAATCGTGACGTTGGGTCTTATTTAGGATACTTAAGTTGAATTTTTCTCGTTACATTTACATTTTGTTGTAAATCTGTAAATTGTTATGATAAGAATCTAATAAGCCCAGATTTCACATGATGTTATATAAATCATTAGATTTAAAATAGGGGTTTTGATAATAGATACTCGTATAGTAGTTTTTTGCACTTCCAGGATTTTCTATAAGGTAGCAAAATAAGTTGTCCAATTACGAGACAGCATTTAACAATTAACGCATTTTTCTGTGTGGTGACGGCATAGAATATCAACACCCCATCCCATCCCATGGGGGGAGGGGGGTAAAAATAGTCCCGAGGGAACCTACCAGATAACGGCCAGCAGCGTTTTTCTGTGAACTATGACCATCAAATTACGTTTGCCAATCTGTCTGCCAAGCGTGGCGATTATGGCATATCCCCCCATTCTTTGGGGCTTTTATCCAGTAGTGGACACATTCAGTAATAGGTTATACAATCGGCCTCCTTCGTATGTCTTGTCTAATTCTCAGTATCAGCCTGTAGTCTGCAGGCGAGGTGTTACATCATGGTGCCTCATGCCTAAAGCAATAATTATAAAAATCAGTTTACGACAACGGAAAATCTTGCTTCTTTTGAAGTCGGTAAAAAAGTCGGTTAATTGCGCTAAGAGGACACAAAGATGAATAACATTATATCACATGTTTTGCACTAATTAAACAAATTGTTCTATTTAGATGACCGGATGTATCCCGCTTACTATATCTGTATTTTCACATGCTTAACACTACGGCACACGCGACCCTTTTTCTTACTTGAGTACACGCGTGGCCTACTATAGTAGGCCATTTAAAAATATAACTTATTATTTCCTAATTATCTGATGAAAAAACCAATTTTGATGGAAAAGGTATTTATTGAAGTTAGTTGTACTACCTAATATGTTAGATTAATTATTACGAAATAACTAAAATTCAACAATTTAGTAAATATAAAAGGAAAAGTTACAAAAATTACATTTCTGACGTTAACGTTTTTTTTTTACTTTTAATAAAACTTTATTACTATTTTATTTGTTTTCGTAGCATTCAGGACATCCTACTACATGGTGATGGGGACAAATCCATTAATTGCAACTATTGCACCACTTTTTTTTTCTATCGATTTTGGCCTCTCGAGCAGAGTGCACATCGAACAACTCTTCCTATCTTTGAAGTCAAATCGTGTTGAGAATCTTAGGGTGCTTGAACCATGCTCCCAAAAGTGCTTCTATTCTGACTTTAAGTGGTCGTGGAAGTGTTTTAATGGATACCCGGTAAACCAAAAGTTGTTTTATCAAATTGTAGGCCAAATCGTGCAAAAGTCTCATCCTAATGTTTTGGAACCAAATTCGCGTTGCTGGTTATGTGTGCCATGAACGACTACGTAAATATCCAGCTAGTTTACCTGAATTGTCAGAATGTCTTGATCCTGTAGAACCCATAATTGAATAGTTTTATTTAATTATGGAATTTTTTTTATTGATTTGGTATTCTACTTTGGTGTAATTAGTAATTTGGATTGATTTACTGTATTGAATCATGATCATTGTTTGAGTTGAAACGATAATTACATTGTTTTGTTGAACGTAAACCTGTGTTGATAAAAAACGTATGTTCATTGCTGATTGATAAAATGTTTTATTTAAACTGAAAGCTATTACGCTTTATTGAAGGGTGGATCGAAAGCCTTATCGCCTTGTCCTGATGTCCTGCTGAAAGCCATCACGCTTTGCAGTAAGGTTGGGCTCATCTGTCGTGACCCAAGGTTGATGCTGAAAGCTGCAACGTTTTGCAGCGTGTTTTAAGTGCTGCCTCTGAGCAATGCTGAAAGCTGTAACGCTTTGCCGAGTAATTGAAGTTTTGCTGAAAGCTTTAACGCTTTGCTGCGTGTTGCAGTTTATGATGAAAGCTTCAACACTTTGCTGTGTGTTACAGTTTATGATGAAAGCTTCAAAGCTTTGCTGTGGGTTGCAGTTTATGCTGAAAACTTCAACGCTTTGCTGTGTATTGCAGTTTTTGATGAAAGCTTCAACGCTTTGCTGCGTGTTGCAGTTTATGATGAAAGCTTCAACGCTTTGCTGTGGGTTGCAGTTAATGCTGAAAGCTTCAACGCTTTGCTGTGTATTGCAGTTTACGATGAAAGCTTCAACGCTTTGCCGCGTGTTGCAGTTTATGATGAAAGCTTCAACGCTTTGCTGAGTGTTGCCGTTTATGCTGAAAGCTGCAACGCTTTGCTGTGTGATGCAGTTTATGCTGAAAGCTTCAACGCTTTGCTGTGTATTGCAGTTTACGTTGAAAGCTTCAACGCTTTGCTGTGTGATGCAGTTTATGCTGAAAGCTTCAACGCTTTGCTGTGTATTGCAGTTAATGCTGAAAGCTTCAACGCTTTGCTGTGTGTTGCAGTTTATGTTGAAAGCATCGACGCTTTGCTATGCGTTGCATTTTATGCTGAAAGTTTCAACGCTTTGCATTGTGTGAGAGGTACGCCCTCTAACTAATGATGAAAGCTTTAACGCTTTGTGGTAAATGCTGAGAGCCTTTACGCTTTGCTTTGTGTAACATTGAAAGCTGCTTGTAACGCTTTGTGTCCTTGGCAAACTGAAGAGCTGTAATTCATGTTGATTATGACAGCGAGTAATAACGCGAGAGCGCGTTGATTGTCAGAATGGCCGTGTGGGAGAAATTAAGTAAAAGGATTGTTTACGTACTAGCAACGCCATCTATTAGCGTTTGGAAAACACTACTCACTGAGTCAGTAGTTCGAGTCGAGGTTGTCTATGAACTGTCGCATGTGACGTTTGACGTCTGTCAGTTGTCTAAGTGACATTAGTGTGTTAGCGACACGACACATTTGGCATCCAGAGCTCGACCGCGCCGAGTGTGCGCACTGATTCTTTTAACCACGTGCATGATGGCGGACACCGACGATGTTTCGGAGTTAAATCCGTCAGAATCTCCGACATATACATAGAAAACATCCATGACACAGAAACGAATATTCGTGCTCATCACACAAATATTTGCACTTACCGGGATTCGAACCCAGGAGCACCAGCTTCGTAGGCAGGAGCACTACCAACTAGGCTACGGTGACCATCAAAGTTATGTAACATTATTAAGAATAAAACAAACTACTACGAAAAAAAATATAATTCGGTGAAATGAAATGAAATGAAATGAAATATTTATTCAGCACTTGGGTATTAACATACACTTGTACTTGTCAAGGTCACAATGCAGTACATAAACAAAGTGGATGGTAAAAAGTTACAAAAAAAAAAATAATCTGTCAGTCCGTGCGGTTTGTTTTATCGCATATATTTTCTGAAATCCTTAAATAAATAACAATGTACTAATCTATTATTTTGAAATTTAGTTCTACTATATTAAAATTAAAGCATTGAAGACTTAAGCAAATGACGAAATTCTAAGTGAGGGTGTGATCACATGCACGGGATCACCGATCACGCATTAATGGGCCAAAGCGATCCTCGCCGCTGAGGAACCTACCCTAGCTAGCCTGCGGCTTTCTCTAGCTGCCTAGGTGGACGACCCGGAGAAGAAAGCCACAAAGAAACTCCGGGCTTGCTTTTTTCGTCTTCTTTTGCTTTCAGTTTACGATTTTTATTTTTTAAATGTCATGTATTTTACTTACATTGTGATTGGTTGTTATGTAGGCTAATGCACGCACAGAACCGTTGTCATTCAGTGAATCATAATAAAATAAATAAGCAATAGCATTCAATTTCACTCAAGCACTTAGAATATCCTCTTGCTAGACGAAAAAACGGTGGGTGCATCCGCGTACATTTACAAAATTAACAAGTCAAACGAAGTCTACCAGAGGCGAAAAAGAAAAAAAATGAGTACCCCAACAGCAGTTCGACCAGTTACCGCAAGCAGCACCCGTTCACGAGTATGACGTGTGGGCCAGCCATCGCCTCCCTCGCCATATTAGAGGGAAGGAAACGACCCGACCCACAACGCCACCGCAAGCATTAACAGACAATGGGAGCATGACGAGCTTACAAAGGGGAGTTCATATTGAAGTCGTTAACAGCCTTCGGCCAAACAGCGTTTGACATGTTCAAGATAATACACATTTGTTTTAATAATAGGTCTAAAAATCTATAAAGTTAAATTATTACAGCATTATTTCTATACTCGATTGAGAAACATATACATGTATATCCTTAACATAACACTAAGATGTTGCTCTTGTTTAACCAAGCGACCAAGCGTTTTTGTCGCTTAAATAATCATTTAGAGTGTAATAGGCCTTTTTCATTAAAATATTCTTGATCTCTGATTTAAATTTAGCATAGGACAGTTCCTGAAGATTTGTGGGTATTTTGTTATAAATTCGGATACTCAGTCCGACAAAAGAACAATGAACCTTTTGTAAACAATGGGATTCTGCACACAATTTGTGTTTATTTCTAGTGTTTATCGTGTGTGTGTCACTTCTCTTTTGAAACAAATTCAAATTTTGCCGCACATAAATTATATTAGCATAAATATATTGCGAAGATACCGTTAATATATTTATCTCCTTGAAAAACTCTTTTAAGGTGAATCTCGCACCTAGCTGATAAATAGCTCGTACTGCACGTTTTTGTAGAATAAAGATACTGTGGATGTCAGCCGCCTTACCCCACAGTAGTATACCGTAAGACATAATACTGTGGAAGTAGCTGAAATAAACCAGGCGCGCAGTATCTATGTTAGTAAGTTGTCTAACTTTTCTAACAGCATAAGCAGCAGAGCTTAATTTTCCAGCCAAGCCGGATATGTGAGTACCCCATTGAAGTTTTCTGTCTAAAGTTAAGCCCAGAAATGTAGTAGATGTGTGTGTGGGTGAAATCAAATATTCACCATGTAAATAAAAAAAATCGTTAAGTGAAAAAAGTTCTTTACCTGGTAAAAATAGACGCACATCACAAAACTCACTGCCACGGCAAACTGAGCTCAACTGACGAGTCTCAATCTGTAGACTGCTGTTACAGGGACAAATTTAGTAATCACTAGTGATGCGCTATTTTATAGTTTCTTAGAAATTCGCCTGTTAATACTTACCTCTGTTAATTAAAGCCCCGGCCTCCCCTATCCGCGGTCGTCCTTTGTCCAGCAGTGGACGTCTTTCGGCTGATATGATGATGATCTGCATTCGTGTTGGACAGCAACTTACACACCATCTGACTCACAAGCATAAGTCTTTTTATTAATTTGAACATTTGTTAAGATGGCATTTTCACGCTATTTTATTATATTAAGTGCATTTTAAAATCTCTAAAAAGGCATCAAGAAATACCCGTATTCTTTTTATAAATATACTAACTATCAAATCTGCAAAATAATTCTCACAATGCCCGTCGATTTGTTTCCCGATACAATTGTATGCAGGACGGTGAGACTTGTACTAAGCCCAAGAGGATATGTAACAAACGAAGTTGATTCTAAGAATGAGTTCAACGGTTCAAGAAAATCAAGTTCTCTGATAAACCCACAGTTTTGCTTTCGTTCAAACATGCCACTTCTTTGTTTTCAATTCTTATATTTTTTTAAATAATGCTTCAATATAATCTTGTGACATGTTGTATCTTGAGATAGATCATGTCATGTTTTAATTATTACTCATATAACTAGCTTGTTATAGAGCCCGTATTGGAATGAAATTTGACTTATTTTTATTAGTACTCGTTTCCTATTTAATAATAATGTTTACCTCAATCTGTCAAATTTCGCCAATTGAAAGTGAACCTTATGCCTAATTGATAAAGTTGAAAATCTATAAAAGAAATTTGACAGATTGGTGTTGTGCTAGCGTCTACACGTCTTTACCTTGGCAACCGCCACCACCACTTTTAATCATAGTATTTAAACGAGATTTCCTATACGTGTTACTTTAACTTTTGTCACTGATATACAAATAAATGCTAGTGTGTTATACAAAGGATATTTGTAAATAATTTTCATTGTGTGCGTCACGATTGCTCCGCCACGTAGTCAAAGCAGAAAAAAAGAAGTTACAGGGGTTTTAAGTTGGCCGCGCTAACGTAACGTGCACGATTGCGCGGCCATGGAGATCTCAATAACTACTTGGGATAGAGATCTAAATCTTTTTGTTAATTGAACATTTCATTTGTCAACAATTGTCAAAAAATAATTATAAGACTAAGATCAATATTCACCTTGGAAGTTATGGCCGCGCAACCGTGCACTTGAAGTTTCTTGAATCTCGATTATTTCTTCAAAACTTAAGATATCATGCAGTAAAACTGTTACTAGAAGAAAGGTTTTAATATGTCCAAAGTACCGAAAGCATTTAATGCCACCAAAGTTTATTTAAACTGACGAAATCAAGGCAAAACAAAAGTTACGTGGCCGCGCAATCGCAACGTTACTTTGAACGCTGATATCTCATTATCTATAATTGTTAAGATTTCGGTGTTAACCTCCATTTATTCGTAATATTAACCTAATCAGATTGACAAAGCGTTTTAACCTCAGGACAATTTTCTACGCGAGTAATCTCAAAAATGATGATATCTCTTATAATGTTCGAGTAGCTTGACCATAATTTCTGTTAAATATGGGGATATCTTTTGCTCTACTAGACGAAAACGTACCTGTTAGGAATAATTGTTGGAGAATTGGCTAAAATAAAAGAGTTTAATGCACTTTCCTTTTTCCGTTTGTCAAACGACTTTTAATGTTTTGTTATGTATTGACGAGTTATAATTTTATCAATGAAACAGTAATGGTAATGGCAACAGTATTTCTTGAGCTGGAGTTTCGACCATTTACGTAAAATCGATAAAGTAAGTATAATTATTACGAATTTGCTCTGTGGTGACGGCGTAGAATATCATCACCCCATCTCATCCCGTGGGGGGCCTAGAAATCGTCCCGAAGGAAAACCTACCAGAGAACGGGCAGCAGCGTTTTTCCGTGAACTTTAATAAATAAATAATAATAAATATCCTGGGACATTATTCACACACGGTCATCTGATCCCAAACTAAGCAGAGCTTGTACTATGGAAACCAGATAACTGATATACTACATATACTATTTTTATTTTGTAAATATATACTTATATATATATAATTTACGTCCAGACTCGGGACAAACAGGCATGTTCATGCACACAAATATTGGTCCCGGATGGGAATCGAACCCACGACGTCCGGCGTGAAAGGCAGCGTATCTACAGACAGCGATAAACAGACAAAAATTCTAAAAACTATTTTTTTGGCTTCGATGTCGATTGTGGATCACGCCTCAAGTATTCTTTTTAAATAACATTAAATGTACAGTTTTGACATTCCGACGATTTTATTATATGTACTAGCTGTGCCCCGCAGTTTTACCCGCGTTAAATTTTATAAATTATCACATACCCTCCCCCGTAGGTGATAGCGTGATAATATGTAGCCTATATGTTGACCCGACCTCTTAGTAATATTCATGCAAAATTTGAAGTAAATCCATGCAGTACTTTTCGAGTTTACACCGGACATACATACAGACAAACAGATAAACAGACAAAAATTCTAAACACAATTTTTTTGACTTTGATGTCGATTGTAGATCACGCCCCAAGTATCCTTTTTAAATAACATTCAATGTACAGTTTTGGCATCGCTACGATTTTATTATATGTATAGATATAGATAAATTACTGGAGTACAAGCAGCAATGTCGCGTCATGTGGTGAAAACAGAACTAAGTTCCATTTTTTGGTCTTGTTTTGTATGGCATGATTTGAACATGTGTATAAAAGAAAAGAATATTGTATTGAACTGTCTTATCTTTGCTAATTCTCCAACAATTATTCCTAACAGGTACGTTTTCGTCTAGTAGAGCAAAAGATATCCCCATATTTAAAAGAAATTATGGTCACGCTACTCGAACATTATAAGAGATATAATCATTTTTGAGATTACACGCGTAGAAAATTGTCCTGAGGTTAAAACGCTATGTCAATCTGATTAGGTTAATATTACGAATAAATGGAGGTTAACACCGAAATCTTAACAATTATAGATAATGAGATATCAGCGTTCAAAGTAACGTTACGATTGCGCGGCCACGTAACTTTTGTTTTGCCTTGATTTCGTCAGTTTAAATAAACTTTGGTGGCAGTAAATGCTTTCGGTACTTTGGACATATTAAAACCTTTCTTCTAGTAACAGTTTTACTGCATGATATCTTAAGTTTTGAAGAAATAATCGAGATTAAAGAAACATCAAGTACACGATTGCGCGACCATAACTTCCAAGGTAAATATTTCGTGAAATATTGATCATAATCTTATAATTCTTTTTTGACAATTGTTGACAAATGAAATGGTCAATTAACAAATAGATTTAGATCTCTATCCCAAGTAGTTACTGAGATCTCCATGGCCGCGCAATCGTGCACGTTACGTTAGCGCGGCCAACTTAAAATCCCTGTAACTTCTTTTTTTCTGCTTTGACTACGTTTTGGTTTGTTCCTTTCGATTGTGACTAATTTTGACAAAAAATATAGCGATCTCTTTTTTTGTTTGGATAACGTGGCGGAGCAATCGTGACGCACACATTTTCATTTGATAATTGAGTTCAGTAAGTACCATATTATTAACCGTAAAAAGACAAAATCAATGTACTTAAAAACCTCTATACTCCACAATAAATACGAAGACTTTCTTATATATACATATGTATGTACAGACGCCAGCACATCCAGCTACCCCAATCTGTCAAATTTGTTTTATAGATTTTCAACTTTATCACAAAAACAGAAGGCTCACTTTCAATTGGGGAAATTTGACAGATTGGTGTAGCTTGCTGTGCAATTCTGAAAAAACAACAACCATAAGATTTGTTGTTGGTTGTTTACAATTGTTATTATATAATAATTAATGTTTTTAAACTTTCGCGATTTGTACACATTTTTATATACTGTGGACACGGGTCTCAATCGCGATAAAGATATAGGCAAATCATTACCTTGGTTACCCGACGTTTCGGCATGGATTGCACCAGCCATCTTCTCTTCATTCTTATCTTGTTTTGGGGTGTACTTGTGTACAGCACTTCGACCCTTTAGGATCTTTTGTACTATCCCCCACTGGTTTAATTCTATCCCTAGAGCCCTGCATGAGGTATGCACATAATCCAGTACGCTTCGTAGAGGTAGATCCTTGTAGTCACCTGGTTCTGGATATGCCAGCCCCAGGGTTGCCATTTTGTGTCTCGCCTATGCATCGCATTTGCATATTATATGCAGCATTGTTTCATTTTCTTCCCCACAGGTCCTCCAGATCGGGCTATTCGACAGTCCCAGTTTGTGTTGGTGCCGAAGTGGCCCGTGAATACTGCTACTATTAGTCGTAGCTGGTTTCTGCTGTATTTCCAAAGCTTTTTCGATCAGCTCTTGTCTACTCCTTTCATGAGTTGTTTGGAGTGTTTTAGTTCCTTGACTTTGGTCCACATGTGGTTGTGTTTAATTGTGGATTTGTTTTTAAGGAATGCTCCTATTACGTTTGGAGGAATCCCTACGCACGGTTCTGGTCCACAGAACTGACTTTCAGATCCCTTTCTAGGCAGTGCATCTGTTTTTTTGTTGCCTTCTATTCCCGCATGGCCTAGTACCCATACGAGTTTGACTTTATTTTTAGTGGCAAGTTTGTTCAGAGCCGTGATACAGTTCTGGGTTAATTTCGATTCGATTTTGTGTGATATCAGGGCTTTTAATATAGCCTGGCTGTCATTGAGTATGTTCATGGTCTTACCTTTCGTCTCCCTATCTATGATTGTCTGGGCGCATGTTATTATCGCATATGTCTCAGCCTGAAACACTGTCGCGAAGTTGCCCATGCTTTCGCTAATACTGCAGGTTTCATTATAAACACCCGCACCTGTGCCGGATTTCATTTTTGATCCATCTGTATACCAAATTTGACTTTTATTCGTTTTGTTTGCAAAGTTCCAATTTCCATTCCTCTCTGCTGGGAATGTATAAATTGTATTGTTGGTCAAATGTATAGGTTGGTTGCATTTTATCGCTGCCATCCCTATTACATTGTTAAGATTTTTCCAGTCTTCTATCTGCGTGTGTGTAGAGGCATGCGATCGTAAAATGTGTGGCCCAATGCAGTAAGTCTTTGGAGTGTTTTCCTTGCCTCTTATTGTACCTCAATGTGTAGAATCACTAGGTCTAGGATTCCTTCCAAGGCTGCTGTTGGTGTAGTGCTAAACGCCCATGTAATTGCTAAGCAGGTAGTGCGTTGTATTTTGTTTAGCACTTGTTTACAGGTTTCTATTTTTGTTCTTAGCCACCAGACGATACTACCGTACATCAGTATCGGTTTTATTATCATTCTGTAAATCCAGTGAACAATTTTGGGTTTCAGTCCTCATGTTTTGCCATAAGCTGCTCGGCACATGCCGAATATTCTCAAGGCCTTGTTTTTAATATTTTCTACATGTTCTTTCCATGTGAGCGCTTTGTTGAGTGTTATACCTAGGTATTTAACTTCTTTTGACAATTCAATTTTAGTGTTGTATAGTTTCCAAGTTCCTATTCCCGATAGGTCCTGCTTTGTGAATGGTACTATAACTGCTTTATGTGGGTTTATTGAAAGGTTATTTGATTTGCACCAGTCCTCTGTCTCTTTTAAGGCTTGTTTCATAATATCCGTTACTGTGTGAGGGAATTTCCCACTTATTAGTATCACAATATCGTCTGCATAACCGACGGTTACCGTGGCCCCGTGTTTAGGTTTATCAGGAGCTTGTCAACAACCAGGCACCACAGTAATGGTGAGATGACTCCGCCTTGTGGGCACCCTCTGGTTGTCGTTGCATTTCTGATGTCCCCGAGCAGTGTTGAATGCAGTTGCCGTCCTTTCAGTATTGTGTCTATCCGTCTGCATAGAGTGTGTTCTATGCTATGGTTAGTGGCGGCATTTTGTATAGTATTAAATGCCGTGTTGTCAAAAGCAGCTTCAATATCTAGAAATGCCGCAAGGCATATTTCTATGCTTTCTAAGGCTGCTTCCGCCTTTTTCACTACATGGTGTAGGCCTGTCTCTGTAGAATTTCCTGTCTGATACGCATTTTGTTGCCAGTTTTAGAGGAAATCTTTTTAGTGGCCCTTGCCTAATGTGTGTGTCTACCATTTTTTTCAGTGATTTTAGAAAGAATGATGTGAGGCTTATCGGTCTGTACGATTTTGGTGATTCGTAGACAGACTTTCCCGGTTTCGGGATGTAGACTACTTTAACTTGTCTCCATGCTTGGGGACTGTTTCCAAAGGCTATGCAGGCTCTTTACAGCCTACATAGGTGTGGGCTTAGTACGTTATTCGCTTTTTGTAATAGGATAGGATATATTCCATCCGGGCCAGGCGATTTGAATGGTTCAAAGTTGCTTATAGCCCACTTTACCTTGGTCTCGTTAATGATCTTCTTAGCGGTATCCCAATCTGCCTTGGTTGTGCGCCTTTCCGCATCCTCATGGCTAATTGGGATTTCTCGCTCCATGGTTTTCATTGTCTCAGAGCCTGGGAAGTGGATTTTAAACATGACGTCTAGTGTCTCGTCACCAGAATCTGTTAGTGTCCCGTCAGTTTTCCTGATAACGGATAATGGTTTCACTCTAGCAGTGGCCAGAGCTTTCGTGAGTCTCATACATTGTGGAAGGCTGCCTATTTCCTGGCAGTGATTCCTCCATGCACGCCTTTTTGCCTTTATGACGGCTTTGTTATATTCTGTGAGCTTTTTAGCATACAGTTCAAAGTTTTTTGTGGCTTTAGCTGGATTGAATATTACCCTAGTTTCTTTCTTGAGCCTAATTAGTTCAGGCGTCCACCAGGGTATTCTCTTAGCCTTGGCCGTTTTCTCAAGACAGTTGTATGGGCGGCACGTGGTCGGAAAACCTCCTCTCTGTCCGAGACTATTGGTCCTATTCGAATATTTATATTCGGTGGGAACGGAAGTTTTTTCGGATTGGGCGTGGGCGCTGGCTTCTTCCTGTGCTTGCATGGGGAGAAACCACCGTCCGTGGCCAATATTCCGACATCTCACGCCTCTGTTGTCCCTTCCATACTCTGGAGGGGACAGCGGAGGACGCAAGCCTAAGCTTCGTCGGACGGTGATGGGCTGAATGGCCGGTGCGTTATTCGGTCGATAGCATTCGGCAAACCCTTAACCTCTGAGCATACCCGGCGAGGGGGCTACCGGGGGGTAAACCGGTCTACAGGGTAAAAAGGCTCAGATGTTCAATGGAAAAACATTACCCCAGGTGGGTACCGGCTCTGCCGGAGAATCCCTCCCGGGTCCTTCAGGACCCGGCTGTCCCACCGTATCTGGGGGGGACACTACTGAACACTTACACGCGGAGGTCGCGGATAGGGCGCACACGCCCAGTTTTGTGTGCCCAGTTTTGAGTGTCGAGGGACCCTCACCTGCAACTAGCGAGCTGCGGGTGAGAGTCTCTAAAGAGGAAAGGAGTCAGGCTGATAGAGCCAGAGAGACTGCTCCACCGCGGAGGCAGCTGCGACCGCGTTCTACTTCTCGGTCGCTGTTGCGTTCGCGGTCGCGGTCACGCTCGAAGTCCGTACTTCGAAGCGATTCCGTGGGAAGCGACAAGTCAGCCGCTTCCTGCGTGTCATTGCCGGCAGAAGGGCCGAAGCTTGGGAAGCGGAGATCCCTTGTGGCTCCAAATGCTCGCACACAGATTGTGCGGGCAAAACTAAGAATTGACGAGGGGAGGGACTTGGATGGGGATATTTCGGATATCCTCAACCCTCTCCTCCCTCCTTCAAATACGCGGGCTAAGAAATCTTTGCCCCGCGTTGAAGACATAGCGGAGGAGCTCCAACATCAGCCTACGGCTGATGTTGGGGCTAGGCTGCTCGAGGCTCTGTCCGTGGTGGAGAAGGCCACGGATAGGTCCTCGAACATCCAAGGGCCGCTAAAGCACGCCATTAGGCGAAGTGTGCGTGAGGCGCAGGCCGCCACCTCCAAACTGCACACTCGGACTTACGGTGGTGAGGCCGAGCAGCTGGAGGTTGAGAACAGGGAGCTTCGTTCGAAGCTCTCCTCCCTCGAGGAACGTCTCGCACAATTGTCTGCGGAGGTTGAGACTGTGCGCTCTGGTCAGGGGACTTCCACAGCGACCCCGGCTAAAGCAACAACAACCAGTGTCCCAGTGGCTTCTAAGCTTAAGCTTATGGCCACAGGATGAAAGGGCAGCTCCAACGCCGAGCAGGTGGCTGCCATTATGGAAGACAAATTGGTGTCCTTCCGTGCAGCGCTCATGGCGGAGCTCTTCCCAGGAAGGGCCATCAGGCCTCCACTTGGCAAAAAGGCTGTAGCCGTCACCCCTCGTGGTGCGGTGGCAGAAAGACCAAAAGGTCCAGCGCCGCCGCCGATCCCGACCCCTTCTACCTCGTCCGATAAGGACAAGAGGAAAAAGAAGCGGGAAAGGAAGAGGCAGCGTAAGAGAGCAGGTGTGCCTGTTGCGCCTGCACAGGTTGCTGGCGCTTCGCGGAGCCAGCAGTCTAGTGCAGCGCATGCGAATGCGGAAGAGACCACATGGGCGAAAGTCGTTGGTCGCAAATCCGCGGCCAAGACCAAAAAGGCAACGGTCAAATTAAACACCGCTCCCGGAGGTGCAACTCCCTCGTTCACCGAAAACGGCAGCGGTTTTAATAACGCGGGCAGAAGGGTCAGAGACTCCTCTCGCGATCTTATAAGGACAGGGTCTGCCTCAAAGACTTTGGACTGGAAGGTGGTATCTTCCAGAAGAGAGCCTTAAATGGTGGCTTGGTCCTGAGAGTCCCTGGGCCCGACAATACCGCAAGATCCGATGCCCTCGCGGCCAAACTAAGGGAAGTCCTGGCGGATACGGACGCTCGGGTTTTGCGTCCTATCAAAACCGCAGAAATGCGCGTCCTTGATTTAGATGAGACCGTCACCCCCGCGGCGATTGCGGTGGCCCTAGCGGGTACCGTCGGTTGTTCTGCCAATGATTTTAAGGTGGGGCCCGTCCGGGCCCATCGGTCGGGATTAAACACCGCGTGGGTCAGATGCCCACTCGAGGCGGCCAATAAACTCGCAGACAAACGCGTGTGCGTGGGTTGGTCCGCAGCAAGGGTCGTGGCACTCAAGGCTTGCAGTGCTACAAATGCCTCGGGTTTGGCCACGTTAAGGCCAAGTGCAGTAGTCCCACAGATCGCAGCAAATGCTGCTATGTCTGTGGCGACCAGGGCCATAAGGCCGTAAACTGCAAAGCCAGCGAACCGAAGTGTCCGATCTGTACGGACCTTGGCGGTGCTTCCCTCCCAAAAGCCGGACAGTGCAGACGCTGCAGGGTCCACCCACTACGCCAGTAGCGAATTCGTTCGCGCTGCTGGCTGGTCAGGAGACAATGGAGGCCTAAAATTCCCGCCCCCATCCAAGATATTGCAGGGTAACTTAAACCACTGCCGTGCAGCGCAGGATCTCCTGCTACAGACGCTCGCGGAGTGGTCGGTTGCCCTTGCGGTGATATCGGAGCCCTATTCCATCCCGGATCACCCAAGGTGGTTCGGGGTGGACGGGGGTTCCGTCGCTTTATACTGGGCGGAATCATCGGGTGGCCTCCATTGCCGCCTCATCCATGGTGGGACAGATTTTGTTGTCGTTGAATGGGGCGACGCCGTAGTGGTGGGATGTTACATCTCTCCTAACTGCGGCCTTGCCCACTTCGAGGATACTATTGATAGACTAGGCACGTGCATCCGGGGACTCCTCTCTCGTCCACTGTTCGTCATGGGTGACTTCAACGCACACTCCAGGGTGTGGGGAGACACCCGTGATGACCTGAGAGGGGAAGCGCTGATAGAGTGGGCGGCTACGCTTAATCTTCAGCTGCTGAACCAAGGTTCGACGAGTACTTGCGTGCGGTGGCAGGGGGAGTCGGTTGTCGACCTAACGTGGGCGACTGCCCCTGCTGCTCGCCGAGTGTCGGGCTGGAGAGTGGCTGAGGAGCTCGCAACTCTGTCAGACCACCGGCACATCCTCATTGAGATGTCAGGCAGAGGTGCAGGTGGCGAACTGGGACGCCATCAAAATACCGCCCCGCGACGATGGGCCTTGAAGCGATTAGACAGAGATCTGCTTCTTGCTTCTGCCCTCGTCGCGGATTGGGAAGAGTTGGAGGATGAAGCCTCTCCGGAGGTGGTGGCGGCCTGGTTCGGGGAAAAGATGACCACTATTTGTGACGTTGCCATGCCCCGGGCCAGGCTGACAACGAGGTCCTCCGTCTACTGGTGGTCAGCGGACTTAGCGCGGCTGCGGGGATCCTGCGTCTCTGCGCGCCGCCGTTATACTAGGACTAGAAGGAGACAGCGCGCCTCGGCTGACGAGATTGCAGAGGCTTACCGAGCATACCGCTTGGCCACCATGGCGTTCCAGTTCGCCATCTCGGAGGCAAAGACCAGGGCGTGGGAGGAGCTGATCGAAGGGATCAACAGGGATCCATGGGGGCGCCCGTACAAGATGGTTATGGGCAAGCTCAGACCATGGGTCCCTCCGCTCACCGAAACGCTCGACCCCGAGTTCGTGGGAAGAGTGGTAGACACCCTCTTCCCAAGGGCCGATCCCGGTGACACGGTCGCTCCACCGCGATCTACACCGGACTGGACATCCGACATGGAAGTGACGGAGGACGAGCTTGAGAGCGCAGTAAGGCGACTCGCGGCGCGAAACACTGCCCCTGGGCCCGACGGTATCCCAGGTCGGGCCTGGGTTCTGGCCCTGTCAGTGCTAGGCAGTAAGCTGCGTCGCCTCTTCTCTCGCTGCCTCCACCTTGGGGTTTTCCCGTCTGAGTGGAAGGAGGCCAAGCTCGTCCTCATCCAAAAGAAAGGGAGAAATGCGGACTCTCCCTCTTCGTTCCGACCCATTTGCCTTCTGGACGAGGTGGGCAAACTCTTTGAGCGAGTAGTGTCCGCCCGTCTCAGCGGGCACCTGTCACGGGATGGGCCTGACCTGTCGGACTGCCAGTTCGGCTTCCGTCGCGGTCGTTCGACGGTGGACGCAATCCGGCGGGTCCAATCCCTGTCACAGGACGTCGTTCGGGAGGGGGGGGGGGTGGCAATGGCTGTCAGTCTTGACATTGTCAACGCCTTCAACTCCCTCCCGTGGTGGGCAATAAGGGAGGCACTGGTTTACCATAACGTGCCCCCCTACCTACAGGGGATTGTTAGCTCGTACCTGAGCGATAGGCTCATCGTGTACACGGCTCGGGGCGGAGAGGAAATGTCAAGGGAGGTCGATCGCGGGGTTCCACAGGGATCTGTTTTAGGACCCCTCTTGTGGAACCTTGCTTTTGACGCGGTCCTCAGGACGAGACTCCCCCTAGGCGTAGATGTCGTTTGCTATGCAGACGACACTCTCGTGTTGGCCAGGGGGAGAAATTTCACGGATGTGGCACGGCTTGCCGAGCTGGGAGTGGCCTGTGTCGTCGGCGGTGTCCGCGGGCTGGGCCTTCAGGTAGCGCCTCATAAAACTGAGGCGCTTTGGTTCCACAGCCTCCGTCGGGGTAGGGAACCTCCCAGCACGCGGATTCAGGTGTGTGGTGAGGCGGTCCCAGTTGGGCAAACCCTCAAATACCTCGGGCTGACGCTGGACAGTAGGTGGGCTTTTGACGCCCACTTTGTCCAGCTAGCCCCCCAACTTCGCGGGGCGGCGGGCGCACTCCAGCGTCTGCTGCCCAACCTTGGGGGACCCCGGGAAGAAGTCCGTTGCCTCTACTGTGGGGTTATCCGGTCTATGGCCCTCTACGGTGCTCCCGTCTGGTCGTCTAGACTGGCGAGAGCTTCCCGCTGCAAAGCTCTTTTGAATAGCGTGCAGCGGGTGGTTGCCATCAGAGTGGTCCGTGGATACCGGACGATCTCCTTCGAGGCGGCGACTTTACTAGGACGATTCCCGCCACTGGATATCCTGGCGGACATGGACGCGAGAGTTTACGATCTCGTCCATGCCCGCTCGGATGCCGGGGGCCAACAACCGGACTGGACAAACGTACGGCGGGACGCGCACCGACAGGCGTTACAGATTTGGCGCGAGCGGCTTGAATTGCCGAGAGGCTTGCGCCAACGCTCTGTCGGTGCGGTCCTGCCATGGTTTGACGCATGGCTGCTCCGGAAACGGGGCAGCCTAACCTTCAGGTTGACGCAGATACTCACCGGACACGGGTGCTTCGGTGAGTACCTGTGTCGAATAGGTAGAGAGGCGACACCGTCGTGTCACCATTGTGGCGGCGGCCCGGACTCGGCCCAACATACACTCGAGGAGTGCCCAGCTTGGGCCCCCGAGAGGCGAGTCCTGGTCGCTGAAATAGGATTAGACCTCTCGCTGCCAGCAGTGGTTTCGGCTATGCTGGCGGCGACAACCGGATGGAACGCGGTGGCCTCATTCTGTGAAGCTGTTATGCTCAAGAAGGAGGCCGCCGAGCGCGAGAGGGAGCGCAACGATCGCTCCCGTAGGAGAACGAGACGGTGCCGATGAAGTGGATATTGATGCTAATGTCCGCTTCATCAGCGCCGGCGCTGGGAGCTAATCTCAGCGCGAGAGAGTATGCGACGTCCGGCTGGCTTCTCCCCGGCTTGACGTCGCCCCTGGGACCGCTGGCGTTTGGAGGAGGGGCACTCCACTCGTCTTATATAAGCGGTCCCGGGAAGAGGTAACCTGCTGTAGCTCAGGTTGCCTAAACGCGGTTGTGCGTGATGGGGAGGGGAGGAGGCAGTTTGGCCCCTCCCGTCCCCAGGGAGAGTTTCAGACGCTCAGTGTACAGCGGGGGTACTGGCGAGATCGTTCACGAGTACCCAGAACCCCCGCTACAGGCATTGTGAGGCTGGCTACCATGGTGGTTTTAGTGCGTATCCCGGGACTAGCCCAGCGAGTCCCACATAACCCGTCGCCTCCCCAAGCGGTGGGTATGCGTAAGTTTAATGCATTTCCACCATGTAAAAAAATAAATAAAAAAAAAGTTGTTCTCCATGCTTTCAATATTGTTTGATCAATTCGTTCTGCCTCAAATTCTATGTCTATGACTGAATTGAGCTTACCTTTCGGATCGCCTAGTTCCACCTTCAGGTCCCTTAAGTACATGGGCCAGTTAGTGTGTCTAGGGTTACGTCGTTGTACAGACTCCCTTTTTATTCGTGTTCTTGAAGCAAATGTATCTATGGTCCGATAAGGATATCTCATTAGTAACATTCTATTCTTCGATTAGGTTGCTGGCTCTAGTCGTTGCTAGGGTTATGTCGATAACTTCAGCTCTCTTTGCGTTTACAAATGTTGGCCTGTTACCAGAATTAATTAATTGGAACGAGGAGCTTACCAGATAGTCCAGTAGTTTTTCTCCTCTCTTGTTTATGTTTGGGCTGCCCCAAATGATGTGGTGTACTTTCGCGACGCAGCCGATTATGAGATCTACATCATTTGCATTGCAATTGTTCACGAGTTCCCTTAACTTCGGAGAAGCTGGTTCTTCTGCTTCTTAGGGTAGGTAGGCAGAGGCTACACAAATAGTCCTCCGACCTACCTCCTCTTTTAGTATGACTTTGACAGCTGTCAGGTCTCTGTAACAGAAATTGTGTAGGGGTATTGTATCTAAGTAATTTTGACGTAGATGCATGCCCTCACATTATTATCAGAACGGTGATGATATATTATTCCTCCCGTTCCGCTTAGTCCTTTGATTTGGCCCTTGTATAAGTAGGGTTCCTGTATTATTGCTACATCATATTTCTCCATTATAAGTTCGCGTGCCAGAAGGGCAGTCGCAGCCTTATTATGTTGTAGATTAATCTGAACAAACCTTAAGTTAGCCATTTGAGTTGGTCTAGTCTTAGTGGTCCTCTTCAGACCCTTCCATTTTCTCGCAGGTGAGGGTGTCCCCGTCCAGTCGGAGCCCGGCCAGATCACTGAGGCCACCCATTGAGGTACCAGGTGATAGGGTGCCCTCGGTCTCGCGGTATGCCTCAGTGATGGCTGACTCGTTCTGGTCAGAGCCACCCAGTTCGCCTATGATAGGATATTTTTGAGATGACGTCGTCGCTTCCCCTTGGGGTCGCACTGTTGTCGGCTCTCGTCTCATTTTACATTTTCTCCCCGTCGTCTAGGAGTTTAAAGTGGCTGTCTCCCAGCCCTGTGTGCAACTTATACCCCGCCGCCTTTATGTGCTCTGCCGAGGCTTTGTCCATCAGGACGATGCGCCGAGTGTACATTGCCTCAACATTCGCATGTACCACTTTCCATTCGTCAGTAAGAAGGGACAGGTTCATTCGCTGTGTCACCTTTAGCAGCCGCTCTGAGGTGACACTGCTTACAGTTTTGGACCTCCATGCCATCCTGATTAGCTTAGGAAGATCCTTGGCGTCAATCATTTCAAGTGGAGTGCCGTCAACAGTCTTTCCGTTGACGCACTTAAGCCACTGCACTGCCTCAGGTCCATCACACATAATGTGAACGGCCCCAGCAATCATGTTGCCCACGGAGAATCTCGGCGTGGGGTCAGGTGTCTCCTCTAAAAGGTCCCACAATAGGACTTTTAGAGGATCTGAAGTTTTGGGATCCAGCTTCTCGGGTAGTTCGCATTAACGATTACCATCCGGGTCCCATTTAGGGCGTCTTTGTAAGACCCCTGGGTTTTTGCCCTCTTCGGTATGTTATGCGTGCCCGGGCTCTCGTCACTGATTTCCCTCTCTCTCTTTTGAGGCCCTCCTGATGGAGTTCCCCCTTGAGCCGCATCTTGCCTCTCTATAGTTTTACGGCGTTTTTGAGCGCCGTTTGCGCACCTTTTCCCCCTAAGCGCGCCCCCTGGTGCCGGTCGCTCGGAAGCTATCCCGCCATCAGAGCCGCCCGCCGATGTGCCCGGTGTGGGTGTCATTCGGGGTGGTACTGTTATCCCGGTTCTTCGGTTTGGGTTTAAATAAAAAACCCGATTGAATTAGAACTACTTTTATTTAAGGATTATACAAGATATAGAAGACCGACCCGGACCGTTGTTTGCAATCAACTGAACTCGAGCAGTGGAAATTGATTGTATTTATAATATTAGAAATGCAACTTTAGCATTTTAAGGGATGGATTGTCAGCCCATCTATGTATATAGCTGGGATATAACAACCCCCCGCGGAATACTGAAATTCGGGGTAAATTATTGATATATATATATTATATACAACATACATATAACAAATAAATACTTATATAAATACATACATTCTATTAGTGATAGGAGATGACGGTAACACTGTAATTATGCAATAATAACTATTTATTGTGACAAGTAGTATTCTTTCACTAGCTTTTTAAAAGTCAGAATGGATTGTGCTCGCCTTATTCTTACAGGCAAATCATTCCAAAGACGCACAGCTTGGACTGTAAACGGTTGTCCGTAGAAGTTTTCTGATGACCTCAGGGATCTTGAATGTGTGTCATGAAGGAACTCGAACCGTTCTTTGAGATAAAGTGGGGTGGTAGGATTAAACAATGTACTGTATAGAAGCATTAAAATATGAGTATCTCGGCGGAGGCGAATCGGGAGCCACTTGAGCTTGGTGCGAAATTCTGAAACATGGTCATATTTGCGCAAACCAAATATAAACCTTATGCAAACATTTTGAAGGCGCTCGAGTTTGTCAAGTTGTTGTAGACTAGTTGTTTGTTGTTGTAGTTGTTTTAGTTGTCAAGTTGTTGTTATAGACAACTGTACAATACGGTTATTATTTCTAGTTACTTATTACAGATATTTAGGTACACGGAATGTTAAAACATTTATACAATTTATTTTATAATAGTAGTGATATTTAGCTAGCTTGTATTAAGTTATTGTTAAGGAGATTTTGTTTTGTTTAGGTGTAATTATTGAAATTTATATTCTACTACATATTGTATTATTATAACGGACCTTGTGTTTAAAACGACGGTCGCGGTTTTATGCTACCACCGGATCCAATGTGCCCCAACTGAGAAGACCCAGCGAAACAAACTCAGCAGGTTCATCTACTACCGGTTTCAACGCGGCCCAGTCGAGACGGTCCGGCGAAACATACTCAAGCGGGCATAAACACGGGATTTGGTCCACTTAAAGTAATTATTTAGTAGGCAAACACAATATCTGCTCGATCGGTTGTCTGAATGAATATTAATTTAGATTATATTTAGGTATACAAAAGAAAAACATCGAAACAATAACATTATTCATTTTGAGACAGAGTCAATCAATTTAAATTAATTATATGATAGCAAACATATTACAGATAGTTCACGTAACTCAGCAGATCTGTCATGTCTATATGGCTACAAGATCTCCAGCGAGCGATGTGCAGATAGGTGGTGAGCGCCAGGCGTCTTTGTCATCGATGTACTCTTTAGTGGTAATAACCCCTAGCCATAAGAACACGTTTAATATGTGTATTGAAACTTGTGTCAGGCAGATCAGTAATATGAGTAGGAAGCTTGTTATAAAACCTAATACAATTTCCTAAAAATGATTTATTCGTTTTGCTGACTCTAAAGCCTGGTATTGCAAGTTTGTCTTTATTCCTAGTATTTATATTCACTTTTTTTTCTATAGTTATTAATATTTTTTATGTCATACAATATATTCTGATATATATACTTAGATGGCACCGTTAGTATATTTACTTCTAATTTCACATTTTTTTCATAGTCGTCGACCGCAATGTCCGTAACACAAAAAATAGTTTTTGTCTGGTATTGTTCTTTTTAATAGATTAACGTGGCCTTAAAGCAGTTCATAGCAAGTAGTTTGCACGCTTAAGCACAATCCTGTTTATATTTACGATTGAAACCGTTGATTGAAGAGGGACCGACAGGGCGAGAAGAAAAACAATGTTCTTCCTTGTTGAGCGTAAGGAGTATATTTAAATAACCAATCGCATACAAGATAGGACAAAGTCTTTCAGACACTTTAAGACATTGGCTCTTAAACTAAGTCCCTAAGATTGTAGAAGCTTAGACGTCAAACGTAATCGGAAAATCTCACTAGCAACTTCCAAAACTGTAGAGCGCCTCTATGGAAGATCACACGAATTAATTTCTTTGATGATTATTATTTGTGTTACACGATTATTATTTCAATAAGTCAGCACTGAACCAAACTTTCATTTATATAGAAAACTGCAGTTCCCTAATGCTTACAGTAAAAGAAATCTACACTGGACAGAATTAACATTGTCACCTGTATTCTAAAATTGTATGTAATTAGAAACAGCTTCTCTACAATCATGACCTTGTTTTAGATTAAACAAAAGATGTTTGTTCTATATACTGTGTAGGTAGGTAAATATTATTCTGTGAGATAATTATTCGCCTTGATTGCAGATTGTAGTGTGTTTACTTAACTGGCTGTCATGGCAACCGTTTTGGATTATAATTATTATTATTGAACATATTGATAGGGTAACTAGTCGAGATTAAGAACCATTAATACTGCCGCTAAGCTGCTAAATTCCCATATAGATTTATTGAGAAATATAA
Organism: Pseudoips prasinana; assembly: GCA_951640165.1. Classification (NCBI taxonomy): domain Eukaryota; kingdom Metazoa; phylum Arthropoda; class Insecta; order Lepidoptera; family Nolidae; genus Pseudoips; species Pseudoips prasinana. Next base: position 16,882,897 of record OX621239.1, read on the forward strand.
TTATATCTTTTCCTCTGCAATTTAAATCTAGACTTATGTTATTTAGCCCAACTAAACTCTCAGTCGCACGCGGGCGCTTCGGATCTTTAGACGCGCACTCCGTTTGTTAGATAAGAAACCGGTCTGTGTCACTCGACGACGCTCAACCGTGTGTTATTATTGTTTGGCTACGTACATTATCAAAATACAAAATCAATATTTAGTGTTAATTCCGCTAATTGTCAGTTTAATCATGCTGGGATGCAATTTGCACCGCCCTCCCGCCCGCAAAAATGTGCACATGCAAGAAGGACAATATAAAAAGCAAATTACATGCGCCAGTACGATACCCAACACGTGTTTCGGTCCTCCACGGACCATTCTCAAGGGCTGCTAACTCGTCGAGTGCTCGAAGGAGACACCTTCGAGTCTTGAGTCTCCTTCGAGCACTCGACGAGTTAGCAGCCCTTGAGAATGGTCCGTGGAGGATGAGTGAGTGAGTGATTCCATTACTTATCTACGTACATTATGGTAATTAAAAATGGATGATAGTGAATTGTGTATCGATTTGAATACAAACAAGATCTTGAAAGGACCGGGTGGAGGACCAACGGATAGTAGTATGGAGGACATGAATCAAAATGTGGAAAAGGAACAACGGAAGAGGAATAGATCAATGGATCGAGAGGAGATATGGTATACCATCGGAAGGAACAGTAAAACATTGGCTTTGGAGAATCAGGATGACGAGGGAAGTAGATTGCTTGAAAATAAAATTGAAGTGAGTTTGACATCATCGGAAATTATTCCAAAACAGTTTAAATTAGCGAAGTTATTAAGTTCCCAGGGTATTTGCAATATAATTAGTTTGAAATATGTTAATTCGTATAAAGTATTAATTCAATTTAATAACGAACAAAGTTGCGAAACACTAATTGAGTCAGAGTTTTTTAAAAAAGCGGGCTATATATGTCAGAGAACTTTAGAGGTCACCAAGTCGTATGGTGTCATAAAGGACATTGACCTGGACTTATCTGATGAAGAGCTTATGGAAGGATTGTCTAGTGACATTAAAATAGTTGAAATTAAAAGACTAATGCGTAGAAATAGTGCAAACGGCAAATGGGAACCATCAGAAGCTGTTCGTATATGTTTTGCAGGAACCTCGCTACCACCGCACATATACATATTTAATATAAAAGCGCCAATAACGCCATATGTGTATCCTGTTACACAGTGTTCTCGCTGCTGGAGATACGGGCATACTATAAAAATGTGTCCATCTTATAAAGTGATTTGCCCTAAATGCACTAAAGACCACCCAAATTGTGATACTAATATTTACAAATGTAACAATTGTTTAGGGAATCATATGGCCTTGTCAAGAAATTGCCCAATATTTATTAAAGAAAAGAAAATTAGAGACTTAATGTCCGAGTTTAATTGCTCATATAAAAGAGCTCTAACGGTATATGTTCCGCCAGATGAACCAAACTCTGTAGCTCCAACTGTAAGCATAGGAGAAGTGAAAAGTATTACAGAAATGATAAACCCGCAGAATTTTGAAAACCGAGACGCCTCTAATAAACCTTCATATTCAGATGTAGTGAAAAGTTCTCAAGAAAATAGTACTGCCCATAAGAACAATACAAGTAGGAATAAAAGGAAAAAGAAAGAAGATAGAAAGGATGTAGAACAAATGCAGGAAGACACACCTATAGCAGAATCTCAGGAGGAATCATCAATAGAAATGGAGGAGGATATACTATTAGATAGAGATTACCCAGAAGAAAGCGAGGAAAATTCAAGCGAAACTGTAGAAAGAAAAAAAAGACACAAATTAACATTTAATTTGCTATATAAACAAATAAAAGAGAAGATATTTGATGAAAATAAGACATGGGAAGAAAAAATTAAAAACTGTGCGAATATTATACTTGAATGGATCATATCATATGCGATGCAATATATATCAGATATGCCTTTGTTATTATATCTTAAACAATGGATCAAGGTTCCAGACAGGCATCAACAATAAATATAATCCAGTGGAACGCCCAGAGTATACGTCGAAAGGTACGGAACTTGAAGGAATTTTAAGTCAGGAAAAAATTCATATAGCTATTATCAATGAAACTTGGCTTGACCCTGAAAGTCCCTTTCGCATTAGCGGATATAATATATTTAGAAAAGATCGCGATGATGGTTATGGAGGTATGGCAATATTAACTCATTGGTCTGTCAAAGCAAGTCTAAGTAATGTAATAAATGTGTCAAACTCAGATATAGAGACTGTACATGTAAAAATATCAAATTGTGATTATCTGGAGAATATAATTGCCATATACTGTGCGCCTTCTGTTCACACCAGAAAGAGCGACTGGGATCAGATTTTGGCGTTAAATGAAAGTAAAACTCTTGTTGCCGGCGATTTCAATGGACATCATCCTAGTTGGTCAAATAGAACGACAACTAGAGGCTCACAGATATTTGAGTCCATACTAGACAACAATTTTATTATTCTTAACGATGGCAGTTCTACGCGCATTAAGCTTGTTAATGGTGTGGTGCAACAGACATCTCCGGATTTAACTTTAATATCTGTGGATGTGGCCCTCAGGTTTAATTGGCAGGTCATGAACGAAAACTTAGGAAGCGACCATTTGCTTATAAAATTAAAAATGGAGAGTCACAACTTCAGTAATGTTAAATCTCATAGAAACTTTAAGAAAGCAGATTGGGTAACATATAGGGCGACGATTGATGAGGCATTTAAAAATTTCATTCTAGATACAGATCATCAAATAGCATACAATAGTTTTTTAAACATAGTAAATTTTGCAGCGAATAAATGTATACCAACAGTCAAGGTTTGTGATAATCCTAGAAGACAGCAGAAATTCAGGCCTAAAGCATATTGGAATAAAGAATTATCACGGGCAGTGGCAGAACGCAGACTTGCTTTAGCAGCATTTAGGAAAAATTCTAGTTCGGCGAATCTCCTTGTAGTGCAGGACAAAAATCGTATTGCTCAAAGAATGATACGCAATTGTAAATATGAATCATGGAAATCTTTTTGTAATAGTATAGACAGTACAAGATCAGCAACCGGCATGTGGAAACGTATGAAATGGTTTAAAGGGTACAGAACAATAAAAAACTATGTACATAGAGACAAGATTGAATCTTTGATACGCACCTTGGCCCCTGATTATGTAACACCATCTGTACCATCGTTTAATTCTGAAAATCATCAATTATCTTGCCCAATATCAATCCAAGAACTTAATAACTCTATTAAACTTACTGATACTGCTCCGGGGGAAGATAATATATCTTATTCAATGATTAGAAACCTCCCAATATCAGGAAAATCTGTTTTGCTTTCCTTATACAATAGATTTCTGTTTTCCGGGTTTGTTCCTGAGCAGTGGAGAAATATAAACTTGGTTCCTATTCCAAAGCCGGGGCGGGATCCTGGTCTAATATCATCTATTAGACCAATTGCATTATTGTCTTGGCCATGTAAAGTATTTCATACGATTCTAAATCGGAGATTAGAATGGTTTCTAGAAAAAAGCAAATATTTTTCGGAGGAAACTACTGGATTTAGAAAATTTCGATCTTGTGCTGATAACCTTTCTAGGTTAGTTTCCCGCATACAGATAGGATTTACTAAAGGTATCAGTACTTTAGGTTGTTTTATTGATGTTGACAATGCCTATAATAATGTGAACATTACAGTTCTCCTTAATATGTTGAACGAATCGGGAGTGGGCTCCCCTATATGTAAGTATCTTTGGGAATTTTTGCACAAAAGACATTTAATAGTAGAAATAAACTCCAATGAGGTAATTAGCCGAACAACTGGAATGGGAATTCCGCAGGGCGATCCTTTATCACCATTATTGTTTAATGCAGTTACTGCAAAGATTTGCTGTAGTATAAATAAAGTGTTTATATCCCAATATGCTGACGACTTCGTATTATATGTTAGCAGAAAAAATATACTAGAATCCATCGATGATCTTCAAAATGCCTTAAGTACATTCCATAATAAAATACAAGAATTAGGTTTAGAAATATCTTATAATAAAACTAAAGCTTGTGTATTGAGTAGAGGCAATAAACGAAGGAATTTTATTAATATTAAAATCAATGAGCATAATATTCAATTAGTAGATAATGTAAAATATTTAGGCATGTGGTTAGACAGATCTTTGAAATGGAAAAAACATATAGAGGAAATAAAAGACAAATGTAACAGGTGTATAAATATTTTTAAAGTTCTTGCGGGTTCAGATTGGGGCATACACCCAAAACATCTCCGTCGCCTGTACATTTCCATGTTTCGAAGTCGATTTGACTATTGTAGTTATCTCTATGACTGCTATACAAATAGCCAGTTCAGTAAGTTAGATAGGGTACAAAATCAATGTATGAGGATTATTGGGGGATTTATAAAAAGCACCCCAATTCATGTTATGGAGAGCGAGTTATGTTTACAACCTTTAAATGTAAGAAGACGATATTTAGCTGGCAAGTTTTGGCTTAAGACCCTATCTGTGAAAGAAAATGTTAATACAGCTGTTCTTACTGAATTAACCGCATTGTGTGACGAGGTGTATTGGAGACGAAAAAAATTACCATTATTGGTTGAGACCCATAAATTTCTCAAAAATATATCTATACACTCTAGCCGTATTTTGGGCATATTTTCTCTCGATACATGGCTAAGTAGTATTGATTTAACTAATAATATTAAAGATAGCATTGAGGGAGTAAATATGGCCAAAAGATTAATCAATATGCATGTTTTAAAAGAACGTTGTCAAAGATATGTAAATGAGAATTAGTTAGTTACGATGCAGGAGCAGCAATATATGATCCGCAATCTAATACAACTTTAAAACTTAAAATTGTTTCAAATGTATCTGTAATGTATTGTGAACTAATCGCTATATCGGAGGCATTATCGTATGCATTATCCATTAAAGACGACAATATAGTGATTTTATCAGACTCAAAAAGTGCCCTTCTGCATCTTGCTCGGATCCCCTCGACTCTTCGAGGTTCCCCGATTGCATTTGTTATTCTTAAAACAATCAGTGAGCTACGTAATAAAAGTAAAAATGTTGTAGTTCAATGGATTCCATCTCACATTGGAATTATGGGTAACGAAAAAGCAGATCTAGCGTCAAAACAAGCCTTAAGTGATGTCGAACTTTATGGATGTCTTCCATTGTACACTGACCATATACACAAAATAAAAGAGATGTGTAAAGATATGTGGCAAGAATATTTTGATAAACGATCGCTTGAAAAGGGCATTTGGTATAAAACCATTCAATCACTACCTCCTAGTTATCCATGGTTCCAAGATAAAGAAACAACAAGAAAATTTGCTGTAACAATGATGAGAATACGTTCCGGGCACATCCCATCGAATAAATTTGCGTTGTTAATGGGTAAGACTGACTCGCCTGATTGTTCAGATTGCATTAAAATTGATGATATCCAACATGTTCTATTGGAATGTGTAAGGAACGAAAATCAACGTCGAAGGGTGTGGTTAGTGTCTATGGATGCAGGGGTTTGCAATAATTTCTTAGCCTCACCATATTCGGAGGAGGCTAGGAAGCTTTGTACGATATATTTATCGAGAAGTAGAAATGTTGTTTAGAGTATAGTTTACGATACTTCTTGTCAACTTTAAATTGTTGTTAATTTGTATTTTTTATTACGGGGCGGCATCGTCAATTCTGACTTAGACCCCTTATTTAAAGATAAAAAAAAAAAAAAAAACTAAACTCTCATGACAATGCCTATCCATTTCGTTTTTGTTTATAAATCTATTTTTCTGGTAGTTAAGTTGACCTGAGGGAGGATTTACTAGAGGATGGGCAGCAGCTACCTTCTGAATACTATGACCATCTTACTGCGATCGCCAACCCGTCTGCCAAGCGTGACGATTATGGCATATCCCCCTAAGATATGATTCTTGGGGAACGCACGTACATCAGTGGACTTCTATCAGCTGTAATGATGATGATGATATTTAAATTAAATCTAATTTATAAAAAATATATAAATATTTATTAATATATATATCTATTATAAAAGCTTCATCGACTCCAAAACATGATATTACTATTTTTCTTAGATAGTGAATGAATCACTGCTAAATAAATGAAGAATAATCTCATTACTTTATAAACCAAATAAAAAAAAACAAAAAAATATCTAAAAAGACAACGACTACCGTGACTCAGTTAATTAAATAGTGAACAAGACAAACATCTGTGTTCATGAGCATGTCTTTTTGTCTTAGTCTGGGTATTTCCTGAGTATCGTATGTATTAATTTACAAAAAAGTAAATCTAGCTGGCTTGATGGCGCTGTGTGATATTTCTAAGACATTTATTTATTTATTATCATTTTTGGTATGTTTGTCCTCCCATCAGTAATCCCTTCAGACTTAAAAAGATGTTGAGCTTGTGTTTCATGTGTTCATAGTGACGAATCGTTATGTTCGTTAGATATAGACGATAGAATAGTTACTATTGAACTCGAATTCTTGAATCAAGAAATTATGTATCAATTAACATTTAGCTTCAGATTGTAATTAATTAGTTAAGTAACTTAATTTCATAGTAGAATATGTGCCGGAAATATGTACCGCCTACTGCTTAGTGACTACTCGTACATATCTCTCGATTGAATACTGTCTTCACCATTTACTGATAAATTTATGTTAAGCGATGTTAAGCGTGGCGATTATGGCATATACCCAAGATGATTCTTTGGGGAGGCTTTTGTCCAGCAGTGGACTTCTTCCGGCTGTTATGATGACTGAAAAGTTTGCCCATTTTGAGGGACTTTTGAATTTTCTACAAGACCATAACGAAAATTGCCTGTCGGATCTAAACTTAAAAAATATATTCTATTAACCGTTAAATAAGTACATTCATCAGCTCTTGGCAACGGTATTCGGTTGACTCAAAATGGATTACCATTTAAAGTGAAGCCAAGATTTAACTTAGTATGTGCATTTTATAAGAACGTGTAAGGAAAACATCGTGTTTCCATTCGACATAATCTCGTTAATCGTCAGTAAGATTAATAATAGGTCTTTACCTATGAAATTGCCGTTTTGTATGAAAAAATTTAAACGAATTTTTTTCATGAATTTTTTTATTTGTATTAATCGAAGTAATCACCCATGCAATCAATGCATCTTTGCCATCGCAGTGGCAGTTTATTGATGCCCTTCTTAAAGAAATCAGCTGGACGGGAGGCAACAAATTCTTCAAAGGCATTTTGTACTGCCTCTCGGGTATTGAATTTTTTTCCCGCCAAGAAGTTATCCAAATTCTGGAAAAAGTAGTAGTCTGTAGGCGCAAGGTCTGGTGAGTAGGGCGGATGACGGAGAGCTTCCAACCCCAGTTCTTGCAACTTGGAGACCGTCTGCTGTGCAGTATGAGGTCGCGCGATGTCGTGCAGGAGCAGCGGAGACGAGCGATTGACCAATGCTGGTTGGAGATGCGCCAGCTTCTCCATCATTGTGCTCAGTTCTTCACAGTACACATCTGCAGTAATGCTCACCCCGTTTGGTAAGAAGCTGTGATGAATCACACCGGCGCTAGACCACCAAACAGTGACCATCACTTTTCTAGGGGTAAGTTTTCGTTTAGGGCATTGTTTAGGTGCTGAACCAGGATCCAACCAACTTGCTGAGCGCTTGCGGTTATCAAACAGAATCCATTTTTCATCGCAGGTAACAATGCGGTTCAAAATTCCTTCATTTGTGTGTCTGTTGAGCAGTGCAAGGCACGTCTCGACGCGTACTTCGCGCTGGCGATCATTGAGTTCGTGGGGCACCCATTTGTCAAGCTTTTTTACCTTGCCAATTTGACGCAAATGGACCAATATTGTTTTGACGCTAACGTCGAAAGCTGCTGCTAATTCAGCCGTAGATTGTGTATCATCAGCTTCCACAACCGCCTTTAATTCGTCATTGTCGACCAAAGTCTTCGGACGACCGCGAGGTTCATTTTTCAGGTCGAAATTTCCAGAACGGAAGCGAGCAAACCAATAACAGGTGGTGCGTTGGTTTGTAGTGTTAGCTCCGTAAACGTCGTTGATGTTGCGTGCCGCTTGTGCCGCGTTGCTGCCACGACGGTACTCATATTCCATAATTACTCGAATTTTTAACGTATCCATGATGACGAAAAAGATTGAAATGCGATGAAAATGTAACACTAATCAATAAAGAAATGACTACTTTTGGAAAAAAGAATCCATGTTTTTAAAATAAAATTAATTTGAAATTAGAATTCTTAGCCAAACAAAAATTATTTAGATTTGAAATGGCCAGTACTGCAGAACGGCAATTTCATAGGTAAAGACCTATATATGTTTAGGAAATAGAATTTGGAGACAGTTTATCAGGTTAGTTTACATCGCATCTGTCGTATTACAGAATATCACATCCCCGTAGTCGGAAAATTAAATAACTCCGATTTTGTAGTTCTGAGATAAACGCGATTTAGTGTTTTTTTTTTAGTTTATTGTACATTTTTAACAAAATGTGAGACAATTTTGCCGTCAGCAATTTTATATTTTGTGGACCTGATAACTTTTTACATTATGATTTAACAAACTGAACTTCTTTAACTTTAACTAAATAACAAATAAAAAATCAAGTTGTTTAATTATGCCACAACTATTATTTATAACGTAACTACAATTAGCTACTTATTTCGGGTATTTATTTAGTTTTCCTACAAGCTAAATACATTTGGTAGAGTAAAATTTGGTGAAATAAATGCAGTTATTGAGTTTATCAAACTCGAAATATTTTTAAATGTACAATTTAGTGGCTTTGTACGTTATTATAACTTTGATATTTTTTTAACTTTTGTTGGTCTCATATGAAATAAAAGCTGTATTTAAATGATATTAATAAAGTTATATCAAGGAACAAATAGAAAACTAATATAAAATTTAGAATAAGTGTATTGTTATCAGATACTTATCTTGCCACAAAATTTAAAATAAACATCATCATCATCATATCAGCCAAAAGACGTCCATTTCTGGACAAAGGCCTCCCCCAAAGATCTCCACAATTGCCGGTCTTGCGCTATCTGCATCCAATGATTTCCAGCAACCCGCACAAGATCATCAGTCCATCTTGTAGAGAGCCTACCCACGCTGCGTCTTCCGGTTCGTGGTCGCCACTTCAAAACTGCCCCAGCGGCCGTCAGCTCTACGAGCTATGTGCCCTGCCCACTACAACTTCTCACGTCTCTGTTCCGTAAGTCATCACTGGCAACACACACTGGTCGAAGACTTTCGACTTGAGACACTGCGGTATTTGGCACGAGAAGATATTACGGAGCTTCCCAAACGCTGCCCAGCCGAGTTAGATTCTATGATTGAGCTCCTTCATGAAGTTGGATGGTCTGCCCTAGTTAAATATAGTTCTATACAACTTCGAGTGATATGAGTCCACTTCCTCGCAGTCTGCTAGGCATTCGAAACGGTTTTGCAGTTTGAGCTGAAATAGTTCGGGGTTTGGACGTGAATAGGTAAAGGTCGGAGTATAGACTTGATGAGTCGGGACCTCTGGAACTAGACATAAAGGTTCAATGAGCCTCTCACCAGTCTGTGATCGCTCCCGGGTTTAACCGCATTGATCACAGAGACGTCATTGTACATGTGTCGTCTCGTCGACAAAATAAAGTCTATCTCATTTTTGGTTTTACCATCGGGGCTCACCCAGGTCCATTTGCGGTGATCCAGCTACCTGAAGAAGGAATTCATCATAAAGAGTCCCTCCTTCTCCACGAAGTCGCCCAACATTTGGCCCCAGGGTTCCGGTCTCCAGTTCCATATTGCCCCACTCTCAGCTCATTGCCGAAGCGTTTGCCTATCTTCGCGTCAAATCCACAAATGTAATATAGAAATAGCTGTTAGAGCTATGTATGGCTCTTGATATACCCTCATACTTGTTTTGAATGTCATAGTTATTTATTGCTTAGAGAATTATTGTATTATAAATTAGAATCGCTTTAAGGTTCTGGCTCTAAAAATGACGATATTTCCATAATACTTTTCTTCCTCCCCTTTTGACTCCTTACAAACCTTTTTTCGCGTAAAAAGTAACCTATGTTCTTCATCAGGCTCAAGACTATCTGTTACCAAATTTCATTTAAATCTCTTCAGTAGTTTTGGTGTGAAAGCACGACAGATAGAGTTACTTTCGCATTTATAATATTAAGTAAGGATTTGCTAAATTGCTTAAGCTTGCTTTGTTTTTCTAGTGAAACAATGAAAGCCTCCTAAGCTTTAACATCATGTTTAAAAAAAGAAAACAAATGGTCCGTAGACACTTTTACGTTAAATACAAGCGCTAGAGAGATAATACTTGTTTTATTTTCATTATTTCGGTAACTCCGTTAATTATTATTTTATTACTAAACAGAACAGAAAACATATATTATATATTTTTTAAAATAAATCTGACAAAATGACCAATGCCCAATCTTCAACAGTTCTGACAATAATATTATATCCAAACACTCCAATGCGGGAGCGAAATAGCCCAGCTCAAATCACTTATTTATTCAATTTCTCTAATTGACAGCAAGTATAAAATGCACCCACGTATAAACTTTAAACTGACGTCATCACTTAACCTATTACGTAACTACTGCTTAGCTGCTGTAGTCGGGTCGACCGTGACCGTGTGCATCCAATGTTTCAAGGACAAGGTTCATTTCTAATACAGCTAATGGATAACCCTACCTTTTTACATCCGTACCTACTAAGAGTTCTCACATTTAAGTTGTTTTCATTTCCATTAACGTGTTCACAAGGCTAGTTTCACTTTAAATGAACACTTACTAATAACTTCAAACAATGATATTGTGTCTATTTTTGGAACGAAGTTTCTTATCCCCCATTGCGAAAGGGGGCTAGACGGAAACAATTAAGACGAAAAGTTGTAACAACTATTTTGTTTTTTTTTATAACTAAAATTGAGCCTACTGATTAAGTTTATATTACATTATATTTGTTATTAATAAAAAAATATTATTATAATTTAAAAAAATAAAATTTTATTACCATTCGTTCAGTAATTAATTGAAAGGAACTTCGTTCCACCCGGGTGTCCCTTGACACCTCTCAAGGTTATTTATGACTTGGACTTTTTTATGGCATTCAGTCTATTAATTATACCTTTTCACAATTGATATAAATATACAAGACAATGAATTGGAAAGCCCAAAGTTTACAATATACAATTGTCAATATTATCGTCATAAACCAACCAATAAGACATAAAATATTAGGGCAACCCACATGGGGTCGGATACCCCGAAATTAAATTAATGTTGAAGACGTCCGAAATTTGTTTTTTTTTGAATATGTATAAAATACGAAAAGTAACAATAAAGTATTTTGGATATGAAACTTTGACTGAATAAATAAAAAAAAATTATGTCAGAGGGTGACAAACGAGCAAGTGAGTCACCTGATAGTAAGTGATCACCGCTGCCCAAGGACACTCACAATACCAGAGGTGTCGCGGGTGCGTCGGCGGCCTTTAAAAGTCAGCAAACAAGTGTTGCTGACCCTTCCCCCCACCCCAATGAGCAACATTACATCTTATTTTAATGTATTTCACACGTGGGGCCGGTTACCCCGTGGTTTGGGGGCTCAATTACAATTTGATCTTAAATACATATAACTCAATCTAACAATTCATTGGTTTATGTAAGATATGTCCGCTGGTTGCGGGCAGCAAAAGACCGACTATTCTGGAGATCCTTGGCGTTTGTCCAGCAGTGGACGTCTTTCGGTTGATATGTTGAAGATTATTACATTTTGAAAGAGATTGTTCTAGTTAATACTAGAACAATCTTGAAATATTCCAAAATCCACTTTAAACCTTTATATGTATTGGGGATCGAACTCCGAACGTGACCATACAATTACAGAAAGCTTACATACAACTTTTATGTGTACACAATGCTTTGTCATTATTTGTATATTAAAAGAACCTGTAAGTATCCTTCTTTTTATCATTTGTATGTATTTAGAAATATATAAGTATTTTGATCATGTGTTTGGTTCCCTTAGAACATCTGCCTAGATTGAGATGATGATGTCGCAAGATATTTATTTGTATTTATTCATTGCACCTTTAGAAAAAAATACCTTAAATAATTAAAGCTAAGGACCATTTTTCATTTGGAAACCATCTTAAATTACTTTATTCACGAGTATAAGTCAGTAAATACGTAATTTCTGTATTTCCTGTAAAACTCTTACTATGACTTTTGTCCGGATTTTCGTAGATCACCATTACTTTAGGGCTGATTGAGATAGGTATCTTTGTGTTGTGTCCAATGCAAATTTACAACAAAATTCTTGAAGTTCTACTAACATTATTATTAGACGAGCAGTGGTAGACCTAGTTGTAGTCGACCTGAACAACTCGGATTGAGTTATTCAGGTTGCTTAGTAAAGCTCTGATATGGCCTTAGCATTATTCTTCTACAACTGAGTTGGCAAACAATAGTACGCCCCGCCTGGTGGTATAAATCATCATTCACGCGTTGCTGGCGCTTCCGTCAGTTGTGAGTAAAGTCACCACAACCCATAAGTCACCTTACTCACAACCGGACCACAACAGTTACATTGTATTGCTTTTACTTGGAAAGTGTTTTGTACAACCCACTGGGACTGTCTTCATTAAAAGAGAAAAAAAATAACACAGTCACTGTAGACCGTTCGTAAATAATAAATATCATGAATTAAAATCTAGAACATTAAAATAGATTGTAATACTCGGGATTTTGCTAAATTTTCTTACCCCTACCCCAAAATCACTGTTTGGCCCAACCCGGGATATTAACCCTGGACTTCATTATGTGTGGTGAACACGCTACCTTTAGGCTGAAGAAGCAGTTTATGCCACGTCTAATTGCGTTATGACAACTTCCTTAAAATAGTTTTCCGATCAACCCACCTAGGAGTAATTTCCATCATAATAATTCATATTAATTCATTCACTGTAACAAATGAACCAGTGGTCGATGTACTAATGTGCCATGAAGGCATTATATCATCAACCTAAAAGCGTCCACTACTGGTGAGTGATACAGGCGTAGTAAATACGCTTGGCATGCGAGTTGGCGACCACAGTTAGGTGGTAGCTAGTATACCGATAACGCTGCAGCTCGATTACCTGGTTTATCTCTTGGTCACATTTTTCGACACTCATCCCAAGATATGGAGTGCTCCTCTTGTTCTTTCTGGGCCGAGAACCACACGACATTAGTCATATAAATCACAATAACAATATCAATATACATATGTACATCCTATACTCGAGGTAAGTAAACATAACATGGTATTTTATAAACAGGTATGTACAGACGCCAGCACATCCAGTTACCCCAATCTGTCAAATATTTTTTATAGATTTTAAACTTTATCACTTAAGCATTTTCAATTGGAGAAATTTAACAGATTGGGGTAGCTTGATGTGCTGGCGTCTATACGTATTTTACATTTTAAATACGTACGTACCTTAACAAAATAGCACGTTATTAACTCCCATTTCATATTATTTTAATATTATTGAAGTACATGTGTGTGTGTGTGTGTGTGTGAAATTGAACCCATAGTAAGAGCCAAAGGAACAGATCGCGTGTGTAGTATTCAAGGTTACAGTTCCAATTTTGTTCTTATCGCCTTCATCGACTTCACTTTGATTCATTATGGCTTACTACGCATTAGGTAAGACGAAAATAAACAACCGTAATTTCTTATCCATATTTAAATGTTGGCTGAAATTTCATACAACAAACATAGTTTGTCCTTGTATGGAACTTCAACGCTACTGCTAAGCTTCTTATAAATGAGAATGTTTGAACAGATAGTTTGAAGGCCCGCCACTACGGCTGTTGGTGGCCGGCGAAGCCTAACCTAGCCTACCTTTCTAGTAGCAAAATAGTTTCAACACCGCAGCTACTATATTGTGAATTATTTGGTGAATCTGAGGACATAATTTATAATATAGAAGTGTGTATATGTGTTTCCTGGTTCAAATTAGTGAACCAAGAAACCCGTATACATGAAAGAGGTATTCTTTACCTCATTAACCAGTTACCTCAATCCTATCTATTAATGACAAATTTAATTAGGAAAAGAATCAGCAGAAGTTTTTTTATTGTCAAAGTCAAAGTCATAAATTATTTATTCCGTAAAAATTTTACATTTATGTGGTATCGTTATTTTTTTTACCCTACAGTGCAGTGCATTTCGTGGCAGCTACTGAGAAACACTGCCAGAAAAGTCAGTAGGAATCTTTTTTTAAAATAAAATATACTTAAGATTAATTACAATCATGTCATTGTGTGATGACTCATAACAACTCAATCCCAAGCACTTTTATTACTTAAATAATCAGAAATTTTGTAATAAGCCCTGCTACTCAATTTGGCTTTAATTATTGTTTTAAACTTATTCGTAGACAATTCTCTAATATCATTGGGAAGTTTGTTATAGAATCTTATACATTGCCCCATAAAAGAGTTACTATTTTGTGGAGACTACCCGTATGCAACATGAGATTATTCTTATATCTAGTATTTACTTTATATGTATAGCTCTTTTTACAGAAGGAATCGATATTTTTATGCACATATAGTAGGTTTTCATATATATACTGAGATGATACAGTTAGCATGTTAACCTCTTTGAACTTTTCTCTTACGCCCGAAATTAATAAACGATCCGCAATCTGTCAGTCAGTCCTATCTCTAGATTAGCTCTATCGCTATCTTGATCTTTACCTACGTGCCAATAACAAAACATATCAATCCATCCATTTTTTTCCCAGAGATTGGGGTGCGATCCTTTCCCTCTGCATGGTTCCGTTTTATGCAGAACTCGGTAACACAGGACACAATTATACCATTTAATTTAAGAAGAAAATTTATTTTTAAATATATTAACGATAAGTCATCAATACTGACTTATTTATAGCTAGGTTAAAATGTTTTACTAGACGACTAGGGTATATAATAATAAAATGAAACTTAATTGGTCAAACATTATGTTTCGGTGGAACGGAACGTATCAAAATTTGACAAGCAAAACGCACGCCGGCGCCGTCGTCGCCGATCGGATCAAGAACAAACAAGCAGTAAGTTGGTTGTATGTTTTTGTTGCAAAGCATTTATAACTAACTAGCTGTGCCCCGCGGTGTTACCCGCGTTTAATTTTTTTGCTATAAACCTCACGGAGCCCGAGACCTTTCCAACGAATGCAAAACCGTGTTAATCGGTTCGTGCGTTCTGGAGTTATAGCGTCAGGAAGGAAAACCCGACTTATTTTTCTATAGTAGACTAACTGTACCCCGCGTTAAATTTTATAAATTTTCTTTGCTATAAACCTCACGGAGCCCGAGACCTTTCCAACGAATGCAAAACCGTGGAAATCGGTTCGTGCGTTCTGGAGTTATAGCGTCAGGAAGGAAAACCCGACTTATTTTTATATAGTAGATATACAAATAATTACTTATTAATAAATATAATACCTATAATGGATTCTGATATGGCAATAATTAAATATTCTTATTATTTATTATTTATGTGCAAAGCTATTTTGGAATATAATGAACTATTTAACCAATTTTGTCTTTAGAACCAATTGTCAATCCACCGAATTTCTAGGATTGCAACTTTAGATTGTTTTGGCTATCTAAGCTTATGTCAAAATTAATGGATTGGTTATTGGCACGTGCAACCTGTCATTTTAGTACAGAGGCCTATCTTTTTCTATGATCCGTCCTCCCAAAGATCGCTCGTTTGGAAAGATTGCTTTTTCAATCTGTGGATGCTTTATTGGCACGGTTTAATAGACAAATGGCTCGAAATTGCTATCGTAGATAGCATAAAATGGATTAGGATCGTTTATTAATTTCGGGCGTTAGAGACACTCTCGGGCCAATATTATAGATAGCTCTTACAGCTCTTGTTTGCAATATAAATATGGTGTTAATGTCAGCAGAGCTACCCCAGAGAAGAATTCCATAGGACATTACACTATGAAAATAACTGAAATAAACCATTCTAGCTGTGTCAACATCAGTCAGCCGTCTAATAGTTTTCACTGCTTATGCTGCAGAACTTAATTTGCTGGACATTTTTTCTATTTGTGGGCTCCATTGTAGCTTTGAGTCAATAGTGATGCCCAAGAAAACAGTTGATTCAATAGGGTACAACCTAGCTCCATTAATTAGTACATTGGTTGTCGCCTGTTTCACATTCGGTGTAGTGAATTTTATGACTTTAGTTTTCTTATCATTAAGCACAAGATTATTGGCACTAAACCCATGAACAATTTTAGAGATTGCATCATTAACATCGTCAAAATTGCTTATTTGTCGGTTGATTTTGAACGTCAAGGAAGTATCATCTGCAAACAACACAATCTCATGATTATCACTTACATAGTAAGGTAAGTCATTTATATAAATTAAAAACAAAAAATGGGCCAAGAATTGATCCCTGCTAGACGCCCATTACCACTGGAGATCCCGGAGATAGTTTACCGTTTATTTCGACCTTCTGAATTCTATTGCTTAAGTAAGAAGTCAGAAGTTCGAGTGCCTTGTTCCTAATACTGTAGTGCTGTAATTTTCTGACTAGAGTATCATGATGAACGCAATCGAACGCTTTGGACAAATCGCAAAAGATACCTAATGCATCTTGCGAGTCTTCCCACGCCGCGAATATACTTTTTAATAAGTTGACCCCTGCATCTATGGTTGAACAACCCTTTGTGAATCCAAACTGTTTCCGGTGTAATAAATTATGTATATTAAAGTGTCTGAGCAGCTGGCTAAGCATAAGCTTTTCAAATATTTTAGTAAAAGTGGGCAGCACGGAAACAGGTCAGAAATTTGAAGGGTCTGAAGTATCACCAGCTCACTCATCTCTAGACTGGCATTGGGCCATTAACCGGTGCAATCAACTGGCTAGAAGCTCCTTATTTTTACACGCTTTATTAGCTCCACTTGTATGTTTGTTTGTAACCAACTCGTTTGGGCGCGATTTTGTCCCACTTTAAACGGTCAGTTTTCATTCAAACTTGGTAAATTTATCGACGACCGACGACAAATATACTGATTTTGAAGATTATTCCATTAAGCAATTATTATTACTATGCCAGTTAAATCCAATGAACCCCTGTTAGTTCATTGGATTTAACTGGCATAGTAATAACATTTTTTCTATTTGTGGGCTCCATAGTAGCTTTGAGTCAATAGTGATGCCCAAGAAAACATTTGATTCAATAGGGTACAACCTAGCTCCATTAATTAGTACATTGGTTGTCGCCTGTTTCACATTCGGTGTAGTGCTCTTATCATTAAGCACAAGATTATTGGCACTAAACCCATGAACAATTTTAGAGATTGCATCATTAACATCGTCAAAATTGCTTAGTTGTCGGTTTATTTCCGTAATAATTATGATACTTTTTAGTACATTTTTGAGTAATTTGAAAAGAAACAATAAAACTGAAATTAATTTTATAGAGGCTTTTCGTTCTATGTGCCCAACAGTTAAATTTGTGAGACATTTACGGCGCATGTATGTATTTTATTCAATAGCCCATATTAAGCAACAATCTTACATTTTGCATCTTATCCTTACTGCCCACTACAATTCACTTACAAAAGTGCGTTATTGTGGACTGACATTAGTTTGGCAATTATGGTACAATGTCTCCAAGTGTTTCTCAAGGATTCATAAAATCGATAACGGATGTCTATAATAGCGGCCTTGTGGTTTAAATTACAGCCAGAATTACAGTACAAACAATTGATACTGAGGTCATTTTAAACGTATTTTAATTGAATAATACTGAATTAATTGTAAAACGAAGGTCACATTAGCATCTCAGCTGAGCTCTAATGAAAGAACGTTAGGTATTCTATTTTTATCAAACTTAAATTTATAATATGACTTTATTACTTGGCATTACATGACGGATTGGTTCACAAATATGTTGGATGTCATGTTGCGTATTATTATTATTATCGTAAACAAATGACAAATGAATAAAACACATACACAATAATATAAGCAAAGAGTTCCATTTACAAAACTTATTATTTCGTTTACAAAACTTTCAGTGTCGCCTAGGTACGTAACCATAATAAAACTTATACCAGAGGCTCTACCGCTTAAGTCGACGAACATCGTTTTCGTGAATAGCGTTCAAATAAATAAGAATTAAAAATGACTTAATCAATCGTTAAATCGGCTTCAACGTTGACAATCCATTCCGGACCAATTATGACCTCACATGTGGTCATGGAAGCCAATTTAACGATTAATGAAGTCATTTTAACCTTTATTTATTTGAACGCCATTCACAAAAACGATGTTCGGCGACTTAGCCGGTAGAGCCCCAGTCTATGTACCACAATTGTAAACATAAGTTACAGTTCTACGAGTAGCATTTGAATATTGTAATATTTAACCAATGATTTATGTTGATGATGATTTTAGCATTTCGAAAATATAACTGTCATACGAATCTATACATCGCGGTTCATCAATATTGCATTTTTTGGGTATAATAAGTGCTTTACTAAGGATTCCATTATAAGAACTCAATATCAACTTATTTTTAAAGAATATAAAATTGAAGGTATTGTCGTTTGGGTATAAGGTACCTAAAGGTGGAAGTGAACTACAGCCAGCTGTAAAAGGCAAAAAAACCTAATCAAATCATCGTCACACCACTCTAAAAGTAACATAATGGTTATGTGATCATAGTCATTAGATCATTATGATTATGTCAGGAACCATTTTTATTAGTTGCTGTCGTCTAAAATGTTGGAAATGTTTCAGCTTTTATCTTTAAACCTAGGAAATTGCTTGACGTTTTATTGCACCTCTACTGCCACTAAAACTGTACCAAGTATATTACTATTTGCAGCATCTTTTCTGCAAAGTAAATTGGAGTTTAAGTTGAATTTTACTCGCTGAAAATTTTGTGTAGCGATTCAGAAGGAAATATTTTAGATTTTTGTATTGTACCAATACATTATATTATGTTTATTTACATCTACTTCAGAAAATTCATTTAGCTATAGCAAAGTAAAAAGGTATGCTCTAAAAACTACTTGAATTTAAAAAAATATAAATTGCTTACATTGAAGATTTTTAAATTGACTTGATCTTTGCAACTAAGACTATGCAACGAAAATCCCTTTGCACCACTTTCTAGCTATTTTATGCCCAGGACTTTCGTAAGATCTAGCTAGAAAAAAATGGAATATTGACTATTGACACTCATTTTCTCTAGTAATTATTTTGAGATGGGTCAATAAACCACAACAACGCTGCCCCTATAAATATTGTTAAACCACATACAAAAAAAGATAAAATGTATACTGCAATGTTATTATTTGTATAATATAATTACCTAAATATTTATAATAATATTCGCTTAGAATAATCATGGTATTCAACTTACTTTTTGTAAATGTAACTAATAGTAATTGTTTGTACTTTATACCTACATACATTTCGCTTCAAAAGTAGCGTGTTGTTTGATATGTGATCATTACTTTTATATCAAATTAGCATAGCGCTGCGGAAATAAATAGCGATAAATTATTTCAATTCCCTGATCTACATTTTAAGTAATTTCGTTGTAACTACTTATTGTTCATAAAAAAATTACAACACTATTGATAACTTGTAAATGTTAAAAATTTAGAAAACTTTACTTGGTTCATCAGCTTATTTACTTGTAAGATAATCTTATCAGTGAATTAGAATGTTGGAATGAGATTTATTTTTTAAACACTAAATCTAATATTTGAAGAAGGAATGTCGATACAAAATCTAATATATTGTAGATTTTGTATCGAATTTTAAACATTGAATAATAATAGAATTTCCATCAAAACTATAATTAAAATGTTCAAATTTTCATTCACTGTTCCAGTCTTTTGAACCGCATTATTCATCTCTGTCAGAATGTACAAATAAAGGGACGAAAGTAGCCAACATCGCTTTTATTAATTATAGTAAACACGCACGGTACAAAATGGGACACGATAACATAACATCAATTAGGAGCTATTCTATAGCATGTCTTGATTTATGAATAAACATTTGTTAATAATAAAATATTTAAGCTAATAACCTGGTAGTACCAGTTAGTACTGATTACATAATTGACATAAAACATGCGTATAACCTGCAAGATTTTAATTGGTAATCGTAACATGGAAATTTGAAAAAAGTATGATAAGATGATTTGGCCAATTAGAAAGGATGAATGAAAGAAGATTGACAATTGAAGTACCTATATCTGGCCTGTGTGAATAGTATAACTAGAAGGGAAAGATCTCGTAGAACATTACCTGACCAAATCGGGAACGTTATCAAGAAAGGCCAGGTCTGATTAAGTACCCTAAACCAGCGAGCATGTTGGAAGAATATAATAAGAGTAAACGAGGCAAAAGAGATGTGCAAAGATCGTGACAAATGGAAATCCGTCGTCTCTACCTACCGCTCTGGGAATAAGGTGTGAGTTTATGTATGTATGTATGTACATATGTATGCATATTATCATATTGGAGGCATCACACTCTCGTTTCTTATCAACGTAAGTTTTTTCGGGTATATTTGTAAGTAAATCCGTTTCCTAAGCAATTAAGCATTGTTTTCTGCAATCTTATATGCTTGGCTTTTCATGGGTTTGTTTGCAGCATGTAGGTGTGGCACCCAGCATTATGGTAGTGACATTTTCCAGGCTAAATTGGGCTTATTTTTAACCCGCGGATTGGTTCCACCTCAGAGTTTAGATCAACAATAATGACAGCAAAAATGGTAATGTGACTAAAAAAGTAATTTAAAGTAATTTACCTGCAGCGCAACGTTCATAACTGTATTGTACTCGTTTAACTGAATTCGATTCAATAATAAAAATGACACATAAAATAAAAATGAATCTGCTGATTGATTTCGAGTAATATAATACGTAGGTATTCAATTAGAAAACTTTTATTAAAAAGCTTCGGTTTTTAATAAAGCGAACACTAGCCATATTAAATTACTTACCAACTTGCCACATACGTAATTGGGAATCTCATCCTATTCATTCCCGTAAAAGCCGACGCTAACACCACAACATTAACTACTCCAACATCTACGATCCAAACTGTGTGGTTAGAGGGTGTGTTTATTCGGATATAGGGTAGGATAAATCCGCTAATAAGGTAAGAGTTTTCACAATACCTGAAACATTAACATTCGTTTCCCTTTGCGATGATATTCGATAACGACGATTTTGATGTCTTGCTTATACATTAGATGGTAATTCTGTGAGAAGCTTGTGATAATCAATTGTTTTATTTCTTATTTATAGTATATATCTAACGTCAGGTATCTCATTATGTGGGGCCAAGGAAAGCGTATGTAAAGCACAATACTCGAAATAACCATCAAAATACATTAAATTTTCTGTGGACACTCTCTAGCCGAGAAATATATACGTTGTATCGGGGATTCCACACCTGACTAGCCTACTCGAGCCCAAAAGTGCAATAAAGTATTTTTTAAGGTATTTACGCTTTTAAAGTTTTTAGATCTGCGCAACACAACATCCAGCATTTGCGAGGTGTTGGCAACAAGACTATTGATGTGGTCATCAAATAACGTATTTTTTAAACACCCAACTTTTTATTAACTCCTGAGGTCCTGAGTTAATGCAACACAACATCCACAATATGGTGTGTTCTTCTACCGCTCTCATTTTCAATTTGCAACTTCGTTCGAAGTTTTTTTCACTTAATAATAATAATCGTGGCCGCTTACAGTGGGCTTCATTAGGAGGCTCAAGGTCACCCAAAGAGCAATGGAGAGAGCTATGCTCGGAGTATCCCTGCGCGACCGAATCAGAAACGTAGAAATCCGCAGACGAATCAACGTAGCCGACATAGCCCGAATAATTGCCAAACTTAAGTGGCAATTGGTGGGACACATAGCTCGTAGAACTGACGGCCGTTTGGGTAGAAAAGTTTTCGAGTGGCGACCGCGAAGGCGCAGCGTGGGCAGACTCCTGCAAGGTGTCCTTGTGTTTCGGGTTTGATTTCCATACAGGACAACTATTTGTGTGATCCATATAAAGTTGATCTAAGATAACATTTGAAGACCACCGCGATACAGGAAATTAATTTAATTTTTATTATTTAAAAGGAAATGTATGCCACAATTAAAGTCAAGCTTTAATATAGGCGCACGCTTCTACTCAACACCCGTGAAACATATGAATGTACTATTTAACCTTACAGTAACTTTTACAACTTTAACAATTCACCCGAACCGTTACAATTTTTTTTCTTTTTTCCATCTCAACTAAAAGGTTTTATTCAATTTACTTGAGAGGCTGCCTGAAACCCTTGCAAATTGTTGAAACTATTCAAATTGAACAAACTATATAACCCTTAGAAAATCAAAGGAGCTGGCGAAAATTACAGCTTATCAGTGGTAAGGATGTGAAGAAAAGTAGTTCTTAAGTTACTTGTTTTAAAGCAGTTCATTGTTACGACTGACGTGAGTTGTTCAAGTATACTGCCAGAGGATTTTTCTATTAGCAACGGTTGGATATAAAATGGATCATAGGCCATCTAATTTGTCGGACAAACATTTGATAAACGTGACTTGCTTTCCCAAGTATCTACATGTAGATACGCGCGTTAGACATATTCAAGACTGAATAATATGTATTATTGGTATTTAGTACACATCTACAAAACTATCCAAATAAAATACAATACAGTTTTCTACGGCAGTGAATATTATTTACGGGCCAGTTGCCCTGGTTGGTAAATGCTTGCCTTTCACGCCGCAGGTATATTTATGTGAAAAATATATTTCTGTAGTCTTTTCAAATTTTTAGCTTATAATTTAATTGAATTATGATGATGATGGTGAATTCCTTTCATGTGCATGAACATGTCTCTTTGTCATAAGTCCGAATGTAATTTGAAATATTATATACATAGGTATTACTTTTGTATTACTAAAGAAAAGTAGTACTAATATGTAATACATCATTTATCTAGTTCCCATAGTTATAGAAGCTCTGCTTAGTTTAGAATCAAAAGATCGGGTGTAAATATTGGCCCAGGATATTATTATATACTCTTACTACACATTATAATTACCATAAAATACCACTTTATAACAAAATATGGACAAAAATTTCACTTCTTTAGTGTTCATTTTATATATGTAAAGACTATTTTTGTAGTTGTATTTTTGCTCATGTTTACAAAATTGTTTTTTTTTTGTCAACCATTATACTAGGATCATTTCGTTGTTACTCTGACTATTTGTCAATATTTTTTCCTCAAGCATACTTGAAGGTATACAGATGAAATTAATAACAATTATTTAGGTCGGAATCGCTTGAATACGATCTTATAAATTTCAATGATACTTATAAAACCACGAGTGAATTAGGTAAAATAAAGAGCTAAGTGTAGCTAGAAGTTCCACTTAAATATCGTGAATGTGGCGCAACTCGAATCTAAGCGCAAGTTCTGATAGATGTTCGTTGCATTTAACATTTAACTCCAGTACTAATTCACAAGCAGAGCCATCTGGTGTCGACTACTCAGTTACGTCAAATCGCATCTATTATCCTTAACTGGCTTACCGAGACGTAGTTAGCGAAAACTACAGTTTGTGTCTTTATTTCAGTAGTGTTTATATCTTACTTATATTATAAATATCAAGTTTGTGTGAGTGTGGATGTGTGAAGGTATGGATGTTTGTTACCCTATCACGCAAAATCCACGGAACGGATTTTGATGAAACTCTGTAGTAATATAATTTATTTAACCGAATAACACATACGATAGATTATTTTTTTAATACGGCTGAAACCACGGTGCACAGCTAATATTATTTAACAATAAATAAAGTCCAAGGTAAGGCTTAAGAACAAATTGACTACATTTAAATATACATATGTAATAAATTTCTTGAATTGAATGCAAGAAATAGAATTGAGATAGCCATATTATATTAGATGCTCTTAACTAGAATCACTACTAAAATTAAAATTTTAGTAATAAAATACTGAGTAGAAAATGTTTACTTAAAACGTCGCCAATCAAAATGAAAGTCTTTAGTTGATTCCTTTTTGATGAAAGTATTTTTAGAAGTGTCTAATTGGAATTAAAAAAATATAGCTGAACAATAAAGTATTATATGATCCACAAAACCAGGACATTATAATATACCATCTGAAAGCTAACAAACAGGAAGAACAAGCTACTTGTATTTAGCATATACGAATAATGTTAGGTACTGCACTCTTGTACCTTGGAGTACTTTACAAAGGCAACTTCAATATTTTTACGTTTCAGGGACATGTATAAGTTAATTCCTATTTCCACGAGCTTATTCCTTTCTTAAAGGCTGGCACCACACTTGCGGCCCCTCTGGTGTTGGGGATGTACATGGACGGGGGATATTCTTTAAAAAAAGAAAAAAAGATGTTTTTAACATCTTAGTATTCTTTATAATTATATTTTTCCACCGTGATGGACTATATAAACTGTATTGACGGTCACCGTAGCCTAGTTGGTAGTGATCCTGCCTACGAAGCTGGTGGTCCTGGATTCGAATCCCGGTAAGTGCAAATATTTGTTTCTGAGTCATGGATGTTTTCTATGTATATAAGTATTTATCTATCTATATAAGTATGTATATCGTCGCCTGGTACCCATAGTACAAGCTTTGCTTAGTTTGGGGCTAGGATGATCTGTGTGACATTGTCCCCAGATATTATTATTATTATTTGTGGAGCATCGGTCCAATCCATGAACCATCTAACTGCGTACCCAGCATGCCCTGTCACGTGTTCATGGCAAGATCTTAGGAATGCCACAAGCAGGACAATAAGTGTGGCCACGTTCTGGGCCACCAAAAGTTAATGAAACGCTAAGAAGAGAAGTGTTCTTTACAAAACAGCACAAAATAAAATAAAAAATTAAAAAGGTTTTTGTTCCCGTAGACTTTAAAAAAGCGCTTGTAAATAGTCAGGACATGTTCGTAGTAATATATAATTATTTTATAATTATTTCTAGGTACATATAGATATTTAGGTACACGGATTGTAGGAAATAATTTACAATAAGATTTATTTTATAACAGTAACGATACTAAGCTAACTTAAATTAAGTTATTGTCAAGGATCATGTGTAGGTTTAATTATCTATTTTTTTTCATTTACATGTGTTATCATTTAGTAACACTTACCTGCAATATTGAAATATATTATTCTAAGTTGAAACTAAGGGTACAACGGAGTAATATAAACTTATATTTCACAATAATTATCAAATTTTGAATTTCTAATATTCTTGTTTTATTATCAATATTTTTTCAATTAAACCTTAGAAAGAGCTGAACAAGTTTTCCTTTATATGATTACATATAGGCCCTGCGTGGTAGTCGTGTTTAATTTATGATAATGCAATACTGTTATCTTCTTCTATACATCTATACAAATAAATAAAATTGGAGTGTCTGTTTGTAATATTGAAATAACCGGTTTTTACTACATAAATATGAATATATATACGGTACATACACCAAAATATCATTTTTTACAATTTTTGTCTGTCTGTCTGTCTGTTTGTTCCGGCTAATCTCTGAAACGGCTGGACCGATTTTGACGGGACTTTTATTTGCAGGTAGCTGATGTAATAAGGAGTAACTTAGGTACTTAGTACTTTTATTTCAGAAAAAGTCATTAATTTTACAAAAAAAAAAACAAAATCAACTAATTAACACGCGGACGAAGTCGCGGGCACAGCTAGTTAGAAATATAAAACAACAGATATCGAGTTAAGTGAAAGCATAAAACTAATAACAATAAAAAATAAGTACCTAAGAAAAGGTATTAAGAAAGCTTTACATTTCCTTTTAGTTTCAAGCGACGCCTTGGTTGTTAATCTTTAATGTAAAATGTACAACTGGAAATAATGCTTTGTTTCAAGACACTTTTATCGAATTTCCGCACGACTAAAATCTTGAAAGAAGCTTAAATAATATAAATAAGTTTTTACTTTGATTTGAGTTTTATCTGACATTACATGGACATACTACATTACTGTAGACCTTACAAAACGTTATTGGGTCTTGTATTTCAAATATTTTAGACAATAATAAAATTTGATTTCGGCATTTAACCTTTAAGTTTAAATTCAGAATATAAGTCAAATTTGTATCTCTAATGTTTTAGTAACTAGATACCTAGTTTTATTAAATATAGTTTATCTTTATTAGATTCTTACGTTTGAATATTACTTCGGGCAACGCTTTGCTTATTTTTTCTTCGACCTCTTTGGGCAGCCTTGGATCAGAGACCATACATCCTCGTCTAAGGTTACTTAATGGTAGAATTCATATTGGTATTAGCCCAAAGCTTCATCTTAAGTAGTAAACTTTGTTTGATGATAATTTGGAAGTATCTATAATTTGACAGAGAACTGTCATGTCCGCCTACCCTTCAAGTAAATTGCAAAATGGCGTCGATTAGAAACATTTCTGACGTCCATTTGGTGGATTTACTTCAGAAATGACGTAATAAGTGTAGGCGTTAAGCTTAACATCAATTAGTCGTCGAGCACGTTGTTTCTTTTGAAGAACCTGGCATGGAGTGATTGGTAGCCTATAACAGGACTTCACGCTTATACTTATTACTTACGTCTTTTCTGAAGTCAACTAGACTCTCCGTATCAAGCAGTTATTTTATTATCTGTAACGAAAATTTACATCTTATAAATTGGCTAAAAAATTATGTCTAGGAAATCCTTTAGGTAATCGATCAAGAATATAAATTTTGTTCGTGACCAGTGAGAAAAAATGTCGTACGTATTTCATCATACATATTTGCGAAACACTGATCAGTTAATTCTAGGTGAATTCGTCTTAGTGCTTTATTCCACAGTGGACCAAATTCCTGAGTCCGACAAAACCGTCTAGCAAAAAACACTGCAAACTAAGGGTCCACTTTGGGGTTTGGACGTGGAGGATAATGAACGAATGAATGAATGTTCATCCTCATCCCAATTATATGAGAGGGCCAGATTTTGGGGTAATTTAGTGCAACTCTACGTTAGTACGCAAATATGCGGTTCTGACCCCGAAGGGAATGGCTTCTGGCGCGTTCATTTAATTGTAAAATGATTTAGTAGACAGCTCGAGTCCCCCAATTGTCATGTTAAATAAATTATAAAATTTTATTAACCCGTAAACAAGCGATACATGTATCGGCTATACGAGACCACATAAATTTCTACCTTATTTCTTTGGAATAAGGTCCAAAAACAATGACAAACAATATAGCAAAGCCTGGTTAAGGGTTAATGTATTGGCCATAATCGTAAAGTGCTTCGTAAATCGTAAGAAATTTAAACATAACAGCATAGCAGCACTTCAGCTATATTTATGTTGCAAAGACATACGACTAATTATGTACCTATTCTTTAGCCTGCCTGTAACTGGAGTAATTTATAAGAGAACACAGACTAACTAAAGAACAGCTTACGCTGTCTGTTATATACATAGAACAAGCTAAATATGAGAACAGTGGTCTATCAATATAGATACTTAGCTTAATCCTCGTACTAGAGAACTTCAAAAAGATTTTTACTCAAGTGGTCATAAAAATCGAAGGTCTAACGATCTTGCAAGGGCCACCAAAGCCAATGGACATTGTTATTAACTACATACCATCAGCCTGAAATCGTCCACTGCTGGACCTCTCCCAATGGTTTCTTCAACGTTGCCATTTGGAGGACTTTGCGTTAGTTACCGCATACCGCGTTGGTAGTGCTCCTGCCTACGAAGCTGGTGGTCCTGGGTTCGAATCCCAGTAAGTGCAAATATTGTGTGATGAGCACGAATATTTGTTTCTGAGTCATGGATGTTCTATGTATATATGTATTTATCTATCTATCTATATAAGTATGTATATCGTCGCCTGGTACCCATAGTACAAGCTTTGCTTAGTTTGGGGCTAGGATGATCTGTGTGACATTGTCCCCAGATATTATTATTATTATAGTTAGTGGCCGCAGTTAGATGGTAGCTAGTACTCAGGTAGCGCCGCTGCCCGATAAGCTGCTGTATCCCTTATTCACCATTAACAACACCCACGGGATGATATGGGATGGCCCTGTTATTCTTTTTGTGCCGGATACCACACGGCTCAATCTACATTTAGGTAAAAATAAATACTTTATTATATTAAATTTATTCTCATAAAATTGACGATCACAACTCACCTACAAAGGCGATATTTATATTTTTTTAAATTGTATGTTGTTCTAACCATAAAGTTCGACGATGTTCATTTATTACCTATGTGTGGTAGACATCATTTGCAAATATTATGAGCGATGCTGTACGAGACAAACGGTTTCATCAACGAAGATTGAATTGGCTTGGTAGATACAACGCCTCAACGGTGAATATACATGCACTATCAATAACCTTTACTAGCTAGGTAATAGAGACTATGTTAAGTTCAAAATGTATCCACCAACGTAGTGTAAGCTGTATTTAATTATTATGATATTACAAACATGTCTACTGGGTTAGACTAAATTAGTAAGTGAAAATTGGCAGGATTTGTTATCAAGCAAGTAACAAATTACAAGACATGGATAAGAAATAACTTACTAAACTATTAACTTAACTTTATAAATTATTACAGCTCCTCCCCCATAGGTGACAGCGTGATAATATGTACCCTATATATTGACCCGACCTCTTAGCAATGTCCATGCAAAATTTGATGTAAATCCATGCAGTACTTTTTGAGTTTAGCCCGGACATACATACAGACAAACAGATAAACAGACAAAAAATTCTAAAAACTATATTTTTGGGTTCGATATCGATAGTAGATCACGCGCGAAGTATCCTTTTAAAAAAATATTAAATGTACAGTTTTGACTTTCCTACGATTTTATTATATTATGTATAGATTATTTCAGCTCAGCTATTAGTTTTTCATACATATATCAATTCTATTCAGATTGATATATGATTCGCACATTAAAAACGTATCTCCGTTCAAATTCTTTTTAGTGTAATATATAACATAATAATAATAATATGTAGGGACAATGTCACACAGATCATCCTAGCCCCAAACTAAGCAAAGCTTGTACTATGGGTACCAGGCGACGATATACATACTTATATAGATATATAAATAGTTAAATACATAGAAAACATCCATGACTCAGAAACAAATATTCGTGCTCATCACACAAATATTTGCACTTACCGGGATTCGAACCCAGGACCACCAGCTTCGTAGGCAGGAGCACTACCAACTAAGCTACGGTGACCGTCGAGACATAAGTCATTAGTCATTTATTTGTTAACAATTTACATTATGTTGCAACATTTGTTGTACAGTACATATCTAAAATACAAAAAAAAACTAACAAAAACTATCATATAACGGTCAACAATACGTTGTTACATTTGTCGTTTGTCATTTATGAACTCATTAATACTAATACTATCTATAACAAATAAATACACCTGACGATTCTGCTCTTTCCTCTTCTATGGCAGTAAATAAGGGAACGTTAAAAATATTTCTCAGGTAAAAGTATAGGTACCTAATGTTATATGGGCAAAATACGGTGTGATAAAAGTATTGTTCTATTTTAGGAAGGATCCAGTACTTTTATTGGGTTAAAATGTTTTGTCTGCGGTCTGTCTGTCAATTTGCAACGTAAATGTGTTTTGTTTTAAAATTTATGAAAATGTACGGTTTTGTGTTGACCTATATTAACACTAGATTTATTACTGTTTTTAGGGTTCCGTAGCCAAATGGCAAAAAACGGAACCCTTATAGATTCGTCATGTCTGTCTGTCCGTCCGTATGTCACAGCCCCTTTTTTCTGAAACCATAAGAGCTGTACTACTGAAACTTGGTAAGTAGATGTATTCTGTGAACCGCATTAAGATTTTTACATAAAAATAGAAAAGGGACTATTATTTTGGGGGGTCGCCATACATAAATAAATAAATAAATAAAATAAAAAAGGTTTTTATTCACGTAGACTTTAAAAAAGCGCTTGTAAATAGTCAGAACATGTTTGTAGTAATATAGTTGTATACATTAGATATTATTTCTAGTAACATAGATATTTAGGTACATCTTGTAT
Source organism: Pseudoips prasinana (assembly GCA_951640165.1). NCBI lineage: Eukaryota > Metazoa > Arthropoda > Insecta > Lepidoptera > Nolidae > Pseudoips > Pseudoips prasinana. The sequence continues at coordinate 16,913,201 of OX621239.1, forward strand.
GAAAACATTTATAAAATTTATTTTATTACAGAAATGATATTTAGCTAGCTCGTATCAAGTTATTGTCAAGAGATTATGTTTAATTATCTAGTTTAAGTCTTATATTTTTACTACATATTGTCAATGGTTGTGTCTATATTAAAGGTATTATTATTATGACGGACCTTGTGTTAATAACGACGGTCGCGCTTTAATGCTACTACCGGATCCAATGCGCCCCAACTGAGAAGACCCAGCGAAACAAACTCAGTGGGTTCATCTACTACCGGTTTCAACACGACCCAGTTGAGACGGTCCGGCGAAACATACTCAAGCGGGCATGAACACGGGATTTGGTCCAATTAGAGTAATTATTTAGTAGGCAAACACAATATATGCTCGATCGGTTGTCTGAATGCTTATTATTTTAGATTATATTTAGGTATACAAAAGAAAAACTTCGAAACAATAACATTATTCATTTTGAGACAGAGTCAATAATTTTAAATTAAGTATATGATAGCAATCATTTACAGATAGTTCACGTAACACAGCAGATCAGTCATGTCTATATGGCTACAAGATCTCCAGCGCGCAATGTGCAGGTAGGAAGTGAGAGCCAGACGTCTTTGTCATCGATGTACTCTTTAGTGGTGTAATAACCCCTAGCCATAAGTATACGTTTAATATGTGTTTTAAAACTTGTGTCAGGCAGATCAGTAATTTGAGTAGGAAGCTTGTTATAAAACCTAATACAATTTCCTAAAAATGATTTATTAGTTTTGCTTACTCTAAAGCCTGGCATGGCTAGTTTGTTTTTATTCCTAGTATTTATATTATGCAGTTCACTTTTCTTTTTATAATTATGAATATTTTTTCTAACAAACATTATATTCTGATATATATATTCCGATGGCACAGTAAGTATATTTATTTCTTTAAACAAATTTCGCAAAGAATCGCGACTGCCTAAACTATAAATGGCTCTGACTGCTCTTTTCTGCAATACAAAAATAGTACCTATGTCAGCCGCCGAACCCCACAGCAGAATGCCATACGACATAATGCTATGAAAGTACGCGAAATACACTAATCTAGCAGTTTGTTCATCTGACAATTGCCTTATTTTCCAGACAGCATAGGAAGCCGAACTTAATTTACCTGCTAACTTTTCAATCTGAGGACCCCATTGCAATTTTGAATCAAGTGTCAATCCTAAAAATACGGTCGATGGGACTAGATCTAATATTTTCGCATTAAGTGCAACTGTTGGTACAATTTGAGTCACATTCGGCAATGAGAACCTGATGCATTTAGTTTTCCCTGCATTTAACAAGAGATTATTTGCCGAAAACCATTCTGATATAAAGCTGAGTGTTTTATTATGCTCAATAAGATCTTTATCCTTTCTATTTACTTTAAATATGAGCGACGTATCATCAGCGAACAAAACTATGTCTGATACTTTCTCTACCAGATAAGGGAGATCATTTATATAAACTAGAAATAAAAATGGGCCCAATATAGATCCTTGGGGCACCCCCATTTTCACAGGATGACGTGCCGAAGTGACACCGCCTATCGAAACCATCTGTTGAACTGAAACTCAATTTTTTTTTTCATCGTACCCATCCATGTGGGGATCTATGGATAGGTCTTCAAAAATGATATTGAGGTTTCAAATATCATTTTTTTCTAAACTGAATAGTTTGCGCTCGAGACACTTCCAACGTGGTAAAATGGGTACCCCCCCCCCCCCCCCCTCTAACTTCTAAAATAAGAGAATGATAAAACTAAAAAAAATATATGATGTACATTACCATAGAAACTAACAACGAGATCTACCAAGTAGCTTTTTTTAATACGTCATAAACCGCAATTTTCATTCATTTAATCAACTGAAATACTTTCTGCTATGGAACCCTTCATGTGCGAATCCGACTCGCACATGGCCGGTTTTTTTGAAATTGATAACGCTATCTGCAATTTCGGTGAGGTAGCTTCTATTCAGAGGCCTAAAAGATCTTGCGAAAGAAAAGGTATTGCGACGTTTCACGCCAGTTTATAAGACCGTCAGTATGGATGGAAACAGAGTCAACCAAAACTATCAAAAGTGGTGGATAACAGAATCCAGCATAACCATGCCTTTCAGTGACTATTCTGTAATAATGAGGGTTTTCTTGGTAATAAACTTCACGTCCTTAATTTACATTCACCATCTACGACTATGCCCTCAAAATCTGATGGTACGTAAATCATTGGATGCGCCTGATAACTCCTAAATCCTATTATATTATCTCACTCATATCGATGACCTAGGAGTTACAGGCGCAAGGCCAAGCCTTGAATTTTCTTGGATTTTTATCTATACTAATAATCTATACATATAATAAAATCGTAGCAAAGTCAAAACTGTACATTTAATATTTTTTTAAAGGATACTTGGGGCGTGATATACAATCGATATTGAAGCCAAAAATATAGTTTTTAGAATTTTTGTCTGTTTGTCTGTATGTATGTCCGGGCTAAACTCACAAAGTATTGCTTGGATTTACTTCAAATTTTGCATGAATAATACTAAGAGGTCGGGTCAACATATAGGCTTATCACGCTATCACCTACGGGGGAGGAGCTGTGATAATTATAAAGTTTAACGCGGGTGAAACCGCGGGGCACAGCTAGTCACTAATAAAATAAATAATCACAAATGTAAATATAGGTATAATTATAATATAGCAGCTACGTCATAACTGTTGCGTGGCTATTGAGTACCTACTTGATAAAAATAAGTATATATAAAGTAAGTATAAAGATTGACAAAAGAAGTATACCTGGCTTGTGTGAATGGTACAACCGGAAGGGGAAGACCTCGTAGAATATTCTCCGATCAAATCGGAGACGTACTTAAGAAAGGTCAGGTCAGGAGTACCCTTAACCAGCGAGCATGTATGAAGAATATTATGTCAGTAAACGAAGCGAAAGAGGTATGCAAGGATCGTAACAAATGGAAGTCCGTTGTCTCTGCCTTCCCCTCTGGGAAACAGGCGTGAGTCTATGTATGTATGTAAAGTAAGTATACTTACTTTATACAATTAACTAAATCGTAGGTTTTATTTCGAAAATTAATCTAATTAATTTCTATAAAAGTTATAATTGGTAAATGTAATGTGCGTTTTGACTATTTACAAGCGCTTGTGAAGCGATGAGTTTATGAGAAAAAATTCAAGGACGAAGAAGAAGGATATTTATGCAAAGTATTATGTAGGTGATGTACAGACGCCAGCACATCAAGCTACCCCAATCTGTCAAATTTCCCCAATTGAAAGCGAACCTTATGGCTGTGTGATAAAGTTGAAAATCTATAAAAGAAATTTGACAAATTGGGGTAGCTGGATGTGCTGGCGTTTGTACCTAAGCAGGCTAATAATTTAACCCTCATAAACGTCTGGAATGTTACCCTCATATACAATTGTACCAGCTACATAACAATGTGTTATCCGTCTTAATATGAGCACCGAAACGTCCACGAACCCGAAACTTGAATAATTCATTACATGTTTTGTAACCTTAGCTCGAAGCAGGTAAATAACAAAGAAAAATAATGACCTAGAGCTGGCACTTTATATCAATGAATTTCTCCCGGTATCGTAAACATGATTGCAAGTAGGTTGGACTGCACCTACATATAAGTTGTTGCTGTGCCGTCTCCCATGGCATGTCGCTGGGAAGACGGTTGCAGTACAATAATGTACGTTACTAATATACCTGTAACTCGTACTAACCTAAGTCATAGTTACTTGAAAAAAAAAAAAATATCTATTAATGGGTACACTGATGCACGCACGCACGCACACGCAAACACACGCACACACACACACACGCAACCACCCTAACGCTTTTATGTACCCATACGTTGTGAATCTAAGTACGAAATTATTTAAGGAAGGCCTAGAGAGCCTCTGATTAGTTTAGATTCCAGATCTCCCACAAATTTCACTATAGTTTGTCAACATTATTTTACTTAAAAACATGAAAAATTATTGAGATAATATAAATAATTGAAAAGAGAAAACCAGTTGTCGCAATGTATATGGACATGTCTAGGGCATTTGATTTCGTAGATCACAACATTCTCCTGAAAAAACTTTATAGCTATGGTATCAGAGGAAATGTGCTAGACCTAATAAATACAGTCTTATTTAAAAGACAGAAAACAAATGACACAAATAAGCCAAGTGAATTTTAAGTCTAAAACTGAACTTATTTACTCCTCTACCACTAGAGTCCTTACATGCGGTGTTCCACAGGGATCTGTATTGGGACCATTATTATTCATTTGTTACATCAACGATTTTCCCCAAGTCACCAATCATGAAATGTCGTTATTTGCTGATGACAGCACTGTTGTTTATAGCAAGGGAAATTATAACAATATTGAAAATGACATTAACACAAGCCTAATACCTATTGTTGATGGTTAAATAAGAATAACCTCAAAATAAACTTGACTAAAACCAAAATTATGAATTTTAGGCTAAGACAAATAGGACAACCACAGTTACAGACTAATTATAAAGATGACTTAATTCATGAAACGGACAAAACGAAATTTTTGGGATTACATATTGACAATGATATGTCATGGAGAACACAAATTGATTTTGTTTGTACAAAACTGAGTCAATTTTCGTATGCGCTCTATATGCTTCGTAAAACAACTAATACCAGCAGCTTATCATGGTTATGTTGCGTCTACTCTACGATATGGCCTGATATTCTGGGGCAACGGAACTAATATTGAAGAAGTATTAATCGCACAAAAAAAGTACATACGTGCTATTTGTGGGATTAAACAAACGGAATCATGCAAGCCACATTTCCAGAAACTTAATATATTGACTGTACCGTCATTATACATATATGAAGTACTTGTTTTTGTAAAAAGCAACATGTATCTGTTTGGGAAAATTGAAAGTCAACGTCGCTCAAAATATTTACATTTGTTACCCACAAACACAGTATTCCTTCACAAAAGTGTATATGCAATGGCACCAAAGTTGTACAACAAAATATACGAACAGATAAAGTGCAGCAAGAATATTGAAGACTTTAAATGCAAGCTCCATAAATTACTTGTTGCCAAGTCGTATTACTCCGTTAGGGAATACCTGGAAGACAAATTCTAATCAAACATTGTAATTGTAATAATCTTTTTATAATATGACGGTCACCATAGCCTAGTTGGCAGTGCTCCTGCCTACGAAGCTGGTGGTCCTGGGTTCGAATCCCGGTAAGTGCAAATATTTGTGTGATGAGCACGAATATTTGTTTCTGAGTCATGGATGTTTTCTATGTATTTAAGTATATATCTATTCATATAAGTATGTATATCGTCGCCTGGTACCCATAGTACAAGCTTTGCTTAGTTTGGGGCTAGGATGATCTGTGTGAAATTGTCCCCAGATATTATATTATATTATATTCTATTTTGTTGACATTTTTGGTATTTGTTTTTATTTCTAAAACATTTTGTGACATTTGTAATTTAACTTTTTTTTTTCTTTTTTATTGACATTGTCTTAATGATATTTGAATAATTTTGTATGCCTACTGGTGGAAAACGGAATGAACTATTGATATATATTATGTAACAACCTATAATACCTTTGTTCACAAAATAAATTGAATTTGAATTTGAATTAATCTTTGTACTTTTTGATGGGATATGCTTTGCAGATGGTTCCATATTTTTTTAAAAGAAATGAAATTATGGTGGTTTTTGAGATTTTAAATTACCGTTGATTATTACTGGCTTGTGTGAATAGTACAACCGGAAGGAGACCTCGTAGAACATTCTCTGATCAAATTGGCGACGTTCTCAAGATAGGCAGGTCCGTAGTACCCTAATCCAGCGAGCATGTATGAAGAATGTAATGACAGTAGAGGCAAAAGAGGTGTGCAAATAAATGGAAATCCGTTGTCTCTGCCTACCCCTTTGGGAAACAGGTGAGGGTCTACTATATGTATGTATGTATAACTGGAAATTAAGGTACAAATATAATAAAGCAAAAAAAAAAACCAAGTACACTTTTCTGATTAAAAATGTCAGAGACTTTTATTGCAAGTACCATTTGTTTATTTATTTCCTTCTTCCCTTCGGACTTCATTCCGCGTAACGACAAATGAAACTGACGTCCATAAAATTAATATGCTCTGTAATTACAAAAGCCGACTGATGCGATGTTTTGCTTTAAAAGCAAAGCTGTACATTTGAGAAAGGAAATTAGAGTGTTGTACAGATTAGGCATAAACGTAATATAACCAAATAATCTTTAAGTGAAAGATTTTTTTAATACAACTCAGCCAAAATTACTTCTAGTATATAGCTTTTCTTCATTAATAAATACATGTAATTAATACATTATTATGTAAATACTAATACATGTCTACAGAAGTAATAAATTATTTTTGTACCCAAAATTTAATAGTATATTTTTAAGAAGGAAATATATTAGTAGGAGGCAGGAGTCTATCGCTATCCCAAATTACTTACTTACTTATCATATGGGCAGTGGTTACCCTAGTGTTAGAGTTGTTCAAGCCGCCCAGTAGACCTCTGACATGGCTTAACGACAGTTGCCTATGGCTACAACCGGGACCAACAGCTTAACCTGCCCTCCGAAGTACGGAGACGCTCACAAATTAAACCACTTTAAGAGTCACCCATCTATGGACTGACCGCTTGACTAATTACTTAACCTCACCCATCACTTCCGGACCGTTGAGAGCATCTGGCTATGATATTTATCCGGAATTAATTAAATCAGAATGTATGTAGTGTATTTTAACCAGCTGTTTGATGTTAGCTGCGGTAGGCTTGGCAGAAATACAAAATGTTCAGAGCAGTGAATAATGTATGCATATTTAGCGTCCAAAGTTATTTGTTTTAATGTAGCCGCTAGCGAGGAGTAACGATTAGTAAAGCCCTCTATTCCGAAGGGTAAATTGCTTGGTATCTTGTATCTTAGATACATTCATAAGGTGAAATGAACTGAAAAGGGTTAATGTTTTGTCAATTGTATCTTATTAGAATTCATATATTACCTATAGTTTTTGTACAGACGCCAGCACATCAAGCTACCTCAATCTGTAAAGTTTCCCCAATTGAAAGTGAAACTTATGCGTTTGTAAAATCTATCAAATAAATTTGACAGATTGGGGTATCTGGATGTGCTGGCGTCTGTACCTTCTTGAGACATTATAATATTTTGAGTGTAATTAGTATAGACATTTCTGTATTAATATACTCTTTTCATCGGACGATGTAGTGGTAGTCTATCCTTCAATCTGATTAAGGGGTGGAAGCCTCATAAGTGAACTATAAACGTTATAAAAATATCTTGGTCCACTAGTTCGTGACCCTGTCTGTTAAGCCAGGTGTCGTGGGTTCGATTCCCACCCGGGAAAAATCTTTGTGATAAACACGATTTGTTCTGTGTCTGGGTGTAATTTATCTATAACATGTATGTATTTAGAAATACATAAGTATGCTTATTAGTTGTCTGGTTTTCATAGTTGCAGGCTTTGCTTAGTTTGAGATGACATGGCAGTATGTTAGTTGTCCCTATTTGTATATATATTTATATATTATTATTATTACAGTAATATTTCCAGCAATAGCTTTTCATGAGATCTTTGCAATAGATTCTGCAGTATTGTAATTTAAAACCAAGATCGGAATTTAGTATACAGCGCTTGTGAACAAAACCAACTATTACTCTTATTTTTTTTTTTTTTTTTTTTTTTTTTTTTTTTTTTTTTATTTAATCATTAATGTACACACGGAAAAGGAATACAGAAAATAAATTTTAAAAGAAAATAACATGTATAAAGGTACTGCTTATTTCAATGAAATTTCTTCCAGCAGACCCGCGAGAGGAGAAATTAAAAGAAATATAATATATCGTGTGTAGTTTCTAGTAATACATATATACATACACTACATGCTAATATACATAAATACTTATAAAATACAAAGATAAATATCTATATACACATACATATACATACAACTAGGATGAGGAAGAGAGATAATGTGCTTTAACACGGTTTTTAAATATTGAAACTGTTTTACATTGGCGAATGTTAGGGGGAAGAGAATTCCACAACCTGACCGCATGAACCGTATAGGAGTAGGAGTAAAAATCAGTTTTATGTTGAGGGATTAGGAGAAGAGATCGACGATGGGATCTGCAGGGAGCATCGGAACAATGAAGATAGGAAAAACGGTCCCGTAGGTAGGAAGGGGATAAGGGATTGTGAAGGATATTGAAGAGGAGACACAATATACGAGTATTCCTGCGAAGTCGAACGGGTAGCCACTTGAGATCCTTGCGAAAATTGGAGACATGATCATATTTCTTAAGACCGAATATAAAACGAATGCAGAGATTTTGCAAGCGCTCAAGTTTATTCAACAGCTCCTCGGTGACATCCAGATAGCAGCAATCAGCGTAGTCTAGAATGGGTTGTAGAAGAGTTTGAGTAAGAGAGATTTTCGTTTTCAAAGGCAGAAAGTTTTGGAGATGTTTCAGTGAGTGAAAAGTAAAGTGAATCTTCCTACTGACTTCAGAGACATGTGCCTTCCAAGAAAGATTACAGTCGAAGGTTACACCCAAATTTTTAGCGGTTTCGGTGTATGTTATTGCATAGCCATCTAAATAAACTGCAGGAATGGACGCGATCTCCAGATATCTCAACATATGCCTGCTTCCAATGATCATGGCCTGGGATTTACTCGGGTTAATTAATAGACCATAGGACTTAGCCCATTGGTTTATGTGTTCCAAGTCAGAATTTATAGCAGAGATGGCGGCAGTAACATTATTATGGGCGAAGGACCTGTAAAGTTGCAAATCGTCTGCATACAGATGGAAGTTAGAGGAGATAACTCTTGTAACGGAGTTTATGAAAATGGAAAAAAGTAAAGGAGAAAGAACGCCACCCTGAGGTACCCCCGCAGTGAGTGAACACCAATCTGAATAAGACTCTTCATGGTGAATACACTGCGAGCGCCCCCGAAGATAAGAGTTAAACCAGGAGATGCTGCTGGAAGAGCAGTTTAGTGAAGATAAGACACCAAGAAGGACATCAAAATCGACAGAATTGAAGGCATTACTGAAATCCAGCAATACCAAAAGGGATAGGAATTTATTGTCCATGGCCCAGCGAATATCTTCGGTCACTTTGAGAAGGGCAGTGACAGTGCTATGGCCAGAGCGGAATCCAGACTGGAATGGGCTGAGGAACTTGTTGCAGGATAGAAAGTCTGACAGCTGACGATGGACAATATGCTCAAGAACCTTCGAAAGAAATGGGAGTATAGAAATAGGGCGGAACTGGGACGGTATGACAGGATTGGCCACTTTGGGTAAAGGAATAATGTGAGCTCGTTTCCAAGCTGATGGAAAAGTGGAAGAGAATAAAGAGAAATTAAAAATATGAGTAAGAACAGGTAGAAGGGTAGAAAGAATTGGGCTAATCATCCTTGAGCAAATATTGTCATGTCCAACTGCAGTTGAAGATATAGAAAGAATAGATTTTTTGACGTCCTCCTCGGTAACGGGAGATAGGTTGAAAGGAGAACATTGCGGTATCGGCAAAAGTGAGAGATCGTGCAAGGTAGCAGATTTTCTTGGAATGTCAAGAGTGAGAGGAGGATTTGAGAAGTGGATATTTAGTGCCTGTAGATCGATGTCCTTACAGACCAAGGCGGGGGATTTACCGATACCATTGGATTTTAAAAATTTCCAAACTGTAGAGGAATCCCGACTATCAAGAGACTTATAGAAGTGGCGTTTCTTGGCATCACGACACAGGCGATTGCAACGGTTCCGTAGGTGTTTATACCGGGCTAAATTTCCCTCTGTAGGATTGCGTTTGTACCTACGCTTTGCCTTATCTCTGCGAGCCATATAATCTTTAATATCAGCAGTAATCCAAGGGGCAGGAGAGTGTTTAACCTTTACTCGACGTTTTGGTGCATGTCGATCATACAAAGCGAGAATATTAATATTAAATAAATTCACTTTATCATCAACGTTAGATGAGTTAAAGATATTTGACCAATCTATTCTTTCTGCATCACACTGTATCATCTCCAAATTAATGCCCTGGAAATTACGAAGAAAAAGGAATTTTGCTTTAAGTTTAGGAGGACGTACAGCGTAAGACAAATAAATCAGATCGTGATAGGAGAATGAAGCAGTTAATTGACCATGAGTTGCAACGTGATCAGGAGACGAAACAATCATGAGGTCTAAAAGAGATGGGTTGCAATTAGGAGAATGATGTGTAGCGGAGAGAGGAAGAATATGGAGATTGATAGAAGATAAGAGTGACAGAAGTTTAGAAGAACGGTGGTCGTTTTTCATCAGACACGTATTGAAGTCACCCATCAAGACTACGTGATCATAGATTGGACATAAGTTATTTAGTAGAGTGTCCAGAGTATCAAAGTAATCAGTTCGAAGATTGGGGCTATAAAAAACCCCAAGGAGTAACTTTGTGTGGTGTACAACAATTTCGAGGAATAAGTATTCCGCAGAACCAGTGTACTGAGAAGGTGATGCACTTACAATTTTGTGAGGGAGATCAGCCCGCAAATATATTGCTACACCACCGCAACCTTTATTAGTGCGATCGTTACGGATCAAAACGAATCCTGGAAGAGAAAAGTAAGGCGAGAGAAGAGAAGGTTTAAGGAAAGATTCTGATATTAGAAGAGCGTCGATATTCGTGCTGCTAAATGATGCCAGAAGATCAGAATAATGACCAGGTATACTCTGTGCATTAATATGAGCAATGTTAAGGTTATTGGAGTGGTCGGATAAACGAGAGGAGATCTGGTCATGCAGAGTCAGAGAAGTAAAAGAATCATCCGCGCTAACGTAACTAAGTGACAATGACGAACACGAGATAAAACTATCGTCCAAGTTAGGTAAAATATCATCCATAATTAGTAATATATAAATAAGCAATTAAATATTAAAATAAATATATAATAATATATATACTTATATATAATATTTGTAATAATACAGAAGATTGATATTTACAATTTAGCTAAACACACCGTCTCGCTGGAAAGTTGGAAAAAATTTTAACAATAGGAGAAAGGAAATATACATTGCGAAACGTATACACATTAAGATAACAAAGAGCAAATAACAATATTTAAGTACAAAAATGTAAAAAAAACAACCTGTATACATATCGGCACAAACGTCCGAAGGCCCACAACGTATACTTAAACTAAACGTATTTTTGTTTAGGTAGTGTAAGTTAATAGGGAAAAACGAAACGAAGTTTGTGAACAGAACTGAGAAGTTGTCAAAAATGTCAATGTCAAATTGAAGAATAGACAGTAAAAGTAGTGAATAGAAAATATAGTTATAAACCCTAATCGGAGGTAGTTAAATATATGGTCTACAATATTATGCACCTACCCAGTACCCTACCAAACACAATTATTACTAACTATTACGCTACCAAAAACAAGAGAACACAATATAGTAAACACAATAAAGGACACAAAACTTATCGAAAATTAGCGACGATTGCCTCTCCGGGCTGGTTTGTTGCTCTTCGAGACTGGAGGCGGCGCAGGCGCTGTGGAGGTGGCAGGAGGATCATCTTCAGCTGCTGTGGCAATCGTTGGAAATTGCAATATCAAGGCATCGAGTTGCTCCATTGTTTCGATCTTGCGGCGAGTTTTGTCAGGAGTTAAGATGACAATATAACCCTGTGATGACCAAGTGTTTGAAATGGAAAAATGCTGGCGTGCTCTTGTGAATACTCTGTGTCTAACCTTGGTTAAAAACTCGGATATGGTGAAACCAGTGCCCTTCAAAGTAGTCTTGTGGTCCCAAACCAGGCTTCTATGCTCCATGTCATTAAAACGGATGAGAATAGGCCGTGTTTTCTTTCCTGATACAGAACCCAAACGATGACAAACATCAATGTTCTTGGAGCTGATGTCGGACAATTTCATTTTGCTGTTTAATAGTGCAACAATAGTGGTGTGTAATTTATCATCAGGCTGCTCAGGGACACCGTGAAGTAGTAGTACTTTCCTGCGCATGGAAGTTTCATGCCGATCCAGCCCAAGAGATAGCATCTGAAATTGTGTCTTGAAGTAGCCCATTGTTTCAAGAATAAAGGTCTTGAAATCCCTAAATTCCTTAGACAGAGTGGCAATGTTTGTGTCTGGGGCATTACCTGTCATAGCTTTTTCCAAATTATCTTCATGAGTTTTCATTCTGGAGTTAAATAACTTCTCAAACTCATCAAAAGACTTCTCAAACCGGCTGTCCATCTTCAAAAGTAAGTTGTTGACTTTTCTTAAGTGTAGATAGATATTTAGGAGATATTATTATTATCAGCAAGAAATAGTGTGTTTAGCAATTGACTAATACATAAATATGTATGAAATTCAAAGTATTATAATTAATAAATTGTAAATTAAACAGAGCACCAAATTACTTGTGCTGTACTTTCAACTACCCACAGAAGAAAAAAAAACTACTCTTATTATCATTGACTTATAAATACATATAGGTCAATGCTTATTATATTACTATTATTATTTTATTTCACGAAATGTAAATTGCAATACAGTGGGTTGTAGAAAATGGGCCTTGGCTACTTTAGTTGTAGGGAAGCTTACTATTTACCCTCATTTAATAACCAAGTTTAGGGAACAGGTAATTTATCTATTATGCTAAAAGGATTCACATCAGCACTCACGTTATATAAGGTTAAATAGCTCTGAGCTAATCCCCGAGTCTATTAGCGAAGTTTTAAAAGTTTTAAAATCTACTGCACACGTGCATTATAATAACTAAACTAAAACTAAGCTAGATTTTCAGTTTCTATATTTATAACTTAAAAAACATAAATGTTGCTCAGATCTATCCGTTTTACGTATGAAAAGTGAATGGCAGAATCCGTATCGCATACTTCTTTTGTTGTTCAGCTATATAATTATAATAATAATATCTGGGGACAATGTCACACAGATCATCCTAGTCCCAAACTAAGCAAAGCTTGTACTATGGGTACCAGGCGACGATATACATACTTATATAGATAGATAAATACTTATATACATAGAAAACATCCATGACTCAGAAAAAAATATTCGTGCTCATCACACAAATATTTGCACTTACCGGGATTCGAACCCAGGACCACCAGCTTCGTAGGTAGGATCACTACCAACTAGGCTACGGTGTACCACTTGTTAAGACAACTAAGGTATTGATTTTAATATAAGTATAATATTTTAGAACTTGGGATTAATTAATAAAATCAATAAGAATATTTCAATTGTTTTCAATAAATAAACGTAATAAAATCGTAAACTAAACGCAGTTACGTTTACTGATATTGCCATGTGTAAAATAATACAAATGTCTAAATTATAATCAATTATTTATAAATGGGAACAACATTACATATAAATCATATAATTATAGACTTATTTATTATACCTATGAAAGCACAGTAGTTGAATAATTAATGATTTAGAATAGGAACGATTTTCGTCGTCAATATTGTTTTTGTTCATGGCAAGTATTTATTGACAGACAATCTGTCGAGTTTTGGCGCCAACGCGGTAAAAGACGCATCAGGGCATTGTTTCATTTTCAAAAATGGGTGTAAATTCAAGTTTTTGTGTGTAAATATGGTGGAATTTTAGACATAACATCATTGACAACGTACACAAGTGGAGGAAAGTGCCATATTGCCGTGAATTGCGATTTTCTGTGTTGAATCTAAAACTCCATACAAGTCTCTAGTAAAGTCTCCACTGCTTTACTGGGGTACGACAAGGACTACGTATGACTTGACTGTGACGGACTTTACTTGACATGACAAAAATAAATGAAATAATAATATATTTTACGGAAGGCTCATAAGGCCGAAGAAGCCAGAGCCGTAAAACTGAATTTAAAAAAAAAGACACTGTCAGGTATTTATTGCTGTTGTTTTGACACATGTCATCAAATTATCTTGGAGTTTTTAAGTTCCTCCGTACTATAATATATGTGTACCTGTTGACTGTGGATTCACGAAAGGACGCTATATCATTTAATTAAAATGCCGAGTTTGCGACGTGTTAATTGAAACATTCGCTTGCCCCGACTAAGAAGACATGCATTATCTGATGAGAGTAAAGTTTTTAGCTTGGCTGTCGAGACAAAAACGGGGTTGGCCACTTAGTTTTTTTAGCGATGAGCACAGGAGACTGCCAGGCATACTTTCCTAACGTCTTCTTCTCCAACTTCTTGATTTTTTTCTATATTAATAACAACCAACTCAATAGTTATTCCCGGTAAAATTATAAACATAAACCCATTTATACCCTTAGGATATTTTTGCCAGAAGTTGATATTCTGTCCTGACTGGTTATAGGAGACATGAATAACTTTTTGTGTAGGACCAGTCAAGAATATCAATAAACAAATAATCTATAATAATAGATAATAATATCTTAAGACATTATTCACACAGGGTCATCTGATCCCAAACTAAGCAGAGCTACTATGGAAACCAGATAACTGATATACTACTTACTTACACCCAGACTCAGGGCAGGTTGTGAGTTCGATTCCCACCCAGGACAGATATTTTTGTGCACGGACATGTCTATGTTAGTGCACAAAAATATCTGTCCTGGGTGGGAATCGAACTCACAACCTGCGGCGTGCAAAGTAAGCATTTACCAACCACGCCACTTCGTTCACGTTTTTTATTACTTCAATAAGAATCCAATTATTATTTTAATTGAAATCTTAAGGTGATTTTAATTTTCTATATAAAATCAAAATTTTCAAGAAATTTATTATCATGTTAAGATTGTTTGCTAACACAAAAATAGTAATAGAAAGAGGTTCATAGTTTCTTAGTATTCATTAAGTCCTTAATGAATTGTTAGAAATACACCTGATACTGAATATTAGGTATGAAAGGATAGAATATTTACACATACATTTATTTAAAGTACATACTGTAGAGTGAAGAAATCTACCAAGATTTTTGTGAATCGAAGTGTTGGTGAAAAATCGTTTCAAATCTAATTTTATTTCTGACATCAAATTATTATTTTACTCGCACGTTTTCGAGCTGAATTATTTCAGTTTCAATTTCCGGAATTTATCGCGGTTAAGTACTTTGCTTCCGAGAAAACGTTGCACCTTGTATAAAGTTGAATAGACTTGAAATATAGAAAAAAAAAGTCAAAAATATACGAAAGGTATTTGCTGTATTTTGGTAAAATATGTAATCCAAAGTCATGTCAAATGAAGCTTTAGCTCCATTTATCTGTCTGTAGACATGAAAAAATCAGTTACTGAGGTTGGCGCTGTTGACAGTAATAAAGGGGAAGACCCTTAACACAACAGCCGATAACTTGGCAAACTTTGCAAGGTGGCAATTAAACTGATACAGAGTCAGAAAAAAAATTCATTTTTAAATCTTGTACAAATATTAATTTTGGCAAACACGGTATTTAATGTAATTGTTAAATTATACATATCTATTAAATTATTTTCACGTTATATAAGTGGTTAATGCCTATTTAAATCGTAACACTTACAAGTGTTAAATGAAAGTAATGGGTCAACATATCTACACCACTGGTATCTGTTTTGCTAAAATGAATATCGAGCAGTAATAATAAGGTATTTTTTATTAAGAAGACAATATCCGGACTATGGAAATGATCACTGTGTTGCGGGGTACTTTATAAACATACAATTGACAGTGGCAATGTACTCCTAGACTCAGAACAACAACTAATGGATCACATTGTCATATGTGTTCTGTGCGGGAATCGAATCTGGGACACGAAGCGGCGAGGCGATTGTCTTAACTGCGCCACAGATGCAGTTAAATAATTCCTACATATCATACCCAAATACTGTCAGATCTTGAGTTGCTAACTAGTGATAAAACGTGGAATATCGAAATTCTCGTGATATATATAGTAGAATTGTAGCATCAGCTGGATTGCAACGTTATTTGCCCTCCAGGTATTTCAACGTGGTATTATTGGTGCGAACATTTGATTTATGCGACATATGCATTTGAGCACTGTGCAAATATATTCAGATGATCACAACCATAATTTATTGCAAACCTGCAATAAATCCTATATTGTTACCTATCTGTTATAGATTTCTGTAGGAAAACATTAGTAAGGTCATGACTTGAACGCCATTTATTTATTGTATATTTAAGAAAAAATTGCATGAGTAAAAAGGCACTGTAACTATTTTTTTTTCTCACAGAGGTGAGAAAGAGAGGAAACAAAAACAAACTTACATATAAAAGTAAAAAAAAACACCTTAGTTAATAAATATTAAAAATAAAATTAATAATAATATTAAAACAATTTTAGGCTGTATATCCGAACACTGTAATTACTTCAAATAAATATTATTATTACTTTTAGTAATACTCTTGTTATTAGATACTATTAGTAATCATAAGTATATAAGTAATCATAAGTTCAAGATGGGAGGGTCCTTGACAAACTCGGCTGCTCCGTTTGTTGATAAATTTTTGAATACATTAACCATATTTACACTTTTTTTTTTTGATAAGCCAGGGGGAATGCCTTCGCATGCCACCCGCAAAAAGCGTCTGCGGGTGGGTATGTCGGACTTGCACCGACTAAACCTACCTGCCGTGGACTTCTCTTGGCGCCTGATGGGAGAGTCCCGGGAACGCGGGTATGCTGCTCCGGTACAACCATATTTACCCTACGATTTTGATAGAAAACAAGGATTTTCATAGATAGCTTGTGTTTGAATATAAGATGGACCAATAAGAGTGGCAGTATCTCAAGCCGCTAAAAAGGAATAATGAAGTTAATATTAAAAAATCTTGGGTAACTAGTTCCGCCGTATCGGTCAGGCAGAGTGCCCACACCAGTGCAATTGCGGACTATTCAATCCATCCCAGTCATTTCCCTGTTTCGGAGATACGTTGCACACAACGGAGATAGTCACTTCTGCATCCACAATCGACCCAACTGGAATCGCAGAACACCAGGGAACTTGACACGTCACGCGACGCCAACCTCAATTTACTATTTCACAGACGCTGAAATAACTGATAATTGGCCAGCACTCAGATTCAAAAAGAGATCGACGCCAGCGATGCTACCAGCCAGAACTCCGCAATGTGCCGTTAAGTTTTGTTTAGAAATCATATGCACACTGCTCTAAGGCACACTACAACAACTACTACAATTCTAAGACAATAAAATTAGAAATCGTAAAACGATAACTAATTAACGGGGAATTTTTTTTTTTTTTAAGATGTGAACCTAAAATATTATGTAGTATAAATATAATGAAATAATGAAATTTATTCAGCACTTGAGTATTAACATACACTTGTACTTGTCAAGTCCACAATGCAGTACATAAACATAGCCGAATACAGTATAAAAAATACAAAAATATAATTAGTCTCAAAAAATTAATCTATTATTTAGAAATTTAGTTGTACAATATTAAAATTAAAGAATTGAAGGCAATGAGCATTTGGCTAGCGCAGAAGGCTCTTAACCAGTAGCTTAAATTAAACGATTAGTACCCGAGGCCACCCTTTTGGGGTATAATTCAATAACAATAAACATAAGTGGAATAATCCACGTGTATCACTGCTTTAAAATAAAACCCAATATATACGGTTTACGAAAAACCCAGATACAAAACGAGGTCCAGTAAAAAGGAAATTATTTTACACTAATAAATTTCTACCCAAAATGGAAGCTTGAAATCCCAGAGAGCAGAGCAATCTATAAAAGTACTTTAATCATCCAGTATCTTAAAAATAACGGATATTCCTAAATGCAAAACCAGAACTTAGCAGCGATGGATAGCGAGTTGAAACGAAACGTAATCCCGTTATCTGTCAGTTATGTCAGTGTTAATGTCAAAGAAGCAATGTTAATTTTTTGAACCAGCTAGTATCTAATTAATATCAGTATTGGGATATACAAACGTTAGGATATGTTACTGTACTAACAATGGTGTACAAAAGAAAGTGTTGAGACAAAAACGTAAACCAGCTCAGACTAGCTATATTATAGGCAAGACGTTTTATTATAAAAACAAACAAAGTTCCACCACATTTACGAAACAAAACAGAGCACAAATAAGATAAAGAGCCACAACCAATTCGGAAAGTCGCTATTTTATTCTATTTGGCTGAAAGCCTTGCTCTTGGGGTTGGATTTCTAATAAAATAAATTGATTCAAACAAAAACAAGGCATTATCACGACCTTACTATTTTTTCCTCAAAACCTAACACTGCGCTTAAATTTTTAAACGTCAAATTTTTCGTTCCGTCGTTTGTTAAATAAAAAAAAAATACAATTACTTAACTATATTTTGACAGATGGACGTTTGGATGATGTAACGATAGAATATTGTAAAACTCGCCACAGTTATAATATATATAATATAATAATCGTTTATTTTCTTCACACGCGACGACAGGTAAAGTACCAGGCAAGGGGAAATATAATAAGTAAAATTAATAATACTTAATTAATTTAAATGGTTCTTTTTCTATTTTTTATGATAACATAACAGTTTTGTTTCTACACTCTACCTCAATACATCAGTGACTATCTCTACCTGTCAATTATTTGTCAATCACAATATTATTTTTAATTTGGAAGTCTATGTCCAGCTATCTATTTGAAAGGAAGAAGAATCTAGTCTCAACTCATAAAAAGAGTTTGTATTGGAGGGTAATATTATGTTGTAGACTCCAAATGTCAAAATGTTCTTTTGATGACAAAACTCGTTTTGGACTTTTTTCTAGATCTACTGTTGTTCTGTCTACGACTAGATATGGCGTGATGCGTGATTTTGATTGAATAAAAAACTAATATATTATTATGCTAGTTAGTTGAATTATATTACTGAACAGCATAAAACCCTATGAAAAATTATGGTAAATACAACGAAATTCTACTTAATATGTACTTTTAGTTAGTAATGACACAGGAAACAATTAAACAATAACATACCTACTATGAAATCATTACAACATATTTTTTTACCTGTGTCGCGGGGTATTATACAAACATGTAACTGACGGACGTAAAATACATCAAGACAAGATAAATAGTTGTACTGAACAACTATTTATGGGTTGTGTTGTCCTGTACGGGAATCGAACCCGGAACACGATGTGGCGAGGCGTCTGTCTTAACCGCTGCGCCACACGTGCAGTCAAATATATATTTAAAATACAAATAGGTACCATATTTAAATTACAGATGCATAATCAAAAATAGTTAATCATTTAATAGGTATATGAAACATATTAAATTAACTAAAACTTGGATCCTCCCATTTAAATTTTTCAACATTATTGGAAAGACCATAAGCGCATGGGATCTCACATAATTCTAGCAGAACATTAATATCTGGGGACAATGTCACACAGATCATCCTAGCCCCAAACTAAGCAAAGCTGCCTGCTGGAAGCCAATGTTCTAGCAGAACATTGGCTTCCATTTGACCAATTATAATTCCATGTACAAAGTTCCAACCTAATAATTATGACTACTCGTACTTCATTACAATGAACTAAGTATACAAAGAATGAAGATGTGTTAGTGTATCATGAAAAAAAATCAAGCCGTATACTAATAATCGAACCTAACCAAATTGAAGCCAATTGACTAATGTTCCATAATAAAACGATAGTACTACCAATTTACCCAACGGCCGTTACTAAATATGCAAATGGACTTATTGAATCTTTGAACAGAGTTCAAACTAAAATAACGTTATTTAAGCAGTCTTCAATGTCTATTATGATATCTACAAATGTAGGTTATGAACTCCTCTTTTAATTGAATTCTACTAGCATCACACGGTATGCTATCTGCCTGCAGTATCTACGAATAACCTGCTTTTTTTTGTTGTTATGGCAGAGGAATGCCTACACGTGGCACCCGCAAAAAGTGTCTGCGAGTGGATATGTAAGACTTGCCTGACTGACTAAATCTAGCCTGCCGTGAACTTCTCTTGGCTGTTGGGGTGAGCCCCCGTGCCCACCTTTTCCACCATGCCCAAGGTGGTCGGGACATGTACCTTAGGAGAGCTTTAGTTTGACCTCTCGGATTGCTGACTCCTGCCAGCCAGCAACAATGACTGTGCCACAAAAAGGTTAGCGTCAGGATGGCTGGACCAAACGAGATATGTACATGAGACCATGCCCACTGTTTATTACTTATTTGCTACTATTTACTACCAGTAATGAAATAATTGCTACCTTTGCGTTAAGAAATATATCAAAGGAACAAACTGGTCAGCCATTCTGACGTCAGGTTGGCCGACCACTTCAAGTTCTCATAGTTGTAGCGTCATATTAACAACTTTGTTAATTTATATTTTTACTACTTATTTGCTTCCTTAACATTATATCTTTACACAACTTTGAGGGGGTCCTATAAAAGAAATAAAATAAAAGCCATTAAAACGCCTGTGCGTCTATTATTTATTTACGTCTTTTCTCAGAATAATGCTAACAATGTTGTTGCAGGCGCTTAGTGGCTTATGGACAACTCATTTCTTATATACTTGGAGAATTATTAATTTGGCTTTGATCAAGTTACGATACAATATTTACTAATTATGCATTGTAGTCTCTGATTATTTTTATTTAAGACTACCCACAATATCCCCAACTGGTATGATAAATGAATATGTCCAAGTATTAGCACACGTTAACAAGTATTTTTTAAATTTATATTCAATAAAGAGTGTGCTTTCACCATGAAACGTAGACGTAGACGACGGTAGACGGTTAACCGAACCGTAAGAAAATAAAAAAAATATTATTCTGAGAAAAAGGATGTTCCGTCACCGTGTGAGAGTAACTAACCTAACTTTTACTATACAAAACAAAGAAAAGTTTAACATAATCATTTATCATCGCAGTTGGGAATATTGTGGGTAGTCTTAAATAAAAATAATCAGAGATTACAATGCATAATTAGTAAATATTGTATCGTAACTTGATCAAGACCAAATGAATAATTCTCCAAGTACATAAGTAAGTAATCCTTATTTATCTTATCTTATTTTTTTATCTTTATACTAAGCACATAAGAAACGATTTGTCCATAAGCCACTAAGCGCCTGCAACAACATTGTTAGCATTATTCTGAGAAAAGACGTAAATAAATAATAGACGCAAAGTCGTTTTAATGGCTTTTATTTTATTTCTTTTATAGGACCCCCTCAATGTTGTGTAAAGATATAATGTTAAGGTAGCAAATAGGTAGTAAATATATAAATTAACAAAGTTGTTAATATGACGCTACAACTATGAGAGCTTGAAGTGGTCGGCCAACCTGGCGTCAGAATGGCTGACCAGTTTGTTTCTTTGATATATTTCTTAACGCAAAGGTAGCAATTATTTAATTACTGATAGTAAATAGTAGCAAATAGGTAATAAACGGTGGGCATGGTCTCATGTACATATCTCGTTTGGTCCAGCCATCCTGACGGTAACCACAAACAGAGCGCTGTACTGAGTGGGAGTTGGGCTACAGGCTGCCGCCGCCGCCCCGACGCCTCATCCGTCTGTGAGTGATATACTTTTAACTCAAGGTGAACCCAGTACCAGATCCAGTCTCTACAACATGTTTGTAAAACTACTTGTAGCCTACAACTTTTTACTATATCTTCAAATGTTTGTGGAGAAAATAAAGTGTACGTCGACATTGAAAATTGTTTCTGTGAGTAATTAATATTAATGTATATTTTTATTTAGATTATACTAATAGACTGTTAATAATTGATTAAATAAATTAATGATGTCTCGTATTTAAGCTATAAATATGAAAGACGGGGACGAAGTTACAGATACACCCATCCTTAAAAGATACCCTCGGAAGCGATGTATTACGAGATAGATTCAACATAATACAATACACACCAAACTGATGTCATCTTATATCCAACCTTTGCCTCAACTACCTCAAGTAGAATTCCCTCAAGGTTTTCAAGATGAACGATGAAAACATCAATATGAATTTTTTATTCATTTCGGTCGCTACTTATTCGATTTGTGATCGTAACTCATTCAGTGAGTCGGAGCTTCCTTTATAAATTGTACATATTGGCATTTTTATCATATTTTGTTAGATATGGCGACACAAAAAAGTAAGCATGCTTGAAACAATGTCTTGCTAACTTGTGTAATTAATAATGCTAATAATTGAAATATGATTGTAAAAATGATAATTGTAAAAAGTCCACAGCTGGACAAAATCATTGAATGTAACATGGTCTTAGTATACAGAAAGAAGCTGCTGCCCGTCTTCTGGTAGATACTTTCTCGGGTAGACTTCTAGAACCCCCACGGGATGAGATGGGATGATGATATTGTGATATTCGCCGCCGTCAGTATAATATTATTACAATAAAAATATTTTATTTCCTTTAACTCAAGTTAATCTAATGACAAGTTTGTTGAGGCCTCCTTTTAGGCATAACATTGCCTGTGTTAGGACGCCCCGCTCTTCCACATTCAGGTAATTGATAATAATGAATATTAACGTCCATAATAAAGATAATTCAACATATTTTGTGATAAGCTATACGTTGAACGTTTTAAGTGTATTCATTTGTTATTCCTATTGGTGTACAATAACAAGTTTATCTAATTAATTTCTCATTATGAAATTATATATCTTTAAAGTAGATATTATTAATTCCTTTTTTTTCACTATAATCATGACATTAAGGTCATCATTAGGTCTGACAATTGCAGTTTTCTTATTGGAGATAATGTGTTTAACGTTTTTATTTTAGAAGTGAAATTAACAAGACAGTAAGTATCTAGTTAGTCTAATCTAAAATGGAATAACCTACCTAAGGTGCGATTTTTCTTCTGTGTCTGAGCAAGTCGGGCCTTTGTGTTTGTGCCTGAGAGTTGATTATGAAACAATATTTGTAGATGTGTTTCTGGGTCTATTTAATCTAAAAAAAAAATTTTAACGTGTAACATCTTTCTCGGTTCTGGATACCATTTGTAGGAGATATTTTGAAAAAGAGTGCTTACCTGTAAGAGATTGATACACTTTATCCGATCTGATTCAATGTAACCCATAAATGTTTGAGTGTACTCAATTGTTGGTGAGCCAAATAAATAAATAAAATAAAATAAATAAAGAGATAAAAAATTATAACAGGAAACCGGGGAAAGGTGCGTGCACGCGCTATTTGATTTGACCCATTAGCGCACGCGGTGACAGAGAGACGGCTGTCAGGTGGTGCCAACCCATTTTCCGTAAGGTTGGCACCAACCGGCGAGTACAATAGAACAAAGTTTATTCGACCACATATGACATACAAATACTCAACATTGAGTTGTAATGATATATAGAGCTCAATTTTGAGTAATCACCGTATTCCTTCTTAATGCTTTCTTGCTCATCTGTCCGAAAATAGACAACTTCAAAATAAATATATAAATTACTTGGGGAAAGTAGCACACTGCCATCTGATCCCAAACCAGGCAGTGCCATACTATGGCAACCAGACAACTGATACTTATACTAAATAAATTACACATACAAACGTTTGCCCTGGGTGGGAATCGAACCCACGACCTCCGGCTTAGCAGTGTCACTAACCACTTCATATTTGCTAGAGTATATCATCACATACACTATGTTCGCCGTTAGGGGCTCTACCGGCTAAGTCGCCAAACATCGATTAGGGGCTCTACCGGCTAAGTCGCCAAACATCGATTTCTTAATAATTTTTAAAAATGACTTAATCAATTGTTTAATCGGCTTCAAAGTTGACAATCGATTCCGGACCACTTATGACGTCACATGTGCTCATGGAAGCCGGTAGTGCCCCAGTACGTCGTACTTACTAAACCTAACCTTTCTAAATTGGCTTCAAATACATTTCATCTCCATTTTATTATACGCAATGATAACATGTCAGATCCTACACAAAATATGCGACTACTATAAGGCTCGCTCGTCTTTTTATTTATCTCTTATCTTTTCATAACTGTTAAAACCGGCCTTAATAATAATTTTATCAAACATTTATTTTAACCGCAACAAGCGCTTACCCCATTTAAACCGGACGTATCCTCCACCACGAACCAATTACGAATAACAAATTATGCGCATTAATTATTAAACGTTGGATTAGAAAATATGCGCATACATTTAAAAAAAGGTCTTTGTGGCCGGCATGTCAGATATAGAAACACGAACGATAAATAACAGGATAAGGTAAAAAGCAGCAAAATCTAGTACTCATAGATGGCAAACGCTGATTTAATATCACACTAGCTTTTTATTACCCACCCGAGGCTTTACCTGCCTGATCTACAGACGCCAGCACATCCAGCTACCCCAATCTGTCAAATTTCTTTTATAGATCTTCTACTTTATCACATAAGCATAAGGTTCACTTTCTTTAGGGGAAATTTGACAGATTGGGGTAGCTTGCTGTGCTGGCGTCTGTACCCTATATGTATTGGTGTGATAGAAATTTAAAAGTAATTTTTTTTTCGTTTCTGCTGTTTCGTTATCTTGAATGGTAACATATAAACAAATAGCTGGAAAAGTGCACACGCATGTAAAATTTTCTTCGAATGAAATTCACATTAATATGATATGCTTTTAAATTCTAAAATGTACACTCACTGAGTTTCGGATGTACATTTCTTTTCATAAAAAGTTTTATACAAATTTTAGACCCATTTTTATCCCCTAATGACTTGAATTTCTCAAAATATTGTCTTTTAACTATCTGACATCTGTGTAGATAGTTCTCTGAAAAGGAGATATAATTTTAATGACTAAAGTAGTACAGTTTGCGCATTTATGATAAAAAAAAACATCGTTAATTAAATAATTGTAGACAACTAATTAACCTAATAGCTTTTATTTAAAGTACCGAGGTCGAAGAAAATAATTTAATATGATCTTTACCACTGAAGCTCAAAAGATTCAAGAATTAAGCCCTTAATTTTTAAAAGTAAGTTATTAAGTGGTAGTAAGTTTAGATTAGTGTCTAAGTAAATAATAATAAATAATAATTATAATATTCTGGGACACTATTAACACACGGCCATCTGATCCCAAACTAAGCAGAGCTTGTACTATGGAAACCAGATAACTGATATAATACATTTACTACTTTTCTTTTGTAAATACATACTTATATAGATAATTACACCCAGACTCAGGACAAACAGACATGTTCATTCACACAAATATCTGTCCTGGGTGGGAATCGAACCTACGACCTCCGGCGTCAAAAGCAAGCATTTGCCAACCACGCCAACAGGCCTGTCGAAAAAAATATAAATAAAAACTGTCACCAAGAAGAGGGTGTTGAAACTAAGAGAGACTTGGTTATTAAAGTGCATCGTTTTCACAAAAGCACAAATAGATATGTATATGCTATCGTGCACAAAAGTCACATGCTTCCAGCCAGGAGTCTGTTGGGACTTTGCGTACTATAGTCCCAACAGACTCCTGGCTGATATTGACCAACATCTAATGTAGCAATATACTTATAGACTTTATTTTTTATAAATCAATGTTTAGACCAGGGTCGATAATTTTTAAAACCAAAAAAAATAATAGTAGGATGAAATCCATTAGAAAAGGAGGGGAATATTATAAAAATGAAAGGAAAAATAATTTACGGGCGATCTGAGATCGGGAAGGGGATGGGGGTGAGTTTTTAAGGGTATAAAACGGTTTTTCTCGATTTCCGGCAAAACTAAAAGTCCTATCGAAAAAAGTCAAATCGCAAAGTTGTAGGTAATAAAAAGATCTAAAACTTTTGTGTTTACACTTTTTTTCACATAACCTAAAATTTATGTGAAAACTTCAAAAAACCAAGTTTTTGGTTTTTTATTTTTATCTTTTACATAAATTTTTCTTTTTTCAACGAAATTTGGTGAAAACTTACCTTTTTATGTCCTAAATACGCTGTAATTTATTTGATTAAAAATATTTATTTTTTCACCTTATTTTGAATTAATATCGAAAAAACACCCTAATTTTCAATCGAAAAGTCACCCGTCAAAATATCAGCTTTTTTCAAAAAGTTGGTATATTTTCTGTTCGTTGAAATCTCTACTTTCCGATGGTGAAAAAAAATATTTATGTTACTATAGTAAATCTTGTCTTATCCAATCATATCTGGATAATATCTGGACAATGTCACACAGATCATCCTAGCCCCAAACTAAGCAAAGCTTGTACTATGGGTACCAGGCGACGATATACATACTTATATAGATAGACTAGCTGGCGCCCGCGACTTCGTCCGCGACAATTTTAAATGAAGTCCAATGTAACTAATTACTTCTAGGTTAATCTAAAGAATATAACTTTATAAACAAATAAGGAATGCAATATAAATTTAAGAAAACCTTTAAAATAACCTAAGAAAGAAACTAAAGACTACTTTGCTACTGTTATTTCAAAAAAGGACCCCATCATGAACAACAAAAATCAAGAATACATATCAATTGTCCTTAAGGATAGCCAGTAAGTCATATAAAGTAAAATAATAACCAACGATGCATTAATCAGAAAGGTAACTCCCATTACATTAGGTTGCGACCACGGCATTGATAGGCCTAATATCACATTTTGTGAACAAAACCATAGCGCGATCTAAAACGATGATTACGCCATCTACTAACAAACATAATATAAACTAGTAAAGCGGTAAAATTAAGACGTGTGCATATTATTGGGTGATAGGCGATCATCTATTGATTTAGTTTGGAACTACTATACTTTTTGGGTGCGATCATCTCGATACCAACAATTTATACTACGCTAACTCTAATTTTAGCCAAATTCGTTTTTTATCGCAATTTGATGATTAAATGTCGTTTTTTAATTTATTATAAAAATCATACAAAAAGAAAGAAGTTACAAATCTTATAAAACACTAAGTCTTTATTTAGACGACGACGACTACGACATTTTAAGCAACTTGGCATAAAAAGCGAATTTATCTAAATTTCGAGTTGGCATAAATTGTTGGTGTCGATCTATTGAACCAGTTTTTGATCTCTCTTTTTCTAACAACAAATTATTCCCTGAATTTTGATTTTAAAACATGTATTGTTTTTTTTTTAACTGAAAGACCAAATACCAACTTCTATGCGTTTAACTCCAAAAAAAACAGATTTTCATTCAAACTTACATCCCCTATTTCGTAAAACAAACCCCCAGAGGACGTATCCTTAGGGGCGGAATTTCCAAAAATTCTGAAATATATATTTATATTTTTTAACTGAAAGGCTAAATACCAAAGTTCATGCCGTTACACACATAAAAAATTACGGATTTTCATAAAATCTTTCATCTCTTATTTTACTCCCTTAGGGGGGATATATTCAAAAACCCTTCTTTAATGGATGCCTACAACATAAAAGGTCAACTGTCAAAATTTCAAGTCTCTAACCCCAGCCGTTTAGGTTGTGGGTTGATATGTCAGTCAGCCAGTATAAACTTACAACCCCTATTTTATTTGGGGGTGGAATTTCCTAACATTGTGAAACAAATATTTTATATTTTTTAACAAAAAGGCCAAGTATACTAATTTAATGCGTTTAACTTCAAAAACGATGCTGGATGCGAACAGCGCAAGACCAGCAATTGTGGAGATCTTTGGGGGAGGCCTTTGCCCAGCAGTGGACGTCTTTCGGCTGATATGATGATGATGATAAACTTCAAAAATATTGCATTTTTAATCCAAATTTACTTCCCCTATTTTACGCCTTTAGGGGTGGAATTCCTAAAAATCCTGAAATATATATATTTTTAATTTTTAACTGAAAGGCCAAATACCAAGTAATATGCGTTGAACTTAAAAAATGCACATTTTTCATACAAACTTACATCCCCTATTTTATGCCCTTCGGGATGGAATTTTCAAAAATGCTGAAATATATATTTTTTACTTTTAACTGAACGTCCAAATACCAATTTTAATGCGTTTAACTTCAAAAAAATACTGATTTTTATTCAAACTTAGATCCCCTATTTTACGCCCTTAAATAAATAAAAAAGGTTTTTATTGTATTAACATGGGGAGGAATTTTCAAAAATCCTGAAATATATATTTTTTATTTTTAACTGCAAGGCCTAATACTAATTTCCATGCGTTTAACTTAAAAATTGTCACATTTTTCATACAAACTTACATCCCCTATTTTGCGCCCTTGGGGGATGGAATTTCCAAAAATCCTGAAACACGTATTTCTTATATTTAACTGAAAAGCTAAATACCAATTTTCATGCCTTTAAATTCAAAAACGACAAAGTTTCATACTAACTTTGCACCCCCGTTTTACCCCCTTAAAGGTTGAATTTCGAAAAATCCTTCCTTATTCCTTGTCTAAATTATAAAGTTAATATCTGTGCAAAATGTCAGTTTTCTAGGTCCAAGGGTCTGGGCTGTGCGTTGATGAGTCAGTCAATCAGTCAGGACTTCTCTTTTTATTTATATAGATAAATACTTAAATACATAGAAAACATCCATGACTCAGAAACAAATATTCGTGCTCATCACACAAATATTTGCACTTACCGGGATTCTAATCCAGGACAACCAGCTTCGTAGGCAGGAGCACTACCAACTAGGCTACGGTTATCCAATATAGTCTATATCCAGTTTGTAGACCAATAAACGGAAAAAAACACGATTGTCTCAGTATAATAAAACTGATTACATAATTTAATAAAATATGTGTGAGTGTGTCTTAATTATATTACTTAATTTTTAGTACATGTTTTTTATTTATTTTCTTAGTACAGGCTTTAAGATTCTGAAATAAACATTTATTTCCAATTTATGAATTACTAGGTGCGCTTAGCTATCCGTAAGAAATAATCACTGCGTACAGTAGAAAGTAAAGTAAACAGACAGTAGCTGTGAGCAGAAAGCACATACAACTACATCACGCATTCATTATTTAAGGCCGAGAATAACGGTCTTAATAACTAGGTCTTAAATAACCTAAATAATTAAATAACTAGTTCTCGGTCTTAAATAATGATTGGGTAACACAGTCGCAAGAGCAGACTTGACTGAAAAAAATTCTTACTAAAACTAAAGGATTATATTAGGCCGGCCGTGCCATTATATTAGTAATCATATTGCCATATATTAATAAAGTCTTTAAACTTCCAACACAGTAAAATAAGAATTTCCCTTACGCCATTTTTGGTATATTAATATTGGTAGAAAACGTACCACGTACATTATAATCGGAATTTATCAATGTCAACACAGCTTTAATATCGCCTAGAAATTTTCCGAGAGAATTGCGACCTTTGCATTTCTCGGTTCTGCGAGCAATGCACAACTTGTTTCTAATTGTTGATAGAAATTGATTCTTATTTCAATATAGTCAAGATTCGTTTTTGTTTAAAGTGACAAAATGTCAGGGTGAACATTTTCACGGCCAATGCACTGGCTATCGTTGAAGGGCACCGCGCTAATCAATATTAAGGTAGCAGTAAAGTAGATAACACATTTATTAGGAAATAAATTATAAAATTCGATTTAATAACTTAAGACACAGTACATGTCTTATGTGTCTAAATCTATTCCACTGTGTGTTAGTCTGTGGAATCACAAATTACGAATAGACGAAACGATTCCAACGTTGTTTTGTTATCTATAAGCAAGTTTTCTTAGCTTTTGTATGGTTGGACCTGGATTGACGGCTGTAGATGAAATGTAAGTTATGAATATTTTTTTATTAAAAAAATTATAAATTAGAAATTCACAAAATTATTGACACCGCCCACGAGGGCATCTAATCTCTGTGACGCGGGGTACTTTAAAAACACAAAATAGATGGACACAAATTACATCCAGACTCTAAACAACCATTTATGAGTCACAGAAATAGTTGTCCGGCGCGGGAATCGAACCTGGGACACGAAGTGGCGAGGTGACTATCATAGCCGCTGCGCCACATTAGGTTGATCAATTATAATGATATCCAAGTTTGTGTAGAGTTCAAATTAATGGTTTTTACTGAGAAAAACATTGCATAGCTCGTAGCACAGACAGCCGCTGGGGCAGAAAGAATCACGAGTGGCAACCACGTACCGGAAGACCGTGAACCGACGATCTTGCTAGGGTCGCGGGAAGCCCCTGGATGCCGGTAACGGAAACCTGGTTATTCTGGAGATCCTTGGGGAGGCATTTGTCCAGCTGTGGCCGTCTTTTCGCTGATATGATGATGATATCTGGGAAAAATTATTTTGGGTGAAGCGTTATGAGTAAACTGGTTGCTAACAGTGGGTGGCTTAAAAGAATATTAGTTTAACATGTCATGGCCACAGGCTCTGCATCGAATCAGTCCTTAAGCACATACACAATGCCCCAACATACTCTTCTTAGAAATAAAATTCTATTTAAGCAAAAGGACGTTGCCTAAATATAATTTTATTTCACACAAGAGCATCAAATCAAAATGAGTTGAACTACTGTTTTAATGACCCTTTATATTCAAGTTTTGCTATAATAACTCATATTTGCTACTTGAAAAATACACGAATTGGCTGTTACTTAATAACTGGAAATTATTCCTAATCCTTGTTTATTTGTAAATAATTCGCAAAAAACTTTACATCGTTACATATTAAAACTGAAATTGTTTATAACGTGATTTTAAAATTAATGAATCAAGTAAAGTATAAAAAATAACATTGTAAAATATGTATATGGCATTGTAATTATTTCATAATATATATTATACAATAATTACAATGCCCGATTATTCTTTTATTTTTTTAAATTTATTTGTAATAATTAATAATAAAAATAGAAGATGAACCGGGCATTGTTATTATTTAATACCTAAAGATTACAACCTACTTCTGCATACAAACTAATATATTTAAATGTATTTTTAAATAAAACTAATATGATAAGAGATAAAAGATAAAAGATGGACACTGAGTTTGTTGGTTCGTGTGATTTGAACAGGGTAAGCGTGTCTTTATGAAAGCGTATTATGCGTAATATTTGAGCATCTGCTAAAATTAACAAAAACATTATAATTCACTAAAACAACCTACATCACCCAGAAAAATATAGTATGTATTAAGTATAATAATTCACTTTAAATACTTCTATTTCACTTTATTTGTTACTATATTGTCGTTGCAAGCAAAAAAAATAATAAAAAAACTTGAGAGGTGTCAAGGGACACCCGGATGGAACGAAGTTATTTCTTATTATTTATTATGTACAAAAAACCTGTATACACTCAACAAAAATAATCGTCCCGACACCTGTTCAATGCGAAATAGAAATGAAAATATCTGGCTTGCTTTTTATGAGAGAGAGAGAGACAGACAGACAGAGAAACATGCGCACGCCGCACAGCTGCAAGAAGTGTCGTGATAACTATTCGTAAGATTTTTTTCCGTCTAGCCCCTTTCACAACGCACGATAAGGAACTTCGTTCCAATATTAGAGCTATGTTTTTATATAATAGTAATATGAAGCTACCTTGTTCTTAATTTTGACGATATATATGTAGTCAAAATACGTGTTTTCAAAACATATTGTAAACTTTACTGTTCACACTAATCGGGTACCCGACTATCGTATGCTGTCACAGTGGGCGGGCAATGTTTTTATATCATAGTAATATGAAGCTACCATATTAGAGCTATGTTTTTATATCATAGTAATATGAAGCTATCTTGTTCTTAATTTTCACGATAGGAAATCATGTAGTCAAAATACGTGTTTTCAAAACATATTGTAATCTTTACTGTTCACACTAATCGCGTACCCGACTATCGTATGCTGTCACAGTGGGCGGGCAATGTTTTTATATCATAGTAATATGAAGCTACCATATTAGAGCTATGTTTTTATATCATAGTAATATGAACCTATCTTGTTCTTAATTTTCACGATAGGAAATCATGTAGTCAAAATACGTGTTTTCAAAACATATTGTAATCTTTACTGTTCACACTAATCGCGTACCCGACTATCGTATGCTGTCACAGTGGGCGTGCAGTAAAAACACGGGATTAAGGGTTTACTTATAAAAAGGGAGGCGCATGTCCCCGTACGTGACCTAAACGGGATAATTACTTTATGAAAGCGTAATGAGTGTAATATTTAAGTATTTGCTAAAATTAACGAAAACATCATCATTATTTATGAAAGTGACCTACGTTACCAATAAAATAAAGTTTTTAAGTAATTAATTAAGATAGGTACCAGAATCATTTTTATTTATTTACTTTACTCATTTTTTTTAGCACTTTACACATAAACCCGTGTTATCAGTTTGGCTGTAGGATCGAGTACAGCAATTATTTTTATAACATATTACTATTATTTAAATAGTAATATGTTATAAATGCATATAATAATTATACTAAGGGCGCCAGAGCACGACTAACCCGACACTTCACCGAAGACATCCCGGACGTCAGCTTGTGCGAGATAAGAATACTGTCAATCTGCCGGGCGACATCGACCGTGTTTGTACTTATTACATATGTACATGTATTATGTGATTTACAATAGACGCTTTAAAAATAATTATTAAAATTTAATCGTAATGTTATTTCTTTCTATCAAAAAATTTCAAGCTATCTTGATTTTTCCTTTTGTAAATACAAGATCGTGTAATCAAGATAAATGTCCAAAAGATCATGGTAATAAAGAAATAAGATGAGTAGAAAACCACAAAACTCGGATTCCTTTCAAATTGTGTAACATGAAAAATCTTGGTTTACGCGGATGATGGTTTCAGTTTACGCGGCTTGAACATATAAGGGCATATGCACACCACGTTTTTTAAACGCGCCGTCCACGCGCGCTTTTATCCTACAGAGCAGTTTAGTGTTTGAATGAATCCATACAAACGCGATGCTTACGCGCTTATTTATCACTACAAACGCGCGTCATCGGCGTGCTTAAAAAACGTGGTGTGGATAGGCTCTAAGGGCCCTTTCAATTTCGCTTTTGACCGCTGCTGCGGTGCCAATTCGGAGCGTTTGCCATATTGTGCACAGACAGTCGTTTGTTTTCATACAAAGCATGCGGTGCGGCAACAGTGCGGCGTCAGTACTACAAACGCTCGTCAACTTTCACAGTTAAATAGTGCGGTGAATAAACGTCAGAACTAAATCATCGATTTTCTATTAATTTATTTATTTAAAATGGATGATATATACGTGGAAGAACTCATAAATGCAATTAAAATACGTCGTGCTATATGTAACCAAAGGCGACAAACAAGTTATTTGTAGAAACATTCTAAGGTAAAATATTTAACAAACTTGTTTTGATGTTGCTTTTATCCCCGATGCAAAAAGGAGAGTGTTCTAAGTTTGACGTCGATGTCTATGTGTACATATGTCTGTCTGTGGCGTCGTAACTCTTAAACGGATAAACGGATTTCGAAAGCCAGTTTCCTTGCCATGGTTCATAGCTTTGTTTGGTTAATACCGGAGCAGCAGTGTAAGAATATCAGCTCTTTTCCAATGTTGAGGATTTTGGGATTATAACTTGAGGATTATGAAAATCACCAAAATTACATGTCAACGAAAACACCGGCGATGCTCTTTTACGGGGGCGTCGATTTTGTTTTTATTTCTGTTTTATGTTTTTCAACTAGCACTCACAGTAATGTGTCTTCATTGGCGTACATGGCTTAACTGCTGTCAGATAATTTAAAAACAATGCTAGCATGCTCGGTAGTCAAATACGCTTTCAATTTATGCCTTTGGTATGGGACTGCTACCGTACTGCAACGACCCTGGCAGCAAGTTATAACCAGCGGCATAGTAAACGCGCGTCAGCGGTCCGATACGAAACGTCTAATTTGAAAGCGCCCCTAAAGGTCTATGTGATGCAAGTTTACCAACTATTTGTATTTCTCTGTTTTTAAGGTTTCTCAGTATGCTAAGAAAATGACA
This sequence comes from Pseudoips prasinana, assembly GCA_951640165.1. Taxonomy (NCBI): domain Eukaryota; kingdom Metazoa; phylum Arthropoda; class Insecta; order Lepidoptera; family Nolidae; genus Pseudoips; species Pseudoips prasinana. Next base: position 16,947,268 of record OX621239.1, read on the forward strand.
CATTTATTTAAGTTCTGTACATGTCTCTGTCTGTATCCTTAAGCGTCTGTATGTCTGTCACCGTCATTTTATTCAAATTCTAGCAACACTTAGTATAGATGGATAAATATAAAAGATAACAACAATTCCATACCTATTTCTCAGGTATTTATTTTATTAGTAATGATGAGTTCTATCAACGTTTAAGTACACTGTTATAAGTATCACTAATGGTTTTTACGCACGCCATATAATTATTATTAGGGAAGTGTTTGACACCTTGGTTTACTAGAATTTTCATAGACATATCTATTTAAAAAAAATAAAGTACAGCAGCTTATTAAAAGCAGTTAAGTACGTACAATTTTTAATCCGTGTATTCGGCACTCATTCTATGGGAACAATAACAAAACATTGGCGAAATGGCACCTATTATTTTAACTTCGCCAGTTTGAGGGTAAATATAGGTTTTAAGTATTTCTCACAATGTTTTCTTCTGATATACCTTTTTGATACGTAAAAATAAAGGGGAAAGTTGTTTTAAATTGCCTGTGGGTAATTTTAAAAATAGCAGTCAGAGTCTACAGTGAAGGTTTGATTTGACTATGTAATATCAGTATTATATTTCTTAGCTAGCACCAACTTCAGATTACGCCCACTTAAATAATGATTAACCTTACAAATAATAACTGTTTAAAAAATACCCCTGACTTACAACTACTGATTGGAAAAAAAAATAAGGGACCAATGTGTAAGTATTCCCCACCGAATCAAAAATAACTGTTCAAATCGGTTTACAAAAATAACATCCAAAATAAAAGTATATTCAAATAGCATCCTTCTTTTGAAGTTTTAAATTCCGATTATAGTCGCCATAAGAGCAGAAACCTTCCGAATATAGACGAGACTTCATTAATCTTTTTAATGGCAATTATAATTCAAATAAGTCTTTTGGTGATAGTACGGCAAAAAAAAACAAGATCTTTGTTAAATTATTTTCCCAATTAGTGTTCTTATCCTAACTTGTAACTTTATTTACCTATTCCTACTTAGGATAAGAAACGTTTGTGAAAGATATTAAAAAATAAAGTCAGCTAACGACGTACGATCGACTTATTTTTCCGTACAATAATCAATTCGAACAAAATTTGGAACTATACTAAACACATTTCCCATCGAATAAAAAGGAATTGTCCAAAATGGTTTACAAGCAACCGTGAAATAATACATACAAAACAAAAACACACCGTCTACCTTCTCCTTTTTAAACAAGTTTAATTTTAACACGCTTGGAACATGTAACATTCGAATCAACTTTTACTTGTTGTTTTAAATTGACAACCTCTTCTTTTTTTGTAAACAAATTTCATTAAATCCCATTTGCAAACATGTAACGTTCATCTATTAGTAATTTATTTACGTATCGTATGGATAGTGGTTACTCTAGGGTCAGAGTTGTTCAAGTCGCCCATTAGGCCTCCGACATGGCTTAATGACTGTTGCCTAGCGGCTACAACCAAGACCGACAGCTTAAAGTGCCTCTGTGGCGGTCACCCATCTATTGACTGAACGCGAGCTTAGTCGCTTAACCTTCCCAATGACTTACGGATCGATGAGAGCATCTGGCTATGAGCCTATTAATTATAATTATGGAAAGTCGCCACGCCCCCTCTCATTATTGGATCAAAAACTATCTGAGCACATATATGTGTAAGTCAGTTATTATGACGTCATCAGACGCGTTCATATAGTTATCCGTAATTGATTGATACTCGTGATGACGTGAGCTTGTTATGACAGAATAAGTTTGTGTGAAAATGAATATGCGTGGTATTTAGTTTTATACAGGGCGAACAAAATAAAAAAATCAATATTTAGAATATCTGCTTTATACAATGTACATAAGTCGAGATAGCCTAGTGCTTAGCAAGGTGGACCGTGGAGTCAGTGGTTTGGACTTCAAATACTAGGCATTTGAAAAGTACATTTTACTTTTCGATTTAGTATTTTTATTAGTGTCTGAAGTGGTTGTAAATCTATTTTTTATATAAGTGATGAAAGGAATTATTAATGATTCTAGTTACGCAATGTCTTCGTTATTTCTTGTCCGATTATGATATTTTATTTACGAGGGTATTTTGCCGAAATGGGTACGTATTATTAATTTTGTTAAAATCAGTTATTACTAAGAATTTAATATCAGAGTATCTTCACGCATTGGACATTAATCTATCAATGTTGGCTGTATTCATTAGACGAAATACAATACTGCCGTCATTAGAGAGAAAGCCGTAACTACCTCAATGCTAATTCCGAGATAATTGAAGTTTTATCTAAAATGAAGGCCCGCGATTTACTGAATGGTTTTAGTAAGTGGTTATTGTTTTATAAAATGTCAATAAATTCAGGCGTTATTATGAACCATAATTTATTTAAATTTATTCACGCGTATTCATTTAATTCGATTTTTTCCCTTTTGTTTTAGCAAAAATATAATAATAAATTGTGAAATACTTATCTCAAAGGGCGTAATTGCAAATAATGTAATTAAGGCTTTTTATTTAAAGAACTCAATTTACTTAAAGCCGAAATCCTTGCATTTAAAGCATCAAATGTGCAGCAAGAAGACTTATTAAAATGAAAACAAGAATATTTACTTAATAAAATTGGTATTTTATTAATTCAATCACTCTCATAAGGTGAAGTATTCAGTCAAACTTAAAATATTACGCAAGACACATTCTAGTAGGTACATACAACTAATTCCAGTTTCCTTGATGTTTCTTAAACAATCAATTCTTGCTTGTACTAATTAAATATTATTTATCAAATTATTTTCGAAGGAACATGTTTATTAATGAGATATTTCTCATTATCTATCAAAGCAAAGTCAACAAAACATATTATTTATACTCATAAAATATATATATATATATATATATATCTTCTCAAAATAGAATTACAAACAAAACAATTAATAATCATCTTAAACACTTTAGTTATAGGAACTTTTACAGACACAGAGAAACATGTCTTACATATCTAAAAATCTTGTACATTAATTAACAAACTAACTGATATAAAAAAATATTGCATAAAAAGAATCTCCTAACGCCAGTAACCATTAAGTTATACCTATTCAATCTTCTTGGCTGTGGTGACGGCCTAAGAATATCGCCACCCCCTCTCATCCCGTGGGGGGACGTAAAACTCGTCCCGAGAGAAATATATAAACCAGAGAACGGGCAGCAGCGTTCTCCTGAGTACCATGTCCATCTTACTGCGATCGCCAACCCGTCTGCCAAGCGTGGCGATTATGGCAAATCCCCTCAAATGAAGGACACAACCAAATCGCGGCCCCCATTCCCCGGCAGCCCTGCTATTCCCAGCCGTGGTAACAGCCAGGGTTACGGCAGGGCAGGGGGTGCGAAGAATCCCTGGCAGATTCCACGTTACCAAAAACGACGACCTCTGGCCCTGGCAACGTTTAACACACGTACACTGCGGTCCGACGAAAAGATAACCGAACTGGAGGAAGAACTGAGCAGGTTACATAGGGATATTGAAGGATTATCTGAAGTCCGATGAGAGGGAGAGGACTCGACAATACTAAAATCCGGAAACCTGCTCTATTACCGGGAGGGCGACCAACTATATAACAAGGTGGTGTCGGGTTCATAGTCCACAAGTCCCTCGTGAACAACCTAGTGAAAATCGAGAGTGTGTTGACGAGGGTTGCGTACCTTATACTCAGAATCACCAGGCGGTATTCGCTGAAGGTTATACAGGTATACGCACCCACTTCGACATACTCCGATGATGCAGTCGAGGTCATGTATGAGGACATTTCCAGAGCCATACATACCTCGAACTCTAATATCACTGTGGTCATGGGGGACTTCAACGCGAAGCTGGGCAAACGAATCGGTGATGAGCTGAAAGTGGGGCAATTTGGAACCGGGGATCGGAATCCCCGAGGCCAGATGTTGGCTGACTTCATGGATAAGGAGAGTCTCTTTATAATGAATTCCTTCTTCATGAAGCCGGCACATCATAAATGGACCTGGGTGAGCCCCGATGGGAAAACTAGAAACGAGATAGACTTCAACCTGTCGACGAGGAGACAAGTATTCAATGATATCTCTGTGATCAATGCGGTTAAGACCGGGAGCGATCACAGACTGGTCAGAGGCTTATTGAACCTAAATGTCAAACTCAAGAGGTCCCGACTGATAAAGTCTACGCTCCGTTCCATACCGTTCCACCTCCAAAACCTCGAACCCTTTCAACTCGAACTTCAGAACCGATTCCAATGCCTAGCAGACTGTGAAGAAGTGGATACATACCACGACAGGTTCGTGGAAGCAGTCTATACGGCCGATTCTAACTTCTACGAAACCCGCCGTACAAATTGAACCAAAAAGATCTCCGACCATACTCTACAGCTTATAGATGAAAGGCGGAAAATGATTCTAACAGCCTCATGTGATGCTGCCAGATACAGGCAGCTCAACATACAAATCTCAAAGTCTCTGACTCGCGACACACGCCAATTGAATACTATTAGTATTAAAGAGGCCATCGAGCGGAATAGAGGCTCTAAAGTGTTCGCAAGAGATTTGTCTATTGGGCAAAGCCAACTGACGAAACTGAAGACTGAGGATGGCAGAATCGTCACGTCGAAACCTGAGTTGCTAGGTGAGATCGAGAAGTTCTACGGACAGTTGTACACGACAACGCGACGTCCTGTCAATAGTCATGCCTCAGATCCAAGAGCAAGACTAACCCGACACTACACCCAAGATATCCCGGACGTCAGCTTGTACGAGATTAGAATGGCTCTCAAACAACTGAAACACAACAAGGCGCCGAGTGATGATGGAGTTACAGCTGAGCTTCTGAAGGCGGGTAGTACACCGATCCTGCGCGCCTTTCAGAAGTTATTTAACTTCGTCATACTCGAAGGTCAAACGCCAAAAGCATGGCACAGGAGTGTGGTGGTGATTTTCTTCAAAAAGGGTGATAATACCCTATTGAAGAATTACAGACCCATCTCACTGCTGAGCCATGTATACAAGTTGTTTTCGAGAGTCATTACGAATCGTCTCGCACGAAGGTTTGACGACTTCCAGCCTCCCGAACAAGCTGGTTTCCGAAAAGGCTACAGTACCATAGACCACATACATACGCTTCGGCAAGTTATACAGAAGACCGAGGAGTATAACCAGCCATTATGCTTAGCGTTTGTGGACTATGAGAAAGCCTTTGATTCTATCGAAACAAGGGGGCCGTGCTGATGTATCTTCAAACGTGCCAAATTGACTCTCGGTATGTCCAGGTGTTAAAGTGTTTGTACGAAAACGCCACCGTTAGTCCGACTTCAGGACCAGAACTCGAAACCTATTCAATTGCAGCGAGGCGTGAGACAGGGAGACGTCATATCTCCGAAACTGTTCACCGCTGCATTGGAAGATGTCTTCAAGCGTCTGGACTGGGAAGGCTTTGGCATCAATGTCAATGGCGAGTACAAGTTAGGGCTCTTTTTTGTAATAAATTTAAAGTTTTGCTTAGTTAAAAAGCCCTTATTGGTAATTGCGGGCTTCTTGACTAGCAATACGAAAATATGAACATAAAAGGCCGTTATTTTGAAAATACGGCTTTTCAGATTCAAAAACCCGAAATTGTGTCGTAGTTACGGCTAAAATGCTTATGATATCTCTGGTCTAATACGAGTTACAACTTTGTTTGTAAGACCATAAGGTAGCATTTTCTTTGCTGATTCCAAATATGTTTATAACTCATTTTTGACAAAAATGTCAGTTACGGCCTTCTTTATTATGACGGCAGAATAAGTCATGTCGGAAGCCTACTAGGTGGTGTACTCTATACTAGGTAAGCACTATCCGTACAAATGCACGAATAAATAGTATTGACATGGTTTTGCTATAAAATTCTGATCATTAAAAAGTAACGAACTAACTAGACGTCTAGTTAATTCGTTACTTTTTAAACCGATGAACCAAAAGCTGGCAACATTTTGTCGCTTCACGCTAACGTCGAGTGGCTCGTATTTAAGCTTATTAGTTACCATTAGTGGTGAAAATAAAGTAAATCGAAATCTATTAAAACAAGTTATAAATCTAGGAAAAATTAAAAAGCAGTATAACGGGCAAAATATAAACTTTTTGTCAATTCTACGACTTTTCCACATCGCTAATTATCGCAGTGAAGATAACGGATCTAACTATATAAATCAAATCAAATCGTTTATTTGCATAACATAGGTTAAGTTTAAGTGGTGGTAATATTGTAATAAATATGCTCTGTGTTTTAGCACATACATTTTTATTATAGAATATAGGTGTTGAAAAATATAATATGTTGACTATTCAGCATATTATCTTTCTCACAATTAACACCTCATAAACAATTAAATCACAAATAAAAATTATGTTCAGAACTTAATTGAAGATTCTACATATAATAAACATTTCAACAAAATATTAAAACAACAGTAATTAAATATCAAAAATTCAAGACTCAAAAAAATTATAATAATAATAAATAATACAATGTGTTAAAAAATAAATAGGTCAAATAATAAATAATACAATTAAACAATATAATATGTCAATTCGATGGGATGAATACAAATCTATGAATTCGTGTCAAAGTTAGAAATTACAATGCAATTATTTACATTCATGTAGTAATTAATATCAATAATTAGCAAACAGTAATTTATCTTACAATTTATCATTTAAATATTCACTTAACTCATTCATAAAATATTGAATTGTCTAGTCCTTGATAAGTATGCCAAATTTAGAGTTAATCAGACGGTTTGAAGGAAGTCAAAATCATGTTCAAAGTTTCCGCTACGTACTAACATACGAATGAAACTATTAATAAACATATAAAACAGCGTGTAAAAAACAATTCGGTCGTTGTCAGCGCCTTAACGTTGTACAGATTTAGCATTCTACGTAGTCATCTACGCCGTAGCTGTCTGCACCGTAACAACTTCGTGCTTCGTACTCAGATTGAGAATACCTATTATAAATATTTTATTATTTTTTACACGAAGGCAAGAGTCTCTTGAACATTTAATAGGGTGCTCAAATTTAAATTTTATAGTATTCGTATAATATGCTAACATGCACTTTTATTTAATCTCCATCAATTTATTATTGGTATGGTAGTTTTTAATACGTCGTTCACTTAAAAAGAACTTGAATAGCAAATTAATTAGCTATTAAACATTATGTTGAAAAGTGAATGAATTGTATAGAAAAACAAGAATTGAGATTTCCATTCCTATTGTGTACTACAACTCATTAGCACAATAGAAGAAAGCTGTATTCAATTTAAGCCACATAATTAATTGTACAAATTTTCTACTAAATCACTCAACTTCTCAATTAATTGTATTGTAAAAACTTTTATATGTTTATAGCTTATTAAGTGAGGTTTTTTTCCAGTTGCTATAAGGTTGGCAAATCAATATTTATAGTTATTTCAAATGGATATCATAAATAGATTCTGAAATATACTACTGTATCTGATGGTCATATGGTGCAGCAGCTAAGACAGTCGCCCGCCGTCCCGGGTTCGATTTCCGTGCCGGACAACTATTTGTGTGACCCATAAATAGTGGTTCTGATTCGGGGTGTAATTTGTATCCGTCTATAATATGTTTGTAAAATACACCGCTATATAGTGATAAGATTTGCTAGTGCTGGAGTTGTCTATAAAAATGATGGAAATGAGACATAAGGGTTTGTTTCAAAAATATTTAATTTTGTGTGCATGAATATGTCTGTATTACACCCCCAGGACTTTGTCCTGAGACTGGGTGTAATTATCTATAAAAGTATGTATTTATAAAAGAAAAGTAGTATATTACTTATCTGGTTTCCATAGTACAAGCTCCGCTTAGTTTGGGATCAGATGGCCGTGGGTGAATAATGTTCCGCTAAGTAAAAGCAGCTACTAAGTCACGGGCATATATTTTTTTTGAGTCGAATATCAATTGATTGACATATATAAATGAAATGTCTAAGTACTCAAACGTTCGACATATCGAATGCTTAATAAACCGAACATTCGATACTAGAAAAGTAGGTTATGTTAAGTTAGAACTGCGATTATACAATACCAGAAGCAAATCAATCGTTTATCGCTTAAGGACACATGCGATCGAATGTTCGATTTATTTACCATTCGATATTATGAACTTTCGAATATTTAGACATTCGATTAATAGTCGCTGATCAATTTATTTTCGATTTGGCATAGTTCTCACAATTAAACCACGTTGGGTGTTTATGCCCTACATTAATAGCTTCATATTTAGCATATATAATTTAATTACATTATACGACTGTAATTAAAATATATCAGACAAAATATAAATTATTAGTAATTTAAAAATAATTTAATTTTCCATACCAGTGAATGTTCAGCTGAACAGTGTTTATTGCGGTATCAATGTATATAATCATTAAATTTAATAACTCCAAAACGCTCTTTATGAGGACCATAATACTAAATTTAGAGATTAAAGGAATTATATTCATTACTAATTTGCACGCAAAATTTACAAGTGAATTTAATAAGAATAAATGTCGAGGGAAGCAATTCACAATGAATTTTATTACGTTCATAAAAATAGAGGGGGATTCTATAGGTGTCTGTCTGGTAAGTAGGGTCTGCTGTAATTATACTAATTAATTTGTGTAATTATTTTGGCTCTTGCGTCAAAATAAAATGTGGGTTTATATTTTGTTTTGTAGGCAAATTAAAAAGCAGAATATGTATTTTATCAACTGCTATACAAACCTACCGCTAAAGATCTCCAAAATTGCCGGTTTTGCGCTGCTCAGATCCAGCGGATTTCAGCAACCCTCACATGATCATCGATCTTGTAAAGGGCCTCATCACGCTGCGTCTCCCGATTCATGGTTGCCATTCGAGAACCTTTCTGCGCCAGCGGTTGTCGGTTCACTCAACTTCAACTAGGCAATTCTTTGGTCGATTTCGGTGCCGTTGGTTCACCTGTGGATCTCCATTTCAGATTCGATCTCGGAGAGGCTGAGGTTTTTCTGCGAGATCGAATCAGAATTGTGGTGATAAGCAACTGTAATCACTCCCAATTTCCAAATCCAATCCAATCCATCGTTTTTTGTTTTACCATCTGGCTCACACAGGTCCATTTGTGGTGATCCGGCTTCTTGAAAAAGTAATGATTCATAAAGAGTCCCTCCTTCTCCATGCAGTCGGCCAACATTGGGCCCCAGAGGTTCCGGTCTACTTTGCGTTGAAGTCACCAAGGACCACAATGAAATAAATGTTACAGATATGTATGGCTCTAGATATCCTCAACATAACCTCAACCTCATCTTCAGAGTGCGTCGAAGTCGGTGCGTAAATCTGTATGACCTTTAATGAATACCGATGGGCAATTCTGAATATAAGATCGATAAACTAGTCCTAGTCGACAAACTCCCGATTTTTACTATGTTACAGACGAGGGTCTTGTGGACTGTGACCCCAACAACCCCTTGGGACAGTTGGTCACCCTCCCGGAAACAGAGAAGGTTCCCGGATTTGAGAACCCTATTTTCGGACCTCAGGTAATCCTATTATATCCCAATGTAACCTGCTTAGTTCCTACTCCGGTTTGATGATCTTCCCGTCGATCTGCATACGTTACCAGGGCCAGAGGCCGACGGTTTTGGTGACACGCAATCTGCAGCGGATTTTTAGCACCCCCTGCCCCACCGTAACCACGGCTGTTAAATATAATTAATCGGAGTTGAATTTCTCTGTAAAGTAGCCTGCAATACAAATTATAGATCAAGAAGATATTTCACTTAAACAACTGTCTTATTATGTTTGCAGAGTATGTCAATAGTAGATCAAGTGGTTAAAGCTTTTACACGAGTAAGCGCATATCCTGTATAATTTACCAAAAAAAAATATTTTAGTCAGACCTACTTAATAACCAAAGTCAATAACCATTAAACACCGATACCTTTTATGTCCTTTATTTGGCGAGTTTTAATGAGATTGCAAAGTTAGCTTCCCAGTCGTTGCAAATTGAATTACCTATCAGGTAACATAATAACTTTTTTGGGAAAAAGAAACTTTCATCCAATTGTTTTTGCCGAAATAAGGAAAGCGTGGTCTGTTTTCCTCAAACAGCCTGTTGATTTCAAGTAAACCAATATTATTATAACTTTGTACGTTAGTGGACTATTTGATTTCATTATACTTCAAGAAATATATTTATTTTATTTGGTATAAGTAATATTACATAGTTCATTCACCCTATAATAATTCAATGCCATAACAGTGGATATATTTGGCGTTAGCTCAGTCTGAATCCTAATAGGAAGTTTTGCGTGACTAAAACAATTATATCGCAGTTTCTGATTTTGGCCTCCTCAATTGTCAAACCTAATATAAAACGTTTGATTCCTTACTTATTGGCTGTCTATTTTATTTTCATTCCTTTATGCAGTACTAGCTGTGCCCCGCGGTTTAACCCGCTTTAAACTTGATAAATTATAGCTTATATGTTAATCACGGGTATCAGCTAACACCATATTCAATTTCTTTATATTGCGCAAGCCGTTTAGTTGTGAAGAAGTAACAAACATACACACTCACAAACTATCAGCTTTATAATATTAGTGTGATAATTCTTTCAACAATATCAATACTCTTTGGGACCACATATGTCAACTAGAACTTTGTGAATATTTAATTTTTTTATATAAAGAATAAAGTTACTACGCGTGAATAATTTAGCCAAGTCAATAAAAAGGTAAATAAATATATTAAAAGAATAATACTATTTAAGATAACTAGAACTGAATACGAAACCAGTTTCTCGCTACATCGATCCTAATACAGTCTATACAATCCGTATAATATTCTCATACAACTATCATAACATTACAAACTTTGCGCAATTTTCTAAGCTGTCAGCCCATTATTAAGCCAGCACCACCGCATTAAATACGCCATTCCACGAATGAACGACAAGCCTTAATATGTTAATATGTCCATTATATTCTTGAGTCATCTTATACACACCGATTTGATTTAGTTGTACGATCTTTGGCAAGACCAGCGAAAATGTTGTCTTTGTATTACTAATTGTGACTTTATCAGATTATATTCCTGACATAAGCAGATTGTGATGATTTATAACCGATTTTTTCATGAAGACAACTATGATGTTTTATTTTTTGTTTATTACACGAATGTCACAAATTATAATCATATTTGTTTCAAAATATATATTCCCTTCCGTCACGGACTTAGCAATGAAAATGCCGGTATTTAATGCTAAATAATAAAATAATAATGCTAAATAAATTCGTTTATGTCATGCATCAAAACCCATAGTAGACGAATAATAATATTAATAGTAAAAATTCACAAACAATTATTGTGATATTATGGAACAAATTAATAAAAATAATATTAATTACATTTCAAAAAAAGCTAGCTTGTGTGAATTACAATAATATATTATTGTACGTGGAATTTCCAATTTCAAATTCTTTTTAATTTTAATTCTGTTGTTACTTCTTTTTGGAAAAATCGAAGTTAAGCGTTAGTTCGAATATTTGTTATATCGTGGTACTTCAGTAAGCAGTCCACCAATATTGTGAATTACAATAATATATTATTTTACGTAGAGTTTCCAAATTCAAATTCTTTTTAATTTTAATTCTGTTGTTAATTCTTTTCCTCTTTTAGTAGCGTTGTTATTGTGGCTATGGAAAAATCGAAATTAAGCGTTAGTTCGAATATTTGTTTCGTCGTGGTACTTCAGTAAGCAGTCTACCAATATTGTGAATTACAATAATATATTGTTGTACGTAGAATTTCCAAATTGAAATTATTTTTAAATTTAATTCAGATGTTACTTCTTTTTTAGTATCGTTGTTATTGAATAATAAAATGATTATAAATGTGCGTTATGTTTCGGACATCTGATATGCAATGAAGTCGAAACGGTTTATATTATACAACTCACGTGTGCCATTCTTAGTGTGAACTTTACCTGAAATGTTCATACAAAGGATTTATTATTGCGGCATAATAATGACGTAATAAAATGAAAATGTGTTTGTCACCATAAGTAGAATAAAGTGCGAATACGGGGTTTAAATGATAGGGTAGCAAAAATTTATGCTTTGAGTTCAGTATGCATTAAAATTGTTATAACAGAGTATTGTTAGAGTGTCTACTCTAACAGTACACTGTTCTTCTTTTATTTCTTGGCTATGAAGGCGAGCATAGCGTAGCGTGGCTAAAGTTGGCAGACCTCACCTAGTAAGATGAGGTCTGTCAACTTTAGACATCCGTTCCAAAATATAGCATTATTTTATGGTAATAACATATTTATTTTATTTTGTAACTAGTAGGAAGTTTTCTTAGTACGCTAACTTTATATGAGTGCATTACGGGGACCTGCCAAGGGTCTTGGTTTAAGTCTATAAACTTGTCATAACAAGTTCTATACTAATATGTCACTTTATGTAAAGCACGAGTATTTACCTTAATTATTTTTTGAAATTATCATCAGCCCTATTGTAAGTAAATAATAAATAAATAACCTTTATAATGAAACCAAGAACTTTGTAAGATATCTCAGATTTTCTGCATGCTCTTCAATGCGTCATGCTTCCTATTTATATTGACTGTTTAAATTAATTATTATTATATTTGAATGTATTTTATTTATTATTATTTATTTATTTATTATATTATTAATTTGATTTTATCGGGATTTTTTATCTTTGAAAAATATTGTGATGTTATAAAAAAATAGTGTTCATTATTTTTAGTAAATTTAGATGAATATTTTAGCTAGTTAATCATGACATTTATTAGGTACTTGTAGAAAATGTAAAATTGTGTGGTTGATTTTTGTGAACTATTTATTTATATTTAAGATCCTCCTTGTACCAAATTTCACACAATAAATATTGATTGATTGATTCCTAGGCTTGAGTTTTGCATTTAAAAAGTCTATGTATAAATAATATCGATCGCCAACACGTCTGCCAAGCAAGGCATATGTCCCTTTTTTTTGTCCAACAGTGGACGGAATTTGGTTGTCATGATGATGATGATGATGATAAAAAGTATAGATATTTCAATGGTGTTAGTAGTAGTCAAAAGAAAATATAGTATCAGTGTACAGTGTAAGCATGGTTTTTTATGCAGGATTATTAATAATAATAATAATAAATATCTTGGGACAACTGACACACTGCCATCTGATCCCAAACTAGGCAAAGCCTGTACTATGGCAACCAGACAACTGATAAACATACTTATATATTTCTAAATACATACAAATTAAAGATAAATTACACCCAGACGCAGAACAAATTATCGTGTCCATCACACAAAGATTTGTCTCGGGTGGGAATCGCACCCACGACCCCTGGCGTAGCAGTCAGCGTCACTAACCACTAGACCAATAGGCAAAAAGGTATTATTATAAAAATCATGCAATGTGAAAGGAAGCTGCATAATCATCACATTATATTAATGAAAATACAACCGCAGATCTGCTCATTGGTCCTGGGTTCATAACCCGAGTCTGGCCAAAAAGTCATATTTTTCTGTTAAGTATATTTATCAGTATCAGCCCGAAGTCTGGCAGTTAGTGGTATTGCACCCTCGTGCCTTGGAGGGCGTGTAAAGCCATCGGTCCTGTACCTGACCTCTTTCCGGTGGAATCGCAAGTCATCCCATTGGATCATGAGAGTGACGAAATAGAAATTGCTCCGGTGTTTGCGCAGACACTTGTGCACTATAATATATCCTGCCCAGGTGGCTAATCTCTATTGAGATTGGCCACCGTGGCCAAAATTCAGCTAGGAGGACATTACTATAATTCCATAGGAAAACAATAATCGCTTGGAATATTAATGGCCAGACTCGTTCAAACAAGTTTGTTATTAATCCTATTTAGCTTGAGTAATAATAGGTCTTTACCTATGAAATTGCCGTTTTGTATGAAAAAATTTAAACGAATTTTTTTCATGAATTTTTTTATTTGTATTAATCGAAGTAATCACCCATGCAATCAATGCATCTTTGCCATCGCAGTGGCAGTTTATTGATGCCCTTCTTAAAGAAATCAGCTGGACGGGAGGCAACAAATTCTTCAAAGGCATTTTGTACTGCCTCTCGGGTATTGAATTTTTTTCCCGCCAAGAAGTTATCCAAATTCTGGAAAAAGTAGTAGTCTGTAGGCGCAAGGTTTGGTGAGTAGGGCGGATGACGGAGAGCTTCCAACCCCAGTTCTTGCAACTTGGAGACCGTCTGCTGTGCAGTATGAGGTCGCGCGTTGTCGTGCAGGAGCAGCGGAGACGAGCGATTGACCAATGCTGGTTGGAGATGCGCCAGCTTCTCCATCATTGTGCTCAGTTCTTCACAGTACACATCTGCAGTAATGCTCACCCCGTTTGGTAAGAAGCTGTGATGAATCACACCGGCGCGGCGCTAGACCACCAAACAGTGACCATCACTTTTCTAGGGGTAAGTTTTCGTTTAGGGCATTGTTTAGGTGCTGACCCAGGATCCAACCAACTTGCTGAGCGCTTGCGGTTATCAAACAGAATCCATTTTTCATCGCAGGTAACAATGCGGTTCAAAATTCCTTCATTTGTGTGTCTGTTGAGCAGTGCAAGGCACGTCTCGACGCGTACTTCGCGCTGGCGATCATTGAGTTCGTGGGGCACCCATTTGTCAAGCTTTTTTACCTTGCCAATTTGACGCAAATGGACCAATATTGTTTTGACGCTAACGTCGAAAGCTGCTGCTAATTCAGCCGTAGATTGTGTATCATCAGCTTCCACAACCGCCTTTAATTCGTCATTGTCGACCAAAGTCTTCGGACGACCGCGAGGTTCATTTTTCAGGTCGAAATTTCCAGAACGGAAGCGAGCAAACCAATAACAGGTGGTGCGTTGGTTTGTAGTGTTAGCTCCGTAAACGTCGTTGATGTTGCGTGCCGCTTGTGCCGCGTTGCTGCCACGACGGTACTCATATTCCATAATTACTCGAATTTTTAACGTATCCATGATGACGAAAAAGATTGAAATGCGATGAAAATGTAACACTAATCAATAAAGAAATGACTACTTTTGGAAAAAAGAATCCATGTTTTTAAAATAAAATTAATTTGAAATTAGAATTCTTAGCCAAACAAAAATTATTTTGATTTGAAATGGCCAGTACTGCAGAACGGCAATTTCATAGGTAAAGACCTAATAAAAACGATAAAGTAAATTTTCCAAATAAGCCAGTGCCATGATGATAGACGACATGCAATTCGAAACAATTACAACTAATGGCCACGTAACATCAGAAGTCGTTTGTAACAATTAATGTAGCACAGTGAAATGCTGGAAGGTAAATGAAGATAATCAATTTGGAGTTATTCGGACAATTTGAGCTTTACATGTAACTATTTGTGAACTTGCATGGTTTTCTCAAACTTGTCAGTACATCAATATTGAAACGAAGTTCCTTATCGCGCGTTGTGAAAGGGGGCTAGACGGAAAGAAATCTTACGAAAAGTTGTCACGACACTTTTTGCAGATGTGCGGCGTGCGCTTGTTTCTCTGTCTGTCTCTCTCTCTCTCTCTTATAGAAAGCAAGCCAGATATTTTCATTTCTATTTCGCTTTGAACAGTGTGGTGTCGCGACTATTATTTTTGTTGAGTGTGTACATGTTTTTTGTACATAATCTATACATATAATAAATCTGTAGAAAAATAATTTTTGTACATCAAAAGAAAATCCAAAAAGAATAGCCAGGGTATTAAAGAACAACCAATAGAACCCATTTCCAGCATTTTTAGAATTTTTGTCTGTTTGTCTGTTTGTCTGTTTGTCTGTTTATATGTTCGGGTATCACGTAAAATATACGAAAGCAATGTAGATAACTTTTATACACAACGATTGAGCATAACTTGAGGTAACATTTAGTTTTTGTTTTATTGCAATCGGTTCAGTCTATCAAAAGATATTAGATTTTAAAGTAATCATGAAGAAAAATAACACACATTTCATTACTTCAAGATGAACTAATGTTTATAGTTGAACTACCTAACAGTCCGATAGATGTCATTGTGCATCTTATGACATCTCTTTTCTGAATGAACTAGGTTGATAGTTTTTATTTCGATAGATGTCGTTGTGCATTTCTTTTGACTCGCGGTGTTAAGATTTGCCCGTATTTGCTGATTGCATGAGTTACGTTGGGTTTTGAATGTTCTGAATTGTTTCGAAATAAGGTCTTGGTTGCCTAGAAGTATGTCGTTGTCCAAAATTGGTTATTAAAAAAATCTGTTTTCTTTGGGCAAATTGAATTATGTAGAAGGTTGGATTTGTTATAATTTAATTTTAAATTATTGATAGTTGATTTTCATTTCGATAGATGTCGTTGTGCTTGATAGTTGAATTTTATTTTTCAGTTTAAAATACTATAGTTCCCTAAAATATCCAGGCATTAGAACCTATTTCCAGCATTTTTCTAATTTTTGTCTGTTCATTTGTTCGGGTATCACGTAAAATGTACGAAAGCAATGTAGATAACTTTTATACAGCGATTGAGCGTAAATTGAAGTAACATTTAGTTTTTGTTTCATTGCAATCGGTTCAGTCTATCAAAAGATATTTGGATTTAAAGTATTTCAGAAGTAAACTTAGGGTTTTGTACACTTTGTCTCACATTTTCATGTAACTTTTGTACACAACAATATGTGCGTAGATTGAAGAAACATTAAGTTTTATGTTTCATCGTAATCAGTTCACACCTTATAAATAAATGTAAATTAATAAATAGTGTTTCCGAAGAAAAATATTAAATCATGCAGCAAGCCATCTATCGAACTTAGACTGAACTATATCTAGAGATCAACTACGTACAGTATTGAATACACATATTCGATAGATGGCATTGTACGTGTGACGTCACATTTTCTGAATGGCGATGTTGAGATTTTCCGTGAAAGAATGACCTTCGCCCATGTTTGCCGACATTTTTGAGTTTAGTAGGTGTCTTTAAAGTTCTGTCTTTAAAGTTCTGTCAATTTGATTCCATAGTAGTGCAAATCGTTCGTTAATTCGTTGTATCTTTCAAAAAGTTTTGGTTAGATTCTGTCTTAATTTTGAATTGCGAAGTGATAATTAATATCTTGCAATTTGACTCAAGTAATTTTATTTACTTCGTAGTTTGAATTTTTATTTGAAAGTTTGTGGTGTTGTAAATTGTTCATTGTTGATTTTATTGGTTCTATATTTTATTCAACTGGTTCAGTTCTTTTTTTGAAAATGCCTTCTAGAAAAAAGACAAACCTTTCGCAGCGTAGCCGAGATGCGAAAAGAGTAAGACTAAGTAGGTCCCAGGAATCAGAAGAAAGTCATGAAGTGAGGCTTACATCAATTCGAGCAAGGCAGGTCAGAACTCTTGCTTCAGAAACGCCTACCCAACGTGAGTCTCGACTTACTATACAGCGTTCTCTTACGGCAGTTTCTCGATCTCAGGAGAGTTTGGAGGAACGCGAAGCGAGGTTAACTGCTGACCGAGAGCGTCACGCCCTCTCACGTGAGTCTGAGACTTTCACCGAAAGAGATTCGCGCTTAAGTTCGCAAAGAATTCAGACCGCGACTTTGCGCTCCCAAGAAAGCTGCGAGGACCGTGAAGTACGTTTATCGGCTGACCGAGAGCGTCACGCCCTCTCACGTGAGTCTGAGACTTTCACCGAAAGAGATTCGCGCTTAAGTTCGCAAAGAATTCAGACCGCGACTTTGCGCTCCCAAGAAAGCTGCGAGGACCGTGAAGTACGTTTATCGGCTGACCGAGAGCGTCACGCCCTCTCACGTGAGTCTGAGACTTTCACCGAAAGAGATTCGCGCTTAAGTTCGCAAAGAATTCAGACCGCGACTTTGCGCTCCCAAGAAAGCTGCGAGGACCGTGAAGTGCGTTTATCGGCTGACCGAGAGCGTCACGCCCTCTCACGTGAGTCTGAGACTTTCACCGAAAGGGATTCGCGCTTAAGTTCGCAAAGAATTCTGACCGCGGCTTTGCGCTCCCAAGAAAGCAACGAGGATCGCGAAGCGCGGTTATCGGCTGATCGAGAGCGCCACACTCACTCACGCGGACGTGAGTCTCTCTCAGAGAGAGAACGACGATTAGTAACAGCCAGAAATAATTATAACCGCGCGCGGTTGACCGATGAAAACTATTTGGCAACCGAAAGGGAAAGAATAGGTGAAATGAGACGAGCAGAAACAGCAGAACAAAATCAGTCTCGCCTCGGCGTTGAACGAGCTCGATACCACCTGAATAGAGATATAACTACCGACTCTGATGAGTCTTGGGAATATGATGATTCAAATATTTTTCTACCATGGGACAATAGGGAGAAAGCAGGATTTACGTACTCATCTAGAGTTGACTATGCGGTCTTCGCGTCTGTCGGTGGTATGACCGAAATTTGCAATTTTTGTGATGCACTGAAATGGAAAAAAGAGACAAATGGTGTGTGCTGTTCAAGTGGGAAAATTGTTCTCCCACATTTTCAAGATCCCTCACACTTTATTAAAACTCTTCTAAATGGAGATCATCCTCAATCCAAACATTTTTTAGATAATATCCGATCCTATAACAGCGCTTTCCAAATGACATCCTTTGGGGCAAAACAAATAACGGAGGGACCGTTCATGCCAACCTTCAAAGTACAAGGTCAAGTTTATCATCTCATTGGATCATTGTTACCAGAAAATGACCCTAAATTTCTCCAAATTTATTTTGTGTCGGATTATACCGAACAGGCTAATGTTAGACATCGTCATTTTCCACAGCTTAACAGTGACATTATTTCAGGATTACAAGACATGTTACATCAAATTAATAGCTATGTGCATAATTTCAAAGTTGCACTGGAGTCGATTCCCCACGGCAGTAATGACTTTAAAATAATTATCAGTGCAGATAGACGACCTGTTGGAGAACACCGCGGGAGACACAACGTTCCCGTTGCAGACGAAGTAGCGGTTGTTTTAGTCGACCAAGATTGCGAAAGACGTGACATCGTACTACGCACTCGAGATGATCGTCTGCAACGCATTTACGAAACACATCGAGCATACGATGCACTACAATATCCGCTCATATATTGTCATGGTGAAGATGGATACCATTTCGGACTCTACCAAGTTAATCCCACGACTAGGGAAACGAATTTCAATAAAAAAATATCGGCTCTCCAATTTTACTCATATCTTTTACAAATAAGGCGTAATCGTTTCGTTTTTTTACAAAGATTCCGTGGACTATTTAGCCAATTTATTGTGGATATGTATGCTAAAATTGAAACGGAACGTTTAGTATACATTCGTACCAATCAACGTAGATTACGCTCTGAGGAATATGTGCATTTGCAGGATGCAATACAATCCGACAATAACGTCGATAATTTGGGGCGATTGGTCATCTTGCCGTCAAGTTTCATAGGTGGTCCGCGGTACATGCACGAAAGAACCCAAGATGCTTTTTGTTACGTCCGGAAATACGGCCGGCCGGACCTATTCATTACGTTTACCACCAATCCAAAGTGGACCGAAATCACTCAACATCTTCTAACAGGACAGGCGTCTTATGATAGGCATGATTTAATTGCTAGAGTTTTCCATTTAAAACTAAAAATTTTAATAGCTCTTCTTACAAAAGAGAAAATTTTCGGTCCTGCTCTTTGTTATATGTACAGCGTCGAATGGCAAAAGCGTGGTTTACCTCACGCCCACATACTCCTGTGGCTAGAAGACAAAATTCGTCCTGACGCTGTTGACAGTGTTATAAGTGCTGAATTTCCAGAGCAAAATAATGATCCGATTTTGCATGACATAATTAGGACACACATGGTTCACGGGCCATGTGGAGTTTTAAATAGGGAATCCCCATGCATGCATGATGGTAAGTGCTCAAAAAGATACCCCAAAGCATTTTTAGAAGCAACTGTATCGGGGGAAAATGGGTATCCATTGTATCGGCGAAGATCACCATCGCAAGGTGGTTTTACAACGACTAGCAGGCTCCGTGGACAAGAAATAGTATTGGACAATAGATGGGTGGTACCGTATTCACCAGTTTTATCAAAAACATTTCAGGCGCACAGAAATGTCGAAATGTGCAATAGCGTAGAGTCTATAAAATACATTTGCAAATATATCAATAAGGGCAGTGACCAAGCTATAATCGCGCTGAGAAATCATAATGAATATGATGAAGTCACGAGGTATCAATCTGGTCGATATATTAGCTCTTCGGAAGCAGTTTGGCGTATTTTCAGTTTCCCAATACATGAACGGCATCCACCAGTAATCCATCTTGATGTGCACCTTGAAGGCGGGCATCGAGTATATTTTCAGTCTGAAAATATAACTGATAGGTTAGACAACCCGAGGCAAACCACCTTGCTGGCATTTTTTCGCCTTTGCGAATCAGACAATTTCGCGAAATCCATTTTATATAATGAGGTCCCATCTTATTATACTTATAACAAGCAGCAAGGTGTTTGGAATCGTAGAAGACGTGGAAAAGCTATAGAAGGCGAGATTGGCGTTTTTAAAGAACACGTGATTGGACGGGTGTACACAGTGCACCCGAATAATTCAGAATGTTACTATTTACGCCTTCTTCTCCATATAGTGCGAGGACCTACGTCTTTTGCTGAGCTCCGTAAAGTGGATGATATTGAATATCCCACATACCAAGCCGCTTGCCGAGCACGCCATTTATTAGATGGAGATCAGCATTGGGATGATGCTCTAGCGGAAGCATGCGTGAGCGATAGTCCACATCGCTTACGACATTTGTTTGCCATTTTATTGACCTTTTGTGCGTTATCAGATGCTAAACAGCTATGGCAAAAGTACCATGACAAGTTTGCTGAAGATTTTATAAGACAACTAAATACTGATGGAGAAATTCCTGATAGGGTACGTGAAATTTGTCACAACAGGTCCTTATTGGCTATTCAAGAGATAGTTATAAGTATAGGAGGGAACCCGATCAGTCAATATGGTTTGCCCACACCGGCAGTCGATGGGGAACGTATAAACAGAGAGTACGTATCAGAAATTAGTTATAATCCCGTGGAACTCGCAGAAATTTTACAAAATGGCTACGCAAATTTGACAGTGGAACAGCGCCAGACGTTTGATAGGGTATGCTGCAGTGTAGATAACGCCTCGGGTGAAATCCTGTTCTTAGACGCACCGGGCGGAACAGGTAAAACTTTCCTAACCAAAGTTATTCTGGCTCGAATTAGGAACCAAAATAAAATTGCCCTTGCTGTCGCCTCTTCAGGGATAGCCGCCACATTATTGCCTGGAGGAAAAACGGCACACACAACATTTAAAATTCCTATCGACTTAGACCGTACGGAAAGCCCGGTTTGCAATATATCGCGAAATAGCGATAAAGCAAGGGTTTTACGCGATTGTGTTTTAATTATTTGGGACGAGTGCACAATGGCAAATCGCAAAGCTGTAGAAGCAGTGAATAGAACTTTACAGGACATAAGGCAAAATGACCGGCCGATGGGCGGCATTACGGTGTTGTTCTGCGGTAATTTTCGGCAGACACTGCCGATAGTACCCCGAGGAACCAGAGCCGATGAAATTGCTGCCTGTCTGAAGAGTTCTATTTTATGGCGAAATATAGTATCTACACACCTTAGTGTAAATATGCGTGCACAGTTAGGAGGCTGCGAAAATGCACAGGAGTTTTCCAATCTACTGTTAAAAATAGGCGATGGCACATACCCCGTACAAGAAGATGGAAAAGTTATTTTGATTGGTGATCTCTGTTCGTACGTTACATCACAGCAGGAGCTAATTTCTTCTGTATACGGAGATACCACAAACATAGGAAATCAAGCCGGTTCTTGGCTATGTCAGCGAGCTATTTTGACTCCCCGCAATGACCAAGCTGCGGCAATTAATTTCAAAATATTGACTCATGCGTCCGGGAATAGTAGAGAATATAGCTCAATGAATACAGTTATGGAAGAAGATGACGCCACGCACTACCCGGTAGAATTTTTGGATTCCCTCAGCACACCCGGACTTCCAGCCCATAAAATAGTTTTGAAAATCGGTGTACCAATCATTCTCCTCAGAAATTTATGTCCTCCTAAACTTTGTAACGGCACTCGGCTCAAAGTCACAAATCTGCAGCAAAACATTATTGAAGCTGAAATAGTAACAGGTTGCGGCGCCGGTGATATTGTTTTTATTCCAAGGATACCTATAATTCCTAACAACTTTCCTTTCTCTTTCAAACGATTGCAATTCCCAGTCAGTCTCTGTTATGCCATGACTATTAATAAAGCTCAGGGCCAGACATTATCCGTTGCGGGGGTTGACCTAAGTATTGGATGCTTTTCCCATGGTCAACTATACGTAGCTCTTTCACGCGTAAACAACCCCAATAACCTTTTTGTGTACACTCCAGATGGTTCCACAGCTAATGTTGTTTATAAAGAAGCACTAAATTAAATATCCACGCGGACGAAGTCGCGGGCACAGCTAGTAAATAATAAGAAATAACTTCGTTCCATCCGGGTGTCCCTTGACACCTCTCAAGTTTTTTTACTAGAGAAGGGATAATTAGTTTAGGCACTATGCAGAAACATTATAATTTTCATAGAACAATTTTAGGGCTGTCAAAACCAGAAACTTCCTTTTAGCGATATTATGATAATAGACATTTATTTTCCACCATTCACATTTTGACTGAGATCGACTATTAAGCGGTAACAGGCTTAAATAATTTTAGAATAAATTCTCCTTTCTTCTTCTTAGCGAGTCGATGGCAACCTAAATTGTGACCGCCCGCGATAGAAATTGCGATAGAAATTGGTCACGAGAATTGAATTATGGGCAGCTTCCATCAGTTCATTAAGCGTACAGTGACACGCGCGACATGATAACAGATGTCCCATTGTAGGCTGATCATTGATGTAAGCCGACCTGAACAAGTTTTCTCTGCTATGATCAATTCAAGTTTAAATAAAGTTGATAAAAATAGTAATAATAACAATAGTGAGTAATGTGGAACACATAAATGTAGGGTAACCTGGTCTAGGAGTACGCACTTAAGGTACAAAATATTCTAAAAAAATAAAAATGCTATTTCAGAGATCTAAAAGGTATTTATTACGCCCACAATTTAAACATCTATTATAAAGAAAATAAAAAACAATGAAAATTACGTTTTAGCTCTCAATATAACAAAAATAAACATAAATGGGAATTGCGTACTCTTACAAGTACTATTGGGTAAGAGTACGCGCCTACGTCGATAAGAGTACGCGGGTCATCAATAATTTTTATTTATATTGCAGAGGCGGCAAAAAAATTCCTTGACCTTCATATGTCGTACATACAAGCCTCGTGCCACCATTTGGAGCATTTTGAGCATCCTATCCAGTCTTCTGCGGGTGTTCTATGTAGATCTCAGTACATGCTGGGCGTTTCCAACTCTTTTCTTTTTGGGCGTTTTATTTGGCACTTTAAAAGATTTTTTGGCCCATTTAGGAAGAGATTTCGAGGCTAGTTTTTGAACATTCTTTGGTATATTCTTTAATACATTACTTTCTTTGAAGCTGAAGACTCCTCGAGGGCCAACTTGTATGGAGACCCACTCAAAAAATCTGAATTATCTCTTTTGCGGTTAGATCATGAAAAAATTTCCGCTCGTGGTAGGGGGGTAATATCTTCAGGGGTATGTGAGGTGATTCGATGCTTTGAATGGGAAGGCAAGCAAGTTGTAGGTAGGTTATGGCTCTTTCTTACTCAATCAACGGCTGTACAGATACATCATGTGTTGAGCATGAGGGCTGCGGAGAAAATGTGAGAGCATTACTCTCAAAGTCAACATTTTGTACCAAATCAGTCGGTTGAAAAATCCGTGGTTTATTAGAATCTGTCAAAAGTACAGACGCCAGCACATCAAGCTATCCCAATCTGTCACATTTCCCCAACTGAAAGTGAACCTTAAGCTTTTGAGATAAAGTTGAAAATCTATAAAAAAAATGTGACAGATGGGGGTAGTTGGATGTGCTGGTGTCTGTACATTTTCAACCAGGTGGTCGGCTGACTGGGCAAGCTGTTACTCAAAGAGACGATCTCTTCAGTTTCTTCCTTCAGTGGCTTCATGCATCCCCAAAGATTTCTCAACTACCCTCTTTGATTCACCTGCCTCGACGCGTGTTTTAGCATTGAGCCAGTTTTGTGGAGTACAAAAACTTCTTTGGGTTTTTCTTTGACGTCTAGACATCCTGTGCACAAAATGAAATAATAATATTAAAATATGTACGAATACAAAGAAATTCAGTAACAAAAAAAAACTTTATAATTAATTGCGTGTAAGAGTACGCGCGTACTCTTAAACGATACATAACTGCGTACTCATACACGCTCTAGCCAAATCATAAAAGAACTGAATTCAGCGCTGTCTCTTGGCGTTGACCGAAATCACGCTCGCGGCACGAGTTGGTTATCGTCTTTGCAAACTTAAATGTTTACTTCGTTTTTAAAAATCTATTGCATTCTTTTCTCAAAGATACTTTCAAAACGGTAAAAATATTTAAGATTTTAGGCAAATATCATTAAACTTACCTGATTCCTGTGTTTTCGTCCGGATTTGATATCTTTTTCGCACAGCACTTATCACCACGTTTGACATCAAAATACAACTGAGGTTAGCCGCGTATCGGAAACAACTTCACGGCTTTTGGTGTTGCGTACTCTTATCGGATGCGTACTCCTAGACCAGGTTACCCTACAGCCTATCAAATTTATGTTGATCTAATTGAAAACTAGTAAATGATACATTTTATCCTCTGTTGGGAATCGAATCTCACCCATAGCAAATTCTGGGTAGACGCTCTGCCGTTTAGCTTCAAACAAACCCCAGCGACATTTGTTTCTTAATGATTTATTTATTTCTTTATTAATAAATAAAATACGGTACGAAACTCCATTATGTAGATATAATGGAGTTTCGTACCGTATTTTATTTTAAGACAAGGAACATGAGTAAAGGAACTTTAAAATGTTGTAATCGGTAAACAAATAAACGGCCCTGCTGGTAATCGGCACTTTCAACTCGAGAAGCATCATTCACACGTTGCCAACCTTTTCCTGTGATAAACTCTGGTGACCTTACTCTTAGAGATTTTATATGGTGGTAGGGGCTGTCGAGTTGATAATAAAACAAATTAACGCTGTATTCTACCTGACTTAGATCTTGGTAACCTTTCGAGCCTCCCAGGCTAGCTAGACCTGAAGCTACATGCATGCTACAACATGCGCCCTCTAAAAGTATTATCAAACTAATAACTATGACAACTCACTCACATGCGAGCAGTTTTTTGTGTCGTGAAAAGAATTCGTGGTACTTCTTCTTTCAAACCCAAATTAATTGAAGTAATGCCAAGAGATTGATCGCCTGAATAGACGTTTTTCACCAGAAAAATTGTTGGTTAGGCCACCTGGGTTGTCGTTTTCGATATTGGATATTTAATGGATCTGTAGGTACCTGTAAAATCGAACGATCTAGTCTACTAAGGAACCTGCTATAAATCTAAGAGAATATTATATTAATAGTCTTTTTCCCAGACCAGCGACTTAAATGAAAACTAGGATAATTAGAATCGCAGGTGTTTAATAATAATAATATCCTGGAACATTATTCACACACGGTCATCTGATCCCAAACTAAGCAGAGCTTGTACTATGGAAACCAGATAACTGATATACTACATAATATACTATTTTCTTTTGTAAATACATACTTATATAGATAATTTACAACCAGACTCAGGACAAATAGACATGTTCATGCGCACAAATATTTGTCCTGGGTGGGAATCGAACCCACGACCTCCGGCGTGAGAAGCAGTGTATCTACCAACCACGCCAACAGGCCCGTCGAATAATTTAATATTGTTTTAAAATTGATTTCTAAAGGAAGGATGTTATAGTGAATTCGACTGTATTTTACGTGATTGTTTCGTTATTTGTGGACCTATTTTATCTCCCCAAACAAAATGGGTTGAAGTCTGCTGTATTTTTTTTGTGATCCAATTTGACATCTAATTTATGCACACACACACAAAACTCCTGCATTACAATACATTATGCGTAGTTCACTAGTCTCTGTTAACATTGATCCTCGAAGCCGAAATCCGGTAAAAGCCAATTGTGAAGTGGAGGCATTAACATATTCCTATTATGACGAGCGATGAATCAAATTAGACCCAATACATCTAGACCCACCCCTAAAATCTAACTTATTATTAGTTTTGTCAGACGTGACTTAACTCAAGAATATTTCTCTTGAATTTAAATGTAATGGACTGTACATCAAACTGTCGATATACCAATTGACGCATTTCCAATTTTCTAGGATTTCTAGAATTAGGATCACTCTATTTCCTTTATACGTTGAATAAAGGAAATAGAATAGGAATATTATTTTCATGTGAAGTGAGTGTCACGCTCATATGATTAGGCACAAAATGACGGTTGACGTCAACTTGACAGTTTAGGCAGACAGGTAATATTAGCTTGACATTGTTAAAGATAGAGGAGATATTGGAATCTGTCGGTAAACCAATTTAATGCTGATCCAAATATTGAAAGTATACAATTTAACTGTTGAAACCACTGCTGGGCCACCTAGCAACTTCCCGCGACCTTTCATCGCCCCAGATCTTCGGCCCACCTTGTGAACCTTTCTGCCGCAACAACTGACGATTTCAGGATTAATGTACCCCGCCCACTATGCCCATTCCTTTGGTTTGTCTGCGGATTTTGACATTTCTAATTTGATCATACAAATAAATTACTTGTAGCTAATAATATTACTAGCTAGTGAGTAACTTTAAGCTTTTAATTGAGTTTTAAATTAAGCTACTGTTCTCTTTGTCAAGGGCACACGTTCCCGGAGTGCTGGCATATATATTTGAACTACGAAATAAGTTTTGCCATACAGCGTGGCAATGGCACGTAGTTATCTGGAAACGTTATCCATCATACAAGTTATAGGATTAGGTTATACATATACATACTGGATGCGGATAGTTCAAGACCGGCATTTGTGGAGATCTTTGGGGGCGGCCTTTGTCCAGCAGTGGGCGTCATTCGGCTGATATGATATACATGAATTAATTAATCATAAGGTAAATTAACATATGTTTTTGAATCAATGTAGATTCCCAGAACACACTATTTTCGCAATTTAAAATTGTATTTTGAAATGTAATTCCGTGTTAATTGAACTTAACTCGTTTACTTTACTATTTATCCAACGTACCGAGAACAAAAATAACAGAACTTTTTAAATTTAATTGTCGTTGGCGTCACACTGCTATGAATTTCAATATCATAATCATTCATGATCGCATATCAAAGCAATATTTAGTTCACTGCTAATGCCAAACTAGAAGAAGGTTCAATCGAGTGATTAATTACTAATACATCGTAACTAGGTAATAATCTTCTTTTATAGATAAAGCCCGCACTAGATAAATACATCTCTGTTTCGCGTTTCGCGGGGTAGTTGTAGATTTATCTTAAAACTATTCCCTGAGCCTTGAAGAATACAGCTTGGTTATTGGTAGTGACTGTAAATATATGTGTATGAGGAGCCCTTCTCAGACATTTTCGAAGGAAATTTCGCTTTCAGGTTCTTAATTAAGAATATGTTTTCAAGATTTCGTTACGGACAGCCAGAAAAATATATCAAAAAATAAATTATACTCAAGTATTTGAAAGTTTTATTCTTAAAATAAATATATTACGAGAAGAAGCATAACATTTAATTATGTTTTAATATACACAAAACCTGCTTTGACTTTATTTTAAAGCAATTTATTTGAACAAAATATATATGCAACCACAGAGAAAGTTTGCCATCAGATAAAAATGAAGTATCAAAATCAGTTGACAAACAACATATTGAATCGAACAAACAAACAAATGATATTGAATATTCATTTTTAACCTTTTGCGTCTCATAATTATTCAACATTGCTACCAGATATTAACGTGACTTACCTGTCAGTCCGTAACCGTACCGGAATAATAGCAAGAAAGGTAAGTGGCGTTAATACCTGTAAAAAATGTTGTATAACTAATGATTAATTAAAAAAATGTGAATTAAGAAGTTGGCTGTGCATGTGCATTATCTCGATCCTCGGGTGGTAAACTTCTTAATCATTATATAAGCCTATTGACGTTCACGGCTGGACAAAAGCCTCCCCAAAATATGTCCACAATAGAGTTGTGTGGATACAACTCTATTGTGGAAATATTTTGGGGAAACAATTATGGATTATTTGGAGGCATATGCTACAGTCGCCTGGCAGACTGGTAGTCATAGTGCACGAGAGACGATGTTGGCGTTCTCCGGGAGATTTACCCTCGGGTCAACTTCTACCCCATTTCATCCCGTGGTCGCATCACGGGATGAAAATGGGGTAGAAGACGAAATGGGAAGTCGATATTCTTTGCACCTCAGCAGTGATGGACTCATGGCGCTACTCTATTGTATTATCCAGAACAATAAAAAGTAGTTATAGCTACAGGCTGAGAACTGTACTTTCAAACTAAATTACTAAGATTAATTCCAGTCAGACAATAACCTCTAATGTACATAGTAGAGCTTGAATTCAGAACGCATGAATGCCTCATTTAAAAGGCATTGGGTATTTGCATTTCACAGACAAAATGAAGATCTTAATTTAATCTCAATTTCTATTTAAATACTTAGAAGTTTGTTTATTAAAGATTCCAAAATGATGACCTCTGGGAATGAGTAGCGTAAGCCTGCAATTTGCGTTACCCTCAGGTAGTCTGTTTTTAAACTTATTTTTCTTGAAATCTTCTTTTTACAACGCCGCCGGCACTAGGTTTATTAATCCCGGTATTGTTGACTTTACAACCAAATAATTGACAGACACAGTATATTCAGACTTAGAACAACTATTTATGGGTCACACACATAGTTGTTCAGCGTGAAATCCCGGGATACGAAGTCACTATCTTAACCAATGCGCCACAAGTGTGGTAGATTGGTTGAAGGATTCTTCTTGTTTTTACATACATACATACATAGACTCACGCCTGTTTCCCAGAGGGGTAGGTAGAGACAACGGATGTCCATTTGTCACGATCTTTGCACACCTCTTTTGCCTCTATTACTGTCATTATATGCTTCATACATGCTCGCTGGTTTAGTGTACTTCTGACATGCCCTTTTTTGAGGACGTCTCCGTCTTCTTGTTTTTAATGTAATAGAATGGCAGGTGGGCAATTGAGACACTTGATGGTAAGTTATCATCGCCGCTCATGGACAATCGCAACACCAGAGGAGCCGCAATTGCTGAAAAAGAAAGGAATAGGCTCGTTTCCAGAAGTTCGTCATTACATCGATCGGATCGGAAATACCTCCACAGTTTATTGATTCCGCAGAGTGGTAGTGCGCGGGAATAAAGTTTCTTCTGAAACGCACGGTGATAGATGACCATTCATCGAGGTGATTTGGATGAAATTTGAAAATTGTTCAGAGGATGATAAAATTATTATCTAAAATATTCGGTACTTTGAAGTCTGAATCTAACACCTGCCTTAATCTCGTCTCCTAATATTGGTCTAACATATTTTTTGAGAATAATAGTCGATGTAGTGAATAGTGAGTTAAGCGAGTTGAATAACGGTTTAGCTTGGAGTCTTTTAATTATAATCAAATATAATTATAATATACAAATTATATATTACAAAACAATAACCTAGATTTACAGCAGCTATGGAGTTATATAAAAATAAAAATTACCATAACGGTTTTGTAGGAAACACTCCTAAAATATGTAGCTTACTTGATTACTTGAAAACTGTTTATAATAATTTCCCTAATAAAAAATCTACTCACGCATAAACATTAAGCTTTAATTAGCGTTAAAAACGTCTAAATCAAAAGCGTTGCAACGACAATCGCTTACAATCTGCCTCTTAGGAAATCAGTTAAATGTACATTCACAATAATTTTCTAGCCAGCATAGAGTATAAACACAACAGAGTAACTTGCTCCAGCTTGAAGATGTAATAACGCGTTACTACTTACACAAGCAATTGCAAAGCAAAATAAACAGGCGGGCAATCAGACTACATGAACTATTTTGTTGTTTTGGTTACAGCTAACAACCCGCCTCGTATAAAATGGTTATGGCTTTAAATGTCAGTCTTGTTATTTAGTATCGTTCGTGTATTTTTTTATGATAAAATACTAAGTAGTGTTGATATTTTCACAAAAACTCATAAACGTGAAAGTTTGTAAGTATGGATGGATGTTTGTTACTCTTTCATGTAAAATCGAAATGAATGGATTTTAATGAAACTTTACAATAATATAGCTTATACATCAGAATAACACATAGGCTACAATTTATAAAGATATTGTGTGAATTGTCTAAAATATGATGATAAGTGTCAAGTAAGTAGGAAAAAAATCTACCATCTGCGAGCTATTCCGACGTGCACTGCCAAAACCACTAGAGGTACACATCCTACTAATATTATAAATGCGAAAGTTTGTGAGTATAGATGTATGGATAATTGTTTGTTACTCTTTTACGCCAAAACTACTTTAACACGGGTGAAACCGCGGGGCACAGCTAGTCTTAAATAAATGTATTCCTATAAAAATACTTCACAAATACAAAAAACATACTAATTTGTATAATTATATTTCTTTATTAGGTATACATTGTTCAGTGTTCTCAAAATAAACTAGGTACATATTATAGTTATTAAGATAATGGAACTTTACGTCAATTAGAAATTAGGTTTTATACACTTTTATCTAAATAATCAATAATTCTTTGTTGAAGTATCCCAAGATTAAAGGTTTTATGTCGGACCTCTAACAAATGTGTTGTTAAATAGAAAACTCTGGCGGTCTCCAAATTATTTATTTTTTAAGTCAATTAAATAATCTACATCATCATCATTATCATTACAATCATTACATTACAAGCCTCCCTCAAGAATCGTCTTGGGGGGATATGCCATAATCGCCACGCTTGGCAGGCGGGTTGGCGATCGCAGTAAGATGGTCATAGTAATCAGAAGGAAGCTGCTGCCCATCCTCTGGTAGATATTCCCTCGGGTCGACTTCTACGCCCCCCACGAGATGAGATGGGGTGATGATATTCTGATTCTGATATTTGTCGCCGTCACCACACAGCATCTACATACATAAAAATAAATTTATGTTCATTGGTAAGAGCATAATTTAAAAAAATACTAAACTAACTTGGTGAATTTTATTTATATAATGTTTGTATGAGATCCGGAAGCGAACCAAAGTAACCGACATACCCGTAAGAATTGCCAAGCTGAAGTGGCATTGGGTAGGGCACATAGCTCGTAGAGCCGACGGCCGCTGGGGAAGAAAGGTTCTCGAGTGGCGACCACGAACCGGCAGACGCAGCGTGGGCAGGCCCCCTACCATGGATGCGGATAGCGCAAGACCGGCAATTGTGGAGATCTTTGGGGGAGGCATTTGTCCAGCAGTGGACGTCTTTCGGCTGATATGATGATGATGACAAATGTTTGTATTAGTTCAAGTAAGGTTTCCAATGAAAATTAAAATAAAAAATAACCAAAATACATTAAAAATTAAGAAAAATGAATTGTCAATGACCTTCGGTATCGTTAGTATCAATTAAGCTATTTCCAATCCTGCTATTTGCTATCATAAACTCAGTGCCAAATGTTGTGCCAAAATAAAATATAAATCGGATTGTTTACATATCAAAAGTTATACTAGAGTGCGCGTAACATTGGAGTGTATCACTGGTGTTGTTAGTGATCAAGAAAACACTCGGAATTAGTGCTAAAACTAGTGAAAATAACTTTGGAATTTTCTACCCTCAACACAATTTTATATCATGTGTCATAAATAACATTATTTCACCCTCAATTCACCTGTCATTGAATTGACATCTGACAAGTGACATTCGTAAAGTGTTGCCACATACTGATTAAAAAGTGTACCTTTATATATTTTTCCAGTGTGTAATAACTGATGGGCAATCACAAGCCATAAATCTTGGACATTAAATCACCCTAAAAGAGTGGCTTTAAGCACTAAGATAATGCCACAAAAAACCTAGCATGGATACTGAACCTAAAACGACACTACCCCAGGACGGTAGCCAGCCCAGCTGTGCTGGAGAGTCTGACAGTCTAATTGGGAAAGCATCTGGCAACAGAAATAAGAAATTCACTCAGCAGACCTTCCATCCAAGCCTATTCACCACAAGACCTAGGTCATTTTCATTGGGAAATATCAAAGCTACTGACTCGAAGGATCAGTCTACTACACCTTGTGCAATAAATACCACAGATGATGGCGCTAAAAACGCCTGCCCACCTCCTTGGCAAAGGATTCCTAGAGATCGCTACCCCAAAAGGAAGAGACTATCTAATAGCCCACCAAATTCTCAAAATCTCGATAAAAGAACACATATAGAAACTTATACTTCTAACAGATTCAGCGGACTGCCTATTGATCTAACCGAGGAGCCAACAGATGACCCCTCACCCCAACCGAAAAAGGGAAACAAACCACCACCTATTATTCTATATGGAATTGAAGATCTTTCTAAATTAACAGAATTATTAAATAAGACTATATCAAGTGAGAGCTACACTTATAAAATCATAAATAGAAACCAGCTAAGAGTGATGGCACAATCCACTGAAATATATAAAGATTTAATACAACTCATCCGGACCAATGGCCTCATTGGTCACACCTTCACACAGAAGCAAAATAAATGCTACAGAATAGTAATAAAAAATTTGCATCACACAACCCCTATATCAGCAATAATAGAAGAAGTTGAAAAAACAGGGAACACGGTACGAGGTGAAATCATCTGTGCAATTTCCAAAAAAACTAAAAAGCCACTGAACATGTTCTTTGTAAACATAGAACCTAGCCCCAAAAACCCAGAAATAAAAAGCATAGAATACATATACCACACAAGAGTCAAGATTGAAGACCCAAGGAAGTCAACCGAAATTCCTCAGTGTACTAGGTGTCAGCAATATGGGCACACTAAAAATAACTGCATGCGCCCATTCAGGTGTGTCAAATGTGCAGGAGGACATAAAACTACAGACTGTCCAAAAAAGGATAGGACCACACCTGCTACATGTACTCTTTGCCATGGTGACCATCCAGCAAATTATAAAGGCTGCCAAGTATATAAAGAGATTTATGCACGAAAGATAGGATATACAAAAACCAGGGCAGTCCAATTAGACAATAAGAAGCCTACATTTGTAACTCAAATGGACGATTTTCCACAGCTAAAGCCCTGCAGCTACTCTAGACAACAGTTC
Organism: Pseudoips prasinana; assembly: GCA_951640165.1. Taxonomy (NCBI): domain Eukaryota; kingdom Metazoa; phylum Arthropoda; class Insecta; order Lepidoptera; family Nolidae; genus Pseudoips; species Pseudoips prasinana. The sequence goes on from OX621239.1 coordinate 16,980,781, forward strand.
ACAAAACAACATGAAAGAGACACTGTGCAAATGCCTCAAAACAAGTCCGACACCGCAAATAACAGCTACTGGAATAGAAAAATAGAGAACACACAATCTCAGTCAACAAGCTCACTAGAGCAAATTATCATAAAGCAATCAGAGAAGATAGACATCCTCATTAAACAAATAGGGACCCTAATGGGCCTCCTAACGACAGTAATAGCCCAGCAGAAAAAATGAAATTTTTGCGTATTGCGGCATGGAACATAAATGGCTTATCTCCAAATAAGCAAGAAGTCGAGTTATTCATTAATCATAATAAAATAGATGTTCTATTAATCTCCGAAACACATTTGACTGAACAAAGAGTGATCAAAATAAAAGGATACAATATATGCTATGCAAATCACCCTGACGGAAAATCACATGCCGGTGCAGCTGTGTTAGTTAAGGAAAACATAAGACACCACTCACTAGCAACCTTTAGTCATGCACACTTACAGGCCGCTGTAATACAAATAGAGGACTGGCAGGGATCACTAAATGTGGCTGCAGTATACTGTCCTCCACGACATCGCATAGATAAAGAAATGTTCAGTGACTTCTTCAATTCACTTGGTGGTAGATATATTACAGGCGGAGATTGGAACGCCAAAAATACATTCTGGGGTTCACGACTAACGACGACCAGGGGTCGAGAACTAAAAAAGGCAGTAGATAGTAACACTCTCAATGTAATATCAACAGGTGAACCGACATATTGGCCATCGGACCCAAATAAAACTCCAGATCTCATAGACTTCTTCATCGCTAAAGGAATGTCAGGACTCTACATAAAAGTGGAATCATGTCTAGATGGCTCCTCCGACCACACACCGGTGATATGCACATTAAGTACCACAATCATCTGGAAAGAACCACGTGAGACCCTATATAACCATAAAACTGACTGGGAATCTTTTCGAGATTACATTGAAGAAAACGCCAATCTGTGTATACCCCTCAAAACGGAAGGCGACTTAGAAGACACTGTGTGGTATATCACCAACCTAATACAAAAAGCAGCTTGGCTATCAACACCATACATAGAATCCAAACCACTACGTCAGGACATTACCCTGAAAATACAAGAGTTGATTGCGGCAAAGAGAAGACTGAGACGCCAGTGGCACACCAGCAGGCATCGTCAAGACAAAAAGGCTCTTAACAAAGCACAAAAACATCTAAAAGAAATGCTCCGAGATAATGAAAATAGCACCTTGCAAGACAAACTAAAGACTTTATCTCCCTTCAAAGCAGAGGATTATTCACTTTGGAAAATGACTAAATCTTTAAAAAGGCCAAAAGAACACAAGTCTCCACTGAGACAAAGCAACGGCGAATGGTCACAAAAACCCCAAGACAAGGTAAACTTATTTGCTGACTTCTTAAAAAACGTTTTTAAACCTAATGAGCCTGACCTCATGCACACAGAAGAAGATATCGACACAATTTTGAATAGTGACCAGCAAATGAGCCTACCACTGAAATCAGTAACAACTGCAGAAGTAAAAAAATCTATTGCACAACTAAAGCAAAAAAAAGCACCAGGATTCGATCTGATAACCGCAGAGGTACTCAAACAATTACCAAAAAAAGGCATTGTCTTGTTGACAATCCTCTTCAATGCAATATTGAGACTACAATACTATCCAAAGTTGTGGAAGGTATCCAGTATAAACATGGTCGCCAAACCGGGGAAGCCTCCTACAGAAGTTACATCATACAGGCCCATAAGTCTTCTACCCCTACTGTCAAAAGTTTTCGAGAAACTAGTCCTAAAACGCCTTATTCCAGTACTCAAAAAAGAAGAAGTAATACCTGACCATCAATTCGGCTTCCGGGCACACCATGGAACAATAGAGCAAATACACCGTGTTGCTCATACAATTCGGCAAGCGCTCGAGAAGAAGGAGTACTGCTCGGCTGTATTCCTTGACATACAGCAGGCCTTTGACCGCGTCTGGCATAAGGGCCTCTTATATAAACTAAAAATACACCTGCCAAACACTGCATATATGCTCTTGAAGTCGTACCTGCAAGACAGAATGTTCCAGGTAAAATACGAAGACTGTCTCTCCTCTATCTACCACATGGAAGCAGGAGTGCCTCAGGGTTCAGTGATGGGTCCGGTCCTATACACAATTTACACCGCCGACCTACCTATTGCAGAAGAAGTGGTGACTGCAACCTATGCAGATGACACTGCAGTGCTCTCCTGTAGTAAAGATCCCAAAATAGCATCCACAAAACTGCAAGAATGTCTGGATAAGATTGGATCTTGGCTTAAGAAGTGGAGAATACGAGCAAGCCCAGCAAAGTCGGTACATATAACCTTCACGCTAAGGAAAGGGGACTGCCCATCTGTGATGTTAGACGAAAATGTCTTGCCACAACAATCGACAGTTAAGTACCTAGGAATGCACTTGGATAGGAGACTAACCTGGCGAGATCATATATTGGCCAAAAAAGAACAGGCAAATAGGAAGCTCAGAGATATGTACTGGTTATTAGGTAAACAATCAACATTAAGTCTGGAAAATAAACTGCTTGTATACAAATGTATCATTCAACCAATCTGGTCTTATGGCATACAACTCTGGGGATCTGCGAGTCACTCAAATATAGAAATTCTTCAGCGCTACCAAAATAAAGTTCTGAAGATATTAACCAATGCTCCATGGTTCACGCGGAACACAGAGGTGCATGATTATCTGGAAGTCCTAACAGTTAAGGAAGAAATAAAAAGGTCATGTGCAACCTATAAACAAAGACTTGAACAACATTCAAATCAACTAGCTGCAAAACTCATGAATACAAATGACTCTATAACTCGGCTGAAAAGGATGCGACTAGCTTCTATCTGAACACTGTAGTTTAGAAAATAAGAGATGACACATCATAGGATGTGCACTCACAAGTTTTCATGTCGACAACAAATCTGATTAAAGCCATGCGGTTGATTGCAGATAAAAAAGAAAGAAAAAAAAAAAAAAAAAAAAATTTCCAATCCTCAATCGGACAAGTGACCCAAGTTACGTGTATTAATACTGAACGACAGATGCAAAAATCTAAAAACGTTCATGTCAGTAATCACTCTGAACTGAAGTTCAAACCCCAAAGTGCCATTTGATGCATTAAACTTAATTTGTAGTTTTATTTAGTAGACGGTTAGATGCCTCGCGCATTGTTATCGCCAGTTAAAGCCTCATACGTCATGGAAAAAAATAAACATACAGTTACAAGCTCTTGTATCTGAAAATGATTTTAGTACATTAGATTATGCCTACATTCGGAAAAAACTGCAGTTGTGCGCTAAAATGTTGTCAGCAAGCCTCCACAGACTTATAGATAAAAAGCCAAAGATTTGGTAAAAGCTTAGGAATGACGCATTAAAATATGAGTAAAATCGTTTTAAGTTAGGAATTCATTGTTTCATTGAGTTTGATTTATTGTGTCAAAGTGGTCAAAGTAGCTGAATAGATTTGCCAATTGAACTATGACTGTCATTTTAATCTCACAAAGTATATACGCCCTCTAATTTGTCGAACGGCGAAGATTCAAGTCACAACCAACAACTCTATAGTGACATATAACACATGCAAATATATTTCTTTATGTATGGACTGCCTCGTTGGTCTAGCGGTAGCGTCTTCAACCGTAGACAATGAGGTCCCGGGTTCAAATCCCGGGTAGGTCCAAAAAGTGATTTTGGAATTTTTCCGTAAAAATAAATTTCCCAGTATCAGCCCGAAGTCTGGGAGTTGGCGGTATTACCCCCGTGCCTCGGAGAGCACGTAAAGCCGTCGGTCCTGTACCTGATCTCTTTCTGGTCGTGTCGCTAGTCGTCCCTTCAGATCATGAGAGTGATGGAATGGAAAGTGCCCCTGTGTTTGCGCACACACTTGTGCACTGTAATATGTCCTGCGCAACTGGCTAATCTCCATTGAGACTGGCCGCCATGGTCGAAATTCGGCCGGGAGGTCATCATCATCATTTCTTTATGTACATCTCATGTTATTATGCTCTGTCTCTATATCATTCACAGTCTACTTTTACACATACATAGGAGCTGTAAGCTAACACACAAGGATTATATACTTGTAGGCCCTTGAGTGTTGATAGTGCACCATTAATCTTCACTTGCTGGCTCATTTACTATGTGACTTCATAGGCTAGCAATACATCTCCCTTTGTTGCCGTTATCAAAGTAGAACGGGTTTATTTTATAGAAGGATTAGAGCTACAGAGTTATTAAGTTAGGTTAAAGAATTTATAAGAAATAAATCATAACTGAACTTATATGAAAATGAAATAGAGATTTGTTTTCACGTTCGTATCAATTTCAGGTGAATCCATTTCGAAGCGTTTGAAGTGCGGCGTGTCCGAACACCAGACTTGCATAGGAAATCATGAGTCGAATGGAACGGCTTTTAAATTCTTTCCTGTTTGCAAGGAACATTTTATTGAGCGCTTACACCGGGCAGTTTAGTCGACTAACAGCAAATGTAACCCTATTAAACACTGTGCTTGTGGAATTTTACCATTCAATCATGGATCAACCCTAAATATTTGGCTTTCCTATATCTAAATGTTTGACATTCCTATCCCAACATTTGGCCAGATTTTATTGAGGGCTTGGGGTTCACCCTCGATGAGAGCATGGTTGTATTCTTAGAGTGGTTCCCCTCAATTCTCCACTTCCTTAACCATTCGTTTAGGGTGTTGTAGTCAAATAATGTAAACAGTTTATTTTTCCACATTTAATTAATGTTTGTCGTATCACAAATGTATGGTGTACACACTATTTGTACACAGATACACTTTTACAGTGTAAAATAGCTGATGAGTTTTGTTTGCATTGGAGTACTATCAAGCCAGAAGGACGTTTTAGTTGTGCATATCAATTAAGCAGTCGACTACATATTCCATTACACTAATGTACTGTGTACATACTCTCTGTTTAATTATACTTACCGATATATGCGATCTAATTATGGGCAAGGCTAAGTGCTATACATGCAAGCATCACAAACATTTAGATAACTGAGTTTGAAGGTAAGAGGATACATGTCAACTTAAACCTGTTCTAAGTATAATATGCTCTAGTTACATACTTGAACATAATACACACAGATAAACATAGACTAAACAGATGATAAACTTAGTAAAAATATGTGTGGACTAAAGAGACATACTCGGAATAGACAAGACCTAGCGAGTATGCATCTTGATTTAGAATCATTTCTCGATCAATGAGATTGTCCTTCATGATTCTTTAAACACAAACTTACCTCATAAGGTTTCTGCAAATATCCGCTTCGTTAATAACAAATACTATATTCTAATTTTAAGCAAAATTATTGGACCTTTATTCGCAGCTAACCAATTAATTATATCAAAGAAAATACCGTTTTCACGAGAAACAACGGAGTTTTTGTGAAACATTTGTGAAAATTAACAAAAACAAAATTATTCAACTCTAAGATTACGTTATTAGAGCTAAGTTAAAATAACCAATTAAAATAAACCTAAATAGTTAATACATATATTGAAGGAATGTAGCTAGTTAAACTTTAAATTATGTCATTGTTGAAATTGTAAAAAGCTAAGTTATATTTTTTTCTTTTATAAGGGAACATATTGTAGGTCAATTGTAGTTATTGTGGACAGTTTCATTCACACAGAAGGAATTAGTAAGAAATCTTTACTTTTATTCCTGACATGTCGTAATTGCTTGTCGAAAAACAACAGCCGCAAAAATATCCAAATAAAAATGTGTGTGAATAGGATGTCATTATTACAAGCTTTTATATTTTATACTTACTGTATAATCTAATAAAACTGTAGTTAATTTATCTTTGGGTGGCCATCGTTGTATATCACCCCATTTTTAGCAATTAATACTTAAGAGATATCTCTCCACATCTATGTCAGATAAATAATTAGCGTCTCTGTTTATTTTTTATTATTAACTACACTTTAAATGTTATACTTAAGAATACCTGTCATTGGCCTTCCCGTTATATTGTACCTATCCTGTAATTTGTGTTATTATCTGTGTAGTAACTGTGTAATTCCCAGTCACGTACTATTTGCTTCTACCGGACTTGAACCCACACTATCTCGGGTTTGGTACTTTATGTGAAGGTATAAATGTGAACACGTACGGCGATTTTAATTTATTTATTACTTTTAGCAAACTAGGTATATAAGTTGACAATTCAAGCGAAGTACAAATAATGTGTCTTAATTATCCAAACATTAGATTTTATATTTTTTAGAACAAAAGAAACTGATTGCATAGAAGGGGCATAGTGGGCGTTTACAATATGCCCGGCAACATCGCAAACAAAAGACTCGTTGGCCGCCATATTGTCCCGCGACTCGTAGAAAATAGACCTTCTTGACGTGGGTGTGTAGGAGGCGTGGCTTAGCATGAATTTGCACCCGCGCACGCGCCGGCCATTGCGGTCACCTGATGTGTGGCGCGATTTGCGAGATTGCCACGAAACATAAGTGACAGCGATTTGGGGTAGCGGAATACGACCGCTACACTACTCCCCAGCGGAGACCGTGACTACGGGCGAAAGTAATCGGGAAATTTTACAACCCGTCCGCTTCTCGTCTTTTTAAGGCATGGCTGGTTTTCTGGATGGCTGGTTTGGGTGTTTTGAGTTTCCTCTCTGGCGATGTATGCTGGCTTCAGCCTATCGACCGTTACCGTCTGAGTCTTCCCTTTCACGTCAACATCGAACGCTTTTGGACCACGGCGTAGAATTTTGTATGGACCCAAGTAAGCTGCGTCCAGCGGTCTGCGGATTGGACCCTGACGAATAAAAACGTGAGTCACCGTGTTGAGGTCTTGGGGCACGTAGAATGGGCGGCTTGTACTAGAATGCCATGATGTTGGTTGTGGTGACAGCTTTGCCATGTGGGCACGTATTCTGCTGGCAAAGTTACTCGCTTCCATCTCGTCACTGGTTGAAGACGTAAAGAACTGGCCAGGCAAACGTAGCGGTTCACCATAGACCAATTCTGCTGCTGATGCTTGTAGGTCGTCTTTCCAAGCGCTGCGAATGCCCAGCAGGACCCAAGGGAGGACCTCTGACCAATCAGAGCTTGCATGACAAGTTATGGCCGCCTTGAGCTGGCGATGAAGCCTCTCTACGAGGCCGTTTGCTGCAGGGTGGTAAGCTGTGGTAGTGTGATGAGAAGCGCCCACCAGAACGGCTACCTCCTTGAATATGTGGGACTCGAACTGGCGTCCGCGGTCGGTCGTGATGTGCTCTGGACAACCAAAACGCGCTATCCACCCAGATACCAAGGCGGCTGCGCAGGTCTCGGCTGTGATGTTCGACAGTGGATACACTTCAGGCCATCGTGTAAAGCGGTCGATGACAGTGAGGCAGTACCTGTAGCCAGAACATACGTTTAGTGGACCTACCAAGTCAAGGTGAATATGACGAAACCGATCTGTAGGAGTTTCAAATGATGCTAGTGGTGCCGATGTGTGCCTTGTGACCTTACAGCGTTGACACTGCTGGCATTCTTTGGCCCACCGACGACAGTCCTTTCTAACACATGGCCATACAAATCGCTCAGTAATCAGCCGTACACTGGCTTTAGTTCCTGGATGGCTCAAATTATGCAAGGTGTCAAATACCTGTTTCCGGAACGTAGTTGTGATGAACGGTCTAGGAGTTCCTGTTGAGACATCGCAGTACACTTTTATACCTACGTCCGGTAATTGCACCTTCTCCAATACCAAACTTGAGCCATTTCTAAGGATATCTTGCAGCTCGCCGTCAGAACTCTGTGCTAGGGCCAAGGACTGGTAATCTAGGGGCAAAACAACTTCATTAATGCGTGATAGTGTGTCAGCTACAATGTTATCTTTACCAGGTATAAAGCGAATGTCAGTTGTAAATTGGCTGATATAATCCAAATATCTAAATTGACGTGGAGAACAGTTATCTCTAGATTTTGTAAATACAAACGTCAAAGGTTTATGATCCGTCCACACTGCGAACGTCCTTGCTTCAAGCATGTGCTTGAAATATTTAATTGCTTCATAGATAGCAAGCAATTCGCGATCATAAGGGCAATACTTCTTTTGGGATGGAGACAACTTCCTAGAAAAGAATGCTAGTGGTTCAAACCCTTCGCCTTTGCGCTGCTGAAGAACTGCTCCAATCGCAGAATCCGAAGCATCGGTTTGAACAACCAATTCAGCCTCAGGATCAGGGTGTACTAGTTGTGTGGCTTGCGACAAGCTCTGCTTACACTTGGCAAATACTTCTCGAAGCTCGGATGTCCATGCTATAGGTTGTGCTCCTTTGATTTTTGGACCTGCTAACAGTGAGTTAAGAGGTGCTTGAATCATAGCTGCGTGGGGAATAAAACGTCTATAGAAGTTAATCATTCCCAAAAATCTCCTCAACTCCTTGACGGTCTTAGGTTCTGGGAAATTCTGGATTGCCTCCACCTTGGATTGCAAGGGCTGTACTCCTGCTGCAGAAACTTTGTAACCTAGGAAAGTTACCTCTTCTTGACCTAAATAACATTTGGATGTATTTATGAGGATTCCGTACTCAGCTAGACGTTTGAACAGGCTTTCCAAGTCTTCTAGGTGCTGCTTGCTGGTTTTGCTGGACACTAAAATGTCATCTAGATAACAGTAGCAAAAATCTAAACCGCGCAGGACCTCGTCCATGAACCTCTGGAACGTCTGGGCTGCGTTCCTGAGTCCAAACGTCATGAACGGGAACTCCCATAAGCCGAATGGTGTTGTAATTGCAGCCTTGGGAATGTCCTCTTCCAGAACTGGGATCTGATTATAAGCCTTCACCAGATCGATGGTTGAAAAGACTGTACTACCTGCTAGTTGGCTCGCGAAGTCCTGAATGTGTCTGATCGGATAGCGGTCAGGCACAGTACGAGCATTGAGTGCTCTGTAGTCGCCGCATGGACGCCAGCCATCATCTTTCTTACGTGTGAGGTGAAGCGGTGAAGCCCAGGCACTCTGTGAACTTCTCGCTGTTCCATTCTGTAGCATGGCTTCAAATTCCTGCTTGGCTATCTTTAACCTCTCCGGATCTAAACGACGTGGGCGATTAAAAATGGGAGGACCTGGTGTTGTTTGTATTCGATGGACGGTGTTATGCTTAGGCATGCTAGGCTTACCAGCTGGACGTGTGATGTCTGGGAACCTCCGTAGTAGACACTGATATGGTGAGTCATCCTTTGTTATACGGGTTGTGCGTACAGATAAAATGCTATCTGCAGACTGCTTCTGTGGGGCAGAAACTGTTAGTGATGTTACGCCATCAATAATGCGCTGATTGCGGCAGTCGACAAGCAAGTTGTAAAAACCTAAAAAGTCAACGCCGATGATTGGTTTAGATACATCAGCCACAATAAAACGCCAGACAAATGCACGACGTAATCCCAGATTTAATGTTTGTTGTAGGTAACCATATGTAGCTATTGGTGTGCCGTTCGCAGCAAACAGTTGGTAGTTATTATTTTTCGGACGCACGTCCCGAACAGCTGACCTAGGAAACACGCACAAGTCTGAACCCGTGTCTACCAAGTACTGGATCTTTGTGTGTTGGTCAGTAATGAACAGGCGGTTCGAAAATGTATGGCAGTCGTTTACCGCGATTATCGGCTGCCTTGGTAGTTTACCGACTTGTAACTACATGGTTGTATGCACTTCCTTGCTCGCTCCTTGAACCGGTAGTGAAACCAGCAATGCGGGTGATCTGCGGGTCGTGGGTGAGATCGGGATCGGGAACGGTTCCTGTGGGAGTTAGAACCACTTGCGTCGCGTCTGGAACGCCTAAATAACTCCGTCGACATTACCTCGATCTTCTTTGTTAGCTCCGCTACCTGCATTTTTAAATCGCTAACGCTTGTGTCTTGTACCGCGGATGATGTTTGAGATGTACTGGCAACTTGAGCAATTGTAGGCACAACGTCGTTGATACGGTCGGCCAAATCAGCTACGTCTTCCACACTCAATTTATGTTGAGATGCTAGGATGGTTTGTAAATTGGTTGGTAGTCTACTGGCCCATATAGTTTGTATGAACTCTGGGGGAACCTTTGGCCCTGCCAATTGCTGTAAATGTCGGAGAAACTGTGAGGGTTTTCTGTCTCCCAGTTCTTCGTGCATCAGGAGCTGCTTAGTTTTCCTCTCCTGTGATGCCGACAGTCGTTTGATAAGTTCGGCCTTCAATTTACCGTATTTGTCGGTGGTAGGGGGAGAAATAATAATATCCCGCACCTCACTGGAATACTGTGGTTCCAGCTGTCCCAGCACGTAATAAAACTTGGTTTCATCCTTCACAATATTAGACAAAACGAACTGACCTTCAATTTGGGCAAACCATAACGTCGGGTCTTCCGGGTAAAATGGGGGTACGCGTACGCCAACTCTGTACATCTCCATTGGGGTGGCTTCCGACTTCCCTGCTCCCTCCGTGTCCGTCATCTTGTGTTCGTTCGGGGTCACCAGTGTAGTAACTGTGTAATTCCCAGTCACGTACTATTTGCTTCTACCGGACTTGAACCCACACTATCTCGGGTTTGGTACTTTATGTGAAGGTATAAATGTGAACACGTACGGCGATTTTAATTTATTTATTACTTTTAGCAAACTAGGTATATAAGTTGACAATTCAAGCGAAGTACAAATAATGTGTCTTAATTATCCAAACATTAGATTTTATATTTTTTAGAACAAAAGAAACTGATTGCATAGAAGGGGCATAGTGGGCGTTTACAATATGCCCGGCAACATCGCAAACAAAAGACTCGTTGGCCGCCATATTGTCCCGCGACTCGTAGAAAATAGACCTTCTTGACGTGGGCGTGTAGGAGGCGTGGCTTAGCATGAATTTGCACCCGCGCACGCGCCGGCCATTGCGGTCACCTGATGTGTGGCGCGATTTGCGAGATTGCCACGAAACATAAGTGACAGCGATTTGGGGTAGCGGAATACGACCGCTACATCTGTATAGTTTTCTGAATAAATAAATGAACGTATATATAACGTGAATGTTATTAAAATCACTTAGTTATCTTACTGTATTATCTAATAAAACTGAAATTGACGTAATGTTATTATAATCATACTCATTACAACGAGTTACAATATTTTAGAGGATGATATTTTCATGATGAGGTTAAAGCTCCTGTAAAGTTTAAAGCAAGTTTTCAAGGTTTCGGTAAAGCCTTGTTCAGCTCTTCATTAAGTAATCACAGCTCAAGTTTACTTTAAATATAGGTTATCAAATTAAAAACTAAATAACTCGAAATGTTCGGTGAATTACACGTGACTGATGCTCCCTACACTGCAAGCATATGGGCCACGGTACCACTTACCATTCCCCTGGTATATGCTTGTTTACTGATTAGTTGCAGTAAATTAAAGGAGACGAGAGTCAGAGACCCGTGCTAAATCTATTAACTAGTATCGTACATAAAAATTGTCTTTGAAAAGATGGCTGACTGATATTTTCACATTTGTTACACACAAATGAGAAAATATCAGTCAGCCATGATTTAGAATCTAAGTCGATGGATGGCACCAGATTGGATTGGTAGAGGGTGCAGGTTTGAATACCGCCACCTGATTACATTTATATATATATATATATATATATATATATATATATATATATATATATATATATATATATATATATAAGAAGGCGACAAACGAGCAAGTGGGTCACCTGATGGTAAGTGATCACCGCCCCCCATGTACACTCGCAACACCAGCGGAGTCGTAAGTGCGTTGCCGGCCTTTAAAAGTCAGCAAACAAGTGTTGCTGACTCTTCCTCCCACCCCAATGAGCTCTGGCGACCTTATTCACACGCAGAAACACAACATTAAAACGATTAATGTTATTATTAAAGAATGTCTTCTGTAAAGTAGAGGTACTTCCCCAGTTGGGCTGATCTATAAACAAATTAACGCTGTGCCCTACCTCTCTTAAAATTATCTCTTCCATTAAAGATTTATCAGATATGAGTATAGATTTGAAAAAGGGCTATAAGTAATACTGAAATTCGCTTGTTCTGTCTCCAATTTTATGTACAATAATATCCCGTATTTTTTTATAAATTATTATATTTCTGATTCAAACTAAAAATAATGTCTAAATATGAATATTTTTATTGCTATTATAATATAGCAGTGTACTCGGCAAATTATACGTGACTTATGATTTTTAAACAGCTCTAAAAGTTCACAATAAAAGGTTAAGGGGCCTTTTACAGTCCACTAGCGCCGCCAATCGAAAAAATGTCATAACTCGTAAATAGAATCAAAAATACAAAATGTGGTCTATTATTACTGTAGAAAAGGCAATAACGTAATTTTATAACACATTGTCAACTCTTGAAATATAGCTGTTTAGCTAAATCGTGCATTTGTAACAAAAACGGCCGTTTATGTTTTGAATGCACGATTTAGCTAAACAGCTATATTTCAAGTGTTGATAAGGTGTTATACAATTACGTTATTGCCTTTTCCACAGTAATAATAGAACATATTTTGTATTTTTGATTCTATTTACGAGTTATGACATTTTTTCGATTGGCGGCGCTAGTGGACTGTAATAGGCCTCTTAAGGGCAAGACCAATATTTCAAAAGTCCAGTTGAATTAGAATTTAAACTGTGACAATTATTTCTAAATCTTAATATACTCACTTTAATTTTAACTTAAATTTATATATTTTACTTTTAACTTAAACTTTGTACTCACAATACTTAAATGTGGCGTGCATCTAAGAATTGTGAATATAAATTTGTTCTCGTTAAGTATATAAGTTAGACACATAAAAAGTAATACATAAAAAAGAATTTCGATAAATTACTTTTTATAACTGTAGTTAGTTGTAATTATTGTTTAACTTACATTAAACAATAATTACAACTAACTTCAGTTATAAACAGTATTTTTTTTAGTTTAGTGTTTAAATTTTTTCTTAAGATACTTATATAACAAAAGAAATAAATTGTGGAATTTAACTTAATAATAGACTATCATTTATATCTTTTAAAAATATGGCGTTTGTGTTAACCGTTATTATACATACGACGGGCCTGTTGGCGTGGTTGGCAAATGCTTGCTTTTCACGCCGGACGTCGTGGGGTCGATTTCCACCCAGGACAGATATTCGAGTGCATGAACATGTCTGTCTGTCCTGAGCCCGGGTGTAATTATCTATATAATAAGTATGTATTTACAAAAGAAAAATAGTATATGTAGTATATCAGTTATCTTGTTTCCATAGTACAAGCTCTGCTTAGTTTGGGATCATATGGCCGTGTGTAAATAATATCCTAGGATATTGAATATTAATATTTAAAATAAATTGACTAAAACGACTGACAATCTACTGTTAAATAAAAATACTATGACTTACATTATCCGTTCTAAGCGTCGATACGCCTACGTCTCAGTTAGTTTGGGATTAGATGGCCGTGTGTAAATAATGTCCCGGCATATTATTATTAAAAAAATACATGTTATCTGTGTACTACTTACTGTTGTCTGTCTACAACAACAAATACTTAATATGTACTGATGTAAGTAAGTTTCACCTTTATGCTTAATGTGTGTATGTTACATATGCATAGCACACTATAACCGCTGACTTGCATTTACCCCATTGTTACACTTCGCAACAGCGAGTCACACGAAGGCGCTTAATCAGCATAGCCGGAAAGCAACGTGACCACCGCTGTACCGGACACCCGAAGCCCGCTCCTCGGCTCCGTGGGACCGGCACTTCCTACTCAACCATCGAACGGTCGTCACCTAATTAACTTAGTTCATATAATTGTAATTCCTTGATAAGTAATAAATTACTTTAAGTTTGATCTTGTATTTTTTTGGGTCCTTGGCTGTCGACTTTAATATCTTGTACCTAGCTTTTAATTATTATCATTTTGTTAATGTTGTGCTTACTTTCATTTAGATGCATGTGTGATCACATTAATACAATGTTGTGTAATAATGTTAAACATGTATGTAGTTGGTAAGCGTTAATTAAATAAATAAATTACATGAAACTAACAATGCGTAAATTATCTTCATAAAGCGTTTTGTATATTCACTACATTCTATTCAAACAGATAATAATTATTCTGGTTAATTAATGTTATTCTTGCACTTGACAGCCAAATAACGAACACTTTTCGTACAAGAGGGTTTCTGAACGCCAATATTATATGAGCCTATTCAAGGCTTCAGTGAATAGGCATCCTGTAAACAATGTAACAATAGACTTCCTCTACACAATAATTCATATGATCATACTCAGAATACAAGATATAATATACTATCTAAGTAAGCCTACAATAAGTTAGATATTACTACCTAGTTAATCTAGCGGCTTGGGAGGTCCGTAGCTACTGCGTACGTCACTGTTGACAGCGAACCGTTCTAACTGACATCAATTATAATTATGTATTATGTTGTTGATAGCTAATCACGTTGTTGAAAATGAAGTCCTGGTAGTGATTCTCAAGATGCATCGATAAATATATTTTTGGACTTTCAATAGAACACTGGATTTGCGGAGTGGTGTTAAATAAAATAAATAAATAAAGAAGGTTTTTATTCACGTAGACTTTAAATAAATATAAAAAAATAAAAAGGTTTTTATTCACATAGACTTTAAAAAAGCCCTTGTAAATATTCAGAACATGTTTGCAGTAATAAAGTTAAGTATACATAATTATTTCTAGTTACATATAAATATTTAGGTACATGGATTGTTAAAACATGTTTAAAATTTATTTCATTATAGTAATGATATTTAGCTACTTTGTATTAAATTATTGTCAAAGAGATTATATTTAGGTTTTATTATCGAAATTTATAGTTTAAGCTATATTTTACTACATATTATCTGAATGGTTTAGTCTATAATTCAATATAATTATTATGACGGACCTAGTGTTTATAACGACGGTCGTGGTTTAAAGATAAACGGCCGGATCCAATGCGCCCCAATAATGCGCCCAACTTATAATATATAGTATAATTTGTAAATAGTCGGAACATGTTTGTATAGTTAAGTTATACATAATTATTTCTAGTACCATAGATATTTAGGTACACGGATTGTATGAAAACATTAATAAAATTTATTTTAAAATTGTTATTTAACTAGCTAGTATTAAGTCATTGTCAAACAGTTAAGTTACAGCCTCTTAAATCAAAGAATACAATGACTTGCAATCGTTGATCCACCAACAAAAACCTCTATTTACCAGCGCTAGAACAATAAAATGTTCTAGCTAATGCTGAAATGTTGCCATTTCAGGCTTGCACGGACAAGTAGTGTCTGTTTTTATTTTATTTTTCGTTATGTTATTTTACATTTTTGTTTTCTGTGCCATATTCTGAATAAATCTATTTCTTTCTTTCTTTCTTTTCTTTTCTATGATCGTGAAAGCTTGCCTGCTTGGATAGTAAGCACATTTTTGTATGAAAACAGACTTACTACATAAATTCGTACCTGAAGTCATATAATAATCTCCGTTGAAAATAGCTGGCAGGCCAGAAATACATAATAAAAATCGCCCTTAAAAATCCGTTGTTAGATCACGTCTCCTTTCCATAAACTGACCAATTATAGGTTCATAAGTCGGCTTAGTAGCGGTTTCGCCCGAATTTGGCTCGCCCGAATCGGGCGAATGAACTACTTTCAATTTTGAATATTTTTTAGGGCCGGTATCGCCCGAAGCAAATTTAATGGCGGGCGAATCAGGTCAAGCAAAATTCAGTAGGGTACGATTCGCCCGAATACTATTGTACCTCAAAAATAAGCCTTTATTTAATAATAAAATGTGAAATTTTATAAAAAAAGTATAGTTGCGTACACAATTGTTACTTACAATAATAACAACATTTCTGTTGGTGAATCTGGTTATTCCTGTATGTCTATTACTATCTACTCAACAAACGAGCTATTGATAAAAATAGAATATATATAACTATTATGTCAGTCAATTGGTTTAGATGGGAACCAGAAAGGGTGGGTAAGTATTAAATAATAATCAGTATATTTTAATTCACACTAACAATTTGAAATAAAAACTATTAATAATATATCAACACTTAAATATTTCTTATAATATACTTAACAGTCTTTTACTCGTTATAACTTTTTACTTACTAATAATCAATAGTTTTACAAATATCAAAGCAATTTTACAAATATAATTTTGTACTTATGAAATATAAATGTTAAATATTTGAGTTACATAAAAGTATAGCAGATTTTAGTAATAATCACAGTATTTGTAATTATAATCAGTGTATATACAGTGTTTTACTATAATATCTACGGTCACCGTAGCCTAGTTGGTAGTGCTCCTGCCTACGAAGCTGGTGGTCCTGGGTTCGAATCCCGGTAAGTGCAAATATTTGTGTGATGAGCACGAATATTTGTTTCTGAGTCATGGATGTTTTCTATGTAAGTATATAAGTATTTATCTATCTATATAAGTATGTATTTCGTCGCCTGGTACCCATAGTACAAGCTTTGCTTAGTTTGGGGCTAGGATGATCTGTGTGACATTGTCCCCAGATATTATTATTATATTATCTATAAACTAAATCTAATTTTTAATCAAAATCGTTATCACAGTTTTCTTTTTATATTTTTTATTTGGTATTTATTCGTAATTAGTGTTTTGATTTTACAAAGATACAAAATTAGACTCGCAATTTTTCAATACACAATGGTAAATTTATTTCCCCATCAAATAATTGTTGCAGGATATCGTCGATCCTATTGTGTAATTTAATAGGCTCAGGACTTTTTTTAGATATATATTGATTTTTTGTATGTAATGATAAATAATAATAAGAATCTTTCAAAATAGTATTTAAGAATACAATTAAATTTGGCTTTGGTTTGCACATTTTATTAAAACGCGAGTTCCAAGCTTCAATCGCATTGTTGGTTTTGTGAGGAATATTATAAAAAGACCATTTGTCGGAAAAATATGTTTCTTCTTTAAGCCAAGTATTGACAAAGTAATCATTAAATGCCGTTACTTTGTCCGTATTTTTATTTTCAGCTTGCACATATAACCACCCATCTATTTTATACTCTTGAGGCAAGTATGCTAAAGCCATACATCTTTTTACATGAATTTTATTAATAAATGACTTATCCATTGCTAACTGTTTAGCTTTCCTCCACAAGCATCTTTTAAAATGAAATAGACAACCTTGGATCCGTGCCTCTGGAAAGGCTTTTTCGATGGCCATCATTGCACTTTTTTCAAAATCTGTTGTAAAACATTTTGGGGAGAATTTATGCACGCACTTTATGCAGTTATGTTGTTACACTGTCAGTATTTTAGACACACTAAACCAAATGGTGGGACACACGCCGCACAATTTGCAAATGAGTGACAGAGACAGCAATATACTACTATCTTTTGTGTTCCTGTGTATTGTGTTTGTGTGTTTATTTGCTGTGCCTTTACGTTTATCGCTGAAGAACAAAAGTCATTGTGCATATTATCTAGTAGGTTACTTACTATTTTCGATTAACACAATATGTGCCTAAGTAAATCCTCTTTAAATTGCTGTGCCCGACTGTACTACTTATTTTCCTGAGGTATAATAGTATTCGGGCGAATCGTACCCTACTGAATTTTGCTTTACCTGATTCGCCCGCCATTAAATTTGATTCGGGCGAAACCGGCCCTAAAAAATATTCAAAATTGAAAGTAGTTCATTCGCCCGATTTGGGCGAACCAAATTCGGGCGAAACCGCTACTAAGCCCATAAGTCAAGGTTCTATGTTTAATCTGTGGTGAGAATATGATTCTACTGTCTTGCATTTAAATTTTATATAACTATGTTAAAAAGATAACCCTGAAATGCAGACAATAAGTTTATTCAATGGTCTTTTCATTAAAAACTTAAGACGAAACTAAAACTTGTCAACTTATTTAATAAAGTTACGAACTTTTAAGTAATGTCTTTTTTTATGTTTTAAAGACCATTTAAGTTTGGATAAACATTAAGCCATATTACTAGTTAAAACACTTTAAAATTGGAACTTCGAAATAATCCGCTCACTCTTTGAATTAAAAATACACCAAAGAACAATAAAATGAGGAATTTTTAACAGACTACAGAAAAGGAGGACATTTCAAATTCGAGAGTTTTCTAGTTTTCTTTTGTTTTGTATGTATATACTTATTTATTACCTGTCTCAACCTAGTATCACCATACATACATACATACATTAGTTATAGACATCACATTTTTTTAATCAGTTTAGTGGTTTACAACTAAATGCTGTTTTCTTAAATATTATTTAAAACTTTAATACAGCACATTTATTTTTCATTATTATATTACGTGATTTGGTTTCATTATATACTAGATGAAAATTTACTATTTTATTATTTCGCAAGTCCTAAATAGTTGATCATGATACTCGTATACAGTATACATATATATGTATATGTTACAAATATGTTTATGTATTTATTATTATTATTTGAATAAGCAGTACTGTCGTCCGTGTGATACAAGATGGGTTGCCAACTACAAAACAGCGCTCGGTGTAGCACATCCAGCTAATGCAAGAAACAATTGAACATTGCCTTGTCAAAAAATATGTGGAGCTTTTGTTTTTACGTCAATTTAGTTTCTTGAATGTTATGCGTTAATAAATAGATAGATTGTGTGTATTTGAAAGCAGCTGTAACTAAATTTTGGGCTGTGCGGTAGGTTTTGCGTTGCACTTTTGTCACGTTGAGGAGTGCATGCATGTGAATTAATTTGATTGAACGGACACCTTTTTATACTTCATTGTCACTCACTGTAATTTAGATGTGCAATGGCCCTCTTGCCTCGAAGAATGCTGCCACAACATCTTATCGTCTTGCACCGAACCCCTCCCCAATCCTATTCTATCGTCACCCTAATGGAATAAGAGGACTAAGTTGGGTTATGCGAGAATGTATTTCCGGTGTTTGGGCACATTGGTGTACTATGTATGTATATCCAGCGTATTTGGCTAGAATTTGTTGAGATTAGCCATCGAAGCTAGAAGATATACATCTTGTTATATAATTGTATCCACCGAAGCCACAATTCGGTTAGAAACACTATTTATAACAAGGAAAAAATTGTTTCACTATCGTTTTTAAGAACTCAAATGTATTTCCTACACTATAATTGTCGCAGTCGTCGCATGAAACGGATCCTACATAACCTTGTAGGCTTACTGAGATGATTTACACGGACCAATAGAAAACCCAGTAAATTTATAGCCGGATTAGATAACCAGGTGTAGCGAGAGCTTTTAGGCAAACTTGTAATAGAAGCTCCAAATAATTCTACATTTAGAAACATGGGTTTACCCATCTGCCTACGAGGGAGCTAACATACTTGCCAATTAAAACCATTAATTTAAAGTGATGTGGCCGCTTTTGTAAATTTATTGTAAAATTTACGAATAAAAATATCTGGGGAAATGAAATGTTAAAATTACTAATGAAAAGATAAAGTAAAGCCAGATTAATAATCTTTATTATAAACCATAGCTTATAGTAATCTAGTAACATAAATTAGGTTTCTTATCGCTACTGCGATTGCTAACAGAAAAATAGGTATAGAGAGGATATATGAAGAAAGATGGAATCTGGGTATATATGTAGGTGTAGTAACAAGTCAATTTATTGTAAGTGGTACTTATACTTAAAATAGCATAAATCAAATACATTTATAAGAAAATATAAATGCAACAGCGCTTATTAAAATGTAATCTTATCAGATAAATGTTTATCAAGAAATTATTTTGAAATGTAATCAACAATTGAGACAAGTTCAATGGTTGACTACATTTACGTTGTGGTTATGAGCATTGCATTCCACAGGCGTCAAACATGTACCGTAAAAGATTTGTCGTTATAAAGTGTAATGTAATGACTCTGTTTAAAGTTCTTTGTCCACCTCAAGAAGTATGTCATTGTTCTTTAAGTGCCAACAGTAAACATATATATATATATTATAATATAGGATAATGTATGTGTATTCCGGCGATGGCGAATAGGAAGTAACTTGAACTTATGGCGGTATTATCGATTACGACGGGTAGGTATAACGATCATAAAAATGTATTGTAGCCGCTCAAATTCGTCAAGTTATGCTTCAGTGAAATCAAGATAGCTGGGATTGACTTATACTCAAACCAGCTATCTTCAAGAATAGAAAGAAGAAAAGAGTCAAAGAGGGCAGTGGGTAGAAAGATAAGTAGAAAATGAAAAGATCCTGCAAAAACCTTAAAACTAACTTTTTGTAGCTGTAGACCCAATAATGACTTATTGTAAATGTGAATTCCTAAATTTTCACTTACTTACTTAAGGAAATAATAGTAGTAGATAGTAGTTGGAAGATACTGATGGAACTTTGGATCAGGTTATTTTTGAAATTATTCTGGGGCCACCAACAACTGTAACCTGCGTTATATCAGTATTGACGCAGTGTTACTAAGCTTGTTCATTTTACAGACGCCAGCACATCAAGCTACCCCAATCTGTCAAATTTCTTCTATAGATTCTCAACTTTATCACATAAGCATAAGGTTCACTTTCAATTGGGGAAAGTTGACATGTTGGGGTAGCTTGATGTGCTGTCTGTACTTAGATGTTACCAATGCATGTGTGGCGTAGTTTATGTGTCTTGCGAATACCTATACCTAATGCAAATATTAGGCATCCTCGCATTTAATTACTGAAGTTACTCTTTTTCGAAGCGGGTTATGCTTTTTTGGTAAGCTATTTACTGTTTATGCAGCAATAAGCATACTGCGCGCCTGATGGTAACTGGTCACCGTAGCCTATGGACGCTTGAAAATGTGATACGTCTCTCGCACATCGCCAACCATTTAGAAACTTAATCGTTTTTTAAAGCAAGTCGTGAAAATATAACTATGAGATATTACTTCCATGTGGTCTGTTAAACTGACAAAACACGATGAATGTATTTGAATAATGTGTATTTTTTCCATTCATAAGATAAGGCACCTGAATAATCCTAATATTGCGGTAAAAAAACTAACTGGAAAGCTTACGTAATATAAATTCAATTGTTTATTTAAAGGTTAGTCCAAACTGCTTACAGAATACACCGGTAGTCCAAACAAAACATTGTATTTGGAACAGGATACACTAAACAAAAAGGCACTCCGTATTGAAAAGTAATTTGTTCCATTGTAACAAGTGATTGAATAAGAAAATAATTTGTAACCAGAGACAATTTCAGTATCTTTTTAAGGTTAACCATTTTTACGTTTATATTTTTTACCAAATGAAAATGGCCTACGTTACATCTGACGGAGTTGAGTAAAAACAATACTCACTGAATTAGGAGGCTGCAAATATTGAGGTTTTCTTACCCTAAAATGATTGCAGCCTTAGGCCTTTAGGGTAATTGTAAATGGCGCAGTATTTACGGTGGTCGCTTCGCTAATACCTCTGCTTCGGTCGTGTTACGGGTTCAAATACCACATCGGACATGAATCAGACTCAAAGTAAGAACACTTTGAGCATGATTTGTGTCCGTGAATCTCGTGTTTTTAAAGTCTCCGCGTTTCAGTGTAATTCACTAGAGTAGTGTTGTCTTTAAAATTTTTATTATTAAAGCAAGATCTTTCACACTTTTAAATACATCTGAAATATCAACTTGTATTTAATTATTAATTTTATGAAGATTACTTGACATATATATATATGTATATTTGTAGAAAACCATCTCCTGCACCTAGTCTTACAGAAAAACGGAGATACACTTAAATATAAGAATAAATACACCTACACTGTAATATAATAATGTAATTTAACCAGTTTTATCTACTATATAAAAATAAGTCGGGTTTTCCTTCCTGACGCTATAACTCCAGAACGCACGAACCGATTTCCACGGTTTTGCATTCGTTGGAAAGGCCTCGGGCTCCGTGAGGTTTATAGCAAAGAAAATTTATAAAGTTTAACGCGGGTAACACCGCGGGGCACAGCTAGTTAATTATAAATTTTATGCTCAATATGTGATTAAAATTGAATTTTGCTATTTTGTAAATGTTACTAAATATAGTTAGATTCATACTAATCAAAAAGTCACATAGTATTTTTATGTTCTTCACCACATAAAATCTAGTTAACTAAACAATTTTTACGGTATATAAACAGTTTATAAACACATTTATTAGCTCAGTTTGAAACTAAACCTTAGGAAAAGGCTTTAGTAATGACTTTGGTTTCCACACAACTAAAATGAACACCCTCCACACACTCCTAGTTTTATTATTCATTTAGGCAAAACTGGAAAAAAATAGTTTAAATTGTTTCCATTCTACCGGATACTCAACGCGATTTCAATTAATGGCGGCGTTGGTACAGTAGAGAGATTTTCGCAAGCGATGTAATGAAAAGCGGTTGTATTCGTCAATTTATTTTATTATGTATGCACATTAGAATAGTCAGGGAAAATTTTGAACCATGACGAAAATTTTTTTACATTCTAGCATTTCTGTGGCCCACTACTGAGCAAAGGTTAGTCTTCCAGATTTCCCTGTCGAAAACGAGTTCAGGTCATCACACCATCTCCGTCGCCCATTTTGAGGAACCCAATTGGTTGTGATCTGCACTAATCTGTCTGGGTGCATACGTGAAGCATGTCCAGCTCAGTCCCACTACAGCCTGGCGGTTGTTTTGCCAAACAGTGCCACTTTGACTCACAGATGTTTAAACACTAATCATGAACTTTCCTTGCATTTGCATCATGTACCATTATTATTCAATTAACCTTCTGAATACCTGGTAAGTTGTTATGAAAGATTTTATTCGAGGCCCGCCATCTTTAGGCGCTATAAAGTACAATAAGTAATTTTGAATATCGTGATATTGGCGCTGCCCGTGGGCAGATATGTTTTATTATCGCAGCGTGGGCAGGCCCCCTTCAAGATCTTGTGAGAGTCGCTGGATGCGCATAGCGCAAAACCGGCAATTGTGGAAATCTTTGGGGGAGGCCTTTGTCCAGCTGTGGGCCTATTTCGGCTGATGTGATGATGATGATGATGACAGCCAGAAAACAGCTGTGATAGCCTGACAAGCCACACTACTAAGTAAATTCGTATTACAGTTCGAACCGGGTTGTTCTTATAGTAGTTATATTATATTACCTTCAATTATATTATTTTTATTTATTATATTATATTATTTTTATTATTATTATTGCTGTGTGGTGAATATCATCACCCCATCTCATCCCGTGGGGGGCGTAGAAGTCGACCCGAGGGAATATCTACCAGAGGATGGAATAGAATAGAATAGAATAGAATAGAATATAGTTTATTTGTAAGAATATAGTACAATAAAGGAATAAACCTAGGTGTTACAATGCAAAAGTCTCATATATTCTACCATTTCTGGTGTACAAATATTATCTTATAACTAAAAAATCTATGAACAATTTAAAATTACTTATCATCTAAATACTCTTTTGTAGAATAATAACATTTATTAATTAAAAATTCAAATAATTTGCGTTTAAACATATTTAAATTAAGGCTTTTCAAATAATTTGGCAATTTATTGTAAATTCGAATGGCCATACAATAACAGTTCCTACTATACATCGAAGTACGTTGACAGGGGATTTGAAGTTTGTTGGGGAATCTAGTATTCCTATCATTTACATTTAATTGTTTTTCAAATAAATTTGGATATTTGTAGACAAAAAAGCAAATTTCATATATGTACAAACTAGGTAGTGGTAAAATTCGGTGTTTCTTAAATAAGGGTACACAGCTGTCCAAAAAATCGGCACCAACAATGGCCCTAACACATTTTTTTTGTGCTCTGAAAGCTCTTATAAGATCTACTGAGTTACCCCATATGACTATTCCGTAACGCAAAACTGCAGAAACATATCCATGATATGCGCTTAGGGTAGCGTTGGCTGTTGTTACTTGTCGCAACCTATTCAATACGTATACGTAACTGTCTAACTTGGAACATATTTTATCAATGTGTGGCTTCCAACTACAGTATTTATCCATGACTAGACCTAAGAACGTAGTTATTTCTACTTTTTCCACAACTTCATTGTTTTGAGTTATGTTTAGGGGTAATATGTTACTGTTATATGTCTGGAACTGGATCAGTTTAGTTTTATTAACATTGATATTTAAGTTATTACTTTCTAGCCATTTTGAGATTCTGTTTAATGTATTATTTACTTCTCTTTCGTAGGTATTTTTGTTCTTGCAATGAATTAATAGGGTTGTATCGTCTGCATATAATACACATTTATAGATGGTGGCTTCAGGAAGGTCGTTTATATAAAGCAAGAATAATAATGGCCCAAGGATGCTACCCTGGGGTACTCCATATTCGTTTAAAATATATTGCGATCTCTCTGCGGATTTAAACCGTCCTGCAGAGCTCGATATTTCCACACATTGATATCGCGAAGTTAAATAACTTCTTATCCAATTTAACGCATTTCCTCGGATACCGTATTTTTCTAGTTTTTGAAGAAGCAAGCTGTGTGACACAAAGTCAAATGCTTTTGACATATCAAGAAAAATAGATGCTATAGGTATTTTCTTATCTAAAGACTCACATATAGTTTTTAGTAAAGTAAAACATGCAGATGTAGTAGAGTAATTTTTCCTAAATCCAAATTGTTCTGGTCTCAAGATGTTGTGTTTTGCTAGGAATTTATAAAGTACACAATAAAATGCTTTTTCAAATATCTTTGATATAGTAGGAATAAGCGTAACTGGTCGGTAATTAGTCATATCAGTTTTATCGCCTTTTTTATAAAGTGGTTTAACAATAGAGTATTTTAAACGTGTTGGAAAATTACCATGAAAGAATGATAGATTTATCAAATGGCTCATAGGTGCTGATATATGTTTTATTGATTTTTTAAGTATATCAGTGCTTATACCATCGTAGCCCGTGGCGTTAGTTTTATTAAGTGAATTTGTAATTTTATTAATATCGTTATCATCTACTGGAGCTAAAAAAATTGTTTGCGGATTGTTCGAAATATTTAATGAGTTAGAATAATCAACTACCAATGGTTTATCCCGTTTTGTCAAATTGATGAAATAGTTATTAAAGTTTTCGGCTATATCTTTTCCATCTGAAATATTTTTGTCTTCCTTTATTATTAATTTAATATCCGGTGCGTTACTTTCAGAGTCAAAATTATTTTTTATGATTTTCCATGATGCCTTACAGGTATTTTTAGACAAAGCTAGGTACTTAGTATTATGTATCTTATGAGCTGCTAGCGTACAGTTTTTCAATATGGTTTTGTATATATTGTATCCTTTAAGGTGTTGAGTTTTGTTCGTGGGTGACAATAGATATTTAAGGTACAATGTCCTTTTATTTTTACATGACCTTTTTAAGCCTTTCGTAATCCATTTCATTCGAATAGGTTTATTTGTTATTTTGACATTTAATGTAGGGAAGCATAAGTTGTAAAATAGCGTTATTGTATCATGAAAGATATTGAAAGCTTCATCGACATCTGAGCATTGATAAACTTCATTAAAAGATAGGGCGGACATACATGACAGAAATTTGTCAATGTTTTCATTGCTGTAGTCTCTACGTTTTTCGAACCAAACATTTCTCTTTATTGACCGAATGTAACTAATACTCTCAAATGAAATGCTCTGTCCCGTTTCGTGATCTGATAAAGCTAAGTAATGTGATTTTGGTGTGACTTTCTGCAGATTACTCACAATGAGGTCTAGACAAGCTCCTTTTCTTGTAGGTGTAATAATGTGATTAGTTAAATTATAATTTTGCAGTATAGAGTTTAATTCTTTGGTTAAGCTATTAGTTCTTATTATGTCTATGTTCCAATCCCCACAAATCACTATCTTCCTTTTACTGTCTTTCCTAGTCAGTTTTTTTTAAAGTTCTTGAAGGTATTGAAAGAATTGCGATGCATTCGTATTTGGTATCCTATAGATGCAAACAATAATAAGTTTAAGTGATTCTATTTCTGTAGCACAAAATTCAAAGTGAAATGCTTTAGGTTCTATAAGATTTTTTAATGGCTTGCAATCCAAGTTGTTCTTAACAAGAATGCAGGAGCCTCCTCTGTGTTGATCAACTCTACAGTATGATGCCGCTAACTTATAATTTGAGATCGCAAGATTTTTTTCAGTTCCACGTTTAATAAAAGTTTCTGTAAGACATATTATGTCTAGTTGACCAAGTTCTTTTTCTAAGTCGTTAATTGTTATTTCAAAAAGATCTTTTTTATTTAAAATTCCTGCTATATTTTGATGTAGGAGAGTATACGATTGGTATTTATTCTCGAAAAAAGGTGTTTTCTCCCTGTACAGATTCAATATTTCTATTTTTTTTTATTATTATAATTGTGGCAAATATTTATTTGATTTTCACGCTTTTCATTTATATGTAAATATATATTTAGAATTATATTTTTCATCCCATTATTATTTAATAATCCTTTATATTTTGAGAACATTTTGTAGTCGCAAGTTAAATGCAGGTTCGAATCGATTAATGTAGCGTATCGAGAAATTTCTCTATCTGTATAGATCATATTGTTAAACGCTTCAACCCTTGAATTATACATCACGGAATAGTCATGTAAACGGTAGGTTGGTAAACACAGAATAATATTAGTGTGAGTATGTATTTTTAAAGTTTCTTTTATATTATAAATCAAGACATTATAGTTTTTAGTTCTTGTAAAGTCATCTTCGCCTATTAAAATGATACAATAATCTCTCTGAGAGAAATCAGCAATTTTTTTATCTAAATTTTCTAATAATTTTAACGTATCGCAATTTGGAGTAAGATAGTGACATATTTGACGGTTTTGAAAGGTACTTTCAGCTATTTGTAGGATTTTATTATATTTATTACTGCTAATTATACATAGTTTTCCAAGTCGCCTCCCCTCTTGCTTGTTGTAGGTGAGTGGTTCCTTGTATGAAGTTGGTGAGATTAGTTCTTCGCATTTAGGAGATTGCGTCTTAGTATTATTATTGTGATTATTTTCACGCTTTCGGATAGTAGCTACACTAGCTACTGAAGTTTTCTCAGAGAGAGACTTCTTCTCAGTGTTAGAAATTTTGTTGTCTAGTTCGATAGTGGTCCTTCTGAGTTGTTCCTGCTTGCAGTTCAATTCTTCAATAGTATTTTTTAGTTGTATGTTTTCTGACGATAGTATTTTTATGTTTTCCTGCGCTCCTAACAATTCTCGTTTAAGTATCTCGATCTCGATTTTGTACATACTTAGTTGTGTGTCGCCCTCGTCATCGGTCAAGTACGGCAAGCTACTTGTGCTGCCATCTAGAGTCCTATTCATCTCAAACTCAGTATCGTCAATTTTACAATTATTTAATGTTTCTGACGACTTCGATCGTATATTTTGTTCCTTTTTGCGAAATGTTATATTATTAAAGAATTCCATTTTTATTCCCAAAAAGACATCGAGTACGAAGCTTGGGTTTGAACCGTCGGCCTCTTACGGATATAGCAGGCTCCTTAACCTTTCGGCTACGGATACATTGAAAATGTAAGTGAAAATAAGAGTATACTTCTAAGTATTATTCAACATAAAATGACGTCATTGTGTACGTCGGTTATTTATTTTTAAATCACCGTCCAATTTCAAAATAAAATTTTATATTCAGTTATTTTGTTGCACTTATCACTGTAGGAACAGCTTGGTTATTGTTTCTCGGTTTATATTCTGTATTAATTATTGACTTGTTGGCAATAATAGAGGTTGTGGTTATCACTACACTGAATATTGTTATATAGGGAACTTTTTGCTAGTGAACTGTACCGTTTTGTTTTTTCACTTATTAAATCTTTATTATTCACCGTTGGAAACCTTTGCGAACACTGTCACTTATGTATTATAGGTCGCCGATACTATTTAGGATGTTTTTACCGCACTTAATACTGTATTTCTATTTTTAAAAGATTATTTTTCACGCAGCCGATATTATGCGTGGCACTAGCTAGACTCCAGCAGCAGCAGCTTCCTTCTGAGTACTATGACCATCTTACTGCGATCGCCAACCCGCCTGCCCAGCGTGGCGATTATGGCATATCCCCCCAAGACGATTCTTGAGGGAGGCTTGTCCAGCAGTGGACTTATTTAGCTGTAATGATGATCTTCAATTAAATTATACTTGGTTAATTTCATACCATACTAAATTAATTCCTAAACAAAACAGATGCGTGTAGCGTAAGACCGACAATTGTGGAGATCTTTGAGGAGGTCTAAGTTCTGCAAAAAAAATATCATCTAGTTCTTGATAATCCTAAGTCTTATAAAAGGTTATAGAGGGGTTTGGCTGGTGTAACTACCCTTCGCATCCACTTCCAAGGCATATTAATGAACCAGAAACCCGTTTCTGGTTAATTCATTTTATAAGCCGCCGATGCCGACCCCGACGACGACGCCGACACTGAAGCCGACGCCGTAGCTTAACGCAGAGCGCCTACCCCGGGTTGATAGATGGTGCAGGTTCGAGACCCGCCGAACAATTAAATTTATGATTTCCCATTTTTGAGATTAGATTAACGTTTTGCATTGCAAATAATGCTATAAAATTCAAAATTAATAATTTGGAAGGTATTATCCATATGATATGATCTTTCACATGCAACTGCGAACATATCAGTCGGCCATGTTTCTAGAAAACAAAGCCGATAGATAATACCTACATCCTCCGGATGGGTTTTAGCAAGGGAATCCTAAATATGATCTGCCAGCGTGTATCGTTCGTAGCTTAACGCAGAGCGCCTACCCTGGTTTGGTAGATGGCGCAGGTTCGAGACCCGCCGGATGATTAAATTTATGATTTCCCATTTTTGAGATTAAGTATTAGGTTATAGATGTACCTGATATTATGTTATTATTATTATTGTAATATAGACTCAATGATCTCACAATTAAACTGCGTAAGCAGTTTTGTGGGGCTATGTAATTAGTTTTAAGACATTTAAGAAAAATAAAGCAAAACCAAGCAACCAAATAAATATCACTCTAAACATTATGGTGACACGGCTTACTATATATTTTAAAATACTTTTACAGCTTTTACACCACGCCTACATTACGTAATTGTACTTAACATAATTAGTCCAAACGTCGTAATTAATTAAATCCAATACAAGGACGTGAGTATTTTAACGCCTACACAAACGTACAATATACCTAATTATTGCGTAATAGAACTATCTGCAGACATTTTAGGTTAATCGGTAAGTAGGTTAGGTTATAATTATATGGCCGTAATTGCGATTAGAGTAGCCTTTTTTTGATAAGGCAGGGGGAATGCCTACATATGCCACCCGATAACAGTGTATGGTAAAGGGTATGTTGGACTCGTACCGTTTAAACCAAACCTGCCGTGGAATACTTCTAGCGCCTGATGCAGCCGCTCCGGGAACGCGGGTATGCTGCTCCGGTGCCCTCCTTTTGTGCCATGTAATAGGTGGTCGGGACACGTACCCTGAGAGGGCACTAGTTTGCCCTCCCGAATTGCCGACTCCTGCCAGTCCGGCACAGCGACTACGCCACAAAACAGATCTCAGTGGCGGCAGTAGAGAGTACTTTATTTGCTATGCTTCTGATACTAGTCCAACAACATTCTTGTTTTTAATTTGAATGCTTGTCAATATTGTTATTCCGAATAATAAAAACACTCGGTTCAAAAATGTAGCTTTTAAGCCGGAGTATGACATTTAACGAAAAGTCTTTTTTTTTCGTGTTTATTTTATTTAAATAAATATTATACAAAAAGACTTTGCGTTTAGAACTATTTCGGATGCATTCCTTATCGATTAAAATGATCAAAACTACAAACAACGGAGAAATCGCATAACATACATAAAAAAGCAAGCGAAAACATAACAATTTCTTTAATTTTCTTTTTATAATCGGTAAGAAAATAAACAACCGAATTATTTCAATGTCAGTCGAAAGATGCTGGACAAAGGCCTCCGACCTTGCCTCTTTTTCATTAAAACATCAAAATATATCAATCTCTAAAGCTTACCCTGTCGTTTAAAAATATCTTAATCAATTCATAATAACTGGCAAAGCAAAGCAATTTATGGTATACCATATATTTTGCCGTTCCGATTAATTTAGGCATAATGTTTGAGGTATAAATGAAATTAATTAATGTACCTATTATTAATTATATAGAAACTAATTAATACATCTAGCGGTTGAGGTTCTTGCAGTTGGGTACACCTATAATTTTCATATTCGAAATGTTGAAATTAAATCTAATGATTTTGCTAAGCTACAGTCTTTACTATCATTATGTGTATGTATGTAACTTTTCAATTCTTCGTCCTCATTATTTATTTTTACCAAGAAGCTGTTTGTAAATACTTATGTTTCCTCTTGGATAGAACCATTATTTTAATATAAAAGGTCAAAAGGTCGGGTTAATCACTTGGTAAAGGCCGCGCTTTTGACCTTCTCTATGATAAATTATGACATTGTACTCGATGTTCATTTCATGCAATAAAATCTACATATTTAATATGTTTACGACTGCACGTGTTGGTTAACAAATTTGCCTCGCTCCTCAACACAATTATGTTGAGGAGCGAGGCAAGTTTTATTTGATACCCGCATAGTACAACTCTTTCACTGGCTATTGTACTGCTTTGTTTTCGTGAATTACATAATAATATTTGAAAAGTCATCCGATTACATGGCTTTATTTGGCTAATGCCTAAGTTGTCTTAAAAGTCATAAACTATTTCAGATGGATTTAGTATCAGTTTATTATTATTTTCTGTATCACACTAGCAGCTACATCAAATAGCTTGGAGATGTTTTCTTTGTCCAATCTGTTCTTGAAGGAGTTTAATGTTGTGGCCATGACAACTCCTTCTGGTAGTTTATTCTATGCTTTTACATCTCTGTTAGGCAAGAAATGCTTCAATAGTTTCGTTTTAGATTTATTATTATTAGAATTATCTCGTAGAGTAATTATCAAGTATATATTTAATTTATTTAGACCACTTTCAGAATTATTAGTATAGGCCAGGCATATTTTCTAATAATGTAATTACCTCGTCTATGGAATTTACAATAGGCTATTGGTATATAATTAAATCAACTATTGGTACATATATAAAACATCTAAGTGAATCATTCATCGATGCGCTCAATACAGCTAGTTTTATTACCAAGTGTACTTTTAGAAGTCTTCCTGTACGCATTAGCAAATGAGAATGAGTAAAAGATTGATTAGGCTCGTTAACGGTAAATGGGAAGATTAAATTGGATGATCAGAGTAAGTAGAAAACTGATAGCCTTTTTATGATACGTAGCGTTAGGTATAGTAACTGAACATCAACATCTCAACGTTCGTAATGAGATATTATACATATATTATGAAAATAGGGCTGTTATTTGTTTGAAGGCTCTGTCTATGGTTTGTGGTGTAATGTCTGCGAATATTGTGTCTATGTGTTTTGGGTATTGCAGCACCTAAATAAATGTACCAATTCCCATATTATCTGACATGAAATAGGGCAGTTATAAGTTTGTAAGCTTTGTCTATTGTTTGTATTACCTAGTGTCAGCAAATATGTCTGAATAGGTATGTTTGAAGGCTCTGTTTATGGTTTGTGGTGTAATGTCTGCGAATGTGTCTGTGTGGATTCGGTATCGCAGCACCTATTTAAACGTACCAGTTCCCATATCTGACATGAAATAGGGCAGTTATAAGTTTGTAAGCTTTGTCTATTGTTTGTATTAGTGTCTGCAAATATATCTGAATGGGTATGTTTGAAGGCTCTGTTTATGGTTTGTGGTGTAATGTCTGCGAATGTGTCTATGTGGATTTCGTATCATCATCATCATCATATCAGCCGAAAGACGTCCACTGCTGGACAAAGGCCTCCCCCAAAGCTCTCCACAATTGCCGGTCTTGTGCTATTCGCATCCAGCAGTTTCCAGCGGCCCGCACAAGATCATCGGTCCATCTTGTAGAGGGCCTGCCCACGCTGCGTCTTCCGGTTCGTGGTCGCCACTCGAGAACCTTTCTGCCCCAACGGCCGTCGGCTCTACGAGCTATGTGCCCTGCCCACTGCCACTTCAGCTTGGCAATTCTTCGGGCTATGTCGGTGACTTTGGTTCGCCTGCGGATTTCGACATTTCTGATCCGATCCCGCGGGGAAACTCCGAGCATAGCTCGGAAATAAATGTACCAGTTCCCATGTCTGACATTTTATCTATTGTTTGTATTAGTGTCTGCGAACATACTAAATCCTTCCTTTAATCGACTTTTATGAGCACTTGTGACGTCATGAATGGTCCGGAATCGATTTTCACCGTTGAAGCCGACTGAACGAATAGTTCAGTAATTTTTAACCTTCATCTATTTTAACGCCGAAGAAGATCACGATGACCCCCTGAATGGGAATTGGCCTCATTATTTGTGGTTGAATACGTTGCTGCTAGACCAACAAGGCGAGGTGAGGACCTAACATAGTGAATTATTGCAACGGGTAACTGACGTAATTAGTTGTCTGTTGGATTTGGCCAACAGTTGCGACCTCTTGAGGAGATCATCTCCAGGGCGAATGCGACACGCATGACATCACGTCTCGTTTTGCACTGAATGAAACTGTTGGCTGAACTTATATAAATGAGTGAGTTACCCTTTACAATTTATCACAAAGGCAGTTTTACTTACATTGCGTTTATAGAAACTACGATATGTGTATGTATGCCGTTATATTACTTTATTTGGTGAATCCAACATAAGTGACTGAGTTGCCCGTTACAATTATTTACTTATATTGCGTATATAGACACTACAATATATGGGTGAATTTCAACAATAGATTTTTATGTTTCATTTCGGTGGGATTTTTTTATTTGAATGCTATCTATATATGTATATATCTTAAACACAAATATTACACAACAAATACACCAGAATAATCTAATCTACACTCTAGGTAAAAGTACATTACGAAACGATGACTTTGTATTTGACTCAAGGATCTCTAAAAAATAATGTTCTTATCATTTCGGAGATACATTTCATTCCGGTGGACTATAATTGATATAACAGTCCACCGAATCCACTGAAATGATAACACTGAGATGATAAAATATAGGTTAAATCTACCTTTATATCCGAAATAAAATTATTAAAAAAATATGAACACTACTCAAACAAAGCAGTACTTACAGTACGATATATGTATACTTCCTTATTTCTAACGACTTAGGCTGCCCTTAATTACCACAACCATAAACATCAGTATTTTCGTACTAACACAGTGGTTTTCAGGCAATTTCTACTTCAGAAGTTATTTCACAAAGTTTTAACAACATATGAGTAACTAATATCTTAAATTTTAGCTTTATGGTTTTGACAAGCTATCAAACATTTGGAAGCATATTAAATTAATCTTAAAAGTGTATCATTTTTGGACACGATTTTTAGATAGTAGACTTTGTAACAAGTACTGATCAATTGATAAAATAAAGTTTATTTCGTTAGATTTTGTAATAATGTAAGTGACTTGTAGAAGTTGGGACTAGTCCCTATTAGAAATCATTCGAGAACTGGCAACTACTAAAGCATGGATTCCGATGGATTTAAGTATTTTACTACCTTTAAGGCTAATAAATTAACTGTAATGAAATAATGAAATTTATTCAGCACACGAGTATTTAAATATAGTTGAATACAGTATTAAAGTAACAAAAATATTTTGAACTAGTCCGTCCGTACGGTCTGTTTCGTCACATATATTTTTTTTAAATCATCTCTACATTCCGATATTTGTTGTGATTTCATAAAGTTCCATAAAATTAACATATTGTTGGTTTGTGTATTGTATACGGTGTCGGTATTTCTTTAGTTGAGAAAAGCGCTCAAATAACGATCCCTGAGTCTTTGATGGTTTTAAGACTTATACTTTTAATTCCTTTAATACTAATGGTCAAAGTAATAGATTCTTTTCACTTAATATTTTTTAATCGTTATATTTTTATCCTTCCGTTTTGTGCTTGACACGACAGCTAGTGAGAAACAATGCAAAAAGTAGCAATCCTTTATTTAATCAGATCATCTAAAAAAAATATATATAAATTTAATTATATAAATGCGTTGAAGTAATTATACGCATTCTTAAGCAATTTTATCATGAATATAGTCTGGAAATTTGTAATATGCCTTGCTAGCTGTGTTAAACTTTATAAATATGTTTGAATATAGGGCGTCAGCTAAGCCAAATTTTATTGAAATCACTCCAGCCGTTAAGACTTGAAGAAGTAACAAACATAAACACTCACCAACTCACAAACTTTCCCCTTTATAATATTAGTGTGATTACACAATTTGGTTATGATTTTTGTTTTAATTTTTTCTATTGTCAGTAGTCTGATGTCATTGGGAAGTCTGTTGAAGAAGCGTTTACACTGCCCATAAAATAGTTACAGTATTTAGAGTTCGAGTATTTACTTTATGAATTTCACAGCGTCTGTTCCCCTATTAAATCTGAATCATAATGATTAATTATGATTGCATTCTTTACCGCAACATAACCATAGCACCATTTACAGCGTATTCTTTTAAATTACGCTTCTTAATCATGATATAAAGAACGAACCACATCGTGTCTTTCCTCACAAAAAGGCTAAAACTAACAATTCAATTATATATTATATTTGCTTTATACTCGTAGTTTCTTACTGACCTTGTTCATACTTTCTCCAATGTTTTGTTTCTCCTTCTTATCGATTTTCTCTTCAATCATTAAGAACGTTTTCACACGTACTTTATTAAATAGGTATACGGGAAAAAAACAATTTTGCCATGAAACATGACACATATACTGACGGGTCTGTTGGCGTAGTTGGTAGATACGCTGCCTTTCATGCCGCAGGTCGTGGGTTCGATTCCCACCCGTGACAAATATTTGTGTGCATGAACAGGTCTGTTTGTTTTGAGTCTGGGTGTAAATTATCTATACAAGTATGTATTTACAAAAGAAAAATAGTATATGTAATATATCAGTTATCTGGTTTCCATAGTACAAGCTCTGCTTAGTTTGGGATCAGATGGCCATGTGTGAATAATGTCCAAAGATATTATTATTATTATATGTTAGCAAATGGATTTTCGCCAGTGAAAATCAGGAGTTTTAACTGAATGAAATGTTATAAGTATTCTTTAAATTCATCGAATTATATAAGTCTTATGTGAACAAGAGCATCAAAACGACCAGAAAAGTTTTAATTTAGTCGGCGCAAGCATATGAAAACCGATTTGTTTCTCTGTTTGTTTTTATGTTTATTGTGATATAATAACAAGTTTGAACAATTTTGATTTTTAGTACACATACCTATATAGAAGTTATTTATATGATTATTTCATTATATTTTTTAGATTTGTGTGAAAGGCATATGAAGAAAAAAAGTCATTTTGGAGGTTACCTTTTACATTCAAACTTGTAAATTAATATATGTGCAATATTTTTTTTAGGGTTTAAAAGATTAAGTTCACTTTAAATCGATTAAGATAATTATAGTACAATAGTTGCATTGAAACGATATATTAACGTTACGTTATGCCTTATTTGAAGTTGGATATTTTCTATTTCGAGCTTGTATTGCTTTAAATTTTTCAAAATTACTTACTTAATTTGTATGATTCCAATAAAATAAGTTTAATATCTTTAATTTTGTCTTTTACCGAATCAGATTTGCCATTTTTTTCCCTATTAAACTTTACAAAGTTGTTTGGACTTCGAAAAATAAGGTCGCTGAAAGACATTAAGCTTCCCCAATAACCATTTTTATATAAAAGTTATTGCAATAAATCATAAAGTTATTCAACAGAGTTCGAGATAGGCACTCAAACTTAGTTTAATAGTATTCACTGCAAGTTGCTAAGTTAGTTCAGAGTTTGAGATAAGCGCGTAACTACACTAAGGTAGAAGGATAGGGTAAGGTATAGAGAGCTAACTTTACAATCACATTGAAAGCCACGCGTTTAAAGTTCTTGTCGCATGAGTCATAATATGTGCACATAATAATATACATATATTATTATGTGAGTGTTATCTTGAACTTTGGGGCCAAATAATTAACTAAATACCCCTATAAATTTATATTACCCCTATAAATTCACATTGGCTGTTATAAACCAATTAAAAGTTGGTTCAATGGTTTTTAATAAAATGTATGTATGTTATTATTTTAACCCCCGACGCAAAAAGAGGGATGTTATAAGTTTGATGACGATGTTTGTCTGTATATGTGTGTGTCTATCTGTGACATCGTAGCTATCAAACGGATAAACCGATTTCGACGCGGATTGCATTTGAAAGTCCGTTTCATTGCGGTGATTGTTAGCTATATATGGTTCGTATCGGTTGAGGAGTTTAAGAGTATCAGTTCCTTTCCAAAATGATGTATTTATAGCTGGAATCGGCGGTATTCTAACGGTTAGGTTATTAAAATACATTTTCCGCACTTGGCAAATGAATCCCTATGTCACGGGGTACCTAACTTACAAAGCAAACCCAGACTCAGAACAACTACTTGTGGGTCACATAAATAGTTTTCCTTTGTGGAAATCGAACCCAGAATACTATTTTAAGCGCTGCGCTGCAACCCCGAGGGAGATGACATAATTTTCGGTTATGAGGATGATTGTCCCGACCGTGGTCGTGCGGGAAAACCATTGTGTCACAGAAAAACTACGGCACAGTGTTGCATAAAAGAGAGGCACGGGTATGTTAAATAAGAAATACCAATGCACTTCCCATATATGCCAAAGGGAGAACCACGGAGTTTTAGATGTAACAACAGCTCGTTATTATCCCAAAGACCTTCATAACTGTGTTTACAATTATGAGGTCTTCGGTTTTGAATCCCGTCACAAATCTATTGCACAACTTATCCATTATATTACATCGAATGTTGCCGCTTTAAATATAATGGCAGTAAACTAGGCAAAAGAGGTATGCAAAGATCATGACAAATCGTTGTTACTGATTAAACCGCAGGGAAATAGGCTATGTTGATGATTATGGGTGTGCCGGGAGTCTATGTTACACTATGTTGCTGATTTTGGAACTAAAATAAAAATGTGTTTTGCTCACATTCAACCTATCCAAAGTCCCTAAGTTACGTCCACTATTTACACCTTAAATACTGTATTCAGTGACATAGAGGTATACAATTATACATATACAAATTCTATTCATTTTAGAAAATCTCATTAAAACCAAAAACAATTTAAGCCCACATGCAATAAAATATGTCTACAGGATTTGAATTATTGAATCATTTTCTTTCCTTGTTAGAAGACAGCTACGTAATTGGAAGATTTTCACTTGATTTATAATTATCTTAAATTAAAGCATGGGCCTTGTTTAGAAACCTTTTCTAGATTATTTCACTTTGACGTGTATAATATATACTTGAGGTATAAAAATATACATAGTGCTCCATTCACACGATATGTATTTTCTAATTCAATTTAAAACTCAAATCCTTGACGAAATACACACTTACGTCATTAATTCTGTGCTCGAATTAAATTTGATGTGTCACAGAGCGCTGTATAACGATGATCTTAGCTATTGGCATGGCGCAGTGGCTTGGAGCATTAACGGACCTAGAGCTAAGCTTACGTTTGCTCTTCCAACGTTTCTAGCGGGGTGGAATCGTGCGTTGGTGTGTAGGTGCCGAAGCTCGACCAAGCATCATTACTAGAACCGCACGATATAACAACACAAAAAAATACACTTTGCGCTCTAAATATTCGAACCCAGTTGGGTTCAATAATTTGGACGGGAAGGTTAAAAAGAAGAAAGGTTAAAGAATAAAATATAAGGTAAAACAAAAACACGACTACGTAAAAAAATTGTGAAAAGCTTTTAAAGATGGTCATTTTTAGAAGTGAGAAATTTTCGATTATCTGGGGCAATGTTTTCAATTTACGGTTTTGATTCCAGATTATTGGTAAGAAATCTCTTATCCTACTAGTCAACAAGGTGACTCACTCAGCGGGACAATTTTTATATGACTGTGGATCCTATCATTGTGAGCCTACATTTTAAATTGGGCATGTGGTATTTCGAGCTTCTGGCGAATCGCAATATCTCAATCATTCTCATTTTATGTAAAGTTTCTACATTCATAGACTCACTCATGTTTCCCAGAGAGTTAAACAGGAAAAACGGATTTCCATTTATGACGATAGGTATATAGTTTCTATTACGCATCAATTTCGATAACCGAAGGCTTAAATTAGTTAATTGTTGAAGTTTGTGAAATAGTTCACCATTACTGTGGTAAACACCCTTAACGGCCCAAATAGTTCATGAGATAGTTACCACTTTGAAATCTCACTAGTCCATTACCACGTTCAATTAAACTAAAACCAAGACCGAAATGTGTAATAAAAACTTACGACGGATTATGGCATATCCATCCATTCCTTGAGAATAGTGTCCAGCAGTGGACGTACTTTGGCTTACAAGATAACGGAGCAGAACTTGGAACTAATGAAAGTACAATTTCCTGATACAACATTTTTATAATGTGATACTTTATTTTTAAAATTGCTCAAGTAGTTTTATTCATAGTCAGGTCAAAGATATTTTGGACGCTCAAAACTATTTTATATGAAAAACTCAAGGGTTTTTCTGTTAAGAATATTTCATCAATTATTACTAAATTCACCCCACACCTACCTACTATGTTCGTTTGCTGTGTTGCATTAGGTGTATTACCTGGCTAGATAAGGTATAGTAAATGCACCGATTGTGTATGCTCAAAACTAATACAGCTCTGATGCATAAAAGCATATATTATCATATGGCTCCAAAAATATATAATAAACTGCCCAAAATTCTAAAAGGTATGGACGACTTATCAACTTTTAAAAAAGAGCTTAAGATCTTGTTGATCAATAAATGATATTATAATGTATTAGACTATTTAAATGGTAAATTTTAAATTTTAATTATGAAAATTACATTATGAAAACTGACAATATTTTTTTACTCTTACTCTCTCTATTCTCACTATGCATTGACCTTATTTTTTCAATCCCATTATACTTATTTGACATTATTTTGCTACTTTGGATATAATTTTGTTACTTTTGCCATTATTTTACTGTTTAATTTAATGAATTGTTATTTAAATGCAATGCAATGCGTGGTTATAATGTATATACTGATTCTTGAATACTATTTAAGATGATGTAAAAATAAAAAATACTGTTCGCATGCCTTATTTTAGGTAGAATATAGAGCACTATACCAACACTGTAACAACTTGTACTTTTAACCTGTATTCTGTGAATAAAGATTATTACGTTACACGAACACGTTTCCGACACTTCATACTTTAAACGTAACATTTGATACGTTTTAAATTTGGTTTTTTTTTAAATTTAGTTGTTTTAAATAGCTTTATAAAAGAGAGCCAACATTACCACTACAACTTTTGTGAGATTTGTTACTATTTTCCATAAACAAACTCAAACTATTAATAAGTATGTATATACTTTCTCGTTTTGCGTGGGGTTATTAAAAGAGTAACATGAAGAAAATTCGAATATGGAATTTCTTTTTTCTTTTCTTTTTATAGTTTGTTTTTTAAATGGCTTTTTATACTTTACTTTCTCTGCTCCTGAAAATCTATTTATTGAGTCACAGTTATTTGGTATTTTGTTGCTTGCTTGCTTATCGTATGGGTAGTGGTAACCCTAGTGTCAGAGTTGATCAAGCCGCCCGGTAGGCCTCTGACATGGCTTAACGACTGTTTTCACAATGACTACAACCGGGACCGACAGCTTAACGTACCCTCCGAAGCACGGAGACGCTCAGAAATCAAACCACTTTGGTGGTCACCCATCTATGGACTGACCGCGAGCCTAGTTGCTTTACCTCGCCGATCGCTTACGGATTGGTGAGAGCATCTAGCTATGAGCGCCTCCATTAGGTATTTTGTTTAAACCTTGGTTTACATTATTGGAGTTTTAGTATAGATCCCTAACTTTTTGAAAATTTAATTAATTTATAATTATTTATAGGCTATATTCACCGGAGATACTGTAGCTTCCCAACTGTGAAAGAATTTTTCAAATCGGTCCAGTAATTTCGGAGCCTATTCAATGCAAACAAACAAAAAAATCTTTCCTCTTTATAATATAATTATAATGTAGTGTAGATAATGAACACATGATGAGAAACTATTCATGGTGTTAGAGTAAACATTGTGTGTATTGAAAATCACGTTTCTTTACACATTTACTAGAAACTACAATGAAAACTTTGAGTTAGAATTGAAATTTACCCGTTTGGTGAAAGTTGAACACTGAAAGTTAATGGTTAAAGTTTCTTTATGTAAACAATGAAACTATGAAGATAGCAGTGTGAAACAATGTTCATTAAATCGTTAAGTGAGAATAAAAACGTGTAATACACATATTATTAATAAATAATTTTTTGTTTATGTGTATGTTAAGTTGACTTTGTGTAATTTAACGCATTTATAAGACAAAAAATTTCAAATAAAAAATCATAGTCGCTTTCAAATTTGCAAGTGTTTAAATTTGGATAAGAATACAATAATTTAGTATCAACCTGTGTACCTAAAATAAATACTTAATCAGACAACCGATCGAGCATATATTGTGTTTGCCTGCTAAATAATTTCAGTAAGTGGACCAAATCTCGTGTATATGCCCCATTGCGTATGTTTCGCCGGAGCGTCTCCACTGGGCCGTGTTGAAACCGGTAGTAGAGACACGCACTGAGTTTGTTTCGCTGGGTCTTCTCAGTTGGGGCGCATTGGATCCGGTGGTAGCATTAAAGCGCGACCGTTGTTATAAAGACAAGATCCGCCATAATGATAACATTTAATTCGTACCTTTAATATAGACAGAACCATTCGACAATATGTAGTAAAAATATAGCTAAAATTTAAAATTTTGATAATTAAACCTACACATGATCCTTGACAATAACTTAATTTAAGTTAGTTAAATATCGTTACTGTTATAAAATAAATCTTATTGTAAATTATTTCCTACAATCCGTGTACCTAAATATCTATATGTACCTAGAAATAATTATAAATTAATTATATATTACTACGAATATGTTCTGACTATTTACAAGCGCTTTTTAAAAAGTCTACGTGAATAAAAACCTTTTTTATTTTTATTTTATTTTATTTATATCATTGATGTGATTCAAAAGTAAAGCCAGTCTTTTTTATGGAACTGTATTGTGTATATATGTGTAAATAAAACTGATAAGTTATTACTCCATTTATTTAAACATGAAGGGTGTTAGTGTAAGTGTAAGTACCTAAGTGTTTTAATATTTACAAAATTAAAACACTTTTTACGTGTTTAATATATCGCAAATGTTCAAAAATATCTAACAACATAAATTTTAGTAACTCCATGTGGTTTAAAATTGAATGCGCTAACTCTTACTCAATCGAGATTCGCGGAGGGGTTGATTTCCCTTCCCCCTGGCCTTTGAGCCCTCCTCAAAGATCTCCACATTTGCGTGCCCTGCAAAATCCGCGTCCAGCGGCTTCCAGTGACCCTCTCAAGATTGATCCACCTTGAAGGGGACCTGCCCACATTGCATCTTCCGATTCGTGGTCACTACTCTAGAACCTTTCTGCCCGAGCGTGGTACTACAAGCTTTGTACCGTGCGGATTTCGACCTTATTGATTTGAATTCGCAGGGAAACTTCGAGCTTATAGTATTCAACACGAGTCTTGAGCACAAACTTGATAGTGCAATGCGAGGTGCGCGGGAATTGGTTTGTCAGTCAATAGTCGTCCAATATTGGACTGTAAATGCAATATACGATGTGTATCGACTTTGAGTCATATGCTATGGAATTCATAGCACTTAAAATACCTATCACGTTTGTGATCACGATTCTTGCTGTTTATTATATCTCTCTCCATTACGCTTTGGGTGATCTTGAATCTTCATAGACCATGTCTGTGTCTTCTAAGTCGGCAATACACACTAGCCGAGCAATTCCAACTTAAGATTTATTACAATTCAACTTAACATACTCAAACCGTATATTTTTCCATTATAGGCAAAATAATCCACTTTCGATACAAAATTAAGTTACGTTGACAATAAAGAAACGTGTTCACATTTAAGCTAATATTTCTTTTAACATAAGATAGAAATGGACCAATTTATTTTCTCATGTAAAATGTATTCTTTAACAATTTACAACATGCCGTGCTGTCAGAAGAAATTTTGTCCCGTTTCTTCCCTTTCGGTTATTAGGAAATTTCCTTTGTTTATGAAAAAATATATACTAGAATAAGTTTTTATTTAGTTTCTTTGTAACTTTTTTTTAAGTCAACGCCCGCACTAGGGAATTTAATCCCTGATTCGCAGGGTATTTTACAAACATATAATAAAAGGACACAAGTTACATCCAATACCAAACTAATACTAATATATTAAAATTTATTATAATATATATAAATTACCCTTTCATTTAGAATTGTGGCAATATATGAACCACCCTATTATTTGGCTTTTGTGTCTGTAATGTGTGCCATAATACTATTATTACTGTTATTAACATTATAAATTTAAAAAAATATAGTCATTAAGATTTTAACTTCCAAATGTTTAAATACGTGCGACATAACCTCTAAAAGATAGCAAAGAATATAAAGGGAATAGAAACGTG
Organism: Pseudoips prasinana; assembly: GCA_951640165.1. NCBI lineage: Eukaryota > Metazoa > Arthropoda > Insecta > Lepidoptera > Nolidae > Pseudoips > Pseudoips prasinana. The sequence continues at coordinate 17,023,650 of OX621239.1, forward strand.
TGCAGCTTGCGGTGACTGATTGACTTACGCGACGTCCTGCGTGAGCGATCTAGACGCGAACGCGGCGCGGTGCGGCGTGAAAACAACAAACAGTAGAAACCTATTGAAGTGTCCTACGTGACCAAACGCGCGTGTAGTGCGGTGCGGAGCGGCGCGACATGAAGCGAACGCGATCAGTTGGCTTGATATTTTCGTGCGAACAGGATGCGGTGCCGTAGGACGTAGCGTAATTACGCTACGTCCTACGTAGATGGTTCAAAGCGAACGCGATTATGAAGCGGTGACACGCGAATTCGATGTGATGCGGTGCGACGCGGTGGCGGTGTCCCACGTGCACTCAAATCATCTCGCGAAACCACCACCGACGCCGCAAAAACACGACGGCATGCGGCACCGCAATATCAAGCCAACTGGTCGCGTCCGCTTCATTTCGCGCCGCTCCGCTCCGCGTTTGGTCACGTAGGACACTTCAATAGGTTTCGACTGTTTGTTGTTTTCGCGCCGCGCCGCGCCGCTTCGCGTTCGCGTCTAGATCTCAGCAGGACGTGGCGTACATTTGTGGTATTCGGTTAGCTTTTTTTTATTGTTACTTCTTAATATGTAAACACTGCTATTTATTGATACTTATTTTATATTATCTCATGCTGTTTGTATTGTATATCTTCACGTATTTACCAGGCCCTTTATCGTTCAATGGTGAACATGAGCTTCCCCACATGGTTTCCATAACTTTAGCCTTTGAAGAGGTCTGTCGTTGTCACCGCACTTGGTAAACGAGTTGGTGAACGCATTTAGATGGTAATTAGTACACAGGTAACGATACGCGATGTCAGACTACCTGGTTATCCCTGCGTCGCCTTTTACGACACCCACGGCTCATCCTGTTATTTTTTCAGGACCAGAAACCACACGGCGTCTAATTACGACGATAGCTTTATGCGTGAATTTCAACATTAGGCACTTACGAATGATAATAATTTTATAGGTATAGGTCACTACTAGAAGCTTGAAATATTTTGACATAAGAATAAAAGTATTCAGGAATATTGATCTGAAATATTTGGTATTGTAATTGGGGCCTAAATACTTGAATATGCCAGCTCAAAACTATAATAGTAATAATATTGTATAAGCAGTCACAGTGTTACGGCCTGAGTACTAAGATATCAAGATAGAAGAGAATAGTTCAACCAAATAATCTCTTCGCCTTATATTGAAGGAAGGCGAAATTAAAAAAACAACATTTCACCTAAATCTTACCCTCCAAATATATACAATAAGTAATAACTTATACGGCCTTCCTAACGTAGAGCGTAATGCGTTTTCTATGTCCAAATCCCTACAAAATTCTAAATGTGCCTTACTCACATGGTAAAGTAAAAAAAATTTCTTCTCCTTGCTGATGAAAACTCCATAAAACGTAATATACAGTTTATTGTTGAGTCAGTATTTTACACTAAATACCTACTCGAAGATGTAATGTTTAACTAATTTATGATGTAAACCAACGCGATATACACTTGTTATGCAGACATAGTCATAGGAAACTGCAAGTATGAACTGGCTGTAATAAAACACGCGCTCAACGTGCCGAAAATGACACGGTATTTTCAACAGTATGGGGACAGCTCATTCTTAGGTCGATCACCGACATAGCTAGGTTATTTTTAGAACTAATTCCTTTCATTGTAACTTTTATTCATTTATTATTACAACTTGGGAACATTAATGGACAACAACAGCTTCTCTATCGCCATCGGTTTGCGTCTGGGCATATGCAGAACTGAACCACCTGCCATTGCGGAATAGAGGTAGACCGTTTAGGTCACCATGGCCTTTCTTGCCGCCGCAATGCAGGGCGGTTTTCACGTCACGCTGCCCTAAATGATATCATCCGTCGGGCCCTTGCCACTGTTAACGTGCCGGCTACTTTGGAGCCGAACGGTATTTCACGTAGCGATGGTAAGAGACCCGACGGCTTGAAATTGGTGCCTTGGAGTCGTGGATGGCCGTTGGTATGGGATGCTACATGCGTAGATAAGATACACTGGCTCCTTCGCACGTCTAAACTACTTCAAGTATGCTGCCGCAGATCTAGCAGAGGACCTCAAGCGGAGAAAGTATGCTTTCATCAGTGAAGGGTATATTTTTGTTCCGTTTAGGTTTGTAACTATGGGCTCATGGGGATCAGACACGTGAAAATTTGTAAAGAGCTTGTCCAGACGCCTTATCGAAACCTCAGGTGACCCAAGGGCGGAAGTGTACCTCGGTCAGGGTATCAGCTTGGCTCTACAACGAGGCAACGTCTTTTTGGGCACACTACCCGCAGATTGTGACTTAAACGCTATTTTTATTTGTAAATTGTTTTCTTTTTAGTGCAAATATTTGTGTGATGAGCACGAATATTTGTTTCTGAGTCATGGACGTTTTCTATGTATTTAAGTATTTATCTATCTATATAAGTATGTATATCGTCGCCTGGTACCCATAGTACAAGCTTTGTTTAGTTTGGATGGATGAGGATGATCTGTGTGACATTGTCCCTAGATATTATTATTATTATTTTTAAGTAGAATTGTACCTAGAATTAAATATATGATATTGTTAATTTAATTAAACCATAATTGGTTTTTTTGGAACCCCTGTAGCCAGGGTTCGTGCGTTACTACAAAATAGAATGGCAGCAGTAAATAGAGCTATTTAGTTACTACACTCAATACATACAATTTCTTTAACAAAAAGCATCTTGGCAAAGGCCTTGAATACAAAAACGTTACAAAGCTTAATATTGCCAACAGTTCACAATGAGTGGTTCTAATAAAACACCCTTAGGCATCCTTCACACCATTACTCACGGCGTTTCCTTTTGACGCTCCAGTAAATATTTGCCAAGATATCATTGGAGTACACGACACTTGAAAACATACCTTATTTTTTTAGAAGCAGAGTAATAGTTTGTAATGTAGAACTAACCAACATATATTAAGAAAAGTGTAACGAGAGCAAAGCTTCAGAATTAGAATTTTTATCTTGTTTCGAGACTTAACTGAAATATTCTTCGTTTAAATACTTACTAGAAGACTACTTAAATAGACTTCATATATCTTTCAAAGCATAGTTACACCAAATAGGCCGTTAAAGATACATGTGAACAGAAGTGTTTAAGGGACTAGATTTTCTTTTAGAATAAATCTCTGTTTAGAGTTGATTAGAAATCTTCGTAAACTTAATTAATTTTGACACAATTATTATATCTAAAATGAATTTAGATGGTGATCTGAAAAAAAGACGAACCATACACAAATACAGTACACATTTAAACTCCGTGTCATACATGGAGCAACCTAGTCATTGATGACCCATGCAGCCTTTCCGAAAAAAGCTTCAATATGTTATTGGTAGACAGTACCAAGTTACCAACATTCTACCAACAACATATTTAACAAAAAAATATTTAAAAAATTGTCGTAGTAACTATTTACGCGTTATCTTCTTTTGTATTTGTATTTGTTTCCCAGAGGGGTAGGCAGAGTACTTCTGACCTGGCCTTTTTTGAGAAAGTCTCCGATTTGGTCAGAGAATGTTCTACGAGGTCTTCTGGTTGTTGGTTCGGGTTAAACCATTCACACAGGCCAGGCTATCTTAAAGTATTATAATAAATATTATAAAATTATTTTAGAACGCTGATAAAATCGTGTTATTTTAAGTAAATATCGGCGAACAAATTCACAAAGAGTCGATTTTATTATAAATCTTAATAAAACTTCAATATATAAAAAAAGAAGAAATTATTTTTATCTAATAAAATATTCCCTTACACTCATTTCGGATTTTTAAATTACATATAGGTATTCTTACTTACAGGTTTGAGTGCAACTGCGGTATGTTTTATATCGGCCAAACTAAAAGATCCATTGCCGAAAGGGCTAAAGAACATATCGCAGCTGTCAGGAACCGACAGGTTAATAAATCAGCAATAGCTGAGCACGTAGTCGGCACAGGATCCCAACACTGGATTACAAATTTACACAAGCCACAGGTCCTCTCCACCGATCGTCACTATTACTCCAGAATAGTACGTGAAGCGGTTGAAATAAAGAAACATATCAATTTCAACCGGGAAGACGGATACCGCCTCTCACCATCTTGGAATCCTGTAATAACGAAGTGCCATCGTCGCGTAACCAACGTAGTGCGCCCGGGCGCTGATGTCATTAGTGTCGTGTGTACCGACAGTTTCGTAAAGGAAAATAAAAAATATCAAGACCATGCGAGGGTAGATACCGATACCCGAGCTACACGGAGACGACGCTGCCGAGCCACACCAGTCGACCCGTGACCACGGCTGGTGCAATCCATGCCGAAACGTCGGGTAAACAAGGTAATGATTTACCTAAATATTTATCGCGATGAGACCCGTGTCTACAGTATATAAAAAATACATATAGGTAATTGAAATATCTAGTAGAGATGCTCGGTCACTAGATTCATCTTCATTTTGAGTGACCTTAAATGACATAATACAATGTGACATGGGCAGCGCACGTAACTAAACATTCCTATATTAGTAATGCGTGTTAATTTACTGTATTTATTACTTACTGTTGCTTTTTTATATATCGCGATTTCCGATTTTGATGACAGGCCAGTTGGTGTGGATGATGGTAGTGGAAAGCTTGCCTTTGACGCTGCAGGTCGTGGGTTTGATGGCCACCCAGGACAGATATTTGTGTGCGTGATATGTCTGTTTGTCCTGTGTTAGTGTAATTATCTATATAAGTATGTGTTTACAAAAGAGAAGTATTATATCAGTTATCTGGTTCCCATTATACAAGCTCTGCTTATTTTGGGCTCAGATGGACGTTTATATATAATGTCCCAGGATATTATTATTATTTCCCCATCTGTGAACCAACTTCGATACGGAATGGTTTCCGAATGCTCCCAAATAGATTTATTTCCCATCCATTGTAAGGAACAAAAGTTGAAGTCGATTGCATGATTTTTTTAAATAGGATTTTTTTAAGTAGTCGACAAGGTTTTAAAATTTGTATGAAGTTTTTAATGCAATAGCCACTTTGGAGATATGTAACACTAAACCGAAATCTTTGCGTGTTCTTTTCAGTACTGTATGTAGATTTTGGCTAAAATATTTCTTTTTAAAGAATATTCCGAGAAAGAATTACGAACATGTTTGTTGTAATTTATAATACCGAGAATCTTAGAAAATTTGCGACGAAATTTGATATAGAACTAAACAAATTTGGGATAAGCTGTAATAGACTTTTCTGCTGGCTAAAAGTTTGCTTCTATAATAAGTGTACGCGACATAAACAAGAAACAAAACTCTGTTTTTGTAATGTAGTAACGGTTTTAAAACAAGTCAATTATCTGGTTTTAATTCCCTGGTGTAGTTTTTTTTCCCTGTTCACATTCTGTGGACTGTTATAAAGATATTAGTCAGGCATGACATGGTTAATATGTAGTTGTAAAATGGTATACAACCGAAAAATAGAAAATTGTAAAACAATAGAGGATAAAGTTGATTATCGCATTTTTTTAAACAACGTACTTACTAGTTTCAACCTGCTGGATTATCCGCGATTTAACTTTTTAGTATACCATTTGTTAAATCAGGGTCCTAAGCTTGAATAATAATAATCTTTTTTCGAAACAATTATAAATTTCTAATTTGAAGCAAAACTATTTTTGACTTCTTATTGACTTAAATGTATATAAATAAATTGGTAAATCTGTTTTCTTCGTAAGAACAATTTTGATGTGTTTAAATATTTTAAAAGTGTTGTGGTTCTAAGCTTTCAATTATAAGAACTGTGCTTAGTTATTATAATAATTTAAAGCTGTTCCATATAAATAATAAACCCATTACAATTAGCCATAAACAATACAAAAAAATAAACTAACTACAATATCCGGAAAACTACTTACTACTTTTTATGTATGTGCCGTTCTTTACGTTTTAGGGACTGTTTGCTTTTTTTACCGTGTCTTTTCGAACCCAGGTAATTTTATTGAATGTTGTGGGGGATTTTTTCACCGTAATAATTTCTAGCCGAAGACTGAAGTACGTTTGTTTCTTTAACTTCCTGTTATGTACGTGTGCGTTTTAACGTGTATCTAAACTTGGTCACTATACACGTGTTTTAGTATCTCCAAATATATTCTGTTCTGATGAACGGAAAGTATGTAACATTCGACATAAATTTTCTCATAAACTCCTCTATCGTCAAGTTTTGTTACATAATTTAAACAAATATTTTTTCAACCGATATTGCAGTATTTTAATGCTGTCTGAATAGGTTTGAAATATACAACAGTACGTGCTTAATTTGTCGTTATCCAGTCACTCAGCAACAGCAAGTGCATAATAATATCGTTTAAAGGAATATAATGTATTTATTACTGACCTGAGTTTTCTGCCCACAGTATCAGAACCTAGATATTTGAACTTGCTGACGTACTCCAATATTTGTCATGGACAGTTGACCGTTGTAGCGTGAGGCCAGCCGTATGTATGGCCTACAGTGCTTATATCCGTACCGTCAATATATTTAGCTCCTGGATTGTGTCAGAATACTACTTTAGTTTTAGTTAGATTGAGAATAATCCCATAAACGTGCGATACTTAATGATATTATCGAAGTATTCCGGCCTCCTGTGTATTCTTATGTTAGGAAATCAGATGCATGTTGCAAGCGTACAGTCGGTGATATCTTTTATCTGACCCTAGTTAAGAAATAATGAATATGAACCCTCACTTTAAAACTAAGGTTTATTTCAATTAGTATGGATTTATCAGACTTGTGGTACTTTTTAAACAACAAAATTTATAATAGAGACACGTTAATTTGATTATTAAAACTTGGGCATTAGGGTTGTTTTTAAATCGTTATAATATTGGTGAAGTTGCAACTAATAGCTTATTTTAATAGGAACTGGTAAGTAGTTCTGGTCTAGTGGTCCATGTATAGGAATAAGCGAAACGCGGTGCACGTTCGAATCTCACTATAAATAATATGTAGTTTTGTTTTCAATTTGGAATTTATTTAGTAAAATATATTGACTTTAAACTTGTTAGACTTTAATTTATAATATTTTCGCCTAACTTTTAATAGGTGGGTAGTTGAAAGACAAATGGGCGTATTCAATATAAAACTGTTATTCAAATGTTTGTAAGGACACGGGTAGCAATAACACTAACGCCAGTCTAAGCACAATTGCAGTGACTATGCGCAAACATTTCTTAGCTTGCCTTAGTGAATAAACGTGTTTGAAATTGAAATTTCATAAATTCTACTTTCGACTATTACGGATAAATTAAATGAACATTTAAAATATAAAATAATTTATTTGCGCGAGCAAAATGTTGGTATAAGAGAGATTACTAGGTGACTTAATATAGCAGTAAGTATGCTTTTATTTTATACATGTTTTAAATTAGACTATTCTCTAAACCATGACGGTACATAAATAATAAAATAGTTTATTTACTATATGAAGTCGGTTAAAAATGACGCCTTTTTCATTTCTTTGTTTCAGAGGAACACAATGAGGTTGTGGGGTTAAGACGATTCGAAGAAACTGCAGATGTTAAAAATAATCGTTCAGGACCAAAACATTTACGTTATGTTACCGACTGTGCGTGTTGCTTAGTCAGACACAGATATTTATTTTGTGCAAGATAATGGCGCCGTACACAGAGCTGCTGTAGTGCAAAATTGGCTAGCAGGTGTCAGGATAATTAATTGGCCATCTAAAAGTCCTGACCATAACCCAATAGAAAACGTAAGGGGTCAAATTATTTTAAATTGTGATTCATCAGATATAAGGACTAAAGAAAATTTGGCGCGACTTGAGACTTCAACGTGGGAACTCATGAGCTCATGCAACAAATAATAGAAGATTGTGCTCCACTTCGTTATTAAGACAGCACGCATTCAACGAAATTACGTGTCAGTGTGTGTTTAATAAATTATTGTTATAATTAAACTTTAATATGCAAGCAATTCATACAATGAATAAGCAGGTCCTTAAACGATTATAAACTTATTATTATTTAAAACATAAATTAGCCAAGACATCAAAGTATTTAGTGCTATTTTCACTTATATTTATATGATTAGGAAAATATCATAGTTAATGTAGTGAAGTTATTGATATACAATAGAAATATATTATATTTCTAAACTTTACATTCATGATTGTTATTACATATTGTATGATTGTTTCACTACATTAAACACTTTGCAAAGTGTGTAACAGATTACCTACTCATCTACTTCAGGAATAAAAGATAACATTTAAAAAATACATATTTTATGGTCACATTTTTAATTTGTTAAACTTAAAAATAAAACACTAGTTGATTATTGATGTGATTTAGCTTTATATATTTTATAAGAAAAGTTATTGTTTTCTATTATATATTTTATTATTTAAAACATAAATTCGGTAAGATTCACTACATTAATCACTTTGCAAAGATTGTAACAGATTTCCTACTCATCTACTCCAGGAATAAAAAAATAACATTTCAAACTCTAGTTGCATTATTTATTTGATTTAGCTTTATATATTTTATAAGATAAGTTATTGTTTTCTATGATATAAAATCGTTATGTGTATCGTAATTTCTGCCCCTGAAATATAAGTTTGTTTTACGACTTAAGTAGTCCCCCTTCATATTTTGTGGGGCCTCAAAATCCACTCTCAACCATAGCTCAGAGTAGAACCTCGTGGTCCAATATGTCAAACGCCTTTTTATAGTCAATAAATTACGCCTTAACCTGACTTTCTAGTATACTATTGTTCAAATCGTTTGAAAACTGTGGGAATGCTATGCAGTACTACAACCGCCTGCCCTTTAACCCGTGTTGAATTTTCTAAAGTAATATGATACTGTTAAAAATGCAACTAACCTGTCCAATCACATTGTTTTCAATTTATAGTTGGTATTTTTAATCGTTTCGTAATTGGGATATTCAGTGAGCAATCCTTTTTAAAGACGGGCCTATTTAAAGCTTTTATAAGGATATTGGGGTATTATCCAATAACATATAGGCAAAGTGTGCGAAAACCCATCCATGAATTTGTTCTGATTTTATTTTCCGGCGCTATGTGAAACCCGCACAGTTTGACATATATCACAGAAACGTAATCCACTAACTCACCTAACTTTTTCCTGATGTTGTACACTACCGCAATTCAACCAGGGTTAGCAATTTACGGCTGAGTGAAAGCGGGGACTTTTCTACCCATGTCAATGCGTGTCTGTTATAGCGGCATATCCCAGCAAATACTGATTGATATCAGATTATGCAGAAAAACGGGAAAATGTTTATTTGTGGTAGTGTTCTCTCAAGGAAGATTCAAACTTTATGAAAAAGATTATATTACGCTCTCCTCTTAGTTTTTTGAGGTCATGGAGTTCATTTCATTTCAGTGCTCTGGCATGTTTGGATCCCAATCAAATATCAATTATAAATATAATGATTTTCAGGCATATTCAAAACTAATTGTTTATAACCACTTTATTAGTGCGGTTTATGTCCATTAACCTTTTCACTATAGCACAGATGCTCACAAACACCAATTTATAAAAGTCGATTTTCGATTACTTTTGTCGATGTTTGTATTATATCGATAAAAAGAGACCTATAGATAAACATGACAAATAAAAATAAATAACTGTTGCAATTTTAGTCTGAGATAAGCGATTCTTTTGCAGCACTTTTCTAAGAAACTTACTCAAGAGAAATAAAGGTTTCAATCATGCTTTTTCGTGAATAGTTAGGTTGTAAATTTAGTCTGTTTATTGAACCAAATACATCAACGATCTGAATAAAAACATCAACACCGGCTTTCTTAAAAAATAACAACAAAGACCTTCCCATATAAAATAATGCAAAATTGAAACAACTCGTACAATTTCAACATTCATTTTATTAGACGTTTATAATCTGGGAATTTCATGTAACGTATTTTTTAATCTGTATACTTTTACAGCGTTAATAAAGGGTGGCGTACAATACCCAATACAAAGTTTCTATTATATACAAGCATTAAAACAAATTAAATTTCAGCATCTATAAATATACAATTATATTACTTTTATATACAAAATATAATATTTTTAAAACTAATATTACAGTATTTACAGACATTTTTATAGATCAAACAGGTTTAAATGAGGCTTTTGAAGATTCGACTTTAACTTTTTCAAAGTAACATTATGAAATTAAATACTGTTTTCCATGAGTTTCTAGAATTTTTAAAAATTGGTTGTTTATTACGTTGAACAATATTTATTAATAATCTCTCGATTATTTCAATTTTCACTAATGAAGTACCTTTACTACATACAAGATGTATCTTCCCAAACTTTCACTAGTTCTAAAGATACAGCTTATGTATTCTAAGAATGTACCGTCAGAATGATTTTAAATACGAAATTTTGATCCAGTAATAGAAATTGAAGGCATTGGTGGATAAAGACGATATGTAAATTACTTGTTGTTTAATTTGACGTCATAGCGCAATGAATAATGGTTTAAAATTGAACGCAAGTTTATTGACTGGTGTCTGATATTATAATACTAAGTTTGTAACTGGTTGCTTTTATCATAATGTTCTTAATAAAGTGCGTGGCTTTGCTTTAAAATGATGACATAGCAGATTAACTAGCATATCAACAAAACATCATTTTTCTGTACAGCGTTGGACCAGTCCAGTCCTGTCGATTTGTATGTTTTTTCAGTGATTTTATTGGTCGAATTCTGTGGCGACACATGAGCTTTTATCGCTATGCTAGTTACGCAGGTATACATACTAGTATTGTATTTCAATGATATTTCTTAATTATTTTCATACGCTGTTGTTGTTGTAGCTTCCATAACATGAAGGAAAGTTAACGTAATGTCTAACAACAAGCTATACATTACATGTCCAAAATTGTCCGAATTAAAATATAAACATAGATGTCTAACAATCAAAACGTTATTAATAACGTTTATGTTCACATAAAGTTTGTAGAATAGAAATGCAATGATGACAAATCTCTTGCCCCACCCAAACGATAAAACGAACTGTCCTTGCAAGTTTGCTACTATTTATGTTACATATTGTATAGACTACAGTATGTACCACAAAAAGGTAGAAGAAAATTAGGGACACTTTGGAGCACTTTGCCCATACCTCTAAATACCTTGTAGAACATCAACTTACAAACTATACGAAAAGAAAATAAGTTTCCATAAAAATGTCAATGACTAGACGCATTATGTACCTATTTCACCAACTGGGATTTAAATAAGGCGTTAATTTTTCTTAAATTTCGCTATAAATGTTATAGTTGTCTTTTGTATAATATGAACAGACGCCAGCACATCCAGCTACCCCAGTCTGTCAAATTTCATTTAAAGATTTTCAACTTAATCACGTAAGCATAAGATTCACTTTCAATTGGGGAAATTTTACAGATTGGGGTATAGCAATACAAATAAATTTGGTGTTTAGTTTCACGTGTTGTTAAAAAATATCACATGTACTACACCCTGATAAAACAAAGCTCCACTCACACATTGCCATTTAAATTGTGCCCGTGTTGTCTCTATTTGGGGCAAATCGTAATATCTCCAATTTCCTTGTTCCTGCACAAACCTAATATATTTCAGTAGTTTCTGTGGTGATATTGTTCTTCTTATCTGCGCCGGGTTATAACTGTGTACTATTTCTATACGAAGACGGATTCCGATGTCTAGGGTCTGGATCGTATTGTGTCGTATAAGCGGCTACGACAGTCGCCACGCTGCTTCGTGTCGCGGGTTCGAGTCCCACGCCGGACCACTATTTGTGTGACCCATAAATAGTTTTCTGAGTCTGGATGTAATTATTATATTTTTGTAAAGTACCCCGCGACACATGGATAAAATCTCGCCAAATCTCGTTTTAATTGTAAATTCGTTCGTTTATTAAAATAAATGCGAATGGTCTTAATTAATAATCCTTACATATTGAAAATATGCAAGGATTATGATATACACAATACGCGCCATACTAATTTAATGCCATTATTTTAAATCCACTGCGTACACATCAGAATGTTAAAATGAGGCTTATTCAACCTCCATAATTACATATTCTCGAGAGCATAGTTATTTTTTAAATTATAAATACTAGTGAGAATTTAAATTAGTCAACGAATTTCATGTTTTACCACTTACATAATCAGCCCGATATCGTCCACACTGCTGGACATAGCGACTCCTACAAAGGGTATTTGGATGGGCTTGCTGCAGTCACCGCGTTTGGCATGCGCATTGGCGACCGCATTTAGTACATAGGTGGCGCTGCTAACGGTCTACTTGGTGTATCCCTTAGTCGCCTTTTATGACACCCGCTGGATGGTATGGGGTTACCCGTTATTGTTTCTAGCCCGTAAACCACACGGCTACTACTTGATATTGTATATTACATTAGATTTTGTTTCTAATAAAAAGCTATCGCCCATACAAGAAATCCCATATTTTAAATCGAGAGGGATATTAATAAGACCCCAGCTTAGAACAACTCGCATGGTTCACAGAAAGAATAGTCTTGAAAAGCGAGGAACAATCATGAAACATGAAGGCATGAAGTACGTCTTCGTCATCGTTTGTCTGTCCTGTCAGTTGGACATAGGCTTCTGCAAAATATGTAAACATTGGAGTTGTGTGTATCATTTGAAGGGATATATCACTATCGCTACGCTTGGAGGACAGGTTGGTGATCGCAATACACTAAGAGACGTTGCTACCCGTTCTCTGGTATACAATCCCTCGGGATTATTTCTAAACCCCCCACGGCACGAGATGATGGGTTGGTGATATTCTTTGCCGTCAACCTGATAGCTACTTCTATCATCATCATTGTTAATGTTATGATAGACCTTGCAACTTTAAAGTTTTGTCGCTAAATCAGTTCAAAATAGAATAAATAGATTGCCGGGTAACTTAAAGACATGCCACTTTTGGACAGGCAGTGGCTAGCAAAGACAAATATAAGAAAAATAACTACGCAAATAGCCCCCAAATTGTCATATTTGCAAGATGGCTTGATTGCCTCTACTTGCTTGTATTATGCTGTGAAGTAGTGAAGCCTAACTATATAAGTCATAATAAAAAAAAAGAAATGAAACGACAATTTTTTTTTTTACTTTAATGAACTATTCTTTTTTTAAACGATTTAATTCTTTTTGTAAATGAACTATGTATGAAAACAGTTTTAAAACAGTGGCTTATAGATAAGGTCTTCTACAACCTTACTGAATTCTTTGAACATAAGGAGTGAATTCATGATTATAATTATTGACATATTCTGTTTATTTATTTTTATATAAGTATGATGGGTCTTTTCTTATTATTATCTATTAGATTATATTACAATAATTAATTATTTAGTTATTAAGACTACATGTAAAAAAACATATTCGCATGTCTCTGTAGACAAAATGTGTCAACTTAAATCTTATGTAGACATCCTGTATGTACCACTTTTTAAGCAAAATAAATACTTACTTACTTTAAAAAAAGAACTAAATCTGTCGTTTCGTTTATTTTTTTGGATTGATTAATGTTAACTAAAACTCGGACTTTTATTTTAAACCCAGCTCCAAATCCTTGGCACTGCTTTTAACGTCTCAACTAATGTAGCAGACATGATACAAAAACTTGTCTATTTATAGGCAAATACCCTTTGGGATAGTATCTTTTGATCCAATCTTTTTACCGTTAGGAATAAAGGCTTAGAATACTAACGATCTGATATGTTTCGAGGCTAAGATAGTACCGAAATAGGTCAAACAGATATTCATCGAGACCTATAGACTTTACGTGTTACCAAGGGAATATTCTAGCCATTAATCAGATAAGAATAAAACCTTATTAAATAATACGTTACTTATTTTGTATCTTTGTAGTAGTATAAAAATATTTTATGTGTTTAAAATTGACTCGAGGCAAGAATTTATAGAGTCATAGTAGGTAATTTAGTCAATTATTTAGCATCATCGAGTTTCATTTTGTAACGTTATGACCAGGGACACTACCGGCTAAATCGCCGAACATCGTTTTCGTGACTGGCGTTCAAATAAATAAAGGTTAAAAATGACTTAATCAATCGTTAAATGGGCTTCAACATTGACAATCGATTCCGGAGCATTTATGACGTCATATGTGGTCATGGAAGCCGATTTAAGAATTCATTAAGTAATTTTTAACCTTTATTTATTTGAACGCCATTTAAGAAATCGATGTTCGGCCACTTAGCCGGTAGAGCCCCAGCAATTCCAAATTTAATTATTGGTTTATATCCCAAATGCTCGATAAGCCAAATTATTTTCACTCACTTATCGTAATGGCAGTGGTTACCCATGTGACAAGTTGTTCAAGCCGCCCAATAGGCCTCTGTCATGGCTTAACGACTGTTTCCCTTAGAACACAACCGGGACCGACGGCTTAAAGTGGACTCCGAAGCACGGAGACACTCAGAAATTAAATCATTATGGCGGTAACCAATCTATGCACTAACCGCGGGCCTAGTTGCTTAACCTTGCCAATCATTTACGAAATGGTGAGAGCCTCTAGCTATGAGCGCCTCGAGAATTATACATTAGAAGTGAAGTTTGTACCCAAAAAACTTCTAAACCATATTTCTCCTTACTTATATTTTGGATGTATGCATATTTGGTGTACGACAGTGGCCTCAATCGACTTACACAAACTGAACAAATTTAAATAAAATCATATTTCTCCATAGCACAATTCTCAGAAGGATACATTTTCGACATATATGATTTTATTCCTAAGAAAAGAAAATAAGAAACAGGTCAGTATCTATTAATACGGTTACCATAGCCTAGTTGGTAGTGCTCCTGTCTACGAAGCTGGTGGTCCTGGGCTCGAATCCCGGTAAGTGCAAATATTTGTGTGACGAGCACGAATATTTGTTTCTGAGTCATGGATGTTATCTATGTACATAAGTATTTATCTATCTATATAAGTATGTATATCGTCGCCTGGTACCATAGTACAAGCTTTGCTTAGTTTGGGGCTAGGATGATCTGTGTGACATTGTCCCCAGATATTATTATATATTATTAATAATGCGCTATAAGAGGACAATCTGATTAACTTGTTTCAAAACAATGCCCTCTCAAATACTTACGTTCTATTATAGATTGAATATTTAATTTTATTGTATACAGAATTGTCACCATTGCACTAAAATAAATATGTACGAACATAGTAATACTATAACTAAATATTGTAAAAAAAGTCGTTAAACTATTTTGGACATTATTGATTGTAAAGCTTGTTTAGTTACAGGATAAAATTAAATAAAAAAAAACATTTACAGATATTTTTTAAGACGTCAAAGTTCATGAAGGCTTGCATCGGTGTCACTTTCTGCCCCTCCTAACAGGAGGGTGGATTCGCAGGGCTGCGAATGTCGAGGCTCTGTCTCCGAAGGCTGGAGGGGCGGCAGTAGTCACAGCTCGATTGCCGCTGCGCCCTTCCATGTCACTCCGGCTCGGAGGAGATGATATAACCGTAGGACGCACCACATGGATAGGACCTGAGGGAAAAAAATATTGGGTAATATTTCTGTACAGTTGACGTCACGTAAGTATACAATTGCACAATGAAACGCACTCTTATGACCAAAGAGAGAAAGCGCAAATTCCGATGCCTGGTGTTTTCTTCACAGTAACCTACCGTATAAATTTCAATACATAATATTAAAAACTTCAACTAAACATAATCTCCTTGACAATAACTTAATACAAGCAAGCTAAATATCACTACCATTATAAAATAAATTGTATAAATGTTTTAACATTCCGTGTACCTAAATATAATATAATAATCTGTAATAAGTAACAAGAAATAATAACTGTGTTACTACAAACATGTTCTGACTATTTACAAGCGCTTTTTTAAAGTCTACGTGAATAAAAACCTTTTTTATTTTATTTATAACCGTACAACGGTGAACAGAAAAACATGAGCGAATGGGAACAAAAAAAATTACTTATGTATTAATACGTTCCCCTTTTCGTATTTACTGTAATCAAGCGTTGACGGGCCTGTTGGCGTGGTTGGCAAATGCTTGCCTTTCACGCCGCAGGTCTTGGGTTCGTTTCCCACCCAGAACAGATATTTGTATGTGTTAACATGTCTGTTTGTCCTGTGTTTTGGTGTATTTATCGATATAGGTAATGATCTATAGAATTATGTATTTACAAAAGAATAGTAGCCTATGTAGTTCGAGTATATCAGTTATCTGGTTTCCAAAGTACGAGCTCTGCTTAGTTTGGGATCCGATGGCCGTGTGTGTATAATGTCACAGGAGGGTATTTTGCCACCTGTAATATATCACCAATAATGTTTAGAAAGTACTCGCGCTTCGAAGACAGAAATGGCATAACTCTGTTAATTTTAATTCTAATCTGTCCACGCTTAATAATTTGTCACAAATAGGTACTTAGACTTAGTAGGTGCTTTTTGAGGCTTCTTGCTGTTCTCAATTTTATAGAAAGCTATGTATTATGGACATCGTGGACACAAATATTAACCTCATATTATAGTTTCTTGTTAACCATTAAAATATATTACAGAAACAATTGCAAAATATCGTTATTTTCCAAATGGACAATACAATTATAAACTAAAATTACTAATACCTTATAATGAATCTGAAATGGCCTACTTAATAAAGTACAACAACTACATTTACATATTATAGCTATTTCGTCCATGGAATAAAATGGTCTTATTATACAAATTAGTTATCTTTGAAATACTACAGTTGACAGTTTAGTTATTTCAGTTATTAGTTTAGTAAAGGACCTTCTAGAATTTATAAGTACAGAGTAGTTTCATTTCTGTATCATGCGAAGCCATAGCCATATTATGCCCAAGAGGTAGTGAGTGTTTGGTACTCACACTGAAATTAAGAATGGAAATATTTCTGTGGTATGGTTGGTTAAGCTACCGTGACTGCACGTGTGGCGTAGCGATTAAGTCATTAAATCCCGCACAGAACAACTATTTATGTGATCCATAAATATTTGTTCTGAGTCTGGATGTACTTTGTGTCCATCATTTATATGTTTGTAAAGTACCCCATGACACAAGGTTTAATTTTCCTAGTGTGGGAGACGTCTTTATTAAGTACTGTGTACCTCGATGAGAGTGACAAGCTTTTATGAGAACATTATCTTCTACGACAATTATTACAAATAGTCAACCTGATGGAAAACGTCATATACAGATTACAGATCAATTTGATAAATTACAGATGATGATTTTCGTCATCAAGTTTTTTCTCTGTGTTGAAGATTTAATCATTTATTTAACCTTATTAAATAGCCCTGGAAAGCACATGCGCAATGTATAATCATAAAGTGCATCCAGGTGATTATATCATTAATATATGAGACAAACACCGTCAAAGGGCGAATAACATATCAATAATTAAAAAAAACATACGATTTATAAATAAAATACAAAAAATAACGACACTAATTATTATCGTCATCATCATGTCGTAATGTTCTATACCCAGATATGTATATACAATATTTCAGGTCACATTATTAAACAAGTCAAAAATAAAGTATCACCCGGTACACTTTTTTTTTCAATTACACCCTATATGATGCTTCCGCCAGTTTCAAATACACATTGTCAATTAAAAGGCAGAGCAAACCAGAAAGTCAACAATTCAACATGTTAAGGGAGTTTTTGTTCAAATAAAACTATGGTTACGAATTTCAGGTTTGGTCACCCCTTGACTTGTGTCATCTGCACACAAAAGAACCGGAAAAGCTTGAATAAAATGTACCTGCTGCAGTGAAAATATACGAGACGGAATTTCATACCACCGCTCCAATTTCCAAATGTCTGATGTTCCATTCTAATTTGATAGAAAATTCAGTCTTGTAGACTTAATATTAAGAATCAGTTTAAAAGTACATTAAAAAGAATGCTTTGCCTTTGAACAAATGTAGCAAGACCTCGTTTTGGGAAATTATGAAGGTTTGAATAATTTTGTAAGAGTTGACGTAAGCGAGTCCTATTTACTGTTTTCTATGAATGTCGACATCTGAATGTTGGTTGGATTCATTGTAGATATATATTATTGTCAGAAGAAGTGCCAAGCTGAAGTGGCAGTGGGCAGTGCACATAGCTCGTAGAGCCGACGGCCGTTGGGGCAGAAAGGTTCTCGAGTGGCGACCACGAACCGGAAGACGCAGCGTGGGCAGGCCCCCTACAAGATGGACCGATGATCTTGTGCGAGTCGCTGGAAACTGCTGGATGCGAATAGCACAAGACCGGCAATTGTGGAGATCTTTGGGGGAGGCCTTTGTCCAGCAGTGGACGTCTTTCGGCTGATATGATGATGATGCGGTCTACAAGTAACCTGTCTGGGTTATGGAATATTTATAAAAATAATAATAATGTCCTCCCGACAAAATTTCGGCCACGGCCAGTCTCAATGAAGACTAGCCAATTGCGCAGGACATATCATAGTGCAAAAGTGTGTGCGCAAACACAGGGGAACTTTCTATTCCATCACTCTCATGATCCGATGGGACGACCGGAAGGAGATCAGGTACAAGACCGACGGCTTTACGTGCTAATTTCTTTTTACGGAAAAATCCTAAAATCACTTTTTGGCCCGACCCGGGATTTGAACCCAGGACATCATCTGCGACCTTATCTGCGGTTGAACACGCTACCGCTAGACTAACGAGGCAGTTAATATTTATAGTCTACCTTGAGCTCTATGCCCGGGCCCACGACCATTCGGACTGTGCCCAGCTATGAGATCAAAAGTAGTTTACGTGCTTCCCTAGAATATAATTTCTCTTTGTCGTGCTTGATGCGTTTCGGTTCAGTTCGTGAATTAAGGAGACATTCCATTCGCTGGGCTGATTCATAAACGTCTGTAGTTTAGAAATCAGCCCAGCAAATGTCGACGGTCACCGTAGCCTAGTTGGTAGTGCTCCTGCCTACGAAGCTGGCGGTCCTGGGTTCGAATCCCAGTAAGTGCAAATATTTGTGTGATGAGCAGGAATATTTGTTTCTGAGTCATGGATGTTTTCTATGTATTTAAGTATTTATCTATCTTTATAAGTATGTATATCGTCGCCTGGTACCCATAGTACAAGTTATGCTTAGTTTGGGGCTAGGATGATCTGTGTGACATTGTCCCTATATTTTATAATGGAATGTTTCATCCTTGCCCCTCATTCGTTTGAAAATTAAAGTAAAAGTCTCTCAGTCGTAGTGCTACTAGAGTTTATGAGTAGTTGAATATAATACCTTTTTTATATTACGTCACACTTGGACAACACACATTTAATCATTCGGTGGGAATCGAACTTAAAATTGTCTATTTATCCTAAATAACTCTATGGCCGTTAAGCTATAAATGGTATACTCTGGCTGAGCAAATTTACGAGTTATCTTAAAGCTATCATAAATATAGCTGTTATACTTTTGAGCATATTACCTCTTATTTCATAATTTAATGGTATGGAGAAAATATAATTAAAACATTAATCGTAGTCATTTCATTACTTACACAGTGCACAGGGTGTGAATATATCAGGTGAATAAATACAGTCGTGGTCAACTAATTAGGGACATTCAAGATAGTGAAGGGCTATTACCAGAAATGTACATATAAATATACAACCCTATTGATTTCTCAGCACCTATTATTTGCATAATGTGGTCCGATTATTATGCTATAAATGGCTGTAAATAAAAGATTAAATAAATAGAAAAAGTATTTAATATCAAAGATTAAACATGTATTAAATATTAAGGTACAATTCTGTAGTGGACATTTAATGAAGGACAGTAAAGTATAATATCTTTAACAGCTCCATTTTATAACGTGTAAAATCAGTACCCAGTAGCAAAACCTTTGTTAGTAATTACCACTTGACACCGATGTGGCATAGACATTATGCGTTTCTGACATGTTTCAACAGGAATGTTTGCCCATGCCTCACAAAAAGCTTCATGAAGTTCATCCAAATTTGTATTACGATAACACAACATTTAAATTGTTCAAAAACTATTGTATGCAATGCAGTGCAACATTTCAAGCGCTATAACACAGCTTTAAATGTGTCCAGAACAAAAAAATCGAGTAAAACGACTCCGCAAGAAGATAGAATGTCCCTAATTAGTTGACCACGACTGTATATATTAAAACTTGCTCACTATTACACAAAATACTCTTGCAACTCGAAATTGAGTCTTAAGTGAGCTTTTTAATGGTAGAATAACAGTTTCGACCGACGACAAAGCAGACTATACAATAACATTTTAAAATTCAAAGCTAGTGGATTTTACTTTGAACTTAAAGTAAGTAGTTTTGAAAATGTTACTTTCAAACCATTTAAAAGTGTTTTTAATGCTTTTAGTGAAATACTTACGAAAGGTTTTGTTTTTTATGTATTTCATTTAATACCTTTAAACAATTAGTCATAGCATGTGCTATAGTAGGGCTAATTTTTATAGATCACATTTGAGATCTGTCAGTTACTAGTAAAGTGAATTGTAAAGTGACCTTATTTGGTAATTATTACAATAAAGATCAATCGTAATTGCAAAAGCAAAAGTGCAGTTCTAACTACCAACGAAAAACTAAATTATATTCTATGGCCACCGGTTAAGGTTACGTTGTTGAATTTTAATGAAGTGACAAATGGGATCTATTAAATTGGCCCAACTTTAAAAAAGATTTATCTGTGTTACTAGTTTCAAAAACATTTTATTTTTATTTAATTATCTTTATTAAAAAAAAATCTGTACTTACATTTAGAAGTATCCGTGGTATTAAGAATGATATTTCGGCTTTACACATTGCGTCAAATTGCTGCAACAAAAGAAAACATACAGTTAGTAATTTTGATTATTAATATATCATGTAATTAATTGGTAATAATTTACCAATAATCACAGCAAACTCAAACCCTCTCTCTTATTAAACCCACTTTGTATAAAATCTTATAACACACGTGACAAATATTTGTATGTTATGACAAACGATAAGAACTGATGAGATCGTCAACTTAAAACAGATTTTTTTTGCAAAAACCTGCAGATTTATATTTAATTCAACACCTGGAAGTCAATTAATAGTAAAATTCGTAAATATCACCCTAACTGCGAAATTGTTTCTAAGGAGAAACATCAAAATTCAAATTTGGCTAATATTGTTTTCAAGAAGGGCTTGGCCCTGACCACTTCACAAAACGGCCGTTCAAAAGAGCCTTGATTGCTACGTTGTTCAAAATTATGAAAATATTTCGAATGTACTTATTCAAATTGCTAAAATTTCCTTTGCTTAGTTACCAGTTGATGTAAATGGTTATTATAACGATCAAATATGAATACATAATGTGAACTTAACTCCCTTCTAAATACCAGTAAACCGACACAAGTTGTCTGTGGTCGTGTTTCATTTGTTGAAGTTTGTACAAATAAAATTAATATTTTAAATTGACATTATACTGTAATTGGGATTTTTATAGCAAGAAAAAGGCTCTAGTAGGAGCCCGGAGTCTAGGTTGGCGATGGCAGACGCCCGTGCTCGGAGAGCATATAAATCTGTCGGTCCCGGTTGGTCGGTCGGTCGATTATCAAACTGTGCAGAATAAAGAGTGAACCTGTTGTGTCTGTCGTTGATGGTACTATAACATTTCCTGCGTAACTAGCGGCCTATATCAACAGAGAATAGCCAAGTGGCTGTTCCGTGTTGAGATTGGCCGCTGTAAGCAAAAATATAATATTAATAATAATATCTAGGGACAATATCACACAGATCATCCTAGCGCCAAACTAAGCAAAGCTTGTACTATGGGTACTAGGCGACGATATACATACTTATATAGATAGATAAATACTTATATACATAGAAAACATTAATGACTCAGAAACAAATATTCGTGCTCATCAATTAAGTGAGGAGTATTATATTATTATACTTATCGTATGGGCAGTGGTTACCCTAGTGTCATAGTTCTTCAAGCCACCCAGTAGGCCTCTGACATGGTTTAACGACTGTTGTCTAATGACTACAACTGGGACCGACAGCTTAACGTGCCCTCCGAAGCACGGTGACGCTCAGAAATTAAACCACTTTAGTGGTCACCTATTTATGGACTGACCGCGAAACCTAAACGTAATCTCCTTGACAATAACTTAATACAAGCTAGCTAAATATCACTACTATTATCAAATAAATTGTATAAATGTTTTAACATTCCGTGTACCTAAATATCTGTAATAAGTAACTAGAAATAATAACTGTATTACTACAAACATGTTCCGCCTATTTGCAAGCGCTTTTTTAAAGTCTACGTGAATAAAAACCTTTTTTATTTTATTTTATTTTTACTCGTTGATTTACCTCGCCGATCACTTACGGACCGATGAGAGCATCTAGCTAATAGCAGTATATTTCTATCATCGTAACAGCTGTAGAAGTCCACTGCTGGACAAAAGCCCTCCATAATTATCGTCTTGGGGATATGTCATAATCGCCACGCTTAGCAGACGAGTTTGCAATCGCAGTATTATGATAGTCATAGTACACAGAGACGCTGCTGCCCTTCCTCTGGTAGATATTCCCTCCGCATGGATATGATGATATTCTTATATTCTCTGCCGTCACCACACGGTAAATATTTCTATAGCCAAGTCATACCATAAAGAAGACAGTTTCGATCAACAGCCTCATATATTCTGCACTGAAAAAAGTTCTGGATTTACGATCACCACGTTTTCATACTACATACCTTACTTAATAGGTATAACTAAGTAAACACAATGAAAAATTGTTCCCAAATTTAATCCCTGACAGGGGATGATATAAGCGAATTTATGCTAAACGCAGATAATTCCTGTTTATCCATGTCTGTTTTAGCTAAGTCTTGTGGGTTTTTAAATTCTGCCTGTCGTCATAGTTCAGATATAACGGATCATCATTACAACTGAAAGAAGTCCACTGCTGGATAAGCCTTCCCCAAGAATCATTTTGGGGAGATATGCCATAATCGATAAGCGATCGCAGTATAGTATTCAAAAGGAAGCTATAGCTCTTCTTCTGGTTGATATTCCCTCGGGTCGAATTCTACCCTATTTTATCCCGTGGGTGGCGCCACGGGATTATGTGGGGGTTCACTACCTGCACCACTGCCACGACACAGCACAAGAAATGCTTATCTCAGGTATATTTTAGCAGTTAAGTTAAACAAAATACTCCAAAATCTGCAGGCTTTTGCAAAAAATCTGTTTTAAGTTGACGATCTCATTAGTTCTGTTCGACTTATAGAGCAAGAGCCCACGATGGTCAACCTTTCGTTATTTTATCAACGCTGAAAGATTTTCTATGCATGTCCCCTATACAGGTAAGAACGATCAGCGACTATGGAGTTTGGGTTATGATTAAGTAAAATTGCATAAAATAGTACCTAAAACTCGTTGAAATATAAAGCAATCTTTTTATATTTTCTTTAGAGATAATTTTAGAAATCTCGTCAACAATTGCCGGACACTTATGAAAGTCGCTACTCCCTGCCCGGAAACTTAAATAAATTATAATTATACTTTCGTTACAGTATAAAAGCTAAATTTTGTATATGTTACTTGGGGACCTATAAAAAATTATTACCTTAATAGCCGGTCAATTTTAATGGTTTTTACATCTTGCCAGACACATTGAAAGTCCACGTGAGGTGCGAGCAAGATCACGATCTCTTAAGATATCAGCTTTTATAAAATAACAAAGGTCTGGCTGTCATGGGCTCTAGGATTATATGTGTGTAGTGTTGCGTCACAGCATTTCTCCCATTTTGTATTACTTAGGTATTGTTTTGAGTCTGAATATAAAACTAAAACAATGACATACTAATAATAAAGTTGCGTGTATTGTATAAATTAATTTATTCTTTTGTCTTAATACAAGATATTAAATTGTTTACAAGGTGTAAAAAAATATCATCAGACATTTAAAAGGTTGTTAACACTCATTTTGTCGTACCTTGCTAACGTTATACGATTATATTTATCCATAGATGTTAACTTATTTTCCCCCGTATAAGCTGTCAACTATGGGTCAAAATATAATTAACAGAAAAGTATCACCCTATACTGAACACTTTCTGACTTATTGTATGGGCAGTGGTTATTCTAGTGTCAGAGTTGTTCAAGCCGACCAGTAGGCCCCTGACATGGCTTAGCGACTTTTGCCTAGGCACGGAGACGCCCAGAAATGAAACACCTTTTATGGTCATACAACTATAGACTGACCGCGAGCCTAGTCGCTTAACCTCACCGATACTTACGCAGCGGTGAGACCATCAAACCATAAACCTCATCATATAACCATAGATAATGAACATAGCCATTATTTTCCGGCAGGATAAATAATTTATAAAATATCTAAAACCACAACAAGTAAGCTAACAAGTATGGGCTAATTTCGTCGTATCGCGCCAACGTGTGACTATAAAGTTGTGCGTTATCAGCCTCTTAAATATCTAATGATAAATTTGTTACACATTGTAAACAATTAACCCTTGACCTTGCGTGTGGCCGGAAGAATAGAATTAATTACCAAATGTTCTACATCCCGCAGGGCTTTATAATTAGCATGACAATGTTCCACTTTTTATATTCTGGCCGAAAACAACACCTAAGTAAAACAAAATGGGAGAAATGGCTGGGACGCGACACTGAGTCAAGCAGTCGATCAACTTAGTATTATTTTTATTTACTGCAGCTCTACTATGTATTGAATCATAGAAATTGAAATATGATCTGCAGAATTTTGCTAAAAGTTGTGGAAGGTACACGATCGGTCGTTTCATGCTGCAGCTGATAGTGTGTTGGAGTGGGGTTGGCTTTAAGCAATTACATTGTCATTTTAGGTCAATTAATTATAGTTGTCTATTTGACCCATTGCCAAAGCAAGGCAAGTTGTTTCGAAGCCGTAATTAAAAATGGCAAAAGCCTAGTAAACTTTGTGGATTCCTTACGTGAAAAATTCATTGTTCGAACCATTAGACTATTTATAGGGCCCCTGACCCAAGGATTAACACCAAATTATTTATGTATGTAAATATTGATTTTAAAACATAATCATACATCATATGAAACGCAAACATTCTGACTATATATCCGACCATCCATCCGCAAACAAATCACAACAACTATCTTAGATCCCGCAACTAATTTAATCAGAAAGAAAAAAGGAGGAGTTAGAATTGAATAGTTCCACTTCCAGAGCAAAGCGGGAGACAGAATGATATACACAGGCTATAGCCTCATAAAACGAGAGAATTGCAACTAAATTCCAGCTGCTAAAGCACCGAGGATCAATTTAAGGGTCCTAATTGAGCTTTTATGTTTGATTCCAATAGCAGGTATGGCAAAAGCGCTTAAACGCACAGAAGTTGTTCCTTGTTGCTACAAGATTCACAAAATAAAGTACTCCAGATTTCATGCGATATATTTTCATTTTTAAACCTATGTTGTGTTTCCTGAAAGCAGCAGTAAAATAATAACCGGTAAAATTCCATTCACTAAAATGGCTAAATGCTTAGTGGCTTTCACCTATTTTCTGCTTTAGTAAACACAATTATCGTCTACCTCGTTTAGTGACTCGACTCGTTCAAACATCTTTAGTGAAGTTAAAATGGTAACCTGCTAATGCACTTTATATTTTGGCGTCTAGTTTATTTTATAATACACCTAAGTTGCTGTTTCTTAATATATGATATTAAATGCCCTGAAAACTTTGTTAATAATTTTAAAATATAATTTACCCACCAAACGTAATAACTTGTGGGTCATATGTTTACAAGTTACTCGTATGGTAGCGGTAATAATTTTATAATACACCTAAGTTGCTGTTTCTTAATATATGATATTAAATGCCCTGAAAACTTTGTTAATAATTTTAAAATATAATTTACCCACCAAACGTAATAACTTGTGGGTCATATGTTTACAAGTTACTCGTATGGTAGCGGTAATAATAATAATAACTCTAGGTGAAATACTTTTAATATTTGGCGTAGTAAATTTAACAATAAATATATGTTATATAAGTTTAATTACTTTGTTGTAGAAAAAAAAATATTATTATAATTACCGGGCTGTTACGGGCTTTTTAGACTGAAATGACGTTGGTAGCCTCAAGAATAGACTTGACATGACGGATAAAAAAAAGGTTATTTAAAATAGAAGAATGTGACAGGACAAGGAAAAATATGGGAAAAAAGACGACAATAATTTCTGTGTTTTTCTTTAATATGTGGCCCACGAGCCGAAATTTATACCAATCTATGAAGATATACAGTCCACGAAAATCATGTTGACACGCTGGAAGAGCAAAAGTGCGCCGCGCTTATGTGACAACTTTGGCGGTGACCAGGCGGCATGGAAGCTCGACGAAGCTCCTGCCACGGGGTCGTCGAGGAGTAAGGAGGTGAATGCGACTCGATCTTTCATCTCCGTACTATCAAGAGCTCATAAGAATGACTTGAAAACACGGATTACAAGTGTTCATCAGGTAAGAAATACTGAGTAAAAGAGAAAATGATCCGGCTCGAAGGACCACATATTAAAGAAAAAGACGAAAAGAATTTCTGTGTTTTTCTTTAATACGGGCAAATATTAATTTCCTGTTTAGAAATTTTATTTTGAAATAACTATTTAATTTTCACACCTAAAGAATTAACTAACTACCGTTACATGTTCCAGCTGTTTAATTCAATTTTCAGACAAAATCCCCCAAAAAGCTTAATTACGTACCCGTTATCGTAATAATGTTTAATTAATTTATTGAATAAATGGTTATGTTCAGTGTTGGGTGGGTAATATATATTAATTAAGCAGTACTTAATGGTTCTTTATTGACTCAATTATTACATTACCTAGTTGGCAGTGCACGTAAACAGCCATTGCTACTTCAGCTAATAAAAATATGATAGTATTTTTCAAAAGCACGCTGTTTAATATATTCAATAGTTAAATCAATCATTGAATAACATCGATAAAGTTTGTGGGTTTTTAAATATAAAAAAATGATAAATATTAACGGTTTGAAGTTTAGAAAATACTGTGGCAGAAGTAATTTTTTTATTTATGTTTTAATACTTAATATGCGTATATTATGCATAATCTTATGAGTAATGTTTGTTTTCTATCAGCATTTCTGTCACATGATGGTGTTAATCGATTTTTCAGCTCCTTTTTAGATTAGACAACAATTTTTTGAACAATTAGTCAAGGAACATATTTTTGGCTAGCGAAAGAACATTAATTTTTACTGTGGTGATTATAACATATGACACTGAAAAAACCACGGAATCACTAAGCTGAAGTGGCAGTAGGCAGAGCACACGCACTTGTAAAACAGATGGCTACCAGGCTGGAAAGATCCGGCCAGCAAAAACAGGCTTCCTATAAGATGTTGTGAGTGTCGCTTTAAGCCGCTGGATGCGACCCGTATACAACATGTCCAATAGTGTACGTCTATGATATGATGATGCCGTTCGTCATATGCAAAAACTTCAAGGCCTACTTCAAACTTTTATACTAATCAATCAATCTATTCTATCAATCCTATGACTGTGTTTACTTTTTGCTCCACTATTTTGACTCAAAAAAAGGCTTGAGTAATCGCTGATCCGAACACAATGAGTATTAATAGTTTGTTTTAAAAAAGTAATAATATCCTGGGAAATTATTCACAGGTGGCCATCTGAGAAAAGAAAAGTTAGTATATTTACCAACAACGCGAACCAACTCAAAAGTCATCCGATTCAGCCGAAAACTTAGACTATATAATGATATGAGTAGGTACTCTTACACTATTGATAACAGCTCATTACAGTTACTCATTGTTTCAAGAAGTTCCTAAACGCGATATAATATTATTCTACCTTTACTATGCTTCGTTAGTATTGATTGGCATTGAAAACATTAAGCTATCGTCTTAATTGCACCGTTTTACCATTTTCCTGGCAAATTATACATTCTATCGACCCTTACCCGGCCGTGAACTCAAATAACCCTGACCTCGAAATTGTAACCACCGTAATTTAATTACATCGCTCACTTGTATTTATGTACAAAACAGTTTAGATAGACTATATTAATGGCTCTAAAATTTCTAAATTATATTGAAACTGAAACACTTTCTTAATCCCGTAAAATTATATTGGAAGCCGTATTGTAACAAAAACCTAATCTTAATTACGTTTCAATGCTAACGCTTGTAACAAATTATTGTCATGAATGGATTTCAGTAATTGAAACGGGGATTTGGACTATTTTGTCACAGACTTAGCGCTTTTGATTGTAACTGACCTAACTCCAAGCGCCCCTTGTTAGAGTAGTTGGTAAATACTTGCCTTTAACGCAGCCGGCCATGGGTTTGATTCCCACCCAGGACATATATTTGTGTGCATGAACATGTGTTTGTCCTCAATCTGGGTGTAATTATCTATATAAGTATGTGTTACTATGTATATATGGCTAGATCAACGACTGCCTCGTTGGTCTAGCGGTAGCGTGTTCACCCGCAGAGAACGAGGTCCTGGGTTCAAATCCCGGGTCGGGCCAAAAAGTGATTTTGGGACATTTCTGTAAAAAGAAAAAAATCTCAGCGTCAGCCCGAAGTCTCGAAGTTGGCGGTATTATACCCCCGTGCCTCGGAGAGCACGTTAAGTCGACGGTCCTGTGCGTGACCTCTTTCCAGTCGTGTCGCCTAGGCGTCCCATCGGATCATGAGAGTGATGGAATAGAAAGTGCTTGTGCCGCACACACTTGAGCACTATAATATGTCCCGCGCAGATGGCTAATCTCTGTTGAGACTGGCCGCCGTGGCCGAAATTCGGCTAGGAGGACATTATTTTTTATAAGTATGTGTTTACAAAAGAAAAGTGTTATATGTAGAGGTAGCATATCAGTTATCTAGTTTCCATAGTACAAGCTGTAAAGCTGTGCTTGGTTTGGGATCAGCTGGCCATGTGTAAAAAATGTCCCAAGATATTATTATTATTTCTATTTTGGAAGTTCAAATGAGCCAATGGGCACTTTTCGTGTTTGATACTAGGCTTAGGGCGGTCACCGATGCAGAGATGTATGAGTAGATCAGTTTTGTGGGTTAATGCAACTTTTGCCCTACGTTAATACGCTGAGATGTGGTCTGCCTGAGTTTGAGGATCGGAAGGCCCAATTCATCGATTCGAAACCAAACTTCTAACGATGTTTAGCCCATACTATTACGCACTATGCTGACCAGATTGCAGATTGGCCGGAGTCTGACCCTGGACTGACAGACTAAGGGGATATTATAATACACAAGTCTGCGTATGAAGTCATTCTCATTCATTCTAAGCCCAATTTATGATAAACATCAATTTAAAGGTCCTTATGTAGAAAGGATTATGTAGAAAATTTTAAAGGATACTAACGATGGAAAGGAGTAATTGTAAAGATAGACGTAGGAATATATTAATTTACACGTGGTTTTAGGTTATTAATATCGGTGCTCCATATTGGTTGTTAAGATTAGTTATCGAAACCTATATAAAATGTAATGGAAATTTGCTGTTAGTAAACGGTTTATGTAACTGTTAAAGTTATTTTACTGTCTCCTCATAATCCAGAAAGACCCATGAAACTTAACTAATAAATAAAATAAAATAAAAATATGGTTTATTTCTCTCGTAAAAGTTCATGTATAAACAATTTTTGCTTAATTAGAACTTTAGAGAGAGCTGGAGTCTGTACTAGGCTCTAAACCTGTATGACAGATCTCCAGGCATTCTCCAATCTAGCATGTCGCGCAAGAATTTTATAATAATAAACAAAATTTAATTGAACACTAAAACTGAGTTGCATACAAAAAAGGTTGAGAGACAAAAATAATGCTACTACAATAAAGAGAAAATTAAAAAAAAAACAAAATAAAAATGACAAAAATTTATTTTGAAGGTGTTTATGTGTTTATAAGTATGTGTGTGGTATGTAATGTAATGTAATATTTTATTGTACTGTGTGAAGTAAGGTTTCTGTTTCGTCGTAACTAAGTTGAGATAACCATTGAGTTATTGTATGTTTACATTGTCACTTACGCATTGGGTTATATCAAGGAATTTGTTAATCTTGTTATACGTGAAGCTACCAAGAAAGCAGTAATATCGCTGACTGCGCTAGTGCAGTATTAACGAGTACTGGGGGACAGACAGTATGTTTGCGTCGTAGACTTGAAAATTTATTTGGATCATATGGGATTTGCGAATGAGTAGTCAAAGTAAGGTTTAATATATATAATTTTCGTACCGAAAGGTCATTACAGGTCTGATAAAGACTGCTGGTTGGAAACTTAAAAGGTAAGACAGCCTACCTTCAGAAGTGCTCTCTGAGCGCGTTCCAGTTTTAAAAAATGTGTTGTAGATGACTCACCCCACGCTACAATAGAGTAGTTGATAACTGATTCACCCAGGGCTACGTAGACAAGTCTTATAACTGTAGAATCTGCAACGTGGCTAAGATGTTTAAATATGTAGATGAGTTTTTGCAACCTGGAGGTAAGAATATCTAAATGAGGATAAAAGGTGAGTAGGTCATCCAATTGTACTCCAAGGTACCTGATGTTGTTCGTGTTCGCTAGGTAGGGGCAGTTACACGAGTCAGGTAATAGATCATTACAGGAGTGAGCTTTTAACGCAAGAGTTGGGTAGATTTTGCTAGCAGTGGATAGAGAAAAAGTGAGAGATTTGGTCTTATCTACGTTCAACGTGAGTAGATTTTGTGCCAACCAATTGATGACAGTATTTAAACCACGTTGAGCGTGGCCAAATACAACTCCCACGATTTGCCATGAAATATCAGAGCAGTGTCATCGGCAGGTGTAAATGGATCCATTATTGAGTTGAAGCTGACACAGCTCATTGATGAATATTAAAAATAATGTTGGGCCGATAATACTGCCTTGAGGCACACCGTGCGTAACTGATACTTTATTGCTGAAGCAATCCCTAATTCTGACACACTGACGCCTATTTGAAAGATAACTTTTGAAAAGAGAAAGTTGCACACCTCTAACACCAATGCCTTCAAGTCTATTAATGAGGGTGGAAACAGATATCGTGTCGAACGCCTTCGCAAGGTCGAGAAAGATACCAATTACTTTTTGTTTAGGGTCTAATTTTAAAATAATTTGTTAAATCCTGCATTGCTAGTTGAAATTCCGGAGCGAAAACCGTACTGTGACGAGGACAAAAGTTTAATGTTTTCGAAACGTAAAAAAGTAATCCTATGATTAATTAATCTCTCCAGAATTTTAGAGAGTGTTGGTAAAATAGAAATAGGTCTATAATTATTCTCTATAATGAAACAAAACCAGTTGGTTCATAATTTTTACTTAATATACATATATTTATTTTCTACAATACCATCATTTCATGATTCCACTATACTGCAGTAGGTAGAAAATTACAGTTTAAAGTTTCTTCTATATAGGGGTTTAGTTTACATTTCTTTCGAGTTCCTAGGCAATTTAAACGAAAAAAATATTACTAGTGTCTCTATTTTATTCGATAAGCAATGCGTTGGCATACTCTATAAAATTTTACCTATATAACACCCTTAGTCACATACTGGTTTAACCACCTCAAATAATAGCTTAGTTTAATAGCTGAAACCAAAGAGAAGAGAAGGCCTTGGAATTTTGCCAAGAGGCAAAATATTCGAATTGTTTGCTATCCATATTTTCCCACGAATAAAAGCTATATACATATCTTTAATCATTTTACATTTAATTTTTATAACCATGCTTTTTAATAAATTGGTTGTTTGCAATTAATGATATGGATATTGTTTCATCTTTTGGCGAATACAACTTAGATATTAGGCAAATTAGTTAAGATTAAATTGAAATATATATTTCATTAATAAATAAATAAAAGTCGTTATTATTAATTTAACTTCTAATTTAATATATGCACAACACATTTCACAAAACAATTGAATGCAGTTCTAAACTGTTTCTAGATGTATGGTTCTCCAAGGGCTGGCGTTTTAATTACACATTATGGGAAAGAGTTTCCTCATCTCAGGCTGCTGTCATTGGCCGGTATCTTGGACAGCCGCCAGCACATCAAGCTACCTCAAACTGTCAAATTTCACCTATTGAAAGTGAACCTTATGCTTTTGTCATAAAGTCGAAAATCTATAAAAAAAATTGACAGATTGGGGTAGCTGGATATGCTGGAGTCTGTACATGAGACGTGCTTAGCCTCAAACCTCATACAGTAATAAATAATTAAGGTTTCTACTCGGATTATGAGATTTCTTATTCGTTTCATCTTTTTAAAGACATTATTAGGATGCCAATCTATTCTCTCCAATTTCTTATTAAATCCAAAGACAAAAGCAATGAATCTGGAAACAGATGAGAACAAAGACGGGTTTGTATGCTGAAATCCTTTATAAAGGTTCTATTATTGAACTAAAAATACGTTGACTATAATAAAATAGACCTTTTTTAACTCCTTTTTTATCTCTCAATTGTAGTAGTATTTTGAAGTTTATGTTTGCGCGCCTGTGGATTTCGAAGCGGCTTTATAAGCTGAAGACATATTAATAGTTGGTTATGTTTCATTTAAACCAATTCAGATAATTTTAATTTACATAATTGAATTGATTTTATTTATTTTTGGTTTTGGGCCTTCTTGGTTGGCTTGGAGACTTAATCAGATAATAAAATAATTCTTGACGCAATAATAAAATAATTCCAGTATTGAGGGAAACCACATACAGATATTTCACGGATTCAAAAACACCCAGACTTAGAAGGATTATATGAGGGTCACATAAATAATCATTGTATTATTGTAATTATCATAATCCATGCCGATCAAGTACTCAATAGCCGCGCAACGGTTATGACGTAGCTGCTATGTTATAATAATATTTTAACACTGTCATTATTTATTTGATTAGTGATTATCATTTTATTAATTACTATAATATTTCTATAATAATTTTACATCTTAAAACTATTAATAATCGATAAGTATTAGACTTTCAAATGGTTGTCACTCATTCAAATATAAATAGGGTAGGAGGATTATTAAAGAGGCATTCTTTGTACGACGGTAGATGAGAACGTTACTCTGTTCGATTAAATATTCTGTGTGGAAAATATCTCGGAGTTTTGATGTGCAGAACCTACGAGTGCGTAATAATCGTCAAATCTCCGATATGCCATATTTGCATAATCAGTGCCTGATTTGAGCCTTTTATTACAA
Source organism: Pseudoips prasinana (assembly GCA_951640165.1). Classification (NCBI taxonomy): domain Eukaryota; kingdom Metazoa; phylum Arthropoda; class Insecta; order Lepidoptera; family Nolidae; genus Pseudoips; species Pseudoips prasinana. Next base: position 17,057,065 of record OX621239.1, read on the forward strand.
TTTATTTTTCCATAACCGTTCAAAACAAAAACAAAACTACTCTAAGTTTCCCATTGAAGATGCAAAAACTTGAAAAATAAATATAATTTGGACTTTGCCAAGTAAACCTGACGGTGAACATGTATGGAAATCGTTTCCAAGTTAAATTGTTTGAACATGCGACTTAGATGCGTATATTTTCGAATACTTTGACTAGTTTAGTTTTATAGATGGATAAAATTGTATAGTAATTTAATTGTGTAGTCTTTAGACGCTTGTATATAACGCGGCTATACTGGACTTGATATTAACGGATAAAATATCAATCATTAGTCAAACTGGTACATAAAATAATTTCAGATTAAAATGCCGCAGACTAATAAATCTAAACTGGTATTTAGTGCTAGTGAGCAAAGTGAGTTAGCTAAGTTGTAATAGCTTAGCTTTTATGATGTTACAGTCAACATTTTTATAAGCTTTGTTGAGTAACGAGTAAGTTGTCATAACATCAAAGCTAAGTTGCAACAATTCAATAATCATAAACTGAGATGTGCCTATAAGAATATGGACTACATAATCATTAAAGCTAAGTCGACAAAACTGATAAGCTTATAAGATATTAGAATGCGCTCTTGTGACAAGTGATAATAAGAGAAAACTTTAAAATTTACTCGTTGATAAATTAATTTTTAATTAAAATTATATTAAATTTATTCGGAAAGAGCGAAAATGGGTCGTAAAATTTAATGTTAAGAAAACTTACTTGTATTACGATATTTTCAGTCCACGATTCAAAACTTCAGAATCATCACTATCGTATGGTGTGTTATGTACTCTGCTTACCATGAATCCATCGTATTAGTTACTCTAAGATTACATATATTTAAGCATATAAATGGCCAAGTGCGAGTCGGACTCGCGCACGAATGGTTCCGTTCTTTAAGCCCTTTAAGCGTCTGACATAGCTTAACGACTGTTGTCTAATGACTACAATTGGGGATCGATAACATATAGTGCCCTCTAAAGCACGGTAACTTTTAGAAATTAAATTAGTTGACCTCGCCAAAAACTTACGGATTGGTGACGGCACCTGACCATAAGCGCTTCAATCGTTAGTCATATTTGAATACTTTAAATAGTTCTAAGGCTCAAATTTATAAACTTTATTCATTTGGCATCAATGTATCATAATTAAAGTGTATTAGTATATTGAAAGAGTATTGATTACTTATTACTGAAATATGTGAATCTGGGCGTCTGAACTCCGCTCATTTTGCTCACAATATATATCTTACCAAAACCATGTAATATGAACTCAAGTAGTACAAATGTTTATCTTCGCAAGATCCCATCTAATATACAGATACAGAGCAAATTTTAATTCACGACCCCGAAGATATTAGTACCCAATATTTTACACAACTCTTTCTAAAACTGTTTTTCACGCTAATATTATAAATGCGAATTTGTGAGTGCATGTTTGTAACTTCTTCACGTCTAAATGGCTGGAGTGATTTTAATAAAATTTGGTATGGAGTTAGCTGACACGCTGGATTAACACGTAGGCTATAATTTATAAAGTTTAACGCGGGTAAAACCGCTCAGCACAGCTAGTATTTCATAAAGTTTACATCATCATTAGTTGTTGGATATTTATTGAAATAAAAACGAATACGCAATAATATTGATTATTTATGTGGCAACACGAAACGGTAACGTTTGACAAATAGACGAGCCGACAGTTTAATAGATATCTGTGGAATAGATCGGCCCTTTGTTATATCGGCCGCTATGAATTAGGCGCGCCGATAAAGTGTCCCTAGGTTATATTTAATATAACCGATTAAATGTGTCTGTTAGAGTGCTGTAATAAGCATGTAATGTTTACATGCATTTGGAACTTTATTACCCATGTTAACATAATACTTCACCTATTTAAGGACATTCGTGTATAATGAAACATGAAATCAATATTTTTTTCTTTTTAAAGATTAATTGCTCATAGGTATGGAATACCTGTGTATGCGTACTTTAAAACATTTACTATGAAAGGACTTAGTACTAAAAATAACCTAGCTATGGCGGTGATCGGCCTAAGAGTGAGCTGTCCCCACATTCTGGGAACACGGTCTTTGCCACGTTGAGCAGCGTCGGCGGTTAAGTACCGGCACGTGTGTTATTTTTTTTTTATTATAATATCCTGGGACAAATGTTCACACACGGCCATTTGATCCCAAACTAAACAGAGCTTGTTTTATGGAAACCGACTTTTCTTTTATAGATAATTAGATACACCCGGCTCAGGACTTACCGACATCTTCATGCATACAATACACACATACCCATTCCCACCTAGTCTGTAGGTGGGAATCTACGGCGTAATAGCCCGTCAGCTACGCCAACCAGCCCTTGGCGGAAACAAAGCATACCTGGGTGAGAATGTATGTATCCGTCAATTATATGTTGGACTCAGAACAATTACTTATGGGTTACACAAATACATAGTAGTTCTCTGCGGAAATCAAACCCGGGACTCGAAGTGGCCAAGCGACGGTCTTAACCGCTGCGCCACACGTGTAGTAAAAATTGTCGACATAGTTTTATATCATTTTGTGTAATCACTCTACATTTATGTGCAATTAATAAGAATATTACGTTTTGAATAAACTTAATTAAAACTAAATTAATATATGCAAATGACAGTCAAAAAGTACATGTTTTCTTATGAAGCGTAAAACTTTAGAGCTTTTTAGCAATATAATTATATATATATTTTAGTACAATTTGAATAATATAGTGTCGTAGGTATATAAATCTACACTATAACGAACCCAAAACCAACGGCGGAATTAATTAACGATAAAATAATTAATAGGTACATGTGTTACGGCTAAGACATTGATCGACCTTGGAACATTGAAAATAGGGCAATCTACTAATTTATTATAACACTATACTATACATTCCTATGATCGAGTACAACTAAATATGTATAACTTATCGACATTTTATTTTTCTGACATAAACAACTCGTAGCTTGCTCCAGAACAAAGTGCCGACCCATTTGGTTCGCCTACTTGTCTAACGTCACCGCTTGGTGTTGCCATATAAATAAGCTACATTATTGTTTAATAGCTTTTATTTAAATGATTACTATCCAACCTAACACTATACAAAGAAAATGTTCTAAGCCAAAGAAGACTGCCTACATCTAATAGTGTATATACAATACCTTTAATTTATATCTATCTGCTATATCGCCTCTTCTACGCAAAGCCCATCGCCCCATCCAATCGTGTAAACAAACGGCGCAAACACACAATTTGTCCTTTGTTTGCACAACCAAATTAAACAGCGTGGACTAAAGTTGTATAACTTATTTGTAATTGTAGGTACAATGTGTGAAATTAAGCTGGGATTGTGTTAAGACCGAAATTATTGCGCTAATAACATGGTTCAGATTCTAAATTGTGAGGTATTTTTACCCTCGAAATAATTACGAGTTTAATACCTGACTTAAATTGGGCTCGGTATTAAATTTTCTATATTGGTTTTGGATTAACATAATAATGTAATAATACTCATGTAATTTATCCAAACTGTATTACTCATAATTTATATCAGATAAATTGTAATCTTTTGAAACAGAAGCACATTTTAAGTACTATGGCGGTACAACATCAGTTCATGAAGAAATAATTATACCACACAATTGATCAGGTTTACCAGTAAGGATTTCTTCATTGGCAAATATAATTATATTGTAATTTGCATGTGCTGTTAAACTTTATGGAGATTGAGCTAAGAATTAGTTCAGTCTAAGAGCAGTTTAGTTGTGAGGTCCCTGGAAGCCGCTGGGTGCGAATATCTTTGGAAGAGGCCTTTGTCCTGCAGTTGGCGTATTTCGACTGATATGATGATGATGAGCAGTTTGGATGAGGATTACCCTTCAAAATATAAACTAGGTGGCCAGCGAGAAAACCTAATGATAAGACCGTTGGTATGTGCAGTTTTGAGTTCAAACCACAGGTCCACTGACTTTACATTTTCATGTGCGTATGAGGTATGTATGTATTATCTCGTACATAATGGTGAATAAACAACCTGATGCTTGAGATATCTCAAAAATGGTCTTAATGGGATATGAGGTCTGCAACCCGCAATAGCCTATTCCCTTTCATCGTGAAATGAGCCTGAGAGAAGCCCCGTACCCAGCAGTGGGACAGTAATGGGCTGCATTATGAATAGTATTATAATTAGGTTCATAAGTTAAGTTGTAAAGAGTATAAAAATAATAAGGATATTAAGCAGGAGCAGCAGATGTGCAACATTGCGATAAAATTAGTATATGATATTATTTAATATAAGTTTGTTATGAATGTTGTTGAAGGTCGTATCAGTAATAATAATGTACCTGATGTTATGTTATTATAAGTAATAATAAAGGCTCAATGATCTCACAGTTAAACTGCGTAAGCAGTAATTAGTTTTTAAGAAATTTTAAGAGAAATGAAGCAATAAACGTTTTGTTAACCTACTTGAATACAGTGAACCACGAACACAATTGTTAAAGACAAATGCGACAAAAGTGGATATTGACTCATCATTTTCCCTTTTGTAAGATATTCATTCATCATTCACTGATCTCTGTCGCCATGAAAACAAACATTCCAGAAATTATGTCCCACCCGTCTATTGTTTTAAATTATCTTTTTGTTTGCCAGTGCCATGAACAACGTTTTTACCTTTTAATCTTTTGTTTTCGCACGGTACCCTATTATCGCGGTATTAGCAATTAGCCCTTGTGATCATGTATATTGTTTATAACCGCCGCGGGAATATATTTTTAATATATTTTTGTTACCTCGTGTACTCAGTTCGTAACAATGCTCTAAATATGTAGGTTAATATAACAAAGTGCATATTTAAATTTTATGATTTAATCTCAGTTAGCTTAACGTTGTCTAAAGACTCATTCTAAATTAATTCTGGTATGAGATGTACAGTAACTTAAGGTAAAGAAAGGTTTGAATAAATTAGACCTCTCAAAGGGTACTGAGTTATTGGCGTAACGTATCACTATCCAGAGAACATCCAATCAAAATCAAATTCTTAAGAGATTTTGATAGGCTGATTGTGTGCAAAACAGATTATTTACAAGAAAAAAAAATAACTACGCTACGATTGGCTGAGATTCTGATAAGTAGGTAGTTTGCTTGCAAATTTAAGCTCAATCCTTTAATATTTTAAAAAGTATAAGCTTATCGTATATTTATACTATTGCACAACTGTTATGATTAATGATATATAATTATTTCACAAACATAATACAATTCACTTAAAAATGAGAAATAACTGATTTAGAAAATATGAACAAACTTAAGAACTCATAACAGTGATGTGATTTAAAAACATTAACTTAAAAAAATAATAGTGCATTACAAAACAAATTTTTTGTTACCTTAGGATTAAACATTCACAATTTTTTGTTACCTTAGGATTAAACATTCACAATTTTTTGTTACCTTAGGATTAAACATTCACAATTTTTTGTTACCTTAGGATTAAACTGTATTTGAAGCTAAGGCCCGTATTACGTATCGTAATGCAGTCGTTATGTTGGTTGCTAGGGATAACATTGAGTTGTGTGTGATGTTTCCTAGTTTAGTACAATATTCTTTTTATGAAAATGTTTTGCAATTTATGTTATTGGATAGGTTGAACGTGTGCAACGTTCAACCTATACAATAACATAAATTGTAACACTCATGCTCAACAATTTGTAAACGACAGTGATATAGCCGTGTTTTTTTAATCAAAATTTATTTATGTCTTCTTAAACTTTATAGAAACACAAAAATCAAGAAATAAAAAGTAACTAACAATGAAGATATAAATAAGTAAATATATTTTGATATTTATATTGAACTTTTTACACAGAGCAGTAGGCCTCTGATATGGTTTAAGTCTTTAGTCTATAAGAAAAAAACGACAGCTTAATGTGCCCTTCAAAGCATGGAGTCGTTCAGATTTTAAACCACTTTAGCTGTCAACCATCTATAAATAGACCGTGCGCACCTAGGCTCGCTTTACCTAACCGGTCAAAGTATCTACAGATTAAGGATATTTTACTAATGATTATAGTAAACGTTTATACTACTTTATACATCATACAAAAATACGTTACGCTTAAAGTATAATCGCTTTACTTCAGTTGATTTTATTTTAAATGTTTATTATTTCTCCAAAGATAACTTCACAACTCAGTGTTACGCCAGTACTTATTAAAGTAATTGACAGCATTAATTAACGGTCAAAAGTTCTACTGTCCTCTTAATTCTGTGGGTGCTACTTAAAAAAGTTTTCACTACCAGTCCTTGGGTAACTTCGCGTCGCTCGATGAAGCGCTTAATTAAAGATTATACTTACCGAAGTTTGGAACCTTATTTTAAATGGTTTGTCCTAGTTTATTACAATCTAGCTTCCGGCTCGACAAGAAAAACTCAAGTGATCTCCTGGCGTAATTGCTATTTTAAGGTTTCCCAATAATGAATAGTTTTGTGCACCATTTATGAGTAATATGTTCGGTTAGGAGGAAAAAAGGTAAAAATAAACCAATACTCCAACAAATAAAGCGATATGCTTTCGGAATGATAATACAATTATTTATGTGCGGATAAAAGAATTATTGTTGCGAAAAATACGCTCTAACGACGTTATCTTCTCTAAAAGAAAAAGTGTTGCCGGACAGAACTTCTCAAAGGCCCGAATATATTACTTTCCTAGTATTGACGATTTAAATAAAACCTGAGTAAATTAAACTTTTTATTAATGTGCAAAATATTCCCCAAAAACATAACCTATATGTTTGTCTATTCTTTTAGTCCCTCCCTTCATATTAAGCATCAAAAATGCTCTTTATATCGCATAATATACGACACATAAATATTTACCACTTTTAGAAATGTATTATAGCATAATTATTTCAACCATATATTTTAAAATAGACACTTAGAATGCATACAAAAGTTAAAAATAAGTAACAATTCTTACCTTAAAATAATAAAAGTAACTTTAAAATAAATTGTATACTAAGTTATGTCTGCTGCATGCGGATAAGGTGCCTAGGAAGAATTTGTACGTTGGCATGGTATAAACCAGCTCTCTGGTAACCTGACAACTTAAAAGATGCCCGGACAATTTCTCACGGACGGATCTCCATGCTTTCGGGTTGCAAGTGCCCATTGTTTCCATCTCAAAAGGCAGAAACCTACCTCCATCACCTATATATCGTCCCCGTAGTTGGAAAATTAAATAACTCCGATTTTGGCGAAATTGACTTTATCCTATTTTCAAAACACCTAAAACCTGCCGCATATTTGAGCCTTACAGGCGTTTTCGTATCTTATTCCGTTCCAAAGATATAGCCATTTTTGTCAGACAGGTCATGACAGATGGAATAATAAATATCTTCAGACAAACTCAATTTTTTTAAAGGAAAACTAAATAACTCAGTAAATAAATCAATAACTGTGGTCAATGACAAAACGAATGTCAAATAAATTAAATAACTTGCGTTGTTGAATTTTTCCTCAACTTATAAATTCTTTCACAAAACTAACTTAGTTCTAGGAAAACTAAATAACTCTATTTATTTAATTCTGCGATTCAGAATTCTGATATAACGTACCTAATTTATAAATACTTGATGTTATTTATTTCTTCTACATCTAGATAATGATTAATTATAAGATGATAGGCAAATAAAATTAAATAAATTAAGTTGTCATCAAAGGTAATCAGAGGGTCAAGTCTCATTTCGGGTATTGAACCAATGCCGCCTTTTACAAATGAAGAACCTTTTTCTGATTCTGGATCTACATGGAATCCGGACACAAAAGAAGAAAATAAAATAAAAAGGAAACTTAGTTCTTTAATAGACATCAATATTTCACTGGCTAAGAAGAAGAAAAGAGTTAAGAGATTTGAACGAATAAACCCGATTTTGTCGAGAGATTCTAAAGATGAAACAAGTAATATTATAACAACTTGAGCTTTTATTGAAATCCCTATTGACCAATTAGTCTCACCCTGATAGAAGAATTATGGAACACAATATCACAATCGCTGGGATAACAGATTCAGGAATAGAAACAGGAAATAAGGAAAAAGAAACCGGGGTGCTAAAAATCCCCGGTAGACACCGTGTTACCAAAACCGACAACGTCTAGCCCTGGCAAGATATAACACTCACACACACTGGACCGACGAGAATATCATTAAACTGGAGAAGGAACTGAGCAGGTTACATTGGGATATCATAGGTTTGTCTGAAGTCCAAAGAGAGTTTTTAGGAATATCGTGTCCTCCCCACGATAATCCTAAAATCCGGGAACCTGCTATATTTCCGCGAGGGCGACCAACTGTTCCAAGGTGATGTCGGGTTCATAGTTCAAAAGTCCCTCGTCCACAAGGAACGTAGTGAAACTCGAGAGTGTGTCGACTAGGGCGGCATACCTTATAACGTAACTTATAACGTATTCGTTGAAGGTCATACAGGTTTACGTGCCGACTTCAACGCACTCCGACGATGAGGTTGAGGTCATGTATGAGGATATTTCTAGAGCCATACATACCTCTAACACTTATTTCACTGTGGTCATGGGGGACTTTAACGCGAAGCTGGGTAAACGATTCGGGAATGAGCTGAGAGTGGGGCAATTTGGAACTGGAGACCGGAACCCTCGGGGCCAAATGACATGGAGAAGGAGGGACTCTTTATGATGAATTTCTTCTTCAGGAAGCTAGATCACCGCAAATGGACCTGGGTGAGCCCCGATGGCAAAAACAAAAATGAGATAGACTTTATCTTGTCGACGAGACGACAGACGTTTAATGACGTCTCTGTGATCAATGCGGTTAAAACCGGGAGCGATCACAGACTGGTGAGAGGCTCATTGAATCTAATGTCAAGCTCCAGAGGTCCAGACTGATAAAGTCTACGCGCCGACCTTTACCTATCCCCGTCCAAAACCCACCATTTCAGCTCTAACTGCGAAACCGTTTCGAATGCCTAGCAGATTGCGAGGAAGTGGACTCATACTACGACAGGCTCGTAGAAGCTGTCCATACGGCTGAGTTTAAGGTCTTCAAGGCCCAGCGTACAAACAGACTTTGCCCTGCAACTTATGGAAGTAATACGGAAAATGGTTCTGACATCCTCAGATGATGCTACTATATACCGGCTGCTCAACAGACAGATCTCAAAGTCTTTGACTCGCGACACGCGTCAATTTAATACATGTAGTATTAAAGAAGCCATCGAGCGGAACAAAGGCTTTAAAGTGTTCGTAAGAGATCTGTCTGTTGGACAAAGCCAACTGACGAAGCTGAAGACTGAGGATGCACGGCAATCGTCACGTCTAAACCGGAGTGCTGTGAGAGATTGAGAATTCTATGGACAGTTATATACGACAACGCAGTCACCTGCCAAAAGTCATGTCTTGGATGGAACACGACCAACCCGACATTACACTGAAGACACCCGGACGTCAGCCTGTACGAGATTAAAATGGCTCTTAGACAACTTAAGAACAACAAGGCTCTTGGTGATGATGGAGTTTCAGCAGAGCCTCTGAGGGCGGATGGTACACCAATCCTACGGGCCTTTCAGAAGTTATTTAACTCCGTCATACTAGATAATCAAACACCACAAGCATGGCACAGAAGTGTGGTAGTGCTCTCCTTCAAAAAGGGCCACAAAACCCTATTGAAGAATTTTTGACCCATCACACTGCTGAGCCATTTGGTGATTTCCAGCCTCCTGAACAAGCCGGTATCCGAAAAGTCTTTAGCACCACAGACCATATCCATACGCTGCGGCAAGTTATACATAAGAAGTCGAAAAGTATAACAAGCCACTGTGCTTAGCGTTTGTGGACTATGAGAAAGCCTTAGATTATCGAAACCTGGGCTGTGATCTCTCCTAAGGTGCCAAATCTACTACCGGTAAATCGAGGTGTTAAAGTATTTGTATGAAAACGCCACAATGTTAGTGCGACTCCTGGACCAAAACTCGAAACCTATCCACTTGCAGCGAGGTGTGAGACAGGAAGATGTTACATCTCCGAAAGTGTTCGTCGCTGCATTGGAAGATGTCTTCAAGCTTCTGGTCAATGGCGAGTATATCACTCACTTACGATTTACCGATGCTATAGTATAGTATAGTAGTCATGGCTGAGACCATGGAAGATTTCAGTACAATGCTCTATGACCTCAGTAGAGTTTCTCAACAAGTGGGCCTGAAAAGGAACATGGATAAGACGAAAATCATGTCAAACCTCCAACCCCACTCAATTGAAGGTTGGAGACTCTGCACGCGAAGTTGTAGAAAACTACATTTACCTAGGACAGACCATCCAACTAGGTCATTCTAACTTCGAGAAGGTGGTCCATCGTAGAATCCAACTCGGCTGGGCAGCGTTCGGGAAACTACGTAACATCTTGTCGTCCAAAATACCGCAGTGTCTCAAGTTGAAAGTCTTCAACCAGTGTGTGTTGCCAGTGATGACTTGATGACAGACCAGATACGTGGTTGCTCACTATGAGCCTTATTAGAAGGCTCAAGGACACCCAAAGAGCAATGGAGAGGGCTATGCTCGGAGTTTTCTTGCGATATCGAATCAGAAATGTCGGAATCTGCAGGCGAACCAAAGTCACTGACATAGCCCAAAGAATTGTAAAACTGAAGTGGCAGTGGGCGGGCACATAGAACGTAGAACCCACGGCCGTTAGAGCAGAAAGGTTCTCGAGTGGTAACCACGAACTGGAAGACGCAGCGTGGGCAGGTCCCTACAAGATGGACCCATGATCTTGTGCGGGTCGCTGGAAACTGTTGGATGCGAATAGCGCAAGACCGGCAATTGTGGGCCTTTGTCCAGCTGTGGAACTTTTGGCTGATATGATGATGTTTATTTTTTAAGTTTGTGGCAAGATAACTTTATTAATAATAAAGTTATCTTTATTCCTTAATATAACTTTATTAATATCATAATACAGCTTTTATTTCATACGAGACCAATAAATATCAAAGTAATAATAACGTACAAAACCACTAAGTTTTCCGTTTAAACATATTTCGTGCTTGATAAATTCAATAACTCCATTTATTTCACCAAAATTTACTCTACCAAATGTATTTAGTTGTAGGAAAACTAAATAAATAGCCGAAATAAGTAGCTAATTGTTGTTACGTTATAAAAACAGTTGTGGCAAAATTAAACAACTTGATTTTTAATTTGTTATTTAGTTATAGTTAAATATAGTGTTAAGTTTGTTAAAGCATAATGTAAAAGGTTATCAGGTCCACAAAATATAAAAACACCGACGGTAAAATTGTCTCACACTTTCTTACAAATGTACATTAACTAAAAAAAAAACACTAAATCGCGTTTATCTCAGAACTACAAAATCAGAGTTATTTAATTTTCCCTCAACAGGGACGATATTTATATTGTAATTATAAGAAATTTAATATTACTGTACTTACTCTGCTTATTACTAAAAAAAGTATTTCCAAGTTGTTCTAAGTTTGTTGTGATATAACAACTTAAACATAATAATAATAATATCATTTATTTGCATGAAATACGGTAGGCATGAGGTGTTATACAGTAGTAAGTAGGAACATGACATACACACATCAACAAAGTCTAGGGATACGTTATTTTGAAATCAAACATGGCTTTATTGTTTAAAACCTATTTAGTTTCCTTAAAAAGTTTATTTACAGATTTAAACCTTGTCTATTCTTTATTCAAAATTTTAAAATTAAAATGAGAAACAAATGAAAACACGCAAAGCACAGCGCAATCTTGAGTTGTATCTAATTTCAAGAAGTTGCATTAAAATTTTTTTTGCGTGTTAATTGAAGAAAACCTGATAAATTGTTTTATTTTCTTTTCTCAATTGGTTGTGTAAGCTTTTTAGCGTCATGCCACGCCATCATTTGAGTCGAGATGAAATGTTACGGGCAGTTGGCATGTTACAAAACGGTGCTATTCAACGCGTCGTTGCTGAGTCTCTGGGCACAAGCCAAAATGTGGTATCCAGGCTGTGGTCACGTTATCGCGCTACTGGAGATGTGGCAGAACGGCACACAGGTAGATATCGTGTTACCACTCAGAGACAGCATCGATTTCTCCAAATGACCGCCAGAAGACTACCCAATATCACAGCGATGCAACTAGTGCAAAGGCTCCAGGAGGGTCAGCAGCTGCTGGTGAGCGACCAAACCGTGCGAAGGAGGCTGCATGAAGTTGGTCTTCATGCTCGCAGACCGCTACGAGTCCCAGCGCTGCGACGTGGCAATCGCGGTAGGCGACTTTTATGGGCTCAAGAACATTTGACATGGAGTGATCAACAATGGTCATTGGTGCTGTTCACTGATGAGTCCCGCTATGGATTTCATCCAGATTCGAGACGAACACGCGTTTGGAGAACTCCAGGCAGGGTCAGCCGTCTCCGACATCCACAGGAGGTCCACTCTTACCAAGGCGGGACAATTATGGTGTGGGCAGGAATACGAATCGGCGGACGAACCCAACTCATTTGGATTCAGGGCAGCATGACTGCCCATAGATACCGTGAGGAGGTAGTAGAACGTGTCATTGTCCCGCTCAGGGCCCTAACGGGGCAAGAATTTCAGCTCATGGATGACAATGCACCTTCCCATACAGCGCGGCTGGTGAGGGCCGCCCTTCGAGAACACGATGTTCAGGTATTAGATTGGCCTCCACAGTCGCCAGACTTAAACCCAATTGAACACGCCTGGAACATGTTACAGCGAAGAGCATTGAGGGATTTTCCGCCCAACTTGACAACAGAAGAACAACTTTTCGAACATTTAAAAAGAACTTGGGACTGCATACCCCAGCAAGACATTGACACCTTAATTTTAAGTATGGAAAATCGTTGCCGCTGTGTGATTAATGTTAGAGGAGGAAATACCGATTACTGATTATCAGATTTGGTAAGATTTTTATTCATTTAATTCGATTGAATAATTTTATAAGAAAAAAATGTTTTTGTTCACTCAGTAATTTTCTATGGCTTAATTAATTTAAGACTTTTATTAATTAGAAAAACAAAATCGCATCGTGTTGTTAATGTTTAAATATCGGCCATGAAATTATCTTTAATTCTTCCATTTACAGTCATAACAAAATGTTTATAGTTTTCTAGATAATCAATGAAATGTTCAATATGCCTAGATTGTGTTGATGTGTGTATTTCACCCTCGATGAGGGTATGCAAAGTTATGTTTAAAACATTAAATTACAGGGATGTTTATAACAATTTATCCATTACAATAATAAATCTAAATTATTTAAATACCAATAAAATTAATAATTCTAGAATAATCATAGACATTGTAGGAAAAACATCAACAACAGCTTGCAACATCAGCGTGCACCAAATCGACAGGTGCTTTTATTAAAAAAATCTTTGATTGTATAAAAACTCTCCTGGATTAACCATTTTCGCAAGGCACAGCAGAATCTTTTATAAGGAAGATCAGTCATTCCTTTAGGCAAGGAGTTATAAATCAGAGGCGCCATATAGGCACAGCTTTTTCTAAATAGTTCTAGCTTGGGAACAGGCATTTTCAAGGGTAGATGGTTGACTTTACGTTTATTCGTGTTGTCGTTGACGGTAAAGAGATAGCTGTGGTATTTAACAAATTTTGCAACTTCGTAAATGTATATACAGGGGAACGTTAAATGATTTTTAGTTTTAAAGATGGGCTTACAAGACTCGCACCAATTCATGCCATAAAGCGCTCGGATGCATTTTTTTTGTGCTATAAAGACCTTAGTGATGTCTGTAGAATTTCCCCAGACCACTATGCCATATCGTATAATGGAGCATATGTAGGCATGATACACCATGATAGAAGTTTGCCTGCAACTTACGTCTTTGACTTTTTGAAGTGCAAAAACAAACTTGTTTATTTTTGCACATAAATTCTTAATGTGCTCCTTCCTTCACTATTGGTCATAACTATCCTGAGTAACGTTGAACAATTCAGTTTGGTGAGTATATATAAAACAAATTAAGTATATATTATTAATATAAATTTTATAAAAGTTTTAACAATCCGTATACCTAAATATCTATAATAAGTAACTAGAAATTATTCACGTAGACTTTAAAAATGCGCTTGTAAATAGTCAGATTACAAGCGTATTTTTAAAGTCTACGGAATAAAAACCTTTTTTATTTCATTTATTTATTTATATTTTTATAAAATTGTAGTTAAGGTGAGTTCTTACTGGCGTAACAAGTCGGAAGCATCCCGATATAGCCTGAACTCTACTTAAACTTTTCTACTTTTATTTTATCTTTCACAATAATGAAGCAGTGTTTAGCTATAAGGATAAATACGCCACATAGCAGCGCTGCGTTGCTTACACGAGCGTGAACAACAACCTTGCTCATAAATGTGTATTCTTGTCGATTATCTGCTGCATTTGCTATATTTAACTCTTCGGTAGCTTCGTTTGTTAGATTGTATGTAATGTGGTGCTAGTCCAAATTCTACACAGCACGCTACAGTTTAATTTTTTTTTCTGAACTAACGATTCATTATACTTTTGAAAGTGCACAAAGCCGTATTATCACAAGTGACCTAGTATTGGTTACCGCGCAAGAAGGTTTAATTTTTAACACTGAACAACAGTTGTAAGTGTATATAACAGAAGGTAAGTACACTTTAATAAATAGTAAATATCATTATGATGCAATTAATTTTAACGTGAGTTTGTTTTATTCTAACCAATGCAGGTTTGTTCTTTACCTTTCAGTCGAAAAAGTAATATTGTGATTACGTATCTAACTAAAGGCAATTTTGTAATAACATACCCTGCGCGTATTTTAATCAAGTCAACATGTCGTTGGATACACATTTTTCTTAAAAGCTTTTTATTACGTAGCCATTAAGAGTGGTTTTCGTAGTACATATTTATCCGCAGATTGGTCGTTGACTGTATGAGTATACCGTGTATATTAGAAAATCGTTGCATCCACTGCAGGCTTTTGTTCTCTCGTTTATATACAATGGAATGCTCTGCTGCAGCTTGCGGCGTGTATAAGTACACAATTGCCCACGTTATTAATGTTTCTTGTCCTAGAACAGTATATCGGATGTGTTCAATTTTCGGTTTACAAAGGAATACGTATGGTTCAATATTACATGAGGCATGATTCTATCAATACTATATCAGAAGGTTTTTAGTACCGATGACTTTTAATGATCTACTATTTGAAGAAAAGGAATGCCAAACAAAAAATGCATTTACAAAGAGGTTAAGATCAGACCTGACGGAGATTGTCTAATATAAGTTTAAAGTTTATTTTTATCTTATTATCTGGTAAAATATATTGTCACATCTAGTCAGTATTTAGATAGGTGAACAATAGAAGTTTTATATTTGATTAAATAGGGAGGTAGTATTACTTTTTGTAACAGACTTTTATATGCTGTGTAAACGCTTTTCATTTCATTACATCTTAAATGAATTTATACTTTGCAATATTTCCGTGGCCTGATAAGAACCACTCAGTGGGAAGTAAAATAAGACTAACATTATAATTTAAGCACTTAGTCAGAACAAGGCGTTGTAATTTTTTTGCTTTCTTTTTATTCTAATTCTTACAGGTGTAACATCATTTAAACTCAAACTAATTACATAGGCGTATTCAGAACTGGAATCACTAGATTATTCAGGTTTTCCGTTAAAACTTACGTTAGGTAACATGCAATCGCATAGTTGAGTGATCTCAAGTATCTCAACATCTTCGTTATTTGACTCGATTTATAGGGTTTCCCGATTTGGTGGGAGTACGTCGGTCTCAATGACATATTTCATTTTCAGATCGCCTGGTAATAGCGATTTATGATTAAAATAATTATTTACATATAAATCACTAGCTGTACCCCGCGGTTTTACCCGCATTAAATTTTATAAATTATAGCCTATGCATTAATCTAGGGTGTCAGCTAACTCCATATCAAATTTTATTAAAATCGCTTCAGCCATTTAGACGGGAAGAAGTAACAAACATACACACTCACAAACTTTCGCCTTTATAATGTTAGGGTGATAGTGTGATTATCATTATCATCATATCAACCGTCTGTTGGATAAAGACCTCCCACAAAAATCTCCATCTAGCGCTCTCTGCATCCAGTGGTAGGGGGCCTGTTCAAGTTGCGTCTTCCATTACGTGGTCCCCACTCATGAACCTCTCTGCCTCAGCGGGCGACACGTCACTTCAACTTGGCAATTCTTCAGGCTATGTTAGTTGCTTTAGTTCACCTGTGAATTTTAATATTTCTAATTCGATCTTGCAGGGAAACTCCGAGCAAAGCTCACTCCATTGCTCTTTGGTTGCGCGAAATCCTCCTTAGGTGCCATCCGACATACGAAGACGCTTAGACATTAAACCATTGTGGCGGTGACCCATCTATGGACTCACCGCGCGCCTAAATGCTCATTTTCATCGATGGCTGAGGGCAACTGGCTATGGGTATGAAGATTAGAAAATATCAATGCTTACTTACTTACTTATCGTATGGGCTGCAGTGATTACCGTAGTTTCAGAGTTGTTCAAAACACCTAATAGGCCTCTGACATGGCTTCACGACTGTAGCCTAAAGACTACAGTCGGGACCGAGAGCTTAACGTGCCCTCCGAAACATAGAAGCGCTCAGAAATTAAACCACTTTGACGGTCACCATTCTATGGACTGACCGCAAGCCTAGTTGCTTAACCTCGCCGATCACTTACGATGAGAGCATCTTGCTATGAGCGCCTCTATTAATGCTTCTATGGTTACACACACAAATTTGTTATATAGGTAAAGTATTTTTTTTGGGATGATTTTGCATAATTATTATTATAATCATAAGTTTTATGGAATACAAACAAAAGGTAGAATCAATTGGTACATACTTGTCGATTCATAATAAATATTAATATGCACATTTCCAGCGAAAACAACAAAAGGAAAGGTTGATCACAAATACATTTTTGTTAGTATATACAATGTACAACTCCCTAGCTAGCCGCAAATTAATAACCCAGTTAACTTTCTACTACTTTGCGTTGCTCCAGTCTCCTAAGGGCCTAAAAACCATTCCAGTTTATTCAAATTTTGTCTTTTTGTCATACTAATATGAATTCATTTCGAAGTAACTTTATCAAATACATAAATTGATTTCTTTTGGGCTTTTCTCTAAAGTAAAATTTTTCAGTATGACCTCGGAGTCTGAGTGTTGGCGGGATTTATATGGATGGATATCGGCGGCCCAAAAGGCACGTAAAGCCGTCGGTCCTGTACCTGACCTCTTCCCAGTCGTTTTACTAGTCATCCCATTGGACAACTTCCGTGCGTCTAAGCGTTTTTGCCATACGTACTATTGGAATCAAATATAACAGCTCACTTAGGACCCTTAAATTGATCCTCGGTGCTTTTGCAGCTGGCTTCTCTAGTTGCAAATCTCTCATTTTATGAAGCTATAGCCTCTTTACATCATTCTGTCTCCCGCTTTGCTCTGGAGGGAAGTGGAACTATTCATTTTCTAACTCCTCCTTTTTTCTGTTTCTGATTAAATTCGTTGCGGGATCCAAGACAGTTAAAGCGATTCCCCGGGACATGCCTGAGCTTCACCGCTCAGTGTCATTTCATTGTGTGCCACTGTTGATCCTGGCTTACAGGAGTTGCAGTGGTGGGTAAGAGGGAGGGACTAGTCCCGAAAAAAAAAAAAAAAATAGTCATCCCATTGGATCATGAGAGTCATGGAATTGAAAGTATGGGCACTTTCTATTCTATCGCTCTCTGATCGTGGGTGTGTTTGCGCACGCACTTAACATGTCCCGCGCAGATGGCTAGTCTCCATTGGGACTAGCCGCCGTGGTCTAAATTCGACTAGGAGGACATTATACATTTTCTTTCTTTTCTATAATTCATCCTTAGATTTTGTAATGTTTAATAAGTGAGATGATATATTTTTGTAAATAAGAAATAAATAGATATACTTACTTACTTATCGTATGGGCAATGGTTACCCTGGTGTCAGAGTTGTTCAAGCCGCCTAGTAGGTCTCTGACATGGCTTAACGGCTGTTGCCTAATGGCTACAACCGGGAACGACAACTTAACGTGCCCGCCGAAGCACGGAGACGCTCAGAAATTAAACCACTTTGGCGGTTACCCATCTATGGACTGACCGCGATAACCGCCTAGTTGCTTAACCTTGCCAATCACTTACGGACCGGTGAGAGCATCTGGCTATGAGCGCCTCCGATATAGATATGGTACTTAAAAAAAAAATTCTACTAGCCGAATTTTTGTTACTGTGGCTGTCAATCTCAATGGACACTAGCCACTTGCTTAAGGTATATTGTAGTGCAATCATGTACCCGTACACGTGTTCTTCTTTTTCTCGAGCGATAATTGCACATAACGTCTCAAATTGAAATGCATTTCCACCTCAGTACCCTCTGGCAAGCGTCAGTTAGTAGTCTTATTTCCTAGAAAACTTGAGCCCGCACTCTTGTCACTTGTCCAGTGTTAAGGACCACTGGGGGGCGCCCCCCCTACCGCAGCATCGGAGATAAGCGGGCGTTGAGCTCGCGGATGAGATGGCATTAGACACGGACCGCGACCGCACACGTCATTCTTATTTTTTATTTCTATCATCAGTTTGTAATACAGTTATAAAAAATTCATCATTATATAGCGGCATTATTTATTGGAGTCAACCTCACCATCCAGTGAAGCAGTGAAAGCCTCCTAGGCTTACTGTAAACAGGATGTACAGGAGAATAGGTCAGTAGCAGGGCATACCTACGGCTTTACTTGGTGGGAACTAGGGTGAAATACTAGCGAAATTTTTCGGAAGTAGCCCAGAATCAGAAAACACTGAGCTAATTCAAAATCCTCTTTTACTTACTTAACTAAGTAAGAATAAAATACAAATATGTATAAAAAATAGTAGTGGCACATCTGGATTTTCTCCTCTAACTCTTGTATTTCGCAAGTCATGTCCGTTGTCACAGAAACAAGGACGTCACAGACATTAACTTGATTAATTCTGACGAGTGGCGGAGCCAATTTACTACTTCCTTTCTGTTGGGTTTTAGGGTAAGTAGATTCTTTTTTATTTACGTTGTACTCACATACATTGATAAATACTAGCTGTTTTTCTAAGGGATTTATGTTTTAGCATTAACTGTCCTTATACGAAATTTAGATCAATAATTCCTCAATAACATACAAGATACTCCATATTTTTTGCGATATGTACGAAAAACCTAACTCTGGGCGTAGAAAAATTCATTCACATGGCTGCCAACAGACAAGGTGAGAGGAATTAAAAATAAATATTTAATATTAACATAATTTGCAACAGTATTATTGGACTGTAGCCATTGTAGGTTTACTGTGTAGTATTCAAAATCCAACAATTTTATGTTTCACTACAAATTTTACCTACTGTTCTGTAACAGTAATTTAAATTACTACTACAGAGACAAAATTGCGTCAAGACAAAGTTGCAGCTTGCAACATGTTATTATATAACATATTATTACGTAACTTGTTACATATATGTATTTGTTTCTTTCTGTCCATCTTAATTCAGTCCTTAATTCGCCTAATCCAATGCGACGGCACTTGAGCACGTCACAACGTGGAAAAAATCAAGAGCCGGGCGGACACCTTTACGTGCAGCTTTTTTCGAAGGTGAGTACCTCGGTGAGCAATGGTTGGTAGGGGTACACTACATTAATACGAAAAACTTTATTCCGACAGACACAAGTACGAATTTCAAAATACCGATTTCCATCATTCCGAATGGTTCAAAATTCCCAACATTACAATTCCGATTTATCATTACTCCTATTTTTATAATTCCTATATTTCAATATTCCTTACGTTTATAATTACTCTTCTCAAAACACCGAGCTTCAATAGATCGAATAAAAAAAAGTCCGACTTAATGATAATTCGAAATATCAACAATACGAATAAAAATATTTTGCTTCCCTGGTTACAATTTTAACCTAACCTAACCCAAATGATTAATCAACAATAGAGGGGATCTGAAACTCGGCGGCTGCATGCAGCATGCAAGCAGCCAGGCAACATGCAAGCAGGCATGCAACATGCAAGCAGGCATGCAACAACAAGCAGGCATGCAGCATGCCAGCAGGTATGCAGCATGCAAGCAGGCATGCAGCATGCAAGCAGGCATCAGCATGAAAGCAGGCATGCAACATGGAAGCAGGCATGCAACATGCAAGCAGGTATGCAGCATGCAAGCAGGCATGCAGCATGCAAGCAGGCATCAGCATGAAAGCAGGCATGCAACATGGAAGCAGGCATGCAACATGCAAGCAGGCATGCAGCATGAAAGCAGGCATGCAGCATACAAGCACGCATGCAACATGCAAGCAGGCATGCAGCATACAAGCAGGCATGCAGCATGCAAGCAGGCATGCAGCATGCAGGCAGGCATGCAACAAGTCAGCAGACATGCAACATGCAGCAGGCATTGTTTCTGTCACGGCTCCGGCGCTGCGGGGTTTGGGCGGGCCCACGCAAGCTTATCGTCGCAGATGGTTTGAACGCTCACTACCGCAGCTTCGGCTTGCTGGCCGGCTTCGCCGGAAAAAAATACAAATTTCTACGACGACTTCGCTGTTAGAGTGCAACAGCGAAGTCGTCGTAGAAAATTGCAATTTTTTCCGTTCAGTGCCACAAGGTATATATAGCTATAAAAAAAATTGCTAAACTAGATTGTACACAACTGTACATTGCAAAGAAACGCGCGATACTAAAACTCGTTTCACAGTGGTCCGCGTGTCAAGCGCGCGCTGTTGAGACGCGCTGGCCCCCGGCACGTGCCGCGCGCGTCACTCTGAAATCAGCCTAAGTGATTCATCATATTCCTGTGTGGTGATGGTGAATACCATAGTATCATCCCGAGGGGGCGTAGAAGTCCCGTGGGAATACCGACCAGAGGACGGGCAGCGGCGTCTTTCTGAGTACTATGACCACCTTACTGCGATTGCCAACCCGTCTGCCAAGTGTGGTGATTATGGCATAGCCGACCAAGATGATTTTTGGGGAGGCTTTTGTCCAGCCATCATATACAGAAATTTCAAGTTTATAAACTCATTTAGGCTTACCCTGTTGAAATACGGTTTTGAAAGTGATGATCCCTACTCCAAGTCTGTTCTTGAACTGGACTATAGTACAAAAATATAAAATGTGTGTACTCAAGTCAATCACCTACCTTAATGTTGTCTCATATTTATTTTAAGAAAACTAAGAAACAGATTAAGAAACTCAAAAAATAAATTATAAGTTTTAGTTTATATAATAATTTAAAATATACAAAACTTATAATTTATTTTTTGACTTATAACTCAATACTAAATAAATAATTTTAGTTTTAATCATTATTCACTATACGGAAAAATATCATAATTTTCAATCTACGCGTTTTATTTGACCCACTTCATCCGGAAAATCAACAAACCTGATAATATTAGCACAGCGGTATATATGCCCTTTACGTGCATAACTAGCTGTGCCCCGCGGTTTTACCCGCGTTAAATTTTATAAATTATCACTGCGCCTCCCACGTAGATGATAGCGTGATAATATGTAGCCTATATGTTGACCCGACCTCTTAGTAATATTCATGCCAAATTTGAAGTAAATCCATCCAGTACTTTTTGAGTTTAGCCTGGACATACATACAGACAAACAGACAAAAATTCTAAAAACGATATTTTCTGTTTCGATATCAATTGTAGATCACGCACCAAGTGTCCTTTTTAAAAAATAAGCAATGTACAGTTTTGACTTTTCAACGATTTTATTATATGTATATAGATTATATATAAATTTAAAATAGGTTGCTTTTAATATCGTGTTACAAACAGAACAAAAATAAAACATTGTTTGGTTAGAATGCGGTCGAACAGGCAGTATAAAATGTACCGCACAAATTCAAATAACAATTTCGGGCACACACTCGTCCGGGTAACGTCTCTACTTAGTCTCTGGCCATATATTACCAACATAAGCGTGCTAAATTTCATTCGGGTTTACAACTTTACCCATTTGTACTGCTGCATCTGTTTTGCCCCAACATTTTGCGAGAAAAAGCTATTAAACTATTGAATTTGTTATTCAAATTATACGCACTGTTTCAAATATTTTTATTAATTATATTATTTACATAAGAAACATTTTTATATATTTTATTTGCAGGTAAGCTTCTATTACGTAATTTTTATGATGGTAGTGCCTTTGGTAATGTATTGATGTGTTGTCTTGGCGTTGTTTATATGACTCGGTAATGCGTTAATATATTGTTCTAATTGATATACATACAATTGGCCGTTTACCATAATTAGCTAATGGCTGACTTTTATTTTTCTTTTAAAGTATTTTTATATAACAATAACAAACATACCTATATGTATATTAATTATTTACATATATAAAGTGTATTTCAAAAATAAATAGCAATTAGTCTCCATCTGCGGGTTGTGTGCACAAAAAGCTGGCAACGGTAGGTACCTCGTTGTATAGCGAAGCTGATACGCTGGCCGAGGTACACCCCAGCCCTCCTGAAGAAGACGCCAAGGCGTCTGGACAAGCCTTTTACAAATTTGCGTGTGTCTGAACCCCATGGCCCCATAGTTTCAAACCCAAACGGAAGAAAATTATACCCGTCACCGATGGAAGCATACTTTCTCCGCTTGAGTCCTTGCAAATCTGCGGCACCACCCACTACTCTATTTTTTTTCTAACCTACATCATTAAAAGTACTGATGGTGAAAATTTCATGCGATTATAAGACAGTCAGTTTTTCAAAATATATTATTTTACGTTTACGTTAACTTACAGTAACCATTTTTTTTTACACCCGCATACGCAGTAATTATCCAAACTCTCTAATCATTCTGATACCAATCGCACCCTACGTGTTAGTAAAAATTGCGTTACGTTACGCGCGATGCTATCAAAAGCAGTAGCATCACATTTTCACCTCTTTTTTTCTATATTACACTTGAGGAGCCGACCTGCTTCGCTAGTATCATATAAAATGTAGTAACTTACCTTGTTAACATGATCTCTAAGTATATTGGAGTACACCATAGCCATCGCCTCGAGCGCCATGAATGTCATACAGCCGACGACCCACGGGACTAAAAATGCGACGTTTTCCTGAAATATAAACTGATGTTATTTTATGAGGTAAAGGGCAAAGGGTCTTTTTATGTCTTGATATGCTGTTAGTAGTTTATGTATTTTTAGGCTGACATATTTTTGTTTAAAAACTTTGTAAAATGGGTCCTTCTTTTTATGCGTAGGTATTTATTTATTTTATAACTTTAACGGTATTTTTTTACAGAAGGCGACGAAACGAGCTAGTGGGTCACCTGATGGTAAGTGATCACCACGAATAAGTGTTGCTGACCGTTCCCCCCATCCCGATGAGCTCTGGCGATCTTATTCACACGCAGAAACACATCATTAAGATTATTAATGTTATAATTAAGGAATGTAGGACGGTCACCGTAGCCTAGTTGGTAGTGCTCCTGCCTACAAAGCTGGTGGCCCTGGGTTCGAATCCCGGTAAGTGCAAATATTTGTGATGAGCACGAATATTTGTTTCTGAGTCATGGATGTTTTCTATGTATTTATCTATCTATATAAGTATGTATATCGTCGCCTGGTATCCATAGTACAAGCTTTGCTTAGTTTGGGGCTAGAATGATCTGCGTGACATTGTTCCTAGATATTATAAAAAAAAACAAAAAAAAATCTCTGTAAGGTGGAGGTACTTCCCCCATCGGGCTGCTCTTTGAGCGGATGAACGCTGTGCACTACCACTCTTTAATAACTACCACTTTTAAAAGTTGCTCTCATCTGTCCGTAAGTGCTCGGCGAGGTTAAGCTATTAGGCTTGCGGTCAGTCCATAAATGGGTGGCCAATAAAAAGGTTTAATTTCTGAGCCTCTCCTTCCTTCAGAGAGTACGTTATGCTGACGGTCCCAGTTGTAGTAATTAGACAATAGTCGTCAAGCCATATCAGAAGCCGTTTGGGCTACTGGGCGGCTTGAACAACTCTGACACAAGGGCAATCCCTGCCCATACGATTCGTAAGAAAAATCCCAAAAGTAACTTTGGCATATCAATCTATCTATATATCTATATATATATATATAAAAGAAAGTCGTGTTAGTTACACCACTTATAACTCAAGAATGGGTGGAGCAATTTCAATTATTTTTGTGTTTTTGGATGTATCTTCGTCGGGAATAGGATACTAAGTAATAAAATATAGTAATATAATTATTAAAATAATTACATCGAAATGAGATAAAACATGTCAAGATTGACAATTCCCCTTCTGTCAGTTTTAGGTTTCGAGCATTTGTCTATGACCGAAGATTTTACGCTACACCTAAATCGGGAAATTATTAATTTATTTGTTTAGTGCGAGTGTGTATAAAAATATTATTATGCGAGTATTATTGTTAAAAAAGCAGCGAACTAATATTTCCCAACGAAGCCGTAATGCCGTAAGCTAGCTAAGTTCATAAATAAATGGATTCGATATTACATTATAGTTGTTAGTATATAAAATTTTGCGAATAGGGAATTTAAGAAAATCACAAAATAATGAAATCCGTACACAACACCATTTCTGATAGGCAGTGTAGACAAACGGACCGATTTTGGTTATTTTTATAGCGTTTCAGTGCAAACGGGACTCTGAATTATTTTATAGTAGAGAGGTAACGTTTGTGAGTTTGTGACGTTGTAAGGGGTAATTTCTGGATCTACTGAACCGATTTTCAAATTTATTACACCAATAGAAAGCTATGTTATTGCTAAGTGTCACTATGAAAAAAAAAATATCCCGAACGTTTAACCCGTTGTATTACGCGGGACAAACGGGCAGGGACAAAAATATTTATAACGCGGAACGAAGTCCGCGGGCACTGCTAGTTATTTATATAATTGTTTAACGTATTCATTGTCAGATTATTTTCGCAATTTTGTATAGAATTCGAAGTACAAAATACATATTTTCATTCGGAAATGATGCATTTTCTAACATTGTTTATTAATCTCATTGGCATTGTTTACGAGTATCTATACATATAATACAATCTATACATATAATAAAATCGTAGGAAAGTCACAACTGTAAATTGAATATTTTTTAAAAAAGGATACTTGGGGTGTGATCTACAATCGATATCGAAGCCAAAAATATAGTTTTTAGAATTTTTGTCTGTGCGTCTGTTTGTCTGTATGTATGTCCGGGCTAAACTCAAAAAGTACTGCATGGATTTACTTCAAATTTTGCATGAATATTACTAAGAGGTCGGGTCATCACCACATATTATCACGCTATCACTTACGGGGGAGAAGCTGTGATAATTTACAATATTTAATGCGGGTAAAACCGCGGGGCGCAGCTAGTATCAAATAAATACTTACGGTAAGACAACGTTTATTTTTAAAGACTCTCAATGTAATTTTTTGTCTAAATCTATCTACTGCATCTATGTACCTACTGTATAATGAAATGCAGTTTGAGGTTCATGTCATTAAACTCTTAGTAGTAAATGCAACTAAGATTGCCCACAATGTCAGCATTATCACAGATCTAAGCGTTATGCACAACGCAGTAATAGGGGTAGCAAGGACTATCTTTGGATAGACAAGATTGCATAAAAGTTTTGCAAAACATCTATAAGTTCAAAGCTGTCCCTAAAAGTAAGGCCTTGCGTGCTAAATCCAGATGATCGGTCATGACTTAATCGCTTGAATCGAGAGTCTCGCCATTGAGTGCCCGTATCACTGAGCGTATTTAACTATTCATTCTTTGTCCTATTTCGTACTAATATTATAAATAGGAAAGGTTGTGATTACGGATGTATGGACGTTAGGTACTCTTTTACGCAAAAACTACCGCTCAGATTTTGATGAAACTTTGTAGTAATATAGCTTATACATTCGAATAACACATACGCTATAATTTATAAAATTATCGCGGTTCTAACCGTGGGGCACAGCTTTTAATAAAAATGTTAACGTTTGACGGGCCTGTTGACGTGGTTGGCAAATGCTTGCTTTTTACGTCGGAGGTCGTGGGATCTATTCCCACTCAAGATATATATTTGTGTGCATGAAAATGTATGCTTGTCTTGTATGTATATGTAGTAATGTAATGTATGCTCGTGTCTGGGTGTAATTTATCTATATAAGTATGTATTTACAAAAGAAAAGTAGTATATGTAGTATATCAGTTATCTGGTTTCCATAGTACAAGCTCTGCTTAGTTTGGGATCAGATGGCCGTGTGTAAATAATGTCTCAGGATATTATTAATGTTAACAATATCTATCCCAACTGTAATAATGCCCTTGTTTTCATATTTAAATTTAATTACAATGCAACATCCTCCTATTAGAATATCCTTGGTGCAGTCTATTAATACAGAAATGTATACTGTATGCATACTGATAGTAATCGAATTGGCTTGTATTCAAATAGCAAAACAACAATACCTAACCTCAACTCACACAATACTCTTATCAGAAAAATTGGTTTGGCAAGTCATGGTTAGCGCATTACTGTGACTATGTAGTGTATATATTGTGTCAGTAAATATTTTTTGTTCAAAATTTTTTTCAACCGTTTTAAATAAATAAATTAATTATAACGGACGGTCACCGTAGCCTAGTTGGTAGTGATCCTGCCTACGAAGCTGGTGGTCCTGGGTTCGAATCCCGGTAAGTGCAAATATTTGTGTGATGAGCACGAATATTTGTTTCCGAGTCATGGATGTTTTCTATGTATATAAGTATTTATCTATCTATATAAGTAAGTATATCGTCGCCTGGTACCCATAGTACAAGCTTTGCTTAGTTTGGGGCTAGGATGATCTGTGTGACATTGTCCCCAGATATTAGATATTATTATATTAAAAAAATGTTGTTATTCACGGAGACTTTAAAAAAGCGCTTGTAAATAGTCAGAACATGATTGTAGTAATATAGTTTTATACATTATTATTTCTAGTAACATAGATTTTTACGTACACATTGTATGAAAACATTTATAATTTTATCACGTTAATCCTCACAATGAATATTGCACTAACATATTACAATGATTATTTTTATCTAATGAAATAAATAAATAAGTTACTTTACAGTGTTCGACACAAGGATGGAACTTAGTTTTGTTTTCGACTGTACCTCTAAAATCGCTCCTATCTTGGTACCTGCGTGGATCAGGATCGATCTGCACCCGGAATAACTACTTGCGGGGCCGATATATCTTTGTTCTGAGCCTAGGTGTGATTTGTGTCTGCGAATTGCATGTTTGTAAAGTCCCTCGCGCCACAGGGATATATTTCCCTAGTAGGTATGGGTGGTCTCTCAAAAATCATATAGAGGATTTGACAGGACAGGATTAATTCCATTAAATTTTCACTAAAGAAGTTGATACTATTTATAAATCAAGATATAATCATGAATTTAATAAACTTCCAATGATCATAATTTTTTATGCAGTTTGGGTTGATGTATTCCGTATCAAGAATGTTCGATATATTCATAAGTAAAAAATAATCGCATAGAAGAAAATAATATGTGCTCCAATTTATTTAAATTGTAATGATCAACTGTATAGAAATGTTTAATTTTCTTATGTCAGGGATTTTGTTCTTTCATTGGCCGATGAAGATCAACACCCAGGCGCATGGTCACTCAATAGTTGGGTGAAAAATATTATTGATGCATTCGGAGTACTACCGCGAGTTATAAAGCCGTCCGTTAATCAAATTAAATCATAAGTCATTTATTCCGTTAAAATATTACATTTGTGTGGAATCGTCAATTTTTTTTACCCTACCGTGCAGTGCATGACGTGGCAGCTACTGAGAAACACTGCCAGAAAACTCAGTAGGAATCCTTTTTTAAAATATTTATTTCTTACATAAAATTACATTGTATTTAAATGCAAGCGTCTCAATCCTAAGCTGTTTTGTCAGTTAAATAATCAGAAGTTTTGTAGTAAGTCCTGCTACACAATTTGGCTTTGAAGTTTAATCAACAGTCAATGCACCATATCAGAAGCTAACTGACTGGCTTCAATAAATGTTCAAGCCACGACTTTCTGTCATAGAATAATTACTGGCCATTCAAATTAATGTAATAAAAAGCTGTTTCATTTACACATATTGTTGTGAGAAGATGCTCCATACATAATCGTGCCCGGCATTGTCTGTTTAGTGCACAATTCGTTAGTTGGGGTTAGATATGTCTAGACGGTTCCTTGCACTTAAGTCTAGACTTTTCATCTAAGTAATATCTGTAATCGTATTAAGGCTTTGCAATATATATTGTTTATTGCAAGATAACTTAAGATAAATATCTTATTGTTAGTATTGTGACGTTACTACTCTCTAGAGGATATAAAGCGAAAATGTTTAAATGAAGTTGTGTAATATTTCTTTTTGATATTTTTATGTTACTGAAGGGCCAGTTGGCGTGTTTGGTAAATGCGTGCCTTTCACGCCAGTAAGTAGTAGGTTCTATTTCCACCTAGGACAGATATTTGTGTGCATGAACTTGTTTGTTTGTCTTTTTGTTGTTGATTTTCTTAGTACAAGCTTTGCTTAATTTGTGATCTGATGGCTGTGTGTGAATAATGACCCTGGATATGTTAAGTATGGCGCATTTATTTGTATGTCCTTCCTGTCCAGTCTTCTGTTCCTTTCAGGAGTTGCATAAGGCCTCAGGCAAAGTGGTCAGCATTGTCCAATTTTGGGCTGATATAATTTTATCGTCGACACGATAGGAAGAAGAATTACCTATTCAATATAATTCGTCATGCAAACCCAAGTTAAATGAAGTAAAATCTACTTAAATCGCGTTTAGCACTTTTGACTATTTTTTTGTTTTGAAAATTAATCGCTGCACTAGGTTATCTAATCGTTGTGTTGCGGGATACTTTACAAACATATAATAGACGGACAAAAATAGTTGTCCAGCGCGGGAATCGAACCCGGGACTCTCTTAGCGGCTGCGCCACACGGTCAGTCAATTAAAAGCGTGCAACTCGCGTCATCGTCACCGTATGCTTCCCATGGGCTATATGTATACTGCGTGTATTGTGTATATTGTGTATATGGACATAGATATACCGCCGCGCGTTACTAGCACACAATAATTATATTTACAAAGAGTATATCTTAATGTGAAGTGGCAACAATCATTTATTGTAGATTATTTAGATTCATACAAACATACATACATAGACTGACGCCTGTCTCCCAGGGGGGTAGGCAGAGACAACGGACTTCCATTTGTCACGATCCTTGCACACCTCTTTCGCTTCGTTTACTGACTACTACTATTGAGACTATTTAGATTCAATGTGTAAATATTTTAATATTTTAGATTTCACTTAGCATCAGGTCAGATCGTGGTCAAGCGAAAACCCAAACAGCATAAAAAAAATTAAATAAATAGCTATCACTTCGCTTTGCTTCTGTAACAAGGAGACCAAAACATACTATGCTCCAGCTTTTTTTGGTTTTATTTCAAATATTAGTTTAGTTACTTAACAACGTTTAGTGTTGTTGCCTCAGTAGGTATGATCATTATAAGTGGACTAACGCCTCCCCAATGACCTAATCCCCGTGGGATACAGATTTTCTTATCGCGTTTCTTAAATCTAGTTTAGGTAATTAGTTATTTATTTTCTTACTAAATTTTTTGTGCCTATTTTACTCTGTTCAGTTAATATTTTAAAAGTTCAATGCCTCTACGTTAATTTATACTCTTACTTAGGGATTGAGACGCTTTGAACGCAAAAAGCAGTATACACACATTCATGCCTATAAGTTGACGAACTTTCCATACAAACTTTCAACCCCTATGTTATCGCTGTAGCGTGGAATTAATAATCATAATCATAATCATAATCATCATTTATTTGTGAAGCATAGGTAATAATACAACAATTGGTCTTAAATTAGGTTACGTGCACTATGTTCTACCATGAGAATGGTGTACAAATTACATTTACTTATTTGGTGTACATACCATCTAAGTTTACAAAAAAACACAAATTTTACAAATTATACAAAGATCTAATACAAAAAATTCAATTTAAAACAGAAAGTCAAATGAAATCCAAAATACAAAATAAACAAAATGTCCCGCTAGAGTGAAGTAAATGTCATGTCAGGTCAGAAATAATAATCATTGTAATTAATTAAATTGTTATGTCTCTAATACACTGTTATAATATATTACAATTTGTCATTAAAGAATTCGTCAAGAGAATAATATGCCTTTTCAACCAGAAATAGTTGTAATTTATTTTTGAATATTTTTACAGTTTCTATAGTACAATTCCTACAAACGCTTAAAGAAGTTTATTTTTTAGTACCAAATTCCAGAACATCCATTTTTTTTTTATTTGTTCTTGTTTGTCTCAAACTGCTGTCTCTACAAGTTGGTGAGCGCCATGGGTAGATTGATTTTCATAACTTATGTTAAACGTACGGACATTACATAGTATCACCATAACAGCTATAAAAAATCCACTGCTGGACAAAAGCATCCCCCAGGAATCATTTGGGGGATGTGCCTCAATCGCCACGCTTGGCAGATGGGTTGTGTATCGCAGTAAGATAGTCAAAGTACACTGAAGGAAGCTGCAGCCCGTCCTCTGGTAGATATTACCTCGGGTTGACTTCTATGCCCCTCACTCACGGGAAGGAATGCGGTGATGATATTCTGATATTGTGATGTCAATTCAGCTAGTAAATGTATTACAAATGTGTCACCCAATTCACATGTTTTTAATGGAGAATCATTTATTATTGTCACAGCGGTAACGCAACGCGTTCATTTAAAATTAGAGTGGTTTTATAGGTTTCATTCTAATACAATATTGATTATAAAAATTGAATTTATTCATTGCTACTCTGTGTCTATTCAGTACATCTTTATACTGCCCATTTTTCATTTCAAATAGTTTTGTCCATCCCAAGGTTGTCTGGAAGAAATTGTAGCTAGTGATAAGAGGTTAGTGATAAGACCGCCTATACATAATTATAAAACTTGAGAGGTGTCAAGGGACACCCGGATGGAACGAAGTTATTACTTATTATTTATTATGTACAAAAAACCTATATACACTCAACAAAAATAATCGTCGCGACACCACACTGTTCAATGCGAAATAGAAATGAAAATATCTGGCTTGCTATCTATAAGAGAGAGAGAGACAGACAGAGAAACATGCGCACGCCGCACAGCTGCAAAAAGTGTCGTCACAACTTTTCGTGAGAATTTTTTCCGTCTAGCCCCCTTTCACAACGCACGATAAGGAACTTCGTTCCAATAACTGTCTAGTAATTAAGTTGAAATTTCGTATAAATTCCATATTGTTATCGTAAACTGGATTCCTACTTTCTTTATAAATCCGCTTATACTCCCGCAATATCTATTTGGGCTGACATTTTTTATATGTAAATATCTAATACTAATAAATTCCTGGGACATTATTCATACACGGCTATCTGATCCCAAACTAAGCAGAACTTGAACTATGGAAACCAGATAACTGATATATTACTTTTCTTATGTAAATACATACTTACATAAATAATTACCCTCAGACCAAAGACAAACAGGCATATTCATGCACACAAAATCTGTCCTGGGTGAGAATCGATCCCACGCCCTGTGGCGTCGACCAGCATCGACCAACCACGGCAACCTGTCTGTAAACTATTCTTGTCATCTTTTAATACCATTCACATCAATCAGTATTTACTCAGTCTCACCATATTCATGCATATTATAGTGTAAACAAACACAGGCTTAGTCTCCATTATCTCAGTCTCGTAATCCGGGGATGCGGGCAGGCCGACATAATTCTTACAACTGTTTAACTACATCACACCAGCGACTTCAAAATTACTATTATATAACAAGCGATTTAACAAGAATTTATATAATATGTAGTGCCATATATAATTAAAAACCGGCCAAGTGCGAGTCGGACTTTCGCACGAAGGGTTCCGTACCATTAACTATAAAACGAACAAAAAATTCACGTTTGTTGTATGGGAGCCCCCTTAAATATTTATTTTATTTTTAGTATTTGTTGTTATAGCGGCAACAGAAATACATCATATGTAAAAATTTCAACTGTGTAACTATCACGGTTCATGAGATACAGCCTGGTGACAGACGGACGAAGTCTTAGTAATAAGACTTCGCTGTCTGTCTGGTCCCGTTTTACCCTTTGGGTACGGAACCCTAAAAATAATAATTAAAAATTGAGCCGTCACGGGACGCCTGGCAGAGGTGAAACATCGACATTATTTTGTAAAAGTAATATGCAGAAAAGAACATATTGTAATAGGAACTAAATATGTCATAATGATAAAATAAAAAGTCGATTACGCATGGCGACGCGTCGCCACACCCTACACACTACTATCGTGTAGCGTGGCGACGCGTCGCTACGCCAGAAATCTGTTTTACGTGCGGCTATAGATGTTTCACATCAAAATCGGCTCACAAATAACGAAAACGCGTAATATCACAATCACATAGTGTTGCGCGTTTTCGTTGTTTGTGAAATATTGAAATGATGAAATAATTAAATTCATTCAGCACTTGGGTATAAACATACACTTGCACTTGTCAAGCTCACAATGCAGTACATAAACACAGTCAAATACAGCATTAAAGTAACAAAATAAAATTAATTAGTCCGTCCGTTCGGTCTGTGTTTTGAATAACAATGTACATATTGCAACAAATATATGTAAATATAACATTAATTTTTAATCATACATAATTAATAATTTATCAATACAAACAGCTGAGCCCACGTCAGTGGATACACATTTTCATTGCTAAAATGCGCATATTGCGTACATTTTGAAACATTGTTAAGTTATCCTACGACGTGCCTCCACTGCACTATGGCATATATCTACAATGAATAAGTAGCGATAGAGATTGTGAAGCAATAAAGTATTAAGTGAAACCTAGCTTGTTCGGATACTGTATGTTTTTGATTTTATTGACTTAAAGTGAACATGCAAGCTAAAATATACCGAATCATTACGCAAGAGAGATTCTTGTCGCATACTCGACTCAAGAGATGTCTGTCTCTCGCTCGGCATTTTTTTTTAACTTGACATATGCAGTTAGCCTAACGGCTTTCACTGCTTCACTGGACTATAGAGATGAGCGTGGGCTCTAACCGTCTAGCAAATCAAAACTACCAACTAAGTACCCGCGCCTCTGGGCTCGATTCTGGGCGGTTACTGGCGGGGAGATGCAAGAGGGCGTATCGTTTTAGGGATGTTTTGTGCAACTTTCGCTCTACGTCAATACGCGACGCGGTTCGCTCTTCTGGTTTAGGTCCGAAGAGGGCATTTCATCAAATCGAATGCAAACTAAGGGTCATGGAGGCCGCTGGTGGTCGCGACGCGTTCGTGGTCGTACTCTTGTCCGGCGAGTACGAAGTATCGGTTGGTGTGCAGTTATGCAAGAGTCTCTGATTGACTTGATCTGATTGAGGTTAACGGTGATCTCGTCGTCCGGGTCGTCTAAGACGTGCCTGGGAACGTTAATTGAGAGTCGGAGAGGGATGTAATTGAACGCCTGTACCAACAAAGGACTAGGATGGTGAGTGCCAGAGTCAAAGTACCGTTTGGACGTTTGCGTCATCCAATGCTTGATGGTAGGCAATTGGAGGTCGGCATGGAGGCTTTTATTGCGGACGAATCACGGTGCGCAAAACGCAAAACGTTCACCCCGAAAGGTAGTCTCGTAAGATGTGTACGAGACGATCTGGCACTTTGAGTTGAAACAGCTTATATAATAAGCCGTTGTGCCAGACCTTGTCGAACACTTTGGCCACATCGAAGAAGAGAGCTCCGGTATGGCAACGTTGCCGGGCGGCTTTTACGAGAATGTGTTCTACAATGCGATGCACCTGGTGGACACTCGAGTGTCGGGCTTGAAAGCCGAGCTGTTCGTCTGGAAGGAGATTGTTGGCGTTGGTAAACGACAACAGACGGGCGCATGGCCATGTCCATGGCACAGAGGAGACTTTTCGCTCGGCATAGTAATGTTGATGTAATATAGTTTAGCTCCTCGTCAAAGCTGCCCAGTGAAACAGCACTGCCTACGTGAAAAAAGCCATAAAAAACGTAGCTTATTCTTACAAATTATACCAGTTTATTGACATATTTTATGCGAGTTTTTTCATTTTTAGTGTATTTTGCAAGTTGACATTGTTCAGGCACGTAAAAGTGACAATCTCGTATCTATTTTCTCTGCGATCGTTTTTTTAAAAGTAGTTTTTTAATTATTGAAACTGTATTTCCGCAAAGACGAAATTTCGTGTGGTCAAAGTCTATATTTTAGTCAAAGACTATTTTCGTGAAAACATTTCTACTGAAATACAAAAAATAAATCTAATTTTATTGTTATGATCACCTATAAATAGGAATACCTACGTTTAAGAGGTCAATATTTATTGTTAACAAAAAAGTAATTATAAAAGCTCTAAAACCGATATAATTGCACACTGTTCTCTAAAATAGTCTATTTTACAACACTAAAGACAAAAAAATATTAAAAATTACATTATGTTCATGAAAAACGTAAAATATTGATGACACTTACTTTATAAATCCCATAGAATAGGAATATGCTGAGCACAATCATAAACATCTGGGTTCCTATTATCGCGAAATATGCTATCTGCACACCTGAAACAAAGAACAAGCAGTTTAAAATGGAGTTACAAAGAAAACCTATTATAAAATTTATTTTATGTTCTTCAATAAGTACAGACGCTAGCACATCCAGCTACCCCAATCTGTCAAAGTTATTTTATAGCTTTTCAACTTTATCACTTTAGCATAAGGTTCACTTTCAATTGGGGAAATTTTGACAGATTAGCTTAGGGGTAGCTTGATGTGCTGGCATCTCTACATAAACAGACTAAAATCACTTCAATTCTATCGTTTTGTTATAAAACTTAAATATGATGTGCAACCGTACACAACATTTACAAATTAGTTCTAGAAAATAATGTACCGTTAATATTTTATTTGTGAGTGCAGATACCCACAAAAATATAATTATTTAAAGAAAACATAACTTACATTAAAGTAAATTAATAAAAGAAAAAAACATTATTTATTTTTGCTAAAAACAATAAATATCGTTGCATATTACTGCACGTTAGGTGCAGGGTTATTTTAAGAAACCGCGTGTACCACGATCGATACAATTCCATGAAATCACTGTAAGCATCATATATGCAGTAGGCATCAATAAAAACATGAACCTAAGCGCAATATCTGTGCCCTTTACAAAAATAAAAAGACAAAAATACCTACAGTCGGTAATGGTCGGTCAATGGTCCTTAGCATGAAATGTATTTAATGATATTTGATCTGACTTCCAACAAATTCACGCATGGTTTACCATCGCAGGATTGATTTTCGCTTGAAATGTAAATATATCAATATTACCATCCTTTTGCCTTTATGTCATTAATGATTAAAAGGAGTTGTATACATCATAATTACTACGAACATATTCTAAATATCACCATTTAGTAAGTTTAAACTTCATCATCATCATCAACACATATCAGCCGAAAAACTTCCACTGCTGGAGAAAGGCCTCCCCCAACGATCTCCACAATAGCCAGTTTCCCGCGACCCGCATAAGATCGTCGGTCCACTGTGTAGGGGGCCTGCCCACGCTGCGTCTTCCGGTTCGTGGTCGCCACTCGAGAATCTATATACTTTTCTTCTTAAGTGACTTTTTTTAGATTAAATTGATATTAACACTTCTTTGCTAAAACACAGGAACCGTTTTATTTTGTAGTAAAATTTTTGTATTTCTAATTTGATTTTATTTGATGTTGTAAAGAATTTAATTTGAAGTAAATTATTAAACAAGCCTCTCTCTTTCTACGTGTATTTAAAGTCTACGTGTATAACCTTTTCTAGTTTATTTTACCACCAGCCGCGTAATTTTGCCTTACAATTATAATTAACTTGGTGTTTTACCCTCGCGTGCATTCATTTAAAATGTTATGGGCATAAAAAGTACACATGATTGTGTCATAAAACGTAAAAGGCATACACAGTACAAAATGTGGTTAGGTTGGGTTTTATTTGGAAGTTAACTTGAATATAAAAGTAAAATGTTACTTGATTCCGCTGTGTTATCAAATTACGGTTTAAAGCTGTAGCTAGCGCTAATAGAGATGGTATCACCGGTCAGTAAGTGATTGGCGAGGTTAAACAACTACGCTTGCGGTCAGTCTATAGATGGGTGAATAGCCGAATTGGTTTAATTTCTGAGCGTCTCCATGCTTCGGAGGGGACGTTATATCACTCGACTACAAACCCCATACATCCATTATTTTAATTCAAAACAATCCTCCACGTCATATAAACATAATCTCCCAAAATTATCGTCAAGTTTCGCTTAACGCACTTAGCGGCGCTAAATAGCCGTTCATGGGTATTTAACTTTGATAGTTCTTTAAACACGTTTAGCGATATATTTAGCATGGTGCAAGGTGTTATAATTACATAAACGTGAATTTTGATTTAAATAGTATTAAGTGCTATGGTGCAAGCCGCCCTTACAAAAATGTAATAAAGGTTTGTTTTTTTGCAGAATCCAAAAACCTATTCCAAACAGGAGGACTGTTGGGAATAGGTCTCTGGATTCTGTACGTTAAATATTCAAAGCGAATAAACAAATCTGGCCTTATTTCTTGAGTATTTGTTCGATATCTAGACTACTGCAAATCGAGGCGAATTGGATTCCAATTCTAGCTCACTATAATTCAATAGGAATAATGGCACGTCAAGTAAGCGATAGGGATTCAATTCTTTGTCCTATTAAAAGGAAGCGTTGAATCTCGCTATTGTCGGATCTTGATATAAATCTTATGGGAGAGGGATTTTATTTATTTGTTTAAAATGGAACAGCAGTAGCTATTCGTTGCGACTAAGAATCCAAAAGTTGATTTTAGATAAAAATACATTTAGGAACCACTAATGCATTGCCATCTGATCCTGTATTATGGCAACCAGTCAACTGATACTTATTTATTAATACATACATATTATAGATAAATTACACACAGAATTTTTTTTTTAAGACATGTACATTAGAAACATATAACAGATGGACACAAATACACCCAGACTTAGTACAAGTATTTATGAGGCACACAAACACTTAGTTGTCCTGCACGGGAATCGAACTCGGGACATGTAGTGGCGAGGCGACTGTCTTAACCGCTGCGCCACACGTGCAGTCATCTGATCCTGTATTACGGCAACCAAACTGCTAAACATACTTATTTATTTCTTAATATATATATATATATATATATGATCAATTACACACAGAACTAATTATCGTGATCATCATACAACGATAAGATAACCACCCGCGATCTCTGGCTTAGAAGTACTCACTTACCACTAGACCAACAAGCTAGTCAAAGATAAGATAGTGCTTTTAACCTTATTCATTTTACTATCACAATAATAGCATAATTCCAATCAAAATCTGGAATTCATTTATTGAGTACTTTTATTTTCTCTAGAATTATAACGAAACTACTGTAGCTAATTAAGGGTGCTGCGTAAACTGAGGTATTTTTTTATTTTTTATTTTATTTTATTAGGAAAACAAACAGTATTAACAACTTATGCTAAGTAACAAGTTATTACAACTAATTACCAATTATATGTTTTCGAAAATAAATACAAATATAGCTTGTTTGCTTAATATAAGATATAATAAGACAACGAAAATGAGATTGAGATATTATGCTTAACTATACAATTACACTTGATAAAGCAACACAGTTATTGAACCAATTCGAACCAATGTTTAGTAAGTGTATGCTTAAATACATGTGGCTTAGTTGTGAATAAGTCAAGATCAGAAAAGTCAACCAACTTATTGTATAAGGCTTATAACATCTGGATGGAAATATAAATATATCTTTAGAAACATATTTAAAAGTGTTAGCCACTAAGGTAGCTACTGAAAACTGTTGGTAAGATAAGATGGCGCCCTCTCCCTCTCAGTGACCACAAACTTTCAAAGTTAACCTGTCTCTTCAGTT
Organism: Pseudoips prasinana; assembly: GCA_951640165.1. Classification (NCBI taxonomy): domain Eukaryota; kingdom Metazoa; phylum Arthropoda; class Insecta; order Lepidoptera; family Nolidae; genus Pseudoips; species Pseudoips prasinana. The sequence goes on from OX621239.1 coordinate 17,095,382, forward strand.
CAATGCCACCCATATTCGTGGCTCGTACTCTATAAGGTACCAAGGTACTGTCTTTGGATGTATGTCGCCTAGGTTTGTAATGTTTTTAGTCGTGAGCCAGTTGGTTCTGTATTAGCCAATTTACCGGTCTCTCAGTATATAACATACATACATACATCTTCAGCCTGATATCATCAACTGCTGGACATAGGCCTCCTCTGTGACGTTACCATTTGGAGGGCTTTGCCGTAGTCACCGCGCTTTGCATACGAGTTGGCAACCGCAGTTAGTTGCTAGCTATAGTACGCAGCTAGAGCTGCTGCCTGACTACCTGGTGTATCCCTTAGTCACCTTTTAGGACATCGGTGACAACAGTCCTGTGCGTGCATTAGCCTACATAACAACCAATCACAACGTAAGTAAAATACGTGACATAAAAAAAATCGTAAACTGAAAGCAAAAGAAGACGAAAAAAGCAGCCCGGAGTTGCTTTGTGACTTTCTTCTCCGGGTAGGTTCCTCAGCGGCGAGGATCGCTTTGGCCCATTAACGCGTGATCGGTGATCCCGTGTATGTGATCACACCCTCATTTAGGATTTCGTCTTTTTGCTTTAATCTGTCTGCTGTTAGTCTTCCATTATTTAATTTTAATATAGTAAAACTAAATTTCAAAATAATAGATTAGTAACTTGTTATATATTTAAGGATTTCTTTTGTAACTTTTATACTATCCCCTATGTTTATGTACTGCATTGTGAGCTTGACAATTACAAGTGTATGTTAATACCCAACTGCTGAATTAATTTCATTTAATTTCATTTCATTTCATTTCACCCACGGGATGTTACGGAGTAGCCTTGTTATTTTTTCTAAGCCGGAAACCACACCGCTCTTTCAATATAATTTATGGAATTTAATTAAACCTATGAAGAGTTATATCATCAATAATATATACGTAACAGAACTAAAGGACTAGTTTATCCGTTGGTAAATATAACCGAAAGATATTGAATAAGAATGGAGTTCAACTACAAAAAGACGACCATGTTTATTATACAGCATCTTATTGGAACCCGTTATTGACGGATCAGTATTGTGTGTGGGTTCATATTGATATAGGTAGATGTAATTTATTATTTTCACATGACGTTATACATACGATAGCTATATCAGTTTTATATTGTAGGTATATAATTAGATTCAGCAATTTCAAATGTCTTGTTCATCTAGAAAATCTCTCAACTTGAACTATCCTAGGTGTTAAATCTGTCAATGCATACTGTATCCTTATTTTTTTCAATTTTACTAGTTATATTTTTTTCCTAGCGTAGCTACAGTGAATCATATGAGTTCAGCGAAATTTGCGGTTTTCTTTCTATTGTTTCTGGATACCAGGAGTAATACAACAACTTTTGCCCATCTGTTCTGGTGGCCCTAATGATAGGGCTCAGTTCCAGTTTATCAGGATTAATTTGTTGTTCACATCTACGATGACAGTTCGAGAGCGTATTGTATTGTTCAGTGCGATCTAATACTCAATACGTTTGTTATATTGTATAATCCTAATGTACTGATATATAAAAACCTTATATTGATGATGTCCTCCCGGCCGAATTTCGACCCCGGGAGCCAGTCTCAATGGAGATTAGCCAATTGCGCAGGACATATTATAGTGCACAAACACAGGGGCACTTTCTATTCCATCACTCTCATGATCCGATAGGACGACTAGCGACACGACCGGAAAGTGGTCAGGTACAGGACCAACAGCTTTACGTGCTCTCCGAGGTACGGGGGTATAATACCGCGAACTCTCAGATTTTCGGGCTGATACTGAGAAATTTCTATTTACGGAAAAATCCCAAAATAACTTATTGGCCCAACCCGGGATTTGAACCCACGACCTCGTTTTCTGCGGGTGAACACACTACCGCCAGATCAACGAGGCAGTCAATAATATCTATGTAACAGAACTAAAGGACTAGTTTATCCTTTGGTAAATATAACCGAAAGATATTGAATAAGAATGGAGTTCAGTAGACCAACGAGGTATTTAAACCTTATATTATGACACCAGGAGCCCGAAACTCACCTTAATTTTTATTTTTACAAATTTCGTAAATTGTATTACTCTTTCACTGAATTGAACATCGAGATAAATATTTTAAGAAGATTTGGTAATTTATTCAACATTTACCAACGAATTTCGTACAAATCCTTTTGCTCCGATGGAAACCCTTTCTCGCGCGATTTCCTTCAGTGAACTGAGCCTTAAAATATTTTTATTCGGTTCTCAGGATAAAGTTACGGAGTAACACGCTTTATTATACTCTCAATTTTAATCAAGAAGATATCAACGAAAATATTCAGCGTAAAAAGATTATGACCATAATCCATAGAGATCCCACTTGCAGACGAAGGAGGCTTCCAACTCTCCCTTGGGGTGTGGTGGCAGTAAAAGTAGTGTCATCTACTGCCGCCACGTGCAAGCGGCTCTGGAAACACAGCGATCTTTTTGTGGTACAGTTGCTGTGCCTGGCTAACAGGAAGCTGCCAGCCGGGAGGCAAAACCAAAGCCCTCTCAGGGTACGTTTTCCAACCACTTGGAACATGGTGCAATAGGTGGGACTGGAGCAACATACCCGTGTTCCCGGGGCATCCTCCACCAGGCGTCAAGTGAAACCACGGCAGATTGTATTTAGTCGGTTCGAATCTCACATACCCACACGCAGACATTATTTGAATAGGTCTTAAGAAAGAATAAAAAGGCCAATACAACATTATCAAGACGATTATCCATTATACATTTAAAACTAGTAAATGCTAATTTGAAATGTTATGACAAACTATAGAAATGGAAATGAATTGTAATCTCAAACCAAACAAAAAGATGGTATAGAAATACTGTTTTTACATTATATTTTTATATACATCACTGATGTGATAATGTTACGCTTAGAGTTGGTGCGCTAAAGTGGTATCTATCTGTCTATCTATCTATTTTATTGTTTTTTTTTTAATTTGAAATGCACTATGAAACATTTATTTCCGATGCAACCGATCGTCCTCGTTTTGTTGCAGCGCGCTCTATTTGAAAATTTCCTTATTGTCAAAAAGTTACGAATGATGTTATAAATGTATGTAGGTATATGTGAAACATATAACAAAATTCACTTAATATGGAGATAAAGTATATCAATTACACCATAACACATGAACATAATACTTAATTATGTTCGAGCGCCTAATTCATGCAATTCGTGGTTTTCATATTATTCTTACATGTAATTAGGTTGCGTTATTCTTGACTTATAATAAAAAAAGCGAAAATACATAAATACGTTTCGGGAGAGAAACTCACATTTTGTACTCACTCAACTAAATCAAAATTGTGAACCAATTTGACTAGAACAATGTTGTATTGTAAAATATAATCATGCAACTTTTAATAAAAATAGATTACTTTGTAAGTAGTCTTTCATCTTTCAACATACATATTTATTCATTTTTACTTTAGCGAAATTGACAAAGAATTGGCAGTGAATTGCTATTTTCGGGAAAATAATGGAAAAATATAAAGTGAATGAACTAACATGTCAATCCAAATGATTGAGTTCCTTTGAGGTGATTGGATGGCATAACGGATACAAAAAAGAGAAAAGATTTACGATTTTGAAGAGAAATCTGACTGAGAAATAGAGGCTTATGTCGAAAATGAAGAGGCATATCCCCGCGTTTGATGTGAGTGGAACAGTATTATCACTTCATCAATGAAAATTGTGAAATGGATATGTAATAATAATGATAATAATTCATTATTACAGAACTACATAGGTTCCACTGTGTTACGATCAAATTGTAAAATATGTTAGTAGTCCAATTATTTGCTTCTTTTAGTATGTTAGTAATATTTTTCTTATTTTAATTCTATACAATACATAAATACTTATTATCTAATATATTAATATTAAGCGTGCATTTAGAATTAAAAAATAATATAAACCCGACGACTCATATTTCTTATACCAATATATGTATACTGATTTTGAGTCGTCAGGCGTATGATACATAATGCTTTACGTACTCGTACCTTTACATCATAAGCATACACTTGTGTTCCTTGTGTTACCCGAATGTAAAACTTGGACTGGATAAATAAAATATGAATTATACGATTGATATAATCGGTTGCCGTGGTTGGTAAATGCTTGGTTTCGATTCCCACCCAAGGCAGATACATGTGCGCATTAACATGTCTGTTTGTTCTGAGTCTGGGTGTAATTATCTATAACAATATGTATTTACAAAAGAAATAAATATATCAGTTATCTGGTTCCATAGTAAACTAAACACAAACTAAACACAAACAAATACTCTGCTTAGTTTGGGATCAGGTGGCTATGTGTGAATAATGTCAAAAACACAAAAAATTAAATCGTTCTTTTTAACTTACCTTGTCATTTAAAAGTTAATTAAAACTTCGAACCCAATTAAAATAAGTTCAGCTGCTCTGAATTTCTCAATAATTACCTACCGTGATTTTATTGGTATCAAATGTTATAATTTATACTCCTAATTTTAATATTTGAAGTTGGTGCTAAGCTAGCTGAAACTGAAGACAGTTCTTTGTTTCTTAATTAAAATATAAGTGAAAACAATCTCTCATCACTTCTTTTAATACAACTTTAATTTGTACGAAAAAAAATTGTAATTTTGTTTTATAGAAATGAATGGCTTTCATGAGAATGAATAATAATTTTGTCCATATTATAATATTTCGAATAAGCGATCACAGTTATTATTTTCCGAATCAAAATTCTGGAAACAGTTTTGATATAAGTTTTCTTCGAACATTATTTTCAACTGAATATAATAAACGAACGGCATTAACGTCAATTCTGACAGCTGATAGTTTCGGGTGTTAACTTTATTGTAATATACCTACCTCATTCAAGGTTGAGGTGGGTTTTTACGCTCATTGAAATATTCGTGCCCTTCTGGGGTATGCATATATGACCCTGGTGTGTTTTTACACTCAAATCACACATCATTTGACATCTTACTACAGATAATATTTAAACCAATCATAAAAATAATTTCGTGAAAATTGGTCTCTTTTACGATGATCATATCCAATTGATTTCCTAACTGTACCGTTTTTGATTAGTTCCATTTAGGTACACCTCGTAAGCATACCCACTAAATATAAATAAGATTAATCAAAATCGCTACACAAACACCGTAGTAATTAGTGAACCTACAAATATGAAAAGAAGTATATAATTATATTATTGCAACCGTATAAATACGAATAAGATAATGTAATATAGAATACATTAATTTAAGAATTAATTGTCAAACAAAACGACAAACGTGTCACATATCCTTCATCAGTTCTTAAAAGCGAATATAATATACATCTTATCCACTTTGAGATCGGTTAGAAAGAGGAAATTCCTATTGCTCGATAATAGGTTACGCATTTAATTTTGCTATTTCAACGAGCTTTTAAATCAAGCCTCAATATTACTCAAGTAATTTCAAATTCCTTCAACTTCAGGGTTTTCTTCCATTATGACATAAAATTCCAAGAAGCTTGAATATAAAAAGTTTAATAAACTTTATTAGTTTTTGCTGGAAGAATAAATGAAGTTTGCGGAACACCTCGGAGTGGATATGAATTTAAAAATATGAACTTTCTGCAGACTCAGTAGGTTTAAATAATATTCTACTGCTAATTAGTATCAACTGCTGACATAGATAGATAGATAGATAAAACTCTTTATTGTACACTTCAAGAAACAATACAAACCGACAACATAAATAAATTACAGTACAAATGGCGGCCTTATCACAAGGTGTGATCTCTTCCAGGCAACCTAGGTAGTGAAAGAATAGAGGAGTTACAGAGATGGGGGTAGTTGCGGGTGTACACAACAAATTTCCTAAAAGGTACTACTGTACCATACTTATAATTACACTTATTAACTAATTTATCATAATGTCTGTTCAAATTATGTACCTATGATAAATAAACGATCGGCATCGTTGAAAATTAACCAAAGCCTTAGCTCGGAGTACTTTCGAGGCTAAGCTTTAAGTAGTGATCCTTGACAAGTTGTTGGAATCCACTAAGTGTTTGCGCACGCCTAATAGACAATGGCAGCGCATTCCACAAACGAGCACCTTGTACAACAAACGATTTATCAAGAAAATTTGTGGAATGCGCTGGTATTTTCAACAGCTGATTATTATTAGATCTCAAGGCTTTCGAATGTGATTCATGAAGGAAAGAAAAACGTTCTTTAAGATAAGAGGGAGTAGTAGTAGGGGACATATGTATATGTCTATATTTTACGCCATAACCCTCAAAGCAAATTACGCATTTTAGTGTGGTTATGCAATGTAGACCTTTTTATAGTAACTTCGAGATAAAAATGTATAAGTATTATTTAAAAATCTGAAATATTTTCCGAAAAAGACATGCCTTACTTAACATCCAAAAATGGTATGGAACATGAACCTTGCGCGTAAGCATGAGCGGAGCTCTCGTCAATATAGAGTTTTTTTAATAATTCACAAGTATCAACTTAATAGAAGACGAACGAAACTACCTAGTAGTTTAGTTCCTGTGATAATTCCTCATAATTCACTTGCCGACTGTACGAATAGCAATGAGGTATTTAGACAGGGTATTTATGTTATCAACCCCGCCTAAATTAGGGTTGATCCTTCGGCAAAATGTGCGAGGGCTAGGCCTCTTTAAAACTATTAATGAAACCGTAAGTGCGATACTATGTCTATCGGGTTTAATAATATACTACGTACATACGTATGGAGTATACTTTGAAAGGATCACGATTACGCAGTAAAACAAGTCTAGTATCTACCTATTTATTAAGTGAAACACACGTTATTTCAATACGTCACAGAGTCAAGTTACCAATATTAAAATAACTTGCGTGGATTATGTATCTGTATTATTTATATATCCCTGTATCAGGACGGGATAGAATACAAAACTGATCCATCAAAAAGTAGCGTAAAGCATTATTTGCGCTCTAGGGTTGACCGTACTGAATATACATATATTACCTCAGTATTGTTATTCTGTATATGAGTGAGGTGGTGGTGGTGGAATGTACTGCATAAACTAGGCGATGGCCGAGGTATGCAACCCATAGAAATCAAATAAAACCGAAACGTTAAAAATAATTTGTAATCTAAACTAATATTATAAATCGTTTTGACTTTTTGTTTGGTGTTTGTTTGTGTGTAATGGATACATTTTAAAACTATTTTAGTGATTTTGGTTCTTTTCCTATAGAAAGCTACTATCACAATAAAGTAAATTAGTCTATATTTTATTTTAATATAAGAAAATGGCAAATATATTTTTCTTGAATCATTTGTTCTATATAATATATTAGCTGTGCCCCGCGGTTTTACCCGCGTTAAACTTTATAAATTATAGCATAAGTGTTAACCCCGGGTATCAGCTAACTAAACACCCAATTTTATTAAAATCGTTTAGACGTGACGAAGTAACAAACATACACACTCACAAACTTTCGAATTTATAATATTAGTGTGATTGTGATAATAATTTTGACATTAATGTTCCAAATTATTTTTATGTTAGATTCACTTTAAATAATAAATAAATATTATATTCAAAAATCACTTTGCCCCAACGGTAACTAATGCTTTATTAAGACAAAATGTACTTTAACGTTCACAAATCTTTTTTTTTTATGTTTACCTAATGGTAAAATGCTTTATTTAGATAAATTGGTCTTAGCGATGAGAAAGTTAAATACTACATATATAAGTAATGGAATCAGGCGTTACTTTGCGGAAATCCATAACAATCAAAATACAAAATCAATATTTAGTGTTAATTCCGCTAATTGTCAGTTTAATCATGCTGGGATGCAATTTGCACCGCCCTCCCGCCCGCAAAAATGTGCACATGCAAGAAGGACAATATAAAAAGCAAATTACATGCGCCAGTACGATACCCAACACGTGTTTCGGTCCTCCACGGACCATTCTCAAGGGCTGCTAACTCGTCGAGTGCTCGAAGGAGACTAAAAGCCAACGAGGCGAGCGCTCTTTTATATACTACCAACCGCATGACAATTATTTCTAACTACCCCCAAATATTCGTAGTAAAGGAGATGAAACTAAATTTGTTTGGTCATTCAACAATGCAAAACTATTACTGCTATGTTTTAATATTTCTAATTGTTCCAACACACATAACCGGAAACTTTTATCACAACTATGTAAAATATTATACGTATTATTGTCGCCCAAGGAATGGCCAGTTTCAATTAAATGTTTATGTATGTTAGAGATGTATGATCTACTTAAACTCACAAAAATATGCATGCAACAAAATTATTTTCGTTTTAACAATCAATATTACCGCCAAAAGGAAGGGTTGGCCATGGGTTCACCGTTAAGTCCACTAATGGCAGAGATATTTATGGATAATTTTGAACGTAGATATATAGTGGGCGAACCCAACATTTTATTTTATTATAGATACGTTGATGACATAATAATCTGTTGGTCTGGTACCAAACGCCAAATTGATTCATTTGTTACTAAATTAAATAATCTCCACCCTAAAATAAAATTTAAATTGGAATTAGAATCACAAAAATCCCTTAATTTTCTTGACCTCACCATCACTAATGTCCATAATAAATTAGAATTTCAAATATATCGGAAACCAACACATACCGATATGGCTATTCCAGCTTCATCATGTCACCCCAATCAACATAAACTAGCTGCCTTCCGCAGCTATGTTCATAGGTTAATGTCGGTCCCCTTGTCTAATGAGAATTACATAAAAGAACTTAATATTCTTTATGAAATCGCGTTATCAAACGGTTATCCTAAATCTATTATTGATAATTTGATTAAAAATAATCAGAGATGTAGGGTTCGCTCTTTACTGTATGCATGCCCCCCTGACCGTATTAACAAATATGTTGGTAGTCTGACCTATATGGGCCCAATTTCAGATAGAATTGCCAATTTACTGCGTAAAAATAATATTCACGTTGCATTTCGGACGGACCAAACTATACGACGTCTTTGTAATGGAAAAGATAATTTGGAAAATTGCACGAAATCCGGCGTGTATAGGTTGGTCTGCGATGATTGTGACGCGGTATATATAGGTCAGACAGGCCGAAATTTTGAAATACGGTATAAAGAGCATGTAGCTGCTTATAGGAATGGCCATCCTGATAAATCTCATTACGCCAAACATTTAATTGAAACTGGCCATTCCTTGGGCGACAATAATACGTATAATATTTTACATAGTTGTGATAAAAGTTTCCGGTTATGTGTGTTGGAACAATTAGAAATATTAAAACATAGCAGTAATAGTTTTGCATTGTTGAATGACCAAACAAATTTAGTTTCATCTCCTTTACTACGAATATTTGGGGGTAGTTAGAAATAATTGTCATGCGGTTGGTAGTATATAAAAGAGCGCTCGCCTCGTTGGCTTTTAGTCTCCTTCGAGCACTCGACGAGTTAGCAGCCCTTGAGAATGGTCCGTGGAGGACCGAAACACGTGTTGGGTATCGTACTGGCGCATGTAATTTGCTTTTTATATTGTCCTTCTTGCATGTGCACATTTTTGCGGGCGGGAGGGCGGTGCAAATTGCATCCCAGCATGATTAAACTGACAATTAGCGGAATTAACACTAAATATTGATTTTGTATTTTGATTACTACATATATTAAAATTAATGTTTTACCAGACGCTATTAAAAATGTTTCATAGAAAAAGAAATCTGTTTGATTAATTATTATTCAGTAAAACGCAGGTATTTTTAAAGCTGTATTAGACACGTGTCATAAGCACGTAGTAGTAATTAAGTTCTTAGATTATTTATTTTTATTATATGTGGAATAATATTTGTTTAAGTTAACTATTTATTAAAATAAAACTGTAGAGTAAATAAATCAGATATACACACATCAACAAAGTCTAGGGATACGTTATTTTGAAATCAAACATGGCTTTATTGTTTAAAACCTATTTAGTTTCCTTAAAAAGTTTATTTACAGATTTAAACCTTGTCTATTCTTTATTCAAAATTTAAAAATTAAAATGAGAAACAAATGAAAACACGCAAAGCACAGCGCAATCTTGAGTTGTATCTAATTTCAAGAAGTTGCATTAAAATTTTTTTTGCGTGTTAATTGAAGAAAACCTGATAAATTGTTTTATTTTCTTTTCTCAATTGGTTGTGTAAGCTTTTTAGCGTCATGCCACGCCATCATTTGAGTCGAGATGAAATGTTACGGGCAGTTGGCATGTTACAAAACGGTGCTATTCAACGCGTCGTTGCTGAGTCTCTGGGCACAAGCCAAAATGTGGTATCCAGGCTGTGGTCACGTTATCGCGCTACTGGAGATGTGGCAGAACGGCACACAGGTAGATATCGTGTTACCACTCAGAGACAGGATCGATTTCTCCAAATGACCGCCAGAAGACTACCCAATATCACAGCGATGCAACTAGTGCAAAGGCTCCAGGAGGGTCAGCAGCTGCTGGTGAGCGACCAAACCGTGCGAAGGAGGCTGCATGAAGTTGGCCTTCATGCTCGCAGACCGCTACGAGTCCCAGCGCTGCGACGTGGCAATCGCGGTAGGCGACTTTTATGGGCTCAAGAACATTTGACATGGAGTGATCAACAATGGTCATTGGTGCTGTTCACTGATGAGTCCCGCTATGGATTTCATCCAGATTCGAGACGAACACGCGTTTGGAGAACTCCAGGCAGGGTCAGCCGTCTCCGACATCCACAGGAGGTCCACTCTTACCAAGGCGGGACAATTATGGTGTGGGCAGGAATACGAATCGGCGGACGAACCCAACTCATTTGGATTCAGGGCAGCATGACTGCCCATAGATACCGTGAGGAGGTAGTAGAACGTGTCATTGTCCCGCTCAGGGCCCTAACGGGGCAAGAATTTCAGCTCATGCATGACAATGCACCTTCCCATACAGCGCGGCTGGTGAGGGCCGCCCTTCGAGAACACGATGTTCAGGTATTAGATTGGCCTCCACAGTCGCCAGACTTAAACCCAATTGAACACGCCTGGGACATGTTACAGCGAAGAGCATTGAGGGATTTTCCGCCCAACTTGACAACAGAAGAACAACTTTTCGAACATTTAAAAAGAACTTGGGACTGCATACCCCAGCAAGACATTGACACCTTAATTTTAAGTATGGAAAATCGTTGCCGCTGTGTGATTAATGTTAGAGGAGGAAATACCGATTACTGATTATCAGATTTGGTAAGATTTTTATTCATTTAATTCGATTGAATAATTTTATAAGAATAAAATGTTTTTGTTCACTCAGTAATTTTCTATGGCTTAATTAATTTAAGACTTTTATTAATTAGAAAAACAAAATCGCATCGTGTTGTTAATGTTTAAATATCGGCCATGAAATTATCTTTAATTCTTCCATTTACAGTCATAACAAAATGTTTATAGTTTTCTAGATAATCAATGAAATGTTCAATATCCCTAGATTGTGTTGATGTGTGTATTTGCAAGTTTTCGTAGTAAATACCAGATCGTTCTTAGTTGGACCATTCTAAACTTTGTTTAAAAATTAATTGTTAGTTTCATAGGATAGCTCCGAAATGGAATCAACTATACCTAGTTGTACATATGTAAGTTGATAGGTTTTTATATTGATGGTTTGACAACGGGGTGATCCATAGATCGTATTTTAGATTAGACTTCAATTTAAAAAATCCTCATCTATTCATAGCCTCAATACCAGGTTGTAGACCAAAATTATAATAGTTTATTAGCATATTATCTAGATAATTTTGGAGCCGACATCCTTATACATCAAGGTTTAGGTAGCCAAGAATATTAACTATAATTTAAATTAGTATTTTCATTACCAATTCCACAATACCGTGTGGTGTTCGGCTAAGTCGTGTGGTTTTCGACTAAGATGTGGTGTCGTAAAAGGCGACTGGATACAACAGATAGTCGGGCTCCTTCGAATGGCAAGATTATAGTAGCCTTGGGGGTCCTGGGACCAGCAGTGAACGATATCAGGCTGATGATGATGATGTGCCCACAATACAGCGAAATACAAAAAATATTTAAATACAACAAGGATATGGTTTCAGCTACAAGAATAATGAAATACCTACAAGAATAATAATGTTCTTAATCGATTTTTTTCCTGAATAGTCAAAATCTTCCATGATTTACGTTTAATTGTAACATTGTATTGGGACTATTTATTTATTACTTTATGGACATAAATTGTAAAATGGCGAGCTTATTGCCTAATGTTTTGCTAATCAACTTTAGAGTGGTGCAAGGATATCATCTAAGAACTACCAGAATGTAATAAACAAGAGTTATATTGTACAATACTATATAACAAGACGTGTGGAAATTGTGAATTCTAATGAAAAATGATCTGTAAAAAGAAAGAAGAGTTTAAGAAGTCAAAGCGGTGAGATAGACTTTGAAGGAGGCGACTGTGAAACTTTTGTTAAGATTTTTCTGTGGATAGTAAAGATATATAAAAAGTGAAGAGGTTAGTAAGATGGAGTAGATGAAGAGTCAAATATAGAATTTAGGATGGTTAATCCTCCTAATGAGTGTCGTTGGAGCATTGGTAACGACTGCAGTTGGGAAGAGAAGAATTCAGTTATTCAGAAATCGGTTAACTTTGCCTATTAGGGTGATCTTTGTCAGGTCAAAGTAGAATGGCCTTAATTTTCATTATAATTGACTACGGTAATGACCGCAATACACTGTTTCCTCCTTAATTGACATTTGTCATTATGATTACGACTGGCTATGAAAATTAATATGTCAAATAAAAAAAAACATAGGTATCGTTTTAATAATAAACAATTTAAATAAACCACAAATTACAACTAACCATAAAGTAATTAGTAGGAATCCATATATTTTCACGTCTACCTTCTAACTGTAAAGTGACAGGCAGTAACAAGGGGCGACAGGGCGTTTAAACTAAAACTAAACTTTTTAGAGTGCTGAAGGTCCTTGGAGGTAGGTACTCTCATCGTTGAATGGTGTGGTGAAATGCGTGTTTTATTCATGAGGGTCGCGTTCCTCTCAATGTTTGGACTGTTCTGGAAAGTACCCACGTTTTTATTTACTACGAATGATCGAAGTATCTTAACCTCTGAGTCCGAATTGTGTATGGTATGTAATCAAACACAGTTAGCGTAGTATGTTGTAGTTTGTAGAAATAACACGCACGATATGATTCTCTAAAAGTATGACGGAATCAATGCAGAATTAAATAGTAGCAGTGTTGCAAACGAAAAATAAACTAATTTAGTCCTACGTTCTGAAAAGTTATAATAATCCAAATAAATCAATGTGTTCAAACTTAAAACGAAGATTTGTTTCATGTTCAAGTTGGTATATTGACTAATCTTTGTGCTTCGAAAAACACGCTATTTATTTTAATAATTACATTCAAAAGTTTGCAGGCTGGCCCAACGATTTATGAGATAACATATTTGTGCTGTTATTTTGAATGGTCGTTTTCTTTTTATAAAACTGATAACTTTTAATAGGTTTTTAAATATCATTTTACGGCCTTTTTAAGGATTATTGTAGAGTATAATAAATAAATTGAAACTATGTGAGAAACGATTTATAGCGATGGAGCAGTTTGATGACATGCAAACAGAATTAGAGAAATCTGCTCCATCGTATATATAAAACGGTTGCAATTATTAAAAGGCTTACGAACACTGAAACTGGCCTTCACTCGGCAAGTCAATTACTTGTAGGATCAAAAAATGGCAATAAATTGCGTGTTTTCATTTTAGAAGACCGTTGGTAGACTCTCAAGTTGTAGACACTTTATACATTTAACAGATTAAAAAATGTAAAATCATAATTATAAAGAAACTCAGATTTTCTGAATGGAAACGTTTACTCTACAAAAACTGCCCTCATTGCTTTCATAATGAAGACGCTGTTAAGGTCAACATTTCTTCACCGACGAATCCTCGACTGTACCTTATGCTATATTAATGCTAATATTTTGAATTATAATATTCATTTTTCTCTATCCCGGTTGCCGTTCGTCTCTCATATATTCAGAAACAATGCGGCAGGTATTTGATATACGTCCTCCAGCAACACGATTGTCCGGATTCCTTTACCGACTTGGTAATGAGAATTCTTTGGCACTCATTCTTCTACAAGTGAATATTCATATTTTATTTCGTATTAATGGCAATATTATATGTATTTCATAACATTGTTGTTAGAGCAAGATTAGCAAATGTTAATAGCTAAATAACTATTAATATTATTACTTTACGTAGCATCTTCTAGACTGCAGTTGTGCAGTCTAGATGGATGGCATTCACCAGGGTGACCGCTGTTGGGACGTTGGTTTGTAACCGCAGAGAAGATGCTTTAGTATAAAATATATAAGTATTAAATGAAATAAAATAAAGTGTTTCGAAAGCAGTTGCTTCACTACTGGGGAAACTCGTGTTATGATATCTAATAAAAACCCTAATTATTGTTTACTTGCACCTTATTCGAGACGAACTATAAAGTTTACCTCAAAATTCCGGGATTAGTGTGATATTAAATTTATCAAAAATCTACTTTCGTACTATATTTTTGACACATTACTTCAGTAACAGTTAGTAGGTATAGAGGTAAAAATACGAGCCCGTAGGCACTATTTTGGAATAGTCAAAGGTCATACTGCTTGTACGCTTCAAGACCTCTTTGTATTCACGCTAAATTTAAATCCTGTAAACAACATAATTTTGCTATGGATCCACTGTTTTTACGTTGCTATGTTATATTCACTACATTATCATATTCACTATATTCTATTAGCAATTCCCCGCGGTTTTACCCGCGTTAAACTTTATAAATTATAGCCTATGTGTTAATCCAGGGTATCAGCTAACTCCATACCAAATTTTACTAAAATCGCTTCAGCCGTTTAAACGTAAAGAAGTAACAAACATACACACTCACATAGTCACACACTTACAAACTTTCGCCTTTATAATATTAGTGTGATTTAGTAGGTACTAATTTTTCTTATCAAAATTCTCTGAGGCGCTCATAGTCAGATGCTCTGACCAGTCCGTAAGTGATTGGCGAGGTTAAGCAACTAGGCTCGCGGTCAATCCATAGATTGATTACCGCAAAAGTGGTTTAATCTTTGAGCATCTCCGTGCTACGGTGGCCACGTTAAGCGTTCGGTCCCGGTTGTAGCCATTAGGCATCAGTCGTTAAACCGTGTCAGAGGCCTACTGGGTGGCTTGAACATCTCTGATACTAGGGTAACCACTGCCCATACGATAAGTAAGTAAGATATCAATGTACCGAAATAAATTCACTATTGTGATGTTTTAGTTCTTTAAAATGAACAAGATATTATCATCCAGCTATTGAAAATAAATGTAAAAATAACTAAGCTCAAGAATAAAGCCGCATAAGGGTGACAAATCAACATCGAGCTATGCTGCGCTGTACTGCGCTGTGCTATGTTTGGTAAACTCGCTCGTCTAATATTTTAATGAGGATACAAACAAACCATGCTGTGCTGCGCTGTGTGAGGCTACGCTCTGTTTAAAAACGCAGCAGTCTCGAGCGAGGCGCGCTACCCGTCGTGCTGAGCCGCGCTGTGCCGAACTGTGCTATGTTTTTTATGGAGCTCTGCCATGCTGCGCTGTGTCGAGCTATGCTAGGTTTGGAGCACGCTGCGTGCCCCTCCATCGCCTTCAGATGTCTCTCTCACTCTCGTACTCCCATCTCGCTCGCACTTACGTATGCGCGCACAAAAGAAACAAGAACGAACGAGTTTGATTCGCCCATTCAAACAAGTCAGGTAACACGTGTTGTGTCGAAATTTGTTCATCGAGGGCAGTGGTCAGATAAAAAAATGGAGATTTTTATAGAAGAAGTTCGGCAACACGAATGTTTGTGGAATCCAACATCTCCATATTATAAAGATTCCGAAAAAAGAGAAGCCTCTTGGCGCGCCATTATACAAACAACAAACATGGAAAACAGTAAGTACTTACTTAATAAGTGTGTGTGCGTGTGTATTTATGTGTGCTTATCGTTGGTGTATTAGTACAATTTTGTATGTATATACTCACAGTTATAATCCCGGACATGTTAGCTACTAACCAGAGACTCAGCTCAACGTCGTGATCGAGGTTGCTTTAACTTTCGGTGATATGGAATTTCGTTAATTTGGCTTTTCGGTGAAATGGCTCATCGGTAAAATAACCCATCCGTCAAATGGATTTTCGACAGTAT
Organism: Pseudoips prasinana; assembly: GCA_951640165.1. Classification (NCBI taxonomy): domain Eukaryota; kingdom Metazoa; phylum Arthropoda; class Insecta; order Lepidoptera; family Nolidae; genus Pseudoips; species Pseudoips prasinana. The sequence continues at coordinate 17,111,731 of OX621239.1, forward strand.
GGCAGTGTTGGAAATGGATTTCGATCTGTACGTGGCCCGTTTTAATACGTTAAATTTGAAACAGTTGTAGTGTGATTTCTGACTACCCCCTAATGGGATTATAGTCGAGAGTCTATGTATGTAGATACAACATTGTAAATAAGTAGATACATTCTCATTTTTTTATAAACGAAATAAAAGAACATTCTTACGTGCTTATTAAACTTGTCTTTATTTAATTTTCATTTATATGGGCACTTGTATTTTGCCAAGGTACGCTACCACTGCCGTTAAAATAATTGGAAAATTCTTCTCTTATCTGATAGGCTGTAATGGAAGGGCTATTGCCTCCTCGACGCAAAGGACGCAACACACTGTTCATACTGTTTTCAGTCTGAATTTCGTTATCCTCACTCAAATAGTTATGCAGAACACAGGCCGCTTTAATAACTTTGTCAACTGTGTCGATATTACAACCAAATGCAGTATGAAATACTCGCCATCGCGCTGCTAGTATTCCAAACGCTTGTTCAACAACTCGCCGTGCTCTGCTTAGACGATAGTTATATATTCTTTTCTGATTATTTAGTTGCGATTGAGGGTATGGTCTCATTAAATTTGGAAGCAGAGGAAATGCTTCATCACCAACAAATATATAAGGCATTTCCATACCACCTTCTTCTAAAGATTTGGATTCTGGTAGAAATAATGAATTATCTTTTAGTTTCTTTCCAAATGCAGAGTTGCTAAATATACCTGCATCACTGAAACGTCCCTTTGATCCAACGTCTATTGCAATGAATTTATATCTTGCATCGACAACAGCCAGTAATACTAACGAAAACGATTTCTTATAGTTAAAATAGTCTGATCCTGAGTTAGGAGGTGATTTGATATAAACATGCTTCCCATCAACAGCGCCTACACAATTTGGAAAATTGCATTTCTGTCTGAAATAGAGCTCATTTTCCAGCCACAATTCTGTAGTCATTTCTTTCATAAATATTGGCTGTAAACACTTCCATATTGCATCGGAAACTTTGGATACAATTTTTGAAACTGTAGGGCCCGCTATTTTAAAATTGTAACCAATTGTAGTAAATGAACTACCTGTAGCCATGTACCTGCGAATTAATAAATAATATTATAATAAGCAACTTCAATTCTTTCCCACTAAATATTCACTAAAAAGTAATGAAATAATTAATTATTTTATAATTATGTAGTGATGTATATATATTTATTATTTGTTACAGCCAAAGTAGCGAAAAATACTTGGAAAAAATTGCGAGACAACCATAGGGAAGCCTTAAAAAGACAGAAGGATGGAAAAAGTGGTCAAGCTGCCAACAACACGCGTCTTTGGAAATACCAGAAAGTTATGGAATTCCTTGTTCCATACATGCAAAATAGGAACACAACTGGAAATTATTCCCAAGATGATTCACAGGTGTCTCAAGAAAGTAATCGTACTCAAGTTTCGGAATTGGACCAGGACAACTTTGAAGTAGTAAACGAAAGCGCTCATGGTTCTGTAAACGAAAACAGCCAATCTTCTAATACGACTGCTGCAAGTTCCGAAACCACATCACAAAATACAAGCACACCTTTAACACGAAAACGTGTACATAATGTTCAACATGAAATTTTAAATTTTGTTAAGATCCAGCAAACAGAGCGAGAGAAAAGAAAAACAGAACGTGATTTGAGAAACCAAGTAATTGACAAAATGGACGACATGGATCATTTTTTTCTTAGTGTTTGTGAAAGTACAAAAAAATTACCCAAACCGGCACAGCTTTTTAGTTACGGAAGAAGAAGAGTTAAACATTTACAATGATATGTATGCATCTGAGAGTTATAATAGTGCCTTAACAAGTACTCCAGGGTATACAACAGCTCAAGGTGTCCAACCCTCAGATACATTTCCGTTTACATCTCCAAGTAGTGCATCAAATCAATCTGTAGGAGGATATACAGCTGAACAAGATGCCAATGTCCTTCCAGTCGGTGGGAACACCGTGTTCGGACCGTATGCAAGTGAGGAGGCCAATGCTACTTCGCTAATTGATTAGGGTTATTGGACGATTCGCACTATTTAAAAATTCTAAGGGGTACCATTTTAATTTCATATTTGCTAAGTACTTGTTTTTTATGTAATGTAACATTAAAGTTAATGAACGTTTTTTACCATTGTTTCATTATATTGACAAGTCACGCACGCACTACATATGTAGGTACTGCCGCATTGCATGTAAAGTTTTGAAAAGATATGTCAATATAGGTTCACTATCTTACCATGTCAATTTTTTATGAATTATTATTCTACATACAAAATTAATTACTAATACATACACGAGGGAAAATGCAAATAGAAAATTGCCTTATCTTGTGCATTCAAATAATTTACTTACCTCAAACAGATTGCTAATTTCTCTTCTGTGCTTATGGCTTTCTTACAATCAATTTTGCTTTTTATATATGAACCTATTAACGAATGTAAATAATTAAAATGATTTTTAGTCATTCGCAAATATTTAAAAAAATCGTCTTCAGTGGCAATACTCTTTAGAAAATTAAATTCTCCGTATTTTTCACGTATGGTGTGTGGTAACAAGCTACCGTGACTGGACTCTTTTAACGACAAAATAACACATAAAATATCCATATCCGCTTCTTCTTCACTTTCATCTTCATCGGATTCAACTATGTCGTAATGTTTACGTTTTTTTGAAAATAGGGTCATATTTGATGACTACACGAGCTGCTGATTACTTTATACTGAGCTAGATTGTTAAAAAACGTAGCTTAAGAAACACAGCACAGCACAGCGCAGTACAGCGCAGCATCGTTTAATTGTTATAAAAACGTAGCTTAAGAAACACAGCACAGCACAGCGCAGTACAGCGCAGCATAGCTCGATGTTGATTTGTCACCCTAAAGCTCAGATCGAGCTCAGCTCCAATATGGCTTATCGGTTACTTACAAGGATAGGTGTAACCAGTCATGATAGTTGTTGGTTGTAAATAAATAAATAAAAAAGGGAAATCTAGTTTAGTATTCTTTTTGTATACACAAATCATTCTCCGACAGCCAATGATATTGTATACAAGATACGTTACGTTCATAGTAACCGATATTTAAAATATGGTCGCGCTGGTATATGTATGTACATACCGATAAAATGCAACATGTTGATAAGTTGCTCTAATGAATAAAGAGATTGTAATCATTTCAACACTTGGGTTTCTAATGTTAACCTCGTTACCCTGCTCAGCGCGGACTGAAGACAAAACGTCCCAATTGGGACGTTTTTGAGTCTACACTTTGCGCGCGCTAGTTACATATCTGCCTCTTTTTAGGGTTCCGTAGCCAAATGGCAAAAACCGAACCCTTATAGATTCGTCATGTCTGTCTGTTGGTCTGTCCGTCCGTATGTCACAGCCACTTTTTTCCTAAACTATAAGATCTATACAGCTGAAACTTGGTAAGTAGATGTATTCTGTGAACCGCATTAAGATTTTCACACAAAAATAAAAAAGAACAATAATTTTGGGGGTTCCCCATACATAGAACTGAAACTCTAAACTTTTTTTTCATCGTACCCATGCATGAGGGATATCTATGGTTAGGTCTTCAAAAATGATATAGAGGTTCCTGAATATCATTTTTTTCTAAACTAAATAGTTTGCGCGAGAGACACTTCCAAAGTGGTAAAATGAGTGTCCCCCCTGTAACTTCTAAAATAAGAGAATGAAAAAACTAAAAAAAATATATGATGTACATTATCATGAAAACTAACAACGAAAATTGGTTTGGACGAGATCTAGTTAGTAGTTTTTTTTAATACGTCATAAATCGTAAACCGAAATTTACCTTTCATTTAATCAACTGAAATACTTGCTGCTACGGAACCCTTCATGTGCGAGTCCGACTCGCACTTGGCTGGTTTTTTTATATATAATATTATTGCTGACAGCAAGTAATAGCTTTACAAACAAATTTAATAGCCAAATACTTTTTATAACACGATTTACTTTGCACTTTTTTATTCAATTTATATAAAATTCAATAAAACCTACGTGATTATAGTACTTCGTCAAATTTGTTACGCTATTATCAAAACTGTTTAAGTGCGAAACATATCGTGCTAGTACCGCACCTGAAATATCGTACCAAATATGAGTTTTGTAGGTGACTAGAACAACAAACAAGCTCATTAATTAGTATCATTTTTCACACACGGCATACCTATTTAAATAGTTCATAGACGGCGAAAAATCATAGTCATCAATGTTACCATATTCGCAACACGTTGTTGAGTCATCATCATCAGCCTGATATCGTCCACTGCTGGACATAAGCTTCCCACAAACGTCTTTATGACGTCACAATTTGGAGGTTTTTGCCGTAGTCGTGCTTGGCATGCGAATTGGCAATCAAAGCTAGGCCGTAGCTAGTACACATGTGGCGCTGCTGCTTGACTACCTGGTGTATCCTTTAGTCACCTTTTACGCCACCCATGTGATGATAGGGGGTGACCTGTTTTACTTTCTGGGTCGGAAACCACAAACCTATTATTAAGTGCACGCAGAATAGTAAAAATCTGATTTACGCCTACTATTTAGATATTATTTTTAACATAAGCATTTGGTGATAAAAATATAATATTTTTCAATAAATTCACAATTGATTAAAATAAAATCTGTACACCGAACGGAAAATGTTTAAGAGCTACTTTTACGGTGAATACAAAATTTGTTCATGCCGATAAAAAGCTCTTGAAAAGAGCCCGCATTGAGGACTTGGATCTGATAATTGAGAAAAAAGCGCTAACGTGAGATAAAAATCAACACTTCCATTGTAAAAGACTCTTACTTGATTGAATTATCAAACGTTTGCTATAAACAGTAATATGTAGATCAACCCATAAAAATATTATTTTAAATTGATTAATAACAAGATTATATGAAAATATTATCTATATAGTATACCATAACATTCAAAATATAAAGTTAAGATGGAGTGTTGATTCCGCTAACAGTCAGTTTAATCAAACCAGGATATAATTTGCAATACCCTCCTGCCCACAAAAAATATGCACATGCAAGAAGGACAAGCAAATTATATCCAACAGTATTACACCTAACACGTGTTTCAGTCTTCCATGGACCATCCTCAAGAGATGCTAACTCGACGAATGCTCAAAAATGACTAAAAGTTCTGTAGCGTTCGCCGTAGCGACAATTATTGTGAAAAACTGTTATGTTTTGATATTACTATTTACTCCAACACACATAATCGGAAAGGTTTTATCACAACCTTGCAGTTGTTTCAACAGTTTCATTTTCTATGTAACTTAGAAAGCATGTCTTAGGCTTATTGCCACCACTGCGGCGACAATGAATAAAAACAAACCACTTAAATGCCCAACACGGGCACTACAAACGCCGTGACTTGGTCACGGCACTCCGTCCGAGGGCCTTTCGATCCGGCTATGGTACTGCCTACGAAATGGCTTGATGACCGACTGAGCGCATTCTGTCACTTGCTGATAACGGACTCGTAATTGTAACACTAGTATTATGCGTCTGCTTTTTTGAGAAGTAAGCGCGTACTGATTCATCTGTTTGACAGTGCCCAGTTAAAGATAAGGCGAGGTATGCCGGAATCCGTAACGGATTACTACAAGTTAAAATGAAGTGTAAAAATGCATGCATCTGGCACTATCATTATATCCTCATTTGCTGGAATAAATTCTTAGTTTGGTTTAAATAATTTATGAGCTACCCGGAAGTTTCCGGTGAATAAGGAACAGTTGCCTTTTGCTGGGTTAGTAGGCGCGAGTAGTGTCAGTATGGAGAAACTCTTGAATAATCTGGAAATATGCAGCATGTTCATACAATTCCTTGCATTAAACTATCTAGAAGGGCCATAAGTTACGTTATAGATGAACATACATTTCTATGAAGTAATTAAACGTTTTTAAGCAACGCTCGCATAAAGTACATCTCCGTATCGCAGAGCACTTTACAAACATATAATTGATGGAAACAAAGTAGACGCAGAGTCACAACAACTAAATATAAGCCACACGAATAGTTGTCCTGTGAGGGAGTTGAATCCGGGACCCGTGTTGCGGTGGATGTCTTAACCACTGCGCCACAAGTCCAGCCTACAGTTACTTATATAAAAATCGGTGGATGAATTTTATGATTTTAGTTTTTAAAGTAAGTTTAGCCGCGCCTTCGTTTAATATTAGTGTGACTTTTAATATCCGAGTTTCATTTAGTCATGTTTTTAAGACTGATCAAAATACCTAGATTTCAACTCTTACAATATCCGAAAATTGGTTTCGACGGAACCAATTTTCTGATATTGTAAGAGTTGGTTTGGTTGGGCACTTCGCACCTATACAGAGGCTTGCTGATAAGGGCAAGGTATATTTTTATAAAGGGCACACTACGAGGATTTACGTACGTCAAAATTGTTGAATGACACAATTTGCCTGAAGTTTTGTCCACGTTTTTATAAAAAAATATCAATTCTTTGTGCAGGATGATGACTGCGTTCCACGTATCCGACCACTTGTAAAGCTCTTTAGATCCACGAATTCTACTTTACTGTTGTGGGAATCCTTGATCGATTTTTAATGGTCGTGATTGAGTGAGGGCACGTCCATGTTGATGCGCCTTATCATACATACCGTAGCACTTATTTAATGATATGCGATAATCTTAGCCAAATTTTATTCCAGTTGAGGCAAATTCTGAAGTTACTGAGCGAGTTAAACAATTTATTCAATTTACTTCCGTGTTATGTGTATGAATAACCGCAGGCGGACCAAAGTAACCGACATAGCCCGAAGAATTTCCAAGCTGAAGTGGCAGTGGGCAGGGCAAATACCTCGTATAGCCGATGGCCGCTAGGGCAGAAAGGTCTCGAGTGGCGACCACAAACTGGAAGCCGCAGCGTGGGCAGGCCCCCTACAAGCTGGACTGATGGTCTTGTGAGCGTCGCTGGAAGTCGCTGGATGCGGATAGCGCAGATCCGGCAATTGTGGGATCTTTCGGCGTCTTTCGGCTGATATGATGACATAAATAACTAATAATCGCTGGATACCGCAAGACCGGTAATTGTGGGTGTCCTTGTCCAGTAGTGGATATTTTTAGGTTGATATGATGATGAACTAATAATAATTAATAGTTTTGAAGCTGTAAGAATATTTCATTCTACTTATATGCTCTCCGCCGGTCATTGAAAATTTGTCATCCGCATTTTTATGTTTGCCTGTTAACGGTTTTATAAATGGTGAAAACATTTTGTGGACTGATTTATATGCCAGTACATAACTTCGCAGCTTAAATAAAATGAATTTTATTATTTGCAGAGTTCATAAATTTTTGCATAGTGACATCGCGGGATATAAAGCTAAGTTGCAGGATAATTTACTAAACTCAAAATACACTCATTCGTATATATCATTAGATAATGGAAATATTTTATATTAAAAATTTATGAAGTTACTACCATGTATATAATTCTGTCGGTAAATTTATGCAGTACACTGCACATTCTGGCAATAGAACTTATACCGGAATGAGAAAATTATTGCGTAGTTCTAGTAACGAAATATACATCAATTATGTGAAGTGTTTCTACTTTAACAACAAGCAATACTGTAAGATAGATGCATTCCAGTCTCAATTACACAAATGGATTATATTTGTAGGGCCGAGTTGAGGCGGCACTGTGTAGAAAGTGTTGACAATTTGTAGTATATATCCGAATAATATAACATTTATACAGTTTTACGCGAGTAAAACCACAGGGTACAGCTAGTCTATAATGAGTCTCCATTAAATATCACGGACTCCATAAAAATACTCACAAACCTATAAAAGCATTTCTATAGAAAAGTAGGCTATAAACTTGACGCAAAACAGAATATTTCACTTAGGACTTAAGCCTAAAAATATAATATCAAATAACTCGGCCAAAAGAAAATGCTTTCGCTGTAAAACTCAAAAGCTTTTCGAGCGTTGTCACAATTCGGTCGACATTACTTAGAGAGACAAATTATACAATAGCTTAGCGTAACCATCCAAAACATAAATACTAAAACATTATGTATTATACATATAACTAGCTGACCCGACAGACCTTGTCCTGTCTTAACGATGACTATTAACGCACGCTATCTGTCAATACTATGTTAAATAAAAAAAAGTTACATTAAAAAAGATTATATTGTCCAAAGCGCTAAGGTTAGATTAGAAATAATATTTGGTTGTGAAGTATTCTTAAATATTCTTATTTTCCGCGCAATTTTAAATTCTTTTTTTTACATAAGAACCTTCTCCTGACAATAACAAACACAATAAAAAAAGAAATAGTGAAACCGGTCCAGCCGTTCACGCGTGATGTCGTGACAACGGAAAACGGGTTTCATTTTTATATAAATAGATGACACCACGCATATCAATTTCAGTTTTAGAAATAATGATGAATTAAAATAAAAATTGGTAAAAATACTTTTTAAGTTAAACGGTTTTATGTTAAACATACATTGTAATGTTAAAGATATGTACTAAAAGCTAAAAAATAATAAAATAGATACAGTCGTGGGCATTATAAACATATGCATAGACTATACTAAAATAAAACCGTGGGGCACGTCAATTATCTACAATCGTTGAAAATGTTCGTTTTGTAGTGTCACGCGATAATAAGACAGTTGTTCAACCGACAAAGAGTGGCAAGTAGGGCTAGAATGTGGAAACTACGATCTCGAACCTGTCTGCCTAGAGTGGCATGTACAGTATGTTAGGTTAAACGAGGGACATATTAAGGGAGGGTGTTCAGTATTCGATTCTCGTCCCAAATATTTAAAAAACCCATAATCTAAATTTTTGACGTAATTGTCCTATAAAATACATTATCATGAACACTGAGTGCGCAAGAAGTGAACTTGTACCTAAAGTGATCACGTGGCAAAACACGCGCCGATCCTGCCGAAAGGTTATTGACCTGCGCACATGTTCTGCGATAATACTAACATGTTAGCGCAAGGGTGTATACACGTTGTGAGACTTTTGCGAAATTTTTGGTATGGTTCTGTTTGTTATTTATCAGTGTTTTTTTTTGTTTATATTTTTATTAGTATCATAATAATATAAGCATACACTATTGTGGGTTTGAATACGTCCCTCGTTTAAACTAACATACTGTATATCTATTCTTAGGGTGACTTTTGTTCTTCAGTGGACGTTTGTTCTTCATTCGGCTGCCATAATAATGAACCCTGTCTAGGTTGCATGGGGACTTCGGACGGTATCTGTCCCCACCAGCGATCGTAGGTGCAATGCTGGCGGGTGACTCCTCCAAATTGGACGCCGTGGTCTCCTTCTGTGAGACAGTCATGCTCCAAAAGGAGGCCGACGAACGAGATCGGTATCGAGCCGATCCCACTCGTAGACGGCGGAGGCGTCGGGGCGTTGGCGGCAGCCGGTAGCCCAACTCCCCTCGGGGTTGTGGTGGCAGTGTGAGAAGTGTCCTCTACTGCTGCCACGTCGCTGTGCTGGATTCGGCAATAGGGGAGGGCAATCCAGAGCTCTCCCAGAGTACGTTTCCCAAATATCTGGGACCAGGCGCAAAAGCACTGGAGCAGCATACCCGCGTTCCCGGGGCTCTCTCCATCAGGCGCCAACAGAAGTCCACGGCAGGCAGATTTAGTCGGTGTTTCCTCCAAAAATTTCCACAACTGCCGATCTTGCGCAAACCCATCGAGCATATAATAAAAAAGTAACATTGAGTGTTAAGTAATTTTTGTTACTCTTTCAGGTAATTTTTAAGTGAAAGAGTACTAAACATCCATTTTAGTACTCTTTCACTTAAAAATTACCTGAAAGAGTAACAAACATTACTTTCAATAATTTAACATATTAAATTAGTAAAGCAGTTTTGAGTTTTCATTTCCTAAGGTTGTCTGGAAGAAATCGCAGTTAGCTATAAGACCGCCCTTTGTACAATATTTAAGCAAATATTTACTTGGAAATCTTGGTGTACATTAAAGACTATTTGTTTAGTATGTAAAAGAAACAAAATCAATTAAATTTGGACAATTATATATACTACTATTCCTATTTATATCATAATCTAGCTGTTCCTACAAACGTTGTACTGCCTTACAGCTCCAATTGTGAATCTAAATCGTCGAAGGACCCACGCAAATGCACAAAAAATCATTAAAATCAGTCCGGCCGTAGTAGTAGAGTGTGACATATATCAGAGATGGCGATGTTATTACTTTTCTAAAGTGTCTTGGCGAACAAAAAATACATGTAAATTTGACAGATTTCCATTAAGTTTTCGTTTGTTCCATCCATGTTGATGATATCATTAAAACCTTCCATGCAACATGTTTGTGCAATTTAGTGACCACTTATAATATTTTTCCGACAACATATTCTGGTAGTCGGCTGCGGATGGCGACAGATTCAACAAATCGAAGATCATAAACATCAACCCGCCTTAGTCAATTTTGAAGTACAGACGCCAGCACTTCAAGCTACCCCAATCTGCCAAATTTCCCCAATTGAAAGTGAATTTTGTTAATATGTCATAAAGTTGATAATCGATAAAGAAATTTGGCTGATTGCCGTAGCTGGATGTGCTGGCGTCTGTACTTGGATTTCTTGAGTTATTAATGATGCAACTATCCCAACTGTGTTTTAAATGTATATGTTATCTTAATGATATCTACCTATATTAACTTTATAAAACTTTTACTTATGTAGACTTTTGGAAAACGACTCTGTACTAATTGCAATTTCACTTTAACATTACGACAACACAGTCCAGGCGTTTCTCCAGTTAACTTCAATTCGCCAAAATGTCTACAAATAACGGCCTTTGTACAGACGCCAGCACAACCAGCTACCCCAATCTGTCAAATTTCTTTTATAGATTTTCTACTTTATCACATAAGCATAAGGTTCACCTTCAATGGGGTAGCTTGATGTGCTGCCGTCTGTATAATACGAACTAAAGGATACGAGTCAACTGTGCAATCGTATAGAAACGCTACTCGATTCAAATCACCACTTGAAGTATTTCTGCATCGAAGATTATTTATTGTTGATATGTGTAGAAAACTCGACGATTTCTCATTGCTCTTTCCTCTTGAGTTTAAGTAGTACAGTGTTGGGCCTTACAAAAGCGGCGCTCTTCTAGTGCGATTTCTTGTTCTTTTTAAGTGGATTGATTCGCAATGTTACGAAGCCCAATTGCATTACGGCTTCGATGGGATAGTTTAAAACTTTTCGTTGCGGAAATTTTAATAATAATATTTATTGACAACACTGGCATAAAACAAAAAAACCAACCGGTGACCTCGATATGTCTGTTTAGTAAAAACCAAAGACAATATTTTTCGATTTATAGCTTCTATATCGATATACAACGAATGGATTGTTCTAAAAAAACCCTTAGCAGTTGTTTATTTTTTCTTTCGATACAATTAACTTCTATATATTTGATATTTTTTCAATTTAAAATCCTATATTTTAATAGCTATTCTGCTATTCTTGGAGGAGACGAATCAAAAAATTAGGGATCATCAAAATCGGTGCAGCGATTCTTGAGTTATAAATGGTGTAAATAGCCCGACTTTCTTTTATGTATATAGAATGTTAAAATATTGATGTTTGTATATTTAGATACTTGAATCGTTGTTATTTAGACACTTCTGCATTTAAAGCGATTCAGAGAAGACAGGCTGACAACTAGATAAATGATTACATAATGCCAAGTAAGATATGGTGCAAAATCAAATTTATCCTTATTATTACCACTATTGCACCAAGAAATGGTCAAAACCAACAACTGATTTTACTTTGAGCTGTTGCAATTACATGTTCGGAACTCTTATAAAGCGGGATCCGACTCGCGCAAAGTCGAATTTTCTCTGTTTTTACCTACATTATTTTCTCATTTGTGTTTCAATCACAACCTAAATAGAATTGACAAAGAGTACTTTGTTAACCTGTAATACATAACATATATTTTATTTTTCTATCACGTTAGGAAACCTCCGCATCTCATAAATAAACCAATTCCACGTTGAAAATTTCCTGTGAATCACAAACCACATTATCTTCCCGATTTTTGAGATTCGCAATACACAGGTAAATGTGGGCCGAATGACACTTTCTTTTTATATTACTTGTAATAACCCTCTTTTAGGAGGCAGCTTTTCGTAATAGAAGACAAGACGAATAAGAAATTCGCCCGGAAAGGTTCCTTTGTATAATTCATTTGCGGGTTACTACGTTTCTGTATAAGAAGGGTCAAAGTCTTTTTTCTTCAAATGGTTTTGGCCTAGCGAGTTATTAGGGTTTCTACTTGTGTTAAGCCGCTTGATTATAGTGTGTGAGTTGTGGGTAGCGAATCGTAAGCTGTTAATAAAAAAAGTTATGGTCCAGTATTGGCATGAGAATTGAGGGAAATTTGGGGAGTAGCCAAAACAAAGCAAATAAATAAATGAAACAGTTAAAAATAGGGTATACCTTTCGTATGTATATGGCCACCGCGGCCAGGCTCAACAGATATTAGCCATTTGCGCGGGACATATTATAGTGCTCAAGTGTGTGCGCAAACACAGGAGCACTTTCTATTCCATCACTCTCATGATCCGATGGGACGCCTTAGCGACACGACCGGAAAAAGATCAGGCACAGGTCAGCCGGCTTTAGGTGCTCTCCGAGGCACGGGGGTATAATACCGCCAACTTCCAGACTTCAGGTTGATGCTTAGAAATTTTTCTTTTTACAGAAAAGTCCCAATATCACTTTTGGCCCGACCCAGGATTTGAACCCAGGACCTCATTAACCACGGGTAAACACGCTACCGCTAGACCAACGAGGCATAAATTAGTAGTCTTGTGGCAAGAAAATGTATTTTTAGTCATAGTATTAGGTATATTCACAGTACTCTTCCGTACCTCGGAAAGTATGAAAAGACATCAGTCCTGCGCCAGATATCTATATCTCTATCGATAGTGACGCCTACCTCTACTTATCTACCGATACATAAAGGTAGGCGTAGTACCTATATGATATATCAAGAAACGATGATGATGATGATGATAGCATATGGTAGAGAGATAGTAGAATGATACATTGTTTAGGCATAGTTAAACACAGTCACATACAAACATACGTAGACAGTTAAAGCGCTTTTTGAGGAATAATAAAAATTAACCTTCAATTGTTTTCTAGCTAAATGGAAATACCAGTAACAGAAACCCATTACTTGGCTTAACGACTGTTGTGTAATAAGTATTACCGGGATTGACAGCTTAACGAGCCCTCCGAATCACGGAGACGGTAAAAAATTAAACCACTTTGGTGGTAACACATCTATGGACTAACCGCGAGCCGCGTTGCCTTACCTCGCCGATCGATAAGAGAGGCAGGGCACAGCATTCATTCGCTCGAACAGCAGCCCGACTGGGGAAGTACCTCCACCTTACAGAAGACATTCCTTAATAATAACATTAATAATTTAATGTTGTGTTTCTGAGTGTGAGGAAGGTCGCCAGAGCTCATCGGGGTGGGGGGGGGAGGGAAGGGTCAGCAACACTTGTTTGCTGACTATTAAAGGCCGGCAACGCACCCGCGACTCCTGTGTTGCGAGTGTCAATGGGCGGTGGTGATCACTTACCATCAGGTGACCCACTGGCTCGCTTGTCGACCGCTGACATAAAAAAAAATCGCTTACGGACCGGTGCCGCGGTGAGAGAATCTAGCTAGCCTCGTCAATGTTCGCACAATGGCTGTATTTTATTTCGAACAAGCACTATCAAACTAAGTATTTATAATACTTATTATTTTTTTACTGCCTTAATTTTTCCGCACATCGTAACATCAATTTCCTGTAATCAACAAGCGGTATGAAGCCAGTGGGAACCGAGACGCCTAATATAAGGATGTTCACGTCAATTTTAAATTAACTGGTTTCGCGTTAGGGCTAATTTTAAATTTAAACCCGTGCCGCGTCGTAGCCTCGTGGCCCCGCTGGAATTTAATACTTTATTGCTTTAGAAAATTTTACGAAGGTTTATGGTTAGTTGCAGCAAATTTGAAAATTGAGTTTGCCCTACAGTTAGTCTCACAGTATTGCCAAGATTAGATTTCCTGTTTTCATACATATGAGGTTTAAACTATAATTGAACTATTTAAACCAAACCTTGGCGATATTAAAATTACTCAGTGAATTAACAGCGGCTGTTTTAATGTCAATTTTTGTTTTACTAGGCTTAAGGGCATTAAATAGGGTGAATGTACTTATGCAAAACATATTTTACTTTTTGGGCCTAAATCGGCATCTCTTTTAATAACGTTAGTTTTTTTATTAATCAATTTAGTTAAAAGTTGTGGCTATTTATACATTCTAAATTAATGTTTCCGATTCTGGTTGTAAAAGAAAACACTGTTTTGCACACAATCAGCCTTACCAGTACCCTTAAATACATGAATTGTAATAAGAATGATTGTATTGTAGTCTCTTTTTATCTATTTTAGAGACTGAATCAAGCTCCCGCAGCCATCCCATACTATTGTTACAGGTTAACGGGTCCTCAGTACAGGCGCATTTCCCAGCCTAAGTGATCTATAGAATGATTGACGTACTCACCCATTAGCTGTTCAGCATAACACCTAATGCTGTAAATGCAGCTGCACCTAAAGTGGAATCTGGCTATGAGTTTAATGATTAATGAGTTTAACATTAGAAGTAAAATGTTATTCTTTTGAATGCACACTGAGGATTAGCTTCAGTTGCGTCTCGGTGATTATACTGGCTAACTTTACTCTCTTATGATTTTAATTAATATTTAATAATTATTTATAAAAGCATTAGGATTTGAAGAGGGCAAAAGCCGTGGGTATTTATTTATACCCTCAATGAGGAATAAGTGTGAAGAAGCACCTTGCAGCACAGCAGAGTGATTACTATTTATTAATGTTACTGCCACTTAAGATCAGGAGTGTAGTAATTTAAAAATTCGACTATAAATAAAATAAAATTTAGGGATATTACGAGAGACATAAGTAGTAACTCTATTCGTTACATTTTCAAGATAATAATAATAATAAATAAATGTATTTCTCCAATTTAAATGCTGTCCGTCATGCCTCGTTCGTCCAAGAGTAGCTTGATCAATCACAGATAATGCGTCACGGTCAAATCCCGGGTGGTCCAAATAATTGTTGTTGAGAATAATTCTAGAAATAAAAACGCGTAGTAACATTCCGGACTCTCGTTATTGGCACACACTCTGCACTATAATACTCGTATGTTTGTTGGCGCTAGACTCTCTTGAGATTGGCTACTATAACTAGAATTTGACCTGAAGCATTATTATAATTTGATTATGTCACTAAAATTAAAATTTCTGATTTTTTTCTGTTGTTATGTCCAAGTGTCTATATGTGTAAGTACATATTAGACACTTGGCCATATAGAGTATAAGGACATAACTTCAGGAGCTATCTACCCATCATTATCTTCATATCAGCCGAAAGACGTCCACTGCTGGATAAAAGCTTCCTCCAAAGATCTCCACAATTGCCGGTAATCATCAGCACAAGATCATCGGTCCATCTCGTAGCGGGCCTGCCCACGCTGCGTCTCCCCGTTCGTGATCGCCACTCGAGAACCTTTCTGCCCCAACGGCCGTCGCGTCGGTTCTTCGAGCTATGTGCCCCGGCCACTTCAGTTTTCTACCCATGCAAATGAACTATACAAAAAAACCAGTTTGTAAAATACGAAAAATCAATAGCGGGCGCCCCATACAAAATGCTTCATCCATTTAGGTACAACGTAAGACTACGGTTCTTAACCGTCTGTTATTTTAGTCGAGAAATGTGTGCCTTTAAGATAACACTATAATAATTAATACAATGAAATCAAATGATTGCTGACTGTACTCTTCATGCTCATTAAACAGGTTTACTTCGACGGGATTAATAGTCATTTTATACGCCAATGTACATTTTGACGACTGCAATAAATGTTATTACGATCCTAACCGTTCCCAAAATGGTAATCGGGTAGTCATGATCGTATTATCTCGTTATGACAGTAATATTATTTCAAATGCTAATTTTATTGACTGGAAATTATAGTGTTGGTGTTATTGAAGTTATAGGCTCAGTATTATATAAGTAACGATAGTTCTGAAAGATACGAGAAAATTAAGCTAAGTTCAATTCTCGTCACCATGCGAAATCACTATCACAATTATGTATATCCAAAGCATATCTAATTTTAAAGCAAGAAAAATTAGTATTTCCTGTGACCATAAATGCGTGCTAACTTCAGATTAGCTATATCAAAATTAATCAAAAAAATGGCACCGCGCTGCCACCCATAAAAAATATTCACATGCAATGAGGACACTATGAACAAGCAAATTACATTCACCAATATGATGCCCAATGCGTGTTTCAGTCCTCCATGGAGGACTGAAACACAGAGCTCTTGTCAAGTTAGCATGTGTGGAATGCTAAGTCGTCGAGTGCTTTGTAAGGTTATGTCCAGTTAATATGATTGATTGTGTTTTTATTAGATCATTAATCTCAACATATGAGCTGGCACAGATTTAATGCAGTGAGTTTATCAAATCTAATAAATTTGGATTTGACGTTTAAATAATTACACAATATATTAAAGTACGCATTTAAAGTAATTGGCTACAACCGGGACCTACTGCTACTAAGAATAAAGTTTACGACATCTACCCTAAAATAATAAAAATATTGTGTCTTACTCGTATAATTTTAACTAAAATTAGGTATATTAAATATAAATTCTTCTTCCTTCCTGCCTTTAACCCATTTCTTGTTAAGAAGTAAATAAGTACAGAAAACAACTTCCTTGTTTGTTTGAGAGCACTTCAATCAAATTGACCGTCGGATAAGTATTACTTACACACGTAGAGGCGCAAAAATTGCATGTATAAAATTTTGGCTACTCTACACACAACACCCAAAGCACCTACTTATTTAAATATGTTTAATTAGCATTGATGACATTATAAAATTAAAACAATATTTGTTGTGTTTTATACAAGCATTGTACCGTGTGTTAATGGAACTTGACATCTGTTACGTTAAGTCCATAGAGTGGATACGTGTTGGAGTTCGCCGCAGTTGGTACACACAGACTTGTTAAAGCTGGTTAGGAATCTACCTCCAAATATGTCAGACCCGTGATTTATGAGGAATAATTTATTTCCGAAATATATAGTATACAATACCCAGGCGTAAATTATAACAGGTAGACGATGGATCAGTTTTGACTTAATAGTAGACATTACTGGCAAAATTCTGAAAGTTATAGTCGCATGTCATCAAACTATTAACTGTATTTTTGCATGTGGTGTTAACCAGTAAAAGATTGTTACATTTAAGCAAGCATATTGTCATCACAAACGAATAATAGTATTAATGTAAACAATCGTTGGTTAATCAAATAAATAAATAAACTATGGCGTATCAGGGATCTTGTAACTCCTAATCTGGATGATGGTAGTTACATTAGTTGAGACTACAGCTTTTTATGAAAGTGTAATAAAAAACGGAAAATCCATGAGATATGCTTTGATTTTGTCCACTCAAATGTCTCTTTTTAATTCTATAAGATATACGAAATTTTATTTTTATTTATACCATTTCATAAAACATACAAAGAACTGAGTCCTTCACTGCATATTGATGATGGACAATTTGGATTTAGACATAAGTTATCCACGGATATGGCTATCTTCTCACTCAAACAGGTTGTTAAGTATTATGTCACTCAAAAAACAAGTGTCTATGCTTATTGTCTTGACCTTAGCCGCGCTTTTGATTCCATAAATCATGAACTCTTATGGTCAAAGCTAAACAACACTGAAGTATCGTCCAATGTCGTTGGACTACTAAGATACTGGTATCGCCATCAGTCTAACAGCGTTAAATGGGGAGGAATCATGTCCGAGGATTACAGACTGTCTTGTGGTGTCAGACAGGGGGGACTGACCTCTCCGAACCTGTTTAACCTATATATAAATGATTTGATCGTGAAACTGAGTAAAACTTCGGTTGGTCTCAAGCTGGGTGACCGATAATTCCATAACCTGAGCTTTGCTGATGATATAGTTATCATCAGTCCATCATTAAAAGGCTGGCGGAAGCTGTTAGGCATTTGCGAAAGGTGTGCTAAAGACCATGATCTGACGTACAATACAAAAAAAACAGAGATGATCATATTTAGGTCGGGAAGAGGTCCTACGAAGTTGCCACCCGTGCAAATTGGTGGGCAAGTTATTAAGATAGTAGAAAAGTTTAAGTATCTTGGTCACATCCTAACCTTCAACCTAAAAGACGATGCTGATATAGAACGCCAGCGTAGATCGCTCTCGATTGTAGGAAATATGAAAGCAAGGCGCTTTTACAAAGCTGATTGGGTTACGAAAGTGCATTTGTTTCAAGCATATTGGCAGAGTTTGTAGACGTGTCAACTTTAGACGGTGTATACTGCGAGATCACTGAATAGCATTAGAGTGCAATATAACAATATATTCCGACAGATTATGGGCTTAACTCGCTACTGCAGTGCCTCCGGTATGTTTGCGGAAGCTAGAGTAAACACATTTAATGCTATCCAGAGAGCTCGTATTGCATCGTTCATGGACAGAAGCAGTAAGTGTAGCAATATTATAATTGTGGAATTATACGACATACTATGTGTCAATAGTACATATAAACAATGGCTAGCAATAGCTGCCAAGTAGTGATAATTTAGTATTAGTATTAGTGATAATTTGTCTTTTTTTGATCAAATTATTTATTGAATGTGTATTGTTGTATGGATCTTGAGTCTGAAATAAAGGAATATTATTATTATAAACTAATTTTATTACCGATTTTCCTAAATAATTTATGTCAATATCTAAGGGGTCATTATTGCATTGCATAAAACTAAATGTTTCTTCGGTTTACTTTCAACTTATTTGATGTCAGCTCGTTAGTTATTTAAACTAATGGACAGTTTATGTTATGTTTAAGATTAGAATAGAAGTTATATAAGAGAAAAGTTATTTAAGATCAGAATAGAAGTTATATAAAAGTTATTAAGTTTATGAGTATGTATTTAACAAATCATGGTAGGCCTATGAAACCTCCTTTAATAAATACTGAACTGACTTGTATTTCTTCCAGGAGAGCGTAAATTAAAAGCATTGTTTCTAGTTGTTTTGAATAGGTAGGTTTTCGTAATAAATTAATCATAAATCATCAGCGCCATCTAGCAAAAACGAACGGTGGCGGTTTTTTTTATCTCACATGTGTTAGACAGTACCCAGTTTTTTAATTCGAATTATTAATGATGTGCTACCTAATACCTCAAAATAAGGCGATAATTAATCACATTTTACTTTGTTTGCTATTTGGTATCTCCCGTGAAAAATTCTCTGAGTCAACAAGAGCTGAAATAATTAATGTTGGCAGTTTATTACAGTGCATTCTGAAAATAGGGTCAAACAGTATGGAGTTAATAATTGACAGCTTCCATTCGACGACCGAGTGGTTTGTATCGATTTTAACAGAAATTGCGGTTAACGTATATTATAGAGGTGAACCATTAATTGAAACCTTTAACTGCCTGCTTGCATAATTTTTTATATTTGCACAATATATGGCAGATACGTACATTGGTAGTAGGTCTTTTCCAATTCACATATTTAGCCGATTTTCCATTCGATTTAGATTACAAATATTAGTTGCATAATATATGGTATAGCCTATATATATATATATATATATAGTGTAGTGTATATAGTGTAGTGTCAATCGCACACTTACTTTTCTCATGGTTTTAAATATTTGCAATTTTTTTTTCATTCAAACATTCGTCTGACAATAACGTACACATCATAGAAACATTTTTCCAATTTAGTGTCGAAATTTGGAAGTTATGAGCGAATCATTTCGGTGATTCATTTTTATTTATAAAGATTTCTATTTTTATAAATGTACTAGCTGTGCCCTGCGGTTTTACCCACGTTAGAAGTTTATCAATTATAGCCTATATGTTAATGCAGGGTGTCTGCTAACTCCATACCAAATTTTATTAAAATCGCCCCAGCCGTTCCGGCATGAAGAAGTAACAAACGTACAAACTCACAAATTTTCGCCTTTACAATATTAGTTTGATGAAGTCAAAGTAAACAACTATTTATAATTTTACTTTTTAACTAAATTGACGCAAATCGTGTGTGCCACGACTGGTAAAAGAAGTTTTATGAATAATATATAATTATCTGATGTTTTTATTCTTAACAGCTTTCAAGAGTACTCCAATCTTAGGTATTAGGTATATTTTGTGTTTCTTCCGCCTAGCTAAAGAAAAAAAATATTACACAATATTGGTGAAAATATAAATTGCCTTATTAAAGTAGTAAAGCTCCCCTATTCCAACTTAAAAAATGGCACGGCTAGGAAACATTTTAACCAAACTAGCTTTTAGAAGAATAGCGTTGAGGGTTAAGGTTCTATTCCACCAGATATGTGCTAAGCTACTTTTGCTATGCTATGGTGCGTTTGATATCCAATCATATTCATAGGTCCATATAGCTTAGCACTGCTGGAAATGAGGAGATGCGTGCAATCGATGGTCACAATGGATGTAGCTATCTATATCTATACAAATAAATAAAATTGAAGTGTCTGTTTGTAATATTGAAATAACCGTTTTTTAATACAATGACATGTATATGTATACATATACGACACATACACCAAAATAACATATTAAAATTTTTTGTCTGTCTGTTTGTTCCGGCTAATCTCTGAAATGGCTGGACCGATTTTGACGGGACTTTTATTGGCAGGTAGCTGATGGTATGTAGCTGAATCAGGAGTAACTTAAGCTACGTTTATTTTAGAAAAATTGTTTTATTTTAGATATTACAAAAAAAGAACTAAATAAGCTAATTCACACGCGGACGAAGTCGCGGGCACAGCTAGTCTACAATAGGCGCGCGTATGTTATCGTGGAATTAAAATGTTATTTTAAATCTCACATATTTTATTCGCCCCAATGCACAGCTTAGGATCAGTGGAAATGGTTAAATAGTTTCGTAGCTAAGCTTTCACATATTTACAGCATAGCTTCATATCTCTGAAGCAGACATTAGACAGCAGGCAGACAAATAATCATACATTTATATATAGACTAGATGGCTTGTCAGTTCTGTTGTCGGATGAAACAGTTAAAGCCTCAGACGCTAACTATGAACATAGTTAAAAAAATATATAAATAGTACATTTGAATGAATTGAATTGCACGTTTCTAAATAGAAAATATTTGTATGAAGTTAATATATTTATAGTAAAACACATACTAGCCGATTTATCATTCATCGAATCTTAATTCCCAAATTGCAACAATGAAACAATGTCACTCACGTGTATGATTTAATATAAAACTTATATATAGTATTAAGGGGATAAGGGAGGGCAATCCCGAACCCCCCCAGGGTTCGTGTCCTGACCATCTGGGATATGGAGCAAAAAGGGAGCACTGGAGTAACATATCCGCGTTCCCGGGCCTCCTCCCATGAGCCGCCAGAAGAAGTCATCGGTACACAAAATACCGACCACGGTATTCTTCGTTCGAATACAGATACTCGCACATGCACACATATATTTACAGTATACAATAAAAAGAGACAGGGAGAGAAAATTATGTGGGGGAAAACTAATTATAAGCCAAACTTATTATAAGCCGCGTTAAGAAACATCGTTCCAAAAAAACAGGCACGCTCAAGTTACTCTTAAATTATATAGATTACTACTAAACTATGTACAAAGGACCAATTAAATTACTTACTTGCATTATGTTCTGCTACAGAAAATGGCTAAGAAAATATTTATTTCAATACATTTACCTTTGGCAAAAAATGGATACTATTTATTAAACCAATAGACTCTGGGAATATAAATGTGAGTTGGTCCAATATTGTATCAGCATTCGATCATCGTGACTCTTTGTTTCGGAGAAATGAGTTACAATGACGGGCATTATTTTGCTTGATTGAAGAGGTTTGGCTGCCCCATCATTATTTATGTAGCAATCATAATCTACTTTATTCGGTAATAGCAATAAACACTATAAATATAATTTTAGATCAACGGATCTTTGACCACTCACATAAAGGTACCTGGATGACAGGGTTTTTTATTTTGGTGGGTATACATAGTTAATCCGTTGTCAAATAATATAGATCAATAAATAATAAAAAAGCTTGAGAGGTGTCAAGGGACACCCGGATGCAACGAAGTTACTTCTTATTATTTAATATGTACAAAAAACCTGTATACACTTAACAAAAATAATCGTCGCGACACCACACTGTTCAATGCGAAATAGAAATGAAAATATCTGGCTTGCTTTCTATAAGAGAGAGAGAGAGAGAGAGAGACAGACAGACAGACAGACAGAGAAACATGCGCCTTCTAGCCCCCTTTCACAACGCGCGATAAGGAACTTCGTTCCAAAAACAATGCCCAGGGCCCGCACACCCCATTACATCCCGTGGGTGTCGTAAAAGGCGACTAAGGGATACAGCAGGTTGTAGGCCGCCCGCGTCCAGCGTCACCTGCCAACTCCCATGCCAACGTGGTAACGATGGCAAGCCATTGAAAATGGCACGTTTATCAGCCTGATATCGTTGGACGCTGAACATAGGACTGCCCCATAGGTTTCCATGGGGCAGTTTTATGTTTAGCGTCCAATGATATCAGGCTGATGATGATGAGGATGCTTACTTAACTGACGTACAAATTAGCACACAGCACGACTAAGCGCAAACTAAGTAAAGCTTGTACTATGGGTGCTAGGTAACGGATAGAAATACTTATTTACTTTCTTTTGTAATCTATAGATATAATAAATTGACTGCACGTGAGGCGCAGCGGCTACGACAGCCGCCTCGCCGCTTCGTGTCGCGGGTTGGAGTCTCGCGCCGGACAACTATTTGTGTGACCCATAAATAGTTGTTCTGAGTCTGGATGTAATTTGTGTCCGTCTATTATATGTTTGTAAAGTACCCCGCAAAACCGGGACTAGATTCCCTAGTGCGGGAGTTGTCTTAAAAATATATAAATGCAAAACACTCCAAAACAAAAAGACATATTCATGAAGGCAACATTTCTTTTGGGTGAGCATCGAACTCGCAACCTTTGGATCAGTAGGCAGGCAAGAAGGCCGACTTCGTCTCGGCCTGAATTTCCAATTTGACATCTAAGTATATACATCTAACATTTTCACTGACTTAGCACCTGATTACTTTAATTTATAACATGAGTACCTACTTCTTCTATGTGTGACCTAAAAACATAATACTTGTTCATATGTTTACATTGTTTCCAAGATAAAATCTGATATCATATTTTTATCGGTATTATGTTATAGTTTGGAACTCATTATTATAAGACTAGAATGCAAGAAGCTGGAACTACTTAAGAGCTTTTATTTTAGTGCGGCCCTAGCGGAAGCCAATGCAATGCTTCAACCATAAATCTAGTTATTATTTTTGTAATTTATTTTACTTACAAGTACTCTTTAACTTCTTGTAATTCAAATTGGTTACGTATTCTATTTTCGGAAAGTTCGCTTTGTATTTCGTGTCTTTAACACACGCAATTCTGTGTTTATAAACTAAGTTATACTATTATCAAGTTAGTTACGAAATTATGGACTAAAATTGGTATACACTAGAAAAGTTACTCAAACTAAAATTAGTTTCATTTGTAAACTATCGCATATAAATTTCTACAACACGTAAAAGCAAGTTCGGTAAGTGTAGGTAAGCATTCCGACATAGTTAAGCTTTTAGTACAGATCTATAAAACGTGTGGGCTTAGAACACCTTACATTTCATTACCTCTAACGTATACAATGTATACAAGCCTACAATAGGTACTTTGGCTTAGCTATGTTGTTGTTAATTAAAATGTTGTATCTACTGGTCGAATTCAGTTGGCAGTAGCGACCAGTGTCAACAGAGACTAGATATCTGCGACAAATATGTTATGATGCTTAAGAGTATGTGAAAATCCAGGTTCACTCTCATGAGGGATGGGACAGGCTAGCCGAAACCCGATATTGTTCTGCTTTATACCCTCTCCGATCATCGCGGCTGTATCACCACCAATAAATGAGTCAACAAAAAGAGTCCAAACTGAGCCAGCACGCAACTCCTCAATCTGAGTCGGTAGATAATCGGACACGCTGTCACTAGACTAAAGAGAATGTTAGATACTGTTATTGCATATAATTTGTATTTAGCTGTCATCGACTAAGCGTGGACAGTGGCAGGTATTGATAAATATGTAAAGTTAGGTCTGGGTAACCTATCACATTTGTGAATTTTGTTTATTCATTATTCATTTCACCGTAAACAATTGACCGTCATCTTTTTGCTAAATGCATTATTTTATCGATCTTTATTTTGCCGATTAACAAAATAACTTTTTGATATTGGCTGAAGTCTCTTTTGATGACAAATAATTAATAAGCCATATTTTCGTTACACCGAAACAACATGTTACGGAATATTATTTGGTTACAAATATATCTATCTCGGGACAATGTCACACAGGTCATCCTAGCCCCAAACTAAGCAAAGCTTGTACTATGGGTACCAGGAGACGATATACATACTTATATAGATAGATAAATACTTATATACATAGAAAACATCCATGACTCAGAAACAAATATTCGTGCTCATCACACAAATATTTGCACTTACCGGGTGTTACGTTTTTCTAATTTACTATATCTAGAGGAACTAGAAAATTAAACATTAACTTAGTGTTAAAAAAAATATATTTAATAAAAAAATAAACAAGGGTAGTGGGTCCTTTGCCCTAATAGTTCTTTGCATTGACACCTTATTAGTATAGAATGCTACGACCCGTATAGCGCGGTCCACTTCACGACGTGCCGACGACACGACCCAGGTACGACACGACTCGCCGACGACACGACGTAATGCACGTCGGATCGTAGCTAGATGAGTCGAGATTTAGAGAGGTGAGAAAAAACCCCGATAACACGGGGTTTAAACTCACACGTAATGTTAATTATAAATCCAATATATATAACTAATCAGCTGGATATCAGCGATTAAAGATTTTAAGGTT
This sequence comes from Pseudoips prasinana, assembly GCA_951640165.1. Lineage (NCBI taxonomy): Eukaryota > Metazoa > Arthropoda > Insecta > Lepidoptera > Nolidae > Pseudoips > Pseudoips prasinana. Next base: position 17,136,969 of record OX621239.1, read on the forward strand.
AGGCAGGTAATAAAATATTATAAATTTAGTACGACTACACTGCACCAGTGTACTCCCAGCGTCTGAGTCCTGCCAAGATGGCGCTCGGTCGACGGCGGCGGCGGCCGTTCGTCGTTCCGTTTTAAGGAAATAACAAACTATTTCATTCAATTAAATTTTAACTATTATGATGTTTTATATGATGTGAATATTTTAACTTATAAATAATAATAATACGTAAACGTTTATTATGTAATGTAACAGTACCCCCCTTCGCAGATAGGTTTTTTTTTTTTACAAAAAAAATAAAAAACCGATATACTCATATAATAAAAATAACTATGAGGTAGGTAATTTTAGCTTGAGATCTTTTATATGCCATACACCGAGATCTCGTCCAGCCATGTCTTCTAAAATATATACTAATGGCGATCTCTTACCCTTTACCTTACATTTTTCAAACTTAGGTGCCAGCTTTTTACTAAAACGTGCACCTTTATCACTTTGAAAGAAACAGCGCTTCCATACGACATCTCCTACTTTAAATTCGATGTTTTTTCGCCGTAAATTATAGCGTTCACTAGCCTTTTGATGATTGTGCCAAAGAGCAGCTTGTACTTTATCAAATATGGTTGCTAAATGACCCAGATTCTCACCATAAATATCACGTGGTAAGAATAAAATCTCATTATTATTGTCATTATCAACATAATGAGAACCGCAAGGAACTAGCTCCCTTCCATGGACTAAGAAGGCAGGAGTGTAACCTGTTACTTCATTTACCGAATTATTGATTGCAAATTGGATTTTAGGCAAATTTTGATCCCAGCTTCTGTGATCTTCATTAACAAACGTGGAAATGGAAGTTACGATGGTCCTATTATATCTTTCCACATTATTTATTTGGGGCGAATATTTTGGAGTGAAATGTATATTAGGTACCTTATATTTCTCCAGTAATGCCTTCATTTCACGACCCGCAAATTGAGTGCCGTTATCCATGATTACAGTCTGAGGAATCCCATGAACTAGGAAAACACTTTCTTCAAGATTTTTGCACACAACTGCAGCGGTAGCTTGTCGCATAGGAAATATTAGGCAATATTTAGAGAAACAACAGTTAACTACTAGGATATAACTATTTTGTTTTCTACTAGTGGGCAGAGGCCCAACAATATCAATCGGAAGTGTTTGAAATGGACGGGAACAGTCCTTAGGTCGTCCCATCGTCCCTAGAGCAGTATGAGCGGGACACTTATATGCCAAACATGTAGTGCACTCGCCTACAAACTTGACTACGTCGGCATACATACTGGGCCAATAATACCTTAGTAAAAGGCGTTTGTATGTTTTGTAGATACCCAAATGAGCAGCAATTGGGTCAGAATGATTCTTGCAAATGGTTTCATTACGATGTTCCTTCGGGACTACTTGTTTCCAGCTAAATTCAGAAATAAGTGGATTTTTACACTTCATGTAGCGATATAGTATATTTCCTTCTACTTTGTAGTTAAGATTGCCAGTTTGAGACCTCAAGCAGCCATTAAAGATATTTAAGTACCAAGAATCTGTAGTTGTGGCAGGTTCGACTGGAGTCGTACTTAAAGGAGCTATAGGGGCACACCTAGACAGAGCATCTGGAATTACATTGTCCTTCCCCCGACGGTGTTTTATTTCAAAGTGAAAAGAAGATAGTCTTACACCCCAACGAGCAAGCCGACCAGTAGGATTGGTTAATGACAAGAACCACTTAAGTGAAGAATGATCAGTATACACGTTAAAAACTTTACCGTTTTCGAGATAACAGCGCCAATGTTCTAACGCAACCAACACGGCGAGAGCTTCTCTTTCCGTTACACTATAATTGCGCTCAGCACCCGTAAGGGATCTGCTCATATAAGCGATTGGGTGCTCCTCGCCATTTATAGTCTGCGAAAGCATGGCACCAACACCGAAATTACTAGCATCAGTGTGGACGTCAAAACGATAGTTAAAATTGGGGCAAGCTAGTACAGGAGCGTTTATAAGATGTGACTTCAAATCCAAAAAAGCTTGGTCGGCTTCTGGAGTCCAAACAAAAGGAGGTGTTTTTTTTCCATATGATGTTAATTTGTTAAGTGGGCCTGATATTGTGCTGAAATTCGGTACAAAACGCCTGTACCAAGATGCAGTTCCCAAAAATCTTTTAACCTCCTTTTTAGTGGTTGGAGTAGGGAATTTTAAAATTGCCTCTACCTTCGCGGGGTCGGTACGCAACCCTTGTTCATCAACAATATAACCCAAATAGCGTAACTCTTTTCGGAAAAATTGGCTCTTGGATAAATTAATAGTCAAATTAGCACTATTTAGCTTATCCAAAACCCGGCGTAAGAGTTTGACGTGTTCAGAAAAAGAATTACTGACTATAACGACGTCATCTAAATAACAGAATACCTTAAGCTCAAATTCCGGCCCAAACAAGGTATCAACCAAACGTTGCTGTGTGGCAGGAGCATTTGATAATCCGAAAGCTGTTACTTTAAATCTATAGGTACCTCTACCGGGCACATAAAACGCAGTTTTGTCACGATCTGTTTCACAAATAGGAATTTGCCAAAATGCTTTTGACAAATCAATACTAGATAAGTACTTAGCATCTCTTAAGTTATCTAAAATCTCAGAAACGTAGGGGAGATTATAAGCATCTTTTTTTGTGACAGAATTTAGTTTCCTACTGTCCAAACAAAAACGAGGCTTGCCATCCTTTTTGTTTACTACCAGTACGGGGGAAGACCATGGGCTCTCACAAGGTTCTACTACATCAAGAGCTAACATTTCATCAACTTGATCTAAAATGATTTGTTTCTTATCGGGAGAGAGCCGATAATATCTTTGTCTGATAGGCAAAGCGTCTCCTGTATCGATACAGTGTTCGATCAAGCGAGTTCTGCCCAGACCCTTCAATTCAAAAGAAACTTGTTTAAATTGCTCTATGATGTCGTCAGCTGTAACCTTTTGCGTAGGATCGAAAGTATCATATGTCTGAATCGCAGAATCAATTTTCTCAAGTTTAGTAGAAGGATTGCAAATTTCAAACATACAAGCGTTACCAAAAGTAAGTAGCTGTATATCTTTGATATTTTTGGGAAATATTTCAAACTTTATCCAAAAATCTATCCCTAAAATTACGGGCGATTGGACCTCTGGTACGATGTGTACCTTAATAGTATCGCGTCTGTTATTAAAATGCAATGGAAGATGCATGAATCCTATGGAATTCATGGATTGCCCACCAGCAGCAACAATAGAGATTATTTCCGAAGAATCAATTACTAAACCCTGTTTTTGTAAGTGTAAGTGAAAATCTTTACCAATTACACTCACAGCAGACCCAGAATCCAATAAGGCAAAAACAGATAAAGAATCATTAATCATTGTTACTTTAATATAAGGTCGAGGATCATTTAGAGGTATATTATTACTGATTGCAGCAACAGTATTGTAAGTTTTAAAAAATTTTGTAATAAAATTTAGCCATTCACTCCATTCGATTGTATTAAATCTTTTGCTGCTGCAATCACTATCTAGTTTTTTGGTTTGCTTTGATTTAAATGATGATTGCAATCGGGGCAATCTGGAAAGCGGAAATCTTTCTTACCACATTTAAAACAGATTATATCTCTAGGTTCTTTACAATTCCTCAAAGAATGGCTTTTGGAGCGACACCTAGGACAGTATGTATAGTAAGAAAGCTTATTATGATTTATATCAACTGCGTTCACAGGTGCGTCTATTGCTTCCGTGTTGTAATTTTTAAAAAACCTATTTGATGAAAATGGTGTCCCAGAACTAGTACTAGGTCTAGTATAAGCAAATTCAGGCGCTAGTGTTTCGGATGTAACCTTTGGTGGTTCTTTAAAATGAGAAGCGCGGTTTTGGTAGTTTTCATAATTTAAGCATTTTGAACGCAAGTCAGAAATTGTTTTAATATCAGAATGGTAAGATAAAATATTGTTGTAACAGGGCCTTATATTATGAATAAGTATTTCTAGTTTCTCCTCCTCACTCACGGTTTTTGATAACCTTGAAAACATACCTTTCATGATTGCTAAATAAATGACAATAGACTCGGATTCGCCTTGGGTTCTTGATCGAATTTCATTCATGAGCCTATAATCATAATCAAATTGGCCAAAATCCCTCTTTAAATAAACAACTAATGTTTCCCAGGAGTCAATTTCATCACGTATGCTGCGAAACCAGTGCAAGGCATTCTCAGTGAATATTTCAGTTGCAAATGCCAAGAAACGATTAGGTTTAATATCCCTAGCCTTGATACGTTCGTCGACATCTTGTATAAAGGCACGGACACATGTTTTACCATTATACTTCAATTTAGATAATTCAGCTACAATACCCCGATCGCAAGAAACTGAAATATTAGAAATAGGTACCTCCTCCTGCTCATTACTACTCGCATTCATAGTATTAATTTTAGTGGAGCTGATAGAAGGCATTAGAGACGCAAGATCCTTATCGCAAACCTCTAGATCTTGACAACAGTTTTTGTATAGAACACAGTCCTCAGAAATCACAGGTTGTACTCTTGAAAGACGGTGATAGATATGGTGAGATAAGTTTATTAATCTAGAATGTAAATTTTTATCGTATTTAGTTTTAAGACTCTGTAAATTATTTTTAAGTTTTTGTAAACTGTCTTTAGCACCCTTAATATCATCAGAAGGTTCTAGGTGAGATTCTAAAATGTCTTCTGTGGGAAGACTTCGAGCTTGTTTCATGATTTGCTTTCTTAGATCAGAGACATTGTCAGCTGGTACTTCTCCTCGAATCTCGACTTCATATAAAAGTTCTGACTTTTGCAAGGAGAGAAATTTGATTTCTCGAGCCATAGTAATAGCTTTATATATTAATATATTTATATTTAATATTTATATATTATTATTATTACATATTATATATTAATATTTATATTTATATAATAGCTTTATATATTTTATAAATTATATATAAATTAATTAAAAAATACAAAACCTCCCTGATACTTGGTTTGTTGTGCAATCAATATAGTAACTACACTACATGTAATACAAACGAACAGAGAAAAAATAAAGCAGTGACATAAATAAAAATATAACAAAAGGAAAAAAAAAGTAAAAAGTAAAACTCAACCAAAATAATATAACAACAAAAATAAAGTAAGAGACAAATACAATATGGTCGGGAATTTAAAAACTGCCCATTCCGTAACAAATTAAAACAATAAATAACGACTTTGATCCAGTTGATGAAAGTATAATTTTAAGTGAATAGACAATTTTTATTATGAGATCAAATGTGTTTTAAGAATACACTTGTATTTATGAAAGCTTAAAACACATTATTAGAATGGAAGAAACAAGATCGTTTTACAAGATGAACCATGCAACCATCACCAAAGAAAACTAACTATCCACAAAAATTTGTCAGTGTCAATGCAATGAAAAGGACTAAACCACGTTATGGCGCCAATTGTTACGTTTTTCTAATTTACTATATCTAGAGGAACTAGAAAATTAAACATTAACTTAGTGTTAAAAAAAATATATTTAATAAAAAAATAAACAAGGGTAGTGGGTCCTTTGCCCTAATAGTTCTTTGCATTGACACCTTATTAGTATAGAATGCTACGACCCGTATAGCGCGGTCCACTTCACGACGTGCCGACGACACGACCCAGGTACGACACGACTCGCCGACGACACGACGTAATGCACGTCGGATCGTAGCTAGATGAGTCGAGATTTAGAGAGGTGAGAAAAAACCCCGATAACACGGGGTTTAAACTCACACGTAATGTTAATTATAAATCCAATATATATAACTAATCAGCTGGATATCAGCGATTAAAGATTTTAAGGTTAGGCAGGTAATAAAATATTATAAATTTAGTACGACTACACTGCACCAGTGTACTCCCAGCGTCTGAGTCCTGCCAAGATGGCGCTCGGTCGACGGCGGCGGCGGCCGTTCGTCGTTCCGTTTTAAGGAAATAACAAACTATTTCATTCAATTAAATTTTAACTATTATGATGTTTTATATGATGTGAATATTTTAACTTATAAATAATAATAATACGTAAACGTTTATTATGTAATGTAACACGGGATTCGAACCCAGGACCACCAGCTTAGTAGGCAGGGGCACTACCAACTAGGCTACGGTGACCGTCAAATAGCCGATTACTTGGCAACGTTTTATAGATATAACTATAATTGTAAATGGAATTAAATTAAATTGAGTCATAAAATGAAACGAATCGCTGCAGTACCGACAGAATGTAATTTAAGCTCGCGCTAGCGCGGAGGGGTGGGGCAGACCGCGAGCTGAGGAGCAGAGATGGTTTGAAGGCCCGTCGCCGCGGCTGAGTAAGCCGAAGCTGCAGTGGTGAGCTTTACACCATCTGCGACGATGAATTCACATGGGGCCGCCATAACCCCGCAGCGCTGATGTGACTTGATGCTGGCCGACCGATTTATACACCATTTTTTTTTTATATAAAATAGAAACGCAAATAATCAAGCGGGTTACTTGATAGTAAGAGATCTCCGCCACCTATGGACCTTCGCAACACCAGAGGACGTTGTTAGCCTATACGATTTACGAAATGAATAGGCTCGCTTCTTGAAGGTTCCCATGTCATACCGGATTTAAGTTAAGTTCGTAAATATAATAATAATAATAATATATAGGGACAATGTCACACAGATCATCCTAGCCCCAAACTAAGCAAAGCTTGTACTATGGGTACCAGGCGACGATATACATACTTATATAGAGAGATAAATACTTATATACATAGAAAACATCCATGACTCTGAAACAAATATTCGTGCTCATCACAAAAATATTTGCACTTACCGGGATTCGAACCCAGGACCACCAGCTTCGTAGGCAGGAGCACTACCAACTAGGCTACGGTGACCGTGATATAATATCAAATATATGATATACCTACCTAAACTAGCTTCCTAATAATTAAGGCTTCTGATGTAAATGCAAATGTAAGGTAGACGCTATTGTTTCTATAGAGTCTATAATATGTGCCGCTCGACATAATAGGAGTATAGTCAAACAATGACTTTGAAACAACTTGAAGGCCAAATTATGTATGATATTAAAGCAGGCTGGTTTCGTGGTTGGAAACCTTGACAGCTAAGCCAGAGAACGTGGGTTTAATCCCCACCCAGGACCAATCTTTGTATGATGAGCATGATTATTTGTTCTGCGTCGGGGTGTAATTTATCTATAATATGCATGTATTTAGAAATATGTAAGTGTCTTTATCAATTCTCTGGTTGCCATAGGCTCTGATTAGTTTGGGATCAGATGGCGGTGGGTTACTAGCCCCAAAATATTTATTTATAATAATTTCGTTAATAATCTTTGGACTGAATCGCTATAGACCAAAACAGTAAAAATATAATTAATCTTAACTTAATTTCTCTTGTCTTTGGCAGTGTTTCCCATTAGCTGCTAAGTCGTCGTCTTCACCTAAACGTATAAGCTTTACCGAATGAATAACTTGAACCTTTAACTAATTCCAACCAACCGTACTTAGTTGTAACTTGATAAAGTTAGGTATAATTTAAAGCCGCTAGCCGCACTTTAGCTCTAAGCCGTAAAACATACAACTTGAATATTAACACATCGTTACATATCAATTCATTATTCAAATCGGTTTTCAACGCTTAGAATATAAAAATATGGTGTAAATTTTACTGTTCCATACAATTTGTAATAAAAATGGTATAAAATAAAGCGTACCTAGTTAACAGCGCTTTTTTATTTGGCGCTTCATAATTACAAGTCTAGGAACATTAAAGCTTACGTAGTATCCCAAGTTTAAGCTTAGGCACGAATATATTTTTTTTAGGTCAGAAGGCGACAACGACCTAGTGGGTGACCTGATGGTAAGTGATCACCGCCGCCCATGTGCACCAGAGGCGTCGCGGGTGCGTTGCCGACCTTTAAGTGTCAGCTAACAAGAGTTGCTGACCCTCCCCCCACCCGATGAGCACTGGCGACTTTACTCACACGCACAACATTAAAATTATTAATCTTATTATTAAGGAATGCCTTCTGTATGGTGGAGGTACTTCCTCAGGCGGGCTGTTCTAAATAGATACGATTTATAAACTAAAAATAAAACTAAGTTCCACTTAAATAAATAATCACTTCAGTCGCAAATAACTATATTCAAAGTTCTTTAACCCAGGCAAGTTTAGCAATATTTATGACGTCATTTATCATTCGTTGTATATTTCTCGTTCAGTGTTCAGCAAGCCGGAGTTGCTGCCTACATAACTATCATTGTGTAATGTTTATTTTGAAATATATCTTGAATAATATGAACATATTTCTTGATAATAACGAGCTTGCTCGTAATGTTTACATTCTTTATAGCGGGTGCTCGTATTGATGTATACGAAGGGTTGTTTTTTCTAATAAAAGGGTGAGTTCTTATGATTTTTTTCACCTTCCAAGATTTATCCAACCTCGGTAAGTGCCTACATAAGTTTGGGTTCGAGATTAGGTCAGCTTATTGTGTTTGTTTGCTTTGATATGGAAAGGTTTATGGTTGTTTTACTTTCTTTCATATTTTGTATTTGTTAAGGTTTAGGCTCATATGATAACGGATCAAAGATTTTATTTTAGATTTGTTCCAGGGATACCTTTTTCATCATGATGTTGGTGCTTGCAAAATATGAAATAGCTATATTTTTGAAGTTATACTTCTTTTGGCGCGATGGAGAAAAATGATGAGAGTGAATGTTTACTATGCGCGCGCACACCGACACCAAAAAATTTAACAGCATGGAGTTAGTTCTAGGTGGTATAAAAATTGATAACTATGTTCAAGTTGTATATTAAGAAGTACAACTTCTAACGCGTGTACATAAGTACACACAAGTTTTTTTTTTAAAACATACTGTTCTTTTATTTGGGTCCCTGTACTTATCTAAAAAGAAGAAGTATATTTTTAAAGATGCATTGGATATAACCATCAATCAACTACAATTTCAAATAAAAAATAAAACAGTTGGTTTGGTCGAAACGATTGAGCAGTTTTCTCTGAAAATGCTCAGGAAAATTAGTTTATGAGCTTACTTAACAAACTTAAATCGTACAGCATTTAATGCTACAGACGAAGGCTTCAAAATTAAAACATTCTTTTGTGTCTAACATAAGAATTTGGTAAAATAGAAACGCGTTGAGCTTTTGAAAAGCTTTTAAGTCAAGTCATTAGACAGGGCTAGTAAAAGGTGTCGCAAATTGTGTTGATGGGGAAAGAAGCAGGAAAAAGGGTCATGGAAATTAGAAAGCATCGATCAATTCATTTAAAATTGGACAGGAATGGAAAATACAGGCAACACAATTCGAGTCTTACGAGTTCAAAACCGATTTTAAATTTTTATTAAACTTGACCCAACCTTTCCAATAGCAAAGGTATAAAGACGAATAAAGCTCTTTATGAATAACTTGATGTGAAAAGTCTCCATATAAAACTATTGTCGGCAACATGAAGAAATAAAATTTCGTGAAAACGCAATATTTTCTATATTTTCTAAATAAGATAAAATTTACTTAATCAAGAACTTAAATTAAATTGTTATATCATTAAATTTTCCGTAACAATCTAAAAGCAATCGTTCATAATAATAATTAAGCGTTTGATCAATTAACCGTGTAAGCGCACTTTCAGTTTTAATATGAAAATTGTTTTCTTTTATGTTCATTAGATATATGTAATGAACATAAAAGAAAACAGTTTTCGCATATATACATACAATAGGCATATTTTAATAAAGGCTAAATGTTCTTTAATTAAGTACCTACTAAAGTTACTGAAATGTCAAACTGTACATAATTCAGGTTCTAGACAGTGATTTTTGTTAAAATATTAATTCTTTTTTATTCAACCAAAACAAATAAGTTATAATGTTAAATAAAGTAAAAAAAATAATTATAGAAAAACCCCGCCTGACATACTCAGTATCTTCGAAACAAAACTACAAGTACATTCTATTTTAGTGAGAGAGATACAGAGTTAACCTCTAATAATGAGAATTAAACACGCCTTTATGCGCAATCATTTAATAGATTATATATATATTAGTCCGCATGCAGACTTAGGTAAATAAAATAACAAACAAGAAACCTGAAACTACTGACCAAAATAGCGTAGATTGGGGGAGATAAAAAAAGGCCTAATACTAACCAAAACGTTTATGATAAATCATAATGTTGACAGCTTCAATAAACTCGCAAAAGTTCTCTATGACTTACTTAATGTAGATATATTCTATGCTACCTATCTATTGAATTTATTTCCTTTGAAATATTGCCGAAGTAATTTTTAGTCACTTTCTCGTGTTTGAATATTCATGAACCGATATTGATGAACGTTCTGAGGAGGCAATGAATTTGAGTATTCTGTCGAAATAAAGGTTGGTATTGGAAGTGATTGAGGTCGGGGAATAGGTGGTACCTACTTGTTTGTAGGCAGTATTTGAATCTTTTGTTGAACGATTCGTGTAGATTTAAATTAACTTCCTTACAAAAGACAAGATTGGTTTTGAAATAAACTAAGTATAAAATGTTATACCTATTGAAAATATTCAATACAGAAATCTGGATTTAAAAGAGGTTGCTACGTGCTCGTGTGAGACACAGTAGAAACTATAATTTTTGTAGAATAGTGTTAATGGAAAGTTCTTTATTTATCTCATAAAAAACATACAAATATTTCTGTATCAGACTGTGGACACAATTAAGTCTGTGAAATCGAGGAATGATCACCACATGTACTGCTTGCTATACTGCAAGAACGTAGCCTGCTAACGGGTTAATCGCTAAAATAAAATATAATAACGGTTTTTATTCACAGCACTTTTAATTAGTCAGAACATGAATTAAAATTATGGTATTACAAATTAACTATATACGAGTATTATATAATTATCTACATAAGTATATAATTACCAAGGAAAAGAATGAAGAATATTAATTATCTGTCCATCAACCATAGTACAAGCTCTGCTTATGTAAGCCTGGCCTCATGGGGCCTTGTGTGAATAATGTACCAGAATATTATTAAACTTACCACTAATAAGATGACCAGGCCAATTGTACTACATAAACACATTATTCAAAATCCAAAAGTAGCTGAAGCAATTTAAAGTTACTTTTTACTTTTACTAATGCAGTTTAGCAATACATATCTATATATATACAATAAAAAAGAAAAAGTTTTTATTCACGTAGTCTTTAATAAAGAGCGTGTTAGTCAGAACAAGTTTGTAGTACCTAATATAGTTCATGATAATAATATGCAGTTTCAAAACTGTTAGTAGCCCCGTCGATTTATATCGTTCGTTATTCATTGCCTGTCCCACAGTACACGACGTTTTTCATACCACTGCATTATCGCAATACAAATTACCCAATTTACTATACAAATGCGAAAGCATTCTTGAGGTAACAGGTTCCATCACAGAGAAATGAAAAATATTAAGAGGTAAACAAAGGAAGAAAATGTGAAGGATATACACAAGCAATAACACTTTAGTCAGAAAAAAATTCAAACAGCTGGTTAACCTTACCTTTTGGTATTCAACTTGGTATTTTAACGGGTCGGGAGAGGGTTGGTTCTTAGAGCGATTTGTAAGCATTTTGCTCTACGTTAAGACCCGAAGCCGCTCATTCAATGAAGGATTGTGAAGCGCATTTTGTCGATACGAACAAAAGTTAAATCAGAGTAATAATAATATCTAGGGACAATGTCACACAGATCATCCTAGCCCCAAACTACGTAAGTACTCTTTATTCTGTGCCCAAACTAAGCAAAGCTTGTACTATGGGTACCAGGTGACGATATACATACTTATATATCTATACAACGTGTAACAGAAAGAGTGAACGTAACTTAAGGGGCATATACGGTCTCCTTAAGCCTACCTATACACAAAATCTCATACCGAAATACCATCATTTTAATCTTGATCGTAAAATAATATACCATTCAATATATCGACAAGTATTATTATCGATATAACGAACATCCGTACTAACACAGCACAGCTGATTCTGATTTACGCTAGAAATTGTTTGACATACCTCTGTGTTTCTATGCACGCCTGGTAGTTTGATTCCGATTGCACTCACTACACATATTTTGTTTTATTTTCGAGTTATGTTTTTATTTATAGCACTGCTGAATAGCTATTGGATACTTTACATCGTATAAGTACGTGATACACAAACACATTACGAGATCCTTTTTATAGTTAAACTTCTAGTTGAAGTTGTTATCAGTACTGATGGAAGAATTTAATTATTTCACGTTCACTAAAATCTGCACCGACACCGAAAGCTTAACTCTAAGACTTGCCAACTAACACGAGTCTCTCTCATGTACAACATATTCATAGAATCGTAAAGCTTTCATGTTTCTTAGTTATAAAGAGGCGTGGCCTCCATCGCGACACTGTACCCTTCACGACATAGGTTCCTCGTAATTAAACAGCCTTAAATTCTGTGACCTATGAATCCTCATCATCACAAAGTGCACGTCTGAGGCTATTCTTTCATAGATGAATGCACGAAATTTTCAAAATTATTACGATCACTAAACGACATAGTTAAGGATTTCGCGGAACACTTTACTCATTACTAAACGACATTTTAGACGATTTAGTAACTAAACACGACCTAAATAGACAGCAGTTTACGAACAACTGATGATTTTAATATTTTTATTAAATAAATGAAATTGCACAATATTTGATGAATTTGGCGGCTTTCTTCGAACGCGGCCCCTTTGGTGGCGTCTTTGAGTCCACTCAAAAGAGCCGCCTAGGTATCGACGACGCGCGCGGCTCGCTTCATGAATATTAAAAGATATTTAACCGTTTATTATTTACCTACATCATTTTGCCGCCATATTAGTGTAACTTTGGATATAATCAGGACGGAATTTGAAATGTCCCCTACTGTTAATATGAGCCTAGTACATTATTCATATGTTTTTATTTGTATGTATTGTATGAATGATTAATAATTATGTCGATACAGGGAACCTTTAAAATTTAGAGTGTATCACTCTAAATTTTAAAGGTGGAATTGAAAGTGCCCCTGCACTTTCTATTCCATCACTCTCATGATCCGATGGGACGACTAGCGATACGACCGGAAAGAGGTCAGGCACAGGAACGACGGCTTTACGTGGTCTCCGAGGCATGAGGGTGTAATATCGTTAACTCCAAGACTTCGGGCTGATACTGAGAAATTTCTTTTTACGGAAAAATCCCATAATCACTTTTTGGCCCGACCCGGGAATTGAACCCAGGACTTCATTATTCCCATAATCACTTTTTGGCCCGACCCGGGATTTGAACCCAGGACTTTATTATTTGCAGTTGAACACGCTACCGCTAGACCAATGAGTTATACACGAACACATTCAAATGGCGCGGCGCGCGGTGGCGGCGTTGAGCCTCTCAAAGATGCCGCCACGCGCGGGTCCCGCTTTGATGAATATTAAATAATATTTAACCATTTATTATTTACCTTTCCAATCCTTTGTATTCGCCGCCGTATTAGAGTTCCTTGCGACAAAATCAGGACGGAATTCGAAATGTCCCCTAATGTTCATATGGGCCTAGAACATTATTCATATTTTTTCGTAATTTATCAGTAGTCGTACCGCGTGTGTTTATCTGGTTAGTTTGTATAAAAAATTAAGTACCTATTCGTTTCCGGCCAGATTAAATTTACATACTGAAAGAAAAATTTAATATTCTTATTATTTAACACACAAAAAAATATCTGCAGTTACATAAGTCAATTAAATTATTTATTTCTCCTAGATCCAACATCTTGCGGAATATCAATTTAAATTAAATTAAGTGGTTTTTCCTAGTTATCAAATTTGTATGAATGATTAAAATGTCGTTACAGTGAACCTTTAAAAATTAGAGCAAAATTTTAGTTAAACATTTGATTGAATCTTAAAATAAACACGTGTAATAAATTATGTGACTGTACAGAACCACACTTTTTATTTACAGTCTAAGTAGTAGGTACCCAAAGAGTTCGCGGTAAGGTTCATTACCCTTGCGGCTGAGTTTTTAGTGTTGTTCATAATGTCGGTAATCTTACTTGTTGATTTAGGTAGTCGATAGAAAAATAAATTACTAGTTGAATAAAAAATTATTATTTCTGTTTGAAGTTTCGTCCATAGGTAGCCGTCCTGATACCCTATAACCCCCTTAAGTTACGTTCACACTTTCTGTTACACGTTGTATAAGTAGGTATGTATATCGTCACCTGGTACCTATAGTACAAGCTTTGCTTAGTTTGGGGTAATTACTTAAATACATAGAAAACATCCAAGACTCATAAACAAATATTCGTGGTCATCACACAAATATTTGCACTTACTGGGATTTGAACCCAGGACCACCAACTTCGTAGGCAGGAGCACTACCAACTAGGCTACGGTACGGTGAGTGGGCCATGGGCCGGTGTATGAAGACCGTAGAAAATAGAATACTAAAAAGCCATTCTGGCTTGGTCATTCTTTGTGCCGTATGGGCAGTCTTACTCTCACGACAGTTGCTCAAGCCACCCAGTAGGACTCTGACATGGCTTAACTACTGTTATCATATCACTTAAACCGGGTTTGACAGCTTAACGTGCTCTCTAAAGGTTTGAGCCGCTCAGAAATAAAATCACTATGGCGGGGGTCCATCTATGGACTAATAGTCCACCTATGTAAGTGGCTATAAATGCCACACCTTAGCTGATACACATCATAGACACTAGCCAAGCTATCAAATTCCTCCTAGTTATCGCGCTATCTCAACTTTCAATCCTAGTATACTGCTAGACTCAATTACAAGTTTGATTAGAGTTTGAAACACTATAATTACTTTCGTATTGTACCAAATAGATGTAACTATTATATACCCTTGAGAAAAAATACTCATTAGTTTTATTTATTACATACTAGTTGTACCGGCGAACTTTGTACTGTCATATTTTTTCCGTCGGTACTGTCTAATGTCAAATATTTTAATAATTATATTAATGCATTGTATTTTTTGTTTTCATTTACCCTTCCGGGGAGCAAACAATTAGTGCTAAAATAAATAAATAAGGTTTTTATTCACGTAGACTTTAAAAAAGCGCTTGTAAATAGTCGGAACATTTTTGTAGTAATATAGTTGTATACATTATTATTTCTAGTAACATAGATATTTAGGTACACATTGTATTGATTGTATGAAAACATTTATAAAGAAACAACAACCAAAAAAAAAACGTCGCACAGTATTCTTCGTTTTAAATACTAGCTTTTTTTTTCATATAACCTTCTCCTGACAATAACAAAGACATAACAGAAATATTTATACAACTTAGTGCAGTCGTTTGGAAGTTATGAGCGTACAAATATTACGGTGATTAATTTTTATATATATATAGATAGATGAGGATTCCCAAAAAAGGTAATGCTATGAGCATTACTTTTTTTTGGGAATCCCCATCATTGATTTTTGAATTAATGTATTAAAAACAGTTTAAAAGACATCCGTTCATTAATGTCTATTATATATTATTAAGCAACCAATAATGTATGTAAGTAATGCTGTGTGGTGGGCGTTGGCAAATATCACTACCCCATAGGCGCTCATAGCCAGATGCTGTTACTGGTACGTAAGTGATCAGTGAGGTTAAGCAACTAGGCTCGCGATCATGCATTAGGTGGGTGACCGCTAAAGTGGTTTAATTTCCGAGCATCTCCGTACTTTGAAGAACACGTTAAACTGTCGGTCCCGGTTGTAAGATACGTAAGTAAATACTACCTCCTCTCATGCATTGGACGGAGTAGATCCTCCTGCTCCGTCTATCGAGTTAGCTGTTTCGATGCTATTTTTATACTGGTGATGGGCATCAAATCGTGTTGTTTTTGACTTTTTAATTGACTGGACTGATCGGGTGATGGAAGCAGAAGTAAAATTTTAACTAAATTATTATTTACAGAATTTAGCTTCAGGTAGTCGCATTTTTTTATATATTTAATGTCATATTTCTATTGTTATACTTTAATACTAGTAACTTATACTGCCATTAAAATGTCATAAATTAGGTGCACTATCAACCCGACATACCATCTTGGTAAAGCAGTTTTTTATTATTTATTTTTTCTTTTCAACTTCAAGATGACTATAAAAATAGAGAGAAATAAGCCATAAGGATACTTCTGGAAGTCCGATGAAGAATAAACGAGGCAATAGAACCTCAAATATTTCTGGTGGTAGAGGAATATCAGGGAAGACATATTAAGGTTTATACTAACTAATATTTTGAATTATCTTCATTAAAAGACTTTAAATGTTTAGTTTGAAGTCAAAAGACAGTCAAAATATTCCAGGTGTACTCTAAAATTTTAGCATTTAAAATTATTAACATAATAATAAAAGTCACTGAAGCACTCGTGGTGGGAAAATCAAATATTTAAATAAAAGAACAACCCAATTTACCGAAACACTTATCACGATTGTTACCCAAAAAACAACGCTATTGAAACAAACCAGTGAAACAAACGAAACCAATCAATAACGCCTTTGTGTAAAGACTAAGCTTGTTTTTGCGCATTTCGTAAACTAAAATTCATAAAGTTTAAATTTTAGTATTATCTAAATTGAGTTTTTATTGTTAACTTTCTTCCACTATTTATATAACACGTTACTTATAACGTTATAAGACGTTACTTTAACTTTAACAAAAATACATAAAATACTCAACCGGAATTTTGTGTAACTTAATGTGTAAATATTATTAGTCTCACATTTACAGTTCTAATTATGCCCTGTCCTCTTCATACGATGTAGAATAGAAAGTAATGTAAGAACATTAGTTTGTTATCCCGTTATAAATAAATAAAAAAGGTTTTTATTCACGTAGACTTTAAAAAAGCGCTTGTAAATAGTCAGAACATGTTTGTAGTAATATAGTTGTATACATTAGATATTATTTCTAGTAACATAGATATTTAAGTACATCTTGTATGAAAACATTTATAAAATTTATTTTATTACAGAAATGATATTTAGCTAGCTCGTATCAAGTTATTGTCAAGAGATTATGTTTAATTATCTAGTTTAAGTCTAATATTTTTACTACATATTGTCAATGGTTCTGTCTATATTAAAGGTATTATTATTATGACGGACCTTGTGTTAATAACGACGGTCGCGCTTTAATGCTACCACTGGATCCAATGCGCCCCAACTGAGAAGACCCAGCGAAACAAACTCAGTGCGTTCATCTACTACCGGTTTCAACACGACCCAGTTGAGACGGTCCGGCGAAACATACTCAAGCGAGCACGAACACGGGATTTGGTCCAATTAGAGTAATTATTTAGTAGGCAAACACAATATATGCTCGATCGGTTGTCTGAATGCTTATTATTTTAGATTATATTTAGGTATACAAAAGAAAAACTTCGAAACAATAACATTATTCATTTTGAGACAGAGTCAATAATTTTAAATTAAGTATATGATAGCAATCATTTACAGATAGTTCACGTAACACAGCAGATCAGTCATGTCTATATGGCTACAAGATCTCCAGCGAGCAATGTGCAGGTAGGAACTGAGAGCCAGACGTCTTTGTCATCGATGTACTCTTTAGTGGTGTAATAACCCCTAGCCATAAGTATACGTTTAATATGTGTTTTAAAACTTGTGTAAGGCAGATCAGTAATTTGAGTAGGAAGCTTGTT
Organism: Pseudoips prasinana; assembly: GCA_951640165.1. Taxonomy (NCBI): domain Eukaryota; kingdom Metazoa; phylum Arthropoda; class Insecta; order Lepidoptera; family Nolidae; genus Pseudoips; species Pseudoips prasinana. Next base: position 17,154,782 of record OX621239.1, read on the forward strand.
ATAAAACCTAATACAATTTCCTAAAAATGATTTATTAGTTTTGCTTACTCTAAAGCCTGGCATGGCTAGTTTGTTTTTATTCCTAGTATTTATATTATACAGTTCACTTTTCTTTTTATAATTATGAATATTTTTTCTAACAAACATTATATTCTGCTATATATATTCCGATGGCACAGTAAGTATATTTATTTCTTTAACCAGTCGCGTGCACCTAAGGGACATTTGTCCCTTTTTTTTTTTACCGTTGAGTGCTCTCAAGTGACAAATGTCCCTTTTTGATTCGAGTACGATGCATCGTCTAAATATCTTTATTTCTTTCTACTGCATTGCGTTTCATATATTTTTCTCTTTTCTACATGAATCTTAATACATTCCTTCATGCTAAAAATACGACAAAAGTTCCGAAACGTTTCATTCGGCTTCAATAAAAAATGTCAAATGTCAGTCGTTGATTCTCGCGCGTAAGTGAGGTTAATCTTACGCCTGTAAATTAATAGTTTTGAAGTAAGAATAATGTTTTTTTTTATTTTATAGTGTGCAAAAAGAACCATTCCACCATTAAAAGTCATAAAATATATATGTTATCGATTTACTTTTTTAAATAATCGACTTTCAAAAAATCTTTTTTTTTTTTTTTTTTTTAAACTTTAGTCAATGTTTTGCCCTTATTATAATAAATTAGAAACGAAATATCAACAAACATTTATTACGACTTGAAAGAGTCATTCATAAGCATCAATAAAAACAACACTTGTGTCGACCCATGTCGACTACACCTCAACAAAAAATTGTTTATTGAGCGCGGCCATTTAGCGCACGGCGGGTCGCCATTTATCGCTGACCTTGGAGCACTTCACGCGTTTTTTCGATCACGCGAGCGGTTAAACAAATTTCGCAATGAATCGCGACTGCCTAAACCATAAATGGCTCTGACTGCTCTTTTCTGCAATACAAAAATAGTACCTATGTCAGCCGCCGAACCCCACAGCAGAATGCCATACGACATAATGCTATGAAAGTACGCGAAATACACTAATCTAGCAGTTTGTTCATCTGACAATTGCCTTATTTTCCAGACAGCATAGGAAGCCGAACTTCATTTACCTGCTAACTTTTCAATCTGAGGACCCCATTGCAATTTTGAATCAAGTGTCAATCCTAAAAATACGGTCGAATCTAATATTTTCGCATTAAGTGCAACTGTTGGTACAATTTGAGTCACATTCGGCAATGAGAACCTGATGCATTTAGTTTTCCCTGCATTTAACAAGAGATTATTTGCCGAAAACCATTCTGATATAAAGCTGAGTGTTTTATTATGCTCAATAAGATCTTTATCCTTTCTATTTACTTTAAATATGAGCGACGTATCATCAGCAAACAAAACTATGTCTGATACTTTCTCTACCAGATAAGGGAGATCATTTATATAAACTAGAAATAAAAATGGGCCCAATATAGATCCTTGGGGCACCCCCATTTTCACAGGATGACGTGCCGAAGTGACACCGCCTATCGAAACCATCTGTTGTCGCCCCGATAAATAGGACATCACAAGATCAAGAGATGTGCCAGATATTCCATAGTACTTCAGTTTAACAACGAGCGTACGATGATCAACGCAATCGAAAGCCTTAGAGAGATCACAGAAAACTCCCAGCGCATCCTGTGATCCCTCCCAAGCCTCCAATATTGACCTAATTAATGTGCAACCTGCATCCTGAGTAGAGCGGCCCCTTGTAAACCCGAACTGCTTGTTATGCAATATCTCATTCACGTTAAAGTGCGACAACATTTGGCTGAGCATCAGCTTTTCAAATATTTTACTTAAAGCTGGCAGTATTGAGATAGGCCTATAATTCGTGGCATTTTTTGAACAACCTGCCTTGAAAATGGGTATTATCTTACTTATTTTCATTAAATCGGGAAAGACACCATCACTTATACAGCCATTGAAGATGGCTGCAAGGATTGTAGCGATGTTAAGTATGATTGATTCAATTGCTTTAACAGACAGTCCCCACAAATCTTCTGTGCCTTTCCTTTTAATACTCTTAAAAGCTTTTATAATATCATCACTTGTTACGGATTTAAAACAAAAGTTAGGTACAGTTTGTTTTACGCTTTGATTTAAAAAGAGTTCAGCCACATCTGGTGATGATGCGAGACACTTAGTAATATCCACGGGTATATTTGCAAAAAAAGCAGCTAAAAAATTGGAAATGGTAAGCTTGTCTGAAACCAGTTCATCACCAATATTCAATACTAATGTTTGATCTCTTGATCTACTTTTACCAGTTTCAGTATTAATTATTTGCCAAGCTGATTTTATTTTATTATCAGATTTTTTAATTTTATCTCTTATATATAAAGATTTAGCTTGATTGCAAACCTTTTTAAAAATTTTTGAATAATTTCTAACATAATTAATAAAATTGACATCAGGACCTTCTGTCATACAACTCATATAAAAAATCTCTACTCAGTCTAATGCCTTGAGTTGCCCAAGAACTAAATTTTATCTTATTACTGTCAACCGTTAGGACTAGCAACCAGAATTCATCGAGAGACTGCCATCTGGCTTCGACACCCATTCTGAAAGTAGAAATAGGTGTTTACCAAGAGAGGTAGACCAGGTCTTCGAATTTATTTAGCTTCTGACCTATAAACGGACCCCAAAATTAATCTGTGTTTTGAGAAGAATGATTGTTCGGGGCTGGAATATAATCCTAGACTTTAAAACACAAAATGATGGCTTACACCGCTCGGATCTGAATATTGGCCTCAATTTTAAATGTCCGTGATATATAATAATAATAATAGCCTGGGACATTATTTACACACGGCCATCTGATTCCAAACTAAGCAGAACTTGTACTATATAAACCAGATAACTGATATTACTACTTTTCTTTTGTAAATACATACTTATATAGATAATTACACCCAGACTCAGGACAAACAGACATGTTCATGCACACAAATATCTGTCCTGGGTGGGAATCAAACTTACGACCCCCGGTGTGAAAAACAAGCATTTGCCAACCACGCCGACAGGCCCGTGTATAATATTTTCCCCTTATCTTTATAACGATATACTTCTCTACTATACATATAGCTACATTCAATGTCATGTAACTGGAGACACTTTCACAAAGAAAACCACCCTTACTATTTAAGAAATAAACACGCTGTCATGGTAAAAGAATATCCACTGACTTCGCGTATATTACAGTACTATTTCGATCACATTCCTTATCTGTCCGTAATGAGTTAATATTTGGTCCAAAGATAATTGAGGTCATAATTTCTCGTATATTTTCTTTTCCTGCCAGCGAATTAATTAACTTGTGTTTCTAATTTCATTTTCGTATTACATAAGTGATTTCATTAATTAATTATAAGTCTAATAACATATAATATTAATTAGTAAATTGCTTATGATAGCATAATATATAATACCTCTTACAAAGCAATAAAATATAGATATTCATTCATATTTACCAGTTCGTAAGAGTACAGGGAAGGCCACATTTTATTCACTATGGTATGTTTTGGGATATCAGAGTTTTTCTGTAAATTCATAAGATTCATATAAGACAATTGAGGAGTGTCGGAACAATAACCGTTAATGACCGAGGTATGAATTTTAAATTAATTTCTAAATTCGATGAAAGGCGATGGTTTCATAAAAATCATACAAATACATCCTATTGGAACAAAAACCATTAAATCTTTAGGAAATTACACACCCGTGACACTGTCACTTCAAACGACGTTAATGCCAAAGTTTATTTAAATCAAATAAATCTTTCTCGATTGTTTCGATTAATCTGTGTATAATACAGTGTTTGTGAATGCACCTGAAATTCTCTATAAAAACTTTTAAAAGAGAAAATTAATGATTAAAAAAATAATACATTCATAATGTCCTAAGTTTTTGTTTTGATTTGCAGCCAAGAGGCATTTTATGCCATTTTATACTTTATTCTTTGTCGGAATGTCAGACAGAGAATTTGGAAGGGTAGAAAATCATATAAGGACGAAAACTATTATTTAACTAAAAGAAGAGAACATTTTTCAATAGATGGTATCACTTCGGCACGACATTCTGTCAAAATGCGGGTGTCCCAGAAGTTGATACTGGATCCGTTTTTATTTCTAGTCTATATTAATGTTAGGTTTTAATTCTTTGGAGGTGATAAGAGGCTTTGATCAGCTTACGGTAGCCTGTAAAAACCCTTCGTGGAGAAATCAACTGTCCTGAGCTCCTTAATTTATTCTGTCGGTTATATGTGCCTGGTCGTAGGCATCATCAGTGCCGCCACCAGCTTGAATTATTTACGAAGCCGCTGCATCATACTGTCGCTAGAGCCAAGTCTCCAGTATGCCGAACCCTAGATATGCTAAACGCCCTCCTGATTGCCTATCCTGAATGCGATGTGTTTGCCGGTAGATGGACAGACATTAGGCAAATATGTTTGGTTTTCTGCGAAAGAAAGTATGCAAGGATGTCCAGTTTTTTGTATTGAATTTTATATGTAACCCTAAAAATAAATTATGTAATTGTTTCTATGTTAATTAATGTAATTGGTTATTAACCGTTTTATTTAACTATATATAAATAAATAAAATAAAAATCAATGATCTCCCATATAGAAAGAATCAGACATATTTCTATTCACTGATGAAACATCTATCATATTTAAAGTAAACTTCCACAACAGTAGCAGCAGGTCAAGGTGATTGGAATTCATAAACCCAGAAAAGACCAAACCGACCCGGCTTGTAATCGCCCGATAAGCCTCCTGAGTACAATGGGGAAACTTTACGAGCGCATAATTTACATCCGCCTATTGACGTTCACCAACGCTGACAAAATTCTCCCAGAGTACGGTTTGGCTTTCGAGCCTGACACTCTTGTGTTCACCAGGTACACCGCATCGTCGAACACATACTCGTCAAGTCGTTCTATGTGGCTAAAGCGTTTAGCAAGGTCGGGCACAACGGCATATTATATAAGCTGTTCGAACTCAAAGTGCCAATCCGTATCGTACACATCTTACGAGACTTCCCTTTGGATCGAACTTTTAGTTACCGCATCGACTTTTAGTTATCGCATTGTTCTCACCCAACACCAACGGCCATTCGGGATGCCGTTCTCCAAGAAGGAAATCAATTAGACCTCTAAAATAGGCACTGTTCTGTACTACTCTAAAAGGAGCCCGAGTATCACCCACAATCAGCTCCAAATTTCCGCACTTGATTCAGAAAATGGAGAATCGAGGTAAGCCGAACCAAGAGCACGGCCGTGTTCTTCTCAAAGGTGAACCCCAACAGAACGACTGTTCGGCGAGCCGATCCGATCCTTTGGGATAGATAAGCCGAATATTTATGATCCTTGACCGGAAGTTAAACTTCAACGAGCATCTGTGATCCGTGGAAAATCGAGCCCCATTTCATCGATTACACTACCTCCTGAATTCGAGCAGTAAAATCTTCTTTGTAAATAAGGTAAGAATACACAAGACATGCATTCAGCCCATAGTGACCTACGCGAGTCCAGTGTTCGCAAACACGCTCCTAGGTTCATTCACCTACTCCAAAAGATTCAGAATTGGTTCATGGGACTATTAGATTTTAAAATGATGCGGTATTTTGTCTCGGCAAGCTGTCTTGTAAAGTTTAACGTTTTTATACAATTTAAGAAGTAAAAAGTAAAGGTATGACCTTAAACTGCCTCTATCGGGGGCTCTAGAATCTTAGGATTCATCAGAGGCCTACGATAGCATAGTTACTATCAGTACAGGATAGTAACTTAGAGCGGCAGCGGAAGAGTAGGCATAATTATGCATACCAACGGCGGCGCTCACAGGCCGAGTTAGCTGGCTTACTGTACGCTCACCGAGACGCAGGGGACGAGCACAAGTGAGCTATTTAGTCCGAGGGAGCATACCTGAAACAAAACCCCGATCCAAAGTGTTATCCGACCCGTGCTGAGGGATCCTTGGCCAGAGGGCATTCCGGTCGATAACGGAGGGTGTCTATGTTGGCGGTCATAGGACACAGCATGGATCCGCCTTACCCCCGTATAGGGCTCTGCGAGGGTGGACCGTTTAGTCCCTAATACTCGTGGGAACGCAATGGATACAATTACTTTTAATCCTTTAAATGGCGGCGACGTGGTCCACCACCCGTCACGTCTCGTTTCCCAGAGAGGCGAAAAGTGGTCAACGGAGAGCCGTTTTGCTACGTTGAATGTTGGAGGAGGAATAGAAGGTAAGATGGACGAAGTATGTCAGCTGATGAGTGAAAAGCGGATCGATGTGTTGTGTGTGAATGAGACGAAGCGGAAAGGGTGTGATACTACAAAACACGGACTATGCACGGCGTATTGGTCTGGAGTACCGAACACCACCCGAGCTTGCCAAGGTGTGGGTCTCATTCTTTCCACAAGTATGTCTGAGTGTGTGACTGAGTTCGAATGCGTGAATGCAAGAGTAATGTGGTTGAGAATGAAAGTTGGTATGACCCGTATCTTCCTAGTAGGAGTGTACGCTCTTGTAGATATGGGTGCAGTTGTAATACAGCGAGAACAAGAGGAAAAAAAGGCATTCTGGGAGACCCTGAGAGATGTGTTGCGGTTAAGTCAGTATAATGAAAGAGTAATAATGTTAGGTGATTTTAATGGATGGGTTGGGGTAAAACGTGATGGTTTTGAAAGAGTACTAGGTCAATTCGGCGACGAGAGTGAGAATGAGAATGGGTACAGTCTGCTTGAGATATGTTTGGAATGGGGTCTTTGTGTTACAAATACTATGTTTGAACATAAAATAATCCATACGTTTACACGAGAGAGGAAAAATCTGAGAAACAGTATGATTGACTTCGTGATTGTAGATGAAAGACTAAGAAAGAATGTTCTAGACACAAGAGTCTATCGTGGGACCGCAATCCATACAGAATGAACACTTTCTGGTAATGAGCCGAATAAGTGGTCTATTCAAAGGATGGCGCCACCGAATCCCTGAGACTAAAAGTGTACTAGAGAGAATAAAAGTAGAGGAACTGCAAGATGAAGAAGTGGCAGATGAGTACAAAAGTAAGTTGGTTGAGAAGTTTGAGGGATCTGAAGACATAAGACACAATCGATCGAGCAGATACTGTGTTTGCCTACTAAATAATTACTTTAAGTGGACCAAATCCCGTGTTCATGCCCGCTTGAGTATGTTTCGCCGGACCGTCTCAACTGGGCCGTGTTGAAACCGGTAGTAGATGAACCTGCTGAGTTTGTTTTGCTGGGTCTTCTCAGTTGGGGCGCATTGGATCCGGTGGTAGCATTAAAGCGCGACCGTCGTTCGGTCCGTTATAATAATAATACTGAATTCATTACTTAATATAGACAGAAACATTCAGACAATATGTAGTAAAATATAAATTTCAATAATTAAACCTAAACATAATCTCCTTGACAATAACTTAATACAAGCTAGCTAATTATCACTACTATTATAAAATAAATTGTATAAATGTTTTAACATTCCGTGTACCTAAATATCTGTAATATGCCACTAGAAATAATAACTGTATTACTACAAACATGTTCTGCCTATTTACAAGCGCTTTTTTAAAGTCTACGTGAATAAAAACCTATTTATTATTTTATTTTATTTTAAGAGAAGTAGAAGAGCTATGGAAGGTAGTCAAAGAAGGTGTGGTGAGTGTAGCTGGTGAAGTATGTGGTGTAATAAAGAGAAGAAGAGGAAGAAAGATGAAGAATATTTGGTGGGATAAAGTGTACAAAAAGTTGTATGTGAAAAGAAGAAAGCGTGGTTAGACTGGCTAGCCACCAGAGCAAACGAACGAATGCATAAGGCGACGAATGAGGATATAGAAAGGGCCTGGAATGATTATAGGAAAATGAAAGGAATTGTAAAGGATGTGGTGAACGAAAAGAAAAATGAACAAAAGGATAATTTTGATAGAAGGTTGTCTAAGGATTTTCAGACAAACATTAAGTTTTTCTGGAAATCCGTTAGATCAGTAAGAGGCATAACTCAAACCTCAGAACTGAAATCCATATGAGACCAAGATGGAAATATAGTGAAAGGGGAAGAATGCGTGTTAAGACGTTGGAAGGAGTATTTTGAAAGTTTGTATGAAAGAGGTGTAACAGAGAGTGAACGTAGTTCACTAAGTATAGACAAGAACAAATGTAAAGATGACATTGGTATGGATGAGATTGTGAAAGCTATTAAGGGTATGAAATCAGGTAAGTCACCAGGGTATGACAGGATAACTTCCGAGATGCTGAAGGCTGGACATGGCGTCATAGCGAGTCAGCTGTGCAGCCTTTTCAATTTATGCTATACCACCGGCGAAGTGCCAAGTGATTGGTGCAAGGCTGTCATCGTACCACTTTACAAAGGGAAAGGCTCACGACAAGACTGTCAAACTATAGGGGCATTAGTCTGCTCAGCGTCGTTGGTAAGTTGTATGCAAAAGTATTGGTTGAAAGAGTTGTGAAAGAAACCGATGCGAAAATATGGGATGCACAGGCGGGTTTTCGGAAAGGAATGGGATGCACGGATCAGGTATTTTCTCTGCGAAGCATAGTAGAAAAAATTAAGGGCAAAAACCAAAAGGTTTACTGTGCCTTCTTAGACTTAGAAAAGGCCTACGATAGAGTGTTGAGGAGTGAACTATGGTCGGTACTGTCCATGTATGGGTTGAACGACAACCTTGTTCAAGCACTGAAATCTCTTTACAGGGATTCCAGAGCTTGCGTGACGATTAACGGGTCATACACCGAGTGGTTTAGTATCCAAAAGGGTGTTAGACAGGGATGTGTAGCGTCACCGTGGTTATTTAACCTATTCATGGATAGCTGTTTAAAAGATTTGAAAGAAAGTGAATGCGGTGTAAGGATGAATGAGTTACTCATCAAATGTCTGCTTTACGCTGATGATCAAGTTTTACTTGCATCATCGGCGGACGAGTTGCAGGTGATGGTAACAAGTATGCATGAATCTTTTGAAAGGAAAGGGATGAAAATGAATGATGAGAAAGTCGATCAGGTGAATGAGTTTGTATATTTGGGAACTTTGTTTACGAGAGATGGGAAATATGAAAAAGATATTGTTAGAAGAGTAAATGCGGGGAACAGAGTGAATGGGGCACTACACGCCTTTATGAGTAGCCGGCAAGTATCAAAGAAGGCTCGACTAGCCGTGCACGATGGAGTGTTAGTGCCAACTTTAATGTATGGAAGTGAAAGTTGGGTATGGCAGAAAAAGAATGAAAGTAAAATAAATGCAGTGGAAATGAGAGCTCTGAGAAGTATGTGTGGTGTGACTTTGAGAGACAGAATTCGAAATACTGATGTAAGAGAGCGTTGTGGTGTGAAAGAGGATGTAGTCACAAAGATTGAAAAAGGCATGCTGAGATGGTTTGGCCATTTAGAAAGGATGAATGAAAGAAGATTGACAAAAGCAGTATACCTGGCCTGTGTGAATGGGACAACCGGAAGGGGAAGACCACGTCGAACATTCTCTGACCAAATTGGAGATGTTCTCAAGGAAGGGCAGGTCAGAAGTACCCTAAACCGGCGAGCATGTATGAAGAATATAATGACAGTAATCGAGGCAAAAGAAGTATGCAAAGATCGTGACAAATGGAAATCCGTTGTCTCTGTCTACCCCTCTGGGAAAGAGGCGTGAGTCTATGTATGTATGTAAGAAGTAAAATAAAAATAATTCTGTATATATATATATATAATGGTGTATTAAGGTAAGTATATTCCTTAAGTCTCTGTTTAACCAGTCCGTGATTTCTCCAAATTAAGATAAAACATATTTAAGAAATATTTAAGAAATATTTTTAAATATGGCTGATTTCTGTCCAAATATTTTTATCTTTAAATAATATTTATCAGAAGTTAAATAACCAAAAAGTGAAAACTCGGACTCACACACTAAGAGTCCCGTAACATCTTTCAAGATTGTTAGACATTAAACAAATATACGTAATTTTAGTGGCAATTAAAGTACACATTCAAAATATTAACTGTCTGCATAATAAGGTTAGTGAGATACAGTGCACTGACAAAACGATGGGCAGCGCAGACTTAACGAGCTTTTGTTGGCACTCTTTAGGTGCTAAACCCAAATTTGACAGTAACCGTATTTTTTTAAAAGATTTAATGAGCATTGTAAGTTTTTCATAGATTGTCCGTTGAATATAATATATACAATTAATAGAGAGGATGATGATGCTAGAGATTGTAATAATACGTTTAGATAACTTTCCAATATAAGCTAACATCTCAATTTATGGAAATCCTATACAACGCGGGATCAGCTTATACTGGAAATGTTTAGCTTGATATGTAGCCATGAGTACTAAGTATGGCGTAAGTTTGTGGCTACATTTATTGATGCTATAAAGCATAGATGTCTATTGAATCACTTTATTATTATCTGCCATAAACCAAGAATGAGATAGCTAAGTGATTTTTACTTTACCCTTAGCAATCAACCGGTCAATGGACGCCTTTCACTTCACAAAATACTTAAAGAGGGTGTATTCTTTGAAAGTAACTTCTCGAACTTTTTACACTTATCCGATTGGTTTCTTTCAAGATTGACCGAGCGTAGTTAGTTCAAAGTGAAAAAGTTTCGGTTAGAGATCATTAAGATCATTATTTTAATTGGGAGCGCTTTTGGGACTATTAGTGGATTTCGATCAAGAATTTTGCTGGGTACGCTGTTCTATGATGACCTCATTAGTTTAGTTGGGACTGAAGCCGAGTCTGTTTCAATATCGTATCTAACGAATTATCTTCAAGTTATTACTTCAACGTTTTATTATCATTATTTAGGCGTACTAAACTGTGTACCGCCTGAAGCTTCGTCTCGGCAAATTTTCTTTAAGATAAATTATTATTTTTTTCAAGACAATATTGACTATTATGTTTGTTATACCACTTAACTTACTTAAATGCCATTACATTTATCTCTGGTATAGCTAGTATGAAACTAACACCGCATACTTGATAACACTGTCATTCTACTAGAACTGCTTATTAATATAAGACGACGAATAAGACGGGATAATTGGCGTGGTTTGTAGATATTTGCCTTCCACGCCGCAGGTCGTCGGTTCGATTCCCACCCAGGACATATATTTGTGTGCATTAATATGTTTGTTTGTCCTGAGTCTTAGTGTAATCTTTGCCTAGTTTGGGGAGTAATGTCCCAGGATATTATTAGTACATTCATAACCGTTTAATATTATACGCTTTTAGATATTATGCTACTACCTAATACAATATCTGTAGACCAACAGTGACTATGGTAAAAATGCAAATAATATAATAATATCCGGGGACATTATTCACACACGGCTATCTGATCCCCAACTAAGCGGAGCTTGTACTAGGGAACCAGTTAACTAGTTAGATAATTACACCCAGGCTCAGGACAAACAGACATGTCCATGCACACAAATATCTGTCCTGAGTGGAACCCAAGCCTTAGGCGTGCAAGGCAAGCATTTACCAACCACGCAAATCAAGTTCATATGCACAAATTTTGAGAGATTTCCTATGTTCATACGTCTAAGTATATAGTATTTACATAATACCATAATTTTAGGTGTTTATAGACAAGAACTTTTAACGGCTTTTTTTAGACCCATTAGATTGGCAGTAAAGCGGGCAACGGTAAAACTTATTTTGATTATCTAATATACTTCAGCGCCTCCTTTGTCTAAAATTCTTTTGCTTACGTTGCACATCTGTTTTTGGATCACCGATTCACATACGTGCTATAGACATATGTTTCAAATCAATCACTACCTACAATAGTTATCTGGTATATATATAATTTGGCTATGTTCATGAACCTTAACACTCATCAATCAGGCTAAGTATGGTTCTGCCATCATTAATTAGGGCATAAATTATTAACAAATTTTGGTCATAATTGATTGTGCACATGATTCAATAGTACGCACACAACATCTACAAATAGACATCTTATTTGTAGATGATGTGTGTGTGTGACAATTTTTTCCTATGAAATATGCGTATGGGCAGTGGTTACCCCAGATAGTGTTATTTAAACCGCCCATTCAGCCTTTGACATTGCCTAACGGCTACAACGGGGACCGACAGGTTAACATGCCCTCGGAAGCACGTATACACTCAGAAATTAAGCCACTTTGGCGGTCACCCATCTATGGACTGACCGCCAGCCTTGTTGCTTAACCTTGCCAATCACTTACGGATCGGTGAGAGCATCTGGCCATGACCGCCTTAACTATGATTAATTTTATATCGATATCGACCAACAGTTTAAATAACATTAATCAATTGAGTTACCTACTCATTACAGTTAAAACTAAGTTAGCTTCTCAAGTTGGTTTCAGTTATAAAATTTTCAACTTTGGTTCTTAAGCTAGTTAGATATGATTTTTGTACTTACCATAGTAAACATCATCGAGTTCTTTATACCTCTTTGCATTGACGCCAATTCTCCAACTGTATAGCAATACTACTAGTATTGATATATTCTGCAACAAGAAAACAACACTAACTTAGTGTTTTATCGGTTCCACCACGATGAATCCTATAATTTTGTATAAATGTATCATTCTCTTACTAACACATCGTACACACAGCTACATATCAAACTATACATTTCCACTATAAACTGACCTCTCGTATCGAAATCCTATTATACAATGCGGGATCATCTTATACTGGTGATATATCGCCGTGTGTACAAACGATGTTGAATCTTTTGGTGCTACAACACGGCAGTTCAATTTCTGTCGGTTCGAATGTATTATCCTACTAATATTATAAATGCAAAAGTTTGTGAGTTTAAGAATGTATAGATGTATGGATGTTTGTTACTCATTTACGCAAAAACTAGTGAACGGATTTTGATGAAAGTTGTAGTAATATAGCTTATACATCCGAATAACATATGGGTTATAATTTATAAAGTTTACAGCTAGTATTATTGCAAAAAAATTAAGATAATTGTACTTAACCGTATAACTGACTTTTTTTATTTTTTTATCGGGACTAGTCCCTCCCTCTTACCCACCACTGCAACTCCTGTAAGCCAGGATCAACAGTGGCACACAATGAAAAGACACTGAGCGGTGAAGCTCAGGCATGTCCCGGCATGTTTAACTGTCTTGGATCCCGCAACGAATTTACTTACGTATAACTGACTCATGACAATCGCTTTACAAAAAAAAAACACACGGAATTTATATTCTAGGGCGGTAGTAATTAGGACCTTGACCTTAGTTAAGTTACCTAGTTTAGAATCTTGATTATATAATGTTTAATTTATATAATTATATATAATTTTATATAAATTATATATAATTTTTATATATAATTTTAATTTATATGTTTAATTTATAATAAAACACGTAGTTATCCAGTTTGCATTATGATTATCTATACATATAATAAAATTGTAGGAAAGTCAAAACTGTACATTGAATAATTTTTAAAAAGGATACTTGGGGCGTGATCTACAATCGATATCGAAGCCAAAAATATAGTTTTTAGAATTTTTGTCTGTGTGTCTGTTTGCCTGTATGTATGTCCGGGCTAAACTCAAAAAGTACGGCATGGATTTACTTCAAATTTTGCATGAATGTTACCAAGAGGTCGCGGTCGGGACAACATATAGGCTACATATTATCACGCTATCGCCTACGGGGGAGGAACTGTGATAATTTATTAAATTTAACGCGAGTTAAACCGCGGGGTACAGCTAGTCAAAAATCATTTGGAATCATCTTCAACATCATACGAGCCTAAAGACGTCCACGGCTGGACAAAAGTCTTTCAAATTGCCATTGATTGAATTTCACAATTGCCGGTATTGCACGGGCCGCATCCAAAGGATTTCCGTAAATGTAATTTAGAGTCATCAGCCAAAGCACGTCCAAAAGCCGGACAAAAGCCTCCAAAGAATGGGGGGGATATGCCACAATCGCCACGCTTGGCAGACGAGTTAGCGATCGCAGTTTGATGGTCATAGTTCACAAAAAAACGCTCCAGCCCGTTCTCTGGTAAGTATTCCCTCGGTCGATTTCTACACCCCGTCTCATCAGATGGGGTGTTGATATTTTATGCCGTCACCACACTACATCATAATTTAGAGTAATGTACATTAATTACTCAATAGCCTTGTGGTTCATGGCTCACAAAGAATCACAGGACCACGCCATACGATGAATGCAATATAAAATGTCAGCAGCTATACCTGTGTACTAGTAGTCCAAGAGCTGGCACGCATTTTTGGGTAGGTATTTAAGGCAAGCTGAAAACTTGTCCTATAGCTCTTCAGACACACCCCAACACGGAACTGCAGACCTGGCTGGCGGGTAGCGGGTCTTAACCAACCCCTAAATTTTTGAATTTTTTTTTATCCAAAAATTGTATTTGAGGCAAGCTGAAATTTTGATATGTTGTAGTTTAATGTTTATACAATACCTAAATAACATTCTGTCAAAATTTCAAGTTGCCTCAAATACATTTTTTCGATTTTTTTTTGCAAAATATTTTTGCACACGCCTGGCAGTGCTAAAGACCCGACAGAATCGCCTGTCTTTTTTTTTGTATTGTATAAACATTAAACTACAACATATCAAAATTTCAGCTTGCCTCAAATACATTATTTGGTTAAAAAAAAAAACTAAAATTTAGAGTTTGGTTTAGACCCGCTACCCGCCTGCCAGGTCTGCAGTTCCGTGTTGGGGTGTGTCTGAAGAGTTATAGGACAAGTTTTCAGCTTGCCTCAAATACCTACCCAAAAATGCGTGCCAGCTCTCCTACTATAGCTACCACCTAACTTCCAGTTTCAGTTGCATTAGGATTAGGACTACGACAAACGCCTCCAAATGGCAACGCTGCAAAAACCTTTGCCCTTTGTCTAGCAGTGAACTATATCAGGCTGATGATGACATTTTACATTTACCACCTAACATAGGAAATGTTGATTATTATTAATATCAAACTCATTTGCATAGCATTTAAACTAATTAATATTCCATTGAAAATATAGTAAAATTATATTACTCGGTCAGATGCAGTTAATAACGAATTAATGAATGCATACTGTTGTTAACATGTATTGTCCACAAATATGATAATTCATTATAATAACACATTTGGAAGTTGGGTGTGACGTTTCGACTTTCAAATACTACTACAACTTGGACAGAGCCACAAAAATGACGTTGATAATGTTTAAGTCCTTAAACATTTTCAAAGTCATTTTAATGGCTCTGTCCAAGTTGTATATAAACGACCCTAAAAATTTACCCTCTCATGCCCCATGCCTTAAGTCAACGTGCAGACTTCAAGCGGATGCTTAGTGTGCAGATTGATTGCTTAGTGTGCAGTTTTAATTTGCAAGACTTTTTGAGCTTCTTAGCTTCATTATCGGGTTAAGCACCGAAATTCTCCTAGTTCAACTGTTAATGACCTTGTAAAAAACAATAAAAACAACGATATGGTATCACCCAGCTTCAACAATAGTAAACAAAACCTTACAAACATTTTATGTATTGTTGTATATATTATGTATAATAGAACATATTAAAGAAATTTCATATCATCATGACCGCCGAATGAACTGCAATGCATGACAAAGGCTTCTCCAAAAGATTTCCACAATGGAGTTTTCTCCATTATTTGGAAGGATATGCCAAAATCGGTACGTTTGGCAAACGGGTTGGCGATCGCAGTATGATGGTCATAGAACACAGAGACGGTGCTGCCAATTCTTTGGGAGATATTCTCTCGGGACGACCTTTACGCCCCCTAGGGTATGAGATGGGATGGAGAAAATCTTTGCCGGCAATCACGCTGCAATATATGTATATATTACCTTATATAGTATTTCATTATATAAGACCGTTTAACACAAATCTGACCCAGCTGATAAATTTTGTTAATAATATCAATATTACATATATCAATATTGGGAACCATATCCGCAGATGACGATTTGAAAGCGGTTTCTTATTTGTAAGCTGTAATTTTATATTTTGATTTTAAGTTTATAATGATAGTTCACTTTAAAAATATGTCTAAATAATTGTTTATATATATAATATAATAATAAATATAATAATAAATAAAAATGATATCTTAGATAATAATAAAATACTATGATTTAATAACCATTCAAAAATTAATAATTTAAAGCGCCATCTGTTAGAATTATCCGATCTAAGTATTGGGATTCCAGCCGTTGTTAGCCGTACAGGTTTCGGTAAGATGACGTTAAATGCGTTAAGAAATATCGAATGGATTGTACAAATGCGAGCGACAGAACCACGGTGCGGTGGCGAAGCGGTTAACGCACATGGGACTGGAAACCCCGTGGTCGTGGGTACGATTCCCACCCGCACTTTAAAGGAGACGGGGATTTCTGGGCCTGACTGTAATAAGTTGAGATATGGTTTAAAAAAAGCGATATATTTTTCTATTTCAAACTGTAAAAAATTGACCCAATTTACAATCTGGAAAACGAGAAATCTCAAAATAAGTTTAAGTCTCGTATGATTAAATCGGTTATCTGCTGTCTGCTGCAAGAGATTTTATATGACATTGTTTGAACTCATTAACTTTAATCGATTATAGTAATCAACAACGAATTTAATTCGTTAAGTTAATGTATATAAAAGATATTTTATATACATTAACATAATGTCAACAGTAAAAAATAAAATATCAAAATAATAAATAGAAATCATAATATTGTTTATCGTTCAAATCGATTGATTAGTTATTGGCAACTATATTTTTTATCTATGCTGACAGTGACTGGTGACAGATTTTGAATCCTTATCTATGATCGGTCACTCATTTCTCGTATCGTTTAGTGCGTGTGTCATTTGAGTATTTTTATTGTTTTGTTTATATATCCCTCGACAACTGCATTCTCTCTACGGACTTCTGATATTGCTTAATGTGTACGACTTTTGCTAACATACTGGACACGGATAACTATTAAATAGCAATCGCCCTTAAAAATCAGCTGTTTAGTATAGGTTGGTACTTAACCTCTCTATTAAGTACTAAACCTTTTATAACTCTGCTCACAGATTGAAAAAATCCATGTAATTTTTAGTGATGGCTGATCATTTATAGACCCATTAATTGACACCACTTTTATCTTTTTACATCCGGGCCCAATATTGTATGAAAACGTATCCGTCTCCTTTATACAATTCACTATAAGAAGATGTCGGAAAAATTATAGTTATAGTTCAAGTACGTAATTTTATCCCCCCTGTACCTATATTTAGGCAAATAAATGTTTCTTTGTAATATCACAAAAACAATACAAATGAATGAAACGGCAATATTTATTCAAAGCTGAATTTTAAATAAAGAATTTATTTTTAAGGCACCATCAAAGAAACGCAATTAAAAAGTTTTCAGAGATGCTTACCTGTATTATGAGTTTTATTTAATTATCAGTCAGATTCAAGTATGATTAATTACTTTTCCAAATTAATAAGGGTAAAACATTTAGCTAAATTAATTTTATACATATATGTGTCAACGCCGTCAGGGGAGATCCTGGTGATCTGTAGTACAGGCTTGCCTAGTTCAGACACCAGTCTCTCGCAAACAAAATGTATCCACATGTTTATTATGTAACTCCATGTAATTATCACTGTTTGTGAAGAGAAATAAATAATTTTTGTATTTGTATTTGTAGGGTACGCATTGTTCATTCAATTCATAAAAATCAATATGGCTGTTCTAAATTTGTATTCTTTTCATCAATTTTGTAAAATTAATTGGTTTAGAAGGGCATCTAACTTTTAGGTTTTGTACATTGTTGCTTTATAGTGTAGAGCAAAGTTTTTACCGTTTACAGTAAGTGGACCACTATTTATACATACATACTACTACTCACGCCTGTTTCCCAGAGTGGTAGGCAGAGACAACGAATTTCCATTTGTCACGATCTTAGAACACCTCTTGTGCCTCGTTTACTGTCATTATATTCTTCATAAATGCTCGCCGGTTTAGTGTACTTCTGGGCTGACCTTCCTTGAGAATGACTCCGATTTAATCAGATTGTTCGAGGTCTTCCTCTTGCGGCTGTACCAGTCACCAAAGCCAGGTATACTTCTTTTGCCAGTTGTTAATCCTTTGTAAACGCCCAAACCATAACAGCAAAAAAAAAATATAATAATAAATTAATAACACGTATAGTATAAGATGATAGTTCATTGTAACCCTTCCAGTGCGAGTTAAAAGCAAGTTTAATGGGAAAGTCTTAACGAAAGTAATTAATTAATAAAGATTTAGTTTTACTGACAATTTAGATCTCGTCAGACGCTCATTTTTAGGGGATAATCTTCAGGACAAATACGTCCCCGGATACACGACGCGACGTTGTTTTAAACTCAATCTTAATTAATTACGTGAGTTACCGTTACAGTTTTAATAATATTAACATCTCACGCCAGTTGAATAATATTATTGCGTCATATCATGTTTTTATGACGGGCCGGTTGGCGTGGATGGTTAATGCTTGCCTTTCACGCCGCAGGTCGTCAGTTTGACTCCCACCCAGGACAGTTAATTGTGTGTATGAACATGTCTATTTGTTCTGAGTCTGGGTATAATCTAAACATATAATAAAATCGTAAGAAAGTCAAAACTGTACATTGAATATTTTTTTAAAAGGATACTTGGGGCTTCCTCTAGATAGGCCGTGACTTCATCGTCAGAATTCTATCCGCCTTTCGGATAATGGGACGTCGCGTCATGTAACTGCTACGACCACCAAGAAAGTAAGATCACGAATCCAAGTTATAATCTAATTAAACTCAATATTGACCTGTTCATCCAGTGGTTGGTGACCCTGAGTGCTAAGCGAGAGGTTGTGGGTTCGATCCCCACCCAGGATAAATCTTTGTGTCATGAGCACGATCATTTGTTCAGTGTGGGGGTGTAATATATATAATTTTAGATGCGTATTTCGAAATATAAAAGTAAGTTTTTCAGTTATCTTGTTACCATAATACACGCTTAGCTTAGTTTGGTATTAGATGGCAGTGTCTTAGTAGTACCAATATATTTATTATTATTAGAAGGTTAGATAGCTATTTCATGATCATTATATTTACCTAAACTCAATAACACACCAAATCTCTATTAATTTAAACGTTAGAGTTTTATAGAAAAGTAATATCTATATTTTCACAAACCAGTTCATGCAGACCGCATGAACTGGTTTACCAATATAAAATAAATATTATAATAAGATTTATTTCAGTGGTCAGTCAACCACTCAACCTATCCTAAAATCATTACCATAAGAACTAAATTAACAAAACAAAATCGTTTGATTCACAATGATAAAAATCAATTGTATTGGGAAAAATATCTCGGAGTAGGTAAAATAAAAAGAAGTGTCGACCAATTGGTCCGCATTAAATTAGATTGGCCAAAATATAAGAAAATAAATTGAATATAAACATGGAAGAAATTTCACGATAACAGATAAATACCTACTTTTGCTGGCTGCGTCGCGAACAAATAAATGTACATAACATAATAATATGTAGATAGTTAAGTTATGAATTTGATAGACATGTCGTTAACTTACGAATGTGTATCCAGAATAATTGATTTAGTTAACAATCTGTAAATATTATGTTTTAGATATGCCTTGTGTGATATATCCTAAATACTTATTTATTTATTTGAGTATTTTAAATGGATGGTATTTAGAATTTAAAACGTACTAAAATAATTTTAAGTACTCTATCCTGTATTGTATATTATACGTGATAGCTACTGAATGACTAGATCTTGAAAAGTATAGACCAAAAATAAATCCTACTAATATTATAAATGCGAATGTTTGTGTGTATGGATGTTTGTAACTCTTTCACGTAAAAACTACTGGATGGATATATATACCTTATATACCGAATAACACATAGGCTACAATTTACCAAGTTAAAACCGTGGCGCACAACTAGTATAAAATAATAATGATAACAGTGACAAAACATAGCCTATCATATCCATATAACTTCAGAGAAACCCCAAAATTCCCTCACAACATAACTATTATTCTTGAAGTGAAACTGTTACTCAGTTGGAAATTTCCCCTCGAGTTATTTATAGTTGCCTACTCACTTTTCCCTACGGTTGCGCCGCTAAAATAAATGAGGTACGTAACTTGGAATACTCCTGTCTTTTCATGTAATAGATAAAATTGAACTATATTTTTGTATTTATGTCTAGTACATTTTCTTATATAACTACAGTCAGCGTTAGAAGTACTTCTACATAGACATGTTAATTAGGGACTTAACAAATGCTATCAGCGGAGAATCTAAAGGTATTCTTCTAAACACGTTCATAATCATCATATCAGCCGAAAGACGCCGACTACTGGAAAAGGCGTCAAAGATTTCCACAATTGCCGGTATTGCGCTATCCGCATCCAGCGACGTTCGGCTACCCTCTTAAGCACGTTATTTATAATAAAATATATTTAGTTTAACATACTAGTAATATTAATTGTCGTTATAGTACTAATTGAGTAAGATAACATCATCCGTTAACTTAAGAAACGGAAAGGTATTTAACTCCCTCTATCACTCCTTGGAGAACACTCACGAGACTTGAATGGTATATAGCTGACTCAAAAAAGCAGAAGTGAAAGTTCTACGTGGTTATTCGAAGATAATAATAATATTGTCTACTCGTCAGGTTATTTTTTTTTTGTTTTATAAAAAAGGATGGCAAACGAGCAAGTGAGTCACCTGATGGTAAGTGATCACCGCCGCCCATGTACACTCACAACACCAGAGGAGCCGCAAGTGCCTTGCCGGCCTTTAAGAAAAGAATAATAATAATAATAATATTTAGGGACAATGTCACACAGATCATCCTAGCCCCAAACTAAGCAAAGCTTGTACTATGGGTACCAGGCGACGATATACATACTTATATAGATAGATAAATACTTAAATACATAGAAAACATCCATGACTCAGAAACAAGTATTCGTGCTCATCACACAAATATTTGCACTTACCGGGATTCGAACCCAGGACCACCAGAATAGGCTCGCTTTTTGAAGGAAACCATGTCATACCGGAGTTTGTGTAAAGTTAGTTCTTTTGTTAAACACCTTTTACTTACAACATTGAATCCAGATCTGTTGTAACAATAAAAACACTGATAAAATATCACGAATTCACCAAATAGATCTACTGTGTTAGGATTCCAACGAGGCTCAAAAATTATACTTACAAATTGAACAAGGTTTCAGTCTATACGTAATACCATTTGTTTGAAAACCCAGGTCGGTATCTCCGTACGTGTAACAAAAGGAAAACGGACCATTTTGATGTGGTTTCCTTTATCATATGGACACCGTTAACGACAAACCGATTTCTGGCAGCTGGTGCGGGAATAACCATGTGTTGTGTTGGAGGGCTATCTTCAAGTAATTATCTAAACCAAGGATCCGTTAATCACGGAAAGGTTGCAAACATAATGAATATTTGAAATATATAAGCATCTCATTAGATGCATTATCAACATACGGAGATGTAGATAATAATAAAAAGGCCCGGAGCAGTGAGACTAACTGTAAACTTGATGTTACAATAGGAGATTGAAATTGCAGGGAGTAATGACTCGGATGCTGCTAGCTTCCACACAAGGTGATAGGCACAAGTACCTGATATTGCATACTAAACAAACTCTTCTTCAAGGTTATTTCAAGTTTAAGAAACACCAGCACACGGACTGCTACACTGCAAGAACAGAGCTTGCTAATGGGTAAAGTTCCTGAATGGCGCTCAAGCCACGATTCCAAGGTTTCTTTCATTTTTGATGGAAATGGTTCGAGTTGACGCACCATAGACAAATCAAGAGGCTAAGTGCAGAAAACTATCCGCAATTAAATGACTAACTAGAAATTAAATAATTGTTATAAGAATATGAATCTTACAGCCTGACTCTGTTTAGTCAGGAAATGTCTATATTATGTTATTCCAATGAAGCATTTTTCATATTCGTAAACGTATAATCCAGTTAAAGTCCATATTATTATTTTCCCTGACAGTTGTGCAATAAAGCACAATTAAAATTAATTAGAATAAGGAATAAACAGAAATGCTGAGATCCGCAATGCCGACATAGCACGAAGAATTGCCAAGCTCATGTGGCAGTGGCACATAGCCGTTGGGGCAGAAAGGTTCAGGTGGTGACCATGAACAGGAAGACGCAGCGTGGGCAGATCCATTCAAGATGTACCGATGATCTTGCTAGGATGGCTGAAAGACACTGAATACGGGTAGCGCAAGACCAGCAATTGTGGGGATCTTTGGGAGAAGAAGGAGTAAGTGTTTGTTCAGGAGTGGGTTTCTTCCGGCTAATATTATGATGAGGGAATAAATTACTTTATCGTATAGACAGTCGTTACCCTACTATAAGAGTAATTGAAACCGCCCAATAGGCTTCTGGAATGGCTTAGCAACTGTTATCTAATGACTAGTAATGGAAACAATATCTTAACGTACTCTCTGCAGAACGGAGGCGCTTAGAAATTAAACGACCGCATGCATGTACTTAACGAACCGAGCTGTGGCCCAAACCCTATAAGGTTGGCCTCAGGTATTAGCTGCTTAAATTAAGCTTCTGGTTAAGAGCCTCTGCGCTGGCCAGCTGCTCATTGTCTTCAATTCTTTAATTTTCTTAGTAACTTGTTATTTACTTAAGAATTTAAAAATATTTGTCATTAAACAGACTACTATACAGCACGGACGGACTAATATATTTTTTTTTTTTAGGTACTTTTATACTGTAGTCGACTAGGTTTATATACTGCATTGTGAGCTTGACAAGTACAAGTGTATGTTAATACCCAAGTGCTAAATAAATTTCATTATTTCTTAACCTGGCCAGTCCCTTACTACTAATACTACTATAATCTAGTGCCTAGGAATAAAATGTTTTCTTTATTTTACGTAATTAAGATTATAGTCATCAATCATAAACCTAAGACTCCAAACAATTAATTCAATTAAAAAGGCGGCTCCCAAAATAATCACTCAACATCATAATGAGTCAATCAAAAGTGCCGACTAAGACAAATTGCACCCCGCCTTAACTTGCTCTAATAAATTTCCGGGCAAACTTCTTGGTAAGCTTAATAAAATTGAGTCTAGACTTTGACTTGTGGAGTTTTGAGACTTTGTTATTATTGTGTGTATTACTTAATTTTGCTATAATTTATTTTAAAAGGAACTAAGACTCTAAGTCCAAACAATTTAACCGCAGGAACAATCTCTGAGATTTGTTTCGGGGTTTCAGTGGTTAAGGGTGCCTCATAATAACTTAAGTTATTATGATTACCGTTGCGGCGCGGCGGTTAGTCATGGGTCTTTAAAAGAGTTTCGCGAGTTAAGTAATTATGTTCAGCTTCTTTATCTTTTTTTTATTTTTTATGTTTTCTAGTAAGGCAGGGGGAATGCCTAAGCATGCCACCCGCAAAGTGGCTGCGGGTGGGTATGTCGGACTCTTACCGACTAAACCTAACCTGCCGTGGACTTCTCTTAACGCCTAATGGTGCCCCCTTATTTCGCCACGTCCCAGATGGTCGGGACACGTACTCTGGGAGGGCTCGAGATTGCTCCCCCTATTGCCGACTCCAGCCAGTCCGGCACAGCGACTGTGCCACAAACAGATCGCTGTCTTCCCGGAGCTAAGCAGCTCCGGGAAGACAGTACGGCAGTGGAGGACACTGCCGTACGCTTGTACGGAAGTGTCCTCCACTGCCGTACAAGCGTACGGCAGTGGAGGACACTTCTCACACTGCCGCCGCAGCCCCGACGGGAGTTGGGCTAATGGCTGCCGTCGCCACCCAGACGCCTCCTCTGTCTACGAGCGAGATCGGCTCGTTCCCGACCCCGCTCGGCGGCTTCCTTCTGCAGCAAGACTGCCTTACAGAAGGAGACCACGGCATCGCATACGCGACTGCTGGCGGCGAAAGTTCCCGTCCGGTCGCAGCGACCAGGACTCGTCTCTCGGCCTCCCAGGCCGGGCACTCCTCCAGCGTATGCTGGGCAGAGTCCAGGACGCTCCGGCAATGGTGACAATGTGTTGTCACTTTTCGGCCGATCCGGCTCAGATACTCACCGAAACACCCGTGTCCGGTGAGTATCTGAGTCAGTCTGTAGGTGACTTAACCACCCTTCCTTCCCACCCAGGCCTTGAGGTGAGCCAGGATAGCACCGACGTGACGGTACGTTGGCGCGCGTTCTAGCGCAACTCAAGCCGTACGCGCCACTGTGTTAGTAAATTCTGTACTCCGTCTGTACTCAATGAGCGTCCAGTCTGGTAAAGGTTCCTATACTTGTCTATACAAATATTAAAAATGAGAAAAGATTTGGTTGTTTGTAATGGATAACACACCAAAATAATTAAACTTATTCTGAAAACTTTTACAGCTATATAAAAACCGGCCAAGTGCGAGTCGGACTCGCACATGAAGGGTTCCGCAGCTGCAAGTATTTCAGTTGATTAAATGAAAGCAAATTGCCATGTATAACGTATTAAAAAAAAACTACTAGCTAGATCTCGTTCAAACCAATTTTCATTGTTAGTTTCTATGGTAATGTACATCATATATTTTTTTTGAGTTTTATCATTCTCTTATGTTAGAAGTTACAGGGGGGGGGGACACTCATTTTACCACTTTGGAAGTGTCTCTAGCGCAAACTATCAGTTTGGACAAAAATTATATTAGGAACCTCAATATGATTTTTGAAGACCTATCCATAGACACCCCACCCCACATGTATGGGTACAATGAAAAGAATTTTTTTGAGTTTCAGTTTTATGTATGGCGACTCCCCAAAAATATTGTTCTTTTTCTATTTTTGTGTAAAAATCTTAATGCGGTTCACAGAATACACCTACTTACCAAGTTTCAGCAGTACAGCTCTTATAGTTTCGGAAAAAAGTGGCTGTGACATACGGACGGACAGACAGACATGACGAATCTATAATGGTTCCGTTTTTTGCCATTTGGCTACGGAACCTTAAAAAGGGAAATTATCAGCGAGCAACATGTGCTGAATTTTATTGTTAAATTACTTAGAAATCCTAACTAAAATACAATAATTAAATCCAAGATGTAAATTTACCTATAAAAGTCATTATTTGGCGAAGAGTACTGATTAAAAATACTAATTAATCTTTCATTCTACCCGTAAGCCGAAGTGGATCACGAGTATCTTTATAAATTTCTTTCTTACATTACAAATTTTAATAGTTTATCTTTTATTTAATATTAAAATTAATATCCAGCAAATTTATTTAGTTTTAATTTATCTCACCGACTTGTATCTAAAGGTCAACCAGTTGTAATTTTTCGGGCGCTAAACTGAAGAAAATTTAAGTACCTATCTAATTCTCGCCTTCTGACCTTTTGCGTATCGCTGCTATTTTAGAACTGAAGAGATACTTATCTATTTTTTTTAAGAATTTGTAAGACATTTTCTTGTATTTGCTAATGTTTATAATATCATCATGAAATTAAAATTGCATTCATAAAACCATCCAAAGGCAATTTTATTTTCATAATGGTATAATAAATATTAAGCAAATATAATTATTTCAGAAAAATGCAAAGCCCTGTTATCACTATGGTAATAATTCTAGCTCACAATTATATGATAAATCCTAAAATTTTGAAATATTAAATATATATATTTAAATAAGTAATTAAGGAAACACAATTATAATTTTGCTTTTCTACATTAAAATAATATTAGCAGTAATTACTTTTCTTAAACATGATGTATGACTAAATGGAACTCTTATACCAAGAAACTGACTTAAAATGTATTGTATATTAAGTTATCATTAATATACAATACATCAATCAATACTTTGGTTCTACCTCAAAATTGCATTAATAACATCCTAAAAAATTAAAATATTATTTTTAAATTAATAATTCAAGAAACATAATTGTAATATTGTTTTCTTAAATAAAATAATATTAGCAGCCATTATTCCTCTTAAGAATGTCTTATTACTAAATAGAACTCTTACCTCTACCAAGAAACTAACTTAAAAACTTAACTTGTCTTATACTTTCTAATTGGCAAGCAAGCTATTTCGAATATAATGGTAAACTTTCAAAACTCCTTAAAGATACTTATCACACACAAGTGAAGCCGACTTTTACACCCACCTACTTAATTTCTAGCAGCCTTAAGGGCGCGGTTGTTTTATGCGATAAACGCTGCGTTACACGCAATGCGATTAACGCACATCATTTTATATCAGGTAATATAATTACAAACCATTGTTTTACGCGGTTGACGCAGCGGCAAGCGCAGCGTGAGACGCGATGCGTCAAACGTACATATAAAAATATTTTATCTTCATAGTTTATGTAAGGAGTATCCTTGTTTATTGCATGAAACGTATACGTTCAACGCAAGCGGTTAGCGCTTGCGCATATTCGTGTTGTTTTGTGCGCCTACCCACATTTGATGGATGAAGAATAATTAATAACTTGGCATTGTATCTTATCTCAGTTCATTGTGTCATTCGTTACCATCACTATGAATCAATAAATTTTGTGTTCTTTCATGTTCTCTTGTTTTATTCATAGGGTCAATTTTACCGCGACACGATAGTAAATAAATATAACCATCTTCCTCTTCTTTTTCTAATAATAATAATGCTACTATTTTTCATTTCCTGTTTGCCATTTTGTTTTCTCGCACGTTCAGCTGCTTGAAAGACACTGTTTACTTAATTCCAAACAGTAATCGCAAACATTTGCAAACGCAGCGTCAAACGTATAAAACAATGTTGTACTATGTATTTCCAACTTAGGAAAAATGACAATGCCCTTGCAGCAGCGTTTAGCGCATGCGTTTGCCGCAAAAAATGAAGGCTTTGTTTTTGGAACGCATACGCGGTAGACGCATCCGTTGATCGCATGCGTCTGATGCTGCGATCTCCGCATAAAACAACCGCGCGCTTTACAGTCATGCAACCTGCGCAAACCATGTTCAGCATAATAGCCTACAGTATTTATGTTATTCTGTAGTCAAGATGCTTACTGAACGTCGACTCTGCGGTCTACTTTTAAGAATATATAATTAGTAAAATGGAAGTTACTTTTATTATACAGGTATAAAACCTACATCAGGCACCAGCCTCTCACAACGTTTTGTTATATACTAAGATACCATTGTAATTTGTAAACCGATTTTTTTAGTTTGTTAGAATCACTTATTATTATTATTACTATTATGTATCATAATTGTAAATTTAACTTCAAGTGCAAGCACCTAAATGGCCGATTTATTACGAAATTTGTAAGCTGTGACCAAGATATCTAACATTTCTATCATTGCATTTTGTTTCGGTTATTAAATAATTAACGGAAACATTAATATAGTGAGCCAATAGACATAGTTCGCCGCTTTTAATTAAATTATTTTGCACATTATTTAATTTTATTGCAAGCGGTGAGTAACAGGTTATCACATACGTTAAACAACTAATTTTGCACTTCACATGTGACGCAGTGATTGAAGTAGCCGCCTTATTACTATCCTGTGCCTCTAGCACGAGTTCCCGCAGTTTACTTATTCGATCACACGTACAGTTTCGTCCCATACATTGAGCACCAGAGTTTTAGTTCTTAATAGTTTCCGCGAGAGGCGCTGGTGCTCAATGTATGGGAGGAAACTGTACGTGTGATCGAGTAAGTAAACTGCAGGAACTCGTGCTAGAGGCACAGGTGTCCTCTTGCTTCGATTTCGATTCCCGCATAGGACAACTACGAGTACGTGTTGCCGATATATGTATGTCTCAGAGTATGGCAATGCTTTGTCTTCGGGAATTGCATTTTTGTAAAATCTTCATGGTGCAAGGATTTATGAAGTACTATATTCATTTTATTTATTTATTTATACTTATTGCACAAAACTGTACAAAGGCGGACTTAATGCCAAAGGCATTCTCTCCCAGTCAACCTTAGGGTGATGCAGATATAATATGGTAGGTGCACTATATACCAAGTATAATAAAAATTACTAAAATACTTGACAAGTACTATAAAATACAATCGTATAAATACAATAGTTACATAACTACACACCATACTATAAATACATAAATATATAGGTATATATATATATATATATATATAAATTTATAAATATATTACATATATAATAATATATACACAAACTGTAATATTAAGATGATTCTGCCTTAATTTTTTTCTGAATGTAATCACGAGTTTTGATTTTAAAAGTAACCCGCGTCTTAGCCATTCTGATTTCCGGAGGTAGCGCATTCCAGAGAAGAATAGCTTGTACAAGGAAGGAAGAATGTAAGAAGTTAGTCCGATGGGAAGGGCATTGTAAAAGTCTGTTATGAGTGGAACGGAGATTTTTGTTGTGGTTAGAAGATAGATACTGAAAATAGGTACTATAGTGCAAGCGTTGTCTACAAAAATATACTTAGTTTAATTTTGTCATTTGAAAAATATTGTGTCAAATAATGAACGTCCCCATTCATTGATTAGTTGTTGATTCAGCCTATACATAAAAATATGCAACCGATTTTAAAATGAAATATCATCTCGGATTCCAGATCAAATAAAATATGAATAATCTAAGAAATTGCGTAATATAAAAACAAAAAACAAAAACGATACAGTCGCAATAATAAACTTATTATTCTTGGAGACAAGTTACACATAAATATAACAATTTAGTATTGTAAACCTATCATATCAGCTGAACTAGTCGCAACCTTTACCAAATCTACTTTTCGTTGAAAACAATACCGTATCATAATTTAATACAAATTTGGGCGGCAAGGGTAGGGTAGAGTTTACTTAGGAAAACGAACTTTATAAGTAAACTCCTTACCTACAGATAACATACGTAGGTAACTTGAAGTAATTAAATTTTTGCATATCAGTGGTTTTGTGGTTATCGGATGTTAGCTGTTCTAGATTTTATTTTTAATGACAACGCCCGCTTGTGGTCCATTTATGTGGTGGGGTATTTTACAAACACATAGATATTTTACATTCGACGGGCCGGTTGAAGTGGTTGGTCGGAGTGGTTGGACGCCTTTCACGGCGTCGTGGGTTCGATTCCCGCCCAGGATATTTGAAATTTGTGTGCATTAACATGTCTTTTTGTCCTGAGTCTGGGTGTAATTATCTGTATAAGTAGGTATGGTAGGTAAAAAAAATACAAAAATAAAAGTAGTATATTAGTTATTCCGGTTTCCACAGTACAAGCTCTGCTTAGTTTAGGATCAGATGGCCGTATAATGTCTCAGGATATTATTTAATAATAAATTGACGCATCAGACTGTTGTCACAGATATATTACAGTTGATAGTTAACACGTGACCCCTGGGTAAAGCAAAATGCCGCGAGCATTAAAAAATAAAGATAGACCACAGCGTATCTTCGCTTCTATGAGCATCTCTACTGGGAAAATATCTCCTACTTACAAAATATACTCCTAGTAAGGTACGGTATGGTATTATACAGTTACTGTTTGTGTGTGGTTTTGGGTGTGAGTAAGATCGATAGAGCTTATCGAGGAGGAGGAGAGTGTGAGTGGTGCCATGTTTGCTTTGTCGCTTTAATTAATCTACTGGTTGAGAGCCTTCTGCGTTCGCCAACTGCTCTGTGTCTTCAATTTGTAATATAGTACTAAATTTAAAAATATGTTGTAGCCAAGTAACTTGCCATTTATTTAAGAATAACTCAACGTTCAAATTCAAATTTCATTTATTGTGTCAAAATATTATATCTGGAATCGTCAACTATTTTTCCCTACCGTGCATAGTCTCACATGGCAGCTACTAAGAAACACTGCCAGAAACTCAGTAGGAATCCCTTTCTAAAATATTTATTTCTTAACATACAATTGCATCGTAGTTAAGTGGTAATTTTGAACGATTCAATCCCAAGCCGGATTACGCCGAAAACTGAAAAACTGGTATCAACTGCATTGTGAGTTGTAAGTTGACAAGTACAAATGTATTTCAATTTTCTAGTGCTGAATAAATTACATTATTACATTTCATTTCCTGCTGCTGTCTTGCTAGTATAAAAATATGTCTTAAGTAGAATATAAAAGACGATTTGAACAAGTTTCATGTGAAATCATCGCCAATTTTTTAAGTCATATAAGACAGCGAAATAAGTTTACAAATAGCATAACATATATACATACCGTAACAATACATGCGGTTGAATTGACAATTTCCCCTTTCTTAACCGACTACAAAAAGAGAAAATTTCAAGTCGATGCGTATTTTTGAAGTGAAAACCGCTTTAGCGGCGTTGTGCACTTTTTAGGATGGGTATAAATGTCGCGTTTAGACACGTGACCTGATCGGATATTCGTAAGACGGAAGGTCTTCTCAGGGTTCCGTACCCAAGGGGTAAAACGGGACCCTATTAATGAGACTTCACTGTCTGTCTGTCCGTCTGTCACCAGGCTGTAGTACCGTGATAGTTAGACAGTTGAAATTTTCACAGATGATGTATTTCTGTTGCCGCTATAACAAAAAAAAACAAATATTTTAGGTGGTTCCTATTCAACAAACGTGAATTTTTTGCTCGTATTTATAGATAATGGTACGGAACCCTTCGTGCGCGAGTCCGACTCGCACGTGGCTGGTTTTTTTAAATTCACACTGGCCGTGACAAAACTACTTTAGCGTCGTTATGAACTTTTTTATTAATTATATATTAGATTTTTTACAGCCGAGTGCCTAAACAACACTTCTATTTTTAAAGTTATTGGAAGCCAGTATTGAGTCTTAACCGTCCAAAGGTGGGAAGTAGTATCACCCCTCGTCTACCACTCGTTACTCGGATCAAATAAACACTACTCACCGAGTACTAGAAATAAAAAAACAGTTTTCACTTCTATTGGCAGTCCCCAAAGACAAAGCATGGTTATTTTTTGTATGTACAGTACATCGGTTATTGCGACGTCTATGAATTGATTTTCATTATTATTTTTGAAGTTATTTAAAAATACACGGTCACCGTAGCCTAGTTGGTAGTGCTCCTGCCTACTAAGCTGGTGGTCCTGGGTTCGAATCCCGGTAAGTGCAAATATTTGTGTGATGAGCACGAATATTTGTTTCGAGTCATGGATGTTTTATATGTATTTAAGTATTTATCTATCTATATAAGTATGTATATCGTCGCCTGGTACCCATAGTACAAGCTTTGCTTAGTTTGGGGCTAGGATGATCTGTGTGACATTGTCCCTAAATATTATTATTATTAATAATAATAAAGGAAAGCTAATACCAAATCAGTCACTTAAATAATTTGTAATTTAGAAAGGTATGCAAGGTGATAATATTAACACATTCTCATGATACTTACTCAAGATTGCTAGCAATGTGTGTGAGGTAGGTAAACAGGGTAACCGCAACTTCAGAGGTGGGTTATTGAAACTCATCTTGCGGTTATATAAAGCTTTGCATTTATTTTAAGCAAAACATTTTAGTTCTATTCTAGTGAATGTTTGAGCGTACAAATACAAATGTGTTTCTTTTAATTCCGCTTCTTAAGAAGCGGAATGTGAATGTCTTTGGAAATGGAATGTCTTCGGAAATCAAGCTTTTAAGAAGCGGAATTAAAAGAAACACATTTGTACGCTTTCAAATTAAACTATGCCCCCGGTTTACGATTTACTATGGTTGTAAAAGAATTATCGCAGAGCAATATATCGCCGGGTAATTATGTATATAAACACTAGCTGTGCCCCGCGGTTTTACTCGCGTTAAACTCTATAAATTAAAGCCTATGTGTTATTCAAATGTAAGCTAACTTACTGCAAAATTTCTTCAAAATCCGTTGGGTAATTTTTGTGCGAAAGAGTAACTAACATGCTCACTTTACGCAATTACAATAATAGTAGGATTAGAAAACGTAACACATACAACGACATAAATATTTATATCAGTTTAGTGATTCAATGAACAAAGTGTAGTTAGTTATTTATAGACTTTTTAATACTATAATTATCTAACCTGTGACCATAAAGCGATGCGGTTAAATAATAGAAAAACAAATAAAATTAAATGTATTTGCTGGACCAAGCCCAGTCTAGCCTTGGTTTACTTAACCTTGTGTTTTCGGGTTGGGCTCTACCTACTACTTAAAAAGGTGAATAAGTAAGCATAGCGAATCCAGAAATGTTTAGGGTTCTGTATGAAAGAGGTGTTGCAACTCCTTACAACCGTTCTTCCATTAATTTTATGTCGGCTGTTCAAATTTTAAATTGAAACTTCTTGCGAATGGTACACCATCGGGAATTATTTCGCATCATCGCAATCAATTTCAATGTGCGTTGGACATTTATAGAGTACAAGTGTGTGCGCAAACACAATAATCTGTGCATTCTCTATCCCTCACTCGCATATGATCCGATAGGATAAGCTAGCCGTCCACTGCAAAGAGGTCATATAAGTACCAGACCGTTGATTCTTTGCGTGTTCACTGCCATAATAACACCGATATTTTCCAACCTCGGGGATGCTTTTGGGTGTTTTACTTGGTGGTAAAATCCCAATAACCTTTTTGAGCCAAATCTGGGATTTGAACCCAGGATCTCATCGTCTGCGGTTGCACACGCTATTTTTAGACAACAACATGAATAGACACAATTAACAATAGCGTCCTCTATATACTACTTAGGGTTGCCTAGTGCGGGTTACATCTTGGAGAACTCTTAGGCTTGCAGATAATTCTAGGTTCTCATAATGTTCTCCTTCACCATTTTAAGTGCGAGAAACTTTGGGTTTCAATCAGCTGTCAAGCTAGAGAAGAGGTTATGGTGTCCGTAGTATCTCGTAATAGTAGTGTATTAAAGTCCATCTACTGAAACAGGCTGGCAAACAGTTGCATTAATTTTAATGCCATTTTTTATAGACATCACGGTCAAGCAAAATGGTTATTTGTCTCTTTTTATAGATGGAGTTTCGAAAATGATGACAATCAGGACATAACAGACAGAGAACTCACATTCTTAAAAGTTATGAAAAATTGGTTACCTTCTCGTTATACTCTAACGCCCTTATTTAAAAACGAAGTCTAAAGTTGAACTGCGGTTGAACTATGGATCAAGCAATCTCATTGGATAGTTTTCGACTAAACCAAGGATCAACTGCAGTTTAACTTTAGACTTCGTTTTTAAATAAGAGTGTAATTGTACAGACGCCAGCACATCCCACTACCCCAATCTGTCAAATTTCTTTCATGGATTTTCAACTTTCTCACATAAACATAAGGTTCACTTTCATTTGGCGAATTTTGACAGATTTGGGTAGCTTGAGGTGCTGGCGGCTGTACCAAAGTTCAGGTGAGGTTAATGACTAAGTAATATAAGAATTCTATTACAATAAAGTCATTTTATATATGGCTTGGGAAATATCAAAGAATAAAGTACTCTCTACTATTCCTTTGAGAGTTCAAGTGACACGTTTATTATGCAGATACATAATAAATTCTACATAAAACCTCACGTAAACCTATCAGGTAACATTTTTGTGTGACTTTTACTACTTGTTTTGGTAGCGGAGACGGAGGGAAAATTGATAATATAAACTGAACAAGCACTCTTGTTCCATTGCGGTAGTAATTTTAAAATTCAAAGTCTAACGTTCAAATTCAAAAATATAACGTATATTATATGGAATCTTCATTTTTTTACACTACCGTGCAGTACATAACGTGGCAGCTACTGAGGAACATTGCCAGAAAACTCAGTAGGAATCATGGTTTTTTTTTCTTAAAATTAATTACATATTTTACGTTTATTGACTTAGAGCAACACAATCCCAAGCACTTTTATCACTTAAACGACCACAAATTTTGTACTATGCCTTGCTAAAGAACTTGGCTATAATAATTATTTTAAACTTATTTGTTTGGTGTTGAAGTAAGTGTTTTGTATTCTAAAACAGTTATTTTATTCTTTTTGGATGTCAAGATCTCACGTTTATAATCAGGTATTATAAGGTTATGTAGCTCTATTTGTATCAAAACAAACACATTCATTGCTTTAATTAATATTATGTAGATTCTCGATATTAGTTTCCTAATGGAACACGTATCTAATAATTGATCGACAGATACTGGCCGCAATTGAGCAAAGCCTGAATAATAATGCTTTGATTATCTAACATTTGAAATTGGCAATACCATTTTTTTTTATTGATTTCCTAATATTATATATGACTTATAACTCATCAATGAAAAGGAAATTAGCAATAAGTTAATCATCATTACGTTCACTTAGAGCCCCCCATACCCTATCTCTAATGATAATGGTGATAATCTTTGCCTTTTTAGGTTTAAGACATTTATTTTCTCAAAAAGAATACAATATTCACTTACAAGAGAAAAAGGAATCATTTCATTCTTAAAAGTAATGTAATGGCTACAGATACACAGTCTGCATGCCTGTAAGTCAAAGTCAAAGTCAAAGTAACTTTATTCCGTAAAAATTTTACATTTATGTGGAATCGTCATATTTTTTTTACCCTACCGTGCAGTGCATGACGTGGCAGCTACTGAGAAACACTGCCAGAAAACTCAGTAGGAATCCTTTTTTAAAATAAAATATACTTAAGATTAATTACAATGATGTGTGTTGACTCAGAACAACTCCATCCCAAGCACTTTTATCACTTAAATAATCAGAAATTTTGTAATATGCCCTGCTACACAATTTTGCTTTAATAATTCTTTTAAACTTATTCGTAGACAATTCTCTAATATCATTGGGAAGTTTGTTATAAAATCTTATACATTGCCCCATAAAAGAGTTATTTTGTGGAGACGGGTAGTATGCAATATGAGATTATTCATATATCTAGTATTTACATTATGTGTATCGCTCCTTTTACAGAAGGAATCGATATTTGTATGCACATATAGTAAGTTTTCATATATATACTGAGATGTATTATAATAACATTACGCTACTTATTTTGTAGGTTTTATCTTGTTAATGTTATTCATTGTACAGAACACCGCCATGACGTAGTGTAAATAATTGGCATATTGAAGTTGTATACTGTCCCAATTCGATGAAAATTTGATTTTGATGATCTTTCAGCGTGCCTTGTAAGTAAATTTTTCCATATAGAAGGTCTATATGGATCTCATTATGTTTTCAAATTGAAAACGAACATGTTGTTTTTGATTCCCGGGATTGGTTTCACATTAACATGAGAGTAAAATTTAAGGTGTATTTTCTTCTTCTAATTCTCTACTCAGATAAATGGTTTGTGAACCAAATCATTTATCTGAGTAGAGAATTAGATCCAGTAAGACGCTTTATAAGAACAGCGTTCCACATATTAGCAGTTTTCTAAAACACTGACTTAAACTTTCTTCTACAACTACTAATTACTTACTTTTGAATTCTGAATAAAACAATAACTTCACAGACTAATGCAATATACAAAATTCCAAATATGTAGTTACCAAATTTTAACCAATATATCACAGATTGCATTTCCACCTTTCTAATATAAACAGATTTATAAAATTAATAACTGTGCCTACTATTATTCCGCACGCAATAATTAATATTTGAACAAATGCAAATCGAATTAAATTATTGTACATTCAATAATGGAACGGTCATGAAAATACTGCCGTATGTAAGAAACAGCCTACCGCAATCAAATACAATACCTTTTCAAAATGGCACAAGCAAACAATAGTACAAAGTTACACGAGGGTCGAAAGGAATAAATTCCCATACGAGGTATTTAGACGGCGGCGGCTATAGTCCGAGTAGGAATTGATGTCTTTCACCCGTTTAAAGCACTATATATTTCATTTTGAATATAAGGAATGTAAAAAATCGTAGTTTTTGGTAAATATTAAAAATTTTAACTATGGAACACACCGCGTCACTGACGCACGCGGACCTGCTTATTTTTTTTTTTATAATTCAGACTGGCCGTTTAGAAACTCACAAGACCGCAAGATTATTTTTTTAATTATTTTAGATTTTTACAGCCAACTGTCTAACCAAATTAAGCTGCTTATATGATCAATTAGCCGCTAGAAGTGAAGCATGACCAGCATGCATGTCAATTGATCTCTAAGACCAATCTTATAAAGGCTAATCTCTGTATTTGTATGGGTGTTGAATTTGGTTTATCCTTATGTAATTTGTAAACACAAATAGTTATTAAATTATGTTATAAGAAAAGTAATTTAATAATAATAATGTTTTCGTTTGGCTATCGCCTGTATCGGTATTTCATTTGTGTAGATATTGGACCATTTCATACTAGTCATTATGGACATGCAATATGTATTTTGCTCGTTACGGAGTAATCAAGCGTTTGTTTCATATTGCGTTCCCTTATTCATTTTTGACGGGCCGGTATGCATGGTTTTCAAGCCTCTTGTCATGGGTTCGATTCCCACCCAGGACAGATGTTTATGTGCATGAACATGTCTGTGTGTTCTGAATCT
This sequence comes from Pseudoips prasinana, assembly GCA_951640165.1. Taxonomy (NCBI): domain Eukaryota; kingdom Metazoa; phylum Arthropoda; class Insecta; order Lepidoptera; family Nolidae; genus Pseudoips; species Pseudoips prasinana. The sequence continues at coordinate 17,191,417 of OX621239.1, forward strand.
GAGTGTCATTATGTATATCAGTATGTATTTACAAAAGAAAAGTAGTATAGTAATCAGATATCTAATATCTGGTTTGTCATTATGTATATCAGTATGTATTTACAAAAGAAAAGTAATATAGTAATCAGATATCTAATATCTGGTTTGTCATTATGTATATTAGTATGTATTTACAAAAGAAGTAAAGTAATCAGATATCTAATATCTGGTTTCTATAATACAAACTTTGCTTAGTATAGGACCCACGATACCATTTCAATTTCAATTTCAGTGTGATGTCTCCGAGAATATTTTGAATAAATTTACTGCACTTGAGCCACATACCGTGAAGAATCTTTGTAAGCTTTATCTATCTTTTTTTGAAAATTTCTTATGTATTAAGGTACACCGAAAAAGTAGTTTAATTTTTGAGTGTATCGTTGCTTAAGAAACTTTTATTAAATGGTCGGTTGGGGTTGTAATCGTGTGATTTAATATTTGGTGAGCAAATTTAGAGGGCGTAGGGCCCACTACTTATACGACAAAATAAGTGCCGATAATTTCATTATGCTTATATACTCGCTTCTTTGCTGTGTGGTGACGGCGGCGAGAGGGAAGCGTGGAGGTCGACTCGAGGGAATATCTACCAGAGGACGGGCAGCAGCTTCCTTCTGAGTACTATGACCATCTTACTGCGATCGCCAACCCGTCTGCCTAGCATTATGATTATGGCATCATCATCCCTAAGATTCTTGTAATGAATATACTAACATTTCACTCGGAGTTATTGATAGTAAATACATTTTGTATAAACAACAACACATTATTATGTTTACAAATTTTCTATATAGAGCTTATCTCAAGTATTAGTAAAGTGTAGTAGTAAATTTATTATTGGAAATAAGTCAATATTATCGTTCAAGAAAGGCCAGGTCAGAAGTACCTTAAACCCGTGCCATGTATGAAGAATATAAAGTCAGTAAACGAGGCTAATGAGGTGTGCAAGGGTCGTGACTCGTGACACATGGAAGTCTGTTGTCTCTGCCTACAAATGCCTGAAACAGGCGTGAAAAATGTAGGTATGTATGTTTTATATAAAATAATGATATAATTATAAATCATTTTTTCCGCCAAGAAGACCCCGTTCTATCGCACCCCTATATTTCGTGATGTGGCTGTACCGATATCCAATGACCTCGACTTATTGGGTCTCAATTTATCTTAAGACCTAAATTTCGACGATCCAAAAATAAATGTTCATAACGAAGTGTCAAATTATTCCGCTTTTAATTATAAAAGCGGAATAATTTAAGCGGAAAATTCATTTGCCATTAGTATTAACTAATGGCAAATGAATTTTCCTTAAACAACTTGGCAGTGATATCTTTACATACATACATACGGAAATTGGCTTATTATTTCTAAGATAAAATTTGGAAAATGGGAAAGTCTTTGCAGTAAATATGTCAATATTATCGCCCTTATAATATGATGTTTATCAAGCATTTATTTTTTATGTTCATACAGATATTATAAATACATATTTATTTATATATTATTAATTTGAAATATTATGTCAGTACAGTGTAATTTATAATAATGTAAATATACTAATACACTTGTTTGTTCAAATTTCCACTTGATCTTGGTTTAAAACCAAGATAAAGCAAGCACTGATAGTAAATTGTTTTTGCTATAACAACACGACAGAAATATGTTTACATACATTCTATGCGGTACTTGGCTCGAGTATAGTTAAGTATAGTATAGGCGGTTTGACTGCCTTGTTGGTCTAGCGTCCCAAAACCTCGTTACAGGACCTCGTTTTCTGCGTGTGAACACGTTACCACACGCAGAAAACGAGGTCCTGGGTTCAAATCATGGGTCGGGAAAAAGTGGTTTTGGGACGTTTCTGTAAAAAGAAAAAAATTTCAGCATCAGCCCGAAGTCTGAGAGGCGGTGGTATTATAACTCCGTTCCTAGGAGAGCACATAAAGCCGTCGGGCCTGTACCTGACCTCTTTCCGGTCGTGTCGGTAGGGGTCATTGGATCATGAGAGTAATGGATAGAAAGTGCTCCTGTGTTTGCGCACACACTTAAGCACTATAATATGTCCCGCGCAGATGTCTAATCTCTGTTGAGACTGGTCGCCGTGCCCGAAATTTGGCTAGGAGGACATAATTATTATAGTAAACTTTTTCGCATTTTTCCATTGCAAAGTTAATAAGAACATGCTATTTATAATGAAGCCTTTGCTCCCTCAATATCAAAGCTAAACACTAATAAACATTGCTTACTTTTACATATAACCTTCGAACGATTAATTACTCTCTCGCTGTATTTACATACAATAACCATTAGCGAGCTTATATGTGAACACGGCTTGTTTTATTAACCTATTTTATGAAAATATTGTATACGTTTTGTTCTAATATGTAAATTTTCAAGTTACATTTTTTATTTTATAACTTTTTTGAACGTACGGTGTGGTGCAAAAAATTGTTTTATCTTTTTCACTCGAATTACTTTTAGTTGAATGTCGTAATAATTTAAATTTTATATCTATACTTACTTCAGAAATTCTTCCACCGTGTAAAAATATTTTTTGACTAGAAATTTATACAATTCTGTCTTGAATTTTGTTTTGCTTTAGGACTTAAAACGTTAAGGTACATGATTGTACAATTTAACTGAAATAATTGCGGTTTGAATTTTTAGCTGAGATATCAGTTTTGCTTTTTATTTACAAGTATATTTTTATATACTCTTCGTCTCTAATGTAGCCTAAAGTTTTCTATTCTTATAGTAATTCTGCTCTCATGTACCTACCTTTGGTATGCTTTAAAAAGTAGGTATTTTTCTTATTCTTTTTTTATTTCATACAGGTCTTGTCCATCCTACGGTTGTCTATCATCTTCATCATATCAGCCGGAAGACACCCACTGCTAGACAAAGGCCTCCCCAAAGATCTCCACAATTGCCGGTCTTGCGCATCCAGCGGCTGCCGGCAACTACAAGATGGACCGATGATCTTGTGAGAGTCCCAAGCTGCGTTTTGCAGTTCGTAGTCGCCACTCGAGAACCTTTCTGCCCCAAAGACCGTCGATTCTACGAGCAATGTGCTCTGCCCACTACCACTTCAACAGTAGAAGAATGGATTGGGCTCTTTACAATTCTAAACAATAAATAAGACGGTAAATTTTATTTTTTTAAACCATGGCGTATAATAATATAAACCTACACACTTTAGATATGTCCTCATACTCCAGAAAGCCACAGTCTTAAATACTTGTCGCATCTCACGAAAATTCCTCACATCATCCACGTTAACATAAGTGTACTCTATTTAATCTGCCTTCATCCTTGGCTTAAACCCACGTGATAGGTATTGTTTACTAACCTCTCAAAAGAGGAGAAAATAAAAAAAAGATACAATAATAATAATATCCTGGGACATTATTTACACACGGCCATCTGATTCCAAATTATAATTTTTCATATTTATAATATTAACTAATCTAAAATAAATGATTCATAATTATAATCATTTGATTATAGTCATTCATACGTACAAAGCTTGATTTCTCCAATTTCATTCGCATACCTAAGTTATTTCGCTAGATCAATTTAATTTAATTTAATAAATTTACACCTTTATTCAATATACTTGAAATTTACGGCTGAAGTACGTGTAATATTCGGTACTATAGGTGCTCGAGTACCACCTCGAGCGTTGATCATTATTGACAGCGATGAGAAGACGGAGCAAATAGTTTATCATAAACAATTTGAATACTCCGCCATTAGAAAAGCAGTAGGTACATGAAAAAAATATTAGGTTATAGTAATACTAAATTAAAGATAATCTTTGTATTTTGATAGGATTTTACGTTTTTTATAGACAACAAATGCACGAACAACTTAAATCTCTGTATCGTCGGGTTCTTTAGAAACATGCAATTAACTTCCAACTATATTTGGGCCACACGTTAATGTGACAGTGGTTGATCGGAAAGTGGGAAGTAGCTCGCAAGTTATGATAACGTAATTTATTTTGTAGAATTTAGCCACAAAACGTTCTATTACAGTAGGCTGAGGTTCTCAAACTAAGCCTAAGATAACTTTACCTTGTTTTATACGTTTAGATAGTTCGGTCAATTAGTCAAAAGCTTATACAAGTACTGGTAAAATAAACTACCGTCTGTAAGTTTACATAAACTTGGATATTAAGATTATTTGTTTACTTTTGGAGTAAATTGTTTGTGGGGGCCCCCTTAAACCTATGTCTGCCTCGCAAGTCTCAAACTCTGTCGAGTGTTTCTTCCTGTACTACGCGATAGACCCGGTTTCTGCACGGTGAATCCATGGAATGCTAAGAATTAGTTCTTCGTTAAGGGGAATCGGATCGGATAGATGGGCAACTCTGGCGGTGAGATGTTACGGACGTGGAAGATTATAAGGAAAGATGGTGATCAAGTTTGTGTCTTATTTATTCCCTGTATTGAAGTTCACTCTGCTATATTTCAATAAAGAAGAATTTCGAATAATCATAATTAAAAACCGGCCAAGTGCGAGTCGGACTCGCGCACGACGGGTTCCGTACCTTATCTATAAAACGAGCAAAAAATTCACGTTTGTTGTATGGGAGCCTCCTTAATTTTTTTTTTTTAAAGTATTTGTTGTTATAGCGGCAACAGAAATACTTACATCATCTGTGAAAATTTCAACTGTCTAACTATCACGGTTCGTGACGTACAGCCTGGTGACAGACGGACAGACAGATAGGCAGACAGACAGCAAAGTCTTAGTTATAGGGTCCCGTTTTACCCTTTGGGTACGGAACCCTAAAAACGTAGTACAATAACACCGATACTTCAAAAACAAATAATCATTTCCTATATTATAGCAATTATTTGTATAGACTCGACGTCATGTGCAGAATTATTCAGCTGTTATGAGTGACAAGTGAACTCGATCATGACCCGATAATATTACCTGTACCTACAATCCAGTTCGAGGACCATCACCACTGGAAGTCAATGCCACTTGACATATTAATGGGACGTGAAAATATCCTACCTAAATACAAGTTTTTTATATCACCAAGTTGGTCACACGCAAGGATATTATGATCCAACTGGTGGGAAGCGGTTAAAGTAGAATATGACACTTACAACACACATTCTCACGTCTTGTCGATGCTTCCACCCTCCATTGTTTGCGCTGGTTACCTTCCTCATTTGTAGGATAACAAAATTAATATATTTAGTCCCCTTTCTTTTTTAACGTGGTGGAAACCTTTTATAGGTCCACGTAGTTCACCGAAGCAGCATACCCGCGTTCCCAGGGCTCCCCCCATCAGGCGCCAAGAGAAGTCTACGGCAGGTTAGGTTTAGTCGGTGTGAGTCCGACATACCCACCCGTAGACACTTTTTGCGGGTGGCGTGGTGCGTAGGCATCCCCCCTGCCGTAACAATTCCCGGAGGCTATCCACTAAACTCACCACCGTAGCCTAGTCTCACGATGCTGTGGGTGATGGCTCCAGGAACTCAATACGATCTCATCCAGAACCACCATCATTTCACTTATGCATCTTAAAGAAGGTCTCCCCGAGGGGCAACGATGTTGATCAGATACACTCCTTGTACGTAGGCAACCTGCAGATACCATAAGTTGCCTCTTCCCATGCCCACCTTCTACATGAACGGCCTGAGTGCCTACTCCAACCGTCTGTGATCCCAGGGGCGTCGGCTCACTGGCAGCTAGTATGCCACCTTTCATAGGCCCCTTTGGCTCTCTCAAATTGGATTTAGTGGTTATAACCGCTTACCAGTGCCTCTCTCGCCAGATCTCTAACTTCTCCAGCGCCTTATGCTCGTACGGGCAGGATCAGCTCCCTCCATATCCCACTCAGCGGCTTCCTTCCGGAGCATGACCGCTTCGCAAAAGCAGACTAATGCCTTCCAAGTATCATTCTCATAGATCAACATGGCTCTACTATGGCTGGCGGAGAAAGATCTCTCCCGATCTGTACTTCCAAGAGTGTGTGTTGGGCTGAGGCCTGAGCGCTTCCACAATGGTAGAATTGTCCATGACCGTACCGAAATAGCTATCTGACAGTTTATCATAGAAAGTAACACTATACTTAGGGGATAATACAATAAAACTCTATGAATCAGAATAAAACGGTGACTATTGTTGCCTCGCAAATATAAAAAAGAAAAGATACTTTTTAAGGACAGATATTTCTGTCCAGGAACTTGTCTGTGGGTCCTGAGTCTAGGTGTAATTATTTAAATAAATATGTATTTACAAAAGTAGTAAGAAAAGTTGTATATGAAGTAAATCAGTTATCTAGTTTCCATAGTACAAGCTCTGCTTAGTTTGGGATGAGATGGAAAAAGAAAAAATAACATTACCACTTTAGTTCGTCTGAAGTTATATTGCAAATTCCGTAACGTTCTGCAAAAATGTAAACACATTTCACTTTCAACTAAAACAGTCCAACGAAAATGTTTTCCATACGTCTTTGCCAGTCAAGGATAAAATAGTGTGTCCCTGTGGTGAAAGAAAAATAAAGCGTATATTTGGCTTTTGCAAGCTGAATGTCAACAAAGGAAAATGAATTACTTTCTAGGAGTGAGTGGATGGCATGTTTTATGTAATCACGTTTCCATAGGTATTTACTATACTTAAGTAAAGTGCATGTTCCATCATAGTCAAAAAAGAAACTTGCGGGGTAGTCTTTGGAAACTGGCGATAGAAGTGAAAACTATTTTTTCATTCCTTATACTCGGAAAGTAGTGATTATTTGATCCGTGTAGCGAGTGGAAGATGCTATTTCCCACCTTAAAGTCTTATTTATAGTAATCGCTTTCCTTCCCATGATGGGAATAAATTTAAAAATAGAACTAAGTGTAGGTTAGGCTGTAAAAATCTAATATCATTAAGAAAAAGAGATTGTGAGTGTATAAACGGCCAGTGCGAATTAAAAAAAGACCCACCGTCTTACAAATATTCGATCAGGTCACGTGTCCTGACGCGAGTTTAATATTTGTACCCATGCCAAACAAGTGCACAAGGCCGCTATTTAAGTTTTCATTTCAAAAAAGGTGTTTTTTTTTTAAGTGAACCCAAGAATAACTTTTGACATTGTATGTACTAAAATCTCATAAAAATGTATGAGATTAAATCAAAAATGTAATAAAAGAACCCCACACAGGACGCAGCTATTTGAGTCACCCATATTATATGGTTCGTTCGGAGTCTGCATGTGCTTTTTTCTCGTCTAATGCATGTATGTGAAGACAGTCCGTTATACAGAGATTCATTTCCCTTCTTTGTCTTTTTAATAGAATAAGACAAAAATTACACAGATTTTCATAAATTCAAAAGCTATCTGAACCATTATCATGTCTCTTAGTAAAAATATGCCCTAGTATGTAAAACAAAAACATTTCTTATTCAATCAATCAATTTCCTTACAATCCATCAATCTAGTCCACTTTAGTATTCTTTTAGATAAAAGTTATATCAAACTTGAGAGAATATTCATTTATACCCTTTCATATTATCTATTTTCTTCTAGTCAAAACGTTCAAGTCACTGGGGTCCATTGGACGTGACGAAACGTGTCGCACATTTATCTTGCCCAAATCCTTTTTTGACACATTGTATTTTATTTTTAGTATGCTAGGCTGACAGTATGCTGTGTGGTGACGGCTTGCTAATGGGGGGCGTAGAAATCGTCTGTGGGAATACTTACTAGAGAACGGGCAGGAGCGTTTTTATGTGAACTATGATAGTCAAACTGCGCTCGCCAATCCGTCTGCCAAACGTGACGATTATAGCATATCCCCTATTCTTTGGGGAGGCTATTGTTCAACAGTGGACGTACTTTGGCTGACTTGATGATGATTCTAGGCTGGCTACAACTCTGTTGCTTCTAATTTTCTTGAACGATACATTGAATTCATTCGGACATAATAGAATAATAGAATACTCTGTATTGTACACATTCACACATGACAAATTCATAGGACACTAATAACCCAATCATGTACAATGGGCAGTCTTATCGCATCAATAAGAAACATCAATAATAAATATGATAAAAAACAGAAATGCCTTAGTGTTTTCCTCGATCTTGCTAAGGCATTTGACACGGTCTCTATTCCTCACCTCTTATCTAAGTTACAAAAAATAGGCGTTCGCGGTTTTCCTTTGAAGTTATTCCAAAGCTTCCTATCCAACAGGTTTCAACAGGTAAAAATAAATCACTGGTTAAGCAACAAACTGCATGTGAAGTACGGTGTGCCCCAAGGTAGTATCCTTGGGCCCACCCTCTTTCTAATCTACAACGATCTCTGTGAGCTCTGCCTGAGCGGAGGCAGAATTCTCACTTTTGCTGACGATACTGCTCTCTTTTTTTCTGGTAACACATGGGATGAGGTCTTTGCCACCGCTCAGATGGGGTTTGATAGAGTCGGTGCCTGGTTACAAGATAATTTATTGACATTAAACGTTGATAAAACGAAATACATGGCATTTGCATTCAATTCTAACCTTTTACCACCACCTTCTAGAAATGCACCATGCTCCTGTCCTTCACTTGATAGAACCAGTGACATCAAATATCTTGGGGTAGTAATTGACCAACACTTAAGTTTCAAGCCCCATATTAATGCGTTGGTGTCATGGCTGCGGAAACTTATCCATATTTTCAAAGCCCTCAAACACGTGGCAGATACTCGCATCATAAAAATGGTCTACTACGCTCTGTGTCATTCGCTGGTAGATTATTGCATCACATCTTGGGGCGGCGCAGCCAAAACCCATCTAATTCAGGCTGAAAGAGTACAGCGTGCGATCCTCAAGGTCGCTGCTGGCCTTCCCTTCCGATTTCCTACAGTGGACTTGTACAAAAAATGGGATGTCCTCTCTGTTAGACAAACGTTTGTACTCCATACCATTCTAAAAAAACATTCGCAATTGGGATTTGATGCTTTTAAATTAAAACATAGAAGGCGCAAAGGTACCGTGTGTTTAACTCAAAAATACAACACCAGTCTTTCCCACAGGTTCTTTTGTTTTCTTGGCGACTACTTATATAACAAATTAAATACAAGACTTGACTTTCATCCTCTCAATAAATCCCGCTGTAAGCAGAAGGTATCTTCTTATCTTAAGACTCTCAATTACGACGAAACCGAAAGTCTGCTCAAACAAATAATATAAGCTATCTTAGCACCTTTTAAATAATAATAAAATATTAAATCACTTAATATACTAACAAATCACAACGAGACTAATCAAATTCCTATGGAATTACCTCAACCTTTACTATGAAACTATAACTGGGATACCTATGTAATTTGGCCTATCTTTAATCTTTAACATTATAACTGTTACCTAAACAATCACACATACACACTTACACACACTCATTCGCCTTTTCATTCTCTGCATATATTTGTATTTTTGTTTGCTTGTATTTTTATTTTATTTTTTACTTATATTATTACTGTAGCTGAATGTAGCTATAACAGCAATTGTATTTTCCTTATATCAATATGTAACCTATGGGGTGGGCTCTGGTGACCTGTAATACAGGTTTTTATTAAACCTACCACGGGCACCAGCTCTCATAAAGTAGATTTGTCTTAATTATATCCTTTACTGTTGTTGCTAACCTACTTGTGTAAACTTTATGAGAGAAATAAATGATTTTATTATTATTATTATCAAGCGATTTCTTCCAGACAACCTTTGGATAGATTCCTATCCATCAATATGTAATTATTTTAAAATAGTAGTTGTGCAACAAATTAAAAAGTATATACATATACATTAATATATATATATATATATAGATATAATAATACTATGTATACATACAGAGCATATTATACAACCTAAAAAAATACATAAATATTATATTAGACAATAGGTGACTTTACAAACTTAGATGGTGCTCTTTAACTGCTTTTTTGAACGTGGTAAGAGTTTGGGCACGTCTGATAGTAATTGGCAAGGAATTCCATAATTGTACTGCTTGAACTGAGAATAACTTGTTCATAAATTTTGTAGAGGGATGTGAAAGTGAAATGAGTGAATATGAATCTAATACAAAGTTTTCGAAGACGCTCAAGTTTATCCAGTTGTTCTTCTGTCAGATCTAGATAGCTGGCATTGGCATAGTCGAGAATAGGCAAGCGGAGTGATTTTGCAAGAGCAATTTTAGTGGTAATAGGGAGGAAGTTGCGCAGGCACCTGAGGGAACCCGATGATGCAAACAGTTTTGAACTTACAGCTTTCAGTTGAGGACCCTATGATAATGTATTATCAAAGATAATCCCGAAGTTCTTGACGTTATTCCTGAGAGGAATAACGGTGCCATCAAAGGTGATTTGGGAGAATTGGGACCAGTCCAATTTGGAAATTAATCGAGAGCTGCCAACTACTATAGCCTATGGTTTCAATGGATTGATTTTGAGACCAAAGGTCTATCTCCACGCCCTAATCCAAGCTAAATCATCATTGATTATCGCTATTGCACTGGGTAAGTTCTTAAGCGAAGCATAGGAATAAATCTGTAGATCATCTGCATAAAGCTGATAGAACGAAGAAAGATTATTGGAAATCGTATTAATAAATAAAGCAAAAAGCAATGGAGAAAGAACGCCACTGTATTAGACCATGTAGAAAATATGTCATTAATACGATTTCTTTGCCGGCGCCCAAACAGGTAAGATCGAAACCATTCAATCACTGTTGGAGACTGAGTATGAAGCTTGTTGTTGTGTATTTGATCTATGTCTGTCTGTTTTATTTCACATATAAATGATTCTAACTGAAAAGATCGAGCTAGTATTGAGGTAGGCTGTGTGATGACGGCGGTGAATATCAGAATATCTACCAGAGGACGAGCAGCAGCTTCCTGCTGAGTACTATGATTTAAGTCTGCCAACCGTGGCGATTATGGCATTCCCCCACAAAATGACTCTCAGGAGAGGCTTGTGCAGTAGTGGACTTCTTTCAGCTGTAATGATTGAGGTAGTTACGTTTCGTAAAAATCTACTGCTCTACAAGTTAGCTCTTGTTAAATGACTTTAAAATACACGATAAAAAATACAGGCAGAGGTTGAACTGATAATCTAAGGACCATCAATCAATTCGACTGTTTGCTTGTATACTGTATCTTTTGAAGTTGGTAAAAAGTGTAGTCAAAAAGTCGGTAAAAAGTCTCTAAAAAGACAGTAAATAACGCAAACCGTCAAAATTATAACATATGGAGATTATCAATTTGAGTGTATACTTTTTATACTGTAGCTTTGCAGTCGGTTAAATAGAAGTAACTTCGAGTTCTTAATAAATTTTATCGTTCATTCATCAATCAAATCGGTTGATATACATACAAGTTGAAATCAGTTTTAAGTTTTTCGTAAAAGTAGTTTTTGTATGTATTGTGTTACGTAATTTCTCCGTAGTTAGAGATCTTATTTTGATAACTCTTTTTTTGTTCGACGGGATTTGATTTATGTGTATTAATAAATTTTATTCTAATCGGTTGTCATGTGTCAGAAATGTAGAAGGAGGTTCTATGATAAAACAGTAGTTGTTTAAGATAGTGTTTGAGATATTTATGGCTATGTTACGATTTTAATAAAAAATTGTATTTCAAACTAAAATAATAATAGACGAAGCATTCGTAACAAGTACCTCTTAGATCGGCTAACCTTTTGTTTTTCTCATAGATATGTACATCCGGTTTGACTGCCTCGTTGGTCTAGCGGTAGCGTGTTCACCCGCAGATAACGAGGTCCTGGGTTCAAATCCCGGGTCGGGCCAAAAGTGATTTTGGGACTTTTCTGTAAAAAGAAAAATTTCTCAGCATCAGCCCGAAGTCTGGGAGTTGGCGGTATTAAACCCCCGTGCCTCGGAGAGCACGTAAAGCCGTCGGTCCTGTGCCTGACCTCTTTCCGGTCGTGTCGCCTAGGCGTCCCATCGGATCATGAGAGTGATGGAATAGAAAGTGCTCCTGTGTTTGCGCACACACTTGAGCACTATAATATGTCCCGCGCAGATGGCTAATCTCTGTTGAGACTGGCCGCCGTGGTCGAAATTCGGCTAGGAGGACATTACATCCGGTATAAACTAGCAGCATTTTTGTAAACCTGCAAATTCACAATTATTTTCTAGCGATAAAAGACTAAAATAGGTATTTTCAATTAGTATTTCAAGTAGGTAAATGTAATTACATTAATTTGTTTAAAGTGGTTTAATGAAAATTTATTTTTATCATATGAGAATGCCTCGAAGAGCCTACAACAATATTTAATTGATAAATTCGTAAAAACGATTATGCATGGATATGATGGATAACATAATTTGATTTTAATGTTTGTTTCCGCTTTAGACTCACTATATACGATTTACGAGCTCCGCAATATGACAAGAACTTATATACCTAAGCCTGCCTGCCTCGTCGGTCTAGCGGTAGCGTGTTCAACCGCAGATAATGCGGTCCTGGATTCAAATCCCAGGTCAAGCATTAAGGTAATTTTTGGAATTCTCCGTAAAAAGAAATTTCTCAGTACTCGCTCGAAGTCTAGAAGTTGGCGGTATTACACCCGCGTGCCTCGGAGAGCACGTAAAGCCGTCGGTCCTGTACCTGACCTCTTTCTGGTCGTGTCGCTAGTCATCCCTCTGGATCATGAGTGTGGTGGAATAGAAAGTACCCCTGTGTTTGCGCACATCCTTGCAATAGTAATTGTCGTGCGCAATTGGCTAATCTACATTGAGACTGGCCGCCGTGGTCGAAAGTCGGCCGGGAGGACATTATGTACCTAAAATATTAATTATTGGTCACATCTTTGTTTGTTATTATTACAACCAAAAACAATTTACAATACATTTGCCATAGGTATACATTCTAAAAACTACGGGAGTTTGTCTAGATTGCAAACAAGACCTTTTTCTGCTCAACTTAATTGATTATTCTTGAATTCAAGAGTAATCAATTAAGTTATCTAGTTAATAAGTATCAATCGTCAATATCATAATTAAACCATATAACAGCCTACATTCATTATTACGATATCAGTCTCTGCAAGAAAGTCTAAAATGATATATTAGTTGTTTGTGTTATTGTACGTGGTTTATCCGGTTGAAGCCCAAATGTGACTAATGTCCCTTTTTGCTGTCAACAGTAGAAGCCCGAACGTCTGTTTTGTCCCTTTTTTTGTCGCAGTTAGATATTCGTTGAAACAAACATTATTATCTTTTTCTCTTTCAAACACACCTTTTTTCTAATATTTTTATCTCATTCTACATGAATTGGCCTTGTTAAAAACTTTTATCAAGCTGTACACGGGAACGCGAAGTATAACAAAAAAAAAGTTAAAGTCCAGTGTTTGTTTACGATAGTCAGCGTCGCGTATGCCCGCCGTATACTTCGTTTGAATACGTGTTTTAATTACTTTAATACGTTTATTTGGTTAGTTTGTGTGTTTTTTCATTTAAATATTTAATAAAGTGCTATTGTGAAAAAGGATTGCAGTGTAAAGTGTTTACTTTTTTTATTATTGGTAAGTTTTTCAATACATGTCTAGTGCTACTGACCATCTCATAAATGTAATTGCTTACCGTGTTCACAATTCTGTGTAAAACGTCATGATTAATATTTATTTGGAAAGAGTAACTATTGTTCGATATAAAATTAAATAAATAACATCATTTGAGTTAACATCATGAGAAGATTAAACATAACAAAACTTGCCGGCCCATACGTAATAAAACAAAATGGCTGCGACCGCCCGATGTACAAATAACATGAATACATACACTTGCGATTTTAATTTTACTTGCAATATTTTTAAACAGGGATCAAATAGTAAGTGTGATATATCGTTGAAAAGGTATTTTTTTGACGTAAATAGTTATTTATATACTATTCTATGTACCTAAATTTTGCTGAACAAATTTTTTTGAGAAACCTACCGTGTGGTTTTTTGAAAACGCTACACCTTTCAATCACTTTCATATTTTAGTGGGAATATTTAACTTAGAGCCACGATTTTTTTAAATAAATTCCAATATGAATCTAGGTTTTAATTAGTAATTATATTTTTGGTCTGTCTAAAAGCGTTTATTATTAATTAAGTATTTAAGTTTGGGTGAAAAAAATACTTCCTGTATGAAATCTGTGCAAACTTTGTAAGCCTCTAAATAAATATTTTTCTACTATTAAGTAAAAGTATTATTTTTATTTCCATTTAATAATACCTTTAGAATAATTTCAATAGCCTAGTAATCGAATGATTGCTCTATTTAACAAAATAAATATTTTTTAAGTCGCAAATGATGATTTTTTACGTATTACTTACATTCACAGTCAAGTATTATATTTCAAATAGGACGTCCGCAATAAATTCTGATACCATTTACAAGCTTGACTTTTTAACTCAAACAAAAACACCACTTCAACAACAGCAGGCCGCAATCTGCGTCGTAAAAATTTTTTTTGTTAGCTCGACACTTCACGCGGGCCGGTGACGTTATCGGCTGGGCTTCGAGGATTTTTTTTTGCGCGCGCCTAGGCTTCAAGCGGTTATTAAATTAATAAATACACTTCACTAGAATCCTAGATATCGCTAAAACATATACAACATATCCTATAGTACATAAACTACGGGAGTTTGTCAAGATTGCAAACAAAACATAACTCTGCACAACTTCATTGATTATTCTTCAGTAGTAATATGTTAAATAACTAACGTGCAATATCTTAAAAACCATCTCGCTGACATTTGACCTGGATGACATAGTTATATATCATACAGTCATATCAATAGTTTCATCATCATCATCATATCAGCCAAAAGACGTCCACTGCTAGACAAAGGCCTCCCCCAAAGATCTCCACAATTGCCGGTCTTGCGCTGTTCGCATCCAGCAGTTTCCAGCGACCCGCACAAGATCATCGGTCCATCTTGTAGGGGGCCTGCCCCCGCTGCGTCTTCCGGTTCATGGTCGCCACTCAAGAACCTTTCTGCCCCAACGGCCATCGGTTCTACGAGCTATGTGCCCCGCCCACTGCCACTTCAGTTTTGCAATTCTTCGGGCTATGTCGGTGACTTTGGTTCGCCTGCGGACCTCGGCATTTCTGATTCGATCCCGCAGGGAAACTCCGAGCATAGCCCTCTCCATTGCTCTTTGGGTGACCTTGAGCCGCCTGATAAGGCCCATAGTGAGCGACCACGTCTCTGTTCCGTAAGTCATCACTGGCAACACACACTGGTCGAAGACTTTCGATTTGAGACACTGCGGTATTTTGGACGAGAAGATGTTACGTAGCTTCCCGAACGCTGCCCAGCCGAGTTGGATTCTACGATTGACCTCCTTCTCGAAGTTGGACCTACCTAGTTGGATGGTCTGTCCTAGGTAAATAGTTCTCTACAACTTCGAGTGCAGAGTCACCAACTTTTAAATGAGTGGGTGCAACATGGACGTTTGACTTGATTTTCGTCTTATCCATGTTCATTTTCAGACCCACTTGTTGAGAGACTCTGCTGAGGTCATCGAGCATTGTATCGAGGTCTTCCATGGTCTCAGCCATGACTACTATATCATCGGAAAATCGAAGGTGAGTGATGTACTCGCCATTGACATTGATGCCAAAACCTTTCCAGTCCAGAAGCTTGAAGACATCTTCCAATGCAGCGGTGAACAGTTTCGGAGATATAACATCTCCCTGTCACACGCCTCGCTGCAAGTGGATAGGTTTCAAGTTCTGGTCCTGGAGTCGCACTGACATAGTGGCGTTTTCATACAAGCACTTTATCACCTCGATATACCGGTAGTCGATTTGGCACCTTATGAGAGACCTCAGCACGGCCCATGTTTCGATAGAATCGAAGGATTTCTCATAGTCCACAAACGCTAAGCACAGTGGCTTGTTATACTCTTCGGTCTTCTGTATAACTTGCCGCGGCGTCTGTATGTGGTCTATGGTACTAAAGCCTTTTCGGAAACCGGCTTGTTCGGGAGGCTGGAAGTCGTCAAACCTGCGCGCGAGACGGTTCGTAATGACCCTCGAAAACAACTTGTAACCATGGCTCAGCAGTGTGATGGGTCTATAATTCTTCAATAGGGTTTTGTCGCCCTTTTTGAAGAAGAGCACTACCACACTCCTGTGCCATGCTTGTGGCGTTTGACCATCTAGTATGACGGAGTTAAATAACTTCTGAAGGGCCCGTAGGATTGGAGTACCACCCGCCTTCAGAAGCTCAGCTGTAACTCCCTCATCACCAGGCGCCTTGTTGTTCTTGAGTTGTCTGAGAGCCATTCTAATCTCGTACAGGCTGACGTCCGGGATGTCTTCGGTGTAATGTCGGGTTAGTCGTGCTCTGGGATCTGAGGCATGACTTTTGACAGGTGGCTGTGTTGTCGTATATAACTGTCCGTAGAACTTCTCGATCTCTCCCTGCAACTCAGGTTTAGACGTGACGATTCTATCATCCTCAGTCTTCAGCTTCGTCAGTTGGCTCTGTCCAACAGACAGAGCTCTTGCGAACACTTTGGAGCCTTTGTTGCGCTCAATGGCCTCTTTAATACTTTTTGTATTAAATTGACGCGTGTCGCGAGTCAAAGACTTTGAGATCTGTCTGTTGAGCTGCCGATATCTGGTAGCATCATCTGAGGATGTCAGAACCATTTTCCGTATTTCTTCCATAAGTTGCAGGGTAAAGTCAGAGATCTTTTTAGTTCTGTTTGTACGACGGGCCTTGAAGACCTTAGACCCAGCCGTATGGACAGCTTCTACGAGCCTGTCATAGTATGAGTCCACTTCCTCGCAGTCTGCTAGGCATTCGAAACGGTTTTGCAGTTCGAGCTGAAATGGTTCGGGGTTTTGGACGTGGATAGGTAAAGGTCGGAGCGTAGACTTTATCAGTCGGGACCTCTGGAGTTTGACATTAAGGTTCAATGAGCCTCTGACCAGTCTGTGATCGCTCCCGGTTTTAACCGCATTGATCAGGGAGACATCATTGAACATCTGTCGTCTCGTCGACAAGATAAAGTCTATCTCATTTTTAGTTTTACTATCGGGACTCACCCAGGTCCATTTGCGGTGATTCGGCTTCCTGAAGAAGGAATTCATCATAAAGAGTCCCTCCTTCTCCATGAAGTCAGCCAACATCTGGCCCCGGGGGTTCCGGTCTCCAGTTCCAAATTGCCCCACTCTCAGCTCATTACCGAATCGTTTGCCCAGTTTCGCGTTAAAGTCCCCCATGACCACAGTGAAATAGCTGTTAGAGGTATGTATGGCTCTGGAGATGTCCTCATACATAACCTCGACTGCATCATCGGAGTGCTGCGTAACCTGCTCAATTCTTCTTCCAGTTCGGTTATCATCTCGTCGGACCGCAGTGTACGTGTGTTATACGTTGCCAGGGCTAGAGGTCGTTGGTTTTGGTAACACGGAATCTGCCGGGGATTCTTAGCACCCCCTGCCTTGCCGTAACCACGGCTGTTACCACGGCTGGGAATAGAAGGGCTGCCGGGGACTGGGGGCCGTGGTTTTGTTATGTCCATTATTTGGGAGGATATGCCGTAATCGCCCGCTTGGCAGGCGGGTTGGCGATCGCAGTAAGGTAGACATTGGTAGACTCAGGAGAACGCTGCTGCCCGTTCTCTGGTATATATTCCCTCGGGACGACTTCTAAGTCCTCCCACGGGATGAGAGGGGGGGGGGTTGCGATATTCTTTTTTTTTTATTTTTTTTTATGTCAGAAGTCGACAAACGAGCAAGTGGGTCACCTGCTGGTAAGTGATCACCGCCGCCCATGGACACTCGCAACACCACAGGAGTCACGGGTGCGTTGCCAGCCTTTAAGAGTCAGCAAACAAGTGTTGCTGACCCTTCCCCCCCACCCCGATGAGCTCTGGCTACCTTACTCACACTCAGAAACACAACATTAAATTATTAATGTTATTATTAAGGAATATCTTCTGTAAGGTGGAGGTACTTCCCCAGTCGGGCTGCTCTTCGAGCGAATGAACGCTGTGCCCTACCTCTCTTAAAAAATTCTTTGAGGCCGTCACCACACAGCCAGCCATATCAATAGTTTAGTTAGAAGGGACTAGAACAAGCAAAACAGTCTATGTACGTACCTCCGTTCGTTGTTGACTTTTTGAATAACAAATACAATATATTCCTAGTTTTATCGGTTCGTATTATATTTCAGAACCATGCCACCACAAAACAACGATGAATTGTAACTTTTTCATGTTTCATAGGTTATTTTATTCATCATTTCAACATCGATCATCGAAATACTAATATTGCTTTACAAATTCCTTGGTTATTTTCGTGACGGGCCGGTTGGCGTCGTTGGTAGATACCTGCCGTTCACGCCAAACGTCAGGTTCGATTCCCACCCAGGACACATATTAAAATTTGTGTGCATGAACATGTTTGTTCGTCCTGAGTCTGGGTGTAATTATCGATATAAGTTTATTTTTTTATTTACAAAAGAAGACTAGTATTATCTGGTTTCCATAGTACAAGTTCTGCTTAGTTCGGGATCAGATGGCCGTGTGTAAATAATGTGCCAGGATAATATTATTATGACCATAATAAAGTTATCACAATGAACTAATGGAAAACAAATTACCAACGATAAAATAAACTAAGAATACAGCATTTAAATAGATCTAGAATTGTTCCACAGACAGAGTTGTTTATTTTTTTCCTTTTGAGGTATGAAACCCAAAACTTCTTCTCGTATCTTAATTATACGTCATTCTTACCGGGTTTTCACGTGCGATAATATTTGTAGAACTTTGTCTTAAGTACATATACATAGATTTATAAAGTATTATTCCCACCATTAACCTGGACAAACAGTGCATAGAGCTTAACGTAAGACAATTATTTATTTTACTCACAGTTCTAAATAAACACAACTATTTTCCTTACCTTAAACAAACAAATTAATCTGCTATTCACGTTGTCCTAATGTACGATGATACATAAAGTTTAATTATTATTAACTATATATATTATACTTAATACCCAGACTTTAGCGTAGCTATCTCACGCATTTGGATGTTATATGTGATTTAAAAAAAATAGGATAGAAATAATATATACTTCCTTTGAAGTCGATTAAAAATATGAAAATGAAAACCTTTTCTACTAGTCCAGGCTATTAGGAAAAGTTTTTATTTTCATATTTTTGAACAAGTCAACAAGTTAAAAAACAAAGAACAAGTGAAAAATAGAGATTTATAGTAATTAATTAAAATAAAGTTCCTAAAAATATGAGTGATAGGTCATTGGATTCAAAATGAAGGGCTTATAGAAAAATTGTGTTTCAAAGGATACGTAATAGCAATATTTTTAAGGATGGGACACGGCACGTCAAAACATGTTCATAGGCAGATCCCGTCAATGGTCCGCAAGTGGTAAGTGATTGGTCAGGTTAAGAAACTAGGCTCGTGGACAGTCCATAGATGGGTGACCGCCAAATTGGTTTAACTTCTGAGCGTCTCTGTGCTATCTCGCCGTTGCCGTTTATTTTTTTTTTAATTTAACGATATATATATGTCCAATTGTGTAGTTGGGTAATTTTATATTGTACCCAAAAGCTCTGTACCGATATTTTGGAAAATAAAGGTTTATTCATTCATTCATTCATGCCCAGGTTGGGTTCAGACTGCAGTGAGTTAGTTGTCCTAAGAATAATCAGGAAGAGGAATTATACTGAATAAAAAATATATAAATAGCCATGTGGATCAATATTAATATCACCTGCCACCAAACGCACTTTTTATATAAGACTTTTTTATAATTTATATTCGGTAAGTAATTTTTTTATTTATTCAGTCGATGATTTCTTCGTACTCAATTTTCTTAATCAACAAAAATGGTTACAATTTTATGCTGATAGAACGCAAATATATAATATCCATGGGATTCGGCTCGTTTGGTAAGGGACAAACAGACGCGACTTTGGAGATAGCAGTAAAAGACCTTGCGACCAAATGTGATTGACAAAGTTTGAGTTTTAACATTTTACTATAATTTTGTCGTAAGCCTCGGCCTTGAACTCAAACCTGTTGGAAATTTTGGCAACCGCATCCTGTGTTACTGAACTTAAAGACTACAATAATCTTTTAAACGTTTGAACTCTATAAGTAGTGTAAGAGATGGTAGTGTTTGATTTACCGAGAGAACGTTTATAAAAAAAAAACTTCGTTTAAAAAAACCGACTTCAAAAACTGAAAAGTATAAAAAAAATATCTTAATAAAGATTCAATTCAATACATCTCTTATGCAAACGTAATACCTTTAATATTAATTTTTTTTTTATTTTTTATTTTTTTTTAATAGATTTTGTACACACAGAAATAACAAAAGTAAAATAAATGAAGAAGAGACAGTAGTACATGGGTGCTGCTTATTTCAAAAGAAATTTCTTCCAGCAGACCCGCGAGAGGAGATATTAAAGTATAATAGGCATGTGCGTAGGTTTATAATATCATTACATAAACTACATACTAAAATACACAGATACTTATAACGGGGCAACCATATGCATAAACTACATATACATAAATATATACATAACTAGGATGAAGAGGAGAGATAGTAATTTTTCACTTGCTTCTTAAAAAGAGGTAGTGTTTTGGAATTACGGATGTTAGGAGGGAGAGAATTCCACAATCTGACTGCCTGAACTGTGAAGGAATAAGAATAGAAATCTGTTTTATGCATTGGGAATTTAAGAAGGTGTTTAAGGTGTGACCAACAGGGGGCATTAGGAACACGAGAGTAGGAAAAACGCTCCCGTAAGTAGGATGGAGATGAAGGATTGTGTAGTATATTAAAGAGAATACACAATAGACGAGTATTCCTGCGAAGACGGATCGGGAGCTACTTGAGATCCTTGCGGAAATTGGAAACGTGATCATATTTCTTCAGACCGAAAATAAACCGAATGCATAAATTTTGCAAGCGCTCAAGTTTGTCTAATAGCTCCTCTGTGACATCTAAATAGCAGCTGTCGGCATAGTCCAAAATGGGTTGAATGAGTGTTTGAGCAAGAGATATTTTCGTCTTCAATGGCAAAAAGTTTTGGAGGCGCTTCAGAGAATGAAATGTATAATGTACCTTCTTGCTGACATCAGAGACGTGTGATTTCCAGGACAGGTTGCAGTCAAAAGTAACTCCTAAGTTTTTGGCAGTATCTCTATATGCAATAGGAGCTCCGTCCAGATACACTCGTGGAAAGTTCGTGAAATCGATTCCGTTTCGCATCTGCCTACTTCCTATGATCACGGCCTGGGACTTAGTTGGATTAATAAGTAAGCCACGAGATCTAGCCCATCCATTGATCAAGTTCAGGTCGTGATTTACAGCAGCAATAGCGGACGCGGCGTTTTCACGGGAAAATGCTCGGTAAAGTTGAAAATCGTCTGCATAGAGATGAAAATTAGAGGAAATGGCTCTTGAAATAGAGTTAATGAAAATGGAGAAAAGCAAGGGAGAAAGAACGCCACCCTGGGGCACGCCCGCACTGAGACTACACCAATCCGAGTAAGGCTCGTCAAGGCAAACACATTGCGAGCGGCCACGAAGATAAGAATCAAACCAGGATAAACTGGTTTGGGAACAATTAAGTGATGAAAGGGTACCAAGGAGGACGTCAAAGTCAACAGAGTTAAAAGCGTTGCTAAAGTCAAGTAGTACCAGAATGCTTAGGTTTTGGTTTTCCAAGGCCCAGCGGATGTCATCGGTGACTTTAAGCAACGCAGTAACTGTGCTATGCCCAGTGCGAAAACCAGATTGGAAAGGGCAAAGAAGGTTGTTGCTGGCCAGAAAAGCTGATAATTGACGGTGTACGATATGTTCCAGGACTTTGGAGAGAAAAGGTAGAATGGAGATGGGTCGAAACTGAGATAGAGAAGTAGGATTTGAGACTTTAGGTAAAGGAATTATATGAGCTTGTTTCCAAGCAGCAGGGAAACGGGAAGAAAATAACGAATAATTAAATATATGAGTAAGCACTGGGAGCAGGATAGATAGAATGGGAGTGATCATCCTAGAACATACATTGTCGTGACCAGCAGCAGTAGAAGATATTGCGAAAATAGATTTTTTGACATCCTCCAAGGTTACTGCAGATAGAGTAAAAGGAAAATATTCGGGCAAAGGTACTTGTGAGACCTCATTGAGTGTGATAGATTTAACGTGGGGTTCGAGAGAAATGGGGGGACACGAAAAGTGATTATTGAGTGCAGAAAGATCAACATCTTTACAGACTAAAGACGGGGATTTACCAATGCCATTCGATTTGAGGAATTTCCATACTACGGAGGAATCGCGATTATTGAGAGCTTTGTAAAAGTGGCGCCTTTTGGCATCTCGACACAGACGATTGCAACGATTGCGCAACTTCTTAAAACGGTTGATATTAACTTCCGTAGGAGCCCGCTTACATCTACGTTTCGCCTGATCCCTACGAGCCATCGCTTCTTTAATCTCAGCCGTTATCCACGGCGCGGGTGTGTGTTTAATTCTGATTCGTCGTTTAGGAGCATGGCGATCGAATAAATCAATAATTATGGAATTTAAAAGTTCCGCCATAATATCAACATTGGAAGCAGTGTAGATAACAGACCAGTCTATTTCTTTGGCGTCGCGCTGAAGCTGATCCAAATTGATGCCATTGAAGTTACGAAGAAAAAGAAATTGTGATTTGCGTTTGGGAGGACGAATTTTATAGGAGAGAAAGATCAAGTCATGATAAGAAAAAGAAGCAGTTAATTGGCCATGAGTGGTAACGCGTTCTGTAGAAGAGACGATCATAAGGTCTAGTAAAGATGGAGTACAATTAGGAGAATGGTGAGTTGCCGTAAGAGGGAGAATATGGAGATTAATGGACGAAAGTAGAGAAAGAAGTTTGGAGGTGCGGTGATCATTTTTTATCAGACAAGTATTAAAGTCACCCATTAGGACTACGTGGTTATAGATAGGACACAGGTTATTCAGAATGGTATCAAGAGAGTCAAAATAGTCGACACGAAGGTTGGGACTATAAAATACGCCAAGGAGCATTTTAGAGTGGCGGAAAACTATTTCTATAAACAAGTATTCCGCAGACGCAGAGTAGCGAGATGGTGACGTGCTAATTATAGTGTATGGAATATCGGCCCGTAGATATATTGCAACACCACCACCGCCTTTATCAATCCGATCATTGCGAATTAAGACATAACCAGGAAGTGCAAAGTGGGGAGAGAGAAGTGAAGGTTTCAGGAAAGTTTCTGAAATTAGTAAAGCATCGAGGTGACTGCTGCTAAAGGAAGCCAGAAGTTCAGAGTAATGGCCAGGAACACTCTGTGCATTGATATGGGCTATGTTGAAATTGTCAGATTGGTTGGAAAAAGCAGAAGAGATGCGGTCATGCAGAGTCAGAGGGACGTAAGAATCATCCGCACTGACGTAACTAGACGAATGAATTGATGAAATACTATAATTTGTATGTGCTACTTATTGATAGGTTTGAAGTCGGTGCCAAGCCAAATGTAATAGCAGGTACCACACTCGTCGCGCGTTACTTTCAGCGGGAAAGCTTCGAATTTCTACACAAACAACCCATGCGGGTCGTTGACGGTCGTCTCGCAATATAGTAAAATTTTGAAGCGTTGTCTCCTAATTAATAATTTATCTGTTTGTTTTTCAGGGCCAAATATATTCATATATACGCATAATATAGATTTATTATCACTATAGTAACTCATTCAGGTAGTTTTATATTAATTCACATTGTTCTTTATAACCTTTAGTGTAGGAATTTCATCATAAAGTATGAAAGCTGTATGTAATATTAACTTGTATTTTGCTTAGGGCTTGGCACCGACTTCAAACCTAGCAATAAGTAGCACATACAAATTATAGTATTTCATTAATATTAAAGGTATTACGTTTGCATAAGAGATGTATTGAATTGAATCTTTATTAAGATATTTTTTTTATACTTTTCAGTTTTTGAAGTCGGTTTTTTTAAACGAAATTTTTTTTATTTGTTACTTTATAGTGTCTAGCTATGGGTAGCATTACGAAAGGTGCCACGTGCCAAAACTATAGGTCCCAACAAACGAGAACGGAAAAAAGAAATATCCTCCGAAAAAATGTTCTTCGAAACTATTTTTCACGTTCTTGTGAGACAGTCAATGATAAAAAAGAAACCGTTTGTAAAGTAAGAAATACTACATAAAATTACGTTCTCTGTAAGAAAACTTGCACAGTACGAGTCTAGACTCGCTAAGATTCATGAAAGTCTGAACAGCAAGCGCATAGGTTAGGCCGTATTTATAACCATCTAGCTAACGAGTCTGTGTGCTGAGGGCTTATAGACTAGGTCTTATTAATGATCGAATTGCCAACGAGTCTTCTGAGCAGAGGGCTCATAGCCTAGGTCTTATTTATGATTGATTAGCTAATGAGTCTGGTGGGCAGAGGGCTGTTGGACTAGGTCTTATTCATTAGCCATCGAGTGTACTGAGAAGAAGGCTCATAGACTAGGTCATATTGATGATTAAGACATTGAGAGAGTTCGAGTCGGACTCGCCCGTGAAGGGCGGAATGTAATTTTCCATAGCAGCAAGTATTTGTGTTCATAGAATGGAAGGTAAATTGCGGTTTACGATTTATGACGCATTAAAAAAATCTTGTTCAAACCAATTTTCGGTAGAAGTTTGCATGGTAATGTACATCATATATTTTTTTTAGTTTTATTATTCTCTTAGTTTAGAAGTTACAGGGGGGGGGGGGGGGTAAGGCCTTTGGAAGTGTCTCTCGCGCAAACTATTAACTATTCAGTAAAGAAAAAATGATTTATAAACCCCAATATCACTTTTGAAGACCTATGCATAGATACCCCATTTGATGAAAATATTTTTTTTTTAATTCAGTTATATTATAAGTATGGGGAACCCCCAAAATTTATAATTTGTTTTGTTTTCCGTTTTTGCGTCACAATTTTAATGCGGTTTACAGAATACATTTGCCATTAATTAAGAATACATTTACCAAGTTTCAACAATATAGTTCTTTTAGTTTCGGAAAAAAGTGGCTGTGACATACAGACGGACAGACAGACTGACATGACGACGAACTCTAAAAATGGCAGCTATTCCGCATCAAACTAAAGAAGAATCACGTAAATCGGTTCATAAACCTCAGCGTAATCGGTGTACGTACATAAAAAACGCGCTTGTGCTTAACGTGCGCCTACATGCTTTTCCAAAAACGAGCATATACGCGAGTATTAAACGCTAGTCATCTGAAACTGTTCTTTATGTTCATGCCAAGAAACACTTGAACAGTATGAGTCTAGCTAGACTGGCTAAGTTTTAAACGTCTGTGCCAAAGACAATGTAATTGTCCACATAAACAAAAATTTTCATACAAAAATGTCCATAAAATGAAAACTAATGGGCCAAACTATATAATTTTTTTATGGGACCAAATGGCAACCATTCCGCATCAAACTAAAAAAGAATCACGTAAATCGAATCATAAATCTCCGAGTAATCGGTGTACATACATAAAAAAAAAAAAAAACCGGTGAACTTGAGAACCTCCTCCTTTTGAAGTCGGTTAATGACTTTTAATTAAATTGGTGCCATTAACTGTATATAAAGTTCGTGATTGAATATTGTCGTTATGTGTTTATGAATTAGATTGTTTTTATGACGCTCTGCTTTCCGAGGTATAGGTATTGTAAAAAGCATTTATGTACGTATTCAGTGCAATATATGTTATATCTTATTTAGAAAATTTTCGAAATAAATACAGGGTTAGGTTATGTTATATATCCAAGATGCGATACCTTTAAAATATAACTTAACCTCCCCAGAAAAAGTCTTCATCATTCATCAATCCACCAAATTCAAATCAAAGTCACAGACAGCCAATCAAACAGATACACAGAGCAGCCTAAAAGTTATGAAATTTCTTTTTCCGTCAGAATGGTAACAAATTTAAGCATTTAAGGTGATTAAGGGCACTTGATACAATCCTATACTATGTACCTATAATAAAATATTACACAAAACAACACAGAAAGACGTAGAAGTAAGAAGTACATGGATTAGATGACAATGTGGATGAAGAGAAAAGGATGGAAATTCCTCTTCATTTTGTCTGTGGAGGAGGCAGCCAGTACATCCAGCTACCCCAATCTGTCATATTTCTTTTATAGATTTTCAACTTTATCACAAAAGCATAAGGTTCACTTTCAAGGGGAAATTTGACAGATTGGGGTAGCTTGATGTGCTGGCGTCTGTACATAGATAACATTTTTTTTTTCATCTGATCCATATACACTTACTTCTTCGTTTTTACATTACGTCATCATACATTTACATTTTGTCTGTGGAGTAATTTGCATCATTCTCTGTTTTCCTTACTCAAACCTTACTCTAGATGCAGGTGGAACATTAGATGCTACCACTAAGCGAAAACTTCGTCAATCAATCTTCGTTCTACGAGTAAATGTAACGAAAACTCGTTCCAACTTTTGATGGGTCGTACATTTCGATATCGATGTTGTGAATTTTTTTGGATAACCGATCGCGAAACTTTCGATTAATTGTACCGCTTTTATCGGTTATTATAACAGACGAGTTTCCAAAACAAAAAAGGGTCGTTTGAATTGGTTTGGGTTACCAAATATTAATTTCCCTTAACTAAGATTGTTAAATAAGGGGTGAGAGTTTATGGAAATTAGTAAATTTTAAAGTTTTACAATGTTTTGCGGGTTTTTCGACGGGCCTGTTGGCGTGGTTGGCAAATGCTTGCTTTTCACGCCGGAGATCGTGGATTGATTAATGTTCAGATATCCTAGGCAAAATAAATATAATCTGAGTCACACTTTCCGTAAATATAGACTTGAATTATTTAGGTACCGATTACACACGGCTGTTAATGAAATAATGAAATTTATTCAGCACTTGGGTATTTACATACACTTGTACTTGACAAGCTCACAATGTATTACATAAACACAGTTATTAAAGCAACAAAATATTTTGAATTAGTCAGTCCGTGCGGTCTGTTTCGTCACATATATTTTTAATATCCTTAAATAAATAATTAATAGCAAATTAGTAAGCTATTATTGTTACATTTGACACTGTTAGGTAATATTTTGATATTTGTTAGGTAACGACTAATAAATATGAAGTCACTAATTTAATGCTCTTACAGCAACTTTAATTTATAAGATTGTAAAATTATTACATAAGATATTACTTTTATTCTACAGATTACTTTGTATGTTTGTTAGGTGGTACACAGGCGGCGGCGCTGCTTCCCGACTACCTGGTGTATCTCTTAGTTGCCTTTTACGACACCCACGGGATGGTATGGGGTGATACTGTTATTCTTTCAGGGCCGGGAAACACGCGGCTTTAAACTCAAATTTATAAGAATATACAATTATTATAGAAAATATTAGCTACTTTTATCATTATAACAGTATTTTGTATATTTATATATGACCTACTAGCGGCCCGGTACGTGATTCGCTACGTATAAGGCATAGTAATAAAAAAATGATTATTAAGTTCATTTATTCAAACAAAAAAATATTTTAAATTTCTGAACGATGTTGATTTTACACTTTTTCAAGACTTCTTTTAAATTTTCACTACGTACAAACCTTTCCTGGACTTCCACGAATAATTCAAGACCAAAATTAGCCAACTTGGTAAAGGCGTTTTTGAGTTATAACATTACAACGAAAAGTGGCATTGTTTTTTATATATATATAGTAGATAGATGTAAGTTCAAATATGTAATTCCCTATTAAATGATTATACTTAAAATCACATGTTTGAACCGTTTGAGATCGAATCGCTCAAAACATGGGGAACTTGGTTTCCCGTGACCAGAAGGCTGGCCTTTTCTTCGGTCAAAGAATAAGCATGCCTCTATGGCCTCAATTCAGGAGAATAATTTGATGTAAAAAGGACGTACTATGTCCTTATTACATCAATTTATAGATAAATTATAACTCTCTATAGAGGTATAGAGAGTTTTAATTTATCTATGTCCTTATTATATATTTTAATTGAAGTTATTAAATGACATTGTTGTACTTTATCCATAATTTGATTTTATTAATATTAATATTTTAATAATTAATTCTTGATGATAAACAGTATATATCTTTGGATTTCTTTAAAGGGTACAGGAGAAAATTACCTTTAAACTTATTCAATTATTACCGTTTACACACGTAATCATTTAGCTTCAGCGAAAATACATATTTAAAAGCTTTCCTCCTTGCAAAATTAATTATGTTTGTTTTAATTAAAGTTACCTCCGAATTAGCATATTTCTTATTAACCAAGGTTTACCCACACCGCCTACGATTACGGAATACACATTTTAGTTTCATTTAACCTATTTCGTTTGGATCAGCAGGTGTTCATGCCGTTAAGGTTGGTGTGTATACTTGGAGTCACCCAAAAAGCAACTAAGGTGGGGTAAAAATATGACACTTATCTGTACAACGCAGAAAACAAGATTGAAACTTGCTTAATATTTTTAACGATGTTTTAGTTACATTTTTAGGAAGTTTGCAGTGAGACAAAATGAAATTTCTTCCTTTACATTGATAAAATTTTAAGTACATTTTACTTCAGTGCATATTATGTCAAATGATAGTCTAGTGGTTAGTGAAAGAGTCTGCTAAGACAGGGGTCGAGGTTTCGATACGCACCCAGGACAAATTTTAAACAGAATTATTTGTCTGGGTGTAATTGATCTATATATTTCCGAATACATTGTATTCGGAAATATATAAGTATGTTTATCAGATATCTGGTTGCCATAATACAGGCTCTGCCTAGTTTCTGATCAGATGACAATGAGTTAGCTGTCCCTCAAATAGTGGCACACATGAATTGAGGATTCCCAAGGGCATTATACCGTATACATTAGCTAGCCAGCCATGTGGATGAATTTTTATATCACCTGCCACCAAAAGTACTTTTTATATAAAACGTATTTATTATATTTTATATACAAGGTTTTATTGTCTTTTCGGTCGGTGCTAGCTGTATCGTACGTAACAGAACTATAAGCGACGGGATCGCGCGAAATCGCTAGAAATGTCATAAATCCCGCAATGAGTTTATTTCTCTTCCCCGAGGCGTTTTTCAGTTATAATTGGAGTGGCAAATCTCCAAATCACCCTTAACATTTTAGCTGGGTCGCTGTTTAGTATAAACTAATTTTAGCGAGATTTTTCGGTAACTGATATCCATGTCAATTGAGGTCTGCCACGGTTTCTTCAATTGCAGCATTTTTTGTTAGGTTAGCATAGGCATAGCATTAAAATATCTCCGCAGCTCGTATTGGTGAGCTTATCTGTAATTGACGTAATTTTCCAACTACCTCGATATAGCATCGTAACGTGCCTGCACTTTGCACTATAGATAATTACGGGTTACGACCCGGAGTACGCTCCAGTTTTACAAAACTCCCCTTTCAGGCGTACATGCGTTCGTGGATCACAAAGCACGCCCGTTATTTCTACCCATTATGGCCAGCGTGTATATATGCGGTGTGGAATAAATAAAAAAAAATAAAATAAAAAATACAAAAGGTTTTTATTCACGTAGACTTTAAAAAAGCGCTTGTAAATAGTCAGAACATGTTTGTAGTAATATAGTTGTATACATTAGATATTATTTCTAGTAACATAGATATTTAGGTACATCTTGTATGAAAACATTTATAAAATTTATTTTATTACAGAAATGATATTTAGCTGGCTCGTATCAAGTTATTGTCAAGAGATTATGTTTAATTATCTAGTTTAAGTCTAATATTTTTACTACATATTGTCAATGGTTCTGTCTATATTAAAGGTATTATTATTATGACGGACCTTGTGTTAATAACGACGGTCGCGCTTTAATGCTACCACCGGATCCAATGCGCCCCAACTGAGAAGACCCAGCGAAACAAACTCAGTGGGTTCATCTACTACCGGTTTCAACACGACCCAGTTGAGACGGTCCGGCGAAACATACTCAAGCGGGCATGAACACGGGATTTGGTCCAATTAAAGTAATTATTTAGTAGGCAAACACAATATATGCTCGATCGGTTGTCAGGATGCTTATTATTTTAGATTATATTTAGGTATACAAAAGAAAAACTTCGAAACAATAACATTATTCATTTTGAGACAGAGTCAATAATTTTAAATTAAGTATATGATAGCAATCATTTACAGATAGTTCACGTAACACAGCAGATCAGTCATGTCTATATGGCTACAAGATCTCCAGCGAGCAATGTGCAGGTAGGAAGTGAGAGCCAGACGTCTTTGTCATCGATGTACTCTTTAGTGGTGTAATAACCCCTAGCCATAAGTATACGTTTAATATGTGTTTTAAAACTTGTGTCAGGCAGATCAGTAATTTGAGTAGGAAGCTTGTTATAAAACCTAATACAATTTCCTAAAAATGATTTATTAGTTTTGCTTACTCTAAAGCCTGGCATGGCTAGTTTGTTTTTATTCCTAGTATTTATATTATGCAGTTCACTTTTCTTTTTATAATTATGAATATTTTTTCTAACAAACATTATATTCTGATATATATATTCCGATGGCACAGTAAGTATATTTATTTCTTTAAACAAATTTCGCAAAGAATCGCGACTGCCTAAACTATAAATGGCTCTGACTGCTCTTTTCTGCAATACAAAAATAGTACCTATGTCAGCCGCCGAACCCCACAGCAGAATGCCATACGACATAATGCTATGAAAGTACGCGAAATACACTAATCTAGCAGTTTGTTCATCTGACAATTGCCTTATTTTCCAGACAGCATAGGAAGCCGAACTTAATTTACCTGCTAACTTTTCAATCAAGCAAAACTAAATGCATCAGGTTCTCATTGCCGAATGTGACTCAAATTGTACCAACAGTTGCACTTAATGCGAAAATATTAGATCTAGTCCCATCGACCGTATTTTTTGCATTGACACTTGATTCAAAATTGCAATGGGGTCCTCAACCCCATAAATAATTAATAAATTTATTTTAATTTAGTTTGGTTTCGTTTCGTTTCGTTTCGTTTCGTTTCGTTTCGTTTCATTATATTATATTATATTTTATTTTATTTTATTTTATTTTATTTTATTTTATTTTATTTTATTTTATTTTATTTTATTTTATTTTATTTTATTTTATTTTATTTTATTTTATTTTATTTTATTTTATTTTATTTTATTTTATTTTATTTTATTTTATTTTATTTTATTTTATTTTATTTTATTTTATTTTATTTTATTTTATTTTATTTTATTTTATTTTATTTTATTTTATTTTATTTTATTTTATTTTATTTTATTTTATTTTATTTTATTTTATTTTATTTTATTTTATTTTATTTTATTTTATTTTATTTTATTTTATTTTATTTTATTTTATTTTATTTTATTTTATTTTATTTTATTTTATTTTATTTTATTTTATTTTATTTTATTTTATTTTATTTTATTTTATTTTATTTTATTTTATTTTATTTTATTTTATTTTATTTTATATTATATTATTTTATTTTATTTTATTTTATTTTATTTTATTTTATTTTATTTTATTTTATTTTATTTTATTTTATTTTATTTTATTTTATTTTATTTTATTTTATTTTATTTTATTTTATTTTATTTTATTTTATTTTATTTTATTTCTTTATTTTATTTTATTTTATTTTATTTTATTTTATTTTATTTTATTTTATTTTATTTTATTTTATTTTATTTTATTTTATTTTATTTTATTTTATTTTATTTTATTTTATTTTATTTTATTTTATTTTATTTTATTTTATTTTATTTTATTTTATTTTATTTTATTTTATTTTATTTTATTTTATTTTATTTTATTTTATTTTATTTTATTTTATTTTATTTTATTTTATTTTATTTTATTTTATTTTATTTTATTTTATTTTATTTTATTTTATTTTATTTTATTTTATCGAATCACCCCCATGTATGTTCCGCGACTTTTTCGAGTTATGATTTATTTTTCTGAATTTTATGATCATTTTCTACCGGACTAATTTTAAAATAATCAATATTGAATCAATTCTGGAAAACGTTCACGATACGAGTGACCCAAATTTTATGTTCAGGTCTCTGTGTATAAAGTTTGGTGGCAGGTGATGTTAATAAATGATTCTCATGTCTAGCTAGTTCGGTATTATACACTTTCCAGATTTGAATCCTCAAACTTAAGATTTTAACTTGCTGTTGTTACATTCACAATGTAACAACTACAGCTCAAAACTTAAGTTCGTATTTAGCGATGAAACTCAAGTTATTACTCTAAGAACTGGATTAGTTCATACAATGTATGTAAAGTCTTAGTATCAGCGTTTACATTTAGTTTAAAACCGCTACAACAACATTTTTAATTAACGATGTATTCTGAAACCGGCCAAGGTCTCAGAATACACCGTTGAATAAAAATGTTGAGAAATTGTAAAACCTACTAAATCTTCATAAAACATAGCAATTACTGCAAACAAAGAGGCATTTCGGATTTATTCGAACGAGAGAAGCTAAAAAATTATCTGCTTTTTTCTTATTTTGCTCATAATGACCCCACCGGGAGGGTTTTCATTCAGAATGACTTACTTTATGTAAAATTGTTGTCTATTTTTAACTCATCTGGGACTAAAATATTTTTTAATAATAAACGAGTTTTGTGTGTAAAAAAGACCTTCACACAAAGTGGTACCAGGTTGAAGCCTGGTACCAGCTCATGCACTAAATTTATTATCAGTCGTTCGAAACTGTAAGTGTGGTTAAAGTATTCTTGCTAAGTTTGGTGTTGTTGCCGGGATTCCTGATAGGGCTGTGGTGTTTGGATCCATCAATACTATGTTTGTTTTAAAATGCACTGTTCAGATTTCATTAGTGCAGGCTTTGTGTATAAATTAAAAGAAAAGAAAGAAATTACTAAACAGTTTTATTCGTTTCACGGTTTTAAGTAAGTTCTGACTTTTCCATACTATCTATAATAGAAACAGACACGATCATCATCATCATCACCATATCCTCCGAAAGGCGCCCACTGTTGGAAAAAGGTTTCAACTAACCGATGTACTGACATTTCAATTAATTTAGTCCTGCCTGTGAAATAGCCGCGTTTATGGTAATTCTGTGTTTTGAGCGTATGTTCTATTTTGTGCTGCGTTAAACAAAGGTGTTAATAATAATATTTGCCATTTCAGTTCATGGTGTACAATGGTACCAATTATTATACGAACATAAGATAATAAATGTTTAAAGACGCTGAAATATTGTACTTAAAACAGTTTAATTTATTTTAATTATAATTAAACTATCTGTGCCCCGCGATTTTAAACACGTTAAACTTTATGAATAGCCTATAATATGTTAAACAAGGTTGTCAGCTAAATCTATACCAAATTTTAGTAAAATCGCTCCAGCTGTTTAGATGTGAAGAAGTAACAAACATACACACTCACAAACTTTATAACCTTTATAATATTAGTGTAATTATCTTATATGCCTCTTGTCATTTCTGGTAAAAAAAGAAAAATAATTTAATAAAGAAACGAAGATAAGAATTTCGCTTTGTATCGACAATAGAACCTTGTACAGTGAGTCCTTTCAGACAGTCAATCAAATTGTATTTTTTACCTATATTGGAGAGATGTTCTCTTCATTTTATTGGCGATTATTTATAAATTTTAATATTATTGACTTCTTGTTCACATAATTATCTTTACAACAGGAAACTAACAATTAATTTTAAGACGTGATAATGTAATTTATTCATATAATGGTTTTGGTAACGATAATTATTATTGATTCAAATTATACCAGCATGTATGTTTTAAAAATTATTATATATATTTTTATGAAAAGAAGCAACGCCCGCAATAGTAATATATAATACTTTACAAACATATAATTCCCGAACACAAAGTACATCCAGATTCATAACAAATATTTATTGGTCACACAAATAGTTGTCCTTTGCTGGAAGCAAACCCGAGACATCAAGTGGCGAAGCTACTGTCTTAACTGTTGCGTTAACACTATAGCTCAACTAAACTAAACTCAAAAAACTAAAATATCTACACGCGCTACGCGGTTTGAATTCTATCTTTATTACTAACCCCTCGTAATCTATCATATTCCAGTGCTTTCATAATTATATTTTTATTAAAACGCGTGGCCTTGTCGGGCGTTAAATTGAAAACAATGTGGTTACGACTTATATGAAATGGCAGGGAATTTTGAGGTGCGGGTAGGGAATAGCATAGGGGTGAGAGTAAAGTTAAAGTTTTAGTCAAATTTGAGATAGCAGATAACACGGATATCATATTCAAGACATGTGATCAGCTTCCCTGTATAATCTCATCTGTCTCATACAATTGATGAACATGAGAGCACAAACTATACAGTGTACGCGAAACTTCTTGATTGGCAATCCCAAGCTTTAATATTTAATTCTGGCGAAGAGTTAATAATGTTCGGGAGCCTAATAAATTTTTGCGGGTATTTAATCATTAAAGTAAAGAAAAACCGGTTTAATTGTTTTGCGTGGTTCTTACTTTGCTCACGAATCAGAACTGCGCTGTAAAATATTTAAAATAATTGCCAACTATCATTAGTGTGATTGTGAGTCAGAAAAGAAGAGACATCTAAATAAATAATATAAAAAAGATTTTTATTCACGTAGACTTTAAAAAAGCGCTTGTAGACTTTAAAAATAGACAGAACATGATTGTAGTGACATATTATTATAATTAATTAATAATTACTGTTAGGTAAGTAGATATGGCACACGGATTGTATGAAACATTTACAATAAGATTTATTTTACAATAGCAACGATATTTCAATTTAATTTTCGTAGTTAAGTTAATAGCTTAATTATCTAAATTGAAAGTTTGAGCTATAAGTTTACTACATATTGTCTGAATGGTTCTGTTATTCTGACAATTAAAGAAGTAGCCATTATTCTTTATGTATATAAATTCAATTATTGTAACTTTATCTGCCGAAAGACGTCCACAGCTGGACAAAGGCCTCCCCCAGAAATCTCCACAATTAGCGGTCTTGCGATATCCACATTCAGCGGATTCGAGCGACCCTCACAAGATCATCGGTCCATCTTGTAGGGGGCCGGCCTACGCTGCATATTCCGGTTCATGGTCACCATTCAAAAACTGTCCAAACGTTGGTTCTTGAGCAATGTGCCCCGCCCGCTGTCTTTCAGCTTTGCAATTCTTGGGGCTATGTCGGCGAAATTTGTTCGCCTGCACGTTTCGACATTACAAATTCGATCTCGTGGGGAATCTCCGATTCCTCTCCGATCCCTCTCCATTGGTCTTTAGGTGACCCTTTTAATGAGACATATAGTGAGTGACCATGTCCCAGTTCCGTAGATCATCACTTGCAACACGCACAGGTCGAAAACTTTCGAATTAACAAGTGGTGAAATTATAAAACTATTATTCCAATAAAAGTTTCAACCCATCTGCTTCAAACTTTTAAATGTAGTCAACCACTTTTGTTAAAATCTACCCTAATATTGAGTTTGATCGACTTCCATTGTGCCTGATGCAATTAATTGCCAGAATTTGAACAAAGCGATACGGTGTAACTTTTGAAGCGCAACTGGTAACGGAATATAGATATTTCACTATCTAGAAGCTATTCAACGTTTTGTACTAGTGAGTATATTTAACTTTCGCTCGATTTATTCCTGTTTTACTGGGGCCTTTAAAGTTAACGGAAAAGTTTTGTTGGTTTAAGTGAACTATTTCAATAGCTTCGTTAACTATATTAATAGATAGTGATGTTAAATATTTTAAAACTCAATTTAAAGCAACTGTTTAGTTGCTTTACTCGTAGTTTTAAAACTTTGTTGAGTAATTTCATAAATAACTTGATCCACTTAAGGAACAAAATTCAGAATGCACGTGAATCTTTTGCAAGTATTTTGTTGGTTTATAGAGAATTATTTCTCATTTTCAAAATTGTGTTTTGGTCATCTTTTGAGATGATTTCCAAACATTTTTAAACAAAATATTTCATTTTATACTGGCTTGAGTTTAAACGGAATTATGTTAACACGTTTTTTTAATTCTCATATAATTCTTAATTTAAAAAATATATATATAAATTTATTCTGAATAAGGGTTCGTACACATGTGCAGTGGTACACAAGGATATGTCAACTTGTGTTTTCGACTGTTGATAAACTCAGAAATTAAACATTAACAACACACATATTTATATTATATTTAAGTATTTTTTGTAACGTACATTAAATATAGGCGAAACCATTTTTCCTCTTTATTTTTGTGAATAAAAACATACGAAAGTACAAAACTGTTGCAAACATATTGGATTATTAATGTCACAAAATAATCGATGCACATTCTTCAAGTACTGATTATAATGTAATATACTATAAAACAACTAAATGCGCAAGCAAGATAGCTACGCGTTAATGTTTCATCGTAAAGTGAACGTAACATTAAACAACTTGACTGTTACGTCGGGGGTAGTTTACTCTTCTTAAGTAATGCGAAAGAAGGATTTAAGAATGTTTTTAATGATACAGCTTGATCACCAAAACAATGGACTGACATACCATCATGCGAGCCAAACAATGAATAGATGAAGACATACAGGACATAACACTTTTAAAGAATAATTATTTATCACTATAATATTCACAGCTTGCGATCTTCCATCTTCCTCTAAACCTTCTTTAGTTTAGTAAGCAGGGAACGATATATATAAAGGTTATTTATATATATTTTATGTGTATTCAAAAATATTCGTACATAGGTACATATATATATGTTAATTTATATAAGAAGATGCACTGCCAGCTACCTCTTTGACGTAGCTGGCAGTGCTTTGGTTCATCCAACGGTTGTCTGGGAAAAATTGCTATATTAGCGACTAGCTGTGTCCCGTGGTTTTACCCGCGTTAAACTTTATAAATTATCACAGCTCCTCCCCCGTAGATGATAGCGTGATAATATGTAGCCTATATGTTGACCCGACCTCTTAGTAATATTCATGCAAACTTTGAAGTAAATCCATGCAGTACTTTTGAGTTTAGCCCGGACGTACATACAGACAAAAAATCTACAAACTATATTTATGGCTTCGATATCGATTGCAGATCGCGCCCCAAGTATTCTTTAAAAAAAATGATGTACAGTTTTGACTTTCCTACGATTTTGTTATGAGTATAGATATATAATAATAATAATAATAAAACGGTGTCAAACCCCGCCGCTGGTGGAACTCTATTTTTTTCATATTTTTTTCATATTTATTTATATATTATTGTTTTATTTTTTGTAGCAATTGTATAAATATAAATAGTTTAAAATAAGAAAAATAAATAAATAACTTGGAATAATAATAATATCTGGGGACAATGTCACACAGATCATCCCAGCCACAAACTAAGCAAAGCTTGTACTATGGGTACCAGGCGACGATATACATACTTATATAGATAGATACATACTTATATATATATATAGAAAACATCCATGACTCAGAAACAAATATTCGTGCTCATCACACAAATATTTGCACTTACCGGGATTCGAACCCAGGACCACCAGCTTTGTAGGCAGGAGCACTACCAACTAGGCTACAGTGAGATAAAACCGCTGTGTGCACCTCATAATATAAGTAAACTTTGTTTCAACGTATGTTTCAATTTTGTGCTATAAATTATTCTCTTTCTATCTATATCTATCTGAGTCTCATATGCACGAATTCTTTCGGCCCACATTTGGTATGTGCATAGGCAGTAATGTATGAGACTTTTCCGGCAATGACAATATACTTTTACTTGTTAAAATAGTATAAATCTATAACTTACCAGTGTATAGAGTGCACTTGCATAAGCTGCGTGTTTAACGTGCAGCGTCCGGCAGCATGGCAGAGACGTATCCTGCTCATGTGCAGTCCACGCTTTCATCTGTTGGCAATTAGGATTATGCTACATTAAGGCAATCAAAAGATTAGTTTCGAACTATAATTGAGTAAACATCTATTTACGCTATTCGCATCCTGCAGTTTCCAGCGACCCGCACAAGATCATCGGTCCATCTTGTAGGGGTCGTGACCACGCTGCGTCTTCCGGGTCGTGGTCGCCACTTGAGAACCAGTACTCTACTAGTAGTATATCTTAATGACTCTGAAAACCTAATTAAATTGTGGAAATATTATTGATACTGTTTTTAATAATGATGTTAAATAGCTTCAGTGTGACCTAAAGTTTTTAATGTATAATAAACTAAATAATGTTTTATAATGTCATATTTAATATACATCTAAGTTGTTTTTTGAGAGACTCTTCTGTAAACACAAAATATATGAATGACACATAGCCATACAACCATCATATTACATTAAAAGTAACTTATTACATTCACACGTTTCATCTATCAACTTTCATATTATGTCAACCTGAAGAGCCACAAAGAGCTGAAAATCAAATCTATCCGTACACATACGACTGTTATTTTCAGTCTGTCACCGCCCGAACAGTTGTGGTATTTTTAATCAAACTAGATTCGAAGTCACATGCTTCTTTGATTTGTTATATAGATGATTATTATATTCTACGGCCTGTTGGCGTGATTGGCAAATGCTTGCTTTTCACGCCGGAGGTCGTAGGTTCGATTCCCACCCAGGACAGATATTTGTGTGCATGAACATGTCTATTTGTCCTGAGTCTGGATGTAATGTATCTATATAAGTATGTATTTACAAAAAAGAAGTAGTATATCAGTTATCTGGTTTCCATACATAAAAGGTCTGCTTAGTTTGGGATCAGATGGCCGTATGTAAATAATGTCCCAGGATATTATTATTATTATCACCTCTATTTTACCATTTATACCTCACTATGAGCTTGAAATAATTATTTTACTAAATTAATTTTATTTAAAAATTAAAACAACAGGAACGAATCGAAGAATAGCACACTGTCACTCTTCTATGTTAATCATACTTTTACGAATTAATTTATATCATTACATAATCAGTGAAAAATATAGTGGGTTACTCATTGGTGGCATTTCCTAAGTTATTTTTAAGGAAAAGGAACAGTTACACATCTTTTTTTTCCACTTTTCGTTGTAATGTTATAACTCAACAACGCCTTTACCGATTTGGCTAATTTTAGTCTTGAATTATTCGTGAAAGTCCAGGGAAGGTTTGTACGCAGAGAAAATTTAAAAAAGTCTTGAAATAGTGTAAAATCGTAGTTTTTACTAGCTAGCAATTTAAAATATTTTTTGTTTGAATAAATGAACTTAATAATATTTTTTTTATTACTATTCCTTATACGTAGCGAAGCACGTACCGGGCCGCTAGTAATTTATATAATCATGCGTAACTGTTCTTTTTCTATAACCAAAAAATATGAGTAAAACTAACTACACCCCGTAACTACACCCACTATTTCTGTAGCCTATGAGTTAATTTAGGGTATACTTTATTTCTTACTCTATTATTTGTTTAGATTAGTATTATTATTTGTGTTGCGTGATTGATTAACAAACATCTAAAATTACAAAGTTTGGCGTCATAATGTGCTCATCCATTATACTCAAAACACTTACATATAAGTTAAATAATCAAATATGTATGAAGAGTTATTACATTTATGTTTTAGATACGTATATTTTATATGTAAAAGTTACGCCCGCGTTGCGTCATGCTTACTATATATCGCACGCAAACAGCGGCTTTGTTTGGCCAAAACAGCTAATCCCATGTATGTTTAATTAAATGAGTATTGGTATTTTGATGAATACTTTAACAAAATAATCGTACTATTTTCACATCAAATAGGTTTAGGTTTAAGTCACTAGTTTTACGATGAGGGATTCAAATGTAACATTCTGTTTCTGTGTGTATTTTTGTTACATCTTAACAAAAAAAAACATATATTTTAACACTTTAGTTGATGGAACTTGGTGGTGTACACAAAGTTGATATATAAAAAAAAGCATTTTATATATATAAAATGAATTGCAACGTATAGCAATTCACGTATAACATAAATTCCTTTAAATTTTGGTTTTAATGTTAATAAAATTAAAGAAACACTATTTTAAAGAACAATACTACACTCACGCCGCTATAACTTTGGTGTTTTCTTTGTTATTTCTCTGTAACTGGTTAAAAGCATCATTAATATTCGTTTAATAAATCCCTAAAATGCAGGGAGGACTTTACACGGAAAATTAATACATGGAATTCATAGATACAAAGCACACTCAGGCTCAAACAAATATAACATAAATAGTTGTCCTGTGCGGGCACCGAACCCGTTGCACTAGGATACAGAGTTAGTGGTGAGGCGTTTACTTTAACCACTACGCCCCACATGCAGTCAAAAAAGGAATATAATGATAATGTTATCTATGTGAACAACCTCAATGGGTGCGAATAAGTTTAAGGTTTCAGGTACAAAGTTTGTTCACAGTATAGTAATCAAATATACATTAATTAAACAAATTCTATAAAAATAGCTTGACTGCTATCTGCGAAAGTTTGTCTTTCTAATTTACTTTCCTTTTGGTTGGTTAACAACCCAAAAGTTTTATTCGGCTTACATAACCACCAAGTATATTCTGTAACGGGGTTAACTTAGCTTTAACGGGATTTGTACTAAAAATAAAGCAACTATTTTTCTGTCCGAAAGAGCAGTAAGGTATTACGAGTTAAGTTAATGGCTACATAATAGTAACTAGAAAAATTCCTTGTGTCTTAAATATTTATGTTTATGATTATTACTTTATGGCAAACATGGCGGATATAGTGACTATTTTGACTGGCCTATTGGTCTAGTGATTAGTGACCCTGACTGTTAATCCAGGGGTCGTGGGTTCGATCCGCACTCAGGCAAAATCTTTGCGTGTCGCGTACGATTATTTGTTGTCTGGGTGTAATTTACCATATTCAAGTAAAATATATCAGTATAGAATCAGATGTGTGTTAGTTCTCCCAAGATATATATTAATTTTTATTAATATTAAAACTCTTAAAAAAAATAACTACGAAACTGGTACTACTGCTTATTTTTAATGTCATCAGAATTAATTACATCAGACAACGAAAACATGTCTAAAATTTGTGTGCAATATTTGTCTCTAAAATATATACATCCAAACAAAGCTTGCTGATTGTACAAACGCCGAGTTCAGCCTAAGGCTATATTCTTATGACCGCGCGGAGTTGAAGCATTCAAATTACGGCATATGTACGCGCGGCATTCTGACATCAAAATTGCTTTAAAATGGATGTGGAGGAGGCAATTTCCTTTTGGA
Organism: Pseudoips prasinana; assembly: GCA_951640165.1. Lineage (NCBI taxonomy): Eukaryota > Metazoa > Arthropoda > Insecta > Lepidoptera > Nolidae > Pseudoips > Pseudoips prasinana. The sequence continues at coordinate 17,232,868 of OX621239.1, forward strand.
TTTTATACGGAAGACTGAGACGTCGCAGGAGACAAAGATGGTACTGGGAACATGATATTATAAGTGAAAGACTTTCGTCAAGCCTGTTTGTCAAAGTTATGAGACGTATGGTTTGGGATATAAAGATATTCCAAACTGTACGTATCTGGACTGGAGCGGATCAACTGAACAAATCATTCCAGACTTTTAGAACTTAAACCGCGCGGTACCACGCAGTCCCTCGCGGTGCATGATCTTACACGCGGTTTGGAGCGCGCTGCGCATTGCCACGCGGTACCGCGCGGTAATGTGGACGATGATCACCGTTTACTTAAATTTTGTGTCGCGCGGTTAATAGTTCCATATTATGTACATAGCTTCAAACAGTTGAGTAATGATTATCGTCATACTTTCATAGAAATGTTGGCATACAAGTACAATTCAAAAAACTACGCAATAGATCCTTCATTTTGAGTCACTTTTAACTACATTCGGTTTTGTTAAGGGGACTTGTCGGTCCCTTATACATACCTGCCACTTTAACTCCTGTAAGCCAGAGTCAACAGTGGCACAATATGAAATGACACTGAGCGGCTCAGGCATGTCTCATGGAATCGCTTTTACTGTCTTGGATTCCGCAGTGAATTTACAGAGAAAGAAATAAGGAAGAGTTAGATTAAAACTGACATTATCAATTCGTGGTAAAATCCATGTTTCACTATGTGAAATACCATGTAAGTACAACATTTCAAACTGATACTGCAAACTTATAAGAAGATCCCGTCACTCAGTAACATCCTTAACTGTTGCAGTAGCACGCGTCTGACCAGTCTGACCAATACTACTTTACTTAATTTTGTTTTTTTTTTAAACTACGCCCGCACTAGCGAATCTAAGCCCTGCTTTACAAACATATTTTAGACGGACACAAATAACATCCAGACTCACAACAACTATTTATGGGTCACACAAATAGTTGTCCGGCGCGGGACTCGAACCTGCAACACGAAGCGGCGAGGTGACTGTCTGAGCCGCTGCGCCACACGTGCAGCCAAACTTTCTACTACTACTCGTAATACTATCTAATAATCATTTAAACTCCAATACCAGTTTTAATTTAGTCATTTTAGTTTTAATTTAGTCATTTTAGTTGATTTCCAATAATGCTAGTCAATCCCTATATTCTGTATTAATTCTTACCACCTATTATTATTTCTTAGATATCTTAATTTGATTTCATAGTTTATTTACTCTTTACCTGATTTTAGTATTAAATACGTGTTTTTCTTACACCATCATAAAAAAGTTCGGATGGCCCTTGGCTACAGTTTAAAATCAACGCTACAATCATCTGTGGCAGTTTGTTGAACTGTTGCATTTTAGTCACTAAGGGGCTTAGTATGGGTAACACATCAAATACGTAAAAATGGATAATAAAAAAAAGTATTTATTATTATTTATCAAAATATGTATGTATTTTCAGTGTGTTGTAGCCTAAATGCCTCATTTCAGTCGGTGTACCATTTCCTTATGTGTGTAATAAATAATTTTCACGTATATTTTTAAATATTTAAGGTTATGTAAATTATTTAGTATTTTATTAGAATTGATACCTTTGGTAAAACCTTTGATATAACAAATACATTTGTAACGACTGTTGTTATCCCTAATAAATATAAATAAATTAATTAAGTTCTTTCTTTCTATTCTTTCTTTACTATATATGCATACTACATATGAATGAGAGATCGTCCATAATGTGTGTGAAATATTTATCCCTAACATATAGGTGTTATTCAAAATTTCTCACCGGAACTAGAGGTACATGACAGTTTTAACCTTTCGTTTTTTTCCATCTGCCTTTAAATTCTGAACGTGTCACTGTATTGAACGCTACTTGGTACGGATATATGGCGTTCAAAATTCGGCAGGATATGCGGTTACTGTCAATAGATTACGGATTCGAAACACGTTAACAACTCAATTTTAGCCTATTATTCTTTAAATTTATATAACTAACAACAGCAAATATGCTGTGTGGTGACGTCGAACATCAGAATATCATCATACCATCTCATCCCGTAGGGGGTATAAAAGTCGACCCGAAGGAATCTCTAGTCTGGTACCTACTGGTACTTCTCTGGTCGACTGCTGCAATGCTTCCTTCGGGTCGACTTTTTGAGTACTGTGACCATCTTACTGCAAAAACAGTCGCCTCGCCGCTTCGTGTTCCGGGTTCGATTCCCGCGCCGTACAACTATTTGTGTGACCCATAAATAGTTGTTTTGAGTCTGGATATATTTTGTGTCCGTCTATTATATGTTTGTAAAGTACCCCGCGACACAAGGGTTAGATTGCCTAGTGCGGGCGTGGGTTTATTAAAAAAAAAATATGCATACGAATAAGGACTTGAATAAAACCTTGATAAAATTGTACAAACGCCGATTTTAGCGCTAACCCAAATAAATTGGTGATTCTTTTAAATATATTTCACATCATACATTGGTAGAACGGATCATCGTCACTCAACGTAATAATATTACGGTGGTAATCACACAAACGCTCAGTAGGTATTAAACATGCGAATATATTACTCTCAGTCAAAAGCTAACCAATTATTGTAATCCTCAGGGATGTTACGAACGATGATATCCAATTAAAATGAGTGGTTAGACTATGTAGCTTGTTTCTATGCCTTAGTTATTACGTAACTTGATCGGAACGTCATGATCACTTTAAATTGTCTTTTTAGGATTCCATACCCAAATGGTAAAACTGGACCCTATTACTAAGACGTCGCTGTCTGTCTATCCGTCTGTCACCAGGCTGTATCTCATGAATGTATTTCTGTTGCCGCTACAACAAAAAATACTCAAAAACAAAATAAAATAAATATTTAAGGGGGCTCCCATACAACAAACGTGAATTTTTGGCTCGTTTTTATAGATAATGGTACGGAAAACTTCGTGCGCGAGTCCGACTCGCACTTGGTCGGTAGTTTTTAATTGACGTAAGTATTATGTCTTGGAGATTTTCACTGCTTACATGCTGCATTTTCACCTGACAATATAGGCGAGCGGGGGTTTGCGCGTGAACTGACTCGAGCCAGAGGGCAGCTCCTTTAGGGATCAAACCTTGGCACAGGGTGGTTATTGGCGTTGAGAATTGAGATGCATGAGAACTTAAAAATGGTAGTTAGAATTTCTATGCACTGGAGCCCTACCAGTCCGCCTTGTATAGCTGCAGTTCATACAAATTCAAACTACTATTATTAATCTCAAAAATGGGAAATCAATAAAAAAAAAATGGGACGGTCACCGTAGCTTAGTTGGTAGTGATCCTGCCTACGAAGCTGGTGGTCCTGGGTTCGAATCCCGGTAAGTGCAAATATTTGTGTGATGAGCACGAATATTTGTTTGTGAGTCATGGATGTTTTCTATGTATTTAAGTATTTATCTATCTATATAAGTATGTATATCGTCGCCTGGTACCCATAGTACAAGCTTTGCTTAGTTTGGGGCTAGGATGATCTGTGTGACATTGTCCCCATATATTATTATATTATATTAAATCATAAATTTAATCGTCCGGCGGGTCTCGAACCTGCACCATCTACCAATCCGGGGTAGGCGCTCTGAGTTAAGCTACGAACGATACACGCTGGCAGATCAAATTTAGGATTCCCTTGCTAACACCCTTCCGGAGGATGTAGGTATTATCTATCGGTTATGTTTTCTAGAAACATGGCCTACTGATATGTTCACAGTCACACCTTCCAAATTATTAAATTTTAATTTTATAGCATTATTCGCAATGCAAAGCGATAATCTCTTTCATATTAGATAAACGCTTTGCATTGCAAATTATGCTATAACATTAAAATTTACTATGTTTAAGTTCTCTTATGCATTAAGGGTGGTGTTATAAAATTATGGCCTGCAACCCAGTCGATGACAAGTTTTTCTTTAGTGGTGACTAAATGTTTTCGTATCTCCGGTTCGAGCTCAATTCTCACCCACTTGCGTCTTATAGCTAGTTTTGGTCTTTGATATAAAATCGACTTAGCACACTCACTCACTTGTTATTATTGCCTCGTTGGTCTAGCGGTAGAGTGTTCACCCGAAAATGGTTCAAATCCCAGTTCGGGCAAAAAGTGATTTTGGGACTTTTCTGTAAAAAGAAAAATTTATCAGCATCAGCGTGCCTCGGAGAGCACGTAGGTAAAAAGGTCCGGTACCTGAACTCTTCCCGGTCGTGTCACTAGGCGTCCCATCGGACCATGAGAGTGATGGAATAGAATGCTCCTGTGTTTGCGCACACACTTGAGCACTTTAATATGACCCGCACATATGGCTAATCTCTATTGAAACTGGCCACCGTGGCCGAAACTCAGCTCGGAGGACAGTATTATTATTAAATTGTTTTATTTTTTTTTAATTGTTCAATACGTCTAGGAGGACAAAGGCGAGCGGGGGTTTGCTCGTGAATTAAGTAACTCGAGCCAGAAGGCAGCACCTTTAGGGTTCAAACCTTGGCGCAGGGCAGCGTTGAGAATTGAGATGCATGAGAGCGCGCGCTTGTCGGGTTGCATTTGCCCCTCTCGCTCTATTTAGGATCGCAAGGGACGTTTCACACAAATTCAAACTACCATGTTTTAAGTTCTCTTATGCATTAAGGGCGGTGTTTTTCTTCAGTGGTGATTACATAAGTGTTTTCTTATCTCCGTTTCGAGTCTAATTCCCACCCACTTGCGCCCATCAGCTACTTTACGATTTCGCACTATTTTGGCCTTTGATGTAAACTCGTCTTCACACACTCACTCACTCATTCGTTCTTATTATTTTGATGTAGTATATATCAAACTATACATAAAACATAGTAGTTAATTTAATCATTAGAAATCGGCATGAGTCTTAAGGATAAACTTGATATGTATTTTTGGAGCTTCCTGTATTTTTTCATTATTCACACACGGCCATCTGATCCCAAACTAAGGAGAGCCTGTACTATGGAAACGAGATAACTGATATATTACATATACTACTTTTCTTTTGTCAATACATACTTATTTAGATAATAACATCCAGACACAGGACAAACAGACATGTTCACATGATAACATGACATGTTATCTGTCCTGGATGGGAATCGAACCCACGACCTGCGGCGTGGAAGGCAAGCATTTACCAACCACGCTAACTGACATTACCAACTGTTGTCACCTGCTGAATGAGTATTTATTTTTTAACAAAATCTCATTTGACGGAGTTAGGTATCAATTTTGTTCTTTCATCTCCTGCCGATTTCTATATGATTAATATAGTAGGCGAAAGACAGTTAAATTAAAGACGAATTGTAACTGACGAAATAAAAAACAAAATGGCTGCTAAATGCCATGAATGTCATTCGATCTACCTTCCGCACATATTCTCGTTACGCTGACAAGCTATCCATTAAAACGGAATTTGAATAGAACGTCATAACGCAGCGTGGAATGGACGAAAGCGATAGCGCGATGAATTTATTTTTACCCTATTTTTGGTTTGATCTCTTTCTCGTTCATTTCTATTGCAAAAATGTTTCAAATAAAGCATTTGACTTACTTTGAATTTGGTAATGGACAGGAAGACTTGTTTATCGCCTTCCAATGTTTGTCTAATTGGACATTCATGGAAGACTCCATTACAAAAATACTTGATTATACTTTAATTACTTTTAAAAATCTAATTATTACCTTCGTAATAACGTAGAGACTTTGTAAAATGGAAGAAAACGCCTTCTATTTTGTTATCATCTGTTCAACTAACGAAAATTAAAAAAAATACATATTAAGTTAGTCAGGAAATAAGTCGTCAAATAGTATAATTTTGTAGATCACATTATAACGCAACTAAGCAAAGTTTTATGTCATCATTAATAATGACATAAATACAATTTATGTGTATTGTCCACAGTGCCGTCAATAGGTCGGGGCCACTGGTGCCCAACCACAAGGCGTAGACTCTGGGGTGACAGGCAAGACTATTATTTTTCAATTGCAGTTAAGTTTGCTCCGGACAAGTTCCCGGTTTTGCGCACCTAGGGCTCCATTTCAACACATACGTACTTACATGCCAGTACCATAAAAAAAGACTGTAAATTAGACAAAACATCGCGCTCTACCTAAAAAAAGAGAACGGCACAGTAATAGAAGCTATCTCAGTTTTAAATTGTTCATATGAATGTACATTGGTAACTGATGACGGCACGTGTTGCGCAAGAGTTAAAGTACTTATCACGCCCATATATTTATTGCCCTGGCACCCTCATGTTTGGGGAACTATCTCCGCACAGACTGACCTATAAATTCTTGTTCTAAGTGTGGCTTGTGTTTCTGGATCGCATGTTTGTAAAGTTTTCGGCGATAGGTACAAGGAGTTAATTCATTGGTGCGAACCTTTTCTTTAAATCATAACGAACTCTTCAGAAGCATAGTTAGGTATGCGGTTCAGTTTTTTGTGCTATCTTACTAACTACCTCGAAATTAATTTTATACACATATATGGATAGACCCACAATTGCGTAAGTTCATTCTTCAACAAAAATTATGTGAATCTCATTGCTACAAGTAGCTTGTCACAACTCACTAGTCATAATTATATTATATCACTAGCTGTGCCCCGCGGTGTTACCCATATTCAATTTTATAATTTTTCTTTGTTATAAACCTCACGGAGCCCGAGACCTTTCCAACGAATGCAAAACCGTGGAAATCGGTTCGTGCGTTCTGGAGTTATAGCGTCAGGAAGGAAAACCCGACTTATTTTTATATAGTAGATATATCATAATTATACATGTAATAATAGACGGAGCGTTATTTTAATTTTCTGATTGACGGGGAAGAAATCGATAGCTACTTGATTCTAATCAAATTTGCATTTGAATATCGGACGTGGTTGACCCCTCGATAACATGATATCTTAAGAAAGTAATTTCTACCCGCACTTAAAGGTCTTTCGCAAAAATAACGTTGATATTACAAAAATTTTGCCCGGTTCATTTGTGTAGAACTGGCATCTAGGCTTACCTGATAACAATACGACTTTGACTACCTTTAAGTTCACTGTTGGAGACTTTGATGCTTTCAAAACATGCAAACTTTAGTCGTTTGTCGGTAAAGCTAAAAATGTGCTTTTGATTTTGCTTTAAATTTGTTTAAACTAATATTTCAATTTAATTATTTATATTATACAGACTTAAAACATACAATTAAGCATCGCCTTTGATGAAGAGATAATGTATGTTTTTGAGCTAAAGATATTTATTTCAATTTCAACATTAATTACAATTTCAAATTCAAGCATTATATAACGAATCTTCTTGAAAATCTCGCCGTTATTAATAATTTTATGGTAAAAAATACAAAAGTTTATAGTACATATGCCAGCACATTATGGGGCAATGTATAAGATACAAAACTTCCCAATGATATTAGACAATTGTATATGAATAAGTTTAAAAGAATTATTAAAGCCAAATTGTCTAGCAACAAAATTCCTGATTATTTATGTGATAAACGTGCTTGGTATTGAGTTGTTCTGAGTCAACACACATGATTGTAATTAATCTTAAGTATATTTTATTTAAAAAAAGGATTCCTACTGAGTTTTCTGGCAGTGTTTCTCAGTAGCTGCCACGTAATGCACTGCACGGTAGGGTAAAAAAAATATGACGATTCCACATAAATGTAAATTTTTTACGGAATAAATAATTTATGACTTTGACTTTGACATCAAGCTACACCATCTGTCAAAATTCGCCAATTGAAAGTGAACCTTATGCATGTGTGATAAAGTTGAAAATCTATAAAAGAAATTTGGCAGAGTGGGGTAGCCGGATGTGCTGGCGTCTGTACATGCTTCCTCTGTACTGCCTATAAAATTCACAAAAAATATACTACTTCAAAGGTTGATAAATATAATAATAAACATTTATTATTTCTGTTAATTTTAAATTATATATATCAGTATCTCTATTATAATTGGCGATGTGTTTCTCTTAATTGTACCATCAGCTTTAAATTCATAAGGCCTAGATATTAATATTATGTGCATACATTATAAATGCAAATTACCTTCCAATAACCCAAATGGCTGAATCGATTTGTGCAAATGTCTCATCGTTAAGCTTCTATGTCGGCACGTTATGTGGCTATTATTATCATGCCGCTATAACTTTTTCACAATATTTATAGGTAAGAAGATACCTCTTTAATTCTCAGTCAACAAGTGAAAGTAGCTAAGTAATTTTGGCAATATTACTATGGACAGCCTCCATTAACTGCTAGTTTCAATAAATTTGTTCCGCATAGTATTTTCAGCTATAGCTTGTGAAGGAGATCGTAACGAAAAGACTAATGGTGGTTTGCATCGTGACCCTTTTTAATTTAATTCTTGCAGTTAAGGCACAAGTAACGAGGTGGACTGGTATTGTATAACATTCATTTGTGAAGCTGTGATTTTAAGAACTACCCTCAATTTATTTTTAGTATTGTTAACAAACTTCGCGACTAAGGCTGATACAACTCGCTCTAAAAACACTATTAGACACCAGTAACACTATTAGACGCAACCCAAGACCTGAACTCGGCTGACACTATAAACCACGTCAATTTTTGCATTAGGCTTACCTATACACCCAATTAGAATTGCTTCGAGTACCTTCAAATATTGTCACAACGCTGAGTTATATCCAAATATTTCTACTCTGCTTTCACTCTGTTGTCTGTGATTTTTCCGATCATTTTTATAAAAACCTGCTAGTTAGCCACAGTGATCGGATTGAAGCTTATTAATGACTGATTTATGCGAATGGGATACCACTCTACCATTCTGGGATTTCATTATGCGCGCTCTAGCTTACTTTTTAAATCCCAGGACACTATTAAATCCAACTCAAGAGCTGAACTCGGCTGGCACTATAAATTGCGTTCATTCTTTGCGTTAGGCTTACCTATACACTCATTTCTAATTGCTTTGAGTACCTTCAAATATTCTCAGAACGCTAATTGTCTCTGAAACAACAAAGCTTTTAATCACAAGACAAACAAGAGTCGGAAATAATTCTAAACACACTTTGGTAACAAATAGAGATCCGAAGCGTATATAGTAGGTATACCTATATCATTGTATACAACACATGCTCGTACAGAATTGTGTAACAGATATACCACTCTACCATTCGGTCCCTACGATGTATATAATATCTAGCTATTCAATTCGTGTCCAAATTAAGATATACTCATTCCCTTAGTTAAACTTCAGTATTCTGTTTTGTTGCTAGTATTAATATTCAGCCTAAACAAATATTAACTATTAACTTAGTGTTATATCGCAGTTCTGCCAACATTATTTGGTGAGAGAATGCGACTAGAATAACTAGTAGCGTATAATAGTGTTGATAGCGTAGGGATACCATGAGCTTAGTGCCATCATCATCATCATATTAGCTGAAAGACTCCCACTGGTGAACAAAGGCATCCTCCTAAGATCTCCAAAATCGCCGGTCTTGGGCTATCCACATCGAGCGACACTCACAAGGTCCATCTGGTAGTGGGCCTGCCCACGCTGCGTCGTCCGGTTCATGGTCGCCACTCGAGAAACTTTCTGCCCCAGCGGCCGTCGGCTGTACGAGATATGTGCCCTGCCCACTGCCACTTCAGCTTGGCAATTCTTTGGGCTATGTCGGTTACTTTGGTTTGCCTTAGGATCTCAGCATTTCTAATTCGATCTCGCAGGGTTGCTCCAAGCATAGTCCTCTCCATTGCTCTTTGGGTGAGCTTGAGCCATCTAATGAGGCATATAATAGTGAGCGACCACGTCTCTGTTCCGTGCTTAGTCTATTAGATTAAATTGTTCATTATCAGCGTCAATACGTAAACCACGTAGAAAATTAAATAATGTATTGTTCTCCATGAAAAGTAGGTATGTACGTCGTTTTTATAAATATCTGGGGACAATGCCACCCAGATCATACTAGCCCCAAACTAAGATCTCCCATCCATTATGGAACATCAATGTATACTTTATGCAGATGATATTTCGATAATAATACCAAAAAAGTTAGGATTAGACTACAATCTAAATATCAATGACACTATAAGCGATGTAATAAATTGGTTAGGTTTAAATAATTTAAATATAAACATAAATAAAACTAAATACATGCAGTTTAAAAATAGAGGTGGTAAAAAACTGGAACTCGAAGTTGAATATAACGGAGAAATTGTATCGGAAGTTAATGAGATTCCTTTTCTAGGTATAATAGTAGATGACGCATGTAGTTGGAAGCCACATGTCACTAATGTCTGCAACAGAATAAACAGGTTTGCTTATGCACTATGGCGACTGGCAAGAATTTCGAATAGAGAGACCGCTCTTAAAGCGTATCACGGGTTTGTTGCGTCCATTCTAAGATACGGCATTGTTATCTGGGGCAACTCAGTTAATATAAACAGAGTTTTTATAGCCCAAAAACAATGCGTTAGAGCCATCAGTAATATGGCGCCCTGGATGTCATGTAAACCTATGTTCCGTAAGTTTAATTTGTTAACAGTTCCATGTATTTATATTTTCGAAATTTGTGTATTTATCAAATGTAATCGTAACTTATTCCCGACCAAAAAAGACGTATGTAATTTTAATACCCGATATCCGGACAAACTTGTCCTACCACCTTTAAAGACCGAATAATATAGTCGCAACAGCTACGCTATGTGTGTGCGAATATTCAACCATCTACCCCAGAGTATGCGAGAATTGCCATCGAATAAATTTAAGAGTATATTATTAAAATTTCTGTGTGACAAGTGTTTTTATAATGTAGATGAATACTTTAAATGTAAGTTATAATAATAATTATTTATTCTGTAGGTTACTGTTATGATGTTTGTAGTTTTTCTTTTATGTTTAATATTAAGTTTAATATTTGTATGCCATGATACAAATATGGTAAATGTGTGATACCATGAACATATTGTCATCTATTTGTACACCACATTTATGCAAATAAATATTTTTGTATTTTTTTTTTGTATTTTTTTTGTATAAGCAAAGCTTGTACTATGGGTACCAGGCGACGATATACATACTTATATAGATAGATAAATACTTATATACATAGAAAACATCCATGACTCAGAAACAAATATTCGTGCTCATCACACAAATATTTGCACTTACCGGGATTCGAACCCAGGACCACCAGCTTCGTAGGCAGGAGCACTACCAACTAGGCTACGGTGACCGTTTGATCGACATGTTTGTATTTGTAGCGAAATTTAGTGTCATGTATTTTGGATAATATTGTTTCGTGAATTTCATGAGTAAATTAAGTACCTAACTCTAAAAGAATGAGATAATACTGCAGTGGGTTTGATATGAACGAGACAATATCATTATTTTATTCACGTGAAGTGGCGAATCATCATTTTATGAATCCAAAGTACATTTTCAGGGAATTGAGATATTATGATGAATGATCATATTATCATCATCGATGGTAATAAAAACATCCTGGAACATTATTCACACACGGCCATCTGATCCAAAACTAAGCAGAGCTTGTAGGTACTTTAAAAAACAGATATCTGATAAACTTTTCATTGTGAAGTTTTATTTAAATGTATGTTTTTGTGTGCAATAAAGAAAAACTACATATAGCTTTTTTTGTAAATACATACTTGTATAGATAATTACAACCAGACTCAGGACGAACAGACATGTTCATGCACACAACTATATCCTGGGTAAGAATCAAACCCGTCATGTAGCGTGAAAGGCAAGTAGGTAAAACACGCCAATTAAACTAAATAAATTCTTTGGCAAGGAAAACATCCCAGCCAAGTGCGGGGCGGACTCGTGCACGTGCTCGTTCTGTACAAAGTTGTAATTCGTTCATCATTGGAATTGAGTCTTGAACATTTTCCGTTTCTTTTTGTGATGTAAGCAGAAATTTATGGTTTTTCCTTTACTTGTCCTATAAGAAATCTGTCAGCTGTTTATCAAATTTTATGATTCTCTGGCAATGTACAGTACACGATTAAACGTTTGAGATTGCCTAAACCTAGTCTACACGATAGAATGCTTTGCGAGTGTCAAGTAAATTTTAACTTAATATTAACTTGTTATTGACACTACGTCTTTCTAAAAAAAAGGTCTTGATTGACAGACCAACAGACAAACGGGCAACAAAGGGGTCTAAACGGGTTCTTCATTCCTTTCGATTTTCGAATTCCAAAAAGGAAATAATTAGTGCATAACATGCATTTTTATTTTGTAAACTGGAAGAAATATAATAGATTCCGTTAAATATCCCACAAAGTTGTATTTTACAGGCAATATTTTGACGAACTTTGTCTGTTTATATTATAATTTCAAAACTAAACATATTATTTTGTAATTAACAAAATTTTATATCGTCGAATGATCAAAATCCGGACGGACGTCTTTCGGCTGATATGATAATGAAAATGTAACACTTAATTAATTTTCTTTTTTAGCGGGACGTTCACAGTTAGCCTGGAAGACTTTTAAAAATAAAATAAAAGAAAGGTTTTATTCACGTAGTCTTTAAAAATCGCTTGTAAATAGTCAGCACATGTTTGTAGTATTGTAGTTGTATACATTATTATTTCTAGTAACATAGATATTGTGTAACGTACACATTGTATGAAAACGTTTATATAATTTATTTTATAATAGCAATGATATTTAGCTAGCTCGTATCAAGTTATTGTCAAGAGATTATGTTTAAGTTTAATTATCTAGTTTAAGTCTAATATTTTTACTACATATTGTCAATGGTTCTGTCTATATTAAGGTATTAGGTAGGCTTTCAAATGCTCTACCGGACAATTGATTAAAACAAGAGTTGAAGGACATTTGGTAAAATATACTACGAACTAAATAACCAGCGCAGCAAACAGCAACTTGAACCTCGACTCAAGACAGTTACTGACGGTTAAATGCATGTGAATAATTTAGTTTTTATGAGATGCTCAAAATTCCACCCAAGGAAATACAAGGCTAGCTTTCAAGAATACAATTTCCTGCCGAATACGAGAGTTAATTTCTATTTTCATACTCATCAGAAAATTAATTTCCAGACTCATTCCATTACTGTAGGTATCAACATATTAAAATTCTTTTCCTTAATGTATTAAATTAATATCTAATGATTTATTGCGAAGAGAACTGGGGATATTATTAATATAATTATAAGAAACGAGAGATGTTTCTTGCCTTATTAAATTTTTTATTTTTGTTAGTGCTGAGTCACACTTATGCGTCTCAACTGAATGACTAAAATTACACGGGTGACTGTATTCTGCCTTCAAATTATAAGGTAACTAATAACCAAAAGGCTTAACCCAGCCGTTAGATACAGTAGGCTTCCATTAGCGTTCACGTTATAAATGTTATAATGTACCCAAGATATGGCAAAAAAAGAGGAATACTGATTAAAAGATGGGAAGACTTTTTTATTTTGTGCACATTATCTTCACAGGTTTACCCCCAATGCGATAAGCGAGCAAAATTATTAATTATTACAAAATAAATCGAGAGTCACCCTCAAGAATTTTGCCAATGAACAGTGAAAAACATCCCTTTTTTTTTCTTTTTAAAACGACAACGCTCGCACTAGGGAATGTGACTGAACCCAATACATCTTGGGCACGGTAGCTTAGTGAAACGGCTCACGTCACTTGGCTACATAAGTCATCCAAGTTACTTAAACATTAGAATTTCATAATAAATTACTCAGAATTATCTTCGTGTCCCGAGTTCGATTCCTGAGCAGGACAACTATTTATGTGACCTATAATAATAGTTGTTCTGAGTCAGGGTGTATTTTGTCTCCGTCAATTATGTTTGTAAAGTACCCTGCGACACAGGACATAACTTCACGAATGCTGGCGCTATCTTTAAAAAAGTAATCATCCACATATCAGCCAAATGACGTCCACTGCTGGACAAAGGCCTCCACTAAAGATCTCCACATCTGCCAGTATTGCGTTGTAGGTATATCTTGTGGGGGGACTCCCCACGTTGCGACTTTCAGTTCGTGGTCGCCACTCGAGAACCTTTCTGCTTCAGCGGCCGTCAGTTCTACAAGCTATCTGCCCAGCCTACTGCCACTTTAGTTTGGCATTTTTTCGGGCTATGTTGATTAGGTACTTTAGTTTGCCTGCGGATTTAGATATTTCCAATTCGAGCTCGCAGGGATACTTCGAGCATAGCCCTCTCCATTGCTCTTTCGGTAACTTTGAGCCTTTTTATGAGGCCTATAGTATTCGACCACGACTCTGTTCCATAAGTCACTGGCAACACACACTGGTCTAAGACTTTAATAAACGCCAAAACTCCTTCCATTTAATAACCCTCTTCTATAGTTCGTCCTCGAAATGGGTTGCTTCATGTTAAATTCAGTAGTCGTTAATGTAATGGGGTATCTAGGTACATTGTACTTTCACCGGAGGAATTAAGGTCAAACGGGTAAATAAGACTCTTTATTGTATTAGTGAAGCGCGAGTAAATATCTCGGGAGAGGACCGGATGGATTTGAATCTTGGATCGGACAGAATTACATAGAATCTTCTAAAATTCTTAACGTGAAAAAGATGGAAGAATGTGTTTTGTCATTTGCGCGAATTGGGCTTCCACGACATAGACAGTGATAGTACGCTCGTAACTTACCACAACTAAAAATTTTTAAATATACATTTTATGTTATTCGGATATAATTATAAACTATATTACTACAAAGTTTCATCAAAATGCGTTTGGTAGTTTTTCGGTGAAAAAGTGACCTAGATATTGAAAAAAATGCGATCAAAGGTTGAACATGTTTGCACGTTAGTTAGTACAGGTCAACGGCCAAGTCCCATAACATTAAATATAATAATAAATAAATTGCAGTAAGGCAGCTGGACTGGGCTCAACTTTGTCTAGACAGTTCCATCGAGATTTGGTCATTTTTGTACAGAATATTTTTGTTGGGATATATTGTTTCTTAATGGCATATAAGTGAGGTTAAACCACCTATGCCAAAAGTACATAAAGGAAACTGTATCTTTATGTAAAAACTCTTATCAAATTATCGTTACAGCAAATGTTGTTAATTCCTAATCCTTATATTCATTATCCAATATATATACATGTATATATTGCATGTTAAATTCCTTTTTACGCTTCCTATTGTGTTCTGAGATCCCTATAGAATAGCATTCTGCTTGTCCTATTTACCCTACTCTATCACGACAGTTAAGACGGCCCCAGTTTTAATTAGTTTGATCTACAGAAAGTGTAAATCAAATTACTTGTGGAATGAAAATTTAATTTAAGAACACTTGATGCATAACAATGAAAATAGTGAATTTAATACTATAATAGCGTTTGTTGCCGCTTTTCCGCTACAAAGACTAATCTCTATAAATACTACAATTGCGTACACTATATAGTATAACTGCATCGCAAACTTTTGTATACTAACTAGTGCGTCTTGTTGATATTGTACCGAACTAAAATAATTAACCAATTAGATATTTTTTCTTTTGAATTTGCATGTTTGTCATCGCAATGTGCGGATTTTAATAAAAATTGTTACATATTTTCACGTACTTACCAGATTTCTGTAATTAATTTAATTTCTAACCCATTCAATGAAAGCCAGGAAATTAAATGAATTACATATGAAAATTTGCACATTTCGATGACCAACATGCCAATTATAACACAGTTTACATAGTTAGAAATATGACAACCTAACAGATTTTGTGCGGTTAAATGATTAGAACTAAAAATATATGGTATACTAGCTGTGCCCGCGACTTCGTTCGCGTGGATGTCGGAACTTAACAATGTATTTTTTAGTGTAAAGCGCTGTGGGAGGATACCGATTTTTTTTTATTATATTAGTGCTTCTTTATTTTACCTGATGAACCATCTGGAGCGTACACAAAAACGTT
Source organism: Pseudoips prasinana (assembly GCA_951640165.1). Lineage (NCBI taxonomy): Eukaryota > Metazoa > Arthropoda > Insecta > Lepidoptera > Nolidae > Pseudoips > Pseudoips prasinana. The sequence continues at coordinate 17,248,853 of OX621239.1, forward strand.
ATTGGGGTTGTTTACGCGTGAAAGAACTACGTATAGTTGACCATGGGAACAGCATCCCATACTTAGGTCCACCCCCGCAACGGATAATGTCTGGACCTGAGCTTTACTAATCGTCATGGCATAACAGAGACTGACTGGGAATTGCACTCGTTTGAAAGAGAAATGAAAGTTTTTAGGAATTATAGGTATCCTTGGAATAAAATCAATATCACCGGCGCCGCAACCTGTTAATATTTCAGCTTCGATAATGTTGCAGATTTGTGACTTTGAACCGAGTGCCGTTACAAAGTTTGGGAGGACATAAATTTCTGAGGAGAATTATTGGTACACCAATTTTTAAAACTATTTTGTGGGCTGAAAGTCCGGGTGTGCTGAGGGAATCCAAAAATTCTACCGGGGCGTTATCTTCTTACATAAATGTATTTATTGAGCTATATTCTCTACTATTACCGGACGCATGATTCAATATTTTGAAATTAATTGCCGCAGCTTGGTCATTGTGGGGAGTCAAATAGCTCGCTGACATAGCCAAGAACCGGCTTGATTTCCCATGTTTGTGGTATCTCCGTATACAGAGGAAATTAGCTCCTGCTGTGATGTAACGTAAGAACGAGATTACCAATCAAAATAACTTTTCCATCTTCTTGTACGGGGTATGTGCCATCGCCTATTTTTAACAATAAATTGGAAAACTCCTGTGCATTTTCGCAGCCTCTGACTGATCGGGTTCCCTCCTATACTTATAACTATCATTTAAATAGCCAATAAGGACCTGTTGTGACAAATTTCACGTACCCTGTCAGTAATTTGTCCATCAGTATTTAGGTGTACATGTCTCATAAAATCTTCAGCAAACTTGTCATGGTACTTTTGCCATAACTGTTTAGCGTCCGATAACGCACAAAAGGTCAATAAGATGGCAAACAAATGTCGCAAGCGATTTGGACTATCGCTCACGCATGCTTCCGCTAGAGCGTCATCCCAATGCTGACCTCCAACTAATAAATGGCGTGCTCGGCAAGCGGCCTGGCATGTGGGATGTTCAATATCATCCACTTTACGGCGCTCAGCAAAAGACGTAGGTCCTCGCTCTACATGGATCAGACTGTGTGATGAACTCACACGTGAGCACGCCACGTGAACCTGCCCGCCTTCCTCAAGTCAATTCCAGCTAACATGAGAGTTTGACTTTGCGATTTGTTGATGGTTATCGCGACACACACTTTTATAGGGAACTACAGTATTTTAAACTGAAAAGGGAGATCATTTGGCACGAACGGAATACGTGACACGAACACTGTTTCTCCCTGGGCGGATCCAGGCATAATAGTAGACTCTATAACACGATGCAAAGTTTTGACTTGAAGCCTCGTGCCGTTGCAAAGTTTAGGTGGTTTCAAATTCCTCAGAACCATTATAGGTATACCCACACGCAACATACTTCCCCTATTATGCGCCCTTAGGGGTGGAAATTCCTAAAATCCTGAAATGCATATTTTTTATTTTTAACGGAAGGGTCAAATACCAATTTTCATGCTTTTCACTTAAAAAATTATACACTTTTCATACAAACTTACATCCCCTATTTTACGCCCTTGGGGTGGAATTTCCAAAAATTCTAAAATATTTATTTTTATTTTTAGCTGCACTACTAAATATAAGTTTCAATGCCTTTACCTTCAAAAAATGACGGATTTTCATATAATCTTTCATTCTCTGTTTTACCCCCTTAGGGTTAGTATTTCCAAAAACCCCTTCCTTAGTGAATGCATACGTCATAAAAAGTACCTACCGGCAAAATTACATGTCTCTAACCCCAGCCGTTCAGGCTGTGCGTTGATATGTCAGTCAGTCAGTTTCCTCTTTTACATAGGTAGGTATATAGATTTGTGCTGAGAAAATTATGAGAGACCGGGTTAATTTACTACATTCAAATACATTCAATCGGACAGGCTCAATAAAATTCGAATCGTCTGTACATTCGCGTTACAAACGAATCGACAGCACAAACTTTCGATCGATTGACATTATAATTTAAAATTAAATTATAACAAATCCAACCTTCTTCATAATTCAATTTGCCCAAAGAAAACAGTTTTTTTTATAACCAATTTTGGACAACGACATACTTTTAGGCAACCAAGACCTTATTTCGAAACATTTCAGAACATTCAAAACCCTACGTAACTCATGCAATCAGCAAACATGGGCAAATCTTAACACCGCGAGTCAAAAGAAATGCACAACGACATCTATCGAAACAAAAATCAACTATCAACCTAGTTCATTCAGAAAAGAGATGTCATAATATGCACAATGACATCTATCGGACAGTTTAGTTCAACTATAAACATTAGTTCATCCTGAAGTACCGAAATGTATGTTATTTTTCTCCATGATTACTTTAAAATCTAATATCTTTTGATAGACTGAACCGATTGCAATACAACAAAAACTAAATGTTACCTCAAGTTACGCTCAATCGTTGTGTATAAAAGTTATCTACATTACTTTCGTATATTTTACGTGATACCCGAACATATAAACAGACAAACAGACAAAAATTCTAAAAATGCTGGAAATGGGTTCTATTGGTTGTCCTTTAATACCCTGGCTATTTTATTTGGATTTTCTTTCGATGTACAAAAATGATTTTTCTACAGATTTATTATAATGTATATAGATAATGTTATATAGTTTTCGCAGCGCACGCCAAATTATGACGTATATACGATTATTTTGATTTATACGTTTCTTTTGATACATAATAATATAATAATAATTATACTTAGGGACAATGTCACACAGACCATCCTAGCCCCAAACTAAGCAAAGCTTGTATTATGGGTACCAGGCGACGATATACATACTTATATAGATAGATAAATACTTAAGTACATAGAAAACATCCATGACTCAGAAACAAATATTCGTACTCATCACACAAATATTTGGACTTACCGGGATTCGAACCCAGGACAACCAGCTTCGTAGACAGGAGCACTACCAACTAGGCTACGATACCTAGGGATCTATAATTTTTTAAACTATATTATTAGCGGGTAATTGGGGCTGTATTTTAAAGTTCTAATAAATTGGAGATTATTTATAGAAAGCTACATTACAAGCATACAATTTAGCTTTCCATATATAGATCGGATAGTTTGGGATCAGAGATCAGAGAACATATTTATTTACTGTCTAGAGTTACTATATACGTTGTATATATGAAGTGATATTTATGTTCGATTAGTAAATTTAATAAAAAAGGTTTTATATAAATAGTGGATGTAACCAAAGGTGCTTATTTGTTTAAGAAACTAAAAAAGTGTACAACAGGAAATATAAAAAAATAATTAAATTAAAAATAATATCTCGATCACCTGACGCATTATGTAAGGGGCATAATTTTTTTGTTATGTACACGCTAGATTTCTTTAATTTATTTAAGCCATATATTTATGTTATCACTAAATTGTCATAAGCGACATTCTTAAACTATTTTTCTTGAACAATTTTGTGAGGGACGGCACAGAGCTTAAGTTGGTATTATTTTGGGTTCGAGTTCCGTACATGACAACTATTTGTGTGACCCATAAATTGTTATTCTGAATTTAGGTATGCTTTGTCCGTGAATTGCTTGTTTATAAAATAATATAATGAAAAAATATCTGCAGTTTTATTATCATTCGTGATTCGAATCTCAGAATAATACATTTAGTTAGTGATATTAATGATTAAGTTAATTAGCTAGCTTACTTAAGTAAGAGTACATAGTAGCAGAAACTGTATAAACGAACAGTTTATTATTGTATTGCATATGCTGCATCGATATTTCCAGTGTAAAATATCGCTAGAAACAGAGTACAATATATTAATTTCACTAGGCGTCAACGCTAAGTGAAACTAGTAGTAACGTGGCTTGGCTTTGAATAAATAAGAAATAAAATGGAACTAACAATTGATATACTGAAGTAAACGCATCTGATATGGATACAAAGTTCTGAAGTAATTTTCCTTTATTATTATTCGTGTTATAAATAAAACAGACATTATAATTATTGTTATTATTTGCACCTTGATCATCATAAGTAAACATTTCTTTTTATATGCTCCATCATAAAGAATTTGAGTATATTATTTATGGGTAATGTCGCCATTCCAGATTCAAGGGTTTGGTTTTTATTTAAATCATATAGGTAGTTATCCTGATCTCAAATTGGTTCAAGCCACCCAATAATAAAGAATAATAAAAATATTTTTCATTGCGGCTAAAACAAGGATATATGTAGAGTATAATGTTTTCCATTACTATATTTTTTATTTTCGAATTTCGTATTTAAGTCGCATTTTAATGTATCTGATAATTCTACTAGATAAAGCAAAATGTGATTGAAAATTGATTATATCCCTTTTATGGAATTAAAACCATATTCACACAGGACTCCTGAAATATGTAAAGTTTTGTTTTACTACATTTAATTCGCGTTTCAGAGGTCGTTATAAGTTTTGGTAAAATTTTTATCAGTTTCAAAATCATTAATAATATAAGATAAACATATAAAGGTACAATAGTAATAAGTGAGAATTCTAATTTTAAATACACATAAAATTTTAAAAAGTGAAATTTTGTATTGTCTGACCGTTAAAGCTTTTTTCAGTCATATCTATATATGTAATATTCACTGCCACTCATTTAATATTTCCACCAAACAAACATAAAACATAATTAACTTTACCTTTGATTGGATAATTTATCTTCTATACGGATCAGTTCACACAATTTCATGTTATAACAAAGTTTATAATATCACATCATATTTGTTTACTTTCGTACTGAATGTTTCCCGGCAAAGGACAGCAGGGCGTGCGTACTGTACTCGCGTCGCGGACCGACTGTGGTCGACGTCGGTGCTACGAAAAGTATAGGCCTCTGTGTAGTTTCTACAAAACGCTACGAATTTATTCTACGAGCGTAGCATAAGTTTTCTTCTTTACAACATTTTAGTTTTGCGTGTCACATTAATATGCAGTCGTGTTTTTGTATAATAATGCTATAAAATAATGCTTGTTGTTTCAGTTATATTATTTATTGCCTAAATTCTAAATGTTGCCTATACTCTACTGAAACCATTCCTAATAGTACAAACTTTAAACATTTTGACAGAATTATACAAAATTCCGGTAAATCCATAAAGCAAGATTTGATCATAAATTTTATATTTGAATAATGCCTCTCACTGATCCAATAATGATCAACGAGGATAAGCAACTAGACGCATGGTAAGATGGGTGACAAACTTCTAACTTAAAAACGTGTAATTTCTGGGCTTTTTCATGCTTCGTAGGATACATTAATCTGTCAGTCCCAGCATTAGTTATTAGAAAACAGTCAATAATATTCTGACATGACTTAATGACTGCAATGGCTAACTTGAACTCTGACACAAGGGTAACCACTGCTTAAACGAATAATGATTAAATCTAAATGATGATAAAAATATAGTATAAATATGTAAGGAGATACCTGTCAAAAAATATTTCATGGACTGACCTATGTAAAAAATATTTTTAAATCTTTTTCCTTTTATTAATTCATAGCATGTCTGGACGGTGCTTCTAATGATAAAGTATTCTTTTTTTATGTGGTGTACGTTAGATATCCACTAAGAATTAATAGGTTTAATATATTCTAATTCATCTTATTATCATTTTATTTTATCTTATAGCTTTTCTTGTGTATTTAAAATACATATGAATGTCGTCAATCACTGCAGCCGACTATAATTTGACTGCGTGTGTCGCGCAGCGGCTAAGACAGTCGCCTCACCGCTTCGTGTCGCGGGTTGGAGTCCCGCGCTGGATAACTATTTATGTGACCCATAAATAGTTGTTCTGAGTCTGGATGTACATTGTGTCCGTCTATTATATGTTTGTAAAGTACCCCGCGACACTAAGAATATTCCGTAGTACGGGCTATGTCTTTAAAAAACAAACACAAAGGCTATTGAAAAATGCTTGCTGTAGTTTTGTTGAAGTTAGCACCCATTACTACACAGCAAAATAATGTTAAAGTATTTTTTTGTAGGTGTACTTACGTCTTCACAAACTGGTTAGTATATTGAATGCATTTACGTTTTCAAATAGTGCTTTAATTTTTGTTTTAGTTATTTTATCATAATAGCCTGATAATAATATCTCGGGACTAATAATATCTCGGGACAATGTCACACAGATCATCCTAGCCCTAAACTAAGCAAAGCTTGTACTATGGGTACCAGGCTACGATATACATACTTATATCGATAGATAAATGCTTATATACATAGAAACATCCATGACTCAGAAACAAATATTCGTGCTCATCACACAAATATTTGCACTTACCGGGATTCGAACCCAGGACCACCAGCTTCGTAGGCAGGAGCACTACCAACTAGGCTACGGTGACCATCAATGGTGATAGAATTCAATGTTCCATGATGCAGGAAACTAACTAAATACTTTTAAATAGTAAAAGTACACAAATATATAAATAAATTAAAATGAAAGAAAATAATACTTCGTTTACAAAAATGATTAAAACATAGGTATTTTTTCTTATTATTTATTGTACACAGAAAAGATACAGTTCAAACAAGTGTATTTACAAAACTCATATCCAACGGCAAGCTTAACTTATTGAAGAGTTTTATTTATATAAACTATGAGTATTATTGTTTAAATAAATTGCCTTGAATTACATATAGACTATTGCAAATCTATTTTTCACCTACCGGTAATTTATTAGAGGATAATCTTATTTTCCTATTGATTTTATTTATAAGACAGTAAATTAAAATAAAATTACTACTACAATATGTTCTTAATTGGAGATATTCTCAAGAAAGGGCAGGTCAGAAGTACCCTAAACCGGCGAGCATGTATGAAGAATATAATGACAGTAATCGAGGCAAAAGAACGACAGAAAGACAATATGTAGTAAACATATTAGACTTAAACTAGATAATTAAACATAATCTCTTGACAATAACTTGATACGAGCTAGCTAAATATCAATGTTATAATAAAATAAATTTTATAAATGTTTTCATACAATGTGTACCTAAATATCTATGTTACTAGAAATAATAATGTATACAACTATATTACTACAAACATGTTCTGACTATTTACAAGCGCTTTTTTAAAGTCTACGTGAATAAAAACCTTTTTATTTTAAAAGAAGTATGCAAAGAGCGTGACAAATGGGAATCCGTTGTCTCTGCCTACCCCTCTGGGAAACAGGCGTGAGTCTATGTTTGTATGTAATATGTTATTTACATAAAAACTGGATTTAAGTAAAATCATTTTAATAATTTAATCATTATTTTTTTGCATTAATTTATTATTGTTTGTTATTTACTGCTACCCGCAAGAGTTGGAATTTTGTGCCCTTCTACTTTACTTACTTAGGTCAATGGATATGTGTTTATTTTAACGGCATCTATATTAGTGGGTATTTATAGTAACGAGCTGTTAAGTATATATTTTAGTATAAGATTTTTACTATTATTAATAACTATAATATGCATCCTCTTTTACCTTGCATTGCACTTACTAAAGAAACTATTTTATTAGGTGTTAAGTACTATATAACAGAAGAAAGGTCGTAGTTGCTATGTACGAATATCTAACAATTCGATGCGAAAGTAAACCAACTTGTTTTTAATGATGACGTCAGTCAACGGTACTGACGTCTTCATTAAAAACACTTACAATTTACAATTGAAGTGAAATACGTATGATTTATTTTGTATTTCATTATTCGCTTGTATTTACTTTTATTAATAACATACCTACGTAACGGAACCCGCGTGTTACATAACACTACGACGCTTCATCGCCGTAGAGTATTATTGTTTAAATAAATTGCCTTGAATTATATAATATAGACTATTGCGAATCCATTTTTCGCCTACTGGTAATTTATTAGTGGATAATCTTATTTTTCTATTGATTTTATTTATAAGACAGTAAATTAAATTAAATTACTGCAACAATATGTTCTTAATTGGAGATGTTCTCAAGAAAGGGCAGGTCAGAAGTACCCTAAACCGGCGAGCATGTATGAAGAATTTAATGACAGTAAGAAAAATAAAATAAAACATTACTGAGGTTTGGCTCTTAAACTATTATAGAGCCAAACCTCAGTAATGTTTTATTTTATTTTTGTTATTTTTAATTTTACCTAATATTTCTGTTGCAATTTCTTAGTTTTAACGTTTAATTTAGTTTTAAGCATAGATGCAGTGTCGTACGTTACTATACATGTTGTATTTGCCTGTAATTATTATTATCATTTTTTTTTTTTTTAATAATATCTGGGGACAGTCATTTTGGGGCTCAGTTTGGGGGGCATCAGTTTGGGGCTAGGATGATCTGTGTGACACACAGATCATCCTAGCCCCAAACTAAGCAAAGCTTGTACTATGGGTACCAGGCGACGATATACATACTTATATAGATAGATAAATACTTATATACATAGAAAACATCCATGACTCAGAAACAAATATTCGTGCTCATCACTCAAATATTTGCACTTACCGGGATTCGAACCCAGGACCACCAGCTTCGTAGGCAGGAGCACTACCAACTGGGCTGCGGTGACCGTCAAATTATTTGTTGCATTTAGATTATTATTTTTTTATAAGCATATTTAAGTAGATGTAACAGAGTAAACAAATGTTGGCAAATCTTAATAAATAAATAAATAAAATAAATAGACAGTAATCGAGGCAAAATCAGAATATCATCACCCCATCTCATCCCGTGGGGGGCGTAGAAGTCTACCCGAGGGAATATCTACCAGAGGATGGGCAGCAGCTTCCTTCTGATTACTATGAACACCTTACTGCGATCGCAAACCCGCCTGCCAAGCGTGGCGATTATGGCATATACCCCCAAGACGATTCTTGAGGGAGGCTTGTCCAGCAGTGGACTTATTAAGCTGTAATGATTGAATCGAGGCAAAAGAAGTATGCAAAGAGCGTGACAAATGGAAATCCGTTGTCTCTGCCTACCCCTCTGGGAAACAGGCGTGAGTCTATGTATGTATGTAATATGTTCTTTTAGTGGTACCACACCTTCGATTTGCCGACGATATAGTAGTCATGGCTGAGACCCTTGACGACCTCGGTACAATGCTCGATGGCCTCAGCAGAGTCTCTCAACAAGTGGGTCTGAAAACTAACATGGATAAGACGAAAATTATGTCAAACATCCATGTTGCACCCACTCTAGTTAAGGTTGGAGACTCTGCACTCGAAGTTGTAGAGAACTATATTTACCTAGGACAGACCATCCAACTAGGTAGATCCAACTTCGAGAAGGAGGTCAATCGTAGAATCCAACTCGGCTGGGCAGCGTTCGGGAAGCTACGTAATATCTTCTCGTCCCAAATACCGCAGTGTCTCAAGTCGAAAGTCTTCGACCAGTGTGTGTTGCCAGTGATGACTTACGGAACAGAGACGTGGTCGCTAACTATGGGCCTTATCAGGCGGCTCAAGGTCACCCAAAGAGCAATGGAAAGGGCTATGCTTGGAGTTTCCCTGCGAGATCGAATCAGAAATGATGAGATCCGCAGGCGAACCAAAGTCACCGACATAGCCCTAAGAATTGCCAAGCTGAAGTGGCAGTAGGCAGGGCACATAGCTCGTAGAGCCGACGGCCGTTGGGGCAGAAAGGTTCTCGAGTGGCGACCACGAACCGGAAGACGCAGCGTGGGCAGGCCCCCTACAAGATGGACCGATGATCTTGTGCGGGTCGCTGGAAAACGCTGGATGCGGATAGCGCAAGACCGGCAATTGTGGAGATCTTTGAGGGAGGCCTTTGTCCAGCAGTGGACGTCTTTCGGCTGATATGATGATGATGAGTGGTAAACGACTCTGGCTGCTAAGCCAGAGGTTGTGGGTGTCATCATCACCCAGGACTAATCTTTGCTTGATGACCATGAATATTTGTTCTGTGTCAGGGTTTTTTTTTTATTTTTAGAAATATACTAGCTGTAAAATTTATAAATTATCACAGCTCTTCCCCCGTGATAGCGTGATAATATGTAGCCTATATGTTGACCGACCTCTTAGTAAGATTCCTGCAAAATTAGAAAGTAAATCCATTCAGCATTTTTGAGTTTAGTTCGGATATACATACAGACAAAGAGACAAAAATTCTAAAAACTATATTTTTGGCTTCGATATCGATTGTAGATCACTAAAAATATTCAATATACAGTTTTGACTTTCCTACGATTTGATTATATGTATAGATAAGTATGTTTATCAGTTGTCTAGTTTGCTAGAGACTAAGCTAGGTAGGATCAGTTGACGGTATGTTATGGGACAACTAACATAGCGTCAACTGATCCTAACCTAATCCTACCTAGCTTAGTCTCTAGCTTGGACTATAGCAAACTAGACAACTGATAAACATTTATATTTTATATTTATTTATTCTTTAAGATTGTTAAAAGAAATAGTCATCCATAAAAAATCTGAAGAAAGAATAAGAAAATACGTTACTTAATCGGTAAGCAAAGAACGTTCAAATTTTACCGTTTTTCTTGGATTAAACGCAAAAGCTATCTTCATTGCATTATAAATAAGTATCTTTCTCCTAGAATCTCTTAATTTCATGTGCAGAATAACAATATATAGATATAAGAAAAGGAATCTTATTTGTGTGACTGGATAGAGACAAAAAGATCACGAAACGTTAAAAGAGCTAGATGTTTACTTTACATTACATAGATAGGTTGAGGTTTCTTTGGTAACCTAATTTGAAAAACGGATGAAGTTATCAATTCGTCTGTAAAATATTATTTTTGATTTTTTAATATAATAATACATATGTTCCGCGATCTTTCCGTTGTTTTGAAACATATTTCGATATTTATTTTTTACTCAACTTTTCGAAATGATTCCTTTACATAAAAACTGGATTTAAGTAAACTTAATTTAATCATTATTTTTTAGCATTCATTTATTAATGTTTGTTATTTACTGCTACCCGCAAGAGTTGGAATTTTGTGCCCTTCTACTTTACTTACTTAGGTCAATGGATATGTGTTTATTTTAACGGCATCTATATTAGTGGGTATTTATAGTAACGAGCTGTTAAGTATATATTTTAGTATAAGATTTTTACTATTATTAATAACTATAATATGCATCCTCTTTTACCTTGCATTGCACTTACTAAAGAAACTATTTTATTAGGTGTTAAGTACTATATAACAGAAGAAAGGTCGTAGTTGCTATGTACGAATATCTAACAATTCGATGCGAAAGTAAACCAACTTGTTTTTAATGATGACGTCAGTCAACGGTACTGACGTCATCATTAAAAACACTTACAATTTACAATTGAAGTGAAATACGTATGATTTATTTTGTATTTCATTATTCGCTTGTACTTACTTTTATTAATAACATACCTACGTAACGGAACCCGCGTGTTACATAACACTACGACGCTTCATCGCCGTAGCAAAAATACGTGAACCTAAACCCAGCACGCTTGGAAGTTTGATCTTACAATACACACACTAGGAACACATAGCTTGAAGAATCTGTTTATATGCGCTCCCCACTAAATTTCAGCTACAGCAGTAATTCTATTCGGAGACTAGCTAAATACGTAGGACATGTTGTAAGGAACTTGCTGTGTGGTGATGGCATAGAATATTATCACCCCATCACTTCTATTGGGGGGCGTAGAAATCGACCTACCAGAAAACGGGCTGCAACGTTTTTCTGTGAACTATGACCATCAAACTGCAATCGCCAACCCGTCTGCCAAGCGTGGCGATTATGGCATACCCCTCATTCTTTGGGGAGGCTTCTGTATTCTGTCTGAATAAGTATGTGTTCAAATATCTTATCTATTCATTAACTGTCATGGCCCGACTGAAGATTTGAACCCAAGGCCATATTATCTTTATGTACTTAAGCATGAACATTGATTGCCAAGACCCTGATTGCAAAACCTTTAAACCACAGAGACATTCTATTCTCAACCGATCAATACCACTGTTCTTTTCACAGATCACTTAGCAAAAGGCATTTCCTCCAATTCCATCGTCAACATCCGGGGGAAGAGTTGAAACGGAATAAATTGCTGCTCCCGCATTTTGGTATACGCGGCTGATCACGTTTTAATTTATCATTCGGATTCGCATTTACAGTTAGCCGCACATATACTTTAATATCCGGTAGAATTACCAATGAAAAAATTACCTTATTCCTAGTACATAACGTCGAAAATAGAGTACTATAATAAAACAATCAGTAAAGTTCATGTGCGCTCTTGTACAAACATCCTCATCCGAGTAAATTACAATTACTGAGACACGCATGTGGAGACAAAACCTTCGGAAAATAAGTCATGACTTCTTTATTACCAAATTTAATTAAGCACCCTAAAATTTGAACGCCTTTTACACCACTTTTAATCTGTTAGTAGACTATTTCATTGGTGTGATTTAATAAGGCTATAATATTATTTTAAGATGCTTAAAGACTAAATAAGATAAGTAATTTAAGAACCCATAAAAATCTAATCTCAATTTATCATTAAAGTTTAATTATACACCGTTATTAAATAGCTTCTACGCATTAATCTGAACAACCTGTAGATTTTCAGATAGCAATAGCTAATCCTACAAGTTTTCATGTAGAAAGAACCAATTTTAAACACTTTCCGTAAACTGATGTGCAATCACTTGTTAGCACTAATGTATAACTGCCATTTTCCTATACAAACGTATTTTTTTGACTTTCAAATAGATGTTTAGGTGGATAAACCCCTGTTTGTGGATAAAGATAAAGATAAAAATCATTTATTTACATGAAACATGGTTTACAAATTATAGGTGTTGTAATCATAGTAAGGTTTCACATGCTTCGCCATTTATATGGCATGTTAATTTTTACAAGTAAGTAGACAACTAAACTAAACAATAAACTAACGATCAAATATTCAATTACAAAATTAATGGATTTCTATTATAATGGAAGTAATTATCTGCCAAAAATCAATAGAACTTGTTAAGTAACTTATTATGTAGGCTTGTAAGCAAGTTTATGTATATATTTATTTAATACTAATAGTACTCTTTATTGTTTTATCATCTCATCCCTTATTTTGTCAGATATATCTATTTCTGTGTGCAATAAACACACCACACTCCAAAATGTCGTAAATAAATTCCTGAAAACAAATCTTGCGACAGACACGGAAATATAATAAAACGAATAGGCATAATCTATTTTCTAGTCGTTTGATTAGGTACTTAAAAGCAATTTCTATTAAAATTGTAAAATTTTATGGAAGAGAAAAAAGGAGAAAAAATAAATAGTAGAAAAGATAGTAGACAGGTAGATTAAGAAAAGTCTAAATAGCAATTTAACAAATAATTTAATTATAGAAGAAGAAAATATAAAACTTGGCTTAACACGCTGCTGCGTGTCTAGATGTTAAAGTTAGGTAGTAGGGTCGCAGGTCTATCACTAGATTTCGGGTACGATCTGACAATTTAGAATACCACTCCCCTGGTAGTGATGTCCGGCGCTCTCTGCAGAGATGGTAGATCTCATGTAGCTCCGGAACTATCGAGGAAATCGAGTCATTTTGGCATTGATTTTCACACTATATGTCTGTGGAGAGACACGTTCTGTGACATATTAGCTATTTTTACTTCCTTGTTCGTTAAACAGTAGGGTACTCAAGTGAATAAAGTGATGTTTTGGGAATGTGCTTTGCTGCTAGGATGGCAGACATAAAATTAGATTATGATTAATTATGCTTAAAAAATCTCACACATAAAAATGGCCGTGTTACAACCATGCACAAAAGATGCCAATTCAGTGTATGCACTGGCACTCGGAAAATCTTTCTCGTTAGCTACGCAATAAAAATGTATGCCAATGTTAAAGTGTATCCACACGAAATATCGTCCATATTATCTTGGCAAACTGTCCAGATGATTTTTTTTCAATATCACAGCGGTCTAAAACAAAACAAACAAAATGTGTTAAAAGTAAGTATTTAAATTTATCCTTCATAATATAGCTTATGTATCCTAATAACACTTGGGCTACAATTTATAAAGCTTAACGCGGATAAAACCGCCGAGCACAGCCAGTCCAAAATATAATTTTAATATCAAATAACAGAACTTATGAATCTGTTGACAATAGAACACTAAAGAGAATCCAATGAAAATGGAACAAAGGCTAGCAAGATGAAAATCTCTCCACAAGTATATTTTAATACAAATTTAATACTTATAAATCCGTGGGTTGAAATGAAAACAAACATTGATTATGAAGGTATAATTGAGTTTTGGTCGCGTATCAATATTCAAAGCTTATAAAATAAATTGGGATAAACCAAAAATAATATGAACCGGGTAAGAATTGGTAGTAGAAAAACATTTACCCTCCTTTCAAATTATTAATACATCAAAATCTTAACAATAATTAAATTAAGAGATATAACTTCAACAAGAAATAACATTTTCATGAAAGAGAAAACAATTGTTCATGATAAAAAAAACTTAGAAACGTCCTCACAAAAGTAAGGGACCAGGGTTGGCACACTTGGGTGGTGCCGCGTATATTGTTAGAATCATAAGTGTTCCTTAGCCAATGCCCGCAAAGGTGACTATTAATAGGCATACGTCCGTCTAGAGATGGTGGACCGCAAAATTTGATGAATTTTAGAACGACTTTTTTTTGAGTTACTTTCTGTAGCATCTTTGGTATGGAGAGTTGCCAAGTGCAAGGTACAGATTTCTTATGTGTTTTACTATATTAGTATCGCAGTCGTAGATGAACTAAGATTTGAACAGAAATACAAATTCAGTCCACATAAGATTATGCAGATAGCAAAACTTTAAAATTTAAGTGTGTTTATTTTTGGTAAGAATAGTGATCCATACAGTTATATATATATATATGTATGGTTCACTATTCTTACCAAAAATAAACACAAGAATATAGATGTAATTGTAATTCAACCCCATATTAGAGACTAACTCTGAGTTAATTAAGATTAGAGAAACAGCGAGTTAGTTGGCTCGGTGTTATTTTTCATTGGCGCAACAGAACGTTGAGTTAATATTTTAACGAATTAACCTGAAGTTACTTTACCCCGAATTACTTTATTTTAGCGTAGCTTTTGGTGCAAGTGGGCCTACCACTAGTGTACAAGTGCAGTGCTACACTAGTGCACAGTGATACAAGTAAAATCTGCTATTTCAGGAATTTGTATTTATCTGCTTGTTTGTTTCTTCATCATAAGTAAAAGTAAAATTACAATTAAACGTATGAACGTGAGTTAAAATCTGCTGGTATTTTTTTCTGAACATATACAGTTAGGCACATAAACTGTTTAAACGTTTAGAAAGTAATTTTATTTTTACACAACTTTTACTGTTACCCGGACTAAAGAGGAATGCGTAATTTATTAGCAAGAAAGAATATAAACTAAAGTAACCCACTCCAGAACATACCTTTTTTGGGACTCAAACCTTCGCTCACAGCGGTTACTTCCCTAAAAGTGCACGAGAGACCCCAGAAACTTATAAGTTTCTGGGGTCTCATTAATTATAAGTGAGAATTCTTTTGGTAATTCAGGCAAACCATCAAAGTAACCTGTATTTATTTATAAACTTGCTTCAAGATTCCCTAAATATTATAGATATGAAGATTCTATACGTGAAATATCAGGAAATATAAATCTCAAAGGCAACCGCAATAAAAAGTTATACCTTCTTAATAAAAAATATCTGTCCTCTCTAATACAGAGAATATAAATTCACAAGATGTTTCAATGAGAATATTGTTCAAGGCACGATCGGAGGAAATCTCGATTCAAGTGGAGTTCGCTTTACGTAAAAATAAAATCGAATAAACAGCTTATGAAATATTTATAGTGCGGTTGCTTCAGGCTTTTGTTCGAAATTTTCGTCACTTTGAGTTTATTTAACTTTTGTATAACTTTGATTGTATTGTATTATAAATGTTCGAATTGTGAAACATTTTGTTCTCTGTAATCTGTTTGATACGGACCAATGTCCTTTGAGTTTGAAATTAACAATTTGAAAGTTGTTGATGTTAATTCTCAGAGGGATTCAGTTTTGTGTACCTTAGTACCTCACAGTTCCATTAATATGTACATTAAGTGCTATAAAGTCCATTAACAAGTTAAAAATCATATTCTCATTCAACAGTGAATATTTATGTTCTGAGGGAATATAATAGAAACAAAAGACTATCATATGCTTTTATTCAGTTTGAACACTAGATTCTGTAACACTCGCAACAGTGAAGGTTTTCCATCAAGGATCTAGGGGGAGATCCTCAAAATGACAACAACACTTTTAAACTTCCTTTTTTTTTATTTTGTAATAATCTTTCTCAATCTTTCGCAATACGTTACCATTCTTTAGCACATCACTTTTTCAACTGCTGAACATTTTCAAACTTCATCATGATCATCTTGTCCCCACTAATATGCTAGTGGGTATGGTTTCCGCATTTAGTCCCGATGTGGACCATTGTACGTGAGCCATGGCAGCCTTCATTCCATCTAGCCCACCTCCCCCCTCCAGAAGCATATCAGTGTCCTAAACTTCTCAGGGCATTCGTAAGAGTTCCTGGTGATCCTAGGGTTTCCTTTCGGATTTTTGTGATGAATGTGCACTCGAGTAGTACGTGCGCGACCGTTTCCTCAGCGTCCATGCCCGCTCTGCACAGAGGGCTGTCAGTTGTGCCGATAATGTGGAAGTGTTTATTTAGTGAGCAGTGTCCGGTGAATGTCCCCACCACGACGCGCAGCCTTTTCCATTATCAAACTTTAAATTATACTTTTTTATTAATATAACACATTCTTATTTCAAAACGTATGGCCAGTTATTTTAAAAGAATGAACAATCTTATCTAGCTTCTAACTCACAAAAGAGGTTTTATAGGAGGGCGATATATACATATCCAGGAGAGATGTCAAATAAATGAGTAGTTCCGACAAATGATAGAACTCCAGACTAAAGATAATGACATAGTACACGTGGAATAGCTACACAATAATAAAACATACAAATACTAAATCCAAACATGCCAAAGTAGGCAAACAATACAATACGAAGATGAAGGCTAGGTTAACAAAGGCATTAATGAAGTTGTAAACAATTCAATTAACGCAAACGTGTATAGTGGGCCAAACCACGTGTCCGTAGAATAGAATCAAATCTGTTTGTGGTTCATATTCCGTCGGAATATAATTCAAACCTTCAGTTTGGGGGAATCACAGAAAGCCACGTAGCAACAGATGATATGTCTGCTCAAAATAATGACATACCAATCAACTGGTACCAATATAAATAAATAATATGGACAACTAACACACTGCCATCTGATCCCAAACAAGGCCAAGCCTGTACTATCGCAACTGATAAACATACTTATATATTTCCTAAATACATACATATTATATATAATGACTTACGGAACAGAGACGAGGTCGCTCACTATGGGGCGTATCAGACGGCTCAAGGTCACCCAAATATCAATGGAAGGGGCTATGCTTGAAGTTTCCTGCAAGATCGAATCAGAAATGCTGAGATCCGCAGGTGAACCAAAGCAACCGACATAGCCCGAAAATTGGCACTGGGCAGGACACATAGCTCGTAAAGCTGACGGCTGTTGGGGCAGAAAGGTTCTCGAGTGCCGATCACGAACAGAAAAACGCAACGTGGGCAGGCTATAGGGGTATAAGATGGACTGATGATCTTGTGAGCGTCGCTAGAATTCGCTGGTTGCAGATAGCGCAAGACCGGCAATTGTGGAGATCTTTAGGGGAGGCCTCTATCCAGCAGTGGGCGTCTTTCAGCTGATATGATGATGATGACATATTATAACTTACACCCAGTTCATCACACAATGATTTGTTCCGGGTGAGAAAAGAACCCATGACCTTTGGCGTAGCAGTCAGGGTCACTAACCACTAGACCAAGAAGCCAGACAATCTTATTTCTATGTATAGACATAAATATTTACACATGTGTACAACATAGAAACGTTTTAATATCAAAATGGGATAACAGACTTTAGGACTTGTGAACGTGTCTGTCCCTTAATATCTATATTCTTAATATCTATAGTAAAGGTTTGGTCTAATTATCTCTAGTGTTTGACGGACCAGATTAGTTTGTAACACCTGGGCGTTACGCACGCAACTTTTAGGTGAATCGAAACCTATCTTCACAATGATTACTTGAATATTATACACGAACAAAATTTCAATCGTCAAGTAGATGTTATTACACCCAATGGGCTTATTCTAGACGTATAATGAACAATTTCGTAGTATTACTAATTAATTAACAACGCATTAAGTCTACCAATTCATCTGGATTAAAACAAAATATTGAATATAGTTGTCAATTATTTATTTCTTCGTATGTTAATTTATCTGTCAACTCCTAAATAATTATTAAGGCTGTTTAAATATTCCTGCCGACTTAAAAAAATAGTTAAAACATGTCGAAATCTACAGACGAACCAAATGGCAGTGGGCGGGGCATATAGCTCGTAGAACCGACGGCTAGGGCTTCTCGAGTATCTGCCACTAACTGGAAGACACATCATGAGCAAGTTGCCTTGACGATTAGACAAGAATAGCGGGATGCCGCTAGATGAGGGCAGCGCAAGACTGGCAGTTGTGGAGATCTTTGTAGGAGATCTTTGTTCTGTAGTAAAGGTCTTTTGGCTGGTATTATTAAGATTTATCATGAAAACTAACTTATCAGTTTCTAGTAACAAACACAACAAGCCAGCCCGGGTGTTGACATATAATATGAATGGCAAAAGGTAAAGGAAGATAATGTTTGAGGAATAATAAAATAAATAAAGTAAGATTGATGATGTCTTCCCGGCCGAGTTTCGGCCACGGCGGCCATTCTCAATGGTCACAGTTTTTATTTTGTGTCTAATAAAACTTTTTTCTTTCTTTTCTTTCTCTTTCTAGATAAGCCACAAACACAGGAGCACTTTCTATTCCATCACTCCCATGATCCGATGGGACGACTAACGACAGGACCGGAAAGAGTTCAGGTACAGGACCGACGGATTAACGTGCTCTCCGAGGCACGGGGGTAATAATGCAACTTCCAGACTTCGGGCTGATACTGATAAATTTCTTTTTACGGAAAAATCCCAAAATCACTTATTGGTCGACCCGGGATTTGAACCCACGACCTCATTTTCTGCGGCTAAACACGCTACCGCTAGACCAACGAGGCAGTCAAAAGTAAGATTAAATACACTCTAATCCTGTTCAAAGCTAAATTATAGATGGTGCGCTTGCGTGCACCAAAAAGTAACATGATTAAGACATTTTTAATGCACTTAATTTGAACTGTTATCTACCTAATATGTGATTTAATTAAGCTAGATTTCCTTACCCTTAAATAATTTAATGTTTAAAAACATAAAAGGTGCTTTTAACGTGATTTAAATTACGATAATCATGACTTTCTTCCATATTAACTATAGTGATTTAATTGCTAAAGAAAATATGTTGATACTGTTCGATCATTAGTATTCTGGTGGTTACCGGAAAACACACTAATAGTAATTATATTATGTAAAAAATACTACTGTATCAAAATTATCGCCATCAAACTTGTGGTGTTTGACACTTCATTAGACATTACTTATCATACATCGAACACAACGATTCTCTTATGCATCCGTAACCGCTCTAAGCCAAAGTTACAGCCTGAATAGGGGTGCCTTTTGCTACGGGTTATTTACATTGTAGATTTATACGCTGGATGGCTTGATACCCAACTCGCCTGTATTGTCTGGTGAAGCAAGAAAGGCATACTAGAGTAACTATAAACGTTATGTTAAAAAAGAAACACTTATAAAATGTTTTTAAGCTGATAACTGTATTTTTGAAACTAAGAAAATAACAAAAAAAGTCAATCTACAATTAATTTACAAAGTACCCACCAACAATTTAAATTCTTACGCCAACAGTTTTGTTTCTCTTTTGCGCAATATTTGCTAACGGTCCAAAGCTCTGACTACAATTGTTTAAATGAACTCTTCTGAACTGAACTGTGCGCGAAGATAACGCTTAACTGCAGTGCTATAAACACACACGCCTTTTCCCGGGGCTTAATACGTTTTAATTCACAGTTATTTAAAAGTGCTTAACTTTTTTTCTTAGATAATAATAATAATTATTTCCTCCAGGCCAAATTTTGACCACGACGGCGGGTCTCAATGTAGACTAGCCAACTACGCAGGACATATTATAGTGTACAAGTGTGTGAGCAAACACAGGAGCACTTTCTATTTCATCACATTCATGATCAGATGATATTTATAGCGACACGACCCGAAAAAGGTCAGGTACAGGACCGACGGCGACGGCTTTACGTGCTCTCCGAGGCACGGGGATGTAATACCGCCAACTCCCAGACTTCAGGCTGTAGTTTTTCTAAGATAGCGACTTTATAACGTAATTACATTTGTATATCACATGTAAAGGAAACTTTAAAAACATCTAATTCACTGTTTCTTGTCAGTGTGGGTATTCTTGTTTACCCAAAATAACAACAAATTTAAATGGATTACAAAAATATTTGTCCTCTGCGGAGATCGAATCCAATACAAGACAGTGCCGACGCAGTAACGTGGTGGATTCTTTAACTATGACGCCATACGTGCTGTTGTACTGGAGACCAGAACAACAAAGTTTATGATGTTTCTAACTCTATTTTCACTGTTTTACAGCTTTACATCATTATCATATCAGCCAAAAGACGTCCAAGTGATGACTTATAGAAAAAAGACGTGATCGCTAACTATGGGCCTCATCAGAGAGTTCAAGGTCTCCCATAGAGCAATGGAGAGGGCTTTGCTCGGAGTGTCTCTGCGCGATCTTATCAAAAACTCCGAAATCCGCAGGCGAACCAAAGTAGCCATAGCCCAGAGAATTGGCAAACTGAAGTAGCAGTGGCTTGTGGAACCGACGGCCGATGGGCAGAAAGGTTCTTGAGTGGAGACCACGAACCGGAAGATGCAGCGTGGGCAGACCCAGGTAGCGAGGGGGGGCAGGTCTTTGTCCAGCTTTATATATTCATAAAATATTTAATATCAGTTAAGCCACACAAGATAGTTCAGAAGCCGAACGCATCAAGTCGCGTCCCGTTTCGCAGACATGAGTAACCTGTTACAGTTTTTCACTATGTTAATCATAATATTGTTGTCATATTTTCCAGGAAGCCTGAACAAAATATGCAAATGGCCTTATTCCTGACTAAGTGGTTTAATTTCTAAGCATATCCGTACTTCGGAGGGCATGTTAAACTGTCTGTCCCGGCTGTAGCCATTGGGCAACAGCCATATCGCCTTCTTGGCGGTTTGAAGAACTCTGACACTTGGGTAACCACTGCCCATACGATAAGTAAGTATCATCAAAAAATGAATTCCTATAAATCAAAACAAAGAACTCTCTTTTGCCTTTGTTTTAAAAAAGAACTACGCCCATATAAAGAGACCGTATTTTGAGCGTTATTTCCAAGTGCCGATTTTCTCAGCTTTAGGCAGCGTTGTCGGTATTCGTCGGAGATATCAATTAAAGCGCTAAGCGTACACCCGTATAACTTCTTATCTTTCGGCACCCAGTTTGAGCACAAAGAACTTTTCATTATATATTTTATACTTGGATGCTTTACCACTCCTTAGAGAGTAAATAATATCTCCTAATAATTATTATCGCAAAATATCATATTTATAGATACTAAGAATAAATTTGACTGTTAGTATAATCTATGTCACAGTTTTAATATTAAAGGAGAACGGAGGCTTTAAGATAACTAATAAGTAATCTAAACGAAATGATAAAACAACATAGCCGGGTAGACGAACATACATCGAATGATGGATTGGCGTGCTCTCCGAGCAACGGGATGGTAATTCCGCCAGATTAATAAACGAGTGCTGTGTGTGTCTTGCCTCTTTTATCCCAACCGAACAATTAAATCCGAAACCTAATAATATTCCCGTTGGGATCACAAGTCTATCATATGAGAACTATATTTTCTATGTGACACTTATTTAGTTCTTAGTAGGCTAGCTTTTGTAATTGTATTTTGAATTCATATAAGTATTTTGGCATTCCAAATAATTAAAATCATTTATATAATTTTTAATTTAATAAAATAATCAGTGCAATAATAGACTATATGATGCTTGGTTATGGTTACTAATTATTTGTATACTGGTTATTTTAATCATTAAAAGTCGACAGTTGAAAATTTAATAATAGTTTTTATTATTTTCAATGATTTTTATTCAAAAACATGTATAATTTTAGAAGATAAAACTATTTTCATTGTACCCATAATAATTGATCAACATTTTAAATGTATAAACCAGTTAGCTAATACAAAAAAAAATGTCCAGTAACGGCTTATAAAAAATAAATTAGTTAGAAAAAAATATGAGAAAATCAAGTACGGCTAGAAATATCCGGTAAAAATTTTCAGCTTATACTCAAACCAAGTAAAATACTTACAAAATATAAGACTTCATTTCATTACTAAGTCGCGACCACCTCAAAATATTTCAATATTATTAATAAAAAAACAAAGTTGCTAAAGAGCAAGAAATATTTGTTATATCAAATTTATATTAAAAAGAAACTTATTAGTTGAAAAATTGAGGTTTAAAAATATTTTAAGTGTATTTTATTAAATTTCTCTTAAGAGGTTATAATTACTTTTGAATTACTTTCAGCTACTTTGAAAGCATAATAAATGGTTTCAATACTAATGAAAATGATGAGAAATTATTAGTCACATTGTGTGTGTGTATGTTCATTATTATTTTGTATACATTTTTTTTTATTATTATTATTATTTACAAGGAATATACATTACAATCACTATCTTAATGGCATCCAAAAAACCACTAAGGCTTAAACCGGTGCCATAATGAGTCTCATAAATCTAATTTACTCACTAACTACAAATTATACACAAATAATACATGATAAAGTTCGCAAAAGATTAAGAAGAAAAATTAAGA
Organism: Pseudoips prasinana; assembly: GCA_951640165.1. Taxonomy (NCBI): domain Eukaryota; kingdom Metazoa; phylum Arthropoda; class Insecta; order Lepidoptera; family Nolidae; genus Pseudoips; species Pseudoips prasinana. Next base: position 17,272,000 of record OX621239.1, read on the forward strand.
TCATCTTTCGATGGAAGCCAGAAAATATTTCTTTAGTTTACTTTTAATATTTGTAATTGTTAAATGACCACAAATATCTGAGGGCAAGCTGTTAATGAGTCGTGGGACAACGAAACCGGTTGTGCGCTCACCGTAGATGTTATTGGCGCGCTGTGTATGAAGCCGGCGCGTAGAAATAGCCCGGGTGCGTACAGGATGTTCGATTAAGTTTTGTAAAGACTCATAAAAAAATTGATCTTTTAATAATAAAAAATTAACTTTGGTGTGTGCTGGTAGAACTTTGCAATGTTTGAATAGATTGTTTTCGTTGTTGGAATATTGTTGTTTTATTTTGGGTGAGACTATTTTTTTTAGTATTCTTACTTGGAGTTTATATATTTCATCTAGGTAAGATCTATAGGTACGGCCATAGCTAGTAAGTCCATACTCTATATATGATTCCGCCAATGCATAATAAAGCATAAGCTTCACTTTGAACGGTATTCGGTTCTGCAGTATTGCGATATTTGCTAGAAATTGCCGTAGTTTATCACAAACTCGTTCTATGTGATAGCTCCAATTGAACTTGTCATCTATAATTAAACCCAGATATGTTTGATTTTTACAATGTCTATAGATGGACAGTTACAGTTTATTTTACTGACAGAATGTAAACAGTCATGGTTATGGGCCACTAAGTTTTGTATGGGCAACTGTCTGACATACGGAGATTTAATTACCATTAATTTTGTTTTTTTTTGCGTTAAGTACAAGTCCTGCGTCATGACACCATGCTGTTAGGGCATCCAAATCTGCTTGTAACAGTTCTCGTGCAATTTGAGGAGTTCTATTTGCGATAATAAGGCATGTGTCATCCGCAAACTGATAGCAGGTGCTATTGGTGACGCAGTTGCTCATGTCGTTGACATAGGCCAAAAAATGAAGGGGCCCTAATACTGAGCCCTGAGCTGTTCCTTCAGTTACAGATATGAGTTCACTAGACATGTTATCAATTTTTACAGTAAACTTTCGATTTTTTAAATAATCAGTGCACCAGGTCAGCAAGGGGCCATGGATCCCACAGTCATCTAATCTATCCACCAACTGATTATGCAGTAACGTATCAAATGCGTGGGAAAAGTCTATAAAGAGAGCAAGGACATGCGTTTTTTCATTTAAATGTTTGTTGACTTCATCAGTAAAATTTGATAAAAGTGCTACGGTACTTTTACCAGCCTGAAAACCAAATTGATTGTGGTTAATAACGTCGTGCTTCCTATAAAATGCATGTATTTGCTCACATACATACTTTTCAACTTTTTTGTCTATAGAAGAAAGTAGTGTTATTGGACGATAATATAATTTGAGTATTCGCTTCTTTTGCCACTTTTATGGATTGGTCTGACACAACCTATTTTTAAATCATCCGGATATAGACCCGTTTTGACAGATAAATTAATGAAGTCCGCAATAGGATTGGATAAACTGTCACTTATTATTTTAATATCGGAAACCCTGATATTGTCTGAACCTGGGGCCTTTCTGGAATTGAGTTGTTTAATAATTTTATGAACACTGCTGCCTGAGGCTTTCTTAAACAATATACTAGAATCCTGTCGGTTACGTGTGGTTATGGAGTCCGTTAATCTAATATTACAGTTTGGAATTATGTCTTTTACTGCTTTGTTGCAGGTATGTGCAAAGTTGTCGGCAATGATTTTGGCTGAAACACCTTGCGCATCAAAAGCCTTAAGTATAGCCGCATCAATCGACAGTGGCATTCGTCCTAGCATTTGATTAATAATTTCATATACCTTTTTGACGTTTCTTAAATTATCATTGATATGTTGTATATAATACTTATTTTTTTTGTTCTCTAATATTTTATGAATTTTATTTCTTATTTTATTATATTCTAGTTTTTTTGTTGAATTATATAAATTGTTTTTCCACTCCAAAAATATTTTGTCTCGTTTATCACATAGTCTGAGAACATTGTGATCTATCCAAGGTAATCTGAACTTTTTTGAGTATTTACATGACCTTTCTAGCATATTTTCATTATTTGCCGACTTATTTGCGTTATCAAATGAATTATAAATAAAGTTTAAAATGTCGTGGGGAGAATTCATATTTCTTGTCTTAGACCATTCAACATTTTTAAGTTCCTCATAAAAAATGTGATAGTTTCTGATATTTTTGGTAACATCCTGTACGCGCCTAGGAACTCTGAGCGATTCGTCGACGCAAGTAAAGATAATGCCTCGGTGATCGGCCAGTACGACATCGAGCACCGCCGCGAACGGATGTAATGTAGGAAAACGTGCAAAAATGTGGTCAATACACGATTTAGTTATTAGATCCTTTTTAGTTTCGATTCGGGTGTATTCTGTTATTCCGCACATTAAACCGTGTTCGCTGAGTGCTCCCAAGTATGAATATTTGTATGATGAAATACCTCTCAGATCTATGTTTGTATCACCGATAAGAAGAAAGTTTTGTTTTAAGTTAAATTTAGTGATGTGATTGCCTAGCTCTCTGATAAATAGGTTTTTGTTTGTAGACGGGGGTCTATATAATGCACACACAACTACGTCACAATGTGAATCTAGTTTTAGGGTGCCTGTAATATTTTCAAATGTTTTTGTTTTTTGTTCCATTGGTGTAAACTTAATATGGTTTCGTATGTAAACAATAATTCCGCCGCCTTTCCTATTCGTTCGTAGTTGTGAGTACATTTTATAACCCGGTAAGTTGTATAAACTGACCATATTATCCGTGATACCTACTTCTGTTAAAACTATTAGGTCTAACGGAAAAGTACAATTATGAATGGTTTGTTCAAGTTTAGTAATATTTTTTATGAGCGATCTGATATTGAAATGTAAACATGATATAGATATACTAGTCTTTGGTGGTAACTGTTTACAGAAGTTATTGGTAGAATTACAATTAAATATTTCTTTTATTACAAAATCCATGATTAAATATAATTTTAATAAAATTAAAAGCCAGTTTAAATACTTTCTTAGGTGGCTTTAGAATTCTTATGTCCTTCTGGTTGTTTTTCGGTCGGAAATTTACATAGTTTTCAATTAAGTTGATATCATGCAATGTACTTATATAATAAATCTTACTATTACTGGACTTCCTTGTACACACTTTTCCATTCTTACACCATACGTATTGACAACACTTATTAAGTAACTGGGTTTTAGCGTTACATAATACAGTTTTTTTATACTTGGTTAAGGCCTCCCTTACGTAGACACGACCGTAAGCTTTTTCCTTAGAAACGTTTGGCATTAGTTGCCCTACGGTGAGGATATATTCCTTGCTAGCGTCTACCCATTGTTGCTGCAGGATCTTTGATTTCAATTCCACGAGGATAGATCCTGGTTTATCCTTACTTCCTGGTATTCTACTTACAGATTGTATTTCTTTATCTTCCACGTTCAGTTTTAAGGCCAAAGCATCTACAACTTTTTTTATATCATTTGATGGTATTTCAGGTAACCCAGCTATTTCCAGCGAAGTCGCAAGCGATTGTTGTTCATAGTCTTTGAATCCCTGCTCCAAGACATTAACTCGGAGCTCAAGGTTCTTGTTCTTATTTAGTAGGTCGTAGTTTTTGTTATCAAGATCTTTGATTTTAGTGTCCTGTTGTTTAATAGACTGCTCCATTGTAGTAAGTTGATCACTGAGATATCCCAGTGAGTTCTCGAGACTTCGGATTTCCTCTCGGAAGGTCTTTTTTACCTCTCTACTGATATCCTGCACCAGTTTTTTGGCGTCGGCCACTGCGGCCATCTCCGTTGATTCAGCCGCCTCATTTTCGTCTTCGTCATCGTCCTCTTCAGGTATTACAAAAGAAGTATGTCTAAGTAGATTAGGTTCACATTACGTTAGTAGTAACCTTTCACGCACAGTCATACTTCACACTCTCAAATTACGTTCATACAGTCCACTCATCTAAAAAATAAATTGTAAAAAAGGCAGTGTGCAATAAATACCCGTTGAGTAAAGACGTATTAAAAAGTTTTATTTCACCAAACAAGCCGATATAGACCTTATCGTCGTAGACATATGGTCCTTCGAGCCGGATTTATATATAAAAAATCTAGTGACCGCGTGCGCCGTCGACACGGCGAGAACAATAGCATTCCAGAAATTATCTTTGCTAAATCGTGCGAGTAAATAATACATCATTAGCAAAATAATCATTCAAATCTATATCAATATTGTTTGGATTTTGGAGTTTCAACGTCTACACATTTGTACACCATGGATGCGCTTCTGGCATATCAAAAGGAAGTGCTGGATAACCTGAAGAAGTCGGAGAAAAACTATAAAAAGACACCTAAAGATCGGTTGAAGAAACCTTACTTAGAAACCAGATTAGACAATTTGGAGCAGCTGTGGATAACGTTTAAAGATGGACACAAGTCTCTCATAGGCAAGGTCACCGTGAAGGACAAACAGGACACATACTTCACTGGGGATATGTATGAGGAGTTTGAGGAATTATATGTATCATACAAAACTTTATTGAAAGAAGCCCTGCAGCCCTATCTCGCGTCATCGAGTGGAACTTCGTCCGTAACACCGAAAATAAGTGCTGAACAAACAGTCAGTGAGTGCGAGGTTAAATTACCACGCGTGCAGTTACCTACGTTTAGTGGTAAATACGTTGAATGGCAGTCGTTTTATGATATGTTTAATTCGCTTGTGCATACTAATAAGAATTTGTCTCCAGTGCAAAAATTGCATTATCTTAAAAGTAACCTGTCAGGTTAGCCGGAAACTTTGTTACGTAATTTTTCTATAACTAATGGGAATTATGACGAGGCTTGGAAACAGTTACTTAAACGTTATGATAATAAGCAGTATAATTGATTATGAGATTATTGTTTACACAAAAACCGGTTACTAGCGAATCTCCTAGTGCCATTAAGCATTTATTAGATACAACTTGTTTACAATCTTTGCGTAATATGGATATTAGTCCTGAGTCAATTAACGATGCGTTTGTTATTTATTTAGTGGTTTCTAAATTAGATCCTGAATCCATTAAGCAGTGGGAATATCAGTTGGGTGTACTTAGTAAAGATTTACCGACATGGACACAATTATCTGAGTTTTTGGAATCGAAATTTAGGTCGTTGGAGATGATAGACTCGAATAAGGTACGTAATAATACCAACACAAAGTCGAAGTCTTTTCATGGGTCCATAGAAAGTAAAAAGAATAATTCTAGTATACCTAAATGTTCTAAGTGTAAAGGTGAACACTATTTATACAATTGCAAGGAATTTTGTCAACTTAGTGCCAAGGAAAGGCAAGATTATGTTAAAAATAATAACTTGTGTTTTAATTGTTTCTCTCCATCTCATCCAGTTTTTAAATGTCGTAATTCAGCGAGTTGCAAGCGATGTGGCAGGAGGCACCATTCATTATTACATTTGGAAAAGGAGGTGAGCAGCGAATCAACGAGTGAGGACGTTTTGGTGCAGAGTGAGTCGGACAAATCCGTGAGTACATCTATTTCAACTAACTTTTCGAGTAGAGGTTTAGAACCGAGTCAAGTTTGCATAATCAAGGCAAAAATATTTATCCAAAAACTGTGGAGGTCGAAGCTTGATTGAGATGATGTACTGACTGCAGATTTAACGAGTGAATGGTTACAGTTTAGAGAAAGTTTGATATATTTACATAAGATAAACATACCACGATGGTATTGTTTTAGTCCAGGGTCAAAGGTTGAGTTGCATGCATTTGCTGATGCTTCAAAGGTAGCGTATGGTGCTGCTGTATACATTCGTGTTATTAATAATAACAACGAAACATTTGTGAGTTTGGTATCAGCAAAAAGCAAAGTTGCTCCTATTGAGAAGGAGATATCAATTCCTAGACTAGAACTATGCGGTGCAGCTCTAGCAGCAAAATTATTATTTGAGGTTTCACAAATAATGAACATTTCGAAAGAGAACTTGTTTGCGTGGTCCGACTCAACAATAGTTCTAGCCTGGCTGAGAGGAGGGTCTAGCCGCTGGACTACTTTTGTGAGCAATCGTGTGTCAGAAATTCTAAATATTTTAGACTACAGACAATGGAAACATATTACAACTGATTCGAATCCAGCTGACTGTGTTTCGAGAGGCATCGCTACACAAGATTTACTTGAACATTCATTATGGTGGTCAGGACCTTCTTGGCTTTCACAAGGAAGTACAGAGTTTGATAACGCTGATATTATCGAGGACACCCATGAAGAAGAAAAACACACATCTTTAACTGCTTTACCTGTATTGGAAAATAAATTCATCTGGACTATGTTTTCATCACTTGCCAAAACCTTAAAAGCTATTTCGTATTGGAGAAGAGTTTTACAGAATTTAAGATTACCAAAGGAAAAACGAAAATTATATGCGAATAATATTATACCGGCAGAGAAAGATAGGAGTTTAATTATATGCATCACACAGGTTCAAAGAGAGAATTTTAGTGAAGACATAAAACAGTTAAAGTTGCAGAATTCAGTCCCCAAAAAAGGTAAGCTTCGCACTCTTTATCCCTTTTTTGATGAAAATGGGATACTAAGAGTTGGCGGTCGTATTGATGAGTCAGAAGTAACTTATGATACGAAACATCCCATAGTTATGCCTGCTAAGAGCCATCTTACCAGTCTTATAGTTAGTGATGCTCATCTCAAAACCTTTCACGGTGGACCACAAGCTATGTTGTGCTATTTAAAAACGAAATATTGGATATTACGAGCAAAAGAGATAGTTAAAAGTGACTACAGATCCTGTGTAAAATGTTTAAGATATTCTAGGTCTAAAAGCACCCAACTGATGGGTCAAATCGCAGATGTTAGGTTGAAACCAACCAGACCTTTTAAATCATCTGGTTGTGACTATATGGGGCCTATTAGCGTGAGATTTTCACCCGGTAGAGGGTCGAAATCCTATAAAGGATATGTTTATTTATTTATTTGTATGGTTACGCGAGCGATTCATTTAGAGGTAGTAACAGATCTGTCATCCAAGGCATTCATTGCAGCGTTTAAGCGTTTCACAGCACGAAGAGGTCACTGTCAAGATTTATATAGCGACAACGGCACTAATTTTGTTGGTGCCAACAGACTGCTTCGTGAGATGTTCGATCGAGCTAAGTCAACTGTGCCACGTGAAATTGAAGAGTTATTGAGCTTAGAGCACACAACATGGCACTTCATACCTCCACATTCTCCTAATTTTGGTGGTCTGTGGGAGGCTGGAGTTCGCAGCGTTAAAACACATTTATTTAAGGTGATCGGAGATAGCACACTCACATATGAGGAGTTATCTACTGTTTTAGCACAGGTCGAAGCCTGTCTTAATTCTCGACCAATCACAGCAATGAGTGATGATCTTACGAACCTCAAGCTCTATCACCGGGACATTTCCTCATAGGTGAACCGTTGATAAGTATTCCCGATGAAGATAATTCTAATCATAACATTGTAGGTTTGGATAGATGGCGATTAACACAAAAAATAGTAAATAACTTTTGGAAACGTTGGTATAGGGAGTACTTGGTTAATCTTAATCAGCGATATAAATGGAACACTAAAAAATCTGAACCCGAAGTTGGTGATGTTGTAATTTTAAGAGATGATAATATCCCACCTGCTAAATGGATTTTAGGGAAAATAACAAAAAAATATTTAGGGCCAGACAATATTGCACGAGTTGTATCTGTTAAATGTAAGAATGGCGAATTTAAACGTCCCATTAGTAAATTATGTTTATTACCTAAGTGAATTTTATTGTTTACTCACTATTGTAATGTTAACTTAACTATGATGTTACAATAATAGATATCAATGTACCTTGTACCTTCTTACCAATTATCAAGAACCGTAAATGTAAAATACCTAAAATATACAAAATGTATCAAAACTTTTATACTGCAAATGTTATGTCTTCTTTGTTACATTTCTATGCAAGGTTTTGTTTGCTAAATCATTAGCATTTTGTCGCTTAAATGTTGTCTTTTGTATCACGGTGGGCGGAGCTCACTCATCCTTGTAAAAACGTTAACATATTAAAATTTCAAAGACATATATTTTATATGCATGTTATTTTTAAGTATAGCATTTAAGTACATACCAGTATTACTAATAGGTACACATACAAAGATTGTTAGACATAAGTAGGTACTCACAATGTACACTTTAATGTGTTCTGGATCCTTAATTTATGTTCTCAGGCTTTTTTACCCGACTGCGGGACGCAAAGGGTAATGTGTTTATCAGGCTATGTATGTATGTATGTATGTTCCTTTGAAGCACTATACAGACCAAACGCCTGGACCGATTTTAATTATTCGCACGTCAATCGATTCCTTTCAGTCCGGAAAGTGTCACTAAAGACATGACGTTAGTGAAAATTCAATATGGCGACTACTGGACGCCATATTGTGAAAATTTAAAAAAATAAAGTCAACAAACTATGTCATGTGGGGTATCGTTGAATAGGTATTAAAAAAACATTTTTAGTTTTCTTTCAACATTTTTCGATTTGACCGGCCGTTTAGGAGCTATATTGATTTAAAGTTGCGTAACAACTATTCTCACATATAGGTTTTAAAACAGTAGAAAATTACTATGAAAAGACGAAAACTTCGTATGACTGTGCGTGTGAGTGTTGATGGACATATACTAAAGTATGTATTAGGTATATTGGACTACCTAAAGTATCTAAAGTCTAACACGGTCGCCCATCTCCAACTTCAAACGATTTAGTACTTAACTTCACTTGAAAAACTATATATAGGTATACCTACCGAAATCGAATTGTTTTAAATGCAATGACAAAGATATAAAGAACAACGTCCCTTTGGTTGGTGTGAGAATCGAACTATCAACAACCGAATCTCATGCGCTTTGTGGACAAGGTAAAATTTAAAGAAAAATGTTACCTTTAATATTATGTTGGGGTGTAACTGTACACAAGTTGCAAGTAGTCCCTACTTGGAATCGAGCCGTTGTCGATCTCAGTTCGTGCATTTTAATTTTGAATTGAATCGAATTTTTCATAAAGCCAGGTTAAGTCTTTAGATGGTTTAATTATTAGTACTCTGTACCACCGCAAGCCACTAAACAATCCTCATGATATCAAATATCTCAATGAAATCACGAGATTGCGAAATTTGCAGTCATATAACAATAACAATGACTGACTTATCTCTCAGCTTAAAGAGCTTAAGTGAGTATTAACGTGATATTTGGCCCGGATGTTTATTTATTCATTATCATATCACAGATTAACAAAATATAGATTAAAAAAAAACAGTAGAAAAAATGCCACTCTGGAATGTGGAACTCTAATTAAATATTGCCAATCGGACTATCTCGTAAATAAGCATGGACTCTTTTTCTTTTCTATATTAATGTCATACCAGATATAACTCATTATACATGCACTTTGTTTGCCTTTACTTTGAGGAAGGGGAGGTGGTCAAAGACCTCAATTTTAGGTTTTACGCTAATATTTCAAAAATGGCGCGTTTTAGCAAAAAATGTTCTAAGATGAAATGAAAGCTTATAAAATTTTCTATAACTTTGATACTTTTCCATATCCCATCCGTTTTGTGTGAATTGCTGTGTGAACTTCTGTGAATGATTCACATTTTTATTCTTTTAGCTCGCCTTCCTCAGTGGTAAGTGGTTCTTGCTGAGAGGGCTCTCAATCATGTTCATGGTCATTCTCGTCGTCTTCCTCGCTAAAAGACACGCCGTTGAAGCATTTTCCTTGGCAATGAAGGCACGCAGCAGAACATTTAAGCATAGCTTTGCGACATCCACCTTTGCTGCTGCTGCTACAATCCTTGGTGCAGCGACAAAATATTGTTTTTAGTAAAACCTCGGGCGCCGGTAAGTCTTTTGTTGTTCTTGGCGCCAAGATATCACCATAAATTTTTCCACCCCTACTCTAGAGGGAGCAGCTCATTCCCAAGCCACTGCTGCACTTGGTGATGTGTGCTTCAGGAATTATATTTAGCTACTCTCTTAGTGGCTGTGTGGTGACGGCCTAGAGAATATCGCCACCCCCTCTCATCCCGCGGGGGGACGTAGAAGTCGTCCCGAGGGAATATATACCAGAGAATGGGCAGCAGCGTTCTCATGAGTACCAATGTCTACCTTACTGCGATTGCCAACCCGTTTGCCAAGCGTGGCTATTATGGCAGATCCCCTCAAATGAAGGACACAATTAAACCACGGCCCCCAGTCCCTGGTAGCCCTGCTATTCCCAGCCGTGGTAACAGCCGTGGTTACGGCAGGGCAGGGGGTGCTAAGAATCCCCGGCAGATTCCGCGTTGCCAAAACCGACGACCTCTGGCCCTGGCAACACACGCACACTGCGGACCGACGAGAAGATGATCGAACTGGAGGAAGAATTGAGCAGGTTACATTGGGACATAATAGGATTATCTGAAGTTCGAAGAGAGGGGCAGGACACTATAATCTTGAAATCCGGGAATCTGCTCTATTTCCGGGAGGGCGACCAACTGTCCCAAGGTGGTGTTGGGTTCATAGTACACAAGTCCCTCGTCCACAACATTGTGAAAATCGGGAGTGTGTCGACTAGGGTTGCGTACCTTATACTCAGAATTACCACGTGGTATTCGTTGAAGGTCATACAGGTTTACCCGCCGACTTCGACGATGAGGTTGAGGTCATGTATGAGGATATTTCTAGAGCCATACATACCTCGAACTCTTATTTCACTGTGGTCATGGGGGACTTTAACGCGAAGCTGGTTAATTTGCTGGGGCAATTTGTAACTGGAGACCGGAATCCCCGGGGCCAAATGTTGGCCGACTTCATGGAGAAGGAGGGACTCTTTATGATGAACTCCTCTTTCAAGAAGCCGGAAAACCGCAAATGGACCTGGCTAAGCCCCGATGGTAAAAAAAAAGAGATAGACTTTATCTTGTCGACTAGTAGACAGATGTTCAATGACGTCTCAGTAATCAATACGGTTAAAACCGGGAGCGATCACCGACTGGTGAGAGGCTCATTGAACCTAAATGTCAAGCTCCAGAGGTTCCGACTGATAAAGTCTACGCTCCGACCTTTACCCATCTACATCCAAAACCCTGAACCCTTTCAGCTCGAACTGCAAAACCGTTTCGAATGCCTAGCAGATTGCGAGGAAGTGGACTCATACCACGACAGGCTCGTAGAAGCTGTCCATACGGCTGGGACTAAGGTCTTCAAGGCACACCGTACAAACAGAACCAAAAAGATCTCTGACTATACCCTGCAGCTTATGGACGAAAGACGGAAAATGGTTCTGACATTCTCTGATGATGCTACCAGATACGGGCAGCTCAACAGACAGATCTTAAAGTCTATGACTCGCGACACGCGTCAATTTAATACAAATTGTATTAAAGAAGCTATTGAGCGGAACAAAAGCTCTAAAGTGTTTGCAAGAGAACTATCTATTGGACTGAGGCAACTGACGAAGCTGAAGACTGAGGATGGCAGAATCGTCACGTCTAGACCTGAGTTGCTGGGAGACATCGAGAGGTTCTACGGACAGGTGACTGGGTTTTCGTATACGAAAAGCCAGTCACCTGTCGATAGTTGTGCCTCAGATCCCAGAGCACGACTAACCCAACACTTCACCGACGACATCCCGGACGTCAGCCTGTGCGAGATAAGAATGGCTCTCGAACAGCTTAAGAACAACAAGGCGCCTGGAGATGATGGAGTTTTTTTTTTTTTTAATTCTAATATGTTTCGGGACTTTGAGTCAATATTTGACTATGTCAGTCCTGTTGATCTTACAACATACTCTAAACACAATACAAGAAACACAAAATTAACAAATTTACATTAATTAGTTAGTACATACTATCACAAGGCTAGTTTACTTATGGCTTTATACAAAAATATTGCCTGCTCAGACAGAGGTGCAGACAGGATACTCAAAAAAACCTACGTCCATGACATTTTCTGTATATTTATCTTTAAAATACTTTCTTATCTCTGCACTCCGAACACACCCCGCTAACAAATGATGCACGTCCTCTAAAACTCCACAAATCGAACAGTTTGGCGAATCAGACTTTTTAACTAAGTGCTTGAACTTATTCAGCGGCATGTGACCAGAGCGAAGTCTACAAGCTATAACAATTAATTCCCTACAAAGATTAACATAAGCAAAACACGGTACACTAAGAGGCCTGGCCTGTAAAGTTTTATACCACACGCCTTTATTTAAGGAGATCTCATTATAGTGCACATCCCATTTTGTAAAGATATCATCTTTATATTTTAATAATATATCACTGCATTCTGGAATAATAAATGTTTCACTTCCTGTAAAGATAGCCTCCCTCGCCAAACTATCCACCACTTCATTGCAGCGTATACCAATGTGAGCTGGGATCCATTGCAGTCTCAAATCAATACCTCGGGTCTTTAACGTATGGATTTTGTCTAAAATCGAGTAGGCTATCAATGCACCTCTGACCCCAGAGGCGCACCGAGCCAAATGTTGTAAAGCACTTTTGCTGTCACTCAAAATAACTGCCTTTTTAAAACCCACAGAACCGACATATGATATCGCCTCTGAGACTGCAAATAGTTCCAAATACATAATAGATGTCTTGTTATCAGTCCTACCTACGACATTATATTTTTCTTTAACATTATGACTGGGGTCATAAAACGCTGCACCTAAACCGTCTTTTGTTTTGGAACCATCTGTATATATTTTTTGCCAATCTTTGTACTTAATATTTATATACCTTGTGACCATAAATTTAAGAACATCTATATTATAATTGCCTTTCGATAAACTCATATCCTCTATATCAAGCGAAATGAATTCCATATCCATATTGGACGTCCAAGTGTACATAGAGAACATAGGTGACGGATTACTTGCTTTTATTATTTCTGATTTAACCTCAGCGTATACCGATATCAAAATAGGCTTAACTTTATTACGCCAATAGCTTTTCTGACATACCTGCTCCAAAATCTTCAAAGAATTTATAACAATATGGTCGGTGTCAGATCTTGCCTTAAGGCAAAACTTGGAGATGATGAATGATGGAGTTACGGCAGAGCTTCTGAAGGCGGGTGGTACACCAATCCTACGGGCCCTTCAGAAGTTATTTAACTCCGTCATACTAGAAGGTCAAACGCCACAAGCCTGGCACAGGGGTGTGGTGGTGCTCTTCTTCAAAAAGGGCGATAAAACCCTCTTGAAGAATTACATTGAGAAAGGTCACTTTTGCTGGTGTCCCATACCATTTCAGGCAGCACACCTTCCCAGCTTCTGCAACATCACTATGGTTGGAGCTTGGGTTGTAAAAGATCTTTGCTGCTTCCTGAATAATTTCCGAATTTAAATACAATTTACAGAAACCCACCTTGCTTCTTCTAAACGTTGCTGATGTTGTATCGTAGCCGGTAAATGAGTGTAAGAAGAGGATGTGTTCATATCCATGCTATTGCATCTCATTTTTTGTCATTTATTCATTCATCGTAATTTTTCAGTTTTAGCCAGTAAGGTTGCGTTTCCTAAAGTGAGCATTGGGCGAAAAGCAATCTTCATGATGTTTTTCCCGCCTAAGCTCAGTTATCTGCTGTTACAAAAAAACGCGATATCTTACTGTTACCGCCCTTACCTCGTGGAGGTACTCCCAGCTTATGTTAAAATAAATTTTGAGATAATTCGGGCATCAGGTAATGGTCATCACGCTGAATAACTCATCATCATCTTGTTCCAACTAATATGTTAGTGGGTTTGGTTTCCGCACTTAGTCCCGATGAGGACCATTGTTTGTGAGCCATGACGGCCTTCACTCCATCCAGCACACCTCCCTCCAGAAGCATATCAGGTCTCCTAAACTTATCAAGGCATCTGTAAGAGTTCCGCTGAATAACTTAAATTTTCTATATTTCTGGAGCGTGTAGCTCATAAACGAATGGAAATATGAAAAAGTATATGCGATCAAAGTAATAGTGAATTTTGTAAGCTTTAATTTTATCTTAGAATATTTTTTGCTAAAACGCACCTTTTTTAAGATATTAGCAAAAAACCTAAAATTGAGGTCTTTGTCCCCCTCCCCCCCTCCTCTCTCCGCCTCACCTCCTAGACGTCAGGACTTTTAGTATGTTTTTGTCACGCACTCTGTACCCTCCTTTGAGTCATTCCTTAATCGGTCTAATAACAGTTGATCGTTATTGTGACTGGAAATTGCACATTGATCAAATATGCATCAGAATCAATAGGTTTGTATACGTTTTGTCACGACTTCGCAAAACAGCCTTATTACCAATCGATATTGATGGCATATCTATGGGGCAATTCAAAAGATAAATCGAGAGCATTTCTATTGCAAAAAAATGCGTTAAAGCAACTACAGGTACTCCTCCGTTTGTTTCATGTAAATCATTGTTAAAAGGACTAAAAATTATGACTAGTGTGTTTGTACATTTTTCAAATTGGTGTATTTGTGAAAACCCAGCCACAGTATTTACTAGAGCTAAAGATGTTTTTCCTCGCAACATGATAACTAATACAACACTATTTCAAAAAAGTTCCTATGCTGTATGTGTGAAAGTGTTTAATGCTTTGCCGTAAAATATTAGACATTTTTCAGCGGCAAAGTTCAAAAACCAACTCAGACTGTGGCTCCTAGAAAAATCATTCTATTCAATCAAATCAAATTTTTGACTGCACGTGAGGCGCAACGGCTAAGGCAGTCGCGTTGCCGCTTCGTGTCGCGGGTTCGAGTCCCGCGCCGGACAACTACTTGTGTGACCCATAAATAGTTGTTCTGAGTCTGGATGTAATTTGTGTCCGTCTATTATATGTTGTTAAGTACCCTGAAACACAGGGATAAGATTCCATAGTGCAAGGCTTGTCTTTAAAAAAAAACTAACTGTGATTTATTTAATTAATTATATTATTTGTGTAAAATTTGACATATAACAATCATACATTTCGCATGTTGTTTGTGAGTAAAATTGATGAGACTAACCTAATAGTAAGACCACCACTGTACTCTATTTTAAGTGAAATAAATAAATGAATGAATAATATTTAATAACTAAATCTAGATAATGAATAATAAAAATATTAAAAAAAACATAAATATTAAGAACAAAAATTATAATATATAATGTGGTTAACTTATTTTTGAAACTAGCTAGGAACTCATAACTAAAAAGTACAAAATAAAAAATTATTTAATAAATAAAAAACCCAACTGCGTAAATAATGATCCGAACTACGTACATAGACAAAGAACTGAAAAGAATAACAATCGATCATTTTTTTTTTGAGTTTATAAAGTACTACGTCCTTTGGTGGGCGGTATGTCTAAGTAGATTAGGTTCACATTACGTTAGTAGTAACCTTTCACGCACAGTCATACTTCACACTCTCAAATTACGTTCATACAGTCCACTCATCTAAAAAATAAATTGTAAAGAAGGCAGTGTGCAATAAATACCCGTTGAGTAAAGACGTATTAAAAAGTTTTATTTCACCAAACAAGCCGATATAGACCTTATCGTCGTAGACATATGGTCCTTCGAGCCGGATTTATATATAAAAAATCTAGTGACCGCGTGCGCCGTCGACACGGCGAGAACAATAGCATTCCAGAAATTATCTTTGCTAAATCGTGCGAGTAAATAATACATCATTAGCAAAATAATCATTCAAATCTATATCAATATTGTTTGGATTTTGGAGTTTCAACGTCTACACATTTGTACACCATGGATGCGCTTCTGGCATATCAAAAGGAAGTGCTGGATAACCTGAAGAAGTCGGAGAAAAACTATAAAAAGACACCTAAAGATCGGTTGAAGAAACCTTACTTAGAAACCAGATTAGACAATTTGGAGCAGCTGTGGATAACGTTTAAAGATGGACACAAGTCTCTCATAGGCAAGGTCACCGTGAAGGACAAACAGGACACATACTTCACTGGGGATATGTATGAGGAGTTTGAGGAATTATATGTATCATACAAAACTTTATTGAAAGAAGCCCTGCAGCCCTATCTCGCGTCATCGAGTGGAACTTCGTCCGTAACACCGAAAATAAGTGCTGAACAAACAGTCAGTGAGTGCGAGGTTAAATTACCACGCGTGCAGTTACCTACGTTTAGTGGTAAATACGTTGAATGGCAGTCGTTTTATGATATGTTTAATTCGCTTGTGCATACTAATAAGAATTTGTCTCCAGTGCAAAAATTGCATTATCTTAAAAGTAACCTGTCAGGTTAGCCGGAAACTTTGTTACGTAATTTTTCTATAACTAATGGGAATTATGACGAGGCTTGGAAACAGTTACTTAAACGTTATGATAATAAGCGGTATAATTGATTATGAGATTATTGTTTACACAAAAACCGGTTACTAGCGAATCTCCTAGTGCCATTAAGCATTTATTAGATACAACTTGTTTACAATCTTTGCGTAATATGGATATTAGTCCTGAGTCAATTAACGATGCGTTTGTTATTTATTTAGTGGTTTCTAAATTAGATCCTGAATCCATTAAGCAGTGGGAATATCAGTTGGGTGTACTTAGTAAAGATTTACCGACATGGACACAATTATCTGAGTTTTTGGAATCGAAATTTAGGTCGTTGGAGATGATAGACTCGAATAAGGTACGTAATAATACCAACACAAAGTCGAAGTCTTTTCATGGGTCCATAGAAAGTAAAAAGAATAATTCTAGTATACCTAAATGTTCTAAGTGTAAAGGTGAACACTATTTATACAATTGCAAGGAATTTTGTCAACTTAGTGCCAAGGAAAGGCAAGATTATGTTAAAAATAATAACTTGTGTTTTAATTGTTTCTCTCCATCTCATCCAGTTTTTAAATGTCGTAATTCAGCGAGTTGCAAGCGATGTGGCAGGAGGCACCATTCATTATTACATTTGGAAAAGGAGGTGAGCAGCGAATCAACGAGTGAGGACGTTTTGGTGCAGAGTGAGTCGGACAAATCCGTGAGTACATCTATTTCAACTAACTTTTCGAGTAGAGGTTTAGAACCGAGTCAAGTTTGCATAATCAAGGCAAAAATATTTATCCAAAAACTGTGGAGGTCGAAGCTTGATTGAGATGATGTACTGACTGCAGATTTAACGAGTGAATGGTTACAGTTTAGAGAAAGTTTGATATATTTACATAAGATAAACATACCACGATGGTATTGTTTTAGTCCAGGGTCAAAGGTTGAGTTGCATGCATTTGCTGATGCTTCAAAGGTAGCGTATGGTGCTGCTGTATACATTCGTGTTATTAATAATAACAACGAAACATTTGTGAGTTTAGTATCAGCAAAAAGCAAAGTTGCTCCTATTGAGAAGGAGATATCAATTCCTAGACTAGAACTATGCGGTGCAGCTCTAGCAGCAAAATTATTATTTGAGGTTTCACAAATAATGAACATTTCGAAAGAGAACTTGTTTGCGTGGTCCGACTCAACAATAGTTCTAGCCTGGCTGAGAGGAGGGTCTAGCCGCTGGACTACTTTTGTGAGCAATCGTGTGTCAGAAATTCTAAATATTTTAGACTACAGACAATGGAAACATATTACAACTGATTCGAATCCAGCTGACTGTGTTTCGAGAGGCATCGCTACACAAGATTTACTTGAACATTCATTATGGTGGTCAGGACCTTCTTGGCTTTCACAAGGAAGTACAGAGTTTGATAACGCTGATATTATCGAGGACACCCATGAAGAAGAAAAACACACATCTTTAACTGCTTTACCTGTATTGGAAAATAAATTCATCTGGACTATGTTTTCATCACTTGCCAAAACCTTAAAAGCTATTTCGTATTGGAGAAGAGTTTTACAGAATTTAAGATTACCAAAGGAAAAACGAAAATTATATGCGAATAATATTATACCGGCAGAGAAAGATAGGAGTTTAATTATATGCATCACACAGGTTCAAAGAGAGAATTTTAGTGAAGACATAAAACAGTTAAAGTTGCAGAATTCAGTCCCCAAAAAAGGTAAGCTTCGCACTCTTTATCCCTTTTTTGATGAAAATGGGATACTAAGAGTTGGCGGTCGTATTGATGAGTCAGAAGTAACTTATGATACGAAACATCCCATAGTTATGCCTGCTAAGAGCCATCTTACCAGTCTTATAGTTAGTGATGCTCATCTCAAAACCTTTCACGGTGGACCACAAGCTATGTTGTGCTATTTAAAAACGAAATATTGGATATTACGAGCAAAAGAGATAGTTAAAAGTGACTACAGATCCTGTGTAAAATGTTTAAGATATTCTAGGTCTAAAAGCACCCAACTGATGGGTCAAATCGCAGATGTTAGGTTGAAACCAACCAGACCTTTTAAATCATCTGGTTGTGACTATATGGGGCCTATTAGCGTGAGATTTTCACCCGGTAGAGGGTCGAAATCCTATAAAGGATATGTTTATTTATTTATTTGTATGGTTACGCGAGCGATTCATTTAGAGGTAGTAACAGATCTGTCATCCAAGGCATTCATTGCAGCGTTTAAGCGTTTCACAGCACGAAGAGGTCACTGTCAAGATTTATATAGCGACAACGGCACTAATTTTGTTGGTGCCAACAGACTGCTTCGTGAGATGTTCGATCGAGCTAAGTCAACTGTGCCACGTGAAATTGAAGAGTTATTGAGCTTAGAGCACACAACATGGCACTTCATACCTCCACATTCTCCTAATTTTGGTGGTCTGTGGGAGGCTGGAGTTCGCAGCGTTAAAACACATTTATTTAAGGTGATCGGAGATAGCACACTCACATATGAGGAGTTATCTACTGTTTTAGCACAGGTCGAAGCCTGTCTTAATTCTCGACCAATCACAGCAATGAGTGATGATCTTACGAACCTCAAGCTCTATCACCGGGACATTTCCTCATAGGTGAACCGTTGATAAGTATTCCCGATGAAGATAATTCTAATCATAACATTGTAGGTTTGGATAGATGGCGATTAACACAAAAAATAGTAAATAACTTTTGGAAACGTTGGTATAGGGAGTACTTGGTTAATCTTAATCAGCGATATAAATGGAACACTAAAAAATCTGAACCCGAAGTTGGTGATGTTGTAATTTTAAGAGATGATAATATCCCACCTGCTAAATGGATTTTAGGGAAAATAACTAAAAAATATTTAGGGCCAGACAATATTGCACGAGTTGTATCTGTTAAATGTAAGAATGGCGAATTTAAACGTCCCATTAGTAAATTATGTTTATTACCTAAGTGAATTTTATTGTTTACTCACTATTGTAATGTTAACTTAACTATGATGTTACAATAATAGATATCAATGTACCTTGTACCTTCTTACCAATTATCAAGAACCGTAAATGTAAAATACCTAAAATATACAAAATGTATCAAAACTTTTATACTGCAAATGTTATGTCTTCTTTGTTACATTTCTATGCAAGGTTTTGTTTGCTAAATCATTAGCATTTTGTCGCTTAAATGTTGTCTTTTGTATCACGGTGGGCGGAGCTCACTCATCCTTGTAAAAACGTTAACATATTAAAATTTCAAAGACATATATTTTATATGCATGTTATTTTTAAGTATAGCATTTAAGTACATACCAGTATTACTAATAGGTACACATACAAAGATTGTTAGACATAAGTAGGTACTCACAATGTACACTTTAATGTGTTCTGGATCCTTAATTTATGTTCTCAGGCTTTTTTACCCGACTGCGGGACGCAAAGGGTAATGTGTTTATCAGGCTATGTATGTATGTATGTATGTTCCTTTGAAGCACTATACAGACCAAACGCCTGGACCGATTTTAATTATTCGCACGTCAATCGATTCCTTTCAGTCCGGAAAGTGTCACTAAAGACATGACGTTAGTGAAAATTCAATATGGCGACTACTGGACGCCATATTGTGAAAATTTAAAAAAATAAAGTCAACAAACTATGTCATGTGGGGTATCGTTGAATAGGTATTAAAAAAACATTTTTAGTTTTCTTTCAACATTTTTCGATTTGACCGGCCGTTTAGGAGCTATATTGATTTAAAGTTGCGTAACAACTATTCTCACATATAGGTTTTAAAACAGTAGAAAATTACTATGAAAAGACGAAAACTTCGTATGACTGTGCGTGTGAGTGTTGATGGACATATACTAAAGTATGTATTAGGTATATTGGACTACCTAAAGTATCTAAAGTCTAACACGGACGCCCATCTCCAACTTCAAACGATTTAGTACTTAACTTCACTTGAAAAACTATATATAGGTATACCTACCGAAATCGAATTGTTTTAAATGCAATGACAAAGATATAAAGAACAACGTCCCTTTGGTTGGTGTGAGAATCGAACTATCAACAACCGAATCTCATGCGCTTTGTGGACAAGGTAAAATTTAAAGAAAAATGTTACCTTTAATATTATGTTGGGGTGTAACTGTACACAAGTTGCAAGTAGTCCCTACTTGGAATCGAGCCGTTGTCGATCTCAGTTCGTGCATTTTAATTTTGAATTGAATCGAATTTTTCATAAAGCCAGGTTAAGTCTTTAGATGGTTTAATTATTAGTACTCTGTACCACCGCAAGCCACTAAACAATCCTCATGATATCAAATATCTCAATGAAATCACGAGATTGCGAAATTTGCAGTCATATAACAATAACAATGACTGACTTATCTCTCAGCTTAAAGAGCTTAAGTGAGTATTAACGTGATATTTGGCCCGGATGTTTATTTATTCATTATCATATCACAGATTAACAAAATATAGATTAAAAAAAAACAGTAAAAAAAATGCCACTCTGGAATGTGGAACTCTAATTAAATATTGCCAATCGGACTATCTCGTAAATAAGCATGGACTCTTTTTCTTTTCTATATTAATGTCATACCAGATATAACTCATTATACATGCACTTTGTTTGCCTTTACTTTGAGGAAGGGGAGGTGGTCAAAGACCTCAATTTTAGGTTTTACGCTAATATTTCAAAAATGGCGCGTTTTAGCAAAAAATGTTCTAAGATGAAATGAAAGCTTATAAAATTTTCTATAACTTTGATACTTTTCCATATCCCATCCGTTTTGTGTGAATTGCTGTGTGAACTTCTGTGAATGATTCACATTTTTATTCTTTTAGCTCGCCTTCCTCAGTGGTAAGTGGTTCTTGCTGAGAGGGCTCTCAATCATGTTCATGGTCATTCTCGTCGTCTTCCTCGCTAAAAGACACGCCGTTGAAGCATTTTCCTTGGCAATGAAGGCACGCAGCAGAACATTTAAGCATAGCTTTGCGACATCCACCTTTGCTGCTGCTGCTACAATCCTTGGTGCAGCGACAAAATATTGTTTTTAGTAAAACCTCGGGCGCCGGTAAGTCTTTTGTTGTTCTTGGCGCCAAGATATCACCATAAATTTTTCCACCCCTACTCTAGAGGGAGCAGCTCATTCCCAAGCCACTGCTGCACTTGGTGATGTGTGCTTCAGGAATTATATTTAGCTACTCTCTTAGTGGCTGTGTGGTGACGGCCTAGAGAATATCGCCACCCCCTCTCATCCCGCGGGGGGACGTAGAAGTCGTCCCGAGGGAATATATACCAGAGAATGGGCAGCAGCGTTCTCATGAGTACCAATGTCTACCTTACTGCGATTGCCAACCCGTTTGCCAAGCGTGGCTATTATGGCAGATCCCCTCAAATGAAGGACACAATTAAACCACGGCCCCCAGTCCCTGGTAGCCCTGCTATTCCCAGCCGTGGTAACAGCCGTGGTTACGGCAGGGCAGGGGGTGCTAAGAATCCCCGGCAGATTCCGCGTTGCCAAAACCGACGACCTCTGGCCCTGGCAACACACGCACACTGCGGACCGACGAGAAGATGATCGAACTGGAGGAAGAATTGAGCAGGTTACATTGGGACATAATAGGATTATCTGAAGTTCGAAGAGAGGGGCAGGACACTATAATCTTGAAATCCGGGAATCTGCTCTATTTCCGGGAGGGCGACCAACTGTCCCAAGGTGGTGTTGGGTTCATAGTACACAAGTCCCTCGTCCACAACATTGTGAAAATCGGGAGTGTGTCGACTAGGGTTGCGTACCTTATACTCAGAATTACCACGTGGTATTCGTTGAAGGTCATACAGGTTTACCCGCCGACTTCGACGATGAGGTTGAGGTCAGGATATTTCTAGAGCCATACATACCTCGAACTCTTATTTCACTGTGGTCATGGGGGACTTTAACGCGAAGCTGGTTAAACGATTCTGGAATGAGCTGAGAGTGGGGCAATTTGTAACTGGAGACCGGAATCCCCGGGGCCCAATGGTGGCCGACTTCATGGAGAAGGAGGGACTCTTTATGATGAACTCCTCTTTCAAGAAGCCGGAAAACCGCAAATGGACCTGGGTAAGCCCCGATGGTAAAAAAAAAACGAGATAGACTTTATCTTGTCGACGAGCAGACAGATGTTAAATGACGTCTCAGTAATCGATACGGTTAAAACCGGGAGTGATCACCGACTGGTGAGATGCTCATTGAACCTAAATGTCAAGCTAAGTCTACGCTCCGACCTTTACCCATCTACATCCAAAACCCTGAACCCTTTCAGCTCGAACTGCAAAACCGTTTCGAATGCCTAGCAGATTGCGAGGAAGTGGACTCATGCCACGACAGGCTCGTAGAAGCTGTCCATACGGCTGGGTCTAAGGTTTTCAAGGCCCACCGTACAAACAGAACCAAAAAGATCTCTGACTATACCCTGCAGCTTATGGACGAAAGACGGAAAATGGTTGGCTACCAGATACCGGCAGCTCAACAGACAGATCTCAAAGTCTTTGATTCGCGACACGCGTCAATTTAATAAAAATTGTATTAAAGAAGCTATTGAGCGGAACAAAAGCTCTAAAGTGTTTGCAAGAGAACTGTCTGTTGGACAGAGCCAACTGACGAAGCTGAAGACTGAGGATGGCAGAATCGTCACGTCTAGACCTGAGTTGCTGGGAGAGATCGAGAGGTTCTAGGGCCAGCTGTATATGAAAACCCAGTCACCTGTCGATAGTTGTGCCTCAGATCCCAGAGCACGACTAACCCACACTTACCGACGACATCCCGGACGTCAGCCTGTGCGAGATTAGAATGGCTCTCGAACAGCTTAAGAACAACAAGGCGCCTGGTGATGATGGAGTTACGGCAGAGCTTCTGAAGACGGGTGGTACACCAATCCTACGGGCCCTTCAGAAATTATTTAACTCTGTCATACTAGAAGGTCAAACGCCACAAGCATGGCACAGGGGTGTGGTGGTGCTCTTCTTCAAAAAGGGCGATAAAACCCTCTTGAAGAATTACATTGAGAAGGGTCACTTTTGCTGGTGTCCCATACCATTTCAGGAAGCACACCTTCCCAGCTTCTGCAACATCACTATGGCTGGAGCTTGGGTTGTAAAAGATCTTTGCTGCTTCCTGAATAATTTCCGAATTTAAATACAATTTACAGAAACCCACCTTGCTTCTTCTAAACGTTGCTGATGTTGTATCGTAGCCGGCAAATGAGTGTATGAAGAGGATGTGTTCATATCCATGCTATTGCATCTCATTTTTTTTCATTCATTCATTCATCGTCATTTTTCAGTTTTAGCCAGTAAGGTTGCGTTTCCTACAGTTAGCATTGAGCGAAAAGCAATCTTCATGATGTTTTTCCCGCCTAACCTCAGTTATCTGCTGTAACAAAAAACCGCGATATCTTACTGTAACCGCCCTTACCTCGTGGAGATACTCCCAGCTTATGTTAAAATAAATTTAGAGATAATTCGCGCATCAGGTAATGGTCATCACGCTGAATAACTCTTCATCATCTTGTTCCCACTAATATGCTAATGGGTTTGGTTTCCGCACTTAGTCCCGATGAGGACCATTTTATGTGAGCCATGACGGTCTTCACTCCATGCAGCACACCTCCCTCCAGAAGAATATCAGGTCTCCTAAACTTCTCAAGGCATCTGTAAGAGTTCCGCTGAATAACTTAAATTTACTATATTTCTGGAGCGTGTAGCTCATAAACGAATGGAAATATGAAAAAGTATATGAGATCAAAGTTATAGTGAATTTTGTAATATTTTTTACTAAAACGCACCTTATTAAAGATATTAGCAAAAAACCTAAAATTGAGGTCTTTGTCGTGAAAAAAAATGCGTTAAAGCAACTACAGGTACTCCTCCGTTTGTCTCATGTAAATCATTGTTAAAAGGACTAAAAATTATGACTAGTGTGTTTTTCAAAAAAGTTCTTATGCTGTATGTGTGAAAGTGTTTAATGCTTTGCCGCAAAATATAAGACATTTTTCAGCGGCAAAGTTCAAAAACCAACTCAGACTGTGGCTCCTAGAAAAATCATTCTATTTAATCAAACCAAATGTTTGACTGCACGTGAGGCGCAACGGCTAAGGCAGTCGCGTTGTCGCTTCGTGTCGCGGGTTCGAACCCCGCGCCGGACAACTACTTGTGTGACCCATAAATAGTTGTTCTGAGTCTGGATGTAATTTGTGTCCGTCTATTATATGTTGTTAAGTACCCTGCAACACAGGGATTAGATTCCATAGTGCAGGGGTTGTCTTTAAAAAAAACTATGATTTATTTAATTATTTATGTAAAATTTGACATAGGTATAACAATCACACATTTCGCATGCTGTTTATGAGTAAAATTGATGAGACTAACCTAATAGTAAGACCACAACTGTACTCTATTTTAAGTGAAATAAATAAATGAATGAATAATATTTAATAACTAAATCTAGATAAGGAATGATAAAAATATAAAAAAAAACATAAATATTACGAACAAAAATTATAATATATAATGTGGTTAACTTATTTTTGAAACTAGCTAGGAACTCATAACTAACAAGTACAAAATAAAAAATTATTTAATAAATAAAAAACCCAACTGCGTAAATAATGAACCAAATTACGTACATAGACAAAGAACTGAAAAGAAAAAAACAAGCACATAGATGGCTGGTGGTCTAAAATTATATAATGTACCATTGAATGAATACTATTGAAGAAAATAAAATATATTCTAATAATGGAACATAACAACTGAACAGTCGGGATCCATTGACAAATTAGATTGGCTGTCGACTAATGGATCCCGACTGTTCAGTTGTTATGTTCCATTATTAGAATATATTTTATTTTCTTCAATAGTATTCATTCAATGGTACATTATATAATTTTAGACCACCAGCCATCTATGTGCTTGTTTTTTTCTTTTCAGTTCTTTGTCTATGTACGTAATTTGGTTCATTATTTACGCAGTTGGGTTTTTTATTTATAAAATATTTTTTTATTGTGTTTTGTATATCGATCATTTTTTTTTTGAGTTTATAAAGTACTACGTCCTTTGGTGGGCGGTATGTCTAAGTAGATTAGGTTCACATTACGTTAGTAGTAACCTTTCACGCACAGTCATACTTCACACTCTCAAATTACGTTCATACAGTCCACTCATCTAAAAAATAAATTGTAAAGAAGGCAGTGTGCAATAAATACCCGTTGAGTAAAGACGTATTAAAAAGTTTTATTTCACCAAACAAGCCGATATTGACCTTATCGTCGTAGACAATCTGCGAGAAACATTTTTTAGACAATCTTCACAGCTCCACTCTATACCGGGCGAGTTTCTCAGGGTGTTCAGCTGTTTATTAGACAGCCTTGAGCACACAGGAACAGCATGTACGGTTTTATCACATCTACTGCACTCCAGTCCAGGCACTTTCTTAGTAACATTTTTTTTGCATTTAATACACTTTTTAATTTACAATTAAATATACAATTTACACTTTAATGTACAGTTTTAACTTTCCTACGATTTTATTATATGTATAGATTACACGTAGTTCATCTTACAGTTGGTGGCGTCTCCTTTTAAGCATATAGATGCCTGTGCCAGAAAGCGTCGCTGTTTAATATCATAAAATTTCGTGTAACATGTAACCAAACAAGAACTAATAATACTTATTTGTTATAATTAGTTCGCGTGTGTGTGTGTGTATTGAGTGGGTGTTTGTGTGTGTATGTGTGTGGTTAATTTAACCGGAGACGTTTTTACCTTATATTTAATAGGAGATTCTCTACTTTATCGTAGCAAAGTTATCCACTCAATCAACTATGACTTGCATTCTTTAAACGGTTAACGGGTGGAAGCAATATTTTATTTCCTTCGTCTAGTTAATACATTAGGATCAAAGGGAATGGTTTTATATTTTCGTAATACTATTTGTATAATGTATAATTTTCGGACTGACAACAAATTGCTTATTTGGTATAGCTCATAGGTGGGAAAGGTCCTTTTTAGGGTTCCGTAGCCAAATGGCAAAAAACGGAACCCTTATAGATTCGTCATGTCTGTCTGTCTGTCCGTCCGTATGTCACAGCCACTTTTTTCCGAAACTATAAGAGCTATACAGTTGAAACCTGGTAAGTAGATGTCTTCTGTGAACCGCATTAAGATTTTAAAACAAAAATAAAAAAAAGAAACAATAATTTTGGGGGTTCCCCATACAAAGAACTGAAACTCAAAAATATTTTTTTCATCGTACCCATACATGTGGGGTATCTATGGATAGGTCATCAAAAATGATACTGAGGTTCCTAATATCATTTTATTCTAAACTGAATAGTTTGCACGAGAGACACTTCCAAAGTGGTAAAATATGTGGTACATTACTATGAAAACTAACAACGAAAATTGGTTTGGACGAGATCTAGTAAGTAGTTTTTTTTTAATGGGTCATAAATCGTAAACCGCAATTTACCTTTCATTTAATCAGCTGAAATACTTGCTGCTATGGAACCCTTCATGTGCGAGTCCGACTCGCACTTGGCCGGTTTTTTTTTTGAAGTACATTACCTTTAGTAATGTCCGTTGCGCTCTTTCAACATCAAGAAAACGTATTTTATGTGCACCCCCCCGCCCCCAGTGGAAATACAATAAACAATTACAGATTGGACTAGCGAGACTATTTCTTATTCTTATTTTTTTATTTTATTTTGGGACAACAAAGAGTTTCGTTATACATTGCAATATGTACCATATTTCGAAAACAACTCTTAATTTATTACATAACCAGCATTGTTATCCACAGAATATTATTATTATTTGTTGCATAATAATTAAAGGACCGCGTAGTGTTAAAAGTAATAAACTATAGTTACGACAATTTTACTGCGTTTTTAGGTCGCAGTGGTTTTGTTACAGCATTTTAGTGTGGCAAATTGTATATTTTTTATTAAAAGTTACCGTTTTAGGAACTCCACGTGATTCATTTGAATGGTGGTTCCAATACAGTATTGAAAGCTTCCCCAAGGATTAGAGGTAAGACGTAGACTTGAAATACCAAAATAAATAAATTACGATGTATAACTACAGTGAAATAAGTAATCATTCCTACAACACAAACGTGCTATGCCCGACCATTTTATAGTTTTGCATATCAATATCACAGACCTCTACATAATTATACAACTAAGTTAGCAACAAGATTACGGGCCACTTGATTGTAAGCGGTCACTGTAGCCTGGACGCGTGTAACACCAGGAGCATCACTAGCACGACGCCGACCCTTAGGAAACCTTATCACCCCTGTTTTAAAAGGCCTAAAGCTCAAAAAAACTGTTAGCTCATTCCACAGCTTTAGCGCACATGGGAGGAAGTTTCGATCAATCCGTACCGAGATCCTAAAGGTTCTAAAGTGCGAGGTTGAAATCACAACTGGCTATCAAATTAGACATTTGTTCAAACTTAACATATTAATTACGGCATTTTTATGAAATATTCTTAGATTGCATTTTGGATTTTTGACATAACTGCTACAACAAAATCATGGTACGGTTTATCCCTAAACTTGAAACGTTCTGACATAGTGGTGGCAGATATCTAAGTATTGTTTATACAGGGAGAAAAATAAGGATTACGTTTGTAAGATAAAATAACACTTGTTGGAATGGCTTGAGAAAATGAATGTTTAAAGGAACTCACTCGAACAAATATTAAAAAAAGCTAATTAAAAATCTTCTAAAGAGCATCCTTCCTTTGAGTGCGTTAAAATTACTGGTTTTTATGGAATTCATTTTCATAAAAATTAATGGATAGCTTTCCTTGCAAAAAACATTACAGACGCTTACTTAGCCAATTAGTAATAAGTCCCAATTCAAATTCAATATTAATTTATTCCGTTAAAATATTACATTTATGTGAAATCCTCAATTTTTAATTTTAGTCGTTGTATTTAAAAAGCGATGGTTTCGTTTCAATTCTACATCTTCATTAGAATTGAAACGAATAATTTAAATATATATTTGCTGAGACATCAGATCAAAATATAATATTATACAGTTTATAACTCACGAATTCATGATTACAGGGCGACTTTCATTTTCATACAATTCATCATTAGAATTTTACAGACTTTTTCTCATTTGCCTATTTGATAACGAGAAGTAACAGTAGCGAAAACCAATTGTGGTCTTTTGAATACGCTTCATATTTTCCTTACAAAGGAGCTTTGAGCCCAAAAAATATGGAACAAGTCTTTGTATCATACGAAATAATATTCGTCCTTTTTTAAATGTAACTAAAGAAATAGGTTAAAAAAGTCTAAGATACCTACTATTTCTTTTACTTAACCTCTCTTCTTCGTCTAAAACTGAATACGCTAAGAATCTGAATGTCAAAGTCAAAGTCAAAATATCTTTATTCCGTAAAAATTTTACATTTATGTGAATCGTCATATTTTTTTACCCTACCATGCAGTGCATGACGTGGCAGCTACTGAGAAACACTGCCAGAAAACTCAGTAGGAATCCTTTTTAAAATTAAATATACTTAAGATTAATTACAATCATGTGTGTTGACTCAGAACAACTCAATCCCAAGCACTTTTATCACTTAAATAATCTGATATTTTGTAATATGCCCTGCTACACAATTTGGCTTTAATAATTCTTTTAAATTTATTCGTAGACAATTCTCTAATATGATTGGGAAATTTGTTATAGAATCTTATACATTATGAGCATATAATTATTATAAAACCTGAAATAAATGACTTTAATTGACGGACCGGTTGTCGTGGATGGGAGACACTTGCCTTGGACGCCTCAGGTTGTGGGATTGGTTGTGGGAATCGAGGCAGATATTTGTGTGCATGAACATGTCGGTTTGTCCTGAGTCTGGGTATAATTATCTATAGAAGTATGTATTTACAAAAGAAAAGTAGTATACGTAGTATATTAGTTATCTAGTTTCCATAGCACAAGCTCCGCTTACTTTGGAATATGATGACCGCGTGTAAACAATGTCCCGTTATTAATCTATACATATAATCAAATCGTAGGAAAGTCAAAACTGTACATTGAATATTTTTAAAAGGATACTTGGGGCATGATCTACAATTGATATCGAAGCCAAAAATATAGTTTTTAGAATTTTTGTCTGTTTGTCTGTATGTATATCCGGGCTTATCTCAAAAAGTACTGCATGGATTAACTTCAAATTACTAAGCATTTAGAGCATTAGCTCTTAGTAATATTCATTGCATGAATATTACTAAGAGGTCGGGTCAACATATAGGCTACATATAATCACGCTATCACCTACGGGGAAGGAGCTGTGGTAATTTATAAAATTTAACGCGGGTAAAACCGCGGGGCACAGCTAGTATAGTATATAGTAGTAGTTATATTTTATATATATTTTTATGTAAAATAGGATAAAATACATATACTTACGCCTGTTTCCCAATGGGGTAGGCAGACACAACAGATTTCTATTTGTTTTGTTCTCTTTTGACTCGTTTACTCTTAATATTTTCTTCATACATTTAGAACATCTTTGACCTGATTTTTCTTGAGAACATCTTCGATTTGGTTAGAAAATTCGATATATTATTGTTATAAAAATTGAATTGAATTCTTGTTTCAAGTTTTAAGGCGTGATTGCTTAACATATTAACAATAATTACTATTTTTAAGAATTAATAACTGACATGGTAATTTTCTATCTAACAACCAATTTGAACAATATTTATATAAGACCGTTCTGTAACCATTCCTATTTTATTTTTCTTTTTAACATGACGTTTGCGGTTAGCCTTACGGTTTTCACTGCTACGCCGGACTATAGAGGTGAGCGTGGGGTCTAACCGTCTAGAAAATCAAAACTACAAACTAAGTACCCGCGCCGGAGGGCACCCCCTTTGGGGTTCGAACCTCGACTCTGGGCGATTACTGGCGGGGAGATGTAAGAGGTCGTATCGTTTTAGGGATGTTTTGTGCAACTTTCACTCTACGTTAATACGCGACGGGGGTCGCTCTTCTGGTTTAGGTCCGGAGACGGCATTTCATCGAATCGAAAAGCATTCTAAAGTGAAAATAAAATTGGTACATGAAAAAAAGAGAAATCGAGTAGCATGCACTCAAAAAGAAACGTATAGTTGATAATATATACAAATAAATAACCACAACTCTGCCAGGGTACACCAAAATTTTGCAGCTGATATCTTTTTGTTATACATTTTAAAAATAAACGTCGAATTATATCAATTTTACAATTGACATAATTTAAAAATTCTAAGACAAATTGAACAAACATATATTTTATGTGTTAGGTGAGACTTCCTGAACTTAAATAATAAAATTTCAAAACCAGTTCTGTGACAACTGAGATATCACGTAACATACGTACAGACACCAGCACCTCAAACTACCCCAATCTGTAAAATTTCCCCACTTAAAAGTGAACCTTATGCTTTTGTAATAAAGTTGAAAGCCTACAAAATAAATTTGGCGGCGTCTGTACAAAAAATAACATACAGTCGTATTGACGACTTCCATCTTTTAAAGTTCGTTATTATCACGGGAAGTGTTCTGAGGCACTGTTTGAACTTATACTTGCCGTGGCGATCCACCACAGATCATCCCGCCGTAAGTGGATTTTTTATCCATATTGTCTGGATGAATGGCTGTCTACCACCATGCCTTTCACAAGAAACTTCTTATCGCGCACGCCCACTCTGTGGAATCAATTAACTGCGAGGTTTTTCCGATCCGGTATAACATGGCAACCTTCAAGAAGCGGCCCTATTTTTTTCTTAGAGGCCAGCAACGCACTTGATTGGTCATTATTTACCATTAGTTGATCCACTTATTTGTTTGCCTTGCTATTCGATATTTGTTTTTTCTTTTTAATTGTCTATTGACACTAAAAGGACTAATTACATGATTGTATTTGAAAACAAAATATTATTATGTGTAAAGTTAAATGTCAGCGTACTATGCTTGTTTTTCACGCCGGAGGTCGTGGGTTCCCACACAGGACAGATATTTGTGTGCATGAATATGTCTGTTTGTCCTGAGTCTGAATCCTAATTCCTGAGTATGTATTTACAAAAGAAAAGTAGTATCTGTTTTTCTTAGAACAAGTTCTGCTTAGTTTGGGATCAGATGGCCGTGTGTAAATAATGTCCCAGGATTATTATTATCATTATTATTATAAAGCGCTCTAATCAAATCAAATCTAACGCAAAAATAAGTTGATGTCGTCATCAAAATATTATAATGCTATTTGAAATTGGCCTAAATTCGTTAAAAACAAAATGGAATTTCGCTCAGCTAATCTGCCGTAAATAATAGTTTCTAATTGCCTCATTTTTATTTGGATTTTCTATTCCAAATATATATAAAAATACCATCCACAATGTCAATTCTCACTTAACATGAGTATATCGTACGTGGGTAACGAGGAATGCCATTAGGTGAATAAAAAAAGCATGTTTAAAGTATCTACCGTACATACATAAATGGCAGTTTTACAGTATAACGTAACTTAATATATATAATGATTACATATTATATCACTACATTAATTAAGAAGTTTAATCATCATTTGAAATTATACTTAGTTTAACTTAGGTTAACTATATAAGATATGTTTAAAATTACAAAATGTGGTTGAGATTTCTATTGCACCAGGGGATAGGTACTCTTTATTCTTAGTCGATAGATATGATGCGTCTTGTTTAAATGAACCTGTATGTATGTCTGGCTGTCCGCCTGTGGTCAGGCTGTATCTCATGCACTGTGATAGTTAGACAGTTGAAATTTCACAGAAGATGTATTTATGTTGCCACTATAACGAAAATAAATAGTATAACCGAATAAAATAAATATTTAAGGGGGCTCCAATACAATAAAATTTTTGCCGTTTTTATATTAATGTTACAGATTCTATTCACCGTAGCCTAGTTGGTAGTGCTCCTGCCTACGAAGCTGGTGGGCCTGGGTTCGGAATCCCGGTAAGTGCAAATATTTGTGTGATGAACACGAACATTTGTTTCTGAGTCTTGGATGTTTTCTATGTATTTAAGTATTTATCTATCTATATAAGTATGTATATCGTCTCCTGGTACCCATAGTACAAGCTTTGCTTAGTTTGGGGCTAAGATGATCTGTGTGACATTGTCCCTAGATATTATTATTATTATTATTCAGTCAAAAAATTCATATGAGACATCGGTAGAAAAAACTTAGAAGGATCGTTGGAGATGGCCGTATAACAAAGGCTCTATAAGTAGCATACTTGGGGGGCTGACTCTCAAATTAAGTAAAACCTGTGTTTTGAGTTTTCAGTAGTTCTTCGTTGTCTACCAAGTGGCAGAGTTTACAATAATAATTAAAACTCAGGTGTATGCAATGTATGTGTGGTGTTAGTGGGTAATGGAGTTTCATGTGCGTAGGAAATAACATGTGTGCATGTTCGAAACAGTTGTTAAGGGCCAATGCACTTAACCACTGTTTTGTATTCGCCGGACCCTATTCTGGCCAAAATGAGGCTTTCTCTAGCTAGAGTTTCTTCTCCAGAAGAAGAAAGAAGAGAAACTCCGGGCTTACTACTTTCGTCTTCTCTTTCCTTTTGCTTTCATACATGTATATTTTATTAGTCTACTTATTAAATTTTAAATATTTTATAGCATTATTCGCAATGCAAAGCGTTTATCTAATCTCAAAAATGGGACATCATAAATTTAATCGACCGGCGGGTCTCGAACCTGCACCATCTACCAATCCGGGGTAGGCGCTCTGCGTTAAGCTACGACCGATACACGCTGGCAGATCAAATTTAGGATTCCCTTGCTAATATATTTGCTAATATAGTCCCTTGCTAATATAGTCTACTTATATTTCACATTGTGATTGGCTGGTATGAGGCCCAATGCACGCAAACGACCATTTTCATCTAGTTAATCAAATAATAGCCAGTTAATAAACAATTACATTCAATTTCACTCAAGCAATTAGTTCTTACAAAGCAAACAAACGGTGGGCGCATCCGCGCACATCTACAAAATTCAAAAGATTATCAAAGTCTACCGGAGGCGACGACTGTATAAAAAAATATTTAAGTGAGTTATATCCCAAAAGCAAGGATACGAATGTTATCAAAGGGCTATGGAGGGCATGGTGGTCGTGCCGCGCTCGTAGTGTGACTTGGTCGGTGAGTATGATATATCGGATTGTATGTAGTATGACCAGAATTTCTGATGCTCTTGACTTACTCTAGAACAGGCTTGCCGAACATTCGGACCAGTTCTTTTGAAGGCCTAGGGTTCACCCTCGAGAACAGCACAGCCATGCTGGTTCACCTCGATTCTATATTTACTGAACCATTCACCTAGAGTGCTGGTAGAAATCTGGTGTAATTCGTAGAATGCATGAATGAATGAATCTTTCTAGAGAAATTCGTCTGCGAAGAGTGTAGAGCGAGAGCAGGAGCGGTGAAATGAAGGAGTTTTGGGGCTCTCTTTCTTGAATCTGACGGGCCCTGTAAAGTTTCGACATAAAAACAATTTATACTATTGTTAATTTTCGCACTGTTTCGTTTTTTATGGTTTATCCAGAATAGTTTGTTTTTTGAAAAACATATTATGGTATAAACGTTCACTCCTTAAAATGTCGTGTCAAAAAACATATGTAATGGCAGTAAGTCTACACAAATGAAACCATAAGCAGAGTCGTTATAGGGTTAATAAGTACATTAACTTTAGCTTCAAAACCATTCTTCATTCTTATCGTATTTCTAAAAGCAGTTATTATTCATTTTTAATAAACTTTTATCTCTCAACGTTATAATAGTTGTCCTTCGTCGAGGATTACAGTTTACGAGCAGTGAGACAAACACGGCTTAAGTTACGTTTCTTTATATATTTTACTCTAAACTGGCACCCCCTTCTATCTTTTATAGAACCGAACTGAACCGAACTTACACGAAATAGTATGGTAAGGGGTGCCAGTTCAGAGTAGTAACCCTCTATTATTTTTCGTTAGATATTGTAGGCTTTTGTTCTAACTTATGGTTGCCTACAGACCGATATATTTTTATCAAATTCTGCATTTTTATAAATATATAAGATACTTTTTAAAATTTCTATATTTTTTATGAATAATACGTCTTCAAATGTGGTAGTTTAAAGAATATAGAGTAATGGGTGATTTATGTTTAAATTGATCGTATATAATTTTACAATAAAAAAATGTTCGCAATAAAGGTTTTAAGTTGTGAATTTATCAACATTATCTTCAAGGTAACGCAGTTTTAATAAGATAGTAAGTAGATAAGAAGGGAAGAGAGCCCACGAACATGTGCATGTTCATATACATGTTAGAACCACCAGTGACTATTGAGTTTGGGTTTTGGTTACTTTGGCAGGTGACAGGTAGTAAAATAGTACCTAAACTTCTTTAATTTTTTTTTTATATATTCTTCGGCATAACTTAAGAAATCTCATCATTTATGACAGTTACTTCTCCTTGCCAGACACCCATAAACTTAAATAAATTTTAACTATACTTTCGTTATAGCATAAAAGCAAAATTTTATAAATGTTACTTGGGACCGCACCTTGTTACCGCGGGTAACGACAACGCAAACTCAATAGTCGCTGGTCGTTCTTACCTGTATAGGAGATATGCACAGAAAAACTTTCAGGTTTGATAAAATATCGACGATCCGGAGCTCGTGAGATCTTGCTCTACAAAGCGCAGATTCAGCATAAAAACAATTAGCGTTGTAATAAGCTTCCATTGTCCGGTAAGGGCTAATTGTAAACATAATGCAAAAAAATCGGTTTCTCTATGGTAATTGTCAGCTTGCAGTGTTAACTCTGTTCTGTTTCTATTAACTATAAGCACGGACCGATCTTATTTCATGAAATAATCCTACTCCGTAACACTATTTGTAATGTTAAAGACCGAACTTCGCCGGGGGTGTATATTCATGACGGTAATAAGAATAAAAAACAATCTGTATAATGATCTGAAGCTGGTCTATATGTCACATTTAAAACATCGATAGGTCATCCACAATTGCGAACGAAACCACACCGCCATCTATTTTGACACAAACGCCTTCTAGGGAATTGTTGGCAAACAAACTTACACATATTGAAGAGATTGCTTTTAGCGATAAGGCCGCCATAATAGCATTAAAATAAGCTAATTTTCTAGTCTGTATCAATTGTTTTGTATTACTTATTTTTGCAATAAAGTGAAGAACTTCTTCTTCATTCAAGCTTACGCCTATTAATTCTAAAGACGGATAGACAGAAGTACGAGAAACCTTAAAAAGTGTTTAATTCCTATATAACTACAAGATCCCGAAGGCACTGGACCGGCAGATCGCCATATACTACCCACGTGATTTTATAATTTCGTGTATACAACCTTGTCAACAAACAAGCATTCGGTTTTTATATTGGTAAGCAGTCACCGTAGTCTATAGATGCCCACAACGCTGGTGGAATGTCGTTTGGTTCTCGTAGCATCTAGAAACACTTGTCTTATGTTAAGGCAGGGGAATGTCTTCGCATGCCACCCGCAAAATGTGTCTGCGGGTGGGTATGTTGGACTCGCACTGACTAAACCTACCAGCCGTGGACTTCTCCTGGCGCCTAATGGGGGGAGCCTTGGGAACGTGGGTATACTGCTTCAGTGCCCCCTTTGGCTCTGGGTTTGCCCTCCTCTATTGCCGACTCCTGCCAGTCCCGCACAGCGACTGCGCCACGAACAGATCGCTGTCATCCTGGAGCTGCTTTCACGTGCCGGTAGTAAAGGACATTTCTCACATCGCCACCGTAGCCCCATCTAGCAACACTTACGCATTGCTCTTTATTCACTTCATTAGTCCTTTTTTATAAAGTCCTCATACTGTAGTATATATATAGGTAAAGATGCAGTATCATTACTAATGTTCTTTAGGTCTACTTTGCGATTAAAACAGAAATATTGTACGTAAATTTAATCATGGCCATCCCTACTGAAAAGCAAACTTAAAATAAACATTTTATTTTCGACTTTTCATTCTTCATTACAATCGGCAAGCTGTTTTGTTTGTTGTAATTACAGTTTCTATTGTTAACAATAAAAATTCTTGTAAAATGTGCTTAGATTTCTTATTCTTAATTTCTTTCTTCGCTTTGTTTCTTGTTACAAAAGACTTTTAATGGCATTCATGATAATTGAGGTAAGTTATAAAAGTGAAAGGTTTTCATATTTTTCCTTTACTTCCATTGTGTATACTTCTCTCTTTGTTTTTTTCGTTTTCTTCTAAACCTAATTTGACTTTGAAGGTCATCTGAATTGTATTGCAGTTAAAACATGTGAGCTGATATTAAAAAATAAAAAAAAAATTACACTTAAAAAAATGCCAACAACGACTTCTGTCTGTGTTTCTATAAAATAATATATACGTAAATTAGTCCTCAAATTCCCAAGCAATCGCTGTACAGACGCTAGCACATCCAGCTAATCTAATATTTTTCATAGTTTTTCAACTTATCATATAAGCATAAGGTTCACTTTTAATTGGGGAAATTTGACTCATTGGGGTAACTTGATGTGCTGGCGTCTGTACATACACGAAAAAACAAAAAAAAATCGAATTAAGAATCTTCCTGCTCCTTGAGGTCATTTCAAATGCAATGGGAAATCATAAATGAATTCGTCCGGCGCGTTTCGAATCAGCTCCCATTACATTTTCTGCTTCCCGGAACGTTGCGCGTGTGAAGCAAAGTCAAAATCGCAAACACAAGGCTCATAAATTTAATCCCCCTAAATCCTATACTGCCGGCATGTCACAAGACAGCGCCGCCTCCGGCTACTATGAAGCGATACGTAATTGTGAGGGCGCGACCTCTATCCATTTTAACAGTTGCAGATCAGATGAAAAGGCTCGACGCTGAGTTGAATCGTAGTAACCAGCAAGTGGTGATAAAAACCATTGAAGTTAAAAATATTATGAATTCAATGGTGCGTCTGTCACTGCGGTAAAATGGGCTGAATCTGGAGCACTTTCAGAATGCCGCAGTACACTTGTACAGTACCCACATATGTATTCGTGACCCTCACCTGCCAAGAGAACTCATGAGAACTGTGATGGTTCCCATCGTAAAAAATAGGACATGAAAATATATCTGACAGTAACAACTACAGACCTACTACGCACAACTACAGAATTACAGTAACGGCTAAGCTGATTCATAGTTTGTTAATTGGGCAACTTGATGTATATTTAGACTTCCCTTCCTTGTAGACGACACCGTTCTGTACTACTCTAGCAAGAACTCAATAATCATCGACGATCAACTCCAGATTTCCGCCATCTGCATCAGCAATTGTTTAGGAATGGATTATCGAGGTGAACCCATCCAAGAGCAAAGCTGTGCTCTTCTTAAAGGTGAACCCCAGCCCCTAATAGCACCTGTCCAAATGTTCAGCAAGCCTATCCTTTAGGACACCAAAGCCAAATATTGGGCTTTCGTATCGCTGCGCTGGCGTGGTTAACCCTAGATTGGAAGTTAAATTGCGAGCACGTCTTGTGATACGAGGACCTCGTGAATTCGCCCAGTAAAATGTACATCGTCGCAAATAAGGTGAGAATATACTAGACGGAGATTCAACCCATGATGACCTACGCGAATTCGTTGTTCGCACACACCGCTTACAGACTTTTTATGAGACGTGCCGTGGGCGCACTACAGTACGTCCGCAACAAAAGCCTTCACGCCGACTTTCTATATACAAACCGATATATATATCACTCGCTGGCCGAAATTACGACCACAAACGTACCACGACCACAGCTGCATCCTGTATGACCCATTGTTTTCATTTGTATCGATGCATCCGTCAGTTAACGTCGTTACAGTCGAGGTTCGAACCCCAAATGCTCGCCATTATTGTCTGAAGAAGTAGTGAAAGTCTAGTAGGCTAACTGTAAAGTCGCTGGCAGCAGTCGGCAATAGGAGAGGGCAACACGGTGCCCTCCCTGGGTACGTGTCCCGACCATCTGGGACATGGTGCAAAAGGGGAGCACCGGAGCAGCATACCTGCGTTCCCGGGGCTATCCCCATCAGACGCCAAGAGAAGTCAACGGCAGGTTAGGTTTAACGATGCGAGTCCGACATACCTACCCGCAGACACTTTTTGCGGGAGGCATGCGTAGGCATTCCTCCTGACTTACCAAAAAAAAAGGCTAATTGTAAAAGTCATGTTAAAAATAAGTTTTCCGTTTTGATAAACATACATATAAACTCATTATAATACACTTATATACCATTTCAAAGCCAGGAAAACATACCAATATAATCGTATAATTGACGTCTTTATAACAAGGTGCCAAAAGACTAGTAATTAATTTGGCAGAATAGAAAAGGTAAACGAAAAGCTATAATAACTTTACTTAATAGTTTTCTTTTTCTTTTGTTCATTTTTGATAATATAGCCCTAGTATTATCTTTATGAAATTAATAGCTTTATTACGTCTGCTGACTGTTATAGTCTTCTAGAAATTATCTTCATAGTGTTCCGTAATTGGAAATATATAAAGCCAGTCAGGTTTAGTTATGTAAAATAAACTTTTAATTTATCACTTCTGGTTTTTTATTGCCGGAGTGTATCTAAAGTAAACGTATTTTTGAAGCGAAGCTTTTTAACTAACAATGAAAATAAATTAAACGAAATACGTGCCCCGGAATTAAGCAGGACCGACTAAAATCCAACATGGTTAAAGCCACAGCAAAAGTACAGACGCCAGCACATCCAGTTACCCCAATCTTCTTTTATAGATTTTCAACTTTATCATATAGGCATAAGGATCTCTTTCAATTGGGGAAATTTGACAGATTGGGGTAGCTTGATGTGCGTCTGTACGTAGCATGTGTTGGTTGACGGGCCGCAGGTTGGTTGTGGGTTTGATTCCTATCCAGAATAAATATTTGTGTGCATGAAGATGTCTGTTTGTTTTGAGTCTGGGTGTAATTATCTATATAAGTATGTATTTTGCAAATGAAAAGTAGTAATATATCAGTTATCAGATTTCCATAGTCCAAGCTCTGTTTAGTTTGGGATCAGATGGCGGTTGTGAACTAATTGTATGTTATCAACGCATTTTTTGGTAACACTTAAGGTATTATGACACGTTTCAGCGAAGTACTCCCAGTGTTCATAACACATTACTTTCTTGTAATTCATACTGTCCTGCTCAATGCTGCTTAAATTAAAATAGCCATAAAATTTATATGCTACCTACTGTCTATCAAGCAGTAGGTACGTTTGTTACTGATTGGTTATGGACCTTTACCTCAGCAATATAGGGTTCAAATTAAAGTGTCCAATATATCGACAGCCCCACAAAGGTTTAAGGTATTCCAAAAAAGCATTTAAAATATTTTAGAGATAAATTTCTATTATTGAAATACGACGTCTTTTTTTAATTAATGTTTGTATTCAAATTGTACCAACAGTTGCACTTAATGCGAAAATATTAGATTTAGTCCCATCGACCGTATTTTTAGGATTGACACTTGATTCAAAATTGCAATGGGGTCCTCAGATTGAAAAGTTAGCAGGTAAATTAAGTTCGGCTTCCTATGCTGTCTGGAAAATAAGGCAATTGTCAGATGAACAAACTGCTAGATTAGTGTATTTCGCGTACTTTCATAGCATTATGTCGTATGGCATTCTGCTGTGGGGTTCGGTGGCTGACATAGGTACTATTTTTGTATTGCAGAAAAGAGCAGTCAGAGCCATTTATGGTTTAGGCAGTCGCGATTCTTTGCGAAATTTGTTAAAGAAATAAATATACTTACTGTGCCATCGGAATATATATATCAGAATATAATGTTTGTTAGAAAAAATCTTCATAATTATAAAAAGAAAAGTGAAGTGCATAATATAAATACTAGGAATAAAAACAAACTAGCCATGCCAGGCTTTAGAGTAAGCAAAACTAATAAATCATTTTTAGGAAATTGTATTAGGTTTTATAACAAGCTTCCTACTCAAATTACTGATCTGCCTGACACAAGTTTTAAAACACATATTAAACGTGTACTTATGGCTAGGGGTTATTACACCACTAAAGAGTACATCGATGACAAAGACGTCTGGCTCTCACTTCCTACCTGCACATTGCTCGCTGGAGATCTTGTAGCCATATAGACATGACCGATCTGCTGTGTTACGTGAACTATCTGCTAATGATTGCTATCATATACTTTATTTAAAATTATTGACTCTGTCTCAAAATGAATAATGTTATTGTTTCGAAGTTTTTCTTTTGTATACCTAAATATAATCTAAAATAATAAGCATTCAGACAACCGATCGAGCATATATTGTGTTTGCCTACTAAATAATTACTCTAATTGGACCAAATCCCGTGTTCATGCCCGCTTGAGTATGTTTCGCCGGACCGTCTCAACTGGGTCGTGTTGAAACTGGTAGTAGATGAACCCACTGAGTTTGTTTCGCTGGGTCTTCTCAGTTGGGGCGCATTGGATCCGGTGGTAGCATTAAAGCGCGACCGTCGTTATTAAAACAAGGTCCGTCATAATAATAATACCTTTAATATAGACAGAACCATTGACAATATGTAGTAAAAATATTAGACTTAAACTAGATAATTAAACATAATCTCTTGACAATAACTTGATACGAGCTAGCTAAATATCATTTCTGTAATAAAATAAATTTTATAAATGTTTTCATACAAGATGTACCTAAATATCTATGTTACTAGAAATAATATCTAATGTATACAACTATATTACTACAAACATGTTCTGACTATTTACAAGCGCTTTTTTAAAGTCTACGTGAATAAAAACCTTTTTTATTTTTTATTTATTTTATTCGATGAAATGATTTTGGTGAAATTATTAAGCCAATCATATATTTAGAAGCGGCTGTTATTAATAATAATAATGTCCTGACAAAAAATTTTGGCCACGGTGGCCACTCTCAATAGCCAACTGCGCAGGACATATTATAGTGCACATATTATAGTGGGTGCGCATACACACATGTATTTTCTATTCCATCACTCCGACGGGATGATCCGATGGGATGACTAGCGATACGACTGGAAAGAGGTCAGCCTCTACGTGCGTCGGTCCTGTAGACCGACGGCACGTAGAGGCTCTCCGAGACACGGGGTATGATACCGCTAACTTCCAGATTTCGGGTTGATATTGAGAAATTTTCTTTACGGAAATATCCCAAAATCACTATATGGCCCCACCCGGGAATTGAACCCAGCACCTCATTATCTGCGATTCAACAAAATACCGCTAGACCAACGAGCCAGTCAAAAGGCCGTAATACTGATAACGACATCACTAGGTTCAAAGTCAAAATTATTTAAGTACTACTTTGTATTCTGAGAGCAAAACAGATAACAGCTACGGCCATTTTACCTTTCAAACCAATTGAATGAAAGAGAAATTTGTTACTTCTTTCAGAATTGTCTTTGGTTCAATAGAGGTCAAATTCATTCCTTAAAATATGTATTAAAACTCATTTTGTCGCTATTTTTAAGTAGATAAAGATGATGGTTTTCCAATGAATATGATTCCAGTAAAATTACCAATAGCCATAACACTTCCTGCAAACATTCATAAATATGAGGTTTTGAATTTTATCAAAGTTTTTGCGCCCTTTTGTAATTGTTAACGTAAAATAAACCAGCTGCCAGGTGGTTAAAGAAAAGCATGATGTATCAACGATAATTAGTTTGTTGGTAAGTGTTAATACACAAACTAAATGTAATGATTAACAAAACTGTACTAGATAGCAACATATTTATGATTAAATAATTAATGTTCAAACATATATATTTCGTTACACTAAATATATAATTTTTATCCACAGAGAAATGACGTATGTGCATGTCAAATGAAAAACAAACATGTTTTATAAAACTACCAAATTGCAGAAGTCACTAATTGTAAGTAAAATTAAGAAATAGACTCCAGCTAAAATCCAGTCAAGAGTGGTGTTTATGATTGTTATCTTATAATCCTGAAACCCAACATAAACACTTTATAAGACAAACATAATTTC
This sequence comes from Pseudoips prasinana, assembly GCA_951640165.1. NCBI lineage: Eukaryota > Metazoa > Arthropoda > Insecta > Lepidoptera > Nolidae > Pseudoips > Pseudoips prasinana. Next base: position 17,314,492 of record OX621239.1, read on the forward strand.
CTATCTGTAATTTAACCTTTGAGAAACAGCACTTAACTTGGAAAGTACCTGACTACTCCTATTTCCATTTTCTCTGCTTATTTCTTAACAGAATAAACGCCTCTGAGGTTAAATTTAAAATGAGCTATATTTATATACCAGTAGAATCAATTTTCATCTGAGTTCAAACAGTTGGTTGGCCATTAAAGAACGTATTAAATGCTTTTTCAATTCATTGTATAGAGAAGCTCAATCAGATAAGAAAGTCATCTTTACATCGACGAGATATTCAAAGCCTATGAATAATTTGAAGCTTCCCGGCGCGACGTGGCGTCTTTAATTGGAAACCTAATCAAATTACAGACAACTTCCAATTCGTGTTGTACGCACGATAAATAAAATGATTGAAAGATAAAGAAAAATATTCCCTCCATAATTTTATAGAACATGATTAGAATGAAGGCAAATTGCGCGTTAAACCAAATTGTCAACATTCTCGTATCGGCACATTCAGACAAAAAGAAATATCTTGAATCAATTTTCTAAATGTCTTTCGAAAATGTAATCCAAGTGAAGCTACAACAGTTTCTCTACCTTTGTTATTTTTATTCCAATGAAATTAAATCATATAATATGTTATGAGTCTTCAGGACCTATCTCAAGACATGGCGACTGCTGACTAGCCATATGATAAAACGAGATTAAAACATAATGGGCCCACACTGTGTTTGTCCATCTAGTTTTATGACCATCCCTAGGACGTTCATTTCCAAATATGGCAGATGCTATTATTCATTGAACAATCTTCAATGAGTACCCCATTACATATTATATCTTTGCCTTCTATCATTAAGACGAGACTATTGGTTTTTAAATGTAAAAGTGTCGTTACGATTTTTGCGTAATGCTAGATAAATTAGCAAACAGACCGAAAATAAAATACAAAATTGGTGATTAAAATGGCATACCTTAATAATTATTTTGTACCTCCATGGTTGTGGACCAGTCCAGTAATAGTGTGAAATATTATTTTGAATCATATAAGGCAAAAGGGCTGGAATTTAAAATTGGTATTCCATTAGAAGGAAAAAAGAACTGCATGTGTCTTTATGTCAAATAAACTTGTAAAACGATAATATATTCAGTTTTCAATAATAGTTACTTACAAATCAATCCAGCACACATATCCAGTGACAAGGTTGGCTAATAAATAATCTTAAATTAATTTAGATAAATCATGTACATTTTATACAGTACGTTAGACAGAATTCAATACTTCATCGTATCGCTAATTATTTATATGATGGGAATAGACCCATGTTACAAAATACCTTAATCTTACACGCTTCGTAGGTTCAAAAAGTAAATTTTCAAGTGTCTGCGGTTTGCGTGGACTTGTAAGACTAAATAGAGTCTAACCCAGTCAATTCACTATTATTCACACGTTGCTGTTCCATCTTCCCTGTAATGGTATATTATATAACAAGACATTTAGTTATTATAAATACATGAATTATAAAAGATAAATGAGGTACGAGATCGAAAATCTCAATAGCGTGTTTGAGCCAAACTCAAAGATTCAAATCAATCGAAGTGGCTCACACGTGCTTTAAACCTTGGACCACATCGACTGCGGTAAGACACGCTGACTCTTTTTTTGGCTCAGGATTTTTCCTGCATGTCATAAGGTGTCAGTAGTCACCTTCCATTTCAGGCCCTTTTATTTACCTCTTATGGCTATCGTATCTACTGAGGGGACTTTTTAGGCTATGTGCACCTTAGAGAAGATTATTACGTGACGTGTATAAATTACGAGGTTCAAAGGAAAAATTTGGGCGGTGCTTGCGCGTCACACCGGAACACAAACAGGGAAAGCACCGAGTTATTTCAATGGATTTACCGATGCACGTCTATATTTGTATACTTAAGGAGGCCACCGAGGGGTTTTAATCAGTCGCAATCCGACTTCATCTTAGCTGATGGATATAGATGATGGATGGATTAACGACAGAAAAGGAAAAAAGACGCGCTACCGGTTGACCACCATGTAATCTTATGAATACTCATGGGGAAAGATATATAATATCCTAAATAATATCCCGAGATTAATTAACCTTCCGTCGTATATTCTCATATCGGACATAAAGCAACATCATTGTTTATTATACAACCATAAAAACTGTTTTTACCTTACGTGTTGGGAAAGACATTTTATCGGAAATCTTACTTGTTTTATTTTTATTACAACGGCTGAGACACGATAACATAATTTAAGACCTTTATCGAAACTTGGATCGCTTTGCCAAAGAAAATTTTCCTCTTTTACCGTCGCTTACAAAATATCTTTATAATATACCCTATCCGTTTACCGTTCCCTGGAGCCTGATGGTAAAAGAAAATGAACCGTGGATAAGGGATTCACGCTTATTGATTTAAGATACTTCTAGAAAATCAGCCAGACCTCCTCATAACGTGAATTGATTGTAGGCTCTCTGGAAAATTGGATAGTACAGATTTTCTTATAGAGTTGAAATAAAAATAAAATATTAAAACGTCAGCGTTTTTCTTTTGTTATATTTCTACCACATACATAAGTATAGTCAGTTACAAAATAGTTTGATATAGACAATAATTCCCCTACGGATGGATTGTTTACCATATCTGCAATATACAAATATGATACTTCAAATAATACAGCGCTGAAAGTTTGCCATGACCGTAATTGGTTGACACAATAGCGAAAGCACAATTATTTTCAAATTCAAATAATTTTAGATATAAGTATGTCACGGTATATCAAGTATTACCAATTAGTAATATTTGTCTTTTTGTTGAAATGCATAGATACGTTAATAGATTCCTTTATGTTACGTTACCTAAAAGTAGTTATGAACTTTTGTTTTGTTACTTGCATTCTTGAATTGTGCTGAAATGTCATCAATGTTCTAATATTTCTTTATTAAGAATTTCTTACAAATGTCATAATCAGTCAGGACTTTGAAATGTCTAACATAATAAAATAAAAGTTATATTCAGTTCTAAGACAATAAATACGACACGTGTTAAATACTACTTACCGTATGGGTGGTGATCACTGACTGTGTGTGTGTGTGTGCTGTGGTTTACCGACTGTTATCTTATGAGTACAACTGGAACCGATAACTTAACATAGCCTTATCATCATCATATCAGCCGAAAGATGTCCACTGCTGGACTAAGACCTCCCTCAATTGCCGGTCTAGCGCTATTCGCATCCAGCAGTTTCCAGCGACCCGCACAAGATCATCGGTTCATTTTGTAGGGGGCCTGCCCACGCTGTGTCTTCCGGTTCGTGGCCGCCACTCGAAAATCAATCTGCCCCAACGGCCGTCGGTTCTACGAGCTATGTGCCCCGCCCACTGCCACTTCAGTTTTGCAATTATTTGGGCTATGTCGGTGACTTTGGTTCGCCTGCGGATTTCGACATTTCCGATTCAATCCTACACATAACCTACGAACATGAACGTAGCCTACAAAGCACGGAAATTATCAGAAGTTAAACCACCTTGGCGTGGTCACTCCATGTATGGGTATACATGGAGTGACCACGTGTCTATATGCTTACCTTACCGATTAATTAGAACTTAGAAACTGGCTATAGGGGCCCCCTTACACATTAATGTACATGGCAAGACGATTGTATACATAATATACTATGATAATAAAGTAGGCAAAGATTGGTATATCTGTGAATTAACTATTCAACTATGGTAGAAACGTAAAGATAAACTACAAGCAGGTACATAATTTAACTTGGTCGATGAAACAATTAATCGGTACAATATTTGTGCCCATGTATATATATATTCAGTATATCATATCGACAAATCATATATTTTCACATGATGGACATAGGACCTCCAATAGAACCTAGACTAAATATGCCTTTAGTTCGTCGATTGAATATTGTAAGTATCAAATTAATAATAACACATCTGGTACAAATGCGTCGAAGTGCGACACTTCGAGTGAAGTACCAATCTACTTGTCAAGGCTCGCAATCGCTTGAATTCATGTGTAACGTTTTTAAGGGGGTATCTTTTAATATAGGAACGAGGGCGGTGAAGTCGAAGGATGGAACTATCAATTGTTTTAAAATATAATGGTGGAAATATTTTCTGTGTGGTGATGGCATAGAATATCATCACCGCATCTCATCCCGTGCGGGGCGCAGAAATTGTCCTAAGGAATACCTACCAGAGAACGGGCAGCAGCGTTTTTCTATGAACTATGACAATCAAACTGCGATCGCCAACCCGTCTGCCAAGCGTAGCGATTATGGTATATCCCTCCATTCCTTGGCGAGGATTTTGTCCAGCAGTGGACGTTCTTTGACTGACACGATGATGATGATAATAGTGGTGGAAAGATCACAAATGTCACATTTTAATATTTCGAATTTAATACATAACGTATTTAGTGATTTACTAATTTAATTACGTGAATTCTTAAGGGCAAATAGAATACTTAATTACTGTAGTTAGAGGTGACATTATGATAGTTTAAATATTTTGGTTGGCCAAACATTCTGATTAATATTGGCTCGATTCGAGTATGAATGCCCCAAGCCTCAGCCCTTTCCCCGCTCCTGGTCTCGCTATACACTTGCGACATCGCGATCTTAAAGGAAGCCCATCCAACATTCAGACATTTTCTTTACTAGATATCATTATCATTATTTGTACAGACGCCAGCATATACGGCTACCCCAATCTGTCAAATTTCTTTTATAGAATTTTAACGTAATCACAAAACCATAAGGTTCACTTTTAATTGGGGAAATTTGACAGATTGGGGTAGCTTGATGTGCTAGCGTCTGTACCTTAAAACAAAGAATTAAGCACGAAATTCTAATGATTACAATACATTTATTTTTTTATTACATTTTTTTACAATTTATCACCTATCGTGGCAAATCAACAGAAAGATCAGCTATAATATAAGCAACTGCAGTCCAGAAAGCTGCTCCAAGATCCAATTCATGAGGATCTTCCACATTCATAGTATCTCCTTCAGTATGATGGAACCAGAAGTATTTTTCAGCAGCATTGTAAAGACTAGCTCCTGGTATACCCGTTTCTGTTAGTACAGCAATATCTGACCCAGGATTGTCCTCTTCTATCAGAGTAGAAGCATTTATACTCTTAAATAATTGTAAAATCTCTGCTACTATACAACGCGTTTGCTGGTTACCACCCACAGCTAATCCTAGCGGTGCAAAAGTACCTTCGTCAGATTCCATTATAAAATTGATATTGCCATTTTCGTGTCTATGTTTTTTTTCATATGCATAAGCACCAATATATCCCATTTCTTCAGCAGTCCAAAATATGGTTCTAACTGTTCGTCTGGGTATTAAGTTCAGACGTTTTAATATAATTGGAGCAGCCCAACTAACAAACATACCACCGCCATCATCCATAGCACCTTGACCAACATCCCAAGAGTCTATATGCGCAGATACTATTACAAATTTTTCAGGATTTTGTCTTCCCTTCAAATCAATCAAAGTATTTCTTGATGTCATGGATGATAACTTTGATGACATCTGAACATGTAGCTTAACTTTAACTCCACTATCGGTGAGTCTATTAATTAAATCTGCATCCTCTAAAGTGATGGCTGCAGACGGAATTTTAGGCACATTTTCGTCATAGCTCATAATACCTGTATGAGGAGAATTTATGGAAAATGGAGTAATAGATCTAACTAATGCAGCTACAGCACCTTTTTCTGCTGCTTTTGAAGCTCCATTTGACCTATATAATACAGTTTCACCATATTTCGTGAATTTAGCATTAAACAACACAATTTTTCCTTTAATTTCATCTTCATTGATATTTTCTAAAGCAGCAAAATCAGGAACAACTATCACTTCTGCTGTTATTCCTTCTGGTGGGGTACTCACACTGTAACCTAAACCTAAAACATTAATATTCTTTGTTCTTGGCTCAATCATGGTTATTTTTTCTTCACCTCTCTCCCAAAGGGGTACCTAAAAAAGTTAGAAGTTAGTGTTAACACACAAGAATCACCATAATATTAAACCATAAGGTTGTATTTTAAATAACTTAGAAATGACATAAACTAATGACTATATTCTCCGAATATAGCTACGTATAACCATACCCTTTAAAATTCCCAAATCCTACTACTCAAAGGGAGATGAACAATTTTTTTTTTAATTATTATATAAATTTTATTGAAATAATTATAATTAAATAAATTTAAATTATTATCTTTACTAAACTACCATTCTGATGGAAGTTAATGTAGTAGTAATCCATTTGCAAATCAGCTCATACGACAGAGCTGTATTATCCAGATAGATATCCTGATACAAAACACACAAAAACATTAGTTCAGGCGTACTGCTTATAACACTTCGTTTTTATAAGAGGTAAACAAGACTGCCACTTGCTTTATTGTCATGAAATAAATATGAAATAAATTCGTAAAATAAAAAAGGTTTAACATATGTACAGACGCCAGCACATCCAGCTACCCCAATTTGTCAAATTTCTTTTATAGATTTTCTACTTTATCACAAAAGCATAAGGTTCACTTTCAATTGGGGAAATTTGACAGATTGGGGTAGCTTGTACATATGGAAGGAGCGCAATCTACTCATGAAATTAAACAAGACCAGTTTATGAAATACGAAATTTATGATCGTCAATTTTCTTAAGGTAGTTGTTGTTTTTTAAGTATTCTGCAAACTGATGTACAACATATTGTTTATTATTATTGTTTCATAGACAATTAAGGTTTCCTTTCATTTCACCGACTAATTATGTTTATAATTATGTAGTGTCTTACTTACCACTACCAACTTTTGATGGTTTATCTATATTTTAAAAGAGACCTACAAACCCATACTTTATTGAGATATATTAACTAACCTCGACATCTTCAGTAATAATTTCACTTAAACCTTCGTAGCGAGTGCGGTTAATCATGTAATCGATAGAATTTTCAAGATTTTGAGTACCCGATGGCCGCGCACCAAATGTGTCCACAAACTTAGCCAGTCTGAAATTAAAATATTAAATTTAATATACATAAACATTGTTTTTTTAAATATAGTACACATTGTTCAAAATCACTTGACCACTCACTCATCATTAGTTCTCTCTAAAATTACCTTTTATGTCATAATTTAGTATCTTGTCCCTAACCTTTTGCTACGACCACATTTCATTAATCCAATCATTGCCCAAAACCTTGTGGCAAGATTCGGGGTCTTTCAAAACGTTGGCTGTGTTCGGCCGAAAAACAAAAAGAAAACATTGAGAAATACCCATAAAGATTGTACATATTCGTTATCTATGTTGTACAATGCTATCGCCAATAACCGGTATTCTAGATATTTCTCCTTATCACATATTGACTAGCGTATTCCCTGGATCTCATCTTTTATTCAAGCAAAATTTCTGTACTGAGAAGCGCAGAGATTGTCAAAATCTATCACTTAGGCGGCCATAGACTATAGAGTGACCCTCCTCCTAGGTGCTTAACCTCGCCGATTTCTAACAGGGCGTTACCGAGGTGCTCATAGCTAGGTGCCCAGTTATTAGCTAAATCCTACTAATATAATAAATGAGAGAGTTTGTGAGAATTACGTATTGTTTGTCACTCTTTCATGAAAAAACTAAGGAATGAGTTTTTATATTTTCGTTCAGTCGAATAACACAAAGAGTGTAATTTAAAAAGTTTAAAATATTATATATATTATACAAGTATAAATTATTGTGTTACCGAGTAATTTAAAATATATTTATGATACTTATTCTATATTAGATTTAAATAATTAATTAAATAGTAACATTGATGTGTTCTATTTTATATTACTAATTAATAATAATATCCAGGGACCTAGACTCAGAACAAACAGACATTTACATGAACACAAATATCTGTCCTGGGGGGTAATCGAACACACGACCTGCGGCGTGAACGGCACGTATTTACCAACCACGCAAACCGACCGATATCAATGTAAATGAGATATATGTACATAATATTTAGGGACAATGTCACACAGATCATCCTAGCCCCAAATTAAGCAAAGCTTGTACTATGGGTACCAGGCGACGATATACATACTTATATAGATAGATAAAATACTTACATAGAAAACATCCATGACTCAGAAAGAAATATTCGTGCTCATCACACAAATATTTGCACTTACCGTGATTCGAACCCAGGACCACCAGCTTCGTAGGCAGAAGCACTACCAACTAGGCTTTGGTGAGTATGGTAGCTATGGTTATGCAAGTATTTTTTATTGACACTGCCTTTGCGATAAAAAGATAGACTTACTGTTATCATCTTATAAAATTGGGTCTAAATTTCATTCCTTCGATTATTCCACTTAATAATGTAAAAATAAATTTTAAGTCTGAAGTGACAATATTCAGTGATGAAATTGGTAAAAACTTAGGGCGGTCATTATCAACAGCAGGACATTCAAATATCAATTTCTGTATGCCTGGAGCCTCTAGCCACCATATCTTCAAAAAAGTTTTTGAACATAAATTTAATAATCCTTGTAATCTGATTCTTTTAATGGAAAATAGGGGTAATTTGAATAAAAAATCACTTGTACAGTATATTAATCATTTAAATTGTTTAAATATAAGTAAAGTTGTTATATTCTCATTTCCCTATAGTGCTAGTTTGTCACAGGAGGAAAACATGATTAGATATAACTTGAATCTAACTTTACACACATTATCAACCTATATGCAGGAGAAATTACATGTAATTGACATTAACACCTTTGTTAAGAAACCTTTTTACCTGACAAAAGATAACTATTGCTATCTTCCTAACTATTGTACAAGACAAATAGCTTCATCGCTATGTTATTTCTTTGACATTTCAGCCAGGAACTTGGCTAAACCTTTAGCTAGAAGTGAGATGTTTGGCCAAGTACTGAGTACTGAGCAATGTACCGTTGACATAAATAATTCCAGTTGTATGCCTACTGATGATGACAATTTGAATATATCCAATTCAAATGACATTTATATTCAAAATAATTTAAATTAAATAGTATGACAATAGAGGATTTCTCTTGCATAATACCAAATTCTGGTCATGGTTCTAATGTGAGTTTAAGTGGGAAGGCAGATCCACGTAATGTAATAAAAAAAAATTTGAAACCATCAAACATACATGATAAAGTCAATAAATATACTAAAAAAAATTGTATTAACCTGGTGCACCAAAATATTCAAGGTTTGATGGGAAAAGAGCTAGAATTGGAGCTGTTTTTGAATTGTAACAATATAGATATTTTATGTTTAACTGAGCACTGGCTAAAACTCCATCAATTCATTTTCAGCTTCAATAATCACCAGGTTGTAAGCTCGTTCATCAGGGAAAAATATATTCATGGTGGCTCTCTAATTCTAATAAATAAGTTGTTAAAGTTTAAAGAAAGAAGTGATGTTGTGAGCCTCTCTGTTGAGCGAGTTGTAGAGATTTCATGTGTTGAGTTGGAGCAATTTATTGTTTTGAGTCTTTACAAACCTCCTTGTGCACCATTTGATACTTTTTCAGATATTATGGAGGATGCATTAAATAAATTATCTAACAGCCATAAAACAGTTATTATTTGTGGAGATTTTAATATAAACATTTTGGAGAAAAGCACAATAAGTTGCAATTTATTAAATTTGTTCAAATCCTATAATTTATATCACAATTTTACAGAACCAACTAGAGTAACTGCTACAAGTGCTACATGCATTGATAATATATTTAGCACTGTAAAACCTTTATTTAAATCAATAATCAATAAAATTCAGTCAGATCATTCAGGTCAGTTGGTAACTTATTCAAATGCTCCAAAAATTAAAAGAAAACTTATAAGCTATATTCCATTTAGTGAAAACCGCTTAGACAAATTTAAATGTAATATAGTAAAACAAATAGCATGGCTGCCCTATCATGATAATCCGGATCACTTGTACAACTCTTTATTCAATTTGATTAATGATGAGTTCTGCACAATGTTCACACCCAAACAACTGTCTGTAAGTGACCGTCTGGTATTCAGTGATTGGGCAACTCCAGGCATCTATAAAAGTCGGAATCGGTTGTATGAATTGTATGAAGAAAGATCCCATAATCATAATACAGAGTTTCAAGAATATGTGAAACAATATGCCAAAACATTTAGACGAGCCTGTACCGCTGCTAAATCTTTGCACATAAAAAATATACTTAAATCTTCTACAAATATAATCAAAACTACTTGGAAGATAATTAATGCTGAGACAGGTAAAACAAAAATACGTAGTCGTGATTTTAACTGAGTAATAAACAACATAGATATTAAAGGCGATTTGGAGATTGCGACTGAGTTTGAAAAATATTTTTCGAATATTCCAGTCATACTTACTAACTCTCTTTCATGTGCTTCTACATCTGCTGAGCAGATACTCAAGCAAAGCGTAGGGTCGTGTGACACAGTTTTTGAATTTTCGGTGGTTAGCCCTAAAGATATTTTAAATGCTTTCAAGAGTATTAATATGAAAAACACAAAGGATCTGTGGGGTCTATCTGTTAAGACTGTTTCATCAATTATTACTATAATCGCCCCACACTTAGCTACTGTGTTCAATTGCTGTGTTGCATCAGGTGTATTTCCTGACTTGATGAAGTATAGTAAAATCATTCCTTTGTTTAAATCTGGTGATACTTCAGACCCTCCAAATTTTCGACCTGTTTCCGTGCTGCCCACTCTTAGTAAAATATTTGAAAAGCTTATGCTTAGCCAGCTGCTCAGACACTTTAATATACATAATTTACTACACCGGAAACAGTTTGGATTCACAAAGGGTTGTTCAACCATAGATGCAGGGGTCAACTTATTAAAAAGTATATTCGCGGCGTGGGAAGACTCGCAAGATGCATTAGGTATCTTTTGCGATTTGTCCAAAGCGTTCGATTGCGTTCATCATGATACTCTGGTCAGAAAATTACACCACTACGGTATTAGGAACAAGGCTCTCGAACTTCTGACTTCTTACTTGGGCAATAGAATTCAGAAGGTCGAAATAAACGGTAAAATATCTCCGGGATCTCCAGTGGTAATGAGCGTCCCACAGGGGTCAATTCTGGGCCCATTTTTGTTTTTAATTTATATAAATGACTTACCTTACTACGTAAGGGATAAGCATGAGATTGTGTTGTTTGCAGATGATACTTCCCTGACGTTCAAAATAAACCGACAATTAAGCAATTTTGACGATGTTAATGATGCAATCTCTAAAGTTGTTCATTGGTTTAATGCCAATAATCTTGTGCTTAATGATAAGAAAACTAAAGTCATTAAATTCACTACACCGAATGTGAAACAGGCGACAACCAATGTACAACTTAATGGAGCTAGGTTGGACCCTGTTGAATCAACTGTGTTCTTAGGTATCACTATTGACTCAAAGCTACAATGGAGCCCACAAATAGAAAAACTGTCCGGCAAATTAAGTTCTGCAGCATATGCAGTGAAAACTATTAGACGGCTGACTGATGTTGACACAGCTAGAATGGTTTATTTCAGTTATTTTCATAGTGTAATGTCCTATGGAATTCTTCTCTGGGGTAGCTCTGCTGACATTGACACCATATTTATATTGCAAAATAGAGCTGTAAGAGCTATCTATAATCTTGGCCCGAGAGTGTCTCTAAGAGAAAAATTCAAAGAGGTCAACATTCTAACTGTACCATCTCAGTATATATATGAAAACTTACTATATGTGCATAAAAATATCGATTCCTTCTGTAAAAGGAGCGATACACATAATGTAAATACTAGATATAAGAATAATCTCATACTGCATACTACCCGTCTCCACAAAATAAGTAACTCTTTTATGGGGCAATGTATAAGATTCTATAACAAACTTCCCAATGATATTAGAGAATTGTCTACGAATAAGTTTAAAAGAATTATTAAAGCCAAATTGTGTAGCAGGGCATATTACAAAATTTCTGATTATTTAAGTGATAAAAGTGCTTGGGATGGAGTTGTTCTGAGTCAACACACATGATTGTAATTAATCTTAAGTATATTTTATTTTAAAAAAGGATTCCTACTGAGTTTTCTGGCAGTGTTTCTCAGTAGCTGCCACGTCATGCACTGCACGGTAGGGTAAAAAAAATATGACGATTCCACATAAATGTAAAATTTTTACGGAATAAACTTACTTTGACTTTGACTTTGACTAAGATTAAAAAATACAAACATACACGTTTATCCACACAAAACAAGCTGATCGACTTAAATAATAAATTAAATAAATACTTACTCAAATAATAAAGATTTTAAACTTGTTAAGTTATTTCATGCTTAAGCTTGAAAATTAACATTAACATATTAATATGAAGCACTTTAGGAATAAAATATTTATAGAGCGATAGTATAACGATTTCGTACTTATTATTAATAAAACAAAAGGTGACTTAGAAAATACACACACATCTTTTTTCATCTAAATATTGTGGGACTTTTGGGTAGATTTGGTTTTTTTTTCTTGAGCTTGTGCACTTATGTAATAAATAAAATAAAATAAAAAAATAAAAATGGTTTTATTCACGTAGACTTTAAAAAAGCGCTTGTAAATAGTCAGAACATGTTTGTAGTAATATAGTTGTATACATTAGATATTATTTCTAGTAACATAGATATTTAGGTACATCTTGTATGAAAACATTTATAAAATTTATTTTATTACAAAAAATGATATTTAGCTAGCTCGTATCAAGTTATTGTCAAGAGATTATGTTTAATTATCTAGCTCGTATCAAGTTATTGTCAAGAGATCATGTTTAATTAATTCCTTCCTAAACATTTTATTCCATAAAATATTTATCTAGCAGTACTAAAATGATCTTGTTTCATCTTATCGTGTACAATGACATGTAAAATTGTATGTATGATAACCTTTATTAAAAGCGGACAGATTATAAGCCTGAGTGACAGGTGGTTTTAAATGTATGGAGATGATACAATAATACAATGAGTTAAATATATATATTCAAATAATATTTAGTTCAGAAATATATTTAAAAGTAATTTAAATAGCATTAAATTAGGAAAGGTTAGTAACAAAAATATAATACTAATATTATTAGGAAAACACAAACACAAAACGACGACACGAAAACAATCGGGTTAAAAGGGTTACTTAAAAAAAGAAATACAATAAGTTATTCATTATTAGATGTAATCTTATACATTGAATTTGTCTGTTCGATCACTTGATTTTTGAAATCATCTACAGGGTTGATCTATCTACATGTTTCTTGTTATCTAATATAATATATAAGTAACTAGCTAAAAATATAAAAGGTTACAGCCATTTTCATATGCTTGATCAAATATTAGCACCTGGGTAAACGAGTTCCACATTTTTATTTAATTTCGTTTCTTTTTGTTTTGAAATTATTTATTATGCTGAAGCATTTAGACACATAGTAAGTCTTACTGCTAATAGTATATTGATCGATGATTTGACAATCAAGTATACTATTATCTAATACAATATAAGAAATATTATATACCTAAATGAATTTAATATTGATAGGGATTTACATAAACTATACAGGCATCTTCTTATATAGTAACCTGCTAAAAACGCAAAACTCATAAACCGAAAATATTTTTTTCAATACTTAACAAAACATAATAAGATTAAGCCGATTTTTAATTATGTACACCGCGTGTAAAAAAACTGTTTCTATTTCATATTTTTCTATGATTGTCTTGTAATATTGAAAATTTCTGCGAAGATTCTGCCACTCATTTGATATAACTTTGTATATAAATATTTGTTCTTAATAGTACTATAGGATAAGATATATAATAACAGTATGAATTCTCCGAATACTCTACTTACTCATCGTATGTCTTCCCCTTATAAGGACCGTTTACTATGTATTCTATTATATTCTGAACAACACTTTGATATCCTTCAATTTCCTTCTTTAATGGACCAATATCACATGATTTTTCTTCATAATAAGTCTTTGTTAACACACATTTTGGCAAAATTACTAAACTTAATATTAAAAAAATATTTTTTCTACTATATGTAAACATTGTTCGTAACGTCTATGCGCGTGTACTGAACGCATACAAATATGTGTAAGGATTAGATATAGTGAAAGACATTCGGCTATATATGTAGAGGTAGATACTGGTTAGACCAGTTGTTTTTTTAATGGCTTTTACTAATCGTATACATTAAAATAATGGCTAAATTATGCCTTACATTCTTAGTCGTGATATATTTTGACATTGTTTTTTAACATTAAGTGTTTTATTTTAACTGTTTTTGTATCATGGGAAGTCATTTGAGTAATATTTCAGGCTACCAGGCTACCGGTACCATATGTATAGTCTCATAATAAATAGATCTATTGCACAAAATGTTGTCTTTAGAAATATATTTAAATAAATAGAAACTCTCGTTGCGACGTAATAATGTTCAATTTCGGTCGAGTTTAGTATGTCTTTAAATTTATTTTTATATCTGATATGCAAATAAAATTGGCGTGTGTAGTTTTGAATTTATTTACATATATAGCATGCGAATAGAATTAAATTATTGCGTGTAGTGATGTACCTAACTACAGAGGATATTTTAGCTCTGACTTTCCAATGAAAGTTAATTTGAAACAATTAATTGAATTCTTTCAAATTACCTTTCGTAACACACACTCAATAAAATCTAGGGATACCTTAATCCAAAATTATTTTCGACGTAACAGTTTAAGATAAGATAAGGTAAATACACTTTTTTGTACACCATTACACATAAAAGTTACAGGATTTCAAATAGTTATAAAAAAGGTACAATGGGCGGCCTTATCGCTTAAAGCGATCTCTTCCAGACTTTCTCAGGTTAAAATCTTCTTAGTTTCCATATTAAGTTTATATGTACAGATATTAAAACCTATTTAATTTCCAAAATTTAATAAACTAATTTAATAAAATCTAAAGAAAAAACAAAATGGCGGTATTTTTTTCCTTCGTTACGTTAAGAAAATTTAAAATTGTTTTATTAATGTTAATTTATGAAAAAGGATTTTTATTTTATAATTAAAATGCCGTGTGAGCTTCAAGAGTAATTTCATGTTGTTAGATCGTCGATCGAGTCAAGATGAAATATTAAGTGCCGTGGGCATGATAAGAAAGTACTTTTGAAGACGTCGTTGCTGAGGCCCACCACACTAGCCAAAACGTGATATCAAGGTTATAGTCACGTTATCGCCCTACTGGGGATGGGGCTGAAAGGCACACGAGACGATATCGTGTTACTACACAGAGACAGGATCGATTTCTTCAAATCACCGCCAGCAGACAACCCAATATCACAGCGATTCAATTAGTACAAAAGCTCCCGAAGGACCACCAGCTGCTGATAAGCGATCAAACCATGCGAAGGAGGTTGCATGAAGCTGGTCTTCATACTCGAAGACCACCACGTATTTCATCATTACGACTTCGATATACAGTCGGCGGCTTTTGTTGGAGTATTTACTACGCAGTGACAAACAATGGTGTTTGGTGTCGTTCACCGGTGAGTCCCGGCTTAGATTGCATCCGGATTGATGAAGAATGCGCGTTTGGAGAACTTAAAGGACTGGTAGCCGTCAACGACAACCTCAGGAGGTCTACTTATACAAAGGCGGGACAATCATGGTGTGGGCACGAATTTTTCTTGGCGGACGAACCCAGCTCAATTAGACTCAAGGCAGTATGACTGCACAAAACTTCTTAAGAAGGAATTACATTAGTGTTCAAGTTCAAGCAAAAAAATACTAAAGCTACTCAATAAATGCCATAATATTTAAACTACAGTTTGAAAAAATAACTTGTGCATTTGTATGTATTTTCTAAGTCAATCACCTTTTGTTTTATTAATAATAATTTCGAGATCGTTGAACTATCGCTCGATAAATATTCTATTCCTAAAATGTTGTTATGGTCAAGCTTAAGCTAATAATAACTTAACAACTTTTAAAATATATGAATACTATTATTATTTAAGTTTACGACAAGATAACTAGACTAGCACTATTATGATTAGGTATGACGAAAATGCCAATTCAGGTTCAAGCAAATAAAACTCAGCTACTCATTAAAAAAAACCACTTTTATAACATTAGATCGAAAACACATAATAATAATATCCTGGGACATTATTTACACACGGCCATCTGATCCCAAACTAAGCAGAGCTTGTACTATGGAAACCAGATAACTAATATAATACTAATACTACTTTTTCTTTTGTAAATACATATAGATAATTACACCCAGATTCAGGACAAACTGACTTGTTCATGCACACAAATATCTGTCCTGGGTGGCACTCGAACCCACAACCTCCAGTGTGATTAGCAAGCATTTGCCAACCAACGGGGCCATCTACATGGGATTATTGTTTATATTCTTACTTGCCCCACATGAGATTCAACCCTGAGATCTTGTTATCTCGTTGAACATGCTATCAGCTAGACGAACGTGGTAATCTACTATCAAATAATGTATAATGCATAATATAGATACAGTACATACATTGCTCTTGTGTCATTGTCATTTCAAGTGATAACTTCTTAAGTGGAATAATCGAACAATTGAAATTTAAACCCAATTTTATTAGATGTAGTAAGTCTATCTTTCTATCACAAAAGCAGTGTAATTTTTAAATAAACTTACTTATTATTATTTATTAAGTATATCACAATTACATTTGTGTAGTTATATTATTTAGAAATTTAATATTTATATTGCAATTATTATTATATTTTTTTTTATTCATTATTTAATTGTAATTTTGCACAGGTATTATTTTTATTTTAAATTACTAGGTAACATATTAATTTTATATAATACTAGCTATGTCCCGCGGTTTTCCCCCGGGTTTGACTTTATAAATTACACTCTATGCGTTATTCGGATAATAAACTGTATCGCTATTGAGTTTCTTCAAAATCCGTTCCACACATTTTTTGTGAAAGAGTAACAAACTTCCATACATCCATTTTTACAAACTTTCGCATATATCATAACAGTAGGATTATCTGAGGTGCTAATACCTCAGATAATCCTACTATTATAACCTACACCTGGCTATTAGCGCCCCGGTAGCGGTCCGTTAGCGGTCGGCGATGTTAACCACCTAGGCGAAAGGTCAGTTTATAGGTCTATGACCGCCTAAGTGATATATTTTGACCACCTCCTTGCTTGAGAGGACACAAATTATGTACTGAAACTATACATAAATAGACGCCTGTTTCTCAGAGGGGTAGGCAGAGACAATGGAATTCCTATAGCCAGGTGTAGGTTATAACAGTAGGATTATCTAAGATGCTAATACCTCAGATAATCCTACTGTTATAACCTACACCTGGCTATAAGCGCCCCGGTAGCGATCTGTAAGCAATCGGCGAGGTTAACCACCTAGGCGAAAGATCAGTTTATAGGTCTTTGACCGCCTAAGTGATATATTTTGACCACCTCCTTGCTTGAGAGGACACAAATGATGTACTGAAACTATACATAAATAGACGCCTGTTTCTCCGAGGGGTAGGCAGAGACAATGGAATTCCATTGGTCACGATCTTTGCACAACTCTGTTGCCTCGATTACTGAAACGAATGAAGCAATACATATATTTTACATTATGTACACAGAGTTCGTTATAAATAAAGAGAAGAGATCAAGGGCATGAGCTAGTCAATATAGAATAAGGACAGATATGTCGATAAACCAGCTATTGGCGATAAGATTGTATAACATAGATAATGAATGTATCTATAAAAAGGTCCAATCTTTATAGAAACATCTCAATATTTCAATGATAGTGAAATGAATTGCTTTTATATAATATTGGTAACCCTTTTTGTTTTACGGCCGAACGCAGCCAATGTGTTGAAAGACCCCGATTCTTGCCACAAGGTTTTGGGCCATGATTTGATTAATGAGATAAGGTCTTACCAAAAGGTTAGGGACGATATACTAAATTATGTCATAAAAGGTGATTTTAAAGGAAAAACTTATGATGAGTGAGTGGTCAAGTGATTTTAAAGGACGTGTACTATATTTAATAAAAATATTTATGTATACTAAAATTAATATTTTGATTTCAGACTGGCTAAGTTTGTGGACACATTTGGTGCGCGGCCATCGGGTACTCAAAATCTTGAAAATGCTATCGATTACATGATTAACCGAACTCGCTACGAAGGTTTAAGTGATATTATTACTGAAGATGTCGAGGTTGGTTATTATATTTTTATAAAAAAAAATATATATAATAAGTCAAAGTCACTAATGATAAGTATTAAATACAATATTTAAAATTTGGCCCTATAAAAGAACTCTTTTATAGGGCAAAATTTTAAATATCGTATTTAATAAACTGGTTTTGTTGAATTCGATGATTGCGCTCCTTCCATATTCTTGTTACTCCTTTTATGTTTTGATATTATGGAAATGATTTCATATTTATAAAATTACGATAAAGCGAGTGGCAATCTTGTTTATGCTCTCAAAAACAACTAGTATTATAAGCAGTAAGCCTAACCTTGTACATACATATATGTGTGTGTGTTTTGTATCCGGGTATATGTTTGAATAATACAACTCTTACGTATGAGCTCATTGGAAAATGAGTTACTACTACTTGTACTTCCATTAGAAATGATAATTTAGTAAAGATATTCTTTTGGATTTATTGTTTTATTTTGAATTCAATAAAATAGATCTAAGATTTTCAAGGATCAAAGAATCGTTCATCTCCCTTTGGAAGATTTAAAGGGTATGGTTATACGTAGCTAGTCTATTCAAAAGATGAAGACATTAGTTAAAGTCATTTCTAAGTTTTCTTTAAATAAACTTATGATTTAAAAGATAATTGTTTTAGGTACCCCGCTGGGAGAGAGGTGAAGAAAAAATAACCATGATTGAGCCAAGAATAAAGAATATTGATGTTTTAGGATTGGGTTACAGTGTGAGCACTCCACCAGAAGGAATAACAGCAGAAGTGATAGTTGTTCCTGATTTTGCAAGTTTAGAAAGTATTACTGAAGATGAAGTTAGAGGAAAAATTGTGTTGTTTAATGCTAAATTCACGAAATACGGTGAAACTGTATTATATAGGTCAAATGGAGCTTCAAAAGCAGCAGAAAAAGGTGCTGTAGCTGCATTAGTTAGATCTATTACTCCATTTTCCATAAATTCTCCTCATACAGGTATTATGAGCTATGACGAAAATGTGCCTAAAATTCCGTCTGCAGCCATCACTTTAGAGGATGCAGATTTAATCAATAGACTCACTGATAGTGGAGTAAAAGTCATGCTACATATTCAGATGTCATCAAAGTTAACATCCACGGCATCAAGAAATACTTTGATTGATTTGAAGGGAAGACAAAGTCCTGAAAAACTAGTAATCGTATCTGGACATATAGACTCTTGGGATGTTGGCCAAGGTGCTATGGACGATGGCGGTGGTATGTTTGTTAGTTGGGCGGCTCCCATTATATTAAATCGTCTTAACTTGATACCCAGACGAACAGTAAGAACCATATTTTGGACTGCCGAAGAACTTGGCTTAATTGGTGCTTATGCATATGAAAAAAAACATAGACATGAAAATGATAATATTAATTTCATAATGGAATCTGACGAAGGTACTTTTGCGCCGTTGGGATTAGGTGTGGGCGGTAACCAGCCAACGCGTTGTATAATAGCTGAGATTTTACAGTTATTTAGGAGTATAAATGCTTCTACTCTCATAGAAGAAGACAATCCTGGGTCAGATATTGCTGTACTAACAGAAACGGGTATACCAGGAGCTAGTCTTTATAACGCTGCTGAAAAATACTTCTGGTTCCATCATACTGAAGGGGATACTATGAATGTGGAAGATCCTCATGAACTGGACCTTTGAACAGCTTTCTGGACTGCAGTTGCTTATATTATAGCTGACCTTTCTATTGATATGCCGCGATAGGTCACCAATAGGTTTAAAAAAAAAATTGGTATTAATAATTATTATTTAATTTTCACTTCTGTGTTTTAATTTACAAATAACATTAATGACATTTCGGAAAGAAAGTGGGCCCGCAAAACAACCCGGTTACACTTTTCGTGAGATTTACCATGATTTTCCAAGTATAAGCCTTAAGCATACCTTGGCTGGTGCTGAAGCAATATTTTGCAGTATTGTCTGCAAAGAGAGCCAGATAGGTTTCCTAAAAAAACAGCGGTGTCGCATGTGTTTAGCGAGAGCAGGAGCAAGGAGGCCTGAGCCTTGGGGCATTCGTACTTGAATGAGGCAAATATTAATCAGAATTTTTAGCTATCAAGCTGTCACTGTCATTTGTAACTACAATAGTAATATAATGTTCCATTCCACCTTATATGAGATAAGTATTTACACAAATTTGTTTAATTTAAATATAAAAAATAAAAATTTGAAGGTTAGTAAACGTCTGGGGAACCTGCTTGTAAAAAATATGCATATGGTGGTTTATACAATTAAAAAAACTACTAAAACTTCAACTTTAATGTTATTGTCATCACAGCATACTCCGGCACGTTAGTAAGGAGTATTGTACGGAGAACGATACATATGTTCCATTCTGTTTCCTCCTACCATCTCTTTCTTTTAAATATATAAGTGACCATATCTTTACAGTTCTAGAAGATACATTGACAAGGTTACTACTTCTCTGTCACAGCTCTGGTAAACCGTTATACGATCAATCCGTATCTACTTATGGTACAATAGATCTCTTCCGCATCCAACCTTGTAGAATTAGTATCAGTACGGCCTAAGAGCGTTCTTCGACATTCGTAGCTTGTAGCTATATTAGCGATAAGTTTCTATTTATGAACAATATGACATTTTATCAGCCAAAATTTATAAAATTTGTTCCGTTTCTTTTGAATGTGTTATTTTGTTGGCTGTACTTACTTATTATTCATTCTAGCAGTATGAATGGTGCATCCGTCCGGCTATTACCATCAATGAACGGCCCTGATTGTATCGTTAGTTCGCTGTTAACCACTATATCTATACTTACGTATGTTTCATACTTACATACATAGACTCACGCATGTTTCTCAGAGGCGTAGGCAGAGCCAACGGATTTCCATTCTTTGCCTCGTTTACTGTCTTTGTATTCTCCATACACGCTCGCCGGTTTAGAATACTTCTGATTTGGCCTTTCTTCTGTACTCACGTATGTGTCGTTTGGTGCATACGTTGTATTTTTCTTAGTAAACCAGTTGCGCTCTGCGGTGCTCCTCTCGATTTAGTAATTTATTGTAGTTTCTATGTAATTAAGTATTGTTCGCAATCGAGTAACATCTAGGGACAATCTAGGGACAATGTCACACAGATCATCCTAGCCCCAAACTAAGCAAAGCTTGTACTATGGGTAGCAGGCGACGATATACATACTTATATAGATAGATAAATACTTAAATTCATAGGAAACATCCATGACTCAGAAATATAAATATAATATTTATAATAGAATAGTAAGATATCCAAAGATAGCATATCAAAGTTCATAACACTAGTAGTGTAGTAACTATGTTAACGAAATAGTTGAATTGAATTAAAAGTTAGAAAAGTATGATAATGTGACTACGGAATATCCTTCGATTTTGTATCAATTCCTATCGTTTCGTTGTTAATACTTTATAGAGGCTTAATAATATGGTATTAAATGATAATATGTGGAATGTGCAGTACAAATCAGTTTACACCATTGAACCACGTCAAATATTACATCGAATGTACTCAAGTAATTAAAAAACGGTAATCAAGGATTCATTTTGTTAACTAAATAAACGACGAAAAAACACAAAATCTTCTATCTCCAAAGCTAAGAGCTACATGAAAAGGAAATGTCAAGGAGACGCATTCATTATATTGGCGGTAATTAATTAAACTTTTCACAGCAATAAAAAGCATTTGTAATTGACATTTATGTTTTTTTCAGGTTTTTGACATACTTATAGTAATAGTTTCACATGATTTGCTAACTTTTATAAGGGAGAAAACTTGCTGTGTGATGACGGCATAGAATATCATCACCCCATCTCATGACGTGGGGGGCGTAGACATCGTCCTGAGGGATTACCTACCAGAGAACGGGCAGCAGCGTTTTTCTGAGTACTATGACCATCAAACTGCGATCGCCAACCTGTCTGCCAAGCGTGGCGATTATGGCATATGCCTCCCAATTATGGACACACTTATTGTGGAGATCTTTTCGGGAGGCTTTTGTCCAGCAGTGGACGTCATTTGGCTGACATGATGATATATGTGACTATGCCTATAGCTATATTATCCTTTGCTTAGTCGCTTACTTATATCTACCGTAAGTTCTGGGATCATATATGTATACCAAATCTGCATAAAATGGTGCAAGATACCTGAGTTTGATCTACGTAATAAGGTTATTCCTTTGGCTTCGAAATATAAATGAACTTTATAGAACAACTTAATTATTGCAAAAAAATGAATAAAAGTTAAAAAAATTATCTCTTACATCAAATAATTATGTGATACACCTGATGTGTGGTGACGGCATAGAATATCATCACCCCATCTCATCCCGTGGGGGGCGTCGAAATTAACCGAGAGAATACCCACCAGAGTGCGTGTAGCAGGGAATTTATGTGAACTATGACCAAACTGCGATCGGCAACCCGTCTGCCTAGCGTGGCGATTATGGCACATCCCCCCATTCTTTGGGGAGGCTTTTGTCCAGCAGTGGGCGTACTTTATCTGACATGATGATGATGTCTAAAATTGTGGAGTTCCTTTAGACACTAACCGACTTAATTAGAAGGACGGTTATAAATTCAATCCATATTAATATATATTTGTTTTTTGCGTTTACCGTTTTGATTACTCCGGCATTGAACAGACGCCAGCACAACAAGCTACCCCAATCTGTCAAATTTCCCCAATTGAAAGTGAACCTTATGCTTAAGGGATAAAGTTGAAAATCTATAAAAGAAATTTGACAGATTGGGGTAGCTTGATGTGCTGGCGTCTGTACGTTTACCGTTTTGATTTCTCCGCTCCGCATTTGAGAAAAGATTTACGTGTTCGTATTTTACTTATTTATTTATTATTATTGGGCTATTGGTAACAGTTATACAATGGTACAAAGATAACAATATCATAAGCGACAAAAAGCCAATAACGGTATTCGCGAATAGGTAATATTTAACATAAATTATGCCCTACTGTGAACATTTCTTACAAGAATTACATCCTAATTATGAAAAGATATGCATTCTGTCGATAATCAGAGTAGATGAATATAAATAGTGTGTCTTAATGCTGCTCTTGGCACATTTAATAGTAGGTATTTTTGACAGAAGTCAGATCAATCAATGGATCCTCTTAACAATTTCAGAAAATATATAACTAACATAGGATATAAGACCGCTTACTAACCAAATATGGATTAATTTACATGTATATCTGAAACAAATGTTTTATTATTATTATAACTATTATATATTATTATTATATCAGTAATAGCATCTTCAATGTTATTGATGACTCCTATTACAGTATATATATGATTATATGTAGTTTATGATATTAGTATATTGTTTATAAATATTTTAATGTACGTAGTAGGATGCATATTAGAATGTATTTTATTTTTATTATTTATTTATTTTTTATTACGTACCCAAGAGTAGGTACCTTATTTAAACACTCTGTACACCGGCAACTAACCGTGACTGTATCCTTTCTCCTGTTTCCTAAGTAGGTTGTTTGGAAGAGATCACATTTTAATGATAAAAGCGACAATTGTACTGTTCTCTCTAATGTTCTTGTACTGATTAATATTTTGGTGTCCAATAAAGAGTTGAATAATAATAATAATAATATAACATCAGCTATTGTATAGAATATGAAATCAAGTGCGATGCTTATATCTTTGTGCGTGTATCTAAGATTAGTTCGATAGAACATAATTATGTTTAATGAACTTATGTTGGACATTTTGATTTCGAGAAATTCCAATCTTGGCAGGAGTATTCCAATATACTACGCACGTAAGATGAATGAGGTAAGATGGTCGCCCTGAAATATTGTCGACTTAGTCAAAGTAGTTTTTAAACCAGCATCAATAATTATGAATATTGTTTGAACTGGGCGACAAAATAAGCATATTTATGACCTCAAAATGACGATGTATAATATTTGCCATCATAATTAGTTTACAGTGTAGTCGCGAACTCTTTTAAAATTTCAGTAGTTCATTGTAATTTTCAATTTACAATGTACAGACGCCAGCACATCAAGCTACCCTAATCTGTAAAATTTCCCCAATTGAAAAAGAACCTTAGCTTTTGTGATAAAGTTGAAAATCTATTAAAGAAATTAAAAACAAAAACAACTTGATCAATGTTATTTATTTTTTATTGATACTGATAATCATAGTCAAATATTCCTGCTAACATGTATCTCGATTACATAAAATCCAATAATCCAACCCAAATATGTAACCTTTTCTCTTCTTTCTTTACCTCGGTTTACGAACCTTCATCACTCAACCCTGCTCTCTGGCAACCACCCAGCACGTATTCAAGTAAATGCTCTTGCATTTCTGACATTTACTTCACACTAGAAGTTATACACAAAGCTCTCAAAAATCTCGATCCAAATAAAGGGCCCGGACCTGATGGTTTGCCACCTTTTTTTATTAAAAAAGTATCTGAAAATATTCTACCTCCCCATCAAATTATATTTAATAAATGTTTACGCGAAGGATTTTTTCCTGTTATCTGGAAGCGTGCATTTATCACCCCAGTATACAAAAGTGGCGATAAAAATAACATTAAAAACTATCGCCCTATCTCCGTTTTGTCCGCCTTGGCTAAGCTTTTTGAGAATCTTGTGCACAGCGAGCTATACCCAAATATCCATCATCTTATTGTACGTGAACAGCACGGATTTGTTAAGCGTCGCTCGACCACTACCAACCTCATGCTGTTTACGAACTATATTTTTCAATGCATGGATACTAAAACTCAAGATGACGCTGTGTATACTGATTTTCGGAAGGCTTTTGACAAGGTGGACCACAAATTACTCTTAGATAAAATTGCTTACAACGGCATTCGAGGTAATTTATTACGATGGTTTATATCCTACATTTTCAACAGAACTCAGAAAGTCGTCATCAACGGCTTTGAATCTGACTTAATTATTCTTACTTCTGGCGTTCCCCAAGGCTCAATTTTTGGCCCCCTTCTTTTTATACTGTTCATAAATGATATCACTGACTGTTTTCAAAATTCCCATTTCTTATTATACGCTGATGACATAAAAATTTATAAATCTTGTACAAACTCTCGTGATTGTTTACTTTTACAAGAGGATCTAAATAAACTTTGTCAATATTGCTCTGATAATGAACTTCAGCTTAGCATTCCAAAATGTAAAACAATAACGTATACAAAATAAAAAAAACATTATAACTCATAATTATACTTCAAATAGCATACGTTTACAAAAAGTCAATTATATCCGTGATCTAGGTGTTACACTGGATTCTAAATTGCATCTTAATCTTCATATTGACAACATTATAAATAAAGCATATCAAATGTTTGGCTTTGTCATGCGATCCTCAAAAGACTTTAAACAACCTCTCACGTATTTATCTTTATACAAAGCTTTAATCCGCTCTCAACTTGAGTACGCAGTCCCGATCTGGAGTCCTATTTATGAAGTTTATATTAAACGACTTGAAATGGTACAGAAGAAATTTTTACGTGCTATGCATTACCGATGCTATCATTCAAAACTGCCTCATCTGCAGCTTCTTGAAAAATACAAAATCTTAAGCCTGGAGTCCAGAAGGAAACTTCTTACATGTTTGATGCTGTATGGTTTATGCAATAATAAAATTGACTGTTCTAACATCACAAATCAATTGTGTTACATTGTACCTAGATCTGTGATGCAGCGAGAGGCGCGTGTTCCTTGGCTGTTCTACACTACAAGGTGCCGAACTAACGCCGGAGTGCAGGCGCCTCTACGTCGCCTCGTAGAGGCTTGCCATTGATCATCTAAAATAACAATCGAGATTACCTATTAACGTCTTAGTAAACTCGCGCGAGTTTAGATTAAGATTACCTTTCTTTTTAACTATTATTTTGCGGACATTGGTGTGGGTTACATGTTTACTACGTTACTTGTTTACACTTATTATATTATACTGTAATGTGTAACTGTTTAATGTCCCAATAAAATAAAATAAAATAGATCTTCACAGAGTAGAACTATAACTTTTATATCTTCTGGCAACTTATCACGTACTTGTATAATTTGACTTGAATTTTAGTAATAATTCCAAAACAAATAGTTTAAACTATGTCTAAGAACAACGGTTGGCCTGCATGGTTTGAAAGTAGTACTTCAGTAAAATAGGATCGGATTGGATTTACATTGATATTAATGGTTTCCATTGATTAAGTGCCGGTGAAATATTACGCATCGATCGAGTTTTCACTAAAAAGTGTGGAATAAAAAACTGGTTTAATAAAAAACTACAAGAATGATTTGAACATATTTGAACTATATGTAAATTACAAAAATAATTTATTGTATAGCTGAAATAATGTTATACTTATTAATTTGTTTTCAAGACGGTGCTTTGTATTTAAACGGTTTTTATTTAATAGAAAACAAAATCGTAACACTAAAATTATAGCCAAAATCTGCAATCAAATTTTTTTTTAAACAAGAATAATATTGATACTACAAATAAAGTTTATTATCCAATCATGTTTATGTACTCAACGTGAATCATGTGTTTAATTTACATTTATTCAATAGTAAATAATTAAACAAAATAAAATGAAATTATAAGCTAAAAATTAGATCAACCACAGATACACTATTTACCCTAAAAGGCGTCCAATAATCCCTCCGCATCGCTTATGGGAAAAGTGCCCAGAAGGCTGGCCGCATTGCCATTGTGCTTAATTTTCGATATCAAATACTGAAAGACATTATATATTATACTGATACTTTACGGAATATACTAGTTACAACTAGTACATTCTAACTACTAACTAACTAGTATATTCTGTATGAAAAGAATCACACAGTAAAATAAATTTTACTTTGTTAATTTAATCACCATTCTAGCGTGGCATATCAACAGAAAGATCAGCTATAATATAAGCTACTGCCGTCCAGAAAGCTGCTCCCAGATCGAGTTCATAAGGATTTTCTACATTCATCGTGTCTCCTTCACTGTGATGGAACCAGAAGTATTTCTTATCATCATTGACAAGGCTAGCTCCTGGTATATGTTTTCCCGTAAATACTACAATATCTGTTCCAGGAGCGTCATCTTCAATCAAAGTAGAAGCATTTATAGTCTTAAACAACTGTAAAATCGCCGCTACTATACATCGCGTTTGATTAGTACCACCCACAGCTAATCCTAATGGAGCAAAAGTACCTTCGTCAGACTCCATTATAAAATTTATATTTTTACCTTCATTTCTATGTTTTTCTTCATACTTGAAAGCACCAATTAATCCCAGTTCTTCGGCAGTCCATAATATAGCTCTTACTGTTCGCCTGGGTTTCAAATTTAAACGTTTTAAAATTACTGGAGCAGCCCAACTAATGAACATACCACCACCGTCATCCATGGCACCTTGACCAACGTCCCAAGAGTCAATGTGTCCAGATACTATTACTAATTTTTCAGGATTTTGTCTTCCTTTCAAGTCGATCAAAGTATTTCTTGATGATGCCGTCGTTAATTTTGATAACAATTTAATATGTAACACTACTTTGATTCCTCTATCCGTAATTCTCTGGATTAAATCAGCGTCCTCTAAGGTGATTGCTGCAGTGGGAATTTTAGTCACCTTTTTATCATACTCCATTGCGCCCGTGTGAGGAGAATTTATAGAAAATGGAGCTATAGTTCTTATTAGTGCTACTATAGCACCTTTCTGTGCAGCTTTTGTTGCTCCGTTTAATCTGTATATTATAGTTTGACTATAATTCGTGAATATGGCATTAAACAAAACAATTTTTCCTTTAACCTTGTTTATAGGGATTTTTTCTAAGGTTGCAAAATCAGGAACAACTAGCACTTCTGCAGTTATGCCTTCTGGTGGAGTACTTACACTGTAACCTAAACCTAAAACAGCAATATTTTTTATTCTTGGCTCCAGCATAGTTACATTCTCTTCAAGTCTCTCCCATCGGGGTACCTGGAGAAAAATAATGTGAAAATAGTTATAGTACGTTGTTTAATATTCCCCTACAATAGATTATGAATAATGTAGTCAGGTAACAACAGCTTGAGTTCAAAATGAAACGAGTGTTAGGTTATACCTATTGTCTGTCCAAAGTTTTCACATTTTCAGTCAACGGCAAAAATTGATGAACAAAATCGAACATTCAATACTAATGAACGTAAATTACGTCAAAAAATTGTGGCAACGAAGTGTTCTAAAGTGTGTGACTTCTTAAGTGTCAAACTATCAGCTAATGATACTGCCGCCCAATATCCATGATCAACCCAAACCTCTCGTACGATTTGATCAGAAAATAAAATTTGAAATAACAAAATCTAAACAAACACCAATTATTTTATATGACACCGAGTTAACAAACGAACATATGACCCGTTCGTAAATCCATCCCCGATAAATTCTGGCAGCCTACGTTATTAAATCAGGCTAACTTAATTTTGAACTACTGTAGCATCTTTATTTACCCAGTATATTAATAGACAACAATACTACGGTACTTTTTATTTAGAATATTAATTGAGAAACACCATAAAGTAAAATTTCAGAATCCTTAGATCACAATGCAATTCAAGTTTAATTTTTTAAGATTTTTTTATGAATACTATGATCTTTACATTGATTAAACTGTCTAAATATATTGTTATATTTATTGTCCTCTAGTCTCCTTGTTTTAAAACAAATATATAACTCTAACCTTAAGAGATTCAGTTGTGATATCTGATAAACCTTCGTTGCGAGTCAGGTTTATCATATAATCAATAGCATCTTCAAGATTTTGAGTACCCGATGGCCGTTGACCAACTGTATCCACAAACTTTGCCAATCTGAAATAGAAATAAATATATGGTACATAAACTTTTGTGCCTCTTCGTATTATCATCATCATCATAACAGCTGTAAGAATTCCACTGCAACTCCCCCAAAAATCATCTTGGCGGGTATGCCATAATCGCCACGCTTGGCAGACGGGTTGGCTAGATAAAATAGAAGCTGCCGTCCGTTCTCAGCTGGAACACTTACCCAGACGCATATTTTTAAGTGGTATTCTGTTTCATGTGCGTTAGAAATTACATTCATTCATATGCATTTAGTGAAAAAGTTTAAGTATTTAAGCATCAGTGTTTCATCCCGTGGGGGGCGACCCGAGGGAAAATCTCCCAGAACAGGCAGAAGCGCCTCTCTGTGTACTCTGGATATAATACTACGATCTCCAACTCGTCTGACAAGCGTAGCGATAATAGCATATCCCTCCAAATGGTGAACACAACTACATCGTGAAATATATATGAAATCTTTTGAGGAGACCTTTGCCAAGCAGTAAACGTAATTGGGCTGATTTTAACACAAGAAGAATTCAATTTTATTTTACTGTTTAATTAATTAGTTTAGTAATAAAACTTTATTATAGTTAATAAACTAAATTGAACAAACTATCAAGATGTTGTTTATTAACTGTACCAATTTCTTGAACACGGTACTCACTCATCGTATGTCTTTCCTTTGAAAGCACCGGACACAGTATAGTTAATTATTTCCTGTACCACACTAGAATAACCCTCGATTTCTTTCTTTAGGGCACCAATATCACACGAGTTGTCTTCATAATAACTCTTTGTGAACACGCATGTCGTAATAACTAGTAAAATTAATATAAAAAATGGATTTCTTATATTCGTTTTAACCATTGTTCAATATTTAAATGCGCATGTATTGATAACATGAAAATAGGTACGGATAAGGATTGATTGAGAATGATTCCGTTAGAACAATGTCGGCTCCGGTTTATTTCTTTATTTTATATACGTTACAGTCTACGTACATACTTGCCTGACGTAACGTTACGTCAACTATACATCACTTATCCTTTTTATTAGTGTGGATTTGCCTATTTGGATACAAACAATTGAATGAAAGTGCAGTCTTGTTTTAAGTATTTATTATGCCATGTATAATTTTGTTTTATAACGGTATTTATTATGTCAGCGAAATGATGTCTACTGCTGGGCAAAAGCTTCTCCAAAGAATGGGGTCAAATTCCATAATCGGCACGCTTGGCAGACAGACGATCGCAGTTGGATGGTCATAGTTCACATAAAAACGCTGCTGCTCGCTCTTTGTTAGGTGAGATGAGATGGAGTGATAATATTCTTCTTAGATTAGAAGTTAAAAACGTCTGTGCCTGTAATACTGTGTGTAAACAAAAAAGTTTCATACAAAAATATTCATAAAATAAAAACTACTTCACCAAACTATGTAAAATTTTTATGAGACCAAATTGCAACTATTCCGCATAAATTAAAAAAGAATCACGTCAATTGGATCATAAACCATACATACATAAAAAATACCAGTCAATTTAAGAACCTCCTCCTTTTGAAGTCGGTTAAAAATGAGATTATATAAAGTTTAAATATAAAAATTCGTTTTAAACCACCTCCAAAAAAGTCAGTTATTTATTGGACTTTATGTTTGGATATGTTACGCTATTTTCCAGGAAGTTCAACTTACTTTACTACCATATTCAAAAAATGAAATTCCGCGTTCATTTGTTTATGGTATAGACTAAACTAGACTTTGTAAATTTGACTATTCAAATTTTGAAATGAAATGAAATGAAATTTATTCAGCACTTGGGTATTAACATACACTTACATTTACTTGTCAAGCTCACAATGCAGTAGTTACATAAACATAGTGGATAGTATAAAAGTTACAAAAAACAATTAATTTAGTATATAAGGTATAAAGTCTAGTTTAGCTTAAAATATCCAATTTTAGTTATGTGAGCAATTTTTTAACGAGATAAAGATAGATACAGATGAAGATACAGACGTACAGTTTTAAGTTACTATTGCGTATAAACATAAAATATCACGAAGGGGTACGGAACCCATTATCTATAAAAACGAGCAAAAAATTCACGTTTGTTGCATGGGAGCCCCCTTAATTATTTATTTTATTTTGTTTTGTAGTATTTGTTGTCATAGCGGCAACAGAAATACATCATCTGTGAAAATTTCACTGTCTAACTATCACGGTTCATGAGATACAACCTGGTGACAGATGGACAGACACACAGACAGCGAAGTCTTAGTAATAGGGTCCCGTTTACCCTTTGAGTACGGAACCCTAAAAATGATCGTATGATAATGTTGAAGTACAGTCAAAATCTAAAATAATCAAACGATTTTATTTTTAAAAAATCTACTAGAACTTTTTTAGAATAGAATAGAATAGAATAATGTTTCATCATCATCATCATCATCATATCAGCCGAAAGACGTCCACTGCTGGACAAAGGCCTCCCCCAAAGATCTCCACAATTGCCGGTCTTGCGCTAACGAAATAATGTTTATTTGACAAGAAACACAGGTACATTAAAGGTGTTATAAATTAAATATGGCCCACTATGTTTTGCTCTTACGAGCGTACAAATATATTATGAAGCTAAATACATTACTGTTTTTCAAAAGCACAATCTAACAATATAATGTCAATTTATAATTTAAATTCAAAGAAATCATGAATGCTATAAAACATTTTGCAGCAAGCCACCGCGTTAACTCTTTTTTAAATTTAGAAAATGTCATATATAACAATTCCAATTCCATTTCCAAAATTGTTTCGCTCTTTATTTCGTATGATCTTTTAACAATAGAACATTTATCTTAAGTAATATAGTTCAATACCATTTTCATCTATTCACTGCGGTGAATAGTAAAGGCGAGCCAAAAGGACTCATCTATTGGATTAGAAAACTTCTTTGAAGAACAGTGGCTTCGTTAACAAAATAAGAAGAGGGCAATAATCTGTCCTGTACTAATAGGTAATCTATACATATAATAAAATCGTAGGAAAGTCAAAACTGTACATTGAATATTTTTTTAAAAGGATACTTGGGGCGTGATTTACAATCGATATCGAAGCCAAAAATATAGTTTTTAGAATTTTTGTCTGTTTGTCTGAATCAATGCAGTACTTTTTGAGTTTAGCCCTAACAGACGGGCTAAATTCAAGAAGTACTGCATGGATTTACTTCGAATATTGCATGAATATTAACATATAGGCCACATATTATCATGCTATCAACTACGGGGGTGGAGCTGTGATAATTTATAAAGTTTAACGCGGGTAAAACCGTGAGGCACAGTTAGTTAGAAATAAAAAGGTCCTACCCTCATCGGCTCGTAAGTTAACGTCGAGGTTAAGACCTTAGGAACGCTGTCAGTCTAAAGATAGGTTAAACGACATAGCAAGATTATATTTATCTATCTATACTAACATTAGGTTGAATATAACCTACATATAATTATATTCATTTTAGACTGTTTACACTCCTCCTGTATTTTGGTTAGTAAAGTTTGAGAGCAAAATTTGCACTAGAAAGAACACCTATATGAGCTGCAGAAGAGTTGAACCGTATAACACAGCCACCGCAAAATGAAGCCTCATTGCTAGAATACCAACAACGTGCGGTTGGTTTGACTACATTCCGTTATAGCCTTTTACGGGTAGTAAAAGGCTATAACGGAATGTAGTCTACCCGTAAGCTAAAATCATTTTTATCGGTTTGGCTTTATAGCGTACGGAACGGTAGATTAACTTAATGCAATCGGTTTACACCCCATGAGAAGCTGGACCTTATACTTGATTATTACTCCTTTAATTTTAAGGCGACGCATTAATACGCAACAAATCACGGGTCAGCAGTGAAACATGGTACATAAATATTGCAGTATGTATACTTACAATTTCTTTCGTACAGACGCCAGCACATCCAGCTACCCCAATCTATCAAATATCTTTTATAGATCAACTTTATCACAAAGGCATAAGGTTCACTTTCAATTGGGGTTTGACAGAATGGGGTAGCTTGATGTGCTGGCGTCTGTACAATCATCGTCATATCAGCCGAAAGTAGTCCACAGCTGGACAAAGGCCTCCCCTAAGGATCTGCACAATGACATTATTTAGTTAGATACATTATTCAGACACGGCCATCCCCAACTAAGCAGAGCACTAGATAAACAAATTAATGATATATTACATATACTACTCTTTTTTTTAAAATGGATACTTTTCTATATAATAAAACCCAGACATACAGACATGTTCATGCACACAAATATCTATCCTGAGTATTTACCAACCACGCCAGTGCCGGCTTTAACTCCTTTATTTTATTCATAATAATAATCAGTTTTCAATATTCACCAATATGGATAATCGAAAGCCCAGCGATTATACCTATTGTTATATCCACAAATGGAGTTATTCCTAATTCCCTGAAGATCAACCTTGCAAGTTTAGAGTTGATATCTGACTGGAGAATTATATGCAGAAGGCGGTTTTGCTGGCGATCGCCAGGATTGTGCGGAAATTTCTCTATGTAACCAAATATGTTATGAGTTGTATTTGTATTAAAATACCCTTGTATTGTAAACTAGCTGTGCCCCGCGGTTTTACCCGCATTAAACTTTATAAATTATTGCCTATGTGTTAATCCAGAGTATCAGCTAACTCTAAATTCCCTAACTCTATATCTAACTTTATTAAAATCGCGTGACGTGAAAAAGTAACAAACATACACACTCACGCACTCACAAACTTTTGCCTTTATAATATTAGTGTGGTAAGTAAGAATATTGGTAATAAACATGTAATAACAATACACGGAAATGCCCCCCTTTCTTCCCCCGCGGCCAACGGCCGCTGGGGCAGAAAGGTTCTCGAGTGGCGACCACAAACCGGAAGACGCAGCGTGGGCAGGCCCCCTACAAGATGGACCGATGATCTTGGCGGGTCGCTGGAAATCGCTGGATGCGGATAGCGCAAGACCGGCAATTGTGTAGATCTTTGGGGGAGGCCTTTGTCCAGCTGTGGACGTCTTTCGGCTGATATGATTATGATGATTAACAATAATAATATGGATTAATATCTTATTATCGAATTGAGAGCTCATTAGATTTATTATAACGAGCCAGTCTGCTGTCAGTCTATACATATTAACTCACAATAATAAAAGACGTTTCGCGTAATCACGTCTGTTAAATTCATAACAATACAGCCATTAATATCTAAACTTGAGGGTACAAGGCTCGTTAGGCCTCACGAAGTTGTAACTTCGAGCAAAAATAATAATCCTTACAAAATGTTTTTGGTAGATAAGTTGTTATGAAGCAGTTAAACGTAGAGGAGATAAAACAGTCTGCAAATTATATACATGACGCCTGTTTCCCAGAGGGTAGGCAGGGACAACGGATTTCCAGTTGACGCGATCTTTTTAAGCAAATTAGCTAAATATAAAATCACCGATGTATTATAATGAACTTTAAAAAAATGTCTTAATGTTTTGGTTGATTGTACTAGATCGTTGTAATATCACGGTAATTTCTTTTTACGTTTTAGTACAATCACGTCTTGCTATAGCAAGACCATGCAAAGGCCTACCGTGATATTATAATTACCACTTTTTTATTTCTTTCTTTTTATTTTCGACGTTTGTCTTTAGAGTAAAATGTTTATTAAAGGCACAATTGTTTATAATAGTTATTCACATAGAGGACGGCCAACATTGTAAATAATTGTTTAGTTATTTACAATGTTGGCCGTCCTCTATGTGAATTTATTAATAAATTTAATGTTAAGTTTAAGTGGCACTTAAACTTAACTTTATACAATTATACATCTTTTTTGTCTGGGAACTAACACTGTCATCTGATGCCAAACTAGGCAATGTACTATGGCAAGCAGACAACTAGTATACATCATCTGTGAAATTTTTAACTGTCTAACTATATCATTTCATGAGAAACAGCCTGGTGACAGACAGACAAATAGCGGAGTCTTAGTAACTTTTTTTTAAGATACGGAACCCTAAAAAGTGGCTATAGGAGGTAAAAAAGTGTAACTTCTCATACCTAATTACTACAACGTATTTAAATTTACTAGCCAAATAATAAAATAGATATACTTTTTGCTATATTAAGTAGCAAATAAGGGAACTAGAGTTTCATACTCATATACAGTGTAAACTACTGTGGCAGGTACTTAGTAGCTGTTTTTTATTCTGTGGTATAGGGCAAACCGGGATGAAAGCATGTTATTTAGAAAGTTTTCAGGGGAGTTTTAACCTCAAGGGACTTCAAAAGATTTGTTCGTAGTTGATAAAATATTAAGGTGAAATTTTTGTCATACTTTATTTGTCTACAAACATTTTAAAATTCTATTTCGGTTTTGATTTAGCGTTTTGTTTCATATCCGTAGGTATAAGTATTAGTAATAAATCCTTATTTGTGCGTTTCCATTTTTTTATACCGATTTGTGTGAACACCTACTAAATTGTTTCCGCTTATAATTCCAAAACAAATGAATCGCACGTTATGACATTTCTTTTTAAAATAGTTGTCAATCACGTTATGACACTTTTTTAATACTTGTCAAATCACCACATGATATTTCTTTTTAAAATAGTTGTCAAATCACGTTATAGCATTTCTTTTTAAAATAGTTGTCTAATCACGCTATGACATTTTTTTTAAATAGTTGTCTAACCACGTTATGACTTTTCTTTTTAAAATAGTTGTGAAATCACGTTATGACATTTATTTTTAAAATAGTTGTCAAATCACGTTATGATATTTCTTTTTAAACAGCGAAAGTAGAAAATCAGAGATTTAGAACTATTTTGATGATCGTAAATTGCGTCAAGGTTATAAAATACTGAATCACTTGGTTCTCTAAATCTTCTTGTTCTTCTTCTACTGCTTGTTGCTCTACATTACATGTTTGGTACGTTTGCGAATGATACTACCGCCCAATGTATCGCAATATATGATCATTAATATCGAATCTCCATTTTTGATCATCTACGCTCGGCCGTGGCTGTACTTACCATACCATACCAATCTTAACTAGACGCAAATTTCTATAGGATTGTAAATAATAATAGTATTATATTCTGGGACATTATTCACACACTCCCTTCTGAATCCAAACTAAGCAGAGCTTGTACTATGGAAACCAAATAACTGATATATTACATACTAGCTGTGCCCCGCGGTATTACCCGCGTTAAACTTTATAAATTATCACAGCTCCTCCCCCGTAGGTGATAACGTGATAATATGTAGCCTATATGGTGACCCTACCTCTTCGTAATATTCATGCAAAATATGGAGTAAATCCATGCAGTACTTTTTGAGTTTAGCCCGGACATACAGACAGACAAACAGATAAACAGACAAAAATTCTAAAAACTATATTTTTGGCTTCGATATCGATCGTAGATCACGTCCCAAGTATCCTTTAAAAAAATATTCAATGTACAGTTTGACACAGTTTGACGTTGCTACGATTTTATTATATGTGTAGATAGATAGATACTACTTTTCATTTTTAAATACATAGTTATATAGATAAATACACCAAAATTCAGGAACAACAGTAATAAATATCTGTCCTGAGTGGGAACTGAACCTATGACCTGCGGCGTGAAAGGCAAGCATTTACCAACCACGCCAACCAGCCCGTCATCATCAATAATGGCCCATATGGCCATACTTTGTTTGATTATAATAGGTCTTTACCTATGAAATTGCCGTTTTGTATGAAAAAATTTAAACGAATTTTTTTCATGAATTTTTTTATTTGTATTAATCGAAGTAATCACCC
This sequence comes from Pseudoips prasinana, assembly GCA_951640165.1. Taxonomy (NCBI): domain Eukaryota; kingdom Metazoa; phylum Arthropoda; class Insecta; order Lepidoptera; family Nolidae; genus Pseudoips; species Pseudoips prasinana. Next base: position 17,351,552 of record OX621239.1, read on the forward strand.
ATGCAATCAATGCATCTTTGCCATCGCAGTGGCAGTTTATTGATGCCCTTCTTAAAGAAATCAGCTGGACGGGAGGCAACAAATTCTTCAAAGGCATTTTGTACTGCCTCTCGGGTATTGAATTTTTTTCCCGCCAAGAAGTTATCCAAATTCTGGAAAAAGTAGTAGTCTGTAGGCGCAAGGTCTGGTGAGTAGGGCGGATGACGGAGAGCTTCCAACCCCAGTTCTTGCAACTTGGAGACCGTCTGCTGTGCAGTATGAGGTCGCGCGTTGTCGTGCAGGAGCAGCGGAGACGAGCGATTGACCAATGCTGGTTGGAGATGCGCCAGCTTCTCCATCATTGTGCTCAGTTCTTCACAGTACACATCTGCAGTAATGCTCACCCCGTTTGGTAAGAAGCTGTGATGAATCACACCGGCGCTAGACCACCACACAGTGACCATCACTTTTCTAGGGGTAAGTTTTCGTTTAGGGCATTGTTTAGGTGCTGAACCAGGATCCAACCAACTTGCTGAGCGCTTGCGGTTATCAAACAGAATCCATTTTTCATCGCAGGTAACAATGCGGTTCAAAATTCCTTCATTTGTGTGTCTGTTGAGCAGTGCAAGGCACGTCTCGACGCGTACTTCGCGCTGGCGATCATTGAGTTCGTGGGGCACCCATTTGTCAAGCTTTTTTACCTTGCCAATTTGACGCAAATGGACCAATATTGTTTTGACGCTAACGTCGAAAGCTGCTGCTAATTCAGCCGTAGATTGTGTATCATCAGCTTCCACAACCGCCTTTAATTCGTCATTGTCGACCAAAGTCTTCGGACGACCGCGAGGTTCATTTTTCAGGTCGAAATTTCCAGAACGGAAGCGAGCAAACCAATAACAGGTGGTGCGTTGGTTTGTAGTGTTAGCTCCGTAAACGTCGTTGATGTTGCGTGCCGCTTGTGCCGCGTTGCTGCCACGACGGTACTCATATTCCATAATTACTCGAATTTTTAACGTATCCATGATGACGAAAAAGATTGAAATGCGATGAAAATGTAACACTAATCAATAAAGAAATGACTACTTTTGGAAAAAAGAATCCATGTTTTTAAAATAAAATTAATTTGAAATTAGAATTCTTAGCCAAACAAAAATTATTTTGATTTGAAATGGCCAGTACTGCAGAACGGCAATTTCATAGGTAAAGACCTAATATACATACACTATTATATATTTTTATAAAACGGCAGCTTCCTAAGCAAAGCATTTGAACCTTTTCCAAGTGAATTGAGCAATTTTATACATTTGTATAAATAAATAAATAAAATAAAAAAATAAATAAAATAAAAATAAAAATAAATTTTATTCACGGAGACTTTAAAAAAGCGCTTGTAAATAGTCAGAACATGTTTGTAGTAATATAGTTGTATACATTATTATTTCTAGTAACATAGATATTTATTTTAGGTACACATTGTATGAAAACATTTATAATATTTATTTTATAGCTAGCTCGTATCAAGTTATTGTCAAGAGATTATGTTTAATTATCTAGTTTAAGTCTAATATTTTTACTACATATTGTCAATGGTTCTGTCTATATTAAGGTATTATTATTATGACGGACCTTGTGTTAATAACGACGGTCGCGCTTTAATGCTACCACCGGATCCAATGCGCCCCAACTGAGAAGACCCAGCGAAACAAACTCAGTGGGTTCATCTACTCTCCGTACTATCCGGTTTCAACACGACCCAGTTGAGACGGTCCGGCGTAACATACTCAAGCGGGCATGGCGGTATCAGTTTCAAGTTTTCATAACAAGTGAACATCTTTCATTTTCATTTTTTAAAAAGACAACGCCCGCATTTGTGATTATAATCCCTGCGTCGCGGGGTACTTTACAAACGTATAATAGACGGACACAAATTACATCTAGACTCAGAACAACTAATAGGTCTTTACCTATGAAATTGCCGTTTTGTATGAAAAAATTTAAACGAATTTTTTTCATGAATTTTTTTATTTGTATTAATCGAAGTAATCACCCATGCAATCAATGCATCTTTGCCATCGCAGTGGCAGTTTATTGATGCCCTTCTTAAAGAAATCAGCTGGACGGGAGGCAACAAATTCTTCAAAGGCATTTTGTACTGCCTCTCGGGTATTGAATTTTTTTCCCGCCAAGAAGTTATCCAAATTCTGGAAAAAGTAGTAGTCTGTAGGCGCAAGGTCTGGTGAGTAGGGCGGATGACGGAGAGCTTCCAACCCCAGTTCTTGCAACTTGGAGACCGTCTGCTGTGCAGTATGAGGTCGCGCGTTGTCGTGCAGGAGCAGCGGAGACGAGCGATTGACCAATGCTGGTTGGAGATGCGCCAGCTTCTCCATCATTGTGCTCAGTTCTTCACAGTACACATCTGCAGTAATGCTCACCCCGTTTGGTAAGAAGCTGTGATGAATCACACCGGCGCTAGACCACCACACAGTGACCATCACTTTTCTAGGGGTAAGTTTTCGTTTAGGGCATTGTTTAGGTGCTGAACCAGGATCCAACCAACTTGCTGAGCGCTTGCGGTTATCAAACAGAATCCATTTTTCATCGCAGGTAACAATGCGGTTCAAAATTCCTTCATTTGTGTGTCTGTTGAGCAGTGCAAGGCACGTCTCGACGCGTACTTCGCGCTGGCGATCATTGAGTTCGTGGGGCACCCATTTGTCAAGCTTTTTTACCTTGCCAATTTGACGCAAATGGACCAATATTGTTTTGACGCTAACGTCGAAAGCTGCTGCTAATTCAGCCGTAGATTGTGTATCATCAGCTTCCACAACCGCCTTTAATTCGTCATTGTCGACCAAAGTCTTCGGACGACCGCGAGGTTCATTTTTCAGGTTGAAATTTCCAGAACGGAAGCGAGCAAACCAATAACAGGTGGTGCGTTGGTTTGTAGTGTTAGCTCCGTAAACGTCGTTGATGTTGCGTGCCGCTTGTGCCGCGTTGCTGCCACGACGGTACTCATATTCCATAATTACTCGAATTTTTAACGTATCCATGATGACGAAAAATATTGAAATGCGATGAAAATGTAACACTAATCAATAAAGAAATGACTACTTTTGGAAAAAAGAATCCATGTTTTTAAAATAAAATTAATTTGAAATTAGAATTCTTAGCCAAACAAAAATTATTTTGATTTGAAATGGCCAGTACTGCAGAACGGCAATTTCATAGGTAAAGACCTAATATTAATGGGTCAAACAAACAGTTGTCCGGCGCGGGACTCGAACCCGCGACATGAAACAGTGAGGCGACTTTCTTAGCCGCTACGCCACACGTGCAGTCGTATATGTTCCGCTAATTTAAATCCAAGATTGTATAGAATAATCTTTTTGATATTCTATAGATTACATAAGCAATAAAAAGAATTGAGTATGTATTGTATATCAAAGTGACATTAATTTTATTCACTTAAATATGGAATGAAGCGGAATAATAAATAATGATATAAAATCTCAACATCATTCCATATACATTAGGCATTTAAAGAGGCACTGCGTATCAGATTTTACCTGGAATATAAATTACGTTTTCTTGCTCTAAATACGAAAGCCCGTAAATAGGATTTCCGAGATAATGATTTATAAAGTAAGAAAGATAATTTCCTGGGGATAACTTACCAAATATAAATTTCATATTTCCATTCTTAATTACCTGCGTAGGTATTATGCTAAGCAATTGGTAAGGCATGGTTTAATTAAATCTTAAAGAATTTTACATGTATGTGTATAGCAATCGGATGTTATCATTTTAATACAAATAACATTTTTGGAACGAAGTTCCTTATCGCGCGTTGTGAAAGGGGGCTAGACGGAAAAAAATCTTACGAAAAGTTGTTACGACACTTTTTGCAGCTGTGCGGCGTGCGCATGTTTCTCTTTCTGTCTCTCTCTCTCTCTCTCTCCCTCTCTCTTATAGAAAGCAAGCCAGATATTTTCATTTCTATTTCGCATTGAACAGTGTGGTGTCGCGACGATTATTTTTGTTGAGTGTATACAGGTTTTTTGTACATAATAAATAATAAGAAATAACTTCGTTCCATCCCGGTGTCCCTTGACACCTCTCAAGTTTTTTTTTCTAGCCTATACTTTTTACGTCTTATTACGTTTAGATAAGTATATTTCCGATGTGATGCCAGTGTGGCTGACACCATAGAATATCGCCACCCCATTTCACTCCGTTGGGGCCATAGAAGTTGACCCGAGGGTATACCTCTCACAGAATGGGCAGCAGCGTCTCTGTGTACTACGTATAACCATCATCTGCGATCGCCAATCCATCTGCCAAGCGTGGCGATTATGACATATCCCTCCAAATTAAGGATTCCATTGTGGAAATCTTTTCGGGAGGCCTTTGTCTAGCGGGGGACGTCATTAAGCTGACATAATTTCCGATGCATGGACATACCTAAAAATTGATTTTGATTTGATTTGATTTAAATATTTCCGTCCTGTTCGAGACCCACCGAACATTTAAAATTATGATTTATAATTTTTGAGATTAGATTTATGCTTTGCCAATTATTTTGTAAAATTATTAAAATTAATGTCTAAGCTGTCAAATGTTGTCACACGTCAAAACGCAATGAACCGCCAAATTAATGGCTAAATCGCTATTTAGATACGCCGCCGCAGTTAAATTAGTCACGATGCAACTTAATAAATGTTTCGATATCGAAATCGATGTATCGATTATCGAAAATATTTCGATAAAGTGATCTGAGGATCACGAGGATCAGATGATATAAAACTCAATTCAACAAAATTGCAAATATACGCTATTTAGAACAATTCGATAAACTGCAATGCAGCATAGATCAAGAGAATAATAAAAAGGGGAGATTTAGCTACAGTAACGTCGTCAATGCAACATCGATGAGATTTTACCGCAAAACCGCTGATCGCTGAAGTTAAAAGTAGGTATCGTATTAGCTGTTTCTGTGATCCCAAGTAAAACATTCAATTATGCATGAGCTAAATGCATACATTTAAAATGTTAATCTTCTAACCATTCTATTAAAAATGTATGAATTATTGAGCTTCGTTTCAGAATGTATTCTCTTACTGGATTTGACTTAATTATTCACGTACAATGAAACCAATTTGAAAATACAATAACAAAGTTCTGTTCAATATTTAATTAATTGCTGGGTCAGTAGTTGGTAGATACATACCTTTCACGGCGCAAGTCATGGGTTCGATTCCCACCCAGGACAGATATTTGTCAGGATCAGAATCGGAATCAGCAGTAATTACTAAGTTTGGGTATATCTATATAAGTATTTATTAAAGTAAAGATGTGCCCCGCGCTTTTACCCGCGTTAAATTTTATAAATTATCATAGCTCCTCCCCCGTAGGGGATAGCGTGATAATATGCAGCCTATATGTTGACCCGACCTCTTAGTAATATTCATGCAAAATTTGAAGTAAATCCATGCAGTACTTTTTGAGTTTATCCCGGACATACATACAGACATACAGACAAAAATTCTAAAAACTATATTTTTGGCTTCGATATCTATTTTAGAGGACGCCCCAATTATCCTTTTAAAAAATATTCAATGTACAGTTTTGACTTTCTTACGATTTTATTATATGTATAGATAGATAAAAGGATTTCTTGAGAAATAGATACAGACCCTTAGGTTACATTACACATTATGTGTTTGTTTACATATTTTCAAAATACTGAATTGATTTTACAATAACATTAAATAACCGTCGCCCGTAAGAAAAGGTACTCTTGTGTATTACCAATTTCTACTTATTGAGGCTGAATAGAATCTTCGCAACAAATTCACGGTCCACTAAATTTGCTCAATTATTCTCAATGAAGCCTTGAAAGACGGTAGTATTGTAAGATTTAATTACTTCCAACTGAAGAAGGTATTGTGGGTATAACAATCAAACAAGAATCCTTAACTTAATATTGTAAATAGTTCACTTTTGTATATTCTTTCTTGTGTGGGCAGTGACTACCTCATTGTTAGAGGTGTTTAAGATTACTAGGCTTCTGATATGGCTTGAAGATTGTTAGTAATGAATGACTCCTATGAATGCAGTAGTAGAATGACAGCTTGGCGTACCATCAAAAGCGCGAAGACGCTTGGAAATCAAACCCCTACGATGGTCCCCTGTCAATAGACCTTGCAACTTGGGACACGTGGGGGACGTCCCGAGGGGATATCTACCATAGAACGAGCAGCATACCAAGCGTAAAGTATACCAAGCGTAAAGTATACGAATCGTAAAGTATACCAAGCGTAAAGTATACCAACCGTAAAGTATACCAAGCGTGGCGATAATGGCATATCCCTCGAAATAATAGATGTAATTCCATTGCTTATTAAAGGGGCCAGTTGGCGTGATTGGTAGATGCTTGCCTTTCACGCCGCAGGTCGAGGGTTCGATTCCCACCCAGGACAGATTTTGTACCGTGTGTGGGTATAATTATCTATCTAAGATAGAAAAGAAAAGTAGTGTATGTAGTATATCAGTTATCTGATTTCCATAGTACAAGCTCTGCTTAATATGGGATCAGATGGCTATGTGTAAAAACAAAAGAAAAGAAATATAAAAAATATTTAATTATTTTAATATGTAACTTTTTTTTGGTGTGTGGGTAGTTATAGTGGCAACAACAAAAATTTGAGCTCTGTTTATTATAAATATTTAAAATACTTATGTACATTATATTATGCTAATTTAAAGTTATAATTCATTTGCTACACCCAATTCACTCATATCAACTATCAAATATTCACTATTTCTCATTCTAATTTAAAAATCACTACCTCACTGCAATTCACTATGGACCTGTACTCGAAATTGTCTGAACAATTAGAACAGCTGGCTGAATCACTCTCCAACAGGATGACTCAACAGGAAGATGATCTTAAATCTGCAGCTGCTGCTGAGGTTCCCCACAAAACTGTCGCTAGCTTGACAAAGGAGTTAGCCGACTTCAAAAGTTTTGTATGCAGTACTCTGAGTGCACTAAGGACCCAGATTGAGCTCCTGATGTTGGGCTTGGATAGACATGAGATGGCATCACGCAGGAAAGTACTGCTTCTCCATGGAGTAAAGGGCGAAGAAGATCCTAAATCATCTGTGGTAGGCATATTACACGACCAAATGAAATTGACAGATGTGGCCTCATCTGATATATCTGTTTGCCATCGCTTGGGGTCCAATAAAAGTAAGCCACGACCTCTTCTGATTCGATTCAAGCACCACAGCACAAGAGATGATGTGTGGAAGGCCAAGACTTCACTTAAGGGCACTGGTTTCACATTGACCGAATTCCTCACGAAGCCACGGCATGATGTCTTTATAAATTGTCGCAAATTCTTCGGAGAAAGGAACTCTTGGACGTCCGATGGGAAAATCGTGGTACTGTTGCCAGACAAATCCAGGCGGAAGATAGAGACTAGTGCTGAGCTTTGCCGTCTAACTGCTCAGTTCCCAGCCACTCAGCCTCCGTTGAACGCTGCACGTAAACCAGCTTCCGCGGGTCAAACGTCGCTCTCTGCAGATAAACCAGCGGGAGAAAAACCGGCGGCGACAGCTTCTTCATCTGACAAAAGGAGCCGAAGACAAGCGAAGTGAAGTTGTTTTGACCTCTTATATTTAGTTGCTTAATACTTGCGTAAATATGTCACATTCAGTCTTTTTCATTCTTATATTGCAACTCATTCCTATTATTTTGTGAATTTTAATGACGGTATTTAGATTATAAGGTTATGCTAAACTTTAGGTTAACATTTTAACTTTGCTTGTCTCTGACATTGACTTTTTAAAGTTCGGTGAAATATGTCTTACAAGAATTGGGCTTTTTGCCCTGTTTTGCGTTTTGTTTTTTTTGTGAGTGTACTGGGGTTGGCTTATTTATTTTTGATTTTCAGACTAAAAGGATTATATAGATATTTATTTTATTTACTTATATTTATATATATACATTTATTTACATATTATGTTAGATGACAACGATGACGCTGTATATTTATCGTGTTCGTCTTCTGTAAGTTCTGATGAACATTATGCTAGTGCGCTTAGTGATGATGAGTCACTTCAACTGCGTGATCAGTTATACTCACACCTCTCTTTCTCTTCTTCCAAATGTTTTAATACGGTCCACATCAATGCTCAAAGTATTCACGCTCACTTTCCCGATCTTTTGTCTTCATTCGATTCTGACCTTATTCATGCTGTTCTTATTTCTGAGACTTTCCTTAAACCTACACTTACCTCGGCACAGTACGCTTTACCCGGATATAAACTGTTGCGAAATGATAGAACTGGAAAGGGTGGCGGTGGTGTTGCCATCTATCTTCGTGCGGATCTAAAGCATAAGGTTATTGAACGGTCTCCAAGTCAATATTCAAAATCTGCTGAAAATCTATTTTTAGAGGTTATTGTTAACCACACTAAAATACTTTTGGGTGTATTTTATAGTCCATCGAGTCAGATAGATTACTTCTCTTCTTTTGAATCGAAACTCGAGAATCTACATTCTCTTTATGAACATGTAATTGTCCTTGGAGACTTCAATACCTGCTTGCTTAAAGATGATGCACGGAGTCGTCGACTCCTCTCTCTTGTTTCGTCTGTCAATATGCATGTCCTGCCTCTGAGTGCTACACACCATGCTCCTCATTCCACTCCTTCTCTTCTAGACCTCATTCTCGTCTCTGAGTCCACCAAAGTGGTAACGCATGGCCAACTTCCAGCCTCCTTCTCTTATCACGATCTTATATATCTCTCTTATAAAATTCGCTGCCCTCGACGTAAGTCACAGTTTCTCTTCCTTCGCAGCTTTAAAAATATTTGTCTGGAACGTTTGAGGGCGGATGCGGGCAGTATTGACTGGTCACCTGTTTATATCTGCAACGATATTGACTCCAAAGTGGCCATGTTCAACCAGCTACTAATTCAGTTGTTCGACAAACATGCTCCACTCAAAAGGGTGAGAGTAAAACATGCCCCAGCCCCTTGGATTAATGACCAAATTAAAAAACTGATGTCTCTAAGGGATAAGGCCAAAAGGAGATTCAAAAAAAGTGCAACTAATGAAAACTGGGATATCTATAAAAAACTCCGTAACAGATGCAGTCGTATGTGTAGAGATGAAAAGAGACGCCACATTTACAACTCTATTAATAACCTCAACACAGCACAAGTATGGCAATTTTTAAAATCTCTCGGTGTCGGTAAATCTACTAGTGACAACACAATAAACGTGGATATTAACACTCTTAATCAGCACTTTTCTAGACCACCTGTTGCTATGAGTGCCGACATCAAATGTTCTACTCTTGAACAACTTCTAAATATTTCTAAGCCATTATGTACTGCTTTTTCTTTCACACCAATCACTGAGAGAGACGTCATAAAATCCATAAAATCCATTTCCACCAAAGCGGTAGGTAACGACGGACTCCAACCACAGATGATCACTATCATTGTGGAAGAACTTGCTCCTATCTTAACCCATATCATTAACCTTTCCTTGGAGTCAAGTTCTTTCCCGTCTGCTTGGAAAAAAGCTCATGTACTACCGCTTCCTAAAACCACAAATCCTTCTTCCTTCTCTCACTACCGTCCAATTTCAATTCTTCCTTTCCTGTCTAAAATCCTAGAGAGCATTGTGCATAAGCAACTGTCTCATTACCTCTGTACTCACAACCTTTTAAGTCCTTTCCAGTCCGGTTTTCGTCCTGGCCACAGCACTGTCACTGCACTTGTGAAAATCACAGACGATATTCGCTTGGCTATGGAACAGAAGCTACTCACCGTCTTAGTACTACTGGATTTTAGCAGTGCTTTTAATTCAGTGGACTTTGACATCCTACTTGGTATCCTTTCCTCCCTGAATGTCTCGGCTCCTGTAATTGCGTGGTTCGACTCATATCTTCGAGGGCGCTCACAGTCTGTACACGCTGAAGAGTCTTTCTCTCAGTGGTGTGATCTTACTGCGGGTGTGCCTCAAGGTGGCGTACTATCTCCTCTTCTATTCTCCGTTTTTATAAACGCAATCACTAAAATCTTAACTTCTAACTATCATCTCTATGCAGACGACTTGCAGTTATATAGGCACTTCAAGGGCATTGAAACTACGGAGGCTATTTCTGCCATCAATAATGATCTTGAAAACATTAGCAAGTGGGCGAAATCTTTCGGCCTCCTGGTCAATCCCTCTAAATCACAAGCTCTCATTATTGGTGGCAGATACCTGCTTAACTCCATCAATTCTTTAAGCATTCCTCCTGTTCTTTTTGATGACGTTCCTATACCATATACGAATCTTGTCAAGAATTTAGGTATCTTAATAGACTGTAACCTTTCGTGGAACAATCACGTTGCAGAAGTAAGCAGGAGAGTATACTGTTCGTTTCAATCCATCAAACGTCTCCAAAAACTCTTACCGTTTCAGACTAAAGTCACTCTCGCTCAATCGCTTTTACTCCCTCTTCTTGACTATGCTGATGTCTGTTTCCTTGATGCAACAGAAGAACTTCTAGATAAGCTCGAACGCCTGCAGAACCTATGCATCCGCTTCATTTTCGGCCTACGGAAGTACGACCACGTGTCGGAGTTCCGGTTGCAATTGAAATGGCTGCCTATTCGGCAGCGTCGGGACTGTCATATTCTTTATCTACTTTATTCCATTCTTCATAACCCTGTTGCTCCCATCTATCTCCGTGAACGCTTTGAGTACCTGGTGCCCAGTGGCAAACCTTGTCGCACAGCTACATCTCTTCTTCTTAGGACTCCTTCCCATACTTCCAGCCGCTATGATGGTTCATTTTCTGTACGCGCAGTACGCCTTTGGAATTCCTTACCACATTCCATACGTGATAGCTCGTCATTGAGTATTTTTAAGAGCAGAACTAAGAATCACTTCTTATCTCTGTAACTTACGTATATATAAGGTATGTAGGTTTATGTAGTTTATTAAATAGATATATATTTTTATAAGGTATCGTATGTAATTATTAGTGTGTATTTTATCAATATATTTACCCGACAAGGTACATAATTATAATAGTTTGTTGTACACTGCCTATACCCATAATTTTGAAAATCTCTCTTTCCTGATGGTTTGCTGGAAGAAAATTCAATAATGAATTAAGCTCGCCTATGTACATGCCTTTTCTTTTTGTAACTTCTAACTTATGTATTTATTTTCTGTGTACAATAAAGAATAAGAATAAGAATAACATTTTTATGTGTGGTGAATTAAATCTAGATTCTTTAATATTGTATTAGACTATACTGTTGCATTGTGATCTTGACAAGAACAAGTTTAAGTTCATACCCAAATGCTCGAAGTACAATAACGATATTTGTGCTATATCATTATTTTCATCGAGGATTTTTTATGGAACCACACTGAAAGTATATTATCTCTACAAGTCTAAATTAATTCACAAATAGTGACTAAATCGCATAAAATACGTAAAAAACAAAAAAACGGTCAATAACTCTTTCCTTTTGAAGTCGGTAAAAAACAAATGTATAAGTTTTTTAAGACTTCGGGTGTAAACTCCTGTAGATACTAAGCTAAGCTTAGCTTAATTGAATATGTTATGAGTACGACAGGGGTTAAACAACAACTTATGATTTACCTTTCAGTTATATAAGAATACCTTTTATTTTCATATTCAACGGATACAATTTTCTCATTAATTTGATCAAAGGTTTAAAAGCTACTTAATAATTAATGAGTGTTTAACTTTGGAGAAAATTAACCCGATCAATCATTGTAATTAATGGGCCACATTGAATAAGTATGGTGGAAAGTTAATGTAGCATACACACCTGAAACGGTCTAACTTTAATTAAACGTATAAACGGTTAATTGAGCCTAACATTTTGATGTGAGGGTTCATAATATATTTTTGTACCTATGTGTTTTTAAAGTTTTAGTTGAACTAAAGGACAATGTGCGTCGCGGTTTTATCCGCGTTAAATTTTAAATAGCCTATGTGTCATTTGGATATATAAGCTATATTACTACAAAAGTTAATTGTAATCCGTTCGCTAGTTTTTGAGTAAAAGAGTTATGAACATTCATACTCATAAACTTTCGCATTTATAATATTAGAAGGAAATCTTTAAACTATATTATTAGCTTGTAGAGCCGACGGCCGCTGGGGCAGATAGGTGCTCGAGTGGGGACCATGTATTGGAAAACGCAGCGTGGGCAGGTCTCCTACAAGATGGACCGATGATCTTGTGAGTCGCTGGATGCGGATAGCACAATACCGGCAATAATAATAATATAATATAATAATATCTAGGGACAATAACACACAGATCATCCTAGCCCCAAACTAAGCAAAGCTTGTACTATGGGTACCAGGCGACGATATACATACTTATATAGATAGATAAATTCTTAAATACATAGAAAACATCCATGACTCAGAAACAAATATTCGTGCTCATCACACAAATATTTGCACTTACCGGGATTCGAACCCAGGACCACCAGCTTCGTAGGCAGCAGCACTACCAACTAGGCTATGATGACCGTCAATTGTGGAGATCTTTGGGGGGAGGCCTTTGTTTGTTTGCTATGATGATGATGATATTTTTTATTTCTAAAACCGTAATTCGGTTGATAAGGTTTTTGATTAAGGTTTCTGATCCGAAAGCTGCGGGTTCGATTCTCGGTCAAAGCAAATATTTGTATTAATGAACATGGCTTTTTGTCTCTGTCTGGTTGTTTTCTGTGTATTTAATGAATATATTCACAAAAAATAAGTATTTCTATCCGTTTTTTATCATCCATAGCTTTAATTATTATAAGGCTTGTAGATCGGCTTAGTAGATTAAAAAAAACCGTACAAGTCCGAGTTGAACTCGCGTGGAGTGGGTTGCGTACATTGATTACCTTATTTCCATTGCTTGTTCTTTTTTAATATCACCAGATTCATTATTAGACTTCTCGTAATTAATTAGTGAAATACTACTTTTTTATACTGGATGGGTTTGTGCTTGACTGCAATCTCACCTGATGGTAAGTGAAGATGTGGTCGAAGGTGGACCGCGCGTACCCATAGATAGTGTACCCATAGATTCCTGTTCACTCTAGCCTTGAATAAACTGGAAACACGTCGTTCGGGAGGGTATTCCACTGCTTAGCCGTGCGTATGATGAAGGAGGAAGCAAAGCGCTTCTTACGGCATAATGAGATGTCAACAACAAAGCAGTGGATTTTCTTATTATTGCCAATTTGAAAGCCCTGTAGAATTTATTAATTTACCCCAAAACTGGCTTCTATGTACATCTGCCTTTGTGTTGTAATTATGACAGTAGTAAGTAGTTTAAATCCAAATTGGCTGTCACAGCCGGAGGCCCAGACACGTGAGTGATTCTATAACGGTTTCTTTTCTTTCTTTTGGGTTATGAAACCCTAAAAAACAACGTTAAAAACGAGATGAGATTTTTATTATTAAAATCTTCCGGTAGATTTAATTTTTATAACTAGAACAGGTAAATCGAGAAACATTTTTGCAAAAAAGTATGTAAGTATACTTGTTTCAGAAAAAGCCTGTGTAATAAAATACGAGATACGACAACACTAGTTCTACGTTCACGTGTGTGTTTAAGGAAAAAGAAACTTTATTGATATTAATTATCACTTAGAGCAATTTATAGAGAAATAGTAGTCTTTTAAAATATGGCTGTATGTACTTTTTATGAAATTTGTGTAGATTAATTTGCTCTATACTTACCCTCCAAAATCCGTACACCTGTCAGTAAACATCGTCGCAATTCGCTCCGTAAAAATTGTGTCAATTAAACAGATTATTACCGTACAACCTCGTAAAAAGATGAAAACTGTGTACTTAAAAGTGTTGTGCAATGATATGGTATTCACAAACCGATATTGAAAACTGAAAAAGGAACAAATTTATCAGTTTTATGTGCGTAAAAATTGTGAGGTTAGCTGTCAAATCAACAGTGAATAAGTGAAGTGAAGTAAGCAATACTACCAACCAGACAACTTGAATGCTCGGTCACAAACAAAATGATATTTTTTTTCATTATAAGTCTCGCAAAGACAATGCAGAAACTAAATACGTACATCATATTGATGGGCGACTTTAATGATTAAATAGGAGCCAAATCAGATAAAGGAGAATTCATCATAGGTAAATATGGCCAGGGAAAGAGAACTGACAACGGGCAACGTATGATCAATTTTTGTTTTGAACAGAACTTGAGAGTCATGAACACCTTTTTTCTCAAGAAACAAGACCGAAAATGGAAGTGGATGTCTCCAAATGGCAAGAATAGAAATGAGATAGATTTTATAATTAACACTATGCCCAAGGTCTTCAACAACGTCAGTGTGGTCTCAAATCGAAATTTTAATTCAGATCATAGAGGTACAATAGCGTGCAAAGAATTAAAAATACAAATTAGAAAATTTCAAAGAACAAATTGCCGGCCCATAACACATATACCAGAACAAAATCTCAATGAACTAAAACTATCATTGACATTGATTGAGAAACACAATAATGTACAAGAAAAATACAACATCTTAGAAGAAGCCCTATTAAAACTAAATATATCTAAGTCACGAGATAAAAGTGACAAACTTGGTGACGAAGCCAGATTTAAAATAAACCAAAGAACAGAAAAACAAATCGTACACAAATAGCTAGTATTAGTAAATAAATTTCAAAAGCCATCAGAAATCATAAAAAAAACCAATCGACTTAATATTAACAAACAAACTTAATATTAACGAACAAATAAACAAAACTGGTGGCATCAAAAAAGCTTTAAAACAACTTAAAAAACACTCAACATGGATACCAAAGACACCGCAAAAAGGAAAAGACAACGATAGACAAACTATAACCAAGCGCCGACATATTTAAGAAACTGCAACAGATTTTTACATAGAATTTTATGCGGATAATATGAACGAATACTTATGTACTACAACATTAGAAGAAGACCCAAACGCAGAAATATGGTAAATCACCTGAAGATGATATGATAAGTAACGAATTACTGAAACTTACCATGGAAGAGATAACACAACCATTTACCCATATGCAATGAAATTTTGGAAACAGGACAAACTCCTTCCCAATGGACATCATCAACAATAATTCTTCTATATAAAAAAGGAGATAAACATGAAATTAATAATTATAGACCCATCAGCTTAATGCTGAACATGGATAAAGTGTTCAGCAAAATTTTATTACACCGCTCGACCAAAAAACTAGACAGTAATCAACCTAAAGAACAAGCAGGCTTCCGCGCAGATTTCTCCACAATTGATCATATTCATACTGTAAGACAAATTATTGAAAAATGCAACGAATACGATCGCCCATACTACATGTCCTTCGTAGACTACAATAAGGCATTTGACTCTTTAAAGCATAATTACATATGGGATTCTTTAAAAATCGAAGGAAGATCATTAAAAACATATACGTCAACAGTACAGCTAAAGTACGGCTTTAAAACGTTGGAAATCAATTTAAAATACAGAAGGGTGTAAGACAGGGAGACCCACTGTCACCAAAAATATTCAATGCGGTTTTGGAAAATATATTGGCAACAAGCAAGGCAACTTAATTGGGAAACTTACGGTATTCAAATAAACGGGGAAAAACAAAATCACTTGAGATTCGCAGATGACCTAATTTTATTTGCAGAAGATCGTAAAACACTAAGAACAATGTTACAACAAATGACAGCTGAAATTAAAAGGGCAGGCTTAACGATGAATATCGGTAAAACTAAATTGATGACAAACAAGACCGAAGTCAAAATTGAGGTGGACGAAAAAGAGATTGAATACGTACAAGAGTATATTTACCTGGGGCAAGTCATATCTGTGCAAGACTTATCAACTAAAGAAGTAGAAAGACGAGTTAATAATACCTGGCAAAGATACTGGTCCCTCAGGGAAATTATGAAAAATTAATTAATACCCATTTCGGAAAAAATAACCGTCTACAACACCTGTACACTTCCATGTCTCACCTTCGGCTACCAGACTTGGCCACTAACACAGAAAATCGAACACAAGCTAGGTGTATGCCAAAGAGGAATGGAAAGAAGTATGTTGGGACTAAGGTTGAAAGACAAATGGAAAGCTACAACAATTAGGAACTTCACCAAAGTAGCAGATAAGTTAAAGTCAAAACACGAACCTTGAAATGGAAATGGAATGGCCACTTGATGAGATCTTCAACAAGAAAGTGGAACAAAAAGTTACAGAATGGTATCCGCGGGAAGGAAAGAGACGTATAGGCAGACAGAAAAAAAGATGGGAAGACGATCTGCCCAAAGGTTGGAGAAGGAGAGCAATGGACAGGCAAAGGTGGGGGGAACTTGAGGAGGCCTATGTAGCAAGACAGCCTGACCTGGTAACTTATATTAAAAGTTAAGTTATACATATATGAAAAATATAAATAAGTATAGTTTACTAACTAATGAAATAGAATATAAACTATACTTAGTTTATATTCTATTTCATTACAAGATGTGAAAAGGTCAGAGGAAATAAAGGCTATTTTATTCTTATTTATTTATTATTTTATTTATTACACTCCAAAAGAGATACTTCTGTGTCATATTTTATCATAATAATATTCATTGACTTTATTCCCACACGGCCATTTTTTTAATAATAATAATAATATCTAGGGAGAATATCACACAGATCATCCCAAGTTAAGCAGATCTTGTACTATGGGAACCAGATAAGTGATATACTTCATTTCTTTTGTAAACACATACTTATATAGATAATGACACCCAGACACACGACAAACAGAAATGTTCATGCTGTCCTAGGTGGGATTCAAACCCACGACCTGCGGCGTGAAAGGCAAGCATTTACCCACCACGCCAACTGGCCCATCAAATATTATAATACTCACTTTTTTGAGTTAACTGCGATAATAGTGATATGAAATTAAAGAATATTAGCTCTAAGTTCAAAACCAATTAAGAGGGATAAATACTGTAGTCGGATCTCATACTATAACAATGTTCCATTTACAAACGACTTGTTAGTAAATAGGGAACCCTAAATCGCACTCTTTTGTTCGAAGCGCAAATTCAATTTCGTTCGATGACGTCACAAACAGACCGAATGGTGCTAGAAAAGGGGGAATTATTTTGTTAGATGTTCCACTTGTTTGGAAGATTGTTTGCTGCCCAAGTGGAACTGTAATGAAATTACCTGTGCCTTTGTGTAACGCTCCAAAGAGATTAGTTTTAGTCACTTGTTCTATACTTACAATAAATTATTATTATTATTATTCATTTATTTCGGTATAATAAATATTCCATATATTGTTAGTAAATCAAACTTATAACTATGTTAGTATATCAATATTAAATGTCAACATTACAAATATGAATCTAACATTACAATAACATTCTTACATGCGCACTATTTTACATTAAAGAGGACCCCTCCAGATCCATGTACGGTATTCCAGTGCCTCACAACCGGACAATCAACCCTTCCCAATATGGTATTCAGGAGGCCGTTGTTGCTGTCACGCACGCGCCGCATCAGGGAGGCCACTCTTTTCCGCACAATAGCCCTAAAGCAGTCTGTGCTAGCCTTAGCAAACATACCTGACGCACTGCAATAACGAGGCAACCCCAACAGCATCCTAAAACCATTATTGTAGAGGACCCGTAGGGCATTGAAAGATCTACACGTATAGCGGACCCACAGGCTACAGGTATAAAATGTCTGGCAGTATGCTTTAAAAAGAGAAATTTTTACATCTTTTGTGCACCGTGCAAACCTGCGAGCCAGCATATTGCATCTCACTGCCAATGCCCTACGTTCCCGCTCAATATCTAAATCATCCGAGAGGTCCTCGGTGACCCAGTGCCCCAGGTACTTAAATTTGGTGACCCTACTTAACTGCATTCCTCCAAGCCTGACCGGTGGAACGGTTTTAGGACTCTTATTACCCGCCTTAAAAATACGTAGTTCACTCTTCTTGCAGTTATACCTGAGGCCATGTGTCCCCGCGTACCTCTCACAGATTCCTATTAGGTAGTTAAGGGCTGTAACAGATGGTGCCAACAGCACCATATCGTCGGCATAACTTATGTTGTTCAGATAAACACCATCCACTGAACAGCCGACCCCGGACCCGCTGAGCTCACCTATCAGTCCATTAACGTACAGGTTGAAGAGTCGTGGTGAAGTCAGGCCTCCCTGTCTCACACCACACTCCAACCTGTACTCTGACGAACATGATCCCGCCCACCTAACGGTATTGGTCTGGTTGCCGTACCAATACCTTAACATATTTATTACGTCTCCGGGTGTGCTGGTTTCCCCCTGGAGCTTATCCCACAGCACGTCATAAGACACCAAGTCAAATGCCTTCGACAGGTCCAAGAAACAACCATATACAGGCGTCTTCCTCGTCACATAGTACTGGACAGTATGCTTGAGTCGCAGTACGGCGGTTTCAGTCGATTGCCCACCCCTGAAACCAAACTGAGCTTCGTGGAGATCTATATGCTCACTTAGCTGACTATCAAGCAAACCATCCAGTACCTTGGCGATCACTGTAGCCAATGAGATAGGTCTGTAGTTGTCCCTGTCGGAGGCATCACTCGTCTTGTTTTTAGGTATTGGTATAACAGTGGTCTTCATAAGCTCTTTAGGTAAATATGAATGTCCTATACACAAATTGAACAACATGACCAACACCCTCGGTAAATGAACACCTGCGAACTGCAAGTGCTCGATGCTAAGGTCATCATGTCCCGGAGACTTGCCTCTAGTCATATTTTGGATAATATGGGCGACTTCTTTCGCTTTAAATCTGCACGGCTCACAGTCTACCTTCTCAGCATCGAGCACCTGCTGCACACATCCTAGGGGAGACATAACTCTAAAATGATCCTTAAATAATTCAGCAATTTGATGGGGCTCACTCCTACCCCCAACATTTACCGGGACACACGCACCAGCTTCCAGTTTCCTGGTGTGCTTCCAAAAGCTTTTGAAATCCCTCTCTTTGTGGTGTGTTGCTAAGATATCCATTTTAATTTTATCCTCATTGTCTTGACACCATTTCAATTTAGATTTAAACCGCTTACGGGTTTCACGCATAGTAATATATATATCACCAGACTCCGGTTTTCCATGAAATATCCAAGCCTGAAAGCTGTTTCGTGCGTCTACATGAAAATTCCGTACATGCTTGTTCCACCCAATGACATATTTTTGCTTTGTTCTTTTTCTTACACTATTACTCCTTTTCGAAGCTTCCTTCAAACAACTAACAATACTTTTGTACAACTTATCAATAACTACATGATGAAAATTATTAGAACAAGTCTTATCAGCACACAGACCAAGTTCCATCGGAAAATTAATGTCCCTTAATGTAGCTGTACACAGATCCCTATAGATTCTTATCTGTTCAGCGTTCTTGTCACCCCATCTCACTTCACTGTAAATATCCCCAGTATATTGCACTTTACAGGGTAGTATTCCCAAGTTGCAATACACTTCCAGTAGAAAATGGTCTGACCAGAAAACATCGTAACATACCTTAATATCCGTCACACATTGCCAAGCTGCCTCCGTTGTCAGACAGTGATCAAGCCATCTCTTACAGTTATCATGACTTTCACTTATAAAAGTATGTGTGTCTGAAATAACATCTAACTTTATTACGTCCGCACAGAGCCAGCATCGCTCTTCACAAAAATTGGCTAATTCCTTAAAAAATAACTGCCTTGGATGAGCATTAAAGTCCCCGAGAATAATAGCGGATTCAATATTAAAACTTTCAATTATCGCATGTATTTCACTTAACACATCTGTGAATTCTAATAAATTATCTGTACAATCTGTTGGCATATAAACTGAAAACACTAACGAACTACGCTCACTTGCACATACTTTAACAGCTGTCAGTCTCACGCTACTACACGGCACAATAGTTACGGAAGAGAAAACACCCTTTCGCCACATCAGCGCCACCCCACCGTACGGCCTACCACGCAGCACGCCTGTCGATGGGTCTACCGCTGACTTACTGGTGTACTCAAAGTTCTTATCAATGCTTCCAATGAATGCTGTATCATGAGGCAAGAGCCACGTCTCCTGCAAGGCAATAACGTGTGCAGTCTTACACAGCTCCTTTATCCCCTCTACGGATCTCGTAACAGACTTGCAATTGAAACTGACCATTTTGATAGTGTGATTATTTGTAGTGTCCATCATAAATCAGACATTTTTCATGATAGCCTCAGTCTCAGCATGCGTCACCCCCATTTTGGGGGAGCTCTCTACCTGCCGATACTTAAAATTAATAGCCAATAATAAATGGAAAGCCACGATTTTTTACCGACGTTTCAGTTAGCCTAGTTTTCACTGTTTCATTGGGCAACGGTGTTGTGCGTGGACTGGAGCCGTCTAGCAATACAAAACTAAAAATTATATACCAGCGCTGGAAGGCATCCCATTTACGTTCAAGCCTTGATACTAGGAAGAGATGAATGAGGGTTTTTTTAGGACGTTTGTACAACTGTCGCTCTCCTAAAAGCGGCTGTGTTTCGCAGTCATTTATTTGACAATGTCATAGACGTTAGACATTAGATACATTTAACACGCGGTGCATCGATTTGTTTCAACAAGTACACATTCTGTCTGTAATTGGTCGCCTGGTACCCATAGTACAAGCTTTGCTTAGTTTGGGGCTAGGATGATCTGTGTGACATTGTCCCTAGATATTATTATTATTATTAATTAATTTAAATTAAGAGAGGTAGGGCATAGCGTTTATTCGCTCAAAGAGCAGCCCAACTGAGTAAGTACCTCCACCTTACAGAAGACATTCCTTAATAATAACATTAATAATTTTAATGTTGTGTTTCCGAGTGTGAGTAAGGTCGCCAGAGCTCATTGGGGTGGGGAGAAGGGTCAGCAACACTTGTTTGCTGACTGTTAAAGGCCGGCAACACACCCGCGACACCTCTGGTCTTGCGAGTGTCTATGGGCGGCGGTGATCAGGTGACCCACTTGCTCGTTTGTCGCCCTCTGATATAAAAAAAAACATGTTTTTATTATATACTTTTAAAATCGATATTCTTGAACTGCATTATATTATTTACTTACATTGTTATACGTCAATTACTTACTGCATATGCAAATACTTTTTCATTTTTTTTTTGAATATACACACTTGAAATACTGTAGACGTCAACTTAAGTTAACTTAATAATATAAGGTTACCTTAGTGTTATTCAAGCCTCCCATTAGGTCCTACCATTAGGTAGGTAGTAGGTTAGTCATGACTGTTGTCAAAAGATTTCAACTGGGACCGACAGCTTAACATGACCTACGAAGCACGGCTACCCTTAGCAAGTCTACCTAAACTATTTATTTTTTTCTATTTTTTACGGTTCCGTAGCCAAATAGCAAATACGGAACGCTCATGGATTCGTCATGTCTGTGTGTCTGTCCGTCCGTATGTCACGGCCACTTTTATCCGAAACTATAAGAAATGAAACTTGGTAAGTAGAAGTATATAAAAAAAAAACAATAAATTTTGGAGGTTCCCCATACTTAGAACTGAAACTCAAAATTATTTTTCATCTTCCCATAAATTTGAGGTAACTATGGATAGGTCTTCAAAAATATTTTTTCTAATATTTTTTTTATAAACTGAACAGTTTGAGCGAGAGACACTTCCAAGTGGTAAAATTTGTGTGTGTAGGGACACACACAAATTTTACCACTTATTTTAGATGTTACAGAGGGCTGTAACATCTAAAATAAGGGCATGATCAAACAAAAAAAGAGTACACACACATTTACAAACCCACCCGAAAATGAGTTTGAACGAGATCTAATAAGTAGGTAGTGTTTTATACGTCATAAATCGTAAACCGTAATTTACCTTTCATTCAATACTTGAATATATGATATATAATAATAAAAACACATAATGTTTTTTACTGCTACGGAACCCATCATGGGCGAGTCCGACTCGCACTTGGCCGCTTTTTTATTTTTTGTATTTGTCGTTATAGCGGCAACAGATATATGTACATCTTGTGTGGAAATGTTAACTGTCTAACTATCATCATGAGATACAGTCTGGTGACAGACGGACAAACATACAGCGGAGTCTTAGTAATAGGGTCGCGTTTTCCCCTTTGGGTACGGAACCCTAACAAGAAATACAGCTGCCGAGCTACCGATGAGGTGTTTGATACAAAAGAAAATAGCGAAGGATTCTTGGTATCTGCTATTTGTCCCAATAAAGTACTAATTAACAATACTTATGAATCTTTTTACTATCCACCCGTGCTAAGCCCGGGCGGGTCGCTAATAGGGTATAAACTAGGGTCGGTTAATCTTTAAGGAGCTTATATAAAACTTTAGGGGACTAGCCTAAAGTTTTATACAAAGATGCACATACAACGTCAGAGAGATTAGAAGCGCAACTCAACCTCAAAATTCATATTATTCCGTTATTGTTGTGATCTTGAATGTCAGTAAGGTCATCATAGCTTACTGGAGGAAGGGTCAGACTCGCGTGATGATGCCATTTGTATTGCGAGTGTCACATGCGGGGGATAACTTGCCTGCAAGTGTTGAAAAGTGGTTAAGACCGTCGCTTTATTTTGTACTATACTAATTATTTATAAACCCGTATGTGTAATAGTCACAAGACATTTCTTTTATATCAGGCTTTGTTTAACTAAATATGTCTCGTGGTTCTGGGCGTGGTTTAGTTTGTTTGTGCGTAACTGATTAATTAATTAATTGACAGAAAACAAGATTTATACATAATAGATATCTAATATATGTAATACTTGGAAAAATATAACAAACAATTTAAACATAAAATTTGTAATAAATATTAAACAAAAGATATTAATCAAATAAAATGAAATCAAATAAAACCAAAATGAAATCCAATAACTTAAAGTTAATTTACCCAATTAAAATATTATTTCCTAAACCGAAACGGACATAGTGATTTAAGTTTAAGACTGCGGAACAATTTGAATTCGTTGGGATCCTCGATATACTCGTACGGTTGCAACAGAAATGCTGAGTGAATCAGGCTTGGCTAAAAGATTTTATGTTTATTCTACGACTCGGCGCGACGTTATATAACGTAACCACCTTTTTGCGTTAACAAACAGGTAAACATCTCGCAAATTTAGTTTCCGTAATTCTGTTCACTCAGAAATGTCTGAATGTGACATATTATTTCAATTTATTCATAGCCGTTCAGTGAGTTATCCGAAGTTACTGTATTCTGTACTGGTTTCGATTTGAGAGAATATGAGTTATTTGAGTTTACAAATATTTATTATTTAGTTTCATAGTGAGGGCGTTCCAATCTGATTGCTTGAAACAAATGTAATCCTACTTACTTACATACACTACTTACATACTTACTTAAATATTATTAAAATATTAATTTTAATCATATTTCAGTGAAGTAGGTATTTAATGACGGGCCTGTGGCGTGGTTGGGAAATGCTTGCCTTCCACGCCACAGGTCGGTTTATTCCCATTATCCCCCGCATGTCTGCCCCCGAATGGGGGACAGTGGGAATTTTTGTGTCAACATCCCCCGAATTTGGAATCGGGGGAAGTTGGGAAGTACTGTTCCCATCTTCCCCCGAATGTGTGCCCCCGAATGGGGGGAAATGGGAATGCTAGTGTCATCTTCCCCCGAACTTGAAATCGGGGGAAGATAAGAAGTAAAAGTTGCATTTGTCCCCGGAATATTTTTAACAATTTTTTTTTGATGAAATTAACATAATTTTTATTTATAACAATCCAAATAAATAATAAGCATTTTATATTACAAATTTCAACTGTAGTTTAGATGAAAGTACATTTTGCCAGTAAATGATCTGGTAAAAAAATTTCGTTTCAATAATTTAGCGCTCCGTAAGCGTAACGAGTGCGAGCGGGATAGATATACAAGAAAGATTTATGGCCCATTGACTCAGATTGTTGGCGGTCTCCTGCCCTCTAAACGGCCCAGGCTCCAAAGTTAGGACCAGAACGAAACTAAACTGTACATGACCAAGATAGGCCAATTAATATTTCGGTTTACCGGCGCCCTCTATTTTATTTTTAGTGGATTTTTTTTGGAGAAAGCTCTATCCTTCGTTCTTGTGGTGAAAGAAAGCCATTGAAAATTTCTAATATTTTAGCTAGATAGTGCGTTGTTTTCCATAACATGTGCGAGAAAGATAGTGAGACCAGAGTGAGACATCCTGTGTCGTGCCGCGACGGGGTGGGGATAGGATTCAACCAGCAGTTACCTGTTTTCTTTAGTTGAGTGAGGTAGTGAATTTTGTGTTTTTACGACATTGTCGATTTACTGTATGTCATTGATGTCATTTACTGAAATGTAAATACATACAATGTATTTTATAAGTTTGCTATTACACGGGTTAGGTGTATGTTGCTTATCATTAAAATTAATGTGTTAATTTACTTACAAAGAAACACCTAAGTATATTGACAAATTTTGAAACAAAAAGTAAGATTATATATTATTTTCAAATGTAACAAGCCATGTACCATGCTTATGGAGTTAAACTTTAGATACGGTGCAAGACATAGCGACATTTAAGTGTCCCCGACCGGCCATGATTGATTTTTATATTATATTTTTAATTTAGCCTGCCCCGCCATTTAGAGATAAATCAAAATGGCGGCTGACTTTGTAAAACATTAAATTCGCTTTCGTATATTATTGTAAATAAGCTGATTTATCTTATTTAGCTGATAGATATTAGAGCATTTATTGTATATTTTTATATTACTGATTGTTAAACGAAAAAAAAATCGGTACTATTTGTTTTATAAAAAGTTGGTTATCAAAATCTTGTTTTATTAATTCCTGTAAAAATACCATGTTTATTTCATTCAAACAATACTTGGGTCGGGTGGCACAAAGAAAATTGTTAAAAGTATTTCGGGGACAAATGCAACTTTTACTTCCTATCTTCCCCCGATTTCAAGTTCGGGGGAAGATGACACAAGCATTCCCATTTTCCCCCATTCGGGGGCACACATTCGGGGGAAGATGGGAACAGTACTTTCCAACTTCCCCCGATTCCAAATTCGGGGGATGTTGACACAAAAATTCCCACTATCCCCCATTCGGGGGCAGACATGCGGGGGATAGTGGGAATAAACCCACAGGTCGTGGGTTTGTCCTGAGTCTGGGCGTAATTATCTATATAAGTATGTTTTAAAGAAAAATAGTATATGTAATATATCAGTTACCCGGTTTCCATAGTACAAGCTCTGCTTAGTTTGGAATCAGAGGACGGTGTGTGAATTATTATAATATTATGTCCCATCATATTATAATAATAAACTAAGTTTTTATTTCCTTAAAATTAAAGGACATTGCTCTGCGTCCATACATTGTTGGCCCTGGAGCCAAGAGCATCGGATAATTATGTATTGTATTCTCTATCATTTGTAGACTCCTAGAAGACCATGTTTTTATAGCGGACTAGCTGCAGAAAAGATATATTTCAAAAGAAGGATCAGATTTTGAGGTTATAATCCAACCATGACAACGAATATTAAATGTTAGTACCTACCTATGATTTTTCATAACTGAAAAGTATCATAATACACAGAACAGAACAAAAGCACAGAACTGTAACTCAGCCAAGTCTGCCAAAGAGACAAAACAAACGGCAAAACTAGGGATGTAATACGACACCATTAATCGATTTTTTCGATTAAGATTTACTGTGGTCCTAAATTATTACAAACTCTCTGTTACATCAACTTTGTCATATTAACATTACAAGTATATGACAATGGTTTATTTTACATAAAACAACACTGTTCTATACTTGTAATAATAATATATAATAACATCTGCACCTAGTTTGCAAAATAGTTTTTTAAATAAACATTAATTGTGATGTGTTTAGTAAAAGTATTTTTTCGTTTAATGAACCGCAAAAGAAGTGTCATTTTTGTATTAATTGTTGTAAATAATTAATTAGATGTTTGAATGATTGTATAGATAAAAATAAAGAAGTTTTGATTACTGTATAATATTATTCTTACTACCTTTTTAAATTGGAGTATGACTGCATTCATAAAGAAAAAAACACAATCGATCGATTATAATTGATTGGACATCCCTATTTCACTTTCGACACGACATGATATTAGGCGAAGATGGCGATCTAATTCTATTAAAAATACATTTAGGAATACAGCTAGTCCGTAATACAGAAGTATTTGCAACTTATATAATAAAATAGGCAATTAATTATCGTATATTCTGATACTCTTCATTGCCACAGGGCCATTTAGGACATTGTCTTTTGCTAATGGTGCTGAAAATATAAATTAATTAAATGTATCGTGCTCACCATCTGACTCGCACTACTGAACGAAACTAAACCACGCCCAGAACCACGAGACATATTTAGTTAAACAAAGCCTGATATAAAAGAAATGTCTTGTGACTATTACACATACGGGTTTATAAATAATTAGTATAGTACAAAATAAAGCGACGGTCTTAACCACTTTTCAACACTTGCAGGCAAGTTATCCCCGCATGTGACACTCGCAATACAAATGGCATCATCACGCGAGTCTGACCCTTCCTCCAATAAGCTATGATGACCTTACTGATATTCAAGATCACAACAATAACGGAATAATATGAATTTTGAGGTTGAGTTGCGCTTCTAATCTCTCTGACGTTGTATGTGCATCTTTGTATAAAACTTTAGGCTAGTCCCCTAAAGTTTTATATAAGCTCCTTAAAGATTAACCGACCCTAGTTTATACCCTATTAGCGACCCGCCCGGGCTTAGCACGGGTGGATAGTAAAAAGATTCATAAGTATTGTTAATTAGTATCGTATATAGTATCTGCTATTTGTCCCAATAAAGTACTAATTAACAAATTAGTACTTTAATTAAATTAGTTCCGCAGTCTTAAACTTAAATTCGAAAAAAGTCCGTTTTGGTGTTGGAAATAATATTTTAATTGGATAAATTAACTTTAAGTTATTGGATTTCATTTTTGTTTTATTTGATTTCATTTTATTTGATTTATATCTTTTGTTTAATATTTATTACAAATTTTATGTTTAAATTGTTTGTTATATTTTTCCATGTAACACATATGTCAGATATCTATTAAGTATAAATCTTGTTTTCTGTCCATTAATTAATTAATCAGTTACGCACGTTGTGCATACTTTTAAGTACCTACTGACACAGGATTAACCTCTATGATTAGATTCATACCAACAAATTGTGAATAGGCTGGTGTAAAAATAATTAATTCAGCCCGAATTGTATTACTTTAATGAGTAAACATGAAACGGCCAAGCCTGTGTCACTCGTCATTTTCAATACGACCGAACGATGACATCGAAGGGCCTAGGCCAAGCCGAACCGATACGTGTTGCTATAGGGAGTAAAATATAGGCAAGACGATCTTCGGAAGGTCGCAAAATAAGGTAAAGTACATATTAGTCCCCGCGCTCATTTTGAGAAATAAATCAAATACAGCTACCGTGCTCACTAAATTGAATTTTATTGCGAAGGTACGAAAGTAAATATTTCCATGAAGCGCTTATATCCATTGTGTAGTATAGCCAAACCTAATACTGACTCAAACCGCATACGAGAGTGAAACTACACTTAAAGATAAGATATGTGAATTGGTTACATCTTTGTGCTTTTTGGGACAAGGCTTTAGGTTATGACCTTGAGGACCGGTAGCCGGTAACTTATATAACTAATCTTTTATCATCATTATTTCAGCCGAAAGACGCCCACTGCTGGGCAAAGGCCTCCTCCAAAGATTTCCACAATTGTTGGTCTTGCGCTATCCGCATCCAGCGACCTCCAGCGACTCTCATAAGATCATCGGTCCATATTGTAGGGGCGTCTTCTGGTTCGTGGTCGCCACCCAAAACCTTTCTGTCCCAGCGGCCGTCGGCTCTACTCTTTTAACTTCTTCCACATTCACAGTCAAAATCAACTAATATATTTTTTCCCAGTAATTGAATGCATTAATGAGATATGTGTATATGTATTTTATTTTGTTTGGGAAAAATACAGTGACAATTATCTAAGATAGTATAAAATAAGTATAACTGAGGACTATTTAGGATTTGATATGCATTAAAAAAGAAGATCGTTAAGATAAATTGATATTATGTTTGTTTAGAATTAACACCAAACCAGTTCTTGCAAATAATAGATTTAAGTTTTTGACGTAGTGTTGAAGCTTTGTCGTATATAAAAGTTTACTTATATTTGAGGGGAATTAAAGAACATTTATTTGCTTTTTCTCATCATTTATTCTCTTAAAGTTCCCTTTAATAACTAATCAGGACCCAATTTTTCTTTAACTGTTCGTTAAGGTTTATTCAGTGCGGTAATTGAAACTGTGACCAGCTTCGATCGGACCTCGCGGTTTGTTAATTTCAGTATAAATGTAATATTTCGTAAGTCTCTAAATGGCAAGCGATTCAGTAGGTCGAAGAGACTGACATGAGATCTATAAGATGATATAAAATATCGTTACTTTTGGAGCAACCCCTCCCGTTACAACATACATTAAATGTAATTTTCCTATTCTATCAACCGAATCGCCTGTTATTTTTCGTTCAGTATTGGAAAGAATTTCAGTAGCATAGACGGTGATGTGCAAATATTTAAATAATTATAATAGAAACGCTTTTTGTTTAGATGCTTGTAAATAATAATAACATGGTTGTTGTATTTTTTGTTTAAATACAACTCTGGGGAATCTAATCTAAACTCAGAACAGCTATTTATGGGTCACACAAATAGTTGTCCGACGCGGGACTCGAAACCGCGACTCGAAGCGGCAAGGCGACTGTCTTAGCCGCTGCGCCACACGTGTAGTAAAAGTATTAAGTAGTATTAAAAGTTAACTATACGTAATTAATCTAGAATTAATTATGTACAGGTAAAACTGTACATATGATTTGTATTTACCCTTCTCTTTCGTATGGGCAGTGGTTACCCTGGTGATAGAGTTATCAAGCCTCCCTGTCGGTCTCTGACATGTCTAATTACATCAACCGAGATCGACAGCTTCACGTGCCTTCCGGAGCAAACAGATGCTCAAAAACTACTTTAACGGTCACCCATCTATGGACTGACCGCGTGCCTAGGTGTTTTACCTTGCTGATAACTTACTGACAGGGGAGTACAACTGGCCATGGGTTCTGTGTATTTAAATATCTAGAATTATCATTTAAGGTATAATAGTAATGGTTTGGTTAAATAGCCAATTTACTTAAGGTGAATATAACTTTCTATCCCAGAAAATTAAAGATAGAGGGTGTAAAGCACAGCTTATAATAGTACCTACGCTTCTACAAATTCTCTTATCACTTCCGTAAATTCTTATAAAGCTGATAATCAATATCAACTCTGTTCCTTTTGATACAACTTATTGTTTACTTAGTACAATTTTGTCTCAAACAGGAAAGTCCCTTTTTCATTATAAAAGTATTTTGCACGGTTTCGGTAATCTATACCTGTTTGGATTTAGATACGACGTGGTCCTATTTATATAAAATTCTTAAAATAGAAAGATAATGCAGGATATAAAAAGGTAAAATTAAATAAATATTAATTTGATATTATTCAAAGCTTTAAAATAACATTAAGGGCCTCAGTAACATAATACGTTTTTCGGTCAGGATTCTCTTTGAGGCTTTACATACGAAACACGCGCGATCGAGGACATGCTGGAATAAAGTATCTCATCTCAAGTTGAAAAAGGTTAGTTGTAAAAGGTAACAAAAAATGTCAACACTGGAAAGGACCTGTGTAAATTAAGGGTGATACTTATTTGCCTCTAGATGTTTAGGAACAGACGCCAGCACATCCAGCTACCCCAATCTGTCAAATTTCTTTTATAGATTTTCAACTTTATCACATAAGCATAAGGTTCACTTTCAATTGGGCAAATTTGACAGATTGGGGTAGAAAGAAAGAAAGAAATACTTTTACTTCTAATACACAAACATGCAAATTAGTTAAGAGGTGCTAAATAAAAATGATGTGTACCATAAATGGGTGCCAACTACAGCATAAATACTGTAGCGCTGGTATATGTGCTGGCGTCTGTACTTATAAAACATAATACTATAAAAACGTAAACATTAAATACTATAAAAATCGATCTTTAATGTAATTACTGTAGTCAATCTCAAGGTTGAATGGACAACATAATTGTGATCACAAATACAAGCGCAGGACAGCCTTTAGGCTTGAGGAGAGTACCACCACAATGTCACGATTCCGATTATTACCGAGAAATTTATTAAAATAAAATTCCTACTCCATAAAAATCTATCCATCCATTCACGCCGCATTCCGCCCAGAACAGATATTTGTGTGCCTGGAACACCTCTGTTCTGTCCCGATCGTATATATATATATATAACTATGTATTTACATAAGAAAGTAGTATATAATGTGGTATATCATATTATCCGGTTTCCATTGTACAAGGTCTGCTTGGTTTTGGATAAGATCGCCATATGTGAATAATGTCCCAGGATATTATTATTATTATGTACTTGGTGACTACAATCTTTAAGTATTGATCAAGATCTAACCAGTTTTATTGAGTACTCCTATGTATATACAGCAAATAATTCGCGTGTTTCATATAGGCTTCGTGCAAGGCTTGTTAGTCCAATGGTTAATGACCCTGAGTGCTATGCTAGAGAATCCAATTCGGCTGCATTCGGGAAGCTACGTAACATCCTTTCCCCCCAAATGCCACAGTGTCTCAAGTCGAAAATCTTACTTACGGAATCTGATATTATATCTGACTTACGGAACAAAGACGTGGTGGCTCACTGTTGCCTTATAAGACGGCTCAAGGTCACCCAAAGAGCTATGGAGAAGGCTTTGCTTAGAGGGTCCCTGCGAGATCGAATCAGAATGGTGAGATCCGCAGGCGAACCAATGTAACTGACATAGCCCTAAGAATTGCCAAGCCGAATTGGCAGTGGACAGAGACCATAGCTCGGAAAAGCCGACGACCGCTGGGGGAGAAAGGTTCTCGAGTAGCGACCACGGACCGGAAGACGCAGCGTGTGCAGGCCCACTACAACATGGACCGATGATCTTGTGATGGTCGCAGGAATCTGCAGGATGCGGATAGCGCAAGACCGGCAATTGTGGAGATCTTTGGGCCTTTGTCCAGCAGTGGGCGCTTTTCGGTTGATATGATGATGATATTTATCAGTTGTCTAGTTGTCACAGTACAAGCTAATTGCTGATATCTCTGCCTAGTTTGGGATCATGGCAGTGCGCTCACTGCCATGATCCCAAACTGTCTGTAAATCCCAAACTATAATAAGTTGCCTTTAGAATTTAAAAGCATATATAGACCAAATATATTCAGGGACAAATTAAAAAACTATTTATTGAAGAAAGGCTTTTATAGTGTACAAGAATGTATACATGACAAATGACTTCCTAAGTATATAATGAATTGGTATGACACATGTACATAATAATATAAAATTGATAATAATGTAATTAATGGTTTAGTATTTTAATTTGTAAATTTAGCTTTAAAATTTTCAACCCAAATGTATTTGATATGAAAAAAATAAATGACTTAAGACTAGGCAGAGATATCTTGGGACATATTTTTATTAAATTACATAAGACGCACCTGGACTTGTTCTACATATTTGTATCAAACTGCCATCCCATCGAAACTTTCCGTATGCGAGTCATACACGAGAGATGAAGAATGTCTTAACCGCTGTACCATAAGTGCAGTCAGACTTCATTAAATTGTGAGAGTTACGCCAGGTATTTCGTAAAATATACATTTCTAAAAGAAAATCACAAACAAAGAAGGAAATATAATGATTGAAATTTTTCAGTGCTTCGATTGGAAATTCCCCGCATTAAAATAATTGAAAATGGATGCGCTGCGGTGCAGTGTTGAGCTATGTTGAGTATCTGTTTCTGATTTCAGTAGATACTAGATAGTTATTTTAATATCGGAGAGTATTCTTTTGAAAGAGCTTGTGTACATCCTCACCTACAAGTTCTATCACTTAACTCAATCCCTATACCTATACTATTATTATATTATAAAGAGGTAACGTTTGTGAGTTTGTGACGTTGTAAGGGGTAATCTGTGGATCTACTGAACCGATTTAAAAATTATTTCACCAATAGAAAGCTAGGTCATTGTAGAGTGTCACAGGCTACGAAAAATTCTAACATTAATAACGCATCTTTACTAAAACTCGAATAATGTAATCCAAGTTGTAAAAAATGGGCAGCGACAAAATATGTATAACGCGGTATGCGTCCTCGGGCACTGCTAGTGCCTAATATATTGCTATGTGGCGACGGCGGTGAATATTAGAATACCCCATCTCATCCCGTGGGGGCTTACATCCCGAAGGCATATCGCAAACGTTTAAATCTTCTCCCGAACACTCCCCACAGGACTACTTTCGCTGAGCACCAATACGATGTATTAAGCACTCGCATTTATAAAAAAATTCATAAAGACCTTAATATAATTAATACCAATAAAAATAATGTAAAATCCAAAGTGTCATTATGGCTTCTCCAACAGGACTATACAAGAATCGAATCCCTACTTACTTTCATTATCTGAAGTAAAAGTAAACGCGGAGAACATAAGATGTATATGACTTTATGTTACATATCATGAATAAGTAAGGTCAAGTCGGTATCTAATTAGACTCTTAGAACGACACCGTTCCGCCATTGAGCAAAACAATAAAAATAATATCCAAACCGAACACTGTTTCTTAAGATACAGGTATTTCCCTAGCTTAAGAGACAGGGTTCATATTTTGTGGACAGATCTCTGCCTGCAACATGGTTGGTCTCGGAACCAATTTGTAATTAACATAACATAAGTACTCAACAAACCTTGTAACAATTAGCAAATAAAAAAAAAAAAAAATTATCTACCAGAGGACGGGCAGCAGCTTCTTTCTGAGTACTATGACCATCTCACAGTGATCGCCAACCCGTCTGCCAAGCGAGGCGATTAAGGCTATTTATCCAAAATATTAGTATTAGGGGAGGCTTTTGTCCAGTCGTCGACTTCTTACAACTGTTATGATGTACCAACTATTAGAATTATTGTTATAGGTGGTATATAGGGATTTTCTAGTGTTTTAGATTATTTACATAGTTCTGGAAAATGCTGAAGCAAAATGGTTCATGTAGTTCTAAAAGAAAGATAGTCGATGGAATGGGTGCGGCAGACGGCGCTCATTCTAAAATATTATGTAAATAATTTTTCTCGACAAATTAAAATTATAATTTTAAATTTTCTTATATTAATAATATTCAAATAATTTATTATTAATCATTTTGCTAAAAGAAAATATAAAAGCTCTCTCTACCTATAAATAATTATTATAAAAACTATGATTTGAGAAGTAAGAAATCATAAACAGATTGATATATATTACAATCTAAACTAATATAAGTTTCAATTAACGATTTGAACTGAGACTTGTTCTAAATTATTCTTTTAATTGCTAACTAAATCTTATTAATACTTATTTTTCTTGTTCATATAGGTACTCTTGTCCAATGTAAGTTGTCCAATGTAAATTGTTTTATGAATAAATAAATAAAATAGTAACGATCACTGCTTCGTATTTCACTTTAATAGGCACATAATAATAATAATATCTAGGGACAAAGTCACACAGATCTACCTAGCCCCAAACTAAGCAAAGCTTGTACTATGGGTACCAGGCGACGATATACATACTTATATAGATATATAAATACATAGAAAACATCCATGACTCAGAAACAAATATTCGTGCTCATCACACAAATATTTGCACTTACCGGGATTCGAACCCAGGACCACCAGCTTGGTAGGCAGGAGCACTACCAACTAAGCTACGGTGACCGTAATGATCAATATTTAAAAATACAAAAAGACTCGACTTAAAAAGTTCAGTTGAATAAATGATATCCTACTAGCCGAATTCCGGCACGGCGGCCAGTCTCAACAGAGATTAGCCATCTGCGCGGTATATATTACCTATAGTGCTCAAGTGTGTGCGCAAACAGAGGAGCACTTTCTATTCTATCACTCTCATGATCCGATGGGACGCCTAGCGACACGACCAGAAAGAGGTCAGGTACAGGACCGACGGCTTTATGTGCTCGCTGAGGCACGGGGGTATAATACCGCCAACTCCCAGACTTCGGGCTGATGCTGAGAAATTTTGCTTTTTACAGTAAAGTCTCAAAATCACTTTTGGCCCGACCCGGGATTTGAACCCAGGACCTCGTTTTCTGCGGGTGAACACGCTACCGCTAGACCAACGAGGCAGTCAAAAAAATACGCATGCGGGGCAGTCTTTGGGGCCGCCCGATAGAAGTGAAAACCATTTATTTCATTTCTCATACTCGTCAGTAGTGTTTATTTGATCCGAGTAACGAGTGGAAGATGCTACTTCCCACCTATAGGCGGTAAAGACTCATAGTACCTAATTGCTTCCCACGCTATGGTAGGAAATAATTTAAAAATAGAACTAAATTTGTTCGGCAGTTAGCTGTAAAATATCTAGCATAATTAAAAAAAAATGCTGCGGTATACGGCCAATATGAATTAAAAAAACGACCCTCCATCTTAAAAATAATCGATCAGGTCATGTGACCTGACGGGGGTTAAACATTTTTTACCCATGCCAAATAAGCACAATGCCGCTTAAGAAGTTTTCACTTCAAAAAAACACTTTAATAACAGAGAGTGTCATTTATCTTTGCCCAAAACTGAAACGTTCTTTTACTTACGTATATGGACAAAACCTAGCAAAACACATTAAAACTTTCTACTGTGAATAACATCATCCGAAACACATTTGTAACAGAACTAAACTGCGCAGGATAATACATCATACTCAGCGTCCAACTTTTATTTCGCATCGTTTGTTTGAGAGTAGGGCAGTACTAGTAGTAATATAGATAGAAAAGAATACAATTATTATTTCAGGGTTTTATTCACGAGCAATTTTTATTTTATTTTTTATATAAGAGGGCGACATACGAGCAAGTGGGTCACCTCTTAATGGTAAGTGATTACCACCGCCCATGTAACAACACCAGACGATTCGCGGGTGCATTGCCGGCCTTTAAAAGAGTCAGCAAGCAAGTGTTATTGATCTTCCGCCACTCCGATGAGCTCACCACCTTACTCACACGCAGAAAAACAATATAAAGTTAATTTTAACCGAAGGCATACAAGAATTAATTGGACAAGCAAAGCACAAAAAAAATATATATAAGTATGTATATAAGCCGTGCTTGGCATCCTTTTTTTTTTAATAAGGCAGGGGGAATTACTAAGCATGCTACCCACAAAAACTGTCTGCGGGTGGATGTATCGGACTCGAAACGACTAAACCTTAACTGCAGTGGATTGCTGTTGGCGCCTGATAGGGGGAGCCCCGGGAAGGCTAGTAAGCTGCTCCGGTGCTCCCCTTTTTGTGCCATGTCCCAGATGGTTGAGATACATACCCTGGAACCGCTCTAGTTTGCCCTCCCCTATTGCAGACTCCTGCCAGTTCGGTACAGGGACTACACCACAAACATATCGCTGTCTACCCCGAGCTGCTTTCTCGTGGCGGCAGTAGAGGACACTTCTCATACTGCCACCGCAGCATGCTTGGCATATTAATTTTACCTTGTGTGAAATTAAAGTGAATGTAAATTCTTGTGACAGATAAAGAATCTTTAACCTTAAGTTCAAGATGGCTGACAGATGTATCATCGCTCAGATATTAACTAATTTAGGATCAGTAATTGTGTCATTGTTTAGTATAAAAACAGAGATGAATAGAACATTTTTTTTTTGTATAATATTGCAAGCAACACTCATTTCAGACACGGTAATAAATAAATGTTGAGGGGTTGGTTGGCGTGGTTGTTAGATACTTTCATGCCACTTCCACCCCGTTTCACCACTTCTTATTATTCAGGACTAAGATATTCGTTCTAAATTTCAAATACTATGGTTGAATCTTTAGGAAAAGAAGAGCTAGCATAGAAGCGAACAAATATATGGAAACATTTCTCGTATATTCGTATGGGGTTTGCACAAAGAACATTCAAAATCTCAATTTTCAATATCTTTGTCAAAGCTCCAGCCCTATCCGCGACTTTATTTTTGCTCTAACGACTGTTTTATTGTTGATCTCGGCACCACTTGGTTCGAGAAAATTACAGGAAAGATAATCTCTTTTTTATGACCTCTTTATACAGTATTGCAATGGCACGGACGGGATTAAATGTGAACTTCATAGACTTCTTGTTGCGACTGAGAACCTGATTTTATTTTGTTAGTTTTTGGATGAGGTTAGACTTGAAAGTTCTTTAACATATCTTTTTTATTAGAGTTTGAGTCGGACTTTGCCAGTTTTCTAGTTCAATGTTGCTTTTACTTTAAAATTGCTAAATATATGCCAGTTCATTGATTTTATAATTATATTTTGTGATTAATAGATAATAAAGCCTGCTACGAGTTATAAATGTCACTGTACTGACTGACTATAACATAGAATGTTCGAATTTAGCACCAAAGACATTACCAGTGTAAGCAGGAGAAAGATGTAATCAATATATTAATAAAATAAATAAATAAAAAAGGTTTTTATTCACGTAGACTTTAAAAAAGCGCTTGTAAATAGTCAGAACATGTTTGTAGTAATATAGTTGTATACATTATTATATTTAGTAATTATACGCAAGCCGTTCTGTACTTTATTAATTTCGAGTTTAAGTTCAAATTATGTTGGCGTATTTTGTTCTATTTTTCAAAGACTGGTCAGACGGTGTTGTGCAATTACAGAATTTGTTTATGTCCTGCCATGCATTGGTCCGCTTGGAGGTAGTGTTATCTATTTTATTATAAGTGAAGTAATGCTCGTTTATTATAGTTTACATTCTTACTTTTACACATAATAATGGTTTTAGATTTATTACTAGATACGAGTCTGTTAATATATAATCTTATCTTAAGTTATTTTACGGGTTATAAGGTTTATAAGATGTATTGTACTTAAGACTGTATGTAGTATAGTTTCTTAAATTAAATAAATAAATAAATA
Source organism: Pseudoips prasinana (assembly GCA_951640165.1). NCBI lineage: Eukaryota > Metazoa > Arthropoda > Insecta > Lepidoptera > Nolidae > Pseudoips > Pseudoips prasinana. The sequence continues at coordinate 17,388,808 of OX621239.1, forward strand.
AAATAAATAAAAAACTAATATAAAAAAAAAAAAAAATAATATTTAGGTCCACATTGTATGAAAACATTTATTCAGTTCAGTGAAAAATTCTAAATCCTATCAAAAACCTTCGCAAACACCCAATGATAATAACATTTCTGACGTCTTATTCAATGTTGAGGCCCCCTCCCTCTAAATGTAAGATCATAATTCTTGGCGATGAGCGTGTCAGAGGAATATCACAAAGTCATATGATTTAATTAAATCCCAACTTATTCTTAGAATGTTGATATTGCAAAAAAACATTTAATTTAAACCCTTAAATAAACATAAATCACACTTAAATGTTAAAATATCCACTTTTGAATATTATTTACAGATCTTGAAAGTGCTACTTTTCGAGCCGATATGTGAACAATGCTCCTAGAACTTACGATGTATATTTTTCTAAGATTTTATAAAACCACGTTAAAAACTTAATCTATAGCAAACCAAAACGAATGCAAGAACTTTCCTACAAACAAAGTCAGGGCTTTTACATCAGGATTAAATATATCAGCCAACTGTAATTATCCGTAATTAACTTAATTTACGGTCCTTCGGAAGTTTTCCTACAATTTGTTCTGGGGCTATTCGACTCACGTAGAGAACCCTATATCAACTTTAAATTCAGCTGTAGTAATTCTACTTAGGTTTCTTATGCGAAAGCCAAGCGAAAAAGTTTTATAGAATAATAATAATACTCTCCTCCCGGCCGAATTATGGCGCCGGCGGCCAGTCTCAACGGACTAGTGCACAAGTGAGTGCGCAAAGACACTTCTATTCCATCACTCTCATGATATGATAGGACGACTAGCGACACGACCGGAAAGAGATCAGGTAAAGGACCGACGATTTTACGTGTTCTTCGAGGCACGGCACCCCCATGCCTCGAATAGCCTATGCCAGAATTATGGCGCCGGCGGCCAGTCTCAACGGACTAGTGCACAAGTGAGTGCGCAAAGACACTTCTATTCCATCACTCTCATGATATGATAGGACGACTAGCGACACGACCGGAAAGAGATCAGGTAAAGGACCGACGATTTTACGTGTTCTTCGAGGCACGGCACCCCCATGCCTCGAATAGCCTATGCAGCCCGCCGTTTGGTGCGATACATACGCGCGTTAGCATCGCGTTTGTATCGATTCATACAAACACCAAACTGCTCTGTAGGATAAAAGCGCGACGTCGACGCGCGTTTTGGGAACGAGCGATGACGGCGCGTTTAAAAAACCTGGAGTTCATAGTCCCTAATACCGCCAACTCCCTGACTTCGGGCTGATACTGAGAAATCACTTTTTGGTCCGACCCAGGATTTGAACCCGGGACTTCATTTTCTGCGGTTAGACACGCTACCGCTAGACCAATCTTGTTTTGCTGTCGGTCAAAGGTGCACAAGAAGGCATGCATTTGTGCCATACAAATAAGTAGAAATAGTGTGTAATACGATTTTATTTTAAAACTAATAAGCATTAAAATCATAATCATGTATATAGTTTAAATTGGTGAACTACCGTTGCTCGCTGCAACGGTAGTTCACCAATTTTCAATGTAACGTTTGGGAATCTTACCGCTTGAAGTGCCGCTGTTAAAAAAAGAACCAAAATTTTGAAAAATGTACGTTATAATGATGTTTTAGTATTTGGTATCAAATGAATGGTCTCGATAATAACATGATGCAACGATTTATAAGTAAAATGCTGACACAGCATAGTTGTTTTTTTTTATTTAAAAAGACAACGCCCGCACTAGGGATACCCTGTGTCGCGGGGTACTTCACAAACATATCTTCGCCACACGTGCAGTCCAATGTTGACGTGCTACAAGTTATACATATTCATATCAGTCTTTTTCGTGCACTATTTATCTTACTTTTATAATGGCATGTCGTTCCCGGCCCAGAAATAATAACAGAGCCACCCCATACTATCCCGTGGGTATCGTAAAAGTCGACTAAGGGATACACCAAGTAGGTAGTCGGCAGCAGCGCCTCCTCTGCACTAACACTTAATAACTACGATCACCAACTCGGATGCCAAGCGCGGTGACTTTGGCAAACCCCACCAAATGGCCACGTTTAAGAAACTTTTGGGAGAGTCCTAGGTCCAGCCGTGGCTGATAATGATGTATAATATGGCTTGGTTGGTTGATACCGCCTTTCACGCTGCAGGTCATGGGTTCGATTCCTACCCAGGACAAATTTGTCCTAAGTCTGCGTGTAATTATCCATATAAGTAGGTATGTATTATAAAAGTAGTATATTATCTACTATATAAAAATAAGTCGGGTTTTCTTTCCTGACGCTGTAACTCCAGAACGCACGAACCTATTTCCACGGTTTTGCATTCGTTGGAAAGGTCTCGGGCTCCGTGAGGTTTATAGCAAAGAAAATTTATAAAATTTAACGCGGGTAACACCGCGGGGCACAGCTAGTGTAGTATATAAGTTATCTGTCCCAAGATATATTTTTATTGTATTTTAATGGAGGACCAAATGTTCTTTATATTTTGTATCAAATAGAAGGTCTCTGTGATTATATTTCAAAATAACTATACAAAGTGAATGTAATAAAATAGGTAGACACATTTTGGATCTTAAAACGATTTATGCAAATATCATGATCTCTAATTAAAATTCAAGCCTTTGGGTGATTTCTATCAAAAACTTTTAAACTGGCCTGAGTTTGAATCGCTTCTAAAGCAGATGAATTTTTAGCAAAATTATAAAATATGAAGTTATTATTTAGCTATAAAAGCATCTTACCTTGCTTACAAGAAGGAATTACTTGAATTTATTTTTGGTTTACAGACAATATATAATTTTCCGAAACTTAAGGCTTATATAATAATAATAATAATAATAAAACGTTTATTTCAAGTTTATAAAAACTCATAATTGTTAGTAAAACTTAGCCTAGGTGTTAGTAATAAAATATAATATTATTTACATTTCGCCGGTACGATATGCATGTCGCAGCACCTTCTTATAAACGGACAGTCAATCCTGTCCGCTATCATTTTCAGCACTATGTTGGAACTAGCTCGCACCCTGCGCACCAGCGATGTGCCGCGCTTGCGTATTGTTGTATAAAAACAATCAGTTCGCGCTTCGGCGAACATAGCTGAGGCACTGCAGTAGCGAGGTAGTCCCAACATAGCCCTGAATGCATTGTTGAACTGTACGCGGAGGGCACTGTAGGATTTTAGAGCGAACTTGATCCATAGACTGCAGGTGTAAAGCGAAGTACAATAAGCCTTGAATAAAGCAATTTTAGCTTCAGTAGAGCAGCGCGCAAATCTATGTGCTATCATGTTCGGCCGCACTGACAGTGCCCTCCGCTCCCGTTCAATGTCAGTATCGTCCTTAAGGTCGGCTGTAACTATGTGCCCTAAATATTTAAAATGCATTACCCTTGCTAGAGGAGTACCATTCAGTCGAATAGGGGGCACATGAGACGGGTGTTCATTGCCAGCCTTAAAAACCATATACTGGCTCTTTTCCACATTATATATTAAGCCATGTGTTTTGGCATAGGTCTCACACAAGTTTAGGAGTTCTCTTAATCCACAGACCGACGCACTGAGCAGTATCATGTCATCAGCGTAACTCAGATTGTTGACGCAGACATCGTCAATATAACAGCCGACTCGTTGGCTGCTGAGTGCGACGATCAGTGAATTTATATAAAGGTTAAAGAGTACTGGTGAGGTCAAACCTCCTTGTCTTACCCCGCACTCCAACCCGTATGGATCAGACAATGTCCCCGCCCATCTAACGGCATTGACCTGGCGTCCATACCAGAACTTGAGGATATTGATAAGTTCTGCAGGTAGGTTAATATCCTCCAGTTTTTTCCACAGAATGTCATAGGACACCATGTCAAAAGCCTTCGACAAGTCGAGGAAACAAGCGTAAATCGGTGTTCTTCGGCCTGTATAATATCTGACAGTGTGCTTGAGGCACAGTATTGCACTCTCAGTAGATAATGATGGGCGAAACCCAAACTGATTGTCATGTATTACAATGTATCTGTTTAACTGTGCCTCCAGCAAACCGTCAAACACCTTTGCGATAATCGTCGCTAATGAAATTGGTCTGTAGTTGGTTTTATCTGCGGAATCTCCAGTTTTATTTTTCAATACAGGCACTACGATAGTTTTCATCATCTCTGATGGCAAGTAAGAGTGGCCTACGCATAGGGTGTAAAACATTGCGAGCACTCTACATATGTGAGGACTAGCGTGCTGAAGATGCTCAATACTGAGGTCATCGTGCCCCGGGGATTTTCCCCTAGTAATATGTTTAATGACCTTAGCCACATCTTTGGCTGAAAAACGGGTTCCCACTAGATTGCCGGCTAGCCCCTCAGTATTGATCATCCCCTGCGCCTTCCCCAACGGCGACCGTACAAGAAAATGTTCACGAAACGTATTCGCAATATCCTTGGAGCTAGTCACACCATCAACGCTCACTGGTATGCCACATCGAGGGTTCATTTTCTTCGTATTCTTCCAGAAACTACGGAAATCACGCGCTGAGTGTTGTGAGGCCAGGATATCCATCTTGATTTGCTCTTGGTGATTTTGACACCATTTAAGTTGAGCTTTAAATATTCGTCGAGTTTCACACATTTCAGCATAGATACGACCCACTTTGGGTTTACCGCACTTAACCCATTCTAGAAACCGCAACCTAGCAGCCCAGTGAGCATCCCTGACATGTCTATTCCAGCCAACGATGCGCAAGCCTCTCTCACGGTCGTTTTTGGTTCCTCGACTTATCGATGCTGCATTTCTCAATGCAGCAACAATGTCATCATAAAGTTTGTCTAATACACATTCATGGCTCTCGTCAATACAGTGGTAATCCGCACAATTTATACATTCGTTGGGAAAGTCAATAGCACGAAGACTATTGTGACTTTCCTCACTATACATTCTGATCTGATCCTTGGTGCGCTCTCCCCAGACTACAGACTTATCAACTTTAGTTGTAATGGGTAGTTTAGGTGTTATCAAATTTAAGTTACATACAAGAATCAGGGGAAAATGATCAGACCACAATGTGTCATATTTAACATATATATCAGAAATACAGTGTTTTGCTGACTGCGTCACAGCACAATGATCTAGCCATCTTTCAGAGCCAGACGCTTCACACACAAACGTGTAAGTATTAGTCGTAGATCCTAATATATCCACATCAGCACAAGTCCACGATTGTTCATTACAAAAACTTATAAACTCTCTAAAAAATAGTTCACGAGGGTGTGCGTTGAAGTCACCCATAATAAATACAGTTTCTACACCCTGTTCATCAATAATAGCACTTACCGATGCAAGGCAGTCTGTGAATTCAGACAAGTTCTCCACTGCGTTCGTAGGCATGTAAACACTAATCACAATAAGCGGCCGATTTTTGGTCACTATTTTTACCGCACAGACACGATTATTATCACACCGTAGCACAGACACATTAGTGAAGAGGTTGCTCCTCCATAGCAGCGCGACACCACCGTATGGCCTGCCCCGCAGCACACCGTCTGTCGTGTCGATCGCCGATGTCCCAGTATACCCAAATTTATTACTAATGGTACTCAGGTAAGAGATATCATGCGGGTACAGCCAAGTCTCCTGTAGGGCAACTATGTCACAAGTTTGGCATAACTCTCTAATAGTGTCAACGGAACGTTTCACATTTTTACAATTAAAAGAAGCAAATCTATAACTGCTATCCATGTTTATAGGTTGATATTTTTCTCATTAAAATAAACCTGAACATTTGACGGCATAACATTATTCAATGTTCATTTATTTTGTGGACTTCTTTTAATTGTACGTAATTCTCGGTAATTTCATTTGAATATTCAATTAGCTATTTAGTTTGCTAAAAAAATCAACGTAGTCGCTGCAAAATCATCATTCATTAGGAATGTTGCTATTCCAGCATTGAACTTCTTAATATAGATAGATAGATAGATAAAACTCTTTATTGTACACCTCAAGAAACAATACAAACTGACAACATAAATAAATTACAGTACAAATGGCGGCCTTATCACAAGGTGTGATCTCTTCCAGGCAACCTAGGTAGTGAAAGAATAGAGGAGTTACAGAGATGGGGGTAGTTGCGGGTGTACACAACAAATTTCCTAAAAGGTACTACTGTACCATACTTACAATTACACTTATTAACTAATTTATCATAATGTCTGTTCAAATTATGTACCTATGATAAATAAACGATCGGCATCGTTGAAAATTAACCAAAGCCTTAGCTCGGAGTACTTTCAAGGCTAAGCTTTAAGTAGTGATCCTTGACAAGTTGTTGGAATCCACTAAGTGTTTGCGCACGCCTAATAGACAATGGCAGCGCATTCCACAAACGAGCACCTTGTACAACAAACGATTTATCAAGAAAATTTGTGGAATGCGCTGGTATTTTCAACAGCTGATTATTATTAGATCTCAAGGCTTTCGAATGTGATTCATGAAGGAAAGAAAAACGTTCTTTAAGATAAGAGGGAGTAGTAGGAATAAACAGTATACTGTATAGAAGTGATAGAATATGAGCATTCCGGCGAAGGCGTATAGGCAGCCACTTGAGTTTATTTCGAAATTCAGAGACATGATCATATTTGCGAAGGCTAAATATGAATCTAATGCAAACATTCTGGAGTCGCTCAAGTTTATCCAATTGGGCTTCGGTGAGATCAAGATAGCTGACATCTGCATAATCTAGTATTGGAAGAAGGAGGGACTCAGCAAGCATAATTTTGGTGGGTATAGGCAGAAAATTTCGGAATCTTCGTAGAGATCCCACGGACGCGTAAAGTTTCTGACTAACATTTTGCAGCTGTGGACCCCAGGAAATACAGTGATCAAAATAGACCCCCAAGTTCTTAACTTCACGATTTATTTGCAAAATAGTACCCTCAAATAAAAACTTAGGGAGTTGAGAATAACAAACCTTAGACATCATTCTTGAGCTGCCGATAAGAGTGACCTGAGTCTTAAGAGGGTTAACTTGCAGACCGTATGCACGACTCCACTCACTAATACTGATAAAATCTTTATTAATAGTGCTAACAGCATCAGCCAGCTTATTAAGAGGAGCTTGTAAGTAAATTTGAAGGTCATCTGCGTAAAGGTGGTAGGAGGAAAGAAGTCGATTTGAGATAGAATTTATGAAAACTGCGAAAAGTAACGGAGATAAAACGCCACCCTGCGGCACGCCAGCAGTAGTATTGCACCAAGAGGAGTGAGAATCATCAATGCGTATACGTTGCCGGCGGCCAGACAGGTAACTATGAAACCAGCCAATGACTGTTGGAGATATATTAAGAGAGCGTAAAATCATTAGCAACACGTCGAAATCTACAGTATTGAAAGCATTACTAAAATCTAATAATGCAAGCACCGTTAGATTTCCGTGTTCCATTCCAGTTCTAATATCATCCGTAATATGGACCAGGGCTGAAGTAGTGCTATGCCCAGGGCGAAAACCAGATTGGAGAGGATTAAGGAGATTATTAGTACAGAGAAAACTACTAAGTTGCTTATGGACTAGACGTTCAAGGACCTTGGAGAGGAAAGGTAATATTGTTATAGGACGATAATCGGCAAACGAAGCAGGGTTGGACTTTTTTTAATATATTCCTATCTATCCACATTATTTTATAGATCTAATTGTTTTCATTAAACATTCTGTCACAGAAAGACGACTGTTTGGCATAGAACGAATATAAATTAATTAAAATATAATGACCAGGATTTGTGATACACAAGGAAAAAATTTACATCAACTAGCCATAAACAAAAGCTAACTAAGCTTTTAAAACTATACATTCTGATTAAAATTCAAGTTTTCCATACAAATATATACCGTTGTGATGGCTTTAACTAAATTATGGAAATGTTCTTGCTTGACCGCGAAAGTGGTAAAAAACACAAAATAAAATAGAATATAAACTAAAACCAAACCTTGAGCTTGACGCTATAGACAATAGCTATTGTACTAACCCACCCCCCCTGTTGGAAGGACTGTCGTAAAGTCTGTACTCTTACCTCTTGCCTCTGCTGATATACTAGTGTGAGGTTTTATTTAATTAATAATTTTTAGTCGAGTTTTAGTTGGGCGTGATCGTCTATATTGAGTTTTAAGGGCGCGTGATCGTCTAGATTAAATTAACATAATATTCTAATACATCCTATATTCATACCTTAGTTTTTATAAATTTAATTAATGCCGTTTTAAAAGAAAAGTGCTGTAAATAAACATCCTAGTTCGAATTGTTGTTAAACACAGTATATGGTTCCAAGTTTCAGTAATGATTCGTGAAAATAAAATAATATATGGGCTATTTTCTACAACTTACCCCGGGTTTCAGCTACCGCGTGTATATGCCGGAAAATGGTTTTCACACGAGTCCTGTAGGATGAAGCGGAAAATGCAAAACTACTGTCTACTTAATCTTAACATAGCTCGTAATAATTTGTAAAGAAATATTATCAATGCAATTAGTCTCATGAGTTATGATGAGTTAACCATGATTTCCTAGAATTATTAATATCAGTTATTTTATTTATTTCATAGTCTCAGGGTCATTGTCAAGGTCATGTGTCATCAAGAGTGTGTCAGAAATAGCTGACTTATATATATATATATATGTATATTCAGATACTGTTGATTGTAAAATCCCACTCATGTGATTGTGAATTAACTCAGTAATTCAGTTATATGAGATTTTGTTAATTTTACGCTAATGGCAATTACTTTGAGCTTTCGCAATTATTCACGTTATCTGAGAGAAATGTTTCGGTAGCTTATATCAATCTTCTCGATAGTTTAAGTCGTAACATGCGTGTATGCGTACATGTGTGTTTGTGTGAATATGAGAATACTCGGATAGTTGTTAGATCTAAGTAATCTATAGCCATAATAGTTTGAGTTAGGGTATGTTTCGGTGATTTATAATATGGGTCGATCGCAGACGTGAGCTCTAGATGCTGTAACAGTAGGCTTGCTTCTAGCGCGTCCCGCGTTGCATGAGAGAGTCTGTCTGCGAAGGGATCTATGCCCTTTATTCACTTGTACGTGACCCGCGTTGGGCAAACAGATATCTCCCACACATGACTTATCGCATGCCCGCTTGTTTAGACAGTCTACACATACAGGGATTACACGCTGTCGACACTATAGTATATAATGATAGCTTGATTCAATTGGCGTGTTCGATCATCTTGATCCGAACCATCCGAGATAGATGTCTCATTAGTGTTAGTGTGTGTGTGCCGTAAAAACCGCCCTCTTTGTATCGTATTCATCGGGAAATAGATAAAGTTTACGCACACTTACGCAGATTGCGTCACATTATAGGTATTCCAAAATCGCATCTCCCCGTACATACAATTGTATATATATTCATTCTACTTTATGTTTTATATTTACTAACTGCCAACACTCTACTTATGTGTATATAGTCATGTAAATGTCGTCAAAGTAAAAGTCAACCATCAGTATATATCGACGTCGTCGTTCTGTACATAATAATGTCCTTAATAGATAATATATAAAGAATTTAGACAAGGCTTTCCAGGATTTGTACCAGTTATTTTTATATCTTGTAAACATTCATTAATAAATAACGGATAAACCACTTATATAAGTATTTAACTGGATTTGAACCAGTTATCTCTATATCTTGAATACCGTTACGACAATGCGCATATAAAAATCTCCATTAATATATAACGGATAAATCATTTAGATCAGTATTTAATTGGATTTGAACCAATAGATCTAGTTAACCTTCACCTTAGGTTCTCACAGTCGGGTAAACATTGTAATGTCTAGATTCATAATCGTCAGTTCTAGCCATGAAAATTAGAAATAATGATCGGATATAATCCAAAGTGTGGCTGAGAACCTATCTCAAACACAATAAAATAATAATCATTTGATTATTATGGATAGCTGTTTGTCTGTGCAACAACAACAATGCAAGAGTAATAAATTAACCTCTAACAAGTAAGCCAAAGTTACATATGGGTACTTAGTATTTAATAGAAATAACATCTGAACAGTAAACAGCGTTCTGCCTAATGTACTTAGTATATCTAGTTGAAATGAAATGTTTACAGTGTTTTGCCCAGTAATATATATATAGTACTTAGCTTTTAATTTCAGGAAACCGGCTTCATTCACTGAATTTAATTAATTTAGTTATAATATTTAACAACCAAACACTGACTCTAACATTGATACACACTGACACAAATTTAAAACTTATAAAATTATTGCGATATGTTAGAATATAACAATCCCGATTGTAACCGGCGCGCGACAGTTCTAAGACTAACGAAATATTCCTACTATGCATAAAAATAAACGTGTTACTTCCCTTTCCAAACCAATTCCCTTTTTTTAGTCTTTCGATAGAAACCAATAAATATTGTTTAGGGTCGAGACACTTGCACATGATGTCTCAAGTGGTCACCAAATTTCTAATACCTCGATGATTTTTTGTTGTGTCACTTATCGACTAGAGTTTTATGGGCTCTTGAATTTAAAATTCTTAGCTAAACCCAAAACGATAAATATTAATTTTTTGCCTACATCCTATGGCTGATTATTGTGAGAAACTTGGAGTGCATTCCTTTACTTGAGGTCCTATATAATACTTATGTACTGCCAGTACCTACCATATTCAAACACATAGGTAGATATTTCTGCATCCTTTAAGCATGGGGTATCGTACTACTACACTATATTATGATATGGTAACTATGCCAGAAAATTGCAATCAATAATAATTATACTGACAAATGCTCAATGGTGTCGATGGTGAAACTTTTCCCATCTATTACTAGTGTCAAACTCTACGCTTAATACGACAAAAGTATAAACTTTATATGACTCATATCGACTGGCAGAAAGATCAATTACTCGTTTCATTCGTTTGAAATGGCTTCAGAGGTTTTGCTTAGAGACCAAGATCACTTTAGTCAAAGTGTTGTATCTTGGACCACACCGACGCGTGTTATTTGAATCTTACCGAGTAAGCCGTTAAATAAACTTGAGAGATTGCAATATGTATAAATTCGTTTTATCTTTCCGTAAATACGACGACATCCCTCAATTTCGCAAGGAACTCCATTACGACACCTTAAAATATATATACTAACATATATACTTGTGTTCATTTATATATTCCTACTTACATATTAAATTTTCTGACGTTGATCAGTTGGAGACTTGTTTTGTCTTAGTAATTCAAATGTAATTTTATGTTTACGAAACAAACGTTCTTGTTAATCATTGTCTCAACTTTTATAAGTCAATGGTTTATGTGCCTGAAGTTACTTATCAGCATCGTAAAACAACTATTTGACGGCTCACATTAAAGAACCCATTTTATTTTACGAGGGAAATATAAAAAAGTACTAACTGTACACTGGTTTAGTGGTTAGTGACCCGAACTGCTAAGCCAGAGGTCAGGTGTTCGATTGCCACCCGGGACAAAACTGTGTGTGATAACCATTTGTTCGGCGACTGGGTGTCATTATTGTATAATATGTATTTACATTTAGAAATATATAAGTATGTCTTCGCCGCCATGAATTGTTTGCCGTGCCACGTTGCCGTACCGTAGCGCGCGCTAAGTCACCTATACCGCGCACCCTCACAGCACTCAACGCTTTCCTGTGTGTCAATCCTGACCGTGATTTGTTTGCGGATGGATGGTCGGAAATATTGTCAGAATGTTTGCGTTTCTGTGAGAATGATGTATGATTGTGTTTTAAAATCAATGTTTACGTTTGCTTATTAATATTTTAATTGATTATTGTAATAATTATCTTTGATTACTGTAATTGGTGTTCTACCGTTTTAATTAAAGTAAATAAATAAATGTTTATCAGATGTCTGGTTGCCATAGTACAGGTCTTGCCTGGTCTGTCTGGAATATCGATACTACGACGCAAAAGACATATGTATATGATATACTATATATTTTTCAGACATCTTTAAAATGAGTTGTATTGATTTAAGTGCGTGTGGGACTCGAAACTACGAACCTCGGGGTATCCCGCTCGTATCCCCATATCCGTTAACCGCTCCGCCACCGCAACCCACTCGACAACTGAGGTCGTTACAAATTACCGATTCTCTGAGGGAAATATAAAATTATCTAGCTATTAAATTCCTCATTCTGAAACTCGATATCACATCGCTCCCCAAATATTTGAGGTAAGAATTCGAGGGCAAAGTTTGGGACTGACCTTTCTATATAGAGTCAAGTTACACATTGTTTTGCAATGTTGGGGAAAAAGTACCCATACACGTAGATCATTGAGTAAGAAGATAATAAATAGATGAAATTAAATAGTATTTGGAGGCAAATAGAATATCTAATAAATATGCAGACAGCATACTCTTTTCTGTGATTTGTTACTTCTGTCAGACTTCAAATAGTCTTTTTTATATTGACAGTTCTATAATGATCTGCCTTATGAAAAATACGCTTTCAAAATCCATTGACAGAATACCGTAAATCCCAAACTTTTGCCATCTCAATCTAAAAAGTAGCAGTCTAGCAAATAAAACTAGATATTAAATAACCTAACCACCTCACTCGCCAATCCGTAAGTGACTGGCGAGGTTAAACACCTAGGCTCGCTGTCAGTCAATAGATGGAGGGACCGCTAAAGTGCTTCGGAGGGCACGTTAAGTTGTCGGGCCCAGTGGTAGTCGTTAGAAAACAGTCGATAAGCCATATCAAAGACCTAATGAGGGGCGTAAACAACTCTGACCCTCGGGTAACCACCGTCTAAAAGATAATGTAACTTGACATTTAGTTAAAACTCGACTTAACTTAAACCCAAAAGTAAATGAAATATTTGACTAGATTTACTCTACCATGATATGCGCACCATTTTTTCTTACAACAGTAAGTGAATATATTAATACTTATCCGCAAAAAGGTTTGCTGGATTTCAAGATTGAAATCGGAATAAACGGAGCATGGTAAGTAAAAACGTTTCGCTTATAAGGACCCATTGTGTACGGAACCAGAAACAATGCGTAAACGTTTGATCCCCTAATAACAGCCTTGGACGAAACGCTTCGACAGTGGATTAGAGGGATGATTCTCACTCATGGTCTAGTAGGGAAGGGCTGAAAAATGTTTAACTCTATAGTTTTTACCATAAGGAAATGCGGTAACTAGTGTTGTTTCAAGCGGGATGAAACTGATGAATTTTAGAAGTTAACATAGTTGTTGAAATATAATTTTAATTGTTTTATTTTGTTGTATTGTAATTGTTTACCTGAAAACCTGGAAGTTCTCCAAATCTTTTCTTGGTGGCATGTGAAGTATGACCTATTGTTGCGACTTGTAATTGTGAATGTAGGCCCTTGTCAATGGGACAATTATGGGTTCAATCACCAAACTCATTTTAGTAGCTTATGTTTGATACCTTTATCCCTTTTCCTAACTACAAGAGTCACATTATAGCATAATGTACGCCTTCATATTGCATTCGTAAGATTATTGGCAATGTACAGATGCCAGCTCATCCAGCTACCCCAATATGTCAAATTTATCTTATAGATTTTCAACTTTACCACATAAGCATAAGGTTCAATTTCAAATTGGGAAATTTGACAGATTGAGGTAACTTGATGTGCTGACGTCTGTACGTTTTTGGTAAGTTTAGTTTTTTTTTTAATTCTGCTTACATTCTCCTTGATAAGACTCATTCAACTCGTACTGTACTGTATTATGAAGGTACCACCAGAAATAAGCTAATCTTATGTTTCCGTTATGCAGCATACGTTTAGATTATTTCAGGCCAAAAGAGGATTAACTTGACTGCATGTTGTTGTATGTTTGATACGCAATGTGTATTTTCTAAACCGATTTTAATTTTTGACCTCAAACCGTTGGACACAGCTGGGCAGGTCCCCTTTAAGATGGACCGATGATCTTTTGGTGGTCACTGGCAATACCAGTAAACTGTTGAGATCTATGAAGGAGGCTTTTATCGTCTTTCGGCTGATATTATGATGATGATGATGATGAATAATTATTGCTTATGTAAGCATAATAAATAAGAAATTTTGATGGAAAAGTAGGTGCGTTTCTACCAAGACCTACGTTTCCATCAAAATCTCTTTTAGAAATAGCACAAAGAACAATCATCATAATTAAATAATCTCTAATTGTATAAATAATCTAATGTAAATTTGAATGAGAAAAAGTATTATACAATACAAACAGTTTTATCTCTCCAGAGGTTATGTCAATATGCCAATTGAAATTATAGCCAACAATATGTTCAACATCCAATTAATGAACAAACTCCAAGTTAATCGTACTACGACTTCCTTAATTATACGAATCACTTGCATATTAGACCTGCGGCAACTAACTTCTCGATCACAACTAAACAAGAAAGATCATCAAATATACACACATCAACACAATCTAGGGATATTGAACATTTCATTGATTATCTAGAAAACTATAAACATTTTGTTATGACTGTAAATGGAAGAATTAAAGATAATTTCATGGCCGATATTTAAACATTAACAACACGATGCGATTTTGTTTTTCTAATTAATAAAAGTCTTAAATTAATTAAGCCATAGAAAATTACTGAGTGAACAAAAACATTTTATTCTTATAAAATTATTCAATCGAATTAAATGAATAAAAATCTTACCAAATCTGATAATCAGTAATCGGTATTTCCTCCTCTAACATTAATCACACAGCGGCAACGATTTTCCATACTTAAAATTAAGGTGTCAATGTCTTGCTGGGGTATGCAGTCCCAAGTTCTTTTTAAATGTTCGAAAAGTTGTTCTTCTGTTGTCAAGTTGGGCGGAAAATCCCTCAATGCTCTTCGCTGTAACATGTCCCAGGCGTGTTCAATTGGGTTTAAGTCTGGCGACTGTGGAGGCCAATCTAATACCTGAACATCGTGTTCTCGAAGGGCGGCCCTCACCAGCCGCGCTGTATGGGAAGGTGCATTGTCATGCATGAGCTGAAATTCTTGCCCCGTTAGGGCCCTGAGCGGGACAATGACACGTTCTACTACCTCCTCACGGTATCTATGGGCAGTCATGCTGCCCTGAATCCAAATGAGTTGGGTTCGTCCGCCGATTCGTATTCCTGCCCACACCATAATTGTCCCGCCTTGGTAAGAGTGGACCTCCTGTGGATGTCGGAGACGGCTGACCCTGCCTGGAGTTCTCCAAACGCGTGTTCGTCTCGAATCTGGATGAAATCCATAGCGGGACTCATCAGTGAACAGCACCAATGACCATTGTTGATCACTCCATGTCAAATGTTCTTGAGCCCATAAAAGTCGCCTACCGCGATTGCCACGTCGCAGCGCTGGGACTCGTAGCGGTCTGCGAGCATGAAGACCAACTTCATGCAGCCTCCTTCGCACGGTTTGGTCGCTCACCAGCAGCTGCTGACCCTCCTGGAGCCTTTGCACTAGTTGCATCGCTGTGATATTGGGTAGTCTTCTGGCGGTCATTTGGAGAAATCGATCCTGTCTCTGAGTGGTAACACGATATCTACCTGTGTGCCGTTCTGCCACATCTCCAGTAGCGCGATAACGTGACCACAGCCTGGATACCACATTTTGGCTTGTGCCCAGAGACTCAGCAACGACGCGTTGAATAGCACCGTTTTGTAACATGCCAACTGCCCGTAACATTTCATCTCGACTCAAATGATGGCGTGGCATGACGCTAAAAAGCTTACACAACCAATTGAGAAAAGAAAATAAAACAATTTATCAGGTTTTCTTCAATTAACACGCAAAAAAAATTTTAATGCAACTTCTTGAAATTAGATACAACTCAAGATTGCGCTGTGCTTTGCGTGTTTTCATTTGTTTCTCATTTTAATTTTTAAATTTTGAATAAAGAATAGACAAGGTTTAAATCTGTAAATAAACTTTTTAAGGAAACTAAATAGGTTTTAAACAATAAAGCCATGTTTGATTTCAAAATAACGTATCCCTAGACTTTGTTGATGTGTGTATAACTAAGTTCTATTTGAGTTTAGCCGTCACAATGCCGTCAGATCTCAGATTCCAATTAAACCTCGCCACTCATTGTTTGCCATTCTAGGTCAATTCCACGATATCATTCGCTACATTTCCTGTCACAAGGCCGAGAAATGTCAAGGAAAATTCACCTTTATTTAAGTTATATGAAAGTGCCGTCAAAATAGCGTAATCCCCGTCGATGTAGACACCTAATATCCTGTTGGAGACGCCAGTTGACTTTTTGTAAGTCGATGCGAGTTTGGGCATCCCTTTTCATGTTGATGGAAATGTGGTTGATGTTAAAAGCTTGGTATATTATTTAGAATTTCATTGAAACTGTTACATTAATAAAATACAAAGGATATTTTTATTACCCATAACAAGGGTAGGTATTTCGTTTTGGAGAATGAGTTTGTGACTAAATACTGAATACTAACTTTACATAGGGTTATTGTACTAGTTTCTTCCCGTGTCTTCATTCGGGTTGACTTTAGAACTTTAGACATGTAATACTGGACTCATCCAGTCTTATTTTTTATTATCTGGGCAAAAAATATCGTAAATATTAATCATTTTTTGGTAAATAAATTTATTCCTTTGAGATATAGGTCCATATAGTGTTAAAGCTATTTTATTGTATATTAGTATTAAAACTAATAAGCCTACAAACCCTCTGTGTGCCCTGCCCCGGCTTCGTACGGGTAGATAGGTACCGTATGATGCCGGGGCAGTATTTATATAGCATGATATTTTTGATACCTTGAAAACCATTTTTGTAATCTTCAATGGAAAGTATTTAATCCATTATCGTTTCCGGCACTCACCGGTCGGTGTTGTAAATAGTGGTGCAATCAAAATTTACCTATTTATACTATGGATTTCAATTTTTTTATATATAAAATACTGGCTTGTATTGTAGATTTATTTAGATTTAGGTTTTTTTTTATAAATACTTAGTGAATATATTTTTTCATATTGATTAAGTATATTTAGCCTTTATCGATTACGAATAGACATCCAAAAAATATTTCTCAACAATCTATTCATCCGAGCAATAGATCAATCACTTTTTTAGGTGACGACTTTTTTTGTAGTTAATTATTTTATTAATTAGACAAAGTAGCGAACGAAGCTCGGACAATCTGATGAGGCCCGTGAATGAGAATCTACGCTGTGCGATTCAGAGTTCATAAAAAAAGTTGACTTTAAATATTTTTGTGAATATGTTTTATATATTAATTTGTTCCAGAAGTTAAGATGTATTTTGCTTATAGCGGCTTGATATTTATAGCATATTTTGAATACAATGGTTTTTATTAAATTTCGATACAAGTATCTTAAAAGTTATTTTATTTTAGTTTACTTTTTTTAGTTTAATGCAGTAATAATATATACTGAATTGATGCGTAACATAAAAACCATAAGATATTGAATTCTGGATGATTCATCATAAAGAATCACCTATACACAATAAATTTAAAACTTTGTTGTAAATTGTAAATTTAAACAAAATAGCGTAATAATTTATGATCTTCGAACTGGTCAACTGAAACAAAAAATCATTTATTAGCTGATATCCTTACTTACATTTCATTCCCGGACGTAAAAAATACGTTACTAAATTCAATAAAAAAATCTTCCGCGGGCTGCGCTGGTTCCAAAACTGGCTCTCGTGAAGGACCTTCAAGGCCTTCAAGTGGCAAGGGCTCCCATGCGGATGTTGAAGCCACGGATGCCCAAGAGGGACCAGCCATGGGCTCCGAAGACGACGTTGTCGCCACGGGTTCCATGGATGGACCAGCCATGGGCTCTAACGATAACTCCACCATCACGCACGGTTCCCGCTCAGGTGAAGGTTTCCTATAGAAGAAATAAATATGCAATCAAAAATACATTAGTGCAGTCAATTCAATAAAAGTACATAGTAGGTAAAAATAATAAAGAACTCACCTTGTGTGTCGTTTTCGTGGTGGAGCATCAGGCAGGAGGACGCGACACAACTGCGCCTTCTGCTTTTTAATTGATAGTTCTTTACGGGTAGCAGGTGATAAAGTTGCTACCCTCTTCTTAGTGATCTGCCTTTCCGCTCTTATTTGAGTTAAAATATCACTGAAAATCATTTTAATTGTAAGTATAAATAAAATAAATATCTAAAGTAACTTTTTGTGATGTAAAATGATTGTATTTACATTTCCTCGAACTCGTTGTGGTTACGTTCACGACCTCTACCACGGCCACGGACCTGACCACGGCGACCACGGCCAACACCTCGTACTACCTCTTCTTGATTTATTTCCCTTAAAATAATATATAGTGTAAATAAGAAGCCAACAGCACAAACGAGTCACAATCGTACACACGCGACGAAAAAAGCGGGAAGTCCAGTTAAAGGTTCATTAATAGGGTGATTCAATATGTTAGTGGCGTATGAGGCATATTAGACAGAGTGTAAGTGAATTTTAATAAATATTATCATAATTGAAGTGTATATATATATATATATATATATATATATATATATATATATATATATATATATATATATATATGTGTGTGTGTGTATATACAATGTACGAACACACGTGCAACATGACACAGTCGGTTAAAAATATCATGCCAACACATTTACTTATTTATTCAATACAAATTAAAAAAAGCAGCCGTATTCATTCATGGCGCAAACAAAACCATTCACCATTAAATGCAAAAATAATATTTATATACGGCGGATGTCGCCGTTTGTACACGACCTTATTTGAACTCCAACAAAATGGCTGACCCCGTACACTTAAAACCTGTTGAATACAATCGTAAATTGAAGAAATTTCTACAATCAACACAAGATTATCAACTTTGAATGATATTATTGATTAAATATTGAATAGTATTCCACTTTTTATCAATTTAATCGACGAAATAAACTATTTTAATGTTTGTTTACAATACATAAAAGACGCCATTGTTCACGACGTTCGAGGAACTTCATTTTTGAACTGGAATTATTGCAACTTATGAATTCCAAAACCAAGATATTGTTACAAAATACAATAGTAAATATATTCTAGATTACCACAATGTATAGTACTTCAATCAATATATAGTAGTAATTAAATACTTACGACATAATTGTGAGCACAAAACTTCCAAAGAGCTGTCACTGGTAGACGCACTTCACGACAACTTCACGAATATTTTTTGTTCAATGTCATTCCATTTAGACGGCCCAACTTTTTTTTTTTTTAATTCTTTACTCTATTCTCGTGACCATGGTGTTTCGATTCATCCCAAATAATGCCGTAATTTGTCACAGGATGGCGTTTATTTCAACTATTGAATGCGGGGACTTTAGTACCCGGGACGTAGGACCGTCTACCTGCCGCGGGGACAAATGTACCCGTGGACGTTTTAGTCGTTAAAGAATTACATTAAACTGTCGCATGAATACCACTTATGTCTTCTCAAATAGTGCTTTTATTTGTATAGACGCCAGCGCCTCAAGCTATCCCAATCTGACAAATTTCCCCAATTGAAAGTAAACCTTATGCCTTAACTGAAAAAGGTAAAAATCTTTAAAAGAAATTTGACAGATTGGGGTAGCTGGATGTGCTGGCGTCTGTACGTTACACTTTGTTTTCAATTATGTCCCATTGAAATCAATACTACTAAGCCATCATGATCCTGATTTTATTACGTACTTAGTTTTAATTATATTGGCGTTTAAATTGCGTAGTCTGTCCGCCTGACGAATGTACCGTTATTACCCCCATATAAATATTTATTGGAGTTGAACCTCTAAGCTTGCTTATGGAGTATTTTTTAATTTAAATAGTCCGTAAATTTGAACTAAAAAAATATTTCAAAAAATTAAAATTTCCTGTAGAAACATACCAATGTATTTTAAGCAATTTATTATACTCTAGCTGACCCGACAGAACTTGTCCTGTCTTAACTATTAACGCACGCTATCTGTCAATACTATGTCAAATAAAAAAAAGTTACATTAAAAAAGGTTATATTGTCCAAAGCGCTAAGGTTAGATTAGAAATAATATTTGGTTGTGAAGTATTCTTAAATTTTCTTATTTTTCGCGCAATTTTAAATTTTTTTTTACATAAGAACCTTCTCCTGACAATAACAAACACAATAAAAAAAGAAATAGTGAAATCGGTCCAGCCGTTCACGTGTGATGTCGTGACAACGGGTTTCATTTTTATATATATAGACTAGCTACGAGTATGCCCCGCAGTTTCACCAGCGTTCAACTTTATTAACTATAACCTAGTTATTCGGATATAATGTAAGTTATATTACTACAAAGTTTCACCAAAAACTGTAGTGTTTTGTTATTTGCGAGAAAGAGTAACAAACATCTATATTCACGAACTTTCGAAAGGATAGTAGAAAAAGAAGAGCCGTAGGTTACCATACTCAAATTATTGTGCATGGAAAGCCATAAATTTTTATCACGTTTTGCAAACTGATGTTCTACAACTTATTAATTTGGGGGCTGACAACAGCCAAATTATTTCGTAACGGACTTTATTAGAGTTATGATGATTTTTTATTCTTTTTAAGTCGCAAAGCAACGCCATCTCCTAAAAACGGTCTGAGCAAAAAACCACAAAATTATTTACCACTCACCACTCTAAATGTAGTGCAAGTTAGGACATACAAAGGTTTGTTATGAAGATCATATATAGCTATAAGAAGTCCTATGTTGGACAAAAGCCTCCCCCAAGAATCATCTTATATAATGGATACGCCATATGCCATGATCGCTACGCATGGTAGACGGGTTAGCGATAACAGTAAGATGGTCAAATTATTGAAAAGAAGCTGCTGCCCGTCCTCTGGTAGAAATTCCCTCGGGTCGGCTTTTACGCCCACACAGGATGAGATGGGGTAATGATATTCTGATAAAAAAATAAACGGATTTAGTTCTGCTTCCCTCTGCTTTTAAATTGTATGCTATTCAGTCTATTTTGTCCCCTACTATTAAGAGTGTATGAGCATTGACGGAAATAATCAATAAATAAGGTTTTAACCAGCCAATATACCAGCCTCTTAGTAGATACAGACCAATTTCTATTACAGATTTTCAACTTTATCACATAAGCATAAGGTTCACTTTCAATTCGGGAAATTTGACAGCTTGGGGAAGCTTGATGTGCTGGCGTCTGTACAAACACGTTATAGCGGAGAGTAGCCATTCTAATGGACACCATGCAGACGCTGTGTCCAGCCAATTGGAACTTATCATGTAGCCGCTGGCTAGCATCCGGTCATCTGTAAAGCTACTTTGAAGTCTTTGTGTTTATTAACATCCTAACCTAAAAGGAAGCTAGCTGAGAAATGTAAAACACATGAAGGTATGGAGAAAAAATGAAGTCATGCGGAAATGGTTTTTGTAGGTGTGGTATCGTTATAAAATCATAGACAAATGCTAATAGACAGTTGCCCTCACGGGCCTTTACATGATTGGTAAAGTTAAGCATCTAGGCACGCGGTCAGAGAGTGGATGGGTGAGTGATTTTATTATAGAGCAACTTTAGACGTTAAGCCACATTGAAGGCCTACTGAGTGACTTGAAGAATTATAACACTAGGTACTAGATGAATTATTAATAAAATATATCCAAGTAAACAGAAAAAAAAAAATAGTTATTTGTAATACAAGAGTGCAAAGTTGCTTTTTAACCGCGTGCTCAATTTTGATATCCGGGCAAGCGAAGGATTCTAAAATTTCAAATTAGAATCCTGAGCATTAGCGAGGAAATCAAAAGAGTACTTAGTGAAAAATCTTTGCAATCGAGTGCAACACGTAACTTTTCATCACACCTCAGTGAGGAAATGACTAAATTCGATTTTTTGAAGTTATACTTCTTTTGGCGCGATGGAGAAAAATGATGAGAGTGAATTTTTACGATGCGCGCGCACACCGACACCAAAAAATTTAACAGCATGAAGTTAGTTCTAGGTGGTATGATGAATTATACCTAAGTATTATAACAAATAATACTTAGGTATAATTAAGAAAAATTTAAAGTAACTTTGCCACAGTTTGAATGTGGAACAGTAAAATTGCTCAAACAAATTAAATAAAGTACTCCAAGAAGGTTCCGAGTCTTAGTTTTTAATAAATTAAAAAAGTTGTATGATAAATTCGCTACCATAGAGATAGAAGTAAATAGGTTCGAAACGATGTTCTAAATTCAAATTTACTTTAACCTCTAGAGGATAAAAACGACTTTTCTGATAGCGAAAAGCAAAAATACTCTTTCCAAGATGGGGTGATGAAAAAATATTAGTTCTTGTTTTTGAAGTTATACTTCTTTTGGCGCGATGGAGAAAAATTATGAGAGTGAATTTTACGATGCGCGCGCACACCGACACCAAAAAATTTAACAGCATGAAGTTAGTTCTAGGTGGTATGAGAGTGAATTTTTGCGATGCGCGCGCATCGTAAAAATAACAGCATGACGTTAGTTCTAGGTGGTATGAAAATTGATAACTATGTTCAAGTTGTATATTAAGAAGTATTACTTCTAACGCGTGTACATAAGTACACACAAGTTTTTTTTTAATGTTGTAATATTTTCTTGATTCCGAATTCTGATTTATTTTTAAATAAAATTTTGGGAGATTATTCACAAACAGCCATCTGATCCCAAACTACTAATTATTCATTTAACTTGAACAAATACTCTCAACTTACTAAACCACAGGAGTACAAGATGACTTAATACCTCTTTTAATTTTTGTAGGTATTAAGTATTATAGAAAGATGTTAACTAAGAAGCTAGATGTATCATAAGTAGGGGATGTAACTTAAGGAGCTTAATTTGCCTATGAAACTGAACAATGTGTAAGACATCAACATGCTTTATACACACAAAAGAAACAGTAACTCCCCATACAACAATAACCATCACATCAAATACAACACAATTGGACTGCACGTGTGGCACAGCGGCTAAGACAGTCACTTCGCCTCTTCGTGTCGCGGGTTCAAGTCACGCGCCGGACAACTATTTGTGTGGCCCATAAATAGTTGTTCAGAGTCTGGATGTAATTTGTGTCCGTCTATTATATGTTTGTAAAGTACCCCGTGACACAGGGAATAGATACCCTATTGCGGGCGTTTCCTTTAAAAAAAATTACACGATTTTACAATACTTATGATTAATTGACGATCACCGTAGCCTAGTTGGTAGTGGTCTTGCCTACGAAGCTGGTGGTCTTGGGTTCGAATCCCGGTAAGTGCAAATATTTGTGTGATGCGCATGAATATTTGTTTCTGAGTCATGGATGTTTTCTATGTATATAAGTATTTATCTATCTATAAAAGTATGTTTATCGTCGCCTGGTACCCATAGTACAAGCTTTGCTTAGTTTGGGGCTAGGATGATCTGTGTGACATTGTCCCTAGATAGATAGATATTAATTAAAAAGATTATTCGCGATAGTCTGGAACTTGGCTTATCCTATACAATAATAACCAAAGTCTAGCCCATGTAGTAGAAATGTAGGTTGTTTGTATAGGTACAGTCCTAAAATATTTAATTAATCTATCCGGCACATCCTACGCTCAAACAACACAAACTTTGTAAGAACGTGTGCTAATTTGAAATAGTTTGTCCTTCTTGGCGCCATATGCTACATATTCAAGCTTCTTGGCAAACTTGAGACGGTCCGCAAACACTTGATGGCGTCAATTTAAGCTATAGTATAAGTGAACTGACACGTTTACTTCGACGTCTAGGAAATTCTGGCATAACATCATTGTTTAATAAGCTTTCATAAAATGAAAGAGATCTTTTAATATTAAAAAGACGTGTAGCAATCCCAGCTCTTTATAAACAATGTGCATATTTTTTATTTCACATATAAAAAATGAGGTGAAAAAAGAAAATTGAAGAGATCTTGGAATATGAATAATAAGTAAGTAAGTAGTGTGAAAGATACATAGAAAAAGTTGTTTAGTAATAAGAAAATAAACCTGTAAGAAAGTGAGCGAATCGTCTAAGAACTGCGTTAATATTTGGGAAAAGATATATGTAAAAACTATAATTAAAAAAATACTATTTAATATTAATTATACTTTCTACTAATTCTACAGCACGCGTATGTGTATGACAACACAGGTGCAGTCTATGTTCCCTCACTCTATAAATCCATCTCTAGACCGGTTTATTAACATGACTAGGAAGCGATCAGGCGAAGGGCTGACAGTTAAACGTGCTCTCCGAGGCACGGGCGTAAATATCCTACAGACACCGGTTTTTCTGGCAAATAGTCATTCATTAGCGGCTGCTGACCCAATAATACTTTTTGGCCCAATTCGGAATATGAACCAAGGACATCTTTTTCAGTGGACGAACATTCTAGCGGTAGACCGACGAGGTAAATGTAAAATATCAGTTCATACATATTATTATGTGACTTATACTTTTAAATAAATAAATCTCAAAAGGAAGCCGGATTATAAGTGCGGCATCATATTATATAATAATGCCAGGTATGATAGAATATTTCATTAAGATTGTATACTTCGATGATCTAAGGATAAATAACATACCTTGTGCCAATAAAGTCTAACAATTCATGGATTAATATAGTGAAACCAATGGAAGGCTTACCGGAATAGATATGAAAAAAAAAAGAATATATCGTCCATTGCTGGACATAAGCCCCCAAAGGTTTCTATAACGTGCCATTTGGAGCGTTTGCCTTAGTCACCGCGCTTGGCATGCGAGTTAGCGACCGCAGTGGTAGATTTACTAGCTACTACTTAACTGCGGTCCAAAACTCGCATGGGACACCCTTACCCATAGAGTGAACCTGTTATTAATTCTGGGGCGGAAACCACACAGCCAAGATTTACTATAAGATATTCTTTCTTGCTTTTGTCTCATTTTTTTATGTGAAACATCTATAGCCGCACGTAAAACAGATTAGGTACTGGCGTGGCGACGCATGCCGTGGTTTTTTTTTTTATTTCCTATCACAATATGTTCTTTTCGACTTCGACTTCGACTTC
The DNA here is from genome assembly GCA_951640165.1 of Pseudoips prasinana. Taxonomy (NCBI): domain Eukaryota; kingdom Metazoa; phylum Arthropoda; class Insecta; order Lepidoptera; family Nolidae; genus Pseudoips; species Pseudoips prasinana. The sequence goes on from OX621239.1 coordinate 17,413,942, forward strand.
TACTTGGACTTCGACTGCGACTTATACTTCGACTTCGACTTCGTCTTCGACTTCAACATGACTTCGACTTTGACTTCGACTGCGACTTATACTTCAACTTCGACATCGACTACGACTTCGACTTCGACTTCGACTTCGACTGCGACTTATACTTCGATTTCGACTGCGACTTATACTTCGACTTCGACTTCTGCATATTACTTTTACAAAATAATGTCGATGTTTCACATCTGCCAGACGTCCCGTGACGGCTCACATTTTTTTTTAAAGATAACGCCTGAACTTGGGTGTCTATTCTCTGTGTCGCGGAGTACCTTATAAACATTTAATACACGGACACAAATTACTTTTTTGTTGGGATCAGGTCCCTCTTTTCAACTGGCTACTAAAATTAACCGAGCAACTGCCATCTGACCACGAAACCCATAGTTTGCTAGTAACCAAGATAGTTAGATCAAGTGTCAGATTCTATTTGACCTTCAACTAATAGCAGTCCTACATGTTTTCATGACAATCAGGGCTTAGCTTGTCTGCTGTGGCACGTAAAATTTTCACTTTGAAAGTATGGTTGTTTTGATTGCCCAAAACTCAATTTATTTTCGTATTTAGAAAATAAATCAAATCAAATTGTATCAACCTTTGATGTTCCTTTGATACAAAAGTTTTGAAGAGAAAATATAGAACAAATTGATCAAAATATGCTAAATGTAATATGTATACAAGGCTATTCAACAGGTTATTTATTTTCTTAAATGCGGACGCCATAACTTGTTGATTAAATTCATGTCTCGCTGGGGACATTTGCTGTGTGGTGGCGGCGCGGAATATCAGAATATCATCACCCCATCTCATCTCGAGGGAGGCGTAAGTCGACCCGAGGGAATATCTGCCAGAGATCGGGCAGCAGGTTCCTTCTAAGTACTATGACCATCTTACTGCGATTGCTAACCCGTCTGCCAAGCGTGGCGATTATGGCATATCCCCTCAAGATGATTCTTGAGAAAGGCTTGTCCAGCTGAAAGAAGTCCACCCTTCTTTCAGCTGTAATGATGATGATTATTCCAGGACTTAACTAATATGCATTCTACGGAAATGAAGGACACCTGGACACATCCAAGTAGTTTTCCTTTGCAGGCCTTGAACTACGTGAATTCCGGACTTTCAATACCAATCCATATATCGCATTGTTCAATATTAATCTGTATCGCGTTCAGGCTAGCTAAATGGCTGGCTAAATACAATTTATTTAACGACATTTAGACAAAATATGATATCCAAATACGAAGTTTTAATAGCCTAATATCCCAACTATCAGCCCTTCTATCATAAAATAACTATCAATGTTTGTAAGTTATAGGCAGTAAGCGGTCGGTGGTCGCTATATTTATTATTAAATAATCTCATACTGTTTTATGAGGCTAAAGGCTGACGTGTCAAATAAGCTTAATCCGTGATTAATTGTGTAATAAACTTTTATCTACATCTCAGTCATTTCAGACACAATTATTAAACAATGGTGTCTGCCATGTTTTGTGGCTGTAGATGCTCGACACACACACACTTCTGCGTAAACTCTATTTTATTCAGTTTTATTTTAATTATTTAACGATGAAATCTAATTTTGCCAAACCAGTACTGTGTACTTATAAGAATGACATGTGTGTGTGAATGGGCTACAAGACATCGCCTTGCATTTGCTCCTCATAATGGAACCTGTAAAAATAATTAACGTATAATATTTGATATCATTATCATAATAAGAATATGTTCACTGGCCTCCCATAAAGAAGGCGGTCCCATAAATCTCCTCAATGGCGGGTCTTGTGCTTCCCGTATTCAACGGCTTCCCATGGCCATTCGAGATTATGGGCCCCCTTGTGAGGGCCGACCCACGCTGCGTCTTTGCCTCTCAAGAGCCTTTCTGCCCCAGCAGCTGCCGGGCAATCAATTTCTTAATACAGAACATGTTACATTTAACTGAACTTCCCATATTTTTCCTAATGTACTATCAGGCGGTGAACGGCGTGGCGTGTCATGAAAAGACCTTTAATCACCGATATAATACATAAAACCGCAATATGGTTCATACAAAACCACTTGTGATACACACCGCTACACACAAAGACAATAACCTTAGGTAGACAATAACCTTTCTTCTGACAGTAACCTTAAGTAATTCAAATAAACAAAAGGTGCTAAACAGAATAAATAGAAGCCATATTTTTTATGCAAGCCGCTCCCAAAAAGACTGAAAGCGGGGCTAAGCTAGAACAAATAGAAACGTAACGAGTTACACAAATGTTTTTGTTTGTAATGCGCAATTTAAACATTTTCAGGCACATTGGGCTAGACCAATGTTCCAAATGTTCAAAAGAATTTTAAACAAACAAAGTGAATTGAATGTCACTTCTAAAATGTTGAAGATAAAATTAAACATTTGCACATTTAGATCTACATTAGAAAATTATTGCCTTTTAAAATAAAGGCGTGGCTGAGTAAGCATGTAGAGATAAACAACTCTGATACTAGTTTCCATCATTACAGCTAAAAGCAATCCACTGCTGGACAAGCCTCACTCAAAAATCATCTTGGGGAGCCATGATCGCCACGCTTGGCAGGCGGGTTGGCGATCGCAGTAAAATGGCCATAGTTTACAGAAGGAAGCTGCTGCCCGTCCTCTGGTAGATATTCCTTCGGGTCGACTTCTACGCCCCCACGGGATGAGATGGGGTGATGATATTCTGATTTTCGCCGCCGCCATCGCATAGCGTACTTCAAAGGCCATGTTACTAGCTTTACCACAGCCCATATGAATGAACGAATCAATTCAGTTCAGCGAACATATTAGTAGATTACACTGAATTGGTCCAGTCATTGGCAGTGGGCAGACTTAGTTATGCTAGTTTGAGAGTTCATCAAGCCTCACAGTAAAATAAGTAATAATAAAAGGTTTTTATTCACGTAGACTTTTAAAAAGTGCTTGTAAATAGTCTGAACATGTTTGTATTAATCCTACTAATATTATACATGCGAAAGTTTGTGAGTGTGTGACTGTGTGAGTGTATACGTTTGTTACTTTTTCCCGTCCAAACGGCTGGAGTGATTTTAATAAAAATTTGTATGGAGTTAGCTGACACCCTGGATTAACACATAGGCAATAATTTATAAAGTGTAATGCGAGTAAAACCGTAGAGCACAGCTAGTATTATATATAATTAAACATTTAATTCAAAATATACATAACTAGATACAATAGATATTTAGGTACATGGATCGTATGAAAACATTTACAATAAGATTGATTTTATAATAGTAATGATATTTAGCTAGCTTATATTAAATTATTGTCAAAGAGATCATGTATAGGTTTAATAATCGAAATTTTAAGTAAAAGTAAGTAGGTCTATGACATGGCTTAACGGATGTCGTCTTTAGATTATAGTCACGGCCAATAGCTTAAGGGGCCTTTTACAGTCCACTAGCGCTGCCAATCGAAAAAATGTCATAACTCGTAAATAGAATCAAAAATACAAAATGTGGTCTATTATTACTGTAGAAAAGTCAATAACGTAATTTTATAACACATTGTCAACACTTGAAATATAGCTGTTTAGCTAAATCGTGTATTTGTAACAAAAACGGCCGTTTATGTTTTGAATGCACGATTTAGCTAAACAGCTATATTTCAAGTGTTGATAAGGTGTTATACAATTACGTTATTGCCTTTTCCACAGTAATAATAGAACATATTTTGTATTTTTGATTCTATTTACGAGTTATGACATTTTTTCGATTGGCGGCGCTAGTGGACTGTAATAGGCCTCTTAACATGGCCTTTGAAGCATAAAGACGCTAAGAAATTAAACTACGCTTGCGATATCGAGCATCTAAATAAATCGACTAATTGACCGCCTAGGTGCTTTAAATTACCAATCGTCTGCGAAACGGTAAAGGCAACTGGGTATTAGCGCTTCAAAAGTACGGTTAAGCTGAGTACTGTCTCTCTGTTAAATATTCATGATGAAATAAACACTGAATACATTTAAACGACTCTTTCTATCTTACAGCATAGTACTCGAAAGTTTAAGTTTTTACTTTGTTTAAGATGCATGTAATGGTAAAGAGTGTAGCCAACTAAAAATAAGCGTTAGTTAGATCACCTCAACTGTTCAAACTACAATAAAAATCCCTACTTTTTAATATACTATAAATGGATATAAATAATAGTTATGAGGACTAGAGAAGTTTTTGAGGGGGGTGGAGGGTTGCGAGCTGTGGAGATTAGAGTGATATATATATATATATTTATTTTATTTTATTTATTTATAACTTTATACACATCAAATGGTACAAAGGCGGACTTAATGCCCAAGGCATTTTCTGCCAGTCAACCTTAGGGTGGTGCAGAGATAGCATGGTAGGTGCACGGATGATACAATTATCCGAAAGTATGAAAGTAAGGGCTATACTAAGCTACTTCTAAAGTAAGTAAGTAAGTAAGAACTGGACAACACAATACTATACTATAAAATACTATATTATACAATACTATACCATATATATATATATATATATATATATATATATATATATATATATATATATATATATATATATATATATATATATATATATATATATATATATATATATATATATATATATATATATATATATATATATATATATATATATTAAAAATATATAAATTTATATAAGTAGATGCACTGCCAACTACCACTTTATCTCCCTGCATTGCTTTGGTTCATCCAACGGTTGTCTGGAAGAGATTGCTGTATTAGCGATAAGACTGCCGTTTGTACCATAATATTATATAAGTTAACTGATATGATAATGTTATGCTTCGATTTGGTGCAATAAAGTGTTATCTATCTAAAAATAGTATGCACTTCATCATCATATTAGCCGAAATACGTTCACTGCTGGCAAAGGCCTCCCCCAAAGATCTCCATAATTGCCGGTTTGCAGTTTCTAGCGACCCGAACAAAATCATCGGCCCATCTTGCAGGGGACCTGGCCACGCTGCGTCTTCCGGTTCGTGGTCGCCACTCGACGACCTTTCTTTTCTAAGTATGTGCTTAGCGGTATTAAATTACCCATGAAGAAAAGTAACTTGTTAAGCACTCTTTTGCGAAATAAACTAAACAAATGACGAAAAAAGTTGTCTTTGATATCAACAACATAAGTATTAACTGCAGATAATCATAGTACAACGAGCCAAAACTGTGATAAAATTTCTTATAAAGCTGTATTAACTGACCTTAACTATCGTATAATGTTTAAAGATCCAAAAAAAAATAAGAATTATATGAAAATCCTGTAAACTTAAATCTTATAGCTATAACGGTTCCCATATTTATTCTTACCTAAACATAATGAACTTATCTAATTATAAATGTAGGTAAGCAACGTCTACATGGCTTAACTCACTTAGCTATCAATCTACCGAAGAACTACTATAATAATACTAAAAGCACACGAAAACAGAAACAATAGTTACCTTCCTACTATTTTATAAATACACACACGGTACCTACACTACAACTCACTCATGTACACATCCACTATAGACAAACACGCACACATATTCAGCTGTAAATGTCCTGGTATATCTTTTCTCTTATTGTTTCACTTCTTTTGATCGGCACTTGTCGGTATAGCACTTCTCTTCTTGTTTTACATGTTTAGATATAATTATTTTAAGGTTATTTTAATGTTATCATAAGATTAAATAATTCATGTTACATATAACCGCTTGGCAGGATCTAGTTCTCGCAATACAGGGTATCCTAGTGCGAGGACAAGACCACACTCAATATGCTGTATTGTTGTTTTTGGAAATAAATGTTATTATTATTATTAAATAACATTAATTGTGTTTTAATGGCTATTGTGAAATGTTTGAGTGCGAGATGATATTTACAATAATGGAACTTTCCTACAATAGCTATTATAAACCGTACAAATTATTAATGATGAAAAGTAAACGAACCGTTTTTCTTGATTAGATTTAGTAACTGCTAGGTGACACCGATAGATGGCGCCAACAACCCCCATAGAATACATTAGAAAGATAATCTCAAATTGTAACGTTTTTACAGGAGATCCGCCGGACGATTAAATTTATGATTTCCCATTTTTCAGGATTTAACGTAGTATAATTGGCAAAGAAATTGAGGCTTTTTGCGCAGATAATGTTCGTTTGAATTCATTCGGTAGTCTAAATTTATAATTCTTATCTCTTATTCTGAGGCCCTCATAGCCAGATGCTCCCAACGATCCGTAAGTGATTGGCAAGGTTAAGCAACTAGGCTCACGGTCAGTCCATAGATGGGTGACCGCCAAAGTGGTTTAATTTCTGAGCGTCTCCGTGCTTCGGAGGGTGCACGTTAATCTGTCGGTCCCGGTTGTAGCCAATAGGCAACAGTCGTTAAGCCATGGCGAAAGCCTAATAGGCGGCTTGAACAACTCCGACACTAGAGTAACCACTGCCCACACGATAAGTAAGCATTAATTATTCCCATAATAAAATCTTGGTAGATGTTAAAAGTAAAGTGTAGATAGAACTACGTAAGTATCCCGCAAAACTTATGGTATACTGCATACGTATGGAAAGATTTTATTTTTACTACCATTCTATAGACAATCCTTAAGCTCAAAAGATGTCAAAAATAAGTAGGTTTGCAAAGAACTTCTCTCTCAATAAGACTATTTTTCCAACCATTCAATTGTGGGAGTAAGTAAATAATAGTCGAACAGACAACGTGACTTCGGTCGATGCACTTTGACTACGAAAACCATCCATACCACCTTCATAATAAAGTTGCTGTCTAAGTCAAGGTGTGTCTATCGACGTAGCCAAATTGAATTAACTTATAAAATTAGATTCGGACAAGATAAAGATAAAGAATTATTTATAGCGTAACTGCGTACAATAAGGTCTTATCATAAAGTAACAGTTTTTAGGATCAACAGTCTACCCATATAGGATGCAATACAAACAAGTCTATTTAATTTATTCTAAGTAATAATAACACATTATTCTTTGGCAAAAAACTCATGTAAACTATAGTGAACATTCTCTATTAACTATTCTTTAATTTCGTTTTAAACAATTTTCCATTTGACTGCTTTATATCAGGTACAAGTTATTATTTATTTATTTATTTGGCTCACCAACGGCAACTTATACAATACAATCACAGAGAAATCAAAATATACATAAAATAATCCAAGTATAGCGACCACTTATAGGTAAGCACCACATCTACAGGAACAATATGGCATTAGTCTACAATTTTGAAATATTATAATTAATTATTACAGAATTAAAAACCTATTTTAAATGTCCTAATTTGAATATAAATAAAATATAATATGGAAATATTGTATTAATTATTAGCCTAAGGATACATTAAAATATAACATTAAATAAATTATTGGAAAATTAACAAATTATTCAATAAAATTGTACAAATTTAAACACAAGATTAATAGGTTCACACTAAGGTTTTGAGTACAAGCTTGCGAAATGTCATGAGAGAGACAGCGTGCACGTCCACAACATCACTGCAACCATTCAGAACCTTGCAAAATCGAGGGACCGCTGAGTTAGCACCCAGGACAGTTCTTCTAAGTGGTGGATAGAAGGGTGTGATTGGAGCCCGTGGATATCTGGCTGGAACTCGGTACTTAATTTTCTCTATAAGAGATGGACAATCGATGTTATTTCGTAATAATTTATGTACAAAGATAGCATCGATCAGTGTCCTGCGCTTTTCTAAAGAGAGTATATTAAAGTGCACCAGTCTATCTACATATGATTTTATATTTTTGTGTACTCCTGACGAGTAGGCAAGGTGCCAGACAAACCTCTTCTGTAACCGCTCCAGTCTCAAGATGTGGGACGCATAATGCGGTCTCCAGACTGTGCTGCCGTATTCTAATGTGCTGCGTACTAGGGAGTTGTATAGCATAACTTTAGTCTTAGCACTACGGAAGTTCCTTACGTTTCTCAGAACAAAACCTAACGTTTTTGAAGCTTTTTTGATAATACATTCTTGGTGTGAAATAAAAGTAAGCTTTTCGTCGTATGTGACACCTAAGTCTTTATGTTTGTCCACTCTTTGGATAGTATGAGTACCGATATGATAATCGGTTAGTATGGGGTGCCTTTTTCTAGTGAAACTAACGTGGTAACATTTATCAGCATTCAGGGACATACAGTTGTCTTGACACCATTTTCCAAGACGGTTGAGGTCCTCTTGGAGCATCTTTACATCGTCACTTGTGTCTATTACCCTATAGAACTTCAGGTCATCGGCGTACATAAAGCATTTGGATGTGTTGAGACTGTGAGGGATATCATTTACGAAAAAATTGAAAAGAACAGGTCCAACGTGCGATCCCTGCGGTACCCCTGAAGAGATGTTGTATGTACCTGATTGGAAGCCATTAACTGCCACAAAGAAACTCCGGTTCATAAGATATGATTCAAACCAGTTCAGTAATTTTCCCGTGAATCCATATGAAGATAATTTGTTTAGAAGCACTTTATGAGGGACGCGGTCAAACGCTTTACTTAGGTCTGAATAGATTACGTCTACTTGTTTGTTACTGTCTACTGACTCTATCACCGATTCGGTAAAAGTCAACAGATTCGTACTAGTTGACCTAGACCCCACGAAACCATGCTGTGAATCACTAAGGTAGAGTCTGACATGGGTTTGTATTAAGGGACAGATTAAGGATTCAAAAACCTTGGCGAAGGTGGACAAAAGGGATATGGGCCTGTAATTTAATACTTTCTCACTGTCGCCAGATTTAAGTATCGGAAAAACTTTTGCCTTTTTCCAAAGATCGGGAAAAATGCCACTGGACAAAGACTTATTATAAATTATTGCTAAGGGCACCGCAAGAGAGGAAGCACACATGGAAATAAAGATGGGCGGGATTCCGTCGGGACCGGGTCCTTTATGGTGATCTAATGATTTTAGCGTATTGGCCAGTCTCTCACGTTCTATAACTGGTATAGTCAAAGATATGCTATGGTTATTCAAGTCTTTGAGATAGTTTGACTCAGATATATTGCCTTCAAGTCCAGTGTCGCTGAACACTGACGAAAAGTGCGTGGCAAACATTTCGCAAAGTTTATGGCCCTCTGATGTAGTCGTGGATTCGTAAGTCATCGCAGCAGGAAACGAACTAGATCCACCTCTTTTCTGTTTCACATAGGACCAAAAGAGTTTAGGATTTTTTGAGAGATTGACTTCTAGTTTTCGGTGATAATCATTGTAACGTAAAGTAGCGAGAGCGGAGCATCGTTTAGTAAGAATGGTTAACTCAAGTCTGTCCATGGGATTTTCATAGAGTTTATAGCGCTTTCTGACCTTTTCCTTTTCGTTGAACGTTTTTATCAGGCTTTTATCAAACCAGGGGGGGTATTTTGGTGGTCTGGGCTTGCTCACAGGAACGCAAGTTACAATTAGATCATTTAATGTCTTATAAAAGATGTTTAACATTTCATTAACATCGCTAGAATTTTGAAATAATGAGTTCCACTCAATTTTATCTAATAGACATCGAATTTTGTTATAGTCTGCTTTGTAGAAATTGGGCCTGGTGCTACTGTAATTATAGGGAAGTTTACTATTTGCCCTCATTTGCTTAATATCCAAGTTTAGTGGAGGATGTAGTTTGTCTATAGTGCTAAGAGGATTCACAACAGCACCGACCTTACATAGGGGCATGTTTGTTAATATTAAATCCAAAATGCGACCACTATTATTAGTGACATTGTTAATTTGACTAAGCCTATTGACATTAATAAAATCGTATAGTAGTTCCGTTATGCCTGTTGATGTGTCTGTGCCTGCCGTATCCCCCACTGATTCCCAGTTTATACTACCTAAATTAAAGTCACCTATAATACAAGTGTGCATCCCTGACTGTTCAAGCACGGCGTTACAGTTGTCAATGAAATGTTTAAGGGTTACACGATGAACTGGCGGTGGCAGATAGACTACGCACAGAGCCATTCGACGAATAGATTTACTGAAAGGTGCTTCAATTACGACCCATAAGTCCTCCCCGCGGCTCTCCCAGTTGAGCATACGTTTTGATTTAATTTTTTTTGACACCGCGATTAGTACACCACCTCCATCTTTTTTTTTATTATCTTCTCTATCCCTTCTATATACAGTATACCTACTGTCAAATAGCTCTGAGCTAATCACTGACTCATTCAGCCAAGTTTCGGTAAGGACTACAATGTCATACATTTCACAAGATAATTGTTTATAAAAATTATGAGTTTTCGTGCGTAGGCCTCTACTATTTTGATAGTATACATTTAAGCTAGTGAATTTTTAAACTACTTAAATCTATTGCACACATGCTATATAATAATTAATAACTAAACTAAAACTAAGCTAGGTTTTTTAAAGTGTTCATATTTTTAACAAAAAGTTGCTCAGAACCTTCCGCTTTCCGCATGAAGATGCGACCGTTTCGGATCCAGACAAATTTAAATCCCTTTTCCTTAGCCTTTAATCTGGCAGCTGCATGTAGCGACTTATTGCTAGGTGATAAGTGTTCCGATATGTAAATTGGGGTCTTCGGTCCTGTGTATCCAAGATGGGAGCTATTCAGTTTGTTATCTTTGTTGAGTTTATTGTAGCTAAAGGTTGATGCTAAAAACTGATCGCGGAGCCTTGATGAAGATAGCTGAACTACAACAGCTCGTGGGCGAGTGTTATTGCTGTCTATTTTGGCAACTCTTGAGCAGTGAGTTATATCTTTGTCCTCAATTTTACACCCAACCACCTGAGATAGTTCATTCATTACTTCATAGAGGTTCTCATTTTTTTTTTCTGGCAAACATTGCACTTCAATATTGTTGGCACGTGCTTTCTGTTCAAAGTTATTAAGTCGATGATTCAAATCGGCAATAGTGTTTTTCATAGTCTGGTTTTCCGAGACCAAAGACTTTAGTGATACATCAGAATCTTTATGCTTTTTAGTTAGGGCTTCATACTGTTCATTCATAAATGTCATAGAAGTATTCATCTCCACAATTATCTCATTTATCTTTTTCAACTCTTTATTCAAGATGTCATTAATGTTTTTATTTAGATTGTTAAGCATGATCTCGAACTCCCTCTTAGTTATTTCTAAAATTATGCAACGCACCTCATCTGCATTTAGGATAGACCCTTGATCCCGTTCGGGAGAAGTAAGGGCAATTCTTTTGCTCCGATTTGTACACTCAGAGCATAGCCAAGTACGGGGGATCACGTATTCTGCGGTTAGGGACAAACAGGCATAATGAAAATTCTTCTCACATTTGCGACAATTAGCAATTTTGTCGCCTTCTTTTATCTGGCTACAACAACCCCACAGAGATGGAGATTGTACCGACATGTTTTTATCTAAATATATTAATTAAAATATTTGAATAGGCAAAGAAAATTGGCTCACACTTTACTTCTTGTCTTCTTAGGGCATAAACTGCGTTACGCGTGTGCACGCACGTGAGCACGTCGCGGGCCACGCTTCTGGTGCACGCACGTGAGCACGTCGCGGGCCACGCTTCTGGTGCACGCACGTGAGCACGTTCGCGTGCTTATGCGCGGGCATCGGCGCGTCAGTTTTCTCAGTACAATTTTGACGTTGGAGGTGTACAGTCGAGTAATTATGGATAAATTAACGTTGGAGGTGTACAGTCGAGTAATTATGGATAAATTAATGTTGTATTATTTATCAAGACGACGGCGACGACGAATTGCCAAAAAAAGACGCCAGCCAGTAAGCCCGTACGTTGAATCTAGGTTACTGTGCGGGGAATTCGTGGTGAAGTTTGGTATATTAAGAGAAAATGAAAGGTTTTTTTTCAAATATTTTAAAGTTTCATTACAAGTCTATGATGAATTATATTCAAAACTGGAGCCCTATTTGAAGACTAACAATCTACGATTGAAATCTACGTCAATCGTATCACCAATGGAACGATTTGCAATGACATTGCGGTAAGTAAAGACATTTCGATATTAATAATCATCTTTATTCATGTAAAAAAAACAGTCATTATTTAACAAAAGTTTAGAACACTCATATTTTTTTGCCAATTTATGTAAGTCACACTACTGTTTAGCCACATCAAGCCAGAAAGAAGAAGAAGTTCTTATTGTTTCGGCAGTGACACCTGAATATGGCTTAAAATGTTTTTCTTGATGTGGTGCACTCTGTTCTTAGGGCCGAAACACATAACCGCACACTTATTAATCATCATATTAATCACAGTTTCTTACATTTATTAATTATATTTTGTTATTTCTAAATTACACAGTTTTATCGTTTTCGTTTTTTTTATCTATACCTACTTATTTACTTATTTTTTTATATAATCACAACAGTCATCACAGTGTCTTGCATAAACGTTACGTTACAATTAGTTTTTGATTATTCATTTGAAATACACTAATAAAATCACAGGTTCAAGTTTAAAATAAAAAAACACAATAACAGTTAAAACAGTACAATAAGTCTAAATGTCTTAATTATAATAATATACCTACCTTACAAAGTATTAATTATAATGACGCATATTGATTGCAAGTTTTTACATACGAATATTTCCCTTATTAATTATTCCCTTCTATTACTAGATCGGGTACTAATATTATTTTAAATTCTTATTTATCATCACAATCATAATCACAGTTTACTACATAAAAGATTAAATTTAAGAAGAGGATATATGAAGGAGCAATGTTATGAGTAGGTTCAAAAAAAAGGTCCATTAAGTAAAAAAAGGGGTCTATTGATACACTTTTTTATTTGACCCTAAATAGGGTTTAAGATAAAAGTGTCCGAATCGACCCCGTTTCTTTCCTTATGAACATTACACTCAAGGCTTGTAAACTTTTGGCGAATGCCCTTGTATATCATAATAATTGCACATGAGACCAGAAAAATATAAATATAAAATTGCGCTTTTTACTAACTTAAATAGTTCTTCATGTTCTTCTCTTTCTTTTGTTCTTAATAATTAAACAGTCTTAATCAAATCTTCAGTCTTTCTTGTTACCTATTTATTCATTGTTCGTGTCTGATCTTATATTTAAGGATTCTAAATCATTCGTTACCGTATTTTGCGTTAATGAAAGGTCATCAATGGTAATAATAATTTCTTTTTCTATATCAATTAAAGCTTCTAATACTTTTGTACGAAATAATAATTTTTTAAAGCAACTCAATTTTTTCACAGTTGTTAATAATGACTTAAAAAAATTCAAGTCTTCGTCCATATTATCTGCAGTGTTATTCTTCACGCAATTTAACAACTCTAATTCGAAATCAGTTGGCGATTCGCACTTACGTTTCTTGGAAGATCGTGTTTCTTTGGTAACGCTGGAGCTGGTGCTAGGTACATTAATCAAATCTTCTTCAATAATCGTATTATTTTGTGAAGTTCTCGGTGACGCGTTTTGCTCTACTGACTGATTAAAATCGTCTGCCGATTCTTCTCCTTGAGTATTCGAGTTTGAATCTAAAAATGACAGCATGTCATAGTAAATGTATGTTTTATTTGCCCTGGAACCGGAACCTGATTTAAGTTTTTTTTTAGTAGACCTCACTCTTATATAAGTGTCTCTTGCAGTTTTCCATCTTTGCTGCAGCTTTTTCACTGAAACAATAACACAGGTATTTTATTTTATTACAGATATTTAGTTAGTGGACATACCTTCGTCGATATTCATCTGGCGTATCAGACAGGACTAACCACGGTCAGAAAAATAGTAACAGAAGTTTGTCAAATTATAATTGAAAGGTTAAAGGAAGAATGTATACCAAAATTTTCCCGTGCGCTATGGGTAGAGACTGAAAAAGGTTTTTTAACGCAAGCCCAGTTTCCTAACTGCATAGGTGCAATAGACGGAAAACATATACGCATTATAAGACCTCCACATAGTGGTTCCCTCTATTACAACTATAAGCATTACTATTCTATTGTACTGCTTGCAATGTGTAACGCCAACTATGAGTTTACCTATATAAATGTGGGAGTGCAGGGTAAAGAATCTGACTCCGCAATTTTCACACAAAGCCGATTGTACGAACAAATCAACAATGACTTAATAGATATTCCTCCTGCCAAAGCATTGCCCGTAATACACAATGATAAACCAACCAACACTGCTGCAACCGCAGCTTTGCCCTATATTATTGTAGGAGATGAAGCATTCGGGTTATCTAGCCATGTCATGCGGCCATATGCTCGAGCTCTCGATTTAAACTACAAAAAAAAAATATTCAATTATAGGTTAACGAGGGCGCGACGTTATATTGAGTGTACATTTGGTATCATGGCTAATAAATTTCGCATACTCCATCGTCCATTGAACGTTGGAAAAGACAAAGCAATTTGTTTTCTTAAAACAATTTGTATTTTGCATAATTTTATAAGATCAAGAAGTCAAATTAATGACTTTCATGATATTGTCATTATACCAGACCATATACGTTCAGTTCGGGGGTTAATTGGAAATACCCACAGAGATTCGTATACATTACGCGATAACTTCGCAGATTATTTCGTTGCAGACGGACAGCTGTCATGGCAAGATCGCAGTATTTATTGAAGATAGTTGGCTTTTTTATAATTTATGTACATTCAATAATTGATTTTTCACGGTTTGTTACCACACATTTTTTATTAACATGGCAGGCATATTTTAATAATATACCTAATGATTTTATTTGTTAAATTCATCGGATGTAACCAAATAACTTAGATTGTTGTAAACTAAAGTTGAGAGATGTCAAAGAAAAAACTACAAAACGCACGCTTATTTTACAAAGTTACTAGCCCAATTCTAAAACCAATATAATAAATATTTTAGTTGATAATTGTTTTATTTATTTACCTACCGATCCACTGTTTCTGCCCTAAAATGATTTTGAACCCTAAATACACCGATAGTGTGAAGTAGTGTGAAGCTCGCAGTCGTGAACATAGGTACTGGTTGTCTCGTGACGCGCAAAATGGCGGCGACCGCGTGGCCGAAAGAAAGAACTTTGGAATTTATCGAGCAATATAAAACCATACCAATATTATGGGACATTGTTCACACGAATTTCACAATGTTCAGAAATACGCAGTATCTCTGCACTAGTTTTGAATATAAGCATGATTTTATATTTACATAGGTAAATTATTGTAAATATTCCGAGTTTTAATTTTATAGTTGGATTAATTGTTGAAAACATTTAATTGACACAAATACAATTGAAATAACTAATTATATATAACTAATTGCATAGATTATTAAAAATAAAAATTTGGCGCAAAGAATAGTTTACCTAACCTACGTTATTATAAAATAAATAAAGAGTGTAGGTACTTACCTTGTATGTTTTTTTCTGCTTCACTCCAGTCATCAAAATTTTGAAACAGTACTGTACAAATGTCTAGCCATGCTTTTGATTTAGCGTCCCGGTCTTTAAATATTTCGCTAGATTGGTCCCATATGGCAGGACGACACTGAACTTCAACAATTACCCTTTCTGTATCAAAATTTGTCATTTTTTGTTATGGGCCGGGCACGCGCGTGCGGTCGGTTCGAGATAGCGCTGTCAACTGAACAAGCACGCGCGTGCACCCGCTAGCGGGCTTCGCGCGTGGACCCGTCCAACGTGATGCGTGATCACGTCGCGTGCATGCGTGCCCCGTTGCACGGAAGTATCACGCGACGGGCGCCCGACGGGCTCACGAGCGTGTGCACGCGCATGGGCACGCGCGGGTCGGTTTTGTGTGGACACGCGAGAGGCACGCTTAACGCAGTTTATGCCCTTAGAGGCAATCAATAATCGCCATCAAGTGCTGTCCCGTCTGTGTTGTTTAATCTTTAGCGCGAGCCGTACCTTGAGACATCGGTCGCCGCTGCAAGCGATATTGACGGTTATGCGCACTGCCGAACCGTGCGAAATGCGTGCACTGCGCGCCAAATGTCTTGTCATTCGCTCAACGGCTTATTGGGTAATTTTTAAAACTTGTAACTGTTACCACTTAATAATGTTCAAATTATACACTTTACTTCAGTTTTTTTAAGTTAAACACATATTACCAGAGTCATCGAGACACTGTGTCACTATTATTTGCTAATTGTCCGCGAGTTGTATTGTTTAACTGATATTAAATCACGGAGGTAAAAAGTACGTATGTTGACCGTTTGAATGCCGGGGCAAAGATAGAATATTAATGTAGGTACATTATTTAATTGTGAATGTATAGTTTTAGTCGACATTATATAGTATACAATATAAAAATAAAATGTGGCAGGAGTTATTTTTGAAATTTCTACCCTTCAAGTACCACACTACAACCGTGGGGCTCGAAGGTTATATAGAACGCTATAATTTAATATAATATAGTAAACATATGATGTAATCATACAGCAATTTCAGCGTTTTGTAAATTCCACCCTAAAATTATAAAATAAGGTTTGGAATTGTGTGTCGAATGTCCGTAAATCATTAGTTAAAAGCATTAAATTAAATAAAACTAAATATATATTTTTTAATTCTTGCCCTGTGTCATAAATACATGGAATGAAAGTTTCTAGGCAAAATATATACAGTTCAGAATATGTACTAATGTTAATGGGAGATAACTTTTTTTAAATGTGACCTAGACTAAAAGTTGACACATAAAGGGAATTAGTGTCTCTTAAAAAAATGGTGAGTCGTAAGAAAAGAAAGTTGACTTTTGATGGTGATGCTATTAAAAAAAGTAAGCAGTATATGGAAAAATTAAATATCACCGATTAGGAGTTTATTACAATACAAATAATATCGCCTAAATGCAACTGTCACGCTCATTTAATCGATCAATAAATTTCCAAATGTAATGTCTCGGTAAATTAATTCCGTCATGGCTACCATTTCATGATAGATATTTCCAATGCACCAAAAACGTTACTGTTTTAAATTTTTGATTCGCGATAAAACCATTGGAAATAATCAATATAGGTTTCCTTAGAGGTAAATTTATACCTGGAGATCAATTTGCTACGGCAAATTGAGACCACGTTGTTTGGTTATAACCAGAGTTATTTAGCATTTTAGGCATAAATAAATCGTCTTACATCTATACATAATGCTCTGAATTCATTCTACTCCACGACACCCTTTATCTTAAAAAAAGTAAGGACCAATTCCTCGGCCCGAATCCGCAACACAGACGGTCACTCTATCTAGGTGAATGAAGATATATACGGTTGCTTCCGTTTCAGTTTCATTGCACTCTAGAAGTGGCAGTGGTGAGAACCTCGAATACAACAGAATCGTCGTTATTGTAAAACTCTCCAAAGCGGAATGCACGTTTCGCCCGCAAAAAATCTTTCATAGTGACTGAATTCCCAAAAGTCAAGCTACCGATTGGTATATCCCCTGCGGACCTGCCGATTCGTTGAGTTCACGCAGTGAACCAAGCAAATAAAAACTTTCTTTTCAGACACCCCGAAGCTAACTATAACTTTAATAAAAAGAAACTAAGAAGAAGAATAACTGCTTGTGTTTGAAAAGGAAAGCCACAAGAAATTGTTCTCAATATTACACCATCGCTACAGCTTTCATAAGTCTCCTGTTTAAATTGAAACTTGTCTAATACAAATGTAATGGGTTCCTTGGCAGGTTGTGTTGTGATTTCTTATGAATATTAACTTTTCAAAATCTACAAAGACGAGGCTATTATGAAATGCTTAAAGTGCCCTGAATTTACATACAGAAGTTAAAATTCATTTTCTTATTTACTTAACGAGAGTTGCTGAATCTATTAAAGTTTATTCTTTAGTATTAACCCGTGTAAAAACGGGATATGATAAAACACTTCGTTATCGTCTGCTAAGAAAAAATGCATATTAATTAGTGATCATCATGTCACCTGAAAGTCGTACACTGCTAGACAAAGTCGTCTCCGAAGGTCCAACACAATTTCTAATCTTACACTATCCGCATCCAAAGACTTCCCGTGACCCTCGATAAACCATTTGTTCATTTTGTGAGAAGCCTGCTCACGCTGCACCTTCCGGTTTGTGGTTGCGACTTAAGAACCTTACTACCCCAGAAGCCATTACCACTGCAGTTGTTTTGAATCTGGCACCTGCTTAAATTGAGATCGGTTTCAAGTACATTTTATTTTACCGGTTCGATCATTCAAAACTTGCAGTCAAAAGGGTTCGACTTTTAATCTGGAAATCTAATTTTTGAAAATAATATACGAAACTACAATAACGAGTGAAGAGAAAAGAACACAAAGTAAAAAAATAAAAAATGTATTATTTGATTAATTCAAGCGCTCTAGCTCTATTTAGCCAATCAGAGCGCGCCACGTAGCTGCCACAGAGTATACGATTGCCAGTGAACGCTGTTCTACCATGAAGCACCCTGAAGTTATCCATGGCCATGAGAGTACCTGAAATAAATCTCGTATCAGTTATCTCATTGCAAAAAAATTGCTAAAGGGAAATATTTACCCGTTTTCTTTTCGACCCTCTCATAACACACCAAACAATTTTATAACAGTTATAAAGAATAGTTCATCGAAAGCCCTAGGGAGATACAGCAGAAACAATTGACTTCTGAAAACTGTCACTAAAACTAACAGTTTCACTTTCACGAGTATATTTTCACGAAGCGAGTCAATTCTACATATATCTACTCTGTAAATCTCTGTGAAATTCGCCATATTCTCTGTGAAGATATATCCAGAACGAAGAGACTTTAATGCCTTCTCTACAATAAGTTTAATAAACAATGTGCAAACTTCTCTTAGGGTCTTGAATAGAAACTGATGCAGTTTCTGTTTAAGAACCTACCATTACTACCAATCCAGGATAGGTGCTCGAGACATTGACCTACGGACTACATATTATATACCGACAGATAAAATGAATGAGTTCCCCATATGGGATGTTCTGGGCATAACAAATGTGACTTGAGCTACCTCTGGCATTGGTCTTGAACAGAAACCGCATCAACTTACTAATCCAGGATAAATGCTCGAAGCATTGACCTACGAACTATATACACCATAATCAAATAAACGAGGGGGATCAGTGGATGTTCTGGACATAACAAATATCACTCGAGCCTTAGGCCTCAATGCCATAGAGCGAAGTGAGCAGTAGATAAGAAAAATGGAAGACGACCGTATTGCCTGGTAGTATAAAAAATTATAAGTCTTGCTTTTCCTTTCTGAAAATAAGTAATCCTACTAATATTATAAACGCAAAAGTTTGTAAGCATGGATGGATGGATGGCTGTTTGTTACTCTTTCCCGTAAAAACTGCTGAATGGATTTTAATGAAATTTACAATAATATAGCTTATATATCAGAATAACACATAGGCTGCAATTTATAAAGATATTCTGTTAATTGTCCACAATATGACGATAAGTGTTAAGTAAGTAGGAAAAAAATATACCATCTGCGAGCTATTCCGACGTGCACTGCCAAAACCGCTAGAGGAACACAGCCTACTAATATTATAAATGCGAACGTTTGTAAATATAGATGTACGTTTGGCACTCTTTTACAATACAATACAATAATCTTTATTTTTACGCCAAAGCAACTTTAACGCGGTTGAAACCGCGGGGCATAACTAGCTATGCCCCGCGGTTTCACCCGCGTTAAAGTTGTTTTGGCGTAAAAGAGTGAAATAAAATAAACGAATATAATTCAAGTACCTGGTTTTAATTTAAATTTCCATTGGTTGGCAGGATCTTGATAGTATCGAGCCAAGCTCTTCAATGAACGGTAATATGACCTGCATTCTTCACTGCTGCTAAAAGCCATTGCTGAACGGTCATATGCATTGAATCTAGAACAAAAAAAGTAATCTACTCAAAAGACATGCGATTAATTCCACATAGCTTTAAAATAATTTTATGTATAACGATAATAATAAGATAATAATTATAAGTAGAACGGTTTTATATTACACATTTTAAAGTATTGCCTAATGTTAAACATAAGTAAGAATAATGAATAAGACGATACTCAAATGAAACTGGTGAGTTCCGGCATAGCTAGTCATACATTATAGGTAAAAATACAGATTCATAAAACGCAAGCCTGCCTGTCTGCTTACATCTCTGCATTTTGTGATGCACAGATGTAAGTGGTGAGTGAGTAATGAGTTAAGTGAGGGTATATTGCCACGATCACTATTTCTGGCTGAGAAGGCATATTATTGTCTTGACGAATTCTTTAATGACAAATTGTAATATATTATAACATTGTATTAGAGACATAACAATTTAATTAATTATAATGATTATTATTTCTGACATGACATGATATTTACTTCATTCTAGCGAGACATTTTATTTATTTTGTATTTTGAATTTCACTGTTACCCATTGGACTTTCTGTTTTGACTTTAATTTTGTATTTTTATATTAGAATTTTGTATTTGTAAATTTAGATTTTTTTTTTGTAAACTTAGATGGTATGTACACCAAATAAGTAGATGTGATTTGTACACCATTCTCATGGTAGAACATAGTGCACGTAACCTAATTTAAGACCAATCGTTGTATTATTACCAATGTTTCACAAATAAATGATGATTATGATTATGATCTTCTGGTTCATGGTAACCTCATGAGAACCTATCGGCCCCAGTGGCCGTTGGTTCTACGAGCTTTGTGCCTTGCCCACTGCCTCTTCAATTTAAATAAAACTAATTTTTTTTTATATCAACGGGCGACAAACTAGCAAGTGGGTCACCTGATGGTAAGTGATCACCGCCGCCCATGGACACTCGCGACACAAGAGGAGTCGCGGGTGCGTTGCCGGCCTTTAAGAGTCAGCAAGTTGCTGACCCTTCCCCCCACCCCAATGAGCTCTAGCGACCTGAATCACACTCGGAAACACAACTTTTAAATTATTAATGTTATTATTAAGGAATGTCTTCTGAAGGTGGAGGTACTTTCCCAGTCGGGCTGCTCTTTGAGCGAATGACCGCTATGCCCTACCTCTCTTAAACAATACATACATAAACATTCAACGTAAGTCAGCTTCGTCAGTACTAAAAATAGGAACCAATTTATATAGTTTTATATAGTTTAACAATATTCTTGAAACGTAAGCAATTTAGTCAATTTGTTTGTTGAAGGGAAAGTCCAAACACTAATTCAATTTAGAGTTGAGACGAGAAAGCAAAATCAGATTGATTAGAGCTGCTAAATACATCGTCAATATCCAGTTGGAGCTCTGAACTATAATTGAGTTGGTATTCAACAGACGGTATAAAGCTAGACTTATTTGAAAGACAAAAGATCTGTGGATATCTAAAGCCTCTTAAGCTCTTTAAGTTATGGCAAATGTCTGATTTTTTGTTAACCTATAACGTACCTATATAGTAAGTATTAAAGGGATATTTTTCAATGCACATAAAAAACTTATCACCCATCCATTAAATAAAATATATTCTAATAATGGAACATAACAACTGAACAGTCGGGATCCATTGACAAATTAGATTGGCTGTCGACTAATGGATCGACCCGACTGTTCAGTTGTTATGTTCCATTATTAGAATATATTTTATTTTCTTCAATAGTATTCATTCAATGGTACATTATATAATTTTAGACCACCAGCCATCTATGTGCTTGGTTTTTTCTTTTCAGTTCTTTGTCTATGTACGTAATTTGGTTCATTATTTACGCAGTTGGGTTTTTTATTTATTAAATAATTTTTTATTTTGTACTTTTTAGTTATGAGTTCCTAGCTAGTTTCAAAAATAAGTTAACCACATTATATATTATAATTTTTGTTCTTAATATTATGTTTTTTTTTTATATTTTTATCATTCCTTATCTAGATTTAGTTATTAAATATTATTCATTCATTTATTTATTTCACTTAAAATAGAGTACAGTTGTGGTCTTACTATTAGGTTAGTCTCATCAATTTTACTCATAAACAGCATGCGAAATGTGTGATTGTTATACCTATGTCAAATTTTACACAAATAATATAATTAATTAAATAAATCATAGTTTTTTTTAAAGACAACCCCTGCACTATGGAATCTAATCCCTGTGTTGCAGGGTACTTAACAACATATAATAGACGGACACAAATTACATCCAGACTCAGAACAACTATTTATGGGTCACACAAGTAGTGGTCCGGCGCGGGGCTCGAACCCACGACACGAAGCGACAACGTGACTGCCTTAGCCGTTGCGCCTCACGTGCAGTCAATCATTTGGTATGATTAAATAGAATGATTTTTCTAGGAGCCACAGTCTGAGTTGGTTTTTGAACTTTGCCGCTGAAAAATGTCTAATATTTTGCGGCAAAGCATTAAACACTTTCACACATACAGCATAAGAACTTTTTTGAAAAACACACTAGTCATAATTTTTAGTCCTTTTAACAATGATTTACATGAGATAAACGGAGGAGTACCTGTAGTTGCTTTAACGCATTTTTTTTCACGACAAAGACCTCAATTTTAGGTTTTTTGCTAATATCTTTAAAAAGGTGCGTTTTCGTAAAAAATATTCTAAGATAAAATTAAAGCTTACAAAATTCACTATAACTTTGATCTCATATACTTTTTCATATTTCCATTCGTTTATGAGCTACACGCTCCAGAAATATAGTAAATTTAAGTTATTCAGCGGAACTCTTACAGATGCCTTGAGAAGTTTAGGAGACCTGATATTCTTCTGGAGGGAGGTGTGCTGCATGGAGTGAAGACCGTCATGGCTCACATAAAATGTCCTCATCGGGACTAGCGGAAACCAAACCCATTAGCATATTAGTGGGAACAAGATGATGAAGAGTTATTCAGCGTGATGACCATTACCTGATGCCCGAATTATCTCTAAATTTATTTTAACATAAGCTGGGAGTATCTCCACGAGGTAAGGGCGGTTACAGTAAGATATCGCGTTTTTTTTGTTACAGCAGATAACTGAGGTTAGGCGGGAAAAACATCATGAAGATTGCTTTTCGCTCAATGCTAACTGTAGGAAACGCAACCTTACTGGCTAAAACTGAAAAATGACGATGAATGAATGAATGAAAAAAAATGAGATGCAATAGCATGGATATGAACACATCCTCTTCTTACACTCATTTGCCGGCTACGATACAACATCAGCAACGTTTAGAAGAAGCAAGGTGGGTTTCTGTAAATTGTATTTAAATTCGGAAATTATTCAGGAAGCAGCAAAGATCTTTTACAACCCAAGCTCCAGCCATAGTGATGTTGCAGAAGCTGGGAAGGTGTGCTTCCTGAAATGGTATGGGACACCAGCAAAAGTGACCCTTCTCAATGTAATTCTTCAAGAGGGTTTTATCGCCCTTTTTGAAGAAGAGCACCACCACACCCCTGTGCCATGCTTGTGGCGTTTGACCTTCTAGTATGACGGAGTTAAATAACTTCTGAAGGGCCCGTAGGATTGGTGTACCACCCGCCTTCAGAAGCTCTGCCGTAACTCCATCATCACCAGGCGCCTTGTTGTTCTTAAGCTGTTCGAGAGCCATTCTAATCTCGCACAGGCTGACATCCGGGATGTCGTCGGTAAGTGTGGGTTAGTCGTGCTCTGGGATCTGAGGCACAACTATCGACAGGTGACTGGGTTTTCATATACAGCTGGCCCTAGAACCTCTCGATCTCTCCCAGCAACTCAGGTCTAGACGTGACGATTCTGCCATCCTCAGTCTTCAGCTTCGTCAGTTGGCTCTGTCCAACAGACAGTTCTCTTGCAAACACTTTAGAGCTTTTGTTCCGCTCAATAGCTTCTTTAATACAATTTGTATTAAATTGACGCATGTCGCGAGTCAAAGACTTTGAGATCTGTCTGTTGAGCTGCCGGTATCTGGTAGCATCATCAGAGGATGTCAAAACCATTTTCCGTCTTTCGTCCATAAGCTGCAGGGTATAGTCAGAGATCGTTTTGGTTCTGTTTGTACGGTGGGCCTTGAAGACCTTAGACCCAGCCGTATGGACAGCTTCTACGAGCCTGTCGTGGTATGAGTCCACTTCCTCGCAATCTGCTAGGCATTCGAAACGGTTTTGCAGTTCGAGCTGAAAGGGTTCAGGGTTTTGGATGTAGATGAGTAAAGGTCGGAGCGTAGACTTAGCTTGACATTTAGGTTCAATGAGCATCTCACCAGTCGGTGATCGCTCCCGGTTTTAACCGTATTGATTACTGAGACGTCATTTAACATCTGTCTGCTCGTCGACAAGATAAAGTCTATATCGTTTTTTTTTTACCATCGGGGCTTACCCAGGTCCATTTGCGGTTTTCCGGCTTCTTGAAAGAGGAGTTCATCATAAAGAGTCCCTCCTTCTCCATGAAGTCGGCCACCATTGGGCCCCGGGGATTCCGGTCTCCAGTTACAAATTGCCCCACTCTCAGCTCATTCCAGAATCGTTTAACCAGCTTCGCGTTAAAGTCCTCCATGACCACAGTGAAATAAGAGTTCGAGGTATGGATGGCTCTAGAAATATCCTAATACATGACCTCAACCTCATCGTCGAAGTGCGTCAAAGTCGGCGCGTAAACCTGTATGACCTTCAACGAGTGTGTTTAGTGTGAATAAATAAATTGAATTGAATTGAACGAATACCGCTTGGTAATTCTGAGTATAAAGTACGCAACCCTAGTCGACACACTCCCGATTTTCACTATGTTGTGGACGAGGGACTTGTGTACTATGAACCCAACATCACCTTGGGACAGTTGGTCGCCCTCCCGGAAATAGAGCAGATTCCCGGATTTCAGGATTATAGTGTCCTCCCCCTCTCTTCGAACTTCAGATAATCCTATTATGTTCCAATGTAACCTGCTCAATTCTTCCTCCAATTCGATCATCTTCTCGTCGGTCCGCAGTGTGCGTGTGTTGTATGTTGCCAGGGCCAGAGGTCGTCGGTTTTGGTAACGCGGAATCTGCCGGGGATTCTTCACACCCCCTGCCCTGCCGTAACTACGGCTGTTACCACGGCTGGGAATAGCAGAGCTACCGGGGACTGGGGGCCGCGGTTTAATTGTGTCCTTCATTTGAGGGGATCTGCCATAATAGCCACGCTTGGCAAACGGGTTGGCAATCGCAGTAAGGTAGACATTGGTACTCATGAGAACGCTGCTACCCATTCTCTGGTATATATTCCCTCGGGACGACTTCTACGTCCCCCCGCGGGATGAGAGGGGGTGGCGATATTATCTAGGCCGTCACAACACAGCCACTAAGAGCCACTAAGAGAGTAGCTAAATATACTTCCTGAAGCACATATCATCAAGTGCAGCAGTGGCTCGGGAATGAGCTGCTCCCTCAAGAGTGCGGGTGGAAAAATTTATGCTATGCCAAAACTATAAGGATGTCGTCTGCAAACAAAGTGCATGTATAATAAGTTATATCTGGTATGACATTAATATAGAAAAGAAAAAGAGTCCATGCTTATTTACGAGATTGTCCGATTGGCAATATTTAATTAGAGTTCCACTTTCCAGAGTGGCATTTTTTTCTTTTACTGTTTTCTTTTTAATCTATATTTTTTAATCTGTGATATGATAATGAATAAATAAACATCCGGGCCAAATATCACGTTAATACAAGCAACTCTTTAAGCTGAGAGATAAGTCAGTCATTGTTATTGTTATATGACTGCAAATTTCGCAATCTCGTGATTTCATTGAGAGATTTGATATCATGAGGATTGTTTAGTAGCTTGCGGTGGTACAGAGTACTAATAATTAAACCATCTAAAGACTTAACCTGGCTTTATGAAAAATTCAATTCAATTCAAAATAAAAATGCACGAACTGAGATCGACAACGGATCCATTCAAAGTTGTCCCTTGCAACTTGTGTACAGTTACTCCCCAACATAATATTAAAGGTAACATTTTTCTTTAAATTATACCTTGTCCACGAAGCGCATGAAATTCGTTTGTTGATAGTTCGATTCTCACACCAATCAAAGGGACGTTGTTCTTTATATCTTTGTCATTGCATTTAAAACAATTATTATATAGTTTTTCAAGTGAAGTTAAGTACTAAATCGTTTGAAGTTGGAGATGGGCGACCGTGTTAGACGTTAGATACTTTAGGTAGTCCAATATACCTAATTAATTTAGTATATGTCCATCAACACTCACACGCACAGTCATACGCAGTTTTCGTCTTTTCATCGTAAATTTCTACTGTTTTAAAACCTATATGTGAGAATAGTTGTTACGCAACTTTAAATCGATATAGCTCCTAAACGGCCGATCAAATCGAAAAATGTTGAAAGAAAACTAAAAATGTTTTTTAAATACCTATTCAACGATCCCCCACATGACATAGTTTGTTGATTTTAATTTTTTTAATTTTCACAATATGGCGTCCAGTAGTCGCCATATTGAATTTTCACTAACGTCATGTCTTTAGTGACACTTTCCGGACTGAAAGGAATCGATTGACGTGCGAATCATTAAAATCGGTCCAGGCGTTTGGTCTGTATAGTGCTTCAAAGGAACATACATACATACATAGCCTGATAAACACATTACCCTTTGCGTCCCGCAGTCGGGTAAAAATGGGGAAAGAGGAGCTAAATCCTTTGCACTTTCTCCGCGAAAAAGTATCAACAAACCATACAAACTTGCAAACCAGACGGTGCTGATCCAAGCATCCACTTTTTACTCGTTAAGTAGATATCATAAATTATCCTCCAAGCGCCAGACGAAGCGCCTATTGAAACCAAATAGTCAAGTTAATATTAGGCAAAGCCATTGGCTTGGAATTTATAGACTGCTCGTGTGGCGCAGCGGCTAAGACAGTCGCCGCGCCGCTTCGTGTCGTGGGTTCGAGTCCCGCGCCGGACAACTATTTGTGTGACTCATAAATAGTTGTTCTGAGTCTGGATGTAATTTGTGTCCGTCTATTATATGTTTGTAAAGTACCCCGCGACACAGGGATTAGATTCCCTAAAGCGGGCGTTGTGTTAAAAAAAAATATAACAAAATAGAGAATTTATTTAGAAACTGATCTTGCGACAGCTGGTACTGTTTACTTATCAGCTTTTATCTTATTTTATAATACAAACTTTAAAAAGGAAGAGAGTTATTTATTCGGCACGATATATGTTACGCAATTTCTCTGTTGTTTGTTTATCGATTTTGATATTTAGTGTTCTTTGCAAGGTAACAATATTTTCCCACAAAAATGTTATTAATACGTTGAACAGATTGTTAAAATTGGTTCTATGTTTCATAAAACAATATTTATTTGCCCTTTGATAGTCCACTGTGAATATAAATAAATATGTACTATATATATTTATAGGGACAGTGAACTCTTATCAGAGTTATTCAAGTCGCCCAGACGACCTCCAATATGGCTTAACGTCTGTTATCTAATGACTACAAGCGGGATCAATTGCTTAATACGTTACGTCAATTCTAGACGCAATAGTTAAACAATGGCGTAGTTATTATTGCCATCTCAACAGTTACTTTTATTAATCACCAGTTTATTTTGTGCACAATTATATTAAGTAATAATAACTGTCCTTAACCAAACTACTGTCACCTGTCCGAGATGGAGGCCTGGAGACTTGTAACACAGGTTTTACCTAGTACTGGCTCCAGTCTCCACAATATTGTATTAGTATCTACATCACCTAATTGTACTTTACATGTAAGAAAATGTCTGTGGAGAAAAATAAACGATATTTGTATTGTATTGTAATTTTATTTGTCAGCTCGTTCTACATCCATCTGCAGCGTAAAACCACATATTTATAATACTTTACAAGTATAAGTAACAAATATAAGTACACCAACCTGATTTGCACTAGATCCTGTGTATCACGATCCACTTTTATTACAGGAGCGGCGTATTTATGATGATGTCCTTTTTCTATATATTCTGCTTCAACATCGAAAGTGGTCAGAAACTTGAAATCTTCCGGATGGTCACGTTTCAGCTGTGTAGCTCCGTAGAAGCCGTCTACTAACAGTGTTTCTCCACCTGTGCCGTTAGTATGCTCCAAGCAGTGTAGAATTTGTAAACTGAAATATGATTAAGTGTTTTTTATACACCGCACAAAACAAAAATGTAATCAGTATTCGATTCTGAGGAATTTATGATTTTTTTTTCACAATTGTGAGTTGCCAAGGTCGCTGACAAACAAAGTTTCTCAACCTTCTCAATTACCAGGAAATCTTTTCAATGACCAGACCTATAATTCATCCGTTGTTTATGATTGAGAGAGAGCACGTAGAAAGTGTGAAACCCTACCAAATCTAAAACCAAATTTCTTTTTATCCATTTTCTATGGGGGTTAAAACTTACTTGCTATGCCCCGCGGTTTTACCCGCGTTAAACTTTATAAATTATAGCCTTTGTTTTCATCCAGGGTGTCGGTTAACTCCATACCAAATTTTATCCAAATCGCTCCAGCCGTTTATGTGGTGCCGCAGACGTGAACAACCATGCACACTCACACAGTCACAAACTTTCGCATTTATAATATAAGTGTGATAATATATTACCGTCGAGACAGAATTCGAAATACTGATGTAAGAGAGCGTTGTGGTGTGAAAGAGGATGTAGTCACAAAGATTGAAAAAGGTATGCTGAGATGGTTTGGCCATTTAGAAAGGATGAATGAAAGAAGATTGACAAAAGAAGTATACCTGGCCTGTGTGAATGGTACAACCGGAAGGGAAAGACCTCGTAGAACATTCTCTGATCAAATCGGAGACGTACTTAAGAAAGGTCAGGTCAGAAATACCCTAAACCGGCGAGCATGTATGAAGAATATTATGTCAGTAAACGAAGCGAAAGAGGTATGCAAGGATCGTGACAAATGGAAGTCCGTTGTCTCTACCTACCCCTCTGGGAAACAGGCGTGAGTCTATGTATGTATGTATGTATATAATACCGTTTCTGCATTGGGCCTAATATAAGTTAACCTATATTTAGGAGTACGGCGTACTTTGTGGCTTCCGTATATACTTACTATACAAAATCATAACCATAACGGAATACTTCGACTTCAGCATCAATCAACCAGTAGATTGTACTGTTTTACTTACGTCATGGATGTTTTTCTAGGTAATGATGAGTACTATCATGATGAAGGATATCACACTAATATTATAAAGGCGAAAGTTTGTGAGTGTGTATATTTGTTACTTCTTCGCGGCTAAACGGCTGGAGGGATTTGAATAAAATTTAGTAGAGTTAGCTGACACCAGGGATCCAGGGATTAACACATATGCTATAATTTATAAAGCTTAACGCGGGTAAAACCGCGGGGCACAGCTAGTAATTTTATATATTTGTTTTCGAAACGAATTGTGTAGGGAAACTTTTGTTACTTTGTATTTAACGGTTGTAATTAGAGTAGGGATTTTTGTAAAAAATTAATCGCTAATAATTTAGTTCCTTGTAGGTTAAATAATTATTGAAATATTTTTGAGATTATATACAACAAAAAAAATCCTACTGATATTGTATGTGTATGATTTTTAGATGTATGGGTGTTTGTTACTCTTTCACGCAAAAACTACCGAACGGATTTTGATGGAACTTTGCAATAATATAGCTTATATATCCGATAACACATAGGTTATAACTTATAATGTTTAGTATAGCATAGAAATTATAGCAAAGTATATTAAAATGGAAAAATTGATTCTGTGTTGGCTCCGGTTGTTTTCAGTCAAGTCTGTGCAACTTGACTACAAAGTTACTAGAGCCTTTTTGGAACGTGGTAAGTATCATCGCCAACGCGTGCGTGATAGCTAAAGTCGTCAAGCAACATATGCTACGGGAACCGCTTTTACAATGAGGCGCTGTGTTACTTAAGATACCGCAATAAATACAAATATTTACAGTAAACAAATTGTGTCCCAGTTTAAAAACATAATATTTAACAGAAATAGGTTTCGTAATTAACCTATTTATATTATTGATTATCGTGGATTACCGCAAAATAAGAGACATCCCATTACATGTATTTTTTAAATCTGTTTCTACATCCATGTCACACGCAATTTTAATATAAGTTACAGAGTTTTCTCCAGAGTACTTGATATATTGTTTTATACCGTTTATTATTTCACATAAAATCGGTTTTACGTAAGTACAATTTATTATCAAGATAAATCTGACGTGCGAGAGCTTACCTTAAAGATATTACGTAAAACGCGGATGTGGAAAATGAATTTCTAAGGAAGATAAATTTTGTGACACTGGTAGGTACTTAGTTGTTTAGAAGCTGAAGTTGATTCACGCATGCACCAATACTAAGTAAAGTGGGACACAGATACTTTCACTACATAATTTCAGTAAGTGGACCAAATCTCGTGTATATGCCCCATTTAGTATATTTCGCCGGAGCGTCTCAACTAGGCCGTGTTGAAACCGGTAGTAGAGACACCCGCTGAGTGTTTCGCTGGGTCTTCTCAGTTGGGGCGCATTGGATCCGGTGGTAGCATTAGAGCGCGACCATCGTTATAAACACAAGGTCCGCCATTATAATAATATTTAATTCGTACCTTAATATAGACAGAACCATTCAGACAATATGGAGTAAAATATAGCTAAAATTTTTAATATTGATCATTAAACCTACACATGATCTCCTTAACAATAACTTAATATAAGCTAGCTAAATATCATTACCATTATAAAATAAATCTTATTGTAATTTTTTTCATATAATTACACGGATTGTGTATTTAAATATCTATTTGTACCTAGAAGTAATTATAAATTAATTATATATTGCTGTGTAAGTTACGCAATTTCTCTGTTGTTTGTTTATGGATTTTGATATTTATTCTTCTTTGCTAGGTAATGCCATCAAGATTTTCCCACAAAAAAGTTATTAAAATCGTTGAACAGATTACTAAAATTGGTTCTATGTTTCATAAAACAATATTTATTTGCCCTTTTACACTGTCAATATAAATAAATATGTACTAAGTATATATATTTATAGGGACAGTGGACTCTTATCAAAGTTATTCAAGTCGCCCAGACGACCTCCAATATGGCTTAACGTCTGTTATCGAATGACTACAAGCGGGATCAATTGCTTAATACGTTACGTCAATTCTAGACGAAATAATTAAACAATAGCGTAGTTATTATTGGCACTTCACTAGTTAACCGAACTTGGAACAGTGAAGCGTAGAATAGAAGAGCTTAAAATTGCTCCTAGATTCTTAGCCTCGTGGATAGTTTAGGAAGCGATGAGAGCAATTAGATTAGTCCATGATACGGCACCTTATGAGACAATTTATTAAAAAGTTTCATTGAACTTTAGCTTAAAAGCCTTGTATCCTGTAATGTTTTGGTGTACAATAAAGAGTTATCTTACTTTATATTTTTCTTATATAAATATTTCTAATTCTGCGTCCTCGCGTGTTTAATATAATTCTACTATAAATTTTGAAATTGTCTTCTAGTTATCTAGGCCGAATTTCGGCCATGGCGGCCAGTCCTAGTCCTGGAAACTAGCCAACTGCGCAGGACATATTATAGTGCACAAGTGTGTACGTAAACACAGGGGCACTATCTATTCTATCACTCTCATGATCCGATGGGACGACTAGCGACACGACCGCAAAGAGGTCAGGTAAAGTACCGACAGCTTTGCGTGCCCTCCGAGGCACGGGGGTATAATACCGCCAACTCCTAGATTTCGGGCTGATACTGAGAAGTTTTCTTTATGGAATAATGCCAAAAAATCACTTTTTGGCTCGACCCGGGATTTGAACCTAGAACCTCATTATCTGTAGACTATATTTTTTGTAAAATAACTATAATACCCAAAATAAACAACAACATTATATACCTACATATTTACGACACAAACGTTAATTTCAGATTTTAAGTCCTATTATCATATCAAAAATGGGAAATCATAAATTTTATCGTCCGGCGGGTCTCGAACCTGCACCATCTACCAATCCGGGGTAGGCGCTCTGCGTTAAGCTACGAACGATACACGCTGGCAGATCAAATTTAGGCTTCCCTTGCTAACACTCTCCGGAGGATGTAGGTATTATCTATCAGCTTTGTTTTCTAGAAACATGGCTGACTGATATGTTCACAGTTGCATGTGAAAGAGCATATCATATTGATAATACCTTCCAAATTTGAATTTTATAATTTCGAAAAAGGTTCGAGACCCGCCGGACGATCAAATTTATGATTTCCCATTTTTGAGATTATATTAACGCTTTGCTTTGCGAATAATGCTATAAAATTCAAATTTAATAATTTGGAAGGTATTATCAAAATCTTTTTTTTATGGATATACCACAATTTTGGTGTATGTCTTGTTGCACAGCTACTGCTATTAGTTATTGTTCAGCTCCTATCCATCCTAAGGTTGTCTGGAAGAGATCGCTTTATGCGATAAGACCGCCCTTTGTACAACTTGTTTATGTAATATCCTATAAAATATGTATTCTTATGGTGTACAATAAAGAGTATTCTATTCTATCATGATATGCTCTTTCACATGCATCTGTGAACATATCAGTCGGCCATGTTTCTAGAAAACAAAGCCGATAGATAATACCTACATCCTCCGGAAGGGTGTTAGCAAGGGAAGCCTAAATTTGATCTGCCAGCGTGTATCGTTCGTAGCTTAACGCAGAGCGCCTACCCCGGATTGGTAGATGGTGCAGGTTCGTGACCCGCCGGACGATCAAATTTATGATTTCCCATTTTTGAGATTATATTAACGCTTTGCTTTGCGAATAATGCTATAAAATTCAAATTTAATAATTTGGAAGGTATTATCAATATGATATGCTCTTTCACATGCAACTGCGAACATATCAGTCGGCCATGTTTCTAGAAAACAAAGCCGATAGATAATACCTACATCCTCCGGAAGGGTGTTAGCAAGGGAAGCCTAAATTTGATCTGCCAGCGTGTATAGTTCGTAGCTTAACGCAGAGCGCCTACCCCGGATTGGTAGATGGTGCAGGTTCGAGACCCGCCGGACGATCAAAATTTATGATTTCCCATTTTTGGGATTATATTAACGCTTTGCTTTGCGAATAATGCTATAAAATTCAAAGGTCATTGGGCGAAATCTGACCCAGTTAACGATAGTTTTCCTACAAAAACCAAATTAGTTTTAAATTGTTAAGTATTAACCTACATTAAAATTTAGATAGTTATTTTTTTTTAAACTATGGGAATAAAATGTTAAAGATAAATAAAAAAGAGGTAGTAAATGTATTGATAAAACAATACCAGTGAAGCATTCTGTTAAATAAATAAACAAAATAAACGTTTGCGCGCTATAAGAGTCAGTGATGTTCAAATCTGCTATAAACTATAAACGTGGTATAGACTATTGAATATATTTTTATAGCATGCTATTTTATATGCTATAATTATAGCACGCTATAACAAAACGCGGTAGTCAACTGAACGTGGAGATGTCATCATTTTATTCAGCAACGCGCTAAACGGGCGCAATAAATGATAACTTTTAACGTGTATGTTTTAGGCGCTATTTAACATATTACTTACATGCCGAAACGTGTTTTTGCTTTAGATGAGTTTTAAGGTTTGTTATCGACGATTTTTACGAGAGTTCTCGGCGACAATTAATACAGATACTTAGCTGTTTTGCTGCCTTCACTGGACTTTTCAAAAAAGTTCCAAATAGACACGAGACGATACAATTATTCCTGTAGACATTGATCATGTCGAATAAAACTTAAAAACTCTTCTTTACTTGTTTTATTTTACTTATTTTATTTTTAAAATCATGATTACTATCAAAAAACCAATAAAAATGTACTAAGCCTTGTTATAATAAACCTTATAATTGTATTTTTATTTTTTAGATTTATGTTTTTTTTTCCGTTGTTTTGCGTTAATGCGACATATATATTCGTAAAATAGAGACGTTTATCTAAACATACTACCTATTTTTTTTCTGTAGGCCGTGGGTATAGGTTCCATACTTAGTTGCCCAATGACATTTAATACTATCATCATGTAAGTGACTTATAAGTCTTTGGTAACAAAATTTCTTTAAACCTCACTATTATATTTGAATCACAATAAAGCATTTCTTCTTTGACTTAGTCAATTTATCTTGGGATTACCCGTTTATCTACCCGTGCAAAGCTGAGGCGGGTCGCTAGTAACTTAATAAAAAATCAGCTTTGTCTTTAATCGAATTATGTGTGACTTTCTATCCAAGTTTACATGTTATATAGACAAGATCTTCAAGCCTTTCCCAATTTCTTTATTACGTACTAGCAGTGCCCCACGGTTTTACCCGCGTTAAACTTTGTAAAGTATCACCGCTCCTCCCCCGTATGTGATAGCGTGATAATATGTAGCCTATATGTTAACCCGACCTCTTAGTAATATTCGTGCAAAATTTTAAGTAAATCCATGCAGTACTTTTTGAGTTTAGCCCGGACATACATACAGACAAACAGACAAAAATTCTAAAAACCATATTTTTGGCTTCGATATCGATTGAAAATCACGCCACAAGTATCCTTTTTAAAAAATATTCAATGTACAGTTTTGACTTTCCTACGATTTTATTATATGTATAGATCATTGCCGTAAGGGTCAAGGGAATGAATGTTTGTTTTTTGATAAGACAGGGGCAATGCCTACGCATGTCACCCGCAAATGGTATCTGCGGGTGGGTATGTCGGACTCGCACCGAAGGGAGCGCCAGAAACGCGGGAATGCTGCACCGGTGCAAGGGTATGAATGTTAACGTTGAAGTGAGAAAATCGGTGGCAGTGCTAATTCTGTGACAGCGTACATTCTGTGACAGTGTAAACTCTGTGACAGTGTAAATTCTGTGACAGTGTAAATTCTGTGTCAGTATAAATTCTGTGACAGTGTAAATTCACTGCCCGTGTTAGGTAAAGTGCGAAATAAATACAGTTATAATTTTGATGTTGCTCTTGTGTTTCTTTTTAGAATTAATGTTTTACGGATTAACCTAGTGAATATGCCAAATAACTGGGTATTCTGTACATAACCGATTAATAGCGAGTTCATCTATTTCATAACGCCATTTGTTCCATAACTAGCCAAATGGCGTTTCTGAATACGTTTCCAATAGATAAACTAAGTTAATCTATTGGAAATGTATTGTCTTTGTTAGAACGCCTAGTTATAGAGCAGATACTTATTTCAGACAATACGACTGTCTATAAACTGTTTATTACAATACTGGTAATGTCTAAGTGTTCGATAATTTGTTTTAGGAGCCGCCGATCATATAGTTTTATTTGTGTCAATCTTATTTATCGAAAGTTTCTTTATTTTTCTATTTTACATAAAAGATTCAAAATGTATAACCGAACGTAAGAAAAATCATCTGAAACATAATTATTATATATAATTTTCAGTATAGTTTTAAGTATTTAATACTTCAAAAATTCTACTAATATTATAAATACGAAAGTTTGTGAGTTACTCATTCACGCAAAAACTACTGAATGGATTTTGATGAAACTTTGTAATAATATAGCTTATATATCCGAATAACACATAGGCTATGATTTATAAAGTTTGATGCGGATGAAACCGCGGGGCACATCTAGTATAATATAAAGATAATATGAATTTTAAATTGCAGAAATATGGTGATTTATTTATTGTTGCTATTTTGTGATTCATTATTCAAAAACAATATGGTAAAAATCAAAAAAAAAAAAATCAAAATTAAAGTAGGTATTAAATTTTAATGCTTATGCAAGTATTTGTTACAGTAGTGTGCAGTTCATAAAATCTTCTTCTTCCTTCTCAGTTATATTGGGATCAGCTCCAGGTCTACCTAACTCCCGTTGAAAGGAACGCTCAGAATTGGCCGATCTATTTTTAGTTGACGTCGAGGGCCAAAAAGCACCAATACACTAATATCGTCTTTAAAAATGGATGAGTGTTAAGTTATATTTTGTCTTTTAACTTCCCGTAAAGGTGGCCGTTCTTAAGATAACCAGAACTCTTACGAAGATTATTTTCATAGCCAGCCAGACTCCGAACACAAGTTTATTTTTACACAAACATTGTCCAGTACGGATTCAACGACCATACCAACCACGACTCGGACACAGATCATACAAAAAATTGCTTGTAGGGAATTTCTGGCTCAGCAGCGTCTTAAACGGTCGGCCTCCGTTAATCTGAAGACTGATTACCTAGATAATGTGCACTCTAATTGCTTACTTTCATATACAAAGAAATTTTATGTGATGAACGCGACTTACCTCGAGTAATGTTACAGTGAAGTAAACTGAATGTTTGAGCAGCTGAGAAAGAATTGCTAAACAGAATTTGAAAGCGACCAGCAAATGAAAGCTTTTCCGTACAAACCCTGAAATAATAATGACGAAAAGGGTCTTAGTTGAAGTGGCCCTTGCAAAATTACTCTGTAAGTACCTTCATTATTTTGTGTCAATCTGAAGAAAACCCCCGCTTCTTTTGAAAATTGAAAGCGAATTGTATTTTATGGTACAATTAATTGAGTTTGCTTTATGACTATTTGGGTTTGGGTTCAACACTTAAAAGGAATTGATTTCTCTATATAATAATTTGTATTGTGTATAATTTTTGTAAGGAAGGTTTTTGTAATATTGTAAGGTTTTGATTGAAATTGAGACTGACTTTAAAATACGTAGAGATTTATTTGTTTACTAGCTGTGCCCGCGACTTCGTTCGCGTGGATGTCGGAACTTAACAATGTATTTTTTAGGGTAAAGCGCTGTGGGACGATACCGAAAAAATGTTTTTGATTTAATTTATTGCTTCTTTATTTTACCTGATGAACCATCTGGAGCGTACACAAAAACGTTATTGGGGTTGTTTACGCGTGAAAGAACTACGTATAGTTGACCATGGGAAAAGCATCCAATACTTAGGTCCACCCCCGCAACGGATAATGTCTGAACCTGAGCTTTACTAATCGTCATGGCATAACAGAGACTGACTGGGAATTGCAATCGTTTGAAAGAGAAAGGAAAGTTTTTAGGAATTATAGGTATCCTTGGAATAAAAACAATATCACCGGCGCCGCAACCTGTTAATATTTCAGCTTCGATAATGTTGCAGATTTGTGACTTTGAGCCGAGTGCCGTTACAAAGTTTGGGAGGACATAAATTTCTGAGGAGAATTATTGGTACACCAATTTTTAAAACTATTTTGTGGGCTGAAAGTCCGGGTGTGCTGAGGGAATCCAAAAATTCTACCGGGTAGTGCGTGGCGTTATCTTCTTCCATAAATGTATTTATTGAGCTATATTCTCTACTATTACCGGACGCATGACTCAATATTTTGAAATTAATTGCCGCAGCTTGGTCATTGTGGGGAGTCAAAATAGCTCGCTGACATAGCCAAGAACCGGCTTGATTTCCCATGTTTGTGGTATCTCCGTACACAGAAAAAATTAGCTCCTGCTGTGATGTAACGTAAGAACAGAGATTACCAATCAAAACAACTTTTCCATCTTCTTGTACGGGGTATGTGCCATCGCCTATTTTTAATAATAAATTTTGAAAACTCCTGTGCATTTTCGCAGCCTCTGACTGATCGGGTTCCCTCCTATACTTATAACTATCATTTGAATAGCCAATAAGGACGTGTTGTGACAATTTTCACATACCCTGTCAGTAATTTGTCCATCAGTATTTAGTTGTACATGTCTCATAAAATCTTCAGCAAACTTGTCATGGTACTTTTGCCATAACTGTTTAGCGTCCGATAACGCACAAAAGGTCAATAAGATGGCAAACAAATGTCGCAAGCGATGTGGACTATCGCTCACGCATGCTTCCGCTAGAGCGTCATCCCAATGCTGACCTCCAACTAATAAATGGCGTGCTCGGCAAGCGGCCTGGTATTTGGGATGTTCAATATCATCCACTTTACGGCGCTCAGCAAAAGACGTAGGTCCTCGCTCTACATGGATCAGACTGTGGGATGAACTCACACGTGAGCACGCCACGTGAACCTGCCCGCCTTCCTCAAGTCAATTCCAGCTAACTTGAGAGTTTGACTTTGCGATTTGTTGATGGTTATCGCGACACACACTTTTATAGGGAACTACAGTATTTTAAACTGAAAAGGGAGATCATTTGGCACTAACGGAATACGTGACACGAACACTGTTTCTCCCTGGGCGCATCCAGGCATAATAGTAGACTCTATAACACGATACAAAGTTTTGACTTGAAGCCTCGTGCCGTTGCAAAGTTTAGGTGGTTTCAAATTCCTCAAAACCATTATAGGTATACCCACACGCAACATACATCCCCTATTATGCGCCCTTAGGGGTGGAAATTCCTAAAATCCTGAAATACATATTTTTTATTTTTAACGGAAAGGCCAAATACCAATTTTCATGCTTTTCACTGAAAAAATTATACACTTTTCATACAAACTTACATCCCCTATTTTACGCCCTTGGGGTGGAATTTCCAAAAATTCTAAAATATTTATTTTTATTTTAAGCTGAACTACTAAATATAAGTTTCAATGCCTTTAACTTCAAAAAATGACGGATTTTCATATAATCTTTCATTCTCTGTTTTACCCCCTTAGGGTTAGTATTTCCAAAAACCCCTTCCTTAGTGAATGCATACGTCATAAAAAGTACCTACCGGCAAAATTTCAAGTCTCTAACCCCAGCCGTTCAGGCTGTGCGTTGATATGTCAGTCAGTCAGTTTCCTCTTTTACATAGGTAGGTATATAGATTTGTGCTGAGAAAATTATGAGAGACCGGGTTAATTTACTACATTCAAATCGGACAGGCTCAATAAAATTCGAATCGTCGTACATTCGCGTTAAAAACGAATCGACAGCACAAACTTTCGATCGATTGACATTATAATTTAAAATTAAATTATAACAAATCCAACCTTGTACATAATTCAATTTGCCCAAAGAAAACAGAATATTCTAATAACCAATTTTGGACAACGACATAATTCTAGCCAACCAAGACCGTATTTCGAAACAATTCGGAATATTCAAAGCCCTACGTAACCCATGCAATTAGCAAACACGGGCAAACCCGCGGTGCACAACGACATCTATCGAAATAAAAATCAACTATCAAGCACAACGACATGTATCGAAATAAAAATCAACTATCAATAATTTAAAATTAAATTATAACAAATCCAACCTTCTTCATAATTCAATTTGCCCAAAGAAAACAGATTTTTTTAATAACCAATTTTGGACAACGACATACTTCTAGGCAACCAAGACCATATTTCGAAACAATTCAGAACATTCAAAACCCTACGTAACTCATGCAATCAGCAAACACGGGCAAATCTTAACACCGCGAGTCAAAAGAAATGCACAACGACATCTATCGAAACAAAAATCAACTATCAACCTAGTTCATTCAGAAAAGAGATGTCATAATATGCACAATGACATCTATCGGACAGTTTAGTTCAACTATAAACATTAGTTCATCCTGAAGTACCGAAATCTGTGTTATTTTTCTCCATGATTACTTTTAAATCTAATATCTTTTGATAGACTGAACCGATTGCAATAAAACAAAAACTAAATGTTACCTCAAGTTACGCTCAATCGTTGTGTATAAAAGTTATCTACATTGCTTTCGTATATTTTACGTGATACCCGAACATATAAACAGACAAACAGACAAACAGATAGTAGTACGATACCCAGAGACTGAGTCTCCTTC
This sequence comes from Pseudoips prasinana, assembly GCA_951640165.1. Classification (NCBI taxonomy): domain Eukaryota; kingdom Metazoa; phylum Arthropoda; class Insecta; order Lepidoptera; family Nolidae; genus Pseudoips; species Pseudoips prasinana. The sequence continues at coordinate 17,453,733 of OX621239.1, forward strand.
GAGCACTCGACGAGTTAGCAGCCCCTGAGAATGGTCCGTGGAGGACCGAAACACGTGTTGGGTATCGTACTGGCGCATGTAATTTGCTTTTTATATTGTCCTTCTTGCATGTGCACATTTTTGCGGGCGGGAGGGCGGTGCAAATTGCATCCCAGCATGATTAAACTGACAATTAGCGGAATTAACACTAAATATTGATTTTGTATTTTGATCGTGTTTATTTGTCTAACGAAGCAATTCCAATAAGGTTTAATTTGGAAATAAATATTGTCAGAACATAGGTAATATTGGTCTAAAAATACTTCTTATAAAATTCCCACAAACTGCTTTAATACAACTCAAACTAAATTGTGTAGCAAGTGCATGATGTAATTATTCCATTTTCTTTGTTTTCTTTGTAATGATTTTAAATTTGTTATATTATTAATTCTATATTGCTATATATTCTATATAATAATATATAATGCATTTTTTCACCAGTTTCCACATTTAAATCTACTTTTGTTTCCATTCCATTCTTTTCACCATTTTGGAAACTTTATTTGTAATTATAATCCAACATTCCATTTTTGGTATAATAAAAATATTGAATCAAAACCTGTATTTTATTATTAAGTCATGCTTACTTCATTTAATAAGAAATACTTACTTTAAATAATGTATTTTATTACAAATTATCTTTAAAATAGACTTGATTTAAAATATTTTTTTTGGGGGAATGTTTATATGGTAAGCACCCCCAACCGGCCGATGCATGTTTTGCTTTTGTTTTTGTCTAATCTAAGCGACTTGTCATTGCGGCCGGTGAAAGTAAGATAGATATATGTTTACTTTAAAATGTCTAGTGGTTTCAAAGCTACTTCGTCACTGTTAACTAGTGGTTACACTTTTTGCGACTCGCTATAATGAGGTTTGCTTCTCTAGTTATTTAACTCAATGTACAGATGATAAAAAGTTTTCCTGATTTCGTTGTGGTTTTAAGTCCGTTTTAATTTTGCAATTATACTTTAATGTTCATTGGTTTGAACTTTTAACGAGCTTGGTTTTCAAACAATTAACCTATACACAAATGAATGATTTTGGAATGAATACGTTAACGTAATTGGTGGTCAGAGGTCTGATAAGGGTCCTTAAATTGTGCGTGGTTAAAAGAAAGAACCTTTTTTATTTACCAGAAAACATATTACCCGTGCACACTTCTAGTCCACCAATGAACAGTGAAAGCGTGTTGTACTTACATTAAAAGCATATGTTTAAGAAAAGCCTCCAGATAAACATGTGTTCGTCGGTCGTATTGAAATCGGGAAAAGATTTCTACGAGTACATTTGCGTTGTGGTTAATAAACTATTTAAACCGCGCATATGTAACTTAACAAATCGGTATTTTTGTATATATTAGAGCCAAATAAAATACTTTAACATTAATAAATAAATGAATTAAAAAGATTATTTTGGAGCCAAAAACAGCTACCTATATATCGCCAATGACATGATTTTTTTATTTTGTATTGAAAATTAAATGACTTAACAATTTTTTTGTTAATTAATACATTGCAGAGTTGGTAGTTTAAATAATTTAAATGGAATGGACACAATATGAATAAAATAAATTAAAATATCCTGAACATACCATATCAATCTACCAAACCGTTTTTCTAATGAAATATCAGGTAACACATCACACTAATATTATTAATAAAGTTTGTGAGTGTATATTATGTTTGTTACTTTTTCACGTCTAAACGGCTGGAGCGATTTTAATCAAATTTGGTATGGAGTTAGCTGACACCCTGGATTAACAAATAGGCTATAATTTATAAAGTTTAACGCGGGTAAAACCGCGAGGCACGGCTAGTAAGATATATTGGTAACAGTTTACCCAGTTACAAGGACGAAAATTGGCAATTAAAACTTCATGTAGACCGAATCTTATACAATACGTAAGTTCTAACAGGAGAGTGTTGAGTTAACAGCGAGGTACCCTAACTACCGCGTCACGTGCTTGTTGAATATATAGTTTGAATAGTATGTTACTTACCCAGCTGCTTCAGTGAAATAAGTGTTATCATTATGCACGGCTAAAGGTAGGTTTGTATAAGCCGTGTCTGCATGGTCTGCCTTCGTTGTGAATTTCCACATTCCTCCAAATATTGTATGTTGAACACCACCAAGAGCCTTACAAACAATTTCTGTATCTTCTTTTGTTGCCCCGACCTAAAATAAAGTCAAAGAATTTTTATATAAAAATGCTTCGTTTATCGTATGGAGAGATGCTATCCTGGTGTTTAGAGTTGTGCAAACTAAAAATATGCCTCTACGTGGCTTAACAACTATTGTCTTACAAAAGCATATGGGTTCAGCACAGAATCGTGCTCTTCAAAGCACGAAGACGCTCAGAAATTAAATCGATTTCAGATTTAGATTATTTAGTTTGGATCATGTGTAGGTACAAAATACCGATGGTGTACAAAATTTTGATACAATAATTGTCACAATGTCAACAAATTAATTCAATGAGAGATACATGTCAAATTTAAATATAGTATAATAAATATAGTTATTTCTCTTTTATTATATAACTTGATGTAAACAAAAAATTAACTAAAGAAGGAAATGTTTAGAAATTTTAAATAAAAGCGATTTTACGTAAATTTTGTAAAAAAAGACTATAAGTAAGAACTATTTATTATTAGGATACTGCATCATGAAATGATGTGTAGAATAGTAATCTATGAACTATTATTAGCCGGTAAAACTCTGTTGTAATAAACATCCACAGTCATAATAAATTAGTGATACATGTCAAATTTAAATATAATCAAGTTATATAATAAACAAAAAATTAAAGAAATAATGGGTAAGAAATTTTACATGATTTTAAGTAAACAATCAGTGAAGACAATATGACTGTGGGTGTATTACAACAGAGTTTACCGCCCAAAAAGTTTTTTATAGAATAGTAGCATTTATTCACATGCAAATAATCCTCATGAATATCTTTATAGCTTTAATAGTTCTAATAGCACCTGGAATATGATGAAATATACGTGAAACTGAGCGGAAGATTATTTCGACGCAAATACAACTTATTACGTTAAATTTAATAATAATAATATCCTGGGACATTATTTACACACGATCATCTGATCCCAAACTAAGCAGAACTTGTACTATGGAAACCAGATAACTGATATAATACATATTATACTACTTTTCTTTTGTAAATACATACTTTGTAGAGCACACACACAGGACAAATATCTGTCCTGAGTGGGAATCGAACCCACAACCTCCAGCGTGATAAGCAATCATTTACCAACAATGCCAACAGGCCCGTCTAGTTGCGATAGACAAACATCTATTTTTTATTTATTATAAATACTGCGGCCTCAAATATCTATAGACAGGGCTAAGGATAATAATACATCTTTATATGAAATCGTACCTAATACAAATATGTCTGACAGTACTGTTAGTAGGCCATTATACGAGAAAGCCTATGAATTCATTATCTTATCGTAATTGGTTTTCGAATGGGAATCAACTGATTTGAGCGTTTGACACTCATCATAACCTATATTGGTCAGAAAAGTAATTTAGTTCAACGTCAAATACATTAGAATAGCATTTTCGAGTCAGATAATCAATAAAGTACGACATCAATTATACATAAATATAGCTTTATATTTCTTTTGCTTATTTTCCTTTTTCCCCTTATTAATTTGGGCCTAACAAAAGACCATTGGCATATGGGGAAAGGGATAAGCCTAACTATTACATTTGATTCCGAGAACACATATAGCAGCCGGTCTTGCGATTGATTTCTTTTTGGTCGTATCAGGCTGCTCGATCGGATTTATGAAACTGCATTTGTGGTTCCAAATGTAATATATATTACATACTATTTTTGAAATTGGCTGCTTAGTAGACTGCTATTCCGTTGATATTGGCTGCTAGGTTTGAATTTAGGTTTGAAATTGTACATCATAATCTTGACTTGTTGAAAACGTTTCTTTGGAATTCAATTATTTAATTAGACGGTCACCGTAGCCCAGTTGGTAGTACTTCTGCCTACGAAGCTGGTGGTCCTGGGTTCGAATACCGGTAAGTGCAAATATTTGTGTGATGAGCACGAATTTTTGTTTCTGAGTAATGGATGTTTTCTATGTATTTATCTATCTATATAAGTATGTATATCGTCGCCTGGTACCCATAGTACAAGCTTTGCTTAGTTTGGGGCTAGGATGCTCTGTGTGAAATTGTCCCCAGATATTATTATTATAAATTTTATCACTTTTTATCTATTTTTGGTTTTGTACAGATACTTTACAGCTTATGTGTATCTTACAGTGAAACAACAACTAGGAAAATTTATTTTCGAAACTCCAGTCTGTCCTTAATCCAGTCGCACTATCACAAGCTAAATTACCGTTGTGTACAGACGCCAAGCTTGGTGATTATGGCATATCCTCCCACATGAAAGACACAACTCAGGCTGTGGAAATCTTTTGTGGGAGGTTTTTCTCCATCAATGGACTTCATACGACAGATATAATGAAGTTTATTGTTAATTCCATGTATGTGTTTTAATTAGTAAGCTTTTCGTTAATTAATTAATTAGTTAATTAGTAGGATTTTCAACTTTATCATATAAGCATAGGGTTCACTTTCTATTGGAGAAATTTGACAGATTGGGGTAGCTTGATGTACTGGAAAATTTTGTTATATTTATTTAGAAGAGCTCACCAACTAAAACACAAATATGACAGTCATAATAACCTTCGCTATGGCGTCTATGATTAAGAATTAGTTCCCGCATAGATATTTATCTATTGTGTTACGGTAATTATCGAACAAAACGTTACTTATAACTGATGCGATAAATCTAGCTTTAAAGTCATAATTACCCCTTCAATCAGAACCACTCCGAAATCAAGTAAAGACTGGAACACAATCTTCGCCCCTTCCACGGAGTTCAAAAACGTTTCCACTTGAACTTTGGTAACTTTGCTGGCAATATCACCTTTCCAAAGATTAGGTTTTAGTCTTCGATTCTCTCGCCATGTTTTGTATTCAAATTGTGATAGAAACTTTCCGGTATACTTTGATACGTGGTTGTCACTCCCTGGAAAAAAGTTACTCGTCACCTACAACTTTGCTGATTGAAGTTCTAAGACACTAAGTTCTAGTAAATACAGGATCAATATAAGCCGATTATTACGGCTTACCTTTAAAAGTCAAATTAGTGTCGTACATAATAATTATACATAGACTAGACGTAAATTAGGTCAGGGTTTACTTCTGAATAAACTAATGTGATCTTTAGCTCATGTCAAACGTCCATGTTGCACTCACTCAATTGACAGTTGGCGACTCTGCACTCGAAGTTTTTGAGAACTATATTTACCTAGGACAGATCATCCAACTAGGTAGGTCCAACTTCGAGAAGGAGGTCAATCGTAGAATCCAACTCGGCTGGGCAGCGTTCGGGAAGCTACGTAACATCTTCTCGTCCAAAATACCGCAGTGTCTCAAGTCAAAAGTCTTCGACCAGTGTGTCTTACTAGTGATGACTTACGAAACAGAGACGTGGTCGCTCACTATGGGCCTTATTAGAAGGCTCAAGGTCACCCAAAGAGCAATGGAGAGGGCTATGCTCAGAGTTTCAGGGCAGGCCTCCTACAAGATGGACCGATGATCTTGTGCGGGTCGCTGGAAACTATTGGATGCAAATAGCGTAAGACCGGCAATTGTGGAGATCTTTGGGGTAGACCTTTGTCCAGCAGTGGACGTCTTTCGGCTGATATGATGATGATGATGATCTTTAACTCGATCAAATTTAATCCATTAAATCTATGGATTTATAAGAGCTTTGTTAATTGTAATGTTAGTTTGGGTAAGAGGTTTTTGACGGTTAGGGTAAAGAGCTGCAAGTTATAAATGTGTTTAAAATTTCTAATAACTCATTGAAACAGAGTTTAGAGCAGAAAGTACAGAAATATAGATACGGGCATTTCTTGGCACGAGTGGTTAATACTATCTCAAAGAGATATAAAATACTTACATTTAACCACAAGCTGCTTTTCGTTGTAGTCCACATGAAGAATATTTACGTCCGGTATATCCAAAATGTGATTAGCCCTCTGGAATGTATCTTCATGGTAGCAAGACGCACATCTGAAACAATTTGGATATTCAGCAATACATTAACAATTATTGCTCACTGTTAAATCTTAATAAGTACTAGAGAAAATTAAATTAAATACTAATAAACAATAAAAAAGATCTTCAAACAATAGATTTTTCATCTCATCTATTCGAAAAGGTTCGACTTGGTTCGCCTTTTGGTGCACCCAAAGGTGATGATTTCTATAAGAAACTTTTAGCGGGCAGTAATGAGTTTATCTTTGCCACGCACTTTTTGAATTTGGTACATGTTAGTGTTCAGCGCCAAAGAAATCGAATGCAAATATTGTTTGAATAAAGACTGGCTGGTACGACGGCTAATCCACGAGCGCCGGTTAAATAAAAAAAAACTTGTGTGTACTTATGTACACGCGTTAGAAGTTATACTTCTTAATATACAACTTGAACATAGTTATCAATTTTCATACCACCTAGAACTAACGTCATGCTGTTATTTTTACGATGCGCGCGCATCGTAAAAATTCACTCTCATACATTTTCATACCACCTAGAACTAACTTCATGCTGTTAAATTTTTTGGTGTCGGTGTGCGCGCGCATCGTAAAAACTCACTCTCATCATTTTTCTCCATCGCGCCAAAAGAAGTATAACTTCAAAAAAATATCTAATTAAAAACGCGCGACCTATACGGCCCACGTTTTCGCCAATTTTCACGGATTGTTAGAAATTCATGGCTTTGTTTTGAAAAATGAATTATACAAGTGATAGAGAAAGTATAGAATTAACTCCTGAAAGTATTAGAACTGACGCAAGAAATGTGATAGATATTCTATTACCTGTAAAATCGCGGGATGAAAGCCTATGTAATTTTATTGAATGAAGAAATGCAAGAGGTACCAAGAATTTTTCAGAATCAGTGTTTTTGGCCTATTTACAGTACTTCTACTCAAAACTAAACAACCTTCCACTCTTTGGATTACTCAATGCTAAAATCAACAGTCACTTCTAATAACGACGTAAAACTGGATATTCGAAATTAATAGCGTATCTGAATAGGATGTCTGATGGATTTAATCCTAAAAAATCCAAAGTGTTCTCAGTCAAAATCGTAAAGACTTTCCTTAATAAGGGACCCAACAATTCTTTCTTGCCATAAAAGTAAGTAACTATGTCTATGGTGGATTAGTAAAGTAGGACCATAGTGTTTTAAAATGCGCCTTTTATTATATCTTGTATTCGGTTTTGTTACAGCTGGCTTTATTTTTCGGAGTATATGGAGCTTGTCATAATTGTCACGTTTGGGGAATGGATTGCCGATCGCAGTATGATAGTCATAGTCCTCAGAAAGAAGCTGCCAGTACTCTGGTAGATATTGGTGGAATTCTACGACCCCCTCGGGTTGAGATAGGATGATGATATTCTCATTTTGAGCGCCATCACCACACAGACCAGTCTCGTTCTTCTCCACCTTAATTACTGTTTTGAGCCGAGGGTCGAACGTTAAAGGGGTATCCTCCGAGATTAGTTTAGTTTATTAGTAGGCTTAATTAGTTTCTAATCTTATTTTCTTTTTGTCTATATGGCTGCCGCTTACTTCTAATGTCAACTGAAGAAGTGAACACCCACTAGTCTAACTATGATAGACACTAATATGCTTTGTCTTAAATCTTTTTGGGTCGCCAGCTATAAAAGATTACGGCTCTCAAAAAACAAGATTTCTGAAAAATAATAATTAGATCACGTATACGACACGACTTTTCCATTAGAATATTCTAGTAGGACCCTTAGTAAAAAAGACCCTTGTTTATTTTTGGGCATCGAACGCGTTTGAAATTTTACTTATATAAGTACATTTTATATATAGTGTTTTCGGAACACTTTTGGTGCACTGGACAAACTTCTGTGGTTTTAGTGTGTTTACATTTTAAGTTTTGTTATGTATTTACTTAAAAAATAAATACAAAAATAAAACATTTTTGTTGAAACATAGAATGAACTTTAGCTAATAGATAAAATAAAATAAAAAAGGTTTTTACTCACGTAGACTTTAAAAAAGCGCTTGTAAATAGTCAGAACATGTTCGCAGTAATATATAATTAATTTATAATTATTTCTAGGTACATATAGATATTTAGGTACACGGATTGTAGGAAATAATTTACAATAAGATTTAATTTTATTTTATAACAGTAACGATATTTAGCTAACTAAAATTAAGTTATTGTCAAGGATCATGTGTAGATTAGCTTTTACAATAACATATTTAAAATAGTTGTTTGATATCATCATATTAGTCGAATAACTCCACTGCTGGATAAGGGCCTCCCCCAAGAATGTGAGCACAAGGCATAACCGCCACGCGTATCAGGCAAGTTGGCGATCACAGTAGTCAGAGAAACGCCCCCAACAAGATTGGGGGGCTGCTCTCATTCTTGGGGGAGGCCCTTATCTAGCAGTGGATGACTGACAGATAGGATGGTGATATTCTTTGCTGTCAGCCATACAGGAGATTTTTATTCATACAGAATTTAAAAAGCGCTTGTAAATAGACAGACTATGGATAGTTGGCACGTTAATTATATATATTTATTTTGTTTACTTTTATATTACTATTTCTATAGGATACAAAAACCAGATCGACAAGAAGGGGGAGCCTAAATATTTGTCTCGAGCCTAGTACGAACTCCAGCTCCCTCAAAAGTTTTTATTTATCTGAGTAATTGTTCCTAACTAGAAATACATTGTATAAACTTTGAAGCGAGAAATAAACTATTTTATTTTATTTATTTTTTATTATTATTTTTATATATTTCTGCAAGCTTTGCTTGTTTTGGGCCAACTAGCCCAAACTAAGGAAAGTTTGTACTTTGGATAATAGACAACGAATAGATATACTTAAACTTTTTTGTAACAAACAATACACAGAAAAACCAACTTAAAATTGACCTGTCAGTATGTATCGATGGCAGGGCGCCTATAAGTAGAGGGTCCTGGTACAAATCCCATCGGACGATTATTATAAAAATTAAAATTAAAAAAAATGAGTTTAAATTAACGCTTGCCATTGCGAATAATGCTTGCAAACTAACACCTTAATTTCTTCATAAACAAGTTCAACCGGAAACCCTTCATCGTCAATAATAATAATCTGGGACATTATTCACACACGGCCATCTGATCTCAAACTAAGCAGAGATTGTGCTATAGAAATCAGATAACTGATATACTACATATATAACTTTTTCTTCTTGTAAATACATACTTACATAGATAATTACTTCCAGACTCAGGACAAACAGACATGTTCATGGACACAACTATCTGTCCTGGGTACGAATCTAACCCACGACCTGCGGCGTGAAAGGCAAGCATCTATCAACCACGTCAATCGGCCCGTCAAAATCCGAATATATCTAATTACTTCAGTATTATTTTCTATCAGACTCACCTGCAATGGTCTCGGAGCCAGCAATCCTCAAATCTGATGCACTTTCCATCAGCGAAGACGATGTCGAGAGCTTGTTCCACCACATTAACTTCTGCAAGAGCTGTGCAAATAAACTGAGCTTTAGTTTATTTGTACGCCTACCATGCCAATCTCAGTCAGGCAGTGGTTTTGTGGGAGAAAATTCACATTTTTTTTATAAAAGACCGCACTAGTTAAACTAAGTCCCTGTGTTTACTATACAACATTTAATTGACGGACACAAAGCACATCCAGACTCAGAATAACTATATATGGTTCATATAAATATATATCCTGCGCGGAATCGAACCCGGGTCATAAAGTGGCGAAGTGACTATTTTAATCGCTGCACCACACAGTCAAGTTAAGTACGTCTATATAAATAGAATATTTTTTTTGATATGCACTAACTATGTATATAACTCAGTTATGATATAAAGTATTCTGGATAACAATAAAACATAAACCACAGGCTGTGTGCCGTACAATCCGTAATATAATGTGTAATAATCAGAAAAACAAACTTACTAAAGAACTACAAAAAATTGGTTTTATACGACACTTATAGTAGTAGGATATATAATAATAGGAGAATCTTTAATACGGTGCCAGATCACGGCCTGTGTAATTAAGAATTAAATATTAGTTTTGATAGTCCTAAGACAGTGCCTGTTTTATTACCTCCTTACTTAAATATTTCGTGATTGAAATATATAATTAAAATTAACTTTGAACAATTTTCAATGCGGGCAAACTTCCGGGCGCTTTTCCCATACGCGATGCAGATAGATTATTCATATTTAGTAGTAGTAGTGAATAGGGTTCCTGTAATTTTTCTAATTTTTAGCTTATACATTATAATTATATCCATTATTTAATTTTGAAACTAAAGCGCACTTTGATTATAGAAAAAGGTTCTCAAATATTTACTGCACGTACGTCGCAGTGGTTAAGGTCACTTAGCTTCTATCTCCACTTATGGGTCACACAAATATTTGTCTTGTGCGGACATGACAATTTTGTGACCCATTAAAGGTAGTAAATATGTGCAAAGTACGCTGTGGTACAGGGATTTATTACCCCAGAGCGGGCGGAGTCTTTTAATTATATTATATTTTTTTAGGATCTTGACTATTCCGTTGTTTGAGAACTAATTTTGATATTAATGAGGGTTCTACGGTGATCCCATAGTAAATTAAAGTAAATGTTAGGTTTTAAAATAGGAATTATTTTAGAATACAACATAATATTATTATTAACCTCACGGTAGGACAGTAAATGTTAGGACCTAAAATAAGAATTATTTTAGAATACAACATAATATTATTATTAACCTCACGGTAGGCAGCGGTTTGCTGTGCCCCTGGCATTGTGAATGTCCATCTTACCGGTCCGTTAGTGACTGGCGAGGTCAAGCAACTAGGCTCGCGGTCAATCCATAGATGGGTGACCACCACATTAATTAAATTTTTGAGCGTCTCCGTGCTTCGGAGGGCAGGTTAAGCTGTCGGTCCCGTTTGTAGCCATTAGACAACAGTCGTTAAGCCATGTCAGAGGCCTTATATTTATATTGCTTTTGGAGCTTCTAATAAAGATTCAGAAGTAGGTACCCTAAACTGGCGAGCAAGTATGAAGGATATAATGACAGTAAACGAGGCAAAAGAGGTGTTCAAAGATCGTGATTAATGGAAATCCGTTGTCTATGTTTACCCTCTGAGAAACGGGCGCGAGTCTATGTATGCACAGACGCCAGTACATCAAGCTACCCCAATCTGTCAAATTTCTCCAATTGAAAGTGAACCTTATGCTTATGTGATAAAGTTGAAAATCTATAAAATAAATTTGACAGATTGGGGTAACTGGATGTGCTGGCGTCTGTATATAATAATACAATGTGAGTTTTACTTCGCTGTTCGCTGTTTTGTGGACTATGAGAAAGCCTTTGATTCTATCGAAACATGGAAGCTACGTAACATCTTCTCGTCTAAAATACCGCAGTGTCTCAAGTTGAAAGTCTTCGACCAGTGTGTGTTGCCAGTGATGACTTACGGAACAGAGACGTGGTCGCTCACTATGGGCCTTATTAGAAGGCTCAAGGTCACCCAAAGAGCAATGGAGAGGGCTATGCTCGGAGTTTCCCTGCGGGATCGTATCAGTAATGTCGAAATCCGCAGGCGAACCAAAGTCACCGACATAGCCCGAAGAATTGCAAAACTGAAGTGGCAGTGGGCGGGGCACATAACTCGTAGAACCGATGGCCGTTGGGGCAGAAAGATTCTTGAGTGGCGTCCACGAACCGGAAGACGCAGCGTGGGCAGGCCCCCTACAAGATGAACCGATGATCTTGTGCGGGTCGCTGGAAACAGCTGGATGCGAATAGCGCAAGACTGGCAATTGTGGAGATCTTTGGGGGAGGCCTTTGTCCAGCAGTGGACGTCTTTCGGCTGATATGATGAGTTTTACTTCAGAGTCGTACACTATATTGTCGTAAGGGCCAATAGGATTCAACTATCAAACTATTATCTAACAGGAGATGATAAAACGACGTTTAATACCCGTCTCATAATCTCATCGACACATAAATAATGAGGTCGTACTTGATACACATAGCATACCCTTTACGTTAATGTGGTTTTATATTAAACTTTCGGCTTTTGCGGTATCAGTGAGATAAAAGATACTGGGTGCTCCGTCAAATCAAAAGCTATTTAACGTAAAAAGTTCAAAGCCGTCCAGTATCTTTTGAAATACGTTCGAACAAAAAAACAAATGAACAAATATAGAATGTCTAAAGCTCTGTAATTTAGTATAATTTACTGCACGTGTGGCGCAGCGGCTAAGACAGTCGCCGCGCCGACAACTATTTGTGTGACCCATAAATAGTTATTCTGAGTCTGGATGTAATTTGTGTCCGTCTATTATATGTTTGTAAAGTACCCCGCGACACAGGGACTGGATTCCCTAAGGCAGGCGTAGTCTATTTAAAAAAAAAATAGAATCATTGGCACTAACATATTACATCTTTATGAAGATACTAGCCGTGCTTCACGGTTGCGACCGCGTTAATTATTTTTAAATTATAGCTAATTTTTTATTCGGATGTATAAGTTTCATCAAAATATGTAGCAAAATAGGTAGTTTATGCGTGAAAGTGTAACAAACATCCATACATCCTGCCATACTCACAATCTTTCGCATTTATAATATTAGTAGGATATACAAAAAAACATTAGCGTTGTTTTGTATATATCATCAATAGAGAGATCCCCTTCTGTTGTAGCTTTATAATGCTGAATAGTAATAAGCAACTAAGATTTAAGTCTACAAATGGTGAAGCACACTGAGTTTAATATTGCGTTGGGTACAGACCCAAGCACATCAAGCTACCCCAATCTGTAAAATGTTCACAATTTAAAGTGAACCTTAAGCTTTTGTGATAAAGTTGAATATCTATAAAAGAAATTTGAAAGATTGGGGTAGCTGGCTGTGGTGACGTCTGTACATTATCTTGTATTAATGTTGAAATAAATTAACTGAATCCTTCTCCCTAAGCATCAATTAAAACTGCCTTGATTGGCTCGGCTTCACCTTTATTCACCGTTCCCAGTACATAATAATGTCTTTGATAATAATTTATTTGATCATCATCAACATATAACTGAAATACGCCCACTATTGCCCACTTAATTAATTTATAGATGCAAAATTATGTTACAACTGATTTGGAAGGGTCTGATTTAGTTAATTTCCTGAAGGTCAGGAGTGCTGACTCCTGACATACAGGGGTTAACCTAGTTCAGGAATCGCTAGTCTTTTCTAAATTGTAGCTTTTAAAAATAAAAAAAAATATTATTTTAATCAATGCAGTTTTGTCTATATGAATATTATATATATTTATGTAATGTAACACTGAGAAAAATCGTGCTACTCCGCGTTTGAAGGCAGCAAAAGTTTTAGTAAAACAACAACAACAGCAATAACTTGAAATCGCAAGTTCTACTTGCATGTAAACTTGCGATTTCAAGTTGGGTTTTTAAATGTCAATTTTTTAAATGAATGATTAGATTTAAATAACAACATAAATACGTGGAATAAAATAAATGATTACAAATACATACTTTCATACGCCATTTTGATGTCACCGTTAGTAGAGAAACTTTGACAAGTTGAACTTTAATAGTAACGGGATTGTTTAAAACAAGAAAGCACATTACACAGCGAAGATTCAAGTAATACTAAAATATAAAAGGAATTTATCTCTGTTCTCTTATCTCAGTTTATACGGATGGTCAAAGGTGAAGCTAAATTATATACCTATTTGTTTAAGAAACTAGTTTGGTTATGATAATTTACTTACTTTAAACAATTTTAGTGTTATAAATTCTGATGCTTGAACCGGATTAACTGGATGGAGACAGCTGAGTAATATAATAGGAAGATATGTCATATTCAATAAAGTTCAAATGTCAATCAGCACGGCTCCTCCTACAATACTTGCAATAACGATTTTGTTATCAAATTAATTTTGTAATTTGATTTTTTTTTTTTATATAATTTAGAATTAACAATTGTAAGGATTCAATTCTATTTTAAAACACGATCGCTCGATTCTAAATCATGAATGTATTTATCGTGACAATGCATCTCATGATCTAACTCATTTATATTGATAATGGACCCGACAACACCAACTGCTTTAATTTTAATATCATTGCATTTATACCTAACATTAACTTATGAAAAAGACAGGGAATCCTTAGTTTCCTTAGTTGAGGACATTTAGGTTTTGACGCCAAATATTGAGTAGCTAAATACTCGTATAAACGACACATTAGGAGTGTCAACTAAATATGTGCCCTGTGCGCGTATATATTTAGAATTCGGCAACGCGTGACTGATGCCATGTGTATCTTAAACTACGCTACGGCACCTGCTTCCTATTATTATAAATAATATATATATAGGTATAAACATATCATAACCAATAATCACAGAGTGACGAAACTATAAAATTTACTAAACAGAAGCAAACATTTTTTCTCTCATTGTCATTATGAGAGAAGGCTCTTCCCCTGCAGTGTGGTATGCCGGCGACTTTGGTTTGCTTGTGGATTTCGAAGATTTTTATTCGATAACGCAGGGATACTCCCAGTATTGCTCTCTCCATAGACTGAAGATCTTGGTCAGGGTGGAAGGTGATGGATGCGAGCGGCACGTGACCGGCCAATGTGGAGATCCTAGGGGGAGGCTTTTGTCCAGCAGTCGGACGCCATTCGGCTGATGTGAATATGATGATTATGAAATCAATTTTGTTTACGTTACTATGTGTCAAATCTATAGAGCAAAACACATTTCCATGGCAAAAAAACTTGAGAGGTGTCAAGGGACACCCGGATGGAACGAAGTTATTATTTATTATGTACAAAAAACCTGTATACATTCAACAAAAATAATTGTCACGACACCACACTGTTCAATGCGAAATAGAAACGAAAATATCTAGCTTGCTTTCTATAAGAGAGAGAGAGAGCTCTCTCTCTCTCTCAGACAGACAGAGAAACATGCGCACGCCGCACAGCTGCAAAAAAGTGTCGTGACAACTTTTCGTAAGATTTTTTTCCGTCTAGCTCTCCTCTAGCTACCTTTCACAAAGCGCGATAAGGAACTTCGTTCCAATAGCCTGAAACTGGGTCTCATAATTTCTACGTGGATAGTGTAAATAATAATAATAATATCCTGGGACATTATTTACAAACGGCCATCTGATCCCAAACTAAGCGGAGCTTGTACTATGGAAATCAGATAACTGATATACTACAAATACTAATTTTCTTTTGTAAATACATACTTATATAGATAAATTATACCCAGACTCAGGACAAACAGACATGTTCATGCAAAAAAACGTTATAAATAAATAAATATCTTCAAATAACTAACACACTGCCATCCGATCCCAAACTAGGCAGAGTTTGTACTATGGCAACGAGATAACTGATAAACCTAAAATAAACTGTATAAATTATAGCCTGTACATGTTATTCGGATACATAAGCTATATTAGTACAAAGTTTCATCAAATACTGTTCCGCATTTTTTGCGTGAAAGAGTAGCAAACAGTATATACAACATGTAACGTAATTAACGCACACCCTCAGACACCCCAATTAGAATATTAGGTCTTTACCTATGAAATTGCCGTTCTGCAGTACTGGCCATTTCAAATCAAAATAATTTTTGTTTGGCTAAGAATTCTAATTTCAAATTAATTTTATTTTAAAAACATGGACTCTTTTTTCCAAAAGTAGTCATTTCTTTATTGATTAGTGTTACATTTTCATCGCATTTCAATCTTTTTCGTCATCATGGATACGTTAAAAATTCGAGTAATTATGGAATATGAGTACCGTCGTGGCAGCAACGCGGCACAAGCGGCACGCAACATCAACGACGTTTACGGAGCTAACACTACAAACCAACGCACCACCTGTTATTGGTTTGCTCGCTTCCGTTCTGGAAATTTCGACCTGAAAAATGAACCTCGCGGTCGTCCGAAGACTTTGGTCGACAATGACGAATTAAAGGCGGTTGTGGAAGCTGATGATACACAATCTACGGTTGAATTAGCAGCAGCTTTCGACGTTAGCGTCAAAACAATATTGGTCCATTTGCGTCAAATTGGCAAGGTAAAAAAGCTTGACAAATGGGTGCCCCACGAACTCAATGATCGCCAGCGCGAAGTACGCGTCGAGACGTGCCTTGCACTGCTCAACAGACACACAAATGAAGGAATTTTGAACCGCATTGTTACCTGCGATGAAAAATGGATTCTGTTTGATAACCGCAAGCGCTCAGCAAGTTGGTTGGATCCTGGTTCAGCACCTAAACAATGCCCTAAACGAAAACTTACCCCTAGAAAAGTGATGGTCACTGTTTGGTGGTCTAGCGCCGGTGTGATTCATCACAGCTTCTTACCAAACGGGGTGAGCATTACTGCAGATGTGTACTGTGAAGAACTGAGCACAATGATGGAGAAGCTGGCGCATCTCCAACCAGCATTGGTCAATCGCTCGTCTCCGCTGCTCCTGCACGACAACGCGCGACCTCATACTGCACAGCAGACGGTCTCCAAGTTGCAAGAACTGGGGTTGGAAGCTCTCCGTCATCCGCCCTACTCACCAGACCTTGCGCCTACAGACTACTACTTTTTCCAGAATTTGGATAACTTCTTGGCGGGAAAAAAATTCAATACCCGAGAGGCAGTACAAAATGCCTTTGAAGAATTTGTTGCCTCCCGTCCAGCTGATTTCTTTAAGAAGGGCATCAATAAACTGCCACTGCGATGGCAAAGATGCATTGATTGCATGGGTGATTACTTCGATTAATACAAATAAAAAAATTCATGAAAAAAATTCGTTTAAATTTTTTCATACAAAACGGCAATTTCATAGGTAAAGACCTATTATTATATTGTAATCATAATACATACACTGAATTTTTTATTTGACATGTATATGCATTGTTATTTACTAAATTAGTTTCTTGGAATAAAGCTTATTTTTCTTTATTTTGTATTGAATGATGGGATTTGTATGAATACAAATAGAACTGCGATTTAAAAGTCTTATTACTTTGACTTACGGTCCATTTCAATTTGTTTTGACTATACAGGGTTAATATGACAATAAATTCCGTAGTTTTAATTATTTTGGAATAAGTAATTACCTATATTAAAAATGACATACATCGATTCAGTAAACGATTCTGAACAAACTATTTTCAGGGTGTGCGTTAATTAAGTAACATTTTGTATAAGTAGACAAGGAACAAACAATATAATCCATACATCCATACTTACAAACATTTGCATTTATAATATTATTAGAATAAATTACACCCAGATCCAGAACAAATAATCGTGCTAATTACAGAAAGATTTGCCCTGAGTGGGGATCGAACCCATGATCAAAAGGGTTTTTTTTAAAAGAATGCCCGCACTAGGGATATTAATCCCTGTGTCGCCGGCTACAAACATATAATGGACGGACACAAAGAACATCCAGGCTCAGAATAACTATTTATGGGTCACACAATTAGTTATCCTGCGCGGGATTCGAACCCAGGACACGATGTAGCAAGCCTACTGCATTAACCGCTGCCTAATAATAATAATAATTAATAATAATAATAATAATAATAATAATAATGTCGGAGGTGCCGTACTACAGATACGTTCCAGAGACAATACTGGAGAATGGCCGTGTCACATTGTACTGGGACAGATCCATCATCACAGATAGGACTATTGTTGCCAATAAGCCTGATATTGTGATGGTGGATCGCCAAGAGCGCCGGGCAGTGATCGTCGATGTTGCTGTCCCACATGATGACAACCTTGTGAAAGCTGAAAAAGACAAGGAAATTAAATACCTTGACCTAGCACGCGAGGTTGTTGACATGTGGGACGTCGAATCGGCGATCATTGTACCGATTGTCGTTTCTGCCCATGGTTTGATTGCCAAGAGCCTCGACCGTCACCTTAAGAGGCTCGCGTTAGGCAGTTGGGTCAAGGGTCAGGTTCAGAAGGCAGTTATTTTAGAGACGGCGCGTATTGTGAGGAGGTTCCTCTCTCTGGAGCCTTGACCATCGGTAGCATGGACCCTGCTCCCGTTGCCGATTGGAGGTCTATTTTTTATATTTATAAATATATTTTTTTTTTAACAATATATTTGTAAATGTGTAAAATAAGAATGAAATGGAATAAAAGACATAATAATAAAATCATTTTATTTTTCTCTCACAACAATTAGGTCTAGGTCCAGTAGGTCTTACAATTAGATAACCTTAAAAAAATTTCACCTATGTGAGAGACTGGTGCCTGATGTAGGTTTCCAAACGAAAACCTGTGTTACAGGTCACCAGTGCCCCCACCCTCTGTTAAAAATAAATAGGTACAACTTTAATTTTACCAGACATTGAGTGAAAAAATTAAATAATAATAAACATAAAATAAAGAAATTTAAGCAGAAGCAATGTGAATGTTGTGTATAATGTGTGAAGATTGTAGATAAATGGATGATTATGTATCATCGTCATGAATGTGTAACAAATGCGAGTGTGATGCGATGGGATGGTTGAATATTAATGGAATTGACATATTTTTTTTTTATGAGAGGATCGATAGGAGATTCTCAGTTGCTTCATAGTTAAGCGTTTTGAGATATCTTTTTAAAGTTGTGATACAATAAGATTTTGGTTTAGGGTATATATTAAGCGTTTTGTTTAATTTATTATATAAATAATTACCAAGAAAGGAGAAAAATTTTTGGGAGAATGACGTTCGGCATAAAATGTCTGGGCACACCTTGGCTCTACGTTGTTGCAGCAGATTTGCGTCAAATTGTAGTTCGCAATGTTTTCTAATAATAGTACGCAGAATGAAGGTCTGGCGGACCGTGAGAATGTCCCACTCTCTATAAAGATCTGCAGTCGGGTATCTGAAGGGGAGACCTGCACTAACTTTGAGTATTGCTCGCTGTGCCCTCTCAACTTCAATCATGAAAGTTTTGGCAGCACCTCCCCATGAAGTGATGCAATACTCTACTAAGGAATGGCATAAAGCATAGTATACCATCTTAGTAATCCTGCGGTCGGTGGAATGTCTTAGTGTTTTAAATATGTATATGAGTTTACGCAATCTGGGTACAAGGGTCTGTATGTGTGGTTGGAAGGATAGGTGTTGATCAATGATTATGCCAAGATATTTAATATTATCAGTCCTCTCAAGAATAGGGCAAGTACACTTCTCTATAGCATAATCACACGTATGTGCCGTAATAGTAAGAGAAGGCGGTGGCAGCAGGTCGGATCTGATCCCAAAGGCCATGTATTTGGTTTTGGAAACATTGAGCGTTAAGATATTACTTTGCAACCAATCACTAACTTGGTTAAGGCCCGTTTGTGCAAACTCAAAAACATCGTCCCAAGTGTCACCACTGAAAAACAGGGCGGTATCATCAGCAAAAGTTATGATTTTCCCTTGATGCAGAGGAAGTCGGCAGAGGTCGTTGATATACGCCAAGAAAAGAGTTGGACCCATTATACTCCCTTGAGGTACGCCATACTTAACAGTCAACTCGTCACTTACAGTATTGTTGATCCGAACTCTTTGTTTTCTACCAGTTAGGTAATCTTCCATCAACTTAAGAGGTATACCCCTGATACCCAGTGCATTCAGCTTTTTTATAAGGTGCGGAATAGAGACTGTGTCGAATGCTTTCGCAAGGTCCAGGAACACTGTTATGCACTTTTTTCTGTCATCCAGATTGGAGACGATAGAATTCACCAACTCATGAACCGCGTCATTGGTATTCTTGCCAGTACGAAATCCAAATTGTGCGGGAGACAAAAGTGCTTGTGTCTCTAAGAATTTGGTGAGACGCTGATTCAACAGTCGCTCCAAGACCTTGGAAAGAGCTGGTAGAATAGAGATTGGTCGGTAGTTATTGACACAGTCTTTTCCGCCGCTCTTATAAATGGGTTTTATGACAGCCGTTTTAAAAGCCATTGGAAAGACTCCTGTTGAAATAGCCAGGTTGCATATATGTGTAATTGAAGGGGTAAGAACCGTCGCATATCTTTTAATCATTTTACAACTAATCTGATCGTTTCCCATAGCACAGTTATCTTTTAGGCCTTTTATAAGGGAAAATATTTCTACCTCATCCACGGGAAAAATGGCAAATGAATTAAGTGGAATAGTCGAGGGGTAAACATTGGACTGAGAAGATGTTGGTATTTGTTTTGACACAGTTATATCTTTGGCCAAGTTGGCTCCTACGTTTGCAAAGAACCGATTAACTTCGTTTATATCAGATTGAGGGTTGGTGGACGTCAGAAGAGACGATGAATAGTCTGATTTATTATTCGATCCGCAAATGTTCTTAATAACGTCCCAAAGCTGTTTTTTATTACCCTTAGCTTTTTCAATTTCTTGATGTTCATATCTTCTTTTAGCTTTTTTAATCTGCGAGTTACAAAAATTTCTATAACGTGTGTATGTGGTCTTAATTATTTCATCACTTGAATTCCGTTTTAGTTTTTTATACAAACTGTCACGATTTCTCATACATCGAAGTAACCCTACTGTGATCCACGGTTTCATAATTAACTTTTTTTTGGTCGTTTTAAGCACTTGTGAGTTTTCTTTAATGGCAGTAGCTAGGTATTTCACCAATAGATCAGTGCATATGTTTGCGTCTAAACAGTCAAGGATTGGCTGGAAGTCCATGCTTTGTACATCTAAATCTAAATTTACAAAATTAACTTTGCAATATGTTTTATTGAGGTAGCTCATTCGTGGTTTTAGTCTACAACTTAAACCCACACATTCGTGATCAGTGGTGGATGATTCAAACACAAAACATATAGCATCCATTTTAGTTTTAAGAACCATGTGATCCAAACACGTTAATCCTTGACGTGTTGGCAAAGTATGGCCAGGAAGCATGCCGTGGCTGGCTAAGATGTTAAGATAATTAAACGAGCGTGGATCAGAACTGTTCGGTACTATATCTATGTTGATATCTCCACAAAGGAAGATGTTTTTAAATGTTTTCAGGTTTGATAGAAGCAGATCTATAGAGTCTAAGAACTTAGTGGGGTTATGCTGACTAGGAGGGCGATAAATTCCAATGATACAAGTGTCGCGCCCCAATTTTAGAACAAGACAGTTAGCATCTGTGACTGTATGTTCTTCGCAGATCACATTTAAGTGCTGATTGTAATAGATAACAACTCCTTCATTCTGAGATCTATTTAAAGTTGTGGCTGCATGGTTGTAGTTATAGAGTGTGGGTATGGTTTTTGCAGATGGGAGCCAGCATTCGGTAAGGACTAAAATGTCCCAAGCTATTTCAGATCTTTGAAGAAAGGTAGAAAAGTTACATAAATTACGGTTAATGCTACGAATATTTTGGGACAAAATGTTGAGACTATGACTATTTTTGAATATTTTATTTTTTGCACTCTCTATGTCACATGAGATGGTTCTAGCTACTTGTATATAATTGTAATAATAATATCCTGGGACATTATTCACACACGGCCATCTGATCCCAAACTAAGCAGAGCTTGTACTATGGAAACCAGATAACTGATATATTACATATACTATTTTTCTTTTGTAAATACATACTTATATAGATAATTTACATCCAGACTCAGGACAAACAGACATGTTCATGCACACAAATATTTGTCCCGGGTGGGATTCGAACCCACGACCTGCGGCGTGAAAGGCAGCGTATCTACCAACCACGCCAATAGGCCCGTCATCGAATCAGTTTAACGTTGATTGATACATGCTCATCCTTTAATGGTGATACGTGATCCTCGTTTAATTTTCGACCATGGGGGCCAACATCTATGGTGACTAGCTATCTACGCAGGATATACATATTATAATGCACTTGTGTGTGCGCTAACATAGGTGTACTCTCTGTTAAAAACTGATAGGATGGCTGTCTGCCATGACCGGGAAGAGATCAAACGCAGTACCCATAGCTTTACGTGCTCTCCGAATCATGGGCGTGCAACATCGCCAACTTTTAGACTCCGGGTTGTTATTGGGCGTTTTTTCTTGCCAGAATAACCTCAGTATCACTTTTTGGTCCGACCCTGCATTTCAACCTAGACCCTTTTTAAACTGCGGTTGAACCCACAAATGCCACTTCATAACTCGCATCCTACTAATCTTAAAAAGTTTGTAAGTACGGATGGATGTTTGTTACTCTTTCACGTTAAAACTACTGAATGTATTTTAATGAAACTTTACAATAATATAACTTATACATAAGAATAAGAAATAGGCAACAATTTATAAAGATATTGTATGAATTGTCCAATATATGACGATAAGTGTCAAGTAAGTAGAAAAAAATCTACCATCTGCGAGCTATTATTCCAGCGTGCACTGCCAAAACCGCTAGAGGTACACATCCTACTAATATTATAAATGCGAAAGTCTGTGAGTGTAGATGTATGTTTGTTACTTTTTTACGCCAAAACTACTTTAACGCGGGTGAAACCACGGGACATAGCCAGAAGGTTCATAAAATAAATACAAATCTCACCATTTTGCACTTGGGTATGTACCTCAATAAATTGAATTTATAATTGTTTTGCTTCGTCACCACGTTATGAAATTCTTAAAAGAAGCTTTTGAATCAAGTTGTTCAATAGAAATTTCAATAGAAATCTGATACTTGTTAACAAATCATTAATTACATTCGACGTTCGCGATTTCCATTCAACGTATTATAAACTCACTTAAAGGTGAGTATAAAATTTTTAATATCCTACTTTTATTCTTATGGTTATTTCTTAAATATCTGCTTCAGATATCCAATTAATTTTCTCTAATGCTCTATGGGGAGCGCTTGGGTATTATAAATTGACATACTTAATTTACTATATGATATACTTTATTTAATTGATTCGCTCAAAGAGTAGCCCGACAGGGGAAGTACCTCCACCATACAGAATACATCCCTTAATAATAACTTAATGTTGTGTTTCTGCGTGTGAGTAAGGTCGCCAGAGCTCATCGGGGTGGGAGGAAGGGTCAGCAACACTAGTTTTCCGACTCTTTTAAGGCCAGCAACGTACCCGCGACCCCTCTGGTGTTGCGAGTGTACATTGGCGGCGGTGATCACTTACCATTAGGTGACCCACTTGCTCGTGTGTCGCTCAAAAGAGCGACCATTCTTTTTTATATAAAAATAAGAAAAAAATGGATATCATACTTATACGAAATGTCAATTTTCTACTTTTTGATTAAAATTACTTCTTCAACTTTGATTACATTATTACATTTCGTATAATAAGATCAATAGAATGAATAATAATAATATAATAATAATTATAAGTCATTTATTCTCTCTCACAAAGTACACACAGGTTTACAATTATAATACCATCATAGCATATGAAAAAACTTTGTGAGAGACTGGTGCTTGATGAAGGTTTGATACCTGTATTACAAGTCACCAGTGCCCTCCCGCGGCTATTACATAACTATGATATGATAAGAGGAGGCATGCTATAGTGCATTTGAACAACGGATGGTACAATATACATATAAGTATATATAATAATAATAATAATATGCCCTGACCACCGACGGCCTAGGGTGTCAAACCTCGCCGCTGGAGGACCTCTATTTTTTTCATATTTATTTATACACTGGTCATCAGAAAAATCGGCCCACCTGCGTTATCTCCGTAAATCACGTTTTTCTTAAGCAAAACCAAACAAAATGTTTCAGTACTGAAATGGTTTTATTTAACTTGTTTAATTACACTGATTTAATCACAAATTACACATCAAAATGACTTTTTGACAATATTTTTTGATAAAAAATTCAAAGTCATAACTTTTCGCAATGTTTTTATTAATTTTAAATATGCCCTAGTTTTTTTGTATTAATTTTTTTGTACACAATTATTGCGATTTAATATTGCGTATTTCCTCCTCTTGCTCGAATGACGGCCTGCATTCGCCGTTTTAATGACCTTATCAAAATTTTGATGGTCTCTTGAGGGATTCAATTCCATTCTTCCCTAATTGCGATTTCCAGGTCTTCTAATGTTGTAGGTACTGGATTACGGGCTCTAACCTTTTGTTTTAGAGTGTCCCACATGTGCTCTATAGGGTTTAGAACAGGACTTCTTGCTGGCCACGACATAACACGAATGCCGACTTCTTCAAGGTAATCAGTCGTACTGCGCGCTACGTGTGGTCGTGCATTATCATGCATTAATTCGAAATTGTCTCCAATATAGCCAGCATATGCCAACACATGGTCTTCTAGGATCTCTGTGATGTAACGTGCAGCAGTTAAAGCACCTCTTCGTATAAAAACTAACTCTGTGCGTCCAGTCAAAGATATCCCAGCCCAAAACATTACAGAGCCCCCACCATA
Organism: Pseudoips prasinana; assembly: GCA_951640165.1. Taxonomy (NCBI): domain Eukaryota; kingdom Metazoa; phylum Arthropoda; class Insecta; order Lepidoptera; family Nolidae; genus Pseudoips; species Pseudoips prasinana. The sequence continues at coordinate 17,478,329 of OX621239.1, forward strand.
ACTTACAGTTTCTCTTATACAGCACTGGGTATAACGTTCACCTGGGCGTCGCATGACATTACGACGTCCATCAGAACCATATAAAGTCATTCGACTTTCAACACAAAAAAGAACTGACTCCCATTGCCCTATAGTCCAGTTGAAGTGATCACAGGCAAATTGTAGTCTGGCTTGACGATGAGCTGTGGTCAATTGTGGTCCCGTTGCTGGCTTGTGTGGTTTTAAATTCTGCTCACGAAGTCTCCTTCTTACTGTACTGTCACTTATAGCCACACCCCGTACTTCACGTAAGCGTCGCTGAAGATCAACACCAGACAGATGTCGATTTCGAAGGGCTGATACCACTATAAAGCGATCATCTCTTTGATTTGTCACCCTATGTCTTCCGGATCCAGATCTTCTTCGATATTGCCCAGTCTCCAGAAACCTTTGGTAAACTCGCCGCACTGCAGAACGGCTCAGATTTAGCCTCCTGGCCACGACACGTTGACTTAAGCCTAGTTGCAGCAAAGTCACAACTTGGGCCGCCTCAGCTTCAGTAGTGTCCATTATTTTTATAAAAAGTAATCAAAACTACAGCCTCAGTAAACCAACTCAACGTTATTAACAAGAAATCCCTACAAAAGTCAGCTTCGAACTGAAAGAACTGATCAAATTTGTTCAGACGTAAAACCATTCAATCAGCACTCAACAGTATTTCTACAAAAAAATTGTTAAGTACCTTCAAGAGCAACAAGATTTACGACAAACAAGATGTCAAACATCATATTCGACCCTTAAAACAAAAAACAAACCTGTGAAACTGCTTATCTGTGACAAAATCGATAAATATTAAACAAAAAGTGGGTGGGTCGATTTTTTTGATGACCAGTGTATATTATTGTTTTGTTTCAATTTTATAGATATAAATATGTTAAAAATAAGAAATATATAAATAAATAATTTGGAATAATAACATCTAGGGACACAGTCACACAGATCATCCTAGCCCCAAACTAAGCAAGGCTTGTACTATGGGTACCAGGCGACGATATACATACTTATATAGATAGATAAATACTTAAATACCTAGAAAACATCCATGACTCAGAAACAAATATTCGTGTTCATCACACAAATATTTGCACTTACCGGGATTTGAACCCAGGACCACCAGCTTCGTAGGCAGGAGCACTACCAACTAGGCTACGGTGACTATAGGCTATGTATATTGCAACACGCATTCTTATCGCTGAGAGCAATCTCTACCAACAACTGTTTCACAGAAATAATCAAAAAGCCGATAATGGAATGGAACATATTCAATATCCCTCAAACCATTGGGCTGGATAAGTATTTTTTATACTATTAAGTGGGAAAACAAACACACCCACTCACATATTATAGAGACACTGCCACGCGACCCACACACGTTACTCACGTCCCGGATCACAACGTTAACAGTATAATAGAACCATACAGTTAATGTATAAGTTTTACCTTGATTGAATTCTGTACCTATAATAAAAATGACAGTCTTTCTAGTATTTTACTTATTATTTTCTCTATCTACACAACTATACTATAATTACGCCATTTGACATAATATTACTCATATAGAGTAATACTTATGTTTGACGGGCTAGTTGGCATGATTGGTAAATATTTGCCTCTCACGTTGCAGGTTGTGGGTTCTATTCCCACCCAGGGCAGATATTGTGTACATGAACTTGTCTTTTTGTTCTGAGCGTTGGTGTACTTTGGTGTGTAATACAAGCTCTGATTAGTTTGGAATCAGATAACCGTGTGTGAATAATGGCCCAGGATATTACGTAAAGGTAGCAAATAGTAGGAACCGTAATATTCCTAATTTTATATAATTAATACTGTTTTTATATCCATAACTTAATCAGCATTTGTCATGCCTGGGACTTCATATAAAATTAATTATACAAAAGAGCTTTTTGAAACCTTAGAATTATTTTTTGCCCTAAATAATATATTATAATATAATAAACTTTATTTTCTTAGAATAGTTGCTGTAGTTCAATACAAATAGCATATTAAGGTAACAAACACATAAAAATACTACACTTAAATGCGTGTTGCAATATACATAGCCTATAGTCACAGTAGCCTAGTTGGTAGTGCTCCTGCCTACGAAGCTGGTGGTCCTGGGTGCGAATCCCGGTAAGTGCAAATATTTGTGTGAGGAACACGAATATTTGTTTCTGAGTCTTGGATGTTTTATAGGTATTTAAGTATTTATCTATCTATATAAGTATGTATATCGTCGCCTGGTACCCATAGTACAAGCCTTGCTTAGTTTGGGGCTAGGATGATCTGTGTGACTGTGTCCCTAGATATTATTATTCCAAATTATTTATTTATATATTTATTATTTTTAACATATTTATATCTATAAAATTGAAACAAAACAATAATATATAAATAAATATGAAACTAAATTAGAAGGATACTTTTTTCAAGAAGTATTTTTAGTAACTTAAGAAATATTTTTTTAGACAAAAGCAATATTTTTGAAGTATGTCTTCAAGGTATTTAATTTCCATATTGTTTTGAAGCTTTCCAAGACGCCGTGTCTCAGCAATTATTCAGTTGTGATTCTGACCTTGACAACAAAGGTACTGTATTTGCTCAGTCTTGTTTGGAAATAATAACATTTACAATTCAGATAGCGGTCCGGGCCGCCATTTCATTACAAATCTTCGCGGGAACGAAATGTCTAACATGAAAGCGAGTTTTAGTGATGTGTTCCGTAGGGTTGTGGTATATTTTCCATTTAAGTTTTGAAACAAATATAATTGGACCACAGAATAGAATTGATGCCTTGAAATGAGACGGAAATGGGTCTTACGTAACTTTCGCACCCTACGTAGATTATTACTATAATTTAACACAGGTACTCGTATATATTATAAACGGTCTACACGTTCCGTACTAACCGGCTTCAAAGGTGGTTATGAAGTCGATGGAGTATTTTTTCGTTTTTTTAGGGTTGCGTACCCAAACGGTAAAACGGGACCCTATTACTAAGACTTCGCTGTCTGTATGTCTGTCTGTTTGTCACCAGGCTGAAATTTTGACAGATGTGTGTATTTCTGTTGCCGCTCTAACAATTACAACTAAAAAACAAAATAAAATAAATATTTAAGCGGGCTCCCATACAACAAACGTGAATTTTTTGCTTGTTTTTATAGATAATGATACGGGACCCTTCATACGCGAGTCCGACTCGCACTTGGCCAGTTTTTTTATACAACTCGTTGGCAAACAGGAATACGGCCCACCTGATGTTAAATGATCACCGTAGCCTAAGAACGCTTGCAACGCCAGGCGCATCATTAGCGCGTTACCGACCCTTTAGAAACCTTATAACTCCTTTTTTGATGCTGTAGTATCTTGGGAAAAAGGTAACACGGAGATCATTGCTATTAGTAATACACGACATTTCGTCGTTTATTAACCTTTTTTTAAAATTTTATGGATGGAAATGTAGTCCCATATACATTTTGTTCAAATCTATTGTCATAAAAAGACGTTGAACTTTTTGAAAACAATATTTGTTAACAAAAAAGTCATATGTCAAAGTGTCTATAATAGTTATTTGTGGAAATAGTATTATTTCCACAATATATTTCTACTGTAGGTAATTAATTAAATAAATTACTGTAGAAATAAGGTTAGTTAAAAATTATCAAAATAAACTTAAAATGTAACTAAATAACTATAAATTTCTATCTAACTATAAATTCAGCTACAAATAAAAAAAATGTGCAGAAGAAACAACTACCAAAAAAAAAACAACGACAAAGACTTCTGTCTTATTGGCACACTCATTTCTCATATCCTTTTTCATACTTTCTCTTGACAATAACGAACACATAATATAAAGATTTATCCAATTTGGTGCAGTCGTTTGGAAGTTATGAGCGTGCAAACATTTCCGGGATTCTGTTTTATTTACATATTATGTGGGGTGACCTTATACTTTATGATGGATTAAGTATACTCGCCAAGATTACAACGCCCTTCGGGTTCAATACAACAATGGTTTCAGAGTGTTGCTGGGACTACCAAGGCACTGTAGTGCATCGCAAATGTTTGCAGATACCTATACGGATGGTTTCCATGCGATTATCCGCAAGAGAGTGGCGTCAATACTGCACCGGACGCGTGGTAGTCACAACACCATTCTGAGAACCATTTCAGAGCAGTTTGACAACCCCATATTAAGCCACTGGGTGGGCAAAATCGTAGGGGTTGGCTAATTAATTAAATTTATTTTTATACTAACATAGCTTTAAGATTAATTTACTAACAATACTATGGATGCAATTATCTGAAATAAATGTTTTATTATTATTATTATATTATTATATACTAGTAGAATTTCATATGAATCTCTATAACTCTAAAAAGTGAAAGTTCTATAAAATCCTAGTGAGGCTCTTAGCGCAACGCAACGGGCCTGTTATAATAAAAAGTCGTATGAATCCATTTTCAACGAATGAGATTGCGTTTTCCGAAATGAAAATTTGTTATAATGGTTTTTTTCGACGGATGCCGAGTTGAGTTTTTTGCAGCAAACAATTTGTATATTGGGTTAAAATTGGGGCTGGAGCTTAATATGTCACCAGAAAAAAAATCAAGTAATTCATAGAGGTGTTATGACATTGAAAATTGCGATCCACACGTACATATTGAGTTTAATTTAATTAATATGACATTGCTAACAGCTTTCCATCAATATTATTACTATAGCGTAGCGTTCTGCTGTGTGGTGATGGCATAGAACATCATCATCCCATCTCATCTCGTGGGGGGCGTAGAAATTGTTCGAGGCAATACCTGCTAGAGAACGAGCAGCAGCGTTTTTCTGTGATCTATAACCATCATACTCAACTGTGATCGCCGACCCGTCTGCCAAGCGTGGCGATTATGCCATATCCCTCCATTATTTTGTACAGCAGTGGACGTACTTTGGCTGATGTATAGTAGTATATTAGTTTTACCAATCATTTTAATAATACAAATCTGTTTATATGATTTAGATGTGTTGACCGCAGGTTCGAATCTCGGCTAAGCGTTTTCGGTCAAGAAAATGTTTATGTAGATAGTATAACTCGTCAGAATGTGGGCAATACCCGTACATGCGTTTCCTCAATATAATTAACACTCAGATAAGATGTAGTAAATCTAATAATAAGTTGATCTAATTAATTAACGTACCTAGAATTAAATAGTTACATACATACATAGACTCACGCCTGTTTCCCAGAGGGGTAGGCAGAGACAAAGGATTTCCATTTGTCACGATCTTTGCACACCTCGTCGAACATTCTCTGACCAAATCGGAGACGTTCTCAAGAAAGGGCAGGTCAGAAGTACACTAAACCGGCGAGCATGTATTAAGAATATAATGACAGTAATCGAGGCAAAAGACGTGTGCAATTAAATATATAGTATTGTTCATTTGTAATACTATTCATGTTCCGACTATATCCTCAACATCATGTCAGCTGAATGACGTCCACTGCTGAATAAAGGCAAAAGACATCAGTCTTTAAGCCATGTCAGAGGCCTGCTGGGCAGCTTAAACAACTCTGACCCTAGGGTAACCACAGCCCTTACGATAAGTAAGTAACAATAATCCTTGACGCGGTTATCTGCACCCAATTTTGACTTTTGTACCATGAAAATAAAATGTTGTCCACAGTCTATTATGGTGTTCTCAATAAATGGGATTGGATGTTGAGAAAATCCTGTGAAAGGAAACTCAACTCTAATCAGAAGGAGTACCCAGCAAAAACAAGTATCAAAATTAAATACATATAGCTTTGCAGAGTATTCCTATACTATAAAACTAGCAAACAAACCTTGTAGTCTGTACTTTCCAATCAGAGTGAACACCCCAGAGAATTACTACTTACTTTCTGCAATTTTCCAGATAAAACTATACATACGAATTGAAGGGGAATCGTAAAGTGCCAAACGTCTGTAACGACGTGCTGAGACATGACAATGAAATGGAATTGCCAGTATTGCCGCATATGGATATCCACTAAAAAGGGATAAGATTGCCAAACGTGACTCAATAGCGTTGCGACATAGGAAAAATAACAAAGAGATATATTAAAAAAAGAATTGTTGTGTTCTATTTTCGAATATTGTGACACTTGAAAGAATGAGCGCTCGACTCGAGCCTTGGAAACATTCAAGTTCAAATGAAGAACCATTCACTCTCAAGTGTAATAAATCCTCTGATCTATATGGGAGCAATCGATGTTAACTACTTTTTCGCCAAATTGTGTAGTGTTATTGCTTGGGCATGCAGCTATATATAAATTAATATATTATATGATATCTGTGTTTCTAAAAAACCTTTATAGTTACATTATGTTGGTATGTTAGTGCACACGTAAGAATATATCTTACTTCCATAGCTAAAAAGATTAAATTAATTTTGTATCCTAATTTGCGAGATATTATTCAAGAGGTGTATAAATGAAACTGGTTGATAAGAAACCAAGTTAAAGTAAAGTCCAGAAAACGTTTTCGTCCACCTGTTAATAATGACCGACGATCTCGGGGCCCTATCAGCAAAGTACAAACGCCAGCACATCCACCTACCCCAATCTGTCAAATTTCTTTTATAGACTTTCAACTTTATCACGTAAGCATAAAGTTCACTTTCTATAGGGGAAATTTGACAGATTGGGGTAGGTTGATGTGGTGGCGTCTGTACAATAAATCCCAATAATAACATAACCGTTAGAAAACACCCGACTTCAACTTACATATTACAGCTGATACTCTTACACTGCTAGACTGATATTAAGCAAACATAGCTTAAAACCACCGCAAGGAAACTTACTTTCAAATGAAAAAAAACAACATCGAAATCAGTTCATCCGTTTGAGAGCTACGATGCCACAGGCGGATTCACACACAGATAGACAGACATCGACGTTAAACGTTTAACATAATTTTTGCGTCGGGGGTTAAAAGTACAGACAAAACAAAAGTAAACAAAACGTATGCCCGGACTATTTTTCTAAATTTCTTCTTCATATCGGCTAGTAAAAACTGCACCCTAGTCCATGATCTGTGGCCCGTGTTTTTCCTGCTAACGTACACCATCTCTTAATTAAAACTTACCCCAGCGCGCCCGCGGCACCCTTCGTCGTGATTGCCCCATAAGGGTACCCTTAGGCGTGTCGTCTACCCTACTACTACAGTATAACTACTGGTTGAGAGCTATCTGTCCTTTCCTCTTGTTCGGTCTCTCAATATAGTAGATGTTATTAAAATAAACTTCATAATCATTGCCCTATCGGTTGCCTGGAAGAGATCGCTTTTAGCGATATGACCGCCAATTGCATTAAAATAAGCACATTTCCTTGTTTGTAACCATTGTTTTCTTTTACTTACTTTTGCAATTAGAGAGTGATTGCCCGTGTTGCAGGCGTCCATAGGCTACGGACACTGCATACTTACAGGCAAGCTGTAAAACTGCTTGGTATTGGCCAACATTTGCTGTGTGCTGACGGCATAGAATATCATCACGTGAATATCTCACCCCGTGGGGGGCGTAGACATCGTCCGAGAGAATACCTACCAGAGAACGGGCAGCAGCGTTTTTCTGTGAATCCATCAAAATGCAATCGCTAACCCATCTGCCGTGGCGATTAAAGCATATCCCCCCACTCTTTGGGGAGGCTTTTGTCCAGCTGTTGACGTACTTTAGCTAACATACTAAGCCACCTAAGCCGAGCATAGCCCTCTCCATTGCTCTTTGGGTGACCTTGAGCCTTCTAATAAGGCCCATAGTGAGCGACCACGTCTCCATTCCGTAAGTCATCACTGGCAACACACACTGGTTGAAGACTTTCGACTTGAGACACTGCGGTATTTTGAACGAGAAGATGTTACGTAGCTTCCCGAACGCTGCCCAGCCCAGTTGGATTCTACGATTGACCTCCTACTCGACGTTGGACCTACCTAGTTGGATGGTCTGTTCTAGGTAAATATAGTTCTCTACAACTTCGAGTCCAGAGTCGCCCACTTTCAATTGAGTGGGTGCAATATTAACGTTTGAGATTGATCCAAGATGATTGATCCTACATGAGAGGCTTGTAACTAACCAGGTGAACCAATATAGTTTATAACCAAGATTATAACCGCTAAGTTTGTTGACTTTTCTCAGCGCACTGTAAATAATTATTTTAATATATTCCACCCTCGCACGTAAAAAACACAGAGCCTTTCCACTGATGTTGCTGTTATTATTGTTTTCCTTGAAGTATGCAAATGGTTAGCTATTTGCAAGAGAATGGCTTTAAGTGAATTAACGCTTGAGCAGCTATATGAAAAATAATGAACAAGAAGTACTAAAATCATTTAGGGGTGTTCTGAATATGAATACAAAATCAAACGAATTGAAGAGGAAAAAATTTGTATCTATCTATCTCTGTCGAGTCCCAATGGCTGGATCTAGAATAGAAGAACCCAATGATCATCATCGTCATATCAGCCGAAAGACGTTCTCTGCAGGACAAGAGCCTTCCTCAAAGATCTCCACAACTGCCGGACTTGCGCTATCAGCATCCATCGGTTTCCAGGGACCCTCACAAAATCATCGGTCCATCTTGAAGGAGGCAGGCCCTGTTTGTGGTCGCCACTCAAGAACCTTTTTGCCCCAACGGTCGTCAATTCTACGAGCTTTGTGCTCGCTCACTGCCACTTCAGGTACTATGTCGGTGACTTATATTCGATCTCGCAGGAAAATTCTGAGCATAGCCCTCTCCATTGCTCTTTGGGTGACCTTGAGCCATCTTATGAGGCCCATAGTAAGCGACCAAGTTTCTGTTCCGTAAGTCAACACTAGCAACATACACTGGTCGAAGACGTTAGACACTGCGGTTATCTCAGAATATCTGAACTGCTATAGCCACATTACAATTAGTGCAGTGCCATAAAGTTATAGAAATATTTTTTTTATAATGAAATCAAAGTATTAGTCCACTGACAATTTGTAGTTACGTACACTAAGATTGGTAGTCTATTATATAGTGTGTGGTATTGGTAGATTCTCTGGTAATATATTTAATAATCCTCAATGGACGTAACTAAGGAGTGTCAGTGGACTAGTACTTTGATTTTATTATAAAAATTACTCATTAATACACTAGATTCTATTTTAACTACCTAATAAAACACAAATATATCTGCATAAAAAAATAAAGTAACTGATTAGCTGCTATATATTTATAAATAGTTAGAGCAACTTAGGTGGATCAGCTAGAACAGAGACTAAATAGAGCTGCAAACCAGTTATCCAACACCAAGATCTGACAAAAATACAAAGTTTTTAATTTTTCACTATCAGGTCGATCACAATAATATGATGGTAGAAGAGTGTAGTAGTGACTATGCGACGATCAAGAACGCCTGCACATATTACATCTGCGAGTACACCACAGCTGCAATTAGTGTAGGCGTTTTCTTATACTTTTGCTAGTTCCAAATTGCATGTAAGGACCCGTATGGCCTAAGTTTCGAAATTATTTATACTCAATATTGAAATGTAAGTAAATTATGCATCTACCCTCTGATCTTAATATTCCCTATGTCAGAGGGATAGGATAACATTTGTAAGAGAAATAGTGCGGTTCACAAGTGCGAGGCGCTATCATATTTCCGGTGTCTGGGGCGTCTAACGAGGGAACTGACATATGGATGGAATAGGCTCCATTCGCAGTTTTTGTTGTTTTTAATATAAACTGATCGGAAAGGAAAGCAGTTCCCTCAGCTAATTTACTGAACTCGTAATGAAGCCAGTGGTGACGACTGGGAATAAACGTTGAAAAAACAAGGACATTTAAATCTGGCACCTAGGCCAAATTTGACTAATTGATTGTATAGCAAATAGGTATATTTGATATGTATCTCGCTTTAAAAATATTTGATTGAAGGCGGAAACGGGCAGTATTGTTCAAACAGCTACTGTTTGAACATGGCCACTATGGAATATTGTTGCAGTTGTAAATAGGTTACCAGTCAATACTGCCTGCTTTTGCCTTCAAACAAATATTTTTTTATTTTTTTTATTCAATTATTTAACAAACATGATTCACTCCATAGGATGAGAGTAATACATGCCCCAGCTTCTTGGATTCATTACCAAATATAAAGAAATTATGTCTCTAAGGGCTCAAAGAATATTAAAAAAACTGCAACATCGACAACTGGGATATTATTATAAAAAAAGCTACGTAACAGAAGCTTTCGCCTGTGTCGAGATGAAAAGAGACGCCACATATATAATTCTATTAATATCGTCAAAACAACATAAGCATCGCAAGTTTTATAAAAACCAGGGTTAGTCAAATCTTCTAACGAAAACATAGCAAACTTGTATATTAACGCTCTTAATGATAATTTTTCAAGACTACCTCATTGGTGACATCAAATCTTCTACTTTTGAACAACGCCTAAATATATCTAAGCCATTATGTTTTTCATTTTCTTTGACAGCAATCACTGAGAATAAAATAAAAAAGTTATAAAATCTATCTCCACTACAGCGGCAGGTAATGATGGATTCCAACCACAAATGATCACTAGCATTGCGGAAGAACTTGCTCTTATATACTTTATTAACCCATATAATAAACGTTTCCCTCGAGTGAAGTTTCTTCCTTTCCGCTTGGATAAAAAGGTCAAGCTCAAGCTTCCTAAAACCAAAGCTGAACAAAGAATCACTCCTTATGTCAGTAATTTAGAATGGCCAAGTTCAAGATGTCCCTAAGTCCACTTAGGGATTTTATGCACTAGTAACACAGCTGTTAAAGCAGGTCATTGCCTATGGTTTTATCTATTTAAGACGTTTGTAAGTTGTCCCTAAGATGGTTTTTTTTATTCACTTATTAGCCTAAGTCCAGTAATTCCAGTTCAAAAAATCCCTAAGTGTCAAAAGTCCCTTAGTCCATGACTTTTTATTGGAATGTCACTAAGTTGACAGAATCCGTCATTTTTCAAAATATTTTTTTCTTAACGAACTTACGTTTAGTGTTTTTAGTAATAAAATAAAAGTTATACTTGATTTTTTCGATATGGACGAAGATACGTTGCAATGGTTAATAGAAGAAGCTGGAATACTACAGTCTGATGAAGAATCAGATGAAGAAGTAAGCAATAATATTGTGAATTCCTCATTGCCTAATATCAGATTGTGTAATGAAAAATATGATGCTGCCGCAAAAGTAACTGAATTGGATGCAGATGCAGGTGAGAGTATTGCTTTGCCTGCTGATGGTGATTTTTTAAAATCTTCGATGATTGTCGGTTTGCATGATCAAAATGCTGAATCTGGTACTTCCGCAGAAGATATTATTTTTGAAATTAATTTCAGAACTGCACAGAAAATTCTTAAAAGACAACCCTGGAAACCAAATTAAATATGATAAATTTAGAGAAATATTCAATTTTGACTTTAATTACGCCTTTGGCCAGCCTCGTAAAGATATATGTCATACCTGTGAAAAGTATAAAGTAAAAATAGACGCTGCGACAGCCTGTAACAATCAAGAAGAAAAGCAAACGTTAGAAAGGGATAAAGAGTTGCATTTAAGAAAAGCACAAGTATTTTTAGAGAGATTAAGCAAAGCAGAAAATGAAACAGATAAAACAAAAATGTCATTGTGCTTTGACTACCAAAAGAATCTACCGCTACCTGTTACTAATGTAGGAGACGAATATTACTTGCGACAACTTTGGATGCATAACTTCGGGGTTCATAACTTAGGAGAAAAAACTGCAACAATGTATGTATATACAGAAAATTATGCTCTTAAGGGACCGAATGAAGTTCTTACAGCCTTGGAAGACTATATCCATAAAAACAAAAAACCACAACAAGCACATCTCGAACTGTTCTGCGATAATTGTTACAGCCAAAATAAAAACCGGTATTTGTTTGCATTTCTAGACCAAATGTGTGCTCAAGGAATATTTCAAACAGCTACAATTTTCTATCCGATACCAGGGCACTCAATGATGCCTATTGACAGGGATTTTGCTCTCATAGAGAGGAAGCGAGTCAAAAATGACAAAATATTTACGCCTGATTTTTACATTAATCTTATACTAAACAGCAAAGTAACAAATAAATTCGAAGTTGTGTGCCTACAAAACAATCTGTCAAGCGAAGGCATTGTGGGCAGGGTGGTAACAGTTAAAGATTTTAAAGCATTTTACGATGCTCGAATAAAACCTGCAGTTCCGGGCATATCAACCTATCGACAAGTTCAATTTCATAAAAATGGTAAGCCGGGGATGTCACAGTCGATGACAAATCAGAAACTTAGTCAGTTCGCTTTATACCGAACAGGAATATCGAGATTAATTCAAAGAAGGGAGCTCGTTGATTGTTATCATGGTCAAATAAAGTAAGAAAGAAGCTAAAGTCAGAGACATAGTTAAACTTTTAGAATACGTTCCATTGGAAGCCAGACCATTTTACGACAGTATTATTAATTATAATGAAGAATGTGGTGAGCATGCGGCTGAAGATGTAGCAAATGAAGCGGAAGAGGAAGAACAGGAAGAGTAGGTAGGAGGTTAAAAGTAAAAAGAAAATAAAATTAGCTACCTAATTTTATCTCGTAACTCAACTTACTGTTAAAATTAATAGTACATCGTTTTAGTTTTTTATTTAATCATTATAGTTTGTAAGGAGAACAATAGTAGAAAATATTGATTTAATTAGAACTTTATTTTTGATTAAAGTAATATCAAAAATAATATTTTGTATCATTTTATGGTTAATAGTGCCCCTAAGTCCAAAGTATTATCTTTTAAAATACCTAAGTCCAGTTAAAAGTCCCTAAGTCCAGCTTAAAAATCCGTAAGTCCATAGGATAAGCGACTTAGGCTAAACAATTATATCGATTAATTTACTCAATATTAACTCATTGAATTTAAATCCTACATCGTTTATATTAAAGAGACATCTAATTTATACTTTTTGACCAATATTTGCGATAAAAAGTATTTCGGTGTTGTTTCAAAGCCAAATAGAAACTTTACCGGCGCCATTTCTGTAACCAAAGAAAAAGGACTTAGGGACATCTTGAACTTGGCCATTGTAAATAACAAGTATATAGGTTTTATATTGTTTATTAGTGAGATTTTTATTAATATGTTTAACCTGTACATAATTATAATATTTTGTTGTGCACTGCTTGTACCCATTTATACAGTTGTACAATTTTAGGTTGTATTTATTTATTGTATTATAATTGTTTTATCTCTTGTAAATAAATTGGCAATTACCGTTGATGTAAATAAAATGTGTTTGATGAATGTTTCGTCAAATTAAACTGATTGAGTTATTAAATTTAATAACTTATTACGGTTTTGGAATTGCCTCGTCGATATTAAACAGATTCAATTTCATTTTTTGATATATATTTAGGATCATAGTAACTGATTTACGTGGGAAGTAACCCTTGGCATCTAACTTGTCTTAAAGAATTATCCAATACCAACAGCCGAGACCACCAGATTAACGAGGTTGGTGAGAGTCCTGCGTTTCTTATTTATTTATTTGGCAATGCAATAATTGTTTACTCCAATACTATTGTTGGAGATAATAATGCTTGCTAAGTACAACTATAATGTACAGGCTAACACCATATGGGCAAGCCAGTGAATATAACAGTTTAAAATTTAATAAAAAAGCACACATTCAAAAATTTTTATTAAAAGGCAAGGGATTTTGTTAATCGAACGACAATGATATTACCCGTATGGGGTTTTGGCATAAAAGATCTTTACCCGCGCGCGGTCAGTGGGAAAGAAAGATTCTCGAGTGGCGACCACGAATCAAAGACGCAGCGTGGGCAAACCCTCTATAAGATGGACCCATGACGTAGTGTTGTTGGAAGCCGTTGGATGCACGCAGCGTAAAGCCAACAATCGTGCAGATCTTTGGGAGAGGTTAATGTCCAGCTGTGGACGTAATTCGGCTAATATCATGATGATGACGATCAGCTTTATTATCGACGGACACTGAGTAATTATTTCTGACAATCAACTCTTCTCGGCTCAATACTGTGACTACTCAGCTAATCGATAGTGAAAGCAACTCGTGTTTGGTAAAAGTTGAAAAAATTGTGACCAATCAGAAGCAGAATTGTTCATAGAGAATTGATTTATGATATTTTCCTTTAATGCCTCAACGCTGAATACGCACACGAATTATGATTGAGCGATTTTCATCATCATCACCATTTCATCATCCAATAGAAGCGCTTATAGCTAGATCCTCTCACTTGTCCATACGTAATCAGCGAGGCGAGGACAAGTAGCTAGGCTCGCGGTCAGTCTATAGATGTGTGATTACCCAAGCGGTTTAATTCATGTGCGTTTCCGAGCTTGTGAGCGCACGTTAAACTGTTGGTCCCCGTTTTAGTTATTAGACAAAAATCGTTAAGCCATATCAACGGCTTATTGGGCGGTTTGAAGAACTCTGACCCTAGGGTTCAGTCAGGGTCAGTCCATAGATGTGTGATTACCCACGCGGTTTAATTCCTGTGCGTTTACGAGCTTGTGAGCGCACGTTAAACTGTTGGTCCCCGTTTTAGTAATTAGACAAAAATTGTTAAGCCATATCAACGGCTTATTGGGCGGGTTGAAGAACTCTGACCCTAGGGTTACCACTGCCCATACGATAAGTAAGTGGTACTCAGCCAGTAGACGTCCACTAATGGATAAAGGCCTCCACCAAGGTATGTTTAGGGAGGATATCCCGTAGTCACCATTCTTGGCAGACTAGTTGGAGATCGTAGTATGATGGTCATAGTACTCAGAGAGACGCTGCTACCGTCCTTATACAGATATTCCTTCAAGACGTAAGGTGAGACGTACTGGTTATAATCACTATCGTCTTCATTAGCAACTGTTCAAGCTTAATTTAATCATTCAAAATGAATTTATGGAGCAAGTTTGTAAGTACTTAGGCAGCAATTTTAAGCCTAGTGGTTATATAATACCTAGTAGGTAGGTACAAATTCACTACATAAGCTTAACAATAGCAACACCCCGTGATTGTTGATATCTAATATAGACAAAAGATAAACCCTTACTAAGCCTTCCCTGTAAGGGTTGAAAGCGTAACCAATACATGTTATTTGAGCTTACTTAAAAGGGTACACTCTCACCAGCCTCTCAATTTCCCACAGCAAACATTTTATTACACAACCCAAATCATTGGGACATGTGATACTGTAGATATTCCAAGTATCGCCTTTAGTACTTTGATCCTATGATGTTTATATATAACGATATCTTTGAAAACAATATTCAAGAAAACTTTTATCGAAAAAGTTTCCTTTGTTAGTTTTTATACTAGGTGTAATATAAATAGTGGACGTAACTTACGAGCGCCATCTACCCATGAAACTGAACTTACTTGTTTGCCATCCTATTATACATAAAAAAACTAATTAAACGAAAGAAGTTTGTTTAATTACTAGTTTAAAAAAATTGTTTGGCTCCCCACACAAAAATGCATTTTGTATGAGGAGCCACACAATTTTTTTAAACTAGTAGTTAAACAAACTTCTTTCGTTCACTTACCATCAGGTGACCCACTAGCTAGTTTGTCGCCCTCTGATATAAAAAAAAATTACAAATATACGAGGTGAAAAATTGGTAGTGGACGTAAATTAAGGATTTTAATATTAATACTCAGATATTTGTGTGCAGTCTAGGTGTAATTATCTATATCATTATGTAGTATGTCAGTTATCTGGTTTCCATAGAACAAGCTCTCCTTAGTATGGAATCAGATGGCCGTGTATAAATAATGTTTCAGAATATAATTATTATTAGTATTATTATCTTAATTAGCCTTGGAAAATGAACAACCAACGAGATACTACTATTAGTCCAAGAGCTGGCACGCATTGTTGGGTAGGTATTTGAGGCAAGCTGAAAACTTGTCCTATAGCTCTTCAGACACACCCCAACACGGAACTGCAGACCTGTCTGGCGGGTAGCGGGTCTAAACCAACCTCTAAATTTTTGAATTTTTTTTTTATCCAAAAATGTATTTGAAGCAAGCTGAAATTTTGATCTGTTGTAGTTTAATGTTTATACAATACACACTCGTTATTATTACGGAATGTCTTCTGTAAGGTGGAGGTACTTCCCCAGTCGGGCTGCTCTTTGAGTGAATGAACGCTATGACCTACCTCTCTAATTGTTTTTAAACGCAGATAATTTAATCATGGATTTGAACCGATTCAAATCCATGAATAATCCAAAAAGATTCACTTCAAAATTTAACTTATAATTGGAAGTTAAATTTTGAAGTAAATCTTCTTTAGCACTATTGTGGAAATTTTAATGAACTATTTATAAATATTACTTAATATAAATACATATATATATATAACATATTTATATATATATATATATATATATATATATATATATATATATATATATGTTACGGTAAATCTGATTAATTGAAAATTATTAATATTTTTACAAAATTATTAATAATAACCTCATGTTTTGGTAAATGTGAATAAACGATCGAAATTTATTACTTTTAGTAGTAATTATTAATAATTCACGACACATATTGGTAAAAATTAATAAATAAATAAAAACCCAATGTTTTTTGACCAGCAGGCATTTATTTATAATATTAAACACAGTCTTACAATTATATTAATTAGAGATCACACAAACAAGGTTACTTGTACTTGCAAACTAAGCAAACAACAAAGCAAGAAAGTCTTTCGTGGTACATAAAATTGTAACAAAAATAAAATTAAACAATTATTGTTTCATTAACAAAATCAACACGATTCCTAAAAGCAATCATTAACAATCATATTTGGTTTGCCTGTAAATCATCTGTAGCAACTATAAATGCAACAAATAAATTTTTTAAAAGTATTATCATAGAATTCAACAAATATTTGTTGTGCAAGTAAAATATATTGCTATTTAAATTGCAATAAAAATAACATCAAAATAAAACAATTAAAGACTCATAAAAAAAAGAAACTAAAAATATTATTTATTTTTGCAAGAATTACTTTTATGGCACTTAGAATTGCAAAGAACGTGCATTTTTTTGCATTTGCAGCGATTAGAGTTGCATTCGCCACTACAGTTGCAGTGTTGAAAGCCTTGCCCCCCCAAATTTAAGTCCTTCCGGGCCCATTCTCGCAGACTGCAAGTTGTATTAAGAACCTCATCAATACTGACAAACTTTTCCTTGCAAACTGTATACTCATTTCGTGAATACAGTTGATTGAGAACGCCATACTTTGTCCCCAGTTTGTATAGGTTATGATCAGTAACTGACTTAATAACGCCGATTATATTTAAGCTATCTGCCTTGGCTCGATCGACTTCTGGCACGCGTATCCTAACGCTGTCCCCTATTTTTCCAACTGGAAATTTTGTTTTGGATATTTTTAACATTTTTTCAGCTTGCTTTTGAAGAGACTCTCTCGCAGAATCTCGAACTTCTTGAATTTTAGTGGAAGTAGTGGCGATGATTGAGACAAGCTCTTTATCTATATTTTGGTTTTCCGAATTGATAATCGTTTCTTCCTTATTTGCATTGTCAACAGGAATTTCTGTGGGATTTTCCTGATTTGAGTTAATTTCAAGCTCACTCTGCAATTCAGGTTCAATTTGCACAGAATGGGCATCAACCGGATAAATATTCGAAGTAGGTTCAATTTGTTGAGAATGGATATCAACTGAGTGCACGTCCGTAGTATGATCCAAGGAGTTACAGTCGTCAGTATCAGCATGTTGAGACAGTAGCAAACATTTTTTCAATGTCTTGATTTGCTCTCTCGACAGATCCTTGAGACTGGCTGTGTCGCGGCTTTCCGTGAACAATTTTAGGTTCATCCCACATTTAACACACCTCAGTAATGACATTATTCACGAATTCACGCCCATTGTCACTATGCAAAATACAAGGCGCTCCAAATATAGTAAATATGTCTAACAAATAAAATCCAACTTCCTCAGCACGCTTCGTTTTTAATGCTCTGAGTTGCACAAATTTTGTAAGGTGATCATGGTATACCATTATAAACTTATATTGACCGTCTGCCTGTGATTGCATGTCAATAAGATCAACTTGACATCTTGAATTGAATTCAGTACTCTTAATGGGCCTTACTACCAACCCCTTTTTAGGAATATTCATTTTCTTTTGGCATGGTTGACACAAGTTCAAATAAATAGTTATAAGTTCAAGTGTAATATTCTTATATTTATTTTTAAGCTCTTTAACCATTCTGGTGCGCCCTCCGTGACCAATAGAAATATGAGTCTCATGAATAATATCAAAATTTTCCTCTAAATAAGTATAGTAAATAAGAGAGTCTTTCTCGTCCTTCACTGGAACTACTAATTTTTTTATGTTTCCTATATTAACAACATCGAAACTTGACAGATGTTGTTGTTCTGGCGTTTTTTGCTTTATTTTCACTTTAGAAGTTATAACCTTGTTTAAAAAAGTAAAATACTCATCTCGTGTAAATAATTGGTGATTTTTTCCTTTCTTCGATTTTATTTCAAGGCATTTCTCATTAAATCTGGTTCTCATAATAAGAAGGTCTTCCATTTTAATACGAAAACGGTACTCAAACTCAATAATTCACAAACTATTTACGTCAGCAACAACAAATAACGTGCGTTTGCTTTTAAAACAATAACATCGAGCCAACTAACGCGTCGCCTACGCGGTTGCCTCGCGTGACATCCCCCCCGCACCTCTCACACGTCGCACACACCGCCCCGCCCCGCAACCCTTGGCCACTTATTACATTTATCACTACTAGGGCTAAATTATTAATAAAAACCGACAAATGTGATTAATTTATCACTTTAACCTCGACTTTCGGTAATTATTAATAATAATAGATAATTATTAATAATCTTCAATTATTCACTCTTACCGTAACATATATATATATTCAATGATTAAATCATTGATGAATATAAATTCATGGGTGATAAATTATTTGATGTGCATTTAAAATTTCCCTTAACACAATGACAGTTGTCTGGGACTAAGAATATGAAAATACGTACGGTTTTGTACGTATGTCAGCAGTCTACGAGTGCAATGAAGCAAACGTGCACGAGAACTACGATCTCACTTACACCAACGCACCTTATTAATAAGTAACGTCATCTCTTATTAAGAAATGGTTACGTTTCTGGTTAGGTCAGTTCGAAATTAGAATTTAAAGTGACAACGCGATATCGGGTACGAAAAGGACTCTTAAGTGTAGGTATATAAGTGGTGGTTAATCTTAGTAACTCTTTAAAATGTGTAATTGTCTTTCTTAATATGTAGAGTTGGTTGCAGTTTAAATCATTTGTGTTATAATTTATCTTCCAACCTCCAGCTCGTAGAATATCATTAAAATAATACACAACAATTAAAACATTCTAAAACTCCAATAAACGCGCACATAAGCACTGAAAATATTCAACTTTGAGTTGACTTTGTACCATGTGAAGAAGTTATTTCATTAACTAAGACATCACAGTAAAATGTGTCCACTTCCCACATGTGGCCACCGCGTGTTACACTTACTTTAACAGTTAGAAGAAGTTGTTTGAACATCTCCCAAGAGCCATGAAGTAAAAGTTGCTTCCTTCAAAATTAGTCTCTCGAGAATATGGTTTGTTTTATTATTGGGAATGTTACTTTTAGAAGAACTATTTTCTTGCCGTTATTTTCTTTGAAGAATAATTCGCACATATTTTTTATTTCTTTGTTTTTAGGACTCCGTATAGAACCCCTTTGCTTCAACCCGGTTGTATGCTTTTCCGTATTTCGTCCGTAAGCGAAAAGCGAAAGTAAAAAAAGTCAGATATCTGGATATCTTCTGTAGAATATTGTTCTGAAACTAAGTATTGCTTTTGAGTACTTAGTTAGTTTTTTGAGGGAGAATTCTAAATTATCTTTGTTAGGGGTAATTTAAAATTGGAGCTCAAAAATATTTTTCCATTGATTCATAAAACTGAAAAAAAAAAATATCCACCTCGATTGAAGGGACGGCTCTTCTTATTTCAATATTTTGCTTAACATGTATGAATCTCAATATAGATAAAAGAAAGTAAAAGGTATTTCTTTGTCGTTGTATTAAACATTTCTATGTAAACTTTTTGGAAATAAATCTTTAGTAATATTTATTTATTATAATAATAGAACTAAGTATATACATCACCACATTTACTATATGTAAACGAAACCTGCTTAATTTTTACAACTTATAGAGAATTTAGCTCATAATACTACATTGAAGTAAAGTAAACTACCTAAACATTTTCACAGTAAATATTTTCGTTCTTCTCATAACAGACTTCTTCAGCGCCCCTCTCATAATTCTAATTTCATTCACACTTCTTTCTTCGTACAATCCATTCTTCTTTGGAACTCCCTTCCACCGGAAATCAGGATGGCAAAGACTCGTTACTCGTTTAAACAGAAAACTCGCGCATATCTTTTAAAAAAAGGTTAATATCGTATTACTGTTGTATTATTTATTGTACAATTTATTTATGCTATTTATGTATATATTTATATATATTAGTTTATATACTTTATAGTATGTAAGTATATATATATATATAATATGTATATATTTAATTTATGTATCTTATAAATCTTCTCCCCTACAATATTTTTACACTCAGTGCACCTACCATGTTTTCTCTGCATCACCCCAAGGATGACTGTTAGAGAATGCCTTTGGCATTAAGTCCGCCTTTGTACAATTCTGTGCAAGAAGTTTTTAAATAAATAAAGAAAAAAAATCATAGGAGTAAACTTACGCTTAGCACAATAGGATGTATTTTCGTTGCTGTAAACATACTGCCACTGTACCGCGATAGTATAATTTTCGAATTGCATACTTCTTTGCCGTATCAGTGAGAGAAAATACCTAAAAAATTGCAACTAAAGAGCAAACAGAGCAAGTACTGCAACTTTCGCTAGGTGCTCGTCAGGCAATTGTAATCTTCATCATCATATCAGCCGAAAGACGCTCACTGCTGGATAAAGACCTCTCCAAAGATCTCCACAATTGCCGGTCTTGCGCTATCCGCATCCAGTGAATTCCAGCGACCCTCAATTGTTATAATATTCAGAACAAATTTCCACTTTTATATGTTTTTTATTCATTAAATCCGACAATATGTTCGATGTATATTCCTCGAAAGCGCTGTTGATGATGTCATATCCCATAAAACATTTAAATACCTGAGCGAGATAGCTGTTCACTGTATTATGGCTCTTAGTACTGATAATTGATAATAATACAAATACACTGTCATTTAATAACCAACCTAGGCAAAGTCTGTATTATATCAGCATCATATCAGCCGAAATATGTCCACAGCTGGACAAAGGCCTCCCCCAAAAATCTCCACAATTACCAGTCTTGCGCTTTTCGCATCCAGCAGTTTCCAGCGACCCGCACGAGATCATCGGTCTATCTTGTAGGAGGTGCCCACGGTTCGTGGTCGCCACTCGAGAACCTTTCTGCCCCAGCGGCCATCGTTTCTACGAGCTATGTGCCCCGCCCACTACCACTTCAGTTTTGCAATTCTTCGGGCTATGTCGGTGTCTTAGGTGCGCCTGTAGTTATTATACCCACCAGAAACTAATTAATTCACTTATTGTATACCTCCTATAAGTATATTTCGAAATATAAAATATGTAGGTAACTTATCCTACTAATATTATAAATGTGAAAGTTTGTGAGTTTGTAAGTTTGTTACTTCTTGGAGTCTAAACGGCTGGAGTGATTTTAATAAAATTTGGTATGGAGTTAGCTGACACCCTGAATTAACACATAGGCTATAATTTATAAAATTTAATGCGGGTAAAACCGCGGAGTACAGCTAGTTATATATAAATAACACGAGGATTGCCCTGCCTGGGGATCAATCCCACAACCTTTGGCTTATCAGTCAGGGTCACTAACTAACTACTACAAGACTAACCACTAACTAACTAACTAACTACAAGACCAACTGAGGAAATGGTCCGCAGCCCTATATTATTTTCTTTAAGGTATAACCCATAATTTTGCTCAAATACACAAAAACAGTTTCAAATCCTAAGTAAATATAAAATAAACTTTTGTTTTCTCTCTCAATATACAGTCGATTTATAATAATAATAATAATATGCTGGGACATCATTTACACACGGCCATCTGATCTCAAACTAAACAGAGCTTGTACTTCGGAAACCAGATACTGATATACTACTTTTCTTTCGTAAATACATGCTTATATAGATAATTGCACCCAGACTCAGGACAAACAGACATGTTCATGCACACAAATATATGTCCTGGGTGGGAATCGAACCCACTCCGTCGTGAAAAGCAAGTATTTGCCAACCACGCCAAGAGGATACTATTTATCTTTCTAATTAAATATTATCATGTTAACTTATCGACATTTTGATAAATCCATTATTTGGGTGCTATTATTGGAAAGTTGTTAGGCCTGGATCGGTGCCAAAGAGCTTTCCAATCAACGTCAGATAAGTGAACGAAATAATGAAGAGTATTTCGATAGCTACATATGTACACTGGACTTAAAAAAAATAATGCTCTAACTTCCGGAACTTTCATATAAACGACTAGGAAGATACATAATTATGCACTTAAAACATAATGTAAAAGGGTTCGTTCGGAATTAACCTATTGTCTGGTGAAGCAGGCTTATTGTAAACGTCATGAAAAAAAACCGGCCAAGTGCGACTCGGACTCGCCCATGAAGGGTTCCGTAGCAGCAAGTATTTCAGTTGATTAAATTAAAGGAGAAATTGCGGTTTATGAGTTATGACGTATTAAAAAAAACTACTTACTAGATCTCGTTCGAACATTTTCAATCCTTATTTTCTTAAGAAAAAAGTTTTGATACTGGTATTATCATCATCATATCAGCCGAAAAACGCCCACTGCTGCACTTGCCGGTCTAGTGCTACCCGCCCGCATCCAAGGACTTCCAGACCCTGACCAGATCACCGGTCCACCTTTAGGGACCTGCCACGCTGCGTCTTCCGGTTCGTGGTCGCCACTGGTATAATACCACTACATCAATATGTTTATTTAATATATTAATTTAATTAGCTGTAGGCTATCTGTTTTTGTACCAAAGTACAGATGCCAGCACATCGAGCTAACCCAATGTGTCAAATTTCTTTTATAGATTTTCAACTTTATGACAAAAGTATAAGGTTCACTTTCAATTGGGGAAATTTGATAGATTGGGGTAGCTTTATGTGCTGGCGACTGTAGATCCCTACACGGGTTTTTATGCAAGAGAGATCGTTACTCTACCTGCCTGTGTAAGGGTGTGTAAGGTTACAAAGAACCGTGGTGCTTTTCCATGTTTATAATTTTACTTATATTCAAACACAATTAAAGTAAATACGGCGAGAATTAGGACGTTTTTATTTTCTTTGATAAAAATAAGAATAAGTTTTATTCGCATAATTCTTACAAGTTTTTTGATAAGCTAAAACTTTACAGTTATACAATTTATGAAATAATATATTATGTAGTAGTATTTTCGAGTTGTATATATGGTTTGCTTAGGGTCCAACCAAACTCGAAAATCATAGTTTACTTACTTATCGTATGAATAATGGTTACCCTAGTTACAGAGTGTTCTAGCTGCTGGGCGGCCTTTGACTAGGCTTAACGACTATTGTCTAATGACTACCACTCAGACCGACAGCTTAGCTTTCTCTCCCTAGCACGGAGACGCTCAGAAATTGCACCACTTTGGTGATCACCCATCTACATCTACATCTATATATATAGTTGCGGGCTCAGATGTTTAACCTCGCCAATCACTTACGGACTAGTGAAAGGGCTATGTCTACAATAATGTGATAACAACATCAATACAGTATAAACTCATAGTTTCAAATTACTACAAAAACACCAACAACTGCGCAGCAGTAGATAGTTAACACCATAAGCAAACAACTTTTGTTCTACAACTTTTCATAATTTGTTAGATTTTCATACAAAAATAAGTATTATTTTAATTTCCCGCTCGAATGTTCATAACTCTACACGCATCGCAGAGATTACTGCCGCCAATGCGCAACAAGGTTTTCAAATTTTGCCTACACTAAGCCGTGAAATTATTATAATTATTAAATTTTAACTAATCGGTTTTGTTTGATAACAAAACCGATAGATAATACCAACATCCTCCGGAAGGGGAATCCTGAATTTGATCTGCCAGTGTGTATCGTTCGTAGCTTAACGCAGAGCGCCTTCCCCCGATCGGTAGATGGTGCAGGTTCGAGACCCGCCGGACGATTAAATTTATGATTTCCCATTTTTGAGATTATTATTATTATTAGCAGCGCAAGAACGCGCGAGCCGAGCGTCGTATGTATGAATGAAACATAGACATAAAAATGTTACGACAGTACAACTATTATGTAAATTATTATTTTTTCTGTATTGAATTAAATCATAAAATCTTATATAAAAGTTGTTGCTTATAATATTAGCTGTCTAGTCCTGCAAGGTTGGTGGTGTTTTACAAGTAAACCCATATAACAGAGTTTGTAGGTTTTGTTTTTGGCGAACTTCAAAGCGCCAACAATTATTCAGTCTCTGTGCAACTAATATGTTTTATCAGTCTGTCTTGTGTATACCGTAGGTTCCATGATGTGGGTTAATTACGAGATTCCGTGGCACTGCGCCAATCTTTTTGGCCCCACGAGTGCTATAAGAACAATCACCGTGATTAATATACTCGTCTTTATTCGTTCGGACATGCTCTGTGTCTTGGAGAATAAATATGCCAGCTTGTGTGTTTTTGAGCTCTTTAAAGTTCTGAATGATTTATCGCTTTTGGATTCTGAAAGTAGACGGTGGCAAAGTTGCTGTTTATCAATTCAGGCTCTCCTACTCCAATTTTCAAGTTTTTATATTCTTCAAACGGTCTGTTCGACAATTATTGCGCTTCTACTCATAAAGATAATTTCTTTAATAATCGGCAGTAGTACTAGCATCCTAAAATAGTATACAAGTAACAACATTACTAAATAAACAAACACAGTAATCAAAAACTAAGTACCTTTTCTTGGAATATTTGTTCACTAATGTATTAGTGAACAAATATTCCAAGAAAAGGTACTTAGTTTTTGATTACTTTTGTTTTGTTAATTTCAATGGATTTATAGAGTACGGTTGTACTCTATAAATTTTAGATAATGTTTTAGATTAATATTTTGTATCCATTTGTTCAACAGGCATCAGTATTATACTGATGCCTGTTGTCAGAGAAATGGCATGTGTGTATTTTGACGAATAAAGTAAAACAAAATTAAATATTTGCCTTATTAAAAAAAAATAAAGGTGGTAGTAATAAACGTAGGTATTGTACTACGAACATCAGGCAAGTAAAAAGTAATTACTTACCATTTTCAAAAATTTGGCAACCTTGACATATTCATAATTGATAACTAATTACTAGGTTTAGGCTAGACTTTGGTTACAGGAGACGATGCAAAGTGGATATACGCGCTTTAACAAAAACTCATTTTTAGCCGAGGTCAGAAAATAAACCCATATTGATATAATTACCGAAATTATATCATTACGGGTTTCTTTCATTCAGTTTCTATCATTTCGTAATGATATAAGTACGGAAATTATATCATTACGGGTCAGTGCTTCAAGCGAATACCCCACAAAATTATTATATAATAACTAAGTTTTCGAATTCACCATGGAATGCCTACAAGATCTCGTCGTACCAGTTATCTTCTATTTTTACGTATACCTACTAATTGCTTTTTTGTTTAAAAAAAGCATTTCGTATCAGTGACCGTAATAATTTATGATTGAATTTTAACAAATTTACGGGACAAGCCTTTCGCTAACTCCTGGCATTTCAATCTAGGCAAGCTAGGCAGTGCGAATTTAAACGCCAGGAGCCCCAGCTTACTCAAATACCCTAATCATGTCGAACATTAAAGGTAAATTGTCAATCAAAGCGAAAAGGTTTTTTAATTTGAGTATTGACATTTGTGTTTGAATACGTCGCGGAAAAAATAAAATGTAAATAATTACTTGTGACCAGAGTTTTACTAGCAAAACAGCACAGACGTGTTCCTTTTATTATAAATCGCAGGGAAAAAAAAATTAAACATTAACATATTGTTGATGTAGAAATAGTACATACATACATACATAGGACTCACGCCTCAGAAGGGTAGGCAGAGACAACGGACTTCCATTTGTCACGATCCTTGCACACCTCTTTTGCCTCATTTACTGTCATTATATTCTTCATAAATGCTCGCCGGTGTAGGGTACTTCTGACCTGGCCTTTCTTGAGAACGACAAAAAGAAAGAAAAATCGAAAAAAGAAATAGTGTCGTCAGAAAAATATACTATAAGTAGTTCTTTATAAATTTCTTTTTATTTCCAACATATTTACGTAGTACTAAGTATGTACATAATACAATCGAGTTTTACGTTTACTCATTTGTTTTAATATCACACTTGTCCCACTTTCATCCAAAATAAAAACTCCTCAACAGTACTTATGTTTCAGAACCGCGTTAATTGCGGTATTTGTACGTACTTACCAGAGAGGTAACACGTAAATGGGCAACTTGGCGACTTTTATAATTACCACAAAATAAAATGAGACAAGCAACACGAGGGTTGCTTTTAAGTGGGCTTCCGGAAAATAAGCTCGTATTTTCCAAATAAATGGTGATGTTTATAGCTAGGTGTGAATTTAATATTACGGTCATCACGACTTGTATGATATTTGAAGCAAAATTGTGTTTGTACATTTTTAATTTGAAATGTTTAAACAAAACTAACTTGCCCGCGAAGTGCGTTGTCCCTCTCTAAAGGAGAAGGTAATGACTCCATACATTCCTGGGCCCAGGTGTTAACTGAATCAAACGAGCCTTATTTGTGAGAAGATATAATAACAAGACCAGACTGAAATTTAGGTTAAATTTGGCTATCCAGGAATCAAGTTATATGAAGTATAGTAAAAGTGAGGTTAAATTATAACATTGTAGTTTTTTACAAAATATTGTTGAGTGGCTTCGGTTGTGTTATAGTTTTATCCATGAAGAGTGTGGCATGTCGAAGATCTGGCACGTTTGGATCCCCCGCGCCCCGGGCAGTCACTACAGTTGAAGAATAACCACAAATAAAACATGAAAAATACGTGCGCACTTAAAACGAAAGACAACGAACGAGTGATAGTCAAAGAGCATGTAAAGGCTGTCAGGCAGAGAAGTGTTGCCCGAAGAAAAATTAATGGAATTCGATCCGCTATGAATCGATTCTACGAAAAACACTTGTCACTTGATTTTCAAACATATTCTGAGATTCTACCGATTTATTCTTAATCGATTGCGAGCAATTCGTCATTATTTAATTGATTATATTATTATTATTATATTATTTCGTTTCATAACTTTATTTAAGTTTTCTCGCTTCCTAGACAAAAACATGATACGATATTTTGTGATTTCCTTTAGAAAAATATAACGGTTTTTTTAATCCACATTTCAACTAGTTTACTGCTGGGCCCAGAATTTTCCTTCTCCTTTAAGATTTTTGAAGTGATTTGCTGAATTTCTTTATTTGAGCAACATGGCAAAATTTGACTGTTCATTATGATAAAGATGAGATACTTTTTATGCAAAAGACCTTAAAAGTGGGCATATTTTAAGTCCAAAAATTAAAGGTAACATGAAGACCAGTTTGGGCTCATTATATTTTAAGGTTTTAACAGATCTGAATAGTCCTTGATGGTCATTAGAAC
Organism: Pseudoips prasinana; assembly: GCA_951640165.1. Taxonomy (NCBI): domain Eukaryota; kingdom Metazoa; phylum Arthropoda; class Insecta; order Lepidoptera; family Nolidae; genus Pseudoips; species Pseudoips prasinana. The sequence continues at coordinate 17,506,244 of OX621239.1, forward strand.
ATCATATATGCATTCTTAAGTTTTGTTGAGATCTTAGCACATAAGTCACTCGACTATTCTAATGATCGGCATCAGATCGGCTCCGTGAATATACTATGATTGGTACACCGTGGTTATGTTAATGTTATTTTTTTTTTCTCTATATTAGTATATAGTTATAATAGTCATTTAATTGGATAAATATAAAAAATAAGTAGAATTAGTTTCGGATATTATAATATTTAAATACGACTTATAATATTATAACATGGTATAGGTACGGTGTTAACCCTAAGGCCGAAACGACGACTTGCCAGCTTAGGATTCTCGAAATGCTTACAGTTATTTATTCTAAATTAACATACATACCTACTGATAAATACCTCCTAATACAATATATCACGGAGAATAAATAAAATACATAACAAGACAAGGTAGATAGTCAAATAAAAACTCGTTCCATTACAGATGATAACAACAAGGTTCCATTTCGAGAGAATGTAACAAAACTATGTAGGAATTGGAACCATTTCGACAGAATTTCTTCGGCAATCTCAGTCATTTTGGAAATGTTATTGTACGCCACTTGAGATAGCTAATACCGTGGTATTTCCTATTGTTTGACAGCCTTTCTGTAGTTTTCTTATTTTCTGTTATTAGACAGGGGCTATGTCATCTAGTGGTAGCCTCTTATAATGCCAATTGAAATTTTTCAAGCCAATGAAACTCAGTCCTATAAATACTTCAGTTTTAAAACTATGACATTAAATATTGAAATTCAGCACTTGGTTATTAACATACATTTGTACTTGTCAAGCTCACATTGCACTACATAAACATAAAAGAGTACAGTATAAAAGTAAAAAAAATTGTCTGTCTTATCACATATATTTTTTTAAATATTTAATTAAATAAATACCAAGTTACTAAGTTATTATTTTTCAATTTACTATTACTATATAAAAATTAAAGAATTAAAGACAACGAGCAGTATCTATGCTAGCGCCGAAGGCTCTTAACCAGTAGCTTAATTTAAGCGACTAATACCTGAAGACACCCTTATGGGGTTCAGGCCACAGCTCAAGGGGTCGCTAAAGTAAAAAGACGGAAATCTAAATGAGGGTTTGATCACTTGCACGGGATCATCGATCACGTGTTCAGGGGCCAACGCGATCCTCGCCGCTGAGTAACTTACCCTAGCTACCCTGGCTTTATCTAGCTACCTAGGTGGAAGACCCGGAGAAGAACGCCACAAAGAAACTCCGGGTTTGCTTTTTCGTCTTCTTTTGCGTTTTGTTTTCAATTTTTTTATATCGTTAATTTTACATTGAATACTTACTGTAATTGTAAACGCTTTTACGGTAATATTTATTTAAAAAATCGACCTTATTTCTAATAAAAATAACCATAGATTTAAAACTACCACTGATATAACATTAGTTATATTTTATATTAATTCGTATCGGCGGCTCCTACGCCGTTTTCGATGAGTGAAGAGTTAAACGCAATGAATGGAGTGAACGTGCGCTCACTCGCAGGTACCGGAATCGTGTTTTTTTTACATATAACATACTTAACGGATAACCGGTGATACAGCTGAGAAGTTGAATTTATAGTATCTATCCTGATTCGACTGTATTCTCTAGAATAATAAAAAATATTGTTTAAACCCCAGCTGAGATTCTACGGCGCACAACGTGGACACTACCACTCCACGTCTCCGAACCTCACTCCACTTTGTCAGTTTCCAGGGAACTACTATCGCCCTAGACTGCGCTGACTAACGAATACGGAGTAGTGTTTTATGGTGTGGTGGAACCAAAATACAAACTTATATAGATAAATACACCCAGACTCAGGTCAAACACGAATGTTCGTGCACACAAATATCTGTCCTAGGTAGGAATTGAACTCACGACCTGCGGCGTGAAAGGTAAGTATCTACCAACCACGCCAACCGGCCCGTCAAACTCAAAAGATTGTGGACTGCCTGAATTAGTGAATTAGTATTAATTGTATTACAACCAGACTTCTCTTTAAAAGTTATTGCAGAGATTTTTCTCAACACTGCATGTATTGAGAATAACCTCTCAGTAAGGAAGATTGTAAAATAAGGTAAGTTATATAATTTAAATTAACCTAACATTAAGAACAAATAGTGATATGAATAATGAGTGATACAGGGAGATACATTATTTTTTATGAGAAGTCGCTACAGATTACATGCCTTGGTGTGTGATAAACATACTATACATAACATGTCCATTTTATTTTTTCATAATATGACGTTTACAATTAGCTTTTCACCGCTTCACCGAACAAATAGATATGTCCCGCTGCTATGAATAGAAATCGGTAAAGATGAAATTACTATTCTTTTCGGTTGGCATATTATGTAAAATATTTCTTTATTTACATAGTCAATCTTAAGTTAAATAACGCATTTCGGCCATGGGCTAAAATAGAATCATGTTTCGGTATTTGACGGCTGCGTAATTAAAGTTTGAAGTCAACTCATCTTTATGCGGACTTGGTACACGAAGCCTCGCTTGGCGGAGCTTCTATTTCCGCGTCCGGGGATCTAAAGGAACATAACGACCCGTCAAGTAATTGACTTAGTTAGCTTCCGCCAAACTATGGTTATTAGTTACATGACTGCCTCGTTGGTCTAGCGGTAGAGTGTTCGAACGCAGTTAATGAGGTCCAGGGGCTCTACCGGCTTAAATAAAGGTTTAAAATGACTCAATCAATCGTTAAATCGGCTTCAACGTTGACAATCGATTCCGGACAATTTATGACGTCACATGTGCTCATGGAAGCCGATTTAAGCCCCTGGGTTTTGTCTGCACGTGTGGCGCAGCGGCTGAAACAGTTGTCTCCCCTCTTCGTTTCACGGGTTCGAGTCCTGCGCCGGACAACTATTTGTGTGACCCATCTATTATATGTTTGTAAATTACCCCGCAACACAGGGATTAGATTCCCTAGTGCGCGTGTTGTGTTTTAAAAAGACTGAGTCGGAGTAAAATGAGATATTGGAATATTTCTAGGAGTGTGGAATATGGTAGGTGAAAAACTCCCGTGCCTCAACGAGCATGAAAAGCCATTAGTCCTGTACCTGATCTCTTTTCAGCCGCAGCAATTAGTCCATTCCGTTGAATTATGATACTGAGAGAATAATAACAATAATATCTTGGGACATTATTCACACACGGACATCTGATTCCAAACTAAGCAGAGCTTGTACTATGGAAACCAGATAACTGATATACTATTTTTCTTTTGTAAATACATACTTATATATAGATAATTTACACCCAGATTCAGGAAAAACCAAAGGCAACACTCTCTTTTTCCGCACTCTATGAGAATAGAGAGTGGACTCACTATGCCCTATGAGGCAATATCTGTGTTTACAAATTAATTTGAGATGTTCCGCGCAGATGGCTAGTCTTCATTGAGACCGTTTTAGTCAAAATACAACGAGAAGATCATTATTGCCTACTTCTATGTGTTTTGAAGTTTAAGTACTACTTCCCAAAGGATTGAAATATGACTTACACTACCGAATAATTACCGCGGATGAAGCTGCAGGTGGAAGCTAGTCGTACTAATATAATTTATGTGAAAGTTTATATGTTTAAAATAAATAAAAAAGGTTTATATTCACGTAGACTTTAAAAAAGCGCTGGTAAGTAGGCAGAGTGGTAATATAGTTAAGTAAATATAATTATTTCTAGGAACTTATAGATATTTGGGCACATGGACTGTATGAAAACATTTAGACATAAAATTTAATTTAGGTATGATTTAGTAATTTATCTAGGTTATATTAAGTTACTAGTTGTGCCCCGCGGTTTCACCCGCGTTAAACTTTATAAATTATAGCCTATGTGTTATTCGGATAAATAAGCTATATTACTAGAAAGTTTCATCAAAATCCGTTCGGTAGTTTTTGCGTGAAGAAGTAACAAACATACACACTCACACAGTCACACACTCACAAACTTTCGCCGTTATAACATTTAATTAGTGTGATTATCAATTGTTTAGGTTTGTATTTAGGAAACGAAGAAAAATAGATGAAATTTTAAATAGCCTACAACAAATAAGCCAAATCGCGGGATAAACCTAGTACCTATTCTAATAATAGCTGTCAATAATATTGCATTACGAGAATATTCAAATACCTCCGTTGCGAATATTATTATTATGATTTTCTTTGAATATTCTCCATATAAGTAGGTAACTTCATAATTGGTTCCCTTTTGAAATCGTTGGCAAGAGCTCGAGTATCAAATTACGTCAAATGTTTGAAACGGAAGTAAAAAAAAAATATCTTGTGCAATATTAGCTTCAGCGGTTTCACTCGTGTTACGAATAATCAGTCATCCGTATAAAATGCCATTCGATATATTGCACGTTTGGCAAGAAAACGTACCAAACGGTTTTATTGGCAAACGCTCGATTGTTGGTGTTTACGGTTGAAATGTTAAATATATCCCCATTTGATGTGGTTTAATTGTGCTTGTATATAGGCCATATAGGTGCATGACTGATAAATTTATAACGTGAAAATTTGGTAATAAATAAAAAAATATGATTTATATACAACATGTAACGTAATTAACGCACACCCTCAGACACCCCAACTAAAATATTATGTTGTAATCATAATACATACACAAAAAAATAATTTAACATGTATATGCATTGTTATTTACTAAATTATTTTCTTGTAATAAAGTTTATTTTTCCTTATTTTGTGGTGAATGATGGAATTTGTAGGCATACAAATAAATCTGCGATTCAAAAGTCTTATTATTTTGACTTACGGTCCATTTCAATTTGTTTTGACAAATTAGGGTTAAAATAACGATTATTTCCGTAGCTTTCATTATTTTGGAATAAAAATTACCTATATTAAAAATGATATAAATCGATTCAGTAAACGATTCTGAACAAACTATTTTCAGGATGTGCGTTAATTAAGTTACATATTGTATATTTGACGACGGCCGTGTCTTAGTTGGTGAAACTACCTTCTGTTTCAAAGGTTGCTGGTTCGATCTTTGCACAAAACTAATATTGTCACACAACATGTCTATTTGTGTTGGCCTGGGTGTTTTCTGTGTATTTTATGTATATATATTTACGTAAAGATGTAAAATAGTATTTCTATCCGTTGTCTTATATCTATAGTATAAGCTTTGCTTTGTTTTGCGATAGATGGCGCTGTTTGGTGTATGTCCCGGATATTAAAATTTATAAGGTATTATTCGATATCGGAACTTTGCGCTGGGGCATACTAAGGGCGCTTTCATTTTAGACGTTTCGTGTCGGACTAGTGCTGCACGTTTAGAGTGCCGCTGGTTATTACCCGCTGCCGGACCGCTGCAGTCCGATACCAAACACCTAAATTTAAATCGTATCTGACTGCCGTGCGCGTTTGAATGCTAGAGAAGTTTTAAATATATTTGATAGCAGTTTCTGTGGTTACTATTCTTTTTTTTTCTTTATTTTTTAACGTGGGGAAATCCTTTATGGATCATCCCGCCGCTGGGGAAGCGACGGGGTATGTCGGACTCCCAGCCAGATGGTAGGGCTGGGTTTACCGACTAAAACCCCACGGTGTTCCTCCGCCACCTTCAGTCTAGGCCGCGGGATTCGCTCACGCATTCACTGCAGCCTGGACAGGTGCTGGCCCACTTTTAAGTGAGCCTCGCTTCCGTTGAGGGCATCCATGCCCCCCTCTTCAAAAATGGCGCGCGCGGAACACGGCGCGCCACCGTCTCGGGCCTATCCCAGTCGGAGGATGGACTCCAAGTCCACCGTCCGCAAGCCACTCCTCATGAAGGCCGGAGATTGGCTATATGCGCCCTCCGACGCCCGGTTCTCTTGGCGCGGCTTGGGCGGGAAGACAGTGCCTCCCGTTCCACCTCTTTTGCAACCATTACCTCCTCGCAAAACCTTTTTCGAGGAGGTAATGGTTTGCCACCTGGCGACGATATTCCGTGGTCACTATTCTAACCTAATCCATCCTGTCACTAAGAAATCCCAATGTGTCGACGTAACTACGATACTTTTATCCCATGTTGTTCTGGCCCACACATTGAGCCCACTTTTCCAGTGCTGTTCCTACTCCACGTCATACGGGCCGCAGAGGCCAGTTGCCCCCTAGGCCCCGTCCGTGCGCAATACGACAAACGCACCGCTTCAGCACCGCCGCAGTCCGACACGAAAAGTCTAAATTGAAAGCGCCCTGAGAGAATATGTGTCAAAAGAAGGTGTCACTATTTTAGACTTATTGCACTCAAATATAAATAATAATAAATACTTTATTGACAAAAAATAATTACAATTAATATGATTATCTGCGCTCTCCGCACTAAGCACTAATGGCTTGTGTCGCAGTGACCAAAAATTATTAAAATTATTATAAAAGTATTTTAGTGTTGTAATAAATATATATTTGTTATCTGTACACAAGTCTAAAGATACATAAAGCTTGAGAGCATCCAATTACGTAAACTTTTATGTTCAGCAAACTTTATATATAATATACAATTTCACACTCAAGTTAGTTTGATTTATGACTCCCTTTAGAATCAATAGACGTTTTTACTTCAGGATTATAAAGTATAATATTATTTCCAGTAGGTTTACCTGCTATACCGAATCTCTTAGTTGCGTTTCATTTTGTTTGACACATAGGTTACGCTATTCATTACTTCAATATAGGTAATAAGAAAAGATGCCCAGAAGACTGGCAGCATTATCTCGTTATATGGCAACGCTTATTTATATAATACTAGCTGTGTCCCGCGGTTTTACCCGCGTTAAACTTTATAAATTATCACAGCTCCTCCCCCGTAGGTGATAGCGTGATAATATGTAGCCTATATGTTGACCCGACCTCTTAGTAATATTCTTGCAAAATTTGAAGTAAATCAATGCAGTACTTTTTGAGTTTAGCCCGGACATACATACAGACAAACAGACACACAGACAAACATTCTAAAAACTATATTTCTAAAAGCTATATTTGGCTTCGATATCCATTGTAGATCACGCCACAAGTATCATTTAAAAAAAATATTCAATGTACAGTTTTGACTTTCTTACGATTTTATTACGAGTATATGTTTAGATAATATACAATGGTACTTATTAACTTCATAGTATGGGGAGTGGTTACCCTATAGCGTCAGAGTTATTCGAGCCGCCCAATAGATGCTCATAAAGTCAAAGTCAAAGGTACTTTATTCCGTAAAAATTTTACATTTATGTGGAATCGTCATATTTTTTTTTCCTACCGTGCAGTGCATGACGTGGCAGCTACTGAGAAACACTGCCAGAAAACTCAGTAGGAATCCTTTTTTAAAATAAAATATACATAAGATTAATGACAATCATGTGTGTTGACTCAGAACAACTCAATCCCAAGCACTTTTATCATTTAAATAATCAGAAAATTTGTAATATGCCCTGCTACACAATTTGGCTTTAATAATTCTTTTAAACTTATTAATATAAAGATGCTCTCACCCTGACACTAGTGAAACCATTGCCCATACGATAAGTAAGAAGGCCTCTGACTTGGCTTATCGACTGTGGTCTAATGACTACAATCGAGAGCGACAACTTAACGTGCCCTCCGAAGCGGAGGTGCTCAATAATGAAATCACTTTTGGTGTCACCCATCTATAGGCTGCCCGCATACCTAGGTGCTTAACCTCGCTGATTGCTTTCGGACCGGACGAGCAACTGTAGCCTCATATTACATGATAGTTTTAGGCATTTTTGACACCCAACATTAAAAAAAATACTTATCCTATTATAAAAATAAACCCCTACTTTTAAACCTTTCCCCGAATTACGAACCGTAAATATAAGCTTCATTCAACATTATTAAAGGAAAAACTTGACCGTTAATGAATCTCCAACAGTACCACTTTTCTCACAAATCAGTAGAGGAATGTACAGACGCCAGCACATCAAGCCCCCAATCTGCCAATTGAAAGTGAACCTTATGCTTATGTGATAAAGTTGAAAATCTATTAAAGAAATTTGACAGATTAGGATAGCTGGATGTGCTGGTGTTTGTTCCTTCATTAGGGCTGCCCGTCTCCTTTGCCTTTTTTTTAGATGAAGATAGATGGTGGCACGAAACGACTCCGACCCAAAAATATAAGAATAAATTATCGGAGCTTCCTTTGCTTGGTTTTTTAAAGTAAAAATATATCTTGCCTAGATACTAAACTATCTAGAACGTTTAGTTTTGGTAAATACCTAACACAACCGTTAGCGTTATAAAGATCGAGGCAGTTTTGGAACTGTCCAACTTCTAAAATATCTTTCTCTTCTAAATTCACAGAATTTTTCGTTATGTGTATTACTATTTATTTCATATTTTTATTTTTCTATTTTAAACAGAAAATACACTTTTGTTTATGTATGAAATACTTCATTTGAAAGATCTGTGAAGAGCAGGGTTTCCTAGCAAAAATCCATATATATAAAAGGAGAAGCTGACTGACTGACATATCAACGCAGGGCCTAAACTACAAGGGTAAGAAACTTGAAATTTGGCACAAGGGTTCCTTTTATAATGTAGAGAAGCACTAAGAAAGGATTTTCGGAAATTCATCCCCTAAGGGGGTAAAATTGGATTTAATAGTTTGTATGAAAATCCATCATTTTGAAGTTAAAGGCATGAAAATTGGTATGAGGCCATTCAGTTAAAAAAATTTGAAATATGTATTTCAAGACATTTGGAAATTCCACCCCTAAGGTTGTAAAATAGGGGATGTAAGCTTATTTGAAAAACGCGACATTTTTGAAGTTTCACAGTAGCTGCCACGTAATGCAATGCACGCTAGGGCAAAAAAAAATTGACGATTCCACACAAATGTAATATTTTAACGGAATAAATGACTGTTGAGTTTGAGTTAAATGCCTGAAAATTGCTATTTGACCTTGCAGTTAAAAATAAAAAATATGTGTTTCAGGATTTTATAAAATTTCACCCTTAAGGGCGTAAATAGGGAACGTAATAGTGTACGAATGTGACATTTTTTAAGTTAAACCTATGAAAATTGGTATTTGGCCTTTTATTTAAAAATTAAAAATATACATGTAATTTTGTATGAACAAATGCGACATTTTTGAAGTTAAACGTATGAAAATTGCTATTTGACCTTTTTGTAAAAAAAATATACATATATTTCAGTATTTTTGGAAATTTTACCCTTAAGGGCGTAAAATAGGGGGTTTGTATGAAAAATGTGTCATTTTTGAGGTTAAACGCATGAAAATTTGTATTTCGCCTTTCTGTTTTAAATATATATGTGGGAGAAATTAAGTAAAAAGGATTGGTTACGTACTAGTAACGCCATCTATTAGCGTTTGGAAAACACTACTCACTGAGTCAGTAGTTCGAGTCGAGGTTGTCTATGAACTGTCGCATGTGACGTTTGACGTCTGTCAGTTGTCTAAGTGACATTAGTGTGTTAGCGACACGACACAGTTGGCCTACAGAGCTCGACAGCGCCGGGTGTGCGCACTGATTCTTTTAACCACGTGCATCATGGCGGACACCGACGATGTTTCGGAGTTAAATCCGTCAGAATCTCCGACAGCAGCGGTGGGATCGATTCCAAAATCATCCTACGTGTCTACCGCAATGCCTGCTACTCAAAATCAAGAATATTTTCGTGATTCGGTTCCACCACGTAGCGAAAATAGTGTTTGAAATTTGAATTATGATATTACGGCTGTATCGCAAACTCGTGGACTGATTATGAAACTCGATACGTTACAAGTCCACTTGCGAGCTCCACATCTTCGATGTCGAGCTCGCAAGTGGACTTCGAAGTTGTACCCGTTGTGCAAAACGTTAGACGAAGCAAAGGAGCGTGTATCAAGACAGTTTGCGGCGAACGAGAGATTGATGACCTTTTTCAAGATATGGTGCCGTATGGTGCAGTGACCGTGCGAGATCTTACATACGTGGAGTACTCGACTTACAAGCTTGCCTTGATTAACTGGTTGAAGCCTGCTTGGAGCGAAGGTAACAAAATCGAAGTTGTTATCGCAGGTATCTCGGATACTCAGGTATGTTCAGAGTTGTTTAAAACATGCCTACTGATTTCGTGGCACTCGAAAGACATCTTAGTATTTAACAAAAATTAAAGGTTACAAATGACCTCTTAGTTCACGTTCCCGCCAGAATAAACGTATGCCTGCCATCTGAAGCCCGATTAGCCGAAGTAAATGTTGATAATTTATAATTACACGCTCTTGTAGACAGTGGTTCCGATTGTTCCCTAAATCGTAAATGATTTGTTGATAACCATACAGGTACTAGAGATTTTATATCCACGCGCCTGACAGGCATTGGGTCGAACACTACATTTTCTTTTTTCCGTATTAGTCTGCCTGTCAAGGTCAACGAAGTGCTCGTGTGTGAGAAGTGACTTTTGTAATTGTAGTTTCACATATTTTGCCTCATGATGCTATGATAGGTATAGATGTTTTTACCTAACCGGGATTGAGCTTGACTATTAGTAACAAAGTCATAAACATCACTCGCGAGGTCCATGCTGAAGTTTGTTTATTACAGAATCTTGACACTTATACAAGCAATCGATACTGATTTGATCGACTGTAAAGACGTTTCTCAATTACTGACAAGTGGAGAGATTCATGTCTGTTCTAATAATAATTCATCGTCATTGTATCGGCCGAAAGACGTCCACTGGACGGAGGTCTCTCAAGGGAATCTTCGTAGTGGTCGGCCCTCCTTGTGGGGGGCCTGCCCGCGCTGCGTCTTCCGGTGCGTGGTCCCCAGTCGAGGACCTGTCTGATCCAGCGGCGTCGGTGTTGGGAGCTGTGTGCCCCGCCCGCTGCCGTTTCGGTTTGGCAATTCTTTGGTTATAATCATAATCATAATATCTTTATTTGTATAAATGTGGTGAATACAGGTGTTACTGTTTACATCATTTAAGTTTCACACATTTGCCATATTGTACATGGCATACAAATGTTGTACTTACAAACTAGGTATATTGAACTCAAAATACTAACTTACTGATTTGTGACACAATTTTTATGTCGGCTGCTTTGTTTCGCCTGCGGATTGCGACGTTTTTGTTCGGTCACGCAGGAATGCTCCGAGCGTGGCCCTCTCCGTTGCTCTTTGGGTGACCTTGAGCCTTCTTGTTAGACCAATAGTGAGCGACCACGTGAAAGACTTTAGACTTGAAACACTGCGTTATTTGTGATGGGGGGATGTTGCGTAGCTTCCCGAACTATTCTAATTAATTGCTTCACTATAACCGAGAACCACGAGCGTAGGTTCTGGAAGTCAGCTTCAGGTGTAATCCAATCCAAATCGCGCTAAATAGTATCATAGTTAGAAGTACAGTTAGAAGTCCGGTTCAATTGTTGACGGGTTGTAATAAAAGTTCCCCTCCAAAATGAATGCCCTTATCCAAAAATATGGTAAGGTTAACCTCTACGAACTTAGATGTGAAGCAAAATGCAGGATGGACTAGCTAGCTCATGCTGATAAAGTGCGTTATGGCAATACCAAAGTTAAAATTCGTCCATTTAAAATAGGAGACGTTGTTTTTGTCGGAAAGAACCCTAACAAATTGTGTTATTTATTTTGTCTTCTATGTAATTGTCCTGTTTGAGTGTGTACAATGGGGAGTATTCTATTCTATTCTAACAATAAACAAATGAAGTGAAAAGTTTTCAAATTCTTGTAAGATAATAGAGGTCTATGACAACGATAGATACAAGGAAGAGCCAATAGCTGGTGGACGCGTTAAGTACCTACGTATGTTACGAAAAACTTGAATTTGACAGTTGTAGTCAGAAATAACAGTGTAGTTAATGCCGATGGTTGAGTTAAATTCTAACGTTTAAAATGATTATTGGAGTTCATTGTAAGACACATTTATGTGTTACATTATGAGTAATAAAGCTGGTTGATTTGAAATAAATTGTGTGACAAGGGAAATACCCTACTTAAGAGTTCCTGAAACTTGTGCATTGAAAGCTCCGCGCTTTGTGCTTGTAGCAGTTGAGCATTGAAAGTTGAGCATTGAAAGCAGCTCCGCGCTTTGTGCTTGTGGCAGTTGAGCATTGAAAGCTCCGCGCTTTGTGCTTGTAGCAGTTGAGCATTGAAAGCTCCGCGCTTTGTGCTTGTGGCGGTTGAGCATTGAAAGCTCCGCGCTTTATGCTTGTGACGATTGAGTATTGAAAGCTCCACTCTTTGTGCTTATGACGATTGAGTATCGAAAGCTCCGCGCTTCGTGCTTGTGACAATTGACTATCACTACGTAGCTTTGTCCACATATTTAGAACCCCGAAACGAATTATCTCTGATCAAGGTACATCTTTTACTGGTCAAGACTTTCAGGATTTATGCCGAGGTTGGGCCATTGAGTTCCAAGAGATTGCTAGTGGTGTTAGCCAAGCTAATGGTCAGATGGAGCGCGAATGATGTCCACCTTGACAAATTGTTTTACAGTGGCCGAAAATTATAAAAATAAATCCTGGAAATCTGTCTTAGGCGAAGTAAAACTCGTTTTGAATTGTACTGTAAGTAAGAGTATAGAGAAAAGCCCCTTACAGGGTAGCTAAAGTGTGTTCCAATGAGCGTTATATCGTGGAACCAGTATCTGGGGGACGGGCCCAATATGTGTGCCATGAACAACTACGTAAATATCCAGCTAGTTTACCTGAATTGTCAGAATGTCTTGATCCTGTAGAACCCATAATTGAATAGTTTTATTTAATTATGGAACAAATTGTATTGATTAATTTGGTATTTTAATTTCGTGTAATTAGTAATTTGGATTGAATTACTGTATTGAATCATGATCATTGTTTGAGTAGAAACGATAATTACATTGTTTTGTTGAATGTAAACCTGTGTTTATAAAAGACTTATGTTCATTGCTGATTGATAAAATGTTTTATTTAAACTGAAAGCTACTACGCTTTATTGCAGGTTGGATAGAAAGCCTTATCGCTTTGTCCTGATGTCCTGCTGAAAGCCATCACGCTTTGCTGTAAGGTTGGGCTCATCTATCGTGGTCCAAGGTTGATGCTGAAAGCTGCAACGTTTTGTAGCGTTTTTTAAGTGCTGCCTCTGTGCAATGCTGAAAGCTGTAACGCTTTGCCGAGTAATTGAATTTTTGCTGAAAGCTGTAACGCTTTGCTGTGGGTTGCAGTTTATGCTGAAAGCTTCAACGCTTTGCTGTGTATTGCAGTTTATGCTGAAAGCTTCAACGCTTTGCTGTGTGTTGCCGTTTATGCTGAAAGCTGCAACGCTTTGCTGTGTGATGCAGTTTATGCTGAAAGCTTCAACGCTTTGCTGTGTATTGAAGTTTATGATGAAAGCTTCAACGCTTTACTGCGTGTTGTAGTTTATGGTGAAAGCTTCAACGCTTTGCTGTGTGTTGCCGTTTATGCTGAAAGCTGTAACGCTTTGCTGTGTGATGCAGTTTCTGCTGAAAGCTTCAACGCTTTGCTGTGTATTGCAGTTTATGCTGAAAGCTGCAACGCTTTGCTGTGTGATGCAGTTTATGCTGAAAGATTCAACGCTTTGCTGTGCGTTGCATTTTATGCTGCAAGTTTCAACGCTTGCATTGTGTGAGGTACGCCCTCTAACTAATGATGAAAGCTTTAACGCTTTGTGGTAAATGCTGAGAGCCATTACGCTTTCCTTTGTGTAACATTGAAAGCTGCTTGTAACGCTTTGTGTCCTTGCCAATCTGAAGAGCTGTAATTCATGTTGATTATGTCAGCGAGTAACAACGCGAGAGCGCGTTGGTTGTCAGAATGGCCGTGTGGGAGAAATTAAGTAAAAAGGATTGGTTACGTACTAGTAACGCCATCTATTAGCGTTTGGAAAACACTACTCACTGAGTCAGTAGTTCGAGTCGAGGTTGTCTATGAACTGTCGCATGTGACGTTTGACGTCTGTCAGTTGTCTAAGTGACATTAGTGTGTTAGCGACACGACACAGTTGGCCTACAGAGCTCGACAGCGCCGGGTGTGCGCACTGATTCTTTTAACCACGTGCATCATGGCGGACACCGACGATGTTTCGGAGTTAAATCCGTCAGAATCTCCGACATATATATTTCAGGATTTTTGGGAATCCTACTCCTAAGGGCTTAAATAGGGGATGTAAATTTGTATGAAAAATGCGACATTTTTGAAGTTAAACACATGAAAATTGGTATTTGCCCTTTCAGTTTTAAAAATTAAAAATATATATTACAAGATTTTTGGGAATCTCAATAAACTCGCACACCCGCACGGTTCTCAAGGCTGGTCGCGACTAAAGTTAGAATTCAAAGCGTACCATAGCTATTTAGCTGAGGCAAGTATGTGTTGTGACAGTGTCATGCCTTGTAAGCGGTATCTGTGGGTAAGCTGAACATTTAAATACGAGCTATGTTTTAAGCTATGCTTTATATTTAAGGCACACATCTTCAGCCGTACGCTATTGCAGCGGGCTACAAATAAAGACGGTACTATATTTCTTTTAAATTTTTTCGCCCCGTAGGCGTCATTACAAAATATGGCCGAAGCTAGATGAGCAAACGTGTAATTTTTTTTATCCCTGTCTTACTTGTGTGCGAAGCTGGGGCGGGTCACTAGTATTTAATATACTTAAGAGGAGACCCTTCATCACCTCCACAATTGCCAGTCTTGCTATTCGCATCCAGCGGTTTCAGGCGTCCCGCACAAGATCATCGGTCCATCTTGTAGGGGGCCTGCCCACGCAGCTTATTCCTTTTCGTGGTCGCCACTCAAGAATCTTTCTGCCTCAACGGCCGTCGGTTCTACGGCCTATGTGCCCCGCCCACTGGCACTTCATTTTTGCAATTCTTTCAGCTATGTCGGTGACTTGGGAGATAAGATACTGAAATAAACTATTTTATATTTATTATTTATCAGCGCAGAAGAAACCAGTATTGGTTATTACATACACTAGAATACATCATCGTACCATTTAAGTGCGTATGTCCACTACATACGCACTATATGCCGGTTTCATAAAGAAGGTAGGCAATAAAACTAGACCTGTTTATATTATATTATTTGGATCACCATATATAATATATACCATCACACGTATTGCTATACTGCATGAGCGTTGTCTGCCAATGGATAATGTTTCTGAATGAGCCGAAGGCACTGCAGGAGGTACTCAAGCTAAGCTTTTGAGGTCATTCACATACGGATGGAACTGAAATGGTTTGAGCCGCTCGATCCACTGCACGTCTATTACAAGTTTATGTAGTTTACTTCCTTGATGATACTTGCAGTTTTTCCAGTATATTAACTACACAAAGTTTCATTAATATCTGTTAGGTAGAGTTTACGTGAAAGAGTAACAAACATCTATACATCTATACCTACTCATAAACTTTCGCATTTTTAATATAAGTAGGATATTAAATGTTGGATGCTTTTTAATTTGTTAGATTTAATTTAGTATTTTACAATTAAATTAAATATTTCCTACTGAAGTGCAAATCTCAACTCAAAAGACTTTGTCACAAAGAAATACAATTATATTTCAATAAGATAAGTTGGCGTTGATCGATACCGAAGCCATTAATATCGTTAATTTTTTTCATATCGATCAGCAACAAAAGTGGCTACTTAGTAAGAACGTTTCTTCGCCTATATTTTATTAATAACAACCAATGCACTTAGTGAACTTTTCTTTTAGTCACTGAAAAACAATCTATAATTAAAAGAAAGTAACTATTTCAGAAGACAAAAGCTTTAAATGTATGCATATTTGAATGTCGTAAAGTCATGGAATCATGCTAGTGTCTTTTTTATGATGTTTACAGTAAGCCAAGGAGGCATACAGGCAAGCGCAAGTTCAAGTCGTCTAGCGATGCATGTTTTGCTCCGAACTACTTATATCCTGATTGTAACAAGTCCGCTGAGGTCACACAAAAATAGCCCAGTTAGAACATATCGCATAAAAATGTGACTAAACTTGATCTTTTTAGGTCACGGACGCCAGATAGCACACGTAAACTTTAGTACACATAAGTCAAACAAAAAGATGCGTAAGTATAATGTCGTTCTGGTGCGTTCTGGTCGAATTTGAGTCATGGTCTCAATAAAAACTAGCCATCTGTGCAAGTTTGTGCGCTAATACGAGTTCACTTTATATTAGGGACAGATATTAATAAAAAGAAAGTAATAATAAATCCGTCGCCGCGTCGTCGGTCCTATGCCCGACTTGTGTGTGCAGAAAGTACGTGGCCTTACCCAGCAGTGAAAACTGGACTGGAAATTGTAGATATCTTTGGGGGAGGCCTTTGTCCAGCTGTGGGCGTCTTTCGACTGACAATGTGAAACTTAGTATTTGCTCATTAATCTACGCCAGTATACTCATGTTATTCAAGTCTTATAAGCTTTAAAAGAATTTTTGTCGCAAACTTATTCTATTAAGCGATCCAACTCATCCGATCGTTTACTCCGTGCCACCAGGTGTCTATAACTGGGTAACTTTATGAAATATCGTTTAAAGTAAAGAGATTTGAAGCATTTTTACAACCATTTAGAGCGAGAACCGAGGAATTTAAACTTAAATGACTTAGATTGCTCGTGAATTGGGTGAAATTATCTGATTTTTAATAACGTTGAAGGATGATGATGAGTTGTAAAAGTAAAACGATCCTAATAGCGAATAAACTTAACATTTAATGAAAAGGGTGTTTATCTGGTGTTTATTTTTTGCTTAGTAAAAAAAAATAGAAATACTAGTAAACACCCTATTCATTAACTTCTTATGGCACATGAAAAGAGGCAATATCGAGCCTAGAGGGTTCGGGGGAAGGATTTTCAGCACAACGATGGAATAGCGCAGGCTTATCAAAAGGCAAATACGCGTTTTGGGGAGCAGCAAAAAGCTGATGAGCTGAAAACCCAGCAACTCGCGAGTATACCATACAATTATGTTTATGGAAAACTCAGGTGCGCATCAAGCACCGCTTTAGCTGCTCCCGAACAACGCATATTTGCCTTTTGACAAGCCCACGCTATTCTATCATTGTGCAACAAATCCATCCCAAAAGCATGAGTAAGTAAGTAAGAGCAAAATAAGCATGAGCATAAGTCATATGATAGTACCTAATATCTACCAGAAAATAGGCAGCAGTCTCTCTGAGTACTACGATCGCCAATCATTGGAGTCGATTATGGCATGTTTCTACTAATGATGGACACAATTCCACTGGGAACGCCTTTGTCCAGCTATGGACGTTTTTTGGTCGATATAATAATGTCCTCCAGGCTGAATTTCGACCATGGCGGCCAGCGTCTCAACGGAGGGTAGCCAATACAGGTCATATTATATTGCACAAGTGTGTGCGCACTTTCTATTCTATCACTCTCATGATCTGATGGGTTAACTATATAGCGATCAATATCGATGGTCGATGCTCACATAACAAAAGGGGTATCGAACAATTTTTCTACCTACCAAGCATGCTTTGTCAAAAATTACTAAATAAATCAACTGTAATTTTGTTTATCAACTGTAATTTATTATTTTTATTGCATCACACACATCGTTCGTGGAACTTGTTTTTTACCCTTTTTTATATAAATCTGTTATGCAATATTAACATACGGTTCTTTCATTATTATACCCCATTAGACCAGATATCCGTACTTTTTGACGGTCACCGTTGCCTAGTTGGTAGTGCTCCTGCCTACGAAGCTGGTGGTCCTGGGTTCGAATCCCAGTAAGTGCAAATATTTGTGTGATGAGCACGATTATTTGTTTCTGGGTCATGGATGTTTTCGATGTATTTATATCTATAATTATAAGTATGTATATCGTCGCCTGGTACCCATAATACAAGCTTTGCTTAGTTTGGGGCTAGGATGATCTGTGTGACACTGTCCCTAGATATTATTATTATTATAAAAAATTTTGAAGCCCTATTTTCGGCCTCTTTTGCAATTAAACTTAGAAAATATATATTTTTTTCTTTTTTTTTGAGGTTGGGTAACACTACGATTAATAGAAGGCTCTTTACCGCGGTGACAGACGAACTCCGGCTCCTTTTTGATATTTTGTACGGAACGCACAATTTAAAGTTTTATGGTATCAGATCTTGCGTTGGGATACCATAGAGAGTCTGATCCGCAGACATAAACCTCTAACTTATTACACAAAAAATGGTAACACACAGAAACGGTAAACAGATTAGGAGTTTTGGCGCCAACCCGGAAAAAGATGCATCGAGGCTATGTTTTATTTTCAGAAACTGGTGTAAATTGGAGTATTTATGTGTTAATATGGTGGATTTTTAGACATAACATCTTCGACAACGTACACAAGTGAAGGAAAGTGCGATATTGCCCTGAATTGTGATTTTCCGTGTTGTAACCAAAACTCCATAAAAGCCTCTAGTAAAGTCTCCACTGCTTTACTGAGGTTACACAAGGACTACGTATGACTTGACTGTGACGGACTTTACTTGACAATGACGGAAATAAATGATATAATAATATATTTACTTAAGGCTCATAAGACCAAAGAAGCCAGAGCCGTAAAACGGAATAAATATAAAAAAAAAATAAGTAAACAGATTCCACAAACAGCGAGCTAAGCCTACGGTACCTACGGTGTCCGACCACTAATCACGTCTGTCTAAAAAAGGGTCGCAGGCCAGCTGGTAACCAATTTGTCAAGATGTCACCTTATCTAAGATACGGTGCCCAAGTAAAGGTGATAGCTTTGCAGTGTCTCCTAAATTGTGTGCGTCACTTGATAAAAACCATTTGAAATCAGTTAAGGCTTGACAAATGTGAAGATAGGAAATGGATATCACATTTTGGTAACTAAATTCTTTTTACAGCGTGAATAAATGGTGAGAACCTCTACTATTTTTTTTTACATGAAGTGAGTTCAAAATGGAAATAGTTTTCAATCCCATCATAAATTTTAACTTTATTCTCTAACACTAGGATGGTTTTTATTGTTGGAGGTTCCATATCACTGTACTGACAGCATTCGATGTTTAAATAAGTAATCTACCACATAAGGCGTCTTTAATTTTGCTGGTTGTCAATCCGTTGAACTGAGTAAAACTGTCTTGTCTGTAATGTGTGTTTTATAAAATAAAACTATACAATAACATTAGGTTCACCCGCGTACTCTGTATCTACAGCAATTTCCTACATTTATGATCCTTTTATTTTTCTGGGAAAAGCAACATGTGCTAAGAAAAAAGTGGTTCCATAGCTAATTAACTTTACACAGATGTAATATTATAATTCCTAGTTAAATAATAATTAGAATAATGTTTTTTATTTGGCGACGGTGAATAATTTAAAATAAACCTGGCTGACTATTAAAAAAGTCTCCTTCCGTTCCCCTCTTTCTACTGTAATAAGCCCATGAGGTCCCACATGACCGAGGAAGATATGGCGCTGGACTACCAGCTCTAATTCTCTGCAACACACGGGCGTATGACACCACCTGCATTCAGATTCCGGGCCTTCTTACAGAAAAATTCCATCCCGACCGTCATTTGAACCAATATAGGCCAAGGATTTGCCAAACTCAAGTGACAGTGGGCGGGGAACATAGTTCGTACAACTCACGGCCGCTGGAGTAAAAAGGTGGCGACCACGAAACAGCAGACGCTGCGTCGGCAGGACCCCTACAAGGTGATCCGACGATCCTGCAAGGGTCGCGGAAAGCCGCGTGATGCAGTTAGCACTAAACCGACCATTGTGGAGATCCTAAGTAGAGGCAATAGTGACTTAGGAATCAATCATAGCTGCTGGTAGAGACCAGCAGCTATTCGAGATTCACTGAGCACACTTGGTGCTCTAATATTACTGAGTAGAGCCCGATAAACCGTTAGTATATAATAATTCCCAAATCATTTATCATCATTCATTATTTTGTTATCGTTTCCTCATTTTACTGGAGCGGGCATAACGCTTAATATTATTTATTTGTTATACATATTTTGCACGATACTCCCTAAGTAGTTAATTAAGGTCACTCCCCTCAAGTCGAGATCAGTTGTTATTATTTAAGTAATGATAATTTGACTGCCTTTTTGGTATAGCGGAAGTGTGTTCACCCGCAGGGAACGAGCTCCTGGGTTCAAAAAAGTGATTTTGGGACTTTTCTGTATAAAGATAAATTTCTCAACATCAGCCCGAAGTCTCAGAGTTGGCGGTATTATACCCCCGTGCGTCGGAGAGCACGTGAAGCCGTCGGTCCTGTACCTGACCTCTTTCCGGTCGTGTCGCTAGGCGTCGCATCGGATCATGATAGAGATGGAATAAAAAGTGCTCCAGTGTTAGCGCACACACTTGAGCGCTATAATATATCCCGCGAAGATGGCTAATTTCTGTTGAGACTGGCCACCGTGGCCGAAATTCGGCTAGGAGGACATTAAAATGATAATTTAATATTAAGACAAGCCTTTCAATAAGATGAACACTTTCTTATGAATCTGCACACTCCAAGACATAGCTGGGTAGAGAGAAATACAAAAGTATTTACTTGTCAATTTTCCCATACTGTTATCTGTAGTTATGCACATTTACAAAGTTTTCAGTTATTTTTATTATAGTTTTCTTCATAAAATAACGCCAAATAAGGAAATATTAGATTTCCTTATTTGGCGCTATGTCGCTTGGTACTTTACAAACATATGATACTTCGATGAACCCAAATTAATTTAACTGAAAAGATTGTATATTTTCTCATGTTTTTATCTGTGAGTTCTGCAAAATCTATATGATTATGAGCTAAATATAATATAATTTTCAGTTAAATATTAAATATAAATGAAATTGCAGAACTCACAGATAATATAGCATTACAAAATTGACAAGTATATACATTTTTCCTCCATATCTATGTGTTCCATATGTTAATGCCTAAAAATATAACTTTTTAAAATCTTCGACATAAATCTGTATCGCGGAGGACTTTACAAACATGCATTTCACGGACATACACCCAAACCAAGTACAGACATATATTTATTTTCTAGAATATTTGTCCTCTGCGGGTATGGAACCTAAAACACGAAGGCATTAAAGTAATCATGTGGCTAACTACCTTTAACCACCGCGCTAGAAGTTCAGAAAAGTACTTTTATTCTCTATTTCTTCGATGTGCTAACTGACCGAGCCGGTTGGCTTGCCTGGTAAATGCTTACCTTTGGTCCTGGGTTCGATTACCACCCAGGACAGATATTTGTGGGCATGAATATGTCTGTTTGTTCGGAATCTATACAAAGATGTTTTTTACAAAAGAATAGTAGTATATCAGTAATATTTAATTGCTGTGAATACTTTTGTTATTTCAAAGTTACCTATGTGTACGTTCTACGCCATATTGGTGGAAATACGTTGACACTTCCATTATCTTTATTATGTAGATAATAAGCGCTGTTTTCTGCTGTAAATATTTCATGTAGTATCTGTACTTAGTAAAATTATCTTTATTTTACTTTTATTGCGGCACACCCCTGATATTAATAGCTTTGTGGAAGGATGTAGTACAAAATCCTTAAAGAATAGCCGGATGCTGAAAACTGGATAAAAATAAGTATAATATTATGCTAATATTTGGCCCAACGTTATGTACTTAAATTACTCTAGAAAATGCTAAAAAGGAAACATTAGGTGGAGTTTTATGTTAAGCAAGTAATAAAAGAACTTACGAACGAAATAAATGGTTTTCAGAACTAAAATTATTACTTAGGCAGTAACTTCAATTTATATTTTCTTTTCTATTACTTAAGACTTTAACACTAAAACAAAATTCTATACAACACATACATAAAACGCGTTGACACTTCCATTATCTTTATTATGTAGATAATAAGCGCTGTTTTCTGCTGTAAATATTTCATTTAGTATCTGTACTTAGTAAAATTATCTTTATTTTACTTTTATTGCGGCACACCCCTGATATTAATAGTTTTGTGGAAGGATGTAGTACAAAATCCTTAAAGAATAGCCGGATGCTGAAAACTAGATAAAAATAAGTATAATATTATGCTAATATTTGGCCCAACGTTATGTACTTAAATTACTCTAGAAAATGCTAAAAAGGAAACATTAGGTGGAGTTTTATGTTAAGCAAGTAATAAAAGAACTTACAAACGAAATAAATGGTTTTCAGCACTAACATTATTAGGCAGTAACTTCTATTTAAATTTTCTTTTCTATTACTTGAGTTTTTAACACGAAAACAAAATTCTATACAACACATAAATAAAACGTGTTGAACCAAACTTTTCACGTTCCTACTAATCACGAATGGAATTTGACGGGGCTGTTGGAGTGGTTGGTAGATTCCCACCCAGGACAGATATTTATTTGTGTGCACGAACACGTCTGGTTTATCTGGGTCTGGGTTATTTCCTATATTAGTATGTATTTACAAAATGAAAAGTGTACATGTAGTATATCAGTTATCTGGTTTCCATAGTACAGACGCGAGCACATCCAGCTACCCCAATCTGTCAAATTTCTTTTATAGATTTTCAACTTTATCACATAACTATAAGGTTCACTTTCAATTGGGGAAATTTGACAGATTGGGGATAGCTTGATGTGCTGGCGTCTGTACAAGCTGTGCTTAGTTTGGAATTAGATAGCCGTGTTGCCCCATTACAGAGTTACTTATTTTATGGAGACGGGTAGTATGCAATATGAGATTATTGTTATATCTAGTATTTACATTATGTGTATCGCTCCTTTTATAGAAGGAATCTATATTTTTATGCACATATAGTAGGTTTTCATATATATACTGAGATGGTGCAGTTACAAAACCTCTTTGAACTTTTCTCTTAGAGACACTCTCGGGCCAAGATTATAGATAGCTCTTACAGCTCTGTTTTGCAATATAAATATAGTGTTAATGTCAGCAGAGCTACCCCAGAGAAGAATTCCATAAGACATTAAACTATGAAAATAACTGAAATAAACTCGGGCCAAGATTATAGATAGCTCTTACAGCTCTGTTTTGCAATATAAATATAGTGTTAATGTCAGCAGAGCTACCCCAGAGAAGAATTCCATAAGACATTAAACTATGAAAATAACTGAAATAAACTCGGGCCAAGATTATAGATAGCTCTTACAGCTCTGTTTTGCAATATAAATATAGTGTTAATGTCAGCAGAGCTACCCCAGAGAAGAATTCCATAAGACATTAAACTATGAAAATAACTGAAATAAACTCGGGCCAAGATTATAGATAGCTCTTACAGCTCTGTTTTGCAATATAAATATAGTGTTAATGTCAGCAGAGCTACCCCAGAGAAGAATTCCATAAGACATTAAACTATGAAAATAACTGAAATAAACTCGGGCCAAGATTATAGATAGCTCTTACAGCTCTGTTTTGCAATATAAATATAGTGTTAATGTCAGCAGAGCTACCCCAGAGAAGAATTCCATAAGACATTAAACTATGAAAATAACTGAAATAAACTATTCTAGCTGTGTCAACGTGATAAAGGTAGCCGGGACACACCTTATCATTTGTGTGTCTCACTAGTTTTTGCGGTGTGTCCGTAAATATCAGTTAAGATTGTCAAGTTCCCCGCGATACAGAGATGTATGAGTGTGGCGGTGTCTTTTATTCAAAAGTTGGTGAACATTTTTCCCGAAATTTATTAAACTTATCCTTTGATATTAACAAACATACCAGTTGTCTGTTGCTGTTTATAATCGAATCAAAACATATGTACAGGTTTGACAAGAGTACTACGTACTTATCGTATGGGCAGTGGTTAACCTAGTGTCAGAGTTATTCAAGCCGCCATTAAGCCTCTGACTGGGCCTAACACGACTGTTGCCTAATGGCTTCAACCGGGACCGACAGCTTAACGTGCCCTCCGATTCCCTATTTCAAACAATTTTGATCTTTATTATTCAGATGTTCTGCTTCTTTGCAACGAACTTTAAAAACCCTCAACTTGGCCCTTACATTGAATACAGTATGTCTTAAATAAGCTCAAGTTATACTTCATTCTAAAGCATCTTCTGAGCCATTGTAAACACTTTGCACATCCATTAACCAAAATTACATAACAATAAAACATGAAAGAAAATAGATAAGTAATTTTGATTTATTCAGTACGAACGTCAATATAAGAAGGCTTTTAACGGATAAAACGTAAAATCATACTGACATATGTTGTCTTTGCCACAGAGATATGAATAAAATTATTTGGAAGATTTTTTACACTATGTTTCTTGCCTATGTCTATTCTTAGTTGTTATTCTTAGTGTTGCTAGTTGATTAATTGTATCAGTCCATGTACAGACGCCAGCACATCAAGCTACCCCAATCTGTCAAATTTACCCAATTGACAGTGAACATTATGCTTACGTGATAAAGTTAACAATCTATAAAAGAAATTTGACAGATTGGGGTGGCTGGATGTGCTGGTCTCTGTACTTATAGATACACCACTATAAATATAACTACCTGCGCGCTGCTCACTGGGGCTCTTATAGCCATATACATACATGACTAATCTGTTGGGTAGCGTGAACTATCTATACATATAATAAATCTGTAGAAAAATCATTTTTGTACATGAAAAGAAAATCCAAAAAAAATAGCCAGGGTATTAAAGGAAAACCAATAGAACCCATTTCCAGCATTTTTAGAATTTTTGTCTGTTTGTCTGTTTGTCTGTTTATATGTTCGGGTATCACGTAAAATATACGAAAGCAATGTAGATAACTTTTATACACAACGATTGAGCGTAACTTGAGGTAACATTTAGTTTTTGTTTTATTGCAATCGGTTTAGGCTATCAAAAGATATTAGATTTTAAAGTAATCATGGAGAAAAATAACACACATTTCGGTACTTCAAGATGAACTAATGTTTATAGTTGAACTAAACTGTCCGATAGATGTCTTTGTGCATATTATGACATCTCTTTTCTGAATGAACTAGGTTGATAGTTGATTTTTGTTTCGATAGATGTCGTTGTGTATTTCTTTTGACTCGCGGTGTTAATTTTGCCCGTGTTTGCTGATTGCATGAGTTACGTAGGGTTTTGAATGTTCTGAATTGTTTCGAAATAAGGTCTTGGCTGCCTAGAAGTATGTCGTTGTCCAAAATTGGTTATTAAAAAAATCTGTTTTCTTTGGGCAAATTGAATTATGTAGGAGGTTGGATTTGTTATAATTTCATTTTAAATTATTGATAGTTGATTTTTATTTCGATACATGTCGTTGTGCTTGATAGTTGATATTTATTTCGATAGTTATCGTTGTGCATTGCTTTTGACCCGCGGTGTTAAGATTTGCCCGTGTTTGCTAATTGCATGAGTTACGTAGGGCTTAGAATGTTCCGAATTGTTTCGAAATAAGGTCTTGGTTGGCTAGAAGTATGTCGTTGTCCAAAATTGGTTATTAAAATATTCTGTATTCTTTGGGCAAATTGAATTATGTACATGGTTGGATTTGTTATAATTTAATTTTAAATTATAATGTCAATCGATCGAAAGTTTGTGCTGTAGATTCGTTTGTAACGCGAATGTACAGACGATTCGAATTTTATTGAATGTATTTGAATGTAGTAAATTAAGCCGGTCTCTCATAATTTTCTCAGCACAAATGTATATAGGTACCTACCTATGTAAAAGAGGAAACTGACTGACTGACATATCAACGCACAGCCTGAACGGCTGGGGTTAGAGACTTGAAATTTTGCCGGTAGGTACTTTTTATGACGTATGCATTCACTAAGGAAGGGGTTTTTGGAAATACTAACCCTAAAGGGGTAAAACAGAGAATGAAAGATAATGAAAGATTTTGAAGTTAAAGGCATTGAAACTGATATTAGGTAGTTCAGCCAAAAATAAAAATAAATATTTTAGAATTTTTGGAAATTCCACCCCAAGGGCGTAAAATAGGGGATGTAAGTTTGTATGAAAAGTGTATAATAATTTTTTATGTGAAAAGCATGAAAATTGGTATTTGGCCTTTCCGTTAAAAATAAAAAATATGTATTTTAGGAATTTCCACTCCTAAGGGCGCATAATAGGGGATGTATGTTGCGTGTGGGTATACCTATAATGGTTGTGAGACTTCAAGTCAAAACTTTGCATCGTGTTATAGAGTCTACTATTATGCATGGATCCGCCCAGGGAGAAGCAGGGTTCGTGTCACGTATTCCGTTAGTGCCAAATGATCTCCATTTTCAGTTTAAAATACTGTAATTCCCTATAAAAGTGTGTGTCGTGATAACCATCAACAAATTGCAAAGGCAAACCCTCAAGTTAGCTGGAATTGACTTGAGGAAGGCGGGCAGGTTCACGTGGCGTGCTCACGTGTGAGTTCATCCCACAGTCTGATCCATGTAGAGCGAGGACCTACGTCTTTTGCTGAGCGCCGTAAAGTGGATGATATTGAACATCCCACATACCAGGCCGCTTGCAGAGCACGCCATTTATTAGTTGGAGGTAAGCATTGGGATGACGCTCTAGCGGAAGCATGCGTGAGCGATAGTCCACATCGCTTGCGACATTTGTTTGCCATCTTACTGACCTTTTGTGCGTTATCGGACGCTAAACAGTTATGGCAAAACTACCATGACAAGTTTGCTGAAGATTTTATGAGGCATGTACAACTAAATACTGATGGACAAATTACTGACAGGGTACGTGAAAATTGTCACAACAGGTCCTTATTGGCTATTCAAATGATAGTTATAAGTATAGGAGGGAACCCGATCAGTCAGAGGCTGCGAAAAGGCACAGGAGTTTTTTATTGTTAAAAATAGGCGATGGCGCATACCCCGTACAAGAAGATGGAAAAGTTATTTTGATTGGTAATCTCTGTTCTTAGGTTACAACACAGCAAGAGCTAATTTCTTCTGTGTACGGAGATACCACAAACATGGGAAATCAAGCCGGTTCTTGGCTATGTCAGCGAGTTATTTTGACTCCCCACAATGACCAAGCTGCGGCAATTAATTTCAAAATATTGAGTCATGCGTCCGGTAATAGTAGAGAATATAGCTCAATAAATACATTTATGGAAGAAGATAACGCCACGCACTACCCGGTAGAATTTTTGGATTCCCTCAGCACGCCCGGACTTTCAGCCCACAAAATAGTTTTAAAAATTGGTGTACCAATCATTCTCCTCAGAAATTAATGTCCTCCCAAACTTTGTAACGGCACTCGGCTCAAAGTCACAAATCTGCAACATTATCGAAGCTGAAATATTAACAGGTTGCGGCGCCGGTGATATTGTTTTTATTCCAAGGATACCTATCATTCCTAAAAACTTTCCTTTCTCTTTCAAACGAGTGCAATTCCCAGTCAGTCTCTGTTATGCCATGACGATTAGTAAAGCTCAGGTCCAGACATTATCCGTTGCGGGGGTAGACCTAAGTATTGGATGCTTTTCCCATGGTCAACTATACGTAGCTCTTTCACGCGTAAACAACCCCAATAACGTTTTTGTGTACGCTCCAGATGGTTCCACACGTAAAATAAAGAAGCACTAAATTAAATAAAAAAATGTTTTCGGTATCCTCCCACCGCGCTTTACACTAAAAAATACATTGTTAAGTTCGGACATCCACGCGAACGAAGTCGCGGGCACAGCTAGTCCGTAATATGATTGCAAACATATAAAAATATTGGCTCTGTCTCAAAATTAATTATATAATCGTTTTGGAATATTTCTTCTGTGTTCCTAAAATAAAAATGCTGTTGCTATAGTTTGTTCTACAAAGATGAAAAAAAATATTATATAATTTTTTCTTCTAAAGTTCTGATCCGGAAAAGCGGTATTTATATGTATGTATGTAAATAAGACACTTATGTTCTGTACGGGTTTAAATTTCGGGGACCTCAACCCGTAAAGATAGAGCATTCAAGGCTCAAAATAAATGTATAGGGCAGTATTGCATGCAACGCGCCCGGGATTAAATTTAAGTTTAAATTAGAAATAAAGATACCAAATAGTGTTGGGATTTTCGGCGTCGACGTTGACAGGATCGTAAAATTTCGCGGACATCTGGAAGACATAGACAAGTTGGCCTCCAAAAAGCTGAGTAGCCTTGGCAGATCTATGTGATCTCCACGTGGGCTAATAGCCCCCAGTTACGTAAGGCGCAAGTACGGCCGCATATACTGCTGCCCCTTCTAGGCCGCGGTACCACAGTATAACCGTCTTACTATTGATCCCATTCAACTTCGTGCAGCTCGAATTGTCGTTGGTGACGGGGGTTCCAATTTATGGATTGATCTTCTTGCCCTTTGGAGAGACACGGCGACACTTTGTGTCTCTTATCACATTTATCATGGAGAATTGTGAAAAATTGTTCGGACTTATACCTGCCGTCACGTTTCGTTACAAACCCTCTCGCTAGAAGTCGCAATTTCCTCCAAATCACATGTCTACCATATGTTTCACGAGAAACTTACTACTGCGCATTACCACTGGCTCAAATCCAGTAACCGCAGAGATATTTCCGATCCGTTATGACATGGCAATCTACAAAAAATTTGTCCGTTCCTTTCTTAAAGACCAGCAACGAACTTGCACCTTTTATACTTACGCTCATAGCTTAATGCTCTCACCGGTCCCTGAGTGATTGACGAGGTCAAGCAAATAGGCTCGCGGTCAGGCCTTAGATGGGTGACCACTAAATTGGATTAAGGATAGCAGGATAACTATTTGTCTGGTCCAAAAATTTACTGATCTCAGAAAAGCAAATTTTTGGATCACAAATGGATAACTAGGTATGCGGGGATCGAACCGCGGGGCCACGAAATTTTCATCTTAACCACTGGGCCACACGTACCGTAAAATACCAAATATAACGGTAAAATAAAACTGTCGTGATGTAGAAAACACATTTATTAGATATTTTGTACTTAGAGTACTTAAAATATTTACAAACGAAATAAATATCGATAATTCATTGAAACTATACAAGTATACATAGGTACAGGAAACGTTTTAAATATACTATATTTTTGTAGGTATCTGGTATACATAAGTAGGCGAATATCTACTGAAAACCCTGTTTTATATATTGGCAACTTTAAGTAACTTTCACAATCAAATTACCTAATTTTAATAAAATTATTTACATTGTAAGTAAAATATTTTTGTCATCATTGCACTTACTAGGTAAATTTGCTAACATTATTTTATTTGTTTACATATTACTTGACTATGTTTTTTGGTGTTTTGTCCCCTCAAATGGCTAGCTAAATTAGTTGCACTTTTCATTATTTATAATAGCTTATAACAAATAAAAGTATGGGAGTTAAGTGACTAACGATAATATCTTAACCCAATTCAAACACCCGACACAAAAATTCTAAGAAGTTTTAATTCAGTCTGTAAGTCTATCTGTGGGTCGCGTCTCCCAAACGGATGGA
Source organism: Pseudoips prasinana (assembly GCA_951640165.1). Classification (NCBI taxonomy): domain Eukaryota; kingdom Metazoa; phylum Arthropoda; class Insecta; order Lepidoptera; family Nolidae; genus Pseudoips; species Pseudoips prasinana. The sequence continues at coordinate 17,535,706 of OX621239.1, forward strand.
CCGATTACAATAGCGTTTTTAAAGTGGAAATATAGATTAACTGAGAAGATTCTCAATAAATCGTGCAAACCCATTAATTTACAGTTCTTGCTGCAGTCAAAATTTTTTGACATTTATTTTATTATAGTTATTATATAACTTATCGTCTCGAACGAATGCTGAATACTGTTGATTTATTTATAATATTTTGAAACTACTATATTAATAAGTTTGTGCTTGTTAATGAGCAAATAGTTAATCTTACCTAATAATAAACTTGGTATTATACATTGCACGAATCAACTAGACCAGGAGCTCCGAACTTATATACTTAATATACTAAACAACACTAATATACTGAAGCTTAATTTAATTCCAATAGAATGCACGAAATTGCATCATATTATTTGCGAGGTGTAATATATTAAATTGTGTGCGTTAATTCCGTTAAAAATATATTCAAATATGTTTTGACTTTGTCATCAAAACGCCAATCTATATTAGACAAACCTATTTTTACATTCATCTAGTTCTTAATATTTTTGTGAATAACGGAGCAATTGTAAAATTTAAGCATCAAGTTTAAGTTCGGAAGCCCCTTTCCAAATTGTTTGCAATAACTACACTCATTTTTGTAGAAGACAATAGTGTATTTTAATCATAGTATTAAGATAATCATACTCTAGAATTAGTAAACTTATGAGCATGCTAAGCTTATTATCGTTGAGTCTTTTGCTAAAAGCATTCTCACATAATCATGTAAGCAGTCTCACATAAGGATGTGAGCATGCTTAAAACTGAAATGACTTCCGTAGGTGACATTAATTTGCTCGAAGTTTGTGTGTTTTTTTTACATTTGTGAGCAATATCAAGTGTTCAAACTATGTTTGGAATGTGGTAACATTTACAACATGTGCTCTTGTAGGAACTTTTCTAATGCGTGGTAGAGATGTGGTCGCACGCCGATTAAGCCGTGGTCTTCGTCGGTGTACGCCTGAGGGCAAAGAAATTGTTGTTAAAATTATTATACTAATAAAAACACGTTCTGGTTATATCTAATGAAATTAATAAAAACCTTAGTTAAACAAAATCTAATGAGCACAAACTCAGGGATTTTATTAGATATTCTGGAATACTTCTATACATTTCGTGACTCGATCATCAAAAACAATAGGGTTAAATCTTATTATTTTATTACTACAAAACATATCTCAATTAGAAGTAGATTAGAGTCTTTAACTGCCACGTTGATTATGGGTTCAAATCCCGGGGCGGGCAAAAATAATATTAAGATTTTCTGCTAAGAAAAGTTCTCAGTATCAGCTCGCAGTCTGAAATTTGGCGATATAACACTACCGTAAAGCCAACGTAAACTTTTCCCGTCATGTTTATTAGCTGTACCATCAAATCTGCGCCTTCATCGAAAGTGCACCTGTGTTAACGCACACGCTTCTCCACTATAGCATGTACCACGTTAATGACCAGTCTTCATTGAAACTGGCCAGCATAGCCGAAATTCGACCAAGAGTACATTATCATTAAAACCAACTTCCAAGTGACCAACTACGTGAGATCAAAAGAAGAACGATTTGTGTTTCTTAGTTATTGTGTGTTTTACCCCCATTAACGCGTGACCGCTCGCCCGAGCTCCACTATGCCCGAGCACTAACATTACAATAAACATAACAATAGCAAATTATCCTGTTACAATTAGTTTAAAGTGTACGGTTTCCAGTGAAAAAACAGCTTTTTAGCTCCACTAGTACCTAACTACAAATAGAACTAATAACAAAGGGAGATCCTGGCATTACTTACTTACTTATCTTATGGCCAATGTTTACCCTAGTGTTAGAGACGCTTAAGCCGCCCAGTAGGCCTCTGACACGGCTTAACGACTGTTGTCCAATCACTACAACCGGGACCGACAGCTTAACACGCCCTCCGAAACACTGAGATGCTCGGAAATTAAACCACTTTAGTGATTACCCATCAATGGACTGACCGCGAGCCTATTTGCTTAACCTCGCCGATCACTTACAGACCGGTAAGAGCATCTACGAGTACCAGGCCTTTATGTCCTAAGTCAATGTGTGATTTACTAATAAAGAAAATTTTGCAGACAGAGGTTCAAACTGTTTAAAACATAATTTGACTGCACGTGTGGCGCAGCGGACAGTTGCCCCATCGTTTCGTGTCACGGGTTCGAGTCCCGCTCCGGACAACCCACAAATAGTTGTTCCGAGTCTGGATGTAATTTATGTCCGTCTATTATATGTTTGTAAAGTACCCCGCGACACAGGGATTACATTTGCTAGTGAGGGCGTTGTCTTTAAAAATAAAAATTACTAGGTTTTTATGTGCCCTAAGATAATAAAAGCTAAATATATAATTTGATCTGCCAGCGTGTATCGTTCGTAGCTTAACGCAGAGCGCCTACCCCGGATTGGTAGATGGTGCAGGTTCGAGACCCGCCGTACGATTACATTTACGATTTCCCATTTTTGAGATTAATTAATTAATGTTTCTACGTATCTATAAATAATATCTATCTAAAAAAGCTCGTGTGAAAAGTACGAGATTTTAGAACTTCCAAACTATTCAAATTGCTCATCTGTAGCGCGTAATTAGTCGTCAGGTTTTAATATGACGCTTATTGCTTCTCAGTAATTTTTGATTAAATTTTATCAGAAGTCATAAAAACTTCGTTCAAACGAAGTTCTGATTTGTTTGAAATAAAATGCGAAAAGATATTAAAATTAGTTTTATGATTTAGGTTTGTTAAATTAATAGCAGTCTTTAATTCGTAGGAATGAATAATTCAGATAATAAATTTAACACAATGAACTAAAAATAGGACGTCCAATTTGCAAAAGATATTTTTATTCTTACTTCGAGAAGCTTCTTATTTATGTTTATAGTTTTTTAAATATTTATTGTTTAAAAAATATGCAGCCGAATTCAACTTTTGTTTAAACCGATCACAAAAAAAATCGGTTCTTTACCGACTTGCCTGCAAAATTAAAGGTCGTGGATTCGATTCCCAACCGGGTCCAATCTTTGTGTGATGAACACGATTGTTTGTTCTATGTCTGTGTGTAATTTATCTATAATATGTATTTATGAAATATATACTTATGTTTATCAGTTGTCTGGTTACCATAGTCCACACGGCTACATATCAAGCTATACATTTCCAGTATAAGCTGACCTGTCATTGTATGGAAATCCTATACAACGCGAGATCAGCTTAAACCGGAAATGTATAGCTTGATGTGTAGCCGTATGTACCAACTCTTGTCTGTTGGGATTAGATGTCCCAAGATATTTATTTATTCGAAGTCATTAGAAAACACAAACTTTTGAAAGGGTTTTAATAAAAAAATTAAAAGACTGTAAGAACACAAATGATTCGGCGCAAAGGACCATTCGACACGCAACGCGCGCGGATCGCAGTCAGTAGAGCTCAGGAAAATTATGATATAAATCACAGCATAGTTAGTGGTAAGAATGGACCTTCTAAACTTTAATGGTCGGGTAATGAGCAATAAGAGCAGAGTAATAATTAACCCGAAGAAGAACAAAAAACCGTTCCAAATTCAAAAGTATTAGGTTACGCAAAAACAAGAACATTATTGGAGTACTACTTGGTAACGTAGGTGGGAATTTCGGATCGTTTATATAAATAATGGCCTCTAGAACACTGGCTAAGTCAGCAGTGCGCCCTTGGGAGGATCGTTTTCTGTAACTGCGTGATATACTGCGGTAGACAGGTAGAGGTGGGTTTGGCAAACTAAGAGATTAATGTAGGTCTAAAATTTCAGGGTACCAGCTTTAACGACATGTTCAAGTTATTGTTATTGCAGTTGCTTCTTAAGAGGAAATATATAAGTATTTATATTTTTAATGATACCAAATAAGTACATGTGCCCTTTTTTGAAAGGCCACGCCCGCATTATACTTTAAGCCCTGTATCGCGGAGTCTCTACAAACATAGTATTAATGGAAACAAAGCATAACATAGTTGTGCACGGATCGAACTCGATACATATAGGGTCAGCGCAGACAGAGAGAAGCGCAGCGGAGAGGATTTTATTAAGGCACTAGAAAATCAACTTTAGAGCTATAGGAATAAAGTACATATATGCTTGAACCTGACAAAATGCCCGCGCAGTCTCGCGCATTATAATGTTCAAGCATACATGCACTTTATTTAAATAATTTTAAAGTTGATTTTCTAGTGCCTTAATAAAATCCTCTCCGCTGCGCTTCTCTCTGTCTGCGCTGACCCTATATGTATCGAGTTCGATCCGTGCACAACTATGTTATGCTTTGTTTCCATTAATACTATGTTTGTAGAGACTCCGCGATACAGGGCTTAAAGTATAATGCGGGCGTGGCCTTTCAAAAAAGGGCACATGTACTTATTTGGTATCATTAAAAATATAAATACTTATATATTTCCTCTTAAGAAGCAACTGCAATAACAATAACTTGAACACGTCGTTAAAGCAGGTAACCTGAAATATTAGACCTACATTAATCTCTTAGTTTGCCAAACCCACCTCTACCTGTCTACCGCAGTATATCACGCAGTTACAGAAAACGATCCTCCCAAGGGCGCACTGCTGACTTAGCCAGTGTTCTAGAGGCCATTATTTATATAAACGATCCGAAATTCCCACCTACGTTACCAAGTAGTACTCCAATAATGTTCTTGTTTTTGCGTAACCTAATACTTTTGAATTTGGAACGGTTTTTTGTTCTTCTTCGGGTTAATTATTACTCTGCTCTTATTGCTCATTACCCGACCATTAAAGTTTAGAAGGTCCATTCTTACCACTTACTATGCTGGTGATTTTTATGGTAATTTTTAGACCCATCTTCAATATATATAAACTTGAGAGGTGTCAAGTGACACCTGGATGGAACGAAGTTATTTCTTATTATTTATTATGTACAAAAAACCTGTATACACTCAACAAAAATAATCGTCGCCACACCACACTGTTCAATGCGAAATAGAAATGATATATCTGGCTTGCTTTCTATAAGAGAGAGAGAGAGAGAGACAGACAGACAGAGAAACATGCGCACGCCGCACAGCTGCAAAAAGTGTCGTGACAAGTTTTCGTAAGATTTTTTTCCGTCTAGCCCCCTTTCACAACGCGCGATAAGGAACTTCGTTCCAATAAGCAATATTTATAAAGATAAGCAATTAATAAACTGACTGCGATCCGCGCGCGTTGCGTGTCGAATGGTCGTTCGCGACGAATCATTTGTGCTCTTACACAGTCTTTTAAATTGTTTGTAAAAAGCCTACCAAAAGTTTGTGTTTTCTAATGACTTCAAATAAATAAATATCTTGGGACAAATTACGCACTGCCATCTAATCCCAACAGACAGAGTTGGTACATACGGCTACACATCAAGCTATACATTTCCGGTATAAGCAGATCTCACGTTGTATAGGATTTCCATACAATGACAGGTCAGCTTATATTGAAAATGTATAGCTTAATATGTAGCCATGTGTACTATGGTAACCAGACAACGGATAAACATAATTATATATTTCTAATGAAATACATATTATAGACAAATTACACACAGACACAGAATAAACAATCGTGTTCATCTCACAAAGATTTCCCGGTTGGGAATCGAATCCACGACCTTTAATTTTGCAGGCCAGTCGGGAAAGAACCGATTTTTTTTTGATCGGCTTAAACAAAAGTTGTATTCGGCTGCACATTTATTAAACAATAAATATTAAAAAATATATAAACATAAATAAGAAGCTTCTCGAAGTAAGAATAAAAATATCTTTTGCAAATTGGACGTCCTATTTTTAGTTCATTGTGTTAAATTTATTATCTGAATTATTCATTCCTACGAATTAAAGACTGCTATTACTTTAACAAACCTAAATCATAAAACTAATTTTAATATCTTTTCGCATTTTATTTCAAACAAATCAGAACTTCGTTTGAACGAAGTTTTTATGACTTCTGATAAAATTTAATCAAAAATTACTGAGAAGCAATAAGCGTCATATTAAAACTTGACGACTAATTATGCCCTACAGATGAGCAATTTGAATAGTTTGAAAGTTCTAAAATCTCTTACTTTTCACACGAGCTTTATAGATAGATATTATTTATAGATACGTAGAAACATTAATTAATTAATCTCAAAAATGGGAAATAGTAAATGTAATCGTACGGCAGGTCTCGAACCTGCACCATCTACCAATCCGGGGTAGGCGCTCTGCGTTAAGCTACGAACGATACACGCTGGCAGATCAAATTATATAATTAGCTTTTATTATCTTAGGGCACATAAAAAAACCTAGTAAGTAATTTTTATTTTTAAAGACAACGCCCTCACTAGCAAATGTAATCCCTGTGTCGCGGGGTACTTTACAAACATATAATAGACGGACATAAATTACATCCAGACTCGGAAGAACTAATTGTGGGTTGTCCGGAGCAGGACTCGAACCCGTGACACGAAACGATGAGGCAACTGTCCGCTGCGCCACACGTGCAGTCAAATTATGTTTTAATCAGTTTGAAGCTCTGTCTGCAAAATTTTCTTTATTAGTAAATCACACATTGACTTAGGCCATAAACACCTGGTACTCGTAGATGCTCTTACCGTTCCGTAAGTGATCGGCGATGTTAAGCAAATAGGCTCGAGGTCAATCCATTGATGGGTAATCACTAAAGTGGTTTAATTTCCGAGCATCTCCGTGTTCGGAGGGCGTGTTAAGCTGTCGGTCCCGGTTGTAGTCATTGGACACTTTACACTATTACATTCGTTAAGCCGTGTCAGAGGCCTACTGGGCGGCTTAAGCATCTCTAACACTAGGGTAAACACTGGCTAAGTCAGCAGTGCGCCCTTGGGAGGATCGTTTTCTGTAACTGCGTGATATACTGCGGTAGACAGGTAGAGGTGGGTTTGGCAAACTAAGAGATTAATGTAGGTCTAATATTTCAGGTTACCTGCTTTAACGACGTGTTCAAGTTATTGTTATTGCAGTTGCTTCTTAAGAGGAAATATATAAGTATTTATATTTTTAATGATACCAAATAAGTACATGTGCCCTTTTTTGAAAGGCCACGCCCGCATTATACTTTAAGCCCTGTATCGCGGAGTCTCTACAAACATAGTATTAATGGAAACAAAGCATAACATAGTTGTGCACGGATCGAACTCGATACATATAGGGTCAGCGCAGACAGAGAGAAGCGCAGCGGAGAGGATTTTATTAAGGCACTAGAAAATCAACTTTAAAATTATTTAAATAAAGTGCATGTATGCTTGAACATTATAATGCGCGAGACTGCGCGGGCATTTTGTCAGGTTCAAGCATATATGTACTTTATTCCTATAGCTCTAAAGTTGATTTTCTAGTGCCTTAATAAAATCCTCTCCGCTGCGCTCCTCTCTGTCTGCGCTGACCCTAAGGCGCTGAGGTGGTCGGGAAGTGATTACTTTAACACGCATCTTGTCAGTAACAGTCCAACATAATGTAATGTTTAATGCATTTTGTTTAATCCATTATTATTAAAGATTTCTTATTCTTCTTCCAGGCCAATTCAGTTCATATTATATTCATGGTTGGTGTATAAGTATATCGAAACTTACAAAATATCCAGGGTGCTTTTGCACAGAAATACTTATGTTTTAGAATGTAGAGTCTCTTATCTTATCTTTATCATATCTTTGATGGGGTGTACATGCGTAAAGCACTTCGACCCTTCAGGATCTTTTGTACTATCCCCCACTGGTTTTTATTCCATCCCTAGAGCCCTGAATGAAGTCTCAATGTAGTATCTCAATCATGGAGTGTCTCAACAGAAAATTACAATAGTATTTCAGTAGTATAGACAAGTACAATAGTGGACAAGTGTGGGAAGAAACAAAGGTGCGCTTTTTATATCTACACTTTTATAAATTGGTGGGTCAACTAAATTGATTCGACTGAAGAAATTAGGTACAGTCATGCTCCAGACGGAGGAGGCGTTGAGGCGGTGGCGACAGCCGGTAGCTCCTTCTAGGGCTGCGGTGACAGTATGAGAAGTTTCCTCTACCGCCGCCACGTGCAAGCTTTAGAAAGACGGCAAACTGTTTGTGGCGCAGTTCCTGAGCCGAACTGGCAGGAGTCGGCAATTGGGGAGGGCAATCTAGATCCTCCTAGGTTACGTGTCCTGACCATCTGAGACAAGGTGCAAAAGCGGGGCACTGGAGCAACATACCCATGGCAGGTTGGGTTTAATCGGTGCTCCGGCATACTCACCCGCAGACACTTTTTGCGGGCGGCATGCGCAAGCATTCCCGCTGCCTCATCAAAGAAAACCTTCAAGACGGGCTTGGCTATGAAATCCGCTTTTTATCGCTACACGGGCTGTAACAAATTCTTACTATACTAATAATATGTATTTTTACATCTGTTGACTTTTGTTAGTTTAAGTTAGGTTAAGTTTAATTTATTCAAACACCTTCACTACCCAATTTATTTCTAGATCCTTGGATTATATTCCGTTTAAGGTTGTCTGGAAGAAATCGCAGCAGCGATAAGACCGCCCATTGTACTTTAATAACTTTATGTTAAATTACTATGCTATGTATTGGTGTACAATAAAGAGTATTTTACTTTACTTTTACTTTACAATAAGGCAGGCTACGTAATAGTAGCCAATTATCTAGTGAATTGCTTACCATCTGTGTGAAGTAAACATCGCGTCTTTGTAGCAGCCTAGACAGCAACATGGCGTGCTGGAAGTGCACGTTGTCATCAGCTGTACCGTGGATCAGGAAGTAACTCTTGTTGCGTAGATTCTCAGCCTGGGAATAGATAGAACACACAGATTATATTGTGCTATCTTTTCTCCGTCGCCCCACTCAGGATGTTGTAAGCTGGTCACCGAATATAACCTTCCTACGATTTTAAAGCACTATGATCTATTACATTAAACGGGTTAGGCACTAGGTTGAACAGCAATTATGGAGAAGAATTTAGATTTAGCCATCGCTTACACCATCATAAGTTGTGCTACTTATATAAGTATATCTTTCTTTTATAGACTAGCTGTACGCATTTGTAATGTGAGTCCCTGTATCTCGGGTGATTTTACAAACGTGCAATTAACGAAAACAAAGCAAACCTAGACCCATAACTTGTTGTTCTGAGTCTAGATTTGCATATAGTTCACACAAATAGATGTCTAATAACATAAAATAAAAATCTGTCATACAAATAGTTGACATGTGCGGAAATTAAAACTGAAACTCGTGGGCGTTGAATAGTCGACTTCTTTAACCACTGTACCAAACCAAATAGACTAGAGAGATATCAGATTTCAAATCACAATTAACTACGGAGGTATTTCCGATCAAGTATGACATAAAAAAGCGAGCCTATGCGTTCTTTAAAGGCCGGCAAGTGCTTGCGGCTCTGGTGTTGCTGGTTTATATGAAATCCTCCTATTATATGAAAAAAAATCTGTAGTTGGAAGCCATAATATTGTATTGTTGTAAACGTGGAAGCCGCCACAACCCGTTGGCGATCGCACTATGATGACCATAATACACAGAGAGTGTGGGAGATATATCTTCGGGTCGTCTTCTACGCCCCCCATGAGAGAGGATGGGGTGGCGAGATTCTATGCCGTCAGCCACACAGCAAAATGAACAAAAAAGTTTATTTATTTATTGTTTGGAAAACCAACAGCTATACATAAAACATATTACTGCTATAATAGGAAACATAAAGCCAATTACAGGTTTTCACGGATAGCGACTGATACACACATACAATGCTTCCGATTTTACTCTTAAACAGAGTAGCTGAAGACATATTATTATGTTAAAAGTTATTGGAAAAAATTAAGGTTCAGCTACCTGCGTGCCACATGGCTCTTGGTATTAAATGGGTTAAAATCAAACTTTTTACATAATTTATTAAAATTCTTGCTCGCTCGCACTATACATGAATTTTGCCTATAATTAGTCGACGAAAATGGAATAGATACTTATAGGTGTATTAAATCTAGACGATCGTTGGGGAACGTTAAAGTGCAGTTTCTGTAAAATATGGGGACAGTCAATCTCATTAGATAATAGCTTTAATAAAAACGTGCAATCGGCCAAATGCCTTCGATTTATTAGAGGTTGAATGTGGGACTTCTTACATACATAGTTAGCTATTAGAACTCACATATTGTTCAGTCAGAAGAGATGATACTGTATAACCTTCGGGGTTCGCTGCGGGTGTGTCCATGTATCGTTCTGTGTAAATCGTATCTGTAGAACAAAACAATTATTTTATGACTAAGCAAAAACAATGCGCAAACGGTGTGTATCCCAGGTGAGCAGGATTCTTGGCCCCTCTAACAGCATTCTGGCCATGATCGCAGGCAGATTTGACTGCCTATACATGAATCACTGCTGCGCTCTTACTCACGGAATGGGGCATCAGTGATTCATGTGTCCACTAAACAAAATCTTAGCTATATTTTTACTAACATAGAATAAGTATTATGTATTACTAACAATTTTGAGTATTTGGTTACTTTAATAAATAACTTTATTATTATATTATTATTAAGTTAAAATAATTCCTTTAGATTTTGATTTTTCATTGTGTAACTTAGCCGTCAAATACAAACGAGACTAATTAAAATAACGGGCTAAGTGCTAGTCCGAATCTCACACCGAGGGTTCTATGGAATAAGTAAGTTATATTTAACTTACTTAAAGTTCTTTTCTGTTTTAGTAGCATAATAATACCTTGTTAGGTACTCAGAAGTTGGATTCCAATATCTCTTTGGTTAAAACTTAAAAGCAATCGTAAAGGTCCTCATTGTTCCCGTCGTCAACAAAGGTAGATCCTAATGAATATGTTATCCAGGAAATACAGCAAATGGCGTCATAATCATCAATCAAACCAAATTCAGTTATAAATGGTACATTTAAAAATGGGTTTGCTTATATAACTTATGTAACAAGCGATTGAAGCGAGCTGACTTCTTCCGACGCCTATCATTTCACTTTTTATTATAAGATTATTAATTTAAAGCTATTAATATTATTTATTGTTCTCCTAAAATGAGATAAAAGCATTGAAAAATAAAAAAATTAAACCAAATTTATTACGTACCATAGAACCTCCAGTCAACCACGGGAGCAACAGCCATGGCACATCTAAAGACGTCACCGCCTTCAGCAAGCGCCTTGCTAGCGGCATATCCGCCATAAGACCAACCCCAGATACATGTACGGTTAGCATCGACCCACGGTAGGTTGTCTTGTATGTACCTGAAAGAGCAAAACATTGTACACCTTTTTGTTCCACCAAGTTGTTAAAATAATAAATTAATTCTAGCACAGAATTACTTCCCAGGAAAAGCACACATTTTAATGTAATAATAATAACAATAATAATATCCTGGGACATTATACGTACGTTACTACACTAGCACTACCAACTAGGCGACGGTCACCATAGCCTAGTTGGTAGTGCTCCTGCCTACGAAGCTGGTGGTCCTGGGTTCGAATCCCGGTAAGTGCAAATATTTGTGTGATGAGCACGAATATTTGTTTCTGAGTCATGGATGTTTTCTATGTAAATAAGTATTTACCTATGTCGCCTGGTTCACATAGTACAAGCTTTGCTTAGTTTGGGGCTAGGATGATCTGTGTGACATTGTCCCTAGATATTATTATGATTATTATTTACACACGGCCATCTGATCTAAACTAAGCAGAGCTTGTACTATGAAAACCAGATAACTGATATACTGCATATACAACTTTTCTTTTAAAAATACATACTTATATAGATAATTACACCCAGACTGAGACAAACAGACATGTTCATGCACACAAATATCTGTCCTGGGTGGGAATCGAACCCACGACCTCCGGCGTGAAATGCAAGCATTTGCCAACCATACCAACAGGCCCGTATGAATTTAGCTTACCTTATGTAGTTATTGCTTATAATAAAAATAAGTCGGGTTTTCCTTCCTGAGGCTATAACTCCAGAACGCACGAACCGATTTCCACGGTTTTACATTCGTTGGAAAGGTCTCGGGCTCCGTGAGGTTTATAGCAAAGAAATTTTTTAAAATTTAACGTGGGTTACACCGCGGGGCACAGCTAGTTGCTTATAATATTTTATTTCTTAGAAAAAATACCAATAGGTATAGGAGGTGCATATGTACTTTAATTTACCCCGATCGCATCCACGGCAGCCATAATTACTTACTTATCGTATGGGCAGTGGTTACCCTAATGTTCTCTGACATGGCTTAACGGAATTTGTCTAATAACTACAACCAGGACCGACAGCTTAACATGCCTTCCGAATCGCGGAGACGCTCAGAAATTACCCATCTATAGACTGACTGCGAGCCTAGTTACTTATCTCGCCGATCACTTACGGACGGAGAGTATCTAATTATAAGCATGCCATATGGCAGCCATAATTGCGCACCAGTATTAAAAGCATTATAAAGTTACCCGGCTTAACCACAAGCTGTTCAGAGAGATGCCTCATCTCAGAGATCACTAGCATCTCTACAAACAGTTAATATAAAAGCACAAATGTGTCTCAAAACGAAAGCAACAAACGTTTATTATATTTTTTTCACTTATTCGGTCAAGTGCGGTCACGGAGCAGGAAGAATTTCGTACATTAACTTGTTATTACCAGTCTCAGTTACTCTTGCGCAAATATAATGCGTCACGCTTTCCCAAATGCAATAATAGCGATCTTAAGGAATTGCAAACGTTATGGCAAAACTGGCAATTAATCCAGACAAAAATTGTCTTTACTGACAAAACTACTATAGCGACTACAAAACGACTGAAAAAATCGAACTTAGACCTCTTTACCTACTGGCAAAGAGGTCATAGTTCGATTTTTTTCTAGTCTTCGACTACACTTTACCAGCTTCTTCTTCTAACTAGTCTTCAATCATCAGTCGACCTGCTTAGCTGGTATAAGAAATCATTATGCAATACCCATCTTTGACCGTTAACATGAGCGATGGCTCCAGGCCATCCAAACAGCACCTTAACCTGCATGGTTTGGTATATCATACCTGGATCGGTCTGTTCCAGAATAGGCATCTTTAGTTATAACTTACTTGGTGACTGTAATCTGGTCCTCAATCTCCACAGTGCCCAGTTTCCTGTTGAGTGCGAACATGTTGTTGACACCGCGCAGCCCGGAGCCGCGGCCATCGATGTGAGCGATAGCGATGCCCCACCGGCTCACTAGAGAACTGCCCCAGTCCAGGCTCCACTGTTTTGTGACTAGAGCTGTGTCTGGACCTCCATATCTTTAAACCAAAAGAAATAAGAAATATGATTTCAGTTTGTTTAGGCCCTAACGGGTGAACTCAATGAAAGAAGTGGTCTGGATGGAATCGGTATATCACAGTCAAACCGTAAACACGGTTTTGTGGGACTAAAAGTGTAACTATTTAAATTATTTTTTTGTGAAATAATAAATAAATAAAAAAAAAAATTGGAAATATTTGGTCAAGTATACAACAATAAAGACGTGCCCGATCCCTAGCTTGCGTGGAAGACAAGTAAAGTGCAGCGGAGACGAATGCGGGCGCGACGTGGGGGCGGACGCCGGGACGCAGATCATGGCCCTATATTTCTATCTATCTATATTATTTATTATCTAAGAAAATAACTGTCGGCATTGGTTTCTGCCGCAGTAGTAGTAAAATGACAGAAGGCTTTACTCACACATAAACTAAAAGCGGCACATTAGTTCGGCTCAGGTAATCTTCAGGAACTTGTAGGTGAACGTCAGCGGCCGGCAGTGCTAGAGCAGTGGAGACTGACATCCGGAGAGTGATAGGAAGCACCCTGTTTACCATCATGGCTTTCAGTTCTGCACTGTCGTCCCACACACGAACTAGACTACCGTCCTGAAATTAAATTTGCAGTTTTATTATGTGATGAAGGACGTGATTTTTAATCCGTATGAGAACAAAATAGAATACAATACTTTTTGGCGTAGGTTTGAAAAACTACAAATTTGCTGTTGTACAGACGCCAGCACATCCAGCTACCCCAATCTGTCAAATTTCTTTTAAAATATTTTCAACTATATTACAAAAGAATAAGGCTCACTTTCAATCGGAAAAATTCGACAGATTGATGTGCTGGCGTCTGTACATGTATAATATATACCTACTGATTAAGTTTATAATTTATCACACCCTCTCTTTAGTTATCTGGCCTTGTTCTTAAACGGTCCCCTGACGCTTAGTCCCGATTAAAAAAAATGCCTTCAAGTATTCGTCACTTACAACAAACTACTGGTTGAGAGATTCAGCACACGTCATTTGTTTAGTATTTTCAAATTAAGAATATACATTTAAAAATTTTGTGTTGAGGTAACTTCTAATTTCGAAAATATTAAGCAGTGTATATTTTTATATATTTATTATGTAAACCGGCTACTAATTATGTGGAAGCTATATCTCAATAGAGTTTTTATGTAAATTACTGTATTCTTATTTACACGCACGTTAAGGTGCACTAAAAATCATAGGACTTAACTTGAGATAATTTCTCTATTAGTTTAGTACCTAGCCTGTCTAGCTACTTACTCGCCCCATTCGTGCTTCGAGTTTGATCCCCGCATTGGAAAATTATTCATGTTACCCAATCATTTTACACATGCAGCCATGCAGCCAGGACGAAGTAAACCCAGCGCACATATAGCGCTCTGCGAGTCCAGTATAACAACGCATTCAGGATGATGTTCGGACTGCCGCGCTATTGCAGTGCTTTGGCCATGTTTGCAGAAAAGAGCGTAGATGGGTTTCATACCATCATAAGGAAACTATGTGCCTCTATGCTGCAACGCAGCCGATCCAGTTTGAATAGCATTCTGAGTGCGTTGGGTGGTCGCTGGCACTTGCCTATGTTCCGGGACTGGACATCCCTACACTCTACAGGTGGTCGTGTTTTGGGCTTTGTTTAAACTTGTGCCCATCACATTATACTTAAATTGGCATTGCTAACACTAGTCATTAAGATGTATTACTAACAAATAATATGGACTGTGTCTGAATTAAATTATTTATTATTATTATAAATGATTGCTCTAAGCCTAGGGGGGTGCTTTCAGTTCGTTAATTGCATATTTTTAAATTTACAGAGATTTGTTTCATTTAAGCACTTAGGTAGTAAGCTCATCAGTGTTAACAAAGATGGCGTAGGGCATCGATGCGTGTGGCCAAAGAGTATATAAGTAATATATGCGAAATGGGATTGCAATGTTAGAAATTAATTTAATAAAATTAATCATTTTGAAATGTCTTTGTTTCTAAAATTAAATATTAGTTATATTTTTAAACATATCTGAGTATTAATACTTTATCATTTATTTATGAAATTATTGTTTTCTTTCTTTATTTTACAATAGTTATCTACTTAAGATTATATAATCAGATCTTATTAACAAGGTGTAATATAAATAAATAGTGGATGTAAGTGATGTCTTTTCTAACTTATGACTTCTAAATTCCTCTACTATAAACACGAACATAAGCAAATTATTCCAATCCAAAAGGTTTATTCAACAACGGCATCTTGCGTTTTAATTGGGTGAATGTGTGTCCCCACTTTCACCAAATCATAAAGCAAAATGTATAACACACTGACATTAGTTTAATCTGTGTTTCAAATAAGGTATAATACTTACAGCATTGTAAATATACACTTGAGGAACATCAGGGCCGGCGCAGTTGACAGTAAGCCTCGCACCGTTGAAGCTCATGGTGGCCTCGTTGTATAAGCATTCGCCACCATCTTCCCGTCTGATTGCACAGGTGAAGCAGTTGACGTCGCCGCTTGAGGTCGCGTTGTAGATGTGCTGTTCTGCCGAGTCATCTACGCTTGTGGCTTTGTACCAACTGGAATGAGGAATATTTATAGGATAATATGTACAAAAGTACATGTAAAAAGGGTAAGTTGTGTTACTCGTACCGCGTATCTGTACAATTACTAGAAAATATGGTTCAGTAGATCTGAAATATACGGGACAGCGCCATTTTGTGCATATGTGAAGCCAATAATTATAATATAACGTTTTTTAACGCTACGAAAAGGCAAAATAAAGTTCAATTATTTCCATATTAAGAATTTGAAAGCGTGTTAAACACCGACATATTGAGCTAAAACAATTTTTACAATTTCTTTAAATAGAAGTTCGTATTAATGATAACGATATTTGAGTTCTTTGACAGTAAGTTGAAAGTTATTATTAACTTTAATTTTCTAAGAACTTACATATGCCTTTTGAATGGAATTCAGTACTTTAAGAGTGTGTGTATGTATGTTTTGGTCCTACATCCCTTGTTTACAGATCTAACATTTCTTCAACAAGGCATTCAAACATTACTAGAAAAACTAATATGACATCATCAAGGCTCTCAAACATAACTATAAAAACTTACATGTCGTCAACAAGGCATTCAACATTACAATAAAAACTTACATGGCGTCAACAAGGCAGTCAAACTTTACTACAGAAACCTTCATGACTTTAGCAAGAAAGCCAAACATTACTATAAAAACTTATATGACGTCAACTAGGCGGTCAAACTTTTCTATAAAAACTTACATGACGTGAACAAGGTAGTCAAACATTACTATGGAAACTTACATCACATCAACAAGGCTTTCAAACAGCACTATAAAAACTTACATGACGTCAACAAGGTAGTCAAACATTACTATAGAAACTTACATCACGTCAATAATGCATTCAAATATTACTATAAAAACTTACATGACGTCAACAAAGTTGTCAAAGTTTACTATTGAAACATATATGACGTCAAAAAGGCATTCACACATTAGGTATTAGATATAGAAACTTATATGACGCCAAAAAGACGGTCAAACATTACTATAGAAACTTACATGACGTCATCAAGTCCCCAGTGTAAGATCTCTAGAACAGTATGAGCGGTATTGATGCGATTCTGACTTGTCCATGTTGCAGTGCCAGTGCCTTGGGAGACTTGGACTATTTGCTTGAATGATAATGCGCCGACTAACTGAAAAGTACATCATCTAATGTAAATAGTGTAAATACAATTGTCGATAACCCTGACTCGAAACTGGAAATACTTAATTAGAAATTAAAGTATGGTGGAGTACGTTTTAGCGCTTAGTTTAAAGTCAAAAACAGATCAGTTTGTATTGTTCAGATGAAAAAATACATTTACCATATAAAAACGATTAAGCGACATTGGCGAAGATTCGAAATAATATCAACAAAATTATTTTATAATCCATTGCGTTTCTTTTTAACACAGTTTTTAATGAAAAATTTTTCATAAAAAAATAGTTATGTCAATTTACTATTGGTGCGGGACGCTGGGGGAAAATAAGCGCCAATTTTTACCAACTTATGCCCACTGTAAGTATTGTATTATGCCCACCGAACCCGCAATTTTAGTAGTTTGGCGGTTTAATGTATGCCCTGTTCTTTTCATACGAGGTCTAATAAAGAGTGATTAATTAACATTTGAATTAATTTAGTGGTGTAAAGGATAAAATTGCGGTAACTATATGCAACAATGTTTATGGCAAAATAAAGGGTAATTTAAAGTAAAGAAAATTTCACTGACATACTTTTGTCTGTAACTATTTTTATAACAAGATTTACAATTCCTGACTCCTAAATAAATGACTAAAAAGGTTTTAGGACAAAAAGCGTCCCAACTTGGACGAGCCATCGAAAATGACTTTCCAATATAAACCAGGCAAACAAAACATACTTCTTTTTGAAACTCGGTTTAATAATGGAAAAAGGAGATGATGCAGATGGCTTTAGTTCGCACATACGCAGAAAACTCAGGACGTAAAACAGACTATAAACGATTGTAAAATTATGTGATGTACGAGTAGATTTAGTACAGCGCCATAACCACAGAACTAAATAGTTCTCCACTTTCAGGTTCGAGTTGAAATGGCTATTTACGGAGCAGACCTAGAGATGGCGCTTACAATCTCCAAGGTGAAACTACTAGTAGATGTCGCTGCGTAGTAATACAACTGTCAGGATTATACTAAACATTTATAAAATGTTTTATTTGAAATCTTTTATATTTTCTAAATGTAGTCCAGACCCCAAACAGGAAAAGGAGGAAGCCATATTCGAAAAAGTTTGTTTTTTAACAAACAGAATTATACTGTAGGTACTGTGTGCTTATATACGGCAAAGATTTTTTTAATACTTATATGAAAGCTTTAACTGGCATAATTTAGTTAAGAGTTTTTATGACTTCAAAGAAAAGTCACTCGCCTCGCCACTTCGTGTTCTCGGTTCGATTTCCGCACTGAACTAATATTTGTGTGACCCATAAGTAGTTGTAATGAGTCTGGATATACTTTGTGTCCATTAATTATATGTTTGTAGAGTACCCAGCGACACAGTGAATAATTTCCCTAATGTGAGCGCTGTCTTTTTAAAATGAAAATTATGAAGTGTTTTCTTTTAGTCTTCAGAATTACCTGCTACATAATACACCCATCTATGCATTTGGTACCATACAGCTCATTCATTGTTTTGTTAACAGATATGTATAAATAAAGCAGACCATCAATCACGAGCTATGTGGCTATGTGAAAAGCTAAATAATTCATAGCGCGTGTTATTTATTCTGCACAAATCAAATTTTAATTCATTTTAAATGTAATTTATTTTTCAACAATCCGTTCTGACCTCAGAAAGTTGTAGGACTTTCTGCATTGTTCAGTGAAGTAATGAAACCTTTCATGTTAAGCACACTTGTAGCTTGTGCATGCTTAACATTACTGCTTAACTTTTTATGTATAAAAAGGTAGGACTAGCAGTAGGAGAGTACATGAGTTATTCTAATTGAAAAGTTCTTACTTGCGGTAAAATGGTGACAAATGCAGTTCCAGCATCATTGAACATGAGCGGAATGTTGTCGATCCAGCCATTTGTTTCAGTATAAGAAAAGATCTGGAAACAGAACAACATAATGTAAAACACACTACAGAATATAAACTACAAAAACAGGAACCTTCTTTTAAAGTATTTGGTTTATTTTTGAAGTACTTGAAAAATGCTTCAGAGAATAATAAAAATATCCCAGCTACATATTACTTGAGAAGAGCTTGAAACTCAAAACTATAAATACAGCTTGTCTATAAGACTATTCTAGATGGAAAGAAAGAACTTTTACTTTATTTTATCGGAAGGGTTGTGGTTATCTTAATTTCAAGAGTTGTTCAAGCCGCCCATGGCTCGGTAGGCCTCCGAAATGGCTTAGCGACTAAAACCTGGACTGACAGCCTATCATAACCTACAAAGCACAGAGACGCTCATAAATTAAACCACTTTGGTGGTCACCCATCTATACACTGATCGCTTACTCAATCCTCGCCGATCAGTTACGGGCCGGTGAGAGCACGGAGGTTTGTAATAGCTCCATGAGTTGTGAACAAGTATATTGCATATCATTCCGAAATTGCTTGGAAAGTTCAAGTTCATTAAAACGACAAAATACTCTATTACAGGGGATACTCAGAACTACTGCTGAGTTTGTTTCGCTGGGTCTTCTCAGTTGGGGCGCATTGGATCTGGTAGTAGCATTAAAGCGCGACCGTCGTTTTAAACACAAGGTCCGTTATAATAATAATACTGAATACCTTAATATAGACCGATCCCTTCAGACAATATGTAGTAAAATATAAATTTCAATCATTAAACCTAAACATAATCTCCTTGACAATAACTTAATACAACCTTGCTAAATATCACTACTATTATAAAATAAATTGTATACATGTTTTAACATTCCATGTACCTAAATATCTGTAATAAGCAACTAGAAATAATAACTGTATTACTACAAACATGTTCTGACTATTTACAAGCGCTTTTTTAAGTCTACGTAAATAAAAACCTTTTTTATTTTATTTTATTTATTTACTAAATCCACAATAAAAATAATAAACAAATATCTTGGGACAACTAATATACTTCCATCTGATCCCAAACTTGGTGGAGCCGAAAGCTTATATAATTCTGAGTGCATACAAGATATACTCGTATAGATAAATTATCCAGACAGAACAGATAATCATGATCATCAGACAAGGATTTGATCGATTTGTTCTGTTCGAAACCACAACCTCTGGCTTAGAAGTCAGGGTAACTAACCACTAGACCAGGGTTTCTCAAACTTTTTGCAGTCATGGACCACTTTCACTATTTAAACAATCCAACGGATCCCTGTCAACAAATATTATAGGAAAACAAAACAAGTACTATATAATAATGTTTTTTAAATACACTTATCGGTATCAATGTCTTGAAACTTTCGCTATGTGTACACATTGTCATATATTGTGGTCACGGGTCTCGATCGCGATGACAATTTAAACCTTTTAGTTTACCCGTCGTTTTGGCATGGATTGCACAGCCGTTATCTGATTTCCCAAGTTGGTGACTTTGCCGAGAAATGCTTAGTACAGAATTATCTCATAAATATGTTAAGAGTTAACTATCTAATATTGGACCCCTAATACCATGCCACGGACCTCACTTTAAGAAACCCTGTACTAGTACAGGGTTTCTTAAAGTGAAAACTCACCAGTTGGTCTAGACCAACTGGTGAGTTTTCATTGAAGTCAAATTGGAGAATGTAGCTGCTCTATATCTCTACTAACTAAATAATACATTAATTCGTACAAACCTCTGTGCAAACAGTTTGTCCAAATGTACAAAGCTGCACCCTGAACGTAGTTTGGACCCGGTCGGTCCACATTAACGCAATTGAGTCAGTGGTCGCGAATTTCACTGTCTTCAATATGGGCCTGAAATTAAAAGAAAATGTTTTGTCTGATGACTTAAAGACCGTTTAGTTAACCTTAACTATAGATAAAGAATCCATCACATTAATTATATTGGTGACAAACTAGAAATAGAATATTTTTTGTTAAATTTTATGACTTAAGTTTCAAAGTTCCACATTGAGATTTTACAGGTCCTAGTACATTATATAATCAGTTATGTTCTCGATTGTTACAAGCCTTGCCTTTAGGCCTTACCAAAACTTACATATCCATTTATACTGGAATCAATACAAATTAGATTCTAAAACTTTTAGTTTGGACATGTGTGTGTGAGTACATTTGGACATGCTAAAACATAAGAAAAGTATAAAAATGACGACATAGACTTATTTGTAAGATGTAAAATATTATTATTTACTATCACTATGAAACATAAATCGTGGCAATCGTCAGCACTATGTACATAAGTCGTGTAATTGATTTCTATAATAGCCGCTCGATCACTTCCGGCAAATGCATTGTAGCTCGAAAATTACAGAGAAAGAACAATAAAAGTGCTTTTAAAACAGGTGTGACGTTACTAGGTCACACTAGTTTACCTACTGGTTTGACATATTCTATTCTATTTTTGTAGTGAGCGGCGACTCGATCCTACAGCCAAAATGTAAACACGCTTCTGGGGCAAAAATGTATAAATTGTTAATACATTTTGTAAAATAAAATAAGTATAAGAAACATGAAATAACAAACAACAGCTGCCAGCTTAAAATGCTTTTTTTCCTTTAATTTAACAAGTCCGCAAGCAAACATACACTGTTCACTTGATGGAAAGCTGCTGTGACCGTAGAGTATTTCGGTTATCATAAAAACTATTTCTTTTAAAATCATGGGAAAATTTGCAAACATGGCGAACTCACTAGTAGGACCACAACATTATAATATATAAATATAAGGGCAAGGGAAGCAATAAAGATCCAAGCTATTCGGTGGTACAGGCGGTCAATTACACTCCTTCTTATCTCTCACGTAAGCACTGTCGTCCCACGAACGTCTTGGACGATCCGGACGACGAGTTTACAGTCTACCCTGAACAAGTCAAGACAATTAGAGACTCTCGTAACACTACACACCAACCGATATTTCGTACTTTGCCGGACAAAAGGACCGACCGCAAACGCGTCGCGACCACCAATGCCCTCCATGACCTTTAGTTTACATTCGATTCCATGAATTGCCCTCTTCGAACCTAAATGGGACGCGAGGCCCACGTCGCGTATTAACGTCGACTGAAAGTTGCACAAAACATTCCTAAAATGATGATCTCGTGCATCTCCCCGCCAGGAACCACCCAGAGTCGAGGTTCGAACCCCAAAGGGGGTGCCTCCGGGGCGGTTACTTAGTTTGTAGTCAGATATTTGCTAGATGGCTGAAGCCTATGCTCGCCTCTATAGTCCGGAGAAGCAGTGAAGGTCCACTGGGCTAACTGCATACGTCATGTTAAAAAGGAATCAGAATCAGAATCATTTATTTCACAAAAATAGGGTACATATAGGTCTTAATCTAGAAAGTGCATGCTGCCTATCTTGTCTATGGTAGAAGACATGTGAAATTATTACACTTTTTTGATTTCAATATTACTGAACAAACAAAATACAATAAAACTTAACAAAAAACTACTACAATAAACATTACGACATAAAATACAGTAATAAAGAATATATAAAATTAAATCTAAACAATGTCAAGAGATATAATAAATAAAATATGGTTAAATGTCAATTTATCTTTCTTTGTCCATAAAAAATTCTTTTATTGTATAGTATGTTTTTTCTAAAAGCCATATTTTAAGTTTTTGTTCGAACTTATTTAGCGGCAGATTTTTTATAGCAATTAAAAGCAATTAAACTTACTCTGTTAGGCCAGCAGGAGCTTGATACACGTTGGTGACACCGGTACCAATGTTCCGGAGACTCACAGAGACGGTTGGGTTAGGGGTACCAGGCTGGAAATATAAAAATAACAAATTGGAAACACTGACATAGATACATGTAGTAGGTAAATTGTATTGTATTGTATAACTTTTATTGCGGACAAATAAATCCATAGAGTGTTAGTAAGAAGAAAATAACTTATTTTCTAGTGTTTTGTGTGTATTTACAATTAACCTCCCAAAAAAGCAAATAATTGGTGACTTGAGGTTCTCGGCTGTTATTTTCAGAATGTTATTCTGACTGTCTCTCACTCTTCGCACAAGGGATGCTGTTTTTTTGCGTATAATCGCAAAAAAAATTCCGACACACTACAGTAACGAGGCAGTCCCAATAGCATTCTGAAAGCATTACTATACTGGACGCGGAGGACATCTAGCGTTCCCTTGTTGTAGTTGAACCATAGATTGCCCATAGATTGTACAGACTCTGACAGTATGCCTTAAACAGGGTGAATTTAACTTGTTCTATACATCGCGCAAAAGCTACGGTTCGTTTTGTGAAAATTCAATTGATTAGGATACGATGGGACCGACATACGCTATGCGTAAAAGTCCCTTTAAATAAATAAGGAAAAAAACAAGCTACGGTTAATCCAGCTCCAAATTTAGAAACGTAACGTAACTTTACGTAAAAAAATAACGTAACTCTGGTATCACGCTTGCAGTACCTACTGGCCCTATCGGAAGATCAGCACTGCAGAAATGTAGTACTGAGATATTAGATGATAATAGATTTTCATACCAGTACGGATAAAATCAGAAATGTCTAAAATGTATATATACAAATGAATGTATTTTCCTTATACGTTATGAAAATAAAATTATTTTTTAACTTAACTAGCTTAATTTACCTATGAATTTGAACAACATGTAGAGTATACAAATATACAAAAAAAAATAACTCTCAATACGACATGTCGATCAGTTGACGCTTTTTATATGGGGAGCCAAAAAGAAGTATCTTTGTATTTCACAAACTAGTCCTATTTTATTTGTTCAGTTTCCCATGAATTAAGATTATGCTTTTCAAACGTTCTCCTCTATTTATGTTACACTTTGTATAAACAACAACATCAATCAATCAATAATAAAACAATCAATCATTTCTGTTACGAAACTATGGTGCCTTTGTTTTCGATGTTACCATTTAAAAGATGCCTTGTAGGTACATACGGCTATCGCGTATTCCATTAAGATTGAAAAAGAATCAATAACCAATAATCCCGTTCAACGATCAATTGTCACGTTCTAACGGCTACTCTTATAAAATAGGTACAGTTAGCATAAGAAATCGCTGTACCTACACAATAAATTATAAAAGACCGAGTGAACCTGCTTTCTGAACAAAGGTTGCGGGTTCGATCCTAGAACATCCCCATAAGGGTGCCCTCGGGTATAATTCGTAAGCGAGTTTTTTATGCTATTGGTTGAGAGACTTCTACGCTTGAAAACTGTTCAGTGTCAGCATTTTTTTAAATTTTAATATAATAAATAGAGCTAAATTATAAAATAGTTGCTAAGTAACTTGTTATTAATATAAGAATTTAAAAAAATGTGATAAACGGACCGGTTGGATGGACTGTTACAATTTTTTTTTGTTACCTTCTTTAATATTGTACTGGACTACATTTATGTACCTACTGCATTGTGCCCTTGACAAACGCAAGTGCTGAATAAACTTCATTTCTTCATTATTTTATTATTTGTGTTCATAAATATGTTTATTTATTATTGTCTTGATCTGAGTAATATCTGTATATTTTTTGTACATAGTTATTAATAAAAAAGAACCGGCCAAGTGCGAGTCGGACTCGCCCATGAAGGGTTCCGTAGCAGCAAGTATTTCAGTTGATTAAATGAAAGGTCAATTACGGTTTACGATTTATGACGTATTAAAAAAAACTACTTGCTAGATCTCGTTAAAACCAATTTTCGTTGTTAGTTTTCATGGTAATGTACATCATATATTTTTTTTTAGTTTTATCATCCTCTTATTTTAGAAGTTACAGGGGGGGAGGGGCGGCACTCATTTAACCAATTTGGAAGAGTCTCTCGCGCAAACTATTCAGTTCAAAAAAAAAATATATTAGAAACCTCAATATAATTTTTGAAGACCTATCCATAACTACCACACATGTATGGGTACGAAGAAAAAAAAATATGTTTCAGTTCTATGTATAGGGAACTCCGAAAATTATTGTTATTTTTCTATTTTTGTGTGAAACTCTTAATGCGGTTCACAGAATGCATCTACTTACCAAGTTGGCTGTGACATACGGACGGACAGACAGACAGACATGACGAATCTATAGAGGTTCCGTTTTTTGCCATTTGGCTACGGAACCCTAAAAACAAGCTAATCTTTGCATAATTTCAGCTAGATGGCGCTGTGTTATAAGTTAAGCATTTATTTAAATATTTTCTATGCATTACTTAATATATGTACTAGTGATTGGTTAGGTTAATCAACTGGGCGCACGGTCAGTCTATGTATAGATGACTGCAAAAATGGTTTATTTTCTGAACTACGGAGGGCACATTAAGCTTCCGTCCTTAAATTACTATTGTTAAGCCATACTAGAACAACTTAGGATTAAGTAAGAGTAAAGCCCGCCCTCACGATAAAAACGTTTAAAAAATAAAAATATTGGGACAACTAACAAAAAACCAACTGATAAACATATTTAAATAATGAGTGAAAAGGGATCTTAAGGGTCGTCAATCATTCTCCAAGTGTGGTTAGCCTCTATAGGTCACGGTGGACGCTATCAGTTCTACCTAACGTTAACTTAGTAAGCAATGATATGAACCATCTATTATTTACTGACTTGCGTGGTTCAGTAGTTTTCATGTGAATAGAGGGAAACTACTGTGTTTTGTTACGGTGTTATCAAGCATCCCCAGACATAACAAACCATTGAATGTGCATTGAAGCAGAAATTGCCGATAGATTTATACCTACACTCTCTCACATTTCGTTGCGAGGAGTATAGAAAATATTTTTGAAGAATATGTAAGTACAAATGTCATATATATGTAACTTACATATTCTTTAAAAATATTTTCTTGGTTTCATCACCCCATCTCATCGTCGGGGCGTAGAAATCGTACGAGGGAATACCTACCAGAGAACGGGCAGCAGCATATTTCTGTGAACTATAACCATCAAACTGCGATTGCTAAGCCGTCTGCCAAGCTTGGCGATTTAGCATATTCCCCCCATTCTTTGGGGAGGCTTTTGTCCAGCAGTGACAGTCCACTTTGGCTGACATGATGATACAATTGTGCTTGTCATAACCACTAGCTACATTGAATTAACTAAGCAATTTCAATGAATGGTAAACTAACATAATTTAAATATATTTATTAAAGGATTACCAAACAATACCCAATGTTGTTCATACATTTTATACATCATACTGAAAAAAATACTAAATTGAGAAACTGTTCAGGTGTCGAATGACTTTTGAAAATACTAAGTATATACACTGACCTTCAATAAAACCGAGATGTATAAACAAAATTTTAACTTAGTAACCAAAGTTTTAAGAAGAATTTAAATATCATCCTACTAATATTATAAAGGGGAAACTTTGTGAGTGTGTGATTGTGTATGTTTGTTACTTCTTCACGTCTAAACGGCTGGAGCGATTTCAATGAAATTTGGTATGGAGTTAGCTGACACCCTGGATTAACACATAGGCTATAATTTATAAAGTTTAACGCGGGTCAAACTGCGGGTCACAGCAAGTATTAAATAAACTCTACTAACATATGAGGTAACTTGCAGTAGAGATTGCAAGTGACGTCATTATGCTGTGTTCCATAGCAGAAATCGTTTGATTAAAAAGGGACACAGGTTCTATTTCATCCCCGCTACGAAGTTAAAACGCCTTTCACTAAAAGTTTTCTTAATTGATTTTTATATTTCTTGTTTGCTGCATTATATTTGTAGCTATGCGGACCTGAATCGCACTTGGTATATTTTTATTTTTTAACACTTTTGCAAACAAAGTTATGGTTTCCGAACGTAAAATTATCACTATATGAAACAGACCAGCGCGACCTGCGTAGCACAAACCGAAATGATATATTTTATTTCGTCTTTTCTATTTCGTTTCTTACGTGATCTAATAACAATTCCGAACAAGCAATTTTGGGGTTGTCTCAGGAAACTATCAATACAAATAAATGAAATTGAAGTGTCTGCTTGTAATGTCAAATGAAAGAATATACACAGTATATCCGTAAAAGAAATCAATGTTTCTCTGTCTAACTTTCTGTTTGTGCTGACGAACTCCTGAACGCGTAAACCAATTTTGAAGGGACCTAGCTGATATAAGAGAGTAATGTAAAAATAATATCCATTCAGAAATAAATATTTATCCCAATAGATAAGTAGATAGGAGAAGTAGGTAGAGTAGAAATTAAGATTACTTATAAATCCCATATCGAAATAGCAGTTTATTTGAGAGTTCTAACCGTTTCCGCAAAAAAGAAATTATATGCCTATCTTGTACTTATTTACTTAGCAACAATTTATTCGCTCAAGCCAATCAGCCAATAATAGAAATTTAATACCAGAAATTTATTTCAAAGGGCTATGCTTCATGACTGCACGTGTAGAGCAAGGGGCTAAGACACTCGCCTCGCCGCTTCGTGTCGCGGGTTCGAGTCCCGCGCTGGACCACTATTTGTGTGACCCATAAATAGTTGTTCTGAGTCATGATGTAAATTGTGTCCGTTTATTATATGTATGTAAAGTACCCCGTGACACAGGGTTTAATTCCCTAGTGCGGGCGTTGTCTTAAAAAAAATCGGATATCAATACAAAAGATGGTGCCTTTTACTCGCGCATCCACTTCGTTATTTAACATTTAAATAATAACAATCTCCTGCCTTCCTCTTTCTCTATTTCCATTGGGGTCGGCTCCCATTCTAACCTAGTACCTACGGCTAGCTATCAGCGTTATTTGAACGACTGCCATCAAGCCTCAAGATATAGCTAAATTATTATGACCTGGTATATATAATTTGGTATGGAGTTAGCTGACACCCTGGATTAACATATAGGCTATAATTAATAAAATATAATACGGGTACAACCGCGGGGCACAGCTAGTAAATTATAAATGTGAACGATTTATTTGAATACGTATTCCCCTTAACCGACGACGCGTTGTAGCGTAACTAACCGGAGCAATCGAGTTTGCAAAGCGAGATTGTGTCAAACAATTGCAACGTTCATTATAACTTGCTAGTTCCCTAACAAGATGTGTAATAATTTTAGTGAACTAACTCCGTTTGTTAAAGACAAGGTGTTGCCAATTAATGGTATAGTCTGATTGACTGGTCTAGTGTAAGTAACCCTGAGTGCTAACCCGATATCGTGGGCTCGATTGGTACCCAGATCAAATCTTTGTGTCAGGAACACGATTATGTTATCTGTATCTGGGTGTAATTTATCTATATTATCCGCGATTATATATATTTTACCCGCGTTAAATTTTATAAATTATAGCCTATATGTAAATCTAGGCTGTCAGCTTAGTTTAAAAAACAAAATAGGCAACTCCCGCACTAGGGAATCTAATCCCTGTTCGCGGGGTACTTTACAAACATATAATAGACGGACACAAATTACACCAGACTCAGAACAACTATTTATGGGTCACACAAATAACACGCCGCTGTGCCACACATGCAGTCCAACTACCTACAAAATTTTATTAAAATCGCTCCAGTCGTTTAGACGTGAAGAAGTAACGAACATACACACTCACAAACTTTCGTCTTTGTAATATTAGTGTGATTTTTTTATATATACTTAGAAATATTTAAGTACGAGTATGTGTATTACTTTCTGGTTGCCACACTAAAGGCTCTGAATAGTTTGGGATCAGATAGCCATGTATTAGTTGTCCTAAAACTAAGAATTGTAATGTTAGCTTTACAAACTAATTCTAAAATGTTTGCAGTTAATAGACGTTTAAATAATAATAGTATTTTTTCTAACACACTCACATATTTTAACATAAAATAGTAGATTAATGAATGTCTAATAATTTACATGTGCAATCAATCTTATTGGTTTATCTTTTTTAATCCTTAATCGATGTAGGTTAATCTGATAACAACCTGAGCCTCACGGAAATAATACAATAATAATTAAATATAAAGTAAATTGAAAAAAATATGTTTGAGAGCGCCTCATGAGAAGGTTAGTATTTTTAATTAAACCGTGCGTTGTTACAAATGGTATGCTTTACATCAAAATCAACTTTAGAGCTATAGGAATAAAGTGCATATATGGAGATCTTTAGGAGAGGCCTTTGTCCAATAGTGATCGTCTTACATCTGATATACTTAATGGTAATTGAAATTTATCCAGCACTATGTAGCAGTATAGTCTAATACAATATAGAAGAAACTAGATTTTAAAACTAGTCCTTCCGTCCGTACAGTCTATTTTTAACCAACTTCAAAAAAGGAGGAGTTTCTCAGTTCGACTGTATTTTTATCAGATACAAACATTGAGAAATAACTTTATAGAAACAACAAGTTATTTGCTAATATCTATTTTTAAATTTGGTGCTCTATTATAAATTGTAGACATCGATCGTTTGGCGAACGCAGAAGGCTCTCAAACAGTAGTTTAATTTAAGTGAGAAATACCTAAGTTAGGTGTGGCCTGGCTCAGGGGGTGCTGAAGTCAAAAGGCGGAATTCTACAAAGAGGGTGTGATCACTGGCACGGATCACAGATCAAAGGTAAGGCGCCAACGAAGAATGATTGTATATTAGGAATTCCTAACACGAAATGATCCAATGGATATCCGATATTCTTAAAGTATCAATGACGATCATCAAAACCAAAAAAGGTACTACGAATTCGTTAGAGATCTGGCCAATCAGACCAATAGAAGAAAATTTGTATTATTCCATTAAGTTTATACCCTGTTTTTACCCCATATGTTACGACGGACACCAATTGCTTTACTTTATCTTACCTGTCGTTTCCTATAAACGACCGAAGCAAATATAAGCTATAAACTGAGTGTCAATAGTGAACAAGATACCTTAACATGAGTTTACAACGTTTGAGTGTCGATTGATATACACGTAATAATAGTAATAAAGCTGGTTACGACAGCCGAAGAAAACTATTGTTACACTTGTAATCCAAATAATAACTCTTCACAATAAGATATACTCTATGAATCTATGACTATAATATTAGGTCTTTACCTATGAAATTGCCGTTCTGCAGTACTGGCCATTTCAAATCAAAATAATTTTTGTTTGGCTAAGAATTCTAATTTCAAATTAATTTTATTTTAAAAACATGGATTCTTTTTTCCAAAAGTAGTCATTTCTTTATTGATTAGTGTTACATTTTCATCGCATTTCAATCTTTTTCGTCATCATGGATACGTTAAAAATTCGAGTAATTATGGAATATGAGTACCGTCGTGGCAGCAACGCGGCACAAGCGGCACGCAACATCAACGACGTTTACGGAGCTAACACTACAAACCAACGCACCACCTGTTATTGGTTTGCTCGCTTCCGTTCTGGAAATTTCGACCTGAAAAATGAACCTCGCGGTCGTCCGAAGACTTTGGTCGACAATGACGAATTAAAGGCGGTTGTGGAAGCTGATGATACACAATCTACGGCTGAATTAGCAGCAGCTTTCGACGTTAGCGTCAAAACAATATTGGTCCATTTGCGTCAAATTGGCAAGGTAAAAAAGCTTGACAAATGGGTGCCCCACGAACTCAATGATCGCCAGCGCGAAGTACGCGTCGAGACGTGCCTTGCACTGCTCAACAGACACACAAATGAAGGAATTTTGAACCGCATTGTTACCTGCGATGAAAAATGGATTCTGTTTGATAACCGCAAGCGCTCAGCAAGTTGGTTGGATCCTGGTTCAGCACCTAAACAATGCCCTAAACGAAAACTTACCCCTAGAAAAGTGATGGTCACTGTTTGGTGGTCTAGCGCCGGTGTGATTCATCACAGCTTCTTACCAAACGGGGTGAGCATTACTGCAGATGTGTACTGTGAAGAACTGAGCACAATGATGGAGAAGCTGGCGCATCTCCAACCAGCATTGGTCAATCGCTCGTCTCCGCTGCTCCTGCACGACAACGCGCGACCTCATACTGCACAGCAGACGGTCTCCAAGTTGCAAGAACTGGGGTTGGAAGCTCTCCGTCATCCGCCCTACTCACCAGACCTTGCGCCTACAGACTACTACTTTTTCCAGAATTTGGATAACTTCTTGGCGGGAAAAAAATTCAATACCCGAGAGGCAGTACAAAATGCCTTTGAAGAATTTGTTGCCTCCCGTCCAGCTGATTTCTTTAAGAAGGGCATCAATAAACTGCCACTGCGATGGCAAAGATGCATTGATTGCATGGGTGATTACTTCGATTAATACAAATAAAAAAATTCATGAAAAAAATTCGTTTAAATTTTTTCATACAAAACGGCAATTTCATAGGTAAAGACCTATTATTATACTAATAACGCAAGGAGGTATATATTATACATGTACATATACATATACACAGTAGACATATAGCTCATGGAAGTGTGCGGTCACGATGACGCGACTTCCATGTTTTTGTTCACCCAAAAAGTTATCAAATAAGTATACACTTAAAAAAAAATTGTATTAGTTAAAACTTAAATTATGAATAAAAGCTAGTTTCTTCAAAATGTACGAAATCTTACCTTAGGATAGCGGATTTCATGATGCTGGGTATATTGGTAGTTGACAGAGCCTGGAACTCCGTAGTGAGGCACTTTCATCACGCGAACGCCAGAGTCGTCGAAGGTCACGTACGCCATCATTGTTCCGTCTCTCGAGAAGTAGATAGCGTTGCTTGAGCCGAAGACCTCCTCTGAGAAATTATAGAAAGATATAGAAGCTTCTTTCTTTGCAATAGTGTTATTTTTGCGATATACTGTTTGTTTGTCTCTCCGCATATCCGCATGACTTATTTTATTATAAAGTCGGAAAGATTCGCAAAAGAATACCGAATACAGTCTTATCACATTAAGCCATTTCTTCCAGACAACCTTTGGATGAATAGCCGTTGTAATTATTACGGCGGTGTATTATACAAGATTATTATAATTATTGTCCACAATTTTTATCCTAATTGAATGTGTACAGTAAAGAGTATTTTAAGTATTCTAATCTAATACTAACTATCCAATATAAAAACACTCATACGAACCTTCATAAACCCAATCCGGGATACCATGGTAAATTACATTCAACTCTCCAGTTGTAGTAATCTGTTGAGGGGTGGCGGTCAAACTCGACTGGTAGTAAATATTGTTTAAGTACACGAAGGCCAGGGAAGTTCCTGATGGGCCCCATACAAAGTTCTGCAGGAAAGCCTCGTCGGCTTCCAGACCTGAGGGTAAGATGTCCACGACGTCACCAGATACGGCGTGCACGGCAGCATACCTCGCTAAGAAGCTGTATCTGTATACCTAAAAGGAAAGAAGTGAAATTTAGATACATCTTGTCAGCTTGTATAGTATTTATTTAATTAAAAGTTACTAAACAATAATATCGGTTATTTATGTGGCAACAACAAGCGGTGACGTTAGAAAAGTAGACGAACCAAATGGATCGGCACTTTGTTCTGGACCACGCTACGAGTTGGTTATGTCAGATAAATAAAATTTCGATAGGCTATACTTAGTTGTACTCGACCATAGGAATTTTATAGTGTTATAATAAATATAGAAGTGTTAAAATGTTGTTTCAATACATAATTCTTACCCACATATGGAGTTTTTAAATGTTAAAAGTTTTAGACGTGAAGAAGTAACAAACATACAGTCACACACTCACAAACTTTCGCCTTTATAATATTAGTGTGCCAATCCGTTTCATTACCACTCATTCCCAAAACAACAATAAAAGTGTTTAAAGTAAATAGTAGGGTGTGTTTCAAATATAAAAAATAAGTTAGTTTTACATTTTTTTATTTTTAGTCTTACTTATTTACTTATCGTATGGGCAGTGCAGTGGGAGGCATGAACAACTCCGACACTAGTCAAAGTTGTTCATGCCTCCCATTGCCCATTAGGCATCTGACATAGCTTAACGACTGTTGTCTAATGACTACAACCAGGACTTCCGCAAGCACCGAGACGCTCAGTGGTCACCCCTCTACGGAGTGACCGCAAAGCTAGTTGCTTAACCTCAACGACACTTACGGACCGGCAAGCATCTAGCTATGAGCGTCTCAAAATTTTAGATTTCCAGCTATTTATGGAAAATTGCAAGACTATTTTTTTTGTTAGTATAGACATTTTCCTGACTAGTTATCATTTTGCATAATAACTTTACGATGTCATATCTGAATAGATTTAGTGATAATAGATACTAAAATATAAAACACGTGTTTTATTATCACCCAAAATTATGTATTATTGTAATCTTCGATGTAAACAATATTTTAATATATTTTAATTTGAAAAGTGACAAATAATCAACGTTTATAAATGTTTTTATATATACATTGAATTTGTTTGTTTATCCTGAGTCAGAGTGTAATTATCTTTATAAGTATGTATTTACAAAAGAAAAAAATTGTATATCGGTTAATTTGGTTTCCACAGTACAAGCTCTGCTTAGTTTGGGAACAGATGGCCATGTGAATAATGTCCCAGGATATTATAAATATATTGTTTGTATACATTTCATCAAAACTTAGCAATCCTACAAAGTTTAGTATACTAATTTGATTTAAGGGGGTATATATAAGAGGCGAGATGAGTGCAAAACTCATTTTTCAGTTTCACGGTCACCTTAGCCTAGTTGGTAGTGCTCCTGCTTACGAAGCTGGTGGTCCTGGGTTCGAATCCCGGTAAGTGCAAATATTTGTGTGATGAGCATGAATATTTGTTTCTGAGTCATGGATGTTTTCTATGTATTTAAGTATTTATCTATCTATATAAGTATGTATATCGTTGCCTGGTACCCATAGTACAAGCTTTGCTTAGTTTGGGGCTAGTATGATCTGTGTGACATTGTCCCTAGATATTATTATTATTATATTATTAAAGTTTGTACCAAAATCGGCAACTCTTATGCAAAATGTAAAACTATGGAAAAATTTTGCAATACATTTGCAAATTTTAGATTTATTTGGTATATCATTACTTATCATATGGGCAGTGGTAACCCTAGTGGTAGAGTTGTGCAAGTCGTCCAGTAGGCCTCTGACATGGCCTAACGACTGGTGTCTAATGACTACAACCGGGACCGACAGCTTAAAGTGCCCTCCGAAGCACGGAGACGCTCACAATTTAAACCTCTTTGGTGGTCACCTATATGTCGGAGAAATTAAGTAAAAGGCCTATTTATTTACTAGTAACGCCATCTATTAGCGTTTGGAAAACACTACTCACTGAGTCAGTAGTTCGAGTCGAGGTTGTCTATGAACTGTCGCATGTGACGTTTTTGACGTCTGTCAGTTGTCTAAGTGACATTAGTGTGTTAGCGACACGACACAATTGGCATCCAGAGCTCGACGGCGCCGAGTGTGCGCACTGATTCTTTTAACCACGTGCATGATGGCGAACACCGACGATGTTTCGGAGTTAAATCCGTCAGAATCTGCGACAGCAGCGGTGGGATCGATTCCAAAATCATCCTACGTGTCTACCGCAATGCCTGCTACTCAAAATCAAGAATATTTTCGTGATTCGGTTCCACCACGTAGCGAAAATAGTGTTTGAAATTTGAAAAATTACGATGAAAATACAACCCCGCTGATTGTGAATTTACGGCTGTATCGCAAACTCGTGAACCGATTACGAAACTCGATACGTTACATTGACACATCTTCGATGTAGAGCTCGCAAATGGACTTCGAAGTCGTACCCGTTGTGCAAAACGTTAGACGAATCAAAGGAGCGTGTATCAAGACAGTTTGCGGCGACCGAGAGATTGATGCCCTTTTTCAAGATATGGTGCCGTATGGTGCAGTGACCGTGCGAGAACTTACATACGTGGAGTACTTGACTTACAAGCTTGCCTTGATTGACCGGTTGGAGCCTGCTTGGAGCGAAGGTAACAAAATCGAAGTTGTTATCGCAGGTATCTCGGATACTCAGGTATGTTCAGACTTGTTTAAAACACGCCTACTGATTTCGTGTTTCGATGTGGTTACTCGCGATAAGCGGAGTCTCTCGGCGAGTTCGTGTTTATCGTTGAAGAATAGTTTTTGGTGCATCAGTGAACGTGGAAGAAGTTTTTATTTAACAGTGAAGAGAGTACGGGCTCTGATAGTTAGGCTGCCTTTCTGTCGGTCGAGTCTTGGTGTTAAAATAATTGGTTTGTTCTTTTCGAGGCGAAGTTGATCGTGCTGTCTTTTTGCAAGTAAGGCGACGGCATGGGCGATTCTGCATTGGGGAGAATTCACCAGTTTGTATTAGAGTAAATTTAAAGTAACCTCTAAAGTAAAAGTGCCTCGTGTCGAGTGTGAGTGGTGAATCTTTATTTTATGAGAAGAACATGTAAGTACTTTTATTATATTGTTTAAAAGGCACTTGATGACCTTATGCTGCACTGAAGAATTTTTGATATCTGTGAAATTCATAACACGTGTTGTTTTGTGTGGTTTATACTTTTAGATGTTGAAAATACGCCCAACGTTTGTTATATTTAATTTTTATGGTGACAATATGCGCGTTTTGAAGGTTAAATAGTTTGAACGGTTTATTTCGAAGTCTATGGATGTAGGGGCAAGTTAGGTCACATACACGCTCTTGTGGACAGTGGTTGGTAACAGACAGATTGTTCCCTAATTCGTAAATGATTTGTTGATAACCATACAGGTACTTGAGATTTTATATCCACGCGCCTGACAGGTATTGGGTCGAACATTACATTTTCTTTTTCCCGTATTAGTCTGCCTGTCAATCAAAATAGGAGTCTCCTTTGAGCACTCGACGAGTTAGCAGCCCTTGAGAATGAAACTCGTGTTGGGTATCGTACTGGTGACAATTAGCGGAATTAACACTACATATTGATTTTGTATTTTGATTGTTGTGGATTTCCGCAGAGTAACGCCTGATTCCATTACTTATCTGCCTGTCAAGGTCAACGAAGTACTCGTGTGTGAGAAGTGACTTTTGTAATTGTAGATTCACATATTTTGCCTCATGATGTTATGATAGGTAGAGATGTTTTTACTTAACCGGGATTGAGCTTGACTATTAGTAACAAAGTCATCCGCATCACTCGCGAGGTCCATGCTGAAGTTTGTTTATTACAGAATCTTGACACTTGTACAAGCTATGGCGTATTGATTTCATCGACTGTAAAGACGTTTCTCAATTACTGACAAGTGGAGAGATTCGTGTCTGTTCAAGTAATAATTCATCATCGTTATGTTAGCCGAAGGACGTCTACTGGACGGAGGCCTCCCCCGGGAATCTCCGCAGTGGTCGGCCCTCCTTGTGGGGAGCCTGCCCGCGCTGCGTCTTCCGGTGCGTGGTCCCCGGTCGGGAGCCTGTCTGATCCAGCGGCCGTCGGTGTTGGGAGCTGTGTGCCCCGCCCGCTGCCGTTTCGGTTTGGCAATTCTTTGGTTATAATCATAATCATAATATCTTTATTTGTGTAAATGTGGTGAATGCAGGTGTTATTGTTTACATCATTTAAGTTTCACACATTTGCCATATTGTACATGGCATACAAATGTTGTACTTACAAACTAGGTATATTGAACTCAAAATACTAACTTACTGATTTGTGACACAATTTTTATGTCGGCTACTTTGTTTCGCCTGCGTATTGCGACGATTTTTATTCGATCGCGCAGGGATACTCCGAGCGTGGCTCTCTCCGTTGCTCTTTGGGTGACCTTGAGCCTTCTTGTGAGACCAATAGTGACCGATCACGTGAAAGACTTTAGACTTGAAACACTGCGTTATTTGTGATGGGGGGATGTTGCGTAGCTTCCCGAACTATTCTAATTAATTGCTTCACTATAACCGAGAACCACGAGCGTAGGTTCTGGAAGGCAGCTTCAGGTGTAATCCAAATCGCGCTAAATTGTACCATAGTAAGAAGAAGTACAGTTAGAAGTCCGCTTCAATTGTTGATGGGTTGTAATTAAAGTTCTCCTCCAAAATTAATGCCCTTGTCCAAAAATATGGTAAGGTTAACCTCTACGAACTTAGATGTGAGGCAAAATGCAGGATGGACTAGCTAGCTCATGCTGACGAACTAATACAAATAAGCAATACCAAAGTTAAAATTCGTCCATTTAAAATAAGAGACGTTGTTTTTGTCGGAAAGAACCCTAACAAATTGTGTTATTTATTTTGTCTTCTATGTAATTGTCCTGTTTGAGTGTGTACAATGGGGAGTATTCTATTTTATTCTAACAATAAACAAATGAAGTGAAAAGTTTTCAAATCCTTGTAAGATAATAGAGGTCTATGACAATGATAGATACAAGGAACAGCCAATAGCTGGTGGACGCGTTAAGTACCTACGTATGTTACGAAAAACTTGAATTTGACAGTTCTAGTCAGAAATAACAGTGTAGTTAATGCCGATGGTTGAGTTAAATTCTAACGTTTAAAATGATTATTGGAGTTCATTGTAAGACACATTTATGTGTTACATTATGAGTAATAAAGCTGGTTGAATTGAAATAAATTGTGTGACAAGGGAAATACCCTACTTAGAGTTCCTGAAACTTGAGCATTGAAAGCTCCGCGCTTTGTGCTTGAAACGGTTGAGCATTGAAAGCTCCGCGCTTTGTGCTTGAGACGGTTGAACATTGAAAGCTCCGCGCTTTGTGCTTGTAGCAGTTGAGCATTGAAAACTCCGCGCTTTGTGCTTGTAGCAGTTGAGCACTGAAAGCAGCTCCGCGCTTTGTGCTTGTGGTGGTTGAGCATTGGAAGCTCCGCGCTTTGTGCTTGTGGCG
This sequence comes from Pseudoips prasinana, assembly GCA_951640165.1. Classification (NCBI taxonomy): domain Eukaryota; kingdom Metazoa; phylum Arthropoda; class Insecta; order Lepidoptera; family Nolidae; genus Pseudoips; species Pseudoips prasinana. The sequence continues at coordinate 17,573,535 of OX621239.1, forward strand.
GTTGAGCATTGAAAGCTCCGCGCTTTATGCTTGTGACGATTAAGTATTGAAAGCTCCGCGCTTCGTGATTGTGACAATTGACTATCGCAAGCTTCGTGCTTTGAGTTCGTGACGCTGCGTTGCGCACTAACCTATAATATTCTAGGGTGGAGAACAACATTTTTGAACTTGTAGCAAGACCTCTAAGGAGTATGTGGTAGTCATCGTAGATGCTTTTACGAAATTTTGTCAATTAATGTGTGTCAAAGATTTAACATCACGACCTGCTTGCGAAGCACTACGTAGCTTTGTCCACATATTTAGAACCCCGAAACGAATTATCTCTGATCAAGGTACATCTTTTACTGGTCAAGACTTTCAGGATTTATGCCGAGGTTGGGTCATTGAGTTCCACGAGATTGCTTGTGGTGTTAGCCGAGCTAATGGTCAGGTGGAGCGAATGATGTCCTTAACAAATTGTTTTACAGTGGCCGAAAATTATAAAAATGAATCCTGGAAGTCTGTCTTAGGCAAAGTAAAACTCGTTTTGAACTGTACTGTAAGTAAAAGTATAGAGAAAAGCCCCTTACAGGGTAGCTAAAGTGTGTTCCAATGAGCGTTATAGGGTGGAACCAGTATCTGGGGGACGGGCCCAATATGTGTGCCATGAACGACTGCGTAAATATCCAGCTAGTTTACCTGAATTGGCAGTATGTCTTGATCCTGTAGAACCCATAATTGAATAGTTTTATTTAATTATGGAACAAATTGTATTGGTTAATTTGGTAATTTGGATGGAATTACTGTATTGAATCATGATCATTGTTTGAGTTGAACGATAATTACATTGTTTTGTTGAACGTAAACCTGTGTTGATAAAAGACTTATGTTCATTGCTGATTGATAAAATGTTTTATTTAAACTGAAAGCTACTACGCTTTATTGAAGGGTGGATTGAAAGCCTTATCGCTTTGTCCTGATGTCCTGCTGAAAGCCAGCACGCTTTGCAGTAAGGTTGGGCTCATTAGTCGTGACCCAAGGTTGATGTTGAAAGCTGCAACGTTTTGCAGCGTTTTTTAAGTGCTGCCTCTGTGCAATGCTGAAAGCTGTAACGCTTTGCCGAGTAATTGAACTTTTGCTGAAAGCTGTAACGCTTTGCTGTGGGTTGCAGTTTATGCTGAAAGCTGCATCGCTTTGCTGTGTGATGCAGTTTATGCTGAAAGCTTCAACGCTTTGCTGTGTATTGCAGTTTATGCTGAAAGCTTCAACGCTTTGCTGTGTGTTGCCGTTTATGCTAAAAGCTTCAACGCTTTGCTGTGTATTGCAGTTTATGCTGAAAGCTTCAACGCTTTGCTATGCGTTGCATTTTATGCTGTAAGTTTCAACGCTTTGCATTGTGTGAGGTACGCCATCTAACTAATGATGAAAGCTTTAACGCTTTGTGGTAAATGCAGAAAGCCTTTACGCTTTGCTTTGTGTAAAATTGAAAGCCGCTTGTAACGCTTTGTGTCCTTGCCAAACTGAAGAGCTGTAATTCATGCTGATTATGTCAGTGAGTAACAACGCGAGAGCGCGTTGGTTGTCAGAATGGCCGTGTCGGAGAAATTAAGTAAAAGGCCTATTTATTTACTAGTAACGCCATTGCTGTGTGGTGACGGCCTAAGAATATCACCACCCCCTCTCATCCCGTGGGGGGACGTAAAAGTCGTCCCGAGGGAATATATACCAGAGAACGGGCAGCAGCGTTCTCCTGAGTACCATGTCCACCTTACTGCGATCGCCAACCCGTCTGCCAAGCGTGGCGATTATGGCAAATCCCCTCAAATGATGGACACAACCAAACCGCGGCCCCCAGTCCCCGGCAGCCCTGCTATTCCCAGCCGTGGTAACAGCCGTGGTTACGGCAGGGCAGGGGGTGCTAAGAATCCCCGGCAGATTCCGCGTTACCAACACCGACGACCTCTGGCCCTGGCAACATATAACACACGTACACTGCGGTCCGACGAGAAGATAACCGAACTGGAGGAAGAATTGAGCAGGTTACATTGGGATATTGTAGGATTATCTGAAGTCCGAAGAGAGGGGGAGGACTCGATAATACTGAAATCCGGAAACCTGCTCTATTACCAGGAGGGTGACCAAATATCCCAAGGTGGTGTCGGGTTCATAGTCCACAAGTCCCTCGTGAACAACCTAGTGAAAATCGACAGTGTGTCGACGAGGGTTGCGTACCTTATACTCAGAATCACCAAGCGGTATTCGTTGAAGGTTATACAGGTATACGCACCCACTTCGACACACTCCGACGATGAAGTCGAGGTTATGTATGGGGACATATCCAGAGCGATACATACCTCTAACTCGTATTTCACTGTGGTCATGGGGGACTTTAACGCGAAGCTGGGCAAACGATTCGGTAATGAGCTGAGAGTGGGGCAATTTGGAACTGGTGACCGGAACCCCCGGGGCCAAATGTTGGCCGACTTCATGGAGAAGGAGGGACTCTTTATGATGAATTCCTTCTTCAGGAAGCCGGATCACCGCAAATGGACCTGGGTGAGCCCCGATGGTAAGACTAAAAATGAGATAGACTTTATCTTGTCGACGAGACGACAGATGTTCAATGATATCTCCGTGATCAATGCGGTTAAAACCGGGAGCGATCACAGACTGGTCAGAGGCTCATTGAACCTTAATGTCAAACTCCAGAGGTCCCGACTGATAAAGTCTACGCTCCGACCCTTACCTATCCACGTCCAAAACCCCGAACCATTTCAGCTCGAACTGCAAAACCGTTTCGAATGCCTAGCAGACTGCGAGGAAGTGGACTCATACTATGACAGGCTCGTAGAAGCTGTCCATACGGCTGGGTCTTCAAGGCCCGTCGTACAAACAGAACTAAAAAGATCTCTGACTTTACCCTGCAACTTATGGAAGATAGACGGAAAATGGTTCTGACATCCTCAGATGATGCTACCAGATATCGGCAGCTCAACAGACAGATCTCAAAGTCTTTGACTCGCGACACGCGCCAATTTAATACAATTAGTATTAAAGAGGCCATCGAGCGAAACAAAGGCTCTAAAGTGTTCGCAAGAGCTCTGTCTGTTGGACAGAGCCAACTGACGAAGCTGAAGACGGAGGATGGTAGAATCGTCACGTCTAAACCTGAGTTGCTGGGAGAGATCGAGAAGTTCTACGGACAGTTATATACGACAACACAGCCACATGTCAAAAGTCATGCCTCAGATCCCAGAGCACGACTAACCCGACATTACACCGAAGACATCCCGGACGTCAGCCTGTACGAGATTAGAATGGCTCTCAAACAACTCAAGAACAACAAGGCGCCTGGTGATGATGGAGTTACAGCAGAGCTTCTGAAGGCGGGTGGTACACCAATCCTACGGGCCCTTCAGAAGTTATTTAACTCCGTCATACTAGATGGTCAAACGCCACAAGCATGGCACAGAAGTGTGGTGATGCTCTTCTTCAAAAAGGGCGACAAAACCCTATTGAAGAATTATAGACCCATCACACTGCTGAGCCATGTTTACAAGTTGTTTTCGAGAGTCGTTACGAACCGTCTCGCGCGCAGGTTTGACGACTTCCAGCCTCCCGAACAAGCCGGTTTCCGAAAAGGCTTTAGCACCATAGACCACATACATACGCTGCGGCAAGTTATACAGAAGACCGAAGAGTATAACAAGCCACTGTGCTTAGCGTTTGTGGACTATGAGAAAGCCTTTGATTCTATTGAAACATGGGCCGTGCTGAGGTCTCTCATAAGGTGCCAAATTGACTACCGGTATATCGAGGTGATAAAGTGTTTGTATGAAAACGCCACTATGTCAGTGCGACTCCAGGACCAGATCTCGAAACCTATCCACTTGCAGCGAGGCGTGAGACAGGGAGATGTTATATCTCCGAAACTGTTCACCGCTGCATTGGAAGACGTCTTCAAGCTTCTGGACTGGAAAGGCTTTGGCATCAATGTCAATGGCGAGTACATCACTCACCTTCGATTTGCCGATGATATCGTAGTCATGGCTGAGACCATGGAAGACCTCGGTACAATGCTCGATGACCTCAGCAGAGTCTCTCAACAAGTGGGTCTGAAAATGAACATGGATAAGACGAAAATCATGTCAAACGTCCATGTTGCATCCACTCAATTGAAAGTTGGTGACTCTGCACTCGAAGTTGTAGAGAACTATATTTACCTAGGACAGACCATCCAACTAGGTAGGTCCAACTTTGAGAAGGAGGTCAATCGTAGAATCCAACTCGGATGGGCAGCGTTCGGGAAGCTACGTAACATCTTCTCGTCCAAAATACCGCAGTGTCTCAAGTCGAAAGTCTTCGACCAGTGTGTGTTGCCAGTGATGACATACGGAACAGAGACGTGGTCGCTCACTATGGGCCTTATTAGAAGGCTCAAGGTCACCCAAAGAGCAATGGAGAGGGCTATGCTTGGAGTTTCCCTGCGGGATCGCATTAGAAATGTCGAAATCCGCAGGCGAACCAAAGTCACTGACATAGCCCGAAGAATTGCCAAGCTGAAGTCGCAGTGGGCAGGGCACATAGCTCGTAGAGCCGACGGCCGTTGGGGCAGAAAGGTTCTCGAGTGGCGACCACGAACCGGAAGACGCAGCGTGGGCAGGCCCCCTACAAGATGGACCGATGATCTTGTGCGGGTCGCTGGAAACTGCTGGATGCGAATAGCACAAGACCGGCAATTGTCGAGATCTTTGGGGGAGGCCTTTGTCCAGCAGTGGACGTCTTTCGGCTGATATGATGATGATGAACTCCATCTATTAGCGTTTGGAAAACACTACTCACTGAGTCAGTAGTTCGAGTCGAGGTTGTCTATGAACTGTCGCATGTGACGTTTTTGACGTCTGTCAGTTGTCTAAGTGACATTAGTGTGTTAGCGACACGACACAATTGGCATCCAGAGCTCGACGGCGCCGAGTGTGCGCACTGATTCTTTTAACCACGTGCATGATGGCGAACACCGACGATGTTTCGGAGTTAAATCCGTCAGAATCTGCGACATATATATGAACTGACCGCTAGCCTAGTTGCTTAACCTCGCCAATCACTTATGGGCCGGTGCATTTAGATTGCCTCAACAATAGAAACAGGGGCATTGATAATTAAAAATAAGCGGACTGAGGGGCAGTGAGCGGTACTTCACTGCTTACAAATTCGCGGGCGAAAGCATGTGTAGAGTGGTCGTTCGTGCCAAACCTGTGTCACCCTTATAAAAGATTTACATATTTTATGAAGTCTTAAGAACAGATTTAAATATGCATTAAGAATTATCGATTCCGAAAATTTCGAGTCTTCGTTTAATCTCGTTACTTTGTAAAATTAATAAACTGTTTTTCACGTGAAATTTATTTATATAAGTATATATTTACAAGAGAAAAGTAGTATATGTAGTATATCAATTATCTGGTTTCCATAGTACAAGCTCTGCTTAATTTGGGATCAGATGGCCGTGGCCATTGGGGCAGAAATGTTCTTGAGTGGCGACCACGAACCGGAAGACGCAGCATGGGCAGGCCCCCTACAAAATGAACCGATGATCTTGTGCGGGTCGCTGGAAACTGCTAGATGCGAATAGCGCAAGACCGGCATTCGGCAATCTTTTGGCTGATATGATGATGAGATAGCCGTGTGTAAATAATGTCCCAGGATATATTTATTTCGAAAATAAAATAAAAAGGACAGCTGATGAAAAGACATACAAATTCTTAATACAACATTGACATTAGATGGTTGTAGAAAGAAAATCAAGTGAAGTCAAAAGCTAATCAAGAGAAAGTTAAAGGCGAAAAGTGAAAGTGAACAGTACCAAGTGGTTAGTGTTCAGTGCAAGTGAAAAGTCGAGTAACCCCAAAATGGACTGTATCTGTCAAGCATCGGTCCAATCCATGGCCCGTCTAACATCGTGCCCATCCTGCCCTGCCACATGTTCGTGGCAGGATCTAAGGAATGCTACAAGCAGGGCAATCAAAGTTGCCACGTTCTGGGTCCCAGAATTTAAGCAATTTGCAATCAACTCACTAAGAAGAAGTGAGAAGTGAACTGTGTATGACGAGACGGCGTTGCAAGGACACTAACAGTCTTATTTAAAAACGCTACTTAAATTTAAGCCGGCCGCTTAGCCATGGTTTATCAAATTTTTCATTTAAAAACACGATTTAACTTTGACCCGCGGTTAAGCCATGTCAAAATTTAAACCACGTCGGCCCCTGGTTTAAAGCTTGCTCAAATATGGCGGATTTTATTTGCATCAGCTGACGTTTTGTTTGACGTTTGTTTGTGAATGGAGGTTTTAATGAAGTTACTAACCGTTTTAATTTTTAAATAAATACTGAACGCCAGTTGGATTCTTATCACAAACTTCAAAATCCACCGAAGAAAATCAATAGTCCTTGAAAATGCACTGTTACGATCATAAATCTATCATTCCATGTCTACCATAGAGCAAAAATCATAAAGTTAAGATACATAATTCGATTTAGTCGATTAATTTTGGTCAAGCTCTATACCAGTCCCAGAAATGTTGACAGTGTAAAATAAAATGACGTTACTTAGTTGAGAAACCTTTTAGTAGGGTTTTTAAATAAAGAAATAGTTGAGCGGGGTTTAAGTGGTTGAGCGGGGTTTAGCTGAGACATGGTTAAGCGGCGGATCACGGAATTATTTTAAATAAGAGTGTAAGTGCGCAACGTTCCTTCGCAAACACCAATTGTCTTTTTAATCCCCTGACCCATCACTCGCGAAAATATAATTACATCTCTTTCTAACATAGTTCTGACAAAAAGAACATGACAGTTTCAGTTACTTTAATTTAGTTTTGGCGCGAATTGCTGAGAAAATACGCGACACGCTAGAATTTGCCGACTAATTACGCGTCCGCTACGATTTTCAAATACAGGTTTCACCTACATCAGACACCAATCTCTGTAAAATGTACCACCTACTTTGTAACATTCCATCTAGAGGTACCTAAGACAAATAAAGAATTTTACGAGTTGTAAGAAAGAGCTTTTATGAAGTTAGTTTCACGATTAAAACCTCACTCTAAATTCCTTTTTTCTGTATGCTCCATTTTAAATGTTTTTCCACTATATAACTGAATGTTACGCAGTGAAATACTCTCATTGCAAATAATTAACGTAAAAGCAAGAACGTTTTCGTTATTTTATGTATACTTGAGAGCTAAGCATGTTCCGTCAACTATAATGATACTTACTAAAACTTTTTTTTGTTATTGGAACATTTTGAAACGTAGGCACCGTTTCAACATATTCCAATAAAAAAAAAACAAATACTACGATTAAATATGAGGAAGTATGAGCGTAGTTTGTTATATTTCTCTTTGGTATGAGCTCAATGTTGTATTGAAAAGGTATAAGGCTAATCGCATATATATTTAACCGGTCTGAAAATCCTTGGTTAAAATACACTTATTTGTAATTTCTATTTATTTATTTTTTTAATTTATTTTGGAGATCAAAGTCAACCCCAGGTAATGAGGTTCTAAATTCAAATCCCGGATCGAGCCAAGAAGTGTTAAGAGGTTTTTCTATGCAGGCGTTTTTTGTTTCACCTCGCAGCAAAGACCACGTTGGCATGCTGCCCTTGATCTGTGATCCCATGCCTGTAGTCTGTGTCGGTAATCACACCCACTTTCCAAGACCTATATTCCTTGGTCCGAACCCCATAAGACTATTGACTTAAATGTTTATCGTTTAAATTAATAGGCTTCTGGCTGAGAACCTTCTTTCTGCTCTTGATACTAGCTTGCTATCTTGAATTTTTTTAAATAGTAATAATAAATTTATAATAACTAATATTTTTAATTATTTAAGAATTTCGAAACATTTATACGTTAGAACAGAACACTTAAATTTAGTTACTTATAGTGAAAACTTCATACAGAATTAGACTTTTCTGCTTAATTGTGAGCTTGAAAAGTAGAAGTGCTGAATAGATTTAATTATTTCACCCAGACCAACCTATTTAAGAAATAGAACCAAGACATTAAGGTCGGTTTTAATTTTCAGAAAACTGGTCTTTGCGAGCTATTATCAAAACGAGTGCAGCTTGGTAGACCAGGTATTTGGATCTGTTCTACATTAAGTATACTTTCGCAGTCTAATTTGTGGTAGCGGCATGTCTTAATAAAGGATCAGATAAGTTCTGCCGCTAACGTGGTTTTATTGCAGAGCGGCTTGGCTCGGCTCGGCTTCATTCCGAAAACAAATTGAACTATTGGTGTAGGCAGATACTTTGAATTCAACATTGGACGCACGGGATGGTATGTAGTAGCCCTGTTATTCTTCCTAGACTAGAAACCACACGGTTTCATGTTTTGGTTATATCTGGGTAAATTTGTGTCGCTGAAATGTTCTAAATTATGAAAGTGATAGTAGTATATTTGGCAAATGCGGTATGTAATGAATTCCGGGCAGATGTTTGTATCGGCTCTTAAAATATCCGGCCGGATGGTAATTGGTAACCCTATTTACAACTGGTTTGACGCTCACAATTGTGTACATGTATACAAAATATTCGATTGTTTATTATAGATGAATGCACAATAATTCTTGACTTGTTACGATACTGTATAGCGCTGTAGCATACTGAAGAGCTTAGGATTTATTTCTTGAGACTGTAGAATAAATAATTATTGAAGATACTATAATGTAATTAACATAACAATACGATTATTTGTAATAATCCAACTCAACTAGGCACCGTTCAGAAAGCTGCGTAACATCTTCTCGTCCCAAATAACGCAGTGTCTCAAGTCGAAAGTCTTCGACCGATGTGTGTTACCAGTGATGACTTATGGAACGGAAACGTAATCGCTCACTATGGTCCTTACTAGACGGCTCAAAGTCACCCAAAGAGAAGAGCCATGGAGAAGGCTATGCCTGAAGTTTCCCTGCGAGATCGAATCATAAATGCTGAGATCCCCAGGCGAACCAAAGTAACCGTCTTGCCCGAAGCAGTGGACAAGGCACATAGTTCGTAGAGCCAACGACGGCCGCTGGGGCAGAAAGGTTCTTGAGTGGCAACTACTAATCGGAAGACGCAGCGTTGGCAGGCCCCTTACAAGATAGACCGATGATCTTGTGAGGGTCACTGGAAGTCGCTGGATGCGTAAAGTGTAAAACCGACAATTGTAGAGATGATTGGGGGAGGCCTTTGTCCAGCGGTGGACGTCTTTCGGCTGATATGATGATGACAGTTATTTGTAGCGTGTTCTGCAAGTTGCAAGTATTTTCTCCATCGAACTGCTCTTATTCTATAATAAGACTGTGTGGAAAGCACCTTTCATTTGATTTCTTGTATCCCAATGTGGACGGTAGACGTCAATTTAAGTTAATTGTGAAGTGATTTCCTCCGATTGTCCCAAAACCTTTTAGACCGTATTAACTTAAGAGACCACGATAGCACTTACTTTAAATAAAAAACGTTTTCGGAAACCTCTTCAGTTGTAATCAAGTGAAGTTTCAATGAAATTGAATTGCCGAATCGGGTCAATTTATAAAATAAATTAGGTCAATGCTGGAGAAAACTGTGAAGATTTTATCTTAACTTCTCGTAGTATTTCTACAAGGTTCTTTATTGGCTTTAGTCCAAGTCGTTATATAGATAGTTTAGCCCTTAAACACATTGTTTTCGTAGTCGTACATTGTGTTGCGGTTATTTTGGCGAGTTCAGATCCCGAGTTGAGGGCCAGTAAGATCATTCTAGAAGTTGGCGATGTTAGATCCCGTAACTCAATAATCTGAAATTTAATAGTCCGGTGGATCTTAAACCAGCAACCTCTACCAAACCGGAGTAGGTCAAATTTGGGATTCCCTTGCCAACAACCTTCCGGAGAATGTAGATGTTATCCATACCGCCGACTGATAGTTACATTTATAGTATAAGGTAAAACATTTATTGCACATGTATTAAGTAGTGAATTTTGAATTGACTTACATAGGGGCTCGTCCCATTGTCGTTGAGAGAAGAGTAGTAGGTTAAAAATAATTATATGATATATAAGTTAAAACATTACTTTTCTGTATCGATTATATCTATATTCGGATACTTTGTAAATTGAAACTGAGAAAAACAATTCAATTTCAATTAAGAGTACGCGATCATCGAAATTATCAAAATGTATATTTTAATTATCTGTATGTACCCAGAAATAATTATGTATAGTTAACTATATTACTAAATATGTTCTGACTATTTACAAGCGCTTTTTAAAAGTCTACGTGAAAAAAGCCTTTTATTTTTATTTTTATTTATGCTAAATATATTTCGATACTCCAATATTATTAGGTAAACATTTGTTGCCAAGTTACTTGTATAAAATACGTAATAGCAACTAATAACATACATGTTATTCTCTTCATAATAAGATATGTCTCATTAAAACATAAATCAACAACTTATTTGGTTTCCATTACGTTTGTTTTGTCTACTGATGAGTTATAACGAATTTATCTTTATTCCAATCGAAAGAAACTACAATTGTTTAGATGACCACAATTATTATTATATTTATCAACCTCCTTACTATAATTATTCAGCGATTCGAGGGACGCTTATTTTTTTATCGTTTATGGGTGAAATTTGAATTTCGTATGTTGTTTCAATACAATACATAGGTTCTTTGAACTAAACCATTTTTGAATCGTTAATGTGTCAGCTAAGCTGGTGTCTTTTTTTTCTTAAAACGTTTTCTACAACTGTGATTGAAAATTACAACTATTTTACAGTATCTTATTCTTTTTGCTCTTTTAGTAGTTTAACATCTAGAAGTAGAAGTAATGTCACCAGAACTCATTAGCGATGAAATTGGGTCAACAAGATGTCATTGAATATAACAATACTAGCGGTATGGGGCTAGGCAACCGCTAACAACAGTCCATATGAACATAATAGGCAGTATCAAATCAAGCATGGACATAGTGTTAAAAATAAGCATAGCAAGCCTAGTAGGCTTTGACATGGCTCAGAGAATATCCATTGGTTTGTTGAAGCCATCTATTAGTTTGCTCTGTCGCCTTGTTAAAGACTACAGTAAGAACTGCCAGTTTAACGTACTCTCCAAAGCACGGATTGGTTACCACATTTTTGATGGCGGTTTGCAGTTACTTTTGACAATTACAACAAAGATACAGGCATCACTTTCACCTACTCCCTTAGCTCTAGTCATCATATTTACCCAATGGTTCACAATACTAAGATAATAAGAAATGCTTATATTTCCACGAATTATCTTATTATTGTGAACCAGCGGGTTAGTGTGATGACCAGGACTAAGAGAATGGGAAAGAGAAATTTAAAATTACTAATCTCCACATCTCTTGAACTGGATTCGTGTGGAACTCGCTATCGACTCTTAATATGTTTTAAGATACGCTAAAGAATCTAAAAAGTCATGTGTATGTTGTATTTAAGAATTTAATTTGTATAATAATATCATCATAATATTTGAATAATCAGACTTACCGGTGCAACGTTGTAAGCTAGAACGACGTGGGTGCCATCAGGAGACAGCTGCATTACTCTGGATGATTGCTGCAATATCTGTGAAGAGAAACAAAATATTGTTTAAGAAATTGTTTAAGAATTCCCTGCTACGACTTAACATGTCATAAAGCATATTCTGGAGTACTCTCATTTTAATAAGTTTCCTCACAATTCTCAATTTTCTAATCATTTATTTACTGAATATGAGTATACATAAAAGGTGTTACAGGAATATTGATGGATCAATCACATTCTGCCGAGTCCTCGGCGTGTAAATATAACATTTCAGCTAGAATAAAATAATATATTAATACAATTAATTAAATTATTAACACATTATTTAACAAACAAAGTAATATATCACATTAGCAATCACATATTAATAAATTACTGAGTCCTGTAGTTCAGTTACTCCTCGACAGTGTAGAAACATTTATCCAAAAGCCAGCGAGTAATATGCATTTTGAAATTAGTGAGTGGTAGATGTTTTATTGGTTCCGGTAACTTATTAAATAATCTAATGACCATACAATAACTGATGCGTCTGTAGTATTCTAGCCTGATCATAGGTAGGCATAACTTGATGAAACATCGAGATGTCGTTTTCCATTCAAATTGATTGGAAAACGACCAATGAACCCACCAATTCTCCTTCACCTTTTTAGTAGTAGTAGCGAGTCAACCCCAACACAAGTACTTTTAGTCAATGGGGTTTGCCCCAGTTTTGTTTTGTACTGTATTAAGACGCAATAAACATACTTTTTTATTTTGTTAGTTTTTGATGTGAAACATCTATAGCCGCACGTAAAAAAGATTTCTGGGGGAGCGACGCGTCGCCACGTTTTTTTTTTTTTTGATGTGAAACAAAACAATTGACTGTGCGATTATTAATCGTAATATTTTATTATGACATATTTAGTTCATATCAAAATATGTTCTTTTCTGCATATTAATTTTAAAAAATAATGTCGATGTTTCACATCTGCCAGGCGTCCCGTGACGGCTCAAATATTTTTTTATTAATTAAGTGAACTAATGTTAACGTGTAATTTCTATTAAGTACATGTATTCGAAAAGTGATTGGCTCAATATTCTAATCACTAGGCCCACTAATAAGGTACAAAATGTGTAACTACCCACATGAAATATATCCTTATGTTTTTAGGTCATTGACTCTATAACCTCCATGTTAACCCCCCTTTATTTTTAATCTTGTTTAGTGTCTCGAAAGAAATTTCGATATTTTTCTCCGAACATGTAAAATATGAGTCGCTCCGTAATAAGCAATAAAATTCAATTTCGGTGAGAATGAATTGCTTCAAAAATGGATGTATGTAATAACTTTCAGCTTCACGCTACGCTAAAGGAAATTGTCCTTACATGTATATTGCTTTTCAAAGTAATAAGATACATGAATACAAGTATTTATTTGCATTTCAAAATTAAATGTATAGTTAAGGTTAGTAACATTGATCGAATTGGAATTTTACGATCATATATAAAACTTCAATAGACAGTAGTTATAACTCTCATTTTGATCATTCGTACCGATGAAATGCTTTCTCCAATTATCTTTAATAAGTATTCGAGTATTAATGTAAGTATAGTTTTTTTTAAAGACAACGCCCGCATTTGGGAATTTAATCCCTGTGTCGCGGGGTACTTTACAAATATAAATTAGACGCACACAAATTCCATCCAGACTTAGAACAACTATTTATGGGTCACACAAATAGTTGTCCGGCGCGGGACTCGAACCCGCGACACGAAGCGGCGAGGCGACTGTCTACGCCGCTACGATACACGTGCAGTCGAACAACAGTTGCATAAAACATCCATCAAATAACCAACTCTCTCTTGTTTTCTATCTCCACCACCCAGGGTCGAGGTTCGAACCCAAAGACTTGCAAAGGCTTGAGCCCACGCTCACTTCTATTGTCCGGTGAAGCAGTAAAAGAATGCTAAGCTGACCGTAAACGTTATAGCATTCTGTCTCCCGCTTTGCTCTGGAGGAGCATGGACCTGTTCATTTTCTATCTCCTCCTTGTTTGTTTCGGAATATAGCTCGATATAAGCTAGAGATGTGTCTAGGCGGTTTCAATATCCAGGCCACCTCAGTACAAAAAGGCAAGTTGCGAATCCGAAAAGCAATAGATTGCTACTCTGGGGTCATTTATGTTCTCCAAATATCAATACATTTCTACAGCCCACAGGTTAAAAATGAAGTTTCGTATTCATTTGTTTCCAAACTTTACATTATTTGTTTTTGATCTGTGAAGACTACTCACTACTACTACATACAGGGTTTTAGATAAATTGTACTCAATCACTGCTTCAAATGGGTTTAACAACACGTTTCTAGGTATGTCCAGGAAGCTTACAAGTCCTTCTTTAAACGAGGTTTAAAATAGTATAAATCTCACGGCAGGCAGCGGTTTGCTGTGCCCCCTGGCACTGCGAATGTCCATGAGCAGCGGTTACCACTTACCATTAGATGGGCCGCTAGCTCGTCTGCCTCCAAACATTTTCACCAGGCCATTCTGAATGTACTGTTGGTCTATTAGCAACCCTGACTGCTATCTAGAGCTATCTTTGTGCCGTATACAAGGTGGACCGACTATCTTACAAGGGTCGCGGGATGCCGCTAGATGAGGGAAGTGCACAACCGGCAGTTATGGAGTTATGGCGGTAGGTGAGTTTTTTGGAGGCTTTAAATCTATATACAAACTAGCTATGCCCCGCGGTTTCACCCGCGTCATAGTAGTTTTGGCGTAAAAGAGTAACAAACATGCATCTATACTCACAAACTTTCGCATTTATAATATTAGTAGGATGTGGACCTCTAGCGGTTTTGGCAGGAATAGCTCGCAGATGGTAGAAGTTTCCTACTTACTTGACACTTATCGTCATATTTTGGACAATGCACACAATATCTTTATAAATTGTAGGTAGCTTATATGTTATACTGAGGCAAAGCTATATTATTGTAAAGTTTCATTAAATTCCATTCGTAGTTTTTACGTGAAAGAGTATAAAACATTCATCCATCCTTACCATACTTACTAACTTTCGTGTTTATAATATTAGTAGGATTGGTTCATATGAAGTCGGTGCTTGTTTCTTAATTTTTATCCTAGCTGTTGCAAATATATTATAGGAAACATGTTACATACCTGTGATGAGTTTGAAATGAGAGGTGTGGTGGAGTCATCATCCACATCATACAGCACCAAGTCGCCGTTTCCGTTTCTGAACAGCACCTCAGTCCCTGTTTTTTATTAGTAAATCAATTATTCAGGAATATTATAAAGATGTCTATAATAATAAATATCTTGAGACAACTAATACACTGCCATCTAATCACAAACTAGACAATGCCAGTACTGTGGCAAGCAGACACCTGATAAACATACTTATATTTAAAAATATATGTATTTTTTTATGTTGGTATGTTTATCAGTTGTCTGGTTGCCAAATAGAGACATATAAGGTTAAATAAATAATAATAATTGTGCTTGTAAAGATTTTTCCTGCATGGGAATCAAATCCAGGACATCTGCCAAATAGTTTCGTTTTAATATCAAGTTCGCAAAAAAATACACAGTTAGATATATATATCGCTACTCAGCACAAATACGCAGACTTAGCTTAATTTTTTTTAATGTAGAAAGGCATTCTTATTTCAAAATGTTAATAAGATAAACCCAGTTCAATCTTTACAATGGGTTTTCAATCTGTCCATCTAATTCACCAACATCAGACAATCATTCATTCAACCTTTTTAAATAAAAACTAATTTAAACCAAAGCCCACATCTTTCCGGATTCGAATTTCAAACAATGCCTATTCATTCGTTGCCAATATCTTTTAAATTCAAATTGAACAAGGTTTTTATGCATGCTACGTCGGGTCCAATTGTAAATCCAAACTTTCCAGGGACCCACTTAATACACACAATTTTTTTATTTTTTGTCAAATTCTTTTTTGTCAAATAATACCATATTGATAAATTTATAACGAACTTCTGAAATTAAATATTGGAAAGAAATTAAACATATACCTTAAATAACCAATATTACGCTGGTAAAAGGAGAAACTATGGTTTATTAAAATGGGCAAAACTGTGAAGTGACATTGACATATAAAATTTACAATAGCACAAAAATTTTGAGAATAAAGTGTTCAAATAAAGGTTCGATTCGTAACACCTATTGCAGCGCCACCTGTCGGGCGTTATAGTGAATGTAAACCATCGAGGGAGCCAATAATACTCACAAAAACAATTTAGGGGCCGTAAATATCATAACAAAGAGGACCATACAAAATTTATAAGAAAACGGATGTTCATTAATTGTTATTGTGAATTATTTCACTATTTAAATCAATAATAAAAACATCGGTCCAGCCATTCCCTAGTTATGAATGCTGTTAATATTATATTCTATTCTATATTATTATTATTCATTTATTTCGGTATAATAAATATTCCATATATTGTTAGTAAATCAAACTTATAACTATGTTAGTATATCAATATTAAATGTCAACATTACAAATATGAATCTAACATTACAATAACATTATTTTACATTAAAGAGGACCCCTCCAGATCCATGTACGGTATTCCAGTGCCTCACAACCGGACAATCAACCCTTCCCAATATGGTATTCAGGAGGCCGTTGTTGCTGTCACGCACGCGCCGCATCAGGGAGGCCACTCTTTTCCGCACAATAGCCCTAAAGCAGTCTGTGCTAGCCTTAGCAAACATACCTGACGCACTGCAATAACGAGGCAACCCCAACAGCATCCTAAAACCATTATTGTAGAGGACCCGTAGGGCATTGAAAGATCTACACGTATAGCGGACCCACAGGCTACAGGTATAAAATGTCTGGCAGTATGCTTTAAAAAGAGAAATTTTTACATCTTTTGTGCACCGTGCAAACCTGCGAGCCAGCATATTGCATCTCACTGCCAATGCCCTACGTTCCCGCTCAATATCTAAATCATCCGAGAGGTCCTCGGTGACCCAGTGCCCCAGGTACTTAAATTTGGTGACCCTACTTAACTGCATTCCTCCAAGCCTGACCGGTGGAACGGTTTTAGGACTCTTATTACCCGCCTTAAAAATAAGTAGTTCACTCTTCTTGCAGTTATACCTGAGGCCATGTGTCCCCGCGTACCTCTCACAGATTCCTATTAGGTAGTTAAGGGCTGTAACAGATGGTGCCAACAGCACCATATCGTCGGCATAACTTATGTTGTTCAGACAAACACCATCCACTGAACAGCCGACCCCGGACCCGCTGAGCTCACCTATCAGTCCATTAACGTACAGGTTGAAGAGTCGTGGTGAAGTCAGGCCTCCCTGTCTCACACCACACTCCAACCTGTACTCTGACGAACATGATCCCGCCCACCTAACGGTATTGGTCTGGTTGCCGTACCAATACCTTAACATATTTATTACGTCTCCGGGTGTGCTGGTTTCCTCCTGGAGCTTATCCCACAGCACGTCATAAGACACCAAGTCAAATGCCTTCGACAGGTCCAAGAAACAACCATATACAGGCGTCTTCCTCGTCACATAGTACTGGACAGTATGCTTGAGTCGCAGTACGGCGGTTTCAGTCGATTGCCCACCCCTGAAACCAAACTGAGCTTC
This sequence comes from Pseudoips prasinana, assembly GCA_951640165.1. Classification (NCBI taxonomy): domain Eukaryota; kingdom Metazoa; phylum Arthropoda; class Insecta; order Lepidoptera; family Nolidae; genus Pseudoips; species Pseudoips prasinana. Next base: position 17,590,742 of record OX621239.1, read on the forward strand.
GTGGAGATCTATATGCTCACTTAGCTGACTATCAAGCAAACCATCCAGTACCTTGGCGATCACTGTAGCCAATGAGATAGGTCTGTAGTTGTCCCTGTCGGAGGCATCACCCGTCTTGTTTTTAGGTATTGGTATAACAGTGGTCTTCATAAGCTCTTTAGGTAAATATGAATGTCCTATACACAAATTGAACAACATGACCAACACCCTCGGTAAATGAACACCTGCGAACTGCAAGTGCTCGATGCTAAGGTCATCATGTCCCGGAGACTTGCCTCTAGTCATATTTTGGATAATATGGGCGACTTCTTTCGCTTTAAATCTGCACGGCTCACAGTCTACCTTCTCAGCATCGAGCACCTGCTGCACACATCCTAGGGGAGACACAACTCTAAAATGATCCTTAAATAATTCAGCAATTTGATGGGGCTCACTCCTACCCCCAACATTTACCGGGACACACGAACCAGCTTCCAGTTTCCTGGTGTGCTTCCAAAAGCTTTTGAAATCCCTCTCTTTGTGGTGTGTTGCTAAGATATCCATTTTAATTTTATCCTCATTGTCTTGACACCATTTCAATTTAGATTTAAACCGCTTACGGGTTTCAAGCATAGTATTATATATATCACCAGACTCCGGTTTTCCATGAAATATCCAAGCCTGAAAGCTGTTTCGTGCGTCTACATGAAAATTCCGTACATGCTTGTTCCACCCAATGACATATTTTTGCTTTGTTCTTTTTCTTACACTATTACTCCTTTTCGAAGCTTCCTTCAAACAACTAACAATACTTTTGTACAACTTATCAATAACTACATGATGAAAATTATTAGAACAAGTCTTATCAGCACACAGACCAAGTTCCATCGGAAAATTAATGTCCCTTAATGTAGCTGTACACAGATCCCTATAGATTCTTATCTGTTCAGCGTTCTTGTCACCCCATCTCACTTCACTATAAATATCCCCAGTATATTGCACTTTACAGGGTAGTATTCCCAAGTTGCAATACACTTCCAGTGGAAAATGGTCTGACCAGAAAACATCGTAACATACCTTAATATCCGTCACACATTGCCAAGCTGCCTCCGTTGTCAGACAGTGATCAAGCCATCTCTTACAGTTATCATGACTTTCACTTATAAAAGTATGTGTGTCTGAAATAACATCTAACTTAATTACGTCCGCACAGAGCCAGCTTCGCTCTTCACAAAAATTGGCTAATTCCTTAAAAAATAACTGCCTTGGATGAGCATTAAAGTCCCCGAGAATAATAGCGGATTCAATATTAAAACTTTCAATTATCGCATGTATTTCACTTAACACATCTGTGAATTCTAATAAATTATCTGTACAATCTGTTGGCATATAAACTGAAAACACTAACGAACTACGCTCACACGCACATACTTTAACAGCTGTCAGTCTCACGCTACTACACGGCACAATAGTTACGGAAGAGAAAACACCCTTTATATACCTACATACATATATTTATTAATTCCTTCTTAGACTAACCAACAACACAGGATATCCAAACTTAATATTATAAATGCGAAAGTAACTCTGTCTGTCTGTATGTCTTTCTGTCTGTCTGTCTTTGCTTCACGCCTAAACGACTGAATCGATTTGTGTGAAATTTGGTACAGACATAGTTTGGAACTCGAGAAAGGACATAGGATAGTTTTTATTACAAAAAATAAAATAAAAAATAAAATAGCGCCATCTATTGGTCAAGAGTCGGCATCAATTCAGTACTGAAAATTCATCGGAAAAGAGTATGATCACGCTGAGCAGCGAATTATGCCAAATTGTGGATAGCACATACAATTTAAAAAATAGGGTCTATCCAGATTTACGCGCTAATATCGAAAATCGGGAATGGTTATGCGAAAGGGCGATATTGGCGCCAACAAATGAAATAGTAGGCCGGATAAATGACCAAATTATGTCTGACGTAGAGGGAGATGTCATTGAGTATCTATCAGTAGATAACGTCGTGGATACCGAGCAAGTGACATCATACCCAACAGAGTTTCTCAACTCCTTAGAGTTATCAGGAGTGCCTTCTCACAAGTTGAGGCTGAAAGTTGGAGTTCCTGTGATGCTTATGAGAAACCTAGATCCACCAAGGCTATGTAACGGCACACGGTTACAAGTAACCTATTTAGGACGGAATGTCATTAAAGCCGTTATTATGACAGGAATGGCAAAAGGTTAAACTGTAATTATTCCCCGCATTCCCATCATTCCAACTGATTTGCCATTCCAATTCAAAAGAGTTAAGTTTCCGCTGAAAACTGCGTTTGCAATGACCATAAATAAAGCCCAAGGGCAAACGCTTAAAGTTGCGGGGGTACATCTTGAAAAAGACTGTTTCTCCCATGGACAACTCTACGTTGCGTGCTCAAGAGTGTCAAAACCACAAGACCTATATATTTTTGCAAAGGATGGCAAAACTAAAAACGTGGTATACAGAAATGTCTAGGTGTAAGAAACTTTAATAATCTTTAAAGCCTAAAATAATAGAAAATTTGTCAAGGGAGAAACAGTATTTTTTTCTGAAATGGCAAATCAAAATAATATTTTGATAATAAGGGAAAAATAACATTTTCGCCTTTTTCGATCGGCAATAACGGCTTTAATGCCCTAAGTGAGTATACATATCTTCAATTTAATCGCAGAGCTCATTATGTTGATTTTTGAAGAGTTCCCTAGAATATCTTCCACATTTCATTTGAAGAGAGAGAAAGAGATCCCGCGAGATCGGGATCTATGTGCGTAAAACCAAAAATCTGCCGGAAGTCACTATTCCACGCGAACGAAGTCGCGGGCAAAAGCTAGTATTAAAGTATGGGAGTGTGTGTGCAAACACGTCTGCTCTGTCTATTCGTTAATATTCATCATCCAATCCAGGCGCAAGAGCAACAACTTCCAGACTCCGGGCTCATACTGAGCGTTTTATTTGCGACGAGAATTTTTGTTTCAACACACTTTCTAACAAAACTTTTTCGCCCGAACCTGAAATATGAACCAAAAATCTCATTAACTAAGAAAAGCAGTAAAGAGGCAGTATAAAATATTATTAGTAATGTTTTGATAAGTTATCGATCACATTTTTGGAGAAGACAAATAATATCTTACATTTAGGCGATGAGTATATGTCTTCCCTTTGAGGTGAAAAAAATACTTGTTTTTCATAGATTTGTTGTGGCGCCCAGGCGCCATATGAAATTATCAAGTGATAAGAGAGCTGGCTCATACTAAATCAAAGTATTATTTAAGCGCTCACCATGAACGCTAATTAACACGGGATTGCCCAAAATACAACTAGAAATCGTAAAATCTAACCAGAAATGGTAAATTCTGTTGAAATATATGTAGTTTTCAGGCGAGAAATACATACCGTGAAAACTTATTACTTACTTACTTATCGTATGTGCAGTGGTTACCCTAGTGTCAGAGTTGTTCAAACCACCCAGTAGGCCTCTGGCATGGCTTTACGACTGTTGTCTAGTCACTACAACCAGGACCGACAGCTTAATGTGCCCGACGCTCAGAAATTAAACCAAATGAAAACTATAAAAATAAAACCAGTAAAAGTCGATGATTTGAAGATTTATGTAAAGACCCTTTACGTAAATGAACCGTTTGAATCTTACACGTGTAAACTTTCCATAAATTATTCAATCATAGGCATTGACGTATTAATAATCCCAAGAAATATAATTATCATCGAGGCTATAATCTCGCCCTTAATACGGAAGTAAAATTTATTTAAGGTTTAAAGATTCTTATTACAATATGCACTTATGTCCGTGTTAAAACAATTATACAAAACAATTAAATCGTCCCGTAGCCTCAAATGTAAACAGGTTGGTCTAAAATATTACAAATTAATTATATGTGTAATCCATCATTTGGAAGCATATGCCATAAGAGCCTCGACTTACAGACAGTTCACAGAGAGGCCCTGCTGCCCGTTCTTTGGTAGATATTTTCTCGGGACGACTCCAAGTCGTGATGGGTTTGTTTTATATCCTTGGACATCCTTAGACATTACATATTCACACACGGTCATCTGATCCCAAATGATTAAATATCCCAAATTTAATTTACCCTGATGGTAGTTAGGTAGTTATTTGTTATGATGACGTGTGAATTATCACAGCCCCTGTCTTTCCTCTTTATTTTCTTCCCGCACTCAAGTCCTATAAAAACAAAGAAACCTCCAGTGATTTGAAATCTTGTTCTTTTACTTATCTGTACTTAGGTTAGAGTGTTTGTTTCATCTCAAACAACACAAATAGGTAACGAGTTTGGTCCCTTGTGCATCTTGTCCATTTTCCCGATACAAGCCAATTATTTATTGATACCTACTCAAGCCCGTCTTGTTGTGGTTTGATGGTACCCTTTTTTCTCAAGGTTTTAGTTGAGTTGATTTTATTTATGTTGTAAGTTTATTCGTTACTAGCTGTACCCGGAATGCGTTGCCTTTGCCGGTAAAGTATACATAAATAATACTTCATACGCCCATAACTTTAAAATATCAGTTAATTTATACTGCTAATTGTATTTTTACATTCCATTTATTCGCAGCGATCAGCATTGAGTTTTTAATCCTCTTTATAAGTGCATCGAAATTATCTTAGCCGCGCACTTTTTGAATTTGGAACATCTTCAGCGCCAAAGAAATCGAATGCATGTGGTTTGAATAAAGACTGGCTGATACGACTGGCCCATAGTCGCCGTCGGCTGAATAAAAAAAAATAAGTCAAATTTAAAAAGCGCGAAATATACCTACAGCCCGCGTGACGATCAATTTTAACGGAAGGTTATCCATGGTTTTGTTTTGAAAAATAAATTCTTCAAGTGACAGTGAAAGTATAGAATTAACTCCTGAAAGGATTAGAACTGACGCAAGAAATGTGATGGATAATCTATTACCTGCAAAATTGCAGGAGAAATATATTATTATGAAAGCCTATGGCAATTTCATTGAATGGAGAAATGCAAGAGGTGCCAAGAATTTATCGGAATCTTGAGTCTTTGGCGTACTTCCAGTAGGTACTTAGCCAAAACCAAGAAATACAAAACGAATACTTTCATCAATTCAATTCTGAGTTTAAAATCTGATCTATGAGTCTATCAATGTGCCCGCTGTGCGTTTAAGTGCGCAGTTTTAGTACAGACTCAGACATCAAGCTATCTGTCAAATTGCCCCAATTAAAAGTGAACCTTATGATTTTGTAATAAAGTTGAAAATTCTTTGATAATTCTAAATATTTCCTGTTCTTTTCATTCGAGCTACTTAAAAGAGAGATGTAATGACGTTTTAAAATTGGTATAAAAGACAGAACCCCCAACATCATATAGTATTCTATATCATAAATTCCTATATATGTTGAGAGGTGGCGAGGTAAAGTTCTTTAAAATATAGTAAAATTTGACGATCTTTATATACGCCATATTAACTGATCTTGCGCAATAATCCTATTTAAATGCTTTTTGCTGTCTTTTAAGGCATTTATATAACGCCTAAATTACTTATAACGATATGAAATATGTTAGTTACCGCATTCAAGCAGATAATTAAAATAGTTAATACATTTGAAGTCGTGTTGTAGTCGTACTGTTAATGAATAGCACACAGATACTAGTTAGGAAACTATTACAAGGTAAAAACTTAGTTGGTACTTCCAACAACTAAGTTCATAAATATTAATCTTCACGGGAAGCTTACTTATGTTTAACTTGTTCCAATACAAGTACCATTTTGTCATTGTGTTAGTTGGTTTGATATTAATATAAAGTTTAATTACTGGTTTAGACCCTTCTGCGTTCTATTCCTGTTTGTTTTGAATATAACAGTACTTAATGTAATAAGTATATATATGAAATGAAATGAAATAAAATTTCTTCAGCACTTGTACTTGTCAAGCTCACTATGCAGTACAGAAACATATTGGATAGTGTAAAAGTTACAAAAAATATTAATTAGTCCGGCCGTGCGGTTCGTTTTATCACATATATTTTCTGAAATCCTTAAATAAATAACAAGTTACTAATCTATTATTTTGATATTTAGTTTTACTATATTAAAATTGAAGAATGGAAGACTAAAGCAAAATGACGAAATTCTAAATGAGGGTGTGTTCACCGATCACGCGTTATTGGGCCAAAGCGATCCTCGCCGCTGAGGAACCTACCCTAGCTAGCCTGCGGCTTTCTCTAGCTACCTAGGTGGACGACCCGCAGAAGAAAGCCACAACATACTTACTTATAGTGGTTACCTAGGGTAACCAAAGCCCATACGACGTCAGGGTTGCTGTGCAAACAGTGAGACGCTCAAAAATTAAACCACTTTGGGGATCATCTATGAAGTGACCGCGAGACTTGTTGCTTACCCTCGCCAACATCTGATCACCAACAGACCGGTGAGATCATCTGGCTATGAGCGCCTCATATAATATAGTAGCTATATTTTTATATTTCTTTAAAGATTTCTCAATATTTGTATGTGATAAAACACACCGCATGGACTGACTAGTTCAAAAATTTAGTTACTTTAACATTGTATTAGACTATACTGTTGTACTGCGAGCTTCACAAGTACACACGACTACATATCCTGCTATATATTTCCACTATACGCTGATCCCGCGTTGTATAAAATTACCATACAATGAGAGATCAGCTTATACTGGAAATGTATAGCTTGATATATGCGTACAAGTGCATTTTTTATTACCCAAGTGCTGAATAAACTTAATCGTTTCCTTTTACTACACGGAGTAGGGCTTAGGTAAACTGATGTGATCTTGCTAAGTGAAATCGAGGACATTTGTATGATATTTATACGATTTCTTCGTCGTTTGCGAACCAATTATGATAATCGATAGAAATCAATCGATAGGAAATGGGCCGATTGACGGGCCGGTTGGCGTGGTTGGTAAATACTTGCCTACCACGTCGCAGGTCGTGGGTTCGATTCCCACCCAGGACAGGTATTTGTATGCATGAACATGTATGTTTGTCTTGAGTCTCGGAGAAATTATGTATGTAAGTTTATATTAACAAAAGAAAAGTAGTCTATGTAATACATCAGATATCTGGTTTCCATAGTACAAGCTCTGCTTAATTTGTGATCAGATGGCCGTGTGTGTATATTATTATTATTACTATAATTTTTCCGGCGTAGTTGGTTTGACTCCATTGAGATAGACCGCCGCAGACCAGGAGCACAATTTATGTTCATAACTAATAATCAAAGGATTAGATTTACTCTTTGCTTTAAGACCCTTTCTCATCGTTGGGTTAACAATGACATTTACAGTTATCTTAGGAGGTTCTTACTGCCTCCCCGAACAATTATAATCCCGGAATCGTGCCAAAAGGTACACACGGCTACATATCAAGCTACACATTTCGCGTTGCGTAGGATAGTAGCGTTGTATAGGATTTCCATAAAATGAGAGGTCAGCTTATATTGGAAATGTATACCCTGATATGTAGCCGTGTGCACTTTTTACACACTTTTCACACACCTTTGTACCAAGTGGTGCGGTAATTTGTAAAGTAGAAATACAGCGTACCGTACATGAATTTGAAGATATTACTCCGTATACATCATACGGTACAGACGCCAGTAAATCAAGCTACCCCATCTGTCAAATTTCCCCAATTGAAAGTGAGCCTTATGCTTATGTCATAAAGTAATAAATAAATAAAATAAATTTGACAGATAGGGGTAGCTGGATGTGCTGGCGTCTGTTCATTGGCCTGTTAATGTTTTTAAGTACAAATTATACTTTTTAGTATAACTTTAGGGTCTGTACCTCGCCCCTTCGTGTCCCGAGTTCAACCGTACCGGGTAACTATTTGTGTGACCCCAAAAGGAGTGATTCTGGGTCTGGTTGTGCTTTGTGTCCGTTAATTATGTTTATTTAGTTCACACGGCTACACATCAAACTATACATTTCCAATATAAGCTGACCTCGCGTTGTATAGGATTTCGATACAATGACAGGTCAGTTGATATTGGAAATGAATAGCTTGATGTGTAGCCGTGTGTACCCCGTGATTATTTCACAGTTCTCTAGTGCAAGCGGTTTAAAAAAAAAACATTACACGCTACTAAACAAACACATGACTATCATATTCCACCTTTCGGTTTGATAATCACACTAATATTATTAAGACGACAGTTTTGTGAGTGTGTGAGTGTGTATGTTTGTTACTTCTTCGTGTCTAAACGGTTGGAGCGATTTTATTAAAATTTGGTATGGAGTTAGCTGACACTTTGGATTAATACATACATTCATAAAGTTTAACGCGGGTAAAAACGCGGGGCACAGCTTGTTTAGGAATATTTTGTACAATTGCTATTATAACCATTATATTTTCTACGAGGCTAACGGCTCTTATGTAACCTTTAAAACAGAATGTGCACGCAACATTACGCAGTTGATCTGCTGTGTACAATAACGATTACCTTTATTTGGAAACCGGTTACTGCAACGACTTATTGGGGGCTTGGAGAGATAAGGCCTGCATAGTAATAGCAATTACGTGCACCTGCATACTTTAACATAAGAGTAGGTAAAAATGTCTGATTTCGTGATGACTTTAACTGAAGATTTAGTCGTAAAAGTTTTGTAATATACTCAATGATTTCGACAAGGTTTTGTTATTTTTATTTATTCGCTAGCTGCGCCCCGCGGTTTCACCCGCGTTAAAGTAGTTTTGGCGTAATAGAGTAACGAACATACATACATACATCTATACTCACAAACTTTCGCATTTATAATATTAGTAGAATGTGTACCTCTAGCGGTTTTGGCAGTGCACGCCGGAATAGCTCGTAAATGGTAGATTTTTCCTACTTGGCACTTATCGTCATATTTTGGACAATTCACACAATATTTTTATAAATTGTAGCCTATGTGTTATTCTGATGTATCTATACATATAATAAAATCGTAGGAAAGTCGAAACTGTACATTGAATATTTTGTATAAAGGATACTTGGGGCGTGATCTGCAATCAAAGCCAAAAATATAGTTTTTAGAATGTTTGTCTGTGTGTCTGTTTGTCTGTATGTATGTCCGGGCTAAACTCGAAAAGTACTACATGGATTTACTTCAAATTTTGCATGAACTAAGAGGTCGGGTCAACATATAGGCTACATATTATCACGCTATCACCTACGGGGGAGTAGCTGTGATAATTTTATTTTAGTTAAACGCGGGTATAATAAAGAGTAACAAACATCCATCCATGCTTACAAACTTTCGCGTTTATAATGAAATGAAATAATGAAATTTAATCAGCACTTGGGTATTAACATACACTTGTACTTGTCAAGTTCACAATGGAGTACATAAACATAGTCGAATACAGTATAAAAATTACAAAAATATAATTAGTCTAAAAAAATTAATCTATTATTTTGAAATTTAGTTGTACAATATTAAAATTAAAGAATTGAAGGCAATGAGCATTTGGCTAGCGCAGAAGGCTCTTAAATAGGTTCTTATAATATTAGTAGGATCATAATAGCTGTACGAAGTCCACTGTTGGACAAAATCCTCCCCTGAGAATCATCTTTGGAAATATGCCAAAATAAGCCACGCTTGACAGACGGGTTGGCGACCGAAGTAAGATGGTCATAGTACACAGTAAGAAGCTCCCGTCCTCTCTCGTATCGATAAAAAGCCCCCCTCAACGCGGACGGGGGGCCGCGTCATGTCATTAACGTAGAGCGAAAGTTGCACAAAACTCCCTAAAATGATGATCTTGCCCTCTCCGCGCCAGTAATCGCCCAGAGTCGAGGTTCGAACCCCACAGGGGGTGCCCTCCGGCGCGGGTTACTTAATTGCTAGACGGCTCGAGCCCTCTGCTCGCCTCTATAGTCCGGTGAAGCAGTGAAAGCCGCCTAGGCTTACTGTAGCGTCATACATAAAAAAAAAAAACTCCCGTCCTCTAGTAGATATTCCGCCGGGTCGACTTCTACGCCCCTACGGCATGAGATGGGGTAATGATATTCTGATATTCGCCACCATCACCACACAGCAATTTTCATTTATTATTACTATAGAAATATGTATTTCACACAATTTTTAGATACAATCTCTAAATGATTGGCCACACTGGTGTGCGAGAGACTTTGTGAGAAAATTCTAAATGTGTTCGACGACAAATGACAAATTATGATAGACTAGCTGTTGCACGCGACTACGTCCGCGACAATTTTGAATGATGAACAATGTAACCTAAATCCTGAAGTACCTACATATTTTTTATTTTTAACTAAAAGAACAAATACCAATTATCGTATCTTTAATTTCAAAAATGACGGATTTTCATACTAACTTTGCACCACCGTTTTACCCCCTTAGGGGATGAATTTCCAAAAATCCTTTCTTAGTGCTCCCCTATGTTATAAAAGGAAATGTGCAAAATTTCAAGTTTCTAACCCTTACAGTCTTATTTAAAAACGCTACTTAAAATTAAGCCGGCCGCTTAACCATGGTTTAACATTTTTTTCATTTAAAAACACGATTTAACTTTGAGCCGCGGTTAAGCCATGTCAAAATTTAAACCACGTCGGCCCCTGGTTTAAACCTTTCTCAAATATGGCGAATTTTATTTGCATCAGCTGATGTTTTGTTTGACGTTTGTTTGTGAATGGAGGTTTTATTGAAGTTACTGACCATTTTAATTTTTAAATAAATACTGAATGCCAGTTGGATTCTTATCACAAACTTCAAAATCCACCGAAGAAAATCAATAGTCCTTGAAAATGCACTGTTACGACCATAAATCTATCATTCCAAGCCTACCATAGAGCAAAAATCATAAAGTTTTGATACAAAATCCGATTTAGTCGATTAATTTTGGTCAAGCTCTATACCAGTCCCAGAAATGTTGACAGTGTAAAATAAAATGACGTTACTTAGCTGAGAAACCTTTAAGTAGGGTTTTTAAATAAAGAAATAGTTGAGCGGGGTTTAAGTGGTTGAGCAGGGTTTAGCTGAGACATGGTTAAGCGGCGGATCACGGAATTATTTTAAATAAGAGTGTTATAGTTTCGGCTGTGCGTTGAAATATAAGTCAGTGAGTCAGGTTTGCCTTTTATATATAAAGATAGATAGGTTCACTTTATTGCACATGACTACCTAGAAATAAAAATAAAGATACTCTTTAAATGTATGTTCAATTTACAATTCTTCCAGACAATCGTAGAATGGACTAGAATCTAGATCAATGAGAATGACCGGTTCGTCATACAATTTTTGAGATTTATTTGCGTAGCGGAAATAGAAATTGAAAGTGATGGACAAACGAAGACATGAATGAAATTGCTCAATCAATGACCAGATTTTTTAAATGAATAAATTGACTTAAATTTTATAAGTTTCGTCTGTTTTGATTGTTATACGAATCTAGTTATAAAGGGTAAATAATACAGACGCCAGCACATCCAGCTACCCCAAACTGTCAAATTTCTTTTATCGATTTTCAACTTTATCACAAAAGCATAAAGTTCACTTTCAATTGGGGAAATCTGATAGATCGTCTGTACAATCGCAATTATTTCCCATTGATTCCAAAATGGCAGTAAAAGTAGATTACATAGTAACGAGCTCAAAATATACATGTTCTTAATTGGAAACCTAATTGCTATAGCCAAATCCAACTTGTAGGAGTTAGTGAACAAAAACATACGAGGAAAGTGGAGCTTGTAACAGTATAATCCTAATAAGTTTAGAGATTATGTTAGTGAAATTAGAAGCTAATAACTTTGTGTATTAAGTATAAGAGAAACGATAAGATATTCCGTGTATTTAGATAGGCGGAAAGTGTGCAAAACATAGTTTTCTGCATATTACCAAAGTCGGCAACACTAGTTAAAAATGTAAATAATAAAATAATAGCTGTGGAACAGTTTTGAACTACTTTTAAAGATTTGAGGTTTTTATTTAACTTATGTAGATAAGTAAGTATTGAATAAATCATGAAATTGATCTATACATGATTCTAATTCTGCCACCTAGACCCTTTTTTTACGAGTCCAGATTTACAAGACCAATTTTTCTCTTTCTATTTAGAGCGGATGGTACAAAAATTCACTAGTGATTTAAGAATCCACTTATATCACTCGTGCGGCTCACAAAACGTATGTAAACGTTCGTAGGAACTGGCATATTCAGACAGTTTACGCCTAATTTATTCCGTTTGCCTATTTCATCTGTTACTCCCAAATGTGCAAGAAAAATGTTCGAAATACATCTGGGAATGAGGATGTTGTTGTGGAAAATTGTTTTTGAACTGATTTTTTTTGGCACGTTGAGCACGTGATATCTATATTATCTAAGATATATATCTGACTGCCTCGTTGGTCTAGCTGTAGCGTGTTCAACGGCAAAAAACGAGTTCCTGGGTTCGGGTCGGGCCAAAAAGTGATTTTGGGACTTTTCTGTAAAAAGAAAAATTTCTCAGCATCAGCCCGAAGTCTGGGTGTTGGCGGTATATACCCCCGTGCCTCGGAGAGCACGTACAGCCGTCGGTCCTGTACCTGACCCCTTTCCGGTCGTGTCTCTAGGCATCCCATCAGTTCATGGGAGTGATGGAATAGAAAGTGCCCCTGTGTTTGCGCCCACACTTGTGCACTATAATATGTCCCGCGCAGATGGCTAATCTCTATTGATACTGGCCGCCGTGGCCGGAATGCGTCTAGGAGGACATTATTAATTATATCCGAGCTAATTATCAAGATAGGTTGTCACTCATTGGAGATACTTAGCTTACAACAACCTGCGTGCTATAACAAAATTCATGTTGTTCGTAATATCTGGATAACCTAACATATCTATCTGAGTTAATTATTAGGATAGGTTATCTCTCATTGGAGATACTTAGCTTACAACAACCTGCATGCTATAACAAAGCACATGTTGTCCGTGATATCTGGATTATCTAACATATATATCTGGGCTAATTATTAAGATAGGTTGACATTACATGCTATAGCAAAACACATGTTATCCATGATATCTGCGTTACCTAACATGTTCACCTGAGTTAATTATCAGGATAGGTTGATGCTCATTGGAGATACTTAACTTACAACAACCTGCATGCTATAACAAAGCACATGTTTTCCGTGATATCTGGATTACCTAACATATAATCTAAGCCAATTATGAGGACAGTTTGTCACCCGCTAGGATATTTAGCTTATTGTTATCCTGGTCGTCTTTCGCTCACAGTGGCCAGTCTCAATACTAACTATCGTTGCGGGACATATTATAATGCACAAGTGTGGGTGCAAACATATGGGCTCTTGTTATTCAGTCACTCTCATGATCCGACGGGACGATAAAAAACACGACTGGAAAGAAGTAAATGAGAGAGCATGTAAGTCCGTCGGTCCTGTACCTAAGTACAGTACTGTACTTAGGTACAGGACCGACGGACTTACATGCTCTCTCATTTACTAATTTACACTAGTAAATTAATGAGGCGCTCATAGCCTGATGCTCTCACCGGTCCGTAAGTGATTGGCGAGGTTAAGCAATCGCCAAAGAGGTTTAATTTCTGAGCGTCTCCGTGCTTAGATGTGTACGTTAACCTGCCGGTCCCGGTTATAGCCATTAGGCAATAGGCGTTAAGGCACGTCAGAGGCCTTTAAGACGTGGATAACGATGTGGGTTACTCATTAACAAATCCTACAAACTATACTTAACTTAGTTATTAAGAAAAGTGTGTAACCGTTTGTATTCCCGAACAAATTAATAAATAAATATTGGGCGGCTTGAACAACTCTTACACAGGCTAACAACAGCAGACTAGCTAAAACGGTTAGTTTCAGACATTATACACACGAATGATCGATTTATTTTGAACTCACAAATATATCTAGTTATATATTTTTCTTTAACCCGTTTAGTACCCAATATTTGTAACGCAAAAGTCAACATAAGTATATTAAATTAGAAAAGTATTTTAGTTTCAATTTCACTAAATATTATGTTATACGATATTTCGCTTTGTTGAAAATTGTTTCATAAAACAATGAAAATACAAACAGCCTTGTGGGACTAGAGGTATCATGTTCAACAGCCCTTATTAAGATCATGGGTTCCACAAATAATACCCATATTGTAACAATTCAAATTAATGTTTGGTATTTTTAGAACACTTTTTGTTATACCAAATTATCACATAAAACAAAACTAAAACTAAACACGGATCGACGACCCTAATCATCATAATAACAAAGTACCTCATGGTTAATAACTATTCATTTTTATACTAGCTGCGCTCGCGACTTCGTTCAAGTAGAATAGTGTCTTTGGGTAGCTTTAAAAAATCAGTATTCGCGTGCGTGTGTCACAGTCGCTACCCTCACGTATCTGCCCGTTCTGGTAAGCACACCATATTTAAACTTTTAAAACTCTGAATGACATATCTGTTTATATCGAATCAACGGCCTAAAAAATTCATGCTTTAAGCTACAAATTTCAAGCTTCTAGCTCTAAAAATAACGGTAATTCCATACAACAATTGACCGCACACGTGGTGCAGCGGCTAAGACAGTCGCCTCGCCTCTTGGTGTCGCGGGTTCGAGTCCCGACCCGAACAACTATTTGCGTGACCTATAAATGGTTGTTCTGAGTCTGGTTGTAATTTGTGTCCGTCTATTATAGGTTTGTAAAGTACCCCGCGACACAGGGACCAGATACCCTATGCGGGCATTGTCTTTAAAAAAAAGCTATTCATCCCTCTTCTAACCCCTTACAACTATTTTTTCGCATTAAAAAGTAGCTTATGTCGTTTTTCAGGCCTTAGAATATCTGTATGCCAAATTTCATTCAAATCGGTACTGTAGTTTAGGCGTGAATGTGCGACAGACAGACAGATAAATCTTCGCATTTGTAATATTAGTAAGGATTATTTGCCATGTATATTTAATATTACTCTTGACATTACCTATTGTAAATAACAAATTTAATTATATTGACTTGACACCGAAACCTTATATTACCTGACTTTCATTAATATATGATTTATTAGAATCTCATTTACATTTTAATGTGCACTGCATACTGCCTTTGAGGCGTGAAGTCTATTCTTGTGTCAATCACCAATTGACACAATAATTGACATCAAGTTGCAGGTTTCACTATTAATATTATAGCTGTTAACTTGTTAATTTAATGCTTAAATTGAAATTTAATACTTTGCACGCTTCAAGGACAATAACGACATAAAGCGTAGGTACATTAAAAAAATATAACACCTTGTTCGCTAAATATTGCGACATTACTTGACTAGCGTAAAGAAATTCATATTTACAATATCTTTAACTGACGCAATAATACATAGATTTCAAGTAACAAGTGTGAGTGTGTCATTATAAATGAATCTATCAAATTGTTAATATATGCTTAAATTAAACTTTACTTCCATGCATGCCTCACAGACATTACCAAATGCACAATAAGGAAATGTAACATCTTATTCAGCTGTATGCAGAAAATAACAAATTATTATTATTATTTAAAATATTCGACACTTCACCGAACATAATACATGTGATATACATCAAACTAATGTAAACTCGCAATGTTACGTCACATATTGCTATTAACTATTATCTAATCCATATTGTTTATGAGTCCAATCATGCTGTTATTTTTGATAATTGTTTTTTCATTGCGTAACAAGTAAATTATCTAGTTCTGTACAATGCAGCATACAACATTCGTTTAATAACTATGAAAGAGATTTTTTTCTACGTAAGCTATACGGAAGTGTAGCGTATTTAGATGTTACATGCTGATGCCACATAACGGAGAAACCCCGTAGAAACTGGGCGGAAATAATATACTAATTGCATCAATTCCATTTACCAGTTCAAATACCTTACAATAATAGCGAAAGGTTTATTTCCGGTTTCAAGGTTTAGCACCTGCACAAATGTTAAGGCTATAACCCACAGACTGTTGTCTGCTATTAAACATATAAACTTTAACTCACCTGAAGACCAAGTAGCATTAAATGAGGGCGGCGAGAATGCGCCGTCTATAATTTCTTCTAAATCTAATACGCCAGGTGGTAGAATTGTAACTGGGTCTTCAACTCCTGGAGCTATTGTTGTTGTAGAAGTTGTTGTAGTCGTTGACACCGTTGAGGGAGGGAGTACAGATGTGGGGCCTTCAGTTGTAACAATAGGTTCGGCGATTCCACCATCACTGTCGGCGGGCAAGACGACCACGAGAGTGATGACTACACCAATGACTGCCAACATTGCGGCCACTCCTATTACGTATGTCAATGTCTTACTACGTTTGGTGGCGACCAGGACCTGGGAAAGAAGAACAATTGTAAATTACAACAATTTCCATTTAAATTACAGTTGGTATGAGCTCTGTTTTAGCTAGTCTGATGTCATTTATAAACTCTATAGTTCCAAGACTTGACTGGCTGTATAATGTCTGTTTACTTTTAAAGGGTTTTTATGATTTATAGAAAATTAATTCCATTATTTTTCACTGACTTACACTTAGTTAGATAGAAATATAAGAAACATGAAAATAAAATGGCCCACTTTTAAATTTTGATCCCATTTGCAAAAAAAGTAAAGATCAGATTCCTTTCCGAATAAAGTTTAGTATGCAATTTTTAAAAACTACAACTTTCAATCTGACGGACCAACAAAAACACTCATAAGATAAGCAACTCTCAAAACTGAACAATTAATTGGAAAGAATTTATATAAACAATAGAGAATCAATCAAAATGTCAACACTTTGTGTTAATAAAATCGTTTTAATAGATCCCGGACGTTAAAGTATTGTATTACTGGCACAAAGATTTATTAGATCAAGTTAAAATAAGTACAGCAGGCTTATTTTCAAGGTTAGCAAGAAACGCACATACACGTACTTTCAGATGATAATAGCAGCAATATCCGGATACTTAGAAAGAGTTTTTATATTTAAAACTACATGGTCTATGGTTGGTGATTATTGGGCTCAATATGATCAAGGAAGAGCTCAATGATTTAAAAAGACGTAATTGGTTAAAAACGGGAAGTATTTAAACGAGTGACTGTAAATTAAAGTTTTAAGTGACAAAAATAATGAATTTACGTTATAGTATTACTAAGTGAGCGACTGACTGCTAGTGACGAGAAATCAACAGAACAGCAACTAACAAATATTAATTTGAGTTACTTAAAATACAAAACGAGAAGCTTCATAATATTTGAGCGACCTAATATTTCTTCGTTTTGACCAATCAGAGAGATCAGAGGCTTGTGCGACGGACTTCAAGCGCTCTTATTTTTGTTTAGATTTGCATTGTATGTATCCTGAAAAATGCAAAAAGCTCCAAAAATAGTGGGATTTTTGAAAACTTTCCACCAATCTTCACTAACAATAGTGTCTAGCTTGATGGTCACAGTTCTAACCTAACCTAACCCAAATAACTTCCGGAAAACTCGTCTCTATTCTAATATGGAAGTTGCCCTCTCTGTATTTCTAGTCGCTCAATTAGTAATTTAGTCGCACGGCTAGAATTTTGATATCTGAAATGTAATTATAACCCACTTTTAGTAAGCTCGTTCTGGATTGTATTACTAATCAATATTCGTCGTTAGTTTAGTTAATTATTCGCTAACTCAAATTCATGCCGCCTAAGTTATTAAAACAGTATCTCAACATCAGTCGCTAAGTATTTTTGTATTCGATCGTTTTATAATTCCCCGTTAAAAAGTAATCGCGAAGGCGTTCATTGCTAAGGATGCTTATGCGCTAAGGATAAATCATTGAAAAGTGTGGAATAGCACATCATACATGGCGAATTGTTAACTTATAATAGTATAGGTAGCGCCACGAGTTATGAGCGCTCTGTTTTAGTGGTGGGGATCTGCACATGTGTACACTCGCAAACAAAACAACTTAAGGTGAAGTTAAAATAATAATATAAGTATTTAAAAAATATCCTTATATTATTATTAATGCGAGAGTGCGTTTATTTGTTATTCGTTTGTTACTTTACATTTTAAAGTAAGTACTCGCAAAAAAACATGAAATTTTGTACAGAGATAGTTTGAACTATCTCTTTGCAAAATTTTTACGCTTCCACAGGTGGAAGTGCGGACTAGTGCATATTATAATAAATAAAAATATGCATAAAAATGCATTGATGTATAATTTCATTACTTTTTTCTAAACTATTTTCAAAGGTTTTAAACGATTGTGCGAATGAGGTATTTATCTTGTCTTTTTAACACCTGCCTCTTTGGCATTTTTAATTATTGGTCAATACAAATTATATAAACGATCGAAAACAACTATCTACGCGACTGTACTTTTCGGACTCAAATCGACGTCCGCCGAGCGTGGGAGTTATGCAGCGACTGATTCTCCAATAGTGCGCAAAGACAGCACTGGACGCGGGCTCCCTTGCCCCGCGCCTCAACCCTGTTACCAAACAGACCTAAAAGTGCGTTCTGCGCAGATGAAGCGAGCGCTCATAACTCGTGGCGCTACCTCTACCGGACGTAGGACGCAGGCGTTGAATTGTTTTACAATTATTGAGGAAATGTGCGTTATTTGCACCGTAATTTATCGCTCAGGTACAGAAATGAAAAGATGGACAAAGTTGTTGTTACACTTTTCCGATATCATTTTATTTTCTTATATAACTATTTTGTCTATTTACGACGTGTTAACGAACCGCTTTGTAGTATGTCGTCGAAGTAGAATTTTGAAATTTTAATTTAATTCAACTTTCCGATAAGGTAATGATGGGATATCCTGAATCCTGACGTGTTAAAAAACCGCTTTGTGATATATCGTTCAAGTAGAATTATGTAATTTTAATTGAATTCAACTTCAGATTAGCTAAAGATGGGATATCCTGAACATTCAATTTAGTCATGGCCATTCAGTTTATGTAATGTTCAGAATATCGTATCCCGTCCAAAGATATGTGTTTTCAGGGGTGTTCGGAAACAGAGTTCTGTGAAATTTCAATTCATTATCACACTATTTTATTCATATTATACAGCCGACACGGTCACTGGTTATTTGCTCGGATCTTCTTTTCTCACACACACACTCCAGCATATGTAAAATAAATATACAGAAATGGAGAGACCAAGTCACACGAAGCAGTCATAGCTAGGCCATAGTGGTTTAATTTCTGAGTGTCTCCGTGCTTCGGAGGGCACGTTAAATTGTTGTTCCCGGTTGTAGTCATTAGACAACAGTCGTTAAGCCATGTCAGAGGCCTACTGGGCGCCATGAACAACTCTGACACTAGGGTAACCACTGCCCATACGGTAAGTGAAGTAACGCTGTTTCCTTACCTGATAACTTTTGCCAGTCACTGTCCTACCGCAACTCTCGTTAAGATACTTCGTGACAGAAAAAACAAACGCGAATTAATTATATAGTTAAAGGCGTATTTGATTTATAATATTATTTTGAATGCTTTTATTTTAATCATTTCAAGAATGTGTGAAGTGTACTAATGTAACAATAAGAATAAGTATCGATTAGGTATGAAAAATGGCTCCTCATTCTGAGTGAGACAGTGAGACAATCCAATGCCAGAGATAACGAATGTTCTATATACAAGACTATCAAACATCTTCAATGCACAATGCATCGTTTAGAGAGTTATATTTTTATCTTCAAGCTTCGAATAGTCATCATTATAATGCTTACTGTAGTGTTGTTCTTAAATATATTATTTTATTAATGATAAGTTTAATAAAAACCGGCTAAGTTGGAGTTAGACAAGAAGGGATCCGTACCATTACCTATAAAACGGCAAGTCATGTTTGTTGTATTGGAGCCCCCTTAAATATTTATGTTATTCTGTTTCTTAGTGTTTAGAACGATATCATCTGTGAAAATTTCAACTGTCTAGCTATCGCGGCTCGTGAGCTATAGCCTGGACGGACGGACAGACAGCAGAGTCTTAGTAATAGGGTCCTGTTTTACCCTTTGGGTACGAAACCCTAAAAGGGTTTTATTAAAATTAAATACATTAAATAACGTTACATTTTGTTTCGTTTATGCGAATGGTTGCTTACTAGATTTAGACTTAATTATAAATAGTGCAAGTCTCTTCTTATCTCGTTCGTCTCTCCGGCTAAAATTTTTGTGTGCATGAACATTTTTCTGTCTGTTTGTCCTGATTCTGGGTGTAAATATCTATATGAGTATGTATTTACAAATAAAAAGTAATAGATGTAGTATATCAGTTATCTGGTCTCCATAGTACAGGCTTAATTTGGGATCTGATGGCCGTGTGTGAATAATGTCCCTAGTTATGATTATTGTATTATTATACGCTTACGAGTTTGTATCATCATTATACTGACGACGAATTGAAGAAAGAAGCCAGATTGGAAGACAAGATTTTGTAAATGAATATTTTATAGTTAAAAATGTAAGTACTTGAGCTGTAAACACTGATTAATATTTGATTATAATTAGTATTATAATACATGCTACTAATATAAAACTATAAATTATATTAATACTATAAATGCAAAAAATTGTGAGTATGAGTATGGATGGTTGTTACGTTTTCGCGCAAAAACTACCGAACGGATTTTGATGAAACTTTGTAATAATTTATATAGTTTACTACCTACATATTTTTTTTTGTTATAGGGACTAGTCCCTCCCTCTTACCCACCACTGCAACTCCTGTAAGCCAGGATCAACAGTGGCACACAATGAAATGACACTGAGCGGTGAGGCTCAGGCATGTCCCGGGGAATGGCTTTAACTGTCTTGGAGCCCGCAACGAATTTAATCAGAAAGAAAAAAAAAGGAGGAGTTAGAAATGAATAGTTCCACTTCCCTCCAGAGCAAAGCGGGATACAAAATGATATAAAGAGGCTATAGCCTCATTAAACGAGAGAATTGCAACTAGAGAAGCCAGCTGCAAGAGCACCAAGGATTAATTTAAGGGTCCTAAGTGAGCTGTTATATTTGATTCCAATAGTAGGTATGGCAAAAGCGCTTAAACGCACGGAAGTTGTTCCTTGTTGCTACAAGATCCGTATAATAAACTACTCCAGATATTGGTTGCAAGCTATTTAACATAATATCACGCTGATTTTGCCAGAGATCACATTCCCAAAGTATGTGGTGAGCGGTTTGTTCATATTCGTTACAGGAAGTTGAGCACAGACAGATTGGTGAAGATACTAATTTGAAACTAAACAATTTACTTTTAAAATTGCCGTGTCCGGTAAGAAATTGTGCAACACAATGGTCTATGATAAGCCAAGTTTTATTTAACCGTTCGCGTATGTCCGGAAAGAACTGGTGCAGATGGCGACCCTTGGTTGAGGTATTCCATCTACATTGCCATTCATTTAGCAGTTCGTCATTTAAGTTAGCAATTGGCATAAATAGCCTGGATATTTTAGCACGGTCGCGTAATGATAAGAAATCATTATTTAAATTTTTTCGCGTAGAATACATCGCTGCTCGTCTTTGAACCTCAAGATCAACCGGAAGTACACCCGCTAGTACAGGTAGGGCCTCTGTGCTTACCGTTCTATAGGCTTTACACAAAAATATCAACGCCAACCTTTGGCTTTGTAGTAATTTACGGCGAGCAGCTCCGATGGTAGCCCTATTAGCCCACACAGGCGAGCCGTAGCATATACACCCAAGATAAGTAGCTCCGTAAATTATTCTAAGAGTATTGAAAGAGAGGCCTCAGGTTGCCGTTGATATCCTTGTAAGTGCAAAAAGTTTCGCTTAGCCTTTTCTCCAACTGATTTAATATGTTCTATAAACGAGAAGTTCTTTTCTAAAACTAAACCCACGTGGATATCTTACGTTTAACAGTAACATTATTCAGTTTTACGCTAGGGGGAGATTTTAGTTCACCCTTCAGAAGGAGTTGGTAGGTTTTAAGGGGAGCAAATGTAAGGCGATTTCTTTTACCCCATTCACTTATCATACTTAAACAAGTTTGAGCCAGATTTTCCAACTCTCTCCTGGAGTCACCCTGTATAAGTAAGAGGCCATTACTACCTACATATTTAAGTAAGTTAAAGATGAGTTGAATTGCTCATTCTGCTCTACCCTAAAGCTTACTGGTAGAAAATGCCATCGGCATTAAAACTACCTATTTACAATCCATTGTACTGAAGTTAAATAAATAATTGGTTACATCCGTGTGAAACTTCATCCATCGTTGACTGCATCATATAACTTTGTTCATAAACATTGTAAACTCTACATTATTGGTTTTCCCCATATCGCGATATGGGGAAAGCCACAGTGCTCTGAGGGGAAAACCCTTATCTACGTATAGCGACGGTCGTTAGATACACTTTGATCTTGACAATATCTTTATGAGTGCACAGAGTATTTAGTTCATACAATAAACTAGCGTCAGATGTACACACGGCTACATATCAAGCTATTCATTTACAGTATAAGCTGATCTCGCGTTGTATAGGATTTCCATACAATGAGAGGTCAGTTTATATTGGAAATATATAGCTTGATATGTAGCCGTGTGTACCTACATGACACAATGAATATTGTTGAATGGGTATAAACCCGATAACTTCAAGGAACGTTCAAAATGAGATTACGATTTCAGGGGTCTGTACTCAAAGAACAAAATAGAACCCTATTTAAGTAAGACTTCATAAGTGTTTCCACTCATGTAGCGAGATACTCTCACCAGTCCGTAAGTGATTGGCGAAGTTAAGCAAGTAGGCTCGCGGTCGTTCCATAGATGGGTACCGCCAAAGTGGTTTAATTTGACTGCACGTGGGGCGCAGCGGCTAAGACAGTCGCCTCGCTACTTCGTGTCCCGGGTTCGATTCCCGCGCCGAACTACTATTTGTGTAACCCATAAATGGTTGTTCTGAGTCTGGATGTAATTTGTGTCCGTCTATTATATGTTTGTAGAGTACCCCGCGACAAAGTGATTAGAATACCTAGTGCAGGCGTTATCATTAAAAAAAAATCTGAGCGTCTCCGTGCTTCGAAAGGCAAGTTAAGTTGTCGGTCCTGGGGCTCTACCGGCTAAGTCGCCGAGCATCGATTTCTTAAATGGCTTTTAAATAAATAAAGGTTAAAAATTACTTAATCAATCGTTAAATCGGCTTCAACGTTGACAGTCGATTCCGGACCATTTATGACCTCACATGAGCTCATGGAAGCCGATGTAACGATTGATTAAGTAATTTTTAACCATTATTTATTTGCACGCCATTTAAGAAATCGATGTTCAGCGACTTAGCCAGTAGAGCCCCTGGTTATAGCCATTAGACTACAGTCGTTAAGCCATATCAGAGACCTAATGGGCTGCTTGAACAACTGGGACATTAGGGTAACCACTGCCCATACGATAAGTAAGTGTAAGTGCTACGATCTTATCATATATATCACGATTATCGAGCTCGTGAACCATTATTTAGGTACATATATTGTACACACTTTATAGATATCAAATAATATCCATTAATTGGCGTTATACTTTGTCTCGTTTATGTGAATGGTTACTAATAAGATTTATCAGCCCTTAAGCAATGCTTGCCTATCGTCTTTATTTTTGGTAATTAGTTTTCACGGCACCGTACTTGTTTAAAACCGTTATCTAAATCTTTAAATATAAAAATCAATGCCACTTTTCGTTGTAATGTAATAACTGAACAACGCCTTTACCGATTTGGCTAATTTTGGTTTTGAATTATTCGTGGAAGTCCAGGGAAGGTTTGTACGTAGAGAAAATTTAAAAAACTTCTTGAAAAAGTTTAAAATCAACATATATTTTTTTGTATGAATAAATGAACTTAATAATCATTTTTTTATTACTATGCCTTATACGTAGCGAAGCACGTACCGGGCCGCTAGTATATTATATATCACAGAGCAGAGTAATCTTTAAAAAAACCGGCCAAGTGCGAGTCGGAATCGCGCACCGTGAGTTCCGTACAAACCTGTATTACAGCTTAAATTAATTTGATATGAATTTCAATAATACCTCTTCGCGTTCATGTGGAAAGGGGTAGTAAGTTTAAAATTATTAAAAATATCTTAATTATAATGTAACACAAATGTACCACAACTGCACTTGTCTAACGATTACAAGTGGGGCCGACGCGCGACGTGCCCTCCAAAGAACGGAGTCGCTCACAAATTAAACTACTTTGACGGTCACCCGTCTATAGACTGATCGCGTTTCTAGGTGCTTTACTGGGCCGATTACTTAAAGAGCGGAGAGTGCTACGACCAACATAAACGTTACGTGGTTAATAGGCTCACAACAGACAATTAGGTTTTTCCAAGTTTTCAGCCAATACAACAGGTATTCACCGTTTAAAAATTAATTATGTGAAATATAACCAATTCTTTCTATAACTTTATTGAACTCATAACTCCTTCTTAAAAAATTCGTACCAAACATGTTTAAGACCTAAGAATCTTGAAACTTTTATTCAAAGTTGACGAACAATCGGGTCATTTAATGGTAAATGATCAGTGCGTTGACGGCCTTAAGAAAAAAATAGGCTCGCTTCTTGAAGGTTGCCATGTTATACCGGATCGAAAAAACCTCCGCAGTAAATGGTTCCCACAGAGCAGTAGTGCGCGGTAAAAAGTTTCTTGTGAAACATTACCACACAATATAAATAGTTATTTTACTAATAGACTTCCAAAGAAGGAGGTTCTTAACTCTATGACAAGCTGACGTAAGTAATTTTTTTTAATAGTAATTATATATGGTGCATTTAATGATTATGATAATCGTTGTCATTTTACTTGTTAACATTTTGGGGCAACTAATACAGTACCATCTTATCCTAAACTAGGAAGAGCCTAATATGGCAAGCAGGCAACCGATAAACAACTTCTAAATTTCTAAATATATACATATTATGTATAAAATTCACCCAGACACAGAACAAATAATCGTGCTCCTCACACAAAAATCTATCTGGTTGGGAATAGAATCTACGACCTCAGAATTAGCAGTCAGGTTCACTAACAACTAGACCACCAGGTCATTTAGCTTACATTGTGCAAACTCTTTGACAGTTTTCTATTTACCCCATTTTCTTTGGGATTCGAACCTCAACACGGCAGTTACAGACGTGGAGTTGCGTGAGATAGTCGGTCCATTTTGATCCGTATGTGTACACTTGTATGGGTGGGATTAGCGTGAAGCGATTAACTTGAGTGTTGTTAGCCTTTCACCGTAGTATGATTGTATCTACTAAAGTGACATCAACTATAGTATCTAACGTATAATCGATGCCAACTTTTTGCCGTAAACACAAACGGGGTCTAACATAAACCACATAAATTATTGTAACTATTGAAACCACTGCAAAAGGTAGTTAAAAAGCATTTCCTTTGAGTTCCTCACAAGGAAATGCCTTTTACAGCACTCTCTTATAAAGACAATAAAACTACTTCATGCCGAACTTGTGAGCTGTCATTTGTTTTAAATCTTACCTCATATAGGTAGTTAGGTAGGTCATTAGGTATATTAGTTGTGCCAAAAGTTAATGAAAGCTAAAAGAGTCCTTACATGAGCCATGAGAGTAAGGTCCCAGGAGAATCAATAGAGAGTTTAAAGAAATGCTCTGGCTAGATATATTCCACGTAGTGAGTCCAGCGTAAGTGATCAGCCAGGTTAATCCCTACACATGCGGTCGGCTCATGGCTGGGTGATCGCCGAAGTGGTTTAATTTGTGAGTGACTCCGTGCTTCAGCCCGTTAAACTAAAGATCCGGTTGTAGTCTTTAGACAAATTTAACCATATCCAAAGGCCTACAATGTAAATACCATATCGAGGAAGACTCAAACCTCCCTCCCTACAGCTTTCGACCTATCCCCTGACTAGCAATCACAGCAAAGATACATAATTAGATAATAATATCCTGGGACATTATTCATACACGGCTATCTGATCCCAAATTAAGCAGAGCTTGTAAACGAGACAACTGAGGTACTACTTTTCTTTTGTAAATACATACTTCTATAGATAATTAAAACCAGACTCAGGAGACTCACAAATATCTGTCCTCGGTGGGAATCGAACCCATGACCTGCGGCGTGAACGGCAAGTCTACTACTATCTACCAACCACGCAAACTCGTGTGTTTTCTGTGATTACATTGGTCAATCGCCGTAGAGAGCCATATTAGCTACGCACCACTGAATGGCTTGAATAACTCTGACACTAATGTTTACATCGTGTATCTATACAATAAAGTAACCACAATGTCTATGTAACGGGAAATATATTTTCGTTGCGTGAAGATATTATATAACCATAATAACGACCGTGTTATCTCGATGTATTTTTAATTGTTTAGAGTGTTATCGCCATTATCATCAGTGACGAGCCGCTTGACGGGGTTGGCAAGTACTTGCCTTTCACGCCAGGAGTTGTGGGTTCCATTCCCACCCACGGGGGCTACCGGCTAAGTCGCCAAACATCGGGATAGTGATCGGCGTTCAAATAAATACAGGTTAAAAATGACTTAATCGATCGTTAAATCGGCTTCCATGAGCACATGTGACGTCATAAAAGGTCCGGAATCGATTTTCAACGTCGAAGCCGATTTAACGATTGATTAAGTCATTTTTAACCTTTATTTATTTGAACGCCGATCATTATCCCGATGTTCGACGACTTAGCCGGTAGCCCCCCTTAACAGATATTTGTGTGCATGAACATGTCAGTTATCCCTGAGTCTGCGTGTAATTATCTTTATAAGTATGTATTTACAAAAGGAAAATAGTGTATGTAGTGGGTATATCAGTTATCTGGTTTCCATGGTACAAGCTCTGCTTAGTTTAGGATCAGATGGCCGTGTGTAAATAATGTCTCAGGATGAAAATATATCAAAAAAGAAAACTTGTTTGAAAAATATCAGATTAAAATAGGCCTTCAATGCAAGTGAGTGTACGATGTGAGGCGCAAGACCGGATTTTATGGTGGATCACCTTTTGGGGAAGCCCTTGGGCTGAGATGATAATGATATGGAAATATGGCATACCTACACATAAAGTTTTGAATACTCTACGAGCGCAATCTAAAAAATTAACTATTAGCTTTAAAAATAATGATGCATCTTTTAAATCACCTATTAAATGTCCTCTCTGATTAACACTGATCTTTGCGTATTAACCTATAGCGTCTTAGCGTACTAAACCCAGAGACGAGGTTCGAAACCTAAAGGAGGTGCACTTCACCGTGAGTCTTGTAGTCTTTACGATACTAACTCAATATTATTATTATTATGTATTATTATGTTAATGATAAGGTCTGAATGCGAATGAGGTTGCAAGACTGCATCGCAGATTTTAGTTTAATCAACTTAGGAACAGCATCACAATGAGTGTCGCAAATGTCATATGCTACGGTAACCACTTGCCAATAGATGATATACGTTAACTAACTACTAAAAGGTTTAAAACAAAAGAACTCAATTTAAGTGACATTGTATAAGCCAAATAAAATGTTTGTTTTTTCGTACAAAGCGAGTCAGCTGATCGTTTCGTATATACTGGAAGTAGATTAATTACTTGCCCTTTATTTGGAAATAACAGCAATACATTTTTTACGAAAAAATATACCGCCTTTGTTTCTGCCAAGATGTTAAGCATGATAATTAACATTTACATCCCATACTATTAATATCACAAATGGTACAACTATTTAAGAGCCCAAAAATACAATACAAAAATCCTACCTTACAATTCACGCAACCTCAAATATAAAGAAACACTTGATCTTTCTTTTCACTTCACTCCACATACAACCACACAAGTTTTCATAGAAACACACTTTTAAACATTCTGACTGCTCGATCCATACAATCGTAGTAGTACGGACATTCACAAAATCACGGCCATGCTGTTAGTCGAACAGAAGTGGAATGGACTCGCGGAACCTTGGATAAGTTTTTTTACTACAACCCCGGTTATCGAAGGTTATCGATTGTGTTCTTTGAACATTTAAAGCGGTCAAAATATGAGTACACCGTAGTGTTTATCAATTAAGTGATTCCTCTTTGGAGTTGTGGAAAAACTCGCAACTAACCTCTGACCCTGTGTATAAGAATTTAATGAATCTATTGCTAGGCACTTAAATACGTTTAATATACTGTTTTATCCATATATACTTACTTTAAATAGTAAGAACATGGTTTGTATTATTACAATTTAACCGTACATAATTGATTTGGAGCATAAATATATTATTTTTAATTCTATATATGAGAGTAATGGTTTAGTTAAATAGCAAATTGATTTAAACGGTTATTTAAGATATATTTTACTATGTTGGCGTTAACGTGGTTGGTAGATACTTGCCTTTCACGTCACAGGTCGTGGGTTCGATTCCCACCCAGGACAGATATTAGTGTGCATTAACATATCTGTTTGTCCTGAGTCTGGATTTAATTATCTATATAAGCATGTATTTACAATAGAAAGGCAGTATATGTAGTGTACCTGTTATCTGATTGCCATAGTACAAGCCCAGCTTAGTTTGGGACCAGATGGCCGTGTGTGTATAATGTCCCTGATTATCATTAAAAAAAAATATTATGGCGGATCTTATTGGTATAATAGTTAATATAAATTCTTAACTTCTTATAATATACAAACATTATTAACATTCAAATGCAAATGGGTATTTAGTCAATATTCAACATTAACGATCACTTTCTTATCTTTTTTTTGTTCGAATTTCATTTCACCGAAAACTATTTTGGATAAAGACCGACATCTTTTTTACTATATACATTATTTGACATATTTGATGATCATCGAAGTATAATCTGTCATAGGTTTTACGGAACTATTTTTACTATTGGCCGAAGCCTCTTTTGAACTTGTTTTCATTTGCCAAATGATTTACCATATTTTCACCACACCGAAACACCCTGTAATTATCTAAATCCGGGTTACTGTTGAATTATCTTGCCAAAGCAAACCTATCAGACTTTTCTGTTTGAATCAAACCGGGTACCTACCTCATTGTCCACAGTTGAACTTGCTAATGTATGAAAGTAATTGTAGTGGATCTTACCTGATCACTGGTCCCCATCTCCAGAGTGGAGTTGCTGTTGTCTTGTGCCATCTTCGTTTAACACCTGTGAACAAAACATCATGAACTTAGTAAAGCCACAGGTAAGTAATGGTTCTTTCAAACTGCTTCCGTTGATTGCACGTGTGTTGCAAAGATTAAGGAAGTCTCCACGCTAATTCTTCATTGCCATCATGCTCCATGTTCTGTGTTAGGCTGTGCTCTTTTTATAATAAGACATGCGCGCACTAAAATTAATCCCTGTCTCGCAGGGTACTTTAAAAACATATAATTGACGGGAAGTACAGACAGACGCAGAACATTTATGGATCACACAAATTGCACTCCTGAACAGGAATCCTGTCTGAATCGCTGCGCTACAAATTAACCTTAAAAAGTATCTAAGATTTTTAGTATCTAAGTAACTACCTTACCAAAGCAAGTACCCCGCATGTCTTACACAGTATTTTAATGTGAAGCTGCCAATAAATATGAAAGAACATACAATATGACTGCCCCACTACTCAAATTTTATAGAATACCTCCCAACATCTGCTATTTCAAATATAGAATGTTTAAAAATCTTGACAGCCTTCTGCGCTAACCATCTGCACGTTGTCTTTATTTTTTTAAATTTTAATATAATAGCACGAAATTTAAAGATAATAGATTCATCATTATCATCATCATATCAGCTGAAAGACGTGCACTGTTGGACAAAGGCCTCCCCCAAGGACACAATATTTTTTTTTAAATTCCGTTTTACGGCTCTGGCTTCTTTGGCCTTATGACCCTTCAGTAATAAATTTTTATATCATTTATTTCCGTCATTGTCAAGTAAAGTCCGTCACAGTCAAGTCATACATAGTCCTTGTCCAACCCCAGTAAAGCAGTGGAGACTTTACTAGAGGCTTTTATGGAGTTTTGGTTACAACATGGAAAATCACATTTCACGGCAATGTCGCACTTTCCTCCACTTGTGTACGTTGTCGAAGATGTTATGTCTAAAAATCCACCATATTTACACATAAAAACTCGAATTTACACCAGTTTTTGAAAATAAAACATAGCTTCGATGCGTCTTTTTCCGCGTTGGCGCCAAAACCAGGACACAAAAGCCGGTCCTGTGTTTCCCGCATCCAGCGGCTTCCCGCGACCGGTCCACATTGTAGGGGGCCTGCCCACGCTGTCTCTTCCTGTTCGTGGTCGCCACTCGAGAACCTTTCTGCCCCTTAGGCCGTCGGTTCTACGAGCTATGTGCCTTGCCCACTGCCACTTCAGTTTGACAGTTAATAGCTTAGTAACTTGTTATTTATTTAAGGATTTAAAATAATATAATTATGTGATAATATAGACCACACTGATGACTAATTCAAATTACTGTAATACTGTATTTGACTATGTTTATGTAATGCATTGTGAGCTTAACAAGTACAAGTGTATGTTAATCCCCAAGTGCTGA
The DNA here is from genome assembly GCA_951640165.1 of Pseudoips prasinana. Taxonomy (NCBI): domain Eukaryota; kingdom Metazoa; phylum Arthropoda; class Insecta; order Lepidoptera; family Nolidae; genus Pseudoips; species Pseudoips prasinana. Next base: position 17,621,322 of record OX621239.1, read on the forward strand.
ATAAATTTCATTATTTCATTTCATTAGTTTACCTATACCTAAACCTCCGAAATTGCTTATTAATAAAAAGTATTTCTGTTTTATAATAAAAAGTCTCTTACTATTTGCTTGCAATATGAAATTGTAATGCTATACAACCTTGATAATTTCATTGCGAGGTCAAAAGAGAATAAGTTGACAAATACTTTGTCTAAGTAACTATTGTAAACATAATTTTATCTGAATTCCCTTGAGAATATAAAATTGAGGTAAGTACCTAATCTTTTTAAGCATAGATTTTCACACAATTTATATGCGAAGTAGATATATGTATGAACGTACGTATAACGTAAGATATTTGCTTTGATATAGTTCGAATTACCGGTAATTTTTACTCTTTTTGACAGATTTATGTTCAATCTATTTTGACTCATACTGGAGGTATTGTAACCCTCTTAATGAATCCTAATCTATCATGAAGTACAAATGACAGCACATCCAGCTAGTCAATCTGTCAAATTTCTTTTATAGATTTTCAACTTTATCCCAAAAGTATAAGGTTCACTTTCAATTGGAGAAATTTGACAGATGTGGTACCTTGATGTGCTGGCGTCCATACAATCTTTAATTATCATCTGGGTATGGCTACATTTCATATAATTTTCGGTTCGCATAGTGCTCGTATTATATTACGTTAATTTGACCAAATTTTCATATTTACTTATCATACGAAATCCTGTAATAATGAATAATTAAATATCAGGAAACATCATACTGTCGTAACTTAATATAACCCAAATAATTAACTAACAATAGAGAGTATCTGGCATTAATGGTCACGGTCACCCAACAAAAATGATTCAATAAAATTAGAATGAGTTATATAAATATATCATCATCATGGGGGATATGCAACAATCGCCACGTTTGGCAAACGGGTTGGCGATCGCAGTTTGATGATTCAATTTGAATTTTATAGCATTATTCACAATGCAAACCGTTAATCTAATCACAATAATTGGAAATCATAAATTTAATCGTCCGGCGGGTCTCGAACCTGTACCATCTACCAATCCGGGGTGGGCGCTCTGCGTTAAGCTACGAACGATACACACTGGTACATCAAATTTAGGATTCCCTTGCTAACACCCTTCCGGAGTATTAACCATCGGCTTTGTTTTCTAGAAACATGGCCAACTGATATGTTCACAATTGCATGTGAAAGATCATATCACATTGATAACACCTTCCAAATTATTATATTTGAATTTTAAAACATTATTCGAAAATTTTGATGGTATGAGTTCAGAGAAAAACGTTGCTGCCCGTTCTCTAGTAGGTATTCCCGCGGGACGATTTCTACGCCCCCCACGGGACGGGACGCCCCACCACTATAAAAGTTGGCAAAGTAATAACTTTCTTATGTAGGTATAAATTTATCTAACGAATAAAGTAGTTTCCATTAATTAAGTAGGTAATTAATTAGCAAGCAAATGCATTTTGTCGAACGTTAATTTATGCGTTGCGTTGTTTTTAGGGTTCCGTGGCCAAATGGCAAAAACGGAACCCTTATAGATTCGTCATGTCTGTCTGTCTGTCTGTCCGTCCGTATGTCACAGCCACTTTTTTCCGAAACCATAAGAGCTGTACTACTGAAACTTGGTAAGTAGATTTATTCTGTGAACCGCATTAAATTTTTTACACAAAAATAGAAAAAGAACAATTATTTTGGGGGTTGCCATACATAGAACTGCAACAAAAAAAAAAATATCATCGTACCCATACATGTGTTTGGGTGTATATGGATAGGTCTTCAAAAATGATATTGAGGTTCCTAATATCATTTTTTTCTAAACTATTCAGTTTAGAAAAATTTTCTTAAGACACTTCCAAAGTGGTAAAATGGGTGTCCCCCCTCCCCCTCTAACTTCTAAAATAAGAGAATGATAAAACTAAAAAAAATATATGATGTACATTACAATGTAAACTAACAACGAAAATTGGTATGAACGAGATCTAGCAAGTCGTTTTTTTTAATACGTCATAAACCGCAATTTGCATTTATTTAATCAACTGAAATACTTGCTGCTATGGAACCCTTCATGTGCGAGTCCGACTCGCACTTGGCCGGTTTTTATTATCAATTAACATGATTATAAAAAGATTTATTTGATTAATGATGTTTTGATGTAATTAATTGTCATTCAATTATGTGTCAAATGACTTATTCACAGCAAAAATGATTTACCCAAGGTAGATATTATAAAAATGGGAATTTTAATTAACGTTTACATTTAAACTTTTATTGATTTTCGTTCCTTAGTCGTTTTATATTACCGTATAATCAATAGCTCGTGTTATTTTCTTAAGGGCATTCTCCTAGATCCAACATCTTGCGGAATATCAATTTAAATTAAATTAAGTGATTTTTCCTAGTTATCAAATTTGTATGAATGATTAAAATGTCGTAACAGGGAACCTTTAAAAATTAGAGCAAAAATTCAGTTAAACATTTGATTGAATCTTAAAATAAACACGTGTAATAAATTATGTGACTGTACAGAACCACACTTTTTATTTACAGTCTAAGTAGTAGGTACCCAAAGAGTTCGCGGTAAGGTTCATACCCTTGCGGCTGAGTTTTTAGTGTTGTTCATAATGTCGGTATTCTTTCTTGTTGATTTAGGTGGTCGATAGAAAAATAAATTACTAGTTGAATAAAAAATGATTATTTCTGTTTGAAGTTTCGTTCATAGGTAGCCGTCCTGATACCCTATAACCCCCTTAAGTTACGTTCACACTTTCTGTTACACGTTAATTGTATAATACCGCGCGTGTACACACGGCTACATATCAAGCTATACAATACAAATGTAAGCTGTTCTCACTTTGTATAGGATTACCATACGATGAGAGGTCAGCTTACATTCAGTCAAAAAGTATCGGGAATGGATGATTTGTTTATGGTTCCAAATTCAAATTCAAATTTTTGTATTTTTTTTTTTGTTGTTGTTAGATTGTACAACTTTTTTTTTTATTTTTTTTTAGTTTTTATATTTTTATAAATTTATAAAACAGACTTACATTTAAACAACGGTTTTCCATATTGGCGCAGAGTTTGAGTTGCATCTGTTATTTATATTAAATACAGTGCTGGTTTTAGTAACATCATTATATAGTGTGTATTGCGAATTTCATAATGGACAAAAATATCGAACAAAGAGTTTGTCTTAAATTTTGCATCGCTAATGGAATTTCGTGTTCGGAGTCACTGAAAATGTTACAGAAGGCTTACGGTGAATCAACTTTATGAAAAACTCGTGCTTATGAGTGGTTCAAAGCGTTCAAAAGCGGTCGAGATGTGATGAAAGATTTGCCTTGCTCTGGTAGGCCATCAACGTCTGCAACTGAAGTTAACACTAGAGTGCACGCGCCCATATATACTCCTTAAGCGCACGCGCGGGCTACAGGTGTAGCCCACTTATGGGTCAATTATTTCTCTGAATAAGGAAAAAAAAATATTAAAACACAGCATATAATTACTAAACATATTTATTTTTATCAAAATGGCTCATAAAATCAACAAAATTTAGATTCTTTATTATAATTTGAAACTTAAACATAAACTTCTTAAAAATCAACAAATATTTGGAAGGGTGAGTTCTCTTAGTCTTATTTTCATTTAGGAACGTAATATTTATCACAAAAGGCGTTTATTTTAATCTAATTGAATCTATTATCAAAGTAACGGGTAATAAATCAGTCTATTGGCATATATTCCGGACACACGACTGCCTGATGTTCGCTACAAATACGCCTCATACATTTGCTGCATTGCTTGCGCGTGCTACGGTCGCGAGCCCTACTGCAAAAAGCACACCGACCAAGTCCTCCCCGAATAGGCATATTTTGTTGCAGGCGTTGTTCTGCCAATCCTAGAAGTAGTTTGCCTTTCAGTTTAATACCTCTGGGTATATACGACGCTCAATAGAAGGTCTTGCAAGATCAAATCCGACTTGTAGGAGGTATTGACAGCAGGAATGATAGGAGAGCCGTTTTAGCATCTTTTGCTACACCTACTAGGCCTGATGGACGGACTAAAATGTTGTGAGATCTGGTTCTTGAGGTGGGCGGTGCAATCTTGCTCCATTTTGTACCATTACGAGACTGATAGGAAGCCAAAGTCGATGGAGGCACGTCTTCATCTTCGTCCTCGTCTTCCTCGCCATCTTGTTCCGTATCAGAATGGTGAGGAGATCCAAGCGGGCCACTTTGTTCCGCGGATTCTCCGCCTTCCTCACTTTCGCTCGAAATGTCGTCGTCTTCATTATCCTCCAGCAGCCATCTTTGTATTTGGTCGCACAATCTGTTCGAGTTACCCGCCATCCAAAAAGTGAACAAAACAGAATAAAGATACATGAAAAGCCCATAAATATAAACAACAAACACTTAAAAAATAATTAACAGTACGTTTTGTAGTAATACTGCAACAAATGTTTCATATTTACCTCAATTTCACCACTTGCACACTAAACACTTAAATTCCTCCAACGCTCGCGCGGGCTACAGGCGTAGCCCACCAACTTCAAGGGCGATTTTTGCAGACGTCTGTAAGCTGCGGGAGTCGGCACGCTCCTGGCGGGAGCAGGGTGTAATGCTTGAGGAATACGTTAGACGATTGCGCTGTAGCGCGGCAAACAAAAATTATATGCGACAATATTACACGCTGGGCTACATATGTAGCCCGCGCGTGCACTCTAGTGTTAACATCGCAAAAGTGAAGGAAATAGTGACTGAAAATCCTCATTCAACTCTGAGAGAGATAGCGGCCGAACTTGCTGCATCTCACGACTCGATTCGTACCATTTTAACTAATCATTTGGGTATGAAACATGTTGCCGCTCGGCTAGTCCCAAAAGATCTGAATTTTCTCCAAAAACTGAATCGCATGAGAGTCGCTGAGGACATGGTAGAACGAGTCAATTCCGACCCAACATTCATGAAACGCATTGTTACTGGTGACGAGACGTGGGTTTACGAGTTTGACATGCAAACTAGTCAACAACAAGCTTCGGAGTGGCGCCTTCCAACTGAACCGAAACCGAAAAAACCACGCCAAAGTCGATCAAAAGTCAAAGTCATGTTGACTGTTTTCTTTGACTATCGCGGTGTTGTGTACTCTGAATTCTTACCGGAAGGTCGAACGGTAAATAAAGAATATTATTTGAGCGTTATGCGGCGTTTAAGAGAGCAAATTCGACGAAAAAGGCCAGATTTGTGGAAAGAAAATCCTTGGATTTTGCACCACGATAATGCGCCTTCGCACAAGGCCATCATTGTGAACGAATTTTTGACCAAACATTCAACAAATACCATCCAGCAACCACCATATTCACCAGATATGGCTCCAGCTGACTTCTTTCTTTTTCCTAAACTCAAAAATTACCACTTCGTGGTTCCCGTTTTCAATCGGTAGAAGACATACAGGAGAATTCGCGGCGAGAACTGAACTCAATTCCGAAAGCAGCGTTTAAAAAATGTTTTGATGAATGGATTATTCGTTGGCGTAAGTCTATCGTTTCTAAAGGAGCATACTTTGAAGGTGATAAAATAAATTTGGATGAATAACAAACATTTTGTATATTATTGATCTTTTCCCGGTACTTTCTTGACAGAGTAGTATATTGGAAATTTATAGCTAGATTTGTAGCCGTGAGTACCAATCTAAGTTTGTCTATAATGAAATGACAAAAAATGCGGTCAGTTGTATTATTAATGGCCGTTTGATATCGTAATTCGATATCCTAATCTGTAAAGTCATTATATCTTATCTTAGCGCGTGTTATCGATATTATGAATTGTTGCTGTAAAATAAATTATTACAATTAGATAGGTATTTATGCAAAACGCATTCCTACTAGTATTTTTGTCAGTTTTCTGTTTTATTTAACTACTACTACTACTTTGAATTGATTATTTAATCTTATTTAGAATATAAGAAAGTACAGACGCCAGCACACCCAATCTGTCAAATTTCTTTTATAGATATTAAACTTTATCTCAAAAGCATAAGGTTCACTTCAATTGGGGAAATTTGACAGATTGGGGTAGCTTGATGTGCTGGCGTCTGTACATAATATTCAGTTGTCTCAATGGACTTCACACTAGGAGTCCTTGGGTCGTGAAATCTGGACTGGATTGAATGTAAAAAAAATCACAGATTCTTACAGAAGACAGTGAGCAGTTGGCTAGCGCAGAAGGCTCTCAACTAGTAGTTTAACTTAAGCGACTAATATCTGAGGACACCCATATAGGGATCGGGCCCTTGCTCAGGGGGGCGCGGAAGAACAATCAGGGGATCAGCGATCAGGGGTTAAGGGGCTAACGTGCCGGCAAGGACCCTACCCTAGCTAACCTACGGCTTTTCTAGCTACCTAGGAGGACGACCTCGAAAACAAAGCCAGAAATTATGGTGTTCACTTTCATATTAGTTCATAGCATCATGCTAGGAAAGGACGTAAAATTGGCGGTCCTGTCTCAGCTTGACAGGTCAAATACCTCCACCAAATGTAAATTGAATACCCTTCATGTATTACCATTACTATTAGAATATTACTGTTGGAGTATTGTCTACGAGTATGGTTGCCGGGGCTCACAGGCGAAGTTATTTCTTCAGATCAGCCATACATTAAAAACATCACCATTATCACAATATCACATCAACATTGACCGGCACCGTAGCCTAGTTGGTAGTGCTCCTGCCTACAAAGCTGGTGGTCCTGGGTTCAAACCCGGTAAGTGCAAATATTTGTGTGATGACCACGAATATTTGTTTCTGAGTCATGGATGTTTTCTATGTATTTAAGTATTTATCTATGTATATAAGTATGTATGTCGTCGCTTGGTACCCATAGTACAAGCTTTGCTTAGTTTGGGGCTAGGATGATCTGTGTGACAATGTCCCTATATATTATTATTATTTAGCGCTACTAAGGCGTTTCTTATATAATCACACTCCAGGTATTGGCATTATTATGTTATTGGGGGGACCTAGGCGGGGAGAAAGGTTGTCTGAGCTGACCGCATAGAACAGCATCGGCAACAGACGAGCGATGCTATGCATGTTACAAACGTCTTAGATTACGAGAACACCTTACTTAAGTCGTTCATAAACCTGTTAAAAAGCTCACAGAAAACGAAACGCCTACTTGCGAAAATATATATTTAGTGGTAAGGAGAGACATTTCAAGAAAATTTTACAAGGAAATATATCAACTTTCGGAGAAATTCATCCGCAATAATCGGATTTTAATAAGTAATTTGAATAGAACCCTTGTAAAGGCAAAATACGTTTTCTTCATGTTATAATAAAATTTTCCTTAAATCGAAACCAAAGAATAACTTCACACAGATATTCATTTCTCGGCACATTACTTACTTACTTATCGTATGCAATGACATATGTAGTAAAAATATTAGACTTAAACTAGATAATTAAACATAATCTCTTGACAATAACTTGATACGAGCTAACTAAATATCATTGCTATAATAAAATAAATTTTATAAATGTTTTCATACAATCAATACAATGTGTACCTATATATCTATGTTACTAGAAATAATAATGTATACAACTATATTACTACAAACATGTTCTGACTATTTACAAGCGCTTTTTTAAAGTCTACGTAAATAAAAACCTTTTTTATTTATTTTACATTTATTTTATTTATTTTATGGGCAGTGGTTACCCTAATGTCAAGAGTTGTTCAAACTGCCCAGTAAGCCTCTGACATGGCTTAACGACTGTTGTCTAATGACTACAACCGGGACCGACAGCTTAACGTGCCCTCCGAAGCACGGAGACGCTCAGAAATTTCCACTTTGACGTTAAATCAATCGAACAATCTATGTACTGACCGCGAGCCTAGTTGCTTAACCTCGCCAATCACATACAGACCGGTGTGAACATCTAGCTATAAGTCTACTTCTAGTTCCACCTAAAGAACGCGGCGTTCATACCCTTCTATATTTACTGCGCTGAGCTGTTACGGCATGTTTAAAGTTATTTTATTAGAAACCACACTTAGCTCTAACATTAACTACTGTATGTATTTATGCTACAGTGAAACTTTGTTCATCGTTTCGTCGAAGGCAGGTACTTAATTTGGATGTTTCAACACGCGCTGATACTTAAACAAGAATAGATACTTAAAGGTGAGTAAGAATTGTTGATCTGCACTAAATTATATATTATAATATGGTTTATTTTCTTATAAAATACGATAATTTGGGCCAGATGCTTTTTTTCCTTAAATTGACTTTACCAGCGTTCTAGCTTCCTTGCCTGTTCTAGTCCTGTATGAGAGACTTTTATCAGTCTACACCTTCTTTGAATCCTTGTTATAGCGTTGTTTTTTATTTTTAGGGCTATTTGCCTGAAGAGAATATAACCCTTAGGTATACCACAGTTTCTTTATGTTTCAGCCAGTCAAAACTGTCGTCGTTGGGAATAAATGCTCAAGTTTAATCAATAAATCGGATTCCTGAAAAATTTAAGCTTGCAATTTTGTTTTTTATTATTGCGTGCAAGCTTGCTGGTAAGTTACCTTGTTTATCAATGCAATAATAATTTATATCGCATAATTGGATACTCGCAAAACCTATAAGGTAGGTACTTACTTCCTGTTGACATATAGAATCACGAAATTTTGCAGGGTACATACAAAGTCTCAAAGTTCATGGCACAAGCCATCTGCCATCTTGTTGGTACGCGCGGTCTACCATAGTTTCACTTCATTGACTTGTATGGCTGTGCACGAGCATTTTATTAATTTCCATATGTATTTTATTCTGTATTTTAGTTGCGTTAATTTATTTTTATACTAGGTACAGACGCCAGCACATCAAGCTTCCCCAATCTGTTAAATTTCCCCAATTGAAAGTGAACCTTATGCTTTTGTGATAAAATTGAAAATCTATAAAAAGAAATTTGACAGATTGGGGTAGCTGGATGTGCTGGCGTCTGTACATAATAAATGTTTACTAATAACTTTCAGGTTGGATGTGTCATATTTTTACCGGAGCGGAAATAGAGAGCTAATATGTATGTTTATGAGTATGGATGACTATACCTAGCACACTGTGTATGTTTGTTACTTCTTCACGTCTAAACGGCTGAAGCGATTTTAATAAAATTTGGTACGAGTTAGTTGACACACTGGAATAACACATAGGCTATCTATACATATAATAAAATCGTAGGAAAGTCAAAACTGTACATTGAATATTTTTTTTAAAGGATACTTGCGGCGTGATCTACAATCGATATCGACGAACAAAGTCTGTTTGTCTGTATGTATGTCTGGGCTAAACTCAAAAAGTACAGCATGAATTTGCTTCAAATTTTGCATGAATATTACTAAGAGGTCGGGTCAACATATAGGCTACATATTATCACCTACGGGAGAGGAGCTGTGATAATTTATAAAGTTTAACGCGGTTGAAACCGCGGGGCACAGCTAGTAATTTATAAAGATTAACACGAGTAAAATCGCGGGGCACTGCTAATACATCCATATACTCGTAGATATATGGATGTTTGTAACTCTTTCATGCCACAACTAGTGATCGGATTTTCATGAAAGTTTGTAGTAATATAGCTTATAATCCGAATAACACAAAGGCTATATAATTTATAAAGTTTATCGCGAGTAAAACCGAGGGCCACAGCTAGTATTATCTAAATGGCGGACCAGTTGCCGTGGTTGGTAAATGCTTGCCTTCCACGCCGCAGGTCGTGGGTTCGATTCCCACCCGGGACAGCTATTTGTGTGCATGAACATGTCTGTTTGTCCTGAGTCTGGGTGTTATCTACTATATAAAAATAAGTCGGGTTTTCCTTCCTGACGCTATAACTCCAGAACGCACGAACCGATTTCCACGGTTTTGCATTCGTTGGAAAGGTCTCGGGCTCCGTGAGGTTTATAGCAAAGAAAATTTATAAAATTTAACGAGGGTAACACCGCGGGGCACAGCTAGTCATTTATATACTTAAGTATGTATTTATAAAAGTCTAAAATCTGATTTCCATAGTGCACGCTCTGCTTATTTTGGATTGGTTCGGATGGCCGTGTTTGAATAATGTCCATGGATATTATTCAATATGATTGATTGATGAATCATCACTGTTACACAGTGGTGGTCTTCGTGGTTTATCGGTTTGAGACCCCTTTTGTCCGGTTGCCTCTATTATACGGTTAAGCAAAAAAGTTAAGCCAAGTTCGAAAAAAATACACGACACAGCTCAAAATATCAAATTCTGTTCATTCTAAACCACTTTGTTCATAATAATGGGTACTTTAATACATTTCTTTTAGGAAAAATCAAATAAATTACTTACCACGTTGTTGAAAGTTACACAAAATTTGATTAGAACCGGCCTTAGGCCGAGTCCCCGCCACACTGAGTATTTCAAAGGATAAAATAAGATTATTTTAATCTATCAGTAATTTATAAAGATAAAGATACTTAGCATTAATTTCTAATCGAGCGATATATTATTAGGTATACGATAATCATGTATATACTGAGAGTTAAGAATGTTAAATTTTTAAGATTAATATTTTTATCATGTCCATAACAGGTCTTCTGTAAAGATTTTATATTTTGACTGAAAGTTAAATCTTATTTTGAGACTACTTACAGTGTCAAAGTTACTTGTATGTACTACTATGTATGTATGTCTGTGTAAATTCTACATACGGCCAACTGATCCCAAACTAAACTGTACAAACAGACATGTTCACACAAATATCTGTCCTGGAACGGAATTGAACCCACGACCTGTGGCGTGAAAGGCCTTCAATCTTCTAACCACGCCAACCGGCCCATCATTGTCTATTTTCATCTGAGTGCGAACATAAATTACTTCTAAGTGCGAGTGATGTTTGAATACACATCCGGCGCAGTGGTTAAGATCGTCACTTCATGTGCGGGGTTCGATACCCGCGCAGGTGAATTATTAGTGTGGGACCCAGAAATTGTTGTTATGAGTCTAGATGTTATTTGTGCCCGTCAATTCTATGTTTCTAAAGTACCCCGCGACACAGGGATTTATTTAAGTAAAGTGGGAATGGTCACTAAAAATAAAGCTGTCCTATACTTGACCTAACAATGATTAGTCGATGTGGAAACGAACTTGGAACCTACCGGGGCAGAAGCACTATAGGACCTATAGTGCTTCTGCCCCGGTAGGTTCCAAGTTCGTTTCCACATCGACTAATCATTGTTTATAAACAAAGACTGATCCAAAGAGTCTCTCCGATACACGGAAGCTTGTGTTTTATCACTCGGAGAGCACGTTAAGCCGCTGGGCTCAATTGTCACGTTTGTTGCAGGTAGCCAGAAGCTCAATAGAATCTAAAGTGAGGTAGTGTTCATACATCTAGCATAAGAAAATGTGACTCATAGTTACCAGATCCCAATGGGTTTCATGGTCAATAGTTCGACTAGTTATGGTAGCTGCAGCGAGAAAATAAAAATAGAATAGAATTAAAAAAGTATATAAATACATTCAACGTAGATACATACAAGCACGCTTGGTACATGAATAGTAAAACAGACCCTAGCAACTTGGCAATATTTGTGTCTGGTACCTCAATCCTACTAATAATAATAATAATAATGCTTATCTACTATAAGTAAAATATATATGTGACTGCACGTGTGGCAAAGCGGCTAAGACAGTCGACTCGCCGCCTCGTGTCCCGGGTTCGATTCCCGCGACAGACAACTATTTGTGTGACCCATAAATAGTTGTTCTGAGTCTAGATGTAATTTTTGTCCGTCTATTATTTGTTTGTAAAGTACCGCGCAACACAGGGATAAGATTCCCTAATGCGGTCGTTGTCTGACCGCGAGCCTAGTTGCTTAACCTCGCCGTTCACTTAAAAAAAATAAAACAGGTTTATTCCCAAGGCTACGTACCCGTAGGACCTCCTAGTTTGGACCTCGCCTACAAAGATGACCCTTTGGACGGTCAAACTAGGAGGTCCTACAGGTACGTAGCCATTCCCAACAAGCACAGATAATCCTTATCTTAGTTTACATCTAAGACGATATAACTAATTGCGTTTAGTTTACATAATACTTATGAAGTATGCAACATTTTAGTAAGATATAGCGATAGCGCCTTGGTAATTGTTTTGGTTCAGAAACGCCTGAATAAAATTGTAGACATATTTGTATCTATTGGTTGCTATTTATACTCGAAACGTGTTTTTATAATATGTTGTATATCGTATCAAAACGTTTTCTACGCTATTAGATGGTAGGTACACACGGCTACATATCAAACTATACATTTCCAATATTAGCTGATCTTTCATTGTATCGAAATCCTATAATCCTACAACGTGAGATCAGCTTATACTGGAAATGTATAGCTTGATATGTAGCCGTGTGAATAATGTACAGAGGCCAGCACATCCATCTACCCCAATGTGTCAAATTTCTTTTATAGATTTTCAACTTTATCTCAAAAGCATAGGTTCACTTTCAATTGGGTAAATTTGACAAATTGGGATAGCTTGATGTGCAAGCGTCTGTACATATATAAACTGCTGCACACAAGATAAATGATGACCGTTGTGAGTGTACACTCAGTTGGTAGTGAACCTGCCTTCTGATCGAAATGTTGCGGGTTCGATACCCCGCCCGCACAAGAAAAATATTAGTGTTCATGAACATGTTAATTTGTCCTGTTAACATGTCAAGTTAATAAATATTTCTATCCGTTGTTTAGTAGGTACATCTTTTTTTTATTTTGGGCCGTGCGATATATTCACTCACTCATCTTCTTCCATCATCATCACCCCATCTCATCCCGTGAGGGCGTAGAAATCGTCCGAGGGAATACCTACCGGAGAACGGGCAGCAGCGTTTTTCTGTCATTGCCAACCCGTCTTCCAAACGTGGCAATTATGGCATATACCCCCATTCTTTGGAGAGGCTTTTGTCCAGCTGTGGACGTACTCTGGCAGACATGATGATGATGATATTTCCTTATTGTTGTTTAACCTTATTGTTCTATAAACTTATTGTTTTATGCTCTTATTGTTATAAGACTTATAGTGGAGATAAAGAATCCCTTCTTGTGGAGTTGAACCACGAGTTCTAATTGTACAAGGTTGCGCAATTTCTATCAAAGCTAATCACTACACAAAACTTGCGCAACTTCATATATCTACTACTAGTATCAACTATTAATAGTTTATATATATATATATATATATATATATATATATATACAACGCGCTATGGAAAATAATCACATGGAAAATAATCACTGTATCGTGGGGCACTTTACATACAATAAAATGACAAACACAAAGTACACTCATACTGATAACAAATAACCATCGAATCCGGGTCAAGAAGTGACAAGGCGACTGCCATAACCGCTGCACCACGCCACGAATATTAATGAATCAGTATTCCGTATTATCGTGCTTAAGGCGAGCTCAGTCTCGTCGGATAGTAAGCACATAAAGGGTACAAGACTAAGCCCAATAATTCACACATAATCCTCTCTTCATTTTATTTACAAGCAGAATACAAAATCAATATGTAGTGTTAATTCCGCTAATTGTCAGTTTAATCATGCCGGGATGCAATTTGCACCGCCCTCCCGCCCGCAAAAATGTGCACATGCAAGAAGGACAATATAAAAAAGCAAATTACATGCGCCAGTACGATACCCAACACGTGTTTCGGTCCTCCACGGACCATTCTCAAGGGCTGCTAACTCGTCGAGCGGCTGCGGCGGAATTAGCACTCCATATTGATTTTGTATTTTGATTGTTATGGATTTTCGCAAAGTAACGCCTGATTCCATTACTTATTTACAAGCATCAAATTGACGCTTCTGTCTAAATGTTGAACATTTATAAACGAATAATCGTTTGAAATTCTTCATGAGCAATTGAATTATTTACTCACTCACTCGTTTTAACTTCGTTTAATAACGCTTAGATGTTAACATTTCATAAACTTGGAGAGTTTATTCAAGCTAATATTAAATGCTACTACTGTTCTCAATGTAGTGTAGAATGATACCGCACCAGTATCTAAATCCTATACAACGCGAGATCAGCTTATACTGGAAATGGATAGCTTGATATGTAGCCGTGTGTACATATAGTTAGAATTTATTGTAGAATAATACTGTATCAGTGATACATATCAATCCTGCGTAACGTAAATTGTAGCAACATTTGAGTTTATATTGGCTTGACTAGGGAAGTACTAAGTAGACTATTATAAAATATCGTGACACTACACAATCACCCATATCGTACAGATGCCAGCACAACTAGCCACCCCAATCGGTCAAATTTCTTTTATAGATTTTCAACTTTATCACATAAGTATAAGGTTCAATTTCAATTGGGGAAATTTGACAGATTGAGGTAGCTTGATGTGCTGGCGTCTGTGCTTGCTGGTATAAAGTTCGACCGAGAACGCGCCGCGACCACCTTCCCCCTTTATGACTATAACACTAAAGCCAAACGTCCATCTCCACGTCAGTTATTACCCAGAATTGTAGTTTTTTTTTTTATAAAGGAATATCAACATTACATACATTGAGATATTTATGACAGTAAGTTATTTAAATATACATTCCTTGTTTTGTAACTATTACAGATATCCACAGCATATAAATTGTAACTTTTACAAAGATGTTTATACATACGTAGAATAAGAAAAAAAACTTTACTGGACACATAATTTCTTAAAATTTAGTTTAAAGTAAATTCAGAGTTACAATTCCGATTTCAGATTACATTTCCAGTGTGGGTAAGTATATTGTTACAGAGCAAGTAAGTAGTAGACATGAACATCGAAACAATTGAGTATAAATTAGGTTAAAATTAAATTAAATTTAGTAAACATCACATACAAAATAGGAACGGTATTATCATAAGAGCAATTGATAAAAGCTAAATATAGAATTGAATTAAAAATCAGTATTATAATAGAGAATTAGTAAAAAAAATCAGTAAAATACCATAGCTGTTACAATTGTGACAAATATTGATTTTAAATTATATTATAAAAATAAATTAACTTAAATTAAACTAAAATAAATTAAATTCAACAAAAAAGAAATTACATTAAATCAAACTGGATAAGGTTAATTAATAATAGAATGAATACAATGAAAACAGTGAAAAAGTTTTATAATTTCGTCTTTCTGGGAGTAGTGAGCCTTGATGGACCGATTGTATTTAGTAAATTTGTCCATAAATATGTCAATGGAGCCTGACTTTGCTAATTTATGGGCCGTGTTGAAACCAGTAGTAGAGACACCCGCTGAGTTTGTTTCGCTGGGTCTTCTCAGTTGGGGCGCATTGGATCCGGTGGTAGCATTAAAGCGCGACCGTCGTTTTAAACACAAGGTCCGCCATAATGATAACATCTAATTCGTACCTTAATATAGACAGAACCATTCAGACAATATGTAGTAAAAATATTGCTAATATTTAGATAATTAAACCTACACATGACCCTTGACAATAACTTAATTTTAGGTAGCTAAATATCGTTACTGTTATGAAATAAATCTTATTGTAAATTATTTCCTACAATCCGTGTACCTAAATATCTATATGTACCTAGAAATAATTATAAATTAATTATATATTACTGCGAACATGTTCTGACTATTTACAAGCGCTTTTTTAAAGTCTACGTGAATAAAAACCTTTTTTATTTTATTTATTTATTGTATTGGTATGGAATTCTGTTTAAAGGTGAGAACTTGGCCACGTTGGTTTTACTGCATTTTATGTGGAAAAGGTTGTAAGAATTTGGGCGAGGATTTTTAAAGGGTGCATTTTTTTTTATTTCGCATAACAGCTCGGAGCAGTCCCCGTGGAGACGTGGACTGCTCCGAGCTTTTATTAATTAATTTGTAAAGAAATGACTGATCGAGAATTTCTCTTCTGTCGAACAAAGAATTCATTTTAAAATATTTAAGCCGGTCATTGTAACTTGTAATATGTTTTGCAGTGTTTGTGCACTGTAGCACAAGTGCCAAAGAAAGCGTTTCTGAATGAATGAAGTTAGTTCGAACCACAAAGGGGGTAGGTACCCGCTGGTACGGATTTACGTAGTTTGTACTCAAATTTTCTGGAAGGCTTGTGCCATCACTCAGCTCTATTGTCCAGCGACAATATAAATCCTATAAGTAGTCGTTATCCTTGTGTTAAAGTTGTTGAAGCCGTTCATAGGCAGATGCTCTCCTCTCACCACAACTAGGCTCGCGGTCATTCCATAGATGGGTGACCGCGAAAGTGGTTTAATTCCAAAGTGTCGCCGTGCTTCGGAGGGCACGTAAAGCTATCGGTCTCGGTTGTGGTCATTAGGCAACAGTCGTTAAGCCATGTCGGAGGCCTACTAGGCGGCTTGAACAACTCTGACACTAGGGTGACCACTGTCCATACGATATGTATGTTTTTATTCATTTTATAATGCGTAAAACACACTTAAGATGACCTAATAAAATTGAGCACAAACAAACCAAATAACAGGTTTGGTGCTTTGGTGTCGGCTGGTGGAAGGATTTTCGGTAATGGCGACATTACAACTCCTATTCAGTACGACGTTGGTTATTGGTGTGCTCAAAGATAGCCAATCTTTTGGCAAACTGACGGGCGCGCTAAACTCGTAGCAAACAGTTATGGCAACATAACTACAGTAAACACCTCTTTGGACAAAACCCTCCCCAAGAATCATCTTGGAGGGATATGCCATAATCGCCACGCTTGGCAGACGGGTTGGCGATAGCAGTATGATGGTCATAGTACTCGGAAAGAACTGCCCTTCCTCCTGGAAGATATCCTCGGCTAGACTTCGACGACCCCTACGGGATGAGACGGGGTGATGATATTCTGATATTTGTCGCCGTCACCACAGAGCATGTATGAAGATTCTATGACCCAGAATCCAGCGCGCAGCTCGCGCATTTGTATTTGATTGAACAAAGAGATATAGATAAGATTAAAAAATGTCAATATTACATATCTTAAACTGGATGCCGCATCTATGGTATCAGATAGGTAAAGTAGATAAAATTGGTAATATTGTTAATAGTCTAAAAATATTTAGAGGTCATATTTTTTTATAATCAGGGATATCTTTCTTCTATTCAGACATGACCTTCTGATCCCAAACAGATCACAAGAAGAGCAAATACTATGACAACCAGATAACTGTTATACTACATTTCTTTTATAGATATATATACTTGTATAGATTTATATTTAATCAGAACAAATATACATGTTCATGCACACCAATATCTAGGTGGAAATAGAACCCAAGAATAGAAAGTAGAATACGCTACGCTGTGTGAACAACATGTCCGGCGAAGATAATATAAATATAGTATAATATTCACTATTAATACAGACTGCCATGGCTGAACTTTAACCATTACTCAAAAGTCAAAACACACTCTCATACATACAATATATCATTCCTCAAATCCTTATTCAAATGAACGCATTTAAATTCAATTTTATTTCCGATCACGATATTTATGTAAAAACATTTTTTCCGATAAACCAACACTTTACGATGTTGTGTAGGATTCGTAATTGGCTGGACCAGGGCTGACAAAATATTGCTAAAGGAAATAAAATGTGTTATATGGCAAAACTGAGTTTTGAAACGGCAGGGACAACGGGTGGAATCAAATTCAGGGGTGAAGTCATAAAAATATCTCTCAAAAAAATTACAAGGCATGCTACTCCTCTCTTGTCTATATCTGAGTCAGTTTTAAATGCAACATAATTATGTAGCTTCGACCCGATTTTCGATTTTACATTACTGCTTATTGACAGAGAACATTTTCAATTTTTGGGAGTAAACAGCAATGTATCTCATATTACTTGAAGCACCATATGCTACAATTAGAAACGTCTGCCATGTTTCGGCTTTGATTTTGTATGGCGTGATTTGTCCATGTGTACAGAATGTAATTATTTTCTCCCGTTAATTAAATCTGAAGCTAATTCTAAATTTAAAACTAGGTATTACCACTTATTGTGCTTGGAAATATCTGTTAGAAATAAGATATCTGTAATAAATAAATACAAACAACCAAGAGTTTATAAATGTCGCTCGCCATAGCCAGATTATCTTGAGCGTGCGGCAAGATTAGACACCAAGGCAAACTCTAACTCTAAGAATGCTTTCACGACACCTGTCACTTCAGAATACTTTACGACAAATTTGATTAATTCAGACGCAAAATGCAATTATGACATCTGTCAGTTTTTACGTGTAATTTCCCCAAATTTGACGTAATATTGTTTAATTTTCAAGCATCTCCAATCTCCATGCCTTGGAGGTTAGATTAAGGTTTCGTTTCGTTTTGGTAGCCATAAGACAAAAATCGTTAATCCAAATTGGAGCCGCTATTCTCCCGGGTAGTTTAAATAACTCTGGCACAAGGAAACCACTGAAACGACTTAATGAATATTGCCTAATGACTATTATTGGGACTGACGGTTAAACGGGCCTTCCGAAGAATGAAGACGTTTTGATGGCATTAAATCAATAAATTTTGACGGGTCCGCTGACTTAGTTGGTAAATACTTGCCTTTCACGCCGTAGGGCGTGGTTTCGATTTCCACCCACGACAGATATTTGTGTGCATGAACATATCTGTTTGTCCTGAGTCTGGGTGTAATTATCTACATAAGTATGTATTAAAAAAAAACAAGTAGTATATGTAGTATATCAGTTATCTGGTTTCCATAGTACAAACTCTGCTTACTTTGGGATCAGATACCCATGTGTGAATAATGTCCCAGGATATTATATTATTTTAACACGTTGACAGCCCTATAGCTATAGATAACACTTAACTCGTGTTTACTTTCGTCACGATTTCCTTCTCTCTGACTAGAATTAATAATTTCATGTAGACACTGATGTAAGACTCGTAGTAGGTAGGTACAATTGATACACACTTTCTACTACATCGATCATGTTCACATAACATCGACGGAAGAGGAATGAAGTTGTGATTCAATCGTATTGTTTCGCGTTATGGAAGTGTTTTTGGAGTTCCGCATGGAAATCATCATGTCGGCCGAATGACGTCCACAGCTGGATAAAAGCGAGGCTGGACAAAAGATTTCTATGATGGAGCTGTGTCCATGATTTGGAGGGATATGCCGTAATCGCTACGCTTGGCAGAAGTTGGCGATCGCAGTATGATGGGCATAGTACACAGAGAGACACCGCTGCCCGTTCTCTGAGATATTCCCCCGGGAAGACTTCTACGAGCCCTACGGGATGAAATGGGATGGCGATATTCTAGTGCCGTCAGCCACACAGTAAACGGAACTAGTAGGGAAATAGTGACAACAGAACTCTATTGCTAAGCCCCCGCTAGCTGCCTGACCATTCGTCTGTCTATCAGTGGTCTCATCTCATAAACTGTAATGGATTTAAAATTTGAAACCGTATTACTAACGAATAATGAAATGTATTATAAAAAAGTGTATGTAACTAAACAAGCTTAATCCCACTAATATTATAAATATGAAAGTTTGTGAGTATAATAATAAAAAGTATTTATTTTATCTCACAAATAGGTTGGATACATTAACAATAACATGTCTCGTACTGCTAGGCCTATGTACAGAGAATTTGTAAGTATGCAACCTATTTTATGAGAGACTGATGCCCTGAAGTAGGTTGAGAAGAACCTGTAGTACAGGTCACCAGGATCCCATTCCGCGGATTGTATATTACATGTATTTAAGAGCTTTATTTATATTTTAGTTAACAACCGATAGTTACGCCAGAGAAAAACAAATTAAAATAAATAAAAATAAAAGACAAGGAAAATAATATTTACACTAAAACTAAGAATTCTTATAAAAATAACAATAATTTTGGCTTAGTGTATTTGTGTCAGTATATTGTATTATAAACGTGTATGTTATATGTGTGTGTGCGCGTAGTATATGACATATGGCCGTATGGTTGTATAGATGTTTACTACGAATCGTATTGTGATAAAAGATTATATATATAAACTTCGTAGTAATATAGCTTATATATATATATATATATATATATATATATATATATAAGCTATATTACTACGAAGTTTCATCATAATCTGTTCAGTAATTTGCCTGAAAGAGTAACAAACATCCATACATCTTTAATCATAAACTTTCGCATTTATAATATAATTAGGATTATACTACATAAACTATAATGTTTTATTAATCTTTTAGTATTACAATTCCAAATAACTAACTAAGCCAGATCAGACAGATTCACCAAACATGAACGTAAGTACCACAGAAATCCACTAAGATACTTGCAGACAACACATAACATACTATAGTAAAACAATGGCGTCTATCTTTCCTTGGCATCGTCGCAGTCACTAGAGTGCACGCGCCCATATATACTCCTTAAGCGCACGCGCGGGCTACAGGTGTAGCCCACTTTAGGGTCAATTATTTCTCTGAATAAGGAAAAAAATATATTAAAACACAGCATATAATTACTAAACATATTTATTTTTATCAAAATGGCTCATAAAATCAACAAAATTTAGATTCTTTATTATAATTTGAAACTTAAACATAAACTTCTTAAAAATCAACAAATATTTGGAAGGGTGAGTTCTCTTAGTCTTATTTTCATTTAGGAACGTAATATTTATCACAAAAGGCGTTTATTTTAATCTAATTGAATCTATTATCAAAGTAACGGGTAATAAATCAGTCTATTGGCATATATTCCGGACACACGACTGCCTGATGTTCGCTACAAATACGCCTCATACATTTGCTGCATTGCTTGCGCGTGCTACGGTCGCGAGCCCTACTGCAAAAAGCACACCGACCAAGTCCTCCCCGAATAGGCATATTTTGTTGCAGGGGTTGTTCTGCCAATCCTAGAAGTAGTTTGCCTTTCAGTTTAATACCTCTGGGTATATACGACGCTCAATAGAAGGTCTTGCAAGATCAAATCCGACTTGTAGGAGGTATTGACAGCAGGAATGATAGGAGAGCCGTTTTAGCATCTTTTGCTACACCTACTAGGCCTGGTGGACGGACTAAAATGTTGTGAGATCTGGTTCTTGAGGTGGGCGGTGCAATCTTGCTCCATTTTGTACCATTACGAGACTGATAGGAAGCCAAAGTCGATGGAGGCACGTCTTCATCTTCGTCCTCGCCTTCCTCGCCATCTTGTTCCATATCAGAATGGTGAGGAGATCCAAGCGGGCCACTTTGTTCCGCGGATTCTCCGCCTTCCTCCCTTTCGCTCGAAATGTCGTCGTCTTCATTATCCTCCAGCAGCCATCTTTGTATTTGGTCGCACAATCTGTTCGAGTTACCCGCCATCTAAAAAGTGAACAAAACAGAATAAAGATACTTGAAAATCCCATAAATACAAACAACAAACACTTAAAAATTAAATAACAGTACGTTTTGTAGTAATACTACAACAAATGTTTCATATTTACCTCAATTTCACCACTTGCACACTAAACACTTAATTTCCTCCAACGCTCGCGCGGGCTACAGGCGTAGCCCACCAACTTCAAGGGCGATTTTTGCAGACGTCTGTGAGCCACGGGAGTCGGCACGCTCCTGGCGGGAGCGGGGTGTAATGCTTGAGGAATACGTTAGACGATTGCGCTGTAGCGCGGCAAACAAAAATTATATGCGACAATATTACACGCTGGGCTACATATGTAGCCCGCGCGTGCACTCTAGTGTTAAAGTTTTGATTCGTTGTTTTATAAAAAATAAGTTGTAAAAGACTTACCTCTTTATTTTGGAACTCCATATTTAATAAGAAATATAATCTAATTAAAGAACAAGAACCTCCGTCTTACGAATATTCGATCAGGACAAGTGTAACAATAAATTTTACCCATCCAAAAAAATTCACAACGACGTTAAAAACTTTTCACTTCAAAAAAAATTACACACTCCTATTTTGAAACTATTTAAAACCTCGCGCAATATTTATTCGTGTATTAAACAATAATGCAATATATCCGATATCACAACAAACAATGAATTTATCTCCCTTTAAGTAAGTGATATATCTTATTGTAGTATCAAGTGCTTCTTATCGGATACTTCAATACCAGCAACAATCGCCTCGGTGATCTAGTGATAGCGTGTTCAACCGCAGATAATGAGGTCCCGGGTTCACATCCCGGTTCGGGCTTAAGAGTGATTTGTGTGTGTAAATTTTTCAGTATCAGCTCGAAGTCTGGGAGTTGGCGGTATTACACCCCCGTGCCTCGGAGAGTACGTAAAGCTGTCGGTTCTGTACTTGACCTCTTTCCGGTCGTGTTCCATCGGATCATAAAAGTGATGGAATAGAAAGTGCCCCTGTGTTTGCGCACACACTCGTGCATCTTTACGCAGACGGCTAGTCTCCCTTCAGACTGGCCGCCGTGGCCGAAATCGACCGGGACCACATTATTAGTTATTAGTAACCACAAGATTCTGCAACTCCATGGTATATGTTATTAATTATTTATTTCCCCCAATTCAGCTTGTACCATAAATACATCCCGACTTACTATTTTACCATATAATTCAGATTGTATGACATACTACACTGTTTTTACATCACTTCAATTATTTTCGTCCATCTATCGTATGCCGCAATATGGCGACCAATATGGCGGCTCCCATGGCTCGTGACCTGGCACCTGGCACAGCTGACCGTGTAGTTTATATTCTATTTATTTGTGCAAGTACTTTATGTTATTTTTGTTTTGATCAGTATAACGATACTAATATTGTTGTCTTGCTCGTGATGAACAACGATACAGCATGAGAGTTTAATTTTGTGGATAGATTGAGTTAATTAAGTATTATTAAAAGTTCCTAGACTATTCCTATTCTTCAACCACTGAATTATCCTTGAAGTATTTAAACCTTCAATCGAGCTTACCAACGCATTCCACCAATTTAATCAGCAAATCATTTACTGTTCAAGCTTTGTTTATTGTGCTACCGCGAGTGTAACTCCATAATTGCGCATGCAGGCCTCCATATGCTGCCGAACTCGAAGAGGAAGTGTTGAACTTCTTCCGACGTCATCCTCTTGTGAGCACCAGGGATGTGTGTGACGACTTTGAAATCGGGAAGGGCTCCATCCTTACCACTTCACAATAGTCCAAGAATTGCATCCACGTGACTACGAGGCTCGCCCCGCGTTTTGTAATTGGATTCGAGAAGAACGACGCATTATTTTGTGGACTGACGAATCCACATTCACACGGGGTGGTATGTTCAACATACACAATCCTCGTGTTGTGCGGCCTGACCAATTTCAGACTCGGTTTAGTGTTAATGTGTGTAACGATAAGGCGGACTTGTGCAACAGTTTTGTAGATAAGTAGGTAGGGAGTGTGTAAATAACTGTAAATACGGTGCAATTGTTTTAAATAAGATTATTTACTTTTAAACACGCCAGATGATTAATAATAATAATATTCTGGGACACTATTAATACACGACCATCTGATCCCAAACTAAACAGAGCTTGTACTATGGAAACCAGATAACTGATATAATACATATACTACTTTTCTTTTGTAAATATATACTTGTGTAGATAATTACACCCAGACTCAGGACAAACAGACATGTTCATGCACACAAATATCTGTCCTGTGTGGGAATCGAACCCACGACCTCCGGCGTGAAAAGCAAGCATTTGCCAACCATGCCAACAGGCCCGTCAACTTTTAAACAGATTAACTTTTAAACACGCCAAATTACTGTAATTTATCGTTATTTAATATTAACCTAAGTACCAATTATTTAAAAATGCAAAGCCTGTTTTAAGTGTGATGGGAAGTTTATCATCTTAATTTTTTTGGAAGAATGCAGTAGTTGATAAGTAAATGCACTTTTAAAACACGTGTTTGCTTGCGTATTATTACAGGTACATAGTGATTTCAGTTTTCATTCAGAACAGAACAGATGGAAAGAGATAGCAGTTGTTTTCAATGACCAAGCGACACATCGCGCGTAATTTGTGAACGGCTTTGTGCAGAGTAGAGTCAATGCTTATTTAACTACTTTAATTTGTCAAATTGAAACAACTGTTTCGGGGTACGAAAGCTCTTCACTATTGTAATCTTTAAAGACAATACTACCTCCCATTAACGCCGTGGCAGATATTTTTGTAACACCTTATATATTATACCATACACTCCACCTCTACTCCTAATTCGCTACAATATTTAGTCCAACGAAAGATATAAATAAATTAACTTACACACTTTCGGAATGACAATAAGCGACTCGTCATAAGTTTCATAAATTAAGTATATCACTCTACGCCACTGGCATGTATAAGTACACTTTTTCAGATGACTATAATTTCTATAAACAGGGATTATTTATGAAATAAATGCTCTATAAATTATTCCATGACATTTACTTCTCATTCAACTGAAATCTCATAATCTAGATTGACCTTGAAATTATATATGTAAAATACTCCCGTAAGTAAATATGTATGTATAGAAATAAAATTTCCCTAATTGAAAACTAACCTTATGTTTTTGTGATAAAGTTGAAAATCTATAAAAGAAATTTGACAGATTGGAGTAGCTGGAAGTGCTGGCGTCTGTATACACGGCTATACATAAAGCTATTCGTTTCTAATATAAGCTGACCTCTCATTGTATGGAAATCCTATACAACGCAAGATCAGCTTATACTGGAAATGTGTAGCTTGATATGTAGCCGTGTGTACATAGGATTTTTTTTTTTGTTAAGGAAGGGGAAATGCCTACTCGTGCCACCCGCAAAAAGTGTCTACGTGTGGGTATGTCGGATTCTCACCGACTAAACCTACCTGCCGTGTACTTCTCTTGGCGCCTAATGGGAGCCCTGGGAACGCGGGAATGCTACTCCGGTGGCCCCCCAAGTACGTAGGTATACTAAATAGCCTTTGTATTGTTGGAAGAAAAATCTATTAAACTTTAGAAAAGACCTTGTAACCAATTTATTGACACTGACCCGTGTAAATAAAGAAACTAGAACTCGTCATCTTATTAGATTTCATCGACAGTAACGACAATGTTACCTACTGGACCGAGAATCTTTTTTTTTTTTTGCGGGGTGGAAAATCCTGCACGGATGTCCTCCGCCTTGGGGGAGGGGTCTGTCGGACTCCTACTGACTAAAAACCACCCCGGTGTTTCATCTCACACCTGCGCCGGGGGTCGCGGGAACAAACGATACTTCCGCAACCCCTAGCTGGTGCTGGCCCATACCTGCGGGCCTCCTCGCATTAGCGGGGGGAGTGAGGTGTTAAACTCCCCCCACAACGTCTAAGAGGGGCGCGCGTGGAACAGGTCGCACCGCCGCCTCGGGTCCAGATGTGTAGTGGACGACGGACGCCCCCGAGTCCGTCGCCCCTGGACCCATTTAGGGGGGCTGGAAGAGGGCGTTGTCCGCCCTCCGCCGACGCCCGGTGCGTCTGCTGCGGGCGGGGTGAGAGGATGTAATCTCCCTCTCCCTTTCCGCAGCTTCCTTCCGCGAGATGACTGTCTCGCAGAAGGAAACCACCGCATCCCAGGACTCCTCGCCGCCAACCATCGAATTCACGACGGTCGGCAGCGACAGGTCACTGCCTACTCCAGAAATGAGGGCACGGCGCTGCTCCTCCCAAGCGGCACACTCTGCCAGCGTATGCAGCGCCGTGTCCTCCCGACAGTCGACGCAGTGGTGACACCGGGCGTCCGGCTCCCTGTTTATACGACACAGGTACTTCCCGAAGCAGCCATGCCCCGAGAGCACCTGCGTCACCCGAAACGACAGGGAGCCGTGCCTCCTCCCGAGCCAAAGCTCGAGTACCGGCCGGCCCGCCTCGATAGTGACGAGGCCGGCGGTTGGGCGCGAGAGCCTGTCCCGCCATTCCGCCACCAGGCCCTCGCGAAGCTGCGACCGACGCAGCTCCATGTGTCACTGCATCGGCCGCTCGCCTTGCACCAGCATCTCCTCGCGCCACCGGTACAGTGACGCGAGTACTTTCGCCTCGAGGTCCCAGGGCGGGGATCCGGCCAGTACACAGGCCGCCTCGTAATTTTTGCGTGAAGAAGTAACAAAAATAGACACTCACGCACTCACAAACTTTCGCCATTATAATATTAATGTGATACACCCATGCACACAAATATCTATCCGGGTTGGCAATCGAACCCACGACCTGTGAAAGGCAAGAATCTACCATGTTACCAATCATGCCAACCGGCCTACCAATAAGTATATTTAGTTTACGTTCCTGCATGTACAAATTGTCTGCATTTCGTAATAATATTAACGTAGCATCTAATTCCCTGAACCACCCAGCGCTTTCATAACTGAATTAAGTCAATTCCCAAGATATAATGACATAATGCGTTTAACGCTGTCACCACGAGTGGGAACTGTACGTTCTTAATGTTTCTCAAGGAGCGAAACAAGCATAATCTTATTTCCCCTTACTCCTCTTTCGAGAGTTGGGAACATTGTAAGTAAATAAGAGATGTCTTATTTAGATGTAACATTGAGAAAGTTTAGGTCACTGTTAATTAATTTTTTAATTTGGGACTTTACCGGCAAAACAAAACTTTTTAAACATTAAAGCTTGCTTAAGGGTTATTCGATGCTTTTGTCATATAACCACTCATATCGATGTTCGGCGACTTAGCCGGTAGAGGCCCAGGGGCTCTACCGGCTAAGTCACCTAACATCGATTTCATTAATGGCGTTCAAATAAATAAAGGTTAAAAATGACTTAATCAATCGTTAAATCGGCTTCCATGAGCACATGTGACGTCATAAATGGTCCGGTATCGATTGTCAACGTTGAAGCCGATTTAACGATTGATTAAGTCATTTTTAACCTTTATTTATTTGAACGCTATTTAAAAAAGCGATGTTCGTCGACTTAGCCGGTAGAGCCCCTGGGCCTCTACCGGCTAAGTCGCCGAACATCGATGTGAGTGGTTATATGACAAAAGCATCGAATAACCTTTAAGCAAGCTTTAATATTTAAAACGTTTTGTTAGGAAATTTCACTCTTCAAAACTTCTAGGAGATAGACATATACACACATCAACACAATCTAGGGATATTGAACATTTCATTGATTATCTAGAAAACTATAAACATTTTGTTATGACTGTAAATGGAAGAATTAAAGATAATTTCATGGCCGATATTTAAACATTAACAACACGATGCGATTTTGTTTTTCTAATTAATAAAAGTCTTAAATTAATTAAGCCATAGAAAATTACTGAGTGAACAAAAACATTTTATTCTTATAAAATTATTCAATCGAATTAAATGAATAAAAATCTTACCAAATCTGATAATCAGTAATCGGTATTTCCTCCTCTAACATTAATCACACAGCGGCAACGATTTTCCATACTTAAAATTAAGGTGTCAATGTCTTGCTGGGGTATGCAGTCCCAAGTTCTTTTTAAATGTTCGAAAAGTTGTTCTTCTGTTGTCAAGTTGGGCGGAAAATCCCTCAATGCTCTTCGCTGTAACATGTCCCAGGCGTGTTCAATTGGGTTTAAGTCTGGCGACTGTGGAGGCCAATCTAATACCTGAACATCGTGTTCTCGAAGGGCGGCCCTCACCAGCCGCGCTGTATGGGAAGGTGCATTGTCATGCATGAGCTGAAATTCTTGCCCCGTTAGGGCCCTGAGCGGGACAATGACACGTTCTACTACCTCCTCACGGTATCTATGGGCAGTCATGCTGCCCTGAATCCAAATGAGTTGGGTTCGTCCGCCGATTCGTATTCCTGCCCACACCATAATTGTCCCGCCTTGGTAAGAGTGGACCTCCTGTGGATGTCGGAGACGGCTGACCCTGCCTGGAGTTCTCCAAACGCGTGTTCGTCTCGAATCTGGATGAAATCCATAGCGGGACTCATCAGTGAACAGCACCAATGACCATTGTTGATCACTCCATGTCAAATGTTCTTGAGCCCATAAAAGTCGCCTACCGCGATTGCCACGTCGCAGCGCTGGGACTCGTAGCGGTCTGCGAGCATGAAGACCAACTTCATGCAGCCTCCTTCGCACGGTTTGGTCGCTCACCAGCAGCTGCTGACCCTCCTGGAGCCTTTGCACTAGTTGCATCGCTGTGATATTGGGTAGTCTTCTGGCGGTCATTTGGAGAAATCGATCCTGTCTCTAAGTGGTAACACGATATCTACCTGTGTGCCGTTCTGCCACATCTCCAGTAGCGCGACAACGTGACCACAGCCTGGATACCACATTTTGGCTTGTGCCCAGAGACTCAGCAACGACGCGTTGAATAGCACCGTTTTGTAACATGCCAACTGCCCGTAACATTTCATCTCGACTCAAATGATGGCGTGGCATGACGCTAAAAAGCTTACACAACCAATTGAGAAAAGAAAATAAAACAATTTATCAGGTTTTCTTCAATTAACACGCAAAAAAAATTTTAATGCAACTTCTTGAAATTAGATACAACTCAAGATTGCGCTGTGCTTTGCGTGTTTTCATTTGTTTCTCATTTTAATTTTTAAATTTTGAATAAAGAATAGACAAGGTTTAAATCTGTAAATAAACTTTTTAAGGAAACTAAATAGGTTTTAAACAATAAAGCCATGTTTGATTTCAAAATAACGTATCCCTAGACTTTGTTGATGTGTGTATTTATAAACATACATACGACAATTTTACAGAAAACTAATAACATACAACGACGTCGTTGTTTATTGCTGACCTGGTAATAATAATAATGGTATTAAAAATAAAAAGTATTTAGTGTACAACTATTAGATCTCTATGGCTTATGAAATTAAATAATGAAATTTATTCAGCACTTGGGTATTAACATACACTTGTACTTGTCAAGTTCACAATTGAGTACATAAACATAGTCGAATACAGTATAAAAATTACAAAAATATAATTAGTCTAAAAAAATTAATCTATTATTTTGAAATTTAGTTGTACAATATTAAAATTAAAGAATTGAAGGCTATGAGCATTTGGCTAGCGCAGAAGGCTCTTAACCAGTAGCTTAAATTAAAGAATTAATACCCGAGGCCACCCTTTTAGGGTTCGGGCCACAGCTCAGGGGGCCGCTGAAGCAAAAGGACAGAATTCTAAGAGAGGGTGTGATCAGTTGCACGGGATCACCAATGACGTGTTAAGGGGCCAAAGCGATCCTCGCCGCTGAGGAGCCTATTATTTTAAAATACCAGAGAAAATACGTATTTAAGACAATAAGAATACAATGGAATTTAATACCTCCTCTAATAAAGTCCTCTAATAACCAATAAAGTCAATTTAAAATTCCGTCTATTGGTGCATTCGATGATTTGATACAAAGTTGTTGTTGTGGAACAACAACGGCGTAAATAGGACGGAGAAAACCTTGTGTGTCGCCGTTTCTAATATAAGGCACAAACTTGACAAACTTCTGTTTTATTTCCCGAATTAATATTAATCCGAGCGTAGGAGAGAATAATGCTACCTAATCTAATTTTCTAGAGGAGAAGACAAACAAAGCAATTTAGAAGTAATTTTCCGGTGAATAGATTGATCAACTGATTTACTAGTAGAATTATGTTTTTCGAAAACATTAGACTCTAACGATAGTAAAGCATATCAGTATTTTAACACTAGAACACTTGACTTGAATAGAAGCTGAAACATAAATATTGAACGTAACTTAAGCTTATAAAACGAATGGAATATAGCACATCAACTTGCTAAATACACAAATAAAATTAACATTCCATACAAGACTGATTGGCATGATTAAGCAAGTATTATTAATAATGTCCTGCTAGCCGAATTTTGGCTAAGGCGAACAATCTCAATGAAGACTAGCCATCTGCGCGGGACATATTATAGTGTACAAGCGTGTGCGCAAACAGAGGGGCACTTTCTATTCTATCACTCTTGATCCAATGGGAATGGGAGGTCAGGTTCTCCGACGGGGTATAATACCGCCAACTCCCCAATTTCAATTCCAACAGGAGACGATATCAGGCTAATGAATACTGTCATTTACTACTACTTATTATATGGCGTATTACTTAAAGCCAGCCAGCGCTCATCACATAGAGGAGAAGGGAGTGGCAGGTTTTAATCGCTTACCATGATATGAAGCGAAGGTGTGTCAATTGAGCCATTGTGTACAAACTAAATATTGATATATTCCTGAATCCTAAAAAAATACCTGTGATAGTTTTTAGATACTCGTATACACCATGAGTTGGTATAGAGTACACTTATCGAGTATCTATAAACCAAACAATGTCTATCAATCCAAAATGTAAGCGCTTGTTTCTTGTCTGTGTCACTTGTCATTCTCCATTTAGCCCGTTGTAGAGCCATCTCTTTTATTTCTTTATAATTGTCCACTTGTAATTTTTCTTTAAGTGGATCAGTAAACTTTCTTCTCGGTCTTCCTCTCTTCCTTTTTGCGTCTGTATTCCTTTATATTTGTGATAAACTGAACTGGACTCGTTTAGGATTAGATGTCCTATCATCTTATATCAATGTAGTAGAGAATAAAGAGTAACGCTTTCATCCATGCGCTAACGTTTTTACGTCCATAACGAATTTGAACCGTCACGTAACAAATTGTAAATTTGGACACCTACTCGTACCGTTGCGAAGGGACCTTAATGTGATTCCGCTCAGTTTCCGTTTTATTAACCGACTTCCAAAAGAGGAGATTCCGTGATTTCTCCATTGCTTGTGAAATGATTTTAATTTTCGATAGGGCATTGCTTTCGAGATAGTTTCTTACAAGTTTAGTTGAAATGTAGAAGTCGGTTCTACAAAAGAAAGACGTTTTCAATTGGACTGTTTTTTATGTAATACATGTTACACAATTTCTCTGTTGTCAGTGATCTGATTCAAATAATATTTTTATTTTATAGGAAATGCTTTATTTATTAAATCGTTAAATAAAAGTTGAAAAGTTATTAAATTAATATATATTTAATTAATACATATAATAACATCTATGCTGTAGAGGTCATCCCATATAAATTTTTAATTGGTTGAATGTAATAATTTAAGATAGAGAGAGATTTTTCGCCATACTGTATATAGGCTAGATCAAGCATTCAAAGCAAAAGACCGTTTTATTTAGGTCATTACGTAAACGCTCCAGTGTAAAGGCAACCTCCTGCTACTGATAAATATAATCACTATTGTGGCAATATTTTGATTGGCCTGTTGTTCTGGTGTTTAGCGACCCTGGCTGCTAAACCAGAGGTCGTAGGTTCGATCCACACCCAGGGCAAATCTTTGTGTCATGAGAACGATTATTACATTTTAATTATTACGTTGTTCTGTGTTTGAGTGAATTATTGGGCGCGTTATAGATAATATTAAATATTTAGAAATATATAAGTACGTTTATCAGTTGTCTAGTTTCCATAGTCAAAGCTCTGCCCCGTTTGGGAACAGATGGCAGTGTGTTAGTGGGCCCAAGATATTTATTTATAATCACAAGTGACAGGAACTAATGAAAGCAGCAATTGGGTTTCCATCTTATTGGCTTAAAGTTCTTGTGTACTTATATGAGTTACTGGAATTGCTGGAATATGCAAACTGTGATTGAGTACTGTCATGCTTTACAGCAAGCCACGTCATATTGTCACTTGCTTTTGCCCTTGCACCTTTGTCAAGGGACATTATGTTCAGTATTTAGTGTTTCAAAAAACAAGCGAATTAAACTTTTCTTTAAGAATCCTAGGCGTCTCATCGGATCATGAGAGTGATGGAATAGAAAGTGCTCCTGTGTTTGCGCACACACTTGAGCACTATAATATGTCCCGCGCAGATGGCTAATCTCTTTTGAGACTGGCCATGGGCAAAATATCGGCTAGGAGGACATTATTATAAGTTTGTAATAAATTATTATTACATTCTTATAATAATTTCCTCCTAGCCTATTGATAGTTCACCTATGAAATATATCACCCTTCGCCACTGATACCTGTCATACACATCGGCAAATATCTTAAGTAAAATGCAGTTTACTCCGAGAAATTGCTATAAGGGACAACCTATTTCCTACTGTACCTGTACATGTTTTGTTATTGACATCCAGTATTTGTCAACAAAACGTGCAATCGTTGCTACATAAGTGGTTACACTCGCTGTATAAAAACCAACCTTAATGACTCGAAATAAAGACGCTAGATTTGTCAAGCTGTACCTATTGACTGCCTGGTAATCGGTCTTTATTGAGCACATCCCGCTTGAGAATTAGACACGGTAATGAATAATGAGTCACTAAATTATGTACTTTAGGTTATCCTTAGAGAACTAGGAAGAGACAAATAAGAAACGAAAACGAACTATGCGAAATTGTAAATATTACATGCCCACACCCAGTTGCTATGTATATCAATACGAGTACGAGTAGAGTATAGTAGAGACACCCGCTGAGTTTGTTTCGCTGGGTCTTCTCAGTTGGGGCTCATTGGATCAGGTAGCATTAAAGTGCGACCGTCGTTATAAACACAAGGTCCGCCATAATAATAATATTGAATTCGTACCGTAATATAGACAACCATTCAGACAATATGTAGTAAAAATATAGCTTAAACTTTAAATTTCGATAATTAAACTTATACATGATCTCTTTGACAATATAAGTTTAATATCATTACTATTATAAAATACATTTTATGGTAAATATCTTCATACAATCCGTGTACATAAATATCTATATCTACCTAGAAATAGTTATATATTTCTACAAATATGTTCTGACTATTTACAAGCGCTTTTTTAAAGTCTACGTGAATAAAAACCTTTATTAATTTATTTTATTATAGTAACCTTTTTTTGGAAGGCAGTGGGAATGCCTACGCATGCCCTCCGCAAAAAGTGATTGCGGGTGGGTATGTTGGACTCGCACCGCAACCTGCCGTGGACTTCTTCTGGCGCCCGAAGGGGGGAGCCCCGGGAACACGGATATGCTGTTCCGGAGCCCCCCTTTTGCGCCATGTCTTAGATGGTCGGGACATATAACCTGGGAGAGTTCTGGATTGGCCTTCCTTATTCCCGGCTCCTGCCAGTCCGGCACATCGACTGGGCCACAAACAAATCTGGCAGCAGAGGAAATTTCTCAAACTGCCCCGCAGTCCCGAGGGGATCGATGATTAACCTACGTTGTGGAAATGTTAGGCATGCAACACCGGCTGTAGTCATCATAAAACAGTCAGCAAGCCATGTTTCAGGTTTTCTGATGGCTTAAACAGCTAGGGTAACCACTACCCACACAAATAAATAAAAAATCTATATAAATAAAAAGACAAGTCCTGACTGACTGACTGACTCATCAACGCCCAGCCCAAACCCTTGGACCTAGAAAGCTGAAATTTTGCACAAATGTTTTTTTTATAATGTAGACAAGGAATAAGGAAGGATTTTTCGAAATTCAACCCCTAAGGGGGTAAAACAGGGGCGCTAAGTTAGTATGAAACTTTGCCGTTTTTGAAGTTTAAAGTATAAAAATTGGTATTTGGCCTTCCAGTTAAAAATAAAAAATTACGTATTTCAGGGTTTTTGGAAATTCTCCCCCCAAGGGCGAAAAATAGGGGATGTAAGTTTGTATGGAAAATGTGACAATTTTTAAGTTAAACGCATGAAAATTGGTATTTGGCCTTTTAGTTAAAAATAAAAAATATATGTTTCAGCATTTATGGAAATTCCAGCCCCAAGAGCGTAAAATAGGGGATGTAAGTTTGAATTAAAAATGTGTCAATTTTTAAGTTAAACGCATGAAAATTGGTATTAAGCATTTCAGTTAAAAATTAAAAATATATATTTCAGGATTTTCGGGAATTCCACCCCTTAGGGCGTAAAATAGGGCATGTAAGTTTGTATGAAAAACGGCTGGAGTTAAAGACTTGACATTTTGACAGAAGGTACCTTTTATGACGTAGGCATCCACTAAAGAAGGGTTTTTGAAAATTCCACCCCCAAGGGTGTAAAATTGGGGATGTAAGTTTGTATGAAAAATGTGAAACATTTTAAGTTAAACGCATGAAAATTGTTATTTCGCATCCCCCCCCCCCTAAGGGCGTAAAGTAGGGTACGTAAGTTTCTATGTAAACTGCGACTTGAAGTTAAACGCATGAAAATTGGTACTTTGAATTTCAGTTAAAAATTAAAAATATATATTTCAGGATTTTTGGGTAGTTATTTTATTTTACTTTATTTACCTTACTGACTTTACTTAAGGACAATTGATATGTATTCTTTGATTTTTGCGTGATGATATCGGGTCCTTTTTGTAAATAACAGTAGCAAAGTAGTTTTTCATTTATTTCTTAGTAAGGTTATTTATAGGTTAGGTTTTATTCAATTTATATTGCTTATTTGTTTTAAAAGTTATAAGTTTTAGATTAAGCTTAAGTAATAAGTAGTTACATTGGTCATCATTCAAAATTGTCGCGGACAAAGTCGCGGGCACCAGCTAGTATACCTATAAAATATACCGAGGTGAAAAACGTGGAACATATTTATGTTCCACGTTTTTCACCTCCTGAGTATCATCCTAACAACGAAGCCATGTATAAGTCTATAACACCAGCTATTTTAATTTTGGTACATATTTTTAAAGTTATTAGGTAGTTTAGTTAATGAGCTTCGAGTAATGAAGCGTGTCATAGTTTTAAGATAAAATTACTGGTTAAAAACACACACACAATCGACTTCAACTTTTCTTTCCTTCGATGTGGAAATCTATCGACTTTTCTTTTTTTTTTAATTAAAGGATTCCAAATCGAAAAAATAATATCTAAATCGTTACAAACAACTAAAATACTTAACTAATTTATATATAAAAAACCTCAAATCATTCGATTTGATAAGATACGACATTACTACGTAAAGCTCGTTTTGTCGGCTCCTTTTATCACTCGTGTAACAACACGCTTCACTTAATATCAAAATTTCAGGTTTGTTACAAATTCCGTGAACGAGCTCTAGGTAAACATGACATAACAGACAAAAGTGATAGCATAGAATTCCTTTTGGCCTTGGCTATGGAAGCTTTAAATGTCAAAAGTCGGGTTTTGAAACAGTGTGAAACGACAAAATTTGAAACTGAAAGTGCAAGTGGGTTTATTTATGAGCAATGCAATACTCTTAGGGAAAAGAAAAGAAAGAAAGAAAAAGTTTTATTAGACACAACATAAAAAACATTAAAATCAACACAGATATATACTACCTACTTTAAACAAAGAAATAAACAAGAAAAGCGAGAACAAGTATAGGTAAGTACATAAAAGCTACGATACAAATCTAAATATAAGTACAACCATAATTCGATATGTGCCTAAAAGGCTGCAGCTCAGCATATCGTTTCAGTCTATGTAGACTGTAACACTGATTTTCAGCTTCCAGCCTTAAAACGTTAGGCACAAATGCTAAGGAAGACCTAGCATGTGATACGCGTGGAAAATGTGTCAAAAGTATTATTTTAATTATTATTATTATTTTATTATTTTTTAATGTCGAGAGACTTTGAATTTGAAGTATGTGAAGTTTCTGTTATGTAAGTAAATTAAAATTACAACTACATGCCTCCAGGAATTTCCAAGGTCGCTATAGACACACCTCTTCTCTGAAACTCTGGTAATTTAATAGAATTTCAGTAATTATGTAGGGAAGGTAGGTACTTTCATCACAGCGGTCGTTGAAGCACAAAATTAGTTTGGGTGTTCTTAATTGGTGTTACTAATTTGTGGAATCGCAAAGGGTTTGTTATACGTACTGTGTTACCTACATAGACTACAGATAATTCGTAGTGGTGAGATTACATTTCTTTTTAATATCTGCCTGGAAGCTACAAGGCTTTTACTGCTTAACAGACAACCGCGCAAAAGGTGCGAATGGGGGTTCAAGCCAGCTTGAAAATAGGACTACAAACTATGTATTCCCATCTAGGTCTAAACCTCGGCTCAGGGTGGTGGCTCACGTGGAGATGCATGAGCAGAGTCAGTAAAAACCTCGCAAAATTCCCGTTTCTTTCGAATGCCGTTAATTTTTCCAATGTTTCATTCGAAAGTTCCAAGAAAATTTGCTAGTACAAAAATCAATAAAATAATTGTAATAAAACCGAAATCTATAAAAGAAACGGGAAATATTTCATGTTTTGAACTCTTTTCTTTACAATAATTGTTAACAAAATGGAGAGTAGAATAACAAATATATTAGGCCCCACTGTAAGTTGTGCATCTAGTTATCAGTTGCAAAGATAGTTATATAAATTTTTCAAACGCATATCAAAGATAGGAATACTCTTCTTCCAGAGTTCTTGTGTTCGATCAAATTTACATTTAATGCAAACTAAAACGAAACTTTACAATTCGAGATCGAGTCTGGTGAAGCTGACGATTCTTCGGACAACTTTTCTAACTATCAAGTCTTAAATTCAATAGAATTCTGTTTCTTTCCAAAGGATTCTTTCTGTTAATTTTTCTATGTAACATGCGAAAAATACTTAGTTGGTTTTTTTTGTTAAAAAAATACTTCTGTTCGGCATTTTCAACGCTATTCATGAGACACCAAATTTTGAATTATGGCTGTATACTAAAAAACGGTACTTAAGATTCTTCGAGTAAGTAAACCAACTATATGAAGTCGTGATAGAGGTAAAGGAATCAGTTCGTTAAAGTTGCGGTCTTATGATGATATAATTCTTCGTACTATCGCTAGACCTCATCGGGAATGAGAGGAGCATGTACAGCCCTGATATTTCGAAATTAAGTAGTATAAAAAAGTTGGTTCATCCATTTGGCAGCTACGATTAATTAACGGTGCCATAAACATTGCCACAGAAGCCTCAAACTTATTAAAGCCTCTTTTTGTGACGGGCTAACATGTTCCAGTTTTTAGCGTTCAGACGTTTTCAGGTGTTCATCGCTCAAAATTTCCGTGGAGCAGACTCATCAACTATTGAGTTGGCCTCCTTTTATGTTTGGGTTCTACACCTCGACCCAGGGAAGCAACGCTACTATTATATTCATACTGTTTTGCATTCTTGGCAGTTCATTTGTTCGTTGAGTAAATAAGAAAGTGTTCATAAAATATGATTATGGATCACACTCAGCTATCGTACCGAGAATACCATTCAAATTATGTATAAAAAAATATGTATTTTTTTTTCATAACACTAACAAAACCACACGTGAAGTGCGGAGACTTCACACAAATATTTCGTGGGTGGGGATTGAACCCAAAATCTCTGGCTATACAGTCAAGGTCACTAACCACTAGACAAACAAGCCAGTCCGAATATTATAAGTATGTCTTTTGTAAATATAAATTGATATATCTAATGTAAAACGGTCACCGTAGCCTAGTTGGTAGTGCTCCTGCCTACGAAGCTGGTGGTCCTGGGTTCAAATCCCGGTAAGTGCAAATATTTCTGTGATGAGCACGAATATTTGTTTCTGAGTCATGGATGTTTTCTATGTATTTAAGTATTTATCTATTTATATAAGTATGTATATCGTCACCTGGTACCCATAGTACAAGCTTTGCTTAGTTTGGGGCTAGGATGATCTGTGTGACATTGTCCCTAGATATTATTATTATTAGATATTATAAAATACGCAACTAATCGACATGTTGCTTTAATGCAACCAAATCGGTAAACGAACGTAGTTATTTTCAGCTAAATAAGGAGCGGTTAATGTAGCTTGTGTATATGGACGGTTGATAAAAACACTAGGTCGCTATCAGCAGAGTCAAATACACTTAAACAAACTTTCTGAAAACTGTAGCTTAGATGGTAGCTCTGCAATTATAATTAACGTCCGCGCAAACGGGCCACCGACCACAGCCACGAGTGGCTGCCGCGTGCCACGTCTTTTGGTACCGCGCAAACGAAAGTGTTCGGTGGTTGCTACAATTTCTAACTCTCCTGCTGTAGTTTCACGAAGGATTAAGCAA
Source organism: Pseudoips prasinana (assembly GCA_951640165.1). Classification (NCBI taxonomy): domain Eukaryota; kingdom Metazoa; phylum Arthropoda; class Insecta; order Lepidoptera; family Nolidae; genus Pseudoips; species Pseudoips prasinana. The sequence continues at coordinate 17,659,375 of OX621239.1, forward strand.
TAAGTTGCTACTGGTGGCGTGTTGCAGCCACTCAGCCGCGAGTGGTCGCCACTCGCTACGCGTGTGCGGCGTGTCCATACTAATTGTATGAAAAATCTCGTGAACTCTTTGTCGCTAGCCACCAGTGGCTGCCACTGGTGGCCCGTTTGCGCTGAGCCTTAATAGTTATTCTTGCGTGTTTCACAATTGTATTATCCACAATTTATTGTGTTCCTTAGTTAAATTAATCTTCCTACCCTATACAGTATAGCTAACACTTACGTAGACAATGTCGATTTTATAATAACCACTCTACATAATATTTTCGACGTCAATATTTTATTGATACTTGACAGCCCTATCAAAAATGCGAGCGAAGCGTATGATTTATGATTTGTTAGTAAACAGGGGTAGGACAAACACAATTTGCTTGTAGACGCACAAATAAAAGAAAATCAACCTTTTTTCGATTCTGCTCTGTTGTTGTTTTCCACAGAAGAATTTCTGTCGAACATATTTCTTAACAAAACTAGAATTTGCTTGCTCATTTAGTACAGTAGTAGAATTAAAAGCAGCGGTGTACTATAACTAATGGAATATCAATTGATCGATGACTATAAATAGAATGTTTAAAACTCCAAAATTCATAATATCGAATAGTTAATAACCGAATATTTGCTACTAAAAAAGTAGGTTGGGTTCTTATCTTATCTTATCTTTGATGGGGTGTACTTGCGTACAGCACTTCGACCCTTCAGGATCTTTTGTACTATCCCCCACTGGTTTTATTCTATCCCTAAAGCCCTGAATGAAGTCTTCACATAATCCAGTACACTTCTTAGGGGTAGATCCTTGTAGTCTCCTGGTTCTGGATATGCCAGCCCCAGGATGGCCATTCTGTGTCTTGCCAATGCATCGCATTTGCATATTATATGCAGCATTGTTTCCTGTTCTTCCCTACAGGTCCTGCAGATCGGGCTATTCGACAGTCCCAATTTGTGTAGGTGATAGTTGGTGCCATAGTGGCCCGTGAATACTGCTACTATCAGTCGTAGCTGGTTTCTGCTGTACTTCCAAAGTTTTTTGGACCAGCTTTTGTCTATTCCTTTAATGAGTTGCTTTGAGTGTTTTAATTCCTTGATTTTGGTCCACATTTGACTGTGTTGGGTTAGAACTGCGACCATATACAATGCCAGAAACAAATCAATAGTCTATCGCTAAAGGATACATTCGACTGAATGTACGATTAATTAACAATTCAAATTATAGTAAGAACGAACATTCGACACTACGTCAGTAGATAGGTACATTTAAACTACAATATTCCGTCTTGTTCCCTACATAATAAATAAGCTGTCAAAGTCAAACTACCTAAGTAGCGTTGTCTGTAAAAGGCGCGCAATAGCAGGAATGTGGGTGAAATGAGCTCTCGAAACAATCACAGTTTCTAGAAACAGAGCAAAATACCATTATTCATTATTGTCTATTCATTACAAAATATTATTGTTATGCAAAACAGCTGATCTAGGTACAAAGATATTTGGAAAAACCGATTTTCTGTTATATACAACTTGTAACATATCTAATGTGAGATTTTTAACAATATCACTAAAACTATTTAAAAAAATATTCTCCTTACAACAATATATGTTTTTTTGCATACTTTGTTAATAAATGCTCTACCAGTGTGTACAATTTGGCACTAGTGAGTAGTAGAACATCTACTACTCACTAGTCAAAATTGTACATTCGAGTGAGTAGTAGGTAACTCCATCGAAACCGTAAACACCTGAACCAGGTTTATTTTGATGTGTACCAGGGTATGCGGGTACTACAGGCGACGAAAGTGCTTACCAATTGTACGAGCCTGAGCTAAACTCACTCTAAGTACGTGGAAAAAAGACGCCAACAATAAATTATTAAACAAACGCTAAAATTACCAGGGCTAGCACTCTCGAAAAAAGCCATAAAAGGTTACGATTACAAAACTTTAAATAAATTTTTAGCACAAATAAAAAACTAATACAACTTAAAAGGCTGCTAATGGGTCACTGTTGTCTCAAAATGGATCTAGGTACTGTGGGCATCAACAGCTCGCGAGCCTGAAGGTTCTGCAATGAAACACATAAAACACCACTGCACTTGCTCTGCCAATGCGGAGTACTGATGCATAAACATAACACCATCTTGGGATAATATCTACTGCGCCAGGATGATGTAAGCGTCATTCCTGACAAGAAGATTCTGCAATTTAGTTATGTTGTAGGCTAGAGAGGGAAGTTTAGTGCAAGTGGAGCACAATTATTTAACACTGGATACAGGGTCAACAGTCCTTGCGGAAATTGGAAAAAGCTACCACCAGAAGAATAAAAATAAGAAGAATGACGACCGAGCTCCGCTGATTTTTGCCCTTACAAGCTTAATTTTCATTTACAACATATTATTATTCCTAGTCTTCCAACTTTAATTTTCATTTTCCTAGGCGTAAACATATTGACTACACAGCCTCGAAAAGGAATATTATGGGGGTTTTATTGAAATTCTCCTGGACGTTTTGTTAGACATTATAATCATATAATAAAGGACTTCTCAAGAATAAGCTTATTTCACGCACAGGAAGTATTTTTAAAACAAAATTGGTCTTGGTATTAGGTGGGTACTATTGAAAGCGTCTTTTCTTGAAAACAAAAATAAGACACAATTTTTACAATTCAATAACATTCCTTAAAAAATGTTTCTTAGGTACTTTAATAAATAAATAAATTGACATAAATACCTCCAATATCTAACTACTAAGTAGCACTTAAAGAAAAAATACTACTACTAGATACTATCAATATTTTCTTCGAAGATTACATGCTTATAATTTATAACAGATATATTGCAAACTTGGAAAATAACATTTCTGGAGCCGGGGATAGTCCTGCTTCGTTAGTCTTATTTATTTTCTTAGCCGTTTCCTAATAATTACAAATATAACTAACATACTATCACATATATCGGATACCCAGTCAACTTAACGGATGTGTAGTTGACTCTCACAAAGACTTAGCCCGTTTTCTACTACAGAACTTTCTAAGGGATAGTGCGCTAATGAGTGGTGAGAAATCTTTAATATATGTAATGTCTAAGGTTTCAAAAATATTTTTATTCAAATTATTAACCAACTCCACATGAACAGCTAAGTTTATATTGATTATTTTCAAAACTGGTGTGGATTACTGAAAAATTTCGTCTCATATTTCGAATGTTACTGAACTTCAAACGGTACTGAACAAGTTGGTTCAGTAAAATTTTCGATTTGAGACGAAGTTCTGCAATAATATACACCATTCATGTGACACGTTATACGATGAGTATACTACGAAAAAATAATATTTAATACCACTTTATTCTAAACTGACAAGCATGAAATCTGTTGCGCTAAATCACAGACTTTTGGAGTCGGCACAAATTAATTTTCCATGGATATTATTAAGATTTATTATTAACATTCTCAAGATCTAACAGACTGTTCTTAAACAGGGATTCTTAATTTTAATGAAGTTACTAATCAAAGTGCGTGGAATGGTATTAGAATATATCAATTAGATAGTACAGTTCGATTTATTAATACCAATACAACATTTATAGAAAAGTAACCCTTGTGTCATGCTAAAACACATTTCACTCTGTGTAGTACAGTTATAAGAAAAAAAGAGCTAAACTTAAGAGGTATGTTAGGTGAAAATAAATCATATAATAAAATTAAAATATAAAATTAAATAAAACAATTTTTGTTTTGTTTCACGATAAACGGTGATTTGCATGAAATATCTTTTTGAAAATTCAATCTTATTCGTTGTCTACATTAAAAATAAACTAAGTGCGAGTCGGCGAAAGGTTTCCGTACCATCGAGAGACATTTTTTTAATGAATACTTTATTATTATAAATCAGAAATTAAATAGGTACACACTGTGCTAATTTCAACTGTCTACCTTTTACGGTTCATGAGATACAGTCGCTGACAGACTGACAGACGAACGGACAGATTAGTAATAAGGTTTTACCTTTCTAGGTCTAAGGGTTTTCCTGAGCATTGATTAGCCATTACGGGTGTCAGTAATTTTTAATCTTGTCTAGTCGAACACTCATATGTAGGTACGTACCATGACAGCATTTTTATTAGTAAGGGGGTAAGGGCGTTTTTTGCAGTATAAGTGTAACTACTGACGTAGTATCATCGACTGCGCCATGTACTCCAGCGAACATTCCAATTTAAACAAATGAGAAAAATATTTATTGTTCAAGATCATACCCGTAGCTAGGTGGTTCGGTCACGCGCATGTCACCTTGTAATACGTAATTTGTATAATGACCAACATTTGTGTCAATACTTACCGATAATCATCAACAGGGTGAAGAAGAAATCGCGAATGAATGACGGGAACAAAGTTGAAATGAAACAATTTAACACTGTAACGGGATACAAATCGCGTCAGAATAAGTAGAATAACTTTTTAATTTTCTTCTTTTTCAACCACTGCTCGGGGGTGTTGTTGAGGGCCTTGGTTACGAGATAGCAATCTCGGACGATATAACTACCAATAGGTACACCAATTACAATTATCAAATGTGTGTTCCTTTTATTGTAATAATAATATGCTGGGACATTATTTACACACGGCCATCTGATCCCAAATTAAGCAAAGCTTGTACTATGGAAATCAGATAGCTAATATACTTATTACATATACTACTTTTCTTTTGTAAATACCTACTTATATAGATAATTACACTCAGACTTAGGACAAACAGACATGTTCATGCACACAAATAATTGTCCTGGGAGGGAATCAAACCCACGACCTCTGGCGTGAAAAGCACCACGCCAACAGGCTATTTCTAAATCTGCCTTCAACATATACACAAAGCTCTTTATTAGCTATTTAAAGACATTATTTAACAGCCTATTCTCTTAAGAGATTATTCCTGGAAAGACTTTTGAATATTAGTCTGGCTTACTTAAGAATGCTATAGAAAATAATGCTTAAGAAAATTAGTGCTTTAATTAAGTTACGCCTGGGAACACAACAGACGTCTATTTTCAATTCGTTCACGTAAACAAAAATTACACCAAATCTTACTACATGGACTCATAAACTCACGCCTGTTTCCCAGAGGGGTAGGCAGAGACAACGCATGTCCATTTGTCACGTGTGTTTTCATTTGCCTCGATTACTGTCATCATTATATTCTTCATACATGCTCGCCGGTTTAGGGTACTTCTGACCTGTCCTTTCTTGAGAACGTCTCCGATTTGGTCAGAGAATGTTATACGAGGTCTTCCCCTTCCGGTTGTCCCATTCACTGAAATCAATCAAATCTTACAAAAATTCCGTGAATCTTACCAAAGATACATAAACCTAAATACTATACTATTTTTAAAGAAATATATAAAACACATACCGCAGCTAATTGCTTTATCAATACGTACGTGGCACATACTTATCACCTAAATAGATTTACATACAAAGTATAATTACTCACGTCTTCGTATAATATATTTTTTTAATAAAGAAATATCGGGGACATAGTACTCAGCGCTATTTAGTACAAAATAAGGATAGTTTGGGCTAGATAGCTGGCACTATGGATGCTAGACATGCTACGGATAGAAGAAATACATTAATACTTTTTTGTAACTTTTACATACAATTAATACTATGTGGATCGAACCCGCAACCAAAGAATCAATAGAAGACGGACTTCGGAGGGCACGTTAAGCCGTCGGTCCCGATTGTAGCCATTAGGGAACAGTCGTTAAGCCATTTCAGAGGTCTATTGGGTGGCTTGAACAACTCTAACACTAGGGTAACCTAAGTGAGTAAGACGTAATTAGTAGGATTTGTATTTCTTGTTTTTGTTTTGAAAGTAGAGCTAGATTCTAAATAAAATTCAAATTTATCTATATTATATTCTTTTCTATATTAAATATATGGTGTTCAATAATAAAATCGTGCTTGCTAGTAAGGTTCGTAAGGCTGAAGCCTATAAAAGATGGTGGAAGAGTGAGTGAGCACTTGTTTGTTACATGCATCATAAATTACCCCTTTTCATCAAGTGGGGCCAAACTCCAAACTTTGTTAACCGACTTAGTAGTATTAAACTGCCTCGTCGATCTAGCGGTAGCATGTTCAACTGCAAATAATGAGGTCTTCAAATACCGGGTCGGTCAAAAAAAGTAATTTTGGGATATATCTGTTAAGAAAATTTCCCAATATCAGCCCGAAGTCTGGGAGTGGCGGTATGACCCAATCGTATCTCGGAGAGCGCCTAAAGCCTTCAGTCCCTACCTGACCTCTTTACGGTAATGCCACTAGTCGCCCCAACGGTTCATGAGAGTGATGGGTTTGTTCCGCGTTCGCCTCGCAAAGTTTTGCCCCACATAAAAAATTCCGCATTCGCCATACATTTTGTTCCGTTTTAGCCCCAAATGTAATATTTATTTTAAAGTTAATATTTTATTCCTGTTTCGTCCTATTTTCCTTTCCTTATTAGCCTCGAATACTTTTTTTGTGAAAATTAATAGAATTTTAGTACAGACAGCATGCAAAATTTTTAAATACAATGATTATTCAATCATAAACTAGGTAGGATACTATGGTAGATTTAGTGGTGGCCTACTTGGTATTGGAGTAACAGAGGTTGAAAACTATGACAAATATTATGATTAAAATATGGTATTAAAAAATTGACAATGATATTTAGACACTTCTAACTTCCTGCATATAATAGATCAGCTCCACCCGTACAACAAAATACCGCCTTACCCATTTAAGATTTGACTGAAATGGAAACCAAAACCACATATTTTAGCCTAGTTTTTCATAATAATATTATAACACGTTTTAATTTGCTAACCATACTTTGGTTGGTACTATAAAGTAGGGCGAAACAGGAATCAAATTTAATATGGGGCAAAAGAAGAATTCTTTGGAATGTAGGACGAAAAAGTGGGGCAAATGTGGAACAAACCGAGTGAGGTTTGTTCCGCGTTCGCCTCGCAAAGTTTAGCCCCACATAAAAAATTCCGCATTCGCCATACATTTTGTTCCGTTTTAGCCCCAAATGTAATATTTATTTTAAAGTTAATATTTTATTCCTGTTTCGTCCTATTTTCCTTTCCTTATTAGCCTCGAATACTTTTTTTGTGGAAAATTAATAGAATTTTAGTACAGACAGCATGCAAAATTTTTAAATACAATGATTATTCAATCATAAACTAGGTAGGATACTATGGTAGATTTAGTGGTGGCCTACTTGGTATTGGAGAAACAGAGGTTGAAAACTATGACAAATATTATGATTAAAATATGGTATTAAAAAATTGACAATGATATTTAGACACTTCTAACTTCCTGCATATAATAGATCAGCTCCACCCGTACAACAAAATACCGCCTTACCCATTTAAGATTTGACTGAAATGGAAACCAAAACCACATATTTTAGCCTAGCTTTTCATAATAATATTATAACACGTTTTAATTTGCTAACCATACTTTGGTTGGTACTATAAAGTAGGGCGAAACAGGAATCAAATTTAATATGGGGCAAAAGAAGAATTCTTTGGAATGTAGGACGAAAAAGTGGGGCAAATGTGGAACAAACCGAGTGATGGAATAGAAAGTTCCCCTATGTTTGCGCAGACAATTGTGGACTATAATATAGCCGGGGCAGATAGCTGGTTTCCATTGAGACTGGCCGCCGTGATCGAAATTTGGCTAAGAGAAATTATTATTAGTACCTACTTATTAATAAAGTTAAAAAAATTAAACTCTCCCCCACTCCTTTAATTAGAGGAGTAAAATATGTAAAGTGACTAAAACATTTGCAAAAATAGTAACGAAATGTAACAAAGTAACCGTACAAATGACATAATAAAAATTCAACCTTCACACATAACACTTAAGTAACATGGCAGACGATAGTATAATCGGCTGCGAATAGTAAACAAACTGACCTAATCGTAAACAAAGGAATTTCCACTCAATGTCCAGTATTTTAAGGCTCCTTTTTCTTTGTATGCTAGTATTGAATGGGTAATTCCGTGCAGTCCCCAATCAACTTGTGCCTATTAAGGTATTCATTCGGAATACCTTAACTGGGGTACAAAGGATAGTGGGTTTTGGGTTTAGCTTTCGAGATTGCCCAACATAGTTGAGTGCAAAGTTACTTGATGTGAATTTTAATGATTTGCGTGTCATGAGCACACTTTTTAGGGTTCCGTGGCCAAATGACAAAAAACGGAACCCTTATAGATTCGTCATGTCTATCTGTCTGTCTGTCTGTCCGTCCGTATGGCACAGCCACTTTTTTCCGAAACTATAAGAGCTGTACTATTGAAACTTGGTAAGTAGATGTATTCCGTGAACCGCATTAAGATTTTTACACAAAAATAGAAAAAGAACAATAATTTTGGTGGGTTCCCATACATAGAACTGAAACTCAAAAAAATTTTTTTTTCGTAGTATCCATACTTGTGGGGTGTCCATGGATATTGAAGTGATATTGAAGTTTGTAATATAATTTTTTTCTAAACTGAATAGTTTGCGCGAGAGATACTTCCAAAGTGGTAAAATGAGTTTACTACCTGTAACTTCCAAAATAAGAGAATGATAAAACTAAAAATAATATATGATGTACATTACCATGCAAACTAACAACGAAAATTGGTTTGACCGAGATCTAACTTTTAGAAAAACTGATCTTACTTTCATAGATTGGTTGCAATTTGTATTTTTCAATTTCAATTTATTTGTTAGCTCTTAATTTGTATCTTATTCATATATGAGTTCAACCCCAGTAAGTTAAATTAATACTTGTGTTGAGGTTGACTCAAATGTATTACCCTGAAATTATTTAATAAAGACACCCGTACAATATATAGTCATAACTTCAGCATTGTAAGTAGGTGCCATCAAATCATATGGCGTTGACATATTTGCACAGCTAATAAAATATTTTATTGATTATTTGAATAATTATAAAAACACCTGGCCAACGACTTTACTCTATCAAAGTATTATATTATTAAGTATATCATTATTAATTTCTGATAGGATATCGGATGTCTACATTTATTCTATACTAGCTGTGCCCCGCGGTTTTACCCGCATTAAACTTTATAGATTATAGCCTATGTGTTAATCCAGGATGTCAGCTAACTCCATACCAAATTTAATTAAAATCGCTCCAGCCGTTTAGACGTGAAGAAGTCACAAACATACACACTCACAAACTTTCGCCTTTATAATATTTGTGTGATAATCAGGAATAGAACGCAGAAGGGTCTCAACCAGTAATTTAACTTTATCATAATATCTAACCAACTAACACAGAGACAAAATGGTACTTGTATTGGAACAAGTTAAACATAAGTAAGTAACTTTCGCCTTCATAATAATAATGTCTTCCTAGCCGAATTCGGCCACGGCGGCCAGTCTCAACAGAGATTGGCCATCTGCACGGGACATATTATAGTGCTCAAGTGTGTGCACAAACACAGGAGCACTTTCTATTTCATCACTCTCATGATCCGACCCGCCTTAGCGACACGACCGGAAAGAGGTCAGGCACAGGACCGACGGCTTTACGTGCTCTCCGCAAAATCACTTTTGGCCCGACCCAGGATTTGAACCCAGGACCTCATTGACTGCGGGTGAACACGCTACCGCTAGACCAACGAGGCATTCGGCTTCATAATATTAGTGTGATAATATTAGAGTGATTTTTACGCTCCTACAGCGTAAAAATACTAGCATAGATGTAAATGCAGTAAACCTCTTTACATCTGTATTTCTTCTGATCGGCTTCTCTGACTAAATACTTCACCTTTCGTCACTGATATTTATTATTCAAATAATTGAACAATTGTTTTATTCCTATTAATGTTTTGATGAAGTGTAATTATTTCATTATATTTTATTCCATACTATAAAATAAGGTTTTGGAAATATGCGATTGAGCCAATATGAAAGTCATTGACGTATTTATTTGCTTGGCAATAAACAGTTATAAAAATAATATTACAGGTATATTACAGGTAGTAGAGACACCTGCTGAGTTTGTTTCGTTCGCTGGGTCTGGGGCGCATCGGATCCGGTGGTAGCATTAAAGCGCGACCGTCGTTATATATAAACACAAGGTCCGCCATAATAATAATATTGAATTCGTACCTTAATATAGACAACCATTCAGACAATATGTAGTAAAAATATAGCAAAATTTTTAAATTTCGGTAATTAAACCTTCACATGATCTCCTTGACAATAACTTAATATAAGCTAGTACAATATCATTACTATTATAAAATAAATCTTATTGTATTTTTTTTCAGACAATATGTGTACCTAAATATTTATATGTACCTAGAAATAATTATCAATTAATTAATTAATTATATATTACTACAAATATGTTCTGACTATTTACAAGCGCTTTTTTAAGTCTAAGTGAATATAATCCTTTTTAGGGTTCCATAGCCAAATGGCAAAAAACGGAACCCTTATAGATTCGTCATGTCTGTCTGTCTGTCCGTCCGTGTTGTTGTTCTTGCGATAGCCCCAGAATAATAAACTCTGGTGCAGAATAAAAAGTTCATAGTACTAGTAATACCTATAAAATGAATTCTGCCTTACATATGCCAAAAAGCCATGTTGTAGTGAAATATTCCATAGTGACTTTTACCTTGATACATTCTTATCTGAAACGGCATTGGACGGCAGAATTGTTCTGCATCCCGACATTAATTAGAGTTGCAAATTATTACTTTTTTCTAAAACATACAAGATCTTTGGGGAGGCCTTTGTCCAGCTGTGGACGTCTTTCCGCTGATATGATGATGATGATGATGAAAACATACAACAAAGTTCAAGTTGTTTTTTTATTATAACCGATTTGAAAGGTTGATAAATAATTGTCAAAATCATTATACAATCATCAAAAATTCACACTACATACAAACAAAAAATATACGGGCAAATTGGTAAATTAAAAATAAAATAAACATGTTTAATTTTTTACAACCGACTGATTAACTGATTTGAATAAAATGTATATGGAGCCATCTCAAAAGCATTTCCCAAAATAGAACTATCAAAATTCTTTTACAAACAAAAACGACAAAATTCAATTTTTTTGGATTTGGTTAAAAACTAACGCCAGATTCAAAATCCAAAATTAATATGTAGTATTCATTTTCAAATATTACGATACTTAAGGCCGCACCGCATATGATTTGCATTTTATATTGTCCTTCTTGCATGTGCATATTTTTTGCAGGCGGGAGGGCGGTGCATAATAATTTTGTATTTTGAATGTTATGGATTTCCGCTAAGTAACGCCTGATTCTATTACTTAACTAATACCAGACTATACTACGCAGTCAATCTACAATATTCAATAGGTAAATAATAAACGTTCAACAAGAATCAAGAGTGAAACCAATCCAAAACTTCATTTACAAGAAAAGTTTTTACGATTCTTTGTGAACACGCACAATCAATTCTTGAATAACGACATCTTAATAGTTATTTATACATTGCGTAATGCGCCCTTTGGCACAGCGTAAACAATATTGTTTTTTAAGAAATAAGAGATCTTTAACATCTTGTGTAATATCTTCGTAAGAGTTCCCAGACATATAAATACATTATTTGTTTGCATATAAACGTTAAAAGAAAGTTTTACAATGTGTTCAGTCAACATCAATGTTTTGCTAAATATCATCATCATCATATCAGCCGAATGACGTCCACTTCTGAACAAAGGTCTCCCCAAAAGATATCCACAATGCATTGTGTCCTCAGAGTATTAAATATTGTGTCCATCATTTGGAGTGAATTGCCATAATCGCCACGCTTGGCAGAAGGGTTGCAGATCGCAGCAAGATGGTCACAGTCAACTCAAAAGAATGCCGCCCGTTCTCTGAAACATATTCCCTCGGGATGACTTCTATGCCTCCCACGGGATGACATGGGGTGGTGATATTATTCATAGCCATTAGCAACACCGCCAATTGCTAAATCTGGGGGCACGGCAGTGCCCCCGCCAAGTCGTGCGCAAAGCAAACACTGCCGTACCATCCTTTACTGGAACCATTTCGCCGCATTTTCAGGCACCTATTTGAGAACCTCTGGATAGGACCAGAACGATGAATTTAAATCATCTAGTACGTTATAATAACACACATGAATTCCAAAACTTCAAGTCGGTAGGTCATTAAGTTCCGAAGCTAAGTGAAAGCAAAATTTCGGATTTTCGAGACTGATATGATCATCAAAATATAACTGGTACTTCCCAATTACCTAATGCGCTTAAATTTGGTACAGAGGTAGATTTTAACGCCCACATAGAGGAAAAACTATCAGAACTAGGATTATGGAAGATCTGGACTACCTGGTGACCCTGATGAGAAACCGTAAGAGCACACCCAAACTTAGCGTTATCGTCCGACTGTCACATAACATATATATAATAATAAAGAAATTGCAGTAAGGGACCTTAGACTTGGCTCAACTTCGTCTCGAGATTTCATTACTTTATAGAGATAAACAAGTAGCTCCATCGAGACTTGGCTATTGTTTACAGAATGTTTTTGGTGGGATATACTTGACGAAAAACATTACACCCTTATTTATCTTAGTGGGCATGCGGATGTTAACATAAATATATATAAAATTATCTTAATCATGTTACGGAGACCTTAAACAAATAAACTAAACATAAATCAACATATTACCAATCAGAGACAATAGATAGATAACAATGCTGGCGATTCTTTTGCAATACACGAAAATTATTTTTATTTAAATTTCATGACTTTTCTTTCTAATATAGCTCGCATGAAAACAACAGGGGATACATAGAACTATCAAATACTAAAAACTGTTTGTATGAAAGTTATGAAACATATCAATTATGTGGGTGCACTGGGTGCATAATTAATTACTGGACAGGTTCTCAACTAACTCAGCGTCTCGCTTATTTGTCCTTAGTATTTCACGCCAAAACTAAATAGGCAATACTAAAGATAAAATTGATATCATCATCATCATCATATCAGCCGAAAGACGTCCACTGCTGGACAAAGGCCTCCCCCAAAGATCTCCACAATTGCCGGTCTTGCGCTATCCGCATCCATCGATCTCCAGCGACCCGCACAATATCATCGGTCCATCTTGTAGGACGAAACCTAAATGTGGGCCTGCCCACGCTGTCAAATTGATATACAATGTTATTAAAAATTGTTTACTTGGTATTGCATTTTTAACAATAATTACAACGGTCGTTTTTATTTGCAAATTTGTAAATTAATTATTTGTCTTGTGACTCCGAAACTCCTTTGATCGATGAATGGGCTATTAGTAATGTAAACAGTATAATGTGACAGATGATGTTGCCCATTACTGTCCCATTGTAAGGCCTCCTCTCACAATTAGAGGGGATAGTCCACCACGCTAGCCTTGTGTGGGTTGGCAGCCTTCACATGCAATCAAGAGCATTTTTGAAGAACTCTCAGGCATGTTAGTTTCCTCACAGTATTTTACATATAAAAATTATTTCTTACTTAAAATGGTGAAGGGAAAACATTGTAGGTGGTCGTGTTCCACCGTGTCTTTCGCAAGAAAGTTTATCGCGCACTACCACTTCATGGAATCCATATTTTGAGTGTCACAAATACTATATTATGTATATTGCATTAAGAAACATATCCCACTATTTTTGCATCCCTAGTATTATTTACTCTGACTTAACAAATAAAACAATAAGTCTCTGTATCGCACAGAACTTTACAAACATGCAATCAATAAACGCAAAGCATACCCAGACTCAGAACTATTTACAAGTCACACAAATAATTGTCCTATGCAGAGATCGAACCAAAACACGTATTCACCAAGGTAGTAGTAGGGTAGTTATATTGGGGACTACCTCAAATCTACGTTGTTCTTATCAAGTTTTATTCGAATCGACCAAATACTCTCTCCGAACGTAGAGCGAATGTTGCAGAAAACATCCCTAAAATGATACGCCCTCTTGCATCTCCCCGCGAAACCGCCCAAAGTCGAGGTTCGAACCTTAAAGGGGGTGCCCTCCGGCACGGGTACTTTGTAGCTCTTCTTCTTCTTAGTGATTCGATGGCAAACTTGTTAAATTTTTGTGGCCCAGAACGTGGCCACAGTGATTGCCCTGCTTGTGGCATTTTTAAGGTCATGCCATGAACATGTGGCAGGGCAGGCTGGACACGATGTTAGATGGGCCATGGATTGGACCGATGCTCCGCAAATACAGTCCATTTTAGGGTTGCCTGACAGTCCCCACCTAGACATGTTTTCTTTACTTCGGCCCACCTGAGTCCGGAGTCTGTTTAGGGACTTCCAGATCGGCCACGGTAATTGACGCCCAGGCGGGAGGCTTTCGGAAAGCGTGACAAGCTGATCCATGAATCCTTTTTGTGCACGCCAGATGCTGCATCTTGCTGTTGAGGGATCGGTCGTTAGTGGCGTGGTGCATTTGGCAAAGCTATTTCGGCTTTTAAGCCTTTGCGGCGGTAGCCTATGCCCATAGAGGGGGTGCCGGGGATCACCATCCATTTTGGCCCTTTCTAGGGAGCTTGCTACAGTCCTGCGAACGTCTGGTGGCGCTATGCCAGCCAGTGGATACAGCATATTTACCGGGGTCGGCTTCAAACACCCAGTGATTATCCGGCACGATTCGTTTAAAGCTGTATCCACTAGCCTTGCGTGCGTGGAGCGAGCCCAAACTGAGCAAGCGTATTCGCCGGCAGAAAATGCTAACGCCAGTCCTGACGTCCGCAGTACTTGCGGCGTTGCGCCCCATTTGGTTGTGACTAGGCGGTGCAACAGGTTATTGCGGGCGTGCACCTTCCGCTTCAGTTCCTCACAGTATCCTTTTATAGGTGAGGGATCTATCCAAGGTAACTCCGAGGTATTTCGGAGAGCAGTTGTGAGTGATAGGCACTCCTTCCCAGGCAATCTTGAGCTCACGCCCCGCCTGAGCGTTGCGAAGGTGGAAAGCACAGGACACAGTTTTGGAGGGATTAGGCTTGAGAGAGTTTTCACCGTAGTACCTACTCAGGTCACTTAGTGCTGCAGTGAGATTTGCCTAAACCTTGTCAAAACTGGTCGCTTGGAACGTGAGCGCAAGATCGTCCGCATAGAGGAAGCGGGAAGTGTTTGGGCTGGATGGTTGGTCGTTGGTGTATATATTGAATAGGAGCGGAGCCAAGACACTCCTCTGGGGAAGTCCATTCTTTTGCCCCCTCCAACGACTTTTTTCCGAGAGAAGGTGGACCTGAAAGCGGCGGTTGTGGAGTAGTTCGCGAAGAATGTTGACGAACTTAAAGTCGGCTGTCAGAGTCTCCACATTCCACAGAAGCCGTCTCAGATTCACTGTGTCGTAGGCTGCTGATAGATCTACAAACACAGCACCGGTCACCTTCCCCCGTTCAAACCCATCCTCAAAGGAAGGCATTTGAGCTTGAGTACCTGGTTGCTACAAGACTTTATTGGTCTGAAACCTGCCTGCTCTGGAATTAATCTCGGGTCGACAAAGCTTGTGAGGCGTGTCAGCAACAGCCGTTCAAACAGCTTATATGTGTGGCATAGGAGCGAAATAGGTCTATAGTTTTTACGGTCTTGTGCCGGTTTTCCTGGCTTTGGTATAGCTATGACCTTTGATTTTCGCCAGATGCGGGGAATTTGGGAGGTTTCGAGACAGGCGTTAAACATTTGCAGCAACCAGGACACAGCGACTGGGCCAAGGTGTTTAATTTGCTCAACAGAGATGTTGTCTACGCCTAAGGCTTTACCGGGCTTTAGAGCTTTTATTCCCATGACGATGTCTGCTAGGTGGAAAGGCTTGCTTATGTGGTCACAGGAGCTTGCGGAACTGCTCGGTTTTGGGGGCCTCGGGAGGCGGCCAGATGGTTTGCCATTTAGTATGAGCTGATGAGCTATCTGATCAGCCGTAACCTTACCAAGTGTTAAGGGAGCAGGTGGATCGTTAGTTAGCTTCCGAATGGTATTCCACGCTTTTTTACTATTGTGGGTCATGTCGATACCGGTAACAGTACTGATCCATCTTTCCCGGCGGTTCTCGCTAATTTGGGATAAAAGTTTTTCTCCCACAAGCAAAGTATCCTCTGCGAACGGGTTATTATTGAACAGTGACTCATACTCCTTAAATAGCTTTGCGGAATCACTTGACAGCCCTGGAACGTACGATGTGCGGCAACCCCTAGGGATGTGCTTTCGGGACACATTGCACACTAACTCTATAAACTGGTCGTATCCTTCCGGGGAGGGCGGCACAATCAGGAGAGCGTCGTCGATATCCCGCGAAAATTGTTCCCAGTTTGCCTTTGAGTAGTTAAACCGGCGCTTTAGAAGGACCTGTAAAGGTCGCACAACCGGAACAATTTCACACATGATAGGGCGGTGCTGAGTTGGGGGAATAGGAGTGCATACCGTCTTGACACATTGGGAACTTACGTTGGAGCTAACAAAGACAAGGTCGGGGTTATAGCCCTTTTTCCATCGGCCACTGTTGAAAGATGCCGGCTGTTTAGGGTCGTGAACCAAGACCAAGTCGTTCATTTCAGCCCATGTCTCAAGTGCTAGACCACACTCATCGAGGTCTTTGTAGCCCCAAAGTGGATTGTGGCTATTAAAATCACCTATCACAATTCTAACGGGTTGGTTATCAGCACCCTCCCGGGGCCCAAGCTGGAATGGAGTACCGGGTGGTTTGTAAATGGAAGTAACAGAGCAGTGGTCGAGGTTTACGGTGATTACCTCAATGCCGTTCTGGGTCGAGCTTTCAGTCGATAGGACACTCAATCCGGGAGTAACAAACACTGCGTTACCGTGTTTCGGGTGGCAAGTCTCGGAAATGAGGGTCAGTCCAGCTATGTAGGGACGGCTCTGCGTTTCATCTCGGTGGGTCTCCTGGACACAGAGGACATCACAGTGTGTTTGACGGTGGAGCTCGGACAACAATTCCGATTTATCCTCAGAGAAACCTTCGATGTTAATCGAAACTACACGCAGAGCCGGCTTATGCACTGGACCTGGTGGGGTGGTAATATAATTTGCCATCGTGGTGAAAGGATTGGCCAGTCAGCGTTAGAACTCGTTGTAGCTTATATATGCTAGACGGATCGAGCCCTCGCTCGCCTCTATAGCCCGCTTCACTGGACTCCTAGGCTTACTGCTTACGGTTACGTCATGTTAAAAAAAATGATCACCTTTTAAAGTTTAACTCGAATTCCGAGGTAGTTCACCAAGGGCACCATTATGAATGGCACGAATGGCACCTAGCTTATTCCACGGTCTTTCGTGGACTAAGTCTTAACGTGTTGCAATTAACTACTTTTTAACGGATAGATAGTAGTTCAATTTCAATGTAAACCTTTCGTTTAAACATAAGAAAATACTAACTACTACTACATCTTAACGTGCGTAATGTTAATAAACGTTCTAGTGATTTTTATCGATGTCTTTCATTTAATAACCTAGATTACTGAGTCGTAGGTGCTCTTCGTGGACGAAATGTGACGAAAAAGTGAAGAATGTAAAAAATAAATTGAATCCACGAAGAGCACCTGCCAAAAATAGTGATAGGTGCCTTTTGTGGACTAGGCTAGGTGCCATTCGCGCAGTTGCCATTCAGATGGGTGCCCTTGGTGGACTACCTGCGAATTCCCTCAGCTTACAACAAATTTTGTAGGTAGGTACCATATTTAAGTCCCTTATTATACCGAAAGCTTCATTATTTTTATGGTTTGTTTACTTGATGTTTACTTTTCTTCGGCCGAAAATAACTTGGCAATTAAAAAGTTTCTTTGACGAGTAGAGTTTTTGGCAGATTAATGGATTTTCGTTTAATTTGTTGAACAGGGACAGAAATGTTTGTTTGAGATAAAGAAATCTGATACTTAATAGCATAATTCTGATCCATATCTACTGTTAAGGCTATTTAAATTAATTTAGTTGAATACAGAATTCAGTACAATTATGCGATCGGTACACTGCCCCGCATGATGCAGCGTTGTGCGTGAGTGTGTATCTCCGTTTGTATAGACAACACGCACAGTCCAACACACAGAACATGCATCCACGTGCGTTCATGCAGATGCATGTTCTGTGTGTTGGACTGTGCGTGTCTTCTATACAAACGGAGATACTTACAAGCACCGTTAGAACACGCACTTACGCACTACGCTGCATCATGCGGGGCAGTGTGCCAATCGCCTTAATTACAGTAGGCGGCTAGGCAAGCTACAAACAAGATAGATTTAACAATAATATCTAACACTAAAATCTCCCATACCGATTTTTATGGGAATCGTAGAGCAGATAATAATATTGATTAATTATAATCTATATATATAAAAATCAATGCCACTTTTCGTTGTAATGTTATAACTCAACAACGCCTTTACCGATTTGGCTAATTTTGGTCTTGAATTATTTGTGGAAGTCCAGGGAAGGTTTGTACGTAGAGAAAATTTAAAAAAAGTCTTGATAGAGTGTAAAATCAACATCTTTTAGCAATATATATATATATATATATATATATATATAAATCAATGCCACTTTTCGTTGTAATGTTATAACTCAACAACGCCTTTACCGATTTGGCTAATTTTGGTCTTGAATTATTCGTGGAAGTCCAGGGAAGGATTGTACGTAGAGAAAATTAAAAAAAGTCTTGAATAAGTGTAAAATCAACATCTTTCAGCGATTAAAAATATTTTTTCGTTTGAATAAATGAACTTAATAATCATTTTTTTATTACTATGCCTTATAAGTAGCGAAGCACGTACCGAGCCGCTAGTATCTTATATATATATATACTTATACAACATGTAACCCAATTAACGCACATCCTGAAAATAGTTTGTTCAGAATCGTTTACTGAATCGATCTAAATCATTTTTGATATAGGTAATTTTATAATTCCAAAATAATTAAAACTACGGAAATTATCGTTAATTTAATCCTGTACAGTCCAAACAAATTGAAATGGACCGTAACTCAAAGTAATAAGACTTTTAAATCGCAGTTTTATTTGTATTCATACAAATTCCATCATTCAACACAAAATAAAGAAATATAAACTTTATTTCAAGAGACAAATTTAGTAAATAACTATGTATATACATGTTAAATAAAAAAATTAGTGTCTGTATTATGATTACAACATATCATTCTAATCGGGGTGTTTAGGGTGTGCGTTAATTACGTTACATGTTGTATATACTTCCAACTAGCTACAGATTGGAACTGTCAAAACAAAATGTATAAAAAATTGAGCCACGTGCCCTGTAGCTGAACAGGACGTCGTGGTTTTCTAATCCATAAGAAAATTTAGTTTTTATTGACGTTATAGAATACCATAACGGTAATAAAATCTGATTACATAGCCTATTCACAAATATTCCTGGTTTAACAGTATATCATAATGTTATCACGGCTTTTTATATAAAATCAGATAAGATAAATACTTCACGCAAAGCCAAGGTATAAAATATTTGAACCTTACTTATAAACCGCCGTTTCATAAAACAAATAACTTTTCTAATTATATGTGGGAATAAATGGAAATCATTTAATGTATCTTCATTGATATCCTGTTAAATAAACCCTGGAGAAGGGAATTGATACAATATTTATTGGCAGTTATCATCGCCTTATCGGCATTGTTTTAACCCCTTTAAATATTTACAAAGCCAAAAAAAAATATAAATGAGTTGGAGCAAGTTCCAACCAAGAGTGGCGACCACGAACCGGAAGACGCAGCGTGGGCAGGCCCCCTACAAGATGGACCGATGATCATGTGCGGGTCACTGGAAATCGCTGGATGCGGATAGCGCAAGACCGGCAATTGTGGAGATTATTGGGGGAGGCCTTTGTCCAGCAGTGGACGTCTTTCGGCTGATATGATGATGATGATGATGAAGTTCCAGTTCCGAAGAATTGCAACGCTGAAGTGGCAGTGGGCAGGGCACATAGCTCATAGAGCCGGCGGCCGCTGAGGCAGAAAGGTTCTCGAGTGGCGACCACGATACGGAAGACGCAGCGTAGGCAGGCCTCCTACAAGATGGACCGATGATCTTATGAAGGTCACTGGAAGTCGCTGGATGCAGATAGCGGAAGACCGACAATTATGGAGATATTTGGGGAGGCCTTTGTCCAGCAGTGGGCGTCTTTCGGTTGATATGATAATGCTGTTCCAGTGAGTATGTATGGTAGGTGATGGAGAGTTTCTAGGTAACTAGTATAATTTTGTTACACTATAATATGGCCGCGCAGATCGTTGTCTCTCCTTTGAGCCAGGACCGTCTTTAAACGAATGTAAATACAATTATGTATATTATACTTACAAAATTTTACAATAGTAGGTACCAAACAAGGACAATAAACAGAATTATATTTAAGCTAAGTACATTACTATTACTGCTTCTATTTTGGATGGTATACCAAAAATACACCGTACATTTTGGTTTAAATATTTAAACGTTTATCGAACGGAATACTTAAAGATAAAAGTGTATTAGCTCGTGTTTTTACTTTATTACTTTACTTGTATGTGGTCGGAGAGATAAAGCACATAGAAACGCGGTTAGTCTATAGATTTATCTTTGGGGCGCTCCGTTAAGCTGTCGGTTCGGATTGTAGTCATATGCACTACGTGCATACGAATCCAGTGCATTTGGTGGCGGATGGACGAAAATGTTACTAACATAAGTGTGTGTAATAATGTGCTCGCGACCGAATTTCGGACAGGCGGCGGTCAGTCTCAATGGAAACTAGCCAGTTGCGCAGGACATAATCACAAGTGTGTGCGCAAACACAGGGGCACTTTCTATTCCATCACTCTCATGATCCGATGGGACGACTAGCGACACGACCGGAAAGAGGTTACGTACAGGACCGATGGCTTTACGTGCTCTCCGAGGCACGGGGATGTAATACCGCCAACTTCCAGACTTCGGGCTGACACAGAGAAATTTCTTTTTACGAAAAAATCCCTATATATGTATATCCCAAAATCACTTTTTGGCCCCACCCGGGATTTGATCCCAGGACCTCAACACGCTACCGCTAGACCAACGTGTACTTACTAACAAATTGAATAAAGATTATTTTAAATTAAAATTATAAACAAAAAAATATAATTAATTAAGAAACTGACGACACTCAATTTTATCGTATCATGCCCATTTCATAACATGGTACACCAACAATATACATATTAAAGTAGAAACAGAACAATTCGAGAGTCACAGTCTGATACGTATATCAATTACAGACGTACACAACATTCTCATTAACACAACACAAAATGCAAATAGGATGTCAACTTAATAATAGGGTTAAACAAGATAGTCAATGAAATATAAATACTCAATACAATATTAAAAAAAAAATACAAATGTCACAATAGTACCTTATGAAAATATGAAATAATACACAAAATAAATCAGTGGTCCATAAATACGCGTAATTTCGCCCGTATAAGCTAGAAGAATATGGGTCAAAATAGAAATAACGGAAAAATAACAGACACATTAAAAAACAATCATTAACTGCTAGAAAAATTCTAAATTTATGACAAATCTAAGTACTACAACAATGCGTTTCCTAATTCGATATTAAACTCATATAAAATAACAATTTAAATTCGAGATTTTTGGTGACCTTGTAATTATTTTTAATAAACCAAACCAGTAGTTGAATGGTGTTTTGCGATCAATTATGTATTATTTAAATATAGTATATATTTAGTTAATTCTTTTTTAACATTACGAACTTGGTAGTATTAATAAAAATACAAAATCAATATGTAGTGTTAATTAGTATTAATTGAAAACTTGCGGAAATATTTGAGTTTTATCAGTTAACATTAAAACCAGCCAAGTGCGAGTCGGACTCGCGCACGAAGGGTTCCGTACCATTTATAAAAACGAGCAAAAATTCACGTTTATTGTATGGGAGCCAATATTTATTTATTTTGTTTTTTAGTATTTGTTGTTATAGCGGCAACAGAAGGAAGAAGACTAGAGTCTGGAAGGTAGCACTGTTACACACCGATAACTCCGAGACCACATAAAGTTGTAGGTACAGCGCCCGATTTCTCCATAATCGAGTTAGATACAATGAAAATATCGGAGCGTGGGAATATAGAGTGCACACACTTATGATCTATAAGTACAGACGCCAGCACATCAAGCTACCCCAAACTGTCTAATTTCCCCAATTGAAAGTGAACCTCATGCTTTTCTGATAAAGTTGAATATCTATAAAATAATTTGACAGAATGGGGTACTCGGAGTACTCGGAGGCGCTCTTCTCGTGGTCACTCCATAGGTAGGTGACCGCCAAAATGGTTTAATTTCTGAGCGACTCCGTGCTTCGGAGGGCATGTTAAGCTGTCGGTCCTAGTTGTAGTAATTAGACAACAGTCGTTAAGCCATGTCGGAGCCCTTTTTTTTGTTTTTTTTTATTTTACGTCGTGGAAATGCCTTTCGCACGTTGTGTAGGGCCGACCCACTAAAACCACCACGGTAGCCAGCCTCACAGCGCCTGTAGCGGGGGCTCTGGGTACTCGTGACCGTCGCCGTACACTGAGTGTCTGAGACTCTCCCCAGGGACGGAAGGGGCCTCCCCCCTCCCCATCACGCACAAGCGCGTATAGGCAACCTGAGTTACAGCAGGTTACCTCTTCCCGTGACCGCTTATACAAGACGAGTGGAGTGCCCTTCCTCCAAACGCCAGCGATCCCAAGCCATGTTGGAGCCTACTGGGCGGCTTGAACAACTATGACACTAGAGTAACCACTGTCTATACGATAAGACAAGAGACTTGGCTAGTCTCCGTTGAATACCGCCATAACTCAAAAGTAACATTATTAACAATAGTACAATATGCGTTCAGCTATAAGTTCATTGTTATACATTCACGTTTCTCTTTCTGTAAAGTGTCTCGGAAATCGCGTTGAAGGTTTATTGCGCCATGCCTGTCCTACATTAAAATGCCTCTAGTTACCCTTGGTTAGTACTTCTATATTGTACCTTCATGGCGAGGAACATAAATAAATACTAGTGGGTTACCCATAAAATGTATAATAAATGTGATATTTGTGTGCATGAACATGTCTGTTTGTTCTGAGTCAGGGTATCTGGTTTCCATAGTACAAGCTCTGCTTAATTTGGAATCAGTTCAAACCAAATGGCCGTGTGTGAATAATGTCCCAGAATATCATTTATAAATGTAACAACTGATTTACACTTACCCGATGAGCTGACGTACTGCAACCAATTATTTTTATAGTTGCTTAGTTACGTAGGTAAATTGAACTTATAGCTAGACTATTTGTGCTACACGTTGTATAGCGCTAAGGTAAGGTCTCAGAGGGTTAATGTAGTTATAATAATTTCAAAACGCACGTTATTGGATGCTATAGATCCCGCTTATTATTAAAAATAAGACGATGTTAGGAATTAACATAATAAAAATACTTTTAATTAAACAGTAGGATTAATAATAAAATATTTTCATAACCATTTATTTTAAAACTATGGCAACGAGATATTTCTGTGCACATGGCAACATATCAAGCTATACATTACCAATATAAGCTGACCTCTCATTGTAAGGAAATCCTATACAACGCGAGATCAACTTATACTGAAAATTTAGAGCTTGATATGTAGCCGTGGCGTGTGTACGAAAATTCTTTATTTTGTGCTGTATTTTATTCAGTAAAGTAGCGAGATTTCATCAGAAAATACAGATCAAAATGTATGTGGTGTATACAGATTGTGGATTTGTGGTTCTTGAGTGGCGACCACGAACCGGAAGGCGCAGCGTGGGCAGGCCCCATACAAGATGGACCGATGATCTTGTGCGGGTCGCTGGAAACTGCTGGGTGTGAATAGCGCAAGACCGGCAATTGTGGAGATCTATGGGGGAGGCCTTTGTCCAGCAGTGGACGTCTTTCGGCTGATATGATGATGATGATGTGTACAGATTTAAAATTATTTCGATAATTTTCTGTACAAAATACAGAAAGAACATGTAGGTACTATTGTTTATCATACTTTATTCTGTGGCTACAACCATGCAAATCGAATCACTTAGAACCTGCAAATTAGCTCGATTTGTCTCAAAAGGGTATATGCAAGTATGTTTATTTTCAGAATTATGTAACAATATCGTCACCGACAGATATAGAAGCGGAACTGTGTTCTTAGTAATTATCACTATCAGTTCAATCCGAGACGTTGGCTCTTCAATTAGCTTGAGTTATCTCGCATAATCTACACGTAGGTATATACTCAGCTGTCTATAATGATGTTTAGGTTAAACAGTAAACATGAACTGTTCAGATTTATTAACATTACTAGCTGTGCCCCGCGTTAAATGTTATAAATAATTATAGCTCCCCCCTCCGTAGGTGATAGCGTGATAATATGTAGCCTATATGTTGAACCGACCTCTTAGTAATATTCATGCAAAATTTGAAGAAAATCCATGCAGTACTTTTTGAGTTTAGCCCGGACATAGATACAGACAAACAGAAAAAAATTCTAAAAACTATATTTTTGGCTTCGATATCGATTGTAGATCATTCCCTAAGTATCCTTTAAAAAAATATTCAATGTACAGTTTTGACTTTTCTATGATTTTATTTTATGTATAGATTAGTCTTTTCATTAATATTATTTCTTATTCTATCTTATCTTCAAGGATATTAGAAATTTTCGTTAAAATGTAGGTACACAAATGCAATATATCGTACTCTCCGGCCGAGGGGATACCCATTGCCTGGTGAAGCAGTGAAAGCTTCAAAGTATAACTGCAAACGTCATATATACAGATATATAGCGTAGGCAGACCCCCTACAAGATGGACCGATGAACTTGTGCGGGTCGCTGGAAACTGCTGGATGCGAATAGCACAAGACCAGCAATTGTGGAGATCTTTGGAGAAGGCCTTTGTCCAGCTGTGGCCAACTTTCAGCAGGTGATGAAGATATACCACGAATGCGAATAATTTAATCAGGTATTCGGTTCATGGTTATTTTTAATTTATATCATTATAGCCTAACAATTAATTTAGTTTACGACATGTTTTATTATATGAAACTCTATTTGTTCTTTCCGTGTTACCTTGTCTACTTTTCTGGAGGTCGACCAAGTACTTTACTAATTATATGCTATGTAAGAATGTGCATTCTATCGCTACTTACCTACGTATGTATATGATGTATGTACAAAACAATAAGTACAAATAATCGTGTTCAAAACATCTGTCACTTTGTCTTTATGACTGTCGTAATTAAAATCCACATAGCTTGTGTTGTTTACTAACAAGATACTTGACGAGTTGATTAGTTATTATAGGTAGATAAAGTCGAAATCACGACGATGGATACATTTTTGCCATATTACGTTATTTTACGTAGTTAGTCATTAAGAACAAGTAGAGACGCCAGCACATCAAACTACCCCAATCTGTCAAATTTCCCCAATCCGAAAGTGAACCTTATTCTTTTATGATAAAGTTGAAATCTATAATAGAAAATTGACAGATTGGGGTAGCTGGATGTGCTAGCGTCTGTACATTTGGAAGACCAGGCGCTACGCCTAAGTCACCGGTCATCGTGATCGCTAATCACGATCACGATGACCGGCGGTTCAAATAGAAGTTTAAAAATAACAAATTTATTTGTTAAATTGGTTTCCATGAGCACATCTGACGTCATAAATGGTCCGGAATCCATTTTCAAATTTGAAGCCGATCTAACGTTTGATTTAGTAATTTTTAGCCTTCATATATTTAAATCACGATCACGATGACCGGCGAATTAGGCGATAGCGACCGTGGGGCTACCGGCTAAGTCACCTAATATCGGACTAGTGATAGATGTTCAAATAATAAAGGTTAAAAATTACTTAATCAATCGTTAAATCGGCTTCGACGTTGAAAATCGATTCCGGACCATTTGTGACGTCACATGTGCTCATGGAAGCCGATTTAACGATTGATTAAGTAATTTTTAACCTTTATTATTTGAACACCAGGCTGAATTTCGGCCACGGCGGCCAGTCTCAATGGAGACTAGCCAACACACAGACAGACATATTATAGTGCACAAGTGTGTGCGCAAACACATCATCATCATTATCATATCAGCCGAAAGACGTCGACTTCTGGACAAAGGCCTCCCCAAGGATCTCCACAATGGCCAGTCTTGTGCTACCGGTCCAGCGGTATCCAGAAACACAAATCGCTGTGTATGGTGCAAACACAGGAGCACTTTATATTTACGATGGGAAGAGGTCAGGTACAGGACCCGAGGCACAAGGGTATAATACCGTCAACTTCCAGATTTCGGGTTGAAATACGACCAATTGGTCGTATCAGAAACCTTCGTGAGCTCATGCACAACACTTTCAAATACAAATACAACACTTTTTATTATGGTCCATAGGTCAAAAGTTGTTACAGTCAGTTATACCTACAACAACTTTAATACAACTATTTCCTGTAGATCATCACATGATCAAATGCATAGTTAACAATTCTACATATAAAGGACATACAGAGAAACTTTCATTTATATAGGTAAATTATTATATAGAAGAAGATAAGGATTCTATTGAAATCCCTGGGTGATTAGATAAGGACAATATCGATACATAAGTAAATTATGTTCCCGTCTCTATTCCCCCCAGGATTCCTTTCACCCCGGTTTACGTTACTTTTACATTAAAGAAAACAGAATACTGAAATCTTATCTATATGAACTGTATAAATGGTGCGAAAATTTATAATGCGCTATCTTCCCATGGGATTTAAAAATTAAATAAACGAATTTGTGCAAAACGATTTCTTTTTTGGTATATGAAAAATATTAAATATTAGGTCTTTACCTATGAAATTGCCGTTCTGCAGTACTGGCCATTTCAAATCAAAATAATTTTTGTTTGGCTAAGAATTCTAATTTCAAATTAATTTTATTTTAAAAACATGGATTCTTTTTTCAAAAGTAGTCATTTCTTTATTGATTAGTGTTACATTTTCATCGCATTTCAATCTTTTTCGTCATCATGGATACGTTAAAAATTCGAGTAATTATGGAATATGAGTACCGTCGTGGCAGCAACGCGGCACAAGCGGCACGCAACATCAACGACGTTTACGGAGCTAACACTACAAACCAACGCACCACCTGTTATTGGTTTGCTCGCTTCCGTTCTGGAAATTTCGACCTGAAAAATGAACCTCGCGGTCGTCCGAAGACTTTGGTCGACAATGACGAATTAAAGGCGGTTGTGGAAGCTGATGATACACAATCTACGGCTGAATTAGCAGCAGCTTTCGACGTTAGCGTCAAAACAATATTGGTCCATTTGCGTCAAATTGGCAAGGTAAAAAAGCTTGACAAATGGGTGCCCCACGAACTCAATGATCGCCAGCGCGAAGTACGCGTCGAGACGTGCCTTGCACTGCTCAACAGACACACAAATGAAGGAATTTTGAACCGCATTGTTACCTGCGATGAAAAATGGATTCTGTTTGATAACCGCAAGCGCTCAGCAAGTTGGTTGGATCCTGGTTCAGCACCTAAACAATGCCCTAAACGAAAACTTACCCCTAGAAAAGTGATGGTCACTGTTTGGTGGTCTAGCGCCGGTGTGATTCATCACAGCTTCTTACCAAACGGGGTGAGCATTACTGCAGATGTGTACTGTGAAGAACTGAGCACAATGATGGAGAAGCTGGCGCATCTCCAACCAGCATTGGTCAATCGCTCGTCTCCGCTGCTCCTGCACGACAACGCGCGACCTCATACTGCACAGCAGACGGTCTCCAAGTTGCAAGAACTGGGGTTGGAAGCTCTCCGTCATCCGCCCTACTCACCAGACCTTGCGCCTACAGACTACTACTTTTTCCAGAATTTGGATAACTTCTTGGCGGGAAAAAAATTCAATACCCGAGAGGCAGTACAAAATGCCTTTGAAGAATTTGTTGCCTCCCGTCCAGCTGATTTCTTTAAGAAGGGCATCAATAAACTGCCACTGCGATGGCAAAGATGCATTGATTGCATGGGTGATTACTTCGATTAATACAAATAAAAAAATTCATGAAAAAAATTCGTTTAAATTTTTTCATACAAAACGGCAATTTCATAGGTACAGACCTATTATGTCATTTTGAACAGGATTTTTCACACTGATGTCCTACAGTTCGTTCAGTTTTATATGCAAATAAAGCTCTTTAAGTTACATCCACTAATTATGTTATGCCATGCATACTATTTTATAGATTTTCATTCATTCATACTCATTTAGAAACTACTAGCCGTGCGCGACGGTTTCACCCGCGTTAAACTATAAATTATAGCTTATGTGTTATTCGGATATATATGCTATATTACTACAATCTTTTATCAAAATCCGTTCGGTAGTTTTTGCGTGAAACAGTAACAAGCATCTATACTCACAAAATTTCGCATTTATAATATTAATAGGATCTTTTCAAACGTCCTTTGATCAGAAATGGTATTATGATTCATTGCCTCAATAATTTTATCACCGCAAATGATTCAGTTATTAAGGGGATTTCCTTAATGAGTGACCTTAAGGAAATCCCCTTAAAACTGACTTTAAAAAGTATGTATTTACGTTGTAACTTACATATTATTGAATACTATAAAGATAACACATATGTTTTATGTCATAAGTCAACAAGGTGGGAAGAACCTGTAACAATAATATAAGTAAACTAACGTTACTTTATTTTTCCTTACAATTTTCTAGTTCAATAAGTCATCTTTTTTATAGGTCTATCTGATGGTGAAGAAATTTGATAGTTTCCATATGTTTGCCATAAATCTTGTTTTAAATTACTATTTTGTCTATGCTCAATGTGTTTGCGCTGGACCATCGGCTGCGGCGTTAAATGAGCACCATTTAAGTTTAACGATTGATTAAGTAATTTTTAACCTTTATTTATTTGAACGCCGATAGCTATCCCGATGTTCGGCGACTTAGCTGTTAGCCCCCCAGATGGGTCCAGATGTGGTCCAGCGCAAACCCATTGAGCATAGACAAAATAGTAATTTAAAACAAGATTTATGGCAAACATATGGAAACTATCAAATTTCTTCACCAGCAGATAGACCTATAAATAAAGATGACTTATTGAACTAGAAAATTGTCGTTCGTCGGCTCGTTAAATCGGCTGCGGCGTTAAATGGTGCTCATTTAACGCCGCAGCCGATTTAACGATTGATTAAGTAATTTTTAACCTTTATTTATTTGAACGCCAATAACTATCCCGATGTTCGGCGACTTAACCGGTAGCCCCCCCTGGTCGAAGGTCGACCGCACATACGTATAAGATGCCTATTCACTCTAGCCTTAAATAAACCTATGTTATATGAGTCTGGTAACACGTCGTTCGGGAGTGTTACACAACTTAGCCGTGTGTATGATGTGTATGACTATTTATCGATTTTTCTTTTTTCTCGTGTAGGGAACCACCCAATAGTACCAGAGTAGTTCAAGCTGTCCAGTCGGCCTCTGAAATGGCTTGATAACTAATGTCTTATGTTTACAACTGGAAACGACAGCTTACCATACCCTCCAAAGTACAGAGACGCTGCGAAACCAAATCACCCATACATAGAATGCTTAACCGGATCCTTACGAACTGGTTTAGGAACCCAGCTATGCGCAGTTAGCTATTGATCTAAGCAAGATATGGTGCAGGCGAAGCATTCAATTTCATTTTACACACATAGACTTGCTTCTGATTGTTATACATACATACATAGCGTCATAAATCACGCCTGTTTCCCAAAGGGGTAGGCAGAGACAACGGATTTCCATTTGTCACGATCTTTGCACACCTCTTTTGCCTCGAAATTGTTATGATTGTTATAAACAACGAAAAACAGAGGAAAAAAAATGACCAATCCCGGAAGTCATTAAAGTAGAGAAGGTACTAAGTATAATAATAATAATGGGCCTATAGATATGAGAATAATACAAACGGAGATTATAAGGAAATGGAAACATTACCCCGAAGCGCGAATATTCATTGCGCGATATTGACATGTGTATATTTTCTAATTTAATTGTGTGACATTTTTACTTTTAAATTAATTTAATTTTTAAATTTGTAATTGCATTGCTTCTAATATTAAGCAAAAATTGTAATAAATAAAATCCAGTTGCATGGTCTAACAGGCTGGACATAGCGGACTAACATTTTGCTATCACCCTTAAATGTACATTATCTACCTGTGTTCGCAATAAATAAATTTGTATTTGTTAAGAAAGTTATCAGCTGAAGAAAGTTGTGAACGTGAAAGTTAGATGGATAGAGTGCACTATTAAGCTTTATTGTAGGATGTAGTTTAATCCTCTTTTAACTTTAACTAATATAAGATATTATATAGAGTAGGTTGTTTATCAAGAAGTCCTTATATTTTCCTATGGCATAATGATTGCACGAATTTCCTCTTCGTTCGTCAATGTGACATACTCGTACATCCTAATATCAGGCACGCAATTTTCAAACAAACAATCATAAAGTATTTATGTAGGTATTCCCTTGTTTTCGCATTATCACAGGTAAACATTATTTATGATTATGTAAGAGAGAAGTATAAATAGGTTGCAAATATAAAAATATTTGTATTATGAATAAGAAAATGGGATCTTTCTGACGTCATGTCCAGTTCAAAGTCCCTATAGAAAACATAAGAATATCAAGACAATGGCAACCATTTAAAATTTTGGTAGAATATATGTTAAAAATATTTTAAGTATTTCAGTAATATCTGTTCATAACCAAGAAAAAATATTTTACAGTTTTACTGCATTCATTTCGGTAAAAAGGGGACATTTTTATTCATATTTCGAACAAAACGGCTTAGTGTATTGCATATAGTAAAACTATATAAAACCTGATTAGGAATATCCAAGAAAAGTTGATGATAGTTATCCGAATATGAATGAACTTCATACTAACTCACAAATTAAATGTTTTTAACATAGTACAATATTTATTATAGAATATACTATAAGTTAGTTTTATTTTCTTACTTGAAAAAACTCACAGTTAGAATAATAATGAAACAGAATAAAAGATTAAGGCCAAAAGATTCTATGTAATATTTAGTAGAAATTAGTTACATAGACATCAGTAACTAATTACCTAAAGCTCTGCTTATCGAGCAAATAGGAATTAAAATCGTGCTGCGTAAACACAACTCCATTTAAAAATATAACTTCACGTCGGAGGGAATAAAAATCTCGTTATCTGCAAAAATAAGTTCCTATTCCTTTCGTACAGTGAAGTAATCAGATGGAATATATCAGTTCTGTCACTCGATGTTCGCTGAATCTCAGTTGCAACAAGGTCGTGTCGTGGCCTCATCTCGAGGACTCTTCGCTCGAGTGAATAGGTCCTTGAGAAACGAAACCTTTTCGAAAATCTGTATAGTTACCTTGCGAGGGAAGGTATTGAGAGTGGAGTGAACAGTTATTAAGTCTCGATTGACATTTGTCTCTTGATCAAATATCAGGGATTACGTGTCGGATTTTTAGGTACCTAGATTGCTAGATTAAATGACTGCATGTGTGCAGTGGCTACGAGAGTCGCCTCGCCGCTTCGTGTCGCGGGTTCGAGTCCAGGCCGCTGGACAAATTGTTGTCCAGCGCGATAAATAGTTGATCTGAGTCTGGATGTAATATGTGACCGTCTATTTGTCTATTGATTATATGTTTGAAAAGAAGTTTGAAAAGAAGCCCGCGACACAGGGATTAGATTACCTAGTGCGGGCGTTGTCTTTTTAAAAAAGAAAAGAAAGGAAAGTATCTAGTACTAACTAACCAAGTTTATAGATAATAATAATAGAACATTTATTTCTCTCATTTTAGGTACATTAGATTTAGTTAGTGATAATTTAGTTAGTGAGAGCTGGAGTCTATACTGGGTTCAAGACCTGTGTGACAAATCTCTAGGCAATCACCCTCTTAAATTACTTAACTTAATGCGTAATTTAAGAGGGAGCCTGGTGATAAATTTATTATTGACTGAGTCATAGTAACAACTGCAAAAGGATAAGGCTTCGTAGCTTATAATGCTAAATTAATTATTCTTCCTTTTTTGGTGCGGAACATAAGTTTCGTAAGTCGATTATTTAATTTTCGGTACTATATTTCTGTAACTGGCATATAAAATTAAATAAATTGAACAATAACGAAAAAGTTGAATAACGAAAAGAATTTGGTAAATCCATTGACCTATGTGTATTCTACTAGACGCGCAATCCCATATTGAGAATTTGCTCACCGAGTTGCAGCGCCCGCGCTGCAACTCAGTAAGCAATTTTGGCCGCCGCGCGCGCGCCCCTCTCCTCGCCCACAGCCGGACTGGGATAGAGTTTTTATTCGAAACAGCGTGTCTAGTTATACATATAAGTCAATGGGTAAATCTTATATTTTCGTTATTAAATTCGTTTGAAAGCAGTATTAAACAACAACAAAAACAACATTGAGTGTATTTGAAAACTCACTTTTTAAATATACTCAATGTTAAAAACAGACCTATCCATTTTTAGGAATTTATAGGATATAGAATTTTTAGGAAGGAATAGCTTATAAAATCGAAACTTTATTGAGTACATGAACAAAAAATCTCTATCCTAAATATTTTATTAAATACTTTTAATTATGAAATAAAATAAAGTAATTATTTACCTTTACTTATAATTAAAGGTAAATAATTACGGATCACCCTGTAGACCAAGCAAAAAACAGATATAGGTATTACAAAGCCTGTGAACGCAGATATAATTTGGTGAAAACTTGTAAGCACATTTTAGTTTAGAGATGTGAACCGTTGATAACTAAATAATTAGGAACTATTTCAAAAGTGGTTAATATTACTAATGTATACAAACAATATTGTAATAATCATTTGACACAAATAAATGTCATTCAAGATCTAACCTCATTTATAAGTAAACTAGGTAAGTGCGAATCGAGCCTGAGCTCTAACTTTTTTATTATTACCTACCTAATATATATTATCTATCAGTTTCCACAAACAAATATACCTAAAATTACCAATAGCTAGTTTAATACGTATTTGTTTATTAGAACCCTCACTGACATTTACTTTGCTTTCGTATCTAAAAAGTGCCCCCTCCCCGCCCCATCCGATCTTCAATCGTTTTGTATATTAACGTAAAATGACAGTTGTGGAAAACGTCCCTTAAAATCGACCCTTTTATGAATCTCCACGCCGCCGCCTTGAGCCAAAGTTCGGACACCAAAGGCGGCCCCCTTTGGGGCAGGTAACTTAGTTTTCTCCCGCTTGCCTCTATTGTCCGGAGAAGCATTGAAAGGGTAACTGTAGACGTCAAGTTTAATAAAGTCTATTAGAATACAACAAATACTGGTTATCATAAGAATTAACTACCTATTGTAGCAAGCAGTTACTCTCATATCTATAAGGAAAGTGGATGCATTTAAATACGTTGGGGATAAATAATGATTATAATTTATGTAGTGTTAAATTACCGCAAGTTATAAGTATTATATTTTTATTATCAATTATGATAAAGACACTGTTTTACAGGGTTTTTTCCATAGTCCCAACTATGGAAAAAACCCTGTATCGCGGGATACTTTACAAGCAAACAAGTCAGAAAAAACATATAAAAGTCACATAAATAGTTGTCCTGTGCGGGGATCAAACCGGAAAAACGTGGGCAGCGAAGTAATATAGTGTGGGCACTACCTAAACCTTCACCTGTTTAACACGTGAAGTAATTAAAGACTAATCTAAACTTATAATAATATCAATAAAAAATATTTAATACATATAATTAATAAAAAAAAAGTTATTGTTTATTTTTTCCAGGTTGCAATTTTGGAGTGAGGAGCAAACAGACAGACAATAGTTACTGTTTAAATCCAACTCCAACTTCAACTTTTCTTCTAGCCAAACGATTGGATAGACCCAAAAGCATTCCCCATCGATAAAAAAGAATTATGAAAATCTGTTCATAGATGACGGAAAAATCTATCGTAACATAAAAAAACAAATACGAAAAAAATAAAACATACAGTCGAACCTCTTTACCTTGAAGTAAGTTCAAAAGCAGCTTTCAGCCAGACATACGGCTAACCAGGCGCCCGCGCCATCTAGCCCAAACTACTCAAAGCTTGTACATACGGCTACATATCAAGCTAGACATTTCAGTATAAGCTGATCCCACGTTGAATAGAATTTCCATACAATGAGAGGTCAGCTTATATTGGAAAGTCTAGCTTGGTATTTAGCTGTGTGTACTATGGATACTTTACAAAGGATATAAATACATATTTCTTTTTTCTACCTACAAAAAAACCAAATAAAAAAACTCCTTCCCTTCATGTATGTTAAAAATCAGCTTTTAAGACATTAGGTACTAGCCACGCACCGGCGCCATCTAGTCCAAACTAAGCAAAGCTTGTACTATGGATACTAGACATCAATATTTCATTTCCTTTATTTGTACAAAAATCAAATACAAAAAAGGAAACATACAGTCGAACCTCCTTCCCTTGGTATGTGTTAATAAGCAGCCTTTTAGACATATTACTAGCCACGCAAATATACATACAATATACAAAAAACACCCAGCCCAAGAAAAAAACATGAACACTTATATATTTCTTGTGCCAGAATCGAACTCGCAACCTTTGCATCACAAGGCAGGTTTACCAGCAACTGAGTAACTGTGGTAGTCGTAATTCATCATTCGTTCTTTCACTTCACAAAATATTTAAGTAAAAGATTGTATTCAAAACAAGATACATATATTTTAACACAGTTATATAATAATATTCGATTATACTTAATATAGTATAATCGAAATCGCATTAAGCAGTAAATATTCAGATGTAAATTTAAACGTGCATCGCAGATGTTAGGAATGCCTGGACTTTGGAAGTCGCAGAAGTTTTGCTTGATTTACATATTATGTGCCTCAAAGTTATTTAATGTGTTCAAATCAATTTCTCATGAAAATTCGCCATAGATACCTTTTCTTTTTTATTATTATCATAATATGGAAGGATGGGTACTTAGAAAAATCACATGTCAAAAGTCGACATGGAAATAAAACTACCCTTAGTTATCTTTACTAACCACATAATGTATGCAAAATACTAACACAATACATTTTATTTTATATAATTAAAGTTTTTGTGTCCGTTCCACAATACTTGTATTTCTCAATAATAATTGAATTATATTCTGCTTTGAGAAATAAATGTCTTAAAACCGTAATATACACAATACTCTTTATTGTACACCAAATGAATTACAAAAAAGAACTTAAATACTAGCATAATAATGTACAAAGGGCGGTCTTATCGCTAGCTGCGATTTCTTACAGACAACCTTAGGATGGACAGGAGTTGTATGAAATGAAAACGGGTAAGAGGTGTAACAAGATCAGTAAATAAAAATATTAAAAGAAACAGAAAAGGTAGGTATCAGATATTATGTAGGAGTACACCTACATTTTGTAGGTGAATATATAATTATCTTAAATACTATGTATACATAATCTATATGTAATGCATGCAATATATACCTGCTAAATAAAATAAATAGAGGCAATAAATAATATATTATAATAAATACATATATTAATACATATATAAATGCATATATAAATACATTTATAAATACATATATCAAACATATATATTTATTATTAATGAAAGGAGAATATTCGTAGCATGTTCCGCTGCTAATTAATGTTGAGTTGTGCAAGATAATGGTCTTTTACCATTTTCTTAAAAACGTGTATCGACTGGGCGCGTCTAATCGTCATTGGTAAGGCATTCCACAAACGTACAGCATGGACGGTGAAAGATTTCGTGTAAAAGTTTGTGGAATGGGCAGGAGTTTTTAGTCGCATGTTTTCCGATGACCTCAGAGAAAGAGAATGTGTGTCATTTAGGAACTCGAAACGTTCTGTAAGATATGAAGGGGTAGTAGGATTGAATAGTATGTTATATAAAAAAGCCAGAAAGTGAGTATCTCGGCGGAGGCGAATAGGCAGCCACTTGAGCTTAGCGCGATATTCTGAAACATGATCATACTTACGTAATCCAAATATGAACCTTATGCAATAATTTTGAAGGCGCTCAAGTTTATCAAGCTGGGCTACAGTGAGATCAGGATAGCTGGCATCGGCATAGTCTAAAATAGGAAAGAGAAGAGATTGTGCAAGCGCAATTTTTGTGGGTATTGGAAGAAAGTTACGGATTCTCCGTAACGAACCAGCCGAAGCAAATAATTTCCGGCTGACTTCTTGCATCAGAGGACCCCAGGATAACGTATTATCTATAAAAATACCTAGGTTTTTGACCTTATCACTGTAAGGTATGACGTTTTGATCAAAATAGACCTTAGGTAGCTGGAGCCAATCTATTTTAGATAATAATTTAGAGCTGCCTACAACTATGGCCTGAGTCTTTGCCGGGTTGACATTTAATCCATACGACTTGCTCCACTCGCATATATGAGTCATATCCGCATTAATGATTTCAACGGCGGCGGGCAAATTTTCAAGTGAAGCCTGTGTATATATCTGTAGATCATCAGCATAGAGGTGGTAGGAAGAACGGAGATTGTTTGAGATGGTATTAATAAATATTGCGAAAAGTAGAGGAGATAGCACGCCACCCTGTGGCACACCAACAGACAGTTTACACCATGAAGAGAGTGTGTCTTCTATACGGATGCGCTAATATATGTGGTGAATTAGGCATTTTACATTCATTTCATACGCGCCAAACTTAATTGTTGAACGGTTACGGAATCGGTGATCAGTATGTACTTTTTAGGCTAAATACTTGACAGTGGCCAAAGGTGATGATGGCCTACTTTCGACGAGGATAACCAATTTAAATGTATACGAGTATGTGGTCGCACTTGATATACTCATTGGCTAATTAGGTTTGAGACTATATTGGGCGCGAACTGTGCGGGGCACTTAGTATTAACATTAATTTTTAATACCCCAATGATATCTACTGGCCACTATTGATACTACATTTTTTCAAGTTGGTAGTTGTCATTGGTCATGGATTAAAGAAGTGTAATATTAAAATACTTATTGAATTTCTTTAATCTAAGACCACAGACATCAACTACACAAAAAATACTAGAGTTGTCGTTGGGCAATATCCTACCAATATAAAGGCGAAAGTTTGTGAGTATGTGAGTGTGTATGTTTGTTACTTCTTCACGTCTTAACGGCTGGAGCGATTTTAATAAAATTTCAGATTCAGATTCAGATACTTTATTGTGGATCATAGGTAGGTACAAAATACAGATGTTGAACAATATTTTAAGATCAGCCATGTCCCGCCCTTTGGGCATACAATAATTAACACACAATTAAAACAATAATTACATAACACAATGTCAATAAATTAATTCAGAAATATATGTCATATTTAATAATTTTCAAGTTATATAATAAAAATAATACATAAATTTGGTATGGAGTTATCTGACACCCTGGAGTAACACATAGGCTATTATAATTTAAAAAGTTTAATGCAGGTAAAACCGCGGGGCACAGCTAGTATATATATAAAGTACACATTCTGGTCATAATGTAAATAATAATTATTAAAATGCATTTATTATATTAATAGACCGCGAAGCCACAAGTAAGATAGGCCGGGGGCGCATTTTGATCGTTAACCTAGGGAATCTAAATCAGATACCTGTAGATGGACCTTACTCCCCTGGCATCTTTTTTTTGTTTTAAAAGACAACGCCCGCATTACGGAAATTAATCCTAGTGATGCACGATAGGTACTTTAGGAACATTATAATTGACGGGAACTAAGGACAACCAGACTCAGTACAACTATTTATGGCTCACACAAATAGTTGTCCTGCACGGAAATCGAACCCGGGACACGTAGTGACTGCGACTATCTTAATCACTGCGCCACAATTGCAATAAAAAGGCAACGCGGGTAATAATGTCAAAACAAATTTTAAGAATTACATCACCTTTAAAGTTTCATAGAATATTATTAAAAAGGTTACTCTAATTTCACTGAAAATAAGAAACTCTAAAAATATTATATTTCGTTCGGGAGAAGTTGAAGTTGAAAAGCTGCTGACATTTTTAGTTAATGGATCTGGTGGCACTAAAACGTATTATATTTCACTTTAACAGTGACATAGCTCAGCGGAGCTAGAGTCGGGTGTCATGTCATATTGATGGTATTTGTATAAATAACGTATCATATGCTGATGATCAAACCCTTCTGAGTGCTTTGCCTTGTGGCCTACGTAAGCTAGTAACCATTTGTGTAAAGTACGCCAAAAGTCATGGGCTTGTTTACAATGTAAATAAAAGTCCAGGGGTAAAAGCCCGGATACAATGCCATCTATTTCTCTCTATGGAACCCCGCTGAAACGAGTTTATTCTTTTAAATACCTAGGTCATCATTTGACCCCTGGCCTCAAAGACGATGATGACTTGGAAAGGGAACGAAGGGCGTTGTCAGTGAGAGCGAACATGTTAGCTCGCAGGTTTGCACGGTGTTCAAGGACAGTAAAAATCACTCTTTTTAGAGCCTATTGCTCCTCATTCTACACGTGCTCCTTGTGGGCTAAATATACTCAAAAATCTTACAACACTCTTCGTATCCAATACAACACGTTTCTGTAGCGCATCGGGCATGTTTGCTGAAGCCAGAGTGGACTGTTTCTACGCCACATTGCGCAAACGGTGTGCATCCCTGGTGAGCAGGATTTGTGGTCACTCTAACAGCATTCTGGCCATGATCGCAGGCAGATTTGACTGTCTATACATGAATCATTGCTGCGCTCTTTCTCACGGAATGGGGCATCAGTGATTCATGTATTCCACTAAACAAAATCTTAGCTATATTTTTACTAACATAGAATAAGTCTTATGTATTACTAACAATTTTTGAGTCTTTGGTTACTTTAATAAAGAACTTTATTATTATTATTATAGCCAGTAGCTCTCACCAGTCTGTCATCGGCGACGTTAGGTACCTATGCGTGCGACCAGTTTCTAGATGGGTGACTGCCAAAGTAGTGTAATTTATGAGCGTCTTCAGGCTTCGGGGGGCACGTTAAGCTGTCGGTTCCGGTTGAAGTCATTAGACCTACTGGGCCTACTGGGCGGCTTGAACAGCTCATGCTGGCAATGCTGGCATGCTGGAATGGAATACCTATCGCTACCCTACCTATCTCATCTCTTGGTGGGTGTAGAAGTCGACCCGAGGGAATATAATATATAGGAGAATAGGCAGCAGCGGCTCTCTGTGTACTATGAGTATCATACTGCGATCGCCAACTCGTCTGCCAACCGTGGCGATCATGGCATACCCCTCCAAATGATAGACACAATTCCATTGTGGAAATCTTTTGTTTGAATAGCACTGCACGGTAGGGTAAAAAAATAACATCACACTTATATTTTAAAGGCGAAAGTTTGCGAGTGTGTATGTTTGTTATTCTTTCACGCAAAAATTACCGAACGGACTTTGATGAAACTTGGTAGTAATTACATACACTAATATGATAAAGGCGAAAGTTTGTATGTTTGTTACTTCTTCACTTCTAAACGGCTAGAGAGATTTGAATAAAATTTGGTATGGCGTTAGCTGACATCCTGGATTAACACATAGGTTATAATGTATAAAGTATAACGCGGGTAAAACCGCGGGGCACAACTAGTATAGCTTATATATCCGAATAACACAAAGGCTATAATTTTACGGAACAAATGAATTTTGAATTGAATTGAAATAGTTGACGTAAATCAAATTGAGAAAGGAATCCATTTTCTCATTGCACGAACCGAACACTAAAAACTAGGCATATTTTCAGCCTGTTACGTGACCTTAAGAACACTGACATCCATATTATATTTTACTTGTATAAAAGCAGGTAATTGGGTTACATCCACTTGTGAAACTAAGTCGGGCCCAAACTCCTAACGCTGTTCCTACTTTAACTGCGCCTATAAAATTCATGGCATTTGAGTTATTAACCTCCCAAGCAGCAAAATGTGGTCTAGTAATTGTCCTGGAACCACCATTTCATTAGGACTATAACGGAATAGTAAGCAATTATAACCACGGAAAAGGGCCCAATTTATAGGCGTATTTTAGCTAATTAAATATCTATAGTAGACTTGGTGAATACCATTTTGACCAATAACGGCCATATAGTTGGACTATGTAAAACTATTTTCTCCCGCGAAGCCAACTATCAGCGCTTAATGGAACCAATTACGACAATAGTAACCTTATAGTTAGAGCACGTAGAACTATTTGCTCTCGCGAAGCTAACTATGAGCGCTAAATGGAACTAAACACGACAATAACGTACACAGTGAATATCTTACAAGCTCATACAAAGTGATGTGAATTGGTGAATGTTGCTATGCACATTTCTAAAGATTAATTAATATTGATAAAGGTAAGTTATTATATTTTTATAATAAATATTATCTAGAATAAGAGTAGGGTGTTAGTTAACAATAAGTGAAGCCGTGTTTGAATGTGCATGGCGCAGGTATATTTTCGGTGAAGTGTAATAAGTTTTTTGTCAAAATTTTTAAACGCCCCTCGAAATTCACGTTTTCATTAAGTTGAATTTTAAAATAATGTTGGTTTCAGTAAGACATACAACGAAAAGTCGCCATCTTGACAAACTTGGTCTTCCCAAATACATTAACAAACCGTTATAGGCGTACTTTGTTTAAAAATGGTAAATATCAGAACTATTGCTTGGCCATATTGTTTGGAATTAGAGTTCCGCAAATATTGAAATGTTACTCTATGTTGTTATTAGGTACCGATGTCTTATTTTCATATTTTTGTTTAGGTGTCAGGTGTGAAAATGGTAATGTTTCTGGACGTCGATAGCTTTTTAACTAAAAGGGATTTTCGAGCTTTAACAATTGTTTGAAATATTTTCTACTTCTATTTTTGTGCTTTCCCTTGCTAACTTGGTTTATTGTTTCACAGAATCGTGATCAAGACCAAATTAGTGAGATGCCAACGGTCTCTCGAGAAGATACTCGTTCAAATACTACAAGATCACTTCATTTACAACAAAACTCGGCTACCATTCAATCCGGTTCAGCAATTTATCTTCTGTTGTCGCGCAAAACCCTCAACTTGTCATAACAGAAGCAGAAGAAACACTGTCAGATGTCAGTTTAAATGCTCAACATTTCGTTCTTTACAACACGGATAACCAAATACAGCCTGTCGAGGATGGTCAAATTCCACAACTTCAACATGAAGTAAAGTCAATCAAAGAAGACATTAAAACCAT
The DNA here is from genome assembly GCA_951640165.1 of Pseudoips prasinana. Lineage (NCBI taxonomy): Eukaryota > Metazoa > Arthropoda > Insecta > Lepidoptera > Nolidae > Pseudoips > Pseudoips prasinana. Next base: position 17,700,869 of record OX621239.1, read on the forward strand.
CATACCAAATCAAAATGCACTTTATGAAATACAAACTAACATGTGCTGAGTGCTGTGTCGAAGAGAGATTCAGAATGAATTAAACTCGTACATCCAATGACCGTTACAAGAAAGCAAGAAGATGTAGATGTAGACATGTTATAAGAAATCTAAGAGAACTTGAAGAATTTGAAACAAACTTAACAAATACGTTTATTCAAAATTTCTAATAAAGAATTGAATGCCGCATGTCGTATTGTATTCTACAGCCCATTTTCTAAGATCGCTATGTAGTTGAAAATTGGAATAGTTTTCAATATCGCATTCATCTTCTTGTACAGGTTCCTCACTAACACAATCTTCCAAGTCTACATTTAAAATTGCTTTTATCGATTAAACGTTTTTTCGTGCAGAATCAATAAAATAAACATTTTGTCTTAAATTTTCACAATAACAATTTTGTACGGAACCTTCTCATATTTCAACATAATCAAAATATCCGTACTGAGACTATAAAATAATTTGCAAGACCATTATAAACCAATGTTTTCTTGTTCAGGACACCAAGGATATAGTTTTGGATACTAAGTATATTATATTAAACCTTTATAAGCGTGTTAAGATTATAATGATATTGGTGTATACCACTATATAACCGCTCCATTTTACTGATAATTGTTCTGTAAAGTAAAATTATAAACCCTTATAAAACCAAGTAATAAATGCAAATAGTATCCAGAATGTTTAGTTCTGTTTATCACTCTTATTGGTGTACTTTACTTATAGTGGTTCTATAATGTTTCTTGTTAGTAGTTATAAGCATAGGTTACCAGTTTATCTGCTCTTGAGTGCGTTTACACCCTCGCGATACTTTTATAGGTCACCCAAGCTTATATTTGACTTTTAATTTCGGCCTATAAGTAATTATAAGTTAATGTATAGGAGGAGATATACTATAAGGCCCAACTAACTCCATGCTTGCTATTATAAGCGATGCAGCAAAAACTAGAACCCTTAAGAGAACATTAAAAGTGCTGGAGTCCTATAACGTCTACACTATAGGATAATTTTGCTGCTTGGGCTGCCTTGTATTCCGACTACATAACCTTGCTCGCTAGTGCTTGTTTTATTGCCAGCTACCGCATACTATTATTTAAGACTAGATGTGCCCCGAGGTTTTACTCACGTTAACCTTTATAAATTATACCCTTTGTGTTCATCCAGGGTGCCAGCTAACTCCATACCAAATTTCATTAAAATCGCTCCAGCCGTTTAGACGTGAAGTAGTATCAAACATACACACTCACACACTCACAAACTTTCGCCTTTATAACATTAGTGTGACTAGGTGTGCCCCGCGATTTACCCGGGCTAAACTTTATAAATTATATAGCCTATGTGTTATTCGGATATATTTTATTATATAAATCTATATATATATAAAAATCAATGCCACTTTTCGTTGTAATTGTATAATTCAAGAACGGACTCATCTATCCAAACCAAATGTTTAGGCTTTGTTCGGGCTATTTAGAAGATGGTTTATGTGAAGTTTGCACAAAATCGGTCGAACGGTTCTTCATTTCTCATATTTTGTTAATGGGGATTTTGCTGTCAATTTGAAACTTTAAACAGTTACATTTTAAAATAGCTAGCAATTAATTGAATATTTTTTTGTTTGAATGAATTATTTTTTCATTTTTTTTTTATTATTTCACTTTATACGTAGCGAAGCACGTACCGGGCCACTAGTAATCCATAAAAATAAAAATATATATCTTCTTAGTAACACCAGATCCATTAACTAAAACTGTCAGCAGCTTTTCTAATGAAGTTCTCCCAAATGAAATATAATATTTTTAGAGTTTCTATTTAGAGTGAAATTAGAGTAACCTTTTTAATAATATTCTGTGAAACTTTAAAGGTGATGTAATTCTTAAAATTTGTTTTGACATTATTACCAGCGTTGCCTTTTTTATTGCAATTGTGGCGCAGTGGTTAAGATATTCGCAGTCACTACGTGTCCCGGGTCCGATTTCCGTGCAGGACAACTATTTGTGTGAGCCATAAATAGTTGTACTAAGTCTGGATGTCCTTAGTAGTAGTTAGTTAGACAAAAAACGGTTACATGTTATAAATAACAATGAGTAAATATTCTGACAATAAATAATATACATATAACCCACATAATTGTCCACGAGTTACTTAAATCATAATAATAAACAGAAGAAAACGAACGCTAAAATACAAGAACGATAATATGGTGGTAAAGAAGAGTTCATAAACAAAGTGTTATACTGATAGTAACTCTGCAAAATTACAGAGTTACTATCAGTATAACACCTTGTTTATGAACTCTTCTTTACCACTATATTATCGTTCTTGTATTACAGCGTTCGTTTGCGTCTGAATTGAACTGATTCGTCAACGAGAATATATCGAGCTCCATGAATATATAAGCTATCTATATATATAAAAATCAATGCCACTTTCCCTTGTAATGTTATAACTCAACAACGCCTGTACCGATTTGGCTAATTTTGGTCTTGAATTATTCGTGGAAGTCCAGGGAAGGTTTGTACGTAGAGAAAATTTAAAAAAGTCTTGAAAAAGTGTAAAATCAACATCTTTTAGCAATTTAAAATATTTTTTTGTTTGAATAAATGAATTTAATAATCATTTTTTTTATTACTATGCCTTATACGTAGCGAAGCACGTACCGGGCCGCTAGTATTACTATAAAGTTTCATCATAATCCGTCCGGTAGTTTTTCCGTGAAAGTGTAACAAACATAAACACTAACAAACTTTCGCCTTTATAATATTAGTGTGATTAACAAGTAGGTACTAGGAATACCAACCAAATTTGATAAACTCTTTGTACGCCATCTTTATTACAGGGGTCGCTCATAGCTAGATGCTCTCACAGGTCTGTAAGTGATCGGCGAGGTTAAGCAACTAGGCTCGCGGTGAGTACATAGATGGGTGACCACCAAAGTTAATTTCTGGGCGTCTCTGTGTTTTGGAGGGCTCGTTAAGCTGTCGGTCCCGGTTGTAGTCATTAGGCAACAGTCGTTAAGCCGTGTCAGAGGCCTACTGGGCGGCTTGAACAATTCTGATACTAGGGTAACCACTGCCCATACGATAAGTAAATAAGTATTTCAAGGTTTTAAAGTTTAAAAATGGTTGTTTCTGTATTTTATGGGCGTAAATTCGGTAGATATTTCTAGGGCAATGATCTTCTAGATTTATAGTTAGTTACTTCAGAAAAAAGTACGTATTTAACTTAGCATAACTTAGTATTTCTATTCCGCCTCATGAATGGGTCAATTAATTACTTGGAATGATGACTAGTGTACCATCAGCTAGTTTAAGGAATCATAATCTCCTACACGATGCATTAGTTAATTCGTCATACAGACACAATAGCTACAGAATAAGGGCAAGCAAATCTATCAATGCAACTTGTCGATGGTTTGATGTTGAATTTATTTACAACTAATATATATAACCAATAATGTTTTTAATTCAAACTAAACTTTACAGCCTTTTGTGGGGTTTTTTTTATGTTTCACTTTTTCCGATGTAATTGGCGTATTTTGGTAAATACCTACTCGCCTTTCACGCCACAGGTCATGAGTTTGATTCCCACCCAGGACAGATATTTGTGTGCATGAAAATATCTGTCTGTCCTGTGGTGTATGTGCCTAGGTGTGATCTATATATATAAAAGAAAGTCGTGTTAGTTACACCACTTATAACTCAAGAACGGGTGGAGCAATTAAAATGATTTTTGTGTTTTTGGATATATCTTCGTCAGGAATAGGATATTGGACAGGTAATAAGTAATAAAATATTATAATAATTTATAATTATTCAAATAATTTATTTACTGAATATGAATAACATACAACAACAAATACAGGACAGGGTGGAGTGCAGTCATCCTTCTAATCACGGTCTGGTTTACTTGACAATCTTTTTAGCGTTTCAACGCGAGTGGGACTCTGAATAATTTTGTAGTAGATTTACAATAATCCTGCTAAGTTGCACTGCGATCAGATTCAATGTTCTGTTTCTATTTGTGTGGCAGGACGATGTTACAGCTAGTTATCTATAAATAAGTTTGTATTTACAAAAGAAAAATATATATGTAGTATATCGGTTATCTGGTTTCCATAGTACCAGCTCTGCTTAGTTTGGGATCAGATGGTCGTCCATTATTATTATTATTATATTTAGCTATAATTCTCGGTACAGATTTTAAGTGTTCTTCTCTTGTCTACCACTTATGTTTGTTCTATTCTCACTTCTGTCTGTGAAAACTTCTACTGAGCCTTATTTGACTATTTATTGTTTAAACTGTAACCGTTCTGTAAGATTTCTTAAGAAATAAAATAATATTAAGTACCTGCGGCAGGGGTACCCTTTGGGGTTCAGAGGTCCAAACCCCAAAAGGGGTAGTGCCCTCTGGTGTAGGTTAATTAGTCTGTAGTCTTAGTTACTAAACGGCTTGAGCCCCCGATCACCCACAGTGGTTACTGACGTGGATTTTCACGTCGGTAATGGCTGTTGTTGGTTAAGAGATACTTTCTGCAACTGTTACTCTACGTTAATACCTATGTGTAGATGTAGGCTGCTTGTCCGATTGAGGACACTTCATAGATCCTTTTAGAAACAAAGTCTTATGGAGGGGATGGTTTAAACATATTGAATTTAATTAATTTAAAGATGGTGTTTTCGCAGAAATTAAGTATCTTTTGTTCCACGCTATGACAAAGCCTCTAACCTCTCACTCGGTACGGGGAAGAACAGCGGTTCTTTCCCGTTGTTCGTATTCTATTATGTTAATAATATAATACATGTTCGATTAAAAAAAGACAAAAAGAGATGTATTCTCAACAAGCACAGATAATACTTAACTTATTTTACATTTTAAAGACAATATACCTAATTACGTTTAGTTTACACAGGATTTCATTTGGAAGAATTTATCATGCAATGTTAAATGCATGCAACATTAACAGTATAAGCTAGGAAAGGCGTCTACCTCAGCAAATGCTACTGCACCTATATAGGAGAGTAAAGCTTGAACACATTAATATACAAAGGGATACGTAATTGCGATTGTGTTTTGCAAACGTCATAAGTTACGGTAACCACTTACCATCTGATATGCCATTAACTTGTTTTTGATATTGATAGTATAAAAAAAATACTGAGCAACTTGAGAACCTCCTCATTTTGAAGTCGGATAAAACAAAAGTTATTTTTTTTTAATGTTATATTAATTTTTGTTTCCTAGCATTCATTATAACTTTTGCTTCACAGCTAAAAGTAAGTTAACTTCTATACGGATATTCTCGAGCAAGTTTAAATTTGTTGACTAAATTAACTCGTTTGATTAAACCTACATAGAATTAAAAACTTAAAATAATGATAAGTCTAATATTAAGTCTTTATTTTTATTATCCACGGTTGACGGACAATAATTGTCACGGAATCCTTACAATACACATAAGTTTTGCTCTTGCCTGTTTTTTAATTTACTTACTTACATTTTTATTCTAATAGGAAAATTGAGAAAAATTATGTGGTTCAGGGCTAAGAATATCTCTACCACATCTCATACCGTGGTGGGCGCAAAACTCATCCCAGGGAATACCTATATACCCGGGAACAGACGGCAGCATTTTTATGAGTACTAGGACCATCTTACTGCGATCGCCAACTCGTCTGCCAAGCGTGGCGATTATGGCAAATCCCATCAAAAGATGATCTTTGGAGGGGGCCTTTGTCCATCAGTAGATGACTTTCGGCTGATATTATGATGATGAATAGAAAATTAATAAAATAATTTTAAACGTCGTTCAGTCCGTTAATATATTGCCTTTTATTCCTTAAATAATAAAATACTAAAAACATAGTCATATGATATTTTGTACTAAGTTAAAACTCACCTTACTTCTTCCAGTTGTAAATGTATGTGCTAGCTTAAAAACAAATAGTTTTGTATCACTTCATTTAATTCACTTACACCGATAGTTTGACTAGAATACTTTTATCAACACTATAGTTAAGAAATACAAATTAATAACGTAATATTATTTCTCGTATTACTACACTTCTTCAATACTTCAAGTCACTCCACTTTTTTTCAATATTTTTCTATAGACAAAGTTCAGTTTTCTGTGAGGAAAGTTTTCAAACTGTACCTAACAAACGAATTTCCATTGCATACTATTTATTTAATTACTTAAATAGTTTATGATTCAGGCCCAAGATATGGGCACAGTTTAAACTGGTCCATGTTTGTAAATAATATGCCGACTAGTTCGCGTAATAGGAAAGTATGCATTGAAGTCGAGCGTAGCGCTCTGTCGGGTGCTTCTAGTGAACTGCCGTTCTGCCGTTGCCGTGCGCACGATGTGTGTGCGGCCGAAATGGCGAGTACTTGCTCGTGTTTATGGGACTTTTATGTAATGAGTAAACATTATTTATGTAACTTTTCACTTGTTGGAAGCAAACATACCTTGTAGTTTTATTGCAAAAGGCTTAAAACTTTCATTTCGTCAAACACCTAATATATTATTAACAAAGCCTGAAGATGGCACTTTCATCCTGCGTAAGGGTTAGCAAGGGAACTCGTAAGTTGATCTGTAAGTGTGTAACGTTTGTAGCTTAAGAGGCTGACAACATACAATTTATCGTATCGCTCGTACGAGTATAATAATGTCCCCCCGACCGAATTTCGGCAACGGCGGCCAGTCTCAATGGAGACTAGCCAATTGTGCAAAACATATTATAGTGCACAAGTGTATGCGCAAACACAGGGGCACTTTCTATTACATCACTCTCATGATCGGATGGGACGACTAGCGACACGACCGGAAAGAGGACACAGGAGGCTTTACGTGCTCTCCGAGGCACGGGGGTATAATACCGCCAACTTCCAGACTTCGGCTGACACTGAGAAATTTCTTTTTACGGAAAATCCCAAATACACTGTTTGGCCCGACCAGGGATTTGAACCCAGGAATATCTGCGGTTGAACACGCTACCGCTAGACCAACGAGGCAGTCTCGCTCGTATAAAACTACCAAGTGCGCGGGTAACAAGTAAAAGCCAAAACTATCAAAACTGGAAAGTAGGGTAACTTATAACAAAAAAAAATTGTTAATTTTAATCACAAATCAAATAAAACAAAGTTTTGAGAATCATAAAGTGCACTACATATTATTACAATAACAATTTAAATTGAGTTGTAATTTTTCAATATTATTTTCTTTTATGGGTTTTTAGAGGTGACTTTGTGTTTTGTTTTTATCAAGCGAAAGTAGTTGCATCGTGTTTTGGGATCAATGATTGTCTTCGAAATATAATTCAAGTAAGCGTAGGTATCTGTTTTTTAACAAGATGAATTTCGGAGTATTAAATTGGTTAAAAACTTGTGGAAAAGCACGAATTCGGCTGATGCCAGCGCTTTAATGGCAGAGCCTATCCTGGATTAGTATGGGTGTTTTTTTAAGACAACGCCTGCACTACGGAATTTAATTCCTGTGTCGAGGGTACTTTACAAGCATATAATAGACGGACACAAAGTACAGTAAACGAAGCGAAAGAGGTGTGCAAGGATCGTGACAAATGGAAGTCCGTTGTCTCTGCCTACCCCACTGGGAGACAGGCGTGAGTCTATGTATGTATGTATGTATGTACAAAGTACAGTTTTAATCAAGAATTACAGGTGTGCATTCCCATAAATGCTATACGAAACTGAAATAAAATAGATAAATGGTTATGTAATTTAAAAAAATTACATTAATAACAAAAATCATAGATGGAAGTTTAATAATTAAGTGCAGATATCAAAACACTTAAAATATTTTAGATCAGCCAAAAGACGAGGCCTCCCCTAAAGATCCTCACAATTGCCGGTCTTGCGCTAACCGCATCCAGCTGTTTCCAGCGACCCTCACAAGAAATACATCAATTAATTATTCCCTTTAAATCATTGCTAAAGTAATGGTAACAAGAGGTAAATCTATAATTTAATAATTACTTTAAAACTGATTAGTTATCCAGTTTTTATTAATGCATGGCATTGGATAGGTTGCAAGTGAGCAAAATTCTTTCTTCTTGTACCAACAACATTAATAAAACTTGTAGACAATAAAAAAGTTGTGTAATAGAAGAGATTTGATTATTTTAGTTTTCTTTTAACTAAGGAATAAGGCTAGAGTTTGTTAACAAATAGGTTGTTTGACGCAGTTTGAGCAGGCACCCTACAAGATGGCCCAATGATCATGTGCGGGTCGCTGGACTTGAAACTGGTGGATGCGGATAATAATTATAATATAATATCTAGGGACAATGTCACACAGATCATCCTAGCCCCAAACTAAGCAAACCTTGTACTATGGGTACCAGGCAACGATATACATACTTATATAGATAGATAAATACTTATATACATAGAAAACATCCATGACTCAGAAACAAATATTCGTGCTCATCACACAAATATTTGCACGGGATTTGAACCCAGGACCACCAGCTTCGTATGCAGGAGCACTACCAACTAGGCTACGGTGACCGTCTGATAGCGCAAGACTGGCAATTGTAAAGATCTTTGGGGTAGGCCTATATATATATCGCTTTATGGGAAAGAGAGGTATAGCTTGTGATTTAGAATGTAATTTCAAGGCGGCAGATACTAAAGTTCCTATATTTATTTCCAATATCCATAAAACCACTCAAGAGACGGACATTGTTGATTACATTCGTAGGAAGACTCAAGATACGGTGACTTTGGATAAAATTAATACAAAGAGACAAACAGACTATATAGCATATAAATTCTTTGTATCTGAACATAAGGTACCATTATATCTAGAGGAGAAACTATGGCCGAAAGGTATTATTTTCAAACGATTTGTGCATTACAAGAACAGGCATCCTGAACACGGCACGTTAGACAATAAACATGGATAGCAGTTATAGATTTGCTTCTTTTAATTGTAAAAACGTGAAACGTTCCGTTGACACTATTAGAGAGTTATGCCAAACTTGTGACATAGTTGCCCTACAGGAGACTTGGCTGTACCCGCATGATGTCTCTTACCTGAGTACCATTAGCAATAAATTTGGGTATACTGGGACTTCGGCGATCGACACGACAGACGGCGTGCTGCGGGGCAGGCCATACGGTGGTGTCACGCTGCTATGGAGGAGCAACCTCTTCACTAATGTGTCTGTGCTACGGTGTGATAATAATCGTGTCTGTGCGGTAAAAATAGTGACCAAAAATCGGCCGCTTATTGTAATTAGTGTATACATGCCTACGAATGCAGTGGAGAACTTGTCTGAATTCACAGACTGCCTTGCATCGGTAAGTGCTATTATTGATGAACATGGTGTAGAAACTGTATTTATTATGGGTGACTTCAACGCCCACCCTCGTGAACTATTTTTTAGAGAGTTTATAAGTTTTTGTAATGAACAATCGTGGACTTGTGCTGATGTGGATATATTAGGATCTACGACTAATACTTACACGTTTGTGTGTGAAGCGTCTGGCTCTGAAAGATGGCTAGATCATTGTGCTGTGACGCAGTCAGCAAAACACTGTATTTCTGATATCTATGTTAAATATGACACATTGTGGTCTGATCATTTTCCCCTGATTCTTGTATGTAACTTAAATTTGATAACACCTAAACTACCCATTACAACTAAACTTGATAAGTCTGTAGTCTGGGGAGAGCGCACCAAGGATCAGATCAGAATGTATAGTGAGGAAAGTCACAATAGTCTTCGTGCTATTGACTTTCCCAACGAATGTATAAATTGTGCGGATTACCACTGTATTGACGAGAGCCATGAATGTGTATTAGACAAACTTTATGATGACATTGTTGCTGCATTGAGAAGTACAGCATCGATAAGTCGAGGAACCAAAAACGACCGTGAGAGAGGCTTGCGCATCGTTGGCTGAAATAGGCATGTCAGGGATGCTCACTGGGCTGCTAGGTTGCGGTTTCTAGAATGGGTTAAGTGCGGTAAACCCAAAGTGGGTCGTATCTATGCTGAAATGTGTGAAACTCGACGAATATTTAAAGCTCAACTTAAATGGGGTCAAAATCACCAAGAGCAAATCAAGATGGATATCCTGGCCTCACAACACTCAGCGCGTGATTTCCGTAGTTTCTGGAAGAATACGAAGAAAATGAACCCTCGATGTGGCATACCAGTGAGCGTTGATGGTGTGACTAGCTCCAAGGATATTGCGAATACGTTTCGTGAACATTTTCTTGTACGGTCGCCGTTGGGGAAGGCGCAGGGGATGATCAATACTGAAGGGCTAGCCGGCAATCTAGTGGGAACCCGTTTTTCAGCCAAAGATGTGGCTAAGGTCATTAAACATATTACTAGGGGAAAATCCCTGGAGCACGATGACCTCAGTATTGAGCATCTTCAGCACGCTAGTCCTCACATATGTAGAGTGCTCGCAATGTTTTTCACCCTATGCGTAGGCCACTCTTACTTGCCATCAGAGATGATGAAAACTATCGTAGTGCCTGTATTGAAAAATAAAACTGGAAATCCCGCAGATAAAACCAACTACAGATCAATTTCATTAGCGACGATTATCGCAAAGGTGTTTGACGGTTTGCTGGAGGCACAGTTAAACAGATACATTGTAATACATGACAATCAGTTTGGGTTTCGCCCATCATTATCTACTGAGAGTGCAATACTGTGCCTCAAGCACACTGTCAGATATTATACAGGCCGAAGAACACCGATTTACGCTTGTTTCCTCGACTTGTCGAAGGCTTTTGACATGGTGTCCTATGACATTCTGTGGAAAAAACTGGAGGATATTAACCTACCACCAGAACTTATCAATATCCTCAAGTTCTGGTATGGACGCCAGGTCAATGCTGTTAGATGGGCATGCATGGGACATTGTCTGATCCATACGGGTTGGAGTGCGGGGTAAGACAAGGAGGTTTGACCTCACCAGTACTCTTTAACCTCTATATAAATTCACTGATCGTCGCACTCAGCAGCCAACAAGTCGGCTGTTATATTGACGATGTCTGCGTCAACAATCTGAGTTACGCTGATGACATGATACTGCTCAGTGCGTCGGTCTGTGGATTAAGAAAACTACTAAACTTGTGTGAGACCTATGCCGAAACACATGGCTTAATATATGATGAGGAAAAGAGCCAGTATATGGTTTTTAAGGCTGGCAATGAACATCCGTCTCATGTGCCCCCTAAGGCAAAGGCAAGGGCAAAGGTACTTTATTCCGTAAAAATTTTACATTTATGTGGAATCGTCATATTTTTTTCCCTACCGTGCAGTGCATGACGTGGCAGCTACTGAGAAACACTGCCAGAAAACTCAGTAGGAATCCTTTTTTAAAATAAAATATACATAAGATTAATGACAATCATGTGTGTTGACTCAGAACAACTCAATCCCAAGCACTTTTATCATTTAAATAATCAGAAATTTTGTAATATGCCCTGCTACACAATTTGGCTTTAATAATTCTTTTAAACTTATTCGTAGACAATTCTCTAATATCATTGGGAAGTTTGTTATAGAATCTTATACATTGCCCCATAAAAGAGTTAGTTATTTTGTGGAGACGGGTAGTATGCAATATGAGATTATTCTTATATCTAGTATTTACGTTATGTGTATCGCTCCTTTTACAGAAGGAATCGATATTTTTATGCACATATAGTAAGTTTTCATATATATACTGAGATGGTACAGTTAGAATGTTGACCTCTTTGAATTTTTCTCTTAGAGACACTCTCGGGCCAAGATTATAGATAGCTGAATTCGACTGAATGGTACTCCTCTAGCAAGGGTAATGCATTTTAAATATTTAGGGCACATAGTTACAGCCGACCTTAAGGACGATACTGACATTGAACGGGAGCGGAGGGCACTGTCAGTGCGGGCGAACATGATAGCACATAGATTTGCGCGCTGCTCTACTGAAGCTAAAATTGCCCTATTCAAGGCTTATTGTACTTCGCTTTACACCTGCAGTCTATGGATCAAGTTCACTTTAAAATCCTACAGTGCCCTCCGCGTACAGTTCAACAATGCATTCAGGGCTATGTTGGGACTACCTCGCTACTGCAGTGCCTCAGCTATGTTCGCCGAAGCGCGAACTGATTGTTTTTATACAACAATACGCAAGCGCGGCACATCGCTGGTGCGCAGGGTGCGAGCTAGTTCCAACATAGTGCTGAAAATGATAGCGGACAGGATTGACTGTCCGTTTATAAGAAGGTGCTGCGACATGCATATCGTAGCGGCGGAATGCAAATAATATTATATTTTATTACTAACACCTAGGCTAAGTTTTACTAACAATTATGAGTTTTTAAAAACTTGAAATAAACGTTTTATTATTATTATTATTATGTCCAGCAGTGGACGTCTTTTATGGACGCCTGATATGGTGATAAGGTTGTTCTATAGCCAATTGTAGCGTAGCTATCTATTTTACAACTTTTCTATTCTTTACATTTTTTAATAACCTTAATTTTTAATTTCCAATCTCCCAACCTGAGGCGCTCACGAGATTATCCTCTAACCATTTGCCAGTTTACTTTACCATGGGTAGCAAAGCAGCAAGAGATACTCGAGTTACCTTTAACTTCAGAAAAGCTGACTGGAAAGCTTATAAGAATTACCTAAATGAGAACATTTCTCTCACCAGAGGTACTTTTGTCTCACTTACTTATGTCTCACGTAATTTTAATGTGATTCATATAAACGCCCAAAGCATTCCGGCTCATTTCCCCGATATGCTGGCAAGCTTTGAATGTAAAAATATTCATGCAATCCTTGTATCAGAGTCATGGCTTAAGCCTTGTCTCCCTTCTGCCTCTTACTCACTTCCCGGCTTCCAGCTCATCAGAAATGATCGTGTTGGGGCAGGGGGTGGGGGGGTTGCCATTTATCTTCGGAGTCATATTAACTTCTCTTTAATCAACTTGTCTTCACAGCCGCCGCCACAGAATGCTGGTGAGCATATATTAATAGAAGTTGAACTGCATCACACTAAAATCGTCCCCGTAGTTGGAAAACTAAATAACTCTGATTTTGTAGTTCTGAGATAAACGCGATTTAGTGTTTTTTTTTTAGTTATTGTTCATTTGTAAGAAAATGTGGGACAATTTTGCTGTCGGCGATTTTATATTTTGTGGACCTGATAACCTTTCACATTATGCTTTAACAAACTGAACTCTATCTTTACCTATAACTAAATAACAAATAAAAAATCAAGTTGTTTAATTTTGCCACAACTGTTTTTATAACGTAACTGCAATTAGCTACTTATTTCGGCTATTTATTTAGTTTTCCTACAAGCTAAATACATGTGGTAGAGTCAAATTAGGTGAAATAAGTGCAGTTATTGAATTTATCATACTCGAAATATTTTTAAATGTAAAATTTAGTGGCTTTGTATGTTATTATTACTTTGATATTTTTTTACCTTTTGATGGGCACATATGAAATAAACGCTGTATTATGATATTAATAAAGTTATATTAAGGAATAAATAGAAAAGTTTATAAAAGGTGTATTGTTATCAGATACTTATCATGCCACATCCTTAAAAAATATACATTATCATCTTTATCATATCAGCCGAACTCCACAATTGCCGGTCTTGCGCTATTCGCACCCAGCGACCCGCACAAGATCATCGGCCCATCTTGTAGGGGGCCTGCCCACACTCTCTCCTCTTCCAATTCGTGGTCACCTCTTGAGAACCTTTTTGCCCCAACGGCCGTCGGGTCTATAAACTATGTGCCCGCCCACTGCCACTTCAGTTTTGCAATTCTTCGGGCTATGTCGATGATTTTGGTTCGCCTGCGGATTTTGACACTTCTGATTCGATCCCGCAGGGAAACGTCAAGCATAGCCCTCTCCATTGCTCTTTGGGTGACCTTGAGCCTTCTAATAAGGCCCATAGTGAGCGACCACGTCTCTGTTCCGTAAGTCATCACTGGCAACACACACTGGTCGAAGACTTTCGACTTGAGAAACTGCGGTACTTTGGAAGAGAAAATGTTACGTAGCTTCCCGAACGCTGCCCATCCGAGTTGGATTCTACGATTGATCTCCTTTTCGAAGTTGGACCTACCTTGTTGGATAGTATGTCCTAGTCTCCAACCTTCAATTGAGTGGGTGCAATATGGACGTTTGACATGATTTTCGTCTTATCCATGTTCATTTATCAGACCCACTTGTTGAGAAACTCTGCTGAGGTCATTGAGCATTGTACCGAGATCTTCCATGGTCTCAGCCATGACTGCTCATTGGCAAATCGATGGTGAGTGATGTAATCGCCATTGACATTGCTAAAGCCTTTCCAGTCCAGAAGCTTGAAGACATCTCCCAATGCAGTGGTGAACAGTTTCAGAAATATAACATCTCCCCGTCTCACGCCTCGCTGTAAGTGGATAGGTTTCGAATTGTAGTCCTGGTGTCGCACTGACATAGTGGCGTTTTCATACAAACACTTTAATACCTCGATATACCGGTAGTCGATTACCACCGTTGGAGAGACCTGAGCACGGCCCAGGTTTCGATAGAATCAAAGGCTTTCTCAGACTCCACAGACGGTAAACACAGTGGCTTGTTATACTTTTCGGCCTTCTACACAACTTGCCCCAGCGTATGTATGTGGTCTATGGTGCTAAAGCCTTTTCAGAAACCAGTTAGTTCGGGAGGCTGGAAGTCATCAAACCTGCGTGCGAGACGATTCGTAATGACCCTCGAAAGCAACTTGTAAACATGGCTCAGCAGTGTCGGCCTATAATTCTTCAATAGGGTTTTGTCACCCTTTTTGAAGAAGAGCACCATCACACTTCGTTGCCATGCTTGTGGAGTTGTTGTTAGTTTGACCATCTAGTATGACGGAGTTAAATAAGTTCTGATGGGCCCGTAGGATTGGTGTACCACCCGCCTTCAGAAGCTCTGCTGTAACTACATCCTCACCAAGCGCCTTGTTGTTCTTATGTTGTCTGAGAGCCATTCTAATCTCGTACAGGCTGACTTCCAGGATGTCTTCGGTGTAATGACGGGTTAGTCGTGCTCTGGGATCCGAGGCACTTTAGAGCCTTTGTTCCGCTTGATGGTCTCTTTAATACTAATTGTATTAAATTGACGCGTGAGGCGAGTCAAAGATTTTGAGATCTGTCTTTTGAGCCACCGGTATCTGGTAGCATGATCTGAGGAGTTCAGAACCATTTGTCTTTCTTCCATAAGTTGCAGGGTAAAGTCAGAGATCTTTTTAGTTCTGTTTGTACAGCGGGCCTTGAAGAATTTAGACCCAGCCGTATGGGCAGCTTCTACAAGCTTGTCGTAGTATAAGTCCACTTGACTGCATGTGTGGCGTGGTGGCTGAGACAGTCGCCTCGCCGCTTCGTGTCGCGGGTTTTAATCCCGCGCCAGACAGCTATTTGTGTGTTCCATAAATAGTTGTTCTGAGCCTGGGTGTAATTTGTGTCCGTCTATTATGTTTTGTAAAGTACCTATAAGATTAGATTACCTAGTGCTAGGCATTCGAAACGGTTTTGCAATTAGAGCTAAAATGGTTCGGGGTTTTGGACGTGGATAGGTAAAGATCGGAGCGTAGACTTTATCAGTCGGGACCTCTGCAACTTGACATTAAGGTTCAATGAGCCTCTCACCAGTCTGTGATCGCTGCCGGTTTTATCCGCATTGAACATCTGTCGTCTCATCGATAAGATAAAGTCTATCTAATTTTTGGTTTTACCATCGGGGTTCACCCAGGTCCATTTGCGGTGATCCGACTTTCTGAATAAGGAATTCATCATTAAGAGTTCCTCCTTCTCCATGAAGTCGGCCAACATTTGGCCCCGGGGGTCCGGTCTCCAGTTCCAAATTGCCCCACTCTCAGCCCATTACCGAATCGTTTGCCCAGCTTCGCGTCAAAGTCCACAAATGACCACAGTGAAAGGGTTTTAGAGCTATGTATGGCTCTTGATATATCCTCAACCTCACCGTCGGAGTTCGTCGAAGTCGGCGCGTATACCTGTATTACCTTCAACGAATACCGCTTGGTAATTCTGAGAATAAGTTACGCCACCCTGGTCGACACCCTCTCGATTTTCACTACGTTGTCCCAAGTGTTTGTCCCAAGGTGACACCACCTTGGGACCGTAGGTCGCCGTTGGTTCTGGAAATAGAGCAGGTTCCCGGATTTTAGGATTATCGTGCCCTCCCCCTCTCTTCGGACTTGAGACAATCTTATGATATCCCAATGTAACCTGTTCAGCTCCTCCTCCAGTTTGATGATCTTCTCGTCGGTCCGCTGTATGCGAGTGTTATATGTTGCCAGGGCCAGAGGTTGTTGGTTTTGGTAAAATGGCGTCTGCCGGGGGTTTTTAGCACCCCGGTTTCTATTTCCTTATTTTGTGTTTCTATTTCTGAATCTATTGTCTCAGCGAAATATAGTGTTCCATGATTCTTTTTCAGGGTAACCCGGTGAGACTTGTTCAATAAGGGTTTCAATAATTGCTCGAATTGTTATAATATTACTTGTTTCATCTTCAGAATCTCTCGACAAAATGGGGTTTATTCGTTCAAATCTCTTTACTCTTTTTTTCTTCTTATCCAATGAAATATTGATGTCTATTAAAGAACTAAGTTTCGTTTTTATTTTCTTCTTCTGTGTCCGGAATCCATGTATATCCAGAATCAGCAAAAGATTCTTCATCTGTTGAAGGTGGCGTTGGTTTGATACCTGAAATGGGACTTGAACCTCTTATTTCCTTTGATGACAACTTAAGTTATTTAATTTTATTTGCCTAGCATCTTATAATTAATCTTCATCTTGTTGTAGAAGAATTAAATAACACCAAATATTTATAAATTAGATACGTTATATCAGAATTCTGGATAGCAGAATTAAATAAATAGAGTTATTTAGTTTTCCTCGAAGTAAGTTAGTTTTGTAAAAAAAAAATTAAGTTGAGGAAAAATTCAACAACTCAAGTTATTTAACTTATTCGACATTCATCTTGTCATTGACCAGAGTTATTGATTTATTTACTGAGTTATTTAGTTTTCCTTTAAAAAAATTGTGTTTGTCTGAAGATATATATTATTCCATCTGTCATGACCTGTCTGACAAAAATGGCTATATCTTTGGAACGGAATAAGATATGAAAATGCCTGTAAGGCTCAAATATGCGGCAGGTTTTAGGTGTTTTGAAAATAGGAAAAAGTCAAAATCGCCAAAATCGGACTTATTTAGTTTTCCAACTACGGGGACGAAATATTACTTGGCGTGTACTACTGTCCCTCTCTTCGTTTTAATTTCTTTTCCTCCTTTGAACTTTTACTCGAAACTTTTTCTCCATCTTATAGTCATACGATTATTATGGGAGATTTTAACACATGTTTGTTAAAAAAAGACTCTCGTACCTCATCATTTGTTTCCGCTGCAGAATCTAGTAACCTTTTTATTCTTCCTCTAAACTCCACTCATCATTTTCCTAACTCTGTTCCTTCCCTTCTTGATGTCATCCTTGTCTCTTCGAAAGATCATGTCTCTAAGCATGGTCAGTGCTCTGCTAATGCCTTTTCTTACCACGATCTTCTCTTCCTTTCTTACAAAATTCGCCCTCCTAAACTAAAACCTAAGATTATTTTACAACGCAGTTTTGGTGGCATGGACTTGGATCGTCTTCGAGCCGATGCAGTTCACATAGATTGGTCTCCCCTATTCGCTACGGAATCCATTGATGAACAGGTTAGCATTTTCAATTCAAAAATAATAGATCTATATGATGTACACGCTCCTGTTCGTGCAATTAAAATCAAACATTTACCCGCGCCGTGGCTTAACAGCGAGCTAAAGAACCTTCTCATTAAAAAAGCTTTAGCTAAATCTCGATACACAAGCCGACCTAGTGATTACAATCGCGAGAAATATATTGCCTTAAGAAATCATTCCAATAAGGTGTGTAGGAGTGCACAACGCCGACATATCCACAACTCCGTCGAAAATGGAGATCCAAGCAAAGTTTGGAAATTTCTAAGATCATTGGGATTTGGAAAAGCTCGAAATGACGCTACTCTGAATAAACTAGATACTGACTCTTTAAATAAACATTTCTCTTCCTCGCCCAATTTCGATAGGGCAACTAAAGCTAGTACTTTAAATTATCTTTCATCTATTCCACCTCCCAACTATTCTCCTTTTTCTTTTTGTCAATTTACTGATTGTGACGTGAAGAAGAGTATTGTATCCATTACGTCTAATGCCGTTGGAGATGACGGCATCACCCGTAATATGGTCCTGCCTATCCTTGATGAAATCCTACCTGCCATATGTCACATCCTCAATTCCTCCATAACACGCGGTACTTTTCCATCTGTTTGGAAAGATGCCAAAATTATTCCTCTCCCCAAGAAGTCCAATCCCGCTTCCTTTGGTGATTATCGCCCAATTTCAATTTTGCCTTTCCTCTCCAAAGTCCTTGAACGCCTTGTTCATAACCATATCAGTACTTTCCTTACCAAAAACGATCTCCTCAATCCTTTCCAATCTGGTTTTCGTCCTGGGCATAGTACAACCACCGCCCTGGTCCATATTACGGAGGACATTAGATCTGGCATGGAACGCGGAGATCTTACAGTGCTAGCACTACTGGATTTCAGTAACGCATTTAATGCCGTGGATTTTGACGTATTGCTTGGAATCTTACGCTCTCTTAACGTATCTCCAACAGTAATTGAGTGGTTTCACAGTTACCTGTCTGGCCGCCGGCAGTATATTTGTATTGATGACACTCGTTCTTCTTGGTGCAATACTACAGCAGGTGTGCCTCAGGGCGGCGTTTTATCTCCTCTACTTTTCGCAATTTTCATAAATTCAATCTCTAATCAACTTCTTTCCTCCTACCACCTTTATGCGGATGACCTTCAAATCTATTGCCAAGCTTCCAACGATAAATTATCAGAAGCAGTAGATGTAATAAATGCAGATCTGGCTAAAATAAGCAACTGGAGCCGTGCACACGGACTACAAGTCAATCCACTCAAGACACAGGTCATGGTAGTTGGTATTTCTAGGATGATATCTAGGGTTTCGTGGTCACAACTACCACAACTTAATTTCGATGGCAAAATAATTCCCTTAAGCGATAACGTCAAGAATCTTGGTCTTTTTTTTGACCGCTGCCTATCCTGGGATATCCAAATGAAGAACGTTAGTCGTAGATTGTACGCTTCCTTTGGATCTCTACGTAGGTTAATAAATTTTTTACCTATTACCACCAAAACTGCCCTCGCACAATCGCTCCTTCTTCCAATACTAGATTATGCAGATGTCAGCTATCTTGATCTCACTGAGGCCCAGCTTGATAAACTTGAGCGTCTCCAGAACGTCTGTATAAGATTCATATTTGGGCTCCGTAAATATGATCATGTTTCCGAATTTCGTACTAAGCTCAAGTGGCACCCTATACGCCTTCGCCGGAATGCTCATACTCTTACACTTCTCTACAACATTATTTTTAGTCCAACCGCTCCCTCTTATCTCAAAAATCGCTTTTCATTCCGACATGAGTCACATTCAAGATTACTGAGATCGTCAGAAAATCTCAAGTTAAAAATGCCAGCGCATTCTACTAATTTTCTTGACAAATCTTTTTCCATACAAAGTGTTCGATTGTGGAATGCACTGCCTTTAGTAGTCAGACGTGCACAAAGTTTGCAAGAATTCCAAAGACTTGTCAAGAATCACTATCTGTCACTACAAGACTCACAACACAATTAGGAACATAATATATTATATGTATTTATTATTTGTAAAATGTTGATATTTTCTTTTTATTTATTTCTTTATTGATTGTACCCATAGGTACTATTTGTAATATACCTGTACACCGACAACTGCCCCTCTCAATAACTCCATTCTCCGATCTTTACTTTGGTTGTCTCGAAGAGATCACATTTTGTGATAAGACCGCCCATTGTATACTTTTAAGGTTTTAATTGTTTATTATTTTGTTATTTCATTGGTGTACAATAAAGAGTTTATCTATCTATCTATCTATCTATCTATCTATCTATCTATCTACTTTTGATACAGTTGAATGTATTGATGATGCTATTGACCATTTTACTGAAACAATAAAAAATGCACGAAACAAATCGGTCCCCAAAATAGTACCTGGTAGTTTATTGAGACTGCCACGTCGGATTAGAAACCACATAAAGATTAAAAACAATTTACGCAGAGAAGCTTTGAAAGTACGTAATCTAAGTGAACGGCGAACACTTTACTCCCAAGTAAATCTACTACAATCCTCTATTAGATCCGAAATCAAAACCTTTAATGATACTATCTGGAACCAAAAACTAGCAAAAATTGACAATCCTACCTCCGATTTATGGCGCGTTGTTAAACGCCTCAATCAACAGCCATCATCAATACCTCCCCTGAAAATATCTGAAAATTTAACCACTACCTCTGTGTCAGAGCAATGCGAAACACTATCAAGTGCTTTCTTTTCCAACATGAAGCTTACTAAGCACTGGGTTACTGACTCAACCACAGAATCCGCGGTTGGAGAATCGATCAGGTTACTTGATGACTATCAAAACCAAGACCATCCCCTTCTTGTCAGACCCAAAGAAATCCATCGTCTCTTGCTTAAATTAAAATCTCGTAAAGCTCCAGGTTTCGACGGTATTAGTAATGGCCTGCTAAAGAACCTTCCCCAAAAGAGCATTGTATTTCTTACAAAAATTATTAATGGTTGCTTGTGCAATGGTTATTTTCCAAAGAAACTAAAACATGCCAAAGTCATAGCTATTAAGAAACCCGGCAAAGAGGAAACAGTCCCAAGCAACTATAGACCCATTAGTCTTCTACCGGCACTTGGCAAGCTGATAGAATCTGTCATATTGGCTCGTCTCTTAAAATTCACTGAAGGGAGTCTAATATCAGAACAATTTGGTTTTAGAAGATGCCATTCGACTACACAACAGCTTGCCAGAGTTACTGAACATATTGCTCACAATTTAAACCTTGGTAAATCTACTGGTATGATTTTACTCGACATAGAAAAGGCTTTTGACACAGTCTGGCACGAGGGACTGCTACACAAGTTAATCAAAAGCAAGGTGCCCCTTTGCCTGGTAAAAGTTGTCCAAAACTACCTACTTAATCGCTCCTTTTCTGTTTACATCGGTAATGAACACTCACAACCCAAAACTATTGATGCTGGCGTGCCCCAAGGGTCGATACTTGGACCGTTTCTTTTCATAATGTACCTAAATGACATACCTAAACAACCTTATACACAACTTGCAATCTATGCAGACGACACGGCAACATTTACCACCGACAAAGAAATCGACATTATAATCAGTCGCTTACAACTCGCTCTAGAGCTTCTAAGTAATTATTTTACAAAATGGAAATTAAAAATTAATTCTACAAAAACGGAAGCTATCATGTTTACCAGAAAACGAAACGTACCCTCCAGAACCATTGAAATCGATAACTATGCGATTCCCTGGGCCTCAGCAGTAAGGTACCTTGGAATTATACTTGATAAAAAATTAAATTGGATCAAAAACACCGAAAACATGGTTCGTAAAGCAACTAAGGCTCTAAATTCCCTAAAACCAATTATGAATCGGAAGTCGAATCTCAGCCCATCAACTAAGTTGCTTATTTATTCCACGTTGGTTAGACCCTGCCTAACATACGCTGCCCCCGTCTGGAGTAGTCTAACAGAAACCAAGTACAACAAGTTACAAACCGTTCAAAACAAGGCGATAAAAATCTCTTACAATACACCATTCTACACTAACCTTAAAAATCTGCATATACAAATTAAATACCCACTTCTTAAAAATTTTATCCTGAAACAATCTAGTAAATTTTATTTGTATAAACTTCCACAACACCGTAACATTCTTATTTCGAACATAGGGAAAACCAGATTAAATACAGTACCTTACTCTAATACGTACAATCGATATCGACTGCCACATCACTATTTCCTACGTGACGTATCATGACGATAGCTTGCTTAGCTACCTGTGCCGTTGCCTCGGCTGCTTGGTTATTTTGTGCAAATGTACCCGCCATTCAACGTAATTATTAACTTGTCAATTATTTTCCATTATATTAATAATTCATAATTATATCTATATTGTAAAACATACTAATTATTTTAACTTGTTAAAATATGATGTACTATTGTATTAATATTCTCGATTATAATACCATATAATGTGTGTCCCTACTAAGACAGCATTAATTTTGTTTAATGGATGATTTATAGGTAACATCATAATAATAAAATAAGAATTGTATAATATAAGTATGCTATGTTTGAAAAGGTGCCGTAGCCTAATCAAACGAAATTAACCATTGTCATATTTACATCTAGAATTAGATCATTTGTAAATATTTTGTTATGTACAATGTTATAAATAAAGACTTTTAAAAATCAATCAATAACCTTAATTAATTTTAGTGCTGAAAATGAGATTTGCACACTTTCAGCCTACGCAATACCGTTAAAGAATGCGAATAGCGCAAGACCGGCAATTGTGGATATCTTTGAGGGAGGCCTTAGTCCAGAAGTGGCCGTCTTTCGGCTGATATGATGATGATGATGCACGTGTGGCGCAGCGGCTAAGGTAGTCGCCTCGCTACTTCATGTCGCGGGTTCGAGTCCCGCGCCGGACAACTATTTTTGTGACTCATAAATAGTTGTTCAAAGTCTGGATGTAATTTGTGTCCGTCTATTATATGTGTGTAAAGTACCCTGCGACACAGGGATTAATTCGCTAATGCACGGGTGGTCTTTTTAAAACAAAAATACATATAAAATATAATATTTTATTATTGTTTACTCATGTAATAATGTCTTACTTCACCGAATTTTAACTAAGGAGCACGACCTGCGAAACTATTCTAAACCTATTCGAGAGCATAAGGGTTTTACCATTACACCCAGACTCAGGACCAACAGCCATGTTCATGCATAAATATCAGTCCTGGGTGGGAATTGAACCCACGACCTGCAGCGTGCAAAGCAAGCATTTGCCAACCACGCCACAGGCGTAAATAATAATATTACATAAATATCCGGGACATATCACACAGCGCCATCTAGCCCAAACTAATCAAAGCTTGTACTATAGATACTACCATACGATTATTTTTGGTTTTAGGGATCCGTAGCCAAATGGTATAAAACGGAACCCTTATAGATTCGTCATGTCTGTCTGTCTGTCCATCCGTATGTCACAGCCACTTTTTCCGAAACTATAAGAGCTGTACTGTTGAAACTTGGTAAGTGGATGTATTCGGTGAACCGCATTAAGATTTTTACACAAAAATAGAAAAAGAACAATAATTTTGTGTGGTCCCCATACATAGAACTGAAAGTCAAATTTTTTTTTATCGTACCCATACATGTGAGGTGTCTATGGATAGGTCTTTAAAAATGAATAGTTTGCGCGAGAGACACTTCCAAAGTAGTAAAATGAGTGTCCCCCTCCTGTAACTTCTAAAATAAGAGAGCGGTAAAACTAAAAAATATATATTTTGTACATTACCATGCAAACTAACAACGAAAATTGGTTTGAACCAGATCTAGCAATTAGTTTTTTTAGTACGTCATAAATCGTAAACCGCAATTGGCTTTCATTTAATCAACTGAAATACTTGCTGCTACGGAACGCTTCATGGGCGAGTCCGACTCGCACTTGGCCGGTTTTTGAATAGACAACGCCCCCACTATTCACACAATTAGAAGTCCAGTGCGGGAATCAAACCCGGAACAGGAAATGGCGAAGCGACAATCTTATGCGGATAAGATTGTCGCTTCGCATGGACCTGAAGTTACAATACACAGAAAACACCCAGACCAAGACAAATAGACTTATAGATTTCATTTTTCAAGACAGATAGATTTCATGAAATCAAATATTCGTTTTGTGCGAGTATAGAAGCGGTAACTATTGAATTAGAAGGCAGATTCTTGACAATAACTTGACGCGAGCTAGCTAAATATCATTTCTGTGATAAAATAAATTTTATAAATGTTTTCAATCAATCAATCAAATTATTTATTTGCCAGAATATGGTACAAAAGATTTTACATTATAAGATTCCGCATATCCTGCCACTAATGGCGTGCAAATACATTATTCAGTTTTTTTTTTATATAAAATAAATTGTTTAAAATGTCAAATAGATAATATAAATATGTCAATGATGTACAATAGAATATAATGATAAAAAATAGTAATAATAAAAATACGTCCATTTGTAACAAAAAAATGTCAAGTTTCTATTCTATCGTCAAAGAAGTTTCTGATATTATAATAACATTTATTTAATAGTAGCCGATATATATATTTTTTTAATAATAACATTGGTAAATTAATTAGATTATCAGGTAGTTTATTATAGATTCTTATGCACATACAATTGACATTTCGTTTAAATAGCTCTAGTTTAATTTGAGGTAGGCGTAGTCTATTTTTGTGTCTGGAGCGGCTGTTTGCATGGTCGCAGAACTTTTCAAACAAATGGGGGTGTTTTTTTACAAATATACAAATTTCATAAATATATAAACAAGGTAAAGGAAGTACATTGAGTTTTTTAAAAAGAGTTTTGCAGCTGTCTAGTGGAGAAACACCGCATATAGCTCGTATACATGCTTTTTGGGTTTTAAATACTCTTTCAAAATCTACGGAGTTGCCCCATATTATAATACCGTATCGTAGTATTGACGACACGTAAGCATGATAAGTAGTTGCCGCGTCCAGACTGACAGTCAATCGTATTCGTTTTAAAGCATATACAAAGCGGTCTAATTTACTGACATTTTTTTGTATATGTGATTTCCAACTACAGTACTTATCCACCGTTATACCCAAAAATACACATTCATCGGCAGGAGACAGATGGTAATCATTAAAGTGAATGTCTAGATTTACGCTATGTGATTTAAATGTTTTAAACTGTAGTATATTCGTCTTCGACAAATTTATCCTTAAATTGTTTTGCTTTAGCCAGGTGACGGCGTCGTTTAGAGCGCTATTTATTTCTGCTTCAAAGTTATTATTTTTAGTTGTTTTAATTATTAAGGTTGTGTCGTCAGCGAATAGAATACAGTTCTTTTTAATAGCATCACGAAGATCATTGATGTATACAAGAAAAAGCAACGGTGCTAATCTGCTCCCCTGAGGAGTGCCGGTATTGTTTTGTCTATATCTCGATCTAAATGTTTTTTGTTCAGTTTTGACCGTTTTAGTTATTTCTACACATTGTTCTCTATTTTCTATGAAACTCTTGATCCAATGGTTTGCATTGCCACGTATGCCATAGGATTCTAGCTTTGCTAAGAGAGTTTTATGACAGACAAAGTCAAATGCTTTTGACATGTCTAAGAATACGCAACCAAAGTTACATTTGCTATTTAATCTTTCAGTTATTTGTTTAATCAATGAGAAACACGCTAAAGTAGTGGAGCTATTTTTTCTAAAACCGAATTGTTCAGCCCTGAGGATATTACACGATGTCAAAAAGTTTTCTATTTTCGAGTACATGACCTTCTCAAAAATTTTAGATAAAATCGGGATTAAACTGATAGGACGATAGTTATTCATATCGGTTTTTTCACCTTTCTTAAAAAGAGGCTTTATGATTGATTTTTTTAATCGTTTGGGAAAGTGTCCGTTCAATAAAGATAAATTTACTACGTATGTTAAGGGTGCTGTGAGGCAGAATGCACATTTTTTTATTATTTTAGAGTTAAGGTCATCGTAACCTGTGGAGTTTGTGTTTTTTAGGGTGAGAATAATTTTGTAAATATGGTTATTGTCAACCGGCGTTAGAAATATACTTTTTGGATTTTGTGCAATCTTAAACACGTTTGAGTTGTTATTATTACGGGTATTGTTATTAGTTTGAGATATATAATAGTCATTGAATAGTTCGCATATAAGATTCGGGTCATTAGTTAGTTTACTATCAATTTTTATTGAGTCAATTTCAGAGCTTGAATTAATTTTAGTTATATTATGTTCTATTAAGTTCCATGCGGCTTTACATGTATTTTTTGAATTAGATATGTAATGTTGACTATTTATTTGTTAGGCTTTATAAATACACTTTCGCAGAATACTTGAGTAGCATTCATATACCTTTTTATTATATTTTTTATTGTGTTTAGATATATGATATTTAAGATATAACGTTATTTTCTTTATGCAACATCGTTTAATGCTTTTAGTAAAATACCTGTAAACACATAAAAAATAGATACTTGCTATTTTTTATGTGTTTACAGGTATTTTTAACCCTTATAATAGGAAAGCAGAGGTTGTAGAATAGAGTTAAAGTATCGTGTAAACAGTTGAATGCTTCCTCGGTAGTTTGACAGTCATATACCTCCGAGAAGGATATATTTGAAATATAATATTTGAATTTGTTTATATTTTCTTCACTAAGATCTCTTATACTTTTGAACCAGAAGCTTGAGTATTCTTTAGTCTTACTGACAATGTCAAGATTAACTTCGAGTGACTGAGCGGTTTCGTGGTCCGAAAGAGCTAGATAGTGGAGTGACGTCTTAGTATCAGGTAAGTTAGTCACTATTAGATCCAGACATGACTGTTTTCGCGTCGGTAGTTTTATGTGATTTATAAATTATTGTTTGATAATATCGATTCTAAGTCCTTGGCTTGTACAGATGTTTTTAGCATGTCTATGTTCCAGTCACCGCACAATATTATTTTCTTGTTTTTTCTTTTACAAAGTTTGTTGGCAAGGAGTTCTAAGTTACTAAGGAAAGTTTAGCGTTTGCCGTTGGGGTCCTGTATATACACGCTACTATAAGGTTAAATTTGGTTATTTCTATGGCGCAGTATTCAAACTGAAGAGGGATTGGTGATGTCAAATTGTTAACATTATTATATTTTAGGTTACTTCTTACTAGAATACACGAGCCTCCACGGCGTTGATTCTTTCTGGAGAAAGATGCTGCTAGATTGACGTTGTTGATTCTTACATTTGATTCGGTCCCCTGTTTGAGAAACGTTTCAGTTAAACATAATATGTCGACTTTACCAAAGTCTTTTTCAAGCTCTGTTAAAGCTACCTCAATCATTTCTTGTTTGTTCAGCACTCCAGCAATATTTTGGTGGATTAAAATAAAATTTTCTTGTTTAGTTACGAAATAAATTAGTATCTTTAGGTAATTCTGATTTGTCTATTTGTTTGAAGAAATTAGTATCTTTAGGTAATTCTGATTTGTCTATTTATTTGAAGAAATTTGTTATTTTAGTTTGAGTTTGTTTGATAGGTGGAATTGTATAGGGTGTCTGAGATTGGGTTGCTTGGTATTTGTTATTTTTATATTTGTGATGGCTGAGAAATTCTCTGTGATAGTATGGGTAATCGATTTCAGTGTTAATTCTTTGGGACAAATTCAGTAGGTATTTGTCATGGTTGCTCAATATACGAAAACGGTCAATATACTGATACTTGTATGAGCTATGTATTTTTAGGTATTTACAATTTTTATAATTGTGCACAATTAATTCTAGATTGTTGTTAATCATATTTTTGTTCAAATAAGGGTTATATAAGACATTTGTTAAAAGTACTGTATAGGAACGTAATTGATATAAAATATTACATATTTCAGTCATGAGTCTATAAGGTTGCTTGTCGTTAGAACCTACTACTAATACAATAATATCATGAGGAGTGAGACTTTGTAATAACTCATCATTACAGCTTTTTAGAATTTGTGAAGTTGTAGCGTTGGGCTTGATAATTGACGTTATGTTGAATTTGTCATTCCACTTATTTCGTCTGGTCGCTATTAAGGTATTTGAGAGACCACGGGCTTGTTGATCTCCAAGAATAATTATATTATGTCTATCTTCTGGGTCTGGTTTCTTTACGGGTTCATTGTACAAACGCTGCTGTTCGGTATTACTTTCTTCTTCCTTGTTCGGGGAGGTAATTGCGTTTTCAGAGATATCTTTGTGGTTAGTTGTGGAATTCTCGATTGTATTTATGTTTGTAGAGATGTCAACAAACTCCTGTGTTGATGTATCAATTTCTCCTTGTGATAATGAGTCGTTAAGTTTCCGAGAGCTTAATAACAAATTTTCAATGACTTGTGTAGTTATTTTAGATTTTTGTTTACGCTTTGAAATAGGAGTCTTCATGCTTTCTTCAAATTGTACTTTTTTGTAATTGCTAATAATATTATTGCATTTTTGCAATTGTTCTTTTAAGTTTTTTATTTCCAAACTGAGATTATCAATTTCGTTATTGGCTATTTGTAAGCTATCTTTAAGAGATTGGATTTCTACGTTTGTGTTTTCCATGGATATATTTGGCTCACTTCTGATGGTCATGTCATCTAATGTTGATGAATCCATGATTGATAGGTCCATCATTGAAGTAAATTGTTTACCCGCACATTTTCTAACTGTTACGTGATCATCCATATTTAGTGCGTTATTTGTATTATTAAATGTTTTTCATACAAGATGTACCTAAATATCTATGTTACTAGAAATAATATCTAATGTATACAACTATATTACTACAAACATGTTCTGACTATTTACAAGCGCTTTTTTAAAGTCTACGTGAATAAAAACCTTTTTTATTTTTATTTTATTCGCGAACTGAGTCACGGTGAACGTCCACAGATTTTTTTTGGTTGAAATAAAAGTCCTAGCAAACTATTCGGCCTGACTCGGAAAATTAACCCTACGAGCGAATCTTGTATCAAAAATTATACAACATTTTTTTATGCGACGGGCGAATCTTGTACAGCAGTTGTACATCTTTCCCGCGTTCTATTAATTCTCTCGTGGATGCTCGAGAACAAAATAAACAAGAAATTAAAAAATACGGTAGTAAACCTTATTATATAAACTCTATTAATTCTCTCGTGGATGCTCGAGAACAAAATAAACAAGAAATTAAAAAATACGGTAGTAAACCTTATTATATAAACTACAAGATTCACCTAACTTTTAGTACAGTTCTACGTATAGTTGTGGCTCAAAAAAATCACGAACATTGACGAACGTCTTCGTAGGCTAAAACGCGTTCAGACTCATTTTTGTTTGTGTGCCAGGATATTTAAAAATGGATTACCGTCGCAAAAAGTAAGTGTTATTATATGATATATACACCAAATTACTGGAAATTAGATGTAGATTCTGGATATAGTTTTTGTTTTAGTAAATATTTAAGTTATCATCATGAAAAAAGGGCAAAACTTTTAAAAACAAACCGCTTGTAGCTACAATGGTGGTGATTATTGCGTCGTAATTTATAAGAGTTTATGTTTTAGATATCAATACTATAATAAGTTTGTACAGTATTTATTTACGATTATATATCTGTATACAATATTGTGTATTTTGTTGTGGAAGCAACAATATCATGATTCTAAGTAGATACGGCGCGAAATTTCGCCGGCGATCTACCGAGCGACCGGCGAGGTACCGGCGAGGTACCGTCAACAGGAAAGGTGATAGAAATTATTCTATGAGACCGTGTTCTAAAAAAAAGTTTGTTTCTATAGCGTGATGTATGAATTTTTATGCAAATTGTTAATGTTATGTTTAGCAAATAAATTTAATTTATATTATAAATATTATAATGCGCAGATTTATAATTTAGTAGTGTACAAATGTTTTGTTTCACCTCGAAGTGATTATGAATCTTTGCAAAATGAAAAAATTCCAACCGTTAAAAAATCTTATTATTATTTTTCGATTTAGAATACGTCCACAGACTGACAGCGACCACTCTCGGTGCGCTACCCTCGAGTTTCGCTGAGCCCATCCAGTCTCTTCACGCCGGAACCTTACTTTGGGGGGGGGGGAGGTCTAGATTAATACATAACTATAAAAAAAAATACACTATTCTTAATTAATATTATACAATTACATAATATCCTGGGGTATTATTCTCACACGGCTATGTGATCCCAAATTAAGCAGAGCTTGTATTATGGAACTCAGATCACTGATGATATACTACATTTATATACTACTTTTTTTTTGTAAATACATACCTACTTATAAAGATAACGACACCCAGACACAGGACAAATAGGTATGTTCATGCACACAAATATCTGTCATGGGTGGGAATCGAACCCACGACCACCGGCGTGAAATGCAAGCATTTGCCAACCACCCCACCAGGCCCGCCCAATTAAAATTAATTAATATTTTTTTTAGTTTTGTATTCTTTATAAAGCGTGTTATTTAGTTTTTAAAATTTTATGACCAATAATAAGTCGAAGGATTTTTTTGCGAATTGTACCAAACTGCACGCTCGTAGACCTCACTCACTCTATCGCATATTGCCGTCTCGATTTGAAAGTAGTATTATCAAAATGGTGGACAGTACGGTTTGTTTTTGTTTGTTTTGAATGGATAAAATGTGTTTATAACGCTAATAAGTGATGAACTTAAAGTGAAATGTGTTGATATTCGTCTTAAGAATATGTGCTTTTAGTGGAATTGGTTATTTGTGTGGAAATATGTGATTATTGTGTAAAAATTAGTTCGCAAAAGTGCCAAAATTTAAAAAAAGATATGAATTGGTCGCTAATAACTCGTATGTATAATTTCTGGGTAAGTAGCTAGGCTAAGTAATTACTTAAGTGAATAGTTCATTAAATAAGGATTATTTTGATATATAACATGCCTCGGTAAATACTATATAAACGATATAATTACGTGTTTTCAAAAGAAGGTGGCCAGACTCAAAAAAGTCCGTTGCGTGTTTGATTTTATAGCGTAGGTAAATTGTTTTTATGGTTTTATTACAGTGTACAGACAAAACATTGTGTGCTTAAACTGATGTTCGGAATATGGACGATTGGTACATGTAGTTGTTTTATGTCAAAAAATGCGATAATGTAATAAAATGAGTATACCAATGTGAGCACCACATGAAAAAAAGTAAAAACGTCGCAAATAACTCGGATTTATGCTTTATAAGCATAACGGCTGACTAAGTTATTACTTGTATTCAGTAGCTCATCTAAGTAGCTTAATAATGATATATAACATATTTAGTATAATTATGATGAAACACCTAAAATATCACTTCTTGTCGATCAAGTCGACGGGCCAATTTAACTCGTAAACCCAACGAAACGCTCGGCGTATTTTCGATGTTTTGAGCGGGAAACACGCCACGGGTTAACCCGTGACCACATTATTTGCGACGAACACGTCGCACAACTAAACTAACGAAGCAGTCATTTATTGACCTACTTTTACATAACAAACCCTTCACTCACTCGCTTAATAACTCAAATAAGTAACTTTCTCATGATGCAATATCGAGTGCGTGGGACAGTCTGATGCAAATTGATACCATGCATTCAATTTTTGATTCTGGATATCATATCATCAGTCTGATATCATCCACATAGACTTCCCAAAAATGTTTTTATATACAACGTGTAACAGAAAGAGTGAACGTAACTTAAGGGGCATATACGGTCTCCTTAAGCCTACCTATACACAAAATCTCATACCGAAGTAGCTTAATAATGATATATAACATATTTAGTATAATTATGATGAAACACCTAAAATATCACTTCTTGTCGATCAAGTCGACGGGCCAATTTAACTCGTAAACCCAACGAAACGCTCGGCGTATTTTCGATGTTTTGAGCGGGAAACACGCCACGGGTTAACCCGTGACCACATTATTTGCGACGAACACGTCGCACAACTAAACTAACGAAGCAGTCATTTATTGACCTACTTTTACATAACAAACCCTTCACTCACTCGCTTAATAACTCAAATAAGTAACTTTCTCATGATGCAATATCGAGTGCGTGGGACAGTCTGATGCAAATTGATACCATGCATTCAATTTTTGATTCTGGATATCATATCATCAGTCTGATATCATCCACATAGGCTTCCCAAAAATGTTTTTATATACAACGTGTAACAGAAAGAGTGAACGTAACTTAAGGGGCATATACGGTCTCCTTAAGCCTACCTATACACAAAATCTCATACCGAAATACCATCATTTTAATCTTGATCGTAAAATAATATACCATTCAATATATCGACAAGTATTTTTATCGATATAACGAACATCCGTACTAACACAGCACAGCTGATTCTGATTTACGCTAGAAATTGTTTGACATACCTCTGTGTTTCTATGCACGCCTGGTAGTTTGATTCCGATTGCACTCACTACACATATTTTGTTTTATTTTCGAGTTATGTTTTTATTTATAGCACTGCTGAATAGCTATTGGATACTTTACATCGTATAAGTACGTGATACACAAACACATTACGAGAATCTTTTTATAGTTTAACTTCTAGTTGAAGTTGTTTTCAGTACTGATGGAAGAATTTCATTATTTCACGTTCACTAAAATCTGCACCGACACCGAAAGCTTGACTCTAAGACTTGCCAACTAACACGAGTCTCTCTCATGTACAACATATTCATAGAATCGTAAAGCTTTCATGTTTCTTAGTTATAAAAAGGCGTGGCCTCCATCGCGACACTGTACCCTTCACGACATAGGTTCCTCGTAATTAAAAGGCCTTAAATTCTGTGACCTATGAATCCTCATCATCACAAAGTGCACGTCTGAGGCTATTCTTTCATAGATGAATGCACGAAATGTTCAAAATTATTACGATCACTAAACGACATAGTTAAGGATTTCGCGGAACACTTTACTCATTACTAAACGACATTTTAGACGATTTAGTAACTAAACACGACCTAAATAGACAACAGTTTACGAACAACTGATGATTTTAATATTTTTATTAAATAAATGAAATTGCACAATATTTGATGAATTTGGCGGCTTTCATCGAACGCGGCCCCTTTGGCGGCGTCTTTGAGTCCGCTCAAAAGAGCCGCCTAGGTATCTACGACGCGCGCGGCTCGCTTCCATGAATATTAAAAGA
This sequence comes from Pseudoips prasinana, assembly GCA_951640165.1. Lineage (NCBI taxonomy): Eukaryota > Metazoa > Arthropoda > Insecta > Lepidoptera > Nolidae > Pseudoips > Pseudoips prasinana. The sequence goes on from OX621239.1 coordinate 17,733,931, forward strand.
TATTTAACCGTTTATTATTTACCTATACCTATCAACTCTTTGATTTTGCCGCCAACTTTGGATATAATCAGGACGGAATTTGAAATGTCCTCTACTGTTCATATGAGCCTAGTACATTATTCATATTTTTTTATTTGTATGTATTGTATGAATGATTAATATTTCGTAACAGGAAACCTTTAAAATTTAGAGTGTATCACTCTAAATTTTAAAGGTGGAATTGAAAGTGCCCCTGCACTTTCTATTCCATCACTCTCATGAAAGAGGTCAGGCACAGGAACGACGGCTTTACGTGCTCTCCGAGGCATGGGGGTGTAATATCGTCAACTCCCAGACTTCGGGCTGATACTGAGAAATTTCTTTTTACGGAAAAATCCCATAACATCTTTTTATCACTTTTTGGCCCGACCCGGGAATTGAACCCAGGACTTCATTATTCCCATAATCACTTTTTGTCCCGACCCGGGAATTGAACCCAGGACTTCATTATTCCCATAATCACTTTTTGGCCCGACCCGGGAATTGAACCCAGGACTTCATTATTCCCATAATCACTTTTGGGCCTGACCCGGGAATTGAACCCAGGACTTCATTATTCCCATAATCACTTTTTGGCCCGACCCGGGATTTGAACCCAGGACTTCATTATTCCCATAATCACTTTTTGGCCCGACCCGGGAATTGAACCCAGGACTTCATTATTCCCATAATCACTTTTTGGCCCGACCCGGGATTTGAACCCAGGACTTCATTATTCCCATAATCACTTTTTGGCCCGACCCGGGAATTGAACCCAGGACTTCATTATTCCCATAATCACTTTTTGGCCCGACCCGGGAATTGAACCCAGGACTTCATTATTCCCATAATCACTTTTTTGGCCCGACGCGGGAATTGAACCCAGGACTTCATTATTCCCATAATCACTTTTTGGCCCGACCCGGGATTTGAACCCAGGACTTTATTATCTGCAGTTGAACACGCTACCGCTAGACCAATGAGTTATACACGAACACATTCAAATGGCGCGGCGCGCGGTGGCGGCATCTTTGACTCTCTCAAAGGCGCCGCCACGCGCGGGGCCCGCTTTGATGAATATTAAAAAATATTTAACCATTTATTATTTACCTACATCAATCCTTTGTATTCGCCGCCGTATTAGAGTTCCTTGCGACAAAATCAGGACGGAATTCGAAATGTCCCCTAATGTTCATATGAGCCTAGTACATTATTCATATTTTTTCGTAATTTATCAGTAGTCGTACCGCGTGTGTTTATCTGGTTAGTTTGTATTAAAAATTAAGTACCTATTCGTTTCCGGCCAGATTAAATTCACATACTGAAAGAAAAATTTAATATTCTTACTATTTAACACACAAAAAAATATCTGCAGTTACATAAGTCAATTAAATTATTTATTTCTCCTAGATCCAACATCTTGCGGAATATCATTTTAAATTAAATTCAGTGATTTTTCCTAGTTATCAAATTTATATGAATTTAGAGCAAAAATTCAGTTAAACATTTGATTGAATCTTAAAATAAACACGTGTAATAAATTATGTGACTGTACAGAACCACACTTTTTATTTACAGTCTAAGTAGTAGGTACCCAAAGAGTTCTCGGTAAGGTTCATTACCCTTGCGGCTGAGTTTTGCTTAGTGTTGTTCATAACGTCGGTAATCTTACTTGTTGATTTAGGTTGTCGATATAAAAATAAATTACTAGTTGAATAAAAAAATGATTATTTCTGTTGGAAGTTTCGTCCATAGGTAGCCGTCCTGATACCCTATAACCCCCTTAAGTTACGTTCACACTTTCTGTTACACGTTGTATACGTTGCTATTTGGAGGGGTTTGTCGTTGTCACCGCGCTTGGCATGGGAGTTGGCGACCGCAGTTAGCTAGTACACAGGTGGCATTACTGCCCGACTACCTGGTGTATCCCCATTGACTTATATGTATTCTACATATAAGTCGGGTGTGCGGTGCGGTGGTACGGGGTGGCCCTATTATTATTACTATATATGGCTTTAACCACACGGCTCTGAACATCATCAACAATTAATTTTACATCGATCAATAATAATCGAAGTCATTACATATTGTTTTGTAACTACTCCGTCTGTGTGGAGTGTGCTTAGCTTGGCACCGACTTCAAACCTATCAATAGGTAGCACATACAAATTATAGTATTTCATTAATATTAAAGGTATTACGTTTGCATAAGAGATGTATTAAATTAAATCTTTATTAAGATATTTTTATATACTTTTTAGTTTTTGAAGTCGGTTTTTAAACGAAGTTTTTTTTATTTGTTACTTTTAGTGTCTAACTATGGGTAGGACTACGAAAGGTGCCGCGCGTCTCGAAACAATAGGTCCCAACAAACGAGAATGGAAAAAAGAAATATCCTCCGAAAAAATGTTATTCGAAACTCTTTTCACGTTCTTGTGAGACAGTGAATGATCGAAAAGACCGTTTGTAAAATAAGAAAAACTACATAAAATTACGATCACGCTAAGAAAACTTGCACAGTACGAGTCTAGACTCGCTAAGATTCATGAAAGTCTGAACAGGAAGCGCATACATAGGTTAGGCCGTATTTATGACCATCTAGCTAACGAGTCGGTGTGTTGAGGGCTTATAGACTAGGTCTTATTAATAAAATAATAATAATAATTTAATTCAGATAAAATTCTTAACAACTGAAACGTAAAATAAAACTACAAATACAATTTTTCTTAATTCGCTACAAAAGTTACAGGTGTGCCTGACTAGGTAATCCTGTATTTCAGGCAAAGAAGTGCTAGTATTAATATAATCTAAAAATAGTCACTTACTTTATATAATTATAATATACGCGACATTGTACGCCTTTGGAAGTGTCTCTCGCGCAAACTATACAGTTAAAAAAAAATAATATTATAAACCTCAATATCATTTTTGAAGACCTATCCATAGATACATGTATGGTTTGATGAAATATTTTTTTTAATTCGGTTCTAAGTATGGGTAACCCCCAAAATTGTTTTTCTATTTTTGTGTGAAAATCTTAATGCGGTTCACGGAAAAGGTACATCTGCTTACTAAGTTTCGCCAGTATAGTTCTTATAGTTTCGGAAAAAAAGGCTGTGACATACGGACGGACAGACAGACAGATATGACAAATCCATACGGTTTCCCTTTTTTGATTTTTGGCTACAGAACCCTAAAAATGGCAGCTATTTTGCATCAAACTAAAGAAGAATCACGTAAATCGGTTCCTAAATCTCCGCGTATTCGGTGTACCTACAAAATAAAAAATGCGCTTGTGCTAAAAGGTGCGCCTACATGCGCTTTCAAAAACGAGCTTATACGCGCGTATTAAACGCTAGTCGTCTGTAACTGTTCATGCCAAGAAACACTTGAACAGTCTAGCTAGATTGGCTAAGATTTAAAATCGTCTCTGCCAAAGACAGTTACATCGTCCACATAAACAAAAATTTTCATACAAAAATGTCCATAAAATGAAAACTACTGAGCCAAACTGTATAAAAATTTTATGGGACCAAATGGAAACTATTTCGCATTAAACTAAAAAAGAATCACGTAAATCGGATCATAAATCTCCGAGTAATCGGTGTACATATACAAAAAAAAAAACCGGTGAACTTGAGAACCTCCTCCTTTTGAAGTCGGTGTCTTGGACGTAGGTATTTTTTGAGTATCCTGTCTGCGCCTTTGTCTGAGCAGGCAATATTTTTGTATAAAGACATAAGTAAACTAGCCTTGTCATAGTATGTACTGTCTTATTTATGTAGTCAAATATTAAGTCCCGAAAAAAGAAGTAAAATATAGAATAAACTACTTCGTCTGAGGAGTTTAATAATACTAAACTTGACGACAGGGTAACGCGGAACAGTAGCAAAATAGAGCATTGCGTACATTTTGTTCTAAGTGCAGTTTGACTGGAACAGCACCACCTTACACAATGCATTCAGTATTATTATGCGAATGTTCTGGTATCCGTCAGAAGAGAAGTCTATTGACTCATGAAGAGATTAGACGACCAATCGTTTGTCGCAATGCACTGTAGTTTCAAATTACTATCGATCTTTTGTTGGTCACATCAACGTTATGTCGAGCTCCAGTGAATACATTTTACACCTCATTATTAATAGAAATTTCACTGTTCAATATTAATTAAATGATCCATTTTGTTTATTTACGACTCACTTTTCTTTACTTTACTGTTCAGTTTTTACTGACGATGTTGTTAATAAGTATATAATATACATTTTGTAACGTAATTGCATGTTGTTATTTAACTTACCATAACTATTATATACAACTGCTCATTGAGTTAAATAACTAGAGAAGCAAACCTCATTATAGCGAGTCGCAAAAAGTGTAACCACTAGTTAACAGTGACGACGTAGCTATGAAACCACTAGACATTTTAAAGTAAACATATATCTATCTTACTTACACCGGCCGCAATGACAATACAGTCGCTTAGATTAGACAAAGACAAAAGCAAAACATGCATCGGCCGGTTGGGGTTATTACCATATAAAAATTCCCCAAAAAAATATATTTTAAATCAAGTTTATTTATTGTAATAAAATATTTAAAGTAAGTATTTCTTATTAAATGAAGTAAGCATGACTAAATAATAAAATACAGGTTTTGTTTCAATATTTTTTATTATACCAAAACATGGAATGTTGGATTATAATTACAAATGAAGTTTCCAAAATAGAATATAACAAATTTAAAATCATTACAAAGAAAACAAAGAAAATGGAATAATTACATCAAACACTTGCTACACAATTTAGTTTGAGTTGTATTAAAGCAGTTTGTGGCTGTGGGAATTTTATAAGACGAATTTTGAGACCAATATTACCTATGTTCTGACAATATTTATTACCAAATTAAACCTTTACTTACAAGAAGCATTGGAATTTCTACGTTAGACAAATAAACACGGCCACAATCGCTTTTTGGTCCTAGTTTGTCTTGATCCCGGAAGTGCTTTGAACAAATAACAGATGATTTAATCGGTTGCCAATCAGTCTTGCTTTCTCAGCAATCGAATAACTTCCACCCACTTCTCACGGCGTGATGCATCTTATGCCATACTGCAATTAATATAAAATTGGTTATAAATAATACTAGCCAATTGATTACTACCCACTTAAATTAATTATTTTTATTTTATTAAAAAAACAGAGGTAACAACGTTACGTATTCTATAAATTACAAATTCCCCCAATATTATGGGAAAACTAACCAATGTTTTAGTGGTAACACTGAACCTTAAATACAATATTAAATGTTTTAATACAATTTTGGCGTCATTTACGTTAATATGAATACATAAACAATTAACTTACGTGTGGAAAGTAATTCCGCTTGATTTGTGATGTTTTTGCGACCTTGAATCGCATTCTTTGACTACAAATTTACCCATTTTTCTCTTGGTTCAACACGGTTGGCGTCTCACTAAGCACTGCACTGACATTAGCTGCACATAAGGCTGTGGCCTTATGTGGAGTGGTTACGCTTTGGCGCGGTTATTACTAATCAATGCAACTGCTGCTTTAAATCTGTGCCGAAAATAACCATTCATATATGCTTGATACCTAAGTACTCGATATATAGATGTCTAATATCTTAGTGTAATAATGTGAGCTATGTAAAAGTCTGGTCAACAGTGTTACGTATTGGGATTTGGAATTAAATGAAAGAAAATTCGGGAAGTTGGAAATGTGACACCTCCTCGGGGTATAAAATCCCCGCCAATAATCAGAATTTTAAACAGAAAGAAGAAACTTTCCTTATATATAAACTTTTAGATTAGTTTGAATCCTGCTCTTTGTTTGTTTTCTTATATGTAAACCTGTGCAATTGTATTGTACCATTGCATTTCTAGTCATTGTTGTGGTTGAGGAGTCATGAGGTCTCGAATTTGTTCCCAGGGTTGAGGTGAAAACAATATTATAGGATCCTTTTTGAGAAATAAAATTCTTAACAGCATTTTCCGAGATTGATCCTCTTTATTGCTCTTTAGGTGACCACTGTTGCAGAAAACTTCTCGAATGGCGACTATGAACCGGAAGATGAAGCGTGACCAGACTGCCCACATGATGAACTGATGATCGTGTGAGTGACACTGGAAGACAAGCGCAAGGCCGGCAAATGAGGACATCTTCCACGTAGATCTTTTTCCAACAGTTGACGTCTTTCATTGAAATTGTCATGGTGTTGATGATAACATGGTTCTACTTTAAGGCAAGGGCCTCCCTCTTATTTTATGGTGGTAAGTGTTAAAGGTACAAAACAATTATAAAATAAGGAATTTGTTTATTACTTTTATAGTAGGTACCACTAAATATGGAAGTCTGGGAGGTTCAGTACCAGTTTTCGGTACGCTGTTAAACTCATTCAGTGGGAAACAATAATAGAATATTCATCACGTACGTACGGTCAGGGTAAAGAGTTCACAACAACACATATCCCTGGATACAATAATTATTGTAAAATGTTTATTATTGCAACATAATTGAGAGGAACTAAGTTACAATAGACAAGCATTAAATTTTATTTATTTATTTAGTCAGCCTACAATTGTTTACACATTACATTTACAGATTCTTCATTAATAATAATACAATTTTAAGTGCAACAATTACTTAACACCACATGCATAAATTATAGGTAAATATGTAATAAATATTTTATGTGTGTATATACATACATAAAATGTAAAAATTTAAATAATGACATAGAAAATGAATAATTAAACAATTAACCTTATAAATAATATATTAGGATGTGGCATACTTGCAATAATTGGTGGTATATTGAGGATATAGCTCTAGTAGGTTCTTCTTTGACGTTAAATAATTTGATAATTGAATATGCGATACCATGACATATATTTTCGATATGAAGCAGTTTGAGAGCATGGAAAAATAAATTAGCATTTTGATCGATAAACGGATATCGTGCCTTAACTATAAAAAACACATAACCTTACAGTTTTTTGTTGATAACATTAACATGTAATGATGTAGTACATTATTTTATGTATCATCAATAGTTGTACAGCGTTGGTACGCTAAGTAATGTCTTCCTTCGGAAACTTTTAAATATAAATCGTAGACATGTTTAAATATTTTTGAAAGGAAAATATAGCCCATATCTGTAGTTTTAGAACGGAGGAAGTTAGAAACAAACATACAAAAAAATAATAATGCTGTACATATTTTTAAAGATGGTATTATCAATTACAATGAAGTATATTATATTTAATTTGTTGATTACTGACGTAATAGTTTACGTGATAATATATAACTATATTATCACGTAAAAAGATGTACTGTCCATGTATTTTGTCTAATTTCAATACAAATTAATTAACTAATTTGAAAGTTTGCTTAAAATTGCATTTTAATGATTAAATACAGGGAAATGTGTATCATGCTGTGGACCGAATCACACTAATATTATAAATGCGAAGGTTTGTGCGTGTGTGAGTGTGTATGTTTGTTACTTCTTCTCATCTAAACGGCTGGAGCGATTTTAATAAAATTTGGTATCGAGTTAGCTGACACCCTGGATTAACTATAATTTATAAAGATTAACGCGAGTAGAACCGCGGGTCACAGCTAGTAATTTATAAAGTTTAACGGGGGTAGAACCGCGGGGCACAGCTAGTAAACTATAATTTGATAAAATTATAGCTAAAGAATATTTCAATCGGCACCAGTTTCTAGGTTAGAGCAAGACTAGATAACTTTGTATAGGATCAAAACGCATTTTGTAAAAGGCTATAAATATTAAATATATTGGGACAACTAACACACTGCCATCTGATCCAAAACTAGGCAGAGCCTGTACGATGGCAACCAGGCAACTGCCCAAGCAGCAAAATTATCCTATAGTGCAGACGTTATAGGACTCCAGCACTTTTAATGTTCTCTTAAGGGTTCTAGTTTTTGCTGCATCGCTTATAATAGCAAGCATGGAGTTAGTTGGGCCTTATAGTATATCTCCTCCTATACATTAACTTATAATTACTTATAGGCCGAAATTAAAAGTCAAATATAAGCTTGGGTGACCTATAAAAGTATCGCGAGGGTGTAAACGCACTCAAGAGCAGATAAACTGGTAAGCTATGCTTATAACTACTAACAAGAAACATTATAGAACCACTATAAGTAAAGTACACCAATAAGAGTGATAAACAGAACTAAACACTCTGGATACTATTTGCATTTATTACTTGGTTTTATAAGGGTTTATAAATTTACTTTACAGAACAATTATCAGTAAAATGGAGCGGTTATATAGTGGTATATACCAATATCGTTATAATCTTAACACGCTTATAAAGGTTTAATATAATATACTTAGTATCCAAAACTATATCCGTGGTGTCCTGAACAAGAAAACATTGGTTTATAATGGTCTTGCAAATTCGGTTATAGTCTCAGTACGGATATTTTGATTTTGTTGAATCGTAGAAATATGAGAAGGTTCCGTACAAAATTGTTATTGTGAAAATTTAAGACAAAATGTTTATTTTAATGATTCTGCACGAAAAAACGTTTAATCGATAAAAGCAATTTTAAATGTACACTTGGAAGATTGTGTTAGTGAGGAACCTGTACAAGAAGATGAATGCGATATTGAAAACTATTCCAATTTTCAACTACATAGCGATCTTAGAAAATGGGCTGTAGAATACAATACGACATGCGGCATTCAATTTTTTATTAGAAATTTTGAATAAATGTATTTGTTTCAAATTCTTCAAGTTCTCTTAGATCTCTTATAACATGTCTACATCTACGTCTTAATGTACGAGTTTAATTCATTCTGAATCTCTCTTCGACACAGCACTCAGCACATGTTAGTTTGTATTTCATAAAGTGCATTTTGATTTGGTATGATGGTTATAATGTCTTCTTTGATTGACTTTACTTCATGTTGAAGTTGTGGAATTTGACCAACCTCGACAGGCTGTATTTGGTTATCCGTGTTGTAAAGAACGCAATTTTGAGCATTTAAACTGACATCTGACAGTGTTTCTTCTGCTTCTGTTATGACAAGTTGAGGGTTTTGCGCGACAAAAGAAGATACAGGTAAAATTGCTGAACCGGATTGAATAGTAGCCGAGTTTTGTTGTAAATGAAGTGATCTAGTGTAAGTATTTGAACGAGTATCTTCTCGAGAGACCGTTGGCATCTCACTAATTTGGTCTTGATCACGATTCTGTGAAATAATAAACCAAGTTAGCAAGGGAAAGCACAAAAATAGACGTAGAAAATATTTCAAACAATTTTTAAAGCTCGAAAATCCCTTTTAGTTATAAAGCTATCGACGTCCAGAAACATTACCATTTTCACACCTGACACCTAAACAAAAATATGAAAATAAGACATCGGTACCTAAAAACAACATAAAGTAACATTACAATATTTGCGGAACTCTAATTCCAAACAATATGGCCAAGCAATAGTTCTGATATTTACCATTTTTAAACAAAGTACGCCTATAACGGTTTGTTAATGTATTTGGGAAGACCAAGTTTGTCAAGATGGCGACTTTTCGTTGTATGTCTTACTGAAACCAACATTATTTTAAAATTCAACTTAATGAAAACGTGAATTTCGAGGGGCGCTTAAAAATTTTGACAAAAAACTTATTACACTTCACCGAAAATATACCTGCGCCATGCACATTCAAACACGGCTTCACTTATTGTTAACTAACACCCTACTCTTATTCTAGATAATATTTATTATAAAAATATAATAACTTACCTTTATCAATATTAATTAATCTTTACAAATGTGCATAGCAACATTCACCAATTCACATCACTTTGTATGAGCTTGTAAGATATTCACTGTGTACGTTATTGTCGTGTTTGGTTCCATTTAGCGCTCATAGTTAGCTTTGCGAGAGCAAATAGTTCTACGTGGTCTAACTATAAGATTACTATTGGCGTGATTGGTTCCATTAAGCGCTGATAGTTGGCTACGCGGGAGAAAATAGTTTTACATAGTCCAACTATATGGCCGTTATTGGTCAAAATGGTATTCACCAAGTCTACTATAGATATTTAATTAGCTAAAATACGCCTATAAATTGGGCCCTTTTCCGTGGTTATAATTGCTTACTATTCCGTTATAGTCCTATGAAATGGTGGTTCCAGGACAATTACTAGACCACATTTTGCTGCTTGGGTGATAAACATATATAATTTGAAATACATACATATAGTTAATAAATTACACCCAGACACAGAACAGATAATCGTATTCATCAAACAAAATTTTTTCCTGGGTGGCGATCGAACCCACGACCTCTGGCTTAGCAGTCAGGGTCACCTATAGACCTTAACAATTTTGGTCTAGTGGTGAGTGCACCACTACACCGAAATTATTGTGGTCTATGGTTTTGGGTAACGAGCTGTCGCCCTCATTTCAAAGCCCGGCTGTAATCTTCTGTATGCTAGTCTATTCTTCAAGTCTCGACATTAGTTTGTAACATTTACTTTTTATTTATTACTAGCTCTAGCACCTCTACCGGTTACTAAGATATAATACGACGTAAATACTGCTTATATTAGGTCTTTACCTATGAAATTGCCGTTCTGCAGTACTGGCCATATCAAATCAAAATAATTTTTGTTTGGCTAAGAATTCTAATTTCAAATTAATTTTATTTTAAAAACATGGATTCTTTTTTCCAAAAGTAGTCATTTCTTTATTGATTAGTGTTACATTTTCATCGCATTTCAATCTTTTTCGTCATCATGGATACGTTAAAAATTCGAGTAATTATGGAATATGAGTACCGTCGTGGCAGCAACGCGGCACAAGCGGCACGCAACATCAACGACGTTTACGGAGCTAACACTACAAACCAACGCACCACCTGTTATTGGTTTGCTCGCTTCCGTTCTGGAAATTACGACCTGAAAAATTAACCTCGCGGTCGTCCGAAGACTTTGGTCGACAATGACGAATTAAAGGCGGTTGTGGAAGCTGATGATACACAATCTACGGTTGAATTAGCAGCAGCTTTCGACGTTAGCGTCAAAACAATATTGGTCCATTTGCGTCAAATTGGCAAGGTAAAAAAGCTTGACAAATGGGTGCCCCACGAACTCAATGATCGCCAGCGCGAAGTACGCGTCGAGACGTGCCTTGCACTGCTCAACAGACACACAAATGAAGGAATTTTGAACCGCATTGTTACCTGCGATGAAAAATGGATTCTGTTTGATAACCGCAAGCGCTCAGCAAGTTGGTTGGATCCTGGTTCAGCACCTAAACAATGCCCTAAACGAAAAATTACCCCTAGAAAAGTGATGGTCACTGTTTGGTGGTCTAGCGCCGGTGTGATTCATCACAGCTTCTTACCAAACGGGGTGAGCATTACTGCAGATGTGTACTGTGAAGAACTGAGCACAATGATGGAGAAGCTGGCGCATCTCCAACCAGCATTGGTCAATCGCTCGTCTCCGCTGCTCCTGCACGACAACGCGCGACCTCATACTGCACAGCAGACGGTCTCCAAGTTGCAAGAACTGGGGTTGGAAGCTCTCCGTCATCCGCCCTACTCACCAGACCTTGCGCCTACAGACTACTACTTTTTCCAGAATTTGGATAACTTCTTGGCGGGAAAAAAATTCAATACCCGAGAGGCAGTACAAAATGCCTTTGAAGAATTTGTTGCCTCCCGTCCAGCTGATTTCTTTAAGAAGGGCATCAATAAACTGCCACTGCGATGGCAAAGATGCATTGATTGCATGGGTGATTACTTCGATTAATACAAATAAAAAAATTCATGAAAAAAATTCGTTTAAATTTTTTCATACAAAACGGCAATTTCATAGGTAAAGACCTATTATTTCTCAACCTGCCGAGCATAACTTTGTATTATGCAAAAAGCACCAACGAGATACCTTATTTTCACTTAAATCTAAGCTCCGGACGTGATTTCTCATTACAAAAATGTGTTTTTCATAGCCATTCGTAAAATTAGAACATTTAACTTTTTAGCATTGAGAAAACCAATGCAAAATTTTTAGTAAGAATAAGCTCGAATGCAACTGTCAATTTTATGATGTCCAAATCAAATCGTTTTTGGAAGTATTTAGTGCTTTATGAATATATTTCTTTTCGTTGAACCAAAGGCCGCTGGGGTAAAATGGTCCTTGAGTGGCAACCACGAAGCAGCAACCGCAACGTTGGTAGGCCCTCCACAAGGTACACCGACGATCTTACAAGGCTCGCAGGGAGCCGCTGGATGCTGGCACCAAAAACCCGGCCAACACTGGGGGTGGCTTTTCTTTAGCAGTGGACGTTTTTCGGCTGCCATGGTGATGGGGATAATGATATGTTTTTATATAAAAAAAGTTGAAGCCCTTGCAGATGATTGTTTTTCTTTGCATCATATCACCAGTTACGACCTCTACTCCTAGAACACTGCGTCTAAAAAAATAAGACACAGAACATTTAATGTTACTAGAAATAGTCTAAGAGTTGTCGCCATAGAAAGTTCATCATGTCAGCCCAATTACGTCCACTGCTGGACAAAAGCCAGAAGCAAAAAGTTTTATAACAATAATATCCTGGGATCTGATCCCAAACTAAGCAGAGCTTGTACTATATTCATTTGTATATACATAAGTACTAATAATAGATAATACTAATTAAATATAAGTAGATAATTACATCCAGACTCAGGACAGATATGCACACAAACCCGTCCTGGGTAGGGATCGACCCACGTCCCGCGGAGTGAAAAGAAACTATCGGTAGTGTGTATGTAGTACAAATTATGAAACAATTTATGATGAAACTGTTCAATAGATTACAAATCTATTGAACAGTTTAAATAATACCAATTGCGGCACATCAATTATGAATTATTTTTAACATTGTGTGTGTGTTTTTTTTTTATTTTTGATATAGCAGGGGAATGCTTAGCATGCCACCCGCAAAGTGTCTACGGGTGAGTAAGTCGGACTCACACCGACTAAACTTACCTGCCGTGGACTTCTCTTGGCGCCTGATGGGGGAGCCCTGGGAACGCGGGTATGCTGCTCCGGTATATAATAGTGTGGCTGAGGTATTCGAATTGAATTATAGAAAACCAAATAACATAATATCTGTACGACCTTGGGAGCTGGGCACTATATGCATGCTACAAGTCCATCCAGAAAAAAAACAAAGTAGGTACACACGGCCACATATCAAGCTATACATTTCCAATATAAGCTGACCTGTCATTGTATGGAAGTCCTATACAGCGCGAGATCAGCTTATACTGGAAATGTATAGCTTGATGTGTAGCCGTGTGTACGTAAGAATACCAACTTATTAATTTCTAATATACTGTGACACTGATCAGTTTGCGGGATGTTTTTCTGTGTCATTAAACTTTAATTTTACTTCGAAGAGAATGAGAGAAAACAGTTTTCAATTAAACTCTCGCAATGTTTTTTTTTAAGATGTTATAGTAATATTGAGACACATGATAGCATAACAATAGACCAACATGTATTGTCTATTGGCTCTCTAGTCTGTAAGTTTACGTAATCCATTACTGGAAGTTAATGATCATTTACCGCGGTTCTACGCTACAGATTTACATAGTAACAGCGAATTAACTTCATTTCATTTTCTTTAAGTGATTATATTTAATATTAACTTTAATATTTGAAAGATACAGCGGTGTAATTTCCCCTCTCATCGAACTAAACACCATCTTTGGTATGATATACCTACTTAAAATAATATAAACGGCCGTTTTTGTTACAAATACACGATTTAGCTAAACAGCTATATTTCAAGTGTTGACAATGTGTTATAAAATTACGTTATTGCCTTTTCTACAGTAATAATAGACCACATTTTGTATTTTTGATTCTATTTACGAGTTATGCCATTTGTTCGATTGGCGGCGCTAGTGGACTGTAAAAGGCCCCTTAACCATAAAATAATATTATAAAAATAAAATATTACAATATTTGTACAAAAATATTTATTTTTATATAAAGGTAAATATATTATAGAAAGGTACTATTATCAGCGTGTAACATAAGTTGTTTTTCTTTTTTAGTTAGAAATTCTACGTAAATCACAATAATGTAACCAACGTTACAAAAAATTGCCTCAGTGTCATTATTTGGTGTGCACTGCAAAAACTATTGATGAAACAAAATAATGTAGGTACTACATTATACAACATTGTTTACAGGTCTTAACGCGACTAACCTTTAGTGTTATTTGCATTAATTAAGTTGCATTAATCGCTCAAGCCCGTAACCACGATCAATGCAACTTAGTCAAAACGTCGAGAAAATAACAATCAAAAAGTACGGGACCAATTTGTAAAATTCGTTCACTATTTGAATTCTACATTATCACTGTGGGTTACATTATCACATTAGGCTATTTAAATTGCAAGAAAAAAATAAGGATCTCTACTAAAGCTACAATAATGTTACCCAAGGTGTAAAAAAATGCCTATAAAATATCTTTCATCGCATGTGCTGCGAAAACTATTGATGATAGAACTAAAAAATGTTGAACAATATTAAAGAAAATATAAATATTTACAAAAAATGTAGCAATAACATGTGTCTTACTATTATATTTATGTCACTATATCTACTTTTTAACATATTAAATAATTCCGACCAAAATCAGACCAAGTTATTTATACCTTTGCCTTAATCCTTACCTAAATAAATGATTTCTCAAGCAAAGCTGTTTAAATACCTGTAAATTACTTTTTAGTTTATTCAAATCGGACAATCCATTCGAAAAATATTACGAGTTTAATAAAATTTATATAAAATTAATTCGCCGCTACGCTGCCGCCGCCGTGATGCGCCAAAGCGCCGGGGTCGGAGTGCAGGAGAGGTGGTTATCCTGATATAAAAAAAAGAAACGCCATTTGTGTAAAGCGTTCATCCTTCCCAGTCAGAGTGTTTTTTACCTCAGGGTACTATTTCACCGTATACGAGGCCCAACATCGTTCCAGAACTTAAAAACCGTTAAGGAGTTACTAAAGAAACTTCCCAAGCCGCTTGCCGAGATAAAGGTTTGCTGGAAAATGATAACCAATTGGGCAATTAATTTGAGAGAAGCTTCAATGACTATATACTTACTAAATACATAATTATGTATGTATGTACTGTATTTACTGTCCGTTTATGCCAAAATGTTTAACAAATATCCACCCGTGCGAAGCCGGGACGGGCCGCGCCGCCGTGTTGTATAATTATGATACGCGAACGTTTAAAAGTGTGTAATGTACGAGTATGTACTACATGTTGATAATACTGTTTCTAGGAAATTAAATCTCTTTGATGGCCATCTATAGACCTACTTACGTTATAAATACATTTTTATTTTATGAAGTTTAATAAATATGTCATGTCATATTATTTATATTTAGTATTGTGTAGTTGACATTTATTTATATGTACGGGTTTTTAAGTGGTTTTTTTATTATTTTATTGTATGTAAAAGTGTGAAAATGCCTGGAATGATTTTATTACTTAATTGTAACATGGGTCTCATCTAGGGTCCCATCTCTCAAATATGGCAACCAGGACCGTGAAAACCCCGGATTTCGTAGCCCAGAAGCCGGACTAATCAATAGTCATAACCGTCCTGTGACTCAGTGCCAGCGGTTCGTCGGTTGTTCACACCTCAGCGACTGATTCACGCCGCTGCGCTGCGCCGTAGCGTCGCTCACCGTCGCCATTGTCATTAAATTTTTAAAACCGGACTACACGGACTATAAATAAAAACCCCGCCCGGCCGCTCCCCGGATTTCCTCTAAACTGGGACAAATCCAGAGAAATTCGGACGTATGGCAGCCCTAGTCTCGTCCCATGTTACATTTAAAATGATTTTTTTTATTATAACTGACACAGTTCAATAAAAGTCAACTACACAATACTAAATATAAATTAGATTCGATAGATACCAAAAGAATTTATGTGACAGCATTCTTTTGATATCTGTGAAACCTATTTAAAATAGGGTTGTCTTAAAATCATTGAGATCAAACATCGAATTTAAACAAGTTCATTTGAAAAATAATATCGTCCGGCAATACTTAGGCCAGATTTACAAATACAGAATCTGAAGATCAAGATCGAGAAGTAAAAATATTTTTTTAAGACAACGCCCGCACTATGTAATCTGTTCTCTGTGTCGCGGTGTAAATTATACCGCGACGACAACAAACATACATATATTAGACGGACACAAATTACATCCAGACTCAGAACAACTATTTATGGGTCGCACGAATAGTTCTCCGGCGCGGAACTCGAACCCGCGACAAGAAGCGGCGTGGTGACTGTCTTAGCCGCCGCGCCAGACGTGCAATTACTTTATTAGATTTTCGTACCCAGGCTTATCAAATGATATAACCTTGTAGTAGATACTAGCTGTGCCCCGCGGTATTACCCGCGTTAAACTTTATAAATTATCACAGCTCCTCCCCCGAAGGTGATGGCGTGATAATATGTAGCCTATATGTTGACCCGACCTCTTAGTAATATTCATGCAAAATTTGAAGTAAATCCATGCAGTACTTTTTGAGTTTAGCCCGGACATACATACAGACAAACAGACAAAAATTCTAAAAACTATATTTTTGGCATCGATATCGAATGTAGGTCACACCCCAAGTACCTATCCTTTTTAAAAAATATTCAATGTACAGTTTTGACTTTCCTACGATTTTATTATATGTATAGACTAGCTGTGCCCCGCGGTTATACCCGCGTTAAACTTTATAAATTATCACAGCTCCTCCCCCGTAGGTGATAGCGTGATAATATGTAGCCTATATGTTGACCCGACCTCTTAGTAATATTCATGCAAAATTTGAAGTAAATCCATTCACTACTTTTTGAGTTTAGCCCGGACATACATACAGACAAACAGATAAACAGACAAAAATTCTAAAAACTATATTTTTGGTTTCGGTATCGATTGTAGATCACGCCCCAAGTATCCTTTTTAAAAAATATTTAATGTACAGTTTTGACTTTCCTACGATTTTATTATATGTATAGATATTATTTGTCAATAGGTGGACTTACCTAGTAGTTGACATGATAGAAGACTAAAAAGCCGCGTTCCTATTTCGAAGCAAAGGGTTATTATAGAGTAAAATGGAGCTGTTAAAGTTTTAGTAGTCAGTCCAACAACGTTTCTCATAGCCTTGAATGCATTATGCAAAACCAACTACTAAAACTCGGCTGACTTTTTACTATTTAATCATACTGAGTGCTGGTGCGGTTGCAGGTAGATGGTAACGTACTGAATTCAATCAAATTAGTGCGAGAACTATGCAGAAAGAGAAAAAATATTACGTGAAGAATAAAAAACGAAAACAAATTATTTTGTGCCACACGACACTGAAAGCGGCCGCCCATATAAACGAAAAAGACCTAGAACCTAATTAACATTTTGTCCGTAATATATTATCGGAACCTATCTGAGAGGGTTTGCTCGCCAATTAAATTTATCCTTCTAAGAATCCCACACAAAAACAATTATAATGCCTTCATCTAGAATGCATATTTCCCTATTTGAACAGACTTTAAACCCTTTCATTTTTCTGTACTATAATAATACCAAATAATCAAATCAATTGATAGACCACTATAAATCGATTGTCGAAATACTCTAACATTCATAATATCGAAAGGTTAATAAATGGAACATTCAATCGAAGGTATGTTTTAGTGCTAAACAATTGATTTGTTTATCTTTGTTTGCATCATTGTATGGTCGCAGTTCTAACTTAACCTAACTTACTTTTCTTGTATCAAATGTTCGTATTACTAACCATTCCATATCACGGACGTTCGAGTATTTAGAGACTCAATATATATTGGTTGTTCTATTGATATTCAATTATTTGGCATAGTACCTACACCGCAGTAAAGGAAGTTTTCAATTTGACCATACGTTTATTTTGTATGATACGCAATTTGTCCATTGATTGTAAACTGTTCTTTTATTCGATGCATCGATCGATCGTCATAACAGTAGCTGCATTTTTATTGTCCGGTGACGCAGTGAAAGCCTCCTTTTTTGCTTTTTGGCATGCGTAGCAAATCCTGCTACCTTATGTAGCCGGATTTCCTACGCATGTCACCCGCAAAAAAGTGGTGGGTAGTGTGGGTGGACACACGCACCGACTAAACCTAACTTGCCTGGCACCTGAACGCGGGTCCATATGCTGCTCCGGTGCCCCCCTCCCACTTTTGCGCAATGTCTAACAGATGCTCCTTTTTTTTTTTTTTTTTTTTTTTGCGGGGTGGAAAATCCTGCATGGATGTCCTCCGCCTCGGGGGAGGCGGAGGGGTCTGTCAGACTCCTACTGACTAAAAACCACCCCGGTGTTCCATCTCACACCTGCGCCGGGGGTCGCGGGAACAAACGATACTTCCGCAACCCCCGGCTGGTGCTGGCCCACATATGCGGCCCTCCTCGCATTAGCGGGGGGAGTGAGGTGTTAAACTCCCCCCGCAACGTCTAAGAGGGGCGCGCGTGGAACACGTCGCGCCGCCGCCTCGGGTCCAGATGTGTAGTGGGCGACGGACGCCCCCGAGTCCGTCGCCCCTGGACCCATTTTAGGGGGGCCGAAAGAGGGCGTTATCCGCCCTCCGCCGACGCCCGGTGCGTCTGCTGCGGACGGGGTGGGAGGATGTGATCTCCCTCTCCCTTTCCGCAGCTTCCTTCTGCGAGACGACTGTCTCGCAGAAGGAAACCACCGCGTCCCAGGACTCCTCGCCGCCAACCATCGAATTCACGACGGCCGGCAGCGACAGGTCACTGCCTACTCCAGAAATGAGGGCACGGCGCTGCTCCTCCCAAGCGGCACACTCTGCCAGCGTGTGCAGCGCCGTGTCCTCCCGACAGTCGACGCAGTGGTGACACCGGGCGTCCGGCTCCCTGTTTATGCGACACAGGTACTTCCCGAAGCAGCCATGCCCCGACAGTACCTGCGTCACCCGAAACGACAGGGAGCCGTGCCTCCTCCCGAGCCAACGCTCGAGTACCGGCCGGACCGCCTCGATAGTGACGAGGCCGGCAGTTGGGCGCGAGAGCCTGTCCCGCCATTCCGCCACCAGGGCCTCGCGAAGCTGCGACCGACGCAGCCCCATGTGTGGCTGCATCGGCCGCTCGCCTTGCGCCAGCATCTCCTCGCGCCACCGGTACAGTGACGCGAGTACTTTCGCCTCGAGGTCCCAGGGCGGGGATCCGGCCAGTACACAGGCCGCCTCATAGGAGACCGTGCGATAACCCCTGATGACTCTGACGGCCATAGCTCTCTGCGGTCTCCGCAGAACGGCAATACTACCGGCCGTCAGGTCAGCCGCCCAGATCGGGGCCCCGTACAGGGCCATCGATCGCACGATCCCCATGTAGAGCCGCCTACAGGCTGCGCTAACAGATGCTCCTAAGCTAACTGTCAACGTCAGATTAAAAAAAATAGTACCTGCAGAGATGTTTGCGTTGAATTTTCGCGTCGCAATACCTACGTATATTATATTATCTTTTCTGTAGACTGTGAAAGTGGCATGTACGTCGTAAACCCAAACTAATGATGCATGTCGCTTACAAAGACAGTTCAATATTTTCACAAGACTTTCATAAATATAGCTCACGACAGCTTGATTGAATGTTACAAGTACTCTAAGTAGTGTTTAGAGAACACGACATGACATCCCAAGAGGACGCTAACACGCAATCTTCAACGCTTTTAGTTTGTGGAAAGAAACAACAGTTTGGGTTAATGGTATAAATCGCTACCTCGGGTTTGTGGAAAGAAACTACGTGGAGTAAAATTCTTCGGCTCTTTATATTTTGTATGAATTACTATGTTGCAAAACTAATATAATAATAATATCCTGGGACATTATTTACACACGGCCATCTGATCCTAAACTAAGCAGAGCTTGTACTATGGAATCCAAATAATTGATATACCTACTACTTTTCTTTTGTAAATACATACTTATATAGATAATTACACCCAGACTCAATACATACAGATATTTGTGTGCTCCGGCGTGAAAAGCAACCACGCCAACATGCCCGTCAAATATACAAATATGATGCACACACACACACACACGTAAAGTATATGTAGTAGAATTTACTTAATTGTTTTGTCTATGAAACTGATCAAACTGATTAATCGTCATCTTCATCAACATGCAAAATACACAATAAATTGCTTCCCATACAAGATTAACTTGATACAAGATGCCTTTTGTATGGGAGACCTAAAAATATTGTTCATGATTCACAAACTGGTTTTCTTTCATTTGTTCAGTCTCAAGCGTAAATAACCCTCCTTAATTGTTCGCTGCTTTGTGTCTAAAAATATTAAAAATATTATATTATTATTGTATAGGTTATGGTAGATTCATCACCATATCAGCCGAAAGACGCCCACTGCTGGACAAAGGCCTCCCCCAAAGATCTCCACAGTTTCCGGTTTTGCGCTATCTGCATGCGACTTCCAGCGACCCTCACAAGATCATCGGTCCATCTTGTAATGGTAGATTATTAAAACATATTTTATGAATATAATTGTGAAAGATGACGGAGTCAAATTTCGCTTCATTGATAAGTGTCTGAAATGAAATAAAACGGAGTCATTGTGGTGAGACTTACCCGTTTGTCCATCAGCAATATATTTCAGCAACATACGATTTGAAAAAAAGAAATTGCCGACGTATTTTATTTTCTTACAAAAGGAAAATTCCTAATTTAAAGTACGGCTACCAGGTCAAGCGTGTTTTACCTTCCTTCCTCTAATACTTGAGGAACACAGATCATGAGAAAACGTGGAAGGGCTATAATTGTTCATAAATGTTTTTCAGGCCAGGCATTGGCAATATTGGCAGTAGGTAATTAAGTAAATAATTCTCAGCAATATTAAACGTTTCGTAATTATATCTATTATTTTATTATATATCTTTGACATACTACACCCACAAACATAACATAAAAGTGAACACAATATACAAACACATTTTACTATTTCTTTAGACGAAATAAATGTAAAATAGGCTAATGGGTCGATGAAACTTGCAGATTTTCGATGGGTCGTTGATATCTGCTTTTATTTTTTAGCTTTTAAAGTAGGTATTTCTTTGCTTTATCAATGATGCGAGCGGACTTGTAAATATATTTAGATTATTAAGTAATGTTTACATATTCTATCATCTGATAACTAAAATTTCGACGGTAAACACAAAAGATTATAAAACCTGTATAGGTATTTCCCCGTCGATGATACACATCATTCACTACACAGTGAATGATTTAACTTAAATTTAGTCGGAAATAATGCATGTGCGATTCTTGTGGAGTAGGGGATTATTTATTATAAAATTACTTGGGTTATTCCCAACTAAATATATAATAAATATTACCTACCTCTGCTATCCCCTTATATACGTAGTATGTATATTAGTAGTAATTTGGGATTCAAATATTATTATCATCGATGAATGATTGTTTCACAAAATGCATTCAGGTCTTCTTACTTTCGACCGGTATGCTATTGTTTTCGTCATTGTGTGGAGTCAATAGTAAGATTTATTATAATAATGGAATTGAATGGAGTCAATAGTAAGATTTATCTTAATTAATCTTACTATTGACTAAAAAACGCGTCTTTATGATATTACTTCAAATGTGGGCTATGCCCAAGTAACGGGGCACAATGGGTCCGAGTTGGAATGATTCACAATATCATAATAATTTTTCATGCTAACTAGTTTTGTCCACCTGCCTGGAAAAAATGGCAGCTAGCGATAATAGAGGTCGTATCGTTTTGAACATAATTATAATAACTGTTTAGCTATTGTTTCGGAGCCACAGCAAACAGCTTGTACTTTACAGGATTGTGTCAATGATTCAACTGTATATTATTATAATATATTAGTATATTAGGGGGTAAGAGAGGTAGGGAATTAGTTACTATATATTGACTTGGGGGTTACCGGATAAGTTTATAATAAATAATCCCCTACTCCACAAGAATCGCACATGAGTTATTTCCGACTAAAGTTAGGTTAAATCATTCTCTACACGTCATCGACGGGGAAATACCTATACAGGTTTTATAGTCATTAGTGTTTACCGTCCAAATTTTGATTCTGAATAGTTACACCTACATCAGAATTAGCATGCAATAATTGACAGTAGTTTGTGCTTGTGTGTGATATAATAAAACAATTTAGGATTGAAATATTATTATCATAGACGAATGATTGTTTCACAAAATGCATTTGGGCCAAAACATTTTACCTTTGGCCGGTTTTCTATTGTTTTCGACATTGTGTGGAGTCAATAATAAGATTTATAATAATAAATCTTATTATTGACTCCACACAAGGTTTGTAATAACAAACCTTCATAACAGCTGTAAAAAGTCCCCTAAGCTGGACAAAACTCTCCCCCAAGAATCGTCTTAGGGGATATGCCATAATCGTTACGCTTGGCATAATGATGGTCATAGTACACAGAGACGCTGCTACCCGTCCTGTGGTAGATATTCCCTCGGATCGACGTCTATATCCCCACGGGATGAGATGGGGTAATGATATTCTGATATTCTTCGCCGTCACCACACAGTATATTACAAGCCTTACTTTTTTAGGGTTCCGTAGCCAAATGGCAAAAATCGGAACCCTTATAGATTCGTCATGTCTGTCTGTCTGTCCATCCGTATGTCACACCCACTTTTTTCCGAAACTATAAGAGCTGTACTGTTGAAACTTGGTAAGTAGATGAATTCGGTGAACCCCATTACTATATTTACACAAAAATAGAAAAAGAACAATAATTATGGGGGTCCCCATAAATAGAGCTGAAATTCAAATATTTTTTTTTCATCGTACCCATACATGTGGGGTGTCTATGATAGTCTTCAAAAATGATATTGAGGTTCCTAATATAATTTTTTACTGAACTGAATAGTTTGCGCGAGAGACACTTCCAAAGTGGTAAAATGAGTGCCCCCCCCCCCCCCTGTAACTTCTAAAATAAGAGAATGATAAAACTAAAAAAAAATATATGATGTACATTACCATGCAAACTAACAACGAAAATTGGTTTGAACGAGATCTAGCAAGTAGTTTGTTTTTTAATACGTCATAAATCGCAAACCGCAATTTGCTTTCATTTAATCAACTGAAATACTTGCTGCTACGGAATCCTTCATGGGTGAGTCCGACTCGCACTTGGCCGCACATTTTTAACATAATAATATGTATTCCGCTAACCATGACGTGGGATTTCGCGTATGCGATGCACCTAAGCACTTGTAATACACGGCCCGAACGTTTCAACGGTCGCTCTTTTCCGCAACATTCCATGCATTTGGCCAATAATTTACGTTACCAGAATGCTGTTTAAAAAAGCAGCATACAGTCACGTGGCAGTGCTTTTTTCTGACCATGAGACACATTAGCTCATAGGTTATATATTTAGTACGAAATATATTAAAATAGTTAGATTCAATATCTTTCTTTATATGAACCATTCTCTTTATGATATAGCTTTCACTATATCTTTTCTTTTTTTAATATGACGTTTACAGTTAGCATAGAAGGCTTTCACTGCTTCACCGGAAAATGCTGTTGCTATCGAATAAACGGTTCACCAGTTTTGAACCTTAAGGTTCCATCTAACCTTAAGACTTACTTACTTACTTATCGTATGGGCAGTGGTTACCCTGGTGTCAGAGTTGTTCAAGCCGCCCAGTAGGCCTCTGACATGGCTTAACGACTGTTGCCTAATGTACAACCGGGACCGACAGCTTAACGTACCCTCCGAAGCACGGAGACGCTCACAAATTAAACCATTTTGGCGGTCACCCATCTATGGACTGACCGCGAGCCTAGTTGCTTAACCTCACCAATCACTTACGGATCGGTGAGAGCATCTGGCTATGAGCGCCTCTATCTAACCTTAATAAGATTAGATCACAAAAGTGGTTATTTACTCGAGAATGCACTGTACTCAATAGAATTACAAACTATATCTTGTCGATGTTAAAGAAGGTATATTGAAAAGTATAATTAAGTCAGTTAGTCACAGCGTGCGAATGGCATTGTCTTCAATCCACCCCTTGACCTACTTGTATCGCTATTTTACTGTGACATCTCGATAAAGGGCTTGGCTCGTAGGTAGACCGGTATGTGGAAAGATACTTCATTACATTTTCGAGTTCATTTAGCACCGAATACGTTATTCGGACTAATTGTTCGGTGGTGAAGCAGTAGTGTGTCTAAGCGCAGATAATGAGGGTCTGGGTTCATATTCCAGGTTGGGCCAAGAAGTTTTATCGCGATTATTCTGAATCTACAAATAGTTAACTAATCAAACTATAACGGATCAATTTTCATAAGATATAGCAGAAACAAAAAACAATTTTATTTAAAGTATAACTCATCAACGTTCATATGATAAAGCCCAAACAAAAAACAATTGTATTTAAAGTATAACTCATCAACGTTCATAAAACATAGCATAAAGAAATAACTATTTCAAATTATAATTTTTCAACATTAATTAAAGATAATTAATTATGTCATAGTAGGTAATAAATGAGTCATCGAAAGAATATATTTAAAATACTCGATTTGTAAAAACATTATTAAATTGTAGTTATTGTTTTTTGATTTAAAATAATTATTAGCCATGGATATCAAATCTGAAAAGAAAATAAAAGAAAGAAAATGAATAATGGCCTCATTATACCATGTAAGTAGTAGCATTTTTGTCTTTTAGTCACCGTCAAAGTCCACTAAACTGCGTCACAGACATCACAGTCAAGTCCAAGTTCTAGTTCTACCTACCTACATCTCTAGAGGCTTCTTTGGAGTTGTCGAATCCACACCGAAAATCCCATTTCACGGCAATATTGCACTTTCCTCCACTTGTGTAACGTTGTCGAAGACGTCGTTTGTTTAAAAATCCACCATATTTACACATATAAACTCGAATTTACACTAGTTATTGAAAATGAAACAATACCTCGATGCGTCTTTTTACGCGTTGGCGCCAAAACTCGCAAATCATAAAAAGTGTTTACAAATCTAATTAAGATTTATAAATATTTTATTTTAGTTGTAATGATTTTTTCCTAGTATGCTTGAGCCCTCTGCTCGCCTCTATAGTCCGGTGAAGTAGTGAAAGCCTCCTAGGCTAACTATAGAGTGACATCATAAAAAATAAAAAAAATAGTGTTTTCATTATGTATACCAAAACATGTGCACCAAACACATGACACGTGATTTAGTATAAATACAGCCAACGGGCCACTATAAAGAGTTCAAGATCACCACCACTAGGAAAGATATGGATATGAATTATTATCTTCGGAGACGTCTCGCATCAACTGAACGTGTAACATTGACGTTCTCACCATTTATGCAAATGCTGCTCGGTATTTGTGTTTAGAGCAGTGTTTTGATATAAATTTTGTCGTTCACTCGGTTGTGGTGGACAACGAGTAGTGAGTCAAATAAACCGGTCAACGAGTGATAAACCAAGGGTACATCGTGAGAAAAATTTCACCTGGTTTCATAAAATATAAAGTACTAAAATACCTAGATAATAAAAAAACTGTAAGTTTTAGTACTTTAACCGTGAATTAGAACACAAACCCTGTTTTTTTTAAATGGCGCGCTTCCTAACCTTCCACTTTATTATTACATGGTGTTACTGGTGATGTACATATAAAACTTATTTATACATTAAATGTAGCGCTAATGCGGGCCTCAAATATATAATACTAATATCCTGGGACATTATTCAGACACGGCCATCTGATCCCAAAGAAACAAAGCTTGTAGGTACTATGGAAACCAGACACCTGATATACTACACATACTACTTTTCTTTTATAAATACATATAGATAATTACACCCAGACTCAGGACAAACAGACATGTTCATGCGCACAAATATCTAACCTAGGTACGAATCGATCCCACGACCTGCAGCGTGAAAGGCAGCATAGCAGGCATAAGTATCTACCGATTACGCCAACCAGCCCGTCAAATATTTATTATGAATATAATCAGGTAATTCTTATTAACCTCCTAATATGATTTGTTGCACGATAGGCAAAAACAAATCAAGTGTAAAAAAGTTGCAATAAATAGTATACAAAAATAAATTAGATGTTATTCCATGTAAAACAGTATTTTTTATGAATTTTACAATAATAACAAATTTTATTTATACCTATATATAATTATATGTATTTTTCATACCTATTAGGCATTTAAAAAAAACAGCTAATGCAAGCATTGGAGACTTTTTAAATATAAAAGGTGTATTGTTACAACATACTCTTTTATGGGGCAATGTATAAGATTCTATAACAAACTTCCCAATGATATTAGAGAATTGTCTACGAATAAGTTTAAAATAATTATTAAAGCCACATTGTGTAGCAGGGCATATTACAAAATATATATGTATAGTTGTGATAAAAGTGCTTGGGATTGAGTTTTTGTGAGTCAACACACATGATTGTAATTAATTTTAAGTATATTTTATTTTATAAAAGGATTCCTACTGAGTTTTCTAGCAAAGTTTCTCAGAAACTGCCACGTCATGCACTGCACGGTGAACGATTGAACATATATATATGAAATATGACGAACCCATATATGTGTAATTTTTTTACGGAATAAAGAATTTTTGACTTTGACTTTGTACCTCGACAGATTAAAGAGTATGTTAATAAACAATATAATAAATGGGCTGTATGAATTTTTGATCACCCGATCCATGCAGGTCCTCAAAGTTGGGCTATTTTTAAGAATAATGAAAATACATACCAGTAAGACGTCTGTCTTCGTGTGTAAAAGAGATCTACATAAAATAATCAAGAGCAGTTTTTGCGACCACCCGTTTTCCCGTTTTTTTTGTAGTATATGACACGAGACTCATTGAAACCTGTAAGTTTACAAATCTAAACACTATAATTATGTGTTTATTATACTGGCCTACTAAGCCAGCATTTTTTTGTAGGTAGGTATATTAACCCCAAAAATATTATCCCCAATAGTAGGGGGGCACCGGAGCAGCATACTCGCGCTCCCGGGCGAGACCCGTCCCCCATCAGGCGGCAAGAGAAGTCCACGGCAGGTTAGGTTTATTCGGTGCGAGTCCGACATACCCACCCGCAAACACTTTTTGCGTACATGCATAGGCATTACCCCTGCCTTAAACAAAAAAAATCTCCAATAGTAAAAATCAGCCAAAAAATGAAAAACAAAACTATGGAAAGTCACAAATATCATTAAAATTACAAGTATTTCACTTTAAGGTTATTTTTAGACTTTACGTCTTATTCTATAATAATAAATTAAACTTATTCAAAAGTAGTTTGATCTGTAATTTTAACATGGAAACACTGAGTAGTAATCTGTCATCCGTCCATCTGTCGGCATCTGTCAAAACATTGAAGAAACTAACCATAGAGTACATTTTATATACGGAAATAGAGGTCAATCTCGACCGCTCCGTAAGGAAATTCTAGTAATCATAGATTTATGAAAACGCCATCTGTATTTCCTGAGTGGCAACTTTATTCATAAGTCTATACCAATACATATTTACTACTCGTATTTATATTAGATTTTTACGCGGATTTTCTCAGGGTAAATACTTACAAAATAAAACAATTAAATAGTATGTAGTACTGTATATTTTTCTTTTAGAAGCTTTACTGGCATATTTTTTGGCCTTTATCTTTCATGCACTTAGGAACACAACAACGTTTAATGGACATTGTGATTTAAAACTAAAGCACTAAAACTAAAAGAGTCCACGTAGATACACCTAACGCAAATCGGAGGAGATAGAACTCAACTCAACGAATGAACGGAGCAAATAGTGTATAGTAGTCTTTGGCAAATAGTGAATTATTTACAATGTTATTTGTAAATAATAATACAAAATAATGCCGGTATGTTTGGTGTCGATGGTGACATGGACACTTGACATTGACAACGACCAATGTTGCCGC
This sequence comes from Pseudoips prasinana, assembly GCA_951640165.1. NCBI lineage: Eukaryota > Metazoa > Arthropoda > Insecta > Lepidoptera > Nolidae > Pseudoips > Pseudoips prasinana. Next base: position 17,762,056 of record OX621239.1, read on the forward strand.
AGATATGTATAGAAAGAAGAAACAACCCATATTAAATTTATAGTTTACGCATTTTTTATGTCATATCCACCATTAATATATTACCCAGTACATTAAATAAGTGTAATATAATATATTAATTGGTTGTAAGGTATTATATCAATAAAATATAATTAATCCCATGATTAGAATAAATCTATCAAATGGAAACGGTACGAAAATAATGGCAACATCAAATTTACAATTGTCAGCTTATTATACACACTAAAACAAATGATATCTGTACTATTAGTATCTTGAGAAGTTTAACTGATTTTTAGATTTATATGGTTTATACCAACAGTAGCGACATCTTTTATTCCTAACTGGAGATACTACATTAGGTACATACATTTTTGTACGACTAAATTAAATATGGTAGGCATGTTTAGATTGTCAGTATAAAACCAGACCTATAATATTTGGTTTCTTTATTTTTACTAGATTCCATGAAAATAATCACTAAGATTGTACCCCCTGAAACTAACTGCGTAATGAAATTTCGGTAAAACTTCTATAAAACTGAAACTGTCGTCTGAAAATACATGGTGGACTGTTTTCAATAAGTAATTATGAGTTCAACAGTAGCAAATCGTCCTCGGGACTGTTTTGCGTGCAGAGCCGTTGGAGCTGCTGGGTTAGTAGGCATTGGAGGTTATCTGGCTAACGTCGCCTGTAAAAACAAAACTTTGCCGGGAAAATATCTTCTGTCAACACTTTCGTTTGGTAGGTACATATGTATTTCATAAATAGAAAAGGATTTTGGTATTTTTTATGATAGTTGTTTATTTTTTTTTGTTACATCACAGAGCATTGAAGATAAACCCTTCTTTAACTTTTTGAATAAATGCAGTGATTATGGTATACATTGTTCCATTTATTTTGCAATACAACTATGATTTTTACATTAACATAACATTATCCTATACCTATAGCTATTTATCTAGGTGAATAAGGATTTAGATGTGTATGGAAACAAGTTGTATTGACCTATGTTTTTCGTTATGTATTTTCAAAATGATGAGTTTTGGTTTCTCAATAGGATAAAAAGTTTATAAGTGAAGAAGCAACTGAGATCTACAATGCAATCTTCTAATAACAATGATGGCTTATGATGTGAGCCATCATTGTTATTTTAAACTGAACAAATAGTCATCTATAATAATGAGCTTGAGTGCTTAAGTTTCTAGTTCAAATATTTTCTTTTGAAAGACAATGTAAAACTAGGTAAAGGAGTCTCTGTGCCAAGGGGTATTTTACAAACATTTAATTGATGGGTACAAAGCGAACCAGTTTCAGAACAACTAATTATGGGTCACACAAATAGTTGTTCTGTGCGGGAATCAAATGTCTCCACATGTGCAGACGAAAATTAAGCAGTGTAGGATAAATAATATCTTGGGATATTATTCACACACAGCCATATTATCCCAAACTAAGCAGAGCTTATAGTATGTAAACCAGATAACTGATATACCACATATAGATTTTCTTTTGTAAATACATACTTAATAAGTATCAACATTTAGGCCTATAATGTTCTCAATGAATACGCTGTATAGCTCGTGTGATGTCCTGAATATACGTCAACTATTTATATTTCATACCATCCTTCTGCAACACAAAAATACTCCATACAAAAAAATAACAAAATGTCGAAAAGACATAATTTGTCTTATTCCGAAACCGAATACATCTTTCATTAAGTGTTTCTCCTATTACTTGGGCCCACACCTATATAATAAAATTAACTTAGCATACCCAATATACGGTTCCTCTCACTTTACTTGTAAATATTTAATCAAATCATTTCTCCGACAAAAATCCTACGACGAAACGGAAGAATTCCTACTGTAATTACTTTCAATTAGTAAATACATGTGTTACATATTATACATAAATTCAATCTGCCCACATTCATTTCTTAATATGATTATTATCACTCGCTTTATATATTTATAATATTTATCTAGCAGTACAATATAACACACACACACACACAGCCATTTAAACACACACGGACACACCATTTTAATGCATGTTATTTGTAATTTAATTTAGTATCTAAGTAACTGTAAACTAATATCTAATACACATCTGAACTATTATTGTTAATGTTCATACCAAAGGGAAGCGGACTGTTGTTCCTTACTACAGGTTAGTAATTAACCTATCAATGATAACAGAACTACCCCCTCAAGATTGTATAAAAAATAGATGTAAGAACTGCCATGTGAAACTATTAGTTGTAACAACAATCACTTTTATGCAAATAAAGATATTATTATTATACTTATATAGATAAATACACCCAAACTCAGGATAAACAGACATGCTCATGCACACAGATATCTATGGATCATTAAATTAGATACAATTGCATCTTTACACAAAATAAAGTTGCTGTAAACAGTAGGGCCAACCACAGTAGAGAAACAAAGTTTTCTGTAACAATTTATTGAATGAAAAAATAATCATAATTATCATCTCTCTATTGTAATTCTCAATCAATGAATTCTCAAACTTAAATTACTAAATATTAATTAATGTTTATTTTTTTGCAGGTTTTGTTTGTCTTGGAGTAGCAAGGTATAAACAAACATTCCCCTTCAACAAGAATGTAGAATTTACAAAACAGTAAAGTTTGTCAATATTCTTAAGTATTTAGTTACTAGATAAATATGAAAAGTGTAAAAAATGTTGCTATGTAAATTGTTTAAATAGGTAATTTAAAGTATATTTATTTTATGTTTAATAATTGTTATGTACAAATATACTTGATATTTTTAACTTATTATGACCTTGTTGAAAATTTGATATGATCCTATTCCCGACAAGATGGCATAATTTGTTAGATTTTTTTTAAGAATCTTTGCCAACCTGCATTAGATTCATTCACTTATCTAGGCAGAATGCTTTGCTATGTATGCTAGGCTTTTGACTACTAGGCTAAGAATTTCGACGCAGTTCTATGAAAGTGCCATCTATCGATCGTCAGTAATATTACTAATAAACGGCCGTTCAGGTTAGTATACTTTAAGCAACAAAGATGGCGTAGTATAGACTACTTTTAATTTTCAAAGACGTTTTATTTTTGTTATATGTGTACCTAATAAACGTATAATTATGCTGAATAATGATTTACATTGATGACACATCTCTGAAATAATATTGGGGTGATTATAATGTGTAACTACCTCAGTAGCACCAGTTTTTTAATACGTGAACGGTAAGCCTTGGAGTCATTCCGGTGAAAAAAGGTTTGGTTACTGACCTGTAGAGTAGATGCAAAAATGTTTGAAATGTTGGTATTATGGAACAAACATTCCTTAAAAAGTGTTTGCGAGAAGGGCATTTTATCGACACGATAGTAAACTTAGGGTCATCGAGGGGAAGGAGGTAGCGGCGCGGACTTCCTTTGTAAGTATGATATGTCGAATTGATTGGTGCTCATATTAGAGCTTAGGTAAAGTACGTTAGTACTATATGTATGTGCGCAAACATATAATATATATGGTAATGTATTATATGTATATACATACTATATGTGTGCGACCGAGTCAGACTATTAACTTAGAGGTCGTGGGTTCGATTCCGATCCATGGCTGAAATTGGCTAGGAGAACATTATTATTATTTTCATTACTTCAGGTACCAAAATCGGCCACTTTAATTAAAATGTAAACAAAAGAAAATTTCATACGATTTCAAACCTTTAATAAGTTTCTATTTTATATTGGTATAAAACAACCTACTTGTTAGCAAATTGTAGCCTGTTTTCTATCTTTTTAATATAATACCTAGTTTAAAAAATCTAAAACATAAGTCATTGAAATCTATTGTAAGTAGGTACAGACGCCAGCACATCAAGCTACCCCAATGTGTCACATTAGCCCAATTGAAAGTGAACCGTTCAAAATCTATAAAAGAAATTTGACAGATTGGAGTAACTGGATGTACCTACAACTTTTCTAATGTTTATATTTTTATTGAATGTTGACGATTTTCGTAGGAATTGATAAATGTGTTTTATACACATTCAGCCTATCCTATATAGTTTCCACTATCCAACCGCAGAACATTTTCGTATTATGGACATTATAATACGAAAATGTTCTGCGGTTTTATTGTGGAAACATAGTAAAATAACTATATCTACCAGGAACCCGCCTTTGGGCTGCAATTCTGATATTGCCTACGACTGTTTTTTGCCTTAGGTTTTTAATGATTAGGTAGAAAATTTTTCTCCATATAAGTGCATTCAAGTTAATGATCCATTTCAATATGTGAATGAAGAAAATATGTAAGTAAGTAGGTCCATATTGTCCTTTTGTCTGAAACATCTCTTATGTGTCAAAATGACTTCTACATGAAAATTGGTAATAAATATAAGAATATGAACTAAAGCAAAAGATATAGGCAATTTTCATTAAATTTTCACATACTTTCCTACATTTTACTTTGCTATGGACTTTTTAATGTTATATTTGAAATTGTATTAGTAATATAATATAATTTTGAATATTAACTTATTCTACGAAATTATTAAATAAATTTCTACTGAAACGAAACATTCTCACAAGAACTGCAATTCAATAGAACAGACGCTAGCAGCTGCACAACAATCTACCCCAAGCTATATATTACGCACTCTTAGGTTATGCACATTAAAACTCCGAGATATTTTCTACACACAATATTTAATCGAACAGAGTAACGTTCTCATCTACCGTCGTACAAAGTCTCTAGTATAATATAGTAGTCTATGGTACAAAGAATGCCTCTTTTGTAATTCTCCTACCCTATTTTTATTTTTATCAGTGACAACCATTTGAAAGTCTAATATCGATTATTAATAGTTTTAGTAAAATTATTATAGTAATTAATAAAATGATAATCACTAATCAAATAAATAATCACAGTGTAAAAATATTATTATAACATAGCAGCTACGTCATAACAGTTGCGCGGCTATTGATTACTTGATAACATATACCTTATGCTTTTGTGATAAAGTTGAAAAACTATATAAGACATTTGGCAGATTGGGGGAGCTGGATGTGCTGGGGTCTGTACAGACGCCAGCACATCAAGCTACCCCAATCTGTCAAATTTCTTTTACTGATATTCAACTTTATAACATGAGCATAAGGTTCACTTTCAATTGGGGAAATTTGACCGATTGAGGTAGCTTGATGTGCTGGCGTCTGTACATAAGTGACTTTGACAAAAATAAAGTACTTACAGCGCATATAAAAGAAACCAATTTCTACAAATTAAGCACCAAGCTAGAATTACCTACTCTCCTTTACATCCCAAAAAGTAACTTTAAATAATATACAAAAATCTATAAATATCATCTAACTTGGTGAATTTACAACGACTATGCAAATAGTTCCTGTTTAGGATTCTGTCGTCGACCGACCCTGATAAATAAAGACTGAAGCTATCAGTCAATATTAGCCGAGGATGTTCAATCTTTGGCGTTAATTTGTTTTCCCTGGAAGTGTTTGCATGGAAGAAAATTGAGAGCGCCTGATATTTGACACAAATTGCTCAGGTCCGAAGAAGACTAAGGGAAAGAAATTAAAATTGTAGCCACGCTTATATTCATCTCAAGCAGCAGATTAACTAATCAGATTTACGAAGCGGCCCGTGAAGTTCTTAATCACGACTTCAATATTAATAATATGCTGGGACATTATGCACACACGGCCATCTGATCCGAAACTAAGCAGAGCTTGCACTATGGGAACCAGATAACTGATAAATTACAGTTAGTAAGTAATCATTTATTTGCAAATATATTATTTTATTATATAAATATATTATATTGCGTTAAATTACATTTACTAGATACTTTTCTTTTGTAAATACTTATATTGATAACTAGCTGGTGCCCGCGACTTTGTCCGCGATAATTTTGAATGATGACCAATGAAACTACTTACTTCTAGCTTAATCTAAAAAATATAACTTTTAAAACAAATAAGCAATATAAATTGAATAAAACCTAACCTATAAATAACCTTATTAAGAAATAAATGAAAGAATACTTTGCTACTGTTATTTACAAAAAGGACCCGATATCATCAAGCAAAAATCAAAGAATACATATCAATTGTCCTTAAGTATAGTCAGTAAGTTAAATAAAGTAAAATAATAATCAACGATGCATTAATCACAAAGGTAACTCCCATTAGATTAGGTTGCGACATTTTGTGAACGAAACCATAGCGCGATCTAAAACGATGATTACGCCATCTACTAACAAGAATATAAACTTGTAAAGCGGTAAAATTAAGATGTGTGCACTGTGCATATATTTTGGGTGAGATTTAGGCGATCATCTATCGATTCAGTTTGGGACTACCTTTTATTTCAAGCATTTATTTTAACTGATATGCCAATTAAGTTCCGCGATCTGAAACGACATTAACGCCATCTAGTTACAAAATTGTGAACTTGTAGATCAGTAAAATTAAGATGATGTTTTTTGGGTGCGATCATCTCGACACCAACAATTTATACTACGATAACTCGAATTTTAGATAAATTCGTTTTTTATCCCAATTTGATTAAAATGTCGTTTTTTAAATTTGTTATAAAATTTACCAAAAAAAATGTGAGCCGTCACGGGACGCCTGGCAGATGTGAAACATCGACATTATTTTGTAAAAGTAATATGCAGAAAAGAACATATTGTGATAGGAACTAAATATGTCATAATGATATAAAAAAAACTTCGTTTAAAAAAACCGACTTCAAAAACTAAAAAGAATAAAAAAATATCTTAATAAAGATTTAATTTAATACATCACTTATAATATAATATTAATGAAATAATATAATTTGTATGTGCTACCTATTGATAGGTTTGAAGTCGGTGCCAAGCCAAATGTAACAGTAGGTACCACACTTCCTTTCAGCGGGATAGCTTCCTTTTTCTACACAAACAACCCAAGCGTGCAGACGTCGTTGACGGTCGTCATATATTTTTATGATACAGTTTCATATTAATTCATATTGTTCTTTAAGTTTATTTACTTAGGTTAATCTTTAGTGTAGGAGTTTCATCACAAAGTATGAAAGCTGTATGTAATATTAACTTTTATTTTGCTTAGGGCTTGGCACCGACTTCAAACCTATCAATAGGTAGCACATACAAATTATATTATTTCATTAATATTATATTATAAGTGATGTATTAAATTAAATCTTTATTAAGATATTTTTTTATTCTTTTTAGTTTTTGAAGTCGGTTTTTTTAAACGAAGTTTTTTTTATTTGTTACTTTTTAGTGTCTAGCTATGGTTAGGACTTCGAAAGGTGCCGCGCGCCTCAAAACTATAGATCCCAACAAACGAGAACGGAAAAAAGAAACATCTTCCGAAAAAATGTTGTTCGAAACTCTTTTTCACGTTCTTGTGGGACAGTGAATGATCTAAAAGACCGTTTGTAAAGTAAGAAAAACTACATAAAATTACGTTCACTCTAAGAAAACTTGCACAGTACGAGTTTAGACTAGCTAAGATTTATGAAAGTCTGAACAGCAAGCGCATAGGTTAGGCCGTATTTATGACCATCTAGCTAACGAGTCTGTGTGCAGAGGGCTTATACACTAGATCTTATTATGAATCGAATGATCTTATGATCCAATAGCCATCTAGTCTGCTGAACAGAGGGTATGAGTCTATGAAAACTATGTCTTATTAATGATCGATTAGCCAACGAGTCTACTGAGCAGAGGGCTGATAGCCTAGGTCTTATTTATCATTGATTAGATAATGAGTCGGACTCGCCCGTGAAAGGCGGAATGTTTCTTTCCGTAGCAGCAAGTATTTGAGTTGATAGAATGGAAGTCAAATTGCGGTTTACGATTTATGACGCATTAAAAAAACTACTTACTAGATCTCTTTCAAACCAATTTTCGGTGGAAGTTTGCATGGTAATGTACATCATCTATTTGTTTTAGTTTTATGATTCTCTTATGTTAGAAGTTACAGGGGGGGTGGCATTTTAAGCCTTTGGAAGTGTCTCTTGCGCAAACTATCCAGTTAAGAAAAAATTATATTATAAACCTCAATATCATTTTCGAAGTCCTATCCATAGATACCCCACATGTATAGTTTAGTGAAGTGAAGTGTTTTTTTTAATTCCGTTCTAAGTAAGTATAGGGAACCCCCAAATTTTATTGTTTGTTTTTCTATTTTTGTGTGAAAATCTTAATGCGGTTCACGGAATACATCTGCTGACCAAGATTCGACAGTATAGTTCTTATAGTTTCGGAAAAAAGTAGCTGCGACATACGGACGGGCAGACATACAGACATGACAAATCAAGAAGAACCTTTGTGAAAGACATTTGGCTACAGAACCCTAAAAATGGCATCTATTCCGCATCAAACTAAAAAAAACCACGTAAATCGGTTCATAAATCTAAGCGTAATCGGTGTACGTACATAAAAAAATACACTGGTGCTAAAAGTGCGCCTACATGCGCTTCCAAAAAAAAAGCTTATACGTGCGTATTAAACGCTAGTCGTCTGAATTTGTTGTTTATGTTTATGCCACGACACACTTGAACAGGATGAGTCTAGCTTGACTAGCTAAGATTTACAAACGTATGTGCATCATCGATATCGTCCACTTAAACAAAAAATTTCATACAAAAATGTCCATAAAATGAAAACTACTGGGCCAATCTATATAAAATTTTTATGGGACCAAATGGCAACTATTCCGCATCAAACTAAAAAAGAATCACGTAATTCGGATTCTAAATCTCCGAGTAATCGGTGTACATACATAAAAAAAAAAAATACCGGTGAACTTGAGAACCTCCTCCTTTGGAAGTCGGTTAAAAATAAAAAGTCAATTGCGCATGCGTCACAGCATGCGTCGCCACGCCAGAAATCTGTTTTACGTACGGCTATAGATGTTTCACATCAAAAAAATTTACAAATCTTATAAAACGCTAAATCTTTACTTAGACGACAACGACCACGACATTTTAAGCTACTTGGCATAAGAAACTAATTTTTTAAAATTCGAGTTTGCTTAAATTGTTGGTGGCGATTTATTGAATCAGTTTTGGATTACCTTTTTTTAACAACAAATTATTCTCTGGATTGCTTTATTTTTAACTGAAAGACCAAATACCAATGTACATGCGTTTAACTAAAAAAATACAGACTTTCATACAAACTTAAATCGCCTATTCTAGTCGTCCTTAGGGGTGGAATTTCCAAAAATCCTGAAATATATATTTATAATTTTTAAATGAAAGGCCATATACCAATTTTCATGCGTTTACCTCAAAATTGTCATATTTTTCATACAAACTTACATCCCCTATTTGTCACCCTTAGGGGTGCAATTCTCGGAAATCCTAAAATAAATATTTTTATTTTTAGCAGAAAGGCCACATACCAATTTTCATGGGTTTAACTACAAAATGTCGCATTTTTCATACAAATTTACATCCCCTATTTTACGCCCTAAGGGGTGGAATTCCCAAAAATCCTGAAATATAATCTTTTTTATTTTTTTATTTTATATTTTAAATTTTTAACTGAAATGCTAAGTACCAATTTTCATGCATTCAACTTCAAGTCGCAGTTTACATAGAAACTTACGTACCTACCCTGCTTTAAGCCCTTAGGGCGGGAATTCTCAAATATTCTGAAATACATATTTTTAATTTTGAACTGAAATGCCAAATAACAATTTTCATGCGTTTAACTTAAAACTTTTCACATTTTTCATACAAACTTACATCCCCAATTTTACACCCTTGGGGGTGGAATTTTCAAAAACCCTTCTTTAGTGTTTGCTTACGTCATAGTTATTTTTAACTGAAAGGCCAAATACCAATTTTCATGGGTAGAAAGGTTCTAAAAAAGTCGCATTTTTCATACAAACTTACATGCCCTATTTTATACCTTAAGAGGTGGAATTCCCAAAAATCCTGAAATATATATTTTTAATTTTTAACTGAAATGCCTAATACCAATTTTCATGCGTTTAACTTTAAAATTGTCACATTTTTCGTACAAACTTACACCCCCTATTTAACGCTCTTGGGGTTGGAATTTCCAAAAACCCTGAAATACGTGATTTTTTATTTTTAACTGGAAGGCCAAATACCAATTTTCATGCCTTAAACTTCAAAAACGGCAAAGTTTCATACTAACTTAGCGCCCCTGTTTTACCCCCTTAGGGGTTAAATTTCGAAAAATCCTTCCTTATTCCTTGTCTACATTATAAAGCAAACATTTGTGCAAAATTTCTGCGTTCTAGGTCCAAGGGTTTGGGCTGGGCGTTGATGAGTCAGTCAGTCAGTCAGAACTTGTATTTTTCTTGGAATTTTCAAAAACCCTTCTTTAGTGGATGCACTAAAGAAGGGTTTTTGAAAATTCCACCCCCAAGGGTGTAAAATTGGGGATGTAAGTTTGTATGAAAAATGTGAAACGTTTTAAGTTAAACGCATGAAAATTGTTATTTGGCATTTCAGTTTTTTTTTTTTTTTTTTCCCTATTTATCTGCAATCGGCTATCAGCCATAATCAGATGTTTTCTGGGTTAGGTTGGATTGAGTGCAATTCCATTAAACTGCACCGTATGTGTTGGTAGAAACTAAATGGTTAGATTCTCTGGTCTAGGTCTAGTATTTGCCATCTTTTTAAGCGAATTACATCTTCATGTGGACTTAGTAAGTTTTTAGCCAATTCATTTATATGGTTATTGAGCCTTGCTTTGTATCTCCTACTGTTTTTGCAGACTTCCTCCTTTACAGTCGGCATCTCCAGGTATTCATGTATTTCTGTGTTTCTCACGAACCAGTGTGCACTTGAAACAGTTCTTAGTGTAATGTTTTGAAATCTCTGGGGCATTTCAGTTAAAAAATTAAAATATATATTTCTGAATATTTGAGAATCCCCCCCCCCCCCCCCCTAAGGGCGTAGGGGACGTGACCTACGGGTACGGCTGATGGAGATGATTGAAAAGACTGGAATTTGGAGAACTGTTGTTTTATCGCTATAATAGATTTAGTCTAAATAATCGAATGATTATGAATGAATGCTCGCGGTTTGCTGTCCGACAATGCACTGAAGTCGCGGTACACTGCGCGACCTAAGTTATTGCTTAATGTGCTGGATTAGCACTTCGGTGTTCGGTCGTATTGACTCGAACATGCTCCCGAAGCCTCGAGATGAAATGAGATGTTACAATATTAGTTACGTGAGACAAGGGTGATAAGTACAATTTATTTACTTACAAACTAATGAGTGTTAGAACAATAAGTATTTGGTGCGCTATGCTTAACAAGATGATAAAACATATAAGAAGGTAGTTTTTCTTTGTTAAACGAAATTTTATATGTATATACGGAAAGTTTATACGTTAGAATCATCGATAGTGAACTTAGATTGTTTTTTTGCAATAGGAGACGTTGCTTTGTCTCGTCGTTTTAAACGCAAACTTGACCACCGTTTAGATATGTCTCTGTTTTGTTCACGATCACTTTCACAAACACTAGTACTCGGCTCGGGCCGAGCTTGATCTCGCGCACTTACATAACAACTCTTCTCTGGCAGAGATTGAGTAACACTAACACTCACACTTAGCTGTACACTCTCGCCACACTGCTGCACTGGCGAGCTGGCTGCTCGTCTGCCTCGCCAACACAAGAACCACAGGAATACTGCTACCGCTGCTGCTACTACGATATAAGATAACACGTAGTGGTGTATGTCATCTGACGTCATGCGTTCAGAATATTGAGCTGATTCCTTAATAGACTTTATTTGACTACCGAGATGTTTTATAGAGATGTTTAGTCGTATTTTGTCATTATCAACCTGCTCAAATTCTAGGATAGGTTGCGATATGTTATTGACCAAATGATGTATTGGAGATAGTTTTGTTTGTAGTATATCAGGTTTTAAGGTGAGCGTATTCTCCAATGTTTGATAAGAATACAATGTAATATCGTGACCTTTTATCATACATTGCTTAGTAATATGAAGAAGTGCGGCCTTGCTGACCTGGCGCGCTAGTATTTCATCGTCACATATTATTCGCAAAGAGTATGTATTACAACAGAAATACAAATAGGTAGAAAAGTCGTTCAATTGAATCCATACATTTTTACAGCTATTTTTATTGAAATAACACCGTGATGCTTCTGTCATTTGACAAAATTTTTCAGTGGGACCAAGATTGTTGATTGGGCCGTGCAACTTACAAAGGTAAATTTATTCTTGATATTCACACGCTTGAAGATCTTCGGCGCTGGCTGTTATATAGGCATCCCTTTTCAGGTTAATAGCTACATATTCTGATATTGTTTTCACGCTTAACATACTTGTATTGATTTGCAGAGGAATGGGTATTAATTTATATAGCTGGAATGTATTATATGCTTATAAGAGGTAAGGTTATTTCAAATATTAAATATTCCTTCGTTACTCTAGCTTTTACCTTTAGCAGCTTATAGACTCTGTATAAGTTACTTTGAATGTTGTCGACTGGTAAAGAGCTCTTTAGATATTTGGCCAGAAATTATTTGTAATTCACCCCTTAATTGCTTGGGTGTCAAAAGATGCAAGTTGAACTGGCCATGATAGATTTCAGTCATCGTATCGATTAATGTGTCTTGAATTCGCTTTAGATTTTGGATCAAATTTGTTGTCGCCATTGCTGCTAATGTGAAATCTTGTTGAATGGCCATCACATTTATCTCCATCTGCAATTTATTAGTTACACTGTCTAGATAATTCAAATGCTTGTTTATTAGTTTATGCTGCTTTTCAATCGTGTCTTCCATTCGCTGTATAATATTATACTTGGCTTCTATAATTGAAGTCTGATTTTTCCACAACTGCGTTAGATGGTCTATGTTGTCATGTACAAGTTCAATGTCATGTTTATACTTCTCTGCAAATTCCTGATCAAGTACTCCAAATAAAGTGTTCGCAATTGTACCAACTCCATTGATAAGCCCACGTCGTGTGCGCGAACGTATGCCAAAATGCTGATTTAGCAACAACTGGTTATAGTATTGCAGTTCATTGTACTCGTGTTGTAGCTGTAATGTGATAATATGACAATGACTCGTGTTTTGAATTTTGCTGCAAGTTCGCTCTAGATATTTTGACGAGTCTATTATAGCTTTATTTCCTTGCCAAAATGGACCCATATCGTAATACATGACGATCTTCCATTCGTCACGAATGAGATGTACTTTGCCCAGAGGGTCAAAATATAATGTATTATTGCTTTCGAACTGTTTGAAGGTAAAATATGCTTCTGCTGACATAAAAACGCTCATGAATAATAATAGTGAAAGTACCAAGTTAACAATTTTAGGATAACTGGTAGTTTGCTTCACGTTGTTGCTGTTCTTGTTTGTTTTCGTCTGTTTTCCTTGTAGGCAAAATAGACAACTTTAGCATAGGGCGCTTAACGTAACCGTTCTTCGTTTTTAAGGTAACTACTCTAACGATTCCGTCTTTCCCTGGATGCAATTCTGCTACTCTACCTACCGGCCATTTTCCCGCAGGTACGTTGTCGTCGTGAATAGTTACCAAATCCCCAATTTCAATGTTATGTCGACCCTTTAGCCATTTGCTGCGTATAGATAATTGAAATAAATATTCCGTTTTCCAGCGTTTCCATATATCCTGGAATACTTTATTTACTAAATACCACCTCGTTCTGGCATCTTGTGCTGTTTCTATGATAATTGTTCCAATATTGCTTGTTAGAAAATGTCCGAGTAAGAAAATCAATGTCCTGGATATCCTCTAACATGGAACATAAAGGTCTTGAGTTTAGACTCGCTTCAATTCGGGCTAATAATTTACTGTATTCTTCAAACGTTAAAGCTTGGTCACCGATTACTCGCTTCAAATGTTGTTTTAAGGACCTTATTGATCGCTCCCATATTCCAACCCCGCTTGGAAATGCTGGACAGTTCCAGTGCCACTCAATGCTCATTTCGGCAATTTCCTTGTGAAACGTATCACTAAAAATATTCTCCAATTCTCTGTACTCTTCTTGTAAAATCTTATTAGCACCAACAAAATTAGTTCCATTGTCCGAATAAATATGTTTCGGTGCCCCTCGACGTGCTGCTAGTCGATGGAGTGCTGCTATAAACGAAGAGCTGCTTAAATCGGAGACCAATTCAATGTGCACAGCCTTTGTAACCATACAAATGAATAAAGAAATATACCCTTTGCTAGTTTTTATCCCTCTGCCTTTGTTGGCTATTATTTTCACAAATCCAGTATAGTCTACTCCTGTATGGTAGAATGGTGGTGCTGGGTTAGTTCGGAAGTCAGGTAAATCTCCCATGATTTGCTGTTGTTTTCGTGGCTCTTGCTTTCCACAAATTATGCAGTTACGAAGTTGCTTTTTAGTTGCTCGGTTTCCTTTGATTATCCAATAGTTGTTACGTAATAGAGATGAAGTAAGTCGGGCTCCACCGTGAATGGTGAGTATATGTGCTTGATCTATTAAAAGCTCTGTTAAACGACTACTATACGGAATGATTATTGGATATTTCATATCGGAACTTATGTTCGAATTTTTAAGACGACCACCTACTCTTATTATCCCCTCTTTGTCCAAGAACGGGTTAAGATTTAAGATCTTGCTATCACAACGAAATGTTTTCTTTGTTATTAAGTTATTAATATCCGGTGTGAACTCGATGCTTTGTATGTATTTAATTATACGCAGTTTTGCTTGTCTCAGTTCCTGCAATGTGAGATACGGCGGCTTTTGCTTACGCTCCGGTGCAAATGCACGTAATAACCACGCTAGTATACGTGTTATTTTTATGAATGAGCTATGACGATTTAATAACTCTTCAATGAGACTATTTTTAGAATTTACTTCTTGAACTACGATAGCTTGACTTTTGACTTCTTTGTTAGTGGTATAGTTTATTTCTTGCTGCTTAGGCTCAAAATCTGGTGTAGATAACCACTTATGGCCTTGCCACCACAACGAATTTTCTTTTAACTCTAATGGGGACATTCCTCGACTTGCTGAATCGGCTGGATTTTGTTTTGAAACTACGTAGTGCCAATTATTGGTTGCTATCGAATTAATAATTTTATTGACTCTATTTGCTACAAATGGTTTCCAACGACCCGGGAACCATCTAGGAATCTTATATAGACTTATGCAATTTAAGTCTTTTTTTAGTTTGAACAATTCGTTCTTGATATCGTGCGATACTTCGTTACCTCTATGAGGTAAATAACGTTCTAATTGCTTGCTGCTATAACTTGCTAACTTTATATGACCTAATTCTAAATATTGGCTTATAAATTGCCTGTACTGCTGTGCTAAGCTACGGTCTTTGCTTAACTTTTTCTCTAGATTTCTAAACCGTGCTAAGGCTATCTCTTTCGACGAGCCAAATTTTTCGCTTATTTGCTTTTTAATAGGTATTCTAACCTCGTAGCGACCGCTCTTAAGACGCTTGGTTGTGGATAGGTAGTAATCCACACATTCTTGATCTTCTGTTGACATTTCTTCTTGCTCGTGAATACTACGCCGTCTATTAGACGGCGTTATATAATATAAGTCATATAATACTTGAATAAATTTCGGCCCCCAATAGTAAGTCAACGGGCCGACTCAAATAAAACTCTGGATCTGCTAGGTTAATGTGCTGGATATGCGACCATGAAGGTTTTTCAAATGATCGATTTGGCAAATTCTTGATTAGATTTTTCATAATCAAAACATCGGTAGTGAACTCAAAATCTATATAGGTACCTCGACTGACATGTACTTGAGACGCCTTTGCAATTACTCTCTTTCTCACATACTCCATAAATTACGCCATTGAATTGCTGGCGTTTCAAGCCTAATTGCTGTGCTGCTTTTTCGCTTATTAATGATACTTGTGAGCCTCCATCGATGAGTGCCCTAAAAACATGCTGTGTACTATCGGCCGCTGTCACCTTCACTAAAGCTGTAGCTAAAAGAATTTCAGACGAATCTCGCTGTGATGCGTGTGCACCATGACTATTGTTTTGCTCTTGTTTATTGCGAATATAGTCGTTCGATTTTTGCCTAATTTGATCGGATATTAAATTAGGTTTTTGTTGCGTAAAACATTCATGTAATACGGTATGATGATTACCACTACACGTGCGGCATCTTTTCGCTGATCGGCATTTATTTCCATCATGGTTATAAATGCAATTTACGCAATAATTATATTTAGTTTTAAGTTTCAATTCATTTGATAATGCAAGAAAATTTTCGCAATGGTATAGCGCGTGTTCTGCAAAACAAAGTGGACATTTGATCGCAGCCACATGCATGGATTTCGAAATAGGTTTTGTAGATTTCCAGTTATTGTCATATGCTTTATGATAATAATTATGTGCTTCAGGTTATTATTTAATGGACTTGATGAATTGTTTTGCGATTGCTTCGGCATGACGTCAGAACGTCGGCGAGATGTTTCTAAGCTAGTGAATTTATTTTCCAGAAAGTCTAGAAAATCTTTGGGTGCGGGCAACTCACGGGAATTCTTCAATGACCCAATATATTCCGAATATGATTCGCTGTCTAATTTTTATGATAAGATGTGTACAATTAAAGGATCCCACGTAGTTGTATCTATTCCTAAATTTTTTATAGCGTAAAGGCTCTCTACCGTGACGTCATGAAGGTTTTTAATTGTTTGAAAAGATTGCTGTTGAATGTTAGACATATTGAGGAATAAGTTTGCGTGTGCTGTAAAAATAAGTTTTTTGTTGTCAAATCGGTGAAATAGAATTTCCCGACATACCACATAATTATCAGAGCTGATGGGTAGATGCTGAATTAAGCGTTCGGCTTCCCCTTTCACCTTGCTCTTAAGGAACTGCATCTTCTGAGCATTTGAAAGTGAGGGGTTTTTGTGTATGATTTCATTGAACAAATCTTTGAATGATATCCAATGATGATAGTTTCCTGTAAAAACAGGGATGTCCATCTTTGGTGTTGATTTATCTTGATGTACTGATGACCATATCTTGCTATTAATAGATTTTTTCATGCTTATGAATGTTTGCTCATGCTTGTTGAACTGACATTCATATGACGGTTCTTCCCCTCCCTCGGTGATGATTTCCCAATGAAGGATTTCGATAACTGTCCAGCGGTTTTGGAGATTACGCAGAGCATCTTCCAATTCCCACCTTTCAACAATCGAATCAATATGTATATTTATTACTGCTCGACTAAACGCTCTAAAGTTAACGGACTGCTTATGAAGCATATCGTCTAACTTGCTATTTGTTCCCCTGGACTTAAATATTGGGGATGGTGAGCTTGGAGCTCCTTTAGCTGGCGCTGGTGTAATTAAGCCTTGCTGGCCTAGTTGACCACTAGAAGAAGATGTACCTGCGACTTCGCCGGTATCTCTTCGCTGGGTGTTGGCAAACTCTTCACGGCTTCTTTTTTTAACTAAATCGTCCCGAAAATTGCTAATTATTTCTTTTGCTGCTAAATATGCTTCTTGTGTACGCTCATACTCCAATTGTACGAAGTATTTATGATTGGTTTGCTCAAATGACCTAAGTTTGTCGTGATTTGCTTGAAAATCGTTCCATAAAGTCTCCAATAATTCGAGTCTCCGCTTACAATAATCAATGGTCTTACGCTCTACGCTATCCTTTTTAAAATTGACAAAAACTTTGTTAATGCTCTCGGCAATCTCAGTTTGATTATAGTATAAAGTCTCCATCTTGCTGTTGTTATCTAAAAATAATAAAAGGAACGCTCTTACTTATATGCTTCTTGCTGGACGTTGACACCTCCCAACTCCACCGTTGTCAATGCTGCACGATGGTGATGTTTGCTGCGGCAACTTACTAAGTCACCGATGTACTGATAATCCACTCTCAGTACGTTGCTGATGCTATTGAATGGTACTTCACACAGTACCCTTGCTGCTGCTTGCTACGGAAACTTGCTATGTTACCGATGTACTGAAAATCCAGTCTCAGTACGCTGCTGATGCTGTTGAATGGTACTTCGCACAGTACCCTTGCTGCTGCTTGCTACGGCAACTTGCTATGTTACCGATGTACTGAAAATCCAGTCTCAGTACGCTGCTGCTGAACCGCTACCACGATAGTCACTGCTAGGCTATGAACTGTTTCACTGGATACACTGTGATGTTCAAGTTCACTTCACTTGCCGTTAGCCTCGGATACCCAAACTACCGACCGCGAAGTCTTGTTACTCGAAGGACCAATATGTAGGGGACGTGACCTACGGGTATGGCTGATGGAGATGGTTGAAAAGACTGGAATTTGGAGAACTGTTGTTTTATTGCTATAATAGATTTAGTCTAAATAATGGAATGATTATGAATGAATGCTCGCGGTTTGCTGTCCGACAATGCATTGAAGTCGCGGTACAATGCGCGACCTAAGTTATTGCTTAATGTGCTGGATTAGCACTTCGGTGTTCGGTCGTATTGACTCGAACAGTAGGGTACGTAAGTTTCTATGTAAACTGCGACTTGAAGTTAAACGCATGAAAATTGGTACTTAGAATTTCAGTTAAAAATTAAAAAAAATAACTACCCAAAAATCCTGAAATATATATTTCAGGATTTTTGGGTAGTTATTTTATTTTACTTTATTTAACTTACTGACTATACTTAAGGACAATTGATATGTATTCTTTGATTGTTGCGTGATGTTAGCGGGTCCTTTTTGTAAATAACAGTAGCAAAGTAGTTTTTCATTTATTTCTTAGTAAGGTTATTTATAGGTTAGGTTTTATTCAATTTATATTGCTTATTTGTTTTAAAAGTTATATTTTTTAGATTAAGCTTAAGTAATAAGTAGTTACACTGGTCATCATTCAAATTGTCGCGGACAATAAGATGTTCATTTCTATAAAACAATTATCTTTGGAGGATTCGGTGATTATTTTCCTCCCCGCAAGAGCTTTCAACGAGCGACTTGGTTTTAGCCCAGTCGCTTAATAAAAATAAAAATGTTGTTGACTAACGTTAGCAAATGCTGACCGGATAACTAAATACGTATTTGTTTAAAACTTTATTCACATTGTCGTACAAAGACAATAAAAAGTAGGTAGGTAGATACAGAATAATATTTTATTTTCTAAAATCACTATCCGTGTGGTTTCCAGACTAGAATGAAAAACAGGGCCGCCCTATAACATCCATTTAGTGTCATAAAAGGTGACTAAGGGATACACTAGGTAGTCGGACAGCAGCGTTACCTGTGTACCTACCTACCTACTAGCTACCACCTATCTGCGATCATGCCAAGATCGGTGATTAAGGCAAACACCTTCAAATGGCAACATTATAGAAACCTTTGGGGGGCGGCCTATGTCCAGCTGTGGACGATATCAGGCTGATGATGTATAAAATATACATGGGTTCAAAAAGATACAAATTCAGTTCTTATTCCGTTTACGAATATACGACGTAAGTATCTTACGAGCTACTTTTCGAGTAGGATCATTAAATAAATCATTGATTTATTCATTGCTAGCCGTATTAACTAAATTTAGTTAGTTGCTAAATAGATTCAATCTTAATATGTTTGTTTGTGGAGGGGGTAGAAATTGGCCCGAGGGAATGTCTACCAGAGGACGTTGTAATAAACCCCCCCCCCCCCCCCCCTGTCGGAAGACTGTCGTGAAGTCTGTACTCTTACCTAACCTCTTGCCTGAGCCTCTGCTGATAAACTAGTGTGAGGTTTTATTTAATTAATAATTTTTAGTTGAGTTTTAGTTGGGCGTGATCGTCTATATTGAGTTTTATAGGGCGCGTGATCGTCTAGATTAAATTAACATAATATTCTAATACATCTTATATTCATACCTTAGTTTTTATAAATTTAATTAATGCCGTTTTAAAAGAAAAGTGCTGTAACTAAACATCCTAGTTCGAATTGTTGTTAAACACAGTATATGGCTCCAAGTTTCAGTAATGATTCATGAAAATAAAATAATATATGGGCTATTTTCTACAATTTACCCCGGGTTTCAGCTACCGCGTGTATATGCCGGAAAATGGTTTTCACACGAGTCCTGTACTGCCCTACTAAGCGCAAAAGCGGTATCTCAAAAAAAATCGTAATATTTATTTTTATACCATCGGATAGCTTTAAAAAATACGCATCTAATGAACTAAGCCTTTTAGCGCTATCTTGTTGAAAACATATAAAAATACCCTTAAGAAAGATTTCTCTATCTCAGTTTTACCTTAAATCACTAAGGATATTAGAGGTATATCAATATTAAGTAGTCAAACAGCCGTATATTTAAATACCGCCAAATCTCTTTAACAACAACAACAATTTTTCTAAGCCGTTAAGCGGCAAATATGTAAAATACGTGAATTACTGACTTACCGCTATAACGCTTAATTTTTGAATGCTTACTTGATCTGCAAATCATTTTACTTTATGAGATACGGTTGCAGCGGTAAATTAAAATGGCTCTTATTGTTTGATTGATACGATCGGGTTTCTAATACATTTACATTTTACCCACAGGATAGTGGTTTACTACGAAAGTTTTGTGCCGACTGGTTAAGGCCGAAAAGGTTTGAGTGTTTTTCCTGTATTATAGTATGAAGGGTTGTTTGAACGCTACAAAGCCGAAATCATAAGTGAATACTACCATTTTTTTATTTTTCATCGAGATAAAAATAATATCTTACTGTGGGTTGACAATTGTTCATCACAGAACAAAAATTGGACATTTTTTTTCTTTCTTAATTTACGTTGTGAATTCAAATGACATCAACGCCGATAAGATTGGTATAAAATATTTCTAACCAGGCCACACCTTTAAGTCAGCTGAGAGTTTCCATTATAGGGTGGAGTTGTCGATGAAGCGCATGAAAAACAAAATTTATGACTTTTCAGATTTTTCTCAGGCAGTTAGCACTGCAGGAAAAAACTTAAAACTTAAAGAAATGACTCTACAAGATTTTTATGACTGGGAAGATTACACGACACAGTATAAACTAGGGTTGTAACGGAGGCCTCTTAGCGGAGGCGGAGGCGGATGTGAAGGTGACGGATTTCACCTCCGCGGATGCGGAGGTTAACGGATGCGAATGCGAAGGTGAAAGTGGATGTGAAAAAATAGTATTTTATGAGTAATATTAATATTTTTAATCTCAATAAATGAAGAATGAGCTGAAAGTGGGGCAATTTCAATTTGACTTCGTAGAGAAGGAGGGACGCTTTATGATGAACTCCTTTTTCAAGAAGCCGGATAACCGCAAATGGACCTGGGTAAAGTAAAACAAAAAACGAGATAGACTTTATTTTGTCGACGATAAAACAGATGTTCAATGACGTCTGAGAGATCAATACGGTTAAAAGCGGGAGCGATCACAGGCGGGGCTCATTGAACCTTAATGTCAAGCTCCAGAGGTCCCGACTGATAAAGTCTATGCTCCGACCTTTACCCATCCACGTCGAAAACCCGGAACCCTTTCAGCTCAAACTGCAAAACCGAGTGGACTCATACCACGACAGGTTCGTAGAAGCTGTCCATACGGCTGGGTCTTTAAGGCCCGCCGTACAAACAGAACCAAAAATATCTCTGACTAAGCCCTGCAGCTAAAAGAAGAAAGACGGAAAATGGTTTTGACATCCTCTGATGATGCTACCAGATACCGGCAGCTCAACAGATAGATCTAGACAGTCTTTGACTCGCGACACGCGCCCAATTAATACAAAATGTATTAAGAAGCCATCGAGTGGAACAAAGACTCTAAAGTGTTAGAAAGAGAACTGTCTGTTAAACAGAGCCAACTGACAAAGCTGTAGACTGAGGATAGCAGAATCGTCACGTCTAGACCTGAGTTGCTGGGAGAGATCGAGAGGTTCTATGGACAGCTGTATACGAGAACCCAGTCACCTGTCGATAGTTGTGCCTCAGATCCCAGAGCACGACTAATCCGAGACTTCACCGAAGACATCCCGGACGTCAGCATGTGCGAGATAAGAATTCCTCTCAAACAGCTTAAGAACAACAAGGCGCCTGGTGATGATGGAGTTACAGCAAGTTACAGCTTCTAGCTCTTCTACGGGCCCTTCAGAAGTTATTGAACTCCGTCATACTAGAAGGTCAAACGCCACAAGTATGGCACAGAGGTGTGGCGGTACTCTTCTTCAAAAAAGGCGAAAAAACCCTCTTGAAGAATTACAGACCCATCACAATGCTGAGCCATGTTTACAAGTTGTTTTTGAGAGTCATTACGAATCGTCTCGCACGCAGGTTTGATGACTTCCAGCCTCCCGAACAAGCCGGATTCCATAAAGGCTTTAGTACCATAGACCACATAAATAAGACCGAAGAGTATAACCAGCCATTATGCTTAGTGTTTGTGGACTATGAAAAAGTCTTTGATTCGATTAGAACCTGGGCCGTACTGAGGTCTCTCAAAAAATGTCTAATCGACTACCGGTATATCGAGATGTTAAAGTGTTTATATGAAAACGCCACTATGTCAGTGCGACTCCCGGACCGGAACTGGGAACCTATCCACTTGCAGCGAGGTGTGGGGCAGGGAGATGTTATATCTCTGAAACTGTTCACTGCTGCATTGGAAGATGTCTTCAAGCTTTTGGACTGGGAAGGATTTGGCATCCATGTCAATGGCGAGTACATCACCCACCTTCAATTTTCCGACAGTATAGTACTCATGGCTGAGACCCTAGAAGACCTCGGTATAATTCTCAATGGCCTCTGGATAGTCTCTCAACAAGTTGGTCTTAAAATTAACATGGATAAGACAAAAATGATGTCGAACATCCATGTTGCACCCACTCTTCTTAAGGTTGGAGACTGCACTCAAAGTTGTAGAGAACTAACTATATTATTTACCTAGGACAGATCATCCAACTAGGTAGGTCCAACTTCGAAAAGGAGGTAAATCATAGAATCCAACTCGGCTGGGCAGCGTTCGGGAAGCTACTTGATATCTTCTCGACCCAAATACCGTTGTGTCTCAAGTCGAAAGTCTTCAACCAGTGTGTGTTGCCAGTGATGACTAACGTCATCGCTCACTATGGGTCTTATCAGGCGGCACAAGGTCACCGAAAGATCAATGGAAAGGGCTATGCTTGGGGGTGAACCAAAGTAACCTACTTAACCCGAAGAATTGCCAAGCTGAAGTGGCAGTGGGCAGGGCACATAGCTCGTAGAGCCGACGGCCGCTGGGGCAGAAAGGTTCTCGAGTGGCCAACACGAGCCGGATGATCTTGTGCGGGTTGCTAGAAGTCGCTGGATGCTGATAACGTAAGACGGGCAAACGAGGATATCTTTGGGGGAAGGGGGGGGGGGGTTGTCCAGCAGTGGGCGTCAATCGGCTGATATGATGATGATGATGACAAGATGGAATTGATGCAAAAGGCATTCTCTGCCAGTCGACCTTTGGGTGATGCAGAGATACATGATGATGCCGTAAATAAACCTCCGTTATAACTCCGCAAAAAAACAGCGGAGGCGGAGGCGGAGGCGAAGGTACGATTTCATGCGGAACTTCCGCAGTAACGGCGTTCCGCAGAAAATATGTTGAAATCTTTTTAAAATATTATACCTCAAAACAGAATGTCCTTTTGGAGAGAACTCCCTACTTTTGACTAGATTAATTTCATAGAATCCGTTTTTTCTTCAAATATTTTCTTATGCCATTATAAATTTGAATAATAAAAGACTTCATAAATATACTCTGATCGTTTTTATTTCCTTAAATAATACATATTTTATTCGATACAAAATGCATACTTTTTTGTATACGTACATGTAGGAGAAAAGCTAACGAAAAAGCGGTAACTCAAATTTTAATTGTTTAGTTACTAAGCGGTGTAGCAGTATCTCATGAAAAAGGTATATCCATATACATTTTTGATATTTTAACTATTTTAGTAACAAATAGATGCAATATAATATATAAATACTATTTAATAAGCAAAAAAATCATAATACAAAGTAAAGAAAAGGATTTTTTACAAAACATCAATTATCTCGAAACTAGCTTTCATTTAGATACCGCTTTTGCGCTTAGTTGGGCAGTGTAGGATGAAGCGGAAAATGCAAAACTACTGTCTACTTAATCTTAACATAGCTCGTAATAATTTGTAAAGAAATATTATCAATGCAATTAGTCTCATGAGTTATGATGAGTTAACCATGATTTCCTAGAATTATTAATATCAGTTATTTTGTTTATTTCAAAGTCTCAGGGTCATTGTCAAGGTCATGTGTCATCAAGAGTGTGTCAGAAATAGTTGACTTATATATATATATATATATATTCAGATACTGTTGATTGTAAAATCCCACTCATGTGATTGTGAATTAACTCAGTAATTCAGTTATATGAGATTTTGTTAATTTTACGCTAATGGCAATTACTTTGAGCTTTCGCAATTATTCACGTTTTCTGAGAGAAATGTTTCGGTAGCTTAAATCTATCTTCTCGATAATTTCAAAATTCAAAATTCAAAAGTCGTTTATTCCGTTAAAATATTACATTTGTGTGGAATCGTCAATTTTTTTTTACCCTACCGTGCAGTGCATGACGTGGCAGCTACTGAGAAACACTGCCAGAAAACTCAGTAGGAATCCTTTTTTAAAAATATATATTTCTTAAATAAATTTACATTGTATTTAAATGTGTTAATTTAGAGCGACTCAATCCCAAGCTGTTTTGTCACTTAAATAATCAGAAGTTTTGTAATAAGCCCTGCTACACAATTTGGCTTTTATAATTCTTTTAAACTTATTCATAGACATTTCTCGGATATCACTGGGAAGTTTGTTATAGAATCTTATACATTGCCCCATAAAAGAGTTACTTACTTTGTGGAGACGGGTGGTATGTAACACAAAGTTATGCTTATATCGAGTATTTATATTATGAGTATCACTCCTTTTACAGAAGGAGTCTTTATATTTATGCATATAAATTAGATTCTCATATATATACTGACATGCTACATTTAAGTCGTAACATGCGTGTATGCGTACATGTGTGTTTGTGTGAATATGAGAATACTCGGATAGTTGCTAGATCTAAGTAATCTATAGCCATAATAGTTTGAGTATAGGGTATGTTTCGGTGATTTATAATATGGGTCGATCACAGACGTATGCTCAAAATGCTGTAACAGTAGGCTTGCTTCTAGCACGTCCCACGTTGGATGAGAGAGTCTGTCTGCGAAGGGATCTTTGCCCTTTATTCACTTGAACGTGACCCGCGTTGGGCAAACAGATATCTCCCACACATGACTTATCGCATGCCCGCTTGTTTAGACAGTCTACACATACAGGGATTATACGCTGTCGACACTACAGTATATAATGGTAGCTTGATTCAATTGGCGTGTTCGATCATCTTGATCCGAACCATCCGAGATAGATGTCTCATTACTTTTATATGTGTGTGTGTGCTGTAAAAGCCGCTCTCATTGTATCGAGTTCATCAGGAAATAGATAAAGTTTACGCACACTTACGCAGATTGCGTCACATTATAGGTATTCCAAAATCACATCTCCTCGTACATACAATTGTATATCTATTCATTCTACTTTATTTTAAATATTTACTAACTGTCAACACTCTACTTATGTGTATATGGTCATGTAAATGTCGTCAGAAGTAAAAGTCACCCATCATTATATATCGTCGTCGTCGTTGTGTACATAATAATCTCCTTAATAAATAATTGATAAAGCATTTTGACAAGTCTTTCCAGGATTTGTACCAGTTATTTTATATCTTGTAAACATCCATGCATGAATAATGGAAAAACAATTTAGATAATTATTTAACTGGATTTGAACCAATTATCCTTATATCTTGAATATCGTTGCAACGCGTATATAAAAATCTCCATTAATAAATAACGGGTGAACCATTTAGATAATTATTTAATTGGATTTGAACCAATTGATCGAGTTAACCTTCACCTTAGGTTCTCACAGTCGTCTAGATTCTTAATCGTCAGTTCTAGCCATGAAAATTAGAAATAATGATCGGATATAACCCAAAGTGTGACAGAGAACCTATCTCAAACACAATAAATTAATAATCATTTGATTATTATGGATAGCTATTTGTCTGTGCAACAACAACAATGCCAGAGTAATAAATTAACCTCTAACAAGTAATATTTAGTGCAATAACAGTTGAAATAATTGTTAAGTTAATAACTGTCTTTTGCCAAAGTTACAAATAGGTACTTAGTATTTAGTACTTAGTATTTAGTACTTAGAGTTTAGTACTTAGTGTTAAGTGAAATGAAATATGAAATAGTAAACAGCGTTTTGTCCAGTAATATATAAATATAGAACTTAGTATTTAATGGAAATAAAATAAGAAATAGTAAACAAAGTTTTGCCTAGTGAACTTAGCTTTCAATTTCAGGAAACCGGCTGCATTCACTGAATTTAATTAATTTAGTTATAATATTTTATAAGCAAACACTGACTCTAACACTAATACACACTGACTTTAACGCTATAAAATTAGGATATGTTAGAGAGTAACAATCCCGATTGTAACCGCGCGTCAAATGAAGACTGAACATAAGTTCAAAGCTATCATAACTAGAAACGTGGTATTTCTTTCCCCGTCCCCCAGTACCCCGCGTATTCGGCGTCCAAACAGATTTCTTTACCATTGTCTTTTCCTAGAAAGGACCCGATAAATATTGTTCAAGTCCGAACCCTTACACGTGTTTTAAGTGCGAAACACATTTCTAACATTTCTATGATTTTTTTGTGTAACTTAACCGTCCCAAGTTTTATAGCCCCTTCCTAAGTGTTAAAATTGTTAACAAATCCCAAAACGATAAATATTACTTTTTTTTTTTTTGCCTGCATCCTATGGCTGATTATTGTGAGAAACTATAAGTGCATTCATTTACTTGAGGTCTTATATAATGCTTATGTACTTGCCAGTACCTACCATATTCAAACACATAGGTAGAAATTTCTGCATCCTTTAAGCATGGGGTATCGTAATACTACAACGTTCAGCAACTTCTTTCTGAGTACTTCACCATCCATCATGCCGCGATCGACAACCTGTCTGCCAAGCGTGGCGATTGTGGCATGTCCAACTGTAGACTTCCATCAGCTGTAATGATGATACGACTATATTACCTTTATAGTACTCATGTAAGCAAATAAAATGCGGTCACCGGGCTTAGATGCTACTTCGCCCAAACAGTGAAGGTTATATCTATAATTGAGGCTAGGTAGCCGTTTTAACTTTGTCCCAATTAAGTATCTACCAGGCCACGTCTCTTGCATTAAAGTCCAAGTATTTGGTGTGATTAAAGTCGTATTACCAATGCGTCTTATAAGATCGATGTCGACCCTCTCGTGAAACGTAGTGGCGGACATTAAGATAATCACAAAAATGGTATACTCACGTTGAGTAAATTACAAATAGTAGATTGTTACACGAGGGTCGAAAGGAATCAATTCCCATACGAGGTATTGAGACCATAGTCCGAGTAGCAATTGATGTCTTTCACCCATGTTAAGCACTCTATTTTTCATTTCGAAAATAAGAAAGAGCAGCTTTTTGCAAATATTTAATGATAATAGTAACATGAGCAGGCAGCAAGCACTAGTATTTAAAATTAATTGAGAAGTAAGAACCACTTGTTAGTTAGTGGTTTTGTTCGGAATATTTACGCTGTTTGATATGTTATGACAAATTTGGCTGTGTTGAATTTGTGTAAGAGTGGGAGACTCCAGTATGGGACTAGACGGTGGCATCCATGGCGCAGACTCCCTTGAAGAAGGTTGAGGCAAAGTGAGGCGTTTTATAGTCTTAGTTAACGGACTTGTTTGAAATTTTAGTTTTATTACGGACATAATCCTCAATATAGCCTTCCGCAACTGTGTTGGATTTCCATCCTCCATGCTTTTTTAACATTATCAAGTTAGATCCAGAATCAGCTAACAGGTCGCTGACGTTTTTCTATAACAATGCCCAGTATACTGTTCACAGTTTAGTAAAATCAAATACCTTGCTATTTGCTTTGGCATACCTGAGATTTTATTTTTACCGGTCACTTGTTTATAGCATTTTCTGTTTTGGTAGTTGAGAAAAAAGCGATTCAGTTTTATGTCATTAGGTCTGAGTTTTTGATATTTTTTAACTATTTGTGTAAACTCTTCTCGTACAACAAACGCGCGCTCAAAATTGTTTTTATGTTAGTAAATTTTACGAGTAGTAGTAATTACTCGTAAAATTTATAAAATAAAATAAAACTCGTAAAATGTATTATATAAAATAAGAACCAATATTGAGCGCGCGTATGTTGATGTTTGATTGTCAAAATCGTTAATTGTTAAATTTGTTTTCACTGCCAAGTATATCTCGCCAGGGGCTTCATTTACAAATGTTTCCACTTCGTAAGAAGTGAAAACTTTAGATTGTTTGTCTTGATCCCCTGAGTCTGTAGTTTCAGAAACGATGTAAGATTATGGAATCTTTTTTTTTTTTTTTTTTTTTTTTTATTTATACATTATATATAAAAAAAAAAAGATTCCATAATCTTACATCGTTTAAATTAAATCTACATTGTGTTTTACTCTTGGTGTATATTATTGAGCATTGAATACCAATCTACAGCGTAGAAGGCTTTATTAAAGTCATTGTATGTATTTAAGTATCTTTCCTTAGAAATTTCTGTCAAAAGATTTTCGATAACTGTATCTATTTGCTTCGTCTTTAACAGAATCTGGGGTCAACATTTCAGAATCACTGGAACTCATTTTTAATAAGATTCTTATTAATCTTAATCCGAGATTTCGATACAGCTTACAGAGTTAGTATTCCGCAAAATTATATAGTCTATTTAAAATTTTAACTATGGAACATCAAGTCTTTGCCGCGAGCAGACGCGCTTAGTTTTTTTTTAATTAACACTGGCTTTATAATACATTCACCAGACCGCAGCATTTTTCTTTATTATTTTAGATTTTCTACAGCCTTACCAACTTATTTATATTTCTCTTTGCCACCCTAGGGAGGGCAATTACTATGAGTCTTTCCCACCCAAAGGCGAGAAGTAGCATCCTCCACCCGCTACTCGAATCAAATAAACACTATTTCCGAGAATGAGAAATGAAAATTAGTTTTCTAATATTTTGTTTAAAAAAATAATCATCGCGCTGCCTGAAGTCTTGAGGTATATGCAACTTCATATTGAGCAGTTCCAGTATATGTAGGTATAGGTACTCATACCTCTATATTATCCTTCATCGAACAGACAGCGGCAGTCTGAGAAATGACCTCTGCTGCCGTCTGCTTCGTAGAGACAGCGTTCTATTTGTGGCGCAGTCGATGTGCCGGTTGGCAGGAGTCGGTTATCGTGGAGGACTAGTAATTATCCTCTCCGGGCACGTGTCCCACACCACTCGGGATAAGGCACAAAAGGGAGCACTCGTGCAGCATACCTGCGATCGTAGAGGTCTCAGGCGCCAAGGAAGGCCCATGGCAGGTTAGGTTTTGACGCTGCCGCTTTATACCCGCAGACACTTTGCGCAGGTAATCCCCCTGCCTTATCACAAAAATAGGCGCTGCTATAAATACACGCTTGATCCACTATAGGTAAAGTGGAAAAATACATTATGTGAAAACAATAGAATAGAAATAATGTTTTCTATTGAGACTTAATACATAGTTAGTAAAACGTTGAAAAGTACTTTTAAATTGTACCATCTAAAATATTTTTTTCGCCAGTAAATAGATAGGTACTTAAATTCATTTTCCTTTCTTATTTCCCCCATCTACAAGTCTTATATTTACATTAGTATAATGATACATAAAAGTTAGCTAAAGTTACAATATGCTCCTGCATATTTGATATAGTGTAAAAAAATTAATATCATTGCTTTTTGGACATGCGGTCCAGTGTTAACTGGAAAATAATAACTAAGTCTTTATTATACCTCGAGGCCTGGGTGGGAAGAAGGAGTGGTTGCGTCACCTACAGACTGACCCAGATACTCACTGGACATGGGTGTTTCGGTGAGTATCTGAGTCGGATCGGCCGAGAAGCGACAACACACTTTCACCATTGCGAAAGCGACCTTGACTCTGCCCAGCATACGCTGGAGGAGTGCCCGGCCTGGGAGGCCGAGAGATGAGTCCTGGTCGGTGGGATCGGATGGGATCTTTCGCCGCCAGCAGTCGTTTATGCGATGCTGGCTGGCGACTCCACCAAATGGGACGCCGTGGTTACCTTCTGTAAGGCAGTCATGCTCCAGAAGGAGGCCGCCGAGCGGGATCGGGAGCGAGCCGAACCCACTCGCAGACGGAGGAGGCGTCGGGGCGGCGGCGGCAGCCGGTAGCCCAACTCTCCTCGGGGCTGTGGTGGCAGTATGAGAAGTGTCCTCTACTGCCACCACGTGAAAGCAGCTCCGGGAAGACAGCGATCTGTTTATCAGGAGTCGGCAATACTCCCGTATTGCCGACTCCTGCCAGTCTGGCACAGCGACTCAATGCATAGCCCTCCCAGGGTACGTGTCCCGACCATCTGGGACATGGCGCAAAAGGGGAGCACCGGAGCAGCATACCCGCGTTCCCGGGGCTTCCCCTATCAGGCGCCAAGAGAAGTCCACGGCAGGTTAGGTTTAGTCGGTGCGAGTCCGACATACCCACCCGCAGACACTTTTTGCGGGTGGCATGCGTAGGCATTCCTCCTGCCTTAACAAAAAAAAGTATTTGTTATAAATCTGAGAAAAGAACCTTCGGTACACGAGTTTGGCTTGCACATGGCTAGTTTTATTCCCGTCTCACATTGCTTATAAACAATGCTAAAATTAATAATATCCTGGGACTTTATTCACACACGGCCTTCTGACCCCAAACTAAGCACAGCTTGTACATGGAAACCAGATAACTGATATATATTACATTATAATACTTTTCTAATACATACTTATAAGGACAAACAGACATGTTCATGCACACAAATATCTGTTCTGGGTGGGAATGGAACCCACGACCTGAGGCGTGAAAGGCAAGCATTTACCAACCACGCAAACCTGCCCGTCATAAACACATGTATTTAGGGATTCCGAATACAAAGAAAAAGCTTGAGGTTTACGCTTTTATGTTATGAATGGCCACTTAAGCCTTTCAAGCCTCCTCTTGAGCTCTTATTATATCTGTGTGAATTAAATCAATCTCTCTTTATCTGGCTAAATAAAATGAAATGTATATAGCCGTTTGGCGTGGTTGGTAAATGCTTGCCTTTCACGCAGCAGGTCGTGGGTTCGATTCCCACCTAGGACAGATACATGTCATGGACATGTCTGTTTGTCCTGAGTCTGGGAGAAAATTAGTCTTTGTAATATATTAGTTATCAGATTTCCATAGTACACGCTCTGGGTTGGGATCAGATGGCGTGTGTGAATAATATCCCAGGATATTATTAATTAGGCAAACAATAGAAGTGTTCGTATTATATTAAGACCCAGAGAACAGCGCGCAGCTGCCTCGTTCACACATGCAAATATTTTATTGGATATAATATAGTGTAAAATATCCTTCAGGTATCGTTTAAATTTAATATTCCCAAATATTTAGAACAAAGTTTAGTTGAATTTTTTTTATATAAAAACTTATATTTTTATTATAATATTTTTATTTTCGTGACATGTCTGATTATTATTGTTGACTTTGCTAATTAACATTAAATTAAAAGGTTTTTATTCACGTAGACTTTAAAAACCGGCCAAGTGCGAGTCGGACTCGCACATGAAGGGTTCCGTAGTAGCAAGTATTTCAGTTGATTAAATGAAAGCAAATTTCGGTTAACGTTTATGACGTATTAAAAAAAACTACTTGCTAGATCTCGTTCAAACCAATTTTCGTTGTTAGTTTGCATGGTAATGTACATCATATATTTTTTCTAGTTTTATCATTTTCTTATTATAGAAGTTACAGGGGGTGGACACACATTTTACCACTTTGGAAGTGTCTCTCGCGCAAACTATAGAGTTTAAAAAAAATGATATTAGAAACCTCAATATCATTTTAAAGACCTATCCATAGAAACCCCACAAGTATGGGTACGATGAAAAAAAAATGTTGACTTTCAGTTCTATGTATGGGGAGCCCCCAAAATTATTGTTCTTTTTCTATTTTTGTGTAAAAATCTAAATGCGGTTCACCGAATACATCTACTTACCAAGTTTCAACAGTACAGCTCTTATAGTTTCGGAAAAAAGTGGCTGTGACATACGGACGGACAGACAGACAGACATGACGAATCTATAAGGGTTCCGTTTTTTGCCATTTGGCTACGGAACCCTAAAAAGCGCTTGTAAATAGTCAGAACATGTTTGTAGTAATACAGTTATTATTTCTAGTTACATATTACAGATATTTAGGTACACGGAATGTTAAAACATTTATACAATTTATTATATAATGGTAGTGACATTTAGCTAGCTTGTATTAAGTTATTGTCAAGGAGATTATGTTTAGTTGAAGTTTATAATATTATGTATTGAAAGTTATTTGACAGGCCTTTTTTTAACGTGGTGGAAATGCGCAATACTTGCTCACAGTGCGTGTAGCGGAGGTTCTGGGAACACGTGAACGATCACACCAATACCCCCGCCGTACACTGCAGCCTTCGCAAGACTCTTACCCGGGGTGGGGAGCAGGGCAAGAATGACCCCCCTCCCCAGCACGTATATATGTGACGGGCCTACTTAGTGACTTGAATAAATTCAACCGTGGAGTAACTAGTCGTATAAACTATGACAACAACATACACTCAATACAACTAAAACTCATAGGTAAAAACTAGGGACCTCACATTGGTGCTTAGTAGTGCTTTTATTTGATAGCACTTGTGGCGCAATGGTTAAGGCAGTCGCCTCGCTACTTCGTGTCCCGAGTTCGATTTCCGCACATGACAAGAACTTGTGTGACCCGTAAGTAAATGTTCTGTATCTGGGTGTAGTGTGTCCCGCAATCGCAAGACATGTTTGTAAAGTACCCCGCGTCACAGGGATCCATTTCCTTAGTGCGGGCATTGTCTGTAATAAAAATAACAACAAGAATAATTAGAAGAGAGGAAGTTTGTGATATTTTCAAGGGTAAGTTTTTTATTTAATCCTAATAATATGAAACCAAAAAATCAAACACATAAATATTAAACGATTTAATTCATCGTTGCTTTTGAAGTGAATCTTCTTTAGCACCATTGTGATTTGAAAATTTAAACGAAAAAGTTACCGTAAAAGATACAAACATTCATCAATAGGATTTAGCCTGTGAGAGAATGAGATAGATTACAATGCTCACGTGTCTTTGCGCCATAAACAACGTGGTGTATCATCCACGTGTTTTTTTAAATTTGCGTATTAAAATTCTTTTGTTGATTTAATTTGTGTCAGATCTGTGTTAAATTGACCATACATTTTATTTATAAATATAATGTAATATTATGCATTAAAATTTAAAATATTTTTAAAAATATTATAAAGAAGATAAACCTTTTAATTATTGTAATACTCTATATTTAAGAATTAACCAAACATAGCCAAGAACCACCGCCAGGTAACTGCCTTTCTAATAGAAATAACCGCATTGTAATCGGTCCACCCGTTTGAGAGCTACGATGCCACAGACACACACACACTCAGACATCGGCGTGAAATTTATAACACTCCTCTTTTTGCGTCAGGAGTTAAAAATGGGAAATCTTAAATGTAATCGTCCGTAATATTTCTAGAACACAAAGCAGATGGATAACACCTACATACATCCTCCGTAAGGGTGATAGCAAGGCATTCTAGATTTTATTCCTAGTAGGTACAGACGCCAGCACATCCAGCTACCCAATCTGTCAAATATATTTTATTGATTTTCAACTTTATCACATAAGCATAAGGTTCACTTTCAATTGCGGAAATTTGACAGATTGGGGTGCTTGATGTGCTGGCGTCTTTACCTATGTATCGTTCGTAGCTTAACGCAGACGCCTGGCGAGAGATTAATGATAATTTATGATTACCCATTTTTGAGAATAAAATTAATGTGAAAAGGTCTATTTAAATATTATAGATTTCACTGATTTCCATGGAGATCTCTCGACATAAAAGGCTGCCTTATCTTTATATCAGTATTGATCATTTGGCTTAATGCTTTTACTCGACCCACAAAATTTTCTGTATATTAATATAGCTACCGATGTGACATAGAGCGTCCGCATCGTGAAATGATAGATATAAAATTCCTTTTAATCTTTCAGGTACGAGGCCACAAAATTTCGTAATGCTTTTATATTATTCAATTTTGTATTCCATTTTCCGTTACAGAAAATGCAGCTGGTGAACAACCTGGGATTGGCCGTTTACTTACTTGGTACTTACTTACTTTCAGAGTCAGAGTCAGAGTTGTTCACGCCGCCCAGTAATCCTCTGACATGGCTTAACGACTGTTGCCTAATTGCTACAACCGGACCGACAGCTTAACGTGCCCTCCGAAGTACGGAGACGCTCACAAATTAAACCACTTTGGCGGTCACCCATCTCTGGACTAACCGCGAGCCTAGTTGCTTAACCTCCCCAATCACTTACGGACCGGTGAGAGCATCTGACTATGAGCGTCTACTTACTTGGTATAAGATGAGGTAACCAACTTCTATCTTCTATCTATAAATCAACTCAGCAACGTAAATACGTTGTCGAATAAAAGCCTTAAACCATGAGATTTACGACTAATATAGAGAGTGTTTGTATATTCGAACTATGGTGATAGTTAAACAGTTACATATGGGCATAGTGGCATGGTATAGAAAGTTAATATTTCAATTTCTCTATAGTGAATTTGATGTGTTTCACGTTAAAGTTTGATTTTATAGCGTTATTCACAATCTTCTACTATATAAAAATAAGTCGGGTTTTCCTTCCTGACGCCATAACTCCAGAACGCACGAACCGATTTCCACGGTTTTGCATCCGTTGGAAAGGTCTCGGGCTCCGTGAGGTTAATAGCAAAGAAAATTTATAAAATTTAACGCGGGTAACACCGCGGGGCACAGCTAGTGCTAAATGTAAATTAATTTCAAAAAATATAAATTACAAAAAGCTCCCTACGCAATTACACAATTTTGGAAAAGGGCTAAAACTCTTACACTGCTGGACCAATATTAACCAAACATAGCCAAAAACCACCACCAGGAAACTGGCTTCCTATTGGATAAAAACCGCATCGTAAAGTCAACTCAACAACGTAAATACGTAGTCGAATAAAAGCCTTAAACTATGATATTTACGACTGATATAGAGACTGTTTGTATACTCGAACTATGCCGATGGTATAACAGTTGCGTATGGGCATATATTATCCACTAGGTACTCTGGCTAACTGGCCATTGCTAAATTTATTCTAAATGTCAGACTTTTAAGTGAGAAATGAAGACAAACCGATTACGTCTGTCACCGCTATACCTATTACTACGCGTCGCTAAACTTTAATTGTTACGTCAATATCAATGACGGCTGTCAAATGTCAAATATTAATATGACAGGTCGGTTGGCGTGGTTGATACATACTCACGTTAAAGTTTGTTTCACGCCGCAAGTCGTGATTTCGATTCCCACCCAGGACAGATATGTGTGTGCATGAACATATTGTCTTTTTGTCCTGAGTCTGGTTGTAATCATCTATATAAGTATTTACAAAAGAAAATTAGTATATCAGTTATCTGGTTTCCATGGTACAAGCTCTGCTTAGTTTGGGATCAGATGGCTGTGTGTGTATTTATTTTACTACTACATATAGATCTGGGATTTTGCTGAGCTATTCTGCCGTTGTGTTGCAATACAAATAGCCCAAAAATACAGTCCAGAATATTAATCTCCCTTAACATTGGTAAAACTGTGCGTGGATTAAAAAACGAAGAATGCCATTATATTAATTAAAATAATACTACAGATAGCTATCTCGGATTTTGCTGAGCTATTTTGCCGTGAATAGTGGTGTTGCAATACAAATAGCTCAAAAATACAGTCCAGAATATTAATCTCCCTTAACATTGGTAAAACTGTGCGGGGATTACAAAGACGAAGAATGCCATTATATAAATTAAAATTAATTTCATACTTGACGTTTTCCATTAATATTGACGTAACTGGCAATATTAAACACCGCATTCTGGAATACTATCGCAGCTTCAGCCGCTAGATATTGATTAATTTCATATGTACGGCATTTAAACTAAGACTTCTTTCATTTTGATTAAATATGAGTATATTATTTAAAATTAAACGAAGTCTAAGCTTAAAAGCCATTACGGTTGACTTGATAGGCCAAATATTAAAATGACAAAATTATCAAAGGCAGTCGCGAAAGTCGAAAGTCGAGAAAAGTCGTCAAAGCGAAACTATTGAATCAAAGACAAATAACTCATTGAGCTCTGTGTTTTGTTTTTCTTATATAATATGTTCCCCGCAGGTCAATTTTTAAACAGCCTACCGTACAAACATTGTTTTCAGGCATAGAAAAAAACCTGATATTTTGAGCATGACTCAAGTAGACATTTTTGAAGTTATACTTCTTTTGGCGCGATGGAGAAAAATGATGAGAGTGAATTTTTACGATGCGCGCGCACACCGACACCAAAAAATGTAACAGCATGAAGTTAGTTCTAGGTGGTATGAAAATGTATGAGAGTGAATTTTTACGATGCGCGCGCATTGTAAAAATAACAGCATGACGTTAGTTCTAGGTGGTATGAAAATTGATAACTATGTTCAAGTTGTATATTAAGAAGTATAACTTCTAACGCGTGTACATAAGTACACACAAGTTTTTTTTAATGTGGTTTAACTTGCATATAAATATTAGTTTAGTTGTAGGTAAAAGTATTTGTGTATTGTGGATCATAGGTTACTTAAGTAGGTAATGCATATTAAAACTCTAAGTTACAAACTAAATCGATAGCCAATAATATTATCTGTAACGTGATTTAGTTTGCTGTCTTTGTTGTAACTTTAAATATTATAAATTATAAGCTCTGCAATATGTTATAAAAAAGCAAGTAACTGTTTTCTCACATTAGATTGAATTGTCAGCCGGTCTATGATTACCTAGAACAAAAAAGGGAACGCAATAACCCTTCAGATATTCTTACAGTCATTTATCTATAGTGTGATATTTTATTAAGTTAAATAAACTAGTCTTTTATTGTACTATAATAAAAACGTTTTTAAATTAAACTTATCTGGAATTATTTAGCTATAGAAGATAGAGAATTTCGTTCTTATGACTATTAAAGATACCTACGCTTTTCGATCAATTTCTTTGCGATGCTAAAATTAAGCCCTCCCATTTTAAAAAGCAAATGATATCCTCTATGCTGCTTAAAATACACATTCCTACATCATGACGTCAAATTTGTTTTGCAAAATTGCAGGAAAGTCTTCTTCCATTACAATTTATCTTCCGCTATAAGACTGTGCCATTTTAACATTTTCGTCAGGGTATGGTAATATAAGCAACGATATCTATTATGGTGCGATTACTTCGACGCAATAAAGTCAACATCGCGACACAGATCACGGCGTGCCGTCGGGGTAAACAAGTTGCTGATAAGAACCCGCCGCCGACCAGTCGCTCGCGCCCGCCCGCCCAACGCACGTGTCGGGAAAGTTGCAACAGATTACAAAAAAATTGTGTACTGTCAGCCTTATGGGTGAGTAAATACTTTTTAATACCATAGAGGGATTAAACTTTTTAATTTGGCGCGCTACACTGGATGGAATGGAACATTTTGAAATTGAAATATAATATTATATTATTTTTAATATTAAAATATTTGATTAGATACTTCTTAGTATATGTAATATATTGTTTTTAACTGTCTACATTTAGTTTGAGGAGAATAATAACTGTGTAGTCTGTTTCACATTGTTTTTGAGGTAGATTCATGGCGTTTTATGGTTCGGTGAATTTATGAATGACGCGTGTTCGTTCGTCATCTACTTAATGTAATAGGATCATTTTCCTTTGCAAATGTCACGATGTTATTTTTTACCTTTCTTGTGTATCTATTTCATGAATTCCTGAATAAGTTTAAATAGGTAATCGATCTCCATTCACACTTTTTATGCTAGCAATCATTTTATAACAAAAAAAACCTTGATATTTCTTGATTTCTAGCTGATATTAATGTGGATCCCAAAAAATATAATTTAACCTTTATTTGAATTCCTTAACTATGTGTTCGTACTTGCCTAATATATGTATCTATTAGGGAGTGAGATTACGCGTGCCATATGACACGTCTACATATTTCGATCACTGTAGGTACTTAAGTGTTCATAGATTTATACTAAACTGTTCATTAATCAAACATACTGTTCATTTAAAGTTTATTAGACTGAAAACAGGTCTTTGTGATATTTTTTACTTTGCATGGTTAAATAGAATTTCTTATGTATCTTATGTATATACCTAACAAACCAATCAAATCATGAAAAAAACAATGATTATTCTGCGTTTGTTAAATATTCCGAGACATAAATAAATAAATAACAATTTTAAGTCGATTACACCCATATGTATACATATTCAATTATGTCATTCATTAATGTATAACCACTGTTATTGTAAAAGGTATCAACAAGAATATTTCATTATAAAAAAGATTTAAATGATTTAAGCATAATTAGAATAATACAGACACACAGAAATCTTAGTGTGAATTCTAGTGAACTGTTAATGATTCAATAACCTGTATATTTACTATTACTTTATTTTTTTTCATCGTTACGAGAACTTCGCCGTACCAGGTCAAGTTCTCGTAACGATAAAAAAAAATGTACGTACTTACTTGAATTAATAAATATACCATCATTATTAAACAATTACGTAAAGGGCTTTTAAAGTGAATGTCTATAAGAATATTTTCTTTACGTAAATATAAATGTGAGTAACTGTGAGTAATCTATATACTGCTCATGAAAGGGCGAACCACATAAGATTGCCCTCAGGTATTAGTTGTTTAATTTTAATATAGTAGTACTAAATTTAAAAATAATAGCTTAGGAACTTGTTATTTATTGAATGATTTAAAAATATGTGATAAGACAGACCGCACGGACGGACTAATATATATTTTTTTGTTTGTTTTTTCTACTGTTTCTACTATGTTTATGTACCTACTGCATTGTGAGCTTGACAAGTACAAGTGTTTGTAAATACCCAAGTGCTGTATAAATTTCATTATTTCATTTCATTAAAGATGTTGCTTCCTTTAGTGAAGGGCGTGTAAGAAAATATTGTATCTATTTCTTTTCTATATCAAACAATAGTCTACTTTATACATTATCTCTGCATCACCCATAAGATTGACTGGTAAGTGGGAGGGAAAATGCCTACGCATGCCTCCCGCATAAAGTGTCTGCGGGCGGGTATGACGGACTCGCACCGACTAAAACTAACTTACCATGGTCTTTACTTGCTTGCTCTGGTGGCTCCCTTTGCGGCATGGTCTCACATAGTCTGTAACACGTGCCCTGGGAGGATAATGGCTCCCGCATCACCGGCTCCTGCCAACCGGCACAGTGACTGTGCCACAAACAGATCGTTCTCTTCCCGGAGCTGTCTGCAACTGGTGGCAGTAGAGGAAATTTCTTTTACTGCTACCGCAGCCCCGACGGGCAGTTGCGCTACCGGCTGCCGCCGCCGCCCTGACGCCTCCTTAAAATAACAAATAATATAAAAAAAGGTTTTTATTCACGTAGACTTTAAAAAAGCGCTTGTATAGTCAGAACATGTTTGTAGTAATATATAATTAAATAATTAATTTATAATTATTTCTAGGTACATACCTACAGATATCGCACCCTTAAAACATAAGTGGCACTATACAAAAAATGCTATTTTTTAGTTAAGTATACAGTCAAAATGCGTAAGACGAAACGCGCCTAATGCAAAGACTCCTGTAGCTCTAATGCGCTTAATTTTCGCTAGATGGCACTAGTGTCACTTATGAATTTGTAACAACTTGTGCGGTCGGTAATTCATAAACCGGCACTACGCCAGTTCGCGACAAATCACCGGAGGGAACCCTTGTCCAGGTGAGTTAAAACTGGCATATTGTGTTAAGTGCCATTTATTAAATAAATTTGCTTTCGAATATTTACAGTGAGTTAGTGCATAAGTGGCAGTTTGAGTGTAATGCCAGTTATTGAATAACTTTAATTAGGATTTTGATTTTATACGAATTCAATAACGGTCATTTTCTGTAAAGGGCCTTTTAATCGATAAATTCGCTTGCAAATATTCGCAGTGCGTAATTGCATAAGTGGCAGATTTTGTTTAGTGTCAGTTATTTTTTAACTTTAATTAGGATTTTGTTTGAATACAAACTCAATAACGGGCATTTTCTGTAAATGCGTCATACTAATCCGTATGACGAAACAGAGAACGCAAATGATAACATGAATGACCAAATGCCAAACACTTCAAACATTTATGACATTTCCTTCACTCAGGTTGTTGAAGTTTCTAATAATCATCAAAGAAGTGATTCTCTTCCTGCTGATTCGAATCTTCAAGTCGGCCTTGCTCCAAATGATGGCGATCATGTTGCCTCTTCCAGCCTTGCCGACAACGTCAAAATCATGCATTCTGATACAAATGACACAGGAGAAATCAATGATGTTTCTGATACAAGGGATATTGACGGTTTCTGCCCGAACGATGCTGCAATAGAAGCTCAAGCTCAGCCTGTTGATGTCATTACAAAAAAACGAAAGAAGAAATTTAAGAACGCTACTACAAATACTGTGAAGATTTTAAGAAATGCAGGCAAAAAATATCTTTTTATCCAGCTAAAACGATTAAGCAACCTTGTGGAAGTGCATGTCGGCTGAAATGCTCAGATAGAATTTCAAGTTTTCAATTTAGAGTCACGAAAACTACTTTTCGATGATTATTGGGGTATGGGTTCGTTGATGCGACAAAGAGAGTATATAGCTCGTAACTTAACAGAGAGAGCAAGCCCAGATATCAATACAAAAATATTGATTCCAGTAGGAAGCCAAAGATGGCTTTCTACTTCGATGTAAACGGCACCAAAGAAAGGGTTTGCAAAACCTTCTTCAAAAATTCGCTGAATATTACAGATAGGTGTATAAGAACTGTAGTAGAGAAGAAAAATGCGTTAACAGGTATTCTAGAAGGAGAAAAGAGAGGCATGCATGGAAACCACAGAAAAGTGCCCGCTAAAATGATAGAAGAAGTGAAAAAACACATTAACAGCATTCGTCGAATTGAAAGCCACTATTTGCGAAAGCAAACTACCAGAGAATTTATAGATGGTGGAAAAACATTGACTGATATTTATTCAGACTACAAAAAAGATTGCACAAAACAAGGATTGCCCAGCGTACAGCTATATACATACCGAAAAGTTTTCAATAACTACTTTAATATTGGCTTATTTGTGCCCAAGAAGGACCAATGTGAACAATGCACAATATACAAACTGGCCGAAGGTCCTCAAAAAGAAGTTCTGAAAGAAGACTATGATCGACATCTAGCAGAGAAGGAGAAAAGTCGCGAAGAAAAAGCTAACGATAAAATAAAAGTTTCAAGCTAATTTATAGTAGCATGCTACAAGCGGTAATGATGATACCAAATGGAGAGCTATCAACTTTCTTCTACAAGTAAAGGTAAATTGCTAGAATTTTACCATCTCTGCAAGAGATAAGACTGAATGTTTTTTCTGGGACGAATCGCAAGGTAGTCGTGGAGCAAATGAAATAGCCAGCTGTGTCTTGAAATACTTGCAAAAGAAATCTTCTTTAGCTGACGAAGACTTTGATGTAGTTTTCTATTCAGATAACTGTTGCGGCCAGCAGAAAAATCAGTTCATCATCGGCATGTACATCTACGCTGTACTTAACTTGAAAGTAACATTTATAACACACAAGTTTTTAATCCGTGGACACACACAGAACGAAGGAGATGCAGCACATTCAACGATTGAGAAACAAGTAAAAAGAATACTTAAATCTGTACCCATTTATTTGCCTTCCCAGTACGTATCCGCCATCAGAAGTGCAAAAAAACATGGCATTCATTGACATCAAACAACTGCCCGTTCCTAGACTGAACAAAAGTGATGAAAGTGAAGTTGTAAAGTTAACTGATATAAAAGTTATCAAAGTGGGAGTTCAGATGTTATTTTGATAATCCCTTTATCTAGATTTAGACAAAATTGTTATTATGAGTATTTGTGGTAGTTTTGACCTAAAACTGTGAGCGTGTACCAAATAAATAGTATTCTTTATTATTTCAGTAATTATATTGTCTTTTTTGTCTCTTTTATATCATTACAATGTAGGTAAAATAACAACTTAGAGGTGATTAAGCAAAAAGTTTTGAATAACTATGATACTATAACCGACACTATACAAAACTTTTTTTTCAAACGCTTCTCCATTGATAAATAATCAATAATTTTATTGTATGCCACTGGATTCTGAAACAGCATTAGTTAAACTGTTATTTTAAGCCGATCACTAAGTTTTATTTACCTTTATTTAGTGCCATAACACCCATACAATACTTAAAAAAACTTAAAACGACCATACTGTAAAATTAATATTTTCGTATAGTGCCACTTATGTTTTAAGGGTGCGATATTTAGGTACACGGATTGTATGAACAAATTTACAATAAGTTTTATTTTATAAGCGGCTTCACGGCGTCGTCTGCGAGAGGGATCGGTTCGCTTCCGATCCGGCTCGACATTAAGTTGGCCTGTGTACAAATTTGTTGAAAATGGATTTTAAATAAAATCCATAGAATGAAGTAAATTTTAGTCTTAGGATAAATTACTTGGCTTAAGTGACTTATGTACTTCCGGGCCCTTTCATTTAATTCATTCATTACGAGTGAACTTGGACAGGGTTATCACTTAATCAGGTAACCGGCTTGCTCATTGGCTTTAAAGTATTTATCACCAGTAAGGTTTACGGCGGC
This sequence comes from Pseudoips prasinana, assembly GCA_951640165.1. Lineage (NCBI taxonomy): Eukaryota > Metazoa > Arthropoda > Insecta > Lepidoptera > Nolidae > Pseudoips > Pseudoips prasinana. The sequence continues at coordinate 17,805,155 of OX621239.1, forward strand.
CAGTTGGCGTGGTCGGTAGACTGCCACCGGCCTTACTTACCTTTCACGCCGCAGGTCGTGGGTTCGATTCCCACCCAGGACAGATATTTTTGTGCATGAATATGTCTATTTGTCCTGAGTCTGGGCGTTCTTATTTATATAAGTATGTATTTATAAAAGAAAAGTAGTAGGTGTGTATAGTAGGTACAGACGCTAGCGCATCCAGTTACCCCAATCTGTCAAATTTATTTTACAGATTTTCAAAATATATCACAAAAGCATAAAGTTCACTTCCAATTGGGGAAATTTGAGAGATGGGGTAGCTTGACTTGCTGGCGTCTGTAGAAGTTCTGCTTAGTTTGGGATCAGATAGCTGTGTGTTAATAATGTCGCAGGATATTATTATATATTATCACACCAATATTATAAAGGCGAAAGTTTGTGAGTGTGTATATTTCTAACTTATTCAAGACTAAACGGCCGCAGCGATTTTAATAAAATTGGTATTGAGTTAGCTGACACTCTGGATTAACACATAGGCTACCATTTATAAAGTTTAACGCGGGTAAAACCGCGGGGCATAGCTAGTTATAAATAAAAATGTTGAATTCATAAGGGATAAACGTGCAATAGGTATTGAACCAGATTAATTAAAAAATAATACCTTTCCAAAGAAGCTTCTGTAAGTCTCATCGCGTAGTGTGCTCGAAGTTTCGAAGTCCGTAAGTACTTAGTTGTTGGAGAGTTTGCTCCCAGGTAGACAGTTGGACATCCAATCTGAGAGCCGTGGTTAAAATTATGTTTTCTTATTTAGTTACTGCTGTGTGGTTAACGGCATAGAATATATCACCACGACATTTCATCTCGAGGGGGACTTAGAAGTCGTTCTGAGTAACTTCTTCTTAGCGTGTCGATGGCAATCTAAAATAAGTCAGCCCAGAATTCAGCTACGAGTTAAGCGTTGTCAGTAGCGTCCATTAGTTCTTGTAACGTGCAGGTATTAGGGTGCCCTAATGCCTGTACGTTAGTCTCTAACCTTTCTGAACCTGCGCACGCAGGACATGTTCAGAAAGGTTAGACTAACTGTCGTCAGTATATAAACAATAACATATAGTATAATATATAACAGTAGAAAGCATTTGGGGTATTTTTAAATTAAATTTTTTTTACACACGTGTGGCTTGGGGAGTAAGCTGGTGAATGCGTGACGAGAGCGTTACGAAAATTGTGATCGGGTGAGGCGAACGGAAGTTGAGAGGAAGATATAAGTTAGTGAAGATGGAGAGATAGTTTCGGTTCATATATTACGGAAGGAGCTAGAGAGGGAGCAGCGTCTGTATACTCTATCTTCTCTATCTATCATCATATTGCGACCGCCAACCAAGCTTGGCGGTTATGGCATATTCCTCCAAATGATGGACACAATCCTATTGTGGAAATCTTTTCGGGAGGCCTTAGACCAGCAGTGGACGTCATTCCGCTGACAATATGTTGGCCAACTTACAAGTCGATACGTACACATGGCTACATATCACATTTCCAGTATAAGCTGATCTCGCGTTGTATAGGATTTAGGTACAATGAGAGGTCTGCTTATATTGGAATGTTATAGCTTGATATGTAGCCGTGTGTACGAGAGAGGTGGCACATAACCGACAGCTTTTAATTAACTGGCTCTTTTATAGAATAGAGCTTTTATAGAGCTAATTAAAAGCTGTCGATACAACCTTATTAACAAACTAGCTGTGCCCCGCAGTGTTACCCGCGTTCAACTTAATAAATTATAGCCTATGTGTTAATTCAGGGTGTCATCTAACTCCATACCAAATTTTATTGAAATCTCTCCAGCCGTTTAGACGTGAATAAGTAACAAACATACACACTCACACAGTCACAAACTTTCGCCTTTATAATATAAGTGTGATAAGAAGTAATATTTCAAAAACAACATGACTGGAAAATTTCCACTATTTGGTTTTTATTTGCAAACATGCATTGCACATACACTGTGCCAAGAATTAGAACTACTATACCTAAATCACTTAAATAGTAGCACGTTATGGGAATTGTTCCTGTAACACGAGGTCACCTATGTAGGTATCGAAGTAACTGCCTTAACTACACGGAAATGCTATATATATATATATATATATATATATATATATATATATATATATATATAGGGTAGGGTAATATATATATATTACCCGCGTAAAACTTTATAAATTATACACTAGGTACGTGTTACACGGTTGTACGGTACATATAATAGACATAATAAAAAACCAATGGCGTCTGCCTTTCGCTTATGATTGCAGTTTTTATCAAACATTATTTATTATACTACTTTGATATACTACACGTGTGGCACTGGGGTTAAGACAATCGCCTAGCCACTTCGTGTACCGGGTTCGATTTCGCCCAGGACAACTTTTTGTGGGACCCATAAATAGTTGTTCTCAGTCTGGATGTGCTTAGTGTCCGTCAATGATATGTTTGTAAAGTACCCCGCGACATCGGCATTAATTTCCCAAATGCGGGCGTTGTTTTTTTTAAACAATATTTGATAAAACTTTGCGCCAGTAGGATGAAATATTCACATGAATTAGCAAAACAATACCTACGTTCTAATGTATTTTATTATACTCAAAAATTCTTATTTTTATACTAACTGTGCCCCGCGGTTTTACCCGCGTTAAACTTTATAAATCATCACAGCTCCTCCCCCGTAGGTTAATAGTGTGATAATATGTAGCCTATATGTTGACCCGACCTCTTAGTAATATTCATGCACAATTTGAAGTAAATCCATGCAGTACTTTTGAGTTTAGCCCGGACATACATACAGACAAAACAGACAAAAATTCTAAAAACTATATTTTTGGCTTTGATATCGATTGTAGATCACGCCCCAAATATTCTTAAAAAAATATTCAATGTACAGTTTTGACATTCCTACGATTTTATTATATGTATAGATTCTTTTTGGATTTTCTTTTAATATGTACCGAATTCATTTCACTTCGCCCCTATATTGCTGTAGGTAATATAGCTGTCCATGTGTCATAGAGCAGAATATAGTTTGACGGTCACCGTAGCTTAGTTGGTAGTGCTCCTGCCTACGAAGCGGGTTCGAATCCCGGTAAGTGTAAATATTTGTGTGATGAGCACGTATATTTGTTTCTCAGTCATGGCTGTTTTCTATGTATATAAGTATTTATCTATCTATAAAAGTAGTATGTATATCGTCGCCTGGTACCCATAGTACAAGCTTTGCTTAGTTTGGGGCTAGGATGATCTGTGTGACATTGTCCCTAGATATTATTATTATAGAGTGCCCTAATCAAGAAACTAGACTGTATATAAGACAGGTACTGTCTGCACTAATCAAGCAAATGCAATTAGGACTTAAGTTTGTTTATATATTTAGTTACTTAATTTAGTAGATTTAATAAAGTTATTTCAACATTACCTTTCTCAATTTTTATTTTAATCGTGTTATACTGAGATTTTCGTCTGTCTCTGTACAGTCTACGGCTGCGTACCCGTTGGACCTACAAGATTAGACCCTCTATCGCAAAAGTACCGGTCCGACCTCATTTTAAGTCCCTTTGGACCTTCTTTAAAATATAATAATCAATTTGCCCATTGGACCTCTTTTTAAGTACCCTTCGGACCTTCAAAATTAAAACTACTAAAGATGAACCTGTTGGACCTCAATTCTAATACCTTTTGGACCTTAATAAAATATGTTTTTATTTAGTATTCGCCCGGCGTTATTTTAGTAAAAAAGGTACAGTTGTGTTGAAAATGTTTAACCAGAATTCTAATAATTAGGCGAAATAGCATAAGCGAATACAGGCACACTAACAACAAACAGCAATCCGTGGTCAGTAGAAGAAACACAAGAAATTATAGTGTAAACTATATTTCTTTCAAATTTACTGGTGTGTAATGGATAAATATTTTAAAAAACCCCATGTACAAATATCATTAATACTTAGGTAAACCGCATATTGTAATGTTTTATATGTAAAAAAACTTCTTGACTTAAAAAAAACTCTGTGATTTATATACTTTATTTTACTTATATACATTATTTTAAATTTACTAAAAATCTACGAGAATAAGACTGTGATTACTTGAAAAGTTATTTACAAATGTGTAAAATACAAAGATATCTTATATTTACAAATTTAATTAAGTTGCTGCATGTAAAACCAATCTTCACAAATTCAGTTGCTACGGCATACAATTTAGATTTAGATTTACTTACATTATTATATCAGTGATTCTTTCTTTTAAAATGTCATATAAACATTCAAAATTAATATATAGTATGCATTTTTATGTATACCTACGGTCTTGAAGATTTGTCAAATTAGAAAAATGTATTTGGAATATGTGTTTTTATTTGTTACATAACGTTGTGATCTTTTATATTTTTGATTAATAACATTGATTTATATTGTAGTGTTTTATTTTTAATAAGGCGTGTCACTTTTGTGCACGAGTGTATTTTAACTTTTTATACGAAGACATGTGAATGAGGTCCAACAGAACTCGTTGCTTAATAGAGGGTCTAATAGGTAATCAAGTATAGACAACATCCAAGTTTGAAGGTCCAAACGATACAAAGGGGTCCAAAGGGTCATCTTTTTAGACGAGGTCCAAACTAGGAGGTCCTACGGGTACGTAGCCCAGTCTACAACGCTCATAGCTAGATGCTCTCACCGGTCCGTAAGTGATCGGCGAGGTTAAGCAACTAGGCTTGCGGTCAGTCCAAGGATGGGTGACCACACAAGTGGTTTATTTCGTAGCGCCTCCGTGCTTCGGAGGGCTTGTTAAGCTGTCGGTTGTAGTCATTAAACAGCAGTCGTTAAGCCCTGTCAGAGGAGTAATGGGCGGCTTGATCAACTCTGACACTAGGGTTACCACTGCCCATACGATAAGTGAAGTGAGCAACGCTGATATCGTTATTATGTAGAATAAGAGCGGTTTTTCTAGTGCATGTGTATTCACGTATGTGGCATCGAATGAATACAATCTGTCAAATTTCCCCAATTGAAAGTGAACCTTATGCTTACGTGATAAAGTTGAAAATCTATAAATGAAATTTGACAGATTGGGCTAGCTGGATGTGCTGGCGTCTGTACGTACATGCTTACACACACACGCTTCGTATATTCTGCTCTATATGCCGTAGATCTGTTGTAGGCCCGGCCGCCCACTATCGGTGGGCATCGGTGCGGCTCTGTACACCTCGGGCGCCTTACGGCGGCCGCGGGCGGCTTCGGGCGCCTGATAAAATACTAGAAACAAGTATGCATTTCATCAACTTGTACAAGAACAAACTGCTCACCACATCTTTTGGGAGTGTGATCTCTGGCAAAATCAACGTGATATTATGTTAAACAGCTTGCAACCAATATCTGGAGTAGTTTATTATACGGATCTTGTAGCAACAAGGAACAACTTCCGTGCGTTTAAGCGCTTCTGCCATACCTACTATTGGAATCAAATATAACAGCTCACTTAGGACCCTTAAATTGATCCTCGGTGCTCTAGTTGCAATTCTCTTGGTTTATGAGGCTATAGCCTCTTTACATCATTCTGTCTCCCGCTTTGTTCTGGAGGGAAGTGGAACTATTCATTCACTAATTCCTCCTTTTTTTTCTTTCTGATTAAATTCGTTGCGGGATCCAAGACAGTTAAAGCAATTCCCCGGGACATGCCTGAGCATCACCGCTCAGTGTCATTTCATTGTTTTACAGGAGTTGCAGTGGTGGGTAAGAGGGAGGGACTAATCCCGAAAAAAAACTTGTACGATTGGTGGCATTATCACTAAATGTGATCTCTTTTTAGGAAACATTTGTAGTAACAAATACATAACTCCTTGGTAACTTGATAGTTGATAACCTATAGTCTTGCTTATTCAAATCTTTTAGTATCTCTTCCATTTCTTTAAACAACAGAAATAAAACTCACGTAAAAGATACAAGTACAAACACGATGTTTAAGAAGGGCACACAATATAATACTATACAAACCAAGAACCAATTATGGTAAACGCACAATTGTATACCAAGGAGCACAATATTTTAATGCATTACCTAACCATATAAAAAACGCTAAGACAACATATATTTACAAACAAAATATTAAAACAACACATATCCAAAGGCTCTACCGATCAATAATAACATGAAAAAAAATAGTATACAATTCACACTCGGTGTAAATGCCTCTTAAAATTTGCTCATTTAATTACATCGGACAAAGGGCGTGAGCGCAGCGCGCCGGTTATTATTCACCTCTACCTACACAACTACCTACATTATTACAGATTATTTAATATTATGCGTAGTGTGATTTTTTCAATTATGTTATATTTATAGTTTAATTATGGACAAATATCTTGTTTCTCCTAGAAGTGATGGTAAATCTTTGAGAAATAAAGAAATTCCAACCGTTAAACTCGATTACGTTAATATGAGAACCTTTAGTTGCCCATACAAACCTCCTTCGTAACTTCTTGCTCAATAACGTTTGTATGTACCTATAGTTTTGTTTACACAAACCTCCTCCGATACTCCATATAGAGTTCAGTACAAAACAGTTGCAAAGGAGCACTTATCGTATTATTCCATTCGTCCGTCCGTCTGTCACAGCGGGATATGCAATCGATTCGAGATAATTAAGAAAGCGGGATATCTCAACATCTATTGATTATTATCCATAATCGAATGCATTCGTAAATACGAAATGTAGGTACCTAATTGTTATAAATTCCTCCTCCTCTGTCTCAAATTTTAATTATATGGTTGGTTAATATTTTTCAAATAACAACTAAGATAAAAAAAGAAAGGAAGAGTTACAATTGACAGGCCTATTGGCGTGGTTGGTAAATGCTTGCTTTTCATGCCGGAGGTCGTGGGTGGGAAAGGACCCACCCAGGACAAATATATGAGTGCATGAACATGTCTGTTTGTCCTGAGTCTGGGTGTAATTATCTATATAAATATGTATTTACAATAGAAAATTAATACTTATATGTAGTATATCAGTTATCTGGTTTCCATAGTACAAGCTATGCTTAGTTTGAGATCAGATGGCCGTGTGTAAATAATGTCCCAGGATATTATAATTATTATTTATTCGACACACGAAAAGAAAAAAAAACATGGTACCTATATAAGATAGATGGATACACTTTATTGCGCCAAATCAAAATATCACATCGTAAACATACTCGTACATGTACAAACAGCGGCGCAATAAGCTTATTGGTTAACTAGGCAATACACAATATACAAATACTATATATATACTAAAGAAAAATACATATGACTTAATCAAAGATAAGTCTCGGTGAGATAGTGAGTGTCGAAAAGGTCTTAGCTCAGCATTTTGCTTTACTAATTTAACTACTAATTCTATTTAGACACTAAAAGCTTTATATGGATATTCCGAACTAGATATTTGTTTTTTTACGAGCTTTCTGCCGATCCCCTTCGCATATATATGTTTTCATTCTTTTTCTCCTTAATCGTATGGGCAGTGGTTACCCTGGTGTCAGAGTTGTTCAAGCCGCTCGGTAGGCCTCTAACATGGCTTAACGACTGTTTCCTAACTAGAACAACCGGGACCGCGGAGATGCCCAAAAATGAAAACACTTTGATGGTTACCCATCTAAGGACCGACCGCGTGCCCAGGTGCTTTACTTCGCCAATCATCTATGAACCGGTGAGTGAAACAGGCAATGAGTGCAGGATGAATAATGTAGAACAACATTAAATATGGTCCAATATCAAGTCTAAGTAAGAATATGATTCCATCATATAGCGGTATGAACCAGTGTTGGAGATAGGTAGCTATATAGTTTTCCTCATATCGTGTACCCATCTCTACATACCATGGATCGATGTTACAATGGTACGCAACTAATTTCGTTATCTTGTTGATAAGCTGTGGGCATACCGACGCCATGGGACTACGAAAATAATGTGGTTATGTTGAAAAATAACTTGGATAAAGTCCGGAATATACGTCATAGTAACATAGCTAAGTTCGTACTTGCTACTACTAGTAGACTGTGTCATTGAGATTCTGATTTGGAAATGATAATTAGACTGTTCTATTGATATGAAATAATGAGAATGATTTAGTACTTGGGCAGTACATACACATGTATGTGTTACGCTCACAATTAAGCAGTTGTAATAATGTCCTCCTAGCCGAATTTCAGCCATGGCGGCCAGTTTTAATGGAGATTAGCCAACTGCGCGTGACTTATTATAGTGCACAAGTGTGTGTGTGCAAACACATGAGCACTTTCTATTACTTCACTCTCATGATACGACAGGACGCCTAGCGAAACGACCGGAAAGAAGTCAGGTGCTGGACCGACGGCTTCACGTCTCCGAGGCACGGGGGTATGATACCGCCAACTCCCAGACTTCGGGCTGATGCTGAGAAATTTTTCGTTTTAGAGAAAAGTCCCAAAATCGCTTTTATCGACCCGGGATTTGAACCCAGGACCTCGTTCTCTGCGGGTGAACACGCTACCGCTAGACCAACGAGACAGCTTAGAGCTTTAGATCAATTATAAGAAATTAGATTAAGCTCAACGTCCAGTGCGTGATGTCTGTCTTATCACGTCATCATCTTCGTGTCAGCTGGAGTACGGAAAAAAGCCTCTGCTAAAGGCCTTGTGCCACCCACATCCAGTGGCTTCGAGCAATCCTTAGTATACCTACGTGGCGTCTTCTCTCTTCAGCGGACATCCGTTCTAAGAGTTATGTGCTCTGTCCAATCCCAATTCCTCTTGGAAATTATTCGTGCGCATATTCTCGACATGTCTGATTCCATCACGCAGGGAAAATCTAAGCCAGCCAGAAGTCCACGGCAGGTTAGGTTTAGTTTGTGCGAGTCCGACATACCCACGCGCCTACCCATTAACAAAAAACCGGCCAAGTGCGAGTCGGACTCGCCCATGAAGGGTTCCACAGCAGCAAGTATTTCAGTTGATTAAATGAAAGATAAATTGCGGTTTACGATTTTAGACGCCTAAAAAAAACTACTAACTAGATCTCGTTCAAACCAATTTTCGTTGTTAGTTTACATGGTAATGTACATCATAATTTTTTTTTCAGTTTTATCATTCTCTTATTTTAGAAGTTACAAGGGGGGGGGACACTCATTTTTCCACTTTGGAAGTGTCTCTCGTGCAAACTATTCAGTTTAGAAAAAAATGATATTAGAAACCTCATATAAATTTTTTGAGTTTCAGTACTATGTATGGGGAACCCCCAAAATTATTATTCTTTTTCTATTTTTGTGTGAAAATCTTAATGCGGTTTACAGAATACATCTACTTACTAAGTTTCAACAGTACAGCTCTTATAGTTTCGGAAAAAAGTGGGGGTGACATACGGATGGACAGACAGACAGACATGACGAATCTACAAGTGTTCAGTTTTTTGCCATTTGGCTACGGAACCCTAAAAAGCATATAAGGTACAGCAAACTAATTTAAGACGAGCTCATTTAGTCCGTAATACATTGTTAAAGTAACTTCGAACAAGCTCATTATAAGGATAGGCTGTCGCTCTCTTTAGACACTTACCTTAACCCGTTTTTTACTAGAGTAATATATAAAGGACAGCAAACGAACCTAAGCCGAGCTTCTGTTGTCTGTTATGTATGATTTACGTAACCTCGAACAAGCTCATTATGAGGATAGGTTGTCGTTCTGTATGGACACTCAGCTTAACCCGTTTGTTACTAGAGTACTTTATGAGGAAAAACAGACTAACCTAAGCCGAGGTTCTGTTGTCTGTAATGTGTGGTTTACGTAACCTCGAACAAGCTCATTATGAGGATATGTTGTCGTTCTGTATAGACACTCAGCTTGGTTGTTACTAGAGTACTATATAAGGAAAAGCAGACTAACCTAAGTCGAGCTTCTGTTGTCTGTAATTTGAGGTTTATGTGACCTCGAACAAGCTCATTATGAGGATATGTTGTCGTTCTCTATAGACACTCAGCTTAGTTGTTACTAGAGTTCTATTTAAGGAAAAGCAGACTAACCTAAGTCGAGCTCCTGTTGTCCGTAATATATGGTTAACGTAACCTCGAACAAGCTCATTATGAGGATAGGTTGTCGTTCTGTATAGACACTCAGCTTAGTTGTTACTAGAGTTCTATTTAAGGAAAAGCAGACTAACCTAAGTCGAGCTCCTGTTGTCCGTAATATATGGTTAACGTAACCTCGAACAAGCTCATTATGAGGATAGGTTGTCGTTCTGTATAGACACTCAGCTTGGTTGTTACTAGAGTACTATATAAGGAAAAGCAGACTAACCTAAGCCGAGCTTCTGTTGTCTGTAATTTGAGGTTTATGTGACCTCGAACAAGCTCATTATGAGGATATGTTGTCGTTCTGTATAGACACTCAGCTTAGTTGTTACTAGAGTTCTATTTAAGGAAAAGCAGACTAACCTAAGTCGAGCTCCTGTTGTCTGTAATATATGGTTAACGTAACCTCAAACAAGCTCATTATGAGGATAGGTTGTCGTTCTGTATAGACACTCAGCCTAGTTGTTATTAGAGTACTATATAAGGGACAGCAGACTAACTTAAGCCGAGCTCGTATCGTTCGGTTATATTTTCTTTTTTATTTATTTAAAAAGACAACGCCCGCATTAGAGAAATGAATCCCTGTGTCGAGAGGTACTTTACAAACATATAATAGACGGGCACAAATTTCATCCAGACTCAAAACAACTATTTATGGGTCACACAAAGCTGACCGGGCACGAAGCTGCGTGGCGACTGTCTTAGCCGCTGCGCCACACTGCACATTCAACGAAGCTCATTTTGAGGATAGGTTATCGCTCTCAATAAACAATTAGCTTAGCTCGTTTGTTACTAGTGCAGTCTAAAGGGGCAACAAACTAAGGTATAATATAGTTTAAATACCCTATGCGTAGGCGTAGGCAATTAATGTTAGCTTTTCGTATCAGAGTACTAAAAATGGTAAGCAATTTGATTAATCGTGTGTCCATTTATCTGTCTGACACAATTGGAAACAGAATTGGGCCTTGATTTAGAATTTGAATTTAAATCGTATAGGAGATGGCACAGACCTATTTGTTCATTTTACTTATGCCGACTTCACATATCATAGAAACAACTTATTGGAAAATGGTCTTTGTTGTGGAAGACTTAAGGTCCCATCACTAACTTTGAGGAGGTTATAAATTCAATTGTTTGTTCGTTTTTGTACTATGTTACGCAATTTCTTCAATGTTTGTGAAAAGATTTTGACAACTATTTTTAATCGATTCTTTCTACTTACAAAAGTTTTATTGAATTGGTAGTTATAAAGACAAGTTAGTTGTATGTCATTTTTCAAACTGTAATAGTAAACAGTAAAATTTTTACAAGCCGGTTGGCGTGGTTGGCTTACCTTTCACGCCGCAGGTCGTGGGTTCGATTCCCACCCAGGACAGATATTTGTGTGCATGAACATATCTGTTTGTCCTGCACCTGGTTGTAGTTATCTATATGTATTTAGACAAGAAAAGTAGTATATGTAATATATTAGTTATCTGGTTTCTATAGTAATCTAGTTAGAATTACCTGTGTTTAAGGGGCTTCCACCTGATGAGCGCGTTTTGTTCCGATTTAAGAGCTTGGTTAACATAATTAGAAAAATTTACGGAATTAAAAAATATATATCTTAAGCCCCCATAATTATTATTGACATTTTATATTAATAGCAGCAATAGAACTCTGTGAAAAAGATCGCGTGGTTGTCGAAAACTAAAACCTCGTCATTTAGATAAGACTAAGAAAGCTAAAAATATAGGTAATTCCTACCCTAATTCAATGAGACACTTATGTTAATACTTTCTTTATATAATATTAGGTCTTTACCTATGAAATTGCCGTTCTGCAGTACTGGCCATTTCAAATCAAAATAATTTTTGTTTGGCTAAGAATTCTAATTTCAAATTAATTTTATTTTAAAAACATGGATTCTTTTTTCCAAAAGTAGTCATTTCTTTATTGATTAGTGTTACATTTTCATCGCATTTCAATCTTTTTCGTCATCATGGATACGTTAAAAATTCGAGTAATTATGGAATATGAGTACCGTCGTGGCAGCAACGCGGCACAAGCGGCACGCAACATCAACGACGTTTACGGAGCTAACACTACAAACCAACGCACCACCTGTTATTGGTTTGCTCGCTTCCGTTCTGGAAATTTCGACCTGAAAAATGAACCTCGCGGTCGTCCGAAGACTTTGGTCGACAATGACGAATTAAAGGCGGTTGTGGAAGCTGATGATACACAATCTACGGCTGAATTAGCAGCAGCTTTCGACGTTAGCGTCAAAACAATATTGGTCCATTTGCGTCAAATTGGCAAGGTAAAAAAGCTTGACAAATGGGTGCCCCACGAACTCAATGATCGCCAGCGCGAAGTACGCGTCGAGACGTGCCTTGCACTGCTCAACAGACACACAAATGAAGGAATTTTGAACCGCATTGTTACCTGCGATGAAAAATGGATTCTGTTTGATAACCGCAAGCGCTCAGCAAGTTGGTTGGATCCTGGTTCAGCACCTAAACAATGCCCTAAACGAAAACTTACCCCTAGAAAAGTGATGGTCACTGTTTGGTGGTCTAGCGCCGGTGTGATTCATCACAGCTTCTTACCAAACGGGGTGAGCATTACTGCAGATGTGTACTGTGAAGAACTGAGCACAATGATGGAGAAGCTGGCGCATCTCCAACCAGCATTGGTCAATCGCTCGTCTCCGCTGCTCCTGCACGACAACGCGCGACCTCATACTGCACAGCAGACGGTCTCCAAGTTGCAAGAACTGGGGTTGGAAGCTCTCCGTCATCCGCCCTACTCACCAGACCTTGCGCCTACAGACTACTACTTTTTCCAGAATTTGGATAACTTCTTGGCGGGAAAAAAATTCAATACCCGAGAGGCAGTACAAAATGCCTTTCATGAATTTGTTGCCTCCCGTCCAGCTGATTTCTTTAAGAAGGGCATCAATAAACTGCCACTGCGATGGCAAAGATGCATTGATTGCATGGGTGATTACTTCGATTAATACAAATAAAAAAATTCATGAAAAAAATTCGTTTAAATTTTTTCATACAAAACGGCAATTTCATAGGTAAAGACCTATTATATACATATATTGTGTTAACGGTAGAATCACCCGGAGCATATAATATACATACATTAAGTACTAGCTGTGCCCCGCGATTTTACCCGCGTTAATTTTTATAAATAATCACAACTCCTCCCCCGTAGGTGATAGCGTGATAATATGTAGCCTATATGTTGACCCGACCTCTTAGTAATATTCATGCAAAATTTGAAGTAAATCCATGCAGTACTTCTTGAGTTTAGCCCGGACATACATACAGACAAACAGACACACAGACAAAAATTCTAAAAACAATATTTTCGGATTCGATATCGATTGTAGATCACGCCGCAAGTATCCTTTTAAAAAAATATTCAATGTACAGTTTTGACTTTCCTACGATTTTAATATATGTATAGATAATACGAATTACAGTAGTAGATGTACACACGGCTATATATCAAGTTATATATGTCCAATATAAGCTGACCTGATTATATGGAAATCCTATACAACGCGAGATCAGCTTATACTGGAAATTTAGAACTTGATATGTAGCTGTGTGTACTACCAGTTATCGCCTTTTCTATATTCAGTTTTGTTGTTCAGCCAATATTTCGACAGTGAAGAGGCAATATCTTCTCACTGCGTTAAATAAGACACCCGAAATTGAGCTTAAATGAACAGATCTCAGATTCACATTTCTCAGATGATTTAGAGTAAAACGAAAATACCTATTTTCTTTATGCCAGTTGTCACTACTTAGAAGACCACCGATTGTACAGACGCCATCCAGCTACCCCAATCTGTCAAATTTCTTTTAGCAATGTTCAACTTTATCATATAAGTATCAGGTTCACTTTCAATTGGGGAAACTTGACAGATTGGTGTAGCTTGTACTTATAATATTAACATAAAATATATTTTATTAGTGCAATAAAGTAATCAGTTGGCGTTGGTTCGATTCCCACCCAGGACAGATATTTTTGTCTATGAACATGTCTGTTTGTCCTGAGCTTGGGTTTAACTATCTATATAAGTATGTATTTAAAAATAATAGTAATATATATAGTATATCAGTTATCTGGTTTCCATAGTACAGACGCCAGCACATCCAGCTACGCCAATCTGTCAAATTTCTTTTAAAGATTTTCAACTTTATCACAAAAGCATAAGGTTCAGTTTCAATTAGGGAAATTTGACAGATTGGGGTAGCTTGAAATGCTGGCGTCTGTATCAAGCTCTGCTTAGTTTGGGATCAAATTACCGTGTGTGAAAAGCAAGCACTGCCAATCACGCGAACAGTGAATATTAAAGTTGATTTTGAGTATTTTTGTTTTGGTAGTTAGTAGATGTTGTCACTTTTTGATCGATTTGTCTTACTGCCACTTAGTGTTGAAAATGACTAAAGTGACTGAATTAGACTGACTGTCATTTACGGTCAAATTGGTAAAAATTGGTCATGAACTGTCAAAAACGGTCATTTTCAGTCAATTTGATTTCAGTAATATTTTTGTACCTTTTAAGTTTTTGTCGTTGATAAAAAACTTATAAATTGAAACAAAAAGGTGGTTTTTATGACTTAAAGTATTATTATATAGTGTTAATCATTTTACATTTCATGCGTGCATTTAAAACAAAATGGCAACGTCGCATCGCCTCGCGCATTGACTTTGATATGTCGTCCTCTCATGATATAATAGAAAAGAAAATGTTGCTTCATTTAAACTTGCTTATAAATTAGGTACCTAAATAAATAAATAATTGGGTGGTAGACGAGAATAGACAATAATATTTGAGTCAAATTAACTGAATTTGACAGTAAATGACCGGTTATTTAAGGTTTATGACAATTGTGACTAGTCATGTTCAGTCATTTTACATCTCTACTGCCACTACTTAGAAGACCACCGATTGTACAGACGCCAGCACATCAAGCTACCCCAATCTGTCAAATTTCCCCAATCGAAAGTGCTTTTGTGATAAAGTTGAAAATATATAAAATAAATTAGACATATTGGGGTAGCTGGATGTGTCAGCACCTATATTTTATTAGTGCAATAAAGTATATTCTATTTATTTATAGATGATTGTATGATTATCTAACTATGGTTATTTTAGATACGGATTTTTATGAATGTCTTCGGAATAGAACATGGAAAGAGAGATTTCTATGCGAGCGGGGGAGGCATAACTCTATGGTGGGCGTCAAGGTCGTCTGCATGTGTAGTGTCTTGATAATGCTACAGATATGACGTTCTTAGGCGATTATTTTATTAATGAGGCTTCAATCTCAGTTATACATATATAGCATATCGATTCCTCGTTGGTATAGTGGTAGCATAAACCGCAGATAATGAGGTTATGGGTTCATATCCTGGTTTGGGCCAAAAAGAGATTTTGGGAATTTTTCTGTAAAAAACGAAATTACCCAGTCTGGTATCTAGTCTGGGAGTTGGCGGTATTAACATCCCCATGTGTCGGAGAGGACGTCGGTATCTGACGTCTT
This sequence comes from Pseudoips prasinana, assembly GCA_951640165.1. Lineage (NCBI taxonomy): Eukaryota > Metazoa > Arthropoda > Insecta > Lepidoptera > Nolidae > Pseudoips > Pseudoips prasinana. Next base: position 17,820,826 of record OX621239.1, read on the forward strand.
TCCAATCGTGTTGCTTGACGCTCTACGTATCATGTGAGCGTTGGATAGAAAGTGCCCCTGTGCTTCCGCACATACTTGTGCACTATAATGTACCGCGCAGATGGCTACTCTCTGTTACGTCGCCGTGGCCGAAATTCAACCATGAGAGCATTGTATTTAAAATCCTTCCATCTTCCTTAAAAGTTTTGTGGCTAAAAGGTTTTCGGTATTAGGAGATTATATAAACTTAAAAACTCTAATTAAAATTCATGATGTGAACATTAAAATCATCTGTGTATTTACATATTTAAAAAGAGAATGACTACAACTTCTAGCATAAAAATCGTTTTATAAATATTGTAAAATCTTTTTTTAATATTTTAATACTAGGTACATCAAAATAACCTTTATTAGTATCTACAGTGTACATATTAGGGATTATATATTATTAAGTATAGACTTTAGGATATTGATGTTGGGAGGTGATGGGTCGATCAAGGCAGAAAAGCCTATCTATTTGTTAGGTACTTAACCGGAATACTAAATCTATGCAGCCTGTTACTGTACCACTGCAGGGCAAAGAGCCTCCTCTCACAATGAGAGGGGGTAGGCCATATTCCATTATGCTGGTCTAGTGATAAAGTACATACTTTAGATGTCATCAAAACATGTTGGAGAGCTTTTAGGTATGCAGCTTTCTTCGCGATATTTTCCTTCTCCATTTTAAGAACGTGATAATAAATTAAGTACTACTACGGACATTAGTTCTAAAAGTCAGTGGAGCGGTTCTTCGGTTTGAACTCGAGACCACTGACCCCACAGTCCAAAACTTACCGTCCCGGTTGGAATGGTTGGTAAATGCTTGCCTTTCACGCCAAAAGTCGATGGTTCGATTCCTATCTAGAACAGATATTTGTGTGCCTGGACATGTCTGTGTGTCCTGACTGGCTGTAATTATTGATATAGGTAAATATTTATAAAAGAAAAGTAGTATATGGAATATATCAGTTCTCTGGTTTCCATAGAACAAGCGCTGCTTAGTTTGGGATCAGATGGCCGTATGTGAATAATGTCCCACGATATTATATTATTATTATTATATGATTAGTCTTATCAGTCTTCTAGTATCGTCCTATTAGACGTGTGATTGACCGATGGTTTACATGTTCTGCGCAGCACAAGGGTGTAACACCGCCAACTCGCTGACTCCAATCTGATACTAAAAGATTTTGTCAGAAAGTACATTTTATAAAATAAATAAATAAAAATAAAAAAGGTTTTTATTCACGTAGACTTTAAAAAAGCGCTTGTAAATAGTCAGAACATGTTTGTAGTAATATAGTTGTATACATTAGATATTATTTCTAGTAACATAGATATTTAGGTACATCTTGTATGAAAACATTTATAAAATTTATTTTATTACAGAAATGATATTAAGCTAGCTCGTATAAGTTATTGTCAAGAGATTATGTTTAATTATCTAGTTTAAGTCTAATATTTTTACTACATATTGTCAATGGTTCTGTCTATATTAAAGGTATTAAGTTTTATTAAAGGTATTTTTGTTTCAATCCGATCCGAAATCAAGAAAACTAAGAAACAGAAATGTCACGTCCTGAAGTGTGGACAATATTCGGACACCTCTATCGTTCTTGTTTAGTCTCGTCCAAAAGATATTTTTTCTTTGACCAAGACCATGTTCAACCGGTTCTAATCCGATTTTGTTTCAATCCGACATACACTCTGGACCACGTAATAGGTGGTTAAAAACGGTATATGTCACTCACAGGGCACAGCACTATATGAGCGAATTGCTTACATCACTACGCCACAGATATTTACTGTAAATAAAGTAATTAACTCAATTATGATCATAAATAGATCAGGGGCTCTACTGGCTAAGTCGCCGAACATCGAATTCTACAATGGCGTTCAAATAAATTAAGGTTAAAAATGACAATCGATCGGTAAATCGGCTTCCATGACCACATGTGACGTCATAAATGGTCCGGAATCGATTGTCAACGTTGAAGCCGATTTAGCGATTGATTAATTCATTTTAAACCTTTATTTATTTGAACGCCATTTAAGAAATCGATTTTCGGCGACTTAGCCGGTAGAGCCCCAGTATCTGAATTCCCCGAAGGTTTAGTATGTCTAGTGTTAAGGTACAGTCAGCAACATAACGGCTTATAACACTGCGTCTGGGCAATATTTTCTTATTGGAACTAGTTTGAAAATAGCGTTTTATGTTACACTAGCTGTGCCCGCGACTTCGTTCGCGTGGATGTCGGAACTTAACAATGTATTTTTTAGTGTAAAGCGCTGTGGGAGGATACCGAAATTTTTTTTATAATTTAATATAGTGCTTCTTTGTTTTACCTGTGGAACCATCTGGAGCGTACACAAAAACGTTATTAGGGTTGTTGACGCGTGAAAGAGCTACGTATAGTTGACCATGGGAAAAGCATCCAATACTTAGGTCCACCCCGCAATGGATAATGTCTGGACCTGAGCTTTACTACCTAATCGTCATGGCATAACAGAGACTGACTGGGAATTGCACTCGTTTGAAAGAGAAATGAAAGTTTTTAGGAATTATAGGTATCCTTGGAATAAAAACAATATCACCGGCGCCGCAACCTGTTAATATTTCAGCTTCGATAATGTTGCAGATTTGTGACTTTGAGCCGAGTGCCGTTACAAAGTTTGGTAGGACATAAATTTCTGAGGAGAATTATTGGTACACCAATTTTTAAAACTATTTTGTGGGCTGAAAGTACGGGTGTGCTGAGGGAATCCTAAAATTCTACCGGGTAGTGCGTGGCGTTATCTTCTTCCATAAATGTATTTATTGAGCTATATTCTCTACTATTACCGGACGCATGACTCAATATTTTGAAATTAATTGCCGCAGCTTGGTCATTGTGGGGAGTCAAATAGCTCGCTGACATAGCCAAGAACCGGCTTGATTTGCCATGTTTGTGGTATCTCCGTACACAGAAGAAATTAGCTCCTGCTGTGATGTAACGTAAGAACAGAGATTACCAATCAAAATAACTTTTCCATCTTCTTGTACGGGGTATGTGCCATCGCCTATTTTTAACAATAAATTGGAAAACTCGTATGCATTTTCACAGCCTCTGACCGATCGGGTTCTCTCCTATACTTATAACTATTGAATAGCCAATAAGGACATGTTGTGACAATTTTCGCGTACCCTGTCAGTAATTTGTCCATCAGTATTTAGTTGTACATGTCTCATAAAATCTTCAGCAAACTTGTCATGGTACTTTTGCCATAACTGTTTAGCGTCCGATAACGCACAAAAGGTCAATAAGATGGCAAACAAATGTCGCAAGCGATGTGGACTATCGCTCACGTATGCTTCCGCTAGAGCGTCATCCCAATGCTGACCTCCAACTAATAAATGGCGTGCTCGGCAAGCGGCCTGGTATGTGGGATGTTCAATATCATCCACTTTACGGCGCTCAGCAAAAGACGTAGGTCCTCGCTCTACATGGATCAGACTGTGGGATGAACTCACACGTAAGCACGCCACGTGAACCTGCCCGCCTTCCTCAAGTCAATTTATAACTTGAGAGTTTGACTTTGCGAATTGTTGATGGTTATCGCGACACACACTTTTATAGGGAACTACAGTATTTTAAACGGAAAAGGGAGATCATTTGGCACTAACGGAATACGTGACACGATAACTGTTTCTCCCTAGGCGGATCCAGGCATAATAGTAGACTCTATAACACGATGCAAAGTTTTGACTTGAAGCCTCGTGCCGTTGCAAAGTTTAGGTGGTTTCAAATTCCTCAAAACCATTATAGGTATACCCACACGCAACATACATCCCCTATTATGCGCCCTTAGGGGTGTAAATTCCTAAAATCCTGAAATACATATTTTTTATTTTAAACGGAAAGGCCAAATACCAATTTTCATGCTTTTCACTTTAAAAATTATACACTTTTCATACAAACTTACATCCCCTATTTTACGCCCTTGGGGTGGAATTTCCAAAAATTCTAAAATCTATATATATATAAATCAATGCGACTTTTCGTTGTAATGTTATAACTCAACAACGCCTTTATCAATTTAGCTAATTTTGGTCTTGAATTATTCGTGGAAGTCCAGGGAAGGTTTATACGTAGAGAAAATTTTAAAAAAGTCTTCAAAATCTTTTATTACTATGCCGTATACGTAGCGAAGCACGTACTTTAACTTCAAAAAATGACGGATTTTCATATAATCTTTCATTCTCTGTTTTACCCCCTTAGGGTTAGTATTTCCAAAAACCCCTTCCTTAGTGAATGCATACGTCATAAAAAGTACCTACCGGCAAAATTTCAAGTCTCTAACCCCAGCCGTTCAGGCTGTGCGTTGATATGTCAGTCAGTCAGTTTCCTCTTTTACATAGGTAGGTATATAGATTTGTGCTGAGAAAATTATGAGAGACCGGATTAATTTACTACATTCAAATACATTCAATCGGACAGGCTCAATAAAATTCGAATCGTCTGTATATTCGCGTTACAAACGAATCGACAGCACAAACTTCCGATCGATTGACATTATAATTTAAAATTAAATTATAACAAATCCAACCTTGTACATAATTCAATTTGCCCAAAGAAAACAGAATATTTTAATAACCAATTTTGGACAACGACATACTTCTAGCCAACCAAGACCTTATTTCGAATAAATTCGGAACATTCAAAGCCCTAATCTTAACACCGCGAGTCAAAAGCAATGCACAACGACATCTATCAAAATAAAAATCAACTATCAATAATTTAAAATTAAATTATAACAAACCCAACCTTCTACATAATTCAATTTGCCCAAAGAAAACAGATTTTTTTAATAACCAATTTTGAACAACGACTTACTTCTAGGCAACCAAGACCTTATTTCGAAACAATTCAGAACATTCAAAACCCTACGTAACTCATGCAATCAGCAAACACGGGCAAATCTTAACACCGCGAGTCAAAAGAAATGCACACCGACATCTATCGAAACAAAAATCAACTATCAAAAAGAGATGTCATAATATGCACAATGACATCTATCGGACAGTTTAGTTCAACTATAAACATTAGTTCATCTTGAAGTACCGAAATGAAATGTGTGTTATTTTTCTCCATGATTACTTTAAAATCTAATATCTTTTGATAGACTGAACCGATTGCAATAAAACAAAAACTAAATGTTACCTCAAGTTACGCTCAATCGTTGTGTATAAAAGTTATCCACATCGCTTTCGTATATTTTACGTGATACCCGAACATATAAACAGACAAACAGACACACAGACAAACAGACAAAAATTCTAAAAATGCTGGAAATGGGTTCTATTGGTTTAATACCCTGGCTATTTTTTTTGGATTTTCTTTTGATGTACAAAAATTATTTTTCTACAGATTTATTATATGTATAGATTATTTAATATAATTAAATAAATAACTACTATTTTAAGCCATTATTTTTAATACTAACAGCAATAACCTAACCGTTAGAATACACCCGACTCCGACTATAATTACATCGTCGCTGCTGGACCGATACTTCTGTCTGGCCCATAAATGGTTGTTTTGAGTCTGGCTTGTGTTCATGAAGAATTATAAAAATAACGCCTTTTTAGGGTTCCGTAGCCAAATGGCAAAAAACGGAACCCTTATAGATTAGTCATGTTTGTCTGTCTGTCCGTCCGTTTGTCACACCATTTTAAACTTTAAGTGCTGTACCTACTGTTGAAACTTGGTAAGTAGATGTATTCTGTGAACCGCATTAAGATTTTAACACAAAAATAGAAAAATAATAATAATTATGTGGGTTCCGAATAATAATAATTACATAGAACTGAAACTCAATTTTTTTTTCATCGTACCCATACCTGTGGGGTATCTATGGATAGGTCTTCAAAAATGATATTGAGATTCCTAATATCATTTTTTTCTAAACTGAATAGTTTGCGCGAGAGACACTCCCAAAGTGGAATAATGGGTACCCCCCCCCCCCCCCCTGTAACTTCTAAAATAAGAGAATGATAAAACTAAAATAAATATATGATGTACATTACCATGTAAACTAACAACGAAAATTGTTTTGATCAAAATCTAGTAAGTAGTTGTTTTTAATGCGTCATAAATCGTAAACCACAATTTACCTTTCATTGAATCAACTGAAATACTTGCTGCTGCGGAACTCTTCATGGGCGAGTCCGACTCGCACATGGCCGGTTCTTTTTAATTTTCATTTGTCTTTGTGGCCAGTCTTAATACTGCAAAATAAAAAAGTAAGTCTATTTCAGTCTTTATATTGAACTTTGTAGTCTTTTATCATTGTAATTTTCTTTTCTGTATGTTTTTGTTGCATAAATGTCTATTCTTTTCTAAAGTATTTTAAAAATTAAGTACGTTTTGTTTCAACATTCGTTAGTTACTTAATTTAAAAAATAAAATTATCATATCGTAGCTGAAGATCCGGAGATTGGAACGCGACGGCTTATTTTTATGGAATCATTTGCGTATTTATTGTGCAAATATCAAACCTTTTTAAAATTATATTCAGTATATCAGATTTAACGAGAAATTATATCCATATTAATTTCTCGTTAAATCGTATTTTTCAAATTTCAATGGAAATAGCGTATATATAATTACGGAAAAATACATTGCCGGGTTAAACTCCTATTAAATACTCTTTAGGTGTGACTAATACCTAAATAAAAGTCTCATGCCGTATGAGACTTTTATTATATTTTATTTATAAGGCAAACCAACAACCTATTCACAATTTGTTTGTATGATTCTAATACAGAGAGATTAATCCTGTTTGAGTAGATCACTTACAGGTATACACAGCGCAGTATTTTACAATATCTTGACCATTATACAAACGAATTTGATTAATTAATTGACAGAAGACAAGATTTATGCATAATATTAACACATTGAATAGATATCTATACAAATAAATAAAATTGGAGTGTCTGTTTGTAATATTGAAATAACCGTTGTTTACTAGATAAATATGAACATATATATACGGTACACACACCAACATTTGATTTTCTGTGTGATCGCCAATTCGGCTTTCGTCGAAATCGATCTACAGGAGATCTTCTAGTGCTTGCGACTCACCTCTGGGGCGAAGCAATTGAGAGGCACGGTGAAGCCTTAGCGGTTTCGCTTGACATCTCGAAGGCTTTCGATAGGGTCTGGCATAATAGTCTGCTCAACAAGCTTCCATCATATGGACTACCTTCTGGCCTGTGCGCCTGGATTTCGGATTTCCTGACTGGGCGGTCTATAAGAGTGGTCGTTGATGGCTGCTCTTCAGATTTCAAGGCCATTAATGCCGGTGTTCCTCAGGGATCTGTTCTCTCAGCTACGCTCTTTTTGCTGCACATTAATGACCTGCTTTTACCCGGTATTTATGGGTACGCAGATGACAGCACAGTCTCAGAGAGCTACATATCCGATCCACGGGCTAGTAGCAGCACAACCGATTCTCTCAGAGAGAGTATGGTAAAACGGATGAACTCGACTCTCCAGGTAATATCTGATTGGGGTATTGTAAACCGGGTCGATTTCAACGCCACCAAGACACAGGCGTGTCTTTTTTCCGCCAAGAAGACCCCTTTCTATCGGACACCTATATTCCGTGATGTGTCTGTACCGATATCCAATCATCTAGACTTATTGGGTCTCAATTTATCTTGCGACCTGAACTTCGGCCAGTCTATCGAGTCCAAAGCTAAGGTCTCTGCCAAAAAGCTTGGTATATATATTAATAAGGTGAGACGGTACTTCACGAGGGAACAGCTTTTAAATCTATACAAAGCTCAAGTCCGACCCTGCATGGAGTACTGCTCTCATCTTTGGGAGGGCTCCGCAAAGTATCAGCTAGACTCTTTGGATTCGATAGACAGACGCGCTCGCAGGATAATCGACGATAGAGACCTAACAAGTAAAAAGCTGCAAAACTTGGATCATCGGCGTCAGGTTGCAAGCTTATCGGTTTTCTACAGACTGTTTCATGGAGAATGCGCTCAAGACCTCCATGAACTTATCCCTCCATCTCCCTTTTTTCATCGGACTACAAGGCGTCAGGAGGCTCTCCACCGCTATGTCGTTGACATCCCATTTTGCCGTACGAAGCGTTTTGCTTCCTCTTTCATCATACGCACGGCTAAGCTGTGCAACAACCTTCCAAACGACGTGTTTCCAGACTCATATAACATGGGTTTATTCAAGGTTAGAGTGAACAGGCATCTTATGGGTACGCGCGGTTCACCTTCGACCACATCTTCACTTACCATCAGGTGAGATCGTGGTCAAGCGCTATCACTATATGCATAAAAAAAAAAAAAAAATTTTTTTACAATTTTTGTGTGTCTGTCTGTTTGTTCCGGCTAATCTCCGAAATGACTGGACCGATATTGACGGGAATTTTATTGGCAGATAGCTTATGTAATAAGAAGTAACTTAGGCTACGTTTATTTTAGAAAAAATCTTTTAATTTAGACAAATACTAGAAAAAACGAAATGAACTAATTAACACGTGGATGAAGCGCAGGTACAGCTGTTGTCATCTATACAAATAAATAAAATTGGAGTGTCTGTTTGTTATATTGAAATAACCGTTGTTTACTACATAAAATAACTATAAGGAAAATCGTGTAACAATAATTTTCTCTTTTAACCTTTATCTCTTAGTGCCAATTTTCAAAATTGTAGGCCAATGGAAAGTTATCCTAAACTTAGTACCTATTTGAGTCAGTGAAACATTTTATAATGAAAATATGCTTTAAAAGGCCGTGTTTTATTCTTTAGGTATACCGGTTCTGACTGAAACGGCATACAAAATTTTAATGAAATGGCCTATCCTTAGTTATTCACATTCTTTACACAGTTTCTCAAAGTGAGTCTTTCACTTATGTTAGGACTTTTTGTTGTAGGTTACATTGGTCATCATTCATAATTGTCGCGGACGAAGTCGCGGGTAACAGCTAGTCTTATATAAATTTTAAATTAAAACGCTTATAGGTAGATGCTCTCACCGGTCCGTAAGTGATTGACGAGGTTAAGCAACTAGGTTAGTCCATAGATGGTCACCGCCAAAGTGATTTGATTTCTGAACGTCTTCGTGCTTCGGAGGGCACGTTAAGCTGTCAGTTGTAGAAACTAGGCGACAGTTGTTAAGCCATGTCGGAGGTCTAATGGGCGGCTTGAACAACTCTAACACTAGGGTAACCACTGCCTATACGAGAAGTACCTACGTACGTTAAACACATAACAAACAATTTAAACATTGAATTTAGCAATAAATTACAAACAACAGATATTTATTTATCAATTAAAATTAATCAATACTCAATACTCAATCATGTATTGCTTCCATAATGTATAACAGATGGTATAATCTTATAATTATGTAACAATTATGGACCCTGTCGGGCACAGCATAGTAGAAGAGAGGAAGAAGGCTTTTTGTTAATAATAAAAAGTTTTATAATTTATGCAATTTGTAAGAATGATTAAGTATGCCAAATTGTAATTTAAAAATGTCAAGATTTAAAGCGAAAAAATTATCAGATAGGTAATCAATTAAAACCAAAAGAGACTTACAGTTGGTGCGCAGCATAAAGTAGAAGTAAGCTTCAATATGATGTTATTAGGTACTACTATTTGCAGGTAGAAGCTAGATAAAAGATTCTATGAAGCCTATTGCTGGCCTTACTATAATACTAATTTGCCAATACACAATACAGAGAAGCACACTTGCCGTCAGAAATAGCCATGGCGCGACAGTTAGAATATTTAATAAGATCCCCAAAAACATAAGAATACTGCCACGAAAACAATTTATAACAAAACTAGGTATATGGCTGCAAACTAAATGCTTCTACAATATGAAAGACATGACATAATTATATGATATAAAATTATAAATCAAATACTAAATTATTAATATATATTGAATAAGTGAATTTATAAAATTTTGAATTCTTGACATTTAATATACATAATAATTATAGTTATATGTTTAATCACTTGAGAATTATTATCCATGCTGTATTATGATTTAATTTTGATGTTTATTAGGATATATTTTAAATTTGTAAAGCCTAAATATTTGCATGCCGTTAAATAGGCAAAACATGTTGAACTTTATATTAAGATGTACCATCCTGTAACCGTGTTTTATCGCAAATAAATGATTTTATCTTATATTATCTCTTATCTAATAATCTCTGAACTTCCAATTAAATAAACTGGCGTACTCTAAGAAACGAAGAGGTGGAATTTAAATTTCTTATTCCATTTTAATTATAAGTAAATATTCCAAGGGATGTGATAATATTGTTTTACCTTACTAGACCCAATTGCTCAAACGGAAATGTCACCATTGCTATAGTAAATGTCATTTGAATAAGGAATATAAAAGTAATCGAAATTTTAAATGGTTAGTATAACCAGATGGTGAGTTCCTACCTACCGTTGTGTCATACAGACGATCTGTTAGACAGGAAGTTCCTATTTATCTTCTTAGGACGGAATGCTAAAAAATGCTGAATTATAATAATATCCTGGGACATTATTTACACACGGCCATCTGATCCCAAACTAAGCAGAGCTTGTGCAGACGCCAGAACATCCAGCTACCCGAATCTGTCAAATTTCTTTTATAGATTTTCAACTTTATCACGTAAGCATAAGGTTCACTTTCAATTTGGGAAATTTGACAGATTGGGGTGCTGGCGTCTAGTCTGTACTACGGAAACCAGATAACTGATATACTAAATATTATACTACTTTTCTTTTGTAAATACATACTTTTATAGATAAATACACCCAGAGTCAGGACAAACAGACATGTTTATGAACACAAATATCTGCCCTGGGTGGGAATCGAACCCACGACCTCCGGCGTGATACGCAAGCATTTGCCAACCACGCCAACAAGCCCCTAAGGCGTAAACTCGTAATTTTATGTCATTATTAGATGATTATAGGAACTAGTATGTCAGCAACAGAAATAGCTTCAAGCAAACTGAATTATTACTGATTAAGTGAATACATATATACAATTTCAAAAACTATAGAGAACCATAGTAAGAGAGAACTAGTACGTCTTTACAAATCCGTTTGCAGGCCTACTATGTGGTAATCAGTTTTTTTAAGTGAAAACATCTTTAGCGGCGTGGTGCACTTTTTTGGGATGTGCTGTTCTCGTCAATCAGTAATGTCAACACTGAAATTGTTTGATAAGTTTTAATTCATATTAAAGCTTATTATTGTATGTATATTATTATTGTTTGATAAGTTTTAATTCATATTAAAACTTATCAAACAATTTCAGTCTTGATATTACTGATTGACGAGAAGAGCACATCCCAAAAAAGTGCATAACGCCGCTAAAGATGTTTTGTAATAAATAATAAAAATCATTATATGGTAAATATATGTTACTTTTGTTAATTATTAGATATGTATGTAAAAACTAGTAATACTAGTATAGTGTACTACTAATATAGTGTATAAACTATATCTAGCTGTCTCTTAGTGCCTAAAAGAAAGGCGTCAAAGTACCCACGAGTTACTATATACTCACCTCGTTCGCCTTGTTAGAATAGAAATGTATTTTCTCATAAATTCAATTATGGATGATACCAGAGTTAGCGTCACGAAAATAGAATTTATCAAACCCAGACTTGTACTTAATGTCTATACGTCTGATCGTATAGAAGTAATATTTTTGTATTAGGTTCTTACTTATGAAATTGCCGTTACACAAATGAAACAGACAAAGCGTGAGTCAGACCTGCCCTAGGTCTGATTCATGCTTCATCGCGGTTAGATTCAGACTCTATGCACAGCAGAGGTTAATGATTCATGAAAGCAAAATTAGATGAAAATAAAACAGCAACAGATTTAAGCTAATGTATAAAATAAGATTAAGAAATGTCTATGACTATTTGCCCCGTTTTACCGTTACTTAGTCCATGCAAATACGATCTGTAAACATAGAATGACAAAATCTAAAATTTAAAGTTCTGTTTTGGGGCTCTACCGGCTATGTCGCCGAACATCGTTTTAGTGAATGGCGTTCAAATAAATAAAGGTTAAAAATGACTTAGTCAATCGTTAAATCGGCATCAACGTTGATAAATCGATTCCGGATCATTTATGACGTCACATGTGGTCATGGAAGCCGATTGAAATTGATTGATTGAAAATAGAATACGTTTAGATATTATAATATGTAACTACTAGATCTGGTCTAAAAGCAAATGAGCAAGTGGGTCGCTTGATCATCACCGCCCATGGACTTTACAAAGGATCCGCTCAATTCTTCAAGGTAGCATGGTTACCTTGAATAAGATACAGGATCGGAACGTGAATATATTATATACGTATACCTATATATAATCCCAGAACCATGATTTATACCTATAAATCATGGTTCTGGGATTTACATGACCAACGTATGACAATAACTAAATAAAAGCTAGCTAAATATAATTGCTATAATAAAATAAATTTTATAAATGTTTTCGTACAATCTGTGTACCTAAATAATAATGTATACAACTTTATTACTACAAACATGCTCTTACTATTTACAAGCGCTTTTTTAAAGTTTACGTGAACAAAACCTTTTTTTTTTTTTTTTATTAACCAAACAGCCTGTGCGTTTTGTTTGGTTTCCTTATGTTTGTCCTATCATCATAAATTTCAAAAAATCAATGTCAAAATGTATTATTTCTATATTTATCCACTTTATATTTTGGTTAAGAACTATTAATATCTAATCATTTACCTAACAGGAGTCTGAATAACCAACTTGGAAGAGGAACACCAATTACCCTGTATATACCGTCAGGTTTTAAATATTACTAATACTCTTCGTAAAGACCCAAAAAAAACTTAATTACCTTATTTAGATTTCAAATTCGGTTATTTCAAAATTGAAATTACTGCTAATAAATTACGCTGCTTTACTAGTAAAAGTAAATTTTTTTATTTAAAATTTTGTTTTTTTTTTAATTTACAGATAAGCAATGGGCAGAAGGCGGTTACAAATTGCCTATCTACAAGACCATGGATAAGATCACGACTTCCAAAGTCGTTGAGGCTGATATCTTGGCGGAAGCTAGAGTAGGATTGTCGCGATGGCATATGAATGGTAACATGTGGAGTGCGGCTCTGGGCGCTGTGGTGGGAGCTGGAACTGTTCTACTGGTGGTTGTGCTAATCCTCATGTGGAGGAAGCCTAGGAGGAGGGAGTTCCCCGCTTTGGCGCCTATGGACATGGGACATAACGTGAGTAGTTTTAAATGGCTAAGGGATTCTGCAAATGGGTGTTCGTCTCTGCCATCGTAACTGTCATACGGTGAAAACAATGAATTATTTTTTATCTGAAATATTTATTCATTATGGTTAGTAGCTGAACTCCTGAAATTAGTTCAGTGATTCCATTGTTATTAGATACGTTTAAACAGTTATATGTTAATAAGTTTGAAAATTCACCAGCCGTTGTTAAAAAAATTGTTATTACCTAAATTATTTCTAAAAAAATTGTTAAAAAAAATATAATAACAAGAGCTGTTAATTAACAAACAACAAAATGCGTTGTGTGGTTTTATGAAACCACGATGCCAGTGAAACTGGGCCTCTTACAGCGTCAAATATCGAAGTTAATCGATATGACTTATATATATCATGAAGTCATCACGGAGCGGTTAACATATATGGGACTGGAAACCCCACGTTCTTGTGTTCCATCCCCACTCGCACTTCAATTTATACTTGTTATTTTGAAGATGTTTCAAATTTTATGTGACATGGATTATACCTAAGTGTGCATTTTAACGTACGAAAATTCTGTTTCTGATGCAAGACAGGTGCCACTCTACCAGTGTCTGTACGTCTAAAACCTTGTTGATAACCTACTACTTACTTATCGTATGGGCAATGGTTACCCTAGTGTCAGAGTTGTTCAAGCCGCCCAGTAGGCCTCTGACATGATAACCTTATCGACTTTAACCTAGGTATGTACGTACTTTACAGCCAGCGAACCATAAAATTGACTTAAATTATTACATGTTAAATTCTCTTTTTTTCTAATTACATTATTTTTATTAGTAAATTAACACATATTTATGATTTCGTGATCTCTATGGCTGGGTCGGGTCTTTGCGCCCTCTACGCACTCTGTGCCATAGAGTGCGTACACTATCCCTTGAAGAAAACGTTAGGCTCTCGGTCACGGTTGTTAGGAGAGCAACTTTGATAATGAATCCTTACTTGGCAGATGCCTAAAAGAATCTGACATCTAATTTAAAAATATTTATCCAGTAAAGCACTGAAAACATCCTAGATTTACTTGAAAGGCCATGATACAAACGTTTTAACATCTTGGTCACTCCTTCTCTACGGGTTTTTGATAACAGTTAACCTTCGAGGCTTTCATTGGTCCGTATGCTTAAACACCTAGTTCACCCAGATGGTAGTCGTAGGTCTATAGACTGCGGTGCAGTCCATCTATCTAGAAATAGGCGATGTGATCTATGTGGTGCCCTCCGAAGCACGGGAACGGTTAAAGTTACGTCAGGGCACTTCAAGCTGTCGGTCTTCCATGCAACTCTAAGCAATGTTGGAGGTATATTGAGTGACTTGAGCAACTCTGATAACAGAGTAACGATTGCCCACACGAGAGAAAAAGATAGAATAGTCCACAATAGAGATGAGAAAAGGTAAGGAAGAAGTAGAATACAAATTAATACAATTCACTGATAAATTAAATTTGAATTTTATAGCAGTAGATGGTGCAGGTTCGAGACCCGCCGGACGATCAAATTTATGATATCCCATTTTTGAGATTATATAAACGCTTTGCATTGCGAATAATGCTATAAAATTCAAATTTAATAATTTGGAAGGTATTATCAATATGATATGATCTTTCACATGCAACTGTGAACATATCAGTCGGCCATGTTTCTAGAAAACAAACCGATAGATAATACCTACATCCTCCGGAAGGGTGTTAGCAAGGGAATCCTACATTTGATCTGCCAGCGTGTATCGTTCGTAGCTTAACGCAGAGCGCCTACCCCGGACTGGTAGATGGTGCAGGTTCGAGACCCGCCGGACGATCAAATTTATGATTTCCCATTTTTGAGATTAACTGATAAATATAATATTGTTTTAATTTTGATCGACCTAATATATTTCAAGTTCGCCTTTTATAGGCGTCTTACATTAGCACTTGGAGTTACTCACAAAAGTCTCACTGAGGTAGTTTGCTTCACAGCTATCTTGTGATATATCACGACTGAGGTAGTCTTCAGTCGGGATACGTTGTGTACGTACGCATCGTGAGCAACGCCACATATCAAACAAACGGTTCTACTCGTAGATAACCTTACTTTAGTGTTGACAAAGCATACTTCTTTTTGAAAGTTCTTTTCTTTTCTCTAAACTATAGCACAGTCTGTTTGTGATCCAACGCGTCAAGTCTTTCAAACGACGTCTGTGACGGAGTGTATACTTTCAAATGGATTTAGTAAAATCGTGTTATTTTGATATTACAACTCTCAAATTTTTTTAATTGTAAGAAGAAATTTTTTTGCAAAATACATAAAAACCAACGAGGAAAGTAATCACTTTTAAAGCAATTGGTGGCCTTATCGCTAAAAGCCAAATCCAGAAAAGATAAGATATAAGTAGATGTAGATTATGAAAGTAAATATGAAGAAGAAACTCTTATATTTTCTGGCTTTACGTCTGTTCGCAGTGCCGTACGACGGGCATCTTATGGGTGTTCGCGCGGTTTGAGCTTTATAATAATGTTTGCGTTCTACCCGCTATCGCCATACCACCCCCCCTCCTACGCTTTGCTGTGCCAAGGTGAAATAATAATTAAGGAGCTACTACAACACAGTTAACGCAAAAATAATATGGAGGTTGTTTTATTCACCCGCTTTATATTTGAATATTCATGTCGTATTCAAAAAGCAAGTAAACAAAGGGTGTTCAAACAATACAATCCATTTGAAAATTTCAATAAAACTCAAATAAAGATCTAAGTGGATTTAAAGATTTCACTCACCACAATTGGTATTCTCTCAATAATAGAATTACCTGAGGGAGGGTATACTCAATTAAAATAAAGGGAACAAAGATACGTAAATCAAATTCAGAAAGGAGGAATCAACTCTTCACAAATTTTAGGGTACATTTAGGGTTTAAAAAGGCACATTTACAGTACGGCTCTATCCGTCTGTCCGTATGGGATATCAATATTATAAGTATATTGTACCAAGCCTAGCAGTGTGGTTTCCGATCGAGAAACAATAATAGGGACATCCCATACCATCCCGTGGGCACCGTAAAAAGCGCCTAAGGGATACACCAGGAAGTCGGGCAGCAGCGCCTCCTATGTACTAACTACCACCTAACTGCGTTCGCCAACTCGCATGTCAAGCGTGGTGACTACGGCAAAGCCCTCCAAAGGGCAATGTTATAGAAACCTTTGGAGGAGGCCTATATTCAGCAGTGGACGATATCAGGCTGATGATGATGATGATATTGTAGCAAAATTAAGAATAGCTTTAACTATTCTTTTCCCAACCTTATAGCAAGTAGAATACCAGAAAATATTTTTATTTTGCAGGTGGGGTATGGACTTATTTATATTATGAAATTTCTTTGTTGTTTGTGAACTTAAATTGGTAAATATTTTTATTATTTAATTAATACGGAATGATTTTGTAATGTACCTGTCGGGAAGAGGGTCACCAGCATTATAATAAAATATAGAAATAACTCTTCAGCACTTGATTATATTTAATTAACAACTTTATAACTTATTTCGACAATCACTTTCACTAATTAATTATTAATAGCACCATAGCAACACTATATAAGACAGGCACGGTACAGCATGTGTATCGGGTGACTGTCGACGAACGAATCCCTCTGTCCTTTTTTTTTTTTTATTTTTATTTTTTTTTTAACGTGCCGCGTGCAGATAGCCTCTCGGCTTTTACTGCTTCACCGGACAGTAGGGGTGAGCGTGGGCTCTAACCGGCCTAGCAAATAAAACTACAAACTAAGTACCCGCGCCGGAGGGCGCCCCCTGTGGGGCTCGAACCTCGGCTCTGGGCGGATACTGACGGGGAGAGGGCAAGAGATCATGGTTTTTAGGGAGTTTAGTGCAACTTTCGCTCTACGTTAATGACATGACGCGGCCCCCCGTCCGCGTTGAGGGGGGCTTTTTATCGGTACGATATGCAAACTAAGGGTCATGGAGGACGCTGGTGGTCGCGACGCGTTCGCGGTCGTACTCGCATCCGGCGAGTACGAAATATCGGTTGTGCAGTGTTGCGAGAGTCTCTAATCGATTTGATGTGCTCAAGGTAAACGGTGGTCTCGTCGTCCGGTTCGTCTAGGACGTGCTTCGGACGACGGTGCTTAATTGTGAGTCGGAGGGGAGTGTAATTGACCGCCTGTACCACCAATTTACTTGGATGGTGAGTGGCAGAGTCAAAATACCTTTTGGACGTTTGCTTCATCCATTGCCTGATGGTAGGCAATTGGAGATCGGCATGGAGGCTTTTGTTACGGACGAACCATGGTGCGCCCACGGCTCGTCGCATAAACTTGTTCTGGACTACCTGTAGGAGGTGGATGAGATGTTCCTTAGCGTGCGCGAAGACCGGGCTCGCATAGGTCATCATGGGTCGAATGCACGTCTTGTAAATTCTCACCTTGTTTACAAGGGACATTTTACTGCGTGCATTCAGGAGGCTGTGTAATCGATAAAGGGCAAATGAGGCACGGTTGCGAGCGTATCTCAGATGGTCCTTGAAGTTTAACTTCTGATCGAGGATCACTCCCAAGTATTTGGTTTTCCTCTCCCAGGGGATCGGTTTACCAAACATTCGGACGGGATCTGTGGTGGGCTTGGGGTGTACCCTAGAGAAGAGCACGGCTGCGCTCTTGGTCGGGTTTACTTCGATCCTCCATTTCCTGAACCATTTGCCGAGGGCATCGGCTGAGGATTGGAGTTCTCGGTGAATGGCTGACGGGTCCCTACTGGAGTAGTAGAGAGCCGTGTCGTCAGCGAAGAGGGCTAGATGAGCCTTCTTGGGTCTGGGGATGTCGCTGGTGTACAGCGAGAACAGGAGCGGGGCAAGGACTGAGCCTTGGGGAACTCCTGCGCGTATCGGTCTGAGGGAGGAGTAATTTCCCTCGACGCGGTAGCGAAACGTTCGGTCCGTAAGGAAGTCTCGTAGGATGTGCACGAGACGGTCAGGCACTTTGAGTTTAATCAGCTTATATAATAAGCCGTTGTGCCAGACCTTGTCGAACGCTTTGGCCACGTCGAAGAAGATTGCTCCTGTGTGGGCTCTTTGACGGGCAGCTTTCACGAGGATGTGTTCGACAATGCGATGCACCTGGTGAACGCTGGAGTGTCTGGCTCGAAAGCCAAACTGCTCGTCAGGGAGGATATCGTTTGCGTGGATGTAAGACGACAAACGGGCGTGGATGATACGCTCATAGAGTTTCCCCATGGCGCAGAGAAGGCTAATGGGGCGGTAATTCGCCGGGTCGGATTTGGATTTAAACGGCTTCGGGATACCAATCACGTTCGCCTGTTTCCACTGGTGTGGAAAGATGTTGTTGGAAAAGGCCGCGTTGAAAATCGCGACCATCAGGCTAAGTAAAAGCAATGGGAGTTGCTTGAAAACGCGATTGGTGAGTCCGTCATAACCGGGGGCTTTACGAGGATGGAGTTTCATGATCAGAGTTTTAACCTCTTCGATGGTCACTGGCCTCAGGGGATCGTCGTCGTCGTCGACGTCTGCATCCTCCCGGGAGGGGGCAGTTGGGGTCGGAGGGAGAGGGATGGCGAGCCTACGTTCTACCTCGGAGTCAACCTCATTGAGGTGCTCCGGGTCTACTGGTAGGTTGCTGGGAGAACATTGGGTCTCTAGATTGTCGGCCATGCATTCGGCTTTTTCGTCGTCATCGAACGCGGGGCGTTGATTCGGACGCGTCAGCGGGGGGATGGTCCAGTCGGTGTCTGTCTTGAATCGCTTGCAGAGATTCCAAAAGGCCTTCCGCGAGGGTTGAATCTCGGCTAACGTCCTATCCCACCCGGATTCCCGCCTCTCGGTCATGCGTTCACGTACAGTACGCTGTAGTTCACGCATTCGAGTGCGGTTTTCCAAGGTGTTATAGGAGTCGAAGGCTCTGATGGCCGCGTTCTTCTCAGTCACTAACTCGCGCAAATCCTCCGGGAGCTTCCACCGACTGAACGCGTCAGCCGCTGGGACCTCCCGGGAACATTCGTTCACTTGGATTTGTACGTGAGTCGTGAAAGAGCCGATAGCTGCGAGCGTTTGCTCGGGGGTCTCTATGAGGGACGGAATCGAATCTAAGTGCTCCGACGTGGCTGACTTGAGTTTACCCTCAAGTTTCTTCCAGTCGGTAACATATCTGGGTGGGAGGTTGCTATCCGCGCCGGAGTGGCTTGTGCGGGAGGCTAGACTAAGGATGACCGGTCTATGGTCAGAGTCTAACTCGTGTAGCACCTCTACAGAAGCCAAACGTAGGTTTGTATTCTTAAGGAGCGCTATGTCGAGTATGTCGGGTCGGTGACCGTAAATTCTAGAGAAGTGGGTCGGTTCGAGAGGGACTATAGGGTCGAACGGTATGATTGCCAAGTGATTAGCAAGTGCGCGGCCGTTCGAGTTGCTCGTACGGCAGCTCCATTGCTCATGCTTGGAGTTTAGATCGCCTGCCACTATGACAGAGCCTCCCTCTGTCCGGCGTGCATCGCCTTTTATATAGAAAATACAGCGAACGTCGGCTAGTGACAGGCGCAGCTGTGGGCGCAGCTGCGGGCGCAGCTGCAACAGCTGCTCATTAGCGGTTGCACCTGTTGTTTACCAATGTAGTTGCGACGCCGTCACGACCATCCTGACACGCACACGTCTCTGTGTGCGCCTCTTTAGGCGATGACGTGAGGTGCGTGTTGTTCACAGATTTGTTGCTAGGTGTGTATGGCAGTGCTGACGCCGTCACGGTCATACTGACGTGTGTGAGTCGAGCACGTTCGCCATTACAATTTTAGGTATCTGGGATCAGAGAAAACATAACATTAGATAACTATCCATACCATCTGAACCTCCAGATTGTAGACACTGTTATGGTCCGGCAGTAAGCCCTACAAAGCCATAATTTTATTTTGCTAGTCCAGATTTATTATTCTCTTAATCCATGCTAGTCCAGTATAATCAACCTTTATCATACTATATTAGTCCGGAATTATCATTCCCTATATATAGCCTTTATCATACTATGCCAGTCCGGAATTATCATTCCCTGTAGCCTTTATAATTCTATGCTAGTCCAGAATTATCATTCCCTGTAGCCTTTATCATTCTATGCTAGTCCAGAATTATCATTCCCTTTAGCTAAGTCATTGGTCCAGTTTAACCCTTCATTGACTTTTAAACATTTATTTTTTATATTCCCTTTTTTTTTACAAGTATTACCATTATACACAGCAAAGAAATATGTTGTCATATTAATTGAAAGTAAAAGTTTCTTTTCAGTTATTACGAGAACCACAATTTTAAACATAATCAGTATCTGTACCAAAGGTGCGTGAGCTCGCAGACAAGGTATGGCTTTTTATAGAAATCGTATATGTCAGTAAATTAATTGGCTGAATTGCGATCGGTTCCATGAACAAGATCACTGTAGTTTCATTTGGAAATTTCTGATAGGCCTGATGAACCAAGTAGTTGAAGAGCCTGTTTGACATTCGTGGGCACAAGGGAGTTAATTAAAATTTATTTTCTTTAGCTCGGTCTAACCTGACCTCCATAATAATACAACTCATACTGTACCTCCGTTGCCGCGAAAATACTTTACATAACGTTGATAGAAAATCCAACACCATTTAACATTTCTCGCAGGTTCTTTAATGCGACATTAACGCACGTGCCTAATATAATTACTTCACCAGTCCTCAAGCGATTGGCAAGGTAAAGCAACCAAGAACGCCCGGCCCGTTCACAGATAGGCGACCGCCAATGTTGGATCCATTTCCGAGTGTCACCGTGCCTCGGAGTATGCTGCAGACAACAGTCGCCAAACCATGTCACCGCGCGGGCCCAACAACTCTGACACCAGAGTAACACCGCCCATATACAATGAAGACAGAATACCCTGAAACAGTATTTAAGGAGGGACAAACAAGACTCTGCAAACAGAATTACCAGACATTTGTATTTTTGGTGGAACCCAGTTGCCATATCTAAGCGACTATAGTACTTACTTTCACAGAGGTGAAGGATTTGGTCTTAAATCAAAGGCAATGGATCGGTCCAGTAGCGTAATTGCATGAAAGTTCGCACGAATACGCAGATACGTTCATTACAGTCTCGTTTCTTAACGAGAATGATCGGGTTAACATATGATGGCATACACTCTTGAATAATACCTTTGCCAAGCAAGTCCTTGACGATCTCGGGTAGTTTCACTTTGTCATTCGTAGCTGATAGCCATGGCACTTGTTAACTCAATATTCATACCACCAGTCGTTACCACATTCGAAGCAGTACCAACGATATTACACTCGCTAAACTCACGGACACTTAATAGTTGTCGTTCATCATCCTCATGAGGAAAATTGACTATCAGCTGATCATTTAAGTACAAGCATCACGTTTTTCCCTCTGTTGAGATTAATAATTCACGTTATGTAATATAAATGATTTGTACGTTATTTGCCGTTCAACGCATCTATTCCTGTAAGCACTGGTTGGTAAACTAAAACAGTTTTTAGGAGTCACACAGAAATCTACTTCAAGCCCAATAACGGGAAATTTTAGAACCAAACATAATTCGCAAACTCACTAATTTGGTCTCTGATGCCACGCAATACTGCAAAGGTGGGTTCCCGTGTACACTTAAAATGTTTAGAACCGATTCAGACATTAATGAAACTTGCGAAACTGTCTATTAAAACATCGGTAGACACACCTTGTATTACTGCAGTATAGAAACGTCACTATCCACAGGATCGCCTAGTAACTCATGACAAAATTAATAATAATCGGTTACAACGTGTCCTATCTTTTCACAAAATATTAATGTGTTACTACCTTCTTTTGCTATACATTGCAACTGTCTGGCTCGTTATGGACACCACCGTGAGACATGCCCGAAAAATGACATGAAAGGTACTTTACTTCATGTGTGTTATAATTATGAGAACGTTTACCTAGGTTGTTAAAATTTCACTGTATTACTAATAAATTTAGATGTCGATTTCGGTTTAGTATAAATCGAAAAGAACTGAACGAGATCTTTTGATAATGATTTGTCGTATTGGCCCGAATCAGTGGGTCGGTTATTCCTCGCATTACTATTGAAGCTCATCCCTTAATCCTTTAACAACATTTAGTCACAAAATGGAGCGTCTAGCGTATTTATTCAACATTGATTACCAGGATCGAAACTAGAGATACAATAATGGGTGGATCTTACCTTACTCAAAGCGTGCATAGATCCAAAGAAACGTTCTGTTACGTCGATAAACATCAATATACTCACCACAGCCTCAAGTGGCGCTAGTAGCATAACCGTAACTTGCCTTACATCACCGAAAATAGAAATACCACGACGACAAGTCCGACGAATTAATGTCGTAAATGGCGCTTAGTGTCAAATATGTTTTGACTCATCTGATGTTGAATTTGGTCTAGTCATCAGCTGGTAACTGGGCAGTATATTACAATTAAACAATCGTTTACTTTACATGACTAAATAAAATCAATAAACTTCAATTATAGTTATTGATACAGAACGGTAGCGAGGGCGGTCACATAGGGCAGTACTAACTGTGAGATAGAGTGTTCCTCGCACCCACCGCAATAAGGACTGTACTAATTGCCAGAGACAATATTCCACGTCCACTACCAGTATCACAGCGCTAAGCTGTTCTTGAATAGTTTCAGAAACCCTTAGTATGAGCATCACGGTTTCTTCCATTTTAAGAGAGGTGCAGGGATCAACCATTATTAAAATATAAAAAAAAAACACTTTCCCTATGGCCAGACCCATGGCAGGCTATGGAGTCCATCCCACTTCTGATGTCGGGAAGAGGGTCACCAGCATTATAATAAAATATAGAAATAACTCTTCAGCACTTGATTATATTTAATTAACAACTTTATAACTTATTTCGACAATCACTTTCACTAATTAATTATTAATAGCACCATAGCAACACTATATAAGACAGGCACGGTACAGCATGTGTATCGGGTGACTGTCGACGAACGAATCCCTCTGTCCGGCGTTCATCGCCTTTTATATAGAAAATACAGCGAACGTCGGCTAGTGACAGGCGCAGCTGTGGGCGCAGCTGCGGGCGCAGCTGCAACAGCTGCCCATTGGCGGTTGCACCTGTTGTTTACCAATGTAGTTGCGACGCCGTCATACCTATACTAATTCAGTTCAAATGTTTCTCTTTTTTATTCAAATTGACTTTTTAAACTTGTACTAGTATAACAAGTTGACGCTATACACATAATATAAATTTTAGGCTATTTCTTTATAATTTTTTAAAGTTCAATCCATCTTTATATGTTATATTCGTATTGAATACATCAGAATTTATAATTAATTTATGACAGTTATCATTAAGTAATTCGATTTGCTGAATTAGTTAAGTCTCGTTAGCTAAAACAACTCAAATGAATTAATACCATGTAATATAAGTATAACATAGAAATGTCACCTGATGTACCCAAAGATAGCGACGTCGTGACATTACTTCGCTCAACATGATAACTTTGTTCGGTATGTCGTCTTGGGACAAACCTCTGACGGCTTTAAATCTCATTTCTATCTCATTGCGGGAATTTTACCTCAGTTATTAAATGTCGTGTCTCTATTGAAGACGTAATGAAATGAAACTAACCTATAAAAACATAATAATGGATACCATATCCATTCATATATCCCACAAAATTTCTGTTAGGCTGTCTGGGATATAATTCGTTGGAAGTCAGGCGGAATACACGTCAACTTGCAGTACTTAATGTGTAAGATCAGTGTCGAGTGTTTGTTCCTGATAATTAGTTATTCGTCGTATTCGCCGCTAGTAATCGTTTGCGGTGCCACGTTGCCGTACCGTAGCGCGCGCTATGTCACCTATACCGCACACACATCACATCACATCCATGCTATCCTGTGTGTCAATCCTGACCGTGATTTGTTTGCGGATAGATGGTCGGATATATTGTCAGAATGTTTGCATTTCTGTGAGAATGATATATGATTGTGTTTTAAAATCAATATTTATGTTCGTTTATTAATATTTTGTAATAATTATTTTTAATTATTGTAATTGGTGTTCTACCGTTTTATTTACAGTAAAATAAATAAATACCTGGCTGAGCCCCGCGAGGTTACCCTAAAATTAGTAGTTTGTGATAATTCAGGAAATGATTTTACCTTATCTAATTAACATCTAAATACTTTTAACTGCTTTTGTATCATCTATGTAATCAAAATGGAAAAAAATTATAACCTACAAACTTCATGGCATAAATAATGGCTACTAAAACCCAACTAAAAACGACTACCGATGATATAAATCGTTTCCTTACGTATACCTTAAGATTGATAACGCTGTAATTCTAATTTATTTAATGGCAATCCACGTCATCCGTTTTGCCAATGCCAAGGAGGAAGCTATATCTAGAGAACATTTTTATAGACACTAGATATCGCACTTGTTCGAAATTCGACCTTTAGGATTCTATTGCCAGAGTATAGACATTAATGTTCGTAGTTTTGACACACAGTTGGTCATCTCCTATCCGTCTGTCAGTGTTTAAAAAGCATGTGTGTGTAATGATTTACTTCTAATGCCTATTATTATAAATATTTTTAGCATTTTGCACTCCTCATTTGAACTTTAACGGTTCCAAATTTCGTACTGCGCCGTCCGCGCAATTTTCGTAAAAAGGGGTACAAAGTTTTGCTTCACTTATTAATATTATGATTTGAAACGGTAAATATAGAATATAATCACATAATAATAATACTATCAGGGACATTATTCACACACGGCTATCTGAACCCAAATTAAGCAGAGCTTGTACTATGGAAACCTGATATAGTACATACACTACTTTTTTATGTAGATACATACTTATATAGATAATTACACTGTAGAAGAGAAGAACGTACATTCGCTTGTGCACCGAACGATATATGGCCTTTGCGTCTGTTACAGACGATTTACGGCGCATTGTCTGAGAGATATTTCTTTTGGTGGCTAAACAAACCGATGCGAGAGCGACATAGCCTGCCGCAGGCCTGACAAGAGAAGTTTGCGGTGGTTGGTGCCGAGCCGCTTTCATGTCGCTTCTGTCTCATATCAGCAAGTACTCCGAACCAGGCTTCATCACAGATCTTACGACCCTCCACTACACTTTAACATTATATTAAAATGGCTTGTCACTAGTACCATTATTGATAATCCTTGTAAGTCTCATGCCCTAACGAGGACATTTTTAGTACCTATGGAGCGGAATAGAAATAGCCGGTGGTACACAAACGCCCTAAAGTATTTTTATATATTATAGAGATGTCCCATAATCGGCTGTCAAAATTCAAACAATTGTATGCCCACAAATGAACATTACCTCCAAAACATCAAATATGGTCGGTGCGCTTATTTTTATGTAATGCTAGCTGTGCCCCGCGGTTTTCTCTCAACCTCTTAGTAATATTCATGCAAAATTTGAAGTAAATCCATGCAGCACTTTTTGAGTTTAGCCCGGACATACATACAGACAAACAGACATACAGACAAAAATTCTAAAAACTATATTTTTGACTTCGATATCGACTTTAGATCACGACACAAGTATCCTTTTTAAAAAATACTCTATGTACAGTTTTAACTTTCCTACGATTTTATTATATGTATAGATTACATCGGTTAAACCTACACCCATCTAATAAATTTATTCGCTACCTGTCCATACCGTTTTCCACTCCGATTCCACTTTCTTTTAAACAGATACGTCTGTATTTATGACAGTACACCATTTACGAGCAACATAAAGTTAAGAGCCTATCTCGAAATGAATGGACACATACTTGCATGCGATCTGAGTGGGATGATATAATAGCTATTGTGTGTTGCGAACTGACTAAAGTTAACTCGGAAGCGCAAGTACACATATAACCCAAAAAATAACCTACTTTACGACGCAAAATAATGGAAATCTAAACTAATATTGTAAAGAGGTAAGGTTGATATTTTGTATGTTTGTTAGTTTATAATAGATAAACTTAAACATATTTAACTTATTTAGAAAGTCTTCCTGCCGAGCCAACAATGTTTTTTCGATTAAATGAGTGCTGCGAACGTATAAGTTAACATTTGGACGATTTTATTTTCAAATAAAACTGTAAATTCATTTATTCCGTAAATATTTTACAGTTATGAGGAATCGCATTTTTTATCCTGCTTTGCAGTGCGTGAGTTGGCAGTTACTGAGAAACACTGCCAGAAAACTCAGAAGATTTCCATTTTTAAACTAAAATTTACATGCTAATTATAAAGATAATATATATTTTATCTTGTTCTCGATCTTGATAATAGCCTTCGGTGGAACCGCCACCGAAGGCTGTTATCAACTTCACTATTAATGAGCAGTTGTAAGTTTGTCATGATCGCATTGTTTGTTATTGCTTGCTGTCGCGATGTGAGTCGGGTCGTTTCCTTCCCTCTAATATGGCAAGGGAGACGAAGGGGTCTCTCGTAAACGGCCGCCGCTTACAGGTACTGGTAGAGTTGCTGTTGAGTACTCGCACGGAATTAATATTATATTTGACTATATTTATGTAGTGAATTGTAAACTTAACAAGTGTATATTAACACCCGAGGGCTGAATATATTTATTTATTTCATCATTACTCCTGGTTACCTTATTTACACTCCCACTCAAGGTCACAAGGTCTTGAATATAAGGAAGTAAGGTCACCAATACTCATTGGTGAACGGGTTAAGGTAGGAACTCGTAATTCCATGTGTATCGCAAGCTTACCATTGGATGAGCCGTAGGTATACTCGTTTACCGAAATAGTAGTATAAAAATAAAATATCTCAAAGTATTTGTATTAATCCTTCAGGGAATAAAACATGGTAGCTATTTACGCGTCGCAATAATTCACTTTGTATGTACGTCACTTCTTTTTTCCTGGCGTGATACGACGTAATTTGTCAAATTTAATTTAATCTCGGCAAGACCTTGCTATAGGGCTTCCCGCGGAGCTATTCTTTTATATCCCAGGTTAGAAAGAAATCGAATTTTATCTTGAATTTATTTATTGTTTCATGATACAATAGTAAATAATTAATGGAATTTCATCCAAATCATATCACACATATGATATTATAGCACATTGTATGTACGTCACTTCTTTTTTCCTGGCGTGATGCGATGTGATTTGTCAAATTTAATTGAATCTCGACAAGATCTTGTTATAGGGCTTCCTGCGGAGCTATTTTGATGTACACCTAGGTTAGTATGGAATCAAATGTTATCTTGGAATCATTATTTGTTTAATGGTACAATAGTAAATAATAAATGGAATTTTATCCAAATTCTATCACACACATGATATTATAGCACATTGTATGTACGTCACTTCTTTTTTACTGGCATGATGCGACGTGATTTGTCAAATTTAATTTAATCTCCACAAGACCTTGCTATAGGGCTTCCCGCAGAGCTATTCTTCTGTATTCCCAGCTTAGCAAGGAATCAAATTTAATCTTGCATTTATTAATTATTGATTTATTCATATAAATCCTATCACACACATGATATTATAGCATATTGTATTACGTCACTTCTTTTTACTGGCGTGATGCGACGTGATTTGCCATATTTAATTTAATCTCGTCAAGACCTTGCTATAGGGTTTCCCACGGAGCTATTCTTTGTATTCCCAAGTTAGTCTGAAATCGATTGTTATCTCCAAATCCCATCAAACACATGATACAGTATGCAAAGAAAAAGGTTTTTCAATTGCTTTAATGATTATTGTTTAGTTTGATAACGATACCTAGCACTTTCTACAAGGTATAACATACACACATCGTGAAACTTGAAGAGCACTAGCCATAAATCTGAACAAATAAATCAAAATCTGTTTGTGAAAATTCAAAATACAACGCTGGTAGGGTGTACATATGCATATGTGTTTGGGTTCGTTTTACGCTTGTATGGGAAGTTAATATGTTTTGTGTAATCTGCATATTGTTGTCCTTCACGCTGTTCAGTTTTATATGCAAATTAAGTTATTTAAGTCACATCCATCGTTTGTGTTACACCCTATATGATCCAGAATAAGTAAAACATGAACATAAATGTAGGTACACCCTAATTTCCAATACTGTTGCCCCAAAATTGTCAATTATGAAGGCGAAAAATAAACTTCAATTTGTAAATTGATCGCGCGTACAATTTTATTTCGTACACACGGCTCCACATCAAGCTATACATTTCCAGTATAAGCTGACCTGTCATTGTATGGAAATCCTATACAATACGAGATCAGCTTATACGGGAAATGTATAGCTTGATGTGTAGCCGTGAGGACTCTGTGCATTTTTCTAAATTTTAATTATCAATTTGTTTATTAAACTTGTTGAGCAAAAAAATTAGAACGTTATTCTTTAATGGGAAAGTAAATAATATAGAACTTGTTTATTTTACCGTTCCTTAAATTTATTAATGTTCTATTTATTTCACTCAATTTTAACAACTCCTGGTTAAATGCATAATCTGAGCCATATTCCTGTTTAACTATAACGCCTAGGGGACAAAAAAACGCCCTTTAAAATTTTGGGTAAGGTTTTAATTTTTATATATGGATATTGCATTTAATACATAACATACAACAACAAACGCGTGTAAACATGACTTTGCTTTAGTAGCATTCAGCCCCTAAGCTGATTATGTTTCTCACTCGATCTCCTTTATTTACGTATTAATAACATAATCTTCCATTACGTGTCCCGACCATCTGGGACATGGCGCAAAAAGGGGGGCAATGGAGCAGCATACCCGCGTTCCCGGGGCTCCCCCCATAAGGCGCCAAGAGAAGTCCATGGCAGGTAGGTTTAGTCGGTGCGAGTCCGACATACCCACCCGTAGACACTTTTTGCGGGTGGCATGCGTCGGCATTCCCCCTGCCTTAACAAAAAAAAACATAATCTTCCATAGATAAAGTTTAGTGATAGTGCTCTGGCCGAATTATGGCTGCGGTGGCCAGGTTCACTGTACCTATAGTGGAAGAGTGTGCGCAAACACGGGTACACTCTCTATGCCCTCAATCTCACTAAGTCTCCGAGACACAGGTGTATAACAGGGCCAACTTGCAGACTCCGGGCTGTTACCAGGTGTTTATTTACCAGACAAATCCTAAAAATACTTTGTGGGGTCAGGTAGCTTGGGTTGAACACGCTACCGCTAACCGTAATAAGCAGTCCATAAAATATATGATTATTATAACTTTTGATGTGAAACATCTATAGCCGCACGTAAAACAGATTTCTGGCGTGGCGACGCATGCCGTGACGCATGCGCAATCTACTTTTTATTTTATCATTATGACATATTTAGTTCCTTTCACAATATGTTCTTTTCTGCATATTACTTTTACAAAATAATGTCGATGTTTCACATCTGCCAGGCGTCCCGTGACGGCTCACATTTTTTATTTTATTTTTTAAAAGACATCTATTGAATCTAAACCCTGTGTTGCAGGTTACTCTAGAAACATATAATAGATGGACATAAATTACATCCAGACTCAGAACAATAGTTGTCCGAGGCGGGAATTGAACCCGGGACACGAAGCGGCGAGGCGACTGTCTTAGCCGCTACGCCACACGTGCATTACTAGCTAGTTAGCTATATTACTATGAATTATTATCTAACGCCTACTTATATACTATTCTTTCAACCGCATAGAAGTGTTGTGTAAGATTTGTCCAGTGTACTCAATCGTTATTTACGTAATCTATATCGGTTCAACCCTTTCTATAAATAAACATTATTCCCTTTAACAAGTCTTGTTTTGAATAAGCATTCATAAATAACGTATAAGTACAGACGCCAGCACATCAAGCTACCCCAATCTGTCAAATTTCCCCAATTGAAAGTGAACCTTATGTGTATGTGGTAAAGTAGAAAATCTATAAAAGAAATTTGACAGAGTGGGGTAGTTGGATGTGCTGGCGTCTGTACTTTAACAGACAAAAACATACAGATCCGAGCTTAATCAAAATGTATGACAGTTTTGTTCCATCAAAGGTTAATTATGGATGAAGGACTATAAGGCCACGTATTAAAGTCACGTTATAAATAAACAAATGAAGTTTATTCAGCACTTGGGTATTATATTACACATGAACTTGTGTGTAATTATAGGTGGAAGTTAAGTATAATACAATATGTTGCTTATATAATCCTTACTAATTATTATAAACTAGCTGTGCCCCGCGGTTTTACCTGTGTTAAATTTTATAAATTATCACAGCTCCTCCCCTGTAGGTGATAGCGTGATAATATGTAGCCCATATGTTGACCCGACCTCTTAGTAATAATATCCATGCAAAATTTGAAGTAAATACAGAAAAACAGACAAAAATTCTAAAAAATATGGTTTTGGCTTCGAATCGTAGGAAAAACAAAACTGAACATTGAATATTTAAAAAAAAGAATACTTGGGGCTTGAGTTTTGAAAAGAATAATTGATCTACACCTAGTATCCTTTTTAAAAATATTCAATGTTCAGTGTTGACTTTCCTACGATTTTATTATATGTATAGATAGATGCGAAAGTAACTCTGTCTGTATGTCGCGCTTTCATGCTACAACTACTGAACAGATATAAATGAAATTTGGTCCACAGATAGTCTAGAGCCTGAGAAAGGACTTATATAAATGCTACTTTTTAATGCGAAAAAAAGGTTGAAAGGGAGGATGAAAAGTTGTACAGAAGTATCGTAATTATTAGAGCTAGAAGTTTGGAACTTCGTTTTTAGGCTATTAATTTGATATAAATAAATATATTTTTTTATATCAGAGGGCGACAAACTAGTGGCAAGTGGGTCACCAGATAGTAAGTGATCACCGCCGCCCATGGACACTCGCGACACCAGTGGAGTCGCGAGTGCGTTGCAGGCCTTTTAGAGTCAGGAAACAAGTGTTGCTGACCCTTTCCCCCACCCCAATGAGCTCTGGCGACCTTACTCACACTCGGAAACACAACATTAAAATTATTATTTATTAGTTATTATTAAGGAATGTCTTCTGTAAGGTGGAGGTACTTCCCCCGTCGGGCTGCTCTTTGAGCGAATGAACGCTATGCCCTACCTCTCTTAAATTATGACATTCAAAGCTTTTTAGAGTTTTACCCTCAAGGGAAATAACAATAGGGAATATGGTATAGGAAATATAAAGGGTGATGTAAGTTTCTTTCGAAATATGTAAGGTTTTGTGAATGTTTTATAGTTTTACTACATGAGACCATAAGAGATATTTCATTTTCACGGATTCATTACAATATATGCAGACGGAGTCGCGGGAACAGCTAGTATTAATAATACAATCAATTTCTTAACAGATTATCTAGTCAGTTCGTCACTCATACAAACGAAGCAAACTGTAATAGTTATCTTATAATTAAAGTTTTAGAGACTCCGGAGTCTCTAAAACTTGTACTTGTACCCGGGGACACACGGCTACACATAATACAATTCCAGTATAAGCTGATCTCGCGTTGTATACGATTTCCATGCAATGAGAGGTCAGCTTATATTGGGAATGTATAGCTTGATATGTAGCCGTGCGTACCTAAGTGGTGAGGCTTTCACTCAATAGTTTTATTAATGTAAGCGGCAATGGCCCTAAAGCACCCTTATGGGGCTCGGAGCGACGGTTCAGATTTCTAGATAGAGGTCGTGATCAGTGTTACCGGATCCCACTGGCAGGGGACCAACACGGAACTCGGCGGCGAGGTTGCTACCTAGTAGGCGACAGACCAAAATGTTCTTTAGTCTTATTTTGTATTTTACTTGTTTTTATTGATATCCATTTTGTATTGAATATTATTTTTAATGTGTCGGCTTAGTCAGACACAGCAGCCTATGAAGATGTACAAGTTATTTGAAAAGAGTGCCAGATATGTTACGTATGTCTATAAATAAATAAATGAAAAAGGTTTTTATTCACGTAGACTTTAAAAAAGCGCTTGTAAACAGTCAGAACATGTTCGTAGTAATATATCATTAATTTATAATTATTTCTAGGTACATATAGATATTTAGATACACGGATTGTAGGAAATAATTTACAATAAGATTTATTTTATAACAGTAACGATATTTAACTAACTTAAATTAAGTTATTGTCAAGGATCATGTGTAGGTTTAATTATCATTTTTTTAAAATTTTAGCTATATTTTTACTACATATTGTCTGAATGGTTCTGTCTATATTAAGGTACGGATTCAATGTTATTATTATGTCATGTAGGTATGATATGACATTTCATGCAATCTGCCAAGTTGAAATATTTCGAATATAATTTTACCGATTTCAACAAATAAACAGGACATAGATTATCATTTGAAATAAGATTAAGTCTTTCATGCAGATCGTGACTCGTGGGTTCGATTACCACCCAAGACAGATATTTATTGACGGTTACCGTAGCCTAGTTGGTAGTGTTCCTGCCTACGAAGCTGGTGGTCCTGGGTTCGAATCCCGGTAAGTGCAAATATTTGTGTGATGAGCACGAATATTTGTTTCTGAGCCATGGATGTTTTCTATGTATATTGTATATAAGTATTTATCTATCTATATAAGTATGTATATCGTTGCCTGGTACCCATATTACAAGCTTTGCTGAGTTTTGGGCTAGGTTGATCTGTGTGACATTGTCCCTAGATATTATTATTATTATGTGCGTGAACATATCTGTTTGTCCTGAGTCTGGGTGTAATTGTATAAGTACGTATTTACAAAAAAGTTGGTAGTATATGTAATATATGTGTAACGAATTGAACCTTTTTTGGAACACTTTATATTCAAAATTCTTGTGCTATTGTAAATTTTATGATGTGACATTGTCAGGTTCACAGTTTTGCCCATTTAAATAAACCATAGTTTCTCATTTTCATCATCATCATCATATCAGCCGAAAGACGTCCACTGCTGGACAAAAGCCTCCCCCAAGGATCTCCACAATAGCCAGTCCTGCGCTGCCCGCATACAGCGGCTTCCCGCGACCCGCACAAGATCGTCGGTCCACCGTGTAGGAGGCCTGCCCACGCTGCGTCTTCCGGTTCGTGGTCGACACTCGAGAATCTTTCTGCTCCATTGGCCGTTAGTTTCTACTTTTACCAGCGAATTATTATATGTTTAATTTCCTTCCGATATTTAACAATATGAGTTATCTGGTTTCCATACATACACAAGCTCTGCTTAGTTTAGGATGAGATGGCCGTGTTTTTTTTTTTTTTTAACGGGACTTGTCCCACCACTTACCCACCACTGCAACTCCTGTAAGCCAGGATCAACAGTGGCACACAATGAAATGACACTGAGCGGTGAAGCTCAGGCATGTCCCGGGGAATCGCTTTAACTGTCTTGGATCCCGCAACGAATTTAATCAGAAACAGAAAAAAGGAGGAGTTAGAAAATGAATAGTTCCACTTCCCTCCAGAGCAAAGCGGGAGACAGAATGAGGTAAAGAGGCTATAGCCTCATAAAATGAGAGATTTGCAACTAGAGAAGCCAGCTGCAAAAGCACCGAGGATCAATTTAAGGGTCCTAAGTGACCTGTTATATTTAGATGGCCGTGTATGAATAATGTCCCATTACTTGTAAACAGAGGCTCTAGTTGCTTACTAAAAGCTATTATAAGATAATAATTTGCTCTCACCAGTTTCCCATCTACTTTAACAGATTTGGTTACTATAGGAAAATGGAATAAAAGTCCATTTATAAAACTGAATGTCAGTTGTCAGCGTCACCGACTACCCACATTCAATTACAAAACAATATTCCACGTGACCATTGTCTCCATCTTATCTTATCTTTTATCTGACGTTTAATCATTTTTCTCGTTTGCCCTATATTTGCTCCGTCGCTTTTATTCTGCCTCTATCCGTCATACAAATAATCTGCACTGTTTTAAAACTGTGAGGGAAGTGTGTTTTTATTTGACAGCCTCTATGATTTACTTATTATTTATTACTAGCTGTACCCCGCGGTTTTACCCGGTTTTTTAAATTGTGTGTGTGTTTTTTTTTATATCAGACGGCAACAAATGAGCAAGTGGATCACCTGATGGTAAGTGATCACCGCCGCCCATGGACACTCTCAACACCAGAAATGTCGCGGCGTTGCCGGCCTTTAAAAGTCAGCAAACAAGTGTTGCTGACCCTTCCCCCCACCCCAAAGAGCTCTCGCGACCTTACTCACACTCGGAAACACAACATTAAAATTATTAATGTTATTATTAAGGAGTGTCTTCTGTAAGGTGGTACTTCCCCAATCAGGCTTCTCTTAGAGCGAATGGACGCTATGCCCTACCTCTCTAGTCTGTGTGCCTGTGTTATTCGGATATAACTATATTACTTACTAGAAAGTTTCATCAAAATCCTTCCGGTAGTTTTTACGTGAAAGAGTAACAAACATACACGCTCACACACAAAGATCCACTACTTGTTAATAAGACTTAGGTAAACATGTTATAATATACAACATATAACGTAATTAACTTACACCCTCAAACACCCCAATTAGAATATTAGGTATGTTGTAATCATAAAACATACACTGAATTTTTCATTTAACATGTATATGCATTGTTATTTACTAAATTAGTTTCTTGGAATAAAGTTAATTTTTCTTTATTTTGTATTGAATGATAGATTTTCTATGGATACAAATAAAACTGCGATTTAAAAGTCTTATTACTTTGACTTACGGTCCATTTCAATTTGTTTTGATTGTAC
Source organism: Pseudoips prasinana (assembly GCA_951640165.1). Lineage (NCBI taxonomy): Eukaryota > Metazoa > Arthropoda > Insecta > Lepidoptera > Nolidae > Pseudoips > Pseudoips prasinana. The sequence continues at coordinate 17,855,992 of OX621239.1, forward strand.
AGGGTTAGTATGACAATAATTTGCGTAGTTTTAAATATTTTGGAATAAAAAATTACCTGTATTAAAAATGATATAAATCGATTTAGTTTTTTGTTCTGAACAAACTATTTTCAGGACGTGCGTTAATTAAGTTACATGTTGTATGTATAAAAGATTATAAACAATATTCAATTAAAATACAATTAGATTATGATTAAAATTCAACTGTTTTATGTTATATTTTAAAACATAACATAAAACAATGCAATATTTACATATTAGCTGTACTCTCCGCGCATTGCTATGACAATAAGTATATGAAATTCATTGGACTGATAGTAGCGCCATCTGTCGAAGATTGGTCGTACCAACTCCGGAATCTTCGTGGCCTCATGCACGACTCGACACCTCGCTGAAGATCATCACATGATCAAATGCATAGTTTACGATTCTATAAAGGGCATACAGACAAACATATACTTAGATAGTAGTTAGTTATTATAGTTAATTTAGCTGATATTTTTCTATTTCTTATAAGTTAAGTTAATTATGTAATATGTATTTCTTTATTATATAAATTGAATTATGTAAGAAATAATTATAAACTGACAAACATTATGTTTTAGATATATAGATTAAAACATGAGTAGTAACATCTTTATTAGTGGTTACCACAAGCTTAAGTAAGGGACTGTTATATTTCTCAGCTAATATATTCAGATTATTGTTACTGTTCGTTTCTGTCCTAGTTCTAATGGATGCACATTTCTTGCGGAAAATTGCATGAAATCCGTCCACTCCGGCATCCGCGACTAACGTTACTTCATTATTCGCAGTTAATGGGATCCGGACTTCGAATTTTGAGTAAATCTGTTAGTGTAATTGGAATTTTAATGTGAGGAAAAACACTGAGTAGCAGCTTGGAAAAAAGCGTAACGGTGTTATATAACCGTCTGGAATAGCAACTTCCCATCGAATTATAAGTGGGGGGGAAAAAGAAGTGCACCTATGCTTGGGTCAGTTTCCGTCAGGATTGGCTGCCGTAGCAGAATTTCAGCCAGGAATATACTCCATATTTTTTTCAGTGTCAGTCATTCTTAAAATGAGTTGTGTTTATTAAGTGTGGGTGGAAATCGAACGCACGAATCAAGGCGTATGCGGCTTCATGTACGATAACCACTGCGCCACAGCACCCTGGTGTTCGAAGTCGTATTTATACATCGTATTCGATGTTCTATTAACATAACGCAATGCAGACGCTTAACGCTATCTTACTGAAACCTATTGGAAACCATTTTCAGGACAGGTTTTGCTAAGATATATCAAGTAATGCTCATTTTTATGTTGATGGTAACTTATCATGATCAGATAGCCTGAACTCCTCTGATGATTGCAATCGAAAAATAACCGGTACAGATATGTGATATGCTTGTATTGTGTGTTTAATAGCATAGTACTATTATTAGTATTTAAATAAATATATTAGGTAACTTATTCAAATGTACACAACTTGAACACCTGCGCCTGTGGCGTGGTTGGTAAATGCTTGCTTTGCACGCCGCAGGTCGTGCGTTCGATTCCCAGCCAGGACAGATATTTGTGTGCATGAACATATCTATTTGTCCTGAGTCTGGGTGTAATTATCTTTATAAGTATGTATTAACTGACCAAATTGGAGATGTTCTCAAGAAAGGGCAGGTCAGAAGTACCCTAAACCGGCGAGCATGTATGAAGCATATAATGACAGGAATCGAGGCAAAAGAAGTATGCAAAGATCGTGACAAATGGAAATCCGTTGTCTCTACCTACCCCTCTGGGAAACAGGCGTGAGTCTATGTATGTAAGTATGTAACAAAAGAAAAGTAGTATATGTAGTAAATCAGTTATCTGGTTTCCATAGTACAAGCTCTGCTTGGTTTGCGATCAGATGACCGTGTGTGAATAATGTCCTAAGATATTAAGATATACACACCATAGCTGGACACTAACAACTGCCACCTGTTTAATTTTATTTGTTCGTTGTTCACCCAACGGTTTGAAGATATCACTATAAAGCGATAAGACTACCAATTTTACCTGTATTTGCTTATATTGAGCTAATGTATTTTGCTTTCTGCTTAAATAAATTGTACTATACTGTATCTGGTACCGCTTGTGAGTTGTGCTGTTTTGTTTTGTTTTATTATACATTAAAAACTGCGATAAAGTCTCGTGCAGAAGTTAAAAATATACTTATGCTATGCGGTTTTATAATACGCTCGCTCTATTTTGATAGAATAAAAAGTTTCATAGTACAGATAAGGCATACTGTCTGTCGAGGTGACGTCACGAAAACGAGACGATAGGTGCTTCCACAAAAGATACCGCTCTTAATGCCTACGTCATAATAGTGTTACTGTCAAATTCAAACTACAGTGGGACAAGGATCTTTATGAACGTGACTGACATTTGTGAGAGGGCGACACTATGCCGGCAAGGGTTAAGAAAATCCCCAATATTATGGCAAAATTTAAAAATGGCAATAGACTGTATCCATTGTATTTTGTATCAATTGTATAACTTTGACGGGCCAGTTGGCCTAGTTAGTTTTTATAAATCCCACTGAGGACAGATATTTGTGTGCATTTGTCCTGTGTCTGGATTTTTATCTATGTAAGTATGTATTAACTCAAGTAGTATATGTAGTATATCAGCTATCTGATTTCCATAGTACAAGCTTTACATAGTTTGGAATCAGATTGCCGTGTGTGAATAATGTCCCAGGAATATCTAACCCTAAAAGTTTATTGGGTACCCCATATATTATCGATTTATTGTAATAAATAATTTCATAGCACAAGGTAAGAAAGGAGTATTTTTTATATGTATAAATAAATTTATTTCAAAATTAATATTTCATACGCATTACTGAATACTACAATAATGTAAAAATACAAACGAAAAATTAATATACGGGTGCAAATTTAAAATCAAGCATGGTAACATTTACGTATCGCAGTGGCAACTCACTCGTTAACTTTTTCAAATGGAATTATCAGGCCTACATTGTATTTTTCTTTCATGAAAATCCCCTTAACCATTAGTACTATTTCCCTGACACCACTTTCTATCACTTTTAGCAAATTGCTAGTGTTTAAACCAAACAATACAATAATAAACTTAGAAACAACAATCGGCAAAGCAAGCTGTGGCAGAACTGTGAAAGAGACACTCTAAAAGATGGCGGCGTTAGTTCCACTTTCAGCCACGTTCATAAATATCCTTGCCGCACTATATAACATTCAATATGGTGTCAACTTCACGGTGCAAAAAAATATTTCTATAGTACAGACGCCAGCATATCAAGCTACCCCAATGTGTCAAAGTTCCACAATTGAAAGTGTAGCTTATTCTTATGTGATAAAGTCGCATAAGAATAAAGTAAGAAATTTGACAGATTGGGTAACTGGATGTGATGACGTCTGTACCTTGGCACAAATAAAATTAAATGAATCAAACTGATTTATGACCTCAATGTCGCGCGAACTAGATCGTTGTTTTACTTGTCAATGTCAAATATGAAATGTCAGAGCGTATATTCAAATTTATCCTATTTTAAATAATCATAGATGTTCTTTTTGCAGTTTGAAGCCTTAAACTATTTGCTTTTCTCATATATAGTGTAGGCATAGGGATATCCATATGCCCTATCTATAGGAGGAAGAAAAAGAAAGACCACAAATACAAATAAAGATACAGTAAATAAAAAGCCTGTGAACGTTCGTAGCTATGCAAATTGTATACATAATTAATAATAATAAAAATAATAACACAATTACTGAGATTCAAAACCATAATTAATTTTTGTAGTCGGGTAAAAACTGGCCATTAAATCTTGATTGTGGCCAGTTCGTAACCAACTAAATTTGAAAAAATAGGTTTTGCTAAGTTATATGGAGTTGTGCTCATTATCCAATTAAGTATTTCAAAGATATAATAATAATATCCTGGGACATTATTCACACACGGCCATCTGATCCCAAAGTAAGCAGAGCTTGTACTATGGAAACCAGATAACTGGTATACTACATAATACTACTTCTTTTTGTAAATACATACTTATAAACATCTATTGGCATAATTATCTAGTGCTGTCATGGTGTGCATTCACCTTAAGTTAAGGAAGTTTTTACAGATAATTATCCTATTGGTATACACAAAACAAATAACAACGCCAGACCCGGAATAATTGTCTACGACACTCACATTTGTGAAAATGAACCCGTGTGTAAATAGAATAGCGTTATTAATGAGTTTAATCTGAATAAATTGAAATCACACTTCTATTATACAGGCGAAATTCTGAGTGTGTGTGAGTTAGTATATTGATTACACCTTCACTTTGAAACGGCTAAATATATTTGTATGTAATTACTGTTTCAAAAACATACAAATGAATTTTCCTTTTTCAATCGAGGAGGTTATCTAATGTTTCATTTCAATTTTTTAAAAGACATCGCCCGCTCTATTGAATCTATCCTATAATACATCTAGACTCAGAACAACTATTTATGACCGCTTTCTGTATTGACTACTGTATCAAAGATACTTGAAAACATTTTAAATAAACGACTTTTAAATTACATTTATTCCATAAATTACTTGGCTCATAATCAATTCGGTTTCAGACCAGGGAAAGGTACAGAAGACGCGGTTTTAGAATATACTAACTCTATTGAAAGAAATTTAAAAAGAAACACAAAACCTTAGCTATTTTTTTGGATCTCTGTAAAGCCTTTGATACTGTCTCGATCCCCATCCTGTTGAGAAAGTTGAACGACATTGACATAAGGGGAGTAGCTTGCGACATCTTTAAAAACTACTTGAGTGGGCAATCTCAGGTGATTAAACTAGATAAATATACAAATAAGGAATAATTTCTCATCTATGGGGTGCCACAGAGTAGTGTTCTTGGGCCTACCCTGTTCCTTATCTACATCAATGACCTTTGTCGTCTATCCTTGGCCAACTCTCAGGTTATAGTTTATGCAAATGATACCGCTATACTTGTTCATGGTAAAGACTGGTCAGAAACCCGTAGATATGCTGAGTCTGCTCTCCAGACGATCATGTATTGGCTAACAGATAATTTTCTTACTTTCAATCTAGATAAAACTAAATTTATAACTTTCGCGCCGCGACTAATATCGCAACCAGTTTCGCCTTTTGTCATAACTGCCCATACATGTAGTTCTATATCAAACTCGACATGTAAGTGTCATAGCATAGCACGTACCAACAGTATGAAATATCTAGAGTTAACTATAGACAGCACTATGTCATGGCACGATCACATTGACTTGCTGATCCCGCGTGTTAGGAAATTAATCTTTGTTTTCAAAAATCTAAGATCGTCCGTAGATTTCCCCACACTAAAATTGGTCTACTTTGCCTTGGCACACTCGCTACTCGGTTACCGTATAACCACCTGTGGCTGTAATGGGAAATGTTTAATTCTGCGTCTAGAGAGGGCACAGAGAGCAATTCTGAAGGTGATGTTGCACAAGCCTATCCGCTTACCCACACGTGAGTTGTACGAACTATGCAAGGTTCCAACAGTGAGACATATTTATATTCGCAATACCATATTACGAAAACACTCAGAACTTGTATATGAGCGTGATTTTAAAGTGAAGAAGCGCAGATGGGATAGGGTTTTATGTAACTGAGTCGGCTAGTAATTTAATGACTAGTCGACAATACCACTGCATGAGCCCTAACCTTTATAATAAAATAAACAAGACACTAGATATATATCCCATGACCCTAAGGAATTGAAAAAAATGTGTACACGAATGGCTGAGCAATCTAAGTTATGAAGGGTTAGAGAGTCTCGTAGAGTCCTAATCTATATACATATAATAAAATCGTAGGAAAGTCAAAACTGTACATTGAATATTTTTTTTAAAGGATACTTGGGGCGTGATCTACAATCGATATCAAAACCAAAAATATAGTTTTTAGAATTTTTGTCTGTTTGTCTGTATGTATGTCCGGGCTAAACTCAAAAAGTACTGCATGGATTAACTTCAAATTTTGCATTAATATTACTAAGAGGTGGGGTTAACATATAGGCTACATATTATTACGCTATCACCTACGGGGGAGGAGCTGTGATCTTATCTATACATATAATAAAATCGTAGGAAAGTCAAAACTGTACATTGAATATTTTTTTAAAAGGATACTTGGGGCGCGATATACAATCGATTTCGAAACCATAAATATAGTTTTTAGAATTTTTGTCTGTTTGTCTGTATGTATGTCCGGGCTAAACTCAAAAAGTACTGCATGGATTAACTTCAAATTTTGCATTAATATTACTAAGAGGTCGGGTCAACATATAGGCTACATATAACTATACATATAATAAAATCGTAGGAAAGTCAAAACTGTACATTGATTATTTTTTTTAAAGGATACTTGGGGCGTGATTTACAATCGATATCGAAACCAAAAATATAGTTTTTAGAATTTTTGTCTGTTTGTCTGTATGTATGTCCGGGCTAAACTCAAAAAGTACTGCATGGATTAACTTCAAATTTTGCATTAATATTACTAAGAGGTCGGATCAACATATAGGCTACATATTGTCACGCTATCACCTACGGGGGAGGAGCTGTGATCTTATTTATACATATAATAAAATCGTAGGAAAGTCAAAACTGTACATCGAATATTTTTTTTAAAGGATACTTGGGGCGTTATCTACAAAACGATATCGAAACCAAAAATATAGCTTTTTGAATTTTTGTCAGTTTGTATGTATGTCCGGGCTAAACACTAAAAGTACTGCATGGATTAACTTCAAATTTTGCATTGATATTACTAAGAGGTCGGGTCAACCTATCTAATGGGAGTTACCTTGTGATTAATGTATCATTGATTATTATTTTACTTTATTTGACTTACTGACTTTAATTAAGGACAATTGATGACATCGGGTATTTTTTTTAAATAACAGTAGCAAAGTAGTCTTAAGTTTATTATTATTTATAGCTAGGTTATTTAAAGCTTAGGTTTTCTTAAATTTATATTGCTTATTTCTTTTAAAAGTTATATTTTTTAGATTAAGCTAGAAGTAAGTAGTTATATTGGTCATCATTCAAATTGTCGCGGACAAAGTCGCGGGCACTAGCTAGTATACACCCATTAAATTCTTTCTAAATCTCCTATTAGTGAAATTAACATATACTCTTTTTGCAAACTTTAAACTCTATAAACGAACACAATCCCTCATCCAAAACACACACACACCCAGTCACACGCACATACACACACTCAAAGTGATCAGATAGTTCATAAGATTTTCCTATTACTTTTTTACAAATGTTTAATTAATTATTACCCTAACTATGGAACATTATTGTTGTACCTCGGAGGTGGGCGCTAACAGCTACGACTGGCTACGACACAGTTTTTCCTAACTAATGTAGCTGCTAACATACACACAATATTGTATATTATCTGTTTTTGGTTCCAATAAATATTTGTATTTGTATTTTGTATTTCAAACGATTTGAACAATATATTGATATAATATTCACTACTGAATAAAACATCTATCATTAAAATTGGTTTACAAACAATTAAAAATGGAGCGTCGCATACATATACAAATAAAAAATATATAGTCAAAAATATATGTTGAAGTTGGTTCATATTTGAATAAAACGTAACTTAAACCGTAAACCCATCACACATCACTTCTTTTTGTTTAACAGCAGGTAGCTCCGCAACTAGTCAAGGATAATTTAATGTATACTTTCTAACTTTTTACGCCGCGGCTTACCTGAATATGTAAGTATGTTTGACCCCGAAAAGTACTTAAATTTCACGAGTACGTGAGTACACAACTTTTAATGGCAAAAAAGTTAAAAATAATCCGCTGAGCTTCGGTTAAGCTACGAAAATATAGGACGAACCAATTTTTGACATGGCTGGCTAAGGACCCGTAGAAACTCCTCACTCGATCATCGATTGCTCCAAGTGTATTTTTAATCCATCAGTCGTTTGTTAGCCAAATACAAACTAAGTTATCACCGGAGAGTACTTAGTTTGGGGTTTGAACCTCGATTCTAGGCGGTTACCGTTGTGGGTATGTGTAAAAGGTTCGGTTCTTGAAAAACCTAGTGCAATAAAGATCGTTGGGGATATTTTTTAACTTATGACGGATAAGCTTTCCTTTTGGGCACGGATATAGGCCATAGGTCATTGCATTCCAATAACCTCTTTTTCTGACGTTTCTTTCGCTAGTTAAAGTTAAGTGTATTTTGAAAAAAACAAGTTACTTAGTGTCATTTACTTAATGTCATTTTGGTTGTATCATACATTTAATCAATACTTACTAATCGTATGGGCAGTGGTTACCCTAGTGTCTAGACTTATTGAAGCCGCACAATAGGCTTCTGACATCAATGAAATTGTATGATAACTAAAACATTATCATTTATATATTATTTAGTTTAAGAAATACAACATAGCATTGGTTTTTGTATGTAAGTATTTAAATTAAATTAATTATTATAATCCTTATTCAATTCGTGGCAATCAATTCTACTTTTCTATATTTTTAAGATTAAAAATTACTATTTTTATACTATGCCCCATATCATTAAAATATCACGTAGTTTGAAACGAAATTAAACCTTAATTAACTAATTTAATTGACGTACCTAAACCTTTTCTAATATGAACTAGGTTTACAATAATACATAATACTCCTTTGACGTAACATTTTTAGTCAAAGCTTTTTATTAAAAAAAAAAATACAAACTTGCCTGTTGGTCTAGTGGCTAGTGACCCTGACTACTAAACCTGACGTCGTGAATTCGACCCCAACCCTGGACAAAGCTTCGAGTGAGGAGCACGATGATTTGTTCTTGTAATGTATCTATAATATCAAGCAACTCTAGAATCTCATCTTTTTTGTATGAAACACTGGCCAGATATAAATGTGTCATAAAAGTACAATTATTCATAACTAAAATTCGAACGTTCCAATTTCAAACTTCGCTCCATAGTTTTATACGAGCTCATTTGCGAAATCGTGTCTCTATAAAAATGGAACCTCACCCATTGTGATATAATTTACTACTTACTATACGTCAGCTGTGTGGTGGTAGTTACAGAAGAAAACGTGCTAGCAATTAAAAAATCATGAAATTACCATTCACCGCTCTGTAGATTCAATTAACTGCGAAGGTATTTTCGATCCGGTTTGACCGGATATCAGCCACTCCGCGCTCAACGGTTAAACTGTTAGATCACCCGCGTTACTCTCTCTTGCAGGGGCTAGAGACAGTAACATTCGAAACGTAACTCTTCTTCTTTTTATTATCTTCAACAAATTCCTCCCGGTCACTCTTTTTGTAACACTCTCGTCACGCATTCACCAGCTTACTCCCCAATATAATATGCATAATGTCAATTGGTGCTGTGTTCATGAACCAACGAATCCTCAGGTTTTAGGCAACATTTAAAATCGTAAAAAAACATGGCGCTAAAATGTTTTCGGTGAGGTCATTGTGGTATACTAAGTAGTACATTATATCTCAATGGGTGAGGTTCCATTTTTATAGAGACACGATTTCGCAAATGAGCTCGTATAAAAATATGGAGCGAAGTTTGAAATTGGAACGTTCGAATTTTAGTTATTAATAATTGTTTTTCTAAGTTTGTCTAAGTGAACAAATTTCATATTTTCTTTTGGCATTGTACAAACCTTCTATATTATGCTTAATTTTACTATTAAGTTCATACCAATTTACCCAATAGTCTAGAGAGTACAACCCCAAACATTGTCTTTTATCTATATTAATATTCTGAAAAGTTAAATGTATTTCTATAATTATCGATATTTTTTTACTAATGGTGTTATTATTACAGAGGGACATTGATTTTAGCCAAAATTTACTAGCCAGATAGACCCGCCGAATTTGTAAAGGTGGAACGCATAATTCACTCTCCATCACGTGGATGCATAATTCACTCTCCATCACACTCCGTACGACACCGCCAGTTATACGCATGGCTTCATTTTGAATTTTGTCCAATTTATATAATTTTGATCCAATTTATATAATTTTGATCCAATTTATATAATTTTGATTTACTAGAGTTATCTTACAGGAAACTACCGTAATCTAAGCGGCTTCTAATAATCGAAATATATATACGCCTTAAATGTTTGGGGTGTACTCCCCACCCTGGTCCGGCTAAAACTTTTAGTATATTTAAAAACTTGTGTGCTTTTACATACAATTCATTTATGTGTTTGTTCCATCTCAAAGATCAGTCCAACCACATTCCCGAATATTTCACACTATCGACTTTTCCAAAGGGGCCCTATCTATGGTAATATTAACATTATGTCTGTTAGTACCCTTCTTAAAGACACACATTTTACTTTTAGAAGCGGATACACTTAAGCCTAAATTTTGTAATAAATTAACTAGTAAGTCTAATGAACCTTGGAGACGGCCATGGGCTTCATGTATATTTTTTTCTGAGATGTATAACGCAAAATCGTCAGCATACTGAGAAATGTAAACATGACTATTAACTGAAGTACAGATATTATATGTAGCGATGTTAAATAATAATGGGGACAATGGATCGCCCTGTGCTAGCCCTTGACAAGTACTTCGCTTTATAGTACCTTGTTCGTGTCTTATGCTTATATTTCTCCCACTAAGAAAGTTCCAAAGATAGCAGCAAATTTTGTTACCAAGTTTTTAAATATACTAAAAGTTTTAGCCGGACCAGGGTGGGGAGTACACCCCAAACATTTAAGGCGTATATATATTTCGATTATTAGAAGCCGCTTAGATTACGGTAGTTTCCTGTAAGATAACTCTACTAAATCAAAATTATATAAATTGGACAAAATTCAAAATGAAGCCATGCGTATAACTGGCGGTTTCGTACAGAGTACCTCCATCCACGTGATGGAGAGTGAATTATGCGTTCCACCTTTACAAATTCGGCGGGTCTATCTGGCTAGTAAATTTTGGCTAAAATCAATGTCCCTCTGTAATAATAACACCATTAGTAAAAAAATATCGATAATTATAGAAATACATTTAACTTTTCAGAATATTAATATAGATAAAAGACAATGTTTGGGGTTTTACTCTCTAAACTATTGGGTAAATTGGTATGAACTTAATAGTAAAATTAAGCATAATATAGAAGGTTTGTACAATGCCAAAAGAAAATATGAAATTTGTTCACTTAGACAAACATGTTCTGAATATTTAGGAAATAATTATTCTAACCATTATAAAATATATACGGATGCGTCAAAAGATAAAATATCAAATAATTGATAGAGGTCTAAAATATAGGATTTGCTGTGATATGTCTATAATGTATCTTGAGCTAATAGATATTTCCGAAGTACTTTCATATATAAAATCAATTGATTTTAATAGATTTGTTATTTTAACTGACTCGAAAAGTGCTCTCCAGCATGTGGCACGGTGTACCTCTTGTCTAAGAGGCACTCCGATAGCCTACGACATTATTAAATCACTGGATGAATTATCTTCTTTCTCTAAAGAAGTGATTCTTCAATGGATACCCTCACATATTGGCTTGATTGGCAATGAGGTTGTAGACACATTGGCAAAGGAAGCTACTACCGACGGTGTTACTTTAAATGTATTGCCTTTTTTTACTGATTGTATACACTTGATACGAAAGCATTGTTTTAAGTTGTGGAAAGTTCATTTTGATGAGCGATCAGTAGAAAAGGGTATATGGTATAAAACTATGCAGAATGAGCCTTGGAAGACCCCATGGTTTGATAAATGTAATTTTAAAAGAAACACATTAACCACCGCATTTCGACTTCGTTCCGGTCATATTCCACTGAATAAGTTTGCCTACATGATGAAGAAAGTTCCATCACCACTGTGCTCTGAGTGTGATATTATAGAAGACGCATATATATTATGATGGAATGTGTCCAGAACGAGGACCTCAGAAACGATGTGCTTCAGGTTGCCCCGGATCTTAAACAACTCGGCGGTTGTAACGTTATTTCGCTGCACTTTCTGAGGCTGCTATGGTTTTATATAAAATTGTAAGTAAGGGTATGCAACGACGTAATTTATGTATTTGATTTAGGGTTTAATTTAGATTTTTTGATATACGGTGTACGTATTGTTCTTACGGAGTGACATAGTCCTAGAAGACTAAAACTCCTTAAATAAAGAAAAAAAAAATGTTATTAAAATTATAAAACTTTCATAACATAAAATAAATCTCTAAAAATGATTCTTATTCTAAAACTGTTAGCCTAGTTTAGAACAACATATTGACATAAGTAGGTCAAATGTGTTTCAGAACTGTCATATACGCGAAACGTGACACGTCTGGCAAAAAACAAAAGCATAACCAATATATAAGGTACTTGTAGATAAAATTAAGTTAAATGTCTCATGAATATGTATGGATCGACCATGCGTGAGCTTTGCGTTAATTCTTACGTACATGTCTACCAGCGTAAGTCTACAAACTTTGTCAGTAATGCCTGTTCAATATTCAGGCTGGTTGAGGATTTAAGTCTCGCCTTAGTTAGTGAAAACCAATGAGAAGTTCTGAAGTGATTTTATCTCCCTGGACATAAGACGGGTGTTATGAATTTGACGTTTAGGCTTTAGATAATTGTTGTCTATGCTAGAAGATTGCTTTCCAAGGCTACTGCAAGAAAAATCTGGTCAGTTCGTAATAGCAAAATACAGTATATCAATAGTATTTCTTCACGTTTACAAATTGAAAAGTGACGAACCGTTTGGCGTGGTTGGTAAATGCTTGCTTTTCACGACGGAGGCCGTGGGTTCGATTCCAACCCGGCACAGATATTTGTGTACACGAATATTTCTGTATATACCGAGTTTGGGTCCAGCTCATCAAAATAATTTTGTATTTACAAAAGAAAAGTAGTATGATATGTAATATATCAGTTAGGTATCTGGTTTCCATAGTACAAGCTATGCTACGTTTGGGATCAGGTTGCCGTGTGTGAATAATATCGCAGGATATTATTTATACTGCCATTAACTATCAAATAGTTCTAGAACTCTTTCCAACCACGTAATATAACGCGTATATTACGTATAATATATATAATAATATCCTGAGACATTATTGACACACGACCACCTGATCCCAAACTAAGCAGAGCTCGTAGAATAGAATAGAATACTCTTTATTGTACCCCATAAAACTAAATACAACATGAGATATTACATAGACAAGTTGTACAAAGGGCGGTCTTATCGCATAAAGCGATCTCTTCCAGACAACCTTAGGATGGATAGGAGCTGAACATTAACTTATACGTTAATGTTCAGCTAGTAGCAGTAGGTGTGCAACAAGAGATTTACCAAAATTATGGTATATCCATAGATAAAACTATTTTTAGTAAATTTACTGTTAAAATATGAAAAAAAAACAAAATTAAATAAGCAAATAAGAAGAGAATAGATACTTTACTTAAGAAAACATCAATTATACACTCAAATAGTGTTCTTTGACAAGCTTTTGAAAGTTGTTATTGTCTGAGCACGTCTAATTACAATAGGCAAGGCATTCCAAAGTCGAGCTGCCTGTACACTTAAAGAGTTTCCCATAAATACAGATTTGTGCTCTGGGATATGAAGTTTTACGTTTTCTGATGATCTTAAGGATCGCAAATGCGTGTCACAAAGGAACTCGAAGCGTTCTTTTAAATATATGGGAGTAGCAGGGTTAAAGAGAATGTTATAAAGCAAGGAAAGAATATGAGCATTCCAGCGAAGGCGAATCGGCAACCACTTGAGCTTTGTACGAAATGAGGAGACATGATCATATTTGCGAAGGCCAAATATGAACCTTATACAAAAGTTTTGTAGTCGCTCAAGCTTGTGCTATGGAAACCAGATACCTAACTGGCCGCGATCTCAATTGCCCCCCATGATACCTAGTAATCGTTTCAGTTCAATGTCTACTCCAATCCTCAATCAAACTACGTAACGCATTCATAATGACACGTGACAGCTATACAAAATGTCTCTAAAAACGTTCCTCCCATGGATCTTCACCTCAGAAACCGCTCTGAGCTGAGACTCATATTCCCAAAAGGGTAGCCTTTGGTGCTGATTATTTAGTAATTTGTTTGCTAGACCTTGCTTGACTCTATGATCCGTTGAAGCAGTCAAGACGTCGTAGACTAACTACATCATCATCATAACAGACATCTTATAGTGCACAACTGGGTGCACTATAATATGTCTATGCAAACATTTCATTTCTATTCCATCAATCTCATGATCCGAGGGACGACTAGCGACACGATCGGAAAGAGGTCAAGTACAGAACCGACGGCTTTACGTGCTCTTCGAGGCACAAGAACATTATAACGCAAACTGCCAGACTTCGGGGTGATACTGAGAAATTTTCTTAACGGAAAAATCCCAAATTCACTTTTCGGCCCAACCCGGGATTTGAACCCAGGACCACATGATTTGCGGTTCAACACGCTACAGCTAGACCAACGAGGCAGTCATATGTATCTTAGCTAGGTAGGTATTTAAAGATTAAATCAGTGCCCTGACCTTCAGTTGAGAAAAAAATCGCCTTACATTGACATTTTTCAATTTACCAAAGTGTTTTACATAAATACTTACATATATTGTAATTATGTGACGTGGTCCGCCACCCGTCACGTCTCGTTTCCCAGAGAGGCGAAAAGTGGTCAGCGGAGAGCTGTTTTGCTACGTTGAATGTTGGAGGAGGAATAGAAGGTAAGATGGACGAAGTATGTCAGCTGATGAGTGAAAAGCGGATCGATGTGTTGTGTGTGAATGAGACGAAGCGGAAAGGGTGTGATACTACAAACCACGGACTATACACGGCGTATTGGTCTGGAGTACCGAACACCACCCGAGCTTGCCAAGGTGTGGGTCTCATTCTTTCCACAAGTATGTCTGAGTATGTGACTGAGTTCGAATGCGTGAATGCAAGAGTAATGTGGTTGAGAATGAAAGTTGGTATGACCCGTATCTTCCTAGTAGGAGTGTACGCTCCTGTAGATATGGGTGCAGTTGTAATACAGCGAGAACAAGAGGAAAGAAAGGCATTCTGGGAGACCCTGAGAGATGTGTTGCGGTTAAGTCGGTATAATGAAAGAGTAATAATGTTAGGTGATTTTAATGGATGGGTTGGGGTAAAACGTGATGGTTTTGAAAGAGTACTAGGTCAATTCGGTGACGAGAGTGAGAATGAGAATGGGTACAGTCTGCTTGAGATATGTTTGGAATGGGGTCTTTGTGTTACAAATACTATGTTTGAACATAAAAGAATCCATACGTTTACACGAGAGAGGAAAAATGTGAGAAAGAGTATGATTGACTTCGTGATTGAAGATGAAAGACTGAGAAAGAATGTTCTAGACACAAGAGTCTATCGTGGGACCGCAACCCATACAGACCACTTTCTGGTGATGAGCCGAATAAGTGGTCTGTCCAAAGGATGGCGCCACCGAATCCCTGAGACTAAAAGTGTACTAGAGAGAATAAAAGTAGAGGAACTGCAAGAGGAAGAAGTGGCAGATGAGTACAAAAGTAAGTTGGTTGAGAAGTTTGAGAGATCTGAAGACATAAGAGAAGTAGAAGAGCTATGGAAGGTAGTCAAAGAAGGTGTGGTGAGTGTAGCTGGTGAAGTATGTGGTGTAATAAAGAGAAGAAGAGGAAGAAAGATGAAGAATATTTGGTGGGATAAAAGTCTACAAAAAGTTGTATGTGAAAAGAAGAAAGCGTGGTTAGACTGGCTAGCCACCAGAGCAAACGAACGAATGCATAAGGCGACGAATGAGGATATAGAAAGGGCCTGGAATGATTATAGGAAAATGAAAGGAATTGTAAAGGATGTGGTGAACGAAAAGAAAAATTAACAAAAGGATAATTTTGATAGAAGGTTGTCTAAGGATTTTCAGACGAACATTAAGTTTTTCTGGAAATCCGTTAGATCAGTAAGAGGCATAACTCAAACCTCAGAACTGAAATACACGAGACCAAGATGGAAATATAATGAAAGGGGAAGAATGCGTGTTAAAACGTTGGAAGGAGTATTTTGAAAGTTTGTATGAAAGAGGTGTAACAGAGAGTGAACGTAGTTCACTAAGTATAGACGAGAACAAATGTAAAGATGAAATTGGTATGGATGAGATTGTGAAAGCTATTAAGGGTATGAAATCAGGTAAGTCACCAGGGTATGACAGGATAACTTCCGAGATGCTGAAGGCTGGACATGGCGTCATAGCGAGTCAGCTGTGCAGCCTTTTCAATCTATGCTATACCACCGGCCAAGTGCCAAGTGATTGGTGCAAGGCTGTCATTGTACCTCTTTACAAAGGGAAAGGCTCACGGCAAGACTGTAAAAACTATAGGGGCATTAGTCTGCTCAGCGTCGTTGGTAAGTTGTATGCAAAAGTATTGGTTGAAAGAGTTGTGAAAGAAACCGATGCGAAAATATGGGATGCACAAGCGGGTTTTCGGAAAAGAATGGGATGCACGGATCAGGTCTTTTCTCTGCGAAGCATAGTAGAGAAGTTTTTGGGCAAAAACCAAAAGGTCTACTGTGCCTTCGTAGACTTAGAAAGGGCCTACGATAGAGTGTTGAGGAATGAACTATGGTCGGTACTGTCCATGTATGGGTTGAACGACAACCTTGTTCAAGCACTGAAATCTCTTTATAGGGATTCCAGAGCTTGCGTGAGGATTAACGGGTCATACACCGAGTGGTTTAGCATCCAAAAGGGTGTTAGACAGGGATGTGTAGCGTCACCGTGGTTGTTTAACCTATTCATGGATAGCTGTTTAAAAGATTTGAAAGAAAGTGAATGCGGTGTAAGGATGAATGAGTTACTCATCAAATGTCTGCTCTACGCTGATGATCAAGTTTTACTTGCATCATCGGCGGTCGAGTTGCAGGTGATGGTAACAAATATGTATGAATCTTTTGAAAGGAAAGGGATGAAAATGAATGTAGGTAAGACGAAAGTAATGGTATTTGAGAGGGATGAATACACGATAGCGTGTGATATTGTGATTGGAGGAGAGAAAGTCGAACAGGTGAATGAGTTTGTATATTTGGGAACTTTGTTTACGAGAGATGGGAAATATGAAAAAGATATTGTTAGAAGAGTAAATGCGGGGAACAGAGTGAATGGGGCACTACACGCCTTTATGAGTAGCCGGCAAGTATCAAAGAAGGCTCGACTAGCCGTGCACGATGGAGTGTTAGTGCCAACTTTAATGTATGGAAGTGAAAGTTAGGTATGGCAGAAAAAGAATGAAAGTAAAATAAATGCAGTGGAAATGAGAGCTCTGAGAAGTATGTGTGGTGTGACTTTGAGAGACAGAATTCGAAATACTGATGTAAGAGAGCGTTGTGGTGTGAAAGAGGATGTAGTCACAAAGATTGAAAAAGGCATGCTGAGATGTTTTGGCCATTTAGAAAGGATGAATGAAAGAAGATTGACAAAAGAAGTATACCTGGCCTGTGTGAATGGGACAACCGGAAGGGGAAGACCACGTCGAACATTCTCTGACCAAATTGGAGATGTTCTCAAGAAAGGGCAGGTCAGAAGTACCCTAAACCGGCGAGCATGTATGAAGAATATAATGACAGTAATCGAGGCAAAAGAAGTATGCAAAGATCGTGACAAATGGAAATCCGTTGTCTCTGCAACAGGCGTGAGTCTATGTATGTATGTATGTATATTGTTATTAACCATTACAATAATACCTATTATTATATTTTTTCATGGGAGAGTTAGAGTCGAGACATGGTTAAGAAGAGCACTACATTACATTATTACATTTTAACTTGAGTTTTACTTAAATCCGCGCGCCAAAAACAATTGATACAAATTTAAAAATAGACACGCTGTCATGATGATAATGATAAAGTATACCGACCAGCGGCTGTTGGGTGGAAAACAAGGTTCGTATTAATTTGGCAACAAACGATTCCATAAGGTTTTTTTTTTTTTGTTATATATAATAGGATATGAACATTTTAATAAAGTACCTTTATAGACTACAGCGCCCTTTTTCACAGGCTGGTAAATAAATACACGCACGTCGCGACGCCTAGGATTCTCACGAATTTGTTTCCACTATAAAGGTTCAAAGCTCCATCTCTAGGCGGCTTTGGAAAACAAAATAACAAACTGTCTACCACCGCGGCACCGCTTCAATTCTACCTCACACCCTAAAGGTAGCATAGTAGTTACTGTAAAATTCCGCCAGATGGCGCTAGGCTATGGAAATGTTTATGTTTCTGTATTAAGGCTGACTGAGGAGGGGTTGACTTTATAATAGGTATTTATAACGTTTAACTATAATTACATATGAAGTTAATAATGTCTACATAACTGGTATTTACTTCTTCGATATTCTATTATATATATCTTTATAGAAAAAGATTACTACGTACTATGTAATTAAATTTCCGTATGGCGGGACATACACCCAGACTCAGTACAACTAATATATTTTATGTTCAAACCTAGAACATGAGAGTACCGTGATAGTAACCTCAGTGCCCTCCTACATCTTCAAAATCTTAAGTGGCTGGAAACTACTGCAATTGTTTTTAGTAAAATTGGCCACAACTTCAATATAGCATGAAATAAACTCACAATAATCAATCATTTTGCTCATAATAATTCGACATTCAAACATATTTCGAATTATAAATCAATTAACATCTTAATGACATTACAGCTTCATTTTCAGTAAAAGCTCCCTCTCCATTGAGACAATTTTAATGGTACCCGTAGATAACTTACTACATTTCAAAGTTTACCTATACATCACGATGTCAGAGAAGAATACAGCTTATATTTATAGTGTTAAGGTTTAATTTCATTAAAATGTTACTAATTACAACGGTTTTGCAATTTATGTGCTAATCTGGGAACAAAATTTTTATGCACATTCTTAGCATATAATTTGCCATCGCAGACTATTCGAAAGAATATCGTCTAACTAAATAGTAGGCGACATTTAATATCTACGATGTATCTACTCATATTTAACAAATAAAGTGATTTGATTTGGTATTATCTGAAAAATGTATTTTAAAGTTTTAACTTTATAATAGACCTTTTTTCCGTGTTTATGGGAGAAAATATTAATATCAAGTCTAATCTATTCTTTTTTTGTTTTAATAAATTACACATAAACCATTTTTCATGTGTTAATATTATTAACTATTTTCCCAAAAAAAAACCCGCCATATTGCAGATTGTTCGATGCCTGTACCTATTCAGCGACCAACAAAAATGTAAAATAAAATCGTCTTACAATAACCTGACCATATTTAGAATGGTTGAATTTATTTAAATTAATAAATTCGACCATTCTAAATATGGTCGTGTTATTTTTTTTTAATTCATATATATTATTTGAATATTTTTATCATTATAATTTCGAAATTGCTCTGAAATTTCTACGCCTTAGTTTCGTAGTTTGTCTCAGCTACACAATATGTATGTTAGCTACGCGTGCTCGGACTACTACGAGCTACAGACTACGAGCTTACGACATTATAAAAAAAGTGTGTAATTCGTACTGTCCTGCTGTGTGGTGACGGCGCTCGAATATTAAACAGAATATGATAACCCAATCTCATAACCGGCCAAGTGCGAGTCGGACTCGCGCACAAAGGGTTCCGTACCATTATCTATAAAAAACAAGCAAAAATTCACGTTTGTTGTATGGGAGCCCCATTAAATATATATTTTATTTTGTTTTTTAGTATTTGTTGTTATAGCGGCAACAGACAGAAATACTTACATCATCTGTGAAAAGGACCACTGCCTAACTATCACGGTTCATGAGATACATCCTGGTGACAGACGGACAGACAGACAGCGAAGTCTTAGTAATAGGGTCCTGTTATACCCTTTGGGTGCGGAACCCTAAAAAAATCACGTTTGTTGTATGGGGCCCCCTTAAATATTTATTTTATTTTGTTTTTTAGTATTTATTGTTATAGCGGCAACAGAAATACATCATCTGTGAAAATTTCAACTGTCAAACTATCACGGTTCATGAGATACAGCCTGGTGTCTGACGGACAGACAGCGAAGTCTTAGTAAAAGGGTCCCGTTTTCACTCTGTGGAATACGAAATTTTATTTTTTCGGCTATCCATACAAAACGCATCAGATGATAGTTATTATTGTATGGTAATTCGATTTCTCTTTGTATTTTGCATGTTGAAAAGCACAACACATTGGTCAGTTAAGCACCTTAATTATGCAAATTAAGGTGCTTAAGTTACATCCACTATTTACACCTTGTATAATTTTGTGGGGAGGGTAAAAGTCGTCCCGAGGAAATATCTACCAGAGGACGGGCAGCAGCGTCTCTCTGTGTTCTATGACTATCATACTACGATCGCCAACCCGTCTGCCAAGCGTGGCGATTATAGCATATCCCCACCAAGATGATTCTTGGGGAAGGCTTTAGTCCAGCAGTAGACTTTTTACAGCTGTAATGATAAATGTTTTGTGAAGTTTAAACTTTGTCACATAATAGGTGAAAACATTTATTGGAGACCACGGACAAAATGCTTTGTTTTTCAAGTAATGGAATCAGGCGTCACTTTACGGAAATCCATAACAATCAAAATACAAAATCAATATGCTTACTCGTCGAGTGCTCGAAGGATACATATTTTTCAGTCTCCTTCGAGCACTCGACGGGTTAGCAGCCCTTGAGAATGGTCCGTGGAGGACTGAAACACGTGTTGGGTATCCTACTGGCGCATGTAATTTGCTTTTTTATATTGTCCTTCTTGCATGTGCACAATTTTGCGGGCGGGAGGGCGGTGCAAATTGCACCTGGCATGATTAAACTGACAATTAGCGGAATTAACACTACATATTGATTTTGTATTTTGATTGCTTTGTTTTTCGTAAAAGCAACGTTATTTAATATACTCGTCCTCCACTGTACATTTTACATGTTTATGTTTGTTCAACAGAGTAGTCGGTGCCATGTTTTTGCCGGTTGAATGCTGTTTGTTACATACTGACGATAGTAGTTTGCCTGTTTATTTTGGACGCTATGCAAATTAAGTTTTGTGTGCGAGTATATATATTTTAAGCCTTATTTTATTTAACTTATAAGCATTTATTTGTTTATTTATAGTTAACTAAAACGTTTAATTATAACCAATTACATTAATCAACATAGACACATTACATAATATAACTTATTAACACGCTTTTATTAGCTTTACTTGTAACTATGTATTGGAATCTTAATTTGACCCACTTCCCGGTCTCCGATTAGGATGAAATTTTGCACACGCTCTGAGTTCTGATGACAATAAATGACTAGCTAAGAAACGTCATTACAAATCCAATATGGCGGCCTCCCCAAGATGGCGAACTGGCTGTTTGAAACCCACCCTCATGATATGGGTCTCAAATGAAAGGGTTTGCTGTCAAGAATACGAAAAAAAATTGTTATGTGACTTAAATTCAATATGACGGACAGGCTATTTGAAATTTTGTAATTTTTAGTGCGTGCTAAAAGCGTGTATTTTAGTTTTTTAAACTATTATTTTGAAGGTTACCTTGTAATGCACAATGCTGGACATCCTTGCATACTTTCTTTCGCAGAAAACCAAACATATTCATCTAATGTATTTCCATCTACCGGCAAACACATAACATTCAGGATTGGCAATCAGGAGGGCGTTCTATCTATCTAGGGTTCGACATACTGCAGACTTGGCTCTAGCGACAGTATAGTGCAGTGGCTTCGCCAATAATTCATGCTGTTGGTGGCACTGACGATGCCTACGTCCAGGCGCATATAACTTTCGAGAGTATTCTAGCTAGGAGCACTTTCCATGTGGAAACCGGGTAAGTCGCTGAACAACATCGTTTTCATCGTTGGAAATAAAGGTTAAAAATGGCTTAATCAATCCTTAAATCGGCTTCCATAACCACATGTGACGTCATAAATGGTCCGGAATCAAATGTCAGCGTTGAAGCCGATTTAACGACTGATTAAGTCATTTTTAACCTTTATTTATTTACGCCATTCACGAAAATGATGTTCGGCAACTTAGCCGGTAGAGCCCCTGTTATATGTACTGTTATCCTGGAAGAGCACAGCGGTCATTCGCCCGAATAGCACCCCACTGTAGAAGTACCTCCACCTTCAGAAGCCATTCTTTAATAATAGTATTATTAGCTTAATGTTGTGTTTTTTGCGTGTGAGTAAGGTCGCCAGAACACATCGGGGTAGTTCACCCCTACCACGATGAGCTTTGGCGACTGGGTCAGCAACACTTGTTTACTGACCTTTTTAATGGCCGATAACGCACCTGCGAGTCTGGTGTTACGTGACCACTTATCATCAGGTGTCCCACTTGCTCGTTTGTCTCCCTTTTATATATAAAAAAATGTAGTATGTATAACAACTTATTAGTATGGACATAAACTATTCATTCATCCATAGCTGACGTTGACCGCTACTTCAAATAAGTCGAGATTATGTATAACTAGAGCTAAAGTCCAAAGAAAGAGTAAATAGATCTTTAAGTAGTAAATAGAAAACTTCTTCCCAATAATGCCTTGACTTTTCAGTGTAGAGTCTAAAGCTTCCAAAGAAGCGTTCCTCAGAAGCACTTAGAGGTTATCCACGGTAGGTAATACAATATTTTGAAACCTGACAAATATTGCCCCAGGTCCCGTTATATAAATTTGTTTGACAAATAGAAATTAATTCAAACACTTTTGCCGAAGATAAATTACAATTTGTATTTGAGAAACTTAGTTTGTTCTCGACACTGTCTTAATTTGTTAGAACTTGGAAGTAATATTAATTTACAATTAAATTTGTAAGTTTTACTGAATATAAATTTACTACTACGAGTATACCTACTTTTTCGCTAAGAGTGAGCGTATCGGACTGTCAATCTCATTTTTAAAATTTGGCTATTACTTATATAATACGACGCGAAGTGTGACATGATGGAGTAGATTTGTTATTATCCACTAGGAGAAGCCCGCTTTTGTGGGTTTTTATGTTAATTCAGGGTATAAGTTCTCATTTGCAATTTCTAAACATTCAAACTTTTGCATTTATTTATAATATTATTAGGAAGAGATTACTACTAGTTTGTTTTTTTGTAGAATGTATTGTAGGTACGATCCATACGTCACTGATACAGTCAAATCACAAAAAAACTAAATAAAAAAACACTATTGATGAGTTCTATCGGTGGAAGCTTAAACCGAGGAAAACCGCAATCACATGAGTTCCATGCAGTGTGCTTTAAAGGAACGCATCGCCGAAATGGGGATTATTCGGTGGGATTAGAAGTTGAGCGAAATTAAACCTTCGTACTTGACCTTTTCGGATATTTGCAAACGGATCAATTCGGACACCGAATCGGCTATGCCACCGCGGAATCAACCGAACGCCCGTGATTTGCGGCCATTGAAATATACACTGTAATAATGTGTAATTTTAAGTTGACACATCAAACGTGATTTTTCTATGAATTTGCTCAACCTTAACAATCGCCGTATCTCTTGAACAGTAATAGGTAGATACATGATATTCTAGAAAAGTTGAAAATGCTATAACGTCTAAAACAATAATGAAAATATAACTATTACAATAAATACAATAAACTTTAGTTTTGCATGATCTTGATAATGGCCGTCACTTGAACGTAATATGAAGATACCTACTTAGAAATATCACTGAGTAAGTATAACTATATGTCCCTAAAACATCAAGTACAAAAGTAAAATAAAAAAAATTAGGAGTCCCCATACCATCAAACTTTCCCAAAGCCCCTAAACATCTATCCTGCATATTTGAATCCGATGAATACGGATATATACGTCAAGACATAAACAGTGTAAACACCCTACCTTACGTACCCTCACTTACGATCATACATTCATAATACATGTTTAACGTTCATAAGATCGGTCCAGTAAATCAGTTTTGGGGATGGGCGGTACGGGGGCCGGGCGCGGGGCGCGGGGTTGCTGACGTCACTGATCGATGCAGCACTTGTTGCCGCGTTCAACAGGCACCAAATATATAAATACAATTGTGATTGTGATTTTTCTTTTTACTCTTCTGTAGTACTACGAACCTACTACATAAAATGTTTGCTGACAAGGAAAACCTTATGTGTACTTTGTTAGTTGTACAACTATTTGTGAGTCTCGTAGCTAGATTTACCGATACTGGCTATGAGTCACACAAATAGTTATACTGCCTATAGGTTGTGAGCTTATTTAATGTTTTTAAAAGAACCTGTAACTCATGGGTTTTCCTTTTTTTATATCAGAAGGCGACAAATGAGGAAGTGGGTCACCTGATGTTAAGTGGTCACCGCCGCCCATAGATACTCTCAACACCAGAGGAGTCGCGGGTGCGTTGCCGGCCTTTAAGAGTCAGCAAACAAGTGTTGCTCACCCTTCCCCCCACCCCGATGAGCTCTGGCGACCTTACTCACACGCAGAAAACAATATTAAAATTATTAATATCCTGGGACATTATTCACACACGGCCATCTGATCCCAAACTAAGCAGAGCTTGTACTATCGAAACCAGGTAACTGATATTTTACATATACTATTTTTCTTTTGTAAATACATACTAATATAGATAATTTACACCCAGACTCAGGACAAACAGACATGCTCATGCACACAAATATTTGTCCCGGGTGGGAATCGAACCCACGACCTGCGGCGTGAAAGGCAGCGTATCTACCAACCACGCCAACAGGCCCGTAATGTTACTATTAAGGAATGTCTTCTGTAAGGTGGAGGTACTTTTCCAGTCGGGCTTAAATATTGGCAGCAGCGTTGTCAATATTAACAGCGCTCACAATAAATAAGACTCAACGAGGCGTGAGTCACGCCATATGCGTTGCAAGCGACATAAGCTACGGTTGCCACGTACAGACGCCAGCTCATCAAGCTACCCCTAACTGTCAAATTTCCCCAATTAAAAGTGATCCTTAAGATTTTGTGATAAAGTTGAAAATCTATAAAAGAAATTTGACAGATTGGGGTAGCTGGATGTGCTGGCGTCTGTACCATTAGCTCGTCCGTATGCTTATTTACTGGTTTAATAGTATAAAAAATTGTGGTGTGCTTTTAATAAATTAGCAGAAACAATTGTGAAAGCATTACTAAGGGATCCAATTATAGAACCAATGATACCATATAAGAACAACTGTGAATCTCTGCTGTATATATATAATATATAACGATTGAGACCCGTGTCCACAGGAATTATTATATGTTTCGATACGATAGTCGGATGCTATAGTTCGAATCATAGAATTAGCATCTGGTACAAGTATCCCATAGATCGGCTATGCTTTTAATGTTCTTATATTTTTGTCGTGTCGCGCCAGAAAAGTGTTTGAAACGCGACAGCGGCTTAAATTATAAAAAAATAAACAGATATTTCGAGGTGATTGATGATATGATTCATGTGTGTAACCTTCTTATATTTAATGCTTTTAAAGTGGTGTAATTTACGCAATAATTTAATAATAATAATATCTAGGGACAGTGTCACACAGATCTTCCTAGCCCCAAACTAATCAAAGCTTGTACTATGGGTACCAGGCGACGATATACATACTTATATAGATAGATAAATACTTAAATACATAGAAAACATCCATGACTCAGAACCAAATATTCGTGCTCATCACACAAATATTTGCATTTATCGGGATTCGAACCCAAGACCACCAGCTTCGTAGGCAGGAGCACTACCAACTAGGCTACGGTGATCGTCTTTATTTATGTATTTAAGATACGGGAAAATACGGGTATGCCTTTAATGCAGTACACAAATTTAAAAGGAAAAATTTATGTAATACGAAAAATGTAGTGCCCACGACGTCATTAATATTAACTAAAGATTGATGGTTGGAAATACCAGCCCCCTCCACAAATTATCCTGATAAATCGTTTGTTTTACAAGGTGTCCCTTTATGGAATGCGCTGCCGTTGTCTATTAGGAGCGGACCTATTGGATACCAAAAACTTGTCAAGGATCACTTATGCTTAACGCTTAGCCTTGTAAAGTACTCCAAGCTAGGGGTTTTCAGCAATGCTGATCGGTCACTAAATATATTAATTATAGGTACATGATTTGAACAGACGTATTAAAAATTTGTTAATACGTATAATTATAAGTATGGTACAGCTAGTACCTTTTATGAAAATAGTTTGTACACCGGCAACTACCCCCATCTCTGTAACTCCTCTCAGAATTGACTACCTAGGTAGCTTTGAAGAGTTATAAGTTGGATAATTTCTCTGATTGTATTATTTCTTTTGAACTTTCTTGGAATTTGAACTAACTTTAATTTCAATACATTACAATTTATAAACTCTGCAATATTTAAAAAATTAATAATAATGTTGTATATTTTGGACACATTTTATTTAAACTGATTACATTACATTATGTATTGTAACTATATCTACGGTCTCTGAACCAACCACCGAAAGGCAATTGCTCGAACACTCAGGACACGTCCGATCCGATAGTCGGGGAGAACATCCGAGCCGGAAACAGTGCCAAGGCAATTTTGTTCCGGTTGTATAAAAGCACGTTTTATATACTTTTTGACAGCATTCATCCCTCTTACCTGATACGTTCATACGGAATCATACGCTTGCGTTTATAGCGCTACATGAGAAACTTAGAAAAAACCACTTGGTTGTTTATAATCTTCAGAAGTCTATAATTGACGTTTGAATACGTAAGCAGACCATAGATTAAAATAACGTACGTATATTCCTGGTTACAGAGAGCTAATTACAGGATTTGACAGAATGATGGTATGTGTAAATCACCAAATAATTACTTTATTTATTTACTAGCTGTGCCCCGCGGTTATACCCGCGTTAAATTTTATAAATTATAACAGCTCCTCCCCCGTAGTTGATAGCTTGATAATATGTAGCCTATATGTTGACCTGACCTCTTAGTAATATTCATGCAAAATTTGAAGTAAATCCATGCAGTACTTTTTGAGTTTAGCCCGGACAAACATACATACAGACAAACATATAAACAGACAAAAATTCTAAAAACTATATTTTTGGCTTCGATATCGATTGTAGATCACGCCCCAAATATCATTTTTTTTAAATATTCAATGTAGGTACAGTTTTGTCTTTTCTGCGATTTTATTATATTTATAGATTTTAGGAAACGAACTGTCATATATATAAAACAATTGCACGTGTGGCGCAGCGGCTAAGACAGTCGCCTCGCACCTTCGTGTCGCGGGTTTGAATCCCGCGCCGGACATCTATTTGTGTGACCCATAAATAGTTGGTCTGAGTCTGGATGTAATTTGTGTCCGTCTGCTATATGTTCGTAAGTCTGTTTTTCTTATTTTTTTCTTTTTTAAAAGACAATGAGTGCGGGACTAGGAAATCTAATACCTGTGTCGCGGGGTACTTTACAAACATATAATAGACGGACACAAATTACATTCAGACTGCAGCGTATTTGCTAATATTTTGTTGATATTTATTTTAGTGAATGCTATACAACATAATTATATACTCCGTACGAAATTATAGATAGATAGATATATTAACTCTTTATTGTACACCAATATTAAAATCATACAGTACAGGAGCATATAATCAAAAAAGTATACAATTGGCGGTCTTATCACTAACATGTGATCTCTTCCAGACAACCAAAGAATGGACAATAATAGGGATTATTTAAGAGGGCAGTTGTCGGTGTACTTAAACTATGTTATTATTATACTTCCATCTCAAATTTAAAGTTGGTAAATCAATTCAACGATTCTGGTGGTAATCAAACAAACAGTATTTGTTATAAATTTTGTTATTATAGTTTTGGAGTAAATTAAAAATAACACGTAGAAAAACTTTCGCTATAATAATATTTGAACTTCTAAATTTCGGCGTTTCTTTCCATTGAGACTGTCTCCCATCCCAGCAGGACATTATTATTATTAGAAGTCGGGGGCAACGCCATTTGAAGTGTTATCAACCCCTCTCTTGCTAGTTGTAGTCATAAGAGTAAGCTAATCCAGGTGCTTAGTATCTCACCTGCATTTTAACTAAAGTACACTTGATAAAATAGAATTATTCATTAGCAAAGTATAAAAACAAATAGTAGTTATTCTTCATTTTATGCGAATCCAATAGAGGTGTGTTGCAGTAAATGGTGTCTGCTAAAAATGATATGTAAGAGGAACTTCGCACACCTCAAACGCCGGGTGCGTTTGGGGTGTGCGAAGTTCATTCTCTTTGATATGTCATATTTCAATATTCGAGTAATGTACTGAAAGAAAAATACATTATTTTCCTCAAAGGTATTTGAATACCTCAAGGTGAAAAAATTTTGAGCACAGGTCGTACTTGACATAGACCGTTAGTTTATTAAACCAGTATGGCTGTCCCATCTGTAGGCTAAGCTCATGCCAAGGTATTTAATCTCACTGATCACTTACTCACTACTCAATTATTTAATGCAATCCACTATGTGTGTTTAGGTGGTGAATGCAAAATTTGGTTAATCGTGGACATTGTTGGGCACAGCAAAGTAGGAGAGAGGAGAGTTTATTAAATTAAATTTATGAGCTAAGTATTTATTATGTATCCTTTAGTTACCTGCATCTGATTGTTAGTAGTTTTATATTAAGAAAAAGCTTTTATTATTATTAGGTATTGTAACATATTTAAATTTATATCCCTATTACATATTATATATTTTTACAATTCTGATTTACAATTTGACATTTATGTACAGACGCCAGCACATCCACCTACCCAATCTGTAAAATTTCTTTTATAGATTTTCAACTTTATCACATAAGCTTAAGGTTCACTTTCAGTTGGAGAAATTTGACAGAATAGGGTAGCTGGATGTGCTGGTGTCTGTACATGGTACATGGAATTTAGATAGTTAATAAGTTGAATAGTGACGGGCCGGTTGGCGTGGTTGGTAGATACTTGCCTTTCACACCCAGGACAGATATTTGTGGGCATGAACACGTCTGTTTGTCCTGAGTCTGGTTGTAATTATATACATACGTAGGTTTGTATTTACAAAAATAAAATAGTATATGTAGTATATCAGTTATGTGGTTTCCATAGTATAAGCTCTGCTTAGTTTGGGATCAGATAGCCGTGTGTGAATAATGTCCTAGGATATTATTTAATTTATTTTGAAAAATGATGTACGTAATTTTATATTCTCTTTAATTAACTTTTGTAAATTATTATAATATTTGGATGGACATATGTGCATGTGCATGTGGAATGAATGTTTGGCCTAGAGGTTGGTAAATTCAATCTGTTCTTATGTCGTAGTGTACATTTTATTTCTATGTCTTACGGACCGGTGAGCGCGCCCGGCTATGAGCGCTTCACTTTATAAATTAGATTACTATACACTGAGAACCAATACAGCAAAAATATATACAAATGAAATAGAATACTACATTTGGAATATAATTGAATACTATATAGGCCGTAATCCGAACTGATAAAATTAAGTAAGTAATATCTTAATTTTATAAGTTCGAAAAAACACATGTGGATTTATTTTCTCCGTTGTTTCAAAAGAATTATAAATTTTGTTCATATATCGGTAGCCATACGTAGAAGTTAGAGTCGGTTCTATTTTTAGGGTTCCGTAGCCAAATGGCAAAATACGGAACCCTTATAGATTGGTCATGTCTGTCTGTCCGTCCCTATGTCACAGTCACTTTTTTCCGAAACTATAATTGCTGTACTGTTGAAACTTGGTAAATAGATGTATTCTGTGAACCGCAATAAGATTTTTACACAAAAATAGGAAAAGATCAATAATTTTGGGAGGTCGCTATACATAGAACTGAAACTCAAGAAGCTTTTTTTCATCGTACATGTGGGGTCTATGGATAGTTCTTCAAAAAATGATATTGAGGTTTCTAATATCATTTTTTTTATAAACTGAATAGTTTGCGCGAGAGACACTTCCAAAGTGGTAAAATGAGTACCCCCCCCCCCCCCCCCCTGTAACTTCTAAAACAAGAGAATAACAAAACAAAAAAAAATATATGTTGTACATTACCATGTAAACTAACAACGGAAACTACTAACTTGGTTTTAACGAGATCTAGTAAGTAGTTTTTTTTTAATGCGTCATAAATCGTAAACCGCAATTTTCCTTTCATTTAATCAACTGAAATACTTGCTGCGGCGGAACCCTTTATGGGCGAATCCGACTCGCACTTGGCCGGTTTTTTAATAGTAATCTTAACCCTTGCCGGGCAGTAGGTATATAGTTGCCATCACATTAAAAACTTTATTGTCTAGTAATAAAGTTCAAAATATTAAATTAGAAATATATCTACTACCTTGTTAAGAGATCTAGATAAGTATTAGTTGGCGTGGGCGAGGTTGGTTAATGCTTGCTTTTCACGCCAGAGGTCGTGCGTTCGATTCCCTCCCAGGACAGATATTTATGTGCATGAACATGTCTGTTTGTCCTGAGTCTGTGTGTAATTATCTATATAAGTATGTATTTACAAAAGAAAAGTATTATATGTAGCATATCAGTTATCTGGTAAGTAGTTTAACTTACCTACCTATTTAGTTTAATTTAATTATTATTGTTAGAAATCAAATTTGATGTCTTTTCCATTTCATTATTTTCAATATGAAACTGTACTCAAAGTCCTAGCTTGTAATCGTATCGTATCACACCGATAGCCTCGATACAGGCATTGCCTAGTGAGACTATCACTGTAAGTAAACAACTTGTAAAAACTGGACTACTAATATATATTTTTTTTATTTGTTTTTTAATTATTTAATCTGTATTTTCTTGTAATAAAGTTTTAAAAAAGTAGTAACATACCTACAACCTATTATAAAGAGATAAGTATTATTTTAATAATCTATAATCGATTCGTATATTTCCTGGAATGTTTCACTCGTTAATAAATTTAAGCCAATGCACACACTGCTAATATAGAATCTGTGGAATAGTAGAGTAGCAAATTATGCAATGATGACGTCACCAGCACAGCTCGAGTTAATTTACCTGGTTAGTACGGTCAGCAACGGAAGTCACTCAGTCTAAACTAATAGAAACGATATACAACCCACGTTGTTTAATTTATTGTAGCCAATGTCTTCATTTAGGGTATAAGTTGTAACCTTTGTATCTCCATTCCAAAGGTGAATGCCCATTTTTCTTCGAGAATTGGTTGCGCTGTTTTTGGTTCTGTATGGTACCCGGAATTTGTCACTTACGAGAACAGATATCGTGCTTTCCGAGAAAAGGAAAGAATTGTTGAACTTTGTTGGGTTACTCCGAAATGTTAAAGGAATTCCACGAATCCCAGCCTGTGATGGATAAAAGTTTATTACTATTTAAGAAACAAATTATAATATTTTTAATTCCTCCATGCCTTTCATTTCCTTGTACAACATGGGACAATGATTTCAATTCTTAAAAGTAATAAATGTTATTCCGGCGTTCGTGTTTTTTTAACAGTCTTTTAGGGTCTAGCTGCTTCGGTCTTTTGAGCCGTTGGGGAAATATTTATTTTTCCAGTCGTGAAGTTATTATAACATTGTCATTGTCAGAGGCGTTATGATTTCACTGTATTAAAATACGTATTATTTGCATACATAATATTATCCTGAATAGTCATAATATAAATTAATAGTATGTATGGTATGTTGATTTA
Source organism: Pseudoips prasinana (assembly GCA_951640165.1). Classification (NCBI taxonomy): domain Eukaryota; kingdom Metazoa; phylum Arthropoda; class Insecta; order Lepidoptera; family Nolidae; genus Pseudoips; species Pseudoips prasinana. Next base: position 17,887,824 of record OX621239.1, read on the forward strand.
TAAATCAATGAAGGAATCAATTCTTCATAGTAATTGGCAACACTTTTTTGTCTGTTATATTGAACTGATTGTATTTTGATTTATATTCGTGTTTGGGCTTGCTTGACTCGCATCGTGAATGTTTTCTTGTGGTTTGTGTATTTACGATGACCTTTGGCTTTGTTTTTGGATTTTGTTTTCAACTTCCTGACTGAGGCCGGCTTTCTTGGTCTTTGAATCTACGCAGCACGATATACCTCTGCTATCAGTTCCTCGGACCATTGATATTGGCCTAAGCAACTATGGCCGTGGTTGATTTTTAGATGGGTGTGAACTTACCTCGGTTGTCGTAAACATCTCTGTTAACCTGTTTTACTTATTTATATATAGAAAGTAGTATAATTATTACAAAGAATTGTCAAAATTCGTCCCATGCTCTTTCATTCAATATTGAAATCTTGTTCACCTTGTACGCCGTATATTTCATAATTCCCATGTTTTACATAAAAAATAAATATAAAGGGTGATAGAATATTAATACTACTTCAAAATGCATATTGTTTTATTTATGTCCATTCCAGGCCATGTTTGTATGGGCCGGTTGCCAATCTCCTTTGGAGGTTAGTAAAAATGGCGCGAAAATCAAAATTGGTGACTACTTATTTTTACACTAAACGTATTTAGTTATCACTATTAAATTATTAATAATAAGTAATATATTAGTAATTGTTACTAATAATATTATCTGATGTAACAAAATGACAACAAGCACTGGCCGATAGGGCAAACTAACTAAATAAAAGAGTAAAACGACAAAATTTATGATTTTTAACTAAACTTTCATCTGTATGTAACAGATATAAAGAGATAAAAAATTTATATATAAATAACGCATGAGTAACCGCGGGCACTGATCTTATTCCACGTTCCTACTCGTAACATGAATTTAAAAGTTTGTATTTATTTTTGGATGTCACACAGAATCACACAATTAAGACTTAGATGAAATTAGGCATACAAGTAGTTTATTTTCTGAATTCATTATTATATAAGATTGTTTTTCAAATGGAAAACTATTAAGTTCATGTGGGATGATTAAAAAACAAACTTGTATATGTACACGTATTAGCCTGAACTTTGCTATCGATGTGTCTTATGGAACATCATTGTTCCAAAGTCAATACAAACGAAATCGTGTAAAGATGCTAGGTAGATGTTTATTACCAATATGAAGTTGTCATACAGTAACAATACAGTATATTAAATATATTGTTTGTATGTATTTGTACATCTTATTTTACGAACGAAATACGAAATATCCTGTTAACTATAAGAGGTATCTTATATAGCCGACCATTCATTTTATGAACAAAGAGGAAAAAGTATTAATAAAATATGTAAGGTTCCATTCGCATGAACCTATTAAGATCGCTTATAAAGTTTCAAAACTACGTCCAACGCTGCACAAAACAAGAATGACTTATGAAGACTTATGCATACTATTCATCTCCATAAAATAAGTAACTCTTTTCTGGGGCAATATATAAGATTCTATAACACACTTCCCAGTGATATCGGAGAATTGACTAGTTTAAAAGAACTATAAAACCAAGTTATGTAGAAGGACTCCAAAACTTCTGATTATTTAAGTGACAATAAACTTGGGATTGAGGTGCTCTAAATTAACACATTTAAAATAAAGACATTATTTAAATTTTATTAAAAAAAATGAAAAAGCATGCCTAAAGAGTTTTCTGGCAGTGTCTTTGCCACGTCACGGTAGTGTAAAAAAAGACAATTCTGCACAAATGTAATATTTTAACTAAATAAATTAATTTGAATTTAGTGTTTAGTTATCCTGACTGCTAATTTAGAGATCGTGGGTTCGATCTCGATGAATGAGACGATTATTTTTTCTGCGTCTGGGTTTAATTTAGCTATTATGTATGTATATATCAGTTATCTGGTTGTCATACTGCAGGCTCTGCCTAGTTTGGTATCAGATTGCAGTGTGTTAGTTGTTCAAAGATATTTATTTGTATTTACTGTAAATATTTTGATAAATTATAATTATAAAATAATAATATATTAATACCATGAAATCTGTTTAAACAAGACTCATAAAGAATCGCGATTACTTAGATTAAAGAACACTCTTTTTTGTATAATTAAAATGTATACCATCAGCCTAACCCATAAGTAGTAGTAAGATGTTATAGGACATAATGTTGTAAAAACATGCGAAAAATACCAGTGAAGTCAACTGGTATTTTACTGGTATGTCAGAACTCACAGACCAGCATCACAATAAAAAAAATATTTTATAGAATTAAATTCATATTTTAATTGTGATGCTGGCTGTACCTACCTACTCTTGGTAATTGCTTAGCTAACTAGGCGGTAGTTTCGTACGAAACTCGGGGAAATTGTTTAAAGTAAATAAGTACTGATACAACGAAAACTGGTCATGGGGATTCAGCACTTCACTGTTTGATCCATACTAGAGTTGAAGCGTTACGTAAAAAACATTTTGAAGATTTCATTAATTTATTTTTCTATATTTGTAGCCATTGTTATCGCCATAGTACAGACGCCAACACATCAAGCTACCCCAATCTGTTGAATTTCCTCAATTGAAAGCGAACCTTATGCTATACCTTTAAAGTTGAAAATCTATAAAAAAAATTTGACAGATTGGGGTAGCTGGATGTGCTGGCGTCTGTACTATCGCGATCTGCTGGTCCAGATGCTTTCGGGATCTTTTAGATATAATCAAATAGTTTTGTCTGGTTGCTTGTAATTAAATTGTTCTATTTATTTGGACGATGATGTTACACGTTCCATGGCTACAAGGGTTCTGCCGTCGCATGACAGGTTAATCGAATCAGTTTTCCACGTTTGAATATTATTAAAATATTTCTTTATTTTTAAAGATCCACGACCATGAAGATCGTCACAGTACCTAGGTTTAGAATTGTATCGATGACATGTCTCTTCCAAGTCCTTCAATGGAGCGCGGGTCTTCGAGTATTGACGTAGAACGACAGTTGCATAAAATATCGATAAAAACCAAACCTTCTTACATGTACAAGTCATTAGCCGAGGTTTGATCTCCCGAGAGGATGAACTCTGAGCCCATTAGTTAGTTTGTTTACTTATTAACTAGACAGCTTGAGGCAATATGCAGTTATAGGCTAACTGTAAACGCCATATAGAAGAACGAGGCACCCACCTGAATGTTGTATTCTCATTTCACTGAGATGAACTCAAAGATTATGTTTAAGGAAGCATCTGGTTAGGTATTTAAGATGTAGCTTCATCTTCCCTTCTTTGTAAAACTTACTACGAACTATTGAGTTCAAAACAAAGTAATCAGTATGTCTATCGTATTTTATAATTATTTGTTATCGAGCGTTGTCAATGAATGTTTTTTTTTTTACAATTAATTGATTTTTCTATTATTACCTTTTAGATATCTTATATTTTTGCATTCCGGAAACAAAAACATACAAATTTTCATCCCTTATACAAAACTTCAGCGTCAAATGTCATTCAGTGTCAATGGAGTCTGACATAGCCAACATTCGACCACATGGACATTGTTTAGATGTTAATATTTGGCAGGATTGACATTTACCCATGTCAGGATTGACAGGGCTCAATTAAAGGGTTCTAAAGCTATTGTAAATACGGAAGTCATCTTTTAGCTGCCAGAAGTGAGGTTGACAATAAATTAATATTACGATTGAAAATTTATATGCCACGCCATAGCCGTCTGCGTGGAACATATAATAGTGCACAATTGTATGTACAAACTGGGAATCACTATATATTCCCTCACTCTCAAGATCAATTGGGGCCGCTAACCGAAAAACACCTTAAAACCATGCGATTGCTTGTTGTTAGACTGACATGAACATTCAAATCGCCATCGCTTTCGTTGTCACCTTTTCTGCATTCCTTCGATACGACCGGAAAGAGGTCAAACACAAAACTACGGTGGTTCCACTGCTTTTGACTGGTTTAGAAACCAAGATTTTAATGGGTATTCCCATCCCTTCGTAACGAAAATATCTTAATATCACTTTTTAACCCAACCCGGGATTTATGTAGTATTTTTTTTTTTACGAAGTATCGCCTGCCAGGCTAACCAAAGTCACCCACATAGCCCGAAGAATTACAAAACTGAAGTGGCAGTGGGCGGGGCACATAGCACGTAGAACCGACGACCGTTGGGGCAGAAAGGTTCTCTAGTGGCGACCACGAACTGGAAGACGCAGCGTGGGCAGGCCCTCTACAAGATGGATCGACGATCTTGTGCGGGTCGCTGGAAACTGCTGGATACGAATAGTGCAAGACCAGCAACTGTGGAGATCTTTGTGGGAGGCCTTTCTCCAGCAGTGGACGTCACGGCGGTACAGTGGCGATCATCATCATATATATATGATGATGATCGCCTGCTCTAGGAAAATTAATCCCTGTGGCGCGTGGTTGTCTACTAACATATAATTGACGGACACCAAGTTCATCCAGACTCAGAATAAATATTTATGGTTCACACAAAAAGCTGTCCTGCGCGGGAATCTAGACCTGGACATGAGGGCCGGGACACATAAACACGATACGACGTCGTGTCGTACCACGATGCGGCGTACATATATGGCGTATGCGTACAAATACGCCGCATCGTGGTACGACACGACGTCGTATCGTGTTTATGTGTCCCGGCCCTGAAGTGGCGAGGCGCCTGTCTTAACCGCTGCTCCACACGTCCAGTCCAATTTGAACCAAGTAATAATAATAATGTTTTATTCTCTCACCACAATATTATAGAATACACTTCATTATCTGTGATTGAACACGCTACCGCTAGTCCAAAGAGGCGTCATAAGTTAACCCATTGTAAGGCTCTGTCCATATATTGGACACTATATTTTGAACTTTATGTTGTTGTATTAAAGTTCAAAACCAGTCTATCAGAAACATACCTATTGCCCGATAAAGGGTTAAGTTGTTTTAGGGTCTCCGTGTTTTGTCAGTGAGTCTGTCTGCTTTTATATATCAAGATTTAGCTTGTGAGTTTCCTTTTTTCCACATATTCCTATTTTATTTCCACAGATCCAAGTGCGCCCATAGATTTTTTTCTTATCCATTAGATTACTGAATAAATTGACCTCGATATTTACGGCGTAAAACTAAGTGATCATTAAACTTAATTCTCGAAATTGATCAATGAACAATTATATGTTTGTTAATTATATTTAAATTAATTATTTGGATCTTAAAAGTCATAGCTACATGCTCTCACTGTCCGTAAGTGATCGGCGAGGTTAAGTAAATAAGCTCGGTGTCAGCCCAGAGATGGGTGACCGCCAAATTACGGAGCGTCTTCGTAAATAAGCTCGGTGTCAGCCCAGAGATGGGTGACCGCCAAATTACGGAGCGTCTTCGTAGTGCGGAGGGCACGTTAAACTGTCGGTGTCGGTTGTAACTCTGACACTAGGGTAACCACTCCCCATACGATAAGTAAGTAAGTATCTTTAAGTCCTCATCAAAGGTACTCACAGTCACTATTGCAACATTGTGCACAGTATCTTAACGTTAGTATTAATAATAATAATATCCTGGGTCATTATTCACACACGGCCAGATTCCAAAATAAGCAGAGCTTGTACTATGAAAACCAGATAATTGATATACTACGTCACAAATACTAATTTTCTTTTGTAAATTCATACTTATATAGATAATTACAACCAGACTCAGGACAAACAGACATGGTCATCCTCACAAATATCTGTCCTGGTTGGTAATCAAACCCACGACTAGGTATCTACCAACCACGTCAACCGGCCCGTCAAAATATATTATCTTTGCTTAAACCTATGCATCTTTAATGCTATTCAAACAACAGCAAACTTAATTATTAATCAGTACTCTAACAGTCACTTGTCAAATGTCAGACCTCGTCACTTATTCTCGAGTGCAATACTAAATAGTCGTATTAGAGAGATTCATATTGAGAAATGCTACTCTAACATGGGGGGAATAGATTTTAATTTCGAATGCCGAGTGATATTTGATACTGCAGTTTAGAATTTTAAATTAACCACTATGTTGAAATCCTGCTATATAGGGCTAACTGTACCTACATACAAAGATAATGCTTCAGTGTTGGATATATCGTTTTGTTAAAGTTACGAGCCATATTGACGTAATAAACTACATAATCATGACTAAAAACTGGGAAATTATCTCGAATCGAATGAAAAAAAATAAAAAAATGTTTATTCACAATTAATATGTAATTATTCTTTACAGATATACTTGTGCCACACTGCATAACAGTTTGTTGGCAGATGAAATTCCCTTTTTCTAATTTTCTTATATTATAACTATAATATAATATTATATACTATTTACTAATATCTCAGATTCTACACGATTTAAGAGAAACTTTTTATATTTTAGTCTTGAACATGTTTTTACTAATGTTTACAATATTAGTTAAGGTTATGGGAAATTTATTATAAAGTTTAGGCACTATATAACTTCTATGTCTTTTCCCAAAATAGTTGTTATTATGTGGGGATTTTAAATAGAGGTACACTATTTGCTCTACTGGGCCTTGTTCGTCTTACCCGGATCTTAAATTCTTCGCTACAGAACTGTTCAACAGCTATCAGTAGCTGGATTTTGTCATGGACTGGAAGCATTTTACATTTTATAAATTAAAGTTCATAATCTGTATCCCGCGGGTCTGCATTTTCTTAAGTCTTTATTTATTAACTCGTCTAAAAGTAATTTTTCTATCTCTTAGGAACTATACTTTTTGTCAGGACTAGTGTAATATACATCATAAACATAGATAGATTAGAGATTAGCCATCTGAGCGGGACATATTATAGTGGCCAAATGTGTGCGCTAACACAGGAGCACTTTCTATTCCATCACTCTCGTGATCCTACCGACACGACCGAAAAGAGGTTAGGTATAATACCGCCAACTCCCAGACTTCGGGCTGATACCCAGATTTTTTTTTACTGGAATGTCCCAAAATCACTTTTGTCCCGACCCGGGATTTGAACCCAGGACCTCGTTCTCTGCGGGTGAACACGCTACCGCTACATCAATTTTCAGATATAATATAAGCGTATATTAATAAAAAGTTTCATCAATATCCGTTCAGTAGTTGATGCGTGAAAGAGTAACAAACATCCATGCATCCATACTCACAAACTTATGGATTTTTAATATTAGTAGCATAATTGCAAAACAGTCATAGACAATTTGGCTTTGTTAGCGCCTATAATATTTTATATGCGCCAAACATAAGCTCAATAGGGTAGAGCTACCTAAGAGTGCACATTACCAAAGAGTACGCAATGTTCCATTTTGGTAGTAAAGTTTACCGTATGGCAACACTGTGACTATTGTCAGTTTCAATTTGACGTGAAATGTCAGTAGACACATTTTCAAGTCGGTGAGGTAAGTGTTAAAATTTTTATTGCAATTTTACGGTTTTTTAATACATTTGATCTAATTTTCTAACAACTTTGAAGACCTATTAGAGGATTCGTGTGAATGCTCCACCGGAGAATGTTGGTTATTCTTGGAATGTGATTCATATATTTTGCTTTAAAGTTAGGTTATGTGATGATGTAACTGTAATGGTTGATAGCAGATCCGACGCAAATCGTAAGAGTGAGTTCTATGAAGCAAATAAATTTTATTTTTATTTTACAGATCACAAATATGACTACATACAAAAGAAAATCGGAAAAAAAATATTTTTTACCGAAGAAATTTTAAAAAATGCACAGGAAAGAATACTACTACGAGGGGAGGAGAGTCAAAGGGCAGTCGCAGCGTCTCTGGATATCCCAGAATCCACCTTAAGAAAAAGATTAAAGGCAGGTACTGTTCCATGTTCTTTGGGCAGATTTTCGAGTGAATTTACACCTGAATTAGACACTAGCTTAGCAGAACACTGCCGCGACTTGGATAAATGTTTCTATGGCCTGACGAAAAAAGAGCTAGGAAGGATTGCGTATGATCTAGCAGAAAAAATGGCATAGACCATAGATTAAATAAAAATAAAAAAGAAGCTAGCAAAAAATGGGTTGAAGCGTTTGCCAGGCGACATAACCTTAGTCTTCGTCAGCCCGAAAAAACCAGCTTGGCACGTGCTGCAGGATTCAACCGTGTGCAAGTGCAAAGATTTTTCGATAATTTGAAACAAGTCCCTACAACTTTTAAATTTGTGGGCAGACAAATTTACAACATGGATGAAACTGGTCTTCAGACTGTACCAAATAAGCTGCCAAAAGTTTATGCTCAAAAAGGCAAAAAAAATGTTGGAAAAATAGTTTCCGCAGATCGAGGGCAAACTGTTACTGCTGTTTGTTGTATGGACGCTACTGGAACATTTGTACCACCTGCTCTAATATTTCCCAGAAAGCGACAAAAGCAAGAATTGATGTATGGAGCTCCAGCTGACTCTCTACAACTAGTATCTGATTCAAATCAAGCAACTCCATCAACAACAACTACAGAAACTGTTTCCCAAAGTCTAGATGCTACTGATAATGCAAATGTTGAATTACCACTTACTCCATCAAAATCGAACGCACCCCAGCAAGATCTAAGAGGAACTGAAACTCGTAAATCCAGTGATAGTCTCCAGGTAACCATAACGTTACCAGAAAATGCACCCAATGATGATCAGGTACCATCCACGTCAACCTTTATTAAACCAGCGGACATCTTACCATTGCCTAAATCAAATATTCAGAAGAAAAGAAACATTAAACGTAAGAAATCAGAAATTTTAACAAGCTCTCCTTTTAAAAACCAATTAGAAGCAGAACAGAAAGAAAAAGAAGAAAAGGCCAAGAAGACAAAGACGACAATGAAAAATAAGAAATCTACAACACCGACATTACGGGTTACAGATACAGGTTCGGAGATAATTCGATGTCCCCTTTGTTTGGAAATCTACATAGAACCTCCGAACGAAGACTGGATCCAATGTAGCCAATGTGAAGCTTGGTGGCACGACCAGTGTACTGATTACCTGGGATTTGGGGTTTTTAAGTGTGACAATTGTTGTTAAATGTTTAGCTGTGGATATAGGCTCTATTAATCTCATGCGCGCTCTTAACTAGTACAGAAAGCCATAGATGCGTACTCTTTAAACCCTGTACCCCTAAGAGAGCGCATGAGATAAGTTTTTGATTTATGTGATTAATAAATATTATATGATATTTGATAATTTGCAAAAAATTAAAATACGTTCCTAAATACCCAAAGATTAATTATAATCAAAACGGAAGACTGTAACTCATTAGTTGATTTTTTAAATAAATATTTTTTTCAAAACTGCGCACTCTTAGGTAGCCCTACCCTATAGTTGCATAGAATAGCGAAGCCAATTTAATCAATACTGAAAGTTATATGCTTGAGGTTTTAGTTTTTCCCATTGGAAATAACTGGCTTTCATTCGTCCATTCATAGCAAACATTTTTGTGCAAATAGGTAACTCACGAACATAGCTCTCGAAACCGTTGGAATTTCTAAATTAAAACGTCCAGTCATATTTGCGTTCTACACATCAATATTTGTGGCAAATTGACATACCGTAAACTAAAACCATTTAGTTGCTATTTCAATCTTTAACATGTTTGTGCGTAAGATACAAATAAGAATATCAAATATTAGTATTTCCAGATCTTTGAGTTCATTTGAAAAAGCTTATAATTAGTCTTAGTCTAGTTAGCTTATAATATAGGAATACTCGTGCGTAACCTTTTGATCATACATTAATGATTTATTGGGATATTCTTAAATATACATCAAAGATTGTCAGTCACCCATCAATGTATATTCGTCAATTAAATAATTATAATATCAAATATGTTGTTGCACAGTAATTTATCTGGGCGTAGCTGAAAATATATGTAGCTTAGAAAAGTAGGTAAGGTTAGGTTTGAACTACGACCACACAATAAGCGGCCGGCGAGTGCCATAAACACATTTATCTGCACAGACATTCCACTTTTAAATAAATAACAACGCGTCATGTAAGTGCTAAGATGATAATATTTTGAGATAACTGTTTTGCTGTATAGTCAGTATTTTAGCTTAGGGTAGGTACCGGATTTACTAATACAAATGTTTTTCTTTTATTCGTATTTCAATACTACCCTTATTTTATTATTATTGGAACGACAGTAAGAACGAATCGATTTCGAGTTAGTACATCATATACATTGATAATATTTCGAATATTATGACCACTAATTTGGACGGTCACCGTAACCTAGTTGGTAGTGCTCCTGCCTACGAAGCTGGTGGTCCTGGGTCCGAATCCCGGTAAGTACAAATATTTGTGTGATGAGCACGAATATTTGTTTCTGAGTCATGGATGTTTTCTATGTATTTAAGTATTTATCTATCTATATAAGTATGTATATCGTCGCCTGGTACCCATAGTACAAGCTTTGCTTAGTTTGGGGCTAGGATGATCTGTGTGACATTGTCCCTAGATATTATGACTACTAATTAGCAGGTTGGCTGTTTAAAAAAAGAGCTGACTAAGTTGTATATAAATATTGATGTCCATCAAGGCACGATTACTCGTACACCAAATACCATACCATATCTATGTATCTACATACTTAACTATCGGTTAATTGTAGAACAACTACTAACTCCTTTTCCTACAAACACTACACAACTACTGTATTAGGTGATTATGTGTCCCGGGTATGACCTTAAACTGCCTCTATCGGGGGGCTCTAGAATCAAAGGATTCAGCAGAGGCCTACGATAGAATTGGCGAGATGGACGTCATAGCACTGGTCTGCAATCCGTCTAGGAGAAGGAAAACTCCAAAATTAAACCCGGAAACGGTCACTCCGCAGGCGCAAGTAGGATGCAATCCGGAACGCGACAGTGACCAGCCGACGTGTCTTGCGGAAACCTCCTGCATCGTCGATGAAGTCTAGCTCGGCGGAAAAGGCAGTCCATGCTGATAAGCACAGGAAATTGGCTGATCCGGCGGGCTAGCAAGGCAATGTTGACGGCCAAGGGCAGCAGTCGAGGTCAAGGTGACTGCTGGCCAGATACTGCATCTGAACTCTCCGCCAGTCGTAGCGGTCTCCGTTCCACTGGGCCACGCGGGGTGAGGACGAGAGAGGGCATCTGTGGTCGCGCGCCCAATTATGCACTAAAAATATTCCTGCGCAAATGACTGCTTCATAAAATGGACTCCGATGTAGTTAAGTCCTGTGGCGATGGGCTGAGGTAGAGAGGCTTGATTTGATGCAGATCGGGTTTTGTCTGAGGCTTGCACATAGGCGGCTCTAGGGGTGCTCTTAGAGCATCGTGGTCGCTTTTTCTCTGCACTGGGGAGACAGAGAATTTTCGGCAGCACCCGGAGTGACAAAGCAGCCCTATTAAGGGAGGCACTGCTTTCCCCGCTCAGCCGGGGAGAGGGCTCTAAACAAATGCTCGCCCCAACCTTTGAGGAGGGTAGTAACCGCGGCTGCCTCCGCATCTTCAAATCGCGGTCGACGCCACAAAAACATAAATACAAATAGAACATCTGACATGATCTTCGGTGCGTGGAACGTGCGAACCCTTCTCGATCGTGATGACAGCGCCTGTCCCGAACGGAAAACCGCCATTGTTTCTCGAGAACTCCTTCGCTATAATGTCGATGTGGCTGCCCTCAGTGAAACACATCTTGCGGAGGAGGGAGAATTGGTGGAACACAGCGGGGGATACACTTTCTTTTGGAAAGGTCTTGCTGCCTCAGAACCAAGACGGTCAGGCGTTGGATTCGCGATCAAGAATCAACTTGTAAGGCAATTACAAGAGTGTCCGGTGCACATCTCGGACCGCGTGTCCACATTGCGCCTTCACCTGGACGATAACAATTTTCTTAATGTCATCAGTGTCTACGCCCCTACGCTCGACAAATCTGATGACATCAAGGAAAAATTCTACGAAGAATTGACATGCTGCATTGAGAGAGTACGTCCATCTGAACAAATACTTTTGCTTGGAGACTTTAACGCCAGAGTAGGTCAAGATCACGAAGCGTGGCCTAAAGTCTTGGGTAGACACGGTGTTGGCAGCATGAACCAAAATGGTCAGCTGCTGCTCAGTTTATGTGCACAGTACCAACTAGCGGTCATGAACACCATGTGCAGACTTCCCGCCAAGTACAAAACCACGTGGATGCACCCAAGGTCCAAGCATTGGCATCTGATAGACTACGCAATAGTGCGGCAAAAAGATATTTCCCAGGTCCTTATCACCCGTGTCATGCGTGGTGCTCACTGCTGGACTGACCACCAGCTTGTTGTCACTAAGCTGCACCTCCGTCTCAGACGTCCTTGCAGATCCGGTAGATCCAAGCCTGCGTGTCTGAACGTGGTAAGGCTGAACGATCGTAAGACGAAAGAGTGCTATGCCGAAGCTCTAAATACCACTGTATTGTCTACGAGCATTGGGGGTGGTGATGTGGAAAGCGCATGGCTGACCCTATCTTCTCATATCTTAGACACCGCCAAAATTACCTTGGGTCCAAAAATCCGTCACAACGAGGATTGGTTTGATGAGAATGATGGAGTCCTGGCTAGCGCAATCGACACACACCGCAAACTCCTTAGGCAATACAGTGGTACGCACAACAGCGCAGGTGTTGCGGAGATACGGCGAAGTGACCTGGAGCTGCGTCGAAAAACGTGGGAGATAAAAGATAAGTGGTGGCAAGAGAAAGCACGTCACATGCAGTGGCTCGCTGACACAAACCAGCTCGGGGAGTTTTATTGCGAGGTGAGAAAGTTGACAGGTACGACCTCTGTTGCAAAAGTGCCTCTAAAACCTGCAAATGGTGAAGGCCTTCTAAAAAGCAAGGAGGAAGTACTCGAGCGATGGGCAGAACACTTCAACACTCTGCTGAACGTGGCCCGTTCAACTGACTGGGAACACGTTCAATTCAATTCAATTCAAATCAATTCAATTTCTTTATTTGCTCAAAATATGGTTATAAAGATGTTAACAAAATATAAAGTCCTCATATTTTGCTCAAGGGCATGCAAATACATTGTTAAATTAGCTAATACAAATTAAATTAATTACAATACAGCTTATCTATGTCTACATCATAAATACAGAATTTAATGACAATTTTAAATAAAAAAACAAACATTTAATTACATCATTAATATTAAATTACACTTTAGTTTTGTATGTCAATAATAATAATTCATTAACAGAATAATAATTTTTCGCCAAAAGCCATGTCTTCAGTCTTGTTTTAAATTGCCTGATCGGTAATATATTTAAATCGGAAGGTAAGGCATTAAATATTTTTACCCACATCGCATAACAATTTTTAGAGAATAGGGTTGTATACATTTTGCATGGTAACACTAGTCTTTGCGAGTTCCTAGTGTTTCTCGGGAATAGGTCCCTGGCTACAGTAAAAATGTCCATATTCTGTTTAACAAACATTGCAATCTCAAAAATGTACATACAAGGCAATGTCAATATTTTTAAATTTTGAAACAGTGGTTTACACGATTCGTAGTTGGGCAAGCCGTATATACCTCTTACACATTTTTTTTGTGATATAAATGCTTTATTCACGTCTGTTGAATTCCCCCACAGTATAAGTCCATATCTTAGTACAGACGCTACATAGCCATGGTAAGCCATTAGTGTCGTTTCTATTGTTGATGTTTTACGCAGATTGTTGAGTACATACACATATTTATTAACTTTTTTGCATACCTTATCTACATGTGATTTCCAATTACATTGACCATCTATTATTATTCCTAAAAAAGTAATTTCATGAGCTTCATTAATCTTAATATTATTATATTCTATATTTAAAGTAATTGGTGAATTGCCCTTATTTAAAAATTTGATGTATTTTGTCTTATTTAAATTAACAGTCAAGTTATTGGCTTCTAGCCAGTTAATTATTAATTCAATTGCCCTATTAATATTAAATTGATATGTCGTAAGATTGTTATTCGTCACTATCACCGCGATATCGTCTGCAAATAATGTACAGGGGTAAGGAACTACATCAGAAAGGCCATTAATATACAGTAGGAAGAGTAGTGGTCCTAACACACTTCCCTGTGGTACACCAAATTTATTTTCTTTATATGCAGATTTTTTCACCTGAACCATATTGTTTTTTCCTAAAGTACTTATTTCCACAGCTTGTTTCCTATTCTGCAAGTAGGATTTTATCCAGTCTAGAGCAATACCGCGAATACCGTAATTTTCTAATTTAGTCAATAAAATGTCATGGGACACAAAGTCAAATGCCTTGGTCATATCAAAGAAAATGCCGACAGTCGATTTTCGTGAATTCATATTCATTGAGACCTTGTGCATTATGTTGAATGCCGCTAAAGAGGTTTATTTTGTTGAAAACCAAATCGCTCTAATTTAATTATATTAAATTTAGTTAAAAAAGACTTAAGGCGTTTGTACATTGCCTTTTCAAAGATTTTTCCTATAATGGGTATTAATGTTATGGGGCGATAGTAACTGATATCAGTTTTTTCCCCTTTTTTATGTAAGGGTTTTACGATAGATAGTTTCAGTGCACTGGGAAAATCTCCATTCTCAAACGAAAGATTTATGAGGTGAGTAAGTACTGGTACTATTTCTTGATTGCATGCTTTAATGATTTTAGTACAAATCTCATCATAACCCTCGGCATTAGTGTCATTTAATGATAATATTATATTTCTGACTTCCATATTACCCAACGGTGTGAGAAAAAAGCTCTTATCTACGAATTTATTAGAATGTATTGGATTTGATGTCATAAAATTCTGTTTATTAGTTAGTTTAATCATATAGTCATTAAAATGTTCTGCAATCATATTTGCGTCTGTAATGGATTGGTTGTCAATTTTTATTTCGTCAATGTAGTCATGGTTTATCGCTTTATTATTTTGCTGATTTATAAGATCCCATGTGCTCTTACATATATTCCTTGAATTACGTAGGTATTTTTCATTATATAACTTTTGAGAATCATTAATGCATTTTCTAAGTAGCTTAGAATAATTTAAGTATTGTTCTTTTGTAGTTTTCTTCTTATTTTTATAAAATTGGAACCTTAATAGTCTCTTCTGTCTGCAACTTATTTTTATTCCTCGTGTTAACCATCTTAGTCGCTTGTTATCAATATTATTTTTTTGTATAATTTTAGGAAAACATAACTTATATAAAAGACAGAAAGTTTCATGAAAGTAATCAAAGCTTTTGTTTATGTTATTTTCAAGATAAACCTCAGAAAAATACAGAGCATTGAGATAATTCTTGAATTTATGTATGTTTTCATTACTGTAATCTCTTTTGTGTATATATAAACAAGTTGTACTTTCCTTTTTATTTTTGACGGGTACTTGCAACATCTGTGCCGTACAATGGTCCGATAAGCCAAAGTGGAAGAGCTCACCTGTAGCTTCTTCAAAGTTGCTAAGTATATTATCGATACATGTATTTAACCTCGTCGGCTGGTCAATATGTAGTTTGAGATTATAATTTCTTGCTATATCCAGCAAATACTGAGAAGCCTTAGATTTTTTCAAAATATTAATATTTAAATCACCGGCTATAATAATTCTTCTCTTAGTATTTATTGTGATTTTTTGTAACATAATATCCAATTTTTCAAAGAATATATCTACGAGTATGTTTGAGTTTGGTGTCCGGTAACAGCATATTATATATATATTAGGATTACTTATACTTATGGCACAGCACTCAAAACTATTTTCTATTGACATATATTTAATGTAGTCTAATTCCTTGAATTTAATACCTTGCTTTAGCAATATACACACACCTCCTCTAGCCTTAGTTCTACAAAAACAAGACCCTAAAGTATAATGGTTTATATTGATATTTGATTCATTATTTTTCCTTATAAACGTTTCTGTAAGACACAACACATCGGGCGGTATATTTTTTTCGCCTAGCTCGTGTAATGCTACTTCTAGCAATGGTTTCTTGGATAATAAACCTGCTATGTTTTGATGTAGTAGCCTAAACATACAGCTATTACACTCAGATCGAGATATGGAGTTTGAATTATTTACGTTAGGCTCGAAAAATATATGTGTTATTGTTGTGTTTTTTTTCTAAAACCGGAAAATAATAAGGAATAGTCCCCCGTTTGGGTTTTGCGTGTTTGTCACCCAACGAATCATGTTTTATTTGACAGTCACTTGTATGCATATTTTTGTTTGATTTTATTACAGAACTTATGTATGTATGGTCATAATAATGAATGTCAAGAGCATAACTAATCTGATAACATATGTCATTATACAAATAATTGTTGTAGTCACGAAATAAATTAAGAAATTTTACATTACTAAAGTTTCGAGATATCATATTTAACATATTATTTAATTTTAATTCATTTAAATGATCATTCTTTAAGACACTAATTACAAATATCTTACAGTTTGATAGTGATTTCAATGTGGCACTCAATTCTACTATAACCTCCATTGGGTTTGTGTCATGTTCTCCGACAGATAATAAAATAATGTCATCTTTTTTGTATTGAAATAATTTACATGTATTCAGTATTTCTCTTGTAGTCGCTTCAGGTTTCGTAAATGAGTAGAATTTATAATTTTCATATTTGGAACCGATTCTCGTTCTTGTCAGGTTAGCAGCTAGCCCTGCACATTGTTTACCTCCTAAAATATACACATTTTTTTGGTTTGGAGAGATTTTCATGTCCGTTCGTTTTTCTTGTGTCATATCTGTTTTATTTTGCGTAATAATTTTACTCAATGTGTTATATTGCAAATTATTTGGGCTTATTTCTGACGATGAGTTATTATTTACCATCCCGGTTTTCACAGAAATGGACTGAATTTCTTCTTGGAGTGACGTGCGAAATTGATCTGTTATATTATGTCTATTTACTTTTCGTAATGAGTCAATGTGCTGTTTATTCTGCCGTAATGGCCTGCAACTGGTGCAGATTCGTTTCAGAGCTGTAATTTGGTGTTGTTGACGTGATATGACATTTTTTAATTCATTATTTTCCAGTTTTGTACAGTCCAATTTATTTGAAAGAGTATCGAATTGAAGTTTTAGTTCTAATAATTCATTTTTCATTTCATTTATCATGCACAAGTCTATTCCAGTAGAAAGATCTAAACTTTTCATGTTTAACTGCGATTCCGATGACAATAATGATGCACTAGACATATTTAGTGATTGGGTAGACTTTGACCTATATAACTGTTTTATTCTCATTGTAATGTTGTTAGCTTGTAAGTCCTCTTCTGCCATAATATTAATTCTGTCAATACTCATTCTGTGTTATAAGTTTGCCTTTATGTGTTACTTATAACAGTAGGTAATTCTTTAAATTATTATTTGAAATATTAAATTATTATTATCTGTGTATTTTTAACCTTCTTCATCTAATTTCGATGTTTTCGCTATTTAATATCATCAAACATCCACAAAAAGAGAACGATTAGTATGGTCAGATTCGAACACTGTTCAGTCAGCTATTTACGGCGAACGTGTTACCACTATGCCAATTAAGCAACTACACAGCTAAGTGAAATAGTGATTCAGTTCATACAAATGATTGTTCGTTTTGGAATAGTGATTTAAATTCACTTTTGTGGCGCACAATGACCATTTATATGTAGGTAGATATTATTTGACACTGTTATTAACACAAATTTTATTGCTTTTATCAGTTATGTATAGTGTATTTATGCACTGTTTTGTTTTGTTTTAATGTCACTTATTAGTGTTACTTATTATTTATATCACTTTAAACACTTTCACGCATTTTAGTACGATGTCCACAAACTGTTTGTTTAATGGTCTTTTTTATAGGATATCTATAGGTTTGGATTAAGATAACACTTGTGCTACTAGAACTGATATTACTACGTATTTTTATTATTAATTTCGGGTAAGTTATAAAGGATAAGTATTTTTAAAGAATAATTGTCACAGAGATCGATGTTCACGTTAGCGCGCCACCTAGCGGACTTTTGTTCTCTTACTCAATTTCCGACAGCCATCGAGCTGGATGAGCCCCTGTCACTTGACGAGGTTGTTCTTGCCTTAAAACAACAACAAAATAACCGCGCGGTTGGCATTGATTTTATACCAGGAGAGCTACTTAAATATGGTGGTGAGGAATTGCATTCGGCTATATGGAGATTCTTTGTTCTTATGTGGGAGAAAGAACAGATCCCTTCAACTTTTAAAGTTTCTCGCATTAAGGCTTTATATAAGAACAAGGGAGATCGCTCTGACTGTGATTCCTACCGCGGTATTTCGCTTTTATCAGCCCCAGGAAAAGTTTTTGCCAGAGTACTCTTAAACCGCCTTATAAATCTTTCGGAGAAGCTCCTGCCTGAAACACAGTTTGGATTTCGACCTGAACGAGGCACCTGTGAGGCCATCTTCTCAGTGCGCCAACTCCAAGAAAAAAGCAGAGAACATGCAGGGTCGCTCATTATATCTCTGTTTCGTAGACCTGGAGAAGGCGTTTGATAGCGTGCCTCGAGTTGCACTGTGGATGGTGTTGGAAAAATTGGGATGCACGGAGAAGTTTGTAAGACTACTTAGACTCCTGCACGACAACATGGAGTGTTGTGTCGCTCTCAACGACGAACAGTCTCACTTCTTTCCCGTTACCTGTGGGGTGAAGCAAGGGTGCGTATTGGCGCCCACACTGTTCGCGCTGTACTTTGCAGTTGTAGTCAATGATGTCTTACAAACTTCTTCAGAAGGTGTCCGTGTTCGTTTCCGCACCGATGGCAACCTTTTCAACCTTGCGAGGCTCAGGGCCCGCACAAAGGTGTCACACGCTGTAGTTACCGAGATCATGTACGCCGATGACTTATGTTTCGTAGCGGAATCCCCAGAAGGTCTGCAGAACCTTATGTCCGATTTCCACGAGTCTTGCCGAAAATTTGGTTTAAAGTCAGCGTCAAAAAGACGGAAGTGATGTTACTAGATACTCACGGTCATGAGGCGCTGAACATAAAACTCGGGGAGGACGAGCTAAGGCACGTCGATAAGTTTCGCTACCTGGGGAGCACAGTAACATCCAAGTGCGACCTTGAAGCTGAGATAAACAGCAGAATCAATGCTGCAGCTGCAGCATTCGGTAAACTGGATACCAAGGTCTTTCGCTCACATGACCTAAAACTGGCGACCAAGATCTCGGTCTACATGGCAGTCGTGCTGCCTAACATTCTATACTCTGCCGAAACGTGGACTGCATACCGCCAGCACATCCGAATGATCGACCGCTTCCACCTCAGATGTCTACGCAAGATCATGAACATCCGATGGTCTGATTATATACAGAACACAGAAGTGCTGCGAAGATCCAATGTTAATGGAATTGAGGCTTATCTCATGCGGCGACAGCTTCGGTGGTGCGGTCATGTGTCACGCATGGCAGAGCAGCGAGTGGCTAAGCGCATCTTCCACTCGGAACTTGAGGAGGGCAAGCGAAAGCATGGCGGACAACTCCTCAGGTATAAAGATGTGCTTAAGCGCTACATGAAGAACTGTAGCATAGAGCCCTCGCAATGGGAACAGCGGGCAGCCAAAAGGTCAGAATGGCGGACTTTAGTCCAGGCCAAAGTCGACTGTTTCGAGTCTGGAAGGCGCGCTGAGCTGGATACCAAGCGGGATGAATTGAAAGCCAGACCTCCTGTGGCGATCAATTACAATTATGACAATGGTGTGCTCACATGCCCGCAATGTGCGAGGATTTTTTCAAATAAAATTGGCTACATAAGTCACATGCGAGCACATGAACGTCGGCTACAATAGGAGAAGAAGCGGTCGCCGTGGCCGAAATCGGCTGAGACCACATCATTAGGTGATTACTTACACGTGTTGCCTATTAGGACAAACACCGTGTGTGCCAAAATATTGATCAAAATACGAGAGCTTATGTCGAATATTCATGAAATTAAGTAGCTACCCCAATCTGTCAAATTTCTTTTATAGATTTTCAACTTTATGACAGAAGCATAAGGTTCACTTTCAATTGGGGAAATTTGACAGATTGGGCTAGCTTGATGTGCTGGCGTCTGTACCAAAGTTGAGAATCTGTCAGGTTATTTATAAACTTTTAGTTAAGCTGTGAAAGGTATAAGGAAAATGGAAGTAGTTTTAACAGACCAACCACTAAAACAACCTAAATTTCAGCGTTCCATACCATGAAGAGGGAGATAAACAAGAACTATATTGTCTGTCTGTCTAACCGTCTGTTTCTCAATAACCAAATCTCCTTTCACCAGTCTGCCATAACGGGGAGGCTAGTTGCTTAACCTCGCCGATCCCTTAACGGACCGGTGAGAGCATCTAGCAAAGAGAGCCTCATTTACTTTATTATGTAACATCTTCACACACAATAACTATTTCATTTTAAGAAATTTGAAAAGATACATGGTGTTTCTGCACAAATTTATAAATAAAATACTACATACATTTGGAATGAATATTGATGTAGGGGAAAAAAATATTCAACTACAAAGTTAAGTTTGTTAAACTAAGTCCCGTGATTAACGAACTGCCTAAATACAATTTGGTATGGAACCATCGACGTCGGTGCAAGAGTCAGGCTAGAATTCGTTCGTTTATTTTTTAATATCCTTTCTACTTCGGCTATTAAACTATAGAGGTATAGTAGCGTCGTATTAATATTCTTAGTTTATTGTGTATGCATGAGTATGCTTCGAACTAAGGGCGGATTTAACTGACGTATGCCGTGACCACGAGATTTTATACTAAATGATGGAACTCTGTTCTACACGTGATGGATACATATACATAATATGTATGATACACGAACCTATTTGGTCTTTATGTAGGTATAATTTGACAGATGTTCAAATAAATATGGCCTCTCCTCGCCCAGTGGAGAATACCTAATATCATTGGGGCCTAGTGAATAGGAATACAGGAGTATTTTACTGGGATTCAGCAAATACAATTACGTGTGGTTTTTTACACTTTTAAGATGACAGAAGTCAATATTTTATTGTATTAATAAAAAGAAATTATACAACAAAAAAGTAAATTATCGTAACACCAGTTACTACGGAAACGTTGCTCCAAAGAGTTTTTAATCGTTTACGTGGACACTTAGTAACAAGACATTCTTAACATTCATGAATGGTTACATCATATTTAAGCATCTTACATAGGCTTTGTCTTGACTTTATCCGCATAATGGCCTTATCTCAGCTAGTACTTCATTTCAGCAATGTAGTACTAAAGTACGGCCAATTTAATAGATCACATTTAATTTTGACACTTTGTCAAAATTCAACAACCTAACCTTAACCGGCGGGCATAGAATTTTATTTATTTTTTCATAGTTACAACTGCGCATTTTCTTAATTTATATTCAATTAAGATTTATCTTTATTGTAATAATTACCAAATAAGGTCATTTTACAATTCACTTTACTAGTAACTGACAGATGTCAAATGTGATCAAATAAATTCGCCTTACTATAGCTGAGATAAGGCAGTGAACGCAAATAAACATGGAAGCATTCCTAGCTCGCGAAAATGACCCAACGCAGATTGTGCCTCGGTAGGCGGGGCTTAAAAATTGTGCCGCGGACCGAGTGGGACCGAGTTTGCGCACTACAGGCATCAATGGCGGTCGTCTGTCAGTTATTAGTTTCAGCGTGTTTAACTTCCAAAAATGCCTTCCTGTGCAGTGAAGTGGTGTATTAATAAATCTCATTTGCATAACAAGAGTGTTGGAATTAGTTATTACGAGTAAGTACATCGCTATATATTTTAATTTTATTAAATATGAAGTCAATCAAATTGACACAAAATATATGGTGATGTTGTTATGCAAACGAATCAATTTATTTATCTACACAAAAATTATGACGATTTTTTTTATTTATTACAATTATTTTAATCTTAGATAAAATACTCAGCATCTTTAGGGTATGCACAAAGAATGGTAATGGTGGTATTAAAACAGCTTGGTTTCTTCAAATTTCCACTCGATCTAAAGCGAAGAGAACTATGGACGAAAACGGTTCGTTTGGAAATGAATTCAATTCAATTTTATTTATATATTTACAGGTTAACTTGAAAAGTACCAATTACTTCACAGGACTAGATAGCTAAAACCATAAGCAACAACATTTATTTTACAACTTTTGATAATTTGTATTTTTTTTTTTTTGTAGAAAGTCTATATTCATTAATTTACCACTTGAATGTTTATAACTCTACGTGCATCGTAAATAATATGTAACCAGGCGGCTTGCGTAATCTTTGCGATGCCCGTAGAGTAAGTTGTTGCTTATGGTGTTAGCTTCCTAGTCCTGCGAGGTTGTTGGTATTTTACAAGTAACCCTGCATATCGAGATCACCTATAATTTCAAGTCGATTTGTCCACGCGTTTTCAAGATAAAGGGTATTGACAGACAGACGGACGGATGGATAAAGAAGTGAAGG
Organism: Pseudoips prasinana; assembly: GCA_951640165.1. Taxonomy (NCBI): domain Eukaryota; kingdom Metazoa; phylum Arthropoda; class Insecta; order Lepidoptera; family Nolidae; genus Pseudoips; species Pseudoips prasinana. The sequence continues at coordinate 17,910,363 of OX621239.1, forward strand.
GGGCCCTAAAAAGTAGTACTTAAGTGTTATGTATACCTACGGAAATTGTTAATAATAATTAGTGAATAATTGGTCACAAATATGTTTTATTTACCTATTATCATAGCAAATAAACCCATTACTCGCCAAATACTGCTCTATTTAAAGACCTTAGAAAAAACTCTTGCCGTAAAGTTCAAGATACTGTAATTTTATCATAATTATTTATTATTTTAATAATATCAATGTCACGGTGAATTATTTTCGTTGCACTTTATAACATAAAACATCCCTCGGCGAATGTCATGAACATGGTAATTTAGACCCGAACATGACGTCATAAAGTCTACTTTTAAAAGGTGTATCTGAGCGGTAATATTTTGGCCAATCAGAGACGGTATTCCGTTGTGTCAGTTTGATTGGGATATTGGGTCAAAATTTGCGCTTAGTTTCCTTGAAGTAATGCTTCCATGTTTATTTGCGTTCACTGAGATAAGGTCATTTTACATGCCAGTACGAAGACAAAGTACAAATCTATAAAAATGTATACTAAAATTGTTATATAATATATTTTCCGTACATGTTTTGAATATAAAATTATTTCTTTTCTTTTCTTATTTCTTCATCCGTGTTGTCTAGACAAGTCAATCTTGGGGTGATTTTGCGGCTTCATACGTCGGTCGGATCGACGGTGAGCTCGAAAATTAACTACTATACATGTCGTTATACTATAATGTAGTGTTCCTTTTATATAGAATGGGCTTCGCCTTTAATATCCCAGACCCGTTATATGGATTCTGTACACATAAACCAAAACGGAACTTTAAAAATGTATTATATAATATCCACAAACACTTGTACTTATCAGAATCAGAACGTGCAAATTAATTGATTCAAATAAATAATAATAATATCCACGGACATTATTCACACACGACCACCTGATCACAAATTTAGCAGAGTTTGTACTATAGATATCAGATAACCGATGTACTACTTTTGTAAATACATACTTATATAGATAAGTAGCTGTGCCCCGCGGTTTTACCCGCTTTAAACTTTATAAATTATAGCCTATGTGTTAATCCTGGGTGTCAGCTACCTCCATACCAAATGTTATTAAAATCGCTCCAGGCGTTTAGACGTGAAGAAGTAACAAACATACACACTCACACAGACACAAACTTTCGCCTTTATAATATTAATAGGATTACATCCAAACACAGGACAAACAGGCATGAGCATGCACACCAATATCTCTCCTGGGTGGGAATCGAACCCACGACGGCATGAAAAGCACGCATTTACAAAACACGCCAACTGGTCCGTCAATAGGCAGTTAACATCATTCAAATATATGTTTCAACGCATAACTTTGTCCGTCTGTTAGCTGCGTAGCTGTTAATGATGCAGGCCTTTACTGCCCCACTCTAGTGCAAGAGCCTCCCCTCACAACGATAGGGCATAGGCCATAGCCATAGCTTATAAACCAGTACAGCGACCTGGTTGATGTCCACTCCGACTCAATATCGACATTTGTCCGAGAAGTCAAACGCATGAACAGTGATCAGTAGTGATTAGTTTTTAGAATAATATTTAGAATTTGCATTTAGATGCAGTTAGATTTAAGGCCCAATACATGTAAATTTTTATTTATATATAAATCTTTAACAACTGTTGGTAAACCTTAATTAAATAAATAAATAAAAACAGCTAGTTGGCAGATTTCACATCCCATAAAGAACTTATTTGAACTTAATCGGTGGCATACTAGTTTTTCACAAGATGTTTTACTCGTATACAAGATACATTTAAAATTATTGCTTCAATTACATAAATTAGTAAGTATTTGAAAGGATTACTTACTTACCGAACAGTTTTACAAATTTATACGACCCACCCACGTCACGGCTCCTTTATGGGTTACAAAACACTACTTTGGGTGCCGCTGTATTAAAAAGATAGATTAAAGGCAAGGCATGGCACGGATTTAAGGATTGGTTGAATGTGTGAACAGCGATAACGAAATGTATGGGCACAAACCTTTTCCCAAAATATCAGAGTAAACATCAAACAATTTCCCGCAAATTTTCAATTAGCAAAAAGATATTTGTCGAAACCACTTACCGCAATTTCTCATTTAGTAAGTTCTTTTGTGCCCACGTTGTAACTGATTACGTAATAGTTAATTGATCAAATTTTATTTAACGCAATTTTATTTAATTAAAATGATTTACGATGAGTACATATTCATAGTCATAGGAAAGTTTACTATGTCAAACGTTTGAGCCATAGATATACCTACAATATGCAATATTTGGCAATCAGATTTGACCAGAAACTAAACTAAACTAATAAAATTTAGCGTGTTCTTTTGTGCTAAGTAACTGATTACGTAATAGTTACTTGACCAAATTTTAATTAACGCAATTTTATTTAATTACTAGCTGTGCCCGCGACTTCGTTCGCGTGGATGTCGGAACTTTAATAATGTACCAGTATGTAACTTTAATAATAGTTTTTAGTGAAAAGCGCTGTGGGAGGATACCGATACAATTTTTTTAAATTTAATTTAGTGCTTCTTTATTTTGCCTGTGGAACCACCTGGAGCGTACACAAAAACGTTATTGGGGTTGTTTACACGTGACCTTGGGAAAAGCATCCAATACTTAGGTCCACCCCGCAACGGATAATATATGGCCCTGAGCTTTATTAATCGTCATGGCATAACAGAGACTGACTTGGAATTGCACTCGTTTCAAAGAGAAAGGAAAGTTTTTAGGAATTATAGGTATCATTGGAATAAAAACAATATCACCGGCGCCGCAACCTGTTAATATTTCAGCTTCGAAAATGTTTTGCTGCAGATTTGTGACTTTGAGCCGAGTGCCGTTACAAAGTTTGGGAGGACATAAATTACCGATAGAACACCGATTTTTAAAACTATTTTGTGGGCTGGAAGTCCGGGTGTGCTGAGGGAATCCAAAAATTCTACCAGGTAGTGCGTGGCGTCATCTTCTTCCATAACTGTATTTATTGAGCTATATTCTCTACTATTCCCGGACGCATGAGTCAATATTTTGAAATTAAATGCCGCAGCTTGGTCATTGCGAGGAGTCAAAATAGCTTGCTGACATAGCCAAGAACCAGCTTGATTTCCCAAGTTTGTGGTATCTCCACAGAAGAAATTAGCTCCTGCTGTGATGTAACGTAAGAGCAGAGATTACCAATCAAAATAACTTCTATCTTCTTGTACGGGGTATGTGCCATCGCCTATTTTTTACTATAAATTGGCAAACTCCTGTGCATTTTCGCAGCCTCTGACTAATCGGGCTCCCTCCTATACTTATAACTATCTCTTGAATAGTCAATAAGGACCTGTTGTGACAAATTTCACGTACCCTGACAGGAATTTCTCCATCAGTATTTAGTTGTACATGTCTCATAAAATTTTCAGCAAACTTGTCATGGTACTTTTGCCATAACTGGTTAGCACCCGATAACGCACAAAAGGTCAATAAGATGTCAAACAAATGTCGCAAGCGATGTGGACTATCGCTCACACATGCTTCCGCTAGAGCGTCATCTCAATGCTGATCTCCATCTAATAAATGGAGTGCTCGGCAAGCGGCCTGGTATGTGGGATGTTCAATATCATCAACTTTACGGAGCTCAGCAAAAGATGTAGGTCCTCGCACTACATGGACCAGACTGTGGGATGAACTCACACGTGAGCACGCCACGTGAACCTGCCACGTCAACCTGCCCGCCTTCCTTAAGTCAATTCCAGCTAACTTGAGAGTTGGACTTTGCGATTTGTTGATGGTTATCGCGACACACACTTTTATAGGGAACTACAGTATATTAAACTGAAAAGGGAGATCATTTGGCACGAACGGAATACGTGACACGAACACTGTTTCTCCCTGGGCGGATCAAGTCATAATAGTAGCCTATATAACACGATGCAAAGTTTTGACTTGAAGCCTAGTGCCGTTACAAAGTTTAGGTGGCTTCAAATTCCTCAGAACCATTATAGGTATACCCACACGCAACATACATCCCCTATTATACGCCTTTAGGGGTGCAAATTCCTAAAATCCTGATATACATATTTTTATTTTTAACGGAAAGGCCAAATACCAATTTTCATGCTTTTCACTTAAAAAATTACACACTTCATATAAACTTTCAAATCCCTATTTTACGCCCTTGGGGTGGAATTTCCAAAAATTCTAAAATATTTATTTTTAACTGAACTACTAAATATAAGTTTCAATGCCTTTAACTTCAAAAATGACGGATTTTCATACAATCTTTCATTCTCTATTTTATCCCCTTAGGGTTAGTATTTCCAAAAACCCTTCCTTAGTGAATGCATACGTCATAAAAAGTACCTACTGGCAAAATTTCAAATCTCTAACCCCAGTCGTTCAGGCTGTGCGTTGATATGTCAGTCAGTCAGTTTCCTCTTTTACATAGGTAGGTATATAGATTTGTGCTGATAAAATTATGAGAGACTGGGTTTATTTACTACATTCAAATACATTCAATCGGACAGGCTCAATAAAATTCGAATCGTCTGTACATTCGCGTTACAAACGAATCGACAGCACAAACTTTCGATCGACTGACATTATAATTTAAAATTAAATTATAACAAATCCAACCTTGTACATAATTCAATTTGCCCAAAGAAAACAGAATATTTTAATAACCAATTTTGGACAACGACATACTTCTAGCCAACCAAGACCTTATTTCGAAACAATTCGGAACATTCAAAGCCCTAATCTTAACACCGCGAGTCAAAAGCAATGCACAACGACATCTATCGAAATAAAATTCAACTATCACGCACAACGACATCTATCGAAATAAAAATCAACGATCAATAATTTAAAATTAAATTATAACAAATCCAACCTTCTTCATAATTCAATTTGCCCAAAGAAAACAGATTTTTTTAATAACCAATTTTGGACAGCGACATACTTCTAGGCAACCAAGACCTTATTTCGAAACAATTCAGAACATTCAAAACCTTAACACCGCGTGGCAAAAGAAATGCACAACGACATCTATTGAAATAAAAATCAACTATCAACCTAGTTCATTCAGAAAAGAGATGTCATAATATGCACAATGACATCTATCGGACAGTTAGGTAGTTCAACTATAAACATTAGTTCATCTTGAACGAAATGTGTGTTATTTTTCTTCATGATTACTTTAAAAACTAATATCTTTTGATAGACTGAACCGATTGCAATAAAACAAAAACTAAATGTTACCTCAAGTTACGCTCAACCGTTGTGTATAAAAGTTATCTACATTGCTTTCGTATATTTTACGTGATACCCGAACATATAAACAGACAAACAGACACACAGACAAAAATTCTAAAAATGCTGGAAATGGGTTCTATTGGTTGTTATTTAATACCCTGGCTATTCTTTTTGGTTTTTCTTGTGATGTACAAAAAATATTTTTCTACAGATTTATTATATGTATAGATAATGATTTACGATGCGTACATATTCATAGTCATAGGAAAGTTGACTACATCAAACGTTTGAGCCATAGATATACCTACAATAGGTAATATTCGGCAATCAGTTTAAATCAGATTTGACCAGAAACAAAACTAAACTAATAAAACCAGTCATGTGCAAGTTGGATACAGACACGACGGGTTCTGTATCTAAATATCATATAATTATAATTTGTATGGATTCAACCCAGGTTTTAAAATCCATCCTATTTTATTTTTATTAATTGAATGTTTTAATCGTTGTTCGACTATCATTTTTTCTAAATAGTTTCATAATTCCACTATTTATTTTGTATTTTTAACTATATTATAGATTTTTTCTTGTACTATTAAAGTAATTGCAATTTTTTTTACTGAACTCATATTTAAATTAATTAAAATAAATATTTTCAAATATCTTGTACACTGAACACGCTACCGACAGATCTCAAACTAGACATAGCCTGTGCTATGGGAACCAGACATCTCAGAAACATGTTTATAAATACATACTTACCTTTATAGATAAATTACATCCAGTCACGGAGCAAATAATCGTGCTCGTCACACAAAGATTGTACCGGGTGGGGATCGAACTCACGAACTCTAATTTCACAGCCAGGGTCACTAACCACTAGACCAATAAGCCAAATACAAAGTGTGGTAAAGAACATGCCCGAAACAAAATATTTTTATTTATTAATCTCTTCGAAAAAATAACGCAAAACGTATTCGCATGTATTCGATTTTTTTTAATAAATATAATTTACTAAAAACATAGACATAACAATAATAATAATAATATAGCCTTTTATTCAAATCTCTTAGTACAATGAATTTTAAACTTATGTAAAGGACTAGCATTAAAATCTTAAACTTAATAGATATGATTAAATTTAAACTAATATTTGTTGCTTGGTTATCTTTCCAAGATCTGTTTGCCAATCGGCAAAGGCCTCCTCCTACCTTTTCCACACATGCGCATACTATAATTATAATAAATATACTTTATTATAAACATCAAATACATGCGTATACGTTTTGCGTTATTTTTTCGAAGATTTCAATGAATACAAATAGTTTGTTTCGGGCATGTCCTTTACCACTGAAACTGGCTAAAAATATAAGTCAGTTTAGTCTTTGATTTTGTTATTTTATCTCATAGGACAGCGGGTGGGACACCCAAAACATGTTAATTCAAGTTACAGATAGATAATCCATGTCTCCTCTTCTCAATAAAAATAATCCCAAAACTACGGGTTCGTTTGATACGTTTTTCATTCCATTACGACACTAAAACTTCACGAAACATTTCAACTACATTGGCGCATGCCTTGCACGATGTATTGTTCTTTATTTACACTCTTATGACGTCATGTCTGGAAACGTATGCTTTTGGGCGTCATTTGTAAGAAGTACCCAAAGGTTTTGCCTACATAATTTGGGAACATATTCATTCATATTCATAATCTTTATTTGTGAACACAGGTACATAAAAGGTCTTAAATATACAATATTATTGTAGACGAACTCTATATTCTACCAATGAAATTGGTGTACAAATAGTTGGTATTTAGATTTAATTAAATTATAAAGTTTAGTCAATATATAGATATAATATTACAGGAATTATGTCATAACTTATCATTTAAAAAATCCTCAATATGGTAATACGTCTTATCAGCTAAAAACAAAAACAATTTACTTTTAAATTTGTGGACACTATCTTCACTTCTTATGCATTTCGGTAATTTATTATATATCCTGGGAGCCATTGCAAAAATACTGTTCCTATAAAGTAGAAAAACATAGAGACGTGTATATAAATGAATTTGTTGATGAAAAGTTTACCAATCCCTTGTTTTAAAAATTACATACAGTCCAATTAATAAGCTTTCTTTTCTCTTTGAAGTCGGTTTAAAACGAAGCCAACCAAAAGCATAACAGCTGTCGTCACAACCCTATCACTCAGACGTTCTACCAAGATGTACAATAATAATTGACCCGGTTGTACATAAATACACTATAAACCAATATTCCCTTGGAAACAGCTTGATTTAATATTCCGTCGCAAATACATTGGAGCCAAAAGAATAGGCAAAGGCAATAAATAATTAATATGCTTGCCTTGTGAACAAATAAGTTCTAATAATAAAGTGAAGATATCTCATTTGTGTAGGTAGGTACCTGCGATTATTATTCGTATCTTAATAGTTCCACGTTTCTTTCCCCCACGTACGCGTACATAGGATCCCACACGCAATGCACATAACACAAAACACATATAATAATATTACTTACTTTTTATTTCGTTTTAACATATTTGTACATATTAAGATCTGCTATTTGTATCGAATTATTTAAAATATATAATTTATACATTATGTTAGTAATTCTTAGTTACTTAGCTTATTGTCATCATATTTAAAGGCTAATTTTTTAAGTGTGTTATAAGCCGGTGTAATTTTGCTCTATGAGCGGCGTCGAAGTCCCTCAACATCCCATACAATACAATCCAATACACTCCAAGTATTGTGTTAATGTTGTAAAGGGTGAGGATTAAAGCTAAAGATAAGAGTTAAAAGCGTCATAGAATACTGTAACAGGCCGCATAAAAAATTGTATTATTATTGATGCTGTATCAAAAATAATATAGTCCATCCAAATTACCGACGCATTTATATTAGGTCTTTACCTATGAAATTGCCGTTCTGCAGTACTGGCCATTTCAAATCAAAATAATTTTTGTTTGGCTAAGAATTCTAATTTCAAATTAATTTTATTTTAAAAACATGGATTCTTTTTTCCAAAAGTAGTCATTTCTTTATTGATTAGTGTTACATTTTCATCGCATTTCAATCTTTTTCGTCATCATAGATACGTTAAAAATTCGAGTAATTATGGAATATGAGTACCGTCGTGGCAGCAACGCGGCACAAGCGGCACGCAACATCAACGACGTTTACGGAGCTAACACTACAAACCAACGCACCACCTGTTATTGGTTTGCTCGCTTCCGTTCTGGAAATTTCGACCTGAAAAATGAACCTCGCGGTCGTCCGAAGACTTTGGTCGACAATGACGAATTAAAGGCGGTTGTGGAAGCTGATGATACACAATCTACGGCTGAATTAGCAGCAGCTTTCGACGTTAGCGTCAAAACAATATTGGTCCATTTGCGTCAAATTGGCAAGGTAAAAAAGCTTGACAAATGGGTGCCCCACGAACTCAATGATCGCCAGCGCGAAGTACGCGTCGAGACGTGCCTTGCACTGCTCAACAGACACACAAATGAAGGAATTTTGAACCGCATTGTTACCTGCGATGAAAAATGGATTCTGTTTGATAACCGCAAGCGCTCAGCAAGTTGGTTGGATCCTGGTTCAGCACCTAAACAATGCCCTAAACGAAAACTTACCCCTAGAAAAGTGATGGTCACTGTTTGGTGGTCTAGCGCCGGTGTGATTCATCACAGCTTCTTACCAAACGGGGTGAGCATTACTGCAGATGTGTACTGTGAAGAACTGAGCACAATGATGGAGAAGCTGGCGCATCTCCAACCAGCATTGGTCAATCGCTCGTCTCCGCTGCTCCTGCACGACAACGCGCGACCTCATACTGCACAGCAGACGGTCTCCAAGTTGCAAGAACTGGGGTTGGAAGCTCTCCGTCATCCGCCCTACTCACCAGACCTTGCGCCTACAGACTACTACTTTTTCCAGAATTTGGATAACTTCTTGGCGGGAAAAAAATTCAATACCCGAGAGGCAGTACAAAATGCCTTTGAAGAATTTGTTGCCTCCCGTCCAGCTGATTTCTTTAAGAAGGGCATCAATAAACTGCCACTGCGATGGCAAAGATGCATTGATTACTTCGATTAATACAAATAAAAAAATTCATGAAAAAAATTCGTTTAAATTTTTTCATACAGAACGGCAATTTCATAGGTAAAGACCTATTATTTCATCTTTCAAAAATATAACCGATTCCCATTAAAATAATTATGTCTTAAAGCTTATTTTACTGGATTCTTTCCTTATATGTATTTATATCCTAGCGTAGAAATAAATATTTGGGACAAGTAACACACTGCCATCTGATCCCAAACTATGCAGACCCTTTTTTTTTTTTTTTTTTAACGTGGGGAAATCCTTTACGGATCCCTGCCGCTGGGCAAGTGACAGGGTATGTCGGGCTCCCAGTAGATTACCGGTGTACCGACTAAAACCCCACGGTGTTTCTACAACTACCTTTAGTCCAGGCCACGGGATTCGCGTGAGCATTCACCGCAGCCTGAACGGGCACTGGCCCGCCTCTATCTAGGCAGGCCCCGTCACGAGAAGGACTTCAAGTCCTCCTTCCGCTGAAGGCGCGCGCCGAAACACGAGCGTCACCGCCTCGGGCCTGTTCTGGTCAGGTGGCAAACTGCCCTCCGTCTGCCGCCCGCAGGCCATCTACTAGGGTGGCCGGAGTTCCGCCACACGCGCTCTCCGACGTCCAGGTCTCCTGGCGCGGGTAGGAAGGGTACTCGTGAGCTCCCGTTCCCATTCCGCTGCCTCCTCGCAGAAGGAGACAATGGCATTCCAGGCTGTCTCGCTGTCGACCATGGATTGTGTCATGGCCGACAGCGAGAGGCCCCCCACGCCGAGTGTTGCGACCAGGACACGGCGTTGTTCCACCCACGCTGGACAAAGAGCCAGGGTATGGTGTGCCGTGTCCTCTGCGTCGCCGCAATGGTGACACTCGGGCGTCTCCTCCCGACCTATTAGACGCAAGTACTTTCCGAAGCATCTATGCCCCGAAAGCACCTGCGTCAGTCGGAACGTGAGAGCACCGCGGCGCCTCTCAAGCCACCCCTCTAGGACCGGCCTTACCGCCACGATTGTGGCGTGCCCCGCACTGGGTTGCGCAAGTCGCGCCCTCCACTCATCCACCATGGATACGTGGAGCTCCGAACGCTGCGCCTCGATTTCTCGCAGCGCCGGTCGGAGACCCTGCTCGAACGAGTCCCTACGCCACTTGTATAGCAGCGCAAGGACCCTAGCCTCCAAGTCCCAGGGTGGGGAACCGGCTAGCAAGGTTGCCGCCTCGAAGGAGATCGTACGGTAACCCCTTATTACCCTAACTGCCATTACCCGCTGCGGCTTTCGCAGCTCGCGGATGTTACGGGCAGCCAGGGTTTCCCCCCACACAGGGGCCCCATAAAGGGCCATCGACCGTACGATCCCCAAGTACAGCTTACGGCAAGAGGCGTTTGGTCCCCCCACATTGGGCAGCAATCGTGACAGAGCTGCTGCCGCAGCCACGCATTTGGGGACCAACCTTCGGAAGTGTTCTCCGAAGTCCCATCGGCCATCGAGAATGAGACCCAAATATCTCATTGATTTCTCGACGCCGATGCGGACGCTTCCCACCGTAATGTAAGACCCCGCCGGTGGTGCCTTCCGAGGCCCATGAAAGTATAAGGCCTCAGATTTGTGGAGCGCCACCTCGAGTCCCAGCTGCCGGATCCTCCTGACGACTTGCGCAACCCCCGCCGTACCCAACAGAGCTGCTTCCCGATGAGTCTTCCCCCACGCCATTACTAGCGTATCGTCAGCGTAGCAAGTTACGCTGACACAGGGAGGGAGATCACCGCGCAGCACCCAGTCATACCCAATGTTCCACAGGAGCGGCCCCAGAACCGAACCCTGTGGAACACCGCACGACATCTCTCGCCGACTCCAATGACTCCGACCCGGGTAGATCACCGACCTTTCGGCCAGGTAAGCTCCATTCGACGGAGGTAGATCGGCACTTGATGATACTCAAGCGTCGACCTTATGCTGCTCCAGGGCAAAGTGTTAAACGCGTTGGCGATGTCCAAAGACACCGCCAAGACCACTCCGCCCCGAGATACTGCTTCCTCCCTCAGAGCCCTCACGCGCATTATGGCATCCACGGTGGGGCGCCCTTGGCGGAAACCAAACTGGTTCTCCGCCAGATCCGGACCAATTGCTGTTAAGTGCTGGACTAGGCGGTCTGCAATAACTCTCTCGAAGAGTTTGCCCACTTCGTCCAGCAAAACGATTGGCCGGTAGGCGGAAGGTGAGTCTGCCGGGCGCCCCTCCTTGCGGATGAGGACCAGTTTTCCTGTTTTCCACTGTTGTGGAAACTGGCCCCTCTCCAAGCACGCGCTAAAGAGCCTTCTCAGTCGGGGCCCGAGAGCCCTCAGTGCCAGGACCCAAACACGACCAGGAATGCTGTCGGGCCCTGGGGCGGTATTTTTGGCTTGAAGCCTATGCACCGCCGCTCTTAACTCCTCCCGGGTCACTTCGGGCACGTCGTCGTTTTCCACGCTGGTTGCCAACGAAGCTGGAGCAAATTGCCCTTCCCTATCAGGGAACAGAGCAACCACCACCTCTCTCAGCAGTTGGGGCTGAAGACTCTGGGTCAGTGGGGGCGACCATGAGCGAAGTTTACCCCTTACCATACGGTAGGGTCGCCCCCATGGATCACGGTCCAGAGTCGCCAACAACTCCTCGCGGGCTAGAGTTTTCGCCCGCGAGATGGACAGCTGCAAGGCTTTTTTGGCCGCTCTGTAACCCTCATACAGCTCCGCTTCTCTGGCTGCCGCGTTTTGGGTTCGGCGTCGGCGGCGGCGATGCCTGGCGTACTGGCGTCAGGCCGCCACGCAAGCGCGTCGCAGTTGTGCGACTTCCTCCGACCACCAATACACCTGACGCCTAATATGCCTTCGCCGAACCCTGGGCATTGCCGCATCACATAACTGTGTTGCAGCTTCCCGGAACCACTTGGCTTCAACATTGATATCGACAGGCCTGTCCGGTGCTGAGACCCAGGCCTGTACAATGGAGGCTTCCAGGAGGACCTCCCGGTTCAATTGCCCCAATGCCCAACGCGGACCGTCCGCATTCAGGGTCCCCCGAGCCGGCGCATCAAAGGTATGGGTGGAGAGATCAAATCGGATGTACCGATGATCAGACATGGTCTCCACCCCCTCCTCAACACGCCAGCCGAGAACACGTCGCGCGATTGTGGGGCTTGCAAACGTTACGTCTACAATTGAGCCACCACGTTGCCGCACGCACGTGTTGATGGAACCCCTATTGAGGACGAGCAGGCCTTTAACTAGGGCCCACTCCTCGAGCTCATCCCCTCTCGCATCTGCAATCGGAGAACCCCAAGCAGCCGATTTGGCGTTGAAGTCCCCAAGACAGATGACGGGACGGGGATTACATCGATCGACGGCTGTGCCCAACTCTACCAAAAAGCCCTCAAAGTCGGCGAGAGATCTATTGGGGGAAAAGTACACCCCGATAACAGATAAATCACCTACTGCCGCTGATACCCAGCCCTGACCACTCGAGACATTCTCAAGGCCAGGGCCACCAGCGGCAGGCCGCGAGATTAAGGCCACCGAGCCGTTTAGATCCCTGGCCCAGTCGTTACTGGGTGGAACGAAATACGGCTCGGCAACCACTGCCACATTTATCAACCACTCTGCCATGCTCTGGACTAAAAGATCCTGGGCACTGGCACAGTGGTTGATGTTGGTTTGGAGGAAGCGCAACGGGGCCATTAAGAATGGTCCATCTCAACTTCCTCCACTCGTCCAGACGCAGCCCCATCTGAAGCTGCAGTCGGACGGTTAGCCTGCGGCTGCTGCCGCGAGGGACCAGAAACCCTCTTTTGCACCACTTTTGGCGCCTCGCAGACTTTGGCACCCACCCGGTGGTCAGCAGGCTTGCCAGCTGCCTTGCACAGGTGACAGTGCGGTGCTGCTGTGCACGTGGCAGCTCTGTGACCGGGTTTGCCGCAACGGAAGCAAAGCCCACTGCGGTCCACACCCGCTGAACAACGGGCGCCCACATGTCCCTCGGCCTGGCACCGGTAGCACCTCAAAGGTATGGGCTGCAGGAGCTTAACCTGCGCAGACACCCAACCCACGAGAAGTTTCTGGCCCACTAATTTCTGAGCTGCTGCAGCAGGACAGCTGAAGACGGTTGACCCCATACCATCAAAGCCCGGGGTGATTACTCCAGACTTTACCTGGTCGATGGAGCAACCTCCGGCCTTCGCAACGGCCTCTTTCAACTCAGCGACTCCAGTGGAATCCTCCAAGCCCGTGACACGCAAGTCGACGCATTTGACTGGTCTTGAGACTCGGACATCTTCCGCCGACAGTGTAGAGGCCAGCCTGTCTCTCAAGGCGTCAGCTTTTGCGTCACTGTCTTCACCGGAGACCTCCAAAAGTCGGGCTCCAGTGAGGGTCAGCTTGCAGGAGACACTCTTAATACCCAAGTCGCTGAGTACTATATCCGCTTTCGCTTGAGCTAGCAACCCGGCGTAAGTAACGCCCCTTTCTGCCGCTTCGGGCTGCAGTGTCAGCACAACGGCGGCCGACGTAGGGGTGCGCAACTGGGCCATCGTCTTCCTTACTTTTTCTGCGGCTGCTCTTTCTCGTTTTCGAGCTTGAGCAGCCTTTTTTGCAGCCTTCTTTTTTGCACCAACTTCCTGCCATGCCCCATTATTGGGTATATGGCTCCCAGAAGTTGATAGAGGAACCCTCTCGGACGGGGTTGACGTCTGCCCCGAAACTGGCGTCTTCCTCTTATCTGCACTTTTTGGTGCTGGCTCGGCCTGAGAGGGAGCCTTTTCTTTGGCCGCAGCTGCCCATGATCGGGTCTTTGCTGCCGCAGGAGTATCAGCTTGCAGGGCTGGTTCATGGACAGCTGGCATCCCCGAAACCGAAGGTGGTCTAGGCTCAGCGTTGGTCCCCCTCCTCTTTCCCGTTGCTTGATTCCTTTTCCCCTGCACTACTGTGTCAGGGGTAGGCTTTGCCTGAGCAGCATCCGCAGCTCGTCTGCTGTCTGCAGCAAGAGGCGGACGGAGGCGCTGCTCGGGGAGAAGACGGCCTTCCAACGCCGCCAGTTTAGCGTCCATCATGCCCCCAACCGCGAGCATGATGGAACGAGTTAACTCCTCCGGCTGCAGAGATGCAGGCACCAGTAGTGCATTCGACGACTCAGACACTGCACTAGGGCGCATTTGGGAAGTGCACTCATTTTGCCGACGGAGAAGGTTAACTTCCTCCGTCAGCTTGGCCACCTGCGCGGAGAGGCCCGAGAGCTGAGACCGCAAGGTTATGTTCTCCATCTCAAGCCTCTCAACATTTGCGTCCACCCCTATCCGGTGGGCGACCTCATCTGTCGCAGCCTGGACTGTGCGCGCTGCCATCCTGAGGCTTCGGACAAAAGACCCCTTGAGGTGGCGAGACTTATCCGCCACCTTTTCGACCGTGAGGAGGTGATGTTTAATGCAGGCACCAATATCGGCCGTTGGCCGTGCCTGCATCTCCTTCTCTAAGTCTTCCACCGACGGAAGACTTCGCTTGGCACGCGTATTGGACGGACATCCCGCAAGCTCTGGGTCTTCCTCTTCAGCCTCCTCTGCGGCACTGGGCGCCAGCTTCTTCTTCTCCTGGGGCTGTTCACTGCTCACCGCCCCCCCTGTCCGCTTTCGCGTACGCAACGCAACGGACGTTTCGGAGGTGAGTGACATCAGCGAGCTATCTGACTCGCCACCATCACTCACCATCCCATCCGGCGCTGGTGTTGCCGGCCGCGAAAAGTGGGGCCTTGTTGCGCTCTGCGTCCGCCGAGTCGGCCCCGACGTTGTGGAGCGTTTGGGGACGAAACCCAATGGCTCCAACATAACACGAGGCTGAGCCATCCTCGACACATCCTCTGTGGAACGCACCATATTGTAGGATCCAGGGTGCGCAAAACTGGGCGTGCGTAGGGTACGCATGGTACTCCATGCTTTCCGTGGTCTCACGGCGTGGTGTTTCTCCCTCTCTTGTATTTATATTTTTTTTGTCCATAATAAATCCCACGAGTGGGGAGGAACTAAACGTCAACCCGGGTAGAGCCCCCCCATTACCCGGGCAAGCGTAAATTTGTGTCCAACCAGGGGGTCCGCAGGTACCCTGGCTGGAGGCGCGGACGAGACTGACACCCCGTCAGCCACGCATCCCATGGCCACGCGCCATAACTGGGGATTAGGGTGATTTTTTATTGAGGTTTTCTTCCTCTCGGGCCGGGCGGTTAAGCCAAGCCCGTCGGTCCCGACAAACGCCGCGAGACATGACCACGACACGTCATCATCGGGATAGCGACAACGGCAATGACACTTGAGGAGAACTTCCCCTACCAGTGTCTGCCCGGCGGCAGGGTAAGTGCACGTCGAACTCGCCTACTCCGGTTATACTAAGCGGTTCTCGGTGAGAAGCACTTGGATAAGGTGCCACTCCACTGCCAGAATATTCGCCACGAGCAGTAACCCTACCTTGAAATAGGATAAATCCCATTGCAAGGCATGATTACTGCCCGCGCCCAGGGCACACCGTCCCACCAACTTCCGTTCTCCCCGGACGTATCCGTAAGAGACTGGAAGCAGTGGGCACACGAGGAGGTTTTTCTGACCACGTGCCCCAAACTATGCAGACCCTGTATTATGGCAACCAGACACAACATCAGCCTGATATCGTATATCGTAACAAATAATCGTTCTCATCTCACTGAGATTTGTTTTGGTAACGAACCGACACACTTAGCTTAGCAGCAAGGGTAACCTAACCACGGGACCAATAGGTCAGTCGAATACATTTACTTTTTAATGAAAGGAAGATTTATGACAAATTACTATGGATCTGAATCTATATATATATATATATATAAATCAATTGCCGTTCGATTGGTCTCGCTAAAACTCGAGAACGGCTGAACGGATTTATCTTATCTTGGTCTTGAAATGTTCGTGGAGGTCTAGGGAAGGTTTAAAAGTTGAGAAAAATCTAATTTTTCTCACCTTTTAAACCGTCCCTTTTAGACCTTCCCTAAATAATTGCCGGAAAAACCCAAAAAATAGCGTTTTTCTTTTTCCCATATAAACGTTTTCTAAAACAAAAGTTTAGGTCTTTTATTTATAGATTGAGGCAGTACGTAGTCTGCCGGGTCAGGTAGTCTGAAATAAATGTATTAGTATTAATTATTTGCAGCAGAGATAAATTATCTATTGAGATTTTTCCTTCGCTGTAATTGGAAATATTTCAATTCGAACAGCAAATATAGTATAAACGATTCCGCTTGAATTAATTTTAAAACTGTAACCGTTGCGCTCAAGGGGATAATCTCTCAGTCACTTTTCATTACACAGAGCTAACAGGCAAGTTTCTGTTTTACCTCGGATTAATTTAATACGATAGTGCCGATTACAAAGGGTACTAAATATCTGATTACAACGTCCTCTTAGCCGAATTTCAGCCACGGCGGCCAGTCTCAATAGAGATTAGCCATCTGAGCGGTACATATTATAGCGCACAGGTGTGTGCGCGTACACAGGAGCACTTTCTATTCCATCACTCTCATGACTGACATGATGACTAATGTTGAGGAATTCTTCCTTTTCCAGAAAAGTCCCAAAATCACTTTTGGCCCCACCCGGGATTTGAACCCAGGACCTCGTTCTCTGCGGGTGAACACGTTACCGCTAGGCAAAGGAGACATTTCTGAGTCTGAGTATAATCTGAATATAGATTTGAATAATACAGAACATATAAATAAAAGAAAACTAGTTTTTGGGAACTGAGGGTATTTAGATAATTAATTTCATCATTTCAATATTTGACGGTCACCGTAGCCTAGTTGGTAGTGCTCCTGCCTACGAAGCTGGTGGTCCTGGGTTCGAATCCCGGTAAGTGCAAATATTTGTGTGATGAGCACGAATATTTGTTTCTGAGTCATGGATCTTTTCTATGTATATAAGTATTTAACTATCTATATAAGTATGTATATCGTTACCTGGTACCCAATATGAATAAATTAAAAATATTTCAATAAATCGAATATTGATTCGCTCGAACGTAATCAATTATTTAAAATTAAATTCCGGCAAATTGGAAGAAGCTAAGCAGTGAAATCGTTTCTAGTTGTCAAAGCTTATTATATTGTAACGGATTGTTTTAATGGCAAATTATTTGAAAAATAATGTTAATGGCTTTACAATACCGGCATTTAATTATATTTATCAGTTATTTTTCCAATGTTTTCATTGTATTAAAATAGTACTGATTTGTAAAACTTATTCAAATATAGATAAATTGTTCGCTATTCTATGTTTACGTATTCTCAAATTAATAAGTTATGTTACGTATCTTAATAAGATTTTACGTGTTATTTGCTAATATTCTTTTTTTGTTTGTGTGTATCTTGTTCTATTAAAAAAATATCCCACCTTATCAGAGGAATAAGTTATAATCCGACACCTACTTAAGGATTAAGGACGTGAAAATCTATTTATTTAATTGATAGTAACATGTTAGTTTTTTTTATATTCAGGCAAAGGTGAAAACATATTTTATTGCATCGACCATCGCAAGGATGTCACGATATCATACTTATCCTACTAAAATTATAAATGCGTAAGTTTGTGAGTATAGATGTAAGTTGTATAGTTTAGTGTAAGTAAGTTTGTGAGTATTTGTGACTATTTCACGCAGAAACTACCAAACGGATTTTGATGAAATTTCGAAGTAATATAGCTTATATATCCGAATAACACATAATCTATATTTCATAATGTTTAAGGCGATTGGCACACTGCCCCGCACACTGAGCATGAACGCGCGTGGATGCATTTTCAGTGTGTTGGACTGTGCGTGTTTTCTATACAAACTGAGATACTTACAAGCAACGATTAGACACACTCACGCACTACGCTGCATCATGCGGGACAGTGTACCAATCGCCTAACGCGGGTGAAACCGCCAGGCACAGCTTTATAATAATCAGGGCTTGCTATGTGGCTGACGGCAAATAACCACTACATTTCATCCCATGGGGGGGCGTAGAAGTTGTCTGAGAGAATATATGTATACCGGTTCTTTGGTATACATATATTCTCTGACAGCAGCGATTATCTGTCTACTATGACCATCATACTGCGATCGCCAACCCCAAATTCCTTCCAATATAATCCAACTATAGGTTGTCTACAAATTGCAACTAGCAATAAGAGCGCCCTTTCTAAATTATTATGGTGTTATTTTTTTCCTACTTTTGTTATTTTATATGGTGTAAGTACAATAAAGATAATTGTATTGTATTCTTGTTTTGTCTTCCAGTTCGTAATCGCTGGAAACTGCTGGATGCGAATAGCGCAAGACTTTGAGGGAGGCCTTTGTCCAGCAGTGGACGTCTTTCGGTTGATATGATGATGATTCTTCTTTTGTGGTTCCCAGTTACAATATCTCGACACACTTTTAAAACTCTACTATAATGTAGTATTTACTCCAACAAATTGAGAGAAACACATATGTACATATATTATCAAATGTCACATAACGAATGTCAAAATGGTTCAGGATATGGAGACACATCTTTTACATGTCTCCGTCTAAGTCACACAAGAATAATCAAAGGAACAAAAAAAACAACATGTAAGCCATTTCTTTAAAAAGTATCTCTTTTTATTTTTTACCTACTTTTACTAATATATACTTTACTAGCTGTGCCCCGCGGTTTTTCCCGCGTTAAACTTTATAAATGATCACAGCTCCTCCACCGTAGGTGATAGCCTGATAATATGTAGCCTATATGTTGACCCGATCTCTTAGTAATATTCATGCAAAATTTGAAGTAAATCCATGCAGTACTTTTTGAGTTTAGCCCGGACATACATACAGACAAACAGACAAAAATCCTATAAACTATATTTTTGGATTCGATATCGATAGTAAATCACGCCACAAGTATCCGTTTAAAAAAAAATTCAATGTAAAGTTGTGACTTTCCTACGATTTTATTGTATGTAAAGATAAATGATCACCCAAAAGAAATATGTGATGCATATATGAATATTATAAAATTAAATTATAGTAAATAATATTATAGAATATAGTACCGACATTAGATAAATTCAATTCCTATTCATGCAAAGGTTGTCTGGAAGAAATCGCTTAACGCGATAAGACCGCCCATTGTACATTATAATAGTTATTTCAGTGGAAAAAAAGATATCTTTATGTACAATAAAGTGAATTTAGTCTTTTATTTAAATGTTAATTTAATTTTCGAAAAATTTGCTAGGCTATAAACTAATTTAACAATATACAAAATAGGGCGACATATCAATCCTACTAAACACAATAAATAATAAAGGCGAAAATTTGTGAATGTGTGAGTGTGTATGTTTGTTCTTCACGTATAAACGATAAAATTTGGTATGGAGTTACCTGACACCCTGGATTAACACATAGGGTATCTATATATATATAAATCAATGCCACTTTTCGTTGTAATGTTATAACTCAACAACGCCTTTACCGATTTGGCTAATTTTGGTCTTGAATTATTCGTGGAAGTCCAGCGAAGGTTTGTACGTAGAGAAAACTTAAAAAGAGGTTTGAAAAAGTGTAAAATCAACATCTTTCTATACTTCCATATACAACCAATTTGTACTAATACTTAAAAGCGTAGCGAAGCACGTACCGGGCCGCTAGTAATTTATAAAGTGTAACGCGGGTAATACGGTGGGGCACAGCTAGTATTACAAATGCAAAAGTTTGTGAGTAGGAATGTATGAATCTTTGTTACTCTTTCACGCAAAATGTTCCGGCCCGATGTTGATGAAATTTTGTAGTACCTAATATAGTTTATATATCCAAATAACACATAGGCTATTTATAAAATTTAACGCAAGTAAAACCGCGAGGCACAGCTAGTACACATACAAAGGTACCTTTATTCTAAGCTCCATCGTGAACACTTGTAGTAGTATATGGCTCATTAATTTATGTGGAGTAAGTAAGGCATGAAGGCGAGACTATAGCACTACCCCTTATTACTTTACAGTGAAAAGGTATTACTTAATCTCTTTGTATTCAGTCGTATCTTACTTAAGCTCTGTCGGAATGGGATAAAGAATTAATTGTCTTAGATATTCTCATTGCAGGTTTCTATTAAATTTTAATAGATCAAACACGGTACCGGTATCTCTCTCTCGACTCTGCTTTATATTTCTGTTTGAGTACTTCAGACCAAATTTTTCTACCGTGGCCAATCTCAACGGAGACTAGGCATGCCATACTATAGGGCACGAGTGTGTGTGCAAACAGAGGTGCAGTCTGTATTCCCTCGCTATGTACCCAGGGGAAATCAGGTGCTGGAATAGCTTTACCAGGAGAGGTCTACATATAGTACAATGTCCTTCTAGCCGAATTTCGGCCAGTCTCCACAGCCATCTGCGCGGGACATATTATAGTGCTCAAGTATGTGCGCAAACACCGGAGCACTTTTTATTCCATCTCTCTCGTGATCCGATGGGACGCCTAGCGACATGACCAGAAAGAGGTCAGGTACGGCTTTACGTGCTCTCCGAGACACGGGGATTTAATACCGCCAACTCCCAGATTTCGGGCTGATGCTGAGAAAGTCCCAAAATCACTTTTGGACCGACCCAGGATTTGAACCCAGGACCTCGTTCTCTGCGGGAGAACCCGCTACCGCTAGACCAACGAGGCAGTCAGTATTATTATTACATATAGTATAGACTTATGTCAACCAAAACTAAAAACACTAACATTTTTATTCTGTGAAACACTACATCCAAACATCGAATTAATTAAATAAGTGAGTAGTAGAAAAATACTCCAATTCCCAACATTAATAACTCATAAAGTTTTCTCTCTTAGTAAAGTTTCTCGCAGATCAATCATAATCATCAACATTGTATCGAGCGAGCACTTGCGGGAAATATTAAACCGAGTGAGAATAAATGGAAACCGTATCCTCGAGATATTAATGAAATATTGTTTTATATAGCTCATCCTTATTTCTACTGTAATAGAAAGTATAGTTCAATTGATAAGGTGTATTAATGACGGTCACCGTAGCCTAGTTGGTAGTGCTCCTGCCTACGAAGCTGGTGGTCCTGGGTTCGAATCCCGGTAAGTGCAAATATGTGTGTGATGAGCACGAATATTTGTTTCTGAGTCATGGATATTTTCTATGTATTTAAGTATTTATCTATCTATACAACGTGTAACAGAAAGAGTGAACGTAACTTAAGGGGCATATACGGTCTCCTTAAGCCTACCTAGAGTCATGGATGTTTTCTATGTATTTAAGTATTTATCTATCTACGAGTATATAAGTATGTATATCATCGCCTGGTACCCATAGTACAAGCTTTGCTTAGTTTGGGGCTGATGATCTGTGTGACATTGTCCCCAGATATTATTTATTGTCCCCAGATATTATTTATTATTAGTTATAGGTAACAATTATAATATTGTGGGAGACTGGTGCCTAAACTAGGCTCAAGGCCTGTATTTCAGGACACCAGGTCTCCACGCTTTATGAAGAGATACATTTATTATACATTCTTAGGAATAATAGCATCACATGCATAATGTACATAATTTGGTTTTTAGGAGAATAATTAAGTTAACAAAGTAAAGAGTAAAAAAGAATACAAAAACAAACATTTTTGGTAAGAATTAGTAGTTACATTAGTTTGTATGTTTGTGTGTGTGTGTGTGTGTGTGTGTGTATGTGTGTATGTGTGTGTGTGTGTGTGTCTGTGTATTCGTGTAAGAATTCATATATCAATAGGTAGCTAGTTATTGCTATCGCTTCAGTGTTACAACATAATTGCAAGCAATTTCTCAGTATCCATTGATTAATAATAAATGAGACGCTCATATCCAGTTATGCTTTTCGGTCCGAAAGTGATCGGTGAGTCTAAAGATGGGTGACATTCAAATACTTTTCTCTCAAGCTTTATCTCAAAACTACACATTTACACACTTTCTTAACATATCATATCATAAACACATACAAATCAACACTCTCAGACAAGCATGATATTATATTGTATTTTTATTTTTTTGATGGCTATGGACACTCGCAACACCAGAGGGGCCGAAAATGCGTTGCCGGTCGTTACGAATATTATAGGCTCGCTTCTTGAAGGTAAATACGCCAGCACATCCAGCTACCCCAAACTGTCAAATTTCTTTTATAAATTTTCTACTTTATCACATAAGCATAAGGTTCACTTTCAATTGGGGAAATTTGGCAGATTGGTGTAGCTTGATGTGCTGGCGTCTACGCGTCTGTACAATCATAGCTTATATGAATCCATCCATAGCCTTATTAATAAGAAACACACAGTGCACAGCACTTTTATTGGAATTTTAATTGAGTTTCATATTAACTAATGGAATTGCAGAATACTGTTTGTAAAGAGAATTACTTTGAAATTTGACAGATTGGAGTAACTTGATATGCTGGCGTCTGTACCTCCGCAGTTAATTCAGATTCAGATTCGATTCAGATCGGCGAGCTTATACAACTAGGTTTCCGGTTAATGCATAGGTGGGTGACCACCAGTGGTTTAATTTCTGAGCGTCTCCGTGCTTCGGAGGGCACGTTAACCTGTCGGTCCCGGTTGTAGTCGTTAGACAACAGTCGTTAAGCCATGTCAGAGGCCTAATGGGCGGCTTGAACAACTCCACCACTTAGGTAGGGCGTAGCGTTCATTCGCTCAAAGAGCAGCCCGACTGGGGAAGTATCTCCACCTTACAGAAAACATTCCTTAATAATTACATTAATAATTTGTGTAGTTGTGTAACATTAATGTGTGAGTAAGGTCGCCAGAGCTCATTGGGGTGGGGGGTAGGGTCAGCAACACTTGTTTGCTGACTCTAAAAGGCCGGCAACGCTTTCGCGACTCCTCTGGTGTCGCGAGTGTCCATGGGCGGCGGTGATCACTTACCATCAGGTGACCCACTTGCTCGTTTGTCGCCTTCTGATATAAAAAAACCACGATAAGTAAGTAAATAAACTGGATAGTTCTTTTTGGGTTACAAATTTCTTTCTAACATAGTTCTGTGTACGCTATGTCAACTCAAATATCGCCGAACCACCACATTTCATCGTCACATTAGTATTGTTAGTACAATTTTCATATCTAGGGCAGGGCAACGAACCGGAATGGGTAGTGGATTTATTTCCCAATTACGACATGTCAGAACCGGATACGCCTTCCCGTCAGCAAGTCGGTTATATTGAAATACACTGCACTTCGTTAAGCCCGCTGTTTGTTTACTAGTGAGTAACAACTTGCGCCTACTTTTTATTCTGTGCTAAAAGCCTCAAATTTAACTTGAATATTTAACTTGCAGAGCTTTGCGAGAATCTTAAGTTACAGTCAAGTATTAATTGTACATTTTTAAGTAAGATTCTATAATTTTAATCCATCAAAAAAATATCCGCTTGATTTGCGGACAAACAGAAGACGAATTGTCTGAAAATGGGTATTTATGGTTCTTAAACTCAATACCTTTCTTTCTTAAATATTTTTAATATAATCTATTACTAGGCTCGCGGTCAGTCCATAGATGGGTGACCACTAAAGTAGTTAAATTTTTGACAGTGTCCGTGCACGTGTCTTCAATGTCTTCAAAATGAGAATTACAACCGGTAGTAATTCTCATTTTGAAGCAAAAATTAAATTAAATTTTAACCGTTTATTTCAAGTAAATTACGTACAATTATGAGGCCTACTTAAGTGTTAATTTTAAAGATTTTATTGTAGTCCCAGAGTAGTGTGAAGTAGCGCTAAAGAAAGTGTGATGATTATAGTGAGTGACCCCGACATGCATCGCCCTCCAAGTACTTATCACTGATAAATTATTTTTTTAATAAGCTTTTTACTTGTTCAGTTATTACTTTTGTAATTATTTGGTTAAGTAAGTTGGTTTTGGCGAACTATTTAGTACGTGAGCCAATGTTTTAATTAAATTTAGTTTAAGTGGGCAAATACGAAACTTATGGATTAGTTCAATCTCTCGACGGACATGCAGTATTATGATTGGTTACTGTCGAAAAGACGTGATGATTTCTTCCAACCACTATACTTCGTTCCCATCGAGAATTCGATTTCGGTCATCCATTTAGTTATGAGTAGACTCGTTTGTATGCCCCGTTGCGGTAGCGTGTTGAACCGAAGATGCCTGGGTTTAAATCCCGGGTCGAGCAAAAAAGAGATTTTGGGATTTTTCCGTAAAGAGAATTTCTCAGTATCAGCCCGAAGCTCCTAAACTTCGGACTGATGCTGAGAAATTCTCTTACTTTGGCGGTATTACAGCTGCTTGCCTGTGAAATTAGCCGTCGGTCCGGTACCTGATCTCTTTCTTTTTTTGTTTTTTTTTAAAGAAATACCCGCACTATGAAATCTAATCCCTGTGTCGCGGGGTACTTTACAAACATATAATAGACGGACACATCCAGACTCAGAACAACTATTTATGGGTCACACAAATAGTTGTCCGGCGCGGGACTCAAACCCGCGACACGAAGCGGCGAGGCGACTGTCATAGCCGCTGCGCCATACGTGCAGTCACGATCGTGTCGCGAGTCGTCACAACGGATCATGAGAGTGATAGAATAGAAAGTACACTTGTGTTTACACACAGACCTGTGCACTATAATAATATGTCGTGCGCAGTTGGCTTGTCTCCATTGAGATTGGCCGCTGTGGCCGAAATTTGAAAGAAGGATTTTATTACTATGACTACAGATATTACCATTAGAGATAGTAACTAGGTACATTGTCATCGTACCCCTTGTTGACTGGCATTACAATTGCACCCCTGTCCGTCAAAGCAATTAACCTGCTTGTTGAAAAGATAATATAAAATCGTGTGGAAGACGACCTCTGTACCTGTTGCTCACGCCTAGGGAAAGTGACGCGGACCAAGGGCGCCACCACTACGTGTTGCCATCTTATAATAACGCCTAAAATTTTGGGAACTTTGCCAAATCTTAACATTGCACAAAGGGAAAAGAGCAATATTTACAAACGAGTGACAATGAAGTTAGTATCTCTAATAGTAGTATAAAAAATCCAATCTCATTGGTGACTAGCCAACTGCGCAAGACATATTTTAGTGCACGAGTGTGTGCGTTAACACAGGGGCACGTTCTAAAAGGACTGGTAGGCGTGGTTGGTAAATGCTTACCTTTCACGCCGCAGGTCGTGGGTTCGATTCCCACCCAGGACAGATATTTGTGTGCATAAACATGTCTGTCTGATTTTCATTATATCAATTATATTTGCTTGTAATAATGTTTTTCAGCAATAATAGACGAATATTCATATCTTGAAGATTGCACTATTAAAACACTTACCAAACTTTTACTAAATTAATTCACTTCTATATAATAATAAATCAAGATACATATACCATACAGCACTTGTTCATAACCTTTCGGCTCCAGCGCTTGGTAAGAACTAGGCGGCCATTCCGAACGTCATGAACGGGAATGAACTGAATGCACTGACCATTCCGCTCATTCACCTCTTCTTATCCTATAAAGATAAAAATCCAAGGGGACAGATAGCTGACACGATTGAAAATAAGACAGGTGCAGGACCAACAACTTTACGTGCTCTCCGAAGCACGGGGGTGTAACACCGCCAACATCAAGACTCCGGATTGATACTGAAAATTTTCTCGACAGAAAAATAGTATTATTACTTTTTTGGTTGCCCCGACACATTTGAACCCAGGATGTCATTACCTGCGGTTGAACACGCTACCGCTATACAACGAGGCAGTTAACCCAACAATATGTTATAGACGTAAATTTTTGAAAACAATTTTTTAAAGTTATATGAAAGACTATAATGACAGAAAGGGAGCGTAGAGCGTTGTCTGTTCGTGCAAATATAATAGCACGCAGATTTGCTCGCTGTTCAAGAGACGTCAAGATCACCCTGTTCAACGCATTTTGCACGTCCTTCTACGCTAGCGGTCTGTGGGTGAATTATACGCAAAAGCAGTACGGCGCTCTACGCATCCAATACAATAATGCATTCAGGGTGTTGTTGGAGCTGCCTCACTTCTGTAGCGCTTCAGGGATGTTCGCCGAAGCGCGCGTGGATTGTTTTTATACAACAATGTGCAAGCGGTGCACATTCCTGGTGCGCAGAGTGCGGGTCAGCCGGAACAGTATCCTGAGCGCCTACGCCCAGCGATTCAACTGCCAATACATTAATCACTGTGACATGGTATATGTACGGGATAATGTCGAAATATTGTTTTGATTGATTTGTTGTATTGTATTGTAATGTAATTGTTTCTGTATGTTATTTTAAGTATTGTATTGTATCAGTGTATTATTTTTATAATTGGTCCTTGTTGGCCTTTAATTTAATAAATAATAATAAATATATTATTATTATTTGATTTTTTTTTTGGTAATATATAATGACAGTAAACGAAGCCAAAAAGGTATCCAAAAATCGTGACCAATGGAAATCCGATGTCTCTGCCTACCGCTCTGGGATACAGGCGTGAGTCTATGTTCGTATGTTTTTTATCGCATAGTCATAGATTACACATACGAGTAGGTATGCGAACATTTCGAATATTGAATCTTATTATATACTAGCTGTGCCCCGCGGTTTTACTCACATTAAACTTTATAAATTATAGCCTATGTGTTAATCCAGGGTGTAAGCTAACTATATACCAAATTTTATTAAAATCGCTCCAGCTGTTAAGACGTGAAGAAGTAACAAACATACACTCCCACACACTCACAAACTTTCGCCTTTATAATATTAGTAGGATTTATAATTTTCCTTTCTTGGTTTGTATGACACAAAAGTTTAGGATCTTTGTTTCTTGTTCAATATAATCAAATAATTCAAAATAACCTAACCAAAGCAAGACAATGATACATACATACATAAATTGTGCTCTATATGCTTCCTGAACGCGACGCTCATTTCCTCCCACTTAATGACTGACAATTAGACTAAATCTTGCACATCCGCGCTGACCCGAAAGCGGTAATCATTTGTATGGGTACATTTGAAACTACTACTTACCGTCTCCACCCGTGTGGGGTGTTCAGTAAAACTGGCAACACCGAGACCCCGGGCGGCGGCAGTATGCGCGAGCCGTCAACCGCGTCGACCGCTCCCCGACAGCCCTAGTGATAAGTGCTGAAACCGGACTGTAAAGCACACCCCTGATTAGTTATACGTGTTCGGAAAAGTCGTTGAATTAATAACATAGACACTAAAGTGCTCAGTTTCTTTATTTGGTATTTTTATGGTAATAAAATAAAATAAAGTTGATTGGTAGTTGAATGTTTAGGAAAAGTGTTTACTCATAATTAATTTAAAAAACTGTGTTTTAGAATTGGCTTTTATACATTTAAATGTATTAATGAATTATTGAATTAATAAGTTGCATTATAAACTTGGGAGGAATTTGTAAATTCTTGATCTTCTGTCACATCACTGCGCACATTTACATATTTATAGAAATTTCCATATTTACTGAAGGTGTCAGTGCACGTTGCTTCGTGAACTAGGGTGTTTATCTTTATTATTCATGGAACAAGAATAATAATATTAATTGACCTTCCAAGAATTAATATGTAAAAATACTAATATTTTTTTAATATCTAATCAAAAACGTAATCTAAAAAATCAAACTCATCCCAATTTGGAATTCAAACTCAAACTCATTTATTCGAGTGGTTTTTGGTAATACAGGGTCTTAAAATAAACATACTTCCTCAAAAATCTGCCACAAAAGGCGTACACGTTTGCTTTGATATTATATAGTCTATACAATAATTTGCTATACAATTTATTTTATATTACATAATTCTGGACTCTGGAATTACATCATTATCAAATCTATTTCTCATTCAATATACTAAAATATCATATTTAGTTAAAAAGTTAAAAGTTCTTTATTAAAAAATAAAACAAATTGATCCTTAGAATTTCAAACGGCGACGAAATCAAAATCCATGATCACAACGACAGTGAAAATTTTAATAAACACGCTATCTCTGCGAATAATGTGGCTCAGGGGAAGACGCAACAGTTAGCCCATAATCTCGCCCCAACTTGTATCGCCCCTTTATTCGCATAAAACCTTTTCAAGAACCCAGCTCCTTGGTACTTGTGCTAAATTGAAAACTCGAGTTGACAAATACAATCTTTATTATATAAAATGGATGCTTAGGTCTTTCAATTCAAAAAAAGAACTGAATAGAATTAGAGGTTTTTCATAATACCAATAGGTTCTATGTGCTATTTTTCATTTTTAATTATATTTATACTTTCTTTAATTCATTTGTTACTATTTAATATTTATTTATTTATTATTTCAAAGGGCTAAGTTTGTGATTTCTCTATCCTTAGATATAACTTAATTTTTCACAGACTTCGAAAAAAGTAAGTGGTCAGTTTCCCAGTATATATTTATTGTTTGTATGCTACGTGATTACTCTGTCATTCGTGAAGCGATTTAGATGTTTTTTTTATTCAATAAGGAATATTTTCGGATTGATCACATAAACTGAGTTTAAATCAGTTCTCGTAAAGAAAAGTTAAAGATGTTTGTTTATTTTTTAAACAGTACCTATGATTTAATTTTTTTTGAACCCTTATACCCGAAAATAAGCAAAGAGAATATATTTATTATTCTAGTAAAGTCAAATTTAAAGTTTAAACTAAAACACCTATCGCAATCCTCGGGTCGACGGTCATCCATACTTTAGCCGACGGAGTCCGCTACCACCGTAGAAAATTATATGAAACAAACGCATTCAAAATTAAAATTGGAAGGAGATCCAATAAAGTATGAATAAATGATTTACATATAATTTCCTAGCTCAGCTAAAGGCACGCCTCTTACTATGATTACACTTTTTTTACAAATCTCCCGACATGGACCACTCGTGTTAAAATTATACATATTGTAATATTCGTTACAAGTCTGTCATAAATCAAAATTACTTTTTCAACACCTAATGATTTTTTTTTTTGAGTATGTGGCAATGATTTGGTGTTACGGATTGTGTTGAATTAATAAATAATTGTAAAAAAATGCAAGACAAAAAACAATCGTTATTTCAAATAATTTTATCACTTGTGCTAGGCTATATAAGTTAATCTTCTATCCGATGGTGGGATCTACTATTGATCATTCACAGGAGGTAACAGTATCAAGTGCCCATGTGAGGCTAAAGCCTATTGAACGAAGCTTCAATTTCACGCCGATTTCTAAAGGGAAAATCTAATTGACATTTGCGAAGGCTTTGAAATCCGGAGCTTAGAAGCGTTAGCTTTGTAACCATGTACACTTGAAAGGGCAACGAGCGTAGTTTTGAAATGAGAATGGAAAGTAAAAATTATTTAGAAAAGTTACTATTGCATGAGAAGAAGTTAACTTAGCTTTCGACCGTGAAACATCTGCTTAATAGATGCAATGTATGAATATAACTGAGCGTTTTGTACTATATTCTTGTTTCAAACGAGTAATAATCGTACAATTGCGTAATATTCGTACTATTGCGTAGTTTTCGTACAATATTTTTAAAAAATATCTAAACTACAATTACGATCTTTAGTTACATCGGCCGAGAATCAGATTTGCTTGACCTTATGTCCAGGATTTTGTGTTGGGAATTACAGAGTGGATCTTGGTTACCCAAGTGATAAATAAATGATGATTCACTTTGTTATTTGGACGATCGTAGAGTCATCCAAATATATTGTTCTGATATCTGATCTTGATAATGGATCTCCCATTTTATATAGAAAACAGAACCTCATTTTTTCATTTGATATTAAAATTTAGTTTAAATACCTTTCCATTATGGATACATCTAACACACTGCAGCTCCATTTGCGAAGATTTTATTCGATATACCTTCAATACGTTTTTATTTATAAATTCATCATGATTGTTTAATTTTTACAAAGTCGATCTTCAATATCACATTATTACATTCCGTAAATAATGAATACATAAAAGCACTCGCATTTGCTCAAAGTAATTTAAATGCTGCCAGAGAATAATTTAATTTATGAAGCCCCGGTGAAAATATTATCTTATTGCACAAAGAAATTCCTTTTCGTTAGATCTCATAATATTCAATCGGTATACTACAGAAATATTAATTAGACTCAATTTGTAAAACCCAATTACTTACATACCCATTTTTGGTTTCTATTTTTGGCGCCCAACGTGGGGCAGCAGTAAATTGCCGTCCTTAATGTTCAACTAAATGAGGATAAAAGCGATTAATTACAGTACACATTTGACGTATTTCTTCTAGAAATGTCAATGTGAAGTAGGCACAAATACTTTTTGTTAGTATTGTGTATTGATCGCGAGTTTACACGAAAAACGGATAATACCCTTAACATTAGATGTTCTTCTCTAACTACGAGTAGACATATAATAACAAACAACCAATTATATCTACCGAAGAGTATCATTACATTACAACGAGAAAACAATTGAAATATAACCTTAGTTTTTTTTAATTGACTATGTCATATCCTGAACACAACGTGTATAATCTTACTCTCGACTCAATTTTTTAATAAAACTATTTATTGAAACAAAATCTTAGGACTTGGTGTTTTATAAGGTGTTACATAAATAGTGTATAAAGGCGCCAGTAGCATACAAAAAACTAATAATGCGAGTTCATGAAAATCTAAAAAAACATTTGCGTCCCCGTAAATAATGAGTCAGCTATTTGAAATTTTATATAGGAAATTAATCTATCTTTCGCGGAGTTAGCTAGTAAGTTGATGTATTAAAATTTACTTTAGTTTTATGTACAAATTTAGTTTCGTTCACTATTTATGTTATACCTTGCATAAGACCTTTTAATACCAAACCATATACTTTATGTTTTTAATATGTATAATGATCGAATAATGATCCAAAACAACCAATTCAGGCGGTGAACCAATTACCTAAAACGCTCTATATAATGGTGCACGTGACTCAACACCGGTTATATAATCTCTCAATTATAAGGCATGTTACGAAATATGGATTTTCCGAGAAACGGTTCGGATATCGGAGCGGGAACGTTGATTAGAGACGGTGTAAACAAACACCCACCCGCTATGTTGTAGACTTACTACGGCGTAGTACACTACGAGTAGCTACATCTCGGCGCCCACGCAGGGCAATGGATGTCTACGACCTTTCGTAGCCGGCGTCAATCCGTCTTTAATGATGCGTTTTAATAGAAAAATACATTGTACAATCGCTTTGACGCCTAACTAGGGTATCATCTTTGAGTTATACGCTTTTTAAACAAAAATAATTTATTTTTAAAGTTCATTTTACATAGTAACAATCATTCTCAAACTCAAACTGAAAATATATATTGCAGTCTAAGTGTACATATAAGTGTTACATTTAATAAGATCACTCCTTACTTAGCGCCTTTTACAAGCATTGCAATATAGAGGACACTAACTCAGACAGGATTCTTCTGGTGACGACGCGGTGGAACGCCACATTCATATATTTTATTTTTAATTTCACAATAGCTATTTGTTATCATTTTAAGTATTGTGATTGAATAAAAGCATTTTTTTCATCAATCATTTTCTATTAAAAGTGAGACTAAATTAATCCTTAATTTAGTCTCATTTTTAATGATTTTGGGTAATATGGTAAATATTCTTAACTCCCACACAAAAAGAAGGGTGTTATAACTTTGACGTCGATGTCTGTTTGTCTGTGTGTGTGTGTATGTCTGTGGCATCGTAGCTTTCAAACGAATGAATGATTTCGATGCGGCTTTTCCATTTGAAAGCCAGTTTCCTTGCGGTGGTTCGTAGCTATGTTTGGTTAATATGAGTCCAGCAGTGTAAGTATCAGCTCTTTTCCAAAATGATGTAACTATAGTTGGTTGGTGGGGTTGGCTATATTGGGGATAGGTTATCCTAACCGTTAGAAAACCTCCCAGAAAACCCTATTACAGGGCTGTAATAGTACAGCCATTTCACATTATGAATCGTAAAAGCGGAAGATGCAGTCTATTTTTATGACAGATATTTATGTGTTGGATATCCTTTTTTGACATAAAATCGTTCATATGTTTATGGAAAAATGTGCATATATCAAGAATGTATATTGATGGAACGTTAATATGTTGAATTTAACGAAGTAGGGTTTACAGCTTTTTATTATAATTTTGTGTTGAATTAATTTTGTATTATAAATAATTCGTTTATATTGACACTAATTCTCCATAGCATAACCAAATCTTTATTTATTTATTTATTTATTAACATCAGGTTTACCCACAGCTTGTGCAT
Source organism: Pseudoips prasinana (assembly GCA_951640165.1). Lineage (NCBI taxonomy): Eukaryota > Metazoa > Arthropoda > Insecta > Lepidoptera > Nolidae > Pseudoips > Pseudoips prasinana. Next base: position 17,943,112 of record OX621239.1, read on the forward strand.
ACAATATATATCTTATGATTATTTTTTTTACAAATTAGACTTACACACTAGCCAATTACGGGTTAACCAACATTCTCCAAATCTAGACGAATAATCGGCACTTGAGATCATTTAGGCTATAAAACAATGAAATACCTACGACGACTTAACAGTAGTTTTGAGTGACTTCAAGATTTTGGACTTGAAACAATTTAAGGAATCATGGTGTATGTAAATCTTAAAACTATGAGGCGTAATAAACTGATAGAGCTGTTCAAGTGTTAGTGCTGTGTCAGATTTGATTTTTTGTAATTCATATGATAATATTGTTGTAGGGTTCTGTACTAAAATTTAAAAAAATAAGCCTTATCATATTAACTCTTTTTATTTTTTTTTCGTATATATTTTAATATGCATTTATTCTAAATCTAACATGTTTAATTACAAACAAACACTTCAGTTTTATCAGTCCTGCAAAAATAAAAATCCGAATTTCAAATATAACATGTAATTTACAAAACATTTTCGATTTAGCGACATTAAAATAGGAGAGTGACGATAATTTGGTTTAGTTTACCTATTTAATGGGTGGAACTCCAAAAATGGATTCAATTACAAAAATTTAAACAAAATTCTGATGTATTACAACAGTAAGTGCCTGTGGGTGGGTAAGCCAACTCCGCCAATTCATTTCATTTCAATGGCTTTTATGTACCCTACAAATGTATTATGATTATACATTTTACTACTAACAAGACTACATTTATGAACCTTCATTAAAAGACGAAGTCATTAAGAAACGAAAGTTTTCAATTCCACTGATTTTTTGTATGTATGATACGCGATTTCTCCGTCGGTTTTGAACGGAAATTGATAATTGTATGCTGATATGATGATCTATCAGATGATTTCTGTATATTCCCATATAAATATTATTCAAATCGATTGTAATAGTTAAAGTTGTTTCTGTGAATATTAAAACAGGTATTTAACACCATGAAATCCTACTAATATAATAATAAATGCTCCGCGGTTTTACCCGCGTTAAACTTTATAAATTATAGCCTACGTGTTATTCGGAAATATAATCTATGTTACTACAAAGTTTCATCAAAATCCGTTAAGTACTTTTTACGTTAAAGCTTAACAAACATCCATACATCTATACATCCATACTCACAATCTTTCGCATCCATAATATTTGTACGATTTATCAGTTGTATGCTTGCCAAAGTACAGACTCTGCCTAGTTTGGAATCAAATACTAGTTATTGTTAATGTTAGTTTGCCCAAGTATTAATTTATTAAACAAAAATTTATACAGTTCTTGATTTAGTTACTAATCCACAAAAATTATACAATATTTGAAATTACTTTGATTACTGCTGCATACCGAAAAGATCTGTAGGCGCCAGTTTGTTGAACCATAGTCCTAAGTACAGACGCCAGCACATCCAGTTACCCCTAACTGTCAAAACACTTTTATAGATTTTCAAAATTATCGCAAAAGCATAAGGTTCACTTTCAATTGGGGAAATTTGACAGATTGGGGTAGCTTGATGTGCTGGCATCTGTGCAATCATAGCTTATATGAACCCATCCATAGCCTTATTAATAAGAAACACACAGTGCACAGCGGTTTTATTGGAATTTTAATTGAGTTTCATATAAACTAATGGAATTGCAGAATATTGTTTGTAAAGAGAATTACTTTCATCCAGTCAACTGAATCACTTTTAATATGGAATAATTAACAACGCATGTCACTGGCTTCAAGTAAAATAGCCGACAAAGGTTTTATGAGAATATATTCTTATTAGTAAGAAAAAGTTTAATTTAAACGTTTCACGTTGTATTGTTTTACCACGAAGCATACATACGACAACCTAATAGTTAGTGTTAATCCTGCTTTCTAATATTTTTTTATTACTCCCTGACCAACCCTTTTTGAGATGGACCTGGGGCTCTACCGGCTAAGTCGCCGAACACCGATTTCTTAAATGGCGTTCAAATAAATAAAGGTTAAAAATGACTCAAACAATCGTTAAATCGGCTTCAACGTTGACAATCGATTCCGGCCCATTTATGACTTCACTTGTGCTCCTTGAAGCCGATTTAACGATTGATTAAGTCATTTAACCTTAATTTATTTGAACGCCATTTAAGAAATCGATGTTCGGCAACTTAGCCGGTAGAGCCCCTGAACGGAATACCCAATACGCTGTAGGTATATTCAGATAAAATGCTCGTCTCAGAAACGATATAGATGGATATTGTTGTCTAAATTTTCGAAATAATATGTCACCTGAATATCGAACTTGCGATCGATGGCTATAGATTAATTAATATCAAGATACATTTTTATGTTTATAAATGCGATCTTTAAAATGGTTTTACAAATATTGATGTTCAAAATTTAAAAAGAAATGTATCTTGGTATTCGTTAATTTCGATCTAAATTTTCTCTCTTTATCACTTAGTACGAACCCCCCTTAACCCCCCCCACCCCCATATACACACCTAACTCAAATTCAGACTACTCGATATGAGATCCAACCCGAAGTCTCTATACTGCTTACACAACTAACCCCTTTTGTACAACGTTTACTTTCTTTTTCTACAACTATTTGCCTTGTACGGGAATCAAACCCAAGCAGTCAAAAGTCAACTCCATATAGAGATACAATCAATGTGTTTAACACAGAACACAATATGTAGCACATGTACATTGGAAGGCAACGGTCCCCATATCAGCCGAAAGACGTCCACAGCTGGACAAAGCCCCCCCCCCCCCCCTAGGATCGCCACGAAGACCGGTCTTGTTCGGGCAAAGCAAGACCGGCCATTGTGGTCCACCTTGTAAGGGGCCTGCCCACACTGTGACTTCCGGTTCGTGATCACCACTCGAGAACCTTTCTGCCCCAATGGTCGTCAGCTCTACGAGCTATGTGCCCCGCCCACTGTCACATCAGTTGGTTGTGGTTCGCCTGCGGATTACGACGTAAACGGTAACCGCTTATAATCATGTTAGCTTGTTTGCCAACTAGGAAATATAAAAATATATTTCTAAGTTGGCCAACAAGCCATATATTCCATATTTGAAGCATTGGGAATGTGTTGCCCAGGTTGTATAGAGATCACGTTCAATTTCCACGTGAACGATGCTATGGACATAACCAGTTAATCATACATTCAGCTCTGAACTAATTATGTTCACGAGTCGTCAGTTGCGGTACAACGCGACCCACTAGTGTAGAAGTGAAAGACCAGCTCGCTTTTAATTAAAGTAACAAGCTCGGTTACGAGGTTCGGTTTGCCCGGCTAGCAATATTTCAAAAAGACTGCTTGATGTTTTATTACTCTTGTTGTTTTGTTATAAGATAGTGGTTTTACCACGTTATTATTATTTTTTAAATTGATCTTTACAATAGATGTTCACGTTGAAGATCTTTGTGTGAAAAATATAAAATACTAGCTGGGCTCCGCGGTCTTATCGTGGTTTATCCAGAGTGTCAGCTAACTCCAATCCAAATTTTATAAAAATTGCTCCAGCCGTTTAGACGTGAAGATAGCAAACATACACAATCAAACAATTACAAACTTTCGCCTTTATAATATGAAGCATGATTGTTTCTTATTATTATTATATTAGGTTTAAATTTTCAGTAAAAAGACATGGGTTATAGACGTATATCTAAATCAATGTTTTATAAGAAAAAATATAGGTATGCATAGTTAGTGTTATAAAAATATACAACCGGCTTAAATTTTTTATAACAAAAACCGTTTCGAATAAAATTTAACAAATTATTAAAACCGGTTCTTGTCCATTATAAAAGTAATTCCTATAGAATAAAACCTTTCTTAACCGGTTCATAAACAACAGACGAATCGGATATACGTGATTTCCGTCATTTGTGAACGTAATTGGAACGAAAACGTAATTTTACGTTATTCACACGAAAGTAACATACAGCAGAATTAATAACCTACTCCAATTAAAGTCGGTTAAGAAAGAAATATCATTATAAAACAACATCATTTCTCTTCTTATCACTCATATAAAACTAATAAAATTTTAAAAATTTGTTATAATATTAGTTAATACAATTTTGACGAAATTGAATCATAATATTATTATAAACTTTTGCTTAAAATCATAAAAAAGTTATGTTATATTCAAGTCGAACCATCTGCGTGTTTAACAAAAGCTTCTTTTCAGTATAATATTTGCGACATCGTGCGCTTTTCATTTTATATTTTATTGGACATTCCTCTGTCGAAGATGTGGTGGTAATTTTGTTGACGGCATGACGACTTGTTAATAATGCTATTTGCTGTCAACCCAAGAAGTTTTTTTTATTAATGATCAATACATTACAGAAGGTATATTAGTTATGAAAGTCCTGAATCAATCCAAACCTATTCTCATACTTCTACCTTTTGCGATACTAGCCTAATGCGTTGAAAAAATGATATATGATTGTATTTATTAAGTTGTTAAATACATAAAACGATATTTATTTAATTTCATCTTGCCCATCAAAGGATTGGTAACGGAAACCTATCAAAATTATTTATTAACATTATTCTTCATTGATCATTTGATCATTTCAGAGAACTTTGAAATATATAAGAGAGATTTGAAGTAACTGCGTTATTAAAAATGTAGGGTTTTTTACTATTTTCCGGTGAAGCATTAGAAGCCTCCTACGGTGGCTTTAAGCGTCATGGTATAAAAAGTTATGTACTTTGTGCTTTCGTGGAAATTAACCATGTCTTGAACGTTTGCAGTAGTTTCAAGCAAAGTTTCGAATTATCTTTTGTTAAATACAAATTTAATGTAACTATAATATTCTCCTGTCTGTGAAGTCTCCTGGCACAAGCTATTAAACACTTAAAAGGAGACTTCAACCACTAATATCATAAGTCCTTTGTATTTACGTAAATAAAGTTATTAGTATTCACACACGACCATCTGATCCCAAACTAAGCAGAGCTTGTACTATGGTAACCAGATAACTGATATACTACATATAATACTTTTCGTTTGTAAATACATACTTATATAGATACCTAGTTGTGCCCCGCGGTTTTACCCCCGTTAAACTTTATAAATTATAGCCTATGTGTTAATCCAGCGTGTCAGCTAACTCCATATTTGTTAAAATCGCTCCAGCTGTTTAGACGTGAAGAGATAACAAACATACCACTCACACAGCCACACACACACACACACAAACTGTTGCCTTTATAATATTAGTGTGATTACACCCAGACTCAGGACAAACAGATTTGTTTATGCACACAAATATATGTCCTGGGTGGGAATCGAACCCATGACCTCCGGCGTAAAAAGCAACCATTTGCCAACAAGGCCAATATTCAAACCTAGATAAATTAGATATATACTGCTTATTTTTTGTAAATACATACTTATATAGATAATTACACCCGGCTCCAAAGTCAAACAGACATACATATTCATGCTCACTAATATCTATCCTGGGTACAAACTATAGATTCAAAACCTCAAACTTTAAATGCCTAAGGGAGTTTAGTATAATATAAAACGACGCAATGTCATACGCGGTCATCGTACGGATCGGTGACCGCAGGTCCGTAAGGGGCTAGACCATTGATCCCAAGTCTTTGAGAAGACTCGTAAAACTATACGGTTATAGATTAAAGTATCTACATATCTTATACCTTTTCAAACAGTAACTTAACTCAAATTAATCTGAATTTAGTATCCTCAAAAACAACCATATACATGCAAATAGGGAAATATTTAAAGAACTTAATCAGTGTAAGCAAAAGGAATCTGGGGACCAAAAGTCCTAGATCCAGTCTAAGCCCTTTTGATACCATTATCTATCCTACTAATATTATAAACGCGAAAGTTTGTAAGTATGGATAGATGTTTGTTACGCTTTCACGTAAAAACTAATGAATGGATTTTAATGAAACTTTACAATATTATGGCTTATATATCAGAATAACACATAGGCTACAATTTATAAAGATATTGTGTGAATTTAATGGTCCGGCGGGTCTCGAACCTACCAATACCAATCCGAGGTAGGCGCTCTGCGTTAAGCTACGAACGATACACACCGGCAGATCAAATTTAGGATTCCCTTGCTAACACCCTTCCAGACCCGCCGGACGATTAAATTTATGATTTCCCATTTTTGAGAAACGCTTTGCATTGCGAATAATGCTATAAAATTAAAATTGTGTGAATTGTCTAAAATATGACGACAAGTGTCAAGTAACTAGGAAAAAAATTACCACCTGTGAGCTATTCCGGCGTGCACTGACAAAACCGCTAGAGGTACACACATCCTACTAATAATATAAATACGAAAGTGTGTGAGTATAGATGTATGGATATAATGTTTGTTACTCTTTTACGTAAAAACTACTTTAACGCGGGTGAAACCCCGGCGCATAGCTAGTTGATAATAAGTTCTGGCCCATCCAACGCAAATAGGCCTGGAAGAGATCGCTTTTAGTAACAAGGCTGCCAATTGCAAAATATTGTTCTATGTATATTGTTCTGCTTATATTCCTTTTGCAATAAAGTATACTACGTATACGACGGTCACCGTAGCCTAGTTGGTAGTGCTCCTGCCTACGAAGCTGGTGGTCCTGGGTTCAAATCCCGGTAAGTGCAAACATTTGTGTGATGAACACGAATATTTGTTTCTGAGTCATGGATTTTTTCTATGTATTTAAGTATTAATCTATCTATATGAGTATGTATATCGTCGCCTGGTACTCATAGTACAAGATTTGCTTAGTTTGGGGCTAGGATGATCTGTGTGACATTGTCCCTAGATAGATATTATACTTCTTCTTCTCAGTTCACCCCATTTTGTATTCAGATTTCCTGAGAAATACGGCATAAAAATATGGTGTACCTACATATCATCTCTCGTCCATTTGAAAGCTGACTTTCCATCAGAAGAACAATTAGACTTCTAACTCGATTATTTATTCAAGGCCAGGCGTCCAACTAAAACCGCCATTCAATTAACTGCAGGCATAGCCATCCAATTAAATATCTGAATCAATCATTTGGCTACGGCAAAGATATTTAGTTAGATGTTTATATGGACCGTTTTAATAAACAAAAAATCGCTTCTATGTTTATTAAAACAGTAACTGTTTGTTGTAATAGTCATAAAGTTAATACAAACATCGAACTAGATGTTTATGCCGCAGCCAAATGATTGGCTCAGATATTTAATTGGATGGCTATAGGTACCTACAGTTAATTGAATGGCGGTATCGGCCGTTGTTAAGAAAAGAAGAAGTCACCTTTCCTTTTCTTAAAAACAAAACTACTGATACGGGACCATTTCGAAATCATTCCCTATCGAATAAAAAACATACAGTCATACATAAGAAAACGAAAACTGACAGTCAAATTTATAACCTCATTTTTAACCCCCGACGCAAAAAGGGGGACGTTATAAGTTTGACGTCGATGTCTGTTTGTCTGTACGTGTGTGACTGTGGCATCGCAGCTCTCAAGCGGATGGACCGATTTCGATTCAAATTTTTCGTTGACCCGTAGGTAATGAGGGCGCCAAGGGGTAGCGAGGCGACTATCTTAACCGCTGCATCACGCATTCAACAGTTAAACCTCGGACAAGCAGACAAATTTGGTGAAATTTGCTTCGGAACCCTCAAAATAATATGTGATAAATGAAGGGGTTTTAGCCAAAACCTATAACGTTTAGAGTGTTCTGGTCGAGAATGCAATCCGTTTACCACATCGTATTTCTCATTTATATTTCTCATCCGTCTAGGAATTTAAATCCCCTTCTTCCCATTTATCTAGCGGATCGTTTTCCACTAGAAATATTTCTCGCGGAAATTCGCCGAGATAAAACTATCACAAACTTCTTGTTAGGTATTAGAGCCTGTAAAGTTAATGTGGATTGATTTCTTTTAAATGTATTTTATATAATTACCCTTTTACAATACACTTCAACTTTTCTTTTGAACAACTTATTATCTTAAGCTATTAATACATAATTCGTTTTTGTATATAATTTAGAAAGCCTTTTTATGGTTTAACATGTGAGAATATATCTAAACTATAAATTTCGATAGGTAATCAAACCTATAAATAATCTCTGTGACTATAAGTTAATATAGGTAAGCTAGCTAAATAACTAAACTTATAAATTAAGTATTATTTCTAAATATTTTCATACAATCCATGCATCTATATATCTATAATGTCCTCCTAGCCGAAACCGGCCACGGCGGCCAATCTCAACAGAGATTGGCCATCTGCGCGGGACATGTTATAGTGCTCAAGTGTGTGCGCAAACACAGGAGCACTTTCTATTCCATCACTCCCATGATCCGATGGGACGCCTTAGCGACACGACTGGAAAGAGGTCAGGCACAGGACCGACGGCTTTACGTGCTCTCCGAGGCACGGGGGTATAATACCGCCAACTCCTAGACTTCGGGCTGATGCTGTGAAATTTTCTTTTTACAGAAAAGTCCCGAAATCACTTTTGGCCCGACCCGGGATTTGAACCCAGGACCTCGTTAACTGCGGGTGAACACCTACGCTACCGCTAGACTATATTACTGCAAATATGTTCTGACTATTTACAAACAGTTTACGTGAATAAAAACCTATTTTATTTATTTTATTAAGTGAAAGCATTCCAAATGTATTTCCTATCAAATAAATAAACTACTTAGCAATCGCGTTGCATACTTACAAAAAACATACATACAGCCGACTTGACCTCCTTTTTTGTAGTCGGCTAAAAATGCGGCTCGTACGTCTCTTGAGTTTTAGTATTTTATTTACGAATTATATTTGCACAAAGTTTTTAAAAGTGCACTTTCGTTTTGTTACGGCAATTAAAGATTTGAGCTTATGAGTGAAATATTTATATTAATATGAGTAACAATTTACTTTGCAAATATGTGAAATAAGTAATCAAATAAATTATATCTTTCAGTACTTAGAAATTGTTCGAAGCCTCACATGGAAACTAGAATTTGTTTGACTGCATGTAAGCTACGTATTATTATTTATTTATCGTAGGGGCAGTGGTCGCCCTAGTGCCAGAAACGTTAGTAAGCCTCTGACATGGCTTAACAACTGCTGTCTAATGACTACAATCGAGACAGACAGCTTAACGTGCCCTCCGAAGCACGTAGACGCTCTGAATTTAAACCAATTTATGCGGTCACGCATCTATGGACTGACCGCAAGGCTAGTCGTTTAAGTTTACTGTCTTGCTAAATTGTTTCTAAATGCTACACTCGGTACTTGCAAAATTTCAGTATCAAAGCCATTTTTTTATTTTACTATTCAGCTTGTAAAAATCTCTAACCCCATAATTAACAACGAACTTAAACAGTAATTCTTAGGATAAGTGAAAGTGCGTGTTGAAACTGCTTACGAAAGTGTTAAGTGAAAGTACTGAAGAGATGAAATCAGTCTAATCAAGATGAGTGGATTGGGTCCCTCCGGAGTCTGGGCTGCCCAGAAACGCCTGGAGTCTTGGGCGAGAGCCGCTAGGGAGAGAACGTCAAGTGCCAGTAGCGGCCAGAGTCATAACTCCACTGACAGCTTCGGAGATGACAAGTCACATAGCAGTCCTAATGTAAGTATATTGTATAAGTTTCACCGAAACCGTATGCCATAAAATCATAACTAATATACACACGTCAATTACACACGACCATCTCATACCAAACTAAGCAGAGCTTGTACACACGGCATCAATCTATATTATCCACTATAAGCTGACCTCTCATTGTATGGATATCCAATACAATGCGGGATCAGCTTATACTGGAAATGTATAGCTTAATGTGAAGCCGTGTGTACTATGGAAACCAGATAACTGATATACTACATCTACTACTTTTTCTTACAAAGTCAAAGTCAAAAATCTTTAATTCCGTAAAAATTTTACATTTGTGTCGAATCGTCTTTTTTTTTAACCCTACCGTGCATTGCATGACGTGGCAGCTACTGAGAAACACTGCCAGAAAACTCAGTAGGAATCCTTTTTTAAAATAAAATATATTTAAGATTAATTACAATCATGTGTGTTGACTCAGAACAACTCAATCCCAAGAACTTTTGTCACTTAAATAATCAGAAATGTAATATGCCCTGCTACACAATTTGACTTTAATAATTCTTTTAAACTTATTCGTAGACAATTCTCTAATATAATTGGGAAGTTTGTTATAAAATCTTATACATTGCCCCATAAAAGAGTTACTTGTTTTGTGGAGACGTGTAGTATGCAATATGAGATTATTCTTATATCTAGTATTTACATTATGTGTATCGCTCCTTTTACAGAAGGAATCGATATTTTTATGCACATTTAGTAAGTTTTCATATATATACTGAGATGGTACAGTTAGAATGTTGACGTCTTTGAATTTTTCTCTTAGAGACCTCACGGGCCAAGATTATAGATAGCTCTTACAGCGCCGTGAAAATCATCAGCTTTATAAATAGATCCTTAAATGGATAATTACACCTAGACTCAGGACAAACAGACATGTTCATGCACACAAATATCAGTCCTGGGTGGGAATCGAACCCACGACCTGCAACGTGCAAGAAAAACATTTATTAAACAGGCCACAGGCCCCAGCTACATCGTTCCGTGACGATGCGAAATGACAACACAATGGCTGATCAACAAGCTCCGCACCATATACTACTATACCAAGCAATATTGAAAACTCTAATCGTCACTGGCGGTCAAGATTACTTGACATCTGAATGCATGAACAGATCCCTAATAAAAGAACTTGATAAAACATAATACTGTCTGTTGTCAGTCTTTGACTAAAAAAAATGGTTGAAAGTGCATTATTATATTTCTAATATCTTCAATCAAGACTGTGAGCGCCCAGTAAGCTTCTGCTAAGTGATTGTAGAACGTTATTTTGTCGCTATTGTTTTCAGGCTGTCAATATTAGTTTGCATTGGCCGGCTGAGTTGGAAATCGACTCTTCTACCAGTGTTCGCTTGTTTGTACAAAAAGTACCGTTTTAAATTGGCACATTCATAGGGCAATCTTCTTTTTCTTAGTGGATGATGGAATTTGTTGGCGCCAACGCGGAAAAAGACTCATCGAGGCTATGTTTTATTTTCAAAAACCGGTATAAATTCGAGTTTTTATGTGTAAATATGGTGGATTTTTAGACACAACATCTTCGACAACGTACACAAGTGGAGGAAAGTGCGATATTGCCGTGAATTGTGATTTTCCGTGTTGTAACCAAAACTCCATAAAAGCCTCTAGTAAAGTCTCCACTGCTTTACTGGGGTGGGACAAGGACTATGTATGACTTGACTGTGACGGACTTTACTTGACAATGACGGAAATAAATGATATAAAAATATAATAGGTCTTTACCTATGAAATTGCCGTTTTGTATGAAAAAATTTAAACGAATTTTTTTCATGAATTTTTTTATTTGTATTAATCGAAGTAATCACCCATGCAATCAATGCATCTTTGCCATCGCAGTGGCAGTTTATTGATGCCCTTCTTAAAGAAATCAGCTGGACGGGAGGCAACAAATTCTTCAAAGGCATTTTGTACTGCCTCTCGGGTATTGAATTTTTTTCCTGCCAAGAAGTTATCCAAATTCTGGAAAAAGTAGTAGTCTGTAGGCGCAAGGTCTGGTGAGTAGGGCGGATGACGGAGAGCTTCCAACCCCAGTTCTTGCAACTTGGAGACCGTCTGCTGTGCAGTATGAGGTCGCGCGTTGTCGTGCAGGAGCAGCGGAGACGAGCGATTGACCAATGCTGGTTGGAGATGCGCCAGCTTCTCCATCATTGTGCTCAGTTCTTCACAGTACACATCTGCAGTAATGCTCACCCCGTTTGGTAAGAAGCTGTGATGAATCACACCGGCGCTAGACCACCAAACAGTGACCATCACTTTTCTAGGGGTAAGTTTTCGTTTAGGGCATTGTTTAGGTGCTGAACCAGGATCCAACCAACTTGCTGAGCGCTTGCGGTTATCAAACAGAATCCATTTTTCATCGCAGGTAACAATGCGGTTCAAAATTCCTTCATTTGTGTGTCTGTTGAGCAGTGCAAGGCACGTCTCGACGCGTACTTCGCGCTGGCGATCATTGAGTTCGTGGGGCACCCATTTGTCAAGCTTTTTTACCTTGCCAATTTGACGCAAATGGACCAATATTGTTTTGACGCTAACGTCGAAAGCTGCTGCTAATTCAGCCGTAGATTGTGTATCATCAGCTTCCACAACCGCCTTTAATTCGTCATTGTCGACCAAAGTCTTCGGACGACCGCGAGGTTCATTTTTCAGGTCGAAATTTCCAGAACGGAAGCGAGCAAACCAATAACAGGTGGTGCGTTGGTTTGTAGTGTTAGCTCCGTAAACGTCGTTGATGTTGCGTGCCGCTTGTGCCGCGTTGCTGCCACGACGGTACTCATATTCCATAATTACTCGAATTTTTAACGTATCCATGATGACGAAAAAGATTGAAATGCGATGAAAATGTAACACTAATCAATAAAGAAATGACTACTTTTGGAAAAAAGAATCCATGTTTTTAAAATAAAATTAATTTGAAATTAGAATTCTTAGCCAAACAAAAATTATTTTGATTTGAAATGGCCAGTACTGCAGAACGGCAATTTCATAGGTAAAGACCTAATATTTACTGAAGGCTCATAAGGCCAAAGAAGCCAGAGCCGTAAAACGAATTTAAATAAAAATAATAATAGTGGATGATGGCAAGCAGACCTTGTGGTTTGCATTGCCTTGTTGAGTTGGAAATTGAAAAATAATAAGAGAGAGAGAGACAGAGCTTGTACCATGGAAACTAGATAACTGATAACTTACATATACCTACAACATGTCTTTTGTAAATACATACTTATATTATAGATAAATACACTTAGACTCAGGACAAACAGACATGTTCATGCACACAAATATCTGTTCTGGGTGGGAATAGAACACACGATCTGCGGCGTGAAACGCAAGTATCTACCAACCACGCCAACCGGCCCGTTAATCTATCAACTGTCCACTTCTATACTTAACGACTTAAATAGCAAGTTTATTTTAAGTAATTTTGTAGAATTTAAGTTTTGAGAAAGATTTATTCTTTCTCTTACGCAGTGCATACTTTCGTTATTTTGTACAATTTCAACTTCAGATGGAACAGCTGATTTTAATTTACTAGAAGCAGCAAGCCATTTTAAACCGTAGTTTAGAAAAGTCGCCGCCATTTTGTGGCGTCAGTGGCGTCACTGTTTGACTTTGATGTAGGGCAGTTAGGGCAGATTTGTAGTTGATGACATAAAATGACATGACGTGCAAGTTTTATATTGAAATTTAGCGTTTTAATTTGTGGTAAGCATGTGAGATTTGTTCATCTAAACACAATTAATTTTTAATTTTCTGTAATAATCGTTCAACTTAAGGGCAAAAAGTAAATAAACCAATTTGATGGTCTTAATTGACTAGCTACTAATTTTACTTACATATTAATCGATACTATAGATCGCACTTGTTCGAAATACGACTATTAAGGTTATATTGTCAAACACTATAAAGAATTAAAGACAAATAATTTTAATCTGTTCTCAATTTAAAACTTAGTTTGTCATCTCATCTCAGTTTGGCAGCGTGTCAAAAGCATAGTAGTGTGTGTGTGTGTGTGTGATTTATTTTTTACTAAAATAATTTACTTCTAATGCTTATTATAAAAAAAATATTAGCTTTCTCCAATTCTTCCCCATATGACCATTAACTGTTCCCAATTTCATAGTCTTTCGTCCGCGCAATCTTCTTGAAAAGGGGAACTTACAAAGCTTTTGTTTCACATATAAAATAATTAATATTATGACATTTCAAATTAGCACACGACAAACATCTACCTAACTACGTATCGTAACAATATTTTCATAATGGTAATGGCGGCCAAGGGATTGTGAAGAATTGATAAAATATAAAATATCGCGACATTTTCCCCGTCATAATCATTAAACAAAATGTGTTTCAATACGTAAATGTTCGATATTTATCTACCATACGACGGTTCTCACGTAACCGTAACAGCTGCCCCGAAATATGAGGGTAACGACGCCCACTTTACTAATACCTTATTTATTTCATAGTAATCTAAGTAATTGATCACATGCGAATGAATGCCGATAGGTTTTATCAGTAATCAGATGTAGTTAAGAAAGGAAGGATGTAATAATAAAAAGATGTTAAGTAAAAATAAGAGAGAAGTACGCCTGATCTAAGTCGCACGATAAGGGGTTCCTATTTACTATTTTAGCACAGAACCTTAAAAAATATAAGTTGGTACGCACGATATTCTTAATTTAAAATTTCTAGTTATGAAATGTTAATGAGTTAAAAGGCACAGACTCATAGCCAGATGTTCTCACCGACGCGATAGTCCATAGTTGGGTGTCCGCCAAAGTGGTTTAATTTCTGAGCATCTCCGTGTTTCGGAGGGCACGTGAAGCTGTCGGTCCCGGTGGTAGCAATTGGGCAACAGTCATTAAGCCATGTCAAAGGCCTACTAGGTTGCTTGAACAACTCTGACACCAGGGTAACCACTTCCCATACGATAAGTAAGTAGGTAAGTAGTAATTAGGTAGGTTAGGATTTTATCAATTTAATCCACATAAATAAAATAAAATAAAAATAAAAAATGTTTTTATTCACGTAGAATTTAAAAAATCGCTTGTAAATAGTCAGAACATGTTTGTAGTAATACATTTATTATTTCTAGTTGCATATTACAGATATTTAGGTACACGAAATGTTAAAACATTTATACAATTTATTTTCGTTACATCGTTTTATATATATCTTGAAGTACTTGACTTTAAATTAAAAATACTACATTGGAATCGGTCCATACCGTATACACTACGTTGTCACATATACACTAATGCAAGCATTAATCAAAAAATACACCACAACTGTTTGTGTTGAGGATTATTAAAATAAATGGAGTAAAACAATGTCTCATAGCTAGAAGTAAGTTCCAAAAGAAAAGCATTAATAGCATTTTAATTGCGTCCTTTCCACCCTTTGTTTAATAAAAGAAAATAATGGAATTTTCCATCAGTCTCCGGAAGTCTCGAGTTAATAGAGGGGACAAATGAATGAGTTATGTAGTTTTGGCCTTAATCGATAAAGAAGACACGTTGGACAGACGCCTTCAAACATTGATTGACAATAGTGACCTAACGAGGAAGATACTGCAAAACCTGGATCTTTAGCGTGAAGTTGCAAGTGTATTCTCGGTTTTTTATGGACCTAGTGTTCCATCGAAGATCGTCCTACGCGAAAGTCTCTACTACTTTGTCATTGACTCGATTGCTTTGACTTTTTTCATTCGTACGTCTTTTATTTAATTTTCCGCTGAAAAAATCATGTACAGACGCCAGCACGTCAAGCTGCCCCAATCTGGAAAATTTCCCCAATTAAAAGTGAACCTTATGCTTTTGTGATAAAGTTGATAATCTATAAAAGAAATTTGACAGATTGGGGTAGTTGGATGTGCTGGCGTCTGTACTATGTTCTTTAGCTATTATTAATGAGTAAATTATATATAAACCACACATCGAAGAAGGCTAGATCAGTTTTTTATTTTAAGGCATGAGTAGAATGTAGAAGTAGAATAGATAGTCGGTCGGTCCTTTGAGTCCTATATTTTCAAGTTATTGATGTACATATAGGGAAATACCATATACTGAAATTATAATTCTTAAAAATCCCTAATAAAGGATACAAAAAGTTCTCCTCAAATATAGGTACTTATTTGTTGTTATAGAAGACAGAACAGATCATGTAAAAATCTTTGATTAAATATAAAATAAAAAATACTTAACGCTTTTATAAAGCAACGATATTCCCGGGAATTCATATCGACGTTATATGAATATAAATTCACAGACAGAAGCAAATTATAGTTGAAAAAACAAGCCGATGCCTATTAATTTTTTACAATCCAAGAGTTCGAAATAACGAACCGCTCTCCCATTTGTAAAACAAAAGATATACCTTTTGGACTACACAATCTGGTACCGCTACTTTCTTTTGTTGCAATGCCAACATCAATTCTTACCTACTATTTGACTTGTCTGCTCAGAGGCCCAAGTTTGATGAAAGAAAAGCAACATTCATTTTTCCGCCTTACACAAAGGAAAAGCGGTACGTGATTCGTGCCTGAGGGACTCTTTTACTTTTAGATGTCATCAAGAAAGTTAAGTAGTCAAAAGTCGACAAGACCCGTCTTGTCGACTTAAGACGTGTAATTGTGAAAAAGGTATATACTCAAGCCCATAACTAAACAAAAAGTGGATAATATTCTTTATCCCATTAAGGAACCAATCGCTGCGGGCAAAACGTCGGTCACGCCTGGCTGAAGACAGCTGTATCTTCACGAGGACGAATATTTCAACTCCTGTTAATTGTAATATACATGAGGGCTGTTGGTCTAATGGTTAGTTAACCTCTATAGTAGAATAACAATAATAATTCTTTATTTGTCCCAGATAACATTCAGATGTGAACCTTTCATAGTATGTGCTACATTTTATAAAGACTGGTGTCGGAAGTAGGTAAAACCTGGTGGCTCTGTCGCTAGCCATATAATTTTATTTTAACAAAAGAGATTATTTTGTCTCACCTATACCTATAACCTCAAGGACTATTTTGTGCAACAAATCTATTCTGTACTGGAAGAGTGAAGAGATAACCAACAAACAAATTCACAAACATACCAATTAAAAAATACAGACGGGCTGCAAAATAGCCGACATAGCCCAAAGAATTGCCAAATTCGCAAAGTGGCAATGGGCGGGGCACACGGCTCATAGAATCGACGGCCCCTAAGGCAAGAAGGTTTTCGAGGGGCCACCTCGAACCGGTAGACGTAGCGTGGGCAGGCCTGTTACTAGGTGGACCCACGATATTACTAGGATCGCGGAAGCCGCTGGATGCGCAGAACGCCTTGCTCCTTGGGAGGCTTTTTTCCAGCAGCGGACGTCTTACGGCTGTAAAGATCTTTAGTTAATTTACACTACTAAAATGTCAACAAAAGTTGTAACTCTGCGTCACAGGAATAACCTTTGAGTTCTGGATAAAACGGTTTATCTTTTCCTGATAAATATGATGAACGTTACGGGCTATTTTAAGCTTTCACGGCGAAGGTCAATACAATTTGTTGCATCGCGCAACCGGTGCCGTGAAATTAACTTATCTCGAAATATCCCTGCAAAATGAGTGAAATGATGTTATCCGGGAATTTGTTATAAAAATATCTAAATAGCGGGAATATTGAGTTGAGTACTTATATTTAAATTTAAACTATAAAACTATAAATTTAAACTATAGCGTTCATTCTCAAAGAGCAGCCCGTCTGGGGAAGTACCTCACAGAGTACCTTACAGAAGACATTCCTTAATAATAACATTAATAATTTTAATGTTGTGTTTCCCAGTGTGAGTAAGGTCGCCAGAGCTCATTGGATTGGGGGGAAGGGTCAGCAACACTTGTTTGCTGACTCTTAAAGGCCGGCAACGCACCCGCGACTACTCTGGTGTTGCGAGTGTCCATGGGCGGTGGTGATCACTTACCATCAGGTGACCCACGTGCTCGTTTGTCGCTCGCTGATATTTAAAAAAAAAACTGTTGTTGTGTTTTTTATTTGTTTGTTATTTATGCGATAGTCCCATATCTGCATGCCTAATGAACGCGAATGCAAGCGATACTGAATACTGTCATGTACAGGCGCCAGCATATCCAGCTACCCCAATCTGGCAAATTTCTTTTATAGATTTTCATCTTTATCACATAAGGATAAGGTTCACTTTCAATTGGGGAAATTTGACAGATTGGGGTAGCTTGATGTGCTAGCGTCTGTACCTACCTACTGTCAAACACATACGATTCCGCATGATGTTTGTTACATATTTTTTAATAATTGAATAATTTTATTTTTGTCTTTTTGTGGTCTCTCTTGCTGTTGTAATACAGTCGCGCAATAATATAATAGAGGTAATATCCTGAGACATTATTCACATTAGTCCATCTGATATTTGTGTGCATGTATATCGTTTGTCCTGAGTTTTGGGTGAAAGTAAAGAAAAAAAAGTAGTATATGTACTTAATATAACAGTTATCTGGTTCCCTAATGGCTGTGCTTAGTTTGGGATCAGATGACCGTATGTGAATAATGTCCTAGGATATTAGTATTATATTTGTTTGGTTTTTATGCTCCTGTCACATACATGTCACACGGTGCCATGCACTCGGCACCATGTGGCATGTATGTATTACCTAGTCTACGGTTATTAGTAAAAAAATGGTATCAATTTAGTGACGAATAACATTCTAAACTAACATACAGAATAATCCAATTCAGATATTTAAAATAGGCATCCTAATTGGTATTTATAATTAAATAAAGAATAAACTGTAAGTAAAATAATATTTCAGCGACCATAGCGTCTCATTTGCTACATAAGATTTCCGATTTCAACTGTCCCAACGTCACGTTGACAAGCCATCTCAACACAAATATCATGGCGTTCGTCTAGGCTTAGCATACCTGAGGCAAATGTCTCAAAAGCTTTACATTGATCTCTAAAAATGTTTCAATAAAAAATACACTAGAAGTGCCCCCAACTGCTAAAATAGAAGTGAATATGATTATGTCCGTGCCGAACACAATCACAATCCGTACCAAAAATTCTTAATTTCGATTTATTTTTAACTTGAGGAATGCAGTTAGCCTAGGAGGCTTTCACTGCTTCACTGGACTATAGCAAATCTAGTCTAGCAAAATAAAAACTGCAAACTAAGTACCCGCGCCGTAGGGAACCTTTGGGGTTCGAACATCGACTTATGGCGGTTTTAGGGATGTTTTGTGCATCTTTCACTCTACGTTAATACGGGGCGCGGGGCGCTCTCCCGTTTTAGGTTCGGAGAGGGCATTTCATCGAATCGAATGCAAACTAAGGGCCATGGAGGACGCTGGTGGTCGCGACGCGTTCGCGGTCATACTCTTGTCCGGCGAGAACGAAGTATCAGTTGGTGTGGAGTGTTGTGAGAGTCTCTGAGCGTCTTGACATGTTCGAGATAGTCAGTGATCTCGTCGTCCGGATCTTCCAAGACGTTCCTGCCCATAACGTAAACTTGCTCAAAATCATGGAAACCTGTTCATAAACCCTGGTTAGTCAGAATTTGCGGTTCTCACTGAACATTAGTATTATATCTACATCACAGATCTAATATAACAAAAATGCAGAAAATAAGGCATTTTCCTCGACTAAAACTAAA
The DNA here is from genome assembly GCA_951640165.1 of Pseudoips prasinana. Classification (NCBI taxonomy): domain Eukaryota; kingdom Metazoa; phylum Arthropoda; class Insecta; order Lepidoptera; family Nolidae; genus Pseudoips; species Pseudoips prasinana. The sequence goes on from OX621239.1 coordinate 17,962,467, forward strand.
AATAATATCCCGACTTATAAAGTGCGATATTACATAAAGAAAATCCTGTAGAAAAACCTGAGTATTTTCCTACAAAGTCGTCCCAGGTTTCATGGAATTTACACTGCAAGCAGAATATTATATTTCTAAAGCCTCATAATATATTTTTATTTTGTTGCTGAAGACTCTTATTGCGCCTTTCAACACGTGTCGAGTTTTATTAAAAGGGAATATTGTATTTTATAGTTCAGAGAGAAAATAAAATAAGGTGTTTTATGGGGGAAAAATATTTTCAAGGGATTTTGGGATTCAAAACGAGCACAGGCGAGGTACTTTTATTTAACCTGTGTTTTCGCTTCGTTCACAAAAAGTTTAGGTAACTCTGAACTATATTGAGCAAGACAACAAGACTCAAAATTGAAGAAAATTATCAAGAGAACCAGATACTTAATTTTTTGTTTAAAGTTTTTGGGCTGGCCTGAAGGCTTATAACCTCAAATAATTTATGTTTAAAATTTTGTAGTTGTACCAAATGCAAATTGTGACCTTACCTTGGTGAAAAAAATATAATAGTGACGTAAGTACCAATATAATAAAGGGGTAAATCCTGATGTAATATGTAGGGATGCGAGCAGTGCGAGACCAGTAACTGTGACCAGTAACTGTGCTTGACTTCTTTCGGCTGATATAATGAAATCCTGACTGGTAATCTGATTGACCCATCAATGCCTAGCATTGAGATATGATACATTATATATCAACGATGCCTAGTCGAAAGTTTTAAATATAGGATCACCAAATTTTTACAGTCGATTTCAACTTCCGTGAGTTTAAGCACCTTACCATACTTTTAGAATTAAATGTAACAGCTGACTTGATAGAACCCTTAAATTATATCCATAAGATCAGATAATAAGATAATGTAAGATAATTATTTATCTCTCTCCACAATATTGATAATTACAAATTAAAACTTTATATGGAGCTTTACATAATTTTTGTACCTTAAAATATTGCAATTCTCTACTTTTGTGAGACTCTAGCCCCGTTATATTATTAGCTTATCTCTAGGGGAAGTGAAATTACGTTTTTTCTAACTCCTTTGGTTTTTTTTTATTCAATTCGTTGCGCGATCCAAGTTAGTTGAAGCGTTTCCTAAGAATGAGCCTGAGCCTCACCACTCCTTGTCATTTCATTGTGTGTCACTGTTACGTTTGGTGATGTGGAGAAGTAATAAATGCCATTAAGATGTACAAAAATAGGGGTTCCTATTAGAATATATGAAATAACTGAAAACATTAAATGATTATATATTATAATAGTTTCAAATTAGTAATTGTATTACTGTAATGTACAGCAATACCATTACTCAAAACTATCATAATATATAATAATTCAATGAATGTTTTATCATGTTTGTCAACTTAAGCTTTGGAGTTAAGTAGACATTTTAGTTGTTACAGTGGGTTTTATGGTGGATAGTTGATAAACGAATTCTGAAACTTCATCGAAGAAAATTTAAAATCAAACTTGTTCATTTAATTGATCCAGACTCTCTAGCGCTTATGCTATGAATAATTTACACCGGAAGATCAATTATTTGTATTTGTTTACCCACGCCCTTACGGCGGATGTAAGAGACAGTGTAACTGTTATTGGCATTATTTTAAAAACATGACCGACTAATATTTTCATATTTACCTGTGAAAAATCATATATTCACACACAATACATTTAGTTCAAAAAATACATATTTAAAATGAAAAAAATTACATTTATTACTTTTTAATCTATATTATCGCTGGATGCATAGCTCAAGACCTGCAATTGTGGAGATCTTTGGGGGAGGCCTTTGTCCAGCAGTGGACATCTTTCGGCTGATATGATGATGATGATGAATCTATATTAATAATAATATCCTGGGACATTATTGAAATACAGCCTTCTGGCCCTTAGCAGAGCTTGTACTATGGAAACCAAATAACTGATATACTACAAAATATATATTTTTTTAATTATATACATATCATATATAGTTTCACCCAGATTCAGGCTAAACTGGCATGTTCAGGCACACAAATATCTGTCCTAAGTGGAAATCGAACCCATGACGAGCGGCGTGAAAGGTCAGTATAATAATAAGTATCTACCAACCAAACGCCAAACTACTAATATTAAATATCCGAAAGTTTTGTATATTTGCTAGGTAATCACGAAAAAACTACTTAGCGGGTTTGTGTCTAATTTTAGAATGGAGATAGCTAAGAATAATGATGCCTTACGTACATGCGCATTGGCTACATTTAGTTGCCAAAACGCGGTTAACATCGGGTCGCAGTTAATGGCTGATAAAGTGGATATCCACTATATAACCAGCGATCGAATCCTTATCTTTGCCTTTACATGAAAGTGCACTATCCAACAGCTTACCGAAGGTTTGAAATTACCAATTGTGAATATTACATCTCCATTTCTACGGGCTTGAGGAGAGGCAATGTGCTATTCATCGCAATGAATAATTGAGAGCAAGTCGAGAGTCAAGTAATTTTAAGTCACTGTATATTAGCCGTCAAGTCCGATTATACCTTAATTTAATATACAGGGTGCCTAAGAGTTGATTTTTTGTTTGTAGTTTGTTTTTAGTTTGTATCGATTTTGCGTTTTTTTGATACTTTGAATTTATGAGTCCTGAGCTTAAACTCTATTTTGAACTTTCGAATAAATTCTAAGTCAGTTCTGCAATGATTAGATAAACCATACTTTTAGGGTGTTAGGTAAAACTATGCTAACTAGCTATCACATAAAAACTTAACCAGGAAAGTTCAACAGAACGAGAAAAAAAACGAAAACTGATGTTAGGTGAAATTTACGAAAAATATCATTAAAATTCTATCTCGAAAACTACGCAAAATTATGGGGGTGATTTGCATACTCCTCATCATAAAGTATCAAAATTTTGCGTTTGAACGTCAACTACTCGGCCAGCCTGTATATGAGAGTGTGACATTTTTAGGTAGAAGTGTACGGTTGCATAAACTTTGATATTAAGATTATACGCTACAACATATTGAAACACTTAGTTAGTTCTCTGTTGGAACGAGAATTCAAAGCGACATTACTATGATCACATACCAAATTTGGCTAGGAAGAGAAGGAAACACTGAGAGACAGAGAAAAAGTTTAAGTTCGACTACTTCTAGTTCTAATTTAACTTCAAATAGTAAAAAAATAAACCTACTAAGGGATACTATAGGTATCTCAATTTTAGTGTAATAATAATGTCCTCATAGCCGAATTTCGATCACGGCGGCCATTTCAATGGAGATTAGCCAACTGCGCGGAACATATTTATAGTGCACAAGTGTCTGCGCAAACACAGGAGCACTTTCTATTCCATAACTCTCATGGTCCGCTTAAAAAACGCTATCAAAGAGTTTGTTGTCAGTTAGTACTAATCTTGGATACATTGGTTCATAAAAATTATATAATTCATAAGTCTTACTGGCCGCTAAATATCACTAAATTCGCCAACAGCTGTTCATTGGGATTGCGGAAATCCCCACTATTTATTTGAAGGCCATGTTGCACATGCTACCGATGACTGTTGTCGACAGTACAAACTTAAAGGAGTGGTAGTTATGATAGTAGGGTGGGAAGATATTATCTATTTTAATGATATAAAAATTCTACAGGAGGGGTCTTCACCCAACCCCCCCGAATAGCAGTCATTTTTCTCTTTCGATGAACTAATCTTAAGCTTGCATGAAAAAATGCTATAAATTCAGATTTTATCGTCCTATCGTCGTAAATAATACTTCACATCACAATCTTAAAACTTAAGCAATAGCTTAAGTTTTAATAACCAGGCGTTTTAGTAACAGAAACAAAAACAATAAATGCTGTATCATATCATAATAAATTCCAAGTAAGATTTTTCATTAACATAGTCTGATACTTTTATTACATTTCACAATAATATAAATAATAGATAGCCAGTATTATCAACATTGAAACTTGTAAAAAAACATATAACCTACATACATTCATACATACACTCACGCCTGTTTCCCAGAGGGGTTGGTGGAGACAACGGATTTCCATTTGTCACGATATTTGCACACCTCTTTTGCCTCGATTGCGGTCATTATATTCTTCATACATGCTCGCCGGATTAGGATACTTCTGACCTGGCCTTTCTTTAGAACGTTTCCGATTTGGTCAGAGAATGTTACCTCGTATAACATTCTCTGACCAAATTGGAAACGTTCCCCTACCTTCCCCTTCCGGATTTCCCATTCACACAGGCCAGGTATACTTCTTTTGCCAATCTTCTTCCATTCATCCTTTCTAAATACCCAAACCATCTCAGCATACCTTTTACTATCTTTGTGACTACATCCTCTTTTAAACTACAACGCTCTCTTACTATTTCTCTACTACTCATGGCGGAAAAGAAAGAAAGTTTACACTGCTTAACCGATATTAATCAAACGTAGATAAGAACTACTGCAAGGAAACTGGCTTTCAAATAAAAAAAACCGCATTACAATCGGTTAATCCGTTTAGGATCTCCGATGCCACAGACAGATACAGACACAGACAGACATCGACGTCATACTTAAATCACCCCTATTTTTGCGTTGGGGGTTAAAAAGCACACTCCGCCCAGCAATCAAATAATTTCCACAAACCCAGAGCAGTCGGTTCATATCGCTTTGTCGGGGCATATAATACCGGTTTGCCAATTTAATACCAGGCTGTGTGAACGGGGCCCATACCACAGAATAAAAAGTACTTACGTACCCATACTGCTAGTAACGTCGCCTGAATTCCGGTCTCAGTTGCAAAGTGGTCAGGCTCGCACTCAGTGCTAACAAATATCTGATGGCCTATAGGTATTAGGTATGTCCCCAATGCCATTCGAGGTTCTGCACATTACGAACCTTTTGTACAGAGTTGTTAAAATCCCCGGTAATGCCTTTCTATATTCTTGTCATTCAATGACATTTTCTTTTGAGTAAATCGAAATCTAACAAAGAATTTTATAAATTTCAATGAATTAAAAAATTATAAACGAGGTCGCCAAACATCATCATAGTGTGTCAAACATAATAAATCAATCATAAGCAGAGCCAAAATTGTTCAGAACATTGCTTTCTACAGTTCTATGAATAGGACTCAAATTTTAATTAATCAGTAAAATTCCTTATTATCGCTCATTCATTAATGAGTGACATACTTAGATTATATTTTTATTAATCTTATAAAAAAACCCAGACGTCGTGGGTACGATCCCTATGAAGGACAAATATTAAAGGGATGAGCAGGATTATTTGCTCTGTATACTCGTAATTGTGTGTGTAATTTATCTATTATACTCGAATGTATGTACTTAGAAATATATAAGTATGGTCATCAGTTGTCTGATTGTCATAGCATAGGCTCTGCCTAGTTTGGGATCAGATGGCAGTATGATACTTGTCCCAAGATATTTATTTATTTTCTGTCTTTAATTATGGACAATGATTAATCTTCTATTATTATATAGTAGGCCTGTGACATGTCTTATCGACTGAAATCAAAATATTTTATTTATTTTGACCGCATGTTCTATATTACTTACCCAAACTTACGTGATCCCCTGTAAACTTTGGTAGGGATCGAATCAATAGAGTTTTATGTTTTGGATTTTTAGTTTTCGTGTTTTATTTTCCATATACTATACTATTGAATCTGATCATGTAATCATAAATTTATCATCGAGGGGTTTCTGCTAAGAATTTCCGAAGGATATGCTGTCGAACTTTTCTTTTAAATGAGAAGCGACTCTTGGCCATCCTGATTTCGAGAGGTACTTCTAGTTCTAATTTAACTTCAAATAGTAAAAACACAAACCTACTAGGGGATACTATAGGTTTCTCAATATCATTGTAATAATAATGTCCTCATAGCCGAATTTCGATCACGGCGGCCATTTCAATGGAGATTAGCCAACTGCGCGGGACATATTTATAGTGCACAAGTGTGTGCGAAAACACAGGAGCACTTTCTATTCCATCACTCTCATGGTCCGCTTAAAAAACGCTATCAAAGAGTTTGTTGTCAGTTAGTACTAATCTTGGACACATTGGTTCATAAAAATTATATAATTCATAAGTCTTCATTTTTCTGTTTTTATGAACTAATCTTAGGCTTGCATGAAAAAATGCTATAAATTCAGATTTTATCGTCCTATCGTCGTAAATAATACTTCTCACAATCTTAAAACTTAAACAATTTCTTAAGTTTTAATAACCAGTCGTTTTAATAACAGAAACAAAAACAATTAATGCTGTATCATATCATAATAAATTCCAAGCAAGATTTTTCATTAACATAGTCTGATACTTTTATAACATTTCACAGTAATAAAATAATAGATAGCCAGTATTATCAACATTGAAACTTGTAAAAAAACATATAACCTACATACATTCATACATAAACTCACGCTTGTTTCCCAGAGGGGTAGGCAGAGACAACGGATTTCCATTTGTCACGATCTTTTCACACCTCTTTTGCCTCGATTACGGTCATTATATTCTTCATACATGCTCGCCGGATTAGGATACTTCTGACCTGGCCTTTTTTTAGAACGTTTTCGATTTGGTCAGAGAATGTTATACGAGGCTTTCGCCTTCCGGATTTCCCATTCACACAGGCCAGGTATACTTCTTTTGTCAATCTTCTTTCATTCATCCTTTCTAAATGCCCAAACCATCTCAACATACCTTTTTCTATCTTTGTGACTACATCCTCTTTTACAATACAACGCTCTCTTACATCAGTATTTCGTATTCTGTCCCTCAAAGTCACACCACACATACGTCTCAGAGCTGTAATTTCCAGTGCATTTATTCTACTTTCTTTCTTTCCCGCCATACCCAACATTCACTTCCATACATTAAAGTTGGCACTAACACTCCATCGTGCACGGCCAGTCGTTTTTGAGACTTGCCGACTACTCATGGCGGAAAAGAAAGAAAGTTTACACTGCTTAACCGATATTAACCAAACACAGATAAGAACTATTACAAGGAAACTGGCTTTCAAATAAAAAAAACCGCATCACAATCGGTTAATCCGTTTAGGATCTACAATGCAACAGACAGATACAGACACAGACAGACATCGACGTCATACTTAAATCACCCCTATTTTTGCGTCGGGGGTAAAAAGCACACTCCGCCCAGCAAGAAAATAATTTCCACAAACCCAGAGCAGCCGGTTCATATCGCTTTGTCGGGGCATTTAATTCCGCTTTGCCAATTTAATACCAGGCTGTGTGAACGGGGCCCATACTGCTAGTAATGTCGCCTGAATTCCGGTCTCAGTTGCAAAGTGGTCAGGCTCGCACTCAGTGCTAACAAATATCTGATGGCCTATAGGTATTAAGTATGTCCCCAATGCCATTCGAGGTTCTGCACATTACGAACCTTTTGTACAGAGTTCGTAAAATCCCCGGTAATGCCTTTCTATATTCTTGTCATTCAATGACATTTTGTTTTTGAGTAAATTGAAATCTAACAACGAATTTTATAAATTTTAATGAATTAAAAAATTATAAACGCGGTCGCCAAACATGATCTTAGTGTGTCAAACATAATAAATCAATCATAAGCAGAGCCAACATTGTAGCACTCAAATTTTAATTAATCAGTAAAATTCCTTATTATCGCTCTTTAGTTAATGAATGACATACTTAGATTATATTTTTTATTAATCTTATGAAAAAACCCAGACGTCGTGGGTACGATCCCTATGAAGGACTAATATTTAAGGGATGAGCAGAATTATTTGTTCTGTGTATACTCGTAATTGTGTGTGTAATTTATCTATTATACTCGAATGTATCTACTTAGAAATATATATATATATATATATATATATATATATATATATATATATATATATATATATATATATATATATATATATATATATATATTTATATATATATATATATATATAGGTCATCAGTTGTCATAGCATAGGCTCTGCCTAGTTTAGGATTAGATGGCAGTGTGTTACTTGTCCCAAGATGTTTATTTATTTAATTTCTTTAATTATGGACAATGATATTATTATATAGTAGGCCTGTGACATGTCTTATCGACTGAAATCAAAATATTTTATTTATTGTGACCGCGTGTTCTACATTACTTACCCAAACTAACGTGTTTTATTTTCCATACAAATTGAATGTTACAGTCACTCTATCACGAAAGAACCACTCATTTAATTTTGAAGAAATTTGGAATGGAGATAAACTTATCTCCATTCTTAATTTCTTCTAAATTCGATGGTATAACCATACCCTATATTAACATATAGGCAACACAATTACGATTATTGAAATAATTTCTTTGTATGCATTTTCCCTATGATTTATTTTTCATATGAGTGTGATATTTTAAAGTGAAGTTATCACTTTAAAATATCACACTCATCGTGAAGTTTGGGAACGACTGGATAAACGGTTAGTTTTTGATAATTTTCCTTAACGTGGCATTGCAACTCATTCCGGCTACACCTATTGTTTAATTAAAATCACGAAATATAATATAATAATAAACACCGCGGCACCGTTTCACCTTTTACAACCCTTTAAAATATATACATCTGTTTAAAATGTACACGCTTAAAATCCATAATTACAAAATACTTGATATTTTGTAATTATGGATTTTAAGCGTGTACATTTTAAACGGTCGGTTCAAATAAATATACTTTATTTGTTGTAATGTTATTGTTTATTATATTAGATATGTTACAATCTTAAAATTTCTTTTGACAATCCCTTTGGCGTATTTGCCTCGCACGCTGCAGATCTTGGTTTCGATTTCTACTAAAGACAGATATTTGTGTGCATAAACATGTCTGTCCTGAGTCTAAGTATGTATTTACAAAAGAAAATTAGTATAATAATATGTAGTAAGTATATGGGTTATCTGGTTTCCTTGTAAAAGCTCTGCTTAGTTTGGGATCATTTGGCCGTGTGTAAATTGAAAATGGTCGAAAATTTAAAATACTGCATATCTAAATGCCTTTAGGTTGAAGGTAACAACTTTAATATCCGCAAGTTTGCACTTGAGATGTGAATTCTAAGACTGTTCTACAAAATGGAAGTTAACGATACGTGAAAGGGTAGCTAGAAATCCTGGCTGGGGCTTTGATTCTTTACTGAAGTTGTGTGCAATCAATTCTAATATTTATATCTAATCTAATCGGATCATAGATGTTCCTTTCTGGTTTATTGTCTTCATTCCGTGGTACACAATCCGTACTTATTATTTCGTGTTGAATAGGTGCCACATAATGCGATTTTCTAACCGCTCGATTCTTAACTTATGTAAGTATTTTTTATGCACAATGTGTTTGCGCTTGCTTGGCCACGATCCCACCTGATAGTAAGTGAAGATGTGGTCGAATGTGGACCGCGCGTACCCATAAGATGCTAGACTCTAGCCTTAAATAAACCCATGTTTTATGAATCTGGAAACACGTCGTTGGGGGGGGGGGGGGATGTTCCACAGCTTAGCCGTGCGTATGATAAAAGCGGAAACAAACTTTCGTATGGCATGCTGGGATGACAACAACAAAGCGGTGGAGAGCTTCCCGACGCCTGGTAGTCCGATGAAAAAGGGGGAAGGAGGTTCATGGAGGTCTTGAGCACATACACCTGTAGAAAGAAAACCGATAAGTTTGGTTGGCTCAATCAAATCAAACAATGTAACAAAATCAAATTATTATTGTTTTTGGTGAGGTAGCCGTATTATGTTAGTTTTCCCCATAAAATTCTGTGACAAACACGATCTAAAACTTTAGTAAAGTAATCTAATATGCACCGGTTCGTTGTTGTAAAATGCTTTCATAAAGTTGGTCTAAAATTGGTAACAATTTCTCTTTTTTATTAATATTCATAATAAGGCTGAGTTATTCAAAATTTCAGAAATATTATATAATAAAAACGAAAAATATTTAAATTAAACTAAAGCATTTTTATTATTTTTTATAAAGTAAGTAAGTGATTTATTTATAGGTATTGTTTTGTCGACAGGAGATGCTGATACCAAAGGAGCAGTGCCGGGTGCAGCCGCTGGCTACTGAAGGCCGAGCGGCGAGTTCACTGCCGCACGCAAGACTTGCGAGGACACCCTCCATATCGTCGCAGAGCAGCCTGGATAGCGGGACTTCTAGAGCCACTGTGAGTTATTGCTTTGATTACTCATAAGGAGTTTCCTTTATCATGACTCCTTGTTACTATAATATCAGTCTTTTGCTCGATTTTTCTCATCTCAATGCCGTAACGTGCCACACTAAGTACGACAAAAATTTCCATATGTGTAGGTGGTCGAGCAAAAAACTGTTTTCTAAATATTATTAGGATACTTTGACCTGCCTCAAAATTACTTATTATTTGCGAAATAAATGATTTTAGACTAAATTTTTTGTTCAGAAATTGTACGCAAATTTATAACCTGTAAGAGGGGCTTAGTTCTAAGGCTACAACAGAACAAGTTGGTGAAAGTCGATACAGTTCTTTCTTTTGTACCTTCTGAACTGGTGAGTGGTGATACCTTCAGAACGACTGCCAAAACAATTCCATACCCAGCAGTAAGAAGAAGTTGCCATGCTGGTCACCATTACATTATTTTCTCTAAATTTAAATAAATCTTTAGGTTAATAACATTCAACTATACGTATGGCGCAGGGATTAAGACAGTCACTTCGGCACTTCGTGTCCAGATTTGGTTCTCGCAAAAGACAACTGTGTGATCCAAATGTAGTTGTTATGAGTGTGGATGTGCTTTTTGCCGGCCAATTATATGTATGTAAATTACCACGTATTAAAGGGATTCATTTCAATAATAATATACTGGGACATACTGGGGAATTATTTGCACACGGCCATCTGATCCCAAACTAAGCAGAGCTAATACAATGGAAACCAGATAACTGATATACTACATATTATACTACTTTTGTTTTGTAAATATATACTTATATAGACAATTACACCCAGACTCAGAACAAAATCCTGGGTGCGAATCGAACCCACGACCTCCGGATGAAATGCAAGCATTTGCCAACCACGCCAACAGGCCTGTCAAATAATGCGGGAGTTGTCTTAAAAATAAAAAACCGGCCAAGTGCGAGTTGGACTCACCCATGAAGGGTTCCGCAGCAGCAAGTATCTCAGTTGATTAAATGAAAGGTAAATTGCAGTTTACGATTTATGACGCATTAAAAAAAACTACTTACTAGATCTCGTTCAAACCAATTTTCGTTGTTAGTTTACATGGTAATGTACAACATATATTTTTTTTAGTTGTATCATTCTCTTATTTTAGAAGTTACAGGGTACACAAATTTTTCCACTTTGGAGGGGTCTATCGCGCTAACTATTCAGTTAAGAAAAAAATTATATTAGAAACCTTAATATCATTTTTGGAGACCTATCCATAGATACCCCACATGTATGGGCCGATGAAAAAAAATCTTTGAGTTTCAGTTCCATGTATGGGGAACCCCCAAAATTATTATTCTTTTTCTATTTTTGCGTGAAAATCTTAATGCGGTTCACAGAATATATCTACTTACCAAGTATCAACAGTACAGCTCTTATAGTTTCGGAATAAAGTGGCTGTGACATACGGATGGACAGACAGACAGACAGACACACAGACAGACAGACATGACGAATCTATAAGGGTTGCGTTTTGTGCCATTTGGCTACGGAACCCTAAAAAGATGTTACCCATGTTACCATGTATTAGATTTCCAGTAAGTCTTTTTGAAAAAGATCGCGGCGACTCTTTTAAAACTTTACAGATAGGAATAAAAAGTAAAAAGCCTCCAGAATTCCGAGAACTTTATGAAGAACTTGAAAAAGTGGATAAAAGTCGAACGTTGGTTGGTTAAACCTCACATTTCATGAGCATATGTCGTGTATGTTGTTTTTTGAAGATGGAATGATAAATTCGCCTAAAAATTGTGTCATATAACAGTAATAATTTTTATATGTGCGACTAGCTGCACCCCGCGGTTACACCCGCGTTAAATTTTCTAAAATTATCATAGATCCTCCCCCGTAGGTGATAGCGTGATAATATGTAGCCTATATGTTGACCCGACCTCGTAGTAATATTCATGCAAAATTTGAAGTTAATCCATGCAGTACTTTTTGAGTTTATCCCGGACATACATACAGACAAACAGACAAAAATTCTAAAAACTATGTTTTTGTCGTCGATATCGACAGTAAATCACGCCAGAAGTATCCTTTAAAAAAATATTCAATGTACAGTTTTGACTTTCCTACGATTTTATTATATGTATAGATTATGCCGTGGTTATACTCTTGAAATTATTGAACGACAGATTTCTATAGACTAGAACACGGATCAGTAACTTAAGGCCTTCGAAGCACAAAATTGCTCCGAAATTAATCCTCACATGTAATGTTGACTCAATACTGATCGCGCGCATGGATGCACAAGGGGGCTCAAAGTGGATTTCCATACTATATCTATTGGCCGGTTGGCGTTGATAGATACTTGCCTTTCACGCCGCAGGTCGTGCTTCGATTCCCACCCAGTACACATATTAGTGTGCATAAACATGTCTGCCTGTGCTGAGCAGCTGAGAATTATCTATATACCTAAGTAAGTATTGACAAGACATCAGTTTTACAAGTATATCAGTTTCCATAGTACTAGCTCTGCTTTGTTTGAGATCAGATGGCCGTGTGTGAATAATGTCCCAGGATATGATAATAAAAAAACGAAAACAACCGCTTAATAAATTCTTATCGTTCTTATAGCTCTTTCTTTCTGCTTGGAACAAATTATTACCAAATCGGTTCGCAAAAAATAACTTATATTTGACTTGATAACTTCTTTTTTGTAGTCCGCTAAAAATATCATTTGTTTAGTTAATATATTTCCATGGAATAGATGCTTAACGAAATGAAATATATTTATATATTTATTTAATAAATATATTCATTTAATATCAAAGTTTTTCGATGCCTACATGACTGCTTTGTTCGTCTAAAGGAATAAACGATGTCTGGTTCATCCTTTGCTTTTAACGACACCTACACGTAACATCCAAATTCACTTCCATCCTATCTATAAAACAGAATATTTTAGATCTAAAGAGGTAAATTAAGCTATTATCACCAACACCATCCAAACAAAAAAAAAGAATACACTGACCAAAAAAATCCAAACTGTATTTATAACCAGAGTCTATTATTATAAATCAAAAGCAAGGATCGAAGTCACTATCTTTATTCACTTGACACGTACACACGGCCACATATCAAGCTATACATTTCCAATATAAGCTGACCTCTCATTGTATGGAAATCCTATATAACTCGAGATCAGCTTATACTGATATGTATAGCTATGGCCGTGTGTACTACCCAAACTTACTGTAAGTCTAATAAAAGACAAAGAATAATAATGTCTTCTTGGTCTATTTTCGAACAGGGCGGTCAGTCTCATTGTAGACTAGCCATCTACGGGGGCATACTATATTGCACAATCACAGTTACACCTTCTATTCCCTCACTCTCATTATTCGATAGGACAACTAGCTGACACAACCGTAAATAGTTCAGGCACACAAAAGGGTTAACGTGCTCTCCAAACGCCAATTTCCATACTCCGAGCTGATACTGAGAATTTCACACTTTCTTTTGCCTAGCTCGGGGTTTGAACTAGGGTTGTAACGGAGGCCTCTTAGCGGAGGCGGAGGCGGATGCGAAGGTGACGGATTTCACCTCCGCGGATGCGGAGGTTAACGGATGCGAAGGTGAAAGTGGATGTGAAAAAATAGTATTTTATGAGTAATATTAATTTTTTTATTAATCTTAATAAATGAAGAATGAGCTGAAAGTGGGGCAATTTCAATTTGACTTCATGGAGAAGGAGGGACTCTTTATGATGAACTCCTTTTTCAAGAAGGCGGATAACCGCGGATGGATCTGGGTGAGCCTCGAAGGTATAACAAAAAACGAGATAGACTTTATTTTGTCGACGATAAAACAGATGTTCAATGAGGTCTTTGTGATCAATAAGGTTAAAAGCGGGAGCGATCACAGGCGGGGCTCATTGAACCTTAATGTCAAGCTCCAGAGGTCCTGACTGATAAAGTCTATGCTCTAACCTTTACCCATCCACGTCGAAACCCCGGAACCCTTTCAGCTCAAACTGCAAAACCGAGTGGAGTCATACCACGACAGGTTCGTAAAAGCTGTCCATACGGCTGGGTCTTTAAGGCCCGCCGTACAAACAGAACCAAAAAGATCTCTGACTAAACCCTGCAGCTAAAGGAAGAAAGACGGAAAACGGTTTTGACATCCTCTGATGATGCCACCAGATACCGGCAGCTCAACAGAGAGACTTCAAAGTCTTTGACTCACGACACTCGCCCAATTAATACAAAATGTATTAAGAAACCATCGAGTGGAACAAAGGCTCTAAAATGTTACCAAGAGAACTGTCTGTTGGACAGAGCCAACTGACGAAGCTGATACTGAGGATGGCAGAATCGTCAAGTCTAGACCTGAGTTGCTGGGAGAGATCGAGAGGTTCTATGGACAGCTGTATACGAGAACTCAGTCACCTGTCGATAGTTGTGCCTCAGATCCCAGAGCACGACTAACCCGACACTTCACCGAAGACATCCCGGACGTCAGCATGTGCGAGATAAGAATCCCTCTCAAACAGCTTAAGAACAACAAGGCGCCTGGTGATGATGGAGTTACAGCAGAGCTTCTAGCTCTTCTACGGGCCCTTCAGAAGTTATTAAACTCCGTCATACTAGAAGGACAAACGCCACAAGTATGGCACAGAGGTGTGGCGGTACTCTGCTTCAAAAAAGGCAAAAAAAACCCTCTTGAAGAATTACAGACCCATCACAATGCTGAGCCATGTTTACAAGTTGTTTTCGAGAGTCATTACGAATCGTCTCGCACGCAGGTTGACGACTTCCAGCCTCCCAAACAAGCCGGATTCCATAAAGGCTTTAGTACCATAGACCACATAAATAAGACCGAAGAGTATAACCAGCCATTATGCTTGGTGTTTCTGGACTATGAAAAACCCTTTGATTCGATCAAAACCTGGGCCGTACTGAGGTCTCACAAAAAATGCCAAATCGACTACCGGTATATCGAGGTGTTAAAGTGTTTATATGAAAACGCCACTATGTCAGTGCGACTCCCGGACCAGAACTCGGAACCTATCCACTTGCAGCGAGGTGTGAGACAGGGAGATGTTATATCTTCGAAACTGTTCACCGCTGCATTGGAAGATGTACTGCTTTTGGGCTGGGAAGGCTTTGGCATCCTGTTAATGGCGAGTACATCACCCACCTTTGATTTTCCGACAATATAGTAGTCATGGCTGAGACCCTAGAATACCTCGGTACAGTTCTCAATGGCCTCAGGATAGTCTCTCAACAAGTGGGTCTGAAAATTAACATGGATAAGACGAAAATGATGTCGAACATCCATGGTGCACCCACTCTACTTAAGTTTGGAGACTGCACTCGAAGTTCTAAAGAACTATATTATTTACCTAGGACAGATCATCCAACTAGGTAGGTCCAACTTCGAAAAGGAGATCAATCATAGAATCCAACTCGGCTGGGCAGCGTTCGGCAAGCTACTTAATATCTTCTCTTCTCTTCTTTCCCAAATACCGCAGTGTCTCAAGTCGGAAGTCTTCAACCAGTGTGTGTTGGCAGTGATGACTAACGGAACAGAGACGTCATCGCTCACTATGGGTCTTATCAGGCGGCACAAAGTCACCGAAAGAGCAATGGAAAGGGCTATGCTTGGAGTTTCCCTGCGAGATCGAATCAGAAATGCTGAGGTCCGCAGGCGAACCAAAGTAACCGACTTAACCCGAAGAATTGCCAAGCTGAAGTGGCAGTGGGCTCGTAGAGCCGACGGCCGCTGGGGCAGAAATGTTCGCGAGTGGCGCACATGAGCCGGATGATCTTGTGCGGGTTGCTGGAAGTCGCTAGCGATACCGATAGCGTAAGACCGGCAATCGTGGATATCCTTGGGGGAGACTTTTGTTCAGCAGTGGGCGTCATTCGGCTGATATGATGATGATGATGACAAAGGCGGAATTGATGCCAAAGGCATTCTCTGCCAGTCGACCTTTGGGTGATGCAGAGATATATGATTATGCCGTAAATAAACCTCCGTTATAACTCCGCATAAAAACAGCGGAGGCGGAGGCGGAGGCGAAGGTACGATTTCATGCGGAACTTCCGCAGTAACGGAAGCGGAGGCGAAGATCCGTTACAACCCTAGTTTGAACCCAGGACCTCGTTACCTGCGTTTGCACACGTTACCGCGCCAACAAAGAATAATATAGGACGAAAGCAATTAACGAATTCATGATCATTTTAGACAGAAACGTTAGTTAAACAAAAGCAATAACTACTTCTGTTATAATATAACTTTTATGTGAACATTTGAACACCCGGGTTTGAAGATAACATTGTATTTCAATTAACTTTTACCTAACGTAATTATAATAATATGACTTCAGTTCAAGCTCAGGTTTTATCTGTTCACAGTTTTCACTACCTACACTATCAATTTCCTTCCTATCCGGAACGTTTGCGTGTTTTTATGTCTAGTATTTTAATGTTAGTTTATTAAATACCTTCTAATGCAATGTACTTACGTATGAGATTGGCGTTATCAGATCTTCACTAGATGACAGTGTTATGTTAAAATGTCCAACTTGAGAAGGCGGTCGGTTCTACTAATTTATTTGACACTAACTGTGCACAGCGGTTTCACCCGCGTTAAACTTTATACATTATAGCCTATGTTATTCGGATATATAAGCCGAACGGATTTATATGAATCTTTGTATTACAAAGATTCATTAAAAAATCAGTTCGGCAGTTCTTGCATGAAAGAGTAACAAACATCCATATCCTGTTTGGATGTATGTAGGTCTATACATACATACTCAAAAACTTTTGCATTTATATATTAGAAGGACATCTTCTATGATATAAAGCTTTTGATTGTGGAACGCGCTGCGTACAAGTGAAACGAGTACACGGTCAACACGAGTTCCAAAAGTTTATCAAGGATTGTGAACCTTGATTCACTTTTGGAACTCGTCTAATCAAGTCACTACAAAACTCACAACACAAAGGAATTCATGGAATAGTTTTTTTTTATAAACAGACCCACACTAGGTAAATAAAAATCTGTTTCGCGGGGGCTTTACAAACATTCAATTAATGAATACAAACATACCCAGACAAGCACAATAATTTTTGTGCTACACAAGTAGTTAAAATACAAGGTCACCGAGATAGTAGCTACTGCACCATGACTACTATTGCTATTATAACTTGTCCACAGCTGGAGATAGTCCTCCTTCAAAGGTTTCCGTAACGTTGTCATTTGGAGGGTTTTGCCGTAGTTACCGCGTTTGGCAGGCGACTTGGCGATCGCAGTTAGATGGTAACTAGTACAAAGGTAGCGCTGCTGCCCGACTACCTGGTGTATCCGTAAAGTCTACTTAGGGCCAGCGCAGACAGAGAGGAGCGCAGCGGAGAGCATTTTATTAAGGCACTAGAAAATCAACTTTAGAGCTATAGGAACAAAGTGCATATATGCTTGAACCTGACAAAATGCTCGCGCAGTCTCGCGCATTATAATGTTCAAGCATACATGCACTTTATTTAAATAATTTTAAAGTTGATTTTCGAGTGCCTTCATAAAATCCTCTCCTCTCGGTCTGCGCTGGCCCTAAGTAGACTTATACGACACCCATGAAGTGTAATCGTTGTAAAATTTATAGTATAGTATTCGGTGCCGTCGGACATATATATTTCATGTTATACTGTACGGTGTAGTTTCCATCATGTCAGCCAAAGTATGTCCACTGCTGGACAAAAGCCTCCCCAAAGAATGGGGGATATACATACACACGTGGGAGACGGGTTGGCGATCGCAGTTTGATGGTCATAGTTTACAAAAAAACGCTGCTGCCCGTTCTCTGGTAGGTATTCCCTTGGACGATTTCTACGCCCCCCGAGCGTTGGGATGGGGTGATGATATACTACGCCGTCGCCACACAGCAACTGTGTAGCTTTAGGAGCCTATTACAATGTATCTATACAACAACAACTGACCCTCTCAATGACTTTATTCTACAATCTCTACTTTGTTTATCTGGAAGAGAACACATTTTGTGATAAGCCCGCCCATTGTATACATTTTTACGTCATATATTATTATCTATTGATTATTATTCCTATTTTCGTATTGCTGTAAAATATGGAGTTTATCTATTATATGCTATAAAATAAATTCAATATGTCTGTTTGTCCTGAGTCTGGGTGTAATTATCTATATAAGTTTGTATTTACAAAAGAAAGGTAGTAGTATTATCTGGTTTCCATAGTACAAGTTTACTGAGTTTGGGATCAGATGGATGTAAATAATGTGCCAGCCAGGATATTATTTTATAATAATAATATAATAATATGCTGGGACATTATTTACACTCGGCCATCTGATCTCAAACTAAACAGGGTTTATACTAGTTTTCTTTTGTATAAATACTTACTTATATAGATAACTACACCCAGACTCAGGACAAACAGACATGTTCATGCACACAAATATCTGTCCTAGGTGGGAATAGAACCCACAGCCTCCGGCGTGAAAAGCAAGCATTTGCCAACCATGCCAACAGGCCCGTCAATTCGAGGGCTAAATACAAAACGAGAGATACTACTTCACTCAGGTAGGTACTATTTGTACATATTAGGTCTTTACCTATGAAATTGCCGTTCTGCAGTACTGGCCATTTCAAATCAAAATAATTTTTGTTTGGCTAAGAATTCTAATTTCAAATTAATTTTATTTTAAAAACATGGATTCTTTTTTCCAAAAGTAGTCATTTCTTTATTGATTAGTGTTACATTTTCATCGCATTTCAATCTTTTTCGTCATCATGGATACGTTAAAAATTCGAGTAATTATGGAGTATGAGTACCGTCGTGGCAGCAACGCGGCACAAGCGGCACGCAACATCAACGACGTTTACGGAGCTAACACTACAAACCAACGCACCACCTGTTATTGGTTTGCTCGCTTCCGTTCTGGAAATTTCGACCTGAAAAATGAACCTCGCGGTCGTCCGAAGACTTTGGTCGACAATGACGAATTAAAGGCGGTTGTGGAAGCTGATGATACACAATCTACGGCTGAATTAGCAGCAGCTTTCGACGTTAGCGTCAAAACAATATTGGTCCATTTGCGTCAAATTGGCAAGGTAAAAAAGCTTGACAAATGGGTGCCCCACGAACTCAATGATCGCCAGCGCGAAGTACGCGTCGAGACGTGCCTTGCACTGCTCAACAGACACACAAATGAAGGAATTTTGAACCGCATTGTTACCTGCGATGAAAAATGGATTCTGTTTGATAACCGCAAGCGCTCAGCAAGTTGGTTGGATCCTGGTTCAGCACCTAAACAATGCCCTAAACGAAAACTTACCCCTAGAAAAGTGATGGTCACTGTTTGGTGGTCTAGCGCCGGTGTGATTCATCACAGCTTCTTACCAAACGGGGTGAGCATTACTGCAGATGTGTACTGTGAAGAACTGAGCACAATGATGGAGAAGCTGGCGCATCTCCAACCAGCATTGGTCAATCGCTCGTCTCCGCTGCTCCTGCACGACAACGCGCGACCTCATACTGCACAGCAGACGGTCTCCAAGTTGCAAGAACTGGGGTTGGAAGCTCTCCGTCATCCGCCCTACTCACCAGACCTTGCGCCTACAGACTACTACTTTTTCCA
The DNA here is from genome assembly GCA_951640165.1 of Pseudoips prasinana. Lineage (NCBI taxonomy): Eukaryota > Metazoa > Arthropoda > Insecta > Lepidoptera > Nolidae > Pseudoips > Pseudoips prasinana. The sequence continues at coordinate 17,982,355 of OX621239.1, forward strand.
GAATTTGGATAACTTCTTGGCGGGAAAAAAATTCAATACCCGAGAGGCAGTACAAAATGCCTTTGAAGAATTTGTTGCCTCCCGTCCAGCTGATTTCTTTAAGAAGGGCATCAATAAACTGCCACTGCGATGGCAAAGATGCATTGATTGCATGGGTGATTACTTCGATTAATACAAATAAAAAAATTCATGAAAAAAATTCGTTTAAATTTTTTCATACAAAACGGCAATTTCATAGGTAAAGACCTATTATTAATACGCTTATATCTGACCTATTTCAGTAAGTCATTACAGAGAGGTTCAGTACGGCAGGAATTATTGATGAGGCCCTGAGTTTGCTTTGAAACTATACAGGCCGTTGTTGAGTTTTGCTCAATTATTCCAGAAACTGTTCGGAGTTGTGCAAAAGATTTGGCGGCGAGTTCCATTCGCTATGTTGAGAAATCATAGACTTAACTTACTGGCCTTTACCATGTAACTGTTCTACCTATAATTAGTGTGAACTACAGGTATATAGAGGATTATATACCTGTAGTTCACACTAATTATAGGCAGAACTACTGCTGTACTGCTCCGGCTTCTGCTGTGTGGAGACAGCGACAAATATCAGAATATCATCACCCCATCTCATCCCGTGGGGGCGTAGAGGTCGACCAGAGGACGGGCAGCAGCTTCCTTCTGAGTACTGTAATAACTCGTAGCAGCAAGGGGTACTCTATAATGGGATCTAGGGAGAGACCTTCATAATGATAACACACGTATTGATCACCAATCACTTATTTTATTGAATAATAATAAAGTTTTTACAATGTTTTCTTTAGCACTTCATTTTGGTAACTGTTGACAAACATCACTCAAACATAAAATTATACTTTTTATTTAATTCGAATTCTGTTCTAACTTTAAAAGCTATGTCCAGCTATTTTAATAAAATGACCAGAGTTAGCTATCTTCTCAAAAGAGGTTTTGTTCTGTAGGAGGGTAGGTAATATCATTACAGTACTATGACCATCTTACTGCGATCGCCAACCCGCCTGCCAAGCGTGGCGATTATGAATAGAATAGAATAATTTTATTTTGCTCATAAAACATGGTACATAATAATAGATGTTGATGTAACATATGATGTTCCACATGTTTGGTCACAAGATATGTCTTAAAAACAAAAAAATCTTAAATGTAAGTTAAAATGTCACTATATACACAATTAATACAATAAATTACAATGAAAAAAATGTCGGTTACAGATATGATATATTATTTATTATATTGGAAAAATTCATTTATGCTATAAAAACATTTATCAAAGAGCCACTGTGTCAATACTTAGTACTTTAAATTTATTTAATGCTATATCTCTGAACGAATAAACTATTATTATTATTCGTAGCTGTTAGATTAGTTCGTGGGCGAAACAGTTTATTCATATTTAACGTTCTATGATTATAATAGTGTGTAGCTTGCTGAAAAATATGTGTATGGCATATCCCCAAGATGATTCTTGAGGGAGGCTTATCAAGCAGTGGACTTATTTAGCTGTAATGATCAGAACGGTTACATAGTAAAAACCAGTAAGTTAAGTCCTAACACACGTGTTGCATGTTCTTCAAAATCGTGTGTTAGTACTTAACTTATTTTATAACAATACTTTAAATGAGGCATTCATAGCCTGTTGCATTCAACGGCCCGTAAGTTATCGTCGAGGTAAAGCACCTAGGCACGCGGTCAGTGCATAGATAGGTGACCATAAAAGTGTTTTAATTACTGGACGCCTCCGGGCCTCGGAGGTGACGTTAAGCTGTCGGTCCCGATTTTAGTCATTTTACAACAGTCGATAAGGATAAGTCTGTAGCACACTGGGCCACAAGAACAACTCTGTCACAAGGGAAAACACTGTCCATACGGCAATAATGCCCATTCCTTTTCTATGGAATATAAGCTAAGTTAAATTTACTTTTTTCCTATGAGCTGTCTTCTTGTCTACCTACTTTTAGTTTCTTATTCTAAACCAGTGTGTACAGACGTCAGCACATCCAGCTACTCCAATCTGTCAAATTTCTTTTATAGATTTTCAACTTTATCACATAAGGATAAGGTTCACTTTCAATTGGGGAAATCTGACAGATTGGAGTAGCTTGATGTGCTGATCTGTACATCTGTAAAAATGTATAATTGGCCTTCATCTTATATAGTCTAGGTTTGCCTGCGTTGGTCTAGCGGTAGCGTGTTCAACCGCAGAAAATGAGGTCCTGGGTTCAAATCCCGGGTCGGGCCAAAAAGTGATATTAGGATTTTTCTGTAAGAAGAAATTTCTCAGTATCAGCCGGAAGTCTGGAAGTTGGCGGTATTACACCCCCGTGCCTCGGAGAGCACGTAAAGCCGTCGGTCCTGTACCTGACTTCTTTCCAGTCGTGTTGTTAGTCGTCCCATCGCATCATGAGAGTGATGGAATAGGAAGTGCCCCTGTGTTTGCGCACACACTTGTGCACTGTAATATGGCCTCCAATTGGCTAATCTCCATTGAGAATGGCCGCCGTGGCCGAAATTCGGCCGGGAAGACATCATCATGTTTTACTTATATAGAATATAAGTAAAACATAGACTATATAGATATATAGACTGTACATTTTTTAAGCAATAAATTAAAATAAATCTGGGCTTACACCACCAGCGATTAAAGTGGTATTGTTTTAATATTACAATTAATTTCGTTTAAATACCTATATCAACAAAACTATGGATAAACTTTACTGTTTCAAACGTGAAGCGAGCTTTAATTAAACCATGACCCTATGTGTAATCGTGTATCGGATTATCGGATGCATATTCTGCAATGCATTTACTCTATCGCAGTTACCGAAAAATTGTCTATCAAGGTAAATTCAACTTAATTGAGTTTAAATACAGTAGCATTTTCCATGACAAATATCACTCTATTACGGCCTTTTAGCCTGTGTACGGCAGCATTTACCTACAGTAAATTTCTGGCTAGCTGATTATGGAAGCGGCTTTTTAGGATATTATTATTTCGTCATAAATCATTGACAGTAAAAGTAGGGAAGGGCAACCATGTTACGTTGTAACAAGGCAATTGTCATATGTGGCTTTTTGGCAGCTCACGGAGTATATAGGTACTTAAATTTAAATTTCCCTGGATCGCGGGTATTTTTTTCTATTCAAACGCTTACAATAATAGCTAACATGCCTCCGATTATCCGACCTCTGGTAATGAGAGTAAGGCCCCAAATTTATTCCTTAGAGAATTACTATTAGAATACAAAATTAGGAAATTTAAGAATATTTCACTTGCTCTTTACTTGGTACCGCTTGGTGGTACATTTGTCAAATCTTTGAATGAACAAGTCCTACTTTGCGTATAGTAAAAGAACCCACTGTCTGCATTCTACACAATCACAGCTGCATTCTACAGTTCACAATGAAATTGCGACTGTCACATTAGTTTAATACTATTTTCTACTTATTACGTCTGAAATCTTTTTAAAGATATCTAGACAACAAGGCTGCAATTTTCAAATAGCTTAAAATTTTGATAAGAATTATTATATCTACTTGTAGCCACTTAACCAGTAACACCGGAAGTGGGTATCAATGCTAACCCTTTGGAAACCTTATCAGTCGTCCACTTTTTTGTTTTAGTATTTTATTGCACCCATATTTTGCATCATTCATGTAATATTAATTAGAATTATAAAATGTAAGTCACGCAGAAATGTAAGTCACGCAGTAATCCCAGGGTACGTGTCTCCATCATCTGTGGCATGGCACAAAAAGGGGCAACGGAGCAGCATACCCGCGTTCCCGGGGCTCTTCTCATCAGACGCCAAGAGAAGTCCGCAGCAGGTTAGGTTTAGTTGGTTCGAGTCCGACTGACCTACCCGCATTCCCACTGTCTTATCAAAAACAAGTCCCACGGTAATAAACGCCGATAATATTATGAGAACTCGCCCAAGTTTATGTACTCTGTAAGCTGAAGTTCTGTGTATGTGTTAGGGCTGAAGTCATAAATTGCAACATTGTTATAATTGACTGGCGGTAATTTATAATGAGAGCAATGATTGGTTAGCTCGAATAATCTCTAGTATTTTAATATTCTATAAATTCATCACTGGCACAAAGAACGAAAATATTGTATACCATGCTTTAAATGTATCTGTGGAGGCAGGACGGCTTGAAGGCTCTTCACCACAACTCATCCTCTTATAATTTCATGGGTAGGTGAGGGCGGAACAGAAATAAATTACTTCAAATCACAATCAACGTAATTCACAAGAATCACGATTTAATTAGATGTTTAGTGATTACTACAATGTAAAATCAATCAAATGAAATCTTAAAATATCGTGATGGCGAAGATTCTCAGCGATTCGTCACAAGCGTGGTGCGCGGGCGCCGTCTCGTTCAAAAGTGACTTCAAGATGGCCGCCCACACCACCATCGACAATGACGCTTCGCTAGGTTGACGTTGACAGTCGTGTCAACCTGACGTTTTGACGTAAACGCCGTCACGGCCGGACTGACATACGACCGTCCACGGGCGATTTATCTGAAACAAACTAAGATAACTGCATAGTCCGTTCGCTCATCCTGACTTAATAATTTTCATCAGTATACAAACACCAAAAACATTTAATAACTTGGACTAACCAGGCAAGTGTACCGCTTAGTCAACCGTGAGGTGTGACTCGGACTACACTTCAGTAAAACCAGTCGAGAAACGCATTAGATATCATAACTGGCTAGAATTTAGCCCAGACAGCACATTTTCGTTCTTATGAACATCTAGACAAGCCAATCCTAACAAGGATGTGACCCGGACGACACAATTCGTCTTACACTTAGCAGGCAAGCAGCCAGAACAAGTCAGTCCTCCCGAGGGAACCGACTCGGACGACACAATTCGTCTCGGAAATAGCAAGCGATCATCCATGACAAGTCAGCCCTCTCGAGGCAACTGACTTGGACGACACAATTCGTCTCGGATATAGCAAGCGATCATCCATGACAAGTCAGCCCTCTCAAGGCAACTGACTTGGACGACACAATTCGTCTCGGATTATAACAAGCGATCATCCATGACAAGTCAGCCCTCTCGAGGCAACTGACTCGGACGACACAATTCGTCTCGGATATAACAAGCGATCATCCAGGACAAGTCTACCCTCTCGAGGGACTCGACTTGGACGACAAATTTCGTCAGATGACGCTAAATAAATCAATGTAACAAGTCAACCAGAAATGACTCGGACGACGCATTTCGTCTATCGTGTATGACGAGTGAGGTGTGCCCTCTAACTACTCATCTGGAATGGTCAGGAACTCAGGACAACGCTTCTTCGCCCAGGATCAACCATTGTAACAATTTATCATAATAATATGAAGGTTACAATAATGTAACGATAGTTTGTAGTATTGTCCTGTTAAATGTGCACTTCAAGTTCATGTATCAGGTTCTGAGTATACGCTCGGGGTATCTGAGTTTGCAGTGACAGTGTTTAAGTCAGCCGATCCAGTGTCTGAGCATACGACCAAGGTGTCGTGATGGTCTAATAACTGGTTATTATTATATGAGCACGAAGTATTTTCTACATGATCAGACGCCGTCTCGGCCTCTACTTCATTTAAAACGTTAGACGCGATTTTTTTTTATATATGGGCAGCGACAACACTTAAATGTTAAATTTTTACGGAATTAATAATTTTTGACTTGACTTGAACGAGCAAGTGGGTCACCTGACGGTAAGTGAGCACCGCCGTCCATGTACACTCGCAACACCAGAGGCGTCGCGGGTGCGTTGCCGGCCTTTAAGAGTCAGCAAACAAGTGTTGCTGACCCTTCCCCCGACCCCGATGAGCTCTGACGACCTTGATCTGCGATGATTCTACTACTAGCGGTAAACTACTTTTTGGAGTGCACGCGTTGCATTTAACAGACGTGGTATGTGCGAGTAAAACGTATTTCGTAAACCGTCAGTTATAATTCTACTTCCGGTCGCTCTTCCCGCTAAGCATTCTCGATAAGTCAATATGAACTACGGATTCAACGGCCGGGATGATCAAACATTTAATTCCAAACAAATAATCTTAGCTGTAGTCGCAAACATTTAACAAAGTATAAACAATCAGTCAAATCACACCTTCACTCACATTCCCACACAAATTTCCACTAAGTGAAAAACACTTAAATAATTTCCGTGAGCTATAATTTGGTATGTAATACTCAACATCTCAACACACAAGCCTCCATCGTCATCGCGTGGGCTACCTCCATCCGGTACCCATTCAGCGATCGCTGACACCTCGGCTGCCAAACGCACTGAGACGGGAAATGAAGCCCGATGTTCCACCTAAGCCTACGAATACCATGGAGGTACCAGCGGTCTGAGCGACCTTCATACCACATAATGACACATTAACACGAACGTCAATCCCCTTTGTCATTACTTGTAAGTCTAAGTCTACGTCGTAAGGGTTCACGTCGGGACGTCAGGCAAATCAAATATTTCAATGTGTACTGTTCGTTCAAGCCTGAAGCCATGTCAAAAATTAAGAAATATCGCGCACCATGTAATCGATCAATCTGGTCAGCCATGAGGGGTAGCGGAAACCTATCGGACACTATATTATCTTCAAGCATACGGTAGTCCACACACATTCTATCGCTTCAGTGCCTTTCCTTTACCAGAAGGTAAGGAGAGGAGAATAGTGACAAACTAGCTCGAATAAAATTTCATGCAATTAGTTTACTTTATTTATCACACCACACTAAACTAGCACAGTTTGGACTTAATCTATTAGGACATCGGAACGTCGTCATAGGGGTATTATTAGCAAAGTAGTAGGTACTCCGGTGGTAAACGGACTATCAAATAATTTCAAGAGCACTACGAACTACATAATTATTGTGAGAAACCAAATCAATATTGAATTCAGTCGCGTCACAAAGGTTTACTATTTTAGACAGATAAAATGTCAGTTTATTACAGGTCATATTTGCCCACCTCGTTGGTCCAGCGTTAGCCGTTAATGAGGTGCTGGGTTCGAACACGGTTCGGGCCAAAAAAAAACGATTTTGGGACTTATCCATAAAAAGAAACCTCCCAGTATCAGCCCGAAGTCCGGGAGCTGGCAGCATTACACCCCCGTGCCTCGGAGAGCTCGCAAATCCGTAAGTCCCGAGCCCGACCTCTCATCGGTCGCGCCGTCAGTCGACTCATCGGATCACGAGAGTCATGGAACAAAAAGCGCCCCCATTCCCGCGCGGACACCCGTGCACCATAATACGTCCTACTAAATTGGCCAATCTCCACTAAGACTGGCCGCCGTGGCCGGCACGTGTGGCCGATTTTTTAAGTCTCGCGTTAAATCATGATATCATAACGTAAATGACGATTGGGTTGTCCATGAAAGACAACGAAATATTATCGATCTCCATCTGTGTTGAAATTTGTAAGCTACAAGAATAGTTAACAACATTATAAGACAGTTTTGCTCGAAATTTATAAGCCGTCTGTAGCTCATGAGTCATGAGTGAGCAATCAGCTCTAGAAACGTATAAACATGGAACTACTCACCAAAATGTCTTCTCTGGTGTGTTAACGACGTAGACGTTAACGGGCATCTCTTGTGATCACGTTGTTCATTGCCACGGTTGCACTTCGAAGCTAAATCGCCACAGCGTAAACAGCAGCGATGTCTGGTTTCTGGTCGCAGAAGACGTCATCGCTGCCGGCGTTGTTGACCTTCTCTTTTTCGGACGACACTCACATGCACCATGTCCTAGCTTGCCGCACTGAAAACACTTTAAAAGCACTTTAAAAAAACAATTTAAAAACACTATAAAACCACATTAAGAACGATACAGTTTCGGATCGTTTTGCGTCTACACAATTATATTCAGCTACTTGAGGCGCATTCCTTTTCATAAAAGTAGACGGTTTCAATTCTCGCTGCAGCTTCTTTCTCGTAATAATCTCCGTATTGAAGGCTAATCGTTGTAGGTGGTTGTGGAATTTTGACGAATGTGACAGTGCAGTGGACAGCAATGTAGTCTTCGCTCATATTTGGCCATTTTGAGGTTTATGTATGGTCACGCGCAGATATTCGTTTTCCTTGCGTTTGCTATTTTGCAGGTTAATGAGGTCAGTCACGGGTGTTTCAACACTATCATTCCGTGGAGTAAATAACTCGAATCTGCAACCACCGCATCTCAAGGAACGATATTTGTGATAGCCACTGCGACGCCGTGCTTTTCAGCGCACCATAGCTATTATAAATGATTTTCACCGAAACAAAGATCAACAGTATGCCAAGCACGTGCGTTTGTGTTAGTTTGGGGTCGAAATTGGGTAGCTTCATATTGTGGGCGCTCACTTGATTTTTAATCGCTTCCATCAGACTCAACATCCGGCTATTTTCTAGCTCAAACATTTTTCTAAAAAATTCTTCACCATGTGGCTTATCTTCGGTTCTTGATCCCACGCCTGATGTGGAGGCAGGACGGCTTGAAGGCTCTTCACCACAACTCATCCTCTTATAATTTCATGGGTAGGTGAGGGCGGAACAGAAATAAATTACTTCAAATCACAATCAACGTAATTCACAAGAATCACGATTTAATTAGATGTTTAGTGATTACTACAATGTAAAATCAATCAAATGAAATCTTAAAATATCGTGATGGCGAAGATTCTCAGCGATTCGTCACAAGCGTGGTGCGCGGGCGCCGTCTCGTTCAAAAGTGACTTCAAGATGGCCGCCCACACCACCATCGACAATGACGCTTCGCTAGGTTGACATTGACAGTCGTGTCAACCTGACGTTTTGACGTAAACGCCGTCATATCTTTAAATACCTATATTTATTTACCTAGTGGTTAATAAATAACACACAAATAAATTTCATAGATTAGGTAATTTAAAATTCTTAAGAATCTCACACTACTTATTTTACATTTTCAATTTCTGAATCTCCGTGCTTCGGAGGGCACGTTGATTAGTCGGTCCCGGTTGTAGTCATTAGACAACAGACATTAAGCCATGTGAGCGGCCTAATGGGCAGCTTGAACAACTCTGACACTAGGGTAACCACTACCTATACGATAAGCAAGTAATAAGCTGCTATAATAGAATAATTTTACCGTGCCATTTTCCCAGTACCTTCAATACCGATAAAAAAAGAATGTAAAAAAAGCGACTGGTTACTAATAATAACTCCGAGTAATTCACTTTGACTGCAACATATACAGCAAACCGTCACAATATTAACAAATCGCATTTCAAAGCATGTGCCACGAATTCAATACACAACTCTTCGGTTAAAATACAATACCGACTGCCAATTGTGTTTCCACGCACAACTGGAAATGGAAACCAAATTTGATTCAATCAGTCATTCATCAATTTGGAATGTGAATTTTTAACTGGAAGCTACGAAAATTGAACGAAGTATTTTTGATTGTTTTTGGCAAGTTTTATTTATGTGCAGTTCACGAATCTCAAGGATTTCTGCTTCGTTATCATGCAATTAGGTAACAAACTAGGTAATTCGCGCCTGTGGGCACTTGGGCCTATGGGGTTTGAACCTCGGTTCGGGTTAGAGAGATATTTCGTGCAAATATCTGTCTATACCATAAGTTGGCATACAGAAGCTGCTTACTACCAATTCGTTTGTACAAGTCTTCTCGTCTAAAATACCACATTGTTGCAATTTGAAACTCTTTGACCAGTGCGTGTTCCCATTGATGACATATGAAACAGAGACGTGGTCGCTCACTATTCTCATACGAAGGCTCAAGGTCACCCAAAGAGCGAAGGCGAGGGCAATGTTCGGAGTTTTTCTGCTAGATCGAATCAGAAATGTCGAAATATGCAGGCGAACTAAAGAAACTGAAATAGCCCGAAGAATTGCAAAGCTGAAGTGGCAGTTGGCGTCATAGAGTTAACGTCCGTTGAGGCAGAAATGTTCCGAAAAGTTCTTGAGTGGCAACCACGAAGCAGAAGACACAGCGTGGGCAGGCCACCTATAAGATGTACGATGATCTTGTCAGGGTCGCTGTAATCGGCGCTCATTCTCGCCCGTGCATCTGTTAACGACAGACGTGTTAATTATAATATAAAAATCACATATACCAATTTTAAACCTTATTCAGATATTAATAAGCTCAAAATTGATGATATATTAGAATATGATAGGCCTATAATTCGTGGCATTTTTTGAACAACCTGCCTTGAAAATGGGTATTAAGTAAGATAATACCCATTTTCAAGGCAGGTTGTTCAAAAAATGCCACGAATTATAGGCCTATCTCAATACTGCCAGCTTTAAGTAAAATATTTGAAAAGCTGATGCTCAGCCAAATGTTGTCGCACTTTAACGTGAATGAGATATTGCATAACAAGCAGTTCGGGTTTACAAGGGGCCGCTCTACTCAGGATGCAGGTTGCACATTAATTAGGTCAATATTGGAGGCTTGGGAGGGATCACAGGATGCGCTGGGAGTTTTCTGTGATCTCTCTAAGGCTTTCGATTGCGTTGATCATCGTACGCTCGTTGTTAAACTGAAGTACTATGGAATATCTGGCACATCTCTTGATCTTGTGATGTCCTATTTATCGGGGCGACAACAGATGGTTTCGATAGGCGGTGTCACTTCGGCACGTCATCCTGTGAAAATGGGGGTGCCCCAGAGGTCTATATTGGGCCCATTTTTATTTCTAGTTTATATAAATGATCTCCCTTATCTGGTAGAGAAAGTATCAGAGATAGTTTTGTTCGCTGATGATACGTCGCTCATATTTAAAGTAAATAGAAAGGATAAAGATCTTATTGAGCATAATAAAACACTCGACTTTATATCAGAATGGTTTTCGGCAAATAATCTCTTGTTAAATGCAGGGAAAACTAAATGTATCAGGTTCTCATTGCCGAATGTGACTCAAATTGTACCAACAGTTGCACTTAATGCGAAAATATTAGATTTAGTCCCATCGACCGTATTTTTAGGATTGACACTTGATTCAAAATTGCAATGGGGTCCTCAGATTGAAAAGTTAGCAGGTTACAGTTAAGTTCGGCTTCCTATGCTGTCTGGAAAATAAGGCAATTGTCAGATGAACAAACTGCTAGATTAGTGTATTTCGCGTACTTTCATAGCATTATGTCGTATGGCATTCTGCTGTGGGGTTCGGTGGCTGACATAGGTACTATTTTTGTATTGCAGAAAAGAGCAGTCAGAGCCATTTATGGTTTAGGCAGTCGCGATTCTTTGCGAAATTTGTTTAAAGAAATAAATATACTTACTGTGCCATCGGAATATATATATCAGAATATAATGTGTGTTAGAAAAAATATTCATAATTATAAAAAGAAAAGTGAACTGCATAATATAAATACTAGGAATAAAAACAAACTAGCCATGCCAGGCTTTAGAGTAAGCAAAACTAATAAATCATTTTTAGGAAATTGTATTAGGTTTTATAACAAGCTTCCTACTCAAATTACTGACTGCCTGACACAAGTTTTAAAACACATATTAAACGTGTACTTATGGCTAGGGGTTATTACACCACTAAAGAGTACATCGATGACAAAGACGTCTGGCTCTCACTGCCTACCTGCACATTGCTCGCTGGAGATGTTGTAGCCATATAGACATGACTGATCTGCTGTGTTACGTGAACTATCTGTAAATGATTGCTATCATATACTTAATTTAAAATTATTGACTCTGTCTCAAAATGAATAATGTTATTGTTTCGAAGTTTTTCTTTTGTATACCTAAATATAATCTAAAATAATAAGCATTCAGACAACCGATCGAGCATATATTGTGTTTGCCTACTAAATAATTACTCTAATTGGGCCAAATCTCGTGTTCATGCCCGGTTGAGTATGTTTCGCCGGACCATCTCAACTGGGTCGTGTTGAAACCGGTAGTAGATGAACCCACTGAGTTTGTTTCGCTGGGTCTTCTCAGTTGGGGCGCATTGGATCCAGTGGTAGCATTAAAGCGCGACCGTCGTTATTAACACAAGGTCCGTCATAATAATAATACCTTTAATATAGACAGAACCATTGACAATATGTAGTAAAAATATTAGACTTAAACTAGATAATTAAACATAATCTCTTGACAATAACTTGATACGAGCTAGCTAAATATCATTTCTGTAATAAAATAAATTTTATAAATGTTTTCATATAAGATGTACCTAAATATCTATGTTACTAGAAATAATATCTAATGTATACAACTATATTACTACAAACATGTTCTGACTATTTACAAGCGCTTTTTTAAAGTCTACGTGAATAAAAACCTTTTTTATTTTATTTATTTTATTTAATTCCCAGAAAGTGTGTAGTTTACATTCGTCTTCCTTAACCCGAGTCATTTGAGTGCCTTGCAGTGTAGTACAAGCAAAGTTATTAGATAAAATGCATAGTGCAAAAAGATTCGGACAGCCAGTAAAGTTTTCGTCGAATCCTGATCTATCTAGTAAATCGCAAGACCAAGAAGATAGTAGTCGTAACATCAACGTACGAAAACGTAAAACTCCTGATCCCGACTATTTTACACATATAAAAGAAGACCTGATGAAATCCTTCAAGCAAATGATGAATATCGAAATAAGTGAGATAAAGGAGCAAAACAGCCAGATACTTGAGTCTAATTCTAAAATCATAGCATTATTAGTGGCCAATGATGCAAATTACAAGGAAATAAAAGAAAAAGTACAAACACTTGAAACAAAATACAATGTAGAAACAGCACGTGTTACTGAATTGGAATCTCAGATAAATGAGTTGCAGAAACAATCACTAAAGAACAAAATTGAAATTAGAAATATATCGCGAGATGACAATGAAAATGTGCATGAGATTGTCAAGAACATATACAATACCTTAAATATTTCGTTCGATAACACAGCGGCAAATATATACAGAAAAGGCAAAAATAATGGTCCGATTGTTGTGGAATATCAAGATACCGAAAAAAAGGACACCATTATAAAAGCTGCTAAAAAATATAATTTGGAAAACAAGGATAAGCCCCTAAATTCTACAGTTCTAGGGATTGATGAAAAAGCGTCAAGAGTCTATATATCCGAAGCTCTGACACCTATGGCGAAAAAAATTCTGGCAGCGGCTCGAGAACTTGTGAAGAATGGAACCCACAAATACTGCTGGGTTTCACATGGAAATATTCTAATACGCAAAGAAACTGGTCAATCGGCCATAGTCATCAGAACCCTAAACCAAATCAAAGATATAGTCAACAAATGACTATCTGCTTTTATACGTCCTACGAATTTGAGGTATCTTACAGTTTTAATGCGTTCCTTACTTGTATGCACACTCTTACATACTTTTGTCAAAGGTTTTTTTAATAGTTTTTATTTAGGTAATGAATCTACAGTCAATATTCACAAGAAAACTTTATATATATGTTACTATAATAATGTCTATCCTATATATTTATATCGTGTATACATATATTTTATTATATCATTATATTACTATAATTATTTCATGTCCGTTGATAACAAACAAGAACCTATCGTTAACTATTTAATTCATGGTCTTGAAAATATCAGAAACTTTTACACCCAACTAATATTTAGCATCAGTACTTCGTTGCTTAACAATGATTAATAGACTAGACGATGTAGTCGCCGATGTTGACCATATTATCAACGTTGGTGACTCCTTTTTAGTTGGGGAACCAGAAGCGTTTTTGCAACATAATCTTAGTACGAACATATCTTTTAAAATAATTGTTCAAAACATACGTAGTATTCACAGAAATTTAGAAGATTTTAAAATTTTTATTACAAGAAGTAATTTAGATTATGACATGATCATTCTGACAGAATGTTGGTTACAAAATTCAGATTTAATTCCTGCTATAGATGGATATGACGCGTACTTTACCAAGAAACATATTAACCAGAACAGTGGTGTAGTTGTATATATCAAAAATCATTTGGGAAATGTCATAGTATATGAACCTAACATGGTTGACTCTGATTGCTTAGTGGTTGAAGTAGACAAAAACATTGCAATTATTTGCATGTATAGGTCCCCGTATTTTCTTTCGTTAACCAACTTCCTTACCTCTTTGGACGATCTCCTGATCCAACTAAAGCCAATACAAAATGTCTACTTGACTGGTGATATCAATATTGACATAAGTAGCCACAACAGTGACCCAAAATCTGACGAGTACTTAGATCTACTTGCAACACATTGTCTTTTTCCTAGTCATTTGTTTGCTACTCGTCTCAATAAATGTATTGATCACTGTTTTGTCAAGTCCAAGAATAAAATATTAACTGTGATCTGTGAGTCATCAGTAACTGATCACAGATGTATTTATTTTAATATACCTACGACGCACCAACCAACTATGACCAGTAAACATAAAAAAACGATTAACAAACTTAATCATGATATAGCCTTCAAGCTTTTAATGGACACTGATTTTTCATGTATCACGACAATAGCAGATCCCAATAAAGCGACGGAACTATTTATTGAAATTTTAATGGGAATCATTAAAAAGAGCACACATGTTACTGCAATACCAAATAGAAAACAAACTCGTCAACCATGGATTACTCCCGGCTTATTACGTTGCATGAGATTCAGGGATATACTACACAAAAGACACTTAAAATCGCCAAATGATAAAGACCTAGAAACTACTTATAAACGTTATCGAACTCACTGTAACAATATTCTACATAAATTGAAAAATGAAAATGACAAACGTGACTTATATGCTAGCAAATATGATATAAAAAATACATGGGATGTCATAAAACGTGTGTGTATTTTGAAAGTGTCTGACTCATCAAAAATACCGTTCTAGTTATTAAATATAAAGCCAACACCTGAGGAATCAGTTGAGTACGCTAATAGTTATTTTGTCAATGTGGGTGCTAAGCTATCTTACAACATTCTACAAAAGTTAAATGTAACACAAGATGATATTGTTAAAGATTTTAAATATGATCATTCCCCTCTTAATTCATTCATGCTGCTGGAAACTGATGAATTAGAGGTGTACAAGGTAGTTATGTCTCTCAAAAACACTAATTCCACAGGTTGGGATGGTATCTCATCATCGTTTATAAAAAGATTTATAGATGTCCTTATTATTCCTCTTACTTACATATTTAATTTATGCTTATCATCCTGTAAGTTTCCAAACGTATTTAAGGAATTCATTATAATACCTGTGTTTAAAGCTGGAGAAAAAGACTGCATCACTAACTTTCGCCCAATAGCACTTTTACCTACGTTAGCAAAAATTTTAGAAAAAATTATAAATTACCGACTAATAAATTACCTAGAAAAAACCAATATTCTGTCTAAAAAACAATATGGTTTCAGAAAAAATAAATCCACTTTGGATGCAGTGGAAGATTTGGTATCGAATGTAGCAGGTAATCTTGATACTAAAAATAAATGTATTGGTGTATTTTTAGATATAGCCAAGGCTTTCGATACCGTCTCAATTTCCTTACTTATCCGAAAATTAGAGTCTATAGGCATTAGAGGATTACCACTGGACCTTTTTAAAGATTATCTGAGTAACAGAACACAAACATTAAAAATTGGAGATACTGTTAGTTCTAAACTTAAAATAGATTTCGGTGTCCCCCAAGGGTCAGTGCTCGGACCTACTCTCTTTTTGATTTATGTTAATAATCTTTGCAATATTAAAATTCCCGATTCGAATATAATTACATTCGCTGACGACACAGTCATTTTATTTCAAGGTTCAACATGGGCAAAAGTTAAAAAATCCGCTGAGGAGGGGCTTCGCAAAGTGGTTAACTGGCTTGATAATAATTTGCTGACCTTAAATATTAATAAAACCAAATATATTACTTTTAGTATAAAAAGCAACCTACAACCGCCTTCAGATTTTATATTAAAAGCTCATTCATTTAACTGTTCTATTACTACCGGTGAATGTAGTTGTTACACTTTGTCTACAACTGATAACACAAGATATCTTGGTATTGAAATAGATAAATACTTGAATTGGAAACCACATATAGCTAATCTGAAATCTAGAATACGTAAGCTTATACCTATTTTTAAGAAAATTAGAAGCCTTAGAGATAATGAAACTAGTAGAACTGTTTACATAACTCTATGCCAATCAATAACTGCGTATGGTATTGCTGCTTGGGGTGGTGCAAAAAAAACTATTCTAATAAATGTAGAAAGAGCTCAGCGGAGTATTCTAAAAGTTCTAAAACCATATAAATATCCAACAACAAAATTATATAAAGAGTCTGGAGTTCTGAATGTTCGCCAACTATTCATTAAAACCATTATTCTCAGACAACACTCTCGCCCAAGGCTTACTGACATATCGATCCGAAGATCACATGTAGTCTACAAAGTTCCTCCTTGTAAAACTACTTTTGCTCAGTGTTTTTCATATTTTCTGGCCCCCCTGCTATATAACCGCATAAGCAAAATAAAACCCTTAAAGGATATGACGAGATTTACTTGCAAAAGAGCGCTGGACGAGTTTCTGAGTAACTTTGATTATGAACGGACAGAAAATTTTATACGAATATGTAACTAAATAAAATTCTTTATATATATAAAGTATCTTAAAATATTTTATCTGATATTTATGTACATATGTATGTTTACTTGAAAATATAATATATATATATTTATATTTAATTATTTTCAATTTTATATTTGCTTTAAATAATAAATTTTAATAGATTATCAATATTATATTATATATGCTGCAGTAGGATAGATCTATATATGTATATCAAATGTATATTTATATATGCATACACTACATTGATATACTTAATATATGCCTTAGATTCGCAAGATTTATTAAAATTCTAAGATTATCGTGCACAACATCACATTCACGATTATCTGTTATTTTAAAATATACTGTTCAACTCATTAGTCCTTATCTCGATTCTTTGTTAGCTGCAATATTGCGACCAATGATCGAAAATAATTCTTAAGTTAAGTGACATACAGTCGGTATTACTGGAGCGAGAATCATTACCTTACCGTAACACAGTCTTAGGGGCAACGCAAATAGAAGACGGCGAGACGAAGGTACGGTACAGACACGGCGCAGATACGGTGCAGGCGCGATATCTGCGCAAACAGACGCGGGGACGGTACGGCACAGAGTATTATTATACAAGGTGCTATTTAGTGGAAATAACATTTAATACACCTCCTTTCGGTTTTTTTTCGAATACTAATTCCCTCCTTTTGTATCATTATAATTCCTATGTACAGTCGAGAGCACATCAAGTGTAACATTGCGCTACGAAAGCCGCCACTATTACAAGTGAAATAAAGGCGTGCTCAAGGTCAAACTGTATAGCTTGATGTGCTGTCGACTGTACTTATGTTTGCAATCTGTAACCGCTATGTTTGCTATTTAACTACTTTAAAATACGAATAACATCGAAATACATAAATCAAATCATAATAAGTTAAATTACATCGGATTTTCATTAAAATCATGGATTAAGGCTGATTTACATTGATACAGTAGCTGGCGCCAGCTACTGTATCAATGTAAATCAGCCTTTAAATATCCATATGGACGAAAATTTGAACAGTTTAAAATATATCGCTACGTATCTTTGTTCATACTGTATATAATGCGAGACGCCGCTTGCGCCTACATCTGCTGGCGACGTGGCGGGGGGCGAGGAGCGGCGTGCCTGCGCCGTCCGCTTGCCGCCTTCAGTCACGAACAAAAGATAACGCAAGACGCACGTCGCTTCGTATACAGGATGCGTGACGATATTGAGTTTAATATTGAGTTTTGCGAGTTAATTGAGCAATACCCGAATATCTATGACTACACTAAGACAGGGTACAGTAACAGAAATGTGCAAGACAAAATATGGCAAGAAATAGCAATAAAAGTCGGTGCAACAGGTATGTATTTTATTTAAATTTTAAACATTATGTCTAGTCTGAAACGGAATCGGAGATCGTTGTGTTAGATATGTTGTAAGATATTCCCTGATATGGTAGGGATTTTCTCCCATTAATCGCATGTTAATGTTTGCTCCTATCAAATTATTTCTAAACCGTGGATTTGATTTTTTACCATCACATGTGCGAATTACGTTATGCAACACACACATTGCTTTTATAATATTATCAACATATTCTGGTTTGCAGCAAATAGGCGTGTAAAGTCCACCAAACTTTGACGCTAACATACCATAGGCACATTCTACTGACTTACGTGCCCTTGACAACCTGTTATTATAAGCTCTTCTCTCATTAGTCAATTGATTTCGACCATATGGTCTCATAATATTTCTTTTTAGTGGAAAAGCTTCATCTGCCACAAAATAAAAGGGCACATTCTGTGTTTCTCCAGGCAAAGGTGTAGGGTTCGGTAAATCGAGATCGCCTAGATCCATAGCTTGTCCAAAAGAGCTAACTTGTAATACTCGCCCATCACTATTTCGGCCGTATTCACCAACATCTATAGTTAAAAAGAAACCATCTGCATCTACAACTGCTAACAATACAATAGAGAAATATCCCTTATAATTTATGAAAGTCGAACCCGAGTTGATGGGCGCTGTAATTCTAATATGCTTTCCATCTAAACTCCCAACACAATTCGGTAAATTCCAGAGAATGTAAAACCGTTCAGCAACTTCTACCCATTTTTGTCGTGTAGGTACAGGCATATATTCCGGCTATAGGCATTCCCACAAAACGCTAGAGGTTTCATGCACAATTTGCCGGACGGTACTGCCTCCTCTCAATACATATCCAGAAAGTGATGTAAACGAACAGCCATCTGAGTAGTATCTGTAACAAAAATAAAATAGCAATAAGTATGTAACATATGTGTGTTTAGATTGAGGTGCCACTTTTCGCATCGTAAAGTGGCTAATGGAGTTATTTAGTAGTAGTTTAGAAAATTTTGTAGAACGGATATTGGATTTTGTATTAGAATACTTCAAAAGTTAAATGAATATAAAGGTGGCACCTCAATCTAACTGTTTGCATTGAGGTGCCACTCAGAACTGGGAAAATTATGGATGAAATTTTATCAAAATTTTGTATTATTTTGTAGTACTCCAGAATTCTGGAGTACTACGAAATTTTGATGAAAACTCATCCATAATATTCCCAGTTCTGAGTGGTACCTCAATCCAAACAGTTAGATTGAGGTGCCACCTTTATATTCATTTAACTTTTGAAGTATTCTAATACAAAATCCAATATCCGTTCTACAAAATTTTCTAAACTACTACTAAATAACTCCATTACTACCTTTCACCACATCTACATTTTTTAGACAATTACTTGAAGTCCCGACCAACCAAAAGCAATCTAAGCAAATATGATAGCACAGACGGTAATGATAGTGAAGAAGTCGATGAGTCACTGTTTACTGGTCAACTAGCTTCTGAAAACACAAATTCGGATTCCATCTCCAATCAATCCACGCCAACACCGCCACTGCTACCACTATTAAATAAATCTAGGGCAATCTCTTTAAAAGATGTCAATAAATCAGCACATGAATATTTCAGTCAAAGAGCATTACAAATGAAGACCATACATAGAGCTGAGCCTGAAACAGACAGCGATCTAGCTTTTTTTCAAAGCATGCTTCCAGATATGAAATCAATGACACCAGCCCAAAAACGAAGATTTAAAATGGGCGTTCTCAATTTATCAGAGCAAATTTTAAATGACCCAGTACCTAGTTATCCTAGGACACAGCCGTATTATCCACGAACACCTTCTCGAGAGACAGATTATGATCCTAATGAAGATGCAACCCAGCAGACTCTTACATCCAGAGCTAATACAAGTCCAGCACCTTCGTTTACCTCGACTCAGCAGACAGCTAAACATACTGCAGCAGCTAACAAAAATCCGGAAACTCAGCTGACTTTGATATCCGGAGAGTATATAAATCCAGCACCACCGGCGGCAGTGGCTGTAATTGAACAAATAGCTGGGCCTTCAAGACACCGAACTTATGATGAGAAAGCTTATCATCAACTCAGCATTTCAGAATATCAGCAAACGCGGACACCGGGAGCTTATGAAAGAGCACAATCCTTAGCACCTCCGGCAACTCCAACTACATTATGTTTGCCAATATTTTCACCAATAACTCCAGCTACACCTCACCCGAATCCAGAGACATCTATCCAATCTCATGAAGACGAAATAAGTGATTTTAATGAGAACTATCCAATGCCTTGAACTTTATTTATAAATGGCTCTTAGTGCGACAGCTAGCTTGAGTAGTCATGTGCTGTCCCTGTCCGCATGCGCTGATTCTGTATTGTGAGATAAGGACAGCACATGATGACAGCTTGACAGATACTCAAATTAGCTGTAACACTGAGAGCAATTTATAAATACTAATTGTAGCAAAGATGCTAAACCAAAAACATTTTCAATGAATATTATCTTTTGATTTGTCAATAAAAGTTTGATCTGTAAAAAATAGTTTCACTTACCTTAAAGTTATCAGTAGTCTTTCTTCAGGGCTGATTGGTTTTCTCCAATTTGTAACTTGCTTCCGAAGTCCTTCTCTTACTTTTGACAATACGATATGGTAACATTCCAGTGACATTTTATAAACTGTGCGAAAACGATCAGGATATTCATATAATGTTTCCATTATTTTATAGTACCTGTGCTCTTCTGCATTTCTCCACACTGGATGTATCCAATACCTTCTTGGTCTTTGCTGTAAATTAATAATCTGTAGCAAAGCCAGTGCATCTTCATCTTCGTCTGAAGAGGAATACATGTCTTATCCCGTCAATATCACGCTCTATAATGACTTAACTTGCCGTATCGTCCCCGCGTCTGTTTGCGCAGATATCGCGCCTGCACCGTATCTGCGCCGTGTCTGTACCGTACCTTCGTCTCGCCGTCTTCTATTTGCGTTGCCCCTTAGATTAGCACGGATGTTAAAGAACTTTTTACGTATACTGCACGCAAAAAATTATAAAAGATCGATTGTAGGTGTGTTATGACACTTTACGGTAATTTCTTATTTTATCCTATAATGTTTTATCATTCGATCTTTTATAATATGTCATTCTTTAATTGTTTAAATTTAGTTAATAGTCTAGTTTCATCTGAATACTATATTTCCACATATTTTAAGAGTGAGAAACACATGCGTACTTTAGTATTATGACCTATAATTTTACGGCTTATCTCCGTCAAGATTAGTGATTTAGCCGGCCGGGAGCATTTATAGTCAGACGAATATGCAGAAAATAGTTTAAGTGAAGTATGTACATAAACTTTTACAATGTATAATTTAAAAAAAAACGTAGAATCTTGTTACATTACATTGACTGTAAAAATAAAACATCATATCCATATGCTCGAAACATCAAATCTGGCGCGAGCCAGTTGTTGTCAAAAATTATGAAACATGATGTTTAAAATTAAAAACAGGGATAGAAATAGTTTCAAAGATTATATATTAGGTTTTATTTTTATTTTATTTTATTTTGAATGTCACTTGTTTTATAATATTTTTTTCGGATGTTACAGATAATATAATGTTAAAAAAAAAAAATTAAAGTTACTCCATTTTTTCATCATATTACTTTAAATCACACAATCATTTCTCAAATTCACTAATCAGCTTCCTTTTATGACTATAATATAGTTTTTTTTTTTTTTAATTTAGATATGTACCTACTAAACAAGTCTTATTTAATTATTACACCACAACACGTCTTCACCATAATTATAATAAACATCAGTCTTCTTTTATAAGTTTAACCATAGATTTATTTGTTATATCTTGTAAAAATTAGAAATTTTGTAATTATATCAAATATTATTTACTCATAATAAATGACATAAAAAATCCGCTGGATGCGGGTAGCGTAAAAACGGCAATTTTGATCTTTGGGGAAGGTCTTTGTCCAGCGATCCCTTAGAAATATGTAAAAGTTTCACTTTTCTAATATCAATAAATGTACTCGTACCCGTGAATTTCAGATCAAGTATTATGTAGTAAAATAAATGAATTCGGTTACTTGCTTACCGTTTATTATTCCCATTGGCACCATAAAACATAATGGCTAGTGGGAATCATATAGCAAGATTTTGAATTATAAATGTCAGTGGAGGAAAACTGTATCAAACATAACTAGCTGGGTTCAACTTTGCTCGTAAAGCGCTGGACTTTAGTATCGCATTGAAATTGGTATTTCAATGCGTTGTATTAATTAAAAGCTGAAATGAATATAAATATGTTTATAGCCCTGGCAAAAAAACTACCAGTATTTTTTTCAACATGCTATTTATACAAGTAGATTAAGGTTGGGATTTAGAAGTCTTCACTGCTTAACCCTATAGTAAACGCAAGTGTTTCGACACTATATAAATTAAATATATCCAATAATAAAGCACTGTTTTTTATAAGAGGGCGACAAACAAGCAAGTGGGTCACCTGATGGTAAGTGATCACCACCGTCCATGGACACTCGCAACACCAGAGGTCGCGAGTGCGTTGTCGGCCTTTATAAAACTCAGCAAGCGAGTGATGCTGACCCTTCCCCCACCCCGATGAGCTTTGGCAACGTTACTCACACACAGAAACACAACATTAAGTTATTAATGTTATTATTACGGAATGTCTTCTGTAAGGTGGAGGTACTTCCCCAGTCGGGCTGCTCTTTGAGCGAATCAACCCTACCTCTCTTAAAAGCTTTTTAAATTGGTCAGCTTTGGATTGTTTTGATACAGTATCCATTATAAACTAAAATGTTATATATTTATTGTATTTCATAGCGTTTGTAAACTGTGACCAAAAGTTTTTTTTTTCGATTATTACCCATGACTGTCGCATTGCAAGGCAAGAGCCTCTTCTCTCAATGAGAGGCATATGCCATATTCCACCACCAAACCACCAACATTTTGAGATAAGCAATCCCCGGGCCCTTAATAGAATTCTTGATCTACAATAACCAAATAACCCTTACTTTAATTAAAACCTCTCCCTTTTCATTCAGGGTAAGGTGAAAATTTAATTAGTAAAAGATATTTTGTTTTTGTTTCATTTTGATTTACGTAGGGAATGATATAATGCCTTTAGGGAAGATTTTATAAGTTTAATGATTTAGTTAGGATTAAAATAGTCCTTTTCTCAATGGACATATACGGCCCATGATAAAAGTAGGCTTTAAGAGGATAGGATAGTAAGGAACTGAACTAGAAAAAGGAGTAGAAAAATGGTGTAAACGTTATATCCCATTAAAAACATAAATAATAATTGTAATAATATCCTGGGACATTATTCACACACGGTCTTCTGTTCCCAAACTAAGCAGAGCTTGCACTATGGAAACCAGATAACTGTCTTCTTATCTTATCTTTGATGGGGTGTACTTGCGTACAGCACTTCGACCCTTCAGGATCTTTTGTACTATCCCCCACTGGTTTTATTCTATCCCTAAAGCCCTGAATGAAGTCTTCACATAATCCAGTACACTTCTTAGGGGAAGATCCTTGTAGTCTCCTGGTTCTGGATATGCCAGCCCCAGGATGGCCATTCTGTGTCTTGCCAATGCATCGCATTTGCATATTATATGCAGCATTGTTTCCTGTTCTTCCCTACAGGTCCTGCAGTTCGGGCTATTCGACAGTCCCAATTTGTGTAGGTGATAGTTGGTGCCATAGTGGCCCGTGAATACTGCTACTATCAGTCGTAGCTGGTTTCTGCTGTACTTCCAAAGTTTTTTGGACCAGCTTTTGTCTATTCCTTTAATGAGTTGCTTTGAGTGTTTTAATTCCTTGATTTTGGTCCACATTTGATTGTGTTTAGCTGTGGATTCATTTTTAAGGATTGCTCCTATTACATTTGGAGGAATCCCTACGCACGGTTCTGGTCCACAGAACTGACTTTCAGATCCCTTCCTAGCTAGTGCATCTGCTTTTTCGTTGCCTTCTATTCCTGTATGGCCTGGTACCCATACGAGTTTGACTTTGTTTTTAGTACCAAGTTTGTTCAGAGCCGTGATACAGTTCTGGATTAATTTTGATTCGATTTTATGTGACATCAGGGCTTTTAATGTAGCCTGGCTGTCACTGAGTATGTAGATGGTCTGACTTTCAGTCGCCCTATCTATGATCGTCTGGGCGCATGTAATTATCGCGTATGTCTCTGCCTGAAACACTGTCGCGAAATTGCCCATGCTTTCGCTGATACTGCAGGTTTCATTATATACGCCCGCGCCTGTACCGGATTTCATTTTTGATCCGTCTGTATACCAAATTTGACTTTGTTCGTTTTGTTTACAAAGTCCCAATTTCCATTCCTCTCTACTAGGGATGTATAAATTATATTGTTTGTCAAATGTGTAGGTGGGTTGCATTTTATCACTTCCCATCTCTATTACATTGTCAAGGTTTTTCCAGTTTTCTGTCTGTGTATGCCTTGTGGGCATACGTTCATTAGATATGTGTCCCAGGACAGTAAGCCTTAGGAGTGTTTTTCTTGCCTCTTCTTGTACTTCAAGGTGTAGTGGTACTAGGTCTAGAATAACTTCCAAGGCCGCTGTTGTACAAGGTCCTAAACGCCCCTGTCATTGCTAAGCAGGCAGTGCGTTGTATTTTGTTTAGCACTTGTTTACAAGTTTCCAGTTTTGTTCTTGGCCACCAGACGATACTACCGTACATCAGTACCGGTTTTACCATCATTTTGTATATCCAGTGAACGATTTTGGGTTTTAGACCCCATGTTTTGCCATATGCTGCTCGGCACATGCCGAATATTCTCAGGGCTTTGTTTTTTATGTTTTCTACATGTTCTTTCCATGTGAGTGATTTGTCGAGTGTTATACCCAGGTATTTCACTTCTTTTGACAAATAAATTTTTGTGTTGTAGAGTTTTAAAATTCCTATACCCGATAGGTCTTTCTTTTTTGTGAATGGTACTATAACGGCTTTCTGTGGGTTTATAGAAAGGTTATTTGATTTGCACCAGTCTTCTGTTTCTTTTAAAGCTTGTTTCATAATATCTGCTACTATGTGAGGGAATTTCCCACTTATTAGTATCACAATATCGTCTGCATAGCCGACGGTATACCGTGGCCCTGTGTTTAGGTTTATCAAGAGCTCGTCCACAACCAGGCACCACAGTAGCGGTGAGATGACTCCGCCTTGTGGGCATCCTCTGGTTGTCGTTGCATATCTGATGTCCCCTAGTAGTGTTGACTGCAGTTGCCGTGCTTTCAGCATTCTGTCTATCCATCTGCATAGGGTGGGTTCTATGCTATGGTTCCTGGCGGCATTTTGTATAGTACTGAATGCCGTGTTGTCAAAAGCTCCTTCAATATCTAGAAATGCCGCAAGGCATATTTCTTTGTTTTCTAAGGCTGCTTCCGCCTTTTTCACAACATGATGTAGGGCTGTCTCGGTAGATTTTCCTGCCTGATAAGCATTCTGTTGCCAGTGTAGCGGGAATCTTTTTAGAGGCCCTTGCCTGATGTGTATGTCTACCATTTTTTCAAGTGATTTGAGAAAGAATGATGTGAGACTAATCGGTCTATATAATTTTGGTGACTCGTAGTCCGACTTTCCAGGTTTCGGTATGTAGACTACTTTGACTTGTCGCCATGCTTGGGGTGTGTACCCAAAGGCTATGCAAGCTCTATATAGCCTACATAGGTGTGGGTTTAGTACATTATTCGCTTTTTGTAATAGGATGGGATATATTCCATCCGGGCCAGGCGATTTGAATGGTTCAAAGTTGCTTATGGCCCACTTTACCTTGGTCTCGTTAATTATCTTTTTAGCGGTGTCCCAGTCTGCCTTGGTTGTGTGTCTTTCCACATCCTCTTGGCTAATTGGGATTTCTCTCTCCATGGTTTTCATTGTCTCAGAGCCTGGGAAGTGAGTTTTAAACATGACGTCTAGTGTCTCCTCACCAGAATCTGTTAGTGTCCCATCAGCTTTCCTGATGACGGATAGTGGATTGACTCTGGCAGTGGCCAGGGCTTTCGTGAGTCTCATGCACTGTGGAATGCTCCCTATTTCTTGGCAGTGATTCCTCCATGCACGCCTTTTTGCTTTCCTAACAGCTTTGCTATACTCAGTTAGTTTTCTAGCATACATATCAAAGTCTTTAGTGGCTTTGGCTAGATTGAATGTTACCCTCGTTTCCTTCTTAAGCTTAATTAGCTCAGGTGTCCACCAGGGTATCCTCTTTGCTTTGACTGTTTTTTCCGGACAGTTATCTCTCCATGTTTTTAGCACTGCTTGGGCAATGCGTTCTGCCTCAAACTCTATCTCTATGACTGAGTTGAGCTTACCTCTCGGGTCGCCTAGTTCTACCTTCAGGTCCCTGATGTACGTGGGCCAGTTGGTGTGTCTAGGGTTTCGTCGTTGTACAGACTCCCTTTTTATTCGTGTTTTGTACTTGAAGCAAATGTACCTATGGTCCGATAGGGATATCTCATTAGGAACATTCCATTCTTCTATTAGGTTGCTGGCTCTAGCCGAGGCTAGGGTTATGTCGATAACTTCAGCTCTTTTTGCGTTAACAAATGTTGGCCTGTTACCAGAATTAATTAGTTGGAGAGGGGAGCTTACCAGATAGTCCAGTAGTTTCTCTCCTCTCTTGTTTATGTTTGTGCTGCCCCAAATGATGTGGTGTGCATTAGCGTCGCAGCCGATTATGAGGTCTATGTCGTTAGCACTGCAGTTATTCACGAGTTCCCTTAACTTCGGCGAAGCTGGTTCTTCTGCTTCATAAGGTAGGTAGGCAGAGGCTATACAGATAGTTCTCCGACCTACCCCCTCTTTTAGTATGATTTTGACAGCTGTCAGATCTCTGTAACAGAAATTGTGTAAGGGTATTACGTCTAGGTCATTTCTGACGAAGATGCATGCCCTTGCATTATTATCAGAACGGTTGTGGTATATACTTCCTCCCGTCCCGTTTAGTCCTTTAATTTGACCCTTGTAAATATAGGGTTCCTGTATTAATGCTACGTCATATTTATTCATAACAAGGTCGCGTGCCAGAAGGGCAGTCGCAGCCTTATTATGTTGTAAATTTATCTGTACGCACCTTAGACTAGCCATTAGTGCTGGTTTAGTCTCCTTCCTCTTCGGATCCCTCCATCTCTTCACAGGTTAGGGTGTCCCCATCCAGTCTGAGTCCATCCAAGTCACTGAGGCCGCCCATAGAGGTGGCTGGTGAAAGTATGCCCTCTGACTCTCGGTATACCTCAGTGTTGGCGGACCCTTTCTGGCTGGAGCCACCCGCCTCGCTCGTGATGGGGTCTTTATGGGACGACGTCGTCGCTTTATTTGGGGCCTCGATATTGTCAGCCCCAGCCTCCTTTTCCTTTCTCTCCCCGTCGTCCAGGAGCTTAAAGTGGCTGTCTCCGAGCCCTGTGTGCAGCTTGTAACCTGCCGCCTTTATTTGCTCTGCCGAGGCTTTGTCCATCAAGACTATTCGTCGAGTGTACATTGCCTCGACAGCTGCGTGTACCACCTTCCATTCTTCGGTTCGAAGAGTCGGGTTCAGGCGTTGCGTCATCTTAATCAGACGCTCCGAGGTGACGCTACTCACAGTTTTAGACCTCCATGCCATTCTAATTGGTTTTGGAAGGTCTTTAGCGTCAATTACTTTAAGCTCAGTTCCGTCAATTGTCTTACCATTGACGGTCTTGAGCCATTGCACTGCCTCGGGTCCGTCACATATGATGTGAACAGCCCCAGCAATCATGTTCCCTACGGAGAACCGCGGCGCAGGGTCAGGTGTTTCCTCTAACATGTCCCACAACAGGACTTTTAGAGGATCCAGGATTTTTGGGTCCAGCTTCCCTTCCGGATAGTTGGCACTTACTACCACCATGCGGGTCCCAGTTAGAGCGTCCTTGTATGACCCCTGGGTTTTTGCCCTCTTAGGTACGTTGTGCGTGGCCGGGTTTTCATCGCTGAACTCCCTTTCTCTCTTGAGAGGTCCTCCTGATGGAGTTCCCCCATGCGTCGCATCCTGCCTTCCTATGGCTCTTCGTCGCTTTTGAGCGCCACTGAGCCTCTTTTTTCCCCTTAGCACGCCCTCTGGTTCCGGTCGCTCGAAGGTTGTCCCGCTGACAGAGCCGCCCGCCGATGTACCCGGTATGGGTGACATCCGGAGTGGTACGCTCTGCCTGCTAGAGCCTCCAGCGCCCAGTCCCGTGGGGTTTGCGCTCTGGGTCAGATGTACGGGTTTGCCAGTAACATCCACCGGCCGCCCAGTGACGTCCAGCCGCTGGAGTCGAGTCCCCTTACCGGGTTTCTCGGTTCCAGCAGCAGGGGCCTGCCCGGGTACGCTAGTGTCCGTCACGGCTTCCCTTTTCTTTTCTTTGTTTGATGTCCCAGCCCTCAGGGGCAGGACATCACGTGACTCCACCTTTTGGGTGGGCTTTTTGTTGTCGGCAGTTTTGTTTATATTATTATCCATAATATAAGCGGATAGAGTCTTCACCAGACCTGACTCCCCACCCTCCATCGAGCCCTCAACTGGGGATGCTCTCAAGCACCAGGGTTATCAGGTTGGTATAGTGCCGAGCCAGAAAAAGAGGAAAGAGAAAATAATATACATAAATATATAAGAATATATAATATATTATAAATAAATAAGTGGGTTTTCTCCTTTCTCCTTCTCTAGCAACACGCGGGTTAGTCTGGGCAATTTACGAGTCCGCAGCATGCGCCCCGCTGGGCACCTAAACTACAGCGCCCAGGGGTCGCTCACCCGACTGCAAACCCACCCAGACCCGACACTCACCTGACGGCCGTCAGACCGGACGTCGGCAGCCGATTGATCGTGGTTGGTTAGACCCCGACCTCCCGTGTCGGTAGAAATCCGGACCAAAGAGGCGTGTTGCTCGGGGGAAGTAACTTACCCGACTCCCCCTTCACTCAACCCCCAGGACTCCTTCATCCTACCTTACGGGTCCCCGCGCACGGCACAAATACGCGGGTGGTCATTAACAGCCGACTATTGCTGTCATTTCTGCAATAGAAGGCCCGCCGAGACATGACCACGAGTCCCGGCAGCGGAGGGGATAGGAAGTGGGGATTAATATAATGAAGGGTAACGGAAAAAGGGGTACGTCTGGTGTTTTCAGTTTGTGGCTGCATCCACCGCTGGGGAGCAGGGGATGCAATCACGTAACAGGCGGCAACCACGTGAAGGATTATACACCAGGCTTGTCTTGGGGATCTTAACGACTGTTGCGCTCTCCCAAAAACCATTCGCCAACTTAGTTGATCGGACAGATAACTAAGTTAGAGCTAGGTCTCAGCCCACATCAGCAGTGAACTAGACCACACTCCGCCCAACTGTTATACTACATGTAGTATAACAGTTGGGCGGTATGTATATACTATTTTTCTTTTGTAAATACATACTTATATAGACAATTTACACCCAGACTCAGGACAAACAGACATGTTAATGCACACAAATATTTGTCCCGGGTGGGAATCGAACCCACGACCTCCGGCGTGAAAGGCAGCGCATCTACCAACCACGCCAACAGGCCCGTCAATGTGAAATGAGAGATGGTATATGTGATTGTGACTTTAACGACAAAAGAAGTGCGTTCTGAATGTGTCCCAAGTTCAATTTCCATATATTCTGTTGCAGGCTCTATGCCCGCTCAGGAAAACTGTTGTCTGGCTCTACATAATAGTTCGGAAACTGGATCTGTTGTGTGTTGACTGCACGTGTGGCGCAGCGGTTAAGACAGTCGCTTCGCCGCTTCGTGTCGCGGGTTCGAGTCCCGCGCTGGACGACTATTTGTGCGACCCATAAATAGTTGTTCTGAGTCTGCATTTAATTTGGGTCCGTCTATTATACGTTTGTAAAGTACCCTGCGACACAGGGATTATAGATTCCCTAATGCGGGCGTTGTCGTTTACAAAAAACAATAAATTGGTTGTTTGTAACGTATCGCGTTTTACAGGGATATATTCAACAGTGCGACATTATCTTTAAAAAAACCGGCCAAGTGCGAGTCGGACTCGCACATGAAGGGTTCCGTAGCAGCAAGTATTTCAGTTGATTAAAAGAAAGCAAATTGTGGTTTATGACGTATTAAAAAAAACTACTTGCTAGATCTCGTTCAAACCAATTTTCGTTGTTAGTTTCCATGGTAATACACATCATATATTTTTTTTAGTTTTATCATTCTCTTATTTTAGAAGTTACAGGGGGGGGACACTCATTTTACCACTTTGGAAGTATCTCTCGCGCAAACTATTCAATTTAGAAAAAAATGATATTAGGAACCTCAATATCATTTTTGAAGACCTATCCATAGTCATGACTTAGACATGTATGGGTACGATGAAAAAAAAATATTTGAGTTTCAGTTATATGTATGGCGACCCTCCAAAATTATTGTTCTTTTTCTATTTTTGTAAAAATCTTAATGTGGTTCACAGAATACATCTACCGACCAAGTTTCAACAGTACAGCTCTTATAGTTTCGGAAAAAAGTGGCTGTGACATACGGACGGACAGACAGACAGACATGACGAATCTATAAGGGTTCCGTTTTTTGCTATTTGGCTATGGAACCCTAAAAACGTAACCGCTTAGTAAAAGTATTGTATGTCTTTACCCTTGTTTCTCCTGACTTATTTGTGTAAAATGTTGATGTTTATAACCTACATAGGTACATGCAGATTAATCCACTGTTATCCATATATCTAAATCCACATGTGTACATTTGTTCATAATATTTGTAGGCTGTGTTGCGTTAAGCTCGACTTTCGGCACACGTGAGAGGCATTAAACTCTGGTAAACCAATACGCGACATATATCAAAGGCACAGTTAGCTACAGCAATTACTGTACAGCATTGTACATATCTATACATATAATAAAATCGTAGGAAAGTCAAAACTGTACATTGAATATTTTTTTAAAAGGACACTTTCGGCGTGATCTACAATCGAAATCGAAGCCAAAATTATAGTTTTTATAATTTTTGTTTGTGTGTCTGTCTGTCTGTATGTATGTCCGGGCTAAACTCAGAAAGTACTGCATGGATTTCCTTCAAATTGTGTATGAATATTACTAAGAGGTCGGGTCAACGTATAAGCTACATATTATCACGCTATCACCTACGTGGGAGGAGCTGTGATAATTTATATAATTTAATGCGGGTAAAATCGTGGGGCACAGCTAGTAAGTGAATAATTACAGTTTAAAAAAACGGACTTTCTTCCTTCTACTTTGACAATATTTCTGTCATCAAGAATCGTGTAGGTACTTAAAAAAACATTATCATTATCCTTATTCAATAAAAATGATTGATATAAATCGGTTCACAAACAACGAGAAAATCGCGTGACATATACAATGTCGCCCATGCGCATGTGACCGCCCGTAATATTCTGAATATTCATGAAAAAATATCGAAAATAAACTTCAAAAGGGGGGGTCTATCTGTAACATTTATCATGTTATTCAATTTTGAATTTTTTAAGTAGAGTTTGTAGACTTGCTTTCTATTTTTTGACACATCTCCGAAGTTTATGGGTCGATTTGTATTTTGTTTATTATTTCCAAAAGCTTATGAGTTATTTTAACAGGTTAATTAACATTTTACTAAAAATTATCGACTACGAAAAAAAAAAAACGGAATCGAAGTAATTTTTTCGGTAAAAAATTGTGTATTTATTTTAAAAAAACTAGTGTAAGTCCATAAATTATCCCCATAGGACCACTTTTTTAATCATTATTTGTAATCTACTACATAACAGCTAAAAATTCACAGAACATTACCAATACCTATCTCTAAAAAAAAACCAGCAAACAACTTGTTGAACATTTGCAACTATTCAAATAAAAAGGGTCGCTCAGGTAGAAACCGGTTCCTAGAAACAGCTTTTTAACAATTGCGTCCCTACCACGTGCACACCCTTGTCGGCTAGCGTTACTTCATTCAGTCGCTTGATTACTGACCCCGTGACGCTACGTGTTTTGTGATTTGTGCACTACTTAATCTTGTGAGGAAAGTTTGTTAACTACTCGTATCATTGCAATGGTACGATTGCGTGATCTACCGCCGTCTCATGTGGCTGACATGCATTTCATTTACGGTGTTTGTAATGGAAATGCACGCGCTGCTGTCGAAGAGTACAGACGTCGATATCCAAGTAGACCAGTACTTGGGTACCGATCCTTCATTGCCGTACATCGTCTTTTTTGGGAAAGAGGATTATTTCCGCAACAAAATGAGCCCGGCGTGATTGTTGATGTAGACGTGGAAGAGGATGTGTTACGATTAGTGCGCGCTAACCCTATGCTAAACATTCGTCTCCTATCGATAAGAGTAGGTATACCAAGAATAAGAGTTTGGAGAATTCTCAAAAAAGAAGGCCTGCATCCTTATCATTTCCGACGTGCACAACATTTGGAAAATGTCGATTACGGTGCGAGATCTGTTTTTTGTAATTGGATAATTGCACAGCAAATAGCTAATCTCAATTTTATGAGGAAGATTTTGTGGACAGATGAAGCCACGTTTACAAGGGCGGGTATAACAAATCATCGCAATCTTCATGTGTGGGCCACTGAAAATCCACACGTCATTAGAGAAACAACTTTCCAGACTCAATTTTCCATAGATGTATGGGCTGGAATGATTGACGGTGAACTTATTGGCCCTTTCGTGTTACCAAACAGACTAGATCAACACGCATTTTTAGATTTTATAGTCAATACGTTGCCGTTGCTTTTGGAGGAAGTACCGCTGGAAACAAGAAGGCGGATGTATCTGCAATTAGATGGAGCTCCAGCACACTTCGCACGACTAGTTCGTGATTATTTAAATCAAAATTATCCGCGATGGATTGGCAGAGGAGGTCCCATTGCTTGGCCGCCGCGATCTCCCGACCTTACACCCTTAGATTTTTATCTTTGGGGCAACATGAAACAAAAAGTGTATGCCGTGCCCATTGAAAGCCGCGAGCAATTAACGGCTAGGATTTTTGCTGCTGCTGCGGAAATTAAAGAAAACCGTGAAGAATTACGTCGTACAATAAAAAGTGTTGCCATGAGAGCTTTAGTTTGTTTACAGGAGGGTGGGGACCATTTCGAAAATCTAATTAATTAAAATTCTTGTATTTTTTATTTTTTAAGTAAAAATCTGGCTATTGCTTGTTTGTTTTTATTTCCATTATCATCCTCCTTATTAGTTTAACCTTTTAGTACTCACTGCTAAAAGCGGGGACATTTAATTGACTTTCACATTTTCTTTTCCTAAATTTGACTCTTAGAGTTTTAGAGTTTTACTTTGGATTTAGTTACAGTTTGGTTTAATAATGTTCTGTAAATTTTTAGCTGTTATGTAGTAGATTACAAATAATGATTAAAACAGTGGTCCTATGGGGATAATTTATGGACTTACACTAGTTTTTTTAAAATAAATACACAATTTTTTACCGAAAAAATTACTTCGATTCCGTTTTTTTTTTCGTAGTCGATAATTTTTAGTAAAATGTTAATTAACCTGTTAAAATAACTCATAAGCTTTTGGAAATAATAAACAAAATACAAATCGACCCATAAACTTCGGAGATGTGTCAAAAAATAGAAAGCAAGTCTACAAACTCTACTTAAAAAATTCAAAATTGAATAACATGATAAATGTTACAGATAGACCCCCCCTTTTGAAGTTTATTTTCGATATTTTTTCATGAATATTCAGAATATTACGGGCGGTCACATGCGCATGGGCGACATTGTATATAAATTGTATTTTAAAATACATAAAACCGACTTCAACTTCTCTTTACATCAACCGATTTAAATAAATACCGAACCATTGTGAAAGCATTTCCTATTGAATTTTAAAATCGGTTCACAAACATCGAGGGCATCGGACAACATACACACAAATAATAAGTATTGAGAGGGGTCAAGGGACACCTCTCAAGGGGGGATGGAACGAAGTTATTTCTTATTATTTATTATGTACAAAAAACCTGTATACACTCAGCAAAAATAATCGTCGCGACACCACACTGTTCAATGCCAAATAGAAATGAAAATATCTGGCTTGCTTTCTATAAGAGAGAGAGAGAGAGAGAGAAACATGCGCACGCCGCACAGCTGCAAAAAGTGTCGTGACAACTTTTCGTTAGAATTTTTTCCGTCTAGCCCCCTTTCACAACGCGCGATAAGGAATTTCGTTCCAAAAAACTGTTCACAAGCAACGGAGGATTCGTTTACACGTATCGAATAACACAATGTATACACAAATATAGACAAATTGACAACCTCCATGTTTTCAAGACGGTAAAGGTCAGATTACAAATAAAGAAGAATAACGTAAAAGATACACATACCAGCTGAAGGAAATTTTTAAACATCACACGTACAGCAAAATAAAAAAAATGGTGCTTATCAAATAGAAATGTAAATTACTACTCTGCCAAGTTCCTTGTCATTTGAATTTTTCCTGAACCAGGCCTGGTGCACTCTTCTTATATGCAAAGTGACAACGGTCGGCTGCAAACACACAGAATAATGATAGAATGCCCAGAAAGTTCACTTCACAAGACAACTAAATATAAACTTTTGTAGTATCGCAATTCAGTTTAATTTAGATCAAGCGTGTGCTGTACAGCTGGTGTGGCAGATACAGTGTCTGTAACACAGTTAATACTATCATAGACACTGACGTCCACTCTATCTCTTTTTTTTAGGCATCATTGTATATATTTGTGCATTTATGTGTAGATGAGATGGAAAATTTGTACTTGGCTTTTTGATAATAAATTATTATTATTATTATTATTTTTAAATACATATTAAAGACAAATTACACCCAGACACTGAACAAATCAATAAACATAATCAATTACAATATTAAAATAACAATTAAATGTTGAATTAGTCAGAAATCATTGTGCGATGAGCACGATTATTTGTTCTGTGTCTGGGTGTACACCCACCACAGAACAAATAACCACCCACACACAGAACAAATATTCATGCTCATCGCACAATGTTTTTTTCTGGATGGGGAGCGAACCCAAGAACAGAGACCTAGCAGTAAAGGTCTCTAACCATTAGACCTATCGGCCTAACATTTTGTAATTTTGAACACAGATAGGTCATTCCCTAAATTACCACATTTGTATACAATAAATAGCTAAATTCAACGCGAGTAATATCATGGGGCGCAGCTAGCTATACAGTCATATTTCAATGATATCTCGGCAAATAGTGTTACATCCCCGTCATTCACATTCAACCCAATTGGACTATAGTGTGGGAGGGATATAATACATTTAGCTCCATGATTATGTTGCTTCACAACACTGCTCTGTATGCTAAATGGAAATTCAGAATTGATGACGAGATTTCAAGCAAAGGCTTTCGTTGAATTCTAGCTGTGTATACAGTTCGCTTCGTAGAGCTATGATCAATTAAATCGGCCTCGGTATGACTTGATATCGCACGTTTTGTTTCACATGTCGCTCTAAAGTCTGACCCATTTTAAGCACAATCCAACAGATGTTTAACATGGATATGGCACTGTTAAATTAAGTAACCTTCATAAAATATTAACTAAATCAGTTATTGGAATTTAACGTTATAAGATTTTAGACATCTATGAAATTAATTGTACAAATTGAATTGCTAATCAAATCAACCAATGACGGGATATCGACGACTAGCGAAATGACCGGAAAGAGGTCTGGTACGGGACCAACGGCTTTACCTGCTCTCCGAGGTACGGAGGTGTTCCGCCAACTCCCAGGCTTCGGGCTGATACTGAGAAAAATCCTAAAACCGCTTTTTAACTCGACCCAGGATTCCATTATCTGCGGTTGCAAACGCTACTGCTAGATCAACGAGGAACATTACAGTCCTTGTAAATATCTACTATAGGTAAGTAATTGGATTTATTTATTTATTTAAGGATCGTCAACGTTACAAACACCCATGCAGTTATAGGACACGTACATACTTAAAAATAATAGTGCTGCAACACTTAAAGACGACCACAGCATTAAAATTTTACATTATTGAAGTTAATTACAATAAATTAATTAAAAACTTGCACTAATTACAAAAACAAGCCATAAACACGGATATGGATTGAACGTAGATATGATGGGATGCGAAACTAATTACGTGTAAATGATAGATAGGATGGCCCTGGTGATTATTGTTCTGTGTTAATATTGAATCTACTATGAGGGTGTGTGTCTATACACGATGACAGCGACCGATATAATAAGTCCAATATAGATAGTTACAGATACTAGGTAGGGTTGTACAGAAACATTGTTTAAAAACGCCCTTGAACCAGGGTTTCTTAAAGTGGGGTCCACGTGGCATGGATATCAGGGGTACACAGTTAGATAGTTAACTCTTAACATATTTATTAATTAATGTGTACTAAACACAGCATTACCCATCAGAGCCACTAACTTGAAAAATCAGGTAACGGCTTGTGCAATTCTTGCCAAAACGTCGGGTAAATCAAATGGTAATAATGATTTGCCTTAAATCGTGATCGTGACCCGTGTCCATAATGTATGATAATGTGTCAGATCGCGAAAGTGTAAAATACCAATAAAAGTGGTTTTTTTTAGTATATTACATGTAATATTCTCTGACAGGGATCCGTGAGATTGTTTAAATTGTGACAGGGGTCAGAGGCATTGTTTGAGCTGTGAAAGTGGTCTGTGACCGCAAAAGTTTAAGAAACTCTGCATTAAACTATGAGTCGGACTCCCGTTCTAATACTACCTTGGCGTACTTGGCGTATAAAAAATTAATGGTTTACCATATACCTTGCTTAATGATGTGGACATACAATAGCTGTTCCACTGGCCTTAAACAAACACCTATCGCGAAGTATCTATGTACTACACCCGATCAGGAAAATTCTTCGCATGTTAATAGGCACAATTACCAGACGTCCTCTGTAGAAAGGTTGCCTTGAATTTGAAGAAAGACAAGCATATACGTACTGCTACAATGAAAAAGCGTATCCTTCAAAGTTCTTGCACAAACCAACGACAATGCAGACAATTGAGGTATTTTGGACTTCTGGATGGAATGGAAATGGATGAGGGAGCCAAATAAGGTCATGCACAATCACCCGTTAAAGAGACTAAGTGTGGAAACTGCCCAACTAACTATGTATTGAGTATTGTTTCATTCAATCAGTGGTAGAGCTCAAAATACTATTCAACGATAAACACTAGATATTTTTGTGTATACATTACAATGTACAGACGCCAGCACGCCGTGCTAACCCAATCTGTCAAATTTGTTTTATAGATTTTCTAATTTATCACAAAAGTAGAAGGTTCACTTACAATTGGGGAAATTTTACAGATTGGGATAGCTTGATGTGCTGGCGTCTGTACATATGGTATCGTTTCTCATAGCAAAAGGTATGAGAAACGATTTTTCATGTACAGCACATTACGTATGTATTATATTAGGAAAGCCCTTGGTAATCCTACTTATATTATAAATGCGAAAGTTTGTGACTGTGTGAGTGTGTATGTTTGTTACTTCTTCACGTCCAAACGGCTGTAGCAATTTCAATAAAATTAGGTATGGAGTTAGCTGACACCCTGGATTAACATAGGCTATAATTTATAAAGTTTCATGCGGGTAAAACTGCGGGGCACAACTAGTATAGTATACAAATAAATGTTGATGATAATTATTTTAGCTTCAGCTTACGGTTAGCCATGTTTTAGCAACGTTTCATTCACTCTGATTGAATCCCTTTCTATGGCACATCCGGCTACCCGCTTCCGTGAAACGATAAAATCGATTTAAACTACTACTCGTAATTTGCCAAAAACATCTCGATTCAAGATTGTATTATAGATAGCTTAGTGTAACAGGGCCTTAAAAGAAAAGCAATCAGCATCGCACGCGACCTAAAGGAGTCTATAAAGCAGGGCCGTATTTAGCTTAGTTTGGCAAAAATATTGACGTATTCATTGATGGCTAGACTTCCCATCACGCACAAATTCTGCTTTATAACTATCTCCTATTTCTAAACTTTAAACGAAACGTTATCTAAGCTACCAATTGAAGGAATATAAACTAGACTTTATTGCGCAAAAAGTAAAGATCACTTTAAAGAAAAATAATTAAATTGACAATAATTGGGACGGAATTCGATGCGCTCTTTTCGCGGTGGTCGTTTTCATACGCTGACTATCTTGGTATCAGTTAATTTATATAAGATTTTTTTCCATTACTAGCAGCAGCAGAAATTACTATGAAACTCGAGGACATTAAGATGAGGCTTGACGAGATTTGACTGCTACTGTGACACAAGTTAAATATTCGCTTCGCTAATATGTGTCCCGGGTTAGTTCCCGCATAGGACAACTATTTGTGTAATAATAAAAATTTAGTTTGTCTGAGACTGGGTGTACTGTGTCTGTCAATTATATATTTGTAAAGTGCCCCGCAACACAGGGATTTATTTCACTAGTGCAGGCGTAGAAACGGTATCAAATATTTTTTCACTGCTTTGGTATTATATACAATTAATATGCAAATGACTCCATAAAAATAGGATCTTGCGGTGCGAAAGGTATTAACTCATATAATCTTCGGCGTTGGAAACAAAATATATTGAAAGTAAGGCGGTCTCTGCAGGAAGCTGTAAACTCATTTAATTATTGATGTATGTATGTATATATGAACGGAGCAATGTTAAAGATGGATTTCGTTAAAACCCATTTTTCTCACAGATTTCCTCATTGACATTACAAACGCTTTCTTTTTAAATAAGGCGTCTGTAATGCGTCATATATTACAGAAGCCATATGCACCACATGTAATTTATATTCCGCTATATGTAAAACCATATTTAAATACTTTGTAATATAATAATAATAATATCCTGGACCATTATTTACATACGGCTATCTGAACAAGAGAGACAAACTAAGCAGAGTTTGTAATATGGTAACCAGATAACTGATATACCATATTTACTACTTTTGTTTTGTAGATACATACTTATATAGATAATTACACCCAGACTCAGGACAAACAGACATGTTCATGCACACAAATATTTGTTCTGGGGGGGAATCGAACCCACTACCTCGGGCCAGAGGAGTTGCGAGGGCGTTGCCGGCCTTTGAAAGAGTCAGCACACAAGTGTTGCTGACCCTTCCCTCCACCCCAATGAGCTCTGGCGACCTTACTCACACGCAGAAACACAACATTAAAGTTATTAATGTTATTATTAAGGAATGTCTTATGTAAAGTGGAGGTACTTCTCCAGTCGAGCTGCTCTTTGAGCGAATGAACGCTGTGCCCTACCGCTCCTAAACATCATAGACATCCATTATCCATATAGGATCCAATGAAATTCTCTATAATGCAACAAATTTAAAAATAAGAGCAAATCCAGTTCAAGTTATGGAATTTTCGTTTTATAATCTGGGGCTCTACCAGGGACTCTACCGGCTAAGTCGTCGAACATCAATTTCGTAAATGGCGTTCATATAAATAAAGGTTAAAATGACTTAATCAATCGTTAAATCGGTTTCCATGAGCACATGTGGCGTCATAAATGTTAGATTGTCAACGTTGAAGCCGATTTGGTTGATTAAGTCATTTACCCATTACATTAACCTTTATTTATTTGAACGCCATCTAAGAAATCGATGTTCGGTGACTTAGCCGGTAGAGTCCCTGTTATGAAATGATGTCCATCATTATAAGCCAGACTTTTGAGATCCAATTTAAAAACTTATAACAACCTTAACCTTAGTAAACGTTGAGAAATATTGATATGAGTATCGGCATTTATCGACAATGTAGTTTCAGGCTGTAGTCGATTCTGAATAATTAACACACATGACTTTCGTCGTAGGTGTGTTACGTACAGAACATCCAGCTACCCCAATCCGTCAAATTTATTTTATATATTTTCAACTTTATCACAAAATCATAAAGTTCACTTTCAATTGGGGAAATTTGATGGGGTAGCTTGATGTGCTGTAGTCTGTACAAACAACCCGTTCGTACCTATAGCATTGCCAATAAAGTGTACAATGTCAAACAAAGCCTTTCATCAGCATTTATGAAATTATACGGGATGTGAAAGTACCTACTCGTGTGTCAAACGCTGGCCAATCTAAAATTCAATACTTGTTAAGGCTGGAGTACACAAACATCATAACAATGTGGGTAATTAAGTTAATATGCTTTTAGAACAGAATTGAATGTATTTATTTGCATTTAACATGGTTATTGCATTGCAGGTCTCTCTTATTTAATATGCAATGTCCGTGTCGTACACACGGCTACACATCAAGCTATACATTTCCAGCATAAGCTGCGTTATATAGGATTTCCATACAATGACAGGTTATATTGGAGATGTATAGCTTGATGTGTAGCCGTGTGTACATTTAAGTGATGATCACAAATTACACCCAGACTCTGAACAATCGACTGGGCTGTTGGCCTGACTGCTAAGCTAGAAGTCGTTGGTTCGATTCCCACCCGGGACAAATCTTGATCTCGTGATGAACACGATTATTTGCTCTGTACATACATATCACAGATAAATTACACCCGTGAGTTATATACGTATGTATTTAGAAATATATAAGTATGTTTATCTGTCGTCTAGTTGTACAGGCTCGTTTGGGATCTGATGGCAGTGTGTTAGTTGCTCAACGATATTTAGATAACTGAAGTGAAATTAAAATGAGGTGGGAACTTTTGTCCAATTAAGGGTGAACCAGTCTCTATGTTCTACTTCTAGGTACGCAGTGTTACATTTTAATACGGAACCTTATCTTCCGCGTGTTACATGATTAACTTAGTTTTATAACCACGTTTGTATCTGTACATTGGATAAAATAAAGATGCCACTGTGTTCAAAGGGTACGTGGCATCGGTTGTATCACTTTTGTATCCAACACAATCTCATAGATTAAGAGAGAATTTCGTAAACTTTCAACTTGATTCGCTACATAAAGTACTTACCTAACGTTCTTTAAAAACAAAAGTCGTCTTTACATTGCAATATTCTCACAGAACCCAATTCACATTCCCATTGTAACAATGGAATAATAAATAATTCTATAGCTAAATCATTCCATCTCTTTCCGTTACACCGTCTTTCCTTACCTCTCAAAGATATGATGTATACACTCAACGTATCCCTTATAACACCTCGAGGCATAATACAGGCATAATACTTTTGTGCGAAGCAATGCTTTGAGCGGTCACGTCACTTAACTCCTTAAGAGTTGCTTGAAATTTTATTGTAGCTGATCGTTACAGTACTGGAATATAATAGTGCTTCTAGTCAAGTTTGATTTTGGCGGCCAATCTCACTGGAGGCTAGTCAATTATTGCAGGAGTGTGAGCCCAAACAGAATCATTTTGGGGGATATGCCAAAATCGCCAAGCTTGGTAGACGGATTGGCGGTCGCTGTAAAATAGTTATAGTAACAGAAATAAGCTGCTGCCCGTCCTTTTTTTTTTTTTGATTAGGCAGGGGGAATGCCTACGCATGCCACCCGCAAAAAGTATCTGCGGGTGGGTATGTCGGACTCGCACCGACTAAACCTAACCTGCCGTGGACTTCTTCTGGCGCCTGATAGGGGGAGCCCCGGGAACGCGGGTATGCTGCTCCGGTGCCCCCCTTTTGCGCCGTGTCCCAGATGGTCGGGACACGCACCCGGGGAGGACTGTGGGTTGCCCTCCCCATTTGCCGACTCCTGCCAGTACGGCACAGCGACTGCGCCACAAACAGTTCGCTGTCTTCTCGGGGCTGCTTGCACAAGGCGGCAGTTGAGGACACTTCTCATACTGCCACCGCAGCAAGCAGCTGCCCGTCCTGTAGTAGATATTCCCCGATCACGGGATGAGATGGGGTTTTGATATTCTGATATTCGTCATCGTCACCACACAGCATGTGTAGATATCACTTAGTGGTTTACTTAACCTTTCAGTCCTCAAATCCCCGAAATAATCATTGTTTCAAAATTATAGGATAATTCAACTATCTAAAATGCATTCCGGCGAAATGTGGCGAAGTAACTTTGAATTAACGTTTAACTTCTTATTTGCCCTACTAACAAATAATTACCATTTATTATACATTTTATTATATTTCGATAAATTTAATGTTAAATATGTCGGAAATAAGTTGTGGGTTGCCACTCGAATCTTCACCGTCGGACATTATAGTAGCGTAGAAAGATAGAGATAAAAATGAAAGTCGGAGATGAACTTGTAAATCTATTTAGGTTATTCACTTTGACACAATAATTCAAAGGCAAGAAACGTGAAACAGTCTCTAGGAACTAGTTGTCCGCTCGGAGTCTCGAAGATAAGTGAGTACTCGATCACGCAGTCACGCAACGTCGACTCGTACGATCGTCATACCAGTCTCTGTCGAAGGGCGCCAACTTCACACTTGCGTTTCGTAGTAAGCCGACATTTCGTACTAATGATCATTCCGTACTAATGACCCTTCCGTGCTAATGATCATTCCGAGAAATATAAAAGAGTTGACAGACGTCATAAGCGCACTCTTTCAGCGGGCGTACCTCAAAGTTATTACGATTAAAATGAAATCTTTTAGCAGAAAGGAACTTGATCAGCCTTCCCACCGTCTCTGGTTTAGCGTTAAATACTTACTTTTAAATCGTACTTTTTCCGGGTAAGTTTGTTTAA
Source organism: Pseudoips prasinana (assembly GCA_951640165.1). NCBI lineage: Eukaryota > Metazoa > Arthropoda > Insecta > Lepidoptera > Nolidae > Pseudoips > Pseudoips prasinana. Next base: position 18,025,151 of record OX621239.1, read on the forward strand.
GAAATTACTTGCTCGACACAGGGACACATACTGGCGGTAGTTGGTTGGCTCGAATGAAATATTCACTTTAGTGGCAATTTTGAACTGGGTTTTCGATAGGAAATCGGGACGGTTAACCCTACCGGATATAATGTTCGTTAGGTAAGTCATGTCAGCTATTTCCAGCCACATACTGAGGGGAATTTTAAACTGCGCATTTAAGTGCAGTTACAAATTAAAGTTTATATTTTAGGCTAAAGTAAAGATATTTATAATAGTTCTTAGTTAATAATAATTATAATAAACGATTTAATGTTGATTAAAGAACCATAACTGAGATGTAGAAGAAGAAGAGTAAGTACACTTTATTGCAAAAGTAATATAACAATACAATATGCATAGGACAATATTTTGCAATTGGCAGCCTTATCACCAAAAGCCATCTCTTCCAGGCAACCTATAAATATGTAAATGGTAAAGGAAGTCGAGAAAAAGCCCTCGACTTGTATAAATAATAATAATTAAGTCGGTACACTGGCGATCCACTTGCAGACCGACACGCTCCGTCATTTGATTTGATATTGAAATTAAGTCACAAATAGTCACTAAATCTCCGAAGATTTTGAAGAAATTATGTACGTATGCTTTTTAACAACACTGAACACTTTATATACAGGACAGAACTCTATGGGTAAAATAGTTATCCTGGACGAACATCGAACCCGAGACGCGACGGCGCTGAAGTAGTAGGGAGCCGACTACCTTAACCACTGCGCCACACGTCCAGTCAGTTGCATTTTTTTTTTGGGCAAAATTTAGTAACTATTAAAAAATTAAAAAGTATTCGAACTGTATGCTACAACCTCTTCCAATAATTCTGTTGGAAAACTTTAAAGAAATCCAAATTGCTGTGATATTCCCAAAGTAATAGTTAGATTGGTCTACATATTCAACAATGGCTGGTCTTTAGGCATAGAACGACATACTCCCACCATTAAAATCCGGTGGAAAGACTGGTGGGAGTATGTGGCTCTATGCCAAAAGACCAGCCATTGTTGAATATGTAGACCGATTTGTATATATTATTTAAAAAAAAACTGACGTGAGGAGCGTAGTACTACTGTAATGTAACGTGTAATGTAACACCAATTCTACGTGTGGACAGCGCTACGAGCATTTCGTGTAATTCGTGGATTACATTACACTTTAAGCATCTTCTACACGATCTTCTTCTTCTACACCATCTAGACTGCACAACTGCAATCTAGATGGTCACCCTAGTGGTTGCCATCCATCTAGACCGCAGTTGTGCAGTCTAGATGGATGGCAACCACCAGGGTGACCTCTGTTCGGACGTTGGGTTGCAACCGTGTAGAAGATGCTCTCATCATCATCATCATCATCATTACAGCTTAAATAAGTCCACTGCTGGACAAGCCTCCCTCAAGAATCATCTTGAGGGGATATGCCATAATCGCCACGCTTGGCAGGCGGGTTGGCGATCGCAGTATGATGGTCGTAGTACTCAGAAGGAAGCTGCTTCCCGTCCTCTGGTAGATATTCCCTCGGGTCGACTTCTACGCCCCCCACGGGATGAGATGGGGTGATGATATTCTGATTCTGATATTTGTCGCCGTCACCACACAGCAGAAGATGCTCTACACCCGGTTTAAAACGCGTTGAAATTCGCCCTGAAGATGAAAAATTGAAACTGAATCCAACATAAAATGAATCATGTAAGTTACTGGTTACAGTTTTCATTATAACTTGTAAACAGGATTATTTGTAAAACACCAACAACATTGCAGGACTAGATTGTTAACGTCATAAACAACAAACACACATTGCTAAATCTAAACCAGATACAGAACAAATAATCGTTTTCGTCACACAATGATTTGTACTGGGTGGGAATGGAAACCACCACGTACTAAATAAATAAAATAAAAAAGGTTTTTATTCACGTAGACTTTAAAAAAGCGCTTGTAAATAGTCATAACATGTTTGTAGTAATACAGTTAATATTTCTAGTTACTTATTACAGATATTTAGGTACACGGAATGTTAAAACATTTATACAATTTATTTTGCTAGCTATTATATATTGACATTTAGCTAGCTTGTATTAAGTTATTGTCAAGGAGATTATGTTTAGTTGAAGTTTTTAATATTATGTATTAAAATTTAAATTTTACTACATATTGTCTGAATGGTTCTGTCTATATTAAGGTATGAAATCTTACTGGGTTACCTAGCAACATGGTTAGGTTAGACTAACCATTAGACTGACAAGCCAGTCTCAATAGTGTGACTGATTAAAAATGTGTTGCTAACAAACACGAGTAGAGCATAATTAAAATTTACATCAATTTCTTACGAACCTTAGAGTTCTAGATACATTTTATCACCAGCAATGTCTGTGCAAAATTTAAAGAGCCGTCAAAGTACCTGGCGTTCTAAAAGAGTGAGCGCAAAAATTTATGAATAATAAAAATGGCACCCAGATCATGGCTCGTCGCACGCACTTTCGCGGGACACATTTAAGATTTACGACTCTGGAACTGTTTTCCGCTTGTGTTCCCTTTTATAGATCTTCGACAGAACATAATGTGCTTAAGTGCTTCAATTCGAGACCCGAGAATGAAAATTGTATATTTAACTAGCTAACTTAGGAGGGTTCCCTATAATATTAGTAGGATGATACAGAAACATATATACAAGTAAATCTTGAGATATCTTGGGACATATAACACGCCATCTGATCCCAGTATGGCAACCAGATAACTAATAAACATACTTATACAACATGTAACTTAATTAACGCACATCCTGAAAATAGTTTGTTCAGAATCGTCTACTGAATCGATTTATATCATTTTTAATAAAGGTAATTTTTATTCCAAAATAATTAAAAATTACGGAAATTATTGTCATATTAACCCTGTACAGTCAAAACAAATTGAAATGGACCGTAAGTCAAAGTAAAAAGACTTTTAAAATCGCAGTTTTATTTGTATTTATACAAATTCCATCATTCAATACAAAATAAAGAAAAATAAACTTTATTTCAAGAAACTAATTTGTTAAATAACAATGCATATACATGTTAAATAAAAAAATCAGTGTATGTATTTTGATTACAACATAATATTCTAATTGGGGTGTTTGAGGGTGTGCGTTAATTACGTTACATGTTGTATATTATTATATATATATTGTAGAAAAATACAGCCACACACAGAACCAATAATCGTGCTCTACGCAATTTTGACTGCACGTGTGGTGCAGCGGCTAAGACAGTCGCCTCGTCTCTTCGTGTCGCGGGTTCGAGGCCCGCGCTCAGCAACTATTTGTGTGACCCATAAATATTTGTTCGGAGTTTGGATGTAATTTATGTCCGTCTATTAGAAGTTTGTAAAGTACCCCGCAACACAGGGTATAGATTCTCTAGTGCGAGCGTGTCTTAAGAAAATAATTGTTGTGGTTGGGGGTCGAACCCCACGATATCTGGCTTAACAGTCAGGGTCAATAACTAAATGATTAATTAAGAAGTACGTATTTAATAAATTCCAGGTCAGTCCCATAAGTTTTAATGGGATTTTATTGTCAATATTTATCGCCTATAGCAGCCCTAAAAAAGGAAGTGTTACGCCTTTGTGATTGCTGACACCAGAACTCCGGTAGTGTCTCCTAGCCGGATCATCAGAGTACTTATATCTTTAATACTACTATTCGTTGATACTAGTTTTTATGACTATAATCCGATCAGAAATACATTATCATAATAATTAAGTGCGTGCTTTTTATACCCAATACACAAAAATGTTAACCTATCCTATTTTAAACGACTAATATTTCAAGGTTGTTAAAACCGTTATTAAATTACGATTACGTAAGCAAAAATAGATAGATCGACTACAATATTCAGGCATGTTACGTTAGCACAGCTGGTCGAAAATTTTACAATTAGTTGGTACCGCCAAAGTGGTTCGATTTCAGACTACACGTGTAGAATTTAGTCCCGTTTGTAGTCACAGACAACAATTAGTTTGTAGTAACAGTCGTTAACTTATATCCGAGAGGTGGCTTGCATTATACTCTTTCACCACGATAACCACTCTGTCAATATCATAAAGTATATAAAGCGAGCTAAAACATATGTCATTTTCAAAATCTAATATTAATAGATATATATGTATGTATAATATGTATATGTATATATGTATATGTATATATGTGAAACGAAACAAGTTCTCAATTTGTCTTTTAGGTTATACGTGATGAAAAAATATTATATGATAGATTTAAATAAACAAACCGCCAAAGAAAAACAATGGTTGATTTGAAGACAGAAATACCTTTAACATTCGTTATCAGACCACCTCATTATGCTTTTTTTTTATTTGTATTTTTGACACTTAATTGTAGAAATAGATACAATTCAATAAATAAAAGGAGTTTTGCCACATCTGTGTCTTCTGTAGTTATAAAATCTGTACTATTCACATTCGCAACTGAAGCACCTGAAATCACGAATGTTTTTCTCATCCGAATACAGAAGTACCATCAGCACACGTTGAAAGCTTTGTTCAGTTACACCTCCAATAAAAACGATTGAAAAAATATTGCACCATCACGCACGTACTCGTACCTCATACATTTATCCATTGTGATCCCAATCCCCGTGACACTTCAGGCGATTTTTGGTCAAGTTTTACCTCCATCATTACTGTAAGGACTTAATGGTATTGGATGAGTACAATGTGTTCAAAATACATTTTTCTTTTTGTACCAGAATCTCCAACTTTATTTTAAAATGTAAACAATAAGTAATAGTGCGATAGATTGCCTTGAATAATTCCTAATAAGATATTTTAGCCCAACAAAAGTGTTAAAGAAAAACACAGAACTTGTTGTCGTCTTTTATTCTCCATATTTTACCTTGTCACATTCTTATATTTAAAAAAAAACCTTTTTTATCCGTCATGTCAAGTCTGTTCTTGAGGCGGCCACGGTCATTTCAGTCTAAAAAGTCCGTCACACGAAGATTTGACGATATGATAGATAGGACGATGCGCGATGTGATTCCATCAGATCTTAGTTTTATTTCTGAGAGAATCTGAATATTTACGCGCACTGATACTGAGATTAATTATGTGAGTGAGTTGACCCCAGATCTGCTACGATACGTGTTTTAATATTTTTGTGTTAATTCCGTCGTTACCCACGGAACTCGTGTTTTTAAGAGGAGTATATGCTTATGTATATCATGTGGGAGAAAAGTGAGTTAGTAACGCTGTTTGTCAGGTAAGATTTAGGTTTGCTATTAGCACGAAGTTTGGCCAGAATTTTATTAATGAAGAAATTGTTAAAAACTGCAGTGATTTACTAACGTTTCGTTTCAATTTTATTTTCTATTTTAATTGTATTTATGTTACATGTAGGTTTTTTTAAAGACAACGCCTGCATTTAATCGCTGTGTCGGGGGGTACAAACATATAATTGACGGACACAGTTACATCCAGACTTAGCACAACTATTAATGGTTTACACAAATAGTTGTCCTGCGCGGGAATCCAACCCGGGACACGAAGTGGCGAGGCGACTGTCTTAACCACTGCGCCACACGTGCAGTCAAATCATCTCGTTTAGACCAGTTGCGTCATATTCAAGTCACAAAGACATACTTTTTGTCAATATGACTAGCGACGTTAATTCATTGTTTGTGAGGATAGAAATGAGGACAATGGAAGCTTCTTCCAAGGCGGCTTCTTACGAGCTAATGGCCCAACGGCTCCTAACTCAAGAGCATAAGAGCATTGTTTAATGAGCAATTGGACTAGAGACCTGCCTGCCTGTCTACAAACTAATAATAGTAATGTCCTCCTAGCCGAATTTCTCGAAGCCAGTCTCAATAGAGACTTGCCATCTGCGCAGGACATATAGTCCACAAGTGTGTACAGGTTGTACCGACGGCTTTACGTGCTCTACGAGGTAAGGGGGATAACACCGCCATCTCCCAGACTTCGGGGTGATACTTAGAATTTTTATTTTTACAGTAATATCAGTTGGGGCAGAAAGGTTCTCGAGTGGCGACCACGAACCGGAAGACGCAGCGTGGGCAGGCTCCCGACAAGATGGACCGATGATCTTGTGCGGGTCGCTGGAAACTGCTGGATGCGAATAGCGCATGACCGGCAATTGTGGAGATGATCTTTGAGGGAGGCCTTTGTCCAGAAGTGGACGTCTTTCGGCTGATATGATGATGATGATGACAGTAATATCACAATTATTTTGGCTATAACCCGTACTTGAAACCAGAACCTCGTTACCGGTTGAACACGCTACCGCTAGACCAACAAGACCCTTTAGAGTACCTTGTATATAATATTTACAATAATAATATTAAAGCTACTATATTGTCATGTTTTTGGTCATGAAAGAGTCCTGGCCAAAACAATATAGGGAAGGGTTAACACGTAAGTGATGTTGTGTTTGTTGCATCCTGGACTACGGTGACCACTTACATTCAGATAGATTGTAAGCTTGTTTGTTGACTAGTTTGTGTAAGTTTCTACTTACACAGACTGTACTTGTTCGGCAAACATAAATAGATAGTAATCCGCACTTAGGTTTACATTATTTTATCTGAAAATAAATTGAATTAAGATTGCTGATGTGTTTGTGCGTATAACTACATCGATAGATAAATAATAAACTAAATCACTATCATTATGAGTTACATCAGCACCGTTGATCACAATAATATATTCTAAATGCCATATGCATACCTGAAATAATATATTTACCTTACTTATTGAAATTATTGTCAGGTTAATTGTTTAAAAGTTCGGTCGTTTAAATAATCATTTTGACAACAACTTGTATATAAGTTAGCTGATAAACTTAATCATTACTTATTATTATTTTTATATATTAGAAACAAACTGTCATACAAAACTCAGGTATTTATAAAATAGAAAGTATATAATCGTAGACCTTAAGTTTGCAATATGAGATACGTATACATGCTAATGAAAGCTCCTTTTTACTTACAATATAAGTACTATAAGTGTAGATTATTTAAAAGTAATTATATGAAATTACTATCAAGAAATGTCAATTCTACTCGTACTTATTAAAATATTTAAAATTAATTATGTATACTGCATGTAACTTATGTTGTAAATAATATAACAAGTACTGACTGAGTATTAATGTGGTGTTATGGTTTATTGAATAAATTATTATTATTATTATTCATTGTGTGTCTATCGGAAGCACAAAACCGTTTTATTAAACTCTCTTCTCTTGTTCTTTTAGCAGCAGGTAACAACTGACTAATGAATTCCATCTTTACAGAGTCACCGCGGTTCCTCGCCAGCGATCCGGACGTTCGCTCCCGACGGGCGCACCCTTGAGGCAGGAGTTAACATTCCCCGTTCCCCCTCTCCACTCCGCGCCGCATCGCTGGACGTGAGAGCGGCGCCGCTGGCGCACGGCTCCCTCGCTTCCCTCGCTGACACGCCAACGCCAAGCAGCCCGAGACATATTCCACCAAGATGCCTATCACCACTTCTGATGCCACCGAGGTAAAGGGGATCTATGACTCTTCTAAATCATAATATACTATTATAAACCTTAGCAGTTTCTAGACATGACATCAAGTATTAATGGAAACTACCACCCACGTTTCCCCACTCTCATAATCTGTTGGAGAGGGAGATGGATTTACGTGTTCTTCAGTTCTAGGCTGTACGTATTCCAAGCATGAGGGTTTAATTCCAACTTCTAATTCATTCCGACCTGATACAGTTTACAATGTTGCTAGCTTGAAAAATACCGATAAAACATTTTATCATACCCCATTAATAACGTGGTCAATTCAAACGGCCCCATTCGCTGCAATGGAACGGGTTTCAAACCAAAAAAGGGAACAACTTTACCCTTATAATTTTAATATATTTCCGTATGTCGCAGAGGTATTTCGGTGCCCAGAAATTGGGCACCGGAATCCAGATAATGTAATTTGTTATAAAACATTACTTAGAATTATTAGATTACTTAAAATTAGAAACTTTCAAATAGTGCTATTTTAAGTCAGTAATATGCTATTCTTAGAGCGGTGACATCATCATTTAATGTACAAAACTTCCTTAAATAAAACAGACTGAAAACGAAAAAATGGGCATAGAAAGGTGATAAATGAGCGCACACTTAAAAAAAATTATGTGAAGATATAATTTACATTCAGAATTTATGTAATCGTATGTTATATTTAATTTGTTGTGTGAGATAAGAAAAGAAAGAAGACATTAAAAGAGAAGCTTTTGAGGAATCTAGTAGTAAACTGACATAAAATAATGTGTTGACTTACGACCTAGAAGGCGTTTTCTTACCCTGAAACCATGACATCTGAAACTTTAAGATAGTAACCCGGATAGGAATTATGTATGTTAAAAAAACATGCGGGGCAGTCTTTGGGGACCGTTGATATAAGTGAGAACTTTTTTTCATCTCCAATACACGAAAAGTACGTTTTCGGTAAAGACTCACATTAATTGCTTCCCTCCCTATGATGGGAATAAATTCATCATTCATTAAATCATGATGATGATGAAAACACTTACGTTTAAATTCAACAATTCATCAACAAACACTCAACAGTGTTTTAAGAAAAGATATAAGCCGTTAATGTTATATATATTTTTAGTAAATATAAGCTATTATAATAATATCCTAGGACATTCCACGTGGCTATGTGATCCCAAACTAAGCAGAGCTTGTTCTATGGAAATCAGATAACTGATGTACTACATAATAATAATTATACTGCTTTTCTTCTGTAAATACATAGTTCTATAAATAATTACATCCAAACTCAGGACAAACAGACATGTTCATGCACACAAATATCTGTCCTGGGTGGGAATCGAACCCTCAACCTGCGGCGTGAAAGGCAAGCATTAACCAACCACGCCAACCGGCCCGTTAACAATGCCCATTATATTATATTTATTATTTTTACTCTCATATCGGCTAACTTCCCCACATTCTCACTTTGTTCACCAAATTGTTGTAATGTACAGACGCCAGCACATCCAAATACCCAAATCTGTCAAATTTCTTTTATCGATTTTCAACTTTATCACATAAGAATAAGGTTCAGTTTCAATTGAGGAAATTTGACAGATTCGGGTAGCTTGATATGCTGGCGTCTGTACATACATGCAACCTTTTGTAACGGAACATATGTATGTATATGTAATACATACATATGTTCCGTTACAAAAGGTTCACCTTTCACCTTTCCCGGTCCGAGTGGAAGCTTCGTAGCACCCGATCAAGGATCAGTGGCCTTTTGGATTTTATTACTTCTTTGTGATGAATTCAGTTAGTGATTACGACTGACTTTGAATAGTAGGGAAAGGAATTATGAATTTTGTATGTTCGAAAATGTTCTTCCTAACATTTTTCATCATAACATCAAAACTCCTAATTACTTTGTCTCTAATGTTAATAATTCCGAAGCATTCAACTTCATAATGTCAGTAGCAATAAACATCTATTATACTTTTATTTGTTTTCCTATATTTTCTCAACATAACCATCGTTTATACTATTATTCAAAGTCATATTTTTTTTGTTTAGCCACGGTACTATTTATAGTTTAAGTTTAGTTGGAACTGCGACTATAACGCAAGAGCCGAGCGAGCAAAACCAGAGTCCCGCTCCAATCATTGAGTCAAGTTCCAGAAACGAATCGGTCCTATTCATAATTATTGGGTTAGGTTAGGTTAGAACGGTGACCCCCCAACGCACGAGCCGAGCGAGCGAAGCGAGCGTGCCGCGGTAGCGGCCGGCGAAGTGCCAGAACCGAATTGGTCCTATAGTTATTGCATGTACGTTTAATTTTAATCCTCCGCGGTGAAATTATTATGGTGAGTATGTTTAGGGATTAAATCGTTATGATAAAAAACAGTAGGAGTTTAAATATATTTACATTAATGATATTATTGATTACAATTTTCGAAAACATGAGTGTTATGAACATCGCCGGTAGCACTACAAATAGTATGAATGAAAACTTTAGGATGAAAAATTTTAGGAAGAGTGATAATTCGGATTACAAATCGTTAGGAAGAACAATTTCGGGTAAAGAACTTTAGGTGAGCCAATATGGACCCATATATATATATGTATATATATAGTTTTTCTGAATTTGGATATGCTTTGTGCCCGTGAATTGTACATTTCTTTTGAATATCGTTGTTGGTCTAAACTAAAAGCTTCAAAACATTTTTCAGGGTCACCAAAGATCGTAAGTTCGATTCCCACGCGTGATGGGCCCGATTATTTGTTCAGTATAATCTATCTATAATATATAAGTATGGATTTTGAAATATATAAGAACGTTTGTTTATAAGTTGTCTGGTTGCCATAGTACAGACTTTGTCTAGTTTGAGACCAGATTTAATGTTTTAATTAAAAACATATAACATTCATAGTGACTGTTCGTGTCGCGGATTCGAGTCTCGCGCCGGGCCACTATTTGAGTGACCCATAAATAGTAGTTCTGAGTCTGGATGTAATTTGTGTCCGTCTATTATATGTTTGTAAAGTCCCCGGCGACACAGGGATTACATTACCTGTGCGGGTATTGTCTTAAAAAATAGCTTATGCTTTAAAGAAACTGCGTCGAATATTTGTTGATTGAATTAGTTGTTTAATTTTTATTTATTTTAAACGTTGCTCAATGCAGTAAAACTTATCCACAAAGGAGATGCCCATACATAATGTATGTAGAGAAAACTGTTATTAACTATATTCAAAAAAGGTTAAGATAATTTGCGGACACCATTCAGGCAGCCACGAATAGTGGTTCAGTTGGTAAGTCCAATCCGATTATTGTATTTAGATTAGGTAATTCATTTATAATGTGGTTTTAACGATTTCATGCTTTTCGCTATTAGTGAATTCAGCAGACGGTTTTCAATTAGCCTACTTCCAAAATAAAAGAATAGAGGCAAATCGTCCACTGCATTTACTTGAAGCAAAAACACGAAGGAATTTGCGCCCAACTTTGTTGATAGGTGGAACTAAAAGGGTCGCAAAGGCGGTACCTTCGTTATTTCGGCTTCTAGTTGTTAATTAGTAATAATGAAAATATCAAATTTATTCAGCACTTGGGTGTTAATATACACTTTATGTTAATACCCATATGCTGAATAAATTCCTTATCTCTTTTTCCTTCCTATCTCATCCTACTTGTCCAGCTCACAGTGTAGTCCAATAAAGTATAAAAGTAACAAGAAAAATAAAATATTCTGTCTAACACATTTCTTGTATCCTTAAATAAATAACAAATAAGAATATACTAAGGTATTATTTTTAAATTTAGTACCTAATCATCATCATCATATCAGCCGAAAGACGTCCACTGCTGGACAAAGGCCTCCCCAAAGATCTCCACAATTGCCGGTCTTATGCTATTCGCATCCAGCAGTTTCCAGCGACCCGCACAAGATCATCGGTCCATCTTGTAGGGGGCCTGCCCACGCTGCGTCTTCCGGTTCGTGGTCGCCACCTATTAGTACCTAATACTATATCAAAATTATAAAATTGATCTTTACTACGTAGCTACTGACGTCCTCAAATTCAAAGTCATTTATTCCGTCAAAATATTACATTTGTGTGGAATCGTCAATTTTTTTTACCCTACCGTATAGTGCAGACGTGGCAGCTACTGAGAAACACTGCCAGGAAACTTAGTAGGTTATTTTTTTTAATATTTATTTCTTAATATAAAATTACATTGTATGTACTTAAATGTGTTGATCTAGAGCGACTCAATCCCATGACGTTTCATTACTGAAGGGGTCTTCTAGATTCCGGACTGGTCCTGGGAATTTTTCAGGACAAATTAATCCCACAATTACTTTTTACTTGACTCGAAATTTGAGCTATTTCTTTATCTTTTTATTACTTTAACGTACGAGCAGTGGTACGGTTAGTGTCAGAGTCGTTCAAGCTGCTTAGCTTATCCTGCCCCCCGAAGCAGGGATGCGCCCATAAATTAAACCAATTTGTAGGGCTGACCGCGTGCCAAAGTGCTAAACCTCGCCATCACTTATGGACTGGTGAGTGCAACTAGTTATGACCTCATTAACAGCAATAACATATACTAACAAGTCAGTCAAATAAAAAGCACGTAGCTGACAATTTATGCTTGAAATTTATTAATAAGGTCTCATTCATTGTAGGAGCGCATCTGCTTTAATATTCCTGTCAGATCTCGTCCGGCTATATTCAAATGGACCCAATCTATTTGAATGCGGCTGCCTTAAACACAAAAGGCATACTCCTGAATGTACAAAGATAGCTTTGTCTGGATCAGCACAGATCCTTCTACATCTGATGAAATATTCAATATTATAAAGTAATTGCTTTAAAATCGCATGACAAGCACTTGCTGAACAGATTAAGGTACATCATTTATAAGTAAATGTGTGTTTAAATTAACTTTATTGAAACGAATAATTATCAATAAATATGGCGCAATTAGGACAGTTGCCTCGCCACTTCGTGATCCAGGTTCAATTCCCGCGTAGAACAACTGTTTATATGACCCATAAATAGTAGTCTCGAGTCTGGATGTACTTTGTGTCCGTCATTTATGTAAAATAAAATAAAAAAATAAAAAATAAATTATTTCCCTAGTGAGGGCCTTTACCAAAAAAAATATAACCTAGGAAAGTTACGTAGTTAGTAGGCAAAATCTGAACTAATATTAAAAAGATAAAAGATTTGATTTATGTTAATAATGGATAAAAACAAAAATTCATAAGTGGCATGCATTAACGGATGGATTGGTGGATCGTATACTGAAATAAATTCATTTGAATTAAATTCAAATACTATAAGGTCTCGTAAGGCACGTACAGTAAATGATTTGAAAGCAGGACAGTTACACAATGTCAACGGCATTGTGTAATTTCTTCACCATTAACAAGTGTATTTGCGACTTCATGTAACTTGAAACTGTTGCCTTTCTAAATTATCAGGCACTTCTTCGTACAAATATTTATAAACGCTATTTTTTTTCATATTGTATGTACGAAGCTCAAACTTAAATTGGTTAATGAAGCAATTATTGATACAACAAACTTTGTATACTTTGTGTTTTTTCAAACGGCGGCCACCATTTCAGAATGGCTGGTCAAAAAATATTCATATTTCTCTGAATGTATCATATGTAGCAATTCTTGAATAAACGAAGCAAATATAAGCAATTGGATAGCAATACTTCAAAATACTTCCAGAGCCGCCTACCATAGGTAACCAACCATTCTGACGCTCACTAAAATCGCGTAAAATACATCCAAAAATATAAAAAAGTATTTAAATGAATTGATAACCGCCTCCGTATAGAAGTAGATTTTAACACAATATTTCAGAGAATTGTTCGTAAAAAAGTAAAATATATATTTTATAACAAGGGGCCTCATTATGAGCATTTGAACATGCCAACGAGACAAATGGATTATTGCTGTCAACACTATCTTCTTACAATTTTCGAACCACAGACTTGGTAATATATAAAAAAAAAATACAGAACTCTATGTTTGACGGGCGCCAACAGGCGTGGTTGACAAATGCTTGCTTTTCATGCCGGAGGTCGTGGACAGTGAACGTAAAGAAACACGCATAATTAAACGTATATTTAAGCTTGATAATAACTTTATATAAGCTAGCTAAATCAGAAAATGTTTATTTGCGTTCAATGGTCGTGGGTTAGATTCCCACCCAGGACAGATATTTGGGTGCATGAACATGTCTGTTTGTCCTGAGTCTGAGTGTAATTACATATGTATGTATTTACAAAAGAAAAGTATTCCATGTAGTATATCAGTTATCTGGTTTCCATAGTAGGTACAAGCTCTGCTTAGTTTGGGATCAGATGGCCGTGTGTAAATAATGTCCCAGGATATTATTATATTATTATTATGTATAAAATATTATTATGAATCGGGATAATAATAGGTTTTTAAAAAATAAACACGCTAAATTGAAAAACTTAAAGCATTCATCGTCGCTTCTAATAATTAAAATGCAAAGAAAAAGAGAATGGAAACAAAATTAAGCTATGACAGTTGACCATATATAGGCAATCATATAGACAGAACCATTAAGACAAGATGTAGTAAATTATATCTAAAACTTCGATAATTAAACCTATATATGAGCTTGAAAATAACTTAATATAAGCTAGCTAAATCAGAAAATCATAAATTGAATGTTTTATCTAAATTTTTTCATACACTCCGTGTACTTAAATTAATATACGTAGGTACCTAGAAATAATTATGCTTACTAATTATACTACAAAGATGTCCTGACTATTTACAAGCGCTTTTTAAAATCTACGTGAATAAATCCTTTTTTATTATTTACTAAGTGTGCCCCGCGGTTTGACCCTTAAACTTTATAAATAATAGCCTGTGTTAATCCAGGGTGTCAGCTAACACAATACCAAATTTTATTAAAATCCATCCAGCCGTTTAGATGTGAAGAAGTAACAAACATACGCACTCACACACTCGCAAACTTTCGCCTTTATAATATTAGTGTGGAGTGTGATTTTATTATTTATCTCATCTTCATCAACCGAGAGCTTGGAAAAAGAAAAGTTTGAGGCCAATGCGCTTCAGCGCCATTACAGCCTCCTTGCATGATATTCCTAACAATATTTATTATGTAAAGACGCCAGCACATCCAGCTACCCCAATCTGTCAAATTACTAATAATGATTTTCAACTTTATCACATAACCATAAGGTTCAGTTTCAATTGGGGAAATTTGACAGATTGAGGTAGCTGGATGTGCTGGCGTCTGTACAACATATCGATTCCCCATGGGAAAGTCTAATGTATGTAAAATGTCTCATCCCGTATCCAACGCAATTTACTCAATGTAGGTGGAAAATTGGTATATAAGATACTATTTCTTATCCCGTTGAGAGGAAACTAAGTATTATTCGCGGCGACGAAGCGAAATAGTGAGTTAGATACGGAACACACAAATGGAAATGGATATATAGGAACTAGAAATTCTAGAAGCGTATTTAAAGACTGAAGACTCGCTTTGTAGACAATTAATTATATATTCACGGTGCATAAAGCGAGTACAGTTCATTTCTAATGAAATTTTAAGTTATGTTGTTTCAGTAAAAACATAATTAGTGATATTTTTTATCATAATAATAATAATGTCCTCCTAGCCGAATTTCGGCCACGACGGCCTGTCTCAACAGAGATTAGCCATCTGCGCAGGACATATTATAGTGCTCAAGTGTGTGCGCAACCACATGAGCACTTTTTATTCTATCACTCTCATGATCCGATGGGACGCCTAGCGACACGACCGGAAAGAGGTCAGGCACAGGACCGACGACTTTACGTGCTCTCCGAGGCACGGGGGTATAAAACCACCAACTCCCAGACTTCGGGCTGATATTAAGAAATTTTGCTTTTTACAGAAAAGTCCCATAATCACTTTGTGGCCCGACCCGGGATTTGAACCCAGGACCTCGTTCTCTGCGGGTGAACACGCTACCGCTAGACCAACGAGGCAGTCTAGTCAGTCTCTGTTATATAGGTATATTGACCTAGGCCAGAAACAGACAATGCATGATAATCTATACAAATAAATAAAATTGGAGTGTCTGTTTGTAATATTGAAATAACCGGTTTTTACTACATTAATATGAATATATATACGGTACATACACCAAAATATTTTTTTTTACAATTTTTGTCTGTCTGTCTGTCTGTTTGTTCCGGCTAATCTCTGAAATGGCTGGACCGATTTTGACGGGACTTTTATTGGAAGGTAGCTGATGTAATAAGGAGTAACTTAGGCTACTTTTATTTAAAAAAAGTCTTTTATTTTACAAAAAAAAACGAAGTAAACTAATTAGCACGCGGATGAAGTCGCGGGCACAGCTAGTAATAAATAAATTTATTGGAACAACTAACACACTGACATCTAAACCCTAATTTGGCAGAATCTGTATAATGGCAAACAGATAACTGATAAACATACTTATATATTTCCAAATAATAAGCCTTCCTAGCCGAATTCCGGCCATTGCGGCAAGTCTCAATACACATTTTTGACAATTTATAGTGCGCAAGTATCTGCGCAAACACACGGGCACTTTCTATTCCATCACTCTCATGACCCGATGGGACTAGCGACACGACCGGAAAGAGGTTTTCCGATCATGTCAGCTAGCTGTCCCATCGGATCATGAAAGTGAGGAAATAAAAAAGTTCCTAGATTTACGCACACACTTGTGCACTATAATATGTCCCACGCAAGTGGATAGTCTCCATTGAAATTGAACGCCATTTCGATCACGATGACATATATTTATACAGGTATTTACATACTCATGTAAGTAGTCTAGAAAACATAGCAGACTAACAACTAAAGCCGAGTACCTCCTAGTAAAAAGTACGGGCACTTAGTCCTCCTACGCACTATGCGGCTAGCCGCAATGCGACCAGCCGTGCGGCTGACCGTACTCAGATATTTGTACGAGAAAGTAGTTTTTATTCGCACTGTGATGCGGCAGCCGGTCAGCAATATTGATTGCTGACGGCTGACCGCATTCCGGCTAACCGCATATTGCTTAGGAGACCTTAGGGCGGCTTGTACCATAGCGCTAAACTGTTTAAATCCAATTTAAATTACTTGCACCACGCCAAATAAGTAGCTAAACCTGTTTAGAGAACTGTCAAAGTTAAATATCCAGTAACGGCTATTTAGCTCAGCTAAATGCGTTTAGTGCAACTTCACGTTCATTTTAGGGGGTTATGGTTAAATGACGTGGAAGATTATTTTGGATTTATCATTAATGGATTTTTGGGGTTTTTACTTGGATTATGATGGATCTAATACAAAACAAATTTATTCACGGTCCTGAGTTAATAACCACATAAATTTAATTCATCAAGTTTAACTTCGGTGAAACAGCGGGGCTCAGCAAGTAATTTAAAAACGAAATAAATATGTGGAAAAAGCAATATATATATCATTTCTTTTTCCACATATTCATTTCGTTAACAAATTACTAGCACGTTGCACGCAGGAGTTGCATTGGTGGGTAAAAGGGAGGGACTAGTCCCATGAAAATTAAAGCACGGTACCCAGGTACGCTGGCTAGAGACTAAACTCTAGCGCAGTTTACAATTTATAGCCTAGCCTACCCTGGATTGGTAGAGGGTGGCGGTTCGAAACCCGCTAGACGATATTTTTTTCCTTTCGAGATTAGTAAATATATCTCTGTGTATTCTGTTTATTCCGCAAGTAAAAAGCTTTAGTTAAGTGAGGCATATAGAATAGATCCAATTTATCCCGTAGGCTTAGAAGGAAAAGAACAGTCCCATTATGTAACCTCTTTCTAGTTAATGTTTTAGTTAATTAGAGTTCCGTACGAAAACTAAATCGAAACAGTCAGTATCACACACACAGTAATAATGAACAACCTTAATCAGAAATGGTTGGTAGATGCTTGCCTTTCATGCCGCAGCGCAGGTCGTGGGTTCGTATCCCACCCAGGACCGATATTTGTGTGCATGAATATGTCTGTTTGTCCTGTGTCTGAGTGTAATTATCAATATAAGTATGTATTTACAAAAGAAGAGTAGTACCTATATCAGTTATTTGATGTCTCTCTGCTTAATTTGGGGTCAGATGGCCGAGTGTTAATAATGTCCCAGGATATTATTATTTAAGAAAAAATAAATAAGCACCAATACTAATAAAAAAAATAAAGTTAACGTATAACGTAAAAAATAAAATATAAATAAAAATAAAAAACGTTTATTTTCAGGCATCGACGGCCCATACATGCTTCACATTCGAACCTATTAATTATATTTAACAATTAGTCTTTTTCTTCTTCTTTTTAAAAATGGCAAATAGTGCCGATGTCGACAATTCTGCCAATGTCAGATGTGAAATGGAAATTCGTGCGTTAATTAAATTAAATTTTATGACACTACATTAATATATTAACAGTCGAAACCGTGTAAACAATAAAACTGCTTAGTTTGGTTGGTTTGAGAGTTCTAACTGTTAAACTTATTAATGTTGTGTTGTGTCCTCTTATCAATATACTTAATTGTAGATTAGTTAAGATATGCATAGGTATCCAACCTACTTAGAGCTATACATGTCTTAACTTATATTGAACTACTAGGATTCTAATAATTGTATTATATAAATTACCAGCTGTGTCCCGGGGTTTTACCCGCGTTAAACTTTATAAATTATATAATATACAACATGTAACTAACATACAAGAACATTAACAATACACGAATATTTAGAATACATTTAACTCTATATGGATTTAATTAAATTAATAAAGATTCTACTAACACACGTAACTTAATTAACGCACATCCTGAAAATAGTTTGTTCAGAATCGTTTACTGAATCCATTTAAGTATATCATTTTTAATATAGGTAATTTTTTATTCCAAAATAATTTCAACTACGGAAATTATCGTTATGTTAACCCTGTACAGTTAAAACAAATTGAAATATACCGTAAATCAAAGTAATAAGACTTTTAAATCGCATTTTTATTTTTATTCATACAAATTCCATCATTCAACACGAAATTCAGAAAAATAAACTTTATTCCAAGAAACTAATTTAGTAAATAATAATGCATATACATGTCAAATAAAAAATTAGTGTATGTATTGTAGCAAACTCGCAGCTGCAAGAGGTATTTCTGTAACGGGATCTAGGGAGATCTTCTCAATGATAACACATGTATTCACATCCAATCACTTATTTTATTGAGATAAAATAATAAAACTAGATTCACAATGTTTACTTTAGCACACCATTTTTATAACTATTGACAAACATCAGTCAAACGTAAAATCATACTTTTTATTTGATTCGAATTCTATTCTCATTTTAAAAGCTATGTCTAGTTATTTTAATAAAATGACCATCATATTTTAATAAAATGGTTATTTTAATAAAATGACTATCTTGATAAAAGAGGTTTTATTCTATAGGAGGGCAGGTAATATCATTACAGTATTATGATTCATCATCATCATATCAGCCGAAAGATGTCCACTGCTGGACAAAGGCCTCCCCCAAGGATCTCCACAATAGCCGGTCCTGCGCTGCCCGCATCCAGCGGCTTCCCGCGACCCGCACAAGATCGTCGGTCCACCGTGTAGGAGGCCTGCCCACGCTGCGTCTTCTGGTTCGTGGTCGCCACTCGAGAACCTTTCTGCCCCATCGGCCGTCAGTTCTACGAGCTATGTGCCCTGCTGTATTTGTATTATGATTACAACATAATATTCTAATTGGGGTGTCTGAGGGTGTGCGTTAATTACGTTACATGTTAGCCTATGTTTTATTCGGATCTTTAACCTATAATCATCATCATGATCATAATAACAGCTATAAGAAGTCCTCTACTTGACAAAACCTGCTCCCAAGAATCCTCTTGAAGCGATATGCCATAATCGCCACTCTTGGCAGACGGGTTAGCGATCGCAGTATGATGCACACAGTACTGAGAAAGAAGCCTCCCTCTTCCTGGTAGATTTTCCCTCGAGTCGTCTTCTACGCCCCCCAAGGATTAGATGGGGTGATGATATTCTGATATTTGCCGCCGTCACCACACAACCTAAAATACCTCAAAAGTTCATTCAAATCTGTTCAGTAGTTTTTGCGTGATAAAGTAACAAACATCCTATATATCATCACACAAACTTCCGCATTTATAATATTAGCAGGAAGTAAGAACACGTGAAGCGCGTGTGGGAGCGTGAACGCGTAGAAGTAGATTACGCGATTTACGATACGCACAAATCTTAAAAATCAGCTTCTTATATTTTTGTATCCTCTTTTATTTTATTCTATAAAAATATTTATGGCTAATAGAATAGAAGAACAGATACTTCTGAAGCGACATTTTAAACATGAACATGATGACTATGGCACATAATATGTAGGTATTTGCCACATACCACGCGTGGCTGCCAGCCGGTCGCCGGTCGGGATTTCACAAAGGGTAAAGCTAGTTTCTGGCTCTGTTGAATGTTGCCCCTTTTTAACAAACACATTCCATTCTAGCTACCGTGCCAATTTGAACCGGAATGTTGTGTACGAGTATAAGTTTGTCAAAGCAAAAACCTACTAGTTAACTTTTTGTTTCTTGCTTGTTCTTCCATCTACAGAGAGACAGTTTCAATTTACTTTGGCTGCCTTTTGACATCTTTGTTAGTCAAAAGGTAGTGTGTTGAATCGCAGATAATAAGGTCCTGGGTTTAAAACGGTCGGGCCACAAAAGTAATTTTGGGATTCATCTGTTTTCATTTCGGCAAACCCCTCCAAATGACAACGTTATAAAAACCTATGAATGAGGCCTATGTCCGACGCTGGATGGTATGAGACTGATGATGGATCTGGGTGTAACTATATATGTATATTTGTCAGTTGACGGGTAGTATAGGATAAGATGACAGGGTTTTACTTGTCCCAACATATTATTATATAAGTAAGATAGAAACAGTTTATCTTACCGCGATTTATATAATAGGTCTTTACCTATGAAATTGCCGTTTTGTATGAAAAAATTTAAACGAATTTTTTATTGGTAAATTTTATAACAAATTAAAAAAACGACATTTTAATCAAATTGGGAAAACGAATTTATCTAAAATTCGAGTAAGCGTAGTATAAATTGTTGGTGTCGAGATGATCGCACCCAAAAAACATCATCTTAATTTTACTGATCTACAAGTTCACAATTTTGTAACTAGATGGCGTTAATGTCGTTTCAGATCGCGGAATTTAATTGGCATATCGGTTAAAATAAATAAATGCTTGAAATAAAAGGTAGTCCAAAACTGAATTAATAAATGATCGCCTAAATCTCACCCAAAATATATGCACACATCTTAATTTTACCGCTTTACAAGTTTATATTTTTGTTAGTAGATGGCGTAATCATCGTTTTAGATCGCGCTATGGTTTCGTTCACAAAATGTCGCAACCTAATCTAATGGGAGTTACCTTTGTGATTAATGCATCGTTGATTATTATTTTACTTTATTTAACTTACTGACTATACTTAAGGACAATTGATATGTATTCTTTGATTATGCTTGATGATATCGGGTCCTTTTTGTAAATAACAGTAGCAAAGTAGTCTTTCATTTATTTCTTAGTAAGGTTATTTATAGGTTAGGTTTTATTCAATTTATATTGCTTATTTGTTTTAAAAGTTATATTTTTTAGATTAAGCTAGAAGTAAGTAGTTACATTGGTCATCATTCAAAATTGTCGCGGACAAGGTCGCGGGCACCAGCTAGTCTATATATATACCGTTACTATAATTTATAAGAATACTGTACATTATAGCGTCTCTGCGTATATTTCTCAGTGGCCCGGCACAAATTGTGATAAACTCAATTTTAGACACCCTCTCGACACAGGGAGTGCTATTCACTCACCACTTCGCCTGATTGCCTGCCGACACCGATAATAATACTGTCATCAAATTAAAATACCAATTTCGTACTAACATTTTAACTCGGGTTATAATTGAGATACGCCTTTGAGATGGAAACATAATAAAACCAGAACATTTTCAAGTATTTTGAACTTTGAAACTCTTTCAGATTTATACATATAAACAATTGAAATAAATAATTATCTTATCTGATATTTTATGATGACACAAAAATATATTTTTTACATATCGTATTTTTCATCGATGATTCAGCCGAAGGCAAGATATACTCGGCATATAGGTGCATTAAAAAAGATCGTCTGTGGAGGTGATTATACATATACAATATGATTACTTAAATAAAATACACAGATACTTTTAGATTAGAATATAATAATATCTATATATTGATAATTAAGTTTAAATACCTTGAGAACAATTCATGATATAAATACAGAGTTATTGAGGAATTATTTGAGACTATTTTGTTATTGAGCGATTCTGTCACCATAAATTTTGTCCTTGGCTTCCTGATTTCGGGAGGAAGAGAGTTCTACAGAAAAATAGAATAGACTAAAAAGGAAGAATGGATAAAGTCAGAACGATGAGCTAAACATTGAAGATTGCAAGATGTGAGAACGGTTTAAATTGAGATGTCATATATAAAGGTGAAGAAATACAGTCTCATAGAGAGAATAACGTAGCTAATTAACATTACTACTTCAGCTGAGCTCGGTAGTAACTCATATGGCCATATAACAAGCTCATTCAGGGATCTTCGTCATAGGAGCCATCATCGTCGCCATCAATAATAAATTGGAAATATTAAGACTGAGTTTCGTTTTAAGTCTATAGACTCACCGAAAAACACATGTGACTCTTTGACAGACACACTAGAAATCTAGGTTTTTAAACTGTTTTTTTTTTTTTTAATCGTTTATTCATAAAAGAAAAGTTGTTCCTTGCCAAGCGACAAAGCTTGTTGGCGAGACGCGCTCGATTATATAATATTAACGGTATATATCACAATTATGCTATATACTTAAATATTTTAAAATCTTAAATCTATGTTAAAACTAAAACACAACAAAGAGAAAACATAATTAGAACAAAACAGCTAATCTAGACACGCGGCAGCGTGTCGATCCAAGTTCCTGTTCGAAAGTACCATCAGCCCGCAGCGTTGCTTCGGTGGAATTCTGTGCTGATAAAAAACAGAAAGATTTCCTGGTAAGATTGCTTCGATGGTGATTTTTCCTTTTAAAAAAAACTTGAGGCAGATCGGTTCAGTAACAAACTCACAACGAAACGGACCCATTTTCGGAATGATAACAATTATATGTATAATGCAATCAAACGAAAAACATTAAAAAAGCTCTTAATTTTTATGCATTGCATAACAAAATTGTAAAAAGCTATGACTAAAACAAAGGAAGAATGAAAAGACTATGAGAGATTGGGATAGAGGAATGTTATGCAGAAGTAGTTTGGGGCAACACTATCAATCTTTCAATCTTTATTCAATCAATTCTTCGGTGAAGCATTAGCTAAGCTAAAAGTCATGGAAAAAAATGCAATTACTGTGTTCAAAGTAACCGCGTTTCTACAAAGTTTTCGCTTCTCAACAAATTCTTAAAACCTATATTCTTCGCTTTCCAATTCCCCTGGCTAAATCCAATATCATATTTATTATAAAAGAAATGGCAATATAAGATTCGCAGAAATTCTTAAATTGTGAATTCGTATACTATTGCATTTTTATAGGTACACATTCACCGGAAATAATTTTCAGCTTGCGTCTTGTGGCGAACAAATATTTTTCGTAGAAATGTGAAAATTTTCAATAATTACCGTTTATTTATTCAGTTTTCATTGTTATTCAATTTAATTCAGTCAGTAAATAGGTCTTGTTATCTATTATTTAAGGTTGTATTAGGTTAATAGGTCTCGTTTGGTTTATGGCTTCGAAAGAATAACAGGGCATCGTAAAGGGCGACTAAGGGATGCACCAGTGCCTCTAGCACGAGTTCCTGCAGTTTACTTACTCGATCACACGTACAGTTTCGTCCCATACATTGAGCACCAGAGTTTTAGTTCTTAATAGTTTCCGCGAGAGGCGCTGGTGCTCAATGTATCGGAGATACTGTACAGTTCCACAAACTTATCTGGCCCGCTGGCAGCGTCGCTGTTATCGCATTTAGTGTTGCTAGTAACAATTTTTTGCAATAAATTGGGTAAAATAATATGAACATTGTAACGTAAATGTTACTTCACTAAAAAGCAAACAAATACTGTCATTACAAATATTTATATATTTATACAATAATTATGATCATTTACATAAAATGTATGCTGAGTGTTCTCTAATGGAGATGCTACAGGTATTATTATGTCACCGGAATGGTTTAATTCAGAAGTCATTTCATTATCATCATTATCGGAAACACTGCTTTCGCTTTCACTATCACTACCTAAATGAATGATGAAAAACTCAACTCAGTATCCATCCCTTTTTCGATACACATTTTCAATATTTTTTCGCATGATTGCAATGCTTTTGCCATTCATTGACTGTTATTTTATCAAAAGCTTCTGCAGTCAATGATAGGATTTCAGAATTCGATCTACCAATATTCTGATCTGCTTGCTCTTTTTCTTTCACAAGTTTTCTTACAAATCGCTCCCGGACACCTACAAAGGAAATGGCAAAAATTAAATAAATAATGAGTATTTTAAAATATGTATTTTAATTTAAAATGCGAGGGGGAGTTTCGTATTTTTTCAGAAGCTGACAACACTAACCTGTAGCAGCAGCTACGCGTTCATACAACTTATTGAAGGGTATAATTGGTGCCTGATGGCGTTTCTTCCTTCATATAATTCAATACTTGTAATATAACATTCCTCGCATCACTTTTTAAAGCTTTCGGCATTTTTCACAATTAAAAAACACATAAAGGAAAATAAATACGCGCAACAAACAATCAATGGCAGGAATGTCATGGAATAACAGGCCGATTGACATTTCAAACTGGCGTCGTTAGTTCTACTTTTGGCCACCGGGCCAGATAAGTTTGTAGCTATAGATAAGTTGAGTAAGTAAACTGCAGGAACTCGTGCTAGAGGCACAGGTAGTCGGGCAGCAGCGCCACCTATGTACTACCTAAGTGCGGTCGCCAACTTGGATGCCAACGGCGGTGACTACTAACGGCATACCCAAACAAATGGCAACGTTATACAAACCTTTGGACTGGTGTGGCTGGACATAGGCGCCTACGTCCAGCAGTGGAAGATATCAGGCATATGATGTAAATAGGTAGTCTGTTGAGTACGAACTTTATTTTCTAACAGAAAATTAAAACATATAGCTACTGCAGTCAGCAAATACCTACGTCTTGTTATTTGTTATTACATAAGGTTCCATTAAGTACTCTCATCGTTGAGTACGAATTTAATTAAAATAGTATTGCAAATAGTTAGTTACTATTTACGAATTAATTACTGCTTTGTCAAACCATCAGTGGACTAAATTACAATTAATTATATAAACCACAATTTAATGCAACCGCCAACCAATAGTGACCGACAACTAAATTGCTGCCGATGCGATAGGGTGATTGTGTATAAAACACATCGTTTTCTACCAAAATCGGCAAAATGTTAATATTAGAAAAGTTGTGCAATAAATTGACGGGCCTGTTCGCGTGGTTGGTAGATTCGCTGCCTTTCACGCCGGAGGTCGTGGGTTCGATTCCCACCCGGGACAAATATTTGTGTGCATGAACATGTCTGTTTGTCCTGAGTCTGGGTGTAAATTATCTATATAAGTATGTATTGACAAAAGAAAAATAGTATATGTAGTATATCAGTTATCTGGTTTCCATAGTACAAGCTCTGCTTAGTTTGGGATCAGATGATCGTGTGTGAATAATGTCCCAGGATATTTATTTATTATTAAATTTGTAATTGAATTATGTATATACAATTTGTAAAGCATTCAGCATTTCACCAGATTTATACACATACATACTTCCGAGACAAACATCTTTACACATTGTTTTCTGTTTTCAATTACACGGAACTTATAGTTAATATCATTATTTATAACATATCCTCCGGAAGGGTGATAGCAAGGGAATCCTAAATTTGATCTGCCAGCGTGTATCGTTTGTAGCTTAATGCAGAGCACCTACCCCGGATTGGTAGATGGTGCAGGTTCGAGACCCGCCGGACGATCAAATTTATGATTTCCCACTTTTGAGATTAGATGAACGCTTTGCATTGCGAATAATGCTATAAAATTTAAAATTATAACATAACTTTGCTTCATAAAAATGTTTACTGATTATACTTTGTATTTATTTGAAATCGTTAAAATAGACAACGCCCGCACTAGAATAATAAATCTCTGTATCACGGGGGACTTTACAATGCAACGGATACCCGCAGAAAATCTATTTATCGCACTATATTATAAGGCCAGACTTTGTGAGTGTGTATGTTTGTTATTTCGTCACGTCTAAACGGCTGGAGAGATTTTAATAAAAATAATTGGTAAGGAGTTAGCTGACACCCTGGATTAACACATAGGCTATGATTAAAAATTTTAAACGCGGGTAAAACAGCGTGTACATCTAGTTTTAAATAATTCGATACAAACCGCAGATCGAAATAACTACATGTACTACAAACATGGTCTGACTTTTATCAGTGCTTTTTTAAAGTCTACATGTACAAAAACCTTTTTTTATTAGTTAAATATAGCAGTTATAAAATAAAATTAGTCAATAAATTAAAACTAAAACGTAAAAAGTTTGCAAGTAAAATGGTTGTGCAAAACATCCGCACGTGTCCTAAAAAAAATTGTACTAATTTAATAAAGTCTAGCTCTGCCCCGCGGTTTTACCCGCGTTAAATTTTATATTTTATCACAGCTCCTCCCCCGTAGGTGATAGCGTGATAATATGTAGCCTATATGTTGAGCCGACCTCTTAGTAATATTCATGCAAAATTTGAAGTAAATCCATGCAGTACTTTTAGAGTTTAGCCTGGACATACATACAGACAAACAGATAAACAGACAAAAATTCTAAAAACTATATTTTTGGTTTCGATATCGACTGTAGATCACACCCCAAGTATCCTTTAAAAAAAATAGGTATTCATTGTACAGTTTCGACTTTCCTACGATTTTATTATATGTATAGATTACAAAATCACATTTTGGTTCTAACCTACTTTTTAAATTTGTAGCGCTTTTTTATATGTACAGCATTAGCGTTATTAATCTGGTTTTTTGTTTAGATCAAATAATGGATTCAATAATATACAAGTTTCTTAAAAAAATCTGTACTTCGTCAACATTTTCTTTTACGTGTATCGCCTCAAGTGTTTTCGTGTTTATCCGAGTATTGTAAAGGTTATGCATACCTTATTATGTTTGCCCATTCGAGGGCAAAACATTCAATATCTCTGGGATTGATCTACTCATACTCAATACGCTCAGGGAACAAAAGGTAGGATTATTCCCAATAAGTACCTAACACGGTATGAAATAAGAATTTAATTATATACAGCTGCTCTGTTTAGGACCTATAAACCCATAAATATGTAGTTGTCATTTTTATTTTGGTAAGGCAGGGGGAATGCCTACGCATGCCACCCGCAAAAAGTGTCTGCGGGTGGATATGACGGAGTGGCACCAACTAAACCTACCTGCCGTGGACTTATCTTGGCGCCTGATAGTAGGAGCCTTGGGAACGCGATAAATAGTTGTCCTGCGTCAGGATGTAGGTACTTTGGTTCTGTCTATTATGTGTATGTAGAGTAGTCCCCGCGACAGGGATTCATTAAGATACCTACTACGGGCGTCGTCTTTAACAAAAAGGGTAGTCTCCATTACTATTGGATGCTATTGGATGACGAAGCTAACATTGAACCAGGAGTCATATTATTTTACAGAGACAGATAGTTTCACGCTAAAATATCTTCGTCCTCTTGTTGTAAGCCCACGCTTACAGTAGAACGACGAAGTGACTTTAACGGTCTTGCGAGCATTTTCCTACTGGTATTTTTTCTTTAATCTTGCCGGTGACCATAAATTTGTACAGGCTGTAACATTAATAGTGGATGTGACTTTCGGCCTATGAAACTGAACAACTTGTACCACATAGACATGTGCAATAGCTTAACAAAATTTTAAAATATACTGGGACATTTTGTAAGAAGGTCTTTACAAACCTCTTTGGTTATAATAGAATAGAATACATTTATTTGCCAGAAACACGGTACAGGTTGTTATGAATACATCGATCAGCATGTTTCACCGACACAGCGGCATGCAAAAGGTTACATAAGAATTACATAATATTAATAAATTAGTAAAATTTGATTTTATTTGATCAATTGAATTATATAAATAAAACTAAGACAACTCTTAATTAAATACATACAATACAATAACATTACACACAATTATTTCTATTAATAAACACTCAACTTCGATATTTCAGTTTTGGTACAAGACCAAGACTAAAAAACTTACAGGGATTTTTGGTAAAAAATTCATTAAGTGAATAAAAACATTCCTGTAACAACAGTTGCATGGGTTTCCTTCACTATTTATGTTACACCCTGTATAAACTATCACACGGTTCCTGTTAGAGTGCCATATCTGAGATCTTACAATACATTTTATATTTAATAATATCTTGGGACATTATTCACATACGGCCTCTTACTTACTTATCGTATGGGCAGTGGTTACCCTGGTGTCAGAGTTGTTCAAGCCGCCCAGTAGGCCTCTGACATGGCTTAACGACTGTTGCCTAATGGCTACAACCGGGACCGACGGCTTAACGTGCCCTCCGAAGCACGGAGACGCTCACAAATTAAACCACTTTGGCGGTCACCCATCAATGGACTGACCGCGAGCCTAGTTGCTTGACCTCGCCAATCACTTACGGACTGGTGAGAGCATCTGACTAAGAGCGGCAATACGGCCTCTGAACTAAGCAGAGCCTGTACTTTGGAAACCAGATAACTGATATATCACATATAGGTACTACTTTGCTTTTGTATAAATACATATTTATATAGATAATTACACATGTTCATGCACACAAGTAGGTATCTGTGAAGAGGAAGCATTTACCAACCACGCCAACCGGCTATTTGTATGTAATGCTGTTGTTTTAATTCAGCATAAGTATACGGGGATTATAACTGAAGACAATCGTGCTATGCATATTAACCTAAGTATTCGCAGATCAGTATAACCGTTAAGTTATATTGCCAACGTGTGAAATAACTAAAGAGGTTCCTTGCAGCAACATTAACTTTCATTTATCTTAACTGCGATTGCAGGAAGCTGTTCTGGACACCAACGGAGCGTACCTTTCTCTCGTTAAACTCTATGGTGATAATATACAAGATTGAGATATTAACAGTACGGTGGGGTTTATGGAACATGTTTTTTCATTAATGTATATAACTGTTTTATTAATAACTTAATATTTATGCATTTCTGCGTCCAAAAAGCTCGAGTGTTATTTCCCTACCCATTTCAAAAGGAAATAAAAGTAGATGTAGTGCTAAGTGGTCAAATAATGTTTAGGTACATACAGACGCCAGCACATCCAACTACCCCATTCTGCCAAATTTCTTTGATAGATTTTCAACTTTATCACAAAAGTATAAGGT
The DNA here is from genome assembly GCA_951640165.1 of Pseudoips prasinana. Taxonomy (NCBI): domain Eukaryota; kingdom Metazoa; phylum Arthropoda; class Insecta; order Lepidoptera; family Nolidae; genus Pseudoips; species Pseudoips prasinana. Next base: position 18,054,393 of record OX621239.1, read on the forward strand.
TCACTTTCAATAGGGAAAAGAACAATGTCCATTTTTCACCTGACTTTGTATAGAAATGAAATAAATCTTAAAAATCAGCTTATTGAATTGTAAAGGTAATTACGCTTATCACAATGTTAAAAGAAACGCAGGAAAAAAATATATTTTAATATTTCTCTACGTCCAGGTTAAACGTATTAACATATTTTGAACGCATCTCAACAGTATCTCTATGTAGTCTGATCTCAACTCACACTTTTCTAGGACGTTCCATTTTACATAGTGCTTCAACTCTGTTTCTGTGTTTTATAGATTATTTCACGTTTTATTTACAAGTATTTCTATGCAAATAAGTATTTTAAAAGTACAGATTAATTAAAAATAACATAATAAATAAATACATTAATCATGCAGTATGTCATTGAGTGTGCACAAGTGAAAAGGATTTTTTTGTCATTTAACGAAAAAATTACATTTTAGACCATAGCTAAGTAAGTATTCCTATATAAACTTCGAGCGTTAATGATAGGTTCTAGCACATTAATTTATTTCTTTATTTTATATTTGGTATAGTGCTACAAACTTATCTGGCCCGGTGGCCAAAAGTAGAACTAACGACGCCAGTTTGAAATGTCAATCCATGACATTCCTGCCATTGATTGTTTGTTGCGCGTATTTATTTTTCTTTTTGTGGTTTTTAATTGTGAAAAATGCCGAAAGCTTTAAAAATTGATGCGGGGAACGTTATATGACAAGTATTGAATTATATGAAGGAAGAATAACGCCTTCAGGCACCAATTATACCCTTCAATAAGTTGTATGAATGCGTAGCTGCTGCTACAGGTTAGTGTTGTCAGCTTCTGAAAAAATACGAAACTCCCCCTCGCTCTTTAAATTAAAATACATATTTTAAAATATTCATTATTTAATTATTTTTTGCTATTTCCTTTGTAGGGGTCCGCGAGCGATTTGTAAGAAAACTTGTGAAAGAAAAAGAGCAAGCAGATGCAAAAATGTATAGCAGATCAGAATATTGGTAGATCGAATTCTGAAATCCTATCATTGATTGCAGAAGCTTTTGATAAAATAACAGTCAATGAATGGCAAAAGCATTGCGATCATGTAAAAAAATATTGAAAATGTGTGGTGAAAAAGGGAGAATACTTAGACGAGCCTTTCATCATTCATTTAGGTAGTGAAAGTGAAAGCAGTGATTCCGATAATGATGATGATGAAATGACTTCTGAATTAAACCAGTCCGGTGACATAATAATACCTGGAGTTATTATGTCACCGGAATCCAGATCCGTTAGAGAACACCCAGCATACATTTTATGTAAATGATCATAATTATTGTATAAAAATATAACGATTTGTAATGACAGTATTTATTTGCTTTTTAGTGAAGTAACATTTACGTTACAATGTGTATATTATTTTTACCCACTTTATTGCAAAAAATAATTTCTAGCAACACTAAATGCGATAACAGCGACGCTGCCAGCGGGTCAGATAAGTTTGCGGGACTGTAAATGATAAATCCTAACTAGACAGTTCTATAACTTATAATTACCTGTTTCTTACCAAAGCAAGCAAAGGCCGCCTGCATTATGCCAAGAAAAGTAAAATTAATATTTTCTTGACTTCGTAGCGTTTATATCGTAAAAATGACTTCATGACATTATTTTCTAAACTTACAGGTAGCCTTTCTGCTAAACCTTATAACTATACATACATTTTCACTATCAGGTTTTTAAATGTATGGAAGGTGGGCATTGTTCTTTGACAGATTGGGGTAGCTTGATGTGCGGGCGGCTGTACCTACAATGATTTGGACACAACCCCTAACTTATTAAATATGTATTATAATCTAATAAAAAAGAATAAAAGATGTATTAAAATAACAAATTTATATGAACTAATGATTTAATTATTAAATTTTCTCAAAGAACTACAATTTATTAATTATACAAATTTATAATAACAAAGAGAGATATTCATTAGTAAAATTATTTTCAGACGAATAGACCGCAGCAACTCTTTGGTAGAAAGCAGCAGTGGCCTCGGACCCCTAAGCCCTGGAGCCGGTGCGAACATCAGTTCTCTAGGGGCCCTCCAGCCAGACCTCTACACCAAACGAGAAGCCCCCCTAGTCATCGAACTGGAAGGCGCAGGACCATCGCTCGGAAGAATCCATTTACGTTTAAAATATGACTTCGACAGATCTGATCTGGAAGTGCATCTTATTGAAGGTACATTTTTACGCTTTATCAATTCCAGTACTTTGATTGGACTTATTAGTTACACAGAGCTTAGGATTGTTGACTACTTAATGTTTGTATTTAAAGACAAACACTCTCCCAGCAGTGTCACCATTACCTTGCTTTTTATTATTTAATTTTAACAAGATTAACCTTTAAATAAATAAATTAAAGACAAAATGTCTGTTCTAAATGTGAGTGGAAAATGAAAGGTCTTCATGAATTTATTCATAAAATACTGCTTGGACAACACATATACATACAATATCTGTTAGACACAATATCTATATTACATAAAAGAAAGTACGGTTATTTAGGGTCATGTGTTCAACAATGAAACACTAAAAATTTAAAGTCTCATACACCTTTTGTTTTTACAGATAGAAGTCGAATTTTTTACAGGTATATAGGCAATTTTATTGGGTATCGGATATCAATTATAGTTTTTTAAATTGATGTGTAATCAATCAGCAAAAAAATAAAAACAAAAAATAGCAAATGTTTCATTGTGTCCACAGTGGTGTACACAATGAAACACCACAAATTCAACAATGAAACATAATATTTATGGAGTGTTTCTCAATGAAACACTAAAAATTCAATGTCTCGTACACCTTTAGTTTTTACAGATAGAAGTCTAATTTTTTGATGGTGTTTAGGGAATTTTATTGGGTAGGTATCGGACGTCATTTATGTTTTTTATACTTAATGTGTAATCAGTCAACAAAAAAATAAAAACGAAGAAATTAGAAATGTTTTATGGTTTCCACAGTGGAGTATACAATGAAACACCACAAATACAACAATGATACATAATAATAAAGTGTTTGTCTCATATTTCGTGAAATTTATGGAATAGGTGAATGATAAGAAATGCTCGAGTTCAATCAAAACAGGTTTTATTACTTATTTCACTTTAATCAGACTCTTCAGGTTACCTATAATAGGTAAAAACGAATTATGGCTTTTGAATGGTTGTTTTAGCAGTTTCGTCTAAGTTGTAGATTCTACAACCATTACCAAAGGAAGTATGATGCTCCGTGACATTTTCAGGTTTTCAAAGAAAGACGTGACAGTTTCTTTATTGAAAGCGGTGGCACGCGCTATGCTGCATGCTTCAGGCTTCTTCAGTGTCAATTCTGGATGCCCTAATTTGTATAACCGAAGCCATTAAACACCTGCCATTTGGTATTGTTCCCAACTAGCAGGACATTTAAAATTATTTACTTTTGCCATTTGTTAAGCATTAGGCGCATTTCTTTGGAGCCTAATGCGTAAAATTTTAACGCACATTCTTCGATATATTCTTTCAGTTCCATTTCTTGTTCGATTGTAAACGTTTTATCAACTTCGTAGTTAGGGGTAAATCTTAGACCTGGTAACGATGCATAATCTATATTCATATATTGCTGTATACATCGGAAAAGCGTAGGATAATACACATTGCTCTATAGTCAGCTTTTCTCAAGCTCTATTCTTTTCTGTGCATTAGAATAGCTCGTAGCGTATTTTCCCCTAAATGATCGCCTTTCTTTCTTTTTAGAGATTTAGTTCGCTCCATCTTAAATGAAAAACAAATATCAAATGTTAAGACTAATTTCTAGCCATCAAAATAATTCATTTATACTAAAAGTAGATGTTGTTAGGTATATGGTACACAATGGAACAAGACAGTACACGATGAAACATGTTTCATTGTGTCCATTGTGCAATTGTTTCATTGTTGACTACATAGGGTTTATTTTACTAACCTCAAAAAAAACCCCCTAAATTGCAACATTTTTAACATATAACCTATTCCACTTAATCTACGAAATATGTTTAATACTAGGTAGGTAATCATGAAAAATATGAATTTATCAACCATATTTTAATGAAAAATCTTTAAAGAATTCCGAAAATACTTACATTTTTGTCAAACATCTGATAAATGCTTCACAGACACGTCTTCTCCCACGTGGTCCTGTCCCAAACTGGGGTGAGGCGGGGGTTCTCGAGAGTGTCCTTACGCGATTTAATTCACAATCTGGTAACTCAGCACTTTAGAAATATTAAAGTGTTTTATTATGTACCACTATTTCATTGTTGGGCATCTGACCCTACACCTTGTATAACTCAAGCATTACTGCACGGATTTTGATGGTATTCATCATGATGATCTGATTTTTTTGCATTTGTCTCCTCCAGGAATAGCAGAATAACTATTGAACTAATAAATAGGAATTGACATAAAACAATAGGTACCTACCTACGGCAAACAGGCATTCGATCCACGTGATGGTAGACAGTTACTATAGCCTATAACGCTTACAACTCACGGAATTAAACCTGCAGCCTACCGTTTACTGAAGCTGAACCATTTGACTTTAGACTCTATCCTTATAAGACACTCGAAAGTATTATTATATTTTATACTTTCAGCCCATGATTTAGCAGGCTACGAAGCGGGTGGCTTCAATGACCCCTACGTGCGGGTGAGTCTGTTGCCTGAGGTAGACACGAGGGTTCGCCAGACGCCAGTGCACAGGAATGAGGCCAATCCATTCTTTGATCAGCATTTCAAGTTCCCTGTGTCGCATGATGAGCTCTCCGACAAAACGCTGCTGCTGCAAGTCTTCGATTATGACAGGTTTGTAAAAATTTTTAACACCTCGATATATTATAGAGATCTCAGTATCAGCCCGAAGTCTGAGAGTTGGTGGTATTATACCCCAGTGCCTCGGAGAGCACGTAAAGCCGTCGGTCTGATACCTGATCTCTTACCGGTTGATAAGAAAACACGTTATTCAGCAACCATATACGTATATTCAACTCATCAGGATTGCACCATTACAACACTTAGCAAACTTTAACTAAATTAAATCACTTAATGCAAGATACAAACAATATACAACACTTTTTAACAACCTTCGGTTCGAGCGCTCTCTAAGAACTGCCCAACTAAGCGCGACCATGCTGAATGTTATGAACGGGAATGAACTGAATGCATCGGCCATTCCGCTCATTCACCTCTTTTAGGCAGATTATATCCTTTTAATAAATATTAAATTAAATACAAAGCAAAATCATACCTTTTTAAGTAAACAAATCACCAAAAATGTTACCAATTATTTGGAAATCATAACATTCGGCCATCCGACCCTGTGTTGTCTCCTGGCACACACAATACATAAACATAAGTTACATATACCTTTCAAAAAAACATCAGCAAATCATAACATTCAAATAAAATAAAAATAATAACATATAATATAAAAGTTTTGAATACAACCATAAAATACATTTTTTCAATAACACATTATTACAAAACAAAAACAAAGTGAAAATAAAAACTAGCACTATAACATTGACGATGTATCGACAAAAATAGACCCTCTAAGCCATATCCTGAACATTGGATTAGCTTCAGATATTTACCTAGACGAACTAATAAAACCCCTCTTAAAAAATAGAAAAACCTTATGTAGAATTCTATAAGCCTAGAGCTCTCTTGTCGGTATTCTCTACAATCGTATCGTATATATATACGCCCAAATGTATTCTTACTTCGAAAAAAAAAGGAATATGTTTGTTGCAGAACTAAAGGTTGAACAGGGCGATTTACGATTTCTTAAATATTAATGTATCAAGAATTGAGAATAAAATACGAGATTGTGCCATTTTTTTCTTGTGTCATTGAAGTATTTGACTGCGTGGACCATAAAATATTATTAGAAAAATTAAATTCATGCGCGGTATGAGGACCTAACCTAGGATATATCGAATCCTTTTTTATATTTAATTAAATGCACCGACATTAAACATTTAGGCAAAAGAAAAACAAAACTTGAAAACAAAATTAATTCTCTCAATAGATTGGTTAAGTATGATGGGTAGTTCTTGGGTTCCCTTTTATTTATAATATACACCAATGAGTTGACTAAAGCTATAAACGGGTCAATGTCACGATTTACTCACGACTGCACTGCTATAATTGAATGTAATTAATATTTCAATGTAAAAATTATATTAACGGATGTTTGACATTAAATAATAGAATGGACGAGAGATAATAATAATAAATTTGATAAAACCAACATAATTCAATTTACACAATGAATTCAATCCACCGACACTATATATGCACTATCATGACAACCAAATAAAATAAATTTCTAGGCTTAATTATTGACAGCAAAATTGACTGGAAAGCACATACACGGTTTGGGCAAAAATATTTAAACTTCCCTCGATAAGAAACCGAGATGCATTACTGCCTATGACAATCAGAATTTCATCCAAGATACGGTACTACTTATTGGGTAAGTTTCCCCACAAACACAGTAATGCAACTTTTAATGCTCAAAACAATGCATTAGGGCTATGTCTAAATTAAAAATTCTAGATAGATGGGACCATTTTATGTGTAAAACTTGGTTTTGTATTCCGTTTTAAATTTGTTATGTACTAATTTTATTTTGTGATTTTAGATTATGAACTAATTCAATTGATTTATGACTTTTTTATATGTAAAACTTATTTTTGCATTATGTAGCAATCAAGATGAACATTTTTATGCATTTAGATAGAACGTAGAATACTATTATTTTAATATAACATCCATATATCTGTAACTTTGTTCAGAAAATAAATGATTGATTGATACGTGACTACTTTAAAATTATCAATAAAACAGCAAATAAAATACTTTTAGGTAGAACTAATCGGAACCATATTTCTGGCTAATTATGATTTTGAGCTCATATCAGATTCAATTCATCAACCTTAGCTAATACATGTCTTTTATGCAGCGGCAAAACAGCTGATTGTCCAAAACCCTTAAAAACTTTTACCCAAATTAAGTAGCTCGGCATCGGTTTTGCGCGAAGGTCTACAATCACTATCAAATTAAATGTAAGCATTTATTATTTATGACAGGTGATTTAAAATATTCAAGGAAAATTTCCCGATGCACTTAAAATATCACTTCTTAAACCAATCCATAAAAAGGGAACACACATACGCCTAACAACTACAGGCCATAACCCTTTTACCTACCTTCTCGAAAGTATTTGAAAAGGCAATGTCCAACCGATTAAACCAGTTTCTTGAAAAAAATTGGAATACTGGACGATAATCAAAACAGTTTATGAAATTCAAAATCGACTACATTAATAGTGTATTAATACGTTCAAACATCCTTACAATATGTGAATGACAGAAAAATTGTTATAGAACTATTACTGGACATGACGAAAGCGTATAAGGTTTAATCTATCTTTATCTTTATCACAGGGCTCTAACATCACATCATCGTCTTTTACTTTGACACTTTATTGGTTAATACCAGTATTGTCTTTTATTTCCTAAACCTAAGTCCCATTAAATACATACCCATTACAGACTATTCAGAATTCATAAACACACAAGCTTTTTATTTTTACACAATATCTAATCTTAATATTATTATTACTGTTATCTATTTATATCTCTACTGTTATAGATTAAGAATTATGAGTTTCAATCAATTATAATTACAAAGAAAGCAATCTTTAATTCAATCTGCGGAGTGGGGCACTGGTGACCTGTAATACAGGTTCTCCCAAACCTAACTCGGGCACCAGTCTCTCATAAAACTGGTTGCATTTATAACTGCTAAAATGAACAATCCTAAATGTTATCTTATAAAAAAAATGTAAACTATTTTTGTGACGAGAGAAATAAATGCATATTCTATTCTATTCTAATACATATAAGGTTTTGTGCCATAACTACTCAAAAACTATAAGGCCCCGGAATCCGAGGATCTGCTTAAAATTGGTTTAAATAATACCTAGAAAACAGAACTCAATTAGTACAAATTGATCACCCCGACATGGTCACAATTAAAATAAAGCACATACGATCTGACATTAGACGATTAACTAGTTCGATTACCCAAAGAAGTGTATTAGGTTGCATACTGTTTCTAACGTACATAACCTTCCAAAAATACTAAATAGCTAATTACTGTTCCGGATCTCTTCGCGGATGATATCTCAATTCTTATAAAATGTGAGAATAATTATGATCCTGTCCAACCAATACATGAAACATTGGATTGTGCAACAACTTGGTTACAAGACCATAAATTAAAAATAAATTACGGTAAAATAAAAATTATACAATTCAGATCCCACAAGAAACCACTCTTAAATACAAATATTATATACCCAAAACATATTTAGAAACCGTGGAAACATTTAACTTACTTGAAATTCATATAGATACACATGTAACTTGGAAATCACATATAGGACAATTAAAATCGAAACTATCAAGATTCTTTTAACAAAACTATCAAGAACTTCCAAATTAATCAATGCTCTAACACAAGCACCTCTCTGTCTGCCTACAATGCATATGCATATTCGTGGCTAAAATATGGTATAATGCTGTGGGGAAATAGAGCAAAAGCAAATCAGTTGTTTACCATACAAAAAAATATGTGTCAGAATTATAGCCCACATAGCCAACACTAATAAAACCTGTAAGCCTAATTATATCGAATACGACTCGAGTTCTTGACTCTGCCTTCAATATACATCTATGACATTTCTTTATGCAAAACCAGTACAAACACTTACTAGAGTTAAAGAAACATACACCTTAAATACGTGCCACAAAAAGGATTATACATCCCGCCATCTCGGACTGAAATGCTCAACGAAAGCCCGTACTACATGGCAGTGAAAATACTTAATAAATTACCATTAGACATTAAAAATGAAACTCATACCCTATATTTAATAAAAATCCTCCTATCTAAATCTCTAAAATCACCTAATCTCAAGTAAACTCTTCAATACGGCGACTAAAGACACTTCTTTAATAAAATCTTATAATTAAAATCACAATTCAACCAATCTTGACAAATTCTTAATCCTGTATGTAATCCTTCACATAATGCAATATGAACCAGTAATCAAAAATACTAACTATATTTTAATCAATTATCCAGTAAGTCAAATCCAAGTTTATATAAACTTATTTTAAGATTATGTTTCAATAACTATTTACATATTTAAGTATTTATTTAGATTAAATAGTGTCGTTTTTATTCCAATTGTTTTATATAATTATTGATATATTATTAAAGGTTGTAAAATATTATATCATAATTATAGTGGCAACACCTGTAAAAGGCCACTGTCTCCAATTTGTACCTAATTAAGATCTGTACAAATCTTAGTTGCAAATTAACTTGGAACTTTGAACATATAAAATAGGGATGGTCATATCAACGACAGCTTAACATGTAAGAGAACAGGTAGTAAGTCCATCAAACTTGTACCAGGACCACACAAGCCTATCACCATGCTCGCGAAATTTACTATTAAGTAGTGGTTGAGGGTTTTGGGAAGTAAGAAAGAAAAGTAAATCTTACGACTCAGAACTATGTGCCTTTTTTCTCACTGAACTATCATTAATCCTGTGTACACTATTATTAGACAGCCCTTCTACCACCAATTTTACTATAATAATGGGGTTTATTAATAATAAATTTAACATAAAATAATTTATCATAAAAATATTAACGAAGACTTTCATCATCACGTGAAACAAGATTTAACATTTCTTCTAAAAGTCTACCGTAATTCTATTCACTGGGAAAAGCCTTCATGAGTTTAACTTGCCACTCACCTGAACTAAAAACAACTGTTCAGCTCCAACCAATCTCTTTGCTAAACCAGCTAACTTTAACCATGTTCAGAAAATCTTTAGATACCACTTCTTCACTTGAACTATTTCACGATGGACTTCGTAGTTTAACCATACTTTCCTGAGATCTCCGAGGTGTATCAGGAGGAGCACCTGCTTCATCATCAGTAGTCATCAACATCTCACTGAAACATATACATTCTCCGCGACATAATCCATTCATAATCATGTTACAATAAATAAATAATTAAAATCCAGTAAATCATAACAGAGGTACAGAATCATTCTATTCAAAACATAGACAAAATCAACACAGTCTTCCAGTTCTTTCCTTTCAGTTCTCAACACAGTAAAAGTCTTCTAAACGTTTCATATGTACCTAACAACAAAAATAAATAAAACTGGCTAAATCTTATCGAGTAAACTACTCATTGACCAGATCACTTGTTTTGATTAGCATAGACTGTTTTAAGCATTTATAGGACACTTTATTTGACAACTAGTGACACACTCAACTACCAGCAATAACCATAACTATCCAAAACTCCAGTGTATCCATATAGTAAACCCACTAAATAACTTTATCCGACGACTAGCGACCCGCTCATCATCCAGTGAGATACCTACTCACGCAATTAACCAGCGAAGGCACATATTACGCTTCCAAACTAACTTTATCCGATGACTATTAACCCTTCCATCATCCAGTGAGATACCTACTCATTCAATTAACCAGCGAAGGCACATAGTAAGCCCCCAAACTTTGTCCGATGACTAGCATCCCGTCCACCATCCAGTGAGATACCTACTCACTCAATTAACCAGCGAAGTCACATAGTACGCCCCCTAACTAACTTTATCCAACGCCTAGTATCCCGCTCAACATCCAGTGAGATACCTACTCACTTAATTAACCATCAAAGTTACATAGTACGCCCCCAAACAAAACTGGTCAAAATTCTCACTGTATTTGTCCACTAGCAGTACCCGCGGACATCGTTCCGCATTATAAGTATTTTTGTCCCTGCCCGTTTGTCCCGCGTAATACTTCAAGATTAATAAAAATTATGATGATGAGTCATATTCTATGACACTTCACAATAACGTAGCTTTCTATTGGTGAAATAATTTTAAGAACCGGTTCAGTAGATCCAGAGATTATCCCTTACAACGACACCATCTCACAAACTCACCAACGTTTCCTCTTTATAATATTAGTATAGAAGTATAGATAAAACAAATAATCATAGCAGTAATTTAAGTAACCAACAATATAAAATCTACATAATGGTGCTTGTAATTTAATCATTCCATCAAATAAATATATTCAACGATTTCCATTTAAATATTCCAAGAAGTTTATGGATGTAGTCATAAAGGTATCAAAATTCAATTTTATCCATCTCGAACGCACACAATACGTTCGGCCACTATATACAATAATGTGTGCTGATTAGTACTGCCAGAGAGAAGCCCCGGCCACGTACCCGCGCCCACGGTTATATAACACAGTTTACACAGCATAATCCATTATCAGAGAGTTGCCCTGACCGCATGGGTAATGCTATATACAACTATGTGCTTATTAGTACTGCCAGAGAGTAGCCCCGGCCACGTACCCGCGCCCACGGTTATATAACACAGTTTACTCAGCATAATCCATTATCAGAGAGTTGCCCTGACCGTATGGGTAATGCTACGCAATTAACATTTATTTGGATATAAAACAAAGCCTTGAATCCATAAAATTGCCTTATGCCTACACACAAACCCCTGAACGTGGTGATTATTTAACAATTATTTTCAAGTATGACCAATTACAAGCGGTTTAATCATATTATATCTTTGTTTTATTTTTAAATATGGTCTACATACCTTTTTCCTGGGTAATTTCCACTTCTGAGATGATAAGAAAACACGTTATTCAGCAACCATATACGTATATTCAACTCATCAGGATTGCACCATTACAACACTTAGCAAACTTTAACTAAATTAAATCACTTAATGCAAGATACAAACAATATACAACACTTTTTAACAACCTTCGGTTCGAGCGCTCTCTAAGAACTGCCCAACTAAGCGCGACCATGCTGAATGTTATGAACGGGAATGAACTGAATGCATCGGCCATTCCGCTCATTCACCTCTTTTAGGCAGATTATATCCTTTTAATAAATATTAAATTAAATACAAAGCAAAATCATACCTTTTTAAGTAAACAAATCACCAAAAATGTTACCAATTATTTGGAAATCATAACACGGTAGTATCGCTAGTCGTCCCATCGGCTAATGAGAGATGAATAGAAAATGCCCCTGTGTTTGCGCAGACACTTGTGCACTATAATATGTCTCGCGCAGATGGCTAGACTCCATTGAGACTGGCTGCCGTGGCCGAAATTCGTTATTTCAACGTCATCCACTCATTAACACCTGCGGTTAGGAATGAGAACGACATAGGTATCAAAATAAGATGCGCCCGAACCTTTTTAGTAACAGCACACCACAAAGTTTCTGTCCCTACGCCCCAGATCAAGATCTTGGCCACAGTTATGAATATCTTCAAAAATATGTGACAGTCAATTAGTATATTTCCTTTAGTTTCTAATTACTTTTCTAATTTTCCAGGTTCTCCCGTAACGAAGTAATGGGCTCAGCTAAAGTCCCGCTGTCGCGCGTGGAAGTGGCGGGTGGTGCTGAAGTATGGGCTGAGCTGTCCCGAGAGCGACGTCCTCCTGAAGAGCTGCAGGAGCTGTTGCTGTCTCTGTCGTACTTACCGTCAGCCGAGAGGCTGACCGTTGTAGTGCTGAAGGCGAGAAATCTGCTACCGCCTCAAGAAGGAAAGGATGCTCTAGGTACCTACGTCATACGGATGGCTAGCTTACGCGTGGTGTTTTCATCGCCAAAAGCTGCCTTTATCGTACTTGTTTTCGCGTCAATTGACCAAATGACCGTATCGTATGACCAGCGTCAAAACATGTCATTAGGAAAGGAACTTTTTGTTTTATCACAAAATAGAGTCTTGGAGTCCTGCCAGATTAGAGACTAAAGTTATGAAACTAAAATAACAGAGATGTTATCAAAAATCAGCGCAGAGCTCAATATTATTAAAGCAGGCCTATTGAAATGGTTATAAACACTATTACTTCAAAAGTTTTCGTACAAGTGCAGTTAACATGACGCATTCATAAACGAAATACCTACGCGGTCTGAGGCACATAGAGCGGCGCTAAGACCGGTTGTGTCGAAGGGTCGTTCCTGTCAAAACAGTTTACCTTACCTAACTCTTATAAAGTTAAAACTTTAACAATATTTATAAATCCTATATCGTAAAGTTTGCATTACATTGGAGCCCTAATTCAATGTCGTTACCTTGAAAATAAAAAATATAAGAGTTAATTAGCAGTTTACATTTATCTGTTGTAAAACTTAACCAGTCATGTACAGCTATAACAAACTGTAAGTCAAAGACCTGATAATTTAAAGCCATGAATATCAGTTCCAACTGCTATAATTGCTGAACAAAATTCAATTCTTGCGTCGCCATAAAACAAGTTATAATAACGCGTTCTCGTTGCCTTTCTTCTAAACTTAAGAGAATCTATAAGAACATCTTCAATACATAATCATTGTTGCCTCAAATTTCCAGATGTGTACGTGAAAGTATACTTGCTGGTGAATGGTAAGCGTGTGAAAAAGAAGAAAACCAACAGAAAAGAGATCAACAGTCCCGTTTGGAACGAGGCGCTCTCTTTCAGCCTAGCGTCTGGTAATCTGCAAGAGGCTTCCATTGAGGTAATCTGCTACCATTTGATAATAATATAAACTTAGTAAGGTATATTCAATAACTTTTAAGATCCGTGCAAGTAATAGATAGCACTCTTTTGCTACAATGTGTCGTATACCTACTAGCTAAGATAGAAATCAGTTTGTTTCGTATGTTTAAAAACAGCAGAGCCATTTTTCGGCATTCGACTTAGTGAGTAGGTACATTTACCACAAAGTTATCCATAATAGGTACCATAGAGCTAATACAAAGCTTTGTAATTGCTCCATGTTAGGTACCTTTCTGAATGTACAAGGTTAGATAATTATGTTGTACGCCTTAAATTTAATGTCAGATTTAAGTTCTATATTGCTTATTTCCAACACTCATAACTGGTGTTCGCGAATATAGGTACGTTTTGCCTATATTTGAACTGCCTATTTACGTCAAATTGATTTATAAGGTTCAAACTAATTTCCGCTATACACTTACAAGATATTTTTGAGGTAGATTTATAGCTACATAGGTGATCGATATCGATCAGAGCCAGATGGTATCTATAATTTATTTATGAACGCGTGTTGCGACATGCAATGTGAGCCGAGAGACGTCCACTGATGGACATATACCTAACCCAAATACCTCCACAAATGCCGGTCTTGCGCTACTTGCAGCGGTTTCCAGAAACCCTGAGTAGTTTACCGGTCCATGATGAACAGATGATCTTGTAAGGCCTACCTACTTTGCTATTTCCGTTTATGATATCGGTCCCGGTGGTTCCTTTGTTGGTCACCTAAGCCATTTAAGATAGTTAGGTAGGTATTATTGTATTTGTAGGCAGGACAAAAAATGAATTTATATATATAAAAAGACTTAGATAATTATTGTAATTACATTTAGTTTAAGTACCTACACTGATATTTTTGATTAAGTACCATAGACAAATTCTCAGACCATAGACCCTTTAAGTGAGGACCGCCACACAGATTATTTATATATCATTAGACTACACCACAATTATGTGACGAATGTTTTTGTACCAGGTGTGCGTGGTGAGCGGCGGTGGCAGCGCGCTAGTGCTGGGCTGGTGCTGCGTGGGTGCAGCTGAGCCGGCGGCGGAGGGCCGCCACTGGGCGCAGATGGCGCACGAGACGCGCAAGGCCGTCGCCATGTGGCACACGCTGAGATAAACACCACAGCGCGGATAGTTTATCCAAGACCGATGATGCAAATTGTCTATTTCTTGTAGAGCTGCAGTATCGAACATGTGGCGAGAGTTGTATTTAATATGTAGTGACTTCCTCCGCTAAACGGATTACATTTCGAGCGCAAAAAGCATTAAATATAGATAACAATATACAGATAACGTCAGTTCAAAGCCTTGCATAATTTTAAACTTGAAGATCTACGGCTTTACCAATAACTATTGAGCGAATAAATTTAGTTACGCTCAACTTTGTATTGTTTCTGAATCAAAATCTTTTCTCAAATTTGAATTAAGACCTTGTCAAGTCAGAGTTAAGGTGATGGTGTATACCTACCTACATTTTATTGGCTAGCAACTGAATTTCAAGCCTCAGCTTAATCTTTAAATCTGTGGCTCAATATATCTCTATTGATTAGCGATGTAAAGTTCAGAAGACCCCGAGTCTGAAGTGATTTGTTAGGGTTGAAATATGTACTAAAGCATTTTATTCTAAAGCATTTAGCAGGCCAGACCGTTTCATGATGATTGAGAAGTAATTGTGTTCCATACTGCAGCCCTAGCTTAATAAACCGTACTTACTAATTACTGATTGTCTAGTTTGTTGGTGACGTTAAAGGAACTGGAAACATTTTTCTTATCAAAAAGTTCATAGGACTATACCTGCTTGATAGGTTTTGGATTACTTGACTTATTGAAATTGCTAGGTTCTTATAAAATTAGTCTTACATTTTGCGTATCCTAATATGTAAAGTGCGTCTTGCACCCCTATAGAAATCGCATTCCAAACGCACAAGATTTATTCTAATAAGCAGCCAGTTCAAAAACGCAAAAAGTGCTCGGCGTAAAATAACCTGTACCTACTGTCACTGTCAACAAAAGTGTCTACGAAACTTACAAAGCTAATTCGACTTTATCTACACCACATAGGGTTCACAATCTAAGGATATCCTTTCATCGAGCGCTTTCTACGTCCGCCGGAACCGAGGCTGACGGCGTAAGGAATTGAAATATGAGTTTAATTTGTATATGACATGAAGTAGCATATTATTATTATAAAATATTGCAATGTATCAATTCGAATTGAGTTGTCGTCGAGATTTTTAAATGTAACATCAGCCAGACGACGTCCACTGCTGGATAAAAGCGTCGCCCAAGGTTCTTATGTGAGATATCTACCTGTCATAAGCGCCGCACATGGTAGATTCGCTGGCGATCACACACTCTGTTGGCCGTTTTCTTGCAAATATTTCCTCGGTACGACGTCTAAGCCTCCCATGGAATAATATGGCACGGTAATATTTGTCGCAGTTCCCATACAGCAATATTTAATCTGTCACTTCAACATTTGTAATTTCAGCATTCCATAACGTCATCGCACTTATCCAGTTAGATAAAATTGATATTCACTGTTAAAATTAACCATATTATCTGTATCTGTATTCTTAATATCAGAGCTGTTTGCTCAAACACACTATTTATTACGGTGTAAGGTAGTTGCAATGTCTCAATTTCCATAGAAAGTAGCTTCATAATTGTCTGTCATGATTAATCTTGCAATAGTATGTAACTTGAATGTCGTTAGATATCTAAGTGTTTCTTCATAGTAGAACTTCGATTATTGGGGCTACCTTTGACAATCATACTTGGTTGCACATCAGTTATCTGTAGAAAACCTCCCATCTTACAAGTGGAAGCGAAACGCGCAACCAACTTGCTTTTTATTTTACCCACAAAAAACTTCGTGTTAACATCTTTGTGGTATACCTACATGTTTCCGTAAAATTTTACATACCGTTGATTATAATCTATCTCGCGAGAATGTGAATTGTACACATTTACATACGGCTTACAATTTAACGCATTTGTCTAGCGCCCGGCGGCCGCTACCGCAGCGCGTTCGCTTGCCTTCGTGCCTTAATGGTCACAGTGCTAACCTAACCTAAATTATTTCATAACAATACATATTTGCTAAAATTTTGTATGTTACGGTTCACAATCATACGTCAGTTCACAATCTCGCGAGATTGATTATAATCTAACGGTAATTACGATTCTACGGTGACTTATATAAAACATAAATGGTAGAATTCGCACTATATAGTACGCGCTAACATCAATTGACACAACTAATGTGGGCCATGATTTACTTTCAAAATTAACTTAAAAATTTATATTTCATAGATCACTTTCATTCATAGAAAAATTAATAGTAAAACGACATACTACGAATATTAATTTTTCTATGTCGCTTCAACAAGTCAACCTCAATAAATACGTACCAATTCTAATAACCGAAGTTCTACGATAGGTAGTTACATTATACAAGCACTATATAAGTCACTATGTATACCTACCTATCTGTTGCTTTTATCGCTCTACGATAAACTATCAAGATGTCACGTGAGCGAGTGTGTGAATGTTTCAGAGAAGGTAAATTATATGTGTAATCTCCCTTTATGAAGACTTACATCTTGTATGACCTTTCCTGTTCATCTCAACTGTGGGCGTATTTATATCTGATATTAAATATTAAACGTTATTGTAGAAATTTGTATCTTGAAATTTCGATCCTTCAGTATTTTCGAGGTGGTAAAATTGAGCTTTGGTAACACCAAACAAAAATCTTATGAATTTATGGAATTTTATACAAAGAATATTTTAATTTTGGATAATAAATTTTACTATACCATTATTCAATAGTTATGTAAATGTATCTAAAACGTGTATACTGTCCTTTCGTGTGCCCACAGTTATCTGTCAGATAGATAAATATAACTTCTATTAGCCATTCAATAGAATGGCGTAAATCTGTTCAAGGGTTTTATAAATTATATCGAATTTTATTCCAAAAATATACGTACATATTTTATCTAAGTGTATGTATTTGTGTGAACAGGTATTTTACTTTTTATTTTCTTTACAATGTCTGAATAAAATGTCTATTTATAAGATCCAAGGTAGTTTTCTTTTGGAGATAATTGAAAAATCGGTTTACAATAACATAATTTATCATTTATTAATAATAATAACTTTTTACAGGTGTACAATATTGTAATATCCATAATAAAAGTAAAAAAATATTATAAAGTTTTTTTTTTATAATAATAGTAGTTTACGTAACACAAATCACTTTACCAGAGACGAAGTGGCGGAGTCCCAAACGACATCAAATTGTCTGTGGTGCAGAACTCTACTAATGCACTAATTAAAGGTACTCGTAACTTACCACGGCTGAAGCGAAGGCGGCACTCGACCCCGCGCCAACTAAAATTGCATTAGAATCATATTAAATTTAAATACAAAGGTTTCGAGACACATTGCTTAATATTGCCATAACCTCGACGGGCAGCGTAAGTATGTAATAAAACAAAATTGTACAAAACTAACTTTAAATAATAAAGTAATATCAATTAAAAACAAAATAATGAAGCTAGTAACATACTAGGCAACTGTGTGACAGTTGGAAACCCATGTTAAAATGCAACATATGGTTGCACAAGAACAACATCCACCAACTAATTTAACTCCCTATCAAAAGCTTTCTTTTCTTATCAAAAGCTTTGAATTTGAAAGAGAAATTTACCTCACATACTTCACAATTCTCTTCAATGTGTACATTGAAGAGAAATGTAAAGTATGTCAATTTCTCTTCAATTCATACGTCATCGAGAATTACTATGAAAAACTATTGAAGCAACACATTTTAAGCCGAAAATAATAAAGGTAATTATTTTCGGCTTAACGTCGTTTCGATAGTGAAAGTATGTAATAGGCAGACACACTATTCTGTCCATAAATGCGTATTGAGTTCCAGCCCCAAGGTAAGGTATTTCCTCATAATTAGAAGGGATGGGCAGGTCGACAGATTGCCAAGTTCTTGATACCGAGTTGCTACTGAGACTTGAACTTAAGAATGTCCAGCTACATGTACAAGGTATAACAACAATAGTGATGGTGACTCTAGGAACTGTATCTATCCATGAAACTGACCTAATTAAAAATAACCCGTTAGTGAAAAACAAAGTAATTTTCGGTATCCCCTACAAAATGCATCAGCTGATCGTTATTCTTATATGTATAAAGAAGAAAGATATCTAATAGAGAGAAGGTAAGTTAATATTTCTATTTGTGTATTTTTCACGTTGTTCAGTTTCATATGTAGATTAAACTCAATAATCAATACTCAATGTTTTATTTGCTTTCCACAAGGTCAATTGGGTGTTGTAATAATACATGGCATCATTATGGTGCCCGACACGGCACAGCAAATGTAGAAGAGAGAAAGAGGGCTTTAGTTAAAATTATTAAATTCCATTATAACTTATATTAAGCTGTTTAAGTTACGTCCACTATTTATGATACACATTGTATAACATTGTCAGGAAGTAATGTTGAGCGGTTGATGCACATAAAGTGTACAACATTAACATGAAACGGCTAACAGCAACTGTATTTATGATGCCGTAACAGCAAAAACTCGTTGCGGGATCTAAGACAGTTAAAGCGATTCCCCGGGACATGTCTGAGCCTCACCGCTCAGTGTCATTTGATTGTGTGCCACTGTTGATCCTGCCTTACAGGAGTTGCAGTGGTGGGTAAGAGGGAGGGACTAGTCCCGAAAAAAAAATGCCGTAACAGCATGTAAAAGAACTTTCAACATCGACATAAATGCTCGATGTGAAGAAACAATATATAATTGAAATAAGTACATAAATCCGACGCCTGATGGCGGTACCGAATTACTATACTGAGGGATGGTACTATGAAAAGTAGACACGTTTACATAATAAGTAACACTTGTCTCACTTAAAACCTTAAGAGAGTTAAGCATTTTCTGAAATAAGATATTCACGCATATATTTTCATTGTTTATGGACTTCTAATAGAGGCATAGATAATCCTGGAACTGTTTCATAATGTTTTGTTTTTGTTTTTTACAAACTCAACAAAAATTTGTAGGAGTAGTAAGGTTTTTATTAATAAAGGAAACTATGTTCGAACCTCGGCTAGCTTCACACTTGAGGAAATAGATTACCATTTTACAATACACAATAAACAAATAGGTATTGTCCCAAAAAAAAAAACTATTGCAGATTACTCATTTAAATCTCGGCCATCTGATCCCAAACTAGGCTGTCTGTACTATGGCAACCAGACAACTGATAAACATACTTATATATTTCTAAATACATACATAAATATACACAGATTACGGCCGGACATAGAACAAATAACCGTTTTCATTACGCAAAGATTTGTCACGGGTGGGAATCGAACCCACGACCACTGTCTTAGCAGGCAGGGTCACCACTAAACCAACAGATATACAAATATATTTGGATTATAGTGGTCAGTTCTATTTAATTTAAAATCGAAATAGTTTTTGGCCAGTGAAAATGATGAAAGTCACTGCATTTGACTCTTCAATGTCTCATTGTATAAAAACAATTTTGGTAAATTCTTACTAAAGCCTTCTACTATGTAGGTTTCATCAAAAATTATAAAATAAAAGCTCAGTATTATGACATGTTAAATAAACTAATGTTTGATGAAAAATCTTATTCCTCGAAATTCCCAAAAATTGGAGATTAAAGTAAAAACAAACTCAAATTAAAATTTGAAAGCTACATAAAAGTTGAGGTGACTCAAATATTACTGGAAATTGGTTTACAAAGACGCAGATTTTCCATTAAAAGGATGTAAAGTATACTTTACACATCGCTGTAGAATCCTTTGCCGTCGGAGGGAGAGGATAAGGTGGGATCGGTTATGTGTGTGTGTGTGCCTGGGTGAGTGTGTACGTGTGTGTTTGGAGTGTCATTTGGATTGGGCTTCAGTGTGGAGGTATTTGCAGTCGGCATCCTTGCAGTCGCCGCCGACTTCGAAAGGGCAGAGGATGGCATTCGGGTCGCCCTCCCAACTGGAAAATATGAGATATTAAGCAATTAAAATGTTATTGTGCTGGTTTAATGTTTACAGTAAGCTCAGTTCGAGTACAGCTAAATAACTAATATTATATACTCGCTGAGCCCCGCATTTTTACCCGCGTCAAACATTATGTCTTATTCGGATATATAAGCTATATTACCGACTACAAAGTTTCTTCAAAATCCTTAACTCTTGGAACAAACATGCATACATCTAAGCATCTATACATCCATACACACAAACTTTCGCATTTATAATATTAGTAGGATATATAAATGTGTGTTCCACAATGATGCACTCTATATTTGTACAATCCGAATTTGATTCTCTCAGAGGCAGCCCTGTCAACTTATTACCACATTTTTTTTATTTGTTGCTAATTACCTAAACAACTTGACAAAATGTCCCAATTTACCCTGATCGAAACGACCCTGATAGCATTCTCAACGGTTGAACACACTAATTTAACATAAGGCACTTTGTTCAATGCAATCAAATATTGGAATGTTTTAAAGGAAACACACAGTTTGGATATTTTATTGAAAATGTATGTATTCTATCAGTCAGTATCAATAATTCTATCAGCAAAAATGACCACCTACCATGCCTGGGAAGGTTGGTGAACCAAGAAGGGGAACACAGCCAATCACGATAGTACAACAAAAACGTTTAAAATCTTTTTTTTTTCATGTTTTGAGTTATGTCCTAACTCTTAAAACAAAAGCTGTTGCTTATGATGTAAGCAATTTAGTCCTGCAAGGTTGTTGGTGTTTTACAAACAACACTGTACAGTAAAGAAATGAGTAAGATAGACTTAGTCTCTCCACAGCATTCGACTAAACTCCCTCGTTCAAACATTCATTTAATTCGTCAAGTGGTGTAGAGAGACACGACTCTTCATCCCCATGCTACCTACACTGATTTAATATCTTAATATAAATAAATCTACAATCGCCACACACTTACAGTACTTATTGTTAATCACCACATAAATATAGTTCAGGAAAAGACGCAAACTGTCCAATTTAGTTTGCGTCTTTTCCTTACATGTGCATGAAAGAGAATACTATATGTGCAAAGTACGATTTTTAAATATGGTTGTGCTCATATGATCATGACAAATCTATTAGAGCAAGAATTGAAAAATAATAGACTAAAGAAAGTTATTCTATATATTTTTTTTAATTCAGTCAATTATTGCTTTGACAATATTATGTTGTATCCCTGGAAGTGATTAATTCTTTATATAAACTGTAATATATTACACCAGAATATATATATATATATTCAGCTTGATACATTGACAAGGTTCATCATTTTCAAACTACTTTTTAAGAATAGATATTATGTTATTTGAAATTGAAATAATATATTCTCAATACCAAGTACACCTGTGAAGTTTAGCTCATTCATTGAAACCCAAATAGAAATTAACAATAGGAATTAATACAACAATTGTAATTCATTGTAATTAAAGTGGAACACATGTTTAATTATCAACGTTATCAACAAGGCCTTGAAACCACAATCGCTATTGGAAAAAAGTTGAAAACACAATTATAAAATTATAAAATTAATGCCCTTTACTGTTAACTGATATATAGATAAAAACTTACGTAGTGTTCCCAAACGCATCTAAAGGTGATTTGTAGTCATTCACATCTTGTATCCCTTTGTGATCAGAATGCACCTCTTTCCCATCCCATTTTTGCAATTCATTCCCTCTGTCTTTTGTCAAATCTTTCGGCGCGCCTTCTTTTAACTCGTCATCGCCGTTTTGCAACGTTTCCAGTTCGCCTTTTTGCAATTCATTTTCTGCGCCATTTTGTAAATTATTCTCTTCGCATTTATGCAATTCTATCCCTCCGCCTTTTTCCTCAATCGGCCTCAACAGTCTTTTGTTTACAATTTGATTCGATTTTCTATCATTTTGCAAATTCAAATTATTATTGATAGGGCCTGAACTTGTTATTTTAACATTTTTTTTGTTGTCAGTAACTTCAATCTGTACTGACAGCCTGGGATGCAATAGCACCGGTGGTTCTTTAACTTCTCTAGGTACGAGTTTCGCAACTTTGGGAAGCGCAATATTTTTACTATCCTTCTCTGAAGGATTATTTTCTTTTTGTAACCTGGTGATCTGACTTAAAGGCGGTATTTGGTTATTTATTTTGGAATGTGTAGAGTTTATCGAGCTGCAAAATAAGGTTATAAAGAAGAAGCTACGTACCAAGGTGTACAAAAGATTTCGTGTCAAGAGTGTTAGAAAGAAATTCAGATACCCAGAAAATTATTTATGGCAATATATAACTAATGTAAGAAGATAATCAAGTGTAAACCTTTGAACACATCCGACACAAATAGAAAAGAGTAGTACCTTTTCAAAAGCATTTGATGATGAAGCCTTATTTTGGCTAGACAGGTATGGACTGATCTTTGCTGCTTTTTGTTCAGTGCAATGGCAGTTTTGATATTACGAAATTCCGTGGCAACTATTTTATATTTTTGTGAAAGTTTCGTCTCTTCTTCCTTCAACTTGAGTATCTTGGCTGATTCCTCTGCAATATTTTTCCTGGAAAAGGATGTTTTCAAAAGTAACTACTAATAAAGCTAATAATTTGTGTGAATAAGAATATATTAAGTTACCTTGACATCTTGATTTGTTCCTCTAAATTGTTTATTGAATTTAATCTAGTTGATTCTATAGTCACATTTCTTGGCTTTAAAGTGTCTTTTACAGGTACTTGTACTTTGATTGTATTTAAATCCATGGAAAATTGTCTTGCTTGCTTTATCTTTTCCAATTCTGCCATCCTCTTAACTAGATTTTTATATTCTATTTGCTCTGGTTTTGGCAAGTGTTTTACAGCCTGAAAGAAGTATTTGACTCTGAAATATGTGAACAGAAATTAAAATCAAAAGAAATATTACAAAAATTCTTCCAAACCTTGGCAACAAATTTTTCACTTTTCTTTGGCGGCTCAGTTATCACATCTGTCTGTCTTTCTGCTTGTCCATCATTAAGAAGAGACGCTTTCTCGACTTCCATTCGTGTAGTCTTTAAAAATATATCTAGTCTTTGCTGAAAGTCTAACTGCTCAGACAACTTCATGTGCATTTTAGTTAAATTTTTTGTTGCTTCATGCTCCCCTTCAGAATCAGAATCACCAAGGTTGATTATAAACCTCTTTTCTACTGGAATAACGCTATTTATTGGCGGCTGTTTTGGTTTCGATGCAAGGCTTTCTGTATCTTTTTTAACACTTCCAATAGATTTCATTATGTCAGGATTAACTAAATTTGGTAAGTTTTTACTTAGTGAAGTCAATAACTTAGCTCGTAGTAAGTCCTCATCTTCCTCTAGTTCATCCTCACATTGCACTTTATCAGGAATGTTGTTTCCTACTATTTTCGTTGTTTCTATGGCAGTAAATTTGGCACAATCATCGAGATTTTCTTTGCTCTTCTCTTCAGCATCCGAACCAATATCCATATCAACAGATTCTGTATCTGTATTGTTTTCTGACTGCATTTTATTACCAAATATTTCTGTATCTAGCATGAAATCATCTTGCACGTTGGAAGACTGTGATAGCCTTTTCTGCAATTTCTGTTTTTGTTTCATTTCAATAGCCTTCTTTAGTAAGGCAGATTTGAGACAAATTAATCTTAACTCTGTAGTATCACTATCCTCGTCTTCTGACAAAATCTTGTTTTCTGTTTGTTCTAAAATTTTGACTTGAGCTACTGTTGCTTTAGCAGTTTTAGTTTTAAGAGCATGTTGCCGTAATAGTTCAAGATCTTCATCTGAATCTTTGTCAGAAATAATGCCTTTGTTAAAAGCGTTATTTATATTTTCTACACCTTTAGTTGTTTTAATAACTGAATCAACAGTATCAACTGTAACTTGAGGAACAGTATCAACTGTAACTTGAGGCTTAACAATACTATTATTACTATTATCATCATTGTCAGTACATAGATCTATTAACTCACATATACTTTGGTGCACTTGCACTGTTTCTGTAGGTACAGTTGACAATACCTGTTCCTCTACATGCAATTTTATTGGGGTTTTTAATTTATTATCAGGAATCATAAGTTTCGTTGGCTCTGGGTTGACACCACAAAGCATTTTTTGCAGTCTCTCACTCAAGGAAGTTTTATCATTTTTTGCCACATGTTTATTCACCACAACTGCTTCAGCTAATTTTCTTCTACTATTTCTATACTCGTCTTCAGATTCCTCACTAGATTCACTTATAACCTTTACTTCAAGTTTTCTTTTGGGGCGATGAGTTTTCTTTTTAATATCTCTAGTTTTGACTATATTTTCATGTGGCTCCTCTTTTCTTCGCTTTTGTTTGTGATGTACTTTTACATTTCTTTGTACTTTAAAGTTTTTATACTGCGGTTTTGAACAGCAATCATCCAATTCTGTTGCTGATATTTCTGAGAGGTCATGCAGGAGTGCTTCTTCTTTTTTATGTTTTGAACCTAGAAATGTATAAAATGCACACTATGTGCCTACAAAAAAAATTGTTGACATACACAATAAAAACATTTAATGTAATAAAAATTGTCTCTTACTATGTTTTCTTCCTAATGGTTGTAATTACAAACATATTAAAGATCATTAAGATGACTGTAAAGCATACAAAATTTTAATACATAAAAATAAATGGATGATATAACAGAATAACTGACAATGTTGGTAAGTAGGTACTACTACCACAACCCTTAAAAAATACTGGTGGTTAATGTTAAAGGATAAATTCATTCAGATAAATTCATTATGCACAAGCAAAATAAATATATTTTACAAAATTTAATACAACAGCAAAAATCGGATGGCATAATCTCTAAAATTCTCGACTTCTACATGTGCCATAAAATTGAGCAAATAATATTGTTTGTAAAGTTTTACTCTAAGACCTCTTCTCAGTATGTCGCCTGGCGAAATTATATCACTTGATAAAACTTAAAAAGTCAATAGATAGTAATATCTCACTTGATCTGGCTACTGTCACATGACTAAATTGAATACTTGGCTGGTCTCAGATCATCTGCTAATGACCAACTTATAATATAATTTAATACTATAATTTTTAGATCATTTAACCAATTGCAGAAGGTGGCATGCAAATTCAATGCAACACTCTCTTTACCATCATAAAATATGCCTCCACTTCTATCAGTACTACCTGATATAAAAACATCATTTTTATATGGAACATAGAATAAGAAATATTGCACTAACACTATATGGACCTATGTCTAAGGGTCTGTTTCACAATGTCCAGATAAAGTACCGAATAAGCTACTTGCAACTTATCTATCAAATAAAGACATCGTTTGCGTTTCATAATCCATAAATAGTACTAACTGCCAAATAAACTGCAAAGTAAACTATTGGCCAGATCAAGCTTCAGATAGCAAAGTTAACTGATGGATAAGATATCTGACAGATGTCATTAAATGCTTATGTTAGTGGTGTTTATTGTTAGACTTGTGATTTGTAGCGAATTATTTAATAAAATGGTAATATTATATGATACTATTGAAGACGAAATTGATGAATTATTTGATCGTGCATAAATCCGATGTGTCGGCGATGCTAAGAAAAACACCACTGAAACACCTCAACAAACAAAATGCATTTGTTGATATTAACATTTGAAGTCTAATTATTGGACTTTCTTGCTTTAAAATCAGCAAAAAAAAAAATTTATGTATGTATTTTTATTTGATAAAATAATAGTTAGAAGATAAATTTGAAAATATTTATGCAAACCTGAAAATGCTAACCATAAAAAATTTGTAAAAAGATATTTTTAGGTGGGTTTATCATAAGAAATGTATTTATAGGTTGTCCTTGTCTGTTACTTAAGACAGAAGACAAAATGCGTTGTTGCCAAACCTACTAATTAGTAACTGCCAAATAGCTATCTGGAAAATAAATTTACCAGGAAGGTGATGGTGAAACGCAATCTGTTTTATCCAGAACTTATATCTGTCAGTTTATTTATTTTTCAGTTAGCTATTCAACACTTTATTCCTACATTGTGAAACAGACCCTTAGACAAATAAATAAAAATCAGACTCTTATTGAATACCATGTATTCTTAAGAGTTACAGGATTTTTGATGGCTATGTGAATAAGTAGATTAAAAACATCAGCAATAATTTTGCCACTATCCAGTTATATAAATATCTATGGACCATGCAGTTGTCTTTGGTCCTGAGTAAACTGTTTCATTAGTTTTACATTTCTA
This sequence comes from Pseudoips prasinana, assembly GCA_951640165.1. Lineage (NCBI taxonomy): Eukaryota > Metazoa > Arthropoda > Insecta > Lepidoptera > Nolidae > Pseudoips > Pseudoips prasinana. The sequence continues at coordinate 18,081,491 of OX621239.1, forward strand.
ATCATTCCCTATTTTTAGCAAGGTATAATAAGAATGTCACATAATAACATTTAAATTAGATTCTTAGTGTCAAAAACTTAGTTGTATATAAAGTTACAGTATGAACCGTCATATTAAAATGCATTTATTCCTTAATAAGTAAGGGCTAATCAAGATGGTCCAATGATCTTGTGTGGGTCGCTGGAAATCGCTGGATGCGGATAGCACAAGACCGGCAATTGCGGAGACCTTTGGGGGAGGCCGTTGTCCAGCAGTGGATGTCTTTCGGCTGATATGATGATGATGATGAAGTAAGGGCTGCTACTTCATGGCATACCATGTTATTCATGCAAGATGAGAAGTTAAAATTAATATAATGGGCCATATTGTTATAATGAACTAGCTGTACCCAGCGGTTTTACTCATGTTAAACTTTATAAATTATAGACTTTGTGTTATTCTGATATATAATATATATTACTACAAAGTTTCATCAAAATCTATGAGGTGTCATTTGCGTAAGAGTAACAAACATACACACTCATACACTCACAAACTTTCTCTTTATAATAATAAGGTGATGTACATATAATTAACATAGTAAATAATATGTTGTTCTATAATCAGCTCAAAGGACATTCCTCTTTGGGTAAATACATCAATAAGTTCAAGTATACAATGACAAAGTCTGAGATAATAATAACAGTGATATACAATATATATTTTATTTGAGGAATGTAACTAAAAACTGTTGTTACACAAATATGATCTTTATTTAGTCTAGGAAACAAAGATTATTGTTGGGTGGTGAATATTTTTAGTTGGTCAATATCAGTGTTTAAGATATATGCTAATGGATGTTATTGTCCATCAAAATGGCAACAAAGCAGGCTCCGTGCCTATAAAATTGGCATCTATCAGTATAGAAGCCATTATTTAAGGATTTAATTGGACTGACCTCAATGCATATCATTTGCCCACCTTACTAATAAAATTTTACACAAGCCAACTCGCACAATTTTCAGTGTCTTAATAGTTTTTTTGGACAAGCAGTTAATATCGGACATGATTTTGCTCATTTGCTTTAATTTATTATATAGGTATATGGGGGTTTTATTTATTGGGTATTGGGTATATGGATAAATGGGCGCAGCCTCATAATATGTAAACTGTGATTATGAAATCCAATAAATCTTTTAATTTTTTTTTAAATTATAATCCAATTCATTGTCACTCCAGTTACTTATAAAAACGTTATTACCCAGACAAATATTTTGTCTCATTCGGATAAATGTGAAACTACTCATTAATGACAAAGACAAAACATCTCAAGCTGATCAATGCTGTAATTTATAAGTGTGGGAGTTATTTTTTTATTGAAATATCATCTGCTTGAGATGTAAATAAATCAACAACATGACAAATTGAAACTTTAACCTATATTTAGGTCAAAGGTTGACAGTCATAGAAGGTCAAATGATAAAAAGCAATGTGAATACCAACCACTCATGCAACTAAGTAGCAGCATTACCTGTTTCACCAGAGGTATGTTTCGCCTTCTTACGCTCAAGGACATTGTTGTAATTTTCCAGAACTTGAAGTCTCTGACGCAATAGAAACTCTTCTTCTGAAGAAATATCAGACAAGTCATCTACTATTTCTCCTTCTTCCATCTCTGAATCAGCGTTCCTTGGCGGAATATTCTCAACACAAGCCATTTCCATCCAGTCTTCTAGAAAATAGAAAGTTCCTTACCTTAGAAACTCCTTATATACGCCGTAAATATGTTACTAACTAAACGGTCATCACTCGTACTTACGTAGTTTAGTTTAACATATTAAGAATATTGTATAGTCATACAGCTCAATATAATAAGTTTCAGTCTTCTATTATAAAACACTTTCAGCAGCAAATCAACGCTATAAAATATTAATCCTCGCTTTTTTCTGGCAGTGGCATAGGAGGGTTTACATATCAAATTTCCAATTCCCCACTTTTAACGGTATTAATGAAGGTAAAGATAATAAATGTAGATGTCGCTTTGGGCAATCGGTAGTTTAAGGTTAATTGCAAAAATGGATGCTAGGCAGGGCGAATGTATGGATACGAATATACTTTATCTCAGCTTTGGAATTCCCAACAAAGCTAGGGAGAGTCGATAGGTAAGTTATTATTATACTCTTTGGAGAGTCCTGAGTGTCGTGACGAAGCGCAGTGCGTAATGCTGATGTGTTTAGGCTTTTTCAGTCCTACTACGCGTGGAGGTGAACCAAGAGTTATTTTATCTTAGTTTTAGCAAAAAATCTAATGGTTTGTGCCATCTGTGCTGCCATGAAGGAAAAGTTATGCACCACATTTATATTCTGTATGAAATAGGTGTACAATTATTAATGACAGTCCGCGAGATTAACACAACAATCCACTCATTTCTTGTAAATGTAAATTATTGTGTCACTAAATCACAAAAAATAAATGTGGTGATTTTTATTTTACCTATAATAATTTTGTCTTCCATCTGAGTATTCGCCTTCCATGCTTAAGAATTTCTACAAACTTTCAACTTTCCAGAACATTTCTAAAATTAAAATGTGTTTTATGAGATATAATGGCATTAAATTGTATAGATTTATTTGAATGCCGGTATGTCATACTTTTTTTTTTAATAATATGCCACACTATATTTAATGCCACATGTTACATTACGTTTTAAAAACAAGATATACATTTAGTAATTTAAAACACAATTTTGTTTTAATTTAATAATACGCCTATCCATTTCACATCTGACATAGGAAGAATGGAACATATTATAAACTTAAAAAAATCCTCACACTAATACTTATATGGACAGTATTTTTGGTAAACACATGGGTGTTTTTATTTTTCCTAATGTGGAAACATTATATTCATAATAAACATTATATTCTTAGGCCATCACCACACAGCCACAGGCTGTGTGGTGATGGCCTAAGAATATCGCCACACCCTCTCATCCCGTGGGGGGATGTAAAAGTCGTCCCCTGCCCTGCTATTCCCAGCCGTGGTTACGGCAGGGCAGCGGGTGCTAAGAATCCCCGGCATATTCCACGTTACCAAAAACGATGACCTCTGGCCCTGGCAACGTTTAACACACGTACACTGCGGTCCGTCGAGAAGATAACCGAACTGGAGGAAGAACTGAGCAGGTTACATTGGGATATTGTAGGATTTTCGAAGTCCGAAGAGAGGGAGGACTCGATAATACTGAAATCCGGAAACCTGCTCTATTATCGGGAGGGTGACCAACTATCCCTAGGTGGTGTCGGGTTCATAGTCTACAAGTCCGTCGTGAACAACCTAGTGAAAATCGAGAGTGTGTCGACGAGGGTTGCGTACCTTATAGTCAGAATCACCAGGCGGTATTCGCTGAAGGTTATGCAGGTATACGCACCCACTTCGACATACTCCGATGATGCAGTCGAGGTCATGTATGAGGACATTTCCAGAGCCATACATACCTCGAACTCACTGATATCTAAAATAGGAGATAGGCCGTCTCACTAATATCCTATGCAGTCCAAGTGTCGCCAACCGAATTTACGCACACAATGACTCACTGGATAAATACGAAGACACGCACACATTGCAATTACGCACTCTTGGAGATCTTCGCTCCCATTGGGTAACGCATTCAAAAAGTATCTATGTGTTTGTTAATACATACAATGTGCAAATCGCGTCAGCATGCACTCACACAAAGGCAGTACTACACTACAGCAGGCTATAGTGAGTTCAACGGGTAGTCGATAGAATGTTATCGATATAATGGTAATTTAAGTATTCTATGACATGAAATCATTGACATTTGGATTGGATGGAAACCTAAATATCATCAAATTTGTATTACAGTAGAACTTATGTAAATAAAACTTCATAAATCGTAATCGTAAGTCGAACTTATGTAGACTCCAAAAAATGTATAAAATTACCTAAGGCTTACCTAAACCTTGACGAATTGTAAGGAAATATTTGATTTGTCAATTTTATTTTAATTTCGAGTAAGAGAGGTAAATTTAATAAATCTTATTTATTATTGCAACGGTGACGATTATTCTAGCATTTAGTCTGCAAGTAGGGCGAAGTTCGAATGTGGTTTTCGTGCTGAAGCTCACGCTGACGGCGATGATCCACATCATGCTGGATTGGATTCTGGTACCTTTTATCCTGCGAGGTTCTGCATGTGCCGTAGAAGTTGTGTAGGCTTCTGGTCACCTAGCTCGATTTCAGACAGAAGCTTCTGAAGTTGCCGATTGTCAGATGCTTCGTAGGCGCTCGTTAGACGTTCTTTTATCTGGTCGTTCATGCCTGTGGTAGGTTTGAACAACAGATCGGCAATCTATTCGACGTCTTGTTTCTCTAAGTGCGCTATAATAATGTGTGCGCGTTAGCTCTGCGTTCTTTAGGCTTCATTCGTGGTGGCTTCGAAGGCAATGAACCATAGGTGGGGCTTGTCTACCAAAATGGAGGGATTCGCAGTGCTAATGAGATGGCATTTACATTGTGTCGCTGCTGTAGAGATGGAGTGGTCTGCGCAGGTGTTTTGCTTGTGGCTGTGGCGAGATCTGCAGGTGGTGGGTTCATGATGATGTTGAATGAGAAGGTTGTTTGATATCGGCGATGTGGCCAAGATCTTGATATTCGCAGCAACAGGGCCACGTTCTTGAGGATCTTGATTCAGGGGTCACCACTTTAGGGAATATGCCACGGTGTGTTGTGACCTATGTCGTAATAATAATTTGATGTCAAGCAGAGGTTGCTCGTAAATAAAACTAGTCGCAGACTGTATTGCGATTGGTAGCAAATGATTTTATTTACAAAATGTTCCTAATTGTTTACAGATTATAGTCCTACAAGTGATTTATGATTAATTACAATTTCGAATAGAGGCGCGTCTGTCGCGTGAAACCGCGCGCGCGTCGCAGAGGAACGGCCGCTGGCGCGGGGCGCATATAGATCTCGATGAAGTAATAATAAAATAAAATAAAAAAGGTTTTTACTCACGTAGACTTTAAAAAAGCGCTTGTAAATAGTCAGAACATCTTTGTAGTAATATAGTTGTATACATTAGATATTATTTCTAGTAACATAGATATTTAGGTACATCTTGTATGAAAACATTTATAAAATTTATTTTATTACAGAAATGATATTTAGCTAGCTCGTATCAAGTTATTGTCAAGAGATTATGTTTAATTATCTAGTTTAAGTCTAATATTTTTACTACATATTGTCAATTGTTCTGTTTATATTAAAGGTATTATTATTATGACGGACCTTGTGTTAATAACGACGGTCGCGCTTTAATGCTACCACCGGATCTAATGCGCCCCAACTGAGAAGACCCAGCGAAACAAACTCAGTGGGTTCATCTACTACCGGTTTCAACACGACCCAGTTGAGACGGTCCGGCGAAACATACTCAAGCGGGCATGAACACGGGATTTGGTCCAATTAGAGTAATTATTTAGTAGGCAAACACAATATATCCTCGATCGGTTGTCGGAATGCTTATTATTTTAGATTATATTTAGGTATACAAAAGATAATACAGGCCCGAACCGCGATTCCTTCTTTTGGTTCCAGCCACGGACGAGGATGGATGCTTGTCCGCTGCGTGTTTGCCGTCACTCTGCGTGTGCGCAATGTCCGAAGATTTAGTATATCTTCCTAGTTCTTATCAGCTCTATCTTGTAGGAAAACAATTATGTACCCATAGTCATTTTAAGGACTTCTTCATATGTACAAAACAAACAGCATTTGTCGAGGCTACTTCTGTTCTTGTTTCTCGAATGTACGTCGAGTAGGTAAGTATATGGTATTGGTTGTGATTGTACGTCGTCTGTTATTTTGACTGGTGCTGATTTTGGAGGTACGGTACAGGGTATTATAGTGGCCTTGTGCACGGCCGCTATAAAAATCAATAAATAAATCAAAGAAACATCAAATTTCTCTCATATGCTATACATTCCATAAAGTTAGTAAACTCCACTAGGTAGTAGGTGCTAGGTCTCTGAGAATCGGGAATCAAATTGATAATTCAGAATATTAACTATATTCTGAATTATCAATTTGATTCCCCTTCCCGATTCTCAGAGACGAGGCGAGGTAAGGGAATAAGAAATCTTGTGACGTCAAATTAACGTTTTATAAAAATCGCTGAGAGAAAACAGGAAAAGCAAATTTCTAGTATATTTCCCGATATCCGGGGGATAAGAGACTAGTACGGAAGACTGTAGTAGAATATATAAAATTAACATTAATTATTAATAATAGGCCAAGCACAGTGACTAGTGACCCTAGCCAACCTAAATAAATAAGCTTATCTCACTCATTACGCTTCCTCAACAGACGTGCACTATACCAAATAAATATCCAGGATATATAATATTTGAATTACTGAATAATTCAGTATGAAAATAAAATTTACGGGACCGTGTGTCCTCTAGTCCTGTTTTTCTGTTCACAAAGTTTTTGCTTTTTATGAACATGCTCTCTCATGGACCCTGGGGAGATATATCTTAATTACCAGACTTCACCGACACTTTGGCATACTGGGATCCAGTATGATGGTCAAAATAAGTACTTAAATAAAAGCCGCTGTCCGTTCTCAGGACGACTGCTACGCTCCTTATTAAATGAAATTAACAATTATTAAGTTTTATCCTAATGTCACGGTTTTTGGATTGGATTATTATATGACTATCATATGTAAATATCTTAACTCTTTTTAAGTCTTTTAAATCTAAAATTCAGCTCGTTCAGCAGTCCACTCTTCTTCTTCTTCTACATTTTTCTTGAAGCATACAATGTAAACATTATCTCACCTTTACATAGTATGCTTCAAGAAAAAGGTCAAATTTATTTAAATAGATCATGCTTGTCGAAATCTCTCTATCAATCAAGTTTTCATGCTTTTAAGATGAATGAAAGACGAAAATAATTATGATGAATAAAAAAGCGGGGAATTGAAAATAATTTAATGGTAGCCCTGATTTTGACTTTTACAGTTGCTCCGCCCCCAATTGAAAACACAGACTGATACAAAAATACAAATAACAAAGTTTTGTAGATAATACCTGTAGTATTCAAAAACTTAACATAACATATCTTAAGTCAAGAAAAACGCTAAGGGGAGTAATTAAGCGTTTCAAAATATCTGTGTAATTTTTATTCGTAATATGTATGAAAATGAGGAAGATTTCAAGTTTGCGGCTTGCACGTATTTTGCCAAGAATCATCCGGGTGAAACCTGTGGTAGCAATGGATTACCGCTAACACCAAGCTCTATTACAATATTAGGAAGAGCACAACGCCTTCTCACGATACAGCACCCCAATTTGTGTACATACTTGGACGTTATTCGAGGCAAACACGGTAAGCTTTGATTGATTAAGTACTAGCAGCGCCCCACGGTTTTTCCAGCAATTTAGCAATGCCTTTTAATTTGCTTTTGTATTAATTCGGGTTCGAATTTAGTAACAAACATTCAAAATTATAAACATTTTAATAAATAAAATCTTTTCATGACTTTGGTATTTCACTTTTCATGTCAAAGACAGAAAGTTTATGGCTATTGGTGGCTGGCAGAAATTGCTGGAAGTAACAGCAGGTTGCCATTAAAAATTAAGAAAGAAAGATATTTTTTACTTATTCATAAATTTTTTAATGAACAACAAACAACGGTACACTAATCATATCAATAAGAGAATAGTACAAATAGTGGTCTTATTATTAAAATTGTTCAACTAATTAAATCTTAAATATTTGCAGACAATTTTCAGTTACACAATTCACATTGAATAATAGTAGTATGCTACCAAAAATAGTTACATTCTGTATCAAATTAAAAAACACTTTTTTTAGGGGGCACAAGAGTAATTCAAATAGACTCTAGCTTATAGGGGGATAGACTTCTTGAATCCAATGGCTTGGCTTAAGAGTTTAACCACCATGCAACCTACTAGAGGATGCAAATGACTTGAAATGGCATAAACAAGTCAGTCACACTGATATCGCAGTATAGACATAAATCCTTTCTTACTGAATTCAACCAGAAATAACCAGAGCTATTTTGATTTATTCATTTTACTAAGATATTTTTTGGGTAGTGGTTACCCTTTTTCAGAGTTGTTCAAGCCACCCAGTGCGACTCTGACAACCTTAAAACTAGATTTTTTTTCTTGTTTAATATCCTGGGACTTTATTGACACACGGCCATCTAATCCCAAACTAAGCAGAGCTTGTACTATGGAAACCACTTTGGTGGCCATCTATCTATAGACTGACAGTATGCTTAGATGTTTAAAGTTATATAAAATCACTAGTCATTTATGTCTACAAGTGGCTCATTGTGATTTATCACAGATCGCCATGTTACAGAATTAATAAAAAAAATTATGTCTTTATAGTCAAGATTATACACAACTTGGCACATGAATGACCTATGGATATGATGCCAAGGTTAGCAAATATACCGTGGATGACCACCAGAATTGTTTAAGAGGCCTATTACAGTCCACTAGCACTGCCAATCGAAAAAATGTCATAACTCGTAAATAGAATGAAAAATACAAAATATGTTCTACTATTACTGTGGAAAAGGCAATAACGTAATTGTATAACACCTTATCAACACTTGAAATATAACTAAACAGCTATATTTCAAGTATTGACAATGTGTTATAAAATTACGTTATTGCCTTTTCTACAGTAATAATAGACCACATTTTGTATTTTTGATTCTATTTACGAGTTATGACACGTTTTCGATTGGCGGCGCTAGTGGACTGTAAAAGGCCCCTTAATTTCTAAGCTTCTCTGTGTTTCAGAGGGCATTTTAAGCTTGTTGGTCCAAAATGTAGTCATTAAGCCATGTCAAAGGCTAAGATAAAAATACCCTTCTATCTTTTAATTATTTTTTAACAATAATTTTGAATAGTTTGTTTCTCTTTACAGAAAGAATAATTGTAGTAGCAGAGGTAATAGGAAAGTCATTAAAAGAATATAAATCAAAGTTTACACATGAAGAAGTGATAAATATTGGTAAACAAATAGCAAATGGCCTCAAATTCTTACACAATGAAGATATGATACATCGAACATTGTCAGACGATAACATATTGATTGATGATAATGGCAGAGTCAAACTGTTCAACTATGGATTGTATTACATGACTGGTAGAGGAAATGAAGTTTCATTTCCATTAGGGTAAGCTTCACATATAAATCATCATCATATTAGCCAAAAGACACCCACTGCCCAACAAAGGCCTCCTCCAAAGATCTCCAATTGCTGGTTTTGCGTTATCCATATCCGGCGACTTTGAACGACCCTCCCAAGATTAGTGGTCCATCTCATACCCCTACAAGATGGACCACTGATCTTGTGAGGGCCATTGGGTAGGGTGGCTGCCCATGCTGCATTTTTAAATTCGAGGTCTCCACTCGAGAACCTTTCTGCCCTAGTGGATGAAATTATGAATTGTACATATATACTAAACAATAAATAAGTATCATGAATTGTATAAATTCCAGTCTGAACATTGGAGCAGTGGCGGAGTAGTTAGCACATGGGTCCAGATACCTCGTGATTTGTGGTTCATTGCCTACCTGCACTTAAATTTGTACAACTCATTTTAAAGATGCCTGACACTTGGCTTCTCATTTTTTAAAATGCTAAAAATTAACATGTAATCATAGTTACTATCATTTAAGGTGTATTCAAAACGAATAATTTCACTGCCATCAGTTGGTAATAGTCCAATCTAAGTATTGGCATACCAGCCATCTTGCACATTAGGGTTTGGTAAGTTGGTGTTAAAGCTACTCAATTGTCAATACCAAATGCTCTCAAAGCAGGGTACGCTACAGCAACTTCCAAATTCCAGGCTGCAACACAGTCTTTCTTGTCAGAAATAATACATGTGGGCCTAATCTTGGATTTGAAGCCAGGACCTTATTTTCTACCCTTTAACTTGCTGCTACTACAGAAATGTGGTATCTCTTTATTTACTGGTAAAAGTAAACAGTAGTAATTAGTATGTATATAGGGTTTTAAGAGATTAGTCCATAATCCCAACAGATTTTTAAGAAATTAAAAAAAGTAGAAAAGCAAAGTTAGTCCTTAGCAAGTTTAATCACATTGTTGCCAATGTAGGCAATTCTTAACAATTTTTTTTCACCTTACAACAATCATTTTCGAGGAAGGATACTAATAACCTATAATACTGTATACATTCAGTCAAGAAAGTATCAGAAATGGATGATTTGTTTATGGTTCCAAATTAAAATTTTCGTTTTTTTGTTGTTGTTAGATTGGCACAACTGTTTTCAATTTTGGCGCGAAGTTTGAGTTGCATCTGTTATTTATATTAAATACAGTGCTGGTTTTAGTAATATCATATATAGTGTGTATTGCGAATTTCATAATGGACAAAAATATCGAACAAAGAGCTTAAATTTTGCATTGCTAATGGAATTTGGTGTTCGGAGTCACTGAAAATGTTACAGAAGGCTTACGGTGAATCGACTTTATCAAAAACTCGTGCTTATGAGTGGTTCAAAGCGTTCAAAAGCGGTTGAGATGTGATGAAAGATTTGCCTCGCTCTGGTAGGCCATCAACGTCTGCAACTGAAGTTAACATTGCAAAAGTGAAGGAAATAGTGACTGAAAATCCTCATTCAACTATGAGAGAGATAGCCGCCGAACTTTCTGTATCTCACGAGTCGATTCGTACCATTTTAACTAATCATTTGGGTATGAAACATGTTGCCGCTCGGCTAGTCCCAACAGATCTGAATTTTCTCCAAAAACTCAATCGCATGAAAGTCGCTGAGGACATGGTAGGTCAATTCCGACCCAACATTCATGAAAAGCATTGTTACTGGTGACGAGACGTGGGTTTACGAGTTTGACATGCAAACTAGTCAACAAGCTTCGGAGTGGCGCCTTCCAACTGAACCGAAACCGAAAAAACCACGCCAAAGTCGATCAAAAGTCAAAGTCATGTTGACTGTTTTCTTTGACTATCGCGGTGTTGTGCACTCTGAATTCTTACCGGAAGGTCGAACGGTAAATAAAGAATATTATTTGAGCGTTATGCGGCGTTTAAGAGAGCAAATTCGACGAAAAAGGCCAGATTTGTGGAAAGAAAATTCTTGGATTTTGCACCACGATAATGCGCCTTCGCACAAGGCCATCATTGTGAACGAATTTTTGACCAAACACTCAACAAATACCATCCAGCAACCACCATATTCACCAGATATGGCTTCAGCTGACTTCTTTCTTTTTCCTAAACTCAAATTACCACTTCGTGGTACCCGTTTTCAATCGGTAGAAGACATAAAGGAGAATTCGCGGCGAGAACTGAACTCAATTCCGAAAGCAGCGTTTAAAAAATGTTTTGATGAATGGATTATTCGTTGGCGTAAATGTATCGTTTCTGAAGGAGCATACTTTGAAGGTGATAAAATAAATTTGGATCAATAACAAACATTTTGTATATTATTGATCTTTTCCCGGTACTTTCTTGACAGAGAGGGTAATTAGTGAATGTAACTTTGTAAGAATATTGTGTAAGGGTAAGATAAAATATTAAATAATTTGAAAGACATTTGACCAGGGTTCAGTCCTTGGTCCAGTCGTATGCAATGTCTATATATTAGATCTAGCAATGTCGCCACCTAAGCTGACAAGATGGGTTTTGTCTGTTAGTAATAACCTCATGGTATCCAGCAGTACATTTTGACATCAATTGAATGTGCATGCGAGTACCTAATTTTCACCATGTCATCATTTTTATTTTGACCTGAACCCATGGTGACCATACCCTTGAACTAATTACGCAGATGGTTATAAGACCACACACAGTTTGAGAAGTGATGGGCTTCAGGCAATCCAAGGAACAATGCCATGCTACTATGGCTTCACAGGAAAAGTTTTTCTAGTTATTCTAGTCTTGTTGTAGCTTATTGATAGTTTCTCCATAGATTAATGGCTGAACTTGTAATATTTCAGAGTACCAAGGTACCTGAGTCCCGAAACTATTCTCAATGGAGGTGGTCCAGCAGCAGATGTGTGGAGTTTTGGCATTATTCTACTTGAGCTATGTATAGGAAAGCTTTGGAACAATCTCAAGCCGGGACCTATACTCCGACGAATATTAACCCTGGTACATGCCAACAACCCAGCTGAAAGAATAGCAAGGGAACATGATTGTTTTGATCAATATAAGGTTTGTGGAGTTTTCGACTTTATTAATGGACCAGTAACTTCTGTTTTGCATCATCAACCTGATATGTCCAGCAGTGGACGATATCAGGCTGATGATGATAAATAAATAAAAAAAGGTTTATTCCCAACAAGCACAGATAATCCATAACTTAGTTTACATTTAAGACGATATAACTAATTGCGTTTAGTTTACATAATACTTATGAAGCATGCAACATTATAAGTACTAGCTAGGAAAGCCGTCTACCTCAGCAAATGTTACAGTAAATAATAATTATTACTGTAAAGATAGCGCTTAAAAAACTACTTTTAATTAAATTACATAATTATCGTGCGTATCGACCTGCAGTAGCGTTTGGTTTGCGACTCCAACCACATTAAAATTCATCATTTCATGATGAAACAAAATATTTACTACCACTGATTAATCATTTCTGCCATTTCATGGGAAGGTTATTTATACCTTTGCGATAGAACTCATCGGAACTGTCATCATCTTGTCCCACTAATATACTAGTGGGTATGGTTTCTGCACTTAGTCCCGATGTGAACCATTGTACATGTCTAAGAACCTGTAATTTAATCCCTAACTAACACAAGGTGTTAGGGCATTATGAGTTTCAAGCCTATTTTGGTAGGTTTGTGTATCTGTATGTATCTGTCTGTATGAAAGCTAGTCATATCTGGATGATTCTTAGATATAGGTAACTATTTGATACATTATCATAACTCTTATTCTAGTTGGGAGTCAGGGACTATCGACAGTTTGATACATTTAAAACTAATAACAAGAAATAAACTGTATTAAAGAAGTCATTCTATTTTCAATCATTGCGTTTAAGATATCGACGTAAAATTCATCCGGACATGATGTTCAGTGTAATATGTATTACACTGAACATCATATTTTTACACTTTTCCTTTCGTCCTGTTTATTTTTTTATTTATTATTAACCTGCAATCAGTCTCATGTGACTATAATCAGGTTGGTCGAAGTGAAATAAGTTTTAGAGGATTAGGGCCACTGCCCCAACTCTCTTCAGTCATCAAGCACATTGGCTCTTTTCAATCGTTTTATATGATTTCTTTGCAGAAGCATATTTGCCAGAGGATTAGGATGATTCTTCAAGCGATCTGTGTAATTTTCAGAGTAAACTTTAGCTTCTTCAATCACAGTTTTTATGTCCAAGTACTCATGAATCTCTGAGTTGCGAGTGAACCAAGTTGCGCCACTTATTGTCCTCAATATATTGTTCTGAGCTCTCTGGAGGCACATTATGTTGGATTTACAGGCTGATGACCACAATTGTATACCATAAGTCGTCCTGTTTATGTGTGTCGTATATATATAGAGTTAAAATATGATAGATAAGTTCACAGAAAGTCAATGACCTTTGCTGCAGTACACTGTACTGTGCCAATAAAGTGCGAATTGTGAGAATGATTGATGCTAAGTGACATGAATTGGCAATTTTGCTAATTCTGTCTAGTTCTTGGAAAAAGTTAAAATAAACATTGTTAAGGTTACAAAAAATACGTCACCAAGTTATTCCTATACGCGCGGAGCATTCATTGTTAACGGCGATTTTTTTTTTAAGAAACTTCCATCTATTCTTTTAATCTTTTTATTGTCGTTTTAATTTTTTTACAAACAAATCAAGGCAACGGAAATTCTCAGTTACATAACACAAATGGACGATTTTTTAAAACATGTGACGTTGACAGTTGCCTATGAGGCTTTCACTACCTCACCATACAATAGGGGCGAGGCCAGGAGGCCTACCTTCGCCTCTATTGTATGGTGACGTAGTAGTAGAAGAGTCAGGCTGTCTAGGAATATTAATTTACAAACTAATTACTCCCGACGGAGGGCACCACATCTGGGTTTTTAACCACAACTCTGGAAGTGGAGATGCATAGTCTGTTGATTTTGAGCCATTGATACGCAAAAACGCAGGTATCTCCTCCGATTTGAGATCGGAGCGGAACTTTAATCGATACAAATGCAAACTAAAGGTCATGGAACATCCTGGGCGAGTATCGAATCCGGAACACGAGGACACCAAAGAGGTATTTGCGAGGCGGTTACCGTGATTCATAAAACATATGTAGTCCATTCAGTCAAAAAAGTATCTGGAATGGATGATTTGTTTATGGTTCCAAATTAAAATTTTCGTTTTTTTGTTGTTGTTAGATTGGCACAACTGTTTTCAATTTTGGCGCGAAGTTTGAGTTGCATCTGTTATTTATATTAAATACAGTGCTGGTTTTAGTAATATCATATATAGTGTGTATTGCGAATTTCATAATGGACAAAAATATCGAACAAAGAGTTTGTCTTAAATTTTGCATCGCTAATGGAATTTCGTGTTCGGAGTCACTGAAAATGTTACAGAAGGCTTACGGTGAATCGACTTTATCAAAAACTCATGCTTATGAGTGGTTCAAAGCGGTCGAGATGTGATTAAAGATTTGCCTCGCTCTGGTAGGCCATCAACGTCTGCAACTGAAGTTAACATCGCAAAAGTGAAGGAAATAGTGACTGAAAATCCTCATTCAAGTCTGAGAGAGATAGCCGCCGAACTTTCTGTATCTCACGAGTCGATTCGTACCATTTTAACTAATCATTTGGGTATGAAACATGTTGCCGCTCGGCTAGTCCCAAAAGATCTGATTTTCTCCAAAAACTCAATCGCATAAAAGTCGCTGAGGACATGGTAGGTCAATTCCGACCCAGCATTCATGAAACGCATTGTTACTGGTGACGAGACGTGGGTTTACGAGTTTGACATGCAAACTAGTCAACAAGCTTCGGAGTGGCGCCTTCCAACTGAACCGAAACCGAAAAAACCACGCCAAAGTCGATCAAAAGTAAAAGTCATGTTGACTGTTTTCTTTGACTATCGCGGTGTTGTGCACTCTGAATTCTTACCGGAAGGTCGAACGGTAAATAAATAATATTATTTGAGCGTTATGCGGCGTTTAAGAGAGCAAATTCGACGAAAAAGGCCAGATTTGTGGAAAGAAAATTCTTGGATTTTGCACCACGATAATGCGCCTTCGCACAAGGCCATCATTGTGAACGAATTTTTGACCAAACACTCAACAAATACCATCCAGCAACCACCATATTTACCAGATATGGCTCCAGCTGACTTCTTTCTTTTTCCTAAACTCAAATTACCACTTCGTGGTACCAGTTTTCAATCGGTAGAAGACATAAAGGAGAATTCGCAGCGAGAACTGAACTCAATTCCGAAAGCAGCGTTTAAAGAATGTTTTGATGGATGGATTATTTGTTGGTGCAAGTGTATCGTTTCTGAAGGAGCATACTTTGAAGGTGATAAAATAAATTTGGATGAATAACAAACATTTTGTATATTATTGATCTTTTCCCGGTACTTTCTTGACAGAGTAGTATATCAACGTGCAAAACACAAAAATTTACTTTCCATACAAAAATGTCGATGAACTGATGCATTAGATCTGGACAGACAAAAAAAGATTTCCTTTCAAGAGTTGATTTAGCTCCTTAAATTAACTCAACTATTATGTTATATATAGACGCCAGCACATCCAGCTACCCCAATCCGTCATATTTTTTATAGATACTTTCAATTGGGGAAATTTGACAGATTGGGGTAGCTTGATGTTCTGGCCTCTGTACATATTAAGTTTAAATATAAAATCTTTTCAGAAAGTACCTGAATGCCTAAGATGTGTTATAGAAAAATGTCTCAAGATCTACCCAAGTGAAAGGGCCACGTTCACGGAGATAGTTGAGGATCTTTCGCAAATAGACTCGAAGAAATTAGTAGAAGTGAAGAGAGCTCGAGGCCTGATGGGCTGCAAACTTCAATATTTATACCATTGGTGGCAACTCGCCGGAGGAGATATTCAAGCAGAATTAAAAAAGAATGGCTTGATCAAAAATAGTCCACCCATTTTGTCTATGCCTATGTAAGTATATTTCCTTTCTTTTCCAAATCGCCTAAAAGATAGATAGATCTTATTTATTAAAGTAATAAAGACTCATTTTGTTAGTCTTACAATAAATTATGAGAGGTAGGGCACAGTGTTGATTCGCTCAAAGAGCAGCCCGACTGGGGTAAGTACCTCCACCTTGCAGAATACATTCCTTAATAACTTAATGTTATGTTTCTGCGTGGGAGTAAGGTCGCCAGAGCTCATCTGGGTGGGCGAAAGGGTCAGCAACACTGGTTTGCTGATACTTTTATAGGCCGGCAACGCTTCGGCGACCCCTCTGGTGTGACGAGTGGCGAGTGTCCATAGGCGGCGGTGATCACTTAGCATCAGATGACCCACTTGCCCGTTTGTCGCCCTCTTATATATAATAACAAAATAATTATTCTATGTTAGTAAAATTACAACTGATAACAACATAAAAGAATGTGCATACATAAAAACACTACGTACTTACTTATCGTATGGATAGTGGTTATCCTAGTGTCAGAGTTAGACAAGCCGCCCAGTAGGCCTCTGACATGGCTTAACGACTGTTGTCTAATGACTACAATCGGGACCGACAGCTTAACGTGCCCTCCGAAGCACGGGGACGGTCAAACAATAAACCAAAACCACCTTAACAGTCACCCATCTATAGACTAGCCGCGTTATTAAACTCTTTAGCTCACCGATCACTCACGAACCGGTGAGTGCAACTTTCCATGAGATTCTAAATCGCCTATTATTCAAATAATAGGAGGATCTTAACAATAATTTATTTATTTCAGAGCAATCCTTCTAGACGGATGTACAATTGGCGGGAAATGCGGAGCCTTATTCGATCGTCGTATCGCCAAATACAGTCTCAATTTACTGAAGTCACGTCTTAGTCACGTACCTCCTCAGGATTATTACCCACTTATGCATGAGAGAAGAAAGGAGTATGATGCTGTCACTCTGCCTAAGATCATCAGAGAAAGAGACACGGAGTATCAGTTTTATAGGCTCTTGTGGTTCCAGAGGCTGTTGCATGTAAGTCTTATTTTGTATGTACAGACGCCAGCACATCAAGCTACCCCAATCTGTCAAATTTCCCCAATTGAAAGTGAACCTTATGCTTTTGTGATAAAGTTGAAAATCTATAAAAGAAATTCACTCTCTATTCCGACACTCGTATCCATTGGTAGAATGGAGTAAAGATACTTGACTCTATACTGTGGTGCCATTGGGATTGGTGGAGCATAAAATGCTTGCGCTCTCTATCCAGCGGGAATGGGAACCTCCATCTTACAGAATATACTTTAGTTCATAGCAATATTATGTTGAATATAACAAGTGCTTAATCTAAAAAAATTATACTAAAAAAATATCTGACTATTTATAAGCCCTACGTAAATAAGAACAGTTTTTATTTACTTTTTATTTTATTAGGAAGATTGGGCCGTATGCTTGTTTGTCGTAGTATAAAAATATAATGCTTATCAAATCTGGACAGTACCATCCTATCAACCTAAAGACGTCTACTCTTGGACTCTCTTTGAAAGGCCTCCTCAAGGATCCCCACAATAGAACAGTATTGTGTCCATCATTTGATGATTAGCAAGATATTCCCTCGGGGCGACTTCAACGCCCCACATGGGATAAGATGGGGTCCTAATATAAGTATCAGGCGAACAAATCAATAAGTGTGTTTGTTGCAGGGGTATCCATACACAGCGCCTTATATTCGAGCAGAAGCAGAGATCGATATACCGCCTTTAGTAAGGGGCGATGTATGGGCAGCTTTATTAGGCGTGGTCGGAGATATTGAGGAGCAGTATGAAAGGATAGACAAGGAAACCCCTACACCTACTGACCGGCAGGTATGTTTATAATTATAAATCTTTATACATCTATAGTGGAGGAAATTTTTTAAGTGAAAGCTACCTTAGAGGCGTTGTGCTCTTTTTTGGGATGGGTAAAATATGTTAAACTCGCGTCACGACACGTGACGTGGTCGAATATTCGTAAGAGTCTTTTTTTTATTCACACTGGCCGTTTATACACTCTTAATAATGTTATATTTTTTACAGCCAACAGCATAACAAAGTTTAGTTCTATTTTTAAAATTTAGGAAATCTATAATAATCTATTACTATGAGAGTCTTTACGGCCCAAAGGTGGGAAGTAGGTAGCATCTTCCACTCGCTACTCGGATCAAATAAACAGTACTTTCCGATTATTAGAAATGAAAAAATTGTTTTCACTTCTATCGGCAGCCCCCAAAGTTTTTATAAAAAGTTTTTTGATAAAAAGAACGCTCGCACTAGGGAAATTAATGCCTGTGTCGCGAGGTACTTTACAAATTTATAATTGACGGACACGAAGTACACCCAGATTCAGAACAACTATATATTAGTCACACAAATAGTAGGTGGCGGGAATAGAACCGGGGACACATGCAGTCAAGAATAAATTAAGGTACTAAATTTTTAATAAGATTTTCTACAACCGCCTAGTGACATTAAAGTCCCTATACAAAAACCTTGAGCTAATCAA
This sequence comes from Pseudoips prasinana, assembly GCA_951640165.1. Taxonomy (NCBI): domain Eukaryota; kingdom Metazoa; phylum Arthropoda; class Insecta; order Lepidoptera; family Nolidae; genus Pseudoips; species Pseudoips prasinana. Next base: position 18,100,248 of record OX621239.1, read on the forward strand.
CCTTTACATTTAGCAACTTGATGTTTAGTTTCCTACCTACATACATTCTAGTATTTATTGCATTCAGCTCTTATGTTGTAAAGAAATTAAGCCAATGAAGACTAGATGCGGAATGTGTGATTAAAACCCCTCATTTTGTAACCATAGTGATAGTACAATACAAACAATCTTCCCCCAAGAGTGAGGATTTTAAAATGGTCCAATGACATCCATTTCTCAAATTCTGTCTCTCAAAGTGTCGTCATCGTTACTGTATGCTTAGACACTACTGAAAAAGAAAAGTAGAACGAATTTGAGCTCTCGTTTGGAACGAAGCATCATGATTGGTAAAACTTATTGCGCCATCACGACACTAACCAATCATAGGCCAGAAGGCCGTCGGAAGCTCGAACTCGTCCGTCCGTCGTCAACCCTCGGATTGACTTCTACACTCCCTACGGGATAAGATGCTTCACCCCATCTTATTATTCTGATATTCATTTATTCGCATAATACAGGTCAGGTTAGAGTTTAAATATAATTATAGGTACGCTGTATTATAATCTCAGGAGGTGAGTAAATTTATTTATAATTCTAATAGTCTAAGTACAATATTTATTAAGTTGATATTAAGGAAAACTTAAATAAAAAATACTAATTAAATATTATAGACTAAAACTCTAGATAATAGAAAACGCCAAAAAGATGACACAGATATGAGATATGTCTAAAAGCAAAAATTTTAAACAGTCAGTTTTAAAATGAATAAAATAATGTATATGTATAATAAATGTCAAATATAAACAAAATTCAAACTAATATTATAACTAATTTTATCTGATAAGAAATCCCTCACACTATAATAACACTTTTCAACAAGCAGGTTCCATAATTTAGTCTTAAATAATTCTAATTTAATATTCAAATTAAAATAATTAACATTGTAAACTAACCTGCCGTGTGTTTGTCGCAATATGTAATGTTACGACAAGGTATTGTTATACTCATGCTACAATTAATGATTCTTGATTCTAAATTCGCCAACCAGATAAAATTCCGAAGTTATATTTCAATTGTTTTACTCATTTTCTACTATGAACCATAATCCCTTGTAATAAAGTATTCTTTTCTATAGATAGACGTGGATATCCCGAGGTGCCACCAATACTGTTGGTTACTGTGTGGTTCGGCTGGACATCGAACTCTGAAGCGTTTACTCAAAGCTTGGTTATTGACCAACCCTCAATACGTATACTGGCAGGGATTGGACTCCTTGACCGCACCATTCTTGTATTTAAACTTTTGTAATGAAGGTAAGCTATAACAAAATAACCATTTGTAACTTATATAAAGTCCTAATAAAAAAGAAAATGTGCTTAAGGCGACACGACCGAATGAAACTTAGATATATGAAACATAACTGGCTAATTAATCAGACAATGTAGTAAATTATATCTAAAATTTTAAATTTCTATATTTAAACCTATATATAAGCTTGACAACAACTTAAGAACGAAATCACAACATCATAAATTAAATGTTACATCTAAATATTTTCATATAATCCGTTTACTTAAAAAAAAAGGTACTTATAGTTAAGTACCTAGAAGTAATTAACATGTTCTGACTACTTACAAGCGCTCTTTAAGGTTCCGTAGCCAAATTGCAAAACGAATCCCTTATGGATTCGTCATGTCTGTCTGTCTGTCTGTATGTCTTTCTGTCCGTCCGTATGTCACAGCCACTAAAGCGAAATAAATCATAAACCACAATTTACTTTTTATTTAATCAACTAAAATACTTGCTTCATGGGCGAGTGCGACTCGCAATTGGCCGCTTCTTTTTGAAGTCTTCGTGAGTAAAATCCTTTTTTATTTTATTTATTTATTATTATGGTAGAAAGAATATTTGCGCAAGATAACGTCCTAAACATTTAGATGTTAAAAGCCGTTGGTCATCCTAATAAAATAAAAAAATAAATACTGATTCTTTACCCACAGCGCGTGCTTTCGCCTGCCTATCAAAATTCGTGCCAAAGTTCCTGCACAACTTCTTCCTGAAAGACAACAGTGCCGTTATCAAGGAGTACCTGGCCAAGTTCTGGCAGATGACAGCGTTCCACGAGCCCGAGTTAGCAACACACCTGCATGAAATCAACTTTGTACCAGAACTGTTCGCTATACCATGGTTCTTAACGATGTTTTCACGTAAGTTTTCTATAAGTTTGTTATGAAGAACCACTTAAGACCTTATTCAACGAGTATTACGAATCAAAGTTGCTACATAATTGATTACCTTGTGCCCAGGGTTGGCAACCTTTTTTACTAGAATTAAAGTATATTTTTCTATAATACTGTTAAAATAAGTTTTGAAAATATTCTTCATAAGGTCTATGAAATTTTTTTTTTATACTGAATGGGTTTGCGCTTGACCACGATCTCACCTGATGGTAAGTGAAGATGTGGTCGAAGATGGACCGCGCGTACCCTTAAGATGCCTGTTCACTCTAGACTTGAATAAACCCATGTTGTATGAGGCTGGGAACACGTCGTTCGGGAGGGTGTTCCACTGCTTAGCCGTGCGTATGATAAAGGAGGAAGCAAAGCGCTTCGTACGGCAGAATGGGATGTCGACAACAAAGCGGTGAAAACCCTCCCGACGCCTAGTAGTCCGATGAAAAAAGGGGGAAGGAGGGATAAGTTCATGGAGGTCTTGAGCGCATTCTCCATGAAATAGCCTATAGAAAACAGATAAGCTTGCAACCTGACGCTTATGATCCAAGCTTTGCAGCTTTTTATTTCATAGGTCTCTGTCATCGATTATCCTGCGAGCGCGTCTGTCTATTGAATCCAAAGAGTCCAGCTGATATTTTGCAGAGCCATCCCAAAGATGAGAGCAGTACTCCATGCAGGGTCGGACTTGAGCTTTGTACAAATTTAATAGCTGTTCCTTCGTGAAGTACCGTCTCACCATATTAAGGATACTGAGCTTCTTAGCACAACTAACTAATTTACAATATTTGTGGCTGCGCTGCACTGAGCAGTGAACGCCCTCTGACTAGATAAACAAGGTGTTAACAGTATTTTGTATACTTTATTTTTGTGGTCAACCCTACTTGTGCCAGGTTGGTCTAGAGGGGGTAGCATCGTGGGTACGATCCCCACCCTATCTTGGTGTGATGAATATTTTTTTCTGTGTCTCTGTCTAATTTTAAGAATGTTTATCAGTTATCTAGATATCCAGGTACAGCCCAGACTCGATAAAAATGAATGTGTACTTGCACGTCTTTCTCTCTTGCCGTACGATAATCAAACATTTTTATATTATTTTCAATATATACTGCGGCCTCAAATATGTATAGCCAGGCCATTTTTTTGCTTCGAAGTAGTCAGTTTTATATAGGTTAAATTAGCTATTTTGAGCAAGGCATGCCATTTCTTTGTCTACTATTTCACCACCTGACCCACTTGCTCGATTGTCGCCATATGAAATAAAAAAAAACGTTCTTACCTTCATATGACTTGTGCATTACTTTATTTAAATTGTGACCTTCTGGCCGAACACTGTAACTTGATACAGGAAAACCTAATTTAAGAGGCAGGGTTCAACACAATTTAAATGCCGTGTCAACACTAAGTCGCCATAACAGCAGAAAACTTTCGAATATAGACGAGACTAGAAGAAACTTTGGCTATAGCAATTATAATATTAAGGCTTTTGGTGATTGTACGGCAAGATTTCTATTAAATCGGTTTTGCAATTACTGTTACTATCCTAACTTGTACCATCTAATCTAGTCCATATTTGGCAGACAGCACATAATGCTGTTAGCATGAAATCAACTTTGAGTCGGAACTATCTCTATTTAGTATCTATCTACTAGGAAATACCCATTAAATTTTTTTGGCCCAACCCGGGTTTTGAACTCAGAGTTATCTGCAGCTGTATTTGATACCGCTAGAACAAGGAGGAAGTGAAGTAAATATATAGTTGATATTAGTGTCTCGCCTTCTAACTATATTTTTATTTTCAGACGTGTTCCCCCTCCATAAAATCGTACATCTCTGGGACGGCTTACTCGTTGAAGGGCCAGCGTTACCCCTGTTCATGGGAGTGGGGATCCTACGCCAATTACGAGATACATTACTCAGCTCGGGCTTCAACGAATGTATATTATTATTCTCAGATTTACCAGAAATTGACATTGGGGAGTGTGTCAAGGTGAGGTTTAGATAATAGGTGTAATCTTCTAACCGGTTAGTCGTTTTTCTGGTTGGTGATTTCATTTTAGTGTTGCTAAAAATGTTTTCGTTGTATATTACAATTTTAATATCTTTGACAAGCTGCACGACTATCTTAAAGCATAATGTGGTTGGAGACCTTGTCTAAACCTTGTTTTGTTTGTAGTGAAACTTTTTAGCCGCGTTGTGCACTTTTTGGGGATGGGTAAAAGATATTAAACTCGCGTCAGGACACGTGACCTGATCGAATATTCGTAAGGCGGAAGGTCTGTTTTTTAATTCACATTGGCCGTTTATACACATTTTTAAAAACTTCTTTAGCGGCGTTGTGCCCTTTTTTCTTAATTATGTTAGAATGTCTACAGCCGACTGCCTAACCAAATCTAGTTCTATTTTTTCAATTTAATCCCACCATAGGGAGGGAAGCAATTACAATGAGTCTTTACTGCTGACAGGTGGGAAGTAGCATCTTCCACACATCTTTCCGAGTATGGGAAATAAAAACAATATAATAGAATAATAGTTTTCATTTTTATCGGCAGTCGCCAAAGATTGCACCGCATGATTTATTTTTATATAATCACATATTAAATCGTGTATGTTTTGTAGGAATCAATAGAAATGTGCCGTAGTTCGCCGCGCAGTATAAGCTACAGGCGGTTTACCAACGAACCACAAACAAAAGATATAATGGTGAGTGAAAGAGATCACATTTTTGTTCCAATAAGAGGTCAATCGCAGAATCCAACTCGTCTGGGCAGATTAAAGCCTATTCTTTTCTTAAAGGCCGGCAACGCACTAGCGGCTCTTCTGGTGTTGTGAGTGTCCATGGGCGGCGGTGATCACTTACCATCAGGTGACTGGGGTGGTTATATTCCATGCCGTCAGTAAAATACACCGAAAAAATTAACTCTTTATACAAAAATATCCATCAAGAGGCTTATTTTGTATGGGAAGAAATTTCTTTTCGTGTTTTACAAACTGATTTTCTTAAATTGTTCGGTTTAGATGGCTCCTTCAATTTCCTACTATTTGTATGTGAACCTTTTGTGGAAAATTATATAACTGACAGTGAAAACAAAAGAGGCATCAAAATCCATTTGATTTAGCAGTTAGCGGAATAGATATAGAGACGCGGAAAGCGTCTTTGTTTTGTACTATACAAACCAGATTATAATAAAAGTTTTAAAGATTTTGATGTTTTCAGGATATCGTCGAAATACCTATGGAAACGCTATTCACAGAAATCTGTCCCAGGATAAGTCTCTCGGATTTCTTTTCGTTCATATGCCAAGATAAAAGCTGTGTCATCGACATAAGGTCTAATTTACTGTGAGTATGCTTTCGTGATAAAGATGAGGTTAGAGTTATCCGAAATCATCGGAAATATGTACTCTTTTTTCCTTTTTTTTTTAAATTATCTATTTAAGTGTTTATTTGAATTTGTGAATAATGTCCCGTATTCATACACGGCAGTCTGATACCAAACTAAGCACAGCTTGTACTATGGAAACCAGATAACTGATATACTACTTTTACTTTTGTAAATAAATACTTAAATAGATAATTACACCCAAATACAGGATACCCTGACTCAGGACAAAGAGACAAGTTCATACACAAAAATATCTGTCTTAGGTCGGAATCGAACCCACGACCTGCGGCGTGAAAGACGAGCATTTACCAATCACGCCAATTGGTCAGGTCACTCGTATTGGTCTTAGTTTGACGTGAAGAATAATTTAAAAATATTAAATTTTATTTTATGATTTAAAAATATAAATCGCTTATAGCTGTACCCCGTGGTTTTACCCGCGTTAAACTTTATAATTATAGCCCATGTGTTGTTCGGATACATAAGCTATATTACTACAAAGTTTCATCAAAAGCCGTCCGGTAGTTTTTGCGTGAAAGAGTAACAAACATACACACTCACAAACATTCGCATTTATAATATTAGTGTGATTAATATTACTCAAAAATGTTTCAATTGAGGCCGAATCGATAACCTTTTTTCTTTTTGAAGACGGTTACAAACAGAAATAACCTATGCACCATCATCTTGCGACAAGGCGCGCGCGCCCTTCCAAGCAGTTTGAGACAGGAAGCCATGTCGTTCTAGTCACTTTTGCCTTGAAAATAATCTCAAGAAATTGAAAAATGGGCTAAATTAAACATAAAACTAAGGCGAATTATAGTTTTTACTATACTAGCTCCTCAATTGTAATTTGATTATTATTTTAAATATCTTCATTCAATAAAAAGATAAAGTATCATGGTTTTCCTTTTATTAAAGATGCTAAGCTATACAGGAAAAATAGAATAATAATGTGGGTATCAATGGTTATTTTAAAAAGAGAATGGAATGAGAAATTTTAAAGAGGGTAGGATGGAAAGGATCTCGTTACAGCTATAGGTAGAAATCCGAAATTAATATAAAATCTCTTTCATTTTAAGAGAGTGCAGTACTGCAACAGAGTACTTAATTCATGCTGTAGGTGGAATATATCAGTAAACTGCCTCCTTGATTTAGCGCGTACAACCGCCGATGATGAGGTGCTGTCTTTAAATCCCGTGTTGGGCCAAAAAGTGTTTTTGGGATGTTTAAGTATAGACCAGGGTCGATAATTTTTAAAACCAAAAAAAATAAGAGTAGGATGAAACCCATTATATTTCAATTGAGGTCTTTAAATCTTAGGAATATTCTGCCTATTTTGAAAATTTATCATGTTGTTAGATGAACATATATATTTTGCCCTTATGATAATACACTGATATATTTTTGATTGTCTGATTTTTCTGTAGATACGAAAAAAGCTGTATAGACGGAAGTATAAACGTGCCGTACAGCGGGGTGCACCTGGGCCAACATGAACTCAGAGCGCTAGGCCTCCAACCGCAGAGAGTCATCCAAGAAGCCATCAAGCAGAACAAGATCATCGTTGTTGCTTCTGCGGAGGACGAGACCGCACAATTAGTACGTATACCATTATTTATTACACATCCACTGCTCACGCGTCTGTGCTATACTTGCCCCATGCCTACGACGCATATGCGCGTTACATTTTTCGTATACCTTCATTCTTCCTAGTACTACCTTCCTTCATATAATAAGGTAGAAATGGGCTGAACGCAATAGTGAGTCGACGGGCACACTGGTTATGGGCATAGCGAACCGTCGACTCATTTGGGGCATGGAGATATCGTTGCGTTTATAAGCGCATGCGACCTATAAATGCAACAATGGTAGATGGCTGGTTTGCGCCAGAAGAAGGTTTTAAAATATGGGATGAAACATTTAACAAGAATATAATCTGTTTGAGAACGAGACCACATATCAGATTTTATTTACCTTCTTTAAGAGTTGCTCCTGCTATTTTAATAATTAGCTGGTTTATTTATTCCTCCTTAACCCTCTGGATTTTAAGACTTTTTTCGGTTTTGTGCATTGAAAGCCTATTTTGGCCGATTTGAACCGCCAAAAATTCTGCAACCCAATACCGGCCGGTATTCCGCAAACCGCAAACAAAAATAACCGGCCAAGTGCGAGTCGGACTCGCCCATGAAGTGTTCCGTTGCAGGAAGGATTTCAGTTGATTTAATGAAAGGTAAATTAAGGTTTACGATTTATGACGTATTAAAAAAAATCGACCAAAAATTGGTTTGAACGAGATCTAGTAAGTAACTAGATCTCGTTCAAACCAATTTTCGGTCGAAGTTTGCATGGTAATGTACATCATATATATTTTTTTAATTTTATCATTCTCTTATTTTAGAAGTTACAGGAAGGGGGACACTCGTTTTACCACTTTGGAAGTGTCTCTCGCGCAAACTATTCCTAGAAAACTCAATACAATTTTTGAAGACCTATCCATAGATATCTTTTTTTTGTGTGGGGGTAGTTGAAGCAGTAGCACGAAAAATATAGCTCTGCATTTAAAATTCAAATTAAATTATTTATTAGCCATATTATTACACATTTATGAGTAAAACCAGTAGGTAATATTGTCTACCTACCAGTTAAGTGTTTTCTCCATCCAAGCACAAGCACAATTCCACAAACATTACTAATCACCATGGACACAATTGTAAGCTCCATTGACAGCATGATGGACCTCTTCAACACTAAAGTAGCTGATATTGAAGCCCAAATATTACACAACAGCATGCAGCAGGCCAGCAGTCAACAGAGCAGCAGTCTACATCCCACTGATCTGGCAGCAGAGTTCTCAGCATTCCGTACGCTCATACTTCAGTTGCTGTCAAATCTCCAGCAGCAGGTCAGGCTGATTGCACAAACAACTGATACCTTGGAAATGCATAACAGACGCAAGATTCTTTTACTGCATGGAGTTACTGAAGATGATAAAGTCGACACGGCGCAGGCGGTTGTGAGTGTTGTGAAAGATCGTCTTTAGTTACAGGACTTCGATGTCAGTGCCATCAAGCGGTGCCAAAGGTTGGGTAAAACCACTAAGCCAGATAAACCGCGCCCAATTCTATTCAAAGTCCGTGACATGGATATCAGCTCTAAAATCTGGAACGCCAAAACTAGGCTGAAAGGCTCCGGTATCACACTCTCGGAGTTTTGGACAAAGTCAAGGCATGATTTGCCTGCCCTCTACTTCATATTCATTGCCCGGTTTTCAATTGATCAGAAACGACCGGATTAACGGCGGTGGTGGTGGTGTTGCCATATACCTTAGACCGCATATTCCTTTCCGCGTCATTAATATGTCGGCCCAGCCCCCACCGTCTAACGCCGGCGAACATCTTTTCCTGGAAGTAGAGCTGCATCACGCAAAAGTTCTCCTTGGGGTTTATTACTGTCCTTCGTCTCATATCAACTTCTTCTCCTCTTTGGAAACTCTCTTAGCAAACTTAGTTCCTTCTTACAGTCATACAATAGTCATGGGTGACTTCAACACCTGTCTTCTTAGAAATGATTCACGTTCTTCTTCACTCCGTTCACTCATTGAGTCGAGCAACCTTTCTCTTTTACCTTTAACTGCTACTCATAACTTTCCTCACTGCACCCCATCGCTCCTTGATCTCATTTTTGTTTCCTCCAAAGAGCACGTAGCCAAACACGGCCAGTGCTCAGCGGATTCTTTCTCTTATCACGACCTTCTTTATTTATCTTACAAAATTCGCCCTCCTAAGGCAAAACCTAAAATCTTTATTCAGCGCAATTTTAGTGGAATGAACGTTACCAATCTCAAAATAGACGCGGGTAACATAGATTGGACTGCACTCTTTGCTTCGGAAACTATCGATGAAAAGGTTTACCTGTTTGAAACGTACATGATCCAGCTATACGACGTCCACGCACCTTTAAAAGCCGTAAAAATGAAACATTCTCCAGCGCCTTGGCTCACGCAGGACATTAGGAAGTGGATTGATAGGAAAGCTGCGACTAAATCAAAATATAAATCCCATCCATCCGCTGAGAACAAAGATAAATACATCTCGGCCAGGAACCAATGTCATAAGGTGTGTAGGAATGCTCAACGCCAACACATTCATAGCTCTGTACAAAATGGAGACCCAGCAAAAGTCTGGAAATATTTGAGATCAATGGGGATAGGAAAATCGCGCCAAATTGACACTCCCAATAATTTAGATATAAATTCACTCAATGGTCATTTCTCAACTTCGTCCAATTTTGATAGGACAACCAAATAAAATACCTTACAGTATCTTTCATCAATTCCTACCCCTGATCATTCCCAGTTTGTCTTTAATCAGTTCTCCACTTGTGATGTTAAGAAGAGCGTATTATTAATTACGTCCAATTCTGTTGGAAGTGATTGTATCAGTCGTAATATGGTCCTTCTTATCCTCGACGAAATCCTACCGGTTCTCACCCACCTCCTCAATTTCTCCATTTCTACCGCTACTTTTCCATCAACATGGAAAAGTGCTTATATAATCCCACTACCTAAAAAACGAAATCCATCATCCTTTTCCGATTATCGCCCCATCTCCATACTACCATTCCTTTCCAAAGTCCTGGAACGCCTCATCCACAATCAACTAAGCTCATTCTTCTCTAAGAATGTCCTACTTAATCCTTCCCAGTCCGGTTTCCGTCAAGGTCACAGCACAGTCACCGCTCTTGTAAATATTATGGATGATATTCGACTAGGCATGGAGTGTGGAAAGTTGACAGTGCTTACGCTGCTTGATTTTAGCAACGCGTTCAACACTGTGGACTTTGACATTCTGCTTGGCATACTACGCTCACTTAACATATCTCCAATGGCAATTGATTGGTTTCGTAGTTACCTGTTTGGCCGTCGGCAGCGGATTCGCATTGACGATACCTACTCGTCGTGGTGTTTCACCAGCGCTGGCGTGCCACAGGGTGGCGTTTTATCTCCACTACTCTTCACTGTATTTATCAATTCGATTACCTCTCGGTTAACTTCTTCCTACCACCTTTATGCCGACGATTTACAAATATACAACCAGACACCGGTAGAGCACCTTAGCGATGGTATTGGTATCATTAACAGTGACATGGCAATTATCAATAAGTGGAGCACAGACCACGGTCTTACAGTAAATCCCTCCAAAACACAGGTTATTGTGATAGGCAGTTCTCGCATGCTCAGAAAAGTTGACTGGATTCATACCCCTCGAGTAATATTTAACAAAACAGTAATACCATTCAGTGATAGGGTTAAAAACTTGGTGGTATACTTTGATCAAACACTATCTTGGGGTCCACAAATAGAACAGACCAGTCGTAAATTATATGCGGCAGCCGGATCATTAAGGAGGTTACGTAATTTTCTCCCAACTGCCACTAAAATTGCACTAGCCCAATCCCTCCTTCCAATCCTTGACTATGCTGACGCCAGCTATCTTGACCTTACGGAGGACAAACTAGATAAACTCGAGCGGCTTCAAAACTTCTGCATAAGGTTCATATTTGGGCTCCGCAAATATGATCACGTTTCCGAATTTCGTAGAAAACTCGAGTGGTTACCCATTCGCCTTCGCCGAAATACTCATATTCTCTCTCTTCTTTACAGTATTTTATTTAATCCCACGGCTCCCTCTTACCTGAAGTTTAGGTTTGAATTCCTATGTGATACACATTTTAGGTCCTTGAGATCATCAGAGAATCTAGAACTCCAGTTGCCCACACATTCCACTAATTTCTTGGACAAATCATTCACTGTACAGGCTGCTCGATTATGGAATTCACTCCCTCTGCATATCAGACGCGCACAAACTTTGACATCTTTTAAAACACTTTTAAAGAATCATTATTTATCACTGTAATTCTCTCATCTTGCGATCTTCCACCTTCCTCAAAAACTTCCTTAGTCTTCATAATTAGTATTAATATTTATTATAGTATATTAAAAAGTATGTATATATTTATATATATGTATATATTATATGTTTATATATAATATATACATTAATTATTATAAACTTACATATATTCGTACATAGGTACAGATATATGTAAGTTTATTTATGTAGATGCGCTGCCAACTACCACTTTGTCTCCCTGCATTGCTTTGGTTCATCCAATCGGTTGTCTGGAAGAGATTGCTATATTAGCGATAAGACCGCCGTTTGTACCTCATAATATAAGTTAACTTACATATGTTTCAATGTATGTTCCGATTTGGTGCAATAAAGTGTTATCTATCTATCTATCTATCTAGATACTCAACATGTATGAGTACGGTGAAAAAAAAAAATAAGGTTCAGTTCTATGTATGGGGTACCCCCCAAATTTATTGTTCTTCTTCTATTTTTGTGTGAAAATCTTAATGCGGTTCACAGAATACACCTACTTACCAAGTTTCAACAGTACAGCTCTTATAGTTTCGGAAAAGTGGCTGTGACATACGGACGGACAGACAGACGTGACGAATCTATAAGGGTTCCGTTTTTTGCCATTTGGCTACGGAACCCTAAAAATTAAATCGGTTTGGTTGAAAAAGAAATTGGAAACAAAGAACTAGCAATAGTAAAATTTTTCAGACGTATGCGTGGAAAGCAGTCTCGGCAGTAAGGTTTTCGCCTAATTAACGCACTTACTATGATAACGACCCTTACTATGCTATGGAATGAATTACCTGCTACGGTTTTTCCTCAGCGCTACGCTACGTTGTGTCCTTCTTTAAACGAGGTTTTTAAAATAGTACTAATCTCGCGGTAGGCAGCGGTTTGCTGTACCCCCTAGCATTGCGAATGTCATGAGTAGCGGTTACCACTTACCACCAGGTGGGACGCTAGTTCGTCTACCTTGTAAAGCAATAAAAAAGCTATGTGGTAAGAATCATCGTTCTTGCATACATAACTGCGCAACTAGTACGTTTACTCTTCTTATTTACACGCAGATGTAGTTACTCTTAACCTATCATTCCGAGACATGAAGCTGCCAATTTAAGAAAAATGTCGTTCATTTCTGTCCAGGATGAAACCGTGCAGATCGTATACAGCCTTTATTTACACGCAATTGTACATTTACCCGTTAGCATTGAACTAGAAGCCGTCAACTAGGGTTACCATATTCAAAAATAAGTTGTCTTGGCAAAATCCTTGCCTCAACAATAAATTTCCTGTCATTTCGGCAAAAGGTATATTGTTTTTTTAAACTCGCGGTTGAACCGTAGTAAAATTATTATGAAAGACAAGTAGCTGCTGATAGCTATATCTCGAAAAAAAAACTGCTTAAGCCGACGGGTCAGTGGGCGTTGTTGGTAAATGCTTGCCTTTCACTCCGCAGGTCGTGGGTTCGTTTGCCACCCAGGACAAATATTTGGGTGCATGAACATGTCTGTTTGTTCTGAGTCTGGGTGTAGTTATCTACATAAGTATGTATTTACCATAAAAAGTAGGATCTGTTTCGCTTTCCGTATCTGGTTTCCATAGTACAAGATCTGCTTAGTTTGGGATCAGATGGCCGTGTGTGAATAATGTCCAATAGTCAATAGTAGTCAATAGTAATTTATTGGTAATGATAATGACATGTCAAAAATGTTCACATAGATTATTTATTTCACAAACAATGTCAATAATAGGTAGTCATGTCAAACGTAAATATAATTAATAAATTGCCAATTTGTCCTACTATAGAAATAAAATTAAAATTATAATACAGATTAAATAAGTCAATATAAAGTGAATATTATTTAAATTTATAAAAATCATCGTAGGTAAGTGTAGAACGCCCGTTCGACTAACCAGCGTCTTAACCAATACTTGAAACCTGCGAGAGTTAGGGCGGTTACTATACTCTCTGGGAGCTGATCCTAGGATATTATATTAATTGTTACGTATACCCTTGTTCAATACACGCAATATTTTTTTTGTATTTTTATTTTTTGTTACTAAACTGGCCGTACACAATATTAAAATAAAAAGATAAATAAAAATTCTTGAAAAAAGCTTAGTGAACGACCTTCTTGAAGTAAACACAGCATGCAAATATTATACATCACAAATTAAACTAAGTAAGAGAAAAATAAATAAAATAAACTAAACTTAACTAAATTCAAATAATTATGATACTGTATTTATGTTTTGTGGGCTCAGAAAATGGCGTTTTATGGATTGAATGGATACATTGAAAATATCTACATCATAACATATTTTGTTGTAAGACGAGCACATGCGGTACATTGGCGAATGTTGACTATAATTAGTACGACAAAAAGGAAGACTAAACGTTTTTCTGTTTTTGAGTCGACTGCTAGATCGTGGAATATCAATATTTAGTTTGCTCAGTAAAGCGGGGCAGTCAATTAAACCATTGATTAGTTTATACAAAAACACGTTTCGTCTGCACTCCAAAGAACAGATTTTAAAGTGCGTGAGCCTGGATTCATAGGATGACAGAGTACGACACAAATTATTTGCGTAGGACAGGTGGTACAAGAACTGTTTTTGAATTCTTTCAATTCGTGAAATATGAACTGTATAAGAGGGGCTCCAAACTTGACAGCAATACTCTAGAAGGGATCTTACAAAACAATTAAAAAGAATTATAGAGACTTCAGGATCTTTGAAAAACTTTGTTTGCCGTGAAACAAAACCAGCTAAGCGAGCCCCTTTGTTTGCGATATTATTTATGTGTTCCCGAAAATCAAGTTTAATGTCAACCGTTACACCCAGATCCCGTATGTTCGTGACTTGAGTAATCGGCGTTTTATTAATATAGTAAATTGCAACTGTGGGATGTGTCTTTCTAGAGAATTTAATGTGAAAACACTTAGACGTATTGATTGACATACCGTTCAATGAACACCAATTGCTGACTCTATCTATGTTCTGTTGCAGAGCTGTTATATCGTTTTCGTTGGAAATTACTTGATACAGTTTCAGATCGTCGGCGAACATTTGATAATTGCATGTTACGGAGGAACACAAATCGTTAACAAAGACCAAGAAGAAAAGAGGCCCTAGGTGCGAGCCTTGTGGTACTCCTGATGGTATCATTTTGGTGGCCGATTTGTACCCTCGAATCTTAACGATTTGCGATCTATTACGAAGATATGACTCACACCATCTTAGCAAAGAGCCACATATTCCTGCATGACCCAACTTCTGAATAAGAAGGGCGTGATTCACCACATCGAACGCCTTGGAAAAGTCTGTATAGATTGCATGGACCTCCGTTTTATTTTGTATCGCTTCATAAATATCGCTTACGTAGTTGAGAAGGTTCGATGTGGTCGATCTACCTGACAAGAACCCATGTTGGTTTCTATCAAACAAAGGCTTTAAGTGGAACTGGATTTTCCTTTGTACCATTAGTTCAAATACCTTCCCTATAGCTGACAGAATCGAGATAGGCCTGTAGTTGGAGATGTCGTTTTGATCGCCCTTTTTATGTATAGGCGCGATGTGCGCCAGTTTCCATTTAGAAGTTTCCAATTGTTATTTTACCATGTTGTAATTTGTCAAGGCGCTATTTAATAGAAAAAGATCGTCGTGATTATTCCAATTGACGATGAAACCGCGCGATACGTTTACCCTTTTTCCATTCAATCCTGAAATCGTAAACTTATGTTCCACATACCAGTTTATTACCTCCATCTATCCAAAATGTAATTGTTACTGCCCACACTTTATCACTGTAGCTTTTTCTGCTATCCTATAGTCGCGAACTTATTCTCCGAAATTTGGAAATACATACCTATAATTTTCTACCCTTATTTTTTTTATGCAAAACGTAAATCCAATCTATTCGTATATCTGACTGTCCGGAATTAAGTGTCAGTCAAGCATTTGTTGCTCTCGCGTTTTCTTCTACAATACAAATTTTATACCATGTTATATTGAACTGAATAGTTTCTCAGTCCCAAGTAAATTAGCTAAGCAAGTTTTATTGTCCATCTGTTATGTAATAAGTAATAAAAATCGATTACTTCATTTTTAGTTATGGTTTCGCCATTTCTAAATAAGGGGTAGTGTCATAAATAACGGCGCCAGTATTACACTCAACCACCGATCAAAATCAACATTGGCATAGAAAACAGTCTTTATTTTTATATTGTGTATTAAAGTTCAGTCAAAATCATCATGTCAGCTAAATTACGTCCACTGCTGGACTTAAGCCTCCCCAAAGAATGCCATAATCGCCACGCTTTGCAGATATAATAATATCTGGGGACAATGTCACACAGATCATCCTAGCCCCAAACTAAGCAAAGCTTGTACTATGGGTACCAGTCGACGATATACATAGTTTATAGATAGATAAATACTTAAATACATAGAAAACATCCATGACTCAGAAACAAATATTCGTGCTCATCACACAAATATTTGCACTTACCGGGATTCGAACCCAGGACCACCAGCTTCGTAGGCAGGAGCACTACCAACTAGGCTATGGTGACCGTTAGATGAATTGGCGATAGAAGTTTGATGGTCATAGTTCACAGAAAAACGCTGCTGCCCGTTTTATGGTCACCACACAACACAAAATCATTTTTTATTATTATTATACTAGCTGTGCCCCCCGGTTTTACCCGCGTTAATAAATTATAGCCTATGTGTTAATCCAGGGTGTCAGCTAACTGCATACCAAATTTTATTAAAATCGTTCCAACCGTTCAGACGTAAAGAAGTAACAAAGTTACACACTCACAAACTTTCGCCTTTATAGTACTAGTTTGAAAATAGCTACCTTTTCATTTATTGATTGCCTTTAATCTTTGACTTTGACCCTTGTTTATTAACTAAACGTATATCTTATAATGTTTGCAAACAACTTCGTAACTTTCACACATCGTTTTCACATAGATTCTGTGGTTTTCTAGGTCCCTATGTATATAATATAGCAAACAAACTTTTATGTATCTACCCAGAAATAAAAATACAATTCAATTAAATTAATTAAATGGCTGCGTACTCTATCATACGATGACACAGAAAAACTAATTACTAATACCCTTTAAATAATTATAACTTAATAACATATGAAAATCTTAATAAGTTTTTGGTTAACACATCGATTTTCAAACTATCCACATTGCATATCCGTATACACGTTTTCGCATCCCACACACTTACACGTTCATAAATAAACCCCACAAAGAATCCGGAGAGCCTGGAGTTCTGTAGTACAGGTTTCGACCTAGTTCAGACTCCAGACTTTCACAATTTATTTTATCCATTACTGTAAAATTATTTAAAATTTACAAGTAGCTATACTTGTTGTACCTTGTGAAAAGTAAATAAATCATTTTTATTATTATTATACTTTATTATATTAAGTTTCATTCTCTGGGGATTTAATGAGAGGTCCAACAAATTACTTTCCTAGACTATTTGTTTTAGGACTACCGCTTAATGTAACGTTGGTAATTAGTTATTGGCCGTTGTTAAACGGTAGAAGACTAATAAGAAACTATATATCTAACACACGTGTGACGCAGCGGCTAAGACAGTCGCCGCTTCGTTACCTGGGTTTGATTCCCGTGTCGGACAACTATTTGTTTGACCCATAAATAGTTGTTGAGAGTCTGGATGTATATGTTTGAAAAACATCCCAGCAACACAGGGATTAGATTCCCTAGTGAGAGCGTTGTCTTTTTAAAAAGATCTTAAGTAATACGGAGCTCTTGACACGCGAATCCGATCGTACTTGGCTAGATATTTTATTAATTTTAACGTGATCAAATATTTATTTTCAATAAATTGAACTATATACTATGTTTACACTCTCGTACCCTGGAGAGGCACACAAAACCCTCAGTGTCGGATTTATCCCTATATTTAGTTTTGTCGCATTGCCGTTTCACTTGCTATTGAGAGTTAGGAAATGTAAAAGGTAATTTCCTCTGTTGCCGCTTACAGTCGTCAGTCAATTTGCGCTATGGTTCTGCATGGTTAGATAGGTAATATCAGAATATAACATCACAATACTTCTAAAACACCAACAACCAAGCAGTACTAGATAGTTAACACCATAAGCAACAACTTTTGTTCTACAGCTTTTAATAATATGACACATTTATTTTCCTACAAAAATAAGTATTAATTTAATTTCCTGCTTGAAGTTTTATAACTCTACGAGCATCGCCAAGATGCGCACATGAGCTACCGTAGTTCGTTCGTTTATGAATGAAACATAGACCTACAAATGTCACGACAGTACAAAAAAAAATTAAAAGCTTTTTATGTAGTGAGTTATGTCCGAACTTGTAGAACAAAATTTGTCGCTGTTGATGTAAGCAATCTAGTCCTGCGAGGTTGTTGGTGTTTTACAAATATCCCTGCATACAATTTTGGCTAAGACAACAATTCAGAATCATACCCCAGAGTCGATAATTGCTAAGCAATATTGACAGTATACATAAAAAAATAATAATAAATGACGAGCACCTCGAAGTATTCACAATAGCTTTATTGGTGAAGCATAATACATGATGTGATTGGGCATCCAGATGCTGGACGTATCCCAAATGGTCTAAATAATAATCTATATACATATAATAAAATCGTAGGAAAGTCAAAACTGTACAATGAATATTTTTTTAAAAGGATACTTGGGGCGTGATCTACAAATCGAAGCCAAAAATATAGTTATTAGAATTTTTGTCTGTTTGTCTGTATGTATGTCCGGGCTAATCTCAAAAAGTACTAGATGGATTTACTTCAAATTTTGCATGAATGTTACTAAGAGATCGGGTCAACATATAGGCATATTATCACGCTATCACCTACGGGGGACGAGCTGTGATAATTTATAAAATTTAACGCGGGTAAAACCGAGGGGCCCAGCTAGTATAATATAAAATAATAATTTAATAAATGCCGGCATCGAGCCAGAGACACACAAGTGCCGAAGTAGTATTGAGGCGACTACCTCAACCACTGCGCCATACGTGCAAATTGTATTGGCATCCGTTCTTACGTGGCACTGAAACGTTTGTAATCTTTTCATTCACTTGAAAACCTTTGAGACACAAATACTTACGTAAAGCTCAAGAATGTACTGTATAAAATCCGTCGATTCTTCTCAGAACTCCTTTTGTTGTATTGTGTCAATGTCTTGCCAAGCGTAAAAATTGTAGATTTTCTTGAATATTCTTATCTGATTATGCAAAAGGTTAACGTCTTGTAGTGACCTAAATTCTGTTAGTATGGTATGGGGTTTATCTGGAAATGTAAATACAATATTGTATTCGAATTCACAACTGTGAAATCACTAGTTCGCTTGTTAATACTCTTAGAGAGGACGTAGGTGCCATGCTCTGTAGTAAGGGAACTTGTAAATTGATCTGCAGGTGTGTATCGCTTGTATTATTATTTATGACTAGCTGTGCCCGCGACATCGTCCGCGTGTTAATTAGTTTATTTCAAATATAAAAGATTTTTCGAAAATAAAAGTAGCCTAAGTCACTCCTTATTACATCAGCTACCTGCCAATAAAAGTCCCGTCAAAATCGGTCCAGCCATTTCAGAGATTAGCCGGAACAAATAGACAGACAAAAATTGTAAAAAATGTTATTTTGATTTATGTACTGTATATATATTCATATACATGTAGTAAAAAACGGTTATTTCAATATTGTAATATTGAAATAACCGTTTTTTACTACATGTTACATGCATACACTTCAATTTTATTTATTTGTATAGATTTTTTAATGCCATTAGCGGATTTTCTATACAGTCCTGTTACGAAATATCACATGTATGAGAAAAACTAACCCATGATGATCTATAAGAACACATGGTCAGCCTGATATTGGCCACCCTTTGACATAAGCCTCCCCCAAAGTTTCTAAAACGTTGCCATTTGGCGGAGTT
Source organism: Pseudoips prasinana (assembly GCA_951640165.1). Lineage (NCBI taxonomy): Eukaryota > Metazoa > Arthropoda > Insecta > Lepidoptera > Nolidae > Pseudoips > Pseudoips prasinana. The sequence continues at coordinate 18,119,765 of OX621239.1, forward strand.
TGCCGTAGTCACAGCTTTTGGCGCGCGAGTTAATGACCGCAGTTAGGTGGTAGTTAGTACCTACTCAGGTAGCGCTGCTGCATGACTACCTGGTCCCTTAGTCGCCCTTTATGAAACCTACGGGATGATTTGGGGTGGTCCCGTTATTCTTCCTGGGCCGAGAACCACACGGCTAAGATAGTCGTCTATACGAAATTTGTAGCGATTGTTAAATTTATGATATTACCAGTTTGTTCACGTTAACTTTAAGGAAAGCTTTCTTCGATTTGTTCTTAATACCATCACCGTCGTGTAGGCCAATTAGACTCAACCGCGCATCCAAATCGTGAGGTCCGGGTTCAATTTCCAAGTAGGTAAGTAGGCTTTTTCGTGAAGATTTTTTCTATAGTACCTATATTAGTGCGACGATTTGGTTTAGAAAATAGTACTGATCATTGAGGCTTTGTTTTTCCTGTTGAGAATCTCTGCTGCTCAGGTATTTGATTACATTTTGATATTATATATAGTAATAATAAAGCCATTAATTCCAAACATTCAGTGTTATTTGTCTTCAATGAATATCAATTTTTCAGTCCATCGTAAACGTTTTAAGTCTGAATGTGTTACATGTTTCGCAAGATACATGAAATCGGTTGAAGACAGCATCCCGCTTAGTATAAAACATTTCTGGACTTACGTTTCTAATCGAAAAGGCAGAGTGGAGATTCCAGCGAGCATGTATCTTGAAAATCTTAATTCTAATAATCCGACTGATATATGTAATATGTTTTCAACCTATTTCACTTCTGTTTATGAACCCTCGACCTTAGACCCCATGACGTGGCAGTCACCTAGTGCATATGCAGATAATTCGCCTTGTATCTCTGACATCTACTTACCAGTCGATACAATACATAACGCGATAAAAAAACTTGACTCGACTAAAGGTTCAGGTCCTGATGGCATTCCACCTATCTTTATAAAGAAAATCGCAAATAACATAGTCCTTCCACTCCATATTTTATTTAATAAATGCTTGCGCGAGGGGACTTTTCCCGATATTTGGAAACGGGCTAATATCACACCGGTGTTTAAGAGTGGTGACAAATCAAGTATAAATAATTATCGTCCTATTTCGATACTCTCCACCTTGTCGAAACTTCTCGAGAGTCTTGTACATGGCGCATTATACTCACAGATTCACAACCTTATAGTTCGTGAACAGCATGGATTTGTGAAACGTCGTTCAACTAATACCAATCTAATGGATTTTACAGATTATTTATTTAAAAATATGGATGGACAGATTCAGGTTGACGCTGTGTACACCGATTTTCGGAAGGCTTTCGACAAGGTGGACCATAAATTGCTACTAGATAAAATTGCTTATAATGGTATCCGTGGCAACCTATTGCGTTGGTTCATGGCTTACATATTTAATAGATCACAAAAGGTGGTTATTAATGGCTTCCAATCTAACCCAATTATCGTCACATCTGGTGTGCCCCAAGGCTCAATAATTGGGCCACTATTGTATACTTTATTCGTTAATGACATTAAAACATGTTTCATCCATTCCCAATTTCTAATGTACGCCGACGATATCAAAATTTACAAGACATGCAAAACCATACAAGATTGCCTACTTTTACAGGAAGACCTAGATAGACTTTCTCGATACTGTTTACAAAATAAACTTCAGCTCAGCTTACCCAAATGCAATATAATTACTTTCACAAAAAACAGAAACATTATAACATTCGATTATAATCTATGTGATATCAGTCTACAAAGAGTCGACCGTATTAGAGATCTTGGGGTCTTAATCGACTCAAAATTACACTTCGACTGTCACATAGATAATGTCATTAATAAAGCGTATCGTATGTTTGGATTTATAATGAGATCGTCATCTGACTTTAAAAGACCGTCGACATTTTTACTTTTATATAAAACCTTAGTACGTTCTCAATTGGAATACGCAGTCCCGATTTGGAGCCCTATTTTTGACGTTTACATAAAAAAACTAGAAATTGTTCAAAAAAAATTTCTACGATCTATGCACTATAGATGCACTAAGTCTAGAATACCATACACAGATTTATTGGAACGCTATAAACTTCAGAGCTTACAGTCCAGACGTAGTTTACTGATGGTCATGATGCTTCATGGTCTTTGTAATAACAAGTTTGATTGCACTGACATCACTAACAACTTATGTTATATTGTACCTAGAACTGTAATGCGTCGAGAGGCACGCGTGCCCCGGCTGTTCCACACCGCGCGGTGCAGAACTCACGCTGGCGCACGGGTGCCTCTCCGACGCATTGTGGAAACGTATAACACACACTTCCACGATTTGGACATTTTTGCACTATCGCACTTTAAGTTCAAAAAAATGGCTACTGAACTACTAAAATAATTATAGTTAATACCTACTCACTAGTACCTAGGTACTTCTCTGCTTAATTAATGCACGCATTTATTACTACCTATTTTTAACATTAATTCGCGGACATTGGTGTGGGTTACACGTTTACCTATTCTTAAAATTTATATTTAAATAATTTAACTATACCTAATGTGTAACTGTTTTATGTCCCAATAAAGTAAAAATAAAAATAAAAAATCATTATTAATATTTCATTAACATTTTAATATAATAAAGTAATAAAAATATAGCTTGGGTAATAAATAACATGTCAGAATTACATATAAAATGTCAGAAACTATCCTCAATATATTAATTTATAATCAAGCAATTCATTCTATACAGTTCTCATAATGTTAAATATTTTTCATATGTCATCTTTAATGAGAATTAATAAATAATTCAGATTAAAATTAATATTTATAAGGATTGTTTGGTTACCCATTTCTGGAAGAATGCCTCGTCCATGTTCTTCCAGCCTCTCTCTATCATCTCTAGCTTTTTCTTGTCTGTTTATGCCAGCAACTTTAGTTATGGCATTATTCCATCTTTACTTCTGTCCACTTCTTCTCTTGGGTACCATTGTAGCTCACACTCCCTCCATCTTCCATCTTTCGTGCTTGCACCATGATGGGTTGATGGCTATATGGCCTGCCCGTTTCCATTTCAACTTGCATACTGTCTCTACAATATCTAAATTACTTTGGGTTTTTTTCCTTATATGTACAGACGCCAGCACATCAAGCTACCCCAATCTGTCAAATTGAAAGTGAACCTTATGCTCTAGTGATAAAGTTGAAAATCTATAAAAGAAATTTGACAGATCGGGGTAGCTGGATGTGCTGGCGTCTGTACATCTTAATTTGTTTGGTAATTTAACTTACATAAGGGTATTGATGGCGGAACAGTACGCAGATGTATCGAGTATAATTTCAATTCTAATTAGTGAAGAAAATATAAAGCAATTTATACATATCATTTATGAATCCAGGTGTTTTATAATTCACAAAAAAAATACTTGTCACAGATCTGTCCTGTAACGAGTATTATAGTACTATTTCTTTTGTTTGTCTTTGCTTTGTTTTGTGTATTACCGGGTTAATGGATACGCCAACCCCATCATGCCTTATACTAACTACTACAAAAAATGCCTTACAGTTAATTTAAAAGGAGAATTTTAATCAATATGATACACCAACGCGCTAAATCCTTTCGCCACATCTGTCTTTGGTTGTGCTAAAATTGTTTGAATGAAACCTACCTGTAACATATTTAAATTGTACTTATTGATTAAAATTCTCCTTTCCTGTTGGTTCTTGACACAATCCATCAGCAAATGATATACATCTTCAAGTACATTGCATGTGTTGCAATTGGGAGAACTAACTTTCTTCATGAGAAACCCAAACTTTGCTGATGGATAGTGTCCTGACCGTAATCTTACAGCTAACTTCACATAACTTCTACTTAACCTACTATTATCAAACCAGGGTACTTGAGGGAGCTCATTTTGAACTGTTTTATACCATATTCCTTTGTCTATCGACTTAATGTTAAAATGTTGTTTCCAGCCATTAAAACATTTTCTTTTAAATTTCCACACATATTCTACGTAATCTGGTACAAAATTCAACTCGATTCCTTCCTTCGCTGCCAATTTAGAAGCACAGTCAGCCTCCTCATTTCCCCGTAAACCAACATGTGCTGGAACCCATTGCAACTTCAACTCTATGTTATTTTCAATAAACTTGAAAATAAATTTTAAAATGTCGTAAGCTATCGATGTACCTCTGAAGCCAGATGCGCATCGAGCTACGTGGTGCAGTGCACTTTTGCTGTCCGTCAATATAACAACCTTATCAATCTTTTTGTGTATTGCATAGGACAAAGCTTGCGAAATTGCAATGAGTTCCAACGTCATGACGGATACATTTGACATAATTTTAAAACCTGCACTAAAGTTACAACTGGGATCATAAAACGCTACACCTAATCCATGAGCTCCCTTAGACCCGTCAGAATATAATTTCTGCCATCCACGATAGGTAGTATCCAATTCTCTCACAACTTCATTAACTAAGGTGTTAGGTTCGTAACTTGATTTAGCCAGTGATATGCATTCCAAACCCATAGCTAAGTATTTATGAAAATCAATAGCTGATAACCAAATATTAAAAGTAAACATTGTAAGAATATCCGCGGAAACGCTTTCAGTCTGTTTTACATCCTCGATTGTTTGTGTGAGTACCTAAAGGTTTTTTTTTCTTAACCCAATAACTGCTGTGCGTAAGAGCTCTCATTTCAGAAATTAAATTAATAGTACTATTATTTGACCAAGCACTGATTTTTAGTAAATACTTATAGGCTAGATATTGTCTCCTAATAAATAAAGGGGCAATGTGTAACTCACTCTCCAGGTTAAAGGTTATGACGATCTAGATCCGTTAATGGCGTGTAGTTAACCTTAACCATAAATAGTGGACGTTACGGAGCCTCATTTGCCTATGAAACTGAACAACGTGTAACACATCGCATTTAAAATAACAAAAAAAAATTACTACCCATACTAAAATTACGATCAACTGATGCAATTTGTATGGGGCGCCAATATAATTCTATTCGTATTTCATTAATTGATTTTTTAATGAGCTTAGTTTCTTGGTTAGATAGCGCTCTTTAAGTTACGTCTACTATTTATGTTACACTTTGTATATACATCAAGTAAAATGTCGATTAATGTCCTCCTAGCCGAATTTCGTCTCAATACAGATTAGCCATGTCCGCGGGGCATATTATAGTGCTAAAGTGTGTGCGCAAACACAGGAGCACTTTCTATTCCATCACTCTCATGATCCGATGGGACGCCTAGCGATACGACCGGAAAGTGGTCAGGTACAGGACCGACGGCTTTACGTGCTCTCCGAGGCACGGGGATATAATACCGTCAACTCCCAAACTTCCGGCTGATGTTGAGAAATTTTTCTTTTTACAGAAAAGTCGCAATATCACTTTTGGCCCGACCCGTGATTGAATTCAGGACCTCGTTTTCTGCGGGTGAACACGCTACCGCTAGACCAACGAGATTTCGATTAACAAGAATACGGACATATTCCCTTGTGGTCAGTGAGAAATAAAGAGGACGGCCGCCATATTATAGAAAATAACCAATTTATTCCTTGATAATAAGTTGCTCTTTTGGGGTATAGACGTATTAAAAGTAGTATAAAAGCAAGAAACAGCGCGCCTGAAATGAACCAAACTAGTCTGAAGGTTCCCTCTCACATTTAATCTAATCTTAATGTAATGTTATTATTATTTAGATGTTTTTAAGCATATGAAATTATTGTTTGCACTTTCCATAAATGTGCTTTGATCGTGTTGTAAGGTTAATTCAGTAATACCCCGGACTTAAGCTATAGGTGGGACCAATAACGGTGTAATACGAATTCGCGTAAGTGAGGGTTCAAGTTTGAATATAAATACATACAAATTATGTTTAATCGGGACTAAATTCTAAAGAAAACAATAATTTTGAAAATAAACATTATAAAATTTTAGATAATAAAAAAAATACATTGTTATAAGGGCCTATGCACACCACGTTTTTCAAACGCGCCGTGTCGACTAGCGTCGACGCGGCGACAGCGCGCTTTTATCCTACAGAGCAGTTTGGTGTTTGTTTGAATCGCGATGCTAACGCGCGTGTGTATCGCGACTAGAGATGTAAAATGACTGAATATGACTAATCAAAATTGTCATTAACCTTAAATGACCAGTAATTTACTGTCAAATTCAGTCAATTTGACTCAAATATTATTGTCTACCACCCAATTATTTATTTATTTAGGTACCCAATTTATATGCAAGTTTAAATGAAGCAACGTTTTATTTTATATTATATCATGAGAGGATAAGACATGTACAATGATTAACACTATATAATAATACTATAAGTCATAAAAACCACTTTTTTGTTTCAATTTAGAAGTTGTAGACTTTTATCAACAACAAAAACTTAAAAGGTACTAAAATATTACTGAAATCAAATGGACTGAAAATTACCATTTTTGACAGTTAATGGCCATTTTTGACCAATTTGACCGTAAATGACAGTCAGTCTAATTCAGTCACTTTAGTCATTTTCATCACTAATCGCGACAAACGCGCTTCAACGGCGCGCTTAAAAAACGTGGTGTGCATAGCCCCTTAAACAACGCAAACCGAAGTAATTTGATGTCGAAGGCTTTATTTTATATTCTAACAAAGTCGCTTGAAGAGCAACATTTTTCTTCTTCTCACCCAAAATTCCCTTGTAGCATGTCAGGAACTTTTTGTCCCCCGTTTTGTAGAAGAAAGGCGCTCGTCATTGAAGTCTATTGTTTCTAAAGGTCTTTTGTTAATTTGGATGACATAAAAAGATGTTATCAATAAAACGAACTGCATACGTAAATCAATTCCATGTGGAACACGTTCGAATCTGTCGTAAATTTAACGTGAAGACAGTCGCGGGTTCGTATCCCGCGCCGGACGACTATTTGTGTAACCCATAAATAGGTGTTCTGAGTCTGGAAGTAATTATATGTTTGTAAAGTACCCCGCCGCGACACAAGGATTAGAATCCAAAAAAAAAGCCCACGTATCTCCGAAAAAGCGTAAGGCGAGATAGCGTAAGTCGGGGTATTACTGTATTGCAAAATATCCAGAACAAGTTTCCAATATCATTTAATTTGTCACGACCAGATAGGAAAAACAGTTTTAGTTTGACAAAAAATAAAGGAATAAACGAAACTGTTTTGCTCATTTTATGAGGTTAAAAATTCCAATTTGAACCGAAGCACAATTTTAGAAAGTACATACAATAATTTTATGCCATTTAAAATATACGAATGTCTCGAGATACATTAGCGTGCGCACTGAAGCCTTAAAATTGAGAACCGATTTCATGTACACACATCATCAGCCTGATAGCGTCCACTGCTGAACATAGGCCTCGCTCAAAGTTTTTTATAACGTTGACATTTGGAGGGGTTTGCCGTTGTATACACAGATGGCGCTGCTGCCCGCCTACCTGGTATATCCCTTATTCTTCTTTTACGACACCCACGGGATGGTATGAGGTGGCCCCTTTTATTCGTTCTGGGCTGAAAACCACCCGGCCAATGCCACGGTCATGTTAATGATGTTCACGGTCGGTTTGTGATGTGATAATCCCACAGAAATCTGAGATTATGCTGAATAAAACCTGTCCTGTTTGAATTAAATTCGGCACGCAGATAGTTTAATACCTGGATTAAACTATCTGCGTGCCGAATTTAATTCAAATCCGTAAAGCCGTTATTTCTCATTTATAATATCACTAGCTGTGCCCCGTGGTTTTACCCGCATTAAACTTTATAAATTATCACAGCTCCACCCCCGTAGGCGATAGCGTGATAATATGTAGCCTATATGTTGTTACGACTTCTTAGTAATATACACACAAAATTTAAAGTAAATCCATGCAGTAGTTTTTGAGTTTAGCCCGGACATACATACAGACAAACAGATAAACGGACAAAAATTCTAAAAACTATATTTTTGGCTTCGGTAACGATTGTAGATCACGCCCCAAGTATCCTTTAAAAAAAATATTCAAGTTTTGACATTCCTACGATTTTATTATACGAGGGTGCGAGGGTTTTTAAGTTCGCGGAATGGATAATAATAGGTCATTATCGGGATGGCCACGACTTCAGCCACTCAATATTAGTATAAATACCAAGTTTTATCTTAATTGGATCATTAGTCTCTGAACTATCGTCAAGCAAACAACTCAATCGGGAAGAAAGTGTGAATTATGGAAAAAATCGAGTACCGTGCCGTAATAAAGTTCCTTACCAAGCAAGGAAAGTCAGTTCAAAATATACTGGAAGAGATGGAATCCGTTTACGGGGACTCTTGCCCCGGTAATACCATGGTTTACAAGTGGCACAGTCTCTTTAAACAAGGCAGGACCTCACTTGAAGACGACTCTCGGCCCGGACGGTCGCCCGAGGTGACTACTCCGGAAATCATTAAAAAAGTCGAAAAAATTATATTGGAAGATGCCAGACTAAAGAAGAAACAGCTTGCAGAAATGGTTGGAGTATCGGATACGACAATTTTCAAAATTCTACATGATCATCTTGGCATGACAAAGGTCAGTGCAAGATGGGTGCCAAGAATGCTCGCGCCGCCTCAAAAACAACGCCGCGTGGAGTGTTCTCGCACGTTTTTGGACCTCTGTAACGAAGACAAGGATGGACTTTTAAGTCGAATTGTTACTGGAGATGAAACTTGGGTTCATCATTATGAACCTGAGTTGAAACAGGACTCTATGCAGTGGCACAAAAAAGGCACACCACCACCCAAGAAGTTTAAAGTGTCACAATCGGCTGGAAAAATCATGGCAACAGTGTTTTGGGATTCGGAAGGGATCCTGTTGATCGATTATAAAGATAAAGGCGTTTCTATAACCGGACAATACTACGCTTCCATCCTCGAGAGGTTAAAAGAAAGCATTAAAGAAAAAAGGAGGGGAAAATTAACCAAAGGTGTCCTTCTTCTACACGACAACGCGCCAGTTCACAAGAGCCGTGTTGCTTTGGCTGCCCTGCATAACGTGGGCTTCGATATTTTAGATCATGCACCCTACAGCCCAGACCTGGCTTCCAGTGATTACTACCTCTTTCCAAAACTCAAAAAAGAACTTCGTGGGAAGAAATTTTCTACTGATGAAGAAGTGAAGGACGCGGTTTCAGCCTATTTTTCGGACAAAGACATAACATTTTTTTATGAAGGTATACATAAGCTAATTGAAAGATCTGAAAAATGTATAAGGGTAGCAGGTGAATATATTGAAAAAGAAAAATAATTTTGTATTTTTATTTACACTTCTTACCCTCCATTCCGCGAACTTAAAAACGCCCCCTCGTATGTATAGATTAGAGGGATAGATATTGACAACTTCATATAAGTTTAACGCTGATTGCCTTGCGTTTGGATCGTGCTTATTGGCTAGCCTCTTTATTTACATGGGTATAATATAGAGAGCTCGCTCGTTTTGCTCGTAACTCACAAAACAAGATTTCCCATATATGATACCCATTTTTCGCCCCCGCAAACCTATGTCCTGTGAGTTTTATAGAAATTATTATAGCAGTTTTCTATACGATTATAAATGTAAAGAGCCTATATTTAAACAAATATTGCTAGCCAAATCACCATAACATTATGTAGCGTATGTACTACTACATAATGTTATGGTGATTTGGCTAGCAAAATGTTGAACACAAATGTTGAGACCTAGTTATAAGAAGGGCTATGGATTCAAGTTCAAGATACTCGGAGACAGAGTCTTTCTATGACTAGGTTTCAACAGCCTTTGAGTTTGAAATCCAGGACCTCGTAAACACCGGTTGAACACGCCGCGGCGCCGCCGCTAGACCAACGATTCAGAAGCGGTTATTAGGTGACATAATAACTACTAGGTACTACAAGTATAAACAATATCACAATATCCTAGGACATTATTTACAAACGGCCATCTGATCTCAAACTAAGCAGAGCTTGTGCTATGGAAAGCAGATAACTGATATACTTCAGATTCTTCTTTTCTTTTGTAAATACATACTTTGTAGACCTAGACTCACGACAAACAGACATTTTCATGCACACATATGTATATCTGTCCTGGGTAGGAATCGAACCGGCGTGAAAAGCAAGCATTTGCCAACTACGCCAACAGGCCCATCAAAATAAGTAAACAATACTTCGCAGGAACGCTTTCTATACAAATAAATAAAATTGAAGTGTCTGTTTGTAATGTTAAAATGACAGCTTTTTACTTAATGCATATGAAAGTACAGACGCCAGCACAGCAAGCTACCCCAATCTGTCAAATTTCCCCAGTTGAAAGTGAACCTTATGCTTATGTGATAAAGTTGAAAATCTATAAAATAAATTTGATAGAGTGGGGTGGCTGGATGTGCTGGCGTCTGACCATACGATGATGCACTTGTGGCGCAGTGGTCCCCCTCACTACTGACATTACTTCTAAAACACCAACAACCTCGCAGTACTAGATAGTTAACACCATAAGCAACAACTAGATATTAGATTTTAATTTCATACAAAAATAAGTATTAATTCAATTTGCCGCTTGAACGTTTATAACTCTACGTGAATCGCAGATAGGCGCGAACGGGCGGGCGCGGACGGGCGGGCGCGGACTTAGCGTCGTTCGCGCGTCGTCGTTTGTCATGAATAAAACATAGACAACAAAACTTTTAAAATCATTTTTTTTTTCATATTTTGTGTTATATCCAAACTCGTAAAACAAAAGTTGTTGCTTATGATATTACCAATCAAGTCTTGCCAGGATGTTGGTATTTTACTAATAACCCTGTATAGCTGCGCTGAAATTGGATGAGCTTTGTGTCTGTGAAGTGCATGTGAGTTAAGTCCCACAATACTGAGATTAATTTATCTAGTGGGGGCGTTATCTTTTGAAAACAAATTAATTTCCGTTCGTATGAAAAAACAGGGTATACAATTAACTAACTGCTTATAATACGCGCACCAATTATGAGCATCGGGCGATAGGTACTAACAACTAAAAAGTATGTTAGTAAAAAATGCAACGATATAAAATGTAGGTTAGTTGGTATATGTCCCTGATTCTATAAAATACTACTTAAACTAATTCTAATACCATTGTATCTCTTTCTTATATAGTTTTTAAAAGGACAGCGCATCTTTATTTACGTCTATTTTAGTTTTGGCGTGAAATCTAAGGGAAATTATGCGACGCTTTAGAACATGTCGAGTAATTATGCGCCCGCATTATTGATGCGCATATTTTAAGCTGTTTTAGTAGTTTTGCAGTTTAATGTATTTTAAGCTGTTATTTTTATATAAACTATATTAGAGGGATAAGTAATGTGGTGTAGAAGGCAGAATCGCTGACATTGTAGAGATAAATTAGATTTTTCGGTTGCGCAGGATGCCCCGTTCGACAATTGCCTAAGCCAAATGTAAGATAAATATTTTTAAACAAGATACCCCCGATCTTGTTTCCAATTTATATGAAAATTAAGCTACAAATATAAACTTACTTAAACTTATATCACCCATCTGAAACATATACTAAGGTAAGTTCATAAACATGTAGACATTTTTTACAAAAAATTTATTTATTTACATATACGTAAACAATACGTGAAGTTATTACTATGAAAGAGATCATTTCTTTTTTAAACGAGTGACATACAAAGTATTCATGTTTTCAATGGATGTTAGACGGGCTATAATTCTACTACCTGGCCTTATAAACTGTAAATGAGGAGGAGTAAAAATTGGTTTTACGGAGGGGAAATCTTAAGTGCACAATAAAACTAACCTACAGGGTGCATTACACAAATAATTACTGTTTTAATCCTTATCCCTTAATCGGAAAGTGGTTTAATAGTTCTCACCTCATTTAAAAATCTAGTGTTTCGTAATAAGAGCTAAAGCCCTTACTAAGAACATACCCTGACTGATTACGGGTTAAGTAAGCTTTGCTATATTATATATCTTTTTTTTTGGGTCAGGTTGAAATTGATGTGGTTTCGTATAGTCCACGGCCTGTTTGTGGGTTAAAAACATAGAACCGACTTCAACTTACGATTATGACAGCTAAGCTTACGAGTCGCACTTGGCCGGTTTTTTTGATTTATTAACATTTGACCGCCACAGTCATTAATAAATGACGGTTCGTCATCTATTCATGACTGTAACATGACTGTTTTGCACTCCTCGGTCAGAACTACGTTGTCGTACCATGGTGTCTGTAAAATGTACACAATTTTAATTCTGATTTCAACATCACTGGCTGCAACAGGTGAATAAAGAAGATAGAGACACAGGCTACCGCCTAAGTCGCCAGGCATCGGGATCGAGGATCGATGAGTGAAGGTTAAAATTACTAAATCATTCGTTTAATCGGCTTCATCGTTGAAAATTGATTCCGGACATTTATGACGTCAGAAGCTCATGGAAGCTGATGGATCGAAAGATTTTGTCATTTTCAGCCATCATCTATTTTAACGCCGATCAAGATTACGATGACGTTCGACTTGATCGGTAGGCTATTCGCCGGTTATCATGATCGTCATCGGCGTTCAAATACATGAAGGTGAAAAATTACTAAATCGTTCGTTCAATCTGCTTCCATGAGCACATGTGACGTTGTAAATGGTCCGGAACCGATTTTCGACGTTGAAGCCGATTGAACGAATGATTAAGTCATTTTTTACCTTCATCTATTAGATGAAGGTTTAAAATCTAGAACGCCTATCACGATCACGATGCCTGGCGAATTAGGCTGTAGCCCCCAGTCTAGGTTTAAAGCAGCTTCATTTTAAGTTTCTATTCTTACGTGGTGTAATTTTGTTTGCAGTTCAGTGACTACTTAGTGAAGTGCAGTGTGCCGAGGGTATGTATCCTCCACGTGGGAATCAACGCTGTGATGACGCACATTCCTTCACTCTTCACTGTGCCGCCACCAAAGATCACTCCTAACACCAGGGAAGTTAGATAGGTAGTCATTAACCATATTACCGAGTTGTATAGAGATTACGAATTGGCTTTTATGAAATTATGTTGTTCTCTTTATATTTTGTTATATTATTTTATTATGATTACTGCATATTCTTTTTGTATATTCAGAAAAATATAGCGCCGACGAAGTGCCAATACGTAATAATTAAACTGCACCAAAATGCGTTATCTTTCCGTACGGTCTCTAAGACAAAGATATTTTTATTAGTTTCGTTTCGTTTTGTCAGAATTGCCGCCATTGCTACCGATTTAGATGTACGCTAATTAAAGTACTTTTATTATTACGTTTTTAACGATAATTATATTAAAAGTGTAGTATATTTTAGAACTGACATTTTAGTGTAGTCAAGTGTCTACTAATTTGTCTGCTAATTCATTAAGACAATTAATTTAACTGTACTTAAAATACTATGACCTTTTCATGTAGTCCACCTATAATAGAATTTATAATAGATTTTTTTTTAATTATTATTCTTTTAGATTTTTATTATAATAACAGAATTGGTACCATTTCTCACGAGTTTAAGTTTTAGATCAACTAAACTAATTATTGCTTGCATCTTAAACAAAAGACAATATATGTTTAAATGACACAATTCTGTGTCGAAAGACATCTATTGCTGGACAAAGGCCTCGCCAAGGATTTTCCAGATATGCAATAATCGGCACGCTTGTCTGATGGGTAGGCTATCGCGGGTAGGTAATGGCGGCAATGGTGCTCATCACACTAATATTATAAAGGCGAAAGTTTGTAAGTGTGTATGTTTGTTACTTCTTCACGTCTAAACGGCTGGAGTGATTTTTGTATAATTTGGTATGGAGTTAGCTGACAAATTATAGCCTATATGTTAATCCAGGATTAACATATAGGCTATAATTTGTAAAGTTTAACGCGAGTAAAACCGAGGGGCACAGCTAGGTCTACATAGAGGGGCACTACTGTCTGTTCTCCAGTAGGTATTCCATCGGGACGACTTCTAATCCCACATTGGGATGATAGAGAGAGGTGATATTCATCACCGTCACCACACAACAGATTTCGTCACGTGGTATTGAGGAAAAATAAGCATAATTATAAAATTCTCGCTCCAGACCCGAAATTGAACTAGTCTGGCAGCATTCAAACACTCGATCGTTATTCATCATTTAATTAAATACATATATATCTCTTTTTTATCGTATGAAACCGATTTATCTATATATATAAAAATGAAACGCGTTTTCCGTTGTCACGACATCACGCGTGAACGGCTGGACCGATTTCACTATTTCTTTTTTATTGTGTTTGTTATTGTCAGGAGAAGGTTCTTATGTAAAAAAAAGAATTTAAAATTGCGCGGAAAATAAGAAAATTTAAGAATACTTCACAACCAAATATTATTTCTAATCTAACCTTAGCGCTTTGGACAATATAACCTTTTTAATGTAACTTTTTTTTATTTTTCATAGTATTGACAGATAGTGTGCGTTAATAGCATACTGTGCTACAAACTTATCTGGCCCGGTGGCCAAAAGTAGAACTAATGACGCCAGTTTGAAATGTCAATCCATGACATTCCTGCCGTTGATTGTTTGTTGCGCGTATTTATTTTTCTCTTTGTGGTTTTTAATTGTGAAAAATGCCGAAAGCTTTAAAAATTGATGCGGGGAACGTTATATTACAAGTATTGAATTATATGAAGGAAGAATAACGCCTTCAGGCACCAATTATACCCTTCAATAAGTTGTATGAATGCGTAGCTGCTGCTACAGGTTAGTGTTGTCAGCTTCTGAAAAAATACGAAATTCCCCCTCGCTCTTTAAATTAAAATACATATTTTAAAATATTCATTATTTATTTAATTTTTGCTGTTTCCTTTGTAGGTGTCTGGGAGTGATGTGTAAGAAAACTTGTGAAAGAAAAAGAGCATGGTAGATAGAATTCTGAAATCCTATCATTCATTGCAGAAGCTTTTGATAAAATAATAGTCAATGAATGGCAAAAGCATTGCAATAATGTACAAAAATATTGAAAATGTGTATCGAAAAAGGGATGGATACTTAGACGAGCCTTTCATCATTCATGGTAGTGATAGTGAAAGTGAAAGCAGTGATTGCGATAATGATGATGATGAAATGACTTCTGAATTAAACCATTCCGGTCACATAATAATACCTGGAGCATCTCCGTTAGAGAACACATAGCATACATTTTATGTAAATGATCATAATTATTGTATAAAAATATAAAGATGTTATAAAGATTAGTAATGACAGTATTTGTTTGCTTTTTAGTGAAGTAACATTTACGTTACAATGTGCATATTATTTTTACCCACTTTATTGCAAAAAATATTTACTAGCAACACTAAATGCGATAACAGCGACGCTGCCACCGGGTCAGAAAAGTTTGCGGGACTGTAATAATAGTTATCGTTAAGACAGGACAAGGTCTGTCGGGTCAGCTAGTAATATATATAGGGAGAGGGAGATGTAGGTATTTTATGAATAGCTAATAATAAATCAAAATTTAGAAACGACTTCAAACTGGTTTATTTTGGTGCATTCACTTATATTAGAACTTCTATGAGTGATGTTTAAAAAGAACAAGAAATGCATCTTTTATTTTTCATTTTAAATATTCACTAGCTGTGCCCCGCGGTTTTACCCGCGTTAAGTTGTATAAATTATCACAGCTCCTCCCCCGTAGGTGCCTGATAATATGTAGCCTATATGTTGACCCGACCTCTTAGTAATATTCGTGCAAAATTGGAAGTAAACCCATGCAGTACCTTTTGAGTTTAGCCCGGACATACATACAGACAAACAGACAAAAATTCTAAGAACTATATTTATGGCTTCGATATCGATTGTAGATCACGCCCCAAGTATCCTTTAAAAAAAATATCCAATGTACAGTTTTGACTTTCCTACGATTTTATTATATGTATAGATTATATATAGATGATATGTATAGATTTCGTTGGATAGCATTGGCACTTCGCCGTAGATACTATATTATTAGTTTTAATTATTTTAGTTGTAAGAATGTACTGCAATATTTGATTAGAAATACTATAGTTATATACACTCCGGGATTTCCGGTAGCTATTATGGTACCATCACGAAATAAACTTAGATAATATATTATCGAATGGCACTTATCAGAAATTACCATCGACTTGCTGTGAAAGGTTTTTATAGTAGCTAATATAAATAGTACTATACATTTAAGAATTATGCAAAGTATTTATACACAATTCACATGTACTGTACGAATTTATTTAATAAACATTATGAACGTTAATTGTTTATTATTGCGCCGGTGCAACGCGGTCCCACGGCTTCATCTCTCGAGCGACTTGATTTTCATTGAGTATAAACTATGTACCCACATAATTACTGTTGTATTGTCGTGGACAGCCCCCTAACGGCTAATGACGTTTTTACCCCCTATCACGTTATGAATGAGAGGTTTGTATCAGCGAGGGGGGAGGGGCTGGGGAGGGGGGCGGAGGTTGACGCCGCTCGCATTCGCCGGCTGTCTCCCGCCGCGGGTGTGCGTGTTCTACTCGTTCGCAGCGAATCATCAACATTCCTCGCGTGCAGTGAAACTTCATAAAAAAAATATTTTATTGCAAAAACAAATGGGCGTCGATAGTGAAACGTAAACTTGTGGTGATCCCCAGTGTTCTGTGAAGTTTCGGTCGCTCTGACAGTTTAAGTGGAGTTTACATTCTTTCCGAGTTCCGCCCGCTCGGAACTGGACCGTAGGAGTGATCAGAGTGACAGCTCGCTGTGTTTGTGCAGTTTTTCGGGGAGTTACCTGTGTGTACAGTCGGAGGCCGCATGTATCCCGGCCCCGACATGGAGGGTTACTTCGACATCTCCAATGACCTGAAGGACGTCTGGGAGGCGGACATTGACCCGGTGAGTCGACCTTGCTTGTTATCTGCTATCGCTCGAAGGTGTTCATTAGATTAATTAAGCAGTGGTCTACAGAAGACATGGGTGAAATTAGACGGTATTGTTTAACTGTTTGTGGCGATGTTTCAACATATTCTTAGCTGGAATGTTATGGTCGCTTGGCTGAGATCCATTCATGTTGAAACAATTGCTGGACGTCTTCGCGGAAAACAATACGCGTGTAAAGAAAAGTTTCCTGAGAGACATACACGGTTTTATTCGCATGAATACCTACATTTATATTCATAACATGACGAGTAGGTACTCTGGAATGGAATGAAAGTCGATAACATTGATAACGAACTTAAATCGATTTGTAGGTAGGCTATTTTACATAGTCATATTAATTAATGGCCTACATCGTTAGTGATATGCCTTCCCTCTTTAGAGTGTATGAAATGGAATGTTAGAAGCTTACTTTCTAATAGCAACAACCCTAATAGGTATATAGACTCTTGAAGTGTGAGTATCTACTCACTGGCAGGTACCTAACTTTCCTTCATACTGTTATTCTACGTTTCGAATCCCTCGTCGGTAAAGTGATAGCAACTTTATCTACAGACTCAGGTATTTGATTCTCGTGTCATGCCAAACAGTAATTAGGATATATCTGGTAACTAAGTAACGTAAACATAGGTACAATAGTTTATCAACGGGATCTGCCTTCGTTGGCATGATCGCAGAAAAAGGGCTATCTACCCCATAAGTTGTGTTTTTACCTTACCTACTTCGGAAAAGACGTTTTGCTTTTCGTCCAATAATTGGTGTTTCTCCGTTTATATTGTGTCCGTGTTATTCGTTATTCGAGTTGTGTTATTCGGATATATAAACTATATTACTACAAAGTTTCATCAAAATCTGTTCCGTAGTATTTGCATGAAAGAGTAACAAAAGTCCATACGTCGATAATAATTATAAACATAGTTATTTTTAAAGTTTCGCGTTTATACTTAATCGAGTTGGTAAATAACTTCTTCGCTGTGTGGTGACGGCATAGAATATCATCACCCCATCTCATCCCGTGGGGTGCTAGAAATCGTCCGAGGGAAAACCTACCAGAGAACGGGCAACAGCGTTTTTCTGTGAACTATTACCATCAAACTGCGATCGGCAACCCGTCTGCCAAGCGTGGCGATTATGGCTTATCCCCCCATTCTTTGGGGAGGCTTTGGTCCAGCAGTGGACGTACTTTGGCTGACACGATGATGATGAAACAACTAGGCGCGCGGTCAGTATTGGCCAGAAAAATGGTCTAATTTCTAAGCGTCTGCGTGCTTGGGAGGGTTTGTTATGGTGTCTAAAGTCGATAAGACATGTTAGCGTCGAACATAATCGAACCCACCACCCATGTCTTAGTAGTCAGGGTCACTATCCACTTTACCAACAGGCTAGTAACTGTGAATAATTTTTGTAAGGTTAAACGTATGTCATATTGATAATAGTCAAGATTACGCTGCTGCGTTCACACTGCAGTGCATCCTTTGGTATAATTATAAACAGGTATTTACAAGAATTTATTACTTACCTATGCCAGCCAATAGATGATTTCGAAAGAACTCTACCAAACGCCAAGTTTTCGCTTATTATTCGCAATCCGATTTGGATATGACCGCCAAGTCTGAGTAGAATCGTGAGTAACACTGCCCTTCGGCGTGTGCATCGGAGAAGTTGCAATCTCATTGTGATGTGGAAATCAGATAGTTTGAGCGCTTATTAGCATCTATCATCATCATCGGCCTGATATCGTCCACTGCTGGTAATAGACCTCCCCCGAAAGTTTTTATAACATTGCCATTTGGAGGGATTTGCCGTAGTCACCACGCTTGGTATGCGAGTTGGCGGCCGCAGTTACGTGGTAGTTAGTACACAGATGACGTTGCTGCCCGACTACCTGGTGAATCCCTTAATCGCCTTTGACGACACCCACGCGGCCTTGTTACCACACTAATGCATCTGCCAAATAGCAGACATCAGAACCTATTTCATACGGCTTTCCTTCATGCACCTGTCTCTTGACAGCGTTGGACTAATGAAATCATGGGCATTGGTCGCTTCAAAGAGGCATGAGTTGGATGGGAAATTTTGGTTTGTCATGTAGTCGTGACCGTGGTGTGGTGGCCATATTTTGGTTTGTCATCTATAAAAAATATAATGAAGTTTATTGCTTGATTAACGTTAAAATAACGCAGTCAAGCTGATAATGACCGAATGATACAACGTCTTTAGTATTTACAGTTACACCAAAGTCATATAACTAGCTTTTTTATACAACCATGTCGACAAACATATAGCTTGTTATCGCAGTCTATGGACGCCTGTAATTCTGAAGGTATCACTAATGCATTGCTGACTGCATGCCCTCTTCGATGGGCGTTAGCAACTTTAGTCACACACAGGAATATAAGGCTCCATTGTATTATGTATGATCAAAACACTGCTCTGACAAGTATCTCTTCGAGCAAAAAAACGTTAAAGCAAAACGAATTTGTTTACTTTTTAATCTTGGCAGACTACAAAAAGACATTATTAAACAAAAAAAACTTGTGTGTACTTATGTACACGCGTTAGAAGTCATACTTCTTAATATACAACTTAAACATAGTTATCAATTTACATACCATCTAGAACTAACTTCATGCTGTTAAATTTTTTGGTGTCGGTGTGCGCGCGCATCGTAAAAATTCACTCTCATCATTTTTTCTCCATCGCGCCAAAAGAAGTATAACTTCAAAAAAAGAATGCAGTTCTAAATTTGAATAAGGCCAAATTCCATTTTTTGTATTAATCGAGGTAGAATTCTAATTTTGAATAATTCTTGAATAACGATCCTAGAGAAAGTTGCTTAGATAATAGCTTATTAATAGACAGAATGAGTCTAAGGCAACGCCTAATTTAGTGCTTAGTTGCATCAAAGTCATATAACCAGTTTGGCTATATAATTAACATTTTTACGTAGCAACGTGGAATTTGATTCTAATTGTTCCTAACGAGCTGGCTTATCTAGCACTTTGTAACGCAATCATGTTTTCACGACTTGTTTATAAAACATCTGTGAGCATGAAAACATAGCATGCTTGAGGATAAGAATACGTGAATAATACGAAAAGGAAAAACTTATTACCCCCTTTTACGAAAAGTATTCCGGACAGGAGTAGGTATATTTGGCACAGTTGAAGTTTTTTTGGAGAAGGATTGCAGAAAGCTAATATTTTTTTTATAGAATATGCTTTAGAAATAAATTACTATACAAAAAAAATACACACACTACTACTTGTACGTTTGACACATGACACACGTGGTCAAACTAGGAAGATCCACCTGCCCTCCAAATCATCAGAGACTTCATGAAATTAAACCACTTTAGAGGTCACCCATCAATGGACTGACCGCGTGCCTAGTTACTTAACCCAATCGATCACTTACAGATAGATCGGTGAGAGCACCTAACTATGAGCGCCTTGTTTGTATATTGACAAACAAACATACAAAATAAAAAAAACGAGTGTGAGAGAACGAGAGAAAGTAAATGTGTGCTCGCACCTCTCTCGCTCCTTCTTTCTACCGTCACTAACTTATATCGCCGTCTCAACATCCGTTCGCCTAGTCCGATCACATTTTCCGTAACGCTCCTATCACTCATTCATCATCTTACTCCCCATGTCAAGCATGCGTAAAAAAATTATATTAGTATTGCAATTCTTTTTCTTTTAGTTTTGATTTAATAAATGCCTTAAGTATTTTTTAACTTCAATACTGGGCTGTGAAGATCCTTGTTTGATGTCTTTATGACGGTCACCGCAGCCTAGTTGGTAGTGATCCTGCCTACGAAGCTGGTGGTCCTGGGTTCGAATCCCGGTAAATGCAAATATTTGTGTGATGAGCACGAATATTGGTTTCTGAGTCATGGATGTTTTCTATGTATATAAGTATTTATCTATCTACGTATAAGTATGTATATCGTCGCCTGGTACCCATAGTACAAGCTTTGCTTAGTTTGGGGCTAGGATGATCTGTGTGACATTGTCCCCAGATATTATTATATTATTATTATGACACTTATTCTTTGCGGTGATTGTAATACTTTTTAATTTATTTGTTATTTTAGTTTTTAATATTTTTGTAATTTACTAACATAGGCTTAAGTTTTTGTTCTTATGTATTACTAACCAAAAATGAGTCATGGATACTTGAAATAAAGGATTATTATTATTATTTATATAAGTTCGGGTATTACTACCAATTCGTTACCCTTAACATAGTTGAATGGTGTCATTAAAATCAATTAGTGAACAGTACCAGTGGTATTAAGTGGTATTGCAATCAGGAAACAGTCAATTTATATTTTTTGTACTTTGATTTGTCACTTGGGGATTGTTGGATGGAAAAGGAGGGAAGATAATGTTGTATTGTGTTGGTTAGGTACCCTGACTGCTTAGCCACGGGTCGTGGGTTGGATTCCAAGTTAAATCTTTGTGTGATGAACACGATTACTTAGTCTGTGCCTAGGTGTAATTTATCTATAATTTGTATGTATTTAGATATATATCAGTATGTTTATCAGTTACTATGGCAACCAGACATCTATATCTTATATCTTTTGAATGATAAACGCTTGGGCTTATACAACATGTAACGTAATTAACGCACACCCTCAAACACCCTAATTAGAATATTATGTTGTAATCATTATACATACACAGAATGTTTAATTTAACATGTATATGCATTGTTATTTACTAAATTAGTTTCTTGGAATAAAGTTTATTTTTCTTAATTTTGTATTGAATGATGGAATTTGTATGAATACAAATAAAACTGCGATGTTTAAAGTCTTATTACTTTGACTTACGGTCCATTTCAATTTGTTTTGACTGTAATAGGGTTAATATGACAATAATTTCCGTAGTTTTAATTATTTTGAAATAAAAAATTATCTATATTAAAAATTATATAAATCGATTCAGTAAACTATTCTGAACAAATAATTTTCAGGATGTGCGTTAATTAAGTTACATGTTGTATCACATTTTGTGCTAGAACCATTTCGATTACAAAAGCTTAGACAACAAACATAGAGGTTCATATACCTACACGGTAAATACATAGACTTCAAACTTATTATTAAGTCTTATTTGTTAGCTAGAGCCCCCGCTAGCCGGTATTATCCAGTGAAGCAGTGAAACCCTCCGAGGCCAAAGTGTTATAAGTTTGATGTCTGTCTGTGTGTTTGTGGTATCGTAGTTCTCAAACGGATGGAGCCATTTCGACGCGGTTTCTTTTTTCAGTTGAAAGCCAGTTTCTTTGCATTGGTTCTGAGCTATGTTTGGTTAATATCGGTTCAGCAGTGTAAGAGTATCAGCTCTTTTACAAAATTATGAAATTATAATTGGGATTCTTATAATTGGGGTTTTCTTAGAGTTATGTTATTGTATCGAGAATTAAAATCAAGTTTAATGTAGAATCTAAAGTTGCAGCCCTTTCTGTTTTGGAGTTGAAAGTATTTGACGGTTTGTTTATGTATAGTACAGACCAATATACAGATTAAAACAGCGTCTTTATCACGTAGGCAGTAAGGGTGGTTTTTGTTGTGCAAGTGTATTCATTGATGAGATAATTACTAGGTACCAAAATAAGTAGAAATAAATATATATGTTATTTGGCTGTGGTTATGTTAAGGGTTTCCTGGTATGGGCGTCTTGGCATGGGTAGGTATCCCAAGGGAAATACAAGAACAATGTTTATAATGTAAAGTATACTTCACTAATCTAAAAATGTACTCTATTTCATATAAAAATTACATTATATCCACCCAATATTAAAATTATTATAGGACGCGGAGTTAATTAAACTGTTAATCTGAAATTTTGTATAAATTATAAAAATGATAAATTTTTTTACCTATAAGAATGATACAGAAGTCTGTCTAAAAAGTCCGGCCAAGTCGAGTCGGCCTCGTGCATGAATTGTTATGTACCGTTATCTGTATATAACGAGAAAAATATCACGATTTCTTGTATAACAAACGTGATTTTATGTATTTTATAATTAAGACTTAATGTTTTAATAAAACAGATGGAAATGTTAGACAAAAAGATATCTAATCTCTAAAGTGGGAAACTATATACATAATAGTATAAAATAGTATATATAAATTTAATAGTTGTTTTTTTTTCTTTGTCAGTTTAGGTAACGTTGTAGGTTATTGTTTGTGAATCCCAAATTTAAATGTTCTTACAATCAGTGCTATGCATACCTGTAAGTTGGGTAGTTACTACATAAGTGCTATATTATTAGCGTAATATGTATTGTTTCCATGTAATTATTCTGTTGGTGTGCTAAATAAATTAATAATCGGGTCTCTTGCATCATCCGAAAGGGTATTAACAAGGAATTCCAAATTTGAAGTGCCAGTGTGTATCGTTCTAAAGTAGTTAAAAGCATACTGCCTCTCCCCGGATTAGTATATTACCGGTTCGAGACCTGCCGGACGATTTAATTTATAATTTCCTATTTTTGAGATTAAATTTACGCGTGGCATTGCGATTAATGCTTTAAAACTAAAAAATAAAGATATTCTAAAACAAGCTCTTCCGGCAAAAGCCCTTAAATTTCATAGATTGTAATGTAATAAATTGTAGACAGTTGTATTAATTTTACAACTATCTACTTGTAAACTGAATACAACGTTCAGTTTTAAATGATTCGAACAGTAGCTACATAATATCATGTTATCAAACCTAACCAAATAGTTTTTCCTTGTTCACAATTTTCCTCATACGATAAAATACAAAAATGAATTCTGTTTTAACGTTTCAACAACGTTATACTGATGCCGGACCAGTTTCTGCTACTAGGGCGGCCAATATTCACGAAAACCTACCTACCTAGCCTAGCCAACAAATCTTAAAAATAAATCCTATCACTAATATACAAACCTTTTCTTGTTAATCGTGATACACTCAACGATTGCCTGGAAGAGATCCCCTAGCGATAAGGCCGCCATTTGTACAATCTTAATAATCGTATAAATACCTAATTTTTATAACTTTGGTGTAAAATAAAGAGGTACTTACTTATTTACTTGCGTATTGGTATATAACAAAATATTTATTGTAATAAAAGTAATATTTATTTATACAATTAACTCTTAGTCATCGATTATAATTTTAAAAAATTTCAGCAGGGTAGATTTATCCTGCTCACAATTATTTTAATTATATAATTGCATAGAATTGGAGCTAGTCTATTATGGCGCAAAAGGGAATCCTCTTTTGCCCCATAATAGACTATTTTAAATCTGTGTAAAACTTGTAATTCGGCTTTCATCTCGTGTTCTGTTTCGTTTGTAAGTATTCTCAAGCCATAACATAAAATACCAACTAAACAAATTTTAATATCCAACCAAAAAAATTTTTAATATAATTGCATTTCTTTCTCACATAGTACTTACGATAAGGACGGAGCATCTTTAATTGTGTTATTTTTAGATTTGGCGCGAAATACTGAGCAAAAATAAGCGACAGGTTAGAAGCTGTCCACAAATTATATGCCCCCATAATTGATGCGCGTATTACTTCGGTTGACAGTTCTATGTATGCGCTATTCCTTTCAAACGAGCTATATGAGAAGGAGATGAAATGATATATAAATTAGTTTAGTGCTGTTTTTAATTTCACAACCACTTGTATTTTTGTGGTGTTAGCAATACCATAAATTACACGTAATGTGTGTAATGAAAATATTCTTACAGCCGCACATTGTATGGCATAATGCATAACAGGAAAACTTGCCGAGAATGTTCCACACAAACAAAAAATGTAAGCTTTACCTGCCACTGTTACTCAATCTACTTCCCGCCTTTTTATTATTCTTGACACGCTAGTAGAGTCCTGTCTCTTACGAATGGAGAATTATTAATAAAACTGTTTACGTCTACTATATAAGTATATACTATACAGTCATCGGTCAAGCAATGGAAGGTTTAATCTGTGGGCAACAAACTGCGAGTATTGACCCCAAGAGGCAAAAAAAGAACCCGCGGCCGGTCGCAGTAGCATAACATTTTTTGTGATCGTATCTTACCGCTACACTACAGAGTAAAATAAAAATACGTGTATTTTTTTATTGCTGTTACGGCCTATCATTGGCTGGAATTAGCGCCATTAGATTCTTGTTTTTTTTTATGATTCATGTAAATTCATATCTCTTATTGTGCAGCCAAGATGCGTAACGATTGCCTAACCGTAAAAACGGGTATAAACCTTAAACAGGCTGTGTAGTGTGTACTATACGAAGCCCTATCGATTTCAATCTTATAACTTTGCAATAAGGTCCATATACGAGTACAATGAAAAAAAAACATGCGGGGGTATCTTTGGGGACTGCCTATTAGTTCCGATAGAAATGAAAACTCTTTTTTCATTTCTCATAATCGGAGAGAAGTGTTTATTTGATCCGAGTAGCGAGTGGAAGATGCTACTTCCCACCTTTGGGCGGTAAAGACTCGTAGTAATTGCTTCCTTCCTTATGGTAGGAATAAATTTACAAATTAGACCTAAATTTTTGTTAGGGTGTAGAACATTTTATATAATTAAGAAAAAAGTGCACAACGCCGCTAAAGAAGTTTTTACTTCGAAAATGCTGCGGTCGTGAGAGTGTATAAACGGCCAGTGTGAATTAAAAAAAAATATCCTCAATCTTACGAATATTCGATCACAAAAATAGTAAAGTTGGTTAAGTACGATTGCCATACTTGCCCCATGCCCACGGCGCGTATGCGCGTTTTCATACATTTTTCGTATTCCGACCTTCAATAGCCGTCGACGCGTCTGTGAGTTTATTGTTTTTATTTTTATATGATAGAACGGGGCTGAACGCACAGGTGAGTCGATGGGCACACGACTGTTGCTGACATGTTATTGAGTTATGGGCTCACCGTATCATAGAAAATCGACGCGTTCGGGGCATGGAGATATTGTTGCGTTTATAGGCACCCAGGTATACCAGGTGGCAGTGAATGTGTCGAATATAATTAAACTAATACTGTTAAACACATAAAATCATAGCTAAATGCTCTCACCGGTCCGTAAATGATCGGCGAAGTTAAGCAACTAGGCTCGCGGTCAGTCCATAGGTCCGAACGCCTCCGTACTTCGGAGGGCACCTTAAGCTGGAGGTCTCGGTGGTTCTCATCAGACAATAGTTGGGAAACCATGTTAGACGCCTTTTTTATAAGGCATTGGGAATGCCTACGCATCACGCATGCCACCCGTAAAAAGGGTCTGCGGGTAGGTATGTCAGACTCGCACCGACTAAACCTACCTGCCGTGGACTTGTCATGGCACCTGATGGGAGGGCCCCGAGAACGCGGGTAGGCTGCTATATATCTGACACTAGGGTAACCACTTCCCATATGATAAGTTAGTAACACATAATCCCAACTACGACTTGAAAAAAAAAAAACGATTTGAACAAAATTTCAGTATATAGGATAGGGCCATACTGAGTGAATGTCTGTTTATAAACAACAAAGATATTTAGAAACATGCATAAAAAAATAACAGACGAACTATACAGTTGATTGATTGATCGTGCTTCGTAGGGTGTGTTAAGCTGATGGTCCCGGTTGTAGACGTTAGCTAACAAACGTTAAGACGGTCCGTTTGTCAGCGGGCTGTATCTCGTGAACCCGTTATTGAACTTGTAATTTTCAACGAGAGTGTATGTATAGTGTTGTTATAACCATATGAACAAAATTAAATAAAAATAATACAGTGAAGAGGGCAGAGAGAACTGAAAAGAAACTTAATTTTGTAGATTACTGACAAATTTTATTACAGAAGTACAGTCAGCACCAAAAGTCGATGAACAGAATGTATATTTAACAGTACAGTTACGGCGTCAAATCAGGGTAATCTAATGATAATATTTAATGGATAAAAAGTCTGTACAGACGCCAGCACATCCATTAAATATATCATTAGATTACCCTGATTTGACGCCGTAACTGTACTGTTAAATATACATTCTGTTCATCGACTTTTGGTGCTGACTGTACATAGATATGTTAATTTACATCAGTTGATGCACTGCCAATTACCACTTGTCTCCCTGCAGTGCTTTGGTTTACCCACGGTTGTCTGGAAGATATTGCTACATTAGCGATAAGACCGCCGTTTGTACCTTATAGTTTTAAGAAAATTCATGTTACGATGTGATATTTTTATTTGGTGCAATAAAATGTATCTATCTATCTAATTTTGTACGACAGACACGCACTTAGCCGGTGTCTCCGGCCAGAAAGAATAACGGCCACCCCACTATCTCGTGGGTGTCGTAAAAGGCGACTAAGGGATACACCAGGTAGTCGGGCAGCAGTTCCTCCTATGTACTAGCTACCACCTCACTGCGGTCACCAGCTCGCAAGCCAAGCGCGGTGACTACGGCAATCCCCTCCAAGGAGGAAGCCTATGTCCAGCAGTGGATGATATCAGGGCTGATGATGATGGTTTCGTGTTCCCCTTATGACGTCACAAGCTCACAAGTAACAAAGACTCACCTCGCACTTGGCCGGTTCGTCTTTATTTTGTAATATTATCAGTCAAAGCCCTGGGGATTATCACCTGACGAAAGTAAACATCAATTTGTATGCCTTGGCTTAGTAGGTCGCTCTTGTGTTAATTATAAAGACGGTTTCTTCTAAAATTATTAAAACACACCCAAATTTACATAAATGTGATAAGATTATCCGAAATGCCGGATATAATAACTCGTGCATCATACATGCATACATAGACTCACGCCACTTTCCCAGAGGGGTAGGCAGAGACAACGGAAATTTGTCACGATACTTGCACACTCCTTTCGCCTCGTTTACTGTAATTATATTCTTCATACATGCTCGCTGGTTTACACAGACATCAACAGTATTATATTTAAGAATTAAAGATACTAAATTTTAATACTTATATTGGGTTTAAAAGTATTTGTGAGCTGGAAAAGTCTTAAAATTTATTAATTGTTTTTGTCAATAATAATGATATACTGGGACATTATTCACACACGGCCATCTGATCCCAAACTAACCAGAGCTTGTAGTATGGAAACCAGATAACTGATATACTACATAATTATACTATTTTTGTTTTGTAAACACATACTTATATAGATAATTACACCCAGACGCAAACACGGGGTGAATAGGGACAGGAACAACAATTTTATATTTATCACTAAGCTGTCTACATTATCGCATTAGGTGATAAACCTCTAATGATAAGTATTGTAAAGAGGAAATAGAATATATAAATATTTTTTTCCTACGTATGGATAATAATGTCTTCCCTATTGATAAAAAAACCCGGCCAAGTGCGAGTCGGACGCGCACGAAGCGTTCCGTACAAACTACAAAAAGGTGAAAAAAAATTACGTTTGTTGTATGGGAACCCCCTGAAATATTTATTTTATTCTGTTTCTTTCCGCTCATGTCGGTTTTCCGCCGATCATGAGAGCGGCGGGAATAATAGAACGTACCTTATAGGCGGTAGCCCCCTAGGAGGACATTATTATATACTTGATCTGATCCTGGGTCTACTTTGTCTCTGTGAATAGCATGTTTATAAAATACACACTCTAAATAATTACTCTAATTGGACCAAATCCCGTGTTCATGCCCGCTTGAGTATGTTTCGCCGGAACGTCTCAACTGGGTCGTGTTGAAACCGGTAGTAGATGAACCCACTGAGTTTGTTTCGCTGGGTCTTCTCAGTTGGGGCGCATTGGATCCGGTGGTAGCATTAAAGCGCGACCGTCGTTATTAACACAAGGTCCGTCATAATAATAATACCTTTAATATAGACAGAACCATTGACAATATGTAGTAAAAATATTAGACTTAAACTAGATAATTAAACATAATCTCTTGACAATAACTTGATACGAGCTAGCTAAATATCATTTCTGTAATAAAATAAATTTTATAAATGTTTTCATACAAGATGTACCTAAATATCTATGTTACTAGAAATAATATCTAATGTATACAACTATATTACTACAAACATGTTCTGACTATTTACAAGCGCTTTTTTAAAGTCTACGTGAATAAAAACCTTTTTTATTTTATTTTTTTTATTTGTAACACCGCAAAACTGTCTTTATTTAATAAGTGCGGGCGTTGCCTTTTGTTTCATAACTTTAAAGAATATACAATCACTCAATACTGATAAAAAATTCTTGTGCTATTTTTCGGAAAGGTCGTTACGGCTCCGGCTAGTACCAGCATCTGACTGGTTCTATGCTATGCAGTGACGTCACGGTTGGATGTTTAATGGCCGACAACCCGACAGAGTTGCGGAGATGATTTGCATGCGGTGATTAGTTACGTGCGTGCGTGCTTCTACATTTGGTTAGGTTGGTGGGCGTACATTTCTTATGGCTCGCTTTACGGTAGTGTGGTGCGTCGACCTGACGTTGAACCAAGGGGCCCGGCGCCGCAGGTGCTTTTTTATTAATATTAATTTGTTCTTTCATTACGATGGACGCTGGCCCCGTTTCTAAGCAATACAACTGTACTAATTCTTATATATTTCTATTTCTTTCTAAAGCAGGTCTTGTAAAAAAGACGGGGCATGTAATTTAGCCGCGTAATACTGAAGGGAAATAAGCATCATGATAGTGCTCTATGTCTGTGTGACAAGCAAGTTAATTACTAAAGTAAGCCCTGTCCTTTTTATACGACGTGTAATAGACAGAGATGTAAATACATTTAAATTAATTTAATCGTGTACATAATAGACAGAACTGTCTCGGTTATTTCTTAGTAAATTTACTACCGGAAGATTACACCCCTTGCTAAATAAAGATTAAGCTACAGCTTACATACTCAACTGTGAATGACATTTTAATGACAAAGACAAAAAGATTTTGTTTTTAAGACCGCGCCCGCTTTAGTGCATTTAATCCCTGTGTCGCGCTCGCGGGGTATTTTACAAACATATAATAGACACAAATTACATCCAGACTCAGAACAACAGCTATTTATGGGTCACACAAATAGTTGGCCGGCGCGGGACTCGAACCCGCGACACGAACCGGCGAGGCGACTGTCTTAGCCGCTACACCACACGAAGTTAGAAGTAAAACTTTTTACCCACGCTTGACTTGAGGAATTAGCTGATGAATGCATGACGAGAACGTTGTGAGAACTGTGAATGGGCGAGGCGAACGGAAGTTGAGGGGAAGGTATAAGTTAGTGAAGATAGTTTTGTAATTACTATAGGAGCAAGAGAATAACCTTTCTCATTCTCTCATAGCCTTTTATTGAGCTGTCAATAACAGTACTAGGTGTCTGTAGAACCTGTACCTGAAGGTATTGTTATAAATAGGTTCCTTGCTATTTATAAAACTACTTGAAACGAATTAGGTCAACTATTCGACTGCATGTTTATTTTATTGCATTCGATTGATATCAATTGCGATTTCTCTGTTGTTTGTTCATCATCATCATCATCATATCAGCCTAAAAACGTCCACTGCTGGACGAAGGCCTCCCCCAAAGATCTCCACAATTCCCGGTCTTGCGCTATTCGCATCCAGCGGTTTCCAGCGACCCGCACAAGATCATCGGTCTATCTTGTGGGGGGCCTGCCCACGCTGCGTCTTCCGGTTCGTGATCGCCACTCGAGAATCTTTCTGTTGTTTGTTTACCGATTATTATTACATTGCGTGATGGTTGGGGATGGCTATGAGCAAGTGTACTACGTGAGCTCGACAAATGGATGTGCGATTAACACTTATGCAACTGTATTGCGACTCACCATAGTTCGAACACACGCTTGTGCGACACACTGAACATCGACATCTCGCTAAACGATCAATAGGTTTAGATTTGGTTCGGTTCGGTTAGGTTAGAACATGACAAAACAACGTACGAGCCGAGCTAGCGAAGCGAGCGTGCCGCGGGAGCGGCCGGCGAAGTGCCAGAAAGCCAACCGCTTTTTACGAGATGTCGATCTTCAGTGTGTCGCACGCACAAGCGTGCATTCGAACTATGGTGAGTGGCAGTACAGTTTTGTCGCATAAGCGTTAATCAGACATTCATTTGTCGAGCTCACGTAGTACACTCGCTATGTGCGCCTTCTCATGCATATCTGCGTCAATAACCGCCCTTACTCGTCTTTCGAACTTGAAACGGGATTATCTTCGGCGCGGATATTTAGATTGTAGACTGTTTGAGCTCACGCTTGCTTCTACTGTCTGGTAAAGCAGTGAAAGCGAAGGCTACCTATAAACTTCATATTATAATAAAATAACAGCGACGACGAGGCGTCTACCGTACCCAACTTTAAAGAGAATTGAAATGCAAGAGACGTAAAATATTCATAAGGAAAAATTCTAATAGCATGCAAATTGACTAAGTTTTGTGCTTTACCGGTTACCTTTAATAATCTATTTTAAACCTTCTGCATGTTAAGACTTTGACAAGCCTACAACAACTTGTTAGATTAGTTCATAGAAGGATGAAAAGAGGTAGGAACATAGTAATATGTTCCCACCTCTTTTCCCTCTTATTCTTTTTGTCAATATAATGCGGAAAAAGCAAATCCGTTTGTGGTCAACCTTTAGACTTATTCTTAAGCTGTAATCTAACTACATCATATTTCAGCCTATTTACTCCCTACTTTATATAATGAACTTTCTTCACTCCATTGGTAAAAACTGTATGAAAATCCGCTTGGTGGTTTTTGAGCGAGGCACGGAGGTGTAACACCAACCACTTCCAGACTTGGAGTTGATACTGAGATTATTTCTTAACAGCAAAATGCTAATAGTATTTTAAGGTATTGAACCTAAGACTTCTTTTTTCTGAGGATGAATAAAATACGAACATACCAATAAGGTAGTTTTTTTTAATAATATCTATATAAGTACCGTGACGTTTCATATTACAGTCTAAACAAATACTACCCACTTGAATATTCGCACCTTTTGTGTTCGGCGACATTTTATAAGTTCGCTACAGTTATGTGGCCGCGTTTTCCTTTTCTTCCTTCCTACGTAAGATATACTTTTCCCTAAAGCGATAAAAGGCACTTCCGGTGTAGCGGTGTGCGTTATTATTTTTAAGTTCATTATTTTTAAGTGAAATCCTCTTAACTGCTCGGCCATATGCACTTTTTTGGGATGGGT
The DNA here is from genome assembly GCA_951640165.1 of Pseudoips prasinana. Lineage (NCBI taxonomy): Eukaryota > Metazoa > Arthropoda > Insecta > Lepidoptera > Nolidae > Pseudoips > Pseudoips prasinana. The sequence goes on from OX621239.1 coordinate 18,151,929, forward strand.
GGGATGTTAACTTGCGTCAGGACTGATCGAATCATTGTAAGGCGCTAGGTCCCTTTTTAATTCACACTGGCCGTTTATACACTCGCACGACCGCAGATTTTTTTCGTAATTGGTAGATTCTTCACATCCTAACCAAATTTAGTTCTATTTTTAAAATTTATTCCCAACTTACACTTAGATTCTTATTTCTGTTGTCTCTGAAAATAGGATTGCGAGGTTTTATGACATTTATTAATTGTTTCGAGAGTTATCAGAACAGATATTTGAGTGCCTGAACATGTATGTGTGTCTGGATATTTAAACCCAATGTATTTCCAAAGAAAAGTAATATATGTATCTAGTAGTATATCAATTATCTGGTTTCCATAGTACAAGCTTTGCTTAATTTGGGTTCAGATGGCCGTGAGTGAATGATGTCCCAAGAAATTGTTATTAATTTAAAATAAAATAAAAAAAAAGGTTTTTATACACCAAGACTATAAAAAAGCGCTTGTAAATAGTCTGAACGTGTTTGTAGTAATATATAATTATTTCTAGGTACACATAGATATTTAGGTACACGGATTGTAGGAAATAATTTACAATAAGATTTATTTTATAATAGTAACGATATTTAGCTAACTTAAATTAAGTTATTGTCAAGGATCATGTGTAGGTTTCATTTTCTAAATTTTAAATTTTAGCTATATTTTTACTACATATTGTCTGAATGGTTCTGTCTATATTACGGTACGAATTAAATGTTATTATTAGATCAGCTTTGCTGAGTATTCTTTCTAGAGCACGCACAAAATGTCTGATATTATATGTATAATATAAACCAAACTATCTTTCACACAAGACTGTCGCGTTTGCGTCACGTCCCGCTTAATTGCAATTATTAATAATTGTTTAATTGTCTCCATAATAACCTCGTTATATAATTACGTAACTTTCTTAATGTAATACTGAAATGTCGGATTCTTATTATATCACAGTAAAAAAGTAAGTAGTCCTTACAGAAAATTATCTTCCAATTCCCAAATAAATAACTACTCTCGATACTATGTAATAAAGTTCAATTTAGCTAACCCGTATGCCTTTGAGTTGAGTTAATGTGCCTCAAGTACTACTAATATGTACCAAAGAATTACGGACTAGAGCTTTTTTTTCATTCTGTCCCTCTTCCGCTTGCTCAAGTAATATAGATCGCATCTAAAGTGCTGAGTGACACAGGCCTGAATTTTCTATACGATTTCCTTTTGAATTAACGCGCGATTAACCTAAACGACGAACATTTATCAGAAGTGTAATGTACCTATTTATGTGTATCAAATGACTTAACCTCTGCCCTCGTTTATTTTTATTATACTAGCAACACTTTGTGGTCATTCGCCTATTTAATACACAGGGTTACCACATATTCCTTAAAGGATTTAAGGAATAAAATATAAAACTAATATTATACATGCGAAATGGATGTTTGCTGCTCTTTCAGACAAAAACTACACAACGGATTATTATGAAACTTTGTAGTAATATAGTTTATATATCCGAATCCGGCTATAATTTATAAAGTTTGGGCACTGCTAGTAATTAATAAATTAGTTTTTACCGAATAATCTAAATTGTATGTGTATACCCGGTTCTTTTCGACGAGGTATGAGAGAGAGGTAACTGGCATTTATATTATATATATATATCTAGTTTAGTCGTGAAAAACACAGAATCGCCAGCACTGTTTGGCAAATCCCATACAAAAAAAGCAAAATTTCACCAGCACGAGCTGATGAAAGTAGTGCTCTCTCAGTCCTGTCTTACATAGATCTGAGATTAAATCATATCTCTGTCCTTTACTATGGTAACCCTACCGAACTATGACTTGGTATTGTAAGTAAATGACTGGCAATCGCCCTAGTTATAATGATAATTGAATATCCTTTTCGGTCGTACGTCCACTTAACGGGGTTAATAATTAGAAATAGCAGATAGGTATAAGTGGATAAAGGTTGTTGGGGCGGTATGAAACATGATAAATGTGACAAAATCCACCTCCTCTCCAATAACCCACTCAATTAGACTTTTTGGCACCAATCTTAACATTGTACTAGCTAATAACTTTTAATCATTTATATAACATACACATTTTCACATCCACTCTCACACATATATCTACATCCATAGTCATACACTACATAGTTAGTTAGTTGGGCGATAGGTTTCCGCACTTAGCCTCCCAATTGGGCCATTGTGCGTGATACTTGTTTGGCGATCTATTTTAGTTCCATCCAGAAGTCCAGGAGACCACGAAAGCCTGGCTTGAGGGCCTCCTGCAGTGTCTTCGGATCATTCAGGAACTTTGCCCGTTGGTAAGCAACACTCTTGCAGTGTAGCAGTACGTGTGCTGGTGTTTCTTCATTTTCAATGCACCCTCTGCACAGGGGGGGGGGGGGGGACATACACTACATAATAACACTACATTTTAGACTAATAGATTATACAGTCACTCTCAAAATTGTAATTTTTACTGTTATTTAAGTTACATAGTTATGTAATAGCCGCGGGAGGGCACTGGTGACTTGTAATACAGGTATCAAACCTACATCAAGCACCAGTCTCTCACAAAGTTTTGTTATATGCTATGATACTATTATCATTGTAAACCTGTGTGTTCTTTGTGAGAGAGAATAAATCAATTTTTATTATTATAATATGTAGTACGAAAATATGTTTTCCTTTGTTTTGGTAACATTTGTTGAGAAGAAATGTGCTAGGATAGAGATAAGTGCTTAGGGCAAGAATGGTGACTAGCAATCTGGTAGATGGATGGATGATTACGTCATAACAGCGTCAATAAATAGATGAGGAAGGCCCATCATTGTATTGAATGGTGAGGCCTATACATGAGTTGAGAAGAAGCTATTGCTAGGTCCCAGTCTCGGCATTCGCATACTTCGCGGTCTCTCGACAACTGACATTCTCTAATCATTACAAACAATCTCCAGATGATTCTTGGAAATTAACCCACGCGCTTGCAAAATTGTAGGATTTTTTCCGTTTGGCGTGGTTGGTAAATGCTTGCCTTTCACGCCGCAAGTCGTGGGTTCGATTCCCATCACAGACAGATATTTGTGTGCATGAACGTCTCTTTATCCTGAGCCTGGGTGTAATTATCTATAAAAGTATGTATTTACAAAAGAAAAGTAGTATAGTGTAGTATATCTGTTATCTGATTTCCATAGTCTCTGCTTAATTTGGTATCAGATGGCCGTTTTTGAATAATGTCCCTGGATATTATTATTAAGTCTTTGAACAACTGAAAACTGTATAATAATAATAACTCCTCCTAGTATTTAAATTTGGTCCATGTTTTATTTTATTCGTTAATATACAATCCATGCGCATATATTTAGTTTATGATATTATCTGCAATTTACTATATGTGCACAATAACCTGGCTGTATGTGTGCAATAACCCTATCCATAGTCATTCCATTGCCTAATTTTAAAAAAAACTTGAGAGGTGTCAAGGGACACCCGGATGGAAAGAAGTTATTTCTTATTATTTATTATGTACAAAAAACCTGTATACACTCAACAAAAATAATCGTCGCGACCCCACACTGTTCAATGCGAAATAGAAATTAAAAAAAAAAAACTTGTGTGTACTTATGTACACGCGTTAGAAGTTATACTTCTTAATATACAACTTGAACATAGTTATCAATTTTCATACCACCTAGAACTAACGTCATGCTGTTATTTTTACGATGCGCGCGCACGGTGCGCGCGCATCGTAAAAATTCACTCTCATACCACCTAGAACTAACTTCATGCTGTGAAATTTTTTGGTATCGGTGTGCGCGCGCATTGTAAAAATTCACTCTCATCATTTTTCTCCATCACGCCAAAAGAAGTATAACTTCAATATCTACAGAGAAACATGCGCACGCCGCACAGCTGCAAAAAGTGTCGTGACAACTTTTCGTGAGATTTTTTTCCGTCTAGCCCCCTTTCACAACGCGCGATAAGGAACTTCGTTCCAAAAAAAACTTGGTAACACATGTCGTAGGACTGTACCATAAAATAGTATATTTAACGTCTGCGGGAAAATTGAACAATGCACGGGAAAAAAAACCAAGCCTGTATTGTGTGTAGCTTTGTGCCTACTGGGTAGATGATACCTATTAAAAAAAAAACATTTATCTTTGCTGCTTTTGTTTTGAAATGTCGAAAGGTTTTCCCTCGGTTGCATGAAACGTCCTAAAAAATAGTCGCTCTCATTCGATAATTCCTGAGTTCCTGAGGCGGTTACTTAATTTTCAGTTTACTCTGCTAGTTGGTTCAAGGCCTCACTAGCCCTTATTTCTGGTGAAGAAGTGAAATCCTCCTAGATTAACTGTAAATGTCACGTACAGACGCCAGCACATCCAGCTAGTCCAATCTGTCAAATTTCTTTTATAGATTTTCAACTTTATCACAAAAGCATAAGGTTCACTTTCAATTGGGGAAATATTACAGATGGGGGTAGCTTGATGCGCTGGCGTCTTTACATGTTACACCAAAAATATATACTGATTTGAATGGTGTTTTAAACGAAATAATTGGGGTAGCTGGATGTGCTGGTGTCTGTACAAACAAAATTAAATTAAAATGTATGTATTTCTACTGATATGCGCGGCACAGAAGCAAGTCCTTTTGCGCCATATTACAGTGACAAAAGTGACATCCGATGAGATTACAGATTTCTCGTTAGCGTTCTCTGTTCGTTATTTTTATCCGATTTGGATAGTTAACGATTTAATTAAGAATAACTATTTACATTTTCAATTCTCAATTATTTATTGCATTCCACACTGTATACAGTACTAATATTCTTTATTGTACCTTACACCAAAATTTACATATAAAATATACAGTTGTATTAAATATAGTACAATGGGCGGTCTTATCGCTAACTGCGATCTCTTCCAGACAACTTACACTGGACAAGATCAGCAAGAAGAACAATTAAATGAGTGGTAGCCGGTAGGGGTGTAGCTGTATGTACTCATGGAAGTTGTTAGGCACAATAATTCTATTGTATAATTTAATTGATATGTATTCTATACGGATTCAAACACAATGAAAATTGTTAATGAGTAAATAAATAAATAAATAAATAAATAAGGTAGGTATCAACTGTGGACCCTGTGGTGTACAGCACAGATTTAAGAGATAGAAAGAAGAGTGCATTATTATTAATTGGATATTTGAATACAATAATTAGGTATTATTAAATTAATGTATTATTATAGTTATTCAAATAAAGGAATGAGTTACCAAAAATCGTTCACTGAAAAATTCCTATAACATACAAAAGTCAAAGACACAGTCTTACTTGGAATCTTCTCTCGATTCTTTATTTTACATTCGATCAATTGAATCAATCGAGCCTCCTATTCTATGCAATTGCAACTAAAATTTTCAGATCATTGTTGCATTCATTTCTTACCTAGGTATTAAGAAAAGGACAGGGCGTCTTTACTTGTCACTGAGTAAAAATAAGCGACACGTTTGAACTCGCCGCCTAATTATGCGAGCGGTGCACATATTAGTGCGCTTTTTAGTACTATAACAGATCTATGTATGCCCTGTTCTTTACGAGCTATATTACAGTGAGATGTGATAAAATTTAAATTAGTTTAGCTGTGTAAAAGACAGAATCACCAGTTATGCTTTTCTCTATCTCATCAGCGGAATGCACTTTGTTTAAAATTTCACTTCCGTTATGTCCCTTTCCTTGCATTCCATTCTTAGGCTTAGCAGTTTACCTATACTTACTTATGTATTATATGCTTTATTTTAGACATGATCTAGCAAGGTTCAAGAACTTTGCTTCCTTTTCCATCATACGCACGGCTTATCTGTGGAACAACCTCCCAAACGACGTGTTTCCAAACTCATATGACATGGGTATATTCAATGTTAGAGTGAACAGGCATCTTATGGGTACGCGCGGTCCACCTTCGACCACATCTTCACTTACCATCAGGTGAGATCGTGGTCAATCGCAAACCCATTTTGCATAAAAAAAAACGATAATTAATGAAATAATAATTTAAAAAAATATCCTTTTACTAACTATCGCAACAAATATCCAACTGCAATATCTTTAATCCTGGTACATCCACCGGTTTCCTAGAGGAGGCCGCTATTTGTACGATATTGTGAAATGTGTTTACATTTTATTGATGTAATAGTTTTAGTGTACAATAAGAGTCGCTTACATACTTATGAGGTTCCAGGGTTTAAATTGCGGGACTGGCCAATTTTTTTTTCTGTTAAGAAAAATGATCAATATAAGCCCGAATTCTGAAAGTAAGTGATTTAGAGAGCACGTTAAGCTGTCGGTCCTGTACCTGTGTCAACTATAACTAGGGTGGGTCCACGACAATTGGTCGACAAACATCTGATCGACATGACAATTAGTCGACAAATGTTTAGTCGACATTTATTTTGGTCGAAATTCATAATTCGTCGACAAATCAATTGGACGACAAATCTATCCAAGGTAACGATCTACTATCTACCTTCATGGTTCCTATGGACTGTAATACTGTATTTCGAAGTTCAAAATAGCGATGAACTGTAGCCCTAAAGTACTGAAACGCGACTCACGTTAGTGCGAAGGCAAGGCAAGGCATGCCATTATGGAGATATCCATGGTTAATGTTTTTCTAGCGCTCGGCGGCCGCTGCCGCGGCACGCTCGCTACGCTCGCTTGCCTTCGCGCGCCAAATGGTCACCGTTCTAACCTAACCTAACCCAAACGATGTGGAATACTTTTCGCACTAACGTGCATCGACTAAATATCAATGTCGATGAATTTACTGTCGACCAAATGATTGTCGACCAATTGTCATGTCGACCAATCGTCGTTCGATCAGTTGTCTAGGTTCGACTAGGGTTATGTGAGGGAATATGACGGGCCGTGGCGTGGTTGGTATGCTTGCTTGCTCTTATTTGTGTGAATGAACATGTCTGTTTTTCCTAAGTCTGGATGTAATTATCTATGTATGCATTTACAAAAGGAAAGTAGTATATGTAATATATCAGTTATATGGTTTCCATAGTACAAGCTCTGCTTAGTTTGGGATCAGATGTCCTTGTGTGAATAATGTCCTGGGATATTATTATATTATATTAATGGAGAATGCATCTGTGTGTGCTAATAATATGTCTCAGGTACCAGTTGGCTAGGTTTCTTTGCGACCGTCTGCTATAGCCGAAATTCAACAATGAAAACATTAGCATCTACATCTTTACATAGAATAGAATACTCTTTATAGTACACACAAGCAGGATAAATAGGTAGGACAAAAAATACTACAATCTAGTACAATGGGCGTCCTTATCGCATTAAGCGATTTCTTCCAGACAACCTTTGGATGGATAGGAGCTGCAAGTTTTAAAATGTGGGTGTGTTACAGATGAACTAGTGGATAAAAAATGTGTATAATAATTTAAAGGGCCATACCAAATACATGGCATGTCTACACGTATGATAAACATAAATACATATATAAACGTAACAAAATACATACATTCTATAAAATACAATACAGTGTATAATATATAAAATAACAAAATACATAAATAATATATTAAAAAGGAAGGGTCTTTACAAACGCAGTTAGCGTTCTTTAACACCTTTATTAAACATCGTAACGGTTTAATATATTAATTAACATAGTTCAACGTATCAATAATATTCAAATTCAAAAAATCAAAATTCTTTTATTTTCGCTTCACAAAGAAATACAGGCTCTAATTAAAACAAATACATCTTAATTATGGTTGGGATACTAAGTTAAAACCTAACTTTGTGAGAGACTGGTGCCTGTTGTAGGTTTTGGAGAAACCTGGATTACAGGTCACCAGGCCCACCACGCGGTTAACTTGCTAACATGGCAACACTGAGTCAAAGTATCTATATAAGTAGGTACATGCAGAGTTGTATATTTCTATTGATAAATGAAAATATACTTTTGATTTTATATCTAAAAAATAAATTAATAACCAAAAGTAGTACATATATAATATGCCAGTAATATAGGTATAAAATCAAATCTGTATCAGTCACGTCACAGTGGAATGTAGCCGACCTTTCCGAGTACTCCAATCTAGGGCTTCAACAAAAAATTACTTGACTAACTACGAGCAAAATTTGACCGAATGCCCTTGTTTTAGTTACATTCGACAAAGGAACCAGATTGTGTAGGCTTCATAGGTATTTAACGTTCTTGTACATATATAAAATACGCCTCGGATTAGTGGTAGCGAAAAGTGATTTTGGGAATTCTTCTGTTACAAAAATATATATGTATTAGCTAGGAGATTGGAAGTTGGCGGAGTTATACCTTGCTTCGGAGAGCACGTTAAGCTGTCGGTCCTGTACCTGACCTCATTCCGGTCTTGTCGGTCTTCCGGTCTTCCGGTGTTGTCCCGCGTAGTTAGCTAGTCTCCATTGAGACTAACCGCAGTGGCTTAAACTCGACTAGGACGACAATAGTAATATATTCATGCAGACTTTACAACCTTATATTTCAGAAGTTAATAGTATAATCTTTTTACGTTCATATACTTAAAAAAGGTTCACAAACAACTATAAATCGAACAAAGAAACATGCAGTCTAAATACCTAACCTCCTACTTTAGAAGTCGATTAAAAGGTACCTACTCTCATAGCTAGATGCCCTTACCGGTCCGTAAGCCATCGGCCAGGGGGTCTACCGGCTAAGTCGACGAACATAGATTACTTAAATGGCGTTCAAATAAATAAAGGTTAAAAATGACTTAATCAATCTTTAAATCGGCTTCCATGAGCACATGTGACGTCATAAATGGTCCGGAATCGATTGTCAACGTTGAAGCCGATTTAACGAATGATTAAGTCATTTTTAACCTTTATTTATTTGAACGCCATTTAAGAAATCTATGTTCGGCGACTTAGCTGGTAGAGCCCCAGGCTAAGCAACTAGGCTCGCAGTCAGTCCATAGATGGGTGACAATCAAAGTGGATTAATTTCTGTGCTTCGTTGCGTACGTTAAGCCATGTCAGAGGTCTACTAGGCGGTTTGAACAACTCTGGTAACCAATGCCCATACGGTAAGAAAGTACCTTATTTTAAATACAAAATTTTGGGCAACCCTAGCCTTAAGGGCGCGCCTAATGTTACCTACTAAACCCGATATCTAAGTATATTAATTATTGGCTATTAACATGTGAACACGTGTCCTGAATTGGTTAGTGTTGTTGCGCAATCTAAGCAGAATGTAATTAAGTGCGGCTGCATATAAATATGTTATGAAAAACATTATTTAACACTTTTTTCTAGTTATACATACTTCTTAATAGAGTATAGGTTGCCTCTTATCATAGACACTTTTTTTTTTCTTAAGGCACGGGGAATGCTTACACTGGCCACCCGCAAAAAGTGTCTGCGGGTGGGTATGTCGAACTCGCACCGACTGAACATAACCTGCCGTGGATTTCTTCTGGCGCCTGATGGGGGAGCCTCGAGAACGCGGGTATGCTGCCCCGGTGCCCTTCTTTTGCGCCGTGCCCAGATGGTTGAGACACGCACCCTGGTAGAGCTCTGAGTTGCCCACCCCAATTGCAGACTCCTTCCAGTCCGGCACAGCGACTGTGCCAAAAACAGCCTTATCATATACACTTAGTGTCTATGATAAGGCTGTTTCTTCTGTTTCTGTGAGTGTCTCCGTGCTTCGGTGGGCACGTTAAGCTGTTAGTCCCGGTTGTAGTCATTAGGCAACAGTCGTTAAGCCATACAACAAGGCCTACTGAGCGGCTTGACCAACTCTGACACCAGGTAACCACAGCCCATACGATAAGTAAGTACATACTGTAAATACGTTAAATAATACATAAATAGGTAAGTACATACTACATACTATTTCTAAATATACACGTGCTATATACATAAATACATTTATAGTTTTAATACTAACTAGTGTGTCTAGCGGCTTCCTGTGAAAGTATACATTGAATGTAATTTTCCAAGCGGCCTCGCACTTATGTTTGCTTGAGGCTACATAATACCCAAGTGACTTTATGCAAGGCAGCTAGACTGTATGAAAAGTAAACGTTAACTTAGTATCCTATATGTGTTGTTCTTAACTTCATAATTCCTGTGTGGTGACGGCGCCGAATACCAAAATATCATCACCCTATGCATCTGCGCGGGACATATGTCTGCGCAAACACAGGGGCACTTTCTATTCCATCACTCCCATGATGTGATGGGACGACTAGCGACACGACCGGAAAGAGATACTGGAGCGACGGCTTTACGTGCTCTCCGGGGCACGAGGTTGTAATACCGCCATCTCCCAGACTTAGGGCTGTTACTGAGAAATTATGTTAACAAGAACCTCCCGAAATCATTGTTTGGCCCAACCCGGGATTTGAACCCAGGACCTCATTATCTGCGGTTGAACATGCTGCCGCTAGACCAATAAGAAGTAGCACTTTAATACATAGCGAAACGTGTTTATGCCCTCCGTTAATTACATAACAATCTTGGTTCCCTTTGAGAGTAGACCTTCATCCCAATAGCTTACATAACTTTCAAACGAATCAATTAATTTTCTAAACTAAAGGTGTAACTGCGTACGTAACCTTCAGACCACCTACACAAAGTCTTTTATGTAATTTTCAATAACTCACTGAAGTATAGAAGCGTTCACTTATAAAATACTACCCTACGAGGTATATAAGGTGTAATACTTTGGTATGTAAGGTGTAATACTGTAGTTTTAAGTATAGCTTCAATATTGTTTATTTTATGCACAATTATTTTATTATTAATAATAATTGTCCTAAACTAAAATACTGCCACTTGTCCGAGATGGAGGCCTGGAGACTTTTATGTAATTTTCAATAACTCACTGAAGTATAGAAGCGTTCACTTATAAAATACTACCCTACGATGTATATAAGGTGTAATACTTTGGTATGTAAGGTGTAATACTGTAGTTTTAAGTATTGCTTCAATATTGTTTATTTTATGCACAATTATTTTATTATTAATAATAATTGTCCTAAACTAAAATACTGCCACTTGTTCGAGATGGAGGCCTGGAGACTTTTATGTAATTTTCAATAACTCACTGAAGTATAGCAGCGTTCACTTATAAAATACTACCCTACGATGTATATAAGGTGTAATACTTTGGATACTGTAATTTTAAGTATTGCTTCAATATAGTTCATTTTATGCACAATTATTTTATTATTAATAATAATTGTCCTAAACTAAAATACTGCCACCTGTCTGAGATGGAGGCCTGGAGACTCGTTGCACACGGTTTTACCTAGTACTGGCTCCAGTCACCACAACATAGTATTAAGTAACTGAATCATCTAATTGTACTTTAAATGTAAGTAAATGTCCGTGGAGAAAAGTATTATTATAGTAGTATAAGTTGTATTTTATTGTAATATAAATAGTGGACGTACATACAATTAATTTTTCTCATTGTTTCGAGACTTTGAGTCAATATTTGCCTAGGTCAGTCCTGTTAATCTTACTTCATAATCTAAACACTACAAGAAATACCAACAATTAAAAACATTTGCTTATCTTGTTAAATTAAACTGTTAACACTTGGTTTAAATTGTCCATGAAACTAAACAACTTGTAGGTTCAGTTGCCATAATAAGAATAATCTCATATTGCATACTACCCGTCTCCACAAAATAAGTAACTCTTTTATGGGGCAATGTATAAGATTCTATAACAAACGTCCCAATGATATTAGAGAATTATCTACGAATAAGTTTAAAAGAATTATTATTAATGCTAAATTGTGTAGCAGGGCATATTACAAAATTTCTGATTATTTAAGTGATAAAAGTGCTTGGGATTGAGTTGTTCTGAGTCAACACACATGATTGTAATTAATCTTAAGTATATTTTATGTTCAAAAAGAATTCCTCCTGAGTTTTCTGGCAGTGTTTCTCAGTAGCTGCCACGTCATGCACTGCACGGTAGGGTAAAAAAATATGACGATTCCACATAAATGTAAAATTATTACGGAATAAATGGTTTTGACTTTGACTAAGAAAATAACGATGAGCTGATGTATTTAATATTATTATTCGTTTATACATTAGCAGGTCTACGAGCTTATACGTGTATACTAGTAGTACACTTGTGGTGCAGCGGTAATGACAGTTATCCGCGCTGGACAATTATTCTGACGATAAATGTTTGTAAAGTACCCCGCGATACAGGAGTTAAACTCACTACAGCGTTTATGTGTATTTTCAGTTGTAAAATGTCTTTCAAGCCTGTTTTTAAACTGTTGGAGGACTTATCACTGTTTCTGGGAAAGCGTTCCACAATTTCATTACGCGAATGAAATAGTGGAATGAGAAAAGAATGTCCTCTTAGATTTTTATTATAGTTCATCACGTACAAATCCTTTGTTTCTCACGTTAGTGGTCATTGAGGGTCTTAAATGTTAATAGACGTTTAAGGTCTTCAATGACAACTAATATCCTCTTTTCTGTCTCTATTCCAGTGTTGTCAGGATAAGTTCTTCGTAGGATTTCTCTTTTATTTTTGTTGCTCTCCTCTGAACTTTCTCTAACGTATCTATGTCTTCTTCTGTTGCAGCAATAGAAGGTATTTTTTATTAATGTTGATGAATATTTCCTTGATAATGTTATAAGATGACTTTCTGATCATCAGACATGCACCTCCCAATTTTAAAAAGTCGATAAATAAGTAGGTGTGTCCTTTTAAAATTACTTAGAACTCGATTTTACAAACAGATAAAGGTTGAGAGTTTTAGCTTTCATCATCATCATCATTATAAGGCGAAAGACGTCCACTCTGGGCAACAATCTCCACAATAGCCGGTCGTGGGCTGTCTTTAAGACCGCAAATTTCTTTAATGAAGAATATAGTTTGAACTTCGTCCATTGCTATCCACGTATGCGACATGTTAACCTATTAGTTCTCTAGGTTATCATGACACGCAGCTGTTGTCTTATGGAGCAGTAGGTAAAATGGCATAACAATATTTACAAGATTGTTTGTATTGGAAACAAATGATCCCACGATTTAGAGGATATTATTCTACTTGTTTGTAGGTAATACAATAGACCATTACTTAGTATTTAGTTTACTATATATTTATTCTGTGTTATTGCGTAAATACGTGGCACTTGGTCATAGTAAACACAGATAGATAAGAAGAGAAACTGACTGAATAAACTAGAAAGAAAAATAATACGCATCATAGGAATGTCCCATAATAACTACGGTAAGTGCCATAACCAATAAAATATATAATTTTTTTAGTATTTGTCGATGGTGCTATATTGTAACAGCTTTGGAGCTTTATAAAGTTTGTTACAAGAGTACTAGAGTGGTAGTGGACTAGATAGAGCTTGTGCTGTCCGTAATATCTGAATTATGTTACATAGAGCAGCGTATTAAGATACGTTACCGCTTGTCTTAGGCACATACTCGTTTGTTACTAGAATTTCACTCCCACTTTCTCTTTGTTTAGTCCATATCTGTTATCCTTAGCTTGCTGTGAATTCTTCCCTCTAACTTTCCTTTCATGATATCTTTTAAATAATACCTGAGTTTGTTATACAATACTTTAATTTCAATTAAGCTGTAATAGAGATAAAAAAAAATAACGACTAAGCCTAAACTCAGCACTCATGTACAAATGCTGCTGTAGCATACAGATTTTTACCCATATATGGAAATAAAATACAGTTATGAAATATGAAAAAGTGCTAAAGTTAACACGGCTTGTACCCGTTATTGCTGGAATTAACATTTATTTACACAGTACAAATAATGTTCAGTTATACTTTAATTGAAATTCATTGAAGCATATATAAAGCATTTTTTCTCTATTTCCTATATTAAGCTCTCTGTCTGATTAGTATTCTGGAATCAAAATCATTAATGTATTATGCTCGCCTATGTACATGCTTTCTATAAGTATTTAAGTTACATGCAACAAAGTAATACGCGCAATAAATAATAAAAATACAGTATACTTGATAAGACATTTACTTTAGATGAGTACCTATTTAAGAGTGGTCTAGTTTTCGTACTGTATGATAACCAATTATACTGTGACTTGGTTGCGTCATCATAACGAATAGTATCACTTCAAAAACATGGTATTGATACAAGTGCGACTATGACATTGTTGTACATCGTGCCTATAATATGTGGTTCAAGTCCAATAACAGGGATTCTTGTCTTTATTGCTAAAGGTGTGTAGTAATACAATACAGTGATATTGTACAATAATGGATAGTTGTTTACGACTTCTAGACACGCCAGTCGATGAAGTCGAAAATGAGTACTTCATTTTCTTTGACTATACCTCATTTTCGGTGGGAAAATGTTATCGGGATTAGTTTAACAAGAAAACCTCCGCAGCTATCCTGGGGCTCTACCGGCTAAGTCGCCGAACATCGATTTCTTAAATGGTGTTCTAATAAATAAAGGTTAAAAATGACTTAATCAATCTAAATCGGCTTCCATGAGCACATGTGACGTCATAAATGGTCCGGAATCGATTGTCAACATTGAACCCGATTTAACCATTGATTAAGTCATTTTGAACCTTTTATTTGAACGCCATTTAAGAAATCGATGTTCGGCGACTTAGCCGGTAGAGCCCCTGGGCGGTGTTACCCTCTCGTGAAGCCGACGTCCAAAGTTTGATTTCGCCAGTTTGCGTCGGATGGTCGCCGTGGCTAGGGCCACGATTTAGAGGATATCATACTACTTGTTTGTAGATAATACAATAGACCTACTAAGTATTTAGTCTACTATATATTTATTCTGTATTATTGCGTAAATACGTGGCACTTGGTCATAGTAAAGAGACATATATAAGAAGAGAAACTGACCGAATAAACTAGAAAAAATAATACATGTCATAGGAATGTCCCATAATAACTACGGAAAGTGCCATAACAAATAAAATAGGTGTCAACTATTATCTGGATTAAGAACAGCGTAACGTATTATGGTTGTGGGAAGTCATGTATAGAGTGTGCTTTTAAGCACTTGCGTGGGCGTAAGCACTTGTACACTAGAATATGTCCTGCGTAGTATAAGTAGCCCTAATTCGGAAAATATGGCCGCCGTAGTATGTACAAATGACTTATAAAGTAAAACTGACGTACATAATGATAAAAAAAACTAAAGTTTATACATACGTGAAAAAAATAACGGCAGTATTTGTTTTTAATTATACGTGCTTACATTTACGACAATTATACACTACTCAATTTGTATGCAAAATGACTTTGAAAGTTTCTATATACCTACCAATGTTCTGTTAGTTAAATTCAATATTTGTAATAAACCTTTCTATAGTTTTATAGTTAACTAATGACTGATTAACGCTTACGTACGGTATCACAATCTATCAATCCCCAACTCATCCCGTGGGAGGCGTAGAAGTGGATCCGAGGGAATATCTGCGAGAGGACGGTCATCAGCTTCTTTTTTTTTTATTGCTTTAGGAAGCAGACGAGTTAGCGGCTCACCTGATGGTAAGTGGTAACCGCTGCTCATGGACATTAGCAGTGCCAGGGGGCACAGCAAACCGCTGCCTACCGTGATATTAGTACTCTTTTTAAATCTCGTTTGAAGAAGGACATGTCGTAGCGCTGGGGAAGCTTCCTACTGTCTACCATGACTATCATACTGCGATCGCCAACCCGTTTGCCAAGCATGGCGATTATGGCATATCCGCCACTGATGACTCTTGAGTGAGGCTTGTCCAGCAGTGGACTTCTTTCAGCTGTAATGATGATTATGATAATGATCACAATCCCGTTATACACCTTATAGAGCAAAATTTAAAATATTCATTAAATCTTTTTCAAGGCGTTTTTCGTAATGTGTGCTCAATACTCAAAAATGAGAAATCATATTCAATCGTCCGGCGGGTCTCATACCAGCACCATCAGTCAGCCTCTGATCTGCCGCTTTTTGTCGTTCGTAGCCGAACGGCAGAGCGTCTTTATGATTTCCCCTTTTTAGTAGAAGTTTACGCTTTGTATTGCGAATAATTCTACAAAACTAAAATTTAATATGTGTTCAATACCTCTCAAAACGTTTTCCAATACTCATTGGCAGCCATTGTACGCTCCATCGCATTGGTGGACCGATCTGATTGTCAAATGCACACGAAATGCACGAACCGTTCGCGTGTGAAAGGCGTTCTTATTGCTTGTTTGCATTCCTCTCGCCGATGCATGTGTTGCCATTTGTTGTAAAAATATTCCTTTAACGTAAGAAAGCAGCAGTCAAATTGTGCACTTATTCGGATGGATGAATATCAACTATATTAAAATTCACAAAGCAGACTGGTGTAAAATTTGACCATAGTTCCTAAATCTGTTTGAATTAATAATAATAATAATATCCTGGGAGATTTTTTACACACGGCTATCTGATCCCAAACTAAGCAGAGCTTATAGTACTATGGAAACCAGATAACTGATATACTACAAAATATACTACTTTTCTTTTGTAAATACATACTTATATAGATAATGAACTTAGTGTTTAATTGATACAAATATTTCGTATTACTTTCGTTTTTCTTATGCTTTCTGTACGTAATAGTTTCTTCCCTTTCACGCCGCAGATCGTGGGTTCGATTCCCACCCAGGACAGATATTTGTCTGTCTGTTTGACCTGAGTCAAGCGTTTAGCTTGCCACAATTTTTCACACTAGTTGAATGTAGTTACCTACTCATCCATTAAATTAGACTGAAGGAAACTAACTAGCTCGTAATAGCAACCTTTCAAATGGTGCCAAGGCAACATAACTGTGACGTCATCAAATATGAAATAATGACGTCAAAATAATTTATTTATTCAACTTTAATTTATAATATGAAATCAACTAATAACTGCATTTGAAAAAATGTTTAATTATCTTCTTGGAACGAAGTTCCATATTAAGTTGCGGTAGGAGCTGATTGGTAGAAACTGTCACGTAAGGAAATTGCATTATGCTTAGTCCTTGCGACTTCAGTTCTGGTATGGGTTAAAGTAGCTGCTTTTATGTTCCTCACCTGGACCGTTGTCCAGGAGAGGAACATAACATAACAGCCACTGCTCTTCTTTACTTTTAGTAGGTATCTGTTTCTAGTTTTAGTCCGCAAATGTGTCTAACTTATTTCGTCGTATTTTCTTGGTAGCCTATATATGGTGACAGTTATTGGGAATCTTATCGTGAGGACACGAGCCCACATTTGCGGTTGCTACATAACCAGCTTATTACCTCTAGAACAGTATATAGAAATTAATAGAAAAAAGGTGGAAATTTCATCCCTACCTCCTGGATGAATGATCATCTACCACCGTACGTTTCAAAGAAACTTTTTGCCGCGCACTTCTACTCTGTGTGAATCAATTAGCTGCGGAGGTATTTCCGATCCGGTATGACATGGCAACCTTCAAGAAGCGAGCCTATTCTTTTCTTAAAGGCCGGTAACGCACTTGCGGCTACTCTGGTGTTGCGAGTGTCCATGGGCGGCGGTGATCACTTACCATCAGGTAAACTACTCGCTCGTTTGCCTAGCTATTATATATATATATATATATATATATATATATATATATATGCTGTGTGGTGACGGCGACAAATATCGGAATCAGAATATCATCACCCCATCTCATCCCGTGGGGGGCGTAGAAGTCGACCCGAGGGAATATCTACCAGAGGATGGGCAGCAGCTTCCTTCTGATTACTATGACCATCTTACTGCGATCGCCAACCCGTCTGCCAAGCGTGGCGATTATGGCATATCCCCCCAAGACGATTCTTGTGGGAGGCTTGTCCAGCAGTGGACTTATTTAGCTGTAATGATGATGATGATGATATATATATATATATATATATATATATATATATATATATATATATATATACTAACAGTGCCCACGGACTTCGTTCCGCGTTATAAATATTTTTGTCCCTGCCCGTTTGTCCCGCGTACTTCGGGTTAAAAGTACAGGATAAATAAAATTATGATGATGAATTTAAATTATGCCTATGGCACTCCACAATAACGTAGCTTTCTATTGGAGAAATAGTTTTGAAAATCGGTTCACTAGATCCTGAGATTACCCCTTACAACGTCATAAACTCATAAACGTTACCTCTTTATAATATTAGTATAGTTATATATACAAGATGGACCAATGCCCTTGTGCGAGTTGCTAGAAACCGCTGGATGCGAATACCGCAAGACCGGCAATTGTGGAGATCATTGGGGGAGGCCTATGTCCAGCTGTCGACGTCTTTCGGCTGATATGATGGTGATATATATGTATATATAGATTGGTATTTCCAACTAATCAACGTTTGCCTATCTCATTACCTACAGTTGTTAATACGTCAATTATCAATTAAGACTTTCTCACACCTGCGCGGTAACGTGGTGGTTAGCCGCAAAATTTCGCCAATTCCGTTGGAAATTGGAAGCCTTTAATTTGATTTTCCTTATAATTGTGTACTTGCGTCAAGATGTTTAAACCTTTCCTTGCCGACTTCGATAAGAAAGAGGTTATCAATTAGACGGTGTTCCTTTTTATTTTTATTTGTAACCTCCGCTCCGTGGATTTACCTGCGTTAAACTTTATTATATTATAGCCTATGTGTTCGTCGAATATATTGGCTGTATTTCTACAAAGTTTCGTCAAAATCCGTTCGGTAGTTTTTGCGTGAAGAAGTAACAAACATGCATACTCACACACAAACTTTCGCCTTTATAATATTAGTGTGATTTTTGCAATGTATGTTGTTGCTTTTGGTGTCAGCTATTTAGTTCTGCAAGTTGGTGTTTCACAAGTATCCCTGTGTATGGATAATGTAGTGGTAATTAAGTATATTCAAAATAGGTTCATAAACAACTGAGAAATCGGGTAACAATTTTTATTTTTAAAAATCTTTATAAGTATGTATGTATTTACAAAATAAAAGTAGTAGGTATATGTAGTACATCAGTTATCTGGTTCCCATAGTACTAGCTCTACTTAGTTTGGGATCAGATGACCGTGGGTAAATAATGTCCCAGGATATTATATATGCAGTCGACTCGATTGCCTTCCTTTGAAGTCAGTTAAATACTTTTACAACATAGTTACAATTATTTCTCAGTGTTATCGCAAAGTAAATAAAATTAAAATATGATAAACATTGATAAGGTGTACAAGTGCACTTAAAGTACCTAGGTCGGCTGCATTAAAAGGTTAAACTATTTATATAAGACTCTTTTATCTCACGGAGAAACATTTTGGGGTGTAGTAAAAACAAAACTGTAGATATTTTTAATTGTAGATTTTTTAAAGATGCATTTTAATCGAAAGGTATCGGTAAATATAAAATACAGATTAATCGCATAGAGGCTACTAGTTACCAGACCCTATAAGCATATTACTCACTGGTAGGGTAACTGGTACTGTGCTGGCAAATGTGTCTTCTACACCACTAAACTATTTTCGATACCAGGTCTAACCATTTTGGTTACTAATTTCTTATGGGTTTCGAGGACGTAAAGACTGACGACGGCGCCAACCCTCAAAGAAATGTAAAAATAGCAAGAGAAGTAGTATTACCTACTCTTTTGACGATGCTAAATGATGATGTCTGAAAAATTTATTTATTGATTGATTACATTTATTAAAAATAGTAAAATAAATAATCTACCTAATGTTTACATTACTATATAATTAAAAACGTAGCCTATTATTAATAATAAACAATTCACATTATCATAATAAAAAAAAATATATACAATTAAATATATCTACTAGATAAAATTTAAATAAGGAAAACACTTTCGTTCTGAATTTAAATTGTAACAAATGACATTCCTGTGTTTAGAGTGTCACTGTTCATAACAGTAATTTTGACGTCCATTCAAGTACGTTCGGAATTTAATTTCGGATAATGTAGGTAAATCAGTAAATTGACTTGTTACGTAAGTGTATTGTATCAAGCGGACTGCGACCTTAGATAGCGTGTTCCCGATACAAGTTACCTTACAACCTTGTTGCTTTTTGAATACGCGTTGCGTAATTGGGGTGTAGTAGGTACGTACATGGAGATAATTGCATATAATTGGGTTATTTTTTATCCATACTTACATCTCACCCATAACCATACACATTTAGCTTGACCCATCTGTTATAAGAGTACTTTATAAGGGACAGCAGCAGAGTAGCTAAAGCAGATCTTCGTAAAATCTGGGTTATGTTACATAATTCTTTTTTTTACGTATGACTGACAGTTTTATCCATAGCCTGATAAAAATCCCTGGCATAAGCCAATATAACATATCCACAAGGATATGTTATGTTGGTATCAACAGTGACAGGGAATATTTTTAAATAAAATTTAAAGAAATTAATAATAATAAAGTTCGATATTTTATTAGTCAATACAAAATGTATCATAATTTTAAATACACATGTTCATTCTTTTATACCAAGTTCAAAAGATATCAATACGGCGGTATGTTTAATTTTTTTTTTATTTTTTTTTTATTTAATAGATTTTGTACACACAGAAATAACAAAAGTAAAATAAATGAAGAAGAGACAGTAGTACATGGGTACATGGTTTTATGTTTTGTTATACGATTTCTCCTTTGTAAACTGATTTTAAGAATTCTTTTTTAATGAGCAATACGTTCTTTGAAATCAATATTTCGTTTGATGGTGACATCTCATCTCTCAGGATGACGTCAAAATGACATTAGCTTGGCATAATTTGAAAGATCGTTGCTCTCCGCTGCCAGGATAAACTAGCTTTTCGTTTTTGGCTATGGTTTTATCTATACACCGTAAAATTTTACATGATTAAAATGCAATCCAAGTAGGAAGTACGTCCAAATTTGAAATAAGAACCGGCCATAAGTAATTATCATTTTTAATCCATCTAGTATTGTTATCAGCCAACCATCTCTTGAGTGAATGAATGAATGAAGTCGAGCTTGTGATAACGAAGCGTAGTGATTGGCGGCATCAAGACAACCACCAATCAGAGCGCTACTTTCTCATTGGGAGGTTGGAAGAACTCGTTCCGTTTAGTGTTTTGCTTAATAGTAACAACTAGCTTTGCCCCGCAATTTTACCCGCATTAAACTTTATAAATTATAGCATATGTGTTAATCCAGGGTGTCAGCTAACTCCATACCAAATTTTATTATAATCGGTCCAGCCGTTTGGACTTGAAGAAGTAACAAACATAGACACTCACACAGTCACACACTCACAAACTTTCGTATTTATAATATTAGTAGGATTGTATAATTTCCAGAATTTCCTCACTTAAGTATCTTGTATTATTCATTGTTCTTTTTGACATTTATATTGGTTCTATTTATACATATCGCACCTTTACAATTGTAGTGACCTAATTAGAAAATTAGATTTTTTGGGAATCGTTACATAAAGATTTGAACAGTTACATTTTTTGTAATTAATGGTGATTATTTAAATGAAATTTCATAAAACTCATATATATTTTTAAGTATATTCATAGATTGTTAACTTATTTATCTATGTGTTATGAAAATAAAATAGAAAATGTCAATCAAGTATTTTTTATAATTATTTTCAAAAAAGGTGTCGAAAATAGGTCTTTGTAATATTAAAGACACAATTTTTAAAAAGACTTTTTTGTACATATGTCTCTTTATTTCTGAACATTTAGTAAAAATCGTGTATTTATCCCTAGTAAGTCCGTCTATTTTCCAATTTTAGATTATTTTTGGGGTTTTGTATTAATAAAACATTATAAAAGATAGTAAAAAAGGTTTATTAAAAGAAAACTTTAGGTAATATAGATTATCATAATCTTAGATGTATTTAAACAATATTCTACATCACAGGTTGGAAAGGAAACTAAAACAAACTTAAAAAAAATTATAATCGCTTAACTATTCTTCGAGCTTTTTTATTTTCTTACAAATAAATCACGTTGCGTTTTGGCACTTAAGTATTAATTAAAGTATTACACCTACGTAATCTATCTAGTATAAAATCAACAGCCTTATTAACATTTATAATTATAAACTGTATACAATAGTTAAATTGGTACAAGTTAGGTACGCAAGATGGTAATAGTAAGTTTAAAACATCCTGATAAAAATAGTAAATACTAACTAAAAAATAAACTTTGAATAACATAAATAATTAAAGAAACTAATTATAAAAATCGGCGTAATAACTAGGAATTAAGTTTTTATTAATGAGATCACGTAAATCAGTTTTCTTACGTTCACTTAATTCTAGTCTTTGTGAATATGCTTTGGTAACTGTTATATCATCTAGTCTATCCATTTTCTTGCGTTTGTTTCTCATATTAATCATAGTAAATTCGTTATGAGTGTATGAAGTTTTAAAGTAAAATACGAATGGTTCCGCTTTACAAAACTTTAGAACTCTAATATTGTTCCATGAGACATTGTGTTTGTACTCATCTTCATTAAAATTATACCCCTATTTATCTTGTAAAATTTTTAAATATATAAAAAAATCGTATGTCAACTCTTTTATATTAAAAGGTTTGCCATTCTTGCGAGAGCTTTTAATTAATGTGACATATTGGTAAGGTGCATATATTGGTCCAGACATCTTATTTTTTTTTATCTCTTTTTCAATAAGACTATGGACATTGTCCCCTTCATTCTGTGTATGGCCCTTTTCCAAATATTTGTGAGTAATAGTGTGAATATTTTCGAATATAGATACGGCATAAGAGTATAATGTAGTTATATACTTATTCTTATTCTGGCCACAACAATTATCAAAATAAAAAGTAATGTGAAGAATTTTGTTAGTATTCTGCTCATTTAAACGTTGTAAATAATCTAAAATACATGACCCAATTTCGTTGGCACCTCTTCTACCCTGAACCTCATCCCAGAAATAACTGTAAACATTATCATATGCCCCTATCTCATCCCCTTTTTTTTCATCGCTCTTTTTACGCTTGTTTATTTCTTCAGATTTCTTCATCAGTTCTACAATGGTAAAATTCAGGCAATTAAGTTTCGATTTATAAAAAAAAGCCGATGTTTCTCCTGTGGGACACTGCATAACAGCCTGCAAATCATAAACCGCGCAAATATTTGTCTCGTCAATATTTTGACGATCTAAACGTTTTTCTTGACGACACAAATCTTTTTCTTTTAGATGGTCATCATACTTTTCTTTAATTTCAATTTTTCGAGTGGGGTTTGCTAATTCATAATCTAAGCACAGGTCACACCTATCTTTTTTAGGCTGAAAGAATCCTATATTAAATTCTTTGTTAAAGATATTGTAGTACAACCAGTAGTCACATGAAAGCTTTTCTTCTTCTTTCTGTGATTTATCAAAATCCTTCCATAGATCCATAATTGTCTTCTCACCACTAATATACTCCCTACTAGTCGAAGCTCTCAAATAGTGAGACTCTATCCTTGGAATGGAATTTATATGTCCCTTAATACTTTCAATGAGATTTACATCTATAGGTTTCCTTGATACGTGCTTACCCCTATTATCTTTACTGACGATATTTTGAGGATCTGTTTTCTTTTTTACAGTTCTAATTTGGCGGTCACAAATGCCTAGCGTGTTAATAAAAAAAGTCTTACAAACACGAATTCTAATACTATCAACTGTAAAATAAAATGCATTATTGGGTAATCTAGGTTTGGCGGCATTGGTGTACTTATATTTAGGAGACACTTCCATCATACAAGATCTGATATAACATCTTTGCAAATCAATGTTACCTATAGCCCAATATTTTTCAAATAATGTATGTCTATTCGTTTCATTTATATTGTCAGAACATTTAAGTCTGCACTTACATGCATCTTTAACGCAACGGGCAGGTACTTCTTTTTTAGTCATACATGAAACATAAGCTTTACCAGAATTCCTCATACTTTTTGCTATATTTTGTTTCCATTTAGATGGATCTCGCGTACGTTTCCTAGACATCCGAGTAGATTGCGGAGGGGTATCAACATAACTAGTATTGTTATTATTATTTGAAGAAAGCGATGAAATGGATGCTGATAAGAGGGTATTCTTTGAAAGATTTGACCGAGATCTGTATACTGTATAAGTTGGGTCATCATCACTTAAATCTACATCACTTTCGCCGGAGTTTATAGGTGACTGATAGTAATTATTTACGGTTCTTAAGTGAGAATTACCGCTAGAGGATGAAGATGACGATGATGTAGATGATGATCTGCTCGAGGAAGCTGAACTAGAAGAACTGTTGCCACTGGAATCTTCTCTTGGTACAATCGCTTGCTTAGAAGTTCCTGGTTCTTGAATTATTGTATCAGCGTTATTCATAATTTGTACCTGAATATAAGGAGTTTCAAAATAAAAAAAGTTAAATTTTGTAATATACTGATACAATTAAACTTATAAATACCTCTAACTTCCTTGTATCGAATAAAAGCTTCGGCCCATAATTTGGGATGAATACATCAGGCGAATTCTCTATTACTGAAGAATTTGGCGAGAAGTTACTCTGTTTTTCACCCGAATCCTCAATAATTACATTATGATCCCTGGAAGATGCAAATGTGTCATAGGAATCGTTTTCAATTGAAGAATTACTTGGTAATACGTTTTCTTGTTCAGTCTTATTGTCATTTTTTGCATAGATATTTATTTTCTCTAATATGTAATCAGCTCGTCTCTTCATTTTGCTATCTATTATTACGACTATTAAGGCTAGAAATCTGAAATGTAATGTAAAATGTTTTTAGATAGGTATAGACTAGCAATCAATCAATCAGCCTACCGCAGTCCACTGCTCAACGTTAGCGTCTTCCCATTCCGTATAGACAAGAATATTTATTTTATAAGTACCTATTTGCAAGAATGTTACATTACATCGTAATGCCCAATGACTCGTCTTTAGAGTTTTTGAGTCATAAAAGAAAAAACTGAGAATTGTTTAAGACTTATGCAGACCGATGTCTAAAATCGTCAGTAAATAATAGCCGTATTTATTATAAGAAAGACGCAATAATTAATAAATTCATCAGATATTCAATCAACCCTCTTTGATTGAATATCTAAAATAATTGAAGACCCATTTCTAATTTGGTCTCTGTAGTTTTGAAACTAATGGTTATCGTTGAATTTATTAATTATTGCGTCTTTCTTATAATAAATACGGCTATTATTTACTGACGATTTTAGACATCGGTCTGCATAAGTCTTAAACAATTCTCAGTTTTTTCTTTTCTCAATGATAAAAAAGTCACAACTTACTCAAGAAAGTTAAATATAATATAGACTTAATTATTAATAAGGTCTTTATTTAATTAAATAATATTTCTTGTACTTACCTTTATGTCTAATCCTGTACCGACCTGTTTCGGATTAGGTCACTAAAAGACTAAACAACTAACGACCTGCTGATGACACTCGCGGCACGTTACTGCTTGCGTCTCTCTCAGACCGAAGAAACGCGGTAAATGGAGGGGAGTGAAAGAGACCGATGTATAAAATCGGCCTGTGTTTTAATTTAAATCGATAAACATTGTAGTTTTAAGTCCTTTTTTGATATAAAGTCTAAATCATGATTTTTTTAATTAGGTCCCTTTAATTCTAAAGGTGCGATATATATGTAAGCCTGCCTCGTTGGTCTAGCGGTAGCGTGGTCAACCGCAGATAATGAGGTTCTGGGTTCAAATCCCGGGTCGGGCCAAAAAGTGATTTTGGGATTTTTCCGTTAAAAGAAATTTCTCAGTATCAGCCCGAAGTCTGGAAGTTAGCGGTATTACACCCCCGTGCCTCGGAGAGCACGTAAAGCCGTCGGTCCTGTACCTGAACTCTATCCGGTCGTGTCGCTAGGCGTCCCATCGGATCATAAGAGTGATGGAATAGAAAGTGCCCCTGTGTTTGCGCACACACTTGTGCACTATAATATGTCCTGCGCAATTGGCTAGTCTCAATTAAGACTGGCCGCCGTGGCCGAAATTCGGTCGGGAGGACATCATATATGTACTTAAGTATAAAATTTAAAATTATATTGAAAAAATAATGTATATAATGTCCTCTTAGCCGAATTACGGCCACGGCGGACAGTCTCAATGGAGAATAGCCATCTGCGCGGGAATTTTTATATTGTGTGTGCGCTTTCTTATTACTATCATAATTATTCATGATCCCATGGAACGACTATCGACACGACCGGAAAGAGGTCAGGTACAGGACCGACGGCTTTACGTACTGCGTATAATACCGCCAACTTCCAGACTTCGGACTGATACTGAGAAATTTTTCTTTATAATGGGATCCGGACCCGGTTCGGGATTTGAAACAGCAAGTCTAAATGTGTGAAATCATTCTAATATTATAAAGGCGAAAGATTGTGAGTGTCAATGTTTGTTACTTCTTCACGTCTAAACGGCTGAAGTGATTTTAATAAAATTTGGTATGGAGTTAGGTTACACCCTGGATTAACACGCAGGCTATAATTTATTTAGTTTAACGCGGGTAAAACCGCGGGGCACACCTATTAATATTCTAAGGAGAAAGGATTAGATTTTTGGTATGTTTGCAGTGTCTTTATAATGGATACATTCAAGTTAGTAATTCACTTGTAGAAAGCTACATTATCAACGAGCTATATGAGCTATATTTTATTAAAAAATACTACATAAGTTACCATAATGCAACCAAAGGTACAGACGCCAGCACTTTCTTTTATAGAATTCAACTTTATCACCAAAGAATAAGGTTCACTTTCAATTGAGGAAATTTGACAGTTTGGGGTAGCTTGATGTGCTGGCGTCTGTACCAAAAATGTGCCTATAAGAGTCTTATTATTTGATAAAATGCTAATTTGTCTTCTACCCGTGCCTAGCTGCGGTGTGTCACGCGTCTGTGAGGTAGGTAATAATATTCAGTGTTATAATTAATGCCACTGTGTCACCGAGTTCATTATCAGTCTATAGTCATGGTAATTATGACTAAAATGGTTATTGATAGCCAAATAATTGATATGGAAATTTAAAGTTAGATACTTAGTTTTAATTGTGTAAGCGTTACGTCTAAAACGAGTTAAAAGAATTGTATTGACAATTCTTTTAATTCCCAGAGGTGTAGGCAGAGACAACGGATTTCCATCTGTCACGATCTTTGCACACCTCTTTTGCCTCGTTTACTGTCATTATATTCTTCATACATGCTCGCCGGTTTAGGATACTTCTGACCTGGCTTTTCTTAAGAACGTCTCTGATTTTTTTCGGAGAATGTTCTACGAGGTCTTCCACTAGTGTCCGATATATCTGGGTTAAACAAGTTCTTGGATAATTTGCTATTTAACCTAAAATGTTTTAATTGTAAATCGTGTACGGCACTTGATTTCTTATGACTTGATTTTTCTTGATTCACTTTATACTAATATTTATATTTATACTATTATTTTATGAATAAATGAAAAGCGTAATTTTATTATTATATTTCGTAAGTTTATTATAAATTATTCCTTTTTAATTAGGAAATAATTCATGTATTTTTTTATTTGAAAAGTTTCACAAATATGCGCGCGTTTTGAAAAAGTTATACCTATCTGTTTACGAATATGGAAAACGTCAGCTGTCACCTTAGGCTAGTGTTGGTACACAGATACCTGGTATGTCGGCAACTACCGGTTACTGATCTCATACTGTGCAACAAACTCGTGTGAAAATCTCATAAATCATTGATTAGTTACTATGTAGGTAACACGCGCTCCAGTTATGTGAGAAAATCAAAAAGCGTACAACTAGAACGTCTGGTTCAGAGTATTTAGAGAATTATTCATGACTTTTAGCATAATGGGCGGTGGTAAAAGCGTTGTTTCATTGACATACTTCAGACAATTGAATGCAGCATGCATCGAATTTTTAATCGATTTACGATGAAAATTTAAATCCTTTGCACCTCTATTTGCCTTTAGTCAGCTATGATTCGTAAAATTTAGGAAGAATTTCACAATGTGTATTTTTCTTCATTTTTGCAATATAGAATCAGTTTACTCAGTGTTTGACTAACTGACTGAATATTTGTATTATGTCATTCTGATCACTGATTTATTTATATTATTAAATAATTGACCGGTTATTGATTAATGAAATTTTCATATGTTTCTGTAACATAAATTGTGAAGAAAATTAGCGCAATTTCTCATGACACTGAACATTGCAAAAAAAAATTTGGTTGCTTCCAGGCCCACATAATAATATAATAATATGGTGTCAGCTTCCGTAACATTTTTGTTTGTACGTTAGTCTGTTTTTCGTGTATTTCGCAAAGTGAAGTTCTACACGTTGTTTATCAACAAGTTTCGTACACTATTTAATTGACATTATCTAGTGTCAACTTGTGAAGGGGCTCATTTAAATGTATTTCTGCAAAATGGTCGAATGGCAATAGACAACAAATCTTAAATAATTGTTTAAAATCTAAATTTTAATAGTGTAATGTATTTTATATCGCCAAATTAAATGAAAAATACAAAGTTCATAGTATTCTGAAAATACTATTCAATAATAAAAAATACTTTTGTAAGCCTATAGAATCATTGATAATAAACAAATAAAATATAATAATATGCACACACGGGGACATTATTCACACACGGCCGTCTGATCCCAGATTACTACATTTCTTTTGTAAATACATACTTATATACAACATGTAACTTAATTAACGCACACCCTGAAAATAGTTTGTTCAGAATCGTTTACTGAATCGATTTATATCATTTTTAATATAGGTAATTTTGTGTTCCAAAATAATTAAAACTACGGAAATTATTGTCATATTAACCCTGTACAGTCAAAACAAATTGAAATGGACCTTAAGTCAAAGTAATAAGACTTTTAAAATCGCAGTTTTATTTGTATTCATACAAATTCCATCATTCAATACAAAATAAAGAAAAATAAACTTTATTCCAAGAAACTAATTTAGTAAATAACAGTGCATATACATGTTAAATTAAAAATTCAGTGTATGTATTATGATTACAACATAATATTCTAATTGGGGTGTTTGAGGCTGTGCGTTAATTACGTTACATGTTGTATAGATAATTACACCCAGACAAATGACAAACAGACATGTTCATCAACACAAATATCTGGCCTGGATGGGAATCGAACCCGCGGTCTGCGGCGTGTAAGGCAAGCATTTACCACCACGCCAACGGGCCGTCACAAAAAAAAACAACACTTAAAGTTTACTTCTAAACCAATTAACGACGAAATGATAACCCTTCGCATTTAACAGAATTCCGTGCGTCTTACATACTCATAAAGATACTAATTTCGAAGTTCAATTTTAAAATCGCGTTCCTTTTATTTTAATACACACCACGAAAAATGGATCTGATAATTTTGGTATTTATTTGAAAGAGCATACGTACGAGTCCGGTATCGCTCAGTGCGGGCCATGTATAGAAAAATATTGCGTTATCACCACGTTATAAGTCGATTATTCGACCGTGAGCGTAAAAAATTTATCGCTTGATAACACTTTAACTAAGCGGTTTTTGTACTGGATAGGTTGTTACGTAATCTGCTTTCGCCATTCGGTGAAACTGGTATACCGGTTGCAGTTTTGAAACTTGCACTGTTACATTTTCTGTCACATGCACGACACATTGATGGCTTAAATGTTGAGGTCGTCGACTGTCCCCGATAGGATTCAAGCTTTTAAACTCGAGAGTATCTTTTGACTGAGTTGTTCCAAAAGTTTTTTTTATTATTTTTTAATCAAAAATTAAACTTAGTGGCGTGACGCGCGTGGGTGTAAGAGTTCGCGTGATAGCGTATTTAGCGTAATTAGAAAGGAACCTGGTGTATCATAAAAATTTTGCGATTTACTGAGGTGAAAGCCCGCCTATTCGCTCGCCCGTGCTTCACTGCATCCCAGCACTTTTTTACCTTTTGATCACCTACTGTTATATAATTGTAGTCCGACATACAAATTTACAATAAGTATGAAAACTTTTAACTCATTATTATTTTACAGATGAAGTTTCGGGCAAATCTTCTTTTAAAATAAAATATTTTTATACTGGCTTCTTTTTGAAACGACTTGAAACTTTTACTGATAAGTTTCAAGTCGTTTCAAAAATAAAATCAAAACCAAAATTGTTAAATCAAAATTGGGTTTGATTCTATTTTTGAAACTACTACTCAAAAGTTTTGATTATTTCATATCGAGTGAATGCATCCGTCCGAAATGTTTCAAAAATAGAATGTACTTGGCCATAAAGAAATTTTTAAATATGACCGCGACGGAATTGGCACGAATGTAAAAGTGAATGCGCCTGATAATTGTTTTGTAGATGTAAAATTAATCTGTTGTTATTACTAACGATTTTCCTGTAGTTAAAAGAAAATCAGATTAATAACCTCGCCCAAAGTGAATACTGGCTGCACTGTAAACCTTGGTGCAGCAAGAAATCATTCCGTTCAATGTATTTAGGTATCTACTGTTATTTAAATATTTTTTTAAGTTGAAATCCGATTTCTACAATAAGCGTTCCGCGTGAAGGATACCGCTCTCACCCGATCCCGAACAATGATCTTTTTAGCTACTATAGGTGTCCAATTAAAAATTATCAGTGAACTAATGAATTCAAGCAGCTGCATGCCGACCTTCCGAAAGATTACTGTCTTAAAATGTTGAATTTAAGAAGCATATATATCTATCTAAATATTAATATATATGTAGGTAATTTATGTTTGCTTTCAGGATTGGTGGTTTGTAATCGAAATAGGATCTTTATCATTATATAGACAACTGATATACTACATAACAATAAAAAATACTTTTCTAAGCCTATAGAAGCATTGATAATATACGAATAAATAAAAATAATACTTGAAGTTTATTTCAAAAACAATTAACGGAGACTCAAACAAACTCATGAAAAATATGTTTCTACTTACAGTTCTACAAGTTAACCCTGTTTACCCCAAGTACGATGACTATTACTCTGTTACCCGTGCAAAGCTGAAGGCCGTGGCGCGGGTTGTTAGTTAAATATAAAAAAGAACCGGCCAAGTACGAGTCGGACTCACGCACGAAGGGTTCCGTACCATTATCTATAAAAAAGAGGAAAAATATCACGTTTGTTGTATGGGAGCCCCCTTAAATATTTATTTTATTTTTTAGTATTTGTTGTTATAGCGGCAACGGAAATACATCATCTGTGAAAATTTCAACTGTCTAACTATCACGATTCATGAGATACAGCCTGGTGACAGATGGAGAGACAGACAGCGAAGTCTTAGTAATAGGGTCCCGTTTTACCCTTCGGGTACAGAACCCTGAAAAACTGTGTAATGTGTGCATGAGATCGTAATAGGTTTTATATAAACTCGAAGGTGACTTATTCTACCTTTGTCTGTCCGCCGTGAACTCTGCGAGTCGGTTTGAAACTGTTATGTAACGTTTGGAAAACGTACGTTACATGTATAGAATTATTATTGTACCTAAGATTATTATAACATTTCAAAAATGGGAAATCACAAATTTAATCGTCCGGTGA
This sequence comes from Pseudoips prasinana, assembly GCA_951640165.1. Classification (NCBI taxonomy): domain Eukaryota; kingdom Metazoa; phylum Arthropoda; class Insecta; order Lepidoptera; family Nolidae; genus Pseudoips; species Pseudoips prasinana. Next base: position 18,183,569 of record OX621239.1, read on the forward strand.
GTTTCGAAACATCTTCTACCACCGGGGTAGGTGCTGTGCGTTAAGCTACGAACGATACACACTGGCAGATCAAATTGACGGGCCTGTTCGCGTGGTTGCCAAATCCTTGCTTTTCACTCCGGAGGTCGTGAGTTCGATTCCCACCCAGGGGCTCTACCGGCTAAGTCCCCGAACATCGATTTCTTAAATGGCTTTCAAATTAATAAAGGTTATTAAATGACTTAATCAATCGTTAAATGGGCTTCAACGTTGACAATCGATTCCAGACCATTTGTGACGTCACATTTGCTCATGGAAGCCGATTTAACGATTGATTAAGTCATTTTTAACCTTTATTTATTTGGACGCCATTTAAGAAACCGATGTTCGGCGACTTAGCCGATAGAGCCCCAGGACAAATTATTGTGTGCATGAACATGTCTGTTTATCCTGAGTCGGGGTGTAGGTAATTATCTATATAAGTATGTTTTTACAAAAGAAAAGTATTATATGTAGTATATCAGTTATATGGTTTCCGTAGTACAAGCTCTGCTTAGTTTGGGATCAGATGGCCGAGGATATTATTATTATTATATTTAGGATTCCCTTGCTAATACCCTATTGGAGAATGTAGGTGTTGCGACCGAAAAACATGAATTCTCCCATGGAGACGGAACTTCAAGGAATCTAAGTATAAAATTTATAAAGCATCTTTAATATAGTATGGTATAACTCATTAATAAGCCATACAATGTTTAACAAGGAAAATGTGGATTTTCCTTGTGTTTAAGCTCACCGCTGCAATATTCTAGGTAAAATACTTAACAAATAACTAACTCGTTCTTTTGAAAGATATTACTGTCTGCGATATAAGTTGTATATTAATTACTAGCTGCTTCCTACGGTGTTACCCGCTGTTAAAGAATTAATTGTAGATTATGTGTTAATTCAAAGTATGTATTTAGCTTTTTTTAAATTACGGAGTAACATACATAACTTGTGTAATTTAGAGAAGGAATATCCCCGAGAGGTTATATTATTAGCTATTCGTACATACGACCTATCAAATAATTTCTCTATAAACATTTGATTATTAAAAAAAAATGTAATCTTGGAAAGTGACCTAAAACCTGTTTGAAGAGATTTAAGATGGTGGTCACAATAAAACTGGGACAAAGAAGCCATGAAGATACTTCTGGAATCCGGTCAGCCAATCTCCACGCGTCATTTACAGAACATTTATAACTTTACTTACTATACTTTTCCTCACCCATATTTGCGTTATAAAGTAAACAATATTCTCAAATTAGCCGAAAGTCACCCACATTTGGACAAAAACCTCCCCGAAAGATCTTCATAATGCCGGTCTCGCGCTGCCCACATCGATGGCTTCCCGGGACCTTTGCAAGATCATCGGCCGACCTACCCATGCCCACCATGTGTTTTGCGGTTCGTGGTCGCCACTCGAGGAGCTTTGTAACCCAGCGGCTTTTGGTTCTACGAGCTATGTGCCCTGCCCACTGCCACTTCAGTTTGGCAATTCTTCGGAGTACGGAGTTTACTTTGGTTCACCTGCCGATTTCGACATTTCTGATTCGATACCGCAGGGATACTCCGAGTTTAGCCCTCTCCATTGCTCTTTAGGTGACCTTGAGACTACTTATGAGGCCCACATTAAATAGTATCATCATCATCATATCAGCCGAAAGACGTCCACTGCTGAACGAAGTCCTCCCCCAAGGATCTCCACAATAGCCGGTCGTAAATAGTATACTCATTATAAAATACATGTTCATATATTGCCTGTTATTTTTAATCGGAAGTCGGCGACACAAATGGATTGATTAGATTGAAGTAATTGTGTTATCTATAAATTGATTGATATAATTGTTCCGATTAGGTAGTAAACATGGTGGTTCTCTGAACTATGGGTATTATTGATTAGCGGGAAAAACAAAACAAAGTGTGTCTATTAATAATATTGTTAACCGTATCATACGGTTAACAATATTATTAAAATTAAATTTTGTTTTTATTTTGTTATCAAAATTAAATTGATGATAACAGCATTTGTTTCAACAGCTCTTATACCATACGCGTGTCGATATTGAAACATGTTGGAGTTAATTGCCAAAGCCATGTAAATAAATTATTATGATTTGACCGTGGTTACGAGTCTTGATAAAAATCGGGGATAGATTATTTTAGGGGACCAATCACTCACAATTGTGTTTTATCACATAAGATGTTGAGAAATCCTTGAATAAATAACAAGTTACTTAGCTCCTATTTTAAATGATGTAATATTATATTAAAAAACTAGCTGTGCCCCGCGGTTTCACCCGCATTAAACTGTATAAATTATAGCCTGTGGGTTATTCGGATATATAAGTTTTTTCAAAATATGTTCCGTAGTTGTTGTTCCGATGATATTTTTTTTAAATAAGATTTTAACAAAAACATTTTTCAAAATCGGCTTTGTAGCTATTGTCCTACCCCAGTAAAGCAGTGGAGACTTCACTAGAGGCTTCTATGGAGTTTACGATTCAACACAGGAAATCGCAATTCACTTCAATATGGCACTTTCCTCCAATTTTGTACGTTGTCGAAGATGTTATGTCTAAAAATCCACCATATTCACACACAAAAACTCGAATTTACACCAGTTTTTGAAAATGAAATAATGCGTCGATGCGTCTTTTTCCGCGTTGGCCCCAAAACTTCCCTCCTTTTTGCGTAGTTCCACAGTGTTGCCCATTAAAATTATTATTTCAATAAGCTAGTGTACAGCTTTATTACATATCCTTTTGCTTGTTATAATGTGTATATCTAACGAGGTCTAAGAATTTTATGTACTCAAACAATAGTTTTACGTAACAGCTACCGGTCCACGTGTGCCTTATCAGTTGCCATGTGATCGGTCCACCATGAACGCCATAAAAATTCCACATTTACCTATACTTATGGCCATGGCGAATTTTCGGAATAGTGTAAATATGTCGCCGCCAACCATCCAATTGGATATAAGCTACGCAGCCAATACGATGACGACTAGTTTCAAGTTCAACTATATTCCTGCAACCAACATACTCACGCCCGTTTACCCGAGAAGTAGGCAGAGACAACGGATTTCTATTTGTCCAGATCTTTGCACACGTCCTTTGCCTCGTTTACTGTCATTATTTTCTTCATTCATGCTCGCCGGTTTAGGGAACTTCTGACCTGGCCTTTTTTGAGAACGTCTCAGATTTGATCAGAGAATACCGCCATGGAAGGCCTGGAATACGTCGTGCTTTTACCGAATAGAACCCTAAATCTTCGCTATATATGCGAGCGCCTTCGCTAATACTACCTGTGGAACATACTGGGGGCCCTCCTATGGAACACAGATCCTTTGCAAAGATATAATTTACCCTCAAATGAAAGCTGTCGGACTACCAAGAAAATCTATAAATTCTCTAACAAGAGCTTAGAGTATTGAAGAGGGACCCCTCAAACTATCCATATGGTTCTATATACCTAAGGCTGGTGTGGCAAGTGTTAGATACTGCCAAGTAATAATTTATTTAGTATTTTCTCTGCTACGTGGCCTTGGCATTCCGAGTTATAAATGGCGTCAACACCTGTTTGTTTCTGTACTTAATAATATATTGGATAACTTTCAAGTTATCATATGCGACAATACATGTGATTTAACTATGTATTGAATTGACCAACAATAATTGGAAGGAAAAAAGTAAGCAATGTTTTCCAAATAAATTTGGGTTGCCATAACTGTGGCAAATAGATGAAGAAGATGAAGAATAGATGATGAGCCATAACTATGCTGATGATTTTAGCGGCCTAATAGGATACTGATACCGCTATCCTGTGCCTTCAGTTGAATTAGCAAATTTAACCAGTTGTCTGCGACCACAGCATATTTGCATTCTTAGGATACAGTCCGGATGTAATTTCTGTCCGTCTTATCTTTATATCTTTGTAAAGTACCCCGCGACACAGGGATTAGATTCACTAGTGCGGGCACTTCTTGCACTCTGAAGTTTAAAGTCTCTATACCCTGAATGTAAGTAGGTATATAAACGAACTATGTTGGTAAAACTTGTACTGCAGAACATAAAACTAAGTAGATTCATATTTTACCGTATCAATTAATATTTAATTGTTCTAAAAGGTACATTGAGATTCCTTAACTATACTACACCATTTATGTCAAACATTGTATAGTAATAATTTCACATAATGAGATCAATTAAGTTCAATGAAAGTAGGTATCTTGTTTATATTTCAATGAATTCAAATAGTATCTACTGTTTATTTGTACTAGTATCCGGTTATAGGAACCTAAAGCGTACTTGACAAAGGTCTAGGCTAGGCCGTGTCTAGGAATTAATTCAAGTATTATTGAAACTGCAGAACGAAAGCAAAGTCATTGCTAGGAATGTCGTAAGTAATGCTAAATTAGAAATCTGAACTATCTGAAAATGTTGTAAAGTATACATTTCAATAACTAATTCAATATTCACTATACACTTTCACCGTATAGTATTTAATTTCAATATTAAATTCAACGTAAAAATTAGTTTTCCGCTCCACATTGTTGTGCGATGATGACAATGTGATTTGATTTAGATTACACGTCTTATAAACTTATCTGGTCGGATATATTGTCAGAATGTTTCAGTTTCTGTGATATGATGTATGATTATTAATATTTTAATTGATTATTGTAATAATTAACTTTAATTATTGTAGTTGGTGTTCTACCGTTTGAATTAAAATAAATAAATCAAAAGAAAAAATCTAACTAATCTGGATTGACCCCTGTTGAGTCAACTGTGTTCTTGGGTATCACAATTGATTCAAAACTACAATGGGGCCCACAAATAGAAAAACTATCAGGCAAATTAAGGCAAATATGCCGTTAAAACTATAAGACTGCTTACTGACGTGGATACAGCTAGAATGGTTTATTTCAGTTATTTTCATAGTATGTCCTATGGAATTCTTCTCTGGGGTAGTGCTGCGGACATTAACACCATATTTGTATTGCAAAAAAGAGCTGTAAGAGCTATATATAAACTTGGTCCGCGAGAATCTTTGAGAGAGAAGTTTAAAGAAATATTCATTAATTTTTTTTAAAGGATGAAATTTTTTAAATATTTTTATAAAGAATATTTTAAAAAAGTATTCCTACTGAGTTTTCTGGCAGTGTTTCTCAGTAGCTGCCACGTCATGCACTGCACGGTAGGGTAAAAAAATTGACGATTCCACACAAATGTAATGTTTTAACGGAATAAATGACTTTTTCATTTCATTCATTTAAAACTCTCTGACTCATCACCATCGCATTTGGGCGTAGAAAAGTGGAATTAGGAACAGGCACAGCAGCATCTGCAATCTACAATTTCTTATCACACGCATAGATATTGTTTTACTCCAACTGCAAATTTGATGCCGTGCTTCGGTGCACAAATTTTTAGACTTATTCCTAATACATATAAGGAATTAGGCAGAATTTTGCAAAATCGACACGATATAGGGAATAAAGAACTGTTTCATTCGAAAATCCACGAGGATGGAGTATACAAAAGATGATATACAGCATGTGACAGAAAATTGAATTTAGACATTGGTCCATTATTATTATTATTGTCGCAGAGGGTTATATTTTGCCTTGCATACAAAATAGGTGGATCATATTTTTGCATACCAGCTGATACGTTAAGTCCATCTACGTGCCCAATTAAGTTACGGTTAAAAATCACACCCATATATTTGATTATTCTCTCCCAAAGGATAGACTCGCCGAGCATTTGGACTGGTTTGATTAAAGGAAGGATTTCCCCCATCGAAAAGATGTCAACGAAACTTATTGTAAAGTTGAACTCGACTTTGCACTACCTGAACCATTTACATAAAGCATTGCCGGAAGTATGGAGGTGGTCGCAGATGCTATTCAAGCTGGTGCCGGAGTAATAAAATACGGCGTCATCCCCGAATAGGAGTCCGTTAAGTACCGAGCCATGAGGCTCTTGGGAAATCGTGCTCAATTCGGGAAGGAAGCGTGAAAAGGGAAAAGGTGGTATCTCAAGATTCGCCGTAATAAAATGTCGTTAGATGATGAGCACCAGACACTTCAGAGTTGAAACAGCTCATAAATGAAGCCTTCGATTAACACTTTGGCCACATTAAAGAAGAAGATCCGTGTGGCAAAGGTGCCAGGCTTTTTTTAAATTGGGACTAATCCCTCCCTCTTTCCCACCACTGCAACTCCTGTAAGCCAGGATCAACAGTGGCACACAATGAAATGACACTGAGCGGTGAGGCGAGAATGAGATGTCCCGGGGAATCGCTTTAACTGTCGAGAGAGAGAGAGAGAGAGAGAGAAAAGTGTCGGGTGGATTAGATTGGTATGTGTTGGACTATGGTGTGCATCTTGTCAAGAAACACACGTGTCACCTTAGGCCACAGCTTCGTTAACCATCTCCATCAGATTGATGAATAAAACATATCTAAATCAAAACCTATTTGAAATTTCTCTTTAATTGCTCAATGTTATTGCTGTATGACGTAAGTTTTAGAATGTCAGGCTAACCTTAATGTTATACATTGTACGCTTAGTACTAACTTCTAAGTCGGTCCCCAGGTTGCTAAACTTTAATTGAGTTACTAACCGCAATCTTAATGGCATTAATAGGCAGTGAATTATCGCGCCTACATTTGTGTCTTGGAGGGTATATACTAGTAAATTTATAAGGTTCTACATTTGTACTTAGCGTAAATACCTTAAGGATGTCAATTCAGTACCTAACGATTACTAAGCTAAAGTACTTATGCGGCGGCAGAGCGGCTAACCTTTTAGAACTATAGTTCAGCATTATTGCATTAAGTTCTTAGAGACTAGATACTTTCTTAGAAATATCTTCAGATGTATTCTGAAGCAGTGAAAGCCTCTAAAAACAATGTGTGTAGAAAGAATTTGGATGAATACTGGTATAAGTGGTTCTTAGCCGGGAGTAGCATTAATCTATAGACACAATAGAAATATATAAACAAAACCGATGTTTTGTGTTAAACAGGTTTTGCTTACAGAAATTGCGATGATGATTTTAGATTATTTTATGAGGACACTAATAAGTAAAAATTTAGCAGTTTGACTTATAAGTATCCTAATAATATAATATTTCACTGCTTCACTGGACTTTGGAGGCGAGCGTGGATAAGGATGAAATTTCCACTTTTGGCAATCTTCTATACATATAATAAAATCGTAGGAAAGTCAAAACTGTACATTGAATATTTTTTTAAAAGGATACTTGGGGCGTGATCTACAATCGATATCGAAGCAAAAACGATCGTTTTTAGAATTTTTGTCTGTGTGTCTGTTTGTCTGTATGTATGTCCGGGCTAAACTCAAAAAGTACTGCATGGATTTACTTCAAATTTTGCATGAATATTACTAAGAGGCCGGGTCAACATATAGGCTATATATTATCACGCTATCACTCATGGGGGAGGAGCTATGATAATTTATAAAATTTAACGCGGGTAAAACCGCGGGGCACAGCTAGTATAGAATAAAGATGAAAAAATAGTGAACTAGTGCATCAGCAAAACAGGATTTTTTAGATTCAACTGTTTTTCCAAGCTCTCTTTTGAACACTTTACTCCTCAAATACTACGCCAATTAAATAACATGCATCAGTTTAGATAGTCCGCACTGTAAGGACACGTTTTACAAGTCCATTGTTGTTCATTGCTCATATCCGGGCACTCCATGCTTATTCACAGTTGGGCACTAACGATTCAAAGGATCTTCCTACAGTTAAATCGCGACCAAGTCGTAATAAGAAAAAAGACCAACTCCTACAATATATTTTTGAAGATCCACATGTTTCTTAAGTACTATAAAGCTGTAGCTATAAAGCTATTGAAATTTGGTCTCGTATTTATGACAAACCGACCTCCTTTTTTAGTCCTCAGATCCTAAGGAAGAACAATTATATAACTTGTCCAAGGGTTATTGACTCGTGCCAGGCAAAGGCACTTATTCTTTTCCAAGAAGATGTAGATGTTGTGTAAGTTAGCAATTAGTATATTTTCGTTTCAAGAGCAGCTCCTCTTGCAAAATACGCTCAATATCTGGCTTAACAGGATAACTCTTGTAAAACCAACTGTTATTGTAGACACCTATTAATCTAGTTGTTAGTAGTGATTTATAAAGAATAGCAAAGTAGCTAAAGCAAAGCCCATACATTATTATTATCCGTAATATATCATACAGTGCCATCTAGCCCTATCTAAACAAAGCTATGGATGACTTATATGACTTACAACATAAGATAGCCGAAAAGTTAAGGGTCCGAGCCTAAGTGCAGTTTAAAATATAATGTTAGTGTAAAATGAATAGGTGGCGGCAATAATGCTGTTAGGCAGAATAACGCGAGGATTTCTTTTTCTGTTTTAGATTTCCTTGTTAACCAAGAGAGAGGGTAGCCAAGTTTTGGCAAGGCCTTAGAGCCGACCTGGGTGTTGGAAGTGATGGGTATCAGTATTTTGTTTTCTGAGATAAAATGATTGCATTTGTTGAGTGGCCGAATTTCTGGTGAAGCTGCTTCGTCCACGGCACTATCAAACTTGCTATAAAACTACTACTTACGAACTCTATGTATACGCATAACGTAAAATCAAATTAAGTAGAGTTTGTACTATGGAAAACCGATAGCTGATATACTTCATATACTACTTACATATTTATATAGACAATTACACCCAGACAAGGGACTGACCGACATGTTCGTGCACACAAATATCTGTCCTGGGGCTCTACCGGCTACGTCGCCGAACATAATTTTCGTGAATGGTGTTCAAATAAATAAAGGTTAAAAATTACTTAATCAATCGTTAAATCGGCTTTCATGACCACATCTGACGTTATAAATAGTCCTGAATCGATTATCAACGTTGAAGCCGATTTAACGATTGATGAAGTCATTTTAGCCTTTATTTATTTGAACGCCATTTACGAAAACGATGTTCGGCGACTTAGCCGGTAGAGCCCCTGGGTGGGAATCGAACACTCGACCTGCGGCGTCCAACCGGCCCGTCAAATCGATTACTGGAACCGTCAGTACTTAGTACTTACCTATAAAAATAAAATTCTCATTGAATAACATTAACCCACTGTCCTTTCCAGGGACCTACGTTACTTGCATATCGATACTTCGGCATCTAGGCATGCCTTATAGCATTACGTATATGCAGTTGACGCCACGTCAGTATACACTCTTTGACCTTGACAGCATCATTATTACGTAGGTATTAAAGACTATTTTCGTAGTACAGTGTAACCACTGGCCTAGTATAGACCGTACAGGTATTTACTGGTATGCTTAGGACATAGGAAGTGTTAGCTAGCCAGTTGGCACTGGACTGAGTTCGAGTGGTTGGTAGATGTAACAATGCTTTACAAACAGTTTAACTGACAGCTGTATTTGAAAAACATATATTGGAAGTGTGATCTCTGGCAATGTTAAATAGATTGCAACCAATATCTCGAGTTGTTTATTATACGGATCTTGTAGCAACAAGGGACAACTTCCGTGCGTTAAAGCGCTTTTGCCATACCTACTATTAGAATCAAATATAACAGCTCACTTAGGACCCTTAAATTGATCCTCGGTGCTTTTGCAGCTGGCTTCTCTAGTTGCAATTCTGCTTCCCGCTTTGCTCTGGAAGGAAGTGGACTATTCATTTTATAACTCCTCCTTCTTCATCCTGATTAAATTCGTTGCGGGATCCAAGACAGTTAAAGTGATTACCCGGGACATGCCTGAGCCTCACCGCTCAGTGTGATCTCATTGTGTGCCACTGTTGATCCTGACTTACAGGAGTTACAGTGGTGGATAAGAGAGAGGGACAGTTCCGAAAAAAAAGCTGTATTTGAATGATAGAGGTTGATTCATTATACTTGTAGTTAGCTACTATGTATAACCAACTTTAAATAATACTTATTTCATCGTGTGAACATAAGTAAGGTGTGAGAAAGCCAGTCATGACACCAAAAATATCAAAAATTTACATATATAATAATAATATTAATAATATCCATTATATATATGTACTTCTTCAGTAATTATCCTTTTAGGTAACTGGACTCCTCTTGAATGCCTCTCACGAGGAGTCTCATTCAAAAATAGGAACTGAAGATGTATGTAATACCTATACAGTAGACTTACTGTGTGCCCCGTGGTTTTACCCGCGTTAAACTTTATAAATTATAGCCTGTGATATTCGGACATATAAGCAAAATCCGTTCGCTATTTTTTGCGTAAAAAGTAACAAACATCCATACAACCATACTCACAAACTATCGTTTTTATAATATTAGTAGGATATATTTATCCAGCTGTGTGTCCAGCCATACTATGACCACAATACTGCGATTGGTAACCAAAAGCCAATGGCATATTCCCAAATGTTGGACCTAATTACACATTGGAGATCCTTGGGGAGGCCTTTGTCCAGCTGCGGCTGGTATGAATGATACCTACAGATCCTAAAAATGACTTTAATGATATAACATTAAAGATATTTTTAGAATGTTCCGTGTCTAATCCGTCGATAATTATTATTAAACCTGTTGGCAGTTGATTAATATGTATATTATTTATTGGTACAAATATCAGTTCTCCTAATTTAGCAATTACATATCAATGTTAATTTAGAGACATTCTGTAATATATTGGCACTCGAATTCCATAGACACTATTTGGTGTCCTAAATAGTTCTCAAACAACTGTGTTCATATCGAATCATAAATCTACTGAGGTAGGTTCGACTAGAATGTGTATTGCGGTATACTCATACTCATAAGGTGATACATAAAATATACATGTTATGTTATCAAAATATCTTTTACTTTAGTATCCGTGACACAAAATGGATGTGACATAGCGTTATCGACATACTCTTTCTCTTTTTAGAGAAAACGCACATGCTAGAAAAATAAATCCCTGAATCGTGGAGAACTTTACAAACATGCAGTTCATAAAAAAGCCCATCCAGTCTGAGAACCATTAAATATGGCCAACACATATAGATGTCCTCGGCAGTGATCGAAAACGAAACACGAGGGCATAGGTTAATCTAGGAGCATGGTGTGAATACCCCCATTCTGAAAGCTATCGTTACATCCATTTTCAACAGAAAAAAATTCGTCTAGCCGCACCGAAACCACTGATCCACACCTGCACTCAGAATACTGCAAACGACAATAGCTGTCTTTTAGAAATCCGCCTTTATACGACAGGAAGTACTCGATACAAACTTAACCTTAGTGCGATGTGAAATCTCTCGAACTGGAAGCTATACATCCATGTTAAACAGAGAAAAATTACTTGGGACACTAGGGCATGATATTCTAAGAAAAAATAATCAGCAAACAATGACTCTAACATAGCTAATTTCATGACACGATAATGTGAATCAACTCCAATTTCAGATCTATTCCAGCACGTAAAGGAATGCTATAGTATATAATGGAAAGAAAATTTGCTACCCATTGCCGATTTCACAATTGTGGAAGATAATCAACAGATTCAGAAACAATTGTCCGGAATCAACAAGGAACAATAGAAAAAAGATAATTTAATAGTAACTTAGATCCAAGAAACTCTCAGCAAGATATTAAGGTCAGCTAGATCACAAGTGAATTGGAGGGTCCAATTGAGCAAAAAATTACATTGCAGCTCCCTCAATAACTCAGCAACATTCTTTAAATTTATAAAACTAATTTTGAAAATGTCTGTAAATTATGAATATCATGTGGAAAATGCTATAAGTGAAAAATGAAATAATTGTTAATTAAGTATTACTCAGTAAGATTTAAGAATAATACAGAACAGAATATTGGGATATCCTATAATGGAGCATCGAATTGATTGTATAAGTTCCGATTCCGAACACTACGAATACAAAGAAATTCTTGGGTTCTTCTGTTCCACGCTTAATTTTTAAAACGCGTTTATTAGATGTCTGAAATTTAAATTCTTAGTATTTATTTCGAAATAAAATCCTAAGAACCTGCAAACGATGATGTTGAAAATATACCCATTAGTTTCTGGTGAAATTATGACCAAATCGAACTTAGATAAAAAGGTATAGAGTTCAGAAATACCAATTGCTTAACTGACTGAAACATACACTTTCTACAGAGTAAATAAAACTGATTCAATATCAGTTTTATTTGCTGTGTAGAAAGCGTCTTGCAAATGACTTAATCTTATTAAAATAACCTTCCCAACCTTTAAGCAGATATAATATCCTTCATCATACTTATATTTCCTTGGAACTGACCGTGCATCAGTGGTAACATTTTTATTAGATATTCGTTCCTATACTAACGGTTATAAAGTTCTTAATGATTATAAAATCTAGGCCATTTTATTTCTGAGACTTCCCACTCCAGCCCACGGTGCATTGTAATAAGGTAAATGGAACGCGCAATGGAGCATGGCTTAACTCGTCCCGACGCGACGTAGTACGTTCTGGTTATAAAATAACTCGGTTACCTGTTGCGTAGGAAAAACTGTGCCAGTCGAGGAACTCGGCACTTGTTGAGCAGTGTTATTTGTGAACTTGAGATACTTATTGACACCCTAACTAATTGACATCTTATTAATATGGATAGTAGAACGGTTTGCTTCGTTCTTGTATTAAATTTTGGTGAATGCTAGGAAAATACACCTATACGGGTGCTACCTATGTCAATAACAATGTCAATATCTAACCTATGTCAATATCGTTAATCCAGAATAGGAGGTCCTGTGTTGGCCATTAAGTATTACCCTAGTTTATCTGGCATAAAAGTTACCTCGAAGAAGGCCGGAGGTTGGCAGTGTTAAATGCCCATGCCTCTGATATCACTTCCCCGTAGTGTATATAACCGCCCCATCGGATTGTAATTTGACCAAGCAATATATATATATATATATATATATACATCCCTGCTATATATAGCAGTACATAGATTTAGAATCTGTATATAATATACCAGGTGTCAAATTAACCGTGGACGTAAATTTAGGAATTTAATTTGCCAAGGAAACTGAACAACACAGCATGCAAAATATACAAAAAAAGAGATTACTTTCTCATATAAAAATAACTATATATTTTGTATGGAAATGCAAATAAATAAGTTTCGCATTTCCTCAAACTGGTTTTCTTTATTTAGTTTCCATGGTATGGACCGTTCTTGAATGACTTTAGATAGACGCAATGTGTGAAAAGCATGATCATTTTTATAACAAAATTGGCATAGTTCATTCAAAATGTAACCAATATAAAAGCTGTGCAATATGTATGCAGATCTTTAGATATTTGTCACGATTTATTTTGCGAAAAACATATACATAAACTTATGTATAGCCGAACCATTAAAACGTTTAACTAAAAATATTACAAGGAGGTATATTTTTAATGGTACCGAAACAATTTATTTGGTTTCCTTACCACCATTGTACAAAGTTTTGACAATAAAAACTTCTGGAAGCTTTATAAAAGTCCGTGCCTATTAAATTAGTCCCGAATAATAACGAATTTTATTTACCTTCATTTTAATTTACTTTATTGTTGTCATCCTTGTTTAGACTTGGTAGTTAACAAAACGTCTTATGTCCCTTTTGATTACATAAGCAAATGGACCACTTTGCTCATGTGTCGTACTTGTAAGGTGCAATATTTTTGTAAAGTTTTGTATTGTGTGGGGGTCGCTGGAAATCGCTGGATGCGGATAGCGCAAGACCGGCAATTGTGGAGATCTTTGGAGGAGGCTCTCAAGGCGATCTTCCAGAATTCGGGCTTGTCCTAGATGGTCAGGGAAAAAGTGTGAGTGGGACTCACACTTTTTCCCTGACCCGAGATTTGAAGACAGGAGCTTATTGGCAGAAGTATGTTTGTAATTACTGTAATTTGGTATGTATATATGAACGGCCTCGTTCATGCAAACTAACTTCTGTCCTATCTCGAATTATCCCAGTCTGATGCAAAGTGTCTGTAACTTCGCAAGAATTCTTATATGGTTAAATATTAATTCAAGCAGGCAGCACTTAAAATCCATTTTTTTTTAATTTCGTTTTTTATTATAAATAAGCAATCTACTCGTTGGAATGCCGATTGAACTGACCCAGATTACTTGCAAAAACGCTTAAATGGTATTAACAACAGTTATTTTGAAAACGTTGCTAAGTGCGTAAGCATTATACAATTAAGGACAATTTTGTCGCTATACCGGTAATTATTATTTGAATTGATACAGCATAATTTTCTTTAGGGTGCTTTTCCACCTAAGATGTGCTATGCAGTTATGTTGCGTAGACGTGAAAGCTAAACTACGAAGCTATTTCAACTGATGCTACGGTAAGCATGGGTGGCGGTGATCACTTACCATCAGGTGACCCACTTGCTCATTTGTCGCCCGCTTATATAAAAGAAAAGTAGCGGGACGAATAAGACGTCCTATGTAGTTTTGCGCCGCGTCAAGAAAGCTGTGCAAGGAAGACGCGTAGCCTTAACTATATGTGCGATGTATCGTAAACTGGGATTATTTATTTACATTTATTACATTGGGAATAATTCTATAAAATGAAATACTTACATATTTCTAAATACATATATAAAGATAAAATTTTACCAATTAATATCGGTATCTTTGAAGATAGTCGGTTGAAGAGTGTGGCCGTGCACGTTACTGAGGTTACCAGAGCTCATCAGGGACTTAGAAATAGATCACGGTAACCGCCTACTATTGAAGACAGCTTTGAGAATTATAGCTTTAAAGTTTTGTGCAGTGAGAACCTCTGATATGCGAGCTTGGTAACTAAATAAAAATCTAATTAGTATGGCTCCTTTTAAAGAATTAACGATACAAATGAACAAAGTTTCTCTTAGCTATGTACAGACACCAGCACATCCAGCTACACCAATCTGTCATTTTCTTTTATAGATTTTCAATATTATCACATAAGCATAAGGTTCACTTTCAATTGAGGAAATTTTACTTTTTTGATTAGCTTGATGCGCTGGCGTCTGTACATTACATGTATTTTGTTCTTGTTATAAACTTGTTTGTTCGCCCATAAGTTAAAGCACCAATAACATATTTTAAAATTATATTACGAGTTTTTATATACGAGTCAATATGTTGTAAAACGTCGCAAACAGGTATAAGATTCCTGTGCTATGTGTAAGGTAGATGTCATTGTATAATGCAACATGGCAATGCGAAGTATACCCATTTGTGGAGAAATTCCTTTAGTGTTTGTTAATGGCAGACATGATTGACAACTTTAGTTTGAAATTTTAAGTACTTACTGTTCAATAAAGAGAAAAATTCGAAAATTGAACTCGTCCAATAGACTAGAGGTTACACTTTTTTTTCAGAAGTAATTATCATAAAGTTAAATAAAAAAAGGTGAGCCGTCACGGGACGCCTGGCAGATGTGAAACATCGACATTATTTTGTAAAAGTAATATGCAGAAAAGAACATATTGTGATAGGAACTAAATATGTCATGATGATAAAATAAAAAGTCGATTGCACATGCGTCACGGCATGCGTCGCCACGCCAGAAATCTGTTTTACGTGCGGCTATAGATGTTTCACATCAAAAAAATGCTTTTTTCTCAAAATACGCCCGCACTAGTGAAACGATTAACGATAGTTCTATTCACATAATAATAATTTAGTTTAGTCTATTTTCTTTATTTTTCTCTTTCTTAGTAAAATTATAATGTTGTATGCTGTGTTTACTTCAAGAAAGTCGTACACTAACAATTTCTTCAACATAATATATATATATATTTTTATATATATATATTTATATTAATTTAAAAAAATATGAAAATCAAACAAACAAATCCGAGTAATCGCATGATATAAGTAATTACATATAAAAAAAAGAAATAAGACACATAGTCCCATCGACGATTTTCATTTTTACTTTTATTTATCGTATGGGCTGTGGTTACCCTTGTGTCAGTGTTGTTCAAGCCAGTAGCAGTGTTCCGCCCAGTAAGCCGCATTGCAAGCGGGATCGACAGCAGCAAAGGGGTCCTTTAGGAAGGAGATGCCCAGAATTAAAACCAAAGTGGTTTGGTGGTCACCCATTTACGGACTGATCGTGTGCCTAGGTGCTTCACCTCTCGGATCGCTTATGGACCGGTGAGTAAACTGACTACAAGCGCCCAATAGTTCTCTGATATGGGTAACTATTGTCGTCTTTCGCCTACGACCGGGACCGACAGCTTAACGTGCCCCTCTAAGCAAGGAGATGTTCAGAATTAAAACCCACTTTGGCGGTCACCTATTTACGGTCTGACCGTGTGCCTTGTAATTTACCTCACCGTTCCGTAAGTGCATCTGGCTATGAGCGCCTCACCTCCTAAAGTTGGTTTAAAATCCATCTAAAAGGCAAAGAACCTTAGCTTATATAATATTATCATAACCTAATCTGCATTTGCGTTATATTGAGAACATGTTTGGTAGGTAGGTATCAGTCGCCGGTCCCCGAGTGACATAACCACCTGATACTGTTAGGTACATTAAAATTAAGTTAAAACGCGGAGGCACGGGTCGTTCGATGATCGGGGCTCGGAGGGGCAAATTAATCGAAACTAATGCGGCAACAATTTACACGCGTTACAATTTACAGACAGACCTCCATTTCCTAAGGAATTCTGACTTTATTTTTGGAAAGACAGGGGTAATCTTCTTTTTATATATGTATAATATCATTGGGTAATGCCTACGCATCTCACCCGCAAAAAGAGACAAAATATAAGATAGAAACGCCATCCATATCAAATAAACCATCAAACAATTTGACATATAATACTATCCGTAATTTTCTCATATAAGTTTTAAAAATAGTTCCATTTCCTATCGCATAAAAAAAAGAAATCAAAATTGGATCACTATCGTAACCATCGCATTACACATACCTTTTTTTTTTGTTTTTGTTTATATGACAGGGTGGGTATGAATTTGACTGCACGTGTGGCGCAGCGGCTAAGATAGTCGCCTCGCCGCTTCGTGTCGCGGGTTCGAGTCCCGCGCCGGACAATTATTTGTGTGGCCCATAAATAGTTATTCTGAGTATGGATGTAATTTGTGTCCGTCTATTATATGTTTGTAGAGTACCCCGCGGCACAGGGATTAGATTCCCTAATGGGGGCGTTGTCTTTTAAAAAAGAAAAAAAAAGAAATGACGGACTCGCACCGGCTAAACCTAACCTGCCGTAGACTTGTCTTCTCGCCTGATGGGTAAAGCCTCGGGAACGCAGGTATGCTGCTCCGGTGAATGGAAATCTGTCTGTAAATTGTAACGTTTAACTTATTATGTGACCATAAATTAATCGATCTACATTTTCTAATAGACTCCAGAATCAATTCCGTTTTTACACAAATATATGTCTAGTACGGGAATCAATCCACACTTTTGGGAAGGGCTCAGCAGTTCTATCAGGTGGTTCTCACCGTTGCGTTGGTAAACATGGGTAGATTATAATGTAGCTAATAATACTCTTATCATAAGGATAAACGTCTCACAAAAACCTTTCACTTCAAGTCATAATTTGTTAGTAATGGAATAATAGTGTCTGTACATTATTTACATTACTATTTCTTTTATTATTATAATTATATAATTTTTATCATAAACAGTACCAACATCAATCTACCCACATAAAAACATCCACAATTCTGCCTTCTGTGACAAACATGAAAAATATCGACAATTTCGCGCAAGAGGCCTTGATTTGTACAATATTCTTTGGAACCTTCGTCAAATGTCAGAAAGTCCTCATAAATCGCTCAATAGAACAATAAGTCACCATTTGTCGATTACCTTACGTACGTTTTCATCGATCAATGTCGATTTTTTCTTTTTCCTTCCAATCAATGTTACGATGCCGCGATGGAAACAATGGAAAATTATGTAACGACGAGTAGAAAAGTGTTATTCACTTTGAATGGTTTTAATAAGCTTACTTACTTACCTATGGTATGGGCAGTGGTTACTCTAGTGTCAGAGTTGTTCAAACCACCCTGTAGGCCTCCAACATGGCTTAACGACTGGTCCCTAACTACAACCGGGACATACAGCTTAACGTGCCTTCCGAAGCACGGAGAAGCACAGAAATTAAACCACTTTGGCGGGTCACCTATATATGGACTTCGCAAGCCCAGTTGCTTAACCTCGCCAATCGCTTATAGGCCGGAAAGAGTATCTAGCTATCTAACCGTCAAGATTTCTGTTGATTCTTAACAGCTAAACGGATTGCTATGAAAGAAAGACTACGAACCGTCCATATTAAACTACTATCAGATAAAAAAAAAACCTTGAAATTGGCTCTTCTGAGATGCTAATAATGGGCTGAATGACATACGCATAGAAACACCCACAACTTATAGGCTCCATACTTTTATCGCCCAAAACAGAGATGTGATGACATTTTGACAGATTAATACATCTGTTGATGATGATGATCTAAAGTTGCTGACAAGTTGTAATGACTTGCAAAACGTCACGTCTAACCAAAGTGGAAGCAGAAAGGAAGAAAAGCAAAACCCGCACTATAAGATGAGACTTATATTATAAAGATTTATTTGATGTATGTTTGTAATGGATAAACTCAAAAACTTAGAAAGGTGAAAGCATTATTAATCAGGCTATATATGTACATAGGTTATGTTTTATTTATAATGAATTTAGAGATCTCTATAAAATTAAAATAATGTTACCTACGGTATTAAACATTTGCCTATAAAAGTCATTATTTAGCGTAAATTCCTCATATAAAATCCTAATTGATCTTTCTATTTGTTTCGAAACTATACAAGAAATTCTGTGTGTGAATCTTCAATGCTAACGTATGTATGAAACATACGTTAGCATTGAAGATTCACACAACATTCCACAAGTCTTTGGCAAAAATACTAGATTCACATTCATAAAAAAAATTCATTTAGCACTCAATTTAAATGTGACTTGATTTTTATTTAGGGATTGTTGAGTTTGTTATAAATAGGCCGCAATTTGTGAATTTTTAGCAAATTTTAGTAGTTGCCTCTTTACACTATTTTGATCCGTACTTGCTAGCTTATAAGGGTGGGGTTGGCGTGAAACGATACAAGGGTATTGCCAGCCTTTAACCAACCACATGAATACAGCAGAATCAGCCATTTGAATAATATTAAACAATTTAGCCTTCACTGTGACTGCCTCGTTGATCTTCTAGCGGTAGCGTATTAAATTGCAGAAAATGAAGACCTCTGCTGATATCTCGGGTCGGGCTCTACAGTTCAACGGCCACTAGGCTATTTATAGTTATAATGCAGGTACATTACATCGCCCCCGCCTGAAGTCATACACCTGAAAAAAAATAAAAAGGTTTTTATTCACGTAGACTTTAAAAAAGCGTTTGTAAATAGTCAGAACATGTTTGTATCAATAGTACAGTTAAGTATACATCATATTTCTAGTTACATATTTAGGTACACAGATTGTTAAAACATCTATAAAATTTATGTTATTGTAGTAATGATTTAGCCTGATATCTCCTCGGTGGCACTGAGGAGATATCAGGTGCATATCATCACCCTTCCTTTGGGTTAGGAGAGTGAGGTACCTATAGAGAGTGGTTGCGCATGCGCACACATGTGTAGTTAGCTAACCTTACCGCGCGCCGTAGCTGCTATTTGGCCAGGAGCACTTTTGTACTTAAGTGTACGGTTACGAGCATAGTGGCAGGAAGTACTCTAATCGTGATTATCCGGTATTTTCAAATCGGAAGCCAGTGTGTACTGGGTATTGGTAAAACTTGTTGTTATTTCGTTATTTTATACTTATTATACCTATTTTATGTGAATAACGCAATAAAAAGTTAACTGGTCACGCTATGTATTGTAATAATATGTGAATTATTATTGTAATGTATGGTTCCAGTATCTAAATGGATTTAAAATACTTACAATCACGACCTGGTTTTTATTATTACGTGTGAGGCAAAGGTGGTTTAGAAAAATCATTTACATTAATATAAAATATAAACAATAGAATAGTTGTGCAATGGATTAGCATGACTTATGATGATTTTGATTTTTTATTTAAACTATTGAATTAGGCTACAATTCGCTAACATGCAGGCCATATCGCCCAACTTAGGCTTCAGTTCCAATTTATATCAAATTAGCATGTACTCTTTTTGTAATAAAAAGTCGTGCAAATCTATTGCAGGCTGATAACCGCAAAGCGTATCGATTATGTGTGTGTGTGGTGATTATTCTCTAACTCTTTAAGGTCCAGAATTCATACACAAGCTCACACATAGGTATACTAGAGCAAATAATAATAATAATATCTTGGGAAAACTAGCACATTGCCATCTGAACCAGACAACTGATAAACATACTTATGTATTTCTACATGTGTACTTATTATAGATAATTACACTTAGACACAGAACAAATAATTGTGCTTATAACAGAAAGATTGTCTTGGGTGGGGATCGGATCCATGGCGTCCGACTTAACTGTCAGGGTACGTACCACCAGTAGCCCAACTAAGTAGACTGCCTCGTTGGTCTAGCGGTAGCGTGTTCAACCGCAGATAATGAGGTCCTGGGTTCAAATTCCGGGTCGGGCCAAAAAGTGATTTTGGGATTTTTCCGTAAAAATAAATTTCTCAGTATCAGCCCGAAGTCTGGAAGTTGGCGGTATAACACCCCCGTGCCTCGGAGAGCACGTAAAGCCGTCGGTCCTGTACCTGAACTCTTTCCGGTCGTGTCGCTAGGCGTCCCATCGGATCATAAGAGTGATGGAATAGAAAGTGCTCCTGTGTTTGCGCACACACTTGAGCACTATAATATGTCCCGCGCAGATGGTTAATCCCTGTTGAGACCGACCGCCGTGGCCGAAATTCGGCTAGGACGACATTATTATTAGACCAACATACCACCAGACCAGTCAATAGAAAAGAATAATATAAAAGTTATTAAATACATTGGAAATCAAGATATATTTGACGATCACCCTAGCCTAGTTGGTAGTGCTCCTGCCTACTAAGCTGGTGGTCCTGGATTCGAATCCCGGTAAGTGCAAATATTTGTGTGATGAGCACGAATATTTGTTTCTGAGTCATGGATGTTTTCTATGTATTTAAGTATTTATCTATCTATATAAGTATGTATATCGACGCCTGGTACCCATAGTACAAGCTTTGCTTAGTTTGGGGCTAGGATGATCTGTGTGACATTGTCCCTATATATATTATTATATATTATATTCCCATTTTGATAACTGCAAACGCAAACTTCTTACTCATAAGATGACCGTAGCAGATTTAAAGAAAGAATAAACAAAATTATATTGTATCCCATAAAAAAATTATAAATACCTTCTCTTTTACGTCAATTGCTTATACCTACCGTACCGTGGGAAATCAACATCCCTAAAGATCACGCGTTAAAGACAAACAAGTATTACAACTTGACAAATGAACTACCCAGAAACGTGGTTAATTTATATGTCGTGGAAGTGGGTGCGAGGGTATACTAGCAAAATCCCTCTACAACCTATAAGAACGAGATAAAAAAAGACTTCCAAAGCGGCATTAGTAGGAAAATATCAAATATGGTTAGGAAGAGGGGGGAACACTGTGAGCGTTGATACATCAAAGGGGGCCCCATAGAACCTACGTCTGAGTTGCAAGTCTCAGACTGTAGTGTTCCCTCCTCTAACACGCGATGGACCTGGTTTCCGCACGGTGAATCCATGGAATGCTAAGAATTAGGTCTCTCACTATCGTTATTCTTAGTATACACAAACGTGATAATCAAAGTTAATAGTAAGATTATTGTTTATTTCTTGGATACCTTTATAAGTGCAAGTAAAAGCATAGATAACGGGACCGTACGTAGAGGAATCTTCACACATCGTACCGTGACGGCGAACGCGCGTATAATTACGTACGCATTATCAACTATTTACCGCGAGGCGTGCGCACACGCACGATACATTGAAAAATAAATAAGTAGATTTTGGATTGACTAATTGAATCAATATACTGTTAATGATTTAACTACTTACTATTGATGACGCAGCCCATCACTGCCCCACTGCAGGGCTGGTTGACGGGCCGGTTGGTAAATGCTGGCCTCTCACGCCGCAGGTCGTGGGTTCATTCTCACCCAGGACAGATATTTGTGTGCTTGAACATGTCTGTTTGACCCGAGTCTGGGTGTAATCTTCTATATATATAAAAATTAATGTGTGTCTGTATGTCCTTTATAGAATCGGAAACTATGCATTTGATCATGTGATAATTTGCAGCAAAGTGTAATTCATGAGCCCACGAAAGTTTATGAGTTGGTACCACAAATCTACGACCGATGGCGCCACTATTATTTTTAACGCGGGGAAAACCGCGGGTTACAACGGTTATCTATATAAGTATGTATATACATAAGAAAAGTAGTATATGTAATATATCAGTTATCTGGTTTCCATAGTACAAGCTCTGCTTAGTTTGTGATCAGATGGCCGTATGTGAATAATGTCCAGAAAATTATTCTTACTATATTATTACTTTACTGCTGGGCAAGGGCCTCCTGTCACAACTATATATAGCCATAGTTCAGGTTGGTGGAAATCACTTGCCCTTTACAACATTTTTGGAGAACTTACAGGCATGCAGGTATCCACAGTTTTAAGTACGTGATAATTAATTTATGATACGCACATGAATTTGAAAAGTTATGTTAAGCAGTCAGCTTTGGTTGTGGTCATTTCAGTCGTTTGAAAAGTGTGGTTCAGCTAAGTCAGAGTACTACTAGGCGGCTTGAACAACACTAATACTAGGCCATATACTAGGCTAACCATACCAGGCTCCATAAGATCAATGGTGAACTAATAAACTTAACTAACTTAACTTCAATAAAACTATTAATAACCGATAAAACTAACCTATCCTGAATTAAAAGTAAAAAGCTCCAACTGTAATTACTTAATTTTGGAAAAGAGCTGATTACACTGCTTAACCCATATTAACAAAAAAATTGCTAAGAACCAACGCAAGGAAACTTACGTTCAAATGAAAAATACCGCATCTAGGTCCAGGTCCAGGTCTATCCGTTTGTGACATGCGATGCTACACACACAGAGACAGATATCGACGTCAAACTTGTAACAACTCTCTTTTTGCGTCGTGGGTTAAAAATGCTTCTACATGACTAAGAAAACACCATGTATATATTTAAAACGTTTAAGTAGAGACTAATTTAAAGTTTCTCTTAATGGGCATTTATTCTTAGGACATTCGTCTCTCGCCTACATAGCCTGAAACTAATTTTGCCAAACAAAAAGATTTCTTTCTTTCACACCTTTATAAATTGAGGGCAATTGTCAATGAAGTTAGGCCGCTACAATGAAAGATAAGTGAAAGATGGCGTAGCGGTAACATGGCAAAAAGTTCGCTCAGAAATCTTCGAGTTCAACAACCTTCCAAATGAGTTTTGTTCAACTCAAACTGTTTGGTCTATTTGTGAGTCGTAACAATTTGATTTAACACTTAATTTTGTGGTGATAGAGTTGGTTTTTTATTGATAGGAAGTTGTTTGGCCTGGATTTGGTTGATTTCTTGAAGAAAAACCGAGTTATCGTTGACTGAAGGCGAAAATATTGCGGCAGTAGTTCGTCAAATTTGTTAGGTAATTGTGAGTCAGTGCAGTGTTACTCGTCTGCAGAACAATCTGACGTCTCTCTCGTTCTGCTTTGTTGAAGAGTAATAATAGAGAGAGACAGATATAACGACCTTTCTAGTGATGCATTAATTGAACCGGATTTATGCGCTAGACTTTTTGGCAACTTGACGTGAAAGCGGAAACTATTTACACTGTTCAGCTAATAGGTACGTAAACATTTCTTTTATAAATATTAGCATAAATTAGGTTCTTTTAAAGGGTCCCGTTTATGTAGGGAAATTCATCATGATCATGCATCATGCAGGATGGTCTTCAGCATATACCTCTAATGGGGTGGTAGACTGCTTCGAGTGATTTTATTTAAAACAAGCAACAAACTCTGATGTTTTATGTTGAGAGATACATTCCACCAAACGCCACCAATTCCCAACGGCCAAAGAACCACTCAACGTAAAACATCGCAGTTTTTAAATAAAATCACTCGAAGCAGACTTATAAATGTTTTAATTTAATATTTGGATGTGTGCACCGGTGACTTTATAATAGGTAAAC
This sequence comes from Pseudoips prasinana, assembly GCA_951640165.1. Taxonomy (NCBI): domain Eukaryota; kingdom Metazoa; phylum Arthropoda; class Insecta; order Lepidoptera; family Nolidae; genus Pseudoips; species Pseudoips prasinana. The sequence goes on from OX621239.1 coordinate 18,207,866, forward strand.
AACTAAACGGCAACAAGATACATTGTCTTTCTACAACTTTCGACCAATGATACCAGCGAGCACGGGGATTGGTCCGTGTAGCCAGAGCATTGGTCGTCATGGGCACCCCCTTGACGTACTATGCCAAATCGAACGCCAAGTAATCGAATGTCTGAAGAATCGAACGTTCCAAATAAAGAATGTTTAATAAATTAAACATTTGAGAAACAAATGAATCGTTAATTAATGAAGCGATTAACCTAGCCTTTAAAGCTATGGGAACTTAAACCTCTTTTCGATCGTGTGATCGCTAGTCTTTCCAGCGGAACATGAGACTGATGGAATAGAAAGTATTTGCGCGTATGCTTTGCAGTATAATACGTCCCGCTCAGATGGCTGGTATCCATTGAGACTGGCTGCCATAGCCGAAATTTGGCCAGAATGACATTATTAACATATTCCTGCAGAAACGTTCCCTATATATGGTTACTCAATCACATATAGTAAAGCTATATACCTAGCGTTGGATTGACATGGATGTCAGCAATGTTGGTGGCCATCTTTAAAATAGGTAGGCAACTCTAAAATTTCGTATTCTTGTATAGAATCACACCAAATCGAATCAGTTTGAAGTATAATATCTGTGAAAATTATGTAAAGCATTTCGGTCACGCCTTATTTAAATAGAGCCGCTTGATTATCATAACAGGATCTTGACAGGATCACTTTGACATTTCAAATCGAATTATAATGGCGTCGAACTAAGTAGTTAAGTAACTGTTATTGATTTTCCTTGAAATAATTAGGTAGAGCATATTCATAATTTAAGTGATTTATTTCTAAAAAAAAATTGACGGTATCCAAAATTACTGTTCATTTATTTATCTTAATACTTATAACAATAAAGTCCTCCCTGAATTTCGGCGACGGCGGCCAGTCTCAATTGAGATTAGCCAACTGCGCAAGACATACTGTAGTGCTTTCTATTCCAACACTCTCATGATCCGATAGGCCGATTACGGACGGACGGACGGACGGTACCGGACCGACGGCTTTACGTGCTCTCCGAGGCACGAGTGTGTAATACCGCCAACTTCCAGACTTCGGGCTGATACTGAGAATTAGTTATTACGGTAAAATCCCAAAATCACTTTTATGACCGACCCGGGATTTGAACCCAGGATCTCATTATCTGCGGCTGAACATGCTACCGCTAGACCAACGAGGCAGTCACTTAACGGAGAACTCATTATGCTCACATCAAAAAGTTTTGACTAACTTAATATCTAGGCTTCAGTCTGTAAAATCTGGTTGGAGTTTGAGGATCACGTCTAGGTCTGCTGTCCCTTATAAAGTAGACCACCATCTTCAACGCATTTTGCATCTTGCATCAAGTGAGTCTCACAAGTTTAAGTGTGACGCAGTAGTTAAGGTATTCGCTTCGCTACTATCTCGGCGCCTTTCTGTTTTGGGTTTGATCCCCACACCAAACAACTATTGTTGTGACTCATAACTCGGGCTAGACCCGCAACCAGCCGTTAACGGACACAAAGCATACTCAGGTATGCTATATGTCCGATAATGGGCCGGTTGCCGTGGTTGGTAGATAGTTCCCTTTCACGCCGCAAGTCGTAGGTATACATATATGAAAAAAAAAAATGGGTTCCTCCAGCGGCAGGGTTTGACGCCCTAGGCCGCCAGTGGTGGTCAGGTCGACAGAGTAAGGAACCTCCTCCCAATGCGTGCCGTTCCCGTCATTGCCGCTTGTTGTATCCGACCGAAATTGTATGTTTATAAAGTCCAAGATACATGGATTTTCCCGCCTACATTAAAATACGTTATCAATTGTTAGCATTGTTTATAGAACAAGACGTCGCGGCGTCGCCCCGATTGCCGAACCAACTAAAAAAAATAATTACATTGCATTTCTTTCTGAACTTCATTTTTTACTTATCAATTTAGTTTAATCGTAGGTAGGACGCCAGCACATCAAGCTACCCCAATCTGTCAAAGGAGACCATTCTTTATGGGCCCACTGGCAACGGTTACATATATTAATCACATCAATCTTAAAAAATATACCGAAATTATTACAACAAATGAGTTCAAACTTGTAAAGATACGTAACCGGAATCAAAAATCATTAAAAAAAGTACATTTTTGATATTCGGTTACGGCTCGCCGCCATTTATACAAAAAAATGGCGAGGATTGCAAGCTTTTAGGAAATTCCTTAATTTTCAGGAAATTAGAATTGATTTGTAGCCTTCTGACATGTGAACTCTTTAGCTCCATAACAGTTAAATTGTTGCGATTTGATACTTATGTAGATATAAAGGTATAAAACGGATGGGAAGAATAATTTGTAGTTCTCACAACAATGGATGTATAGTTATTTTATTTGGTTATTTGAAGTGAAATAATCTTTAGCGGCGTAGAGCATTTTTCTTGGGATGGGTATAAAATGTTAAACTGACGTCAGGACATAATATTTCCAGTCCATTTATATACTTTTCTCACAGATATGTACGGTTATGAATGGGACAATCGAGGAATTATATAATGATCATTGGCAACCCTGAACACTTAACGTCACGTCACTCCTACATTTTCTTTCGAATTGTGTGAATGTATTTTTCTTAGTTTCTCGTATTTCTTTGAAATATTTGTCGAAAATGGCTTCAAGTTGTTGTTGCATCAGTTGTGCTGTACGATTTCAACGCAATGTGCAAATACAATTACTGTCCGAGATAGCTGTAGTTCTGCGTCAATTTGCTACTATGTGAATTTCATGTTTAAATTGTCATATTTCTCAGGATTCCGGTTAGACATCCTAAAACTAATACTACCCCATTAATCTAGAGATCATAAGGAACAAATTGACATAGGTTTCATTAATAAACGCGAGATTTTTTGGTGGGCCCATCCGCCATAGAAAAAGGAATGGTCTCCTTTCCCCAATTCAAAGTGAACCTTATGCTTTTGTGATAAAGTTGAAAATCTATGAAAGAAATTTGACAGACTGGGGTGGGATCGGATGTGCTGGCGTCTGTACATTACAGAATGCCGCCATGTTCGAACCAGTCCACTAATTATGCAATCCGGATAAGCTTTTTAATGGGCCGATAGCAGTCAAATTGTTATTTTCCGCAAGTTTTTAGCCTACTCCACATTTATCTTATTAAAAATATTTTAGGTCAATTAATAAAGATACAGTTTCCTATCTAAATACGAATAATACACTTATTTGACAGTACATATATGAAACACGTAATAGGGAATCCCGTAATTGTAATCTAAAAATATACTGTGCGTTTACAATTAAACTGGCATTATTATCAGTAAGGCAACTTGAATTCGATTTGAAAAATACGCCGTGACTTATTAATCATCGTAATTCATAAAACCAAGCTACTACTGAAATATATACGTACCTTCTAGTGATGTACATATACATATATATCCACTACTGGTGTACAGACGCTAGCACATCAAGCTATCCCAATCTGTCAAATTTCCCCAATAGAAAGTGAACCTTATGCTTTTGTGATAAAGAAATTTGGCAGATTGGGGTAGCTGGATTTGCTGGCTTCTGTACATAGATAGGTACTACTACTGTACATAGATGTCTGGTACTTGCATTTATGTTAGAAATATGTTTTAAAATAATCATATTAAAATTAATTTAATAATATTAAAAAAAAACTATAAACCTCCACAAGTAAAATTAATAAATACAATATACCTACATACATACAAAGAATTAATTATGAATAAATTTTAGTTATATCGTTACCTTAAAAAAAATACACTACCTACATACATATAAATATTATAAAGAATGAATTTAATATCTGTATTGCGAGGTACTTTACGAAGATGCACGGAACTTACAACTTTTAACACATATTCTGGACTACTTATCTATGGATCCCTTTTGGCGTGGTCGGTAAATGCTTGCCTTTCATGCCGCAGGTTTTGGGTTCGATTCTCACGCAGGACAGATATTTGTGTGCATGTCCGTTTCTCTGTTTTAGTTGGGATCAGATGGTCGTGTGTAAATAGTGTCCCAGGAATTAATTTGGAGCGTTGGCATTCATCACCTAAGCCCTGTAATATTATAACGTATTTAATCTAACCAGTTACTACTATAATTACATAACTAGATTAACGTGATATATAAGCATTTCGCGCACTACAAATATGTGCTATAAAACCTTGACCCATGACATAAAATCGAAAAGCATAAAGGTTACATATCTCCTTTATCCACTGTTATTCTCAATTGTTACGTACCATAATCCGGCGCAGATTGTACGGACTCGTAGTCGAATGTCGAATAGTCACCTGTGGCTGTAGGCTGCATTCCAATGTACCGTTAGCCGGCTTGTCTACTCTACTCAACTTTTGTTTATTTTATACGCTACGCTTCGGCTGACCTGCGGGTTGGTAAAATGTATGATGTGCTTCCGTGATTTTGAAGATGTAAAACATAAAAAGATATGAAGCCCTATTGACCAATCAGATCGCAGTTAATTGTTCTACATTCGAATGCGATAACCATTCCAGAGTCTTCATAACATAACAAAGATACTGGTCAAGTGTAAGTAACTAGAATTAATGTACAATGTCGGGTACATTGTACATTAATTATATCATGTCAACCTTTTACGCATAAGACTTGAATAAACACCTGTATATACGCTACGCTTCGGCTGACCCGCGGGTTGGTAAAACGTATGATGTGCTCCCGTGATTTTGAAGATGTAAAACATGAACAAATATGATGGCCTATTGACCAATCAGATCGCAGTTAATTGTTCTACATTCGAATGCGATAACCATTCCAGAGTCTTCATAACATAACAAAGATACTGGTCAAGTGTAAGTAACTAGAATTAATGTACAATGTTGGGTACATTGTACATTAATTATATCATGTCAACCTCTTACGCATAAAAGGAATATGAATAAACACCTGTATATACGCTACGCTTCGGCTGACCCGCGGGTTGGTAAAACGTATGATGTGCTTCCGTGATTTTGAAGATGTAAAAAACATAAAAATATATGAATCCCTATTGACCAATCAAATCGCAGTTAATTGTTCTACATTCGAATGCGATAATCATTCCAGAGTCTTCATAACATAACAAAGATACTGGTTAAGTGTAAGTAACTAGAATTAATGTACAATGTTGGGTACATTGTACATTTATTATATCATGTCAACCTCTTATGCATAATAGGAACTTGAATAAACATCAGTATCTGTGTTATGTTTTGAATAGGACTGCACGTGTGGCGCAGCGGCTAAGATAGTCGCCTCGCCGCTTCGTGTCGCGGGTTCGAGTCCAGCGCCGGACAACTATTTGTGTGACCCATAAATAGTTGTTCAGAGTCTGGATAAATTTGTGTCCATCTATTATATGTTTTGTAAAATACGCCGCGACACAACTTTTATTTCAAAATACCTCTTCTTATTATATTCTTAACGAGAATTTTTAGCAGCCTTTTCGTAACACTGAGACTTTGGTCGAATTTCTTTATACCGTGGGGATCAGTCTGGGAACAAATATGAAAGCAGTAGAATATCTGTGTGTCCATGACTATTTGATTGTATTCTCTGATCCTCAATGGGATAGACGAGAGGCCAGCATCTTCGCGTATTAACGTAGAGTACTAGCTCCACAAAACGCCTCTAAAACAGCAGACCCTCTCATCAGCAACCGCCTATAGTCGAACAAGTCTTCAACTCAAGTATCTTTACTGCTTTCGATCAATGAACGTACGGTATCATTGGCTAGAAGCAGCAGAAAAAAATTAGTACTGTAAAGATTGATTACACAATTCTCTATATTGATTTTAAATCGCAGTAAATTGTACTTTTGATCACGCGATTCAATGACACCGTAAGTTCATTGGTCGAACTAAGAACACGATAAAAACGAAATACAGGTATCGATTCGACGCTGAATATGATTAAGATTGAAATTGAGCGAAATTGTTCCTAGAACTGACTCCATTTCCGATATAAAACTGGCTTTAAGACTGTGCCCCCGATTCTACGCAATACCAACCAAACTAATATTTTTTGCATTTCTTTCTAACATAGTTATTATGAAAAGGACAGGGGATCTTTAGCTGTACAAATTTAGCTTTGCCGCAAAATACTGGCACGTTAGAACAACGCAATTAAGCGCCCGGGCGCGGTGTTTGGTGCGGAGTTTTAGTCGTTTGACAGTTCGATGTAAGCCTTGTTCTTTACATACAAGGTATATTAGAGAGAGATGTAATGATATTTAAAGAAGTTTGGAGGTGGAAAGCTGAAGAAGAAGAATTTCACTTTATTTCATAAGGATTATAAACAGAACAATAAGCATCGAACAATATTTTGCAATTGGCGGCCTTGTCACTAAAAGCGATCTCGTCTCTCGCAAAATTTAGATACTTTATGATGAGGAGTATCCGAATCACCCCCATGTTCTACGATTTTGCGTAGTTTTCGAGATAGAATAGTTTTAATGATTTTTTTCGTAAATTTCACCTAACATCAGTTTTAAATATTTTTCACGTTCTGTTGAACATTTCTGGTTATTTTTTTTTGTGATAACTAATTAGCATAGTTTAACCTAACACCCTAAAAAGTATGGTTTATCTAATCATTGCACTGTGAGGCTGGCTACCGTGGTAATTTTAGTGGGTCCAGCCCCACACCACGTGCGACTAGAAAAAAAAAGTTACCGGCTCTTACTTTGGGTCATGCTATTGGACCGGCTATTGTGGAGATCCTTGGTGGAGGCCTTTGTCCAGCAGTGGACGTCTTTCGGCTGATATGATAATTATGACTTTGGTTCATCTGATTAGGTGCATTAGTTATTTATAACACTTTAGCCCTACAAGAAAACAAGCCTTATGGCTAGTATTCAGTTAACCCTCTAACTGGTAGTGGCAATATAGTTGCCACCATATTTTGAACTCTCTTGGTTTGTAATAACGATCAAAATCAATCTATTAGAAAATTCCTTCTACCAGTTAAAGGGTTAGTCTGGCCACCAGGTATGAAATTTGAATACAGTAATAATATAAATACAGTAACATCGCAATGACCGTGTAAACTGATATGGGCTTTCCCGGTGTTACTGTGTATGAGTAGTGTTTACGTACAGAAGTACTGCACTGTGCACCTTATTTATAGATTCCTTCGTATTTTCCTGTGCGGCGCACGCGTACAATTTTATTGAGGTAAATTACGTCATTTTATTTTGTTAACTTGAGACGTTATTAGGGTAGATTGGGATGTTCATCATCATCATGACAGAAAAAGTACGTCCACTGACAAAAGCCTCCCTAAAGAATGGGGGCCAAATGTCGTAGTACAAATATTAGACTTAAACTAGATAATTAAACATAATCTCTTGACAATAACTTGATACGAGCTAGCTAAATATCAATGCAATAATAAAATAAATTGTATAAATGTTTTCATACAATTTGTACCTAAATATCTATGTTACTAGAAATAATAATGTATACAACTATATTACTGCAAACATGTTCTGACTATTTACAAGCGCTTTTTTAAAGTCTACGTGAATAAAAACCTTTTTTATTTATTTTATTTTTATCGCCATGCCTGGCAGACGGGTTGGCGACATGACGGCTTTACTTTGGCTGACATGATGATTCATGAAAAATGAACTAAACATTCCTATTTGTAGGTATAGGAATGATTCTTAAACGAAGTTATTTGCAGTGTGAACATTTGATTCAAATATGGTTTACCTTTTTTAACCCCGACGCAAAAAGCGGGGTGTTATAAGTTTAATGTTGATGTTTGTCTGTTTGTGTCTGTCTGTGGTATCGTAGCACTTAAATGGATGAACCGATTTTGATTTTCTCTATTTTTTCGTTTGAAAGGTGAATTATTTGCGAGTGTCCTATGCTATGTTTGTGGAAAATCCGTCCAAGATGGCCGCCGCCACAAAATGGCGGATAACATATTTTTTTATAAAACTCCCTCAAGAAAGGGATTTACTAGTAGAATACTGTACACTATGACAATTTTAAATCCAAGATGACCGCCATCACAAAATGGCGAATTACATATTTTTTTCCATAACTCCCTCAATAGTAGAATACTATATACACTATATCACTATGACAACTGTAGGAATTTTTTTAATTTATGTAGATAACGTAAATAACATTATAGCTGGTCCTGCTCTGCCCGCACCCAGCCGGCTATTCTGGATATCCTTGGGGAGGTCTTTGTCGATACGATAACGGCTGGGTGTTACCCTCGATATAGATACCTGAAAATCAGTAATGCATTAACCTGCGTAGCTAGCTGGTTTAAGACTCTTGTCCCTCTACAGAGTTCGACCAATTACCTCGCTAGTCAGCAGTTCTTGGTCGAATGTTCTACGGAGCATGAGACTCCGTCGCTATGCTGGCTACGCTGATACCGGTACAATACCCACGCTTATCGTTCTTTATAATAATTACTAATCAATAAAAAAAAGTTCCAGAAGCTATATAAACGGAGTCGTGTCGTAATTTGGCACATATAGCCAACTCACGCGCATGTTTATAAGCGCCGTAAACTTTATGAGGACGATCACCCCTAGTCATTACTTATAGTTAAATTTTATGGACTAAAACTATGACAAAAGATAACAGGAATTCGTTTACTACATTCTGAGTATTGAACATTAACAATTCTAATTCCAACCTCGAGATCATTTACAATAAACATTTTACTATTAATTAAAAGTACTCATAGTTAGTTGATCGTACCGGTCCGTAATTAATCGGCGAGGTTAAGCATCTTGGCACGCTGTCATTCGATAGATGGGTGACTATCATTCTGGGAGTAAAATAAAAAAGATTTTAATTCACGTAGACTTTAAAAAAGCGCTTGTAATAGTCAGAACATATTTGTAGTAATATAGTTGTATACATTATTATTTCTAGTAACATAGATATTTAGGTAGACATTGTATTGATTGTATGAAATCATTAATAAAATTTATTTTATAATAGCAATGATATTTAGCTAGCTCGTATCAAGTTATTGTGTTATGAGTCTCCGCTTCGGAAGGCACGTTAAACTGCCGGTCCCGGTTGTAGTCATTAGGTAACAGTCGTTACATGACAGAAGTAAGAGAGGTAGGGCATAGCGTTGATTCGCTCATAGATCAGCCCGACTGGGGATGTACCTCCACCTTACAGAAGACATTCCTTTATAAAACATTAATAACTTAATGTTGTGTTATCTGCGTGCGAGTAAGGTCGCCAGAATTCATCAGGGTCAGCAACCCGGGTTTGCTGACTCTTAGAAAGGCCGGCAACGCACCCGCGACACCTCTGGTGTTGCGAGTGTCCATGGGCGGTGGTGATCACTTACCATTAGGTGACCCACTTGCTCGTTTGTCGCACTCTTATATATATAAAAACGCTTCTTTATTTTTATTGTAGGGTAAATAAATGTATTTAACATGCTAAAATCATTCGAATTGTATACGTTCACTTAATCTGTATTCTTATACAAGAAATAATTCTGATTCGCGTCTAGGAATTAGATACCGTTTATTTTTACATAAGCAACTATTATTTCTGAAATCATTTTCCGTAGTAACTTTGTTATGTGAATATTTTAGTACCTACAGAATTTACCAAAATATAAAAAACACGTGTATATTATAATAAGTTTCCTCAAAGATTGTAATATTAAAATTCAACGTTTCCGCGGTGACTTAATAGTCAACCTGTATATAAGTAGAGTAAACACATGATGAATTATTTAAAACTATGTTGAATTGTTACATAAATATAAATAATTTCAATGTGTTCACGACGCTCAAAACTTTAGCCTTTCTTAAGCTTCCTCCTCCATTAGTTCCTCTATAATTTAGCTAGGCTTAGTTAAATAAGATATATACTCATCATCATGTCAGTCAAACACGTCCACTGTTGGACAAAAGCCTCCACAAAGAATGAGGGGATATGCCATAATCGCCACGCTTGGCAGACGGGTTGGCGATCGCGGTTTGATGGTCATAATTCACAGAAAAACGCTGCTGCCCGTTCTCTGGTAGGTATTCCCTCGGTCGATTTCTACGCCCCCCAGGGGTGAGATGGAGTTATGATATTCTATGACGTCATCACAAAGCAGCATACTATTTTTTAATGATATTAATTTTAATAATAATAATTTATTATCAAAAAGCCAAGTACAAATTTTCCATCTCATCTACACATACTTAAATGCACAAATATATACAAAGATGCTTAAAAAAATTCTATACATTGTTATTTTATTTTATTTATTTAATTAAGGCTTACCAACTAAATACATGTTAAACATTATTACACGACAATGTATTAAGGTGATCAGACATGCATCTAAATTAAAGGTAGGCACAACATTAACAGAATAATAATAATTAAAAGCTAGGTACACGCATTAAACATAAAAAAGAAACTTACTTACATCAGTACATATAAGATAAGTATGTGTTGTTGTACACAGACAACAGTGTGCTTTACTTACATGTTTTTAAAAATAGCTGTTTTAAACATAATGATTTTGCCCCCCAAAACATCTAGATCGCAATTATAAAATAATTCATTACATACTATGTAAACATAATTAATAGATTGTCCAAATAATTATTCTGCATTACAAGCAATTACGGAAATGCATACCATAGCTAATGACGGCCAAGTCATCCAGATAGCCAGACCCATCGTCCGTCCAAACTTGGTACCCGATAGGTTGAAGCTCATAGGTCTTGGTCGGCTGGTTTTATTAGGCAGGAGGTGTGTATTAAATTACGTTTTGTGGCAGAAACGGTGGCTTCGTTGCGATGTTAAACTGTGGTTACGACACCTGGGGTTCGACGACTGCCGTGACAATAACAAATTATTTTGTCACCTTTGTAATGCCTTTGTAAGCAACGACTAGAATTGTATTGTAACATGTATTGTAACTATCTGTCTATGTTCAACATCCTATTGCGTATATTAACAAACCGCCCACCACATAAATTCGGAATGTAATTTCTGGAGTAATAAATCTTGGGACATTATTTACACACGGCCATCTGATTGCAAACTAAGCAGAGCTGGAAACCAGATAACTGATATACTACATTTACTACTTTTCTTTTGTAAATACATACTTAATAGTTAATTATAACCAGACTCAGAATAAATAGACATGTTCATGCACACAAATATCTGTCCTGGGTGGGAATCGAACCCACAACCTCCGGCGTGAAAAGCAAGCATTTGCCAACAACGCCAACAGGCCCGTTGGTATTCTTATTGTAAAAAGCAACAAATGCAAACGGTAAACGAAACTAAAGTGGCTAAAATGTTTTGGTGTTCAGTGAATTCACACCTAAATCCTAACTAAGATTAAGTTAATGTTGTCAATATAACTGGAGTTTTATAATATCATTCGTCTCGGATAAGATAACGAGACTAACAAGATAATTTGGAAAATATAAGTGTTATAAAGATACTTGTTAGAATTGATTACTAGTAAATAGACACATGTGAGTTAAATTGTCATAGCCTTGCGTTAAATTCTATTTTATAAATATATTTATATATTCAGATATGGTATCTTAGTCTTAACTTTTCTAATACGAACCGATTTGAACACACGCGAAATCATTCCATACGAATAAGAAAATAATATTCAAAAGCTGTTAACTAATAACGGAGAAATAGCGCAAATTACAAATAAAAATAATATACAGTGGAATTTATTATCTGCTTCTCTTCTTGAGTCCTCCTTCTTAAATTTTAAATATAGAATTTAAACCGTCTTAAGAAAGTTCGTGCGGATGAAGTTGCACGCAACCCCGCCCCGTTTCATACTAATATTAGTATGAAACGGGGTATAAAGGCGAAAGTTTGTCTGTGTGTGAGTATGTATGTTTGTTACTTCTTCACGTCTAAACGGCTGGAGCAATTTTAATAAAATTGGTATGGAGTTAGCTGTCACCCTCGATTAACACATAAGCTATAATTTATAAACTTTAAAGCGGGTAAAACCGCGGGGCACAGCTAGTACCTAGATAATTTTAAAAATCGGTTAACAAATAACGGAGAAATAGATTTTAGTTAAAAAAAAAAAAATGTATATTGTTGAATTGAATACCTCCTTCTTTCTGGAAATCCTCCTACTTAATAAGAAGAAAATTTAAAAAATATAATAATACCGTCTATAGAAAGTTCGTGCGTATTAAGTTTCGCACAACCGCGCCGCTTGTATACTTATAAAATGAAACAATATATTCCACAATAATACTACGAAATTATAAATTATACAACTTACTATCTTGGTAGGTATTTTTAAAACTTCTGAAAGTCCCAAGAGTTATCTATATTTACACAAAAGGTTAGATAATTTCGAGATTATTGATGATAACTATAATGTAACATGAGAACGAGATAATAGTTATTTGTTTTGAAACATATGTAATATCTCGTGTCATCTATTTATCTGTGTAATAATATAGGGTAGAGTTAATAATTATCGACCTAATAGTTACTGTTCGAAGATAAACATGAAAGGACATAATTATTGTTATGGATGTAGTCAAAAAGTGCGGATGTAGTCAAAAAGTGCAGTAACATCATCATCATATCAGCCGCAAGCTGGCGACCACGAATCGGAAGACGCAGCGCGGGCAGGCACCCGACAAGATGGACCGATGATCTTGTGAGGGTCGCTGGAAGTCGTTGGATGCGAATAGCGTAAGACCGGCAATTGTGGAGATCTTTGGGGGAGGCCTTTGTCCAGCGGTGGAAGTGTTTCGGCAGATATGATGATAAGGCCTCGCTTACCTTAACACAGGTTATTGCTATATTGTAATTCTGACAACCTAGCTAGGTTATTTTATTACCTCCTTTTGTACATTTCTCTCACTTCCACAAGTTATAACGATATATCTAAATAAATACATACATAAATAAATATACTAATTTCTCTATGATATATAATAGTTTTTAAATATTTATATTATATTTATTATTATTAAAAAAAGGTTTATATTATATTATAATTGTCGAAATTATTGATTTATGTTTGTTTCACGGTCATCGAATATCCACCAGAAATAAACTTAGTTATGTTTCACGCGTTTAGTGGTATAAGACTACCTAAATAAGACAGATACTTAGAGAACCTTTCCCTCGTTGTGAGATTTTTATTTTTAAAGACAACGCCCGCACTAAGGAATCTAATACCTGTGTCGCGGGGTATTTTACAAGCATAATATAGACGGACACAAATTACATCCAGACTCAGAACAACTATGAATGGGTCACTCAAATAGTTGTCCGGCGCGGACTCGAACCCGCGACACGAAGCGGCGAGGCGACAGTCTTAGTGTTTTTTTCAAGTATCAAGACTTTTTGACGGCGTACACTGATGGACAGTAATTGGGCATTCCACCCTGCTTATTATCGGTTTCCAGTGAAGTTGAAACCGTGGCCGCGTGGGTTAATTTGTCCCAGCGGACATCTGGCCTGGTTTAACCCTCTGACTGAATGATGTCATAGTAATAAAGAGTTTGGTTGTTTAAGCAATGTCATGTCGCATCCTGGCGCCAATCAATATTAAGTTACATTAATACGATGATTATAAATGGATATAAGATAGGCATTGGATACTATCTTATCTATACACAATTATAATATAATCGCAAGGATATTTAAATAATGCATTGAATATTCTTTTGATAAAATTTTCACGGGTTTTTAGAAGGATGCAGGGGGGCTACCGGCTAAGTCGCCAAACATCGGGATAGTGATCGGCGTTCAAATAACTAAAGGTTAAAAATCGATTTCGGTCACATGTGCTCATGGAAGCCGATTTACGAACGATTAAGTAATTTTTAACCTTTATTTATTTGAACGCCGATCACTATCCCCATGTTCGGCGACTTAGCCGGTAGAGCCCCAGGTTCCAACTGAAGATCGACTCATGTATTGCAGTAGTTAATCCAGACATTATTGACAGCATAAGCTCTGCTTCAGCTTGTCTGCTGTCCTTTATAAAGTACTTTAGTAACAAGCAAGTTAAATAAAGTATATTTGGTTATCAAAAGCTATTTGTGTAAATGTTATTTAAAGAAAAACTAGAAACTAACATAAGTTGTGTTCTCAATACCATCGTCTTCATAAAGTACATCGATCTTTTGTTGGGCTAGGCCATCAATTTTATAATAACATACCAACGCATGTACTTCAAATGCCTCTAGGCAAATTTAAGTCGGAGATAAAAAAATAGTTTATTGAAAAAAGCATATTATACAATCAAAGAATGTATTGACGACAAAACCCCTTGGTAGCTTAGTTAGAGCTTGCAATGGACAGACAAATTACATTTACCAATATTTTTAATTTATAAAATTACTTTTATAGTTATTATATCTTTGTATTTATATAACCAATTTCTTTTTTTCTAATGTTATTTTTAATTTTATTTGCCGGGTATTTTATTATCCCGGGTATGACCTTAAACTGCCTCAATCGGGGGCTCTAGAATCTTAGGATTCATCAGAGGCCTACGATAGCATAGTTACTATCAGTACAGGATAGTAAATTAGAGCGGCGGCGGAAGAGTAGGCATAATTATGCATACCAACGGCGGCGCTCACAGGCCGAGTTAGCTGGCTTACTGTACGCTCACCGAGACGCAGGGGACGAGCACAAGTGAGCTATTTAGTCCGAGGGAGCATACCTGAAACAAAACCCCGATCCAAGGTGTTATCCGACCCGTGCTGAGGGATCCTTGGCCAGAGGGTATTCTGGTCGATAACGGAGGGTGTCTATGTTGGCGGTCATAGGACACAGCATGGATCCGCCTTACCCCCGTATAGGGCTCTGCGAGGGTGGACCGTTTAGTCCCTAATACTCGTGGGAACGCAATGGATATAATTCATTTTAATCCTTCAAATGGCGGCGACGTGGTCCGCCACCCGTCACGTCTCGTTTCCCGGAGAGGCGAAAAGTGGCCAACGGAGAGCCGTTTTGCTACGTTGAATGTGGGAGGAGGAATAGAAGGTAAGATGGACGAAGTATGTCAGCTGATGAGTGAAAAGCGGATCGATGTGTTGTGTGTGAATGAGACGAAGCGGAAAGGGTGTGATACTACAACACACGGACAATACACGGCGTATTGGTCTGGAGTACCGAACACCACCAGAGGTTGCCAAGGTGTGGGTCTCATTCTTTCCACAAGTATGTCTGAGTGTGTGACTGAGTTCGAATGCGTGAATGCAAGAGTAATGTGGTTGAGAATGAAAGTTGGTATGACCCGTATCTTCCTAGTAGGAGTGTACGCTCCTGTAGATATGGGTGCAGTTGTAATACAGCGAGAACAAGAGGAAAGAAAGGCATTCTGGGAGACCCTGAGAGATGTGTTGCGGTTAAGTCAGTATAATGAAAGAGTAATAATGTTAGGTGATTTTAATGGATGGGTTGGGGTAAAACGTGATGGTTTTGAAAGAGTACTAGGTCAATTCGGTGACGAGAGTGAGAATGAGAATGGGTACAGTCTGCTTGAGATATGTTTGGAATGGGGTCTTTGTGTTACAAATACTATGTTTGAACATAAAAGAATCCATACGTTTACACGAGAGAGGAAAAATGTGAGAAAGAGGATTGACTTCGTGATTGTAGATGAAAGACTGAGAAAGAATGTTCTAGACACAAGAGTCTATCGTGGGACCGCAATCCATACAGACCACTTTCTGGTAATGAGCCGAATAAGTGGTCTATTCAAAGGATGGCGCCACCGAATCCCTGAGACTAAAAGTGTACTAGACAGAATAAAAGTAGAGGAACTGCAAGAGGAAGAAGTGGCAGATGAGTACAAAAGTAAGTTGGTTGAGAAGTTTGAGGGATCTGAAGACATAAGAGAAGTAGAAGAGCTATGGAAGGTAGTCAGAGAAGGTATGGTGAGTGTAGCTGGTGAAGTATGTGGTGTAATAAAGAGACGAAGAGGAAGAAAGATGAAGAATATTTGGTGGGATAAAAGTGTACAAAAAGTTGTATGTGAAAAGAAGAAAGCGTGGTTAGACTGGCTAGCCACCAGAGCAAACGAACGAATGCATAAGGCGACAAATGAGGATATAGAAAGGGCCTGGAATGATTATAGGAAAATGAAAGGAATTGTAAAGGATGTGGTGAATGAAAAGAAAAATGAACAAAAGGATAATTTTGATAGAAGGTTGTCTAAGGATTTTCAGACGAACATTAAGTTTTTCTGGAAATCCGTTAGATCAGTAAGAGGCATAACTCAAACCTCAGAACTGAAATCCATACAAGACCAAGATGGAAATATAGTGAAAGGGGAAGAATGCGTGTTAAAACGTTGGAAGGAGTATTTTGAAAGTTTGTATGAAAGAGGTGTAACAGAGAGTGAACGTAGTTCACTAAGTATAGACAAGAACAAATGTAAAGATGACATTAGTATGGATGAGATTGTGAAAGCTATTAAGGGTATGAAATCAGGTAAGTCACCAGGGTATGACAGGATAACTTCCGAGATGCTGAAGGCTGGACATGGCGTCATAGGGAGTCAGCTGTGCAGCCTATTCAATTTATGCTGTACCACCGGCCAAGTGCCAAGTGATTGGTGCAAGGCTGTCATCGTACCTCTTTACAAAGGAAAAGGCTCACGGCAAGACTGTAAAAACTATAGGGGCATTAGTCTACTCAGCGTCGTTGGTAAGTTGTATGCAACAGTATTGGTTGAAAGAGTTGTGAAAGAAACCGATGCGAAAATATGGGATGCACAGGCAGGTTTTCGGAAAGGAATGGGATGCACGGATCAGGTCTTTTCTCTGCGAAGCATAGTAGAGAAGTTTTTGGGCAAAAACCAAAAGGTTTACTGTGCCTTCGTAGACTTAGAAAAGGCCTACGATAGAGTGTTGAGGAGTGAACTATGGTCGGTACTGTCCATGTATGGGTTGAACGACAACCTTGTTCAAGCACTAAAATCTCTTTATAGGGATTCCAGAGCTTGCGTGAGGATTAACGGGTCATACACCGAGTGGTTTAGCATCCAAAAGGGTGTTAGACAGGGATGTGTAGCGTCACCGTGGTTGTTTAACCTATTCATGGATAGCTGTTTAAAAGATTTGAAAGAAAGTGAATGCGGTGTAAGGATGAATGAGTTACTCATCAAATGTCGGCTTTACGCTGATGATCAAGTTTTACTTGCATCATCGGCGGACGAGTTGCAGGTGATGGTAACAAGTATGCATGAATCTTTTGAAAGGAAAGGGATGAAAATGAATGCAGGTAAGACGAAAGTAATGGTATTTGAGAGGGATGAATACACGACAACGTGTGATATTGTGATTGGAGGAGAGAAAGTCGAACAGGTGAATGAGTTTGTATATTTGGGAACTTTGTTTACGAGAGATGGGAAATATGAAAAAGATATTGTTAGAAGAGTAAATGCGGGGAACAGAGTGAATGGGGCACTACACGCCTTTATGAGTAGCCGGCAAGTATCAAAGAAGGCTCGACTAGCCGTGCACGATGGAGTGTTAGTGTCAACTTTAATGTATGGAAGTGAAAGTTGGGTATGGCAGAAAAAGAATGAAAGTAAAATAAATGCAGTGGAAATGAGAGCTCTGAGAAGTATGTGTGGTGTGACTTTGAGAGACAGAATTCGAAATACTGATGTAAGAGAGCGTTGTGGTGTGAAAGAGGATGTAGTCACAAAGATTGAAAAAGGCATGCTGAGATGGTTTGGCCATTTAGAAAGGATGAATGAAAGAAGATTGACAAAAGAAGTATACCTGGCCTGTGTGAATGGGACAACCGGAAGGGGAAGACCACGTCGAACATTCTCTGACCAAATTGGAGATGTTCTGAAGAAAGGGCAGGTCAGAAGTACCCTAAACCGGCGAGCATGTATGAATAATATAATGACAGTAATCGAGGCAAAAGAAGTATGCAAAGATCGTGACAAATGGAAATCCGTTGTCTCTGCCTACCCCTCTGGGAAACAGGCGTGAGTCTATGTATGTATGTGTATGTATTTTTTTTCTATTGACAAGCATAAGTGTATGTAATGTACCTAAGTGCAATAAATATTTTTGATTTGTTTGAAAGTATTTTTTTTCTGTGACATTACCGATAACTTAAGCTCTGCTTTATCTTGTCCGCTGCCATGTATAAACTGCATACCTTAGTAAAAAGCAAAATTAAGTTGACGTATTTAGTTGACGATAAATATTTTTTTATATAATAATATCCTGGGACTTTCACACACGGTCATCTGATCCAAAATTTAACAGAGCATGTAGGTAGGTACTATGGAAACTAGATAATAACTGATATATTACATGTACTACTTTTCTTTTGTAATTACATAATTATATAGATCATTACACCCAGACTCAGGACAAACAGACATGTTCATGCACACAAATATCTGTCCTGGGGCTCTAACGGCTAAGTCGCCGAACATCGATTTCTTAAATGGCGTTCAAATAAATTAAGGTTAAAAATGACTTAATCAATCTTTAAATTGGCTTCAACGTTGACAATTGATTCCGGACCATTTGTGACGTCACATGTGCTCATGGAAGTCGATTTAACGATTGATTCAGTCATTTTTTACCTTTATTTATTTGAACGCTATTTAAGAAATTGATGTTCGGCGACTTAGCCGGTAGAGCCCCTGGGCGGGAATTCGACTCACGACCTGCGGCGTGAAAGGCAAGGATTTACCAACCGTGCCAACCGGGTATGAAATTAATTTTGAAGTACCTAAGTAATATACGAACGAGTAGTTATTATCGATACTAAGCATTCCTCAAAAGTTACGCTCGCTAATTTAATTAAAGCTACGTTCTGATGAAATATGCAGGCAATGTTATCTGCAGTTAATACGACGTATATAAAACTCGTATACTGGCTTGGGCACGCACACGTCGGCGTGATAATTATTGCTGTTAAACCTTACAATTTTCCTTCATTATTGCTGTCATATCCAGCTGTGCGATAACTGCAGCGAATGTCAACACCCCATCTCATCCAGCGGGGGGCGTAGAAGTGATCCCGAGAAAATATCTAGTACAAAACAGGCATTAGCGTCTCTCTGAGTACTTTGACCACCATACTGCGATTGCCAACCTTTACCAAAAGACAATATTTAAATGTGGAGGGTTACAAAAACCAACCTAGCCCTTCCCTTCAGATCATTGAGGCACCATAGCTGGATGCTCTCACCGGTCCGTAAGTAATCGGTGAGGTTAAGCAACTAGGCTCGCGGTCAGTCCACCAAAGTCGTTTCTGAGCGTCTCCTTGATTCGGAGGGCACGTTAAACTGTCTCAGTAGGCCTCAAGTGGGCGGTTTGAACAACTCTGAGACTAGGGTAACCACTGCCCATACGATAAGTGTGAAGTGAACTGAGGGAATAGATAGCGTCCCTGTGTAATTGTCAAACACAAATGTGAGGGAATAATAAATAAAAATATGTTTTATTTCTCTCGTAAAACTGCTTAAATAGAACTTTAGAGAGAGCTGGAGTCTGTACTAGGCTCTAAACCTGTAAGACAGAGCTCCAGGAATTCTCCTATCGTGGGAATGGATTTTAATGAAACTTTACGATAATATAGCTTATACATCAGAATAACACATAGGCTACAATTTATAAAGATATTGTGTGAATTGTCCAAAATATGACGATAAGTGTTAAGGAAGTAGGAAAAAATCTACCATCTGCGAGCTATTCCGGCGTGCACTGCCAAAACCGCTTGAGGTACACATCCTACTAATATTATAAATGCGAAAGTTTGTGAGTACAGATGTATGTTTGTTACTCTTTTAGGCCAAAACTACTTTAAAGCAGGTGCGGGGCACAGCTAGTTATTTATAAATATGAATATGAAGGTAGAGAAAGAGTAAATGTTTTCATTACCTTCATAGTACAAAGCGTACCAAAACGGACTACGTTATCGCTCCGATAACACATTTTACGCTATTAATGATTTAAATTCTTGACATTGGCTTACGTTTTTAATGATTCTTGTTTCTTTGTTTTTCAGGTAAGTGGAGTATAAATGAAGTCTTTAATAATGGAGGCTTTTAGGTACGTACTTAAAACATTTCTATTTACTAGGTTGGATTGGTACTTTATCTCAATACATTCTTAAGAGGGTGACAACGACCAAATAAACTGGATTTGAGCTTAAAACTTGCAGATTTTTTTTTATCGGGACTAGTCCCTCCCTCTTACCCACCACTGCAACTCCTGTAAGCCAGGATCAACAGTGGCACACAATGAAATGACACTGAGCGGTGAAGCTCAGGCATGTCCCGGGGAATCGCTTTAACTGTCTTGGATCCCGCAACGAATTTAATCAGAAACAGAAAAAAGGAGGAGTTAGAAGATATTAAGAGAAAAAAGATTTTTTTGTCAGTCTCTTCTATATGAGCTACTTTATAAAGGAATATTTGTGAATTTTGAAGACTATTCTTATTGCAATAGGAGGCATCCTTTAAGGTTCCATATAAATGGTAAAGTCGTCTGATATAGAGAAAAGTTTAAGTATTATCTATGTTTTTTGCAAAACAGTAAACACAAATTATTGTGAGAATACCTTCCAAATCTTCAATTAATAATAATAATAATATCCAGGGACATTATTCACGAAGGGGGCACCGGATCATACCCACGTTCCCGGGGAAGAGAAGTCCACGGCAGGTAGGCTTAGTAGGTGCAAGTCCGACATACCAGCAGACACTTCTTGCGGGTGAGATGCGTAGGTATTCTCCCTGCCTAAAAAAGAGAAAAAAGGGACATTATTCACACATGGCCATTTGATCCCAAACTAAGCAAAGCTTGTACAGACGCCAGCACATCCAGCTATCCCAATCTGTCAAATTTCTTTTATAGATTTTGAGCTTTATTAATTAAGCATAAGGTTCACTTTCAATTGGGGAAATTTGAAAGATTGGGGTAGCTTGATGCGCTGGCGTCTGTCTGTACTATGGAAACCAGATAACTGATATACTACTTTTGTTTTGTAAATACATACTTTTATAGATAACTAGCTGTGCCCCGCGGTTTTACCCGCGTTATATTTTATAAATTATCATAGCTCCTCCCCCTTAGGTGATTGCGTAATATTCATGTAAAATTTGAAGTAAATCCATGCAGTACTTTTTGAGTTTAGCCCGGACATACATACAGACAAACAGACACACAAACAAAAATTCTAAAAACTATATTTTTGGCTTCGATATCGATTGTAGACACGCCCCAAGTATCCTTTTAAAAACATATTCAATGTACAGTTTCGACTTTCCTACGATTTTATTATATGTATAGATTACACCCAGACTCGGGACAGACAGACATGTTCATGGATGGGAATTGAACCCACTACCTGCGGCGTGAAAGGCAAGTATTTACCAACTAAGCCAACCGGCCCCTCAAAACTTCACAATTATTGGTTGATTTTAAATCTCTTGCCTGGTAATTGATTTATTCAATACTAGCTGTGCCACGCGGTTTTACCCGCGTTAAACTTTATAATTTATCACAGCTCCTCCCTCGTAGGTGATAGCGTGATAATATGTAGCCTATATGTTGACCCGACCTCTTAGTAATATATATGCAAAATTTGAAGTAAATCCATGCAGTTCTTTTTGAGTTTAGCCCGGACATACATAGAGACAAACAGATAATCAGACAAAAATTCTAAAAACTATATTTTTGGCTTCGATATCTATTGTAGATCACGCCCCAAGTATCCTTTTAAAAAAGTATTCAATGTACAGTTTCGACTTTCCTACGATTTTATTATATGTATAGATTACACCCAGACTCGGGACAGACAGACATGTTCATGGATGGGAATTGAACCCACTACCTGCGGCGTGAAAGGCAAGTATTTACCAACTAAGCCAACCAGCCCCTCAAAAATTCACAATTATTGGTTGAATTTAAATCTCTTGCCTGGAAATTGATTTATTCAATATTATTACCTGAATCATGTTTTTCTTGTGTACTTTATCCTCATATAAATCCTATATGTTATTAATAAGGTAAGTACAGTGAACGCCTTTTGACCTTCACTGTGTCTATTACTTAGTTTGCCTCGTTGGTCTAGCGGTAGCGTGTACAACCGCAGATAACAAGGTTCAAAGTCCTGGGTTCAAATACCTGGTCGGGCTAAAAAGTGATTTTGATTTTTTTCTGTAAAAAGATAAATTTCTCAGTATCAGCCCGAAGTCCGGGAGCTGGCGGTTTATACCTACCCCCGTGCCTCGCAAAGCACTTTAAGCCGGAGGTCCTGTACCTGAACTCTTTACGGTTGTATCACTAGTCGCCCCATCGGAGTATGAGAGTGATGGAATAGAAAGTGCTGCTGTTTTTGCGCACACACTTGTGCACTATAATATATCCCGTGCAGATGGGTACTCCCCATTTAGACTGGCCGCGGACAGGAGACATTATTATTATTACTTAGATGTTTAGTCGCCTTTCTTAGAGCAAGTGTATTCATTGACACATTTGAAGTGACCATATTATGTTATGGTTGGCGTGTTTAGTAAACGCTTGCTTTCTACGCCGCAGGTCGTGGGTTCGATTCCCACCCAGGACAAATATTTGTGTGCATGAACATGTCTGTTTGTACTGAGTCTGGGTGTAATAATCTATTTGTAAAATAAAAGTGGTATATCAGTTATCTGGTTTCCATAATCTGGAATCTGGATCAGATGGCCGTGTGAGAATAATGTCTCAGGATATTATTATTATTACATAGTTATTATTAATAAATTTACTGGTTTAGCAGTTTCTGAGGATAAAGTGATTTACTCAGAGGTTGTTAGAGCTTGTTTACGAAAATAATCTTTAATTACAGAATAATAATAATATCCTGCCACATCGCAAACTAAGCAGAGCTTGTACTATGGAAACCAGATAACTGATAGGTACTACATACCGTTCTTAGTGCTGTAAATACATACTTATATAGATAATTACACCCAGACTCAGGACCAACAGACATGTTCGTGCTCACAAATATCTCTACTGGGTGAAAGGCAAGAATCTATCAACAATCTGTAATCACCAAAAGTCGTGCAAATCTTTTCTATTGTTAAAATTTTTAATGAATGCTGCTAATTTTGTTATAAATGAAATATGTGTTATGCACACATTGCGCTTAACCAATGCCCTTAATTGACAAATTCTAGCTAGTGTAGTTGCACAGCGTCATGATGATTCATGTAAAAGCAAAGAGGGCATTGACACCACTATTTACATAAGATATCACCAAACGAAGTACTAGACAGCTTAGTGGTTAGACCGTTGGAGTTAGTGGCGCCGAGTTCAAACCCATGAGTTTTTATAATTATTCTAAGTAATAATTTGAATCTGAGATTAACAATTTGACGGTCACCGTAGCCTAGTTGGTAGTGCTCCTGCCTACGAAGCTGGTGGTCCTGGGTTCGAATCCCGGTAAGTGCAAATATTTGTGTGATGAGCACGAATATTTGTTTCTGAGTCATGGATGTTTTCTATGTATTTAAGTATTTATCTATCTATATAAGTATGTATATCGTCTTCTGGTACCCATAGTACAAGCTTTGCTTAGTTTGGGGCTAGGATGATCTGTGTGGCATTGTCCCAAGATATTATTATTAATAATACTACCCTGGGACATTATTTACACAGTCCAAAACTAAGCAGAGCTTGGAAATCTGTTAACTGATATACTACATATACCTACTACTAATCTTTTGTATAAAAATTCGTATATTGATAAATTATTACACCCAGACATAGGACAAACAGGCATGTTCACGCACTCAAGTATCTGTTCTGGGTAGGAATAGAACACACGACCTCCGGCGTTAAAAATAAGCATTTGCCAAACACACCAACAGACCTTTCGAGCCTACTTTATATTTTCAATATAAATATTTTTAAATGAATATTTTTGGATATTAAATTCCACTTAGCTGAGTTTATTGACTGCCAACAGAATTTATTACATTTTAGTTTTCATTTGCATCCATTATATACTGAAATGAAATTAATTAAATCTATTCAAAACTTACAAAATGTTACCTAATCAAGCAAATCAATCCAAAATAAATAAAAAGTGCAAACTGCAACTCTGTGAAAGTGGGTCTACTGTTACAAAATTGGCAGTTATAAATATGAACTAAAAAATCAAATGCATATTTTAATTTATTGAAAACAAATGAGTGGTATTCCTGAGGCCATTAGCCTTACTTCCTAAACAATAAGGTGTAAATTCGTTATAAAAACATGGCAAATTCCTGAGCTAACTTCATTACATAAATAAATAGCGCGATAGTTTGACAGTCACGCGGCAGGTCAACGCCTTCGAAACTTGAACTCGCCGCCAACTTTTTGAACGTTCGAAATTCAAAGTGTTCGTAAGAAGTTTCATAGTTTCATACCATGTCAAATTTTGTTTGTACGACAAGATGTATTATTGCATAATTAAATATGACATTTGTAATGTTTGCAAAAAAGACTGTTAACGTCAATTGTAAATTAGTCAATAGTTCTCCTCGTATATTGACTAGCTCAGTAATTATTACTATTTATACGTGAAGACCTGTCATTTATATTCAAATGCACGTTGATTTCGATATTGTACGAGTATATGTAATATGTAGTACAAAATACCTCACATCATAAAGACACGCCTACTTAGCTCATCGCTTTTGTACTTGCACTTAACAAGTTTAGATTAAATTATATTTAATAACTAAAGTAAAATAATAGTTGAAAAACGATCTAATTATTGATATAATACAAGTAAATAACTATGAATCAATAATTATTTTAAAGAGGTGCACCGTGCAAGACATGACAGTTAGATATAGTGTTTGGTCAAATACAAAGATTTTTTAAACCTATAAACTATTAAATTCTAGTTTAATATCATTATACGCAATGTAAATCTAATTATGAGATTAGATTAACGCTTAGAATTTGCATTTCGATTAATAGTTTTGAAGGTGTTCTCTACATGATAGGATCGTTTACATGCATCTGAGAAAATAATATCAGTCGGCCATGTTTCTAGAAAACAAAGCCCACCCATGAATAACACCTACATCTTCTGGAAAGGTGTTAGCAAAGGAATCGTAATATTGATCTGTACCTAGTGTGTATCGTCCGTAGCTTAACGCTAAGTCCAAGTCAAACTGTAAACCCTGGATTGCTAGAGGGTGCAGGTTCGAGACCCGCCGGACGATTAAATGTATGATTTCCCATTTTTGAGACTGCCTCGTTGGTCTAGTGGTAGCGTGTTCAACTGCAGAAAATGAGGTCCTGGGTTCAAATCCCGGGTCGGGCCAAAAAGTGATTTTGGGATTTTTCCGTAATAAGAAATTTCTCAGTATCAGCCCGAAGTCTGGAAGTTGGCGGTATTATACCCCCGTGCCTCGGAGAGCACGTAAAGCCGTCGGTGCTGTACCAGACCTCTTTCCGGTCGTGTCGCTACTCGTCCCATCGGATCATGGGAGTGATGGAATAGAAAGTGCACCTGTGTTTGCGCACACACTTGTGCACTATAATATGTCCTGCGCAATTGGCCAATCTCCATTGAGAATGGCCGCCGTGGCCGAAATTCGACCGGTAAGACATCATCATCATAAGATTTACGCTTTTCTTTGCGAATAATGTTATAAAACCTAACTTTCATATTCGGAAGGCGTTCTCACCATGATATGATCTCCCACATGCATCTGTGAACATATCAGTCGGCCATGCTTCTAGGAAACAAAGCCGATGGAAAACACCCACATCCTCCGGAAGGATATTAGCAAGGGAATCGTAAATCTGATCTGCCGGTGTGTATCGTTCGCAGCATAAATATGGTTTTCAACATTTTGTTTTTAATAAAACGAATCACTCAAACAAACAAGTTTTTCAATAATATGAGGTCAAATCAGTCAACTAAATGCGTTTCCAACAGTAAGTTCTTGATAATCGTATGATGTTATGAACATAAAAGTCTAGTATTAAATATATTTTATTTGCAACATGTTTTTTTACGGATCTAAAAAGCGAGACTCTTGCGGGAATAATCAACCTGTGCTGAGATTGAAATCCCAAAGCGGAATTCCCCTGGCGTGGAAAAGATTGTTAGAGGCCGCCGCAGGCTGCGTCGCGGCATGTCACGGCGTCCTTCGGCAGCTCGAAAGACGCTTTGGTACTCGTATGACAGGGCATACTGCGTCACGTCGCCGCGTCGTGGCGTCGTCATTCGCTACAGTCACCGCCGCACCCGTTACAAACCTTATTTCAATTAGTTTAGCTTTCATAATCCTGTGACCTATGTGACTTCGCAGTTTCGGGACCCCACGGACTGAACACCGTGGCAGTCTGTGGCATGAAATGGCATGCTACGAGGTGCCGTGGCTACGAGCAGCATGCTACGACGTGCCGTTGGGTCCCGCGCTATGCAACGACATGCCACGGTATAAAAGTAACGAAATAAATTAATAAGAATTCTAAGATCAATGAAATAAGGATAAAAATAACTTGATCAAAAATAAAATGCTTTGCTAGTCGACTAGATCTCGCTTATCTCTATTATCCGGTAAAGCAGTTAAAGCATCCTAGGCTAAACGTTAACGACATTACAAAAACATGAGGCAAAATATGTGTGCAAAGTAGAAATAAATGGAAATACGTTGTCTCTGCCTACCCTTCCGGAAAACAGGCTATGTATGTATATCAAAAAAGTTACAACAATAGCGTCCAAAGTAACCCGTCGCGTCCAAAAGTGAGACAATTACCAACTATAAAAGCGATAACGCATATTATGACGACATGATAAGTAATCAAAGATAAATGACTTATAAAGTTCACGTGCTTAGAAAATGTCAGCGTAATGCGTAGCTTAAGCATAATAAACATCGATAATGCCAATATTGTAAATATCTAATCTGTCGCAGTTCCACTGGCACGTGTTTGGAGGGAAACCCGCTGACCAGTTGATTGTACACACGGTTACATATCAAGCTATACATTTCCCATATAAGCTGACCTCTCATTGTTTGGAAATCCTATATAACGCGAGATCAGCTTATACTGGAGATGTATAGCTTGATATGTGGCCGTGTGTGTGGGTCACAATATTATGTTGCGAGTTTAATTAAATTATCTTCCTACACATTCCTATATTTTGTTTTATCGTGTCTGTATCAAGATTAAGCTTTATTACCTATTTTGTAGACTTCTAAATCCCTTAATCAATTATTCCAATATTTTTTATGCGGGAAAACTGTTGAACGCGTTGTAAATACTGCGAATATCAAGCTTCGCACGGGTAGATACCTAGAAAGATATTAATTAATTAAGAAGTAAAAAATATATTTGGAATTAGTATTTGATTTGAATAAATAGCAGATAACGACAGTTGGTTCCACTAAAATGTCATCATCTGTCGATTTTACATTTGTTTTGATTGACTTATTTGAACAAAAAGCGGTTATTGAGAGTTACGCGACGTCCTGCGTGAGCGATCTAGACGCGAAAGCAAAGCGGCGCGGCGCGGCGCGAAAACAACAAACAGTCGAAACCTATTGAAGTGTAACGTGACAAAACGCGGTGCGGAGCGGCGCGAAATGAAGCGAACTCGATCAGTTGGCTTGATATTTTCGCGCGAACAGGATGCGGTGCCGTCGTGTTTTGCGGCGTCGATGGCGGCTGCGCGAGACAATTCGTGTGCACGTAGGACACCGCCACCGCGTCGCATTGAATTCGCGTGTCACCGCTCCATAATGGCGTTCGCTTTGAACCGCCTACGTAGGACGTAGCGTTAATTACAATTAATCTTGGGACAACTAACACACTGCCATCTGATCCCAAACTAGGCAAAGCTTGTAGGTACTATCAGTTTTTATATTTCTAAATATATAACAGATAAATTAATTCAAGACACTAGACAAATCTCTATGTGAGGAGCACGATTATTTGTTCTGTATCTGGGAGTAATTTATTTATTCTATATGTAGAAATATATAAAATTCCCATCCAGGACAGATATTTGTGTGCATACATGTCGGTTTGTCCTGAGTCTGGGTGTAATTATCTATATAAGTATGTAGTACCTATATCAGTTATCTGCTTTCCATAGTACAAGCTCTGCTTAGTTTGGGATCAGATTGCCGTGTCTAAATAATGTCCCAGCATATAATTATATTATAATGACTTTTATAGACATTTCCTTTGAATACCTTGGAACAAACTTACTACAAGTCCCATATCTATTAACTATTACGTATATAAGAATCACCGGAACTAGCCATAGCCAGATGCTCTCACCGGTCCGTAAGTGACTGGCAAGGTTAAGCAAGTAGGCTCGCGGTCAGTCCATAGATGGATGACCGCCAATGTGGTTAAATTTCTGAACGTCTTCGTGCTTCGGAGGGCACGTTAAGCCCGGTTCCCAGAGGCCTACCGGGCGGTGTGAACAACTCAGACACCAGGGTAACCACTGCCCATACGATAAGTAAGTAAGTACCGTATCTAAATTCCACCCGCACATGCAAATCAAATCATGCGCAACTTACGGCACACAAACATATTCTTTTAAATCATCCATCACACATACATATGTACATATTAAACGGAATAGGGATAATACCGAGATAATATTCGCGTAATTATATTCACAACCACGACCAATGCTCACGCGCAGGCCTTCTTAGAATTATTGTTTATACAGCGGTTTGATTGTATGTTTTTCATAAAAATGTTTAGGTCCATCTTGATCTGGGAAATACTGATACAAAATAATTGAGAATTGTTTGTTATTTTTTTACATATGTTATGATCTGATAAATCTTAACATGTAATCTTACTTATCTTATGGGTAGTGATTACCCTAGTGTCAGAGATGGTCAAGCCGCCCTGGTATGGCTTAACGACTGCTGTCTATTGACTACAACCGGGACCGACAGCGTCTCCGTACTTTGGAGGGCACGTAGCACGGAGACGCTCAGGAATTAAACCACTTTGGTGGTCACCCATCTATGGACTGACCGCGAGCCTAGTTGCCTAACCTCGCTGATCGCTGACGGACCGGTGAGAGCTCATCTAGCTTTGAGTGCTATCTCTAATAAAAAGTAAATTTAAATACTAGCCATTTATTATCTGATCTTTATCTTTACTACCTTCTCATGGCATCAAAACTAAGGTCGGTTTTCGAATTACACTGATATAACGTCATCAATGGCTGTTCTGTTTAAACATACATACATAGACTCATGCTTGTTTCCCAGATGGGTAGGCAGAGACAACGGATTTCCATTTGTCACGATGTTTGCACACCTCTTTTGCCTCGTTTACTGTCATTATATTCTTCACACATTATGCTCGCCGGTTTAGGGTACTTCTGACCTGGCCTGTCTTGAGAACGTCTCCGATTTGGTCAGAGAATGTTCTACGAGGTTGCTGTTGTTGCTGCATATATACTTTTTAATATTTTTTTTTCTTAAATAATATATATTTGTCTTGTGCGAGGATCTAACCCGCAGCTTTTACATCAGAAGCAAAGTTCACTGCCAAAAGAGTCACAGCAGTCGTCAAGACTGCTGTAACTCTTTTGGCAGTAACTTCTCTATGATTTTATACTTAACATTTGTCTTGAATAAAAAATAGAATTGAGACATGTTACAGTTAAAAATAACTTGAAAAAAAAACCACAGATATTGATTGATATGCGTCAGGAAACTATAATGGAAAGTTGCTTCGTTAATAAGAATGTTAACCGACTCCGAAAAGAAGGTTTTCAATTCGACTGTATATTTTGGTTAATGGCTGCCTCGTTGGTCTAGCGGTAGCATGTTCACCCACAGAGAACGAGGTCCTGGGTTCAAATCCCGGGTCGGGCCGAAAAGTGATTTTGGGACTTTTCTGTAAAAAGGAAAATTTCTCAGCATCAGCCCGAAGTCTGGGAGTTGGCGGTATTATATACCCCCGTGCCTCGGAGAGCACGCAAAGCCGTCGGTCTTGTACCTGACCTCTTTCCGGTCGTGTAGCCAGGCGTCCCATCGGATCATGAGAGTTATGGAATAGAAAGTGCTCCTGTGTTTGCGCACACACTTGTGCACTATAATATGTCCCGCGCAGATGGCTAATTTCTATTGAGACTCGCCGCCGTGGCCGTAATGCGGCTAGGAGGACATTATTATTATAATATTTTGGTTTTTATCTGTATGTTATGGGATTTATTCATTATTTATGAGCCGATTATATTTTTTTTGTCATTCGGAATGATCTTATACAAATGCTGTTTAATTCTGTTGCAATATAAATAAGTCAGTATCTTGTTTTGTATGTAGGTAGGTATTATGTAAAGCAAATTGTCCTGATTTTGATAACATTTTTGCAAAACACGTCAACATATTCACCAAGAGTCAATTATTGCCAATATGTGGGTACTCTGTCATGCGGGCTCTACAATACAATATAATGTGTATTTAGTGTTAAACGAATACGTCCCTATCTACGAGAAAGTCTGTACGCACGGCTACACATCAAGCTATTCATTTCCAGTATAAGCCGATCTGGCGTTGTATAGAACTTCCATACAATGTCAGGTCAGCTTATATTGGAAATGTATAGCTTGGTATGTAGCCGTGCGTACATCCCTACATCATGGCTGTACCATCGTTTTTGTAATATTTTTTTGGGGATTTATTTTGTTTCGGCGTTCTTCAATACTTCTTCCAGGCAACCGTTGAATGGACCAAGATTGAAGAGAAGGTAGTTGGATATTTGTGGGTATATTGTTTTTGTACTGTGGGTACTTTTAATAATATATACCTATGCATATACATATGTAATGAAAGGGATAGTAGAAGATGCAGCGTAGTTATTAATTAAAGAGTAAGATAATATGTAGCTCTAGACTAACCTCTTAAAAATATCAGTGACTGAGTACGTTTAACTCTTTTTGGCAAAGCATTCCACAATCGGGCAGCTTATACAGAAAAGGACTTGTCTATAAGTTTCGTGAAGTTCATAAGAATCTTGATTCATAAATATTTAGGCAAAGTTCTATGCGAGTTCGGTCTCGCAATTAGTTTATTCTCAAGCGTCAAATTAAAACTGGATTTATTTTGTTTTAGTTAGCTTGGTCTTTCGTAATTAATTACTCTCTAATGACGTTAAAACAATAGAAGGGCGTTTGATTGCC
Organism: Pseudoips prasinana; assembly: GCA_951640165.1. Classification (NCBI taxonomy): domain Eukaryota; kingdom Metazoa; phylum Arthropoda; class Insecta; order Lepidoptera; family Nolidae; genus Pseudoips; species Pseudoips prasinana. The sequence continues at coordinate 18,239,098 of OX621239.1, forward strand.
GTCATCATGATGTAACTATCGTAACATTATGTTGATAAACGACAGTTTTGTTTGAAATGTTAGATAACGTAAACAAAAAACAGGTACAGCATATCGGGGTTAAAAATCACGTAATGACATTATCCCTTTACTACCTGCATTGATCCTTGTGTGTGGTGTCTTGATTCTGTGAAGTTTTGGGTCAGAAACTGTATAGTAGCTGTGCTTCAAGAACCTATTGGTTATACATATTGCCTGGCTAGTTCTACTAGTACTGATTCCGTTTAAGACTGGGGCGAAAGGCAATAGACATATCCGTTTGGCGTTATGTAGGTATATATAATGGGGTCTGGGGCTTGGTGCCTGCTTTCGATAGTTGTAGACGTATGAATTCAAATAAAAAAATGTATCTAATATTGTAAGAATCAGGCCTTAATCTGAAAATGAAACTAAGATTAAATTGATATCAATGGATTTAGTCTACCACGTCCGTTATGTTTGCTCGCCCAAAGTCGAATGTCTCATTTTTTGTCTTATTTTCTGTGCGTGCAACTCGACTAAAATGTTGCCAGCACTCAATTTGCAATTCCATAACACACATAAGTACAACAGAAAATTATAAAAGAAGCTCGATCTAATTATCGATTATAGCTACGTTGTTAATATTAGGTCTTTACCTATGAAATTGCCGTTCTGCAGTACTGGCCATTTCAAATCAAAATAATTTTTGTTTGGCTAAGAATTCTAATTTCAAATTAATTTTATTTTAAAAACATGGATTCTTTTTTCCAAAAGTAGTCATTTCTTTATTGATTAGTGTTACATTTTCATCGCATTTCAATCTTTTTCGTCATCATGGATACGTTAAAAATTCGAGTAATTATGGAATATGAGTACCGTCGTGGCAGCAACGCGGCACAAGCGGCACGCAACATCAACGACGTTTACGGAGCTAACACTACAAACCAACGCACCACCTGTTATTGGTTTGCTCGCTTCCGTTCTGGAAATTTCGACCTGAAAAATGAACCTCGCGGTCGTCCGAAGACTTTGGTCGACAATGACGAATTAAAGGCGGTTGTGGAAGCTGATGATACACAATCTACGGCTGAATTAGCAGCAGCTTTCGACGTTAGCGTCAAAACAATATTGGTCCATTTGCGTCAAATTGGCAAGGTAAAAAAGCTTGACAAATGGGTGCCCCACGAACTCAATGATCGCCAGCGCGAAGTACGCGTCGAGACGTGCCTTGCACTGCTCAACAGACACACAAATGAAGGAATTTTGAACCGCATTGTTACCTGCGATGAAAAATGGATTCTGTTTGATAACCGCAAGCGCTCAGCAAGTTGGTTGGATCCTGGTTCAGCACCTAAACAATGCCCTAAACGAAAACTTACCCCTAGAAAAGTGATGGTCACTGTTTGGTGGTCTAGCGCCGGTGTGATTCATCACAGCTTCTTACCAAACGGGGTGAGCATTACTGCAGATGTGTACTGTGAAGAACTGAGCACAATGATGGAGAAGCTGGCGCATCTCCAACCAGCATTGGTCAATCGCTCGTCTCCGCTGCTCCTGCACGACAACGCGCGACCTCATACTGCACAGCAGACGGTCTCCAAGTTGCAAGAACTGGGGTTGGAAGCTCTCCGTCATCCGCCCTACTCACCAGACCTTGCGCCTACAGACTACTACTTTTTCCAGAATTTGGATAACTTCTTGGCGGGAAAAAAATTCAATACCCGAGAGGCAGTACAAAATGCCTTTGAAGAATTTGTTGCCTCCCGTCCAGCTGATTTCTTTAAGAAGGGCATCAATAAACTGCCACTGCGATGGCAAAGATGCATTGATTGCATGGGTGATTACTTCGATTAATACAAATAAAAAAATTCATGAAAAAAATTCGTTTAAATTTTTTCATACAAAACGGCAATTTCATAGGTAAAGACCTATTATTATAAATTAAACTAATGATTGTGCAACGTACATAATAATCAGCTAGGATTTATACCTTACAATGTGTAGTATAATCATTTAGGCCATTTCTATCTTACTATAGGGCAAGCGCCTCCTCTCAAAATGAGAAGGCATAGCTCATAGTTCACCATGCTAACCTATTGTAGGTTTGCCGACTTCAAGAACATTCTAGAGAACTCTCAGGCATGTCGGTTTCCTCACGTAGCTTTCCTTCACCATTCTTAGTAAGAAATAACTATTTTGTAATTGCAAAGTCAGTGTTAACCGTGTTGTGTTTGTACTGGAGACCATTGACTTCATAGTCCAACGTTCTAACCACAGGCTGTTTCATACACATTTTATATTATAATTGATATCTACCAATCGCGGATCCCGGATTTGTCTGAGTCATCATTGGCATTTAGACGTAACCTTCGTCCCAAGGAGTTGCGGGAAACTAGTAGTAAATAGATATTACTATGATCTCAGTCTGTTTAGGTACGTACCTTCCTATTGTTTTAGCTTTATTTATATTTTATTGGCTTTTTGTTTTTATTTAAATGAGACCTTAATAACCATAATACGAAGGCAAATTTGCCTTTAAATTAATACTTTATTTCGGTTCTTGTTAAAACATTACTTTGAATAAAGTGTATAACGTCACAGAGTGTTTCTTCTCCATCCTGGCTTCGCTATTATACAACAGTTATGCAAGGAGAATCAGTCAAGGGGTAATGTCACTTTAAAATGGAGACGTTTATGTAATATTATAGCGTTCCCGACAAACGTTGTACTGCCTTAACAATAGATAGAAACAAAACCTGGAATCGCATCGGAATGCCGCCTACCGGGTCTAATTGTAAATCTAAATCATCAAGGGACCCAATCAAATACACAAACATTTTGCTGCAAACAAAATTAAAATTATAATCGCTATTATAAAAAAGGGGATTCTAAAGCATTCTCAGACCTACCGAATCTTCACAAAAAATTACATACCAATCGGTTAAGCCGTTTCGGAGGAGTTTGCAGACAAACACTGTGATACAAGAATTGTAGTATATATTAGATATTGCTTATTTTTGTATATTTGTTTTGTTTTCTGTGAAACATTCTGCAGAAGACCGATAAACTTTACCTTTTACTTTACCAAGACTTTTTTATAAAGTGCGATTTCTGGAGTAGACCAGGATTAAACCGTAGCCTAGTTGGTAGTGCTTCTGCCTACGAAGCTGGTTCCTGGGTTCGAATCCCGGTAAGTGCAAATATTTGTGTGATGAGCACGAATATTTGTTTCTGAGTTATGGATGTTTTCTATGTATTTAAGTATTTATCTATCTATATAAGTATGTATATCGTCGCCTGGTACCCATAGTACAAGCTTTGCTTAGTTTGGGGCTAGGATGATCTGTGCGATCTTGTCCCAAGATATTATTAAAGCAAAAGTATAGTGGTTATTTGATGGCATATTAAGTAAAAGAATATGTTTCATATTATATATATTCATTTTATATACCATTGTAAAATACTCAATTCATATTCAGGTCCATATAAACTAGGTAAGTCTTTACAAATAAGTTTTCCTGTATTAACACCTGAAGGTGCTAAGTATGTACACCCAACAATTACATATGCACATATGTATCACGAACAGATAAAAACGGAATTACCACAGAACATACCTACTCATATTTTATCAGAATATCTACGATGGAAATTACAACATATGTATTTACCCTTTAACATGCTTATTTAGTATTGGCATCGCAATGCGTACCGGGTAAAAGGAGGGTGAATAGAGATTTTGGGGTGAATAAGGTAAGGGACATGTTCGAAGATTGGATGCAATCTTGGAGATTCCAAGATTGGAAGCACGGAGGCGCTCAGAAATTAAACCACTCTGGTGGTCACCCATCTATGGACTGACCGTGAACCTAGTTGCTTAACCTCGCCGATCACTTACGGACCGGTGGGAGCATCTAGCTATGAGTGCCTTTATATTTATTTTCGTCCTTATTCACCTCATTTTACAGTTGGTATTTATTTATCTTAAATGCGCCGTCGCGTCATTTGAATAAGGCGCTTAGATAACAGTTTTACAACCAATATCAGTAAGCCACTTGCACCTTTATGTTCAAGTACCGAAGTACTTACCCACCTTATCAAGTTATCACTTATCTGAGGCAAAGCGTTAAGGACGATATTTGTGTCACGACCATAATCATAACATTAGGTTAGAACGCAAGCCCAACCTGAAATGAAAGGTCGTAACTTCCTCAATTTCTTTTTTAAATTACTCTTAACTATTAACACGTCAAGAAATGAAAAACGAGTGTTGTTTATGTAAAATTACAGCAATTTTGTCTTATCTCAATCTATTTCCTCTGTTGTTTTCAAGGATTGCTGATATATTTTTATTGTTATAAATGCGCCGTCGTATCGGCGCCATATAAAGGTGGAATTATAATAATATTATGTATGCACCGTTTGTGTTAATTTTTAAAATTAAAAATTAAAATATATACATTTAAATAAAGCTAAATAAATAAAATAAAAAACATATTCTTATTATTATAATATACCCATATTTGTGGAATTATTAATTACAATTTATGATAAAAACGGACTACTTTTTGACAAAATATTCATTGATATCGTAAAACACATTGGAAATAAACCACTCATTCAAAATGTTCACCCCAAAGTATGGCACATTTATCCGTTTGTCCCTCCTGTCCAGTCTCTTGTTCCCTTCCGGACTTGTATGACAGCTAAAAGGGTCAGCGTTGCCCAATTTTGGAAAGATAGAATATAATTCTTACCATCGACACGATAAGAAGATTCAAAATGTTTTTGAATGTTTTGCCTTCCTTTATCTATCATATTTATGTATTTATAAAAAAAAATATTTAGGTATCAGTTGTATGCCGTCGGCTCTTCTTAGTTCGATGTCAGATGGCAGTGTGTTATTTGTCACAAGATATTTATTTATAAACTATATTTCGTTTTAATTATATAACTGTCCCGCTCTCACTTCGCTTAAGTGACCGCTTCCATCATAGGAATGCTAGGTTAAATCTAATTAGTAAATCTAATTAAACGGGTTAAAATAAAGCAGTGAACGATACTTTGTTCACCGTTAAAACTACACTACACAACAGGATATAAACAATTAATTGAAGAGACATCATCATCATGTCAGCCAAAGTACGTCCACTGCTGGACAAAAGTCTCCCCAAGGAATGGGCGGATATGCCATAATCGCCACGCTTAGCAGAGGGGTTGGCGATCGCAGTTTGATGGTCATACATAGTTCACAGAAAAACGCAGCTGCCCGTTCTCTGGTAGGTATTTTCTCGGTCGATTTCTACGCCCCCCACGGGATGAGATGTGGTGATGATATTCTATGCCGTCACCACACAGCAATTGAAGAGTAAGTACTAAAAACTATTACGGCATAAACTGTTAGTCGCCGACGAGGGTTTAATAGCGGATGTAAAAACATTTTCATACAATCAATACAATATGTACCTGAATATCTATGTTACTAGAAATAATAATGTATACAACTGTATTACTACAAACATGTTCTGACTATTTACAAGAGCTTTTTTAAAGTCTACGTGAATAAAAACCTTTTTTATTGTATTTTATTTAAAAAAAACAGTAATCTATTATCGATACCCGTGAAGCTACCATGGTGACGAAGACGAAGTTATTTCTGTTCGACCAATTCATCATGCCAGTCGAATTACGTTCACTGCTGAATAAAGTCCTTCCCAAAAGCTTTCCACACTGGAGTAGAGTCCATCATTTAGAGAGATTTGCCATAATCGCCGCGGTGGCGGACGGGTTGGCGATTACAGCACACAGAGAGACGCTGCTACCCGTTCTCGGGGAAATATGCCATCGAGACGGCTTCTCCGTCCCCCACGGGATGAGATAGGGTCGTTATATTCATTGCCGTCAGCCACACAACTAACCACAACGCCGACCAATGAAATTACAGAAAAATACAAGTCTATAATTGCGAGCAAGGGGATTGGTTTAACGCTGTAGAAAGACAGGAGAGTTCGTTGTCACGCTAGTGATGCTGGCATTCCTGTGAAGATGAAAGGGACGGTGCGGTAGTAGACGACCATTATATTTCGAAATTAATCTCAATAAAAATAAAAAATATACAAAAAGAAATCAATCAGATGTCCCGGGACCTGCCTGAGCCTCACGGCTTAGAGCCTTTACATTATGTGTCACTGTAAATTCTGGATCACGGGAGTTGTAGTGGCGAGCGAGTTACTAAATAACTTTAACTCAGTAAACCAAATTGAAAACCTTATGACGTCGGTAAAAGAAATTGATTGGTGCAAAGTGTTCTATATATATATATATATATATATATATATTGACGGACGTGGTTGGCAAATGCCTGCTTTTCACGCCACGAGGTCGTGTGCCCAATTCCCACCCAGGACAGATATTTGTGTGCATGAACATCTCTGTTTGTCCCGAGAGTGGGTGTAATTTATCTATATAAGTATATATTTACAAAAGAAACTAGTATTTGTAGTATATCAGTTATCTGGTTTCCATAGTACAAGCTCTGCTTAGTTTGGGATCAGATGGCCGTGTGTAATTAATGTCCCAGGATATTACTATCATTATTATAAAATCAACCAAATGTTATAAATTCTTTCATATATCTTTAGTTTAACCCACGCAAATATACAAAAAAAAAAACAAATACTTATCCAATAAGTGACCAAATAATACAGTTGGATCTGTTTCAAGACCCCAAATAACGCTACTATGACTCCACTTTACAGTTATCACCACAATAAGAATCTTAGAAAAGGCCTCCAAACAAAGCTAAGCACAAATGGCGTACTTACATACAACAATAATAAACAAAAGTTGACTGTGATGCTAATCACATTTATCAACGGCCACTATACGAGTAAACAGGTTGCCAAAAGCGGTCGTTGACTCCGCTGTAGCGCTTCTATACGGCGGGGTAAAGGCCTCGTTCAAGGCTAGAAACCACTAATCATACATACAACATTATTCCCATAGGTTACTAGGAGTAGGTACTTGTATGGTTCGGACTCCCAATAATAGGTAGGTACATATATTTCTTATTTACTTATATGGATAGTGGTTACCATGTTGTCTGTGTTGTTGAAGCCGCCTAGTAAGCCTCTGACATGGCTTAACGAGTACAACCGGAATTGACAAGTTAATGTGCCCTAAGAAGCACGGAGACGCTCAGAAACTTAATCAATTTTGCGGGTTAGAGCTAGGTTAGTAGCTAGGTAGGTTTTAGGCTAGATGCTTAAGCTCATCCATCACACGACCATAATAGGAAAAAATATAGAAAGCTAGGTAACATATTCTATAGGCAAGTTTCATATTTTTTTTATTTTGAATGACAACGCCTGCTCTAGGGAATCTAATCCCTGTGTCGCGGGGTACTTTACAAACATATAATAGACTGCCACAAATTACATGCAGACTCCGAACAACTATTATTATGTATGTATGTATGTATTATTACTAGTTATTATGTTCCGCGGGCACTATTGCTGTATAAGCGCAATCACCGAAGTACATCACAAGTACCCCGTTGGAATATTAGGAATTTAGACTGTTTGGGGTTGCTTGATTCTATAGCCCACTAGTGATCAATTTAACTCGAATGTCTATGGTGTGTTCCATTCCTGTCTAGTCTTTGATGTTATAGATTCTTTCTTTTTCTTTCTGCGTCTTCTACTTCTTCTTGGTAGTTTGCCTGTCCCTTTATTCATCATCAACATCATATCAGCCGAAAGACGTCCACTGCTTGACAAAGTCTTCCCCAAAGATCTCCACGATTGCTGGTCTTGCGCTATCCGCAACCAGAAATTTCCAGCGACTCTCACTAGATCATCGGTCCATCTTGTACGGGGCTTGCCCACGCTGCGTCTCCGGTTCGTGGTCGCCACTCGAGAACCTTTCTGCCCCAGCGGTCGTCGGCTGTACGAGCTATGTGCCCTGCCCACTGCCACTTCAGCTTGGCATTTCTTATGTCCCATAATTATATACAGATATTTATTTCAATAGTCCATCGTTGACCAATTTAACTCGATCTTTTTGTCATCACACACACGTTATGCTGCATAGCTATATTTAAGTTGTTCAGTAATAAGCGCATGCCAGTGAAAGTTTTTAATCCACGTGACACGTAATTACCCAAATTGTATTGCAAGTACGTTCTTCAATTTGGTTGTAAAAGTTGACATTTGAACTGAGCCTACACGGTAATTGGTGAACACGTGCAAAACGTGACATGTTGCGTGGACAGGCAAGAATGACGAAATTCGTCATTCATTTGTCATAAGATAGAAATTATTGAAAAGAAATGGAGTGGGCTATGCTCGGAATTTCCCTGCAAGATGAATTAGAAGTGTTGAGATTCGCAGGCGAAAAGTAACTGACATAGCCCGAAAATTGGCAAGCTGAAGTGGCAGTGGGAAGAAAGGTTGGCCAGCATGGGCAGGCCCCCAACAAGATGGTCCATCTTGTAAGTGGCCTGATGATCTAGTGAGGATCGCTGGATAAAAGACCGGCAATTGTGAAGTACTTTGGGGGAGGTCTTTGTCCAGCAGTGGGCGTCTTGCGGCTGATATGATGATCATGATGATGATTATTATGAAGATAGAAGTTATTAAGTGTACCGTAATTTAGGTATATGTGGAATCCAGCGTGTAAAAATATAACTATAATTCAGAGCGCCAAAAAATATCGGCTGACAGATAACTTTTTCGGCTTTATTAGAACGTAATTTAAATTATGTTTGGCGTTTCATACATATAAATAAAAAAAAATTTCAGCACTCGATTTGTCTGCTATTTCTTAGAACTTGTCTATGGTTACAAGTAGGCAAGGCTAGTGTCAAACGCTATAAAGATACTTCAAGAAAAATGTTGATGGAAAATGTTAAACAGTACCTCAACTTAACAATTGTAGAAAAGCATAAAATAATTCAGCAATACAACTATTTAGTTCATTTTTAAAACATTTAACATGGGTGCCAAGAAGAAATACGTAATAATTGACACCATCTTGAATCCTATGTATGTAATCGTATGCCTGAAGAACTTTGTATTTGGAAGGCATATTAATCTGTTCAGAACAGCCGCGCGCGGGGATAATCGTTGTGCATACATACACACGAAAAGTCTTTTTTTTATGGTAAAGGGCGACAATCGAGCAAGCGGGTCACCTGATGGTAAGTGATCACCGCCGCCCATGTACGCCCGCAACACCAGAGGTGTCACGGGTGCGTTGCCGGCCTTTAAAAGTCAGCAAACAAGTGTTGCTGACCCTCCCCCCCCACCCCAATGAGCTCTGGCGACCTTACTCACACCGCACACGCAAAACACAACACTAAAGTAATTAATATTATTATTAAAGTATGTCTTCTGTAAGGTGTAGGTACTTCCCCAGTCGGGCTGCTCTTTGAGCGAATGATCGCTGTGCCCTACCCCTCTTACATCTGTGATACCCCTCTAATATTAAGTCTGATCGCACCACGCAGTTTTTCATATAAAAAAAAACTGATCAAAGACAAAAAGAACCTTAACAATAAGGAGAACTAGCACTATTAAAATAAACAGTAAACTACAACTTTTTGTATTATGTGATGTTTAGTAATAATATCCTGGGGCATATTCACACAAGGCCATCTGATCCCAAACTAAGCAGAGCTTGTACTATGGAAACAAGACAACATGTACTACTTTTCTTTTGTAAATACATACTTATATAAATAATGTAATTATTGTAATAACATGTCGTGTCGAACCAAACATTTTTGGAAATTTTGTTGTATTTTTAACCGAAAAAAACATGCAGGTCATGGTTTCAACAGTAAGTTGTATTACCTATATGTTACGCGATTTTTTCGTTGTTTGTGAACCGATTATAATTTTTTTTTTTTTTTAAGAATCAATGTTTTCGGCCAGTAAGTTCCACATAGATTTGCATCAAATAAAAAGAAAAAATCATTTGAATGTCGAAATAGGTTCTATGTGTTTTTGAACTTCGATTATGTTTACATTTAAAACATGACGATCATACATCCAGGGTGACATTGCATCATTTGCACTTCGACGTTACAACTTGATTTGGGCTAAGTACAGTCTGCAAAACATGTTGTTCGTTCCGCTTAGTTGACTCCGCAGTGTAATTACGCGGTAGTTGGTTGTTAGTACGGATCACTCGGGAATTGGAATAATTCAATTAAACGCGGTTATCCGTTGGTGGGAATCCCCTGATTTCTACTGAAACTGAACCTTAGGGTGCTTTCCCATCAGATATCTGCTATTTGCTATGCTACTAGTATGCTGTTGTAGATGTTTGATACCCACCAATCATATTCATTGGTCCATATAGCTTAGCGCTGGTGAAAACATGGCGTGGTTGGTAGGTACTTGCCTTTCATGTTGCAGGTTCGATTCCCACCTAGGACAGATATTTATGTGCATGAATATGTCTATTTCTGGGTGTAGTTACCTGTACATGTATGTATTTACAAAAGAAAACTAGTATATGTAGTACCTATATCAGTTATGATTTCCATAGTACAAACTCTGATTAGTTTTGGATCAGATGGCCGTGTGTTAAGAATATGACTAGCTTTTTTCTTTGAAGCAATGAAAGCATTCAAGGATAATTGTAAAACATTATGTTAAATAAAATAATGTTTGCAAACAATGGTAGGTATCCGACTACTAGGCTCCGGGCCCGTTCTTACCAGAAAATACCCAATAACACTCATTGGCAGACAATAAGGTTTCAATTTCAAATCGCAGCTTGAGGTTAATAGTGCTTTTATGTATTTTCTGGCAAAATGTATTATATACTAGCTATTATTTACTAGCAGCAAGGAGCAGAAGATAGCCTCGTAAAGTACTTAAGGCCATGTCAGAGAGTATCAGCTTGACTGTCCTATCAGATTATGAGTTTAAAGAACACACTTGTACAGTTTTTCATTTGCTCCACAGCTGTTATATTCTCCATTAAGACTGGCCGCCACGCCCGAAACTCGACCTTTGAATTGAACAGGTTTGAATTACCTTCAAGTCTGTATACATAAAATGTTGAACTTTGGTTCTTAAAGTACTTAAGTATGACTTAAAACAGTCAAAATTTTGTGATATTTATTTAAAAACACACATATTATGATCCACATTAACTGAAATTTGAATACATTTTATGAGAACATTTACACAAAAAAATGATTTATCTAAAGGAATTGATAACTTCCTATCGTTATGAAGTCGGATTAAAACTAGCCATCGATTTGATTTGTATTGGCAGTGACTGCCTCTTAAGTTAACCGTAAATATTATGTTGAAAATTATATAATAGTTTAAAAAACTAAAAAGCACGCTTTAAGCACGTTTTTTTCGTATCCCATTCAGCAAACCCTTTCATTTAATACCCATATCATGAGGGTGCATTTCAAATAGCCAATCCGCAATCTTGGATGTCCGCCATGTTGGATTTAAGTCACGTGACAATTTTTTTCGTATTCCTGACAGCAAACCCTTTCATTTGGTACCCATATCATGGGGGTAGATTTCAAACAGCTAGTCCGCCATCTTGGGGAGGCCGCCATATTGGATTTGTAATGACGTTTCTTAGCTAGTCACTGAATTTCATCCTAATCGGATCTGATTGTCATCAGAACTCAGAGCGTGTGCAAAATTTCATCCTAATCGGAGACCGGGCAGTTGGTCAATTTAAGATTTCAAGATTTTCTTACATACTACCCTGTCAAGAAAGTACCGGGAAAAGATCAATAATATACAAAATGTTTGTTTGCTTTTGAACGCTTTAAACCACTCAAAACCACGAGTATTTGATAAAGTCGATTCACCGTAAGCCTTCTGTAACATTTTCAGTGACTCCGAACACGAAATTTCATTAGCGATGCAAAATTTAAGACAAACTCTTTGTTCGATATTTTTGTCCATTATGAAATTCGCAATACACACTATATATGATATTACTAAAACCAGCACTATATTTAATATAAATAACAGATGCAACTCAAACTCCGCGCCAAAATGGAAAACAGTTGTGCCAATCTAACAACAACAAAAAATTTTATGTTGGAACCATAAACAAATCATCCATTCCCGATACTTTTTTGACTGAATGTACATAGTTAGTTACAAGTGAGGCTAATAAAAGCGTGTTAAACAGGAACGATTGACTATGATGAATGCGTTTGTTACTCAATAAAGAAATTTGAAACTAACAACCGTTGATCGAACCTACTAGACGATATGCAGGTAGCGCATTGTGCCCAATTTTCTTCCAACCGTGATTGCGTTGCCACCATACACCGTTGAATACGAATAACGTGGCGTATAGCGGTTGTGTTGCCTGGGTTATTAAGTACCATAAAGTGCAATACACAACACCAGTAATTATCAAGAGAGGTGAGAGGAGTTGGTAAAAGTTAACGGTCTGAGAGGTTAGCATTTGATGAGTAGCTTATGATGTACTTACATACATACTTTTGTTGAATTGAATTTTAATTCATCACCATAACATGCTGTTAAGACCATTGCTGCATAAAAGCTTCCCCCAAGAATCATGTTGGGAGGATATGCCATAATCGCCACGCTTGGGTTGGCGATCGCAGTATGATGGTCATAGTACTCAGAGAGACGCTGCCCGTCCTCTGGTTGATATTCCCTCGAGTCGACTTCTACGCTCCCCACGGGATGAGATGGGGTGATAATATTCTGTCTGATATTCGACGCCGTCACTAAGCAGCTTTATGTTTTAAAATTTTAATTATGTGCCTTTATATGAGCTGCCCAAAGCCGGTTGCCCTCACCACTCTTTAAAGGAACGGCAAGGTTAAATACTTTACTGCGCGCTAATAATCACATGTGTTTGCACAATGTCTCCCAGTATAATCCTGTCTCGTTTTCGTTAACAGTTATTTTTATTGTTTTAGTTCTTTAAATTAACTAGGAAAATCATAATTTTATTCATGATGATGGCGATCGGCGCCCTCTTGTTTTGGGCTCTTGCTACGACTACGACGTAGCAAGGACACGCTCAGAAATCCAACCACTTTTACGATATCCTATCGCCTGGTGGCGCTTGGTCCCTTTCGTTTCTCCGTGTGTATTTTGACTTAAAAAAAATTAAAAAACAAACTAACTTAACTTAACTAAAACAAACTTTAAAAAAAATTATAGCTGTCAAACCCAATCCCAGTCATTATCCTTTTGGATATTTTTATTTCCAGGCACAATCTGCAACGAAAAATAGGTTAAGTTCGCTGGGTTCGTAATAAAATCGAGTCCAGATATTAATAATGAAATTGAATTGCAATTTAATGTACAGACGCCAGCACATACAGCTACCCCAATCTGTCCAATTTCTTTTATAGATTTTCAACTTTATCACAAAAGTATAAGGTTCACTCTCATTTGGGGAAATTTGACAGATTGGGGTAGCTTGATGTGCTGGCGTATGTACATGTTTCTTTTTCACACACATTACACCATGTCAAACTACGGTTTACTATAAAATTAGAGATTGGGGTCAAATTATATCGGAAGAAAATAGAAAATAATAAAAATTAGGGTTTGAAAATGAAAATGTCTTTATTCACGAAACCTTATTAGCAGCGCATAATTATTTATTATAGTATAAAAACAACTTATCAAACATACCAAGCAAATTGAAAACCTCCTACTTTTTTGAAGTCGGTTGAAGAAACTCTTTCTCTTTGAATTGAAAAATTGCTTAATTATTTTGCAATGCGAATTATTTCATCTTTAAATTCATTACATTAAATATACACCTTCTGAATTATATAGTCTGTGGCAGTCAATCAATATGTATCTTTAAAGAAACTAAATCGAACTTGGGTGACCCAATAGAATCAAATATCTATCGATACAAATAAGTACCTACCGTGCCAAAAACTACAAAAAAGCTTATCAAATCAAGATAGTTTTATTTATATATGAACCACCTTTATTCTACAAATAGCTATCGAACTTATTCATCAGAATTCTACAGAAAAAGTGCACACAAAACCTCTACTTTCTCTATGACAACTCGAGTTTTAGTAACGTTTTCCTCAAAGGCTTGCTTGGTCATTATACCATGGCTTGTCAACATCATTTTAGTTTGTTCTATTGAGTAAGTCATCGGTAGTCATTTGACTTGAATATAATAATGTCATCCGTGATCCTAACGATGTGGGTTCAATTGTCAAGGGCTGTCAAAACAGATAAGTAATGGTAAAGGTATATCCTATTATCAATATTATAAACGTAAAAGTTTGTAAGTATGGATGGATGGATGTTTTTTACTCTTTCACTTAAAAACTACTGAATGGATTTTAATGAGACTTTACAATAATATAGATCAGAATAACATATAGGCTACAATTTATAAAGATATTGTGTGAATTGTCCAAAATATGACGATAAGTGTCAAGTATGAAAGAATCTACCATCTGCGAGTTATTCCGGCGTGCACTACCAAAACTGCAAGATGTACACATCCTACTAATATTATAAATGCGAAAGTTTGTGAGTATTGATGTATGGATGTATTGTTTGTTACTGAAGAGTAAAATACGTCAAAACTACTTTAACGCGGGTGAAACCGCGGGGCATTGCTAGTACCTAATAAAACTGGCGAAGTGTGGTCGGGTCGGTTTATTTATTTATTAATACTTCAGTACAATGGGAATGTACATAGGCGGACTTAATGCCAAAGGCATTTTCTACCAGTCAATCTTAGGGTAGTGCAGAGAGAGTAAAAATAATTAGGTTGCATAGCTGCCCATCAGAATGTGGACTATCATACATAAGGGCGTTTTGTTGTTCACGGAAAAAGGTTATGGAGGTTTACGGAAAATTGCGAATATCTGAAAAACATTGTGATGAACGTATATTATTGGCAACAATCTTTTTGAAAGTATTTATTAAGAACCCTTGTAGTTAGGGCGAAACACTCATTTTTAATAACTTTAGGGGCACATCTCGTGAAATATGCATTTGAATGAAAAAGTCACTCCTTAACTTTGATTGACGGGCCGGTTGGCGAGGTTGGTAAATGCTTGCCTTTCATGCCGAAGGTCGTGGGTTCCCATCCAGGACAGATGTTTGTGAACATGAACATGTATGTTTGTCATGAGTCTCGGTGTAAATATCTATATAGGTATGTATTTACAAAAGAAAAGTGGTATATGTAGTATATCAATCACCTGGTTTCTAAAGTACAAGCTCTGTCTAGTTTGGGATCAGATAGCTGTGATCCCAGAATATTATTATTACATTTCTCAAAACGACAATGGGGTGCGCGAGAAAAATTAATGGTCCTCACTTTATGTGCCCAGGAAGTAAACTAAAACCAATTATTCTACCACTTTGTCGGCGTGACTAATATGCCGTGCTTAATTAAAGCTTTTTAGTTCTTAGAGTCTCCGCGCTTAGCTGCGGTGAGACAAACGGACGGATATGTCGGAACTATAAAGGGTCCTTGTTGAATAAATCTATTAAACAGTTTAAAATAAGACGCATAATATTATATAATTAATATTTAACGTATAAGATTATTGATTGTCCCCGTGAAATTTGAGTCAGAAGTTTATGTTTGCAATTAAAAATTATTTATTGATAACATTATTGATAGGTATTTTTTCACCTGCCAGTATTAAAGTAATATGTACCTGATTACTTTGATTGAATGCTAAGAATACAGATTACATATCCGTTAATTAAGTAATTTTATAAACTTTTATAGGATAAATAAGAAGTTCATCATCAATCATAAATCCACCATTATTTATTAGGTTTAACCATATAACTAGTAGTGGCAATATAGTTGCCATCACGTTTTGAACTCTGTTGGTTGGTAATAAGAATCAAAATCAATCGATTTGAAACTTATGTACCATCAGTTAAAGGGTTAAAGATTTGCGAAATTTGAGAAATATTGCCGAGCGCACTTAAAATAATAAACATTTGTTTCTAAGCAATTGTAATATTTTTGTGAATTCTTAGCCTTAAACACAAAATGTAAGAATATTTTACTTTTCCTTAACAAATTCATTTCTGGACATCTGACGTCAGATGTCTAGATATTATGGCTAATTACCGGTAAAGATTATAATTGTTGTGCATTTTATTGTAATGACTGCAACTATTGAGGTTCTGGATACAAATCCTAGGTCGGTACAAAAAAAATGTTATTTCTACCAAGAAAGGCAGCCAGTAGTACTAGCCCGGAAACCGGAAGTAGCTGCCAGTCGTCCGTGCATCGGAGAGGACGTAAAGCTTTCGGTCCAATGCCTGATCTTTCCATGATAGTGTCCGATAGCTGCCCCATCAGATGTCAGGAAACACAGGTGGTGTTAGTGTATTATTGTACGTGTCTCTAAGGTGTAGTATAAATAGACACTTCGTTTTACAAGAAAAGAGTTATCATCTTCATCAACATATCAGCCGAAAGACTTTCAATGCTGGACAAAGGCTTCCCCAAAGAACAATTGCCGGTCTTTCGCTGCCCGCATCCAGCGTGTCTGCGACCCTTACAAGATCGTTGGTCCTCCTTATAGGAGGCCTGCCCACTCTGCGTCTTCCGGTTCGTGGTTGCCAACGTTACCAAGGAAACGTTGAAGTAGGTTCTATATTTTCTTAGACATATCACGTAAATAACTTATATTAATGATCCACGGTTTATATATACTGTCAATTATTAATAGCAGTTTCCATCGTAGTATTCAAAGTGTGACAAGTGAGGCAACCCTACGGTCTCGTGCACTGCGCCGGCGCGGCAGGCGCGGCGCGCGTAGGAAAGCGTGTCCAACCGAGAATTTCCCTGAGGCGCCGGCGTCACGCTTTATCGCTTTGACACTTCACCAAATCATTCTATCTAGTGTTATGTTATGATCTTTCAATTATATAACTAATTTATGTAATTTGTTTATTCTGTGTGTTCAAAATAGCTGATATCTAGGACCAATAAACAACCTGTTTGCTGTAATGTGTCAGCGTTGAATATCTGGGGGCTCAAAGTCAGAGAACGTGCATAAGCGTCTCTCTGTGAATTATAACCGTTACTTATACTGTGTTCGCCAACCGGTAGGCTAAGCGTGGCAATTATGTCATATCACCACATTCTTAGAGGAGGCTTTTGACCAGTAGTCTATGGCATTCGGTTGACATTCTATATTCAGTATATACAATAAAGTGTAAATATAGGGTTGTCAAAATTGTTTGAAAGTTGCCTGTCAGCATTTCTTGGGTACTTGTATATTATTTTTCTATTTAATTTTTATCTGAATATTAGTGGGTCAATCTAAATTAATGTGCATAACATCACCGCAATGCTAGGGTATGTAAATTATACATTCAGTTTGGCGCCTCTCATACACAACAACCACGTTTCGTTTAGAATCTTTGTAAAAAAACTAAAACATCTCATGCTAAATAAGAAATTCATGAGATATATTTTTTCCCCCGTCGTAACGTAAAGAAGAAACGTAAAGAATCTTTGTAAAAAAACTAAAACATCTCATGCTAAATAAGAAATTCATGAGATATATTTTTTCCCCCGTCGTAACGTAAAGAAGAAACGTAAAGAATCTTTGTAAAAAAACTAAAACATCTCATGCTAAATAAGAAATTCATGAGATATATTTTTTTCCCCCGTCGTAACATAAAACTGCAATCTACGTCTATATACATTACACAATGAGTACAAAATTAATTTAAAAAAGTTAAGTATAGACCATGAAAGTTCTTGATCTATGATATATTGGAACGAAGTTCCTTATCGCGCGTTGTGAAAGGGGATTAGACGGAAAAAATTCTTACGAAAAGTTGTCACGACACTTGTCACGGCGTGCGCGTGTTTCTATGTCTGTCTCTCTCTCTCTCTCTCTCTTATAGAAAGCAAGCCAGATATTTTCATTTCTATTTCGCATTCAACAGTGTGGTGTCGGGACGATTATTTTAGTTGAGTGTGTATAGGTTTTTTGTACATAATAAATAATAAGAAATAACTTCGTTCCATCCGGGTGTCCCTTGACACCTCTCAAGTTTTTTTTATTGTACAGCATAAAAAAAACCGGCCAAGTGCGTGTCGGACTCGCCCATGAAGGGTTCCGTAGCAGTAAGTATTTAATTTGATTAAATGAAAAGTAGATTGCGGTATACGAGTTATGACGTATTAAAAAAACTACTCACTAGATCTAGTTCAAACCAATTTTCGTTGGTAGTTTGCATGGTCACGTACATCACATATTTTTTCTAGTTTAAGCATTTTCCTATTTTAGAAGTTACAGGTGTGGAGGGGGGACACTCATTTTACCACTTTGGAAGTGTCTCTCGCGCAAACTATTCAGTTTAGAAAAAAATGATATTAGAAACCTCAATATCATTTTTGAAGACCTATCCATAGATACCCCACATGTATAGATATGATAAAAAATATTGTTGAGTTTCAGTTCTATGTATGGGGAACCCCCAAAATTATTGTTATATTTCTGTTTTTGTGTGAAAACTTGAATGCGGTTCATAGAATACATCTACTTAGCAAGTTTCAATAGTACAGCTCTTATAGTTCCGGAAAAAAGTGGCTGTGACATACGGACGGGCAGATAGACGAACAGACATGACAAATCTATAAGGGTTCCGTTTTTTACCATTTGGCTACGGAACCCTAAAAACAATACACTATGTTTTTTAAAGATTCGTGTCTTTTATGCTAAAGCTGATCTAATAACGTCTGTGAATAGGTAACCATTCAAGTAGTCCCTAATTACCAATAAACCAAACCAAAGTGACTGCCCGTGTCGTGACGCGGCTAAGACAGTCGCCTCGCCGATTCGTGTCCCGTTTTTGATTCCCGCGCCGGACAACTATTAGTGTGACCCATAAATAGTTCTTCTGAACCTGGATGTAATTTATGCCCGTCTATTATATGTATCTCAAGTACCCCGCGACACATTAATAATAAAAAAATTAAGAAGAAATCAATATAAATTGTCGCTGATTATTTGTGGTGTTACGGTACCAACCAAAAACAATATTAAGGTAATCTAGAAATGGATGGACATGATTGACAATATTATGAGAGGGAGATAACGTATCAGTGACGCACGAACAGGTATTTCCTATAGTATTAGTAATAACTATCACTCTTATTTAAAATAATTCCTTGATCCGCCGCTTAACCATGTCTCAGCTAAACCCTGCTCAACCACTTAAACCCCGCTCAACTATTTCTTTATTTAAAAACCCTACTTAAAGGTTTCTCAGCTAAGTAACGTCATTTTATTTTACACTGTCAACATTTCTGAGACTGGTATAGAGCTTGACCAAAATTAATCGACTAAATCGGATTATTTATCAAAACTTTATGATTTTTGCTCTATGGTAGACATGGAATGATAGATTTATGATCGTAACAGTGCATTTTCAAGGACTATTGATTTTCTTCGGTGGATTTTGAAGTTTGTGATAAGATTCCACTGGAATTCAGTATTTATTTAAAAATTAAAACGGTTAGTAACTTCAATAAAACCTCCATTCACAAACAAACGTCAAACAAAACGTCAGCTGATGCAAATAAAATCCGCCATATTTGAGCAAGCTTTAAACCAGGGGCCGACGTGGTTTAAATTTTGACATGGCTCAACCGCGGGTCAAAGTTAAATCGTGTTTTTAAATGAAAAATTTGATAAACCATGGTTGAGCGGCCGGCTTAAATTTAAGTAGCGTTTTTAAATAAGACTGTTAATGTCTAACGTCGTTTTCGCAGAGCGCGAGTAAATATCAATGATTATATGAAAAGCATAATAATATTGTTAGCCGACTTCAATAGAAGGAGGTTATTTATTCGACTGTATGTTATTTATTCTGATTCTTCATTTGATTCTTGGTTTGATCGATGTTTGTTGTTATTTGATGATTTTTCTAAACTCGTTGTGGTCCCATATGAATTTTACTAAAAGCGGTTGTGATAAACACAACAACTTGAAGCTCAATATAAAAATAGGCCAGTACGGAAACTACTTACGAACGGTCGAAACGGCACACTCACAAACCTGCGCAACGACAAGACTCCTAAGGAGTTGTCACGGTGCTGTCAGTAGAGAGTAGTGTTGAAAATGACTAAAGTGACTGAATTCGACTGACTGTAATTTACGGTCAAATTGGTCAAAAATGGTCATTAACTGTCAAAAACGGTCATTTTCAGTCAATTTGATTTCAGTAATATTTTAGTACCTTTTAAGTTTTTGTCGTTGATAAAAGCCTACAACTTATAAATTTGATACAAAAAAGTGGTTTTTATGACTTATGGTATTATTATATAGTGTTAAATCATTTTACATTTCTAATCATGCGTGCATTTAAGACAAAATGGCAACGTCGCATCGCCTCGCGCATTGACTTTGATGTGGTCTTATCCTCTCATGATATAATAGAAATTAAAACGTTGCTTCATTTAAACTTGCATATAAATTGTGTACCTAAATAAATAAATAATTGGGTGTTTGTCGAGAATAGACAATACTATTTGAGTCAAATTGACTGAATTTGACAGTAAATGACCGGTCATTTTAGGTTTATGACAATTGTAACTAGTCATATTCAGTCATTTTACATCTCTAGTAGTGAGTACCGCGTTAAAACGCGCACTCACTACTGGCAACCTCCGCAATCTCTTTAAATATCCACGTGCGTATTGCGTAGGATACGGCTGTTAGACTCGGCTTGATTAAAAGTTACAGCTTCAATAGAGCGTAGGTAATTATTTCGTCAATTAGGCTTATAGTTACCTTACTGTCCATATTGATACTGTGCTTGAGGTTAGTTTCATGTTTTTTAAACAGTAATCTTGTATGAATTCATAGAGACGCGCCAAGAATATAGTAGACATATTGGATTTGGTACATTGGTTTAAGGTTTTTTTTTTTATAAAAATAAACACACAGTTTGTTCGCGAAATAGGCAATCAGGTTAACTTAAAAACTACTTACAGCTACTACATTAGATTAAAATTAAAAACAATACAAGATAATATACATAAAAAAACAACAATCAAACATTGAAAAATAAATGAAAATTAATAAGAATAATAAATTGGTATTACACTGTAGAACTATTGTTAGGTCTACTATATACATACTTTGGGGCATGATATTCTTTAGTATTATTTTAACTGTATAGATTTTACATTCGGATTATATTTCTTAAATATTACATGACATACATACACCGACTCACGCCTATTTCCTAGAGGGGTTAAAAATTGTTGAGTTTCCAATTTACTTAATACGTATTTAATTATCTAATCTTATTTTTTGTCGAGAGTTTTTAGGTAAGAGGCAAAAGTAAAAAAAATGCATTTTGATAAAAACTTGCAACATTGTTTTCATAATTGCCAAGTAACATTGAAGTTCCTTATAGATCGAACCGCTAAGATTTCACATTACAACAATGCAACGATTATCAGCTACTTGTAACTAAATTAACTCTTTTTAACATAAGTAGAACAATTGACAAGAACGATTGAGCTGTCTCGGGAACAATCAAATCGCTATTTGTGCCATCTGAAAGTTAATGAGATTATGATCACGGTGATTATTATATAGGTGCTATATTATTATTATTAAAACTGACTCATAAATATATTATTAATTCCCGGGACATTATTTACACATCGCCATCTGATCCCAAACTAAGCAGAGCTTGTCTATGGAAACCAGATAACTGATAAAGGTATTACATATACTACTTTGCTTGTGTAATACACACCCAGAATCAGGACAAACAGACATGTTCATGCTCAAAAATATCTGTCCTAGGTGGGAATCGAATCCACGACCAGCGACGTGGAAGGCAAGATTTACCAACCACGCCAACGAGGCCCGATTAAGGAGTTAATATAGGGAAACCTGACGGGTAACTCACGTAGTTAATTCTTTGTTGGACTTGGCCAACTTGGTCCTATTCGCCCAAAGGAGATTGAAACGGTTCGGCGAGTCCAACATTAAATTAAGTACGCGAGTTACCCTTTACAGTTTTTAGTTAACTTAAGAACGGGTCTAACAATTATCAATAGCTAAGTGTGCGTGATGAACCTTATATATCCGTAATCAGAACCCGTATCAACTCGTGAGTTGCTCTTGCTGTGAAAATTAAAGATTTCTTTGATATTATATTTTTCACATTTGCTTGGTCGCAATTTGTGAACGGACGTAGCAGAATCACACAAGCGACTACGTCAAACTTCCTTCTTTAGTTTTTGCTATTATTGTCACCAATTCGAGATATAAGTTTAACTGGTTCACTGCCTGCGTCACTCTCACAATTAATATATTTTCCCACCAACTATCTTATCAACATCTGATATCTGCTCACTCGAGCGTCCAACAACATCCGCCCATCGCATGCGTTTCATTCATACGTGCTGTAAGTACATGCTTGTTTTCCTTTATAATGACATTACAATTTTCTATATTCACGACCGGATTGCTCTCTTACACTCTTATTTAAAATAATTCCTTGATCCGCCGCTTAACCATGTCTCAGCTAAACCCTACTCAACCACTTAAACCCCGCTCAACTATTTCTTTATTTAAAAACCCTACTTAAAGGTTTCTCAGCTAAGTAACGTCATTTTATTTTACACTGTCAACATTTCTGAGACTGGTATAGAGCTTGACCAAAATTAATCGACTAAATCGGATTATTTATCAAAACTTTATGATTTTTGCTCTATGGTAGACATACAATGATAGATTTATGGTCGTAACAGTGCATTTTCAAGGACTATTGATTTTCTTCGGTGGATTTTGAAGTTTGTGATAAGATTCCCACTGGAAATCAGTATTTATTTAAAAATTAAAACTGTTAGTAACTTCAATAAAACCTCCATTCACAAACAAACGTCAAACAAAACGTCAGCTGATGCAAATAAAATCCGCCATATTTGAGCAAGCTTTAAACCAGGGGCCGACGTGGTTTAAATTTTGACATGGCTCAACCGCGGGTCAAAGTTAAATCGTGTTTTTAAATGAAAAATTTGGTAAACCATGGTTGAGCGGCCGGCTTAAATTTAAGTAGCGTTTTTAAATAAGACTGTTAGGGCTTTTCCAGTATTTATATTGTTTTTTTAGTTATCAGGATGTGTAATATTCTTATGTATATGTGTCCCCAAGGACGAATAATTAGAATATGATATAAAATACCGGCATTACCATCCATACCACACAGCTTCTGCGGCTTCTTCAGCTAGATGACGCTGACAACGACGATCAGCAAATTCATATAGGAGCATCCATCCTAATGCAGCCCACACCCGCCCTGTCACAACGAGCTACATTCACCCTGAAGATGATACTATAATGATGATGAATATTATGCACGTGTGGCGCAGCGGCTAAGACAGGCGCCTCGCAGTTTCGAGTCCCGGGATCGAATCCCGCGCAGGACAACTATTTGTGTGACCCATAAATAGTTGTTCTGAGTCTGGATGTAATTTGTGTTCGTCTATTACATGTTTGTAAAGTACCCCGCGACATTAGATTCCCTAGTGCGGGCGTTGTCTATTTAAATAATAAAAAATGCGAATGTTTGTGAGTATAGATGTATGGATGTTTGTTACTCTTCCGCGCAATAACTATGTAAAAATTTTTAGTAATATAGCTTATGTCCGAATAATACTGGCTTACTGATGAATTACATATACTACTTTTCTTTTGTAAATACATAGTTAAGACATGTTCATGCACACAAATATCTGTCCCGGGTGGGAATCGAACCCACAATCTTCGACGTGAAAGGTAAGCATTTTACCAACCACACCAACCGGCCCGTCTTTATACCATAGAATTGATATCTTAGTGCGGATGAAACCGCGGGGCAAAGCTACTCCGACATAAAATGAATTAAGTATGTGAGTTACCCGTTACAGTTTTTCACTAAATTAATATATTGTCACCAATTTAAATTATAATACTAACTAGCTACTCGTTTTTGTTTTAGCTAAGTATGCAAACAAGAATACAATTTATTTTATCGCTTAGCCCGGAATTCAAAAGTCAAGTTCAATGAAACGATAGACGCACTAATTTAGCAACAATATGCGTATTCGAGCAACTAGTCTTTTATTTATTAGTCTGTTTTGTACTCGGAATACTGTTTAAAGAATCTGTTGTTGATATAACCCCTCTGACCTCAGTAAATTCCCATAGATAATGAAACTTAGGGATTCACTCGTAAGAAGATAAACAAATCGAGAGGCCAGCGTCATGCTTTAACTCTAAGATTGGGATTCCCTTAAAAATTGTACCAATGCGTTTATAAATATTGTAAAAGATCTACAGATCCTATTGATATGACACCTCCTCTCCTACCACGCTTTTTTGGTCGTGTGGATAGTGGAGACCCTGGTATAAAACATTGATTTAAAACTTATTCTTACTGAAACCGGGATCAATACCAAAATGTTCTCTGACGTAACAGGTCATTGCCAAAGAGAGCCTGTACATTAATAAGGAAAAATACTTTGCTTTTAAAATGTTCAAATTTAAGATAAAATTGCCCCTTTAGTGGACTTTGATTTCATGCGCTACAAGGGTTAAACATGTAGATGCACTTCGAAAACAGTATTACTGTAATTAAACGAGAAAGTAATTACTGGCATGGCTAGTGGGGCATTGCCATGCCTGTTATTTGTAAAGTTGTGCCAAAAAACTGTAGACTCGATATTTTTTATTTATCAAAGACTACTTTCGCGCTAGGTAAAATTACTCCTGTGTCGCGGGGTTCTTTACAAATATATAATTGACGGAAACAAAGTAGGTACATCAAGATTCCGAACACATGTTTATGGGTCACGCAAATAGTTGGTGCTGCGTTCGTCTAAAGCTATCATAAAATTATCGCAACAAGTGATAATAAACTTAGACAATTTTATACGATTTCATTTGGTTGATATGTCTCTGAGCTGCTATTAATTTCGAATAGCTAGAGAAGGCAACTATAAAGTATGCGAAATACGCAGAGTTCCGTCCCTTTCCTAGTAATGAATAGGACGGAACTCTGCGTATTTAACCTGATATAACTTTCAATGTGCTGAAGTCATCAACCTGCCATACAATTATATGTTAGTAATTAAATATGTGGACTGCCGCGCGTTGGTCTAGCGGTAGCGTGTTCAACCGCAGATAAAAAGGTCCTGAGTTCAAATTCCCGATCGTGCAAAAAAAAGCGATTTTGAGAATTTATTGTTAAGAAAATTTCTCAGTATCAGCCCGAAATCTTAGTTGGCGGTATCACACGTGCCTCGGAGAACATATAAAGCCGTCGGTTCTACTCCTGACTTCTTTCCGATCGTTTCGCTAGTTGTACCAGCAGATCATGGGAGTGATGGCATAATAATAATAATATCCATTAGAATGCCAAACATGCAGAGTTTATAATCAATTATGTTTGGTATCAAATTTTCCGTTACTCTTACAATGTAAATATATTTACATTTCTCTGCTGTTTTATTTCTTCGCGGTCAAATCAAAGTGAAAGATAAGAAAACGTAAGATTTGGTACCTTAATTAAACGCGAGACAATTTTAAATTTGTTTTAAATAAATGAATCAACAGTTGTTATCTCGTTGTGAAAGCATTTGAGGAAGTGCGGATTATATCATCATGATTTAAGATATACTTGCAATGAGAATTCCGTTAATTAGTGTACTGAAACACACACAGGTCTCGACCTGTATAGACAAGAGTTAGTAGTTCAGTCGAGCCATACCATATGAAATACAATACGGTGCTTAACTTTTTTTTTCATGTTGGTCACCTTTTATAGGTCCCCGCCGTTTGGGGAGACGACGGGGTATGTGGGAGTCGACAGGGTTACCCACTAAAATCACCACGGCAGCCTAGCCTCTAGATGCTTATAGTGATGGCTCCGGGAACTCGAAACGATTGCCATCCGGAACCACCACCGTTGCACCTATGCGTCTAAAAATAGACCCCCCGGGATCTTCCGTTGCACATTTTATGCGGAGGCGACTTGCGACGGTGCCTAACCTAGTCCCAACGGCCGGTCCACCCTAGATTGTATCTTTACATAGACTCAGGTTTGATTGTGGTCAAGCGCAAGCCCATGCCTATAAAAAAAGAAAACACGTGACAATTCTTTATTTAAAAATTAGTTGGGAGACTTCTCTATATATACTTAGCGGAACATCAAATTTTACCAACGACAACTGTATATATCAAAAACAATGAAACATTTAAAACTAGATTTAAAAAAAATGGAAAGAGTTTTTATTAATCCAATGTCATGCGACTACAGTATATATTAATGACACCGAGATATAGTTTTTATTGGTTTTTTTCATCTTATTAATTATTTGTAACATTTATTATATGCTTTATTGCCATTATCGAATATTATAGAATTATTAAAATTCTTTTTCATTTATTAAGACCATATTATATGTTAAATTATTTTTTGTATTTTGTATTGATGTACATGAACATTTGCATGCCTTTTACACACACGGTTGCCAACTGAAAACCAGCGCTAGATGCCCCCACCTAACCTATGCCGAGATGGAGACCCTTCGGCAGGGCATGCAGGAGAAAAATAGAGATAACAATAAGACAACGAAGATTAGATAAAAATATTATTTATAACTATACAATTACAGTAGATAAAGCAGTTATGGAATCAATTCGAACCAGTGTTTAGTAAGTGTATGCCTGAATACATGTAGCTTAGAACTGGATAAATCGAGTTCAGAAAAGTCTAACAACTTATTGTAACAGTTAGCGGAACTAACAAAAAAACGTGTTTTGTCTGTAGTTTGTATATGTTTATATTGCTAGCTAAGCACCTCGGGTTTACCCGCGTTAAACTTTATAAATTACACATAGGCTCGGAGATATAAGCTATATTACTACAAAATTTCATCAATATCGGTTCGGTAATTTTTTAGTGGAAGAATAATAAACATCCATTTTTCTATTCATCCATTCTCACAAACTATCGCATTTATAATCTGTATATATTATGTTATAACTTCTATGATATACATAGGTTAGTATATCAAACATCACCAATCATTCGTAATTTTTCACGATTGGCTGTATGGTGACAAATTCTCAAATCTCCCTACCATTGACCAATGAAATCACAGAAAAGCATACGAGTCGATACGAGCGATCAGGGTGTCCAGTCTTAGTCGCCACGCTGATAATAATATAATTTATCACGTAATTACGTCACAAATTTTACCTCTAGCTTATGTGTAATCTGTGCGTGCTAATATATCTTGTATCTCAAATGTCATTAAACATCAAGATATAATTTAGAAAGTCGTAATAGCTTGCGCACGCGTCACATCGGTTCGCGTGTACATATGATTCATACAACTCCACTAATAGTTTATACCTATTATATTAAATTAGCAGACATGAAGTCGCGGTTCTGCCATTGACATTAACTTTAAGGCGACGCATTGATAAGCTTAAATTACTACGTATAACTTAAAATATCTACCCCTGTGTTACCCCTTTACGAGTGAAATTTTCAAAAGACCTACCTTGCCATATAAAAGCCTTTATATGCCTGAGCCGCCAGTGGTTTGGGGTCATTAATAAATCAGTCAGTTAATCACTACAAGTAATTATTAAAAAAAATACTTAATTCCGCGCATGTAAGAAAAGGACCTCTATTCAAGGAGCAACAGCAAATATTGCAAGTGCAGATCTACCGATAGGGGCCCTCCCTTCTAATACTAGTATTAACTCACTATTCTTATAGAGACAGACCCGGATGCCAATATTTACATAGATTGCCTTTTGACCTCTAAAACTAGTTCGAAGACCAGTGCCTACTACCACAAAGTAACTTTATACAGAAATAACTTGACATGTTAGACAGGTCAATGAGTCAATTGTGACCAAGTCGCGCGGGGTTGGCGACTGGAGGTATTGCGACATCCGCGTACCCCGCGCCAAGGTTTTCTGGCCTGATGGTGTAGTGGTTAGTGCCCGTGACTGGTAAGCCAGAAGTCATAGGTTCGAACCTATTCTATAACAAACTTCCCAATGATATTAGCGTATTGTCTACGAATAAGCTTAAAAGAATTAATGCCAAATTGTGTAGCAGGGCAATTTTGTAATATGACAAAATTACTGATTTTAAGTGACAAAAGTTCTTGGGATTGAGTTGTTCTAAGTCAACACACATGATTGTAATTAATCTTAAGTATATTTTATTTAAAAAAAGGATTCCTACTGAGTTTTCAGGCAGTGTTTCTCAGTTGCTTGACGTGCATGCACTGCACGGTAGGGTAAACATTATGACAATTCCACATAAATGTAAAATATTTACGGAATAAATAATTTTTGACTTTGGACAAACATTTGTTTGATGCGACTATTTGTTACTAGCTGTGCCCCGCGTTAAACTTTATAAAATATGTATATAGTTTATGTGTTATTCGGATATATAAGCTATATTACGAGTACTACGAAATTTCATCAAAATCCGTTCGATAGTTTTTGCGTGAAAGAGTTACAAACATAAGAGGCTTCTATTACTTTATCGGACCATAGAGGTGAGCGGGGGCTCAACTACTACTACTAGCAACTATAAAGAAAACCCGGCAGACAGCAATCGCTATTGGGTTGAGATGCATAAGAGGTACGGTTTCAAGGGGCGATTTGTGCAACTTCTACGTTACTACGCGAAGCTTCGGGGAGGGCATTTCATCGAATACGCATGAATATTTTTCAACTGTAGATGGTACTTTATGTATTTAGAACAACTAATATACTTCTTATTGTAACATAGTTTGGTTTAAAGGTTTAAGTGAATCTTTTACTTGTTTCAGGTAAGTTCCCGTCGAATAAACTGCAAGGACTCCCGACGTACGTATGTACATATGTACTTCGTCACTTAACTTAGTCCTAAAGTGCATATCAAATATCGTACCGTGAAGCCTTCCCAGTCGTTTTTGAGGTGGTTTGTATAATGCAAGACACATTTAACGTTACAATTTGTATATTTTCTTGCTTTGTATAATTGCTAATATGATCATGATAATGATGGTGATTATGTATTAGGAAGTTACTAAATACTTAAAGCTAAATTAAAGGTATTCTACATTTTCTTGTATTGGTAATGTTCCCAGAATACTGGCAGCATTACGACGCTGAATGGTAAAATATAAGCCAGCATTTCGGGAAAGTGTCGCCTGAACAATGATGATGATTATGTATTATTTCTTGAACAACAAAGATTTTATCTTTATATCTTTTAAATCGACAAGCAAGCATTCTGACCACCTAATACACCTGTGGCGGAATGGTTACGGTAGTCGCCTCGCCACTTCGTATTTACTTCCCGCATAGAGCAACGGTATATATAACTCCTATGTAGTTGTTCTGAGTCCGGATGTGCTTTGTGTCCCTGTATTATATGTTTGTAAAGTATCCCGCCACACAGGAATTAATATCCCTAGAATGAGGATTGTCTTTAAGAAAAATGGTAATCGATTACTGTAGCTTATGCGCTTTTGACATTACCTGCTGCGGTGTTTCCTCAGCGCTACGACGTGTCCTTCTTTAAACGAGGTTTAAAAACAGTATTAATCTCACGGTAGACAGCGGTTTGCTGTGCTCCCTGGCATTGCGAAGTCTCTATAATGCGTTGTCGTCTATAAGTCGTCATGTATGGGTTTAATATAAAAAATGAGTAGCGGTTACCACTTACCGTCAGGTGGGCCGCCAGCTCGTCTGCCTCTAAAAGCAATAAAAAAAAACACATGCACTTCTTTAATGGCATTTTTCGACGTGGAGTTGGTTAAAGAGCGATGAAAGGATAAGTTGTACCTCACTTAGACGTATAGACTTGTTGTATAACTAATCACTAATACAGTATACATTGTAGAATACTAATACTAAACTAGATACATTTTATTATCCTAATGTATACTAATTAAACGCAGTATACTATACTAATTGAATAGATTTGCGCCTATGTCTAATAGTTGGCGAGAGGCTGGTGACAGTAAGACTATATGACTGGTAATAATCATAAGAGATCCAATGATCATATGCCTTAATATTTTGTTTTTAATATAGCTATGAACCTTTCTGGGGCGGAAGGGTTCTCGAGTGGCGACCACGAACCGGAAGACGCAGCGTCGGCGGGGGCCTGCCGACGCTGCGTCGACAAGATGGACCGATGATCTTGTGAGGTTCGCTGGAAGAATGTTAATGTTTTTTCATTTGTATTTCAGTATATATTTTATTAGGTTTTATGAACATTTTCTATAATGCAAATATTCAGTTACTGTACGCCAGATCCCTCTCCCTTCCTCTATTGTTGGTGAATCATTTGGGTGCCGCCATTGCACCTGTCGACCAATAATGCGTGCGCGTATCATAGCTGTTTTAGTAGTTTGATTGGTTTATGATCTTTTCATACGAGTTATATTAAAAAGGGATATTTTTTTTATTCTAGCCTATATCTGTGTCCCACTGCTGAGCGAAGGCTTGGCTTTCCAGATTTCCCTGACTTTCTCCAATTCAGGCCAGTCGTTACAAAATGAGTTCAGGTCATCCCACCATCTCCAATTGGGGCCTACCACGTCGACGTTGGCTATTTTGAGGAACCCAATTGGTTGTGATCTGCGCCCATCTGTCTGGGTGCATACGTGAAGCATGTCCAGTCCAGTCCCACTTCAGTCTGGCGGTCTTTTTGCCAACATTCGATTTTCGAGTTTTGGAGCGCAGTGTTATGTTTTCGACTCTGTCGGTGCGTTTCACACCTAAAATAGAAGTAATTAATCCTACTAATATTATAAATGCCAAAGTTTGTGAGTGTGTGACTGTGTGAGTGTGTTTGTTACTTCTTCACATCTAAACGGCTGGAGCGATTTTAATAAAATATGATATGGAGTTAATTTATAAAATTTAATGCGGGTAAAACTGCGGGGCACGGCTAGTTTTTAATAAATAAGCTTAGTTGTATAAAAGACAACTGCCAGAAATGTTAGGTTTTTATTATATTGCCAGACATTTCCTTACTAATAATCGTATTTAAGTTGTGAAGTATGAATATGACTCACCAGGGAAAGGCTAATGAACCTAGATGACATAATTCTTTAGCATACATGAACATTCAATTAGCTACTTACTTAGTGTTACAAAACTGCGTCGTACGTGTAGTGGTAGCGTGTTCAGCAGCAGATAACGAGGTCCTGGGTGCAAATCCCGGATAATGCCAAAAAGGGATTTTGCTGTTTAAAAAATTCTCAGTATCTGCCCGAAGTCCGCCAGTTGACGTTATTACACGCATGTGCGTCGAAGAGCACGTAAAAGCCATGGGACCGGTACCGTGTAGGGTTAAGGAGGCAACAGTGACTCATGTGTTTTTCGAAAAGCTAAATTAAATATAAATCCTTACTGAATTGATATGAAACTTATACATATTATTCATTAACTATTATAGTTTAACACTGCATCAACACAATTCCATAAAATAGGTTTAAAATAAAATAAATAATAGAAAACAAAAAAAAGATTTTTGAGCCACTGTGCACACCCAGGTGTCCACAGTGACCCAACCCTGGGGTCCACAGTGGCTCAAAAGGTACACAGTGACTCATCAAAAGGAGCAATAAAAATAGTCAAAATAATTCAAATTTTATATATTTATTAAAGAAAAAAAAATGTTTACATTTTTAAATTGTTAATTTTTCCACACTGGTATGCCAGTCTCCGGCTTTCTTTGGCTGTTAATCTGTAAAATAGAAGAGCACAATGCGTTATATAGTTTTTTAGTGTAATCTCTTGTTCGGCTGTGAAAATCATATTGAGTGAATAATTGGGCTCTAGTTGGGATGATGTCAAATCTTCCAGCGAAGGAGCATCTTTAAATTTATGATGGTATCGTTTTAAAGTGGCGTGGCAAAAGAGACTCCAACATTTTTCGAAGCCTTAGGTACGTATAGATTCTCCGTTTCGAATTAATATCAATTCCTCCTTTTGGGGTCGCGGCATTCTAAAAACAAAAAAAATGCCTTTAAATGTAGCAATCATAAGTATTTAAATTACTGGTACTAGTACATAGGTACACAGTGACTCACGAGCCACTGTGTACTTTTTAAAATTGAGTCACTGTGCACTACTACGCCATTTTGAAAACTTTGTTTTGTAACAATAAAACTATAATCCAATTCTCATAATAAAACTGTATGAATGAAGATTATACAATATTTATCAACCAGCAAATATAATAGTAATAACCAATTGCCATTATTTTACGTAAATAAAACAGAGAAACATACCTTAAAATCTAACTTCATCCAAGCGAAATTTGTTTTCTTTCTGTGACACAACACAACGACCCTGCACCGGCTGGCCGACTAGTTCAAACACGTTTGGGGGTTACGTGCTATGATGTGCAAAAGAGACAAACCTACTTTATGCTTTGTCTAACCTGGAAACATTAATGAGTCACTGTTGTCGACTGAGTCACTGTTACCTCTTTGACCCTATGCCCAGACATATGCCCAGCGCAGATGGCCAATCTCCATTGAGACTGGCTGCCATGGGCAAAATTATTTCTGGTCACCTCCTAGGTATTCTTTCTGGTATTTTATTACAGGAGGGTATTTTATTTTTAAATTTATGTCTAATATTCTAAAAAGTTGGATAAATTGTCATTGAATATAGTCGCTACCGCTGATCAATAAGGTAGCCATTTTTTATGAATATTTCTTTTTATATACTGTGACTTTGAGACAGAATTCGAAATACTGATGTAAGAGAGCGTTGTGGTGTGAAAGAGGATGTAGTCACAAATATTGAAAAAGGAATGCTGAGATGGTTTGGCCATTTAGAAAGAAAGAAATTTCATTCATCATGAAAGAAGATTGACCAAAGAAGTATACCTGGCCGGTGTGAATGGAGTAACCGGAAGAGGAAGACCTCGTCGAACATTCTCTGACCAAATCGGAGACGTTCTCAAGAAAGGACAGGTCAGAAGTATCCTAAACCGGCGAGCATGTATGACGAATATAGTGACAGTAATCGAGGCAAAAGACGTGTGCAAAGATCGTGACAAATGGAAATCCGTTGTCTCTGCCTACCCCTCTGGGAAACAGGCGTGAGTCTATGTATGTATGTATTTTTTATATACTATTAACTCAGCAGACAAGTATACGGCCTTTTCGGACTTGAACCTCTCAAAAACCTTGCTTTTTACCAAATTGTATGATTCTAGGTCAATGGGAAGTACTCAGTGTTGATTTACTTACGTGAGTCGAAATATATAAGACATTAATGGCCGATTACTGCGATATATTGCGATGAGTCAGAAGATTGATTTGTTTACTATTCCAATGAACCGTAGACTGTAAGTTTATAATATTAATTGACACCTCCACACGTTCCTCAGATAAAGGATCTTGACAAACGGATATACAATAAAGAGATCTTGTAAGGTCATAAGGGTTCTTTTTCTTTTATAATACTTACTTATCGTGTGGGCAGTGGTTACCCTAGTGTCAGAGTTGTTGTAGGCGCCCATTATGCCGCTGACATGGCTTAACGATTGTTGCCTAATGGCTATAACCGGGACTGACAGCTTAACGTGCCCTCCAAAGCACGGAGACGATTAGAAATTAAACCACTTTGGCGGCCACCCATCTATAATTATAATAATATCTGGGGACAATGTCACACAGATCATCCTAGCCCCAAACTAAGCAAAGCTTGTACTATGGGTACCTACCAGGCGACGATATACATACTTATATAGATAGATAAATACTTATATACATAGAAAACATCCATGACTCAGAAACACATATTCGTGCTCATCACACAAATATTTGCACTTACCGGGATTCGAACCCAGGACCACCAGCTTCGTAGGCAGGAGCACTACTAACTAGGCTACGGTGACCGTCACCGATCTATGGACCTCGCCAATCACTTACGAGAGCATCTGGCTCCACATGATGCTGGTATAGTGCCACAGCAAGACACAAACATTGTAACTTAACCCCCAACACAAAAAGAAGTGCGTTCAAAACACTTCTTTATGTGTTGGGGGTTAAATTAAGTACTAATTTAAAAACCGATTAGTGATCAGCTGGAAAGAATTCACAAAATCGGTTCACGAACAATAAAAAAATCGTACGAACTAAATTCCAATAGTTCTTTTAAATGTTTTTTCATTTTCTTTAACTCAACTAAACTAATAAAAAGGCGCTCATAGGTGCCTTCACCGGTCCATAAGCGATCGGCGAGGTTAACCAACTAGGCTCGCGGTCACTCCATAGATGGGTGACCACCAAAGTGATTTAATTTCTGAGTGTCTCCGTGCTTCGGAGGGCAAGTTGAACTGTCGGTCCCAGTTGTTGTCATTAGACAACAGCCTTTATGTGTCAGAGGCCTTCTGGACGGTAATTCTGACACTAGGGTTGCCACTACCCATACGATAAGCAAGCACTCAACTTAACCTAACTAGAATATTGTTGGGGGATATCTTTTAGGCATAACATTGCCTCTGTTAGGGTGCCCCGCCCTTCCACATGTATTTTTATTGATAATCACTATAATATTGTTAATCTCCTCTTTTGCAGCCGGTTAAAATCTTCCAAGCCTTAGCCCCCGGTTTCTTTATAAATAATGCAATCTTGATATTATTAGGTAGTTACTTATCAAAAGTCATCACAGTTCAGTCTTGCAACAGCTTACAAACAATTGGCATAACTCGATACAAGATCGATATTCTGCATCGATATCTCACATCGTTTGTAATTAGAAGACAATATCGATTACATCACTCGCGGGTTAGAAAGTGAGGTGTCGTAAGGATTTATATGGAAGACCAGTTAGATTGTAAACACCTCTGACGTTTTCAGCTGATATTGTACTGGATGCATGCTTTGTTGTGTAATTTTGCCTTGAACGATATGATCTATAACTAATATAGAGCAGCTTCGTATAGGAAATTCATATATCGTTCATGATTTTTATTCGTATCACAAATATTGTATGCCAGGAGATTATGCACACAATTTATAAAAGCCTATCAGTTTATTTACTTTCAGAGTATTTAATTCCTATGCAAGTCTATTCTATACCAGTAGTAAGCAGAATAATTTGACTTTAATCTCAAATCTGATCCCCAAACGAACCCGAACCGAAATCCAAAGGTTTAGACAACAGTGTTTAGATTAATGATTTGGAACATTTTTACATTCTATTAGGATTAAGTTTGTTTATTTATTATAAACTTTACGCAAAGCGGCGGTTATGCATATTCTAAAGATAGCCATCTATTTTATGTGAAATAACATTTGGAAGTGCACCTAAAAGAAATATTTCAATATTAAGGCTGTAATCTATCTATATATATGAAAATCAATGCCACTTTTCGTTGTAATGTTATAACTCAACAACACCTTTACCGATTTGGCTAATTTTGGTCTTGAATTATTCGTGGAAATCCAGGGAAGGTTTGTACGTAGATAAAATTAAAAAAAAATCTTGAAAAAGTGTAAAATCAACATCTTTTAGCAATTTAAAATATTTTTTGTTTGAATAAATGAACTTAATAATCTTTTTTTTATTACTATGCTTTATACGTAGCGAAGCAGGTACCGGGCCGCTAGTATAATAACTTTGCTGTAGTTCATATTTCTGGTAATTTATTATGCCAGTTTTTAATTTAGTGTTGGTAAGATTTGTTGCTTTTGTTCCTGGAGGTGGTACGGGTTTCGTAGTTCTTCTGCTTTTATATTTTATTTTATTGCTTTAGAAAACTTACAGCTAGAATACAAATGACACATAGAATAAAGATGAAGCCCAATTAAAAGTTTTCGCAGATATGTGTCAACGCCGTCAGGGGAGATCCTGGTGATCTGTAGGACAAGCTTGCCTAGTTCAGACACCAGTCTCTCGTAAATGTATCCACATGTTTATTATGTAACTCCATGTAATTATCACTATTTGTGAAGAGAAATAAATAATTTTTGTATTTGTATATAATCTTCACTGCAATCTCTGTAAAGTATCAGTCCACCGTTTGATAGGTCTTCCTACATTTTTTTTGCCGAGAATGGTCCTCTCCATCGTATGGTTAACCTTGTCCATCTTATCTTGTTGTCTATATATCGTGCAATATGTCCTGCCCATTGCCACTGGAGCGTCAAGGCGTGTGTGCATTTAATATTTTAGTTTTGTGTTCTATGGTTTAATTTTTTTTGGGTTTTGTTATGCTTAAGATACTTCTTTCCATTGCTATCTGTGTTATATTTATTCTCTGTCTCACTTTTTTCGCGTATGTCCATATTCGACGACCATATAGCAAACTAGGCAGAGAATATGTATGTATCCATCACAGTTCTCTTTATCTTGATGCTGTATTTTCCTTTTAGAATATCTTTAAGTGACATAATTTTTTTCCGTGTGATATTTATTCTTCTTTCGCATTGTTGGATTATTTTAATGATAAAGCAAATATCATCATAAATATACATATATCTTCGTTTACATATTCTATATTATTTTCTTATATGTTGATGGGTATTTTAGTACTGTTCATTTCTAGAATCATCTTTTCGGTTTTTTAGTTTAATGTACAGAGCATTATCTTGTCATTGTCTGGCAGTTTTAGCGAATATGATTATATCATCTGCAAACCTGAGATGATTCAAAGGTCTCATCATCAATATTCATGCCATATTTTGTCCAGTGTAAGTTTTTTGAAAATATTGTCTTAGACAGCTATAAATAGATACAAAGCGTCGCCTTGTCTAGCTCTTCTTTCTGTGTTGAATGGATCGCCTCTTCTTTCAAGTTTGCCCCTACTCGTACTGTTTGAGTATACGTATTTAATGATTTTTATATATTTATCTTCTACAATTGATGCTTTCAATCCGTTCTTGATAGGGCGGTGGCTGATGCTGTGAAAAGGTTTGCTATGACCTATAAAGGCCATATATCTGGTCGCGGACTCTTCTCATTTTGTAGTGTCTTTATGTGCGAGTAAATTTCAGTTTCTTCTATTGGTTTGACGTTATTGCACCGATTGCTTTTATTTTTATACGCTAGGTCTCTGTAAAATTTGGTTGCATTGTCTATCGCATCCTTTCTCGTCTTTGTGTCGCTTGTTTTCTAGTGTTTGTATCCATTTCTTCTAAAGAATTTATATTTATGACGCTGCTCCGACACTAACTTAAGTAATACATAAGTAAGTACCAAAGAAAATTAACTGTGGAAATATGTTTACCGTATTAATTCAACAGCTACGGTATGTAGGTGGTATAGACATTTAGGCTGTTGATGACTGTACATCGAGGAATGTTTAGTGGCGGCGGAAAATGCATGCCCTTGCGCATTCTATGCGGTATCAATATTAATGAGCGGACAATGAAAATTGGAGCGATTGAATATTGATAATATTCAGTTATTAATTTGTATATTGCAGTGGTTTATCCAATATTTTACATGAAGCTGTTCTACTTTTTTTCGACTCTGCCTAGCTTTATGACGCCTTATAATTGCATTATCAATCGAATTACAAACACTAGCAAAGTTTTGTAGCGATACAGCTACAAAAATGAGTTTTGCTACGATTTATCTAATATTTAACCTGAAGCAGTGTTAGTTATTTTCTACACTACCTAGCTTTATGACACCTTTTAGGTAATTGCATTATCCAATGAATTACAAACACCAGTAAAGTGTTCCAACTGCATAATAGTTGTAGCTGTATAGCTACAAAATTGAATATTACTCTGGTTTATCCCATATTTAACATGAAGCAGTGTTAGTTTTTCTACACCGCCTAACTGTTATAACACTTTATAATTGAATTATCGATCGAATTACAAACACTAGCAAAGTTTTACAATATTTAAAATGAAGCAGTGATAGCTTTTTCAACACTGCCTAACTTTTATAACACCTTATAATTGAATTATCAATCGAATTACAAACACTAGTAGAATGTTTTAATGATACAGCTACAAAATTGAATATTACTGTGGTTTATCCAATATTTAACATGAAGCAGTGTTAGTTTTTTCAACACTACCTAACATTTATAACA
The DNA here is from genome assembly GCA_951640165.1 of Pseudoips prasinana. Taxonomy (NCBI): domain Eukaryota; kingdom Metazoa; phylum Arthropoda; class Insecta; order Lepidoptera; family Nolidae; genus Pseudoips; species Pseudoips prasinana. The sequence continues at coordinate 18,277,227 of OX621239.1, forward strand.
TCTTATAATTGAATTATCAATCGAATTACAAACACTAGTGGAGTGTTTTAATGATACAGCTACAAAATTGAATATTACTGTGGTTTATCCAATATTTAACATGAAGCTTTTTTCAACACTGCCTAACTTTTATAACATCTTATAATTGAATTATCAATCGAATTACAAACACTAGCAAAGTTTTGTAGCGATACAGCTACAAAATTGAGAATTGTTATGATTTATCCAATATTTAACCTGGCAGTGTTTGTTTTTTTTACACTGCCTAACTTTAGTCACCTTATAATTGCCAAGTTTTATAACGATGCAACAACAAAATTGACTGTCTCTTATTATTTGCTTACGTAGTCTCAGTGGTTATATTCATTTATTCCGTTATCTTTACATACAGATATTAAAAGTGAAAATTATAAATACAAGAATAATTTATAAGGTGGAACGTAATATGTGGTATTTAACAGAGTATTTGTTTGAAAATTGTTACTTTCTAATTCTTCAACTATTACATTACTAGTTGCGTCCCATGGTTTTGCCCGCGACTTAGCAATCTATTGCTATGCTATACTATAGCTTATGTGTTAATTCAGGGTATTACGCCATTTTGGCGTGCCTGAGTAAAAATCATCCAAAGATTTAAACATCGGGACATACAAACTTTCACATTAGTAGCATTGCTTTTACGGTTATAAATCAGAAAATACTGTTTTTAGTATAATCAAACTCCAACGTAACTTTGTGTCGAAGATAAATGCCTCTACATACACGCTTAGTTACACGCTTCACCAATGAAATGAGAGAGACCATACACTGGTGATTTGTCGAACTCTATAGACGCGTGATAAAGTCTTGGTAGTAATGATTCCTCTTAAGTCGCTAGGGTGCTTTTGGTCACTGATTCCCGCTCTTAAGGTTCACCTTGTTAAAAAACCTATACGCCAAATTTGACTATATTTTGAAGATCATCGAAATGATCCCAAAACCCGATTCAACTAGGTACTTTCGCTCGATAATAAAAATCAAAAAGATACCTCTAAAAATACTTAAAATGAAATAATCCCAACTACTAACAAACAACTACTCAATTTAAATTGTTATTATAATATGTAGGTACACGTTATGGTAAGCAAAAACTTTGTGATATTAGTTTTGTCGTGAAGAATAGATATTTCTCTCAACAAATGATTTTTTTATATTTCTCCATGTTTTTGTATGTTTTTTGATAGCGTTCTGTCCATTCTATTTTTATCTGTAATTGGTAGTTTATATGGGTGAGACTAGTATGACACGATCAAATTGGGGGTGTTCAGCTTCATAATACAAAGTAAAATCGGATATCTGTTCTAAACCGCACGCACTCCATGCCGTTAAACAATTAATTAGATAAAAGTAAAGCTGGAAAAATCGTTAAGAATTCCACTTAAGTTCATTGGAATTGAATTTTTCATTTACTTTTTCTTTTTGTACCAGTACCAGCATAATTGATTTAAAATGTTATGCAATTAGAAAAGTACTGCAATTAATTTGTAAGATTTTTAAAGATTTAAGATTTTTTAAATCCAATGAATAATTAGGTTACAATTTGCTATAAAACAACTTGCAAAAAAATACAAAAAAATCCCGGCATACACGGTACTGCCTTAAAAATATAAATAAAATGGCAATGGTCTGGAATCTCATCGCAACGCCCCCTAGCAATTGTAAATCTAAATCTTGAGGTTGAGAAGCACAATGTTCGGCCATACTAACGCGGGCGATCTTCTCTTGCGATTCCTCGTTCTACTTCAGTGGATTGATTCGTACTGGTACGAAGCCTAATTGCATTACGGCTCTGTTGAGAAAGATTAGATCTTTTTGGAGGCGGCATTTTAATAATTATACGAGCACAATAAGATTTATTCTGAGCTGACAAACAATTATAATGGATCCTTCTAAACAGTTTCTAGTACATTCTATGCTGTCTATCTTGACAGTTGTTTTTTTATTTTAACTAAAGCAGATTTCTTTTGTAAAAATTTACAAAAGAAATCTGCTTCTTAGGTTAACTCCTATATTTCAATAGTTATTCGGCTATTCTTGGAGGAGACGAATCCAAAAATCAGACATCTTCATGTAAATCGGTGCAGTGATTTATGAGTTACAAATGGTGTAAATAACTCGACTTTCTGTTATGTATATAGATTGTAACCCAATATTTTAGTTTTGTGCTGATCTTTCCTTAAATGTTGTGCTAAGCTATTGCATGACTTTTCTGTTCGTAAAATTTTGAATATTTACTTACTTATCGTATGGGCAGTGGTTACCCAAGTGTCAGAGATGTTCAATAAGGCCTCTGACATGGTTTAACGACTGTTGCCTAATGGCAACAATGGGGACTAACAGTGCCGATTGTTGCCATGACATTAAAGTTGCTGATTATGGTACAAAAAAAATATCTGCTTTGTACACACGGCTACATATCAAGCTATACATTTCTAATATAAGCTGATCACACGTTGTATAGAATTTCCATACATTGAGAGGTCAGCTTACATTGGACATGTATAGCTTGATATCTTCTTCTTAGTGTTTCGATGGCAAACTCGTTAAATTTTTGTCGCCCAGAACGTGGCCAAACTGATTGCCCTGCTTGTGGCATTTCTAAAATCCTGCCATGAACATGTAGCAGGGCAGGCTGGGCAAACTGTTAGATGGGCCATGGATTGGACCGATGCTCCGCAAATACAGTAAATTTTCGGGTTGCTCGACAGTCCCCAACTCGACATGTTTTCTTTGCTTCGGCCCACCTGAGTCACCACCATAATATAGCTTGATATGTAGCCGTGTGTACACATTCATCCTACCAATGTCCTTAAAGGTTCTGCCAAAGTTGTCAACATGTTATTAAATGCTAATATAACACGTGAGCGATGAGCCACACATACATACATACTTAGATAGTGGTTCGTCCGTAACTCCTTGGCCTTGACTGTCGAAGATCATCGACACACGGCGAAATCCGAAATTTGTGGCGTCTTTCCATGGCGCATGGTGTAGGGTTGGTACACAGCGTAATGTGATCGGAAAATATACTGGTATCCTGGTAGATTTACTTTTACATGTATTGTTAGTAATGTCATCAACATTACTAATAATAACTGTGAAAATAGGCTTAATGCTTTGATGACACCTTGCGATCTGGATCTAGCGAGTGCTCAAGCCGGAATCAGAGGAATATTCGTTGAAGCAAGTGAGTAGTATATCGAGCTAATAAGTAGTAAAGTTTATTTTTGGATTATTTATCCCAATGCAATGTAATTACACAGTATATTTTATATTTTCTTGGCTCATAGAACTTACGGCAGCTGGAGCATAACAGTACTCGATTGGCGATTATAATCCAAAATACGCTCAATATCAAAAATTATTATTAATATCGGTTCCAAAACAAATAAAAAACATTTAGTCTAATTTAAAACCTAATTCTTTTGGAAAAAGTTATAAAATTAAAATTTTATTTATTACTAGCTGTGCCTCGCGATTTTACCCGCGTTAAATTTTATAAATTATCACAGCTCCTCCCCCATAGGTGATAGCGTGATAATACGTAGCCTATATGTTGAACCAACCTATAAGTAATATTTATGCAAAATTTAAAATAAATGCATGCAGTACTTTTTGAGTTTACATACAGACAAACATACATACAGACAAACAGACACACAGACAAAAATTCTAAAAACCACATTTTTGACTTCGATATTTATTGTAGATCACGCCCCAAGTATCCTTTTAAAAAAATATTCAATGTACAGTTTTCACTTTTCTACGATCTTATTATATGTATAGATTAATTATACATAATTATAGTAATGTTTATGAATATTAAATACAATTGTTAAGATTATATACACGAGAATATACGATATATATTATTTAAAATAACATTTGGTGTATTACAATTCTTTTTTCATTGAACCGCTAACTCTTAAAATAAATACTTACATGATCTTGTGTATATATGATGATTCATGATTTTCCAATTATTAATATTGCTAATAAGCAACCTAATGTGTATTTCAATTACGTTGATTGTTTTAGTTGAACTCAATATTAAAGTCATAAAATAGGAAAAGCCAAGAAAATAAAACAGGCACAGTATCAAGTTCGTAACAGCCCTAACTAATTCAAGTTGTAGATACACAACCTGTTTGACATTTATTGATATTTAACTTCATATGACGTAAAAGTTAATTTTAGATGTTTTGGAAACTTGGAAAATTCGGAAAACAGAATACCGGTTCATTCATCCCACACAAAAAGAGAGGCATTATAAGTTTGAAGGCTCAGCGTTTGAATTTGAAGGCTAAGCGCGGCATATATTACAGAAACGGTAGTTCAACAATGGCGTCTGCCTTTCTTTGGCATGATCTAGCGTAACGGTTATGTGAGGTATTGCTTGGCGTTAATGTTATATCAGCATGTCGCCAAACTTGGCCACTTGATGATTAGAGGTTTTCGTAGCCAATAACACTTGCGACACGCATAGCATTACTTACGTGGTATTAGACCGTATTGGAGAGGGTTTCTTACATCAATTGCAAATTTGAGGGTTCCGTATTGTTGCTGTAGAGCCAAAACCTTAAAAATAGTAATGAGTAACAGACAAAGGCTGTGTGGTGTCGGCATAGAATATCATCACCCCATCTCATCCCGTGTGGGGGCGTAGAAATCGACCGAGGGAATACCTACCAGAGAACGGGCAGCAGCGTTTTTCTGTGAACTATGACTATCAAACTGCTATCGCCAACCCGTCTGCCAAGTGTGGCGATTATGGCATATCCATCCACCCATTCTTTGGGCAGGCTTTTGTCCAGTAGTGGACGTACTTTGGCTGATATGATGAACAGACAAAGCCTCGTCAGTAGATAGATACACTTGCTCTACGAGAATGGCCCTTACTGCCGATGTAATAAGACACTGTCAAGGTCAAAGAGTATGTATCGAACAACTGTACTTGTACATAGGTATTTTCAGTAAAACAGGAAGTGAATGATAATGAATAAGACACTAAATTAAATACGAATTAATCGCACAGCTCTCCAAATGTTTGTCCTATAAAATGAGGAGGTAATAAACGTATTTGTTAACTTACTTTAATAAAGAAATTACTTAAAATGGCATTTTTAAGATACTCTTTGTACAACTGTCTTGTCTTGACTTTGTACGTCAATACGCGACCGCTCGTCCGATTGAGGATCGGGGCGGGCTTTTATTCATTCAAATGTAAACTAAAAGACATGGTGATGGACATGGATGTGTTGAATTATTGACACGAGAGTTTCTAAAAGCCTTTTTAGACTTGCTCTGGGCAAGCCATGCTTGGACGGGCCCGTTGGGGTGGTTGGTATATACTTGGCTCTCACGCCGCAGGTCGTGGGTAGGACTAATATAGCCTTCATGTGCGAATCAGACTTCCATTTACCCTTTTTGTTTGAATGACAAATAAAATTGTCTATTCCGTGTCAAGGCCTATAGTAGCGTGTAATTGTCAATCGCCAGATGAATTGATTTATTATTTAATTATTAGGATGGGATCCATTTAGCCTAAAACAATCTCTATAAAGATTACACTGCAGACTTTTATTATTCGATTGTTTGTAATGACACGCCATGGAGAATGATTTGATAGAGCCTTTGTTCGTATAAAGAAAAAACCGTTCAAGTGCGTGACATGCCTCGCGCCGCGTAGGGTTCTGTAGCTTTGCGGTACAAGATGCGTACAATAGGGCTTTACTTTGGGATCACATCTAGCAATAATTTCGAGAATACCTTCTCTCTCTTCTTGTGCGTATGGCTCTATGGTGAAGGCAGGTGACTCGATTTGACGTCACCGCTGCACCGTTTGTCTAGCAGTATCAAATTCAAATTCCGGGTCGGCCGTTGGGGCACAAAGGTTCTCGACGCTGTGTGAGCAGGGCATACAAGATGGACCGATGATCTTGTGAGGGTCACTGGAAGCCGCTGGATGCGAGTAGCACAAGACCGGCAATTGTCGAGATCTTTGGAGGTGGCCTATGACCAACAGTGGCCATCTTGCGGCTGATATGACGAACTCCGGGTTTTCTTCTTTTATGCGTATGAGTTGGTATTATAGGTTGGACTGTTTAATTAGGAATCCCACGCAATTTATGTAATTTATATATTGCAATTGGTAAATACGAAATTATACCTACATCTAGAATACCCAATTTTCATAATGTTGATTTCAGCAAGAAATATGCTCGAGTGGCGACCACGAACTGGTCAGACACACTACAAGGTGGACCGATGATCTAGTGAGGACCGCTGAATGCCACTTCTTGCGCGAAACCGGCAATTGTGAAGCCATTTGGGGTAGCCCTTTGTCCAGCAGTTTCGGTTGACATGATGAAGAAGAAGAAGAAGTACACTTTATTTTAAAAATAAGTAAAACATAACAGTATGGTTACAAACAAGGAAATAAACTCATTATGCAATTGGCGGCCTTATCACTAAAAGCGATCTCTTCCAGGCAACCATTTTGTGTTGAATGGACCAGAATTAAAAATAACCTGATGAAGGTAGTAGAAGATGTACTAATCGCAATTAGAAGTTATAGATCTAAATTAATCTATGAATCCAGAGAACATTTTATAAGATTTATTTTTCCATTTAGAGGAATTTTATTTATTCTTAAATGTACTTATATTTCAAATATAGATATTATTTCAATGAATATAATATATCTTTATAATTTATTGCATCGCAGAATGAGTGAATGGTCGTAAAACACGAAATAGTCATAAAAAATGAAAGCGGCATGTTACATAAAAATTTAGATTGGTCTAGCTCAATAAATACATTTTATTTCTAGATGGCATTAGAAACCGGAAGATGGCGTGATTGCTCTGGTTATAATAAATATAAATCCCAAAATAAACTGTCTAACTGCCGCACCCTCTCAAATTTAGTTAGGTTAGTTAGGTTAAGTAACATGTATTGGAATGTGGATAAGAAGAGTGATTGTCCGGTGAAGCAATGAAAGCCCCTTAGGCTAACTGCCACTGTGTAATCAGTTTAGATGATGATGATCTCTCCAGATCGATTTCGGTAACGGCGACGGCTCCTTACTCCGAGGAGATAAATTTTGTTTCACGTATGCTCTCATGTGTGCTCTCATATGACTGCAATAGCCAACCTTATTTGTAAAGGACCGTGCACATTGCGGACATGTGAGCACACCATAAATATAATATAATCAATGGCTTTCAGTTCGTCGCGCTTAGAATCAAGCTCAGACCGTCGCTGCTCTTCAAAGTAAAAAACTTTGTCTTTGATTAGAGCTCTCCGTGCATGTGGTTGCTAGCCTTTCCCACCGTGAAAATGTGACCCTTAAGCACATCTTTGTATCGGAGGAACTAACCGCTTTGTTTTCGCTTGCCCTCCTTCAGTTCGGAATAAAAGATGCACTTAGCCACTCGCTCCTCCACCATACGTGACACATGACCACACCATCGATACTGTCGCCGCATAAGATAGGCCTCAATGCCACCAACATTGGCTCGTCGCAGCACTTCGGTGTTCGGCACACGATGAGACCATCGGATTCTAAGTATTTTACGCAAGCATCTGAGGTGGAGCAGGTCTAGTGTGCGGATATGTCGGCGGTACACAGTCCACGTTTCTTTATCAACCACGCCAACCGGCCCTGGGTAAAGAGAAGAGTGAAATGTAGCATATTAAGGGGCAAAACCAAAGATATAATAGCGACAGACGGACAATGATTACTGTTAAACTTCTAACACCCCTCTTTTCGTGTTGTGGGATTAAAACAGCTTTAATAATACAGTATTACGCAAAACTTGTTGATTCAACAATTCTACCAATGTTTTTATAACCTGGTTTGTTTCGCTGGATCGTTAAATATTTGAGTGTAATGCATTTTATTTCGCTCACCTGAGTAGAAATCAATGTAAGAGCCATTTAATAAATATGGAATTTAATGATTGAGAGCAATCACTTTCGAAAACAATTCGGTGTGTTAGGTAATCCTATCACCGACTTATACTTGTGGCTCGTTAGTATAGCGGTAGCGAGATTAACCGTAGGTAACGAGGTACAATTCCCGGACTAGGCAAAAGTGCTATTAGGATAAAAATTACACCCTGCTGAGAAAATATCTCGGAAGCAGCCCAGAGTGAGATACTTGGCGGTGATACACCCCCGTGCCTTTAAAGCCGTTGATCTTGAAGCTGAATCTTGAACTCGACTCTTAAAGCTCTCTTTAGGGGCTCTACCGGCTAACTCGCCGAACATCGATTTATTAAATGGCGTTCAAATAAATAAAGGCTAAAAATGACTTAATCAATCGTTAAATCGGCTTCAACGTTGACAATTGATTCCGGACCACGTATGACGTCACACGTGCTCCCGGAAGCCGATTTAACGAGTGATTAAGTCATTTTTAACCTTTATTTATTTGAACGCCATTTAATAAATCGATGTTCGGCGACTTACCCGGTAGAGCCCCTAAAGAGAGCTTCAAGAGTCGAGTCAAAGATTCAGCTTAGCCCCAGTCGTACCAGCTAGTCCGTCATATCATGATCAGGCCATGAGGGTAAAGGAATGGATAGTTCATCTGTACTTGCAAATTAGTATGTTGCCGACCTCTCGTTCGATTTAGGTTTTTGTATAAAGAAAGAAACGGCCATTTGACGTCGTTGGTAGATACTTGCCTTTCACGCGACAGGTCGTGGGTTCGATTTCCACCCAGGACAAGATATTTGTGTGCATGACCATTGACCATGTGTGCTTGTCCTGAGTCTGGGTGTAATTATCTGTATAAGTATGTATTTACTAAAGTAAATTAGTATATGTATTATATCAGTTATCTGGTTTCCATAGTACAAGCTCTGCTTAGTTTGGGATCAGATGGGTGTTTGTGATTAATGTCCCGGGATATTATTAATGATATTTTAATTATTTTAGCAGTGTAAAAGACAGTTTCGCCAGCATTTTTTTATCACGTTTCTATTAATAATTATTTTCTTTTACAGGTAAGTTCCTTGCGAGTATGACTCGACGACTACGGAGGCGTGCAATACCTATGTACCTATTAACATACCTACGTAAGTGCTAAGAATTTTAACGACTAGTATTAACCCATGTGAAACCAGTACTGCTTCAAAGTAGATAGGATTAGCGAGAAACGGGCTCTGTGTCGTTTATGGGCCCCACCCCCTAAGGGCCCGTCATAATTAAGTATTTATTGTACAAGGTAACAAATTGTCGGGAGATTGCGAATTAACAAATTAATTAATTAAATTAACAATTAACACAAAGGAAAGCTAGACACCTGCAAACTATACATCACATCCCATCAATACATCATCAGCCTTATCAGGCTATTATTATCACATGTTTATTACTACTGAACGACTGGTTGTGCAGGGAAAAGTGGAGGGAACCAGATCGCGTGGCAAGTTACCTATGCTCTGGACTGACCAAGTAAAATCCGCAGTAGGAAGCTGCGTATCTGACTGTGCCAGACAGTCCGCCAACAGAGAGAGATGGCGGGAGATCGTGCGGAAAGCTGTGCCCACCCTTACCACTAACGTGGATGCTTCGATGTGACCACGACCGCTCTGCCAAGAGCGTAACGAAAGAGAAGAAGATTACTACTATTATTTGCAATTAAGGGTATTTTATTTAGAATACAACTTATAAATATATGGGCTACATGGAGAGAAATTTCCGCACAATCCTGGCATTCGCCAGCAAAACCGCCTTCTGCATGTATTTCTCCAGGCAGATATCAAGCCCTAAACTTGCAAGGTTGATTTTCAGGGATTTAGGTATAACTCCATTTTTTTTTTGCATTTTTTCCCCCTTTTTTATTATTATTAATCATTTATTTTAGACCATTTTTCAGTCCATAAGATGTTAGTTACAAAAATCTTAACCTAATGTTATAAATTTTACAATAAGTAAAATTAATATCTGTGTGTCTATATATAATCTACGCCGTGTGCAGTCGTATCCAGTGCTCCAGCATCAGACCCATCGATCGGATCCGATTTCCAGGTTTTATTTTATTTCGGAGGTCTGCGAGTCTGTGTTAGATATAGAAAAAATATTTTTAGTAGAAATAACGTTTAGTGTATACTATATAGATGAAAGCAAGTCTCAACCCAAAATAAATCACATATGAAGTACAAGCAATTAAAATAATTGGAATCAAACATTATCTTCATTAATAATTTAATCTTAAGGCCAGCTGTGGATTCAATACTGACTAATACGTAATTCCACTCGTGATTTTTAATTAGATAAGACACGTGTTAGGTACTTTCTTAGTAATTAATTATCGATTTGATTAAATTATTGTGTTTGATTGAATTACTATGATTAGTAGAATTACCCTCAACTACGAGTATACTATCTGTACTAGCCGTAGAACGTTGACTTTACTTTTTTTTTAACTCTCTGAGCTTGGATAATTAGTTAAGAGTTAGATAATTAGTTCTGTACGGTTGTAATTGGATTGCAAATTTTAACAGTGTTATCCTACGTATGTTCTCTTTTACGCAAAAACTTTGGAACGGATTTTGATGAACTTTTGTAGTAGGTATCATAGCTTACATATCCAAATGACACAGAGGTTATAATTTATTAAATTTAACGTGGATGAAACCGCGGGGAAAATCTAGTGTAAAATAAAACGATCATTTTTTAAATGAATACTTGACTACTTAAATTGCGAAAGTTTGTGAGTATGGATGTATGGATGTTCGTTACTCTTTCTCATTTGGATGGATGTTAAATAAATAAATATCTTGGGAAACTGACACACTGACATTTGATCCCAAACTAAGCAGAAACACACTAGTCTATGGCAGCAAGCATGGGAATTGGTAAAACGCTGTAGATAAAGATGAGTCTTTTCGCTATTCTAGCACTACGGGGTCTTAATTGGTCTGGCAGTAGCGAGCTCAACCGCAGATAATGATGTCTTGGGTTCAAATCGCGGTTCTAAAAATTTTTTTGGGAATCTTCTGTTGTTACTGTATCACACCACCGGTCGTGTCACTAATGAATGGTCCCATCGGATTATGAGAGTATGGAATAAAAAGTGCCCCTGCGTTGTCCCATACATTTGTGCATCATATTATATCCGGCGCAGATGGCTAGTGTCCATTGAGAATGGCCGCTGCCGTGGCTGAAATCGAGCAGGAAGACAGTATACAGGGGCTCTACCGGCTAAGTCGCCGAACATCGATTTCTTAAATGGCGTTCAAATAAATAAAGGTTAAAAATTACTTAATCAGTCGTTAAATCGGCTTCCATAAGCACATGTGACGTCATAAATGGTCCGGAATCGATTGTCAACGTTGAAGCCAATTTAAAGATTGATAAAGTCATTTTTAACTTTATTTATTTGAACGCCATTTAAGAAATCGGCAATACGCGAAAGATAGATTCTAAAAATGGTTTCAAAATAGCCTCAATTAGAATACAGCTTTAGATTTAAATGAACTATAATAAGCGAAAACTGCTGCTATTGTATTCGGAGTTTCAGTTCTCAAATAAAGGCGTTGTCACAATAGACTCTCAGTTATTCGATACCGTTATGTATTCGATACATAACTGTTAATGTTATCTTGCTTTCGATTCCTATTAAATTTGTAAGTTTTCGGTTTTTATTCTGTTTATTTATTGTAGAAAGTCTTTAGATAGATGAATAGTTTTTGGTGATCTCTATTCAGTTAAAAACATGATTGGATTTATTTTCAGTTTACTAAACGGTGAAGGTAGCTAATTTGCATATTAAATAGATCTAGTATTATGTGCTTTGTCTGGTTCGTCTAGTTGGTAGTGAATTCATGCGCAGATTCAAGTCATACTACAGTATTTACAGAAACAGAGCAGATATCGAGATATTCAATGTAGATTATAGAATCTACATTCAATATATTATTATAATATATCACTGGCCAGTTGGTCTAATGCGTAGACACTGACTAGTCCAGAACTCGTGAGTTCGATCCGCACCCAGGACAATTTTTTTTGTGATTATTTGCGCGATTATTTGTTCGGTGTCCGGATGTATTTAAAAATATAAGAGTACTAGTTGTGCCATGTGGTAACAGGTAACAGTAACCAATTTTATGAGGTTATAGCCTCTTTACATCATTCTGTTTCCCGCTTTGCTCTGGAGGGAAGTGGAACTATTCATTTTCTAACTCCTCCTTTTTTCTTTCTGATTAAATTCGTTGCGGGATCCAAGACAGTTAATGCGATTACCCGGGACATGCCTGAGCCTCACCGCTCAGTGTCATTTCATTGTGTGCCACTATTGATCCTGGCTTACAGGAGTTGCCGTGGTGGGTACGAGGGTGGGACTAGTCCCGATACTGAAGAAAAAAGGATGAGAGTTAAGTTTCGTATATTACTGTAGGAGCAAGATTGCAAGGTGTGAGCACCCATTTTCTTTCTCTCTTTCTGTTTGAAGTTTTACTTTAGTCGTGTGGTCTAAAACAATCTCGTTTTTTTATTTTACAAAATGATTATTGTTATATTACCCTTGTAACTTATCGGAATTAAATTACATGTACGTTTCAAAATAATAAAGTGTAAAATAATGTAGGTAAGTGTCTAGATCTTGAGATTAAAATATCTTTGCGATAACAATATTTTAAGACATTTACGACGTCAATTTTATGATATCCATTCGAACAAGAAGTGATATAGGTAACTAATACATATTTATTTGTCGACTGTACGATTAATAAAACATAATATCTTGGGGCACTCACAACTGCCATCTGATCCCAAACTGGGCAGATCCTGAACTATGGCAACCAGACAACTGATAAACTTACTTATACAACATGTAACGTAATTAACGCACACCCTCAAACACCCCAATTAGAATATTATGTTGTAATCATTATACATACACTATTTTTTCATTTAACATGTATATGCACAATGCATATACATGTTAAATGAAAAAAAAATACTAAATTAATTTCTTGGAATAAAGTTAATTTTTCTTTATTTTGTATGATATGGTGGACTTTGTATTAATACAAATAAAACCGCGATTTTAAAAGTCTAATTACTTTGACTTACGGTCTATTTCAATTTGTTTTGACTGTACAGGGTTAATATTACAATAATTTCCGTAGCTTTAATTATTTTTGGAAAAAAATTACCTATATTAAAAATGATGTTAATTGGTTCAGTAAACGATTCTGAACAAATTATTTTCAGGGTGTGCGTTAATTAAGTTACATGTTGTATGTCATCATATGGCAGCTAGTCTCAATGAAGACTAGCCATCTGCGTGGGAAATATTATAGTGCACAAGTGTGTACGCAAACACAGGGACACTTCCTATTCCATCACTCTCATGATCCGATGGGACTACTAGCGACACGACCGGAAAGAGGTATGGCACAGGACCGACGGCTTTACGTGCTCTCCGAGGCACGTGGGTGTGATACCGCCAATTCCCAAACTTCGAGCTGATATTGAGATATTTTCCTAACAGAAAATTCCCAAAATCACTTTTTAGCCCGACCCGGGCTACCCAAGATATCTATGACCCATAGATATCTTGGGACAACTAACACCACTATGTCAGCCAAATTTTGACCACCGCTGGACAAAAGCCTCCCCAAATGATGGCGGGATATGCCATAATCTCCACGCTTGGCAGACGAGTCGGCGATCGCAGTTTGATGGTCATAGTTCACAAAAAAACGTTACTGCCCGTTCTCTGGTAGGCATTCCCTCGGGACGATTTTAACGCCCTCCACGGTATAAGATGGGGTGATGATATTCTACGCCGTCACCACACAGCGACAACTAACACACTGATCCCAAACTAGACAGAGCCTGTAATATGGCAACTAGACATCTGATAATTATAGCAGTGTGTGTTGTCAGTGATGACTTATGGAACAGAGTCGTGGTCGCTTACTATGGAAGAAAGAAGAAGGCTGATGGTCAGAGCAATGGAGAAGGCTATGCTCTCAGTGTCTGAGGGCATTTCATGGATAATAATGGACCACGGGTAGGGATTCTAAAAGCGATTGCATTTACTCCCGGTCACCGTAGCCTAGTTGGTAGTGCTCCTACGAAGCTGGTGGTCCTTGGATGGAATCCCGGTAAGTGCAAATATTTGTGTGATGAGCACGAATGTTTGTTTCTGAGTCATGGATGTTTTCTATGTATGTAAGTATTTATCTATCTATATAAGTATGTATATCGTCGCCTGGTACCCATAGTACAGCTTTGCTTAGTTTGGGGCTAGGATGATCTGTGTGACATTGTCCCTAGATATTATTATAATTTGACCGTGATCTTTCTAATTTTATTTTATGATTATTTATGAATTTCCAGTTTATCAGTGTAGTATATAGTGTATATACGGGTTTTTCATGAAACATAACTTTGAACTATCCGCATTAATATCTCCTCCTGGTTGACTTACGGCCATAGCGGCTACTGATAATGGAGACTAGCTCTCTACGCGGAACATGTTATATAGTACACATGCGTGTGCGCAAATACAGGTCCACTTTCTGTTCTCCCGTTCTCATGAGCCGATGGGACGGCATGCCGGAAAGAGGAAGCATTAACGTCTTTACGTGTTTCCCGACGCCAGACATAATCTAAAATATTGTTTTTCTCCGATTTGAACCTAGGACTTCATTAGCTGCAGTTCAACACGCTACCGCTTTACCAACAAGTTGGTCAAAATCCGCGTTAAACAAATAAAAGACGCCTTTAGATATAAGAGAAATCATCGAAATGAGGATATTTGGTTTAGAACTACCCTCTAAATGCCCAATATTGGCGGATCTCTCTCCGTGTGTGCTATGTGTTGGGGAATAAAATGTAATTTCACCAACATTGTTTCAATGAATCCCATCATGTTTACGAAGAAAACTGCATATTTCTCGTATTAGGCATATAAGACATGATGGCACGCGGCTTTCTCACGGCCCTCCAATACTGGACTATCACGTCCAACATCGCCGTGCATGTGAAATTAACCGTATACTGCACTTCTATTACGCCCATCAAATGATTTTGAACTCTATTGTAAGGTCGTAAGGTTGTTGAGTCAATAATAGAAACGTAAGCTGTTTTGTGACACGAATACTCATTGCTACAAGCGGATTAGCGTTGCGTCATTTCCCTGTAAAAATATTTGGTTGTCAGTTCTGTTAAATGCATCATTAGGACTTAATCCATTTTTCATGCATGCCGTAATTACCCAGTTGATTGCCTCGTCGTTCTAGCGGCAGAAACAAGGTTCTGGGTTCATATACCCGGTTCTGGGTTCATATACCCGGTTGGACCATAAAAGTAATACTGGACTATTTCTGGTAAGAAAAACTCACATTACCTTACAGTCTAGAAGTCGGTGTTCGTGCGCTCGAGTCTCGTTCTTGCGCCTGATCTCTCCTCGGATGTGTGTGTTGGCCGTCCTATCTGATTACGTGGGTGAAGAAATAGTTATTCCTCTTAATAGCTTCGATAGTTAAGGGCATTGGATAGGATGTATGTGTGCATAAAACATTTTCCTATTTGTATTCAAATCGATAAAACTATTTTTTTATATATTCAAGTACAGTATTCACACACGGCCATCTGATTCTAAACTAAGCAGAGCTATTGACACTAGATTACTGATATATTACATATAGGTTAAGATACACACACAAACACAAACGTACTGTCTCACGTGCATGCAGAGTTCACATGTAAGTGATTATTACACTATTGCTATATTTATTCGTATGTTAATTACATCTAAGAAGGTGTATATAATTGTTGGTGAACCTACTTATAATAATAAATAAATAAATATACTACTTTTCTTTTTGTAAATTCATAGAAAAATAATTACACCCAGACTCAGTACAAACAGACATGTTATAACCGTCCTGGGTGGAAATCGAACCCACGACCTGCGGCGTGAAAGGCAAGCATTTACCAACCACGCCAACCGGCCCGTCAATTTACTATGTAAACAAAGAAAAGTTGTGCAATAAAATAGATTTGCACAACCTTTGATGATTCTACACTTTTTAAACTAATGAGTGAGGCAACAATTTGTTACTAAGTTGGTTGTTTTAAAGCGAACTAGCTGTCCCGGCGAACTTCGTACTCCATATTTTATTGCCGTCAATACAGACAGTGTAAAGTCTAATCTATACATATAAAAAAATCGTAGGAAAGTCAAAACTGTACATTGAATATTTTTTTAATATATACCCGGGGCGTAATCTGCAATCGATACCGAAGCCAAAAATATAGTTTTTAGAATTTTTGTCTGTTTGTCTGTATGTATTTCCGGGCTAAACTCGATAAGTACTGTATGGATTTACTTAAAATTTTGCATAAATATTACTAAGAGGTCGGGTCAACATATAGGCTACATATTATCACGCTATCACCTACGGGGGAGGAGCTGTGATAATTTATAAACTTTAACGCGGGTAAAACCGCGGGGCTCAGCTAGTATTTAATAATTATGTAAATTCTTCACCTATAAGGCAGTAGGTATATTCTTATTTATTGGTTTTAACTTTATTGCGAGGCAATACAGTTCAAAGTACGATGGTAACTATATTCCCACTGCTCGGAAAAGGGTTGATGCATTTAATGTCCAACACTTTTCGTTTTTCCTTCCGGAGAGAAAATAAATAGTGCTGAAGAAACAACGACCAAAAAGAAATCTACAACTCACAGCCTTCTGTCTCATTCGCACGCTTACTTAATTTCTGATATTTTTAAATATTTACAATTATTTTTGTTTTCCATATAAACATTTGACATTCCATATAAACATAATGAACACATAAAATAAAAATTTATCCAATTTGGTGTAGTCGTTTGGAAGTTAAAGAGTTTGTATGAAAAAAGAAGAGAAAATAAACTACGTCTCACAATCCTCTGTCTCATTCGCACACTCGCTTTTTGGATATTTTTAAATATTTACTATTATTTTTTCATATAATCCTTCTCCTGACAGTAACGAACACATAAAAGAAAGGTTTATCCGATTTGCAGTCGTTTGGATAAAATCGCATTAGCTCGCAAGTTTTTCGATACATATTTAAATATTTGCTATTATTTTTAATTTTTTATATTAATCTTCTTCTGACAATAACGAAAACATAAAAGAAAAATTGCTCCGATTTGGTGCAGCTGTTCGCTATTTCGATCATTGCAGCGTAAACCTTTAGTTTTAAAAAATCAAACTTACTTGAATTCTAAATATTGCACAACTTTCCTAATATTTGGTACAAACCGATAAATGTGTTTAAAAACTTACGTTCCAATTTACACAGTATTTTCTTGTGTTGCAAACCCTATAGGAGTAACATAGTTGACAGCAGTTTTAGGAATAACAGTTACTGCAGATGTGCTCACAGTCTAGATTCCTCCTCGTCCAGTTCGTTTAAACTCTGACATCGCATTCAAATTACTCGTAAATAATGTCCAACTTTATTAGTGCTATGATGTCATTGGCGTCTGTATTTTTAACCCCCAACGTAAAAAATAGGGTGTTATAAGTTTGACCTCGATGTGGCATCGTAGCTCGCAAACGGATTGACCGATTTCGATGCGGCTTTTTTCATTTGACAGCCAACTTCCTTGCGGTGTTTCTTAGCTATGGTTGGTTAATATGGGTCCTGCAGTGTAAGAGTATCAGCTCTTTTCCAAACGGTTTTTTAACGGTTATTACTACAAAGTTTCATCAAAATCGGTTTCGTAGTTTTTGCATGAAAGAGTAACAATAATCCATACATCCATACTCACCAACTTTCACATTTATAATATTAGTAGGATTGTGGAGAAATATTTGTTTGTTAGAAGTAAATCCCCCTCAGTACGATGTGGTACGGGGCGCCTGGATTCAATTATCGCAGTGAAATTGAAAACTAGAGCAGGTTATCAATCCCTATCCTATTAAGGATGGGTTGGCCTGTCTTCTTAGATAAGAGTAAATTTCTAACTCGTTTGTTTGTATCGGTATACAAGGTGTAATATTAATGATAGATAAAACTTATGGAGCTTATTTGCCTATGAAAATGAACAGCGTGCAGATCAACATGGAAAATTCCCAAAACGATTAACTTCTCATTCTAGGAAAAGAACCACTGAAACTAGTAGGGAAATTAAAAAAAAAAAAAGGTTTTGGCTCCTCATGCCAAATTTATAACGATTTTGCATGGGGAGCCAATTTTTTATTTTCAATTTCAATACCTGTTTTGTTTCTTTTGGGGAGGCCTTTGACCTCCAGTGGACGTCATTCGGGTGACATGATGAAGCTACATGGAACAAATTCAGTGTTTATCTAAGTCGACAAAGGCGAAAACATGAGTGTGTGATAAAATTTGTCAGATTGGGGTAGCTTGATGTGCTACATTATTGACAGGATCAAAAACAAATATTTTTGCCGGAATTTATGACAACAAGTCAGGTGTCAATCAGCGGGTGCCAATAAAAACACTGCAAACTTTTCCTCGCCGTAGGATGGATGGATTTAAAGCGAAATGCTTTAAAATCCATATATACAGTCGTACCTATCATTTAGCGCAATGTCACCACAATCTGGGGCACTGTGCTCGAGTACTACATATTTATTCAGTAGGTCTGTGTATACACATGTACAGTTTACACTCATGTTATCGGCAGTTGAGTGATAATTGAGCCATTAATTCCTTGATTAGTTTTTACTGCGGTTTGTTGGATTCTTCTCTAATGGTAGATGCGCAAACTTGGCTATAATAAGCAGTTGTATAAGGATAAACAACATTGCAATAAAAAAAATGGAATGTGATTATGAAATTGTTGTGGGGATTTATGGCTCTGGTTAGAAAAGGGATCAACAAAAGAAAAACAATACATAATTTTTTTTATAGTCCACTTTTTTTATAGACTTTTTTAGTCCATGCCAAATATATAAGTGACGGACACAAAGTGCAACTATATATGGATCACACAAATAGTTGTGCAAAGCCAGAGGTTGTAGGTTCGATCTCCACCCAGGACAAATCTTTATGTGACAAGTACGATTATTTGCTCTGCGTCTGGGTGTGCCCTCTGGCCGTGATTTTCATGTTTAAAAATTTCCCCGCGATACAGGGATTAATTTACCTACAGCGAGGAAAAGTTTGCAGTGTTTTTATTGGCACCCGCTGATTGACACCTGACTTGTTGTTATAAATTCCGGCAAAAATATTTGTTTTTGTTCCTGTCAATAATGTAGCACATCAAGCTACCTCAATCTGTCAAATTTCCCCAATTGAAAGGGAACCTTATGCCTAATAGATAAAGTTGAAAATCTATAAAAGAAATTTGACAGATTGGGGTAGCTGTATGTGCTGGCGTCTGTACATAATATGTTCCCAATAAAATTAAACAATTGACCATGGAAATACTTCAATTCAATTAAAATATTTTATTCCAGAAAAATATCCATATAATGTTAGTATAACTTAGCGTAATGTTAGTATCAATTTCATTAATTATATTAAGGGTGTCTGCACTCTTACCCACCTGTGTAGAAGATTAGAGTCCCACTGAGAGAATAAACCTAGTACATTTTATATCTGAAGTCTTAGAATGTCTAGAGTACTTTCATACAGACATGATGTACACGATCCAATGATAGATAGGTAACTCAATGTAAGTGTTTGCTTGCTTATCGCATACCTACTTACCTTACTGGCCCATTTCCCGTAACGGCGTAACGTAACAGTAACTGCGCTCACGCACGACGCGTGAGAAGCCACATAGACAATCACTCTACAACATATAACATTCTTCTTTGATATTTGCCATCATTAGTATGAAATTCATCTTTTATTTTTAAATTTTAAAATTAGAATGTGATGTAGATAGATAGCTCTAACTGAAAAAAAAAACAATATCATGTACGTTAACTTATCGAGTAAGTTGTATGAAGTAGACATCGAGCCGAAACTCGAAACATGATGGCGCCGGGGTAGTAGGAAAATGACTACCGTAACCACCGTGCCATAAGGGCAATTATATTAACGTAAGAGTTAACTTGTCGAGTAAGTTGTATATACCTGGATCGAACTCGAAACTCGAGGGTGCTGGGGTAGGCGAAAAACGACTACCCTCCCAACGTGCCATAAGGACAGTTATAATAACGAAATTCAAACATCTAAAGTGTTTCTTTATTAAATATTATCATAATAAAATTACAAGCAATTAAACTAAATTCTTAATCAAACTGCCCATAAAACTAATCTTGCACTTGAAATAATGCGAAAATCTCAAAACAAGCTCATAAAAACCTTATCTAATTAACACTTTGTGACACCAATTGCCAACATAAATAAAGAAACAAATATAATGACCGTCAAACAAACATATATATTATTATATAATTCACACATTCGCACAATACACAAAACACTACAAAAACAAATACACTCAGAAATTACATTTACAACAAACTAATCACTAAATGACCTTACGAGCAAACAACATCAAACTACATCTTCCTTGAACAAACTATCTAATCAAAAAAATCTTACGTATAAAGGTCCAAAAAAATACAATCAACTACCTAACCATACCAAAGAAGCTGAATCACTTAAAAAAAACTTTTAAAACAATACGTAATAATATTCAGTTCCCACATTTCTAAGTTAAGGTCACATCTAGTTTTGTTTTCCTTAACTAATAATAGGTACTAAATATAATAGGACATTATTCACGCACGGTCATCTGACCTAAACTAAGCAGAGCTTGTACTAGGGAAACCAGACTTATATAACTCATAACTGATATAATAATAGGTCTTTACCTATGAAATTGCCGTTTTGTATGAAAAAATTTAAACGAATTTTTTTCATGAATTTTTTTATTTGTATTAATCGAAGTAATCACCCATGCAATCAATGCATCTCTGCCATCGCAGTGGCAGTTTATTGATGCCCTTCTTAAAGAAATCAGCTGGACGGGAGGCAACAAATTCTTCAAAGGCATTTTGTACTGCCTCTCGGGTATTGAATTTTTTTCCCGCCAAGAAGTTATCCAAATTCTGGAAAAAGTAGTAGTCTGTAGGCGCAAGGTCTGGTGAGTAGGGCGGATGACGGAGAGCTTCCAACCCCAGTTCTTGCAACTTGGAGACCGTCTGCTGTGCAGTATGAGGTCGCGCGTTGTCGTGCAGGAGCAGCGGAGACGAGCGATTGACCAATGCTGGTTGGAGATGCGCCAGCTTCTCCATCATTGTGCTCAGTTCTTCACAGTACACATCTGCAGTAATGCTCACCCCGTTTGGTAAGAAGCTGTGATGAATCACACCGGCGCTAGACCACCAAACAGTGACCATCACTTTTCTAGGGGTAAGTTTTCGTTTAGGGCATTGTTTAGGTGCTGAACCAGGATCCAACCAACTTGCTGAGCGCTTGCGGTTATCAAACAGAATCCATTTTTCATCGCAGGTAACAATGCGGTTCAAAATTCCTTCATTTGTGTGTCTGTTGAGCAGTGCAAGGCACGTCTCGACGCGTACTTCGCGCTGGCGATCATTGAGTTCGTGGGGCACCCATTTGTCAAGCTTTTTTACCTTGCCAATTTGACGCAAATGGACCAATATTGTTTTGACGCTAACGTCGAAAGCTGCTGCTAATTCAGCCGTAGATTGTGTATCATCAGCTTCCACAACCGCCTTTAATTCGTCATTGTCGACCAAAGTCTTCGGACGACCGCGAGGTTCATTTTTCAGGTCGAAATTTCCAGAACGGAAGCGAGCAAACCAATAACAGGTGGTGCGTTGGTTTGTAGTGTTAGCTCCGTAAACGTCGTTGATGTTGCGTGCCGCTTGTGCCGCGTTGCTGCCACGACGGTACTCATATTCCATAATTACTCGAATTTTTAACGTATCCATGATGACGAAAAAGATTGAAATGCGATGAAAATGTAACACTAATCAATAAAGAAATGACTACTTTTGGAAAAAAGAATCCATGTTTTTAAAATAAAATTAATTTGAAATTAGAATTCTTAGCCAAACAAAAATTATTTTGATTTGAAATGGCCAGTACTGCAGAACGGCAATTTCATAGGTAAAGACCTAATATATAAACTATTTTTTGCAACTACATATTTATTTATATAATTACACCCAGAATCAGGACAAACAGATGTGTTCATGCACACAAATATCTGTCCTGAGTGGGAATCGAACCCACGACCTGCGGCGTGCAAAGCAAGCACGCCACATAATTGTCTTATCTACAAAGTACGCTCATTGCGCCAGCGGCTTTAGGCCCCGGATCATTTAAGATACGCCCTTTTGAATTTCGATTAGCTAAAAAACAAGACCATAAAATCAATCATTAAGAGCATTAACGCATAATTAAGTACGGTACGCTCATTTATGAATAGAATTAAATGTCATATTTAATACATAAATAACTAATCTCTTCTCTGTTACATTAATTGCGGCTGACATTTTGATGGGCTAGTTATGGCTCATTTGCATTTATCGGTATCTGAAAACTATGTAAAATTCCTATCCAAAAATTTATCTGATATCAAGTTTTAAACAGTTTTGGTGTACACATGGCTACATATCAAGCTATACATTTCCAGTATAAGCTGACCTCTCATTGTATGGAAATCCTATACAACGCGAGATCAGCTTATACTGGAACTGTATAGCTTGATATGTAGCCATGTGTACACTGGCAGACTTAATGCCAAAGGCATTCTTTGCCAGTCATGTCTTAGCAGAAACGTAGGGTTATACTCGTCACGCCAATTTAGTCTTCCAGCTAGATGCTCTCACTGGTCCGTAAGTGATTGGCGAGGTTAAGCAACTAGGCTCGTGGTCAGTCCATAGATAGGCGACCACCAAAGTGTTTTAATTTCTAAGCGTCTCCATGCTTCGCGTTAAGGTGTCGGTCCCGTTTGTTGCCATTAGGCAACTTTCGTTAAGCCATGTCAGAGGCCTAATGGGCGGTTTGAATAACTCTGACACTAGGGTAACCGATGCCAATACGATATGTAATAATAATATCTAGGGACAATATCACACAGATCATCCTAGCCCCAAACTAAGCAAAGCTTGTACTATGGGTACAAGGCGACGATATACATAGATAGATAAATACATATATGCATAGAAAACATCCATGACTCAGAAACAAATATTCGTGCTCATCACACAAATATTTGCACTTACCGGGAGACGAACCCAGGACCACCAGCTTCGTAGGCAGGAGCACTACCAACTAGGCTATGGTGACCAACAAGTAAATAAGTAGAATCCTCGTTATACCGTACGGGACGCAAAGAATGTCGGTTACGTAACGTGTCCGTACCGTTACGGCATGGGGGCACTGTGTGAAGCCGATGACATTCCGTGACGCTGACGGCGAGTCATGACGTGAAGGATTAGAATGTTCGGAATCTGCGATTGACCGACTTTGTTTGCTGTCGATTCTTTTATGCGAAAATGAAGGCGCTGACAATTGACCCAGTGTTTTTTTCCCACGAGTCTTCGGACTTGCTTTACTATTCTGCAAAAAAAAGGCAAATTACAATATATCCATATCAAAATCTCTAGGGTACATTTATGACTATAAATAATATCCATTTTAATATATACCGAACTTACTTTCATCTTCATGTTTAATTTAAAACTAGCCCCTAAATTTTTTAAATTTGTTTTTAATGCAAATTGTTAGAAATTAACCTAAGCTAATGTCGTCAAATAAATGGCAAAACGGCCAAAAACATCACAAAATTCTAGATTGAAACTGTATTTAAACCGTTTTAAAGAACTTTGTTGATCTTAACGTACGATTTATTTCAATATAATTGGATGTAAACGACAAGGCAATAGAATTACAATAAGTACGATACAGCTCATTGATTAGACCGTTGGACTATGCTCACACTCTTTCGCATTCTCTGGCCACACTCTAGGGTATGGCCGTGCAGTCGGTAGCGGGGCAGTTGCTACTCGTCCAAGGTAGCATTTTGCGACCCGTTAAGACGGGCCCGTCCTTGGGTGTCCTTGGGTCCTTGTTTTGGCTTCAATTTGTAGATTTATAGGGGGCAGTCGCAGCTTTTCCATCCAACGTCCCGGGGAGGGTTTTGTGGTTCGATGGCTTGTTAGTTTGGTTGGACTATGGAGTCACTGTTATCGAGTTCAAACCCAAGTCACACACCACTCACTTTAAGAATTCATGCGCTGGACATAGTGCACATGTGTGTGCGCAAACATAGGTGCACTTTCTCTTCTATCACTCACATTATCGACGGCTTTACGTGCTCTCCGAAGCACGCGAGTGTAAAACCGCTCCCAGACTTCGGGCTGATACTTAGAAATTTTCTTAGCAGATAAATCTCACTTTCTGTTTTCGGCCCGATAAAGAGGTTCTCGATTCGATCTTTCGTTCTCGATCCTGGATTTGAATCGAGAACCTCATTATCTGCGCTTGCACATGAAGCTAGTATAATTATACTAAGTACCTAATTTGAGATACATTTCCGTTGATAACTCAGTTTCCTTCCTACATAACATGTTATCATTATCGTGTGTTTGTCTCTTTTAATATAATAAATTAGGTTTAGTACGATTGTAAAATAACGAGTGTGGATTCTTATCTGTTTTATTAGTAGCTGCTTACCGTGCTGATAACTTAGGTGGACTTCAAATTGTTTATTAAGAGAAAATATAATTTACATACTAATAAACATTGGATGTCACTCAGCAATTTTGCTGTGAATGTGTGCACCTTTTATTTAAGAAACATGTTTTGTAATTCTAGGCCGCATATTGTCTATGTAAAGTTTGCAAAAAATAATTGATACGTGGACGAGAACTGTTATTATAAATATCTAAGTATCGGTACTAAAATTTGTAAAAATATATCCTGGGACATTATTTACACACTGCCATCTGAACCCAAACTAAGTAGAGCTTGTAGTATGGAAACTAGATAACTGATATATTACTTATACTACTTTTCATTTGTAAATACATACTTATACATATAGATAATTACACCCAGACTCAGGACAAGCAGACATGTCCATGCACCCAAATTCATCCGTCCTGGGTGGGAATCGAACCCAAGACCTGCGGCATGAAAGGCAAGTATTTACCAATCGCGCCAACCGGCCCGTCAAATAGGTGTTGATCACAAGTAATTTTATATATACTCGTAATATACCTATATAATGCAGCCCATTGCTGCAGGGCCGCCTCGTACAATCGGATGCCTGGTCATCCACCACACTGGCCTATGCGTTGGTCGACTTCGCATGTTGTCAAGAACATTTTGGAGAATTGTTGAGGCAGCTGGTTTCCTAGCTATATTGACTTTTACCGATTAAAGCACGAGGTAATTAATTTCTAATACGTATATGAATACAATATCCCCACCCCGTTACATCGGCCGCATCAAAGTGAGGGTATACCTCTCAGAGAACAGGCAGCAGCATCTCTGTGTACCATTGCCATCATACTGCAATCGCCGACCCATCTGCCAAGCGTGGCTATTTATGGCTTATCCCTCCAAATTATGGACACAACTCATTGTGGAAATCTTTTGGGGAGGCTTTTGTCCAGCTGTAGACGTCATTAAGCGGACATGGTGATGATATTAATTTGTAAAGGCAATGGTGCGTTTGAAACTTTGAACTCGAGACCAATGACTCAACAGTCCAATGGTAATCATGGGATGGTATTTGTGAACCACTAGGTTACCTCGTACTCCAAGTCATTCTATTGTAATGGAATTTATGGGACTATCTTTCAAGTGTAGGTGTCTCATACGAAAATAAATCAAAGTTGGTTTATAAACTCTATAGACGCACGAGTAAATTTACTCATATTATTGAGTTTAGTCTAAAATGTGGCGAACCGGAGTTAATGTAATTTTGGTGGGACCACCCCGAAAGGTCCCTCCACATCATATAATATATATATAACAGTGTAATTGGTTCACAAATTCCAAACAGATATTAAATTAGGTTCAATTTCCGGGACTTTTGATTTTTCTGTTAAGAAAAACTTTCTATATCCGCCGGATTCAAGAAGTGGGATTTTCACAGCTCAATACCTCTGAGACCACGTAAAGGCCCGCCTCGTCGAATCGAGAGAGTGAAGCAACATGGGGTACACCTGCGTTTGCGCACATTTCTGCAATATTCTATATGTTCGTCGAGACTAGTCGCCCTGGCCGAAAGCGACCGAGAGTTATTAGTACCGATCAAACTTAATTTGATAGCTAATCTAAATATAAATAAACTTGGATGATAATACTCAAGCCTTTTCTTTGATGTTAAGCAATTTGTAGATGACCATTATCGTTATCAAACTATATTTCATTTTATATTTAATTATTAAAGGGGGTGTCTGTCGATTCAGGAAACTGTAGATTTATGTCTGAGGAATGTCCGGAATTCCCCCTTTCGTTATCGGAGTGAGTTCTGAAAGTGATGGTAAGTAAATGAGTCATGTACACTCGTGCCTTATCAGAACAACAGTAATAAATGGCACAGATCTTATCACTAAGTGTGCTTGAGCATTAGATCTGGAGCAATTACTCAATATTTTGAATCTTATTTTGTTTTAAATTGAATGAGGCCTGAAATTTGGCCATCATTGAACTCTCAATGGATAGTAGCCATCAGCGTGGAACATATAATACTACACATGTATCGCAGCGGCTAAGACAGTCGCCACGCACGCGAATCCCGCGCCGGACAACTATTTGTGTGACGAATTAATAGTTGTTCGACTAGATTCCCTAGTGCGGGCGTTGTGTTTTAAAATAAATAAGAAAATAAAAATAAGAAGTAATGGTTAAGGTTGGCGCTTCGCTACTATCTCGACGCTCTCTTGTTTCGGGTTCAAGTCTCGAACAAGAAAACTATGTCATCCATAAAGTCCTCCGCGGTATAGGAATTTAATTCCCTAGTGTACGCGTTGACTGAACAAAAAACAAAAAGTGCATAAGTGTGTACGCAAATATAGGTGCACTTTCATTTCGCTCTCTCGCATGATCAGCTAGTTGACTCGACCGGAATAAACAATTTCCGGTCTAGTGCTACCCGTATTCAGCGGTTTCCAGCGATCCCCACAAGATCATCGGGATAAATATTTCACAACTTGAAATAAAGTTCAACTTATAACAAAAACAAGAACAGACTGACGGACGGGTGCACTGAGTGATTAGGTGTTTAGTTTAGAGTTTTATTTTGATATAGAACGCTAAAATCCAAATCTATAAACCCCCTATAAACTTCATTACGAAACCTGAAAGAAGTCCACTGCTGGAAAAGCCTCCCCTTATAATCATTTTGCGGTAATCGCCACGCTTGGCAGACGGGCTGGCGATCGCAGTTAGATGGTCATAGCAGGAAGCTGCTGCCCGACTTCTGGTAGATATTCCATCGGGTCGTCTTCTACGCACCCCACGCGATGAGATGGGGTGATGATATTCTGCTATTCGCCGCCTTCACTATACAGCAAAAACCTATAAACATAAACTTTAGATATTGTAATGATATCAAATAATGTATCAAAGCGCGGCTTTCGAAAAACCTTTAGACCATAGTAAGAACATATTAATTAAATAAAATTTGGAGATTTTTAACCAAACCAAGGCAGCACTTATTAAATTACTGGTCAACCTTTAAAGGAGCCTTGAGAAGCTATTTTTATTTCAAGGAAAATTATTTTCAGCTTTAACGCGATAAATTTTAATTCAACGCCGCTCGCCCACAACTGTCAAGCTCAGAGTCAAGTGTTCAACATAGGCTGTAGATAGTATGACGTCAGAGCGCGTAAAATGCGTCTAGACAGCTTATGACGTCATTATGCATTAACAGTTAACAGTTTGCTACCCTATATAAAACCTTTTTAGAGTCTATACATGTGATTGTGCTATCTGGCATTTAGATAATATTCT
This sequence comes from Pseudoips prasinana, assembly GCA_951640165.1. Classification (NCBI taxonomy): domain Eukaryota; kingdom Metazoa; phylum Arthropoda; class Insecta; order Lepidoptera; family Nolidae; genus Pseudoips; species Pseudoips prasinana. The sequence continues at coordinate 18,305,222 of OX621239.1, forward strand.
ACACCCACGGAAGAAGACTTTTGCGTAGTAGTCACTATATCACACTAATATTATAAAGGCGAAAGTTTGTGAGGGTGTGAGTGTGTATGTTTGTTACTTCTTCACGTCTAATTGGGTGGAACGATTTTAACAAAATTTGGTATGGACTAAGCTGACACCTTGGATTAACACATAGGCTATAAATTATAAAGATTAGCGCAGGTAAAACCGCAGGGCACAGCTAGTGCAACATAAATAGATTAGCAAAATATTAGTCCTTTACAATTTAAACCTTAATAAATACCTACCGTTTATTAAAATTAATACTTTTTATTTAAACACATCTTTCATATAAATAATAATATAAATATCCTGGAATCCTCCATTATTCACACACGGCCATCTGTTCCCAAGTAAAAGAGAGCTTGTACTATGCATGGAAACCATTGAACTGATATACTACATATACATATACGACTTTACTTTTGTAAATACATACTTATATAAATAATTACACCCAGACTCAGGGCACACAGACATGTTCATGCTCACATATGTCTGTCCTGGGCGGGAATCGAACCCACGACCTGCGGCGTGAAAGGCAAGTAAGTATTTAGCAACCATGCCGACCGGCCCGTCAAATTGTATTTAACCATCGATGTTATTAAGGAGCTGACAATCCTACTCGATTTACACAAATCATTAATATTTATTATGTGATTTAGGTATACTACTTAGATTAAAAAGATGGACATCATGAAGTACTGAAAGAAAAAAAAAGTGAAAAAGAATTTGTCCCAAAATTAACCCTAATATCCTTTTGTTAACGGAAAACTATAATTTACTTCTTTTTATATTACAACTAGCTGGTGCCCGCGACTTTGTCCGCGACAATTTTGAATGATGACCAATGTAACTACTTACTTCTAGCTTAATCTAAAAAACATAACTTTTAAAACAAATAAGCAATATAAATTGAATAAAACCTAACCTATAAATAACCTTACTAAGAAATAAATGAAAGACTACTTTGATACTGTTATTTACAAAAAGGACCCGATATCATCAAGCAAAAATCAAAGAATACATATCAATTGTCCTTAAGTATAGTCAGTAAGTTAAATAAAGTAAAATAATAATCAACGATGCATTAATCACAAATGTAACTCCCATTAGATTAGGTTGCGACATTTTTTGAACGAAACCATAGCGCGATCTAAAACGATGATTACGCCATCTACTAACAAAAATATAAACTTGTAAAGCGGTAAAATTAACATGTGTGCATATATTTTGGGTGAGATTTAGGCGATCATCTATTGATTCATTTTTGGACGACCTATTTCAAGCATTTATTTATTTTAACCGATATGCCAATTAAGTTCCGCGATCTGAAACGATATTAACGCCATCTAGTTACAAAATTGTGAACTTGTAGATGAATAAAATTAAGATGATGTTTTTTGGGTGCGATCATCTCGACACCAACAATTTATACTACGATAACTCGAATTTTAGATAAATTCGTTTTTTATCCCAATTTGATTAAAATGTCGTTTTTTTATTTGTTATAAAATTTACCAAAAAAAAGAAGTTACAAATCTTATAAAACGCTTTACTTAGACGACCTTTTTTAACAACAAATTATTCCCTGGATTGCTTTATTTTTAACTGAAAGACCAAATACCAATTTACATGCGTTTAACTCAAAAAATACCGACTATCATACAAACTTACATCGCCTAGTCGTCCTTAGGGGTGGAATTTCCAAAAATCCTGAAATATATATTTATATTTTTTAGATGAAAGGCCATATACCAATTTTCATGCGTTTACCTCAAAAATGTCAGATTTTTATACAATCTTACATCCCCTATTTGTCACCCTTAGGGGTGGAATTCTCGGAAATCCTGAAATAAATATTTTTAATTTTTAACTTGCATCCCCTATTGTATGGGCATACGGGATGGAATTTATAAAATCCTGAAATATATTTTTTTATTTTTAACTGAAAGGCCAAATACCAATTTTCATGGGTTTAACTTCAAAAATTTCGAATTTTTCATACAAACTTACATCCCCTATTTTAAGCCCTAAGGGGTGGAATTCCCAAAAATCTTGAAATATATATTTTTGACTGATGAAGTGAAGTAGAAGAAGAAGAATGAAGTACCAATTTTCATGCGATTAACTTCAAGTCACAGTTTACATAGAAACTTACGTACGCTACTTTACGCCCTTAGGGGGGAATTCTCAAATATTCTGAAATATATATTTTTAATTTTTTACTGAAATGCCAAATAACAATTTTCATGCGTTTAACTTTTCACATTTTTTATACAAACTTTCAAAAACCCTTCTTTAGTGGATGCCTACGTTATAAAAGGTACCTTCTGTCAAAATTTCAAGTCTTTAACTCCAGCCGTTTAGGCTGTGCGTTGATATGTCAGTCAGTCAGTATAAACTTACATCACCTATTTTACGCCCTAAGGGGTGGAATTCCCAAAATTCCTGAAATATATATTTTTAATTTTTAACTGAAATGCCTAATTTCATGCGTTTAGCTTAAAAATTGTCACATTTTTCATACAAACTTACACCCCCTATTTTACGCTCTTGGGGCTAGAATTTCCAAAAATGCTGAAATACATATTTTTTATTTTTAACTAAAAGGCCAAATACAAATTTTCTTGCGTTTAACTTAAAAATTGTCACATTTTCCATACTAACTTACATCCCCTATTTTTCGCCCTTGGCGGTGGAATTTCTAAAAACCCTGAAATACATGATTTTTTATTTTTAACTGGAAGGCCAAATACAAATTTTCATGCGTTTAACTTAAAAATTGTCACATTTTCCATACAAACTTACATCCCCTATTTTTCGCCCTTGGGGGTGGAATTTCCAAAAACCCTGAAATACGTGACTTTTTATTTTTAACTGGAAGGCCAAATAACAATTTTGATGCCTTAAACTTCAAAAACGGCAAAGTTTCATACTAACTTAGCGCCCCTGTTTTACCCCCTTAGGGGTTGAATTTCGAAAAATCCTTCCTTATTCCTTGTCTACATTATAAAGCAAACATTTGTGCAAAATTTCAGCTTTCTAGGTCCAAGGGTTTGGGCTGGGCGTTGATGAGTCAGTCAGTCAGTCAGGACTTGTCTTTTTATTTATATAGACTAGCTAAACAATAAAAAACTATGTACATAGAGACAAGATTGAATCTTTGATACGCACCTTGGCCCCTGATTATGTAACACCATCTGTACCATCGTTTAATTCTGAAAATCATCAATTATCTTGCCCAATATCAATCCAAGAACTTAATAACTCTATTAAACTTACTGATACTGCTCCGGGGGAAGATAATATTAGGTCTTTACCTATGAAATTGCCGTTCTGCAGTACTGGCCATTTCAAATCAAAATAATTTTTGTTTGGCTAAGAATTCTAATTTCAAATTAATTTTATTTTAAAAACATGGATTCTTTTTTCCAAAAGTAGTCATTTCTTTATTGATTAGTGTTACATTTTCATCGCATTTCAATCTTTTTCGTCATCATGGATACGTTAAAAATTCGAGTAATTATGGAATATGAGTACCGTCGTGGCAGCAACGCGGCACAAGCGGCACGCAACATCAACGACGTTTACGGAGCTAACACTACAAACCAACGCACCACCTGTTATTGGTTTGCTCGCTTCCGTTCTGGAAATTTCGACCTGAAAAATGAACCTCGCGGTCGTCCGAAGACTTTGGTCGACAATGACGAATTAAAGGCGGTTGTGGAAGCTGATGATACACAATACGGCTGAATTAGCAGCAGCTTTCGACGTTAGCGTCAAAACAATATTGGTCCATTTGCGTCAAATTGGCAAGGTAAAAAAGCTTGACAAATGGGTGCCCCACGAACTCAATGATCGCCAGCGCGAAGTACGCGTCGAGACGTGCCTTGCACTGCTCAACAGACACACAAATGAAGGAATTTTGAACCGCATTGTTACCTGCGATGAAAAATGGATTCTGTTTGATAACCGCAAGCGCTCAGCAAGTTGGTTGGATCCTGGTTCAGCACCTAAACAATGCCCTAAACGAAAACTTACCCCTAGAAAAGTGATGGTCACTGTTTGGTGGTCTAGCGCCGGTGTGATTCATCACAGCTTCTTACCAAACGGGGTGAGCATTACTGCAGATGTGTACTGTGAAGAACTGAGCACAATGATGGAGAAGCTGGCGCATCTCCAACCAGCATTGGTCAATCGCTCGTCTCCGCTGCTCCTGCACGACAACGCGCGACCTCATACTGCACAGCAGACGGTCTCCAAGTTGCAAGAACTGGGGTTGGAAGCTCTCCGTCATCCGCCCTACTCACCAGACCTTGCGCCTACAGACTACTACTTTTTCCAGAATTTGGATAACTTCTTGGCGGGAAAAAAATTCAATACCCGAGAGGCAGTACAAAATGCCTTTGAAGAATTTGTTGCCTCCCGTCCAGCTGATTTCTTTAAGAAGGGCATCAATAAACTGCCACTGCGATGGCAAAGATGCATTGATTGCATGGGTGATTACTTCGATTAATACAAATAAAAAAATTCATGAAAAAAATTCGTTTAAATTTTTTCATACAAAACGGCAATTTCATAGGTAAAGACCTATTATATCTTATTCAATGATTAGAAACCTCCCAATATCTGGAAAATCTGTTTTGCTTTCCTTATACAATAGATTTCTGTTTTCCGGGTTTGTTCCTGAGCAGTGGAGAAATATAAACTTGGTTCCTATTCCAAAGCCGGGGCGGGATCCTGGTCTAATATCATCTATTAGACCAATTGCATTATTGTCTTGTCCATGTAAAGTATTTCATACGATTCTAAATCGGAGATTAGAATGGTTTCTAGAAAAAAGCAAATATTTTTCGGAGGAAACTACTGGATTTAGAAAGTTTCGATCTTGTGCTGATAACCTGTCTAGGTTAGTTTCCCGCATACAGATAGGATTTACTAAAGGTATCAGTACTTTAGGTTGTTTTATTGATGTTGACAATGCCTATAATAATGTGAACATTACAGTTCTCCTTAATATATTGCACGAATCGGGAGTGGGCTCCCCTATATGTAAGTATCTTTGGGAATTTTTGCACAAAAGACATTTAATAGTAGAAATAAACTCCAATGAGGTAATTAGCCGAACAACTGGAATGGGAATTCCGCAGGGCGATCCTTTATCACCATTATTGTTTAATGCAGTTACTGCAAAGATTTGCTGTAGTATAAATAATGTGTTTATATCCCAATATGCTGACGACTTCGTATTATATGTTAGCAGAAAAAATATACTAGAATCCATCGATGATCTTCAAAATGCCTTAAGTACATTCCATAATAAAATACAAGAATTAGGTTTAGAAATATCTTATAATAAAACTAAAGCTTGTGTATTCAGTAGAGGCAATAAACGAAGGAATTTTATTAATATCAAAATCAATGAGCATAATATTCAATTAGTAGATAATGTAAAATATTTAGGCATGTGGTTAGACAGATCTTTGAAATGGAAAAAACATATAGAGGAAATAAAAGACAAATGTAACAGGTGTATAAATATTTTTAAAGTTCTTGCGGGTTCAGATTGGGGCATACACCCAAAACATCTCCGTCGCCTGTACATTTCCATGGTTCGAAGTCGATTTGACTATTGTAGTTATCTCTATGACTGCTATACAAATAGCCAGTTAAGTAAGTTAGATAGGGTACAAAATCAATGTATGAGGATTATTGGGGGATTTATAAAAAGCACCCCAATTCATGTCATGGAGAGCGAGTTATGTTTACAACCTTTAAATGTAAGAAGACGATATTTAGCTGGCAAGTTTTGGCTTAAGACCCTATCTGTGAAAGAAAATGTTAATACAGCTGTTCTTACTGAATTAACCGCATTGTGTGACGAGGTGTATTGGAGACGAAAAAAAATACCATTATTGGTTGAGACCCATAAATTGCTCAAAAATATATCTATACACTCTAGCCGTATTTTGGGCATATTTTCTCTCGATACATGGCTAAGTAGTATTGATTTAACTAATAATATTAAAGATAGCATTGAGAGAGTAAATATGGCCAAAAGATTAATCAATATGCATGTTTTAAAAGAACGTTGTCAAAGATATGTAAATGAGAATTATTGTACATTTTACCAATTATACACTGATGGTTCTAAGGATAGTTACGATGCAGGAGCAGCAATATATGATCCGCAATCTAATACAACTTTAAAACTTAAAATTGTTTCAAATGTATCTGTAATGTATTGTGAACTAATCGCTATATCGGAGGCATTATCGTATGCATTATCCATTAAAGACGACAATATAGTGATTTTATCAGACTCAAAAAGTGCCCTTCTGCATCTTGCTCGGATCCCCTCGACTCTTCGAGGTTCCCCGATTGCATTTGTTATTCTTAAAACAATCAGTGAGCTACGTAATAAAAGTAAAAATGTTGTAGTTCAATGGATTCCATCTCACATTGGAATTATGGGTAACGAAAAAGCAGATCTAGCGTCAAAACAAGCCTTAAGTGATGGCGAACTTTATGGATGTCTTCCATTGCACACTGACCATATACACAAAATAAAAGAGATGTGTAAAGATATGTGGCAAGAATATTTTGATAAACGATCGCTTGAAAAGGGCATTTGGTATAAAACCATTCAATCACTACCTCCTAGTTATCCATGGTTCCAAGATAAAGAAACAACAAGAAAATTTGCTGTAACAATGATGAGAATACGTTCCGGGCACATCCCATCGAATAAATTTGCGTTTTTAATGGGTAAGACTGACTCGCCTGATTGTTCAGATTGCATTAAAATTGATGATATCCAACATGTTCTATTGGAATGTGTAAGGAACGAAAATCAACGTCGAAGGGTGTGGTTAGTGTCTATGGATGTAGGGGTTTGCAATAGTTTCTTAGCCTCACCATATTCGGAGGAGGCTAGGAAGCTTTGTACGATATATTTATCGAGAAGTAGAAATGTTGTTTAGAGTATAGTTTACGATACTTCTTGTCAACTTTAAATTGTTGTTAATTTGTATTTTTTATTACGGGGCGGCATCGTCAATTCTGACTTAGACCCCTTAAATAAAGATTAAAAAAAAAAATAGACTAGCTGTGTGTGTGATATATATATGACTATAAGCTATGCTTCTACAAAGTTTCATCAAAATCCGTTCGGTAGTTTTTGCGTGAAAGAGTAACAAACATCCATACATCCATACTCATATACTTTCGCATTTAAAATATTATATATTACTAGCTGTGCCCGCGACTTCGTCCGCGTGTTAATTAGTTTATTTCGTTATTTTTGTAAAATAAAAGACTTATTCTAAAATAAAAGTAGCCTAAGTTACACCTTATTACATCAGCTACCTGCCAATAAAAGTCCCGTCAAAATCGGTCCAGCCATTTCAGAGATTAGCCGGAACAAACAGACAGACAGACAGACAAAAATTGTAACAAATGTTATTTTGGTGTATGTACCGTATATATATTCATATTAATGTAGTAAAAACCGGTTATTTCAATATTACAAACAGACACTCCAATTTTATTTATTTGTATAGAGTATAGATGTATATATTTGGTATATTATTTGGTTATACGAGTTTTGTGTGAGAAAAAAAGGACTAGATTTTATGCTGTACAAGCTGGCCCCGCGGTTTTACCAGCGTCAAACTTTATAAATTATAGCCTTTTTGTTAATCCAAGCTAAATGCATACCAATTTTTATTAAAATCGCTCCAACCATTTAGACGTAAAGAAGTGACAAAAATACACACTCACAAACTTTCGCCTTTATAATACTAGCTGTTCCCCGCGGTTTTAACCACGTTAAACTTTATAAATTATAGCCTATGTGTTAATCCAGGGTTTCGGCTAACGCTATACCAAATTTTAATAAAATCGCTCCAGCCGTTTAGCCATGAAGAAGTAACAAACATACACACTCACAAAATGACAAACTTTCGCCTTTATAATATTAGTATGATAAAACTCGTTTCCGTATGTTTTCAGCAAAAGAACGGAACTAGGTCGCTTAGTTACTAAATGAATAATACGAGTATATGCAGGAGATTAACTAGTGACATATTTGATATATCATGTAACTATAGGCATATTATCCTTTGGGAGTGTGACCTCTGGCAAAATCAGCTTGATATTATGTTAAACACCTTGCAACCAATATCTGGAGTATACGGATACGGATCTTGTAGCAACAAGGAACAACTTCCGTGCGTTTAAGCGCTTTTGCCATAGCTACTATTGGAATCAAAATTAAATATAACAGCTCACTTAGGACCCTTAAATTAATCCTCGGTGCTTTTTCAGCTGGCTTCTCTAGTTGCAATTCTCTTGTTTTATGAGGCTATAGTCTCTTTACATCATTCTGTCTCCCACTTTGCTCTGGAGGGAAGTGGAACTATTTATTTTATGACGCCTCCTTTTTTCTTTCTGATTAAATTCGTTGCGGGATCCAAGACAGTTAAAGCGATTCCCCGGGACATGCCTGAGCCTCACCGCTCAGTGTTATTTCATTGTGTGCCACTGCAATGCTGCAATGGTGGGTAAGAGGGCGGGACTAGACCCGATATTAAAAAAATATTGGCATATTATGTACATTCGGCTGCGCCAATATAGTTGTTCATATAAGATTATCGTTTTCTTCAACATCTTGAGGCGCTCATAGCTAGATGCTCTCAACGGTCTGTATGTGATCGGCGAGGTTAAGCAACTAGGTTCGCGGTCAGTTCATAAATGGGTGACCGCCGGTGTCCGTGCTTCGGAGGGCACGTTACGCAGTCGGTCCCGGTAGTAGTCATTAGACAACAGTCGTTAAGCAATTTCAGAGGCCTACTGAGCCAACTCTGATACTAGGGTAACCACTGGCTATACAATAAGTAAGTGACATCGATTCTTAAGATTCTTAAGATCACCTTAATATAGACAGAACAATTGCCAATATGTATTACAAATATTAGACTTAAACTAGATAATTAGACTTAAACTAGATAATTAAACTTAAACATAATCTCTTGACAATAACTTGATTCGAGCTAGCTAAATATCATTGCTGTTATAAAATAAATTTTATTAATGTTTTAATACTATTAATACATGTGTACCTAATATCTATGTTACTAAAAATAATAATGTATACAACTATAATACTACAAACATGTTCTGACTATTTACAAGCGCTTTTTTGAAGTCTACGTGAATAAAAACCTTTTTTATTTATTTATTTTATATTTATTTTAATATTAGGTTTAAAAAACGACTTCTAAGGCTCGTTTTCCACATTTCCCAGCTTCCTTCCTGTACTTAAGTACACATTGTAATTAACGTGAAACTTGTGTAGGCGAATCTTTTATTAGCTTTCCTTTACAAACAAAGGTTTATCTCAAGGCGTGATTTATGTATCTTCATAATATTCCATCCCTCCTCTGAGGATTTTCAGGTTATCTATCACGTAAGCTAAAAATAACTGTCTTTATTCCTCTATAATTGGTTACTATATTTATAACAACAAATTGAGTCTATATTATCTAATAGTATTAACCCGCTTGCTACGTTATTCATTATTTCAACATTTCGACAAAAATACTAAGAAACATCGGTCACAACTTAAGGAATAAATAATAACCAGGAATGATTCACGACTTTACTTAAAGTTTTTTTTTAATAATCATTAGTTTTATTAAACATTTTTGTAATATTTAACACTGAAACACCAATTAAATTCATAAATTTTAAGGAAATAAGTAAACGCAGCCCACCTTTACTCAAAAATGGCGCCACTGATGCACAAATTTCAGAAACGTTTGTTTACTAAATGCAGCGAAGCGCGTGATGTATATATATCCTCTTCACACTTGTACCGACTGGATAGCGCTATCTCTTGAATCTGCTTGCATAGGGAACTGTGTGGTATTCGGTTCAAAAACTGTCACCAAATTACTTATATCATCGATATACCTTTCCTTACCCTACATTATGCATTTTGACGGGCCGGTTGGTATGCCTGGTAAATACTTGCCTTTCAGGTAGCCCGTGGGTTCGTTTGCCACTCAGAACAGATATCTGTGTGCATGAACATGTCTGTTTGTCCTGAGTCTTTTTAGGGTTCCATACCCAAAGGGTAAAACAGGACCCTATTACTGAGACTTCGCTGTCCGTCTATCTGTCACCAGGTTGTATCTCATGAACCGTGATAGTTAGACAGTTGAAATGTTCACAGATGATGTATTTCTGTTGCCGCTATAACAATACTAATAAACAAAAATTAAATTAAAATTTAAGGGGGCTCCCATACAACAAACGTATTTATAGATAATGGTACGAAACCCTTCGTGCGCGAGTCCGACTAGCACTTGTCGGTTTTTTGTATACATATATGTTTTAACAGTATTACCTATTATTGGTCCTAACCTAATTAGTCAAATTCATCCATTCTTGTAATAAGACTCTTAATAAGAATCTTAGTTACTTATAAGCTTATTTATAGGCATGATGTGGTCCCCTGTAAGTTAAGCAGAACTTCGCTCATTATCCTTTGTCATGCACTGTTGTAAACTTAGATGGTATGTACACCACATAAGTAGATGTGATTTGTACACCATTCTCATGGTAGAACATAGTGCACGTAACCTAATTTAAGACCAATCGTTGTATTTTACCTATGATTCACAAATAAATGATGATTATGATTATGACTGTTTTACGGAATTAACTGTATTTATTATTTGTCGGAGATCTTAAAATAAATAAACTATTTAATCTCGGCATATCAGATACAAAGCGTTGATGAAGTCGAGTCTAAATCAAATAGATAGAGTAGAAAGGCACTCTCATTCTCAATTCCACGATTCATTGAAAAATAACTAAGTTTTTGCGGCCCCTTTCAATTTTCCAGTGTGTGGCCCCAGTTACTCGATATTGTCAATGAAAGCTAATGTTAAGGCGCTTTCCTTTCAAATGTTTCAACTTAAACAAAGTAAATCTTGTACTGAGAAAGTTCTAGGGACAATATAGCGCTGCAAATAATTGGATATTGACAGTCGCCTCGTCGCTTCGCGCCGGACAACTATTTGTGTGACCCATAAATAGTTGTTCTGAGTCTGGATGTAATTTGTGTCCGTCTATTATATGCTTGTAAAGTACCCGCGACACAGGGATTAGTTTTACTAATGCGGACGATTACTTAAAAAAAAAATGTATTTATTTTAAAGAACTGCAAGGTATACGAGGTAGCGGATCACCTGATGGTAAGTGATCACCGACGCCCATGAACACTAATGAAACTAATGGGTGGGATTGGTTTTTGTTACAAATGCAGCCAGTAATAGGTCAAATTTTACTCAGTTTCGACCTTAAGTTAAGTTCAGTTTTCTGTCACTTCCTGTTTGTCGTTTTTACCGAGAACTCAGACCTTATTAACTCTCACATAAGTAAGTAAGTTGTCGTGAAGGACAAAGGAAACTGCCCATACCACCCAACCCATAACGCAAGTGCTACGAACTACTCGTGATACCATTCTTTAACTTCCTCTATATAAAAAAAAACTCTAATGTTTCTATAAATTCTCACATCCAATTTTCCTCTCTTACTTAAAATCAATTAAATACATCTCACGTAAATTTTGGCGCGAAACCTCTTCTTCAGCTTCTACGTTAATATGATGTACAGACGCCAGCACATCTAGCTACCCCAATCTGTCAAATTTCCCGAATTGAAAGTGAACCTTATTAATTTTTGATAACGTTGAAAATCTATAAAAGAAATGTGACAGATTGGGGTAGCTAGATGTGCTGGCGTCTGTACCTACTCCAAATTTAAAAGAGAGAAATCTACTAAACTCAATCAAACTTAAATAATGCATAAAATGTATTTTTATAATGAATTGGAATCAATGATTTGACGCACAAAACTCTACACGTTTTATAAAAAAAAACAGTTATCACTATTTTTAAATACGGATCGCGATTATTTTTGGCTACATTGTGGCGTCGTCGGGGGTGCGTCGTGACGTCACCGACATAATGTCGTCTCGCCTTATCCTGCCCACGCAATGTTGCTCCATTTTTGTTCAATTTTCCGCATTTCTAGCGCTGCCTGCTCCACCTAGATAAGACATGTGTTTTCCCTCTAAATCGTAAATTGCGTTCCGTTCTATTTATATCCTTTTGTCATTATATTCATTCATTTGGAATATGTATATTCTATTTTTTTAACGCTAACCTAACGTGTACACAAGGTGTTTCTTAAATAGTGTATGAAACTTAAACAATTACAACTTTTTAATACCCAAATTGATGTTTTGATTTCCCACGCAAAAATATTGTTCAGCGGACTCATTTTGTACGTGGAGCTATAAAAATAATTTACGTGTTTTGAAAACAGGTTTTATTTATTTGTGCAGGTTCATGGTGCTTTATTCTTCAATTTCGACATTTATGTACCACCTTGTAGGTATATCTGTATAACTTGCTGTGGCACCGTGGCATAAGCAGAAAAAATGGTCTGAATTTACTATGCTGTAAAGAGGCATTTCTATTTTCACTTATGAAATATTTAAATACTCACCTCATTTTATTTCATTATTAATATTTTTATACTCATAATAATGACTGTCTGTCCGTTTTTTAAACTTGTTTTGGTAGTATTGTATTTACGCTATTTTAACATGAAAAATCTGGTGTTATCAGACTTATAAGTATTAATGTAACGGCGTTGAGAATGATATTATTATAACGGAGGCTACATATCCCCGTTTCCTTATTTTTACCTAAATTTGAACATAAAACATAAGCGTATAAAAAATGACCTTGACCTAAATACCATAGATAATTATTTTAAAAAAGTAGAAAGAGTAACATAGTATCATCATATTACGTGAGGCCTGCTTAACCAATTGTGGTCGTTAATAGGATTGTAGAACTAATAACATTATCGGTCTTCGTGAACTGTGTCCCTTGAATACATAGAAATATTAAATATTATTGGTGTTGTTTATATGAGTATATGGCATTGAGATTATTTGTTAGTTGGCCTAAAGTGTAAGTATCTACAGGAACATTATGTTTTACATCATCGGGTTCTTAGACATATACAAGACATACTGATCTCGACGCTTATAGGAAACCAGTTACCAAGATTGTGACCGCTAACAGACCGCCATCACCTCCGAAAAGATAAATTACACTCAGATACAGAACAAATAATCGTGCTCATCATTCAAAAACTATAAGACCAACAAGCCAGTGACTGTGTTTAGATCAACATCATCGTGTCAGCCAATTTACTTCCACAGATGGACAAAACCTCCCCAAAGAATTGGGGGATACGCCATAGTCGCCGCGCTTAGCAGACGAGTTGGCCATCGTATTTTAATGGTCATAGTTCACAGAAAAACGCTGCTGAACGTAGTAAAGTTTAAGCTGCTACTCGGGAAGATTGCTACGCCTCGGGATGAGATGGGGTGACGATATCCTTTGCCGTCACCACCGTAGATGTTTGGATGTTTTTCATGCAAAGACAGCCGAGCTGAACTTAATTCGATGAAACTTTGCACACAGTTTTATTACCTGGATTAAGATAAATATGATCCTTCGATCCGGAACCTCACATTGGAAAAATGTGAAGTTCCTGTAGGGTGCCTAAAAATCATTCATATGACATTTCGAGCATTCATTTGACATTTTGTATAGTCTATGAAACTTTATTCCGAGCTAAAGGGTATCCTTTATCTCATCCTAAAACAACGCGCAGTGATACATACTTTTCCACCATTTAGCATGTCAAATGTTATAACATTTAATGACTCCACGAAACTTTTACTTACAAGTATTTTCTGATTTTCGTCAAAAAGAATGTCGACACTTATTTATCACAAGAAAGATCACGAGTAAGTTGGATTACACCATATTCATTGATAGATAAGTCAAGGAGACTTTGACAAGTACAATGATAAAAAAAGCAATGAAAAGCTAATAGTGGATAAAGTTGCGTTAGTAACACAGTTAGGCGCGGACATAATGTAATTGTGTGGTGGTCAAAACAATTATCTAGCATCTATAGTCTAGACATATTTCTTGATATTCCTCAGTAATATGAATTATGATAAATCGATTAGTGTGACATTGTCTTGTGTGATTAAATATTACATATTATCCAAACACTTATGCTACACAAAATATTAACTAGTTCAGTGAGAAAAGAATTGCGGCCTTCTTTGGTTCCTAGACTTTGGTTTAATTGCCTCCAATTCCATTCAAAAACCAAAAATGGAGAGTTTTGGCGCCAAAGCGGAAGAAGATGCTTTTCCGTGTTGAAACGAAAACTCCATATAAGCATCTAGTAAAGTCTCCACGCCTTTCATGGGGTACGACTATGACTTGACTTTAACTAAATGACGAAAACCACAAAATATTACAAATGAAGACGAGGCGGTACGGTCTCTGATCTTAGACTGCCCAAAGAGAGCGAAAAAAAAAACAAAAAAAAGCATATTGATTTGTGACATTTTAGTTTTGGCGCGAAATACTCAAATTAGCGAGAAGTTAGGACCAGTAGACTAATTATGTCCCGGTGCGTTTTGTTCTTTGGCAATTACCCTGTTCTTTTCATACTCATCAGAGGTATATTAGAGAGAGAGATGTAATGACATCGAAATTAGAGAAATTTGAATTTAAAACTTATTAAACCCATTTCAAAGAGTGGTCATAGAAATAATGTTAAAAGGAAAGGTCGTGGATGTCAGTCAGTGGCGTGGTCCGTAAGTATCGCCTTTGTAAGGGAATTGCATAAAATATTTAGAAAGCACCCATTCCACGTGAAAGATAAAACGAAAGTTGTCATGGATTATAAGATTGTTGTTTTAGCTGTATCTCAGATTTGTAATTATTATGATTGACCCGTTAAACGTAACGTTACATTTTCCAAATTATACGGGAAATTGAAAAGAGCGAAGCTAATTTCTTTAAAATTCGATAAAAAGATTGGTTGATACATCAATCATTGTCTATCTCGTGGTTAAGGTTTCTTTGTAGTTTATGTTTGTGATCTTTTAACTTCAGCTGCCTCTATTGTTGTATTCGGCTATTGTTATTGTTATATTAATAACAATCGCTGAATACAACAATCAAATCAGCCTATAAAGCCTAATATGACTTGGACTTCTCTTAATTTGAATAGTAGCGAAAGTTGTCTTATTACATGATCTCACAGCAACTTTTTTTTATAGAATATGTCAAATACTCGCTGAGTTTGGTCATAGGAATTTGTGCAGCTTTTTAATTTATCCGGGTTTTTTTTTGTTTAGAAACTCAGATTAAGGATGAATACTCTATGTCTGCTCTATCATATGGCTTAAATACTAATTCAAATTTCATTTATCCCGTAAATCATTTACATGTATTTATTTATGTGGAATCGTTATTTTTTTGGATCTGCTTAGAAACTCTGCCAGAAAACTAAGTAGGAATCATTTTTTAAAATAATATTTACTTAGATAAGATTAATTACATATTTTGATGTGTGTTGAAATTTCTTATTATTTAGTCAGTAAATAATCAGAAATTTTGTTATAAACGTGCTACACAATTTGGCTTTAATAATTCTTTTAAACTTATCGGTAGACAATTCATAAATATCATTGGGAAGTTTGTTATAGAAAGAATCTTATAAATTGCCCCATAAAATAATTCCTTACGGAAGATGTAGATGACATTTATTGGTTTTATTCTAGTCCAAATTTCATCTCCCTGAGCATCGTTTGTAACTTAACGAATTTGTATTATTTTCCAGTAGTTAGCAAAACTTTACGAAATCTTTTAATTGCCTGGCCCTAATAAACGTAAGCGCTTTCCAAATTTAAAAATGTGACTCTATCTGAAGCCACTCGTACAAATACCGTTAAATATAATTTGACAGTATAACCAAAAGAGATGATGTTAACACGAAGGGCAAGCAAAACGTTCACGGCAGACAAATCGGCGGGTCATTAAAACCATCGACGGCGAGTTTAACAAGAGCAAGTCAGAATGCACTGGCAGCCGATCGCGATAACGACCGATCCGACAACGGTACCGAGTGAACCGGATGCGAATACACTATCGGCTGGTGAAAGTAGATGTAACAAAAAATGCTCCCATTCCTTACCACGGTTGATATTTCATGAGGCGTTCACTTGATACGAAGTAGTGCCTGTTTCGATAGGGCGTGATTTGACCAGGTTTTTAGCACAGAGGAGCTGGTTTGGCCATTTTTTTAGGGTTCCGTACGCAAAGGGCAAAACGGGACCCTATTACTAAGACTTCGCTGTCTGTCTGTCCGTCTGTCACCAGGATGTATCTCATGAACCGTGATAGTTAGACCGTTGAAATTTTCACAGATGATGTATTTCTGTTGCCGCTATAACCAAAAAATACTAAAAAACAAAATAAAATAAATATTTCATAAAAACGAGCAAAAAATTCTTCACGCTTGTGGTATGGTATGAATGGTACGGAACCCATCGTGCGCGAGTCCTACTCGCACTTGGCCGGTTTTTTTTGTAACCCGTACGGTCAGCAACTCAAGCCAACGGCAGAAAATAATAATTACAATTTTAATAGTTAACAAATGAAAATCAAAATGTAATTTAGTCCGATTACTTACGATTTTGAATATTGATGAGAGGTTCACTTGATTCGAAGTAAAACCTGTTTCGATAGGGCGTGATCTGACGAGGTTTGTAGCGCAGAGGAGCTGGTTCGGCGTTTTATTTTTTAACCCGTACGGTCAGCAAATCAAAGCAACAGCAAAAAATAAGAACTACATTTTTGACAGTTAACAACTAAGTAAAAACATCTTCGATTACTGGTAAGAGTTTCACATAGTGCCCGTTCTAATAAAGCACTCGAATTTTACCAAGTTTCAGGTTCCACAGAGACCTGTCATTGTCCCTCAGACTAAGCGCAGTGATTAAGGTAAGTGCAATAAAAAGGTGCCTTTCTTTCCCTCAGTTTCAAAATATCTGTAATCGGCAATTCAACTTGTCTGGAGACATTAGGCGCAGAACCTATGGCTTTATATATCCACCGAGGCAAGGGGTTTTAACACCCACAATATCAGAATGTGTTTTTCTATTGCTTATCGAGGCAGACGAGGTATCGGTCCACCGGATGGAAAGTGGTGGAAGCAGCCTGGTAGGCAGCGGTTTGGTGTGCCCCAGCATTGCGGCAGTTCATGAGTACCGGACTCATGAACTTCCGCAATGCTGGGGCACACCAAACCGCTGCCTACCAGGCTCCTTCCGAGAGTTTTCGTTGACGCTTTTTGGGACTTAATCTTTAAATATCTACGGTTAAAGAACGTTGCAGCTAGAAACCATCGAGGTAGTTGATCTCGCAATATTTATACCAGTAGTGAAAGGTATTTCATAATTAGTTAAGCGGCACACATTTCTTCGTCACGTTCGCAGCCAAAGGGCTATTATAAGTATCCAGAAGGGTGGCTTAATACTTAAGTATTGGTAGTCGATAAATGTGTGTATAAATTAAATCACGTGTCTGAGAGGAAGCGAGTAAAAAATGTACCGTGAAAAAAATTCTAATATAACTATGATATTACTTCTGCCGCTGACCGTACTTCGATTACTTGTTAAGCTTATTGAATAATTGTAACTGTCTCAATAAAACTTAAGGAATAAATATTTATAGTCTATGGAAAAGCGCAGGTTCATGTAACAATTCTCGGTCAAAACGGTATTTAGCCCTTGTTAAGTCACTTCTGTCGGTGACCGTACTCTGGTTACAGGTTTGGCTTATTGAATCATTATAACTGTCACATAAACCGACAGAAAAAAAGATTTATAGTCTAGGGAATGGAGCAGGTTTTTGTATAAATTCTCGATCAACAAATAATAAATGAATATTTTGCTGGGTTAATATAGTACGAGACAAAACATTAGTAAATAAGTATAAAAAAATATTTTATAATATTTAAAATAGGAGTGTTAGTATTTCTAAAGGGCTATCAAGTGATGGTGCTCCAAGCCTCCATGGGTAACGGTAACTCCTCGGGTCAGGACCTAGTTGTATAGAAAAAAGCAGACGCCATTTTTATGTACTAGTAGAAATAGTTTAAGTTTATGAGCAACTGGACTATGGAAGAACAGTTCACCTGAAGGAATTATACTCCTGGTACGACGGGCTATGCTAAATAATTGCAATACGAAATACCTCAACCTATGCTGAAAGCTCCAAAATTGTTGACAAAAGTCGGCGTTCTGAGGATTTATTGCAAAACTCCCCTTATAAGAATAATATTTGGCATGGCACATATAACTTTAATTATACGTGTCATGCCAAATATGCGACGAGTATACTCTATGAATGATACCAATTGAGTTCTTTATATAACTACTAGCAGCCTGCCCCGGCTTCGCACGAGTATTAAACAAACATTTCTAAAGTTATAATATTTTACACACACACACTGTCTCATACATACTTTCTTGTTTTTGTGTGGGGTCATTAAAAAAGAGTAAAATGAAGAAAATTCGAATATGAAATTATATTTCTTTTATATTTTTTTTAGATAATTATATGTTAGTTAGTTAGTTGGGCGATAGGTTTCCGCACTTAGCCTCCCAATTGGGCCATTGTGCGTGATACTTGTTTGGCTACTCGAACCATTTTAGTTCCATCCAGAAGTCCAGGAGACCACGAAAGCCTGGCTTGAGGGCCTCCTGCAGTGTCTTCGGATCATTCAGGAACTTTGCCCGTTGGTAAGCGACGCTCTTGCAGTGTAGCAGTACGTGTGCTGGTGTTTCTTCATTTTCAATGCACCCTCTGCACAGGGGGCTGTCCGTGACGCCAATCTTGAAGAGGTGTTTGTTTAGTGTGCAGTATCCGGTAATTGTGCCTATCACCATGCGTAGATCCTTCCTGTTCAGATGTTATAGATTACGCGACAGGCGTTTGTTCAGAGATGGTAGAAACTCTTTTGTCTGTCTGCATGATTCCAGATCTATCCACTCTTTTTCATGTTCTTGTGTGGTTTTCTCACACAGCCATGTTTTCAGTTGGTTATAGGGTATGGGTACAATGGGTTCAGGTCCCATTGTTGTCGTTTCCGATCCCTTTCTTGCCAGCTGGTCCGCAGTGTCATTTCCTAGAGATCCACTGTGCCCTCTTATCCACTGTATTGTGACCTTGTTGGTTGTTGAGATCTTTTCAAGCGTACCGTGACACTCCAGAATGAGTCCACTGTTGAATTGGTTGCTCTTTAAGGCTTGAAGCACAGAGGCACTGTCTGAGATTATACGTATGGATTTACCATGCACATCTCGAGACTTGACTGCTGTTGCTGCTAGTGTTATTCCCACGCATTCCGCTTAAAATAGAATTTAGACTACTAAGTGTTGTTGATATGTTGATGTTGAGGTCGTTGGAGAAGACGCAATAATAATTATATGTTCTGCAATGACTTAGTACATTATTTTGTTCTATATTCAATAGTTTTCGCAGCGCACGTGATGTAAGAAAGCTTTATGTTTTTTTTTCACACCTTGGGTTACGTTATAGGTGTTTTAGTACGGATCCCTAACTTTTTTGAAAATTTAATGTAGCCTATGTTCATCGGAGATAGTGTAGCTTCCCAAAAGTGAAAGAATTTTTTTAATCAGTCAAGTAGTTTCTGAGCCTATTCGATGCAAACAAACAAAAAACAACAAAATCTTTCCTCTTTATAATATTAGTGTAGACTATAAAGTATTGTGTTGCCGATGGGATAAATAAGGGACTGGGCATTGATTGACATAAATAAATAAACAAGCATAGGGCGCCACTAGAAATTAGGTCGAGATTTGAAAGTCGGTGTAAGCGAGAGGCACTGAATATGAAAGGGCGTTTAGCATTGTTTTCTAAATTGGAACACTTGACAACTAGCAACGAACATAAATTATTTTTAATAGATCACGATTCAAAAGTGAATCGTGAATGAATTAAGGTGGAACGTTACGACTTTGACTATTTAAGGTGACGCATTGAGAAACAAAAAAGAACGGTCTGAAGGGAATGAGCACTAGACTACTACTAGTGACTATTTTTTTTTATTGTTACGTTTAAAGACATTTATTTTCTCTAAAAGAATTTACAATAATTCACTTACAGAGAAATCCAATGTTAGGTACAATATGTTTATATTACAAACATCTTCCAACCGGTCAAGACCATACGGCCATGTGAGCATCATAAGTTTGATAATTGTGTAGCAATTTTTTAAATTTTTTTTTGCACATTTTATTTTAATATACATATATTTGTTGTATACACATGCAATATTTTATATATATTAATATACTAGTTCTTAGTACAGTATCTAGAATATATTTATTTATCATATTATTTATTATATTCAGTAATTGTATTGTATATCATTATTACGAGCATTTATGTATATCAGTATTTTTTGCAGAATTTTATTGGGTACCTATTATTTATATATTATTCTATATCCGATAAAATAAATAAATAAAATAAAAAAGGTTTTTATTCACGTAGACTTTAAAAAAGCGCTTGTAAATAGTCAGAACATATTCGTAGTAATATATAAATATTTCTAGATACATATAGATATTTAGGTACACGGATTGTAGGAAATAATTTACAATAAGATTTATTTTATAACAGTAACGGTATTTAACTAACTTAAATTAAGTTATTGTCAAGGATCATGTGTAGGTTTAATTATAAAAAAAAAAAATTAGCTATATTTTTACTACATATTGTCGAATGGTTCTGTCTATAAATATTTTAATATGTGGTAGTTCAGCAATCTTTTAAAAGTGGCCATAATTTTGCACCTTTGATATCGTTGGGGAGCTTATTGTACCTAAAGCTGTGCTCCTTCATATGATATATTCTTTTTCCCATAGTTGGTTCTAGGAGTTATTAAGTGATCTATCTTTTTTGTACATGTCATTTGTGCGTGTCTTTCGTTAAGATTGTTAAATAATATCAACATTACATACACTGAGATATTAATGACAGTAAGTTATTTAAATATACAATCCTAGAGTTGTAACAATTATATATATCCACAGCATTTAAATAGTAAGTTCTAGAAAAAGTTTATGGAAAATGTAGAATGTAAAAAATAAACTGACTGTAATAGACATCAGTGGATACATAATTGTTTAAAATTTTGTTGTACGCAAATCAATTTAAAATTATAAAGACGTACACAATTTTTTTAAAATCATGTATACATACGTACTTAATTATATTACTAACTTAAATTGCTCTTGTTGTATAGTAACTTGTAAAATAAAAATCTGTTTGAAAAACCGTAATTTGGAAAAACGGCGTTTTATGAGAACTCGTTCAGGCACAGCTCTTTTTATAGTTGTAGTAAGTGGATTTCGGTAAGTTTAAGCTATGAGGAAGGTGCGCATGAGCACAAAACGCTATGTTTACGACCGCCGTCATTACGTGCTCCAAATTCTAGTGCATTTCGGTTACCTATAAAGTTTTACATCCTGTTGAACAAACGAACTTATTCACAGACTATAACAGATGGTTAGTACTGTGTGAGCGTAAATTATTCATAGCTTCCTAAACGGCATACTACGAACTGGAATGGAAAAGGCTCATGCATATTTTCCGTGTTCCTCGTTCATTTGTTAAGTACTAGTTTTACCCGCGGTTTCGCTTGCGTTATCCCTCGCGAGCAGAACATTGTTCATTATTATTTGATGTACTTATCTTAAAAGACAGGTGTCAAATTTTTTGGGTTTTCACGAGACAGGCTAGCCCTTGTGTGAAAGCCATAAGAAACAGACACAGCCACAAGAAATAACTAGATGTAGGGATTTATGTAACTTTTATAAGTATAATATTAAGTATGTTTTTACAAAATAAAAGTAGTATATCAGTTATCTGATTTCCATACTACAAGCTCTGCTTAGTTTAGGATCAGATAGCCGTGTGTAAATAATGTCCACGGATATTATATTTATTTTAAAGCTAATCCTTTTTTTTGTACCCCTGACAACGTAAAGTAGTTAAGACATGAAAGCGTGACAAAGAAACCAACTTAAATACGATGGTTTTAATTACTTTTGGGCTAATATTAAAGAGAATTTAAATACGATTAAACCAAACACGATTCAACACTTCGGGGCCTACCCAAACTGTTTAATATCTATAATTTGAACGATGCTTATTGAGGCTTTTCATACTCCTATGTCGGCAAAGAAGCAAATAATGCACTTTACACGGTACCTTATCTTAGCTGTGCGCCGCGGTTTCACCCGCGTTAAACTTTATAAATTATAGCTGTTATTCGGATCTATAATTAAAGTTTCATCAAAATCCGTTCAGTAGTTTTTGCGTGACAGAGTAATTAACATACATACGTCTATACATCCATACTCACAAACTTTCGCATTTATAATATTAGAAGGTAGTATCTATTATAGGTTTTCGTGTTTTAGTATAGTTTCATTATCATCACAATACTGTAGCAAAACATTAAAAATAATAATGTAAAAATTTTCTTTTATCGCTCGCAGTAGGGAAATGATTTGTTTTACTTATGTTAAACCTGACATTAATTTTAATGTCGTGTCCAATTTACCATTAATTTATTCTCTCCAATCTATGTCCCCAATACATCGTGGTACAGTTGACGCCACGTCGCCGTCGCGTCGCCGGGTCGGGGGCTACATTTTGACCTTACTTCTACCAGTCTTTATTTTTATTACACAAACAGGAAAGTCGTTTTAGTAGTAGCATATATTTGTATATATTTTTTTTTAAATTATTTATTTATATCATACTTAAATCTACAATTATAACTTAAGCCTATTTGCGATAGAAAAGTTATATACCTATACAGAGTTTGGGTAAGTTGACCTAGATCCTTAATGGATTTATAGATTTCATAATTTCTGACTACAACAAATACAAATTTCTTACAACATAAATAGTGGAAGCTACTTAAGGAGCTTATTTTTCCCTTCAAACTAAACAATGTTGAGTTAATGAGTACCAAAATTACACAAAAAATACGTTTAACTTCCGTGTACAAACATGTAGATCAGCTGATGCATTTTGAATCTGATGATAGCCACATTTCTTTATCCACCTTTCACAAATTGATTTTCTTTAATTTATTCAGGGTCATTCATGAGTAGATCGTGTTTCATAAATTGCCACCTCAATTTTTGTTACACCTTGTATATTCTACTTCCTACTAATATTATAAATGCGAAAGTTTGAGTGTCTATACATACTCACCAACTACATAGATCATCCATATATCCATACATCTATATGTGTTGTTAGTCTTTTAAGCAAAAATTACCTTACGGATTTTGATGAAACTTGGTAGTAATATAGGTTATATATCCGAATATCAAATAGGCTATAATTTATAAAGTTTGGCGCTTATAAAACCCTCTTCATTGCTTTTTGGGTGACCCTAAGCACGTCTTATAAGGCCCATAGATAGCGACCACGTCTCTGGTCCGTAAGGCATCACTTATTTCAGTACATATCTGCTATTTAATAATTGATGACACTTCAGAGCGTATCTTAACTTCATACAGTCTTCAAGATTTCTCATAAGTTCAAGCGAAAAAAATCAAATTTAATTACGCTTGGAAGAACAATGCAATAAAAGAAATGTGCTTGAGGCTGCGGCTAATTGATTAATGTGTTTAATTTGAGGCTAGCGTTTAACTATCATACATTTTGTTTCATTCCGACATGTTATTTGTATGTAACGTTAGAGAAAGATAGGTGTAGTGTATAGCAATTGTTTTATTAGAACCTCTCACGGCGCGTTCACAATGAATGAGATGATAAATCGTTTTGATAAGGTTACGGCTTTCGTATAACTGTATTCTTATATTTTGGAAGTTCTGAACTTGACTTAATATAACAGATAGGTAGCTTTTTGTTGTGAAATTAATGTCAACAAATGCGACATCAGTTTCTTATGAAAATAGTGAAAAACCGGCCAAGTGCGAGTCGGACTCGCTCACGAAGGTTTCCGTACCATTATCTATAAAAACAAGCAATAAAAATCACGTTTGTTGTATGGGGAGCCCCCTTAAATATTTATTTTACCAGGTTTTTTTGTATTTGTTGTTATAGCGGCAATAGAAATACATCATCTGTGAAAATTTAAACTGTCTAACTATTACGGTTCATGAGATACAGCCTGGTGACAGACGGACAGACAGATAGACAGACAGCGAAGATCAATAGGGTCCCGTTTCACCCTTTGGGTAAGGAACCCTAGAAAAACAAGGCGTAAAGCTACCGTTCCTTCAATTTGTCTTAAGAATCTGACATCACCGATTTCTAGCTCATAAACTTAGTCAGTAATCAGAACTAAAATTTGGATATAACTACTACTACTACTTATCGTATAGGAGTGGTTACTCTAGTGTCAGTGTTGTTCAAGCCGCCTATTAGGCCTCTGACATAGCTAAACGACTGTTGCCTACTGGCTACAACCGGGACCGACAGGTTAACGTGCCCTCCGAACAACGGAGCCTCACATAAATTAAACCACTTTGGCGGTCTCCCATCTATTTACGGACTGATGCCGGTTTTACTAACTAAACATATTGACCAGTTATTTTAACAATATGCAACTACAACTTACATACTGCAAATGAGGTAATTAAAATAAATAAAATATAATGTTTTCTTCCATAAATGGCTACGAAGTCATATGGCTGGATGTAGATGAAGTATATGACTCAAGATGAATAAATCAGCATTAAGCACTGCCATAATGTTTCAAATTTGACTGCACGTGTGGCACAACGGCTGAGATAGTCGCCTCACCGCTTCGAGTCTCGGGTTCGAGTCCCGCGCCGGACAACTATTTGTGTGACCCATAAATAGTTTCTATCTATTCTAGTTGTTCTGAGTTTGGATGTAATATGTGTCCGTATTTTATGTTTGTAAAGTACCCCGCGACACAGGGATTAATTCCCTAATGCGGGCGTTGATATAAAAAAATTAAGGATTACCATAAATATTGCATTTTAATTTATTTTTGGCTTATTGTCTCTGCGTGTCTCTTACCGTGGTTTTCTCTTTTCTATTTAAACTGTATCAAAATGCACGTTTAGGCTTCCGTATAGCCTACATGCGATGCACTTTCTACATATAACATTGCTATAAAAAAACAGCATGAAATCTTTTTTCGCATCCGTATTAATTTCAGATGATAATCTCTTGTTCATTACTATTCACAATTGTTAATCAACGTAGTATTTAGACCAGTGTAAATGCTAACTTGCATTGTGTTGACTAGTGATCTATATTGAATAGTGACGCAACTAACAAACTTGAGCATTGACTAAACGGGTTTTTTGGACGGGTTGCATCACACATTATGAACACTGCAGGCATATATGTAATATAAATATCTAGTATTGGTACGTGGGACATGGCGCAAAAGGTGGTTACCGGAGCAGCATACCTAGGGCTTTCCCCATTAGGCGCCAAGAGAAGTCAACGGCAGGTAGGTTTAGTCGGTGCCAGTTGTCAGTGGTAAAAATCGTAATAAGTAGGTAGAAAGCTTTCTAGATGGGTTTCTAGAGACGAAACAGGTGTGTGTGTATATGAATAAAAACGATAAATTAATTTACGCATTCTTTGCGTAGTAGGCATTTAAATTATTATGTACGTATTTGTTTTATTTAGGCTTACAATTGCAATACAATAGTTTATAACATAGATACACCTACTTGACTTATTGATAGCAAAATGTATACCTAAATTTAGGTAATTAGATAATTGGAGATGTACAGACGCCAGCACATCCAGCTACCCCAATCTGTCATATTTCTTTTATAAATTATCACCTTTATCACAAAAGCATAAGGTTCACTTTTAATTGAGGAAATTTGAAAGATCGGGGTAGCTTGATGTCCTGGCGTCTGTACAAGCTCCGCTTACTTTGGGATCAGATGACCATCTGTGAATAATGTCCCAGATATTTTTATTATTATTAATGATGTTATCCCATTTTGATGTTTGACGGTTGACCTTAGAAGTTTAGTACATCATCTAAGGTCAATCCGACCTGGCATTTGTAGCACTGCTTATCCTTTACAAATTCTTAGATTAGAATTCTTTAGACCTCTCAATTATCTCCGTGAGATTGGCAAATTGTCGAGAGAACGGTTTAGTCACGAGTATTTCTCAATATGCCCATCCACACGATGTGATTGTGTGGTGTGTAATTATATTTTTATTTATTCTACTTAACCTTTTAGACAATGCGCCGTTGCAATGTCTCGTGAGAATGGATGTGCTAAAGACTAAATGATACCACTCTACGTACTTTAATCTGTAAATAATTTAAATGGATTACCTACTAATTAATACTTCTATTCGCTGTATTACGCATCTTGTACAAGTTGTAACATAAATATTGGGGAAACCTCTGCTTAGTTTGGGGTTAGATGGCCGTGTGTGAATATTTATCTTGGTCTGGGTGTTTCATCAGTGTAATATGTATATTTTAATAAAAATATAAATTATATACGTATTTCTCCATTGTCACCTTACTATCCATAGTACAGACGCCAGCACATCAAGCTACCCCAATCTGTCAAATTTCTTTTATAGACTTTCAACTTTGACAATTATTGGAAATGAAAAAATTTAAAAATTGCCGGATTGGGGTAGTTTGATTGGCTGGCGTCTATAAGCAATACAAGCTTTGCTTATTTTAGGCTAGATGGCGCTGTAATATGTCCCAGATATTTACTTATTTTAAAATGAATGCAACCATTTATGGAGCATAATAATAATATATAATAAATAAATCAGCAGTTTGCTAAACGTCAACAAAAAATAGCATGACTAACAAATATTGCGAATTATGCAGTTTTTTTGCTTCCCATACAAACAATATGCCTATTAGCTGACACACTTTAGATGAAGAGTCGGCATTTTACTATATGTGTATTTCGCAAACTTTTGTTCTTTGAATATACCTTAACTTAAGAGGTAGAGTATTATTCATGTACAGATTTTGCAACATAAACTATAAATGTATTTCCAAACCAAATATTAAGCTTTATTTCAAACTCTGTATGTTTTTTGGATAAATAAAGATTATTATTATTAAATTAAAAATATATTATTAAAAAAAAAATTAAGTTAATTATGTTCATCAAAATATTAAACTTAAACTCGTACGTCCTATAACTTCTTTTCTCTTCTTTATAATATGGCAGATAATAAAAAATAAAATAAGGTTTTTATTCCCATAGACTTCAAAAAGCCTTGTTAATAGTCAGACCATTTTGGTAGTAATATAGTTAACAAAACGTAATTATTTCTAGGTACAGACGCCAACACATCCTGCTACCCCAATCTGTCAAATTTCTTTTATAGATTTTCAACTTTACCACATCAGGGTAAGGTTCACTTTCAATTGAGGAAATTTGACACATTGGGGTAGCTTAATGTGCTGGCGTCTGTACATATAGATATTTAAGTACACGGATTGTATGAAAACATTAAGATATATAGCTAGCTTATATTAAGTTATTGTCAAGTTACCGTGGTGTTATTCAAGCCGACTTGTAGGCCTCATACCATCAAGCGATCTCTGTACTTGCTTACTGAAATTATTGTACAACTAAAATATGTATAGGTACCTATTTAGAGCCTCCAGGTTTGATTCCATTATCACATTATCATATGTATGACTGTCTCGTTGGTTTAGTGGAAACGGGTTTAAATCACGCATCACGACAAAGAGTGAATTTAGGATTTTTCTGTAAATAAAATTTCTCAGTACGAGCCTTAAGCCTTCTTTCTTTTCTTTTTTTTTCTTTTTAATAAGACAACGCCCGCACTAGGAATCTAATCCCTGTGTCGCGGGCCGCGGGGTCTTTACAAACATATAATAGACGGACTCAAATTTATCACTCCGTGTGTGATAAATTTATGTCCGTCTTTAGCAGTATCAAACCCCATGCCTCGGAGAGTAAAGGCGTTGGTCTTGTACCTGACCTCTTTCTAGTCATGTCGCTAGTCGTCACATCGGTTCATGAGAGTGATGGAATAAAAAGTGCCCCTGTGTCGGCGGCCATACTAA
Source organism: Pseudoips prasinana (assembly GCA_951640165.1). Classification (NCBI taxonomy): domain Eukaryota; kingdom Metazoa; phylum Arthropoda; class Insecta; order Lepidoptera; family Nolidae; genus Pseudoips; species Pseudoips prasinana. Next base: position 18,333,392 of record OX621239.1, read on the forward strand.
TGCTCTATAATATGTCCTGGGCATATGACTAGCCTCCATATGGCCAAAATTCGTCCAGGAGGACATCATTTTAATAAGTCAATAACATCAGGTGTGAAAGACCTCACATTCCAAGCCGAATTATAATGTTTATCACGAACGCTATTCTGGTTTTCCCACCTGGAGACCACTACGCTATAATGCCTATTTCTGTTCGGGGTTCAATACCCTTTTTAAGATCAGGTTTATGCAATAGACACATAACGTTTGCAAGTACGGAAAAAACCTTAGTGTTATGTTGAAGCTCAACTTTAAGCACAATTGCCAAAAGATATTGTAGCCCTCAGAGCATTTGGCTTTATTTAAATTGCTAAAAATATATCCTACTAATATTATAAACGCGAAAGTTTGTAAGTATGGATGGATGGATGGATGTTTTTTACTTTTTCACGTAAAAACTACAGAAAGGATTTTAAGGAAACTTTACAATAATATAGCTTATACATCAGAATAACATATATGCTCCAATTAAGATATTGTGTGAATCTTCCAAAATATAAGTGTCAAGTAAGTAGGAAAAAGTCTACCGGCGTATTTTCATATATAGGTATTTAATAGTTACCGGTAAAAAGACAGCATATTATTGCCATTTATGCTTCTAGTATATTTACTTTTAAGATTTAAAGAAATATAATCAAATTGCTGGAATGTTTTAGCTGATTTTGTACTGACGCCAGCACATCAAGCTACCCCAATCTATAAAATTTGCCCAATTGAAAGTGTACCTTATGCTTTTGTGATAAAGTTGAATATTTACAAAATAAATTTGACAGAATGGGGTAGCTGGATGTCCTGGCGTCGGTACTAGACAAATTTCAAATCGCCTCTAAAGTAATGATTATGCAGAAGTAACTTTATTCTTCGGATAGGTCGATCTGGTCTTCTGATATGAGTGAATATTGTTTAGTCTAAAGATTTAAACAATAAACCATAACGACTATGTACAGTCAGCTGAATATTTATGCGTACTGTATTTTTTAACGAGACTGTACGTGTGGTGCAATGGAGAGTCACCTCGCAGCCTCGCGTCCTGGTTTCGATTCCCGCACAGGACAACTGTTTGTGTCACCATTAAGTAGTTGTTCCAATCTAGGTGTACCGTGTGTTCGTCAATTATATATTTGTGAAGTAGTAGCTTGTATAAGCATAATTAGTAGCTACACAGGGACTCATTTCCCTAGTACGGGTAAGCTTAAGATGTTAAATCAGTTGGTTCTTACGGTGGCCGCACATAGAGGTGCCGATAAAAAGTAAGTGGCTTGCTTCCGTCATTGTTAACTTAACACAAACACACGCACACACACACACGCACACACACACACGCACACACACACACGCACACACACACACGCACACACACACACACACACACACACACACACACACACACACACACACATATATATACATACAACACGCTTAGAGATGTTGATATTTGTACTTAGTTATTGTATTTCTTTTTGATACTATTATTATTTTTGTTTTAAAGGAGCTACGTAGCCCCAACACAAGTATTTTATAACTTACTGGGGCAGCCTCATAATATTGTAAACCGAATAATGGAATTCAATAAATAATTCTTATTAATCAAATACATTAATTGCATGTAGATATTCATATTAGAATTATATGTTAACCACAATAGCTGCATTTCATTTCTAGGTGAGATGGACTATACTAACTCATTGTCATGCTTCTAGCGACAGACCGAGACTGTAATAAAATCAGTCCAGTAATTTAGGCTTGCAGCACATTGACGCAAACTTCAAATTAAAACCTTTTCGGCTCTATCGCTGTAGGCTGCGCAGTCGGAAGCTCATCAGGCAGTCGGAAGGCGTGTGGGGTCGCCGACCGAGTTCGGTTCCATGGCCGTTCATTCGCCTTCGCTATTTGTGAGCCGACTGCGGCCAAGGTGAGGGACGTGTTAAGGTGCCGATTGATCGCAACACTGCCATAATTTATACGAAATTCTAAACATTTTAACACACGTATTATAAATATGAAAATACTATAAATATAGGTGTTGCGTTTCGAGAATTTAGTATTAGAAGCTTTCATCATCATCATCATCATATCAGCCGAAAGACGTCCACTGCTGGACAAAGGCCTCCCCCAAGGATCTCCACAATAGCCGGTCCTGCGCTGCCCGCATCCAGCGGCTTCCCGCGACCCGCACAAGATCGTCGGTCCACCGTGTAGGAGGCCTGCCCACGCTGCGTCTTCCGGTTCGTGGTCGCCACTCGAGAACCTTTCTGCCCCATCGGCCGTCAGAAGCTTTAGTATAACAAAAAAACAAAAGAAGACGCGAAATCTAGCCCATAATTTCTTTCTGGTTTTCTTCTCCGGTCGACTTTGGTTACTAGAGAAAACTGCATGTGAGCTATTGATCTTCGCCAAGTTTAGTTCACAACTTATAAATAATAGTACCTACTCTCATTTTATATCTCTAAGATCCTTAGTCCAAGAAAAAAAGATATTTCAATTTTTCATTTTCAAATTTGAAATAGTCAAATTTCTTTTTTTATCTGCAAGCTTCTTTGAGTTTTTTTCATGATAAGTTCAGCTGTCGAAAAGCTTAGCTAAATCACACTTATATTATAAAGGCGAAAGTTTGTGAGTGTGTGAGTCTGTATGTATGTCTTTTAACAACTAATGTTTGTACGTTCAAAGCAAATAAAGATATTCTATTCTTCACTTCTAAACGGCTAGAGCGATTTTAATAATAAAATAATAAATAGGATATAATTTATAAATTTTAACGCGGATATAACAGATAGATATGAGCATTTCGCTCTTTATTGGCGTACATAGAAAAATAAAATATAATATGTTATAGTGAAAGATAACGTCTGGATGAAGGAAATGAATGGGTACTTTATAAATATTGGATTCTTTAAAATAACTATATTATTATATAGGTGATACATATATTTGCCCTGTGCAGGATAGAGTTAAGCAACTAATTTGAGTTAGGTTTAGTGAAAAATTCAGCCACCCTAAAGCTATAGCTCCTTTTGTAGTTGCATTAATCCTCTGTGGATAAATTTAAAATCAGAAGTGGAAGAGTGGTAAAACTGGTTTAAATGGAACTTGCTTCTGTTTATTAGATACGAGGCAAATTTCGATTGTTGCTCAATGTATGTAGGTGGACTATCTGTCATATATGCGGAGTACAGCTGTCTATGTGATGCTTGATAGCGGTGAAAGTCCTTTAGAAGCGTAGAAATAACGCGTAGGCGTGTGATTCAGATTTGACACACCTATTAAATGAGATATAACATACGTACAAGCTTCGATAAAATTCCGTTTCCGATTTTCGTTAGCCATGTCAAAGTGCAGTTACTAAGCGGCTTAAACTACTTTAACACCCGGTAACAGACAAGACACAAGCCATTTTAAAAAAATCGTTTCAAAAGAGTTTTTCATTTCAATTAAATACATTATTTGTTACTGCACAATAATTAAAATCGTATTAAATAATAAGAAAAAAATAACACATAAATTAAAATTTATGAGAAAATATTTAAATGGTACGCTAACAGTTCATTGACGAGTGGTCGCATGCGGTCTAGTGGAAAACCACCTTTATAATATTAGTACCGTCAATAAATAGTAGTCGTTGACTTGGTTAATGCGAACCACATTTTAGCAACTCACTGCTCTAATAGTAATAGTTTTTTTATTATTTATAACAGTAATTCAGTCTTGGCAGCATTTTTACGCTTACCTGTCTGTTCAGCGTCGCAACATAATTATTAGACAGAATTAAGTCAAGTCTTATTAGCAGACTTAAGTATTGCATGCGAATACCGTAAGACCGTTAATTGTGGAGATCTTTGGGGGATGCCTTTGTCCAGCAGTGGATGTCTTCCGGCTGATATGATGATGATGAAGTATCTCTATTAGACGGACTGCGATACATTTTATATAAAGAAAAAGAAATATCCTGGGACGTTATTTTCACACGGACATCTGATCACAAACTAAGCAGAGTACTTGTACTGTACTATGGAAACCAGATATACATATACTACTTTTTTTTGTTAATTCATACTTATATAGATAATAACACCCAGGCTCAGAACAAACTGACATGTTCATAAACACAAATATCTGGTTCTGGGTGTAATCTGGGGTGGCATTCGATCCCACGACCTGCGGCGTAAAAAACAAGCATTAGCCACGCCATTTTTTCCTGTCGGTTGTGTCGAAGTAACGTTAAGGTCGCGTTAAAGTTTTTTTAAGTATATTTATGAGAATAAAAACTGAAAAAGACTCTTTTCTCTTCTACGTATTATTTAATAACATGCTTATTTTTCAGGGTGCCCTCACAAAATCCATCCCATTATCCAAAACTAACTGTTTTTGCAAGACCGAAAGCTGAGATTTATTTGTTTAAGAGAGAGCTTGAAAGAGCTCAGCTTTCAGCAATGAGAGTGAGTTCCGTGGTAATACCATTACTACGCTAATTTAGTGTTACTGTGAGCGAGAAAGGTAGACTGTATCAGGGAGTCGGAAGGGTTAGCAACAATAGCATTTGCCGACATGATGGCATGGCAAAGCATTATATTATAGCTGTGCCCCGCTGTTTAACCCGCGTGAAATTTTATATATTATCACAGCTCCTCCCCCCCCCGTAGGTGATGGCGTGATAATATGTAGCCTATATGTTGACCCGACCTCTTAGTAATATTCATGCAAAATTTAAAGTAAATCCATGTAGTACTTTTTGAGTTTAACCCGGACATACACACAGACAAATTTCTAAAAACTATATTTTTGGCTTCAATATAGATTGTAGATCACGCCCCAAGTATCCTTTAAAAAAAAAATTCAATGTACAGTTTTGACTTTCCTACGCTTTTATTATATGTAACTAGCTGTGCCCCGCCGTGTTACCCGCGTTAAATTTTCTTTGCCATAAACCTCACGGAGCCCGAGTCCTTTCCAACGAATGCAAAACCGTGGAAATCGGTTCGTGCGTTCTGGAGTTATAGCGTCATGAAGGAAAACCCGACTTATTTTTATATAGTAAAGAATAGAAGATAAAAAAGAATGAAAATCATTAAGACTGTTTTAACTCACATAAAAATGTAAACATCCATTACATGTGCGTTAAACACCTACCACTCCGTGTTATGTAAATCGCAACTCATAAAATTTCCAAACGAACATAGACCTTACTAATTTGCAAATAGATGCCTTTATATAAAGTATTTTTTGCGTGCTATTAGCTGGATACTATGGAGGTTATTGACCGCCGAAAGTTCGTTGCTTATATTTATGTACAGACGCCAGCACATCCAGCTACCCCAATCTGTCAAATTTCTTGTATAGATTTTCAACTTTATCACTTAAGCATAAGGTTCACTTTCAATTGGGGAAATTTGAGAGATTGGTGTAGCTTGATATGGTGATGTCTGTACCAAATAGGTAGGTAGGCAGGTACCAACCTAGGAGGTAAACAAAATGATTGGAGTCCGTGGGAGGCCTCTTTATTACATAGCAAATAATAGGACAGTCATATATGAATTTTCCGAGAATATTTTCGAAGTGTGAGTTTTCATAATACATGCACTGCACGGAAGGGTAATAAATGTGACGAATATAAAATATTAAAAAAAATTGTAATTTTTTGCTTTACCAAAAATGACCATTTACTCCTCATTGATCATCATCAGCCTGATGTCGTCTATTGCTGGACATCTGCACTCCAAGAGTGCCATGTTGCTATTTGGAGGGGTTTGACGTGGTCACCGCGGTCGGCATGCTAGTTGGCGTCCGCAGTTAGGCTAACTCCTCATTGACGTATGATTCAAAACCAATCATGATTGAAATTTCGAAATATCCGTAGGTACATCGAAGAGAAGGGAACCGCAATCTAGTTGACTGGTATAGAGATCGTCGCATAAGAAAAAAGCGTTATGACCAGTTTCTCTATTTTTATTGTACCTATAAGTACGAGATGCGTGTATGCGTATAAGTGTCGATATTCGAGCAAACGAGCATTCAGCGCTGCTAGTTATAAGAATTTAAATAGAGCTCTTTTAATCTAATAGTTCTGTTTCTCTCCAACTCATTCGCTCTATTATATACCAACACTTTCTAACGTATATCTTATAAAAAGGATAGGGGCATTTAAAGATCGGGAAATAGAACCTGTTGACCAGTTATGCGCTTCAGACTATCTAGTTATGTCCTTTTCATGCAACCTAGTTATGCGCTCCAGACTATCTAGTTCTGACCTTTTCATGCAACCTAACTGAGATATTGTGGCACTTAAATTAGTAAGCCGTATAAAATACTGAATCACCAGCATTGTTTGTAATCCTAAATAACTAAGTCCTTATGCATATACCTCAAAAATTCTGACCGATATTTTCATTATTTGCAGGAGATGCAAGATGTTCTAGACGATGATGACACGGAGATGACAGACTGGCTGATCGAGAGGGACTCCAAGTCAGGAGTGGTGCTGCACGACAGGCTGATGACCGATGCCGCGCTGGGGGCCGCCCCCATCAAGACCGAACACTCCTACAGCCTACACTCAGATGTCGAGTCCGCGCCCCCTTCGCCACACCACACCAAAGTCGATGGTAAGTGGAAAAAAACACTTGTCAAATCATGAGTGACGTCAGGTTTTCTCTGAAGCCGAATCGGAAGCTCATTTATAAGCTCTAGTCATAATAATAATAGCCACACCACACCAAAGTTGATGGTAAGTGGAAAAACACGTGTAAAGTAATGAGTGACGTCAGGTTTGCTCTGAAGCCGAATCGGAAGCTCATTTATAAGCTCTAGTCATAATAATAATAGCCACACCACACCAAAGTCGATGGTAAGTGGAAAAACACGTGTAAAATAATGAGTGACGTCAGGTTTGCTCTGAAGCCGAATCGGAAGCTCATTTATGAGCTCTAGCCATAATAATAACGTCCTCCCGATCGAATTTCGGCCACGGCGGCCGAATCTTGCGGCGGTCTCAATGGAGACTAGCCAATTGCGCAGGACATATATTTATAGTGCACAAGTGTGTGCGCAAACATAGGGGCACTTTCATTTCCATCACTCTCATGATCCGATGGGACGACTAGCGACACGACCGGAAAGAGGTCACGTACAGGACCTACGGCTTTACGTGCTGTCCGAGGTACGGGGGTGTAATATCGCCAACTTCCAGACTTCGGGCTGATACTGAGAAATTTATTTTTACGGAAAAATCCCAAAATCACTTTTTGGCCCGACCCAGGAATTAAACCCAGGACCTCATTATCTGCGGTTGAAGACGCTGCCGCTAGACCAACGAGCTCTAGCCATAACTTTCTACCGAAGGCATAGGTGGATAGACATACTTTTTACTTTTAGATAGATGTACTTTTCAATTAGGTAGACCTTTTAACCTACCAGTTCCAGTACGTCTTGTGTTCAAGGATGTCAGGACCTCATTATCTTCGGCTTAACACGCTCAAAGAGGCGGTCAATATCACTTAATATAACTATTAATCGAACATCAATATCAGCATAAATCACCATACATAGGACGATTCCACTGACGCATACTTTATTACAATCTAAGTTCAATTTATAAATAAAGAGCTCATAATTTTTGAAATTAATGGCTGTAGAAAACAGCCGCACAAAAAACGCGAAAAAATTACAATAACCTGTTCAGTAACTCGTTCCACGGGTGCATAATTTGTATACATATTTACAAGAACTTACGTAATTCTGGTATTGCTTTTAACTTGCTTTAACCTTAGGAAGAGAGGGGAACACTGAAAGACAGAGAAGGTGAGCGTTGATGTATCACAGGAGGCCCCCGTAGGCGACTGGAAAATTGCCCCGCATGACGTAGCGTAGGGCGTGAGTGTGTGTTCTAACGTTGCTTGTAAGTATCTCCGTTTGTATAGAAAACACGCACAGCCCAACACACAGAACACGCATCTGCATGAAGTTTCAGTGTGTTGGACTGTTCGTGTTTTCTATACCAACGGAGATACTTACAAGCAACGTTAGAACACGCACTCACGCCCTGCACTGCATCATGCGGGGCAGTTTTCCAGTCGCCTAAGGGTGCCTCCTGTGATGCATCAACACGCACTCACGCACTACGCTGCATCATGCGGGACAGTGCAGTGGGCCGATCGCCTTAAACTTCCCTCTGAGTCGCAAGTCTCAGACTCTGTCGAGTGTTCCCTCCTCTACCGCGCGATGGACCCGGTCTCCGCACGGTGATGGAATGCTAAGAATTCGGTCTTCTTGTGGTAGCGTAGTGTAATATCATCATCATATCAGCCGAAAGACGTCAACTGCTGGACAAAGGCCTCCCCAAAGATCTCCACAATCCAGTGGCTCTCGCTATACTTATATCTTTTATAGATTTGGTTACAAACTATTTGAATGCGCAACACACAGTATTAAAGGCTTCACCTTTTTCAATAAAACAATGTGGGTAATGTTATTTGTTTGTTGACCTCGCGTACAACCTGCGACCTTGGCCAACGAAAGCCGTTTACTATTGTTATTCTAAAATATACTTTTATGTATATTCAATCGTTATACTTATGTATTTTTTATTCTATTATTTAGGCGTGGGAAGATTGGATAGTGATCAAAACACGTTTAGTTTGGCTATAGAATGCAACAGCATTCTATAGCCAGGGGAACTTTAACCTATGAGTCGTATTGTAGTACAGACGCCAGCACATCAAGCTACCCCAATCTGTCAAATCTCCCCAATTGAAAGTGAACCTTATGCTAATGCGATAAAGTTGAAAATCTATAAAAGAAATTTGACAGATTGGGTAGCTAGATTAGCTGGTGTCTGTACTGCCTTAACTTAGTACAATGGTTGGACAAAACGTCCCTAAAACTGACCCTCCCCCGCATCTTAACAACAGTAGCCATACCTGAGCTAAGGTTCGAGCCCAATGGGGGTACACTCTGGCGCGGGTTACTTAGTAAGTAGCCTTACTTGCTAGACGGCTTGAAGCCCAAATATATAATACTAGCTGTGACCCGCGGTTTTACCTGCGTTAAACTTTATAAATTCTAGCCTATGTGTTAATCCAGAATGTCAACTAACCCTTGATTTAAATCGCTCCAGCCATTCAGACGTGAAGAAGTAACAAACATACACACTCACAAACTTTCGCCTTTATAATATTAGTGTGACAGGTCACACAAATAGTTGTACACAGCGGGGATTGAACCTGCAGCACGAGGGCGCTAAGGAAGTTTCGAAACAACTTTAGTCGACTTTAACTTCTGTGCTACACGTGCAACTAAACTGGCATTCCGTAATTAATTCATAAACAAATACTTACACAGCTATTTTAAATTACATGCGCAAGAGCAGTGGAATTTCGGCTGTCTCATATTCCATAGCAATGTCACAATAACACTAGAGCATCCGATCATTCCTTAAGCCATTAACTACATAATCAATTAATTTTGAGACAGAGCCCCGTTTTTACTGGAGGTCATTAACACTAGGCGTATCTGGATAGAACCTTCGACCAAATAACACTCTCTGACAAACCTGAAAAAAGTGACGACACAAATTTCTGTATACTGGGTCGCATATTAACCTACAGTCCATTAAAAAAAAAACATTTTGCAATGTAATGACATCACAAAACATTCAATGGAAAATAACCATTTTTAAATCTACACTATCTATTAAAAGGACAACAATTTGGGGCAGCACAAGACCGACCATTGTGGAGGTTCTTGGGGAAGACCTTTATGTATAATGTTGTTATCATGTAAACATAATATTATAGAGAAGTTTTCTGGTCAGCAAAATAAATAAATCAATATCATGGGACAACTAATAAATCTGATCCCAAACTAGGCAGAGCTTATAATATTTACGAGTACATCATAAAACCAGCAATGACAATAACACTATGCCGAGAACTGTTTAAAGCACAGACTAAAGTGCGATTGTCTATTATTAATATCGAGTTTATAATAAAACTAAACAACTTCTATAGAAGTCATAAACATATTGTATTGTAAAATAGGTTTGTAGGTATCATGATGAAGTACCTAAGTATTATAATTTATATCCCATACATTGATAATCGTTTTAACAGCTGCTGCTATTCATGGCAGCATATAGAATGACGTTAATGTTGAATGACGTCATGTTTTGTTTGAAGTCTCGAGTTGGACCATGTGATCTTGCAAGTAATGTCCTCCTAGTATAATTTCGGCCATATTGGCCAATCTTAATGAAAACTAGCCGAGGCTAGGTACAGACGCCAGCACATCCAGCTACCACAATCTGTCAAATTTATTTTATAGATTCAACTTTATTACAAAAGCATAAGGTTCACTTTCAATTGGGGAAATTTGACAGATTGGGGTAGCTTGATCTGCTGGCGTCGTCTGTATAAGACCAACAGCTCTGCGAGGCACGGAGTAGTTATGCTGCCGACTTCCAGACTCTGGCATTATAATAGGTCTTTACCTATGAAATTGCCGTTTTGTATGAAAAAATTTAAACGAATTTTTTTCATGAATTTTTTTATTTGTATTAATCGAAGTAATCACCCATGCAATCAATGCATCTTTGCCATCGCAGTGGCAGTTTATTGATGCCCTTCTTAAAGAAATCAGCTGGACGGGAGGCAACAAATTCTTCAAAGGCATTTTGTGCTGCCTCTCGGGTATTGAATTTTTTTCCCGCCAAGAAGTTATCCAAATTCTGGAAAAAGTAGTAGTCTGTAGGCGCAAGGTCTGGTGAGTAGGGCGGATGACGGAGAGCTTCCAACCCCAGTTCTTGCAACTTGGAGACCGTCTGCTGTGCAGTATGAGGTCGCGCGTTGTCGTGCAGGAGCAGCGGAGACGAGCGATTGACCAATGCTGGTTGGAGATGCGCCAGCTTCTCCATCATTGTGCTCAGTTCTTCACAGTACACATCTGCAGTAATGCTCACCCCGTTTGGTAAGAAGCTGTGATGAATCACACCGGCGCTAGACCACCAAACAGTGACCATCACTTTTCTAGGGGTAAGCTTTCGTTTAGGGCATTGTTTAGGTGCTGAACCAGGATCCAACCAACTTGCTGAGCGCTTGCGGTTATCAAACAGAATCCATTTTTCATCGCAGGTAACAATGCGGTTCAAAATTCCTTCATTTGTGTGTCTGTTGAGCAGTGCAAGGCACGTCTCGACGCGTACTTCGCGCTGGCGATCATTGAGTTCGTGGGGCACCCATTTGTCAAGCTTTTTTACCATGCCAATTTGACGCAAATGGACCAATATTGTTTTGACGCTAACGTCGAAAGCTGCTGCTAATTCAGCCGTAGATTGTGTATCATCAGCTTCCACAACCGCCTTTAATTCGTCATTGTCGACCAAAGTCTTCGGACGACCGCGAGGTTCATTTTTCAGGTCGAAATTTCCAGAACGGAAGCGAGCAAACCAATAACAGGTGGTGCGTTGGTTTGTAGTGTTAGCTCCGTAAACGTCGTTGATGTTGCGTGCCGCTTGTGCCGCGTTGCTGCCACGACGGTACTCATATTCCATAATTACTCGAATTTTTAACGTATCCATGATGACGAAAAAGATTGAAATGCGATGAAAATGTAACACTAATCAATAAAGAAATGACTACTTTTGGAAAAAAGAATCCATGTTTTTAAAATAAAATTAATTTGAAATTAGAATTCTTAGCCAAACAAAAATTATTTTGATTTGAAATGGCCAGTACTGCAGAACGGCAATTTCATAGGTAAAGACCTAATATCTACTAAGAATTTCTCTTAAAAGTAAAATTACAATTTGAATTTGGGATTTGAACCAAGGATATCCACCTGCGGTTGAATATGCTACGCTATACCAACAAAACTTACAACTATTGAGGACGCAAATGATCTCGCGGATGCTCTGGTAATAGAACTTAAGTAATCTAAAAGGCGACAGTTGACTTACGTATATTAGTCCCTTGTAATTGCGGGATTCAGAAATGGCTGCTAGTGCAAAAGTACGGAACATGCAAATATGGTGTTTTATTATAAAAAGTTTATTTTATTCGACATAAACCCGTTAGGAAGCTGATCACACTAGTCTTGATATCTTGAAACTATTCATTTTCTAACTCCTCCTTTTTTCTTTCTGATTAAATTCGTTGCGGGATCCAAGACAGTTAAAGCGATTCCCCGGGACATGCCTGAGCCTCACCGCTCAGTGTCATTTCATTGTGTGCCACTGGTGATCCTGGCTTACATGCTGCTTCATATCGTTTCTGTTTTGTTATTATCTCATCATTGACGTGGAGGTGAAGTAAATTATTATAAAAGCAGATATTATGTGTATGACCTCGGATGTACGAGTATGTAATGCGGCCCAGCTGAGAAGATCTGGCGAACAAACACAGTGGACCGATACGATCCTGCGACTAATACTCGGTTTATATACATATGTACTGCTTGGGTTTCTTTATGTAAATACTAGCGGTGACCCGGAGTTCCACCCGCTTTAAACTATATAAATTACTAGCTGTGCCCCGCGGTTTTACCCGCGATAAACTTTATAAATGATCACAGCTCCTCCCCCGTAGGTGATAGCGTGATAATATGTAGCCAATATGTTGACCCGACCTCTAAGTAATATTCATGCAAAATCTGAAGTAAATCCATGTAGTACTTTTTGAGTTTAGCCCGGACATACATACAGACAAACAGACAAAAATTCTAAAAACTATATTTTTGACTTCGGTATCGATAGTAGATCACGCCCCAAGTATCCTTACAAAAAAATATTCAATGTACAGTTTTGACTTTCCTACGATTTATTGTTCATCATCATCATTCTCAATCATTACCATTATAAAACCATTTTTATTTCTAAATGTTTTCTTACAGTCCTGGTACCTATTAATCTATATGAACCTAGAAATAATTATATTTACTTAACAATATTACTTCAAAAATGTTCTGAGTGTTTAGTTAAGTGAATAAAAATCTATTTTTAAATTTTATATCCCGATATATGTATAAGTATTACTACAAAATTTCATCAATATCGTTCTTTACTTTTTGCGTGAAACACAAACATCCATACTCGCAAACTTTCGCATTTATAATATTAGTAGCATCACCAGATGATTACCTGGGTTACACAAGGATTTATTACAATAGCGCTGGTGTTGTTTTTTAAAAATATTACAAAAATACGTGTTATATCATGTTTCCCCGTGCTTATAATTATATAAATTAGGACTTAAATAATAAAACCCCTAGTATAAATATTAACCGAAACATTATAAACTTTAATGTATTGTATGATGTAGTGATGTTTAACTACCCAGTCGTTAATTAAAATAATGATGATTGGATTAGTTAACTTCGTGACACTTTATTTGAATTTATGAATTGATGGGACATGCGTCAGTAGGACATAATGACACCTGAGTACAGTCAGCAACAGACATAGCTTCAGACTGTTCTACTAGCAGATACATGAGCATACGGCCCTTCATGGATCGGAATTGACAACAATGGGACCTGAACCCATTGTACCCATACCCTATAACCACATGGCTGTGTGAGAAAACCACACAAAAACATGAAAAAGAGTGGATAGATCTGGAATCATGCAGACAGACAAAAGCATTTCTACCATCTCTGAACAAACGCTTATCGCGTAATCTATTACACCTGAACAGGAAGGATCTACGCATGGTGATAGGCACAATTACCGGATACTGCACACTAAACAAACACTTCTTCTAGATTGGCGTCATAGACAGCTCCCTGTGCAGAGGGTGCATTGAAAATGAAGAAACACCAGCACACGTGCTGCTACACTGCAAGAGTGTTGCCTACCAACGGGCAAAGTTCCTGAATGATCCGAAAACACTGCAGGAGGCCCTCAAGCCAGGCTTTCGTGGTCTCCTGGACTTCTGGATGGAACTAAAATGGTTCAAGTAGCCAAACAAGTATCACGCACAATGGCCCAATTAGGAGGATAAGTGCGGAAACCTATTGCCCAACTAACTAACTAACGGCCCTCCATCGCATGTAGTTATTGTAGACTTGGACTCTAAACCCTACCCACACCCAGGGGGGTTACCGTCTAATTAGCCGGCTATCGTGATCGTGATCGCCGTTCATATAAATGAAGGTTAAAAATGACTAAATCATTCGTTCAATCGGCTTCCGTGATTAATGATTGATCGACGGTGAGCTTTATGGCGGGCCTGTTGGCGTGGTTGGTAGATACGCTGCCTTTCACGCCAGAGGGCGTGGGTTCGATTCCCACCCGGGACAAACATTTGTGTGCATGAACATGTCTGTTTGTCCTGAGTCTGGGTGTAAATTATCTATATAAGTATGTATTTACAAAAGAAAAATAGTATATGTAGTATATCAGTTATCTGGTTTCCATAGTACAAGCTCTGCTTAGTTTGGGATCAGATGACAGTGTGTGAATAATGTCCCAGGATATTATCGTCCATAAGTTTCAGTTTTAATACTGAGACCTACAATCCCCCTAATAAGTCTTTTTACTAATGTCACACCTCTCCCCGAAATAGTTTACTACTTACATTATTCCTATTATCCATGGTGGTAATGATAATGTATTGAGGTCTTAGCTTTTCAACATTTCACTGACCTTCCATCAGGTTTCTATCAATTAAAAGGTGTGAAAAATTTAAAAATTCTAAAAGAAAAACCATCTACATGTTTTTGAATATTGCGTAATTTATTAACAAGAAATGAATTGAGTGAAATTCTTCTTCTTTCAATGATAAATCAGTCAAGGAAAGAGTTATAAATATTTTTGTCCCTGCCCGTTTGGCAACTTGGATTACATTATTCAAATTCAATTTCAAATTTTGGAATTTTTCATAGCCTATGACTTACCTAGCTTTCTATTGGTGAAATAATTTTGAAAATCGGTTCAGTAGATCCAGAGATTACTCATCACTCACCTTACAACGTCATAAACTCACTAATTAGTTTCTATGGTCTATGATTATGTTTGACGTTCAGTCTGAATAACAGAAAAATATTTGAATCTGTTCTAAGTTTGACCATGCGCATGCGTCAAACTGATTAAATGGTAGTATTTGTAATGACTTATAAAATTTGTATCTAACTACCTGTGCCCCACGGTTTTACCCGCGTTAGATTTTATCAATTATAGCCTATGTGTTTATCCAGGGTGTCAGCTAACTCCATACCAAAATTCATTAAAATCGCTCCAGCCGTTTAGACGCGAAGAAGTAACAAACATACACACTCACAAACTTTCGCCTTTATAATATTAGTGTGATATTCTATAATGTTATATTAGCTAATATATTAATATTAGCTTTCTGCTCCTTCTCCATATAAAATTTAACTGTGCCGAATATCAAACTCCTTCGATGGCGCATTTTTTTGTAAAAACCATGTAAAAACACAATTTACAATATGCAATCATTTATAGAGCCTTCACTAAACTTAAGCTTTACTTACTTCGCGTAAGCTTTCGACGGACCTGTTGGCGTGGTTGGTATATATGCTTGCCTTTCACGCCGCAGGTCGAGGGTTCGATTCCCATCCATGACAGATATTTGAGTACATGAATACACACATCAACACAATCTAGGGATATTGAACATTTCATTGATTATCTAGAAAACTATAAACATTTTGTTATGACTGTAAATGGAAGAATTAAAGATAATTTCATGGCCGATATTTAAACATTAACAACACGATGCGATTTTGTTTTTCTAATTAATAAAAGTCTTAAATTAATTAAGCCATAGAAAATTACTGAGTGAACAAAAACATTTTATTCTTATAAAATTATTCAATCGAATTAAATGAATAAAAATCTTACCAAATCTGATAATCAGTAATCGGTATTTCCTCCTCTAACATTAATCACACAGCGGCAACGATTTTCCATACTTAAAATTAAGGTGTCAATGTCTTGCTGGGGTATGCAGTCCCAAGTTCTTTTTAAATGTTCGAAAAGTTGTTCTTCTGTTGTCAAGTTGGGCGGAAAATCCCTCAATGCTCTTCGCTGTAACATGTCCCAGGCGTGTTCAATTGGGTTTAAGTCTGGCGACTGTGGAGGCCAATCTAATACCTGAACATCGTGTTCTCGAAGGGCGGCCCTCACCAGCCGCGCTGTATGGGAAGGTGCATTGTCATGCATGAGCTGAAATTCTTGCCCCGTTAGGGCCCTGAGCGGGACAATGACACGTTCTACTACCTCCTCACGGTATCTATGGGCAGTCATGCTGCCCTGAATCCAAATGAGTTGGGTTCGTCCGCCGATTCGTATTCCTGCCCACACCATAATTGTCCCGCCTTGGTAAGAGTGGACCTCCTGTGGATGTCGGAGACGGCTGACCCTGCCTGGAGTTCTCCAAACGCGTGTTCGTCTCGAATCTGGATGAAATCCATAGCGGGACTCATCAGTGAACAGCACCAATGACCATTGTTGATCACTCCATGTCAAATGTTCTTGAGCCCATAAAAGTCGCCTACCGCGATTGCCACGTCGCAGCGCTGGGACTCGTAGCGGTCTGCGAGCATGAAGACCAACTTCATGCAGCCTCCTTCGCACGGTTTGGTCGCTCACCAGCAGCTGCTGACCCTCCTGGAGCCTTTGCACTAGTTGCATCGCTGTGATATTGGGTAGTCTTCTGGCGGTCATTTGGAGAAATCGATCCTGTCTCTGAGTGGTAACACGATATCTACCTGTGTGCCGTTCTGCCACATCTCCAGTAGCGCGATAACGTGACCACAGCCTGGATACCACATTTTGGCTTGTGCCCAGAGACTCAGCAACGACGCGTTGAATAGCACCGTTTTGTAACATGCCAACTGCCCGTAACATTTCATCTCGACTCAAATGATGGCGTGGCATGACGCTAAAAAGCTTACACAACCAATTGAGAAAAGAAAATAAAACAATTTATCAGGTTTTCTTGAATTAACACGCAAAAAAAATTTTAATGCAACTTCTTGAAATTAGATACTACTCAAGATTGCGCTGTGCTTTGCGTGTTTTCATTTGTTTCTCATTTTAATTTTTAAATTTTGAATAAAGAATAGACAAGGTTTAAATCTGTAAATAAACTTTTTAAGGAAACTAAATAGGTTTTAAACAATAAAGCCATGTTTGATTTCAAAATAACGTATCCCTAGACTTTGTTGATGTGTGTATGTCTGTTTGTCCTGAAACTTACACCCAGATTATTTATATAAGTATGTATTTACAAAAGAAAAGTAGTAAGTATATGTAGTAGGTATATCAGTTATCTGGTTTCCATAGTAAGTACAAGCTTTGCTTAGTTTGCGATCAGATGACCAGAAGATATTATTATTATCTCAAACTCCTTCTATTGCGCATGTTTTGTAAAAAGGCTTTGCTTCAACTATTAATAAAATAATTTAGTATATTCGCGTAAGCTTTATTGTAAACTCGACCTTATGATATGATAATTGGCTTTGATCAGATAATTGAGAACTTCGACTGGCGACTGTACTATGTAACATTTCACTATAACAATACGATATCTAGCTAATATCAAATTAGGTATGTTGCTATCTGACCTTTCATTAATACATTTGACATTTTTCAAATATTCTAGGTATTTTAATTGAAATTATTTATGTAGACCTTGATCATTTACAGTTACTTCTAGTAAAATCTTAAATTCTTTATCCTTTAAGGCGAGTAAAGTTGCCATTTACAAATATCGTCATAAAAACGTTTGAACTTTAAAATAAGTAGTTCGAGGTCGCCTGGATTTTGACTGACCACTTCATATCGACATTCATTAAGGTGTGACAATAAAATATCGATTTAATATATTTATTATCAGCCGAATGATGTCCACTGCTGGACAAGAGCCTCCTCTAAGAATGGGGGAATATGCCATTGCCACACTTGGCAGACGGGTTGGCGTTCCTATTATGGTGATCATAGTAAACAGAGAGACGCTGCTGCCCGTTTTCTGGTAGATATTCCCGCGAGTCGACTTCTACGCACCCCACAGGATGACAATATTCTATTTAATTCATTATATATATATATAATATATATTTATATTTTCTTTTTTTTAAATTTAATGCTTATTAATAATACTGACTTTCGATCAACGGCTTTTCCCAGCTTGGCTTTAAAAGTAGCATATGCGTTCCAGGCTTCAATAACCTTGCTAAGTTCCATCACCATCGCTTTAGCGGATTCGTTGTGAAAAGGTATAATGCAGGCAGACTCGACAGAAAAAACTGAGAGGAAAAATGCTCGATTAATTTACTGACACAATTGAAAATAGGACCATATAACTGTAGCCTAAAGTAGAATAAAATATAAATTACATATTCGCTTATGTTGAATATTGGTTGATACGATAAGATAATTGTTTATTTTAACACAATATCATAAAATAATAACAATATTCATATAATTTTCTACTTTAAACTATGGTAATATGATCCTATTTTTAATTAATCGAGTATTTTTCCTTTCGGTCTGAACCGAACTGTTTTTTTTAAAGAACGCCCGCACTATGTAATCTTTTCCCTGTGTCGCGGAGTACTTTACAAACATATTATAGACGGACACAAATTACATCCAGGCTAAGTACAACTATTTATGGGTCACACAAATAATTGTCCGGCGCGGGACTCGAACCCGCGACACGAAGCTGTGAGGCGTCTGTCTTCGCCGCTGCGCCACACGTGCAATCAAATAGTACAAACTATGTTTTCTCAAATCAAACTGATAAAAATTCACTGTAATAATCTTTACCATACATTTTGTGTTTCATACGAAGATCTTTTGCACTCACAAGCTTTCGCATTTATAATTAGTACGATATATACATGAAAACTTAATTCAAACTTCGCTAAGCAACAAATGTATAAAGCTAGTCAGTTCTTGTTTATTTTCCAACTTATACTCGTAACGTAACTACTCGAACACCGTTATCTGAGGTAATCATTAAATTTAATCATGACCAGTTGGTCTTCAATTTGCAACTGATTTTGGTGAAAGGCTTCGGGTTAACGTACCGAAATGGACCGATGATTTATCTCGAAATGTCAAGTGTCTGTTTTAAGCTATGGAGTCATGGTCAGCGTAGTTATTATAATGTTAAAACGTGTAATGTTATATTGACTTGGAAGTGTGAATACTTCTCGCCTTTTCTTTTGCATCACTGATTCATTCATTCTTATAGCCATTGGGCAGTCGTTACCTTAGTGTCAGAGTTATTGAAGACATTCAGTAGGCGTCTAAAATTCTTAAACGACTGTTGTCTAACGACTACAGCTGAGCTCGATAGATACATATGCTTTCTGAAGCACGAACACGCTCAGAAATGTCCCAGTTTTAAGGTTAGTTATATAAAGTCTGACCGCGCGCCCAACTATATCGTATCACGTACGGGTTGAAATAGATTTATTAAATAACTATCTAACAAAAATCTCACCGGTCCGTAACCGATCAGCAAGGTTAAGCAATTAGGCTCGCGGTCGGTCCATAGATGGTTAAATCTGTGAGCGTCTCCGTGCTTGGGTGGTCATGTTAAGCGGGCGGTCCCGGTGGTAATCATTAGACAACAGTCTTTAAGCCAGGTCAGAGGCCTTATGTGTGGCTTGAACAACTCTGACGCTTAGGTCACCACAGCACACACGAGAAGTAAGAGTGAGATATAAAAAAATCATAAATTCGAGGAGAATATTTTATTTGTGGAAAATCTAATATAAAAAAGTTTTTGCTACTCATAAAGTACAACATTACAGATTATAAAAACAATTTAAAGTGGTTTATTATTTTCCAGATTATTTTGGTGTCAACATACCTACCTACATATTTTAGCGGTGACTGTAATTATTTTCTATCTGGTGAAAGATTTAGAATAAGAAGATATTTGAATCGTGTTTTGGTATCAATAATGTTTTTCAAAATATATTAAATTTGGTATTTAACGAGATAAACAAGATAAACTCCGGCTGTTAGCGCCTTAAGGTATAATATAATCTGACAACTTACTAAAAACATTACCAATAATTGCTCATTGGAGTTTACAGTTTCGTAATACAATACCTTTACGTATATATAAATTATATTACCTCGTTTAATAAAGTTATGAGTATAAGTTGTAAAATGTTCAGAGGCCAGCACATCCAGCTGCCCCAATCTGTCAAATTTCTTTTTTAGATTTTCAACTTTATCACAAACGTATAAGGTTCACTTTCAATTGGGGAATTTTGGCAGATTGAGGTAGCTTGATGTGTTGGCGTCTGTACATGAACTGACACAAACTTCACATCTTTCTTTGCAGTTATTGAAATCTTTTCCATTCGTTGCTCATTGAAGTTTGAATTATTTTTCTATCCCATTTAGATATATATCACAATACCAACCACTATAACAAAACTATTGTAAACGAACCTTAGAATAAAGATTATTCTTATACTTAATCTCCATATAAAAATATATATTTAATACGAATTATATTTTCATACGAAGATTAGATATCAGAATAATCTTTATTCTAAGGTTCAACACATTTTTTCACTTGACAATTGACAATTGACATTGGCAATATAAGCGATCAGCCTATCTACCGCACTCGGAAACACATTTAAACGATTATAAAAGGGTTTTTACCACATGTAGAAATATAAGAAGACAAAGGCAAAACAATACTTAACTTAATCAATAATCAAATAGGTCAGCTGTTTCGCCACTAAGAATGTTACTGGATGCCGCAAAATGTTACTTACTATATCCTTCTTATGACCAGACGCTAGCACATCCAGCTACCCAATCTGTCAAATTTCTTTTTTAAATCTTCAACTTTATCACAAAAGCCTAAGGTTCACTTTCAATTGGGGAAATATGACAGATTGGGGTAGCTTGATGTGCTGGCGTCCGTACTTACGCAGTTAGCAACAGCCCATTACCATGATGGTCTGTTTACGTCGTTGTTTCGTGACTATCTGGTGATTCGTGTTCAACCGGAGATAATACGGTCCTTGGTTCAAACCCCGGTGCGGGCTAAAACCCCGGTGCGGGCTAAAACTTGGGATTTTTCTGTCAAAAAAATGCTCAGTACTAGACCCGAGTCTAGACGGCAGTTTTACTACACCCCTGTGCGTCGAATAAAGCCGTGGTCGTGTACCTGGTGTTTTTTCGGTCGTGTTGGTTAGTCGTCCCATTGGATCATGTGAACGAAGGAATAGGAAGTGCACCTGTGTTGGCGCACACGGTTGTGCACTGGCTAGTCTCCATTGAGACTGGACGCCATGGCTAAAAATTCGACCAAGAGGTCATTTATAGTGTGTTTACACTACCATGGTAATGTGACTACCAAATGCATTCCGAAATATGTTTTTTAAAGACAGCAACATTAATAAAAATATTAAGTTATGCAATATATATAATTTGCACGACTTTCGATTATTTTAGATTTTGTTTTAACTAACTAATGGATTAGACTATAATTGGCCACCAAGTAGGTATTTTTTATTGGAAATTGTAGCTTAATCTTAAACATTTAATAAAAAAGTAAATGTAAAAATGTTTTGATGACCTAATACAGGTTTTGTTGAAAACCTAAATCAGACACCAGTCCCTCACAAAGTTGAACTAATTAAGATCTACATTTAGTGAAATATGATATTACTGTAACGTTCATCTTGTGAGGAGAGAATAAATACTTTTTATTATTTTATTATAAACATATCAGAAGTTGTGCAAATCTCTTCAACAACTTTTCTATTGTAAAAAGTAAAGCGTGTATTGCACACGTTCGGTGTACCCCCTAAGTTACATTACTACTTGTGTCTGTGTATTTACTTTTATTCCCGACAGCGTTAAATGTCGTAACTCTGAGATTCTCTGAACATACAATAATGGACAAATCTTTCAGTGACGGCTTTCTAAATCATCATTACAGCTACGAATACGTAATAGGCCTTAATGCTGTATCAAAATAGATACAATTGAGATGGATGATGTCGTTCATAATAAATGATGTCATTTGATTTATGTTAGCGGGACAATCGGAGTAGCCGCGAAGGAATGACATTACACAATGGACTGTGTGCACTAGAGTGCTCAGTTAACTGCGTAGGCGCAGCGGGTAAGAGAGTCCCCTCGACACTCCGTGTCCCGGGTTCCATTTCCGCGTAGGACAACTATTCGGATGACCCATAAATAGTTGTACTGAGTCTGGATGTAATTCGTGTCCGTCAATTTATGTTTGTAAAGTACAGACGACATAGCGATTAATTTCCCTAGTGAGGCCGTTATCTTTATAAAAATAGTTAGCTGTACTTCTATATTATACCCGGAATTCTGAACGGGGACTATCCATCTACGCCAGACATTTTCTTGTAATAATAATAATGCCTTCCAGGTAGAATCCTGACCATGGCGGCCAGTTTCAAAGAACGGTATTACAGTCCACAAGTGTTTGCGCAAACACAGATGTACTTTTTATTCCCTGATTCGCATCATCTGAAGAGATACATACCCAACAAGATCGCAAAAAGGTCAGGTATAGGACCGACGGCTTTACGTGTCCTCCGATGCCCATGGGATAACACCGCCCATTTCCAGTGTACAGTCTGATACTGAGACACTTTTTTGGTGGCATATGAAGTCTGCAAACTCGTGGACTATATAGCCTGTGCCCTGTGATTTTCATGAAAATTATCGCCCTACTTCAAACGATTCTATAGAAAAATAATGGGGGAGTGTCACTGACGATCCCCGAAATTAAGGATGTTTAAATTACAAGGGCGTCGGTGATTGGGGCTTTTGTTGCTAATTTACTTAATTGTTTAGTAAAAAATAAGCGATTCATATTTTTGTAAGGTTGTTAGTACAATATCGTCCTTTTTCCCCTAAATGGATCATATAAAACAATGTTATTCATTCTTGTATGTATGTAATAGTGAAGATTTAGGTACTTAGACGTTCAACAACTAGCCTGGCACCTTTCTCACTTTAGGCGCAATGTTATAAGTACAGTCGCCAGGACATCAAGCTACCCCAATCTGTCAAATTTCGCCAATTGAAAGTAAACCTTATACTTTTGTGATAAAGTGGAAAATCTATAAAAGGAATTTGATAGATTTGGGTTGCTGGATATGCTGGCGTCTGTAGATCGGAGAGCCAGGCATAATCAACCAAAATGTTGCATCACTCTGTCTATCGGGCAAAAGACGAAGAGGGTTTATTAAATTTTTCGTAGTAAAAGAAACTCTAGCGATTATTTTTTCAGTATTTTCAGATTTAGTACATGATTAATCTAGTAGGCGTAGTATGAGAATAGTAGTAAAGAAAGAAATGCCACCTCTTGATGGAAATGATTCGTTATGATTGATGAAACACGCTGCATTTTTTTATGCATGCCACCCACAAAAAGTATCTGCGGGTGGGTATGACGGACTCGCACCGACTAAACCTAACCTGCCGTGGACTTCTCTTGGCGCCTAATGGGGGGAGCCCTGGGAACGCGGGTTTGCTGCTCCGGTACGCTGCATAACTGTTGAAAGCTAAAACTCTTTATTACGTTTAGCTAACTGAAAATTGAACTAAAGCCTCTGCAGTGAAGGAGTTAATTAGGCCGTTAATTATCGTACCTTTATGTAATAATTTTGCATTTTTTAAAACTAGACCCTCATTGGGGATGTAATAATTGTAAAGTTACAAAGATGTAATTTACGGACCCAGAGCACACCCAAACTCAGAACAGGTACATAATTATGCTTCACACATCATAATGTCAGCGGAATTACGTCCACCGCTGAACGAGGGCCTACCCAAAAGATTTTCACAATGAAGTAGTTTCCACTATTTGGTGTGTAAGTGTAAGTGATATGCCATAATCTTGGACGGGTTGGCGATTGTAGTATGATGTAATACTACACAGACAGACACTGTTGCCCGTTCTCTGGGAGATATTCCCTCGGGACGACTTTTTCGTCCCCCACGGGATGAGATGCAGCGGTGATATTCTATGCCGTTAGCCACACGGCAACTATAGTTCACACAAATAGTTTGAATCTTATCCATGTAGTAGCAAAGCGACTACTCTAATCACTGCGCCACCCTTGCATACACAATAAGTGTACAAATATACACAATAATTGTTATGTTGTTATCAACAACCAACACATTTGTTTTTTCTTTTAAAGAAAATGCTTCTTAATATTAGTTATCGTAATCTTCCAAACACAACAGTTACAAAAACCACTAATTGAAAGACTGAATTAGGAACCACGTAATGCTTTATCAATTTTAAACCTTATCTCCTTACTATTAAGTTGAAATGAGATTGCCTCATGTGTGGTATTTATTGCACCGATATTACTCGCGGCCTAAGCATTCCGAATAACTAGAAATCAGCTGTTAACAAGTCAATCATGCGTTCATGTTTTAAAGAAAATGCTTCTTAATTTTTGTTATCGTAATCTTCCAAACACAACAGTTCCAAAAACCACTAATTGAAAGACTGAATTAGGAACCACGTAATGCTTTATCAATTTTAAACCTTATCTCCTTATTATTCAGATGAAATGAGATTGCCTCATGTGTGGTATTTATTGCACCTATATTACTCGCGGCCTAAACATTCCGAACAACTAGAAATCAGCTGTTAACAACTCAATCATGCGTTCATGTTTTAAAGAAAATGCTTCTTAATATTTGTTATCGTAATCTTCCAAACACAACAGTTACAAAAACCACTAATTGAAAGACTGAATTAGGAACCACGTGATAGTGTATCAATTTTAAACCTTATCTCCTTACTATTCAGATGAAATGAGATTGCCTCATGTGTGGTATTTATTGCACCTATATTACTCGTGGCCTAAGCATTCCGAACAACTAGAAATCAGCTGTTAACAACTCAATCATGCGTTCATGTTTTAAAGAAAATGCTTCTTAATATTTGTTATCGTAATCTTCCAAACACAACAGTTACAAAAACCACTAATTGAAAGACTAAATTAGGAACCACGTGATAGTGTATCAATTTTAAACCTTATCTCCTTACAATTTAGTTGAAATCAGATTGCCTCATGTGTGGTAATTATTCCACCTATATTACTCGCGGCCTAAGCATTCCGAACAACTAGAAATCAGCTGTTAACAACTCAATCATGCGTTCATGTTTCCAACCAATGATGCAACTGTAAAACTAGTGATGTTACCGTTACTGTGTTTGTAATTAAACAATATTAATTATGTTGATACAACACATTAACTCAATGTTGCTGTAATCATAATTGTAAATACTTAATGGAATCAGACGTTACTTTGCGGAAATCGATAACATTCAAAATACAAAATTAATATGTAGTGTTTCTATACTAATACTATACTAATAACAGAATTAACACTGCGTATTAATTTAGTATTTTTAATAAATGTAAATAGTATCAGTTAAAATTACCACATGAAAAAAATGTATGTGAAAATGTAATAATACCTTAATCAATATATATAAAGTATAAATAAAACACCGTAGCAATAGCGTAGCAGTTACTGTATTAAAAAAAACATGCGGGGCAGTCTTTGGGGACTGACGATAGAAGTGAAAACTATTTTTTTATTTATCATACTCGGAAAGTAGTGTTTATTTGATCCGAGTAGCGAGTGGAAGATGCTACTTCCCACCTTTGGGCGGTAAAGACTCATTGTAATTTAAAAAATAGAACTAAATTTCGTTAGGCATTCGGCCGTAAAACATAAAAGTTTTCACTTGAAAAAAAATGTTGCGGTCATCTGCATAAACGGCCAGTGTGAATGAAAAAAGGGTTTTCACATTTTTTACCCATCCCAAAAAGTGAACAACGCCGCTAAAGAAGTTTTCACTTCAAATATGCTAAAGAAAAATAAAAACTTAGATGCGATCTCATCACGTAACTTAACAATGAATACGAATTGAGAAGGGAATAGCAAAAGATTGCGTGTCACACACATGTCTGCCCACGCCCGAGTCACTGAGGGACACCTCTACACATAAAGAAAACCTACATATAACATAGACAATGCCCCCGATTCTATGCAATACCAACTAAACTAATTTTAATATCATTGCATGTGTTTCTAACATAGTTCTTTGAAAAGGACAGGGCATCTATAATCGTATCAGTTTCGACGTGAAATACTGAGTAAAATTAAGCGACAAGTTAGAACCTGACGACTAATATAATACGTCCTGTGAGCGTATTACAAGCAGTATTAGTAGGTGGTTTGTCAGTTCTAAGTAATACCCCGTCCTTTTGATAAGAGCTATGTTAGCTCTTATCAAAAGTTTAAATTTAAGCTAATTTAAATGTCATTAGACATCTAATGACATTTACCTAAATTAGTTTAGTGGTGTATGAGACAGAATCGCTAGCAATATGTTTATCTGCCAGTAACTGCCGCTACTGGCACTAATTTAGTTCGAACACCAAACGGATGCCTTCTGGTGAGAATTACGTAGTTTGTAGTTATATTTAGCTAGACGGCTTAAGCTTCACTTAAACGCTAAAGCTAAGGCTAACTTTAAAAAAAAAACAATATGTTACTGGCCGGATAGAACATACTCCTCATAAATATACCATTTCAAATAAAATACGGTTGTACCTATTAAACGGCTGGATAGATTTCAGCGATGCACGGCTACGAATGTTATCTATTTAACTGGCTTTTTGGTATAAACCCCATATTTATGGGACCTACGACACCACATACAATGGTACAAAAATGAGAAATATCATAACTTTAGGCTGTAGGTATGTCCATGTATTAATTGCAGCTACCACAACTCCCAAACAGAGGAATATAATTTCCATATGTTTTATTCTCATTTACAAAATAATTAAACCAAGTTGGTTGTTTACAATGTTTCATGGGAATCCGTAGAAACATTTAAAGAAACAACTCTATTTCTAGTTGAAGTTGTGACGTTTATAACGCTGCACAAACAATAACTGCTGGATAAAGTCCTCCTTTAACTTTATTTGACGGGATATGCCATAAAGAAAGAAAGGTTCTCGAAGAGCCACCACGAACCGAAAGACGCAGCGTGGGCAGGCCCCTCCTACAAGATGGACCGATGATCTTATGAAGGTCGCTGGATGCGGATAGCGCAAGACCGGCAATTGTGGAGATC
This sequence comes from Pseudoips prasinana, assembly GCA_951640165.1. Taxonomy (NCBI): domain Eukaryota; kingdom Metazoa; phylum Arthropoda; class Insecta; order Lepidoptera; family Nolidae; genus Pseudoips; species Pseudoips prasinana. The sequence continues at coordinate 18,360,586 of OX621239.1, forward strand.
TTTGGGCAAGGCCTTTATCCAGCAGTGGGCGTCTTTGGGCTGATATATTCAAATTCAAAATTCTTTTATTTTCTCTTCACAAAAAAATACAGGCTCTAATTAAAACAAATACATCTTAATTATGCTTGGGGTACTTGATGTGATATACTACTTGATATGATGATAATATGCTATAATTGCCGCTCCTGGCAGCCGGGTTGGCGATCTTAGTGATACCAACACGCTATATCACCATTTAAGTTTCTCTTATCACAAAAGTAGTTTACATTTGCTTAAATAAGATGACATTTAGCATTGTACAGTTAGAAATGCAACCAGTTTTGTGAGAGAGTGGTGCCTGAGTTAGGTTTGGGAAAACCTGTATTACAGGTCACCAGATGCTGAAAGATGCGTCTGCCCTGTCTCTGTTGGGCAGTGTCTCAATGATTCGTATCTCGTAAAACGTATGATATAGACTGGTGATATTAGTATCAGTCACCTTAGGTTATCTTATCGAAATAGTTAGAAAGATAATAGATCTACCTTTTATCTTTCTAATTATTTCGCTATAAGATTGCTATAAATAAGTTATCAAATTATTAAAGAATAGTGAGTCAATCCTGTGTAGTACCGGCAAAGAATATCATCACCCCATCTCATCCCGTGAAGGGGCGTAGAACTCGTCTCGAGGGAATACCTACCTACTACTACCTACCAGAGAACTGGAACTAGCCAGATGCTCTCACCGGTCCGTAAGTGACTGGCGGGGTTAAGCAACTAGGCTCGCGGTCAGTCCAGTTTTTCTGAGCGTTTTCGTGCTTCGGAGTGTGTGCAATAATGTAAGGCTATCGGTCCCGGTAGTAGCCACTAGGCAACAGTCGTTAAGCCATGTCAGAGGCCTACTGTGCGGCTTATACAACTCCGACACCAGGGTAAACACTGGCCATAAAATAAGTAAGCAACTGGCAGCAGCGTTTTTCTCTGAACTATGACCATCAAACTGCGATCGTGTCGAGCGTAACGATTGGCATATCCCCCCATTTTTTGCGGAGGCTTTTGGTCAGCGGTGGACGTAATTTGGCTGACATGATGAGCGACTCAATAATAATCCTTCATTTCAGTAGCAATGCACGATGCACTTTAAAAAAAAATATTGCACTTGTTTACTCACCGTAACAATCGCGATGAAGCGGATCGAGCTCGGAAATTAAGCGATAAGGTGTTTTCAACTTTATTAGCTGTTTAAATAATACATACATGAGGAGTGTTTGTAATGATTATTTAATTTTTATGTGCACCAATTGGATCAATAACCCAAATAAAAAAAAATAAGACCAAAAGGTTTAACTTAATTGAGAACGGTGAATAATGTTATGGTAGACCTGCTGATAGTAATATTAAAACCATGGTCAAAGGGCTAATATCATCACTATTACTATCATGTCATCATGTGAGGTCCAATGCCAAGAACCTCCATCAAGAATTTGTAGAATGGGTGGGTTCGATTCCCACCCAGGACAAATATTTGTTGTTTATCCTGAGTCTGGGTGTAATTATCTATATAAGTATGTAGGTATTTATAAAAGTAGTACATGTAGGTTTCCATAGTACAAGCTTTGCTTCGTTTGGGATCAGATGGTCGTGTGTGAATAACGTTCCAGGCAATTATCTTATAATAAAAAAAAAACTTGAGAGGTGTCAAGGGACACCCGGGTGGAACGAAGTTATTTCTTATTATTTATTATGTACAAAAAACCTGTATACACTCAACAAAAATAATCGTCGCGACACCACACTGTTCAATGCGAAATAGAAATGAAAATATCTGGCTTGCTTTCCATAAGAGACAGAGAGAGAGAGAGAGAGACAGACAGAGAAACATGCGCACGCCGCACAGCTGCAAAAAGTGTCGTGACAACTTTTCGTAAGATTTTTTTACGTCTAGTCCCCTTTCACAACGCGCCATAAGGCACTTCGTTCCAAAAAATACATAATCGACACGCTTGGCATACCGGTTGACGATCGCATTGTGGTATAGGTACGATTGACAAAGTTCACTGATTGACGCTAGTATCAAGTTAAATTTTCGAAGGCGTAAAGCTGTCAGTATTGCTCCTGATCTCGCCAGATACCAGTTTCATTGCAGCAACGCAGTCTGTGAAAATTACAACTGTACTACAATAGGTTCATGAGATACAGCCCAATGAGAGACAGACGAACAGACGAATGGAAATTTATTGTAAAAAACAAAATAAAATATATATTTAAGGGGGCTTCCATACAACAAATATGATTTTTGTTGCTCGTTTTTATAGATAATGGTACCCTTCGAGCGGGAGTCCGACTCGCACTTGGTCGGTTTGATGTGTCCCGCGGTTTTACCCGCGTTAAATTTTATAAATTATCATATTTCCTCCCCGTAGTTGATAGCGTGATAATATGCCTATATGTTGACCCGACCTCTTAGTAATATTCATGCAAAATTTGAAGTAAATCCATTTAGTACTTTTTGAGTTTAGCCAGGACATACATACAGACAAACAGACGTAAATTCTGAAAACGATATCTATATCCTTAGGCTTTGATTTTGATTGTAGATCTCGCCCCAAGTATCCTTTAAAAAAAATATTCAATGTACAGTTTTGACTTTCCTACGATTTTATTATATGTATATGTATATACCGCTCATTAACCTATAAGACCTGAATTAGAAGGACCCTGTAACCGTACTCCGTTCCCCTTTCAGACATGGAAGACGAGTGCTACCCCGCAATGCCAGCAAGTGCTTGGAGCAGTCGACGGCGTTGCAGTGACTCCCCCCCTCGGGAAGTGAAGGCTGAACCTAAGTCAGAACCCGAGTCGCCCGCCTCCTCCTGCCCCCCCTCACCCACCCCTGGAACACCTGTAGCACATTTGGATTATGTCATTGATCACACGGTAAGGAAATGAATTTTGCAATTGATAATTCGATAAGTAGTTATAGTTTATTTGTATCATTAACCTTTTTTTTTGTTTTTTTTACGTGGTGGAAATGCTCTAGTTGCACGTGGTGTGGGGCTCGTCCCACTAAAACCACCATGGTAGCCAGCCTCACAGTGCCTGTAGCGGGGGCTCTGGGTACTCGTGAACTCGCCTGAACTCCCCCTGTGCACTGAGCGTCCGTGAGACTCACCCGGGGAGGGGAGGGGCCTGAGTGCCTCCCCCCTCCCTAGTACGCACAAGCGTGTTACCTGAGCTACAGCAGGTTACCTCTTCCCGGGACCGCTTATCCAAGACGAGTGGAGTTTCTCCTCCAATCGCCGGTGGTCCCAGGGTGCAAACGTTAACCTAACCTAACCAAGTGTGCTACCAATTACTTACTTACTTAGCGTATATGCTGTGGTTACCCTAGTGTTATTTATTTTTTTTTTTTTATTTATTTATCACTTAATGCACATTAAATTGTACAAAGGCGGACTTAATGCCCTAGGCATTTTCTGCCAGTCAACCTTAGGGTGGTGCAGAGAGAGCATGGTAGGTGCACAGATCGTAAAGTAAAGATTAATGGTAAAAAAAACAGGATTATACAATACTATAAAATACTATACAATGCAATACATACTATATTATACTATACTATATTATACTATACTATATTATACTATACTATATAAATATATATGTATAAATATACAATACTATACTATTCAATCCGATCATGTAATCATACATTTATAATCAACGCGTTTCTGCTAAGAATTTCCGAAGGATATGGTCTCGAACTTTCCTTTTAAATGTGAAGCGACTCTTGGCCATCCTGATTTCGAGAGGTAATGCATTCCACTGTAGAATAGATTCTACAAAGAAAGAAGAGTGAAGGAAGTCAGAGCGATGAGATGGACATTGAAGGAGACGATTGTGAGAAGAGCGAAGATTTTTACTGTGGTTGGTAAAGAGATATTGAAAGTGGGAAGATAAGTACGATGGAGTAGAAGAAGAGTCTAATATAGAATAAAGGGTGGTTAGTGCTCGTAATGTGCGTCGTTGCCGTATCGGTAACCACTTAAGTTGGGAACGGTGGGCAGATATGTGGTCATACTTACGAAGATTGAAAACGAATCGAATGCAGTTATTTAGAAGTCTGTCAAGTTTATTGAGGTGATCTGCATTCAGGTCAAAGTAGCATACATCACCATAGTCGACTATAGGGAATATTAGGGCCTGCACGAGCATTGCCTTAGTTTTACCTGGAAGGAAATTTTTAAGCCGATAGAGATAACGCAATACGCCTGTGACTCTTTGACTGACATTCACTATTTGTTTTTGCCAGCTTAGTGTCGTGTCTATAAATAAACCAAGATTTCTGACATTTTGGCTAATAGGAATGCTCGTGGAATTGTATACTATTGGCGGAACATCGCGTAAATCCACCTTTGACACTGAGCGCGAGCTCCCAACTATTATGGCTTGGCACTTTGTAGGATTTACGGTTAAGCCAAACTTATCAGACCAATTTTTTATAGCATCTAAGTCCCGATTAATCTCACAAATAGCCTCAGGGAGTATGTCGATTGGCGTTTGAACGTAAAGCTGAAGATCATCGGCGTAAAGATGATACGTACACTGAAGATCATGAGTTATGAGATTTATGAAGATAGAAAATAAAAGAGGAGAGAGTATACCGCCTTGTGGAACACCAGCAACTAGGTCACGCCAGCTCGATGAGGACTCACCGATGCTAACCGACTGCTGGCGCCCCCGAAGATAGGAGGAAAACCATTCCAGTGCTTCATCAGAGACCATGAGATGGGAGAGAACAGATAATAGGATATCGTGACTGACGGTATTAAAGGCGTTGGAAAAGTCGATCAAAACCATAACGGTAATCATGGTACCCTCCATACCTGCCCTAATATCGCCAGTCACTTTAAGGAGTAGGCCTCTGACATGACATAACGACTGTTGTCCAATGACTACAACCGGGACCAAAAGTTTAACGTGCCCTCCGAAGCACGGAGAAATTAAACCACTTGGTGGTCACCCATCTATGGATTGACCGCGAGCCTAGTTGCTTAACGTCGTCGATCGCTTACAGGCCGGTTTTATAATAGCAGACAAAATAGAGCAGCTCTTGGTATTTGTTTTTGGAACATGCATTACTATTAGAGTTCAGCTATTTATTTTATTACTTACTAGCTGTGTCCCGCGGTTTCACCCGCGTTAAACTTTATAAATTATAGCCTATGTGTTATTCGGATATATAAGCTTTATTACTACAAAGTTTCATCAATATCCGTTCAGTATTTTTCGCATGAAAGTCTAACCAACATCTATTCTCAGGAACTTTCGCATTTATAATATTAGTAGGATATTTTATTGACGTATGATAGCACATTCAGATAGGCGGTTTTATTATTTAATGCATGATCGTGAAGTCGGAATTTCTTTAATCAACACCATTGCTATTTTTATAATCGAAAGTAGAAAAAATCTTTAAATTCACATTAAAATAACCATTCACGATTTTATAGCACAAGTAATAGTCGATAAATTCAACCGTTTAAAATAATACTTATCGAATCTTGGAATTGACAGATCACGTGCTTACATCTTCATTTCGCCTTTAATATAGATAAAGAATTTACAGAGAAAACATACGAAGACTCACTCACACACACACATTTATACACACATATACTCATAAACATTCTTATCATACACAACGTCGCTTGCGAATAACGGTCCGCTTACCATGCGTAGTGGAATTACGAATTACGAATTCTGCTTGCGTATGTGTGGGTGTGTTATGCATAGCGCGTTCTCTTGATGTCTTACAATTTGGTTACGTTCCTACTCTATGGTTTTGGTTGTCGACAAAAACTAAAGGTCATTAGAGTTCAAATATTTCTTATACCTATATCACGCCATACGGCTTTCATCTCTAAACTGACTTCAAATTAGGAGTTTGATTTAAGAAAACTGTAGTTAACTGATATCCATTTTATTGAAATTATAATTACTTAGAACTTAAACTAAGAATTTGCGTCAGTGATCTTGTAAGATAAAAAGTCAAAAATATTCATAACATGTTTTAATTTAGATATTTTGTCGTAATCTCCTCCTTCTTTTAACCTCTAAATATAGGGATAATAGGTTTTTGTATTTCTTTTGATGAGTTCAAACATATTATTATAAGAGTGAAAACTTATCCTTCATTTTAATCTCTTAATTGCACACAAAATTTCGGCTTAAGTTTTATATCACAAAATTCTTCATGGAAAAATGTATATTGTAGAATTCCTTCTATGCTGTTAAATTTGTATTTTTTAACATGACGTTTTCAATTAGCCTAGGAGACTTTCACTTCTTCCCCGGACGATGATTAAATTGTACAAATGTTTCTGTTAAATAATACCAAACATAGCATATTTTCTCTCTCCTTCATCCTAATAATTTTGCCTCTAAATTATGTATTGTTAGTATGTAGTGTTTCTACTTACATCTTGCGGGACTCATGGAAAAAAGTTACTTAAAAACAATATTTCTTTTAGATATAAGTATTTAGGTGCCGTTGCGCAATCTGTTTTTTCATTTGTCTGCATTAATCATTATATACAAACTTTGTTCAATATAATAATAACACTCAGATACTTTTAGATTCCTGATAGATTTCTTGTCAACTTAATTTTAGTTCTTACTCTTGAATTTTTTTGGAACTAAAGGTGAAATGTACAATCACGATTCTTTGCACACTGTTCGAACTGTTTGCAATAATTCTTATAATATCATGAACGGTAGATTATCCAAGACAAAAAATTTATACTTAAAATCATTTGGTATGTTAACTGTAAATATGATTAAAACGTGATTTTCTCTCGAGAAACTACTACAGCTCTGCAGCGCAATTTATAAACGAGCGCTTTATAAATTGCGCGGCAGAGCTGGACGTACTTACAAAATATGAAATAAATAATTACTTACCTACCAATGAAGTTATTAGCCCATGCTGCCAACATAACCAAAAACGGAGTTAATAGCTCAGCAGTTCTACTCTAACGTCTAGCAATCTTAAGTTCATTAAACTGTAGATGAAGGACATACATGGAACCCCAGAACTTGTACTACTACAGATTTAGATTTTTTTATCTAATAATTTTATTTCCATAAAAACGTCGTAAAAGTCATAGACATTTTTCTTTTCTTAATCCTTTACAATGTTTATTTTTTGGCGACTAGCTTAACAATCTCCGCTTTTGACTTAATTTTTAGGGTTAGGGTTAGGTTATTAAAATTCTTTAATAATTATATTAGCATGGGTTAATAATGGGGATGTTTTGAACTCTCATAACTAAAATACCTTTTTTACTCAAATAAATGCTTCACAATAATTTCCTTGCAGAGAATTATAGATGGAGCCACGTTTCAAGTACAATTTCTTTAGTCGTGCGCGTAGGAGGAATTTAGATATATACGCCGTCAGTTTGCAAAATGTTGTGTGACGAATTTGGATTGCCTCATTAATAATAATTTGGGCTGAGAACATAATAAACTAAGTTGTCAGTTTTAAAAGGCTAAATAAATGTTATATCGTGTCGGTTCGCATTTTGTGGGAAGTAAAATAAAATACTATTCATTGTACTCCAGAAGTTGAAATATGGATTTACAAATGTTATTCATGTATACTGGTAGTCTTCTCACTACTGTGTTTTCTACCTTTGAAATAATGTTATTGTTTTTGGCTCACCGTTATTTCATCATCATCATGTCAGCCGAATGTAGTCCACTGCCGGACAAAGGCCTGCCCAAGAGATTTCTACAATGAAGTTGTTTCCACCATTTGGAGTGACATGCCATAATCGCCACGCTTGGCAAACGGGTTGGCGATGGCATTATAGTCATAGTACAGAAAAGAGGGGATGCTGCCCGTTCTCTGGGAGATATCCTCGGGACGACTAATACGCGAGTTGGGGGCTATAATTTTTTTATGCCGTCAGCGGTCAGCAACACAGCATTTCAGTATCATTTTGCACTTTACACACTTAGATCAAAGTAATGACTAGTAAAGTGAAGCCTCGTTAAAGTATTAATAAGTATTAGTTTAATTTATGATGTGGTTATCTGCTTTGTGTCATACTAGAGACAAAAGTGGCCAAACGAAATTTGCTCAACTGTATAAGAGTTGTAAACTGCCCGTACAATTCAGATGCAACATCCGTATTAGTTAAATTTATGATTTGGTTATCTACTTTGTGTCATACTAATAACAAAAGGGGCCAAACGAAATTTGCTCAACTGCTTAAGAGTTGTAAACTGCCCGTACAATTCAGATGCAACATCCGTATTAGTTAAATTTATGATTTGGTTATCTACTTTGTGTCATACTAGAAACAAAAGTGGCCAAACGAAATTTGCTCAACTGTATAAGAGTTGTAAACTGCCAGTTCAATTCAGATGCATAATATACGCATGAAAGACAACATCCGGACTAGCAAATCTAATTTAGAAAGGCCCGTATCAATTGTTATCTTCCAATTATCCTTGGTTAGTATTGTAACTAAGTTAAACAATCCATACAAAGGCCACTTATCGACTGTACTTTGTCATCTTAAACCAAACGTGACCCCTAAAACTGTCCAAGATATAATCCATAGAAAATTCGTGTTCCAGGTAGCCTCTTGATTTTACCGAACGGAATAACAATTATAATGACTGCATCTATGATGTTTATGAAATCTTTTGACCACGAATATATCCGTAGGGAAACCGCGTTCTAGGTTGCATCTTCAGTTCGCCGTACCGTATGATAATTATGATTTCAGTTAATTTATTCGCAGTAAATCGAGTTCACAGTTTAAAATAAAACTAAATTACATAGGGTTCTGATAATCTTATAAGCCTATGGTGAAGGTTTCTATGAGTTTCATGAAAATTGCGGAATTCTTCTTCCATGTGTCTACCTAAATGAGATAAACAGTTTCTAGCACTCCTATACAAACTCTCTATACCCGCCCTTCGAAATCCCATTAAAGGCATCCATCTTGATAGCCCAAATAGATAACAAATGCAGTCAATAGTTGACTGCATTTGTTATCTAATACAAACGCTAAACGCTATGAAAGCGTTGAACATTTAAAACTCGAATAACCCAAAATAGGGTCATTGCATAATTTAAAACTTTGGAAACAAACCAGAAAATTTATTCTCAACACATTGGTACGGAACTATGTTATAATGTACTTTGGACACGCACTTAGCACTTTTTCATAGCGTGCGTGAGATCTTTAGTAATTACTCGGATTATAATTATCTGTAATCGTGCACCGGAGAGTTTTCGACGGAAATTGTTGGACACAGAGAAATAAATGAACAGAGGGAAGTATTTACACACACGTATGTTTTTTTTATATAATAATAATGATTTTTTTATATCTCATCTATACATATAATAAAATCGTTGGAAAGTCAAAACTGTACATTGAATATTTTTAAAAAGGATAATTGGGGCGTCATCTAAAATCGATATCGAAGCCTAAAATATAGTTTTTAGAATTTTCGTCTGTGTGTCTGTTTGTCTGTATGTATGTCCGGGCTAAACTCAAAAAGTACTGCATGGATTTACTTAAAATATTGCATGAATATAACTAAGAGGTCAGGTCAACATATAAGCTACATATTATCACGCTATGACCTACGGGGGAGGAGCTATGATAATTTATAAAATTTAACGCGGGTAAAACCGCGGGGCACAGCTAGTAATAATAATAATGTCCTCCTAGCTGAATTTCGGCCACGGAGGCCAGTCTCTATAGAGATTAGAAATCTGCGCGGGACATATTATAGTGCACAAGTGTGTGCGCAAATATAGGAGCACTTTCTATTTCATCACTCTCATGATCCGATGGGATACCTAGAACACGACCAGAAAGTGGTTTATATACAAGGTGTAACAAGTAGTGGATGAAACTAAGGAGCTTAATTTCTCTATGAAACAATCATTTCACAACAGTAACAAAACGAAAACAAACTTCCCATACAAAATAAGTGGATCCACTGACTCATTATTTTGTATGAGGAGACAATTTTTCTGGTATTCACATACCTTACATTTATCCACTATTTATGTTACAACTTGCATACGGTTATTTAGAGATAAATTTCTCAGTTGACTACTCTCTGTTGAGATCGGAGTAATCGAAATTTTACCTGAAGCACTATTACTGTATTAACACGATTTTTTAGTTAAGGACATCGTGTCCCGAGTTCCAATCTCGCTCGGGACAACTATTTGTGTGACCCATAAGTAGTTGTTCTGAGTCGGTGTGTACATTGTGTCCGTCAATTATACGTATGTGAAATATTGGCCCGCCAAACAGGACAAGTACGTAAAAGACGTACAGCAGGCGTCGTCATAAAAAAAGTTTTTGCAAGTACCTAATACCTGGAGTATTTTTATAGTATTTATATTTATCTTTATAAGTATGTATTTATAAAAGAAAAGTAGTAAGTATATGTAGTATATCAGTTATCTGGTTTCACACCGTAGCCTAGTTGGTAGTGCTCCTGCCTACGAAGCTGGTGGTCCTGGGTTCGAATCCCGGTAAGTGCAAATATTTGTGTGATGAGCACGAATATTTGTTTCTGAGTCATGGATGTTTTCTATCTATATAAGTATGTATATCGTCGCCTGGTACCCATAGTACAAGCTTTGCTTAGTTTGGGGCTAGGATGATCTGTGTGACATTGTCCCCAGATATTATGTACAAGCTGTGCTTAGTTTGGGATTAGATTGCCGTGTTTGAATAATGTCCCAGGATATTTTTAGGTATGTACTTTAGTTATGCTTACCTTGTGAACGATACTTTAATATTGTTCAAAAGGTAAGCATTACATTTTACGGTGCAGTAGTTTGCATTCCGTGATGCGTTCCGTCCCGATTCGAATGAGTCGTGTTTAAAATAATACCGAGACATTGTTTATCCCTTTTCGTAAAGGTAATTGTTATAATGGACAAGGTAAAATAACTTAAATGAAAAAGCATGCACTGTGTTCGCGTGGAATACATGAACTCCATTTGTGGAATCCTTACCTACACTTGAGATCGCATTAACTTTTTTTTTATGTAGTGAAGGGAAGGGGTAAAAATATATGGGAATGTTGTTTAACATACAGGCGGCATTTTATAAAGGAATATATTTATGAAGATAAGAACAGCAATAAATTATTAGGCTATCTGTATGTATAATAATAGTTTTCTTAAAATAACTGCTTGCTTCTTTAATAACTGTAATAAGCGATATAAAAAAGTCTTTAGGGACTGCCAATTGAAGTGAAAACTAATTTGCAATTTCTTATACTCGGAAAGTAGTGTTTATTTGATCCGAGTAGCGAGTGGAAGATACTAATGCCCACCTTTGGGCGATAAAGACTCATAGTAGTTAATGGCTGAAACACCTAAATGAACAAGCTTAGTTCTATTTTTTAAATTTATTCCCACCATAGGGAGGGACCCTAAAAACGTAACCCTTATAGGATCACTTTGTTGTCCGTCGTACGTTTATCAGGAACGAGTGTATGTATCAAGCTGGAATATATATCAAATACTCAGGTCTACTGTCTCTTGGAGCTGTGAAAAAATCAAACTACTAAGCCAACGCAATCAAAGGATACAGCCGTTTATGCCGAAAATTTCCGCAAATTTTAACAAGATGGGAAAAGGTTTATTTAACAAGATGTTTGTATCTTTCAGACCGGTACAATTCACATGCCACAAGCGGTGCTGCAGAAGGTGGGCGCGGCGGGCATGCCGCAGATCCTGCTGAGCGCCGCGCCGCGCCTCGCTTCCTCGCTCAACTCCAACAAACTGTCCATAAAGGTTACCTCCAGCTCGGGAACTTCGAGTAAGTTGTATTATCGTTATTTGCTTTTAATTTTGAACTTCTTCCATTCGTTTGAAGAGCAAGAAAGCGGGGTGTATAGAAACTAGAACAACATTTAATTTTCCTTATGCATTCTCCAGGATTTAATTTTTTCCCATTTTACTAGTACTGACTTACATATCGTGTGGGCAATGGTTACCCTAGTGTCAGAGTTGTTCAAGACTTAACGACTGTTGCCTAATGGCTATAACCGGAACCGACAGTTTAACGTGCCATCCGAAGCACGGAGACGCTCAGAAATTGAATCACTTTGGCGGTCACCCATTAATGGACTGACCGTGAGCCTAGTTGCTTCACCTCACCTATCACTTACGGACCGGTGAGAGTATCTGACATGTTTTACTGCTGCTAAGGAAATGTTGGATCCCAATTTTTTATCGTATCTTGTTAGAGATTATAATATAGCCTTGTTTTGTTTGTACGTTGTATGATTTCTTCGCGGTTTATGCATCGATTTAGATAATTTCTTATTTAATCGATAGCCTAGCTGTGGGTGGACAGTTGGCTGTGGAGTCAGTGATCTCGAGTTCAAACCCATGGCGCGCACCACTGACTTTTCGAATTCATGTATCAGAAATTAATTATGTCGTACATGTCGTGCGGAAAGCTGCATGTCTCAGAGTTCTCCAGAATGTTCTTGATGGCATGTGAAGTCAGCGTGGTGGACTATGGCCTGTCCCGTTCTCATTGTGAGAGGAGACCCTTGCCTAGCAGTGGAACAATATACAGGCTGCATAATAGTTACAGCTTTAAGGAATAGTTTCAAATATTATCCAAATCGCATTACAGACATTTAGGATTTATAATGAAAGTTAAAGGCTGTTCTAAAGCGCAGTAATTTGTTTTGCGTGGTTGGTAAATACTCGCTCTTCACGCCGCAGGTCCATCCAGAACTGATATTTGTGGGCATGAACGTTCGTCCTGAGTCTGGGTGTAATTATCCATCTTCTTCTCTTTCGTTACGCTCTTGTCAGAGCGGTCGTCGTCACATCGAGGCATCCACGTCGGTGGTAAAGGTGGACACAGCTTTCTGCACGATCTCCCGCCATCTCTCTCTGTTGGCGGACTGTCTGGCACAGTCAGATACGCAGCTTCCTACTGCGGATTTTACTTGGTCAGTCCAGCGCATAGGTGACCTGCCACGCGATCTGGTTCCCTCCACTTTTCCCTGCACAACCAGTCGTTCTATGCAGTCATTATCCCAATTATCTATACAAGTATGTATTTACAAAAGAAATGCTGTATATGTAATAAGTATATCAGTTATCTGGTTTCCATTGTACAAGTTCCGCTAAGTTTTGGATCAGAATAATGTCGCAGGATATTATTATTATTACTTACTTATTGATATAAATTTGTTTTTTTTGCTTTGCCTGACACGTGCTTTTTTTGGCTCTGGCTTCTTTGGCCTTATGAGCCTTCAGTAAATATATATTTACATAGTCCTTGGCCAACCCCAGTAAAGCAGTGGAGACTTTACTAGAGGCTTTTATGGAGTTTTGGTTACAACACGGAAAATCACAATTCACGGCAATATCGCACTTTCCTCCTCTTGTGTACGTTGTCGAAGATGTTATGTCTAAAAATCCACCTTATTTGCACATAAAAACTCGAATTTACACCAGTTTTTGAAAATAAAACATAGCCGCGATGCGTCTTTTTCCGTGTTGGCGCCAAAAACTCTAACACGTGCTTGTATAAAATGTATGATTTGCTTTTCCAGGCTTCAACCTCCCCCCTACCCCGCCATCATCGCTGTCATCGTCAGACAGCGAGGGCGCCCTGTCCCCGGCGCACGAAGCGTCGGGCGCCCCCGCTGCGACGCCCGTGGCACCGTCGCGACGCGCTCACCTGTACGTGTCACATCACACGCGACAACCCATCAACACGCCGCTCATTAGTACCCAGCCGGTAAGTCTTGTTACATTTTGGAACGAAGTTCCTTATCGCGCGTTGTGAAAGGGGGCTAGACGGAAAAAAATCTTACGAAAAGTTGTCACGACACTTTTTGCAGCTATGCGGCGTGCGCATGTTTCTCTGTCTGTCTGTCTCTCTCTCTCTCTTGGAGAAAGCAAGCCAGATATTTTCATTTCTATTTCGCATTGAACAGTGTGGTGTCGCTACGATTATTTTTGTTGAGTGTATACAGGTTTTTTGTACATAACAAATAATAAGAAATAACTTCGTTCCATCCGGCTGTCCCTTGACACCTCTCAAGTTTTTTTTAGGGTTCCGTACCCAGAGGGTAAAACGGGACCCTATTACTAAGACTTCGCTGTCTGTCTGTCTGTCCGTCTGTCACCAGGCTGTATCCCAAGAACCGTGTTAGTTAGACCGTTGAAATTTTCACAGATGAGGTATTTCTGTTGCCGCTATAACAACAAATACAAAATAACATAAATATTTTAGGGGGGCTCCCATACAACAAACGTGAACTTTTTGCTCGTGTTAATAGACAATGGTACCGAACGCTTCGGGCGCGAGTCCGACTCGCACTTGGCCGGTTTTTTTAAGATAAGTTATGGAAACAGGCGTTACGTTGCGGAAATACCATGATCATCATGTCAGCCAATCTACATCCACTGCTGGATAAAAGCCTCCCCAAAGAATGAGGCGATATAGCGTAGATTTGCAGACGGGTTGGCGATCGCAGTTTGATGGTTCACAGAAAAACGCTGCTGCCTGTTCTATCGTAGGTATTCCCCCTGGACGATGTCTACGCCCCCACAGGATGAGATGGGCTGATAATATTCTATACCGTCACCACACAGTATAAAAATTTGTACCGCGACCTAAATCATCAAATAATAAATTCAAGAAATCGCTCTTAATGAATTATCTCAACGAAATCGGTTTTAACAGGTTTACTTTAGTCCTTTATGGACCCGTTTTGAAACGTTGCGAGCCGCCGCGCGCCGATGCCGTTAACGAAAAAGCAAAAGGCATCATTGCGCAAGACCCGACTCGCTCTTAGCTGGTTTTTATACGACGGGGAATGGTTTCGAGTTATATACATAATATTTTGTTCATATTAGTTGTTTTAATGGATAAAACAGTTATTAAATATACTTGTTTGTTCTTGACTTCAGGTGACTCGCTATATTCTACTCCTATAAAAGCAATAAAATTTACTGAATTATTTACGAGCATCGAATAAATAAATTGCATTTACTCATTCACCGTTTTCGGAAATGCTGTACATGCGTTGAAATATTTATTACGCTTACTTCTAAGAATATCATTACTATTCAGTAGTTGCTACCTTTTGCGGTTAAGTCTGATTAGGCCCTTCCTCCTCTTGACTTGAATAGGTTTGACAAAAACGTAATTTAATAGTACTGTCAATGTGAGTCATAGATTGTTAAAATGCTTGTATCAGTAAAAGAGAAAACTCTTCACAGACTACAATCATGCAGTTATTTGATATATTTATTCTCATTGACGGGCCTGTTGGCGTGGTTGGCAAATGCTTGCTTTTCACGCCGCAGGTCGTGGGTTCGATTCTCACCCAGGACAGATATTTGTGTGCATAAACATGTATGTTTGTCCTGAGTCTGGGTGTAATTATCTATATAACTATGTATTTACAAAAGAAAAGTAGTATATGTAGTATATCAGTTATCTGGTTTCCATAGTACAAGCTCTGCTTAGTTAGGGATCAGATGGCCGTGTGTGAATAATGTCCCAGGATATATTATTCTTCTGATAGCGGCTATTTCCAGTCCCCAACACTGCTCCAACTAAACTATCCCTGCACCATAGATAAATTGCAGAAACTTCTGGCAGGAGTATCGATAACATCGTCCTGATTTTTTTCATTGATATAGTTAAAGTTATACTTTATTACATTTATTTTTTAGCTTAGGTTATCATTTCTATTTGTGAGTGCTGGTTCACTTGTTATTGGTAATTGTATAAGACCATTACTTGTTACCTAGCGTTATTTAATATGTTATATACAGAAGTTGTTGGTGCACCTTTAAATAAGTAAATATTCACTCACAAATATGTTATCCAATTCTTAAATGACTTCAAAAAGAAGGAGATTTTCAATTAGACTGTGTTTCTTTACTAATTTTATAAAGGGGAATAGATTTGATATTTTGTATGTTTTTTTTGCAAATCACAAACTCAAAACTACTTTATTGACTTTACAATTATCTAAATGCATAGAGTTAAATCTACTCATTCTCAAGCAATTTACAACATAATCTGTACTATGCCCTATTCTTTTCTTTTTTCTAATTTGGCTATAATTTTTGTTTCAAATTTGTTGATTGAGAATTTTCTGATGTCATTGGGTAGTCTGTTCTCGAAGCATATATGCTACCCCATAAATGTGGAGACGGGTAGGTAGCACGTGCAACAAGATTATAAAATACTTACTTATCTTTCTATCTATTTAGTTGTGCAAATCCGGGACGTGTCACTTGTTTTATATATGCTTCGCTATTTCTCCGCTGTCTGTAACGTCAACTGTCAATTCTTTTAAATAATTTTTATTCTATTCAATATGCAATGTTTTCGAGATGCTCCCATACTTTTTTACAGATTAATTTCTGAAATTGAGGGGTTTATCCCACAGGTGCCACAATTAAAAATTTAAGTTGAAGTTGATGTTCCCATATAAAAATTGAAGCGATTATACGTTTTTAAAATCTGTAATTATTACAAATATTGTTATTCTCAACTTACAGAAGGGATCAACTGGTACCCTGATGTTAACAGAAGAAGAAAAACGCACGTTATTGGCTGAGGGCTACCCCGTGCCCACGCGCCTTCCTCTCACCAAGGCCGAAGAAAAGTCGCTCAAGAAGATTAGGAGGAAAATTAAAAATAAAGTGAGTATTGATTTTATGCTGCCATTAATAAAACTTGCTTCACATCATCAGCTTGATATCCTGGACGTCAGCCTCTCCCAAAAGTTTGTATAACGTTTCCATTTGGAGAGGTTTGGTATGCGAGTTGGCGACCGCAGTTAGGTGAAAATTAAGAATAAAGTGAGTTTTGACTTTATGCTGCCCTTAATAAAACTTGCTTCACTTCATCAGCTTGATATCCTGAACGTCAGCCTCTCCCAAAAGTTTGTATAACGTTTCCATTTGGAGAGGTTTGGTATGCGAGTTGGCGACCGCAGTTAGGTGAAAATTAAGAATAAAGTGAGTATTGACTTTATGCTGCCCTTAATAAAACTTGCTTCACATCATCAGCTTGATATCCTGAACGTCAGCCTCTCCCAAAGGTTTGTATAACGTTTCCATTTGGAGAGGTTTGGTATGCGAGTTGGCGACCGCAGTTAGGTGGAAGTTAAGAATAAAGTGAGTATTGACTTTATGCTGCCCTTAATAAAACTTGCTTCACATTATCAGCTTGATATCCTGAACGTCAGCCTCTCCCAAAGGTTTGTATAACGTTTCCATTTGGAGGGGTTTGGTATGCGAGTTGGCGGCCGCAGTTAGGTGGAAGTTAGTACACACACAAGACCACCCACAAGATGATATGGGGTGGTCCTGTTATTCCTTCTGGTTCGGAAACCACACGGTTAAAAATACATGTATTAAGGTTAACTTAGGCAACGAATATAGAAGTGAGAAGTGGGATTTCAAATTTCCTTGCCTTATTTCGTGATACGCGCTTTATCGTAAATTCTATACAATACCAACTAATCTAATTTTAATATTTTTTCATTTCTTTGTAACATAGTTCTTATAAAAAAGAGAGGGCAACACTAGTTGTGGCAGTTAAAGTTTTGGCGCGAAATACTGAGGGAAAATAATGACAATAATTGTTTTCATACGTGCTATATTAGTAAGAGATGTACCTAAGCCTATACTTTTACCTAGCAGCTATACTTTTAATAATCTATTTAAAACCTTGGAAATTAATGTAATTGCTACAATAATTTAGTACCATTGAGCTGGTCGAAGTACAAGAGTCTGAACTAGAGTAATGAAACTCTGGCACAACTGCTAATAAACTTTAACTGTTTAGTCCTATTAGATTTTTGGCACGCGAATCCTTCTTAATTCTTTTCAATAACAATAAAACGCTGCTTAAGTATTTTATACTATTCTATATATTTTAAAGATCCAATTCCGAAAAAATGTATTTAATAACAACTTTCTCTCGTTTCAGATATCAGCTCAAGAAAGTAGACGCAAAAAGAAGGAATACATGGACCAACTAGAAAGGAAGGTCGAGATCCTAATCTCCGAAAACACAGACTACAGGAAGAGGGTTGAAACCCTCGAGCAGAAGAACGCAAGTCTGTTGAGCCAGGTGGCCTCCCTCCAGGCCATCGTGGCGCGCGGCCGGAAGTGACGTGTCACGTCGCGCACGCGTGACGTCACCCCCTGCGCTGTGCCGGAAGGACCTCGACGTCACTAGATATCATTGTACATAGTTCGTTACACTTCGACCAGTTTACTGCTCGAAGTGTCGGCGAATATATTTATACTGTGAGTGAGTTGTTTTATAAACGACTCATGAGTGAGTGAGTCGTTCGTCGCCCACTCACAGTGCAGTAGATATCGTTATTCAAAATTAATACGCTGTCCCTAAACGGAATGAATGTATATTTTGGATGTATTTACATTAGATACGCGTCCGCGGGAAGAACTGTCAGCGTTGGAATGGTTGCTCACTGTATTTGTTAGGAAATAGGTATTCTGTGGTGCTGGATGATACCCCTCGGTATACAAACTGTCAAGTGCCACACTAGATATTTATTTTATACAACTCTAAATCAGTTTTCGTTCGTTCGTGAGGCGATGAATCGATAACAGGGAAATATAGTACTGGGGTCTTAAGATAAGTATCGTTAGTTATACGCGTGTTGTTTTGAAATCTCGTAATATATTATAGCGCTGTAGGCGATTAATTCCTAAGGTTTTATTTTATGCGTGTTTTCATTGAAAATATGTGCAATTAGTTTTAAGGATTATATTGTTACCCAAAGCATACATTGTACTTGCGATGCGATGCATCGCTCTCGTCGGAATACTATCTGCGTGTCCGTAAATGGCCTAATTTTAATGGTATTTTGACACTAGATTAAAGGATAGAGACTACTTAACTACTTAATATAGTTTCAGGACATAGCGTATTACCGTGTATACCTATTAACACTGTGCGATAGTGCGTCGTGTTTCGGGAATCTGTTAGCATAATATTGTAAGACGAACGGTAGGTTTTCTAATGTGCGTCTTACCGATAAATATTGAATTCCATGAATTTGCATTTATAGCGAGATGTGTATTGTCCTAGAGATTTTACCTTGTATTTAAGATAAAGTTAGACTTTATAATATATCTAATAACGGACCTATTTAAAACCGATTTGTGTGACAAGTGTTTTCGGTTATGTCTAGTCTTTCGTAGAACCGTTGTGCCTCGTTGTGGAGGCCTGCAATATAGAATCATTAGCTGTATAACGTATACTAGAACTGTATACAATCTCAGTTTATACTGCGCTCTATTGGTCGACAAGTACAAAATAATGGCATGCCTTCAACTGAAGTATCGTAACTAATATTATTGACCGAAACTCTGTGAGCAGTATTTAAATTTAAGAGTGTGTCTCTGCAAATAAAATCCTAATTAAAAAAAACTACAAATATACTTACCATGACATGTGACAATTTTAAGTCAGTTTAACAAACAGTTCAGTCTTTTGAATCGCGTTAAAAAAGATTATGATAAGCTTTTAATGTTCATCGAAATCAAAGGAAACCTACGACTGAATAAGACACAAATGAAATTGATAACACTTACGAATATTCCGGATAAAATAATCAGAGATAGAAATCAAATAGTTTCGATAACGTTCCATGTACTAACACCATTGATCTGATAACGAAATAGCCAGAATTAGTATACTCGTGATGGTCTTGCCAATTGCCGCAGCTTAATAGCTGCAACGTAGGTATTCTATATTGCGTTTAACAAATAGCCAACACTAAATTATCCAGAGCCGTACCATATGCTCTACTTGCATAAAAAGCACAATCACAGAATGCTTTCATGATTTCCAGCCAATGAGATCATATTTAGATCTCATATAGAGTTTATAGCATGCTTCAGGGAATCATTTTGAAGAAACGTGACCATCTTCCTTCAAGTTGGTCCTATTATTTTAGTTCCGCTAGTGATCTTTCTAACATTCTTTATACACTAAACATTCCATTTCTAGTAATGAGTGACTTAAAGTGAGCTCGAGTACTTATAAACACTAATTTTAAAACAATATAATTTATATATTTAACAATTCTAACAATTAAATGAGCTGTTATAAATTTTGCTAGAATAATTTATAAGCGTAGCCATTTTCCGCTTTCAAAATTTTGTATCACTTCTAAATGTTTAGATGTAGATAAAACTCTTTGGGATGCATGTTGTGTGCCGTTTTATATACAAAACTATATATATGATTTTTAGGTTATTTTCTACACTTTTAATATCAACGCTTTGTATATATGTTCACATATTTTTATTAAAATTCTATCAAAACACCTGTTTAAAGGTCTTATTAATATAAGTATATTATACTTTTCGTATTTGTATTTCACTGTTTGTGCAATTAATTTGTTCTCTTATACACTCGTAAATGTTCTTCCTAATTAGTGATGTAAGAAAATGTTATATTTATATAGCGTTGAAATAAAATATCGACATTAATATAACCGAGAAGATCGGAAACGTTTTAAAGAATTGAGATATATTTTAAGAGATTTTTCTAAGGAAATTTTAGATATATATATAAACACTGTTTACGTGTCTTTATCACTATACAAGTTAGGTCTCTAGATATCGATAGTGAATACATACAAGTTTATTATTGAAACTGCATTGTGTGCCTGTATGTCAGCTATTCTTTTACGATGAGTAGTGGTAGAATAGATGTCGATAGCGGTAAGTGGGGTATTACACTTGGCACACGAATTTGAACTGTAGCCTACTACAAATACCTGCGATCTTTGTATGGTTCGATTTTTAAGTGTTATCGAAGTCTCCAAACTGATTTGTGGAGGACATTCAAGATAGTATGCCAAGTAAAAACTCACGCAAAACTATCCTTAATAGAAAATGTAATTATTTAAATATATGAAATATCCAATTCCTAATATGGCATTTACCGTCTGCAAAAGTGATTTTATAGGAATTATTGTGAATTAACTGATGTTAGTAATATATTTAACTTATAATGGAATTAATATATGTGAACGGTGGCGCCGGGCTTTTGATGACATAGTAACTTGTAATGTAAGAGAGATGCCAAACATAGGTACTTACTGTTATATGTTGATAGGCACCATACATTCTATTGGGTGACGCTGTTGCGGTTAAATCGAGTATATTTTATTGTGAAAATAAAGTTTAAATAAAGTTAACATTTTTGTATAAAGATTCCGATGGATTCTATTTACGTATTCAGCGGGTTCAGAACGTTGTATCCGCCACTTGTTATTCATTGTGAAGTGTAATTTTATTAAATAGTTTTATTTGTTATAAAACTATACGTTACCTTTGAGTCATAATTTGTTGAATCGTTTGTTTTATTATTATTTTTCAATGACATTACGGATTTTACTGTCACCCTTCTAATAAAACGTCAAATATTGTAATAATGATTGTTTTCTTTTACCATATCCCGTGAAGTAACAGCCTATAGATGAAGTTTTAAATTCAAATGCCCTTAAAGAATATTTCATCGTAATAAATAACGACAAAACGGGGTGAATTTAAATTCAGGGGGTGAATAACGAGAGGGATAACCTCCATATAGTATTTAAATTTTTGTTCTCGTTTCTTTTCACCCCTGGTAATCTTCAACCCATTTTACAGTAAGAATTAAATATTGGGTATTTTAAATCCAGAGCAACAGATAAGGATTGATATTAAAAAACTGCCTTTTAAATATTCATTTAATTTACAAGCTTATAAACTAAGTAATTTCTCGTCTTTAAAATCTATTGATTTTAAAGATAACTTCAAAATACGCAATTAAGACTAGATCTTTAAATTAATGTACAACATAATTCTTAAATCAAAAGATTACATCAGAAACTATGGGAGCACCTATGTCTTCTACGCTCAGTCTTCGTGTTAATATCTACTCTTAATTAAATCCTATGTTTTTTTCTATTAAAAATTGATGATTAATATTAAAGTTTAAACAGATTATTTAGTTATTTAGAAGTCCAATGTGGTGAATTAGGAGACAGTGTCCAATCAAACATCGATAAAAATATTACGTATGTAAGAATAAACATAAAACATATCACTAACTGACCTACACTCATAACCTTGATATTTACAATTGAGAAATAACAAGCTTAATTTTAATAAATCCAAATAATCAATTATAAAATATACAACATTAGGCGAGGCCTATCCCACCATCTCTGGGGGAAACTCTTGTCCAACTATGGGTGTTATACAGCTCCCCAAACAGTAAATAAACTTTAAATAATCATAAACCGCATCAATAACTAAAAGTATTCAATTGTGTTCTTATTATACTATAACAGAAAATATACGCGTACCATTTTCAATTGCAAATTAAAGAGTAATGAACACCTTCTTCTTTGCCATAATATGGGCGATGATTACCCATAGAGCTGTGCCCCAGACAGCTTCCACCAAGCTTAAAGTATGGGTCCTCATATTGGGTACTCTCCAGTGGAAAGGGAACAGATGGGCACAGACAGAGTGCCCCACGTACAGCGCGATGGCGTTGAGGCCGGGCGCCCGGAAGGGCCCGCCGCCCCACAGGCGCCAAGCGTCCGTGAGGGTGTAGCAGAAACAGAGCACGACGAGACAACATGCTGTTGTCACCAATACAAATGACATAGACCTGGAAAAATATAAATATACTTATATTATACAATAGGATACGATTAGTAGCCGGAAAAATGTAATGATATGGATATACAGGGTGGAACTTTTAGACCGCACTTGGAGGTCGTAAAGTAGGTACTCTAAATTAAAACTAATCATTTCACTATTTTAAAAAGAACCAAAACAGCAGTCTAAATTCTTCGATAATTAATTAATTTATCATGATTTTTATATTGACCTATATGTATTCTACTAGACGCGCAATCCCATATTGAGAATTTGCTCACTGAGTTGCAGCGCCCGCGCTGCAACTCAGTTAGCAATTTTGGCCGCCGCGCCCGCGCCTCTCACCTCGCGCACAGCCGAACTGGGACAGAGTTTTTATTCGAAAAAGCGTGTCTAGTTATACATATAAGTCAATGGATTTTTAGAGAGATTTTATTCTCATGATTGATGCTATCAATTGATGACATTTGGTGATATTTCTAGGCGAAGTAATTAGTTAGGCTAACGAGTTTTCTAAAATATTTGATTGCAGATATTATTTTTAATAAAGGAATGTTCTTTTGAGTAAATTTTACCTACTATCTCCAGTATTTCACGAAATTTCCTTCTAGGTAGAGTTTAAAACCTGTATATGCATAGGTACATTTATCCAATACCAGTTAATGAAATTATTATCTTATCGTATCTCCATAAACAATAATTATCATAGCCTAGTCGATAAACTACCGGTATTTATAACTGTTAAATGCTTTTTTTATATATCAGAGGGCGTCAATCGAGCAAGTGGGTCACCTGCTGGTAAGTGATCACCGCCGCCCATGGACACTCGCAACACCAGAGGTGTCACGGCGGGTGCGTTGCCGGCATTTAAAAGTCAGCAAACAAGTGTTGCTGAGCCTTCCCCCCATCCCAATGAGCTCTGGCGACCTTACTCACACTCGGAAACACAACATTAAAATTATTAATGTTATTATTAAGGAATGTCATAGGGTGGAGGTACTTCCCCATGAAAGTTGCTTAGTACCTACCCATACGTTACCTTATCAAAAATATGACAATATCTATCCAGCTAACCAACCGTTACCTCAAATTCGACTACTTCGTTGGTCTAGCGATAACGTGTTCAACCACGGATAATGAGGTCCTGGTTCAAATCCCGGGTTGGGCCATAATGTGATTTTGGGATATTTCCGTAAAAAGAAATTTCTCAGTAAGTATCACCCCGCAGCCTGGGAGTTGGCGGTATTAAAACCCGTTCCTGCGCATGCGCATGTCTCGCATTTGGCTAATCTCCGTTGAGACTGGCCGCCGTGCCCAAAATTAGGCCGGGAGGTCAATATTACATCAAATTTAAACGACTTAAGATCTTACCAGAGATTTTTGTTGATTGGTACTACACCATGGTCTTTAGAGAAGCCGGCGAGCAAAGCCCCGGCCAATGCGAAGACCAGCGCCCAGGCTAGCCAACGGGATAATCGCGACTTGTGTGATCTTTGGAGGAGTATTGTGGCACCGGCTTGCACGCCTAGCAGAGCTTGCACTGCTGATGTTAAACAACCTGCAATATGAAAAATTGTTTGGAATTTAATTGCATTATTATTTAGATTAATAGTAACATCAATACTAATGTTATCCTGTGTCATTATTCGGACACGGCCATCTCATCCCGAACTAAGCAGAGCTTGTACTACGGAAACCAGATAACTCAATTAACTATTACAATATATACTACTTTTGTAAATACATATTTATATAGATAATTACTCCCAGACTCAGGACAAACAGACATGTTCATGCACACAATTATCTGTCCTGGATGGGAATTGAATCCACGACCTGCGGCGTGCATCAGTAGTAGCTATTTCCCAATCACGCCACAATATCTCGCATCTAAAACATTATAAATTAACAATTTAATAAATACCCGACTTTTGTCGACTATTCAACCCCTTTCTTTTGATATCCATATTGGGGGAACTCCCTCATTACATAACTATGTAATTCTTCATTTTGTGGCGGCGGCCATCTTGGACCGATTTTCATCAAACATAGCTAGGAACGCTCCCGACTAATTCATCTTTCAAACAAAAATATCAAAATTGGTTTATCCGTTTGAGAGCTACGATACTACAGACAGACACACACACACATATAGACTGACATTGACGTCAAACTTGTAACACTGCTCTTTTTGCGTCGGGGGTTAAAATGTAATCTTATATCTAACTAGCAGTGCACGCGGACTTCGTTCCGCGTTGTAAATATTTTTATGCCTGCCCATTTTCCCGCGTAATACTTCGGGTTAAAAGTTCGGGATAAATAAAAATTATGATATGAATCATAGCCTATGACACTCCACAATAACGTCACTTTCTATTGGTGAAATAATTTTTAAAATCGGTTCAGTAGATCCAGCGATTACCCCTTACAACGTCACAAACTCACAAACATTACCTCTTTATAATATTAGTATAGACTAAGCCTTTTGAAGAATAAGCAGATTTATAGCCCCGGGCACCCGCCTCATCCCCCGCAATCTCTAGTTGAATGATGCCCAGTTCTTACCCAAAAGTCCCTCTGGGTCTGTAGGCAGTCCTCCATAGACGCGTCTTGCATCACTGTTCTGGTACAGATGTGATTCTCCCAGTAAGAAGCGGTCGAGATAGCCCGCGGCGCCCCCGCTGCAATCAGGCGCCACCCAATCATCATGTTTACCACCCGGGCCCAAGTAGCCGCTGAAATAAATAATAATAATAATATTGTGGGACATTATTCACACACGGCCATCCTAAACTTACTGATATACTTAAATGTCTGGGTGTAATTACACCCAGACTCAGGACAAACAGACATTATGTTCATGCACCCAAATATCTGGCCCAGGTGGGAATCGAACCCACAACCTGCGGCGTGAAAGGTTACCCGACAACCGACCCGTCAAATAAATCATTTTCATATAATAATAACATCTTGGGACATTATTCACCAAATAAACAGAGCTTGTACTATGGAAACCAGATAACTGATATACTACTTTTTCATTCCGTTATCTTCGGCATTCAAAAATAATCGTTTAGGTATTCTAGTCATAGTAAAGTAGAGATTTGCTGAAGATGAGTAAGGAACATTACTGTCATTAAGCATTTTCAGAAGGTCTGCAGATTATTACGCTTCGTCATCATAGCAATCGTCGAACATAAACAGTTTACATAATAATAGGCTCTGTTAATAGTTTTTTTTATTACTTATTTATTTATTATTTAAAAAGTACACATTTAAGTTTTAGACATTTTTGCCAAAATGCACAGCAGTTTGTCGTCAACTTTTAAATAGTAGGTGTACCTATATACCTGTACTTTAATGGTTACATTGTATCTATTTCCTATCATCATCATGACAAGTGAAAGACGGCCAAAGCTGGTCATAGGTCACCCTCAACGATCTCCACAATGGTCGGTTTTGTGCTGCCCGCGTCCAGTGACTCACAATAATTATTTGGGTATTTCGTATAACTTACAATAATGGTAAGGTAGTCACCATTATTGTTGGCAAATAAAAAATATCGAGATAGAATTCTAGGCCTAGAGAGTGTTATTGGGACAAGGTAGGGACAATTCTCGACTTAGGATTGATCTCGCCAGAAACGTTTAGCAAGAAGAATTTTCAAATCGAGATGTTATGACTAACAAAGAAGTGACAGCGACAGTGTCACACTACCTTCCAATGGTACACATCCTAATACACATCCTAATAGTCTGTACTATAAATCTTAGGGTAGCTGGATGTGCTGGCGTCTGTACGCCAGCACATCCAGCTACCCCAAACTGTCAAATTTCTTTTATAGATTTTCAACGTTATGACATAAGTATAAGGTTCACTTTCAATTGGGGAAATTTGACAGATTGGGGTAGCTTGATGTGCTGGCGTCTGTACTATAAATCTTATACGAGCAAGCAAGGATCTTCACAAACTATGCAAAGATTTATCATTTGACCCATTCATCACAAAAGCAGTACGGCAAGGAATATTTTTAACTTAAATAATTTTTCTGTAATTTAGTTTTTAAATTTTGTAATATTTTATTTAGTTAGTTGTAATTCTTTAGTTAAATATTGATTATAACTGAGGCACTGATATGTCTGTTGCAATTGGTGAAAACCTGTTATTGGCTCACTGTTGCTTAGTTTATATTTAATTTTATGTTTAATAGCTGTTGGTTTACCTATCTAATTAATAAATAAATATCTCCTTCATAGTTTCTTCCTTCTTTTGGAGAAAACTGTCAAATTTCTTTTATAGATTTTCAACGTTATGACATAAGTATAAGGTTCACTTTCAATTGGGGAAATTTGACAGATTGGGGTAGCTTGATGTGCTGGCGTCTGTACTATAAATCTTATACGAGCAAGCAAGGATCTTCACAAACTATGCAAAGATTTATCATTTCACCCATTCATCACAAAAGCAGTACGGCAAGGAATATTTTTAACTTAAATAATTTTTCTGTAATTTAGTTTTTAAATTTTGTAATATTTTATTTAGTTAGTTGTAATTCTTTAGTTAAATATTGATTATAACTGAGGCACTGATATGTCTGTTGCAATTGGTGAAAACCTGTTATTGGCTCACTGTTGCTTAGTTTATATTTAATTTTATGTTTAATAGCTGTTGGTTTACCTATCTAATTAATAAATAAATATCTCCTTCATAGTTTCTTCCTTCTTTTGGAGAAAACTTTTGTCCACCGTCATTATACTATTCCAAGATGTAGTACTTACGCCGGACAATCAGGGTGATGGAGCGTGAAAGTGATGGCGCTGTGAACCGCGACTAGTATACCAGCTAGAACCCAGCAGTATACACAGGATAACACGTCTTTTAAAGCTTGACCGCATGCTCCCTGCAAATAAAAACAAACTATGATATAATTGGGTAAGAATATGCTGGCTGGGCAGACAGAAATATGACAAACCCTAAGTCTAGGCGCCATCTGCTCCGGAGCCCGTATACGCGAAATCGTATTGTTATCATCTATACCTACATATAATAAAATCGTAGGAAAGTCAAAACTGTACATTGAATATTTTTTTAAAGGATAATTGGGGAGTGATCTACAATCGAAATCGAAGCCTAAAATATAGTTTTTAGAATTTTTGTCTGTTTGTCTGTGTGTCTGTATGTATGTCCGGGATAACTCAAAAAGTACTGCATGGATTTACTTAAAATTTTGCATGAATAGTACTAAGATATCGGGTCAACATATAGGCTACATATTATCACGCTATCACCTGGGGGGAGGAGCTGTGATAATTTATAAAGGTTAACGCGGGTAAAACCGCGGGGCACAGCTAGTATTCAATAATTATTGTTGCCGTCGGCGTCCAAAACACGTTAGGACTGATACAAGACGAAGGCATGTCGCTGCTACCTTGGAGGGTGGATAGGCCTCTGAAATGGGATGCGACGTACTTTGATATATTAGCCTCCAAATCAAACCTCCAGAGGAAAATGATAAGGCCGGCACTTCTGCCGTTTCTACGAAAGCTCTAAAGCGGCTCACGTATAAAAATATCTATGTTTTTGCAGATTTACCCAACTGCTTCGGAAGTTAAAGACCAAAACCTTCGGCCTAAAAATTTTAAACTTCATGACTTAATGTAAAAATGGAAGAAAGCCAAACCTCTTTGTGTATATTTGTACATGATATGGTAAGTATATGATGTCCCGGTGATACTGCAATTTATTTATCTATAACTAGCTGCAACCTGCGGTTTTACCTGCATTAATCTTAAAAATTATAGCCTAGGTATGTGTTAGTCGGATATATAAGCCATATTATTACAAAGATTCATTAAAATTTGATTTAATTTGATTTGAAAATCTGTTCGGTAGTTTTTGCGAGAAAGAGTAACAAACATCCATACATCCATACTCACAAACTTTCGAATTTATAATATTATAGTGGTATGTGTGCGTTAATAGTGACTTTAAAGTTGTAGTTAATAAAAATTAACTCCAACTCAGCTTCGTACGTAATTGTGATTATAGGAAAATGGCTTTATGTATTTTTGTAGGTGTATTAATTTGACCCAAAACACTATTTAACTTTAAGTTGTTACCGTACCAGTATGTATATACGCTAATAATAATATCAAATTGAAAGTGAATGGCAACTTGACTTCCAAGTATGTGGTCTAGAATGTAGCATGCCTGATAAAGACTTCAAATGTATATATTAATATGGATATGACACCGGTATTCTAGGAATCCTGAATTGTAGCAGTACACACGGCTACATATCAAGCTACACATTCCAATATAAGCTGACCTGTCATTGTATGGAAATCCTATATAACGCGAGATCAGCTTATACTAGAACTATAAATCTTGATATGTAGCCGTGTGTAAATACTTTGTGACTAAATAAAGATTGCACCAATCAAATTAATTTCGTTTTCAACTGACATTATTTATGTAAAAAAGATTCCTATCTTATCCACCTTTTTCACGTAAGTTGAGGCATATGAATAAAATTTATGCGGTCAAATATATGTTCATCGTGTATGCACACATTCGCATGAGAGCCTCTAAATATCATTACCAACGTTAACTATAAGTATATAATTTAAATCCCAGTGAACACTGGGATCACAGGCATGTCCATATTATTAAAACTTTCATTAATTAAATACACACACATATTGATAAATGAATCGCAGTACCACCGGGTCATTCAAAAACGTTCAACTTTGCGGATGCCCAGTACATCACATTTTTTTATTTGAGGCCAGACTTCCCTGTTAGGTACCCACCACTGCAACTCCTGTAAGGCAGTATTAACATTGCTTAGTGTAATTTCGTGGTACACCACTAAATGTCAAAATCGCGTCTAAAGGAGTCAGTTACAAACATACAAGTGAAGCTAATATAAAGCGTGTAAAAAAGAACTTATACTTATATACTCTTAACTTACTCTCGGTGGTGTGTAATACTTTGGAGCAGTGAGTGCATAAAACCCAGCAGCCACTAGATACGCCACTGCTAAGCGTTGCAGTACGCCGAAGATACGCAGCTCATGCAACATGTTCGACCCGTAGATGGTGTTCAGTGACATGCCCAGGAGAAACATCATGAATGAGCGCTAAAAATCAAGAAAGACTTCGTTTAAATATTGAACAATCATCTTCTCCGTCACATCGGATTATAAGACTGGAATAATAGACAGTATACCTCAAACTACATACATACATAATGATAATATTATTTATTTAAGGATATAAAAAAATGTATGTGACGAAACAGACCGCACGGACGGACTAATTCAAAATATTTTGTTGCTTTAAGTACTGTTTTTAAACAGTGTTTATGTATTGCATTGTGAGCTTGACAAGTACAAGTGTATGTCAATACCCAAGTGCTGAATAAATTTCATTATTTTATTAATATTATCTACCCATACCGGCTTTACTAGTTAGATTGAGTCTAGGCCTCCAAGGGGGCTACAGCCTGTTCGTTCGCTGGGAATCGTAATCGTGATCGGCGTTCAAATAGATGAAGGTGACTAAAATGACTAAATCATTCGTTCCATCGGCTTCCATGGGCACATGTGACGTCATCAATGGTCCGGAATCGATTTTCAACGTTGAAGCCGATTGGACGAATGATTTCAGTAGAGGACGAGTCATTTTTAACCTCCATTAGAAAGTGATTTTCTCTCAATATCAGCCCGAAGTCATGGAGTTGGCGGTATCACAGACCCCCGTTCCTCGGAGGGCTCGTACATATCGCGGTCCTGTACCAAACTTCTTTCCGGTCGTGCCGCTAGTCATCCCATCGGATCATGAGAGTGATGGAATAGAAAGTGCCCCGGTGTTTGCGCACACACTTGTGTTTGCACATATGTCCCGCGCGTATGGCTAGTCTCCATTGGGATGCCGCCGTGGCCGAAATTGACCAGGAGGACATCGTTATTGTGGAGCGCATCAGGGACGGGGATGGTCAGCAATGCGCAAGTGATCCCAGATATGTAGCAAACGTCATAACGAAGAAGCTACGGCAACCGTTACCATCGAGTGGGTCGTACGCTTGTTTGTCAACATGGTAGTATAGTACTTAATAGTTATTCATCCCACCAACTCGGAAAGAGTATTTTTGCTCTTTGATATCTGAGTGGAAAAGTCGTTTTTATCTGTTACGCAGAGGTGGATAAAGTAATCAATTTTTTTTTTTTTAATAATAATATTTATTGAGCAAAAAAGTAAGAGCATGTGTACACAATTGCTTAAAAGCTACTTATAAATAACAACTAAATAATACAATAATTTGTGTCAAACAGTTAGCATCTGCTGCCGAACTAGGTTTATGGCCTGTATTTCAGCAAGCAGCGCCTTTAGCCCTCGAGTAAAGTGAAACTTGTGAGCTTTAAAACAAAACAATTTCAACCAAAAATATACCTAACATATGATTATAAAAAAAAAAAATTAAATGGAATAGGTCCTCTGGGTGTGTAAGATGAGAGAATGAATGGATGTATGTGAGAGGGTGTGTAGAAAATGTAGTAATTTTATTAAGTAGATTCAAAATTGTAATCTGAAATATGCCAACCAGTAGTTATTATGTAATTACTTTAAGATAGTGAGTAAGTCTTCCGTTTGGTCATAGGATAACTTCCAAAGCCAATGATTAATCTTTTTCCTTAAAGCTACGTTATTTAGGGATGATATTTCAATAATTTTATTGATTTTATTATAAATATAAGGGCCCAAAAAAGGATAAAACCGCTGCACAAATGCTGTTTTTGGTTGCAATGAAGTCTTACATACTGGTAATCCCCTTCTTCTAGATGACAAGATCGGACTGAACTCCAAACTTGTATGTTGTTTTGAAATAATACTTAAAAGGAAGAGTTGGCGTACAGTCAAGACCTCACAATACTCATAAAGAAGTTTGGTAGGATGACGAAAAGGTTTAAATGTAGAGAGTTTTAATTTAATTAAACCTCAAGTTGTTTTAGTGTCGTTCTGGGTACTCCACCCCAACACGATATACAATAGGTGATCAATGACTGAACAGTGCGTAGTAAACTTGTTTTAGAATTGACGGGGTAACGATATGTCTTAATGTTTTAAAAACATAGAGGAGTTTTCTAATCCTTTTACTTAAAACCTGAATATGGGATTTGAAACTCAGATTTTCATCTATTATAACACCCAAATATTTGATTTCTCTAGAACGCTCTAAAGTATTACACGAGCATGTAGATACAGATGGGTCATAAGTAGAACAATGATGTGCGATCAGATTGAAATTTATATGGGAAGATGCACGTATTGAGAAAATTAGGTATTTAGTTTTGTCGGTATTTAAGGTAAGCACGTTCTCATGTAGCCATCTTTTAACCGAATTAAAACCAACCTGTGCTAGCTGAAACGTCTCGCTCCATGTTTTTGCAGAGAAAATGAGAGCAGTGTCATCTGCATAAGCGATAATTTTTCCCTGGAATGAGTTGAGACAAAGCAGATCATTTATATAAATGAGAAATAGAGTCGGGCCAAGTATGCTACCTTGTGGTACGCCGTAGGTCACTGGAAGGTCAGTGCTAGTGTAGCTACCCACCCTAACACATTGAGTCCTGTCAGTTAAATAATCGGTCAATAGTGTAAGCTGTTTCCCCCTTATGCCGATTCTTTCCAATTTTTTTAAGAGGAGTGGAACAGAAACCGTATCGAAGGCCTTTGCGAGATCTAAAAAGATAGAGATACATTTGTTACCTTTATCTAGGTTCGTAGAAATAAAATCTGTTAAATTGTGAACTGCTTGATCCGTGGATTTACCACGACGGAAACCAAACTGATGATCAGATAGAATTCGTTTATTTTCAAGATAGTTTACAAGACGTATATTAATAATTTTTTCCAGAATTTTCGAAAGAGAGGGGAGTATTGAAATAGGCCTATATGTTCGTGAATGCTAAACATCATTGAACCTAATTATTTCTACTTTCATGGTACCGAATACATCTTACGATTTTTGAAGTTATACTTCTTTTGGCGCGATGGAGAAAAATGATGAGAGTGAATTTTTACGATGCGCGCGCACACCGACACCAAAAAATTTAACAGCATGAAGTTAGTTCTAGGTGGTATGACAGTGATTTTTTACACAAGTTTTTTTTTTATTTGTTAAAACCTCAAATTCGGAACCTCCTTGGTGTACTTTCCTTTAATTTGCTTTGTACAAAATTACAGTACCTAACAAAAATATTAATCGTATTACTTGCGTCCCATTACAAATGCCAATGAATAATTCGTGTTACCAATAGACATACATACGGCATTGCCTGCCTCTTCGCTTTCAAATGTAATCCAGGGCATGTCCGTTACTAGGCCACTAGGTATATCGAACCATTAATACACAATATGAGACATATATAGAGCTCGTCATTAATACTTGTGCAATATACATTGTACAGCCCATACTTGATGTATACTAATAATAGAAGAGAAGCAGCAATGTATTGTAGTTTGAATAACATAGTTGTATAGTGGTTCTAGAGAGAGCTAAGATGTTATCACGCGATGAGAATTTCCAATGAAAAATGTAGGAAAAACGTGTTTAGCATTTGCAGTGATGTTAGGTTTGAAAATACGGAAGTATACAGTGATGCAATGAAAGTGAGCGGATCGCGTGACCAAAAAATGTCCGCATCTCCTTCATAATAATGCATTTTATTGAAGAGGATATTAATCAAACGCGTTGATTAATTGTGAGATAATCTACAGTTTCCCATTCTGTAAGCCTATTGTTTTGTTTTAATAAACGGCCAAGTGCAAATAGAACTTGTTCTTTGAGATTCTTTTCGTAATTTATAGTTAGGAACCCCCCACACTGGCGTCTTTCAAGCGTCGACGTCTTGACAGTGCCCGCACATTGTCGACGGTCGTACCTTCTCTCGACCGGGATTTACCTTTCTAAAAATCCTATCCTATTTCTCGCGTGTCTAAAGCAATTTTAGGCCACATATCAAAATGTTTCCTAAAAAAACTGAAAAGTTGTTCAACAAATCAGAACACAGTGCTATTTTTCCTGTCATAATCTAGATTAATTTAGATTATTCACAAAAATGTGACTTCGGTATTTAACAGTAAGGTTATCCATAATTTTAAGAATCTCATTGTTCTGATGGTTTGCTGGAAGAAAATTCAATAATGAATTAAGCTCACCTATGTACATGCCTTTTTTTTGTAATTTTTAACTTATATGTATGTACTGTGTACAATAAAGAATAAGAATAATAAAATCAGTAGAAATAAGGGTAATCAGTATGTTAACGTAGAGCAACAGTAGGACAAAATGTCCTTTATTACCGAACGATCCTCTCATTCATTTCCATATCTCTAAACGCCCTGAGCCGAAGCTCGAGCCCAAAGGAGTGCCCTCCGGCGCAGGTTACTAAGTTTCTAGACTTATTTAGGCTTTAGCCCTCGATCCCCTCTATTGTCCGTGAATCATAATAACTGTAAATGAAATATAAAAAAAAAATCAAAAGTCACGGACCTTGACATTGACTTTATTAGATAGACGGAAAGAACCGGTTTCGCTGCCCAAATGTATGACTTGACACTGCGTCGACTGTATTCGTACCTAATTAACACTTCTAGATACACATACATACATGTATATTAGTTTTGCACTCAATTTCACCTCTATTAGCACCAGATTGTTAGTGGGAATTTGAAAAAAGATTAACTACAGCATTAATATGATCGATGTCATTACTTATACAACTTGTCTCATAAATATGTTAGTTAACTATTCAATTTCTTTTTGAAATTGAACATATTATAGAACGGAATAGATTATAAAATGATTTTGTTTTGTTTTCGTATTCATTGAATGAATTCACTCGTGTCCCATACTGTTGTACGTATTACGATAATGTTTAATTTACTACACTATCTAATTGGTTACTTGTAATGTTAGTGTAATTTGCAATAAGTAAATAAATTTTTAATAAAGACAATTGCATCCTCCATTCATAAAAAGAATATGGCATGGAGGATGGAAAATACACATAAACATGATTACGCTAATACTTTATTATGGACCATATTACCTCAGTATAACAATAGACAGTAGGGAAACTACCTACAAACGGTTGAAACGACACACTTACACGAACATGCGCATCGACAAGACCCCTAAGCAGTTGTCACGGTGCTGTCAGGGTGCTGTCAGTAGTGAGTATTGATATGAGCTAATAAGTTTATCTCACCAATTTTTTTTATAATCCACGTGCGTATTGCGTAGTATACGGCTATTTGAACTCGGCTTCATGAAAACTCGAGCTTTCGTATTTTAAACATCCTGCTGATTTCTTAAAGACTCATACAACATGGGTTTATTCAAGGCTAGAGTGAACAGGCATCTGGGTACGCGCGGTCCATCTTCGACCACATCTTCACTTACCATCAGGTGAGATCGTGGTCAAGCGTAAACCCATGCAGCATAAAAAGAAAACTATGTTTTAATAATAATATTAATAGGCATCTAAAATATTCAAAGTTACAACCCTTCAGCTTCAATAAACCGTAGGTAATTATTTCATCAACTCGGCTTAGTTATCTTACTGTCCATATTTATACTGTGATTTTACCGTCCCACTGCTGGGCAAGGGCCTCCTATCACATAGAGAGGACATAGTAACGCTTATTATATATTAACGCATATTAACACGTAAAACATTAATCTCTTCTATTGTATCGAAAGTTATAGTATAAACTAATTTGTGATTAAATTTCTGTCCACGGCAGGGTATATATTTGATCTAATGATTAAATTATTTAAGTTAATACCTATAAATCACTTACAATGAAATTTGCTATTTAAGGTTTATTGTGTATTTTCGTTAGAGAATGTTTAAAAAGTTTTTAGTTGCAAAGTTCGATTAAACTGCTTAAGTACCCCACACTATTTATGTCACTTGTTGTATGGTTGCCGAAGTTACGAGAATTTCAAGTAGTTCGACTTTCACTCCTGTAACTAGCGTAAAGCTGATTAATGAGATGAATCTAATGGTTAATTAATTATATCAACTGTCAGTTTTTGTATGGCTTTGACTTAGATGTCTACTTCAGTTAGACCTGTATAATCTATTTACTATAAGTTTGTAGAAATCTAATTATCTTTTATATTTAAAATTATAGGATAATCTTGACGATCTGATTTATATGCTTTATATTATTTTGATTATCCGGCTCGAAGGACCATCGTAGGTAGACCAAATTCAAGTAGCCTCGCTCTATGCAGCTATGGTAAAAAACGCGGTGGGACGTATTTGTACGATGTGTAATGTGTGTGATACAGTGAACCACAGGTACTGAAGTACCAGTCATTGAACTGTGACAGTTAGAAGGAGGCATGTAGTTTCCTCGCACTGTTCAGATTCACAACATTTCACAGCTACGCATCCTCGACTTAGCTTCCTGGCATATCTCCTCTGAAATGCCGAATGTGTCCAAAATAAAAATTAACCCTAATAATAAAACAGGAACTTCCCTTTTGTATAAAATTAATAGATTGATTTCCACATATATAATCCCTTCTTCTGCGGTATTCTTGACAAAAGGTAGATTCTATCCTTGAACTTTTTGATCTGAAATGTACATATGCCTGTCGACGTATTATATATCCGGCATAAAGTGTGTGAATGATCGTTAAATTATTTCATTTTACATACTTCACACTTCCAAACTTCGATTGATCTGATTCTGCTCATTGCTCATAGATTTGTATATTGTACTAAATGGTATGTCCGCAAACACTAGTGTAATCTTGAGCCATAAAGAAAATAGGCTGCCTCATGCCCACATTTAATTAGTAAGTTCCGATATAGATAGAGACAGGCAGATACCCTCGTGCTGCCACTACTTCCTGACATGCATCTGTCCGCAGAACATAGTTGGAATTAGCTCCTAATACATATAATAGGTTTTCTAAACTACTAAATAGATGAATGATCTCATGGACGACATTTATACCGATGTGAATGCATTTCCACGAAATAGCATACTGTATTTGTAATGCCAAATACAAATGTCTGTGAGCTTCTATTCGGTTTCTTCTTTTCTTTAATTTAGTATTTTATTTTGTTTATTTGGATACTAAACTAATAAAGTGTTTTTCATCAAGAGCGCTCGAAGTTGAGTAGAGAGTGTGCGCGTGATTGCGAACACAATCCTGCACTATAATAGGTCAGTTCTGCGTAGCTGGCCTGTTCATTGGGATTGGCTACCGTAGCCAGAAGCACTATTGCTCTAATGTATACATTGCCACAAGGCCAAATAAGCACATTATGCAGACGATTAAAAAATTTAGCATAACTTTTATAGTACAGAGACCGGTATTAAAGTTTGACCTTATGAATTTAAATTTTAGCAACTGCGACCTGAGTTTTCTGCATTCCTATGTAGCTCAAGCCCGCGACTCTATTTGCGTTAACTTGAAGCGAAATAAGGAGTCATATTTTATATTCGTACAATTGAGCAATGTTTCGATGACAATCTTACGAATTGAGAGGTTTTAAACTAGAGGTTCAATCATGTCGGTGGTCTTCAATTTATTATTTATATAATTACATTTTCACTATCCTCTTCATACTACTCGTATGAGAATTTTGAACAAGATAGCCCTTTCATTAATTCAAGAAAATTCTATGGAAATATTTTTAAATTTCTGCTTTTATATGTCAAACGTTAGGTATAATTTGTCTCACCTTCCAAACTTATATTTCTTAACAATTCAAGTGATTTACGTTGATGAGTTATTAAAAATAAATGTTAAAAACATTATGAAAATATGTATCTAAATTTGGAAGGTGCAAAAAAACACAGTTGACAAATAACTTTAACTCGTAAGTATAGAGATTTTGCTTGGAGATTTTTCTATGTATAACTGGTTTAACATTTTGTCAGCTTCGAAATTAAATTAAATATTATTATGTTCCTGTTAATATATTATTGTAGAAAAATAATACAATACGTGTTTTGTCACTGTAATACTGTATTTCGAAGTTCAAAATAGCGATGAACTGTAGCCCTAAAGTACTAAAACGCGATTCACGTTAGTGCGAAAGTGCGCCACATCGATACACATAATTTCGAATGTTTTCCACCGCGATCCACGTTAGTGCGAAATCGTTTGGGTTAGGTTAGGTTAGAACGGTGACCATTTGGCGCGCGAAGGCGAGCGAGCGTAGCGAGCGTGCCGCGGCAGCGGCCGCCGAGCGCTAGAAAAACATTAACCATGGATATCTCCATAATGGCATGCCTTCGCATTTACTGGACTTTCGCACTAACGTGCATCGCGCTGGAATACATTCGACAATGTGTGAATCGATGTGGCGCACTTTCGCACTAACGTGAGTCGCGTTTCAGTACTTTAGGGCTACAGTTCATCGCTATTTTGAACTTCGAAATACAGTATTACAGTAGTGTTTTGTCTTATAGTAACACTCAATAATAAAATTGCCAAGTTACAAGCAAATAGGAACAAATTTTGGAAAATAGATTCAATGTTTTTTATTTTTATTTAGCCAATGGTGAATATCTGATTGAACGGACTTTCTATGGGCTTCAGATTGCAGTACAAACAGTGAGTATCTAATATCCTAATGCAGACATTGGATTATAGTTGTTAATCCCATACAAAAAGGGGAAAACAAAATAGATATAGTAGCTTGTTCTTTCACCTTGGACCATTTCTGCCCCAGCAGCCGCGCCGTCGGCTCTAAGATATCTTTTTGCAAAATTCCAAGATTATTTATTTGTAATAGTTTTGAAACACGTGAAATATGTTGATCAATAATTCAAAGTATATTTTAAATGTCAAATTATTTGACGTGACTCACAGAAGATAGCGCTGCATAGCGGGATACCTTGCCGTACGCTAATGTCATTTCTTCCATTTATAATCAGGCATTGTATCATTTACTTTCCAGACGGCAAATCCGTTACGTAACAACTGGTTCCTTAGATTGAAGCTGACCTTATGCCCTCGCACACTCACAACCAGGTGCTTCTTACGTAATACCTGATGCTGTAATGTAGGTAGAGCTGTCGTTGTTCTTGTACCCGATGTAGGGCGAGTTACTTACAGAATACATGTAATGTGCTTGAGAGTCGTTCGTACCAAAACGGTTCTTACAAGGATCTTATTTTTTTTATAAATAGCTTAAAATATCCATTTAGAATTCTAGAGACCGAAAAATCTGTGACGGACCAGTTGGCGTGTTAGGTAAATACTTGCATTTCACGCAACAGGTCGGGGTTCAATATCCATTTACGAGAGATATTTGAGTGCCTAATCATATCTCTGTGTCCTGGCTGTACCTACTTGTATGTATTCATAAAAAAGTAGTATGTGTAGTATATAAGTTATCTGGTTTCCATAGTACAAGCTTTGTATAATTTGGGATCAGATGCACGTGCGATATCAGCAGTTTTTTTATGTATTTTGTTGTAAATAACATGTCGTGGCTCATTAATGTTATTCCTTTCATTAAATGAGTATTTAATTGCCTATCAAACACAGTTTATTTCATTATACTAGTATTCTTAGTTTCCGTGATTTACAGGTTTCTTTAAGTGACCCAGATTCATTGCTCTCGAGTGTATATAATAATTATGTTATATATGCGTGATATAATAATATGTTATTTAACTTAAACTTATTTAAATAACTTATGTTGTTATGTAAATGTGGTTAACCATGTGTGAACGCTTGGTAAAAACTGGCCTAGAATATCATATAAACATTGAGTTCCGTTATGGACAAAGTGGTCACGCGCACGCACTTTCTTTGCATAAAAAATATTGAGGTGTAAAGTAATTTAGAACATAATATCCGTTATGCTTGCTAGGTTTCAGGAAGAGGTTTACAAGGTAAAAAGTGGGGATAACTGGGGATGTACAGTAAGTAAGCTTAACTGGTTGAGAAGGGATATTATTATCTAGAGACATACTTTAATGACAAATTGTATTGGTGACATAAAATTTAATTAATTATTATAATTATTTCTAACATTTATTGAGTATTTCATTCAGCGAGACATTTTATTTATTAATTGATTCTGTGTTCAGAACTTTGATCAGTAAGCCAAGAGAAATGATATTCAGAATTTTCACTGTAACCTTTTGGACGTCTCCAAAAGGTTACAGTGAAAATTCTGAATATATATTATTTTGCAATTTTTATATTTAATTTGTTTTTGTTTACTTAGATGGTAATACCAAATAAGTACCTAGATCAACCTAGATATTATTTTTACACCATGCTCATGGTAGAACATAGTGCACGTAACCTAATTTAAGACCAATCATTCACAAATACTTAAATGACTGAAATCTTAGCCAAAATGACAAGCAATTCGGGTAACATAATATTATCGACAGATGTCAGAGTTTTGGCGCCAACGCGGAAAAAGACGCATCGAGGCTAGGTTTTATTTTAAAAAACTGGTGTAATTTCGAGTTTTTATGTGTAAATATGGTGGATTTTTAGACATAACATCTTCGACAACGTACACAAGTGGAGGAAAGTGCGATATTGCCGTGAATTGTGATTTTCCGTGTTGTGACCAAAACACCATAAAAGCCTCTAGTAAAGTCTCCACTGCTTTACTGGGGTTGGACAAGGACTACGTATGACTTGACTGCGACGGACTTTACTTGACAATGACGGAAATAAATGTTGTAAAAAATGACTTTGAAACTGACGGCTCATAAGGCCAAAGAAGCCAGAGCCGTAAAACGGAATAAAAAAAAAAAAGACAAGATGTCAGTTCATGAATGTATGTTCGTGATTGCTCAAAAGTAATTTTATTTTATGTGAAACATAAGTATATATAGTAGTCCGATCAACTGAACACCTACCTTTTAACTGTTTCGATAACTCACCAGGACCGCAATAGGTTAGTCTTCTACTATTAAAAGGGCAAAAAAATATTATACAAAAGCCTCCCCAAAGAATGGGTGGATATGCATAATCGTCACGCTTAGCAGACGGGTTGGTGATCGCAATTTGATAGACGATGATAAACGCTGCTGCGCTTTCTGTGGTAGGTATTTCCTCGGATAACTTATACGCCCCCCACGGGGTGAGATGGGGTGATGATATTCTTCGCCGTCAAACACTTAAACACTACTGTATTTTAAAATAAAATAATATCAACTTACCCTAACAATATGCATCACGATCTTCCATCTGGGCACGCCTTTAGCAAAAGCGCTTTTCACGGACAGTGGGATACACACTCCCATGATCCAAAGGAAGGCAGGGAATACTAGGTCCCCTGCTACCATCCCGTTCCAAGTAGCATGTTCCAGCCACCAGTAGCCGCCGGCGCCATCGTTCACGAAGATCATGAACACTATCGCCATCCTGCTCAGAACAAATTCTTCACGTTAAGGAAAAACACCAACAACCTTGCAGTACTAGATTGCTAACATTATAAGCAACAACTTTTGTTCTACGAGTTCAGATATAACTCAATACATCCAAAAAGAAAATGATTTTACAAGACTTTGTTGTACAGTCGTCACATTTGTAGGTCTATGTTTCATTCAAAAACAAACGGACGACGCGTGCCGCTCGGATCGCACGAGCATGCGCTGCTATTATAGTAGGGCCAATTTAATAGATCACATTTGACATCTCTCAATAAAGTGAATTGTAAAATGATCTTATTCGGTAATTATAACAATAAAGATAAATCATAATTGAAAAAAAATAAGCAAATGTGCAGTTCTAACCATTAAAAAATAAATAATATTTTATGTCCGCCGGTTAAGGTTACGTTGTTGAATTTTGATGAAGGGTCAAATGTGGTATATTAAATTGGCCCTACTTTAATAATAACTTCCATACTGGGCTGGAAGCGGCAGAAAAACTTCGAATGCCCCAGTAGCCTTACTCCTACTAGGCTGGCATCTGACCAATAACCAGAAAAGGAAAATTCGAAATAAACCCTATACCAACCCGTCTGGCCAGCGTGGTATAGTAGGCCAAACACCTCCAACACCCAAATGATAAGGCACCCAAAACAAAGGCCCCCAGTTCCCGGTCGTCCCACTGTCCGCAGCCACGGTAGCGGTCGCGGTAACAGCGGGCAGGGGGTGCGAAGAATCTCCGGGCTACTGAAAAAGGCTACCCAAAACATCTGACCCTGGCAACGTATAATGGACGCTCTCTACGGCTGGACCAACACCTCACCGAACTCGAGGTAGAACTAGGTCGCATAAACTGGCACATATTGGGGTTATCTGAAGTCCGAAGACAGGGCGAGGACACGATAACCCTTGAGTCAGGCCACCTGTTCTACTTTCGGGAAGGTGATCGGCCTTCTCAGGGCGGTGTTGGTTTCCTAGTCAACAAAGCTCTCACTAGCAACGTTGTAGAAGTCAGTAGTGTGTCGACACGGGTAGCGTACCTCATAATTAAAATCACCAACAGGTACACCCTGAAGGTGGTACAGGTATATGCGCCGACCTCGACATACTGCGACGAAATAGCCGAAGCCATGTACGAAGACATAGCCAAGGCATTACATGGTACCACCAAGGCTCACTACAACGTTGTTATGGGGGACTTCAATGCCAA
This sequence comes from Pseudoips prasinana, assembly GCA_951640165.1. Taxonomy (NCBI): domain Eukaryota; kingdom Metazoa; phylum Arthropoda; class Insecta; order Lepidoptera; family Nolidae; genus Pseudoips; species Pseudoips prasinana. The sequence continues at coordinate 18,402,980 of OX621239.1, forward strand.
AGTGGGAGTACAAGAACGCGGCGAAACGGTAATCAGATCCCACGGCGTGGGGCGCCGAAACCACAGGGGGCAAATGCTAATCAACTTTCTGGAGTCACAGAGGCTCTTCTTAATGAACTCGTTCTTTAAGAAGAAGCCTCTTAGAAAGTGGACATGGCGAAGCCCCGACACTGTGACGAGGAACGAGATAGACTTCATCATGACTGACAAGAGGTCTATATTTAGAGACGTCACCGTGATCAACAGGTTTAATACCGGCAGCGATCACCGACTTGTTCGAGGCGCTCTAAATATAGACTTCAGGGCCGAAAGGAGTCGCATGATGAAGTCTACTCTCAGACCTACTGCGCCTCAATTAGCTTTAGGGTCCGAAAAGTTCCAACTTGAGCTTCAAAACCGTTTCGACCTACTGGAAACCGAAGGCAATGTTGACGAGAAAACCGACACAGTGGTCAAAACGCTACAGGATGTGTCTCGAAGGGTGTTTCCCGGAAAAAGCGGTAACAGAGAGTCTAAACTCTCGCTCGAGACTCTCGAACTTATGAGGCAGAGACGGGAAATGCAATCCACGCAGGCGTATTCGCCGGATGGAAGAAACCTCAACCGGAAGATCCGGAAGCTGGTGCGACGTGACCTCCGATGTTCCAACACCCGCGCCATCGCGGCTGCGATTGAACAGAACAGAGGCACCAAAGTTTTTGCTCGCCAGCTAGGTAGATCTCATCTGACGAAACTTAAAACTGCGGATGGCAAAACCGTGACCTCCAAGTTCGAGATACTCGAGGAAATTGAGAGTTTCTACAAAGACCTGTACGCATCACGGACGACTAAACCCACGAGGCCCAGCGCTGACGACCACAGAGCCCCACTCACACGCCATTACACGGAAGACATCCCTGATGTCAACCAGGACGAGGTCAGAGTGGCTCTCGAGCAGCTTAAGAACAACAAGTCGCCAGGTGATGACGGAATCACCACTGAGCTCCTGAAGGCAGGCGGGATTCCAATCCTGAAAGAGCTAGCGAGTCTCTTTAATTCCGGCATTCACCAGGGCTTAACACCTCAAGCGTGGAGCGGGAGTGCGGTGGTTCTGTTCTTCAAAAAAGGTGACAAAACCTTGCTGAAGAACTACAGACCCATCTCACTGCTGAGCCACGTTTACAAGTTGTTCTCGAGAGTACTCACAAACCGCCTCGCCAGAAGACTTGACGAGTTCCAGCCTCCGGAACAAGCCGGGTTTCGAAAAGGCTACAGCACCGTAGACCACATTCATACTGTTCGGCAGATTGTACAGAAGACTGAAGAGTACAATCAGCCGCTGTGTATGGCCTTCGTGGACTACGAGAAAGCCTTCGACTCCATCGAAACCTGGGCGGTTTTGGATGCTCTGCAGCGATGTCGCATCGATTGGCGCTATATCGAGGTGCTGAGATGTCTGTATGATACCGCCACAATGACCGTCCAGGTCCAGGACCAAAAGACCAGCCCGATCGAGCTGCGTCGAGGGGTGAGACAGGGGGATGTAATATCCCATAAGCTCTTCACCAACGCGCTCGAAGACGTCTCCAAGACGCTGGACTGGACTGGACGGGGCATTAACATCAACGGCGAATACATCTCACACCTTCGGTTCGCCGATGATATCGTCATCGTTGCAGAGTCACTGGAACAGTTAAGCGAAATGCTGCAAAGCCTAAATGGAGCCTCTCGAGGTGTCGGTCTCGGCATGAACTTGGATAAAACCAAGATCATGTTCAATGAACATGTCACGCCGGGACCAATCTACGTCGATGGTTCGATGCTCGAAGTTGTTCGGGAGTATGTCTACCTTGGACAAGTTGTCCAATTAGGTAGAAACAACTTCGAGAAAGAAATCAACCGCAGGATCCAGTTGGGTTGGGCAGCATTTGGCAAACTACGTCATGTCTTCTCCTCGCCTTTACCGCAATGTCTGAAGTCTAAAGTCTACAACCAATGCGTCCTACCTGTTATGACCTACGGTGCTAAGACGTGGACACTCACAGTGGGACTAGTCCATAAATTGAAAGTCGCACAGCGAGCTATGGAGCGGGCTATGCTCGGCGTCTCTTTGAAGGATAAAATTCGTAACGAAGTAATCCGACAAAGAACCAAAGTTACCGACATAGCTCGCAGACTTAGCAAGCTGAAGTGGCAATGGGCTGGTCACATCTGCAGAAGGACCGACGGCCGATGGAGCAAACGTGTTCTAGAGTGGAGACCGCGACTTGGTCAGCGTAAGGTAGGACGGCCCCCAGCTAGGTGGACCGACGACCTCAAAAGGGTCGCTGGGACAGACTGGATGCGGAAGGCGGAGGACCGTGTGCAATGGCGCGTGTTAGGAGAGGCTTATGTCCAGTAGTGGACTGCGATAGGCTGATTGATTGATAATAATAACACTTTCTTCGCCAGACAATAGTCTAGTTAATTTCACGGCTTGGTGTAGAAAAATCGGAAACCTTGTTGCATATTGGCGGCAGGCTTCCGACATTGTCATCACATCTAGCAAGCAACATCTGGAGTACTCTACTCATTCTGGCACATTAGAGCCCACCTCATTTTAGACATAGCTAGGCCAGCTAGCATAGGCCATGTCATCGTAGAAGTGGAACTAATCTTTTGAGCTCCTCCCTGTTTCTTTTATATTAAATTCAAGCACACAGGAAGCAATTATCCGGGGAATGCCTGAGCGTCACTGCGCAGTGTCATTTCATTGTGTGAGACTATTGATCCTGGAAAGCCTGGACCCTTAAAATATTGCAGTGGTGTGTTAGAGAGGGACTAGACCCATAAAAAGAAAAGGCCTTCTCATCGTACATTCACTACAAGAGAACTCTACTTATAATTTAGTCAACTAAGCGTGTACCAAGGCCTTGAGACCAAAAGTGAGTACGTTGCTATTGATGCGCTTGAGGAACAGCTAATCCCACCATTTACCTAGTACAATCTTTAGTACCTACTCGATACGATATCACAATACATTGTCGAGTAACATTTAAAATAAATAATAATTATTATTTATTATACATGTTACTCGACTATGACGTAAATTATGTATGTAATACGATATTATAATACATATTTGAGCAATATTTAAAATAAATAATAATAATAATTAATTTTAAATGTTATTCGACAATCCTACTAATGAAAGTTTGTAAATATGGATGGATGGATGTTTGTAACTCTTCCACGTAAAAACTACTGAATGGCTTTTAATGAAACTTTACAATAATATAGCTTATACACCAGAATAACACATAGGCTACATCTTTTAAAGATATTGTGTGAATTGTCACGACACTAGGAAAAATCTACCATCTGCGAGTTATTCCGGCGTGCACTGCCTAAACCGCTAGAGGTACACATCCTACTAATATTATAGATGCGAAAGTTTGTGAGTTATATGTATGGATGTATGTTTGTTACTCTTTTACGCCAAAACTACTTTGACGCGGGTGAAACCCGCTAGTATATATAGCTAGTGTTTATAATATCGTATTGAGTACTAAAGAAGTATAGAATTTGATTGAATGTAAAAACGAGTAATAAATCGTTTTTACAAATACTACTTATCTCTCCGTATAGTATGTAGAGACTAAGTCTCATAAATGATATATGTATATCACCATGCCCCGTAAAATGTCCACAATGGAATTGTGTCCATCAATTGAGAAGATAGGTTTGCCTTGGTAGGCAGACAGGTTGGTGTTGACTTTTAAAACCCCTCCTCCTCCTTCCGGGACGGGTTGGGATGCATTATTTTGTCACCTTGACAAAATAATGCATAATGCTTTTCTAAATGGCTATGATTTAACTATAAACCTTCACCCCTTCTAGCTGTAATCTTAACACTACATATTATTATGATTACTTTTTTGCTTGTTTTATGGTTGGAGTCAACCACTTAGCTTAAGTCTATTTTACATCTTATCGTACAGACGCCAGCCAGCACATCAAGCTACCCCAATCTGTCAAATTTCCCCTATTGAAAGTGAACCTTATACCTTTGTGATAAAGTTGAAAATCTATAAAAGAAATTTGACAGCTGGATGTGCTGGCTGGCGTCTCTACAATTTTCTTACCCTCTAAAAGTATCAAGAGCTCGCAGTCTCTGCTGTATCGCCAGTTCTTTGTCACCGTAGCGCAGTTTCCCAGTCCGCCGCACTCGGGACATGATGAGCTTGCCGATGCCGTACAGCACCCATATTGTTAACAGTAGGCCCAAGAGAAGAAGCAAAGCTGGGGGCAAAAATTATATATGCTTAAATAACATTTAAGATAAATTAATTATTTTTACTTTGCAGCTTTTATGGGGTGCCTAAATAGTTGGCGTTTACTGCTTCGATCTTAAACGTAATTTTTCCACTGCCTTTCTCGTTTTTTTTTCTCTTTTATATCATGTCTACCGATATTCTTTTCTTATATACTTGAAATAATGTATCCGTACAGTAGTAGTAGGCAGTAGTTATCTTATTGTCAAAATTGGTCAAGCCATGTCGGATGCCTACCGGGCGTAGGCCTCGGACATCGCTTAATGACTAGTCTAACAACAACAATCGGGACCGTCAGCTTAACGTGCAGTCCAAAGCACGGGTCTCCGTAATTAAACTACTAAGATAATTATTAATTTATGAGGTGGTACTCGAGATAGTCTAGTAGTTAGACCATTGGACTGAGGTGTCATAAGTCGATACCAGTTTGAGCCGAAGGGTTTTAGCGCACCAATGACTTTTCGAGCTCATGTACGTTATAAAAAAGAATTCATTCGTACTTTAAACGATGAAAAGTGTATGCTGACGCTTTGTTCAGAGTCTGGGTGTGCTTTGTGGTCGTTTTTTATATGTTTGTTAAGGTCCGCACGATACAGCCATTAATTTTAGTGCTTGCGCAGTCTTATTAGAAAAACGATATAATATTGTAGGTAAAATCGGGAAAAAGTATTTTTTTTAAGTATTACCGCACTCGAAACTTCGTCGCAGTCGCTTCGGCTTCGTGTGTACATGTAACGTAATTAACGCACATCCTCAAACACCCCAATTAGAATATTATGTTGTAATCATAATACATACACTGAATTTTTAATTTAACATGTATATGCATTATTATTTACTAAATTAGTTTCTTGGAATAGAGTTTATTTTTCTTTATTTTGTATTAAATGATGGAATTTGTATGAATACAAATAAAACTGCGATTTATAAGTCTTATACTTTGACTTACGGTCCATTTCAATGGTTTTGACTGTACAGGGTTGATATGACAATAATTTCCGTAGTTTTAATTATTTTGGATAAAAAAATTACCTATATTAAAAATGATATACCTAAAATCGATTCAGTAAACGATTCTGAACAAACTAAGTATTTTCAGGAAGTGCGTTAATTACGTTACAAGTTGTATAGAGTCTTATATTAATCGAAGTATAGAGTGACTGGTGTGTTTGCCTTTACATCATATTACGAGTAGAAATCAATACGTACATGCACTTATAACTTAACAAACGCACAATAGTCTTGTACGATTCAGAGAAAATGTTTTTATTTATAAGTCGTTGAACGAGTAGCAGACGGCGTAATATTTCCATCAAACATTCACACGATACGCAAGAAAAAGTGACAAACAAATTACTGTCAACACACTAAGACATTACATGAATGTTTTTCTTGCGTGAAGCAACATTATCAAGAACAATGATCCATTTCTCTAGAATCGCTACATTCCACTAATATGATACCAACTAGCTTCAAACTTTAAGTTTAACTGGTAGTCAATATGTTTTTAATTGATTGCTTTTTATTATATACCATAGAATTTTATTATACTCATGTCAGTCGGCCATGTTTCTAGAAAACAAAGTCGATGGACACCTATATCCTCCGTAAGGGTGTTAGCAAGGGAATCCTAAATTTGATCTGCCAGTGTGTATCGTTCGTAGCTTAATGCAGAGCGCCAACCACGGATTGAGGTGCTGGTCGAGACCCGCCGAACGAATTACATTATAATTTCCTATTTTCGGATTAATATTTAACCTTTTAATTGTAACTAATACTATTGAACAAAATTTTAATTGATAGTTCCAAGTGCGTTTCCGGCTTCCAAATAAGGAATAAACTCGCTTCTTGAAGGTCGCCATTTCATACTGAATCCGAAAAATTGTCGACTAAAATCACCTGTAAAACAATTGCTATTTTTGTCGAGAATGTTCCATCTACTCAATTTTATTTTTGTAATGTTATTGAAGACCCATAATGACCAGTTTCCGTCAAATTTAGGATCAAAATCCTTGGACTCCACGCCCTGGTATTGAACTATTGTGGCGCAAATGTTTGTATCATTCATAGTACGGGATCCGACAACACTACTTATACCTTTAGTTTTATTTTTAGATAAAAAAAAATATCCTACGCATGAGTGGTTTTAGACAGATAACTATGGCTATATATGGCTATAGATACTTTTATTACTCTTTATTGACCGTGGCTATAAAAATAAATCAAGAATTTTAATTGATTCCGATGGTTACAGATCAAACGAGGCGAATAGTGGTAAACCATAATGGCGGCAAATATATCCTTAAAGTTTGTATTCTATGTTCCTAATCGCTAAAATATCATGGCATGTTATTGAATATGAAATCAAAACAAATTCCTACTTACTATCAACGCTAAAGCAAACCGAATATACTTTAATTAAGACCTTATTTTCCAACCAGCGACGAAAAAATATGTAGTTTTAACAATATCCTGGCACGTTATTCGCACACGACTATCTGATCCCAAACTAAGCAGAGCTTGTACTATGGAAGCCAGATAACTGATATGGGTACTACATATACTACTTTTCTTTTATAAATATATACTTAAATAGATAATTACAACCAGACTCTACCAACAAAACAAGTTTTAAAAGTTATCTGAAATAATTACTTTTTAACTAATGAACAAAATAATACGAGTTCGAGCGTAATAATAATTTCGTCGGATCCCGTTATATAACACAATTGGCATTGTAGCAACCTCGATTTACTCTTTATCCTCAACTTAATTTCGATCATCCATACATGGCATTATTGGCATACCGTTTTTGTGTCACGGTCAACAAAATGATGATTTTCTGCATGTATTTAGATTACCTGATCACATAACAATAAAACTAACGTATTATTGAGGCCACATGATGTAAAGGCTTTGTATGATCGTTATGCAATTTTATCGAGAAAGGGATTGAGATGTCAGATATCTTTTCGATAATAGTTTCAGTTTATTGCCAGTGAACTATTGCATGTTTGTGTATAGGATAAAGTATTGCTGTTTTTTAAGACACTTCACTAAGTTATAAAATCCCTGTGTCACGGGGGGCATCATATAAAATCATGCAAAGATACAGAGACAGACTCAGAACAACAATGTATGGGTCACATAAATAGTTGTTGGCTTGTGAGGAACTCTACATTTCCCCACTTCGACTGCGAAAGGTAGATATTGGTTACAAAAAAAATGTTACGGTTGTTGTAGTCCTACTACTCAAATTTCAGCCATAGTGAACAGTCCTAATGGAGAATAGCCACCTGCTGCATATTATAGAACATAAATGTCTGTTCGACCACAGGTGCACTTTCTATATGCCCTTACTCTTATGATGGTAATACTCTTAGGTGACACAACCAGAAAGAGATCAGATACTAGACCGACACTCTCTCGGAGACAGAGGTGTAACACCGTAAACTTTCAGACTCGACTGATATTACTTCCTTAATAGAAAATTCTGAAAATTGCTTTGTGTTGCGACACGGGATTACACCCGGCCGAACAGGCTACTGTTAGACCAACGACGCAGTCTAACAGAAGAGTCATTATCAGTGCCTCTTTATCTTCGAATGTAGAAGGCATACATTTTCTAATACTCATCATCATTATCATATATATCAGCCGAAAGACGTCCACTGCTCGACAAAGGCCTCCCCCAAATATCTCTACAATTGGCGGTCTTGCGCTATTCGCATCCAGCAGCTTCCAGCGACCCGCACAAGATTATAGTTCCATTTTGTAGGGGGCCTGCCCACGCTGCGTCTTCCAGTTTATGATCGCCACTCGAGAACCTTTCTGCCCCAACGACCGTCGATTCTACGAGCTATGTGCCCCGCCCACTGCCACTTCAGTTCTGCAATTCTTCGGGCTATATCGGTGACTTTGGTACGCCTGCGGATTTCGACATTTCTGATTCAATCCCACAGGGAAACTGGGAGCATAGCCCTCTCCATTGCTCTTTGGGTGACCTTGAGCCTTCTAATAACGCGACCACGTCTCTGTTCCGTAAGTCATCACCGGAAACACACTGGACGAAGACTTTCGACTTGAGACACTGAGGTATTTTGGACGAGAAGATGTTACGTATGGTCTGTCCTAGGTAAATATAGTTCTCTACAATTTCGAGTGCAGAGTCTCCAACCTTCAATTGAGTGGGTGCAACATGGACGTTTGACATGGTTTTCGTCTTATCAATGTTCATTTTCAGACCCACTTGTTCTCAGCAAGTGGGTCTGAAAATGAACATGAACTCTGCTGAGGTCATCGAGCATTGTAAAGAGGTCTTCCATGGTCTCAGCCATGACTACTATATCATAGGCAAATGGAAGGTGAGTGATGTACTCGCCATTGACATTGATACCAAAGCCTTTCCAGTCCAGAAACTTGAAGACATCTTCCAATGCAGCGGTGAACCGGAGATATTACATCTATAATACGTAATAATAATGAAATGAAATGAAATTTTTATTCAGCACTTGGGTATTAACATACACTTGTACTTGTCAAGGTCACAATGCAGTACATAAACATAACTTTTTACTATCCACATAGTAAAAAGTTACAAAAACAAATTAATTGTCAGTCCGTGCGGTTTGTTTTATCGCATATATTTTCTGAAATCCTTAAATAAATAACAATTTACTAATTTATTATTTTGAAATTTAGTTCTACTATATTAAAATTAAAGAATTGAAGACTAAAGCAAAAGACGAAATTCTAAATGAGGGTGTGATTACATGCACGGGATCACCGATCACGCGTTAATGGGCCAAAGTGATCCTCGCCGCTGAGGAACCTACCCTAGCTAGCCTGCGGCTTTCTCTAGCTACCTAGGTGGACGACCCGGAGAAGAAAGCCACAAAGAAACTCCGGGCTTGCTTTTTTCGTCTTCTTTTGCTTTCAGTTTACGATTTTTTTTTAAATGTCATGTAAGTTACTTACATTGTGATTGGTTGTTATGTAGGCTAATGCACGCACAGAACCGTTGTCATTCAGTGAATCATAATAAAATAAATAAGCAATAGCATTCAATTTCACTCAAGCACTTAGAATATCCTCTTGCTAGACGAAAAAACGGTGGGTGCATCCGCGTACATTTACAAAATTAACAGGTCACACGAAGTCTACCAGAGGCGAAAAAAAAATAAAAAAATACGAGTACCCCAACAGCAGTTCGACCAGTTACCGCAAGCAGCACCCGTTCACGAGTATGACGTGTGGGCCAGCCATACTAATACTATTATGACAACTATATTAAAATTGTCCCTACAAGTAATGTACCTATCCATGAAATAGAAAATATTACACCTATTAGAGCACACATATAATATGAGGCTTCCATAGCTTACGCAGACAGAACATAAACAAACAAAGCTACCTACCTATTACAAGTAGTCGTCACAAAAGTGCTTATCAATGACAGAAACAGGCAAGTATTTTTACTACAGTAAATTTTATTCTATTTAGTACAGTTTACAACAAAATTTTAACAGTGAGTACTACTCTATATATATGAGTATCAATTACAATCTGGAATTTAAAATTTAGTATAGGCGAATACTAGTTCATAAGAATACAGTTAATACCAATTTTGCTGATGGCAGCGGATATAAAAAAAGTATAGACCGCAAATAGAATTAATTGAATTCTATTTACGTCCAATTTTTTTTGTTATTTTTCTATTACATGTTAAATTCTTTAACATTCCAGTTTATTAGCTAAAACTACTAGGTTCTTCTGCTAAAAAGCATATATGCCAAATTTGGCTATATTTTGAATAACATCATTGATCCTAAATACGCTTCAAATACTTTAGCGCAATGGACGATAAACAAAGATTTACCTCTAAAGTAGTAAAAAAGTTTAATTCAAATAATCTTGAAAAATTAAAATTGAAACTAGAGTATGTAGTGCACTTTATGATTCAAACATTGAAACCGTGCTTTACCAAGTAGAAACGAGTCAAAATTTAATAAATAGAAAACACGTAAAAATCTACTAATAAATATTAAAAAAAAACTATTATAGGTACATCAATTGTGAGTAAATTTTTTATGTTCAATATATTTGTATTATAAATTGCATTGCATATTTAAATTACAATTTTAATAAGTTTTAATTGTTCAAGTGATTTATTGATTATTGTTTGTAGAGGTTATACGGGCGTGATGCGATGATAATTTTGCACTCGTTTATCTACTTATGTTACTGACCGTATCAACTTTTCATGTTATCATGACGTAGCCACTCCAGTTTGATAGCCAAGATAAAGCTGATCACAGTTCATCTCATCGAATATGTCGAGATAAAATATCTATAAATTAACAAATACAACGTATTCGGTCTCAGTTTTGGCAAAAATCTACGAGAAAGCCAGTAGAAATGAAGGAAATAGGATTATTATTTATTTGTGTTCTGTTTTTTATATCAAATGTGGAAAGTGAAGTGAGGGTTGATCCTTTAGTACTGGTTATTTCTCAAGGGTTGATAAAGGGACAGAAGGCCATCGATGGAGATTATTCGGCTTTCCTAGGAGTTCCGTACGCGCAGGTTGATCTCGACAATCCGTTTGGCGTAAGTAACCCTTAATCTGTCAAAGCGTATGTTCATAATTCATTAGATTTGGCTCTTATTATAAACATAATAAAGTTCAAAATGAGGTGGTAACTAATAATAGTTACCTCATTTTAAACTTGGTATAAACTATTGTTCGTTTAAGGGCCTGTGCACACCACGTTTTTTAAGTGCGCCGTTGACGGGCGTTTGTAGCAATACAGACGCGCGTTAGCATCGCGTTTTTATCGACACAAACTACAAAAAACTGTTCTGTAGGATAAAAGCGCGTCGTCGACCCGCGTTTCTAAAACGCGAGTCAACGCGACGGCGCGTTTTAAAGGCGTGGTGTGAACAGGCTCTAAGGGGTCAACTGAGCAATAAAACATGAACTTGGCTTTGGTTTGCTACGAATATTACAGTGGCTCAGTAATTTTATTCCGAAAATTGTAAAAATTGTATAATATGCAGAAGATGCTCTAGTGTTTCGACTGTGACTAAATACTTTACAGGACAAATGTTAGAGCTATTCTTAGTATCTAACATACAAACTTCCGTACCAACCTACCATATTTTACACACTATTTTACAAATGTCACGTTAATTTTTAATTCGACATTACGTTTAAGAATAGCACAGCGAAATCTAACGATCATCGATGCTAATAATCGATTTGGCTCAAATATTCTACCGTGAATAATCCTCGTGATGTATTTTATTAATATTTACTAAAAGAAATATCTTGAAAAGATTGTTCAGGATATCAAAATCACATTCGAAAATGGCAATATCATGCGTAGATAACGCATGGAATGCCATTTTATAAATCAAGTTTACTATTATATATTGTTATAGCATCAATATAAATACATACAATTATAACACACGAATATATTTAAATATTAATAATAATAATAATAATATCCTGGGACATTATTTACACACAGCCATCTGATCCCAAACTAAGCAGAGCTTGTACCTACTATGGAAACCCGATAACTGATATAATATTTTTTTTTGTAAATTCATAATTATATAGATAATTACACCCAGAATTAGGACATACAGACATGTTCCTCCGGTGTGAAAAGCAAGCATTAAATTTTTATGTAATGTTCTTGATGCCCTGTAAAATGTACCTTATATTGTGGTGAGAAATAAAACATTATTATTATTATTATTATTTGCCAACCACGCCAACAGGCCCGTCAAATTACACTGACATATATAGATAGATGGCCAAACGGACGGACAACAGAGGCTTAGTAGCAAGGATCCGTTGGCAAGCTTTGGGTAAGGAACCCTATAAAGATTTTTTTTAATCGATTATTAGAGTACGAATGAATATTCAATAGTATAATAGAATAACACTTAAGCAACCACAAGCAAACAAGGGAATGAAATCTAGGGTGAGAGCGGTTCAAGTGTCTATGTTTTTCGTTCACATTAGCTCGCACTATGGTTGCATAAAAGATTATATAAGGTAATTGTGTATAGAATAAAAGTAAAAGGGAAAATTGAAAGATTTTTAAGATTTCTATTCATCATATTTCTTTTAGTTTACTAGAGTTAGGACTTGTTCTGAATGTGTACCTATATATCTTGCATTATTCATCGATTAACGCCAAAAATAAAAAAAAAATATTAAATTTTTTTTCTTATATTAGGATTTCCAATAGATTACACTATGCATACACTTAATAATTGCCACGGTAAAAAGATCTCGTGCATCTTCACTTATAGGAAATCACAACATGCGAAAAGTATACAAACCGAAGTAAAAGCAGAACTAATTTACAAACTAAAACATATCATAATGTCGATAATTCCTGTAGGATTATTTACTAAGAATAATTGAGACGATAGTGACCTGAGTGATATTCTGTTTTAGAATTAGATGTTTACTGTATAATAATAATTATATATAATATTACAACTTTACTGAAGGATATCTGTTTGTTCACAACGGATTCAGCTGTCGAGATGTAACAATAATAATGTCGTGGACCGATTACAAAAAGGAGGAGTTTCTCAAATTGTCTCATTTTTTGATTTAAATGATACGATTTGCTCGATTTTGATAAAATAATCTCTCTTTTTGTAACCTTAGAGTATTTTAAGATAAACAGTTGAAATAAAATGTGTATTCGGTTTAGTTTTTTACAGTCCACGACCTAGTCCCGCAACATTAACTTTATTAATTACACCCAGGCTCAGGACAAATATACATGTTCATGTTCACAAATATCTGTCTTGGGTGAGAATCGAAGCCACGCCATGCGGCGTGAAAGGCAAGTAATTACCAACCACGCCAACCGGCCCGTCAATCAATTCATTTATTCCGTTAAAATATTACATTTGTGTGGAATCGTCAATTTTTGTACCCTACCGTGCAGTGCATGACGTGGCAGCTACTGAGAAACACTGCCAGAAAACTCAGTAGGGATCCTTTTTTAAAATATTTATTTCTTACATAAAATTACATTGTATTTAAATGTGTTAATTTAGAGCGACTCAATCCCAAGCTGTTTTGTCATTTAAATAATCAAAAGTTTTGTAGTAAGCCCTGCTACACATTTAGGCTTTTATAATTCTTTTAAACTTATTCATTGACATTTCTCGGATATCACTGGGAAGTTTGTTATAGAATCCCAATACATTGCCCCATAAAAGAGTTACTTACTTTGTGGAGACGGGTGGTATGTAACACAAAGTTATGCTCATATCTAGTATTTATATTATGAGTATCACTCCTTTTACAGAAGGAGTCTTTATATTTATGCATATAAATTTCGTTAAATAAAATTATCGTATTCCCATTACACTAATGACAACAAAAGACTTCTAAAACGCACGCAATTATATTTATTGTTATTTGTAAGTGAAATAGAAGCTATCAATTTTAACGGCATGCATCATAAGTTTATTGGTATTTTAGAGGCCATAATAATATTATTGCAATATACATCATATTGTCTTTAAGCATACACGAATAGATACCAAGTATTACGTGAAACTATCATTACAATATCAGTCAATACTCATAAGCATTACTTTTAATCGATAACAAATATTTAAGGCTAAACTATCTCAATAGTCACTTCAATCTATTGTTATGTGTTCTTTATAGTTCAATGACAGATACAACCAGAAACCTTCAAAAGATATCTGTTTACATTCAAAGATACACACTTATGTAAAACTTTTGTGATTTCAGCCATCGAAACCACAACCTGCCTTTCAAGAAATAATGTACAATGCGAAAAATGGATTTGTGCAGTGCCCTCAAATAGGTTCTTCCAGCGAAAATGAGTCCCTTGATTGTCTTCGCATGAACATCTTTGTACCAAGTAAAGCGAGCTCTACTAACCCTTTACCTGTACTAGTTTGGATTCATGGCGGTGACTTTGTTCGTGGAAGTGCAGGGGAATATGGAGCTAAAAATTTGGTCAAACACGATATTATTGTAGTAACTGTAAACTACCGCCTGGGTCCTTACGGGTTTATGTGCCTCGACACGCCCGACTTCACCGGTAACCAAGGATTGAAAGACCAGTACACAGCTTTAAGCTGGATCAAGTCAAATATTGCAGCATTTGGTGGAAATCCTTACAATGTTACTATTGCCGGCCAAGACGCTGGAGCTACGTCAGTTTTGCTTCACCTTTATTCTAGTAAGGACAAACTATTCCACAAGGTTATTGTAGAAAGTGGTACACCACAAAATGAAGGCATGTTTGTTAATTCCGATGCCGACGTTCCTATTAAATTAGCAGAACATTTAGGTCTACTAACAAATAATACCGACGAAGCACTGGACTTTCTCATCAAATCTCCACATGATTTGGTCACCGGAGCTGCACACGAATTGAATTTGGCACTGAGGCCGTGTAAGGAGTACTCATTTAGCGGTGTAGAAAACTTTGTTGAAAATGATCCGTATGCACTAACCAACAAGAAGAAAGTTAGCAAAACTCCTATATTAATTGGCTATACAAGCCAGGAACGTGATTCACTCAACAGTGATTATTACGATACTGATCCATTTTATGAGAAATTGAAAAATAATTTCAATTTCAACGAGGAGGAATTAGTGAAAGCTGCGAAGATTGTTAGACGATATTACATAGGTGATAATGCGGTGACCACAGCTGTGGATGAAAAACTACAGGAATTCGAATCTGATTTTGTATACCATCATCCAGCTGAAAGAATGATCACACAGTTACTGGAAGAAGAGGCTGGTTCAATATACGAGTACATGTTTAGCTACGTTGGCAATTCTGGAGCTCAAGGTGCAGGCCATTCATCAGAACTAAATTATCTTTTTGAATCTGGTGATTTAAATGTCAGGAACGAAGATGACAAAGTAATTATAGATCGTATTACTACACTATGGTCCAATTTCGTGAAATACGGGTAAGTTTCACAATCTTTATAGAGAAAAATGCTAAGTGAGTAATATTGATATTAGACATGATTGCATAAAAAAGCGTTTGTTAAATTAAATTAGTAAGCGATGCCTAATATTCTGGTAAAAACCAGAATATTAGGCATCGATAGAAGAATACATGATCAAAAACAATATATAATACTTAAACCACATCAATTCCATGTTAGACGATGAACCTAAAAATATTTTATTTGTTAGTCTTTTATTAAGTCCCTTTTATTAACTTGTCTTGTACATTACAACGAAATCAAATCATATATGTCAATTTTAACTTACTTCTCATTGAAATAACAGCTTCAAAATTGGAAATAAGTAATCCAGGTGTCAATAACACCGAGCATCACGTATCAGTAGCATCAAGCTGTTCTAATTTTAGTAACAGGGGGTGCATGGCCTTTTTATAATAAGCTAGCTGTGCCCCGCGGTTTAACCCGCGTTAAACTTTATAAATTATAGCCTATTGTGTTAATCTAATCTATCTAGCTAACTCTATACCAAATTTTATTAAAATCCCTCCAGCCGTGAACACGTAACAAACATACACACTCACAAACTCAGAAAACTTTCGCCTTTATAATATTAGTGTGATACAACGCGTACTCAATTGTTCAGTTTCATAGGATGATTAAGTTCTTTAAATTACGTCCGCTATTTATATTAAAAGGTATAAGAGAGACACCCAAAACAAATGTAAACTTAATTAACCTTATATATTTTGGCTTTTCAGTAATCCTACACCTAGTACTTCGGACTTGATTCCTGTCAAATGGACGCCAGTCAGTAAAGAAACAAGACCAAGTTTGATCATCGACACGGACCTACGAATCGAGAACCGAGTGGATAACGAAAGAATGGCATTTTGGGACTTGTTCTACTCCATCTATGGAAGCTACAGTACTGTGGCGAGACAATGCTCAATACCGGATTATTGCTGTTAATGTTTTGAATAAAATGATAGTGGACTATAGTTATAAAGTAATGTATACAATATTTACAATGATTCACATAAATAGAGCGGAATATTTCAGAACGTGTGGTCGTGACCCAGTAATAATAGGGCCCTATCTATTATTACAGGGTCAGAAACCACCTAAGCCCCATAAAAAACCTATAGCAAAACCCCATAGCACAATATCTCGTGGGTGTAGTAAAAGCGAAAAAGGGATTTTTTAAAATTTGGTGTGTTTTATTGGGACATCAAACAGTTACACATTAGTACATAATTTTAAGCAGACTGATAAAGACGTTTTGACGAAATTGGTGTGGGTTACACGTTTACTTCGCGTAAAACGTGTAACCCACACCAATGTACGCGAAATAATGTTGAGTGCGTAGTTAAGAATACTCGCGCGAATGAAGAGCGTGATAAGGAAATGTTGATATTTTATTTTAATAAATCAATGGCCATTCTTTTAAATTTTGAATTGAAAAGTGTAAAAATACCTGAATCAAAGAAGTGTGTGTTATATATTTCTACTAGGCGGCGGATATTTCAGTTATCTGGGCGGCAGCGCTTCCTGCGTACTTTCTTTCTAGCATCTAACTGCGGTCGCCAACTTGCATGCCAGGCGCGGTGACTCCGGCAAACGAGCAAATCCCTCCAAATGGCAACGTAATTTATTTATATATTAAGAAAACCAACAGCTTTACAGATAATAATACAAATTACAGGATACATTATAAAGGGAAGGCCAATGACAGGTTTTCTTTAGTACGAGTATAACATTGAAAGTGTAAATATACACTTTTAAACTTTCGCGTATCATAATTATATATGAACATTGTTAACAGGTATTAACGCGACTAACCTTATTGTTATTTTCCCGACGTTTCAACCAACTTGCATTGATCGTGGTCACGGGATGACTCATCCCGTGATGTCAACCCGTGACCACGATCAATGCAACTTGGTCGAAACGTCGGCAAAATAACAATAAGGTTAGTCGCTTTAATACCTGTCAACAATGTTCATTGAAAGTGTAGTTGGCTAATATATATAGTACACTTTATTGCACCAGAACAGATACAGGTACAATCGCTTTGTAGCGATCTCTTCCAGACAACCGTTGGGTGGACAAGGAATAGTAAAATGAAAATGGCGGTTTACATTTTTAATTATGGAGTTATGTAGAAAAAGGTGATAAAGCGACAAAAAATATAATATTGACCAAAGGTAATTATTATTATAATATAATTATTATTACGGAGGTCTTTGGGGCAGGTCTGTTGATGAATCTATTCGTAAAACTAATCAACTTGTAGTAGCCACAAAAACATGTCGATCTTGCGTATGTAGCTTTGTATACTACTTACTTATCGTATGGGCAGTGGTTACCCTAGTGTCAGAGTTGTTCAAGCCGCCCAGTAGGCCTCTGACATGGCTTAACGACTGTTGTCTAAGACTACAACCGGGAACGACAAGTCAACGTGCTCTCCGAAGCACGGGGACTCAGAAATTAAACCACTTTAGTGGTCACCCGCGGATTATGGACTAACCGCGATTAAACTCACTGGTCGCTTACGGATGGTTGAGAGCATGGGTGGTAATAGCTTTGTATGACAACCCCCCATGTTTATTTGTACTTTTAGTTTTAGGGATACAACTTTCGAAGTTCTTAAATATTCTCCCTATTTACGTTACATGTCGTATTAACTTATTTTAATCATTATTAAATATTTTCATAATGAAATATGTTCACAATTAAATGTTTATAATTGAGTTGTTTCGTTTCAATATGAGAAGTGACTGAGTATCCGAGCGATGTAAGCCTTCCGGTCGGGTCTTGGGGCCCGGTAGATAATGGGTTTGATTCCCGCAGCGAACCAATTGAATGAAGATTTTTTCAGGGTCTAGTTTGGCCACCTTCCGTACCTTAAAGAGTACGTTAAACTTTCGTTAACATTTGTCATGTGAACATCCAATTATAAAATGTAGGTATTTAGGTAATAATTAGGGGCCATGCTCCAATTTCTCACAGTGGTGTCATTTTAGGCTATCTTCAACTTCTGGAATCTTCGGCTTCAAGTTACCCCAATCTGTCAAATTTCCCCCATTGAAAGTGAAATTTATGCTTAAGTGAAAAAGTTGAAAATCTATAAAATAAATTTGACAGATTGGAGTAGCTGGATGCGCTGGCGTCTCTACACATGACTCCTGCTCTATATAACATAGATAACTAGATCCCTTTAGCTTTCAAAGTCTGATGGCAATTGCTCGTCTATTGTGGCAGCTAGCCGCAATAGATTAGACTGACAATTAACTTGGAATTAAAATCAAGAAAATATCAGAATGCAGTCTTCTTCCTTTTCCTTACCTCAGACTTGTTTAAAACGTCCAGTGGGTCTCTGACATGGCTTAATGACTGTGGTCTGCCGACAACAACTGGGACCAACAGTTTAACGTTCCCTTCGAAGCACGGAGACGCTTAGAAATTAAACCACTGCGATAATAATCGATCACTGAATGCTGATTTATAAGTAGATATTTGATATCCGTGTGCCTAATTATATTGGGCCTACGTTATAGTTCAGATGGTAATCTATTTAACTGTATAAACATATTAAAGCTATTTAAAAACCAAATTGATACACGGATGATCTCAATTTAATTTACAATTGCAAAATTCCAAATTAAAATCGTTCCCTGACATTACAATGAGAACGCATTTAAAAAATTTGCATCTCTGTGAGCCAACGGTATTGGTAGGTCCCGATACTTTTGAATTGCGAACACAATAGGCACGTCAATTTGTGTTGCCATGTCTACTGATTTATCAGATGAGTGTTAAATTATGTTATTTGCTGTCTTCTAACATTTCTTAACGAAATCTCATTTTCATTTTAACTTTATTCACAGAGCCGATAACAGACTCATTTTCGTAGATTAAGAAGGTCCGAAGTCTTTTGACCAACGGTATTTTTATGTTTTCTCTTCGAAAGTTAAAAATTTCTATTCCTTTGTATTGTTTCTTATCCCCTGATTTTCGGAACATTTATCGAGATATCATTTTAGTTTTGTTATTCGCAATGCAAAGCGGAAAATCTAAACATAAACTTGGAAAATCATAAACTTATCAATCCGGGGTAGGTGTTCTGCTGTTAAGCTACACACGATACACACTTGCAGATATATGTACGAGCACCTTCTGCTTTGTTCTAGAACAATTTTAGTCCATAAACCATTTAATTCTAGATATCTTCGCAAGTAAACCTGGCAACACTGGACTCACGACGTGAAGTCAGTGCCTCCTTTCTAGGTCGTCATCTCCGGATGATGCTCATCAAGACAATCGACTGAACAAAGCATTTGGGGCAGCTTTACGCCTACACCAGTTAAGAATCACTGCTCACTGCGATTGCCATCATATTTCTTTATTAAAATCGCCGAGATTAGTGAATTTAAGGATGTCTAGAGTAAGGGATATTAATAATGCAATTTCCTACCAATATCATTTATGCCAAAGTATGTAAGATGAGATTTTGAATTGTTTGTATATTTGTTGCCACAAGACCGGCCATTGTGGAGATTGTTACGGAGGCCTTTGTCCAGCATTGGACGTCCTTCGGCTGATGTGATGATGATAATCATGATGTTTGGTATTCTATCACGTAAAACCTGCTGATGGATTTGGATGGCACAAAGATAGTTTATTATTTCGATAACATGTAGTAGGTATAACTTATTATTCTCGCAACATTTTGGTTCCTGTGTTCCTACTTATGTTATTAATGTGAGAATCGTAATTGTAAAAACGGCAAAAGTTTATTACCTGGAATAATGCTTGAGAAATATTTTCAGCAGCAAAAAATAACTACTAAGAGACTAAGAATGTGGGCAGACTTAGTTTTAAAATGTTTGTTTCTTGACATTCCTAGGATGGGTTAGATTCAGGACTGTTTACAGGCAATATTTTTTTCTGAATTACGTGTGATTTTAGAGAGTCTAAAAATATTGTTGGAATCTGAAAAGTTGAAGTCTGTTGTTTATTATTTTTTAATGGTCATTATTAATATTTCTGTTTTTTAAGACAGGGTCCGCACTTACTAATTTATCGCTGTATGGTGTAGTGGGGAACTTTAGAAATATGAAATTCATGGACACAAAGTACACACAGAATTAAAACAACTATAGATGGATTACAACAACAAATATATGTCCACTCTCGGGATCGACCCGTAAACATGAATGATGTAAGGTAAAAGTGAGGTGACTAACTTCACCATTACACCACACGTGCAATAAGTAGGTATGAACAAACAATTTTCAAATGAAAGTGGAAACCACACAAGTAGGTACTGCCTCATTATTATTTCACCATCAATTCAGTTTTGAATTAAGACATTATATCAGCGAATCGTGATGTGGTTAACTTGAAAAAGTAAAACTTTCTCAGGCCCATCGGCGGCGCTGGCATTAGATCCGCTAGATTTTCTCAATTTTCACCACTCTACAGTGCGTGACTGTTCCATTAATATTGACAATTTATTACTCAATCATATTGCTGAGTTTATTACTTGGATTTGACTTTCATTTTCACATAAAAAAATTTTCACAGACAACACAATGATTATAACTTTATTTATTTACTTGCATATGAAGTCAAACACGAAAACACAATCTAAATAGTTAACTGCATGTTACAAGTTGCTGATTAAGTTTGTGTCAGATTTTTCCAACATAAGGCTGATTTCAGAGTCGCGCCGGCGAGCGGCGCCGTCCAAACGCGCGCGCTTACAATTACACTAGATAGTAGTTGCGTTTCATAGTCACGCAGTTCAAACGCGCCGCCGCGCCGGTGGCACGCGCGCCGTCGGCCAGCGTTGCCCGTGCTCCTCTACTGGCAGCTAGCGTTTCTGAGTGACGCGTCTCGCACGCGCCGTTGCGTACACTTAAAATGGCTGTTGAGACGCACTGGCCGCCGGCGCGTGCCGGGCGCGTCACTCTGAATTCAGCCTTAAGTTTACACTTTGTCACCGGGCATTATGGTCTAAGAATTGTTCAACACACCAAGTAGTAGGTACTATGATCTAGCTTATCGACTGTTCTCTAATGAAGTCATCCTGAGAGCGTTTGATTGTCGTCTTGATACCTCACTCATGAAGCCTGTATAGACAGGCTAAGATGCTTACGGTTTAGAGCGGAACAGGTAATAGTACCCGTTCCGCTCTAAACCGTAAGCATCTTAAGTACCACAGACGCGAGTCCACACTAACTAGGTATCGGTAGATGCAATCTTAAGTGGCGCCAGATGTAGGTACCTATTACCAACGCTTACCTCTAATCAGGCCTAGAAATAAATATAAGCGTAGCAATCCTGTAAAATTATACTCACTAATTGAAATGAACAAAGTAATAAAAGTAGATATTGTTGTAACTGTTTTATTCAATGTCATTCTATAATAAATCCGTGTAACACGGGAGTCTTTATAGACATGCAACGGCCACAAAGTACAGACACCAGCACATACAGATACCCTAATCTGTCAAATTACTTTGATAGATTTCAAGTTTATCACATAAGCATAAGGTTCACTTTAAATTGGGGAAATTTGACAGATTGGGGAAGCTTGATGTGCTGGCGTCTGTACAACGTTTGATAAATAACTGACGTCAATATTTGAGTTTGTATTTATGTTATATTCGTTACGCTTATTATGTTAACTCCTAAATATAGTTTTTTTTTAATTGCTTAAGAAAACTTACTTTACTTACTTACTTTATTTTATTGCTTAAGAAAGCTAGAATACAAATGAGACATAGAATAAAAGATGAAGGCCAATTAAAAGTTTTCACAGATATACAATTCCAATTTCCAATATAGAATTACAATTTCAGTAATAAATACAAAATTTAATTTCCCTCCAAATGATATGGAAAATATCGATCAATGACTGTCGATATTGAAGGCGAAAATGCAAGTTATCAAGTAAAACCCGCAGATAAGCAATCATCTCCAATGTAAGGACGACAAGATTACGTTGTATTGTATGTCAAGGGCTTCGAATAAATACATGCATAATACAAAGTTGTACGTACAATTCATGACAGGGATAGACAAGAGCTAGACTTAAACCCTATGGAAATGGAGCAGAAACCAACTGAGACCAAATAGCATCTTTATAGAATGAGCCTGTCGAAAAGCCCGCCATCAACACCTGTGAGGAGAAAAACAAGTATACCTATGTTGCATATTCTCTGCGAATGCAACGCTGCGGAAACTCTGCAAAATATAGGATATGAGCTTATTCGGGACTAGGAACTAGGAAATACCAGTATGCCATCTTCCTTCTTTCTTTATTGTAAACGCAGCGGTTACCCTGGTATCAGTGTTGTTGAAGCTGCCCAGTAGGCCTCTGACATGGCTTAACGCCTGTAGTCTGCCGACAACGACAGTTTCGGCAGAGGCTTTCCCTATAAGAAGCGTACTTTACGCGATTTACGTGCAAACTTTTATTTCTCAGGACCTTAGGGTAAAATTTAATGAAATCGAGGCTAGAATAAAAGATTCTCTAGCACCGAAGTAAGTGGATGAGACCAGCTCAATATTGCCATGGATGACGTAATAGACAAGAGTCTAAACTTAAAAGTGCAATTATGCAAAGCTGTGATTAACTTCTGACGACGCGTGGTTTCGCGGATTTGGATCGATGGTGCAAACGAGCTATGGCCGCTAGGGGCTGGATTTA
This sequence comes from Pseudoips prasinana, assembly GCA_951640165.1. Classification (NCBI taxonomy): domain Eukaryota; kingdom Metazoa; phylum Arthropoda; class Insecta; order Lepidoptera; family Nolidae; genus Pseudoips; species Pseudoips prasinana. Next base: position 18,425,999 of record OX621239.1, read on the forward strand.
CATGAGGGAGCTGGATAGATCATTAGACCTTCAACGGACGATGGTAGTTTAATTTATAAAATAGAATTTAAGGCCATCATCATTAGTTAATAGAAAATATTACCGCACTTGAATCAATTTGAAGTGGAAGTTGATTTCAAAGTATCTTTTCCTTTAGAGCTCCGCAGTGGCTGCGGTGTATGACAGTAACAATAGTATTACGACTATATAGCTGCTCTACTTAAACTTTGTCTGCCCGCTCGCACGCCTGTGGGCGAGCACTACTTTAAAGGAATCGCTGATGCCAAAGACTTTACGAAACAATACTAGGTTTCTTTATTTCTTATAAAAAGATGGTTTGACTGCACGTGTGACGCAGCGGCTAAGACAGTCGCCTCACTTTGGTTGAGGTCCCGCGCCGGAAAACTTTTTGTGGGGCCCATAAATAGTTGTTCTGAGTCTGGATGTAATTTGTGTCCGTCTATTATATGTTTCTAAAGTATCCCGCGGCACAGGGATTAGATCCATAAGGCTCTTGGCGTTGGCGTTGTCTTTTTTTTTAATTCACAGACCAAATTGGTAAATGGTAGTTAGTAGTAATTCTGATAATAGTCGTAGCAGTATAATATATATATTAATTAGAGTTACATCTCACAGTCAAAATAGGTAAAGTTAATAATAAAAAATAAAGAAAATAACGAAATAAATAATCACAGTTAATATTTTTAGATGTCAATAATTAGTAAATCGCTAGAAATACTACAATCAACAAAATCGAGGTTTCGCTTTTATCTATTTTCGCCTCCAAATTTAAATCAAGCAACAAGAAAATACTATGCATGACTATTTTATTTAATTATCAATATTATCCACGAGGTTGAAGACCAGAGTTAACCTCTGGTCTTCAACCTCGTGGCTAGTTCTAAAAATGTTTTTCTATAGATTTTTGGAGAGCAGAAGTTATTCTACCAGAATACGCAGTAGATTTATCCAAAACAACATACAAGATCGGTATTGCGTTAAAAATCTACTTCGTGTTCAAGTCGCCAGATTTGTTTTCCAGATATTTCTATGTACATACATATATATAATAGATGAATTACACCCAGACAGAGCAAATAATCGTGCTCAGCACGCATTGATTTGTCCTAGGTGGGGACCCACAACCTCTGGCTTAGTAGTCAGGGTCACTAACCTCTAGACTAACAGGCCAATCAATATTAAAGTATATTAGATTATAACTTCAGCGAGGACAATAAGTCGTTAGTATAGTAAAATGGATGCAAGTAATTGCTCTTAATACTTAAATGTGAAGTAAGTAAGTATAATAATAATAATTTATTTCAGAATAATTTCCATATGTGTTAGTTACAATGATAATTTATAAACTAGTGTTAGTAACAATTATTCCTTGCTGCATCGCACCGTGGCAGAGCCCGGCGACCCTGGGAAATGTTTACCTGACTGCGTGCAGTCGTATCCACCTTCCCAAGATCGGAGAGTCCCACCTATCAACCAACGTTTAAGAATGATGTTGGGGCTGGCGCGAATACTACGTAGCAGAGATGCGCCTCTTGCGCATGATGGCTGAAAAACTATCAACGGCCGTGTCGCGTCGGCAAGCATTCCGGACGCGCTACAAAAACACGGCAGCCCCATCAACACCCGGAACGTGTCGTTGTATTGTATGCGCAAGCTACTGTATACCCTATGCGTAAAGTTGACCCACAGACTGCAGGTGTAAAAGATTGGCAGTAGGCTTTGAAAAGCGTCACCTTAACCTGAGCCGTACAGCACGCAAACCTGTGGGTCAACATCCCACAACGAACAGCCGGCGACCTGCGCTCACGTTCTACATCGACGTTATCTTTCAGATCGTCTGAGACTCATGGTACCAGATATTTAAAAATAGCAACAAAAAAACAATTTTACTTACGCATGTAAATGTCGACGGGTTCCTTCGTAGTCCGTACCCCACAGCCCTCAGCAGTAGCGTTAAGCTCGTAGACTCCGAACTCCCCCATCTCTGGTCTTAGTTGACATATCAGGCCACTAAACAAAATATAACACTGTATTATTATAGGCCACTGGCAATCCAGCTCGGCTTCACACGGGTTGAGAGAAAAATAAATGTATTTATTAAATTTCTACTTTACACCAAATAGGCAAATGTTTTATACCTTGAGAAACAAAGCTTAACTAAAATCTGTGACGAAAACTATAACTCAAGTTTTTCATAGTACAGCGTCATCATCTCCAATTTTTAGGTTTCCGTAACCAAATGGCAAAAAACGGAACCCTTATAGATTCGTCATGTCTGACTGTCTTTCTGTCTGGCCGTCCGTATGTCACAGCCACTTTTTTCCGAAACTATAATAGCTGTTCTGTTGAAATTTGGTAAGTAGATTTATTCTGTGAACCGCATTAAGATTTACATACAAATAGAAAAAGAACAATCATTTTGGGGGTTCCCCATACATAGAACTGAATCTCACATTTTTTTTCTTCGTACCCATACATGTGGGGTATCTATGGATAGGTCTTCAAAAATGACATTGAGGTTTCTAATATCATATTTTTTTCTAAACTGCATAGTTTGCGCGAGAGACACTTCCAAAGTGGTAAAATGAGTGTCCCCCACCCCCGTAACTTCTTAAATAAGAGAATGATAAATCTAAAAAAATATATGATGTACATTACCATGCAAACTTCCACCGAAAATTGGTTTGAATGAGATCTAGTTAGTGTTTTTTTTAATACTTAAAAAATGTAAACCGCAATTTACCTTTCATTTAATCAACTGAAATACTTGCTGCTACGGAAGCCTTCATGGGCGCGTGCGACTCGCACTTGGCCGGTTTTTATCGCATTATATTATTTGATTTCACCTTTTTTCCCATACTCTTACCTACCCCTGCAACACTTGTAAGACAGGATTAATAGGTGCACACGATTAGAAAAAAAAAACAAGGAGTATTCAGAAACAAGTAGTTCCACTTCTCTCCCGATTTCCCGACCAAAACGGACGACAGAATAATAATGAGGCTAGAGCCATACATTTTGTTTACTGAATATATATAAATGTTTGTTTTATATTGCTGTTATATTACTTCATAATATAACATCAGCTATCCGCCGGTGAAAGTCTCGTCAACATCGATCTAGACCTTTCGGAGATTATCCGAAACGGCTCGGACGATTTTGATCGATAGACCAAAAAATAGACATTTTATTATTAGTAAATACTGTATATACTAGCTAGGCCCAGTGGTTTTACCCGCGTTAAACTTTATAAACTATAGCCTATGCGTTATTCGGATATATAAGCTATATAACTACAAAGTTACACCAAACCGTTCGGTTGTTTTTGCATGAAAGACTAACAAACATCCATACATCCATACTCACAAACTTTCACATTTATAATATTAGTAGGATAGTAAAACATAAAAAAAAAACATTGAATAAAAAGCGATTATTTTGAAGCAGACAGTAAACTAATGAATGTTGAATGAATTTCAACAACTTACAAAATATCATAATAAATCAGATAAACAGAAGAGGCAAGATGTTGTAATTTAAGATCGTACCTATTATATAAAATGAAGAAATCCTCCCGCCTATAGTGCGCAGAATTATTAATACAATATTGGCACTACCGCTTCGCAAATGTCAGAGCAATAATCAGTTATTGACAATGCATTATTGTATTCTTTACAATGGTGGAAGCCACAATAGTCGGGCAAACACAGTAGGGTACAACATAGTCAACTAATCATCTGAGTGGGCTTCGCGTCTCCTAAGATTTAAGGCCCAGAACTTAGCGTTTTTTTAAGTTTATTGTATATTAAAAATAACCTAACCATTATCCCAATAGTGACGGGCCTGTTGGCGTGGTTGGCAAATGCTTGCTTTTCACGCCAGAGGTCGTGGGTTCGATTCCCACCTAAGACAGATATTTGTGTGCATGAACATTCTGTTTTTCCAGAGTCTGGGTGTAATTTATCTATATGAGTAAGTATTTACAACAGAAAAGTAGTATATGTAGTATATCAGTTATCTGGTTTCCATAGTACAAGCTCTGCTTAGTTTGGGATCAGATGGCCGTGTGTAAATAATGTCCCAGGATATTATTAATCAATAGGCCAGTAGCCTTAAAGGAAAACGAAATTTCCATCTCTGGTAGTCTACGGGTATTTAAACTGACCAGTAGACTACCAGAAACCAAAATCGAAAATATTTATATAATTTTGTCAAAACATAATTGCGCCTTTTTTTAATATTAAGTTAAAGACTTAATATTAAAAAAGGCGCAATTATGTTTTGACAAAATTATATAAATATTTTCGATTTTGGTTTCAGTACTTAATTTTTAAAGTTCAAACAAATCTTTGTCAAAATTACAAAAAATTATCCAGTCTTTACTAAAAAAGAATTAAGAATGTTCGCGCGACACATTGCGCAACAAGATTTTGCAGCTTCGCAACAAAGAGATTTGCGTATCTAATTGACAACAAACGCACGTTCATCTTACGCAATAGGTTACGGAAGTAGTTTCCTAAAGACCATAAGGCGGGCTTCACACCAATGCTACTTCAATCCAATAAATAGTTAACAATTTCTGGTTTAAACAAGCAACCGACAACTATTAATAAGAATGGATTGGCCCAAAATTTATAAGGAACGATTCCATACCATTCTTTATAAATTTTGTCCGTCTCGGTTCTTATCGAAAGCGGAATGCTTATTAATGATAAAGATTCTAATAAACAAATAATACATCAAAAACTGGTGTTAAAACAACAGACGAATTGATCCTCCTTCTTTTTAAAGTCTTAAAAGTCTATTAGAAGCTTCATAGATAGCGAGGAAAAGGTTAAAAACTTTTTAGTAGCTAAATAGATTTTCAGAAAACTTTTAATCCTATCAATAGTATTTCTTTATTTTTTGATAGAAGCCTCTTGTTCCAGCTTTATTGAAATCGATTTATCCATTTATTTCTACCACGTCAACCACACAAATTCCTTTAATGTAGTCATAGAACATACTTCGCCCAGTACCTAATAGGAGGTTCGTAAAAGTAGGTATGTATACCGCTTAATATAACGAGTATGTGCTTTGACTAAACATCTTAGGCACATTATTTCCGCATACAATGCATGTTTAATATTCAAATATGCTTCAAAGCAGACGAGATCATTTTGAAATAAGTATAGAAAGCATACATAGACAAGAAGCTAGTCCTAAATCGTTTATTAAATTTAGAAGCCGTTAGCAGTTATCAATTGTTTTATTTGCATTTGAAACGCCATTTTGATTTCGCTCACTAATAATCACCTCTACGTCAATTTACGTCCTAGGATATAGTTACGTTGTCTTAACTGTATTCTAGGACGTAAATTGACGTAGCCACATTAAAAATATATTATCCCTGTATCGCGGGAGAATTTAGAAACTTCTTAGTTGCTGTTTTGTTTTATTCCATTTCCAAATAATATATCAAAATATGTCGTAGCATGAATATGTATTTCCCAACGTTTATGTGTTAAGAAAGAGCGCACGGATCGGACTTGACTGCTTAATTGTGAGCTTCAAAAGTAAAGGTCTAACCAAAAACCCAAGTGCTGACTATATTGCATTATTTAATTTAATTATTGAAATTCAGGTTTTCACCATGAATCTCGCGAACCGATTTTCGGGGTGGGAGACATTTATTTTTTCATATTATCCGCATGGAGAATAAGGATGGTTATGTTATAGTTTTCTTTTTTTAAGACATCGCCGCGGAGTACTTTAGAAATACATTATACACGGACGCAAATTACAACCAAACTCCGAACAACTATTTATGGGTCAAACAAATAGTTTTCCGGCGTGGGAATTGAACCCGGGACACGAAGCGGCGAGGCTACTGTCTTAGCAGCTACGCCACATATGCAGTCCAGTAGAAGATTTAGATTTATTTGTGGTGTCTCTAGTCAAAACGGTCAAACGAATTCGAATAAATGATTCAATGCATAACAAACAAATTGGCATCACAATCAACTCACGAGGTATTCCCAGCGCTCATGTATTGTTCTGAAGTATCGGAGTAGACCCTCAAAGTGGAGCGGCGAGCGGTCTTCACCACCCAGCTCTCCTGGGAGCCGCTGCGTATCGTCGCTTGGTATTCGAAGGGACACTGAAACAAACATAAATAATTAATTAGTAATGGAAACTCTTTACACTTATCCGCCGAAACTAGAAAGAGAGCTGTAACTATTGAATGAAGAAACAAAATTTAACAATATATTTATCCAGATCAATCTTATTTTGAATAATAAAATACATAACAGCTGGTAAAATAGGTGGGTTCGGTCGAGAATTGCTTGCGCGCACTGCGCAAGGGCACAGCAAGCTACACCCTGTAGAGTTGTAGAGTAGCGATACTGGGTAACGTGTAAGGTGATGTGAGGAGACATACATATAATACATAAAAAATTAAGAAAGAGTCTCCTCTTTATTATTTGTCGAGTTCAATAAGATTAAAAATTATTTAAAAAAATAAATTCATATGTCGCCTACATAGATACATAATCAGCCTGACATCGTCCACTGCTGGACATAAGCCTCCTCCAAAGGTTTCGACGATACCATTTGGAGGGGTTTGCCGTAGTTTATTTATTTATAAATGATACACCATCGACAGTTCACGATGCAATTTAATTTTTTTTTCCATCTTGAAATACAAGTTCTGTGTGATTTGCCTTTACAGGAGCATATAACAGGTGCAGTCACCGCGCTTGGCATGCGAGTTGGCTCCCGCAGCGCGCCGTTAGGTGGTGGCTATAATAATAATAAAAAAATTTTTATATATTTTTTGCGCTATAGTACACAGGTGGCGCTGCCGCCCGACTACCAGCTATATCCCTTAGTCGCCTTTTACGACACCCACGGAGTGGTATGGTCTGGTCCTGTTATTCTCTCTAGGCTGAAATCCACACGGCCTTCTATCTTCCGGAAACCATGCACACTACTAACTACTCTAGTAACAAAAGTTAAACCTCGTTTTTAGTTTAGTAATAATAATAATAATGTATTTATTTATCTCTTTCACAAAGGTTTGGTGTACATACGAGTATTATGTAAAGAAATACAGAGAATAAACTATCATACCTTTGTGAGAGACTGGCGTCTATAGTAGGTAAGACCTGTGTTACAGGTCACCAGGCTCCCACCTCTAGGTCACATCTTGGTGATACTTACAAATTATTGAAAATACTATGTACTTAATCTAAATATACTATATATATAGTATATTTAGATCAACTTAGTGTTTGAAGAAATTCTGGTCAGCCTTGTACGCTCTACTTGAACAACTAAAAAACAACTGACAACACTAAAACGCTATGTCCTTTTCAACTTGGTACTAATATAGGCACTTTATACTTTTCGCAAGTTTATTGAGGAAATTATTCATTAAAGCAATGGCAATTAATTATACTTGCCTACACATTTTTAGGAAATATTACCTAATACGGGAAGTTTGGCAACCTTAAGCGCATATATTTTACGTACCTATACATAACTTCTTAAGTATGTATTATACAGATAATAATGTGTGAATTTTTTAATTACATTGCACGCTCATCATATCTTTGTAATTATTAAAGAGTTAAATAGCTGCCTATCTCATTAATTCACAAGTTTTTATGCGATGTAGGTACGTGAAAAGTATATTTTAAAAATGAATTACGTAATTGTAAACTTAGTTAGTCTTTGAACAAAAGAAATGTACGAGTACATTTATAAATACCGCTTAACCGCTTTTATTTCATCTGAATTTATTGAGATTCTGTTAATAAAAAATATACCTGGTAGATGAGAGATAGGTCCAGAATGAAGACATAATAATATGTACAGACGCCAGCACATCCAGCGACCCCAATATGTCAAACTTCTTTTATAGATTTTCAACTTTATCACAAAAGCATTAGGTTCATTTTCAATTGGTGAAATTTGATAGATTGGAGTAGCTTGATGTGCTGGCGTCTGTACCTAGGCTATAATAGGCTCGCGGACTACTCACGTGGCGGTAGTTTATAAATTCAGAAACTGAACTTAAACTAGAAGCGCACTATATTATTCTGGAAATATCTAATATCAATTTTTATATTAAGAATTTTGTATGTTCTTTTCACTAGATATCTGTTTCTTTTGTTTTGGTATTATCTAGAACATTCTAGCGCTGTTCCAAAAGCCACCAAAAGCCTTTAGGGGCACTAGGGTTCGAAGCCCAAACGTGACAATATCCTAGGACTTTAGTCACACACGGCCACCTGCTCCTAAACTAAACAGAGCTTTTACTATGGAAACCAGATAACTGATATACTCCATATACTAGGTACTTTTCTTTTGTAAATAAATACATACTTATATAAACAACTAGCTGTGCCCCGCGGTTTTACTCGCGATAAATTTTATATATTATCATAGCTCCTCTCCCGCAGGTGATAGCGTGAAATATGTAGCCTAGGTATATGTTAACCCGACTTCTTAGTAATATTCATGCAAAATTTGAAGTAAATCCATGCAGTACTTTTTGGGTTTATCCCGGACATACATAAAGACAAACAGACACACAGACAAAAATTCTAAAAACTATATTTTTGGTTTCGATATCGATTGTCGATCACGCCCCAAGTATCCTTTAAAAAAAATATTCAATGTACAGTTTTGACTCTCCTACGACTTTATTATGTGTATAGATTACACCCCGACTCAAGACAAACAGACATGTTCCTGCACACAAATAATCTGGGTGAAAATCGAAACCACGAGTTACCTGCGGCGTGAAATGCAAGTATCAACCAATCACGCGAACCGGCCGGTCGCGGTCGGTCAAATTTGTCTTTATACATTTGTTTTAGACATCATTGTGTATGAAGAGGGTAAAGACGTTTAGTATGAATAAACAAGGAGAATCAACAATATAATACTCATTAATTGAAATCAACATTATAATACCTATTAATTTAAATTAAAAAAACTAAGGTAAGACGACATTACAAGGAGTGAATATGTCAACTTCGGTGGCACAAAGCGAAGTCTGGAGTTTATTCAACTTTAAATCATTGACAATCACGGATGACACATTGTGACTTGCACATACTGTTATAGGTACACATGTCTACATTTGATATGTAGACATGTGTACCTATAACTATGTGTGCTATACTATCTTATACAACGCGAGATCAGCTTATATTGAAAATGTGAAGCTTTTTATGTAGCCGTGTGTACACGGTACCCGTTGCTACGCCATTAACTGAAATAATATGAAATTCATTGGAATAAATAAATAAATAAAAAGGATTTTATTCACGTAGACTTTAAAAAAGCGCTTGTATATAGTCAGAACATGTTTGTAGTAATATATTTAAGCATACATGATTATTTCTAGTTACATACAGATATTTAGGTAAACGGATTGTTAAAACATTTATAAAATTTATTTTATAATAGTAATGAAATTTAGCTAGCTTGTATTAAGTTATTGTCAAGGAGGTTATGTTTAGGTTTAATTATCGAAATTTATAGTTTAAGCTAAATTTTACAACATACATGCATATTAAATATTATTATTATGACGGATCTTGTGTCCAACTGAGAAGTTGGGCCATCATAAAGTTGTGAATGATAGTGATGCCATCTGTCGAAGATTGGTCGCACCAATTTAGAAGCCTACGTGGGCTAATGCACAACACTTTTCTGAAGATTATCACATGAACAAATGCATAGTTTACGATTCTATACAGGACATACAGAGAAACATTCATTTTTATATGTATAGATCATCATGTCAGCCAAATTACGTCCACTGCTGGACAAAAGCGTCCCCAAAGAACCATCAAACCGCGATCGCCAACCCGTCTGCCAAACGTGGCGATTATGCCATATACTGGGGGTATATGGCATAATCGCCACGTTTCGCAGACGGGTTGGCGATCGCAGTTTGTCAGGTCATAGTTCACAGAAAAACGCTTCTGCCTGTTCTCTGGCAGGTATTCCCTCGGACGATTTCTACGCCCCCACGGGATGAGATGGGGTAATTATATTCTATGCCGTCACCACACAGCCATAGATAACACATATACATTTGCTTACATTTTTTATCCTGTCCTATAGGTACCCATTTTAAAGATTTATGGAACATTCAAACGTCTTTTTTTATAGAATAGCAAGGCCCATGGATGCTTGCATACATTTGCAGCACCAGAAGAGCCGCAAGTGTATTGTCGGCCTTTCACAAAGAAATAGGCTCGGTTCTTAGAAGTTGTCTGTTAATAAGTAATATAAACTTCCATTCCGGTCACCGCTTGGGGGTTGCTTAGTAAGCTGGTAACGGTACCTCGTTCATAACCAGTCTAATTTGTGTACCCAGGAAAGAGGCAACATAGTGGTCCCCAGATAAGTCAATAAAGCACCTGAATACCCTGATGGTTACCGAAGACCTATATAAATATCATCAATTACCAATGGAAGTATATTTCCATTTTATCTGCGCCTTCTGCCAATGCAGTTTCCGCTGCCCCGAGATTTTTTTCACTGATCGCGGATTTTTTTCCTCGGTTATATTATAAAAATAATATATTATAAATTTAGTCCGCATCAAGTTTCGGAGGATTGCCCCGCATCGAAAATAGAAGACTAAAGACCGAAAGAAAGGTGTTTTTAATTTTATGGATTTTTTATGTTTTATGTCGATATTTAAAAATGCAACAAACAATGTCGCTGTCTTTTTTGGTGTTTCATCGTTCGTGCTCACTTGAAAATTGAGGAATAAAACGAACTTAACATAGATTTTTTTAAAATAAAGTAATATAATTATGTTCGTTTTAATTTAATGTTTCTAACTTCAACACTGTTAAACTGCCTATCTATACAATGTTTTTGCTTGAGGTATTCATATATAGGATATTCATTCGAACAGGACTCATTTTTTACCACGCGTGTATACAATTATAAGTGTAATAAATTTCTAACCGGAAACAGGGACTTATATGAAATTTTTTGCTTCTTACTTCGACCGATCCTTCCTTACTTTACCCCTTAGGGGTGAAATCTCTATAAATCCTTACTTAATAGATGCTTGCATGTAAAAGGTAACATCATCATGTTGAACCAGGTTCAGTGAACATGTATACATACATAATAAGAACTCATCTGACGAAATTGCCGACTTTTAATGTAATAAATAGCAGTAGACTTCATAAATATTAATAGGAGCATAATTTCAACATTTTCAAGGTTACGCGAGAGGCAGTAAGACGGCTACTTAGTCAAGCCTTTTTTTTCAACATATTCTGACTAATTAGGATTTATTTTAGTAAGTAATATTTACAGTAGGTCATAACTAACATAAAAATTTGAAAGATAGAGAGTAAATATGGTTACCATGGTGTTGGACTTCTAATAATAATAACAATTTTATTTAAATTAAGAAATTAACTTATTTCTTTATTTTCTTAAGCTCCTTTTCTTTTGCTTATTCTTCACAGATGTTGCTCAATTACTGTAAAAAATTATGTTATACTTATTCCTTGGCTTTCCTCATCTCTATTGGGGTCGCCTCCCAGTCTAACCTGTTGCAGCCAGTGACCAGAATTAATTGAGCGACTGACATAAAACTCCAAAAATCACAGAGAATCAAAAGCTTTGTAAGGTAAGATGGATCAGTTTTCAGATTCGAGTAGGTTTCTGACTACCTATAAGGACCCAAGACTTCAAAACTGAATGACCTATTGAAATTTTTGATATATTTAGTTAATTATAATAATAATATTTTGGGATGTTATTTACACACGGCCATCCGATCCCAAACAAAGCAGAACTTAAACTAAGGAAGCCAGATAACTGATATATTACATATACTAATTTTCTTTTGTAAATACTTACTTTTATAGATTATTACACCCAGACCCAGGACAAACAGACATGTTTATGCACACAAATATCTGTCTTGGGAATCGAACTCCCGACCTCCGCGTAAAAGGCAAGTATCTTTCTTTAACCACGCCAGCCGGCCCGTCAAGGCAAATTAGTTTCTGTCAGTATTCATGTAACAATATTCTTTTTTTCGTAACATCTGTTGGACACATGATTACAAATAGTGTGCAGTCTCTGTAGTCCCTGGGAATGTGAGAACTGGAAGATTCCAAGTGCACGCCTTTCTAATAAATAATACGTGGCGAGCTTCCAATGAACTACCTAATTTCCAGAAAATTCTCAAAAATATATGGGTCAATATTTTAAGTAAAGAATATTTTCAGTCTATCTTAACTTAGTCAAAAGGTTTACCTAATTATTTCATTTAATTTTAAAACCACAATTGTGGATTGATAAGGTACAGACGCCAGCACATCCAGCTACCCCAATCTGTCAAATTTCCTTTATAGATTTTCAACTTTATCACAAAAGCATAAGGTTCACTATTAATTGGGGAAATTTGACGGATTGGGGTAGCTTGATGTGCTGGCGTCTGTACATAATAGTATAGAGCTCCTAATACTATTCTATGACATTAAAGGGTAGTACCGGCCACGTGCAGCCTGGATGTCTACGGGAATTCAGATGGTTATGAGGCGAATTAAAATAAATAAAGGGCCGCTAGAATTTTGATTAATTAACGAATATCTGCTAAAGAATAGCGAACAGAAAGTTGAAATTTTCGGTACATGAATCTGCATGATACATGGTATATGATAGTATCAAGCTCCTAACACTGTTATATGGTATAAAAGAGTAGTATGTAAAAATAGGCTGGCTAGATACTGGATTAAATAACGAATATCTGAAACATAGCCCACAGAGCGAAAAAAAATTGGATCTGTAAGGTACAGACGCCAGCACATCCTGCTACCCAACAACCTCAATTTTATCACTTAAGTATAAGGTTCACATTCCATCGGGGAAATTTGACAGATTGGGGTAGCTTGATGTGCTAGCGTCTGTACATAATAGATTCTAACTCAGAGCACTATTGGGCGATCTGAAAGTATAATAATAAAAATATCTCTTTGGGGCCTGCCAGATAGACTCACACTAAAGACTTCAGAAATAAGATTAGTTTAAATAACACTGCTATATAAGTAGTTATATAATTAATGTTTAAAAAATATATATGTTATAAAACAGACCGCACGGACGGACTTTTAAAACTCTCTGTCTGAACTTTTATACTGTATTCGACTATGTATATGTACTCCATTGTGAGCTTGACAAGTACAAGTGTATTTTAATACCTAAGTGCTGAATAAATACCTTTATTGCACTCATGTGTAACAGTTTTAGATGTTTTCGCTTACAATAGGTATCAACATGAACCCTGTTAGGGCGCAGCAATATAGCTTTACAGCTTTAAAATTATTACATAATATTATTATAAACACACACTGATAATTAAAATACTCATGTCAAGTTATCTATTCCGTGGACAAGTTGTAAATTGCACATAATATTATTAAATTATATTAGTATGTGTTCTATTTATAATTAAATTTAATTTACATTAGTCGTACTCAAAATATTTTTTTACTCAATTACTCAAAGTCAATAAAGTGTGTAGAAAACATTTTTAAAACGTAACATTTTTATCTTCGAGAACTCTTTCAGCGTGTAGTATGCTTTTCAGTAAGGAAATGTTTAAGTATTGTTTCATTTCATTGGTGTAGTGTGTGATTTTCTTAGCTTGTTATTATCGTCTATTTACTCGATAACTATAACAAACTACATAGCACATGTACCGGTAAATCACTGGAACCGGTAATTTCTCCGACTGGCCGCGAGCAGTATACTTGACACACATTCCTAGTGCAATTACATCGAGATTTTTAATGTACTCCTTGAAAACCTACTACGATTTCTAGAACTTAGGTACGTAGGTATATAGGTATACCTAGGTAATAGGCATCTATCCAGGGTTTCAGGCAATGTGTGTTCACCAATTAACTATTCAGCTTCTTAGACAGTAAGTTTGTTAATGAATGAATTTTGGGACATTATACACAAGCCAAATTTCAGCCACGGCGGTCAATCTCAAAGGAGACTAGCCATCTGCGCGGGACATATTATAGTGGACACGGTGCGCAAACACAGGGGCACTTTCTATTTCATCACTCTCATTATCCTATGGGAGGATTAGCGACATGACAGGAAAGAGGTCAGGAACAGGCTGTCTACGGCTTTACGTGCCTTCCGAGGCACGGGGTATAATATACCACCTACTCCCAAATTTGAGGGTGATACTAAGAAATCACTTTTTGCCCGATCCAGGATGTGAACACAGGTCCTCGACATCTACGGTTGAACACGCTACCGCTAGACCAACGAGTTACGTATACCTAGGTATCTATTCAGGGTTTTAAGGTATCTGATTCCAAATTAAGCAGAGCCTGAACAACGGCCATCAGCTTTCTAAATACATATTACACTCAGACACAAAACAAATAAACGGCTCATCACACAAAGACTTTTCCTGGGTGGGTATCGAACCCACGACCTCTGGCTTGAATAGGTACCTACTCAAGGCAGAGCTCAATCAATCATTTATTATTTGTAAAACATAGGTACAAAAAATACAGATCTTAAAGGGAAATAAAGTGCGCTATGTTTTGTCTATGTTAAGACATACAAATATGGGTAGTTTTAAAGTTTACAGAAAAAATAATTAATAATACAAAAAATTCAGTATGTAAATCAAAGAGCAATAGAAAAATATTTTTAATATTGAACCGAAATTAGAAAATGTGGATGTCAAAAACTTTATCTTTCAAGAAATCGTCAACCGTGTAATAGCACTTATCAATTAAATTTTTTTGCAAAGTTAGTCCTGGGGCTCTACCGGCTAAGTCGCTGAACATCGATTTCTTAAATGGCGTTCAAATAAATGAAGGTTAAACATGACTTAATCAATTATTAACTCGGCTTGCATGAACACATGTGACGTCATAAATGGTCTGGAATCGATTGACAACGTTGAAGCCGATTTAACGATTGATTAAGTAATTTTTAACCTTTATTTATTTGAACGCCATTTATAAAATCGATGTTCGGCGACATAGCCGGTAGAACCCCTTGGTCTGAGTGTAGTATGTATTTAGATAGCTGATAGCCGTAGTTCAGGCTCTGCCTAGTGTGGAAGCGATCAAATATTGTGTGTACGTACAAAATATTATTTATTCTTTCTTTATTCTTTATTGCACACAGAAAATATAAAAAGAAATACAATTTATGATATAAAGACATGTACATAGGCGAGCTTAACTCAATAATGAGTTTTCTTACAGCAAACCAAACAGAGGACAATTTGTTTTACAGGGTAGAACAGTGTAAGGGGGGCACCGGAGCAGCATACCCGCGTTCCCGGGGCTCCCCCTATCAGGCGCCAGAAGAAATCCACGGCAGGTTAGGTTTAGTCGGTGCGAGTCCGACATACCCACCCGCAGACACTTTTTGCGGGTGGCATGCGTAGGCATTGCCCCTATCTAATCAAAAAAAAAAAAAAGGGTAGAACAGTGTACAACATTATCTACTTAAATTAATTCCACCTACCTATATGTATAATAAATATGTCGTGGCGCCATCGATATACTCGACCTACACCATCAAACTGGTTTATCGACAGTTTATAATATTGTAATGTAAAAAACCGGCCAAGTGCGAGTCAGACTCGCGCACGAAGGGTTCCGTACCAGTATCTATAAAAAAGAGCAAAAATTTCACATTTGTTGTTGGCCTGTTTTTGGCCTTAAATATTTATTTAATTTAGTATTTTAGCATTTGTTATTAATGTATAACTATCACGGTTCATGAGATACAGCTCGGTGACAGACGGACGGACAGACAGCGAAGTCTTAGTAATACCGTTTTACCGTTTTGGTACGGAACCCTAAAAAGTAGATATAAAAAAGATAATGCGTTCCTACTTTCTTATTCATACGGCATCCTAATATATAAGGATGTAAGGATAAGGGGGTAAGGATGTCCATCTATCGATCAATTATTATTTCATGAAATGGTATAATATTAAAAGTTAATGACATATGTTCAATTGTTTAATTTTATTCTTTATTATTTGTTTTATTTATTTTTAATGTCTTGAATTATTATTATTATTTTTATTACTTTATTATTTAATTACTGTTGTTATAATATTTTGTTAAATTTCCGATTGTATAATTTTTATATCAGTTCTGAACGTAATTTTTACTTTTTCATTTAACTGTTTACCATGTATTTAATTCTGAGACTGATAATATTCTGAACATTCATATTGTATCATATTCACTAACACCAACGTCTTATAGGCTCAAAATACTGGACCGATTTTTAAATTATTTCACTATATGAATGCTACATTATCAATGATTAATATAGGCTATTTTAATTGCACGAAAAAAATAAGGATTCCTACTAAAACTACAATAATGTTACCAAAGGTGAAAACAAATGCCTATAAAATATCTTTTATCGCATGCGCTGCGAAAACTATTGATGATTGAACAAAAAAAAAAACTAGAAGTATAACTTCTAACGCGTGTACATAAGTACACACATGTACACGCGTTAGAAGTTATACTTCTTAATATACAACTTGAACATAGTTATCAATTTTCATACTACCTAGAACTAACGTCATGCTGTTATTTTTACGATGTGCGCGCACTATGCGCGCGCATCGTAAAAATTCACTCTCATACATTTTCATACCACCTAGAACTAACTTCATGCTGTTAAATTTTTTGGTGTCGGTGTGCGCGCGCATCGTAAAAATTCACTCTCATCATTTTTCTCAATCGCGCCAAAAGAAGTATAACTTCAAAAATGTTCCACGATATTGAAGAACATATAAATATCTACAAAAAATGACCAGATAGCATGTGTCTAACCATTGTAGTTATATCACTATAATGACTTTTAAACATTTTAAAATTTAATAGAAATGCCGACCAAAATCAGACTAAGTTATTTATACCTTTGCCTTAATCCTTACCTAAATAATTTCTGAATCAAGGCTGTTTAAATAACTGTAAATTACTTTTTAGTTATCCATTCGAAAGATATTATGAGTTTAATAAAATTGAAATAAAATTAATTTGCCGCTACGTCGTCGCCGCCGTAACGCGCCGGAGCGCCGCCGGGGCCGGTGTGCAGGAGAGGTGGATAAATGTCCACCCGTGCGAAGCCGGGACGGGCCGCTAGATTATTATAATGTAACCACCATTTATAACCTGTGTTATGCAAATAAACGATTTGATTTGATTAATAACGTATACCTATGGTTTATACTCATAATAATTATGAATCGAATATGAGTTCGTTTACCTGTGTTTGGTAATGTATGTCTGTATCTATTAGTGTAAATCTAAAGTTTGTGTCAGGTCGTTGCGAAATCATCGCACCTGCAGCAGTATTGGTAAAATCATGCACGTATAATTGCATTGCAGGAGATAGTTACTGCAGAAACGATGAAAGATACATCATTTACGTTCTTATATATAAATTAATATAATGCCCTGAAATTGAGTAATCGCGCAATATTCCTACAAAAAACATGCAGCTGAATTGATAATGTCTTCCTTTTTAAAGTGGGATGAAACTTCAATACCTATTGTATAATAATATGTAGTTTTGTAGGAATATAAATGATGTACCTACGACAGTCTGTTGTTTGTAGTAAACCGTGAATCATGATGATAATATCTAGGGACACTATTCACACAGAGCCATCTGGTCCCAAACTAAGCAGAGCTTGTAGTACTATGGCAACCAAATAACTGATATATTACATATACTACTTGTCTTTGGGACTTGACAAGGAAATGTATGGACCAGTAATCGTAAAACTAATTGTCGAAAGTAAAAAGTAAATAGAATGAAATTCATTAATGCGCGTAAACTAACTGTTCAAATTGTATTATCAGTACATCACAGATTACAGTAACTTTAAGTACTACTGGCTACTTCATTTCAATGCTCCATTGTTGTGGTCATTGAACCCGTGAGGTTCGAATTTCAAACACATTTGATTTGCGAACTAAATAAACCAGCTCCACTTTTTCAATAAACCGGCCAAGTGCGAGTCGGACTCGCCCATGAAGGATTCCGTAGTAGGTAGTGTTTCAGTTGACTAAAGGAAAGTAAATTGCGGTTTACGATATATGACGTATTAAATAAAAACTACTTGCTAGATCTCGTTCAAACCAATTTTCGTTGTTAGTTTGCATGGTA
The DNA here is from genome assembly GCA_951640165.1 of Pseudoips prasinana. Lineage (NCBI taxonomy): Eukaryota > Metazoa > Arthropoda > Insecta > Lepidoptera > Nolidae > Pseudoips > Pseudoips prasinana. The sequence continues at coordinate 18,444,248 of OX621239.1, forward strand.
ATGAACATCATATATTTTTTTAGCTTTATCATTCTCTTATTTGAGAAGTTACAGGGGGGGGGGGGGGGGGCACTAATTTTACCAGTTTGAAGTGACTCTCACGCAAACTATTCAGTTTAGAAAAAAATGATGTTGGAAACCTCAATATCATTTTTGAAGACCTATCCATAGACCTACCATGTAAGGGTACGACGAAAAAAAAATGTTGAGTTTCAGTTCTATGTATGGGGACCCCCCAAAATTATTGTTCTTATTCTATTTTCGTGTAAAAATCTTAATGCGGTTTACCGAATACATCTACTTACCAAGTTTCAACAGTACAGCTCTTATATTAGTTTCGGAAAAAAGTGGCTGTGACATACGGACGGACAGACAGACATGCCGAATCTATAAGGGTTCCGTTTTGTGCCATTTGGCTACGTAATAGAGGGCGACCAGAGCGACGTGCATCTTTGACATCAAAATTTCCGGATTGAAAACGCTTAAACCAAATTTGTGCTACCCTCACAAATACTGCACTAGGTCCACAAACATCGCAAATTGTTTTCGTGGCTTGCGTTGCATTTTTACCATTTTTATTGTAAAATTTTAAAATGTATCGAATTTCTTCATTAGATTCACTCATCTTGACAGTACGAAAAACAAATGAAAAATCACTCTGTTTCCTAAATTGAATTTGGAATAATGTTCTTTAAAATTTAAAATTTCAATGATATCAAAACCAGCCAGATACAAATAGTAGGTATAGCCAAAGAGATCTTATGACAAGTACATACATACTATAATGCGAAAAGACTTTTTCCCAATCTAATATGTCGTTTATGTGCCTCTCGATACGCGCGACACGCTTTTCAATGAGCATGCTAAGAGCTTTTGATAGTGTGGGTCAATCCTAATTAGTTCACGTATTACAAACTTATAAAGATAATTCAGATGACATTACTTGCCAATGAGTAATTGGAGAACTACAACTTCTGTTTTTAACCGTTGGGATGCTGTATACACCGATGAAATCGCAATATGTAAAGGAATATTCCGAGGAAATTATTTCCATATATGGTTTTATTTCAACCCCATATCATATTTACTGAATTTCTCGAATTATTTAAATTGAAATTTAAATTGAAAGTGAAATTTTTGATTGTTCACATTTACTTAAAATTTAAAACTATAATTATGACATGAAGCAAGTGGTAGCAGGATATGATTATTTACTTGTAAAACACACAACCAACTTTCACTTTTGTTCGTAACAACTGATTGGAACATAAATTATATCATTCCGAAAGTATTCGCTACCGAATAAAAAGAATGATCGAAATCGATTCACAAACAACGCAGAAATCGATAAACATACATACCGAAAAATATACAGTCCAATTGATATACCTTCTTTTAGGACTGGCCTGTTGGTGTAGTGGTTAGTGACACTGCTTGCTAAATTAGAGGTCGTGGGTTCGATTTCCATCTAGGAGAAAGCTTAGAGTGATGAACTCCAATATTATTTTTGTGGGGTGCACTACATTAATGGATATGGATTCCGGTTCGAAATAAACGAATTTTATTTATATTTTATTAATACGAAAAACTTTATTCCGACAGTCACAAATACAAATTTCAAAATACCGACTTTCCTAATTCCGAATGGTAGAAAATTCCGAATATTACAACTCCAACTTATCATTATTCCTAGTTTTATAATTCCTTAATTTCAATATTCCTAACGTTTATAATTACTATTATCAAAATACCGAGCTTCAATAGATCGAATAACAAAAAGTCCGACTTATTGATAATTCGAAACATCAACAATACGAATAAAAATATTTTGTTTCCCCGGTCACAGTTCTAACCTAACCCAAATGATTCACCAACAACAGAGGGATCTGGCACTCGGCGGCTGCATGAAACATGCAAGCAGGCAGGCATGCAACATGCAAGCAGGGAGGCATGCAACATGCAAGCAGGCATGCAACATGCAAGCAAGAATGCAGCATGCAAGCAAGCATGCAGCATGCAAGCAGGCATGCAGCATGCAAGCAGGAATGCAGCAAGCAAGCAGGCATGTACATGCAAGCAGGCATGCAACATGCAGCACGCATTGTTTCTGTCACGGCTCCAGCGCTGCGGGCCTTAGGCGGCCCCACGCGAGCTTATCATCGCAGATGGTTTAAACTGCAGCTTCGGCTTGCTTTTTTTTGTCTTCCGGGTCACAGTTCTAACCTAACCTAACCCAAATGATTTACCAAAAATAGAGGAGATCTGGCACTCGGCGGCTGCATGCAACATGCAAGCAGGCAGGTATGCAGCATGCAAACAGGCATGCAGCATGCAAGCAAGCATGCAGCATGCAAGCAAGTGTGCAGCATGCAAGCAAGCATGCAGCATGCAAGCAGGCGTGCAGTATGCAAGCAGGAATGCAGCAAGCAAGAAGGCATGCAACATGCAGCAAGCATTGTTTCTGTCACGGCTCCGGCGCTGCGGGGTTTGGGCGGCCCCACGCGAGCTTATCGTCGCAGATGGTTTTAACGCCGGCCTCCGCGGCTGAGGCTGGCCGGCGAAGCCGGCCAGCAAGCCGAAGCAGCGGTGGTGGCGCCCCACCCCTCCGCGCCTACGCGGGCTTAAATTACACTCTAGGGTAGGGCAGACAAGACTACGTGAAGTCGGTTTTGCAGCGATTCGTTTCTGTCACAATATTTTGTAGCACAACGAGTTGATTTTTAGTTTATTCGAAGTATTGAAATTCGGAATGTCGTTTTTCGGACCGAGAACCCTTCGATCATTTGGCTCTTCGAACGTATGAAAATCGGAATACTAACAAATCGCATTTACGACTTTCGGAAAGATAAATTTCGTGATATTTAATAATAGACATTACAATTCTTAGGTATTATGAAATTCGGACTTGTGAAAATCGGAACATCAAAATTCGGAATAAAATATTTCGGAGTATTTGGGTGTTCCCTTTCTGTGCCTGGGTGTAATTTATTTATCTATAATATATGTATGTATTTAGAAATACATAAGTATGTTTATCAGCCATATCGGTTGATATAGTACAGGCTCTCCCTAATTTAGGATCAGATGGCTGTGTTAGCTGTCGCAAGAAATTTATTAAGTCGATACAGCTGCTGGAATAGTATTTTTTGGAATGAAGTTCCTTATCGCGCGTTGTGAAAGGGGGCTAGACGGAAAAAGATCTCACGAAAAGTTGTCACGACACTTTTTGCAGCTGTGCGGCGTGCGATTGTTTCTCTGCCTGTCTCTCTCTCTCTCTCTTATAGAAAGCAAGCCAGATATTTTCATTTCTATTTCGCGTTGAACAGTGTGGTGTCGCGCCGATTATTTTTGTTGAGTGTATACAGGTTTTTTGTACATAATAAATAATAAGAAATAACTTCGTTCCATCCGGGTGTCCCTTGACACCTCTCAAGTTTTTTATTTTTAATAACGATGTCCGAAGTATAGAATTAAGTCCGGAGGACGAAAATGTAACTCAAGAACACACAGACTGTAAGCAACAATTTATGAGTCACACAAATAGTCGCCTGTGCCAGACTGGAACCTGAAACACGAGGGCGCCAAGATAGAGTCGAGCTAACCACTACTGCACCTAATGCACCACACTTACATTCAAAGCCACACTTATGATGATCGTATAAATGTTTTTCTACACGTACTAAGCAAAGAAACACATGAAATCTTGTGCTAAGATATAGGACGAAATACTATTGGCATCTTATTATTAATACGTGAAGCAAAAACTTTGTACCCTTTTCACACCGGAGGTCGTGGGTTCGATTCCCACCTAGGACAGATATTTGTGTGCTTGAACATGTATATTTATTGTCCTGAGTGTGGGTGTAATTATCTATATAAGTATGTATTTACAAAATAAAAGTAGTTTATGTAGTATATCAGTTATCTGATTTCCATAGTACAAGCTCTACTTAGTTTGGGATCAGATGGCCGTGTGTAAATAATGTCCCAGGATATTATTATTATTATATTTTGCACATGCCTGTACACAGGCGGACATAATGCCGAAGGCATTCTCTACCAGTCAACCTTAGGGTGATGCAGAGAAAAACAAGGTAGGTGCACTTTATTGTCTCGTATTGGGGTGATAGCCCTATACTTAATAACTCAGTCTCCCGATTTGCTTTGGAGGGAAGTGAAACCACTTTTTTCCAACTCCTCGTTTCTTTCTGATTAAATTTGTTGAGGGATCTGAGACAGTCGAATCATTTCCCCGGAACATGCCTGAGCCTCACCAGTGTCATTTCATTGCGTGCCACTATTGATCTAGGCTTACAGTAATTGCAGTGGTGGGAAAGAGGAGAGATCTAAATAAAAAAAAGTTTGTTGTGCTCTAGTTAGTCGAGCAAAAGTTGTATCGTATTATCGAAGGTCGATCAAACGTGCTGCCGTGGCGGCGGCGGCGTCGCCCTATGGTTTTTCGAGAAAACAATCAGTCGCACTAACGCTCGTCGAGCTGATGTACTGTCGCCCAACTGATGGTGATGATGGATATCGTACTACTTTTAGGCCCAGGATTAGAACCCAGGTCCTGGTTATCAGGCATTTGAAGTCGCTACCACAATACCAACAATGCAGGTGTATAGTACAGGAACGTGTGGAATCTACAGGTGACAGCACATAATTGACAGGTTGACAACTAAGTTACTAAATAAGATAATATTTTTGATATTGGATGTGCTCAATTAATATAATTTCAACTAAATCATAACAGTATTGTGATGACAAGAAAATAATTATACCTATTTTCTATATATTTTTGCACTCTATATTCCTTCACGCTCATAATCCGATGGAATTTCTATACGTCACCGACCGCAGCACCGCGGCGCCGACACGTGCTAGGCTAGGACGTAAACACTGCCAACATCCATACTCCGGGCTACTAAGTAGGTGTTTTACTCATCCTGAATAATGAAATCAAATTGTTGCAGCTACCTTTTAATACAACTACTGTGACCCAGGATCAACAGTGGCACACAATGAAATGACACTGAGCGGTGAGGCTCAGGCATGTCCCGGGGAATCGCTTAACTGTGTTGGATCCCGCAACGAATTTAATCAGAAAGAAAAAAGGGGGAGTTAGAAAATGAATAGTTCCACTTCCCTTCAGAGCAAAGCGGGAGACCGAATGACGTAAAGAGGCTATAACCTCATAAAACGAGAGAATAGCAACTAGAGAAGCCAGCTGCAAAAGCACCGCGGATCAATTTAAGGATCCTAAGTTAGCTGTTATATTTGTATGTGTGTGTGTTCCAATAGTAGGTATGAAAAAGGGCTTAAACGCACGGAAGTTGTTCCTTGTTGCTACAAGATCCGTATAATAAACTACTTCAGATATTGGTTGCAAGCTGTTTAACATAATATCACGCTGATTTTGCCAGAGATCACACTCCCAAAGTATGTGGTGAGCAGTTTGTTCATATTCGTTACAGGAATTAGTAGTAGTAATAGGTTTCATCCAGAATCATTGTTTCTATATTATTGTAACTTTTGACCTCGAAGATGTGGTGTTTTTCAATAAGTGTATTTACTACTTGCTACTACATGTCAAATATCAATTGTTAATCGGTATTACCCGCACCATTATAATCACTAAAGTACGCATAGTACCGTAGCATACATTATGCACCCACTATTACCGACATGCGGGCTCAGGAAATCCCTGTGACACATCATTGATCAATATAGGCAGGGTTGACGACCAATCACATACATTTATTAACGTTATTGTTATAAAGCACCCTCGAAATTGTAATTAATGAATCTGTCAATTGGGAATCACTGATATATTTATTAGCGAGGAAAAAATAATTGCAATTATTGCTATCTGCAGTTTTTAATTGCCTTCACAATTTTTACTTGATGTACGGGACGGGATTTGATTAATAAGACGTATTCACTTGTACATCGTAATTAGGATTCTGTAGCCTTCAGGAAGCCAACGGAACCTTACTATTGAGCTTCCGCTGACCCTCCGTTAGACTGTCAGCGGGTTGTATCTCGGTAACCGTCATAGGTAGAGAGGTTATATGCAATATGTGTCTTTATAGTGCCGTTAAAAGAACATATGAAAGTTAAATTAAACAATAAAAGTGATTCTATATAGGTATTTCATATCGCTGAGCTCTTACGGACACACGAGAGAAATTGGCTATGGCTCTCTAATACAATATGAAACATAAAACCATACTTAAAGTTTTCTTTTTCGATATTTCCCAATATGTATAAACACTCGTTAGAACTGGCGTAGCGTTTGATGCCACAAATTATCTTTCCTTCAATATTATTGACAATGATACATGATAGAAGCTAACGCAGTTGGAGCGTTACGATAATTTACAAGTTTAATCACTCGTTACTATACTACGCAAACGTAGTAAATGACAACTTGTTAGGTCGGTATTATGTCACCTATAGTGGCGCCAATTCAATAGATCTCATTTGACATCTGTCAGTTACTAGTAAAGTGAAGGTCATTTTACAAAATGACCTTATTTGGTCATTATAACGATAAAGATAAATCGTAATCGAAAAAAAAACATCAGTTATAACTACGACAAAATAAATAATATTCTATGCCCGCCGGTTAAGGTTACGTTGTGGAATTTTGATGAAGTGTCAAATGTGATCTATTAAATTGGCCCTACTCTTGAAAACAGCAGATTGACATAAAAAAAACTTGTATATGGAATGCACCTGTGGCACAGTGTTTAAAATGAACGCAAACACCGTTTCAAGATGGGCAAAATTCCCTGACCATCCGTATGTCTGTGAGCGGGTTGTATCACATGAACCATGATTAGGAGAGATTGAGTGTGTTTTTTATTGCCTCTATATGTGCATATAAATTTAAGTAAAATTAAAGAGGTCCCACAAGAAACGTGATTTGTTCTATAGACATTCTTCTATAAATATCTGTAGTGCTTAACCTGTACCTCTCTAATACAATAGGAAGCGTAAAAATTCACTTTAAGCGGATGGCCTTGTCCGTGCGGTATGACTAAGATCTCTATCATACCAATGTATACTTAAATTACAATGATAATAAGATCTATAATTAATTTCTTAATTAGTTTATATTGTACAAACGCGAGCACATCCAGCTACCACCATTGTCAAATTTCTTTTATAAATTTTCAACTTTTTCACAAAAGTATAAGTTTCACATTCAATTGGGGAAATTTGACAGATTGGGGTAACTTGATGTGCTAGCCTCTGTACAGTCTATGTACGTTTGTGGTTACACTTTGACCTTGTCAACGTCTTTATTACGTATGCAATAAGAGCAGTTTTTGAACTGCAAGTGTATCCTTTGAATGGCTTCGAGTGTCTCTACTTTAAAAGTCATTATAGGAATCGACTAATGAAAGACCTGTGTAACATGTTTTTGGTTACGGTAATTATGACGGCTTTTTTAACTATACTGAATGTTTTATTTGCATTCCACAAATGCTATCCATCATAACCAGATGCTTTCACCGATCTGTAGGTGATTGGCAAGGTCAAGCAACTAGGCTCGCGGTCAATACCTGTTGACAAATACAAGTAAATTTTTGGTTCCTAGCCATGAATGTACATAATATAGTCTTATTGGAAAATTTTATTAGTAAGTAATGTTATTATGTCGTCTTTAAAAATCCGGAAAATAAAATTAATGGTAACTTATTTTTATAGATAGTTAGTTAGCTAGCTGTTTTAGAAGATAAAAATGTAACGTATGTAATTTCGTGAAAAGTGCTTCGGAAATTTTCCAATTTGAGCATATTAATCTTAGTATTTGTTTGATGTGTTGTAAAAATTTAAGATTATTACAAGCTGTAATTTGCACATTAAAGTAAAATTATGTTTTTTTTTTATATCAGAGGGCGGCAAAAGAGCAAGTGGGTCACCTGATGGTAAGTGATCACCGCCGCCAATGGACACTCGCAACACCAGAGGTGACGCGGGTGCGTTGCCGGCCTTTAAAAGTCAGCAAACAAGTGTTGCTGACTCTTCCCCCCACCCGCAATGAGCTCTGGCGACCTTACTCACTCTCGGAAACACAACATTAAAGTTATTAATGTTATTATGAAGCAGTGTCTTCTGTATGGTAGAGGTACTTCCCCAGTCGGGCTGCTCTTTTAGCGAATGAACGCTATGCCCTACCTCTACTAAAATGTATGATATATTTGAATTCAAAGTAAATCGCGGAGTCATTTAGAAACAATGCGTGCGTAATAGTAAAAAGTGCGTATCTAATGTTATGAACCCGGTATATGTCACCCGGTATATGTTACCCGGTATATATATCGTTTATATTTTACACAAGAAATTAACATTAAGATTCACGTTCTTCATGTGGTTTTAGATTCTCTCATATATTAGTATTCGTTCTGCGTCGCCTATTCTTTTTGTATACATATATAATTGTCAGATTACCAACCACGTGTGTATTGTTTGTTAGGAAAACCTTGGCATCATTTGATTATTTATATACTTACAGTTTTACTACCTACATATGTACTAATAATAATTATTATTGATATTCTGAATAGTATTTTATATGCAATAACGCGTGGATGACACCACTATTAGCGGCAGAAAAATAATAAATTAAACCGGCCAAGTGCGAGTCGGACTCGCACATGAAGGGTTCCGCAGCAGCAAGTATTTCAGTTGATTAAATGATAGGTAAAGTGCGGTTTACGATTTATGATGCATTAAAAAAAAACTACTTACTAGATTTCGTTCAAACCAATTTTCGTTGTTAGTTTATATGGTAATGTACCTATATCATATATATTTTTTAGTTTTATCATTCTCTTATTTTAGAAGTTACAGGGGGGGGGGGACACTCATTTTTCCACTTTGGAAGTGTCTCTCGCGCAAACTATTAGTTTAGAAGAAAATGATATTAGGAACCTCAATATCATTTTTGAAGACCTATCCATAGATAGATACACATGTATGGGTACGATGAAAAAAAAAATTTGAGTTTCAGTTCTATGTATGGGGAACCCCCAAAATTATTATTATTTTTCTATTTTTGTGTGAAAATCTTAATGCGGTTCACAGAATACATCTACTTACCAAGTTTCAACAGTACAGCTCTTATAGTTTCGGAAAAAATGGCTGTGACATACGGACAGACAGACAGACAGACAGACAGACATGACGAATCTATAAGGGTTCCGTTTTTTGCCATTTCCCTACGGAACCCTAAAAAACGAGTGAGATTTAGACCAAATTACTAAAGTATAACTTAGATATACGAAACTTAACTGCTATGACAAAAAAAGAAAATGTATGTAGTTCCTCTCACTACAGTAATATACGAACCGTAAGTCTCTTTCTTTCTATCTTCACTAACATAAATGGCCCTCGCAATTATAATAATAATAATATTTAGGGACAATGTCACACAGATCATCCAAGCCCCAAATTAAGCAAAGCTTGTACTATGGGTACCAGGCGACGATATACATACTTATATAGATAGATAAATACTTATATAGATAGAAAACATCCATGACTCAGAAACAAATATTCGTGCTCATCACACAAATATTTGCACTTACCGGGATTCGAAACCAGGACCACCAGCTTCGTAGGCAGGAGCACTACCAACTAGGCTACGGTGATCGTCAATTTCCGTTCACCTCACCCGATCACAGTTTGCGTAACGCTCTCGTCACGCATTCGCCAGCTTACTCCCCAAGTCACACGTTTTAGTCTTTAACTTCAATAAATATTTTGGGACAACTGACTCCCTGCTATCCGATTCCACACTAGGCAGATCCTGTACTATGGCAACCAAACAATTGATAAACATTTTTATATATTTCTAAGTACAGACGCCAGTACACCAAGCTACCCCAATCTGTCAAATTTTCCCAATTGAAAGTGAACCTTATGCTTTTGTGATAAAGTTGAAAATCTATACAATGAATTTGACAGATTGGGGTAACTTGATGTGCTGGTGTCTGTACATAGATATTATAGATAGATAGATTACATCGAGACACGGTACAAGTACTTGTGCTCATCACACAAATATTTGTACTGGAGGATCGAACCCACGACCTCCAGCTCAGCAGTCAGGATCACTTAGCACTAGACCAACAGACCACAATAGCTGAACGTTATACTTAATTATGGAATGAATGAAATAAGAATTGGGAATGTTACTTTAATCTAACCTAACCGTTAGAAAACCCCCGACTCCAACTCCAATTACATCATGTTTTTTTTACCGATTATAACATTATTTATTTATTTATTTATAGTTAAATAAAACGGTTAATAACCAATTACATTAATTAACATAGAAACAATTACATAATTTATTTTTAGGGTTACATACAAAATTCAATACAAAAATACAAAATACTGGAACTTATAGAGCTGATACTCTTACACTGCTGGACCGATATTAACCAAACATAGCTAAGAACCGCCTCAAGGAAACTGGCTTCCGAATGAAAAAAAAATCGCGTCGTAATCGGTCCGTCCGTTTGAGAGCTACGATGCCACAGATACACACACACACACAAACAGACATCCACGTCGAACTTATAAAGAGGGGTGATCATTTGCGTTGGGGGCTAAAAATAACATTCTCAATTATGAAATTAGCAATGTATAACATAATACTAAAGTTGAAAATACCTTAGGAGGATCAATATTTAGCATACTTAGGTACTCTACTGAACTTTAAAAAACCCCAAACATGGCAATTTTAGCCTGGTAGCTCGAATACCCTTTGAGTTAATAAACAAGCAAACATCCGTACAGTTATTTGACGGCACTAAAGTAACTGAGTGCTTCACCTGAAGAGAACAGGTTGTTCGCTCATTAACCATTGCCACGAGCAATCCTCCCATAAATAATACTAGTTTCTGGTTTTACGGGGCGGATCCTGTTTCATCTCCGCGAGCCTTTAACAGACCAGATTTATTGATGTACAGTTGTCGCCCCATGGTTGACAACAGTTAGCTTGTAGAAAGATTGGTGAGGTAAAGCACTTAGGCACATACATGGTCAGTCTATAGATGGGTGATCACCAAAGTGGTTTAATACTGACCGTCTTCTGAGGGCACGTTAAGCCATCAGTCCCGTTGCGGTCTTTAGACAACGTTAAGCCATGTCAGATGTCTACTTGGCAGCTTGAACGAACGTCTACTTGGAACTAGAGTAGGTATGTTCCGGCATAGAGTAATCAAAGACGGAGGCTGTAACTTGGTAGTGCAAGTGTAATCATAATCATGATAATATATTTTTTTGCGAAAAACTTGGTAAACGGAGTTGTTTTCTGTTAAAGACTGTTTTTTAGAATTTTTAAACTATTATTTTATTTATTCAAAACACTTGCTTGGTACAGAGACACTACCAGTACAATGAAAACAAAAATCGCTACTCCTGATATCCTACAAAGGTCTAACTTTAAAAATATTGAATTGCCATCGGTCCTTGATAAGTATGCCAAATTTCCAGCTTATCAGACATTTTGAAGGGGGTCAAAATCATGTGCAAAGTTTCCGTCACATTCTAACATACATATAAAGCTTATAAAAATATTACGTGGTTGGCAGGCTTCCATGAGTTTTAGTAAAAATAAGCCTCCTTAAGTCCTCATAACACGATTCCCTTCAACTTTCTTTTTTCTTAAACAATAGTGGAGATTATATCTTATAAACTACCAATTTAATTTAAATGCCATTACGTAACGCGCTGTTATAGCACTGTCAAACTAATAAAACTGCTTATTACGCGCACCATTTATGGCGTATCATTAGATGAGAGGTTCTAACGTGGCGCTTGTTTTCCCTTAATATTTCGTGACAAAACAAATTGACACAACTAAAGAAGTTCTTTTTTTATCGGGACTTGTCCCTCCCTCTTTCCCACCATTGCAACTCCTCCAAGATCAACAGTGGCACACAATGAAATGACACTGGGCGGTGAGGCCAGGCATGTCCCGGGGAAATTTAACTGTCTTGGATCACGCAACGAATTTAAAGTAGCTGTTCTGTTATAACAATGTTAGAAAGCAACTACATACATATATGAAGATCATCATTTAGAAAAAATTAAAAGCTCATTAGAACCTGTCGACCAATTATGCGCCCGGTGCGCTTAATTGGTGTTTGTATCAGTGCGCAGTTTTAGTAGTAAGACAATTTTATATATTCAAAAAATTGGAAAATAATAAATTTAATCGTCCCGCGGGTCTCGAACCAGTACCTACCATTCTACCATTCCGGGATAGGCGCTCTGCCTTAAGCTATGAACGCTACATGTGCCATGTGTTTTTAAATTTTCATATATGAAAATCATCATTTAGTTTGTATGGCCTAAAATTGTGATTAAATTCAATATCAAGCCGTTGCAGAGCTGCTTTCACTAATGAAATGTATCATAGCCACTGGTATGTAGATACTACCTTGGTTTTGCGCCTGGTACGAGGACCAAACGTGGTGGAGGTACAACAAACATGTCTACTTTCTCCTCCAGTAAAAATCCACCAAGTGCGAATCGGGCCTCATTATGTTAGGGTTCCTTGCATACGAGGCAGCCACAATGGTCATACACGCTTTACTTCATGTCATGTACTCTCATATGTCTTACTGATCCGTAAATGATCAGAGAGGTAAAGTACGCATTCATTCTATAGATGGGTGACCGCCAAAGCGGTTTAATTTCCGAGCGTCTCCGTGCCGGACCCGGTTGTAGTCGTTAGACAACAGTCTTAAAGTAATGTCAGTGGCTGTGTGTCACTACCCGTACCCGAGCAGCATACTACCCGTATCCGCGTTCCTCTTCCCATCAGGCGCCAAGAGAAGTCACGGCAGGTAGAAAATTTCGAGTTTCAAAATTTAAAAAAAAGTACTTTACAGTAATGGTACTGTCGACAATACGTCATTGGAGCAATTTTTCCTTGAGAGCCAATAAGGAGTCGGTCAAGGGAGAAATCGATCCAACATCCTCATAGACTAAGTCCCGTCACGTCGTGTCAGCGGCTATACATACTTGCGCTTTAGTGCAAGAAATCAATTGATTTGTACAAAATAAAGTATTCCCAAAAATGAAGTTATAAAAACAAAACACAGTCATAAAAACAAACAATACAGTCGTCCGGATAAAGCCGGACACAGTCAAGTATTTTACCAAACTAGACGGTGTCCAGCCGGATCGGCCTCTAATATCCTTTTTAGATTTGTTTTTTTTTTTAATTTGTTATTTGTATTCATGTCACGTGCCCGAGACAATATTTTACATTTAATAAAAATGTAGTTTAAAAAATTAAGATTGTCCGGCCTGTTTTATCCAGATGTTCGGTCAAACTGGTTACGCCGATGCGACGCCGCGACATATCGGTTTTAAGACCTGGTAGCACTAGACGGGGTTACTCAACATGCGACGGAGTGACAGGAATATGGTGCGTTTAGACTTTTGGTTGCAGACCCCTAAAAATCAACTGGAAGTAAATACCAATACGTCCTAAATATGGTGACATAATGTAACATTTTATTACGCGAAGTTAATGCCGACAAATATTTAACAGTTCGAAAGTTTTATGTCATCGTATTTCGTGTGTGGAAATAAAAACAAAATGGCTTTATTTGTGTATATTTCGTTGCTTAATTGTGAAAGGAGGTATGGCCGTGGTCTTTATTTTATTTACATTAAAATATTCAAGACACTTGTAACTTTTTAAATGTTGAACGATAAAATTGTTGTGACTGGGCGACTCGGTAAAATAAAATTACGAAAATTGTACAGAGTTTAAGGTAGGTTCCTAAGCGTTATATAGACTTACGCTATACATTTGTATATATAATAATAATGTCCTCCAAGCCGAATTTCGGCCACGGCGGCCAGTCTTAATAGAGATTAGCCATCTGCGCGGGACATATTATAGTGCACAAGTGTGTGCGCAAACACAGAAACACTTTCTATTCCACCACTCCCATGATCCGATGGGACGCCTAGCGACACGACCGGAATGAGGTCAGGTACAGGATCGATGGCTTTGCGTGCTCTCCGAGGCGTGGAGCTATAATACCGCCAACTCCCAGACTCCGGGCTGATGCTAATGAGGAAAGTCCCAAAAGCACTTTTTAACTCGGCCCGGGATTTGAATCCAGGACCTTGTTCTCTGCAGGTGAAGACGCTACCGCTAGATCAACGAGTCAGAATATAATGAGAGTAAACCAGGCAACAGAGGTGTGCAATGATCGTGACAAATGGAAATCCATTTTCTCTGAGAAACAGGTGTGAGTATTTGTATGTATGTTTTATAAAAAGGAGTAGAACCCGTATAAATATCTTATTCAATATTAATTTTCAATTGGTTTTAATCTCCTTATGAATCAGGTATTTGCCAATTAATAACAAACATTCCAAAATCTTTATAACAGATTTATATAGGTCGTATTAGTAATCTATTTAAGCGATTTTTTTGCTCGATTTGCTATTGTTTTATTATTTTCTATATTTCATTTACTTGCCTCGCATTGGAATAATATATTTGTTACTCTGTAATTCTATTGGCTAATGGTATTATTAAATTAAACAAAGAATATCAATGTAGTGAAAATATTTGAACACACTTCATAAGTACCTATACATATGTATATAGCATCAGATACTTATTCATCTTCCAGGGTATATGTTATAGAGTAAGTGTAATCTCCAGACGCAGCTATTTAGGTATGTAGTTATAAATAAAACTCAATAAGGATCTGATTAACCAATCATATATACGAAACAGCTTCGCCAGTCCAACTTATGCACGGCTCTTTGTTAAGTATTATTTATAAATACTTATTACTTTAGTTATTACTAGCTGTGCCCGCGACTTCGTCCGCGTGTTATTTGGTTTATTTCGTTTTTTTAGTATAAACAAGACTTTTTCTAAAATAAAATTAGCCCAAGTTACTCCTTATTACATCAGCTACCTGCCAATAAAAGTCCCGTCAAAATTGGTCCAGCCGTTTCAGAGATTAGCCGGAACAAACAGACAGACAGACAGACAAAAATTGTAAAAAATGTTATTTTGGTGTATGTACCGTATATATATTCATATTTATGTAGTAAAAACCGGTTATTTCAATATTACAAACAGACACTCCAATTTTATTTATTTGTATAGATAAGCATTATATCTATTAAAGCGTTTGAATGTGTAAGAAAAAGATTAGTGAAGAAAATAATCGACCGGAACAAGTTTCTACGCCATTTGTACCACATTTTTCTGACGTCGTTGTGACAATAGAGTCATTAACTTTTGACAACTGGTTAATGCTTGCATCTTTAACCCCCGACGCAAAAGAAGGGTGTTATAAGTTTAACGTCTATGTCTGTCTGTGTGTGTGAGTCTGTCTGTGGCATCGTAGCTCTCAAACGGATGGGCAGATTTCGATGCGGTTTGTTTTTCATTTCAAAGCCAGTTTCCTTGTGGTGGTTCTTAACTATGTTTGGTAAATATCGGTATAACAGTGTAAGAGTTTTAGCTCTTTTCCAAATTTTGATGTGATAATAGTTGGAGTCAGAGGGTTTTCTAACGGTTAGGTTATTTTACATTACAGAAAATTTTAATTAATGTTTAAAAAAACGTACAACCAATTTCGAATTACTTTTTTAGCCACCAATTAAAAAAAACATAATAATCATAATCGTTACACAATTATATATCGACGCAAACAAGGCAAAAATCGCGTATCATACATAAAATAAAAACATTAAGTTGAATGACCTTTGACTTTTCAAAGGAAAATAGATCTACATTTCTTCGCAACTAAGATATTAATTATCTAAGTGTTATTTTATAAAATACTTATACCTAATGAAATTTTCACTTACCCGAAAGCAATCATCCGAAACGCTGTATACTCCAACATCGGTATCAGAAACTCCGACCATGTACGCCTCGTCCATTTTCAAAGCAGTCAAGTTGAGCCCCTCATATTCCATCACCCCAGGGTCCTCCAGCCACGACTTGATCACTTCCTTATACCATTGCCAAGTGTTATTCGATACACCCACTGATCCATTCATATTTGCACAAATTCGTTTAAATATATTTCAAACTACTTCTTTACAAAGCAGTCAAAACTTCACACGGAATTAATTGTTAAACATTTTAATTCATAACTTTAAGTATATATATTTTTTTG
The DNA here is from genome assembly GCA_951640165.1 of Pseudoips prasinana. Classification (NCBI taxonomy): domain Eukaryota; kingdom Metazoa; phylum Arthropoda; class Insecta; order Lepidoptera; family Nolidae; genus Pseudoips; species Pseudoips prasinana. The sequence continues at coordinate 18,460,447 of OX621239.1, forward strand.
TATAAATTTTTAGTTAAATAAAGAAAGCGCGTCTGTCCGTGTCACAGCGCAAAGTGTGACTGAACGGCTGTACCGAACCGGTGCGGTGCGTCTTAACAAGATCGCATATAAATAATAAGCTTTCTGCATCATACCACAGTATAAATATGGACAGTAAGTAAGCCTAGTTGATGAAATAATTACCTACGCCTACCTAAGCTGTAGGGTTGTAACTTTTAATGTTTTAGATACCTATTATTTTTGTTATTAAAACATATTTGTTTTATAAATCAGCATTACGGTTAAAATACGAAATCTCCCGTTTTGATGAAGCCGAGTCCAAACAGCCGTATAATACGCAATACGCACACGTGCGAATTACGTATTATATATATTTATAAAGATTGCGGACATAAACTTATACCTGACCACACGTTTTGACGCGGCACTCACTACTGACAGCACCGCGAAATCCGCTTAGGGGTCTCGTTGAAGCGCATGTTTGTGTGAGTGAGCCGTTTCAACCGTTTGTAGGTAGTTTCCGTGCTGTATATTTATATACTGAGATCATACTGTGGAAATCTCTGAACAATTATATGAAAGCCTGCATTACGTTTACCTGTAGGTACATACATCAATAGTTTCCCACGATTTGTTTGTTTTAATTAACTCTAGGCGAGCTCGTTGACATTTATTACGGTGCTTTAGTTATCAGCGAGCGATACGCATTTGACACGCAGAATCAGTGAATTGTATTCTTATAACAAGAAATTGTATTCCCACTGTTATTGTGCTGATCGAAATCGTTGCGAGAACTAAATTAATTAAAGAAATGTAATGCATTCTTTTAGTACCTACTAATATTTTAGGAGCCTTATACTTACTCTATAAATCCTTAACATCCTTAACATTCCATTGATTTATTAAAATAAAATATGTAAATTACCGTATCACGCTCTTCATTAAATCGCGCGAGTATTCTTAACTACGCACTTAACATTATTTCGCGGACATTGGTGTGGGTTACACGTTTACTACGCTCTTTATCAGTCTGCTTAAAATTATGTATTATCGTGTAACTGTTTGATGTCCCAATAAAACAAAAAAAAAACAAATAAAAAAAAAACATCAGTACTAGACCAGGGCCTCCTCAAAAGAACTCCACAATGGAATAATGGAATAGTGTCCATAGTTTGAAGATATATGCCATAACCTTGGTTTGTTACTGTTTCACGCAAAATCTAAACGAGAACTAAATCTGGTAATCCGGTAAACTGTAAAAAATCTAATTAAGAAAAAAATGCTGGTCGTCATTTGAGTGTATAAACGGTCCGGTCAGTGTGAATTATAAAATAAGACCCTCCGTCTTACAAATATTTTTTAATCATCCCAATAAAGTGCACAACGCAAAGAAGTTTTCACTTCAAAAATCGATGGACTAAAACCAGTGTTATTTACAGAACGATTTACTGAAGAAAAACTGCAAACGTAACTAGCTATGAGAGAAAGAGAGAAAGAAAATTTGTGCTCGCACCTTCCTCTTTTGCCCCTTCAATAATATACGAAACGTACCTCTCTCTCTTTCTATCTTTACTAACTTATATATCCCTCTCAACTTCGGTTCGCCTCGCCCGATCACACTTAACGTAACGCTCTCGTCACGCATTCACATTTTACTTCTTACATTCACCTCTCAACAATGATTAAAACAAAATAATCTCGAAAGATGGAAACTCAATATAAATTGCCATTATAAATTATGTCGTGCACTTTATGATTAGTAAAAACTTTATTGTCATAAAGATTATATGTATTTCTCTCGCAATAAATGATTTTGTTACATTTCACCTTGTTTTTACCGTGTAATTAACGCACATCCTCAAACACCCCAATTAGAATATTATTTTGTAATCAGAATACACTGAATTTTTAATTTAACATGTATATGCATTGTTATTTACTAAATTAGTATCTTGGAATAAGGTTTATTTTTCTCTATTTTGTATTGAATGATGGAAATACGATAAAGTTGAATGTGGTCAGCATCTTAACGACTGTTGTGTTATGAGTACAGTCGCGAAGCTTAACAGACCCCGCTAAGCACAGAGATTCTCAGAAATGAAAGCATTACGACGATCACCCATCTGTAGACAGACCGCGTGGTGATAGCTAGATGCTTAACGTCGCCGATCACTTCCAGACCTGTGAAAACAACTGACTATGAACGCTTCAAAAGTAAACTCTAACTTGTCTAGTAAGAGTCTACTATATATCACCCGCTGCGCCGTGAATTTATCACTTTTTGCTTCCGGCTTTAGTAAATGCCGAGTATCCCTACACGTGGGTCAGACTACAAGGAGATCGATTTTGAATGTCACTAATAAGATGGTTGTATGTAGGTAGGGTTACCATATATAAATAGAGGGATGCCTGTCTACGGTACCTAAAGTGCCTAAATTTGCAGAAAAATGCAAAAAAGAAAAATGAAAAATGCCTGTCTGAAGCAAAACACTGTAGGTAATTAGTAAAATCCAACAGATAATAATGAAGAAGGACATATTACTGATATTTGTCAGAGGACATTATTTTTTTTTAATAAGTAGTTCTTTCTTTTCTAATATCTTCACAAGATACAGTTTTGTAATTTTCCGGTGTAATCAATATTGCTTTTACTGATTCAATTGTCAGCCGATTTCTTTCTTTACTCCACTTAGTGTTGACGAGACCCTGTGATAATGCCTGTCTCTGACCAATGCCGGCCGCATGCCTGTCTAAACCTTAAAATGCCTGTCAAATGCGGCTAACGCCTGTCATATGGTAACCCTATATGTAGGTGGATAGCTTTTTATATTTAACTGGCACCCGAGGTTTTATGGTTTTATTTATCTACATGTTGAAAGTACTTCATTTCGATATTTCATTTAACTGCCCTGTCGCTCTAATGGTTAGTGAACCTGACTGCTAGGTCAGAAGTCTCTGGTTCGATCCCCATCCACGACAAATCATTGTGGGATGAGCACAATTAAGTATTTATTATGTGTCATTTATCTATCATCATCATCATATCAGACGAACGACGTCCACTGCTGGACAAAGGCCTCCCCCAAAGATCTCCACAATTGGCGGTCTTTCGCTATCCAGCAGTTTCCAGCGACCCGCACAAGATCATCGGTCCATCTTGTAGGGGGCCTGCCCACGCTGCATCTTCCGGTTCGTGGTCGCCACTCAAGAACCTTTCTGGCCCAACGGCCATCGGTTCTACGAGCTATGTGCCCCGCCCACTGCCACTTCAGTTTTGCAATCTATAATATGTACGTATTTAGAAATATATACGTATGATTTTCGATTGTCTGGTGGTCGTAGTTCACGCTCTATCCATAGCCCTATGGCTATAGACAGAGCGTGGACTACAACGTGCTGTAGGTAGGCACTGTTACAGCACAACTGTTTTGAAGCAGATGGCTATGTATTATTGTCCCAAGATTTTTGTTTATTACTATTAATTAATTTGTAAACTAAGGTTCGGTGATTTTTCTCACTGATAAATACTGACTAATTGGGCTCCCGATCGCCGTGGATAGTTCAGTGCAGGAGTAATAGTCGCCTATGATAATGTAAAAAACAAATAAAAATAATGCATTTCTTTAAATCCGATCCTCTCACATCTCCACAGTAACCGACCTAAGCCGTGGTTCAATCGCCAAATGGTGTTTATTTCCTTTTTTGACTGCCTCGTTAGTCTAGCGGTAGCGTGTTCATCCGCAGAGAACGAGGTCCTGGGTTCAAATCCCGGGTCGGGACAAAAGTGATTTTGGGACTATTCTGTAAAAAGAAAAAATTATCAGCATCAGCTCGAAGTCTGGGAGTTGGCAGTATTATACCCCCGTGCCTCAGAGAGCACGTAAAACCGTCGGTCCTGTACCTGACCTCTTTCCGGTCGTGTCGCCTAGGCGTCCCATCGGATCATGAGAGTGATGGATAGAAAGTGCTCCTGTGTTTGCGCACACACTTGAGCACTATAATATGTCCCGCGCAGATGGCTAATCTCTGTTGAGACAGGCCTACGTGGTCGAAATTCGGCTAGGAGGACATTATTTCCTTTATGGATTGAGATCTGCCTCGACCGATAAAATAATTTGAATTTGAATTTGAATTGACCTCTGGTGAGGTCGAGTGAAGGCTCATAGTCTGTCATGTTTGACTTAGCAGAGTTAACTTTGATTAATATAACGTCGATTGTTTTCTGTGAACGTCTGAACGTAGTCTAAGGTGACCCAGAGTTCTGGCTCGACTGAATGTGACAAAGTTGTACATAACATGTGTACATATTATGTACAACTTAGATAGTTTTTGTACTGAACGTCGGCCTACCTGAAACATAATAACTAGTTGTTGTTAATAAATAATAACTGCTTTTATATGGTTTCATTACAATTACATGTGATGTGAAAAGCTTTTTTACCACCTTCATTCCTTTCTTTTTAATTCGTTAGAGAAATGTTCCATAAAAAAAATTCAAGTCTGTGTCGTAAAGGTTAAGTAGATAGGTTTTATGTTAAAAAAAGTAAGTATTGCTTTTATTTATTTATGATTGATAGGTAGGTACGGACGCCAGTACATCAAGCTACCCCAATCTGTCAAATTTCCCCAGTTGCAAGTGAACCTTATGCATTTGTGATAAAGTTGAAAATCTATAAAAAAAATTCGACAGATTGGGGTAGCTGCATGTGCTGGCGTCTGAACATAAATATAAGCAACGAACTTTCGGCGGTCAATAACCTCCAAACTTACATTCTAAGGACTGAGTTGACACCCGGCGTAATACAAACAGACCGTTATTTTGATAGTTATAATAGATTAATGCTGTTCATGTACTACCTATACAATTTTGTAAACCCTAGCCAATTTTATGGACCGAGCAATTTATTTTTTATTCCCACAGAATATTTGCTATCAAGTCTGGATAAAAACCTATACTTACTCAGTGATTAGAACTTGTTTAATAAACGGGTTGCCTTACCTTTACGCAAGGGAAATAAATATCTACCACGTCTGTATATTCCTACCTTGTAATTATATACCTACGGGCACTGTAGCACGGCGTCTGGCACATATATTAGTTATTTATTACTCATACTACAAGCGAGAGCGAAATTTTTAATTGCAAATTGGTATCATGTAAAGGGTTTGTCAAGAAGAACTTTGTTTTATAAATGAAAATAATAATTCAATATATTAATAAAGACACTCTCCTCGCAACCGCGTGTCAGAACAGCTTTTTGTGTGACCCATAAATAGTTGTCCTGAGTTTGGATGTACTTTGGGTCCATCACTTATATGTTTGTGAAGTACCCCGCATAAATTTCCCTAGTGCGGGCGTTCTCTTAAATAAACAAACAAATTTTTATTGTACCTATTAAAAAAGTTCCTAAGGTTAGGTAATTATTAATGAAAAATTATATGTGATAAATGTCCACCACGGCCACAGTTACATACAGATCTCGATAAATTAATTCATTAAGAGTAATATTAATAAATATTACCCTAATAAGGTTTATCGAGCTCCATGCATAGCATGTAGTTTGTCAACCCTACCAATTATAGGCCCATCCAGCTTCTCTGCAAGTATATGAGTTTCTCAAAATTTAACCATACCTGTGATTGAACTTGTAGGTACTTGATAGGTTTTGATAATCTGAAATGATCGAAGAACATTTTAGAAGCGCCTAAAAGTATTGTATAGCACGTTAACGTCCAAATATTATGCGAGGTGACTGCGCGCAGACGCCCGAGCCTTAATTAAAATCGCACATGCGACGCACATCGCCAGACGAAACTACTTTTTGCTCTGTTCTCGCGCAAAATAAGAGATAGCCTGTCTTCAGCGAGATAGCCCTATGCTAATTCGATCGTACCCGTTTATTGCAGTTAATTTTCGCTCAAAAAAGCAACAACAATAGTTTAGTGTTCATCTTTGAAGGTGATTCTACTTGTATGTCTGTTACTGAATAATACAAAAAAGTTTTAATGGGTTTGGATGAAAATTTGGAATCCAGATAGGTCCCAAATTAATATCTGGGGACATTGCCACACAGATCATCCTTGCCCCAAACTAAGCAAAGCTTGTACTATGGGTACCAGGCGATGATATACATACTTACATAGATAGATAAATACTTATATACATAGAAAACATCCATGACTCGGAAACAAATATTCGTGCTCATCACACAAATATTTGCACTTACCGGTATTCGAACCCAGGACCACCAGCTTCGTAGGCAGGAGCACTACCAACTTGGCTACGGTGACCGTCATAAGTTATGCCTTGTTACTTAATATTCTTTGTTACGCAGGCTACGAAGTCGTTCCAACCATCTCATTAGTGTCGTTAGCCAACACTTCAATGGCCATATAAAATGCTGGGTGGACACTTAACATGTTGAAGCCACTGACTCACTAATTAACACATAAGTATAGATTTTTAGACGATTTCTCATTGGCCTACAATTTTGAAATATGGCAGCAAGAGGTAAAGGAAAAAGAGGAAAATTATCGATTTTTGATACATGTCATTCGCTGTCAGCAGTGTCAACGTAAAATTGAGCTTCTTACTCTGTAAGACCAAAAGCAAACACATATTAATCAACTTCTAATCTACCCCACCTAAATGCTCGAAGACCCCACATGATAAGAGCAAGGAAACACTAATTGATTTTACAAAATTATGCGTTTAACTGACAGATTTTCATATCAAAGTTACAGTCAACAATTATTTATTCCGTAAAAATTTTACATTTATGTGGAATAGTCATATTTTTTTTACCCTACCGTGCAGTGCATGACGTCGCAGCTACTGAGAAACACTGCCAGAAAACTCAGTACATTACTTACACCCCCCCCCGCCCCCCCTTAGGGGTGGAATTCCCAAAATCCTGAAATATATAGTTATATTTATATACTAGCTGTGCCCCGCGGTTTTACCCGCGTTAAATTTAATAAATTACTAGTTGTGCCCCGCGGTTTTACCCGCGTTAAATTTTATAAATTATCATAGCTCCTCCCCCGTAGGTGATAGCGTGATAATATGTAGCCTATATGTTGACCCGACCTCTTAGTAATATTCATGCAAAATTTGAAGTAAATCCATGCAGTACTTTTTGAGTTTAGCCCGGACATACATACAGACAAACAGACACACAGCCAAAAAGTCTAAAAACTATATTTTTGGCTACGACTTCGATTGGAGATCACGCCCTAAGTATCCTTTTTTTTAAATATTCAATGTACAGTTTTGACTTTCCTACGATTTTATTATATGTATAGATAAGTATAAGTTCAAGAAAACATTGCAAAATACACTGCAAAAAATTTTTATTGATAAGTGTTATTACACAGTTACCGATTTCTTGAACGATAAAGTTTTTGACATCCACATTTTTTCTTAATTTCGGTTCAATATTAAAATATATTTTACGTTTTCTCTTTATTTGATTTATATACTGATTTTTTTGACATTATGAAAATATTTTACTGTGAACTTCAAAACTACTTTTGAATTATTTGTGTTACAAAACATAGAGCACTGTATTTTACTTTAAGATCTGTATTTTTTTTGTACCTATGTTTTACAAATAATAAGTGATTGATTGATTGATATATTTTAAGTTTTTAACTTGAAGGCCAAATACCAATTTTCTTGCGTTTAACTGAAAAAAATTCTCATTTTCATACAAACTTACAACCCCTATTTTACGCACTTAGGGGTGGAATTTCCAAAAATCCTGAAGTACATATTTTTTATTTTGACCTGATGGGGCAAATATCAATTTTCATTCGTTTAACTTAAAAAATGTCACATTTTTTATATAAAATTACATCCCCTATTTTACGCCCGTAGGGGTGGAATTCCCAAAAATCCTGAAACCTATATTTTTAATTTTTAACTGAAATGCCACATACCAATTTTCATGGGTTTAACTTGAAAAATGTCATATCTTTCATACAAACTTACATCCCCTATTTTTCGCCTTTAGGGGTAGAATTTCAAAAAATCCTGGAAAATATATTTTTATTTTTACTGAAAGGTCAAATACCAATTTTCATGCCTTTACGGATTTTCGTACAAACTTTTATCCCCTATTTTACCCCCTTAGGGAACGAATTTCCAAAAAGCCTTTATTAGTGCTCACCTACGTTATAAAAGGAAGCCCTGTGCAAAATTTGAAGTTTCTAACTCTTATAGTTTAGGCCCTGCGTTGATATATATGTCAGTGAGTTAGTTTTGTTTGCCTTTTATATATATATATATATATATATATATAGATACCACAGTATAAATATGGATAGTAAGGTAACTAAGCCTAGTTGATGAAATAATTACCTACGCTCTAGTAAAGCTGCAAGGTTGTAACTTTTAATGTTTTAGATACCTAAAATTTTTTTTTAACCATAATTTTTTATTAATCAGCAGGAAGGTTAAAATACGAAAGCTCCCGTTTTGATGAAGCCGAGTTCAAACAGCCGTAGATATACTACGGAATACGCACGTGGATTTTTAAAAAGATTGCCGAGATTAACTAATACGCGACCACTCATTTAGGCGCGGCACTCACCACTGACAACCGCTTAGTGGGTCTCGTTTTGCATGTTTGTGTGAGGGTGTCGTTTCGACCGTTTGTGAGTAGTTTCCGTACTGTCTAATTTTATACTGAGTACAAACGGTCGGAACGCGAGTCATACCTAGGCATTTTTGGGTCTCCAGCTTCCTCATTGATATCATCGAAATTCTAACTATACCATATTTAAAATTTGGAGCTATATAATCAAACTTTTCAGTCATAAAATTGGAACAAATTCGTTACTGTAGTTGTTTTTGTGTGTAAGCTGGACAAATGCGGCCCTAGCTGGAACGTGCCGTTGAAGCAAACCATTGATGTTAGGGTTATAGACTATTGTCAAAAATTATACTGCAGCAATGAAGCCAAAAAAACTAACTATAAGTATGTAAGTACTATACCTTGAAATTCTAAGTCGAATTCCAGCATTAGGCTCCAAATTTATTAAAACCTTAGGGCCTATGCACACCACGTTTTTAAGCGCGCCGTTGACGCGCATTTGTCGCGATACACACGCGCGTTTGTATCGATTCAAACAAACACCAAACTGCTCTGTAGGGTAAAAGTTGCGTTTTAAAAAACGTAGTGTGCATAGACACTTAGCACGAATAGTTAAGCTACGAAGCAATAAGTATCTATAAGCTGGGGACACGCAACACGGGCTAACACATGGTGAATTACTCTGAATGTGTTTAAGATTCGCCAGCATTGTTAAATAAAACAAATCGCATAAATACAAGAGCAATTTTATTGTAAACTTCATCACAATACGCATTAACAACAACTAGTTATTATGTTTCAGGTAGGCCGACGTTCAGTACAAAAACTATCTAAGTTGTACATAATATGTACACATGTTGTCACATTCAGTCGAGCCAGAACTCAGCGTATCCTTAGACTACGTTCAGACATTCACAGAAAACAATCGACGTTATATTAATCAAAGTTAACTCTGCTAAGTGGAAATAGACTCAAACATGACGGACCATGAGCCTTCACTCGACCTTACTAGAGGTGAGCAGATCTCAAGCCGTAAAAGAAAGAAACACCCTTTGGCGATTGAACTACGGCTTAAGGCGGTTACCGTGGAAATGCGAAAGGATCGAATTTAAGGAAGGAAATTAATCTTTTTTTATTTGTTTACAGTAATCCTAGGAGGCTTTCACTGCTGCACTATCCACCAGCGATCGGGGGCCCATTTAGTCGTTCGTGCAACTCGGGCCAATCGTCCAATTGAGGATCGGAGAATGCCTTCCATAAATACGAATGCTCTCTCAAAGCCGTGGTGGGCGATGGTACAACCGGCTGGCCTGCATTGTGGTGAGCAAAAAAATATTACATATATTTAAACTTATTTCCACTACATAAGATTTTTTATCCAACGCCGATTTTTATACATCAGTTGCTTCCTGCGTCCGAGCTAACGAACGCTTACCTTTGCCTTCAAACAACTTCTGGAAGCCATTGATATAATATTTTACACACTACAAGGAAATTCGTAGGATTACAATTGATATTTCCACGCTTACATTAATTTATTTATTTAAGAATAAAATATGCTGACAAACAAAAAAAAACAAACAATCATTTGCGCAATTTCATAAACATAATATCAGTAGCGTTATTGTAAAAAATATACTCTTAAATACATCGGTCATTACATTTTCCAATAAATAGTTAATCTAAAAATAATCTAATATGTATTACAATCATTTAACACAGATACAAGGATATAGTAAAGCATTAGGCATGTCATAAAACCAGACAATTTTATGGGGTGACCGCAACAATCCATTCAGATCTCTAAATAATAATATAAAAATTTATAGAAATACATCCGTGTCAACCTACATAGGCCGTAAAGGACAACGTAACGAAAAGTGCTACCGAGGCCATGTTTAATAAGTAGCCATGCCATGAGTTATTCAGGACTACTTTAAATCTTACGGAACCAATTTCATTCTTATTGCTTGGATATAGGGTTCAAAGCCAATTTAAATATGTTGTTGCGCTAAGTCAGTAAGGCTAATGAGTGACTATGGTAGGTTTGCTACTTACACTCACTGCCACTAAATTGTTACTTTTTATCCTTTACACATAGACCCCCCCCCCCCCCCTTACAAATAGAAACAAAGCCCAGAGAAACAGTACATGCTTTTACATCAACAAAAAAGACGTAAGTAATTTTAATACCCAATATCCGGACAAACTTGTCTTACCACCTTTAAAGGCAGTACAATATAGTCGCAACAGCTACGCTATGAGTGTGCGAATATTCAACCATTTACCCCAGAGTATGCGAGAATTTGCGGCTTTGTGGCTTTCTTCTCCGGGTCGTCCACCTAGGCAGCTAGAGAAAGCCGCAGGCTAGCTAGGGTAGGTTCCTCAGCGGCGAGGATCGCTTTGGCCCATTAATGCGTGATCGGTGATCCCGTGCATGTGATCACACCCTCACTTAGAATTTCGTCTTTTGCTTTAGTCTTCAATTCTTTAATTTTAATATAGTAGAACTAAATTTCAAAATAATAGATTAGTACATTGTTATTTATTTAAGGATTTCAGAAAATATATGCGATAAAACAAACCGCACGGACTGACAGATAAATTTTTTTTTGTAACTTTTTCTATCCACTTTGTTTATGTACTGCATTGTGACCTTGACAAGTACAAGTGTATGTTAATACCCAAGTGCTGAATAAATATTTCATTTCATTTCAATTGCCTTTGTATAAATTTAGGAGTATATTAATAAAAATTGTATGCAACAAGTGTTTCTATAATGTAGACGAATACTTTAAATGTAAGGTTTAATAATAATTATTTATTTTGTAATATTGATCACTGTTATCATGTGGGTAGTTTTTCTTTTATCTTTAATATTAAGTTTGATATTTGTATGCCATGAAAGATGGTAAATGTGTGATAGCATGAAAATTTTGTCATCTATTTGTATGTACACCACATTTATGCAAATAAATATTTTTGTATTTTGTATTAGGATTGTATTAATTTTTCAGTCAGGTATGTTACTCTACGGTTCGTATAATCGTAGCCTTTCCCGAAGAAAGACTGTAAGTATACATATTCAATCATTAAGTAGTAATTAATATACATTAAGGTACTGAAGTATTATTTTACTCTTAAGCTTATTAGCTTCCGAATATTCCACAGAATCTGTGAAATCGGTTTTCTTTACGCTGTCCTTTACACCCTGCACACTATACGGAGAGTTTTATGTAAATTATCTCAAAGTCAAGCACCACAACGCAATACAAATTGTTATAAAAGTAATCTAAAAATAGGAAATTTATATGGAATGTGACTAAATATAGTTACCGATGAACTAACATCTTTTTTTTTGTAGATTTTGTTCTTTTTTTTATTAATGTTCAAGCCAAGTGCTGCTACAAAGATGTATATTACATATTGCTACCTACAAGTATTTTAGAAATATAGAAAAATTGATATCAAAATTCGAATGTTTGTTAAGGACCTACACTAGGGAGTGGTCCCAAGACAATTGCTTACTAATCAGGCTCTTTTGACTCTCAATATCTAGCTTAAATGTTTTTTTTTATATAAATAACTGAGTGATATTTTTAGTACGGAGTTCAATTGATTTAAAATCTTAGGCTGTGACGCATTAAGGAAATTTAAGAAGCATCCCCTTTACATAATTTGATGGCATGATTGTCAGCTGTCAAACATGACAAGCCCCAGTGATGATTTATAAAGAGGGTGTTTTGACATCTCATTTAAATTAATGGTTCATTATTTCATGCAGTTGGAGGCTAGGATGTCAGTAAGGCTGGCAACATCTTTTAATATATTTCTCTTCTCTAATATATTTTGTATTTGGGGTCTATTTAACGTCTAGTTAATACTCAAAACTGGATACCATTTCCATTTTCAAAGGAAAATGTACCCGCATATTGATATGTTAAGTACCTACACACATAAAAAATGATATCATCGATATTCCAATATCAGACCAGGCGTTAAAGGAGCATGCACAATAAGACCTGCATTCCAACTCTTCATGTAAACTTAAATTTAAATTTAGTAATGGAATTAAGGAAAATTTGTGTACAAGCGTCCGTGAGAGCGAAAATAAAAATCTCTTCGTGAATAAAATCTACACGACAACAGTTTATTGCGATCCAAAAATATTTTTTCATTTTGTAATTGATACTAGTATATTTAACTGCTGTGTGGTGACGGCGACAAATATCAGAATCAGAATATCATCACCCCATCTCATCCCGTAGGGGGCGAAGAAGTCGACCCGAGGGAATATCTACCAGAGGACGGGCAGCAGCTTCCTTCTGATTACTATGACCATCTTACTGCGATCGCCAACCCGCCTGCCAAGCGTGGCGATTATGGCATATCCCCCCAAGACGATTCTTGAGGGAGGCTTGTCCAGCAGTGGACTTATTTAGCTGTAATGATGATGATGATGATGATATTTAACAAAAACAGCTTACGTTGAGTAATAATAACAATTAGTTGCCACGTTGCCAGTCTTATTTACGTCACGTCTTTTAAAGTCAAAAAGTACCCCGCCTTTTCTAAGTCAAATTATACAAGAAATCAAACAATTCCAATTTTAAATGACATTGAATTTATCGTGAACTTTTGGCACGCAATAATACTACATATGCGTGAAATTGCCATACAATCGGTTACGTTTAATTACAATAAATATTTACATTAAGCAAATCGATTATTTAGGTGTTGTACTAATCGCCTGGAGGTGTCAATGCAAGTAATTTTGACGTTAGGAATATTATACTTCATAAGCTAATTTAATATTATAACCGCGGCTCGGTCTTTCTCGCGTTATCCCCTGGGAAGGTTTTTTTCTAGATGACGTTAGACGATGTCCTTTTCTGTATACAAAACAATGCTAACCAAAATAGCGTAAAACCATATCAAACAAACAAACTTTCATTCGCATTTATAATACTATGTATTATGGTGAGGATAGTTAATTCATAGTAAAGATATCCCAAACACCGATTAAATTTACAAAATAAAAATTATTTAATTCAATTCTTCCATAATGGATTTTGTGATAAGCGATAAAAATTATATTCTAGCTCAGTTTGATGTACGACGCCAACAAATCGCCAGCAAATCCAGCTACCCCAATCTGTCAAATTTATTTTATAGATTTTCAACTTTATCTCAAAACCATAAGGTTCACTTTCAATTGGGGAAATTTGACAGATTGGGGTAGCTTGATGTGCTGGCGTCTGTACACCTATTATAAATGCGACAAGTTTACACAAGCGTAGAGCCTTACGTAAATTTTAAATTAACTTTTAAGATTAAATTAAAGCCACTTTATGGATGTTAATACATAGGCTATCTGAACTGGCTCAAATACTGTACAATGCAAAAAAATAGTGCATTTAATTCATTTAATTATAGCATTATAAATGATAAAAGCAGGGCAGTGAAGATAGTGTAAGGTAAAAACAATATTTAATTAATTTTCTACTGCATTTAGATACATGGATTGATTTTTATAAGATAAATAATGTTCATAAGCACAAACGCATTCGATCAGTCTGACATCTTGCGGTCTAGAAGCACTTAAATAGTATTTTTGGTAGAAATTTTTAGTGGCTCTAATTTTGTTGACAATAATTGATGCCCCTAAAAAAAGTTATAAATCTCGTCATTAAAAAATTATCTATTCGAATTATTGTTATATATTATCCTGTAAAGGGTGCATAAAATTGTTGTAACGATTTATGAAATAAAAAAAAAATACTTTAGATAATTAACATGTTGGTAATTGAATATTTTAATTATGATTTATTTTCGTATTATCAAGATTTCACGGGAGCCGCAAGGAAACATAATTATTAGAATTTTGCGTTTCAACTCTTAACACGTAAGGAGTTAGGCGATACATCAAAAAAAAGAATCCCTTCCGTATTGTTATTTCAAGTGCATCCTTTCTACTGCTCAACAAATCAATGCCAACAACACCATAATTGAACTATACGAGTAACAAGTGTCGATATTCCCTACGCTATGATAATAAATCCCTGTATCGCGTGAGTTATCAAATATGTGATTAATAGACACAAAGCACATCCAGACTTATATATCAGTTTTCCGCATCCAGACTCATATAATATGGATCAAGCAATTAGTTGTCATGTGCAAATCGAACCTTAATCACTGCGCGACATCACTGTGAAAGCTGCTTTGATATAACTTCGTAAGTATTTGACACCTGTCATTGATATTGACGTAAACTTTAATCAGCGTTCTAACTACGCATGGAGATGAATATTCGTGTCTCTTGCTGCGGCACGAGTCTTACGCCATGTTAAATACGCATTACAAGTACGCGGTGCAATAATAGCCGTATTTCCTGCTCCGGATCGTTCATTACTTCACCCCACGGCCCGCACAAATCCGTCCATTTTTATCATCTATAAAGAAGTTGAATTGAGCTATCACATTGGTAGTCCGTGCTCCATAAAGCAGAGCGAGACAGCAGCAGCTACCGCGGGATATACTCCAGCGGGTACCACGCGACAGTCTCTTCCCGCAGCGGTATGGAGTTGAGCGGTATGACCACTCCGCCCAGGAACTGGTTCTCTTGCAGCGAATCGTAGTGCCACACGGTCGCCTGCAGACTGCGGCTGGTCACCACGTCTATGGAGAGGCGATACTCCAACATCTCCATGAATGAAGGGTGCGAGTTCCTTTTGAGTACACGTGTCTTTCTTTTCGTTTCTTTTGTTGGATCAGGTACTAGGTATACCTGCGGAGGAGACAGAACATTATAACATGTTGATTTTGACCAACAGGCAGCAGGTTTAATCATTACTATTATTACAATAATTTGTAATTTATTTATAAATACTATAACGTTCAGCGCTCGAACCCTAGTACCAATAAGTGTTTTTGATGGCTTTTGTACCATTTTGAAAATGTTCTAGTTAATACAAGAACAAAAGAAAACGGATAGCTGATGAAAAAAGGACATACAAAATTCATAATGTAAAAATTGACATTAGATGTTTTTAGAATAAAAAGAAAGAGGTGGTTCGAATTCCCTGATAGAAAAGAAAGAGATAGGTGAAAATAAGGACAGAATGTTCCAGAAAGAAAATAATGTGTTTCGGAATATTTAAATTTGGAGCAATTCAGGGGTAAGTATATAAGAAAAATATCGAAATGAAAAGGTGAGTTCTAATTCTAGTGAAATCTAAGGGGAACCAAGAGGAAGAAATAACAGTGGAAAAGTGCATGTAATCAGTGAAAGTAAACAGTGCAATGTGTTCCGTACACAGTGTACCGTTTACTGTATTGTGTATGTTGGGACTTTCGTACAGTGCACGTCACGGCAGTCTGTAAGTGGGCCATGTGTGAACGCTCACGCAGTGCCTGTCACCGGGACTCTAAGTAAGTGTGATTTCCGTGATCTTAGTTTTTCACCAGCAGTCATTGTCTACGCCAATAAAGGTTCCGTCTGCAAGCACTTGTTTCCTTTCCAGTACCCTGACCCACCGCTCACTACAACCAAATCGTATATTTTTAAAGAATGTATTCTATATTATTTAAGTTTTATAGCACTATTCGCAATGCAACGAGTAAATATAATCTCAAAAAAAAATATTCAAATTAACTACATTGTGCCTTTGTACTATTGTACTTTTGTCATGTCAGTAAAATAGGCTACAAGTGCGTTTTGCGTCACTAGACTTAAAAAACGTACATTTACAGAAAGGTAAACGGCAGGTCTGTATGGAATTTTTGTACCGCTAGTAAATTTCGTGTTTCGGGATCTTTTATGTTTTAATTGGTAGTTAATGTGATAGAAAAGTTATTTTTAATTTCTTAGATTTTTAGAACTTGGGATATAAAAGTTATAGCCAGTTTTATTTTAAGATTACGTTTGGTAATCTGTGGGTCAAGCCCATGACCGTAGATACATTGCAGTTCGAAAATCACTCTTACTGCCTAAGTAATAAAGATACTGTAAATATCAAAGTGTGTCTACTGATGTGGTAATGAAATGCTAGTGTCAACTAGTGTACTAATGAAGATTGTTACATATTATATTTACATAAACATTGTTATGCTGATAAAGTAAAATATGTTGTCGCTCTTTTTGTAGTCTTTACATGGATTTATTCCGAACCTGCCCCGAAAATCCTAACCAGGTCGCAAGTTAGGTTAGGAATATGCAAAAAACTATTATTTGTTGAAATAATGAAAAGTTCTTTATTGCCATTAATTACAAAGTTCATACCCCAGTGTACATTTGTGTGAGGTTGCGAGGGGTTGCATACGAGGTTTTAAGTGGAGGTAAATAAAACAATAGGTTCTTTGTTTTTTGTAACTACATTTATTTTATTGGTATTATTATTAATTCATCCTTAGTATTACTTCATCTAAGAACATCTTCATATAAGTAACAAACGATAATTATCACATAGCACAAAGCAACATTGGGTTTATTGAGAACTTCACTCTCATCGGATAAAGCATTTCTTCTTAGTCGAGGCAAGCGAATGTAGCAATTAACACATTGCAAACTCATCATTTTAATTAAATGGTAAACAGTCCTTTCGTGAATCCACTGTCAACAGATATATATTATATAGTACGGAGGATAACTCAATGTAAAAATTGCAAGATAATTTGCTAAATTGATGACATGTATCAAAACAACAGCAAAAAAATACCTGACAGATTGTCTTTGCCTGTCAAAAAATAAATGCCATGAACAAAAAAAATATTGACGACGAAAATCGTTCATATTCTAAATCATTAATTATTACGATTTAATACAACTACTGTGATTTCATAGGTATAATAAATAATTATATGATTTATATGCAATGTTGTTCCCATTTAAAAATAATTAATTATAATTTCGATATTTATATTATTTTACACATGGCAATTTCTGAAAACGTAACTGCGTTTAGTTTACCATTTTTATTACGTTTATTTATTGAAAATAATTGAAATATTATTTTTGATTTTATTAATTAATCCCAAGTTCTAAAAATATTATACACACATGAAAATCAATGCCTTAGTTGTCTTAATAAGTGGTACAAATTATGTAGCTGAACACCAAAAGAAGTATGCGGTACGATTTTTGCCATTCACATTTATGAATGATTCCGGTTGATAACGAAGTATGCACAACAATTTTTCCCCACATACAGTGCCATTCCGTCCCTGACATAGATTTCCCAACAGATTAAAGCATAAAATAAATCTAATAAAAAAGGAGTCAAAATGTCTGTTAGGTCGCCAACGCATGATACATATACACGCAAACGTCCATGTATTAAGGTGACCGAGTATAAGGTTTGATAAAGCAAATTAGATTAGTATAGGCTTACTTGTATTGGCGAACAGAATAAACAACAATGGTGATGATAATGATATCTGCAGTGTAATGCCTACTATTGGAGTCATGAATAAAAACTCAATTGATGCCTATCGAGTAGCCAGCTACAAATGCACCTAAAGATGCCAGCTGCAAAATCACCATAGATTTATTTAAGGCTGGCATTTTTAGTTGTAATTCTCTCATTCTAACCTCAATATGTCATTCAATCTTTTTCTTTGGAACCTGAGCCTCACCGCTCACTCTTTTCAATGAGTGCCACTATTTATCCTGGTTTACACGAGATGCAATGGTAGGTAATAGGATGGGATTAGTCCCACAAAAAATCTACATTATTTCTCACCTTAACATAAGGATTAGGCGGTAATCCTTGAGGCGTAAGCGCCAGGGATTGCGCGTGGAGAATGAGCACGGACAACACTCCACTCGCGTACTGCACTGAGAGCTTCAACGATCCAGACCCGGTGTTCTCCGCCTCTGTTGATTCACCTGTTATACGAAAATATTCCATACATTACAAGTACAAGTATCGTTAGAGCGTTTATTCAACAATTAGTGTGGGAGATTTTGCTTGGTAAGTTAATATAACTTAATTCAGCTAAAAACAAAATATATCCGTTATATATAAGTCAAATCGTCGCGTAGAAAACTTTCGATTTGGATTATGGTGTATGATTTGGAGTCTTAGCTGCTTGCAGACAGGACAGGTAGGATTTTGTAATTGGGTAGTTAAACGTAAGCAGTCAGAGGGTACGAAGTTCCTATAAGAATTCCTTGCAATAATGAGATAGTAAAACACATGTATGATCAAAAACTAAAAAAATGAATAACAAATAAACTAAGAAGTAGTTGTAGAACATGCTTGTGTACCCGAATCTAGATGATGAGAAATCGCATTTAGGGGGCATTACGCTTTCTCCCTACGTGTTCGACTTCTGCCGCTTTTCTTCATTTTTTTTTTCCAATCACATTTAAATTCTCAAATGGTTCAATTAACTATTTATTGACCCGGCCCCTGACGAAAGTTGAAGCGATTCATATTAAAGTTAAAAAAACGTTTTCCCCATGCGATGGCGCACACTACAATTTTAGCACACGCTACATTATGATAAAGCCAACACCAACGCAGATAACAGTTCGGCGCCCGGCGTCCGGCATCCAGCAGCTACACTGGATTCTGCCGTATTAATATTCATTATCGTTACTTAATGTTTAATCTTACTCATAGCTCAGGTTGCTTTTGCTATCAGTTTCATCTTAGGGTCAGCGCAGACCGAGAGGCGCGCAGCGGAGAAGATTTTATTAAGGCACTAGAAAATCAACTTTAGAGCTATAGGAATAAAGTGCATATATGCTTGAACCTGACAAAATGCTCGCGCAGTCTCGTGCATTTTAATGTTCAAGCATATATGCACTTTATTCCTATAGCTCTAAAGTTGATTTTCTAGTGCCTTAATAAAATCCTCTCCGCTTCGCGCCTCTCTGTCTGCGCTGACTCTTAGTCAAAACTAACTGGCGAATAATGTATCGTTTAATAAAGTGACTCATATTTTAATGAACAGGATTCAGGTGATAACATTCGAACAAAATTTTTGGATGAGTGATGGTATGGTCTGAAGCCCTCATTACATTTCGTTACTACTACAGCCGACTAGCTAAAGCAGAGCGTATGCCTGTCCGAAAGATCTGCGTTATGTTACTTAGAACTATCTCAATATGAGTATAGGTAGGTATCGCTTACAAAATATATATACTAAACCTATTCATTACTAGTATTACTAGAATACTTTTTAAAGGACCGCAAACTAGCTAAAGCATAAGTTACCCTGTCCGTAATATCAGGGTTATTTATGCGAAGAAAAGTGGAAATTACATCGCAACGTGTATTTGTTTTATTCAAAAGTCGCCTAACATTGCTATTCATGTAACCAGCGATGTATAGCGTGCAGCAGAGTAATGTGACTGTGTGTGTGCTTTAGACGTCATTCGGTGACACTTGCGCCTAACGATAACAAGGCTAACGGTCGACACGGTCTTTTGGGCTATAATCTTTCCTTCATTTGACGGTCTATTGCACATTTTGCGGGGGCTTCTACGCAAAAGACTTTAACAAAAATAAAACTGCCCCATATTCAAACTGATTCTGTACAAAAACGTTAATCAGCTTACCTCTCCTCGTCCGCTGTGGTTCCACGTCTTGTTGGTCCCTCAGTAACGGGTGGAAGAACGTGTACACGAGGTCCGAGTGGGCAATCTCGTCAGCCAGATTGAACAGGGACGTTAGAAATGCTTGTACATCGTCAAAACGACGATCCGCTACTTGACGAATGTTCGAACGACCTAAGTGCAGCCCTGATGGAAGACTGAAACAAAGAAAGCATAAATTTAGAGTCAAGAAGGCATTTTTTTTACATGTACATGAGTCGTTTTGTGCTATAAGAAGTTGATATCTTGAAGACACCGACAATATTCCGTGGATGTAGAAAATTTGTGTGTAGAAATTTTGACTGCACATGTGGCGTAGCGGCTAAGACAGTCGCCTCGCCGCTTCGTGTCGCGGTTTCAAGTCCCGCGCCGGACAACTATATAACTATATATATTTGTGTGACCCACAAATAGTTGTTCTGAGTCTGAGTCAATAGGATGTCATTTGTGTCCGTCTATTATATGTTTGTAAAGTACCCCAAGAGACACGGATAACACATTAGTGCGGGCGTTGTCTTAAAAAAAATAGTTCATATAATTGCGAGAAGTAGAAATAAAGTAAAAAGTTTTTATTTACATAGATAAATAGTAAGAACATATTTGTAGACCTATGTAGTTAACTGTACATAATTATTTCAAGGTAGATGTAGATATTTCAATCTACTAACATTTGATTTAAATGCTAAAGCATACACATGGGCAGGTAATTCTTAACTTTCACGCCGCAGGTCGTGGGTTCGATACCCACCCAGGACAATTATTTGTGTACATGTCTGTTTGTCCTGAGTCTGGTTGTTATTATATATATAAGTATGTATTTACAAAACAAAAGAAGTATATCATGGTTTCCATAGTACAAGCTGTGCTTAGTTTGGCATCGGATGACTGTGTGTGAATAATGTCCCTGGATATTATTTATATAACAACAAATATTATAAAATAAACAATCTATTGCTATAGCAGCAATACAAATACACAATCTAAGAAAATTAAACTGCTTATCTATTACGGTTCAATACTCATTGCTAGATGGGCGAAGATTTACTGCAATAGGGTTTCGTTGGCACCCTTAGCGTGCGGTCTCCTAAAAATGGTTAAGAATTCATACGTTTTAATATAATTTATTGGCATTGGACAAATAAGTAAAAAAAAATGGTTTTATACAAGATCATCGGCATGTTTGTATAGGAATTAAATTTTTATAGTTTATTTTGTAACCTCATACAATAAAATAACCAAACTGATAACACGTTGTTTTGGTACAAAATTGAACTCATTATGTATCCCACATTGTTCATGTGATGTGTTCGATTTGAATCATAAATTAGTAAATCCGCTGATATAAATCGATAAAAACGATAAAAATAAATATATGAATTGGGAATTACGGTCAGTATAATGACGCATCGGTCTTATCAAGCGCCGAACTTATCAGTGGAGAAAGGAATATTTTATAGAATTTTAATATTAGAAGCATAATAGACAATAATTACTGCTGAGGCTAGTTTGATAGTTAAACGATTAAAATCATTTGAACTCAGTAGTACGAACTCAGTATGTCTGTTCAAGTAACTATATACCACTAATCTATCGAGGCATTCCCACAACACAAAACAACTGCGAGTGTGGCGTGTCACCCCAAAGTATGGCACATTTATCCGATTGTCCCTCCTGTCCAGTCTCTTGTTCCCTTCAGGACATGTATGACGATTCAGCCAAAGCGGTCAGCGTGGCCCCATTTTGGGAAGATAGAATCTAATTCTTACCATCGACAAGATAAGAAGAACGAGGCATGAAGCCTGATCGAAACACTGGCTCCTTCTCACTTACAAAGCAGCAGAGACAAACGGAGGAAATAAATATACATCCATAGGTGATGGATATTTATTTCTTGTCTTTGCGGTTGAGGCGATGAGCTTTGTGGTGATGTACGAAGTTTTTTAAAGATAACACAATAATTCGGGGGGATTTTCTAAAAGGGGACTAGTCAACAACAAGGTTCACTGTATATTTCTTCAATACGCAGTACCAATATCAACGACGATCTCGGTGCACAACCGTCTTCTCTAGACTAAATGCCAACAATAATTATTTTTGGCTGACCTGGGAATTAATTTAGGATCCCTTTATCTGCGGTTAAAGACCCATTCGCTAGACTCAAGAGGCAGTCAGTGTACACAGTGAATCTAGCGAATTATGCTTAGCCTATTATGTGTTGAAGATAACAATTATTCACTAGCCTTAGCTAACTGACAAATTAAGAGTACCTACATATCTTGTGATTGTAGTATTGTTGGACACTATCGGAATCAGCAAACTATTTTTGTTTAAACTTATCTATAAACATAGCAATAATTATAATCACAAATCCGCCATATTCTGATTACATATAAAATTTCAGAAAGATAAGATACCAGCATTATTCGCTGTATTGGAAGCAACATTTATGATTGCGATACGTTATCATTGGCATAGCTTTAGTTATAGACCGACAGGTATACTCAACACTCTGTTCACTTGTTCTTTTCAGTTTTGATTATTAAATGCCATTTGTTATACCGAGTGGAAATTGTAAGTACTTATTGAAATTGTACTGTTATCTGATATGAATATGAATCATTCTTAAAAATACCATTTGAAATATTCGTAATAATATAAATACACATTTCATTTATTTATTTCAGTTTACAAACTCAGTGAATAGTAGCTTCCTAAGAGCATCTTATACGTGACTCTAATGTTTAAGTTCCGAGGTTTTAAAGCGTCTCTTAACTTCTACAATGGTTTGAGAAAACCTAACAAGCATGAGGAAGATGGTTTACCGAGTTTAAATTCTGTGACTGGCGCTTACAGAACAAACAGAGATGAATTCTTTGGTAAGTGTTAGAAGAATTCGTACATTATCGCATAAGTGATAAATAGGTGACAATCAAGTCTGCCTTTCTTGGCCATGATGATGTACAAGCCAAGCCCTCCATTTTACTCTTCTAATCATCGCTTAACTATCTATCTCCAGATTTGTGCCGCTATGAAGACCAATAAAATTGCGTTATCTTGCCACTTCCTTTTCGGTCTACCATATCTAGAGCAATAGTTAACTGGAATACAATTTCTTACGATTTTAAACACACTCCTTCAATTGTAATCATATACGTTCTATTGTCGCAACCCGAACTAAATATCTAATCTCTATCTAATTTAGTCACTGTTTTCAATGTACTTTTATGAGCGACATATTTAAATTTAAGTCCATTTTAACTGAAAACACTATACATCAGTAGCTAAAATCAATTCCAATTTCAGGTTACTCCGAAACACAGAGAAAAACAGCACCATCAGTAGTGCCACCGCCAGTTATACCGCCACCGCGTCCATTGAGACACGTCAAAAGTACCAGTAACTTGATAAAAGACAAAAACCTCCCCGAAAACCTACGATTAAGCAACCCAGGCATATCAGAAGACCCGAGGGGCGCAGAACAAAATGATATTCGTAGAAAAAGTAAAGAGTTGAAAATCAAAGCGAAACAAGAGGAACCTATAAAGCTAGACGCAGAAAAGAGAGTAGAAAAACAGCGATTAGAAGAGCAAAAAAAGTTAGAAAAACAAAGAATAGCAGAAGAAAATAGACAAAGTAAAGAACGACTGAAGCAAGAAAAGAAGCAAGAGAAACTGGCGCTTAAAGAGCGTGCCAAGGAGAAGTCGAAAAATAAGAAAAAAAATAAAAGAACAGCGCCAGGAGTACCGTCAGCAAACCCTCAAGGACAAACTGATGCACCACCAACTACAAATAATACGTCGACCAGTTCTAACACGTCAGTTGTGGGGGTGGTAGTTGACTCTGGTCAACCACCGCCACGATATAACACGAACACTCTGGATAGTTCTATAAGCAGGAGTAGTGGCCCGCCGCCCTACCCCGGTATCGCGAATACAGATCCCAGTGTGAACGATTTCGGCAACGTATCGTTTAGTAAGCCCATAGATACCAGTAGCTGGGACATGATATCTCAGCACCGCGAACAAATCAACCGACCGATATCATCGCCCACACATAGACAAAAACAAACCACTATGGATTTAAACTATAAGCTAGCAGATGACTACAATAATAGCGAAGCCTAAATATGGGGCCATGTAAATTGTTCTTTAATTAATATTGCGTCGTATGAAAATGGTAGAATATACTTTAGATCTTTTTTTTACATGACGTTTACAGTTAGCCTATGAAGCTTCCACTGCTGAGGCTCAAGCGAATTATGAAATAAGAGTACTAACTAAGTTACCCGCACCAGAGGGCACCGCCTTTGCACTTCCAATGTGACGGTTGGTTTTTGTAAAAGGTGTTTTGTGCAATCATTATTCTATTTTAGTACGCGAAGTCTGGATCTTTTAGATTGGATGAAAGAGGTCGGTACTGTGTTACTGTGAAGATATATGCGTCAAATAACGCACTCAACTCAAGCAATACAGCTTTAATACCCAGTCCTTCCCATACCATCGATTAGAAAGAGACATAATGGTGATGCTAAATTATAGTATAATCATGTTAAATACAGAATTACAATTTATGTTTTAAGTTATACTATAAAATGTTTGAGTAATATGTTGACTTAAATAAAATAGTTTTTATAAGTGTATATTGTGTTAAACAACTTTGACGTTTATAGAGCACTGGCCGCGGTATTGTCCTCAAATTAGGAATATATTGTAGCCTATGTTTTATTTCAGGGTTGATCTTATCTCCATTCCCAATTTAATCCAAATCTGTATAACCGTTTTTGCGTGATTGAGTATAAAACATCCAAATATACACACAATCACATGCATAATATTAGTATGGAGACAAGATCGGCCATTGTGGAGGTTCTTTGGGAGAGGCTTTTATCCAACAGTGGACGTCTTTCGGCTGATATGATGAATATAAGTATGAAATAGGATTGTAGAGTTCTTCAAAAAGACAATATCTTTTTATGACCACTCTTTTGATAATCTGTGATGATCACACAGCTGTTTCATAAATTAAAAATTCATTGAATGGAATGTTATTTTTTTAACAGTGAAATTCAATTAACTAATTGAAACATTTCAAAGTTATGTTTGAATGTAATGAAGTATCATTATTGTTAGTGACTTAATCTTATCTGGAAGATACGATGTAACTATTAAAGTGATTTTCAGTCTATTTGTCTTGGTCTGGGTGTTTTCTGTATATAGTATGTATATATACATACGGACGGACGGGCTTGTTGGTATGGTTGGTAAATGCTTGCTTTCGATGCGTTGGTTCGATTTCCAACAGGACATAATTATATTTGTGTGCATGAACATGTCTGTT
Organism: Pseudoips prasinana; assembly: GCA_951640165.1. Lineage (NCBI taxonomy): Eukaryota > Metazoa > Arthropoda > Insecta > Lepidoptera > Nolidae > Pseudoips > Pseudoips prasinana. The sequence continues at coordinate 18,485,986 of OX621239.1, forward strand.
TGTCCTGAGTCTGGGTGTAATTATCTATATAAGTATGCATTTACAAAAGGAAAGTAGTATATGTCGTATATCAGTTATCTGGTTTCTATAGTACAAACTCTGCTTAGTTTGGAATCCGATGGCCGTTTGTGCTTAATGTCCTAGAATATTTATTACTAGCTGTGCCCGGCGGTTTCACCCGCGTTAAAAATATAAATTATAGCCTTTATGTTATTTAAATTTATAAGCTATATTACTACAAAGAATCTTAAAAAACTGTTCGGTAGTTTTTGAGTGAAAGAGTAACAAATATTTATAGATCCATCCATACTCAAAACTTTCGCATTTATAATATTAGTAGGATAAACTGGGTGGTAATATCGTCCAAAGTCTAGTTTCCATAGTACAAGATCTGCTTAGTTTGGGATCAGATAGCCCAAACTAAGCAAATTTGGACTTATCTGTCCAAATAGACAGATAAGTCTATATGGACAGATAATCCAATTATATACAGGATTTATTATCCTGGATATTATTATTATAATATCCAGGATATTATTATTATTTATTATAGTTAGTTGATCTCCTTACCTGTGTACTTTAGCCAGCGGGAAGTGCAGACAAATCTTTTGGTACAGCTCCGTAAAGTGCTTGTATGAGCGGTACAGCACGAACGGTGTAGTCTGGCCTTGGCGGTAGATACGTAACGCGTACACGTAGTGCTTTTCTGGGTCGTAGCGCTTCTCGGAACCGAGACACTCTACGCTGACTAGCCGGCCTTCTTGAGCCATCCTGAGGAACACACATTTCATTAGTGCGACTTAAATGGATTGTTTTTAGGGTTCTGCAGCCAAATGGCAAAAAACGGAACCCTTATGGATTCAGCATGTCTGTCTGTCACTGCCACACTTTTTTCCGAAACTAGAAGAACTATACCGCTGAAACTAGGAAAGTAGATGTATTCTGTGAACCGTATTAAGTTTTTCACTCAGAAATAGAAAAAAAAAGCAATAATTTTGTGGGGTTCCCCATACTTAGAGCCGAAACTTAATTTTTTTTTCATGTGTGGTATCTATGGATAGGTCTTCAAAAATGATATGGAGCTTTCTCATATTTTTTTTTCTAAACTGAATAGTTTGCGTGAGAGACACTTCCGAAGTAGCAAAAATGTGTGCTCCCCCCCCCCCTCCACCGCTTTGTAACTTCTAAAATAAGAGAATGATATACCTAAATAAAATATACATATGATGTACATTACCATGCAAACTTCCACTGAAAATTGGTATGAACGAGATCTAGTAAGTAAGTAGTTTTGTTTAATAACTCATAAATCGCTATTTACCTTTCATTCCATCAACTTACTTGCTGTTATGGAACCCTTTATGGGCGAGTCCGACTTGCACTTGGCCGCTTTTTACAATGGTCATTATCAACCAAAAAGGAGTTATGGATGGCAGAAATTGGCTAACATGATCTCATCTAAAAATAACAGTTTAGATAATAAGAACTTACGTATAAGTGCGAGGCATGAAGGAGAGTAGTTCGGAGGTGCTACATCCCTGGTCGCCGCTGGCACGCATCTGCGCCAGGTTGTGGAGGAAGAAGTTTATTGGAGTAAACCTGGACAGTAAGAAAACGAATTTAAACGAGTCCACTTTTATATTTATCGGGAATAAAAAAAAAATCTGTGTGTACTTATGTACACGCGTTAGAAGTTATACTTCTTTGGCGTAAGGAAAAAAAAATAATTAAAATGCAGTAGTGACTAACGATAAATATTAAAATTAATCAAAAAGATTTTATTTAAATAAAAATACTAGAATATACAACTTGAACATAGTTATCAATTTTCATACCACCTAGAACCAACTTCATGCTGTTAAATTTAGGTGTCAGTGTGCGCGCGCATCGTAAAAATTCACTCTCATCTAGAACTAACTTCATGCTGTTAAATTTAGGTGTCGGCTAGGTAGGTAGACGGCTTGTATGCTGATAAGTACTTAGATTGGACCATTACCAATAGCTTGTGTTTTTATTGTTTTTTGTTATTTCTAATTCTTGTATGATAGTTTTTATTATAACTAACTATTATTATGATTATAATAGTTTATTATTACTATGTTTTCATTTTCACTTTAAGCTTTTTAAAACATGCTAAATAGAAAACAAATTACAGACATCTTTAAAATGAGTTTAACGTTAAATATTAGAAAAAAAAACATGTTTGAGAATCAATTCGTCATTTTTCAATCAATCAATCATTTTTTATTAGGCTCTCCGTAGTCGGTAAGGTGTTACCACTAGATATTAACTTTCGTCAGTGTAAATAGCCAGTACCTTCGCTCTATAACATGCATATACCATTATGGCCAGTAGGCAAGTACTCGCCCGCGACTAAATGCAGCACGACATCACCTGATCGCTACGTCTTATGGCGAGTACTTGCCTACTCGCCACACCATCATGAAAACATCGGCCGGGAATAGCGCCCGACACAATGATACTTCGATTTTTCGTACAACACTGACTTGCTATGTATATTTGAAGAAGCCTGCGGCGTGGAGTAGTCGCATCCGTATACAACTCACGGCTGGGCTCGTTTCAAGATTGTCATCTATTAGTACAACACTTACTTGCTCTTAAGCGATGAATGTATGAGCCTGGCGAAGGCAGCGGCCGCCTCTGCGTTAGTGGCGGCAGGAAGTAGCGCCGTCCGCACATAGCTGACGGCCGCGCTCGTCAGTCCCGACACCCCCGACATCGCCATCTAATTTACAATAATTTGGTATAAAACAATTCTTGAACTAATTTTCAATATATGTGCTATAGTCATGTTGAACTAAGATTGACAAATTTGCATCGTATTGGAACCCTGGTTGGTACAGGCATAAGGATTTTATAGAAAAAAATAACACTCATGGCTTGCATCAATTTATTTCAAGCTCTGTGCGTAAAAAAAACGTAATGCCTAAGTATATGCATTAAGTTTTCATTACGTTATAATCGAAATAATAATAAACGGTTAACGGGTTACGGAAAAGTTGTCCTCTCAACCAACTCACCCACTGCCATCTAATCCCAAACTAGGCAGAGCCTGTATCATGGCAACCAGAGAACTGTTAAACATGCTAATATTTTTCTAAATACACGATATACGATCATATTATAGATAAATAATATCTATAATATGATCGCATTATTCCTACGCGATCGAATCAGTCGTCGTAATCCACACGTGGAAATCCGCAGACGAACCAAAGTAGGCGACATAGTCCAAAGAATTGCCTAGCTGAAGTGACAGTCGGCGGGGCACATAGCTTGCAGAATCGACGGTCGCTGGGGCAGAGAGAATCGGCGACCACGAACCGGAAAACGCAGCGCTGGCAGGCCTCCTACAAGGTGGACCGGCGATCTTGCATGGTTCGAGGGCAGCACAAAACCGGCCATTGTCTAGATCCTTAGGGGAAGCCTTTGTCCAGCAGTGGACGCCTTTCGGCTGATAATATGATGATAGATAAATTACACATGAGAGAACAAATAATCGTTCTCATCACACAAAGATTTGTTCTGGGTGGGGATCGAACCTACGACCTCTGGCAGCAGGGTCACTAAGCAGTTCAGAGATATATATCGAACTTCGTGGTAAGATCTGACTTCCGAAGAACACTAATATGATGTATTAGTAAAATTCTAAGTAGGTAAATGTTAAAGTAATCACAAAACAATTTTTAATCAACAATTTAAAGGTTAGTCTATATTAAGGTAAAACCCTGTGTAATATTGTAAACTAAATTCGTAGTATTAAAAACGTTATCAATGCTGATAACGCAAGCGTACACCGTAGAGCGTCAAAGGTCACTACGATTAAATAAACTCACCAATGCAAACAGGTCGAGTATATGGTCGTGATGGGCTCGCACGATGTTAAAGGCCATGCAGCAGAGCTCCACGAAGTGCTGGAACCTTTGCGTGGGGCGCTCCCCACCGTTGATCACGTACACCATGTCGTGAGTCAGCACGAACGGGGCTCGGTCTCTGATAATAATATAATAAGGTATTTAACCCTTAAATTAGGATTTGCTATATTTTTGGACCTTATTCCCAAGTTATAGGGTTTAAATTGATGTGGTGGCGTATGGTCTATAGCCGTTTTAAGCATTAACGGGGTTAAAAAGTTAAAAAGCATTAATTTATGACTAAAAAAAAGGTTGCTGTATAACAAAATGTGCCCAATTTAATTTTGCGAATATACAGTTTTAATTTTTTTTTTTTTTTTTTGGAGCCATGTTATGTCAAGACTAGTGCAAATTTGTTGTTGAATGAATAATAATCATAATCTTTATTCACATAATACAGTTCAAAAGTTGTGATAGTGTTGGTATTGTGGTCTATATTCTACCTTAACATAAGGCATGCGAACAGCATTTTTTGGATCTATTCAGCCATTTTTGCGTGATTGAGAACGACCATCATCCAAACCGCGGACATACAAACTCACATTTATAATATTAGTAAGATATAACATATTATCATCTCTGATCTGTAAGTACTCAGATACGTAAAGCACCAAGGCACGTGGTCAGTCTAAACATTCGAAACCGCCGCAGTCGTTGAATTTCTAAGATTCTGTGCTTCGGAAGGCACATTAAGCTGTCGGTCCCGGTTGTAGCCATTAGACAATAAGTCAAGTTGTAGTATTTAAGTCATGTCAGAGGCCTTGAGGGCGTCGTTGTTTTGTAGTTATATGGTAAATAAATGATTAACAAATCAACACTATCATAAAGCCCTTGCCCCGTTGACCCTTACACTTGGGCCACTTTCAGGCGTCCACGCGCTCTTTATAATAATATACTTAATAATATACTGGGACATTCACACACGGTCATCGGATTCCAAACTAAGCAGCGCTGTGCTATGGGAACTAGATACCTGATATATTACATTTACTATTTATCTTTTGTAAATACATACTTATATAGATAATTACACCCAGACTCAGGACAAAGAGACATGTTCATGCACAAAAATATCAGTCCTGGATGGGAATCGAACCCACGGCCTGCGGCATGAAAGGAAAGCATTTACCAACCACACCAATGAATATTTATAGCATTTCAAAGAGTTTCGTTCGGTCAAAGTATAAATAATAAAATAAATAAAATAAAAAAGGTTTTTATTCACGTAGACTTTAAAAAAGCGCCTGTAAATAGTCAGAACATGTTTGTAGTAATATAGTTGTATACATTATTATTTCTAGTAACATAGCTATTTAGGTACACATTGTATGAAAACATTTATAAAATTTATTTTACTATAGCAATGATATTTAGCTATATGTATGGGAATTGAATCCTCCGTACGTAGTATCTGTGGCCTTACCTTTTAAAGTTTCCAAACATCTGCGCATCGCCAAGAAACTTGCCAAAGTCAATGTGAAACAAATGGCCAGAAGTCTTCAGCATAATATTGTCGTTGTGTCGGTCGCAGATCCCGAGCAGGTACGTCGCCACGCTGTAGCCGGCGCAAGATGCTGACACACGAAAATAAATACAGTTAATTAAAGTAATAATAATAATATAATATCTAGGGACAATGTCACACAGATCATCCTAGCCCCAAACTAAGCTAAGCTTGTACTATGGGTACCAGGCGACGATATACATACTTATATAGATAGATAAATACTTGTATACATAGAAAACATCCTTGACTCAAAAACAAATATTCGTGCTCATCACACAAATATTAGCACTTACCGGGATTCGAACCCAGGACCACCAGCTTCGTAGGCAGGAGCACTACCAACTAGGCTACGGTGACCGTCCGTCGCCTAGTAGAAAGTCGATAGAAAATGACAGCACTTATAATATAAAGTAATTTAGAGCACTTCAAATTCAAAATTCATTTAAGTATTCCATAAAAAAAATCCATTTATGTGGAATCGTCATTTTTTACCCTACTGTGCAGTGCATGACTTAGTAGCTACTGAGAAACACTGTGAGAAAACTCAGTAGGAAAAAAGTTAAATTTACTTAAGATTAAGTACAGACGCCAGCACATCCAGTCAATTATATACCCGGTCAATTTTTTTCCTATAGATTTTCAACTTTATCACAAATGCATAAGGTTAACTTTCAATTGGGGAATTTTGACAGATTGGGGTAGCTTGATGTGCTGGAGTCTGTACATATTGTTTATGTGTAACAATCCCTAGCACTTTTGTCACTTAAATAATGAGAAATTTTATAATATTACTACTACTACACAATATTACTATACACAACTTGACGTTAATAATTCTTTTAAACATATTCGTAGACAATTCTCTTTGTGATCATAAATTAATAACTTCAATAAGATCTCAACAGTAAATTCCATAACTATTAATTGGTTATTTTCTGTTGACAATTGAAGAACGTGTACGGTACTCTTAATTTTAAATATTGACCTACCAAACTGGGCTTCGGCCCCTTTGTCGAATATCAAAACAGAAAAATTAACTAAGTTAAAAGAATAATTAATAAAACTGACAGACGAGGACACATTAATTTTATTCAAGAATGACTAAAAGAATTTTGCCAACAGAAAACAATTCCCCGAATTTAGTTATTGTCTGCTAGGCTAGTCTACCGGCGGCGTCAACCGCAGACAACATATTGTCCTAGGTTCATATCACGGTAGGGCCAATGAGTGACCTTGGTATTAAATTTATAGTAAGAATTTTCGGTATCAGCACGGTCTCTGGCAGTGTTATATCACTGTGCCTCAGCGAACATTTAAAACCTTTTTCCGGTCGCATAGGCTAGCCATCCCATCGAGTCATAATTTGATCATAAAGCCAAAGAATAGAAAGTGTAATATGTCCCGTGTAACTGTCACTATAATATGTATTGTCTCTTTATTCCTTGGGTTATATTCGATTTTTTAACGGTTTCTGATAACAAGGTCACTCATGTTACATTGCACCTAGAACACTCATGTGTCGAGCGGGACGTGTGCCCCAGCTGTTCCACACCGCACGGTGCAGGTCTCACACTGGCGCACAGGTGCCTGTCCGACGCATTATATGTATAGCACGCACACACTTCCAATATTTGGATGCACTTGCACTCTTACGTTTAGGAAAATGGCTGCTAAATAGTTAATATGCACCTACATACTTCTCTGCTTCATTTTTATCATGACGTTTACGTAAAAAAATATCTAGTGCCGAAAATATTTAATAAAGTCGACGTATTGAAACAGGAACCTAAAATAAGTAAAACTATGTTAAAATCTAAGCTGAAGAACTTGTTGCTCGATGATGATTAGACTGTATTTAAAATTCTAAAAACAGTACCAAAAATAATATATATAATAAATAAAATTAAAAAAAAATAAAAATAACAACAATCAGTATCTGATATCATCGAAGAACGAATCCACAGTGTGTGTCAATAAATATAACATAAAATATTACTGAAACGTTGCATGTCTAATTAAGGTTAATTATAAAATTATTATTAAATAAGGTTAAAAAAGTGTAAAACGAACGCGTCTCGCCATTCAACGTAAAAGTTTGGCGAGTATATAGTGTTAATTGTAAAATTGTTATGTCTGCTTATAAATAAAATAAAAATTAACCTAGGCTTTCACTGCTTTACCGGACAATAGAAGCGGGCCAAGATTCAAGCCGTCTAGCAAATAAAACTACTAAGTAGCCTCACCGGAGGGAACCCTTTTTGGGTTTCGATCCTCGACTCTTGGCCGTTACTTACTTTGACGGGCCTGTTGGCGTGGTTGGCAAATGCTTGCTTTTCAAGCCGCAGGTCGTGGGTTCGATTCCCACCCAGGACAGATATTTGGGTGCATGAATATGTCTGTTTGTACTGAGTCTGGGTGTAATTTATCTAGTACTAAGTATTTATTTGGGGTTTAAGATATTTATTTTCTCAAAAGAATTACAATTCACTTACACGTATTCAAGTAGATTTATGTCATTTGCATTTCTCAGGCGAATTATCTGAAATTGATATTTTTTGGTGAAGCTTAATTGTGTGTGTATGTCTTTGTTATTTTTCTGACTAATATGCAGTTATAATATTTATGTTTGTAGTAAGTTCACTATTTTTGTATCCTTATAGATTTTTTGTGTAGGTGTTAAGAAATCATAGTGGAATAATGTTTTTAATCATTTAAAGAAAAGTAGTTACAAAAGAAAAGTATATGTACTATATCAGTTATCTGGTTTCCATAGTATAAGCTCTGGTAAATTTGGGATCAGATGGCCGTGTGTGAATAATGATATGTTTAATACTAGGAGTCTTATAAAAAAAACATAATATCTGACGATTTTGTACAGTGGACCTGCCGTGTACTATGCACATTTGAGAATAGGCAGTCACCTATTATGTCATCATGATACTTTAAGCGAGTCCCGTTACATACACAATTGTTAAATCTATAATTTAGCACGTTCGTACATATTTGGGAGGATAAAACTACAATCCTTATTATAGATATCGGAAACGAGCTATACTAAATTATAAATGTCAGTTGTGGTACGACGTCCGTCGTAGTAAGTGGCAATTAGGGAAAAATTGGCGGTATTAAACTGTATTCGATGGAAATAGAGTAATAAATGGTATTTTTAAGTGAATATTTTGGAATATGGTTATTTCTACGTTTTTTAGTTCTGTAAGTATCTACCTTACTATCGTTCTACTTTTAATGGGTTAAATTATCTTATTTGAATAGTGATAACTATTCTAATTGTGACACGATTATTGTAACTGTAAAAATACCATTTCATCAACCCATGTTGTAAATATATAACTACATGCATATAAAATACCAATTTATTATTTTGTTTTAAACATTTATAGAAGAGATGTTGATAAGACAGCATTTAAAAATAATTATATACGTAAATATGTACACTAAAATGAAATATAAAATTGATTTATTAGCACTAACGTTAAAAGTTCTAATTTTGTGTGTGTGTTTAGATGAATACATTACATTATAACCTTTGATAGAGTTCTGAGGTCAGTATGTTTTTATTTTTAACACCGTTTTTATTTTATATTTATACTTATTTTTCTAGGTATACCTAAATATAAAAAATACAGAGACATCGTGCTTTGCTGCAATGAACTACAATAGTTATAAGTCCCCCGCGATACAGGAATTAACTTCTTTCCTTGAAAAAACGACCGTGACCGTATATCTAAACATATAATTTACAAAATCCCAGTTTTTATATATTTATTAAAATTAAAAAGCCTATACACGATGGTGTGCTGTTTTACATAACGAGATAACATTAGTGCGTGTGTGCGATGATAATTCTGGAAATCATTTCCAATTGACCCGTGTTACATGATCCAGATCACAAACATTTTACTAAATATTGAAAATTATCTGTAATGCAGATTAGAACTTGTAGTAAACGTAATCATAATCTATTACTATAAAATTAAGTATCTATTGTGAAACATTAATACATAAGAAAGCAGCTGGGAATTACAATTATTTCAGCTATAACCTTCCTCTTAGGCATACGATTAATAACATTTAACGCTAAAACCGCAGATATCGGCCAGTCAGAAACCACTGCAAACTTATGATTAGTTAGTTCAGCTACACTAATTGGATCTGAAATTATGTATAATACAGAATTTCAATAGTTTCCTACCTTGAATTTGGCAAGCTGGTGTAAACCAGCTGGATTATTACGACGACAGGGTTAAATTGTTCGATACGAAAAGAGGAAATGTTATAATATATGCTGCTCTAAATTGATAACGGAGCGGCGCGGCGGCGAAGCCGCGCTAAAGTGTAGGCACTAATCGCTGTAGGTATGGCCGAGTGAAGAAGGCTTGACATGAATAACAAAATTAAGCAATTGAGAAGTTGTATGGTAGTTTCGCACATTTGAAAATGTTAGATTTTTCACAGTAAAGATTTAGGCTAGAATTTATTAACAAATAGGTGTTTTATAGCAACACAATTTGCTGTATAGGTATCACCTTTATTTGTGTTATAAAACTAAACATATCAGAAGTCGTGTAAAACTATTGCACTACTTTTCTATTGTTTATATTTTAATTAATGTTGCCAGTCTATTTTGAAAGAAAAATTTTTGCTACGGAATGGTTCAACCATCTCTTCCGTAACATCGAAATTGCAGGGTTCAAAATTATATATATATATATATATATATATATATATATATATATATATATATATATATACTATATATATATATATATAATATATATATATATATATATATATATATATATAGTATATATACATATATATATATATATATATATATATATATATGTATATATACTGAGTTCCATTAAAGTAGTGAAATAAACTTTGTAGCTATGCTATATGCTAGGCGTCGGCATAATAACACCGAAATTATAAATTAAACTAAACTCTAACCTACATGCCGTCAAATATATATATATATATATATTTCGCCTCGACTTGGGCAAGATGCCCAGAATTCTAAGAGCACTTGACTTTTTTACGACATAGAAATAGATGTTTCGTATGAATTTGCGTAGAGGCTGACAATACTCACTTTTACCTTTGCACGCCAATCTCACCCTCAACAATAAATACGTTATTATTATTAGTATCAATGAGATTTACAAATATTGTGTAATTTGACATACTTATATTATTTCGGTGTTCATTAAAAGAAGTGTAATTTTGCCAGAATGTTAAGCTTAATTTACATATCACAAATTTTATCTTTATTTTTGTTTTTATTAATGGCTCGATTAACACTTTCCGTCCGCGACTAGTGGGTTGGAGACAAGTTGATATACCCAGCACTCGACTGCCGGGTTCATGGCAAGGCTGCGAGAGTAAAATAAATTTGTTTCCGGCGGTGTATGGTAGCAGATCAAATTCAGATTAATTTTGCTGTGCAATCAAAAATATTTGATATGAAATTTATTTAATTATAACATAAATTCAGTAGCATCAATTTATATTCATTAGAAATTGATGCTAATGAATTTATGTTATGTTTAAGATATGGTCTAACCGTATCTTAAAAATTGAATTAGATGTTATCAAAATTTAAAACTACTATCTACCGCAAACATAAGACTCATTTGTTGAATACTTACAGGCATCCAGGAAAATAACCAATAAATATGTTTAATACTACAAAAACATATAAAGCTAACTTTACCCACAAGACTTCACAGAGCTGGACCTCAATCACTGTACCATGCCACTTCCACAGGTGGCTCGCCAAATGTATATTCTTCATAATAACTATGTTACTGGTTTGTCTACATGCAAGACAAATTCTAATTAATAATAACACATCCCCAAAAGACAAAGAAGACAAGACAACAGAAATTAAATACATATTATTATGGACTAGCAACGCGTGGTATCCATTCAACTATTTAGGAGAAGGACAGTCGGTGTTTATATCCAACAATTGTCCCGCAACCAACTGCTACATTACCACCGACAGAAAATTCCTCGATGGAGACTTGACTAAATTCGACGCCATCATGATAAACGGGAGAAACATAAACTTAAAGGACTTACCAAAACATAGATCGCAGAAACAAAAATACATATACGTTAACAGCGAGTCAGCCGACAACAATCCTCTATGTGATGCCCGATACGATGATTACTTTAACTGGACTTTTACTTACAGAATAGATTCCGAATTGTCCATTAGATATATATCGATAAAGGATCAGAAGGGAAGAATTGTGGGACCCAATAAAAATATGGAATGGATTAAACATGAACCTAAAGTGGAAGATCTGTTGGGTGATACGATACAAAATAAGAGTAAAGCAGCAGTATGGTTTGTATCACACTGTGTTACTAGGAGCGGTAGGGAGAAGTTTGTCAAACGATTACAAGCGTCCTTAAAACAATACGGCTACTCAGTTGACGTCATTGGGGCTTGTGGAAATAAAACGAAGTGCCCAAAACAGAGCTCAGAGTGCGATAAAAACTTGGGAAAAGACTACTTCTTCTACATGTCATTGGAGAATTCTTTCGATGAAGATTATGTGACAGAGAAGTTACTGAAGGCATTGCAGCTGAATATAGTTCCTATAGTCTACGGAGGAGCTAATTATTCCAGGTATCACTCATATAATATCACTTCCACGCGACTTCATTCACAGAAATTATTCGGTCTAAAAGCTGTTTCTCTATTTTTGGAAACAATATATTTATCTGGATGAAATGTAATCCATGTCGTTTTCTTAATAATTGTGTGGAAAATTGGATAATGATCTGTTGATTACCTACTTAAGGCCCACAACAAACTCACATTCCGATTTTAGCGGGACGTAGTCGTGGGTGGCTGATAATTTAAATAAAAATTTTCGCTAATAAGATTAGTCATTATTCTTTAGTATTATTTATGAATTAAATACAAATACATTTTTTTATCTAATCATTCATGCACAGAGAGAAACAAGAACAAACATAGTACGAGAAGACAATGAACAATGGTTCTAGACATATAATGTGTTTTTGTAATATTTGCGAATATTAGGTAGGAAAGAAATGCTGTATCATACTTGTGTAGATAATTACACCCACACTCAGGACAAAAAGACATTTACATGCACACAAATATCTGTCCTGGATGGGTATCGAACCCACGACCTACTGCTTGAAAAGTAAGTATAACCACGCCAACCGGCCCGTCAATAAACGAATACAGCTTTTATTTAACTATCTGAAATCTTTCACAAACAAACTAGATTAAAACCCCACCCGCTCGAATCTGGAATTGAGCTGGTTCTAATAATTATTCGAATTCTAATTTAGCTATTTCGTTACAGGTTTCTTCCACCTGGTTCGTATATAAACGCCCGTGAGTATACCGCGCCTCAACTAGCTGCCTTGATGAACCACCTGACCCACTCTCCGCAAGAATACAGTAGTTATTTTTGGTGGAAGCCCTTTTACAATTACTACAGCCCACAGACAGCAGACTACGCCTGTTCCTTGTGTGCTGCCCTTAACAACCAACAGATGATGCATAACACTTCAAGTTATGCCCACTTTAGAAAGTGGTGGAACCCGAATTATAAAAAACGTTGTAAAAATATAAAAAAATCATAGAATGGTAATAATTATATTTTATATTTATTTTAAGTTCTTTTCTTTTCTTTAAAAAGACAACGCGACGCCTGTTTTTTGTATTTAAACTTATTGCACAAAACTGTACAAAAGCGTACTTAATGCCTTTGGCATTCTCTACCAGTCAACCATTGGATGATGCAGAGATAATATGGTAGGTGCACTATAGATAAAATACTTAATAAATAATATAAAATGCAATCGTATAAATACAATACTTACATAACTACATACTATAATGCATGCTTTCTGTTTGGTCCCATATAAATATTATTCGAAATCGGTCCACGTTATTCAGTTCAATGTTTTTAATACAGTGACGATATTTTTGGCTCTATACTATAAAGTCTAATATTGCCAGAAAGAAAATGCAGTAGAGTGACATTTTTTCGACGACGACGACGGCAACACTGTATAAAGTATGCTTTATTTAAAAACGCTACTTTAATTTAATCCAGCCGCTTAGCCATGGGTTATCAAAATTTAATTTAAAGATCCTATTTAATTTTGACATGACTTTGAACATAGTTTAAGTGAATGAAGATGGCAGATTTTATTTGCATCAGCTGACGTTTTGTTTCACGTTTGTTTAGTAATTGAAGTTTTGTGGAAGTTTTTGGCTCTTTTAAGATTTAAAATAAATACTAAATTCCAGTTGGATTCATAAACTTGAAAAATCCATCGTAGTAATCAAAAGATCTTTAAAATGCACTGTTAGGATTATAGATCTGTCGTTCGATTACTACCATAGAGAAAAAAACACAGATCATCTGATTTAGTCGAATAATTTTGGTTAAGCTCTATACCAGTCACCGAAATGTTGTGTAGAGTAAAATAAAATGACGTTACCTACCTAAGTTTAAGTAAACCTTAAAGTAGGGTTTATAAATAAAGAAATAGTTGAGCGGGGTTCAAGTGGTTAAGCGGCGTTTAGCTGAGCCATGGTTAAGCGGCGAATCACGGCATTATTTTAAATAAGAACGTTAGGTGTCGTTGACTATACAATGTCCTTCATAAGTTGCCTATGACCAAGGTCGTACTGATTGTGGAATTCATGATATCAATATAAAACGTAATTTTAAAATAACCTTCCTCGTAAGCTTGGGGATTTCTAAAATATTAACAATATAACGAACGTCATATGAAATTATATAAAGAAACATTATAAGTATAATATAACTATAACTGATGGAAAACTGTATATTGCATATATTTAGATATTTTGACCAATATTACTGAAGTCAAAACAATTTTTTAATTTAAATGCGACTATACGTTTTATTTTGCGTACATTTGTTACGTAATTTTTTTAATTGTGATTATGCTTTCTTTTTATTTGATAGGGAATATTTTCTAAATGAGTCGCTATTAATCCTGTTCAGATCACAAAAGGCTCAAGTACTTTGTGTAATTTTGAAACCGGAATTAATGTTAATGTCTGTATCTAGAACGCAAATCACGCCGAAATAGATATATAATCTACAAAAACTTATATTAGGGAATTCCTACGGACATATATCGATTTAACAGTTACCGAAAATTATAGTTAAAAGGTGGAAAACAGTTTTACGTAGGATATTTCAAATATGTAGAGTGTAACATATAATAATATATAGAGTTGGATACTTAATACAGAATTCAAATATGGGTTGGGGTAGAAACCTTAGGACCATGTGGCCCAAACGCACATTTACTATATCGCGAAATCGCTAAAAGATTGATCGACGCTTCCGATGACCTTGACCTTGTGCTTTCATTTACACACTTTTTATCATTTTCAACCCTTGCTAATATTTATATTCATTCAATCGCTCCAAATTGAACGGAATCACAACAGATCAGTGGAATAAGCCTACCGGGGAAACCACATTAAAAAAACGCATACCTCAAAGGTGGCGTGGAAACGTGTGCATATTATGACGATTGCAATTCTTTGAACTTTTTGAATCGTTATATGTAAAAAACGGTGGCTCTTAGGAAAAGAGTATTGAGACCTTTTTTTATAGATAATTATCTAATCTACAATTTTGTCTCAGCTAATTTCATGATAAAACTTACCGTTTTGCTAAAAATCGCGAAAAACCCGTTTTGTGACGTTTGACCCCGAGTATTTTTTTTTCCACGTGCTGGATCGAAGAGGACTTTTCACATTTCTTTTATAATAGTGTAATGAACGATCCTACCAATTTTCAGCCTAATGGGAATTATTGTAACCTTACCCCTATTTTTTAGTCTAATTTGACCGGACTAATATATTATTTCATTACAATGTAATTTTCTATTAATAATTATCCACCATACAAATAAGCGGAACTTTTTTTGTTTATTTACGTTACGAATATGGTCGACATCTGATAAAAGTTGCCTATTAAATAAATACAAATAAAATAATAGTTTCATAAAAAACGAAAAATAAGAAAGAATTAACAAGCTCCCTTTGATGTCGGTTAATAAATGTAGACATAAAAGTAGTATTTTTTTCTGATTTCATATTTAACCAACCACCAGAATGATAAGAATTAATAGAATGGGGAAAATAGTAATATAATACGGGTAGTAATTTTTATGTATATAAACGTTCCTGTTATACTAACAAAACCTTTAAATTTCCTGTTTGTTAAATTCGTTCTCTCATAGTCATTATTAAAATATTAAATAAGTAATTCAGTCAATTTCATATTAAGTTTTCCTCTTTAAGGAAACGTACGATAATATTTTATGTTATGAGCAATTCCTATTGTTCAGTTCCGAACTCCATAATTTATTTTATCAAGCTTAGAGCCCATATGTTGGTAAGTGGTCCGAGAAGACTGTGGACGCTTAAAACACCCGGGGCATTACTTGCATAATACCAGCCCTTTAGAAACCAAATGACACTTTTTTAATGTCCTTATACTCTAGTCTCCTGGTTTACGCGTAGCAGGATGTTTATTCCATAGCCTTAACGTAGGTTCAAGAGCGAATTATGCGATCAAACAGTTCCTCTGAACACAGCCGAATCACAGTACAATCGAAATCATACGCCCGAAAAGGCTTGTAAAATTATGATAGACAACAGTTTGCACTGTTTACCATTGAATGTTCTAAACTGTCCCTGTCCCTGTCCCGCGGGTGCGTTGCCGACCATTAAAAGTCAGCAAACAAGTGTTGCTGACTCTTCCCCCCACCCGCAATGAGCTCTGGCGACCTTATTCACACGCAGAAACGCAACATTAAGTTATTAATGTTATTATTAAGGAATGTCTTCTGTAGGTACTACTTCTGGAGGTACTTCCCCAGTCGGGCTGCTCTTTGAACGAATGAACGCTGTGTATTGTCTCACACTCGTAATTACTCCGGTTTTATACCATTAGCCAGTGCGATATGGGCATGTCCTTAAAAAGGCGGTAAGGCTCAGTGGATTGATGATAATATTAAAACTAAATATCACAATACCTGTAAAATTGTCTCTAGCTCGTTGGTACTCCAGTTCGGAAGGGTTGTGTTTCGCAAGCCACTCGGCTATGGGCTTGTCCTTGAATGAGCCAGTGAGACCCCACTCAGTTTGTATGGCGCGGAGGGTTTCGGCTTCTGATACTATTTCTATCATCCCTGAGAAGTGAATAAAGTAGTAAATATATTTATTACGTTTGACTTCCTCGTTGGTTCAGCGGTCGCGTATTCAACCGCAGATAATTGGGTTAAAGTCAGAATCGATTCAAAAGTTATATTGCGGAAAAAATACCCAGTAACAGTTCCGAATCTGGAACTTGGCAGAGTTACAAATCGTACATTAAGTGAAAGCACTGTCCCTTACTCGAGAAACAACTCGTATATACTCCGCGAGAACAGCACAGAATATTCACTCAATGTACGATTTGTATCCAATTATATTTGGTCTTTGTGGTGGAATCTACTGAGCTACAACAGAGAATAGACGTACGCAAGAAAACATCTGCAAACTCAACATTTCTACTATTTCACTCGGAGGGACACAGCCCAGACGAGTGACCGCTTTTGACGACCGTCTGTAGAACAATGTGTCGAATTCACATTGCTGCTAGGCGCGTCACCATTTCTTTCCATCAAGAGTTACTACGTAGGCCGTAAATAGGATTATCTTAGTGCAAGTGCACCCATTGACGTGGCGTCGTCTTGATATCAACGGACGTTATATCAAGTATATATAAGTCTAAGTATAATGAGCGGTTGAATATAGTTCAACATGAGTGGCAACCGTCCCATAATGTCAAATGCGTCTTTACAGTAAAAAGAGTGTGCGTAACATTAACATTGTATTGCTGTTAACAACTCAGTAAATTGAATGCTAAGATCACTGTTTAGCTTAATTTTAAGCAGTTTAATTGTTCGAGCCGCTTAGTATTACGTGACTTAACAAGTGTTATATTAAGAGTAAAACCGGGACCGACACCTTAACGTGGCCTCCGATACGTAGACTCTCAGAAATTAAGCCACATGCTAGGCGATTTACCTGAAGAACCACTGATGGTACCGGTAAGCGTATCTGGCAAATAGAGTCCAGTGGGAACCGGTTACCTAGTGTCAAGGATGTTCTAGACACCCTGGTGCCACTGGCATGGGTTTAAATGTAAATGTTGTAAATATATTCGTAACCATGTGTTGTCAAAACCTGATTGATATTCGTAATAAAGGAGGATAACAGGAAAACGTAAGGTTATCTAAGCCATGTTAGAAAATCGTAGTATAAATTAAATGTTTACCTCTTTTGTCGCTAGTGGGTAACGCTTGGAATGTAACCATCCGCAGATCTAAGCCAGCCTTCAGCCATAAGTTGTCCATCACTTTGATTACTTGCAGTACTAAGGAATCTTGCCGAAGGTCATCTCCAACCTAGCAAAAGATAATGTTAACTACACGAAACCGGAACACTATTCTTTGCCACGATATTTTTTATAGTTTCTATTATTTGCGATTTTTTATGTATTCTTCTGTTATAAGAAAACTACGGTACGTGCTTCACTACGTAATAGTAGGCATAGTAATCAAAAAATGATTATTAAGTTCATTCGTCAAACAAAAAAACATTTTAAATTGCTAAAAGATGTCGATTTTATACTTTTCCAAGACTTTTTTTAAATTTTCTCTACGTACAAACCTGCCCTGGACTTCCACGAATAATTCAAGACCAAAATTACCCCAATCGGTAAAAGCGTTGTTGAGTTATAACATTACAACGAAAAGTGGCATTGATTTTTATATATAGATATAGATAGATAAAGGGACCGTAACAAACCTCCCACACCCACCAAATAGTGCAACCTACTCATACAGTTTACCAAATAATAGTGACCCTAATACTAGTACTATACAAATTTTCAATTGTTTACATTTTAATTATGTTACTGATTTTGTTAGAAACGAAAATTGTATTTTACACATAATCAACATATCCACAGCTCTTAATAATTCAGTTTAAAGTTAAAAGTTTTTTATTGTAATAAGTATTTTACAGGTTTGTTTAGCGTAGCTATTAGTGCCTTAGTGTAATTACTCAACGATCGATCAACATTCGATCACAACAACATTCAGTTAATTATACATTTTAATGTCAATAAAATAATAAGCTGTACAGATGTCCCACAAATAATTGAATTAAATCTTTAGTTTAAGAAATTCGTCAATGGAATAAAGTATATCAGTCTTTGAATTTGTCACCGTAGTAACAGAGGAGATTAAGATTAAGTTCAATATGTGCTACATAATAAGACTTTCGTTGTCTAATTTATTTCAGATCAATATTTTGCGAAATAAAACGCATTCAAAATTAGTATGAACCGTAGAATTATGTTAAAAGTACTTACTTTGAACATAGCAGGAATTACAGCGTTATCAGTCCCGATGAAATTTATCTTTAGGGGTAGGGTGTTCGACGAGAAGTATGAACAAGACCTAGAAATGTACCATAACATTAGAGGTTACAAGAATTTTACACTTTACTCTATAAAAGTCCAAAGTATCACAATTGATGTCTTGTATTTTTGAAAGACAACGCCCGCACTATAGAATCTAGTCCCTGTGTCGCGGGGTACTTTACAAACTTATAATATACCGACACAAACTACATCCAGACCAGAACAACTATTTATGGGACACACAAATAGTAGTCCGGCGCGGGGCTCAAACCCGCGACACGAAAAGAAGTCGCGAGGCGACTGTCTTAGCCGCTGCACCACACGTGCAGTCAATTACCGAAAGAATAGAATATTTCACCGTACCGGTATAAATATCACTTGAAATTTAAGTTACGATTGCTTTATTAGCATCATTAATTGATTTTGATAATTTTATGTTAATATTACCTAAAAAAAGTAGTCAGTAGTTAATGAAATACTAGATTAAGGACATGATAACACGTGGCCGTTGTAACCAAGTGATACAAATACATGAAGAGTTGCCTTGGATAGAACAATATGGCTGGTGCGCTAATATAAAAAAGCATTAGTAGTGTTACGTTTATCACTTACAAATAGCGAATTTAAAGTTACATATGCTGATTTTTTTTTCTTGCACTATTTCGTGAATTTTAACTAAATAACTATATAAAAAATCAGCGTATATAACTCTTAAATTGATGATGAAAATGATAAAATCGATAGTATGACGGAACTCTTCTTAATGTTTTTTTTCCACTGGGGGTACGATAGGTGCATTTCCAATTTGTCAATGATTAAAAGCTTACTTGATATCAACGTCGTGTACGTATTTGTGTAACGCAAGCGGTAACGCAGCGGGTTCTTGGCGTAACAGCGTGGCGAGTTTAGCGCTGCCAGCGCTTAGCGCGCGTTGTCTGTTCGCTTCCTTCGCGTCTTTCACTGCTTGTGCCATTTCGGATAGAGTCTATGGGCAGAAAAACATTATATAGATAAGTTTAATTATTTGACCTAAACAAAATTACAGCTTAAAAAATAAATGTTGGCAAATTTGAGGTTTTAAGAGAATTCCTTGGCGCTGCTAGTGGTAGGAACGACGGATAGAAATAGTTACTTAATGAAAAGGCGGTCCTACGCGATCTATTTTCAACGAGCGTGTGTACGCACACAACGTGCAAGTATCAACGAACACGTGTACGCGACCAGCTGTATAACCTCAATACTAAACGCATAGAAATTCCGTTAAAATACACTTGCTTAGTCTCAATAATATTGTCACCATTACAATTTTGTTAGGAAAATTCGAGAAATTTTTATTAAAGATTGAGATTCGAGGAAAATGCAGCAAGTATATGTAATCCAAACGTAGAAAAGTAAGTTAATAAAATTGAATAATTTGGTATGTACAGTTTACATACGCTTAAGGGACATGGGATTCGGGTGGTTACTATTTACATACATTACAGAGGCAATGATAGTAAAAAAGAGGATCGAAAGAGAAAATAAGGGTCTTTGTTCCTCATCATATCAACCAAAAGACTGCTGGACGAAGGCCTCCCCCAAAGATCATCTTTTTGAGGAGTATGGTGAGGAGGTTGGCGATCGCAGTATGGTGTTCATAGTACTCAGAGAAACGCTGCTGCCCATTCTCTGGTATAAAGTCCCTCGGGCCGTCTACGTCCCCCAGGGCAGAGATGGGGTGGCGATATTCTTTATGGCCGTCAGCTACTCAGCCATTGTTTGGTCCCCATAGGGCCCTTTTTCAAAATCTTATAAGGAATCTTAATCCACGTGGACTACGTCACACTATTGAAAGAATTCATACCAATGGTACAACAATTAGATTTAACAAAATCAAACACAAAAAGGATACCGGTAGTAACGACTATTCAAAACTGACACCACCTTAAAACAAAAATACCTTTTCTTTATTTTCGTATCCTGAGTTCAAATATATTTTTTTTATATTTTTTTATTTCTTCATTTCTGAGGAAAAAAATAAAAACTAAAAGAGATGTGATGACGTATGACTTATACGGCGGACGAGGTAGTTTCCTTTGCCTAAGCATTCCAATGTGTTAAACGAAAACATTAATGTCAAACAAGACATGTCAAATTGTCAATTGTCACTCAGGGTTATATATTTCGAAACTTTTATGGTGACTTAATGAAACATAATGAGGATACTAACTCTGGAAACGAATTTAATATTGACGATTTTAATTTAATTTGAAATTGAAAACATTAAACAAACGTAAACAAGTTTAGGCGCCAACGAGTTTGACAAGACAACTAGACAAATACGCGTAATAAATGACATGACAGCAAAGATCGATAGCCATTCCGCCGTATATATGACGTCATATGGCGCTTACGTCTTTTTAGAATATATCGAATTTCAAAGTTGAAATTATTTCGCAAAACGGAAAAATATGGGTGCCCTAGTTTTGGATTTACTTTTAAATACCGCTATAATACCAGCCAGTTAGAATATGAAATGTTGTCAATTACCTTAACAAGTAACTGCTGTCTCAACAGAGTGTTCTGCAGATTCTCCCCGGCTACCGCGAGTAAGGCCCTCAGCAGTAGCCGGTAGCGCCACGTAGCCGCCATGCCCGCATCCGCTTCCTGGGCGTCGCTAGCACCTTCCTCTAGCGATATACCGAGGAACTCTTGATTTGGTGCCTGTAAGTATAACATCATTTATTGGAACTAGTACCTTAAAGCGTTTTACGATACACGAATACACTGATAGAATTCGGCACGTAAAGAAAAGTGTCTGTGTGCGTATGTGTGTGTACGTATTTGTGTGGGTGAGTGTGTGCGCAGGTGTTTGTGTGTGGATGTGTGCGTGTGTGTGGCTGGGTGCATATGTAATGATAATAATGTTGGTTGAAGGTAGACATTAGCAAACTTTTATGTACTTAGATTAAAAAAACGCCCTTTGTTAAAACTTTTTCAATGATTAAAATTTTTATTGTATTAAACCCTACTTTAAGTACACTTTATACTTATGATCGCTATTGGGTAGTATTTCCCTTTGTCCGGATAGAAAATTTTCTAGACATTCTAGTCTACGGCAATTACCCTTAATGGTTTTTGTTATAATATCAACACGACAAACTAACATTCGCTCCACCTAACGTTAACTGTTACGATAGAATATGACGTTACACTCACTCTTTGCTAACCGTTCACCGCTTACCCACGAGATATGCCGACCAAAACATTTATACTTATGTACCTGGAGCTCTTCCTCCCTTACTATCATTAATAATAATAATAATATCTAGGGACAATGTCACACAGATCATACTAGCCCCAAACTAAGCAAAGCTTGTACTATGGGTACCAGGCGACGATATACATACTTATATACATAGATAAATACTTATATACATAGAAAACATCCATGACTCAGAAACAAATATTCGTGCTCATCACACAAATATTTGCACTTGCCGGGATTCGAACCCAGGACCACCAGCCTCGTAGGCAGGAGCACTACCAACTAGGGTACGGTGACCATGACATTGACCCTGCCCTGATGATTGTGGTATTACGCAATCAAATATACTTAACTAGATCACATTTAAATTAAACATTCCATACATGGAATATACCTGGCCTGTGTTAATGGGACAACCAGAAGGGGACGACCTAATAGTAGTAGGGTAATAGGTAAGTAGAACCTTATGTGACCAAATCGGAGACGTTCTTAAGAAAGGCCAGGTCAGAAGTACCCTAAACCGGCAAGCAAGTATGAAGAATATAAAGACAGTAAACGAGGCAAAAGAGGTTTGCAAAGATCGTGTCAAATGGAAATCCATTGTCTCTGCCTACCCCTCTGAGAAATAGGCGTGAGTCTATGTATGTATGTATGTAAACATTCCAATTTTTGTTAGTGGAACTCACCTGAGGTACATTAGGTAACGAGTGGACTAGCAACCAGAACAATCGATGTGCAACAGCTGGTGACGCAAGCGCACGTGACAGCAACAATTCTGAAATAATAATGTTTATTTTAGTATTTTTAAAATAGAACTTTACTATGCATCTTATTTTTCGTATGGTGCTGTCTTATTGTTCTATCAAAAAGTTGTTATGCTGTTCAATATAAAAGGTTTACATTAAACCCCATCATAAAAAAAAATGTAATGGCTATAAAATATGTCTATAGTATTGTAGCGACCAAACGGATACAGCGAATTCAGTAACGAAATAAAATACACTTAATTATTTATATACAATTCAATATTCAATATTCAGTATTTTTATTACAAAAAAGTACATTAAACATTCAAACAATGAATATAACATACAATAGGCGGTCTGATCGCTTTATGCGATTTCTTGCTGATGCTCTCACTAGTACGTAAGTGATTGGCGAGGTTAAGCAACTAGGCTCGCGGTCAGTCCATAGATGGGTGACCGCCAAAACGGTTTAATTTCTGAGCGTCTCCGTGCTTCGGGGGGCACGTTAAGCTGACGGTCCCGGTTGAAGCTATAAGGCAACATTCGTTGAGCTATGTCAGAGGCCTACTGGGCGGCTTGAACAACTCTGGCACTAGGGTAACCACTGCCCATACAATAAGTAAGTAACCTTTGGATAGATAGGTATGAATTAACCAAATGTTAGTAACGGTGCAACAACGTGTCGAAAACAAAAAAATGTACACTAAAATCTAAAATATACGTTAACTTACATAATTATTATTACATATCATCATATCAGCTGAAAAAGGCCTCCCCCAAAGATCTCTACAATGGCCGGTCTGTTACAATTTGATACAAAAATTTTGGAGTTGCTCAAGATTTTCAGACGTGCTTGAGTGAGATCAAGATTAAGATTTCAGCATACTTGAGAATCGGTAAGAGAAGTGATTGTGCACGATAAGTTTAGAAGACGGTAATGGATAACAAGTTTAGAAGACGTCTTAGAGAACCAGCGGATGCAAAAAGTTAAGTTTCGAAGACGACTTAGGGAACCAGCAGATGCCAAAAGTTTACGACTCACTGTCTTCAATTGTGGAACTCAAAATAAAGTATTGTCTATTCTTAATGGAATCAGAACACCATCAATTTCATTTGGGGAATTCTGGATCAATCTACCCAGGGGCTCTACCGGCAAGGTCACCGAACATGAGCACATGTAACGTCATAAATGGTCCAGAATCAATTGTCTACGTTGAAGCCGATTTAACGATCAATTAAGTCATTTTTAACCTTTATTTTCTTTGAACGCCATTTAAAAAATCTATGTTCGGCGACTTAGCCGGTAGAGCCCCAGAAAACCTCGTTTGCATGTATGTTCAGTATGGAGTCCAAAACGGGTTCAGCGATTTTCGAGCTTAAGAGCAATCCTGTACAATTTGATAGCAATCCAATCAACACGGGAAATATATACCGATAATTTAATTCAGAAATAAAATACGTACTGGCAACAGGACTAGCTTCGTACGTCTCGTGCCGTAACGCCTGCGTCAGTTGTGGCATAACGCGGCACAGGTCATCGTCTGACATGTTGTCGTTGATTAGTTTGGTCGCTGTTACTCGGACCGCATTATCTGGGAAACTGAAATAAACACAAAAGCTTTAGTTAATATGGATCATTACGATGTTAAACTTACATACATACATACATAGACTCACGCCTGTCTCCCAGAGGGGTAGGCAGAGACAACGGACTTCCATTTGTCACGATCCTTGCATACCTCTTTCGCTTCGTTTACTGACATTATATTCTTCATATACATGCTCGCCGGTTTACTTCTGACCTGACCTTTCTTAAGTACGTCTCCGAATTGATCAGAGAATGTTCTACGAGGTCTTCCCCTTCCGGTTGTACCATTCACACAGGCCAGGTATACTTCTTTTGTCAATCTTCTTTCATTCATCCTTTCTAAATGGCCAAACCATCTCAGCATACCTTTTTCAATCTTTGTGACTACATCCTCTTTCACACCACAACACTCTCTTACATCAGTATTTTGAATTCTGTCTCTCAAAGTCACACCACACATACTTCTCAGAGCTCTCATTTCCACTGCATTTATTTTACTTTCATTCTTTTTTTGATGTTAAACTTGTCCATTTTTATTTGAGGTAAGATCGATTCGTAAAACATTAATGCATTAAATGTCGTAATATTATTCCTTTTCTCTTTAATTCTTTCTTTTAAAAAGACTAGGCCCGCACTAGGGAATCTGATCCCTGTGTCGCGGGGTACATTACAAACAGAATAGACGGACACAAAATACATACATCAGAACAGATACTTATGCCAGCACGAACTAATGGACGCTTCTGACAACACTCAACTCGTAGCTTAATTCTGGGCGGACTTAATTTAGATTGCCATCGACACGCCAAGTCCTATGAGAAGTTGAGCCATGCGACAGGTTGATTGTTACAACAGACTTACCAAGGCAATAGCAAATGCATAGAATTCAACGGCGACGGTTTCTCCCACAGGTCTACCAGCGCTATCAACTGTTCCCGGTGCTCGCCGTACCAGTTGGTCGCCGCCATGAGGACTAGAGGCAACGCGCCCGCTAGTTGTACTAAGTATTGACGTTTCTCCCACATTATCTGGTAACAATATATTCGGTAATTATTTATCTGCCTAGACTACTTAAGTTCATTTATTTACCGCTGCCGCCTTTGGTTTTATTTTTTCACGCATTCCTGCGTTTTTTTACATTTTTAATTTTCTATGTATTTCCATTTTTATTTTTATTTTTTTTATTTTGCATTACTTTAAGTTTACATTAAGTTGACCTATTGTTACACCTATCTACCCTGTTTTCCCTTTCCTTCGTCTATCCACTCCATAATTGGTTGTCTGGAAGAAATCGCAGTAGCGATAAGACTGCCCTTTGTACCTAATTAATGTATGTTAATTTTAATTTGAAGTTATGGTGTACAATAAAGAGTATTTACTTTACTTTACTTATTCGTGTTACTATTATATTCCAGTATTCATATTAATTTATTTGGTGTTTACAGTTAGCGATCATCGTAGCCGCACTCACCAGTCCGTAAGCGAGGCCAGGTTAAGTAACTAGGCTTGCGGTCAGTCCTTGCGGTGACCGACAAATGGTTTAATTTCCGAGCGTTTTCGTGCTTAGGAGTTTAGGACAACAACCGGAACCGACAGCCTAACGTACGGCTGTCGGTTCCGGTTGTTGTCGGCAGACAACAGTCATTAAACCATGACAGAGGCCTACTGGGCGGCTTGAACAACTCTGACACTAGGGTAACCACTGCCCATACGATAAAGACAGGAAGACCATAATTATTGCCATTTTGCTATGAAATTTCGATAACTTCAGCAAGTAAGTTTAATATAAACATAGGAAATTAAGTTAGTAAAATTGTAGAGGTAAGTATTTTCCAATTACAAACGTTCATGACACATGTGATTCTAGCGTTTGCTATAACAGAGAGTAAAACTGCGTCCCTGACGTTTCTTTACTATATCTTGTCTCACCTCCCGACACTCGCTAAGCATTCTCTGGTAAGCGCCCTGCTCGATGAGATGTAATAACTGCGACTGCGTGTGTCCGTCCAAACTGTCAAATTTGGGCAAATCATCCTGTGTTAATTGTTTGGGCTCCTCGCTTCTCGTCCATTTGACTCCACTATGATGATATAAAGGAATTTCTGAAATTAAATAATATAATTTGACAACTTTCTACTACATAAAATTTACAGTAAATGCCACACAATTGTCTTCAGAAATGAATTCACTTTTAATACGGACTATTTCGGGAGGTCATTTCGCAGTGAGCAAAATGATACACGAAATGATAGTAATTGTATTTATTTATATACATAACGCTCGAACCAGATAAATACGAGTATAGTTGTATCGGAGGGCATTTTACAAACATGAAATTCACAGACACAAAGTACACTCAAGACTCAGACAGAACCACTATTAATGGGTCACACAAATAGTTGTGCGCGGGATTGGGAAGTCGATGTAGAGGCGAAACTAGGTTTTACTTAACCTGATTTTTATGCTAGTAGGTTTTTACTGTTTCATGTGACCACTACTCCCAACGTCAATCAAAATACACAACAATGAATAATTGCTTTAGCACATACTATACTTTTGTGACAACCTAAGCTAAAGCTTTTTCACTGCTTCACTTAATGAGGGCTAAACTATCAGTATATAACTGGTATGCGTTGACATTATGTTTCATAAGAAGTATCCTGGGCCATTTACTATTATTACTGCGTTTCGCAATTAACTTTTTATAAAATTATTTTTACAGTTTGCTTAAGAGGCTTTCATTGCTTCACGCGACGCGTGGTAGATGCATCGAGCGGAAGCTCAATGCATCTACCAAATACAATTAATGAATTTTACTACGACTCTACTGACCTATATTAACGACAGGATGCGGAGCTGATGGACAGTGCATAGGGTGCGGGGCTGGGCCGGTTCGACGGTCACAGAACGTAGGCCATAGCGGTAGCACGTAATTACCCGATGCTAGCATGCTGAAAGATAATAATTAATTACAACACTAATAAAGAATTATGGTCGTAGTTCCGGACCTAAAGAAACTATTAGTGAAACATTTTAAATAAGTGATAGTAACTCAACACTTGTTGTCAGTCTTGATGTTTAAAACTCGGTGTGGATAATACCTGGTATCTGGTTGGTATAAGTTTAGTTCTGAACCTTTTTTTGCCCGTCATACACTTCAATTTGTATTATTAATGCGCGCAGATTACTTTATGATATCAGACTAAAACGCCGAATCAGGACTTATAATAAAAAAATGTCGAAAGAACTACTACAATTCTGGCATGTTCAATATCACATTTTCAGAAAACACAATCTTCATACTACCAAGAGGAAACGGCAATGCATAGGTTTTATAAGTATCTACTTCGGACCCCACATCATACAAACCGGAAAAGATACAGACCAGCTCAAAAAATTGGTAGTTCCTTTAATCTACAGGACTAAGCATTGATCCATGACAAAGTTAAAAAAATAAAATAAAATAAAAAGGTTTTTTTTATTCACGTAGACTTTAAAAAAGCGCTTGTAAATAGTCAGAACATTTTTGTAGTAATATATAAAAATTATTTATAATTATTTCTAGGTACATATAGATATTTAGGTACACGGATTGTAGGAAATCATTTACAATAAGATTTATTTTATAACAGCAACGATATTTGTTGCTTTGATGGTCCACTGTGGTGGAAGCTATAATATACGAAAACGGGCCCATAATAAAATAATTACTTGGGTTTTGGAACTAAGGGGTATTGCTGTACTTGTAGACTACCGAAAACTCTCAGAATGCGCCAAAGCGACGGTTGGCAAAATTCTTTAGATGTTTCTTATAGTGTCTAATGTATGTTTGGGAATCTTATCGTTATAATTGCAAGATAAAGGCTCAATTAGTTCTACATAATAAATATTATTCCAGGAACACAGTGTTTTATTATATGAACACGGGGGTGTTCAAATAATAAAAACACTTTGGGATATATATCGATGAGGCAATAATGGCTGGCTAGTTTAAGGAAACTCTTAGCAATAATGCTAAGAGTTTCCTTAAACTAGCCAGCCATTATCGGTCGTATGTACCGCTCTTTATAACTTTAAAAAAGCTGATATTCGATCTTAACATGCTGTCGTTATCCTTCACTAAGTCGACCGTAACGTCAATTCCGATTATATTTAGTAAACTTGCCCAACAACATCAAATTCTAAATCGCATCGTCCAATATGATTGGTAATAAATCCAGTAAATTTTGGACATAAAATCTGTCGAAATAAGTATAATATAATTCATATTTACCCATCAAAATCAAACATCTGCATTGCAGCCCAACCCAGCTCGACTAGTTCATATTGCACATCATTATTCTCTTCAGTCTCCTGGTTGTTTGGGGGATTGTTTTCGACAGGTTGGTTCTGGCTGTCCACTGTTCGTGGCGTACGACCAAACAGCGTGATTACCAGGCGAGATTCTCGGGGCAATGTATTGACGGGAAGATCTTCGAGGGATAGCCTGTAAGGAAATACAACGTGATTACTATGAGGAGCGAAAGTGCGTATGATCGAAACATTTGTTTATGAAAGTAAATGGCCCAAATGTAAGAACTTGGCGATTTTCATTGCTGATATAGAATATCTAGGTCTCGGGAGTACTTTACTTCTTATTCTTTATTGCAAACAGAAAAATACATGTAAGTTAAGTTTTACAAAAGAAAAGGCATGTTACATAGGCGAGCTTAATTCATTAATCATTTTTTTTCCAGCAAAGCATCAGGACGGTGATTTTTACGATTCCGTAGCCAGGCAAAAAACGGAACCCTTATAGATTCGTCATGTCTGTCTGTCCGTCCGTATGTCACAGCCACTTTTTTCCGAAATTATAAGAGCTGTACTGATGAAACTTGGTATGTAGATGTATTCTGTGAACCGCATTAAGATTTTCACACAAAAAAGAAAAAGAAAAATAATTTTGGGGGTTCCCCATACATAGAAATGAAAAACAAAAAAAATTTTTTCATCGTACTTGGTTTGAACGAGATTTAGTAAGTAGTTCTTTTTAATGCGTCATAAATCGTAAACCGCAATTTACATTTCATTTAATCAACTCTACGCACTCTGACGCACTCGCACTTGGCCGGTTTGTAATATAATGGGAACAAGCTTTGTACAAAAAACAAATTATAATTACATACCTTGTCGGGTAAAAATATTGATAAAATACACAAATATTTACTTACGATACCTTATAAAAATATATATCTATTAAAGAAACTACATAAACCTACGATCATACTTAAATATGGAAGACGCTATTGTTTAACTATGATTCCTGAAAATTCTGCCGCATAATGTAACATTTAAATATTATGTATCTGTTTTATAGAACTGTACTAAGAGAGTTGCGTTAGGTGGAACGTTTTAAGATACACGCAGTACACTAGTGTGTGAACTAGACATTACATGTCGCTACCCATAATAATAATATAATATAATAATAATAATAATATCTAAGGACAATGTCACACAGATGATCCTAGCCCCAAACTAAGCAAAGCTTGTACTATGGGACCAGGCGACGATATACATACTTATATAGATAGATAAATACTTATATACATAGGAAACATCCATGACTCAGAAACAAATATTCGTGCTCATCACCCAAATATTTGCACTTACCGGGATTCGAACCCAGGACCACTAGCTTCGTAGGCAGGAGCACTACCAACTAGGCTACGGTGATCGTCAAATATAATTTATTATAGTAGCCAACGAAAAGCACAGCACGAGATAATCTGAATTAATCCACAAGTTGCCAATCAACCAGGAACCACTAGTGTAGTTTGTTCTGGTTGACAGGCTAAATATAGAAAGCAATTAAGTTCGGATCACTCAGACATAACATGTCAATATATGTATCCAAAGCGGCATTGTTAGGATCATACCAAATTTGGCTAGGAAGAGGGGGAACACTGAGAGATACTCCCTTAAACCTACATCTGAGTCGCAAGTCTCAAGGTGATTTTCCACCAGAGTGTCGAGACGAGACGAGGCGAGAAGAGAATTGAAATCGCACTTATCCTTTTCCACTAAAAAAAAGCCATCGTGAGCTCGCGCGTGACTACTGCGCCCACCCGTAGGCTTCGTTAGATTAAGATATAGGTAGAGTGCTGTTTGAGTTCGTCTTGCAATACACACAATTTATTAATTTATACTCTATATCGGAAGCAATACGGTTCATTTTTACACAACCAAATATTTCAATTCGCGCCTTGCATATTCTCGTCAATCCACACTGTTTTCACCAAAGATACTCTGGGAGAGGATTGAAAATTTACCATACAAATTCTCTCCTCGCCTCGCCTAGCCAGTCTGGTGGAAAATCACCTTCAGACTCTGCCGAGTGTTTCCTCCTCTACCACGCGATGGATCCGGTTTCCGCACAGTGAATCCATGGAAAGCTAAGAAAGAAGAGGAGAAGAAGGTCTTCTATTGAGCATATTAGAAGTAAAGTTTAGTAAAACTTACCAAGTATCGAAAATAATCCTAGGATAGAGGCCGCCACACTCGATCTTCGATGATTGCGTAACGTGCATGGTTTTGAGCGGACGCGTGCCGTAATATACTTGTGCGTGGAACAAATAGTCATCGTGCGCCCAACAGAGGGGTAGGCAGTGCACTGCCTCGATGCAGAATAATGTTGTTTCTGATATAGTGTCGGCAGGGATGGCTTCTGAAAAATACATCCAACAATCATAAAAATTCTGATAGATTATTAGTAATAAAACCATCAACAAAGATTAAGTATAAATTGCTTGGTAATGTTTAATGTTAAACAATTTAAATGATAAAGTAAGTATTGTATTGGTGTATTGTGATATCTAACGCAACTCTGACCACCGTGTTGCATTTTATGAATATAAGATAATATACTACACTCTCTGGCAAAGAAATAATTTTTGGACAACAACACACTGCAACCAGACCATAAAAGTTAGTATACCTACGGAATAGAGCAACAAACAAGAGCTGTCAAACGAAACCGAAATAGGATGACATTTGTGTGTGTACAAGTATTTATGTGTGCGTATCAACGATGTATCTCATGTCGATTTTTGTATTAATATCGATAATATTAATCAGTAATGTGTGGTGATGGCATAGAATATCATCACTCCATCTCATCCCGTGAACTGTGGCCATCTTACTGCGATCGCCAAACCGTCTGCCAAGCGTGGCGATTATGGCATATCCCCCCATTCTTTGGGAAGGCTTTGGTCCAGCAGTGAATGTAATTTGGCTGACATGATGATGATGATGATACAGTCCCAGTGATAGTACTAAAATATGGGATGGGATTTAGCATGGCTGAAACCACGATTCGTGAAGTGAAGTAAGAATATTTAAGAAAAACTCCGAAGAAATTTTAAATATTTTATTTTTCGCATTAGAGCTGTCGGTAGTCGCTTAACTCTTCGCTGTTTGACAATTAAGTGAGCGAATATACTTTGAACGATTAAAATGAAGATCAAAGATTGTCAATCACTAGATAGGTAATGATATACACGGCTATAGTTAGAAACGCGCGTCCGTCTCAATAAATTCAAAATCTATATTCATTTATTCCGTAAAAAAAATACATTTATGTGGAATCGTCATTTTTACCCTACTGTGCAGTACAGAACGTAGCAGCTACTAAAAACACTGCCAGTAAAATCAGTAGGAAACCTTTTTTTTAATAAAATTTACTTAAGTTTAATTACATATTGTTTGTGTGTTGACTTAAACCAACTCGATCCCAAGCATTTTTGTCACTCAAATAATCAGAAATGTTGTAATAGGCCCTGCTATACAATTTGGCTTTAATAATTCTTTTGAACTTATTCCTAGACAATTCTCTAATATCATTGGGAGGATTGCTATAGAATCTTATACATTGTTGCCCAATAAAGGAGTTACTTATTTTGTGGAGATGGGTTCGGATTATGTTGCATAATCTTACGTTGCAATGGTGTATGTATGTATTCAACATAAGATTATTCTTATATCTATATTTATACTACAGTTAGGATGTTAATCTCTTTGAACTTTTCTCTTAGACACTTTCGGGTCAAGATTATAAATGGCTCTAACAGCTTTTTATTGCAATATAAATATGGTGTTAATGTCAGGAGAGCTACCCCAGAGAATTCCATAAGACTATATACTATGAAAATAACTGAAATAAACTATTCTAGCGCAATTCTAATGCAAGCGCTAGGCTTGCGTTCCGAGGAGGACTCGCAATCGAGTCCTAAATATGTCTTAATAGATATATTTAGGAGAATTTGGGATTACTTCCATTTCCAGGGGATTCACATCTAAACATCACATATGTACTTTAATATCAGTAATACATATTAGTTTACCACGTGATAGACAGTGGACACGAAATATCGATAACTTGATTCAGCCCTAGTGTAAACAGAAAAATATTTCTTTACACAAAATATTCGTAAATTCTGCATTATGTGTATTAGATCTTTGCTTCTTACATTAATAAATGTTTATAGAAGATAATGAACACACTTAGTGCCTAAAATTCGAAGTGCATCGGCAAAAAAATCCTAAATTAGGAGGTGTCGATTTGGAATAATTTACCTGTGAAATGAACAGTTTTCAGGGTTATTTCTCTGTGTTGTACAACAATCTGTCACTGAACAATTCACCATATTTCTGAAGAAATATTTTTCAAAAATATCCACGATTTTACGTAAAATCAGAAAAAACCTCAGGGGTCAAATTCGCAGCGTGCCGATAAGTGCCGAAGAACTGTCAGATGCCAAAAACAGTCCTGTTGCGTCGCATCACGCATCTCTTTTTATCATACAGTGTTGCAGCTAGTGATATTTCGCTCCCTCAGCCCTTTGATGCTCTATTCCGTAGGTATACTAACTTTATGAACCAGACAAATGATAAACTTACTTATATATTTCTAAATACATACATATTATAGACAAATTACAAACAGACACAGAACAAACAATCGTACTCATCAAACAAAGATTAGTTCTGGGTGAGGATCGAACCCACGATCTCTGGTTTGGCAGTCAGGGTCACTAACCACTACACCAACAGACTAATCCAGAGTGTTAGTTGTCCCAAGATATTTATTATGTACTACACTCACGTGGTCGCTCACTATGGGCCTTATCAGGCGGCTCAAGGTCACCCAAAGAGCAATGGAAAGGGCTATGCTTGGAGTTTCCCTGCGAGATCGAATCAGAATGTTGAGTTCCGCAGGCGAACCAAAGTAACCGACATAGCCGTAAGAATTGCCAAGCTGAAGTGGCAGTGGGCAGGGCACATAGCTCGTAGAGCCGACGGCCGCTGGGGCAGAAAGGTTCTCGAGTGGCGACCACGAACCGGAAGACGCAGCGTGGGCAGGCCCCCTACAAGATGGACCGATGATCTTGTGCGGGTCGCTGGAAATCGCTGGATGCGGATAGCGCAAGACCAAGAAGCAATTGTCGAGATCTTTGGGGACGGCCTTTGTTCAGCAGTGGACGTCTTTCGGCTGATATGATGATGATGACACTCACTTAGTAAGTAGTATGAATCGATGAGCTGAAAACCCAACAGTTAAGTTCTGCCATACAACGCTCGCATCATTTCTCTAAAACGAGCACAATCCTGGCTACCTCACGTAAATGTAGGAAGACAAAATAGAAAACAGCACTCAGAATACTCACTGGCAAGGTTATTGGGCGCCAAGTAGTAAGTATCAGTAAGCTGGAAGTCCAGCAGTTTGGTCCGGCCGTACAGGGCCAGCAGCGCGCGCACCGCGTCCCGCACCCGCGCGCAGTGCTGCGCCACCACCTCGCGCCGCGTGGCGCCGCGCACGGACACTGCGCAGTACGGGCCGTTGTCGGCTTCGATTTCTGGCGTCATAGCCGTGCCCGTATGCTGCGGAAATACAATTTAAAAAACGTTTATAAAAAGAAAGTTAAGTATCAAATCACTATCCGCATAGGATTCTTTGTTGCTTGTAAATTGATATAGTTAAATTTTGATGATGGTTAGTTGAATATATGCAGTTTTTTTATAGGGGCAGGGGAATCCCCCTGCAAAAGGTATCTAGTGGATATGTTGGTCTCGTATCGACTGTAATGCATCCACGCGCGTTTATGCAAATGCATGTTCTGTATGTTGGACTGTGCGTGTTTTCTATGCAAACGGAGATACTTACAAGCAACGTTAGAACACGCACTCACGCACTACGCTGCTTCATGCGGGGCAGTGGGCCAATCGCCTAACCTGCCGTTGGCATGCGCTGATACCCAATGCACTCACCGCTCCGTGATTGGAGAGGTTAAGCAACTATGCTGGCGGTCAAGTCTTAGCCATTAGGCAACAGTTAAGCCATGTCAGAGGCCTACTGGCCGGCTTGAACAACTATGACACTAGGGTAACCACTGCCCATATGATAAGTAAGTAGTAAGTAGGTAGCCCCGGTAACGCTGAAAGCTGCGGCGGTGCTCCATTTACGCCTACGTCCTACATGGCGTATACACGGTTTCTCAAGTTTCTTCCTCCATTTATCTCCTTGTGTGTACCGTTAAACAGTAATATTACTAAATAATATTTTACCTGTGCAGTACAAGCCTGTGCGAACGCGTTGAGTGCGTGAGTGACGTGCAACGTCTCGACGCCGCCAGCTAGCGCACAGATCGCTTTTACTGCTTGGAACACTGCTTTCGGCGAACAACTGCCTTCAGCGCCTGTCACACCTATTGCGCGTGATAACTCGCCTTCTAACGTTTCTGTAAAGACATAAAATAGATTTAGTTCAAGCAAGTCTTTTCGTGTTTTTCTCTCTTGGCTATAATCATAGCTCCGTTTTGCACGTCATTGTAGCTAATGAATCTTCCTTATAAAGTTTTAGTGCACGGGGATTAAGCCAATCTATTGGAAGTCTCCATGTCATACAATTGGAAAAATCAAAAGTATAGTAGAGAAGACACGTGTAGAATATCTTGAGTTATTAGCTATCACTATGTACATCCATTTGTCAAGCTCACGTAGTACACTCGATCAGTGTCCTTGTAACGTCTTATAGCGGCATCACCTGAATAGAGGAAATGACTCGCGCCACAAAACATTTCTTAGTTTTCACTCGGACGGACATAGCTCCAACAAGTGACCGCCTCAAATAGCGAGTCGATATCACTTCGCCAACCGGCGCGTCATCCCAGCACTATTTTATGACGTCAGATGGCACCATCAATACTATAGTATCGGCAAAGCAGACTATATATGTATTGCCATCTCGGGACATCTGACTACAATTTTTTAACAAGTACTTGGCATTAAAATGTGTCATATCTCATACTTTATCGTCACGTATAGCTTAACGACTTAAAATTAATTAGAATTTACTTACCAAGCAATATAGATAAGTTGTCAAAAGACAGCTGCGGCATGGCACCCTGACTTGGTAATAAATCTTCTAGCGTCAGATGGGAATCTCTTGCGTCATCTCGTTCTGTTCTTGCTAACACATTTTCTTTCCCTTCCATTAAACATAACGTTACGTCTTTCTCTAAGCGAACACACTCACGGATGTAGTCGTATTCGGATAGACAACTGCCTGGTGTTAAATATTCTTTGGCACCCCAGACCTGCCGAAAAGCTTTTGTTAAAAATTTTGCTATAAAAAAAGTCTTTATTCATCAATAACCAACCACAGACTAGTGCCCTTAACAGTTTGGGAACGATTGACGGAAATCAACAACTAGGAGTGCGGTCAACCCAGAAATGGATAACCACCATTTTGGTTTTATTCGTGACCATAGCTCGGAAGGAACAGAAGTACAGTCGCGACTGAAAGACTTCAGTCGCGACTGTACTTCCTGGCCAACAGTCGAGAAGCTATGTCAGACGCCTTTAGGATGATTCAAGATCCTACCTCAAAACTGTCTCCACGTGCAATCTGAACGGAATGATCTGAATTCTAACATAATAATATGGCAAGTACACAAAAATAGCTCTACCTACACGATCTCTGGTGTAAATACGTTACGAATTAAGAGACTAGGTATAGTTATGAATGTTACCTTACCATACTTTAAACATAATTATTTTCTTTTTTGCCAGTGCAATAAAATCAATTGATAGGAAGAAAGTTTACTGAAGTTAATAGTTAAGATCGTAAATTTTATTGAGAAACTATGAGACAACACTGATTACCTATTGCTTGCCACGCACATAATCCAATTTACGATCTACTTACTAGCAGTCCTGGTTATTAATTCCCAGGTGAAAAAACCTTTTTTTTCTCTCGCACTAGGCTAATACAATCAATAAAAAAGTGTATTCACAATTAATATTGACATATGTTATAACGCTTTTTACACGTATTTCAGATTAATTCATAGATCGCGGGAGACTCTACACACATGCAATTAACAAACACAAAGCACACCCTCAGAACAACCATTTATGGGTCACACACATATAGAACCCGAAACAAGAGAACACCGATGTGGTAGCGAGGCGAATACCGTAACCACTGCACCACATGTGCAGTCATATATTATTGAACAGCCCAAAAGTAATCTTACCCGCAACATATATTCAGACATATCTTCTCTAATGTCCTCATCAAGAGAACACACTACAGTTAATATCACATGTTCCACAGTCGATTCCACTGAAAACAAAATACAAAACTGTCAATAAAACGAACTTCCAATATCATAAGAATTAATTCCTCTTGATACAGACAGACTGTGAAAATCATAAATTTTCAAACTATTACTGTTCATTATTTAAAATCACTGAATGAGATACTACTATACTTAAATTAGAGACAGGAACCATCCTAGTTCAGGTGTCAAACCACCATAGTATCTATGGTTGTGAAACAATTTATGTAAGGTACACATAAATTGTTTCACAACCATAGATACTATGGTGGTTTGACACCTGAACTATGATGATAACCTTCAATCTTTATTGTATTGTGGCGAAAAATAAACGATTTATTTATTTATAAAAAAAACTAACAGTACTAAATAATAAAATCACTCAGTGTTCAGCATGTCTACCACAAATTCATGTAGTTAACTTTCTCGATTATACTTGTAGTTTTTTTCAGAACATTAACAACCAACACCATCTCTAGCGGAAACTTCAATGAACTAAAAATGGAAGAGTTTCGCAAACGTCAGAGTTTACGGTAATCGCTTACCTTCAGGACGACCGTATGCTTGTTTGCCAATTTGTTAACATTAAAATCCTTACGTTATACAGAATAGAATAGATTTTCGCTTACCATCAGAGGTAAAGGTGATGGGCTCATCGGAATGCATGTGGTGGACTAGAATCTTGATACTGGTGTTGGGCGGATACTTGCCGCCGGAGCGGGCAGCAATTACATACCCGGGATTCGTAACTTCATCTGAATGAACGAATCTTTCTGCAAAAGTACAACAAAATACAATGTTTCTGCGTCAATTTTAAAAGGTACGAAAAGAACTTCGACAATACATTTAAATTAAGTCCTTTGTGAAACAAGAACTATATAACTATATTTGCCTAATATAAAAAGAATTAACACACAGAAAATTAATGTGCGCGCCGACTCTCGCTTATTATAAAACGCCTACGGCGGTTGAAGCAGAAATATAGCTGTAGGTTCACCTCGAAAGTGCCAAACGCGCCTGATTCCTTCATACCATTTTATCGAAAAATACATATTTGGACTATGAATTCAACTAAGCTAT
The DNA here is from genome assembly GCA_951640165.1 of Pseudoips prasinana. Lineage (NCBI taxonomy): Eukaryota > Metazoa > Arthropoda > Insecta > Lepidoptera > Nolidae > Pseudoips > Pseudoips prasinana. The sequence goes on from OX621239.1 coordinate 18,524,298, forward strand.
CCCAACACTTCATCGGTATTTTAGACCGATGAAGTCTTTGGATAGACGGCGACAAAACATATCAATTACTGTGGAGTAATATACAGGGCCACCCCATACCATCATGTGGGTGTGGTAAAAGCTACTAAGGGATATAGCAGGTAGTCGTGCAGCAACGCTACTTGTATAGGTAACTGCGGTCACCAACTCGCATGCCGAGCACTAAGGCAAACTCCTCCAAATAGCAACATTATAGAAACTTTTGTGGGAAGCTTATGTACAGCAGTGGACGATATCACGCTGATGAGACTAATATTTCGTGTTCTTTATTTTAAACGGAAGTTGTATTGGGCTGCAATGAGCTCAATACAATTACCGTTTCAAATGTATAACTAAATCATATGAAGAAGCCGAGTATGACAGAGCTTTATCATAAATAAAAGCTATATATTGTTTTATGACATACTATAAATTATAAAATCTATAGATGAGCTACCGCAACAGTGGTTTCATTTCTAAGCGTTACACGGCGCGGCGGCACGTTAAGTTGACATCAGAGAACAGTTGTTAAGCCATGTGAGAGCCGTACTAAGCAGCTTGATACAATTACACTGATACGTGAGAAACCATTGCCCTTATGATACAGTAAAGTAATATACTTACTTCTTACATCAAGGACCATTTTGAGAAAGGCTTTGTGCTCGCTATCATAATTTCTTGTTCTCGTTTTCACTATACAATCGTAGAGCTTATTCTGCAACAAACAGTGGTATATATAGCTAGCTAGATGATTGCATTCCATATGTGATGCTGGAGAAAGCTAGCTGATGAAGGAGATAAAAACTTCGTTTTTAAAAATATATTTTTTTGCCTGTTTGTAGTACAGTTGACGCCACGTCACCTGCCCTACTACCAACGTATTATGGGCGCTGTGAAGATCAATATTTAACCACCAAGGTGGCGATGAATATACAAGAGGTTTAAAAAGGTCAGGTAATATTTGGGTACACAATATTTTAGTAAGTTATAGTTAGTTGGTACAAAGTTAATTGCCATTTTATTATTTTCGCTTAGGTGACCGCTCAGGGTACAACTGTTTTGGATGCCAGAATAAACAAGCCACTGCCATCCAGTAGCTCTCTACTCGAGTCTACAGAAAACGAAACGTATGCACGATTTCAAGGTTACGATGGAAAGTAAAGATTGTGATTAGCAATACTTATCACATCATCACGACAATTCTACTAATATTATAAATGCGAAAGTTTGTGAGTATGGATGTTTATTACTCTTTCACACAAAAAGTACTATACGGCATATCCTCCCAAAATGATACTTGGGGGAGGCTTGTACAGTAGTTGAATTCTTTCAGCTGTAATGATGAAGATTTTTGAACATATAATACTTACAGTAGTAGATCTTAAGGCAACTGCTGGCACGCTGGGTATGCTCTTGGGAGGGGGCGAGGGCATAGTCTGTTTCTTGTTAATGGTGGCGTACACAGGAGCGTCCCGCATCTCCGTCTCTCCGTATAAGAACTCCAGCGGATCGTATTCTTCGTACACACTGCTGGCACATTCACTTGAGGCGTCTGCATGTTCTGTTGGTGCAGAATGTTAATGTCGCTCTCGGTTAGTAAGAGACTAGCGGACGGTTAGCAAGCTATATGACGGCATAATATCTATTCTCGTTATGGGTATGTTGTTGACAAGTATTTTTAATATTGTTTTTTTCCCACACTCGATTCAAACATAAGCGTCAATGTATTAATTGTGAGGGATTTCATTTGATAGTCTTGTCTCTCGATCAGATGAGGCTATCGGACGGTTAGCAAGCTATATGACGACATAATATCTATTCTCGTTATAGGTATGTTTTTGACAAGTATTTTTAACATTGATTTTTTCCCACACTCGATTCAAACATGTATTAAATCCATTCAATGTATTAAATACATTGTCAAGGATTTCATTTGATATCCTTCTGTCTCGATCAGATGGTTTAGTCACTCAAATCGTCTTTAATTCGGTGGATTTAAATATCTTTGGTGTTAAGACTTCAATATTTTTTCACTGTTTTTTTTTTAATTATTATTTTCACATAAATAAGACGATTTATATTTGTTGACATTAAAACGTAGAAACAAAATGAATAGTATTATAACCTGATTATTAAATTCAAGCACAAAAAGATGGGATTATATAAAATTAATAAAACCAGGTTATCTGTAAGTATATGATATCATGCGTATTTTAATTGGGTAACAATTGCTTCCAAATGCACAAATTTCAGTTGGCTATTCGTCTGCAAAATACTTTATAAGCCTGCGAATGTCATATTTTACGGAGTTCTTTAAGTTTTTTAAGCTGATTTTATATACTATTAACACAGTTAAAAACATATCGAAATCGTTATACTAAAATCTACATTAACACAGTTGAAATCTATAAATGCACAAACAAAATTTAGTAAGCATTTATTATTTAACAATAATATCTGTAGGCTTATTCTAACCGCAATTAATTCTAAGGCATTCTGGGAGACCCTGAGAGATGTGTTGCGGTTAAGTCAGTATAATGAAAGAGTAATAATGTTAGGTGATTTTAATGGATGGGTTGGGGTAAAACGTGATGGTTTTGAAAGAGTACTAGGTCAATTCGGTGACGAGAGTGAGAATGAGAATGGGTACAGTCTGCTTGAGATATGTTTGGAATGGGGTCTTTGTGTTACAAATACTATGTTTGAACATAAAAGAATCCATACGTTTACACGAGAGAGGAAAAATGTGAGAAAGAGTATGATTGACTTCGTGATTGTAGATGAAAGACTGAGAAAGAATGTTCTAGACACAAGAGTCTATCGTGGGACCGCAATCCATACAGACCACTTTCTGGTAATGAGCCGAATAAGTGGTCTATTCAAAGGATGGCGCCACCGAATCCCTGAGACTAAAAGTGTACTAGAGAGAATAAAAGTAGAGGAACTGCAAGAGGAAGAAGTGGCAGATGAGTACAAAAGTAAGTTGGTTGAGAAGTTTGAGGGATCTGAAGACATAAGAGAAGTAGAAGAGCTATGGAAGGTAGTCAAAGAAGGTGTGGTGAGTGTAGCTGGTGAAGTATGTGGTGTAATAAAGAGACGAAGAGGAAGAAAGATGAAGAATATTTGGTGGGATAAAAGTGTACAAAAAGTTGTATGTGAAAAGAAGAAAGCGTGGTTAGACTGGCTAGCCACCAGAGCAAACGAACGAATGCATAAGGCGACGAATGAGGATATAGAAAGGGCCTGGAATGATTATAGGAAAATGAAAGGAATTGTAAAGGATGTGGTGAATGAAAAGAAAAATGAACAAAAGGATAATTTTGATAGAAGGTTGTCTAAGGATTTTCAGACGAACATTAAGTTTTTCTGGAAATCCGTTAGATCAGTAAGAGGCATAACTCAAACCTCAGAACTGAATTCCATACGAGACCAAGATGGAAATATAGTGAAAGGGGAAGAATGCGTGTTAAAACGTTGGAAGGAGTATTTTGAAAGTTTGTATGAAAGAGGTGTAACAGAGAGTGAACGTAGTTCACTAAGTATAGACAAGGACAAATGTAAAGATGACATTGGTATGGATGAGATTGTGAAAGCTATTAAGGGTATGAAATCAGGTAAGTCACCAGGGTATGACAGGATAACTTCCGAGATGCTGAAGGCTGGACATGGCGTCATAGCGAGTCAGCTGTGCAGCCTATTCAATTTATGCCATACCACCGGCCAAGTGCCAAGTGATTGGTGCAAGGCTGTCATCGTACCTCTTTACAAAGGGAAAGGCTCACGGCAAGACTGTAAAAACTATAGGGGCATTAGTTTACTCAGCGTCGTTGGTAAGTTGTATGCAAAAGTATTGGTTGAAAGAGTTGTGAAAGAAACCGATGCGAAAATATGGGATGCACAGGCAGGTTTTCGGAAAGGAATGGGATGCATGGATCAGGTCTTTTCTCTGCGAAGCATAGTAGAGAAGTTTTTGGGCAAAAACCAAAAGGTTTACTGTGCCTTCGTAGACTTAGAAAAGGCCTACGATAGAGTGTTGAGGAGTGAACTATGGTCGGTACTGTCCATGTATGGGTTGAACGACAACCTTGTTCAAGCACTGAAATCTCTTTATAGGGATTCCAGAGCTTGCGTGAGGATTAACGGGTCATACACCGAGTGGTTTAGCATCCAAAAGGGTGTTAGACAGGGATGTGTAGCGTCACCGTGGTTGTTTAACCTATTCATGGATAGCTGTTTAAAAGATTTGAAAGAAAGTGAATGCGGTGTAAGGATGAATGAGTTACTCATCAAATGTCTGCTTTACGCTGATGATCAAGTTTTACTTGCATCATCGGCGGACGAGTTGCAGGTGATGGTAACAAGTATGCATAAATCTTTTGAAAGGAAAGGGATGAAAATGAATGTAGGTAAGACGAAAGTAATGGTATTTGAGAGGGATGAATACACGACAACGTGTGATATTGTGATTGGAGGAGAGAAAGTCGAACAGGTGAATGAGTTTGTATATTTGGGAACTTTGTTTACGAGAGATGGGAAATATGAAAAAGATATTGTTAGAAGAGTAAATGCGGGGAACAGAGTGAATGGGGCACTACACGCCTTTATGAGTAGCCGGCAAGTATCAAAGAAGGCTCGACTAGCCGTGCACGATGGAGTGTTAGTGCCAACTTTAATGTATGGAAGTGAAAGTTGGGTATGGCAGAAAAAGAATGAAAGTAAAATAAATGCAGTGGAAATGAGAGCTCTGAGAAGTATGTGTGGTGTGACTTTGAGAGACAGAATTCGAAATACTGATGTAAGAGAGCGTTGTGGTGTGAAAGAGGATGTAGTCACAAAGATTGAAAAAGGCATGCTGAGATGGTTTGGCCATTTAGAAAGGATGAATGAAAGAAGATTGACAAAAGAAGTATACCTGGCCTGTGTGAATGGGACAACCGGAAGGGTAAGACCACGTCGAACATTCTCTGACCAAATTGGAGATGTTCTCAAGAAAGGGCAGGTCAGAAGTACCCTAAACCGGCGAGCATGTATGAAGAATATAATGACAGTAATCGAGGCAAAAGAAGTATGCAAAGATCGTGACAAATGGAAATCCGTTGTCTCTGCCTACCCCTCTGGGAAACAGGCGTGAGTCTATGTATGTATGTTATTCTAACCTGACAGTTATGCTATTAAAAAACGATATAATATACAAATTTGAGTCTACTTTCAATCGCTGAATGGTGGTCAAAGTTTAAAACTCACATACCTATGGTACACAGTATAGCATAATTAAAAAATAACATTTCAAGTAACCCATATTAGTCAACCCGCAATATTTTTACTAGGTATCGGCAAATTCTTTACGTGATACTCCCAGCATAGATTTCGGGGAATAGGTAATGATAATGAGGAAGTGGAGTAAAGATTTTCGTAGCTTTTATTTCTAGATAGATACTCTTTTTATACGTCTCTCTAACCAGGAGTGTCACATATAAACTTGCCGAAGTATATTGTACCAATGTGGTATACCCAATTACGTCTCTATCTTGCCATTTCGTCGCTTACAGTAGATCCCACATACATGAATGCGACCTGCATTTGATTCATTTTTATATTTATGACCGAAGCCAGAAGTTGCTCGAGCGCTGGATGGTGGATGTGTAGATGTATCTTTATAAATAAGCGGATTAGTCATGAATGTAGTATAAACCAGTGGCTCAGAACACTATCATTTTCGAGTTTCCTTTTATAAAACATGTCAGCTCAGATACCAGTAGTTTGAGTAAGTAGGAATGCGGGTAAAGTAGCGGCTTATATCAAGCATTTTGCTTACTACGTCTCATGACAGGTCGTATGTGCCTTATCTTTGCCATACTAGATATTAAGGTAAATGGGTTGATACAATAAACTTAAAATCAAAACTCTGTTCCAACTTGAGCACATACAATTGAAATAACGCAAAATTATTATTTTTTACTTAAATATATTTAAAAATTGTTAGCCTTTACGCGCGACACTCTTGTAATAATTCTGAACGATAAACATGTAGGATTTACTCACAAGTTAATACACAAATGGATTCACCAATAATGTATGTTGCCCCTTAATACTGGCATAAACTTGAGGTTTCAGTGATAACGTGCAAAATGCACGTTATCACTGAAACCTCAAGTTTCTTGCTGCAAGCTTTGGCCATAACAAATATACATTTATACACCATGATAAGTACCTACAATGGTTATATCCTCACCATAGCAATCATAAACGACGATATAAAAGAACCATATTCAGATGTAATTCCTACAATGAAATTTATAAAAAACAAATAGACCAAAATTTTATAAGTGCTTTATTATCACAGGTGCAGTTTCCCCAATAATCGGTGTTTATTTAGCACATTCCATCAACACACATACAAAAAAATGAAATGTCGAAGATAATAAAACTAAATTTCCCAATATAAAAAACATGCATAAGAAATAATAACCACGTAATGGTAGTCATTATGTCTCTAACACAACTAAACTAATTCAAACATCACTACAACCATGCCATGACATTTTAACTGTCAAACTAGTTAATTTTCTGATGTTGTGATACTTCTTTTCCTTCGGCATAATACAAATAAAAAAATAATAATAACATAGACAAAACTGTTCCTGTCATACGAACCTTATTGGAATTAAATGCAATGATACTAAAATTAGTTCAATTAGTATTTGCATTGCCCTCGTTTCTATGCAAAACAACTAAGCTGATATTATGAAGATTGAAGAGGGCATAGTAGCAGTTTTAGTAGATTCACAGTTCTGTATATGCCCTATTCTTTTCATACGTGCTATATTAGAGAGAGATGTGATGAGGTTTAAATTAATTTAGTGGTGTAAAAGACAGAATCGCCGTTAATGCCACAAGATAATTAAAAATGAATAGACTTATAAATGAGAATATTGGTTTTTGTATAAACATTGAGACTTTAGTAACTCCTAAATACTCTATGGTTGTATCGTCACAGCCAATTTAGCAGAATAATTGAAGAATTTAATTAATATATTTGATTAAATTTGAATAAACTAACGTTTACGAGTTTATCGTAACTCTGTAACGTACTAATTATTCATTCTGAGCTCTTTACATTGTTCTAGCAGTAACTCATCCAACGACAGATAAGGATAGAAACCCTAGGTTAATATTCCGTGTCAGCAATAAAGTAATATATGTGTATATATATATATATATATATATATATATATATATATATATATATATATATATATATATATATATAATAAAGTATTATAATATATGTAAAGTGTATTTCTGGTAAGAAAAACACTTAGTAGCATCATGGAGACTGGAAGTTGGCGGTATTAATGTTATTTGTTTCGATGTATTAACCCCATCGACAAGATAAAAATTCGTTTTACTATCGCACGTATTTCCATTTCACATCTTGCATTTTCAGAATAATTGCCGACATCGGCATAACTTGCCGTTTGGAAAAAAGAACGGAAGAGGATTAATTAATGTCTACAAACAGCTCATCTAATTTAATAATGCCCAATATTTTCCGCTTTAGACTTAATATAGATTTTTAAATACAATACCCTCTGAATTACGAAAACAGTAAGAACAAAGGCCAAACATTAAGACCACACCAAAATATCGTGTTTCAACTAGTGAGGGGTTTTGTTATTAATTCAGAATTGTACTAATATTAAAGAGTATACCCAAACATACATGTTTGAGATGTGTAATAAGTGATCTGACATATTTTTCCAAGTGACGTGATAGATAAGAACCGAACTAATCCCAAACATTTGTATTTTACCTACATATTGTCACGGTCTGTTTACAAGAAGTTATCTGAAACTCTATTTCATTAGTATTAATTCTTGTATGCATGAATATCATTTAGTGTTAACTTAGTCGGGTAAAACCTTCAAATCTCTCAATCATTCTCTGCATAAGAATGACCGCTGCATAAGAATTAAATTTTTGTCAATTAATTTGAATAGTTGATTCTATATGAATAGTGATACTCAGGGCCTGATTTACTCACAAGCTAATTAGGCTTCAATCTAGGACTCAAGAACCGTGTGGGGGCGCTGAGAATTTATGTTGAGTTTTAAAATATATTTAAAAAAATAATACCCTTATTCCCAATTTCACTCTTTGCCAGATGTGATCTTTGTAGAAACCTATTTTCTAATTATTAATCAAAGCACTGGCATGTTATAAAATCTTATATTCAAATTATTATATTTTATACACTCCTGTCACTATCTGTCTTGTCATGGTAATATTAATAAATTTAACATCTTCTCCTGAATTTCCTAAGCTTTTATTTATCAGCTTCCAATACTGCTACCCTGTCTGGACGTCGAGTTCCCAGAGGTTATGGGCCCAGTTAACACAAAATTTGTTGATATATAAAGGAAAAGGAATCAAGTCAGTATGGATAGAGTCCAGTCGTCATCAACTACGCAGCCACGAGAGAGAGACTATACTAGTCCTTCAACGGTGGTCACCAATTCAATGGTGAGCTTCTCAAAACTAATAGGCAGCTGCAACTATGCGACTTGGAGCTTTGCCATGAAGATGTACCTAATCGACAACGAACTTTGGGATTGCGTCACAAAGCCTGCGGAGGAGGTACATAACTTTCAAAGCAAAGATGCCAAAGCAAGATCCAAGATTTGCTTGAGTCTAAGCGAGCATCTATATCCCATAGTCATGACAGCGGAAACATCTAATGAAACCTGGAAGCGACTTCGTGAAGCCTACGCCGACAGCGGACTCACTCGACGCTTGAAACTAATGAAAAAATTACTAAGTATCAAGCTTGAAATGTACCCGAACATAGAAGCCTACGTCAATGACATACGTCATGTACAACATGAACTGCTTGCCATCGAAGCTGGTCTGGAGGATGAACTTGTTGGTGTGATTATGCTGGCGGGACTCAACGACAGCTTCAGCCCTATGGTGATGGCAGTAGAACATTCCGGTACCAAAATTTCAATAGACTCAGTTGCATCAATCCTGCTGAAAGAAGTAAACCGAGATGCACCGACTACGCCTACTGCCTTATCGTCTAATGTAAATAGTGTGCTACCGAGTAAGTCTAATATAGTTTCGTGTACATATTGTAAGAAGGTGGGACATGTAGTGTCTCAATGTAGGAAACGTTTAAACCGTAACAAAAAGTATCATGCATCATCCTCATCATCATCTCACAAATGTAATAATACATCTGAGGTTACACTTTTATCGGGTTTCAATACTTATCCTACAGATTCTTCTAACCCCTCACTTCCTACCACTACGGAATGGTACGTTGACTCTGGCGCTACAATTCATATGACTAACAGGCGGGATTGGTTCATGAATCTCAAGCAGGAATCTACACCAAAACCCATTACTGTGGCTAATGGTCAACAAGTTAAAAGTGAAGGCAAAGGTACAATTTCTTTAAATGTTTCCGATCACGTTAAACAAATTTCAAATGTACAATATGTTCCTGACCTAGCTATTAATTTACTTTCAGTCAGCAACTTAGTACAAAAAGGGCTCATTGTGGTTTTTTCACCGAAAGGTGCCTCAATTTTATTAAATAAAGGATGCAAAGTGACAGGCGAAATCGTTGCGACAGCGTCAAACCATAAAGGCTTGTATAAACTAGATACTTTACAAAATAGTGCCTATTGCACACGCGTAAAAGAATCTGCCTTACTTTGGCACAGACGTCTTGGCCACATACATCCTAGAGCCCTAGATATTTTAAAAAAGTGTACACTAGGCATAGACTATACAAGTTTATCATTCAATGATTTGAATAAAACCTGCGTGCCGTGTCTGCAAGGCAAAATGTCAAGGAGCCCGTTTAAAAATTCGCTTAGTAGGTCCAATACCAAATTGGAATTAATACATTCAGACCTCTGCGGACCAATGAGTACGCATTCATGGGGTGGAGCCCTATACCTACTTACATTTACAGATGATTTCACGCGTAAAACCTTCGGCTACGTGCTAAGGTCGAAGAGCGAAGTTTTCGGTAAATTCATCGAATTTAAAAGCCTTGTAGAGAATCAAACTTGTCTCAAAATTAAAACTTTACGTACCGACAATGGAAAAGAGTACGTAAATCGTCAAATGACTCAATTTCTAAAGGAAAATGGTATTATTCACCAAACCACAGTGCCATATACACCGGAACAGAACGGAGTATCAGAGCGAGTTAACCGAACGGTTGTGGAGAAAGCTAGATCTATGCTCCAAGATTCTGGCTTACCACGAGCATACTGGGGTGAAGCTGTTTCCACAGCTATCTACCTCAAGAACATCTCGCCAACTCGTGCACTAAATAACAGAATCCCTGAAGAAATGTGGACTGGAAAGAAGGTGGATTTATGTCACCTAAGAGTTTTTGGATGTGAAGCACACGTTCTTACTCCAAAAGAGAAACGGAAGAAACTCGACTGCAAGACTCAAACCTGTATATTTGTTGGCTATTCAGCAGATAGCAAAGGATATCGTCTTATAGATCCCCAGAATCCAAGAAGTATTATTGTTGCAAGAGACGTCTTTTTCGTTGAAGATAAGCAACCAATTAGCAAACTTGGTGAAGAAATAACACAGATTACAGATGAATCTCAACCTGGTAATCTAGAAGTTCTTATCCCACCTCACCAAGATTCCTCGCATGAACCACACCTACAACCCGTAGTTCATACACCAACTTACAACTTACAATCTCCAGAACCTACTATCGTAGAGCCTACTGTTTCCCATTTCGAACCCGAGATTTTATCTAATGTTGAGAATGTACCTGCCCCATCAGTAACAGTAACATCAGAAGTTGACACTACCCGAAGATATCCTCTTCGAGAACGACGACCTCCTGATAGATTCTCAGAGAATGCAAACCTAATCAGCATTGACTGTGAACCAGAGACCTACAATCAAGCCCTGAAAGATACTCATAGCCAAGATTGGCTGAATGCTATGCAATCTGAACATGATGCATTGCAAAAGCATGGGACATGGTTACTTGTACCTAGACCCGGAGATAGGAAAATTATTAAATGTAAGTGGGTGTATAAAGTCAAGAGAAATACAAATGGGGAAATTGTGAAATATAAGGCAAGACTTGTAGCCAAGGGATTCACACAAGTCTACGGAGTCGACTACGGGGAAACTTTCTCTCCAGTAGCAAGACTATCGTCAATTCGTCTGTTGCTAGCCTTTGCCGTCAAACTTAATCTAGAAATCGACCATTTAGATGTCGAAACAGCGTTCCTTAATGGCGATCTAGAGGAAGAGATTTACATGGAGCAACCAGAAGGGTTCTCCAATGATAAATCCAAAGTTTGTTTACTGAAAAAATGTCTCTACGGACTTAAACAAGCTCCACGTCAATGGAACAGGAAAGTTTGTGAAGTAATGGACAAACTGTCGTTTAAACGCTCAGAAAAAGAACATTGCATCTACTACAAGCACAAGGATAACAAATTGCTAGTTGTAACTGTATTTGTGGATGATTTCTTTGTGTTTAGTAACGACAAGAAGATGAAAGAAGAGTTCAAACATGAACTGAAGAGGTCCTTTGTAATCAAAGATTTAGGCCCCCTTAAAGATTGCTTAGGTATGAGAGTCACAAGAAAAGATGGCAATCTATCACTCGATCAGACAAAATATATAGAGCAAGTGATAGATAAGTTTGGAATGACGGACGCCATTCCTGTTTCAACGCCTATGGAAACAAGTTTAAAACTTGTCTTACCAGATCCTTTGGAGGAACAACCAGACCTTCCATACCAGCAGCTCATCGGATCTTTAATGTACATTTGCATTGGTACTAGACCAGACATCTCACACGCAATATCTGTTCTCAGTCAATTCAATGTACATTACGGGGAGGCACATTGGAGAGCTGCCAAGCGCGTTCTCCGTTATCTTAAGGCCACAAAGGACAGGAAGCTTACTTACAGTAATACTGGTGATATGATAGGATACGGTGATGCTGACTACGGAAGTAATCTTGTAGACCGGCGGTCCTATACGATATGTATTTCAGTTAAGCGGCTCATCAGTATCTTGGGAATCAAGAAAACAGAGAACCGTAGCCCAATCGACAACTGAGGCTGAGTACATGGCCCTCAGCGATGCTTGTAAAGAAGCAATCTACATTCGCTCACTCATCAGCGAAATTTTTTCGTTCTCATCACCCATAACCATAATGTGGGACAATCAAAGTGCCATTAAACTTACTAAAAATAACACCCATCACGCTCGCACTAAGCACATTGACATTCGGCATCATTTCGTCCGAGATTCCATCACTAACAATCAAGTCGATATCAAATTCATACCATCAACTCACCAAACGGCAGATATCCTTACAAAACCGTTGCCTAAGTTGAGACACTACAAGTGCCTAACTTCTTTAGGTTTAGTCTAGTCTTTAATTTAGATATTTTACTGTTTAGTAAACGATGTGTTTTAGTTATAGGGTGATTGTCTTAAATTCTTTAAGTATTGTACAGTGTGTTCATATTAGGAGTATACATACATGGTGCTTAGATCACGGGGAGGTGTAGAAACCTATTTTCTAATTATTAATCAAAGCACTGGCATGTTATAAAATCTTATATTCAAATTATTATATTTTATACACTCCTGTCACTATCTGTCTTGTCATGGTAATATTAATAAATTTAACATCTTCTCCTGAATTTCCTAAGCTTTTATTTATCAGCTTCCAATACTGCTACCCTGTCTGGACGTCGAGTTCCCAGAATCTTTGACCCCAATATTACATTATCTGTGGTTGAACATGCTACCGCTACACCAACTATAGCTCTTAAGTTACAAATAAAGTTTGAATTTGTAACTACTATAGTCTGGGAACCTACGGAGGGGCTGAGGTGTTCAAGTTTTATTGTTATCCTTATTTCATTGGATTTTGCATTAATTCGATAAAATTATACCGCGGCAAGTCGAGGCATGCCGCAGAACGCCATGGCACGACGTGGCATACCATTTCATTTAGTGGCGTCCCGCAACTGCTTGCAAGTCACATAGGTCACAGGATTATGACAGCTAAACTAGTTGAAATAAGGTTTGAAAAGGATACGGCGGTGACTGTGACGAATGAAGACGCCACCACGTCATACCAAAGCGTCCTTCGAGCTGCCGAAGCACACCCTACCGTACCCTTACGTCAGTCTGCGCCGGCCCTAAGACCGCCCATTGTCCATAGCATAAGCAGTTTAATTCTTATGACAAATTTATCATTACTTTTAAATACCTATATATTTTTTACAATACAAGTCTATAAAGACTTAAAAATTATCAAAATTAGTACTACATATTCTCATTTATAAGTGCTGATGAAACACAAACCACTCACCGACAAGATGTTTCGTTAGTAGCGGGTCAAACGCTTCAAGCACACTAACTCTTACGCTACCTTGCGTCGTGCCGCGACCGAAGTCTATCAGATTCATCGACTTCGGCAGGCTACCTATTGTGTCGTTCGATTCATTTGACTGGAAAAGAAAAAAACATTTTTTCAGCAGTCCTACCATGGAATAGCACTTCCAGATTTACTCGCTACAGTAAAGCACGTTCCACCGTGAGAACCCAACAGTGTGTGTTCAGACACGACCAACTGATCCCAAACTAAGCAGAGCTTGTACCTAATATACTGTGGAAACCAGATAACTGATATACTACATTTACTATTTTTTTGTAAATACATACTTATTTAGATAATTACACCCAGAATCAAGATAAAAGATAAACAGACATGTTCATGCACACAAATACCTGTACCGGGTGGGAATCGAACCCACGACCTGCGGCGTGAAAGTCAGTGTATCTATCAACCACACCAACAGTATACAGCGTTCGATCAATCTCCATCTCAAGTCTAATGTTTAATTCGGTTTTTGGTGATTTCATCACGGTGTGGGGATTTATAACCAAGAATCGAAGGAAACTGTGTTTTATTAATAACATTATTAGTAATAAAACTAACATAAATTATTATAATAATATCTAGTTGTTCGCTCATTGCAGTTACGGACCGTTTACCAAAAAAGGTTCCTGGGTTTTAGACATTTTAGTCTTATCGCCAATTAATAATAAACGAATTGTATAAATGGAGTTCTCTGTTCGAACAAAGCTTTGTACCTGCCGGTAGGAGCCAGCATACCGACATATCTAGTATGGTTGAAGATAAAATCCCCTGGCTTACGATTAGTTATGTTTAGTTCTAAGTAGTAGTTAAGTAGCTTCAATATAGTAGTTGTGGTCATCGACTGAGCATTTATGGCGAGGTTTTCATACAAAATATAATTTTGTTAGGTCATAATCTCTACACAATTGGGTGGGACGAAATAGTGGATAGATCAAGATAGTAGTGGCGTATTGCGCCTAAAATATCTTGGTCTAGTCTGAAAATGCAGTTATGAAAAGGAAGAGTTCGTTTCTATGGGAAAATCCATAAGTAAGAACTAGCGACCAAGTTTAACTTACCGCATTACTGACTTCGGACAATTTCCTCGTGTTGCTTTCCACATCCCTCGCAGGCTCCGTTGTTACCACGGTTGGGCTCGCACCGTTATTATTGTTCATAGGAGACGGGTGTGGTGGATATGTGTGCCTATGTTGCAGTTGCGGGTACAGATTCATCGGCGCAGGAGGTCGGGATATCATATTAGTAGTGCTATAGTTGTATGAAGGAGGAGTGGTATAGGGAGGAACATAGGGAGACGGTGACGCCATTCTAGTTTGACTATATTGTACTGGCGGGTACATTGGATTGTGGTGCACGTATGTTGGGGGCATCTGTGAGTTATCTGGAGGTATAGGTGGTATTGGTGGGGTGTAGTATGAGTAGTTGGGCATCGGGGTAGGCATGCCGTAAGGGGTAGGAGGGTAGGGAGGCATCGGGTTGTAGGGGTTGTGCTGTTGTTGGTAGTTGTAGGGATATTGAGGTGCATAGTAGCCCGGACGTTGATTATAGTGCTGGTTATTCATTGGGACGGTCGACTGTTCTGTAGCGTTTAACGTTAGCTCTTCCGTCTGTTGACCCAACCTGAGAAATCACATAGAAATGCACGTTACAGACACATTTTTAAACATGAAGTGTTGGGTTTCAGTTGCGGATCCAGTGGAAATGTTAGAAATGTTTGGCGTTAAATTATTATCTGAATAAATATATTTTTATCAGTCAACAATTATTATCTTTAACATACATATGTACATGGTACATAATATTGTGATACTTTTAGACAAGCTTGAAGAAAATAATATCAATAGTGCATAATACGAATATAAACCGTTATACAGGGCTACATATACGTAATTAGTGTTCTCCGTCCAAAACGGCTAAGAACACGATGAGTGTTCCCTATATACATAAATCTTCTTAATTCCTATTGACGGATAGCAAAATAATCACACGATACAAAGACGTAATTATTGAAAATAATTATAAAATACAATGATAAATATAATAACACAACTTATGCACGTAACCTCGGCAAAAAAAAAATTGTCTGTGCTTAAATATATGGGGCTTCAGAAGCAAATCTAAATCGTTGTAGGTGGGGATCGAAAAAATTACTTTTGGCTTAGCAGTCAGGATCACGAGAACAACTCGCCAGTCATAATATAAGCTATGTACATATGAAAAAAAAGATTATGAATAATAATATAATAATAATATCTAGGGACGATGTCACACAGATCATCCTAGCCCCAAACTAAGCAAAGCTGTACAAGCTTTATGGGTACCAGGCGACAAACAAGTACTTACTTATGAATTTGTTCAATATAGTCCTTTAGTTTCAGATGAGCTTCGTTAGGCGGTTGTTTACTAGTCGGACTGGTAAACGATATCAGGTCATCTGCGTTCCTCGTCGGACTTGTTCCAGTCGACCTGACCAATCAGAGATAATCACCATTGTGTAACAGACAATAATAATAATATCCTGGGAGATTATTCAACACGGACATCTGATCGCAAACTAAGCAGAGCTTATACTATGAAAGCAGATAACCGATATACTACATATTATACTACTTTCCTTTTGTAAATACATAATTATATATATACCCAGACTCAGGACAAACAGACATGTTCATGCAAACAAAAATCTGTCTTGGGTGAGAATCGAACCCACGACTTCCGGCGTGAAAAGTCAGCATTTGCCAACAACGCCAACAGGCCCGTCAAAAGATAAGATAGGATGTTAGTGGCGAGTTTTCTTGCTAATATTGTGGGCAAAGACCAAATCAAAGGCTATAAAAGATCAACAATACCTTCTGTATTAAAACGTCGTATTGTTTCTTATCCATAAAACGATGGTGCAAGAACTGATAAACCTATGCTTGTGTTAGGTTGGATAATATTAATTAAATAAAAGCTACTAAACAATAATATCGATTATTTATGTGGCAATACCAAGCGGTGACGTTAGACAACTAGGCGAACCGAATGGATCGGCACTGTGTTCTGGAGCACGCTATGAGTTGGTTATGTCAGAAAAATAAAATGTCGATAGGTTATACATATTTAGTTGTACTGGATCATAGAAATGTTATAACAAATATAGAAGTGTTACAATGTTGTATGAATTATTACCATGAGGTGTGGAGTTTTCTTACACTTGTAACATACGAGTGAATTATGAGTAGCATTAGGTATGTATCTTGAAAAGTTACGACTTGATGATGAACTGGAATGCACTAAAATATTAGATGACAATGCATCCCTCAGAAAACAGGTGTCTTTGGTTTACACACAGTTTGTAGATGTTTCCAATGAACGTGATGTTTTGCAAACTAAACTCGACTCATATGACAAGTGTATCAGTACTCATGAACAGGCCTTGAACCGCATCTCTGTGTTAGAATGTAGTCTAATAAAGGCTAATGAAACTATTCAAAATCTGCAACACCAAGTAGATACACACAAAAGAGATGCTGCCCAGAGTCTGTTTGAAGTACTTGTTGAGTCAAAACCCAACACATATACAAATGTCCCATATTCCATGACAAGTCATAATAAGACCAAAAAATACCTACAAATCAATAGCACAATTAAGAAACTGCAAAAATCATATAACCACTGTAAAAGGTATAATTATAACTATATTAGTAGTTTAATTAGGGAACGCAGGGAATTACAAACTGACTTAGACATATCTGCTTATCAACTTTCTCAGTGTAACTTAAAATATGATATAGGCACAAAGAAATTACAAGAAAAAGTAAAAGAATTGGAGAATAATGTAGCCTTACTCTCTAACAAATATGAATGCTCACAGGAACAAATTAAGGCACATATTCTTGCTGCAAATGAAATGTTAAGTTTAGTTAGTAAAGACAGTTTTGAATGGTCAGAAAATAAACATTTACTTAATTCAAATCTCAATAATTCAATGTCAGGCTCTCGGCTTTCTATAACTCATAGCAAACAGGGCCACCCCCAATTTGTTCTTAATGACCATGTTATTGAAAATACCCATCCGCAGGAGACAGAACTTCCAAATCAATCTATAATAACTAGTATGTTGGAAGACTCAATTATTCCCAATACACATATTTATGACAAACCCTGTATACCTAGCAGTAATAAGTGTAAAAAAGTTTGCATAATTTCAGATAAATTAGGTCAACATTTTAGTGCAATAATAAACAAGCAATGTAATGTACCAACTCTAAATGTATGCTTACCTGGTGCCAGTTATTGCCAATTAAGTAAAAAAATGTATTCACTTTGTCAAGAGAATGAGTACAAGACATTTATTATGCTCTATGGAGATAGCTTGTCTGTGAGTAGGAAACATCTTGTAGCTACAATTCATAAGATGAGGGACTTACATTGCAAACTAAATATAAAATTTGTATTATGTGCTCTGCCTTATTGCTCAACCCTGACTGAGAAGCAAAATAGGTATATTTATGATCTTAATATGACAATGTATAACTTTTGCCATCATAACCAGTTTGTGTCCTATTTTGACACTAACTCATCTATTGATATATGTAATTTTAAGTTGACAGATGGTACTATGTACTTACCATATTTGTAAAAAAACAACTTGCTAAATTGTTAGCATTTAACTTTTTGAATGACACAGATAATCATAGATTATCACAGAGTAGCACTATCACTACTCTAACCTCTGACAATTTAAATTTACTTAACTCTGGTACTTCCATCTTACCTATGTATAGTATGAACAATGACTTGGATGTTAGTAGTAATACTAAAACAATTAGTTTAAACTAGGTGTAAGGACAACGGATGGCCTGAACGGTTTGAATGTTGTACATCAGAACATTCAGAGCCTGCCCGGCAAGGAGTTAGAATTAAGTTTATTTATAGAAAACTGTGATGTCCATGTTTTATGTTTAACCGAACATTGGCTTAAAGAGTCTCAATTATTATATTTTAATAGTGATAAATACATTATTCAAAGTGCGTTTGTGAGAAAAAAAGCAATCCATGGTGGCTCATTAATTATTGTATCATCTGACTTAAAATCTAAGCCTAGACAAGATATTGTGAATCTATCGGTCGAACGCACTATTGAGTTGTCCTGTGTTGAACTAGAGCACCAAGTAGTATTGTGTGTTTACCGTCCTCCACTAAGCAACTTCTCCATATTTGAATTGGTTATGGAAGATGCCCTTACAAAAATATGTTGTACGAGGAAGGGGCTGATTGTGTGTGGGGATTTCAATGTAAATATTCTTCAAGCCACCCCCACAACTGACAGTCTTTTAAACCTTTTTAAATCATTTAATTTAAAACATATCTTTTATGAACCTACTAGGATTACGTCTCACTCATCCACTTGTCTTGATAACATATTTTCTAACTGTGAAGTGAGGAGTCCTAAAATAATAAGTCAGCTGACATCAGATCACTGTGGTCAGTTAGCAGTATTTGATAATTATACAAAGAAAAAAACATCTCGTGTAACCTGCCAACCAATTACTAGTTCTCGGTTACATCGTTTCAAAGACAGTATTCTATCTAAAATGAATCCCTCCTTGATTGAAAATACCAATCCAGATAGTAATTATAGATCCGTTTTTAGTGTAATTAAAACTGAGTTTCAGAGGACATTAAAAACTAAAACAATTAGGATGTCCAATAGTAAATTTAATGAATGGGCAACTCCTGGTATATATAAAAGTCGAGCGAGATTGTACGAGTTATACGGTATGAAAAAATACAGATTTGACTCAGAATTTTTACAATATGTCAGAAATTATTCAAATACATTTAAAAAAATATGCAATATTGCTAAATCAAATTATATTAGTAGAAGAATACAAAAATCTGATAACAAAATAAAGACCACTTGGAACATAATTAATAAAGAAAGTGGTAAGGATAATAGACGTGATAATTATATGGAATTAAAAATAGATAATAGAATTATTAGTAAAAAATCTGACGTAGCTCATGAGTTAAATAACTTTTTTGCCGATATACCTGTAACTATCACTAGCTCCTTAAACTCCTCCGAAATTGGCGCCGAACGGCTGATACGTAATAGTGTGCCAGAATGCAATGTTATTTTTAATTTTGAACATGTTACAGTTTCTAATATAATTGATATTGTTAAGACGCTTGAGCGAAAAAATACAGGTGACTTATGGGGTATTTCTGTAAGGATTTTAAAAACCATAATTGACGTAATAGCGCCTTATTTAATGGTTATTTATAATCAGTGTATAGATACAGGTACCTTCCCCGACCTAATGAAATGTAGTAAAATCATACCATTGTTAAAATCAGGCTCTAAAGACGATCCCTCTAATTATCGCCCCATCTCCATTTTACCAGCTTTCAGTAAAATATTTGAAAAACTCATACTCAAGCAGTTGCTCAAGCATTTTAATGTAAACAACCTCTTGCACCAGAACCAGTTTGGTTTTACTAAGGGGCGATGTACTACAGATGCAGGGATTGCACTGATAAAACATATATTTGATGCATGGGAGAAGTCACAGAATGCTATTGGGGTTTTTTGTGACCTTTCAAAAGCATTTGATTGCGTTCACCACGACACGCTATTACTGAAATTACGACACTATGGCGTAAGAGAAGTTGCGCTTGACGTTTTATCCTCTTACCTTAATCAGAGAATTCAGTGTGTCGACGTAGGTGGAGTTAAGTCAAATGATCTACCCGTCACTTTAGGCGTGCCACAAGGGTCCATTCTTGGTCCCTTTTTGTTCTTAGTGTATATTAATGATTTACCACATTATTTAAAAAACCTCTGTGATGTAGTACTTTTTGCGGATGACACTTCTCTTGTCTTTAAAGTAGAGCGAAACAGAGATAGCTTTAATGAAATAAATAATGCTCTCACACTGATTACCGAATGGTTCACGGCTAATAATTTAGTTCTCAATGCCAAAAAAACTAAATGCGTTAAATTCACCACACCCAATGTAAGTAATGTTGGTCCAGATCTTGTAATGAACAATGAAGTGTTGGAGTCTGTTCAATCTACAACTTTTCTGGGCCTAAAATTAGACAGAAAACTTCAATGGGGTACTCACATATCCGGCTTGGCTGGAAGATTAAGCTCTGCTGCTTATGCTGTTAGAAAAGTTAGACAACTTACTAACATAGATACTGCGCGCCTGGTTTATTTTAGCTATTTCCACAGTATTATGTCTTACGGTATACTACTGTGGGGCAAGGCGGCTGACATAAATAGTATCTTTATTCTACAAAAACGTGCAGTACGAGCTATTTATCAGCTAGGTGCGAGATTCTCTTTGAAAGAGTTTTTCAAGGAGATAAATATATTAACGGTATCTTCGCAATATATTTATGCCAACATAATTTATGTGCGGCAAAATATGAATTTGTTTGAAAAGAGAAGTGACACGCACACAATGAACACTAGAAATAAACATAAATTGTGTGCCGAATCTCATCGTTTGCAAAAGGTTCATTCTTCTTTTGTCGGACTGAGTATCCGAATTTTTAACAAAATACCATTAAATCTCCAGGAACTACCGTACAGTAAATTTAAATCAGAGGTCAAAAATATTTTAATGAAAAAAGCTTATTACACTTTAAATGATTATTTAAACGACAAAAACGCTTGGTCGCTTGGTTGAACACGAGCAACATTACATTAAGGACATTAATTTATGCTATACTCAACTGAATTTAGAAATAATGCTGTTAATACTTTTACTTATAGATTTTTTAGATGCATATACTTATTATAAAAACATATTTAGAATAAACGTACATAGAATTTTATCATGAACACGTCAGACGCTGTTCGGCCGAAGGCTGTTAACGACTTCACTATGAGCTCTTCCGCTGTAAGCTCGTCATGCTCCCATTGTATGTTAATGCTTGCGGTGGCGTTGTGGGTCGGGTCGTTTCCTTCCCTCTAATATGGCGAAGGAGGCGATGGCTGGCCCTCACGTCATACTCGTGAACGGGTGCTGCTTGCGGTAACTGGTAGAGCTGCTGCTGGGGTACTCTTTTTATTTTTTTGTCTCATACAGTCGTCGCCTTTAGTCGACTTCGTGTGACTTGTTAATTTTGTAAATGTGCGCGGATGCACCCACCGTTTGTTCATCTTGCAAGAGGTTATTTTAATTGCTTGAGCGAAATGGAATGTTATTGTTTATTACCTCATAATTATTTTGATTAACTAGATGTCATCGGTTCTGTGCGTGCATTAGCCCACATACCAGCCAATCACAATGTAAAAACAAAAACAATGTTAAAAAAAGATATAATATAAATCGAAAACAAAAAGCAAAAGAAGACGAAAAAAGCAAGTCCGGAGTTTCTTTGTGGCTTTCTTCTCCGGGTCGTCCACCTAGGTAGCTAGAGAAAGCCGCAGGCTAGCTAGTGTAGGATCCTCAGCGCCGAGGATCGCGTTGCCCCCTTAACACGTGATCGGTAATACCGTGGAAGTGATCTGACCCCCATTTCGAATTCCATCTTTTTACTACAGTGGCCGCCTGAGATGTGGCCCATAAGGGTGCCCTCAGGTATTACTCGTTTAAACTAAGCTACTGGTTGAGAGCCTTTTGCGCTAGCCAACTGCTCGTTGTTTTCAATTCTTTAATTTGATATACTATTGCTAGATGCTTAGTAACTTGCTATTTATTATTTATTTAAGAATATTAAAAATACATGTGACGAAACAGACCGCACGGACGGACTAATTTAAAATATTTTGTTACTTTAATTACTGTTTTAAACTGTGTTTATGTAATACAATGTGAGCTTGACAAGTACAAGTGTATGTAAATACCCAAGTGCTGAATAAATTTCATTATTTCATTATTTCATTTCATAATCTAGTCTCTAAGCACTTATGTTATTAATGGCAACTCTTCATATTCCACATTTTATTTCTATAGAACTGTGGAGATTGATCCAGAATTCTTTAAGCCGCGCTGTAGGCTTATAGTGGGGCGAATATTAAATTCCGCTAACTCCAGGTATCTTTGATGGTTTAATGTCGGATGATGACATCCATATACTAGACTAGATACCTACTACCGGCGGACGTAAAAGCTAGCACAAAGTTGTGCGTAAAAGAATAATTCTGATGCAGCATACTAATCCACGAAATATGAAATTTTTGTTTAAAATGTCATTCGCACCGCAAATTAAATTTCTATTTCCTCATTGTTTAATTTGTTATGTTCCATTTTACATTCCAATTTCCAATAACAAAATAAAAGCCTTCTAACAATTATTTTAGAGTCGATGTCCCTCAACTCAATGTTTACAATTTAATCCATCACTGAGAGATAAAAATGCGACGTAGCGAAAGTACAGCGGTTCAATTCTCTCATTCTCTCATAGCCAGTTACGTTTAGTATATTCTAAGTTTTACTTCAATCGCGAGGTCTAAAGAACACTAGTTTTCTTATTTATAATACTGTCCATCCTTAACATTAGTTATCTTGTGTTATAGATGGGAAATTACAGTACTTCGCATAATTCCCAATCTTGGTAATTTCATCACAATTAAGGTAGCCTAGAATTTGTCACTAACTATCAGTCTAGAGACATCAGATCAAAGACATATCCTATTACCTTGTTTCTTGTCTAAGTAACGTGAATGTTTTGTTTCTCTTAATCCTAAAGAAAGCCCAATGTCACCAAATATTATCATCATTAATACAAGTAGTTATTATTTATACAACACGATAACAACTTTGCACCAAAACTCACACACATGAACCACTTGTGTTCCAAAATTATTCACCTGGGTCCATCTGACACTGAAGATCTTCCTCTGGACAACTTTCTTGGAGGAGGAGGCAACGCAGGAGGTGGCCCGTCGGATTCCTGCCGTCGCGCGCTAACACTGCCCACTTCACGCACATTATCTGAAATATATCTATTTGATAACAGAAATCGACACTTTCCAGCATTTTTATTATAGATAAGGAGGAGTTTATCTAACAAATCATTGGCTTACTAAAAGGGCTTCTAGCTTGAAGACTAATAAACAAAATAAATAATATCTTGGAACAACTAACACATTGGCATCTGATCCCAAATAAGACAGAGCCCGTAATATGGCAACTAAATAACTAATAAACATACTTATATATTTCTTAATAAGTACCATTACAGATATATGCATCGTGACACTATACAAACAAATACTCGTGCTGACCACACCAAGTCTTTGGTAGGGATCGAACCCACAACTTCTGGCTTAATACTCAGGGTCACTCAACACTAGAACAACGCCAGTAATGCTAGTTCAAATAATATTTAATTATTTTGTATTAATCATTATTATAATGGATTATATATAAAAATCAATGCCACTTTTCGTTGTAATGTTATAACTCAACAATGCCTTTACCGATTTGGCTAATTTTGTTCTTGAATTATTCGTGGAAGTCCAGAGAAGGTATGTACGTAGAGAAAATTTTAAAAAAGTCTTGAAAAAGTGTAAATACATCTTTTGGCAATTTAATATTTTTATGACTATGCCTGATACGTAGAGAAGCACGTACCGGGGCGCTAGTTGTTTATACATTTTTATACGTTCGTGTTTAGGGTTCCGTACAGAAAAGGTAAAACGGGACCATATTACTAAGACTTCGCTGTCTGTCTGTCTGTCCGTCTGTCACCAGGCTGTATCTCATTAACCTTGATAGACAGTTGAAATTTTCACAGATGATGTAATTCTGTTGCCGCTATAACATTTAATGGGGCTCCCATACAACAAACGTGAAATTTTTGCTCGTTTTTATGGATAATGGTACGGACGGAAACCTTGGTGCGCGGGTCCGACTCGCACTTGGCCGTTTTTTTATTTTAAAATGTTTCTCGGACCAATTAGAACAGTTAATTGTAATCGTTTCAATTACGAGTGGCGCAATGGAAACCAGCAATAAATACTTTAACTGTAATTTTAATTAGTTTATTTGTAATTAGTCGCAATAAGTTTTGTAGTCAATTGTCAAATTATTATTAATTTAATTTATATCACCCAACACTGTAACGTTTATTACGATGGCCGTAAGAACGATTTTCATAGTGCAAATGTACCCAGGTAAATTGGGTCCATTGTAGATACTTAACACTAAATTTAATCATCATTGAAACATTATAATACGATTAAACATTAATAATAATATCCTGGGACATTATTTACATACGGCCATCTGATCCCAAACTAAGCAGAGCTTGTACTATGGAAACCAGATAACTGATATACTTCTTTTCTTTTGTAAATACATACTTATATAGGTAATAACACCCAGACAAAACAGTACAAACAGACATATTCATGCACACAAATATCTGTCCTGGGTGGGAATCGAACCCACGACCTCCGGCGTGAAAAGCAAGCATTTGCCAATCACGACAAAGGCCCGTCATTAAATAATATATTCCAAAGAAAATGAAATATATTCTATAAAGTGTAGTATAAAAAGTGGTGGACATTTATTCTGCTTGTTACTAGAACACTATAAGAGGCAACAGGCTAATTAATAGCTTAAGGAGAGCTCTCTCGGCTACTTTATAAGGGATAACAAAGTAGCTAAAGCAGAGCTGGTATGGTGGATAGACTGGTCTGGGGCTCTACCGGCTAAGTCACCGAACATCGATTTCTTAAATGGCGTTCAAATAAATAAAGGTTAAAAATGACTTAATGAATCGTTAAGTCGGCTTCAAAGTTGACAATCGATTCCGGACCATTTATGACGTCACATGTGCTCATGGAAGCCGATTTAACGATTGATTAAGTAATTTTTAACCTTCATTTATTTGAACGCCATTTAAGAGATCGATGTTCGGCGACTTAGCCGGTAGAGCCCCTGTTGGCCTAGTGGGAATGAATGACCTTGACTACTAAGCCCGTGCTCGTGGGTTCGATCGAACGAACAAATCTTTATGTGATGAGGACGATTAATGACAGCGTGTATCTGTGTCTTAAGCATAAGTGAAACTCTGTGAAACTACATACAGATGTAATATAGACCGTACTTTTGCACTCAGCTATTTAAAACTTAAATACCTAGATAGATTACACTTTATTGCATGAAATCGAAATATAACATGACAAATAATAATAATAATCTTTATTGTTCAAAAAATATATAGAACAAAAATTAGAAGTGAGTCAATTATCGGCAGGGTTGTATAAAAGTAGCTACAACAGACAAACAAGTTTATCCTACTAATATTATAAATGCGAAAATTTGTGAGTATATTCCACCCGCATTTAACTTTATAAATTATAGCTTACTAGCGGCCCGGTACGTGCTTCGCTACGTATAAGGCAAAGTAATAAAAACAAAGATTATTAAGTTCATTTATTCAAACAAAAATATTTTAAATTGCTAAAAGATGTTGATTTTATACTTTTTCAAGATTTTTTTTTATTTTCTCTACGTACAAACCTTCCCTGGACTTCCACGAATAATTCAAGACCAAAATTAGCCAAATCGGTAAAGGCGTTGTTGAGATATAACATTACAATGAAAAGTGGCATTGATTTTTATATATATAGATATAGATATGTTATTCGGATAAAAATCTATATAACTACAAAATTTCATCAAAATCCGCTTCGTAGTTTTTGCGTGCAAGAGTAACAAACATACATACATCCATACTCACAAACTTTCGCATTTATGCTAAAAATAGCTGATTTGTGGCTCATTTATCTTCTAACTGGATGACTTCCTTCCTTCTATTGTTTGGCTAACACAACCACGATATTTAGATTATTTATTGTAACGCACTAAATTAATCCTACAATCAAATGTTCGTGTCATTTGTTGACAAAATGCTGATAACTTAAAATAAAAAACCGGCCAAGTGCGAGTTGGACTCGTCCATGAAGGGTTCCGTAGCAGCAAGTATTTCAGTTGATTAAATGAAAGCAAATTGCGGTTTACGATTTATGACGTATTAAAAAATCTACTTGCTAGATCTCGTTCAAACCAATTTTCGTTGTTAGTTTGCACGGTAAAACTAACTAAAAATATATGATGTACAATCATATATTTTTTTATTTTTATCATTCTCTTATTTTAGAAGTTACAGGGGGGGGGGGGCACTCATTTTACCACTTTGGAAGTGTCTCTCGCGCAAACTATTCAGTTTAGAAAAAAATGATGTTAGAATCCTCCATATAATTTTTGAAGACCTATCCATAGACACTCCACATGTATGGGTGCGATTTAAAAAAAAATTTTGAGTTTCAGTTCTATGTATGGGGATCCCCAAAATTATTGTTCGGTTCACCGAATACATCTACTTACCAAGTTTGAACAGTACCTACAGCTCTTATAGTTTCGGAAAAAAGTGGCTGCGACATACGGACGGACAGGCAGACAGATATGACGAATCTATAAGGGTTCCGTTTTTTGCAATTTGGCTACGGAACCCTAAAAACCAGAAGTAAAGTGAATAAGTATAAGATTGTCCGGGTTGCCCCAATCTGTCAAATTATTTCTTTTATAGATTTTCAACTTTATCACATAATGATAAGGTTCACTTTCAATTGCGGAAATTTGACAGATTGTGGTAGCTTGATGTGCTCGCATCTGTACAAGGAAAGCAAACAAACGAATGATGATTAAGAGTGGATGAAATTAAAGATAATGCTTGAGAGTTATGATGGCCAATTGCTTCGCTGTGTATGATGTAACTTTAATTTATTTTAGTTTTATTATACCTAATTGGATAGGGTCTGGACCTGATGATGCTATTATACAAGTCTTCACCTATATGGTCACCAGCTCTACACATTCACTTGACCATAAATTATTTTTCTTATGTTAATTCAACTAACTCTTTTCAGCCTTTTTAGCGTGATTGATTAAGAAAACAACCAAACATCGAAACAGGAACATCAACATTTATAATATTA
This sequence comes from Pseudoips prasinana, assembly GCA_951640165.1. NCBI lineage: Eukaryota > Metazoa > Arthropoda > Insecta > Lepidoptera > Nolidae > Pseudoips > Pseudoips prasinana. The sequence goes on from OX621239.1 coordinate 18,551,738, forward strand.
GAGGGGTAATAAAATTTTAATTAAACTAAAATCTTAATAGATCGGATTTATTCAACCTTTACCTCAACGTTTTTTAATCATAGGCAGACGACACTTTCTACATACTTCATCATGTCAGCTAAATTACGTCCACTGCTGGACAAAAGCCTCCCCAAAGCATGGGTTTCGTCTGCCAAGCGTGGTGATTATGGCATATCCCGCCATAATCACCACGCTTGGCAGACGGGTTGGCGATCGCAGTTTGATGGTTATAGTTCACAGAAAAACGCTGCTGCCCGTTCTCTGGTAGGTATTCCCTCGGGAATACCAACGGCCCCCACGGAATGAGATGGTGAGATGATATTCTTCGCCGCCACCACACAGCTAATATAAAATTTAATATACTTAAAGCCCAATCTTTATTTAAAAAAATGTAAGTGAAGTGATTATCATAATTCAGAACGTGGTATCAATGTCCTATGTACAAGTCAGGCTGTTGACCTCACACTTCCCTTATGATTGACAACAATCCAGACAACAGTGACAATGCTTATTCATTTTACGTGTTTATATTCCACCAATTGATCTCGTTGTGCCAATATAAGATCTGTCATTTCATTTGTTATGATTGTCACTCATTAAATACTTAGTTATCATTGAAATACCATAAGTAGTTTGAATTAATAAGTAAGTATACCACTATTGGTTGGGCACTTCGATCAATAATACTATTAGTGATCGAAGGTTGGAGATATAGACTCGTTGGTCTAGCGGTAGCGTGTTCAACCGCAGAGAACGAGGTCCTGGGTTTAAACCCAGGTCGGGCAAATAAGTGATTTTGGGACTTTGGCAGAAGAGTCCCAAAATTAAAAAAAATAATTCTCAGCATCAGCCCGAAGTCTGGGAGTTGGCGGTATTATACCCGTGCCTCGGACAGAGAGCACGTAAAGCAGTCGGTCCTGTATCTGACCTCTATCCGGTCGTGTCGCTAGGCGTGACCATTGGATCATGAGAGTGATGGAATAGAAAGTGTTCCTGTGTTTGCGCACACACTTGTGCACAAACAATATAATATATCCCGCGCAGATGGATAATCTCGATTGAGACTGGCAGTCGCGCCGGGGCCGAAATTCGGCTAGGAGGACATTATTATTATTTCTTGCCTTACAAATGTGTATGGGGGTTTGGGGTCAATCTTAAATGGCTACATTTATTTTTTATAAGATAACGCTCGCACTAAGTAAATTGATCCCTGTGTCGCGGCGTATTTTAAAAATATATAATTAACGGACACAAAGTACATCCAGACATAGAACAACTATTTATGGGTCACAAAAATAGTTGTCATGCGCGGGTATCGAAACCGGTACACGAAATGGCGCGGCGACTGTCGTAACCACTGCGACGCACGTACGCCGGTTACATAAACGCGCTATCCCTTCTTCGTTTCCCATTGGTAATATCATTAGGATTTTTCGGGCAAGAACGTCTTTTAGTAGTGTTGTACTCCTGTGCCATGGGGAGCATGTTGAGTAGTAAATCCTTTAGCTGAGCTCTCCTTGGTCAGGTCATGTCTGGTCAATGCTTTCCAATCAGTTTATGGAATTGAGGATGAGGAGAGCACATCATAATTTTCACACACTAGGGAGGTGAGTAAGCTGTAAAATGTGTCGAAGTCGAAATTAGATGAAGTGAATAATATGTTATATGCATGCTCATACAAGCGACTGTGGTAGGTATGCTCTCCACTATAGAGAACCATAAACAAGATATTTGGATTATGTGTTAGATATTTTTAAACCTGTCATCACCATATTGTCACAGGTGAATTTTATGACAACATGGTCTAATGGCTTAATATGTTTTCCGAGGAATATGTGGTAGACCGTCAACCAATCAGACTCTAAAACAAATATTTTCGCCTATACCTATTGTAAAAAGCTTAATTCACATTGCTGGCGATTCTAATTTAAATGTCATTACATCTCAGTTTCATTTATTTAATAATTTAGTTAATTAGTTTATTTAGTTTTTTTTGTAAAATAAAAGACTTTTTCTAAAATAAAAGTAGCCTAAGTCACTCTTTATCACATCAGCTACCTGGCAATAAAAGTCCAGTCAAAATTGGTCCAGCCATTTCAGAGATTAGCCGGAACAAACAGACAGACAGACAGACAAAAATTGTAAAAAATGTTATTTTGGTGTAGGTACCGCATATATATTCATATTAATGTAGTAAAAACCGGTTATTTCAATATTACAAACAGACACTCCAATTTTATTTATTTGTATAGATGAAAAGAATAGGGTGTACACAGAGCTTGTCATAAACGTAAATCAATTATGGGCCCTGTGCTCATTATTGGTTGGCAGGTTCTAAAGCATATGAGCACTGAACAGACTTCAGCTAGACATATGACTGTGGCCATATGTGCGGTGGCTACGCATTGGCGCACACATTACTAATCTAGTAGTCAGCAGTAGTTGTAGGTACATATACAGGCTGGCTGAGGAGTTGACGTTCAAACGCAAAATTTAGATACTTATGATGAAGAGTACCCAAATCACCCCATGTATGTTCTACGATTTTACGATGTAATATTATAAATGTAAATCTGTCAGCAGATAAGCCATTTTATAACATCTTAATTATAAATAAAATTTTGCAAATGATTCGACAGCAAGGGTATGTATGGGTTTTACTTAGGTATCGATTTAAAATCTATTAGTTTTGGAAAGATTCACTGTAATCAGATCTATCACATCTTTTTATTGTACTCATGGACGAGTTTAAAATGCCAATCTTCTTACTCAAGACGGTTATTTTTACCATAATTCACATACAACCATTTGATCCCAAACTAAGCAGAGCTTGTACTATGGAAACCAGATAACTAATATACTACATTACTACTTTTCTTTTGTAAATACTTACTTATATAGAAAATAACACCCAGACTCAGGACAAACAGACATGTTCATGCACACAAATATCTGTTCTGGGTGGGAATCAAATACAAGAACTGCAGCGAGAAAGGCAAGCATTTACCAACCATGCCAACGCTTATGAGTAAAAAGGGTGATTAAAATTGTATGAGGAAATACTTGATCACAGAACTGATAAAATTTGTCCCAGATGCAGATAAGTTATTTTATTCCAAATCAAAATTGTCATGAGTACAGCTAGTTATACAACACGGAGACAGGTCAGTTTTACATTGAAATGGCAGTTACAAAAAGTTTCAAAGATCATCAGGTTGACAATAAATGAATATTTATTGGCACCTTCCAGGTTTAATCTGCATACTGCATGGAGAGTTCCATAACCCAGATATTACAGACAGTACAAACTCAGCCTTAGCTAGCATTTAGTAACAAGCAACTTAATCTAACTCTGTATGGAGTGGGCAGGTTAAGCTAACTCTGTATGGAGTGGAGATAGCATAGCCATTGCTTTAGCTAGTCTGCTGTACCTAGAAAGTAATTTAGTTAACAAGCAGGCTAAGCTAAGTATCTATTTAAATTGACCAATAACTAATCCTTATATTTAGTGAGCAATACCCAATATCCTACTAATATTATAAATGTGATAGATTATAATAATAATATCCTGGGACATAATTTACACACGGCCATCTGATCCCAAACTAAGCAGATTACTATGGAAACCAGATAACTCATATACTACTTTTCTTTTGTAAATACATACTTATATAGATAACTAGCTGTGCCCCGCGGTGTTACCCACGTTAAATTTTATAAAATTTCTTTGCTATAAACCTCACGGAGCCCGAGACCTTTCCAACGAATGCAAAACCGTGGAAATCGGATAGTGCGTTCTGGAGTTATAGCGTCAGGAAGGAAAACCCGACTTATTTTTATATAGTAAAAGATTACACCCAGACTCAGGACAAACAGACATGTTCATGCTGACAAATATTTGTCCTAGGTGGGAATGGGCATGAAAAGCAAGCATTTGCCAACCACGGCAACCAACCCGTCAGTACAGTTTGTGAGTATGGATGTTTGTTACTCTTTCACACAAAAACTACCAAACAGATTTTGATGAAACTTTGTAGTAATATAGATTATACATCTGAATAACACATAGGCCATAATAGACTGACCTAGGTGCTTTATCTCACCAATGACTTATGGACTTACAGATTAGTGCAACTGACTATGAGTGAGTGCTGCAATGTTACATAACTGTAAGGTATAACATAAAGATAAAGATGTAGCAACAAGTGTGTTATGAAATAATATTTAAAAGACATAAACATAATTATTTATATTTGTTTACATATATATTTATTTTGGTTCTGGAAAATGGTCTGAGAATGCTTTTCAATACTGTAAATTTTATCCCAGCACTAGGACTGGGGATAAGATTGACAGAAGGTATTGAAAATCAATCTTAACTCTGCCTCCTTTATAGCCAGATATTAATTAATTCTTTATGTTCCATAAAAAGCAGAACTTTATCTTTCAAGACCAATACTTGTATCTCATCATCATCATCATGACAGCGCACCATCCACTGCTGGCCAAAAACCTCCCCAAAGATTGGGGGGATATGCCATAATCGCTACACTTGACAAACAGGTTGGTGATCACAGTTTGATGGTCTTAGTTCACTAAAATATGCTGCTGCCCATTCTCTGGTAGGTATTACCTTGGACAATTTCTACGCCCCCATAGGATGAGATGGGGTGATGATATTCTATGCCGTAACCACACAGCAAGACTTACATCTAATTACACATAATAAATGGTAAATAATCTACCAAATTCACATAATCATAGACTATGTTGTAATGTTTTGACTGTAATAATTAAATTATTACACTAGCTGTGCCCCGCGGTGTTACCCGCGTAAAATGTTATAAATTTTTTTTGCTATAAACCTCACGGAGCCCGAGACCTTTCCAACGAATGCAAAACCGTGGAAATCGGTTCGTGCGTTCTGGAGTTATAGCGTCAGGAAGGAAAACCCGACTTATTTTTATATTATTAACATATACCAATAAATAACATTTAATTTGGCATTGAATTCCATTCATATTAATTTAATGTGGATTGTATAGTGAAAATAAACAGCTATGGAATGAAATTATTGAATAAATATACATTAGGCGTCCATTATCTTATCTTTCATAGCTTTGAATGATGTTTTGTTTACATTTTTATAAACAAAGACTTATAACAAATAGAGTTATATGATTGTGATGTATATGAATTTAACATTGTATTTGTTAACTAATTTACATTTAAATGGGCGTAAATATGTGGGTGGCAAAGAAAATTTTTAGCATGAATGTCAATCTATATTAACATACATGAAGCTGAAGGTAACTGAACGAAATATGAAGAGCACGGCCTTGGAAGCTTGGATTATCACTAATCCATCGGAGTAAACAAAGTGACGTTACCTGAGCTGGAAAGTAACTTCTGTCTACGAAACTGTTCAAGAGCTAGGCTCTCTATACTCAAAGCCTGTGCCTTCTCCAAATCCGCCTGGAACTGCAGATCGTAGTCAGACATTATCGGATATCCCTCAAGTATCTACAACATTCACAATACGAGCGTGGGAATTAAAACAATAATATCACTGTCTAGCGATTAGCACAAACACTAGGTACACAAAAACTTTAAATTAAAATAACATGACGATCCACGTCTGCATTTCCACTTATTTCACTTTGTCTTACCACAGGAATCTTCCCGATACGACACTTATTTGTTTAGTTTTCACTACATAATACAATTTTGAATGAATCTCGGCTGAATTTTATTTTTTATTTTACTGGGTCAGTTCAATTTATATGCATCATTCGAATGATAATACGACAAAATCTGTTAATATCTTAATTTGACAGTTTAATGTCGAGCTCGTCCTATCGCATATGTTTCATTAAAGATAAAAAGAGAGATACAGATTGAAAGTGAAGAAAGGTAACCTTTTCTTTCAGCTACATAATAATGGTGACGTTACCATAACAAGTTTACAAGTAAGCAATACGAGTTTTGCAAATCGACTAAAAGTATATTATTGATTTTAATGCAATATAGTTTTGGATGGATTTGAAGTGCATTTTTTATAATACACTATGCATATTGAAACAGTTAAATAAAACAAAAAAGGAAATAAAATCCATTAAATTTGTAAAATAATTTTTACTTAAGAACTTTGAATTTTGTAAAAGCAAAGTGCATGTCTATTTATGTAATTTATGAAAATCACGCTCCTTTTCAGAACTGCTTGATAATGTGTTCACCGGTTTTCAAAATAATTTCTTTAAAGTATAAATTAATACAAATATAGGTATAATTAATCGATGTCCCAAGTATACAATACGTGTGCGTGTGGATCTCGGTACCGACTCTGTAACTCTACTCTAAAACCACCTAGAAACGATGTGACAGCAACGTCATAATTTCATTGTGTTGGTTTACCTGCAGAATGATTGACAAACTAGATAGGAACATATTGTGCTACAAACTTATCTGGCCCGGTGGCCAAAAGTAGAACTAACGACGCCAGTTTGAAATGTCAATCCATGACATTCCTGCCATTGATTGTTTGTTGCGCGTATTTATTTTTCTTTTAGTGGTTTTTAATTGTGAAAAATGCCGAAAGCTTTAAAAATTGATGCGGGGAACGTTATATTACAAGTATTGAATTATATGAAGGAAGAATAACGCCTTCAGGCACCAATTATACCCTTCAATAAGTTGTATGAATGCGTAGCTGCTGGTACAGGTTAGTGTTGTCAGCTTCTGAAAAAATACGAAACTCCCCCTCGCTCTTTAAATTAAAATACATATTTTAAAATATTCGTTATTTAATTATTTTTTGCTATTTCCTTTGTAGGGGTCCGCGAGCGATTTGTAAGAAAACTTGTGAAAGAAAAAGAGCAAGCAGATGCAAAAATTTATTTATTCTGAAATCCTATCATTGATTGCAGAAGCTTTTGATAAAATAACAGTCAATGAATGGCAAAAGCATTGCGATCATGTAAAAAAATATTGAAAATGTGTGCCGAAAAAGGGATGGATACTTAGACGAGCCTTTCATCATTCATTTAGGTAGTGAAAGTGAAAGCAGTGATTCCGATAATGATGATGATGTAATGACTTCTGAATTAAACCATTCCGGTGACATAATAATACCTGGAGTTATTATGTCACCGGAATCCGGATATCCGTTAGAGAACACCCAGCATACATTTTATGTAAATGATCATAATTATTGTATAAAAATATAACGATTTGTAATGACAGTATTTGTTTGCTTTTTAGTGAAGTAACATTTACGTTACAATGTGCATATTATTTTTGCCCACTTTATTGCAAAAAATAATTACTAGCAACACTAAATGCGATAACAGCGACGCTGCCAGCGGGTCAGATAAGTTTGCGGAACTGTACTTTTAGGTTAGGTTCTCAGAAAACTCGTCAAACTTCAAGAAAACTACACCATGTACCGACGACGTGATAACCATTACAAACTAATGTCAGTGCTGTTCTCGGGTCCATGATCGGAAGTCTATGTGAAAGTCAAACTCAATTCTAAATCGATTCAATACTATATGTAGCTTATAAAATATTTCCACGACTATTAAAAATTTTATGGAATATTTCAAATTTTATTACTTTACTCTATAATTGTCTAAATAACTTACTGGACAGTACCTAACTGAGTCAGAAAATTATGGTTATATTACACTATACTTAGCTAAAGATATTCGTCTTAAGAGTCGAAATGTCATTAAGAAACGTCTACATCGCATAGGTAGGTACAATTCTTCACTTTTCAGAGCCCGTAGTCAACTTACATATTATTTTCTTACGTAGTTTGGTAGGTACTTATAAATTTTAAATGATAAATATTTTTTTTAATTCACCTTGTTTATTTATAATATGTAACATGAAATAAAATTTGTGAATATTTTTATAGTAGGTATATAGTATACATCTATACTGTTATAGATAAGCCATAACCACTGTATTTATTGATTTTGTCACAAGTAATAATATAATGGTAGCAATACGCAATGGAAAACCATGATCATTTTGTGTATACGTCAGTTGAATCTACATCGTATAAAAATCTTAGTTTATTTTTATTAATTTGGATTGAAATCACAACCAAAATTAATTATATCATACCTAATATATTATAATTGAGTGAAAGAGTACGTAAGAGAGAAATGGTACTATTTCGTTAGAGCTACAAGAACGATATTTGCGTCTCTTTTATTCCAAGGTGATTTTGGCACCCCCGCCCCCGCCCGCACTTTATAGACGTACTTAGTATTATGTCAATAGTTCCTAGGTGCGCCCACGTTGCAAGTGGTCCTGAAGTGACCAATTCAGTGTTGCGTCTGTTTAATTTTATTTGATGCGTTAAGTTTTTATACAGTTGTATACATTGTAAAGCGACATTTTTAGTATTTGGTCACTTTAATAATAACTAAATTTGTAAAATATGTGACTTAATATGTATAAGGTCATTTTACTACTACCATGAATGTTACATTCAGTGACATATTTTTTCTTGTGTCGGTGTCGGTATTGCTCCGGTATCATAACTGAAAGAGTCTTTTTTGTACTAACTTAGAAACGTTTAAGCATGTCGGAATAGTGAATGAAACCATTTAAATCTGTTTTATTTTGGTTTCATTTGTATTAAGTCAATTTACTTAAATTGCAGGACGTTAAAAATACTTTTTTGTGAGTATGAAACGAAATGCTCGGATGTTTAAAATGCTGGATAAAACATAAAAATGCTTCAGCAGGTAAATTAAAAGTAATAATTACGTAAAATATGTACTTAATGAAGGAAACGTCATTCTGGTAACTCCATAAACATTCCCATTATAATCCTACTTATCTCCACTAATTAGTAAATACATAGAGACACTACGGTACCTCAATAAGGTAGGAAATTGTATATTATTTACAGGAGGAACCTATGCTCGAAAATACTTACATGAAAAATGATCCGTCTAGTCCTTCATTAAGAGGCCTATTACAGTCCACTAGCACCGCCAATCGAAAAAATGTTATAACTCGTAAATAGAATCAAAAATACAAAATATGTTCCATTATTACTGTGGAAAAGGCAATAACGTAATTGTATAACACCTTATCAACACTTGAAATATAGCTGTTTAGCTAAATCGTGCATTAAAAACATAAACGGCCGTTTTTGTTACAAATGCACGATTTAGCTAAACAGCTATATTTCAAGTGTTGACAATGTGTTATAAAATTACGTTATTGCCTTTTCTACAGTAATAATAGACCACATTTTGTATTTTTGATTCTATTTACGAGTTATGACATTTTTTCGATTGGCGGCGCTAGTGGACTGTAAAAGGCCCCTTAATAGAAAATACGCCGACACCGTCATCGTCAATTAATAAAAAGAAAAATATTTGTATTGAAATACCACCTATTCCTATAATTACAGAAGAAAGTATCCTTATAATTATATCTAAAACAAGCAAATAGGTTTCTTGGAGAAACAGGAAAAGATCCATGTTACAAGATTTCTACAAAGTATAATAAAGTGTTACTGTGTTTTTTACAGAAAGAGCGTGTTATTGAAGATCTATCGAGAATGGCCTATCCAGTCCTTAGTTTATTGAAAATACACCACCAACGTCAGTGAGAATTAGGAAAACTCTTCAACTATAAGCTAAATATTACTTAAATACTCAAGTATAAATAAATTACTTAAATACTTACGATTTGATTTGATTTTATTATAATAATAATAATATAAAGGGACAATGTCACACAGATCATCCTAGTCCCAAACTAAGCAAAGCTTGTACTATGGGTACCAGGCGACGATATACATAGATAGATAAATACTTAAATACATAGAAAACATACATGACTCAGAAACAAATATTCGTGTTCATCACTCAAATATTTGCACTTACCGGGACTCGAACCCAGGACCACCAGCTTCGTAGGCAGGAGCACTACCAACTAGGCTACGGTGACCGTCAATTTACAGAATTTACTTAAATAATCAAGTATTACTTACATACAATTTTATTATATTTTATTTACAGTGTTATAAATACAATAACTCTCTTATAGGATATTGAAACTGAAGCTACATCGTCTGATCAAATAGGCAGTAAACAGAAAAACGTTTCTCAAGAAAATATTGTTGCTGTCTATGACCTTCAAGTGGTGATGATGTGCCCAAGTTATGCATATTTTTAATATTGTTCCAAGATAAATTGTTTAATTTATCTTGAATTTACACATCACCTTCTATTCTGATAGCTGTGCAGGTCAAAATAAAAACAAAGCAATAGTAAGCATGTACTGTTACGCAATTTCTCACGTTGTGAACATAAGTAGCATAACTCTCAAATACCTTATAAAAGGTCATACACACAACGAGGCTGACAGTGTTCATGGACTAGTAGAATAAAAATTTAAAACAATTAAAGGCTGGACCTTTTATACCTGCTCAATATCCCACTATTGTCGTGCCCGTAAGTCTGGATCTACTTTTATAGTGAAAGAACTAACCTTTGACTTCTTTTGAAACCTAAAACAAAATCAAGAATTTTCTATAATTAACATGCGTAACAAAAGAAAGAAAACTTCTTATGAAGATATCGAAATTAATCGTTTTTATGTAACCTAGATATTACGAATTATTACGATTGACGAATTTTTTAAGTAGATCTTTTTTCTTATTGTGTTTCAGTTCAAGTGAACTGAAACACAATAAGAAAAAAGATCTACTTAAAAAATTTTGTGAGAAAGAACTTGATACCCACCTTTTATGCTTCTTTGTAAAATTTTGATAGTTATTTTATTACTTTTTATGATTTTATTGAAATATTGCCTACTTTCGATTATGTGATTACCTACTAGTAATAAGTGAATATTTTGGCTACACTCACAATGACTGTTAGTTATTATACCTAGTATAAAGATTTTTTTTAATGTGATGCTGTGATTGTGTTTATACAAGTATTACCTACTAAGTACCCGCTTGATATAAGATAGATTAAAAATAAGACTTATAGTGCAGTTATGAAAGTACCTGCCTTGACTTTTGTAGTTAAAATACATCCAAAGAGAGCAATCTGTTCTAAGTTTATAATTTGTTTAAGTTTTATAAATTGTGTAAGTTTGCATATTGCAATACTAAGTAAATATACGTCTTATTTTATAGTAAGTATTGTTTTTTGTATGGACCTAGGACTCATATTTTATAAATTACATTATTGTTTTTTTGTGTTTGCAATATACCTACTTTAATGTGCAATAAGTAACAGTAAGTTATATTGTTTAAAGAAGTTATTCTTTATAATCTTAAGTAAGAGTTGACTTTCATTAGAAGGTTCAGCAGACCATTTTTGAAGAGTACTGTTGTACCAAAATTCCTAATAGTCTACTTATTTAGTTTAAAGTTTTACTTATTTGCTTTGAGATTTGAAGGCTGATAACAAAACAAACTCTCTAGCGTTCAATTGTTCAGCTAAGTTTGATTCTACGTTAAAAAGTGTTTCTAATAATACTATATTCTTAATTTTTAGGAACATGAAATATAATAAATACAAACGCACATGGGTTCGGATGGATACCCCGTGATTGTGGGTTCGATTCCCACCCACACTTAAATTTATACAATTCATTTTAAAGATGTCGGAAAAATTATAATAATTATTATTTTTCATCACATTTTTTATTTATTGACCAATTATAAATAAGAATATACACATTCTAGCAATAAAACGACCTAATTTAAGTAAGGCCAAAATTATTACAACATTTTTAATAATAAAAGAACCTAAATCAAATTAAGTCACACATAATCATTAAATAATTAATGTTAAAGTGACAATAAAAAATTGTTTATTGTTTATTTAAAAACATATTACATTTATTTAAAATTTTATTGAGAATTATCTTAGTATAATTCCCCATTTTATAATTTAAAAAAAAATCCTAAGATTTACTTATATTTTGTAATGATACACAGGACATAGAATGTTCAAATCCTCATTTTCAAACACATTTTTCGTGATTCCCAAAAGTTATGAATTTTGGATTGAGTCACTTTAATTCTCACCATGCGATATATATATATATTATATTATCACTATAAGTCATATTATGTACAAACATTGCAGCATTACAGGCAGTGAACGCAAATATTGCAGGTATCCCCAAACTGCAAAAACAAATATAAATTAAAATAAACATGAAGCATATTATACTAAATTGCTTGTATCCATGTTAAAAAGAAACAACCGGTTCTGGCTCTAGTAAAAAATTATAGCAACATCAAATATGTAAACGTGGTTTGTTCTTTATATTTGGACAAATATTGCAACCATTGCATTTCATGAATTTTAAAGTTTAAAAAATCGTTTCGATACAAAATATATCACACAATTTGTACAAGAGAATACAACACATAGTAGGTACATACGCCAGCACATCAAGTTACCCCAATCTGTCAAATTTCCCCAATTGAAAGTGAACCTAATACTTATGTGATAAAGTTGAAAATCGATAAAAGAAATTTGACAGATTGGGGTAGTTGGATGTGCTGTCTGTCTGTCTGTACATGCTACAATCAGTAATGGTCGAGGTAGCAAGATGCCATCAAGGCATCAAGCCCCAAACAATTAAATAATAAATAAATAGGGTGCCTTCCCACCAGATATGTACTACGCAGCTATGCTGCGAAAATGTAAAAGCTAAGCTACGATACTATTTGACCGTTTCCACTGATGCTATGCTATTTCGCGGTGCGAGTAAGATGTGATATGCTATGAAGCTGAGCCGCCGCAAAGTAGCTGCGCGAGTAAGATGCGCACGGCGGCTCGTTCAGTTGATTTCTATTGTAGGTACTCTGCTCTGCACATAGCTACACTCGCGACAACCCATAGCAGGCATCCATAGCACACTTCCACTGTAATTAATTGTTTATTTCTCACCACAAGCCAAATAATACAAACAATATTTACATGTAAAAAGTAGCCAACGATTTTTTGGTTGTGGATCGCTGGTGCCTGTGGTAGGTAGTAACACCTGTAATACAGGTCACCAGGTCCCCACCTGTTTAAAGTTACACAATTGATAGCTTACATCTGGTATCACAGCAAATAACAAATATTTCAAACGATTAGTGAGCTTATTAGAAAAAAAGACACAAGAGAGTATTACAGTAATTTAAGTAAAATAATAATTAAAAAGTTAAAGTACAAACGTTGGTGGTTTTTATGAATGTAAGTTTGTGTGTGCGTGATGTGTATGTGTGTGTGTGTGTTAGAGAGAGTGTTAGAGGATGAGTCTGATTAGACTAACACGTTAAAGAGAGCTTCCGTGGCAGTATATGTTTGGCTTTGTAGCCAGGCATGTAAAGTGTACGCATCCATAGCCCATATCGATAGCACGCATCCTTCCATATACATTCCGTTTCCACCAGTGCTAAGCTATGTGCACCAATGAATATGATTGGTGGATATTAAACGCATCCATAGAAACGTAGCATAGCACATTTCTGGTGGAAAAGCAGCCTTAAGTTAACGTTTTTAATCGCCACGCTTCCTACGTAGAGTGCGTACACGTGGAGATTAAGGAGAATAAAGTACTTTCATACAATTATCGAAATTAAAACACGGATAGGCTATACGCTAAGGTCTTTGGTTAGGTAAAATCCAATTATTTCAGCTTCATTATTTTATATTGGTCTATTCTAAATATATTTTATATCCCTGAGGTTCATGCCGCGTAGATCTACTTTGTTGACTTCGATATTAAGTAGGTAATATCCCTTTAAAACTGACGTAACTATGTACAAAACTAGAGATTGGACTCCAAATTCTTTGTTTTAGATACTTGGCTGCAGCTTGATTGATGGTAAAATGTAAAACGTCTCTTTACCCTTTGGTTTTACCATAAAACGTCTGTCAAATTATACTTCATGATTACAAAATTTTCGATAAGCATTATTTTTTTCGTGTATAACTACTAAACAACTTTTTTAGGGTATAACTACTGTAATGAAGGAGCTGATGGCATATGGTTACTTAAAACATATGCCATCAGCTCCTTCATGACTTAGTAGTTATACCCTCTATTTATATGCGGTTTCAGTGACATGAAGGATATTTTTAGCAGCATTATTTGTTTAATACACATGTCAATATATTGCACAATGCTTTCTTACTTAAGTAAACTCGATCTGTTCACAAGTGCTAGATAAAGATTATAAGAGAATTGAAATTATGTACAAGTATAGGAGTTATTTTGTAATACTAATTAGGTTAATGTGTCTACAATACTGGTATATGTGGTGAAACTACTTAAAACAAGAACTTATTTATGTTAGAAACTGATTTTAAAATTACTGTCCTTTCTAAATCAGTAATATTCTTCTCTTCTTTATAATGTCGTGCTAGATTGGTTTGAAGTTTCGACACTAGTTCTGTAAGTCGCTTCGGCTCGTGGATTATATGACTTCTGCTAGCTTTTCATGTCCAATCCTTGATTTCATCCATCTATTACTTGTCGAATACTATTTATAAAGTCTCGTAGAACATTCTATGACCAAATCGGAGATATAGAAAAGATAGAAAAAGATATCTCAAGAAAGGCGAGGTCAGAAGTAGGTACCCTAAACCGTCGAGCATGTATGAAGAATATAATGACAGTTAACGATACAAAGAGGTGTGCAGAGATCGGCATACCCCTCTGGGAAACAGGTGTATGTACATAAGTCTATATATGTATGTATAAGAACATCAAATGTCTAGGGATGACGTACAGGCCCGGTACGTACTTCGCTACGTATAAGGCACAGTAATAAAAAAATGATTATTAAGTTCATTTATTCAAACAAAAAATATTTTAAATTGCTAAAAGATGTTGATTTTACACTTTTTCAAGACTTTTTTTAAATTTTCTCTACGTACAAACCTTCCCTGGACTTAAAGGCGTTGTTGAGTTATATATAACATTGCAACGATAAGTGGCATTGATTTTTATATATTATATAGATTATGATTCAATTCAAGTCTTCCAGACTGGCTTCGTATTTACTTTGTAAAAATGAAGAAAAAATATTTTTTTGCTAATTTATGGGTAATTAAGATAGGTAAGTCTTATTAAATGGCAAAAAACGTTCAATGGAATGGTTTGAACGTTTTCTGCATCAGAACTGAAACGGTCACATAGATCTGGAGCGATGACATTATTTGACGAGAGTAGTGATGATGAGATCCGTCAGAATCTTACAAGCGGGCATGCATGTCTTATGCTTCAAACATATCTGCCCTGCTTTCCTGGATGGCGTGCATATCCCACAACAACTATTAAACTTTTAAAGAACGTGGCCATTACTCAAAGTTATTTTGATGAACTGATTTAAAGCATTCAAAATTTTATTAATTTTCTTAGGTTTTAGCATTCGAGCATTTTAGCAGATAAAACCTACATTTGCAAAAATAACATTTCCTTTAAAAAATGTACTTGATCCTTTGACACTTCATGAGTGTAGCTTGTTATCGTATATGTAATCTGCTAAAAACTAACGCTACCGCCGTTTAAGAACCTTTGTGAAGGCTACTACGCTGTGGTTATGTAGCTATTCCTTTTTGAGGATTCTTTGTAGGAAGATACAAAACAAACAGCCTTTGTTGAGGCTTCTGCTGTTCTTGTTTCTGGAACATATACGTAGAGTCTATGGTATCGGTTTGAGGTGGTAATGTCCAGTCTGGTATTTGACTGGTGTTAACTGGTTGAGTTAGAGGTAATTGAAGGTAATGTACCTATGTATTATAGTGGCCTAGTGCATGGCCGCTATAAATGCAAATAGTAAATAAATAAATGCAAATCGTATTTTGGTGAGAGTATACGAGAGAGAATTTAAAACTTTTAAGTCAATTTCACAAAATTTTCAGCTCCATGAATCGCTCTACGACGGCATATTCGGCAACGTTCATATTCAAACAATGGAACTAAAAACGCGGATTATAAACTTACCAGGAAACCCTCATTAAAATTTTCGATGTACATAAAGCCTGTTGAAGGGGCGTCCAATATCAAGAATAATTTTTACATCCCGACAAAAATCTAGTTCACGAGTGGTTTAAAATAATAATACAAAATAAAGAATGAAAGTTATCTTATTTATTTATGAAAATGTAACTTCTAACGGTACGTCTCTACAGTATGCCAATATGTAGTATAAGTATACCTATAATTGCCTTCTATACCGCCGAATCTAAAATTAATATTAGTGAATAGTAGGATTATAAGAGTAGGTATGTACATTAAAGCTTAGACTGGGTGGGTCGGAAGCTAAGACTTCATCGATAATTTACTATAAATAAAAGAATAACGTGCCTTTTTTTAAAACTATATGTTTAAATGCAGGTGATTATACAAGTGTTGGTTGAAATATTTCATCATAACTGGTGCGAGTACGGAAATACCCTATTTTATTTGAAGCTCGGTCTTTTTTATTGTTAACATTGAAATTCTTTCCTCAGATATTTATTTAGCTGTGAGTCAGAAATAAATATCTTTAAACTATATTGAGAAGAATTCAGGAGTGGCTCTCGCTATTGCAGTATGACCAAAATCATTTTAATCCCCTTAACTTGAAATAATTAATTGAAAAAAAAATGGAAATGACATCGTTTTACGATGTAGTCGCGAAATTTTAGTGATAATAAGTACGATAGATCACAATAGCGGTACAGAAGATGACTCTATTGCAAACAACTTGCAAATGGCTCTCGCTATCGCAACTATAGCAAAACAAGCCTAGACTTTAGCTTTTTTTAGCTTTAGCTTGCTTGCATACTGTCTATGCATTTCTAGTGCAACGATGCGCTAGAAATGCATAGGATTGGTTCGTAATACAGCTACTCTAGATATTATACTACTTTGGCTTTGTTTATCCATCTGAAGAAATCGGTGGGGCTAGTAAGGCGCGAAAATGTTTTCTTTTGTTATGTTTCTTTTTAACAACTTTGCGACGAGCAACTTTGGCATCTCCATAGACAATGATGGTTGAAGTGTTTATTGGGCTCAAATTTCGTTTTAGCGGTCTTCTCGTGATTGGAGGTTTAATAACACTAATTTTATTTCTGCGGTCCATCAGTGTGTGGAGTCTGGATGTATCTCTAAAATCTTCTAAGAAATTGTTCTTATCTTCTGAAGTTGTGGCTCTGGGTTTCGGAGCCATATGTGGCTTGGGGGACAATGTACTTTTCATCTGTTTTATTTTTCTGGTCCCTGGATGGATAGTTCTTTTTTTCTTTTGTCTGTTTGGATAAATATTTTGATCAACCAATCTTTCTTGCATTACCTGTAAGCAAATATAAAAGTATTATTTGAATTAGCCTGCAATGTGCGTTAGCGGTTAGATTTGGGAAAAACCTAATGGAGGAAAATCAGTTTATAGTACAGTATTAAATAATCTGCAAAAAAGTAAGTACCTGTTCATATATCCTATCGTCTTCTTCGTCTTGTCGATCGCAAAAGTCCAGGATTTTCCGGCATACTGTTCTCAGATTCTTTATTCGTTCCTTCTTTCTTTTTCCAATAGCGAATTTATCTACTTCGTCGAGTCTTAAAGTTCTGAAAAATAAAACAGGTATACGGTAAAAAAACATCGAATGGAAGATCATTCGTAAAATGTGCAATTGTGCAGCCACTTTCGGTAGGTATAATGCATTAACAAAAATAATATTATAATGTAGTTTTCAACATAGCGAATATTTAAAAAATACCTCTGCCACCTCCTGTCTTTGGGAATTTCTAAAGCTAAAATTTTGGTTTTATTACGGTTAATAGATAGGTAATATCGAAATTAACTATAATGGAAAAATTGCAGGATATTTGGGAAATGTAATAAATAGTAGTCGAAATATAATCGATTATAACGTGTATGTACGAGGATATATAGCTTTGAAACTTCACCATAATATTACTTTAGATTGGCGAAGTCCCATCTTCAGGAATTACTTTAGAATATTTTATTTTATACGTATTATTTACCCAAATCATTTTAGCAAGTAGATAGGCTAATTTTGCTCAATCATTTCCTATCTTTCTCTCGTTTTCGACCATCATCTCATCTAAATTTTGGTTCGTTCAACAGAATGGTTGTTTGGAAGAGATTGTTTGAGGGATAAGGCCGTATATTAATTAAATAAATATCTTGGGACAACCAATTTCAACCAACACACTGCTGTCTAATCCCAATCTTGACGGAACCTATGCTAAGGCAATCGGAAAACCGATATACATGCTTATACCTATACGTCATCGAACCCACGACCTCTGGCTTAGCAATCAGGGTCACTAGCCACTGGACCAACAGGCCATTAATAATCTTATGATTTTGAATAGCCTATAATATTAACATTACTGTTGTTTTGTTTAGGTGTTAGGTACTAATCCGTCCGTGGGAGAGTGGACCGGTACCTGAAGTGATGTACACACGGCTACATATCAAGCTATACATTTCCAATATAAACTGACCTCTCATTGCATGGAAATCCTATACAACGCGAGATCGGCTTATACTGGCAATGTATAGCTTGATATGTAGCCGTGTGTACCAGTACAAAATCATTATGTTGGGGATTATTTTGACCGAACGTTTTCTTTAATGTGGTAGATCATGTGCTGTGCCCTACCGCTACATCTGTTTATGGTCAGCTCGACGGAAAGGAACGGATCGGAAGTACCAGCATTATTATGCAATATTGTGGTCCCGCGCATCACTAAGGTCGCTATGATTCATTAGGGAGATATGGGTGGATGCGTTTGTATTGCCACGAGTGTCGCCGTAGATTACAGGAAACGTTAGCCATCAGGTAGGCCGTATGCTTGTTTGTAGACTATAAGAAACATATAAAATATATAATTGGTGCCTTTGAGGTTGGTCATGAAATTGCTCCAACATACGATGAATGATGATGGAATAATACCCACTTATTGCTCTTAGAAGTATAAAATACTACATACTTGATGACTTTAGGTTTGTTCATGATTTCAGGATCCTTATGGTCAATCTGCATAGCGGTGTCCCATATATTTCGGAAGAGCATTCTCCTCTCCGAGTAGCTCTCCGCCTTAGTCGTCAGAGCCATCTGTTACTTTGCTAAGTGGTTTAGTGATGTTTGGAACTGGAAATGTTGGTGAATTTTTATTGAGACCCTACATGTTTTCGTGGATTTTTATTTTGATTCTAAAGTGACGTTTTGTGTCGGGCACCCGACGTTTTTAGGTTGACGTTGGATTGACTTTAATATCTTTATAAATATGAAAATCATGAAGACATATATACATATAGCCATTTACATTGATTGCCGCCAAATTGTGCATAGTTTTGAAAACAAACCTTTTGTCAGTCATTTAGATAAAACTTTTAGCACCCGCTGATATAATTAAATATCTTTTAAATCTGAAATACATATTAACGTAACGTAGGTATTTGAAAATTAAAACGTAGGACAATTTGTCCGGTTAAGCAATGAAAATCTCCGTTTTTATGATGTAGTTGGGGACTACGGAATATGTGGGAGTCCCCAAGGTTAACCACTAAAACCACCACGGTAGCCTAACTTCTCGATGATTTAGGTGGTAGCTCCGGGAACTCGAGACCATACCATAAACCATTGCACCGCTGTCTCTAAGTTCTAAGTTGAAAAAATCATGTTAGTAAGTACTGACCTTTTAACGTAGTTATTCTTAACACTGTATTTAATGTGAGAATAAATCTTTATTGGTGTTTGTAAGGCCTTTTTTATGCTCGATAGGTTAGCGCTTGACCACGATCACATCTGATGGTAATGAAGATGTGGTCAAAGGCGGACCGCTCGTACCCATAAGATGCCTGACACTCCAGCCTTGATTATACTTTGTATGAGTATGGAGGGTGTTTCACAGCTTAGCCGCTAAAGAGGAAACATATTTTTTGTCGGAATGAAAACAATTGCTACTTCCGTATTAAAATTATAAAAAGTAATCTATGGTGCGACTGAGTTCGTGCGTCCGTCTGTCTAATAATAATGCTATTGAGTTTATGGTGTTAGAGATTATTTTTTAATGTTGCTTACCTAAAGTCATAGGAAATACAAAAAAGAGAATGGCAGAATTCGTATCGCATACTTCCGTTGTTGTTCAGCTATATAATTTGTACCACTTGTTAAGACAACTAAGGTATTGATTTTGATGTAAGTATAATATTTTTAGAACTTGGGATTAATTAATAAAATCAAAAAGAATATTTCAATTATTTTCAATAAATAAACGTAATAAAATCGTAAACTAAACGCAGTTACGTTTACATAAATTGCCATGTGTAAAAAAAAAACTAGTGTGTACTTATGTAAAGACGCCAGCACATCCAGTTACCCCAAGCTGTCAAATTTCTTTTATTGATTTTCATCTTTATCACATAAGCATAAGGTTCACTTTCAATTGGGGAAATTTGACAGATTGGGGTAGCTTGATGTGCTGACGTCTGTACACGCGTTAGAAGTTATACTTCTTAATATACAACTTGAACATAGTTATCAATTTTCATACCACCTAGAACTAACGTCATGCTGTTATTTTTACGATGCGCGTGCATCTGCGCGCGCATCGTAAAAATTCACTTTCATACCACCTAGAACTAACTTCATGCTGTTAAATTTTTTGGTGTCGGTGTGCGCGCGCATCGTAAAAATTCGCTCTCATCATTTTTCTCCATCGCGCCAAAAGAAGTATAACTTCAATAATATAAATGTCGAAATTATAATTAATTATTTATAAATGGGAACAACATTACATATCTATATAAATAAAAAGACAAGTCCTGACTGACTGACTGACTCATCAACGCCCAGCCCAAACCCTTGGACCTAGAAAGCTGAAATTTTGCACAAATGTTTGCTTTATAATGTAGACAAGGAATAAGGAAGGATTTTTCGAAATTCAACCCCTAAGGGGGTAAAACAGGGGCGCTAAGTTAGTATGAAACTTTGCCGTTTTTGAAGTTTAAGGCATAAAAATTGGTATTTGGCCTTCCAGTTAAAAATAAAAAATCACGTATTTCAGGGTTTTTGGAAATTCTACCCCCAAGGGTGAATAATAGGGGATGTAAGTTTGTATGAAAAATGCGACTTTTTTGAAGTTAAACCCATGAAAATTGGTATTTGGCCTTTCTGTTAAAAATAAAAAATATTAATTTCAGGATTTCCGAGAATTCCACCCCTAAGGGTGACAAATAGGGGATGTAAGTTTGTATGAAAAATGTGACAATTTTGAGGTAAACGCATGAAAATTGGTATATGGCCTTTCATTTAAAAATTATAAATATATATTTCAGGATTTTTGGAAATTCCACCCCTAAGGACGACTAGAATAGGCGATGTAACTTTGTATGAAAGTCTGTATTTTTTTAGTTAAACGCATGTACATTGGTATTTGGTCTTTCAGTTTAAAATAAAGCAATCCAGGGAATAATTTGTTGTTAAAAAAAGGTAATCCAAAACTGATTCAATAAATCGCCACTAACAATTTAAGCAAACTCAAATTTTAAAAAATTAGTTTCTTATGCCAAGTAGCTTAAAATTTCGTGGTCGTTGTCGTCTAAGTAAAGATTTAGCGTTTTATTAGATTTATAACTTCTTTTTTTTGGTAAATTTTATAACAAGTTAAATAAACGACATTTTAATCAAATTGGGATAAATGACGAATTTATCTAGAATTCGAGTTAGCGTAGTATAAATTGTTGGTGTCGAGATGATCGCACCCAAAAAACATCATCTTAATTTTACTGATCTACAAGTTCACAATTTTGTAACTAGATGGCGTTAATGTCGTTTCAGATCGCGGAACTTAATTGGCATATCGGTTAAAATAAATAAATGCTTGAAATAAAAGGTAGTCCAAAACTGAATCAATAGATGATCGCCTAAATCTCACCCAAAATATATGCATACATCTTAATTTTACCGCTTTACAAGTTTATATTTTTGTTAGTAGATGGCGTAATCGTCGTTTTAGGTAGCGCTATGGTTTCGTTCACAAAATGTCGCAACCTAATCTAATGGGAGTTACCTTTGTGATTAATGCATCGTTGATTATTATTTTATTTAACTTACTTAAGGACAATTGATATGTATTCTTTGATTTTTGCTTGATGATATCGGGTCCTTTTTGTCAATAACAGTAGCAAAGTAGTCTTTCATTTATTTCTTACTAAGGTTATTTATAGGTTAGGTTTTATTCAATTTATATTGCTTATTTGTTTTAAAAGTTATATTTTTTAGATTAAGCTAGAAGTAAGTAGTTACATTGGTCATCATTCAAAATTGTCGCGGACAAAGTCGCGGGCACCAGCTAGTAAATCATATAATTATAGACTTATTTATTATACCTAAGAAAGCACAGTAGTTGCATTAAATCGTAATAATTAATGATTTAGAATAGGAACGATTTTCGTCGTCAATATTTTTTTTTGTTCATGGCAATTATTTATTGACAGGCAAAGACAACCTGTCAGGTACTTATTGCTGTTATTTTGATACATGTCATCAATTTAGCAAATAATCTTGCAGATAGGAAGTAAAAGTGGAAAAACGTCCATCTTGGTGAAAAATTTCGACAAAAATTTAAAATAGTGCGTCATCATGAAGAATTTAACTTTCGATTTGCCGCAAGAAGTCTAAAATCTATTCTCGCCACAGTGTGTTATTGGTGAACACGTGTGTCGGGGGATTTTTTGGGTTTTTGGTGGTTTTTTGTCATTTGTGTTTATTTTTTATATTTATTACGTCATTGTTAGTGAGTACCTATACGTGTGGTACGTACATTTTATTGTAATTCGCATTCGTTGATATCCGTTCCTACCTTTCCATCACGTAGTGATGGATGCGGATAAACCACCTGATCCGGGTGATCCCCCGGATCGCCCTTCTACTCCTCAATCCAATCCTTTCCCTAATAACGTACCTATTCTCTCCCCCAACCCCCTATCCCAGCTCGCTAATGTTGCTTGCGCTCTGGAATCCCTTCCAATGGCAGCGACTTCGGCTCCCCTCAACGTCCCGTCCAGTGTCCCCACTAAATTTACTAAAAACAACATAAGTCGAAATAAATATTCTATTTCAGATAAAGGCCCTTTTCTTGTGCATGTTTCTCACATTGAACCTCAACCCAACTCAGGTACTACCCTCCATCCTATTTCCTTCGGCTTGTTTCTTTTAAACAACTGTATCAAGAATGTAGTGCCAGACGGTGTTAAGAAGGTAGGTAGAAACCGGGTTTCTGTGGAGTTTGCTTCTGCGGAAGATGCAAACACCTTTCTATCTAATACAATTCTCGTCACCCATAAATTTGTTGCAGTCCTTCCATCATATAATATCACTCGCATGGGTGTAGTTTCTGGTGTCCCGGCAGATATGTCAGAGGATGTGGCTAGGGCATACCTCAAGGTTCCTTCAGGATGTGGACAAATTCTTAAAGTTAGGCGCCTGAATAGAAAAGTTGTGAAAGAGGGTTTTCCAGAATGGAAGCCCACAGAAACCTGTGTCATTACTTTTGACGGTCAGACCCTCCCTAAAAGAGTCTTTTGTTGCTATACATCTCTCCAAGTACAGCAATATATTTTCCCAACCATACAATGTCGGAAATGCTGTAGGTTTGGGCACATTGAATCTTTGTGTAGATCCAAACCACGCTGTCGTAAATGTGGCCATGAGCACTCAGCTGAAACCTGCAACATTTCTCAAGAAGATGCCTTCTGTATATCGTGCGAGGGTAATCATTTTGCTGATAGCAAGGATTGCCCGGAGTTCAATAGACAGACGAAAATAAAGTCCACCATGGCTGAAAAGTCCATCTCCTATGTTGAGGCTAGTAAAGTTATACCATCAGTTTCTCGAAACTATGCTAACGCTGTGAAGTCCTCTCCTTCTCCGCAGCGGTCTGTGTCACACCGTAAAACATATCTCTTAAAGCCAAAGACCCATGCCCCCCTTTCTCCCTCTTATGATAAGTTCGCCCATAATCTGTTAACCTCTACTCCCCCACCTTCACAGCCTAATGGCTGCGCTTTCAATAATAGCAGTTCTCAATTAGACTCCTCTTCTGATTCTTTTCTAATTAATTTAATTATTCAGATTCTTTCTTCCATCTCGTCACCGTCCCACGTTGCAAATTCACTTATTCCTATTCTATTACAATTCAAAAATGGCTCCGATACTGGTATTTGTCCAGTGGAACGTGAGGAGTGTCTTTCACAAAAAGCATGACCTCATTTTCCTTCTAAACAAGTACAAGCCCTTAGCTTGTTCCTTAGCAGAGACTTGGTTAACGCCTAGCCTCAGCTTTCGTTTGCCCCATTTCAACACTCTCAGATGTGACAGATCCGATGGCTATGGAGGGTCAAAATTCAAATATCAAAATTCAAAAGTCGTTTATTCCGTTAAAATATTACATTTGTGTGGAATCGTCAATTTTTTTTACCCTACCGTGCAGTGCATGACGTGGCAGCTACTGAGAAACACTGCCAGAAAACTCAGTAGGAATCCTTTTTTAAAATATATATTTCTTAAATAAATTTACATTGTATTTAAATGTGTTAATTTAGAGCGACTCAATCCCAAGCTGTTTTGTCACTTAAATAATCAGAAGTTTTGTAATAAGCCCTGCTACACAATTTGGCTTTTATAATTCTTTTAAACTTATTCATAGACATTTCTCGGATATCACTGGGAAGTTTGTTATAGAATCTTATACATTGCCCCATAAAAGAGTTACTTACTTTGTGGAGACGGGTGGTATGTAACACAAAGTTATGCTTATATCGAGTATTTATATTCGGCTCTGTTTATTAATAACCGTGTTCCGTTTATGTCCCTCCCAATCCCACCTTCAGCCGTGGATCAGGATATAAGTATTACTGCGGGTTGTGTTGAGGGAATCAATGTATTTTCAATCTACATTGCTCACCCTCATAGGAATTTTTTAAATAAATTAAAAATCCTGTTTCAAAGTGTTAGTGGTCCAATTCTTGTAATGGGTGACTTTAATTGTCACCATTTTAGATGGGGCTCTGAGCGCTGCGATTCCTTTGGGGAGGGCTTAGTTGAGATTCTAGACAGCTTGAACCTCTGTGTTTTAAACAATGGTTGCTCAACTCGCAGACCTCTTCCTGGCCAACACAAAAGCTGTGTGGACCTCACCTTTTCCTCCATTGATATTGCAGCTTCTGTTCATTGGCAATGCACTAACCTAACGCATGGCAGTGATCACTATCCTATTGTTATTACTATGGCTGAAAAAACCTACTTAGAGAAAGTTTCCCCTCCCCTTCTGAAGTATAACTTATCTAAACCAGATTGGAGTAAGTTTTCTTCCCTATTGGATGATAAAATTGACTCTCTTCCAAACTTAAACTCTCAAGTTTTGAGTAATATTGATCACTGCCATGTTAATAATTGTTATGACCTATTGGTCTCTGCCATTTCTGCAAGTGCTGATTCATGCTTCCCAATTAAAAATTGTGCCCGTAATAAAATCCCATCTCCTCCATGGTGGGATCATGAGTGCACTGCTATTATTAGAGAGAGGAAGGTTATTGAGTTGACCTACAATTCAGAGATGAACAGTGATAATCTGACATTGTATAAACATGCCCTAGCTAAATCAAAAAGATTACTTCGTAGGAAGAAACGGGCTGGTTGGGTTAAGTTTTGTTCCACACTGTCGCCTGCTACTCCTGCTTCTGTTGTATGGCGATATATTAATAGGTTTAGGTGTGGTTGTGCTCCATCGTCTTCCTCTCTTATCACTAGAGAAGTTGCAGAACAATTTTTCTGTAAAATTGCCCCCCCTTATGTCCCAACTGAAGCAGAAGACTCCAACTTGCCTGTATACTATTTGTCTGCTGATCCGCTAGTCATGTCATTCTCTATGAATGAATTTACAGATATTTTGAGACAGGTCCGTGACTCGGCTCCAGGCATAGATGGCTTACCTTATTCTTTTATTGTTAATTCTTCTAAAAAATCCAAGCAATACCTTTTAAATATAATTAATTTTTGTTTTAATTATGGCTGGGTTCCGAATCAATGGAAGACTCAAATAATCATTCCGTTAGTTAAGCCTGGGAAACATGCAGATGATCCAAATGGCCTCCGCCCAATAGCTTTATCTTCAGTGATGGCAAAGCTATTGGAGCATCTAATAAAGAGTCGGCTAGAATGGTTTGTGGAATCCAGTAATCTACTACCAAGCTCCCAATTTGGGTTTAGAAAAGGTCTGGGTACTTACGATAGTGTTGGGGTTTTGGTGACAGACATTCGTTTAGCGTTTTCAAGAAACGAATCTTTGGTTGCTGCTTTCTTAGATATATCCTCAGCTTATGATAGCGTTCATCTTCCCACTCTCAAGCAAAAGTTACTAGAGCTGAGAGTTCCGGTTAAGATGGTTCAGTGCATTTGCAGTTTACTTTCACCTCGTTCCCTGGTATTGAGAGTCCATGGAGAGGATTTTGATGCTAGACAGACGTGGAGGGGATTACCGCAAGGTTCCGTTCTGAGTCCTCTGTTATACAACCTTTATATGGCTGATGTGGGGTCATGTCTAAATTCAAACTGTCGTATTTTACAATATGCTGATGACATGGCTCTATATGTGATTAACCAATCTATCGAGAATGCTGCCTCATCCATTTGTATCTCCCTGGATTCTCTAAATCAGTGGCTATTACGACACGGCCTAAGTTTGTCTGCTACCAAAAGCTCAGCTGTTATATTTTCCCGCAAAAATAATATCCCTCAAGTTTCAGTCAATATCAATGGAGACAATATCCCAATTGTTCCCAAAGTCAAATTTTTAGGTGTCTTTTTGGACTCCAAATTAACTGGTTTTCATCATATAAATTATCTAGTCCAAAGATGCGAGAGAGCTGTTCCTATATTAAAAGCTCTTGCAGGGGTTTGGTGGGGTGCTCACCCATATACTATGAAGCTAGTGTATAATGCTTTAATACGTAGTATAATGGATTACGGTTGCTTCCTTATGGTTCCTTGTAATAAAGGGGCATTGTCTAGGTTAGATAAGGTCCAGTCCATGTGCCTTCGCATCATATCTGGTTGCATGAAGTCTTCTCCCATCAATGCATTACAGGTCGAGTGTGCTGATCCCCCTTTGAGACAGTTTTTAGCGGCACGTTTTATATCTAAAATTATTACTCAGTCATCCCATCCTTTGATTAATATGTTATCTGAGTTAAGCTTTCAGTGTAGACAGGCAAGATTCTGGCGTAATAAAGCTATCCCATTGATTCTTGTTCCATTTCAAGAGTACCAAAATTTAGTGTTCCCCATAATTTCATTTCCCAGACTACCGCTCTTTAGTTTCGATTTTAAAGTTTTATGTTTTAAACCGGAAATATATTTTGATATTGGAATTTCCAAAACTTCTTCTGCTGCGAATGTTATGTTCAATCAGATAATTGAGGAAAGGTGGAATGGTTATGAAAGATTTTTCACTGATGCCTCAAAATTATCAGACGCTAAGCCTGTAGGAGTTGCAGTGTATTACCAAACCTCTAGCATAATTTTAAAATATAGGTGTCCCAAGGAGTCTTCTGTTTTCACTGGGGAATGCGTGGCTATATTGGAAGCTTGTCGCTTTATAGAGTGTCACAATATAAATAAAGCTGTTATTTTCTCTGATTCCTTAAGCTCTCTGAAAACCTTAGAGCAAAACTCCCACCGATCAAAACTACATAGCCCCATTATCTTAGAAATTAAAAAATCTCTCTTGGCTTGCTCTGCAAAGGAAAAAATTGTTCAACTTGTATGGATCCCCAGCCACTGTGGTATTAAGGGGAATGAACATGCTGATCTATTGGCCAAGGATGCTGTGACATCCCAAATTATAGATGATAGATTCTATTGTTTTTATGGTTATGACCTGCAGAATCTTCCCAAAGGAATCTTAAAACAAGCATGGCAAAATTATTGGGATATTTCTAGCAAGAGCAAAGGTGGCTTTTATTATGAAGTTCAACCGGACATTGTGTTAACGCCTTGGTTTCATAAATATAAAAAGACCTCCAGATGCGTGATCTCAACTGTTTGTAGACTGCGCTTAGGTTTCTGTTGTTCACCTGTTTTTCTACACAAAATACGGATTCGGGATTCATCCCTTTGTGAGTGTGGGCTGGACGAGGGTTCACTGGACCACATTTTCTTTGAATGCACCAATAATAACTCTGCCTATAATTTATATGAACTCCTTCCAAATTTAAAGATTCCCATTCCCATCAACTTTTCCTCGTTGCTTACATTCCCTTCCCCAGAACTCTACGAAGTATTAATGTGCTTTATAAGATGCAATGGCATCAAATTGTGATTGTTACGTCTGAATGTTTTGTTTTAGCCTAATCGCCAAGACACGCAATTAGCTATAACATTGAAAATTTTGGTTAAATTTATCACACGTATTCCCATTTCACATCTGTCATTGGCAGAATTGTCGACATCGGCATAACTTGCCATTAAAAAAAAAGAAGAAGAAGAATCTTGCAGATATTACGTGAGTTCAGCATCAGTTCCTCCGTGCTATAATATATATATCTGTTGACAGTGGATTCACGAAAGGACGCTTTATAATTTAATTAACATGACGAGTTTGCAATGTGTTAATTGCAACATTCGTGTGCCCCGACTAAGAAGACAAGCATTATCCGAAGAGAGTGAAGTTCTCAATAAACCCAATGTTGCTTTGTGCTATGTGATAATTATTGTTTGGTACTTATATGAAGATATTCTTAGATGAAGTAATACTAAGGATAAATTAATAATAATATCAATAAAATTAATGTAGTTACAACAAAACAAAGAATCTTTTGTTTTATTTACCTCCACTCAAAACCTCATATATAACCCCTCGCAACCTCACCCAAATGTATTCGGTTATGAACTATGTAATTAATGGAAATAAAGACCTTTTCATTATTTTAACAAATAATAGCTTTTGCATCTTCCTAACATAACTCGCGACCTGCTCGCGACCCGTTTAGGGTTTTCGGGGCAGGTTCGGAATAAATCCATGTTAAAAACTATAAAAAGAGCTACAACATTTACTTTATCACCATAACAATGTTTATGTAATAATAATATCTAGGGACAATGTCACACAGATCATCCTAACCCCAAACTAAGCAAAGCTTGTACTATGGGTACCAGGCGACGATATACATACTTATATAGATAGATAAATACTTAAATACATAGAAAATATCCATGACTCAGAAACAAATATTCGTGCTCATCACACAAATATTTGCACTTACCGGGATTCGAACCCAGGACCACCAGCTTCGTAGGCAGGAGCACTACCAACTAGGCTACGGTGGCTACGGTGTAAATATAATATGTAACTATCTTCATTGGTACACTAGTTAACACTAGCATTTCATTGCCACATCAGTAGACACACTTTGATATTTACAGCATCTTTATTACTTAGGCAGTAAGAGTGATTTTCGAACTGCAATGTTTCCATGGTCATGGAGTTGACCCACAGATTACCAAACGTAACCTTAAAATAAAACGGGCTATAACTTTTATATCCCAAGTTCTAAAAATCTAAGAAATTAAAAATGCCTTTTGTATCACATTAACCACCAATTAAAACATAAAATATCCCGTAACACGAAATTTTACTAACGATACAAAAGTCTCATACATTCTTGCCGTTTTAAGAACATAATTTTTGTAAAACTAGTCGAAGAAAGGAGTCAAAGTATCCAAGTACGAGTATCCGTTTTAATTAGGTTATCATAATAATATTAATATGAAGTTATTAGTTCTTAAATTACAAAACCATAAACTAATTTTATCTTTTTTATGCCGCATTGTTGTCGCCAACAGAAACTTATTTCACGGGCTCGTGGCAATGGTTGGTAATGCTTGCTTTGCACGCCGCAGGTCTTGGGTTCGATTCCCAACCAGGACAGATATTTGTGTGCATGAACATGTCTGTTTGTCCTGAGTCTGGATGTAATTATCTGTATGAGTATGTATTTACAAAAGAAAAGTAGTATATTAGTTATCTGGTTTCCATAGCTCTGCTTAGTTTGGGATCAGATGAAGATCTGTGAATAATGTCCTAAGATAGTAGTATTATTAGTTTAGGATATTATTGATTTTGTTTTTTAGAATTTTATTTATCAAAAATAAAGTCTGTTTAGTAGATAAACGACGATAAACGATAATAATCATATTTGCTCTTGCTTTACGGACGTTTAGAGAACTGACCAAATGACTTATAGAGTAAGTATAAGCCAACGATTACTGCACCTAACAGCCTAATTGTAAAAGACATTCCACACGACGCAATTATCTGAAAGTATTAATATCAATTGCCAGAGGTAAGGGCGATGTACTTAGTATACCTTTATTATAATCTGAATATCAGTAAAACCGAGTAACTGCCGCCATTACATCATTATTATATGTGAAAGCAACAGATAGCAAACGTGGAAGATTGTAATGCATACATAACAAGATAAGATAGCATAACAGCGTAGCCGAGAAGTATCGTCCTATACTTATATGTAGGTTTGCCATTATTGTTGCGACCTGATACGGGACTTATTAATGGCAAATTAAAAAAATCTGAAAATAAGGGTAGTGCCTAACGGTTTATTATAATAAAAATCGCCTCTCTCTCACCCCTATTAACCGCGCGCCCCCGCTCACGTCTCTCGCCTACCACTGACTTATTTACTTATTGTAAGTAAGTATATTGTAATATCGATAAACGCACAGTAAATCATCACATTTTACAACAATTATCAGTTATTAATTCTAATGTTAATTTTAACTGTAAAGATCAATTTTTTAAAGTAAAAGCCGATTTAATTCTTCTTTTCAATAGGTACTGTAACATTAATTGTGACTGGATAAGTTCCCATCGAGTAACAGTGTGACTGGTTGGGAATTTTTTCTCAAAAACTTTCCCATCGAGAAACAGTGTGACAGTTGAGGGTGTTACTCGTTGGGAACAAATGGATTAACGGGACAAAAACGCAACAAGTAACCATACGGGACGTGATTCTAAAATATGGTGACAGTCCCGTTTATACCGGACGTATGACAACAATCGTGTGGAAAAGCTCGAATATTTAGCCATATTAAATTTATTAGTTACATCTTAACAACTTAATTTGATAATCATTGAAGTAAATACCTACAATTTAGTGTGAGACTGATACATGATTTAAGCTATTACAAGTCAAAAATGCCATCTGGCGGTTATAAAATATTAAAAACCTAACTGTATGTTAGTTATAAAATACGTAACTATAGTATGTAAGTATGTTACAGTAACTTATATATCATAGTCATGAATAATAACAAGAACAGTGAAAGAGTATGGTAAGCTGGACTTAATTAGAAAATAAATTAAATTATTAATAAATGAAACCAAATATCTAACGAAACTAATAAATAGTCGAAAATAAAGGAAATTTGTGGAAATCTTTTGGGGAGGCCTTTGTCCAGAAGTGGACGTCATTGGGGTTACATGATGTGCTGATGATGATGATAGAGAAAGTATGTCAATTAAATTGATAAACGGCAGGCTAACATCAGGCTTATTCTGGTCTATATCAAGACCCGAGTGGTCATCTTTAAAGTCATAAAAACATAAATAAGTAACTTATGTGTGTCATAAAACAGTTACTTTTAATTTTATTACAAGTTTAGCTACAACACTTCCCCTTTTGCAATAAGAAGCGAAAGAATTCTAATTACACTTACAGCTAGGTTTAAACGACTTATTCCACACGATTATAGTCAAAGTATATGATGAAACAGCCGCTTAGAAATAATGAATGCCAACAAACACGCGAAGCAACAAGTGGTTGACGTTTGAACTACAGACGTTCAGTAAGTTCAGTAAGCGTTCGGCTTCAGGCGGAAGCCTTCATGTCATACACGCTTTCATATATGCTGGTCGTAGAATCTCGGTAGAGGATGTGCATTTTGATTATTATACTCTTAGATTAAACTTAGTGAATACAATGACTCTTTATATCCTAAATCAATCATTTCACTTCCAAAATCAAACAAAAGTTTTAACTTAGCCATTTGAAAACTTTGAAATGTCGAAACGATGGCAGTTAAATATGATCCGAACGCTATATGGGTGGCTCTTAGTGAATATAGTGACGGGAACATTTTCGAGGTGTACCCTAAGCTCCTGGCCGACTTGTTCTTGCAAGAAGAGGCTGCGAGGCAAGGTGACACCAGTGAGGCGGAAAAATTGGTGCTTCCCAGTGACAAAGAGTGGAGGTTTTCGCAGTATTTCTTCCTTGTCGAACTTCAGAAGGAGTTAGAACAGCAAGTATCTTGATTTTTAAGATTTGTATTCATTTTAATTTGAAATAATATTCAAACTTTTGATACTATAATAAAATCGACATGCTTGAAAAGTCTATACGAATTATTTATAAAGTACATATATTATTAAAAAAATCATTGGAGTAGTTTTCCGATACCTAATAGTAAATAAATGATTTGGGACAACACGGCCATCTGATTTCAAACTAGTTGGAGCCTGTACTTTGGCTACCAGACAACTGATGAACATACTTAATATTATATATTTCAAAATACATATGTACAAATTATACATAAATTACATCCCGACACAGAACAAATAACCGTGTTCATTACACAAAGATTTGTCCTGGGTGGAAATCGAACCCACCACCTCTGGCTTACCAGTCAGCGTCAGTAACCACTAGGCCAACTGCTAAATCTGTTATTTACCTCATCTAGAAAATTATCATCTATAAAGCTTGAATAGCTATTTTTAGGCAAAAGAACTTCCAAACCACTGATTGGTTTGGATGTTCCTTTGTCTTAAAATTAAATTACCACAATAGTAAAAAATCGGAATAAAAAGATTATGTCCTGAACGAATTGTCCATTTTACTATATTTTTTATTTTATTTTTATTTTTACTTTATTGGGACATAAAACAGTTACACATTAGGTATAGTTAAATTATTTAAATATAAATTTTAAGAATAGGTAAACGTGTAACCCACACCAATGTCCGCGAATTAATGTTAAAAATAGGTAGTAATAAATGCGTGCATTAATTAAGCAGAGAAGTACCTATGTAGGTACTAGTGAGTAGGTATTAACTATAACTATTTTAGTAGTTCAGTAGCCATTTTTTTGAACTTAAAGTGCGATAGTGCAAAAATGTCCAAATCGTGGAAGTGTGTGTTATACGTTTCCACAATGCGTCGCAGAGGCACCCGTGCGCCAGCGTGAGTTCTGCACCGCGCGGTGTGGAACAGCCGGGGCACGCGTGCCTCTCGACGCATTACAGTTCTAGGTACAATATAACATAAGTTGTTAGTGATGTCAGTGCAATCAAACTTGTTATTACAAAGACCATGAAGCATCATGACCATCAGTAAACTACGTCTGGACTGTAAGCTCTGAAGTTTATAGCGTTCCAATAAATCTGTGTATGGTATTCTAGACTTAGTGCATCTATAGTGCATAGATCGTAGAAATTTTTTTTGAACAATTTCTAGTTTTTTTATGTAAACGTCAAAAATAATTATATTTGTTAAATATACTTAAATTACTTGCGACTACCGCGCGTATACGATAAAATGAGTTAGACTTAATTAGGTAATTCTATCCATCCTTACCGACAAGATTCGTATATCTACAAGAGTGTCAAGAACTATCTTGACACTCTTGTATACGAATCGTGTGTACTAGTAATTCCTTACCATAAGGTTGTAGTGTAGACCTCGTTTCGACTCATTTGAGCAACACAAAGAATAGTCCGATGTAAGTTCCCCTTTTCAGCACCCATTTTCAACGGTCACCGAATTGTCCATGCGCCACGCCTAAAAACTAAGTTTTTTTAAAGCGTCCTTACTACGTGAAAAATCAGATGGCACTATTAAATTACCCAAACGCACTGTCACTGTAAACCACTACCAAATATGAATACAAAATGACTAATACACGCCAGATGGTACGACTTTTCCTCGGCTGAAGCTTATAGAGCAAGAGCCCACGACTTGCAGTCCCCTATACTGGTAAGAACGATCAGCAACTATGGAGTTTAGGTTATGGTTACTTTGGCGGATAATATAGGTAGTAAAGGTACATAAAATAGTACCTAAATTCGTTAAAGTATAACTCACTTGATTTATATTTTCTTCGCGATAATTTAAGAAATCCCGTCGCCAATTGCCGGACACTTATGACAGTTGCTACCTCTGCCCGACACCCCTAAACTTTAATAAAATATAATGCACAGAAAAACGGCGTAGAGATCCATGAGAGCTAAGTGTGGAAGAGGCCAACCGCTGGTTTACAATTGGCTGATGGGTTTTTCTACGGATAATGGAATGCACACTTAGAATCATAGAAGGCGATGGCAGTACTCTTAGTTTTCCTATATATGTACATAGAACTCTGTGCTTTCAACTGGCGATTACGATTTTCGACGATGACGAGGATCAGAGTTAAGATTTTTTCGTAGACAGAGTTGGTGCCCCAGTTCCTACGCTAGCCAGCTAGCAGCCCAACTGCACTTGTTATGCATTGTTTTATTGTAATTACTTACTTGAAACAGTGGTAATTTCGGAACAGAGTTTATAATGTTTTACTCTTCAGGTTAGACCTGGTGTCAATTTTCCGGGTCAATTTTGCAGTTGCGTGATAATGTCTCCGTGTGTTTCGCCTTAACTCATGGGAGACGCAGTTAACTAGTCTATTTCTGTCGGTTTTACGTAAATAGCCAATCTAGAAATTAATGACTTTGTCTTGCAACTTTTACGTAGGAAGTTATGCGAGTTTTCTATAATAGGACCTGTTTGCTTATAATGTAGTTTTATAATGATACGTACATATATGTATGAAATTGCTTTGTGGTAGCTCAACCAGGTAGGTAAGTGTTAGTAAATTAATAAATTAAACCATAGTGGAACACTGGATTTTATAGAGAAGAATTTTTTTTAATAACCTCTTTTTGCAAGAAAATATAAATATGTTCTACATTTTTCTATGAGCGATATGATTGAAAAAATGTATAAATATTCGAAATTTCTAGTATATAGGATTTTTTAAATAAATTTTAGAGGCCAGCGTAGGCTCGTATAGTCTACTCTTCTACTATGACGACTACTACTCCAAACCAAGTAATGTTTTTTATTTTTCATACGAATACGTGGAGAGCAAGACATTCTCATGACTTGCTGTTTATCTAAGCGCTTTCATGAGAATGGTATAGTTCAATGATTACCTCGTTGGTCTAACGGTAGCGGCTGTAACCTCGGATTATGAAGTCCTTGGTTCAAGTCCCGGGTCAGGTCACAAGTCCTGTCGTGATTCGGAGGGCACGTAAAGTTGTTTGTCTTGTACCAGACCTCTTTCCTGTCGTGTCACTGGTGGTTCCATCGGATTATAAGACTGATGTAATAGAAAGCGCCCCTGGTTCGAGGATACACGTGTGCACTATAATATATCCCGCGTAGATGGCTATTCTCTAATAAGACTGGCCACCGACTGGGCCACCAATACCAAAATTTGATATTCATAATTGTCTGGCATATGCTGAAGTCCTGGTACGATAACAGTTTGTCTGAAGCCATAAGCAAACAAAATAATGAAAGCCAGTTCCAGTATATTACTTTTTATGTTTGTGACACGACTTGAAATAAGGAAGCTGTTTTATTTGGAAGCCGCGTTTATAGCAAAACATGTTGATATTTAGGTATTTATTGTTACCATCCATGTGCATTCTTCTTTTTACTGTACAGTTTTCTTTCACTCTTTTAATCCTTTGAAGTTGGCAGTATTGTTAGCGAGTGCGTCATGTAAACACCTTTTTTATGAACGTATAATTGCTATGCTATAATCGACTCAAAGCATTTAGTGACAGGGTTTAAAATAACTTGTAGCATGATGATACAAATCTGCACCACGAGCCGTTGACTGATGAAATATAATTATTTTTTTAATGATCTGTTGCATCATTAGTCTTCAAATAAAGGGACTGCCACACACACACAGTCTGACCTCATGAACAGTAAAGGAAATTTTTACTACAAGACCCGATAGGAATGCTATGCGAGCATTCATTTGTTCATCAGTTCCCCGTTCCAAGTTGCCTCGGCCCTGACCTACACATTAGCAGGTAGGTTAATAGCTAGTAGATACAAGAGCTTCGCATTAACAGACAGCTACACGTAGTAAGTGACATTGAAATAATTGGATCGAACAATCACATATCAATCAATTGCCGCTCTTTATACCTAAGTTTAGGTTCAATTATAATTGACTAACTTTGTAAGAAACTAGTGACACGCCCCGGCTTCGCACGGTTAGGTAGTATTACGCACTCGTAGGTTCTGCACATTAAAACTCCGATATATTTTCCACACACAATACTTAATCGAACACCGTAACGTTCTCATCTACCGTCGTACAAAGAATGCCTCTTTAATAATTCTCCTACCCTATTTATATTTTTATCAGTGACTACCATTTGAAAGTCTAATATCGATTAATTATATTATAGTTTTAAGATGTAAAATTATTATAGTAATTAATAAAATGATAATCCCTAATTAAATAAATAATCACAATGTAAATATATTATTATAACATAGCAGCTACGTCATAACCGTTCGCGGCTATTGAGTACTTGATTATAGACAGAAAAATACGCTACGCTAAATATTTATTTATAGGCAATTTTTTGACACCTTCAGTTTCATTATTAAAATATTCGTGGCAACTACTTACTAATAAAAAAAAATCTCCTTTGTTACTCGCCGATAATAGCTGTGTGGTAGTTTTTAAGTACAGTTCATGTATATACCTAGCTGGGTCATAATTTCTGTTAAAACCTTAGTGTTCATTTTCGAACAGTGGCCAGATATACTTTCAACTTATTAAAAAAAATGTTCGCGATTGCTGAAAGGAAATAAATATTCAAATATGGAGTGGTCCTCGAAGGAAGATAGAGTCCGTTGCACCGCTGCGCTGGCGCTGTGGTCATACGCCACAAGAGATTTTCTATATCTATCTATTATCTATACATATAATAAAATCGTAGGAAAGTCAAAACTGCACATTGAATATTTTTTAAAAAGGATAATTGGGGCGTCATCTAAAATCGATATCGAAGCCAAAAATATAGTTTTTAGAATTTTTGTCTGTGTGTCTGTTTGTCTGTATGTATGTCCGGGCTAAACTCAAAAAGTACTGCATGGATTTACTTCAAATTTTGCATGAATATTACTAAGAGGTCGAGTCAACATATATGCTACATATTATCACGCTATCACCTACGGGGGAGGAGCTACGATAATTTATAAAATTTAACGCGGGTAAAACCGCGGGGCACAGCTAGTTCTACATAATAAAAAAAATATAAAAATAGTAGTGTTAACGGATTGTTTATCGCACTACGATCGATACATTTAGATCCATCCATACTCATAAACTTTCGTATTTATAATATTAGTAGGAAATTATAAATAAATTTATATTTAAATTTTAATATATATTTAGATTATTATAACTCTACTATCAAGCATCTCTCACTCACTTAAGATTCGCAGACGACCTAGTGTTGTTGTCGGAGTCCTGCTCCCAGCTACAACTCATGATCGAGACTTTACATCTAGCTAGCGTCAAGGTGGGACTATAAATGAACCTCACTTAAACTATGGCAATGACGAACAATGACAGAAGATGAATAACAATTAATAGCGAGCTACTTGAATATACAGATAAGTGCATCTATCTAGGGAAACAAATCGGCTTTCACAGAAAAAATAACGAGTTTGAAGTCGACAGAAGAGTGCAACAAACATGGAAAAGATATTGGAGTTTAAAGGAAATATTTAATTTATAATAATAAATAAATATTA
The DNA here is from genome assembly GCA_951640165.1 of Pseudoips prasinana. NCBI lineage: Eukaryota > Metazoa > Arthropoda > Insecta > Lepidoptera > Nolidae > Pseudoips > Pseudoips prasinana. The sequence goes on from OX621239.1 coordinate 18,589,731, forward strand.
AAAATAACCTTCCCTACAACCATCAAAACAAAAGGTATGAACTCCAGTGTCAGTCCTCTTACCATGCTTGACGCCCGGATGCCAAACGTCAATTTTTAATCAATTTTTGTCAATTTTTATTCTACAAAACTGAAAAATAAAATTACAACCTGCCAACGAGGACTAGAGCGCCGCATGTTAAAAATTAAGAAATTTTATAACATAAGACAAACTAAAATAAGATCAATAACCAAAGCAACAAACGCATTGAATTATGCACAAAAACTCAAGTGGAAATGGGCGGGGCATGTCGCGAGGCTTCAAGATCAGAGATGGACCCTAAAAGTGACATTTTGGAAAGGTCCTCCAGGTAAAAGGAGCATAGGAAGACCGTTGACACGCTGGGGTGATGAAATTGCAAGGACAGCCGGCCCAAACTGGAAGCAGACCGCACAGGACAGAGACAACTGGGCATCTTTGGATTAGGCCTTCAACCAATATGGGGTTCCTGTAGATATCGCTGTATAAAATACTAGTTATGTTTCGTTAAATAATTAAATTAAGTAAATAAGTATCTTAAAACTATGTAAATTAATAGGTATTAGTAGGAAATAAAAGGCTTTTTAATTTATTTATTTTACTATCAGACCATCTTAAAGTTTGTATTTATTTTATACTCTACATACAATAATAATGTAGAATCATTATTATTTAACCTCCAATATACATGCACCTCCGTTGCATGTAGAATCACAATACCATTATTTCAGCAAATGCAACTAGGAATTGCTGAACGAAATTGCACTTGGTACGTAATAACTTCCTTATGAATTAGATATTTATTTTTAATCTTTCTTTCTTTGAAGAGGTTTAAAGGGTTTAGCCACGCACTGGTATACCACCACCATAGGAAAGTAACTTAAATATTTTCCGATCACGATAGAGTTCGTGTTTTGATTCTCTGGTATCGCGGTATGTTGTAGTTGTTCACCAACTTATCTAAGAGGAATTCTTGCTGAGAGAGTCTCGCTCTTCACGCATACTATACATACATACGTAGGTATACTTCACAATACTTCACGCGTAATATACGTGCCAAAAAGAAAACATTGCTAAAATCGCTGTTACGGACTCCCAATCACGGACCCCGGATCAAGTACATTTTTAACTACTTATACAAAAATATCCAAACCCAAACCCAATATACAATATATTGGGTTTGGATATTGGGTTTGGGTTTGGATATTGTAACTTGGGAAGGAGCGAGGTAGCCCCAACACAAGTATTTTATAACTTACTGGGGCAGCCTCATAATATTGTAAACTGTAATTATGAAATCCAATAAATCATTTTTATTTTTTATTTTTGATATTTACTAAATCTAGTCTCCCAGACTGGCTTCCTACTTAAAACTGATTTATTCCTGATTAAATTAAGAATAAATTTTCCCCATATGCTGTAAAATTTAAGAAAAATTGCAATGTTTGTAAGTAGTGAGCAATGCATCGAAGTTAATGTCGTCAATTAATTGGTAAAAATAGGTTTTACCAAAAAACAAAACTTGCGTCGATAGGTGTGCCAACAATATTGCTTCAAAAAATATATTTGTATATTCTCAAAATCCAGGCGTGAAATTAGGAATAGGTTTGTATGGAAAAATTCGATAAGGCGGTGGGGTTTGACCACCGACTCGACATGTCAACGCGCATAGTCCTACGAGCATAATAACCCTTAGCGCACCTAGGCGCTGAGGTCTATGCCACAGAATAAAGAGTACTTACGTTATGCTTTATAATAACTAAAGGAATAACAATAATAATTATATAAGACCCGTAAATCAACTTTATGTATAAATAATGTAATATCAACTTTATGGTAAAACACCACCTTCTTAGTAAAAATCACTGGCCGTTAATAAAGCGTTTCAATAGAAAGAAATAATTGACCAACGTTTCATTTGTCATCATGACATTTACTTAAAATATATTTTATAAAAATATATCAATAACATAAAAATCGAAATAATTTAATATTACAGTGTTTTATAATGGGACATTTTTATGCATATTAAATATATTGTGTGCTATTTAAAATTGTAATTCTTAACCAAATAATGGCATATGCAAACCAATGGAGGTTATAGTAGAGCAAAACGATTCCACTTTGAAGTAAGTAAGGAAAACACCTGATGGATGAGTGAGTTGAAGAGCTTGGTATATCTGGTATGGCTGAACTGTTCTTGTGTCTGGTCTTGTGGTTAGTGACCATGACTGCTAAACCTGAGGTCGTAGGTTCGATTTGCAGCCGGGATAAATCACTATGATAAACAACCGTGTAATTTATAAAATGAAACGTATGTATTTAGAAATATATAAGTATATGTATATCAGTTGTCTGGTTGCCATAGTACAGGCTTTGCCTACTTTGGGATCGGATGACAGTGTTAGTTGTCCCAATATTTATTTATGCTACAAGCATACACGCCACAGTATCATCATCATCAACATATCAGCCGAAAGACGTCCACTGCTGGACAAAGGCCTCCCCCAAAGATCTCCACAATTGCCGGTCTTGCGTTATTCGCATCCAGCAGTTCCCAGCGGCCCGCACAAGATCATCGGTCCATCTTGCCCACGCTGCGTCTTCCGGTTCGTGGTCGCCACTCGAGAACCTTTCTGCCCCACCGGTCTATGTTCCCCGCCCCCTGCCACTTCAGTTTTGCAATTCTTCGGGCTATGTTGGTGACTTTGGTTTGGTTCCGCCACAGTATATAAATAGTTAATAATACATATGTAACACATAATGTAGTCAACGGTAATCGAGCCGCGGTGCTTGGGACGTGAGGTCCAACCCCCCGGGTTCATTGCGGCATAACATAGTATTTTAAATATTAGGTCTTTACCTATGAAATTGCCGTTCTGCAGTACTGGCCATTTCAAATCAAAATAATTTTTGTTTGGCTAAGAATTCTAATTTCAAATTAATTTTATTTTAAAAACATGGATTCTTTTTTCCAAAAGTAGTCATTTCTTTATTGATTAGTGTTACATTTTCATCGCATTTCAATCTTTTTCGTCATCATGGATACGTTAAAAATTCGAGTAATTATGGAATATGAGTACCGTCGTGGCAGCAACGCGGCACAAGCGGCACGCAACATCAACGACGTTTACGGAGCTAACACTACAAACCAACGCACCACCTGTTATTGGTTTGCTCGCTTCCGTTCTGGAAATTTCGACCTGAAAAATGAACCTCGCGGTCGTCCGAAGACTTTGGTCGACAATGACGAATTAAAGGCGGTTGTGGAAGCTGATGATACACAATCTACGGCTGAATTAGCAGCAGCTTTCGACGTTAGCGTCAAAACAATATTGGTCCATTTGCGTCAAATTGGCAAGGTAAAAAAGCTTGACAAATGGGTGCCCCACGAACTCAATGATCGCCAGCGCGAAGTACGCGTCGAGACGTGCCTTGCACTGCTCAACAGACACACAAATGAAGGAATTTTGAACCGCATTGTTACCTGCGATGAAAAATGGATTCTGTTTGATAACCGCAAGCGCTCAGCAAGTTGGTTGGATCCTGGTTCAGCACCTAAACAATGCCCTAAACGAAAACTTACCCCTAGAAAAGTGATGGTCACTGTTTGGTGGTCTAGCGCCGGTGTGATTCATCACAGCTTCTTACCAAACGGGGTGAGCATTACTGCAGATGTGTACTGTGAAGAACTGAGCACAATGATGGAGAAGCTGGCGCATCTCCAACCAGCATTGGTCAATTGCTCGTCTCCGCTGCTCCTGCACGACAACGCGCGACCTCATACTGCACAGCAGACGGTCTCCAAGTTGCAAGAACTGGGGTTGGAAGCTCTCCGTCATCCGCCCTACTCACCAGACCTTGCGCCTACAGACTACTACTTTTTCCAGAATTTGGATAACTTCTTGGCAGGAAAAAAATTCAATACCCGAGAGGCAGTACAAAATGCCTTTGAAGAATTTGTTGCCTCCCGTCCAGCTGATTTCTTTAAGAAGGGCATCAATAAACTGCCACTGCGATGGCAAAGATGCATTGATTGCATGGGTGATTACTTCGATTAATACAAATAAAAAAATTCATGAAAAAAATTCGTTTAAATTTTTTCATACAAAACGGCAATTTCATAGGTAAAGACCTATTATAATATAATATATAATAATTGTTTTGAGAAAGTATCTAATATGTAGGTACTATTATCCTCAGGGAAGGTAGTGAGGATAGTCCTCGGAAGTCTGTCGAAGAACCACCCGAAGAATGGGCTCCATGGTCTTTGGTGGTGTCCACCAAGAATCCTCACGCACCACCACCGGTGACCTTGCGAACAGCGCCTGGACCCGCTTGGGACATTGGACAGGTAATTATAGATATACTCGTCAAGGTCAATCGGGACGACGCGATGGATATCTGCCTTCGCGTCATTTTGACGACTAAACCTATTAAGATAATGGCTCTCAATTAAGAAAAATAGGGTAGATTTAGTTCTATTAATTTAGTTTTACTGCTTAACACTGAGGAAAGATATGCTATGTTAGAACGCTACGTTAGAACTTGTTGACTAATTGTGCGCTACGGACTAGCAGTTTTATTATGAAATTAAATGTATTCCGCTCTTGGGTATTAACATACACTTGTACAGATACCAGCACATCTAGCTACCCCAATCTGTCAAATTACTTCTATAGATTTTCAACTTTACCACATAAGCACATTGACTTATATGTATTACTAGACACGCTGTTTCGAATAAAAACTCTGTCCCAGTCCGGCTGTGCGCGGGGTGAGGCGAGCAAAGCTTGCTCAGTGAGCAAATTCTCAATATGGGATACGCGTCTAGTAGAATACTTATAGGTCAATGCATAAGCATAAGGTTCACTTTCAATTGGGGAAATTTGACAGATTGAGGTAGCTTGATGTTCTGGCGTCTGTACTTGTCATGTTCTTAATTAAGTAGTCAAGTCTTATGCAATAAGAAGACTACTACATTTTCGCCGTTGCCCTAGTCCGTCCATGCGTTCTGGCTTATCAATACTTATCAATCTTATGTTATCCTTAAAAAATATTACAACTCTTTTTTCGCATCAAAAAGTACACAGGCATGTCTTTTGTCGGGCTCTAAACCGTCTGTGTACCAAATTTCATTTAAATCGGTTCATTAGTTCCGTAGCTTGTCGTAGTATTTGAAATGTAGGTAGTTTTAGATAACTATTATTTGTAAGTAATCTACTTAATAATGATCTCTTTACCTGCACGTGTGGCGTAGCGGTTAAGGCAATCGCCTTGCTACTTTGTTTTCCGGTTCCGACTCCCGCACAGTGCATCTATTTATGTGATCCATAAGTGTTCTGAGTCTGAGTGTATCCCATTCATATCCCAAATATGGGCGTCAAAAATGTTGCCACCTTTCGGCTATGGGCAACGTCAATAGAGACTATATGGGCAACTATTCCACGCACGAAATATTTTAGCGCAGGAGTGTCTGCCCACAGAAACGTACTCTCTATGTTTCGATAATGGGATAGGACATCTAGCCGACCCAACCGGGGAGAAATCAGGCGCAAGATCGATTATATGTTCTCCCTGACAAAGGCATCTAACATCGTCAACTCCCAGGCTCCGGCCACCGTTGGTTGTCTTTCTTGCCAATTACATTATTTGGCTCAATCCAGAATTCGAATCCAGGTCCTACATTATCTGCGGTTGAACACGCTACTTCTAGACCAACGAGGCAATCAAATCTCTGTAGATTTGATTACCTCTTCGATGTTTTTACGTCTGAACATAAAACATCGAAAAAGATGCAATATAAAGTCGATTGTTCTTATCAATGTATTGTTCTTATCAATGTATTGTGGTTTCCGCGGCCTATGGTGTTCCAGTCACGGTTAGCGGGTGCTCGGCTATTCGCCGCATTCATCGCCCTCAAACACGCGCCTATTTGCCTCAACAATACATTTGCCACAATGTACACAGAGCCTACTCGCCTACTAAGTTGCAGATTACATAGTAACACTGTTTATTAAACAACTTTTCGCTATACCTAACTAGCTGCGCCACGCGGTTTCACCCGCGTGAAACTTTATAAATTATAGTCTTTATGTTACCCGAATTTATAAGCTTATATTTCATCAAAATCCGTTCAGTATTTGCGTGAGAGAGTAAAAACATCCATACTCACAAACATTCGCATTTATAATATTAGTAAGATAGGCTTAGAGACTGGTTGATCACCTAGGTGGCTAACCTCACCCATCGATTGCGGATCAAGAAACTCATCTTTGTATGAGTTCCGCATTACTGGTCGCCATCATTTACAAATGGCGCCCAACGTGGGACCTTTAATATGTACATCTTATTTGAACTTTTGTATACAGAACATAAATATTCCTTAAGCTGTGATCATGCCAACGAAAGCCAAATGTCATTGTTTAACTATTGTGTCTGTAATGTGTGCCGCTTATCGTAATATTATCTATGTTCGCAGGTAGTAAAAGCCGCTCGCTTGCTCTTCAAGCCCCCGATGGCGTGCCACTTCGTCGACGAACAAGAAATGCGATGCGTCTACTCCCTTATATACGACGTTTTTCGTTGTTAGTTCTTCAATATTTTAAAACTTTTTTTAATTAATATTTAACTCAACAGAAAACGTTAACATAAGATTATCCTCATAAAGTTACAAGTTTTACTGGCTGCAAATATACGCCAAGTCATTAAAACTCAAATATAAAACGTTCACATATAAAACGTGAAAATAAAACTTTTCCTTGCGTGAAACGAAGTTGTAAAAGACACCCTTATAAAGTACCTATTTATTAACATCTAAAAGCAGAAAAAAGTCGTTTTATAGAAGTGTCACGATCACAAAGTTACAAAGTTGGCGCGTTTTCACAACCGCAGTAAATTAACACACGCTGGATTCAAGTTTATTATAGTTTTGAAAGCGTTTTAATGCCCGTGCGTATACAAAAACACGTATGTCGATTTCTTTGAAAATGTTGTGATTATTTTTTTTCGTGCTTTATTTAATAGATTTAAAAGCCTTAGCCTAAAAATGAAATTGACAAAATCCTTAATTGTAGTATTTCTGCCTTTTTCTTTTTTTGATATCGTAGGCCTAGTTATCAGAATTCGAAACTTTATTAAAACAGGTTTTACAGTAATGGATAATTACTTATGGTCATCCATTGTTAAGTTCATAATTTTAGAATGAAAACAAATTCTGACAATAGGATCTGAAACGGCACTCATATCCCTTTACGTGTTGCTAATCAAAAAAAAATCGTAGGACATCTAACACACTGCCATCTGATGTTAAACTAGGCAGAGCTTGTACAATGACAAGCAGACAACTGATAAACATATTTCTAAATATATACGCATTATAGATAAGTTACACCCAGATACAAAAAATAATCGTGCGCATCACAAAAAGATTTGACCTGGGTGGGATACAAACAGCAGACAGGGTCACTAACCACTAGATCAACGAACCAGTCAGATGCCAGTCCATTATGCAAACAAATTTTCTGAACGAAAATATGGACATGACAGCATAGTCTTTTGTATTATTAAAGTAGTCTCGTACATGTAAGATATGATCAGGTCGGGCAAAAATAATATTGAAGGCTCTGGCGAGAAAGTAGCAGTCCGGAGTTGAAAATACCTCGGTGATACCTCTTCCCAGTCGGGTCGGTTAACCACCCCATCGGATTTAACAAGTGAGAGAAGAGGGTGCACCTATGGATATGCAGACAGTCGAGCACTATAAATTATCCCGCGTTGCTAATCTCCGTAGAGAATGGCCGCCGTAGTTGGAATTCAGCCAAGAACAATGTATATCAGTTCATGTGATTTCCATAAAATTTCATGTAGCTGTCTCTTGTCTTGAAAACCTAAATAAAGACATACGGGTGTTGGTTACCGCACCGACGATAGAACTTTATCAGATGCGATGAAATAGTGATAAGTAGAACTAAGTTTAAACTAGTTTCTCACTGTTAGTATGTATAACGTTTACAGCTTAATGAGTTTTTGACTTACTGTTTGGATTTATATTTATTTTGTACGAAAATTGTGTTGCTGTAGGTATAACGGCCCTTATATAACGCGTCTTATACAGCAACAAAACTTTTATAGAAAACAAATATAAGTCATATTTGTTGTTTACATAATTTTAGTTGCTGTATAATAACATCCTCCTTATAATGCATCTCACACAGTAGGTACCTATATCTTAATCAAAACTCAAACTAATATTATAAAGAAAAGTTTAAAAATATTTTTTTATAATAGTTAAATTCAATAACTATAAAACTTGTTTTAAAAATCATTCAGTTAAAGAATTAACAGTAATCAGCAAGTAACATTATTGTATTTATTAAAAAAAATACATACTTAGGTAAAATAAATACGACAGAACCCCAAGGAATCAAAAATTTGCCTTTAAAAGTCTAAAGTGATCGTTCTAGCTATAGTACTAGGACTATCTTAAACACGTTGCCGCTAGACCAACGAAGTGTTGATAACTTAATTGATTGAATGTAATTTTATCCCAATTTCCACTAATAGTAATTTCCAGCAGTAGTAATAAAAAATGTTACTCTGGATGTTTTTAATGATATTTGGTTAGTAAATAGGGATGAAACACGTGGATTTTGAGAGTAAATTCAAATTCAAAAGATTTTCTCAATTTTTTACTAATCATTTATTCCGTAATAAAATACATTTATACGAAATAAATGAAATTTGAATTCGAATTTACTCTCTTAATCTCAAGAGTGACTGAATGGTACTGTCAGCAGAATACCTAGTTGAGTGAAATCCGGTGTCGATATTACAGTCCCACAAACTTATCTGGCCCGCTGGCAGCGTCGCTGTTATCGCATTTAGTGTTGCTAGTAACTATTTTTTGCAATAAAGTGGGTAAAAATAATATGCACATTGTAACGTAAATATTACTTCACTAAAAAGCAAACAAATACTGTCATTTCAAATCTTTATATTTTTATACAATAATTATGATCATTTACATAAAATGTATGCTGAGTGTCCTCTAACGGGGATACTCCATGTATTATTATGTCACCGGAATTGTTTAATTCAGAAGTCATTTCATCATTATCATTATCATAATCACTGCTTTCGCTTTCACTATCACTACTTAATTGATTGATGAAAGGCTCGTCTAAGTATCCATCCCTTTCTCGATACTCATTTTCAATAATTTTACACGATTGCAATGCTTTTGCCATTCATTGAATGTTATTTTATCAAAAGCTCCGCAATCAATGAAGGCATTTCAGAATTCGATCTACCAATATTCTTTTCCTTTCACAAGTTTTATTACAAATCACTCCCCGGCACCTACAATGGAAATAGCAAAAATTAAATAAATAATGAGTATTTTAAAATATGTATTTAAATTTAAAGTGCGAGGGGGAGTTTCGTATTTTTTCAGAAGCTGACAACACTAACCTGTAGCAGCAACTACGCGTTTATACAACTTATTGAAGGGTATAATTGGTGCCTGAAGGCGGTTTTCTTCCTTCATATAATTCAATACTTGTAATATAACGTTCCTCGCATCACTTTTTAAAGCTTTCGGCATTTTTCACAATTAAAAACCACATAAAGAAAAATAAATACGCGCAACAAACAATCAATGCCAGGAATGTCATGGAATAACAGGCTGATTGACATTTCAAACTGGCTCGTTAGTTCTACTTTTGGCCACCGGGCCAGATAAGTTTGTAGCACTATCTATGCAACTTTACTGCGGACAATACAAGTTGTAGAAAGCTCCTCGTATCTGTCACTGTCGAAATAAAAACGCCATGAATTCTTTTCTATTTGGCCTTTTTATTATTCAGCACTTTGGAATATTTACCTATTCATATAGAAGTTTTGTCACGCGACATATTTATATTGTTGTTTTATTCGAATTTCATATTCATAAGATTTTTCTTTTGCCAAAATAATATTTTTCATGTTACAGATAAAACCATTTTGGAGCAAGCTATCGAAGACATCGATTTTATGATCGACTACCCTCAGGTAATTGTGTGTTATTTTTAACCGACCTCTAATAAAAGTAAGATTCCTAATCTGACTTAGTGTTTTGTGCATGTATATTTATCAGTGACGGCTACGAATATCAGAATAAAAGCTCATCCTGTGGTGTACGTAGAAGTTGTCCCGAGGAATATCTATCAGAGGACGGGCAGCAGTGTCTCACTGAGTACTGACCATCATACTATGATCTGGAAAACCCGTATGCCAAGCGTGGCGATTATGGTATATTTCCCAAGATGATCCTATTCATTTCTAACTCCTCCTTTTTTTCTTTCTGATTAAATTCGTTGCGGGATCCAAGACAGTTAAAGCCATTCCCCGGGACATGCCTGAGCCTCACCGCTCAGTGTCATTTCATTGTGTGCCACTGTTGATCCTGGCTTACAGGAGCTGCAGTGGTGGGTAAGAGGGAGGGACTAGTCCCTATTAAAAAAAAAAGATGATCCTTTGGGGAGGCGTTTGTCCAGGAGTTGATGTCTTTCGGCTGTTTTTATGATACCGATTACTCCGACGTTTGTATCGAACCTTATTTGCACGTATTAAGCCGTGGTACTCACTTCTACGTCAACGCCCTCGTGTTTTGGGTTCGATCCCCGCACAGGAGAACTATTTGTATAGTGTATAGTTGTTTTGGGGTCTGGGTATGCTGGTGTTCGTAACTTGCATGTTTGTAAAATGCACTGCTATACTGGAATCTATTTTCCTAGTACGGATAGTGCCTGTTTAACTTATGTTAATAAGAAACTATATTCGGTTATTCTACTTTATTAGAACGAGAAAAATTGTATTCAGGTGGATGACACATCTATATAGAGATCCACACAGATCCATAGCTTTGCACCGGACGCCAAATAAAAGCCTTTATAGGCATTTCTTTAGTAAATACTAATTTAATACGGTTCTGTAATTTAACCTTTTAAATAATCTACCACATGCGGTGTATTCTATTTTCATAAATATTTAGTCGTAGATAATGTCTTCTTGTTTCTGCTTTATCGTATGGGCAGTAGTTACCCTGGTATCAAAGTTATTCAAGCTACCCAGTAGGCCTCTTACATGGCTTAACGCCTGTCATCTAACAAAATAACCGGGACCGACACCTTAACGTACCCTCCGAAGCACGAAGTGAAGTGACCGTGCGCCTAGGTGCTATTGGCTGTTTGGCTGAGGGCCATAAAGAATATCGTCACCCCACCTCATCCCGTGAAAAAAAAAGTCGTCCCGTGGAGAGGAAAACTAGAGAATGGGTAGCAGCGTTCTCCTGAGTACTATGACTATCTTACTGCGAGCGCCAACTCGTCTGCCAAGCGTGGTGATTATGGCATATCCCTGCTAGATGATTATTGGGGGAGGCTTTTGTCCTGCATTGGACTTCTCTGTTAGGATGAAAAAGTAAAAAAATAAATAATAGTTTAAAAACCTAAAATCACACTTTTTATAGAAAACCAAACTAAAAAATAGAAAATAAATATTAATTACGAATAATGTATTTTTTTTTAATAATTAGTGTAAATAAGAAATAAATTTTGAATTGCAAAAAAGCGTGGGGTACTTTTTAAGCAATATCGATATAATAATCCTTCTTCCCATATTGTCAATGAAATATTTATAACTATTGACACCATGCAACCCACGCTTTTTTTAATATATAGTTAAGAATATTTCTTAAAAAAGATTACATTGTTCTTAATTTAAATTTGTGGTCGCCACAAGAGAACCTTTCTGCCCCAGCACCCGTCGACTCTAAGAGCTATGTGCCCTGCCCACTGCCACTTCAGTTTGGCAATTCTTCGGGCTATGTCGGTTACTTTGGTTCGCCTGCGGATCTCAACATTTCTGATTCGATCTCGCAGGGAAACTGCCCAGCTGAGTTGGATTCTACGATTGACCTCCTTTTCGAAGTTGGACCTACCTAGTTGGATGGTCTGTCCTAGATAATTAAGTTCTCTACAACTTCGAGTGCAGAGTCTCCAACCTTAACTAGAGTGGGTGCAACATAGATGTTCGACATTATTTTCGTCTTATCCATGTTAATTTTCAGACCCACTTATTGAGAGACTCTGCTGAGGCCATCGAGCATTGTATCGAGGTCTTCCAGGATCTCAGCCATGACTTCGATATAGTCGGCAATTCGAAGGTGATGTACTCGGCATTGACATTGATGCCAAACCTTCCCAGCCGGGAAGCTTGAAAACATCTTCCAATGCAGTGGTGAACAGTTTCTGAGATATAACATCTCCCTGTCTCACACCTCGCTGCAAGTAGATAGGTTTCGAGTTCTGATCTTGGAGTCGCAATAACGTAGTGACGTTTTTATACAAACACTTTAAGACCTCGATATACCGATAGTCGATTTGGCACCTTTGGAGAGACCCCGGTACGGCCCAGGTTTCGATCGAATCAAAGGCTTCCTCATAGTCCACAAACACTAAGCTGGTTAAAACATACTTATATATAACTAAATACATACATGTATAGATAAATTATACCTAGCAAAGAAGTTATTGTGCTCATCACACAAATATTCGTGTTGGATGGGGATTGAACCCACGACCTCCTAGCAGTAAGGGTCACTAACTACTAGACCAATAGGACAGTCAATATTTTACTTATTTATAAATTACTATCTGTGCCCCATGGGTTTACCCGCGTTAAATTTTATAAATTATCACAGCTCCTCCCCCGTGGGTGATAGCGTGATAATATGTAGCTTATATGTAGACCCAACCTCTTAATAATATTCATGCAAAATTTGGAGTAAATCCATGCAGTACTTTTTGAGTTTAGCCCGGACATACATACAGACAAACAGACAAAAATTCTAAAAACTATATTTTTGGATTTCGGTATCGTTTGCAGATTACGCCCCAAGTATCCTTTAAAAAAAATATTCAATGTACAGTTTTGACATTCCTACGATTTTATTATATGTATAGATTAATTTTAATTGGAAATATTCCACTGATTACCTATTTTCCAATATTATTAAAGAAAGTAAAACCTTGTAACGTTTAATTCATAGATTCAATGCACCCCAAATCCAGAACAACTTACTATAGGGTCTTACAAATACTTAGTTAACCCGTGCGACGATCAATTCCGAAGTATGAGGGCTCTCTCCACATCGCCATTCGAACTCCATTTGTTTGTTCATACAAATGGTAACGAATTAACATACATATAGCAACGCATACCTAAAACATCTGATTCAATATATCCTACTCGAAAAATACTTAACGATCATGTTTTGTACAAATCACTTAAGTATCGGTAACCCAATAATAGGTACCATACATCATCCAAGTAAACATGTTCGATTTTATCGTCATGTTCTTGAACTTGTAAAAATTAATGAAGGTCTTTTTTTCCGTTACGTTACCAAGGTTGTATATTTCGGCTTCATTTATCATCAGCATAACTTATTATACCAGTTATAAGTCACAGTTAGGGTAGGTTCGACAAGATGTTACAATAAAAAGTATAAGCCATCTAACTCGCATTACGATATCGTGACAAACGTTATTTATTTCTCTTTGAGAATGCTCACGAAAATGAGCTTTGTATTTATGACCATTTTTTCGTGAAGGCAAACCAAGGCGATTCGTAGATTTTGGAAACTGATAAAAAGGTTTCTATTAATAACAACACGAATCGTCGTGTTTCTGGCTTGTACGAGACACCGATTAAATTGGTGTTTGTTTGAATTACCTACGTGCGATTTATTTGAAGTCCTTATTATTTAAGGGAGCATGTCCCTGCATATTAGTTAACCTTTAAACATTATAGCTAAAAAATATATAAGCTACTAGCGGCCCGGTACGTGCTTCGCTACGCTTTTAAGTATTAGTACAAATTGTTTGTATATGGGAGTATAGAAATATGTTGATTTTACACTTTTTCAAGACTTTTTAAAATTTTCTCTACGTACAAAACTTCCCTGGACTTCCACGAATAATTCAAGACCAAAATTAGCCAAATCGGTAAAGGCGTTGTTGAGTTATAACATTACAACGAAAAGTGGCATTGATTTTTATATATATAGATATATATTATGTGGTCGTAAGAAAGAATTAACCAAAAAGGTGATATAGCCTTTATGGTTTCGCCGTTCCTTCCTTGTACGTAATTGTACTTAAGGCAGTATGGGAACAGATGTCTATAAATAATCTCTGATCTCGTGAAAAGGAACTACTGTTAAAAATAATTAAAAGAAAGTAACAGTATTAATTATTAGCTGTTATTTTAATTACTGTCCAACCACACCAAAATTTATGTATGTGCCTAATGGGAGTATAGGGCCTCCCTCTTACCCACCACTGAGCAAAATAAAATGACACTGAGCGGTGAGGTTCAGGCATGTCAAGGGGAATCACTTCTACACCACAGCGAATTTCACATCATCAGCCTTATATCGTCCGCTGCTGGACATAGGCTTCCTCCAAAGGTTATTAATGTTGCCATTAAGAGAGGTTTGCTGTAGTCACCGCGCTTGGCATGAGAGTTGGCGACCGCAGTTAGGTGGTATCTATAATAGGTACCTGTTGTATCCATTAGTCACCTTTTAGAACACCGAAGGGATGGTATGAGGTAGCCCTGTTATTCTTTCTGGGCCGGAAACCACAACTTGGAAAAAAGTAGTACCACTTTCCTACAAGTGCAAAGCGGTAGACATATAACGAGGCTAGAGCCTCATAAAACGAGAGAATTGCAACTAAATAAGCCAGCTGCATAAGTAACCAACCTAGTTCCGTTTTGAATCTTACAAAATTGCATGGCTACATTCATAGTAGGTCACACATAGTTTAAGGTTAAGTTTACATTCTTTATATTTTTCTGTTGGCTAAAACATTTTTTTGAACTCTTTATATCCATACCTTTTTCGTTTATGTCCAGTTTGTTGAGCATCGGCACTTAGTATGGTTGTTCCTGATGGAGTTAGCCCGAAGACAGTGGGGAGCCCGACCTCGTTCAGAAATAGAAAGGGCTACAAATCTGCTCGAAGAAATAGGCTCACCAAGTAAGGATATTGAGAGCACTATCTGGGAGGAAAGAGTGCACTTCGCAGCTGCTATTGCCAGGACAAGGATCAAGAATAAGGCTTTCGCGTAAGGGTTTAGACTTAGGATTCTTTTGATCATCTTTTGTTATCCACAACACGATGACATTGGCCATGAACGAGTTTTCACGCCTAAATTATAATGAGAATATTGATAGTAAGATGTTTATACCACGATTACTTAATTAACCTTAGATTTTTGTACAAATAGCCCTCCTTACCGAAGTTTAGGCTACGGCGACAACTTAATTCAATTAATTTATCGTTTTAAAAATGGGAAGCTACACTTATTATAGTGGATTTATTTTGTTTGTACAGTAATTATTGATGGACGCTACACTTATTATAGTGGATTTATTTTGTTTGTACAGTAATTATTGATGGACGCATTTTTACGGCATATATTTTTTCGTGCGTGTAAAACATATGTATTGTATACAATTTTATCCGGTACGGTAGAAAACAAATATAAATATGTATTATTTCACATTTAATCAAATATTTTGTAAAAACATACAAACTAAGTAATTTATAAGGCAGTAGGATGTATCATAATTTAAGAATTCGCAACTGATTTTATCTTGTCATGACATTTTTATTCTTTGAACTGAAAACGGATTTTCGTTATGTAAATAAGTATCGAAGGTCGTTTGAGCGATGGGTAACGTTTTTTACAATGTTCTGTTTGCAGGTTGTCAGATTTGTTACCGGCGCATCTACGGGAGGAGCGTATGTCAGCCTGCGTTCATAAGGACACTGTTACTGGATGGGTCAACACTTTTAAAGCGAAGCAAGTATATTTTTACCAAGAGAAGTACTTCTTATAGATTTCTATTTTCAGGTCTTCCCCAGACCTGAAAATAGAATATATAATATAACCTAACCTTACAAAGTACACACCAGATGCAATAACATTACACTTTTAAGGGCCTGAATTCAGCGCGCAGAAATGTCGCTCTTGCATTTGAACATTGTAAAGGATATGAAATTATTGAAAGTAGTTTCCAAAAAAAATTACGATATTTTTAGGATTAGATTCTTTAAATAAATTTACTTTTTATTTAAGCAATAACCAAAGTACCGAATACTACTAATAATAGCAATCGTAAGATCTGCAATGTTTAGCATATGGATAAACTTCTAACATCGTTAATTGTTTGTTCCAGAAAAGTGGCATTGTTGATAAAAAGGTTACATGAATTGGGCTATACGTATAGCAGTTCTCGACAACTCTGTGCTGGTGAATATAGGTTCGACCGTGTTTGTCCAAGGTTAGTACCTACTCGTGCTAAAATTATCCATCTTTGTATAATCATTTCTTATACTAAAGAAATCTTTTATTGGGACCCCTTGTTTATAGATTTATTACGTTGCGTCCACCTGAACATGTCACCGTTGGTCAAATGGATCTGGTGAAGGATGGTGTCATCGTATTACAGGTATTACCCTTAAATATATTTTTTTTGGTTTATTGATAACTCTTAGAGAACCCTAATTATATCGACTCACGAAAACAAAAATCAATCTGCTGCCATTTAAATTCCGTCTTAGGAACGTGAATTCTGCGAAGGTGCCTCAACTCTATGCCGTGCTCTCCGTGCGAACTCACTACGTGGGGTGGTGGCACAAACTCACGCTTCATCGCCGCGATGTTCTGCCTATCTGGCTGCACAGTTGAAGGAACTTGCTGCTGTGTTGAAGGCAAAGGCGCCTCCATTACCTGCGACCCCGCAGCTTGGCAAGCTTGTAGTCTTTGGAGCTGGAGATAAGTTCGTTAATTTCTTCATATGATTCATTATTTCGGTACAAAACTGCATTCCATGGCAGGCAAGGTATTCTAGACTACGGCGTGAAAACTCACTTGGCTGCGTACATTAGATAATTCGCTATACTAGGTGATGCATTGAACATTGAACATTGAACTACGATAAAATAATAGTTGAAATATGAAATTCATTCATAAAATATTTTTTGGTATATAAGTACTGACTAAATTAGTACGTAATCTGAGCCACCTAACTGCCTCCTGAATGTCCATTGCAGACAGATGAGAATTTACAAGACGTGCATTGGACCCATCATGATCTTTGCGAGTGTGGTGTGCGCACACACCGCTCGCCCCTAGTTTCATTCTCCCACTCCAAATACTTCAAAACCGGTTCTTGAGACATGCCGTGAGTGAAGCAGGATACGTCCACAAAAGAAGCCTACATGCCGGTCTCCAATTGCATACCATAAAGTATTAGATGAAGCAAACGTCCAAAAGATTATGACTCTGCCACTCACGTCCGGCTCCCTGTTTATGCGACACAGGTACTTCCCGAAGCAGCCATGCCCCGAGAGTACCTGCGTCACCCGAAACGACAGGGAGCCGTGCCTCCTCCCGAGCCAACGCTCGTGTACCGGCCGGACCGCCTCGATAGTGACGAGGCCGGCGGTTGGGCGCGAGAGCCTGTCCCGCCATTCCGCCACCAGGGCCTCGCGAAGCTGCGACCGACGCAGCTCCATGTGTCGCTGCACCGGCCGCTCACCTTGCGCCAGCATCTCCTCGCGCCACCGGTACAGTGACGCGAGTACTTTCGCCTCGAGGACCCAGAGCGGGGATCCGGCCAGTACACAGGCCGCCTCGTAGGAGACCGTGCGATATCCCCTGATGACTCTGACGGCCATAGCTCTCTGCGGTCTCCGCAGAACAGCAATGCTACCGGCCGTCAGGTCAGCCGCCCAGATCGGGGCCCCGTACAGGGCCATCGATCGCACGATCCCCATGTAGAGCCGCCTACAGGCTGCGCGCGGGCCCCCCGATTGGGAAGCAGCGTTGAGAGCGCCCCAGCCGCGCCCATCAGCTTAGGCACCAGCCGCCGGAAGTGGGGTCCGAAGTCCCACCGGCTGTCGAGCACTAATCCTAGGTACTTCATGGTAGGCTCGACAGCGATCCGGACCCCCCCGACCACAATATGTGATCCGGGCGGCGGCGCCCGCCGGGGACCATGGAACGTCATGGCCTCCGACTTGTTGAGGGCCACCTCCAGGCCGAGGCGCCGGATGCGGCTCACCACCTGTGAGACCGCAGCCGTCGCCAGCAACGCTGCCTCCCTGTGCGAACTCCCACGGGCCTTGACTAGCGTGTCGTCCGCATAGCACGTCAGGTCCACGCCCGGCTGGAGTTCGCCCCTCAGCACCCAGTCGTACCCGATGTTCCACAGGACTGGGCCCAAAACCGAACCCTGTGGAACACCGCACGACATTGAGTGCCGGTGTCCGCCATCACGTCCCACGTAGGTGACACACCTCTCCGCCAGGTAATCCCCAACGATGTGGCGGAGGAAGGAAGGCACCCGATGATATCGCAGTGCCTCCCGAATGCAACTCCAGGGCAGGGTGTTGAAGGCGTTGGAGATGTCCAAGGACACCGCCAACATCACCCCACCCCGGGACACCGCTTCCTCCGCCTGGACTCTCACCCTCGACACAGCGTGGATGGTAGAGCGCCCATGCCGAAAGCCGAACTGGCTCTCGTCCAGGTCCGGCCCCTCTCCGCACAAGTGGCCGACGAGGCGGGATGCGATTATCCGCTCGAGCAGCTTGCCCACCTCGTCCAGCAGCACTATGGGCCGGTACCCGGACGGCGAGTCTGCAGGGCGCCCCGCCTTTCTGAGCAGGACCAGGCGACCATATTTCCACAAAGTGGGAAACTGGCCCCGCTCAAGGCACGCTGTGTAGAGTCCCGTCAGTTGGGGACCTAGCTCTTTCAGAGCGAGGGCCAACGCACAACCGTGAATCCCGTCGGGCCCCGGAGTCACGTTCTTGGCCCAGAGCCGCATCACGGCCGCGCTCAACTCTTCCTGTGTCACCTCTGGGACGCTGATGGCGTTCTCCTCTGTAGGCTCTGCGGCTGTGGGCAAAGCCATCGGCGGTGGCGTGTGCTCCGCTCTTGCCGGGAAGAGGGCTGCCACTACTTCCTCCGGCAGCTCGGGTTGGAGACTCCGTGAGTGGAGGCGCCGCGGCTCGAAGTTTTCCTCGAACCGCACGATAAGGGCGCCCCCACGGATCTCCGTCCAGAGTCTCCAACATCTCCTCCCTGGCTCGCGTCTTTGCCTCGCCGATGGCCAGCCACAGAGCCTTCTTTGCCGCGCGGTACACCTCATACAGCGCGGCCTCTTCGTCAGGGACCCGACGACGTCTCCTCCAGTATCGGGTGTACTGGCGCCTGACCGCCACGCACGCGACGCGCAACTGCGCGATCTCGGCGGTCCACCAGTACACCTGGCGCCTTCCTGTCTGTGTGTGGACCCGGGGCATAGACGCGTCGCAAATTTGCGTCATCGCCCCGCTGAACCACAGCGCCTCCTCTACGACGTTGACGGGTCCGTTCGTCGCCGACTCCCGGTACCAGGCCTGGACAATGGCGGCCTCCTCGAGAAGTTCCCTGTCGATGCGCTTACGTGCCCAGCGCGGACCGTCCGCTCGCGGGGCCGGTCGACCGCGGCCGCCAGTGGTCTGGGCGGAGACGTCGAAACGGATATACCGATGATCCGACAACGTCTCCACCTCCACGGCGACACGCCAGTCACGGACACGGCTCGCGACAGTAGGGCTAGCGAAAGAGACGTCCACTATTGAACCGCACCGCTGCCGCACGCAAGTGTGGACCGATCCCCGATTTTGGACGGTCAGACCAGTCGTGACCACCCAATCCTCCAGCACCTCACCCCGGGCATCCGTCACCGGAGATCCCCACGCCACAGACTTGGCGTTGAGATCCCCGAGCAACAGCACGGGGCAAGGGTGGAGCCGGCCTACGACGGCACCCAACTCGACAAGGAAGTTCTCGAAGTCGGCGAGACTCTTGTTGGGCGAAAAATACGCCCCAATCGTACCAATTCCGTCCACGAGGGCTGTTACCCAGCCGTGCCCTCGGGACGGGTGGACCAGAGCCCCACCAATGATGGCCACCAAGCCGTCCAAGTCTCCCAACCAGTTATCCCTGGGGGGGACAAAGTACGGCTCGGCGACCACCGCCACGCGAATCGACCACTGCGCCATGCTCTGGAGCAAGAGATCCTGAGCTCTGGCACAGTGGTTGATGTTGCCCTGGAGGAAATGGAACAGCGCCATTAGGCCGTGTCCATTCCCTCCGCAACCCTCTCAGGCCGGGAGTCGGCCGAAGGGCAGCCAGGCTGTCGGGGGGGTAAAGAGCCCCCGGCAGCCTTGGCTCCCTTTTTCTTCTTCTTGTTGGCGGTAGCGCCACAGGCCTTCCCGCCCGCTCTGTGCCCCGCGGGCCTCCCTGCAGCTGTACAGAGGTTGCAGTTTGGCGCCGCAGAGCACTGGGCCGCCTTGTGGCTGGGCTGGCCGCAGCGATAACACTCCACAGCACCGCATAGCCCTGGGTTGCACCAGCTTGACCCTGGCTGCAACCCACCCCACCAACAGTCGCCCAGCACTGGCGACCTTATTCGCTGCCGGCACCGGACACCGCACCCATATGAAGCCGAGTCCGGAGGCGTCGGCGCGAATCTCGCCCGTCCGCACATCGCCAGACGGACATCCGCCGGCTCGGGCAACGGCCGCCACAACTTCAGCCGGAGTGGTCGAGTCATCCAGGCCGTCGACACGCAGCTCCGCGGTCTTCACCGGCCAGGACACCCGGACGTCATCCGGGTTTAGGACCTCCTTCAACTTGGCGGCCAGGATGTCCGCCTTCGCCCCGCTGGAGTCACCCGACACCTCAAGCAGCCGCGCCCCCGTAACCGCCGACTTCATCCTGAAGCCGGACGGTGTGCCAAGGTCGGGGAACGTGACTTTGGCTTTCGCCTCGGTCAGGACCGCCTTATACGTAATGCCCCTTTCAGCGGCTCCAGGCTGCAGTGTTATCACTACAGCCGCGGAGCGTGGGGCTCTGACCTTAGGCGGTCCCTGTGCCTTCTTGGGTGCCGGTGTTGGTGCCGGCGGCGCCGCCTTCTTCTTTTTGCGGCCCCTCTTGACGACTGTCGACCAGGCCTCCGTGCTAGGCCCAGGCGCAGCCGCCGAAGGCGCCGCTGGAGGTCCCGCTGTTCGGGAGGTGGGCATTTGAGGCGTGGGTTTTGGGGCCGCTATCCTCCCCGATCGGCCTGGTTTAGCCGCCCCAGACGTCGCAGCAACCGCGGCCGCCGGGCCCCGTTTTTGGGACCCCTCCCCACTTCGCCCGTCCCTGGCGAGCGGAGGGCGGACGGACTCTGCCGGGAGGAGTCTCCCCTCTATGGCCTCGAGGCGGGCACCCACCATGTCACCACACTGCATCATGCAGATGCGGACGATCTTCTCGACCTCCGCATCTACTAGTGCACGCGCCGATGATGAGGCCGGCGATGGAGCCGACGATGGGGCCGCCGCAGGAGAGGACTCAGTGACCGCAGGAGCGGTCCCCTGGGCGGCAACCTGCCGCTTGAGGTCCTCCAGCTCAGATCGGAGACGGCCGTTCTCCTCCCAAAACTTGGCCGTCTCCTCCGTGCCAGTGCGATGGACGAGGACCTCAACCGCCTCGCGGATTCCATCAGCTGCCTCCTTCAGAGCACGCGTGAACGTACCCTTCAGGTTGCCCGATTTGTTGGCAACCCTCAGGACCACGTCCACGCCGTCCAAAACCTGGCGGCTAAGCGCCACCGCCGATGGGCTCCCTCCAGCCATTCGAGCGGAGCGCCGCTCTCGGGCCTGCTGGTCCAACTCGCTGACCTCGTCAGCCGCGGCTTCTTTTCGCTGCGCCCGCCTAGCAGCAGCGGCCTCCACACGGTTGCTGCCCAGCAGAGACACAGTGGAGCCCCCGCTCGAGTCAGCCATGGCTAGCCCAGGGTCGCTCTCCGCGCCCTCCACGTGCTCCACTGAAGCTGCCGCAACAAAGCGACCCCGCCCGTCACGCTCCGGCATCCGAGCAATGGCTCCACTCGGAACCGCGCGAACTTTGCCCCTCCGGGCCGTCGAGACCTTTGCGGCCACCTGGTTCTCCACGTTTAAGGAGCCGCTGCGCTTCCTATCCCTTTGTCCGGGTCTGGATCCGGACCGAGATCTGGACGCGCAGCCGCTTGTGTCCTCGTCGGACATTTGGTCCCTGTTGGGACTGGCGCCTTCTCGGCTCTTGCCCGCGGGAATAGGGGTGGCTGGACGAGACCTCGACCTCGTGGTCCGCCTGCTCCTCCTTGCACCGTGTGCTTCGTCCTCCTCCATCGGGTGCGCAAAACTGGGCGTGCGCACCTTCTCCGCGGCTTCCGCGGTTTTATGGCTTTGTTTGCCCCCCCAGATACGGTGGGGCTGCCAGATCCATAAGGACCTGGGAGGGATTCTCCAGCGGAGCTGGTACCCTCCTGGGGTAATATGTCCACCAAAGCCGACATTTTCATAAAACTAAAAATGCTACCCTTTGGACCAGATTGCCCCCTGGTCATACAACCCCTCGCTGGGCAGCTAAGCTTGGGGCGTGAGGGTTTGCTGACTCTGAATACTCCCCTTCTAGTGAATAGAAGGGGGAGCAGAGGCGTGAGATGTCGGAATATTCGCCACGGACGGTGGCTTATCCCCATGCAAGCACAGGAAAAAGCCAGCGCCCATGCCCAGGGCACACCAATCCGAAAAACTTCCGTTCCCACCGAACATAAATATTCGAATGGGACCAGTAAGATCACCACTTACCTACACCAAGTTAAGATCCTTATAGAATCTCGTGACACTACACACAACCAGCGTCTTCCATGACCCTTTGTTTGAATTCGTATCGGTGAAATGCTCTCTCCAATCCTCAAACGGATGAGAGCCATTCATTGTATCCGCGTTCCCGCGTATTTTACAAGACGTCCCTTAACCGTTACGACCTTCTTATGCATCCTCCAGTCAGTAACAGCTGGAGTCGTAGTTCGAACCCCAAAGGCGGTGCTCTCCGGTACATAGTTTATTTGCTTTAGCCTACGCTCGCCTCTATTGTCAGGTGAAGTAGTGAAAGCCTCCTAAGTTAAAGGTAAACGTCACGTTAAAAAGAAACTATATTAGGAACAACTAATTTGATGAAATATACGTTCGCTAATTATTGAAAAACTCATAAGTATTATAATATTCTTAAGGTAAAGAACAGACTGTTGTAAAACATTTAACCACATAGGTACTTCAATTAATGGCCGAATTCGTTCGTCTGTTTTGATTTTACTAAACAGAAACTGGCAAGGCAACTTTCCGTTACAGGGTTGCAAGCTATGTCCTGGCTTTACGGGAGTTAGGTATCGAAGCTTCCGAAGCACTCCAATCAGGAGCACCCGTATGCGTGCTCAGCGAGCCCGTGCACTGCGAAACTCCGGCAGTACTCAATGCACTAGAGGGCGTTGTTGCTGCGTTGGCGACACCACCAAACTCATACTCGGCTGTAACGGACCCAATTGATTTGGTTTGCGGAAGAGGTGGCGATTTGGCTATGTTGGAGGTACACCACGAATTTTGCACTAGTTATTATTTTTGGCCAGTCCTTTCTGACGATTGCATGGAGAAGATTACCCGGATTATGCCTTCCTTTCAAAGCCACTAGAAATTTTATCTTTGTTCTCAGTTGTTCGTAATGTATAAGCTAAAAACGAAGTAATTTAATTTTTCCACATGTTTGAAGGTCCTCACCGAATCTGAAATCGATTCTAACGGGAAAGCAAGAGTACAAACAATTTTAGAAGAACAGAAGAAAACTCTGAGAACGTTGATGTCTAAGCCTCAGGTAATTAAATTCATGTAAATCTACGAACAACTTGAATATACAGTACATTACTTTTATGTTAACTGTCAACATAGATTCAACTTATCCTGTATGAAACCCATTCGGCTTTGGAGGCTGAGAACCAGGTACAGATTACACGAGCAGTTTCAGAAGCAAACAGATTAGCTCGGGAGCGACATGCATGGCTTAAGAGAAAACATCGTTCTGCTGTAAGTAGTTCAAGCTAAACTTTATCTATCTGTTCGCCTTTGTAACTATCCGATAATAAAGATAGTTTTATTTTTCAGAGCCCAAGAAAACAAGGAATTGAAACTGTAGCTACAGACTCTGCTTCAATAATTGACAACACTCTCTCTAGGTCAGACATTGACAAAGATGAAGAAGATATTTCAGTAGTTGAATCACCATCAGAATCGCCTAGAAAGACACAGACTATGTCCAGACCTAGCACCAGACCTAACACAGCACAGTCAGCCAAAACATCAAAACCACAAAGTGCGGATATTTTGAAAAAAGAAAAGAGAGGATCGGAACAACTTTCAAGACCAGGAACCAATAAGGCTAGGCCCATTCCAGATATGCCTGGAACAACATCCGGAAATGGAATTCCTAAAAACCCCGACAATGATAGTCCAAATGTATTTGTACGTGTAAACTCTTAAAAATTCCTTCTGTTGAGGATTTCGTATATATAGTAATTATATAAATACTAAATGATTCTAATTATCTTATAAATCTCTTAAATTCAGGTGCCAAACTGTGATTTGTTCGAGATAAGAACGTTGCCAAATTTAGGAAATGGCTTGGATATTAATTACATACTTGACAGAGATGGCTGTTACCTCGGGCTTATTCAGAGGAAAGTAAGTAAAACGTGTATATAAAACGTACTCTTAAATGGAATCCTATAAATGCAATTATGTAAGAAAGAAGGTGGTTCAGTGTATGGTGACGGCGGCGCAATGTAGAAAATCATTATCCCGTCTTATTCCGTGTACCTACTATCATACTGCGCATCATCAATGTCTGGATATGGTTGCTATTATGCGATAAGAACGCCAATTGTACCATCAAGGATGTGCTAAACTACTGTTGAATTCTTTGGGACGCTCTGTAGCCGAAACGGCTTGAGATAATTTAATAGATAAGATTATGTCCGTCATCAAAGGAATTCTAAGCACACCTCGTTTATAAAAATTCAAACCAGTTACTTTATAGACCCAAAGGACTCGACGGTAGTTGAACTAATATATTCTCGTAGAGCATTAGAGTTTTTGCACTAACTAGCAATATGATTCCATCTTTTTAGCAATCTGTCTCTTCTAGTCGCAGCTCATTGTCGATCTATCTCCGCCTCTTTAAGCGAACGGTTGTTGTCAACAGGAAATCATCAGGCTGGACGCAAAGTATATGATATGCGTAGCAGAAGAACGCGGGCTGTTCGGACCTGCCGCGCCCCCTCCTCAGCCTGTCAGACGCAAGCGAGTGGCGACCGGTTCTCCTAAGACACGGAAGCGGAAGACAAGCTTTGAAGTAAGATATCCCACTGCTTCCGTTAGTCTCATGATTTCATTTTCAGACATAATGGAATTTTATAGCGGGGGTGATGATCTTACTCAATAAAAATTAAGTCTTATGTCTATTACCTTTACTTTATCATAAGCTATGCCAATATTACCTATCTCTATCGTATCATACTCATAATTCAATTATTTTTGTAATTGAAATATCATATTCTAAGGAATAAGACCAGAAGTAGCTTTTTTAAAACAAATTTTAATACAACTTACGACAAAAATAATCACAAAAATATTAACAGACAAATAATTTTAATTCAAACAAAGAAAACGAACAAAAGAAGTAAAATCACCCGCACCACACTAGGCTAACAATTATAAACAAAGACTATACGAATCGATCCACAATCGGACAGAGTAACAGCCTCGACTACTGTGGGACGCAAAAGAAAGGCGAGGCATCGCCTTTTTATAGAAAATCCCCACTGCTGTAGTTTCCGCTTCTACACGGCCCTTTCTGACAGGAGGCCGTCCACGGGCTCCATCTTTCAACTCTGGCGATCAGTCTCCAGGCTTGGCAACGACATCCTCAAGCTTTCAGCAGCACGTGTTGCAGACGTGCTGGTTTGTGGCTCATCACCTTCATCAGGCATCTCGACTCCTCTGTTTCATTGTCAGACTCTGTAATGACACAAAACTACAGCACAAAAACATGTCCATAAATGATAAGAGATAGCTTCAAAACATAATCTTTGTGTCGCACCAAAATCAAACAATAATTCGACACATATGTAGGCTTAGCACAACTAACTCAGCCTAACCACAAGAGTATAAAATAAACTGATATCTGTACGTTCACTCGGGGCAGCTCCCGTCGGGGGAGTGCCCCCTCACGACTCGCTAGAGATCTACGCGCACTTACGTGAGACATAACTTTGCGTGTGTTAATCAGTTCCAGATAAAAGCGTATTTCAACCCAAATTATCAATAAAACACAGTCAATATTTAACACACAAACATATCTCACACCACGTCTCGTCAGCGGCCAACCCGTGGCATGACCCTACGTGTAACACACAGCTCCAGGATCACACGTCCGAGCATAAAGGAAGGGACACAAAACCACACCAGGCATGTCCCATATACTAGGATCGCATGCCTGAGCGCACTCCAAGACAGCATCCAATAACATGAAACCCTACCTTACTTGAAGTGTATCCGTCAGCCAAGATAGCATATCTGAGTACGAGGACCTCCAAGACAGAGACTATCCCAACCGCAAGATAGAACTTCCCTTAATGTGTTTGCCCTTTGCGAAAAACACTTAGCACAAATAGAGAATCATTAAATCAATTTGTAATTCTCAAAACAACACACAATGCTCGGCACACAAGCATGTCCACAAAAACTTTACAAAATTAGTTTAAGCAAAATATCAAAGTGCCTAAATAATTAAAGTCACGCACCATGGAAAGTGACTCCACACACATCGGGAGTCCACTCACCACGCCACGGGATCGTGTACTCAACTGCGTTTAAGCTCCCATAGCAGCCGGACACGCGCGCAGGCGCACACCCGCCAGACCAGGCTCCTCAGGTTCCCAGCCCCGAAGGTAGCCACCGGTCACGCCGACAGCCTGCTCCAAGCAGCAAGTGACACACTCGCCTTTTCTCTCCAACACCACTCGCTTGACAAACCTTGCCACGCAAGCCATGTACTGGCCGCAGTCTGCGCCCATTTGCCATAACTGCCACTCATATCTGGGTCCCTGTGGACTAAGAGAATTTAGTTACAAAGAGAACATCACCAAACGTGAACTCTTTTAATTAGCCTTATTCAAAATAAAGGCGTTTTTTTTTTTTTTTTTTACTCATACACGTTATTATGTGTAACAATTATACGAAACGTATTTCTACGTAAAAACCTGAAAGACTCAACAGAGGTCCCTTCATGTAACATCAGAACCACCTGGGTTCTTAACTTACCGAATTGTATAAGAAATACAAAAATCATTGTCTTACGCAGCTAATTGCATCCAAACTACCATTCTGAGGCGATTGAATTACTTCGTTCGCTGCCTGGGTTATTCGTGTCCAATTACAAGGTTTAGAAATCTGATGAACCCTAATTGGCACAACATCAAAATCATCCGCATGTGACATCATTATCCTCTTTCTAAAACAAAATCCTGAAAACAATGCACTAACGCGCAACACACATATCACATGGTCACATTAACGCTCGGTATATTCCAGAGCAATACTATCGATAATTATAAAAATAACTTCTATGAGATAATCGAGACAGAGACTAAAAATTTGTCATTTCCGTCAGACATTTTGTGGCGGAGAAATGTGTACCAAACCACCTTTCTCCGACTCGGCTACACCTGACAATAACTCACTTGATTTGAGATTGCTAACATGACTGATCTCACTTTGGTGTAACCTTTGTCCTTTTATATGACAAGTCTTTTACATAACATCATTACATATGACGAAACATATAATCGTCCGACACAAAGTACGTCCACACTCAGAACATCTTCTCATGGTTCACACAAATATTTTTCCCATGCGGGAAGCGAACCTGGGACACGGGAGTGACAAGGCAACGTTTTAACCAGTACGCCACACATGCAATCAAACTTTATTGGATAACTTCATACTTATTTTGATAACTACGCTGCCAAGAAGTAGCTCGAGAACATTTACTGCTATTAAATAGTAAGTATACCCACCAGGTTATTGAATAAATAAACAAAAATGATACGTGTTTGTCAGATGTCAGTTCGGCATTAGCTGTGGCTGCGTGTATTTGAGCGTTTTATATACTCGTTCTCAACTCCTCTCAACTCCCAACTCAAACCTCACTACTAAAACATGCAACAACATGACTAGAAATCTTCTAAAACACCTTGAAGTCACACCCGTTGAGTTGAGGTACTATTTCCTCAGCGGTGGTCAATACCTACTGCTATATACTATGGCTATCATGTAATGCACACGATACTGAGCGGCGCCGGCAACGGCTATCAACAATACGACGACTATTGATAGAGGTTAGATCGTAATTCGTAACACACATCGCAAACTACCTTTTTGTTTAACATGACGAATCGGTTAGACTAGGAGGCTTTCACTGTTTCACTGGACTATCGCAAACTACCGTGCGACAAACTAAGTGAATGGTTTCGCGCCCTGATATGGGATCCACCTTTCAAGAAAGACTTGATCGGCCACGTGAAATACATAGCGGTATTTCACATACAAAACAATAAAATTGTATCGACTTACGTAAATCACACCACACAAAATTTTACCAAAACAAAACACATTTATGTACACTTCGTAGACTGCGCTCACAGGCAACGGTTAAAACACAATAGTGATTAGAACAAATCTAAACAAAACTAACGACTAGAAATATCGACTGATCACGTCAACAATTGCCCGAGTAGCCGAACTACCCACATTTTTAGTTCATTTTACAGATCTAAAATTACTTTCAATAATTCCTAAACAAATCATGATAATATGCCATGTACAACGGTGTAGATTTTCTTGAGCCCTTCAGGTTCACACTTATGTGATCTTATACTGCTAACACTCAAGGAACGTAAACGGAAATCGTCCAGTTTTTGGCAAACTAACCGCAAACAAACACGTTTACGTGAACCTTCAAAACTATCCGGTCTGTCGCGACGCCTAGATCTACTTTGTGTATCACGGCAATAATCTCTACACTTATCATCGTGACGACTATGCGAATCATTGCGTGGTGTACGTTCTATTTACTTTAGTCACCAGTGAAACTGAACTAATCACAATTTAGATATTAACTAACGGTTTTATACTTTAGGGCGCACACAAAAACAAAACAACAAGCACGTGGTACTTACTTTTTAAAAGCAACCGATACCAAAATACAAATAAATTTTGCTTACAGGAACACACTGTCGACACTATACAAAAGTAAAACACACAAACGAGGTACTCAAAATCACTCCAATTATTTAAAGATTCTGCACGGTCTACCTCATGAAATGTAAAAATGTTCATTCAGGCAAACACGACTGTGAAATGCTCTGGGACGCTGCTACGAGTGGGTTCCGAAACACGTGGCGGTGATCGAGACCGAGTGCGTGGACGTTGTCTGTGATTAAATCGTAGGCGACAATAACTGATCTCTCGGTCGCGGCACTATATTAAGCGTCGAGACACTAACCTCCGTGTTCATACATGAGCGACGCGCATCACGCGAATCTGCTTGAACCGGCGATCGCAGGGTATTGCGCTTAGGTGTACGCGAAACATGCTCAAGTCGAGATGGCGACCCAATACGGCTTGGGTTTCCCTCAGACACTCTCGTATCACAAACACCCGAACGCCCCGGCCTAGGTGAAGTCCGAGACGCATCTTCTAATACCTTAAGACGAGTAAGCATTGCCTGCATTTCGAGCCGTAAAATAAATTTTTCGTCTGGCGATCGCTCGCGACGCTCACTGTAGCGACTACCGTGCGTTAATCACGCTCACGATTCGACATAACGAAAATAATACCACTAAACAACAACAAACGCCAACCAATTAACCAAATAAAACTGCACAACAACAACAAAAACAAAATCTGAACTCACCGATAATTCCAAAACACACAAATAATTAAGTGGGCGAAAGAAGAATCCCAATTCTGATCTAAGGAATAAGACCGGAAGTAGCTTTTTTAAAACAAATTTTAATACAACTTACGACAACAATAATCACAAAAATATTAACAGACAAATCATTTTAATTCAAACAAAGAAAACGAACAAAAGAAGTAAAATCACCCGCACTACACTAGGCTAACAATTAGAAACAAAGACTTTTACGAATCGATCCGCAATCGGACAGAGTAACAGCCTCGACAACTGTTGGGCGCAAAAGAGAGCGATGCCCGTCGTGAGTCATCTCTGTTCACCCCTGCTGGGGCGAACGAGGAGTCGGTAACGGGGCGCTGTGCCCCTCGTCCGAGGTTTCCATCTCATACCGTTAAGACGGTACGGGCCTTGGGGTGCGATGTGTTCGCGTGAATTGTGTCCCTTTAGGGACTGTTCATAGCCCTTTGGCTGATGTTTGTAGTTGGCCAATATTTCTTGGGGAATCGTGCTACCGGGGGCACTCCCTTCGAAGAGCCCCCTCCTCGCCAGCTGGGCGGTCGGGTCCTGCCGGGTGAGACGCCGTGGGGCGAGGCCCAGCAAGACCGACCTGCGACACTGGGGCAAGAGGGGGGAGGGGGTGACCCCGTGTGAATGATGTTAAATGTGGCTTTGTTGTCTTCGCCTACTCGGTGTCCGAGTCGCGAGTGACGAGGTGCGGATTTAATTCGAGCATCCGGTATCCGGCGACGAGTGATGCCACGTGGTTTAGCAGTGCCGGCCAGGGGTCCTCCCCGGCTGCAACCGCTGCCTTGGCCTCTTCGATTCGTTTGCTTAGGCTTTCCAGGAGCTTGATTGGGTACTTGTATTTGTACTTTAGCTCCTTTTTAACTCGCGGTATCTGCAATGGAGGGGTGCTCCGGGCAGTCCGCGGGGTTGTCTTCGCTTCTGTTGGTGGGGGCTCGTCCTGTAGCGCTTCTACGCTAGGCTCGCTTTGGACACAATCGGAGAGGGGTTGGGCCCTTTTTTGTGATTTGTGTCGCCTTTTCCTCTTTTTCGACTTTTTCCCAGTCTTAGGAGGGTTGGTTTTCGGGGTGTTAGCCGCGGCCATGAGAGAGGTGCTAGGCGCCTCCCCAGTGGGGATTGGGTTAACTTGCTTGGTAGTCGTGGGTGGGCATGGTCTAGCTGTGATGGCGACCGTGCCGGCCTTCTTGTTTCGGATCTCTCTTTTGAAAATGGGGCACCTGACGTTGTTGGCCGGGTGGTCGCCATTACAATTGGCGCAGCGAGGCTTTTCTTGCCTCAGGATTGGGCACTCTCTCGCAAAGTGTGGGCCTCCGCACCGCACACAGGCGAGCGGCCGGTGGCACATATGTGAGGAGTGCCGGAAGCCTTGGCAGCGGTGGCATTGTGCGGGGCCCCTCTTGCCCCGCCATGCTTCTATACGTACGCCTGGCATACATAAGATCTCATTGACCTCGAATATGCCTGGCGTTATGTTGGATGTCCTCTCTAGTTGGCAGTAATATACGCATCCCGGTCTGCCTTGCCGGGCTCGTATTTCTCTCACGTACTCGGGTGCGTATCCTTTGTTTCGGAGGGCTGTGATGATGGCTCCTGGGTCGGTGTCCGTGGGTAGCCCACGTATGGCCACCTTTATTCTCCTTTCTGCCATTGGTGTATATGTGAACCAGGATACCTCCTCCGACTTTTCCAAGTCAGTGAGGTACCTCTGGATCACTCGGTATTCCTGTTCGCCCTGTGGGGTAAATCGCACGCCTTGTCCGTATGCGTGGACATGGGGTGTATGGCCCAGTGTTTGCCTCAGCAAACGTAAATGGTCAATCCAATTTGGGAATCGCTCCACTACCATTGGTGGGTATCTTGGACCCTGTTTGGGGTGGGCGCCTCCTTTCGGTGGGAGTCCTGCGTTCGTTCCGTAGGTCGGTGGCGAGGCGGCACTGCCTGTAGCGCGGGGCCCGCTTGCGACCTCCGAGTACGAGGGTATTGTTGTTCTCAGTTCGGGTGGGGGGATTTGCTGCCCGTTTTCGGGCGCTTACCCTCCGCTGCCTCCTCGTCCTGAGGGCTTCGCTGCCTCCTGGCCGGGTTCTTCGCGGTCGAGGAGGACTCAAACTCCATTGGAGAGGTGGAGTTATTGGGCTTGTTTACCGGTGCTTGTGTTCCGGGTTGCGACTCGGCCGAGGTCGAGCTCGCCCCGGAACGTAGGTGACCGGTGGGTGTCTCTTGTTCCATGGAGCCGGTGGAGGAGGGTGATTCCTCATCTTCCTCTTCCTCTGTTCCATCTTCTTCGGAAGTGATTTCATCCCGCTCGCCCGCCGCGGGCTGGGCTAGGCCGCGGTGTATGTCGATCGGGCGGGACAAATGAGGGTAGATTTTGGTCGGAGTCATCGGGCGGTCCGGGCGTACGGTCGGGACCCCGAACGGTCTTGTTGCGGGCGCGCGCGTCCCGACCGGTTTCACTGCTCGGGTGGCTGAGGCGCGTGGGGTAGGCGGGACGGCTGGTGCAGGCGGCGGCTTGCTTCCAGACGCTCCGTTTCTCCCTTGTATTGCGGGCTTCATGGCGATGCTGTCTTTGGTCGGCGTCACTTGGTTCGCGGAGCTCAACCCGGACGGCGGGGACCAGGGAGCAACGCGGGAGGCGGTTCGCGATCGCGGCGGCGGTGGCGCGGGAGCCGGTTTCGCGTTATCGTGGTAGTTGCCACGTGCAGCGGGCACAGGCGCCGCGGGGCTCAACCTCCTCGCGGGGGGAGCCGGAGGGCTCGACCCCCTCGGGGGGGGAGCCGCACCACGGGGGTCACGGGGGGGCGAGCGGACGGGAGTCCGCGTCGCGTACCCCTGCGACCCTACACCGGTACTCGAACTGGACGGGCGAGCTTTGGTTTCGGCAGTAGGCGGCGCAGTTGCGTGACCTTTTGATGGGCCAGGCTCGTTGCGGCACTGTTGTGGACTTTGCTTTTTCGGCATGGTGGGTAGTTATGTGACAATCTTCGGAATTCGTGAACCCCTCGCGACCTCTGGTGGCGAAGCCAGGAAGTCGACGAGGAGGTCCGAGCGAGGCGCTGGTGTCGCGGCGTCTTCTATGCGGGCACGTCCGACGCGGTTCACGAGGCGTATCCGAGAGCGATGCCGGCGAGGCATCGCCTTTTTATAGAAAATCCCCACTGCTGTAGTTTCCGCTTCTACAATATATAAAAAGAACAGCCCATATGTTTGGTTATTATAATTTGACTGATTAAATATAACTATAACTGTATAATAGTTGTTTTAGTAACATATTTAAAGATTAGACATGTCATAATAAGTTCAGTTCGTTTATTTTTTGTAGAGCTTTAAAGCGTCTGACAAGTTTCGTTTCATGGAAAGTATTCAATATTCTTATATATAAAAATCAACCATGAAAATTAAGTAACTCTTATTGTTACTTAGTTTCTCACTCGGTGTAACAAGCGACTTCCTTGTGGAAGTTTTTTGTGCACATAGGTATTAAAAGTACATGATACACTACTAGAACCCTAGGCTTTATCCTTGTCAAAATTATTTATGTCGTTCAGCTCTTGGATTGTGGACGATGAGCTTTCACACATTATATCGTTACACATAGACGCCTACATGGACGACGCAGCGAGTCCTCTCCAACTATGACTCTTGGCTTGGCTTAGTTGAGTAGCAGAACACTGTCTTTGTTCGTTAAGCAACAGCTTAACGTGCCCTCCGAAGCACGGAGACGCTCAGAAATTTCGGTCACCCATCTATAGCCTGACCGCGAGTCTAGATACGTAATCTCGCCGATCACATACGGACCGGTGAGAGTATCTAGCTATGATATTAACTATATAAATATTGATCGTTAACAAGCCTTTTTCAGTAAGATAGGAAGTTTAATCAGCTATGATGTGGTAAGGTGGAGCGCGTGGCAGCCCCCACATACGCATCGCTGTCTCGCCAGCACAGGCGCGGTAGTGCGCCCGCCTGTCTGGCTGGGGAGCCGTCAGAGATCGGCGTGTGCGAGCGACATGCACGGCGACAGGCGGCCGCTGCCGCAGTCACTGCGCACTGTACTTGCGATGCTAAACACAGGTGGTTGTTATCCTATAGATTTTTTGTTCCAGTTTTGATTTGTAACTTTTTCCGTCTTTTTAATATAACAATTCAACGCACATTCTTTCTTTGAGTATAGCTGTTTTTTTTCTCGGTTCCCCAGAATACGTCGCGCGTCGATGGAAGGTGCAATGCCCCGACAACCTGCCCCAGTGTGCCGCCGCCCCTTTCCGCTCGTGGTGCACGACTTACACTTGACAAATTTTGTACCACGATCCAAACTCACTGCTTTATGATTTACCTACGGGACCAAATCTCAACTACTTTTTGTACCGCGATATCCTCTCAATGCTTTACTTTACTGTTTGGCTTTACTTTAATTATTTGGCGGGACTTACTAAATTAACATTTACTTCGTGTTTTATACAGTTTACTGTTGGTTACACTGCTATGTACACTACATGAATTGTACCTCAACCTGGGGCTCTACCGGCTAAGTAACCGAATAACGCGATAGTAATCGGCGTTCAAATAAAGGTTAAAAATGACTTATCAATCGTTAACTTGGCTTCCATGATCACATGTGACGTCATAAATGGTCCGGAATCGATTTTCAACGTCGAAGTCAATTTAACGATGGATTAAGTAATATTTAAACTTAATTTATTTGAACACCGATCACTGTCCCGATGTTCGGCGACTTAGCCGGTAGCCCCCGTATACTCATTATTCGTAAGTACAGAAGTAATAAAGAAAAATTCGTATTTCATCTCGGTTTACAATGTCGCGGTCCAAACTAACATCATCATACATATAATGTATGGGTACTGTAGGACTCAGATATTACTTTTGTACCGCTCCTTACGGTCACGGTTTTTTTTATTCATTTTGAATACACTAGTTATTATTTTAACCTTTGGACCGTATTTACAGCTGAATGTTTAATGAAATAACTACGACCTACAAAAGATGTAACTTCTAACGACATGATTTCGATACGAGTACCTAATAGTAACAATGAAATTGAATTTTGTAATTTGACAAATGACTTTTTCACCGTAATTTATATAGCGTATCTACATTTTAACGACTTTTTCCACGTTTGGAAACAAAAAGTATCTTCTATTATTATATTTAATTAATTGGAGATATTGTTTACTTGGAGACAGAATAGCAATTAATTATTAGGTATATTTAATATTAATTTTATTGTTATTATTTACAATAAATAGGGTTAACATTATTTTATGGTAGCAACAACGTTATCACAACTTCACTTTTACGTGAACTATTTGTATCAGTCACCGGCAACTGCTAGTTCCTTTACAATTAATTAGGGTTCTTACTCATTTTAAAATTGCAAATAACGTACAAAATACTATTTGAAGCAAATTAGAATTCGCAAGATATTTTGAAGTTAGTTTACACATGAAATTGTCCGTTGAATTGTTTTATTTCTTAATCTTGCGCAGTCTATAGTAGTAAAGTTCTTTATTTTAAATTATTATGTTACTTTTCTTATGTAGAATCTTTAATTATACATTATCATAATTGTTATGAATGCACAGTGGCAGCGCAAGGTCATTTTGGTACGTGGTCGAAATGATTATTGCGAGACCTCAAAGACAGTGTTATTTCGTTATGAACCAGAGTTTAATTTACATCGTCTATCAACATTCAATCGCTGTTAAACTCAAAAACTATATAACGTATGAAGTTCAAAATACAATTTAAATAATATCGCGGCGCGAGGCTCTAGGTTCATGGCGACGTGGACACCACAAGTTTTCCGCCGCTTCTGTGAATTCGTTTTATTTTCTATTTGTTTATGCCGCAATAAAACATGAATAAATGCTTATTTTCTCTTGTAGCCTGTTCGTCTAATTTTTTTCCCCAATTAGGCACGTGAGTAAATATATGTAGAACGCAGTGAAGAAGTAGGATTAACTATTGGTGTCCCTACAGCGGGCTAATGAGACCTTAGAAACCTTGCTAGCGGTCCATTAGTGCTAAAGCTCATTTTGGTAACAAAATATTACAATGTGCCGTTTGAAAGTTGCGCAATTATTAGTAATCGGTTTATTCGGGATCCGGCCATCGTGGCATAACGTGGATACACTCTCGTAGCCAAATCCTCGATTCACCTTCGATCAAATATTATCGATGTATAATTTACAAATCTGCTCCTTAAATGCGTTTGGGCTATTATAAACTACACTAACTACATTTGCAGATATTTATAACAAAAAAAAAAGTTTTACATAAACGGACCAAATTGCTATACCGTTTTATTTATCCCATTAGTAGTATTTCAGAAACACATTGTTTAAATTTTCGTA
The DNA here is from genome assembly GCA_951640165.1 of Pseudoips prasinana. Taxonomy (NCBI): domain Eukaryota; kingdom Metazoa; phylum Arthropoda; class Insecta; order Lepidoptera; family Nolidae; genus Pseudoips; species Pseudoips prasinana. Next base: position 18,626,149 of record OX621239.1, read on the forward strand.
TCTTTTACATTAGTAAACCTAAATTGATATTAGCGTTTTCTCGCGGCTCCACCAGCGGTGTATCAGTAAAAAGAATTGGTATTGAGAAATAATGTTTTTTAAATAAGTAAACTTCATAATTTAAAGACCCTGAAATCCCGGGGTAAGTCCATCTTAAGAAATACATTTAAGGTAATTCACCCGACCGAAGACTACGGACTCGATATGATGACGCTTATAAAAACAAAAAAAAAATCGAATTCTGTGTATAAATAAAACAAACTTTATTCATAATGTTACAAACACCTTATGGCTCATTTACAACAATAGTTACTTCACGTTAAAGCATTCCGAAGCCTTTGGAGTAGCTTATCGCTTTCATCAGTCTGTCTTCTAATTTGTCCTTAGAATCGTATTCAGGTAGGAGCAGTACGTTAAAGCACGTGTGGGCGGTGGGCAGGCGGTCGCTGTCGGGCCCGTTGCGCGCGATCACCAGCTTGAGGTGGCTCAGCCCGCCCACGGGCACGCGGTCCGAGCCCGTGGTGAACTGCAGGAGCTTCCGCTTGTCGTCCAGGGACAAACTGTGCACTATACTCCAGAAATCTTTGATTGTCTGCGAGTCGGACGTGTAGCCACCGTCGTATTCTGTTGATTTTTCTAGCTCGTTGAAGTCGAAGTTCTGTAAATATTTTTGAGGTTGAGATTTATACCGACAGATACGGCTTTGAAGATAGAATGAAATTATGCAATACGTATTTTTTATCGAGCTATGGGATATAACGCCATCCTAATGAAAGCTTAAATTTGATCGTGATCGATTAAGAAGCGGTTTTAAGCGTGGGCACTTGTTACATAATGCCTTGTATGTATAAGGTATTTTTAAGTTTCCATGTTTTTAATTACAATTGTTTAACAAAGAATTGTAATTTTAGTTCGTCAGTCTTTAACTGGCAACCAGCCAATATAAACGGTATTTACTGATTTTTTCTTATTTAAGTTAAGACATGGAAACTTAAAAGTCCACGCTCCAGACCGCTTCTTAATTCATGACGATATACCACATAAACAAAATAAGTTATTCTATAGAATAACTTTTAATTCATTCATTCTTTGTTGTACATATTTGTCTACAGGTTCGTTTTTAAATTTGAAATCTAAAAAGTTAAAAACAAACCTGTAGAAAATTATCTACAGGTTTTCAACTTTTTTTCAGTCATACAATTTCTACTGAAATAGTTTATCAGGCCAGATATCACTTTTCTACAAGTCCGTTGTCGTAATGCGACATCCAGTATCTACATTATGCTTAAATTTCTGATCATGCTGAACTGCTTATGAATTTATTAACCGACTTCCAAAGGAGGAGGTTCTCAAGTTCACCGGTATTTTTTTTTTTTTTTATGTATGTACACCGATTACTCGGAGATTTATGATCCGATTTACGTGATTCTTTTTTAGTTCGATGCGGAATAGCTGCCATTTGGTCCCATAAAAAAATTATATACTTTGGCCCAGTAGTTTTCATTTTATGGACATTTTTGTATGAAAATTTTTGTTTATGTGGACGATGTAACTGTCTTTGGCACAGACGTTTTGGAATCTTAGCCAGTCTAGCTAGACTCATACTGTTCAAGTGTTTCTTGGCATGAACATTAATAACAGTTTCAGACGACTAGTGCTTAATACGCGCGTATAAGCTCGTTTTTGAAAGGGCATGTAGGCGCACCTTTTAGCACAAGCGCATTTTTTATGTACGTACACCGATTCCACTGAGATTTATGAACCGATTTACGTGATTCTTCTTTAGTTTGATGCGAAATAGCTGCCATTTTAGGGTTCTGTAGCCAAATGGCAATAAACGGAAACCTTTTGGATTTGTCATATCTGTTTGTCTGTCCGTCCGTATGTCACAACCACTTTTTTCGAAAGTAAACTGTCTACTGTCTCTCACACAAAAATAGAAAAACAAACAATAAATTTTGGTGGTCATAAATCGTAAACTTAAATTCACCTTCCATTCTATGAACTCAAATACTTGCTGCTACGGAAAAAATCATTCCGCCATTCACGGGCGAGTCCGACTCGAACTCTCTCGACTCGTTGTCTTGATCATCAATACAACCTAGTCTATGAGTCTTCTGCTCAGTACACTCGATGGTTAATCGATCATGAATAAGACCTAGTCTAACAGCCCTCTGCTCAGGAGACTCATTACCTAATCAATCATAAATAAGACCTAGGCTATGAGCCCTCTGCTCAGTGGACTCGTTGGCTAATCGATCATTAATAAGACCTACTAGCTACGACTTGTTAGTTAGATGGTCATAAATACGGCCTAACTTATGTATCCGCTTGCTGTTCAGAATTTCATGAATCTTAGCGAGTCTAGACTCGTACTGTGCAAGTTTTCTTAAAGTGATCGAAATTTTATGTAGTTTTTCTTACTTTACAAACGGTCTTTTCGATCATTCACTGCCTCACAAGAACGTGAAAAAGAGTTTCGACCAATTTTTTTCGGAGGATATCCCCTTTTTACTTCTCGTTTGGTGGGATCCATAGTTTTGAGGCACGCGGCACCTTTCGTAGTCCTCCTACCCATAGCTAGATACTAAAAAGTAACAAATAAAAAAAACATCGTTTAAAAAAACCGACTTCAAAAACTAAAAATTATAAAAAAAATATATTAATAATGATTTAATTTAATACATTTCTTATGCAAACGTTATACCTTTCATAATAATGAAATACTATAATTTGTATGTGCAACCTATTGATAGCTTTGAAGTCGGTGCCAAGCCCTAAGCAAAATAAAAGTTAATATTACATACAGCTTTCATACTTTGTGATGAAATTCCTACACTAAAGATTAACCTACGTAAATAAACTTAAAGAACAATATGAAATATATGAAATAGATAAAACTGTATTATAAAAATATATTGAATATTAATACCTGAAACACGAAGCTATCACGCTGAAAGTAACCCGCGGCGAGTGTGGTACCTACTATTACATTTGGCTTGGCACCGACTTCAAAGCTATCAATAGGTTGCACATACAAATTATAGTATTTCATTATTATGAAAGGTATAACGTTTGCATAAGAAATGTATTAAATTAAATCATTATTAATATATTTTTTTTATAATTTTTAGTTTTTGAAGTCGGTTTTTTTAAACGAAGTTTTTTTTATTTTCTAATAAAGTTATCCTCACCTTGCTACCACAAACGAGCATCTCGACTTCTTCTGCCCTGAAGAGTGCGGCGAGTGGGCTCTCGTCCGTCACCATTAGGAAGCCGCGACGGAACGCCTTGAACTGTGTGTCCACCGACTGGTTCAATAGGAAATCTGCATATAGTTCCACGAATTCCTGCAATTTGAAAACGACTATAACGTATGGCTTTGTGGGTATATCGAACTTATAAGTGTGAAATAGTTTTTTATTAATGACGAGCATTAAGTCTTCAGCTGTATGCTGCATAGCTAATTGCCCTCACAGACGCGTTAGTCATTGTTTGGGCTAGGCACGGGGTTTCTCAATGGATGGATGTCTAGTGACCGCAGAAGTGGTTTAATTTCTGAGCCTCTCTGTGGTCCAAAAGGCACGTTAAGTTGTCGGTCCCGGTAGTTGTTAGACAAGTTAGTCGGTAAGCCATACCTACTTGGCCACGCCTACTTGGCGGCTTGAACAACTCTGACACCAGGGTTACCACTACACATAGAATGTAGATAAAGAAAGGCTCTTAAATTGTTTGAAATACGAGACATTTTTGAGAACCCTGTGAAAAATTCATGCACTACAACTAACTGAAAATTGTGTTATATGTAAATAATATTTTTAATATTTGGATGAATCGAATTGAGCTTATTTTAATCATTTTTATTTTGACAAAATTTTAATTAATATTTTGTATTCAACACACATCCAGAGGTTACAACGGCCTCAAAGATATAGATTTTGGTGATAATCTATTTAGCAACTAAAAACCTGGTTTAGTCAACATGTTACGGGTTACGGGTTTCTGGGAGACAAATATATTTTCTTATTAGTATTATTCCAATACTTAACTAGACCTTGGATAATCCGAATCATATTTAGCAGTAAATTTGTGGCTAACAATAAAGGAAAAACCGGCTTCTTAGGATATTTCTAATTCTTCAAAAGTCATTGACATTAAAAATAGGATATATCAACCTTATTAAGATGTATGTATTAAAAGCTCTATAAGGAAAGAGTTTTATAAATAATTACATATTATCTGTTTCCGTTTCTTACCCTTTTATTATCCTGTGTTACAAATATACTATCACCATCTTCCTTGAGATCATGAAATATGGTGTTACCGAACACATCCTGGTAACATATCCTGAATGTCTGGTAGTAGACCTCTTCTAAGTCCTCTCCAGTGTAATCCAGCATGTCTTTTAGACCATTGTAAAGCGTCTGAAATAGTTTAAAACATATATGAGTATGTTTTTTACCAATATTCTTTTCACTGGGATATTGAAATAATAAATATTTTGGGACAACTAACACACTGCCATCTGATCCCAAACAAGGCAGAGCCGATACTATGGCAACCAGACCAGACCAGAAACATACTTATATATTTCTAAATACAACAGACATACAACCAATGCCCATCACATCACACAAAGCTTGTTCCTGGATCAAACCCACAACCTCTGGCTTAACAGTCAGGTCACTAACAGTGGTTAGTAACTAAATATCTATACATATAATAAAATCGTAAGAAAGTCAAAAGTGTACATTGAATATTTTTAAAAAGGATACTTGGTACGTGATCTACAATCGATATCGAAGCCAAAAATATAGTTTTTAGAATTCTTGTCTGTTTGTCTGTATGTATGTCCGGGCTAAAATCAAAAAGTACAGCATGGATTTACTTCAAATTTTACATGAATATTACGAAGAGGTTGGGTCAACATATAGGCTACATATTATCACGCTATCACCTACGGAGCAGGAGCTGTGATAATTTATAGAATTTAACGCGGGTAAAACCGCGGGCACAGCTATTATTGGTGTACATTTCACATTAATGACACACATACGGTGTTTCATAATTGTATTTCTATTCGATGTGTGATGCAGTGGTTAAGACAGTCGCCTCGTCATTTCATATCCCGGTATCGATTCCCGCACAAGATAACTAGTAACCCATAACTGCAGTCGCCAACTTGCATGCCAAGCGCGGTAAGGCGAAAAACCCTGGAGGAGTTTGCCGTAGTCCCTGCGCAACGTTATGAAAAACCTTGGGGGGATACCTTTGGGGGAGGCTTATGACCAGGGCTGCCGCCTGATTTACCCATCATAGTGATCGAAATCGGTTCCAAATGAAAAATATATCTCGGTTCCGACCCGATTCGTTCCGACGGTATTTGAGTCATTGCGTTAAATTCTATCCAGATGGAATGCAGTCAAGGAAACGAATAGGACACGTTATTAGATTGAATCTTTGCCGCCTAGCAAAATTTCAGTCAATCAGTTTTAAATATCGTTCTACTTTAAACTAAAATACCATTCCTGTTCCCTATCTCTTTACTGTGGTCTATATAAAATTATTTACTTTTCGTGCGTGTCTTATTTATTATATGCGTTCAAGTACTTACAGGATTCCAGTCAGCCAAGTCCTCAAAGGAGCCCTTCTTCCCCGTAAGCTTCCTGTACACAACCATAGGGAAGTTGACCGCTAATATCACATTGTTGTATATCGCTAGCCCGAGCACTATGCCGATCAGTGTGAACTGTGCTTCCGTCTCAAATGACGTCATGTTGAACCTGGAAACACATGTATGCTACGTTACAAGAATTATTGTACCCACTTACTAATCAAACATCTTTAGCCAAAAGGGTATATTTAATTGAATATGTATACACTATCATAGACAGATATAAAAATATCTAATGTTGACTGCACGTGTGGCGCAGCGGCTTAGACAGTCGCCTCACCGCTTCGTGTGGCGGGTTCGAGTCCCGCGCCGGACAACTATTTATGTGATTCATAAATAGTTGTTCTGAGTCTGGATGTAATTTGTGTCCGTCTATTATATGTTTGTAAAGTACCCCGCGACACAGGGATTAATATCCCTAATGCGGGCGTTGTCTTTTAAAAAATAAAAAATGTTAGTTCGAAGCCATGTATGCATGGCCATTTCATAACAATTAGCTATTGAACTTACCAAGCATATGTTTAAGGCTGATAATATAACTGAATGCGAAAAATGGTTCCTTTGTGGTGTTAGGTGTACGATTTTATAACAGAATACAAATCTGTTAAATACATTTTAATTACAAAAGCTTACTATATTATTAATGATTACCTAAGACCTAAACGATAACACCGCGTGGTTTATGTCTAGCTGTTTATTGTTTTTGATTGTACGTAGATTATTAATACTTTGCTATTGTGACATATTATACTATATTAAGGTTTTAATGCAAATAGTATTATTATATTGTAAAGATGGCTAGAATTTTGTTGTTGTATTCTCCTAGTTATATATTCTATACTGCAGTATTAGAGTTTATGTGATTGACGTGTATAAATGTACCATGTTTTCCTTAAAGGAATAAATATTGCTAACTTCTGAAAACAACCCAAGGTAAATATTATACACTAGCCTTAAGTGAGATAGAAACGTCATATAAACGAAATAATACATATATTAGAAAAATGGGCAGATATTTAGATGATAAAAAATATAGAGATATAGAGTATACATATAGAAAAATAGAGAGACATAAGAAATATAGAGAGAATATGAGACTAAGTCAGAAAGAAAATTAGAAATAAACCAGTAACCTGAATTTAGATTCAATATGTGCAATAATTACATAATAAAAATATATCTTTGTGGCTGAATTTTGGTCAGTCCAATACACAAGAATGGATTTTGGAAAAATCACATAATATACATATTCGATACATATGTTCATTAAAACTAGGATAACTTACTAAACAACAAAAAGTATGCAATATAAAGTCGGTACAGATTAGTTAAAACGTGTTCTATGTAAAACCAACTCTCTTCAAGCACTTACCAAACAGTATGCGAGTCGGGTTGCTGCGTGAACATGCCGTAGTCAGGGTTGAATATCTCCTCCACGATGAGTTGGAAGAATTCTTTAGACACGCCGCCTTCATCCACGCCCTGCTCACCCTCGAACTCCACTACCAACTGCTTTTTTAGGTCAAGAGCACGCTCCATAGCTATCATTTCCAGCTGGAGAAAACGATAAAAACAGTCAGTACAATATATTCATAGTCTATATATGTTTCTTTGAACTGGCATACAAATTACTTGATGTATTTGATTTACTAATTGTGTCTTAAACATTGTACGTGTCGAAAATCAGAGATGTATAATACTTAAAATATAGCTTGATTAAAATATCTGACCACTGTTATTCTATATTTTAAGGTTTATACATACAATATAACTACGGCAGGGAAAATACTCAAGCATGCTGATAAAAATCAGAGATGTAATCTTTAAAATTTAGCTTGAGTACAATATCTGATAACTGTTATTCTAATCGAGCTTTATTTTAAGGATTATATATACAATATGACTACGGCAGGGAAAGTACTCAAAAATGCTGATAAAAATCAGAGATGTAATCTTTAAAATATAGCTTGAGTACAATATCTGATAACTGTTATTCTAATCGAGCTTTATTTTAAGGGTTATACATACAATATGACTAGGGCAGGAAAGTACTCAAATATGATGATAAAAATCAGTGATGTATTATCCTTAAAATATAGCATGTTTAGAATAAGTGACAACTGTTATTTTTATAAAGCTTTATTGTAAGGATTGTACATACAATATGACAAAGGTGGGAAAGTACTCAAACAAGCTGATACAAATAGTTGTAAGTAATTAAAAAAAATACTAATAACATAGTTATAATAAGGTCATTGATATAACAGCGTTCATCCTAAATCAGTGTCGTCATATCATTACAATCGGATAGAACAATCCTGGAGGTAATTATTACCGTTGCAGCGACACGAACTAGCCTAGTTGGTAGTGCTCCTGCCTACGAAGCTGGTGGTCCTGGGTTCGAATCCCGGTAAGTGCAAATATTTGTGTGATGAGCACGAATATTTGTTTCCGAGTCATGGATGTTTACTATGTATTTAAGTATTTATTTATCTATATAAGTATGTATATCGTCGCCTGGTACCCATAGTACAATCTTTGCTTAGTTTGGGGCTAGGATGATCTGTGTGACATTGTCCCTAGATATTATTATTAGATATTATTAAGAAATGTAGACGAACAAACTACAGAAAACGAGGAGAACACACGGTTACATATCAAGCTATACAATTCCAATATAAGCTGACCTCTCATTGTATGGAAATTCGAAGTGACAATGTTCGAACCACTCACCCCAACTAATGCATCATCGATAATGTGCGTCCTCCTCACTTTCAGCCGGAGGAAGGGCATAGGGGGCGACGCGCCCACCACCGCGTGTAGCAGCGACACGCGTCGCTCCGAGTACATGCGGATACGGTTCTCGTAGTATAACCCCAGCGACTTGGTCGCTACCGTTAAGATAAACGGGTACTTTAGGAACGCGAATTTTTTACCTGAAATGAAATAATTAGAAATAAAAAATGTATTTGCTTACATCTAGGAACTGGAGGGGGGGGGGGGGGGGGGGGCTTCAAATGCCTGTTGCCATCTCCTCACATATAAATAATATACGAGAACTTAAAACATGTTTTATACCTTTAGATAGTCAAATCACCTCGTTCATTGTTATACAATAAAATTAGAAGAGATCGCACCTAGCACAAGTCAATTATTTGTTTAGTTTAATCTTGCAAAAAATGTTAATGTTTTATTTACGTAATACTGTTGGTGTACAATAAAGTGTTACTTAATCAGATTCTCCATGAAAAAAACAAAACAAATATACTTTTAAACCAACTTTAAATTACCTAACATAAACACCTTTATACAATTTAGGGTCTGTTTCACAATGTCCAGATAAAGTGTCGGATAGCTAACTACCAAATAAATAAACTGACAGATTATAAGTTCTGGATAAAACACATTGCGTTTCACCACGTTTATTTGTCAGATAGCTATTCGGCAGTTACTAATAGGTAGGTTTGGCAACGTCGCATTTTGTCGTTCCGTCTTACGAAACAGACAACCTATAAATACATTTCTTATGATAAACACACCTAAAAATATCTTTTTACTAATTTTTTATGGTTAGCATTTTCAGCTTCGCATAAATATTTTCATATTTATCTTCGAACTATTATTTTAACAAATAAAAATACATACATAAATTGACTTTTTCGCGTGAAATTAAACGTACGGAAGTCAAATAAATAGACGTCAAATGTTAATGTCAACAAATTTTTGTTGCGGTGGTGTTTTTCTTAGCGGTGTCGGATTTATGCGCGGTTCACGATCAAATAATTCATCAATTTCGTCTTCAATAGTATCAAATTTTACCATTTTATTCTAACAATAAACACCACCAAAATAAGCATCGAATGACATCTGTCAGATATCTTATCCATCAGTTAATTTTGCTATCTGAAGCTTGATCTAGCCAATAGTTTACTTTGCAGTTTATTTACCAGTTAGCACTATTTATAGATTATGAAACGCAAACGATGTCTTTATTCGATAGATAAGTTGCAAGTAGCTTATTCGGGACTTATCTTTATCTTATCTGGACATTGTGAAACAGACCCTTAGTCGAATATAACAATTTATCCATAACACGCAAATATTTGTCAATTTAGTAATTGTCCAATTTTAGCTGAGGACAATTCGTGTAATTTTGCGTGAATGAAAAAAAAAACTAAGCAGGTGGAGATTGGCCATCGTCTTTATGAAGCAGTTATAAGTTTATGTATGTACATACGTAGGTAATATTACATCACAGCTATCGTATCGACGCCCTTGCAGCGTACGACTATGAGTATATTACTAAAAAAAAACCTTGTGCGGTTTTATGCAAGTGAAACTTTCGTCCTTTACGGCGTAAATTAATTCTCTGACAGTAATTTTCACATTATTCTTGGTTTTTTATTCGTTGACCGGTTTATTTGAGTCGCTAGCTGTATCATTGTCCATCACGATCGAGTGAACAACAATATTTATATCAATACACTGATCAAATTACAAATACAGAGGAGCCCTTGTACAAATAAATATGAATTACACGGTCAGTTGGTCGCCATATTGCAACTTGCGATAGATGGACGAAAAAAATGGAGGCGATGTAAAAGAAGTTTCACGATGAAAGTGACTTACCTTTACTTATTTCTGTCTTATAATTACCGAAGTCTATATCCATTTCAATAGTATCACTAAGAGGCTCGTTGTAGAATTCCTCAAATGGCAGGTATGGCTTTCTAGCGTCTAATACATTTATATCTAATTCAATGGCTGAAACAAAAGAGTTATAAGAGTTAAACATTATTATAAGATATTCAAAGTTCTTAGGTTATGAGGTCTAACAACAATAAAATGGGGTGAATTGATATCTAGTAATAATGTCCTCCTAACCGAATTTCGAACACGGCGGCCAGTCTCAATAAAGATTAGACATCTACGCGGGACATATTATAGTGCACTAGTGTGTGCGCAAACTAAGGAGCACTTTATATTCCATCACTCTCATGGGAGGATGGGACGCCTAGCGACACGACCGGGAAAAGGTCAGGTACAAGACCGTCTGCTATACGTCTTCTCCGAGGCACGCCAAATACGGCCAACTCCCAGACTTCGGCCTGATGGTGAGAAAGATTTCTTTTTTTTCTGTAAAAAGTGTCCCAAAATCACTTTTGACCCGACTCGGGATTTTAACCCAGGACCTCGTTTTTCCATATACCATTAAAGTTCTATTCCCTTGTCTGTTAACCTATCGATTCTATTCACCTACTTCCACGCTATTTGAATTGAATCGCAATCGATATCTTTGCCACTAGAGTCTGACCGCAAACGCTGTACGCCTTATTTATAATATTAGTGTGATTCGCTCCTCAACTTAAATCCACTGTTTATGTGACAGTTTGTATATATCCACGCATTTTTTTTTGTTATAAAAAATAGGAAAGTAGCACTTACCTAATGGATCATCAGGTTGCGAATGCTTCGAGCCTTTCATAGACGTAGGCGGGTATAGATGTCCCAATACATTTTCTAGCGGGTCCTGTTGACTCGTTATAACTATGGGCTCTTCACGTAACGAGTTTGATTCCATTACTCCCGCTAACATGTTGGCGTAGTACACTATCTGTACGACAAAAGGTAAATTTCCATTACAATGGATACACATAATAATTATCATAAACTGTATAGTCGGGATCGAACCTGCACCTTCTGAAAATCATTTCTAACTGTAATAGATCCGTAAATTTAATTAGTCAATGTGGAACATCCGTAGCTTTGCAGTTAAATAAACTATTCTGGATTAGCAAAATATGCAGGTCCAATTCCCACCAGCTGGTTTTGACCCATTCTAGGTTATATTTTTATAAAAACTGAACACAGGAACATTATAAAATCGTGTACTAATATGGGCGCGGAATATACTCTTTATGGATTCGACCGAACTTTGGATATTAGTTGACTTAAAAGTCAGTGTATAATTTGTCAGTCTATGACGGTTTGTTAAGCCAAAGAGTACAGTCCCATAATAAAAGTTCATGTACATTCAGATGTTAAGCATTCGCATAACGGAGAATTTCGTAAATTAGAAGTACATAAATACTTCGAAATTGCCATGTCTAGTTAGGAAATTTAACATATAATTCACAAGAATAATAAATTCACCATTTTTTTTTATTCTTCAAAAGAAGTCAACCCGCATGATGGAATCAAATCCCTGTGTCGCGGGGTACTTTACAAAGCATATAATAAACGGAAACAAATTACATCCAGACCCAGAACAACTATTTATGGGTCACACAAATAGTTGTCCGGCGCGGAACTGGAACCCGTGACACGAAGCGGCTCGGCGACTGTCATAGCCGCTGCGCCACACGTGAAGTCAAATCTATATAAATGTCGATGGTGGCAATCAATTATTTACACGGTCACTTGAAAAACACCAACAAGCTCGCTGGACTAGATAGCTGACACCATAAGCAACAACATGTGTTCCACAACTTTCATAATTTGTTAAGATTTTAATTTCGTACAAAAATAAGTATTAATTTAATTTCCCGCTTGAATGTTTATAACTCTACGTGCATCGCAAAGATTACGTAAACGTACCCTTGCAAGGGCGCGAGGAAAGGCTTGCTAACGCCTTTGAACTTAACCCATTTCTTTAGCCGCCAGTCATCCGACGGTCGTCGGAGAGTCGAGCTGATATCGTCCTTTCGTATATGAATGAAACATAGACTTACAAATATCACGACAGTACAACAAAAAAAAATATTTTTTTTATGATTGAGTTATGTGTTATGACTCGTAGAACAAAAGTTGTTGCTTATAATGTTTGCTACCTAGCCCTGCGAGGTTGTTGGTGTTTTACAAGTAACCTTGTAAAACACCAATGTATGTAGTGTAATGGAAATACGGATATTGTTGCCAACAATTCACCATTAGAGCTACAAAATTTTATTTGACTTACTTTCATAAACTTTGTTGCCATGGTGATTACCTCGTCGTCTTGCACTTGAAACTGTCGAGTGTAATTTGTGGAGATGACCCTCAGGGTTATAAGTTGCTGAAGCGTTTCCAATATATGCCTTAAGCTGTCTTTACAGTGTTGTGCCCATATGCGAGCTAGTTTTGCTTGACCTGCAAAATATGATCATTCACCTTCAGTTCGTAAAATAGGTTTACATGTCAGAACATTGTGAGAGCCACATTATAACAATTGGTAAAGTAAGTAACTATACTTACTTCACTAATTGTTGTGGTAATGTGTACTAAAAACTGAATAATAATTATTATTAATTCATCAGAGACTGAATGGAATGGATTGATAAGTTGACATACATACCTACTAAAGTAACTAGAGTAATAATAATTATAATTCACTTTTAGTACACATTACCAAAATAACAATTAGTAAAGTAAGTAACCATATTATTACTTGCTTCACTAATTGTTATTTATTCATGAGCGACTGAATGGAATGAATAGCATGATAAGTTGACATACATACCTACTAAGGTCACTAAGGTAATAATAATTATAATTCTCTTCTTCTTACACATAACAATTAGTGAAGTAAGTATAGTTAGTTACTTCACTAATTGTTATTGTGGTAATCTGTATCGTTTGTCGATGATAAATTAATAATAATGATATTTCACTACGCCTGTAGATATAGAAACGAACGAAAAGAAAAATATAACATCCATATTTCGGCGGTGACATTTCGTTATAATTTATAACACACAATTAATAGAGAAGGAGTTAGTACAAGCACAGATTTGTTTTGTTTGTTTGTTTTTGTTTATTGCTAAAACATGTTTAAGTTTGAAACAAGATTTTTGATTATAAAAAAATAAATAAATAAAAAAGGTTTTTATTCACGTAGACTTTAAAAAAGCGCTTGTAAATAGTCAGAACATGTTTGTAGTAATATAGTTGTATACATTAGATATTATTTCTAGTAACATAGATATTTATTTTTTTTTTATTTATTTTTTAGGACAACAAACAGTTACACTGAGGGTATATATTACATAACTTAAATGCTAAAAGTAACTTACAGTGGAACCAGCCCCGTCGTCCACAAATTATTTTTACAATTTTGTACCCAATGTATATCCTTTACACTGAAGTAGTATGACAGAAGTGAGAATCATTATACTATACTATACTACTGTACTAAAGAACACTTTAAATAAAAATATTTATGCAGTTATACAAAATATAAATAGTTAATATACACTTCATATGGAGCAAGTCCTTATGAAGAAAATATTATTTCAGTAATCTCTCTTTTAAAGCTTGACGGTGAACTTGCAAAGAATTCCACATCAGTGAAATTTGTGTTATACAAATTCATGGTCCTTCGTAATGGACAGCGTTCACCTGCATTAGTTTTACAAGGTTTAGGTGCAAACAAAGAATTTTTCCGAGTGCTTCGTAATGAAGTCGAACGATAGGGTATACGGATATATATTTGATTTAACAGCTTATTACAGTCAAATTGATGGTGGCAGACGTTATATAAGAGCATAATAACCGAAAACATTCTTCTCAACTCTAGTTTAGGCAAAGAAAACTTCTGTAAGAGATTATCATAGGAGGACTTAGCGCGAAAACGACGGTAGTTCATAGAACGCAAGAACTTATGTTGTACTGACTCAATTTGATGGTTGTATTTAGCGTAGTAAGGGTTCCAGACACATGCTGCATACTCCAACTGCGACCGAACCAAGGATTTATATAGCAGAAGGTAAGAGGAATGGCGCTTGAAAACTTTACAAGTACGCATCACAAAGCCATATAGCCGATAAGCTTTATTTACAATGTGATACCATGCTGCGCTTGATGCCATGAATACCCGCTTTTTGGGGGCGGTAGATGCGTGTGGTGCTCCTCGCGCTGATATACAGCGTGTGCATGACCAGCTCCTCGTTACCTGTCTTCCAGCAGACCGGTCATTGCGTCTAAACCGTTTTACCGCTGACGAAATCTATAGCATCATCATGACGCGTATACCGCCAAAACCATCAAAGGATACTTATGGCATTTCCATGAGACTGATTAGGTTAGCGGCTATACCCCTGTCGCCTGTTCTTGCAGATTTTTTTAATCTATGTTTGAGAGAAGGTGATATTCCGGCTCCTTTAAAATGTAGCAAAGTTTTACCTTTATATAAAGGAAAAGGGAAAAAAGACTGTATCGACAATTACAGACCAGTGTCGATCATTCCAGCGGTAGCGAAGATACTTGAGAATGGCCTAAGCTCTCGCCTTCTAGAGTTTCTCTCGGCTGGTGATGTTCTAACAGACCGACAACATGCCTATAGAGAAGGTAGATCAACTACGACCTTAACTCGCGAACTTATACGATTGGTGATGGCTGCGAAAGAAAAAAAACTGCAAGTAGCCTTAATTTGCTGTGATTTGTCGAAAGCCTTTGATGTCGCGGATCGTAATATAATTGCGATAAAACTGCGACATTACGGTGTGGACGGCCCATCACACGCACTTTTTGCAAAGTTACTGCAAGACAGGTCACAAATTGTTGTAGGTTGCGAGGGCACGGAGAGGTCAGATCCGTTACTGTCAAAGATAGGCGTGGCTCAAGGCTCCTCAGTGTCAAACATATTATTTTCGCTACTGCTGAATGACCTGCCGGGTTCTATAACTGATGCAGAAACTCTAATGTTTGCGGATGACGTGGCTGCTTTAGTAATGGCCTCTTCGGTAGATTTACTAGAGGAAGAGCTAAATAGGACAGCTAATCAGCTTGATAAATGGTTTCGAATTAACGGGTTGGTACTTAACGTGGCCAAAACTCACTTCATTCACTTTGTGCTATCGGGTCACACACAGAGACCTCTCGTGGTGTCCGCGAATGGAGTGAGTATTGCACAGGTCGATGAGACTACTTTCTTAGGCTTCGAAATTGACAAAAGCCTCAAGTGGGAGAGCCACATAAATAAATTATGCGGGAAACTAGGGAGCGCCTGTTTTGCTATGAGCCGATTGCGAAGTGTAGTGTCCATGGCAGAGATGCGTGCCTGCTACTTTGCAACTGTGCATTCGTTGCTGCAATACGGTGCGGAACTGTGGGGCCGCGCAGCCGATTGGGAGCGAGCATTCCGGATGCAGAAGCGTGCTGTTCGAGCAATGGTCCATGTACCGCAAGATATATCCGCTAGACCCTATTTTAAACAACTGGGTATTATGACTGTGCCCTCCATAGTCATATACCAAGTTGCCGTGTATGTTAAAACTAATATAGAACTATATACCACACGAAGCACTGTTCATTCGTACAACACACGGCATAACTACAAATTGGCAGCAGTTCCTAGGACACTTACGAAATCATCTAAGATCACTTATGTTATGGGTTGCACAGTTTATAACAAACTCCCGGTGAGCATATCCAATATCCCTTCATTACAGAGTTTTAAAGTTCGATTGAAGAGGTGGCTTATCGAGCAATCGTTTTACTCGCATGACGAATTTTTAAAGTTTAGATAAGTAAGTAGTTTGTATTAGAAATATTTTTATTCTTTGACATTGTATTCTATTATATTATTTAAAAACTATGACATGTAAAACCATTACCAATAAATGACTATTTGACTACTATTTGACTATTTGATTTATATGAATATCCAGATGAAGCTTGCTGTCGAGGTGTATGCCCAAATCTTTTATTATATTAACTTTCTCCAATGAACTACTGTCAAGGACATAGGAAAAAGAAAAGGCATTAATTTTTTTTGTAAAAGTTATATGTTTACATTTAGGGAGACTTAAGTGAAGTTTGTTAACTACACAATAGGAGGTCAAGCGATTCAAATCGTCTTGTACACTCGCGAGCAACCAAATCGACTCAAGCCTAGACGGCGCACATATACATTGATTTTCCTAAAACGATAAATGGTAATTACAAAAGTGATATGTCATTCGAAAGCTGAAGAATTAGGCTTTCAATTAACATCAATACCTTAAAAAAAACTAAGCGCTGATTTATTGACACATTTTAATTGGCCGTCAGCGTAAATTACCTCTTTAGGAATCCACGACTTGCGCTACCTGCTCCCGCTATAAAACCCCCCACTTCCGGTTTATCTTATCAGTTGCTTGTTACAGGTTGACCGGTACACATCTCCGTAAATTGCATTCCTTGTTTTCGCTAACCCATGGATACCACACCAGAAGAAGCCGCTCAAGTTGTTGCCTTGTTGCAACAAGGGTTAAGTCAGCGAGCAATCGCTGCCCAGCTCCACTTGAGCCAGTCTTCTGTATCCCGAGTATACAGACGGTTCCAAGAGACTGGTGCCTTCAATCGGAGACCAAGAACGAGCCGCCACCGGTGCACTTCAGAGAGAGACGACCGCTTCATTGTCTCAACCTCGCTGCGCAATCGACACCTTACGGGCGTTGATGTGCAGCAAGAACTGAGACGTGTACGACAAGTGGCTGTCAGCGAGTGGACAGTGAGAAGACGCTTGAAGGAAGCCAACTTGACGCCAAAAAGACCTGCGACGGGCCCTAAGTTGACTGCAGGCCACCGACAAGCGCGCCTTCAATTTGCTCGAGAGCATCTCAATTGGAGCGTTGCGCAATGGCGATCGGTCCTGTTTACTGATGAGTGCAGAATGTGTCTGCATGGCAGTGACAGGAGAGGCCGAGTCTACAGGCGTCCGGGAGAACGATTTGCCCAATGTTGTTTCGCTGAAACAGTGGCATATGGCGGCGGTTCCTGCATGATGTGGGCTGGTATCTCTTTAGAGGGAAAAACCGAACTTGTTTTCGTGCCTGGGGGCGGCCGAGGAGGCGGGCTAACAGCTGATCGGTACATCACCGACATTCTACTGGATCATGTTGTGCCCTACGCAGGGTTTGTCGGTGAAGACTTCGTGTTAATGCACGACAATGCCCGCTGCCACACGGCACGAGTCACTCGACAGTTTCTGCAAGAGGTCGAATTACGCACGATGGACTGGCCTGTGCTCAGTCCTGACATGAATCCCATCGAGCACTTATGGGACGAGCTTAAAAGAAGAGTTCGGGCCAGAAATCCAGTCCCTTCAAGCGTAGACGAGCTAAAGACAGCATTATTAGAGGAGTGGGACGGCATTCCTCAAGAAAATGTCAAAAAATTGATAAGGTCCATGAAAAACAGACTGCGGGATGTAATTAGGGCTAGAGGGGGCAATACGAAATACTGATTTAAATAAAATAATTTTATTTTTAATTTTTTTTGTTTAATTTGTCAAATACGAGACACATACCCTTTTTCCTAAATTCCCGTTTTTCCTACTCTTGCATTCAGACATCATTTATTTCAAAAATGATGGATGGATTTCAATGATAATGATATCAAATTAAAGCTGACATCTTAAGCTTTCGAATGACATATCATTTTAATAATTTCCATTCATGATTTTAGTTGTATCAATGTATGTGTGCGCCGACAAGGCTTGAGTCGATTTGGTTGCTCGCGAGTGTAGTTTACGACAGTCATCTAAACAGGTGATTTCACGAAAATTTTTTAGATCATCTGCATATAGTAAAAAATTTTAGGTACATCTTGTATGAAAACATTTATAAAATTTATTTTATTACAGAAATGATATTTAGCTAGCTCGTATCAAGTTATTGTCAAGAGATTATGTTTAATTATCTAGTTTAAGTCTAATATTTTTTCTACATATTGTCAATGGTTCATTAGATTAGATCATGAACCTGCTAGGTTAGGTCCCGGGTATGACCTTAAACTGCCTCTATCGGGGGCTCTAGAATCTTAGGATTCATCAGAGGCCTACGATAGCATAGTTACTATCAGTACAGGATAGTAACTTAGAGCGGCGGCGGAAGAGTAGGCATAATTATGCATACCAACGGCGGCGCTCACAGGCCGAGTTAGCTGGCTTACTGTACGCTCACCGAGACGCAGGGGACGAGCACAAGTGAGCTATTTAGTCCGAGGGAGCATACCTGAAACAAAACCCCGATCCAAGGTGTTATCCGACCCGTGCTGAGGGATCCTTGGCCAGAGGGTATTCTGGTCGATAACGGAGGGTGTCTATGTTGGCGGTCATAGGACACAGCATGGATCCGCCTTACCCCCGTATAGGGCTCTGCGAGGGTGGACCGTTTAGTCCCTAATACTCGTGGGAACGCAATGGACATAATTCATTTTAATCCTTCAAATGGCGGCGACGTGGTCCGCCACCCGTCACGTCTCGTTTCCCGGAGAGGCGAAAAGTGGCCAACGGAGAGCCGTTTTCCTACGTTGAATGTGGGAGGAGGAATAGAAGGTAAGATGGACGAAGTATGTCAGCTGATGAGTGAAAAGCGGATCGATGTGTTGTGTGTGAATGAGACGAAGCGGAAAGGGTGTGATACTACAACACACGGACAATACACGGCGTATTGGTCTGGAGTACCGAACACCACCAGAGGTTGCCAAGGTGTGGGTCTCATTCTTTCCACAAGTATGTCTGAGTGTGTGACTGAGTTCGAATGCGTGAATGCAAGAGTAATGTGGTTGAGAATGAAAGTTGGTATGATCCGTATCTTCCTAGTAGGAGTGTACGCTCCTGTAGATATGGGTGCAGTTGTAATACAGCGAGAACAAGAGGAAAGAAAGGCATTCTGGGAGACCCTGAGAGATGTGTTGCGGTTAAGTCAGTATAATGAAAGAGTAATAATGTTAGGTGATTTTAATGGTTGGGTTGGGGTAAAACGTGATGGTTTTGAAAGAGTACTAGGTCAATTCGGTGACGAGAGTGAGAATGAGAATGGGTACAGTCTGCTTGAGATATGTTTGGAATGGGGTCTTTGTGTTACAAATACTATGTTTGAACATAAAAGAATCCATACGTTTACACGAGAGAGGAAAAATGTGAGAAAGAGTATGATTGACTTCGTGATTGTAGATGAAAGACTGAGAAAGAATGTTCTAGACACAAGAGTCTATCGTGGGACCGCAATCCATACAGACCACTTTCTGGTAATGAGCCGAATAAGTGGTCTATTCAAAGGATGGCGCCACCGAATCCCTGAGACTAAAAGTGTACTAGAGAGAATAAAAGTAGAGGAACTGCAAGAGGAAGAAGTGGCAGATGAGTACAAAAGTAAGTTGGTTGAGAAGTTTGAGGGATCTGAAGACATAAGAGAAGTAGAAGAGCTATGGAAGGTAGTCAAAGGTGTGGTGAGAGTAGCTGGTGAAGTATGTGGTGTAATAAAGAGAAGAAGAGGAAGAAAGATGAAGAATATTTGGTGGGATAAAAGTGTACAAAAAGTTGTATGTGAAAAGAAGAAAGCGTGGTTAGACTGGCTAGCCACCAGAGTAAACGAACGAATGCATAAGGCGACGAATGAGGATATAGAAAGGGCCTGGAATGATTACAGGAAAATGAAAGGAACTGTAAAGGATGTGGTGAACGAAAAGAAAAATGAACAAAAGGATAATTTTGATAGAAGGTTGTCTAAGGATTTTCAGACGAACATTAAGTTTTTCTGGAAATCCGTTAGATCAGTAAGAGGCATAACTCAAACCTCAGAACTGAAATCCATACGAGACCAAGATGGAAATATAGTGAAAGGGGAAGAATGCGTGTTAAAACGTTGGAAGGAGTATTTTGAAAGTTTGTATGAAAGAGGTGTAACAGAGAGTGAACGTAGTTCACTAAGTATAGACAAGAACAAATGTAAAGATGACATTGGTATGGATGAGATTGTGAAAGCTATTAAGGGTATGAAATCAGGTAAGTCACCAGGGTATGACAGGATAACTTCCGAGATGCTGAAGGCTGGAGATGGCGTCATAGCGAGTCAGCTGTGCAGCCTATTCAATTTATGCTATACCACCGGCCAAGTGCCAAGTGATTGGTGCAAGGCTGTCATCGTATCCTTTACAAAGGGAAAGGCTCACGGCAAGACTGTAAAAACTATAGGGGCATTAGTCTACTCAGCGTCGTTGGTAAGTTGTATGCAAAAGTATTGGTTGAAAGAGTTGTGAAAGAAACCGATGCGAAAATATGGGATGCACAGGCAGGTTTTCGGAAAGGAATGGGATGCACGGATCAGGTCTTTTCTCTGCGAAGCATAGTAGAGAAGTTTTTGGGCAAAAACCAAAAGGTTTACTGTGCCTTCGTAGACTTAGAAAAGGCCTACGATAGAGTGTTGAGGAGTGAACTATGGTCGGTACTGTCCATGTATGGGTTGAACGACAACCTTGTTCAAGCACTGAAATCTCTTTATAGGGATTCCAGAGCTTGCGTGAGGATTAACGGGTCATACACCGAGTGGTTTAGCATCCAAAAGGGTGTTAGACAGGGATGTGTAGCGTCACCGTGGTTGTTTAACCTATTCATGGATAGCTGTTTAAAAGATTTGAAAGAAAGTGAATGCGGTGTAAGGATGAATGAGTTACTCATCAAATGTCTGCTTTACGCTGATGATCAAGATGAACGAGTTGCAGGTGATGGTAACAAGTATGCATGAATCTTTTGAAAGGAAAGGGATGAAAATGAATGTAGGTAAGACGAAAGTAATGGTATTTGAGAGGGATGAATACACGACAACGTGTGATATTGTGATTGGAGGAGAGAAAGTCGAACAGGTGAATGAGTTTATATATTTGGGAACTTTGTTTACGAGAGATGGGAAATATGAAAAAGATATTGTTAGAAGAGTAAATGCGGGGAACAGAGTGAATGGGGCACTACACGCCTTTATGAGTAGCCGGCAAGTATCGACTAGCTCGAAGGCTCGACTAGCCGTGCACGATGGAGTGTTAGTGCCAACTTTAATGTATGGAAGTGAAAGTTGGGTATGGCAGAAAAAGAATGAAAGTAAAATAAATGCAGTGGAAATGAGAGCTCTGAGAAGTATGTGTGGTGTGACTTTGAGAGACAGAATTCGAAATACTGATGTAAGAGAGCGTTGTGGTGTGAAAGAGGATGTAGTCACAAAGATTGAAAAAGGCATGCTGAGATGGTTTGGCCATTTAGAAAGGATGAATGAAAGAAGATTGACAAAAGAAGTATACCTGGCCTGTGTGAATGGGACAACCGGAAGGGGAAGACCACGTCGAACATTCTCTGACCAAATTGGAGATGTTCTCAAGAAAGGGCAGGTCAGAAGTACCCTAAACCGGCGAGCATGTATGAAGAATATAATGACAGTAATCGAGGCAAAAGAAGTATGCAAAGATCGTGACAAATGGAAATCCGTTGTCTCTGCCTACCCCTCTGGGAAACAGGCGTGAGTCTATGTATGTATGTATGAACCTGCTTTTAGGCAGATAGTAGGAGAGTTCGCTCTTCCATAGCAAGACATGTGTTATTCAGTATTTGTAGCAAGGTACTGCTGCCATTTAAACACAAACTAAAAACTCTTACCTTTAACTGATAAATGTTCAGCGGCCTGACATAACGCTGGTAAAGCTATCTCCAAATAATCACTGCATCCGAGGTCGGGCACCTCAAACGCTATCACAAAGCAATTGACTGCGTCCTCGACGCTCATCTTCTTAGTGATACCAAGGTCTATTTTCATATTATCAGCTAATGTTTTTAGAGCTGTCACTAACGCTGAACTGTAATATTCTGATGGCACCTGAAACGAAATTAATGAATTAATAATTTCTATATTTTCATGAATTGAGGCATTACACTTAAATGGTTTATATTTGGGATTATATTTAGTATAAAGTAGCTGTGCCCCGCGGTTTCACCCGCCTTTAGCTTTATAAATTATAGCTTACGTGTTATTATAATTATAAACTATATTACTACAAAGTTGCATCATAATCCGATTAGAAGTATTGCGTGGAAGACTAACAAACATCCATACTCATAAACTTTCGCATTTATAATATTAGTAGAATAGTAAGAAGTAGGATGTTTCTTTATTTTGCTTTGTGTATGCACTATTTACTCTGGTGTCAAATTTATTTCAGCCATCCATTAGGCACGTGGTAGACTATCTATAGCACCGGAGCAGCATACCCGCGTTCCCAGGGCTCCCCCCATCAGGCGCCAGAAGAAGTCCACGGCAGGTTAGGTTTAGTCGGTGCGAGTCCGACATACCCACCCGCAGACACTTTTTACGGGTGGCATGCATTAGCATCCCCCTGCCTTATTAAAAAAAAAAAAAAAAGGTAACCTATATATAGAATAATCATATATTATCTGTCAGTCATTATAACAAATGTAAGAGTTTTAATTGAGATCGTATTTATAAGATAATGGGAGTGAGATCGAAAACTTGCACTAGCAAGATAAAGAATTCTATTACTTGACTTTGACATGTAATACAATATTCCCCAAACTATAAACATAGATCAGCATGAAAAAAGGTATTGGCTATGGATCATCTTTGTCATATAAAATATTTATTTTCTTTTTTTTTTGATAACGCTCGTTTTATGGAATTTAATCCCTGCGGTACATTACAAACATATTATTACAACTACCTATTAGTCACACAAATTGTTATCCTCTGCGGGAACACAATTTATTGGGTGCTTTTTAATTAAAATTTCCATAGTGAAGTATGAATATTATTAAACTAACGGGAGTGAAACTGAGTTTTCATAATAACATGAGTGAAATTGATTAATTATTGACCTTGGTAGTAATACAAATTATAAATGTATGTAATTGTTGACTTTGGTAGTTATATAGGGTAGTAACTTTGTCAAAATAACGGGAGTAAAACAGATGAGGGATTTTGAAATAGTAACTGAGAATTGTCTCTGAGATCTAATAACAATAATAATAATAAGGATTGAGCGAGGCATATTCCAGGGTGACAGTTTGAGTCCCTTGTGGTTTTGCCTGGCCTTGAATCCTCTGAGCGCTGTGCTGAGGGATTCCGGGTTAGGCTATCGGTTGCGGAGAGGGGGTGAGACCATTTCTCATCTTCTGTATATGGATGACCTCAAGTTATATGCTCCGAATAAACCAAACCTGATATCCCTACTAAACCTTACAGAAAGATTTAGCAGTGATATTGGAATGGAGTTCGGTGTAGATAAATGTGCGGTCATACATGTACAGAGGGGCAGAGTTGTAAATTCTGATAACTTACATCTCACCGAGAGTATGTCTCTCAGATCCCTCTCTGAAACCGAAACCTACAAATACCTTGGTATGTCTGAGTGTCTAAATATCCCAGATGGGGACATTAAGCAGTTGGTGAAGGAACGCTTCTTTAACCGCTTGACAAAAGTACTGAAAAGTCTATTGTCAGGTGGTAATAAAGTGCGTGCTTTCAACGGCTGGGTAATGCCTCTACTGGTTTACACCTTCGGCATACTAAGGTGGACTCAAACTGAGTTAGATGCCCTGGATCGAAAAGTCCGGAAACGCCTAACGACGTACCGTATGCACCATCCACACTCTTCATTAATGAGATTGTATATCCCACGGAAGTGTGGGGGTCGAGGCTTCCTCAATGCCAAGAACCTACACAACCGTGAGGTGTGCAATCTCAGGGAATATTTCCTTGGTGTTGAGTGTGGGATGCATCGAGACGTCCCCGCCGTTGACAACGGACTCACGCCGCTCTCCTTGGCTGAAGAAGACTGGAGAAAGCCCGTCGTACTTAGCACTCGGGATCGAATTGACGTATGGAAGAGCAAGGTGCTTCATGGTAGGTTCCACCAGGCCCTACATAGTGCTCATGTGGACTTACAAGCATCTGTGGCCTGGCTACGTTTTGGTGACCTATTTGGTGAAACTGAAGGTTTTGCTTGTGCAATTGCTGATGAAGTTGTCAAGACGAGGAACTATCGGAAGCACATCTTCAAGGACGGTACCATCGACATTTGTCAGGCGTGTCACCGTCCCGGAGAGTCCATCAGACACATTGTTTCCGGTTGTTCTTATCTTGCCAACGGCGAGTACTTGCACAGGCATAACCAAGTTGCCAGGATTATCCACCAGCAGCTTGCTCTTCGGTATGGTCTTGTAGACTCCGAAGTACCGTATTACAAGTACGTACCGGAACCAGTTCTCGAAAGCGGTCGTGCCAAGCTCTACTGGGACCGGTCTATCATTACAGACAAGACTATTGTTGCCAATAACCCTGATATCGTTTTAGTAGACCGGTTGGAGCGCCGGGCATTTATTGTTGATATCACTGTCCCATTTGACGATAACCTCGTAAGAGCCGAGACTGACAAGTTGTCAAAATACTTAGATTTGGCTCACGAGGTTACCGCCATGTGGGATGTGGACTCAACAATAATTGTTCCGATAGTCGTCTCCGTAAACGGTCTCATAGCGAAGAGCCTCGACCAACATCTTAAGAGGCTTTCGCTAGATCACTGGGTCAAGGGTCGGATACAAAAGGCGGCAATAATGGGAACGACACGCATTGTGAGAAGGTTCCTTACTCTGTCGCCCTGACCACCGGCGGCCTAGGGCGTCAAACCTCGCCGCTGGAGGACCTCTATTTTTTTTCATATTTATTTATATATTATTGTTTTCTCTTTTAATTCAATTTTATAGATATAAATATGTAAAAAATAAGAACTTTAAATAAATAATTTGGAATAATAATAAAAAAATAAGTTTTATAAAATAAGAGTATTAATAATTTACCAATATATAAATACGCATTAGGGAATTTAATACCTGTGTCGCGGGGCACTTTACCAACATACAATAGACGGATTCAAATTACATCCAGACTCAGAACGACTATTTATGGGTCACACAAATAGTTGTCCGGCGCGGGACTCGAACCCGCGACACGAAGCGGCGAGGCGACTGTCTAAGCCGCTGCGCCACACGTGATTTTAAATTAAATATTGTAAAATTATTTGTAATGTATGGAATAATAGGCTTCTTTTTATTTATTTTTTTATTATTGTTTCTGATATACCTATAATAAAATCGTAAGAAAGTCAAAACTGTACATTGAATATTTTTTTTAAAAGGATACTCGGGGCGTGATCAACCGTCGATGTCGGAGCCAAAAATATAGCTTTTAGAATTTTTGCCTGTTTGTCTGTATGTATGTCCGGGTTAAACTCAAAAAGTACTGCATGGATTTACTTCAAATTTTGCATGAATATTACTAAGAGGTTGATTCAACATACAGGCTACATATTATCACGCTATCACCTACAGGGTAGGAGCATTGATAATTTTTAAAATTTTACTTACTTTGGCAAGGTAATGTAAGGCTCTGCGACACGACGCGACGTCTAACTCGGGTCCCGTCACACAGTCCACATCTTTGTCCGGATCACTAGCTAAACACATTGCTTTTGACTCTTTATCTAAAACAACATATTATGCATATCATACTTCACATTACCTGATGTCGTCCACAGCTGGACATAAGCCTCCCCCAAAGATTTTATAACGTTGCCATTTGGGAGGGGTTTGCCGTAGTCACCGCGCTTGGCGACAGTAGTTAGGTTTTAGCTAGTACATAGGTGGTGCCTGCTGCCCGACTACCTCGTGTAACTCTTAGGCTGAGATCTATAGAGCGTACTTAGACTTTGCTCAAACTTTACTTACGTAAAACTTTGCTAAATGTATGCTAAGCTTATACTTTGATTTGGTATTTATAGACTTTTTGAAGTTAAGATTATGCTTCGCATAAGCTAAGACAGACGAAAGTCAAAATACCAATTGTAATTTCGTTACATGCATTAACTTCTGTCTAAGTAAAGTCTGAGCAAAGTCTAAGTACGCTCTATAGATCTCAGCCTTAGTCACCTTGTACGACACCCACGGGATGGTATAGGGTGGTCCTGTTATACTTACTGGGCTGGAAACCACACGGCTAACCATACTATATACAGCATATTACGGACACACAATCTACATTGTTATTATCTTCCTAGATTTTTATCACTTCTATTAGAGTGGGATCGTCCTCTATAGAAAACACGAATGGAGCCTGACCTGAAATCCGATAGAAAACCAGTAGCCGAGGCGGTTAGTTCAGAGATCAGTATAAGTTTACAAAAAACTACACTAACGGACAAGTAGACAAGAATATATAATAAGATAAGAATGCAGCGCTGACTGGTTCCTGTCGTATTTTGCCAATCACAATGCTTTGTTCCAATTGGGAGGTCGAATTCGTGCTTCTAACGATTGTTTTTCTGCAGACCCGTATTACGCCTACATGTCTCATAATCCTTAAGGCTAAGAGTAAAGCTGCATATAATATGTAAATGCGATGCGTTGGCAAGACACAGAATGGCCATCTTGGGGCTGGCATACCCAGAACCAGGAGACTACAAGGATCTACCCCTAACGAGCGTACTGAATTATGTGCTGACTTCATTCAGAGCTCTAGGGATAGAATAAATACCTATGGGGGATAGTACAAGAGATCCTGAAGGGCCGAAGAGCTGTACGCAATCAACACAAGTCAGACAACGACAATCAGAGAAGTTCTCATGGCAACTAACGGCGTCACGAGTTATACGTGGCACGAAGGATTTCTCAGAAGAAATGAGAAAAAATACCTAAAAAAGTGTATAATAATAAATTTTAGTTATGAATTTAATATTTCGCTGAGGTATTTACGTGTTCTAGTGTTACTTCTTCTGAGCGTGTCGATGGCAAACTAGTTAAATTTTTGTGGCCCAGAACGTGGGCACACTGATTGCCTTGCTTGTGGCATTCCTAAGATCCTACCATGAAAATGTGACAAGGCTGACAGACAATGTTAAGTGGGCCATACTGAGAACATGGATGCTGTGACGCCTTTAAAAATTGTGCTTTTTGTTTTCGTGTAATTGTACTTATATGTTAGTGATAAGAAAATGTAACAATTATTGTCGTTCCTTAATAAATAATATAAAAAAGACTCACCTGGGGAATTTTCTCCATCTATATTAACTATTTTGTTCGCGAAACACCGCGCTAGAATAGCGGGCTGCGTAAACGCTTCACCCAAAGCCCTGATCAAGGGCTGCCGTACTTTGGTTTGTAGGCAATCTTCACATAACTCATACATACGCTCTTCTGTTAACGGTGCACCATCTAACAAAGACAGGATCAGATCATCAATTCTGTTCACTAACCATATAAAATTATCCGTATCCATCATTTTTTTAATCACTTGTACAGCTCTGTCTCAAGCTTAGGACTGAGCCTATATAGCATTACGCTGTCAATTTTAACAACAACATAATAAGGAAATTATCGAACAGGGGTTGTTTTCAAGGAAACTCATTAGCAGAAGGAAAGTCATTATCTTCCAATAACTATGCAATATATTGTTATGTAATTAACTAATTAAGCATGGGAGCGAGATTTAGCTTCAACATAAATTAGAAAAGTGACTAGTAGTACATTATATGAATACTTTAATGTAATCAGGATAATAAGTCCTCATTATTGATTCTTAAGATGTTTACTTTTTAACCCTAGCATTTGTGTTTTGTATATAGTACTAGCAGTACCCCGCGGTTTTACCCGCGTTAAATTTTATAAATTATCACAGCTCCTCCCCCTGATAGCGTGATAATATTTAGCCTATATGTTGACCCGACCTCTTAGTAATATTCATGCAAAATTTGAAGTAAATCCATGCAGTACTTTTTCAGTTTTCCCCAGACATACATACATACACAAAAACAGACATAAATTCTAAAAACTATATTTTTGGCTTTGATTGCGACTGTAGATCACGCCCCGAGTATCCTTTTAAAAAAATATTCAATGTATAGTTTTGACTTTCCTACGATTTTAATATATGTACATATAGATACGAGTCTCCATAACGCACATGCCGTTTAAAAACATACAAATAACTAAAAGCGTTTAATAATAATAAAATTATTATTAGTCTTATTAAACTCTTTAATGTACACCAAAGAATTAATCAGTACAAGAGCAATGCACATTAGAGAAAACAGTACAATTGGCGGTCTTATCGCTAAAATGTGATCTCTTATAGATAACCTACTTAGGAAAAGGATACAGTCACGGGTAGTTGCCGGTGTACAGAACGTTTAAATAAAGGCACTCTTGTGCACATACCATATAGTATATAATTAACCAATAATATCATGAATAATTTATTCGCAAGCAACTTATTACGACTGATTTATTCGTGATTGAATTATTTGTTAATTTTTACATCACGATTAACTTTTTAATCGGATAATTATCGAATAACACCCAACCCTGGTTAGAAGTGCCACCGTTTAAGAGTGAGCAGCTCCACTGGCAAAGTACCTGCACCTTACAAAATACATGCAAGTATAAGAACTGAATGTCATTCATATACTGACGCCAGTACATCGCCGAAAATCTGGCTAAGCTACTAACGTATACAGACGTCAGCACATCAAGCTACCCCAATCTGTCAAATTTCTTTTATAAATTTTCAACTTTATCATATAAGCATAAGGTTCACTTCCATTGGGGAAATTTGACAGATTGGGTAGCTTGATGTGCTGGCGTCTGTACGTTAGTAGCTTCGCCAAATTTTCGGCTAGGGGCATGAAGAGTGCACGTAGCCTACGGTAACCGGTTCCCGGTCCTAGTCCTCCTGGTCGAATTTCAGCCACAGCGACCAGTTTCAATGGAAACTAGCCATCTTCACGGGACATATTATAGTGCACAAGTTTGTACGCAAAAACACACATACTAGGCATTTTGTATCAATTAGTTTCATGATCCGATGGAACCACTAGCGACATGAAAAATTTCCTACTATACTGTATTAGGCCTACGCACTATGCGGCTAGCCGCAATGCGGCCAACCGTGCGGCTGAACGCACTCTGATATTTGTACGAGAAAGTAGTTTTACTCGCTTGTGATGCGGCAGCCGGTCACCAATGTTGATTGCTGATGGCTGACCGCATTCCGGCTAACCGCATAGTGCGTAGGAGGCCTTATTCATTAAGGCCAAAAACACAGCGATACCTTGTAAAATGACTTACTATTATGACTACGCGTTTTGGATTCTTCTTGAGATACATTATGACTAGTTTGTGGTTGTTCCTCCTTGGATGTGCTTTCTTTTTGTGATGCTGTGCTGCCGGACGCGGGAGATTCATCATTAAGTTTATTGTCCTCTTTGTCTTGCGTGTTCGTTGTGTTACATGTTGTGCTGGAAAACAACAAAGTCTCCTATCATTACCATACTTACAACTGTTGCCACCAGTTGTAAGTATGGTCATCTTATATAGGTACTAAGAATAAATATATTATAATTTTAGGGTTACTTGTAAAACACCAACAACCTCGCAGGAATAGATTGCTGACATCATAAGCAACAACTATTGTTATACGAATTCGGATATAACTCAATAGATAAAAAAAAATATTTTACAAATTTTTGTTGTATTGTCGTAACATTTGTAGGTCTATGTTTCATTCATATGACGCTCGGATCGCGCGCGCTTGCGCGACTTAGTGCCGATTTCACCGTTTAAATTAAACGCGATCAATGGACGCTAAACTCATTTACAGGAAGCGGAACCTAGTTTAGCGCCCATTGATCGCGTTTAATTTGAAAGGTGAAATTGGCTCTTATAATAATAACCATGTTCCCCAGATATTTATCTAGTTAACTATAGGAATACATTGTATAAACTTTGAAAAGAGCAATAAACATTTTATTATTATTATTAGTTAATAATGGAAACCTTCTTGTATATTGGCGCGTAAAGGTAATTATAAACATCCAAGCGGGAAATTAAATTAAAACTTATTTTTGTTCGAAAATAAAATCTAACAAATTATCAAAAGTTGAAGAACAAAAGTTTTTGAGTATGGTGTTGGCTATCTAGTCCTGCTAGGTTGTTGGTGTTTAATAAGTAACCTTGGTTGTAGAATAAATTTATATTTTAAGAACATTTTATATCTTCGTATTTATTGCGATTCCATATATTTCCTTCGTTGCACCTCTAATACGAAAATGTTAAAAGTTATTATTATAGTTTTCGATGAGGTCTATTCTTCAATAGGAGGTCTATTGAAGAATAGACCTCATCGAAAACTTAAATTATCGAAAACCAAATCGGCGAACAAGCTGGTAAGCAGTAACGCTTGCGACATGCTCGACATCACTCACGTATTGCCGACCCACTCCAATCCCAATGGGCTCTGGAAACTTCACTCACACCCAGAACTACGACATTAACGGTATAAAACCAATAACTGGAGTGTATTTTGTTAGGTGGAATGGCTGTCCCAGTCAAGCTGCTCATTGAACGTAAGAAATAGTATGGCCTAACTCTATTCCTATTTGGAAGCTAGATTAAACCAGATGAAGGACACTCGATTAAACCTTCAGATGAAAATTCCGCATTTACACTGTGCTTAGAAAAGCCTTCAAACAGTTGTTCATTCTTGTACAGCTCATTTTTAATTGGATTCGGAAGTGTTTGAGGATTATGGTTTTCGTGTTTTTTTGATACTTTTAACGTAATATTTACAGTTTAATAGAATAATCTGTCTGTTATTTCTTACCTAGCACTCGAATCACATGTGCTTGCTTCTGTGCGTGGCACCTTGTTGGGCAGTGTGTCGCAAAGTCGTGCCTCTTTGTAGAACAGTTTTATCGCTTCCGCAGCCGCCTCATTTGGTGATAAATTTCTGGCCTAAAATATTATAAAATTGTTACATGTCAGTGTGAATGTCTGAAGCCCAGAAAAAAGTTTTATTGAAAAAGAAATAATATTTAGTTTTTGATATTATCAAAATTTTCCTCATATAGAGCTGAAAATAAAAAGACATTAGAGAAGTTCAGGACATGAGATAGACAATCAAGATATACCATGTAATTTTTTTATAGGTCATGCACTAAAATCAACATAAATAAAAAAATCTAATTTATTACAACATTGTCAATCTTTTGAGGAGCATCCTTATACAGGGTGGCCGAGGAGTTGATGTTCAAAAAAATTTAGATACTTTATGATGAGGAGTATCCGAATCTACCCCATGTATGTTCTACGATTTTGCGTAGTTTTCGAGATAGAATTTGGATCGATCCTGAGCTCAAACCCTAATTTTGAAGTTTCGAATAAATTCTAAGTCAGTTCTGCAATGAATAGATAAACCATACTTTTTATTAGGGTGTAAGGTTAAACTATGCTAATTAGTTGTCACAAAAAAACTGAACCAGAAATGTTCAACAGAATGAGAAAAAAATCGAAAACTGTGGTTAGGTTAAATTTACGAAAAAATCCTTACAAAATTATATCTCGAAAAATACGCAAAATTGTAGAACATACATGGGGAAGATTCGGATACATATTAAAAAATCTAAATTATGCGTTTGAACGTCAACTTCATGGCCACCTATATGTATCGGACATAATGTCTCATAGGCATCGCAAATCACTATAGAGATTGTATAACCATTTATAATAAACATAATTTCGCATTCGCGGCTCTGGTTTGCAGGCGGCAACCAGTGCCTGCCACAGCGCTACTGTCTTTGGATGGATGTAATCCACGCGCCCCAACTGTTGATGGGAACACTCGCCAGAAATCCAAGGATGTTGAAGGTCAAATCAAATTTGGATTACATCTGCAGTCTATTTGGATGGCAACAATCAAGGTCCTGTGTTGGGATGCTGGATTACATCAGACTAGCAAACATGTTCATTATTTCTATTCATCAATCTACTTCTCAAGCTTCAGGGCGAGTTTATCTGAAACTATAGGAGATGGACAATTTTGTTTTACTTTGTAGGTTTTGGT
The DNA here is from genome assembly GCA_951640165.1 of Pseudoips prasinana. NCBI lineage: Eukaryota > Metazoa > Arthropoda > Insecta > Lepidoptera > Nolidae > Pseudoips > Pseudoips prasinana. The sequence goes on from OX621239.1 coordinate 18,658,513, forward strand.
GCAGATTCCATAAAACTCCTTTTTAACTTACTTAGCTTGAAAATGAACACATAATACATACTATTATTATTGCACCAGAAATGTGTTCTATTGTCATTTAAAAATCTTAACAAAAAACACATACATATTTTACACAACTATTACACTGATTAAATTATTATACTGACTATCATTATATATTTTATTAACAATAGGCGTAGGATATTCCTTGGACATCTTGTGACATTATTTACACACAGCGATCTGATCCCAAACTAAGCAGAGCTTGTACTATGGAAACTAAATAACTGATATACTACATATACTGCTTTTCTTTTGTAAATACATACTTATGTAGATAATTACACCCAGACTCAGGACAAACAGACATGTTCATGCATACAAATATTTGTCCTGGGTGGGAATCGAACCCACAACCTCTGGCGTGAAAAGCAAGCATTTGCCAACCACGCCAACAATATTGAAGGGTAATTAAAGGAATGTTATTATGCTATTTAGAGCTATGATAACTTTAGGGACATAAGTAGGCAGAGCCCTTACTTCCATGTTATGAGGCATTTTGAAGTGAGGATGGTCAGTTAAAAAATATGTTCTACTCGATCTTTCTCTGCTCAACCTGCTTCAGACACTAAAATGTTGTTATCTTAAGGTATTGTTACAAGCAAAAATGGATCTTTGTTGACTATAATAAAGATACATTAATAATATTATAATTGATTGAAACAATATTTATATAGAATTATATTATTATTGGATAACAGCTTCTTAATATTATAATATGTATCCACAAAACCATCTAAGGTTTAAATGTTCTTAAAAAATTGTTTCTCAGTGAATTTTTCTAGCAGTAGTCTCTTTTAATGACAAATGTTTCCTTATATGCCTACCTAAACTATACTTCATTATATATTTTTATCTGTGCCATTTCTATGTTACCTTTAGAAAAGTGGCTGAAGCACAAATGCAAAAATGTTAGGTGCTTGGTTCATGGGTTTAATTCCCACCTGCACTTAAATTTAACAAATTATTTTTGAGATGTCTGGAACTTTAAAATGGATAAAGTCTAGGGACATAATTAGCTCTTTTACATTAACAGTTTACGTTTGTACCAATTAACCTTAATTAGTAAACAAACACTTGTCTAGTACAACTAGAACTAACCTCCCCGCTTGAAGCACAGTACTGATTGTCACAGCTGGGATTGCCACATCCATCCAAGAGCTGGTAGAAGTATCTCTCGATGAGTTGTCTAGCAGCCGCACGCTTCATTATGTCTTGTGAATGATTGCCTGTACCAGAGCATAAACCCGACGTAGATTCCTCTCCAGAATTACTCGGGGCCGGATTTTTTGACGATGATGCTTCGTTCCCCCTGCGGCAAATAAAAAATAATACTGTCATCACGACGCAGTTTATGAACAAAACAAAAAATGAAAATAGCAAGTAATGCCTAACCTAACCTTTGTTGTTATTACGCATCAGATATATATAGCCAGATAGCCAATGAATTTCATAATCCTTTTCTTGTACTAATAAAAATAAGACAAAGAATAATAGTAGGAAATAAGGTTCATAAAGTTACCTTGAAGCTTCGTCAGATTCGCTTTGCGAGTTCATAGAAATTAATACTCTTCGATTCAAAACAATTTCTAATGGATGTGTTACATAAATGCAATGAGCTTAATCTGTACATTCGCTAGATATTTAATTAATTAGTTGTTTTCTTCAGATAAAGTGTAGGTATACATAAATACCAACAATTCTATTCTCTTCCATTCTTTCGTTCTATTCTTTTTTTTCTGTCAATTTTATCAACCATTTTGTATTTATTACTTCGTTATACGCAGACGCAGCTGTTAACAATGTTTTTTAAATATTTTATTTTTCATCATAATATATACATCTCATAAAATAAACCACTTTTTAATATCTATAAGCAATAAGTCCAAAATAAACTACATCAGTAGATCGTAAATGTTTAAAGTTTATTTGTGTAATTTCTTGATCATTGGAACCAAATTGGAACGAAATTTTTGTCACTTCATCACTATTGCTTTATCTTGTTATTTAAATTAAAACTAAGAATAGCAGTTAATATTTTTATATAGATAAGTGGACACCTCTATTATTTCTTATCTGCGACGCTTTTCATGGATTGATTGATTATCTTCATACTTCATCTCAAAAACGTCAATGTCATTTTGTATTGTGTGTGGCATGTTTAGTAGGTCTTAGTTTTTGATTTTATTTCAAATTTAAAGTATACTCTACAGTATAATACATATCGAATATTACATCCAACAAAATGACGGAAGTTATGCCAGCTGAAGAAGCCAAACACGAGCGTGTTGCCAATATTTTGAAAGGCTTTCAACTGTATCCTTTTTGTTCATGAAGAAAAATAAAAAATCAATATTTTAATATCATCTAATTTTGTACCCACCAAAATCACATCAAATTATCTCACAGTATAAAAAAACTAACTAACTAAATAAACTATCCTTATTATGGCACATTATAAGAATATTTTATTATTATGTGTAGGTGTGTACAGTCTGTTGAACCAATATGGGTACAGTTACGATTAAATTATATCATTCAATTCTCCTTTCAATTCTCCCTTCCCCCCGGATCTCTGAGCAGTTCAGACGTCTTTTATGTCACTGTATTTATTTATTTATTACGTTTTAAAAGAATTAAACTAAAAAAATAAGATATTAAATTACCGCAAAATATTAGGAGTGCATAAAGCTACAGGAACTAGTGCATAACCTACAAACCACGGCGCGTACGCAGAAATCACACCCCACTACCCCAGCGCGTGAGTCAATCATTCATTACACTTAATGACCCCGCCCCGTTTTGCATTCATTATCTACACTTCATTAATAAGCTCCGTGACCGTGGATGTGTGTAATGCAAGTAAGCCACTGGTGAAGGAGACGCCCGTATACACCGAAAAAGGATAAACGAGGGTCAAGTTATACTAGACGGAAAGCTCTAAATAACCTTTCTCTCGATTGCGTCCAGTTTACGCTGAGCTCCCCGCATGTAACGCACACACCTACGTGACTACAAACGATAACTTCCTTGGATAGCTGTTCGCCTAGTACTTTGCAGTAAGTTTACCCGATGTCTACTAACAATACCCAGTCTCCACCGCCGCCACCGACGACGCCGACGACAATGTTTAGTACTCCCCAACCGATGGTTTATACCCCGCATAGCTCTTCTGACAAACAAAGCTCACCCGCCGATTCTTTTCAAGTAACAAAACGAAAGCGATTAGATGGAGATGTTGATCCGTTATCGTCCTTCATGAATGAAATGAGAAAAATGTTTGCCGATTTCAAAAAACAGCAAAGTGAGAAGTACAAGCTGCTTTGCAATACAGTCAACGAAATGCGTGAGTCTGTCGATGCAATCTCAAACATATTTGACAGACTCAATGAAAAAATTATTAATCTGGAGACTGAGCGCAAAGAAAACAAAGAATACATACTAAAACTTGAAGCCAAACTAGACAACTTGGAACAAAGCTCTAGATCAACTTGTCTTGAACTACGAAATATCCCTGTGAATAAAGAGGAGAACAAAACAAACTTACTGAACACTATAATCTGTACTGGAAAATTGATTAATTTTGATATGAAGCCATACGACATTAAAGACATTTTTCGCATCAAATCTAAAAACCCGGCCAACAAAACAATGATTGTAGAATTCACTACGATTCTTCGTAAAGAGGAGTTTCTAACAAAATTTCAAAAACACAATAAAGATAAATTTAAAATTACGACTGAACATTTAAAATTAAGTGGACCCGCGGTTCCTATATATTTATCAGAAAACCTATCAGCAAAAAACAAACGATTGTACTACTTAGCTCGAGAGGCCGCTAAGACAAATAACTTTAAGTTTTGCTGGATCAAACATGGCAAGATCTTCCTTCGCGAAAGGGAAGGGAACAAATACTTCGTAGTCAAAAATGAAGAAGACCTCTCCACCATTTTCAAATCGACATGACTAAGCCTTCTAACCATACTACATTTTTTAAATTCTCCTACAAGTTCGTTATTCTTATTATACTTTGTAAGTTTATCATGGAAATTAGAAATATTTGATACGTGGAAACTAACCTACACATACATTAATCAACACACAACGATAATATACCCTAACGTAGCCAGCAACACATCCACAAATAAACATCGCAATTTTCATACATCTGGCATCCAGTCAAAAAATTTACCTTATATTACTAACGTGCCCAAATTAAAAAATGAATTCATGACATGCAATAAATTGGAAACCCAATACAATCGAAATTACTCAGGCTTCCCCTCAGTACCCAATATGCTTGTGTTCTCACTGAAACTTAAAAATGAATGACCTAAATATAATTACTACTGAAGTCGAACAAGTTACTGTCTCAAACTACTTCAATTGCTCACCTGAACAATGTAACTTGTTCATTAAAGACAATGCATATAATCTGAAAACATTGCATATCAATATTCGAAGTATAAATTGTAATTTCAATAGCCTTTTACTGTTAATTAGTAGACTCAAGGTCACTCTTGACATTGTTCTGTTGACTGAATGCTGGCTTAGCAAATGTCCAAATATTCCGCATCTGCCTGGCTTTATTGCCCACTATTCTAGTTTTAAGAAGCAAAACGATGGTGTGGTCGCTTATATAAGGAATGATTTGAAATGCTCTGTAGAAAACCCTAAAATTGAGGACGCAAACAGCCTGATTATACGACTTGCTGATAAGGCTGCATTTATCGTCATATATCGCTCTCCTTCCTATAAGGACTTAAAACCTTTCCTAAGTAGCCTAGACAATATATTACATCAGGTTAAAAAAATCAAGACTGTCGTTCTTGTTGGCGATATTAATGTGAATATTGCAGATAATAGTACAGATCCAAATCTTGATGAATATCTTAACATCACTGCCTCTCATGAAATACTTCCCGCCCATACGCTTCCAACAAGGTTAGCAAACTGTCTTGACCATGTCTTGCTCAGATGCCCTCACATTGCCACAACAATAATTCTCGACGCTTTTATTACTGACCATGCTCCAATTATCTTTTCTTGCAATCCTAACATAAAATCAAAACCTCCCACAAAATTTTCTGTAAAAATAGATATCCCTAAAGTATTAAATGACATAGAAAACACGGACTTCTCACAAATCTTACTTTTAAATAATCCAAATACAGCTGCTGATACTCTTGTAAAATTCTTGTCACACCCTATAAAAATACACACGCATACAACGGTGCTCCCTAGTCGTAAACGCATAATAAAACCTTGGATCACTCCTGGTCTTCTTAGATGCATTCGCCATAGAGACAAGCTACATAAAAAACATAAAAAAAATCCAAATAGTCACATTGATAAACTTGTATTCAACCGCTATCGCAACTACTGCAATAATCTCTTAAAAAAAGTTAAGCACGAGTATGAGCACCGCGAGTTTGAAAGAGTCAAAAATAATGCAAAAGCTACCTGGAAACTTATTAAACAAGTAGCCGATTTGGAGCACACGAAAACCGCCAGTACTGAGCTGCTGAAAAGCTATGACACTCCTTCAAAGTCTCTTGATATGATAAATAAATATTTTTCAAATGTGGGTAAAGACCTAGCCTCCAAAATCAATCCATGTACAAGTAACACTGGAGGTATAAATTCACCAGGGTACCCAAAGCCAATGGGTTGTTCCTCTTCACTAAAATCAATGGCCTTATATTACGTGGATAACATTGAGGTGGATAATATTATTCTCCATCTAAAAGACAAATGTGCAGTTGGAATGGATGGTATACCGACCTCAATCATCAAGGCATCTAGGCACATTATAGTCCCCATCCTTGTACACATCTTTAATATGTGCATGTCTTTAGGTATTTTCCCGGAATGTTTTAAAACCGCCATAGTGCACCCAATCTATAAAAGTGGGGACAGAGACAGTGTAGCAAACTACCGACCTATTTCAGTACTAACTACTCTATCAAAAATTTTTGAAAAGGTTATTAATTCTAGACTTCTTAACTATCTGTCCACAAACAGCATTTTAGCCGCTACCCAGTTTGGGTTCAGAAGAGGAATATCTACTGAAGATGCTATTCTAACCCTCACCGAAACAATATCTCAAAACATCAATCAAAATAATAAAACAGTAGGTATTTTTCTAGACTTATCTAAAGCTTTTGACACTGTCTCTGTGCCCAATCTAATTTCCAAGCTAGAAAACTACGGAATACGTGGAACTGCGCTTGACATGTTCCGAAGCTATCTTACAAACCGGAGTCAAGTTGTAAAGGTGGGAAATCATTTAAGTACTAATGAGCCTATAACTTTTGGTATCCCTCAGGGCAGTGTTTTAGGACCTACACTCTTCCTTATTTACGTGAATGAGCTGTGTAATCTAAATTTGACTAATACAAAAATTGTTTCCTTCGCTGATGACACAGCTCTTATTATCCACGGTCGCAGCTGGCCAGAGACCCAAATGTATGCAGTAAGAGCACTGGCTGAAGTCATGAAATGGTTATCCGAAAACCTGCTAACCCTTAATATCAGCAAGAGCAAGTACGTCCCATTTTCCCCGAACACCCGTGGTCAGCCTCTATCATCCTTCCAAATCAGAGCTCACAACTGTCCAATCTCAGATGACAACACCTCCTGTGACTGTACCCTGCTCGAACGTTCAAATAGTATCAAATATCTCGGTGTTGTAATTGATAATCTTATGAGTTGGAAGACGCAGATAAATTCAATATCAGCACGAGTAAGAAAACTTATCTACATTTTCAAAAAACTAAGATCTGTTGTTGACTTTAAATGTATGATTAATATATACTATGCGTTAGCACAATCTATAATTGGTTATTGTGTAACGGTTTGGGGAGGAGCACCTAAGACAACAATGCTTCGGATGGAAAGGGCACAGAGAGCTGTTTTAAAGGTTCTTGCGAGGAAACCAATTAGATTTCCTACTGTTACTATATATTCACTGTGCAAGGTCCTTACAGTGAGGCAGTTATTTATTTTTCAAACAATATTACGTAAACACAGCCTACTGACATATGATCCAAGCTATTGTACTAGAAAGAGAAGGTCGGATCGAGTTTGTAAATTAAAGCCTCGTAAGACTACAATGGTGAGTAAACATTTTAGTTTCATTAGTGCCAAACTCTATAATAAAATTAATAAAATCATAAATATTTACCCACTAACAAAGAATGAACTCAAAATAAAAATCCGAAAATGGCTACAAACCCTGGATTATGGTGCCACCGAAGATCTTGTTATGAAATAAAATAAACAGGACACGTACACACACACGCGCGAGCGCTCTACCACACACACATACACACACACACATACATAAACACATACACACACACATTTCCATGATACTAACATTTTGTGTTTAGTCTATAAGTATTATTATTATTAAAATCGATTGTAGCTCTTTAAATTGTCAATCTATAAATTATATTCTAAATTCGCATGCAAATTATTATTATTATATTAAATAAAGAACTATGTATCAATGTCTCTGGAGGCGGGCGTTGATAGCTGCGCTACAGTTTTTACTTTTGCGGCTATCACCGTTATCCATTGTGTAATGTAATCCATTGTTGTAAGTTCACACAATAAATCATTATTATTATTATTATTATTATTATACTACCCTGTCTTCAAAAATCACCCCAATGAAGAAAAGTGGATTTAAAAGATAACATCTTGACCTTTTTATGTCTTGCCAATGTTAAGCATTATGTAAAGCCAGTCTTGCATTCTCCGGTAAGTGTTCTTGGCAAGCACATGTGGAGTATTATTTTTTGTATTTCTTGGCGTCTAAAGTATAATTTTGTGTTTCTTTTAGAGGCCGTTGTGTTTGTGTGTGTTCTGTTTGTTGTGTAATTTGTTTTTGTGTGTTATTGCTTCTTGTTGGTGAGTTATTTGTTCCTATTAAAGCTTATGCCGGTCGATCATGGAGATTGATGAAACTCTCCATGGCCGACCGCCGGATCCCAATAAATCGCGTGAGTTAGATAGTGATATCCCTTATTCATCGGGGTTGACGGCCCCTTTAGCTAATTTTGAGGCTGTGGAACGTATGGTTCGACAATGCGACGACTCTGTTGGTCCTCCCCCTGCCAAAAAACCTCATTCGTCTCATTCATATCCCATTGAACAACAGTTATCCCAGTCTACTGTTATTCTTCCCTCCCAGTCCAATGTTACGCCGATTGGCACCCCCAATGATCAAAATCCATCTATTTCCACTAATAATGTACGTTCTAGATACTCCCATAAAGATGTGCGTCCCTTCTTAGTCCATGTATCTGTCAAATCCGATAATCCTGCATCTGGCACATCAATTCATCCAATCAAATTTGGTCAGTTGATGCTGAAACTTAATATTAAAAATATTCTTGCCGATGGCATCAAAAAGGTAGGCAGAAACCGAATTTCAGTTGAGTTTAAGACACCTGAAGATGCCAATACTTTCCTTGATAACTCTGAAATTGCTGACAAGGGCTATATAACTTCCATACCATCTTATAATATTACACGGATGGGTGTTGTAAGAGATGTCCCAATGGATTGGTCGGAAATTGATGTGCTAGAAAATTTAAAACCTGAATTAGGATGCGGTCGCATTTTAAAAGTTAGGAGAATGAACCGTAAAGTGGTGGTTGAGGGTATTTCTGAATGGAGGCCAACTTCCATGGTTGTTCTTACCTTCGATGGTCAGATTCTTCCCAAGCGTGTTTTCTGTTGTTATAATTCCCTTCCTGTTCAATTATATATATTTCCTACAATCCAATGCTTTTCATGTTGTAAGTATGGTCATACCAAAAATCAATGTCGGTCCAAGCCTAAGTGTTTTCGCTGTGGCGGTGAGCACTTTGGGGCTGATTGTTCGATTGAAGAACCCATATGCTTTTATTGCTCAGGTCCCCATTGCGCTAATAGTAAGAACTGTCCTGAACATGAGAGACAAAAAAAAATCAAAGTGATCATGGCACAAAACAACATCTCATATGATGTAGCATCACAAAGTGTTCCTGCCTCTTACAAATCATATGCTGATGTCACTGCCTCAGTTCCCAGCCCAGTTGCCTCCAATGTTTATGTTCCTCCTTCCCGTAATATTCGATCCAATTCCCAAGTTTTTTCTTCCAGTTCTTATCGTAAACCTGTTTTTAGACCACAGAAATCTCATTCTCTTTTATCACCTCCAGGTTATAACCAAAAAGTTCATCAAAATACTTTGAACAATTATTCCTTTACACCTTCAGCTGCTAATGGCTGTGCTCTTAACAAATCTCCTGTAGATGTTGATTCTGTCAAGGAATTAGAATCTGTAGTGTCCCTTTTAAACTCCTTTTTAGCTAAACATACACTACCTGACCATGTTGCCAAACACTTAATATACTCAATTCAATTGAATAACAATGGCTCTACAGTTGCTTCAATGGAACGCCAGGAGTGTTCATCCCAAAAAACATGAAATTTCTCACTTACTAAATACTTTCCATCCTGCAATTTTTGCAATATCAGAGACATGGTTAGATCCATGTCGACAGTTTAATTTCTCTGGGTATAGCACATACCGTGATGACCGATCTGACGGTTATGGCGGTTCTGCTATGCTTATTAATTCTCTTCTTCCTTTCTCCCCTCTTTCTCTCCCTTCTCATGGGGATGAAATTAATGTTGTTGGCATTCAGTTCAGTGGCATTAATTTTATCTCTGTTTATGTCCCTTCCCCTAACCCTCTTTGTCTACAATTTATTAAAAATATTTGTATAAATTTTTCTCCTATAGTCCTTTTAGGGGACTTCAATTGTCATCATACCCTGTGGGGATCTCCCTCTTGCGATAGTGGAGGCCTAGACCTTGTTGATATTGTGGATGAGATAGGACTATGTGTCCTAAATGACGGATCTGCAACACGTCTTCCAAGAGCTGGCCAAGGACCGAGCTGTGTAGATCTCACATTGTGTTCAGCCAGTTTGACTGCCCAGTTTGATTGGAAACGGCTGAATTTAACATATGGCAGTGACCACTACCCGATATGTTCTACCTTGGTAAACAGATTTCTTCCTCATAAGGATAAGACACCCCTGCTCAAATATAGGACTTCAGTAGCCAAGTGGGATGTGTACCGTCAATTTATTGAACACAAAATTATCTCCTTGCCTACAATTTCTACTGATAACCTTGATATTTGTTTATTACAATTTTCTGATGCTGTTTCTTCGGCTGCTGAAACCTCCATCCCTCTTAAAAATTCGGCTTCAGGGAAAGCCTCATCTCCCCCTTGGTGGGACCGTGAGTGCTCAGCCATCATAAAATCCCGAAATGAAGCTGAATTAAGGTATATTGGTGATATGTCCCTGACTAACCTCATTGAATATAATCGAATTGTTGCGAAGTCCAAACGTCTCTTCAAGAAAAAAAAATATGAGGGTTGGAAGAAATTTTGTTTCTCCCTTTCTCCATCTTCCCCATCTTCCCCATCTTCCCTTGTGTGGAAAAATTTTAAAAAGTATCGACGTGGCTGCTTCCCGTGTAATTCATCATTAATTACTCGGGAGACTGCAGAGTCCTTCCTTAATAAATTGGCCCCATCCTTTGTTCCTCTCTATGGAGAATGTCCTTCCTTGGATGTAAGTGCTCCCTCTAATGATCCTTTGGATAATCCTTTTTCCCTACCGGAGCTGCAGGCAGTTCTGCATAGTGTACAGGATTCCGCTCCTGGGTTGGATGGTTTTCCCTACTCCTTTTATAAAATGATGGGTCCTCTAGGCCAGAAATATCTTTTAGAAATAGTTAACTTAGTTTTCTCTCAGGGTTGTATACCTAACAACTGGAAGTCACAATTAATCATCCCAATTTTAAAACCTGGTAAATCACAAAATAACCCTGATCACTATCGTCCTATAGCACTTTCTCCTGCTATATGTAAAATATTTGAGCACCTAATTAAAAATAGGTTGGAATGGTTAGTGGAAAATCGAGGTATCTTAGCTCAATCTCAGTTTGGATTCCGTAAAGGATTTAGCACAATGGACAGCATAGCTAGCTTTATGACCGATGCGCGCATTGCTTTTAGTAAGAATAAATCTGTTCTTGCAGTTTTCTTGGACATTTCAGCAGCATACGACAGTGTTCTTCTTTCAATACTCAGACGTAAGTTACGCCAGCTGAGTATCCCAGTAAAGATGATCAATTGTATCTGCAATCTGCTATCAGGTCGCCTGATCAACCTACACATTCCTGGGGAAAGGTATGGTCCCAGAACAGTGTGGCGTGGATTACCTCAGGGCTCCGTCTTGAGTCCTTTATTATACAATATTTATACATGTGACTTACATAGATCTCTCAACATCAATTGCCAAATTTTGCAATATGCTGATGATCTTTGTTTGTATGTTACTGATTCGTCCATTGAAGATGCTAAGAAATCCATGCAGGTTTCTCTAGATTCTTTAAACAACTGGCTTTTCTCCCATGGTCTCCATTTATCTCCCCAAAAATGCTCAGCAGTTATATTTACCCGTAAAAGAGTGGTCCCACATGTTCACCTAGAAATTGAAGGATCTCCTATCAAGGTTGAGGATAGAGTAAAGTTTCTGGGTGTTATCTTAGACTCTAAATTGTCTGGCGTTTCCCATCTTAATTACATTACCAACAAATGCGAAAAGAATATAAATATGTTACGTGCTCTTGCAGGTGTTTGGTGGGGTGCCCACCCTTGCACTCTTAAACTTATCTACAATGCCACAATAAGAAGCTTACTGGATTATGGCACTTTCTTACTTGAGCCCTGCAGCAAAATTGCGTTGGCTAAATTAGAATCCATCCAGTCTAAGTCGCTCCGTATTGTTCTAGGTTGCATGAGGTCCACGCCCATCAATGCTTTGCAGGTGGAGAGTAGTGACCCTCCCCTTCTTTTTCGCAGACAATATCTTGCAGATAAATATGTTTTTAAGGCATTTTTTCTCAAAAACCACAATATATTGTCAAAACTGACAGAATTAGTTAGATTATATTATCAGAGTGAGTACTGGAAGCACAAAACTAGCCCTCTAATTTTAAATTCATTTAAAAAGATTGGTATGGTAGAGGTGAATACTCCTATTAACCAGTGCAGTAAATTCCCTTTGTATGAATTTCCATATGAAATTATAAATTTTAATCCTAATTTTATTCCGCACATTGGTATTGATAAACAAACTATTCATGCCAATGATGTGTTTTCTGCTATTGTTGATGATAAATGGAGAGACCACCATAAATTTTTTACAGATGCTGCAAAGTTGTCTGATGATGGTAAAACAGGTGTTAGCGTATATTACTTAAATTCTCAAATTTTCTTACAGTTCCAGTGTCCCCCACAGACTTCTGTTTTTACCGGGGAGTGCATAGGTATCCTTGAGGCTTGTGTATTTATCCTATCTCATAACACTATTTCCAAAGCTGTTATTTTCTCAGACTGCAAAAGTGCCTTGGAAGCTATTGTCAAAAATCCTTTTAAGGATTCTCTTCGCTCTCCTATTATTCTGGAAATAAAAAAAAATCTTCATTCTTGCGCTATAAAGGAGGTAGAGGTCTCATTAGTATGGATCCCTGGGCATTCAGGTATAAGAGGTAATGAGTGTGCAGATGCATATGCTAAGGCTGCTATTACTAGCAATTTGGCTGATCTTAAATATTTTTCTGTGCAGGTATATGACCTACTTCACCTTCCCAAAACTGATATGCATAAATCCTGGCAATGCTCTTGGTCTGAATCAAGTAAGACCAAAGGCCGTTTGTATGCCTCTATTCAGCCAGAAATACCCTCCAAGCCATGGTTCTACAAATACAAAAGAGTACCTAAATTTGTAATTTCAGTTATATGCAGAATCCGCCTGGGCCATTGTTGTACCCCTGTCTTCCTTCATAAAATTAGGATTCGTGACAGTTCCCTGTGTGAATGTGGATTAGATGATGGGTCTCTAGATCATATTTTTCTTAAATGTCACTTAAATAAACCTTTCCCATTTGGGACTATTTCTTCTCTTAACATTCTCCATCCGCTTAATGTCCGTCACCTTCTTTCATTCTTTCCTAATCCCTTAATGATAAATGCCTTTATTAAATTTATATCCACTAACATCATAAAATTATGATATTTATGATTATTGTCTTTGTTTATATGTAATTTAAGTATTTCTATTCACTAACTCATATTTGTGTTTGTCTTTTGTTTCAGGCTCTAAATAGTTCCACAAAAATACAGTTTATTATTCAGTAGCCATTGTAATTACCCATGAGCAGTCAACAAACACGTGACACTGGCAGAAATTGCTGAAAATATCGGCAGATTGCCATAAGACAAAAAAAAAAAAAAAAAAAAAAGCCAGTCTTGATAGAATGGCAGTTTAGACATAAGTCTCTACTAAATTGGCCAGCAAAATTCATAAAAAATATTTTTTTTCTTCACATGATTCCATAAGTTTATAAGTCACATACAAAAGAAACCTGAGTCTATACTACTGTGCAACAGGGACACAATAGAAGAGAATTATATATTTAGAACTATTCAAAAGTTAATGCAGCAAATTGCATTATTGCATAGGATAGCAGAGAGAAGCAGCGATTTGATTGATACCATTCCCTCTTATTGTATGGTTTTAGCCACTGCTTGACTAACATGCTCTTATTTATTGATTGCTTAAGCTATTAAGTTTAATGTGTAGGTATACTTTAATAGATAAATACCATTGACTGCCACTATTTTCCATTGATGGGTTAAAAATGTTATTTTGGGATTCATCTACAAAGAAAAATTTCTCAGTATCAGCCCTAAGTCTGGACATTAGTAATATTTATAATCCTATGCCTTGGAGAGCATCTAAAGCCGATCCTCCTGTACCTACCCTCTTCCCCATCACATTGGAACATAAGAGTGATGGTTAGAAAGTACCCCAGGATAGTTCAAAAGAACATGAAGGGTTGAAGTGCTGTATGCAAGTACACCCCAACCAAGATAAAGACCCCTGTGTTTGTGCACACACTTGTGCTGTATAATATGTCCCGCACACACTTGTGCTCTATAATATGTCCCGCACACACTTGTGCTCTATAATATGTCCGCGCACACTTGTGCTATATAATAAGTACCTCACACACTTGTGCTATATTAATAAGTCCGACACACACTTGTGCTATATAATATGTCCTGCAAGAGTGGTTAGTCTCTATTGCCACAGCTGAATTTCAACTAGGAGGACATGTTTTACCCATATGTTTGACTTAACACTTAAAATGATCAGTAACTGGATGAACCTTCGAGATGCAGATTCAGGTTAGTAACTATAGTAACAGCTCATTAAAATGGTTAAAATATGTAACTTAGGTTACCTAGATTTTATGCTGATTTTATAGAAGAGAGCTACAATATGGGGCTGAAAATTGTGTTAAACAATAATAAACATGTATAATATCAGAATATCATCACCCCATCTTATCCCATGGTAGGCATAGAAATAGACCGGAGGGAATGTCTTCCAGAGGATGGGCAGCAGCTTCCTTCTGAGCAATATGACCATCTTACTATGATTGCCAACCTGTCTGGCAAGACCGGCGATTATGACATATCCCCTAAGATGAATTTTGCAGCAGGCTCATCGGGGTGGGGGGAAGGTCAGCAACACTTGTTTACTGACTCTTTTAAAGGCCGGCAAAGCACCTGACACCTCTCATGATGCGAGTGCACATGGCCGGCGGTAATGACCCACTTGCTCGTTCGCCGCCCTATGACATAAAAAAGGCTCGTCCAACAGTGGACTTCTTTCAACTGTAATGATGATGATGGTGACAGTTATTTCATATCTTCAATATACCAGACATTTTGCTGTTACAGGCTATATTTTTACATATGGAATATGTTAGTAATAAAGTAATAATTATATAATAATATATTTCTTTAATTTAATTCTTTATATTATTATTATTCCAAATATCAAATCCAAATCAAAAACACTTCATTTGCCACAAAATTAGTCCTTGTTCATCTTCAATGATGGCCATTTAGAAGTTGACAAGGAAAAAGTTGCTGAATACATAAAAAATCTATTTCTGAGTTTCAACTTAATATTTCAGGCAAAATCCTGTGGCAGATCAATGAAGATATGTCATGCCCAGATGTGGAGCATGAAGCACGTGTACCAAAGCGCATTCTGAAATGCAGGGTGGTTTCGCGTGAAATGAATTTCAGCTCCATTGAATCCATGGATAGATTTCGTTTGGAACAGGTAATAACATGATATTTTCTTACTAGCTTCTGCCCGCGGCATCGTCCGCGTGGTATAGTTACTTTGGGCTAACGCTAACTTTAACCTGCGACTTTGTTTACGTAGAAGGTGTAAATGATTTTAAATAACCACCGTTGGGCCACCGTTGTTCCCCCGCGACTGCCCGCCGGCCTTGCACACCATAAAGCATGCTCTAGATAGATGAAATCCAACGTCCCAACAGAGGTGACCTTGGTGGTTGCCATCCATTTAGACTGCAGATGTAATCAAAATTAAGATTTGATCTTGAATTCCGGGTGCGTGTACCCACACGCGGTTGGAGGGCGTGGATTCCATCCGTGTAGCCGACGGATTACATCCATCCAAGGACATATGCGCTGCGGCACGCAGCGGGTGCGCACGAACCAGACTGGTGGAAACCAGAGCCGCGAATGTGAAATGAATAATAATTAATCGATCTGTGTAGAGATTTGGCATGCCTATGGGACATTACGTCCGATACATATAAAGATGCTCGTCAAAAGAAAACAACAGACCATGGGATACAGATAAATCTAAAAGTACAAAAAGTTCGACCAAAATGCTAACAAATGTTACAAATTTGCCTAGTTAACCTAAAACTACTAAAGCCACTACCTACTACTTTTTGAAATTTGGACAAATTGGGAGCCATTTCTACTGCACGATGCGGTCCGTTCATGATACGAGTACGTGATTGCCCGCCAGAAGACGACTCGCGACTGATTTGCTACCGTGTTAGCGCGTGGATGACATAACACATCACCGAAACACAAGCCGCGGGTGGAAACTAAGTTCCCAACAAGGTCACCTCTGTTGGAACGTTGGATTACAACCGTCTAGAACATGCTTAAATGTGCGCGCGCAGTACTCTATCATTATTATGCTGCGATGTTATTTTAAAACTGCATTATATCTTAAGATATTCATTGAAATATTATGATGTAAATGGCAATTTTGTTTTAGGTTAAGTACTTGTGATGACTGATTAATAATTTTTATTTGGATAAGGATTAATATTATATTTATAAAAACAGCATCGCAAATGAATGAAAAAAATGAATAAACCTTAAAAGATATGCTGTAGCGAAGTTTTTTAGGACTATTTAAGATAAACATTTCCATTATCACACTAATATTATAAAGGCGAAATTTTGTGAGTGTGTATGTTTTTACTTTTCACGCAAAAACTACCGAACGGATTTTGAAGAGACTTTGCAGTAATATAGCTTATATATTCGAATAACATATGACCATCAAACTGTGATTATGGCATATCCCCCCATTCTTTGGGTAGGCTTTTGTCCAGCAGTGGACATACTTTGGCTGACATAATGATACAATAGACAATTACATTGCTTTCAGAAGGTGCTGTTCAAGGGCCGATGCCTAGAGGAGTGGTTCTTTGAGTTTGGATATGTCATTCCTAATTCTACCAACACTTGGCAATCCGTCATTGAATCCGCGCCCGAATCTCAGATGATGCCGGCTAACGTTCTCAAGTGAGTTATAGCATTTACATAAAGCGGGAGAGATGATTTTCAAATAATTTTACTGGATACCTCGTGGTCCTGGGTTCGATTCCCACCCGCACTTAAATTTATACAATTAATTTTAAAGCTGTCTGAGAAATTGTCGTTTCTCCCCCGGTCCAGTATAATGAGAGTACAAAATTTATTTATTTATCTCGACACAATAAATGGTTAAATTCCACATATATTAAAAATATGAAATTAGGGAATATAATATGTATATGACATATGACGCGGGCAGAAAAGCAATCATCATTATCACGTTCGTCCATATTATGCTCAGACAAAGGTATTATGGAATGCAGTGAGTTTTTTGTGCCGCGACACGAACTACCGTTCCAACGTTAACAATAGCAATCCATGGATTCACCGTGCGGAAACCGACTTCATCGCGTAATAGAGGGAACACTAGACCGAATCTGAGACTTGCGTCTCAGATGTAGGTTGAAGGGGATCCATCCCTTTGTGATGGATTAACACTCACTTTCTCCGTCTCTCAGTGTTCCCTTCAAATTTGTTATGATCTTAATAATGTCGCTTTGGATACTCGTTCCAATAGAGAACTTATGGAAGTTCTTGATAATCCTAAGTAATTTAATAGATTGTAGAGTATAATTAATTAACTGATACTGGTCAAGGTAATGTAAAGTACTTCGTCTGCGAGCGTTGTGCATACCTGTAAGTGGCCTACTCACACTGGATTAATCTCTCTGTATTAGATTCATACAAACAAATTGTGAATAGGTTGTTGGTGTGCCTTATCAATGAAAATAAAATAAAAAAATAATCAAAGTTTATGCAACCTTTTTTTTTTCCTTTATGGCAATCTGCCGATGTTTTCAGCAATTTCTGCTAGTGTCACGTGTTTGTTAACTGACACTTCTAACTAAAAATATCACTCTCTCCGACATGTAGATATGCAACCAGTTTTTTGAGAGACTGGTGCCTGTGAGAACCCCCTTGTTTGCTCACACTCCTGTACAATAATATATGTTATACTGGACTGGAGGCATACATCCCAAGGCAATTTTTTTAAAATTTACTTTCGATGTCATTGAAAATACTCTTTTTTAAATCTACTCAATGCACATATTATTAAAAGGACATATTATGTATACAATTTTTCTTATAATGTCACATAATTGTCAAACTGACACTTTTTTAAAGGCAATTTTTTTAATGATGTGGACTGAATAATTGCTTTGTGTAACTTAGGATAGTATACCTCTGGTGTATAGGTAGCGCCACGAGTTATGAGCGCTCGCTTCATCTGCGCAGAACGCACTTTTAGGTCTGTTTGGTAACAGGGTTGAGACGCGGGGCAAGGGAGCCCGCGCCCGGCGCTGTTCTTGCGCACTATTGGAGAATCAGTCGCTGTATAACTCACACACTCGGCGCACGTTGATTTGAGTTCGAAAGTACAGTCGCGTAAATAGTTGTTTTCAATCGTTTATATTATTTGTATCGACCAATAATTAAAAATGCTTTAGGGTCAGATGTTAAAAAGACAAGATACATACCTCGTTCGCACAATCGTTTAAACCTTTGAAAATAGTTTAGAAAAAAGTAATGAAATTATACATCAATGCATTTTTATGCATATTTTTATTTATTATAATATGCACTAGTCCGCACTTCCACCTGTGGAAGCGTCAAAATTTTGCAAAGAGATAGTTCAAACTATCTCTGTACAACATTTCATGTTTTTTTGAGAGTACTTACTTTAAAATGTAAAGTAACAAACGAATAACAAATAAACGCACTCTCGCATTAATAATATAAGGATATTTTTAAATACTTACATTATTATTTAAACTCGACCCTAAGTTGTTTTGTTTGCGAGTGTACACATGCGTAGATCCCCACCACTAAAACAGAGCGCTCATAACTCGTAGCGCTAGGTATACACATGGTTACATATCAAGTTATACATTTCCAGTATAAGCTGATCTCGCGTTGTATAGGATTTCCATACAATAAGAGGTCAGCTTTTATTGGAAATGTATACCTTAATATGTAGCCGTGTGTACAATATGTCCTGCATAGGTAGTTTTCTAGTCTATGTCAAGAGTTGCCATAACTGAAATAAGGCTAGGATCAAATAATTAAAAGGCAACGCCTGCTTTAGGGAATCGAATCTCTGTGTCGCGTGTACTTTACAAACATATAATAGACACGGACACAAATTACATCCAGACTCAGAACAACTATTTATGGGTCACACAAATAGTTGTCCGGCGCGGGATTCGAACCCGAGACTCGAAGCGGCGAGGCGACTGTCTTAGCCGCTGCGCCACACGTGCAGAGCAGTATAAATGTGTTTCTGTTTTTTTTTTACAGTGGCAACGTCGTCATCGAAACAAAGTTCTTTGATGGAGATCTCCTCATAACTACTTCCCGTGTAAGACTATTCTACGTATAAATCCACCGATCCTCCTGCACACTACGCATTTACTAGTCAACAATGTCAATGCATTTCCTCTAAATATAATTAATTTTGTTATATTACCTTATAATGTTGATTTGTGCCCTATTTGATTCAAAATCAGTGTGGCCTTTTTAAAGGTGTGTTGGGACTTGCATATAATATTGTTGAGTAAAAGAGAGACAAAACAAGATGTCCTGCTCTAACCGTCTTGCCAGCTTTAAGAATGAATTTATAGATTGTAGATATATATGGACTATATAAAAGACGTAGTCTATATACAAAGGCCTTAATGCGAATAAATTTGAGCTTATAATTGAGTTGACTGGCCCGTACTCTATTGTGGGTTCGATCCCCACCCAGGAAAAATTCTTTGTGGGATGAGTATGATTATTTGTTCTGGGTATGGGTGTAGTCTATATTATGTATGTATTGAGAAATATATAAGTATGTTTATCAGTTATCTGTTTCATAGTACAGGCTCTGCCTAGTTTAGGATCAGATACCTGAGTACTTTTATATATAGGGATCAGATTTAGTTGTTCCAAGATATTTTTTAGTTTACTGATATAATAACATGTAACAATTTTATTCATTCATTGTTTTTTGTTTTGTAAAAGACAACGCCTTCATTAGGATTATAATCCCTTAATCGTGGGAGACTTTACAAACATAATAATATATAATACTAATATATAGGGACAATGTCACACAGATCATCCTAGCCCCAAACTAAGCAAAGCTTGTACTATGGGTACCAGGCGACGATATACATACTTATATAGATAGATAAATACTTAAATACATAGAAAACATCCATGACTCAGAAACAAATTCGAAAACAAGCTCATCACACAAATATTTGCACTTACCGGGATTTGAACCCAGGACCACCAGCTTCGTAGGCAGGAGCACTACCAACTAGGCTACGGTGACCGTCAATGGTAAATGAAAAATGAAATTCAAGACAAAAAACAATCAAAACTTAGCACACCCAAACTCAAAACAACTATCTATCTATATTAGGTCACACAAATAGTTGTCATGACCGGACATCTTACCCAAAACCGAGGCCGAGGTGACTTAACCATTACGCCGCATGTAATTAATTCTCCTATTATAAGTACTTACTTTTAGTATCAGCAGTGGTTACCTGATGTTAGAGATGTTCAAGCCGCTCAGTAGGCCTCTGACATGGCTTAACGACTGTTGGCGGGACCGCTAGTTTAACGTGTCGTGCTAAGCACGGAGACGCTCAGATATAAATCATTTTAGCGCTCACTCATCTATGGATTGACTGAGACCCTAGTTGCTTAACCTCGCCGATCACTTCTATTTCTTATTAAAGTTTAAAAATACTATTGCAATGAGAAAATTCAATTATAAGGTCAAAGTAGCTTATTAAAATACTTGACATTGATCTTATGACTTGTAGTGGTGAAAGAAGCGGTTATTACGAAAACAGGCCTTACTGCCTGAGTAATAAAGATGCTGTTATTTAAACGGTGTGTCTACCGACGCGCGGCGAACCCTGTTGTAAAGTATGTGGTATAAGGCCAATTTAATAGACCACATTTGACATCTGTCAGTTAATAATAAAGTGAATTGTAAAATGACCTTATTTGGTAATTATTACAATAAAGATAAATCGTAATTGGAAATAATAAATATATTCTGAAATGTATTTAATTAAGGAAAACTCTTCAAAGAACAGTGAGGTGTTTTTTGTAATGCTAAATGGTGTAATGTTTGTCTTGTTTATTAAATAAAAAACAAAAAAAAAATAAAGAAAATGTGCAGGTCTAACTACGAAGAAATAAATACCTAATATTCTATGCCCACCGGTTAAGGTTACGTTGAATTTTGATTAAGTGTCAAATGTGTTCTATTAAATTGGCCCTACTTTAGTGGGACATATTTGTGCTAACTAGTTAATTAATAAAATTAATACAAAAGCGATCGAATCGATGGAACTCTACACTATTATCTGTGAGTCTATAAAGTGAGACGAAAAGATGAAGAAGAAAGAATGTCAATTGAAAAAAAAATCGATTTTATTAAAACCATCATAGGATTAACGCCTTCCTGCACCCCTATTACGTACAAGTTGTGTAATATCTCTAGATACTACAGCAATTGGAATTTTAAACCTTATTATAAACGTGATAAGGTTTGATATTTTGTTTTGCTATACTATGTCCTGAAAATTTTACTACGTGTTTGTAATCAGGGTTCTAAAGAATAGGGGGTATTAGCACCCGATACACATGTCAGATCAAGTCTTCGAACTGTCAATTAACCCGTTATCTTGGTTTTGAACTTTACTCAATACGATAGAGTTGAAAATATGGTGACCTGTATATTTTTTTAAAGACTACGCCCGCACTAGGGAAAAAAATATATGTAAAGGGTTAAGATGAATTTCATTTATATTTGAACGTGTATTGGATGCTTATACTCAAACAGAAACAACTTATTCTAATGGCGGTAGAACTATAAGTATTTATTATACGTACATGTAGCTTTTACATTTATTTTTGTAAGAAGCATGTATACTGTCCCATAATTCCGATTATATTCTTAAAACAACCATCTGATTTTTGGAAAAATATTGTCGGTTTAATTTTAGTGTAAAACTTAAAAATAACCTTAACAATTTTTTTTATCTCAAAATCCAATTTTGTGTTAAGGTACTGATGTATTTTACTATGTAGTTTAAATTCTTCTACGAATATTGTTTCAACGATTTAGGCAACAATTTTCTTGTGTTCTTTATAAGTCGTATTTATAATATAAAATTACAGGAAATAAATCTAATGTAACGTTTATAAGTATTATTAGTTCATTAAGTTCAGAATTAAATATATATACCAGTAAAAATGATTCGTTTTAATTGTTTAATTTGATGGAATGATTCAATAAATTGAATATAATAATAATAATGTTGAGAGTAAACTTAAAACCATGTCCAAATAAGTACTAAACCCAGTGACAGGGTTCTAAATGACAGTAAATGTTTATTTTTATTACTATCTGTGCCCCGCGGTTTTACCCGCGTTAACTTTTATAAATTATCACAGCTCCTCCCCTGTAGGCGATAGCGTGATATGTAGCCTATATGTTGACCCGACCTCTTAGTAATATTCATGCAACATTTGAAGTAAGTAGTAGCAGCAGCATGCAGTACTTTTTGAGTTTACATACAGACAAAAATTCTAAAAACTATATTTTTGGCTTCGAATTCGATTTTAGATCATGCCCCAAGTATCCTTTAAAAAAATATTCAATGTACAGTTTTGACTTTCACAATTCACAGTTTTGACTTTTTTGACAATACTCGGTCATGTCATGAGTGATTAAATATTATTTTGATGCCAATAAATAACTGACTGCACATATGACGCAGTGGTTAGAACAGTCGCCTCGCCACTTCCCATCCCGGTTTGATTCCCGCGCAGGATAACTATTTGTGTAACCAGTAGTTGTTCTGAGTTTGAATGTATTTTGTGTCCGTCAATAATATGTTTTAATGTACACCACGACACATGGATTAGTTTCCCTGACAAGTGCGGGCGTTGTCTTATGGCTATTATAGTTAAGATGGCAGGCTCCGCATACATCATATCCGCCGAAAGACGTCCACTGTTGGACAAAGGCTAGCCGAATTGACCGATGATCTTAGTTAGTTAGTTAGTTGAGCGATAGGTTTCCGCACTTAGCCTCCCAATTGGGCCATTGTGCGTGATACTTGTTTGGCTACTCGAACCATTTTAGTTCCGTCCAGGAGACCACGAAAGCCTGGCTTGAGGGCCTCCTGCAGTGTCTTCGGATCATTCAGGAACTTTGCCCGTTGGTAAGCAACACTCTTGCAGTGTAGCAGTACGTGTGCTGGTGTTTCTTCATTTTCAATGCACCCTCTGCACAGGGGGCTGTCCGTGACGCCAATCTTGAAGAGGTGTTTGTTTAGCGTGCAGTGTCCGGTAATTGTGCTTATCACCATGCGTAGATCCTTCCTGTTTAGGTGTAGTGTCCTGTAAGATTACGAGATGATCTTGTGCGAGTCGCTGGCACCGCATACAATGTTAGATTAATTGGGGTCGGATTCTCAACAATGGAATTTAATTCTATATTTGCTTAGTATCCGTTAATAAAGTTAACCGGTTGTAAAGTCCTCCGCAATAAAGCAGGCTTATTTAAGAAACAAATTAACACACACACACACACACACAATATACATCTCCATCCATCCAATTTCCATACTCAGTTGTCTTGTTAGTCGGTCTTTGAGATTGGAACGACAACGACCCTCTAATAGTAGGAGAGCTGGCACGCATTTTTGGGTAGGTATTTGAGGCAAGCTGAAAACTTGTCCTATAACTCTTCAGACACACCCCAACACGGAACTGCAGACCTGGCAGGCGGGTAGCGGGTCTAAACCAACATCAAAATTTTTGATTTTTTTTTAAACCAAATAATGTATTTGAGGCCAGCTGAAATTTTGATATGTTGTAGTTTAATGTTTATACAATACAAAAAAAAGACAGGTGATTCTGTCGGGTCTTTAGCACTGCCAGGGGTGTGCAAAAATATTTTGCAAAAAAATTGAAAAAATGTATTTGAGGCAAATGAAATTGAAATTTTGACAGAATGTTATTTATGTATTGTATAAACATTAAACTATATATATCAAAATTTCAGCTTGCCTCAAATACATTTTTTGGATTAAATAAAATTCAAAAATTTAGGGGTTGGTTTAGACCCGCTACCCGCCATCCAGGTCGGCAGTTCCGTGTTGAGGTGTGTCTGAAGAACTATAGGACAAGTTTTCAGCTTGCCTCAAATACCTACCCAAAAATGCGTGCCAGCTCTTGGACTATAACTAATTATACCTGGTAGCGTATATTTGGATGTTCTAAACCTGCGTCTAGAGAGTATCTAAGCTCTACGCTGCCTGATACTACGTAACCAATTAAATAGCAAATCAGTATTTCCTACGTCAATATATCAAGAGCATGGCAGTGTAATCTGAACTTATAATATAACTATCTCATAATAATTATGTTTTCAATAAGCCCTTCATAGTTTAGAGTTAGTTAGGTACTACCATATATTAGTTAGTAATAAAGTTTAAAATCAATGAATTAAAAAAGAAGTAAAGTAATAGAAACATAAAAAGAGTAAGAAAAGAAAGTGAGGACTTGCCAAATAAGGAAAAAACAATTCTTCTTTAAAAAGTCTACAGTTACCTATATAAATAATAGCAAGGCAAAAGAGCATACGGGGCACCTGATAGTAATTGTACACCTCAGAGCATTAATAGATATCTGTGGTGTACACCAAGTGTACACCGCCGCCCTTAGACACTAGCAACATCAGAGGGGCCGCCGGCGGCGGCCGTAAGTGCGTTGCCGGCATTAGGCTATTGGCACACTGCATGATGCAGCGTAGTGTACTGTAGGTTTAAATACTCTTTGGCGTAGTGCGTGAGTGCGTGTTCTAACGTTGCTTGTAAAGTATCTCCGTTTGTTTGTATAGAAAACACGCACAGACCAGCACACAGAACATGCATCCACATGCGTTTATGCAGATGCGTGTTTTCTATTACTGTATAAAATTGCAGTTATTCATTCATTTGTATTAATCAAAAGTAAATTTTAGATAATTATTTTGGCTAGTGTCGCCTGACGTTTATATTATCTGAAATTCCTTTAGGATATATATTCGCATTTAATGCCATCTATTGATAGCACAATGTACTAAAAAGTGGCGGGCACAGACCTTGGTTTCACCTAGCGATACGACACAGACTGAACTATGCGATTCTCAAATCAATTGCTGTTTATCATATATATGGAATCCTCATATGCTATTTTTTAGAATAACTATGTAATTTTATCACATTACATATAAATTGTTCTGATATTTATATCACAATCGTATGTCGCCAGCACATCAAGCTACCTCGATCTGTCAAAAAACCTTATGCTTATGTGATAAAATTGAAAAACTATAAAAGAAATTTGATAGATTGGGATAGCCGGATGTGCTGGCAATCTGGCATCTGTACATTAAAAGTATTGGTTTATATATATATATATATGTAAACGAAGTGACCCTTCATTTAGTTTATAGTTTTCCGTATTATAACTTTTTGGTTTACAAACTTGTCTATGTATAAGGGACTGGCCGTTTATATTGACGGATTGGCAGCATTATAAAATATGGAGATTCTGATAATTTCACATTAAAATAATATTATTACAATACTTAAATAAAAGTAATTTATAAGAACTGAAAGTAGTGAAACAATAGCTCTTAATGTTGTTTTTCTATTTACAGGTAAGTTGTAATGAAGTAATTATAAATAATGTTTTGTAAATATGCGTGTTAGTATGTAGTTCTTTAATAAAATAAAATTTTCTATTTACAGAGAAACACTTATAGTTATAGTTTTACTGTTCCCTACATATCTAATAAATAAAATTTACATATTATAAAACAACATTATACAGCTGGTTACTACGAATAATGGAAAAATTACGATTTGAGTTCATGCTCAAAGCCAGTGATGATGTAAAAACAAATATTATTTGTGTAACGACAATCAAGGATTCAGATGGCCGGACCTTTGCGATCCCAAATAAGTTACAACCTGTAAAATTACATGACAGAATAGTACAGACCCAAATCTTTCAGAAAGTAAAGGCTACCTTACAAAAACGACATGATAAACGACAGGTGTGGATTTCCATGACCCCGGAGATGAAGGCGGTTTATTGTGATGACGATGGAAATAAACAGTTTATGGAATACCTATTGGAGGAACAAACAAAACCACAAACTTCTACAACAGGACTTTCAGAAGAATCTCTAGCAAGAATCGTGGAAAGCTTCGCTGAAATGAAAAAAGATTCATCGAAACTTAATATGGGGAAAATGGTAGAAAAAATTATTATAGAAAAATTCAATAGCAAGATAACTAATGTGTCCCAGTGGATGGCTACTTTTGAAGCGGAATGCGTCCGTATAGGAATAGAAAAAGATGTCAAAAAAATTGAAATGTTTAGGTTATTTATAGAAGATTCTTGTTTAGATTGGTACAGTTCCATGCTTATAAAGCATACAATAAACTCAGAATGGGCAACGTGGAAAAATAACTTTTGCGAAACATATGCGGATAAGGGTTGGTCACCAATCAGGTATGCAATGTTATTTAAATACAAACAGGGTTCATTACTGGAGTATTCGTTAAAGAAAGAGAGACTACTATTAGAGATAAATAAGTCCATAGATACACTCACTTTAATTGATCTGATTGCCACTGGATTACCTAACTTTATTGCAGATAACATTGATAGGAATACTTTAAAGGAAACTAAAGACTTATTTAATAATTTAAGAAGTTTAGAACATATGATAAACAAAAAAAGATTTTATAAAAATATAGTAACTTCCGAAAGTAGCATTAAAGAGAAAAATGTAAAGTCCTTGTTTAGTCCGTGTAAAATTTGTGAAAAAGAGAATAAAGGTATACGTTACCACCCTGAAAACCAATGTTGGTTCAAAATTAAAAATAATGATAGGCTAAAAAAAGATCTAATAAGGAGTGTTAACAATTCTGAATTAGAGATAGAATTAAATGAAATAGATCCAAAAAACTAATAGTGCCGCCATTAATAAAAATTAAATTACTAATAAATGACACTTTGGAAACATCAGGAATCTATGATTCAGGATCTAATGTGTCCTTAATAAATTCAAGATTATTATCTTTAAAAAAAAAACCTACTTATGATAATAATGCAAATTTAAAAATAATTAATGGCGTAAAAAAAACAATAGGAATGGTAACTTTAAAAATTAAAATTTTTGAAATTGAAAATTATGTTAATATTTTTGTTATAGATGAAAATAACTTCGACTATGACTTTCTAGTTGGATTAGACTGTATACAAAAATTTAATTTAATTCAAAATGAGAATTTAAAGATCATCCAAAATGTGCTCAGCAATAATAATAAAGAATGCCTAAAAATTGAAGAAAAGCAACCTATAAACACTAAAAAAATTCCTGGCAGTTCAGGTAGTGACATAGGGAATAAACAAGGTATATATTATGACACAAAAGGCATGGATATTACAAAAAACGATAAAAAAGAAACTAGCATTAAGGAGTACAAAATAAACTTTAATGAAAATATAAGTGTTGATAAATTTGATATTTCAGTAAATGATTTAGATCAACATAGAAAAACTGCTATTGATAAATTAATATGCAAATATAATTCAGTCTTCGCTAAAGACAAATATGATATAGGTACTGTAAAAGGATATGAAGCCCATATTGATTTTATACAGATGCTAGTATACAAGGTATAGGTGCGATTTTCAAACAAATTCAAACCAACGGTGAGGAAAAGCCTTGTGCATATTTTTCAAAAAAATTAAACGAAACCCAAAAAAAGAAAAAAGCCATATATCTTGAATGTTTGGCAATAAAAGAGGCGGTTAAATACTGGCAACACTGGCTTATAGGAAAAACATTTACGGTTTTTTCAGATCACAAACCTTTAGAAAAAATGAATATTAAGGCCAGAACGGACGAAGAACTGGGAGATTTGACATATTATTTGTCGCAGTTCAATTTTAAAATAATATATTCTCCGGGCAAATATAATATAGAAGCCGATACTTTGAGCAGAAATCCTGTGTTAGAATCATATGAAAATCAAGATAGTAATATAAAAGTAGTGAATTTTGTTAAATTAAAAGACATACTAAACGATCAAGATAAAAATGAGGATATTAAACAAAATAGAAATAAACTTATTTTCAAACATAATATATATTATAAAAAGATAGGAAAAAATGAAAAGATTGTACTAACTGAAGAGTTCAGTAAAGATATAATAAAACATGTACATCACTACTACTGTCACATAGGAAGACAGCAAATGGAAAACAAGATTAAACCTTTTTATCAAGCTAAAAATTTATTGGATAATATAAAGAAATATTGCGAAAATTGTGATATCTGTATAAAAAATAAATCTAGAAGGAAAAGCAAGTTTGGACTAATGTCTCACTTAGGTCCCGCTACCTATCCATTTCAAATAGTGTCAATAGACACCATAGGGGGATTTGGTGGTGCTCGTTCAACCAAAACATATTTACATCTTTTAGTAGATCATTTCACTCGTTACGCCTATATTTTGACATCCAAAACCCAGAGTGCGAATGATTTTATAAAACTTGTCCAAAAAGTAACAAAAGATTATAAAATAGATTTAATTCTATCAGATCAATATCCAGGCATAAATTCAAAAGATTTCAAATGTTTTTTAGAAAAGGAAAATATCACTGTAGTTTTTACTGCAGTAAATGCGCCTTTTTCAAATGGATTGAACGAAAGGCTAAACCAAACGTTGGTTAATAAAATTCGGTGCAAGATTAATGAAAGAAGAGATAAAATTGCTTGGACAACTATTGCTCATGAATGTACTCAAAAATATAACGAAACTGAACATTGTGTAACAGGTTTCTCTCCAAAATACTTATTGGAGGGAAAAAATGTTGATATTCTCCCAGATGAACTGAAACAAAATATAACACATAATCATCTATTGCGAGACCGGAAAATTGCCTTAGAAAATAGTTTGAAATCCCACAATTATAATAAACAAAGATTTGATAAAAACAGAAAACATTATGAACTAAAAGTTGGTGATTTTGTATATGTTGAAAATGGAAACCGGTTAAACCGAAAAAAATTAGATGAATTGAAAATAGGACCTTATCAAATTGTAGACAAAATATCCAATTCAATTTACAAAGTAAACACGGGCCACAAAAAGTTAGAGTCAAATCTCTTTCATATCACAAAACTTATTCCAGTAGTAGAATAAAATAGTAAAACTTTGTAGCTTAGAGAGGGGGGGGAGATGTAAACGAAGTGACCCTTCATTTAGTTTATAGTTTTCCGTATTATAACTTTTTGGTTTACAAACTTGTCTATGTATAAGGGACTGGCCGTTTATATTGACGGATTGGCAGCATTATAAAATATGGAGATTCTGATAATTTCACATTAAAATAATATTATTACAATACTTAAATAAAAGTAATTTATAAGAACTGAAAGTAGTGAAACAATAGCTCTTAATGTTGTTTTTCTATTTACAGGTAAGTTGTAATGAAGTAATTATAAATAATGTTTTGTAAATATGCGTGTTAGTATGTAGTTCTTTAATAAAATAAAATTTTCTATTTACAGAGAAACACTTATAGTTATAGTTTTACTGTTCCCTACATATCTAATAAATAAAATTTACATATTATATATATAGAAGGATTTATAATGTTTAGCTTTTTACTAACAATGTTTTATGTTATATCTAATAATAAAGTGATCGTATAACAGAAATCGGACTAGTGTCGGTAGGTATAACAATCAATAGTACGACTTTCTTAGAATGTTTTCACTGTCCATTACAGATGGCAGCACACAACCTCTGTTATTTTAATAGTAAATAATATATAAAATAATGTAGTAATTTTGGTACACGTGATTTTTTGGATACTGAGCTATTTAGAAAATGTAGTAAAATCATGAATGGCTATCATTACTTGTTATAGCAGTAGGAATGTTTGTATTTAAGCTGGAACAGTTGCACTTCTTAAACTTTATTTGTAAATTAATGTAGTTTCGCAGCTTTCCTTACTTATAACAACTGGGTTTTCCAAGACCCAAGCTGATTTACGAATTAATTCTCAACCTTAAACTTAACATGATCGCATACTTCATAAATTTTGTAAATATTGGCATAAGTGATTGAATGAAAAGTTTAGAAATACAATATGGAAATTAAAATAAGGACGTATTGGAGAAAGGTGAGACAAAACAGAGAAACGTAGTCTTCTGTATTATTATAGATAATATTGTAATATAATAACATTAACATTAATACAAATTTATATAGTTATCTTATGACATTTTTTCGTACCCAAGATACAGGCTAGAACTTATTTGGACATCTCCATATGTAAAAGAAAATAATTATCAATAGGTATCAAAAATTGTTTAATGGCGTCGCCGTTTATGAGGAAATGAGAAAACTGTCGTTTAATTTCGATGTGCGATGTTAGAAATTAAGCGAGGAACACCCAATTCAGATCATACATATTAACTTAATAAAATAATAATATATTATTAAATACCATATAGTAACATATTAGTAAATCGTGTCTCGATCTCGTATCTCATTAGTACCCTGACACGTTTAATAAAATTAACATAGAGGAAATGAAAATCGTTAGGCAGAATGCTGGCAGGAAAAGGGCTCACGATATGAGGAACTTTTTGTAAATGAAATTATTGGTAGCGAAGCGTACATCCTCTTTAGCTAGAAGCCGGTCGACGGATTCTTTTGTACAGTCGACGTCGTTGATATACCTACTACAACCTTGATAGCATCTTTGTTAATGAAACGAAATTATGAAATTTATTCATAATTTCGTTTGCACTTAACTAACTTACACTTGTACTTGTCAAGATCAGAATGTAGCAGTAAAGTCTAATAGAAATTAAAGAGATTTTTTTTATTCCTGTTGGTCTAGTGGCCCTGACTGTTAAGCCGAAGGTCGTAGGTTCGATACCCACCCAGGACAAATCTGTGTTTGATGAGCATGATTATATGTTGTGTGTCTGGGTGTAATTTATGTATTACTTGTTGTTCCCCACATCAAACATTAATTATAGCCTATGTGTTATTTGGATATATAAGCTATATTACTACAAAGTTTCATCAAAATCAGTTCGATAGTTTTTGAGTGAAAGAGTAACAAATATATGTAAATACATCCATCCATACACACAAACTTCCGCATTTATAATATTAGTAGGATATGTATGTATTTATAAATATATATGTATGTATATACATGTAAGTATGTTTATCAGTTGCCTGGTTGCTATACGCCTGCGCAGTTGCTTAGTCTGCAGTATAGCTGCAGTGTTTGCCGAAATTCGAGCAGAACGGTATATTTTTTTATATTAATATAATAATTATAATATCCTGGGACATTATTTACACGCGGCCATCTGATCCCAAACTAAGCAGTGCTTGTGCTACGGAAAACAGATAACAGATATACCGACACATATACAGATTTTCTTTTGTGAATACATACTTATATAGATAACTAGCTGTGCCCCGCGGTGTTACCCTCGTTAAATTTTATAATTTTTTTTTTGCTATAAACCTCACGGAGCCCGAGACCTTTCCAACGAATGCAAAACCGTGGAAATCGGTTCGTGCGTTCTGGAGTTATAGCGTCAGGAAGGAAAACCCGACTTATTTTTATATAGTAGATTACACCCAGACTCAAGACAAACTGTTCATGCACACAAATCTGCCCTAGGTGGGAATTGAACGTACGACCTGCGGCGTGAAAGGCCAGTATCTACCAACCACGCCAACCGGCCCGTCAATTCATATTGAGTAGTCATAAGTTTTCGTAGTGTGGTTTGGTAAGTGTCGTCGACTGTACCTGACGTCGGAAACACCCTCGTTTCCATTTTACTCACATACGACACTTCGCATATAAATAATAGAAATTATCTAATTATGTGCCGGCGAGTACTATGCCCGTACTTGTTGGGAATTGTAATATTAGCTGTGGCCGCCGCACAATAATAATTACGATGACATTATGGTAAATATTGAATAGTTTTTAGATAGGAAGGTCGATGTTATCGGTTACAGCTATTACACGTTGTAATATTGTAATGATAAGCTGCCTATTTATTTAAGTAAGTAACTGTGTACACATTAAGTTTAGGTGCACACTTGAGCCGTTAATACTTCTAGTACGAAGGTAGGAAAAAGATTATACCTGCTTAGCCGACTTTAAAAGAAGGATGTTATTAATAATAATAATATATATTTTTTTTGAATATCAGCATCTGCTGAACAAAGGCCTCCCCCAAAGATCTCCACAATTGCCGGCCTTGCGCCATACTCATCCAGCTACTTCCAGCGACCCTCACAAGATCATCGGTCCATCTTGCAGGGGGCCTGCCCACGCTGCATCTTCCGGTTCATGGTCGCCACTCGAGAACCTTTCTGCCCTTTTCTTCGAATATAAAAGTTATTCATTGAATGAATTAATGTTATTCGAATGAATAATAATAATAATAATGTTTTATTCTCTCACCACAATATTACAGAATACATTGTATAAGGTGTATTAGTTTTAGGTAGAAATTATAATATTGTGGGAGACTGGTGCCTAAATTAGGCTCAAGACCTGTATTTCAGGACACCAGGTCTCCACGCTTTATGAAGAGATATATTTATTATACATTCTTAGGAATAAGAGGATCACATGCATATGTACATAATTTGGTTTATGAGAATAATTAAGTTAACAAAGTAAAGAGAAAAAAAGAATACAAAAATGAATGTTATTCGAACGAATGGTTGTGAAAAATTTGATTCTTATCTATGGTACGCGATTTCTCCGTTGATTGTGAACAGATTTTTACAATTCTTAAAATTTTTTATGATAGGGCAGTGGAGAGTGAAATTATCGACTCTTTTTGCACAATGATCTCAAACGACCATACTCACACCTAGGATTTGAACCATGGACCTCGTTCTCTGTGCTGTAATGCTGTAACAGCTTCACCGCACAATAAAGGCAATCCAGTAAATAAGACTTAACTAAACCTTTTGGGGTTTCAACCTTGACTCAGGTCTGTACAAGTCTACGTTACAACGCGAAGATGCGGGCTACTCGTCCGATTAGAGACCGTACTGATTTTTATACGTAGGTATATAATTGTTTTATTTTGTATATTCGACGGGCAACGCATTCTGTATGTCTATGTTCTGCAGTGGAAGACACCAAGCTGATGATGATGAATAGCATTATTATGTTAATGTGGTGGACTTTTCGGTAAAAAGAAAATATTCTCAGCAATAGCCCGACGTTCTGGAGTTGGCGGTATTATATACCCGTGTCAGAGCACGTAAAGCCGTCGGTCCTGCACCTGACCTCTTTCCGGTCATGTCGCCAGGCGTCCCGTCGAATCATAAAAATAGAAAGTCCGGTGTTTGCTCACACACTTGTGCACTATAATACGTCCCGCGCAGATGACTGATCTTTATTGAGACTGGCCGCCGTGGCCGAAATTCAGCTAGAAGGACATTATTTATTTATTACGCTCACCGTAGCCTAGTTGGTAGTGCTCCTGCCTACGAAGCTGGTGGTCCTGGGTTCGAATCCCGGTAAGTGCAAATATTTGTGTGATGAGCACGAATATTTGTTTCTGAGTCATGGATGTTTTCTATGTATTTCAGTATTTATCTATCTATATAAGTATGTATATCGTCGCCTGGTACCCCATAGTACAAGCTTTGCTTAGTTTGGGGCTAGGATGATCTGAGTGACATTGTCCCTAGATATTATTATTATTATTATGAGTACTAATATAACTGTTAGGTTAGTAGTAAACCGCTGTAAATAAGTTCTAAACTCGTAGTGACGCCGCACCGTCGCGCTCGCCGGATGAGCACCAAATGTGTGATATTTTTGGGAATGTTGATTGCCTTCTTCCTGTTTCCGGCAATATGCTCTGATCTGCCGCCTAGCTCTCATACAAAACTGCTAATTAGTGATGAATAATTAATACCCGCTTGATGACATGTAAATCGCTTGATAACATTTGATTTTAGAAGTTGTATCGCTGTTTTAGATAAGTTTGGTGGCTACCGCGTTTTATGGAGTATTTTCTCACATTTTCTTTTTGATTAAATTAGACTAAATTAGTGATTCGTAGGCGGTTTGTGTGACGAAAAAATAAAAGATTCATTTAATTATCGTGTTCTAAGAATACCGATGGCGACGTATATAGTATGTTCAACTTGTAATATTTACTATAGTCTACCTTCAACAAATATAACAATATGTTGAATTTTATATGTACAGTCAAAGCCGTGTCGTAATGTCGTAGCAAAAACTTTCAGATTGACATTATTTTTTTTAAATGTTTGGTTCAGTTAGCCTGTGTCTCATAGCTACATACTCTCACCGGTCCGTA
This sequence comes from Pseudoips prasinana, assembly GCA_951640165.1. NCBI lineage: Eukaryota > Metazoa > Arthropoda > Insecta > Lepidoptera > Nolidae > Pseudoips > Pseudoips prasinana. The sequence goes on from OX621239.1 coordinate 18,692,931, forward strand.
AATGATCGGCGAGGTTAAGCAACTAGGCTCGCGGTTGGTCCATTGATGGGTGACCGCCAAAGTGGTTTAACTTCTGAGCGTCTCCGTGCTTCGGAGTGCACGTTAAGCTGTCGGTCCCGGTTGTAGCCATTCGACAAGTCGTTAAGCCATGTCAAAAGCCTACTGGGCGGCTTGAACAACTCTGACGCTAGGGTAACCACTGCCCATATATCGACACCCGCTACGTATACGTATGTATCTGCCAGATACACGAAACGGTTTTTATTGCATTTTTGGCATCTATATACCTATATTTACCACATATATTTTTATTTTATTCTTTCAATTACCCCAACATACTTTTTTCTCAAACGTATAATTGTTTATCTGCATAAGTTAACAATTAAACACAGCGTACAATCATTTATGTTCCAATTACATACTTTGACGCGGGGGAAAAGGGCGCGAGGTGCGGGTAACTGCCGGACACTCACTCAGTTCTCCGTCGGACAGCGAGTTGTGCGCGCGAGTGTTGCGTTGTTTTTTACCATGTTGAGTGAACGTTATAAATTTTTAATTACATTAAGGGAAGATGCAATTAAAAGACCAAAGATTGCTGTGGACCAAACCATAAGTGTAACATTAGACCAGTTAGACTCGCCATCAAGGCAAGGTAAGTAATATTAATTAAATATTTTATAATTATTAAAGTATATATATTTTAAGTGCACCCATAAATTTAGATTAATACCTATACTGTAAATATTTGAACACGTCTTAGAATAAAAATCTATCGTAATGGCGACAAACCTGCAATTTATTCATTCCCGATGCATAAGTATGTAACTGCGCAGTTACACATTTTTACGTCGGAATTTTGTTTGATTGAAAGATGTATTTAGGCACTTACATACTTATTTTACGGAATTTGTTTAAAATGAAATCAGTTAACTAACACATATATTGTTTTACATTGGATTTTATGTTAATTATTAATATCTATCTGTATACTTAGATAGTTTTACTTTTATGAAATGATGTTGATTATCATAGAAAATCGAGTGTTTGATGTGGTTTGGTTGTTTCAGATACTCCAGTACACTTCTTAAAATATTTCACTGATGAAGACTTGCAACAAATGGCGGAATTCATAGAAAATAGTGACGAAGAATCAAGTGCTGCCAAAAACCATCTGAAAACCTCAGAATGTTCCAGAACACATTCCGCAACTGTCACAAGTCCTACAGCTTCCGTAATTTTGCCAAGTAACTCTCATGACCCCATATTGGCAACAATAACGCCCCAATCACCCATGATAAGCAATGTCAGTTCAGGTATTCAAAATGATATTTCTATTGAGTCGCCAAATTTCTCGTCAGTCATAGCTCAAGCAATTACTCAGTTAGATTGATATATCACCAGCTCTTACGCCAAACGTTGTCATATCAGTTAGCTCACCTATGCCAATACAAACCCCGACAGCAGAAAACACTTTTGGGATCAAACAAGGCCTGGTATACTCTGCTTCGCAAAAGCTTTCATTGCAAGGTACTGTTATTCACGACAAAAGAGATATCCATAGACATACTAAGAAAATTACTGAAGAAATGATTGCAAGTGTTTGTGATCATGGGAACATCTTTGCACCTGTGGAATCGCATTATGTCCGAAAACGTACGAATAAAGTATATTTAGATGGATCTCTTACATTTGCTTGAATGTTTCTGCTTTATAAAGACTGGAATGATCCTCAAAATCAAAGTAAAGTCAAAACAGCAAGACAATACAGAGACATTGTCAATAACAATATAAATTTGGGGTTCCACGCCCCCAAAAAAGATCAGTGTGACGTTTGTCATGTGTATAAAAACTAACCGCGTCCTGTGACTAAAGATCAGCTTAACACATACAATACCCACATGAGAAACAAAACTATAGCGCGAGAGCTAAAGCACAAAGATAAAGAAAGCACTATGAAATCAAAAGAAGTACTCACTGCGGTATATGATTTTCAAAAAGTGCATGGAATGCCCTGTGGAGAAACTATTCTTTATTATAAGAGAAAACTGACTGTATTCAATTTTACAATATACGAAATGGGAAGCAAAGTTGCCAAGTTCTATGTTTGGGATGAAAGCACTGCAAGCCGAGGAGCGAACGAGCTGTTTATATGATTACATGAAAGAACATTGCCAAAAGGCATAAAACATTCAATTTTTGGTCCTACAATTGCGGGGGACAAAACCGCAATCGTATCGTTTTTGCAGCCTATTTACGAGCTGCAAAAGATTTTGAAGTCACTATAACTCATAAATATTTTGAGAAAGGCGATACACAAAATGAGGGTGATAGTGTACACGCCCTTATCGAGAGAACCGCCAAGAATAAAATGGTGTACACCCCCGAACAATGGTATGCCCTCATAAGGTGGGCCAAACAAGATGGAAACCCTTACTTAGTCCAGGAAATGACTATTTTAAATTTTATGGATATTAAAGCTCTGCTCCCTGGATGCAACTGGACTACAAATACAAACAGAGAACGAGTTTTCTAGTCTCAAATAAGACAGTTAGAAATATGGCCACAATTATCTGACAGGATACAATATAAAACAGATTTTTGTAAATAATGCACTAAAGACCCCCAAAACAAGATCAAGGAACCGCATAAGATTAGACAACAGTCCACTTCCAGCCCCTCTAGCAAGAACATTGACCCAAGCTTACGAGGGGAAATTACCAATACCCGAGGCTAAACTTCAGGATTTGAAGTACTTATGCCAAAATAATGTTATACCATCTGTTTATATGAGTTTGATAGAGGGCAGGAATGAGAACCAACATGACAATGACATGACAACAGGAATGAAGAAGTCATCTTGTGACCTCTGTACTAATTAATTGATTACTGAAGTGGTCATAAGACATTAATGATAGATTAAAACGTGCAATTTTATTAATCAATTAGCAAAATATAGAATAAAACCTTGTTAAAATCATAATAGCAAACAATGATTGTTCAGTAATATAATATTAAATTTGATCTCATTACAAGAATGTCCAAATAGCGTTATGAAACGACTGATTTATATAATTGATAAGTAATAATTTTATATACTCATTCTATTTAGAATTAACATTGCGTTATTTTGATTTTTGTTTAAGTATAGAATTTTTACGAAATGAACAATAACTGCCTTTAAGGCATTTTTTATAATGATGATGAATATTTTTATTATTGGATAGTTTTACATAAGTGATTTCCAGTTCAGTAAGAACTTATACCTAATAAAACAAAAGAGAAAAGTCTGATTACCAGTAGGTAGGTCGATGCCATTTTAAATTAATGTTACATAAGATCTTCGGTGTTATAAAAATACAACATATACGAGTAAATACGTAAATGTCGTATATGTTGTTGATGATGTTACTTTTTGACACGTGAAACATTAGAAATTTATTTTTTGTTATTTGAAAATAAACATTAGATAATACAAATATATCCACTGCTTTTATTTGAAAATTCCCAAACACATGATGATTTTTACAAGTTTGGAATTCAGTTACACTTGTATGCACAATAATATAATTACGGCGGTAAAATATGTAAGTATCAGTTACACGAGATATTTCTATTGACTTTACCAATTATAAGAACGTATCTGGCAGTTAAAGCAATAAGGTGCCTGAATATTCCAATGAAGAAATATGTATGTGCCAGTTGGCATATTTTGATTGTTTTTTACAACGCAGTAAAACTATGCATGTGTAATAAAACAAAAACTTGAAGATTTAGAAACAAAATATACTCTTAATTATAAATTTCACTTAAATTTAAACCCACTCACGAAATATAATAATCTAATTCCATATAGGGGCTTAGCTATGACGATTTAAAAAAAATGAAATCTTTAATTCGCTCTCCTATAAAATTTGCATTTGTCAGTTACTTAGTTGTACTTAGGAGGTGTCGATATATAGATAAGTAAATATGCAAGCAAGCAAGCCCGAAGTCTTTCACTGCTTCACCAGACATTGGAGACCGGCGGGCAAACCGTCTAGAGAGATTAACAGCGTCTTTATTACGTGAGCAATAGGGGGTATTTTAACCGTTTCAAAAAGAAATGTGGTATTCAATGCGACTGCGTGTATTTTTGGTGTGCAGTATTTTGTGACCGATTTTAGCTAAGTATATTTTTTATTCGATGGTAATTGGTTTCATTAAAGCTGTTGTAGTACCTATGTTTTTAAAGCTCAAAGATACTTTTGCAGCGTAACTACTGTTGACGCAGCGTCGAATCCAAAAAGTTAACTCCGGTTTTTAGGGTAAAATATCAGACCAAATTAGTGTTGCCATCTCTAAAATTTGGCAATAAGAACAAGACGCGAGTAAACCCCGGATTTAGGAGAACAGAACCCGGACAAGTAAACAGTCGCATCATAAGTCATAGCCATCCCGCGAATCACTTCCAGGGACAGTTTCAATTCGTTGGTTTTCGACACCGCGGCGCGGAGGCCACAATTATTTTTTTTTATCCGGATTACAAAGAAACCTTGGAGAAATCCGTCGAAATTCGAACGGATGGCAACCCTACACCGAAATAACGAGTTCGGCCTTTATGTTTTTGGACTTGGCACCCTATATGTGTTTGGCACCGAAGGTATATTATATATAATATCCATAAATCAGTTGAAAACAGAGATCCAGCGAAAATCTGGAAATTTCTTAGATCATTAGGAGTTGGAAAATCTCTAGATACCCTCCCTAATAAATTAGACATCAATTCCCTTAATCAGTACTTTTCCTCTTCATCGTCGAGTAACGCATTAGCTGAAACTCAATCTTTAGGCCTTGGAAGTGATGAAAGATTCATCACTTCCAACTGCCGATCATCCACAATTTGTTTTCAATCAATTCTCCGATTGTGGTGTTAAGAAAGGCATCCTGTCAATATCTCCCAATGCGGTCGGTAGCGACAGTGTCAGCCGTAATATGATCATTCCTATCCTTGATGATGTCCTACCCATTATCAGACACATCCTTAACTGTTCCATATCGAGTGGATTATTTACTTCTACGTGGAATGAAGCCCTAGTCACTCCCATTTCTAAAACTAGAAAACCATCCTCCTTCTCCGACTATCGTCTTATATCCATTCTTCCATTCCTATCAAAAGTCCTCGAGCGGCTTATCTACACCCAACTTAATTCCTATGTATGTAAGCACAATATCCTCAATCCTATGCAATCCGGTTTCCGACCTGGTCATAGTACCGTTACAGCCCTGGTCCATATTACGGAAGACATCAGAAGTGCCATGGAGAATGGAAATCTCACAGTTCTCCTTTTACTAGATTTTAGCAACGCGTTCAATACTATAGATTTTGACATTCTTCTTGGCATTTTGACGTCACTTAACATATCTCCAACGGTGATTGAATGGTTTCGTTTTACCTGTTTGGGCGCCGGCAAAGAATTCGTATTAATGACATGTTTTCTACATGGTCTAATACGGTTGCTGGCGTGCCACAGGGTGGCGTTCTTTCTCCATTGCTTTTTGCTTTATTTATTAATACAATTTCCAATAATCTTTCTTCCTCCTATCATCTTTATGCAGACGATCTACAGATTTATTCCCATGCCTCACTTACGAACTTACCCAGTGCGATGGCGACAATCAATTATGATTTAGCTCGGATAAGGGCGTGGAGTCAGACCTTTGGTCTCAAAATCAATCCAATGAAAACACAGGCTATAGTAGTTGGCAGCTCTCGATTGATTTCCAAATTGGACTGCTCCCAACTCCCCCAAATCACCTTTGATGGCACCGTTATCCCTCTAAGGAATAACTTTAAGAACCTGGGGATTATCTTTGATAGTACATTATCATGGGGTCCTCAACTGAAAGCTGTAAGTTGTAAACTTTTTGCGTCATCAGGTTCCCTCAGGCGCCTGCGCAACTTCCTCCCTATTACCACTAAAACTGCTCTTGCACAATCACTCCTCTTGCCTATTCTCGACTATGCCGATGCCAGCTATCTAGATCTGACAGAAGAACAACTGTATAAACTTGAGCGTCTTCAAAACCTTTGTATTCGATTCATATTTGGCCTACGCAAATATGATCACGTTTCATTGTTCCGTTCAAAGCTCAACTGGTTGCCAATCCGCCTTCGTCGGAATGCTCATGTCCTTTATTTATTATATAACACTCTCTTTAACCCCGCTACACCTATATACCTCAAAAACCGTTTCGAGTTTCTCTGTGACACGCATACCAGATTCCTAAGATCATCACACAACCTAAAGCTGCATACTCCAATGCACTCTACAATATTTATGAGTAGTACAAGTCATTCTCAGTTCAAGCAGTACAATTGTGGAATTCCTTGCCAATTACTATCAGACGTGCCCAAACTCTTACCACGTTCAATAAAGCAGTTAAAGAACACTACCTACGTTTGTAAAGTCACCTATTGTATAATAAAATATTTATATATTTTTAAGTTGTATAGTATGCCCTGTATTGTATTTATACATAGTATTATTGTATATATATATATATATATATATATATATATATATATATATATATATATATATATATATATATATATATATATATATATATATATATATTTATGTATATGTTTATATTTTATTCATGTTTTTAGACTTATCTACTTTTTGATTTGTTGCACACCTACTATAAAGTAATTACAGCTCCTATCCATCCAAAGGTTGTCTGGAAGAAATCGCTTGATGCGATAAGACCGCCCATTGTACATGATTGTGTTATTTATTAGTGTCCTATGAATTTGTAGTGTGTTTCTGTGTACAATAAAGAGTATTCTATTCTATTCTATATTTGTTTATCAGTATCAAGTACGGATTGCCATTCAAACTTTTATTTATAAAAATATGGACTTCCTTGTAAACAATAGAGTTAACGTAAATTAGAGTGGTGCTGTGACTCTCCCAATTCCGACGTAATGATATCATCTGCGAGGCGGCACCGGAAATATGTACTTCCCATTACCACTAAACTGTCTTAGGAATCCGACTTCCTACATAACCAGCACGTATACCAAAGAGAATATAACAAACTACGTTCCGTATACCAGTTGTTTAAAGATATTATTTTAATATAACATGTCACTTTGCGTAAGTTTAAAATCCTGCTTTATTACCACGGGATAAGTCAGCCTAGACTTTAGGTTGTTGCAAAAATCAAAGAGCTAACCTCTCTGTTGTGACTAATATTTCTTTGTGTGTGTGTGAATAAATAGACTACATACAATAGAGTACTCGTAGGTATATTAAAAATATAATTCTTCTCTCTTATTTAATCTTAGTTTTTTTAACTATTTAGTTTATTTTTTTTATTGAAAGGGCAAGGCTCTTGCTGTCAATAGAGATTGCCAGCGTCTTTATTACGTATAGTAAGGGCTGTTTAACCAATTTTAACGACATGTATTTTTATTTATTTCCATGGGTATGTCAAAAAGAAAAGGTGAATTCGGTTCTGTGTTTTTTAAGTAGGTAGGTATTTTCTTATCGGATAGTTATTGAAAAAAAAAGGATCACCGAGTGTTCTATGCCTTTTATAGATTAAATAGTCATATAATGGCTATTTAATCTATAAAAGGCATAGAACATGGCCCGACCGTATGGCTAAAATTATTTTTTTTTCTATATGATACATTTTAGATATTTTGCAAAACAAATACTATTCAGAAAGTTTTTTTGGTAATTTTTATTATTCATGTTAAAAAACTGAAAAAATAGAACAAAATTAAATATCGAATTTGTAATTTTTAGATAGAGTCGTTTTATACAATATCCTACTTTTCCTGAAATTCATAATTTAATATTTTGTCACTAACCTTCGTCGCTTTTTTCAAAGGAGATTAAAATAGTTTCAATATATTATCTCCATTTAAACTTTTCAGCATTTCAAATTTAAGTATATCGTGAGTAGAGAGAAGCTAAGAATATCAGGACACGACGGACGGACGCATGTCAATTGTCAGGTTTTCTGGTTTACCATTTTGACCCCTAAAAATTAAGTAATGGAATCAGGCGTTACTTTGCGGAAATCCATAACAATCAAATTACAAAATCAATATGTAGTGTTAATTCCGTCTCCTTCGAGTCTCCTTCGAGCACTCGACGAGTTCGCAGCCCTTGAGAATGGTCCGTGGAGGACCGAAACACGTGTTGGGTATCGTACTGGCGCATGTAATTTGCTTTTTAATATTGTCCTTCTTGCATGTGCACGTTTTTGCGGGCGGGAGGGCGGTGCAAATTGCATCCCGGCATGATTAAACTGACAATTAGCGGAATTAACACTACATATTGATTTTGTAATTTGATCCCTAAAAATTAACTGAAATTGGGGTCATACTCAAGTTCATACTTGAAAAATAAACGGAGTATCCTTGCGTTCGTAGTTTGTAGTTGTAATTCTAATTGGCTTTCGAATCAGTAACTTTGGAACTAATTTTCAATTATAAGTTTTTGTTAAGAGTTTTCATAAACTTTATTAAATATTCAATTGTAATTTGTAGGTACTAAGTATAGCACGGATCCGATCTCTGTGATACATATTTAATATTATTATTAAATTAATTCTGTTTCAGGTCAAAGTTAAAAAGCATTTCGTAAAGGCATTTATATTTGCCTTCAATACGTATTATATAACGCATTACTTACGTAATAATTTATTAGATACCAAACCTCACATTTATGGAAATAACACAAAACTGCCGCCACAATGTAGTTTACCTGGCATAGTCTCTACATCCAGTATAAGTACCTACCTATTTACTACAGCAATCAATCATTTTAATTACCAACGGCAATTAAAATTATGTGTGCAGAATTGAATGACAATCATTCATCGTGTATCTACCGATTACCGCGGTCATTGGATTAAAAAGCCGCGAAAACATAATTTCTCGTAGAGGCAGAACAAATAACGCCTTGGCCAGGATACGGCGCGCGGCCGGGTCAGCGGCCTCGCCCGCCCCCCTCCCTGCGACGTCACGAGTGCTACGTCATCCCAGTGCATTCGATTATACGTAGTGTATATACTCTTTGCATTCGATATTATTTGATATATTCTAGGAAACGACGCGGTTAGACCTCGCATAATACTGTAGTAAGTTAATTGGAATTAGTTAAGCGGAAAGTAGGTATTTTCACCTAAAGTATATTGACTGAACCTTATACCTAATTGTATGTATTAAGTTCTTAACAAGTGCTTTTCATTTGCATTTCTTAATCGCGCCTCTAATGTCATCTTGGTCGAATTTCGGCCATGGTGCCCAGTTTCTATGGAGACTAGCAAACTGCGCTGGATATTATATAGGGCACATGTGTATATGCGAAAACACAGGTGCTCTTCTATCCTCACTCTCATGAACAGATGGGACGGCTACCCGATAAGACCGGAAAGAGGTTAGGTACAGGACCGATGGCTTTACGTGCTTACTTAGAATTTCAGAAAAATCCCAATAACAGTTTTTGTGCCGAACTGGAAGTTGAACTTAGGATCTCATTTTCTTGAACACGTTACTGCTAGACCAACGACATAGATAATAGGAGATTAAACAAAGTGGAGTGCCAGTATCTTCCTCCAGGTTTAATCATCTGACCATTATTATTACTATAGTTGTCACTCAGATTATAGAGCCTGGTAAACAGAAGTCATTTAAGCAAGATTAAGAGTTTCATTAGCAGCAGAAGCAGAAGTCATTTAATTATGAGTAAGAGTTCGCCTGCACTACGAACATGTATCCCTGTGTCATTGGCTGCTTTACAAACACATAATTGGACACAACATTATTTCAGACTTAAAACAACTTCTTACACAAATACTTGTTGTGTGCAAGATTCGAACTCGGGACAACCGTCATGAAATTGTTTTCTTCTAGATTAATCGTCAGTTCTACATTGTTACGTGAAATGATAAAAGCTTATAATAAAAACGAATGTTAGTAGATAGTATATATTATCCAAGGATAGCTGTAAACGAAATGTTGAAAATATATAATTATATGAAATTATAGAATGAGGATTTATATCATTCCTTGAATCTTTCTAAAATAATGACTATGTGTTATTATATGAATTTCTAAACTTTCACTCTGCAACCTTCCAAATTGGGGGTCGATAAAATTGTGTAACTATGCCTACCTATTACCTACTTTGGACCTTTGGAAGTATCTTAATACTTCCAAAGGTCCAAAGTAGGTAAGTACACTGATTTTTTTATATAAAAGCAAAATAGATTATGGCGCACATAACGAAATATGACCTGTGTTAACCCTTAATTGGCATATTTTAAACTCTATTATGTTGTAATAAGAGCCAAAATCAATTACTTGTGTTGTGAACATACGCTATGACTCATAAAGAGTTAAGTGGATGATGATGCAGCCCCATTTCTGCCCCAGTGCAGGGTAAAGGCCTCGGATCCTCTCACAAAGAGATGGTCCATCACGGTGGCCTAGTGGCAGGGATCCACGAACATTTTTGGATAACTCCCAAGCATTTAAGGTTTCTCACGATGTTTTCGTCCGCTGTTTTAAGTACGAGATAATTAATTTTAAATATGGGCTGTGTGGTGACGGCAATAGCAGAATATCATCCCGTGAAGGGCGTAGAAGTTGACCCGAGGGAATATCTACCAGAGGACGGGCAGCAGCTTCCTTCCGAGTACTGTGACCATCTTACTGCGATCGCCAACCCGTCTGCCAAGCGTGGCGATTATGACATTTCCCACAAGATGATTCTTGGGAAAGGGTTGTCCACCTGTGGACTTCTTTCAGTTTTAATGATGATGATGATGATGTACATGAATTCACAATGTCAATGGTGCGCACCTTCGGTTTTCACTCGATACCACTGATTCCACAATCCAACTGTCTAGCCACGGGTTATAAATTTAATTTGTTGCCTTTTATCTGGTTATGCCAAAATAACATAGAAAGCAACAACCTAATCGGCTAACTCTGTGTTAACTGATCAAAGTTCTTATATTTCCTTCGTTTTTTTTTCATACTAAGTATCTTTAATGCGCTTATAAATTTAATCCGACTAGTCTATTAATAAAGTAGAAATCGGTAGTAAGATTTATTAATAAACACCAACGAATACTTGGAGTTAAGAAAAACAAAATAAAACTCGTTCTTTGATCTCTGAAAAAATTAAATCATGTTTTGGAAATGACAGCAATACAGCTGCGGTTGTCGTGACGGGAACCACTGGACCGTTACTGAGGGTAGCTGTAAAAACTATGCGCATTCGACTATGACAGTGTCTAATCTTACCGTAGGACTTCACTGGAGCCCTTTGAAGATAATGTTGACCTGGATATATATATAATTTCGTTTACGATGCATACAAGTAATAACTCTCCGGTTCGTAAGTAATCTTGACTGCCGAATTCGTATAATTTTCGAGTGTGTCCGTTCTTTAGCGGTCACGTTAAACTGACAGACAGCTTAGTTCGGTAGTAGTTAGACAGCGCTCTTTAAGCCACGTCAGAGGCTTACAACTCTGAACCTAGGATAAGCCCTACTCATACGATAAAGTAAGCAAGGTATGTAGATACCATAGATTTATATTAACTAGGTTCGTGGTAGATACATAAATATATACTACCTTTTCACGGGCCGGTTGGTGTGGTTGTTTCCTTTTTTTGCGTTTCTTTTTCACGTCGCAGGTCGTAGGTTCGATTCCCACCCTGGACAGATATTTGTGTGCATGAACATGTCTCTTCGTCTTCTGAGTCTGTAATTATTTATATAAGTATGTATTTACAAAAGAAAAGTACTATATGTAATACATCAGTTATCTGGTTTCCGTAGTAAAAGCTCTAGTTAAGTTTGGGATCAGATGGCCGTGTGTGAACAATATTATTATTAGCTTTATGTATATATTTACCTCAGTGTAAGTGAACAAGATACTGATCTGTTTGGACTCCAATCACTGTATGAATACGTGCATTGTCTCTGGCTAACATTTACTTGTGCGACGTGCTTATCGATTACGATGTGTTTAAAAACTTCAAAGCCACACAAAACATTTAAGTTTTTATTTTACTTTTATTTTGTACAAACCACATCTCTCTGTATGGGATATTACTTCCTCAAATTAACGATCTTACACCGATCTACTCAATTAATTGTATTGAGTGTTTTTTAATCAATGTATTTACCTACATAGGTGCCTACTGCGTGGTACCTACTTACTGCTACAGTGTCTCCATGACGTCTTCACAATAATGTCTAGGATCCATAAGAACTAACACAATCAGATAATAAAACTTACACTTGTACTTCATACGACCTCCCATAATACAAAACAGTTTAATGATTCCACTGATCAATTTCGTGGGATCGATTTGGTAGGCTCAAGGATCTCGCACGGTTCGCATTCTGATGGCCAGTGGTTTCCTGTTATAGACAACGTTACATCACACATGTTGTTTAATAAGGTGCGATGGATATGAAATATGAAATCGGTTATCGATTAATTATCGATTCATCGTAAGTGCGCGGCCATGTTGGCTGTAAGCGGCCGTTCCCGCGCGCGGCTTCCGGCGCGCGCGTGCTTCTGCATGCTAATGTTCGCGCATGCGCTGTGTCCTGTTCGCCTTCGCCGCATGTGCGTTCCACTTTGATGGCTGTTTCATCAGCGCTGACGGCTTGTTCATTGAGTTACCCTATCAATGTACCTACGGATATGATCTCAATTCACATAGTTACATTAGGTAGTTACTTTTTAGCGAGATGCGATCTCCTTATTGGTTTTAATGGTTTATTAAAAACTCTGAAGTTAATGGTTAAAAACTGTATTCAAAACTAAGATCTAATGGTTTACACTAGTAGTACCTACACTGGTTAGGTATATAAAATGGTCAGTTGATACTATTATAAATGGTAGATAATAATAAATGGTTTATGGTAAATTATGGTTAAGTATATGGTATGAGCTCGATCGCTGGTTGATCGCGAACTGACTTAAAAATTCATATAAAACTATAAATTAGAAGCGTACCTAGGTAATGTATTTCGTAGCTAAGAATAAACTTGCTAAGAAACAACCAAGACGCCTGAACCATCATTTGATATTCTACTAAGGATGAAATTATGGTCCAGCGCCTGAGCAATTTTGGTCTAATATTCATAAACAAGTAACAATTAAATATTAAACTAATAAACCATAGACATCCATTTAGTAAGTAATACATTTCGAATGTTGAAAATATTCATTTGTGTATAGGTATTCCCATCTTGCTATACTAGCTGACATAAGACGTGCCTACACTAAAAATGTAGTTTGTTATAATCCCTACGGCGTAGGTACACTAATGTCTAATAACCTATATATGTCAGATATAACTTATAGGTTTCGCTATCCGTTTGAGGCACACAAAATATTAATTATTTTATTTATTTTAATTAGGAACGAGCTAAAGCCCTAATGATTTGAGAGTATCGGAACTATACCTATATAATGAGTCCGGTAAAAACGTTACGGTATTTCATAACACGGCAGTTCACATTGCTGATTATGTCAATTTCAATGACAGATGTCAAATGCTGCGAAAACTATAACACTTTTGATTTATATAGCGCTACGTGGAACGATAGAACAGCGGAATTTGTATAAATATCTAAATTAATATATATTATATTTTAATGAATATTAAATTATTGTACTTACTTATATGGAGTTTCCAAAATTCCTTTCGGTAACTAGTGAGATTAATATTTCAAAATATCCAGATCAATTTTCCATTCTCATACTATTATATAAAACCATTAAAAAGGTAAAATAATTTTTCTGTTTAGGTACATATTTTTGGTCTCCAAGATTGAAAAAAGGATGCTACTCCTGAATTATTTTTAGTTTTGAGGGCTAAAATAAACGAAGTGCATTTTTGGAACGTGATAAGGTAACGTGCATACAATAATTTAATATTCTTTACAATATCTAAGTGTGAGAACCAGTCTAGGACTCACTATTATTTAAAAATACGGAAATGATGTATTATTCCATCAAGATTGAACAAAAAAAAACAATTAAAGAAAATAGTTAAAATCAAGGATACGAAGTACTTAAAATTCTATTCAAAAACGCCGTTTACAGTTTACATCAAGGCTATTGGAATATTTTAGCCTGTTCTGTGCAAGTATTTTTTTACATTATGTACATAGTATGAGGATATTCTGATCACGACTTATGTCCAAGTGAGACTGCACGGCAGCTCCGCAAACACATAACTCACAAACATTCGAGATAGTGCCTCTCATTCACTCAGCATTATTTTACACTTTATATATCGATCGTACATAAATGTACTTGGCGTGTGGTAGGCCGTCAATAAATAGAATACGAGTGGTATCATAAAATACAAGAGCCTAGCTGTGGCAAATATCTAATGAGTTTAAAGGTCACAATGAGTATCAATTTAATATGTTATATAGATAACTAGCTGTGTACCGCGTTAAACTTTTTTTTTTATAAAATAGGATAGCAAAAGAGCATGTGGGTCACCTGATGGTAAGTGATCACCGCCGCCCTTGGATACTCCCTACACCAGAGGAGCCGCTAGTGCGTTGCCGGCATTTAAGAAAAGAATAGGCTCGCTTCTTGAAGGTTGCCATGTCACACCGGATCGGAAATACCTCCGGAAATATATCCAGGTGATTAGGATGAAATTTCCACTTTTGGCGACCGGGTCTGTGGCGGATTGTGGCGGCAGGTATAAGCTCGAAAAATTCCTCTGAACACTCTCCGTGATAAATGCGGTAGAGATTTGTATATAATTTAGACTTTATAAATTATAGCCTATCTGTTATTCGGATCATGTCAGCCAAAGTAAGTCCACACCTGAACAAATGCCTCCCCAAGGAAAGGGGGCATATGCCATAATCGCCACGCTTGGCAGACGGGTTGGCGATCGCAGTTTGATGGTCATAGTTCACAGAAAAACGCAGCTGCCCGTTCTCTGGTAGGTATTTCCTAGGACGATTTCTACGCCCCCCACGAATGAGATGGGGTGATGATATTCTATGACGTCACTACCCAGCTTAAGTTATTCGGATATATAAGCTATATTACTACAAAGTTCATCAAAATCCGCCCGGTAGTTTTTGTGTGAAGAGTAACAAACATACACACTCACAAAGTTTCGCCTTTATAGTGTGATAAGGACCGTATTGAAAGACATAATTAGCTAAAACAAAGCAAAACTAGCACAGGATAGTTGCATCTCTAGATACAAGCTATTAGAAAAATTGTAGTGTGAAAATTTGTCTGAAGTAGATACCTACACAATTTTTCTAATAAATTGAAATTGATCTACAATGAGATAAAGAAAAATGTCAAACAGGATTGTAGAGGTGTGATTAAGTGAGTTGTAATGGACTCAGTTGGTGGTGAACCTGCCTTCCATGGTCATCCAAAGGTTGCGGGTTCAATCCTCGCACAGATCGTCACTTTGTGTCCCGAGTTCGATTCCCTCGCAGAGCAACTATTTATGTGACCATATACATATATATAATAGGTACTTCACTTTGGTCCTTCGAGCCGGATCGCGACCAATAAATGGATGGATCAGCTTAGTGCATCATTATTATAGATTCATAGCCTCTGTTACACCTATATATTTTGTATGCTCAGAGCCAGACTCACTGCAATTAAAAACGCGCACGTAAATCTTATGCCGCGTTGATTTTCCAATACCTATACCGGATAGATACTTGATTATTGCACTGAGACAGAATTTTAATTAAGTTTAGTGCGTAGCTATATCTGTGTCTCTAAGATCCTTGTTCGGTCGGCTATATTGTAGTAGTAAGGGAAGTTGATAGTAAAGCTTAGTTACTAAATAGGTCATAGATTTCAGTGTCGCTTTCATTAGTTGTTGTTTTGCAACTTGGGTTTTGTTCTGTTCGTTTTCATTTTTGTCATATTCTGTAACAGATAGGTACAGACGCCAGCACATCGAGCTACCTAATCTGTCAAATTTCCCCAATTGAAAGTGAACCTTATGCTCATGTGATAAAGTTGAAAATCTAAAAAGAAATTTGACAGATTGGGGTAGCTGGATGTGCTGGCGTCTGCACCTAACTATTATGATCTGTCTATCTTTATAAAAGGTAATTAATGTTCACCCTCCAAATTGGTAATTCTGAATCTTATGTTCGTAGCTATGTTTAAGATTTTCTTTTAGACAATTATCCCCTGGACATTGTTTCAATTCTATTCAGCTACTCATATTTACAACTTACTGGTCAAGTACGATCCGTGTCAGGCTCTAAGAAGATTCTGTATCCATAAATAACAATAATGTCCTCCTAGCCGAATTACGGCCACGGCGGCCAGTCTCAATAGAGATTAGCCATCTGCGCGGGACATATTATAGTACTCAAGTGTGTGCGCAAACACAGGAGCACTTTCTATTCCATCACTCCCATGATCCGATGGGACGCCTAGCGGCAAGACCGGAAAGAGGTCAGGTACAGGACCGACGGCTTTACGTGCTCTCCGAGGCACGGGGGTATAAGGCTGCGTTTCCACTGAGGCGGAGCGGAGACGAGCTGTGCCACGTTCACCAATCACATGGCTTGGAATCCACGACAGTGGAGAAGAGATGTGGATTTCAAGCCATGTGATTGGTGAACGCGGCACGGCTCGTCTCCGCTCCGCCTCAGTGGAAACGCAGCCTTACACCGCCCACTCCCAGACTTCGGGCTGATGAGATTTTTTTCTTTTTACAGAAAAGTCCCAAAATCACTTTTACCCGATCCGGGATTTGATCCCAGTACCTCGTTTTCTGCGGGTGAACACGCTACCGCTAGACCAACGAGGATAGATACATAACATTGGCACAACGCGTAATTTTTTTTATTGCTGTTGTGATTTTACTGTTAAGAAAATTTCTTTGTGGTATCTGCCCGAAATCTGGGAGTTGGCGTACATACATATGCCTCGGAGAGCTCTTAAAGCCGTTGGTTCTGTACCTGACCTCTTCCTGGTCGTGTATTATACCGGTACCCGTATATTAAAATTGTATAGACATCATTATATTCTTCTTCTTTAACACCAACCTTCCCTTTATTATGCTAATATGGCCAGTTTTACAAGAAATAACGATACATATCATCCTACTAATAATATAAACGCGTCGGTTTGTAGGTATGTAAACTACTAAATACATTTTAATAAAACTTTACAATAATATAACTTACACATCAGAATAACACATAGGCTACAATTTATAAAGATATTGTGTGAATTGTCTAAAATATGACGACAAGTGATAAGTACCAAATTTCTACCATCTGAGAGCTATTCCGGCGTGCACTAAAGAAACCGCTAGAGGTACACATCCTACTAATATTATAAATGCGAAAGTTTGTAAGTTTATGTATTTATGTTTGTTACTCTTTTTCGCCAAAACTACTTTAACGCGGGTGAAACCGCGGGCCACAGTAATACAAAATAGATAGAATCTTTTAATACATTTTGCAATATAACCCTTCGAGATGAATAAACATAGTTTTTATTGAATTGTTTGCGTGCACCCCGGCCCCGCATGGGGCTCCGTAGGAAATGACATGTGGTTCCCGAATTGTGTTTGTTAAGAATATCATGGATAAGACAATTTACTACTAGGAACAACAGTACTTGTGCTGCCATTATAAATCTTATCATTGTATGATATTTTTTTGTTTATTGTATCATGCTTTGTTGAATAGTGTGTATATATAATGTCCTCCAGACCGAATTTCGGCCACGACAGCCACTCTCAATGGAGACTAGCCAACTGCAAAAATACCACGGGTTACATTTAAGAGAGGTAGTGCACAGCGTTCATTCGCTCAAATAGCAGCCCGACTGGGGAAGTACCTCCACCTTACAGAAGACATTCCTTAATAATAACATTTATAATATTAATGTTGTTTTTCTGAGTGTGAGTAAGGTCGCCAGAGCTCATTGGGGTGGGGGCAAGGGCCAGCAACACTTAATTGCTGACTCTTAAAGGCCGGCAACACACTCGCGACTCCTCTGGTGTTGTGAGTGTCCATGGGCGGTGGTGATCACTTACCATCAGGTGACCCACTAGCTCGTTTGTCGCCCTCTAATATAAAAAAAAACATTACTATAAATGTATTCTATTGACATCCCTATTATTGTTTATACATCCCTATTTGATAAAAAGTACAAATCAATACATGACTATGATATGATATGCGAATAACTTTGATTATTATAATTTAATAACAAAAACATAATTATCAACTACAACAATAAATTACATTTATTGTTGTTGTTGATAATTATGTTGCATGTAAATGATGCATACTGTATAGCGAAACATGTAGACATCTTTTATAATTTATAATGTTATCTGTATAACATGTTTAATGCAAATAAATAATTATCTTATCTTATCTAAAAAGAGATGTAATCTGTTCAAAAATAAGTTACTTTTATTGGTTGTGATTAGTTACTGTCAGCTGATCAAGGATTCACCTTGTCATTATCATTCGAGAACGAAAAAAATTAAAATATTCCTTATCTAAATGAAGGCAGACTAGAGCAAATTAACAGCGGAAAAGGCAATAAAGAAATAGTAACGGCACTAACGGCGAAGTATATATTTCGTTAAAATCGCCTCGATTTGAAATGGCTATCTAGTTTGGCTCTCTATCGACTGCCGATATGACCCGCCTTCAATCCTCGTTTGTCTGCTTGTTGGCGATGTACTTATGAACAATGGATTCTAGTGCAAAGTGTGAACAGCTTCTGATCAGAAGGATACCGCCTAGAATCGGACGTCTACCTAAAACTTGATTTGCCAATCTTTTGATTCAGGACGTATCCATTGAACAATTATATCACCGGCAGTAGTTAAATTTATTCATAAAATTATGGCCAGCATTTTCTTTACTTTATTATTTTTTAATTACAATATAGTAAATAAAATGCTGGCCATATTTCTTTTCATATTATAAATCTCGAATTTATAATTTTGTTTATAATAAAACTAAATGTATTTCCACCTGATTTTTCGGTCGCATCCACAATATTCTATCGCCATTAAACCCTGCACACCTGCCGAAACATTCCTTCCTCGAGTCTTGGAACACCCCACTAGTTTTAGTAGCCTCGAATGACTATAACAAAACAGCAATGGATATTTAATTCATAAATTCTTTATATGGTATCGTACCTATTATTTTACTAGTGTACGTAAATGGTACAATAGTTGAATAGTAGGCTTTATTATCTTATATCTATACATATAATAAATTTGTAGGAAAGTCAAAACGGTCCATTAAATTTTGTTTTTTTAAGGATACTTGGTGATATGCAATCGATATTTCAAAAATGTCGTTTTTTGAATGTTTGTCTGTATGTATGTCCGAGCTATACTCAAAAAGTACTGCATGGCTTTACTTAAAATTTTGCATGAATATTACTAAGAGGTTATAAAATTTAACGCGGATAAAAACGCGGGGCACAGCTAGTATAAAATATAAAGTGATCCTGTATGAGAAAGTCAAGTAGTTAATTATAATTCTCATTGCATGTATTTCACTTGGATTGCTTACTATTTTTATGGCTCTAGTCCCCCCCTCTTACCCGCCACTGGAACTCTTGTAAGCCAGGGTTAACAGTGGCACACAATGAAATGGCACTGAGCTGTAAGGCTCAGGCAGGTCCCGGTGAATCGCTTCGGCTGTTTTGGATCACGAAATGAATTTAATCTATACATCTATACAAATAAATAAAATTGGAGTGTCTGTTTGTAATATTGAAATAACCGTTTTTTTCGACATGTATATGAATATATATACGGTACACACACCAAAATAACATTTTTTAAAATTTTCGTCTGTCTGTCTGTCTGTTTGTTCCGGCTAATCTCGGAAATGGCTCGACCGATTTTGACGGGACTTTTATTGACAGGTAGCTGATGTGTTAAGGAGTAACTTAGGCTACGTTTATTTTAGAAAAAGTCTTTTATTTTATTAAATAACAAAAAAAATCAAATAAACTAATTAACACGCAGACGAAGTCGCGGG
This sequence comes from Pseudoips prasinana, assembly GCA_951640165.1. NCBI lineage: Eukaryota > Metazoa > Arthropoda > Insecta > Lepidoptera > Nolidae > Pseudoips > Pseudoips prasinana. The sequence goes on from OX621239.1 coordinate 18,713,023, forward strand.
CACAGCTAGTTATAAATAAACAAGGTGGAGTCGGAAAAAAGCAGTTCATTCCAGGGCAAAGAAGTAAGTACATATAAGTAAAAATTCAATGTCTTGGGGACACCATATCGCGAAAATTCATAAATAAATATCTTCGAAGTAGTTAGAAATATTAGGTACGTATTACGTTTTAGTTTGTAATGACAACTTACTTGTACAATCATTGTGTTATTATCATGGCAGCATTGCCAAGAAATGTGGCCACTTCTTTTCTAATCGGTCTATTCACATCATACGTTTGGACAGGGACAAAACAATTTAACCACTTTTCTCTTGTTTTTTCATAATATCTTTATCATTATCAATATGATAAAGATACTGATATTCAATATTCATTGGGCCTGATATGGTCCAAATTATGTTGTAAGCATTTAACACCAAAATAATTTTTCTTTAAAACCTTCATTCATATTAATGATTTTTTACCTTAAATTGGCCTTAAAATCATTCAAGTCCGAAATTGTGCAGTGTAACTCCAACTGGAAAAGAGTTGTAACCTTTAAATGGTTTAGATAGTTAACACGTTGGTCTATTGATCAGTCACCCTGACTGCTAAGCCGGAGGTCGTGGGTTCGATTCCCACCCGGGACACTTTGTGTGATGAACACAATTACTTGTGTCTGGGTGTACTTGGTCTATAAATTCGTAAGTATGTATTTAGGAATATATAGGTATGTTTATCAGTTGTCTGGTTGCCATATTAGGCTTTGCCTAGTTTGGGATCAGATGGCTGTGTTTTAGTTGTTCCAAGATATTTATTATTTTATAGAATAGAATTATTTATTTGTAAGAATATTGTTGTCACAGGTTGTTACAGTTTAAAATGTCCAAAATATTCTGCCGTTTCCGGCGCACAAATCTTTACAGGTCAAATATATTCTTATAATTAATACAAATTCAATTTACAAAATTATTAATTTTGAAACAATTCCCAAGTACTGAAAAAATTCCCAAGTACAAAATTTTGCACTATCTACCCCTTCAACAGCATCATTAGCGTATTTTATATCTAGCTGCGAACGTTTGCTGTTATAACATTGGAACTGTATCATTTTTGTTTTATTGATGTTGGCGTGCAGATTATTGTCTTGTAACCATTTAATTAGTGCGTTTAATGTATTATTGACTTCGTCTTGGTATTTTTTGATATTATTATCGGTGAGTTTAATACTAAGTGTAGTATCATCTGCGTATAGTATGCAAATATGGTAAAATTGGGCAAATCATTGATGTAGAGCAAGAACAGGAATGGTCCTAATATGCTGCCTTGAGGCACACCACTACAGTTTTGCTGGAATGAGGATATGTGTGTCGTTTTTTCAGTTTCTGTATAACTAGTGATCTCTACGCATTGCAGACGATTAGTTAGGTAACTTTTTATCCAGTTTAATGCATTACCCCTTATACCATAGCGATTTAGTTTGTAAAGAAGCAATTTGTGATTAACAAAGACAATTTTTTATTTATTCATAACAAGCACAGACATGGGCTTCCAACTTATAATACACCTTTTTACAAGTGTATGTTAATACCCAAGTGCTGAATAAATTTCATTATTTCATTTTTATAATCTAACGGTCGGCCTGTTACCCACGGCCTACCACCATTTATTAAAAAAAAAATATTTTTTTGTCTAAATTCATATTACAATTATTTTAGTTCACGGATGTTGGGTTTCATTTATTAAAACCCAAAATAACCCGTAACATGGTGGATGGAGGCGATGCATTGATAAAGAAAAGTAAACGGACTGCGGTGTAAAGAGTGGCCCTAGCCTGCATACAAATCAGCACGCCGCGGCCGCGCCATCTAGCTTGTGTCAAAGCAGTGTTCGAGAACCTTTTACTTTTTAATTGTATGACATTTATAAACAGATTTAAGCTTGTCTATTCCGAAAAATGAGATCGTAATCCGTTCTGAAATGAAAAATGTTCCGTTTAAAATGAAAATCCAGGCGACTTCGTGAGCTTGAAAGTGATTGTGAAGACTTATGGATATCAGTAGACACTATAGATTCAGGTATAATAACGCCTGTGCTGATTTGCTGCGTCTACTTACCGCCACCTATTAAAATGCACATTCTTGACCATTTCATTAATAACAGTAACAAAAATCTGGATATCCCTAAAAAAGCCCTCATTTTGGGAGATTTTAACTTAGGAAGTATTACATGGGCACCTTTTTGCGATAACCTTGCCTCCTCAGAAGGTAATGCTAATGGAAACTCACTCGCTGGTGCACTGATTAACTTCATGGCCCTGAATAATCTAAAGCAATTTAACTTCCATCCTAATAACATGGGAAGAACGCTAGATCTCGTTCTTAGTAATATTTTGGTACAAAAAATGGCAAGCGTTAGTTCACCGCTGTCAAAACCTGACCCCTTACATCCGTCATTGGAATTTTGTTTATCGCGTGATGTGCCTGATTTTGTTAAACCCAATCATACACAAAAACTGAACTACTTTAAGGCTGACTATGACGCAATAACCAAACAATTGGATAGCATTGACTGGAATAAAAAGTTCTCAGGGTGTAAGGATACCGACCAAATGGTTGACATCTTCTATAGCTCACTAATGAACATTATTCGTACCCACGTTCCTAGAAAAACTAAACTAAATGATAAGTTTCCCATATGGTTCACCCCGGAACTCAAAAGAATGTTACGGGAAAAAAATAAATATCGTCTGGCATAATACAAAAACCCTCGCGATATGCTAACATTTGAAATCCTAAGAGAACAATGTATAAGACACACGCGCAACTGTTACAATAACTACATGAGAAAACTAGAATCTTCTATTAAGTCAAATACTAATCTCTTCTGGTCTCATATCAAAAACAAAAAGAAAAATAATGGATCCTATCCAACACCAATGTTTCTTGACAATGAAATTGCTCATATCGGACCAGAAATTTGTAAGCTTTTCGCTCAAAATTTCTCATCAATGCATTCAGGTTCACGGTCACAGCCCAATCCACTACCCCACAGTACACCCTGTAATACCGCTACTTACTTGTGCACACTTTCCTTTGCCAAACAAGATGTACTGACAGCCTTAAAAAGACTTGAAAGATTTAAAGGTGCCGGCTCTGATGGCATTCCATCAGCTTTCGCAAAGAGCTGTGCAATCTCCCTAACGGAACCGTTAACTTTAATTTTCAACAGATCTTTAAGTACCGGGGAATTCCCTTCAAAGTGGAAAACCTCGCTTATTATACCAATTCCCAAATCAGGCGACAAAAATAAAATTAAAAATTATCGTCCGATCTCCATTATACCAATATTTGCCAAGGTATTTGAGTCTCTCCTATGCCCAATCATAACTAGTCACATAAAACATTTAATTATACCGCAGCAGCATGGTTTCGTGAAAGGAAGATCCACAGTCACTAATCTCATGGTTTACCACAACTATCTTGTACAACACTTGGACTCCCGTTCACCCGTCGATGTTGTATACACCGATTTCTCTAAGGCCTTTGACAGGGTTGACCACAGTATTTTACTGGCTAAACTGTCACAGGTAGGATTTGGTAGTAACCTATTAAAATGGTGCTCGTCTTATTTAAGTAACCGATGCTCGAAAGTAGTAATAAACGGTCACTCCTCACACTCTTTTCTGTTGAAATCTGGCGTACCTCAAGGCTCAAACTTAGCCCCTATATTTTTTAACATCTTCATGAATGACATTTTGTACTGCTTCAAACACAATAGGTTCTTCTTCTATGCAGACGACCTTAAAATAGCAAGGGCGATCCGGTCGCCTTTAGACTCAAACCTCTTACAAGAAGATATTGACCGATTTGTGCAGTGGTGCGATGCAAATGCCATGATACTTAATACAGAGAAGTGTTTCTTTATTAAATTTAACAGAAACAAAACTGTACAGCCTAGTGAGTATGTCATAAATAGTACTGTCCTTGCTGAGGTTAACGAAATTAAGGATCTGGGAGTGATCTTCGACAAACAACTCTTATTTAACACACACATTGACAAAATGACAGCTAAAGGCTTTAAATTACTTGGTTTCGTAATTAGAAATTGTAAAGACTTCAAAAATCCATCAACCAAAACTCTCTTATTTAATACACTGGTAAGAAGTTGTACAGAATATTGTAGCAATATATGGAACCCCCACTATGACATATACAAAAAAAATATTGAAAAACTTCAGAAACGCTTTCTTTGGCACTTGTGCTACAGTACAAACACTACAAAACATATTACAAGTTACAATGATCGGCTTAAATATTTTAAAATGACTTCTTTGTTCGACAGAAGAGAAATTCTCGATCAATCATTTCTGTACAAATTAATGAATGGAGATGTGGACTGCTCCGAGCTACTATACGAAATAAAAATAAATGCACCCTTTAAAAATCCTCGCCCAAATTCTTACAACCTTTTCCACATAAAATGCAGTAAAACCAACTTGGCCAAGTTCTCACCTTTAAACAGAATTCAATACCAATACAATAAATTGGCAAAGTCAGGCTCCATTGACATATTTATGGACAAATTTACTAAATACAATCGGTCCATCAGGGCTCACTACTCCCAAAAAGACGAATTTATATAACTTTTTCACTGTTTTAATTGTATTCATTCTATTATTAATTGACCTTATCCAGTTTGATTTAATGAAATGTATTTAATGTAATTTATTTTTTTATTTTTTTGTTCAATGTAATTTATTTTAGTTTAATTTAAGTTAATTTATTTTATATTATAATTTAAAATCAATATTTGTCACTATTGTAACAGCTATGGTATTATCCTGTATTTTTTTTTTACTTAGTTTCTATTATAATACTGATTTTTTAATTCAATTCTATATTTAGCTTTTATCAATGCTCTTATGATAATACTGTTCCTATTTTCCATGTTATGTTTACTAAATTTAATTTAATTTTAACCTAATTTATATTCAATTGTTCATGTCTACTACTTACTTGCTCTGTAACAATATACCTACCCACATTGGAAATGATACTATTGTAACTCTGACTTTACTTTAAACTAAATTTTAAGAAATTATGTGTCCAGTAATGTTTTAAAATTACAGTTAGATTTTTTTTTCTTATTCTACGTATTTATAAACTTGTATGTATAACTTACTATCTAAATGCTGTGGATATCTGTAATTGTTACAACACAAGGAATGTATATTTAAATAACTTACTGTCATAAATATCTCTGTGTATGTAATGTTGATATTCCTTAATAAATAAAATAAAATAAAAATGTGCTTTTTATATTTTTTGTATCATAAAAGTTATTCATTTATTTATCATAACCAAAAGTATGTCAAGAACTAGATATCCTATATAATATAGATATACAATATAATAAATGCTGAGATGATTTGTTTTTTTTTTGGTTATTTTGTATTGTGTCTGTGCAATTTTATTATTAAATCTTTTTTTTCTATTTTTGCTTATAAAAATGTACAATTACCGCCAATATCTTCCTTGTGTCCCTCAGATATTTCATAATTATATTAAAATATAATATGAGGGAACGACGGCCTCGTGTAATTTTGCTATCGACCTGAATTCTTATCCCGGATCGGGACAAAATAATCCGGCAAGATAAACACCCAAAAACATCCTCAAACCTGGAAGATGTCTGTGTTGCACTTGACCTCTGTGGGGGAATAGTGAATGTATAGACGGCAGTACATCCAGCTACCCCAATCTGTCAAATTTCTTTTATAGATTTTTAACTTTATCACTTAAGCCAAATGTCAAATTTCCCATATTGATAGTGAACCTTATCACTTTCAATTTGGGAAATTTGACAGATTGGGGTAGCTCGGCTGTGTGGTGACGGCAACAGATATCAGAATCAGAATATCATCACCCCATCTCATCCCGTGGGGGGCGTAGAAGTCGACCCGAGGGAATATCTACCAGAGGATGGGCAGCAGCTTAATTCTGATTACTATGACCATCTTACTGCGATCGCCAACCCGCCTGCCAAGCGTGGCGATTATGGCATATCCCCCCAAGACGATTCTTGAGGGAGGCTTGTCCAGCAATGGACTTATTTAGTTGTAATGATGATGATGATGATGGGGTAGCTTGATGTGATGGCGTCTGTAATTATATTGGCGCATACGCTTGTGCATTATAATCCCGCGCAGATGGCTAGACTGTATTAAAACTGGCTGCCAATGCCGTAACTCGACCACGAGGACAATACTGTACTAGGGTACAAGAACTAGTTTTCTGTTTCTATATACTTTCGTAACATTAAGCATCTGTTAAAATAAAAACCTGTGAGGGAACAAAGTGTATTTGCTTATTATTTGTTATGGCCGGAGAAGGGAGAAGGGTCCTTTGTTAGAGGGCACGCGCTGCCAACATTACCTACGTGTTGTGTATACGTAGTATGTGTACTCCTTACTCTGCTGCAGTTAGGGTTGCCACCTCTCACACAGTCAATTCCCCGAGTCGACACAAAAATTTAAATCTCCTTTCTATCGGGTGAGTACTTAAGGGAATTGGGTTGGCTGAATGTGCACAAAACATTTTTATATACTTGTACCAAATTTGCCAATATTTATAAAAAAAATAAACAATTGGAAAGTTTAATTTAGTTCTTTTTTAAGTAATGAATTTGCCCACAATTTGCCAACAAGTAGATAGTTTTTTAGATAAATTGAAAAACATTCATAATATTAATAATAATGCTCATAATGCTCATGCTATACTGCAGGAGTTAGTGCGCAAATGTTGTTGAGCACTCTATTTCCTCACATTATAAGACACAAACAATGATTAAATTACTTGTTGAACATCACTATAGGTATCTACGCAAAAATAATGTTGCCTCTTCAAATTTAAAACTGCGGTATCTCATCGACATCGTTGAACATCACTATAGGTATCTACGCAAAAATAATGTTGCCTTTTCAAGTTTAAAACTGCGGTATCTCATCGATATGAGATTATTGGAAAGGCTAGCTACTCTATTTATTATTTATTTATTCAATAATTCATGTACACACTAGAAAGAACAAAAGGCACATCTTATTACTTAAAAATGACCTTACACACACATACACACACGCACGATAAAAACACACAGTTAAATTGAGAAATACTAAAGAGTGGTTTTTTGTAAAGAGTATATTACTAGATTTCTCTGTTGTTTGTAAACCTATTTTGAAGGGTTCCAATTTTATCTAAATTGGTTAATGTAAAAGAAAGGTGTAGTTGGTTATTACTTTTGTAAAACAGTTATAATTTAAATTGAAATTCCTTCCCGTATATCCGTTTATGTTACACGTATTAGAGTTGCCATCTGGAAGGCTGACAAGTGAGCAAAAAGGTACACAATCTTCACAATGCTCGTAGATTTAAAGTAAGCTGCAAGTTTTGGTGAACATTCCTATTAACGCAACTGCTCTGGACGTCCGAACGTTAATTAAAGGTAAACATTGGAAGATTGAGCGTTGGGTTGCCGCATCTTAGTTTCAGCCCCCTATTTTCGGGAAATTAACCTTAGCTATGATGAGTTACAAAAGAAATAAATTTAAAATTATCTAGCCAATGTAACACTATTCATATTTGTTCAGTCCATATTTAACTTACCAGACTCCTCTTATTACTCTTAGGGTAGACTGTTCACCCGCACATAACGAGATAGAGCCGGGTTGGGTGAAAAAACGCCCAGCAGCAGCCTGGAGTCTGATAGTTGGGACTATTACGTATAGCCGCATGTCTCGGAGCAGTCCTGCCTGAGCCTAATTAATATCTCCCCGGTCATGTCGGATGACCATCCCATTAGATTATTAGAATGAGGAACTAGAGAGTGCAATATATAATCCTTTTATCGTAAATTCGACCACTACTATTATTAATATATTTCCTTATACTTTAGCCAATGAATACAACTTAGATATAGTGCTATTATAATATATTTCCTTATACTTTAGTCAATGAATACAACTTAGATATAGTGCTTGTACAAGAACAATATCAATATGCGCGTTTAAAAAATAAATTGGTGCAGCTAGACAACAAATCACGGGCTGCTATTTACGTAACGCGTACTAATTTTACGGTAAGCGCTATGCGAAACCTCATGACGTCACACTGTGCTGTCGCTGAAATATCATCCCCATCCTGGAAAGTTTACGTAGTGAGCTGTTATTTTCAGTATTCAGATCCTGTCGGTCCCCATTTACATCACTTGCGCCATGTTTTGATGTCCCTCAAAGGACACAAAATTATTATTGGCGCAGATGTTAACGCATCCTCTACGTTATGGTATGGCAAATACCGTTCAAGCGATACAGAACGGCGGAACGCCGTCGAAGATTTCGTCGCTGAGATGAATCTATCAATACATAACACTCCTGATGCACCGCCTACTTATTGTAGCCCTACTGGCGAATCTTTTATTGACGTCACTTTTTCAAGCTCAGACGTCCGAATAGATGGATGGCGTGTTTTGCCTGACGCTTCATCCAGTGATCACCGCTTAATCGTGTACGAGTTTGTTCCTCGGTTGGCACAAAGACCTACGGCTATTTACGGTAACTATAGATATCGGCTCAAAGGGGCCGATTGGGATTTTTTCAGAGCTCTTTTTGCCGCGCATGCCAGGGATTTCACCCGGGATGAACTAACAACAGAGGAATGTGCTGTAATGATGTCGGACACTTTTACCTACTGTGCCGATATTGCCATAGGCCGCGTCCCTATCACTAATATTCGAAGATGCGATTGGTGGAATAACTACTTAATTAAAGTTCGATGTGAATTTCGGAGAGCACGTAAAAAATATAATAAACTAAAAAAACGTAAAATTGTAGGCGATGTTTTAAATAATGCATATATAAATCTCAAAATAGCTCGTTCCCGTTACCGCTCGTCAATAGAGAAATCCAAAGGCAATCTTATTAGAAAAATAGTCGATAAATTAGATAAAGAAGGCCCGTGGTCGCCCCTATACCATGAGTTTAAAGCAAATAGGTCTATAGATTTAGCTTATATTCAAAACATAAAAATAAATAATACCTACACCAGTGGCATAGAGGAGACCACGGAATCCTTACTTAATTCGCTCATACCTGATGATAGTTCCTTGAACGATAATGACTACCATAAGCAGATTAGACAGTGGGCAAACAATCCACCCGCTACCTATATGTCTAGTCTTCCTACAATCAATGAGTTTATGAATACTGTGAAATCGCTACCTGTTAACAAAGCTTCAGGTGAAGATAAAATATCCAACAAAATGATAATAGAAGCCACAAAACAATCCGGTGATTCAATACTAAAAGTTTTTAATCGTTGCATATCTGAAGGGACTTTTCCGCGTTCTTGGCGCAGCGGTTTTATTCGTATTATACCAAAAAATGGCGATAAACTGCCTGAAGACCCTAAGTCATACCGACCATTAACGTTACTGCCTTCCTTAGGCAAGCTTCTAGAACGACTTATTGTACCGCGATTGCTGCCGGGAGGACCAAAATTTCACGGAAATCAATTTGGTTTTACTGCGGGTAAATCGACAGTGGATGCAGCTATCTCAGTGAGGAAAGCTGTAAACTCGTCCGAATGTAAATACGTTTTGGCCATATTCCTAGATATTTCAGGGGCGTTTGATAATACTTGGTGGCCAATTTTGTTACAAAAACTTAAGTTACGCGGTTGTTACAGTAATATATATTCGATAATCACATCTTATTTCGTACATGGCTCTGCAACTCTTAAGCTTGGTCACTTCAGAGTCACTAAATCGTTAACCATGGGTTGCCCCCAGGGCTCAGTGCTCGCGCCGTATCTCTGGAACTTGGGTTTTGATGACTTCTTGACATTACCCTTGCCATCACGCTGCTCTCTAACGGCATATGCTGACGATGGCCTCTTACTTATACAGGGTAACTCCAGGAGAGAGTTGGAAAATCTGGCTCAAACTTGCTTAAGTATGATAAGTGAATGGGGTAAAAGAAATCGCCTTACATTTGCTCCTCATAAAACCTACCAACTCCTTCTTAAAGGTGAACTAAAATCCCCCCCGGGCGTAAAACTTAATAATGTTACTGTAAAACGCAAAATATCAACCTGTTATTTGGGTTTAGTTTTAGAAAAGAATTTCTCGTTTATAGAACATATTAAATCAGTTGGGGAAAAAGCTAAGCGAAACTTTTTTGCACTCACAAGGATATCGACGGCAACCTGGGGCCTCTCTTTTAATACTCTTAAAATCATTTACGGGGCAACCTATCTTGGGTGTATATGCTACGGCTCGCCTGTGTGGGCTGATAGGGCTACCATCGGAGCTGCTCGCCGTAAATTACTACAAAGCCAGAGGTTGGCGTTGATATTTCTGTGTAAAGCCTATAGAACAGTGAGCACAGAGGCCCTACCTGTCCTAGCGGGTGTACTACCGGTTGATCTTGAAGTACAAAGACGAGCAGCAATGTATTATTCTACGCGCGATAATTTAGAAAACGATTTCTTATCATTACGCGACCGTGCGAAAATAACCAGGCTATTTATGCAAATAGCTGACTTAAATAACGAACTACTAAATGAATGGCAATGTAGATGGAATACGTCAACCAAGGGTCGCCATCTGCACCAGTTCTTTCCGGACGTACGCGAACGGTTAAATAAAACTTGGCTAATCATAGACCATTGTGTTGCACAATTTCTTACCGGACACGGCAATTTTAAAAGTAAATTGTATAGTTTCAAATTAGTATCTTCACCAATCTGTCTGTGCTCAACATCCAGTAACGAATATGAACAAACTGCCCACCACATCCTGTGGGAGTGTGATCTCTGGCAAAATCAGCGTGATATTATGTTAAACAGCTTGCAACCAATATCTGGAGTAGTTTATTATACGGATCTTGTAGCAACAAGGAACAACTTCCGTGCGTTTAAGCGTTTTTGCCATACCTACTATTGGAATCAAATATAACAGCTCACTTAGGACCCTTAAATTGATCCTCGGTGCTTTTGCAGCTGGCTTCTCTAGTTGCAAATCTCTCATTTTATGAGGCTATAGCCTCTTTACATCATTCTGTCTCCCGCTTTGCTCTGGAGGGAAGTGGAACTATTCATTTTCTAACTCCTCCTTTTTTCTGTTTCTGATTAAATTCGTTGCGGGATCCAAGACAGTTAAAGCGATTCCCCGGGACATGCCTGAGCTTCACCGCTCAGTGTCATTTCATTGTGTGCCACTGTTGATCCTGGCTTACAGGAGTTGCAGTGGTGGGTAAGAGGGAGGGACTAGTCCCGATAAAAAAAAAAAAAAAATACTATTATTAATATATTTCCGGAATAGTAAGTGGTTGCTTAATTTTCTCTATATTATATATGTGGTTTCTTAACTCTTGCGAACAGTTATCTATATTATACATAATAAAATACAGTTATAAATAATAGAATTATATAAAATAATATATATATTTATTTATAAATAATTATAATAGAAGATAGAAACATAGATCTATGGTTTACACAGCCATGTCTACCGTAAACTCTTTGTCCTTTTCAATACAAAACGTTTGATGTTTCACTTTTTTCTACTCGTGAAGTTGTACATATATGCATAAATGTCGTATAACGCATTCAGAAACGCGACAGTTTGCGTTTCGAGTTATATAACGAGTTACAAGGTTCGTCGTCCGCCTCGCAACCTTTAAGGTCGAGCTCCGGCCTCAGGGCGTTTGTGCACCAAACGTCGACACGAGACGACATAATTATTAATTAAAAATCATTAAACCTACTTGCACTCGTCTTTTAGACAACCAATTGGAAAAAAATATCCTATTTATTTCCTGTCCATTATTGATTACCAATATTGAATCAAAAATAAAGGAGTAATCGCGTAAAATAAATGCAAATAAACATAATGATTATCAATATTGAATCAAAATAAAGGAGTAATAGCGTAAAATAAATGCAAATAAACATGCAGTCGACTTAATAGCCTTCTTTTTTGAAAGTGATAAAAAGCGAACAATATGTCAGTAATTACTTCCTTAAGAAACATTGTAAGTTGTGTGCACTGATGAACACATTTTTAGAATACTGTCGTCAGTGTAGCGCCGTTGGTGCACATACGCCCTTAAACCACACTCAAGCTCTTTATTTACCCACAAACTTAAGCAAAAGCAAGGCGTAGGGCAGCTTACATTTCCTAAACATGACTCGCATTGTGTTTAAAATCTAAGTTTTTGCAGCGAGTTTATCAAAATGACCTCACAGTAGTAGAGTACCTACAGACTTTGTCAAGACCTGATAAATAAGGATACAAAATATTCTAACTGAGATTTTCCTATATTTCTGCATTGAAGCAGTGATGCTTCACTGATATAATTATGTGGATCTATGTCTTAAGCAACTAAGTATGGGCCTATGGGCCCTTGGTACTTTTACAATAATTAAATAAATTTATTTTCAGGTAAGTTACGCCCATCAAAACACAATGATAAATTAAAATAAAATATATAAATTAGAAATAAAAATAAAATCATACAATAGAATAAATTAAATTAATATTTTTTCTCCGGCATTGGTAGGTACAGCAATATGCATGCCGCAAAATACAAAATCTATGTTTAATTTTTTTTATTCGTAGTCGTATACAAATAGCCATAAATATCGTGTAACGCTTTCAGAAACGTGTCAGTTTGGGTTTCGAGTTATATAACGAGCTACAAGGCTCGTCCACCTCACAACCTTTAAGGTCGAGTTCCGGCCTGAGGGCGTTTGTGCACCAAACGTCGACAAAAAGGGGACGACATGTCAGTAGTATTATTTTTAAGTCGTGAGTATAGCGTCGTTGGTGAACATACGCCCATAAGCAACACTCAAGCTCTTTATTTACACACAAACTTAAGCAAAAGCGAGGCGTAGGGAAGCTTACGTATTTAAACACAACTCGCATTGTATTTTAAAGCTAAGTTTTTAGAGCCAGCGAGTTTTTATACTGATTTCACAGTAGTCGATTTTTTTTTATTTTGACGTTTGGGGTTAAAACTCCGACTCAGGGTTGTTACTAACTGGTTACGTGCGAACTGATATAGTGAAACGTCTGTGTCATGAAACGAGAGAATTGTAGCGAGAGAGGCCAGCTGCAAAAGCACCAAGGGTATGTCTTATGGATCCTATTTAGTGAGCTGTTTTACTTGATGGAGCACCTCTAAGAGCTGGTTCACATTAGGTCGGACCGACAGATTGCCGTTCACCGACTGCCGGGTGTTGCTGTTCACACTAGACGCCGCCGACCCGACCTAATGTGAATATAACTGTCGGTACGGTCGTTTTACTGCCCGGCCTGGGTCGTCACAAAACTAGTGGTGGGCGATTATGAATGATTTCTATAATCGAATTATTTTGTATTACTAATATTGATAATCGATTATGACATTAGTAAACAACTAATTTTCATAATCGAATGACGTTACTAATTAGTATTACTAATCCTGTTGCAATATACAGAGATCAATAGAGAGAGACTCGAGAATATTTTATACATATAATGTTTAAGAATATGATTACTCCTAAGGGCTGAAACTGTGCGATTGTGTAGGTATATTAATATGTTACTATTAGTTTAATTAAAATAGAATTAAAGTAACCGTTTTTGTTGTATTTTGTTTTGACAAGAAGTTTGTCTTTTTGTTTTATTCTAAACGTTCCTAAAAACAAAAATGACTTTGTTGAATGTTGATTAATTATCCATACTAATATTATAAATGAAAATTCTGTCTATCTGTCTAAGTGGTACTCATTCACGCCTAAACTACTATACCGTTTTGGTACGATTGTAACGTTATTCATTACTTGCGTAAGCGTAGTAGCTACTCTGCTGTGCCAATATTCGAGCGAGTCCAAGCAGCGTTGTGCATAGTGTTATATCCTAGCTACGTTGTTGCTACTGCCTGCCACATCAGTGGACTCGCTCGACCGACGCGGCAACGCCGATGCAACCCGAGTTGACCCGACCAACATCGAGTTTCGCTCGTCTCGACTCTCGACACAAAATCTACTAAATTAGTACTAATTTTTATAATCGAGATATCTCGAGACATTTTAATAATCGAATGATTTCATTAGTATATATCATAATCGCCCACCGCTACACAAAACAGTTGTGAGTTGGCTTTCGTATAGGATGGACGATGACGACATTTTCATTGCAATGTCGTATTTAAATTAAATCAATAAAGTGCATCCAATACTTTCCGAGCGAAATAAAGTTGGAACTTTTCAAACTTTAATAAGCGAATTAAGAAGTGACGAGCTAAAGTATTATAATTACTTAAGAATCGTCGACAAATGTGAACGGCGCCATACTTGCTAGTACGCCAATATTATGTCCGATAATGTGAACGGCGCTATTGACATACACACGCCAATATGGATCCGACACGTTTGTCGGGTCGGTAAAACTGTCGGTCCAACCTAATGTGAACCAGCTCTGATATATGTATGTATTGTTTTTGTAAAATTCGCTTATTTACGTGATCATCATGCCAACCGAAATTGACCTCCCCCAATTAACTCCATCATTGCCAATCTTGTAGTACCCGCACCCAAACGGCTTCCAACGATTCTCACAAGATCATCGGTTCGTCATGTAAGGGGCCAGCCCACGTTGTGTCTTCCGGTTCGTTGTCGCCACTTGAGAACCTTTCTGTCAGTTCTACGAGCTATGTGCTCTGCCCACTGCCACTTCAGGTTGGCAATTCTTAATTATTTACAACATTCTATTAAAATCTCAAGCTCTATCGAATACTATAATCCTTATTCGAATGATAGTAAAAATAAATATGTATATCTAACTATATTACTTTAAAAATTTTTAATTATTATATAATTTAATTACTTTATTATTAAATTCCAAGTGCTTTTTTAAAGTCTATGTATTTAAAAAAAATATTTATTACTTATTTTATGTGAGGGTTCAGTCCTAATTTAATAAAGAATTTTAAGATTTCCTAAATGCTTCCTTTGGTTAAGATAATATGAAGAGTATTATGTATTATAGTACTAATATATACTATTGTAAATATATAATTCACACGTCTTTAGCAACGTAGAATGTAGCAAATTATATAACTGTAACTCATAATTTTCCATTCTTCATGTTCGCATTTTTTTTAATTTTCTCGTATTGACATATAATAGGTATTAATGTCGCAACTACGATATGCGTACTGCTCGGCCATTATTTGTGTAAGTACCAGGTATCCACCATAATTGAATGCAAACTCATCATCACAATACTTAACTGGCAGTATCGACCTTGGATTCGTTTCCACCCATTGTTGGTCCAACCAAAGAATATAATGGTATACAGGCTGCATACATAATTGCGGAAGTTTACATCAATCTAATTGAAATTTTCCAGTCCACGGTCTTTATAACCCTTAAATTGAAAACTTATCGTTAAAATATGCCCAACCCTCGGATAAGCTAATTCTTCACGTTTTAAAGTAGAGCTGCAGTTGCACAAAACGACCTTAAAATCCAACCCTCTCAAGTAAATAGTAGTGACCATTACTTCATACAAAATTGAAGAGACACAATATAATTTGGAATTTTTATGGTAAAATGTAAATTAAAAGTTTAGAATAAATATAGTTAGATTATAACAATTTAGTACTATCCAATTATCTTCTTTTCTTATTTGCAGTGGTTACTCTGATGTCAAAGTAGTTCAGGCCACCCAGTAGACCTCTGCTATGCTTGAACTCGCCGATCACTAAAATTTAAGAAACACGTTGTTTTTTTATACATCTGAGAAACCTTATAACTCATTTTTTTGCATGGCCCCATGCTTAGACTGCACGTGTGGCGCAGCGGCTAAGACAGTTGCCTCGCCGCTTCGTGTCGCGGGTTCGAGTCCCGCGCCGGGCAACTATTTGTGTAACCCATAAATAGTTGTTCTGAGTCTGGATTTAATTTGTGTCCGTCTACTATATGTTTGTAAAGGGATTAAATTCCCTAGTGCGGGGGTTGTATTAAAAAAAAATGATTAATGTAGTCTCTTGGGAAAATTGGAACAGGGCGTTCATTCCACAGCCTCAACATACGTGGGAGGAAGTCGATACTTCAGTCAGAGATCTGGAAGCGAACCGTACGTGATCTAAAAGGTTCGAGGATGTGAGGATGAATGATGTCTCCGGTGACAGGTGCGATGGTTTTATTATTATTTTCTTCTTCTTCTGTTCTGTTGTAAGGGTCGTTAAAGAGGCTCAGTACGCCTCTGAGTTATGGACTGTTGCGTAATGATAGCAACCGGAACGTGTCCTCCAAAGTACGGAGACGCTCAGAAATTAAACCAGTCACTCATCTATTGACTGATTGTGTACCTTATGTGCTTTACATTCGCCCATCAATATGGAACGGTGACTGCACTTGGCTATGAGCTTAAACCAATTATGACTTGCCAGTTGCCATCGATACTACGTAACCAATGAGTTTTGAGAAACATCATCATTCGAGGTAACTAGGAAAGAACAGATGACGTCATTCTATGAATGACAAGGAAAAGTCATGTATTCCTAGAATTTTGAAGCTTTTCATTGAATATATATATATAGCCAAGGAAGAAAACCTATTAGTTAACTCTTCTGCTGCAATAATTCCCAAATAAGGCAAACGCCATTGTTCAACTATTGTGTCTGGAATATTTTGCTAAAGAATATTCGACATTAAGGATGCGACTAGATAGATTAGACACTAAACAGAAAACAATTACCTGCTTTTTTTGAAGCGACGGCATTTGCATCCTGTATTAAATTACCCGGTACCTACTACCCAACTCAATGCAGTTTACCGTTCCGAATATGATCGCCATTGTATTCACGCCGAGTAACCATATAACACTAAAATAAGATACAAAGAAACAGCGGAAGTAGTTCCGCAGACAAGGGCGATATATACAAGCTACACTAATAACTTTCGAATAAACATTACTTCCTTCCGGACCTTAGCGGGACACTCATTGTGTCGCAAAAAGCTCTGTTCGTCTATTCATTTCAAACAAAACAAGTCCGCTTAAATAGTCACCATGTGCGCATACGCACTTTACGATGGATGATTTTCCGCCAAAATTGTGTACACAACTATAATCTATGTTACTCAACCGTAAATGCGATAATGGCTTGCCAGATTTCATACTTGCCATTACTAAACACAATACAAAACGGAAGGAAGCGCAATAGGTAAAAGGGATCGCCGACAGTCGCCCGCACTATGAATAGACAGTTCGCTATCCGTGCCTTCGGCATGGTTTCGCAGCTGAATGAGTGAATCAGGCGGTTTTTAGTTTTGATGGGAAGCGAGTGCGTGAGCGATGGATCGATTCGGGGCTTAGCAGCGGAGCGCGGGCGTGATGGAGGGGCGCGGGAAGGGGGGACGGTTTCCGGCGACGCGGGCGCACCGTGGGAACGCGCGCACCCACCTACGAGCTGCTCCTCGGATTAAATGACGGGCACTAATTAATTTAAGTTTGCGGCATGTAAAAACAGAGATCCGTGCTAGATACAGCAGGGAGAGTTAACTGCGGCCCGTTGTTACTTATTGACTTGTTCCAACCACATTACACGCACAAAGTTGCTCTATTCTCTATGCATGAACTTGACTTCAGTCTTGTTTATTTCAAGTTTATTCAACATGGTTCACACGGGATCAAGAATCAACATTTTACTCACTTAGTTTCCTTTCTATTTTTGCAGAAATAGATTTCAGAGGAGCACTTAGTCGCACTAGTTTAGTCACTATGATAGCGTACGTAGTTGTAACACTTTGACTTTGATATCGTCTTTATTTCGTCGGTTATGCAGTTTTTATAGTAGGTAGTAGTTAATCGTACTTAAAATGCCTGTAGGTCACCATCAAAACGCCCAATCAATCTCTGCGTAAAGATAAGAAAACCTGCCCGCTTCCTTGAAGTCGCATCACTGTAACATATACTATAATATAAAATATTAAGTTAAATTACTGATAGAAACTTCGCATGAACGTTGGATATTGATAATAGTATGTTGTTTTAAAGATATCACTCGCAATAGGGACATACATTCCTGTAGGTATCACTTAGACTTTATAAACATTCAATTCACGGATGCAGGAACATTGCTTACATCCATCTAACACCATTTCACTTTTTCAGTCAGGAATACTACAATCCATACTAATATTATACATGCGAAAGTAACTCTGTCTGTCGCTCTATCACACCAAACCTACTGAACCGATTTAAATGAAATTTGGTACACAGATAATCTAGAGCCGGAGAAAGGACATAGGCTACTTTTCAATGCGAAAAAAGGGTTCTAAGAGGTTGAAAGGGGGAATGTAAAGTTGTATGGAAGTATCGTCATTTTTAGAGCTGAAGCTTGAAGCCTGAAGCTTATTTATAAGGCTGTTGGTTCGATATAAATAAATATATCATTCAAAGTTTGTAAAAGTTTAACCATCAAGGGTGTATAATAACAATAGGGAATAGGGGATGAAAGTTTGTATGGAAATATATAAGGTTTATTTAAATGTTTTATAAGTTTGCGACAAGAGACAAACTATTAGAGATATTTTGAGTCATTACAAAATGTGTGGAAGAAGTGGCGGGCACATCTAGTAAATTATAATACTACAATATAATACATAATATATTACTTTAAAAAATATTCCTTAAGTACCTTTAACCATTTCGAAGCAATTAACATTCGTAGTAACTTCATTGATTTGGAGATGTCATATATCAATGTTTTAGTACCTTCTGAATGACACATAAAGTTTGTTGAAATTTTCAGTATTTTTCTAAAAGTGCCTTCAACTGGCGAATTGCCAATTCCATCGCCCGCACTACGGAAATTACTCCCTGTAAAATTATGTCTTAATTTACGGACACAAAGCACACCTAGACGCAGAACAATTATGAATGAATCACAAAAATAGTTGTTCTGTGGATCGAACCCGAAACACGACCTCAAGATGAAGGCGAGATGACTGTTACTGTAGTCATCTCGCCTTCATCTTGACGTCGTGTCACTACGTCACAATCCCGTGTAACATATTTCAGGATGCATTGAAATTTAGAAGGTGACAATAAATACACAAACAGTTGTAGTGGCCATGTGACTTTAACCACTACGCCATATGTGCAGTCAATATACAATATCAACTCGAGTGTCGATATTATCCGCATATACGAAGTGGTCCTCTCTTTGTTCGCCAAGAGGCTAGCTGCCGCGCACGGTACACCTGGCGCGACAGATGCTCTCATTCAGACCCAACTGAATTTTATGAATCGGGGATCCAATCGCCCCATTCACTACTATATATTTTTTATACCACGACATGTGCAGGCTAGGTAGACAGGGAACTTGTAGCAGTTGTAGCACGCTTCATGGAATAAATTTATCATTTAATTTAAAGTTGACTACTTTCATGTAGCCGCTGGCATTTTAAACTTGAAAGGCTTTTGAAGAAAATCATAGTAGTTTAATAATAATAAATATCCTGGGACATTATTCACACACGACCATCTGATCCCAAACTAAGCCAGACAACTGATATATACATATACTACCTTTTTTTGTAAATACATATTAATATAGATAATAACACCTAGAATCAGGACAAACAGAAATGTTCATACACACAAATATCTGTCCTGTCTGGGTGGAAATCGAACCCACGACCTGCGCCGTGAAAGGCTATCATTTAACAACCATGCCAACCTGTCTATGCTCTTCATATGAGGAAGAAGACGTCATGTTGTCGTGATAAAATGATCAGTATAATATGGTTCCTATAGTACAAGAGCTGCTTAGTTTGGGATCAGATGACTGAGTGTGTATTACTGTATTAACTATATGTAATTTAAATTATTCTTTATTTTTTTTGCGATTGTTTTATGCAATTTTATGAGCAGATGCGCTCTTTACGTTTCCTCAATAATATATGTTACATAACTATATACAATTTGACCTTCTAAAGGACTATCATCATTATAATCTTAATGAAACATTCACACCGGAACAAACTACCATTAACATACATTTTAGAATATTATTTACATATCACAAGTATCTATTCTAAACAAACACGGTCCCAATCATAACATATTAAAGACAATTATAAATAGGTACCATGTGACGTTATCTGACCAGTTCATTCATAACTTGTTAGATAAGTTGGCAAATAAATCCATTAAGTTATCTGTGGTCCGATCGGGGAGAAAGAATATACATAGGTATATGTACGTTGTATACTGAGCTGACTTGTGGAAGTGTCAACTGTCCATTGTGTATATTACATGGAATGATGGAAGGTAGGTAGATGTTCAGTGCAAGAAAAATATGATTAAGACTGCCGAGATTTATTTACAACTAGCTGTGCCCCGCGGTTTACCCGCGTTAAATTTTATTAATCATCATAGCCCCCCCCCCCCCCTCCTCCCGTAGGTGATAGCGTGATAATATTTGCCTATATATTGACCCGACCTCTTAGTAATATTCATGCAAAATTTGAAGAAAATCCATGCAGTACTTCTTGAGTTTAGCCCGGACATACATACAGACAAACAGACACACAGACCAAAATTCTAAAAACTATATTTTTGGCTTCGATATCGATTGTAGATCACGCCCCAAGTATCCTTTTTAAAAGATATTCCATGTACAGTTTTGACTTTCCTACGATTTTATTATATGTAAATAGATATAGATGCTAATAAGTTACATGAATATAACGTAAAAGCTCCTATTAACGACCCCCTAAAAAGTGTACTCTATTAACGATCTAATTTTTAAATCACTCATATTAGACATAATATAGGGTTCCAGAATGTCATACCTTAAAAATTAGTTATTTATTTTAGTTGGGCAGCAAAAAGAGTAAAGTTTATGTGTGTAAATAGCCAGTGAAAGAAATAATTTGACAATGAGTGGGACGCACCCGAAATTGACGCACGTTTCATAGTGTCGCGTCTCCGGCCACGTAAGTACACCTAAATATTACTTAAGGAAAATAACACACTAAGAATGGATTGGTCTTCTTGCTATCACATTACAACTGTAACGTATATATTTGTTTTCTAAATTAACTCTTGATATAATACTTCTTATTGGTTTTTGTGTTATAAAATTATGTTTTAATTTAAGGCGGTAATAGAACCCGAATTTCAAAACTTGATTCTAATAACGACCCATGGCATTGTTAAATTTTAGTGAACATTTTGTATTTTTAAATAATATCTATTATAAACTACCTCATTCGATTTTACTTTTTTCTTGTTCCATTCTTAAAATTATTTTACTTCGTTAGCTCTATTAACGACACAGCTATTTCTTAAAGTTTTTGTGTAAAACTCGATTCAACGTTAGACAATATCCCTATTATTATAACGATATTATACTGTAAATAACCATTATTATCTGAATTAAAGACTAACTGAGACTAAAAATATAATATAGTAATGAGATCGAATTTAACAGTATTCTTTAAAACGGATATTTTATCTGATTATTATTAATTTTATTGGTCGCTAATAGAATATTGATTCCTTCATACGTGATTCTTTTACCGACTCACAGCTATGACGATATTTTTGGTAGTATTACAGTACACAAAAACAAAATGTATATTTTTTAACAAATTGGCATATTTCTTGCGAACGTGACGTTTTGAGAGATTTTGTCAAAGGCCATATTATTAATGTAAAATAATATTTGGTATCCAGTTTCATTCATGGCTTCATGGCATTGGCTATATTTCATATGTTTTCAAATCAAATAAAATGGCGGGACGGAATGAGGGCCATGTAACTTTTAAATCTTCTTTCGAAGAACTAAATTCTATATCGTTGATTAATGTCTCTCTCTCTCTTCTCCTAGCCTTATTAATCCCAAGCATCTTGGGGTCGGCTTCTGTATTGAGCGAATTATAAATGTGTTATTATAAAATTAACCTATTATAAAGGTATTTTGTGATTGTATTACAGATAAAAATATTTTTGTTATTGATTTATAATATATAATTAGTATGTAGGTAATGAAAAAGTAAGCTTTTAATTATTTGAAGACTGTTTTCTGAGATTGGTTACATTTATAATTAATTAAAATAACAAAAAGTAAGTTTTCTAAGCTTTGCAATAAATAAATATGTTCATATTATAATAATGGTGATCTCATAACTAATGTCATTATATAATATATACCTTAAAAAACATTTTTTATTTTATTTAATAGTAGAGAAGAAGTGACATCTTCGTGGCGGTCGGTAAAAGAAGCAGAAAAATCGGTAATAGAATCTTGCCGCATATTATGGGTCGGTAATAGAATCAACTACTCTTTTGGATTAAATAATTATTTAGTAATTATTGCGTTATTGAATATTGAATTTAAGTACTGAATTGCAAAGAATACTTTGTTGAGATTAAATAAAAATTATAACATCTTTTCTAACATAACAGCTTATATCTATTTTTTTAAAGTAAATCCTAAGACAGCTAAAACTGGCGGTAATAGGAGCTTTTACGTTATAAGGTAGTTGTGCCCCGTGGTTTAATACTTGTTAAACTTTATAAATTATAGCCTATGTGTTAATCCAGGGTGTCAGCTAACTCCATACCAAATTTTATTATAATCGCTCCAGCCGTTTAGCCGTGAAGAAGTAACAAACGTACACACACACAAACTTTAGCCTTTATAATTAGCGTGATAACATAAATAGCGAATGAAAATTAAGGAACTTTATTTGTCTATGAATCAGACGAACGTGTTGAACATCAAAAGCTGCAAAATGACAAAAAAATTGTCAATCATACAGTTCCACAAACTTATCTGGCCCGGTGGCAGCGTCGCTGTTATCGCATTTAGTGTTGCTAGTAACTATTTTTTGCAATAAAGTGGGTAAAAATAATATGAACATTGTAACGTTAATGTTACTTCACTAAAAAGCAAACAAATACTGTCATTACAAATCTTTATATTTTTATACAATAATTATTTACATATATTTATGATCATTTACATAAAATGTATGCTGAGTGTTGTCTAATGCAGATACTCCAGGTATTATTATGTCACCGGAATGGTTTAATTCAGAAGTCATTTCATTATCATCATTATCGGAAACACTGCTTTCGCTTTCACTATCACTACCTAAATGAATGATGAAAAGCTCAACTAAGTATCCATCCCGTTTTCAATACACATTTTCAATATTTTTTCACATGATTGCAATGCTTTTGCCATTCATTGACTGTTATTTTATCAAAAGCTTCTGCAGTCAATGATAGGATTTCAGAATTCGATCTACCAATCTTCTGATCTGCTTGCTCTTTTTCTTTCACAAGTTTTCTTACAAATCGCTCCCGGACACCTACAAAGGAAATAGCAAAAATTTAATAAATAATGAGTATTTTAAAATATGTATTTTAATTTTAAATGCGAGGGGGAGTTTCGTATTTTTTCAGAAGCTGACAACACTAACCTGTAGCAGCAGCTACGCGTTCATACAACTTATTGAATGGTATAATTGGTGCCTGATGGCGTTTTTCTTCCTTCATATAATTCAATACTTGTAATATAACATTCCTCGCATCACTTTTTAAAGCTTTCGGCATTTTTCACGATTAAAAAACACATAAAGGAAAATAAATACGCGCAACAAACAATCAATGGCAGGAATGTCATGGAATAACAGGCCGATTGACATTTCAAACTGGCGTCGTTAGTTCTACTTTTGGCCACCGGGCCAGATAAGTTTGTAGCACTATACGCATTACGTAAAGGGAATTTATTTTTTACTTCTATGGTCAATTAAATGGGTTTCTTTAATCTGTGGTTTATGAGCGCCTTTAATTTCACCGAATTTATGTTAAAAAGGTTTACATACAGTCCACTAGCGCCGCCAATCGAAGAAATGTCATAACTTGTAAATAGAATCAAAAATACAAAATGTGGTCTATTATTACTGTAGAAAAGGCAATAACTTAATTTTATAACATATTGTCAACACTTGAAATATAGCTGTTTAGCTAAATCGTGCATTTGTAACAAAAACGGCCGTTTATGTTTTGAATGGACGATTTAGCTAAACAGCTATATTTCAAGTGTTGATAAGGTGTTATACAATTACGTTATTGCCTTTTCCACAGTAATAATAGAACATATTTTGTATTTTGGATTCTATTTACGAGTTATGACTTATGACATTTTTTCGATTGGCGGCGCTAGTGGACTGTAATAGGCCTCTTAACATAAATAGTGGGGAAATTAATATACTTACACTTAAACCTCGAATTTGACTGCGTTGATTTCTTTATTATGTTATACTACAATTAGTCGACTTATGAAGGTACACGCATTTAACTTCATCTTAACTATAACCAATCATGTAAGAATATTATTATACGTAGTAAATATATATTTAATTTAGCGTTACCATCTATTAGCAACATGATTTACTATAAGAGTGCTTAGGTACATTATAGCAATACGTGTGTATAATCATCTACCACTTGAAATTAAACAACTTGATTGAACTTGAAAATGTTTAAATCGTTGTTAAACGATGATGGCTCTTGGACAACGTATTTTATGACCTCAAAGAGATTTTTGCTAATGACAAAAGTACCGAAGCAACTGATTTATTGAATTTACCATGAAATGTTATTCATCTGTTGTCAATTTATTTAATACTAGCTGTGCCCCGCGGTTTTACCCCCGTTAAACTTTATAAATTATAGCCTATGTGTTATTCGGATATATAAGCTATATTACTACAAAGTTTCATCAAAATCCGTTCAGTAGTTTTTGCGTGAATAAGTAACAAACATACACACTCACACAATCACAATCTTTCCCCTTTATAATGTTAGTGTGATTAAGATATATAGAAAAATAAACATATAAACAAGATATATACAAAAAAAATTAATGCCCGATATGGGTAACTGTTGATCAATTAAATTGTTATAACATCTTCATTCTGTACACAGATTCTGGTAATAAAATGATCTATGTCTGTACTCTTTATGCGCCGGGGGATTAAAAATATCGGCATGAGATCAAGAAACCAACGGTAAACTCAACAATGGAACATTAAATGTCGCGTCGACTCTTGCAGTGTAAAATATTAGATTTGATTCCGGGAAAGCAGTAAGTATTGGGAAAAAACATCAATGGAAACTGTAACGATAACCTGTACCGAGAGGTATGGCCTAGCGTTTTTAGGGTTCCGTAGCCAAATGGCAAAAAACTTAATCCTTATAGATTCGTCATGTCTGCCTATCTGTCTCTCTGTCTGTCCGTCCGTATGTCACAGCCACTTTTTTCCGAAACTATAAGAGCTGTACTGTTGAAACTTGGTAAGTAGTATTCTGTAAACAGCATTAAGATTTTCACACAAAAATAGAACAATAACAATAATTTTCGCTCCCCATGCATAGAACTGAAACTCAAAAAATGTTTTTTCATCGTACCTATACATGTGGGGTATCTATGGATAGGTCTTCAAAAATGATATTGAGGTTTCTAATATCATTTTTTTCTAATCTGAATAGTTTGCACGAGAGACACTTCCAAAGTGGTAAAATGAGTGTCCCCCCCCCCTGTAACTTCTAAAATAAGAGAATGATAAAACTAAAAAAAATATATGATGTACATTACCATGCAAACTAACAACGAAAATTGGTTTGAACGAGATCTAGTAAGTAGTTTTTTTAATACGTCATAAATCGTTAACCGCAATTTACCTTTCATTTAATGAACTGAAATACTTGCTGCTACGGAACCCTTCTTGGGCGAGTCCGACTCGCAGTTGGCCGGTTTTTTTCCTGTACTGCCGCCACGAGCAAGCAGAGCAGAAGACAGCGATCTGTTTATGGTACAGGCGCTCTGCTGGACTAGCAAGAGTCGGCAATAGGGGAGGCCATCCCCATATCAGGCGCCAGAAGAAGTCCAAGGCAGGTTAGGTGTAGTCGGTGCGTGTCCGACCTCCGACCCGCAAATATTTTCTACAGGTGGCATGAGTAGGCGTTCCTCATCAGAAAGAAGTACAGTCAACCTCAGTGTGGGTACACTTACAGAACAAAATCGATCATTACTGCCTTAGTAAATAACTACTATTTAAAAATCTTAAAACCCACTTCAACTACTTTTTAACCCAGGACGTAAATACAGGGGTTTTATAATTTTGACGTCGATCGATGTCTGTCTGTGTGTATGCCTGTGTGTGTGTGTGTGTGTGTGTGTGTGTGTGCGTGTGTGCGTGTGCGTGCGTGTGTGTTTGTGTGTGTGTGTGTGTGTGTGTGTGTGTGTGTGTGTCTGTTTGTGGCATCGTAGCTCTCTAACGGATGGATCGACTACGATGCGGCTTTTTTTAATTTGTTAGCCAGTTTCCTTGCGGTAGTTCTTAGATCTGTATGGTGAATGTCGGTCCAGCAATGTAATAGCATCAGCTCTTTTCCAAAATGATGTTGTTAAAGTGGGAATCGGGGGTTTTCTAACAATAAGGATATTTTGACAAGCGATTGGAACAAAAATTTATTTGGTACCATTCCAAAAGAAGTTCTTAGCGATTACAAAAAGAAATCATAAAAGACGGGAAATATAAAAACACGCTGTTAAAGTCTATCCACCACGTGGCATCGACTGTATTGCCACCTACTGCAGATAGGTACTAGCTTTATGGTCTATCGAGTAAGGCCGCTAGAGCTTCTTGGGTAGTAACTACCATGTGGACCGTTTATTTATTCGCTGACTTGGTAGTAGAAGAAACGGATTTGCGAAAATTATCCCCTTTACGATATGCGTTTGGTATAGGGTACGGAAAAAAAATTAAAATTATAATGTCAGCCAAATCACGTCAGCTACTGGACAACAACCTCCCCAATTGGCGATCCCAGTTTGACGGTCATAGTTCACAGAAAAACGCTGCAGCCCGTTCCTTGATAGGCATCATCATCATCATCATCATTTGTCCCCACTAATATGCTAGTGGGTGTGGTTTCCGCACTTAGTCCTGTTGTGGACCATTGTACGTGCCTTGATAGGCATTCCCTCGGTACGATTTCTACGCTCCCAACGGGATGAAATGGGGTACCCCATTTCATCCCGTTAGGAGCGTAGAAATCCATCCAATCATTTTTTCCGTACCATCTACCGCACGGGGATAATTTTTGCAAATCCGTTTCTTCTACCAAGTCAGCGAATAAATAAACGGTCCACTTGGTAGTTACTACCCAAGAAGCTCCAGTGGCCTTACTCGATAGACCATAAAGCTGGTATCTTCAGTAGGTGGCAGTACAGTCGAAGCCACGTGGTGGATACACTGTAACAGCGTGTTTTTATATTTCTCGACTTTTATGATTACTTTTTGCAATCGCTAAGATATTCTTCAGCATCAAGGTAATTTAAATAAAATAGCTTATTCTGGTCTGCCATCAATTTCGTCAAATACATCACGTCTTGAAAATAGGAAAACGATGACCTAAGTGTAGAGTAGCTTGAGATGACGAATACTTCGGAGGGTTGTGCACATCACACACACTATTTTGAACGATGACCATTCTTAGTATGATCCCGGAAGTATGTATATTTGCTTGGTACGTTTTTAATACCAAAGTACGGAACCGCCATGACGGAAAGTGAAAAAAAAAATTAACAGTAGAAAGTTCCTCGCAGGTAACCTACGGGCATGAGTTGCTTTTATAATAATGAATCCGTATTTTAATTACTACCAAGATAAAATTCAGAGTATCAATTATGGCACCGCGAGGAGAGCACATTGGACTATTTTACGAGGTGGTAAAGCGAGCTAAAATTAACTTTATTGATTGCGTAATAAAGTCTAGTTTGCCTCAACTGGTGGCATGATGTTTTGTTTCGTTTGAGGAATACGAAACATGAATGAGTGATGCGAAATCTAGAGATTTTAATATGTCAATGAAAATATATAGTATTAGCTTAGAGCTGCGTGCCCATCCAACCTTTGCGTGCTGCCATCATTTTCTTTATGGCTCCACGAAACAAATTCACTTGGACACACTAGTTGGTTTATTAATGAAAGCGGAGGTGGGGCATTCACTGTCTGTAACGGAACTTACATAATTATTGGTAAACCTTGTCTTCTGAGGCACTCAACGAGACTTAATAAATACAACCTATGCGCAATTTAGAACTCTACATATTTACATAGAAAAGCGATTTTCTTGTGACAAGTATAGGTAGTTGTGACGTTTTCTACTTGATAGTGTTTCAACTGAATGGAGTAGCAGCTGGTTGGAAGTTAATACTATACATATAAGGGTATTGTATTTCGCAAATATCGCTCGATTATATCAATGAAATTAGTATTCTAATATTCATAGTTGTCGCCCTGTTGGTCGGTAAGACCTTCATTGCGTTTTATTACGTAGGTAGTAAGGACGGTTATTATGGTGAAGGTGTAACTATTAACTACTAACTCAGACTGTATTTTTCTTACTTACAGGTTATATTCAATTTAATCCAAGTAGGAAATGCGTTGGCAGAAATTTAATTTGTTAAAATTTATGCTTAAGAATTTAAATTACTATTTTAATTGTATATAATGTTTAATTTATGGAGATTTATGGATTATTGTTGTGGAGGCCTTTGTCCAGCTGTGGACGTCTTTCGGCTGATATGATGATGATGATGATGAATGTTTAATTTGTAATTCGCATATCGTTAGGTAAATTACGAGATACGATTTAACACAAATTGTACGTTCACGGATACTTTTTATTAAATACTATTAATTGTTTTCTCGTTATATTTTGGTAGTGAAAGAAGTATATTGGTAGAATGAGGGATTAAATATTTAAATGACAAAACGTCCCTAAAAACCTACCGTCTCCTGTATTTTCACGTCAGTTACTGTACTGTACCAGAGATCGAACCATGAAGTGAATATTATCTAGCATGGATTACTAAGTATAAAATAATAAAACTTTCTATTTGGAAGATGGCTTGAGCCTTATCATCATCATCATCATCGTATCAGCTGAAAGGCGCCCACTGCTGGACAAATGCTTCCCTAAAAGATCTCCATAATTGCCGGTCTTGCGCTATATCCAGTGCCTTCCGGGTACCCTTGAGCCTCACCTAACTACAAACTATAAAGTCAAGAAAAGAACTATAAAAAAGAACTATAAATACTCTACAAATCATCTGATGATGATAAAATTTATGGCAAATAGAATCTTTTAAAAAGGGCTATATAGTATTATGTGCCAAACATCAACTCGGACTCGACAAAATTTGAGTCGGAAATGCGTGGCTCGATGTGGGGGCAGATTCCCCGTTGTTCGTGACTTCGGAATTTACCCGCACTTATATATATAGAGAGAGAGCATTTTAAAAACAATTGAAACTTTAGTTTAGCTAGAGAAACAAAAACACTTAAATCTTTTCATTACATATTTAACATTATTTTCCAATCCAGCGTGGCTAAAAACACCCTTGGGCCATATTTTTGGTGGCATGGCAATCCTTCCAAAAACGATCATAAGCCTCCAGTTAGGTGTAAAGATCAAGAAAAATGCATTCAACCTAAAAATCATATGAGCGTATAAAAATGCGATGTGATCTCGTATTTACTATTAAGGTATGTTTCCAGAAATATTAAAAAATCTTCATCAGTTTCTAGAACGTGCCTAAAAATACATTCCATGAAAGCAATTAAATTCTATTGGTATTTTTTATGGAAGGATAAATCATCACACCAATGCAATGGACTAATCATCCAAATTTCCTTAAAGAAAAGAGATTTTGCTAGCGATGGATAGATATATAGGTATCTACACGTCTTAATCCACAACATAAAATAAAAAAAATATACATGTACAGATGTAGTTTTTAAATGTACAATTGCCGGTTTTATCGCCTAACAGCGATTTCCTATATAGATAACTACATATGAGAATAATTTTGTCCATGATCTTGAACTTATATTATAAAAAAGATGGATTCACGTCACAAGTTGTAACATCTTAATTAAGATTAATATTTATTGAAGGGGCAGAGGCGAAGTGTGATCCTTATAACAAGACAACTTTTTTGTATGAATTATTTGTAATGTATTTATACAGGGTTATTTAATTAATTATTTAATTACTCAACCTTTTTTTAGGTGCCACAAACACGTTTTAGTCACGTTGTTGAGGGCCGCAAGCAAAAAATATTTAGGACTTAATTAAAACGTAATTCCAGGTTAACGATGCAGTTACTTTATAAATATATATTAAAAAAATAACTACAGATTAATCAGGGCCAATAAAAAGGCCCGACAGGCTGCACGTATAGATGTATAGTGTAGATGGGTGGCCGCGCGCTTAAGTGGTTTAATTTCTAAGCGTTTCCGTACTTTTATAGTTGGCTTGAACAACTCTGACACTATGGTAACTATGTCCATATGATAAAGTAAGTACTAGTCTATTCGTCATAATAATAATACCTTAATATAGACAGAACCATTGACAATATGTAGTAAAAATATTAGATTTAAACTAGATCATTAAACATAATCTCTTGACAATAACTTGATACGAGCTAGCTAAATATCATTGCTATAATAAAATAAATTTTATAAATGTTTTCATACAATGTGTACCTAAATATCTATGTTACTATAAATAATAATGTATACAACTATATTACTACAAACATGTTCTGACTATTTACAAGCGCTTTTTTAAAGTCTACGTGAATAAAAACCTTTTTTATTTTATTTTTTATTTGATTTTATTCAGACCAACCCAGAACGTATCTCTCTAATATATGTATACCTATAGTTATGTAGTTAAAACACATTAGAAGTCAACGGTCGTGCATCGCGGGTCCCACATCTTAACGTTATGTTATAATTATGTATATTATGTACTTACACGTATGTATATTACAAAACTAGATTGTCCAGACCAGTCACAATGTTAGTGCTACGAATACCAAATAGGTCTCACGGACCCATTCATTATGGAAACTCGCGGTTTTAAAACATAAATCAGTCAGTCTCAATTCAAGGCTATTTATTAACTTTGATTACTATATTTATATCAAGATAAATAGGTTTTTTAAGACAACTTCCGCATTAGGGAATCTAGTCCCTGTGTCGCGGGGTACTCCAGACTCAGAACAACTATACTTATGGGTCACACAAATAGTTGTCCGGCGCGGGAATCGAACCCGGGACACGAAGTGGCGAGGCGACTGTCTAATTTGCTACGCCACACGTGTGTAGTCGAAAAACAATACGTGTAAATAAATTTAGGCTATCTCTGGGCTCTTTTAATCGTATGGGCAGTGGTTACGCTGGTATCAGAGTTGTTCAAGCCGCCCAGTAGGCCTCTGACATGGCTTAATGACTGTTGTCTAATAACAACAACCGGGACCGACAGCTTATCTTGCCCTCCGAAGTACGGAGACGCTCAGAAATTTAACCACTTTGATGGTCATCCATCTATGGATGACCAAGAGCCTAGTTGCTTAACCTCGCCGATCACTTACTGAACGGTGACAGCATCTAGCTATGAACAGTAAAATCCGGTCAGTTGTTTTCGGCTCGTACTCAAATAGAGACCACAACAGTATACCCAGCTACATCTATGTTTTTTTAGTCTCTATATGAGTACGATCTCGAAACAAATGAACGGATTTTACTGCATTATAGTAAGATTTTTCATATAAAAGTTGGTAAATGCTTGCCTTTCACGCCGCAGTCGTGGGTTT
Source organism: Pseudoips prasinana (assembly GCA_951640165.1). Taxonomy (NCBI): domain Eukaryota; kingdom Metazoa; phylum Arthropoda; class Insecta; order Lepidoptera; family Nolidae; genus Pseudoips; species Pseudoips prasinana. The sequence continues at coordinate 18,744,816 of OX621239.1, forward strand.
GATTTCCACCCAAGTCAGATATTTGTGTGCATGAACATGTCTGTTTGTCCTGAGTCTGGGTGTGATTATCTGTATAAGTATGCATTTAAAAAAAGAAAACTCGTACACGTATTATATCGGTTATCTGTGCCTCTAGCACGAGTTCCTGCAGTTTACTTACTCGATCACACGTACAGTTTCGTCCCATACATTGAGCACCAGAGTTTTAGTTCTTAATAGTTTCCGCGAGAGGCGCTGGTGCTCAATGTATGGGAGGAAACTGTACGTGTGCGGTGTGATCGAGTAAGTAAACTGCAGGAACTCGTGCTAGAGCCACTGGTTTCTATAGTTTAGCTCTGCATAGTTTGGGATTAGATGGCCATGTGTGAATACTTTCCAACCACCATGACCACCTGCCCGTTGAATTTAAGGTTCTTAAAGATACAATTTATTAAATTTGAATTTTATAGCATTATGCGCAATGCATTTTGAGACAAGATTCAATTTTGGTTAGTATTGTGTATATCTAATGTTTGTGTTTGAAATCTGAAAACGAAAATCCAAGCGCTTGTTGGGTGAGATCATACGGGTATTTTATTTATTAAATTGTTTACTTACCTTTTCTTCATACATTAATATGTAGAGTCGATACAATGTTAGTGTATACACATTCACTACGAATGCCTTCCTTATGCTCTACAAAACAAAGACGCAGTAAAAGTCCTAGTGTGCCGATACCAACGCAACGTCGATTATACGTACATTTATGTCAAGTTCAACGAAACAAATACCTACACTTAGACTAAGACTATGACTGCTATTCAGTTATGGCAATAGGTACCGTTAATATTATCTAACCTATTGCCAAAGTATTATTACAGATGCATAGAGATTAAACGCAATAAAAATAGTAAAAGAAACTCGCTGTTGGTCGGAACTCGGTATATAAAAATACCCTCCCCCCGGCTTCATTCACTGAACTTGACGATTAACCGACCAAATGAAAAATAGTTCCTGGCTTTATTTTATTTAAATAACCGCATACATTTGTAAATTGTCGTTTAATTTTCATTCATGAATTAGAGGTTACGGTTAGTTTGTTTCGTAAGACTCCCACGCTTGTATGAATGAAGTGCGCCTGCGCATTCAAGGAGCGAAAGAAAGGGGCGCGCCACTTCCGGAGCGAGACGTATGGCGGTACTTCCGCCCGTCATAGCGTCACCGGATACGTATGTTCCCTGTTCGCATCAATTATTATTTCCTTCTTAATGTTTCCTTTCATAAAAGCTTCGAAATAGACTACTAAGGTGTGACAACTGTCCCGATAGCTTGGCACTGTAAACATAAGTCTCTCTACTTCTGCATTTAGCCATTGAAGTGGCCTTTCTGAATTAGAATCCTTTTTTGAACCATTAGTCTTTAACAACATAACATATAGAACTGACTTTCACTTTTTGTTTGGCAAAGTTTGTTTGACAAGCGATTTGGACTTATTTTTATGGAAACATAAAAGCATTTTCCATCGTATGAAAGAAAATCAAAGGAAAAGAAAATGACGAGCAAAAAGCACTGCAGAATGTTGTTAAACCTCCCCCTTTAATAATAATGTCTCCCTGATTGAATTTCGGCCACGGCGGCCTGCGCAGGACATATTATAGTGCCTAATGCACTATGGATTGATGAGTGGATCCGACGGGACGACTACCGACACGACCGAAAAGAGGTCAGGTACAGCACCGACGGCTTTAGGTCCCTCTGAGGTACGGAGATATAAATAACGCCATCTTCCAGAGTTCGGTCCGTAACAAGGTTTCTTTACGGAATGATCTCGAAATAACTTTTTGGCCCAACCGGGAATTTGAACCCAGGGTCTCATCATTATCTGCGGTTGAACAGGCTACCGCAGGCTTAGGCAGTCAAGCTATTTAGAAGTTAGTAAAAATGTTACAACCGTTTTCACTTCTATAATAACCACATTAAAGAACATTTAAACCGGACTATATCCAAAGCATTAACTATTTAATAACAATAAAAAATGTTTAACAACGGAGGAATCACGTAATATATATAGAAAAGAAACAATACAATCAAATTGATTTACCGTATTTTAATTTATTATGGATTATAATTTAAAGTCCACCTTTTATCAACAGTCTAACAAACAAAGGTTTTCATTACAACCACATTTTAAAATAAGGCAATCTCATAATATATTATTAAATAAATGAAGTTAACCTACCTACTACAAGCTATATATAAGTGGGTCATGTTTCTCTAGAATTCCATTTTCGTTTCGCCAACACACCTTTGGGCGTTTATTTCGATACATCCGGGCCGTATCAGTGTTATACACTTTTTGTTTTAAATCGACATACACGACATTTAAATATGATTATTCCATTAGGGCTCTACTAGATTAACTGGCAATAAACGTCAAACAATATCACCGAACAATTATTGATGCACAGGAATTTTTTAAATGCTAAAGATAGCAGTGGTATAGTTGAAAATATTGTTTTGTTTGTGTCATTGTGAGTGTGTAATCCCACCAAAAACATAAATGTAAAAAAGGAGAAGATAAAAATTATGCTTGGCTGTGGGCTTCGCCACAAAAAGAATGGAGATCTAAATGAGTGCCAAGTTCTATGCAAAATCCAAATATGTATTTATAGAAAAAAATATCATTATGAACAAGTATTAAACTCAATATCTTTGCTTTATAGGATACCTATAACAATTTTTTTTATTTAAAAAAAATAAGATCTTAAAGTAGGTTAGATTTGACTTGGCCAGTTTTCATTACATCAGTCATTTTATAAAGTTATTCAACATATGTATATATATATTCTTTAATTGTGACTATTTTAAAACTGGCCAAATCAAATCTAACTTACTTTAACGGCGCTTGGTGTGTAGCTGACGGCCATAAAGAATATCGTCACCCCATCTCATCCCGTGGGGGAAGTAGATGTCATCAGGTATATCTCAAAGAGGACGAGCAGCAGCGTCTCTTTGTGTACTATGACCGTCATACTGCGATCGCCAAGCCGTCTGCTAACCGAGGCTTTTGTCCAGCAGTTGACTTTTTACACCTATTGTGATTATTTGCAATGCAAAACGTGGATCTAAACTAACCTCGGAAATCAGAATAACTTTGCTAGATATAAAGATCACACGTAGAAGGATCGTGAACATGATCTGTCGACGTAAATCTTTCGCAGTTTAACAGCAGAGAGTCTACCCCGGATTGTTAGTTGGGCCAAACCCCGGAGGCCGATTAAATATATTATTTCCCAATTTTGCATACAACTACCATTCGTCCTTTTAAAAAGTAGTTTTTTTAAGAGTTAAAGAGCAGTTACTCATTTCTGTAGTCAAGACCCGGTTCAGACCCGAAAACTCTTAACTAAATAGAGCCGTCTAAATTTTAATGTCCCACAAATTTGCCGTAAATAGGAATCATACGTGGGTTTCTTAGTGGAATTTGCCAAAACAGTTTTGACGTTCGACTAGACGAGGTAGGCTGTGCCGCTATTAGAAAACAAAGGTAGTTTCTAAATATAATACGGTTCTTATGAAGGTTAAACAAGCCGGCCAAGTACGAGTTGGACTCGGGTACTGATGGTCTCGAAACTTCTATAAAATATTTAAATTTACCCACCAAAGAAACGGACCGTATTAATACAGCATTTGTAGAGCTTTAAGCCACTTGCTACCGGAGTAGTTCACTATAGATACTTGGGTTAAGCCAATTAACTATTGTGTGTGCCAGTCGCTGTGCTGGACTGGTAAGAGTCGGCAATTTGGGAAGGCAAACGAGAGCCCTTGCAGGGTATGTGTCGAACACCTGGGATATGGTACAAAAGGGGAGCACCGGAGCAGCATACCCGCGTTCACGGGGCACCTCCAATCAGGCGCCAGCAGAAGTCCACGGCAGGTTAAGTTTAGTCGGTGCGAGTCTAACATATCCACCCACAGACACATTTTACGGGTGGCATTGGTGTAGCCATTCTCTCTGCTTTATCAAAAAAAAGTATCTATAGTGAACGACTCCAGTAGCAAGAGGGTTCAAGCAAGATTTTTAAGCTATTCTAAATTTCAATAAAATTTTATTAGTCACTAGCTGTGCCCCGCGGTTTTACCCGCGTTAAATTTTATAAATTATCACAGCTCCTCCCCCGTAGGTGAAAGCGTGATAATATGTGTTGTAAGCAGTATGTTGACCCGAACTCTTAGTAACATTCATGCAAAATTTGAAGTAAATCCATGCAGTATTTTTTTAGTTTAGCCCGGACATACATACAGACAAACAGCCACACAGACAAAAATTCTAAAAACTATATTTTTGGCTTCGATATCAATTGTAGATCACGCCCCAAGTATCCTTTTAAAAAAATATTCAATGTACAGTTTTGACTTTCCTACGATTTTATTATATGTATAGATACTGTTATAGTAATGATCAGACGGGCGGACGAAGTCGCATAGGAATCATACCGAATCCTAAAAATCTTTTATTATTCTTAAACACGCTTGTGACGTCATAATACCATGGAAAGAAAAGGAATAGTGATCGGGTACTACTCAAAGCAAAGAGAAAAGGGACAAGTACCTAGGTATTAGTAAGAGTCTACAGAAAACAAAATTTATAAACGCATAGTTAGAGGTCTCATTGGGAATGAAGCATTATGAATTATGATTGGCAATAGTTTGCACGGACTTTTAATTATTTTTAATATTATGTCAGCAACATAAGATTTGTGCAGGTTGCAAAGTAGTTATTGACTAGTCCTACTAATTTCCAGTTTAGAATTCTTCCTGTTTTGTTCATAACGTTAAACTTCTTCTTCTTAAGATTCACCTACACAAATAATTCGGTCGCCCCAAAAATAATTTTCTGTCCGATTGGAACCGATTTGTTTGTACTTTTATTCCTAACTAGCTGTGCCCCGCGGCTTTACCCACGTTATACTTTTTAAATTATCACAGCTCCTCCCCCGTAAGTGAAAGCGTGATAATATGTAGCCTATATGTTGACCCGACCTCTCAATAATATTCATGCAAAATTTTCAAGTAATCCAAACAAAAAATCCATACTGTACTTTTTGGCTTCGATATCGATAGTAGACCACGCCCCAAGTATCCTTTAAAAAAAATATTCAATGTAGGTACAGTTTGACTTTCCTACGATTTTATTATACGTATGTATAGATAACATCTAATCTGAATCGAAACTAAGCCAACCATTTCGGGGAATAGCCAAAACAAACTAACAAACTTTTTGTATGGGGAAGCGTAATTATTTTGTAATATTTAATAAATAGGTTATCATTTAATTGTTTTGTGTGGATAGAATGCACTCTTAAGATTTCATGCTCAATTTATCTAACACCTCGTATCCACGTAAGGGATATTTAAAACAGACTTTTAAGCTTGCTCAAGATATTATATGCTTTTTCGATATGGCTCAAAGGTGTCCGCCAGTGTCCCGGATTTCAGTACCTATATCACATGATTTTATATAACTATCTGAGTATGCTTACCTATTTATGAAAACACGACAAGTACCTACATACCTATTAACATTGAAATCTGTTGGCAAACATCTACCAGATATTTTTCACAGACAACAACATTGTTTTGATACAATCTATAAGTAGCTATAAAGCTTTGTCTTGCTCCCACACCATGGTTTATCGTGAATTAGACAAGGATGGATTGCGGAAGTGAATAAGAATGGAGTCGGGGTTCGTTCATTGATGTTTCCGCCGATCAATGGACACATGCAAACACAATGAACTGTAAATATTTCGCTTGGTGGGATCTTACGTTCTTGGCTAGCTACCATACCTTCAATGCTCTATAAAAATGTCGACGCAAAAGTAATCTGCCTTAATGATACGAGTTTAATATTCTGATAAGATATATAAACCGATAGGACTAGAACTTACTTTCTGATCCCAACGTTTCAGGTTCGATCCTCGCACGAGACAAATATTTCTTTCCATAAACGTTAAGTCGAAACAATGAAGGTAGCTGATTTAGGCTAAGTACAGACGCCAGCACATTCCGCTACCCCAATCTGACAAATTTCCACAATTGAAAGTGAACCTTATGCTTTTGTGATAAAGTTGAAAATCTATAAAAGAAATTTGACAGTTTGGAGTAGCTGGATGTGCTGGCGTCTGCACATCTAGGCTCCTGCAAAGTTTATGAAAATTCATATTTTCCTATTCTTGGATCAGGAAAAGTGTTATCATAACGATTAATAATAATTTGTTTCGTTAAATAGACATGGTGTTGTATACTTTTGTATCCACGACGTTTACCGTACAAATTCCTTTTTACGGTACAATATTATCTGAATATTCAATAGACTTACACCTGTATTCTAGTAGGGTAGCCAGAAACAACGGATTTTCTCGTCCTTTGATCATTGCATACCAATTGTACCTCCTCTGGTATCAAAATATTTAAATGGTCCAGTTTTGCCTTAATGACGTATGAAAATCTATAAAAGAAATTTGACAGATTGGAGTAGCTGGACATGCTGGCGTCTGTACAAACCTCTCTCCTCGACTCTTGTTAGTTTCTGACGGGATATATCTACAATATGAGAGAGTCATAACTTTTTAGAGACATTTTGAGTAACTGTCACTTGAAGTTAATTGAGGATCGGAGAGGTGTTATTAATACCTTTACCCAGTATATAAAAATTTATAGTTAAATAGTTTTTTTACTACCGGCTCGGCAAACAAGCATATGGCCGAACTAAAAGTTACCCGTTTCTGTAACCTATATCTAAGACTTGCGACACACATTTTCCCTCATCGAAATATTCATCATCATCAGCAGCAGAAAGACGTCCACTGCTGGACAAAGGCCTCCCCCAAGGATCTCCACAATGGTCGATCTTGTGCGACCCGTATCCCGCCGTTAGCGGGCCCTAATATTATTATTTAACAAAGAACTACGCCCACACTACGGAAATATAAACATGCACTTCATGAATACAAAGCACATCCAGACTCAGAACAACTATATGTGGGTCGCACAAATAGCTGTCATATACGGGGATACTTAGGGCGGCTTGCACGAAATTTCGTTTAAATATATCTTAAACTAATTTAACTAAATACGTTTAAATCTATAAATGTGTTTAACAGGATTACGTTTAATGATCTCTTGCACGAAGCTGTTTCGAAACATATTTTACTAAACGCGTTTATCGTGTCCGTAAAGCAGTTATCCTTTGTTTCGCTATACGTAAGTAACAGATGACTCCATTTTTTAAACAAAATTACCTTTTTCTACGATTGAAGTATGTGTAAATGGGAACCAGTGCTGTTATTATGTTCAAATAATAACATGTGCCTAGTTATTATTCGTTTGCTTTTTGGCTTTTTGTTCTTTTCTGCTATCCGCCTATTCACTTCTTTTTATTACTCGGGGTCTTGAATAATTTTGTTCTTGTGTTAAATCTATTTACTGTAACAGGTCTACTTATGAATTATTATTTCTTCATCATCATCCGACTTCAAACCCCATACATCCATTATTTTAATTCAAAATAATCCTCCACGTCATATAAAAATTACCTCTCAAAATTAATGTCAAGCTTCGATAAACGTATTTAGAGGCACTAAATGCCCGTTAATGGGTATTTAACTTTGACAGTTCTTTAAACACGTTTAGTGACTTATTTAGCATGGTGCAAGGCGTTGGAATGACTTAAACGTTAATTTTGATTTAAATTGGTTTTAAATTGTATTTGGTGCTATGGTGCAAGCCCCCCTTAGGATAGGACACGTGTTCGTAACATTTCTATAAATCCTTTGAACTCAGACTCCATTGTCTCCAAGTACGTCATTGGGGGATGACGTAGACTCCATCCCTTTCGGTTTTCAACAAACGACCGTAGTAGAATAAATTTTAGGAAGGGGTAACGCGTAAATTGCTATTTTATTTACTTGAGTAGGTAACTGACGTCAACAAAATTGATGAACCTATAATTAGATTCTTTGAATTCCGAAATGTATTTTAAGAATGTATAACTCCTCGGATATACACATCAGCTTTGCTTAGAGTATCCTGTTCTGTCTATTATATCTGAGTTATGCAACATAGCCCGACATCAATTTGGGGATAGATCGTCGCCCCTTATAGACTCATCATAGCTAGATGCTCTCACCGGTCTGTAAACGATCAGCGAAGTTAAGCAACTAGGCTCGCGGTCAGTCTATAAATGGGTGACCACTAAAGTGGTTGAATTTCTGAACGTCTCCGTGCTTCGGAGGCATGTTAAGCTGTTGGTCCCTATTGTAGTCATTGGACAACAGTCGTTAAGCTATGTCAGACGCCTACTGGGCGGCTGAAAAATCTCTGTCACTAGGGTAACCACTGCCCATAATATGATAAGTAAGTAAGATAGACGCATAGCTGAACCCGCTTGATACTAAAGTACTTTATAAAAGAAGTTGTCAAATTATGTAAAAAACACAACTTGTCCAGTAGCTTCCATTAATCAGAGCTTGTATGACGAGTTGGCCAGTCCGGTGGATCTCCCTATTAATACAACGGTGACCATTGATTTGACTGGCGATGACTGTGTAGACTGCCAGCCAAGCGTTAATTCCGTAAGTAGTGACAAGCTAAAACAATATATACTTGAACTAAGTAAAGAACGTAGGGCATTATTAAACAAATTAGAAAATTATGAAATTAAATTAGAGGATAGCAAACTAATTTATGAAAAAGATACTCAGTATCTCATATCACAGTTTCCAGTCATACAAAAATGAAATGCAATTGCTAGCTGGAAAGTGTAATCCTGAAAGCGATAGGACATTGGAACCGATTAGCACCAGTAGTGCAGTAGTGGAGTCATACACACAGCTGGGATCAGAGTCACCAGTATCTCCACAAAATGACAATACTAAACATAGCTCCATACTGTATTCCGATGAAATGGGTAAGGGCCTTGGTACCTTGCTTTGTAATAAGCTGAGTTGTTCCTTTGTCAACTATTGTATGCCAGGATTACATTATAAAGATATAATAGATAAATTAATTCAGAATAAACACAGTGCCAAATCATGTATAACTCTAATGGTAGGAAATTGTAAGAACTTAAAGAAAAAAGACATTACAGATAGTTTCACTAAGATGTTAGAATTAGACTGTAATAAGATAATATTGTGTGCCTTCCCCTATGTGTCCAATGTGCCTGATAGTACAAATAATTATATCCACAAGCTAAATATGCACCTACAGTTTTTGGTTAGCCATTATAGTAATAAATTTATATTTTTGGACACAAATAGTTTTATAGATTCTTGTAGGGTAACCATGAGTACAGTTACTGTCTCAAGAAAAATTTTGAACATACTTGCAACTTTAGTAGCGGCACATATTAACTCAGTCATAAGTGGTATGACGAAGTCACTTTTTATACCATCTTCTAGTAATGTTATTAAAATCAATTTAGTTAGTAGTTTAAACATGTAAGCATGACAATAGAGAAGTGTGATAACTTTCTAATTCTATCACATCAAAATATAAACCGCTTCTCTAACAAAATTCTAGACGTAGAACTTTTTAATGAAAAGTATGAAATAGATATCCTTTGTTCAATTGTTTTATATAAACGTAACACGTGAACTATCTGTAAATGATTGCTATCATATACTTAATTTTAAATTATTGACTCTGTCTCAAAATGAATAATGTTATTGTTTCGAAGTTTTTCTTTTGTATACCTAAATATAATCTAAAATAATAAGCATTCAGACAACCGATCGAGCATATATTGTGTTTGCCTACTAAATAATTACTCTAATTGGACCAAATCCCGTGTTCATGCCCGCTTGAGTATGTTTCGCCGGACCGTCTCAACTGGGTCGTGTTGAAACCGGTAGTAGATGAACCCACTGAGTTTGTTTCGCTGGGTCTTCTCAGTTGGGGCGCATTGGATCTGGTGGTAGCATTAAAGCGCGACCGTCGTTATTAACACAAGGTCCGTCATAATAATAATACCTTTAATATAGACAGAACCATTGACAATATGTAGTAAAAATATTAGATTTAAACTAGATAATTAAACATAATCTCTTGCATTGCTGTAATAAAATAAATTTTATAAATGTTTTCATACAATATGTACCTAAATATCTATGTTACTAGAAATAATATCTAATGTATACAACTATATTACTACAAACATGTTCTGACTATTTACAAGCGCTTTTTTAAAGTCTACGTGAATAAAAACCTTTTTTATTTATTTTATTTTATTTATTTACAGCATCGTGGCTCAAGCAGGGCTTACGCTGTCCGTATATCTGGGTTATGCAACGTAGACCGAGATCAATAAGGACATAGATCGTTGGGCTCTGTATATAGACGCTGACCCGCTTGATACAAAGCACTTCATAAGAGACAGCAGCGCAGCTCAAGCAGAGCTTATGCTATCCGTAACATCCGGTTTATGCAACGTAGACCAAGATCAACAAGGAAATAAATCGTAGTTTAACCCGCTTGATACTAAAGTACTTTATAAGAGGCAGCAGAGCAGTTCAAGCAGAGCTTATGCTATCCGTTATATCCGGGTTATGCAACGTAGACCCAGATCAACAACTAAATAAATCGTAGCTAAACCCGCTTAAAACTAAAGTACTTATAAGAGACTGGCTCAAGCAGAGCTTACGCTGTGCGTAATATCTGGGTTATGCAACGTAGACCGAAATCAATAAGGGAAAAGATATCACGCCCGATAGACGCTTAGCTGAACCCGCTTGATACAAAGTACTTTATAAGAGACAGCAGACTAGATGAAGCAGAGCTTATATTGTCCGTAATATCTGGGTTATGCAACGTAGTTCGAGATCAATAAGGGAACATACCGTCGCCCCCAATAGATGGTTAGCTGAACCTGCTTGATACTACCTAAAGAATTTTATAAGCAACAGCAGGGGAGCTCAAGCAGGGCTTATGCTGTCCGTAATATCTGGGTTATGCAACGTAGACCAAGATCAACAGGGGAATAAATCGTAGCTAAACCCGAGTACTTTATAAGAGGTAGCAGACTAGTTTAAGCAGAGCACATACAATACTAAAAGTATGCACGTAGTGCGAGCTCTATATTGATCAAGTGGTTCCGTGCATACCTAAGAAATAGAACGTTACGAACGGTCATTGACGGGGTCGAAGGCGAGCTAAAAAATGTTACATGCGGCTTGCCAACTGGTTCCGTGTTCGGCCCGGTCGGATATATCATGCATGTAAACAGCATGTGCAATGTGGTACGCAACTGTCGCGTATATATGTTCGCAGACGATACCTGCGTAGTATATGGACATAGAGATCTAAATGTAATTGAAACCCACATCCAAGAAGACTTTACAAATATAATCAAATGGGCACATGACAATGGAATCATAGTTAATACACAGAAAACAAAATGTATGCATATACGATCTCCGTATCTTAAAAAAGTTACTCGTTTGCCGCAAATAGTCGGACACAGCTATGAGTGTTTACATAGTGAATGTGTGGCTTGTAAATGTACAAGTATAGAGGTGGTGGACGAATACAGGTACCTGGGTTTAGTCATTGACAATCATTTCTCATGGAAAATGCACATAACAAACTTGAGTAACAAACTAAGCCCGGTCCTCGTGAACTTCCACCATCTTAGTTTTGTTCTGGATAGGGCCACTCTGTACATGGTGTACTATGCTCTAGTAGACTCATTGCTCTGTTATGGACTGGCATGCTACGGTAACACATTCAATACCTACTTAAATAAAATTAAAGCCATACAAATCAGGTTTATGAAACTTTTAGTCGATAAAAATACTAAAAATTATTGTAAAAGTAGTGATTATGAAGAGTTGTTCTTGAAATGTAAAATGCTGCCGGTTCATGAAAGGGCTATGATGTTGGTAGCGCAAGAGCAATACCGTAAAAATGAGTTTAAAACCATGTCTGAACACTCTAGACCCCAAAGGAGCAAAAACACAAAACGATATGAAGTGCCCATTTGTAACAATTATTATGGACGAAGGTGCAGAAAGTTCTTAGTTCCTACTATATTTAATAGTTTGCCTTCTGATTTAGAGAATAGCTGTGTTACCAAAAAATCATTTATAAAGAACCTGAGATTTCACTTATTAGGTATTGTTCACAAGAACCTTTACGATAACTTAAGCAATGTATAAATAATTAATAGTTAGCAAACAATGTTAAATACACTATAAGTTAAAAAAAGGGAGCTACATCTGCCAACAAACTGCTATGCAGTTTGGCAGAAGTAATTTATTCATTGTAAATTGATGTGTTTATGGAATAAATCATTTTTCATTTTTCATTTCATTTCATATGGGGATATATTTTCTCTCCTTTAAGACGGTTCGCTAAATCCGCTTGATGCTGGAGTACTTTATAAGAGACTGCAGACTAGCTAAAACAGAGCACGTGCTGTCCCTAATATCGGGTTTAAAATACACGTGTAGTATATTATATATCTGGTTTTCATAGGACAAGCTAAGCAGATTTTGGGATCAGATGAACTTGTGTGAATAAAGTGTCAGGATATTATTATTATTATCATTATTATGTGTAATAGAAATTATACAGTATTTCTAGAAAACATAATAAATATTATTTTGCTTATTCTCACCAAAGATAATATTTAAAGGACATCAACTTTGTATGGTGTTTTCGCTTGAACATACACATAAAAATGTGCTATAATTGATTGTATTGAGTGGATTACTGTACGCAGAAAACATATAGATAGGAAGTTTTGTATCAAAAGGCTAAATAATACAACTTCATTATTTTAAAATAAATTGTTTATTTGTTTATTCATTTCTATATGTCAATAAACTGGGCAGGTGGAGTTCTATTTTAATAACTTACTCAGCTGAAATACTTTGTTACTGGTGGTCATATGAGCGAAGCAACCCATAAATCAATAGAAATAAAAATTGGTTGATTACATACGAAAAATATTTTAATGACATTTATAATAACAGAAAAACAAAATACAAATGAAATATAAAAATAAGAAAAATACATAGACAAGATAAATTGAAAAAAACCGGCCAAGTGCTAGTCGGACTCGCCCATGAAGGGTTCCGTAGCAGCAAGTATTTCAGTTGATTAAATTAAAGCAAATTGCTGTTTACAGTTTCTGACGTATTAAAAAAAACTACTAGATCTCGTTCAAACCAATTTTCGTTGTTAGTTTGCATGGTACATAATATATTTTTTTTAGTTTTATCATTCTCTTATTTTAGAAGTTACAGAGGGGGGACACTCATTTTAACACTTTTGAAGTGTCACTCGCACAAACTATTCAGTTTAGAAAAAAAATGATATTAGAAACCTAAATATCATTTTTGAAGACCTATCCATAGTATCCATATATGTGTGCGATGAAAAAAACTTTTTTAGTTTCAGTTCTATGTATGGGGACCCCCCAAAATTATTGTTTTTTTTCTATTTTTGTATATAAATCTAGTCTACTTACCAAGTTTCAACAGTACAGCTCTTATAGTTTCGGAAAAAAATGACTGTGTCATACGGACGGACAGACAGACAGACATGACGAATCTATAAGGGTTCCGTTTTTTGCCATTTGGCTACGGAACCCTAAAAAGTATCTATGTCGTGGACACAACCTTCAGTCCTCTCCGGCCTAAAGCAACAGGCAAAGCGCATGCGGTGGCCTGTCACCACACATAATATAATTATTAATACTCCCGCATAGGGCCAATACGAAAATATTATGCAGTAAATAATATTACAAAATGATGTATAAATTCCTTTGTTTTCATTGCGGTTGTTCACGGCTAATTCATATTGGATGAAGCTCTTTGGGAGGTGACCAAAAACTTGTGTTTACTTGGACTTGTAGATTCATGGCTTAACATTTTTGCATTACTAAGTAAACAACCTGTATAATTTAAATAAGCTGTACCTAAATCTACTTACCTAGGATAACAAAGCTAAGCGTAAGCTGCTTAAGTTAGTTATTGCACACAAAAAATAAAGGCAAAATAGTTTTACTTTAACTCTTTTATTTATAACTCATATTAAAACTCTGTATTAAGGAGGTAGTATTTTTTTAGTCTAAGGGATTAAGTGAACAAATCAAAAAACAAAATCATCCATCCAAACATACTCGGGTCGAGCAGCGAAGTACGTCATCCCACCACACACACTAAATTTACATTTAATAAATTTAATATCATACGAGTTTAAGTCTTAATCCGTTGACATAAGCCACTAAAGCTTTATTTCAGATGTTAGGTTATATTTGCATTTGATGCCGTAACGGGAGGGTTACTCCGTTCATTGAGATGTCATGTCGCAGGCACCCCCTCCCTTATCGGAATAATTACCCAGCCAGTGACGTCAAGGTTGTTTCGTCATAGTACATAAATAAAGTAGCTATTTCTAGAGACCTTTCTTTTCGCAATGATATAATACATGTGACTGTAAATGAATTTAAAAATATGTGAGGCATAATAGTGATATGCCACGAGGATATCAGTTGTTTTAGTCCATACTAATAATTGGACATAGTTATCCAATGGGGTCCAATCCAAACAATGCCACTTTGTGGATCATTCCTTTAAATCCTTCCACTTTTAAAATGGTGTTTATCGTTTGCTTAATTGATTTATTTATTTTGTTTTTATTTATTTATTATTTGTGAGATACGTTGAATAGTTATTTAAGGAAATGGACCGTGATTGTTATTTATCAATATCAGTGCTACAAACATTAAATTTTGGACAAAAACAATGAATGTTAGTTTTAGAACATTAATCTGATAAAATGACTGAAGCACATTTTTGGCAAGTGCACACAATTACAAATTAAATAATTGGATGCATTTTCTAAAAAAAAATGCTTCGGTGAACTCAGCTTTTTAGATTAATCTAACAAATTGTTACTAACAAATTTGTGGACCAAAGTCTGAAATAAATGTATTTATTATTATTATTCCAAAATATTCTCAATATGTTTTATATTGATATTTTTTGTAATGACCGCAAAATTAGGATACTCTGTTTTGTTATTTTGGTGAGTAAAAACACGTTACAGAAATAACTCGTCCTGAATAGTTTGGTATATTACTTAACTATATAAGATAAACATTTTATATCCCATAAAATAACTTCATGTGAGAGGGAGATAGTAGTACGCTTATTTCCGGGATTTAATTACCAGTGATACTAACCTTTCAGTTTCCAAAATGTCAGTCTGCTTGTGTCTTGGAATATTTTAATAGGTTTCTGTCAAAGGATAAATTTCTAAAAGTTCAAAGTAATATCGGAGCGTCTTTGTAAAGATGCATGCACAATAATTAAAACTTCACTTGCAGCGATCTTCTTAGTAAGGTAATCTTGCAAAATTAATTGGTTTTCTTCTACCTTATAAAGTGATATTTTCATTGTGGTTTTAATTCTCGTCTTTGTCGTTCCTTTCAAACAGCCCATGTCTACATACATACATACATACATAGACTCACGCCTGTTTCCCAGAGGGGTAGGCAGAGACAACGGATTTCCATTTGTCACGATCTTTCCATACATCTTTTGCCTCGATTACTGTGTCTACATATGTATATTTTTTACTAACCAGATTTTTTATTAAGTAAAATTTTAAATAAGTACTTGCAGTACCTACTTGTAATTAACGATTCCTGTAGCGAGCCTATTATGACGCGGCTTATTAGGTATTATTCAGCTGAGTCGACAATAGGAGTGGGCAATCACGAGCCCTCCCAGGGTACATGGCGCAAAAGGAGGGCACCGGAACAGCATACCCGCGTTCCCGGAGCTCCTCCCATCAAGCGCTAAGAGAAGGCCACGCTAGGTTAAGTTTAGTCGGTGCGAGTCCACTTAACCTACGACGCTAGAGACGCTTTTTGCAGGTGGCATACGTAGGCATTCCCCCTGCCATAACAAAAAAAAAAGGTATTATTCGGCTGCAGGGCAAATTCTTACTCTTACATACTGCCATTAAAAACATTTTTGAACATGGCCTGTTAATTTATTAATACTAGCTGAGCCCCGCGGTTATACCCGCGTTAAACTTTATAAATTATCACGGAGGAGCCGTAGGTGATAGCGTGATAATATGTAGCCTATATGTTGACCCGACCTCTTAGTAATATTCATGCAATTTTTTTTGTAAATCCATGCAGTACTTTTTGAGTTTAGCCCGGACATACATACAGACAAACGGACACACAGACAAAAATTCTAAAAACTATATTTTTGACTTTTACGATTGTAGATCACGCCCCAAGTATCCTTTTAAAAAATTATTCGATGTACAGTTTCGACTTTCCTACGATTTTATTATATGTATAGATTAAGCCTTTTTTATAAGGGGGAATGCACTGGCTAAATGTAATCTGCCGTGGACCTCTTCTGGCGCCAGATCGAGGAACCCCGTGGATGCGGGTATGCTGCTCGGTAGCCCCGCCGTGTCCCAGATAGTCGGGACATGCACCTTGGTGGGGCTCTGAGTTGCTCTCCCCAATTGTCGACTCTGCCAGTCCGGCACAGCAACTGCGCCACAAACAGATCGCTCTCTTCCCAGAGCTGCTTGTATGTATATATTGAGATTAAGAGAAGGTATGTGTCGTTAGTCACCGTAGTAAATATTCGGTTACATATCAGACAGCACCATCTAGCCTATACTAAGCAAAGCTTGTACTATTGATACTAACAACAAAAATAAATGTTTATATACTTTATTTTTGTAAATATATACATACAATATACAGAAAACACCTTTTTTTTAACGTGGTCGAAATCTTTTATATGTCCCCGTAGTTGGGGAGACTACGGGGTATGTGGGAATCCCCGTGGGTTACCCACTAAAACCACCACGGTAGCCTAGCCTCTCGGTGCTGTGGGTGATGGCTCCCCCCGATGCACTCGTTGAGCGTAGGCAACCTGCAGCTACAATACAGAAAACACCTAGACCAATAAAAATAGACATGTTAATCAACACACATATTTGTCTTGTGCGATCGACCCGCCATCTTTGGATTAAAAGGCAGGTGCACTACTAATTGAGTCCCGGTGGTTCAACCCGCTTGCTTCTAATAGACAGCAAACTACTCTGAGGTTTCATCCTGAGGCTCGTATCTGGATTATATAGCCGAAAATAACAAACAAAGGCCTCCCCTAAAGATCTCCACAATTGCTGGTCATGCGCGCTATCCGTATCCAGCGGATTCCAGCGACCCTCACAAAACCATCGGTCCATCAGGGGCTCTACCGGCTAAGTCGCCGAACATCCATTTCTTAAATGGCGTTCAAATAAATAACGGTTAAAAATTACTTCATCAATCGTTAAATCGGCTTCCATGAGCACATGTGACGTCATTAATGGTCCGGAATCGATTGTCTACGTTGAAGCCGATTTAACGATTGATGAAGTAATTTTTAACCTTTATTTATTTGAACGCCATTTAAGAAATCGATGTTCGGCGACTTAGCCGGTAGAGCCGCTGGTAGGGGACCTGCCCACGAGCGTCTTCGGGATCGTGGTCGCCACTCAAGAACCTTTCTGCGATTCTGCGAGTTATATGCCCTACCCACTGCCACATCAGTTTGGCAATTCTTCGGGCTATGACGGTTACTTTGGTTGACCTGCAGATCTCAGCATTTCTGATTCCATCTCGCAGGGAAACTCCAAGCATAGTCCTTTCCATTGGTCTTTGGGGGACTTTGAGCCGTCTGATAAGGCCCATAGTGAGCGTCCACGTCTCTGTTCCATATCATATAGTGTAGTTTAATCATTTACAATTTCCTAATGTCGCTTATATCAAACATAAATAAGCAAGCAACACAAAATGACATATCAGGGGAATGGGCGGTTACGACCTACGTCCGCGTATGAACTAATAGGTATGTACTTATTTAGCGGCATACCTGTATTCAAATTCGCTCGTACGTCACTCTGCATGAGTTCATATGTATAAACGGTGAGTAATTACTGTTTACTTGGATAGGTATATCATAAGTTATTTAGTTATATATAACTAGGGTGTTAACGGGACATTGCCGTCTCAGGAAACACCTGTCCACGGTGGGCATCGGAGACTGTAGAGTGTGCAGATTCTGCAATAACGCAGACGAAACACCTCTACACCTGCTCTGTCACTGTGAGCCACTGATGCATAAACGTAACACCGTCCTGGGCCAACACTTCTTGCACCAGGACGATGTTATCGATACTCCTGCCAAAAAGATTCTGCAATTTATCTATATTGCAGGGTTATACAGGGAAGTTTAGTTGGAGCGGCGAGCACAATAGTTAATCACTGGACGCAGTGTGACCAGGACCTCCGGGGACTGGAAATAGCCGCCACCAGAAGAATAAGAATAATCATAAGTTTGTGATAGACATTTAATGCTCGGAAACTACCATCTTTCAATTATTTTCTGATTATGTACTAATCATATAAACATTGAAAGAATAAAACGTGACAAGCCATTTTGTAAGTTTATCAGTGTGCTTAGCGTTGTGTTATTAAAATTAATTTATATAAGGGCTGAGTCCCCTGTAGCTATGGATGGGTGGAAATGGATACAACATAATTTATCAAAATGTCACTCATTATGTTCTCATTGATTGTTGTGGATAACCTGGTGATATTGTAGACGTCATTCATTCGTATTTGAACCCAACTTCTTCCACAAACTTTGTCAATAAATGCCCAACTACATTTATTTCCATCGTAGTCCATCTAACGGTTGTCTCTAAGGGAGCGCACTTAGAGAGAGGGTCGCTAATTGTACCAAAAAGAGTTACGTTCTTACTTAACTTATACAATTAGCTGAAACATTTAATAATTCTTATTGCTGTAATATAGTGCAGAGTTACAATTCACAATCTTTGAATTTGGCAAGCGAAGTAGACTGCCGAGTGCTGTTTCGCAAACACTCTCGAATTACGCTCAGGTTTCCGGACAGGCATGGAGACGTGTGTAATTCAAAGCTCACTATATTTACTCCCCACTAGATAATATTACTAGAACAGCAGAAAATACAAGAGTAGTGAATACTTACTTGTGAATGAGTGAACGAAACAGTGCGTCCGGCGAGCCGGTGAGTGAGCGGCGCGAATGGGAGCGGAAGCCCGCGGTTAGTCCACTTCCTGTTTCCTGCAGGGCCGAGAGCGTCGCACGCGCAGCCGAGCGCACACGACCGAGCCCGAGTGAGCACGAGCGGACCCGAGTCGCACCAACCGCTCCCCAGGCGAGACACGCTATGATTTTTCATTCCACTAAGCGCAGAAAATTTAGAAAACTTTTAAACGAACTATACCGCACTATTTTCGTTATTATGAGAGTATAATTCGATTATAACAATTATCCAACTATGTCTTTTCAAATATACAAGATGTAACATAAATAGTAAACATAACATAAAGTAAGTGAATGCTGAATCACTGAATGAGTGTTGAACACACATTAAAAATGTAAACAGTAAAAAAAAATCAATAAAAGATTAACAGGACTATTAACGATTATAGGTTTTATTTTTTTACTAAGGAATTAGACTACAATTGGCTAACAAATAGGTTGTTTTATAGGATTGTATACCTAACCCAATCATTTGGTTTTCTTTTATATCTCAACTTATCAGTTTCACAAGGAAAAAGTTCAGATAAGTCTTGGGTTCAAAGACTTGAAATCTCAGTATTAGTCCGAAAAGAAGAGTCGAAGTCTACAGTTCTCGACCTCGTTACGATCGTATTTGCTAGTCTCATTGGAAGTGGAATGAGAGTGAATAGAAAGTGCCCCTGTGTATGCGAAAACACATGTGCACTATAATATGTCCCGCGCGGAAGCCTAATATTCATTGAGACTGGCTGCCAAGGTTGAAATCCAACCAAAATAACATATTATCTTTATTATAATACTATAAACTAATACGCCTCACTCGCATTATTACATTTATTACCTTAACTAGTTGTATTCTATTTCTAGACGAGTATTATTTCTGTCAAAAACTCCGCGTCCGTATGTAATTAGTGAATGGATTCATTGTAATCGAGAGTTTTTAAAAAGAGAAGAAACATGTTGACGTCACGCTACTATAGCGACACGCACATTAATTGCCCAAATGCGAATATATTTTGTTAAGGCGCGTCTACATTGAATCACGGACGATAATAATAACATTAATAATTTTAATGTTGTGTTTCCGAGTATGCGTAAGGTCGCCAGAGCTCATTGGGGTGGAGGGAAAGATCAGCAACACTTGTTTGCTGACTTTCAAAGGCCGGCAACGGACCCGCGACACCTCTGGTGTTACGAGTGTCCTTGGGCGGCAGTGATCACTTACCATCAGGTGACCCACTTGCACGTTTGTCGCCCTCTGATATTAAAAAAAACGGACGAAAAAACGTCTAGCGGTAGCGTGTTCAACTACTGATAATGAGGTCCTACGTTTAAATCTTGGATCGGACCAAAGAAAATAAAAGAGAATTTGAGAAAAAAAAAAACTCAGAATCAAGCCCGTTCTGAAATTTGGCGGTGTTACACCCCTTTCCCTTTTAGATGAACTCTTTCCGGCCTTATCAGCTAGCTATCCCATCGGATTATGAGAGTGATGCAGAGAAAGTGCATCTATGTTTGCGGTCACACTTCTGTACTGTAATATGGACCGCGTCAGCTGCTCCTAAATCTCCATAGAAACTAGCCGCCCGGACCCAAATTCAAACAGGAGGATACTATTGTTGAATTAATCATGGTAATTTTGTATATCATAGTAACACTGTCGTGTGACTCGCGGCGTAGAAGTCATCCCCAGGGTATATCTATCACCAGAAAACAGAGATCAATGTCACTTTGTGGACTATGAGCATCATACTGCCGCCAACCCGTCTGCCAAGCGGGACTTTTATGGCACATATCTCCAAATTCCATTGTGAAGATCTTTTGGTTTTTCAGCATTGAACCTGGTTCGACTGATATAAAAATGATGATGATCTTTATATATCTAAATATAGTATTTATGATAATAATGATTGAATGATTTGATAATAATTAATTATATATAATTAATAATTTGATGTCGCTTTTCCCGTGAGTTTTATAAGCGCAGAGAACCCAAATATATTTGGAAGCATGTAACGAGTCTGCACACAAGTAATAAATTGACTCGGTCATTATAAGTCAAGTCATGATGATGCGTATACAACAAAGCCTTGGGTATACAAAATGCGTGGTTTTAGAGCAATTTATTTTGTTATATTTTTATTCGTGGAGCTTAGCAGCCATATTGTGCTAGGTACCATAACTATCTGCAGCTATTGGCGTTCTCCCAGTTCTTTTGGGGTATGGATTGAGGTCTCTCTAAGGGTATGCACCCTTCTCGTTCTTAGGTATTCAAGCTTGTCTTTACATGTGTTACTTGGTTGGAGCTCAAAGATATTTTGTTTTTATATAATGCAAATATCAACATTAAGAAATAATCTATAAATGGGTAACAACTAGGACCTAGTACTTATTACCTACTTGAAGCAGCTTTACCACAGACTTTGGATATGAATGTATTTTCATATAAGCGACACTATATTTTTCAACTGTTCAGGAAAACTATTTATGGCTCTCTTAGATAGTCTTCGAGTAAAGTTACCCATTTTCAGATTTCCCTTAGCAGGTTTTATATTTAGACTTCTCACATGATTGGCATATTTTCCTAAGGAATAAAAAAGTATTAGTGACATATGTATGTATACGAAGAAATTTGTGTCAAAAGTCATATCGCTTATGTTAAAGAGACCTCATAATAAGTAGGCCTTACTCACGACTTGGTACTTCTGTAAATGGGTAACTTAATTTAAAGTTTGTATAACAAAAAGTCATGTACCTATATGTACGTGCCCTTACCCGTATAGCTGGCGATTCGCCTACGCGTCGCCCACGCCTCGCCCACGCGACTCCTCTTGATCACGGACGGACGTAGTAGCGTAGGCTCGTATTATGAACTGTTATAGACCTAAGATCATAATATTTGTACAGAATTGACACTTGAATTCTATACAAAAATAAAAGGTATTATTTACATGCTCGGACTTCGCTAATCTCAGACATAGCGACATGGCCTTATGAACTTATAGATAGTCTAGAACTAGCGCCTCGGCGTGCAATTACACTTTTAATAAAGGTTCCGCATACAATATTGCTCCTCCCCCTTCATTTTCTTATAATAATACTTATATTTTAAAATCAATAAATTTTAGTCCTTATGAACCACCATAAGTAGATATTACTATTTATTTTTATAATAAGTATCCCACAAAAAAATGACCCTTATTAGATCTGACCTTACTCGGTTTAAGTCTACATTAATATATGTAACGAATTCATACATCTCCTGGGCTGCAAGGGTATGAATCTATGACGTCAAACGTCACCTGTCAAAATAATTTTCAAATTTGGAAAACTCAATTTTTACTTTTTAATAACATCGGAAATAACGTTCATCTTTTTAAGTATTTTAGCCTTTGTTTAACTTTTCCTTTGAGAAACACATTATATTTCAACTTTTTTTAAGGCCACTAATTGCTACTTAACTAGGCATACGTGATTAAAAATCTAAAATTTTATTATAATCCAATAAATCTCAATAGGTATATTTATTAGCAGGGATTCGTTATATAGTGTTTGGCATCCATATATAAAAATAGCCCAATATACTTGCTTAATTTAATAAAAACAACATTAAAATAAGCTTATTCAATAGACACTTTATAACAATCACGCAACACTTGTGAGTATGAAATCGATCAATCATTCACCTCTGGCGAGTAACCAATGAATCACTGCATCGAAAATGAATGGTGCAACGACTCCACTGCGTCTCGAATACCTACCAAGTCAAACATGAAATTTTAATGTTATCAATATTGTGCATGTGAATGACATCAACAGAATATTTCAATTCTGAAGAAGTTTTGAATAAATACGTTAAATTGTTAAATGTTTATATTTGAATAATTAATTCTAAGATAGGTAATTTGTGTAGTTAGGATACACAAATTTGGCAGCAAATTTTGTTTTTGAGCCGTTTGGGGTAGAAACCTTAGGACCATGGGGCCCAAGCGCACATTTAATATTTCGGGAAATAGCTAAACGTTTGATCGACGCTTCCCATGATCAGAGGGCTGGTCTATTCTTGGGTCAGAGGATCAGCATTGCCATCCAGCGTGGCAATGCGGCCAGCCTTCTGGGCACTTTTCCCATAAGCGATGCGGAGGGATTATTGGACGCCTTTTAGGGTAAATAGTGTATCATAGTTTATTTAATTTTTAGCTTATAATTTCATTTTATTTAATTTAATTCCTGAAATAAATCTTTATATCCAGATAGGTACATTTTCAAATTAAATTTCCAAACTTTATGTGTCATACTCATAGTTTTATTGAGTAGAATAGAATTATTTATTAGATAGATAAATATATTATACCAGCCTTATAGAGTCCACTGCTGGACATAGCCCCCCCCCCCCATGGGCTTTTTAAACGTTGTCATTTGGAGGGGTTTGTCGTAGTCTCCGCGCTTGGCATATGAGTTGGCGATCGCCGTTAGGTGGTAGCTAGTTCACACTTTACAGGTTACCTGGTGTATCCCTTAGTCGCATTTTATGACACGCACGGGATGGTATAGGGTTGTCCCTTTTATTCTTTCTGGGCCGGAAAACATACAACTTTTATATATTTTATATAAATATATATTACAATTGCATTTTTATCTATATCTATACATATAATAAAATCGTAGGAAATTCAAAACTGTATATTGAATATTTCTTAAAAAGGATACTTGGGGCGTGATCTACTATCGATATCGAAGCCAAAAACTATAGTTTGTAGAATTTTTGTCTGTTTGTCTATATGTATGTCCGGGCTAAACTCAAAAAGTACTGCATGGATTTACTTCAAATTTTGCATGAATATTACTAAGAGGTCGGTCCAACATATAGGCTATATATTATCACGCTATCACCTACGGGGAGGAGCTGTGACAATTTATAAAGTTTAACGCGGGTAAAACCGCGGGGCACATCTAGTACTCAATATATGCAAGGATTTTCTACAACCTAACTAGGCTGTAATAATTTATAATGTATTGGATATTTTGAATAAAATTAGTAATGATCGAAAGCTCTCGTGTAATAAAAATGGGGAAAATTATACACGCATAACTTACTTAGATTTATTTCATCCAAACCGTGCTTCATGCTTAAATAATTAAAGGTTGTTGATTTATTGCGAATTACTCACCAATTTGATTATTTTAATTTAAGTACTTATGTAGAAAAGAGTTAGGCTAGGTACTTATAAAGTTCACTTATCTGTTTTTATATTTTTATATGCAGTTGACGTCACATCCGTGGGTAGACTTGTAGTAGGACAACCTTTATTATAGTGTAAGTTATAAATACAGACGGTGTCAATGTCAAAGTGTATTGACAATAGTACTGGACACTAATCTATACACCGGTATAACAAAATCGTAGGAAAGTCAAAACTGTACATTGAATATTTTTTTAAAAGGATACTTGGGGCGTGACCAACAATCGACACCGAAGGCAAAAATATAGTTTTTAGAATTTTTGTCTGTTTGACTGTATGTATGTCCGGGCTAAACTCAAAAAGTACTGCATGGATTTACTTCAAATTTTGCATGAATATTACTAAGAGGTCGGGTTAACATATAGGCTACATATTATCACGCCATCACCTACAGGGGAGGAGCTGTGATAATTCATATAATTTATCGCGGGTAAAACCGCGAGGCATAGTTATATTTTATATTAGTTTTTCTTATAAATTTATTTACTTTTATAATTATATGTCCATGTAGTTCCACGTATTCCATGTTGACAATGACAATTCTATAAGTTTTAATCTTTGCAATTATCCTTTTGTGTCGAACAACTAGCGACATACCGATTCAATTGCGGAGACACTAAATGTTTCTAGGCTTACTCGTAAAATTAATTAGATTGTACGACTCTATTATTATGATAGTCAAATTCAAGTAACCGATATAGCCCGAAGAATTGCCAAGCTCAAGTGGCAGGGCACAAGCTCGTAGAGCCGACGGCCGCTGGGGCAGAAAGGTTCTCGAGTGCCTGCTAAATAATTTCAGTAAGTGGACCAAATCTCGTGTATATGCCCCATTGAGTATGTTTCGCCGGAGCGTCTCAACTGGGCCGTGTTGAAACCGGTAGTAACTTTAGACACCCGCTGAGTTTGTTTCGCTGGGTCTTCTCAGTTGGGGCGCATTGGATCCGGTGGTAGCTTTAAAGCGCGACCGTCGTTATAAACACAAGGTCAGCCATAATAATAATATTTAACTCGTACCTTAATAAAGACAGAACCATTCAGACAATGTAGTAAAAATATAGCTAAAATTTAAAAATTGTTTTTCCTACAGTTCGTGTACCTAAATATTTATATGTAGGTATCTAGAAATAATTATGAATTAATTATATATGACTACAAACATGTTATTACCATTTACAAGCGCCTTTTTAAAGTCTACGTGAATAAAAACCTTTTTTATTTTATTTATAGTGGCGACCACGAACCGGAAGACGCAGCGTGGGCAGGCCTCGTTTACCAGATGGACCGATGATCTTGTGAGGGCCGCTGGAAGTAGCTGGATGCGGAAAGCGCAAGACCGGCAATTGTGGAGATCGAGAGGGAGGCCTTTGTCCAGCAGGGGGCGTTTATCGGCTCCTATGATATGATGATTAATATGATAATGCAACATGCATCATCAAGTCAGCCGAAAGACGTCCACTGCTGGACTTAGGCCTCCCCCAAATATATCCAAAACGACGCTACATTACACGAATAAAAACAGCTAATATCGTGACTTTTTGCAGCCAGATTTATTTGAAGTAGGTCTAGTGTAACGTTAGCGTATGGGCAGTGGTACTTGAGTGTCAAAGTTATTGAGGCGCTCATAGCCAGATGCTCCCACTGGTCCGTAAGTGATTGGCGAGGTTAAGCAACTAGGCTCTCGGTCAGACCACAGATGAGTGACCGCCAAAGTGGTTTAATTTCTGAGCGTCTACGCATCTCCGTGCTTCAGAGGGCACGTTAAACTGTCGGTCCCGGTTGTGGCCATTAGGCAACAGTCGTTAAGCCATGTCAGACGCCTATTAGGCGGCTTGAACAACTATGACAGTAGAGTTGTTCAAGTGCCCATACGATTAGTAAGTTAGTCAAAGATATTCAAACCTCATTTATTAATTAAACAGCCCATTATACTTAATGGTTTTAATCGGAAACCTTCAGAAGCCTGGAGACGCTCACAAGCTAGTAACAACAGCAGGTTATTAAGATAGTAGGTATACCATCACCTGACGTAAAGCCGTCGTGGCGTCGGTCCAGTACCTGACTTCTTTCCGGTCGTGTCGCTAGGCGTCCTATCGGATCATGAGAGTGATAGTATAGAAAGTGCTCCTGTTTTTGCGCACACACTTGTGCACTATAATATGTCCCGTGCAGATTGCTAATATCTGTTGAGACTGGCCGCCGTGGCCGAATTTCGGCTAGGGGTCATTATTATTCTTATCAATCTTCAATAGAACGCACAGCCCGGGTCGTTCACGTAACGTAGAGAAAAAGTTGCACAAAACGACCCTAAAATCCAACCCGTAACATGCATTTCCATGTAACCTTGGCTGGGGTTGAAAACCCTACGGGAAAGCTCTCTGGTTGGGTTACATAGCTTGAAGTAAATATCAACGATGTATAAAATAAAATAAAAATGAAAAAGGTTTTTATTCACGTAGACTTTAAAAAAGCGCTTGTAAATAGTCAGAACATGTTTGTAGTAATATAGTTGTATACATTAGATATTATTTCTAGTAACATAGTTATTTAGGTACATCTTGTATGAAAACATTTATAAAATTTTTTTTATTACAGTAATGATATTTAAATAGCTCGTATCAAGTTATTGTCAAGAGTATATTTTCAAAATAACTTAAATAAACTAGTTAATTAACTTAATCATGACTACACGCGTATTGCAGTGGTTAAAGTAGTCGGCTCGCCAATACCTCAGTTCTCTAGTGGTTCGGGTTCGATTCCATACAGGACAATGACCGCGCAACTGTGTGACCCATAAGTGGTTATTCTGAGTTTGGGTGTGTTTTATGAAGTCTCGTCCAAACCGGGATTTACACAAATAGTCCGGGCGATGTTTTAAAAATCATATTATACTGTATATTATTAATTCATATGGCAAACATGTTCTGAAAATTTACAAGCGCTTTTTTAAATTAACGCAAATAAAAACAGTTTTTTTTATAAGTACACTTTTAAACTTTCGCGTATCTTAATTATGTATACAACATTATAAACGGGTATTAACGCAACTAATACCTGACCTTTTTGGCTATTATGGGATAATAACAAAAAAGGTTAGTCGCGTTAATACTTGTTAATAATGTTGTATAAAATCGTTTTTATTTTGTCCTTACGTTATATAAAAAATGCGAATGTAACTCTGTTTGTCGCACTTTCACGCCTAAACTACTGAACCAATTTGAATGTAATTTGGTACACATATATTCTGGACCCTGAGAAACGACATAGGCTACTTTTTAATGGGAAAAAAGTGTTGTAAGGGGTTGAAAGAGGGGATGAAAAGTTCTATGGAAGTATCGCTAGAAGCTAGAAGCTTGAAAGTTATTTTTTAGGCTGGTTAACTCGATATAAATATATATGACATTCAAAGTTTGTAAAAGTTTTACCCTCAAGGGTGTAAAATAGCAATAGAGAATACTGTATGAAAGTTTGTATGGAAATATGTAAGGTTTATGTGAATATGTTATCAGTTTGCTACAAGAGACAAAATATTACAGATATTCTGATGTCATATTGCAAACTGTGCGGACGAAGTCGCGAGCACAGCTAGTAACCCTATAAATAATATTTTCTGGTTCGACGGACTCTTGTATAACTTCAACTTTTAAGATAACACATTATTAATCACTAGCGGGGCACACGGTTTTACCCGCGTTAAATTTTATAAATTATCATAGCTCCTCCCCCGTAGGTGATAGCGTGATAATATGTAGCCTATATGTTGACCCGACCTCTTAGTAATATTCATGCAAAATTTGAAGTAAATCCATGCAGTTCTTTTTGAGATTAGCCCGGACATACATACAGATAAACAGACACGTAGACAAAAATTCTAAAAACGATATTTTTGGCTTCGATATCGATTTTAGATGACGCCCCAATTATCCTTTTAAAAAAATATTCAATGTACAGTTTTTGACTTTCCGACGATTTTATTATATGTATATAGATTTATTAGTTCATAAGGTGAGTAAACAGTACGTCCACATTTCTCAAGCGTCATAAGATTATGAAAGAGACGTTTACCAACACTTTGGCTCCAAGTTTTAACTGCTAAAAATACTGGAGGTGGGGGCTTCCACCCAACATCCCGCCCCACTACGCCATTCACTACGCAGACTGTGGGTGGATTACGAACTTCACGAGCGATTTGCATAATCATATTCGAGAGATGAATTTGGAAATCCCCTAACGAATGACTTCGAGGTATTTTTGATACAGAACTTGCCTTCTGAACTTAATATTGACTTCGATATTGGACTGGATTCTATTTTTAGAAACATAACAGAATATATTTACTGGCAGAGGTTAATCCTATGATATATCTACATATATTTATGTGTATACATTTATATACAGCATTTCTTCATTGTTTCTCAAGCGGCATCGGTTACCCTAGTGTCAGACTTGCTCAAGCCGCCTAGTAGCCCACTGACATAGAGAAACAACTGTTGTCTAATGACCACAACTATGAGCAATAGCATAACGTGCCCTCCAAATCTAATGTTGCGGTTGTCCGTAAGGTCGCTACAGCGCACCAGGAAGGAAAGAGGGGTAGCAACGTGAATAGAGCCGTGTGTGCTGCAAACGTCCTAGTATATGGTAGCCGCTTATAACATGAAGTGGACCATATGCTGGTTGATAGATCATATAAAAGTTATTTAGTGATGGCCTTTATAGCTATGTTTTATGCTCACTATATCTAGTGTGTGTAGTAGAGTAATTAATTTTCTTAAATCTCAGAAACAATACGATAATTATATGAAGAAAATGGTTTAATATATTGATAGAGCTATCATTACCTACCTAACCCATCTCAATTTTCAACCACCAATGCAAGGTAGGAATTATGTAAAAAGAAGAAAGTTTTAAGAGAATACCAAATAATATTGAAATAGCATTGCACTTAGCACTTAGTTCAAGGTTTTTAAGTGACTATGTTTGCCATTGCACGTTGTATTTTTATAGCTGCTCTAAATCTAATATCACATAAACACCTGGAAACATTAATCTCAGCTATTCCATAAAAAACTAAACTACATCTAAAGTAGAATAGGAAATTAACCAAAAAATAATATGCTAAACGATGAATCATTGAAAGTAGAGCGGCCTGCCTGCAGTACGCTTGTGTAGCGATTAGTGAAACTATTACAGTTTGCGTAACCCCCACAAATCATTGAAGGCAGTGGGGTGGGGTGAGCGTAGGCCGGCGTGCGGCATGAATGAACGAGAGCTGCGCCACCGCGCCACATGGCTCGCAGCCTCTACGTGTTTTGCACGGAGGGATCGATGAAAACATTCTCGCCAAACATTAAAAGTTTATGAGGTCAAACAAAACTGAATAGAATATCTGGGGGTAATCACGTAACAATACTGTCATCTTATTAAAAACTAGCTGTGCCCTGCGGTTTTACGCGCGTTAAACTTTATAAATTATCACAGCTCCACCCCCGTAGGTGATAGCGTGATAATATGTAGCCTATATGTTGACTCGACCTCTTCGTAATATTCATGCAAAATTTGAAGTAAATCCATGCAGTACTTTTTGAGTTTAGCCCGGACATACATACAGATAAACAGACAAAATTTCTAAAAACTATATTTTTGGCTTCGATATCGATTGTAGATCACGTCCCAAGTATCCTTTAAAAAAAATAGTCAATGTACAGTTTTGACGTTGCTACGATATTATTATCTGTTTGTATAGATACATTTTCCGCTGTGACTTACACTGCAATTATAAAAATATGTGTTGTCTTCTAAAAGTAGACGTTGGTATAAATAATACCACGAAAATATCGTGTCGTACTGAATTTTCCGTTTATTGTATACGCACGGCTAAGCTGTGGAACAACCTCCCAAATGACGTGTTCCAGACTCATATAACATGGGTTTATTCTAGTATAGGGTGAACAGGCCTCTTATGGGTACGCGCGGTCCACCTTCGACCACATCTTCACTTACCATCACGTAAGATCGTGGTCAAGCGCAAACCCATTATGCATAAAAAAAACCGACTTTAATGATTCTTCTTTATTCGATAGAAAATAGTTTATTATATAATACATACATAATTTACATAAACATATACAACAACATACAAAATTTGTTCAAATCGATTTCTATTAATAATTTATTAGAACGGTTTTATTTTTAGATTTAAGAATAAATAGAATTATTTTTAAAACAAAAATAAAACCGTTGCTCTGTTACAGCTGTTTCTATTAGTTGCGAGTTTAAACGTTTAGGTAATGTTTAATTAATTTTTAACTTTCAAGTTTCATTAGCCATGTTTTTCGAGTTATCTTTAGGGAATGATCGGCCCATACAATGCCTATGGCCTATTATACTATAGAAAACAGTGTATTATATAATACATAATTTACACAAACATATACAACAATATACACAATTGATTCTAATCGGTTGCTATGGATCAATTATTAAAACGGTTTTATTTTTAAATTTAAGAATTAAGAGATTTTTAATTTAAAAATAAAACCGTGTTTCTGTTATAGCTGTTTCTATTAGTTGCGAGTTCAAACGTTTAGGTAATGTTTGATTAATTTTAACTTTTAAGTTTCATTAGGCATGTTTTTCGTGTTATCTTTAGGCAATGATCGGCATACTGGACTGATAAATTCCAGGCCACTTGACAAATTAGCGTGGACGTGTCGGCAACGCAAACAAAGGTCACATTGACGGATACCGGATGCGGGAGTATCGTACATCGTACATCGCTGACCAAACCGGACGCGCGTCCGCTTGTGCCACATCCGACTACTATGGAATTCTCTCTTGTATTGTTGTTTGTACTGACAAACGTTGCACTTGCATACTATCAATTGTCAGTTTCCTTTCACTGAAATGTGTTTGGTAACTAGAGTTACCTATGTTGTGTTTTCTAAATCGTTATTGGTAGCTAGTAGTAGTAGTAGTATTGCTGTGTGGTGACGGCGGCGGGTATCAGAATATCGTCACCCCATCTCATCCCGTGGGTAGCGTTGAAATCGACCCGAGGGAATATCTTCCAAGCATACGGGAATATGACACCTAAGTGTTTATGAATTTTCTTTGGAATAGTTGCCGTGCTCTTTGGCAAATGGGGTTAGGTAACTGTAAATTATATGATGGCAATATCTTAGATCAACTATAAGTATTTGACCAAAGGACCTGCCCTTGAATTTTAGGAGATATATATCAAAATTAACAGGATTAGGGTATGTGGTGTAGACTGAAGGAAATATGTAATAAACACGCTATTTACAGAAATTTTCTTTTGTAAACATAGATATTATACTTAATAAGTATGATATTTTTGTTGTATCTCAAAACTAGTGGGCGATATTGAATTCTGGCATCAAAGGAAACTTTAAGACCTGATATTATAGGTATATTTTTTAGCAAATTCACTTATTTACTTCATTCTGTTAAAAATCTTAAGCTGTATCAAATACCTACATACAAACATGTGTATGCGACGATACCACGTAATCGTATATGGTTAAGGAATTTTACGATTTCCACATGGTACGTTAGGATAATTTAATAATCATAATATTATTATATCACTTATACTATACAAATAAGTCATTCACACATTCTTAGCCAAGTAGAATGTAGGAAATTATACAACTGCTACAAATATTTTTTATAGTTTCTCTTATAACTGCGATATCAATATATTTTAATACTTATATGTAATGTATTTTGATATATATGTGTGTGTCACACATATATACTAAAATACATTATCATCATACAATTATAAGCCGATAGACGCCCACAGCTGGACAAAGGCCTCCCGCATCCAGCAGTTTCCAGAGACCCTCACAAGATCGTCGGTCCATCTTGTAGGGTTCCGGTTCCGGTTCGTGGTCGCCACTCGAGAACCGTTCTGCCCCAGCGACCGTCGGTTCTACGAGCCTTGCAGTACAACATGGAATTAATTAATCAATATAATAATTATTAAGAAATAAAACACGAAATAATGAATATTAGGTCTTTACCTATGAAATTGCCGTTCTGCAGTACTGGCCATTTCAAATAAAAATAATTTTTGTTTGGCTAAGAATTCTAATTTCAAATTAATTTTATTTTAAAAACATGGATTCTTTTTTCCAAAAGTAGTCATTTCTTTATTGATTAGTGTTACATTTTCATCGCATTTCAATCTTTTTCGTCATCATGGATACGTTAAAAATTCGAGTAATTATGGAATATGAGTACCGTCGTGGCAGCAACGCGGCACAAGCGGCACGCAACATCAACGACGTTTACGGAGCTAACACTACAAACCAACGCACCACCTGTTATTGGTTTGCTCGCTTCCGTTCTGGAAATTTCGACCTGAAAAATGAACCTCGCGGTCGTCCGAAGACTTTGGTCGACAATGACGAATTAAAGGCGGTTGTGGAAGCTGATGATACACAATCTACGGCTGAATTAGCAGCAGCTTTCGACGTTAGCGTCAAAACAATATTGGTCCATTTGCGTCAAATTGGCAAGGTAAAAAAGCTTGACAAATGGGTGCCCCACGAACTCAATGATCGCCAGCGCGAAGTACGCGTCGAGACGTGCCTTGCACTGCTCAACAGACACACAAATGAAGGAATTTTGAACCGCATTGTTACCTGCGATGAAAAATGGATTCTGTTTGATAACCGCAAGCGCTCAGCAAGTTGGTTGGATCCTGGTTCAGCACCTAAACAATGCCCTAAACGAAAACTTACCACTAGAAAAGTGATGGTCACTGTTTGGTGGTCTAGCGCCGGTGTGATTCATCACAGCTTCTTACCAAACGGGGTGAGCATTACTGCAGATGTGTACTGTGAAGAACTGAGCACAATGATGGAGAAGCTGGCGCATCTCCAACCAGCATTGGTCAATCGCTCGTCTCCGCTGCTCCTGCACGACAACGCGCGACCTCATACTGCACAGCAGACGGTCTCCAAGTTGCAAGAACTGGGGTTGGAAGCTCTCCGTCATCCCCCCTACTCACCAGACCTTGCGCCTACAGACTACTACTTTTTCCAGAATTTGGATAACTTCTTGGCGGGAAAAAAATTCAATACCCGAGAGGCAGTACAAAATGCCTTTGAAGAATTTGTTGCCTCCCGTCCAGCTGATTTCTTTAAGAAGGGCATCAATAAACTGCCACTGCGATGGCAAAGATGCATTGATTGCATGGGTGATTACTTCGATTAATACAAATAAAAAAATTCATGAAAAAAATTCGTTTAAATTTTTTCATACAAAACGGCAATTTCATAGGTAAAGACCTATTATTAAATTGCAATGATTTTAATACCATTGAGGAACTTAAACAAGATGAACTTTAAGGCTTTTAGCGTTTGATAAATATGATTTAAAATTACTTTGTAACAGGAAGAGACAGACCCATTTAATAAGGAAATCTTTTGATCGCTGGCGTCTCAAAATACAATGAAATGATTGAGAGAACAATGAACAAATCTCAAAATGTCATCTATATAAAAACAAAAGGCTAATAAACAAAGTAATATATAATCTTTAAAAATTAACTTTTTTTTTGATAAGACAGGGCGAATTCCTCCTCATGAAACCCGCAAAAAGTGTCTGCAGGTGGGTGTGTCGGACTCGCACCGACTAAACCTAACCTGCCGTGGACTTCTTTTGGCGCCTGATGGGAGGAGCCCCGGGAACGCGGGAATGCTGTTTCGTGCCCCCCTTTTGCGACATTTCCCAGATGGTCTTGACACGTAGATTGGGGGGCTCTGGATTGCCCTCTCCTAAAAGTAAACCTACCTTTCCTAAGCCTACATAAAGTACAGCATCTTTTATATTATTTAGTTATCAATATCACGATGTGTCGTAATATCAGCTCTTCCTGTCCACGATGTTCAATGCATTGTATTTAATGTAATGTCATTAGAACACGCCACAGATAACCCCGGCTTGTCTGTAGTTCCTTTATTATTATTTAACAGTGATAATTTGGTAAATGGGAGGTTAACGAAATTAATTGTTGGATGTTTTATTTATGTATAATTTTATTCTGGAGCAATGTGATTGACTGGATAGTTAAATAAAATAAAAATGGGTTATTGTATTTCATAATTACAGTTTACAATATTCTGAGGCTGCCCCAGTAATTATAGAATACTTGTGTTAGGCCTACCTCGCTCCTTCCCAAATTACAATATTTGATAAATTCAAAACAATATATTAAATGAAATACTATAACTAAGTACAAATATAGACTGCTCTAAGTGTGGTGTGTGTGTTTGTGTGCGTGCGTGTGTCAGTGTGTGTGTGTGTGTGTGTGTGTGTGTGTGTGTGTATGTGTGTGTGTGTGTGAACGTTTGTCATTATTAGAATTTATTTTTTTTGTGAATAAATGAATTTATTATTTGCAAGTAATAATTTTTAAAAAACTTTCTTATAAATCTAAGACAATAACAAATTTCGACTACATGTAAATTAACAATTTAAATTTTAACTATACCTAATTTTCTAATAAGAAGAAATTTATTTAACAAGAAATTCCAACTATAACGCTATAAACTGAACTAAAATAAACGAATTAACTAACTAAAGGCAATCCATTAAGCGCTCCGCATCGGCATCAAAGGGTATCGTGCCCAGAAGGCTGGCAGCATTGCCACGTTGTATGGCAATGCTTATTCTCTGTGCAAAAAATAGACCAGCCCTCTGGTCACGTGTGGCGTCGATCAATTTTTTAGAGATGCTCTTGAAGAGTGAACGAGCACCTGGACCCCATGGTCCTAGTGTTTCAACCCCAAATGGCTCAAAAACGTAACTGCCGATTAGGCGGGAGTACTTACGCCGCTTGAGGTTCTCTGCAGATGTAGCAGCAGCGCCCGCAGAATTCGAGGTTTGAGGAAGGTGGGATGGTGCCAGGGTATCCACGCATGTTGCGTTCCACACCAGATGCCTTCCCATCTTCCATGGCAGCAACGACATACCGTCTGGTCGCTTTCCATCATCACGTGCCAAGCCATTTGGTTCCAGTATGGCAGGTACGCCGGCGATGGAAAGGGCTCTACGAACAATGTCATTAATACTAGCGTGCCGCGAAATTCTACCAGCGCTCCTACTACACGAAAGACCATGGTATCCAAGACGATCGACGGTTTCGCCACAACGACACTGATGCGGAGCCACAAAGCGGACACCCAAACGAAGGCAAGTTGCGACCCTAAACGTGCAGTCGTCCAATAAAGTACCTAAGTTGGGTGAAGGTAATGCCTGCAACCAGAGCCCCGATTCCCACTCACCCAGAGCCAATAAGCGAGCGCGCTCTGCTGAATTTGTGGATGTGTTGAGGAGACCATTGCGTTCAAGGTTGCAGAGCGGCTGGTCCCATTGTCTCTGAGAAGCAGGGTTGGTGGGTAGATCTGAACTCGGACAGGAAGCCCTCCAAGCATTCATGGCATCAGTAAGGCACATCACTTCTGAACTGACCCGTGTAGGATTAAGAATTTTCCGAGTCAATTCTTCAGTACTGTGGACCGAAGACAAGAAAGCTGGAAGGCTTACACTAGAAATTTTGCGGATACCGAGCCCACCCAAACGTACAGGTAAAGTAGCTTGGAGCCAAGCCCGGTTATCCAGGTCTAGATTTAGAATGTTTGAAATGGAAGTTTTTAATATGGAATCAATACTTTCTAGGAGTGTCTGATGTTTCCATATGTGACAGGATCGCAGGATATGCGTAAATTTTGGGACGAAAAAGCAATATCTAATGATTGTGAAAGCGGTATGTATGTTAATTTTCGAAAATCTCTCTTAGAATTTATTCATTATATTTAGAAGAGTTTTTAACTATCCTGTAATGTTTTTTTCTCTAGTTAGACTCAGAAACTACTCTTAAGCATCTGCATTTTTATAAAATGTAGTTTAAAGTTAAGCTACTACTTTTGGAATTATATATTCTTATATACGAGTATAACTGGATAGAACAGAGATAGTATCCCAAGTGTGATAAATGATAATATGCTGAACATAAAACAAATTGAAACGTTATACATATTGTTGAGTTTATTCTGAGAGTATTATGTTAAGACTACCGGCAGTATTTGAACCTGCATGCACTAGTAAAGCCCCCAAAGCTTTGTCAATTAACTAAAGGTAAATGAAACGGTCCTATTAAATCATCGATTTTGGTTATGATATTTTTTTTTTTATTATTTATTTATTTATAAGGTACAAGGTAATCTTAAGAACTAGAACTGTGTCCCACAAAACAGTGTATACTATTTGACTGTGGGATAGTGTGGATTCTATATCTATCCTATTTTATGGGATATTGGCTAAACAATTACTAACTTGCGTGGGTTAATTAGTAGTCTTATTAGTTAGCCGCAATGGACCCTCGTTCACTTCCTTTGTCTGGTGAAGCAGTGAAAGACTCCTAGGTTAACTGTAATTGATAAATTAGAAGAGAAAAGAGTTCCTATTGGCTATTCCTTTTATTTTAGCATCACTTGTTTAAATTTATCAACTATCTAGCTTCAGCGATCAAACTAGTTAGAGAAGTAAATTCTTCATTCGTAAATGAAGTTCAATGACTAAAGTTTTAGCAAGTGATAGAATCTTGAGCAGTAGTTTCAATCAAAGAGAATCTAGAACTTTTAGATAGTTCTCAAGAACACTCCCACGAGATGCGCTCATCTCTAAACTAGATTAGATGAGATGCGTTTACACGCTATATTTGTTTTTAGGATTCTCTAGTATTTTTTAAAGATAACGCACGCATTAGGTTAATTAATCCCTGTATCGCGGGGTACTTTACAAATAATATTATATAATTGACGGACATATAGTAGACGGACACAAAGTACATCCAGACTCAGAACAACTATTTGTGGGCCACACAAATAGTTGTCCAGCGCGGGCACAAACCCGGGACACGAAGCGGCGAGGCGACTATGTTAACCGCTGCGCCACACGCTCTGTCAATTCAAGTCAGTCAAAAGTAATTACCACAATACTGACTCTTGCCACAGCTCTACTATACTAGGTAGTATACCAGCGGTCACTAAAGCTATCGTTTAGAATATTGCAAATATTTTTCTTTAATAATTAAGTATAAAGTTTAGGAGACAGGGATACAGGTAACGGAGATTACATAATAATAATAAATAATAATATCTAGGGACAATGACACACAGATCATCCTAGCCCCAAACTAAGCAAAGCTTGTACTAAGGGTACCAGGCGATGATATATATACTTATATAGATAGATAAATACTTAAATACATAGAAAACATCCATGACTCAGAAACAAATATTCGTGCTCATCACACAAATATTTGCACTTACCGGGATTTGAACCCAGGACCACCAGCTTCGTAGGCAGGAGCACTACCAACTAGGCTACGGTGATCGTCCGTGACCGTACATGAAATGGCTTCATTAATTACACCCAGTTACAGAACAAATATTGCTGTGTGGCTGACGGCATAGGATATCGTCACCCCCATCTCATCCCGTGGGAATATCTCCCTGACAACGGCAAGCAGCATCTCTCTGTATTCTATGACCATCATACTGCGATCATGGCGTATCCGTGTGCGTGCGATGGCATATCCTTCCAAATGATGGACATAATAACTCCATTGAGGAAATCGTTTTGGGGAGGCCTTTGTCCAGGACTGGACCTTATACGACTGACAAGATAATCACAGAATAAACAATTGTGCTCATCATACAAAATCATCAAACCTACGCCATCTGGCATAGCACTTAGCATCATCGGCCACTAGACCAGCCAATAGTAAAGTGAGTATTACAGAAACATAAAGTGAAGTCTCT
Organism: Pseudoips prasinana; assembly: GCA_951640165.1. Classification (NCBI taxonomy): domain Eukaryota; kingdom Metazoa; phylum Arthropoda; class Insecta; order Lepidoptera; family Nolidae; genus Pseudoips; species Pseudoips prasinana. Next base: position 18,783,056 of record OX621239.1, read on the forward strand.
AACTAGTACAGTTTTTTTTATTATCATCATAAATCCTTACGTATCTAAGACAAACAAATTTCACAGACACATTCGATTTTTTTTTGAAATATTTTTTTTTGTCAGGTTCCATAAAACACGAACCGCATAGTTATGCGGTTAGTGATCAGTGTGGTAGTTAGGTAGTAAGTTATAGTAGTACTAATAAACTTAGTTTAGTTTATTAGTACTACTATAACTTACTAGTACCTTGTCTAGTCGACTAGTCGGAGGACAGTGAAGAACTGTCAGTCCAGAGTCCGACTCTCACTGTCACCTCGCAGTCATACTGTATCAAACTGAAATCTCAGCCAAAACTAGTTAACGCAAGTTAAATAGCAAACATACGTGTATATAACACTTGTAATAGAATAAAGTGGCGGCTCCCACGATTCAACCCACACAAAAACTTGTTCGCACCAAGACGTTTCTATTGAAAGGGTGACACTCGCGTTCCTAGCACATTCGAGTTCTCTTTGCCCTTTGAGGTGCGCCTTTCCTTCGATTAAATATTGCCAATAGAATGTCTTTTGAGTATCAATATATTTTTAGAACTTTAGTTTAACAAATATAGCTTGCAAGCATTGAATTCTCTTAAAATAAAAGTCTAATAATAACTTTAATTGTGGGATAATGGCGGCGAATAACACTACCCTATCTCATCCCCTGGTGGACGTAACAGTCAACCTGAGGAGATACTTGCCTTTAACGCCGTAGATCATGGGCTCGATTCCCACCCAGGTCAGATATTTGTGTGCATGATCTGTTTGTCTTGAGTCTGGGTGTAAATATCTATATAAGTATGTATTTACAAAAGAAAAGTAGGTATATGTAGTATATCAGTTATCTGGTTTCTATAACACAAGCTCTGCTTAGTTTGGGATCAGATAGACGTGTGTGAATAATGTAAATCCCAGGAAAAATAAATACCAGAAAACGGGTACTACCGTCTCTCTAGTCATATTTCGATCGCCAACCTGTCTGCCAAATGTTGTGATTACGGCATATCCCCTCAATCTTAGAGGATGTTTATGTCCTGTAGTGTCTTCATTTGGCTAATATGGTGAATAAAAACAAATAATAATAGTCATCATCATCATCATCATTACAGCTAAATAAGTCCACTGCTGGACAAGCCTCCCTCAAGAATCGTCTTGAGGGGATATGCCATAATCGCCACGCTTGGCAGGCGGGTTGGCGATCGCAGTAAGATAGTCATAGTAATCAGAAGGAAGCTGCTGCCCTTCCTCAGGTAGATATTCCCTCGGGTCGACTTCTACGCCCCCCACGGGATGAGATGGGGTGATGATATTCTGATTCTGGTATTTGTCGCCGTCACCACACAGCAATAATAATAGTACTTCATGTTAAATTGTAGAACCGAATTAGTTATTTTTCAATTTTTTTTTTGTGGTATCCACGCAATATTTCGTCTATTTTCAAATGAGAATTACGAATAAAATACACGTGAATACGACACAGCTTTTTATGAAAAAATTGCTGGATACCTAATCAGCATCATAAAATCGTAATAATCAAAAGGTTTGTTTTAATATTAAGAGTAATGAATAATTGTGGTCTCCCCAAAGCCTGACATTATTAAAAAAAAAACATTATTTGTCCGTCCATAAGATACATGTTTAGGTAAACAAAAATAATTTATGAATTACACAAGAACCCTTTAAAAAAGGAATAGGCTCGCTTTTTGAACGTTGCCATGTCATACCGGATCGGAAATACCTCCGCAATTAGTTGATTCCACAGAGTGGTCGCGTACAGTTCTAGAAGTTTCTTGTGAAACGCACCAGACCATTCATCCAAGTAATATGGATGAAATTTCCACTTCTAGCGAGAGGATTTCTTGCGGAACGTGGCGGCAGGTATTAGTTCGAGCAATTCCTTAGAACACTCCCGGTGATAAATGCGGTAAAGGTCATTGGAACGCTATATGCTGTTAATGTTACCATTCATATGACATGACTGCCAGTTGCTGTTGCTCGTTGGTCTAGAGGTAGCGTGTTCACCCACAGAAAACGAGGTCCTGGGTTCAAATCCCGGGTCAGGACAAAAGTGATTTTGGGACTTTTCTGTAAAAAGAAAAAATTCTCAGCATCAGCCTGGGAGTTGGCGGTATTATACCCCCATGCCTCGGAGAGCACGTAAAGCCGTCGGTCCTGTACCTGACCTCTTTCCGATCGTGTCGCTAGGCGTCCCATCGGATCATGAGGGTGATGGAAAAGAAAGTGCTCCTGTGTTTACGCACACACTTGAGCACAGAAATATTTGCTCGTTGGTCTAGAGATAGCGTGTTCACCCACAGAAAACGAGGTCCTGGGATCAAATCCCGGGTCGGGCCAAAAGTGATTTTGGGACTTTTCTATAAAAAGAAAAAGTCTCAGCATCAGCCTGGGAGTTGGCGGTATTATACCCCTATGCCTCGGAGATCACGTAAAGCCGTCTATCCTGTACCTGACCTCTTTCCGATCGTGTCGCTAGGCGTCCCATCGGATCATGAGAGTGATGGAATAGAAAGTGCTCCTCTGTTTACGCACACACTTGAGCACTATAGTATGTCCCGCCCAGATGGCTAATCTCTATTGAGACTGACCGCCGTGGCCGAAATTCGGCTAGGAGGACATTATTATTATTATTAATGTTATAGGAGTAATACAATTCTTTAATCATAGTAAGAATTTATTAATGAATAAAAAAGAGAGTTATCACGCTTATTATGGTAACAAGACCTACTGTTACACTTGAACTTAAGTTGCACATCAGTGGTTATATTTTCCCTACCATAACTGCCCTTACTACATACGTAATAAAGACACTAACAAAGTCAGACTATATCAAGTGTCGAGAGGACGTAGTAAAAGAATAACAAAAACAAATGCTCCACAAAAAGGGCGTCTACACAATTAATAAGTGCCTACTTACAACGATATGAATGGTCGCATTAGCGTAAATACTACACTACAGACTACCAGTGTGGTTAGATATCGAGGGCGATTTTTTATCTCCACTGTCGACGGTTGACCTGCTGACCGTAGTTTGCAACGTCGCGCCGTCAATTTGCAAGAGATACGCGATTATCGGTCTTACTGCTGTACAGTCGACGCCAATTAATAACGTCTTTATTGGGTGGACAGTAAAGGCGTAATTCGTGTGCCACCGAATTTACATCGGCTGTACAAGATAACTCGCCCACTCGCATGCTGACGAATTTAATATTACAAGGTACTTCTACCGTATCGCAGATTAAAGTAGAATTTGATCTGTTAGTAATTATTAATCGTTGACAAGAAAAAGTGAAAAAGCGGCTAAGTGCGAGCCGGGCTCGTCCATGAAGGGTTCCGTAGCAGCAAGTAACAGTAAAAAGTTCTTGTAGTAGTTGATTGAATGAAAGGGAAATTGCGGTTCATGATTTATGACGTATTAAAAAAACTACTTACTAGATCTCGTTCAAACCAATTTTCGGAGGAAGTTTGCGGAGTAGTGTACATGATATATTTTTTTCAGTTTTATCGCTTACGTATTTCAGAAGTTACAGAAGGAGGGGTGGGGGGCAGGCCCAAACTATTCAGTTTAGAAAAAAATGATATTAGAAACCTCAATATCATTTTTGAAGACCTAATGAAAAGAAATTGTTGAGTTTCAGTTCTATGTATGGGGAACCCCCAAAATTATTGTTCTTTTTCTATTTTTGTGTGAAAATCTTAATGCAGTTCACAGAATACATCTACTTACCAAGTTGCAACAGTATAGTCTTTATAGTTTCGGAAAAAAGTGGCTGTGACATATGGACGGACAGACAGACAGTCATGACGAATCTATAAGGGTTCTGCTTTTTTTACGGAACCCTAAAAAGTTCTTAAAGTTAATATTGATGTTAATGATTATCAACATTAAATTGAGATAGTGTTTTAAGAGTGCACCGGAGGGTGATATTCTATTGATGAATAAACAGAGAGATAATCACGTATAATAATAATTCAAAATCCTTGTTTCATTAGTTCATTATATACTTTAAAAAAACGGCCAAGTACGAGTCGGACTCTCGCATGAAGGGTTCCGTACCATTATCTATAAAAACGGCATAAAATCGTTTGATGTCTGGGTTCCCTTTAAATGTTAATTTTATAAAGTTTTTTAGTATTTGTCTTTATAGCGGCAACAAATATAGGTCATCTATGAAAATTTCAACTGTCTAACTATCGCGGTTCATGATATACAGCCTGGTGACAGACCGCGGAGTCTTAGTAATAAGATCCCGTTTTACTCTTTGGCCATAGAAGCCTAAAAATGGTAAAAAAATTCAACAAACTTTTCTATTACACCTCTAGAAAAGTAATCAAATGATATGATTATTTCTAATGATATGTGTCTGTCAATTTTTCCACTTTACAAACATTTAATTGACAGACACAATGTATGTATGTACATTGAGACTTAGAAAATCCATTTATGGCACACAATTAGTTATCCAGTGCGGGAATCGAACCCGGGACACGAAGTGGTGAGGCGAATGTCTTAACCACCCACAAAATAATAGCAAAGCATTACCTACATCCACTGTTCTAGGAGAATTAGCGCCAACAAAGTTAGAAGAGCAGTAAACTCTAAGTCATCCAGGTGAATCAAATTAAATAAAACCGTAACAGACTGGATTGCAACGAGGATTCTGATCCTCTGGCTTACTTTTGCGGGCTTAAAATAAAATAAAAAAGGTTTTTATTCACTTAGACTTTAAAAAAGCGCTTGTAAATAGTCAGAACATGTTTGTAGTAATATAGTTGTATACATTATTATTTCTAGTAACATAGATATTAAGGTACATATTGTATGAAAACATTTATAAAATTTATTTTATTATAGCAATGATATTTAGCTAGCTCGTATCAAGTTATTGTCAAGAAATTATGTTTAATTATCTAGTTTAAGTCTAAATTTTTACTACATATTGTCAATGGTTCTGTCTATATTAAGGTATTATTATTATGACGGACCTTGTGTTAATAACGACGGTCGCGCTTTAATGCTACCACCGGATCCAATGCGCCCTAACTGAGAAGACCCAGCGAAACAAACTCAGTGGGTTCATCTACTACCGGTTTCAACACGACCCAGTTGAGACGGTCCGGCGAAACATACTCAAGCAGGCATAAACACGGGATTTGGTCCAATAAGAGTAATTATTTAGTAGGCAAACACAATATATGCTCGATCGGTTGTCTGAATTCTTATTATTTTATGTAATATTTAGGTATACAAAAGAAAAACTTCGAAACAATAACATTATTCATTTTGAGACAGAGTCAATAATTTTAAATTAAGTATATGATAGCAATCATTTACAGATAGTTCTCAACAAGATCTCCAGCGAGCAATGTGCAGGTAGGAAGTGAGAGCCTTTGTCATCGATGTACTCTTTAGTGGTGTAATAACCCCTAGCCGTAAGTATACGTTTAATATGTGTTTTAAAACATGTGTCAGGCAGATCAATAATTTGAGTAGGAAGCTTGTTATAAAACCTAATACAATTTCCTAAAAATGATTTATTAGTTTTGCTTACTCTAAAGCCTGGCATGGCTAGTTTGTTTTTATTCCTAGTATTTATAGTATGCAGTTCACTTTTCTTTTTATATTTATGAATATTTTTTCTAACAAACATTATATTCTGATATATATATTCCGATGGCACAGTAAGTATATTTATTTCTTTAAACAAATTTCGCAAAGAATCGCGACTGCCTAAACCATAAATGGCTCTGACTGCTCTTTTCTGCAATACAAAAATAGTACCTATGTCAGCCGCCCAACCCCACAGCAGAATGCCATACGACATAATACTATGAAAGTACGCGAAATACACTAATCTAGCAGTTTGTTCATTCTTCTACCTTGATAACATATCCTGCACATTACTGGAACTAATTCACGCTACTGACAACACTAAACTCCTAGCTAAGTTCTGAACTGACTCAATTTAGATTGCCATCGACATGCTAAGAAGAATTCTCTGCAAGTGGTTACATAAGCGAAGACCTAATAAAGGCGTGTTAAAAATCTTAATATTTTGTAAAAGTAAGTATATTTTATAATCTACATCATAAAATTTTAGTGAACAGACTTTGTAAATGAATATATACAAAATCATTGATTTATTTCAGGTAAAACTTAAATTAAAAAAGTATGATTGAATAATAAAATGGTCTCTGTTATTATCAACCGATAGACGTCCACTTATAAGCCTCCACCAAAGATCTCTACAATTGCCGGCGTACCCACATTCAGCGACCAGCTAATCTCGTACAGGCTGATTCCGGTTCGTCCGGGATGTCTTCGGTGTAATATTGGGTTAGTTATGCTCCGAGATCTGAAGCATAACTATTGACAGGTGACCGCGTTGGCGTGTAAAGCTAGCCGTAGAACTTCTCAATCTCTCCAAGCAACACATGTTTAGATGTGACGATATACCATCCGCAGTCTTCAACTTCGATAGCTGGCTCTGTCCAATAGCCAAATCTCGTGCGAGCTCTTGCCTAAGCCTTTGTTCCGCTTGATGGCCTTTTTAATACTAAACGTATTAAATTGGCACGTGCCGTGAGTCAAAGACTTTGAGATCTGTCTGTTGAGCTGCCGGTGTCAAGTAGCATCAGTCTGAGGATTTCAATGCCATTTCCGTCTCTCTTCCATGAAGATATGGATTTTTTAAGTATCGGACACTATGTAATTAAGATAAATGTTGTACATATAAGGTAATATCATTACAGTACCTATTACTTATATAGATGCTTATTTACATATATTTTATACGTTGTTAATAAGAAATAAAGAAAGAAATGGTAAAATGTACACTTCCCACTTTAGTGGATAAAAAGTTCATTAGTGTTTTTGTTAAGGTAGAGTCGAGTTCGGAATAATGAATTTTTATAAAAGTTCAAGCTATATTTTTATATTATCGTAATTGATATAAACAAAAAAACATCACCATTGTGTCTGACGTCAGAATTGGAAGTAGAAACCGCTTCCTTCGCCTGTCCATCTTTTATTTATACACGATTGATTGATGAAGCGAAACGTCGTATATGAATGAATCGATTTATGGTTTCGTTCAGATTCTGTTTATGCACCCACTTGACGTCAGGAATATTAAAGGAGAAATAGGTAAAGTACCTTGGAATACATAATCCAAGTAGGTAGCAAATATTTTATCGTTCAAGCTTGGATGGTCAAGAGACTATGAATGGCGGCACGCGTGACGTTAGCTCTGTCTCTACGTTGAAGTATGTACCTATTTACTTATAAAGGTATGTATTGTATGCTTGTTCATAAGAAATTAAGAGTCGATATAGTAGTGTATCCAAAAACCTGCAGGTGAATGTATAGTAATAAACGTAAATAAAACTTCTAATAAATTTGGATTTTTAATGGTTCGCTCGTAAAATTGATACTATAATGTTTAGCGACGACTTATTTAGTGTCGAAATTATACGTAATTTATTTGGTATCATCCTATTTGGTAAAAGTAGGTACTCAGTAGCGTTAAAGGAAAGAAGGTACGTCTCCTCGAGAGTCGCGCCGTCGGGCCACAGCCGCAATTCAAAGAAATCATGTTTTTATGCTTCATTTTATTAAGAGAAACGGGAGACATCGAATTGATGGCCTCCGAGAGATACGGGAAGCCATTGGAAGCAAACTAGATGCTAGCTATAAGGACTCGTTTTTGAAATGATTACGTGTAAAGATTTCAATTGTTTTTTTTAATTGCAACTTACACCTCTCTAAACCGAAATATAGTATGGTTTTAAGGTGTCACGCTTTTATATACCTTTTGTCCGTATGTTTAATGCATTTTAATGACAGGTTTTACAATAAAGACCTTAAAATTATTTGGAGCCAAACTTTTAATTAATTCATTTTAATACTGACTTATTTCTGAACGAGCTATTACGATCAATCTGAATCCTTATATCAACAGAACGAGTGTAATTAAATACAATAATAGGTATGTGTACGTAAAATATATTTTTATTCTATCTTGACAAATGGTAAGTATATGTTTTATTATCTCGTAACCATAGGCTATATGGTATGGTAAACGCTTACAATTAGATTTCCAAGTTTAGATAGCTGAAACGTCACACAGGCCCGGTACAAGTATAATATTTATTTTACACGTTCATTTTCAGACTAGCATGACATTCAGTTTTCAATAAAATTCAGTTTTTATTAACTGCTATCCCAATTTACTTTTAAACGGCACTCTTTGTCCGTTTCAATTAACTTCCAAGTAATTGGACTGCAATATTGCACAATAGTTATTCATGCGAAAAGCTTTTTCGTTCATCCTTTGACACAAACAAATTCTGACATTTTAAATTGAAATTTTCATCGGAATTGTTAATTCCGCTTTAGTAACCCAACGGCCGAATAATAAACTCCGAACATGCAATTAATGAATGGATTGTAACAAATTACATACACTATTATATAACAATAAACAGGGTAACTGCCTCGTTGGTCTAGCGTGTTAAACCGCAGATAATGAGGTCCTGGGATCAAATTCCGGGTCGGGCAATTTTTTTATAAGACAAGACGCTAGACTCTAGGTAAATGAATCCATGTGTTGCGGGGTACTTAACAAACATATAATAGGCGGACACAAAAGGCATCCGCACTCAGAATAACTATTTAAGGGTCACACAAAATAGTTGTCCTTACGGGCATCGGACCCAGGACACGAAGGGACAAGGCGACTGTTTTAATCGCTGCGCCACTCGTGCTGTCAAAATAAAGTGTATTTGAGATTTTTCTAGAAAGAAAAATATACAATCGCATCCCGGAGTCTGGGTGTTGGTGATATGTTTCCATGCCTTGCAGAGCACGTAAAGCTGTTGGTCCAACAACGAATGTTCCCCAACTGTGTGTCATCCCATTGGATTTATACAGAGAGGGAATAGTGAGTGCCCCCGTGTTTGTCTACACACTTCTTCACTATAACATATTATGCGTAGTTCCCTAGTCTCCATTGAACTGACTACGGAATTCGACCAGAAGCACTATAATCTATTAAGGGATTTTGGGTAATTATTTAGATTCTAAATTGGTTGTTCAGTCGTTATTAGATCTACATAAAAAGATCTACGAATTGATCGATGCATCGAACATTTTGTAAACTTTTTAAGTACATTTGGATCTTGATTTATAACTTGAATATATAATTTGCAAGTAATCATTTTTAAAAAACTTTCTTACAAATCTAAGACAATAACAAATTTCGACTACATGTAAAATAACAATTTAAATTATACCTAATTTTCTAATAAGAAGAAATTTATTTAATAAGAAATTTTAACTATAATGCTATAAACTAAACTAACTAAAGGCAATCCATTAAGCGCTCCGCATCGGCATCAAAGGGTATCGTGCCCAGAAGGCTGGCAGCATTGCCACGTTGTATGGCAATGCTTATTCTCTGTGCAAAAAATAGACCAGCCCTCTGGTCACGTGTGGCGTCGATCAATTTTTTAGAGATTTTCTTGAAGAGTGAACGAGCACCTGGACCCCATGGTCCTAGTGTTTCAACCCCAAATGGCTCAAAAACGTAACTTGAATATATTATGTGTTTGTGTATCCAGATAGGAAGTCTAAATAGCTTTGAAGTTCGAGATAAAAAAATTGTAAAGTAGGCTCTAATTATTGAATTTTTCCTTGTCATCATAATATTGTTACGTATAAATTGAAGTTAAGAGGCACAGCGTTCATTCGCTCAAAGAGCAGCCCGACTAGGGAAGTACCTCCAACTTACAGAAGACATTTCTTAATAATAACATTAATAATTTTAATGTTGAGTTTCTGCGTGTGAGTAAGGTCGCCAGAGCTCTTCGGGTGGGGGAAGTGTTAGCAACACTTGTTTGCTTTAAAGGCCGACAACGCACCCGCGACTCCTCTGGTATCGCAAGTGTACATGGGCGGCGGTGATTACTTACCATCAGGTGACCCACTTGGTCGTTAGTCGTCCTCTGATATAATAAAAAAAGTTAGTAGATATTTTTAAAAGAGTGTTATTAGTGAGCAGCTACCTCCTATTGAGTGCGCACTAAGTTGCATGAGCTCCCTACATTCAACTTCAAACATGTGACCGAGACAGATTCGCGCTGAAGTAAGGGTTTTTATTATCCCTGTCAGTTGGCCCGCATGAGCATTTTTGAGGTAGATTTTTGGTACGAGTATGATTTGATGAGATAGGTAGTGGGAGCTTCATGTAATTGCTCGCAGTCGTTATCTATCAGTAGGCGAATGCAGGCCGTTTGAAGCACTGCCGCTTCCTGAGCGATGACCTGACACTATCGGCTGCGCGTGCGACGCGACGCTGCAATATGTTTACGCGACGATCGCCAAACGCTGGCCCCTTTCGCGTTATTAGTGTTGAATAACCAAGTTTAACCAGTATAGTTATTTAGGGTTATGGCTTTTTATTTTAAGTATTTTACCTTACCTATTATGATACTCCACAGAAGATAGCTGATATAATTAAAAGTAATACAATATACCATTACCTAGACCAAAAAGAAAGTTAATATCTATAATACGGTCGAGTAAATTACACATATAAAGCCGCGGGTGAAAACTTGTATGTATTATAAGTATGACCAAGGGGGACAATATGCGGACTATGCATATGGTCCCCCTTGTTCATACTACCTTACTAATACTTTGTCCAGCAGTGGACGTCTTTCGACTGACATGATGCTAATGCTGATAACAAGTGTGATTATTTTGATTTCAATCAATATCACTCCAGACAAAAGTACTTACCTATGTACGTAGCTACTCACTCATTGTTTGATAATCTTACTCATACCCACTACGGACAAGTATAAACATTTCAATTGTTAATTTCTAAACCTGTCGTTTATAAGGAATATTTTAACGTTAGGACACAATGGTATGTGTCAGTGGATTGGAATGCTCAGGCCCAGCCAATGATCGAAAGCTGCCAGGTCCGGCCCATTATATTCTTTATAAGGGCTTCTTATATGGACACAATCGTATTTTTATTAAATTTGATTTATAAGTAGCCGTAAATATAGACGATTCACAGAATGTTGAATATGTAATGTAGATATATGTATACATACTTGAATATGAGTTTATAGAAAACGAAACGTATGAATAATTTCGAGTTCACCATAGAACGAGGCATGATGATTGGCAAAACTTATTACCCCATCTCGACTGTAAACTGTAACCAATTATAGCGAGCCATGTCCGTCAGCAGTTCAAAATCGTGCGTACGTTTCTCCATACTAAAGCTTCTGATTCGTTAGCTTAACGATAGCAAGCTTGTTCGACCACAAACAATGATGTCTCGCGTTCGATTCGCAAGTCGAACGAAGAGTACTACCAGTAAATAACTCATAGCCATAGCCAGATCCCCTCACCGGTCCGTAAGATTAGTGAAGTTAAGCAACTAGGCTCGCAGTCAGACCATAGATGGGTGACCGCCAAAGTGGTTTAATTTCTGAAGCTGTCAGTCCCGGTTGTGGCCATAAGGCAATAATCGTTAAGCCATGTCAGAGGCCTACTGGGCGGCTTGAACAACTCTGATACCAGGGTAATAACTGCCCATACGATAATTAAGTAATAACTGAAGATAGCATTTTGGGTTGCTATAGAGATATCTCCACAAGAGTATTCTGCAAACGACTAATGGTCAACTTCTTGAAGTTGCTCGTCAAACCTTAGCTCATTCCAGTCGCTTAAGATTGGAATCCCATTGGAATTTAAGAGTGAACGAATAGAGAGTACACTTGTGTTTGCCGACATTTTTATGTTCTGCATTGTCGACTAATCTTCGTAAGCTAAACTTTACTAAATGAAGTAACTAAGACATATGGATATTAAATAGCATCTTTAACAATATAAAGCGAACATCGAAGAAATCAAACTGGCATATGGCACTTGGCAGTACAAGATGCATCTGAGGGCACAGGTCACAGAATGCGCTCGATAACTAGCGAGATTTGACAGTGAAATAACGATAGTGTAGTACAAAATGTACGTCAAGCCAGCATACAAATGGCAGCCGTGGTCACAAATCATCCTTTACAAAGGCACGGATGATCCATCTCTGTAGCAGAGGTCAAACGACCAACAACAGCCGGCGTATCTGATACTTTCCTACTTTTTATGTCATAGAGTTCATCTGAATCAAACAGGTACTTACCTTCATATTTTTTTAGTACAGTTGACATTATAATGTCCTATTAGCCGAATTTCGGCCATAGCGGCCATTCTCAACAGAGATTAGCCGTCTGTGCGGGACATATTATAGTGCACAAGTGTGTGCGCAAGCACAGGAGCACTTTCTATTCCATTACTCTCATGATCCGATGGGACGCCTACCGACACGACCGGAGAGAGGTCAGGTACAGGACCGACCGGGCTCTCCGAGGCACGGCGGTATAATACCGCCAACTCCCAGACTTCGGGCTGATGATGAGAAATTTTTCTTCTTACATAAAAGTGCCAAAATCGCTTTTTGGCCCGACCTAAGATTTGAATCCAGGACCCCGTTCTCTGCGGCTAAACACGCTACCGCTAGACATTATCCACAGGATATGTATAACATTTTGTGTGAATATCGATGGAACTAGCTGTACGTTAGATGCTAATATAGAGCATTAAGATTCCCTGCTGTATGCTTACCGTATAACGTGAATAAATAGCCCGTGTATTGCCACTGAAATATTCAATGCTTTATATGTACGTTAGGAGTAAATACTAAATATGCTAATATTCTGTAAAACAATCCTAACAATGTCATACGATAGAGGACGTTTATCACTTGTTGGTGGAGTGCGTCAGGGCCGGAGCTCCTAGAGAGGCCCTGATGAATACCTTCAACATTAATTTGATAGATGTTGGTTTTGTTCAAAGCATATTACCAGAGCATATCTCGAATGCAGCTACATTACTTTATAAAATAGTAGTTAATAATGTTTTGAAATCTAACTAGTGTAAAGCTTTTATTGAATTAGGTTTAGATGGGGCTCACTGGAGCAGCATACCCGCGTTCCCGGGGCTCCTCCCGTTCGGCGCCAAGAGAAGTCCACGGCAGGTTAGGTTTAGTCGGTGCGAGTCCGACATACCCACCCGCAGACACTTATTGCGGGTGGCATGCGTAGGCATTTCCCCTGCCTTATCAAAAATAAAAAAAAGGTTTAGTTGGGGCTGCCAGGTCGTGTTCTGACCAAAAGCCCCTAAATTTATAATAGATAATAAAAAACACCTAACAATACTTAAGCTTAGGTTGTACAGATCAAATAATACTAGCTCTACACTTTTAAATAGACAGAACACCACAGTATAGTATTCTTTCTTCTGTGGGCATCTTCGATCAATAATAGTACTATTATTGATCGAAGGTGGGCATTATATATTGTACGGCTATGATATGTCAAGAAGAATTACTGACCTCTATAAGGGTGTTCAGTCGCGTAAAAGTTTTAATCCAAGTTATCAACTTCGAATTACGATACAATTTAAGATTTTGATAATTTAAATAACTAAATCCTTAGAAAACCCCCGAATGCAACCATAATTATAGAATTTTGAAAAGAGCTGATAGTCTTACACTGCTGGACCGATATTAACCAAACATAGCTAAGAAACACCGTAAGGAAACTGCCTTTCTAATGGAAAAAATCGCATCGAAATTGGTGCATTCGTTTTAGACCTACGACAGGCGGCCCCAGACAGACACACACACAGACAGACATCGACGTCAAACTTATAATACCCCTCTTTTTGCGCCGGGGTTAAAATTAATTTTACCCTAGTCGTTTTTTGATGTATTGCGAAGATGTAATACTACTCTAGAATAGTAGCAGATCACAACTTTTAAGTCTTTAAGCCCTTTCGAGCGATTCGAAGATGGCTTTAGCACTCTAGAGCAACGAATCATGTGTGAGCATAGTTAAAGCTCATATTTTGGAGTTAAATATTAGTTTCATTTATTTTATATAGAAACTAGTACTATAAATTCTTATCTAGGGAAAATTTACAGACATACAAAGAACATACAGACTCAGAAATAGCAAAATTATATACCTAAGGATAACATAGCTCATGCATCCATGCGAAGACATCTAAAATTCGATCGTATAAATTTCGATCCCAAGACTCAACGATCTCATTGTGCACCGAAAGGGGCTCATCCCACCAATTTGGAAGCTCTGCTGTAATCACATTGCCAGCTTCATCCGGTCATCAAAAACTGTTGACAGGCTGTCAACATCTGTTGTACCCATTTAAAACACAGAAGTTGTACTATTAGATACGCGCTATGTGTTTAATTAGCAGCGGAGATCAATTCAGACCATGCGAGTAATAATTGTCATACTAACCTGTTTTAATTGCGCTAGCGGCGCAGTGGCCCCGTCGCTACTCCTTTGTCGCCCACATGTTGCGGGTTTCTTTTCCCAAAAAGAATCCTGTTAAATGAACTCTTCGCTACAAATAACGTCCATCTGGTCGAATTTGGCCATCGTGGCTGATACTGAAATGTATTCTTAGCAGGAAAATTCCAATATCACTTTTGCCACTGGTTTAGAGATTTATAAGTTTCTTTAAGTGACCTGGATTCATTGCTCTCGAGTGTCAAGTCAAGTCTCAGTGTGTTACAAACCGCCGCGCCGCCTTTCCTTCCTCGGTCTTTTGGTTCATCCAAAGATTGTATGGAAGGGATCGCTTAGCGATTGTACAATTTTTTTGTTTTTTTTTTATTGTCCAATAAAGTGTACTTTATCTATCAGTTTAAAATTTAGTTTATTTCTTGTTAGTTTACGAGTAACCATAGGCAGCCAGGATCGACTGTGGTATACAAAGGAAAACTCTTTAGATGTAAGGTCGAGGCACGTCCGGGCTCACCGAACTATGTACAAAAATTACGGAAGTAAACCTAAACGTTAAACAGCACTGCATAGCGGCAAGTAAGGTAGTAACTAGGTAAGTTTACGTCAGATTATAGGAGCTCTTAAAATTAACGTGAAAAATGCGTTAAGCCCTGACAATTCTTTACAGACTTCTTGCTAACATAAATTATGAAAGAGACTACAGAGATATATATAGGTTCATAATCCAATGTTAAATAAACCTAGCATAAAATTAATCTAAATCCATGGTTAAGTGCTTCATAATTTGAATTTTTCTTTCAGACCGAAAAGAGATAAGAAATTGATTTGACGCCATGCAGCGAAAAGCTCTTAGTTGCAAGGCTCAGGCAGGTAAGGCATCTAGGTGTTTAACTTCCGCAGACAATAGGAACATAACGCGAGAGAATCTAATCGTCAGAAAATACTCCCCAATTTTTTGCAATTAAAAAGGTAACCAGCTACGTGTACGTCAGTTTATAGGGACAACTGACGACCTTCGGTGGATTCACTTCGCCTTTGACAGCGTCTGTATTATGAAGGCAGTAAGTGCAGTTTTTTCAGTCGACCGAGGAAGCATCATGCTTAGACGGTATCGTGACGATGAACTCCTTTGCACTTAAAATAGTTTTAAATTATGACGTAGTAGGGACGTAGATACACTTACGTCATACGAAGCCATGTCATTGTACCTACGTCTGGCACAACGGCACCTTTATTTTCTTTGAAAATCGCCCCGACTTCGGATGACGTCTAAATAAACTTTAGGTACAACGACGTATATAATAGCTTCAAAATATGAATCTTGATGCGGTGGTGGGCTACTTTTAGGCTAGAGATTTTATTTAGGGTGATAGATTTACATACACACACGTTAAACGAAACTTTGCGAGCGCAGTTTTCGTTCAAAATTATTGTTCAATATCGATGAATAGGTATCACAAAACATGGAAAATGCGGGGCAGTCTTTGGGGACTGCCGATAGAAGTCAAATCGAGTTGACAATTGAGATATACTTTTTGTACATAGACTCACGCCTGTTTCCCAGAGGGGCAGGCAGAGACAACGGATTTCTATTTGTCTGGATCTTTGCACACCTCGTATAATATGTATAATAATGCACGGAGACATATCTATGTACAGAAGCCAGTACAGCCAACTACCCCAATCTGTCAAATTTCTTTTACTGATTTTCAACTTTATCACAAATGCATAAGGTTCATTTTCAAATTGGGAAATTTGACAGATCCGCGTAGCTTGATGTGCTGGCGTCTGTACATATATACACACTACACAGTATACCTACATATGGGAAGCGTGCGATGACGATGACGCGAGTTTAGGTAACGCTTTATGTTCACCTAACAAGTGGTCAACGAGCCTTCAGAAGTTTCCATTTCCAAATCAATTTTCATCTTTTTCTGCTTTAGCGAAATTGTGATCGACGATTTCAGGAACAAATGTGATGAATATGGAACGAAGTTCTTTAAGGTGACGCATTGATAAACAAAAATAAGCGGACTGAACGACGCTAGACTTACAAATCCGCGCGCTATCTAGGTAGTGTCGAAAGGTCGTTCGCGCCAAATCAGTTTTATTCTCAGGATTATAAAGTACACAACTTAATCGTATAAACAAATTTCAGTGTGCATTATTCTATTGCAAAATTTAGAGATTTGTGCGTAGGTACCACCTTCGAAATATGAGCAGTTGCACGGCCAGTTGTAGGTAGGTATAACCTCGAAACTGGACGAATGGAAATAAAAAAAATGATTTACATTGCTTTTGTTTTGGCCTTCAATATCCATACCAACGAAACTTTTTTTAATACCATTGCATTTATTTCTAGCATAGATCTTAAAAAAGGACAGGCCATAATTTTTATGGCGCGAAATGCTGTAGGAAAATAAATGACACGCACGATAGAATCTGTCGACAAATGTTGCGCGTATATTAAGCAGTTTTGATAGTTTGACAGTTCTATTAATTCCCTGTCCTTATCATACAACCTACATTAGAGTTTGTAATGGTATTGATTGTATAATTTTTATTGCGGACAAATAAATCCATAGAGTGTTAGTAACATAAAAATAACTTATTTTCTAGTGTTAGTATTTACAATTAACCTTACAAAACGGCAAATAATTGGCGACTTGTGGTTCTCGGCTATAATTTTCAGAATGCTATTCCGACTCTTCGCACAAGAGATGCTGTTTTTTTGCGTATAATCGCATAAAAATCGTCGGTACGAGCTTGCGCAAACATTTCCGACGCACTACAGTAACGAGGCAGTCTCAATAGCATTCTGAAAGCATTATTATACTGGACGTTATTGTAATGGTATTTTAATTATTTTAGTGGTGGAAAATACAGAACCATGAAGCTTTTCTTTAATGCAACATAGCAACGATTACCTTCTGATGGCCTCACCATCTCTACCTACCTACTCCTCCCGTTGCGCCAATTATTTTCTTTTTCATTCATTGCATTTTCCACTAGGGGTGTTGATCTCTACTTTTGAGCTTCTTTTTAATTGGGTACAGTATGTATTCTTATCTTTTTGACCTGCACCGATGGCTATATTTGCAAATTTTGAAGTTGTATCTCTCTCATTGGCTGGATTTTAGAGCTGTTAGATTGAATAGTTTCCAGATCAATATTTGCTATTCCCAGATCAATATTTGCTATTTATAATATACCTAGTATTATAATAAGGGACGATATAGTGTAATAATTAAATGCACGCGATAGTAACTGAAAATAAGGGAACGATCCATAGACCACGCTATATTGATCTAAAATTAAATATAAATTATCATCATCATACCCGCTTAAAATACCTATATAGACTATAGATTTATGAAACAGAGGTTGGGTTTTTATAGTAGGTATACTACTAATTATAAAGAATTGGCTGATGATGAAAGGCCACTACACCGTGTGTGATTTAACTATTTTATCACACTGTTAAGATTTATGTGTATCTCACCTTATACATAGGTACAGTCAACAGCAAAAGTAGATCAGTCAAAGTCCGATATTCAATACTAATTATCATAAATTGCGACTAAATAGTGTGGTGGTGAAGAGTATCTAGTTGAAGGTGTGCGTGAGTGTTAAGTGTAAAAAATATTAACTAGTGAAAACTGCCGCCCAATAGCATCATAAACTCAAAACTCAGGTCAGATTTTGATCATCTACTTATGCTGTTGACTGTACATATATGTATCTCTCTATTTATTTATTTTATTTTAGATCGTTTTGTTTATAGATACTAAAAGTACCCTGTCATGTTCACATCACAAGCGTGTAGGTATAAGGCGCCAGTTCGTTCAAAAAGAAAATCACAAACCATTGCATTCCAATGTCTTGATGTCATGCCAGTAATTTTAATAGCATTCGTACGTGAGGCCAGAAGGAAGAGTAACAGGAGGCGTAGCATCCCGGATGGTGACGGTAAAGGAAGCGGGCGCGACGCGACGCGAGGAACGATGACGACGCGCCGGTCGTCGCTACTTCCTTCCAAACGATGCTTGTTACTTCATAAACTTGTATTATGCGATAGGAATGTGCACGTCATGCTATGTATTCTGAACTCAAATGGATGTTAGCTTAATAACTAATCTAGTTTTGTGTTTTTAGACATCTTACGTTGTCGGACAAAACGGCCCACACGTTTTAGCTTATACAAAATTACTTTAGCACATAGAACAACAATTCACCCAAGTAAAATGTGTATTTTTGTATACTTTTGTGTATCATCATTAGAATGCAACTTTGTCGAAACGTCGGGAAAATAACAATTAAGGTTACTCGCGTTAATATCTGTAAATAATTTGTATAAATTGTATATTATTTAAAATGACGTTGGACAGAACCTTTTATCAACACGCATTCTATGGTATGTTAGTAGTAGGCACCAAAAAGTAAGAGATAGTATGTACTGCTTAAAATATAACATAGTACAGTATAAGTTACTGTCTGGTGCAGGTGCAATACTGTGATGAATAGGAATAGTAAACTCGATTTATAGCAAAATTATTGAAATATTTCATATAAATGAGGTTTTCTTCTTTTGTTTGATGGATATGTTAATGAGTACGCTTAGACTGGGTCTAAGAAAAGACACGGAAATTCAATTCAATACCTTTCTATGAAGATATTAACTAAATGTCAAAATATGTACTCAAGCCAGAACTCCAATCACTTTACAAGTACCCATTAGCGTCACAAATATTTTAGATATGTCAACATAGCATCTAATCTAAAACATAACGTGGTTTTTTTAGATTCGAAGCACTCTGCTCACCTACAAACTACTAGACAAATAATTGATAGTAAACAATAATCGATGTCTTCGTGTCAAACGGTTTGCTGTTCTATAATGTGTGTATTCAGTAATTAGATGTGTTTCCTCTGTGTACAGGATTATCTCATGCAAACTTTATAATATTTCTTTATTAGAAATATTTTTTGTCAATGAGTAGGTAATTTGATATGATGATAGATAGATAGACCACAAATCCCTTTTAGGAAGTGGTTATGTTACTGAAGGCTCATACTAAAGCGTAAAAGCCTATAGGTATATATTTGGCTTGATCCATTTATATGTTTAAAATAACATATAATTTATTATAGAAACATCGGAACTAGGTACTATAATAAACCTACCTACTATAAAATTAGAAAACCAATATAAGCAAAAAAGGGAACTATCCATTTTAATTTTCTCAAATGAGTTTAATAAATAAATAAAAAAAAAAGGTTTTTAGTCACGTAGACTTTAAAAAAGCGCTTGTAAATAGTCAGAACATGTTTGTAGTAATACAGTTATTATTTCTAGTTACTTATTACCGATATTTAGGTACACGGAATGTTAAAACATTTATACAATTTATTTTATAATGGTAGTGACATTTAGCTAGCTTGTATTAAGTTATTGTCAAGGTCAAGTTTACAATGATACCTCGTCTCTAATGAATTACTAGCATACTTACTTACTTCCAATGGCCAAAATCATCACTTACCACCTTTTCCTGACTCGTTCTGCATCGTTTCTCAGCAATCGCATGTTTCCAGTCCACACGAGTTTTTATGGATTGGCAGTTCCAGTCTTCCACATATTTTCTCATGAAATATGCGAAAATATGTGGAATATTTAAAGATAAAAATCGTGTTCTGCTGTCATATTAAAACATTCCCAATCCCTATACAGAAGTTAAAAATCTGATACTGAATATATACGATTTACAGCCACTGCACTTGTGGTTGTTCTAGAACCAATTTATAGGACATAAGATTGGGGATTTTAATAAATATACATAGGACCATAAAAGGATAGTGTGTAGCTTTAAAAATATAAAGAAACATACTGGGTATGTTTTTTTATATTTTATATTATGTATACTATAAGCTATGAGGCTTTGAGTCCACGTTGGCGTCGTAAAGCAATTAAGTGGAATTAAAATTTAAAAAATACGTTTTATTAAATTAAGACTATTAGCACTGCGCTCTAGTTAAAATAGTGAGATTACTGGAAATGTTTTCATATCGAGCAGAATGAATACAATGTTTTTATGAACCTGCAGTAAATAAATATACAAAGTTTTCATGAATTTTGAAATGATATTTTCAAAAATAATTTCAAAATAAGTACCAAAATTATATATATTTGACACATTTTAGTTTCAACAAACAACAACCTGAATCTTTAAATTTTACTAACCTACTTTAAATTTTGAAGTTTAATATTCGAGGGCTTGAAAGCAGAAGATTTTTCCCGAAACTAGAAACACGAATTGGCAGCACTGTATGTATATTACAGTATTCATTCTGACAGCTAACTTTAATTGATGGTGAAAATGAAAAAGAAAGTAAAAAAAACGATCACTCGAGATTTAAATTAAATGAGTTTTTAACAAATTTTAAGTGCCAAAGAACGGGAATAAAAAAAAAACAAATATTAACGGTAGGTACCTATTGTGTATTTTTTTTAGGTTTTGTGAATGTGAGTGTAGTTATAATTTGTGTGAATTAGTTTATTTGTGGAATAAGTATTACTTTTATTTTCAATTTTGATTTCTTACATTTTACGGACATTACATTATTAGATTAAAATATTTTATGTACCTAGTCCAATATAATTGCCGCCGGTATCGCAAACTCTTATATATATTAAGTGATGTGAATTGTTTATGATAATAAGGTATGTATATTTTTTAACGAGTTAGTACGGTATCAATTATTTTCAGGCCGTTTCTAAGCATGAGACAAGAGGAAACATTCTTTGCTTTGTGCCCATCAATTATACTTAATATGTTTGTGAAGTACCCTCAACACAGATTCATTTCTCTAGTCAGGCATAGTATCAGTTTTTGATTCTTATTTCTGGTTTCAGGTAGTGAAACATCTGAATGAACCACCCTATATTTTCTTTGTATCTTATTCCTATAAGATAATGTGTTTTAGTTAAGTATCCTTTAAACTACTAACTAGTCATGGCCAAGTTACTCAAGAATTTGGAGACTTAAGATAATATAAACACGAAATTATTCTCTTCAGTGAACTACTTCTTATTTTGTATATTTATCAAAACATTATTTTTAATATTTTGTGTGTAATATAGGGAGTATTATTGCTAATGTTTGTTTATATACATAGTTTATTCTAGAAATAATAATTACTGAATTGAATGTCCTCATTTCAAACGATTCTTTGTAATCCTACTAATATTATAAACACCAAAGTTTGTGAGTATGGATGTTTGTTACTCTTTCACACAATAAAGCTTTTTATTAGAAACTATGGCGCACAGCTTGTTGTTTATAAATTAATTTGTTCATTTTTTTATTGGTTCTGTATGGTCCAATAAGTATTTTATTCATATTGGTAGTTAACATTAAAGTTAGTTATATATTTTTTAAAACAGTAATTTCAAGTTTATGTTGTTCAATATAGTAAATAATATTTATATATTCTTTCTATGGAACTTCTTATGCAGGTATGCATTAAAAAAATATGCAAACTAGTCATGAAACTTACTTGTTATACTGTTCAGACATTCCATACCATTAAAGTACAGGGTTGAATAGAACCACCATATTAATTTTTTAATTATGGCGTTTCATTCCTGCATGTATAAATTTATGTTTTATACATTTTTGTTGGAGAATTCTTAAAATTCAATTTATAACATCATTCCTTAAAAATATTAGCTATTTATCTAAACTGCTATAAATGTCTTTGTAATTGATAAATTCACAATATTCTTAACTTATTAAAAAATTCATTCGCCTATAGAAAGTTACAGCATCATGTCAAAATTTGAGAACTATGCATAAATCACAATAATAACACTAATATTATAAAGGCTAAAAATTTGTGAGTGTGTGATGTGTATGTTTGTTACTTCTTCACACCTAAACGGCTGGGGCGATTTTAATAAAATGAGGTATAGTGTTAGCTGACATGACACCCTGAATTAAGACAGGCTAAGGCATAATTTATAAGGTTTAATGCGGGACACAGCTTATATTAGTATAAATGTAAAATATAGCTATATAAGTATCTATCTATGCACCCATGTGGAGCCAGGCAGGTCAATAGTCCATTTATTAGGGACTATTGACCTCCCTGGCTCCACTTATTTGCAGACTATAACCTCTGAAAATGAGATCAATCTTTATGAATCCCATGTTAGTATGGTATGTCCAATATGTTACTCATTAAATTTATAATAACAGTTATACATATATTCATTACAGGAATGTTAAGGTCCAAACAACAGTTCCTGTTGATTTATCTGGAAATAACATTTTTTATCATACTTACATAAATAATGTTAATTTCCCTAACAATGTAATCTACACTTGTCTTGGTACTTTTATAATTAATTTGTGACTAAATCTAATTTTATTGTAGTATCTGAATGTGATTGTTACCAGAATTCATTTTTAATTCATATTCTACATAAATTATTGTACATATTTATTTTTATTTTGTATTTATGTTTAGATAAGAAACATATGAAATATTCAAATGACAACTTTCTTATTAGACCAGTACAAGAGTGGTGGATTTTTGTATAATTTTAATTTATGTTTGGCTTATTAACTTATCATCTTAGTACACCACATACGAATTTGGTATCAATGACTCAGACGCAAAATCTTACCACATTGGCTGTGTGTGAATAATTTAACAACTTTGATTTACATTTGATAAATGGTCTCTTCTGCGGTAATACATTTTATTATTTGTGCTTCATGAATAGAATAGTGGGAATCGAAAAAAACAAGCATAATGTAGTAAACATTCGTATTTATAATATAATGTTGTCGTTTTATTTACAAATAAATACAAATTCAGTTAATAAATAAATGGTAAATTATCTACATCTTAATAAGTATGTTTTATATCTCATTTATTAATCTTCTTCGGATCTGTGTGGAATCCAAAATACTAACGTTAACGTTTTCTTATGACACGTTGCGGTCTCAAGAAAATGTGAGACTTTCGACGTTCGGGCGACACGTTCACGGACATTCACACTATACGACTATATTTACAAGGTACTCGTAGACGATTCACTCAGTGAGCGCGGGGCGCTCGTCCGACGCCGGCCCCGCGCCCCTCACATCACTCGGACCAGGCACAGCGATCACTGAGTCCACCCCCGCGCGGTCCGAAGCTCTCCGCTCGCAAATAAATATTTGTACAAGGCGTCGCGCCGCTCGACCGGGCGCTTCGGAGGGCGCGGGCGGCGTGCGGCGGGACTAGATAATACTGGAGAGCCGCGGCGGAGGCTCGGGGCAGCGGCAGCCGGAGCGGCGGCAGCGCGCGTACAGCGCCGCGCCCGCCGCCGCGCAGCCACGTAGCGGCCAGTAAAGCCACAGGCACGGCAGCGGCAGCGCCAGCGCGCCCACGCACGCCAGCCGCGGCCCGCACGCGCACGGCTCACCCGCCTCCTCCTCGCCGCTTCCGCAGTGGTAGAACAGCGCCTTCACGCAGCACATGCACGACGCATAGTCCACGCACGCTTCGGCGCTGCAAAGGCACGAGCCGCACAGCCAGCGCGAGGGCAGTGGCCGCGGCCGCGCGCACTGCTCGCAGCGGCAGCGGCCGCAGCGCACGCACACTATCGAGTCGGCCGGGAGGGCGCCGGCGCGCCGCTTGTCGGCCGCGGCGGCCGGCTGCGTCGTCACCGGCTTGAGCGGTTGATGCGCGGCCGTGTGAGCCGGCGCGGACGCGGCGTGAGCGCGAGTCGGCGCTTCCACGTATGCGTTGCGTTCGCGCTCGGCCTCAGGACGCGGCCGCAGCAGCGACACGGTGGGCTGGCGCGCGCCCGTCGGCCTGTGGACGCGCGCCGCCGGCTTGGGCGGCCGGGGCGGCGCCGCCGGCCCGCCATACTCATCCATCGAGTACGGCTAACGGCTCTCCGGGCCGTCGCCTTCCTGTTCCCTCATCGTCCCCACCTGTCAATAAAAAGAATATTAAGATTAATAAAAGGTGCCTTGGACATTAGAAAGTAACACTAAATTACTAATTCCTTGCATACTTTCATCCGCATCTATTCATTAATGACGTGTCGTCGTGCTGGTACAACCTTCACGGAACGAAGTGTGGATCTAAGCACAGGATCTAAATATCATATGCTATGCGACTGATCGTTATTAAGTTTCAGAGACATCGAACTTAACACGGAACTTCACACTTGAGGAGACGATTAACCAATCAGAGTTATGCAACCGTTTATCAAGTGTACAGTTAACACGTAAGTCTCCGAACTGAGATCTATTTTTAAATACGGGCCAATTATAGTAATATTCTGTAGATAGTTGTAACTACTTCTTCCTTGATTGTTTATTTAAGTTCGCTATCTGCCGAATGTACATTTCATAACGGTATTATAACATCTCTAAAGTTACACAATTATATGATATAGTGCAGTCAATACCTAGTCATTTCTTGAGCCATCGATATCACCATCCAATTTGATTATGACGAAAATCTGATTACAATGTTCTTGGGCAACAGTGTAGACTATTTAATTAAAACTGCGTAGGTTGCTTGTTTAATTTCAACACCGAATTTAGGTTGTTCTACAATAAAGTGCAGTAAAAGTTATAATAGGTAGGTATCTTATTTACACAATATACAATACATGTACAATATTCACTATGCACAAAAGGATTTGAAATCATCACTCTTAAATGACGGTATCTTAGCCGCAGTACTTAAAATGAATATATTTTGGAAACATTTGGTGAATTAGTCCAGAATTAGTTGAGAACTCAATATAAATAACTATATCATCTTCTTTTTATAGATATTAAGATCTCGAACAAAATAAGATAAGATACTTATATCTTATAATAACTAAATCTGATCAAAAATTGTGTTATTTCTACAAATAAATCATAGAAAATTTCGATTTGGAATGTTCAATCTGGATTCATTAGTTATTTCCTTAAATCTTTAAGATTAATCGTTTCTATTTAATAATGACGTCATGATATACATCTAAAATATTTTATCTTAGCTTTTATTGATTTCAGTCATAGGTCAATAGTCAATACAAATTTTAATATCTTTTATCTCTTATTCAAGTGGTTGTATACATCAACTACTGGTTTAACCTGCTTTGCTCTCATATGTATTCCGTTTTACTTGGCTAATTTTATTATTTACTTCAATGTTCCAGACACCTGGACCAATAATCTAATGCACAGGTATTTTCAACTTGATACTTAATTCTCATTTAATTCACTTTTTACCTTTAATATGAAAACCCCGTCTTGAATACGAGGGCCTATCGTTTCTCTTTCTTTATGTTATTTCGTAACTTTAAAGGTTTCTTTCAAAACTGTCAAGCCCTTTAATTAACAGTGTTCAATTTAATTTCGTCTATTTGAACTTTCTATTCTAGGAGCCGTAATATTTCTCTTATTATGTGTGTTTTCTATTTCATTTCCAGTATTGTTTTGGATATCTGCATTGTTTCAAAAATAAGATATGCTTTTTATTAACTTCGAGGTCGTTGACATCACTGTCAATAGTGATAAATGCTAGTGAATGATTTCAGTAGAATTATATTAAGTTGACATTTTATGGTGACCTAAAATAATAATTTTTTTTTATATTCTCAGCTAGCCTATTGCATATATTTAGTTTAGAATATCTAAATTTCTCTTGGTATATGAAAAACAGGCCCTTGTGATTTCGTATTTACACGTTTCTATTTTTATTGTCCTGGGTACTTCAATAATACATATGTTTAAAAAATACTAGTATTATTTAGAGCTATATCAAAATTCTAATTATCAATTGACTAATGATGAATGGGATATTTTTGTCGTGGAAACATTGGCTTGGTATTCGATGAAAATATTTAATATTACTGTAGAAGAAAAGTGACAAACAAGCACAACTAAGAATTCTAAATATTAATCTTAGTCCAGATATCTAATTATATCAAATATGGTAATTGCAACGATATTTTATGGAGCTGAAACGCTTAAAGTGTCTGATTACTATTAAAAAGTATTTATGTACAATCTTAGTAAATGTGATGCATTTATCTATTGCTATTTTAACAACTAGTAGTTATTTCAGTTAGCTAAATTATCCCTTTGATCATTCCCTAATTTCGAGTTATTAGCTCGTAGGAATTAAACTGAAATGCGGCCATAATCTAACAAGATTTACGTAAAACTATCCGTTACAATACAAATGAAGATATTCTTATTTTGTTTAGTCTAAATATGTTTGTTATCTTGCGAGTTCGTTACAAGATATTAACAGTTTATGTGTCCATTGTTTACAATTAATTCTTTATCTGTGTTCACTGTTATCTACTCTGAAGAAATTCGTTTTGCTGTTGCTATGATAATGCTGTTTTATGTTGGTGTTCAAGTGGTGCCTTTTTAATATAATGATATTTAACAACATAGAAATAACAGAGGGTAACATAGATGTTTTCTAGGTGAATAAATTTAAACTTAAACGGATTTTGAACTAGCAAACTCAATGTCTCAGTGTTCCTTAAGTCTTGCGTAATTTAGAAGCACATGAGACTTGGGTACGTGGGTTATGGTATTTTGATCGTACAAACTTGAATTAGTCTGTATACGTACTTAAATAGATTTGAATCATACTATATATGAAAGCATTATTATTAACTCGTTTGTAGAGAACGTTCTCGCTGCGAGCGGTGGTGGCTGCACGTGTGCCGGTCGCCAGGCGGCGCGGAGCGAGGCGTCGCCTCTCGTCATTCATGTTAGTTCGATTTTCTTTGCAATCTAAGTAATTACAACCTACGCATGAGACTACGTGAACTTCGTACAGAAAGCGGCTACTCGAATCCGCAACGAGTTTCGGACCCGAGCAAATACACGACGTTTGGTCTGTGGGCGACGAAGCCCACGTCAGGACACCGTATGTACTTACGAAACAGACATTCCACGGTCACACGTCTCCTACACACACAAGGGCACTCGGGCCAAGTGGCCCAACACACAACACTAAGCCTACTTGTCGTTTGGGTACGAGTGCTCATACCGCCCCGAAACCGCGCCAGAAGATACACTATAACACAAAAATACGGCAGAACCACCGAATTTCGGCCGCGCAAATCGTGCTCATACCGCCCCGAAACCGCGCCAGAAGATACACTATAACACAAAAATACGGCAGAACCACCGAATTTCGGCCGCGCAAATCCACGGGAAGGTTCATGAGACCGGCGCGGTCCGGAGCGGCACCTGGCGCGCGCGGGCGGGGGGCGGCCCACGCACCGGCCTCGATTCTCGTCCGCCCGCCGCGCGGTTATCACTGCAATATGGCCGCTACTCACTTCCTCGCTGAAGTTCTTCGTTGATTTCTACTCCTAATCTCGACGACGGCGTTTTTTGTAACCGTTCCGAACTCGTGCGGATTCACTGCACTTATTCTTATACACATTTTAATGGAAAACCGGGAGCGCTAGGGCTACGCTCCGACGAAACGACCGTTCCGTTCGCTGGCACATTCCGCACTGGCGTCGGCCGCGGGTGCGGGTCGGCGGGAGAGGCCGCCCTCCCTTCGCCGCGCAACACGCCGCCCGCGCCTAGCCTTTTTATGAATGGAAGGCGGCCATACTGAATGAACCGCGTACACGGAGCGGTTGGCCGCTATTTTCGCGGGCGAGAGCGACGTTAGGGGTCCGGGGGGCGGAGGCCGGAAGCGGGCTGCGAGCGCTCGCGGTGCCAAATTTTGCGGCGCGAGCGGCAGCAGCGGATGTGCTCGTTTACCAAGCTTCCGGCGAGATCCCCCCGCGCAGCCGCATCCGGGAATTGGGTTTCCGGTTGGCGAGAGTCGAACCACCGGGATACCACCCACATTCGTCCTGCAACTGCAGCTGAAAGTAAGCTGTAGTTGTGGAAAAATGCGAGCCTTGTTTTCGTTATCGTTTTATCAATTATTCATCGCAACTTCAACCGTTGTGTAAAAAGCCTTCTTAAGACGCACATCAGTATCTTTTTTATACAAAAGTAAACATCATTAGCATTCTATTTCAGATTAACGATGTTTTGAAATTCATGGGCACGTAACGTTTCCATTCACTACTATATTTTGGTAAGCGCGTGGTCGAGAGACGCGGCGCCGACGACGACGGCATCTGTTATCGCGAGCGGTAATTTTCGCAAGGTTGCAGCGACAATAAGACGCGTTGTGCACGTCGCGTCTCTGTGTCAAGGACAACCGATAACGCAGTGCCACGTAGCCACGGATGTCACTTCAAACGATCACCATTAAAACACTTAGCATTAACTGTGAAAAATCTGCACTTTAATGCCTTGGCGTCTCGGTTTTGATCGTTTACGTAATAATAACTTCTTATTATCTCTTGTGAATGACATTTACAAGACCCAAGATAGGAGAAGTACCTAGTAAACGGTTACATTATGAATTTGATTGGATACGAAATGCTTGAGAATTACCCTTAGATATAATATCAACGGTCAAGTGGGAACGTATCATAAAATAATAATATTTCAAGGAACATTTTCCCCATATATATATATATGTATATATATTGTATAAAATAGACATACCTACATTACTTTTACCCCAAGCCCTAGACTTTTTCTCCTCCCACATGGTATCTTGTATTAAAGTCTGAACACAAAGATTTTTAACTTTCCTTTGAGGTTAGGGTGAAAAGAGCTTTGCGATGATACCTTATAGCGGACGGTGCTAAATATATTCTGTTGTAGTCTACTTAATATTCTAGGTGTGGAAACGACTATTTTGACCATCCCGCTTAAATATCATCAAACTAAGTAATAACTGAAGTAGAAATTAATAATAAAATAAAGATGCCGCTACATGACAGAACTGAGTATCTTACGCGAAGTAAAATATATTAAACATATCCCAAACCGCACAACTTGACTTCTTGACTTCTTGCGGTGACATATTGACAAAATGACCTGATGAACGTTTATTTCTATGTTATTCGTCTCGTCGTTCTATGTCGTGTGAACTTGAAATAACAGAAGAATATAATTTACATAAGCGAGCATTCACATGAGCGCAGCGTTTGTTATCACGTGTGTCATACTTATGCTTTTTTTATAAAGAACAGTCACTTTTTTGCGAAGCAGTGCAAGCATCTAGTGACGCGGTGAGTCTCTAGATGGGTGACCGCAAACTTGATTTAATTTCTGAGCGCCTACTGAAAACACTGACGCGCGCCTTCTCGATTGGTCTATCATGAACTTTCTTATGTAATCTGTAAACCTTCTTTCTGTTTAACGTATAAAATCATATAAGGTACTGTTTTCTCCACCACAGGGCTTTAAGCCTACACCTCGAACAGCCTGACAAGTGAACTCTAAACTCAACGTAGTCAATCTCTATTACATAAAATCATAAACTACCGCTACTTACACAGATATTCAAAGTATACAATCCAAATTTTAAATCATATTCCAATACAAAGTTTCGCGTACATTGTAAAGCCCAAAATCTATCGTAATAGAGTATGTAGGCACCAATTCTGTTCATTCGCTCCATTTTTTACCAATCGTTTCGATTATGAATAACCCAACAGTATTTAACTGAATAAAATCACGTTCGAGGAAATACGTTATTAACAAAATTAGAACAAAGGACCGATGCAGTCTCCGCATCTTGAATGGATGGAGGACCAAGAATGACTTCGGATTTACAAAAAAGATTTTTCTACCTGAGTTTGTACATTCCCTTACATTCTATTGTGTTATTTATGTTGCTTCGGCTACACGTTTTAGATATTTATTTATTTCTTTGTTGATGTTAGTCTGGTTAGCTAGCAAAATGAATGTAATAATAGTAGTAATTTAGGGTTAGCTAGCAAAATCAATGTAATAATAGATAGTAGTAATTTAGCGTCGATTAGTAGCTATTGCGTCTTCAGGAATTAATGATATTTCCATAACAATACCTATGTATTTCTGATTTCACTTAGGATTTCAGATGAATGGGAGACTGAATGACGCGTAGATGCCGAAAAATTGGCGACCTCTTTCAGTCTTTGGATACGACGCCATTTAATTTTTATATCATTTAATATTTATATTATTTTATATTTGTGTAGGTGGTGTAGTTGGAGTTGGCTGCGTTGCTGAAGACAACGAATATCACATCGGGGTAGAAGTCGTACGGAGTAAATATCTATCAGAGAGCGTTAGCGTCTCTCTGCGTAACGGTGACTACCATACTGCGATTTTCAACCCGTCTTATGTCACTTTCCGCAAATTATGGGCATAATTGCATGGTGGATATCTATTGAGGAGGCTTTTGTCTAGCAGTGCACATTATTCGGCCGACGTGGTGATAGTAGTAGTACCCATTAATATCTGGGATTTCAGCCGCATGTTGTTAACAGAAATCATGTGTGCTTGACCAAAGCAAAAGAGATGAAATTTTATTGATATATTTTACTTCAACTCTATGGTATGGCCGCAGGCTAATTATTACAAGACATAAAGATCATACAATCCCCTCACATAAGTTCAGGAAAAGTAAGAATAATAACTTTTATACGTCCTCAAATAAATCATAACTAAGGCAAGGGTTCGAAGACGGATTACGGCATATAAGGAGAGTAAATAGTCCATGTCTACTAACTAACACTAACTATCATAAAATTAATTATTACGTATGAACTTAAGAAAAATCGTATGTACATAAATGAATGAGTATTAATTAGATATTAGGTACATCCATACTTTCTTTTTCAACTTAAATATTTGGCCCTGGATTCAAAATGTCAGGCATCTAAAAGTAACCGTTTGAAAATAATTACACCGCGGCACCGTTCGTGTGTCGTGAGTAGCCTTTAGCGCGGTCTTTAACAGTTATAATTATTGATATATGTATACTAGGCGTAATATAAATACTGAACGAAATTTTTCGACCGCAATCTTGCCATGGACTGAACCAATGAAGGAAAACTAAGAAATAAACACCGCACACAAAACACGTTAGCTGATCATTTTTTATGGGAAGCTAATCAATTTTTATATATTTATTTCAACATGTTGTTTAGTTTCATGGGTAAACTTTAAAATTTTATTCACGTTGGTTTGCCTGAAATTTATATTATTGAATATATTTAAAAAAAATGATTGTATTTATTTTCTAATTTTGTATTTTTTTATTTTTACCTACTTAAAAATTAATTTCTACAGAATTTCTTATTACGTCATGTATACGTAACCATGATAATATAATATACTAAATCACGACTAGCACTTGACTCAGGTTATATTATATGTAGCCTATACTATACGACTGCCTTGTTGGTCTAGCGATAGCGTGTTCAACCGCAGATATTGAGGTCCTGGGTGGAAATCCCGGGTCGAGCATAGAAATGATTTTGGGATTTTTCCGTAAAAAGAAATTTCTCAGTATCAGCCCGAAGTCTGGAAGTTGGCGGTATTACACCCCCGTGCCTCGGTGAACACGTAAAGCCGTCGGTCCTGTACCTGAACTCTTTCCGGTCGTATCACTAGTCGTCCCATCGTATCATAAGAGTGATGGAATAGAAAGTGCACCTGTGTTTGCGCACACACTTGTGCACTGTAATATGTCCTGCGCAATTGGCTAGTGTCTATTGCGACTGGCCCCGTGGCCGAAATCGGTCGGGAGGACATCATCATCATACTATACGAACTAAAATCAATTGTTTATTCATCAAGTGTTTCCTCTTAAAGCACAGATTTCTGTGAATACGTGGCTTAGGAAAAGTGATCGCTGTGATTGGACTGATAAACAAATACGGTGACAATGGGTAGCCTAAATGGATAGGTAATTACAAACACATCATTTGAAAAGATAACATAATGTCATCCTGCTTAAACCGTGGACATTGGCCGAACTGTACCACGACTCCATATAATTTACTTAAGTACCTATCTGATGAAACTTACTTTTTTTAGTACAGACGTCAGCACATCAAGCTACCCCAATCTGTTAAAATCTCCCAATTGAAAGTGAACGTTATGCTTATGTGATAAAGTTGAAAATCGATAAAATAAATTCGACATATTGGGATAGCTTGATGTGCTGGCGTCTGTACATATAGATAGCAAGTATCATCGTGAAAGTAAACTACATGAACGTGCTGGTGTTATTCCGTAAGGTTTAATAATGTTATTCCGTAAGGCATAAGGCAAATACTACGAGGATCATCTTGTTAAAAAACATACAAGCCAAATTTGACTATATACTTGAAGAATATCATTGATCCCAAAACAAGATTCAACTACTTTCGGTCGATGGAAAAAATACAAATCACGTCTAAAAATGCTTAGAACAAAAGAATCTCGAAAACTTACAACTTATTATAATATAATGATTAGCAAAAGCTTTATTGAGTCGTCATAAAGATTGACATACGTTTCTTGCAATTAATTATTCTGTTATATTTCATACATCCAGCGGCTTCCAGCGACACTCACCAAATCGTCGGTCCATCTTGTAGGGGGCCTGCCCACGCTGCGTCATCCGGTTCGTGGAAGCGGCTGGATGCGGGTAGCGCAAGAACGGCAATTGTGGAGACCTTTGTGGGCGGCCTTTATCCAGCAGTGGGCGTCTTATAGCTGATATGATGATGATGATGACTTCATACATACATAGTGTATTCTTAACGGGTAGGCAGAGACAACAGATTTACATTTGAAACGACATTAACGATCCTTGCATGCCTCGTTTGACTCGTTCACTCTCATTACATTCTTCAAATAAGCTCGCCTATTTTTACGTGTTTTGGGAGTTTTCTGTTCACTCTATTTAAACCCGTAGGTAGGTACCTACTTGGTAGTTTATACGGGTGAGACTATTGTAATACGACAATATTGGATGTTATCAGTCTCTTAAGAGGAATTGCTGCTGCCAAGTTGATATTGGTCTCCACAGTTTCGTGGTCTCTTAATACGTCCTCCAAAACTGTATTTTTTTGCACAGTACGCAGTGACAACATGAAAATAGACTGTGCCTGACCGCTTTGCTGTTTTTTTTGTTTTAAGACGTTATATTTGCTAAGACGTTTATTTTCGACAGTGTTGAATAGGAAATATTAATAGATTTTTTTGAATAACGGTCATGCATATTTACAAAAAGATGCTAGGACATCGTCAGGGCAATAAATATTGTTCTCTTGTATATTTAATGCCTCTTAAGGCCTAGATTTCAATACGCAGATAGGTCGGTCACGCGTTTTTAAAAATGTAGATCGGTAATTTTGTGCCATTAATATTTTAGTTAGTTTTCACATATACACAAGGTAACGGAAGTAGTAGTAGACGTAACTTAAGGACCTTACACTGTGTATGAAACTCAAAAATACTAAAATATTGCCTTTTTATACAAACATGCCGAAGGATTGTGTGTGCCACAATCAATCGGCATGTTTGTAGGGAAAGTTGTTATTTTGCACAGATTGTAAACTGATATTTTACAATTTGTTGCTATTTGGTCCAATCATGGGCAGTTAAGATCTTTAAGGTATGGCCAATTCTGTTACACGATCTAGTAATCATTACAAAAATACCAAACTAAAAACTTCATTTGAATCTTTTAGAATATTAATCTCACAAGATGACAGACGTATATTTTTAAATAGTGGGTACATATATTTGATAGTATTTAAAACATCGAAATATGTGAGCGACATGGTTTCGTGCTGTCTGGGCCTTAAACGATATAAGCATTTCACAGAATGTAATAGTCAACTTGTGTAGGCTATTCTCGAGTCTTCAGACAATGGGATTAATAAGAAATCAGTTTTCGCCGTACTATAGCTCCAGTTACCCTTTGTTAGGTAAGTAATAAGTACGTTAATCCAACACCTTGTAAACACCATGCTTATGCGCAAGTGTCAGGCGTACATGTACTTATAGGAAGACCACGGCAAAATATTACCATGACATATTGTAATACGTGAATTTGTGAGATAGCATTACAAAACAGTCCTATTCTAATAGTTTTTAATATCTACCTACATAAAACAGCTATCACAATTTAGTACGCAATCCGATATGTCGCGAGTAGTATGACCGCGAACGCGTTGCGACCACCAATGTCCTTCTTTTTCCTTAGTTTGCACTTGTGTTGATGAATGCCCCCTCTGATCCTTAATCGGAAGAGAATCGCCGTGTATACCTAACGACAGTGACACGTCAGTAACCGCCTTGAGCCGAGGTTCTAATTTCAAAATGGGAGCCCTCTTGTGCGGCTTACATTGTAATTGTATTTCCTCGACAGCTTGAGCCCCCTCTTGCCTCTTTTAATCGGAGAAGCAGAGAAAGCCTAGGCTAAACGTAAACGACATATGATAAACCTACATTTTGGTTAGTGGAAGAGCAATATGTCTCTATACTGTAGTTACCTGCGCTACTGGAGAATAACTCTGCTTGTAGAGTGGCGTGTTATTATTGATTTTGTGTATCACGTTCTCTTTCCAAAATTCTTTGCTAATAATAGCCGTTACTTTAATCATTATCGATAAAAGTGTTCTCATGGCTGAGTAGGCGATGTAATCGTTGGCTGAGTCGATAGAAATCAGGTTTCGTTTGTTATTCTGAAGGCGGTGCGCGGCAAGTCGAAGCGGAAGCCGCCTCCGCCCGCACTTTCCATCCGCTATTGCTGGCACCCATGAAGCTAAATTGGTTCCATCTCTTTTATAACTATGTGAGTTCGTCGTATTTTTTAATTCGTGTTATTTAGTCTTCTGTGCTTAACTTTTCTAACAAATCCATCACCTACGTAAGTACAGTCGTAAACTTGACAATTACCTCATAATGTAGCTTATATATGTACCTATATAAATAAAATAAAAGTTGAATGTTTTTTTGGTCTACGTCATTGACATGACAAGTTTGGTATGAAAAAAATAGACTAAATTTGGATGCTACTTTTGTACGGAAATCCACAAATCCTGGCTCGCTTTAATGCCTATTAAGACTAACTACAAATATTCTTTCGGCTTGGAAGATTCGTTTGTAGAAAATATTTCTAGGCTGGCATCCCTTATTTAATGATAAAGGGTTACTCGTAGTTGCTATCTATATAATTTTACTTTACTATTAGTCATTGATTGTGTTATATGAATTTGTTATACCTAGAAAGAAACCTTTAAGTACAAAAACTAACTAATAATTTTGTTGAGTCGCTTAGTATTACATACGCCAGCACATCAAGCTACCCCAATATGTAAAATTTCCCCAATTAAATGCGGAACTTATGCTTATGTGATAAAGTTGAAAACTATAAAAGAAATTTGACAAATTGGAGTAGCTAGATGTGCTGTCGTCTGTACAACAAGTACTTCTTTATTCACCAGCCTCAATCCTATCTTTCTTTATCTAGCGCAGTAACATAATGTCAGCTAAATTACTCCACAGCTCCTCAAGAGCCTCTTACGTAGATGTGGATGTACCATAATCGCCGCTCTTGGTAGATGGGCTCGCGATTGCAGTATGATGGTCACAGAGTGACACTGCTTCCCGTTCTCTGATAGGTACCCCTTCGGTCAACTTCTACGCGCTTCCGCAAAAGCTAGCGCGATTCACTATGTTGTTATTGGGTATAAAATTATTGAAATTATTATATAGTCATACATATACGAGATTAAAAGTTATGTTAATTAAGAACTGTGTATTTATCCCAACATTATTACGAAATAACTTGTCTAATTACATAATGTCGATAAATGGTATTGTTTTGAACATTAAAATTATCTTTCGCGAGTTTAAGAGCTGATAAACTGTTCATTTGAGAGTGTTGTTTGTCTAAATATATTATCGAGTTGTATGTTCGAATCGTTTGATAATATTGGAGTACTAACAGAGTGGACGACTTGAAAATAATACCGGATGTTTGTCACAGATAAAAGAAACGTGAATGAGAGCGTTGCGACGATATACGTCGATGCGTCTGCGCATATTTTGCGGCCATTTAATTTGAGTCTTCTTTGCATTTAGAAAGAATAACTGATTAATGATATAAATACTTCAAATTAGGCCAAACTGTCCAATAAATTGAATACTTACTAAATAAATAGTTAATATAATGAATTATTATTATGGCTCAAATGACCTTGTACGAAAGAAGAAATTCTACACTGACATTATAAAATAGTTTGTAAGAAGTATTTTTTTCAGATATCTAGTATATTTTATATAACGGCAATAAAAATACACGCTCTGAAAATGTTAACTATTTACCTATTACGGTTCATGATATATTGAAATTAAAATACTTAGTCAGTCTGGTGGCCAGAGAGACGGAAGAACAGAAGAGGCTTAGTAATATGGAACATACAAATGTTTTTTTGTCGGAACAACTCATCGTTAGTTCGAACGAAACCTAATCTAATTATTATACCAGCCAAAGAGGAAAATGCATTCAAAATCCAAGATCACATTTAATTTTGTTGTGCTGCTGCTTATTGAGATGCCCATAATAGTCATCGTTTTTTCCTCTGCCGGCCATGTTTAACACTTAACATCATACGTACTCTCTGTCGCAACACAAATCTGTGGAAACAATCTCGGGCACGGAAACTGTTGTTCTACACGTGTCTCGTGTTAGTTACGCGCCTAATTTCTTTAGTTCCGTATAATTAGAATAGTGTAAAACTGGTAGACTTTTTAGGCATGTCATAACTCATAACCTATAGATATGTAAATTGCGTTGCCGGAAACTTTTTTGTTTGAAAACGTGAATATTGTTGAAATTAGTGCAATCCGTGAAAGTAGGTATGTGTTTTGGTAACTTGTTGCTAAAACCACACATGCGTGTTTAAAACTGTTCTAAATCGTTTTTTTAATATCCTGGGACATTATCCACACACGGCTATCTGATCCCAAACTAAGCAGAGCTTGTACGTACTATGGAAACCAGATAACTGATATACTACTTTTCTTTTGTAGATACATTCCTACTTATATAGATACACCCAGACTCAGGATAAACGGACATGTTCGTACACATATTTGTCCTGGGTGCGAATGGAAACCGCGATCTGCGGCGTGGAAAGCAAGCATTAACCAACCACGCCAACAAGCCCGTCGTAATTAGTACCTACCTAGTTGCGGGTACAAGTATCTATAGGTAATGCTGAGACAAACTGACGCAGCCGCATAAAATCTACCGAACTATCAATACTCTTCAACACATTAAGGTTTAGATTTTGCTTAATTCAAAGTCTA
Organism: Pseudoips prasinana; assembly: GCA_951640165.1. NCBI lineage: Eukaryota > Metazoa > Arthropoda > Insecta > Lepidoptera > Nolidae > Pseudoips > Pseudoips prasinana. The sequence goes on from OX621239.1 coordinate 18,820,752, forward strand.
TGTGATATGAATTGTATCCCCCAGGGTCTTATGTTAAGGACAATATTGATATTTGTTACACCGATAATATTTTGATCCCGTCACTGAAGCTGTTTTTAGATATTAAACTCAGTCAAGGCTTTTTGCTTGCTATACAAATAAGTTTAATCATAATACTAACCGATACACATTTATATCATCCTGATAAAAATACAACCACTCATTGTTGTACATAGCAAGTTGGCATATTAGGTACGTACCATCTTAGGTAACATTTAGTTTAACCTTTTTGTTAATACCATTTAGTAATTTATCACCCTTAAGTATGTTAACATCTTGAAAATATTTACCACCTCTGACTCATTCACCGGCTACTTTTGGTATTGGAAATAAATATCTTAGTGTGCCAAACATATTATTTTACAGGACATCATTTCCTGTTCTGGATATTGCTTCGTGCCATTTTGAATGTAGCTATTTGTCTCTTCAATAGTTTCCTCATTGTGCAAAAATTATGTTTACAGACAAGTGCAAACGCACCTTCTCCATGATTGCTTTAAGAAAACACGTGATGTGTTAAATGTAGCAGTTCCTTAATAGATTATTTCATCGCTATCCAATCATGTATAAAGACAGTGTCAGCACATAGCTTGCAATATTGATTTAAATTGCGTATACTGCTTAATCGTAACTGTTTCTGGTCCCGTAAACATATTTAGTGCGCCGTACCGGATGTTGGTACCTGCATTCCATCTAGAAATGTCACAATGCTTTTCCCTTCCTTTTTTATTATTTATGTGTGTACCTATCTATCACGATTGTTTGCATAAGTTCCATATTTTATATAAGTAAATTTTAATAGCAATCTTTATTTTTGGTAATAAATATCCACTTTATTTACAGAATAATTGTTTAGATACTTACTCTTAAAGGTTACTCATTATATTCATGTCCTTCAAGATCCGTCCGTCATTTTACCATTTCATGGTTCAGCACAAATTATGGATTACTCTATTTAGGAATATCATTGTAATAAACAATATTATTATATCTCTGTAATAGCCCATACCCATTTGTCGACAATCCAATCTAGTGTTTTAATCGGATTACCATTACCATGATTATTTACACTAGTTCGATGTATCCTTTAAAGCTGGAGCACATTTCAGTAATCTCCACGGGGGTACTTTAGATTGTTTCGACGAAACATTTCTTACAATGCCGCACAGCAGGTAAGATGGCAACCAAAAAAGTATTGCCTAAACAATAATTTTATTGTTACTTAGGTGTAGGCCAGTATTGACACGTATGCTAATATACCACGAGAGCTTCCGAAATCTGACCGGGCCCGATACCTTGCAAGTGGGAACGGACTGTAAGCAGATTCTCTTTCAATCATATATAATAGATACTCAAATATACTTTGACTTTTGTCCGAGCACATGTTCTAAACAGTAAGTAATATCTAAAATAATAGACTAAATAAACAATCCATTACGTAACAATAATGAAACAAGGTCTTGTTGAATGGTTGAGTATCGCGCACGATTACATTCATGGTACACACTCATCGTTGGTAACCTTAACCGTATCTCTACTATGCGACTATTCAAGTTAATAATAAAAATACGCAGCTAAATAAATTTTATGCCGCGTATCAAATCAAATAACCACAGATAATACTGAAGTATCTCTTTACATACGCACAGCAACGGCGTAAGTACATTATAAAATTTACAAATATTACTTATACGACAACAAACATTGTTTTCGTCCACCTTCTTCTTTATCGTTGGGGCAGTAGTTACCCTGGTGTCAGATATATTTAAGCCGCACAGTAAGCCTCTGACATGGCTTAACGATTGTTTTCTAAAGACAACTGGCAACGACTGCTTAACATACTCTCCACAACACGGAGGTGCTTAGAAATTAAACCACTTTGACGTTCACCGTTCGTTCGTTACCGCAAGCCTAGGTGCTTTACCACGCCTTCACATACAGTCCGGTGAGTGAAACTAGCTATGAGCGCTTCTTGTGCGTTTATATTAAATAAGAATAGTAATAGTTGACATAACGAAATGAATCGAGTATTAGGAATAAGTGTGGAGGACTACTTGAGTAAAGGAAGCCCTATAAAATTAAAGATGGGATGTGTGAAACAGAATATTGCTAGGAAAGAAATGAACAATAAAGTGGTGTCAAGAAGAGAAGAAAGGGCGAAGTTGATAAATTACGCCGATTTCTAATGTATCGCGAAAGAAGCAGGCTAGCGAGTTAGTTGCAACAATAATGACAAGTATAAGTAAGGTAACGTAATATGTATTGCTTTCTATGTCCTGATATTATTTTTATTTATCGCAATATGAAGTGTTTACAGATGCAAATTTAAATACCTACTTACCACTTTTTAAATAAAGATAATAATATCAATCAAATCTTATTTTAATTTAAAACTAATAGCGTTGCAATATATTAAATTGGAAACAAAAAAGATAATAGTCGTTCAAGTAAATAAATATATATTTTGTTTTAATTAACAAAATCAGACCTCTGCCTTCTCTCTGCCAGAGCCTTTCCTGTACTCCCCACGAAAAATACATTTAATTAGTTTAAATATTTTCGAGGCTCTTAAATGTTGGCCAAATCTCAGCTTCTAATATCATCATAATAATATATGGCAGCACTGCAACTTTTCGTCTCAATTTAATTTAAGATGACGAAACGTTATAGGTATAGCCGTTACTTTAGTTTTGTGTCTGACTAAACGACGTTGGAGTAATTAAAAATGGCTAGGTACGTCTATGTTTGTGTATCAAAGATGGTATTCGGCGTATTCTTGTTTTAATTGAAGGCAATTATATAAATTCCACGTAGCGGTCGGGTGAGGGCGTGCAAGTGAGGCGGGGGGAGCGGTGCGGAGAGGACGAGGCAGTCGACCTTCCGTGAGGCCGTCCGTCCGTCCGGCCCTCCATAGCACTCCGATCCCTGCCATCCCGGTTTAGTTGCGAGCCACTGCTAGGATGCCGCAACATTTTGCTCGACCCGCACATATAACATATATTTTCAACCTGTACAATTTTGTTTGGCGATCCTCTGTACATAGGTACCTACTTAATATAACATATCAGTATTAAAACCGCATGTAGTCTCGAATGTCAGTATATCTACTGTTAAGTAAGAAGTACCTACACTTTATATCGCTTCACATTCAAATTTCGAATCATATTCTAACGTAATAAATAGAATATGATTCAAAATTTGAATTGCATACAGCAACGGGTTTCTTTACTACTTTTCATTTTATAATATACTAGCGGCCCGGTACGTGCTTCGCTACGCTTTTAAGTATTAGTACTAATACTTAAAAGCGTAGCGAAGCACATATACAAGCGTATATACAAGCAATTTGTACAAATTGCTTGTATATGGGAGTATAGGAAGATGTTTTTTAAATTTTCTTTACGTACAAACCTTCCCTGGACTTCCACGAATAATTCAAGACCAAAATTAGCCAAATCGGTAAAGGCGTTATTGAGTTATAACATTACAACGAAAAGTGGCATTGATTTTTATATATATAGATTTTATACAATTTGGTTTGAAACTACCACTTTTTTCGTGTACATAAATTCTATTATAAAAATACGTGTTTGTTTAATTTCTTTCGCGTTAAACTTCTACTCACCTTCACATTATTTATATTTAAACAAAAGTTTTTAAGCAAAAATCTCTAAATGATATGTTTACAGGCCAGTGAACCCAATGTGGTATCACGGTCAAGATCACTAACACGTCGTGACGCCAATCTAGACTCACGCGTAGGCCATGCAAATCCAATGGCTTGGTTTAAACACGGGCGGGTTATTGTCAAAGTCGTTTACTGGACTTGTGAATGAAGAATAAACCTATATACCTAGGTACGAGTATACATATGTCTGGAGTCAGTGTAACTAATAGAATCGTATTTCAACCTATAAACAACATGACTTATTTATATGACCAATGAATTTTAGGTTAGGCACTTTTAATGGGGTATGTCTGTACGCGTTGAAATAAACGAAATTAAACAAATATTTTGCTAATAAATCTGAACAAGGTGTAGCACTTCAACATGCCAAATATTCTTAACTTCCCATACAAGAACAACGATCAGCTGATGAATTTTGTATATGGAGGTACTAAATATTATTCGTAAAACACAAACTAGTTTTGTTCAATTTGTTTTGAATGATAGCGCTTTAAACATCTAAGTAGACCGAGAATACGCTCATATCATAAGATTAGGTAACATTCGACGGATTTACTTAGAATAAATACTGTTATACAGATCAGCCGAGTTAACATAGCAACTAAGGCAGCTCTACAGCACTCGACCAATCCTCAAGCTCGCAGTCACAGACTCGTAGGTTTTCTAAGATATAATTGGAATATTTTGCAATTTTTAATTTAACATTCATTTTTAAGTCTTAGCTAGTAGGTAAACGTATCACATCGTCGAGAGACTCAACACAGGCATTGTCTAGTGAGGCTATCAATGTATGTAATCACAACAACTGGACTGCTAATAAATGATATTTCATTTGTTTAATTCAGCGATAAAAGTTCTTGAGTAATCAAAACATTTAGACAGTCTGTTTCAATTGAACTTACTACTAGGTAATAAATAAAATTCAGATAATTGATAGTTAGTACTTACGGACTTGAATATTCTATAGATTATAGTATTGCAAAAATGAAACGTTAGTTAACGTGGTATTTCCAGTGCAATTAAATAGATAAAACTTCGGAAATATTGGCCTATCATCAGTAGGCACCTACACTCGTCCATCACACTTTATTTCTGTAATTGTTAAGTACTTAGGTATATTTATAAGTGACAAAGTGATTTTACATTTAAAAAATCTGTTTGGTTTTCAAATTAGTTACGTATTCTTTAGCCCAAAATTATATTGGATAGAATTTAGAATTATAAAGTACGTAATTATTCTCCTAAAATTATTAACAACCATAATTACACACTTCGTAAATTTTTCTTGGTTTGACTTAATTTGTGCTAGTTTTCTAAATTGAAAAAGTCGTGATTAGAAAACACTAAAGCATTGACGTGTGCGACTAGAATGGACAATGTTCACTCGAAAAGCAAAAGTAGCTGTGACGGAGAGCGAGTGAAGCGTCCACAAGGCGCAGTAGGGCCAATGACATCACTTTCCACCTTGAATATGCCTTAACTATCTCCGCTTCATCATTTAATTTGAAACTTTATGAGTCTCGAAATAGATCACAAAGTCCATTCTATAAACTTTAGTTTTGCTTCATTACTCTCATCGGCCGATAGGTACACGTACCATTATTTCTACAGTCCTATCTGTCCAAGTTGAAAAATTAAAATACTAGTATGTAATGTGGTTACTTTGAAATGTAAAGGAAAATGTCGCCTTCGTAATTTTGTTCTTGTATTTAATGTTGTGATTATAAGTTCTTATAAAACTAAAAGTTTGTGGGTATTAATATTTGTATAGGAAGGTAGGCTCTGACTCTTTATTTGAATAAATACTTGAACGAAAAACGTAAAAGTATTTTCTATTTATACAATAAAATTCAATGTTCAGCCAGTGTAAAAGTGTATACTTAGTGCTGTACGTAAGCATACCAATGATGGGTTGTGAATGTTTGAGGGAATAGGTTCCGAAAAATATATAAAAATGTATCGAATATTATCTAGGCATCAAGCAAGGCCAGTCTTTGTAAGTAATGGGTTGAAAAGAAGAAACATAATTCATTTTAAATAATTATCCATACAATTAGAAATTGCGTTATGTACACCATACATTACACGATGATATATGACCGCTCCAAAACTTTTAAAATGCCAAAATTGCATTTTAAAAGTTTTGGAGCGGTCATATATATCAAATGAAGTTCAGTTAGCATTGTGACTGTCTCAATACAGACAGTTTTATATGTAGTGTTTGAATATGAGACGTTACGATTTTCCACTACTAAGGCGGAGACTACAGGTCTTCTACTAGACTAAAGGTCTATTCAAGAGCAGATACAGTCAATTTAGTCTTTTGCCTGCCAGGACAATTTTACTAAAGACTTTGCTAACCCAGTATTTTGTTCTGCATGTTCGCATCACTTGTACTATAAATCTGAACAAAGTACTTTTCGTATACAGAGTATTTCGTATATTCATATGTTTAGCCAAAAAAAGATGTCATAACTAAGTATATCTATTATCATGAAAATGAGCTATAGCAGTTTTTTAAAATTAAATACTTACATTTTAAACAATTCTCAATCTGAAATTCTTCATATAAAATTCCTTGTTAAGTTTATTAGACTATTTACTTTATTAACATTATAAAAGCACTTCAAAGTTCAGTAATGTTAGTGCGGTAAATCTACATTAAACATATGTTTTTATCAAGTTCCCCGGTACTTTATGGACTTCATCTATCCGTTATTAGACTGAATAATTGGGTTTCGTATTCCTATGTTTTGTAATGCGCTTTGCACTGGTCTACAGTTTTATAATTCACTAGGTTTCCCGGCGAACAGTAAATTTTTTTGCATATATTCAACATGACTACTCCGTAGAACGCCTTTGAAGTCAGCCTGTTTCCATCAGTTTGATTCAGTTTTTCTATCCGTTGATGGACTGTACAATTATGTATTCGTAGGAATCGTAGTATCCAAATTTAATGTAGAGCGCTTAGTGCAGGTTGAAAGTTTTATAAATTATTAATCAAAACGCTATCTATATATGTCTCGAAGACGAAGTCAATTACTAGTTTGTTTCAGTTTTCTGAAAAAAAAAACTCATGATTTTACCGTAGGTATGACCGTACATTCGTAAGTATTCCAATGTTGGTCGACAAAAGCCATGCATTATATTTATTATGAATATTAAGCAAAACTTAATTACCCTCATCAAAAATATCAAAATTGCTATCGACTCGTCGCCTCATTACTTAATCTAAGTGTATTACCGAAACCTTCACAATTATAGGGGTTTCATATCACGATATGAGTGCCTTGGTCTTAAGAATCCTACCACAAAACATTTTTAACTGGTTCTACATTAGATCTTTCTCACGATTCCCTCTGTAATTTGAAACATACCGTCTTATTAGAGAAGACGTTAAGAGCTCTGATTCATCATTTTAGAAATTTCGCTGATACAGATAATAGGGTCCGATCATCTCAAAACCCTTAACATGAATTTAGGGAAAAGTTTTCTGAAGAATTTATGGCTACTTGCTATTAAATAGTTTGTTCTAATTTGCATTCGTATCGGTTAAATGCCCTCCCCGATCATCAATCGGATGAACGACTTCGTGTCTGCGCGTATTTAACTATTGAAGCCACTTCTTCGATTAAAAATCCCGAAAGTTTTTATTACATTTAATTTATCCGAGTCGGACTGACGGACGGCTGCTAGTAAGTAAGACTTAGCAGTGGTAACAAGCGATGCGGTATGGAGGTGTCGTGATTTACACCTTGGCGGCGTTGCGGCTAGGTGCGGCGCCGTGGGCGAACGGGCCAGTGGCCGCCCACGCACCTCCCGCGCACAACACTGAGCCACACCGAACAACGTCGTCGCCGCGAATTCCGAGCCCACCTATACTACGTCCCACACCTGTGTCGTCTAAAGGTCTACAACAAACATATGTCACCTATAGCACAGATTACAGTAACTAAGCCTATAGTCTCCAAACTGCACGCTGTCTTTCCAACAAGGATGTGCGAGGATGTGTAATGTTGACCGCCGTATATTGACCGGTTGCCGTGGTTGGTAGATACTTACCTTTCACGCCGCAGGTAGTGGATTCAATTCCCACCCAGAACAGATATGTATATGTGTGCATGCATACAGATATACATATGTTTGTCCTGAGCCTGGGTGTAAATACTGGATGGGTCGACGGGATGACATGGAATGATGATATTCTGATATTCGCCGCCACATGCTTTACAGAACAAATATTCGTAGGGTTATCCCATCTCGCCCCAGGCCTTACACATCTGGGATCGCTGGCGTTTGGAGGAAGGGCACTCCACTCGTCTTGTATAAGCGGTCCCGGGAAGAGGTAACCTGCTGTAGGTCAGGTTGCCTAAACGCGCTCGTGCGTGATGGGGAGGGGGAGGCATTCGGGCCCCTCCCGTCCCCGGGTGAGAGTCTCAGACACTCAGTGTACGGCGGGGGCACTGGTGAGATCGTTCACGAGTACCCAGAGCCCCCGCTACAGGCACTGTGAGGCTGGCTACCGTGGTGGTTTTAGTGGATCGGCCCTACACAACGTGCGAATGGCATTTCCACCACGTAAAACAAAAAAAAGGCCTTACACATGCTGAATCATACAAAATTGTTCGCTAGTCTGTGAACACGTGGCACTGAACAGAATGTGATATCCCGAGATGATCACGATGATACGTAAATCTGTCTTCATACCTTAATACCGAACTGAGCCAGACCAGAAGTCTAAAAGCTAATAATTCCAATTAAATCCTGAAGAGTTATTATACAAAATTACCAACTTCCTTCCATATATTAATATGTTTCCTGATTTGCTTGTTAACATTTGAATGGACCCGTTTATCGATAAGAATTTGTGGTATATATTTTCCTGGTAAAATTCTTTGTAAATCTCAAGTTATAAGTAAATGATTTTTTCCTCATTGATTAGCAAATTAATAAAATTAAGTGCATTTAATTGCAAATAAATTAAGTTTCTTAACTATCCTATTGATTACTCATGTTATGTAATGTTTTCTCTTTAAATATCTTGTTTCTTCCCTATACTACTACTTAGTTGAAATGTTATAATTTCAACTAAGTAATTTATTTCATAATTATGTCTACTTACTTCTCCCGAATTTTATAATTATTTGTTTTTTAACAATCAAATTACATTTCTGCTGTTTCGAGCATGCATTGAATAATAAATTGTCGTCAAAATTTATCATATGCCTAACTACTATTCAAATGCAATAGTTATGTATACATTTTAAATTACGGGGTTTTAGGTAATTAGCTTTCCCCGTATAAAAATCGGTAGGTCGGCATCATAGATAGCGGTAAATATAAACAAATACTCACTTTTATCGTTGCTAACAAGAACAAAATTGTTTTATTTTATCAAGCCTAGATTCTTTATATTAAGCCCTTTTTAACATGGTGGTTAAAAAGGGCCGTTAGCCTAGAAGGCTACACCGGCAGTGAGGCTCTAGCAGTACAGGAATAAAAGTAAAATTATAAATTAAATGCCCGCGGTGGGGGCACACCTTTTGCGACCCTTTCCGAACTTAATTTTTTTATTTTATTTCAGTTACTGACGTGCAGCTGCTTGAGAGAGTTGGTTATCAATGGTTATATTAGGGACATTTTATGCAACTGTCGATTTACGTTAATACGCCAAGAAACGGGCCTCCCGTCCGATTGAAGACAGGAGGCGGCATCCATAGAATGCTAACCAAGGAGGGCGATGGTGGTAGTGGTACCCTTATGCCTACCCATGACACCCGCAAAAAGTGTGCGAGTGGGTATGACGGACTCGCACCGACTAAACCTAACCTGCCGTGGACTTCTGTCGGCGTCTGATGGGGTAGCTCCGGGAACGGGGGTTTACTGCTCAGGTGTCCCCTTTTGCGCCATGTCCCAGATGTTCGGGACACGTACCCTAGTTAGGCCCTAGTTTGCCGTCCCCTATTGCTGACTCCGGCACAGCGACTGCGCCACTAACAGATCGCTATCTTCCCGGAGCTAGTGTTGAGTGTGGATCTAGTGGGTAGTGTGCTATACACAAACCGATTTCTAATAGCCTTAACTTGTTCTACATAAATCGTGATATCGTCATCCGGATCGGACGACGGTGCTTAAGGGAGAGAACTATCCGGGGTGTATTTGACTACCGCGACCACTAAAGGACTTGATTGGTACATGACCATAATTTTACTACAACCACAAAATTACCACCAATAGGAAACAGTTTACACAAATAGATAGAGTTTGTGTAGCTTCTAAAACTATAAAAACGTACCTATCAAGCCAAAACTAACTACGAAACGAACGAACGAACGAACGAACTAATCACTTTAAGCCTGACATACGTTACCATGACAAAGTTATTGAAGAAACTAGCACTACAAAATTTTTAGGCCTCGAACTTGATAGAGACATGTCCTGGAAGACGCATACTAACTATGTTTGTCAACGTTTATTTCAATATTCATATGCTCTCCACAATTTAGCCAAGGTAGTGGATCAGACGACTTTGATCACTGCTTACCATGCATATGTCACGTCTACCCTACGCTATGGTGTTATATACTGGGGGAATTCTACAAATAAAGAAATAGTCTTTAGAGCACAGAAAAGATGTCTTAGAGCGATATGTGGAATTAAAAGTATTGACAGCTGCAAGCCATTTTTTAAAACTCTTCATGTATTAACTCTACCGTGCCTATATATCTACGAAGTTGCCACATTTGTAAAAAGTAACCTTTTTCTGTTTGACACCCTCAACGGTATAAGACACAGACATAAAATACGTTTTAGACCCCACAAAAAAGCCGTATTTAACAATAACTTTATAGGCATGGCACCTAAAATTTACAATAAATTGCCACAACATATAATATTAGAATGTAACAATATGAAATTCAAAAAGCTTTTGACGGCGTTTTTAATTAATAAGGTTTATTACACCATAAGTGAATATTTATTAGATAATGGTATGTAATGTAAATTATAATAATGGCTCATCTATGTAAATTGATAATTTGTGTATTGATGTAACTATCTTGACGACTTAGGTTACTTTATTTATTTGTTTGTTAATTGACATATTATATGATTGACGTCTATACATTGCGCGATATTGACATGTGTATATTTTCTAATTTAATTGTTTGACATTTTTACTTTTATTTAATTTTATTTTTAAATTTGTAATTGCATTGCTTCTAATCTTAAGCAAAAAATATAATAAAATAAAATCCAGTTGCATGCTTTAACAGGCTGGACATAGCGGACTAACATTTTACTATCACCCTTAAATGTACATTATCTACCTGTGTTCGCAATAAATAAATTTGTATTTGTATTTGTACCATCAAAGGTTAGCACTGGGTAGAAACAAGCAAAATTAATAATGAGTAAATAAATAGCTTTTATGTAGTCTGGTAAGAGTAATCTTGAGTCAAAGTTCACAATAAAATTGACGAAACTTGAAATGAAGTAGGTACCCGTAAATTTTAATCGACCAATAAAATAGTACGGGCAGTAATTAATTATCTTGATAATAATCGAATCGAAAACATGTATTAATGAGATGATTGTGGTTTTATCCCATACAACTACTAACTTAGTAACCAGTCGTGTATTTGGTAAAATGAATACTTTATAAAATCCTTGTCTAGCAATGACGTCTTCCGGCTGAAATGATGATGATACCTAAATTAATTTAAGAGGAAACCCTGCTGCCAATTATCTCTTCACGCGTGAAAACAAATACTAAAATCAACAAAATCTAGATTCAATTTCGTCCTTCAATACCTACTGAACTGATTTAACTGATTTTTGTATTAGTAGAGCGTTCTTCTCTTCAAGTCATTTTGATATAGGATATTAAGTATAAGGCTCAAGGTCACCCAAAGAGCAATGGAGAGGGCTCGGAGTATCCCTGCGCGATCGAATCAAAAACGTCGAAATCCGCAGGCGAACCAAAGTAGCCGACAAAGCCAAAAGAATTGCCAAACTGTAGTAGCAGTGAGCAGGGCACATAGCTCGTAGAACCGACGGCCGATGGGGTAATAAGGTTCTCGAGTGGCGACCACGAACCGGAAGACGCAGCGTGGGCAGGCCTCCTACATGGTGGACCGACGATCTTGCAAAGGTCGCGGGAAGTCGTTGGATGCGGGCAGCGCAGGACCGGCTACTGTGGAGATCCTTGGGAGAGGCCTTTGTTCAGCAGTGGACGTGTTTTAGCTGATATGATGATGATGATTACCTAAGTATATTGATTTTAGATGGCATAACATAACATTTAATATAGGGAAGGATATGTATAAGTGTTGAATTAATTGTGTAGTGAACACTGTGGAGATCATTGGGAGAGGTCGCTGGCCGCTGTAAGAATATTTTCAGAAGACCAGTTAGTTCAGAGGATTTATGAATTTTCAGCAAATTTGACGTAAAATATGAAATATATCTGAAGATTGAGCTATTTTGACGTACGTATATAGGTAACTGACAGGTGTCATGTACCCAACCATTCTTACGTCGGTTACAAATTAGTGTAGGCGTTATCATATAAAAAAAATAGAATTACTGCGAGTATAGCGTCTGAAGTGGCGTGGAATGTACCTACTAAATGCCTCTGAAGCAATAAAATAAAATATTTATGTTGGATGCTACCTGAATTTGCTTTCCGCCTTACTTTCGCATCGGCCATCGCTGCCTTAGCCGAACCGGTATGCCTACAGTTGTGGAGATCTCTGATAAATTTCGCTATATCGATCATTAAGTTCGTTCAACAACATCCTCCTTCCAAACTAGTATTTCGAATGTCGCACATTTCTTAATGTTTAACAGTAACGTGATAAGAGAAGACTTGCGTAAAAGTGACGTAATTAATAACCAACTTTATTATTATTATTATAATTGTTTTTTTTTTTTTTTGTTCTTTTGTCTGAAGATTTTAAATAGGTGATTGACGAATTTTATATATTTTGGGTATTTGTTTGACATGTTGGTTACAGTCAGCGTGGGAGGCTTTAATTGCTTTACCAAACAGTAGAGGCGAGCAGGGGTTTTATTCATCTAGCAAATAAGACCATAAATTAGGTAACCCGCCGCAGAGTGCATCTCTCTGGGGTCCGAACCTCAACTCAGCTTGGTTCGTGGCTTAGAGATGCAAGATCAATTTTATCGAGAAAAAGATGAATAAATTTTTGGGATCAATGTTTTAATTTTTAGGCAAGATAATATGAATAGTGTTTTTACCAATTTTGAAATATTGTCAGCCCTAAACACCCGAGGTGAAATAGACAAAAACAAATATTGTTGGTTAATGTTTTTAAACTTTCGCGATTTGTACACATTTTTATATAGGTACTGTGGACACGGGTCTCAATCGCCAAGGTAATGATTTGCCTATATCTTTATCGCGATTGAGACCCGTGTCCACAGTATATAAAAATATTGTTGGTGTCAGCAAAATTTGTGAATGTGACGATTTTACGAACAAACGTGAAAAATAACGGTGTTTTTGTGATTATTATGAATAGGTAACTAATTTCTATGGTGAACCCTAATTACCTAGATAATAATGACTTCTGGTCGAATTGCGGAGTCATAATGGAGACTACTTATCATCTGCGCGGCCTATTATATAGTCAATAGTGCACAGGTTCACTTTCTACTCCTTTTCACAGAAAATGGTCAGGACCGTTGTCTTTACGTACCTACTCCCATGGGCACGAATATTTTAAGAGTAAGTCCCAATTTCACTTTTTGACCCTACTTGGGATTTGAACCAAGGACCCCATTATCTAGGTACAGTTGTAGATGCTACCGCTAGACCAACGAAATTGCCCAAAAACCTTGTATAGATTCATCTTGTACAAAATATAATACGCTAGTCCAGAATCTAGGAAGAAAACCCTAGGGAATTTCTTGCTGATATCCCGACTGCGGTTTACTATGAAAATTTACGATTTAGTGAATAGTAGCCACATTACTTACCAACATATTACGTGGGCACGTATTGTAGATATACAGCATCTGAAACAGAAAAAAATATCTTAGATACATGTATCATAGTTTAAATACATACAGTTGTGCAGCTAGAAAAGCCGGGTATGACAAATGGGTGAATTTTGAGGTAGTCTCGTAGGCCGGGATGGAAGCTCGGTCTCCGCGTAACGGTAAGTGGCAGGCGGAATTTGTTCCTTATACAGGGTTTTAGGTTATAATGTAAGATAAATAGGTACACGTAATTGGTGTAAAAAAAACTCAACAATTACATAGAAGATATGGGAGTCAATGATTACACCGTTGTCACAGGCATGGCATCATCATCATCTCCCATGACATTCCTGAGTTGATATTAAATCATTAATAGTAAATTTCAAAATTATATAATATTCGTGAAATCGTCGACTGAACCGTTGCCAACGTGAACCAAGATAATTGTAAATTATTACTTTTTATTAGTAATCACGATCCTGCATAACTAATTTGGTCGGTAAACACAAATCACCTAAAACTCTCTATATGTCTATTCACTGTGAAGAAGGACTGATACGATATGCGCCGTTTGCACACGCAGTTTGAAGATTAACTACTACATGTCATTATACTGTAATATTACTATTCAGTACTTACTATAGTGCTCATATCCAGTCGACACCACATCAGTGGATGCAGTAATAATACGAAAATAGCCCTTACATCCTACGTAATTAAGATGCTATTACAGACAAAGTATACAGTGCGAATTCGACTGTTCTATCGAACCAATATAATTCTGACCTATGCTAGGTATTGTATCTGGTTAATTAATTATAAGTACTCAATACCTGGCTATCTGGAAGAAGTCGCAGTCACGGAAAGACCGCCGAATATACCAAAATTTTGGAATAGTCAAGATAATGAAAGGAAAAATATTTGGTTTCCATACATTTCAGATATGCTATGTGTGAAAATACCAAAATTAAATTTGAAAAAGTCTCATATGAACATTAATTAGTAACTCTATTGTAGACTCGCCCCACCGCAACGGGTAGTGGAGTTGCTTTACATGAAAAGGAACTTTCGGGCAATCAGACTTGTTCGTGTTGAAAACTTCTATATATATAGATATATTCAGGTTTCATATACCTTTAGTAATTACTTCGGTTGCTTGTTGCAGTTATAGCCGCTGTTAGGCGGAAGTATGGAGCAGTTAAGTTGCAACCTGAGGCGAATTATAACTTGAGTGAATCTGCTTAAACTGGCCATAGAAACCAGCGTCGGAAGAATAATGCCGTTAATACTTTTGCTGAAGTCGCTAAGTGGAATCAATAATCTGGTTCATGATTGAATCATCGACTCCACTCACAGACCCTGCTGTATGTTGGTTTACTAAAGGATATTGAAAGGGGATCCTATTATGAAGACAATAGATCATGAAAGCGAGGTACGAGGGATGGTGTTCCTCTACATAACAGGGAAGAAATATACAACTGAGAAGGGCATTCACAGTTGTAGGTAAATATATGCTCGTATTCTCAGCTATTTGTTCGCTAAATAGAATTAATATTTACTGCCTCATTTTAACCGCAGTAAGTCCCATAAATTAGCAAGTTGGGATTGTAAACCAGGACTTCAGTAGTCCTGGGTTCCAATCTAGAAGTCGGGCCAAAAGGTGATTTTGGGATTTTTCTGTTTCGAAAGTTTCTCAGTATTAGCTTGCAGTCTGGGAGTTGGCGGTATCACACCTGATCTCTTTCCGGCCGTGTCGCTAGTTAACCGGATCATGTGAGTGATGGATAGAAAGTGTCCCTGTGTTCGACGAAACGAGACTTCCCTAATGCGACGCTGTTTTTAGGGTTCCGTACCCAAAGGGTAAAATGAGACGCTATTAAGACTTCACTGTCTGTCTGTCCGTCTGTCACCAGGCTGTAACTCATGAACATAGACAGTTGAAATTTTCATGTCACAGATGATTTATTTCTGTTGCCGCTATAACAACAAATACTAAAAAACAAAATAAAATAAATATTTAAGGGGGCTCCCATACAACAAACGTGAATTTTTGCTCATTTTTATAGATAACTAGCTGTGCCCCGCGGTGTTACCCGCTTTAAATTTTATAAATTTTCTTTACTATAAACCTCACGGAGCCCGAGACCTTTCCAACGAATGCAAAACCGTGGAAATTGGTTCGTGCGTTCTGGAGTTATAGCGTCAGGAAGGAAAACCCGACTTATTTTTATATAGTAGATGGTACGGACGGAACCCTTCGTGCGAGGGTCCGACTCGCACTTGGCCGGTTATTTTTTAACTAGTAAAATGTGGCGGGGATTACATTACAAAAAATATATAATTATAATTCTAAGAAGAGTTCAGTGTGTGTAGATTTTGAGGTTCATATTGTCGAAATAGTCCCATCTGAGTGAAGCGCTTACATGCGTTCTATTGTCACTTTTAACCAAACGTAACAGTGCAGTGTTTAAAATCGTTCGTACGTATTACTTAGTTAAAGCGCAGTCCAAGATGTATCTTGGAGGAAAACATTTTGTAGACTAAGAATATAGAAAAACGATCATTTGATATAAAATATTCATTATGAATGAATAAACAATTCCACGTTCATAGCGTTAATCAATGAGTTGCATGCAGGCAAGAGTCAGAGTCGATGTAGAGCTCATTGATCGATCGACTCGATACAACTCACACTGAGGCGGTTCGTCCGTACACTTGCTCACACGCAAACAAAACCGGATGATGCACACAGGCGCAGGGTACGCTGTGTGCGTGCGTGCGCGAAGGATTTCCTACCGTCCCACCCCGCCCGCGCACCCCGCCGCAGACCTGTTGCGCCGCTACCGGAGTTACGCCGCATAGTTACCAGACTTGATATGCCTGCTCCGCGCCGCGCCGTATCGACTCAGCGCCCGGCAAGCCCACGCACACTGACACGTTCGAACACTTAATTATCATGGCGCAGCACTCGTGAAATTGGTGTGCATCTCGCCTGGTCTCATCGACATCTTTTATTAATCTGATATCTTCCATTACCGGTTGCACTGAAATAAAACGTCTAACCCGTTCGATTTATAGCCCCTCTTATGGATGCAGCCGGATGCATGACATCATTTGATGCTAATTCACTCGGACGGCGCGGTGCTATCACTAGGTATTATAAATCTTCTAAGCTATGGATTGGTGTTTATTAGTTGTCCGAATAATAGTAAGTACACGTACCTGGATGTAGCAAGTTCCGACACATTTATTTTGGGAACACGAATACAAACTCGAAAATTCCATTATCCCAACACTCAATAAAATTGTCTATATTTTTCGGAGTTCAGTTGAGTTCTGATTCGAATTAAAATAGACAAGGTTTAATGAGTATTTAGAAATTTGCAAAGACAATGACTTAAATCATTTGAAATTATGAAAAAGTATTAGGTTACACAATACTGACAGAAATTGCTCAATATACGAAGATCAGCTGCTTGCCACGAAAAGTACCTATTAGTTTCATATTAGCATTTATTTAACTAAACATAATAGAAGCCGTTTTGAATGAATGATAATGGTAACAAGAAATATATTGAGTTCGTGGGTAAATTTATTTATGATCATCATCATATCAGCCGAAAGACGCCCACAGCTGGACAAAGGCCTCCCCCGAAGATCTTCATAATTGCCGGTCTTGCACTACCCGCATCCAACGGCTTCCAGCGACCCTCACAAGATCATCGGTCCATCTTGTAGGGGGCCTGCCCACGCTGCGTCTTCCGGTTATTGGTATTTATTTATGTGAATGCATACTTCGAATTAAGTTAACTATCGGACTTTCTAGCGCTTAGTTTTAAGCCACACATGAAAAAATAAAACTGTAAAGCAGAATATAACCATATTGTCTGTGGAAAAAAGAATATAGAAAACATAACGACCCTTTATTTACGACATTTAATTGAATATTCTGTGACACTAATAATGCGATACAAAATCGAAAATACCTAACATGATATGTGTGCTACTTTCAATATACTTCCGGATAAATAAGTACCCAAATATAGACCTATAAAACCAGGATAATATCTACTTAAATGAAGGAAGATGTTGTAAAACGATTATAGATTAATTTTGTTTACTCCCTGCGCCCCGTGATGCTACCTTATTAGCAATTTATTGTATTTATAACTTATCAACATTCCAATTCCAACCAAATCCGTTTTTGCGTTACTGAGTATCAAACATCTAAACATACAAACTTTCACATTCATAATATTAGTAGGATAGTCAGTAATCATCGTTTTGTTATATTGATTCTCCGCGTGGCACAATCGACGCGGCGACGATTGGTGACTGTAGATTATAGTTAGTAGGTACACACAGGAGCAGCACGACAGCAACAGCCCCAGCACAGTGAAAAAACAGGTAGCTCCGTTCCACCGTATCGATCTTTAAGTTATTTTTCTTATTTATCTTTTTTATCTGGAGCCTCGCACCGCGTCTCAGAGGCGAACGGAAGTTGTAACGATTTTTAATCGTACCAAGTATCTCAGCCGGCCGGTTCGTATAGCCGCTTTGGACAAGAGTTTATAGTATATATTTTTTTGTAAACAACCACCGGAAACGGGCTAGAGGAACGCATTGCTCTGGTACACATATCTTCCATTAGGTACGTCTGTCTCTCGGTTCCCAGCAATAATGATAAGGGATACAGATAAGGCTCAATGTTAAAACGAGATCTCCGACATTTGGATTAATATATCTTGGCCGAATTTCGGCTATGGCGGCTAAGCACGACGCAGACTAGTCAACTATTTTTTAAATAGCATACCGTCTACATTCAGTCTTCAAGGCTTTCACTGCTTCAACGGACAATTCGCTTACACAGGACATATCATAAGTATACGAGTGATTAGTAATGGACACCCCCTCTTCTCTCATTATCGCATAATTCAATGGAACGGTTTTCACAGGAATTAGGAAGGCCTGCTTCTGCTGACCACGTTGAGCTGTATTGCTTCTGGATGTTTTTCATGACAGAATGATTGCAATAACACTTAATAGTGGTTATTATTATGACTTCAGTTATGTTCTAGTGAATGTTTAGCCAGAGGTCGTGAGTTCGATTCCCACCCGGAACAAACTTTTGTGTGACGAGCACGATTATTTGTTCTGTCTCTGAGTGTAATTAAGTAATCTATAATATATATGTACGTATTTAGAAATAGGTAAGTAGGTATGTTTATAATTTGTCTGGCTACCATAACACAGGCTCTGCCTAGTTTGGCATCTAAGTTGTTAGAAGATATTTATTTATGAGACTTTTTCTGTGGTTGAACGCTAGCACTAAACCAACAATGCAGGCGACAACTAATTTAGAATCTAGAAGAAAAAGTTACAACGTATTCTAATTATGTATGGCTGTCATATCGACGTGAATTTAAAGATATTATCACTGTGTGCCGGTAGAAGAGAATCAAAGATGGTATCAATGTCAGTGGCTGACCCCGTATAAGAGAGATTGTAAATTGCGACGATGTATTTTTGTAATATTTTTCTGCCAATAGCAAGCGTGGGCGCGTGATAATGGCCCGAAATATCTACGCTCTTAACGCCCACCCAGACCATCGAGAATATTACTTCACCACAGAGAAATACATTCTTAACTCATGTCCACTAACGGAGACACGACAATGCGAAAAAGTGACCCTGTTAGAACTTTGCATGTCGGATGCTACACTACACTAATTTCATTTCGAAATCCTAGAAATTGTTTTAGAAAGTACAAGTTTGTTGCTTTGAAAGCGATTAACGTCTAAATTGCTTACTTTAACTGCTTTAGAGAGCATTTCCGTCCGGGTGACAACGTCTTAGTACAGGCACATATTTTATCAATAAGATATAAGTATAGCCATAGAACATAATCATAATAGTGGACTTGGTCAAATGTCTGTTATACCGGCCAATCAAAATGGAGATTAATCAACTACATGGGTCGTATTTAGTGCAGTAAAACTAATATATTACTATGACTCTGGTTTCCTACGTCCTACTAAAATCCTATTCTTGACGATAGTCCGCTTTGGGCAAATCTAAACATTGAACGGGGTGTGTCTGCATGTTAGCTTTGATATCAAGGACTGCGATAGATAAGCACCAGGTTAGGTTCCTCTAAAATATCTTTCACTGTGTTTGTTGTTTACCTTTGGTAAATATGCGTTATTTTTCTGATAATAACAGTCCGGTGTCCGGAAGCTGGCTTTATACGCCCGTTCGTGTCAGATGGCCGTTCCATCGGATTAGGGAGTGCGGTATTAGAAAGCGCACCTGTGTTTGTGCATACACTCCTGCACTATAATTTGCCCTTTTAATCTCGGGTGGGATTGGTTGACGTAGCCAAAACTCTACAAACACCGTAATTCTATTTCAATATGATGAGTGATGACCATATCCAAGTTCTTCAAGTACCTACCTAGTAAGGTACAGTAACTAGTTATCGCATAGCCAGTCTTCCTGAAAGATCGGCTGTCAAGATGAAGAGTTCCGTACGTTGTCTCTACTGTATGGGATGGCGGCGGCGCCGCGCCGTCATGTATTTATATCCCTTTGAAGCGACCGCTTCTCTTGTTTTTAATGTTGTAGTTTACTTAATCTTTAGGACTTTCCGCCCTACATTTTTAGAAACCTACTATTTGTTAACGTTTATATACTGAGAGTAGTTTTAAAGGGAATAATCCCACCCACATAACATTGGCACTTATGTGGGTAGACTAACATTATCAACAATGCCACGCTTACTATGATCAGACTAATAGCAAATGCGCCGTAATCAGCATCGCACTCCACGACCCTTAATTTGCATTCATATCCCCCGACCCTATGAGTAATTTCAGCGTCTTCACAAATGAACATATAGCGACAGTTGGACAATAAATTTTGAAATGCCGCCTTCTTCTTCTTAGCGTTTCGATGACAAACTCTTATAATTTTTTGATCCACACTGATTGACCTGCTTGTGACATTTCTAAGATCCTGCCATGAACATGTGGCAGGGCAGGCTGGGCTAGCTGTTAGATGGGCCATGGCTATGACCGATGCTCCGCAAATACAGTCCATTTTGGAGTTGCTCGTCCGTCCCCACCTAGACATGTTTTCTTTGCTACGGCCTATCTGAGTCCGGAGTCTGTTTAGGGACTTCCAGATTTGAGCCGCATCCGGCGCCTCGGCCTGGAGGTGGCCCTCAACAAGTCGGAGGCCATGATGTTCCATGGTCCCCGGCGGGCGCCGCCGCCCGGATCACACATTGTGGTCGGAGGGGTCCGGATCGCTGTCGAGCCTACCATGAAGTACCTGGGATTGGTGCTCGACAGCCGGTGGGACTTCGGACCCCACTTCCGGCGGCTGGTGCCCAAGCTGATGGGCGCGGCTGGGGCGCTTTCAATGCTGCTTCCCAATCTGGGGGGGCCGAGCGCAGCCTGTAGGCGGCTCTACATGGGGATCGTGCGATCGATGGCCCTGTACGGAGCCCCGGTCTGGGCGGCTGACCTGACGGCCGGTAGCATTGCTGTTCTGCGGAGACCGCAGAGAGCTATGGCCGTCAGAGTCATCAGGGGTTATCACACGGTCTCCTACGAGGCGGCCTGTGTACTGGCCGGATCCCGCCCTGGGACCTCGACGCGAAAGTACTCGCGTCACTGTACCGGTGGCGCGAGGAGATGCTGGCGCAAGGCGAGCGGCCGATGCAGCGACACATGGAGCTGCGTTGGTCGCAGCTTCGCGGGGCCCTGGTGGCGGAATGGCGGCACAGGCTCTCGCGCCCGACCGCCGGCCTCGTCACCATCGAGGTGGTCCGGCCGGTCCTCGAGCGTTGGCTCGGGAGGAGGCACGGCTCCCTGTCGTTTCGGGTGACGCAGGTACTCTCGGGGCATGGCTGCTTCGAGAAGTACCTGTGTCGCATAAACAGGGAGCCGGACGCCCGGTGTCACCACTGTGTCGACTGTCGGGAGGACACGGCGCTGCATACGCTGGCAGAGTGTGCCGCTTGGGAGCAGCAGCGCCGAGCCCTCATTTCTGGAGTAGGCAGTGACCTGTCGCTGCCGGCCGTCGTGAATTCGATGGTTGGCGGCGAGGAGTCCTGGGACAATGTCTCGCGGAAGGAAGCTGCGGAAAGGGAGAGGGAGATCACATCCTCTCACCCAGCCCGCAGCAGACGCACCGGGCGTCGGCGGAGGGCGGACAACGCCCTCTTCCAGCCCCCCTAAATGGGTCCAAAGGCGACGGACTCGGGGGCGTCCGTCGCCCACTACACATCTGGACCCGAGGCGGTGGCGCGACGTATCCACGCGCGCCCGTCTTAGACGTTGCGGGGGGAGTTCAACACCTCACTCCCCCCCCCCCTAATGCGAGGAGGCCCGCAGTTATGGGCCAGTACCAGCCGGGGCTTGCGGAAGTATCGTATGTTCCCGCGACCCCCGGCGCAGGTGTGACATGGAACACCGGGGTGGTTTTTAGTCAGTAGGAGTCTGACAGACCCCTCCGCCTCCCCCAAGGCGGAGGACATCCATGCAGGATTTTCCACCCCGCAAAAAAAAAAATAAGGGATTTCCAGATTGGCCACGGTAATTGTTGTCCAGGCGGGCCGGCAGGCAAATGCCGCCTGTAAGAGAGGGATTTCTGTAACCGCCGATTCTTTTCCGCATCTTCCCGTCATTAGCCTTCCTGTGTCTGGCACACAGGGAGTTACGGTTTGTAGTTTGATTTTGCTAAACGACTTGATGCGTCACGCAGTTTTACTCATTACCCAATATATTAAATATAAACTTGCAAAATTATAATATTGAATCTATAGATATGTTGCGGTACCGGATGTTGAAAGTTGTTCAGGATGAGCTCTAGTCACCTGGTTTCATTTAAGAATGCGAGTATAACTTATATTTATTAGTTTACAAACGGTTAAACACGTTCCATTCGTAGTTTGGTGGTAGATATATTATATTTTCTAAATTCATTTATCTTCCGTTGTTTAAATGCAATAGCAGTCCAATAACACAAACTTAAGATAGTACTATATAGTGATGTAATTGAAATTTAGGTAAACTGGTACTAACCAGGATTACCTTCGCCTCAAGGTGGTTACTGATTGGGACTGCCTATTTAGTTAGGAGCGTTTTACTCAACTGTCTCTAAGTTAATATGTGGCGCCCTCTGTATGATTATTAGTTAGTTGCTAGAATAAATTATTGATTGATTGATAGAAGGCGACCTACTTGAGACGGTGAAGAATTAAAAGCCTCCTAGGGTAACTGGAAAGGTCATGAATTATTAAAATAAATATTAAAAACAATTAATCCTATGTAAGTAAGTGATCTATTACTACTATAGAGTAAACCAGGGCAGAACTCTACAAATATGAAATTTTAAAAATATGATATCAACACATTGTATGCCCTTTAACCAATATAGGTACGTACGATATGAGAAAATCCGACATGTATATATAATTTTACAAAAGAAGTATATAACTATTCGGTATTAATAGAAGATCATAAATTTAAAGCTTTGATACAACTAAATACAGACTGTAAATGTTTCATTACTTCAGCTACAAATAAAGCTCAATTATTATTATTTATGTCTTATGACTAGAACGATAGGAACGCGTTATGAGACACTCAATATTGACTAAAGGTAAGTGTAGAATGTCTTCTACACATCGACATCCCGGCAACGAAGCGGTCGTAGAACCAGTTTCATTTAATCATCATAATTGCGTCCTCCGTTAAGCCTATCCCGCGCTCCACTGTGGTACACTTGAGAGCACACAAACAGTGTAACGCTCCACATGACAATATTCTTCTTCATTTGAAACATTACGAATCGTCTCTAGGGTTTAATTCTTTCATAACCCGTCAGGTTAAGACGTAATCATAAATTTAACCTCTCGAATTGAGATTTGTCCACGTTCAACATCTTGATTCTTCAACGAAACTGAAAGCTCTTGAATGGGTATGTACATGTTGTATTAAATTTATTACCTATACGCAATAAAAACATGGCCAAATTTTGAAGCGTTGAAGTCCTCTTGAACGATTTGATAAGGTGACACAATGTGTTATCTGTGTACACTCCGAACACGACAGCGAAAAAAATATTTAAGTAGTCAAAATCTATCAAGGCCAAGCCTTACGCGGAACTCTCGATTCTACAATAAGTTTTTGATATTCATATTTGATACTTTTAGTTGGGCAATGTCAAATAAGTTAGAGGGGGCATATAAAGGGTATTCGATAAGTACTTTAAGTCTAACATATCGTAAAAATTATTAAACCTATGGCATTACAGAAGAATGCACTCGGCAACGGCAGTAATTCGGAAGCATTTTTCCAGGGGCGTCTCTAAGCTACGGTCCGACCCAATTGAAAATTAAGCGGATTGATTTCATTTAGGAAAAAGGGCTTAAATTTGGGTCAGTTTCTTCCCAGAGCAAGTCACAACATAATACGCTTCGTGTTGTTCCCTGCTGCGAGCTAGGTTTCTTGCGCTTCATTTATTTTCCAAATATGTAAGTAGGTATATAGTTTTTATTCGATTTATTCAGTGTTTATCGTTCATACATAGGTAGTTTCTGGACGTGGAGAAATTAAGTAACTATAGCAACAGTAAATTTATCATGTAAAAATACATAAATAATTGTCTGGGGTACCTAATTCAATAATTCGTAGTGGAGTTGGAAGCAACTATACCTGCTGGCCTGCTATATCTGATATCTCCTTTGCAGACTACTGTCTTCGTACCATATATAAGCAGGTATATGTATCAAAATAATACATAAACCACAGACTCATATAAACATCATACGTAAATTCTCAAGCTTTTCTCGAATATTATTAGGAAATCAAACAAAATGTGTGGTAGATAAAATGTTGAGTAGGTAACTAACTACCTAAATTCTGTGAATAATAACGTTACGTCTAGCGCTACCGTTTCTTCGTAACACTTATTACTGACACGTTTCCCAGTTGTGACGTAAAATAGCTTTTGGTAATTCCGCGCTAGCCTCCATACCAGTCGTAGTGTCGAACAGACGGCGCGCGGCGCGGTAAACAGGAAGCGTCACTGTGCACGTTGGCAACTCTTCAACTACCACGTGGTACCGCGAACAAGCGATATTAAACTAACAATATACTCAAATGGAATTAATATTTTTAATATAAAACGGAAGTTTATTGCTCATTCAAGTAAACTGCACACAATCTTAACAAATATTAATAAAAGCCAACTGTTAAACTAACGTTATCGAATATGTTGTCAAACGCAGATTGTAGCCTATGAAATTATAACCTAAAGATAAAAAAGCACTTAGAAACGCGTAATACCGGATAGCTGACAAATTTTAAATTTAGTAACGTACTGCAATTTACTATTAATAGACTCCGGTCTTGACCGGTACTTGTGGCGGGATATTTCAATAATAGCCACATGTATAATCTGGTATTCACTTTAAGAACTTTTTCGTGAGCCGAAAAAATGCGACAAAAACCAGCTCGTTCCGTCCGAAAGCCACATGGTGAGGGTTGGAACAAAAGGAGCGTCAGAATATGCGCTACAGATGTGCTATGTGGTCCATATGTCTTGAACAATGCCTGCCTTCATCGCCCGCGAGACATTACACTCGTTAGCGACACGCTAATCATTCGATACGCTTCTTAAATAAATCTAAAGAATAATTGTTTAGATAACGACCGCACTATCTACATTAACAATGCAGCGGAAATGAGTAGAAACCAACCGGCTAGACAGTAGATTAAATATTTGTCTAATATGTATATGTGTATAGTAGTTAAATAGATATATCCAACTTACATAATAGTGCGTAAAATTAAATTAATAATTAAATCCTACGGACAAAATACTTATTGGATTTAAAAATTACGCAATTATTTATTTTTATTTTAAATGAAATGTTTATATTGAAAATACCTAATTAACGAGGAAACCTACCTATCTCACATATAGGGTTCAGAGGTGTTCTAACAAAATTTGTATCCTGTCATCTTTGCCAAGGCAAAGTATCTGGAAACTTCTTCCGTTACAACAATATAATCGAAAGCATCTAAAGGCAAGTAGAAAACGAGAAAGCTTCGAGAAAACACACTGACCAACTGAATAACAATCAATTGAGAAAATGTATTAAAAGTGGAAGGAGCTGGCAATAGAGTAAGATAACGACTAGGCACACCCAATCTTATATTGTGGTATAGCAGATCTTGGTCTTTGGTTCAAAACCATCTCCAGGCCAAAACCTAATATTGGGATGTTTCTCTCAAGAAAAATTTTCAATATCAGCCCGGAGTCTGGAAGTTGGTGTGGTTTGGTTGGCGAGCTCTTTCCTGTCGTTGGGCTATCCCGTACCATCGGATCATGAGAGTAATAGGAAAGAAAGTAGGTACACCTATGTTGGCGCACATACTTGTACACTATAGGTAAGGTCTCCTGGGCAGGTGGCCAGTCACCATTTAGAATGGCCACCATAGTCGAAATCAGACCAGGAGAACATAATATTATTGAGTATATAAGCTTAAATGTCTCAAGCTAGTTTTACTGTTGTTTTTAATTTCTATTCGCAGCGCTATAAATCGGCATTTCTGTAAGATACTATAGAGTTCTGATTTAAAATTTTGAAATATATAGCCAAAATTAACAGTATTGTACATATCATATTATTATAGTTACCTAGCTTATATTTTTATATAGCTAGCAGAATATTGTTTATTAAAATGCATATTTTCAAATGAAAAGTTGCTTGAAAACATTTACATATTCAATACATCGCTGCCTATTAAATCAAAGCTAAATTATCTATGACTGTATGCCAGCATTGCCAGCGATATCAACTGAATACTGCGTAGGTACGTTAGGTAAGTACCACGTCTGATTCGTGTTTTGTATCTGGTAACATAATAACAGAATTGTAAAAAATATACTTACAACCTAACTATGTATATTGTTTATTAAGGTTCAGAGATAATGAGTGCGAGTCAGTTTGTCAAATACAATGATCGCTTATGAATGAATTAGTGAATGACAGTTCAGCCATGTTTGTTTACGCGTGCGCACATCGCGCGATCGGCTCAAGTCGGGCGCGCTCGCTGCCGCTCGCTGCCTCGAAATAGCACGGCACCAACACCGAAGAGTGCGGTCGACGACCCTGCGCCCTGCCACACCGAAATATTGGAACTTTACCGCGGTTCAATCCTTTCTCCGATTATGATACAGGGCACTAATATTCCCAGTTAGTGCCCGAAATAGCGTAATAATATTCAAATACTATAGGCAAAATAAAAAAAGACCATACGTGATAGGTAGCCAGAGAGAATGTATTTAGATTTAATACCTAGGTATTAAAAAAAAATTCTCTGTCTCTGCGTCGGTTTTATATCTTCTCGTCGGTATGATCGCTGGTAAAATGAATACTAGTCTAACTCAATCATAACGCCATCTGAATGTAGGAGTAGTGGAATACCAATTCGATTAATTAATGTTCATACTTTGTATTAGTTCTATTGTTTTTTTTACTGTACAAGCTATTCTAATGGTATGTAAAAGCCTTAAATAATACTATGGTCTATTCCAAATATGGAATAAACATTTCTCACCTTTAAAAATAAGAATTAATCGCATAGGCGTAGTGGTTCTAATTGTCTCTATGGAAAGTAGTACACAATTATATTCAAATCGGTTGTAATAAAGAATTGTTGAAGTCTGTTCTATGATTTTAAAAAGTTATTATTCAATTTTCAATTAAGTTTAAGTTTATTAAGTTTACAAAAGTTGTGCATTACATTTGCACGATTATGGATAAGTTACGATCTAAAAAATTAAAGCAAATTATGACATTAACATACCTACATGAGTTAAAACAAATATTTAAGTAATAAAAGTTGTGCAAATTTAACCCCCAACTTTTTTATGTAGGTATTAGTGACACAGGACACCACGTTAGGGATTCGAATCTCAACTTAGGGCTGCTTCTGACGTAGAGAGCGGCAATATTTAGGAACATTTTGTGCAACTCTCACTCCATCTTAATAAGCAAAGTCGCGAGCCGCTCGTCTGATTAAGGATCGCACAACTTAGTTCGTAATCGTTAAGGGAAAATTACTAGGCCTATCTTTATACTTCTCACGAAGGCACGGAACCCTCCGTGGGCAAATCTGAGTCACACATAACCAGTTTTAATCAGAACATGTTCATACCTTAATGTTTTTTCTATTTATTTTACAACTTAGCGAATTTAAAATTATCCAATATAAGTTATTATTATATCAACTGGGACATTATTCACACACAGCCATCTGATCCCAAGCTAAGCAGAGCTTGTACTACTTTACTGTTTTAAACACATACTTATATAGATAATTACACCCACCTAGGACAAACAGACATGTTCATGCACACAAATTTTTGTCCTTGGTGGGAATCGAACCGACCACCTCCGGCGTGGAAGGCAAGCATTTGAGCATTTCTCAAAAAAAAATGTACTTTCTATCTTATTCTCTGTCCCATAAATTCAAATTTGTTTTCTATACATAAAATAGATCATTAATCGTTTCTATTAAATTATATAATTAGTAAGTTAATTGCTCTAAGTAAAAAAAATAAAAAATGTATAAATACAATAAGAATTTATAAAATATAAAAATATTTTAAAAATCGGTTTAATCTAGTTGTATGAAAAGTGAAGTGTCCCAATTTCATACCGTCCCAAACGATCGATTGTACTGAGTGAACTTCCGGATATTCTAGAATCACTTAAATGTATTTATTACGAAATAAAAGACCCCAATTAATTTATAAATAAATCTTTAGTCCTATAGAACAAATATATTTAATAAATAATTATTTTACTGTATCGCAAAGAAAGTTCCTTTTTAGTTTTCTTCTTTTGTGACCGTAATTTTGGAAAATATCAACGCCGTTTTGGTATAAATATGTTTTAGACTAGTGACAGCATTAGCAAGTTCGGCATTCATCTTGTTTAAGTTTAGATATTTCTTTTGAGTGCCGTGCGTGAACATTGAATGTTGTCCGCCTGGTTGCTGGTCCGAAAAAAATCCTTACTTTGTTACCCAACAAGCAGAGCTAAGCTCCAATTTTATATTTTATTTCTCCTCGAGTACCATTAAAACTCTTAATCGTGATTTCGAAAGTCAAATCATAAACGAGTACTAGCTAGAGTTGTGCGCGTAAACAATTTTAATAATTTTTGTAACCTTAATTCGTTACCTCTTTTTGTTACTCTTGAGTGGTAACGTATAAATGGAAAAGTGAATAACAAAATAGGAAATTGTTAGGCAGAGTATTGACTGCCTGATTTTGAGTATAATTATGACGATGTAATTTAATCAGTTTTAATAAAATTAAATATTATATTTAATAAATTTATAGTAATGTGCGAAAATAAATGGGAGCTTGGTGCATTTATTTTCTGTCGTTTGATATAAAGCTGTTTTTTAAGAATAACATTAGTTATGAATTATTACCATACTATTTCATTCACACTGCCACTTAGGTAACTTTTTAGCTGTAAGTCCCAGGGAGTTAAGACTATTTTTTTTCTCATAGGATATCAGCTAAATAACCAAAATTGGACATTATATTCTATACAGTGGTGGGCTGCCTTTATTTTCATATAATTATTTTCGCTGCTGCTTGAAATTATATTTACAATTATGACAATATTTAACCTGTACCAATGTGCCTGCTTATCTGTACTAATATTATAAAGCTGAAGAGAATGTAAGTTTGTTTGGTTGGACTCGCTAATCTCAGGACCTACCTAAAGAAAAAATCTTTCAGTTTTATGGACAGGCTATGTGCTATGGTTTTCAGTTCAGATAAATGGGCTATGTAACATCACACTACGACCATCATAATCATCACCTGCCTAGCCTTTTTCAGACTGAATTGGGGTCGGTTACCACACTACGACCAATAGAAGCTAAAAGAGTGAAGTTGCGGGGAAAGATATGCTATTAAATATAAACTTTTGTAACGCTATGCGCTATAGCTTAAGAACGACTTCACTGATATCATTGATTTTTTCTTGAACATTTTGTACTGCGTTGAAAGTTTTAGACAGAACGACGTCTGCCTGTTCAGTCAGTAACATTTTATTTAATAATGTATTTAATATTGTAAGTGATTTGGCATGGTAAATGTAAGACAAGGTGTAATGTTACAGCTCCGAATTAAATATAACACTAACCCTGGCTGAAAAAATGAGGCGGTGCCGGGAAAGATTACAAGAAACCCCTGAAAAGATTGAAGAGCAGAGGAAAAATAACTTAGTAATAATAAACTCAAATACACCTCCAAAAAAAGTTAAACTAATTAAGTTAAGAAAACTAATATAGAGATTACTATTATAGAAAACGAATAAAAAATAGAAATAATAAAAATATATAAATATATGTATAGAGATTGATTGAGAGTAATATTCACGCTAACATTGTATAGTCCTAGAATTTTTAAAAACCTTTAAACTGTCTAATCGGTCAGTGTTTATTATTATTAGATTATTACGAAATATAAATGTTTCCTGACAGAGGTTGCTCTATCAACATATTAAAGTCAAATATAATTATTTGCACAACTGTGAAGTCTAGGCTTAAGAAATCCTATTTTGTTTCCAGATTTCTATTTTTGTTACTGTCCCATAAAAGCAGACGCATATTTCTTTTCTTTATTTATATATTTTTAACATAAATACATGTTTGTGATAAAAACTAAAATATATGGCTAGTCTTTGCATTATGTATATATACACAATTTTAATACAAAGTAAAGTAGGGTCAATAATGTAAAGTTAAACAAGAGTTGTGACCGAATAGTAACGTAAAGGAAATAATACCGCCTTTAATTTAAGATTTGCATATTAATATAGAGTGATTGACTGAAAAACAAGTTGAATGTTGTTTGATTATCACATTTAATTCAATAAATATTCCGGTAATTGGTTTCTACATTAAAGGTAAACGGCAAGAATGTCTGAGAATTTTGTACCGCTAGTAAAATTTCGTGTTTCGGGATATTTTATGTTTTAATTGGTGGTTAATGCGATAGAAAAGGCATTTTTAATTTCTTGGATTTTTAGAAGTTGGGATATAAAAGTTATAGCCAGTTTTATTTTAAGGTTACGTTTGGTAATCTGTGGGTCAACCCCATGACCGTGGAAACATTGCAGTTCAAAAATCACTCTTACTGCCTAAGTAATAAAGATACTGTAAATATCAAAGTGTGTCTACTGATGTGGCAATGAAATGCTAGTGTTAACTAGTGTACCAATGAAGATTGTTACATATTATATTTACACCGTAGCCACCGTAGCCTAGTTGGTAGTGCTCCTGCCTACGAAGCTGGTTGTCCTGGGTTCGAATCCCGGTAAGTGCAAATATTTGTGTGATGAGCACGAATATTTGTTTCTGAGTCATGGATGTTTTCTATGTATTTAAGTATATATCTATCTATATAAGTATGTATATCGTCACCTGGTACCCATAGTACAAGCTTTGCTTAGTTTGGGGCTAGGATAATCTGTGTGACATTGCCCCTAGATATTTTTATTATTATTACATAAACATTGTTATGGTGATAAAGTAAATATTGTAGCTCTTTTTATAGTTTTTTACATTGATTTATTCCGAACCTGCCCTGAAAACCCTAAACGGGTCGCGAGTTAGGTTAGGAAGATGCAAAAAGCTATTATTTGTTGAAATAATGAAAAGGTCTTTTTTGCCATTAATTACATAGTGTGAGGTTGCGAGGAGTTATATATGAGGTTTTGAGTGGAGGTAATTAATAAAACAATAGATTCTTTGTTTTTTGTAACTACATTAATCTTATTGATATTATTATTAATTTATCCTAAGTATTACTTCATCTAATAATATCTTCATATAAGTACCAAACAATAATTATCACATAGCACAAAGCAACATTGGGTTTATTGAGAACTTCACTCTCTTCGGATAATGTTTGTCTTCTTAGACGGGGCAAACGAATGTTGCAATTAACACATTGCAAACTCGTCATTTTAATTAAATGATAAAGCGTCCTTTCGTGAATCCACTGTCAACAGATATATATTATAGCACGGAGGAACTGATGCTGAACTCACGTAATATCTGCAAGATTATTTGCTAAATTGATGACATGTATCAAAACAACAGCAATAAATACCTGACAGATTGTCTTTGTCTGTCAATAAATAATTACCATGAACAAAAAAAAATACTGACGACGAAAATCATTCCTATTCTAAATAATTAATTATTACGATTTAATGCAACTACTGTGCTTTCTTAGGTATAATAAATAAGTATATTATTATATGATTTATATGTAATGTTGTTCCCATTTATAAATAATTAATTATAATTTCGATATTTATATTATTTTACAAATGGCAATTTTTGTAAACGTAACTGCGTTTAGTTTACGATTTTATTACGTTTATTTATTGATAATAATTGAAATATTCATTTTGATTTTATTAATTAATTCCAAGTTCTAAAACTATGATACTTACATTAAAATCAATACCTTAGTTGTCTTAACAAGTGGTACAAATTATATAGCTGAACAACAACTGAAGTATGCGATACGAATTCTGCCATTCTCTTTTACGTAAACGAAAGAAGGTAACCAAATGAGAATTTTTCTCCATCTTGGGTCTGTTTTTATGGATTTTGCTATTTATTTACGTTTTAAATCTTAAAACAAACCCTATATTACTAATCTTTAGGCATTTACCCATAGCTTAAAATAAAGAAATCAAGTATATTTCAATATTCAAATTTTAGAGAAATGGTACAATTTTTTTGAGAAACGCTCATTTACCAAACCGGGGCCGCGGCGGCAGTGTGAGAAGTGTCCTCTACTGTTGCCACGTACAAGCGGCTCCGAGATGACAGCGATCTGTTTGTGGCGCAGTCGCTGTGCCGTACTGGCAGGAGTCGGCAATAGGGGAGGGCAATCCAAAGGAGCCCTCCCAGGGTACGTGTCCTGACCATCTGGGACATGGCGCAAAAAGGGAGTACCGGAGCAGCATACCCGCGTTCCCGGGACTCCCCCATCAGGCGCCACGAGAAGTCCACGGCAGGTAGGTTTAGTCGGTGCAAGTCCGACCTACCCACCCGCAGACACTTTTTGCGGGTGGCATGCAAAGGCATTCCCCCTGCCTTATCAAAAAAAAAAAAGTATTTACCAAATACGCCAACAGGATTTCCAGTAGTGATACAACAGTATGATAGCCATAATACACAAAGAGACGCAACCGCCCGTTTTCTGGTAGGTATACTCGGTATCAGCTCAGATTCTGAAAGTTGGCGGTGTTGGACGGTCATGCCTTGGTGAGCACGTGTAAAAGTTAGTCCTTTATCTGACCTCTTTCCGGTTTTGTTAGCTAGCCGTAGGGAAAAGAAATTGTACCGTCCTCCCAGCACGGATGACGCTGCAAGCCAATTTCTTTTCTATATTATCGAATTGAATTTCATAATTAATATATTATATAAAACAGTATTGATCTAGTCTAAAAATCCCGAAAAGTAAATGAGAAAAATAACAGCTAGGAAAGACCTATTTTTGTAGAGCGTCCTAAATCTACTAAAATAGGTTTATTCACAAAAACTAATCTGTCGGATATAGTCGTGTCGGGTATTGTTCTAGTCTTAATAAGTATCCAGGGAAGGTTATAAGGAATACGTTTATGTGGAATAATTAAATGGGTAGGAATAGACTATTTTTGTAGAGTTATTACCCAAATTCTACAAAATCTGGTTTATCCGCTAAACCTAAAATGTCGAGCATTGTCGTGGCTATATTATGTTTAAAAACAGTATATAGACAAGTACTGTTTTTTCTTAAAATTCGGGGAATAAAATAAGAAATTAGTTTTTTTTGTTTAAAAGACAACTCTCGCAGTAGGGAAATAAATACCTGTATCGCGTGGCACTTTACAAACATATAGTTGACGGACACAAAGTACATCCAGACTCAGGGCTACTATTTATGGGTCACACAAATAGTTGTCCCGCGCGGGAATCGAACCCGGGACACAAAGCGGCGAGGCGACTGTCCCAACCGCTGCGCCATATGGCTATGGGAAAGTGAAATAGCAAGGAAAGCCTATTTTTGTAGAGGTGTGACTCTACCTCTTCAAAAATAGGTTTGTTTGCAAAACCTTAACTGTAAATAAAATAAAAAAAATAAAATAAAAAAGGTTTTTATTCACGTAGACTTTAAAAAAGCGCTTGTAAATAGTCAGAACATGTTTGTAGTAATATAGTTGTATACATTAGATATTATTTCTAGTAACATAGATATTTAGGTACATCTTGTATGAAAACATTTATAAAATTTATTTTATTACAGAAATGATATTTAGCTAGCTCGTATCAAGTTATTGTCAAGAGATTATGTTTAATTATCTAGTTTAAGTCTAATATTTTTACTACATATTGTCAATGGTTCTGTCTATATTAAGGGTATTATTATTATGACGGACCTTGTGTTAATAACGACGGTCGCGCTTTAATGCTACCACCGGATCCAATGCGCCCCAACTGAGAAGACCCAGCGAAACAAACTCAGTGGGTTCATCTACTACCGGTTTCAACACGACCCAGTTGAGACGGTCCGGCGAAACATACTCAAGCGGGCATGAACACGGGATTTGGTCCAATTAGAGTATTTATTTAGTAGGCAAACACTGTATATGCTCGATCGGTTGTCTGAATGCTTATTATTTTAGATTATATTTAGGTATACAAAAGAAAAACTTCGAAACAATAACATTATTCATTTTGAGACAGAGTCAATAATTTTAAATTAAGTATATGATAGCAATCATTTACAGATAGTTCACGTAACACAGCAGATCAGTCATGTCTATATGGCTACAAGATCTCCAGCGAGCAATGTGCAGGTAGGAACTGTCGAGCATAGTCTTGGCAGATATCCTTATAATAATCAATATTTAAAAAACATATAACTGACTTCAACTTTTCTTTTGACAAAAGATTGGAATAAAATTCATCCGGGATTTATTCGGCTTGATTTAATATTTACTAACAAAGGATATAAGACCGCTTACTAACAAAATATGGATTAATTTACAATCTGAAATAAATGTTTTATTATTATTATATTCCGAAAATCGATTTAAAAGAGAATGATCATAATCGGTTCTCAAATAACGTAGATGATGCGTTACACTCATACAGGTGAATTGATTCATTCCTTCTTCTATAGTCGATAAGAAAACCATATTGATCTATGGAATTTCAGTTTTATAGTATTAGTAGCTATGCCCGCGACTTCGACCGCTCACCTTGTAATGACTCCGTAAATGTTACATTAGAATATCTCTAATATTTTGCCTTTTGTCGCAAACTTATACAACATTCACATTAACCTTATATTTTTCCTACAAAACTTTCAACCCTTATTTCCTATTGTTATTTTACACCCTTGAGGGTAAAACTTGTACAAACTATGAATGTCATATTTATTTATATCAAAACAACAGCCTTAAAAATTAGCTTCTAGCTCTATAAATGATGATACTTTCGTACAGCTTTCATCCCCCCTTTCAACTCCTTACAACCCTTTTTTCGCATTAAAACGTAGCCTATGTTCTTTCTCAGTTCAGTATTAGTTCAGTAGTTTTAGCGTAAAAGCGCGACAGACAGACAGAGTTACTTTCGCATTTATAATATTAGTAAAGATTCATCAATCTTTACCTTTTTTCCCCATCGGAAATCGGTAATTTAATCGATGGATGACACCAACACTATGTCCATCACCAATATCCATCGTTCGTAGCTTAACGGTAGAGCGCCTACCCCGGAATGTTAAAGGTCCGCAACCCTCCAGACGATTAAATTTATGATTTCCAATTTTTGAGATTAGTATTGGCCGTAATTTAAAATGAAGGGAAGAACATAAACGTTTTTAAGACAACGCCCGCACTAGAGAATCTTATTCCTGTGTCACAAATTACATCCAGAGTCAAAACAACAGCTATTTATGGGTCACACAAATAGTTGTCCGGCGTGGGACTCGAACCCGCGACGGGGCGACTGTCTTAGCCGCTGCGCCACACGTGCAGTCAAATATTACATTTGTATAGGGAGGTTGTAGGTAGGAGTGGCTCATAAGCACCGGATAATGCGTCGCGTCGTTTTGATACTCTACACGCCGCCGACACTACAACTAAATTGTTGTGTTTACCATACATTAATCAGTATTTGATTTTCTACGAAACCGTCACAAAACATCGTCACTTTGTTAACAATTCTTGGAATCGTCAGCTGTCTACTGCGATGCTGTTAGCAGGATTATTAGTTATAGCAACAACTTATTTATATATGATTACCTACTCGTATCTGTATGCGAATTGGTATGATTATGATTTGTTTCCTTGAAGGAATGGAAATGTACGGTCTCTGTTTACTCCCAATGTTACGATAGTCACTATGTACTTTTAGTCAGACAACTGCACAATGGAGGTGAGCAAGATCTCAATCCTGGTCGCTGCAAGAATGCATTTTTTCAGCGACCAGACTTCAGGTCACTGAAAGAATACATTCTTGACGTTGGTCATATGTGATAACAATAAACTTTAATTTACCTAATAATAATATTGCTGGTTCGTTACCGTATGACTTTAATTTCAAATGAAACTATAATTATTTTATAATGTTAGTAGGGAACTGATCGCCAACCCGTCTGCCAAGCGTGGCGATTATGGCATATCCCTCCAAGATTATTCTTGGGGAGGCTTTTGGTCCAGCAGTGGACTTTTTACAGCTGTTATGATGAGGAAACTGCAACATATACAGATAATACTGTAGTGCTCTCAAGTAGTAAAAATCCGAAAAATTCGATTTGATTACGGCTTAAAAAGTGGGAAATAACAGGAAGCCCAGCAAAGACAGTCTATATTAATTTCATGTTAGGGAGAAGGGTTTGCCCGTCTGCGGCACTTAACGGAACTGTCTTGCCACAATAATGGCAGGCAGAGACCTGGGAGTTCATAAACTGGCCAGAAACGAACAAGCAAATAAGAAGCTCAGAGACATGTATTTGGGTAGCTTGTGTACCAAACACATATCGTAATACTGATCTGGTAATATGGCATACAACTCTTGGGATCTGCGAGCCACTCAAATGTAGAAATCTTTCAACTCTACAAGAATAAAATTCCGTATTTTATCCTTGTAGCGTTGAAAGATTTCTACACATAGGTGCATGATTATCTATAAATTCTAACAGTAAAGGAAGAAATAGAAAGGTTTTCTGCAGCCTATAAATTAAGACTTGAACGACATACAAATCATCTGACCACAAAACTTACGAATACAAATGACTCTATATCTCGGCTGAAAAGGGAGCGACTAGCCTCTAGCTGAAAACTATATAGTAAAGAAAATAATAATAATAATGTCCTCCTAGCCGAATTTCGGCCACGGCGGCCAGTCTTAACAGAGATTAGCCATCTGCGCGGGACATATTATAGTGCTCAAGTGTGTGCACAAACACAGGAGCACTTTCTATTCCATCACTCTCATGATCCGATGGGACGCCTATGCGACACGACCGGAAAGAGGTCAGGTACAGGACCGAGACGGCTTTACGTGCTCTCCGAGGCACGGGGGTATAATACCGCCGACTCCCAGACTTCGGGCTGAGATTTTTTCTTTTTACAGTAAAGTTCCAAAATCACTTTATGGCCCGACCCGGGATTTGAACCCAGGACCTCGTTCTCTGCGGATGAACACGCTACCGCTAGACCAACGAGGCAGTCGCAAAGAAAATAATAGATAGCCATCATAGGATGTGCAGTCACAAGTCTTACATGTCCACAACAAATCTGATTAAATGGGGCTGATAGCATGTAACCAAAGATTTTCGAAGTTAGAAGTTTTAAATTCAAAGTTACTTCGTCTATTCTATCACTTACTTTAACAAATAAGAATACATACTAAGTAATCCGCTACAGATAAGTAGTCCTTTGGTGATCAAACCTCTGCTCAGAGCAGTTACTGACAAGGAGATGAGAGAGTCGGTTTTTAGGGACGTTTTGTGCAACTATCACACATCTCTACGTAAAGTGGGACGGTCATCCGAATGAGGATCTGGGCCGGAATACCTTCAATATGAATCTATGGGTCATGAAGTACGATAGTGATCTCAACGCCATCAAGTTCATATAGTACGTCCGGTGAGTACGATATATTAGATTGTGTACAATGTAACGAGAGTTTCTAATAACCTTGACTTGCTCTAGGTAAGTCATGGTATCCTCGTCCAGATCTACCTAATAGTAGTCTACTATACAGTGGGTAGCTGCAGTAATAACAAAATGTTTATTATAAACGTTTGATGCCAGACTGCCGTCTATTAATGCTTAGAATGTAGGTACACTTGATCTGGACTAGATCGATGACTTGGCGCATATTTCCGTGTCGACCTCTCCGCCGTCTCGCGGGTGTCTATCTCTAAATATAATAATGGTACTTCTAGCTTAATTTTGGGTACGGCAGCTAATCTCAACGGAGCTCAACGGAGACTAATCACTGTGGCTGGACATACAAAAGGGCGCAAGTTTCTTATAACTCAGAATCATAATGCAATGTGGCAGAAAATGGGAGATTAAGCAGGACCGACGAAGGTGAGTACACAAGGGTCGTTACCTTCAGAAAAATCTCAATAGCACTTTGTGGCCCGATAAATTGATCTTGATAAATATTGATCAAACTAGTGACATTATTTATTACTCGACTGATGATACCGCTCTATCAACAAGGCTGTAACTATTTAATATGGTATCTTGATATTAAGTATAGATTACAGATAACTTTTTGGGCTTTCATGAAGCAATGAAAGTCTCAAAAAGTTATCTGTAAACTATACTCCCCCACTATACGACGCGACGCCACGCTCACCTCAATTGTCCGGTGAAGCCACCGGACAATTGAGGTGAGGGTGGAGTCGATCCGTCTAGAAAAAGAAACTACAAACTAAGAATCTGCGCTATGGGTTCTCCATTTGGGGTTTAAACCTCGACACTAGGCGGTTACTGACGTGTTGATGCAAGAAACGGTCAGTGCCTTTCGAGAAGTCTTGTGCAACTGTCGCTTAACTTTAATACGAACAAAAGGCAGGTATCTCGTCCGATTGGAGATCTGAGAAGTCATTTCATCGATACGAATGCAAAATAAGGGTCATGGGGGGTAATCATAGGTACCTACTCATCACATAAAGATTTGTCCTAGATAGGGATCGAACGTAGTCAGGGTAACTAACCACTATTCCAACAAGCCAAAAAAAAAATTTATGCGTCACTATCTAACATAACTACAGTCGAGTGTATAATATAACAGCATCCACAATCCGCATAATTCGTGGAATCTTATGTTAGTTAATACAAACTAATATCAACTTCATTACAGTTAAAGCCTAATGCAAAGCGTGTGTGTTAATGTGTAGTAATAAATAGAATGACAGCCGTGGGTAGAGGCGCACCCACGGTAACGGCTATATAGCTATAACGTTAGTGTATCCCTGTTTAGAGAATGTGGTTCCACCTACTATTATAGTTGCACAAGCTGGCAGGCTTTGATATTCAAGTCACAGGTAATCTCGTGATAAGTGTCCCACAATGGCGTTGTATAATTAAATCTAGTTTCAAGTATATTGATTTAGTGGGCACACCTGACGCTTTGCATTCGCTATTGTATATTATGTATTATATTCTCTTTTCAATAATTACTTATGTCTGAAAAAGTATATGCGAAATGTTTGACTATTGTCAATTAGTTCACAAATAAAATTGTCGACAGTGGAAGGAGAAATAAATAAATAAAAACGTACAAGAAGTAATTTAAAATGACACACAAATTATGTATTGATAGTATTTGAAATTATGTACTACATAATGTTATGATTACTAAGCACCAACTTGATCGAGAAGTTGGATCTAAGTCAAAATCTATTTCAATTTAAACATCATTCAAGGATCTGCAAAGAAAGTGTTTTCTCTGAGGAACTGATTTAACATTATAATGGTTACCCATATATTTTTTTTTAGCATTAGTATTCCAGTTAGCCTAGGCTGGCATGGTCTTTGGAGTGCTTCACTAGACTATAGACGCGAGAAGGGGCCAATAAAACTACAAATTATGAACCCCGCTCCAAAGAGTAGGCGGTGGAGATCATCTTTCGATCTACGTTAATGCGCAAAGACGCGGACAGTTCGTCCAATTGAAGATCGGACAGGGAATTTGATCAATAAGCATGCAATTTTCACATTGTATTAACAAAAAATTACTGTATTAACTAAATAAAATCTATGTCGTAATCATCATCATATCAGCTGAACGATGTCCACTGCTGGACATTGGCCTCCCCCAAAGACTATTACAATATTGCAAAAAAAAACAGGCCTGCCCAGACTGCGTCTTTCGGCCGTACATAAATGTATACAGTTAAAATTCAGGAAATATTAATACCTTCAACCTACCTAACAATCAAATGAAATGATTGATGCATGAATGAATTTTATTAACATATTGCGTACCACCGAATAACAAAGCCACAATTCTCGGAAACATTAACGTAATTTCCCAATGTTCGGGGAAACCAGCGTCATCCCAATTTTCAACGAAAATATGTGCACGTATGCGTAGGTATTCACTTCATAAATCGTATATTGTTAGTTAAAATATATCATAATAACATTGCAGCCTCTATTAACAACGAAGTTTCCCACCGTGTCAGCCATCTGTTAGTTTCCTAAGCAGATACGTAAAGACGCCAGCACATCCAGCTACCCCAATCTGTCAAATATCTTTTATAGATTTTCAACTTTATCACAAGACCATAAGGTTCACTTTCAATTGGGCAAATTTGACAGATTGGGGTAACTTGATGTGCTGGCGTCTGTACTTTATTAATATGGGGGACTTGACTCGTGGGCAGTGCTATTCAGTTCGCCTACGTAGTGCTGCCTTCATTCTGCCTCCAATTTGGTTATATCGTTTCGCAAGCCAAGCTCGGCTGTTAGTACCAAATTCTGAACCCACAGAGTACCGTGGGCAGGTGGAAAGTGGACCGGCCGATACTTGACTATTATGCAACACGTCAATATGGCATGCACCGTATTGGACGCGAAAGTTGACGGCACCGTCCTTCACAAGGCGATGGCATTTAGTTCAACAAACCAATAATACCACCTATTGTGTCTGTAGCCTTTTTCACTGGCTCCAAAAAGAAGGAGGTTATCAATTTCCCAGTATGTTTTTTGAGCATGTTTTTCAGGCGATTTTTCCGGTGTTTTTTTTTTTAAGACAACGCCCGCACTGGAAAAAAAATCCCTGTATCGCTGGGTATTTACCAACCCATAATTGACCTACACAAAGTACACCCAGACTCAGAACAACTACTTATGGGTGATACAAATAGTTGCCGGTTGCCGGGAATCAAATGAAACACTAAGTGGTGAGGTGGCTGTCTTAACCGCTACGCCACACGTGGACTGATTTTAATATATTTTTTATTCGATAAGAAATCAAAGTTAGTTGAAGTAAAGCATTTATTATCATAAAACATACTTTAAAAAATATGGCATACCTAGGGGTCATTTTTACATTAATAAATAATAAAAATATAAAGAGGACTTAAAAACATTGCCATATGCTGGAATCTAAGATAGAATACGGATTGTAAGTAAATTAGCATCCACGCTCAAGTTGGTTCTTCAGATTCGTTATTATATAAGATCATGATAAACATCAAAAGACGTACAAAAATACTTCAAGGCTTTATTAATGAATATTTATCAAATAAATATAATTACGCAGTTTAATTTTTTTTGGGCTACCGATTTGACCGTTTAATGTTCGTCTCATACCATCTAAATACCAAAACAGGATGGACCTGGATATATTAAATCGCCTCTTCACCACGTTAGTCATAGTTGCTTTGCATGAAAATAAACTATGAATACTGCGCGTGCGACAGATCTCGTTGCATATCAGTTTGATTACTTCCGTCACCTATATGTCATTACAATAAATAACATAACTACGTACCTGTCTAACTTGGGTTCATATTATTTAAATATAGAATTCAGCTAGGAGCTGTGCTTAAATATAAACTGAAAGAATTTTAATCTGTAAAATATCAACTTCTTACGATAAAAAAAATATTATTCTGTCATTTTATCGGCACCTATATGACATCTGTCATTTATATCGGTAGAACCAGAAAATGTAGGGTCTCATACCATCGCAGTTTTACTTGCCATTGTATAGACGCCAGCACATCAAGCTACCCCAATCGGTCAATTTTCCCCAATTGAAAGTGAACCTTATGTTTTTTGTGATAAAGTGGAAAATCTATAAAAGATATTTGACAGATTGGGATGTGCTGGCGTCTGTACAACTTTCTCATGGTTTTTTGTCACCACCATGATTATGGAATGAAAATTTGTTATTGTTAAGAATAAAATTAGAAAGCGTATATTAAAAATGTTTATTGTTATATAATTTTAATTTTATTGCCTAACACTTAAAGATCGCATAACTTTAGAGTGTTTTTAGATATAATATCAAGATTATGATTTCGGACCTGACATCGCCTGACATGAGATATATACTTATGTGAGCCCTAACAGTTACTAATGTGTAGAAGGCCCAATAAATGAGGACCTTGAAGTTCAGACTCCGTTTATTTGTGTTGTATGGCGTAAAATAAGTGTATCTATACACTTATTAAAAGTGCTGATAATTGCTGCTCAAAATAAGTTTTAATTATGATATTTTGTTCCAAAAATTTTGCAGTATTAATTTCACAAAATTACCGATGTACATTCTTTGAAACTATTGAAAATAATAGCATAACCTATAAATATC
This sequence comes from Pseudoips prasinana, assembly GCA_951640165.1. Lineage (NCBI taxonomy): Eukaryota > Metazoa > Arthropoda > Insecta > Lepidoptera > Nolidae > Pseudoips > Pseudoips prasinana. Next base: position 18,863,445 of record OX621239.1, read on the forward strand.
GAAATTCGCGAGCGAGATAGCTGCGCGTTTAAGTATGAGCCTTAAAACACTCCCCAACCAAACTCTTCGTGTAATAACGTAAATGACAGTTCCACAAAACGTCCCTAAAAATCGACTCTGTCACTCATCTATACGTCAGTAATCGCGTAGAGTCGAGGTTTGAACCCCAAAAGGGCGATCTCTGGCACAGCCTCTGGTTACAAATATTGTCGTCTTGTTTACTACACGACTCATCCGGTGTCCTAGGTCAACTGTAAACGTGAAGCTTTTTATATTGCTTAAAACAATACAAAAACCCTCATGTTATGATTCGAATTGGTAGAATGTGAGAACAGTGTTATATCAGTCACGATACGATGAATACGATATTTGATACATATTGCACACATATTCGCTATCAATTTACATCCGGTCGAAGTTTAAATTGCTACCTCAGCGGCGGATTTTTTAGCCATAGAATATTGCTCATAATTTGATTCAATATATTTTTTCGCCAAACATCCGAACTATAACAGTGAAAGGGTAGATGTAATGGATATATCAGCGCTTCAATTTTCAATATGGAATATTGAAAATTTAATAACGTATAGGTACAATCGCGGCCTCGGCAGTTAATTCAATTTAAAATACATTTGTTCCGTAAAAATGTTACATTTATGTGGAATCGTCAATTGTTTTGAACCCTATCGTGCAGTGCATGACGTGGCAGCTACAGAGAAACACTGAAATATTAAAAAAAAAAAAAATATAGCGTCAGATATTTTTTATATGTGTTGACTTAGAGCAAATCAATTCTCTAATATCATTGGCGATTTTGTTATAGAATCTTACACATTGTCCCATAAAAGAGTTACGTACTTATTTTGTGGAGACCGGTGGTATGTAACGTGAGTTTATGCTTATATACTAGGGTTAAATACTGCTTATACGAATAGTTAGACCTAACAAACAAATGCCCATATTTGATTATGTTAGTAACAATTTTACGTTATAACTTTGTTAGTAGTCTTACATTTGTCCTAACATTTTCCATTTACTACCCTTACCGAGTGTTTTTGGATAGGGCAGTCAAACCTAGAAGCTTTCAGATTGCTGTAAATACGTCGTCAAGGTTAATGGTTAATACACCAAATTGGCGTCGACTGTACCTAGGTGGTTTCTCAATCCCAATCTGTTTAATGTATAATTTTTATTTATTTATAGTGAATGGTACTAAGTTTCAAGTTTCGTGTAAAAAGTCTCTCATCTTTCATTATTTTTTATTACATTGCGCGGGTTTTTATGTTTTCAACCTTTGTTTTTGAAACCAGGCTTTCAAAATAGTGTTTTAGCAACTACGAGTGTTCAGTTACGGTTCCATCCATATTACAATTTCAAACCCAATGTGATTGTTTTTGTTTCCCACCAATATTTCCCGTCTTTCTAATGTTTATGTTTATTAAAGTTCGACAACTGAAAGAATGCGTTGCAGGCCGGTAGCGTTGAATTTATAATAAAAATATTTATATTTCAAATTAAAAACAAATAATATATGTTTTAAAATCTAGATTAACAATTAAATTTACAATTAAACGACATCAAATATTATTACTTTTTCGCTAAAGTTATGTTTACTTTTATTACTAGTCATGAACAATTGACAGACATCAGGACGGCTTTAGCGGCAAGCCTTTTTGAACAGCCCTTGTATCGACTCGTTTTGCAGAATTATTTTATACCTACATATATTCCGATAAATATTTTTTTAAAGTCTAACAGAAAATTATATTTCAGTTATACAGTAACTATATACGGGATTGCTAGAATCCCTAACTTTATCAAATGTTTTTTTATGTAAAATTTTGTTAAAAGTTTATTCAAAAGGAATATTGTAGTAGCCCATACTTGGAAACTACTAAACTTCAATCCACAAAAGTAAATGTTATTACTTAGCTTTTATAATGTGTTTAATGAATGTGCCATATTTACCTACGGAAACTTTTAGTACATACCTATAGAATGTTTATGAAAATTCTGCAAATCTGAACATTCAGATTTCTACTCAAATATATTTCTGGAACTATTTATCATAATTATAGAGTAACCATAAATTAAAAATAAATAACGCAGAGTTTATATAGATTATAAGAGCTCTTTCATTTACGAGTACCTACAATAAGCTATGTTAAGTTGAAAAAAAAAAACGGCTAAGTGCGAGTCGGAATCGCGCACGAATAGTTCCGTACTAAAAAAACGAGCAAAATATTCACGTTTGTTGTATGGGAGCGCCCTTAAATATTTATTTTATTTTTTAGTATTTGTTGTTACAGCGGCAACAGAAAATTTAAACTGTCTAACTATCACGCTTCATTAGATACAGCCTGGTGACAGACGGACATACAGACAGACAGACAGCGAAGTCTTAGTAATAGGGTCCTGTTTTACCTTTTGGGTACGGCAAAAATGGCATAGGTAATAATAAGTGAGTTAAACTTTTAGCAAATGCATTACATAGAATACTCATACAAGGTATTTAATAAATACAAAAAACAGTATTAAAACTAAAATTTAAATTAAAGTGCATCTTTATAAAAGAACAATTTATCGATACTTATTTTATCTGAGATGGAAGTGTCTCGCTAATTTGATTTAACCCCATAACCTTCATCAGGATGTAACCTCTCACTGGCCTGCTGTCCTTTATAACGTCCAGTAGCAACGAGCGGGTTAACCTAAGTGTCTATCATATTATTGATGAGTGACGAACCATCGCCACATTGTTGATCTTGCTCTTTGCTATATAACCTCTGACTGGTATGCTGTCCTTAATAACGCCCAGTAACAACAAGCTGATTAAGTCTATGATACGAGTATTATTGATGCGCGACGAACCATCACCACATTGATTGATCTTGTACTTTGCTACATAAGTTCTCACTGACCTGCTGTCTTTTATAACGCCTAGTAGCAACAAGCGGGTTAACTTAAGAGTCTATGATATTATTGATGAGCGACGAAGTATCACCACATTGATTAATCTTGCTCTTTGCTACATAACTCTCACTGGACTGCTGTCCTTTATAACGCCTAGTAGCAACAAGCGGGTTAACTTAAGAGTCTATGATATTATTGATGAGCGACGAAGTATCACCACATTGATTAATCTTGCTCTTTGCTACATAACTCTCACTGGACTTCTGTCCTTTATAACGCCTAGTAGCAACAAGCGGGTTAACTTAAGAGTCTATGATATTATTGATGAGCGACGAGCCATCACCAAATTGATTAATCTTGCTCTTTGCTACATAACTCTCACTGGACTGCTGTCCTTTATAACTCCCAGTAGGAGCTAGCGGGTTAACTTAATTGTCTATGATATTATTGATGAGGGACGAACCATCACCACATTGATTAATCTTGCTCTTTGCTTCATAACCTGTCACTGGTCTGCTGTCTTTTATAACGCCCAGTAGCAACAAGCGGATTAATTGAAGTGTCTATGATATTATTGATGAGCGACGAATTATCACCACATTGATTGAACTCTTTGCTACATAACCTCTCACTTGCATACTGTCCTCTATAACGCCAAGTAACAACAAGCGGGTTAACTTAAAGTGTCTATGATATTATTGATGTGCGACGAACTATCACCACATTGATTGATTTTGCCCTTTGCTATATAACCTCTCATTTGCCTACTGTTCTCTATATCGCCAAATAGCAACAAGCGGATTAATTTAAGTGTCTATGATATTATTGATGAGCGACGAATTATCACCACATTGATTGAACTCTTTGCTACATAACCTCTCACTTGCATACGGTCCTCTATAATGCCAAGTAACAACAAGCGGGTTAACTTAAAGTGTCTATGATATTATTGATGTGCGACGAACTATCACCACATTGATTGATTTTGCTCTTTGCTATATAACCTCTCATTTGCCTACTGTTCTCTATATCGCCAAATAGCAACAAGCTGGTTAACTTAAGTGTCTATGATATTATTGATGAGCTACGAACTGTCACTGGTCTGCTGTTTATAACGCAAAGAAGTACCAGTGACAAGCGGCTGAAAAAAACGTTCTGGGAAAAGCTCTAAATGTGTTTCAGGGATACAAATTGACCTTGCTGTGTCAATTTTGGTATAATACTTTTTCGCGAATTATCAGCAGAACAAGCAGAGTTCAAAATTCAGGTGGTATAAGTGTAACAATTTAGTTTTGGTGTGAAATACTGAGGTCAACTAAGCGACACCATAAAACCATTAGAACCTCTCGATCAATGATGAGCCCGGTGTGCAAAATTTGTGTGTCCCTCCTACCCGAATTGCGGCCACGGCGGCCAGTCTCAATAGAGATTAGCCATCTGCGCGTGACATATTATAGTGCGCAAACACAGGAGCACTTTCTATTCCACCACTCTGATGATCCGATGGTTCGCGACGCGACCGGAAAAAGGTCAGGTACCGGACCGGCGTCCTTACGTGCTCTCCAAGGCACGGAGGTATAATACCGCCAACTCCCATACTTCAGGCTGTACATTTTCTTTTTACAGAAATGTCCCAAAATCACTTTTGCCCGACCCGGGATTTGAACACAGGACCTCGTTCTCTGCGGGTGATCACACTACCGCTAGACCATTATTAGTAGTTTGACAGGTCTATGTCTATGCCCTGCGATTTATATTAGATAGAGATGTAATAACATTGAAAGTAATATAAAATATAATATTTATATAAATACAATTAGGGTGTGTAATAGGCAGAATCGCCAATTTATACTATGATAGCCATCTCAGCCAGTACAGACAGATGCAACGGGTAAGTTCAGTGCCGAAGCAAACAATAAAACAGTTTAGTTAATTTTACAAGAACTTTTTAATAAGTTCTATAGAATTAAAAGGCCACTATCACCGACTCAATTAGATAGAGCGTATGGTGTTTTATAAAAAAAAAATATTTGTTTATGAATTATTTTTTACCTTCTCCTTCCTATATGCCTCAAGATCCTAAGCCACTGTTATCAGTATAATTACATTATAAAACTTCAGTAACTTGACATGTTTCCAATATATTAGGTTAAAAGAGGAACCTTACGATTTTAATTTTGACATGGAGTGCTTGACTGAGAAGAGATGTTTCTCATGTGCTAAAATCCCTATGATAAATGCGCACAAGCATAGCCAGTGCATCAATAAATTAAATTGTGCTACATGTACACCTTACCTTTAAAAAAATGGTTGAATGAAATATAATTGTAGTAAAATTTCAACGATAATATTGGTGAATATATCAACAAATGATTAGCAATTAATAGCGAAAGATGGTTTAAAAATTACCTGTAGAATATGTATGAAAAAAATTATCACTTTTGACAATGCACAGAAATTATAACCGTAGCAAAGTATTGGCGGCTTTACACAGATAATTTAACTTTAAATTTGTTCGGTGTTCTGATAAATAATAAATATATTATTCACATAATCAAATTAAATCCATTACCTAATCTTATTCTCTAATTTAAAAAATTTGAAATGTTTTTTGGCATTATTACTAAACAATGGAAACTATATAGTACACGACTGCCTCGTTGGTCTAGCGGTAGCGTGTTCAACCGCAGATAATGAGGTCCTGCGTTCAAATCCCGGGTCGGGCCAAAAAGTGATTTTAGGATTTTTCCGTAAAAAGAAATTTCTCAGTATCAGCCCGAAGTCTGGAAGTTGGCGTTATTGCACCCCCGTGCCTCGGAGAGCACGTAAAGCCGTCGGTCCTGTACCTGCACTCTTTCCGGTCGTGTCGCTAGGCGTCCCATCGGATCATGAGAATGATGGAATAGAAAGTGCCCCTGTGTTTGCGCACACACTTGTGCACTATAATATGTTCTGCGCAATTGGCTAGTCTCCATTAAGACTGGCCGCCGTGGCCGAAATTCGGTCGGGAGTACATCATCATAGTACACGCAGAATTTTGTGCTCAAATTGCTGTCTGTGCTGTGCAAATGAAAAGTGTTTATGTGTTGTTTGGCCATACAAAAAATTAAGTATTATCTTTACCTAGTGTTTGTATGGCCAAAAACAATTCATATCACATATTATAACAGCCATTTCATGTCGGCAAAACACATACACCTACCAGAATGCATTTAAAACTCGTGAATGATGTATCGCGGACGATATGGTGCGTTCGGTTCAGTTCAGAGTGCAGGAGGCGCGTTGGGGCACTTCCTGCGTTAGTGACACGCGCTCCCCTTATCATATTCATTGATAGATTTATCTGGACGAGGTCGCGTTGTCCGCAGTCCGCTCCTCGATCCGGTAGTCACGCGCGCACACTCGCGCCATATGACACGTTTTATGCGACTCGATACTTTTAACTAGCCTAAATTAATTGTTGGAAGGAAATGGCGCAAGTTATCGGCATCAAAATTGAGGAGAAGGAATACCAGAGGGTAATGAATTGTATCGTCATGTCCATAGTCGAGCGAATGAATGAATAATACTATTAATTCATACGCGGACTAAATGAATATATGTATGTATACACCATCACTCAGCAATGCAATGTAAGCCTAACCTAAAAGTAGACATTATAGCCCAGAACTAGAGTCTAGCCGAGGGTCTATCTGAGCAATAATATTGTCTCGTTAGTCTAGCGGTAGCGTGTTCAACCGCAGATAATGAGGTCCCGAGTTCTAATCCCGGGTCGGGCTAAAAAGTGATCAGTTGAGAAAATTTCTAAGTATCAGCCCGAAGTCTGGGATTCGGCGGCATTACACCCCCGTGTGTCGGAAAACACGTAAAGCAGACGGTCCTGTACCTGATCTCTTTCAGGTCGTATCGCTGGTCCTCCCATCAGATTATAAGAGTGATGGAATAGAAAGTGCCCCTGTGTACATGTGGCTAGACTCCATTGAGAACTAGCTGTCGTGGCCGAAATCGGCTAGTAGGAGATTATTATTGTCAATATCGTATTGAACTTCACTGTAACGTACTCAAACTGTAACACAAAAATGGGAAATCATAAATGCAATAGTTCAGAACCTCGAACCAGCACCTTCTGCTAATCCGGGGTAGTTGCTCTGTCGTTAAGCTACGGACGATACACACCGTCACAAAAAACATAGTTTTTCCTTGCTAATATATACCATTACGGATGGTATAGCTTCTATCCATCTGCATTGTTTCTAGAACCATCATAACAGCCAAAGTACATCCACGGCCGGACAGAAGCCTCCCCAAAAAATGGGGGTTATGCTAAATCGCCACGCTTGGGAGACTGGTTTGCGATCGCAGTTTGATGGTCATAGTTCACAGAAACGTTCTCTGGTAGGTATTCCCTCGGACGATTTCTACGCCCCTCACGGGATGAGATGGGGTGATGATATTCTATGCCGTCACCACACAGCAATTTCTAGACCCATGGTCGACTGATATTATAATGTACTAGCTGTGCCCCGCGGTTTTACCCACGTTAAACTTTATAAATTATCACTGCTTCTCCCTCGTAGGTGATAGCGTGATAATATGTAGCCTATATGTTGACCCGGCCTCTTAGTAATATTCATGCAAAATTTGAAGTAAATCCATGCAGTACTTTTTGAGTTTAGCCCGGACATACATACAGACACACAGACAAAAATTCTAAAAACTATATTTTGGCTTCGATATTGATTGTAGATCACGCCCCAAGTATCCTTTTAAAAAATATTCAATGTACAGTTTTGACTTTCCTACGATTTTATTATATGTATAGATTTGAACCGTAGCGGGATACAAATGCTTTACAATATCAGTAGTAAGTGTCTATACGAAAACTATATTTATACGAAAAACGTACTTCTTCGATAATTTTACAGTAACGTAAACAGTTCGAATTAAAACACAATTAAGTAAATGAATAAAAAAATTTAAGGTCGATTAGAAAAGAATTGCTTTAATATATAATTTCTGACCTGAAATCTACTAGTTTTAATCTGTTGATTTCTGTAGCGAAATGTCAAACGAATGATCACTCCAAAAACGTTCATTCATGTCTTCGATCATGATTACTGGAGGCACCATCACCAGTTAGGATTAAACACTTACATATAGTTATATAATGTATACGACTGTATAAGAAACTTCCCAACGATATTAGAGAATTGTCTACGAATAAGTTTAAAAGAATTATTATTAAAACCAAATTGTGTAGCGTATTACAAAATTTCGGATTATTTAAGTGACAAAAGTGCTTGGAATTGAGTTGTTCTAAGTCAACACACATAAACAATTATGTATACTTTATTTTAACAAAAAAAGGATTCCTACTGAGTTTACTCGCAGTGTTTCTCAGTAGCTGCCACATCATGCACTGCATGGTACGGTAAAACAAATGAGTATCCCACATATATATAAAATGATTACGGAATAAATGAAATTTGAATTAGTTATATTACTATTAACGTAGTTATTAAGTAGCGAACTTTCCAATTTTTTACATTTTATAGTTATCTCTTCCCAGAACAGTCAATCATATTCAAACTAATCACAGTCACTGTCTTGTAACACAAACAATCTCTTCACCCCTTAAAAGGAATTATTTATAAACGGAAAGTCGACGAAACCGCACACAGTTTGTTGCTGTCATTCAGCGAAATCTGTTTCCGCGAAAAGGACCTCCCCATTTGGTCACCGACAGAGATATCTCGCTACATTGGAGACACGTGACACGAACTTAGCTATTCTATAATCACAGCTAAATACTCTTTGTCCATGTTTACTTTTCAAACAATCGGTTCTCTGTCCTCCCTACAAGCATTAGTCTAGTCTGTTTTTTTTCTACAGATCACTCAAATCATCCTGGCAAAAAACAAAACTGGCGCCACATCGATAAGATCCACTACGTTTTTAAAGGACCGTCATATCAGCTTTTAAGAGAGATAACGTTAATTCTTTTTGAGCGACGGTATCTCAATGGAAGCCCTTAAAAGTGATTCGTATCCTTGTAATTGTATCCGGAGAGATAGCAGATTTTTAAAGTTCGCATTCGGCACGAGTTTAATTTTTTAGTTCTTTCTGATGCGTATTCTACAAACGATGAAAGTGGAGAACCGCTTCCTGTATTCGTCGGGTAGGTGTTGAGTGTCGGTACGAGTCGCCGGCGCGGGCGCTATCTAGTCCTACTCATATAACAACAACCTACGTGCTATGCAACGGGACACTTCTATTACTACATGCTAAGCCAATGAGGGCTGACGGCTAATAATAATAACTGTTTGCTTATGTATTTGAATCTTGCTTTAATTTAACTAACTACAGATTAGTTGGCATTTTTGACTCCACCGACAAATGAGTATTATTTTGATGTCCCAAAAAGCATGACATGCTCTACATTTATAGAGTACTTACAACTGTCGTGTAGCTAAATAGCGTCAGCATTATCTCACGAGGAGAAGAATATTCACTTCCAAGTGATTTTCCAGTATTTCTATATCGCACTCGGAATAGCGCAGTGGAGAAATTTCTACTTTGGAAGCGTATTAAACAATCCGATAAAAGAATGCAAATCAAACTCGATTCGTACAAACTTGGAAAACTGATTGAGTTTGTACGAATCAAGTAACTTCTATAAATTTGAATTTAGAACTACAATCTTCCCTCTCGCTCTTTTCGAATGATCATTTTGTACATCCGGCGTTCCGGCGTCGACTCGCTCTACCAAGACTTCCTCGTAGTGATATACAATGTGGAAATTTTGATATCTACATAATATAACAGGCCTAGTAGATAACCATGACTAGAACAATTTCATTGATGAATAGATGCTAGTCACCCAATTAAAATCGTCTTAACAACAGTTTATATATCTAATAAATTATCTCCAATTAGTGGATCGTCTGTCATCGCATGTTAAGATAGAACATTTTACGTCTGAGATACGTTTGAAAGTGATAATTTTAATGAATGAAACCACAGCACATTTTGTTCAAGGTCGGTGTTCGGTAGATCGTGTTTTAAAGAGTGGTACTTATAAATAGATGACGCACCGAGAGGAGATCCGGTCTAGTATCGGTGGTAGGCAGTGGGCAGTGGCACAGGGTACTGTGTAGACTGTAGAGCGTGCGTAGTGTCACTCGCGTCGCGCAGATGCGCCTGCGCTGCGCGTCATGCGCGCGGCCGAGCGGCGGCCGACTGTTTCAGCGGCGGCCGCGCCGATCCTCATTCATTCGCACGCTTGAATGAACGACGTTTAGCACGTGGCCGAAAAAATTAAACTGAAACTGTCGTCTAGCTGAACGACACTAGGAAAATGCTGAGTCGACCTTGCGCCTTGTCTAGACCGTTGTGCAGACTAGCTTCAGTTATAATTATAACTGATGTTTGCTGTAAATAGCCTACGTGGGAAACTAATTTTAAACACAACTTGAAGAATGGTTGACTCCTTATGAAAATTAAATCGGAAGTCAGTACATAAATATATATAATAGCCATTTTTCGCATACTTTCTATAACATTGTTTGACTATGAAATAGTGATGAACAGTTTCAGTTGAATTAAAATACCTCCTATGTATATAAAAAGATTCTCAAGAAAGTGTAATAGAAATTGATTATTACAGTTTAATAAAACCAAACACCAACTTCGAAACCAACTAATATCTCTTAAATAATTTCAGCTATAACCAAAAGACAAATATGTATTTAAAAAATAGTGTCAATTAAAAAGGGAAAGAACACCAACTTCCAATGTAATAACTTTGTGTACCTCTAGCTGAAATTCTTTTATACCTTTTAGTTATTTTTGGTATTGTTGCTTACAACAGTTTTCATTTGACACTTTTTAGTAACAATCATTTAGGTATTAATGGATAGTTTTAAGAAACCCGTAATTTATCGACTGGGCTGAATTGAAACCATTAATCTATACATATAAATAGAATTGGAGTGTCCGTTTGTAGGTAATATTGAAATATCCGTTTGAATGTTATTTTGGTGTATGTACCGTATATATATTCATAAAATGTAGTAATTTTATGAATATATATACGGTACATACACCAAAATAACATGTTTTTCAATTTTCGTCTGTCTGTCTGTTTGTTCCAGGTAATCTCTGAAATGGCATGCTGAATGTACAGCTATTGTCAATAAAAATATAACTTAATTTGGAATAAGTAAAAATATTATGAAATTAAGTAGATATTAAAAAAAAAATTAAAGAATCTAGTTAGTAAAAAAGTAAAAAATTAAACGAAGTTCGCCGGGTCAGCTAGTATCTTATACATTTTAAGATTACAATCCGGTCTTACAAAATTGATATAGAAATAATTTCGAAAATATTCACATTGGGCTACAAAAAACCTACCACAAAAAGCCAGTCATTCGGTTCTCAAATGCCGGAGTATTCTGTATACATGAACGACAAATAAACGGTACAAGTTTAGAACGTTCCCCTTTTTTTAAGTCGGTTGGAAATATACACCCACATACATAGTTTTTTATTTATAAGTACCAACCGATTTCAACACAATTCACATCTGATCGAATATTTATTATCAAAGTGTATGCAAAACTCAAACAACCCTATTCTGTAAAAATATATAATGTCTAACCCTCCGATTTAAAAATATTACGTATCAGGCTATTTAAAACAAGGCTCAAGGCATGGGTTTTGGAGAATAAATATTGTTCTGTTTATGAGCTAGTGACATACAAAACTGAAATGTAATTTTATATTAATGATATTATATGTATATATTTTTTTATTATTGTAATATTATTCTGTACATTTAACATCATCTGTATTGTAATGAATTTACTGAAGTTAATTTGCCAATGTATTTGCATGCCCGTGAACAAAATATGTGGACACTTCTTTTTTTAAATCATCATTACCATATTTTGAGCAAAACAAAACAAAATTAAATTAAAAAGCGGTTCACAAATGTGAGAAATCACGTGACATACCGAAAATACTGTCGAATTCATATCCTCTTTTTTTAAATCGATTAACATGGAACACTTATATTGCGAATAAGACGGTACATCCGTTTGTCACAAGGGTATAACTCAGCTTTACTTTCTTATTAATACTAGCAGTTTTAAAAATTGAATAGAAGAGTTAAAAATAAAAATCCTGTTAATAAGGACTAATTAGGACGTTAAACTTGTTATTATCATACGAAAGAGCGTCTTGAATAATCAATTGAAACATTTTTTTGAGTAATTTTCTATATTTCTTTTGAAACGAATCATAATAATGACAAAAAAATGTGTAATTACACGACTATTACAAAGAAAATACGTTTATCGTTCAAAATTCAAGATAGTACGGTCCTAGTTTTAGAGGTATATGTATAACATAATAATTCTCTTAAAAAACAGAACCGACTTTTATTTTCCTTTATAACAACATTTTGATTAAAATTTACATAGGACCATTTAGAAAAAATACCCTATCTTATAAAAAACATAATCCGTTGACAAACAATGGAGAAATCTCAGTTTGAAAAAAATATACACAAAACCATACATTTAAATTGATAACCCCCTTCGGTCGGTTTTAGTAGTTTTAGTTTAAATAAATAACAAAACCTTTATTGCGATTTGCACTCGCGCTTATATTTTAATTGAAGCTTTTGAAGAATACTGCTGGTACTCTTATTTCACAGGAAACAGAATAATAAAATCGATTAAACTAACTCCCTGATGAAGAATATGAGATTCTGAGAATATAAAGGCTGCTGAAGAACATTCAAATGACCTAAAACTTCCAAAGAAATATGTTATTTGCTTAGATTTCTTTAAAAAGGAGCGCACTTAACAACTGATTTTATATTACTTACGCCCATTTTTAAATAAGATAAAATTAATTAATTCTTGTTAGAATTAAATAATTCTAGCATCCAGTCTGTGTATGACCTGTTGACCTGACCATACACAGACTGGGTGCTACTACTGGATACTATAGAGATTTTAATTGAAAATTGAGTGGCCATTTTCAATTCTAATATTATAATCAATACCATATAATCTTTAAAAAAAACACACTCTATATATCTTTCATAAATATAACTTTGAAATTAAACTAACTAAATACTTTAAACTAAGTAACCAGTTATAGATATACTTTTACAGGGCTTGGAAAAGTCAAAGCTCAGTTTTTTTCGTGTTCCGTGAACGCTTAAATTTAAAATAATATTAATTTAATGTTGGTGTTATACTTATCAGTGGAAAACTATTCAAAAAATTAAAGTCCTAGTAATTAGTGACTTTAATGAGGAATTTTAAAAAACAAAAGACCCACTTCAAATCTTTACAAATGAGTTTTAAATAGTTTAATTATAAATAAATAGTTGAACATAGTTTGAATTAAAAATTACATAAATTTGAAGATGGTGCAGATAGGAATAGAAAACTATTGCCACTAAGGTAATTATTGCCACCAAATTGAAATGTAACAATTTATTATTGGACCTAAAATCGTTAAATATTGTGGTTTTGAAGACGTTTTATTTTGAAAACAGTTTTTGTTTAAATTAAATAATTCGCCAATACTATATCGTCTGCTCAAAAATAGCAGGAAGTGATTATAAATATAGCCCCTGTATCTGGAATAGTCTACAGCTAAGTGAATTAAGTCGATCCAAATTCGGCAAATAACCTTAAGGTGATTGGATCTACAACCTCAAACTGTGGGTGAAAACTAGGCTCCTCCTAACAATATGTTAGCCTATTTCGCAACTTGATTGAAATTCCATGGCTTACCTATCCTATTATATTTTCCAATAACTACCAAAGTTTAGACATAAAACATAATATCTATATTTATTTAAGTAGTTCATCATTTCATCATTATTCACGTAACAATAGTATCATTACAAACTTTGTAATAATTCTTTGAGGATTGTATATAAAAATATTGTCTTAAACTGAAAACCGTTCAAATTCAAATTGTTTATTTGCTTTAAACAGGGTGATACATAATGCGGTGTATAACATTTCAGGAGAACAATCCCATTTAGCTATAAAAACAGCATACAATATTAATTAACCAATGTTAAAATGTAAAAGCATCTACTTAATTCACAATTAAAATGGCAATGTTTATGATCGGTAATCTGTGTATGGATTACTTCTGATAAATGTTTATACAGTTATGATTTAAAAACTCTTGAACCAAGTAAAACGCATTTTCTATCAGCCATTTTTTGAACACAAGATAAAATTTATATAACGGCAATGTTTTGAAGGATTCTGGAATTTTGTTAAAAAATTTAACGCACATCGAAAAGCTAGTTTTCTGTAGCCGGCTTGTTCTAGGTATTAGTCCAGTACTAATCTATTTGGATTTGCCCTGCTTGTTCTCCTAGATTTCTAGAATAATAATTTGATATTTTGGTAAGGTAATTAATAATAGAGGTAGATTATTGGAAAGTAGTAGGTTTTTTTTGCAACATACATTTTCTTACTTATCGTACGGTCAGTGGGTACCCTAATGTCAGAGTTGTTCAAGCCGCCCAGTATAGCCTTTGGTATGGCTTGGCGTTTATGTTCTATTACGACTACAGTCGGTACCGATAATCTAACGTGCCATGCGAAGCACGGAGACATGGCAACGCATGAATTATAATGTTATTATATAATATTAAAAAAAGAGGATGTTTTAACGCTTTTTGTTCTTGACTATAATTTCTAAATTAAAGTAATTAGTTTATTTTAATTTAGTTTAATTTAATTATATTTTATTAACTAGCTGAAGTTCGAATTGTTTGGTTATCTTGGCCATACAAACGTAGCATTTATATATATTTTGTGTATATTTTGATATTTTAGTGCAATTACTTATAAAATTAAAAAAAAACACTATATAATAATATGTATGATAATATTAAAGTAGTGGAAAATTGATATATTTCTAAAGATTTTTTATAAGAAAGGAAAATGATGTAGGTATAAGTATAGATTTTATTTGCATTTTCAGATACAAAAATATATGTTTTATCTGAAAACGGAAATAAAATCTAATACAACATATTATCCTTTCTTATTAAAATTCATTAGAAATATATCAACTTGACTGAATTCTAAAGTCTATGAAATTTTACTGATTCAACAACAAGAAAAAAAACATTCGAATAAAATGTACGGACGAAAAAATTACGAGCAAGAAAAATGTAGGCGAACAAAAAAACGAATATATAAGCTCTATACCTATTATTATAGTTTTATATTAACTAAATGGATTACAACTTACATTAAACTTCAAAAATTAATCGTATAAAAGGTAGAAAATATGAGTTATATTTAGCTTTCCTAACAATAAGATTCATTTAAATATCTATGAAGAGATACAAATGTTAAATTCGAAACTTGAAACATAGCGACGGCAAAATTTAGGCCTGCTTCCTAAAATTATTTCGACATTACAGGAAATATACAGAAAATATAATTCTTAGTAGGTATAAATTAATGTAATAATTATTACTATAATTTGAAAAATGTAAGATATAAAAGTAATATTTATATACTTACAATGTAAATGACAATAAAATTTTGGATTTCCGTTACTGACCAAGTAACTCATATAAATATATTCCGAGATAAATACACGCAACACTATTTGTTTTACTGTAGATAAGTAACAAATGGCTAATAATTACACTCGTTCACTTGCAACAGACACTTCACTGCACGCGCGAAACTGATGTTCCCATCAGGAAGTCAGACGAGCTTTGAACGGGATCAGTTCCTGAACGGGAGGCTCTCGGCCCGCGCATGCGCCGTATTTCCCGGGGCGTAACCTAGACCCTGAAAAGTCCACCCCCTCACCCACGCACCTCTCGTTGCCATGGTTACGCTACCGAAACCTTCTCTAAAAACCGCAAATATCATATAAAACAACCCAAATAACATTGAAATACAAAGAAATTGCCCCAAAATCGGGTTGGTTTCTTTTAGCAAATTTCGCTTAGACTACCTGTTTCACCTTTACATTCGCAATGCAAAAGACGTCATACGGAAGCGCAGTGAAGAAAATAGATCCCTACTTTGTAGCTCCTCCCAATCACCGATGGTGCGAACACCGCATTGGTGTTTCAGAAACTGGTATGAGAAATGATGACCTTCTCACCAAATTATTGACGACAAATAAGACCTACCTAGATTGTTTTATAGTTAAATAAACGCAGCTTATGAAATAAACCTACATGACATAGATACAGCTACCAACGCATCTACATAATTTCCGCAATACGAAATGCAGTGTATACAGTACAGTCGGAGACTATGTGGGCACTTGGTAAGTGTTTCTATACAAACATAATGTTACGAAACTAATAACGCCACATAGGTGTAGTGGTAGCGAGGACATAAATAATAATATTCTGGGGCATTATTCACACACGGTCATCTTTTTTTTATATCAGAGGGCGACAAACCAGTAAGTGGCAAGTGGGTCACCTGATGGTAAGTCATCACCGCCGCCATTACACTTGCAACACCAGAAGAGTCGCGGGTGCGTTGCCGGCCTTTAAGAGTCAGCAAACACGTGTTGCTGACCCTTCCTCCACCCACATGAGCTCTGGCGACCTTACTCACACGCAGAAACACAGCATTAACATTATTAATGTTGTTATTAAGGAATGTCTTCTGTAAGGTGGAGGTACTTCTCTAGTCGAGCTGCTCTTTGAGCGAATGAACGCTGTGCCATACCTCTCTTTAGCTATCTGATCCCAAACTAAGCAGAGCTTGCTTGTACTTTGTAAACCAGATAACTGATATACTACATTTTTATGTAAATACATATTCTTACAAATAATTACACCCAGACTCAGGATAAACAGATGGTTCATGCACATCTGTCCTGGGTGGAAATCGAATCCACGACCTGCGGCGTGAAAGGTAAGTATCGGACATCCACGCCAACCGGCGGCCCGTGATTCCTTCACAGATAGTGAAGTTTAAATGATGGTACGACCCAAAAACTTTTATTGGGAACTTTCTGTAGCAGCTCGGAATCTGGAACTTGGCGCTGGTATAGAGCGCTTAAAGCACCTGATCTCCCCCAATCTTGTTGGATAGCCATCTCATCGGATTATGAGAATGTAGGATCTCAGAGCGGGTGCACTCTCAGATCCTACATTCTCATATTTGGATAAAAAAAAAAAAAAAAAAAAAATAAAATCTATTAAAAATAGAGGTTGGTTGGTGAAAATTGAGAGTTGCATGTATTCTTCGATAGCATATCATAATAAAAAATACAAAGAATAAAAATAAAATTTGATGAGGTGGGCCAGCCCATTATAACTTAAAGGTCTATAAAATAGTCTCAGGCCTACCAAATATGCACAATAATTCTCATATCTTGCCACTGATGTCTTGTCTCCTTTAAGATTGGTCACCGCAGCTGGAATTCAGCTAAGAGCACTAGGTACTATCATTGTTAAATAATTTTCGAATACGGAATTATAGTATACGGTCAGCGACATTAATATAATCTAATTTATAAAATTCTCGTGACACAGTGTTTTTCTGCAAACTCCTCCGAAACGGCTAGACCGATTCTTAATATTAAAAAAAAAGTTGTGCATATTTGATAGGTTTGAGAATCGATCGTACCACTATTTTGTAAACCTCTAAGTCAATAAGTAAGGCTGGCTCTCTGCATAAAACTTTTATTTTTTTGTCAATTTTTTTATTGTTATTTTTATTATGAATGGGCATAAAAAATACATCCAACCCAAAATTTTCAACCTTCTCCCACCAAGCCCTATTTTTTATATTTAATTTTTTTAAATGTTTTCGATGGATATTCTTTCGTGCGTTACATTGGGTCCCTCGATGATTTAAATTTACAATGCAGCCGGTAGGAGGCGCTGCGATGAGATTTCAGGTTTTATTTCTATTATATTATATTTTCTATTTATAAGGGAGTGCATTTGCCGGGCAGCTAGTAATTTAAAATATTTTAAAGGCTACGCGCGTTTTAGCCCTCTATCCTATCAGAACTAGGTAGAGCAGACTGTAGTTAAGTGTTCTGAAGTCCCAACAGTAGAGCCTTAAGGATTTCTTCCATTTATACTTGTTTAACACTATCCGTTTTTTTTTCACACTTTCAGTTTTCGGGTGTTTTTAGAACGGTCCAGTATCCTTTGTCCGGGGATAACCACCTCTAGATGCTGCGAGATCAATGCATTCACTTCATCCCTCAATCCTCTAACTAATATCTGAATACATTTGTACCACAAGTTACTGTAATCTGAGCCACAATGGTATGCGTAATAAGTAGCAACATTTAGTAAAGCGACAAGTGCAATCTGACATAATTATAATTCCTCTTTATATCACATCTGTAATAATCCAGTCCTTAATCCCCCAACTAATATTTGGCTACATTTGTACCAAGACTTACTGTAATCTGAACCACAACTCTAGGTTGTTGTAAAGGTAAGCGTAATAGGTAAGCACATTTAGTAAAACGACAAGTGCAATCTGACGTATTATTGCTATTTATATTACGTCTGTAATAATCCCGTCCTCAATCCTCCAATTAATATCTGGCTACATTTAGACCACAAACTGCTATAATCTGAGTTACAACTCTAGGTTGTTGTACATGTAAGCGTAATAGGTAGGCACATTTAATACAACGACATGTGCAATCAGACGTATAATTCCTATTTATATCACGTCTGTACTAATCCAGTCCTCAGTCCTCCAAATAATATCTGGCTACATTTGGACCCCAACTTAATGTAATATGGCTTATATTACATTAACTCTAGCTTGTTGTAAAGGTAAGCGTAATAGGTAGCACATTTAGTAAAACAACAAGTGCAATCAGACTTATTATTTATATTTCTATCACGTCTGTAATAACCCAGTCCTCAATCCTCCAACTAATATCTGGCTACAATTGGATCACAACTTACTGTAATCTGAGCTACAACTCTAGGTTGTTGTAAAGGTTAGCGTAATAGGTAGGCACATTTAGTAAAACGATAAGTGCAATCTGACGTGTTATTCCTATTACGTCTGAATAATCCAGTCCTCAATCCTCCAACTAATATCTGGCTACAATTGGATCAGTAGAAAAACATGTAATATTCATATATGTACCACGAGGATACCTATTTTTATACGAATATTGCATCTACGTTATAGCTTCGCTAAGAACATCCTAGGTTAAGTACCTATACACATTATACAGTCATTTCGAAGTCCACTGCGTGTTTCAATATTGGCCAACCTGTAATCAATGACTGGCTTGTTGGTCTAGAGTTAGTGAGCCTGACTGCTAAACCAGAGGTCGTGGGTTCGATCCCCACTCAGGAGAAATCATAATCGTATAATTTATCTATATCTGTCAATCGTCTGGTTGCCATAGTCCAGGCTGTGCTTAATTTGGGATAAAATAGCAGTGTTAGATGCCCCAAGCTGTCGGTCCCGGTTGTAGGCAGTAGACAACAGTCGTTAAGCCATGTCAGAGGCCTCCTGGGCGGCCTGAGCAACTCTGACACTGCCCATACGATAAGATAAGTAGGTAAGTACCGTACTGAAATGAATTTTAAATTAGTTGAGTTAGATGGAGATATGTAGGACAATTTAATGTTTCATGTTGTATAATTTCGTAATATTAATTCTAAATTACTAATAATATTAAATAATATTCGCCATATTTAGATCAATATAAATAAAGAAAAACATCCCTATAACCGACCCTCTAATCCCGTTGGTAACCGCCCACAGAGATCTTTGCTAAACGGCTTGTGCCCCCACTTGCTCCTATTGTCCGGGTAAGCTCTTAAAGCGTCCTAGGCGAACTGTAAAACCTGCCGATATAAACGATTGTGAGACAAATCTTATTTTTAGTTCGACTGGAATATTGCAAGGAAGACTGGAATATAAGTAAAATATTTTAATCGAATAAATCTTATTTTTTCGGCTCCATAAACAGGTCTTTATACAGAGACTGTTGCAATATATACATACACAGACTCACGCCTGTTTCCCAGAGGTGTAGGCTGCGACAACGGATTTCCATTTGTCACGATCTTTGCACATCTCATTTGCCATTATATTCTCCATACCATGCTCGGCGGTTTTGGATAGATACTTCTTACTTGGCCTTTGTTGAGAACGTATCCGATTTGGTCAGAGAATGTTCTACGAGGTCTTCCCCTTCCAGTTGCACCATTCACACAGGCCAGGTATTCTTCTTTTGTCAATCTTCTTTCATTCTTCTCTTTAATAGTGGAAACAGAAAAGGGTACGAATAATTAGTGTTGTAACTAATAAAAGGTTTCTCCTCACTTCCTTTTTCGATGCACTAGTGTTACAGTACAGTGGTGAAGGTATTCATCTCACTCCTACTTCAGCACCCACATGTTTCGTATTCAATCCCCCTAGTTATGCGACCCATTTAAAATCTGGTTGTAATTTTCATGAATTATTGATCATGTACCTGCGTAGTTAAATAATATTCTGACGGGCATGTTGGCGTGGTTGGTAGATACGTTGCCTTTCACGCCGCAGATCGTGGGTTCGATTCCCACCCGGCTGAAATATTTGTGTGCACGAACATGTCTGTTTGTCCTGAGTCTGGGTGTAAATTATCTATATAAGTATGTATTTACAAAAAAAATGTATATATAATTAATCAGTTATCTGGTTTCCATAGTACAAGCTCTGCTTAGTTTGGAATCAGATGGCCGTGTGTGAATAATGTCCCAGTATATTATTATTATTTTTCTTAAGTTGCCTTTTCATAACATGCAAATCGACGGTCGTGATCGCGATACTAATACAATCTTTAGTATGACGTAATAGAAAAATATTCATTTAAGGGTTTATATTTTTTAAATTTGCTGCAATACCTAACTCTACGTTCATATTGAAAGGTACCTATGTATCGATTTAACGTGGGATGCGGACGCAAAATGCAATCTAGGTACGGGAATGGTGTAGGTAATTCGTTTACCGCGCAGCCTGCTAGTTAAAAGCTTCCCACACACTTACCACCCGCTCCACAGCAGCACTTAGCCTCGGTGAAAATTGACGCATAGTATGGCACTCGGTCACTGCTTAGCTAGCTGCTAAAGTCGTTGCGATGTTATTGGATACACATGAACTACGAAATTAGCCCTTAATATCTACCTACGTAGCAAAGTCGGTGTCATGATGACAGGCCTGTTGGCGTGTTTGGCAAATGATTGCTTTGCACGCCGGAGGTCGTGGGTTCGATTCCCACCCAGGACAGATATTTGTGTGCATGAACATATCTGTTTGTCCTGAGTCTGGGTGTTATTATCTATATAAGTATGTATTTACAAAAGAAAAGTAGTAAAATGTAGTATATCAGTTATCTGGTTTCCATAGTACAAGCTCTGCTTAGTTTGGGATCAGATGGCCGTGTGTAAATAATGTCCCAGGATATTATTATTATCAATGTGCATTCTGCTTTCACTGTATCATCGGACAATAGAAGTAGTCTAAAAAATAAGACTATAAAGTTAGTAACCCGCACCAGAGGGAACCTGAGTCGAGACCTAGAGATTCGGGTTTTAGGCACTTCTGTGCAACTTTCACATTACAAAGATTGTATATAGTGAGCTGCGTGGACTTTATCAGAGTTTCACCTAGTTATAGAGTAGAGTCAGCGTAAGTGGTGCTCAGAAGATCATACTACCACACAACGCTGGTAGGAGAGCAGTAAATTTTTCTAATACCTTTATATTAATCTATTGCATTTTAGTTCTATCAGTAAAAAAGAATTCCCTGAGAAGATTCTGCAATTGATTGCACAATTCATCTCTTTTTTTTCTTCAATAAAAACTACCTAAGTACCTAACTAAGAAAAAAATTCTTACTTATCTTCAGTTTAAGTATGTATCTAAAAATAACATAGTAAATCTCTCTATATTGTGCAAATTAACATACATTTGCAGATGACTTAAGAACCCCTCTCCACGAGGGTTGAATCCGAATTCGTCTGGTTTTTGCACCTTGATGCCTTCTACTTTATTTATACATAGGTATACTTTATTTATACAAAGAGACCCGTAACATTTATGTAAGTATTTTTGCATAGAAACATACATAAATTTTAAGGGTTTGTCTGTCATGCCAAAATACCAACAATATTGTTTCGGCTAAACTCCACTACGTCTGTACGGATTTTTACGGGACTTACACTGGCAGATAGCTTACGTTGTAAGGAGAGTAGTACAATGTACAAGCTTACGCACGCGGCTTCACCCGCGTAATTTGATCGTCTAAAAGTTATTTCCCAAGGGATAGAAAAATAGCTTATAGACTGCAGAATAATTTTCACGGGAAAAGCCGCGGGTGGAATCTATTATTTTAATTGGAAGTAAGCTGACTATTCCCACGCATAGATTCCAAATGTCATACACTATACGGTAACGGTTTCACGTGAACTTCAATTCGATATCGATCTAAAATGGCCCGAAATAGAATAGCGGCGGTTCCATTACGTCAGGTCTCGGCGCCGAAAAACTATCTGCATTAATGCACTAGGTAAGTATTTGGAGCAACGTAATGTATGTTGTATTAATATTATTTTATATATGAAGTATAGACATGTACTTCTATTCAATTTTATTGTATGGGCAGTCGTTCAAGACGCCAAGTAGACTTATGTCATGGCTCAACGACGGTTGCTTAACCCCTACAACCGGCCTGCACTGCTTATCTCAGATTTTGAACCGCGGACTAGAAAACTGGGTCGTAAAAAAAGGCAGAACTCGTACCTTTTCATTTAAAAGCAATACATACCGTCGCACCGTCATATGCTGGAATACCGTTTGAGAAGAAATCAATATTGGAAAGCATGACTGCATTTGATTAGTGTCAAAAATGCACCTATATTTTTTTAGACCTGAAGGTACATTTTTAAAGCACTATACGTATGACCCTCACACATGGTGTATATTTTAGAAGAGTTTACTAGAAGAACGAAACCATTACAACTAGATTCACAAATAGAGAACCCTTTTCCCCCTAGAAAAAGGTGTCTTGAAAACTGTTAAATCAAATCAGAGCAATCATATCTACTATATAAAAATAAGTCGGGTTTTCCTTCCTGACGCTATAACTCCAGAACGCACCAACCGATTTCCACGGTTTGGCATTCGTTGGAAAGTTCGGGCTCCGTGAGGTTTATAGCAAAGAAAATTTATAAAATTTAACGCGGGTAATACCGCGGGGCACAGCTAGTTTCTAATATAAAATTACAAATTATATGATTGCTCTGATTTGACAGTACTCTATGGTATGTATTGATATATCAAAGTGATCAGAGTCGTGCTTCGAGCAAAATTTAATAAGAAACTCTCGTAACACTACTTAATACTATCTTACGTACTAGCCGACAGAGTACGCAAATAGGGCCTCATATGGAAAATATTGCTGCCACCTCTGGGCCGGGGCACCACAGTGTCAACTTCTTCCCTTTGATTGTATTCAAGGCCGCCATGCAGCTCGAATGGTCGTTCACGACACGGGCGGGTCCCACTATTTGGTTGGATCCTCTAGCCCAGCGGAGAGACGTGGCGTCGCTATGTGCACCGCATATATCGCGGGGGTGTTCGGAAGAATTGTTCGAGACTATATCTACTGCCACAGTCCGCCACAGACCCCTCGTCTAAAGTGAAAATTTCATCCATATAACGATCGATTGGTCATTTACCTACCACAGTAGGTACGTTTCACAAGAAACTTTGTTCCTTCTATGGAATCAATTAACTGCGGAGGTGTTTCCGATTCGGTATGAGACATGGCAACCTTCAAGAAGCGAGCCTATTCCTTTCTTAAATGCCGCACTTGCGGCTAATCGCCGAGTGTCCATGGGCGGCGGTGATCACTTACCATTGGGAGACCCACTTTTTCGTTTGCTATCCTATTATAAAATAAAAAAAACACGCTGCAACCATCGTCGTCCTGCATCGTCTCACCGGGTGAAGCAGTGAAAACCTCCTATTTAATCTTGTGTAAACGTTGTATCATTAATAAGCTATGTATAAATACTGAAAGTAGATGAAATCTATATAATACTGAATGGCTTGATGGTCTAGTGGTACCCTAGTGGCCCTCCCACGACAAATGATGAGTGATGAGTTCCAGTATTTGTTGTATGTCTGTAATTTCTCTATGATATATATGTATTATGAAATATATAAATAGGTCCATCAGTTGTTTAGTTGCCATAGTGTAGGCTCTACCTACTTTGGGATCTGTTGGCAGTGTGTTGGTTGCACATTCTACGAACAGCTCCTAAACTTCACCAAGTAAAGAGGGAAATTTAATCAAGAGAAATAATACAAAAAAATTACATTGTAGTTTAATAAAAGTTCCTCAATATAAGAATATGTCCGATTCCATCTATATAATACAAAGCATTTCAAAAAGGGAAAATACCTACGTATAAAATACAACCTCCATGGAGCGCCCGTCCCGATTGCTACCAAGTTCAGTACTCATTCCCTGTAGCAGTTCCCTGTGTTAAACATTGAAATTTGGAGGGATGACAAAGCTTTGCTAATGTCCGATAAGAAATATAGTGATCTTAGTTTTTATTTCATAAGGACTTTAGCCACCAAAGGAGATTCCACTTTAAAGCCATCCTTAGCTATACATACACTGGTAACCTATCTGCATAAGACATCTTTTATTTATAAGTTACGCGGCACTCATTCCAGACACAATAGTAAAACAATGGACATATACCCTTCGCCAGACGACTAGAGAAAAAAAAATAACTACTCTCCTGGTGGCAACAAAACAGTTTTGAATTTAATTCTCTTGTCTCTTTTCAATATATTAGTTTTGCATGCAATAAAATGTCAAAACAATCTGTTCCCATTCCATTATTTCAATGGTTAACAAGATGGTGATCGTAATGTATAACGTACGAGGAAAATATTCCACATGGCATTCAAATTTCAACGAAAATATACTTATTTTAATACAATAGACGACCTCCATACGGATATAGACAGTACCTCTAGGGGCTAATACATATATGTATTATAATTGTAGGTAGCAGTAATTAGACATCCAAATCAACATTACTTTATCTACCTCGAATTACCACAAGTAAAAGGACAATTTCGAGATCGTTTATTGCACTTGCTTCACGTTACAATTAAGACATACAGAGATTTCTCATTATATATTTATTTACATAAAACTACAAAATTTCATTGTAAATAATTCATGTGACCATTTTATTTACAATGTATGTTCTATTCAACATATTCAAGAGATACTCGGACATTTTCATTTGCTTAGTTATAAACTTTGACAACCAGCTCCCAAAAACATTTCGTAACATTGGACTCGGCCGTACATTTGTTAATAATAAATAAATAGTAATAAAACGGACGTATTGGTTACTGAAATAATATGAACCACGATAATAAGCTCAATACTTTCTGTCATCGGCATCGGCGGTTAAAATCAAACATTATTTATAGTCGCTTAGTTGACAAGGTCCTTCCTCCCTACCTATATCTTGCATTCAATTGTAAATCTTAATTCACATGCAAATATAATATACCTACTCGACAAACAAATTTTCTGAGATGGTAGTGAAAATTATAAAGATAATTATATATATATATTCTCATCATAAGATAAATTTATAATACAATAACGATTTGTTAGACATTCTAAAATAATCGCTATAGACCATCCATTATTTGCATCGCACGTAATGATGGGTTATGTAAAAAATTACCGACATTAGGAGAAGAGCCATAAGCTCTGTGACGTTACATGTACAAATCAGAAGTATTAGAACTTGAAATTAACCATGATCCCGGTAGTCGTGTGTTGCATGCCAACGTATCTCTAACCCAATAGTCGGGTGCTTGGTACCGAAAGTGATAAACTATTACCAACTCCATCAATAATAAGAACGCGTACTTTGACAAGGACGTGGGCGGGGCTCCAAATATCATAAAATTCGTGTGACGTAAATTATGGATGGCCCATGGCATAGCGCTCGATTAGCATTATAAAAGGACCTTTGGCTGACAGGAAACTTTTTACTGTCAATTCATAGTCACATGGTGATGGATGACCAAGTATTACAAAATAAATAAAACATGGTAGTGAGTAATAATACTATTTACAATCTCGAAACGAAAACTTTGCCACAGATCGGTATAGTGGCATCTGATAAGATAAAATGCCTAGCCGTGACATTGAAATTCGCGTATCCCCACCGAGCTGTAGTTTTATTCACGTTATTACACAAAATTATTAAGTGTAGATCGCGAGATTCTATCAGTGTTACCAGATTCAATTTGTACAAATTTAGGATTAATAGCAAAATTATGACTTCATACACATTTGCTGATGGAAATAACGCGGCTGTTAATATGAAAACATACGTTACAGTACCGAATTATATTCGGTAAATATAAAACTAATATACTCGCCAGTATGCCTTTAAAATCTGGATGTCCCACAAACATCGGGATATGGCAACACTAAATCAAAGGACAGGGACTATGGTAAGATGGAACAGACAATGCTGATAAAAATCTAAGTGGTACGGAGAGCATAACCGTGACGGTGTACACGGTGAGATTACAGGATCTCGA
Source organism: Pseudoips prasinana (assembly GCA_951640165.1). Lineage (NCBI taxonomy): Eukaryota > Metazoa > Arthropoda > Insecta > Lepidoptera > Nolidae > Pseudoips > Pseudoips prasinana. The sequence continues at coordinate 18,890,035 of OX621239.1, forward strand.
AGAGTTTCTTCAGTTCTACCATCAGCTGCCAGTCGGTCTTTATCAAGTCGTCGCGGAAGTAATCCTTGCACGCGTCGATACTAGCACGCGATATCTGAAACAAAGAAGCATTGTTCAAAAACAGCGTTTGGTTAGTCAAATCAAAAAGGTCCGGTTTTTAAGATACAAAATATTATTATCGAAATGTTTACGAACGGCAGTCTTGTTTAGTATAATAATGGGCCTTTAAAAGGGGCAAAGTTAATTGAAAGCCCAATTTAAAAAAACTCATCGGACGTCAATATTAATGTAACAGAAACTGCAAAATTTAATTGCGGCCCAGCAATACATCCGCAAAAACTGGTTCGGTTGGAGACCCAAGCGAGACACCTTCGGAGCTAAAAATAAATCCATGTTGAATGTACAAGTGGTTCATTCAGGTCGACCCAGTTTTGAGCGCATTGATTCAGTTTTCCGGGTGAATGGGGGGTTTGACGTCATAAAATAGAACACGTGCAAGTAGAGAATTAGGTCAACAGCCCCCGCGCACCTCAAGACTCCCCTATGCAGCAAGTTGGCGGGGCCCACAACGACATTTGACCCGGGTAGGAAATCGTATTATAAAGCGTCGGAATATATAGGAAAGCTGCTGGTATTTTTAGAACGAGGGACGAGCAATAAATAAAGACGTACAAGGTGAACCGTCGAAGGCTGGACAAAATTATGTGGTCGGGGTACTTACGGCAGCCAAAAATAGAAAAATCTGTGCCCCGTGGTTTCCCCGGGTTAATTTTATAAATTATAGTCTATATGTTATTCGGATATATAATCTATATTATCGTAAAGTTTCATCAAAATGCTTTCCGTAGAAAGAGTAACAAACATCCATACTCACAAACTTTCGCGTTTATAATATCAGTAGGAAGTAAGATATGACTGACTGGTCTGTTAGTATAGTGGTTAGTAACCTTGACTGGTAAGCCAGAGGTCGTGGGTTCAATCCCCAGGACAATCTTTGTGTGACCATCACGACTATTTTATGTGTCTAAGTGTAATTCATCGTAATATGTATGTAATTACATAATGTGTAAGCATGTTAAAAACAAATTATCGTATTCATTACACAAAGATTTGTCCCGGGGGCGAAGCGAACTCACGACCTCAGGCTTAGAGTCAAAATCACTAAACCACCAGGCCAGGCAAATACTAACGCAAGCAAAATTGTAGGCATCATCTAAATTAATTAAATATCAACATTCTACGATTAATATAATTAAAGTAAGAAAAAATTGTAATTCTGTCAAATTTAAATAATTTAATAGCATTAGAATACTTCTAAAAGCAGTACATGCTAGACTAAATAAATAATATGTAGGCGTTAGACTGAAACCGATAAATAATGCTTAATTTTAATTTTCTACGTAGTATTTTTATATGATTATATGTGGGTTTAATAACATACAAGATGTAATTATAAAACTGGTTCGTTTGTAGCAATTCTAAATCGAATTGACACTTGTGATGAAAAATGGATTCTGTATGGCAATCGAGAACGTCAGTCGCATTCGTTGGTCTCAGAGGACAAAACTAAATCTTGTAGTAAGTACTAATTGCCAAAACATTTATAATATTTATTTGGTTCCAATGATTTTCCTACTCGCGCCAGATTACTTTTGCAAAGAAAATAAGATAACTTGGGCGAATTTACGGAAAATATCCGCTACGGGTACACTTTTGCTTAAGAAAGGCGTAAGAGGTTTTAAAAAAACGTCTACATCGATTTGAATGAGATTTAATAATGAGTAAAAAGCAGAGACTGCTGTATCTGCATAAAACACATCTTAGAATTATACTCCTCTGTGAGCTAAAACTATAATATAGTTTTAGCTCACAGAGGAGTATAATTGTCTAACTTCGTTACTAATTTAAGCCAGAAGGGTGAGATGTATCCATAACCATATAGTACTTTTGCCTACATTACTTTCAAACTAACTGTATAATAACATATCAATAATATTTGCGTCGCGAGGTGTATCCATAGGATAGTCTTTAATGTTGTTCTTGTATTTACAAAAGTTCCGAACAATAACTGTATAATAGGATCTCAATAATATTTGCAGGGCAAAACTAGTTTATTATGTTGGTCTTGTATTTTAATTACTTCCAAACCCTTACTAGGATCTCAATAATATTTGTATTATATATAAAGTTTGTTGATATTAGGTCTTTACCTATGAAATTGCCGTTCTGCAGTACTGGCCATTTCAAATCAAAATAATTTTTGTTTGGCTAAGAATTCTAATTTCAAATTAATTTTATTTTAAAAACATGGATTCTTTTTTCCAAAAGTAGTCATTTCTTTATTGATTAGTGTTACATTTTCATCGCATTTCAATCTTTTTCGTCATCATGGATACGTTAAAAATTCGAGTAATTATGGAATATGAGTACCGTCGTGGCAGCAACGCGGCACAAGCGGCACGCAACATCAACGACGTTTACGGAGCTAACACTACAAACCAACGCACCACCTGTTATTGGTTTGCTCGCTTCCGTTCTGGAAATTTCGACCTGAAAAATGAACCTCGCGGTCGTCCGAAGACTTTGGTCGACAATGACGAATTAAAGGTGGTTGTGGAAGCTGATGATACACAATCTACGGCTGAATTAGCAGCAGCTTTCGACGTTAGCGTCAAAACAATATTGGTCCATTTGCGTCAAATTGGCAAGGTAAAAAAGCTTGACAAATGGGTGCCCCACGAACTCAATGATCGCCAGCGCGAAGTACGCGTCGAGACGTGCCTTGCACTGCTCAACAGACACACAAATGAAGGAATTTTGAACCGCATTGTTACCTGCGATGAAAAATGGATTCTGTTTGATAACCGCAAGCGATCAGCAAGTTGGTTGGATCCTGGTTCAGCACCTAAACAATGCCCTAAACGAAAACTTACCCCTAGAAAAGTGATGGTCACTGTTTGGTGGTCTAGCGCCGGTGTGATTCATCACAGCTTCTTACCAAACGGGGTGAGCATTACTGCAGATGTGTACTGTGAAGAACTGAGCACAATGATGGAGAAGCTGGCGCATCTCCAACCAGCATTGGTCAATCGCTCGTCTCCGCTGCTCCTGCACGACAACGCGCGACCTCATACTGCACAGCAGACGGTCTCCAAGTTGCAAGAACTGGGGTTGGAAGCTCTCCGTCATCCGCCCTACTCACCAGACCTTGCGCCTACAGACTACTACTTTTTCCAGAATTTGGATAACTTCTTGGCGGGAAAAAAATTCAATACCCGAGAGGCAGTACAAAATGCCTTTGAAGAATTTGTTGCCTCCCGTCCAGCTGATTTCTTTAAGAAGGGCATCAATAAACTGCCACTGCGATGGCAAAGATGCATTGATTGCATGGGTGATTACTTCGATTAATACAAATAAAAAAATTCATGAAAAAAATTCGTTTAAATTTTTTCATACAAAACGGCAATTCATAGGTAAAGACCTATTATTAACATTAAGTTGTGTGAGAACATGCCACTGAATAATCTTCGAACTAATACTGACTAGTATTAGTTGTTTTATAACATAACTAAGCCGGAGCTAAACTAATATCCTCACCAAAGTTATTCAATCATTTATTTGATGAACCTGTGTACAGATAAAAGGATGTTATATTAAAATAATAAAACTCTTCATTCCACCTAAAGGCATGCAAATGTTAATCTTGACACTACATAATACAAAACCTTTAGGACTTTAACGCGAAGCTGGGCAAACGATTCGGTAATGAGCTGAGAGTGGGGCAATTCAGAACTGGAGATCGGAAACCCCGGGGCCAGATGTTGGCCGACTTCATGGAGAAGCAGGGACAACTGTCTGGTTGTCTTTATGTATATGGCAACCTGCGGCTCTGCCTAGTTTGAGATGGCAGTATGTTAGTTGCCCAAGATATTTATTATTTATTTATATTGTTTCGGTATAAATTTTACAAATTATAAAATTCAGTGAAATCTGGTTGGACTCTTGCCGGACGCTAAGAGTAGTTAGTAAAAGATTTACTCTACATTGTTTTATAGCAGGGGTGGCCAACTTGATTAGACCCAAGATCCCCTGTTTACTATTGAAACCCTGTGCGATCTACCTTACATACTTATTTAATAGAATTTTTTTTATTGAAATCTTAAATGAAACAGCGTAGCATACACAATCATGTAGTATTTTTTTTATTAAAAGAGAAAACATAAATGGGAAAATTATTCTTTGTAACTTTGGTACCTATTTACCTTTATATCAGTGTGAGTATTTCGTCTGAGCATCTTCCACTAGTTAAGCATAAGTAAGTTTGTAGTTGGAAATTGCCAACCTTAAAGAATCCAATGTATGAGCTTTGTCAAACGAGAACGGTGTTTATTTTTTTGTTTATTTTATGTAGGAAAACACATTTCTTCAAACTTTGATATTTTTAGTTGGAAAACAATGACCAGAAATCTGGACCTGAGGATGACCTTGCATTTAGAAACATGTCGCAGTGCAGAGTAATAATTTCGTTTAGAAACATCATGAAACAATTTTGTAGCCAATTCATAAATATCACTATGATCAATGGAATCATTAAACGGATAACTAATGAATTGAACCAACTTCTAAAATTTTCTGAAATCGATAAAGCGAATTTCGAAGTTGCTACCTCTGCCCTAATTTCTGTCGTGTACTTCTCAGGAATGAAATTGTAGATAGGATGTTTTTCCACATGATCCTTGATGTTTACAAATTGTTCAAATTTCTTCTTCTCTATGTCAACTACCATAGACGCTGTATGATTTGAAATGCTCTCATCATTTCTCGTAATGTTTTATTCTTGCTGATTCAGATTTGATGTACTCAGTTTTCCAGTAAAATCTGCCAAAAAAGCTAAATCACATTGCCAGTCTAAAATACGCAACTGCCGATAATCATCACCCTTCATTGACATTGAAGCTTTGGACAAAACAAAATTTTGAAGCATAAAGCACTCTTTTGCCAAACTCGGAGTGGATCAAACCACCAGGGGCTGGATTGTCAACCTCCTAAGGCTGAGAGCTATAAGGTTTCCAGTAATCTCCACCACAAGAGGCACCGGAGCAAAAGGGTGTCCCCAAGGTAGGGTGCTCTCCCCTTACTATGGAATATAGTGGTAGATGACCTAATACGATGCCTAAACCAAAGATGCTACTACATTGTTGGCTATGCCGACGACATCACGATTCTGATAAAAGGCAACTAGGAAAACATAGTATGTAACCGTATGCAATCCGCCTTCAAAATCGTGCAAAAATGGTGCGACCAACACGAACTAACGGTTAACCTAAAGAAAACAGAATTGGTCGTATTCACAAACAAAAGACAACCAAACATCACGGACCTACCCAAATTGTTTGGCACCGAACTGAGCCGCTCAACTGAGGTTAAATACCTAGGGATAACGCTTGATAGCAAGCTTAACTGGAACAAACCCATGGAAGTGAAAATCGAACGACCTTCTGGCAATGTAGAAGACTTATAGGGAAAAAGTGGGGCCTAAGACCATCCATGACCCTATGGCTCTACAAAATGTTAATACTCCCCATGATAACGTATGGTGCCGTTGTGTGGTGGCCCAGAACACAGTTACGCACGGCAAAAACAAAACACCGAAGCTTCCAAAGACTAGCACGCTTAGCAACTACTGGCAGCATAAGAACGACTTCCACAGCTACACTAGAGGCTCTACTAAATCTCAGACCATTGCACCTAGTTATCCAACAAGAGGCCGCAGCAAGAGCCATAAGGCTCAGCAAAACTGGCCTGTGGAACCAAAATTATAGGGAAAATTACACGCGCATCATTGTTCATCCATGATGATAAAGAAGACGCTCCCAATGATGGACGCTATATGTGACATAATCCCTAAAACCTTCATATTTGATAAAAACTACGCCATCCAACTTCAAGAGGAAGCTAAGGACAGCTTTAGCACACATGAAGTTCGGATATATACTGATGGTTCGAAAACAAATAAAGGCACAGGAGCCGGCGTCTTCTCCAATGACCTCAACATATCCACAACAATCAGCAATCTAAATTCTATTTTACAAGCGGAATGCGTGGGAATAACATTAGCAGCAACAGCAGTCAAGTCTCGAGATGTGCATCGTAAATCCATACGCATAATCTCAGACAGTGCCTCTGTGCTTCAAGCCTTAAAGAGCAACCAATTTAACAGTGGCGTCATTCTGGAGTACCACGGTGCACTTGAAAAAATCTCAACAACCAACAAGGTCACATTACAGTGGATTAGAGGGCACAGTGGATCTCTAGGAAATGACACTGCGGACCAGCTGGCAAGGAAGGGATCGGAAACGACAACATTGGGACCTGAACCCATTGTACCAATACCCTATAACCAACTGAAAATATGGTTGTGTGAAAAAACAACATGAAAAAGAGTGGATAGATCTGGAATCATGTAGACAGACAAATGAATTTCTACCATCTCTGAACAAACGCCTATCGCGTAATGTATTACACCTGAACAGGAAGGATCTACGCATGGTGATAGGCACAATTACCGGACACTGCACACTAAACAAACACTTCTTCAATATTGTCGTCACAGACAACCCCCTGTGCAGAGGGTGCATTGAAAATGAAGAAATACCAGCACACGTACTGCTACACTACAAGAGTGTTGCTTAACAACGGGCAAAGTTCCTGAATGATCCGAAGAAACTGCAGGAGCCCTCAAGCCAGGCTTTCGTGGTCTCCTGGACTTTTGGATGGAACTAAAATGATTCGACTAGCCAAACAATTATCACGCACAATGGCCCAATTAGGAGGCTAAGTGCGGAAACCTATCGCTAAAGATGCGTGCAGCAGTTGGTGATTACGTTGCGAAGTCTGGTCTACGTATTTATATTTTTTGCCTTGCCACGATCTACTGGACTAACGGTCGCGATCGACCGGTCGATCGCGATCGACCTGTTGGCCACCCCTGTGTTTTATAGGTTTAATGAAAGGCGGTGGTCTTTTTGAACCGGATACAAAGAAAGAATAATTAATTAACTTTAATATAATCTATCTTCATACTTAGCGGGTCTATTAATCACTAACTGAAACTCTTACCTAAACTCAATAGACTGAGTAAGGTACCCCAAGACGAACCTAACGCAAAAAATGCAGTTATACTGCACTCAGTAAGTTCATACACGAGTGTAAGTTCCATCAATGAAACCGCACAGCGAAATATCAATGGGGCTTCTAGAATGGGTCTGACCGGGTCACGGTGCTTGTGTGCGTGCGTCTGCGCTCTGCAACTCTCCTTGATAGTGTAGCCCTTCTAAAACGTACTAAGTAACAAGACTTTGTAGTTTGTATGGTATATAGATGTTTTACATTGCTATTAGTATTAAAAAGATGGTTGATAATACGTTCGTCTACAAGCGTACATATTTTGTAAGTACACTAGGTACTGAACTGCATTTGTTTAGATTTGGGTATGATTTAGAATGTTAGTAAACTATGAAATATATAAACTCATCCTAAAAACCGATTTATTGATTTCCCGTATGTTCTAAGATCTACTTCTTTATTAAAATCACTATGTATTTTATTACTGATGCACAGTAACACAACAATGAGTACACAAATCTTGAATAACAATGGAAAATTGTGCGTGATTCTTGTCAAACAAAGATTTATAAGTAAAAGCATTGTTGTTTTTATGGAACCGCATGCACAGATTCGCAACATTACCGACATATAATTCTTACAATATTTGTGGAATTATGCTTTAGATTCAGAGTTGGTATAATTTAGTGCCTTGTACAATGGAATAAAAAATATATATACAAATATTCTAAATTCAACAACTCATCAGATCATCGTGCAGTTTTGCACACACGCTATTAAAGCTGCAGAAAAGGACATACGCTACTACTATCCCCGAATTTTAAATTAATGAGATCATGAATCTATTCGCGGGCAATCACGGTAGATGCTGCTCTTAGAAGCTAGTGATAAATCAACAAAAGATTACAGTATGTGAATATATTTTAGCATGCAGCATAAATTGAAATTAAAACAGATGACTGTAGTGGCTTGACGTGAACGTTCAAAGTGATTCACTTCGTACAAGCTTCGTGCAAGTGGTCAGGAGAGCGTATGGAAAACAATGACGTCACCCATATCCAAAAATACTCCGGCCTTCGTACGGGTGAAAGAAAATCGTCGAGTTCACATTGAGTGCTTTTATATTGTGCAAAGGAAAGATTGATGTTTTCCACTAAACTAAAACAAAAAAGCTTTTTATATAGTGTTTAGAGAACGTATGAACTAAACTTATTTTTATGTAAGACTTCCAAGAAATAAATGGGAGAGTTATGAACTACTTTCATTCGTTGTTTACGGCTTTCAAAATTTATGGAACAGAGTATCACCTGCCGAGAAGTGATCGTCTGCAAAAATATGAACCTAGGAACACCCAAAAATACACCAACAATGAAAATTGGTTAGTTATCAGAACTACGACCTTAAAAGTTCTAAAGAAAAGAGAAAGCGGCCAGGGTTTTATTTTTGGTACAAAACTATTTATTTCCGTAGGTAATAATTGAGCCTGACATTTCTTCATGAGTAATTATCATGACTATTATTTGGCCATGACATTCCAGACATAATAGTGTCTTTCAGATATTGGCATGGTCACCGCAGAAGAGATAAGGATATAACCATATCTAAAACACAATACATAGACTCACACCAGTTTCCCTGAGGGGTAGGCAGAGTAAACGGAATTCCAATTGTCACGATCTTTGCTCACCTCTTGTGCCTCGTTTACTGTCATTCTATTCTTCATACATGCTCGCCGATTTAGATCTTGACCCGGCCTTTCTTGAAAACATTTCCGATTTGGTCAGAGAATATTCTACGAGGTCTTGCTCTTCCTACCTTTATAGGTATATTTCTCTTTTCAATCTTCTTTAATTCATCCTTTCTTAATTCCCAAGCCAAACGAAAATTCTACGCGCAAATATTTCCTGTTTGATTCAACGCTACCATACAAATCTCATTACCCATTTTATATTTAGGTCACAATATTAAAACCCCGCAACATATTTTAATAAAGATATAACAACAATATTTCAAGAAGCTTTGTTTCATGTCACACAACGTTTTCTGACACGTTGTATAGTTTAATTCTTGTAAAAAGTAAAGAGGCGAGAAGAACATTATCATAAACAATCTTGCAATATCTGGCGTAAAATCGAACCAGTGTAGCTTAGCAACAGAGCCGAACGTTAGCTCCTATATATCATATAACTGCAACTATGCCCTGCCCGACCGTGTCGAATTCCCCTCGACCTAGTGACCCGAACACCCCCTCCTGACAGCCCCGCTGCAAGCGATCAATGAAGCGAGCCCCCTTCACCATTCAAGAACAGTTTGCATTGATACAATACTTTAGCAAGTATGAATGAAAATCCTTCATTGAAGTTTTTTACGTTAATTCGGCTAGTTGATATGTGAATTTACTTTACATACGGAACGAATATGTACATTTGCATCTGTTCAAATCAGCGTGCAGACAATACATGAATTTAGAATAATAATAACAATGTTCTCCTGGCCGAATTTCGGCCACGGCGGCCAGTTTCGATGGAGACTAGCCATCTGCTCGGGAAGTATTATATAGGTAGTTAGACAAGTATGTGCGTAAACTTAGGGGCACTTTTTATTCCATCGCTCTCACGATCCGTCGCGACGACTAGCGACACGACCGGAAAGAGGTCAGACACAGGGGCTCTACCGGCTAAGTTGCCGAACATTGTTTTCGTGAATGGCGTTCAAATAAATAAAGGTGAAAAATGACTTAATCAATCGTTAAATCGGCTTCAACGTTGACAATCGATTCCGGGCCATTTATGCCGTCACATGTGGTCATAGAAGCCGATTTAACGATTGATTAAGTCATTTTTAACCTTTATTTATTTGAACGCCATTCACGAAAACGATCGGCGACTGAGCCGGTAGAGCCCCAGGACCGACAGCTTTACGTGCTCTCCGTCCGAGGCACTGGGTTGTAAACACCGCCAACTTCCAGACTTCGGGCTGATACATTTTCTTGACAGAAAAATACCAAAATCACTTTTTGGTCCGACCCAGGGTTTAAACTCAGGACCACATTATCTGCAATTGAATACGCTACCGCTAGACCAACGAGTATAGAATATGTACACCGTGTCGTGGAAGGTCGATACTGGCACATAAATGATAGACAACAAAATAAATATCCTGCTATTTTCCAACTGAATTAGAACTGATAATGAATACTAAATAGTTTGTCACATAACTGAATGATACATAACTTGTAGCAAAATGCATGACTTAGGTATATCTCACGTGTTTAAAATACTGGATACTACAGTATTACTGGCCAAATACGGCTTTGGCGTCAATCGCAACGGAGTCTAGTCAACTACGTTAGAGATTATAGTGCTGGAGTATGTACATATTCCTTCAGCCGGCTAACCCACACGAGCGGAAAAAAATCAAGCGCAAGACCAGACTAGAACGAACGAAACGAACAGACTACGCGCTCTCCGAGCCACGTGCGTATGTCACCGCCATCTTCCAGATCCAACTGCAAGCAACGGAGTAGTTGGCAAGAAAAATTCATATAACAAAATGTTTGTTCCGACTCAGAATTTGAACCCAGAACTAAATTTACTGTGAATAGTTACAACATTGTAAAGGTATCACGATGATAGGTGATTTAATATTAAGGCATTTTTTTAATATTAAGGCATAAGGTAATTTAAGTTAAAAAAATCACTTCATAGATTTACTTTGATTCATTATGTTATATATTATAAATAATAGTTATCTATACATATAATAAAATCGTAGGAAAGGCGAAACTGTACATTGAATATTTTTTGAAATGGATACTAGGGGCGTGATCTCCAATCGATATCGAAGCCAATAATATATTTTTAGAATTTTTGTCTGTGTGTCTGTTTGTCTGTATGTATGTCCGGGCTAAACTCAAAAAGTATTGCATGGATTTACTTCAAATTTTGCGTGAATATTACTAAGAGGTCGGGTCAACATATAGGCTACATATTATCACTCTATCACCTAAGGGGGAGGAGCTGTGATAATTTATAAAATTTAACGCGGGTAAAACCGCGGGGCACATCTAGTATGTTATAAAGATAAAATAATAGATGTACGGAGACTCGATCTTACAGCCAAACCAATAACACTGTTAAAAATATATTTGTTAAATGCCTGTTTGTTCTGAGTTTGGGAGCAATTATCTATATAAGTCCGTATTTACAAAAAAAGGAGTATTTGTAGAAAATCAGTTATCTGGTTTCCAGGATTTTATTATTATTAAAATAAATAAAAATAAAGAGGTAAAGCCATCCATTTTAACCTTTTCACCGCAGCCATTGGGATCAGAACAGATTCTGACCACAATCCAGTTATTGTTGCGCTTGCATTACTGAAGAAAAGAGTAACGTACGTAGTGTATAGTACTTCCCGAAAACCATTTTCCAAATAGATTTCAATGCTACTTTTATGTTCAGGTTAAAGCTAGTAGTAGAGTTATATACTACTAGTTTTTTTTTTCAGGTACGCGTTTTAAATAATTCTAGATATACATCCGATCAATTTATTCCGTATTATTGCTATTCTATATGTTGTTCCAAACCGAAGAATGAAATTTTTTTATCAAAATCGAATCACATATTTCGGAGTAGTCGTGTAACATACATACAAAAAAACTGGCCAAGTGCGAGTCGGACTCGCGCACGAAGGGTTCCGTATCCGTAATCTATAAAAACGAGCAAAAATTCACGTTTGTTGTATGGGAGCCCCCTTAATTTTTTTTTTATTATAGTTTTTAGTTTTCTATTTGTTGTTATAGCGGCAACAGAAATACATCATCTGTGAAAATTTCAACTGTTTAACAATCACGGTTCATGATAGTTAGACAGACGGACGGACAGACAGCGAAGTCTTAGTAATAGGGTCCGTTTTTTCCAAGGTTCCGTTTTACCCTTTGGGTACGGAACCCTAAAAATACAGTCGAATCGATAACCTACTTCTTTTGAAGTCGGAAAAAAAAATAAAAGCGACTTCAACATTTCCTAAAGACAATCGATTCGAACAAAATGGAACAGAAAGAAGCCCTGTGCATAACAAACAACTACAGACTATAAAAAATGTCTTCATTTAAAATACTTTAACTTCATTGAAGTATTGTTTTTGTAAATTTAAAAAAACAATGATTATTTTATTATCTATAACTATAATTATTTGCAAGGAATTCAGTAGAAATATTGGAATTTAAATTGAAACCAAGAGCAAATAACAATAACTCTATCCATTCATTTATTTTCTTTTTTCGCCGTAGAATGTAATTCTGCACGCGTTAGTGAAATTTAACTTTGTTGTTTAATAAAGTCTATATCAAGAGTTATGAGCAAATTTACTTGGAAAATCACATACCTACCAACATATTTATTTAACAAACTAGCTAGGTAATTGGGTATACAAATGAAACAAGTAAAATTCCATCCAAAATTGAATCCATCAGACTCTTCTTAATAATTTACACTAGATTCGGCAGTTGATTCCTCGGTTACATCGATAATCAATTCTTGTTCATTTATATTGTCAATCGATACATCTCGATACCAATCAGACGTTAATGGACAGAGTAACGATTTAACGATTAAGTCATTTTTAACCGTTATTTATTTGAACGCCATTTAAGAAATATATATGTTATATATGTTATATCATTAGGTATGTAGTTACGTAAGTAACTTAGTATGTAGTATTTAAGTATGTTTATGTATATATTTATTTACCACTGGTAGATTCTGTTTTGTTTTTATTTTTGTATTATTTTCATTACCTTAGTTCATAGTATAAATTGTTGTGCACTGTTTGTAACCCATTACATATAAGCTCTCACTCTAACAAAGGTTTGCTGGAAGAGAACTCATAGTTGAGTTAAGCTCGCCTGTGTACATGATATATCTTATCTTTTTTGTAAATATGTATTTCTGTGTGCAATAAAGTATAATTAAATAAAGAAACCGATGTTCGGCGGCTTAGCCAGTAGAGCCCCTGTTTCGCCTTTCCTTCGTCTATCCACTCCATAATTGGTAGTCTGTGAAAAATCACAGTAGCGATAAGACCGCCCTTTGTACCTAATTTTTAAAGGTTAATTTTAATTTTAAGTTATGGTGTACAATAAAGTGCATTTTACTTTACTAACTTTACTAATTCTTCCAATATTTTGAAAGTAACTTGAATCAGTGTAGTTGCAGAAGTACCTACCTATGTAATCAACCCGTAACATACCTAGGTAACTAAATAGGCCTGTATCGAATGCAATGCATTCTAATAATAGCTGTATCAATCGGTGCCATTTGTCTATAGAGCTAAAACGGGACCAATATCTTGTGCAATGCGCAGCCCATTCATTAAAGCGTCATCCGTGACATATGCCGAGTACACACGGGCGGCTCCGTGTCGAACCGATTTCAATGGATCGATACACGGTTGTTATTTGGTACAATCTATTATTAAGTTTTTGGCAACTATTTAGTTTTTAAGGGAGAATTGATTGAGCTTGGCACTAGCTATCAATCAATTATATGTCTGCACAAGTTAAAGACCAGTCTGGTCTGGTAGACCTCCGCCATATAAAATAATACTTTTATGTATGTACTTAAATTTATTTTTTTAACATATTATATTATGCGGTGTTTACCTTTAAGTAATTACTACACTATTACTTGTATTATTGAATGAAAATGGTGTTATTTTTTTAGTGTAAGTAATTGTTGGTGAACCTAAATAAATAACCACCATATAGTATTATTCAATTCATTGGCTTCTAGATGACTACGGAAATATTTACTTTTAAATTAAAGGGAATGCCTAAAGGTAAACACCGCATAAAATAATATGTTTAAAAAATAAATTTAAGTACATAAAAGTATCATTTTATATATCCTATAATCCTACTTCCACTCTCAATTTTTTTAAATGCGAAAGGTTGTGAGTTGTTATTGACGATTGTTATTCTTTCACGCAAAAGCTACGGAACGGTTTTAACGAAACTTTGTAGTAATATAGCTTATATATACGTACGTATATATATATACGGGGGTGAAACTAATATACGGGGCACAGCTATTATAAAATAGCGGTACCAACGAAGTTTAATGTACATGACCGCACCGGTTTATGGATCATCAGTCAGTCAGGATATCTCTATACATATATAGATAAATGCTAGTATTATTCAATCGTTTTTTCTTAACTACATTATTACGGCAACAATTCCTATGTCAAATAATCCATTCTAGCTGTGTCCACATCAGTGAGCCATCTAATAGTTTTAACTGTATATGCTGCAGAAGTTAATTTGCCTGACAGTTTTTCTATTTTTGGGACCCATCGGATCTTGGGAATGATAAAATAGAAAGAAATCTTCAAAAATAATTCAACTTCAAAAATAAATAAAACAGATAACAATTGATTAATTATCGGCTCTATGAGATTTTCAAATGGCATTACAAAAATGTTTTGTTTCTTTTCGACGTAGGTAGATCTCATAAACGTATTCCGGGTTACTCTTATTCTATCAAAATATTTACAATGTGGAGTGGTATTTCTGACTCATGTGAAATTCTTCAGCTGATTCAGTAAAATTATGTTTTTATTGAACGAACTATTGATGTTTTGCATTATATATTACTTATATTGGCAAGTATCTATAGAAACTTATAAATTACTGAATAATAAGGGGTATCCCAGATACTACGATCATTAGGGTGAAACCTCTTACTAGTTTGCCTTGCCTATAATGTATATAAAAATACATATATTTTGAAAGCGACCCCGAATTATGGTAAGTATTCTATAATTTGTAACAGTATGTTAAACAACTCTTACTTAATTGCCTACAACAGTTCAAACCGCCCGTCTGCAATGCATCTTGGGCGTTTACCAAGTACCAACAGATTAATCAATTGAAGACATCAATTTGTAGTTATAATAGCCACTACATTGCCTTTATGTCTTCTTTCTTTCTTTCAATTGAACATTTTCTAGATCCTGACGATTAAAAGCTTACCGTTGATTTTAAAAAGTAAAGTTTACCGCTTTCTTTTCCCTCTTTTTAAGTCGAATTTCTTAAAGACAATAGGACAGACAATTTTATTTTTTCATACCTAAATGCAGCTCTATAATTATTATTATATTTTGTTTGATAGAGAGTATCTATCAAACAAAGTATAATAATAAATAATTCATTTCGTAAGTTTACAGATTTGCTTATTTGCTAAAACACATTAACCACGCACAATTTGCCCGATGTCAAGTGAGAGTTGACATTCTCGACGGTATTTTGACACAATGATTAGGACACAACTATTCACCAACTATAGCTGAACGTAAGCTTTAGCCATCTCTTTTTGCCGATAGTACTCCGTTTCTCGTAAAATTTCAACTCACATGACAATGCCATCTCTCACTAGGACTGACAGACACACGAGCTTATACAAGGTAACACCGTACATATTGAGGGACAGGCACTTGGGAATACATCTTGTTCAAAAATAAAAATAAAACAAACAATATTTAGGCTGTCTACGATTTTCATCACCAGACGAGGCTGTTTAAAGAAATAAATATAAAACACTTTTTTTTAGGACAATAAAATACGGTAACGAAGAACTTTGAGACTCAAAAAGGTCCTATTCCAACATACGCTATGGCAACAAATACATAAAAAAAGTTTAAAAGGCAGAATAACTTTAGCAATCACTTTGTGCTTCAGTTATTTTATTGTGTTGCAAGTGCATGCACTTCGTTACTTCAATTTAAGTGATTAATAGAAACAACGCGTCAACGGTCACGCTGTTAAGGGCCAGACCTCAGCGCGAAGTCATCTCGCTCGCACATTCTGATGTTGTACAGGTTTGTATTCCGTAGCCAAATGGCAAAAAACGGAACCCTTATAGATTCGTCATGTCTGTCTGTCTGTCCGTCCGTATGTCACAGACACTTTTTTGATCGTACCCATACATGTGGTGGTGTTTTTGGATAGGTCTTCAAAAATCATATAGAGGTTCCTAATATCATATTTGTCTAAACTGAATAGTTTGCGCGAGAGACACTTCCAAAGTGGTAAAATGAGTGTCCCCCCCCCCCCCCCCCCCTGTAACTTCTAAGATAAGAGAATGATAAAACTAAAAAAAATATATGATGTACATTACTATAGAAACTAACAACGAAAATTGGTTTGAACGAGATCTAGCAAGTAGTTTTTTTTAATACGTTATAAACCTCAATTTGCTTTCATTTAATCCACTGAAATACTTGCTGCTACGGAACCCATCATGTGCGAGTCCGACTCGCACTTTGCCAGTTTTTAATGTGCTTCGGATATCTTGGGACAATACAAAATATTCTGATTAAGTTTTCATTATCATATTTTTTTTTGTAATTGCTTAGTAAATATGGGAAATATTATTTAACATTTTTTTTTTTTTGGAAAGTAACAATCATGTACAAAGATGGTGTGTTTGTATGCCTAATGGTCTATTGCTACGAGTCGAGTTAGTTTCGTTAAAATATGTTTTAGTACTCTTTGAATTTGTAGTAATCGAAGTAGTTCTAGTAATCTTAAGTTTAGTAAGTAAAGCAACATTTAGCACGTAATTTTATAACATGTATGTATTCAATGTATTAGTGTATGTTTTGTAAGTTGTCCTAAATAAATAAATAAATAAAGTGAACACTTGTCTCGATATTTCGGAATATCTCACAAGATGACCGATCCATACTTTTCAGTTTCAGTAAACAAATGTAATAACGATTATTTAAAATGTTGGCTATACAAACTTCTTGTAATTTTTACTTACACCACCCAGACTCAGGACAAACAGACATGTTCATGCATACAAATATCTGTCCTGGGTGGGAATGGAACCCACGACCTCCGGCGTGAAATGCAAGCATTTGGCAATCACGCCAACAGGCAAATGTCACGTTTCTTGTATAAGGGCCCCCTATAATTTTCGGATTTATTTAATTACATTATTATATTTATTTTATTACATTTACATACACTGTGAAAATTTTAAGTTTGCTTTTTTCACTAAACTCAATATAAGTCCGGTGTCTTAACACCGTGTAATTATCTATATAAGTATGTATTTACAAAAGAAAAGTAGTAAATGTAGTATATCAGTTATCTGATTTCCATAGTACAAGCTCTGCTTAGTTTGGGATCAGATGGCCGTGTGTAAATAATGTCCCAGGATATTATTATTATGTTTATACGGCACTCTTTGTGCCCGAGTCAAACTCGCACTCTCGCACGCTGTTTCGTTACGTCTGTGTCGTATTCGAAGCTTTGAAAGAAAACGGTTGGGAAAGTCTACATTAGGCGGTAAAAGTGTATCGACGACTCTATTGTTTTACAGTCTTATTGTACGACAAAACATTCATGCTACAAGTAGTGGCATCTATCAATTCAAGTGTAAACTATTGTAGTGGCACGTTCATTCATCAACGGCCACTCGTTTGCATATCGCTTTAGTCATAAATAATTTGCGCGATAAAACTATCGATTCAGTACATTTTGATTCATTGAATATGCATAACATATGACTACTACTGATTCATCGAAAACCCTAGAAGGCAGACATGATGGAGTTGCTCAGTCTACATGACGTCAGTGGATACACTTGCATTGCGAAAACCGGCTTTACTGTCAAAATTATAAAGACGCGACTTAGAGTCAAAGTTTATATGCCGACATGACTTCAAATGTACTTGCAATTTGATTTGTGACTGTGTTTTAATTCCGTGTAACATTATACATTTGTTAATACAATACTAGACAGTATAAGCAAATTTATAAAATTATTATTATTAATTTTAATAAGAACGCCCGTACTAGAGAATTAAATCTCTGTATCGCGGGGATTTCACAATACACGGATACGAAGCACACCCAGACTCAGTACAACAATTTATGGGCAACAATATAGTTGTACATAATAGAGTGCAACACATATTATTACTAATACGGATTTCGAAAAAAATTATAGCTCTAGTAATTGAACCCCAAACTCTTCAGCTCGTAACAATTTGGTGACAGAAGAGGAGTAATTTAAGCCATTTTGAGATAATGATAAAACGGATGGAATTATTTCCAGACTACCTTTTACGAAACCTCGTGAATTATTTGGGAGTGTATTCAAAAATCGGGAGCGACAACTTTATTTTTAAAAAGAATGTGAGCCTAGGAAGGTTTCACTGCTTTACCAGACAGTAGAGGCAAACTAGGGCCAAAGCAATCTAGCAAACTAAATCTACAAATTATGTGACCCGAGGCAGAGCATTCGAACTTCGACTCTGGGCTGTTACAGACACGAAAACGTGGGAGGGTCAGTTTTTGGATGCGCTTTGTGGAATTCTGGTTCTACGTTAATTACAATAATTATAAAACATTTTGTATTTTTTTTTTTTTACATTTGATTTAACTTACTTTTTGAGATTAAACTTACATACTTTCAATACCCTCTATAACCCCCTACGGGGTAAATCTTAGTATTCAAACATGTCATATAGATTTAAATGCCAATGTAGAAATTGATCAGACCAAGAAAGCAAGTTGTTCCATACAAACTTTGCGACCCCTCTTCACCTCCTTAGGTGTAACATTTTCAAAAATCCTTTAATGGCACACCTACGTAACTTAAGGAAGATTTGTGCAAAATTTAATGTTTACAAACCCAGCGGTTTAAGATGTGCGTTGATCGATCAGTCAGTCAGTTTCTGCTTTTATATATATACAGATGTACAAATGTATACGACGCGCGACCCCCCAGCTATATTGACTTCGGTTATCTTACATAACCCAGATAAAACGAGCATCAGGACATCAACTGTCACTAGTAAGCTGTTCCTTATGAATATATATAGTAAATAGCGGGTTAGCCCAGATATTACGCACACATGTTTTGTTTTAACTGTCCCTTATATAAAGTACTCTCGTATCGTGAAGATTAAGTTAAGTGTCCATAGCGAGCGAGACATATCCTTATACGTAACTCTTGCTACTGAAATACTCTACTAACAAGTGGGGGTTGCGACTATCATCAAGCCAGCAGTAGAAGAAGTTCTACTGCTGGATAAAAGCCTCTACCAAGGAGAGGCTTTTATCCAGCAGTAGAACTTCTTCTACTGCTGGCTTGATGATAACCTTTTTTAACAATGGCCACTCTTGCCCATTTCCTGCGAACCTCACAAGATCATTGGTTCACCGTATTTGCGGCCTGCCCATGCTGCGTCTTCCGATTCGTGGTAGCCACTCGAGAACTTTTCTGCCCAACACCCGCCTACACGGACTATGAGCTCCATCACTTCAGTTAGGCAATTCTTCGTCTTCTGCGTCTTCCGATTTTTGGTCGCCATATAGTGGATAGTTTCGCAAACACCCTCTGGTAATTAGATTTCAGTTTAATTTTACGTTTAGCAAGTCCCTGCTGCCATTTTATTCCCCGGTGAAGCAGTGAAAGCGTCAGATCAGCTTTTGAAGAGCAATTTCAAACTTTACCATCAGTATGAATAAGGCTACAGATATCTGATAATCCCGGCATAATGAAATTCTGAACCAATATTGTTTTCAATGTAAACATCAAGTGTTTCTATTCAATATGCCTAGCACGTTTGTTTGACTGTATGATTCAACTTAATTACAAATGATGACCAGGACAAGTTATTGGATATATTTGAAATAGCACATTTCGGTAAAGTTCCCTGTAATGATTACAACATATTTGATGATTTAAACGATTCAACAGAATATAATGACAGTAATCGAGTCAAAAGAGGGGTGCAAAGATCGTGACAAATGGAAATTCGTCGTCTCCCGCCCACAACTCTGGGAAATAGGCGTGAGCCTATGTATGTATGTATGTAAACGATTCAAAAATGCAAACTAAAACTCTAATTAATGATTCTGTCAGTTTCCAAAATCAGCATATGTGATAGATATTACGGCTTAGTTTATTCAGGATATAGCAAAATATTATTTTCGAAATACTGTGAGCATTTCGCTTATCTGTGTTTTATCGTTATGAAACTCCAGTAATTGAACCCTTCAGCTGGTAGCGATTTGGTGTCAGAAATGGGATAAATTAAGTCATTTTGAGAAAATTATGAAATTGATGGAATTATTCCCAGACTACCTTTTACGAAACGTCTTAAATTGTGAGAAATGGTGTTGGTAAAGAAAGAAGAGATTTTCGTTCGTTTCGTTTCGGTAAAGATTTCGTTCTTTTCTAAGAGGCACTCCCCTTAAAGATACTGCCAAGTTACCGACTATATGAAAACCTGCATTATTTCGGTTAAGCCTGTAAGGGTATATTGATTAGTAGTGCAATCAATGGGCACCAGTTAAACTAACTTTGTGTCTGATATTTGCAGGGACGAATATGGCTAAGAATGGGGCAATGCTACGGCCAGCTAGAAGCACCATCTAGTATATTAAGAAGAAAACGAATTCTCCACGTTGTTGCCCCAATCGCCACGACAGCACTCCAATAACGCCATCTCTTTTCAAATCGTGGAACTACTACTCTAACTTTGGCAGCAGAGAGCGCTACTGGTATTTTTACGTAGTAAAGTAGTAGTACTAAACGGAGTGAAAAGCGATTCCGTGATGAAATAATATCCATACATAAATAAAATTTTGATCCCATTTCTATTTACCCCTAGATTTTATTCACACTGTTTTACGGTATAACAGACAGCTCCAATTACGGTCGGCGTGAGTATGTAAAGGCGGGTGCGCCCCAAGCTCAGTTTTGAACTGGGATTTCATAGTAACCACTTACTTTGAATTACTTCGAATATCAAAAGTGGTACACAACGCAAGGAGGAATAACAGGGAATATAAATGTGGTTGCGTTTGCTTGAATAAGAGTTGCGTTTGTTGAAAGTTGTTGCTTGAATCTCAAGTGGAGAGATCACGTCAGAAATTTAATATTCCCACAACTGGGATGATGAGGATGGAGATCGGCTCAAGCTCGATGCAGTCCCTCGAGCGCTTGTTCCATATCTTTGCGGTTCATTTCGCTGGAAATCACTATGAACTCCACAATCTTATATATCAAACACTGACTTACCTTGCTGACTAGCATATCAGTCTCATCGAAATGTCTGCCGAACATCTTCGGCGACTCGCCGGGTATGGGCTCGATTTTGATGCACACCTCTTGACCCTTGCGCGCTGTCTCCACTTGTTTGTGATTCACTTCGATCGAAGTCACGATACCCAGTTCCACAAACTGATAAGGGAAAAAGACAATTTTCATGTTATATTTTCAACTAGTATATCTATAAATTGATCTATGAACTGATTGTATGTACCCAGTAATAATTTGCCAACAAGCTGCACTACATAACTTTTAGTTTTTGAACTGTCTGTGTACCAGATTTTATCAAAGACAACAACTGGTACCAAGCAAGTTCGAACGAACAAATGTTAAACACATGTGTGTGTGTGTGTATTTACAACAGAGGTGTTTAACATTTCTTCGTTAGAACTGGCTTTGTACAGACGCCAGCACATCCAGCTACCCCAATCTGTCGAATATCTTTTATAAATTTTCTACTTTATCACTTAAGCATAAGGTTCACTTTCAATTGGGGAAAATTTGACAGATTGAGGTAGCTTGATGTGCTGGCGTCTGTACACATGGCTACATATCAAGCTATACATTTCCAATATAAGCTGACCCTCTCATTGTATGGAAATACTATACAACGCGAGATCAGCTTATACTGGAAATGTAGTTTGATATTTAGCCGTGTGTACCAGCTACTGAAGTAAGATATTTGACTAAATAACATTGTCCTTTCTGCATTACTAATAGTATAGCGAGCCTATAACATTCTTCCTAACCATCACCAAAAAGATATTTGCAATAATGCTATTCTATTCTTTTTGATATGATAGAGATAGAGGAGTTCATCGACAACACACTAGGGCATAAATAAAACTTACATTTTTAGAGATAGGTTCGTTTTAATATGTTTTATGGAATAAAAGGAGAGTGATGGACCGGCTGGCGTAGTCAGGTATATTATACAAATATTTGTGTGTATGAACATGTCTGTTGGTCATGGGGCTGGCTGGTAATTATCTATATAAGTATGTATAAATACATACTTATATAGATAATTAGACCAGACAAAAAACCACCACAAAGACCACCAAAAAGACCAAAAGAAAAGTAGTATATGTGAGTATATCAGATATCTGGTTTCCATAGTACAAGCTCAGCTTAGTATGGCATCAGATGGCCGTGTGTGAATAATCTCCCTGGATATTACTATTATTATTTTAAGAGTAAGCATTTTAACGGGACTTATTACATTTACTTTCTATTCATATTCCGAAATACCACCGCCAATTTTAGCAACTTCGAGCTGCTACTGAGAACCTTTCTCACGGATTTTCACCAAAAACAGTAAGGCAGTATCTGAAAGAAAATAGTATGATGTCTGACCTCTTGGCTGGGCACACAAATGGGCGTCCCTTCCTTCAGAATGCCGGCTTCCACCATGACACCAGCCACAATTGGGTCTCGAGAGTTGAACACGAATTGAGGCAGCACCTGTTAATTGAAACCAAAGTTATTTAGTACTTACATATCGTAGCCACACAGTAAGCCTCTTACATGTTTTAAGACTGTTGTCTGACCACAAGCGGAACCGACAGCTTAACGTGACCTCCGAGGCACGGCCGCCTCTCAGCGGCCACCTGAGATGTGGCCCATAAGGGTGCCCTCAGGTATTAGTCGTTTAAATTAAGCTACTGGTTGAGAGCCTTTTGCGCTAGCCAACTCTGCTCCTTGTTTTCAATTCTTTAATTTGATATACTATTGCTAAATGTAACAATAATAGCTTAGTAACTTGCTATTTATTATTTATTTAAGAATATTAAAAATACATGTGACGAAACAGACCGCACGGACGGACTAATTTAAAATATTTTGTTACTTTAATTACTGTTTTTAAACTGTGTTTATGTAATACATTGTGAGCTTGACAAGTACAAGTGTATGTAAATACCCAAGTGCTGAATAAATTTCATTATTTCATTTCATTTCACGGAGACGCTCAGAAATGAAACCACTTTGGCGGTCACCCATCTATAGACTGACCGTGAGCCTAGTTGCTCAACCTCGCCGATCACTCACGGACCGGTAAGAGCATCTAGCTTATGATTGCCTTATATTTAGTGATATGGAAACTAAAAGTCGCGTTTATAAAAGAACTGCTCAGTTACGGTTTGCTCTGAAGATGCTCTGTGCTCTGTGGCTGTTTTGAATTTAAATTAATGCTTGGCATTGCAAATAATGCTATAAAATTCAAATTTAACTAAATAATTCACATGATGATTTATTTTCCCCCAACTCTTCTCAATTTCAGCTTCATGTTGGCAACATCGGTTCGACAACGCTATCTAGCGGTGAAGTTGCAACAAGAACAGAGTGTTTATATTGGCTGTGCGCCAGCGGAGCGGCCTCTCTTGCAGTCGAACCGTTGAAGTGAACACATATAATTTATTGATTGTACTATGTTGGTATTTGAAAGTGATAGTGAATAAAAAAGTATTGTGTATTTGGTATTTTATATTACATTCACATTACGTATTAGATTACATTCACTTATCAACGTAATGAATTCAGCATTTGGGTATTAATATACATTTGTACTTGTATAAATCAATGTATAACACCAATAAATCTTTACCTGATCCAGATTTTTTTAAACCAGTTTTGTATTTGATTCTGACCCAGATACATTAAAATTTGAATTTGATGTATATGTATGTTAGAGTGGTTGCTTTAGATCTTATAGACTGTTTGTTTATAGGCTATAAATTTAGAAGACAATATAATAACATAACCATATTTTGACTGCACGTGTGGCGCAGCGGTTAAGACAGTCGCGTTGCTACTCCGTGACCAGGGTTATATTCCCCCACAGGAATACAATTTGTGGTACCCATAAGCAGTTGTTCTGTAAAGTACCCCGCGAAACGAGGATTCATTTCCCTAGTGCTGGCGTTTTCTTTGTTATATAAGCGTTTGTAGTATACAGTAGCCAGAGCACGTAAAGCCGTCGGCCCTGTACCTGAACTCTTTCCGGTCGTGTCGCTAGGCGTCCCATCGGATCATGAGAGTGATGGAATAGAAAGTGCCCCTGTGTTTGCGCACACACCTGTGCACTATAATATGTCCTGAGCAATTGGCTAGTCTCCATTAAGACTGGCCGCCGTGGCCGAAATTCGGTCGGGAGGACATCATCAGTATACAGGTAACTTTGTTATAAACCTTACTTTGAGTTTGCAGGGGAACACGGCAATATGTTTGAACTCCTCTCGCTTCCTCTGCTTCAGTTCCTCGCGGTACGCAGTGAACTTGTCGAATAAGTGGTAGATAATGTCCGCTGCGAATATCTTCACACCTACTTGGTCCGCCATCTCTTGTGCGTCACGTTCAATCTGACACGAAAGATAAAGATATAGCAAAAAACCGGCCAAGTGCGACGCGAACTCGCAACCGAAGGATTCCGTACCATCTATACATATAAAAAACTTGTGTGTACTTATGTACACGCGTTAGAAGTTATACTTCTTAATATACAACTTGAACATAGTTATCAATTTTCATACCACCTAGAACTAACTTCATGCTGTTAAATTTTTTGGTGTCGGTGTGCGCGCGCATCGTAAAAATTCAATCTCATCATTTTTCTCCATCGCGCCAAAAGAAGTATAACTTCAATAAAATCGTTGGAAAGTGAAAACTGTACATTGAATATATTTTTTAAAGGATACTCGGTGCGTGATCTACAATCGACATCGAAACCAAAAATATACTTTTTAGAATTTGTGTCTGTTTGTCTGTGTCCGGGGTAAACTCAAAAAGTACTGCATTGATTTACTTCAAATTTTGCATGAATATTACTAAGAGGTCGGTTCAACATACATCTCGGCTACATATTATTACGCTATCATCTACGGGGGAGGAGCTGTGATAATTTATAAAATTTAATGCGAGTAAAACCGCGGGGCACAGCTAGTTATCTATAAAAATGGCAAAAACATCACGTTTGTTGTATGGGCCTATGTTCAGCAGTGGAAGATTTCAGGCTGATGATGATGACGCTCTATTCCTTTCACGCAAGATGATGGTTAATGCCTAGGAGCTACTATAGCTCCACTACAAGTGAGAGACGTCATTATGTAAGTATACCACTTCTACATTTCACTTTCTTCGTTTAAATTTAAATTTTGTTTTTACACTTAATACTAATAATAATATCTATAAAAATATCTAGGGACAATAATGTCACACATAACATCCTAGCCCCAAACTAAGCATAGCTTGTGCTATGGGTACCAGGCGACGATATACATATAGATAAATACTTATATACAACAACAACGCGTTTTAAAACTTCAAACGCATTGGTATAAAAGAATTGCCGATTAAGAGGGACTTCAACCGAATACGTAATCTATAACATCTTTTTGTTCTAATTTGTGTCCGTCTGTTATATGTTTGTAAAGTACCCCACGACACAGGCATCAGATTCCCTAGTGCGGGCGTTGTCTTTTTATAAAGAAAGAAAAAAAAATAAACATAACGTCACCTCGGTCATTTGTAGAATGATACTAAAATAATAAAAACTGTTAAATATCAAATGAATCCAACTTTAAACTGAACATCGCCTGTATTACGTAGGCAGAAAGGCCTTATTTTGTAGTACAAATATATTCATTGACTAAACAAATGAATGCATTGCTCATAGCTAGATGCCTTCGCCGATCCGTAAGCGATCGCCGAGGTTAAGCATCTAGGTTCGCGGTCAGTCGATAGATGGCTGACCATCAAAGTGATTTAATTTCTGACCTTCTCCGTGCTTCGGGAGGCACGTGAAGCTGTTGGCCCCGGTAGTATTCATTAGACAACAGTCGTTAATCCATGTCAGGGGCTTGAACCACTCCGAGACTAGGGTAACCACTGCCCATACGATAAGTAATGCATTTATTTTTATCACATTAAAGGAACTATTTGTACTTACTTTGACGTCGAATGCCAATATAGTGGCATACTGAGAGTCATGCTCCAACATGGCGGACGCCTTCATGACGTCACGCTTAACTACAGGACCTATCCTGATAGCCGAGTACTGAAACAAACAAACAGTTATTTTAAATCTAGCCATATGTGTTGATACCGCATTACAATTATTTTTTGTGGCATATACCTAAACACTATTTTTATGTTCCTAACTTCAATAATGACAGACACCTTTACCACCACATCCATTCCTTACTTTTCCCCCTTAGGAGAGCGATTTCCACGTAACACAGATTGAACTGAATTTTTTTTTATTACTCACACGTATTAGCGGAGAGCGAGACATTCACCTATTTTTTAATTACACTAGCTGTAACCCGCGGTTTTACCCACGTGAAACATTACAAAACTGCAATGGCAGAGGAGCGATCTGCCGTAGATTGGTCGTACCAAGTATGATGCCTTCGTGGCCTCATGCAAAACATTTTGCTGAAGATTATCACATGATCAAATGCATAGTTTACGATTCTATAAAGGACATACAGAGTAGCGAGTATACTTACGGGAATTTTGCTAGTCCTAAGGAACTCAAGCAAGGCTTCTAATGAGCCGAGCGTCGAGGCTTGCACGTACACGCCACGTTCGGTCAGCTTTATAGATGATAGCGCTGACTTGAGCTCGCGGGCGACTTCCTCTCTGTATAAACAAAATATTAATTACTTTCCTCCATGCCAAATTTCGACCGCGGCGGCCAGGCTCAATGGAAACTAGCCAGCTGCGCAAACAACTAGCAACTGCGAAAATAATGCACAAGTGTGTGCGCAAACATAGGGACACATTCTTTTTCATCACTCTCATGAACCGATGGGATGTGTAACGACACAACCGGAAAGAGGTCAGCTACAGGACCGACGACTTTACGTCCTTCCCGAGGCACGGGGGTGTAATATCGCCAACTCCCAGACTTCAGAATGATACTTAGAAAATATTATTTTACGGAAATATCCCAAAATCACTTTTTGGCCCGACCCGGGATATGAACCCAGGACCTCATTATCTACGGTTGAACACGCTACCGCTCGATCCCAACTATATTACAAATCTCAAAGTATATAAGGTGTAACAAAGAAGAACAAGGAAACTTAAGTAGCTTCAGTTAAGCAAAACCATGAATTGCCTGAAAAATAATTAGTCTTGTTAATACTCACTTTAAGACGTCGATTTCATCAGGTTTTTGCGCTACGAGTAGGTTAAGGCCGGCAATGGCCTTCTCCAACTCTTTAGCTGCAATCTTCACTCCCTGCGCACCTATCACTTCTTTGTGCTCGATGTACGCATTCTAAAAACATTCAGAATTTAAAGATCGTTGCATTTATTTAATTTAATAGTTTTTGTACACACAGAAATAACAAAAGTAAATAAAATGAAGAAGAGACAGGGAGTACATGGGTGCTGCTTATTCCAAAAGAAATTTCTTCCAGCAGACTTTCTTCGGGCGGAGATATAAAAGTACAATAGGCATTATAATTTATTTATTTACTGTAGCAATTGCTGAGGTAGACGATTTTTCTAGTTTGTTTGTGTGTGTGTTCTCTTGGCCGAATTTCGACCACGGCAGCCAGTCTCAATGGAGACTAGCCAAGTAAGTATTTATTCCATTACTCTCATATTCCGATGGGACGACTAGTGACACTACCCGCTAGACTAACGGGGAAGTTCCTAGCTTGTCCTGATAATGTTATATGCTCCACTAAACTAAACTCAATTAAGATACAAAATCAATATGTAGTGTTAATTGTCAGTTTAATCATGTCGGGATGCAATTTGTACCGCCCTCCCGCCCGCAAAAATGTGCACATGCAATAAGGACAATTTAAAAAAGCAAATTACATGCGCCAGTACGCCTGACAATTAGCGGAATTAAAATTTTGTATTTTGATTGTTATGGATTTCCGCAAAGTAACGACTGATTCCATTTCTTAAACTCAACTAGTTATATTGTCTTTGATGTAAACTAAGTTAAGGATTATCTGTGCTTTTTGGGAATAAATCTTTTTTTTCGTTTTTTATTCTTTTAAAAGGTAATTTGAAAAATGAACGTATAAACGAATTCAAGCTTTTGGTGGACATGCAGCGGAAGGATTGGTTTCTAACCCTGTAAATGTTGCCAATCAAAATGCTTCGTTTCCATCGTTCATTCATCGTCATCTTTCAAAGAATTAATAATATCTTTTCAACACAACAACAACAACCTTAACTAACCTTACGTATTTGTGAAACTTCAATTGATTAGGATACGATGGGACTGACATCATCATCATCATCACAACAGCTGTAAAAAGTCCACTGCTCGACAAAATCTTCCCTAAAGAATGGGAGATCTGCCATAATCGCCACGCTTGGCAGACGGGTTAACGATCGCAGTAAGATGGTCATAGTACTCAGAGAAACGCTGCTGCCCGTCCTCTGGTAGATAATCCCTCGGGTCGACTTTTACGCCTTCACGGGGTGAGATGGGAAGATGATATTCTGTGTCTTATTCGCTGCCGTCACCACACAGCTTGGAACTGACATATGCTATGCGTAAAAGTACCTTCAAATAAAAGAGGTAGGGCATAGCGTTATTTCGCTCACAAAGCAGCCCGACTGGGGAAGTACCTCCATCTTACAGAAGACATTCTTTAATAATTTTAATGTTGTGCTTCTGCGTGTGAGTAAGGTCGCCAGAGCTCATTGCGGAGGGGGGAAGGGCCAGCAACACTTATTTGCTGACTTTTAAAGCTGGCAACGCACTCCCAACTCCTCTGGTGTTGTGAGTGTCCATGGGCGGTGGAGATTACTTACCACTCAGGTGACACAGATGCTCGTTTGTCGCCCTCTTATATAAAAAAAAGAAAAAAACTAACCTTGACTCTCAACTCCTTCATGGGTTGGGGCATGAGGAGTGACCGTATCTGTGTGACGATGGGCCCGTCCGTGCCCGCCAGCACCATGGTATCCCCCTCCCGCAGCGTACCGTTGATGAGAATTGTGTCGATCGTCGTGCCCAGACCAGGAATAGCTTTCACCTGTCAAATAAAACTTATTTTAAACTTTAACCAAACAGGACACATAAAACTCCACACTACCGTTTAAATATAAGGTTCAATTCAAAATTTAAGATTAGTGAGTCTGGAAGCAAGTCCCAGGAGTGCTAATGGAATAAATTTAAATTACGCGGAATGTTTATGTTTGAGCGCCATCTATCAGACAACGTAGGAACTTTTACACATTTCTTATGTGCCTCGATGGGTACCACTGTTTTACCAGCAAACGGCCTTTTTAAGCACTATTCTAAAATGAGAATAATTAATATCTATTGACACGCAATTATTTTATCGCAGAACACTGAAAAGGCTAAGTAAAAAACAACAGAAAAGGTTACCTATTACAGTAAGCCCATTGGCGAGGAAGTGGACAATATTCAACCTAAATTCCTTCGTACTTAAGAACCGAGATTCTCTTTATTATTATTATTTATTTATAAATTATAGCAACTAAAGTCATTTTATTACACTTTTGCAGCAAATGATGTGAAATTTTATACTTTATTTCATAATCATTTAATGAACCGATTTTTCCATCTATTATGTGATAGAACATCGGTATATTAAATGGGCCATAAATCGTAAACGGTAAGTTTTACAAATAAGTTTAGAGGAAATAAGTCTTAAAATTTTGGATTAATCCATAAAATGCATACATCTTTTGATGTGAAACATCTATAGCCGCACGTAAAACAGATTTCTGGCGTGGCAACGCATGCCGTGGCGACGCGTCGCCACGCTATGCGATAGTAGTGTGTACGGTGTGGCCACGCGTCGCCATGCGCAATCGACTTTTTATTTTATCATAATGACATATTTAGTTCCTATCACAATATGTTCTTTTCTGCATATTATTTTTACAAAATAATGTCGATGTTTCACATCTGCCAGGGGTCCCGTGACGGCTCCCATTTTTTTTAATGGATGGATGCATATTATGGCTTATCCATTATTTTTAATATATTTTATTACAGTTCATTCAATGCTCCTAAATTAGATTAGAAGTCTCAAAAATAGTTTTCACTTGCTATCGGCAGTTCCCAAAGACTGCCCCACATGTTTCTTATTTCATAAAGACAGCGAAGGTAAATTCCCTGTATTCGAACGGCCTTCAAAAATACACACATCAACAAAGTCTAGGGATACGTTATTTTGAAATCAAACATGGCTTTATTGTTATAACCTATTTAGTTTCCTTAAAAAGTTTATTTACAGATTTAAACCTTGTCTATTCTTTATTCAAAATTTAAAAATTAAAATGAGAAACAAATGAAAACACGCAAAGCACAGCGCAATCTTGAGTTGTATCTAATTTCAAGAAGTTGCATTAAAATTTTTTTTGCGTGTTAATTGAAGAAAACCTGATAAATTGTTTTATTTTCTTTTCTCAATTGGTTGTGTAAGCTTTTTAGCGTCATGCCACGCCATCACTTGAGTCGAGATGAAATGTTACGGGCAGTTGGCATGTTGCAAAACGGTGCTATTCAACGCGTCGTTGCTGAGTCTCTGGGCACAAGCCAAAATGTGGTATCCAGGCTGTGGTCACGTTATCGCGCTACTGGAGATGTGGCAGAACGGCACACAGGTAGATATCGTGTTACCACTCAGAGACAGGATCGATTTCTCCAAATGACCGCCAGAAGACTACCCAATATCACAGCGATGCAACTAGTGCAAAGGCTCCAGGAGGGTCAGCAGCTGCTGGTGAGCGACCAAACCGTGCAAAGGAGGCTGCATGAAGTTGGTCTTCATGCTCGCAGACCGCTACGAGTCCCAGCGCTGCGACGTGGCAATCGCGGTAGGCGACTTTTATGGGCTCAAGAACATTTGACATGGAGTGATCAACAATGGTCATTGGTGCTGTTCACTGATGAGTCCCGCTATGGATTTCATCCAGATTCGAGACGAACACGCGTTTGGAGAACTCCAGGCAGGGTCAGCCGTCTCCGACATCCACAGGAGGTCCACTCTTACCAAGGCGGGACAATTATGGTGTGGGCAGGAATACGAATCGGCGGACGAACCCAACTCATTTGGATTCAGGGCAGCATGACTGCCCATAGATACCGTGAGGAGGTAGTAGAACGTGTCATTGTCCCGCTCAGGGCCCTAACGGGGCAAGAATTTCAGCTCATGCATGACAATGCACCTTCCCATACAGCGCGGCTGGTGAGGGCCGCCCTTCGAGAACACGATGTTCAGGTATTAGATTGGCCTCCACAGTCGCCAGACTTAAACCCAATTGAACACGCCTGGGACATGTTACAGCGAAGAGCATTGAGGGATTTTCCGCCCAACTTGACAACAGAAGAACAACTTTTCGAACATTTAAAAAGAACTTGGGACTGCATACCCCAGCAAGACATTGACACCTTAATTTTAAGTATGGAAAATCGTTGCCGCTGTGTGATTAATGTTAGAGGAGGAAATACCGATTACTGATTATCAGATTTGGTAAGATTTTTATTCATTTAATTCGATTGAATAATTTTATAAGAATAAAATGTTTTTGTTCACTCAGTAATTTTCTATGGCTTAATTAATTTAAGACTTTTATTAATTAGAAAAACAAAATCGCATCGTGTTGTTAATGTTTAAATATCGGCCATGAAATTATCTTTAATTCTTCCATTTACAGTCATAACAAAATGTTTATAGTTTTCTAGATAATCAATGAAATGTTCAATATCCCTAGATTGTGTTGATGTGTGTATATAATTCATACACACAGATCACACATGGTTTCACAATTGTCACATAAACAGTTGTAGGAAAATCCAGCCCGTAAACCGTTAAAGTAGAAGCAATGCTACTGTAATATACTTCACCAGACATGCGACCACTTCAACTTACAAGTTTTTTTTTAATATATTAAGTTTTCCTGTAGATACCGTAACCTAATGGTTGAACTTACCTCCAATACTGTGGCGAGCAACTGTTGTGAGAACACAAGCCGCTTGTGAAGAGGTCCCTCACACGCCTGCACAATCATGGCAAGAAGGTTACCCATGCCCTCCCCGGTTACTGCAGATGTTGGGACCAGCGACACGTACGAACGAGGATCCGGATTCTCGTAGAACAACGCAGCGTTTAGACCCTGAGGAGTAAATTGATAAATTAGATGTGTTCATGCATGGCAAGAATTAAGGTTTTGACTTCTGTATGCCTATAGGCGGGCCTGACTCACTTGGCAATTTAGACGCGAGTCTACAAGTCGGTCAGAACATTACCGTCGTCTATTTGGGTGCCGGGTGACTTGAGGAAGATAATTTTCTTAACGGTAACGATATACTACGTTAAATTAAATTTGAGTGTGAAACTAAACACATAATATTAAGGTCAGGGAAACGAAGCATAACATATTTTCATTGACTCCATCCTGGTCGAAACGGCAATGGAGTCTCAACGGAGACTAGTTATATGGGAATGTGGGAGCAAACACAGGGGCACTTTCTATTCCATCACTCTCATGATCTGATGGTACAACCAGCGACACGAGACTAAAGAGGTCAGGTACAGGACCAGGACCAGGCTTTACGTGCTTTCCGAGGCACGGGGGTGAAATACCGCCATCTCCCAGATTTCAGGCTGATACTGAGAATTTATTTGAACAGAAAAATATAATCATCACTCTTTTCCCCCATCCGGGATTGAACCCACATTATCAGCGGTAAAACACACTACCACTAGATCAACGAGGCAGTAGGATTTGGTCAAGTCAGTATATCGCACACATCTTTGCTTTGCACACTGCAGTCGTAACAGCGGTGGATATTTTTTATTAAATACTGTCTTTTTGAGACTTAGTTTAGTACCATATATTTACCTGTACAATTTTATTGAATTCGGTCCAACCGTTTAGACGTGAAGAAGTAACAAACATACACACTCACACCCTTTCGCCTTTATAATATTAGTGTGATTATTATTTGGACAGTAATTCAGGCGGTCCATTTTGTTCAAATGGACAGTAAAAGGGATATATATTATTATTTTTGTAAGTTAGATTAGTCTCATATTTACCTGTTCAGCAAACTGAAGCATAACATCCTTGCTTCGCTTCTCGAATTCGAGCTGCGTGTTAGGTTGCTGCAGCTTGAGTATATCTCTGACGTCCTTACGCTGCGCACTCTGCCAGTCGTACAAACGGTCGATTTTGTTCAACGCGACTATGAACGGTGTCTTCTTTTGCTTCAGAAGGTTGATTGACTCTATGGTCTGAGGTTCAAGGCCGTGCATAATATCTACTACCTGCGGATTCAAAATTTTGGAATTAGTGTTTTGCTAATAAATATAATATATTAGTTAAGGGTTCATGTTAAGCGCTCATAGATAGATGCTCTCACCGGCATCTATGGACTGACCGGCTCGCGATCAGGCACATAAAGGAGTTGTGTTGCGACGATTTTGAATTCTATCAATACTGAGTACATACGAGTTTACATCAGATATGTGCATCACTGAGCGGCGCGGATATATCACTGACTATCTTATTTATAAATGTTAAATATCCATATTACTACAAACATGTTCTGACTATTTACAAGCGCTTTTTTAAAGTCTAAGTGAATAAAAACCTTTTTTATTGTATTTTATTTTATCGACTGATAGTCTAGTAGCTCGTTGCACTTCACACAAGTCATCCTCTTGCAATACCTATACACATGTCTCGCATTCTTTGTACCGAGGCCAAGATAAGGAATTTTTACATTTTCGTGAGGATCGGTCAGTTTCCACACACATCTCTAGTGTAAAGACAGCCTTAATTAACACTTTCACTAAATAAAAATAAATTTGGCACTTATAAACCCAAATTAAACAATTGAAATTTAATGTAAAATATTACAATAGATGTGTGTGTTAAAAACTAATAATGTGGTGCTGTACACAATTCCAAATTTTAAATTACGCGCGCCTCCCGCCGATTGCCCTCGAGTGTCAACGAGTGCCGCCAATCACAGCCGATCTCCGCGCGCCACAGCTATATAAAGCCCGCAGCGATGGCCCACACATCAGTCCGACGTGTGCTGAACCACTCGTACGCTCCAGGTGTACTTCACCCCGTGGATACACTTCACTTGAGTCTGATGTGCGCTCGGGCCGCTTCCACTCCGTGGGACGGTCGAGAATAGTGTTGCCTAGTAGTTGACCTCGAAAAATAGTCAGAATATCGATAGGGCTATCGATAGTATTGGAATTTTACAATACTATCGATGCTATCGATAGTATCTTTCGAAGAAATTGAGTAATACTATTGATGAAGACCAATACTATCGATAGTATCTATCCTATTGGATATTGATACTATCGATAGTATCGATACTATCACTATTAAGGTGTGTTTTAGTGCAATCAAAGTCGATACTATCAATAGTATCGATACTATCGATAGTTTTGCTACATCGATATTTAAACTAATAATGTTGACTAAAATCTGGATTCAATACTATTGAACTTTGGTTAAATATCGATGTAGCAAACTATCAATACTATCGATAGTATCGACTTTGATTGCACTAAAACACACCTTAATAGTGATAGTATAGATAGTATCAATACCCAATAGTATTGATACTATAGATATTATTGGTCTTCATCCATATTATTACTCAATTTCTCCGAAAGATACTATCGATAGTATTGTAATACTATCGATAGCCCTATCGATATTCTGACTAGTTTTCGAGGTCACGATAGTGTTGACAACCTATCGATAGACAATCCATAGTGAGGCAACACTAGTCGAGAACCAGGTGTACTTCGCCCCGTGGATACATTTTACGTGAGTCCGACGTGCGCTCGGGCCGCTTCCACTCCGTGGGACGGTGCTGAACCACTCGTACGCTCCAGGTGTACTTCACCCCGTGGATACACTTCACTTGAGTCCGATATGCGCTCGGGCCGCTTCGACTCCGTGGGACGGTGCTGAACCACTCGTACTCTCCAGGTGTACTTCACCCCGTGGATACACTTCACTTGAGTCCGATGTGCGCTCGGGCCGCTTCCACTCCGTGGGACGGTGCTGAACCACTCGTACGCTCCAGGTGTACTTCACCCCGTGGATACACTTCACTTGAGTCCGACGTGCGCTCACGCTGCTTCCACTCCGTGGGACGGTGCTGAACCACTCCTCGTACGCTCCAGGTGTACCTCACCCCGTGGATACACTTCATTTGAGTCCGACGTGCGCTCACGCCGCTTTCACTCCGTGAGACGGTGCTGAACCACTCGTACGCTCTAGGTGTACTACACCCCGTGGATACACTTCACTTGAGTCCGACGTGCGCTCGGGCCGCTTCCACTCCGTGGGACGGTGCTGATCCACTCGTACGCTCCAAGTGTACTTCACCCCGTGATACACTTGCGTATACGTGTTATATAAATTTAAAATTAATCTATATACTACTCTGTCAAGAAAGTACCGGGAAAAGATCAATAATATACAAAATGTTTGTTATTCATCCAAATTTATTTTATCACCTTCAAAGTATGCTCCTTCAGAAACGATACACTTACGCCAACGAATAATCCATTCATCAAAACATTTTTTAAACGCTGCTTTCGGAATTGAGTTCAGTTCTCGCCGCGAATTCTCCTTTATGTCTTCTACCTATTGAAAACGGGTACCACGAAGTGGTAATTTGAGTTTAGGAAAAAAAGGAGTCAGCTGGAGCCATATCTGGTGAATATGGTGGTTGCTGGATGGTATTTGTTGAGTGTTTGGTTTAAAATTCGTTCACAATGATGGCCTTGTGCGAAGGCGCATTATCGTGGTGCAAAATCCAAGAATTTTCTTTCCACAAATCTGGCCTTTTTCGTCGAACTTGCTCTCTTAAACGCCGCATAACGCTCAAATAATATTCTTTATTTACCGTTCGATGTTCCGGTAAGAATTCAGAGTGCACAACACCGCGATAGTCAAAGAAAACAGTCAACATGACTTTGACTTTTGATTGACTTTGGCGTGGTTTTTTCGGTTTCGGTTCAGTTGGAAGGCGCCTCTCCGAAGCTTGTTGACTAGTTTGCATGTCAAACTCGTAAACCCACGTCTCGTCACCAGTAACAATGCGTTTCATTAATGTTGGGTCGGAATCGACTCGTTCTACCATGTCCTCAGCGACTTTCATGCGATTGAGTTTTTGGAGAAAATTCAGATCTTTTGGGACTAGCCGAGCGGCAACGTGTTTCATTCCCAAATGATTAGTTAAAATGGTACGAATCGACTCGTGAGATACAGAAAGTTCGGCGGCTATCTCTCAGAGTTGAATGAGGATTTTCAGTCACTATTTCCTACACTTTTGCGATGATAACTTCAGTTGCAGACGTTGATGGCCTATCAGAGCGAGGCAAATCTTTCATCACATCTCGATTTGAACGTTTTGAACCACTCATAAGCACGAGTTTTTGATAAAGTCGATTCACCGTAAGCCTTCTGTAACATTTTCAGTGACTCCGAACACAAAATTCCATTAGCGATGCAAAAGGAGACGGATACGTTTTCATACAATATTGGGCCCGGATGTACAAAGATAAAAGTGGTGTCAATTAATGGGTCTATAAATTATCAGCCAATCACTAAAAATTCCACGGATTAATTCAATCTATGAGCAGAGTTATAAAAGATTTAGTCTTAATAGAGAGGTTATGTACCAACCTATACTAAACAGCTGATTTTTAAGGGCGATTGCTATTTAATAGTTATCCGTGTCCAGTATGTTAGCAAAAGTCGTACACGTTAAGCAATATCAGAAGTCCGTAGAGAGAATGCAGTTGTCGAGGGATATATAAACAAACCAATAAAAAATACTCAAATCACACACGCACTAAACCATAGGAGAAACGAGTGACCGATCATAGATTGAGATTCAAAATCTGTCACCCATGTCATAGATTAAAAAATATAGTTGCCAATTACTAATAAATCGATTTGAACGATAACCGATATTATGATTTCTATTTATTTTGTTGATATTTAATTTTTTACTGTTGACATTATGTTAATATATTTAATAATTATTATAATTAAATCGGTTACCTGGTGTCTGGTGCAAGAGGATTTATATTACATTGTTTGAACTCATTACCGTTAATCGATTATAGTAATCAACAACCAATTTAATTCGTGACTTAAACTTATTTTGAGATTTCTCGTTTCCTAGATTGTAAATTGGGTCAATTTTTTACAGTTAGAAATAGAAAAATATAACGCTTTTTTTAAACCATATCTCAACTTATTACAGTCAGGCCCAGAAATCCCCGTCTCCTTTAAGACAAACTCTTTGTTCGATATTTTTATCCATTATGAAATTCGCAATACACACTATATATGATATTACTAAAACCTGCACTGTATTTAATATAAATAACAGATGCAACTCAAACTCCGCGGCAAAATGGAAAACAGTTGTGCCAAACTAACAACAACAAAAAAGAAACGAAAATTTAAATTTGGAACCATAAACAAATCATCCATTGCCGATACTTTTTTGACTGAATGTATATAAAAGGCAAACTTGAGTCACTACTTATATATCAACGCAGGGACTAAACTAGAATGGTTAGAAACTTGAAATTTTGAACAGGAGTTCCTTTTATAACCTAGGGGAGAACTAGAATAGACTTTTTGAAATTCATTCCCTAAGGGAGTAAAATAGGGGATCATAGTTTGTATGATAATCCGTCATTATTGAAGTTAAAGGCATGAAAAGCGGTATTTGGTGTTTTAATAACAAAATTAGAAATATGTATTTTTAGAAATTCCACCCCTAAGGGTGTAAAATTGGGGATGTAAGTTTGTATGAAAAATTAGACATTTTTGTGGTAAATCGCATGAACATTGGTATTTGGCCTTAAAGTTAAAAATTAAAAACATATTTCAGGATTTTATCATGTTTCTGACAGAAACGGCATACAGAATTTTTATTAACGGCCTTTCTTTATTAATTTTACTGTTTCTAAAATTTACTCTTTCATGCATGTTAGGACTTTTTGTTGTAGGTTACGTTGATCATCATTAAAAATTGTCGCGGCCGAAGTCGTAGGTAACAGCTAGTTTTAATATAATAATATGTATTTGAAATCCATTGCTGAAATTGAACTTAGTACACATATGCAAAACAGAAATAAAACAAAAACAATATTAAAATGTTAACATTTCTCAAATCAGCATATTGCACAGTATGGTACTCACAAGAATGGCAATATCACAGAGCGAAGATCCTCTATTTCTCAGGTTACTGAAGGACTCGTGGCCAGGTGTGTCGATGATCAGAAGACCGGGCAACTTGAATGCGATCTCGTTGACCTATAATCATTGTTTAGAGTAAGAATTTGACGTATTGGATGAAATGAAATCGACTAATAAAATTTCGACTAGCTCACAGCCATTATGGGAAAGGCCTCGTCACAACTTTATTTATCTATAGTTATTCAGTGTTCATGCTATAGATTTCTGGACTGTAAGTGTTTCAGGACAGATATATTTTCTTATAAACAAAATCAAATTAGCAATTTAACGAATGCCTCCTAAATGGCACCATCGCTGGTGGACAGGTACATGCGTTGTCGAGTATGTTTCGTTGGACCATATCCACTGGGCCGCGTTTAAACCGGTGATGTAAAATTCCACTGAATTTGTTTCGCCGGATCTGCTCAACTGGCCGCATTGGATCCAGTATTTAATAATTTAATTAAAACGCGTCCCTCGCCAGAAGGTCCGCTCTTATAACAACTTTCTATATTCACCTCCATACAGAGGACCAAACGGACACAACAATAATCAGAACAATAACTATAAAAAAGAACTAAAATAGTATAATAAATACACGTTCCCAGTTAAACTGACATTAAACTAAAAATTTCAGTTCAAATATTAACATAGACATTTTTGTATCAATAGCGTAAGTATTACAAATAATGTACTCTTAATGGGTTTGTTTTTCATATTGAAATGACTTAGTGCTTAGCTGGTTATGATTAATTGATAGTGCAGTCTAACATCAGTATACACTGCCATTCTAGCGAAATAAATGATCTAGGAGATAATTTCTACATACAATGAAATGATACTGAGGCTCAGCGAATCGATTTGACTGTCTACGATCCCAATTTGCAAATTTAGAAGAAGGCTTACCGCTTTAACATGCTTTGTTTGTTCCTTGATATTCTCAATGGGCACATTTGTAGCTCCAATCTGTTGCGTGATGCCACCAGCTTCGCCATCCTGCACATTGGTCCGACGTAACTTGTCCAAGATCTTTGTCTTGCCAGTATCTACGTGGCCCAATACGCACACGACAGCTGCGCGGAGAGGGTTGCCTGTTTTGTTGGCTTCGTTGTCTTGACGACGTTTCTGGAAAAACAAACATAATTTAGCATTACTTTGATGACATTATAATAATAATGTCCTCCCGACCGAATTTCAGCCACGACGGCCAATCTCAATGGAGACTGACTAATTGCGCAGGACATATTATAATTCACAAGTGTGTGCGCAAACACAGGGGCACTTTCTATTCCATCACTCTCATGATCCGATGGGTCGCCTAGCGACACGACCGGAAAGGTCAGGTACAGGACAGACGGCTTTACGCGCTTTCCGAAGTACGGGGGTGTAATACCACAAACTTCCAGACGCTTTTCCAAATTTCTTTTCACGTTTTAATCGCAAAATTACTTTTTGCCTGACCCGGGACTTGAACCCAGGACCTCGTTCTCTGCGGGTGAACACGCTACCGCTTGACTAACGAGGCAGTTACCTTGATGCCATTATAATTAAACATGTAATGGTTACTTGTACTAATTTACAGCTCTGTTAATAGTAAAAGCAAATAGCAATGTTCATAATCATTTTCTGTTCCTAAAAAGATACCCACCTCTACTTTCTTTGTTAATCTTGAACCAGGCAATAACAATCCAGCAGTTAAAAATATTATATACATATATAATCAAAGGATAAAAATAGAAGATCCACGCAAATCAACAACTATTGTTCAATGCCAACGTTGTCAAGATTATGGACACTCAAAAAACAATTGTATGAGACCCTTTAGGTGTGTCAAATGTGGTGAGAATCATAAAACGTCTGAGTGCCATAAAAAAAGACAGAAATTCACCTGCAAAATGTGCACTATGCTCATGTGACCACCCAGCGAACTACAAAGGCTGCCAGGTATATAAGGAGCTAATTGATAGGAAGCACTCCCACTTCAGACCAAGAGAACAAGCTTCTACTCAGCCCATTAAGGGTCTTCAAACTGCAACGCCAACCACTTTCGTAGAGCCTCTTATTCCACCTCTCATAGCTCGTAAAGAAAATATGAATCCACAAAAGACCTATGCACGCGCCGCAGCTTGCAAAATCGCAGATGCTCCAACGACAGCCGATAGCTCGGATTACCAAAATTACAATCAGCCAACAATTTCTCTTGAAAATATTCTCTTAAAACAAAGTGAAAATTGATCTCTTAATTCAACAAATAAGCTCCATGTTGGGTCTTATAACAACACTAGTCGGAAAACTATCAAAATGACTTCACTGCACATAAATAAAATAAAATAAATAAAATAAAAAAGGTTTTTATTCACGTAGACTTTGAAAAAGCGCTTGTAAATAGTCAGAACATGTTTGCAGTAATATAGTTGTATACATTAGATATTATTTCTAGTAACATAGATATTTAGGTACATCTTGTATGAAAACATTTATAAAATTTATTTTATTACAGAAATGATATTTAGCTAGCTCGTATCAAGTTATTGTCAAGAGATTATGTTTAATTATCTAGTTTAAGTCTAATATTTTTACTACATATTGTCAATGGTTCTGTCTATATTAAAGGTATTATTATTATGACGGACCTTGTGTTAATAACGACGGTCGCGCTTTAATGCTACCACCGGATCCAATGCGCCCCAACTGAGAAGACCCAGCGAAACAAACTCAG
This sequence comes from Pseudoips prasinana, assembly GCA_951640165.1. Classification (NCBI taxonomy): domain Eukaryota; kingdom Metazoa; phylum Arthropoda; class Insecta; order Lepidoptera; family Nolidae; genus Pseudoips; species Pseudoips prasinana. The sequence goes on from OX621239.1 coordinate 18,931,267, forward strand.
TGGGTTCATCTACTACCGGTTTCAACACGACCCAGTTGAGACGGTCCGGCGAAACATACTCAAGCGGGCATGAACACGGGAACGTGGAACATAAATGGTCTTGCACCTAAAACTCATGAACTAGAAATTTTCCTTAAAGACAACAAACTGGACGCGTGTCTTGTATCCGAAGCACATACGACTACAAGAACTCGAATACTTATTCTAGGCTACTGTGTATACTTTACTTCTCATCCTGATGGTGGAGCTCATGCTGGTTCAGCAATCGTCATTAAAAACAGAGTGAAACACTGTTTACTGCAACCATTTTCTACAACTTACTTGCAAGCCACTACCGTGCAAGTTGAAGACCGATCAGGTTATATAAATCTCTCGGCAATGTACTGCCCACCACGACACTCAATCAAAGAGGATATGTTCACAGAGTTCTTTCAATCACTGGGAAATCGATTCATAGCCGGCGGTGATTGGAATGCAAAGCACACGCATTGGGGAGCCAGAACTACAGTAACAAGAGGTCGCGAACTTAAAAAAAGCCTTGACTCTAATAAGCTCACCCATCTATCAACTGGAGAACCGACATATTGGCCTGTAGACCCTCATAAGAGCCCAGATCTCCTTGATTTTTATATCGTAAAAAATATAAACCATCTATTTTTCGCTTTTAGTCGCACATAGTGGTGGACGTGTACGTTAACAATATTTAATTAATACTTATTCTGAATATATTGACCTCCTTTTATGTCGGACATTGCAGTGTAATGTATTTTGTACTGACGATCTTAAATATGTACTCACAGTGAAGTAACAGCGTAATAATTAAACCAAAAAAATTACTAGTCCCTTCAGTGGTCTCGTGCATCCTGCGGGCTCACCATATCCAGCGCCGTTGCAACCTACACCTTCAGACTCTGACAGTGGGGCTTTGCACATTCTCTATACGTCTGAGATCCAAAAATGGTTGACTAACATCAACTGTAATTTAAATGAAGTCTGCACCATCATCACTGAAGGTAAGCTCAACTCAGAGCAAAAACTACGTATAACTAACCTGTGCCGTAAAGTCGAACATGGTAGTTCACAAATGGCTGTCATGTACCAGTCCTTGAAACAGAAAGCCATTCAAGCATTTAACCGGGTGGACGAACTAAAAGATGAGCGGGAACTAAAAGACCAATTATCCGGATTGAGACAAACCATCAAGGAATCATCAGGGACTACGTCTTTTGCCGATATGGTAAAGAGGGGTTCTAATCATTTTGTTAAGCCCAGCCAAATGAATTCCGTGGCTATTTACCCCAACAACTCAAGCAAGTCTACGTCAAGTGAGGATACCAAATCCATGATCCAAAAAATTATTCGGCCAGAGCAAATGAAGCTCCAAGTGCGTGGACTACGTAAAACGATTAATGGCGGAGTCATCATTAACACCGAGACCAAGGAAGACGCAGAAAAATTAAAAGTCGCTGTGGAACAATCGTCGTCCGGGCTTACAGCTGGTGATCCCTACAAGCGCAAACCTCGAATTGTTATTGTCGGAGTGCCCACATCGCTAACAGAAAAGGAGTTATTTCGGTGTATCTACGAACAGAACGTCACCGAAAAGATACCATCCTTAACTTTTGAAGAGTTCTTGTCCTCGACGAAACTAAGCCACAAGTCTGGTAAGAAAGATGTCACAACATGCAATTTTATTATCGAGGTCACAGCTAATATCCGCAAAGCCCTAATTTCGCAATCTAGAATCTTCATAAACTGGACCTCTTGCCCAGTTCGTGATTTTACACTTGTAACGAGGTGCTACAAATGCCAGCTATACGGGCACGCAGCCAAATTCTGTAAGGACACCGTTTCCATGTGCGGACATTGTGGCGAATCAGGGCATTCAATGGCAGAATGCACAAAGAAAGGTGATGCCCCAAGATGTGCTACATGCCTCCGTTTTAAGAAGCCGTGCAATCACAAAACTGGAGACATTGAGTGTCCCGCTAAAAAGAGCGCAGAACTAAGATACATCAACTCAATCGATTATGCGGGCGCCTAGAGCGCCGTACATTTTATTTTGTTTATTAGCCTTAACTAGAACAGATATAGTTTTACACAATGACGCATAATTTAATTGATGATGTAGATAAAATTTGCTTGTATGACTCAAAACAGTGTGACACGGAAAGTTGCAAGCAATACATTTCCGCATTTACTAACCCATTAACGATACTAACACAAAATATTCGGAGTATTTTTAAGAACATAGACAGTTTTAATATTTTTCTACATAGATTAAATGTGGACTGTGATGTAATAATTCTTACGGAATGTTGGCTTTCCAATCGTGATGGTTATATTCCTGTGATACAGGGATACAACAACTACAACAGTTCAGTCAACTTCAATCAGAATGATGGGGTGGTTGTCTATACTAAAAAATCTCTTCTTGTCATTGTTGAAGAGCCCGTTGCACAGGAATGCAATTGCTTAGTTATCAAAATTGGAACCGACGTCGCAATCGTGGCTATTTACAGACCTCCTTCTTTTAGAAATTTACATTCTTTTCATAATTCTCTTAACACAATACTCTCAACTCTCTCCTCTTTTAATAATATTGTTTTAACTGGAGATATCAACATAAACATAAATCCTGAAAACATCGATGCAGGGATGGAAAACTACCTTAATTTAAGTGCGTTTCATGGGCTTTTGCCTTCCCACACTTTTCCAACTCACCAGAGTGGTTCTTGTTTAGATCACGTCTTGCTTAAAGCTAAATTACCAAGCTTGACCCTTGTTACCAACGCCACAATAACTGATCACTATCCAGTTCTAACTACACTTGAATTATCGCTGCGTAAACAGTTTATGCAATCGCAACAAAAATCACACATAAACATGTGTAACCTTGAATGTGATTTGTGCAATATTAATTTTGACCCAGTTTACTATTCTGCTGATGCTAATACGGCATTGTTATACGTGATTAATAAACTGCAAGAAGCAATTTTACGTAATACAACTATAATTAGATTGAGTAGGAAAAATATTAACATTAATCCATGGATCACACCGGGCCTTTTACGTTGTATACGTCACAGAGATAAATTACACAAAAGAGTTAAGCAATCTCCACATAATTATACATTACAATTATCTTACAAAAGATACAGAAATTTCTGTAATAACTTGGAATTCCCCAGGGGAGTATACTGGGCCCTACCCTATTCCTGATTTACATAAATGATCTGTGTTCCTTAAAGTTAGACCATGGAAAAGTAATTTCCTATGCTGATGACACAGCATTAATTTTTTCTGCTTCAAACACTACTGCGGTTCATTATTACGCACAACATGGGTTTAATGTAATAAATAAATGGCTTAGAAATAATCTGCTAACATTAAATGCTGAAAAGACAATGTTTATAAATTTTGGCATGCGTAAAAACCACAGACTTCCTAAACAAGATAACCTATATGCACACTATTGTCCCAGTCCCTTGGTTCCTTGCGACTGTCCAGTTATTGCTAACACAAATAGCATTAAGTACCTTGGTGTTATTATCGATGAAACTCTATCTTTTAAACAACATATCCTTGCCTTGTCAAACCGTGTACGGAAACTCATATTCGTATTTAAAAAGCTACGGCATATTGCTGATATGAAATTGATTAGACTAGTCTATCAGGCATTATGTCAATCTATTATTCAATACTGCATTACTTCCTGGGGTGGTGCTCCAAAAACATTAATGTTAACCATTGAATGTGCCCAAAGAGCAATACTAAAAGTTGCAACTTTTCGACCTTTCCTTTTTCCTACGTGCCTTCTGTATGAAAAATGCAACGTTTTAACTGTCCGCCAACTATTTATTAAACATGCAATTTTAAAACAACACACAATACTCACTTACAATGCTAACCTTACTAACACCAAGAGACGGAAAGATATTATCTGCACTAGTGCATCAGAGTCAAAGTTTATTTATACAAACAGATTTTATCCTTTTCTCGGACCATATCTTTACAATAAAATAAATAAGTCACTATCTATATATAACCTTAACTATACAAATTGTAATAAAATAGTCAGCAATTTTTTACAAAAATTGAGCTATGATGAGACTGAGGGATTATTTAGTATTCTAAAATAAGTTAATTTTTTTAACATTATATCTTAGGTCTTTGAATTTGTATGTACAATTAAATATTGTTTTAATTTTTTGATAAAGAATAAGTATACCTTTTAAGCCGTTAGAACGCCTGTGGTACAGGTTTAACCTAGTACAGGCACAAATTGTCTATAGCTTAGTATTAATTATTTTAAAGTAAGTAGATATAATTTTGTACACATTATTTCTTGAATAAAATTTATTATTATTATTATTATTATTATACGTCCACATAAAATCTAGTCTTGATGGTTCCTCAGACCACACTCCTGTTATGCTAATGTTAAGCACCACAATCATATATAGCGAGTTTAATAATGACAATCTGCATAATGCGAAAACTGATTGGGTCAATTTTCAAAGCTATCTTGAGGATTCTATTAATCTCAAACTTCCGCTAAAAACCGAAAAGGACATTGATTATGCGTGCTTATACATCACAAATCTGATACAAGTCGCTGCGTGGGTCAATACTCCAGAAATAGTCATATCTTCCCGAAGGGTCCCGATTCCTATCACTATTCGTGAAAAAATATCAGAAAAGCGCAGACTACGTAGAGTGTGGCAGGTTTCTCGCAACAAGGAAGACAAAACTCGACTTAACCGTGCTATCGTAGATCTAAAAGTTACTCTTGCTGAAGCAGCCAATGAGACTTTGAAATGGAAGTTGGAAAGGATGTCTCCGAATTCAAGTGGTCATCTCTCTCTTTGGAAGGCTACCAAGTCAATGGGCCAACCCCAAGAGTGCTTTCCGCCTATCAAAACTGGTAATTCTTGGGCCCGTAATGATTTAGAAAAATCTGAGGCTTTCGCAACCTACTTGGCTGATGTATTCAAACCAAACACTACTGCTGAACCTGACGACCCTGAAATAGATATTGTACTCGACCAGGTCCTTCAGCTAAGCCCACCGCTGCGTTCGACTTCTCCAAGAGAACTAGCTAAGGAAATATCAAACTTAGCCATAAACAAAGCCCCTGGTTTTGACCTCATTACCCCAAGGGTTCTTAAAGAGCTTCCCAGAAAGTGCATTGTTTTTCTCACCAAACTTTTCAATGCCATTTTAAGAGTTTGCTATTTTCCATCCCTCTGGAAAATGTCACAAATAGTGATGATACACAAACCTGGCAAGCCTGCAAACGAAGTGACTTCATATAGACCAATTAGCCTTACGCCATTACTGTCAAAGCTCTGGGAAAGAATTCTCCTAACTAGGCTCAAACGACATCTTGATGAAAATGACATCATACCGAATCATCAATTTGGCTTCCGCAAAAATCACTCAACTGTGGAACAAGTGCACAGAGTCTACCACACGGTAAGACAATGCCTTGAAAAAAAGGAGTTTTGCTCTGCCGCATTTTTGGATATCCAGCAGGCGTTTGACCGAGTGTGGCATAAAGGCCTGCTCTTTAAAATTAAAAAAACTCTCCCTCACTTTTTTTACCTTTTGATGGACTCTTATCTCAAAAATAGGCAGTTTCAAGTAAAACAACGAAGCGCAAGATCATCTATCCACACATGTTATGCTGGAGTTCCACAAGGTTCTGTTCTCGGTCCTGTGTTGTATAACATATTTACTCATGACCTACCAGAGGCTCCCAATGTAAATGTCGCGACCTTTGCAGATGACGCCGCTTTCCTGGCGTCTAATAGAAACCCTGAAACCGCTAGTAGAATGCTACAAAATCAATTAAACCTCACCAATGAGTGGTTGCTAAAATGGCGCGTTCGAGCAAGGGCCCCTAAGTCTCACCACATCACGTTTACTCTGAGGAAGAAGTTATGCCCAGCAGTCAACCTCGGCCAGGAGACCTTGCCACAATCCAAATGTGTGAAATACTTGGGATTCTACTTGGACCAACGTATGACATGGAAAGACTCAGAGATTCATGAGTACTTGGACATGAAAACTGTGATTGAAGAAGCTAAAGTTTACTCTGAAAATTACACAGATCGCTTGAAGAATCATCCTAATCCTCTGGCAAATATGCTTCTGCAAAGAAATCATATAAAACGATTGAAAAGAGCCAATGTGCTTGATGACTGAAGAGAGTTGGGGCAGTGGCCCAAATCCTCTAAAACTTATTTCACTTCAACCAACCTGATTATAGTCACATGAGACTGATTGCAGGTTAATAATAATACTAAAAAAAAAAAAAAAAATCTGTTCCTGCTTTAGAGGGCGCCCCTGACACTTGCGCTGCACGCGCTCAGCGCGGTGTCCCAACATACATATAACGAAAAAACGAGATGAGATTAATAACCGATTCAGACAGTCAACGCTATCCCTCAGTAACAAACTTAGAGTGTATTGCGCAGTTATCAAGCCTATTTGGACTTATGGTATACAATTGTGGTTATCAGCCTGTAAATCCAACATAATGTGCCTCCAGAGAGCTCAGAACAATATATTGAGGACAATAAGTGGCGCAACTTGGTTCACTCGCAACTCAGAGATTCATGAGTACTTGGACATGAAAACTGTGATTGAAGAAGCTAAAGTTTACTCTGAAAATTACACAGATCGCTTGAAGAATCATCCTAATCCTCTGGCAAATATGCTTCTGCAAAGAAATCATATAAAACGATTGAAAAGTGCCGATGTGCTTGATGACTGAAGAGAGTTGGGGCAGTGGCCCAAATCCTCTAAAACTTATTTCACTTCAACCAACCTGATTATAGTCACATGAGACTGATTGCAGGTTAATAATAATAAAAAAAAAAAAAAAATCTGTTCCTGCTTTAGAGGGCACCCCTGACACTTGCGCTGCACGCGCTCAGCGCGGTGTCCCAACATACAGATATATTTACGTGTACTCTGGAGAGCTTATTATGTAACAACCTGAAGGTATAACCTGTAATGAGAGTTGTTGGTTGTAAATAAATAAATCATCATTATCATGACAGCGGAATGACGTCCACTGCTAGACAAAGGCCTCTCCAAAAGATTTTCACAATGGATTGTATCCATCATTTAAAGGGATATGCCATAATCGCCACGCTTGGCAGACGGGTTGGCGATCGCAGCATTATGGTCATAGTACACAGAGAGACGCTGCAGCCCGTTCTCTGAGAGATATGCTGTGCCGTTAGCCACACAGCAAATCGTAATGTTAGGAGTTTCGAACTTGGTTCTGAAAGTTATAAATTTGAACCACCTATAGGATTAATCCTGCATTATTAGAGTAAAACCCCGAATGAATAGATCATCAAGCAATGCTCAAACCTATAAGTTTGTTAAAATTTATCATTCTCTTTCTGAGAAATTTAACCTAAGTACATCTATAGCTAATTCTGCCATTATTCCTAGTATTTTCTAAAATGGTCTCTGTATTTATGGCGATAATGAATAATAATATGTTTTATTTAAGCTTCAACAGTATAAAACCATATCCAAAGCCTCCTTTTAAGCATATTTTGGGCTGTGTCAAGGGGTATCACAAGTATAATAGTAAGTTTATATTTATACAGAACCTGAAAATATGCTTTAAGATTAAAAAATAAACAAGTGTCTCACTTCTAGCCGCTTGAGAATCGCCTCCCGTTTCTTCTGTGCGTCAGTCATATCCTCATCATCAGAGTCCTCTTCTGAGCTGGTCTCTTCCTCCGAACTGTCATCTTCTTCTTCCGAGCTTTCTTCTTCTTCTTCTGCCTTCTAGAGAATAGAAACATAGAATTGAAAATTTATATTTTTGCACTGAAATATGTGACTAAACCTAATTACAAAGCAGCAGTGGATAGGTTTCGAGTTCTCATCAATTGTGTTCTAGACATTGATCAGAACTCGAAACCTATCCACATAAAGCAAGGTGTAAGACAGAGAGATGTTATATCTCTGAAACTGTACACCACTGCATTGGAAGATAGACGACAGAAGACAGAAGCTCGAAGAGCTTTTGGACTGAAAAGGCTTTGAAATCAATGAGAATGGCGAGTACATCGCTGACATTCGATTTAGTAGTCATGACTGAGATCTTGGAAGTACTCGGTACAATGCTCGATGACCACAGCAGTCTCTGAAAATGGTCTGAAAATGAACAACTACAAGGGCCTATGCACACCACGTTTTTCAAGCGCACCGTTGACGCGCGTTTGTCGCGATACACACGCGCGTTAGCATCGCTTTTGTATCCATACAAACAAAAACAAACTGCTCCGTAGCATAAAAGCACGCTTTTTCGACGGCGTTTAAAAAGCGTGGTGTGCATAGGCCCTTATACGAACATCCATGTTGCACCCACTCAAATTAAGGTTGGAAACTCTGCACTCGAATTTGTACAGATTATATAACCTAGGACAGACCATCCAACTAGGTTCTTACTTCCATAGTTGGTAAAGTTGACTGTTGTAGCCAAAATTATTAATATGTGTTATTATACCTCTTTAGATTTCTGCTGGTCAGGTTTTTTGACTTCCTTGACAGGTGTTTGTGGTGGTTCTTCTTTAACTGGTTCCACTTCCTCCTCTGAAGACTCAGCATCCCATGAATCTTTCACTAATTCAGCCTCGGACTCTTTCTTCACTTCTGGCTTAGGTTCCTCCTGACAAATTGATGAAGAGGTAATGTCAGTTATAAGGATGAAAAAACCGGCCAAGTGCGAGTCGGACTCGCCCATGAAGGGTTCCGTAGCAGTATTTCAGTTGATTGAATGAAAGCAAATTGCGCTTTACGATTTATGAACCAATTTTCATTGTTAGTTTGCATGGTAATGTATATCATGTATTTTTTTTGGTTTTAACATTCTCTTATTTTAGAAGTTACAGGGGGGGGGGGGGGGGGACACTCATTTTACCGCTTTGGAAGTGTCTCATGGGCAAACTATTCAGTTTAGAAAAAAATTATATTAGAAACCTCAAGATAATTTTTGAAGACCTATCCATAGACACCCCGCATGTATGGGTACAAAAATAAAATTGAGTTACAGTTCTATGTATGGGGACCCCCGAAATTATTGATCTTTTTCTATTTTTGTGTAAAAATCTTAATGTGGATCACGGAATCCATTTACTTATCTAGTTTCAACAGTACAGCTCTTATAGTTTCGGGAAAAAGTGGCTGTGACGTACGGACGGACAGTCAGACAGACATGACGAATCTATATATATATCCGTTTTTTGCCATTTGGCTACAGAACCCTAAAAAGGAACAGTAAGAGAATTACTTTTAAAGACCTTTTTAATTCAATGAGTAGGTTGATTCCTTGGGTAATATTATTACTATTGTAAAAATACATTACTATAGTAAAGGTGTCTGGAAGATATCGTAGTTAGCGATAAGAGACACCCATTATAAGACCACTCATAGGACTGGCCTATTATTGGTCTAGTGTTTACTGACCCTAACTTCTAAGCCACACAGATTGATGGTTCAATCCCTACCCAGAACTTTGTGTGATGAGTTTGATGTAATTGTAGCAGGGTGTAATTATGTATATTATTATATTTATCAGTTACAGGCTGCCATAGTATAGGCACTGCTTAATTTAAGATCAGATAACAGTGAGTTAGTTATCCACTGAAAAGTCTTGAATTTTTATTTATTACTAGCAGTGCCCTGCGGTTTTACCAGCGTTAATCTTTATAAATTATAGCCTATTTGTTAATCCAGGGTGTCAACTAATTTCATAACAAATTTTAATAACATTGCTCCAGCGATTTAGACATGAAGAAGTAACAAACATACACACACACAAACTTTCGCCTTTACAATATTAGTGTGATTTTATGCCATCTAATGTTTATGTTTACTCTCATTTTTGTCATGGGCAAGTGTAAATTGATAAATGGCCGAGGCAGAGCCTCTGGTTTTTATTATTAAGAGATTTTTTTGTCCATTACCTGCTTATCTTTGTCAACTACCTCCAACTCCAACCTCTTTTCTTCAGATGGAGTTGCTGGAGTAGTAGAACCATCCTGTGATATTTGCATCTTCAATTTATTTGGTTTAACCCTTGTTCCAGGCCTGAGAGGTTTCTTCTCTACTGAACCTATCTCCACTCCTTGAGCCTTGAGCGAATCTAACATAGCCTGCGCCCTAGCTTTTTCCGCCTTTTGTTTTGGAGTTAACAACTTTCCTTCAGCTTTAAGTCTTTCTTTTCTCTCCTTTTCTTTTTGCTTTTTCCTATCTTTTCTCTCCTGTTCTAACCTAATCGCTTCTAATCTCTGTTGCTCCCTTTCTTCTTCCTGTCTTATTCTCTCCTCCTCTTCCTTCTTCATACGTTCCTCTTCTTCTTGAACCTTTTTCAAAGCTTCTTGCATAGCAGCTATAGTCTTTTTAGTAGGACCTTTCTTTCCTTTCTCTTCTTTCTCAGTCTTTTCACCTTTTTTCTTCTTTTTCTTTCCTTCCATTATTGAAGCATCACCTTCACCATCCTTTTCTTCAGATGGAGCCTTGGCAACAGCTTCATCTTTAGGTGTTTCTTCTGGTTCTTTAGGTTTACTTTCTACCTTTTCAGGTGCTTTGTCAGCGGCTTTAGGTTTAGGTTCAGACTCTGTTTTAGGTTCCTGTCCCTTTTCTTTCTTTTTAGCTTCTTGCTTTTTTAACTTTTCTCTTTCTTTCTTTTCCTTTTTCTTTTGAGCAGCTGATTTTATAGTGACATCATTTTCGTTATCACTTCCTTCTTTATCTTCTGCTTCATTTTCTTTCTCTACTTCAGGTTCTTCTTTCTTTCCCTTTTTCTTACCTTTGGTCTTTTCTTCTACATCTTCCTCAACTTTTTCTGGGTCTGCAGCAGCTGGCAGTGTAGGTTCCTTTTTAACCCCTGAATATTCCATTTCTAATTCAGCTAATACTTTTTCTAAATCATCATCACTGTCATCCTTCTTTCTTTTCGCTTTTTTTCCTTTCTTTCCTGCTGGTTCTTTCTGAGCTGGTTTTTTTTGTTGTTTCTGTACAGGTTTTTCGTCATCAGACGAAGGTGGGGCTTCTGGTGGGGAATCATCTCCATCTTCTATTTCTAACAAAGAAAAGGCACTCTTCTTCTCTTCTTTCTTTTTAATATTTTTTTTTGGCTTTTGCTCTTCTTCTTCTGACTCATCTGAAATAAGACATTTACAAACTATAAATCTAAATCAAAAAGACTATTATACTGTATCATATCTATGGCAATGAAAAGAACTGATTAGGCTTTTAGGGTTCTGTACCATATGCAAACCTTGTAGTGCAAACAACATAAAACAAATTTATGCAAGGGAAAGAGGACTTGATTTCCACATATCATAGAAATGTAGTTTAGTAGTAGTATTATTGGTATTTTTCTGTTAACAAAAATATTTTCAGTATCAGCCTGGAGTCATCGGGAAGAGTATGGTGTAACACCCCTATGATTCCGAGAACATGTATGTGCCTGTGTTTCTGATGGTGTTGGCTAGCTGAGACTGAGGGAATAGAAAGGGCACCAGTTTCTGCTCTGGGACTTGTGCATTATAATATGTCAGATAGCTAGTCTCCATTGAGACTGGTCCCCATGGACACAATTTGACCAAGAGGCCATTATTTCTTTATTCTAAATTCTCTTAAAGATGAGAGCTAAAAAACCATGACAACCAGCGTTGAGGAAATAGCATCTTAATTTTAAAACATTGTTATGTTCATACCAAAACCTAGCAAATAGTAATGTAATTATTAATGTGGTAGATTAATTATTATGAATTAAAGGAAAGAGAGGCAATGTGGCCCTCGTTTCAGACACAATAGTAAAGCAATGGTAAAGTGCCATAAGAACATATCTATTTATTCAAAACAACATGTACAGTATACAATAAAAATCAAAGAAGCTTACAAATATGGATTTAAAATCATAAGGCAGTAATGAATCAGATATAATGTGGTGGTCCTGGGAGTTTTTAAAATTAATAGTCCATGCTCAATAGAGACTAGTTAGTTAGTAGTGTCCTGCTAGGAGAGCAGGACGTAATATAGTGCACAAGTGTAGATTTGACTGCATGTGAGGTACAGCGGCTAAGACAGTCACTTCACCCCTTTGTGTCACAAATTCGAGTCCCGGACAACTATTTGTGTGACCCATAAATAGATGTTCCGAGTCTGGATGTAATTTGTGTCCATCTATTACATATTTGTTAATTACCCTGTGACACAGGGAATAGATTCCACAATGATGACACAAAGAGGTGAAATGACTGTCTTAGCTGCTGCACCGCACATGCAGTTAAATCTACACTTGAGCACTATATTATGTCCTGCTAAGAGACTAACTAGTCTCTTTTGAAAATATTAATGTCATTTTCTTACCATCATCACTGCTAACATCCTTTTTCTTTTTAGATTTATTAGAAATTGAGACATTTTTAATATTCTTTGTGACATCCTTGATATCTTCATCAACAGACTTCTTATGTTTGGCCTTAGCTTTTGGCTTTTCTTCTTCACTATCAGAGTCTACCAAAATCCTGAAATGAGGTAAACAGTGTCATATTGTGAAATACTATGTAATGTAGAAAACTTTACTACTTTGTGGGTAAATGAAACAGGAAAACAAACAAATTAATTATTGTTTATAATAATGTTATACTTTAATCATTAACATATCTATGCATTATTTTATCTATGCTAGTAGTATGTGGGGGGCTTGGGTTCTATTAATAAACTAATTCCAGAATTTTGGGTACTTCCTGATTTTGACAGACATATTAATTTGAGAATGTTTACTACAAACCGAGCGATAGTATGGTTTAATGTGTGAACAAGATTCCATGACCAGTTTTGAAGGTGGTCATTTAATAATTTATGCTGAATTATTTATCACTATTAATTAGGATATGGAATTATAACAATGCAAGATTCTATAGAGTATGAAAACGGTCTAATTGAATATATAGTGTCAGCGAAGAATTTAATAATACTAGGTGTCAGGCTAACCTATAACTACTATGTACTTACTTCTTTCCCTTCTGCGCCGGCTTAATACTGTCAATGTTCGTCGTCTCGACATCACTGTCGCTGCAATGAATTTTATATAGCGATTGTAATAGAAATAAATTTGGCAAACAATAGTGATAACATATGCCTTTGAAAACCTTACCCATCGTCCGCTGTCGGGTTTTTCTTCCCCTTTTTGGCCTTTCCCATTTTGTTAGTTGATTGTATTAAGTCACAATTCCAGGAATATAGTGATCTGTAATCGTATATTTTGTAATTCCTATCATGTGAAAAGTGATCAATGCACAGAATAACTGTTACAGCCGAAAATTTTTATACGATCACGTCGTCGTCGTCGTGTCCGTCTCACTCATGTCACGCACGTCACAGAACAGTAAAAAGGAAAAGTATAATAATAGAGGAGGTCTACCCTTTGATATTTCGACCTACCACTGCTATTTAGCAGAAGCTAAATTCGATAAGACTTCAGACAATACCATTTTTAAAATACTTAAAGTCAAAAGACTATGTTTCAGATATACTTCATTCAATAAAAAAAATATTTGTCTATGGAAAAGAGTTGCTATGATAATCTTTTTAAGCTGTATCTACTTGTTTTAGTCAGAATGTATTTTGGGGAGCGATGGGTTTGGAAAGAAAACAAGTGCTTGCAAACGGTACCTTTATTGGCGTCGAAACTAGGTGCAAAACTAAGCTATGGACTACACACGTATTTAGAGACCAGGCGACAAACACTGCGATAAGGCTCACACGTGGCGATTTTACAGAGTCACTGCGACGAGCACTGTTCGAAAGTCCCGACGTACACGGTATACTTCTCACTGTGTACGGAGCATATGGCACTCTTTACTTTCACTGATCACTTGCACTTTTTCAGTTTTCTACTTGTTGAGTCGCATTATATATCACTTTTATTAAAACTCACTGTTCTGTTAAGATATTCAGCTTATATACACCTAAATTATTTCAAACTTTTATGGTAGGGATCTCTCCCTACCATAAAAGTTTGGAATAATTTTAAACTATGAGAGAGGCAGAGCCGATTCTGCTCGCAGATGGAGGAGGCGTGAGGGCGGTGACAGCAGCCGGTAGCCCAACTGCCCCTTGGGTCTGTGGCGACAGTCAGAGAAGTGTCCTCTACTGCCGCCACGTGCAAGCAGCTCCGGGAAGACAGCGATCTGTTTGTGGCGCAGTCGCTGTGCCGGGTTGGCAGGAGTCGGCAATTGGGAAGGGCAAACCAGAGTCCTCCCAGGGTACCTACGTGCCCCGAACATCTGAGGCATGGTGCAAAAGGGGGGCACCGGAGCAGCATACCCGCGTTCCCAGGGCTCGCCCATTAGGCGCCAAGAGAAGTCCACGGCAGGTAGGCTTAGTCGGTGCGAGTCCGATATACGTATACCCACGTAGACACTTTTTGTGGGTGGCATGCGCAGGCATTTCCCCTGCATTATCAAAAAAATAAAAAAAGGGAGGGACTATGAAGCGTAAGTTAAATGTAAAAAATATATTTCTGCAAATAGTCTCTTTTTATACCATATAGTCTATTTATTATTATTTTTATCTTACAAACCCTGGCGAAATATAAACATAATTCATCTATTTGACCTTATTCAAAACATTAAGTAGCAACACTGTTTATCAGTTATGTCAATGGCGATGACAGCGGATAGTATAAATTTTTAGTTTTAGTACATTTATTTTGCTTTTTAATAATTATAACTATGTACAAAGGATTAACAAGAATACTAACTCTTTACTGTGCAGATAAAGTGCAACCATGTGTCTCCCCTTTCCTTAGGAATAACGTTTTATGTACGAGGAAAGGTGGTCAAATAGGTTATATTTTCTTAAGAACGAAAAAGCACGATCGTGGTAATCCCTCAGCCTTGTTTGTTCCTGTGCCTGTGAAACCTAACCCTGATGACATAAATATTGGAGAAGAATTCACGGGGCGGCTAAAGAAACAGGATCTTTTGAAAATTTTAAACAAATTCTATCAGAAACCAGAAGTCAGAGTATTGGCTGCTGAAAATGGACTGGATGATCAGTTATTGCATCAGGCATTTCTGTCGTTTAGAAGACATTGTTTGGAACATGATTTGCCTCCGGATTTACACATAACCATAAGTGATATCCTACAAGGTAAGATATTGTTTTCAAAGTTTAAATTACAATTTAGGTGTTAAAACGCAAAATTTAGATACTTTATGATGATGAGTATTCGAATCACCCCCATGTATGTTTTACGATTTTGTGCTTTTTCTATACTTTGAAAATTTATGAGTCCTGAGCTAAAACCCTTATTTTGAACTTTCAAATAAATTCTAAGTCAGTTCTGCAATGATTAGATAAACCAAACTTTGTAGGGTGTTAGGTTAAAATGTGTAGTGTTAAACTATGCTAATTAGTTATCACAAAAAAACTGAATCGGAAATATCGAACAGAACAAGAAAATATTAGGTCTTTACCTATGAAATTGCCGTTCTGCAGTACTGGCCATTTCAAATCAAAATAATTTTTGTTTGGCTAAGAATTCTAATTTCAAATTAATTTTATTTTAAAAACTTCTCTTTTTTCCAAAAGTAGTCATTTCTTTATTGATCAGTGTTACATTTTCATCGCATTTCAATCTTTTTCGTCATCATGGATACGTTAAAAATTCGAGTAATTATGGAATATGAGTACCGTCGTGGCAGCAACGCGGCACAAGCGGCACGCAACATCAACGACGTTTACGGAGCTAACACTACAAACCAACGCACCACCTGTTATTGGTTTGCTCGCTTCCGTTCTGGAAATTTCGACCTGAAAAATGAACCTCGCGGTCGTCCGAAGACTTTGGTCGACAATGACGAATTAAAGGCGGTTGTGGAAGCTGATGATACACAATCTACGGCTGAATTAGCAGCAGCTTTCGACGTTAGCGTCAAAACAATATTGGTCCATTTGCGTCAAATTGGCAAGGTAAAAAAGCTTGACAAATGGGTGCCCCACGAACTCAATGATCGCCAGCGCGAAGTACGCGTTGAGACGTGCCTTGCACTGCTCAACAGACACACAAATGAAGGAATTTTGAACCGCATTGTTACCTGCGATGAAAAATGGATTCTGTTTGATAACCGCAAGCGCTCAGCAAGTTGGTTGGATCCTGGTTCAGCACCTAAACAATGCCCTAAACGAAAACTTACCCCTAGAAAAGTGATGGTCACTGTTTGGTGGTCTAGCGCCGGTGTGATTCATCACAGCTTCTTACCAAACGGGGTGAGCATTACTGCAGATGTGTACTGTGAAGAACTGAGCACAATGATGGAGAAGCTGGCGCATCTCCAACCAGCATTGGTCAATCGCTCGTCTCCGCTGCTCCTGCACGACAACGCGCGACCTCATACTGCACAGCAGACGGTCTCCAAGTTGCAAGAACTGGGGTTGGAAGCTCTCCGTCATCCGCCCTACTCACCAGACCTTGCGCCTACAGACTACTACTTTTTCCAGAATTTGGATAACTTCTTGGCGGGAAAAAAATTCAATACCCGAGAGGCAGTACAAAATGCCTTTGAAGAATTTGTTGCCTCCCGTCCAGCTGATTTCTTTAAGAAGGGCTTCAATAAACTGCCACTGCGATGGCAAAGATGCATTGATTGCATGGGTGATTACTTCGATTAATACAAATAAAAAAATTCATGAAAAAAATTCGTTTAAATTTTTTCATACAAAACGGCAATTTCATAGGTAAAGACCTATTATCCAAAACTGATGTTAGGTGAAATTTACGAAAAAAAACATTTAAAAAGTTCTATCTCAAAAACTATGCAAAATCATAGAACATACTTGGGGGTCATTTTGATACTCCTCACCATAAAGTATCTAAATTTTGCATTTGAATGATGTCAACTCCTTGGCCAGCCTGCATAATTATATTCTGCATCATTATATTCATATTTTAGATTTTTAGTGACTTGACATTAAAACACTTTTCTATTATTTTATTGTACTTTGAAAATATATGAGGAGTGGGCTTGTTTGAAATTAATTTTTCTATGTTAGGTAGGTACATAATTATGTACATTTCATGGTGTCCAAACATTTAGTGTACTTAGCTTAACTGACTATTATAAACTTCACATTTGACTCTTTTGATATAATATGATAGCCTACTATTTAGTGATATTACCCATTTATCCATTATTGTTTGTATTATATAAAATGAAATCTACTTTACTGCACTCATAAATCATTATCAGAACATTTAATATTTAAACAATGAAAATATGTACTATGTGGTCTTATTGAGCAATATCTTCTAGGTAATAGTTATCTTGTTGTGTTGTAATCTATAAAGCTTTTTTGAAATTCTGCTGATACTCAAAGAATATGAAGTGCAATTTATTTATATAAATAACTCATAGTTTTGTTATATTATCAGCGGGCCTGTTGGCGTGGTTGGCAAATGCTTGCTTTTCATGCTGGAGGTTGTGGGTTCGATTCACACCCAGGACCAATATTTGTGTGCATGAACATGTTCGTTTGTCCCGAGTCTGGGTGCAATTATCTATATAAGTATGTATTTACAAAACATAAGTAGTATATCAGCTATCTGGTTTCCATAGTACAAGCTCTGCTTAGTTTGTGATCAGATGGCCATGTGTAAATAATGTCCCAAGATATTATAATTATTATTATTATTACTCTTATTTCATTTTACTTATAATTATTGTAGGTGCTGGCCATGTTGATGATCTGTTTCCATACTTCTTAAGACATGCAAGATTAGCATTTCCACACTTGGATTGTTTAGATGACTTGAAGAAAATATCTGACTTACGAACACCAGCTAACTGGTAAGTGTTATAATATATCTATTGAGAGTTTGTACTCTAAACATTGGCTCAGAGCCTACATACTAATCAATCTGTAGACTCAGAACCAAAAACGTAATCATAAGAATAATATCATATCATAAGAACATTAATATGCTAGAAATATTAAAACAAATGCAATACAAAAACAAAAATAATTGATTTCATCTTTATAGTAAGCTATTGCTATTTACTTGTAATTTAATTAATTAATGTAATTTAATTCTTAGCTATATAATGTCTCATTCAATAAATAAATAAACACTAACAAAGACTGAATGAAAAACTGCTGATAACATGCAACAAATGTCTTATAAACAACAAAGTGCTATGTTAGTGTTTATTTTGTAACTTATTATCACATTTTTGATAATGAGAGGTTAATCGCCTACTATTAACTTTTAACTATCTTCAAAAGAAGATGGTTCTCAATTTGACTGTAGATTTTTTAAATTGTTTGTAAACCAATTATAATATATCTCTTTTTAAGAAATATCCAATAGTGAAAGTCAAAGTCATTGTAGTATGTAGTATTGTCAAGTAATTGTTTCCCACACTTGACATGATATAGCATTCAAAGATAAAGATAAAAAAAATTTAATAGCGTGATTGCGGTTACATTTATTAACATTAAACACATAGGCATACTTATTCTACTTTTAATCTCAGCTTGAAAATGTACATTTTATATTAAAATATTACAATACAAACTTAGTCATTTAATGAATTAATTACTATTCCTTTATATGACTAAGGCAAACCCCTCTAAATGGCAATATTATAGAAACCTTTGTGGCAGGCCTATGTCCAGCAGAGGATGATATCATGCTGGATGGATCCTCACTTATGTAGTAACAATTTTACATGATTTCTGAATAATTTAAAAAGTCAAACAACAGGTAACAAAGGCAGGGTGCAATACGAATACTAAGACTTCTAATTTTATTGAAGTGAGGCTATGTCATGCCATTCAAAAAATTGCCTTTGTTATTGTGTTATATTTTTCACAGGTATCCAGAAGCTAGGAGCCATAACAGGAAGATAATATTCCATGCGGGTCCTACAAATTCGGGCAAAACTTATCATGCTATGGAAAGGTTTTTGACGGCCAAGTCGGGAGTTTATTGTGGACCCCTCAAGTTATTAGCAACTGAGATATACCATAAATCTAACAAACATGTAGGTATATGAGTTTCAAAGTGAAAATGAAAAATGTTTATAATGTAATGATTTTAACTGTTTTAAGGATTCCATACCTCAAAAGAAAAAGGATCACTTTGTTGTCCGCTTGTCTGTTTATCCAAACCCTTATATATATAGAAATTAATACCACAAACCTAGGTCGGCAATCCCTTGAGCTGCGAAAAGATCAAACATTCTAAGTTAGTGTCCTGTCCTGGAGTCTTCAAATACAGGGTTTCCTTAGTTTATGCTCCAGTCCACCTCATTAGCATAAAAAATTAGAAGTACCAGTTTTTTTTCTATATATCTAGTAGTTATTAACTGTGTCTTGGAAAATAAATTATTATTATTATTTAAAAACAAAGTACTGGTGGGAGTATAACTCACGAACTGCGGAGTAATGCATGTGTGTTAACCGCTTCACCACCACACCATGTTTTTATGACGATCATTCATATAACTCACTAAGTTCTAGAAGATGCTAAACGCTATATTATCGGAACCTACATGGCTAACACGGCTAGTATACTAGTATTTTAACTTCTAAATAAATTAAATCATAATATGGGGCCGTGTCTATCGCATGCTTAGACACTTCCATGGCAGTCCTTTAAGAGAGATCTTTAATACTCTTATAGGAACATTGTATGTTAACGTTTTCTTGCAGGGAACTCCATGTGATTTAATCACTGGAGAAGAAAGGAGGCATGCCTCGTTGTACAGCTCGCTTACCAACACAGATGAGACTGAAACTGATACCCAAGAAGAGTCATTGTTAATTGATGATTCTGAACTAACACCTTCTAGTCATGTTGCTTGTACAGTGGAAATGACCTCACTCAATAATTCTTGTAAGTATAAACGAATACAAAACAACAAATTTCGCCAAATTCAATTATAAAAATCTCACTGTTATTAAACTTTCAACATTGTTTATATCATTAAGATATAATATAGAAAATGTGCACTGATCATTTTAATTATTTTTAATAAATTTTTATGAATACTGGTTTAATCTTTAATTATTTGAATTGCTTTGTAACTATGTCTGATTATTTTCTTCAATATACACTTTATTATATACTCGGCATTGTTTCTGTTCCGCTAATTAAGCCGGTGTGCGTATTAAAAACATATATTTTTAACTAATAATGTACATACTGTTGTCATGTGTGTCAGTAATGCTATCATTAATCACTAAAAATTCGATCACAAAGGACCTTTTTTTGCTTAGAACCAAAACAGTGCATTTATGAGGAACTGTGCAAGAATGAGATTTCATATAACATTACTGCACTAGAAATGTTATATGAAACACAGAGGTTTAATGTCTTCCATAAAGTTTAATATAAAGTATACGTATTAGATCAAAAAGATACTGGCTGCAAATAAATATCGGACGAATAAAACCGTCTACTGAGTGGAAAAAAAAACAGACGGGCCGCATTTTTATTGTAAATATTTTATGCGTCTTAATTAGCAAGAATAGTTTAACAATGGAAATAGTCAGTAATAGCGATATGAATTCAGCTCCAGAAAGTATGAAGCAGCTGCAAAGTTAATAATCTTTCGTTGCAAAGTCGCGGGATAACTTTGTTTTCATTATCTTGAGTTTTTATTTTGAGTAGTTATATTTTAGAAAGAAAAGTACGTAATTGCTCACCTTGCTAAGGTGAGCAATTAACGCACTCGTGGTAATTTAACATTTTACTCGTCCATTAAATCTCACTTTGTGCTCGATGCAACAATCTACTATTATTCTATCGTGTCTTGTAAAAATATTAGTGAATTGTTAGATATTGATATCCCTGAAAATATTTGTTAAAATTTATTGTTTTTGTGTCCTATTATTAAATATTTATACAATAAACATATAGCATTCCTGCAAAATTTCGTACTAATTTGATTAAATCCAGTATTACAAAACACAGGACGTTCCACGGCTATGCGAAAAAGAGGATATTGACGATAGGACATTTTATTGAAATATACATATATATTTCTTCCTAAATAACTCACCATCTCAAATGAAAGTAAGACTAACAGTTCTAACTTTCCGCACTGAAATTAACAAATTTTAGAATATGAGAATAAAATCTTCCTATACAAAGAGTTTACAGTCTTTGAACACAGCACCAAAATGTGTTGTGCCTGACTGAACTTACTGTTGTAAATTAAAATAAAGTGGCAATAGAAAGTATATTTATTTCTGTTTTTCCACCAGATGAAGTAGCTATTATAGACGAAATACAAATGATAGGAGATAGAGGAAGAGGATGGGCTTGGACTAGAGCAATACTAGGTAAGATTGTCATACAATATTCTCTCTAGCTTCAGATATACTTCCATTTAAGTTCATCAACATCAGCTTAGTTAGCATGGTTACGAAGCTTAGAGTCTCTCTACCTACAGCGTTCCACCAATAAAATCGCAGTAAACATACGAGTCTATGACTGCGGGCATTGCGACTGATTGAACGCTGTAGAGACATGTTTATTGGAATAAAGTTAAAATTGTTTTATTGAAGGTCTTCAAGCTGATGAAATACATTTGTGTGGCGAGGCCGGTGCTATCAGTCTCATTGAAGAATTATGTAACACAACTGGAGAGGAATTAGAGGTATATGGTCTGTTTTTGTTATTATATATTTCATTTAAATTCACATACTCAAAACACACAAGACTTTATAATGCTATAAAATAATTTGAATAAATACATCTTATACATTTTACTGTAAACCGGAGTACCGTCGCCGCGTCGAGTTTCGTCTACAATAAACATATTTTATTAAGACTGTACATAGCGAAATTAATATTTTTTTCGTCCTAACATATGAACTAATGTCGCGGGAAGTCGCTGGATGCGGATAGCGCAAAACGGCAATTGTGGAGATCTTTGGGGTAGATGTTTTTCAAGTCGGGGGCGTCTTTCGCCTGATATGATGATGATGAACATTCATCTCTCACTCATATATTCCGGTAGGATTCCTTTGCTAAATGACTGGAGAGAGTCTTGTTACCAGTCACTTCGCATGACTTCTCTCGATTAGAGAAGTCATGATGAAGAATATCAGTACGGAGGCGCCTCATTGCCAACTTCTTAACTGCGAGTGCCCGAATGAGCTATTTTGTTAACTATTTTATTAACAATAAACCAATAACTCCTATCTGTCGTAATAAACTTTAAAGATGCCTCGGGAACAGCACGCGTCCTAAGAAGAAGTCGAGCGTTTCGAATAGTTCAATGACTTCAACTCGAAATCACGTGACCGGCAATTGTTGGTTTTTGTTTGAATTCTAATTTTATAAAGAGCTAAATGTCCTCCTCGGTGTTGAGGTTCGACCGGACGGCCTGCACTGCTCGGACCAGAGTTCGTCGGTACTGTTTTGTGTTTACTGGTCTATGATATTCCATCATCATCCTGATATCGTCCACTGCCCATAGGCCCTCCCTGAAGGTTTCTACTGTTGCCATTTGGAGGGGTTTGCCGTAGTCACCGCGATTGTCATGCGAGTCGGCGGCCGCAGTTAAATGGTAGTTAGTAAACTGGAGTCGCTACTGCCCTACTCCCTGGTCCCTTAGTCGCGTTTTTCGACACCCACGGGGTGGTACGGGGTGGCTCTGTTATTCTTTCTGGACCGGAAACCACGCGGCTCCCTATCGAAGATACTTACACACGTTTTATTTTCTCAGGTGCGCTCATATAAAAGACTAACAGAACTGAAAGTGGAGGACACGTCACTAGGAACGTTGGACAACGTGCGCGCCGGCGACTGTATAGTGTGTTTCAATAAGAATGACATTTACAGTGTAAGTCGAGCCATAGAACAGAGGTCAGTCCTACGTGAGGCAGGTATCCCATTTGTTTAGTTTAGTTGAGTTCTTGTAGAGTGTGTGAATGTGAAGGTTTTAATGTACTCATTATAGAGACTAGATGCTCTCACCGGTCCGTAAGTGATCGAGCTAGATGCTCTCGCTGGTACGTAAGTGATCGAGCTAGATGCTCTCACAGCTCCGTAAGTGATCGAGCTACATGCTCTCACCGGTCCGTAAGTAATCGAGCTAGATGCTCTCACAGCTCCGTAAGTAATCGAGCTAGATACTGTCACCGGTCCGTAAGTGATCTAGCTGAATGCTCTCATCGGTCCGTAAGTTATCGGGCTAGATTCTTTCACCGGTCCGTAAGTGATCGAGCTACATGCTCTCACCGGTCCGTAGGTAATCGAGCTAGATGCTCTCACAGCTCCGTAAGTGATCGAGCTACATGCTCTCACCGGTCCGTAAGTGATCGAGCTACATGCTCTCACCGGTCCGTAAGTAATCGAGCTAGATGCTCTCACAGCTCCGTAAGTGATCGAGCTACATGCTCTCACAGCTCCGTAAGTGATCGAGCTACATGCTCTCACCGGTCCGTAAGTGATCAAGCTAGATGCTCTCACCGGTCCAAGGTTATGTACACACAAAGTTGTTTAATTTCTAAGCGTCTCCGTACTTCGGAGGGCACGTTAAGTTGTCGGTCCGAGTTGTAGTCATTAAACCATGTCCGAGGCCTACTGGGCGGATTGAACAACTCTGACATTAGGGTAACCACTGCCCATACGATAGTATAACGTAACACTGTCGAATCTGTATTTTCTTCACTTAAACATTGAATGTTTTTTGCATCTCTCATTGCCTCTCTCTAACATAGATCGTATGAAGAGAACTTAGCATACATAGAACTTATTCTTAATGTGTCGATGGGAATCTAAATTGTCTCTGCCCAAAACTTGCCTACGACAATTGCGTTATCAGTAGTATCCTCAGATCTAGACATGACAATAGGTGCCCTATGGTTTGTGGGACAGCACACAGTACACATGTAAACACGGCTACATATCAAGCTATACATTTCCGATATAAGCTGACCTCCCATTGTATGAAACTCCTATACAACCCGGGATCAGCTTCTACTGTTAATGTATAGCTTGATATGTAGCCGTGTGTACATATACATAACTAGGTATCAAGCTACTAAAACTCTTTACAATTTGTTAAAAGACAACGCTCGCATTCGGGAAATTATTTTGTGTCGCGGGGTATTTTGCAAAGATATAATTTGACGGACACAGAGTACACAATATGAGCACTAATTATGCGTAGCGGGTGTAGATTAGTCGCCACGTTCTAACGTGTGGTTAAGAATTTCGCACGAAAAAAAATACGTCCTGTCCTTCTCATAAGAAATTATATAATATTACTTTAGTTGGTGTTGCATAGAATGCGCGGTAATATTTAGATTTTCAATCATTTTGCATGCTGGAAAGCTGGAACATATGTGAACCTACGCCTTAACTGTTGAAAAGCGGGAATCTATTTATATTTTGTGTAGAATTTTATAGGCTCTATCATATTGTACACTGAGAAACAACTGTAGCGAAAAATAATTAAATTTTAAATACTTGTGTGGTAGATGTTATTTTTCTTTTCTTTTTCTATGAAGTCTGCAACTTTCCACATTTGCCTGGAAGAGATCGCGATAAAGCCGCCATTTGTACAGTCTTGCTAAACATGGTAATATTTAATTGTATTTTATAATTTGGGTATACAAACCTTTACCTCAATTCTGGTCCCTTCAAAGTTTGCATGGAAAAAATCGCGATAAGATAAATAATTGGCTAATATCCATTGAATGTGGCCGCCGTACCCGAGATTAGCCCAGGAGTGCTGTTATTATTAGTGCAAAAATAAATATCTGTTAATTTTCCATCAATATATAGACACAGGTTCAGAGTCGCTGGTAGCCGTTGGATGCAGCTAGCGTAAAAACGGCAATTTTAGAGATATTTGGGGGAGGCCTTTGTCCAGCCGTGGACGTCTTTCGGGTGATATGATGATACAGACAAATTTAACCTATTCAAAGTAACATTGTATTTTCAGAGGGCAAGAAGTAGCAGTAATATATGGAAGTCTTCCGCCGGGCACAAAACTGGCACAAGCCAATAAGTTCAATGACCCCAACAGCTCGTGTAAAGTCATGGTTGCTACTGATGCTATAGGACTTGGTATCAATTTGTGAGTATTATTGTTGTGATAAAATATTTTAAATCGATTGCACACGTTTTTGAACTCTATTTATTTGAATATGAGTTTTTAAATTCAATGTCACAATGAGAACTGTCCATTACTAAAATAGTCGACGTCTGGCAAGCGGACGGGTCACATGCACCAAATGCATTCAGAAAATTCTTTCTAGTGGGTGCCAGAACATGACTGCCAGAATGTGTGTGGTTGAGAATTGAATCCAAATTGTATTTATCGTTGAATTTTACCAGGTACTCATTCGTTAGCTTATTACGGTTTTTGCCATTAAGACTATCTTGTGTAGAACGCCGCAGTAGACCTAGGTTGATTCGGATAATCGGACATAGACTGGTTAACAGTGAACGAAAATAAACAGGCAAGCATTACTTCAAGGAAACTAAGCGCCAATCTTGACCCAATATCTCAATCAAACTGACATAACGGAATAATCTGATTGGCCAAAAATTATTACACCCTCAGATACACCCTAAGATACACCTTTTAAAAGTAGACCTTATTACGTGATGTTTGGGTCTAAATTACAATGTTCATTCGTCGAGGGATGTTTTATGTTATAAAGTGCAGCGAACATAATTAAAAAGGTCCACGGCACAATTTTTAAGCGCCGCCTGCAACGGCTCAATCTGCGTTGGGTCATTTTCGCGAGCTAGGAAAGCTTCCATGTTTATTTGTGTTCACCGCTGGTAATAAAGAAAAACGAACTGTCACATATAGAATAAACTTTATTAAGTTTAACAAACACATTTCTACAATAACGCTCACTTGTAAATATCGTCATTGTGTTCCAACTTGTTACAACAAAACAAAACAAAAATGACATGTGTACTTGGTTTAAATTTTTTATATTACGCTTTGGACTGATTCGGATAATTGGCGATTCCGTTAATCGGCGCGCGGTGTTCGCATAATCGGCCTCTACTATAATATAAAAACAGCAGTAGTACGTTTGGGCCTTCTCTAATTGCCATGAGTACTAATGAAACACTGTCGTCTGACACAAAGATGCAGAAGGTTGCCACTTTTAATATTTTTACGTTTATCCTCTTTGTATTGAGGGTAAGAATTTTGTGCCTGAAACCGACATCCTTTAAAGTTTTAGAAAGGTATCCGGTAATACTTGGAATCTATTCCAAGTATTACCGGATACCTTTCTAAAACTAGAAAAGAAAAGGCATAACTAGAAAAGAAAGAGTTATAGGAGTAGAATTACCGAGGCGAACAAGCGAGTGGATTTACTCTTGTTGCTCAATAATTACTGTATAGTTTCAAATATTTTCATGTTTTATGCTGGATGGGTTTGCGCTTGACCACGATCTCATCTGATGGTAAGTGCAGATGTGGTCGGTGGACTGCAGACCCATAAGATGCCTGTTCACTGTAGCCTTTAATAAACCCATGTTGTATGAGTCTGGAAACACGTCGTTCGGGAGGGTATTCCACAGTCTAGCCATGCGTATGATGAGAGAGGATGCAAAATGCTTTGTACGGCATGCTTGGAAGCGATTATTCGACTAACCAAACTCTAAAATTGTTTTATTTTCTGTACAGGAGTATACGAAGGATAATTTTTCATTCGTTAATAAAGCCAGTTGTTAATGAAGATGGTGACAAAGAAATGGATGTGATCAGTATATCACAGGCGTTGCAAATCGCTGGTAAGAAATAAATCCACTTTTTCCTCCTTAGCTATGGCTGTCACTAAGTAGGAACAGTGCTGTTATTTTTTTTATTATTATAGTATGATACTATCTTGGGACATTATTCACACACGGCCATCTGATCGCAAACTAAGCAGAGCTTGTACTATGGAAAGCTACTTTTATTGCGATATACTACTTTTCCTTTGTAGCCTCAGGACAAACAGACATGTTCATGCACACAAATACCTGCGGCGTGAAAGCCAAGTATCTACCAACCACGTTAACCGATATGATCTATTTTTTATTTATTTATTTATCAAACAACAATAGAAAACACATGGATTAATTGAGTTATTACAATATAAACAAAAAAGTTCGCATTGTTCGATGAGGACAAAACGGCGGCTATACATATAATAAAATCGTAGGAAAGTCAAAACTGTACATTGAATATTTTTTTTAAAGGTTACTTGGTGCGTGACTGACAATCGACATCGAAACCAAAAATATAATTTTTAGAATTTTTGTCTGTTTATCTGTTTGTATGTATGTATGTCCGGGCTAAACTCAAAAAGTACTGTATGGATTTACTTCAAATTTTGCATGAATATTACTAAAAGGTCGGGTTAACATATAGGCAACATATAGGACATATTATCACCTACGGGGGAGGAGCTGTGATAATTTATAAAATTTAACGCGGGTAAAATGCGGGGCACAGCTAGTATCGAATAAAAGCGAAAGATATACTAGCGCTCAAAGGCGTGTGTCCGTCTATTATATGTTTGTTAAGTACCCCGTGACACAGGGACTAGTTTACCTATTGCGGACGTTGCCTTTTTAAAGAAAAAGGAAATTATCATTGTAGATATATTATTATGAACAAAGACTCATTATAGTCATAGTTTACTATCTTGGTATTCCTAAAACGGGTTGATGCATGTTTGCAAACGTATACTATAATTCAATGTTGATTTATTATTCTTAAAAAGACTTTTACAAAATGATCACTAATTTATTTTAGGTCGAGCAGGCCGTTACGGCAGCGCTTGGGAAATAGGATATGTGACGACATACAAAGCCGAAGACCTGGCGACTCTCAAAACGTTACTATCGAAACCCCCTGACCCTGTGACGCAGGCGGGGCTGCATCCCACAGCTGAACAAATGGAGCTGTACGCTTATCATCTACCTCACGCCAGTCTCAGTAGTCTTATGGTAAGGTCACCCTACAGTCCTGAAGTGCAATCTTGGTTTAATAGCTTAATATTGAAATTCTTGCATCCGACTAATATTATAAGTGTGAAAGTTTGTGAGTGTTTGTTACGCTTTCAGGCAAAAACTACTGGACGGATATTGATGAAACTTTGTAGAATTATATATCTTATATATCCGAATAACACATAAGCTATAATTTATAAAGCTTAACGTGGGTGAAACCGCAGGGGACAACTAGTATCATATAATATTTTGTACACCTTCCAAAATATTACATTTTAGTTTGATTTCATTATTCGCAATGCAAAGTGTGAATCTAATCTCATAAATGGGATATCACCATTTATGAGATTAGATATAAATCAAATCTGCGACTGAACAGATTTTCTGATGAAAATCTGTTCAGTCGCAGATTTTCATCAGAAAATCTGCGACTGAAAATACCGTTACATACAACAACTTTTACGGATAAATCGTTTACTATCCAAGCTGCCCGTCTATGGAATGCTCTACCTGTACACATTAGATCAGCGCAGTCTCTTTACAGTTTTAGAAATAAGGTGAAAGAGTTTTATCTTAAACTCAGTAATTAATAATATAATTTAGTTCGTTTCTATATTTCTATATATATTTATGTATATGTAAATTTGTTTATGTATTATCTATAATATTATTATTATTATAAATAATATTATCTACTCATATATACTTTATGTATGTGTATTTAGTTTATACGTATTCATTACGCAATTTTGTAGGTTATCTAATTTCTTTTCTATTCTGTACACTATCTTATACCCCTTTTAATATCCATATAAATTTTGGTTCATCCAATTGAATGGTTGCCTGGAAGAGATCGCTTTTAGCGATAAGGCCGCCTATTGCATGAACATTACTGTTATTTATTTTAATGAACTGTATTCTATATGACGCAATAAAGTGTACTTATTATTATTATTATCACAAATTTAATCGTTAGGCGGGTCTCGACCCAGCATCGGCTACCATTCTTATTTGACGTGTAACTGTGACGTAACGTAACGTGTAAATATATCAGTCGGCCATGTTTATAGAAAAAAAGCCGATGGATTACACCTAGATCCTCCGAAAGAAGGTTAGTGAGGGAATCCTATTTAACACCCTTTCGGATTTTCAGATTGGTGCTGGTTCGAGACTCGTCGCATGAATAAATATATGATTTCCCATTTTTGTGATTAGATTTACGCTTTGCTTTGGGAATAATGCTATTAACTAAAACATTTTTTTTTAAGTAAATGTTTATCAACAATACTTACTGATTATTGTATTTTATTATTTTTTGATGCAATTTAGATTTCAAATTTAATTATAATTTTCTTTTTTTTTATTAGGAAAACAAACAGTATTAACAACTTATGATAAGAAACAACTAATTACCAATTATATGTTTTCGTGAATTGAACCTGTGAAAATCGAAATGAACGTAATATAAAACAAATACATTTAAGTGAACATAAGACAAGTAATTCAAGTCTGAAATCTGTTATAATTCATTTGGTCATTCCCCAGGATATATTCGTTCACCTGTGCACAGTGGACGACTCTCTCTACTTTATGTGCAACACAGAAGGTTTTAAGTTCCTCGCGGAGATGATACAACACGTGCCGTTGCCGTTACGTGCCCGTTACGTGTTCTGCTGTGCACCTATCAACAATAAGCTGCCGTTCGTCTGCGCTACATTCCTTAAGGTACGCCAGATCAGTGGAAAGTATATTTTTTACAAACTTTCGCCTTTGGTACATTCAAAAATAATAATAATAACCTGGAACATTATTCACACACGGCCATCAGAGCTCATCCCAAACTAAGCATAGCTTGTACTATGGAAATCAGATAATTGATATTGATACTTACATATGCTACTTTTCTTTTCTGTACACTTATATAGATAATTACACCCAGACTCAGGTCAAACAGATAAGTTCTTGCACACAAATATCCGTCCTGGGTGGGAATCGAACCCACGACTAACGACGTGAGGAAAGAAGTATGTACGGTATGGTGAAAGTAGTATGTAGTGAAGTATTTACCAACCATGCCTAGTTGGTTTACAACTGTTATCCGGTCGAAATTGTTCAGATCCATTCAAACAGGTGGATATCCACCAATATTTGCGTCACGCATTTGCTTACAAGGCGCACTGCAAAATGACCACTAAAACTTAATTTACATAAACTTACCACTCGTTAAAATACGTCATACAATTAAAACTGCAAAATTTTACAGATTTAACCATGTTCATTAAACAAAGAAATCTTAAATGGCGCTTAGCATGATCTCTCGCTTGCACACTAGTGTCGTCTATACTCACTCTCGCGCGTACCGTAAGCAGAACGCAAGTACAAGCCGCCATTTTAGATTTCTTTCTTTGATGCATCGAGTTATACACAGATTCATTTGTTGAACATTTTATTCCATATCTTCCATATATAATTTATAGAAATATTTTTAAGTAACTTTATATAATTCTTATATAATTTTATTGTCAGATGGTCCGTCAATACAGCCGAAACGAGCCTCTCACGAAGAATTGGCTTTCAAATACTGTAGACTGGCCGCTGCCGTCGCCTAAGACTATCATGGACTTAGTACATCTGGAATCTGTTTTTGACGTCCTGGAACTTTATCTGTGGCTAAGGTGAGTTTCTTTAGTATATTGTTTCTATAGAAACTGGTAAGCAACGCAAAACATATAAAAAAAAACAGGCGGGGCAGTCTTTGGGGACTGCCAATAGAAGTGAAAACTATTTTTTCATTTCTCATACTAGGAAAGTAGTTTTTATCTGACCCGAGTAGCGAGTTGAAGATACTATTTCCTACCTTTGCCTCCCTCCCTATGGTGACAATAGATTAAAAAAAAGAACTAAATTTGGTTAGGCAGGCGGCTGTAAAAATCTATCATAATTAAGAAAAAATGCTGCGGTCATGTGAGTGTATAAACGGCCAGGGTGAATTAAAAAATAAGACCCTCCGTCTTACGAATATTCAATCAGGGCACGTTTCACTTAAAAAAAATATAAAATTGAATATTTTTTTAAGTGAAAACTTCTTTAGCGACTTTGTGCACTTTTCTAAGTTGTTTAAAAATAACAGAAATGGGACACTGTAACACGAAATTTCTCCAGTTTATACGTATGAAATTTCTGAATTTATTTACAGCTATCGGTTTCCTGATATGTTCCCGGATGTGAAGCTAGTACGAGATATGGAAGCTGAATTAGATGCAATCATACAACAAGGAATATTCCAAATAACTAGGTGAGCATTCAGCATTTTTTAAATCTACCTCTGCTACAAACACTGATCAGTAGCTTTCCTGAACTAGGTATTAAGATACAATATATAAATACCAATGTGATTTGATTCGTTATTTGAATACGTTAAAAGAAATTATCGCTAAACAAACCTACGTTAAATATGAAATACTGCTCCACAGTATCAACTTCTTCCTTTCATCATATTCAACGTCGCTCAGCTTAAATAATCATTGGCAGCGGGAGTCCCACGGATCGCCTTGATCCTCTTGCTTTGCGAAGAATCAGAATTTTTTTTTCTCTAGTTTTACAATATCGTTACATCTCGCTAAAAATATAATTTTACTTTTTTAATTTTGTCCGTGGAGTAGGAGTTTTTGAAACCTGTACTAGCCGTTTCCTCTTTTTCTAGTGCTTATATAATTTAACGTGAGGATAACGATATGGCAGTGCCTTTATGATTAAACGAATCGAAGGCTTTGCTGTGGACAGTCGCTATCATGACGAGGTTATGGCCCTTGGCCAACGTGTCGGCGATGTATTAACCTGTACGAAGGACTTGGGTGGCGGTACCTGTGTTTCTCGTGAACCCATGCTGGTGGCGAGTGTTATCTCTTAACTATATCCCGATGGCTGTATTTAATGGCAAGAATAGAACGCGAAACATTTAGGAGTATCCTTATTGGGTTGTTGGAAGGCATGATCTACCAATCCAGCAAGGTAGTAAATTTGATCTGCTGGTGGGAATCAAACCTACACTCTCTAGAAGTACAACGCCTATCTTGTATCAGTAGAGTGTGCAGGTGAGAGGTGCAGGATTCCCACCGGACAATTAAATTTAAGATTTTGAAGTTTTGAGTTTTGTAAGACTTATTTTTTGCCAATAACTTACATTATTTAATCCTTGTAGATCTTGATATAATACTTACTTCTAAACAAAAATTATAAAGAAACAAAATTTGTTTTTTTTTGTTATTATCTATAGGATAACTGAGTTTGAGTTTATGAACTAACAAATCTCAAGCTGAGCTCCGATTTTGCATTACTGTGCCTCTAGCACGAGTTCCTGCAGTTTACTTACTCGATCACACGTACAGTTTCCTCCCATACATTGAGCACCAGCGCCTCTCGCGGAAAGTATTAAGAACTAAAACTCTGGTGCTCAATGTATGGGACGAAACTGTACGTGTGATCGAGTAAGTAAACTGCAGGAACTCGTGCTAGAGGCACTGAATATGACAACATCTTAAGAAATGCGGGTATCTCACCTTCTCTTAATTTAGCAATGTCGGTCTAGTCACTGTTAAGATATTTTTTATCTGTAATTTGGTTTAATTATGTGTTGTATTTTGCACCTACAGGTTATTAAGAAACTCGGATCAAGTGCTTCGCGATGAGCCAGTGGAAGTAGACCTAACAAACAGCAGACGGACGGCGAGAATGACGCAACTCAAGCCCAAAGGCGACGAGAAAGGAAAGCTCTCCGAAATGCTCGTTGCTAGGGTAAGTAAAACTAACTGTTAGAACACATCGATCATCTAGCAATACCAGACCATTCGATGAGAGAACAGAAGGAGCCTTCTGGTAAGTAAAGTAACGAATAAATTTACAAATAAATCATGCATAAAGAAAATCTTACGTGTACACTTGGCAAAATAGATATCCATACCATGCACCAACCCACACATAAGTAGTATTTGTGTGCGTGAATCGATAACAAACCAATCAGGGCATGGCATGCAAATTCTCCTATTATACTACATTTACATTGGTGTGTGTAAACATTATACAAGTGTCAACGGGTCTACATTCTTAGCCTAAGTTTCCGCACGAATTCTATTTAGTAGTAAGAAATACCAGCGATGATATTACAAACGCTAAATTCATCATGATAGTTATAAGTCTTTGTAGCTGATTCTAATGAACACGGATCAAGACCTGTGCCTCTAGCACGAGTTCCTGCAGTTTACTTACTCGATCACACGTACAGCACCAGCGCCTCTCGCGGAAACTATTAAGAACTAAAACTCTGGTGCGCAATGTATGGGACGAAACTGTACGTGTGATCGAGTAAGTAAACTGCAAGAACTCGTGCTAGAGGCACTGAAGAATTTAGGTTCTAATCTTAGAAATTCAATGAGGTCTTTTTGTAATTTATTTTAAGAGTAATAACTTGCAAAGTATTTACAAAATAAAACTATTATTAAGTAAATATAAATTTTATTTTTGTGGATTGTATTTAATGGAAAAATAACTTACAAGGTATATAAACATGAAATAAAACATATATGTTAAGAAAAGATAATTTTACTATTTTTTTATATTAAAGTGTAATAACAACTTTTATATAATACTAGCTGTGCCTCGCGGTGTTACTTGCGTTAAATTTTATAAATTTTCTTTGCTATAAACCTCACGGAGCCGGAGACCTTTCCAACGAATGCAAAAACGGTGGAAATCGGTCCGTGCGTTCTGGAGTTATAGCGTCAGGAAGGAAATCCCGACTTATTTTTATATAGTAGATGATATAAAAAACAATAGGTTACAATTATTTATGGGCTTATAAGTTGCCAATAACAGATGAAACAACAGTCTAATTATATTGTCTAAGTTATATTGTCCAAAGCACTAAGGTTAGATTAGAAATAATATTGTATGGTTGTTAAGTATTCTTAAATTTTCTAATCATCCGCGCTATTTTTTTATTTCATAAGAACCTTCACCTGACAATAACGAAGAGATCAAAAAAAAAAAATCGAACCAGCCGTTCACACGTGATGGCGTGACCAAGGGAAATAGGGATTCATTTTTATATACAACATGTAACGTAATTAACGCACACCCTCAAATACCCCAATTGGAATATTATGTTGTAATCATAATACATACTCTGAATTTTTAATTTAACATGTATTTGCATGGGCATTTACTAAATTAGTTTCTTGGAATAAAGTTTATTTTTCGTTATTTTGTATTGAATGATGGAGTTTGTATGAATACAAATAAAACTGCGATTTTAAAAGTTTTATTACTTTGACTTACGGTCCATTTCAGTTTGTTTTGACTGTACTGTGTTAATATGACAATAATATCCGTACCGTAAAACCATACAACTTTGCCCAGATTTCTTGCTATTTTTGATTCCACTTTAAATATATTTTTTAATAATGTTCTTTTCAATTTGTGATCGTCGTACATTATTGATAAATACCATGTTCTTTGCATATAATATACTAAAATATCAAAATAATGAAATACAACGTGCAAATATTTATACAGCGGGCCAAATACATAGTGCCTTTTACAAGTTTGCCCATTTTGCAGAAATCTCCGTAACTTAGTATTTTCTACTTTAAGAACATAAGATTTTGGGATCATTTTAGAATAATAGTCAATCTATCATAGGACCTACATACTAACCGTTTAAATCTTCATATTACCTGTCAAATTAGAGTGGGCAAAGTCGCAACACTTTTTTTGTAATTTTACATACAAATTATTCTATGAATTAGGGTTGTCACTTTTTATTGTTAATCAGTACGGTGTACGTAAGTACGTTACAATCATTTATCTATAAATATTTGAACAATAAAAAACTATAAAGCAAATGCACATGAGCTTTAAAACAAATCTTAATATACTTACATAATAGGAACATTGACTACAAATACCTACTCATACAAGTGAAACAAATCTAAATTCAAGACAAAGCTTTCAAAAACAAACTTAAACTTATGAATATCAACAATAATTATCGTGGTACTTATTGAGGTTATTATTATTCTGAAACAAAAACGGAATACTATTTTTTGAGATCAAATAATTGTAGTTAGATTCGCTTCGCGTGTTGGCGATTCCTTTAGGTACATTCACTATAAAGTCCTCCCGACTTGACATCCTCTTATTTTCTACCACGTCCACTGCTAACTCCAACATTTCCTCTGAATAATTTATGTATACCTAGAGCATACATCCTAATATTCTTCAATTTTTTCTGATTTTTTTAGGCTTAGTATTATTTATCCTGAAATAAATACGATAAAAATTACCTTGTTTAATAAATTTAAGCAAAATAAAGTTCTTGAGCTCCTAAGAAACCACGCAAAAAATGTATATATGAGAATTTTTACGTTTAATATCATCAAAAATAAATATCGATACGAGGTCTTAATACAACTCAGTACCTTTAAGATTGACTAATTGAAGATGTTTCTTAGTAAGACTAAAACCAGTTTCAAAATATAAGGACGAAAAAACATAGAAATAAACAATCTAGAAATATATAGAAACTAACTTTGTTGTTTATTTTTAGCCACTTTAAACTGTTTTGCAAATACATGTAATGTACTTTTTGCGACAAAGTTAAATATTAAATAATCCTATTAATATTTAACAGTACTTACGTAGTTCTGCAACTACTGTAAAACAAAGTACTTACTAGATCTAATTTAACATCGAAGTCACAACCCTATTGGTTATATTTTGGTGGGCAAAGTTGTTACAACTGCTCTAAGAAATCAAAATTGACATTGCCCACCATCATGTTTTCGAAATTAAGAGAGCTTTTGCGTGGGATATTCGATCTTTCTTGTGTATTTATTACGTAGTAATAGTGGTAAAATTCTTACTTACCAGATGTAATTACAAATCGAGTTTAAAAAAAGCCCCCCAAAATACACCACCAACTTCGACACAGTTTTACAGCCAATTCAGGGGACACTGAGCAAAATCAGTTACACAGTGTTGCCAGAGACGTAATCAAATTTACATCATAGATTGAAAATAAACGCAACTAACAATGTTGCCGTATTTCAAACATTTTGTGAAACGTACCCTGCTGGGCAAAGTTAGATTAGTTGGGCAATCTTGTAAGGTTTTACGGTAGTTTTAATTATGTTTGGAATAAAAAATTACCTATATTCAAAATGATATAAATCGATTCAGTAAACGATTCTGAAGAAACTATTTTCAGGATGTGCGTTAATTTTCAGTTTGTTTTGACTGTACAGGGTTAATATGACAATAATATCAGTAGTTTTAATTATGTTTGGAATAAAAAATTACCTATGTTCAAAATTATATAAATCGATTCAGTAAACGATTCTGAAGAAACTATTTTCAGGATGTGCGTTAATTAAGTTACATGTTGTGTATAGATTTTTGCTATGTATTCTAAGATTACTTTTTTGTCAAAAATAAACATTTTGTCATTTAATTTCAATTGTGACCATTGTTTCACTTACAGGGTTTAATCACACCGCAGATGTTGAAGAAACTCCAACAAGAGCTAACGGCAGACCAGAAACCCGAAACCGGCAGAAGTAGTCGAACCAATAAAAATAGAAGGAAATGACGGTATCATAATTTCTGTTTTGTACATAGTGTAACGATAGTACAGTAATAAAATGTTCCGTGAATCAAGTTTGGTTTTTTTCTTAATGTATTTTAAACCTTTTAGGTCATTCCTTGCTTCCATTTCCCCATACGAGCATTTTTCTCAATTTTCTACCTGGATTTTAAGATTTGACCAATATTTTTTACGCTACAGATTTAGTAAGGTAACTAGTCAAATAAAATTGAAAATATTTGATGAGTCTGACTCGCACACGAAAATTTCCGTACCATTGTAAGGCTATTTTTAACTTGATTTTGGTTTTATTATGTATTTGTCTCATTCTGAATTTAACTGCACGTGTGGCGCAGCAGTTAATACAGTCGCCTCGCCGCTTCGTGTCCCGGTTTCGATTCCCGCGCAGGACAGCTATTTGTGTGACCCGCAAATAGTTGAGTCTGGATGTACAAGAGGTCCGTCAATTATATGCTAAAGTAACCCGCGACACATGGATTAATTTTCCTAGTGTGGGCGTTAAAAAAAGAGTTTGTTGCCCTGTCAACCTATTACGATTAACGACGTTCTAAAAACATGTCTCAATTACTCTGAAGCAGAATTGGAATTTGAGTGAAAGAATTATCCCCAATCCCCAAAAATTGTGTCGGCTCAGGTGTCAAACGCCCTGTATATGTATCTATAAGCATGTGATGTTGCTTATTACAGACACCAGCACTTGCTGCTACCCCGATCTGTCAAATTTCTTTTATAGATTTTCAACTTTATCACATGCATAACGTTCACTTTCAGTTGGAGACATTTGACAGATTGGGGTAGCTTGATGTCCTGACGACCGTACAGGTGAGCCACGTACCGTATAGAATATGGCTATCTTTTAAGTACATTATTTATTTTTCTGAACTAAGTAGTAGTAATTAAACAATAATTTTTTGATAATTTTGATATGATGATTTAATTGTTTGATGCGTAGTCTATTTTGGTCTCAGTGTTATTATACTGATAATAATTCAATTGTGATTGACTAATTTAACAGTGTTGTGTTTACAAATATTCTATACGGAGCAGGCGCTATGTATAAAGCACTTTTTAGGGTTCCGTAGCCAAATGGCCAAAAACGGAACCCTTATAGATTCGTCATGTCTGTCTGTCTGTCCGTCCGTATGTCACAGCCATCTTATAGTTTTTCCGAAACTATAAGAGCTGTACTGTTGAAACTTGGTAAGTAGACGTATTCTGTGAACCGCATTAAGATTTTTGGGGTTCCCCATACATAGAACTAAAACTCAATATTTTTCATCGTACCCATACATGTGGGGTATCTATGGAGTGTGCGTCACGATTGCTCCGCCACGTTATCCAAACAGAAAAAGAAATCGCTATAATTTTTGTCAAAATTAGTCAAAATCGAAAGAAACAAACCAAAACTTTGTCAAAGCAAAAATAAAGATGTTACAGGGGTTTTAAGTTGGCCGAGCGAACGTAACGTGAAGGATTGCGCGGCCATGGAGATCTCAGCAATTACTTGGGATACAGATCAAATTCTTTGATTCATTTGTCAACAATTGTCGAAAAAAGAATTATAAGACTAAGATCAATATTTCACGAAATATTCACCTTGGAAGTTATGGCCGCGCAATCGTGCACTTGATGTTTTTTTAATCTTGATTATTTTTTCGAGATTTCATGCAATAAAACTGTTGCTAGAAGAAAGTTCTTAATATGTCCAAAGTACCGAAACCATTTAATGCCACCAAAGTTTATTTAAACTGACGAAATCAAGGCAAAAGAAAAGTTACGTGGCCGCGCAGTCGTAACGTTTCTTTGAACGCTGATATTTCAATATCTATAATTGTTAAGATTTCGGTGTGCACATCCATTTATTCGTAATATTAACCTCATCAGATTGACATATCGTTTTACCCTCAGAACAATTTTCTACGCCTGTAATGTCAAAAATGATGATATCTCTTATAATGTTCGAGCAGAGTGACCATAATTTCTATTAAATATGGGGATATCTTTTGGTCTACTGGACGAAAATGCACCTGTTAGGAATAATTGTTGTAGAATTGGCTAAGATAAAACAGTTCAATACAATAGTCTTTTCTTCTATACACATGTTCCAATCATTCCATACAAAACAATGCCAAAAAATGGAACTTAGTTCTGTTTTCACCACATGACGCGACATTGCTGCTTGTACTCCAGTTATCTGTCTATTATATGTTTGTATGCCAATTATATCTGTATATTATATGTTTGTAAAGTACCCCGCGACACAGGGATAAGATTCCCAAGTGTGGGCGTTGTCTTTTTAAAAAGAAAAGAATTTAAGATGTGCTCGGTTAATAGGCAGTTATAAAATAATTATGAACTCAAAGTTACGTGTGATGATTTTAGAACTGACTTGAACGGAGGGACTACCTGCTGAGTAGCATTTCTATTTATTTTCATCTTGAGAGAAAAATTATATTTCGAATTATGTATATTCCTATTTTATATTTCTAGCATTACTAACATATTAAATTAGAAACTAAATGTGGGACGTTAAATTGTTCCAATCGCGTAACATTTCGCATAATTTATGACCGTAAAAACATTATACTTCACCATGTCAGCCAAATTACGTCCACTGTTGGACAAAAAATTCTCAAAGAAAACGCTGTTGCTCGTTCTCTGATATGTTTTCCCTCGCGACGATTCCTAGGCCCCCCGCGGGATGAGTTGGGGTGATGGTATTCTATGCCGTACCACACAGCGAATCCGTAATGATTATACTTACTTTATCGATTACGTAAATGGTTGAAACTCAAGAAATACTATTGCCATTACCATTACTATTTCATTGATAAAATTATATAATAGGTCTTTACCTATGAAATTGCCGTTTTGTATGAAAAAATTTAAACGAATTTTTTTCATGAATTTTTTTATTTGTATTAATCGAAGTAATCACCCATGCAATCAATGCATCTTTGCCATCGCAGTGGCAGTTTATTGATGCCCTTCTTAAAGAAATCAGCTGGACGGGAGGCAACAAATTCTTCAAAGGCATTTTGTACTGCCTCTC
Organism: Pseudoips prasinana; assembly: GCA_951640165.1. Taxonomy (NCBI): domain Eukaryota; kingdom Metazoa; phylum Arthropoda; class Insecta; order Lepidoptera; family Nolidae; genus Pseudoips; species Pseudoips prasinana. Next base: position 18,971,023 of record OX621239.1, read on the forward strand.
GGGTATTGAATTTTTTTCCCGCCAAGAAGTTATCCAAATTCTGGAAAAAGTAGTAGTCTGTAGGCGCAAGGTCTGGTGAGTAGGGCGGATGACGGAGAGCTTCCAACCCCAGTTCTTGCAACTTGGAGACCGTCTGCTGTGCAGTATGAGGTCGCGCGTTGTCGTGCAGGAGCAGCGGAGACGAGCGATTGACCAATGCTGGTTGGAGATGCGCCAGCTTCTCCATCATTGTGCTCAGTTCTTCACAGTACACATCTGCAGTAATGCTCACCCCGTTTGGTAAGAAGCTGTGATGAATCACACCGGCGCTAGACCACCAAACAGTGACCATCACTTTTCTAGGGGTAAGTTTTCGTTTAGGGCATTGTTTAGGTGCTGAACCAGGATCCAACCAACTTGCTGAGCGCTTGCGGTTATCAAACAGAATCCATTTTTCATCGCAGGTAACAATGCGGTTCAAAATTCCTTCATTTGTGTGTCTGTTGAGCAGTGCAAGGCACGTCTCGACGCGTACTTCGCGCTGGCGATCATTGAGTTCGTGGGGCACCCATTTGTCAAGCTTTTTTACCTTGCCAATTTGACGCAAATGGACCAATATTGTTTTGACGCTAACGTCGAAAGCTGCTGCTAATTCAGCCGTAGATTGTGTATCATCAGCTTCCACAACCGCCTTTAATTCGTCATTGTCGACCAAAGTCTTCGGACGACCGCGAGGTTCATTTTTCAGGTCGAAATTTTCAGAACGGAAGCGAGCAAACCAATAACAGGTGGTGCGTTGGTTTGTAGTGTTAGCTCCGTAAACGTCGTTGATGTTGCGTGCCGCTTGTGCCGCGTTGCTGCCACGACGGTACTCATATTCCATAATTACTCGAATTTTTAACGTATCCATGATGACGAAAAAGATTGAAATGCGATGAAAATGTAACACTAATCAATAAAGAAATGACTACTTATGGAAAAAAGAATCCATGTTTTTAAAATAAAATTAATTTGAAATTAGAATTCTTAGCCAAACAAAAATTATTTTGATTTGAAATGGCCAGTACTGCAGAACGGCAATTTCATAGGTAAAGACCTAATATACATAACAAAACATAAAAGTCGTTTGACAAACGAAAAAAGGAAAGTGCATTGGACTCTTTTATTTTAGCCAATTCTACAACAATTATTCCTTACAGGTACATTTCGTCTAGTACAAAAGATATCCCCATATTTAACATAAATTATGGTCACTCTGCTCGAACATTATAAGAGATATCATCCATTTTGAGATTACACGCGTAGAAAATTGTCCTGAGGGTAAAACGCTATGTCAATCTGATGAGGTTAATATTACGAATAAATGGATGTTCACATCGAAATCTTAACAATTATAGATAATAAGATATTAGCGTTCAAAGTAACGTTACGACTTGCCTTAATTTCGTCAGTTTAAATAAACTTTGGTGGCAGTAAATGATTTCGGTACTTTGGACAAATTAAGACCTTTCTTCTAGTAACAGTTTTACTGCATGAAATCTTAAGTTTCGAAGAAATAATCGAGATTAAAGAAACATTAAGTGCACGATAACTTCCAAGGTGAATATTTCGTGAAATATTGATCTTAGTCTTATCATTATTTTTTCGACAATTGTTGACAAATGAAATATTCAATTAACAAAAATAATTAGATCTTTATCCCAAGTAATTGCTGAGATCTCCATGGCCGCGCAATCCTCCACGTTACGTTCGCGCGGCCAACTTAAAAACCCTGTAACTTCTTTATTTCTGCTTTGACAAAGTTTTGGTAAAAATTATAGCGATTTTTTTTCTGTTTGGATGACGTAGCGGAGCATTCGTGACGCACACATCTATAGATAGGTCTTCAAAAATGATATTGAGATTTGTAATATAATGTTTTTCTAAACTGAATAGTTTGCACGAGAAACAACACTTCCAAAGTGGTAAAATAAACCCCCCCCCCCCCCCCTGTAACTTCTAAAATAAGAAAATAATAAAAATAAAAAATATACATGATATTGTATTCATGCAAACTTCCACCGAAAATTGTTTTGAACGAGATCTAGTAAGTAGTTTTTTTTAATACGTCATAAACCATGAACCGCAACTTACGTTTCATTTAATCAACTGAAATACTTGCTGCTATGGAACCCTTCATGGGCGATTCCGACTCGCACTTGGCCGGTTTTTCTTTTTGTGCAGACGCCAGCACATCAAGCTATCCCAATCTGTCAAATTTCCCCAATTGAAAGTGAACCTTATGCTTTTGTGATAAAGTTGAAAATCTATAAAAGAAATTTGACTGATTGGGGAAGCTGGATGTGCTTTAACTTGAACTTAAGCTTAAATGTAAACAATACAAAAGTTATGCAATAGATTTGCAACAGTTTACATGATCTTAGTTATTTTTAAAAGTAAAGAATTAGTTTACATATTCCTAACAAGTAGGCTGTTTGTTTTATAACAAATCTATTGCATAACTTTCCTATTACTAACATTTTAAATTCATATTGCCTAGACGAACGACAATTTCTAAAACACATAGATACCAGAAGGATTAAGATGAGAATTCTAATCCGCAATGACCAGTTTATCACAAATATAATAAAAGGGAAGATAGACGCCAGAAGAAATAACAGACCGAGAAGAAAGTTTACTGATCAAATTAAAGAAAAATTACAAGTGTACAGTCAAAAGAAGTAAAAGAGATGGCTCTACAACGGGATAAATGGAGAATGCTACAAAGACAAGTGCCAAACACTTAAATTTTGGATGGATTGATCTATAAACTTCCCCGGAATGAACTCCCTGCCACGGTTTTCCCTAGATACTACGGCATGATTCCGGCAAAACTAGGAATGCGGTTAGAGCAAGACTGCAATTGTGGAGAACTGAGTATTACTTATTCGTCCCTCTTGCATGAAGCCCGCGATATATCGTAGTAGTAGATTGACAGACGGGTATTCAACATTTTTTGGATCTGTCATTCAACTTGATTCATTCGACTGCGCCCAGGTAATAGAAAGACAATTTAGTAGCAGCTTTACGCCAAATAATGACTAGCTCGCATGAGTGTCTAACGCGATATTCACCTAAACATTGCCGCTCTCTTCTAACGCGTTACACTGTCGCTGTTTGGCGCGGAGTGCCGCGTTAGCTGTGGCGCTAGAATTGCAGTTTTGCCGCTGCTATTATAATAATATTTTCAAATTTTGTATTGGTTAAAAAGTTCGTAGAACAAAAAACACAAAATTTTGTTAGTTTACATTTTCACTATAGTCATTCTTAATTATCTCTTAAACATGTCGACCGCTTAACATGATTCCAATGGCTACCATCATTTTAGACTTGACACCAAAATCGTTAAGATATCTCAACAAACAAAAATCACATTTTCAAGTTGTTCTCGTAATTATATAACATGAAAATATGGAACGCGTAGGTAACAATTATTTTAAAAACTATCTTATCAAACATTAAACGTTAGAACTAGGGTTCTATACGACTGTACATGTTAATCTGTATAGATTAACATGTACAGTCGTATAGAACCCTAGACACTCCAATTTTATTTATTTGTATAGATGTATATCTATACAAATAAATAATATTGGAGTGTCTGTTTGTAATATTGAAATAACCGGTTCTTACTACATAAATATGAATATATATACGGTACATACACCAAAATAACATTTTTTACAATTTTTGTCTGTCTGTCTGTCTGTTTGTTTCGGCTAATCTCTGAAACGGCTGGACCGATTTTGACGGGACTTTAATTGGCAGGTAGCTGAGGTAATAAGGAGTAACTTAGGCTACTTTTATTTTAGAAAAAGTCATTTATTTTACTAAACACAAAAAAGAACAAAATAAACTAATTAACACGCGGACGAAGTCGCGGGCACAGCTAGTTAGATATAAAACAACATATTAAATCAATTTATTTGTAGTCATCTATACAAATAAATAAAATTGGAGTGTCTGTTTGTAATATTGAAATAACCGGTTTTTACTACATAAATATGAATATATATACGGTACATACACCAAAATAACATTTTTTACAATTTTTGTCTGTCTGTCTGTTTGTTCCGGCTAATCTCTGAAACGGCTGGACCGATTTTGACGGGACTTTTATTGGCAGGTAGCTGATGTAATAAGGAGTAACTTAAACTACTTTTATTTTAGAAAAAGTCATTTATTTTACTAAACACAAAAAAAAAACAAAAAACTAATTAACACGCGGACTAAGTCGCGGGCACAGCTAGTTAGATATAAAACAACATATTAAATCAATTTATTTGTAGTCATAAAAGAAATAATCAAGACCTACTAAGTAGGTACTTAGTAGGTGTTGATTATTATCAGTCGTTTATGCGATGCTGGCAGGCGACTCCACCAAATGGGATGCCGTGGTCTCCTTCTGTTAGGCAGTCAAGCTTAAGAAGGAGGCCACCGAGCTGGATCGGGAACGAACAGGTCCCGCTCGTAGACGGGGGAGGCTTCGAGGCGGCGGCGGCAACCGTTAGCCCAACTCCCCTCGGGGCTGTGGTGGTAGTAAGAGAAGTGTCCTCTACTGCTGCCACGTGCAATCAGCTCCGGGAAGACAGCGATCTGTTTGAGGCGCAGTCGCTGTGCCGGACTGGCAGGTGTCGGCAATAGGGGAGGGCAATCAAGAGCTCTCCCAGGGTACGTGTCCCGACTATCTGGGACATGGCGCAAAAGGTGAGCATCGGAGCAGCATACCCGGGTTCCAAGGGCTACCCAAATCAGGTCAAAAAAGAGGTTGATTAGTATTTTTTGTTCATTTGGTATTTAAATGAATTTGGTCTTACCTTTCCGCATCTGTACGTAATGTAAAAAAATTACACTTCTCCTTTTTTCCACTAGAATTCTGATAAGACATTTTTGTTTTTCACTATTTATAATATTAGAAGCTCTACGCGCGACCGGTGACAACCGAGTAGCTTTGTAGCTGCAAAGCCGGGCGAAAGTGTAGGCACTTGTCGCTGTAGGTACGGCCAAGTGAAGAAGACCTAATAGTGCTGCAAAAAGTTGGAATACCTATAAATTAAAGAAAGAATTACGCGATCTTTTGAGATTGTAGGTATATTTATTTTAAGTCATTACTAGGTACCACTCTGTGGAATCAACTAATTCCGAAGGTATTTCGATCCGGTATGTCATGGCAACCATCAAGAAGCTGGCCTATTAGATTCTTAAAGGCCGGTAACGCACTTGCGTGCGGTGTCTCTGGTTTTGCGAGTGTCCATGGACGGGCAACTGGCCTTTGGGCCGCGGCGCACATTACACGGAGTTAGAACACCAGTGGAAAAGTGGGCTGAATGCGTGAGCCAGAATACCATGGCTTAAAAGTATCGTAGTTCGACCCATTGGGATATCTTAGTGACAGAAATGGGTTAAGTTAGAACAGAGACCATATTTAGCTACATACACTTTTCGTACATTGGAAAGCTATAATATAGCTTTCTATAATGTTAATTTTCCTTGTTGCCGTTGCCCCCTAACCGCAAAATTCGGTCATCCTTTAGTTTACTATCATGCGTCTAAAGAAGGCATGGAACTACTAGTTACTACGTAGATTGTATGGGTTGAGGCCTTAATACGACTTCTTCGTCAACTTGTATAACTTACTCATTCTAGGTATTTATTTAATAAGAAGTTAACTAGGTTTTAGATTATAATACGTACCTACTCTGATTGCATGCCTACAAAGTGCTCAGCCGACATAGTTTCTAAGTTCTTATATGGACTATTCAAAGACATTATAACTCATAATATTTAGATAAAATTATGTAAGTAGTCACTTATAATCAGTATTTTTATAATGTTTATATTTCATTTTATTGCGTCCAGTTATCAAAGTATCGTAAACTACATAACCTTTTGACACACAAATCTATTATCAGAGCTGTAAGAGGGTAGTTAAATCTATAATGGCGATTCGACGTTCCCACAGCGTTTAGTCGTTAAACTCACTGACAGCGTTAACACAGTGTTAGTAAAATGATCAACATAAACAAATTATTTCTAATGGTTTTATCTTTAATAATATTGAAAGAGAATCATATAAAGATATCAGGTATAGTAGTGACATTAACTTTAATAAGAATGAATGAATTTATAAATTGAATACTTAATTAGTAATTTATGTGTATTTAATAGCGTATAGAGTGTTTGAAGTGGACGGAGCAGAAACCATATTGGCATTACCTAATGAGATTCTAAATATTGAGTGTAAGACAGATATGCCAATGGCTTATTGCGGATTTATACATCCTAACGGAATGCGTTATTCGTAAGTACTAATTTTATTAATTGTGCGCTTTCACTATTTCACCGGACAATAGGGGCGAGCGATAAAACTGAGAACCTCGACACAGGGCGGTTATTGACGGGTAGATACATGACAGGTCCAGTTTTTAGGGGCTTCGCCCCGATCCGATTGAGGAGCGGAGAGGGCATTTTATTGATAGGAATGCAAACTAATACTCATCAGGGGACGATGGTTATTGCGGTGCGTTCGCCGGTTGTACTCTCGGTTGGCTAGTACGCTGTGCAGTGATATGGTGCATATGTAAGAGATCCAGACACGCGGTGACGTGTCTAACTTCCGCACCGTGTTAAACTATACAGTGTCATGGTAGTTTCTAATAGTATAGAGATGTTCTTGGTAAGCCGAATTCATTCCAAATTTCAAACTCCTCCGTCCGCGCAATATTCTTAAAAAAGCGTCCAAAGTTTATGCTTCACGGAGATATTAATATGATGATGATATATAATAGCGAGTATTCCAGAACTATGTAGATACCATGGTATATGGTATGGTAGTATGGTAAACACGGCTACATATCAAGCTTTATATAATAATATAATATCCTGGGACATTATTCACACACGGCCATCTGATCCCAAACTAAGCAGAGCTTGTATTATGGATACCAGATAACTGATATACTACATATACTATTTTTCTTTTGTAAATACATACTTATATAGATAATTTACACCCAGACTCAGGACAAACAGACATATTCATGCACACAAATATTTGTCCCGGGTGGGAATCGAACCCACGACCTGCGGCGTGAAAGGCAGCGTATCTACCAACCACGCCAACAGGCCCGTCAAATATATACTATAATAACACTTATATCTCCAGTATAAGCTGATCCCGCGTTGTATAGGATTTTCATACAATGAGAGCTTGATTGCTTATATAGGAAATGTATAGCTTGATATGTAGCCGTGTGTACACATGGCAAGTAATAACAATTTGTTGGTTCCCTATGCGTGTATGAAGCAATTTGCGCTTAGAACATTCAAAGTAACTTGCACGAAAAATCCTAATACCTACCTAATACCACTGGTCCGATTCTAGATTTAAATATCTATGACTACACTACATCTATGGCTCCTAAATAAAATTATTGTTGTGGCGTTGGCTTAGTGACGTGTTTAATGAAGGAATTTCAAATTTTGGGTTATGTAATAGTATCTAAGTATTCGATAACTATGTATCCATGGTACATACACGGAAAGCAATAACAATTTTTTGGTTCCCTATGCGTGTATGAAAAGTATGGGCTTAGACCATCCAAAGTTACTTACACGAAAAACCTTAATAACACTGTTTGGTCCGACCCTAGATGTCAATATCTATCCAATGACCACACACATCTTTGGCTACTAAATAAAATGATTATTCTGGCGTTTAGTGACGCGTTGAATGAAGGTATTTCAAATGTTATTGTATGTTTTAGGTATTCAGGTCCTTCTCTAAGTATAGGTCATTGCATCAGGAAAATCAATGCGTCGCAAAGTGACACTGGAACATGGCGCTGTCATGTCGGGACTAAAAGTACTGGCTTGGAAATTATGCAGAAAATCCAAGTGAGAGTTATTGTAAGCGAGATAGCTGCTGTGCAGAACAATATTAAGGCCATGCATGGAAAGACAGTAACAATTGCCTGTGCGACTGTTCGCGGATTAACTCCGTTGAGTTACTGCCGATTTGAACCACCTAACGGACAGCCTTTTAGTATCAACTCTGAAGTTACAGCTCAAAAGTAAGTTGGTTATACGCATATACAGTCGATGTCACATTAGTAATAGAAATACACTACAAAAACAAACCTTATTTTTCTACGATATAAAGACGATGCCAAAGTGGAAGTGTATCCATCGACGTAGTGAAAATGGTACCTACTTAACACACACACACACATATATATTGCTTGTGAATGTAGCAATTAGTAGGTAAGCAATTATTGTAACAAGAAACTTTTATAAATTCTGCTTCTTACACGCTGAAAACTACTGCCACCATCCATCCTGACGTCAGAATGGCTGGTCAAAAAGTATTCACATTTCTCTGAATGTATCATATGTAGCAATTATTGAAGAAACGAAGCAAATATAAACAATTGGATAGCAATTCTTCAATATACCTTCAGCGCTGCCTAGCATAGGCAACCAGCCATTCTGACGCTCACCGGGACCGACAGTTTAACGTGCCCTGAGCGCCTATTATAGCCGCTATAAAAAATTATACATCGGATAAAACGTTTATATTAGGTTTTCCATTTCAGACCAATTCACAAAAGATATTACTTCCCAAGTAACAAGAGTTTGGACCGCGGAGACTGTGCGGTGACTATACGCAAAGTGGAGTACGAGGACGTTGGGTTATGGACGTGTGGAGCTGGACTCAACGATGGCCAGGAACATATTGACGTTATTGACATCGAAGTTGTAGGTAAGTTATTATAATTTATGAGGTAAAGTCATCAAGTGGTTATTTAAGGACTATAGATTATAGATAGTCAACGTATCTATGTAGATATAGTCCTAAAATTGTGACTTTGTATGCACAATTATTTATATTTTTATACTACTATCGTTATCTTTTTCTTGTAAATAACTTAATGTTCTATTTTTCTTTATGTCATTTTTATTTCCGGTCGTTCTGTTTTATTTATGACTTACCTAGTGGTCTAGTGGTTAGTTACTCTGACTACTAAACCGGTCGTGGGTTAATCCCTACCCAGGACACAACTTTGTGTGAATTCAACTGGACCGATTCTCACGGTCCCAACTGTCCGTGAGAATCGTGTAAAACTGTTAACATGTACAAGATTATTACATTACCTACCTTATTTTGCCTGCACGTGTTGCGCAGCGGCTAAGGCAGTTGCTTCGCCGCTTCGTGTCGCGAGTTCGAGTCCCGCGCCGGACAACTATTTCTGTGACACATAAATAGTTGTTCTGAGTCTGGATGTAATTTGTGTCCGTCTATTATATGTTTGTAAAGTACCCCGCGACACAGGGATTAGATTCCCTGATGCGGGCGCGGGCGTTGTAAAAATAAAAAACTAAAAATTACAGTCTGTGTTAACAACAAAAAATAATAATCTAAAACGTAGTGCTTTTATCCTCTTTGGAATTAACAAGTCATTTATCAATCAAGTCTATGTTTTGTAATCTTCTCTAGCTTAGCTCATATAATGTTATTTTACTCCAGGACTATACGCGATGTCAACAGCATCAGCAACAGGGATAACCTTCGGAGTCATTTGCATTATTGCTCTGCTAACTGTCCTCGGCTTCGTGGCATGGAATAAACGAAGTGTTCTAGGCACCAGACAGGCGCCGGAAATAGCGGAGGCCCATGAACTGGAGCAACTACCTACAGCCTCGAGCCCACCAACTCCTCAATCCGCGAGGAACTTACCAAGAGTAACTGTTGATTCACCTTCTGAACCTAGATCATCACCCTGAAGAACTTAATATAGTAAATAGAGATTTCCCATTTGATCCTAGCACTATTTACGTACTGCATAGTTAACCGATTCAGTGCGGTAGGCTACCAAATATTTCGTGGCGCCTTTGAGGAGCCAAACGCCAGGGAATGTAATAGCGCCCTTAAAGGGCCAACCACCATGAATTTGCCACGTCTTTTACGTGTAGTTGCGACTCGATATTAAACTAAAAACATACGCCACAGGTTCCATGGCTCCTCTTGGGCGCCATCCGCATTGAATCGGTTAATGTGGAAGACCATATTAAGTTTAGGTGGATCGTTACCAATTAGGTGCTACTTAATAGTTATTTATTATATAGGGAGTGGTTATATATTATGGCTGTGTCAATCATTAGACAAGTCTTTAACGTTGTCTAATGACTACTACCGGGACCGATGGCTTTACGTGCCCTCCGAAGCAATTGAATCACTCGGACGGTCACGTGTGCCTAGATGCTTAACTTCAGTCTTCACCGATCACTGACGGTCCGGTAATAGTATCTGGCTATGAGCGACACCTTAGGCTTTACAGGAGGTTTTGACTGAGGTTCTCAGCTGACAATTTATTTATTTTGTGGGTAGATAGTGCCTGTTTTACAGTTATTCTAAGTCACTTCCAATAGAGAAACCCGGAATGTATTGTTTAGTATGGTTTAGTGGTACAGACGCCAGCACATCAAGCTACCCCAAACTGTCAAATTTCCCCAATTGAAAGTGTTCCTTATGCCTTTGTGATAAAATTGAAAATCTATAAAAGAAATTTGATAAATTGGGGTAGCTGGATGTGCTGGCGTCTGCACAACAATATTTTCAGCACGAAAAATCTATACTAATACTTAGATAAATATATAAGTATTTATCTATATAAGTATGTATATCGTCGCCTGGTACCCATAGTACAAGCTTTGCTTAGTTTGGGGCTAGTATGATCTGTGTGACATTGTCCATAGATATTATTATTATTTTAATCTGGACATGGCATTGTATGGCTCCAATCTAGCTTCTTACACCCGCAATATCCATAATCGGCCAGACTGCCTCGTTGGTCTAGCGGCAGCATCCATCTAACCGCAGATAATGAGGTCCTGGGTTCAAATCCCAATCGGGCCATAGTGTTTTGGGTATTTTCTGTTAAGAAAATTTCTCAGTATCAGTCGGAAGTCTGGGAGTTGGCGGTATTACATCCCCGTGCCTCGGTGAGCAGGTAAAGCCTACGGTCCTGTACCTAACGTCATTCCGCTCGTGTCGGTAGTTGTCCTATCGGATCATGAGAGTGGTGGAATAGAAAGTGCCCTTGTATTTACGCAGACACTTGTGCACTATAATATGTACCGCGCAGATGGCTAGTAGAAATCGGCAAGGATTACCTACATTATTATTTATCCATAATTCATATCAGTTAGGAAATAGTTTACCATAGGTATTATACTCAGTTAAATATCTAGTACGAACGTTCCACCTAAGATTTATTAAGTGGAACATTCTAGATCCACTATACTCAACTTTGTGACCCATCTAAAGGTTTAATTTTTCAATATCGTTAACTTGAAATTTTAATTAAGTTTAATAGTTTTAATTAAGATCTAAATAATTTTTGGTTGCGGCCATCGACAACATGACTTTAACGTGTTTGTGGCCCCTAAAAAAAAGGTAAAGAAGAAAAAGGTTGAATATGGCTGCTCTAGATAGTCTACTTCTAATGTACAGACAACAGCACAGCCAGCTACACCAATCTGTCAAATTTCTTTAATAGATTTGCAACTTTATCACATAATCATAAGGTTCACTTTCAATTGGGGAAATTTGACAAAATTGGAGTAGCTTGATGTGCTGGCGTCTGTACCTATATAAATAGAAAACCCTAGTCAGTTATTTCAAATTAAATATAGTTGTTGCGTATAATACAGGTAATATGTTTTTAAGTGATAATCATTTTCCAAGATTTAAGGCTTAAATCGAAACACAATCATTTGAATCAAATCTATATTATAATTTATACATTATTAAATTGTTTTTATGAAAACAGTTATCTTATTTCAAGAACCTTATTAAGTATATATGATCTTATTATTTAATAATATACCTTAATTAAAAGCAATACAGGATGTGTGGGACAGCGTAACGTAAATGTTTTTGTGGTAACACTGAACCTAAATTACAATATTTAATGTTTTATTTAAGTTTTTGTTTTATTTACGTTAATATGAATACATAAACCATAAACTTACACGTGGAAAGTAATTCCGCTTGATTTATTATTTTTTTGAGACGTTGGATCGCATTCTTTCACTACGAAATTTCCCATGATGGGTATGAATGCAAACAAACGTCAGATAGTTGTATTATTTACTGGCATCAAAAAGGAGGAAGATTCTCCATTCCATGTTTCGGTTTTCGTGTAATCGATTATAATTCATCCTCATCATTTCAGCCGAAAGACACTCACTGCTGAACAAAAGCGTCACAAAGATCTCGACAATTGCCGGTCTTGCGCTACCCGCATCCAACTGAAGCCGATATTTTATAACTTATCACAGCTCCTCCCCCGTAGGTGATAGCGTGATAATACGGAGCCTATATGTTGACCCGTCCTTTTATTAATATTCATGCAAAATTTGAAGTAAATCCATGCAGTACTTTTTGAGTTTAGCCCAGACATACATACAGATAAACAGACAAAAATCCTAAAAACTATATTTTTGGCTTCAATGTCGATTGTAGATCAAGCCCCAAGTATCCTTTTAAAAAAATATTCAATGTACAGTTTTGACTTTCCTACGATTTTATTATATGTATATAGATTATTACTCAGATGACTCATTGAATGATGCATGGTGAAACTTTAATAAGTTTGCGGCATTCTATGCATGGCTATAGAGTATATTTGTAAATAAATAAATATATTCAATAAAGAATATTACGAGCTTTAGGATGGCGCCGCCGCCTCTCACTATTCTTCTTTATTTTATAAAGTGTTGTTGTAACATGTAGGTTAAGCTGTCCCTTACACCATAGAGTAGCTTACTTCTAATAGTAATAATTAAAATATCCAATAAAGTTAGATTAGAGACTAGGATGGTTCAACATAACAGCTAGCCGTTCCATGTTGATAGCGTACACTGAATGACATGATATAACATTTTTGTGTACCAGTAACGTGTTATAGAACTCGTCTATTGTCAGCTTGTCATCATTGGGCTCTGTGGGTGCACTGAAATTAAACGAAAATAAGAAATAAGTTACCACACAAAAAATCAGACACCTAAGTGCAAAATATATAAAGGATTTTATTGGATAAGTACTCATTACTCCTATCCGACACAAAACTATGTCAAGTTTTCAAGGTTGTTAGACAGTCTTCAATAACCATAACCAAAAAACCTGGTTCTCAACTATGAAATTACCGATTATCAATACTGGCTTTGGAAAGAAAATTCTTTTTATTTGGAATTCAGAATCCAAATAAATTTTAAATAAAGCATTCCAATTTTTTTTTAAAATATTAGTTCATTCATTTTCCTATTGTTCGATTTTTCTTTGATGCACCGATTTTAGACTATGAGTTCCGTTGTGGCACTGTATGGCGTGTGTATGGACCAGGTGCCGCAAGTGAACGCACAGTGTGTTTTTAGTTTATTTCCATTCTGGTAATTTTGATTGAAAATCAAAATTATAATACTAAATAGAATTAGTTTTTAACTGACTTTAAGTCAAGAAAGGTTATCAATTTGCTAAATCTATATCTACTATATAAAAATAAGTCGGGTTTTACTTCCTGACGCTATAACTCCAGAACGCACGAACCGATTTCCACGGTTTTGCATTTGTTGGAAAGGTCTCAGGCTCCGTGAGGTTTATAGCAAAGAAAATTTATAAAATTTAACGCGGGTAACACCGCGGGGCACAGCTAGTATATACATATATATCTATAATTTACCAAACAGCTATAATTTTTTTTGTATATTTCTTGTGAATGTTGGAAAGTGGTTCAATTCTTTTAAAAACATTAATATAGTGTATAATATCAACAGGAAATAAAATTTTCGATTTTGATTAGTTGCCACAAACAGATACATATTCATAACTTTAACTGTTTGTGCTGGTGGGGCTCAATTAAATCACATTTTTATGTATCTTACCTGTAAGAACCTAGATACTGCTATCAATCACAAAGTAAACAAGTATTTGTGTAAAAACCTTCCTTACCTGCAAGCAATTTCATATACTGCAGACTGCTCCATCTCATCAATAGTAGGGGGACACCTTGGTCCCAATCCATCAGTCATGGCTTCATCCACACTAACTCTTCCTTCAGTCTGTGGATCATACAGTTTCGATGTATTCCTTAGCCACATGTTAGGCATATCTCCTCCAACATCATACATGAAATGCCTGTTGTGTATCTTGTACCCTTTTCGTTGTGATACAACAGCACTTATTACATTCTTGAGAAAGTTTTGTACAGCCACAACAATGATGTCTGCAGCATCATCATCGGCTCCTTCCAGACCCAGTTCCCATGCAGCTAGCATGAAGCGGCCAACTACTAAGGCATGATCAGGTAAGAATATCTCCTGTAACAAAAAGATGTTAATTTTAATAACCAGTTATTAATGGATGTGGTTTGGCAAATGATTCCCAACCCACACAGATCCACTTTATGTTGAAACTTTATATGCGAAAATGATGCAAAAAAGTGACACAACAAACAAATAAACAGGTGATTATGTTTCTTAAAACAAGCAGACAAGAAGTGATAATGAATTCTTTTAATAATTTCCAGTATGAACCAGAATGACAATTTTTCAATCATTTCCTAGCAATTATTTTCTAAGTAATTAATTATTTGAATTTTTTTGTACAAGTATATCAATATTTTTATAGTTATTTTAATATTTTTGAAGAAGAATCCAAAATGTCAGAGATACTCAATATCAGGGCTGCCATTCTTGAGTTATAAAGACCTGAGAGGAATATCAATTTAAATTAAATTAAAATTATGTGATTTTTCCTAGATATCAAATTTGTATGAATGATTAAAATATTGTTACAGGGAACCTTTAAAATGTAGAGTAAAATAAAGTTCAAATTCAGTTAAACATTTGATTGAATCTTAAAATAATCACATGTAATGAATTATGTGACTGTACAGAACCACACTTTTTATTTGCAGTCTAACTCCAAGTAATTCGAAATGGTCGCTGTAAGGTTCATGAACCTTGCAGCTGATATTTGCTAGTGATGCTCGTAATATCGGTAATTTAGGTTGCTATTTGATTTAGGTTGCTGCTACAAAAATAAATTCCTAGATAAAAATGATCATTTCTGTTTGAAGTTTCGTCCATAGGTAGCCGTCCTGATACCCTACAACCCCCTTAAGTTATGTTCACACTTTCAGTTACACATATAAAAAATGTATTGGATTAGTTAACTAAGATCATAAAACTCTCGCCTAAGTCTAAACTTAAGAAAAAAATTGGGTTTTAGTTATTTATTAAGTACAGGAAATAAATTTAAACATTAGAACATGGTAAATCTCTAAATATTCATTGTACAGAAGCTCTATGAAAGTTCATATTTGTTCTTCTGCTTAGCTATTTTGCAGATCTTTACATACAAAAATACGCTGCCCTAATTGTCAACATATAAGATTGTACAGTGAAGCCATTGCACCAAATATTTAATATTAAATCTAATATGAGTACCTGTGCAGCATATTTAACACCATCACTACCAGCACCCGGGGGCGAATTAGGCGGCAAATACTCCAATAAATCAACAGGCTCAAAGTTGGACTTCTCCGACGTCCTCGAACTCCTTTTATGCCGCCTACTATTCCTGTTGTGCGAACTCGCCTTCTCTTGAGCAATGCTTATAGAAGCTTCAGCTAAACCTTCAACTTTGTTAAGCAGAGCCAGTAAGAACTCGTTGTGGTAATGCACTTGGTCAGGAAACAGAAGTTTTCGAGCCTCTAAGTCGAATTCCTCCTTGGTTAGTTTCATGCGAAACCATTGTTTCATATGGTTGAAATATTTCGTGGATTGTTCACCAAGGACTTCGTTTAGTTTACGTCTAGCGATATTCAGAGGGTCGACACTCATTTTGTTTATTATTAATAAAGGAAATAAATACAGAAAAATGGAAACAATACAATTTGGTTGGTGTTGGCGTAAGTTATGTCAGGGGGGGGGGGGGAAGGGACTAGCATTTCCAGGTTATAAGGAATTCCTTGATTTCCAGGGAAAATGTGTAGTTATTAAGAGTAGGGGATAACATTTCAGAAACTGATTTAAATTAAATCATAATGGATATGAGTATACCAAACTATGAATTTATTTATATAGAGTTGTGTTGTGAGTTGTGTATGTACATAAACTTTTTTTATAATTGCAGTACAATATCTTTTGCTGCTAGACATGACCTCATACGTTTGTAATGAAACAAAATACATATCGGAAAATTATCTGCTGTTTTAGTGACATAATGGAACAAAAACAAAGAATTGAAAACAGTAGTTCTAGACTGTTTTATTTTAATTGTTTTATTAATAAATAATTGTGTGGTTTTTTTAAAGGTCTGCTTGGAGTGTTTATGGCGAGCACATGCGATAGAATTTCTATAACTAATCTTAGCATTAAAATTACGATTTTGGTGTTATTTTTGGTGCCTTTCGTGTTGGTGATTGTTTTATGTTTGTGTGAATCTTATATATTTATATTTAATGACTGTTGGTAAGTTTTTCTTTGCTGATCTTGGTGCTTATGCCGGACGACCATGGATGTGGATGACTCGCATCCTGGCCGGCCGCCAGATCCCCCTAACTCGTTAGATGTTGCAAGGGTAGTTGTGGAGACAATATCTCAGGACGGTTTTACATATACACCAAGCTTGACAGTTCCATTAGCCAATTTCGAGGTTATCGAAAATTCTCAGAGCAGTACTATTAATGTTGCGGTCAACACACCCTTGGAAAAGGCTAATAGTCAGCAAGATCAAGTTCTTCCAAACCCAACTCTTATTAGTCGCGTGAGGTATATTCCAACAGAGATGTGGCCCCTTTTTTGGTCCATGTCTCATACAATTCTGACAACCCTGCTGCAGGTACATCAATTCATCCAATAAAGTTTGGCCAATTAATGATGCGAATGAATATTAAAAATGTAATCCAGGATGGTGTTAAAAAAGTTGGACGTAATAGAATTGCTGTTGAATTTAAAACCCCAGAAGATGCCAATGCTTTCCTTGGAAATAGTGAAATAGTAGCTAAGAGTTATACATGTACTATTCCTACGTATAATATTACGCGGATGGGTGTTATTACAGGGATGCCAACTGATTGGTCTGACACAGAGATGTTTGAAAATTTGAAGTCTCCTTCAGGGTGTGATCGTATTATAAAGGTGAGGCGCATTAACCGTAAGGTGGTGTCTGAGGGTACCACAGAGTGGAAGCCCACACCTTCGGTTGTTCTAACCTTTGATGGACAAACTCTTCCCAGTAGGATCTTTTGCTTTTACAATTCCCTTCCAGTATCCCTTTATTACTTCCCTACTGTCCAGTGTTATGGATGCTGCAAGTATGGCCACACCAGATCTAAATGTCGATCAGGTCCAAAATGTTACCGCTGTGGTGGTGAGCACTTTGGAGAAAATTGCTCAGTAGATGAACCAGTGTGTTTTTATTGTGACGGTTCACATGCTGCTAATAATAGAAGTTGTCCGGAATACCAAAGACAAAAAAATATTAAAATTATTATGACTGAAAGCAACATCTCATATGCGAATACATAAGCTTCCAAAAAAATCCCGTCAGTTTACAAGTCATATGCGGATGTTTCTTCATCAAATCCTGTATCTTCTCTACACTATGTTTCTTCTCAAAATTCTTCTTATTCTAAGTCTCAACAACAAAAGGTTTCAGTCCCTACAAACACTGAAAACTAATATCTGTGAATCCTAAAAAGCGTCCTCGTTTAGATCCTGGTTATGACCATAAGGCTCACCAGGAACTTACTAAAAACCATTCTTTCACTCCTTCTTCTTCAAATGGTCTAGCTTTAGTCAATAATCAGATTTCTCCTTCTGAGGATGATTCTTCAAAGGAGTTAGAAGCATTAGTTATACATCTTACCTCCTTCTTATTAAAACATCAGTTGTCAGACCACGTTGCCTATAATCTTATTTCTGCAGTTCAATCTCAACAACATGGATCTCCTGTTTCTTCGGTGGAACGCCAGGAGCGTGGTTCCAAAAAAAAATGAAATTACCCATTTAATTAATATTTATCATCCTGTAATTTTTGCCATCTCCGAGACGTGGCTTACCCCACGGCTCCAGTTAAGTTTTCCAGGATACAGTACATTCCGCGATGACCGTGCGGACGGTTATGGTGGATCTGCTATTCTGGTAAACAATATCCTTCCTAGCTCCCATCTTTGCCTTCCCAGTCATGGAAATGAAATTAATGCAGTAGGAGTGAAAGTCCTGGGCATTAATTTTGTTTCTATTATATCCCATCCCCCAATTCCCTGAG
Organism: Pseudoips prasinana; assembly: GCA_951640165.1. Taxonomy (NCBI): domain Eukaryota; kingdom Metazoa; phylum Arthropoda; class Insecta; order Lepidoptera; family Nolidae; genus Pseudoips; species Pseudoips prasinana. The sequence goes on from OX621239.1 coordinate 18,989,378, forward strand.
TTTTCAAGCCATAAAAAGAATATGTAATTCTTTATCACCTGTTATACTCTTAGGAGACTTTAACTCTCATAACACATTGTGGGGTTCTAATAATAATGATAGGGCTGGTATAGAATTGGGTGAAGTAATTGATGAAATTGGTCTATGCATACTTAATGACGGTACTCCCACCAGACTTCCAAGATTAGGTCAGAGTAAGAGTTGCGTAGACCTTACTCTGTGTTCTCCTAATTTAACTGCACAGATAGAGTGGAAATGTTTAAACTTGACCTATGGCAGTGATCACTACCCTATTTGTTCCACTTTGATTGGGAGATCTTTACCTCATAAAGACAATACTCCCTTGCTAAAATATAGAGTGGATGGTGCTAAATGGGACAGGTATAAACAAATACTAGAAAATGAAATTAATGCTTTACCTCAAATTACAATCCATAATTTAGATGCCTGTCTGTTTCTGTTCTTAGACGCTATTTCATTGGCTGCCGATGAGAGTATCCCTAAAAAAAATTCAGCCTCTGGAAAAGTACCGTCTCCTCCCTGGTGGGATAGAGATTGCACAGCAATTATTATGTCCAGGAATTAAGCAGAGTTAAATTATGTAAACAATATGTCTCCTGATAACTTGATTCAATATAACCGCATAGTAGCAAAATCCAGAAGGCTCTTTAAGAAAAAAAAGTATGATAGCTGGAAAAAATTTTGTTCATCCCTTTCTCCATCATCCCCAGCATCTCTAGTTTGGCAAAAATTTAAGAAATTTAAACGGGGCTGCTCTTACCAAAATTCTACACCTATTTCCCGTGATATTGCATCAAAATTTCTCAACAAATTAGCTCCATCCTATGTCCCCCTTCTGTTAGAATGTCCATCATCTGGTGTTGTAGATGTTTCCAGTGACCCCTTAGATGACCCATTTTCACTTAACGAATTGAATGCAGTATTGAAACATCTTCGGGACTCTGCCCCTGGGATAGATGGTTTTCCATATTCGTTTTTTAAAATGGCAGGTCAGAATAGCCAGCAGTACCTTTTAAATTTAATAAATACTTGTTTTACCCATAGTTATGTCCCTTCTCATTGGAAATCCTTACTTATTATCCCATTATTGAAACCAGGTAAATCTCCCAATTACGCTGATAACTATCGCCCAATTGCTTTGTCTCCAGTTATATGCAAGATTTTGGAACATTTAATGAAGCATAGATTAGAGTGGTTTGTGGAATGTAGGGGTCTCCTGGCTGACTCCCAGTTTCGATTCCGTAAGGGGTTCAGTACCATGGATAGCATTGGCATCCTTATGACAGATACTCGCTTAGCTTTTAGCGTTAATGAGTCGGTCGTTGCTGTTTTCCTAGACATTTCATCGGCATATGACAGTGTCCTCCTTTCGGTACTCCGAAGTAAATTACGCCACCTGAGTATTCCGGTAAGGATGCTCAATTGTATATGTAATCTTTTGTCGGACCGCTCAGTCAACCTACATGTCCCAGGAGAAAAGTTTGATGCCAGGTCAGTTTGGAAAGGACTACCTCAAGGATCAGTTTTGAGCCCCTTATTATATAGTATTTACACGTCAGATCTTCATACGTCCCTCAATTCTGATTGTCAACTATTGCAATATGCAGATGATCTGTGTTTGTATGTGTCAGGAGCATCAATTACCGCTGCTGCGGAGTCCATGCAGGTATCACTCAGTTCACTAAATTATTGGCTTTATAATCATGGTTTACAATTATCCCCCTCTAAGAGTTCTGCTGTCGTTTTTTCCCGTAAACGAAATATTCCTGATGTACACCTGGAGGTTGAAGGATCTCCCATTAAGGTTGAAGATAAGGTGAAATTTCTTGGTGTTATCTTGGATTCCAGACTGAATGGGTCTGATCATATTAACTTCATGTTTGATAAATGTGAAAAAAATATTAACATGTTACGTGCTCTTGCAGGTGTTTGGTGGGGAGCCCATCCTTTCACTCTAAAACTTATTTATAATGCGACAGTAAGGAGTTTACTAGACTATGGATCTTTCATTCTTTAACCATGCAGTAAAGTTGCCTTGTCAAAATTTGATTCAATACAAGCAAAGTCTCTTCGCATTGTACTGGGTTGTATGAGGTCCACTCCTACGAATGCCCTGCAAGTAGAGGCCGGTGATCCCCCTCTTAATCTGCGCCGACAATATCTCGCTGATAGGTTCATTTTTAAGGCATATTTCCTCAAAAATCATAAATTATTAACAAAATTACCTATGCAGACAAGAGGACTATTGGAAACATAAGGACCCCCCTTTAATTTTAAATTCATTCGGAAAAATGCAAAGGTTTAAGGCAAATGCTCCCATTTATAATTGTTCAAATTTTTTATTATATATAACAACATATGAAATAGTCAACTTTATTCCAAATTATATTACATTAATTGGTTTGACTAAGAACACTGTGCAAGCCAATATTTTATTTTCTTCCTTAATTAATGAAAAATGGCAGGATTACCATAGCGTTTTAACTGATGCATCTAAATTAGCACCAGATGGTAAAACTGGTGTTTCTGTCTTTTATTCTAATTCGCATATCACTCTTCAGTTCCAATGTCCTCCAGAAGCATCAGTATTCACTGGTGAGTGTATTGGTATTCTGGAGGCATGTCAGTTCATTTTAGCTCATTTTGTAATTACCAAAGCAATTATTTTTTCTGATTCCAAAAGTGCCCTGGAAGCATTAGTAAAAAACCCCTTCAAGGATAACCTCCGAAGTCCTATAATTATGGAAATTAAGAAATCGCTATATTTGTGTTCCATAAAAGGAATTGAGGTTTTACTTGCATGGATTCCGGCTCACATGGGTATCAGTGGCAATGAATGTGCGGACGAAGCAGCTAAAGCGGCCGTTTCGAGTAGTATTGCCGACATGAAATACTTCTCAATCCATGTTTATGATTTACTACATAATGCAAAGATTGATCTCTGTAAATCTTGGCAGGCATCCTGGGTTAAATCAAGTAAGAGTAAGGGTAGTAAATATGCGTCAATTCAACCAGTAATCCCAGTAAAACCATGGTTTTATAAATATAAAAAGTTGAGCAAAACTGTCACATCGGTTATATGTAGAATTCGTCTTGGTTTTTGTTGCACTCCGGTTTTTTGAAGTTATACTTCTTTTGGCGCGATGGAGAAAAATGATGAGAGTGAATTTTTACGATCCGCGCGCACACCGACACCAAAAAATTTTACAGCATGAAGTTAGTTCTAGGTGGTATGAAAGTGAATTTTTACGATGCGCGCGCATCGTTAAAATAACAGCATGACGTTAGTTCTAGGTGGTATGAAAATTGATAACTATGTTCAAGTTGTATATTAAGAAGTATAACTTCTAACGCGTGTACATAAGTACACACAAGTTTTTTTTACATAAAATTATTATTATTATATTTGAAATAATATCGCTCGAAAATGCGTACTTTGATTGCTATTATCTCAGCTGTCTTTGGGAATATAAAAAAGTAAAAATGCAGATGTTCTTGTATTTTATTCTAGATTACTTTCGCATATCTAGAATTAAACATTGGCCAGGCTCATTAGATTTTATAAGAAGCTTAGTATAACAGGGAAAAATGGGTAGGTAACTAAAATATTTGTAATGGCAACCCAAGAATAAAAACCTAACTAAACCTGTCACTAGGATTTTCAAAAAAAAAAGTCTTAGGAGATATTTTTAGGGTTTTAGGGTATTCTTTACTTATAAGTCTATTAACTATACACAATGTTATTGAATAATTTCATAAATACGACTAAGGCAAATTCAGTCCTAAAAGGTAGTCATTTAATGTAGAACATTTTGAGGTTAGTAGATGTGAATGATATTATGTACCTATAAACTGTGTTTTTTCTAGAATTTGTTCGTAACGCGAGCAAGAAGACTGGTGGTAGTACACAAAATACCAACTGTAAGGTTAAGCCGAAACATAGAGGCTGGAAGGTGCAAGATGGACACACTGTTAAAGTTGGTCATATGCTTGTAACTCAAAGGACACCCAGGTTCCATCCAGGGCTTAATGTAAGCTAATGTTAACCTATACATATACCATAATGATTCTGATTTATTTAAACCTAAGAATACCCACTGACCAAATAGTTTTATAAGATCAAGTCGAGTAGTGTTTAGTTCTAACTTTAATAAATAAATTTCATTTATTTAATAAAAGTGGAGTTTTGATAGTAGTCTATAGATTATTTCTCCTAAAAGTACTTTATTTTTTAAAAGCGAATAGTCTAATCTTCATTTAAAATCAATGAGGGTATTGTGCTAGGACAGTAAATTGGTTTTAGCATTGTGGTAAGAACTGCATATTTAAACAGTTAGTCAGTAGCTAACTAACTAGAATTAGTAATAAGAAACATATAGATATACTATTACTATATTGGTGGATTAAAATATATTTTTTTATTTTGATAAAGACAACCATCACATAAGGGAATCTAATCCATGTATCACGAGGTACTTTACAATGATATACTTTCAGACATACAAATTACATCCAGACTCAGAACAAATATTTATGGGTCACACAAATAGTTGTCCAGTGCGGGACTCGGATCCACGACACGAAGTGGTGAAGCGACTATCTTAGTCACACACATGCAGTCAAATCAATCTGTTCTGTTATAATAAGGCTCCTATGTAATATTACTGATAAGTTTCCTAATTTTATATTTACTATTACAGGTTGGCTTTGGTAGAAACGGCACCTTGTTTGCTATGGAGCCTGGTAAAGTAGTGGTTACTTGTGAGAAGTTTGAGCCTTTTTGGGATCACACATGGGTGAAGAGGATATATAGCAGCAAGGAAAACCAGACCATAATGAAGAAGTATTACAATGTGATACCAGAACCACAGCATCAGAAGTTCCGGCTTATAGATGAGGTGTAGATAAATGTAGCTAGTAGTAGATATTTTATTGTTAGGAAATATAAGTTTTAGTTGGCAATCTGTTTTTTGATCACCTTTCTCATATAGCTATTTAATTTCCACTGGATGCCTGTAGTGCAAGACCGGCAGTTATGGATATCTTTGGGGGAAGCCGTAGTCCAGCAGTGGGCGTCTTTCGCCTGATATGATGATGGTGCCTTTGATCTGTCCACAAAACCTTTCTTCTTACCATGATGTTATGTATTTCGTAAGTTATTGAAAAAATATAAAAAAATATAAGTCTTAAAACAAGTTTTTTGACTTTGACTGCACATGTGGCGCAGCGGCTAAGACAGTCGCCTCGCTGCTTCGTGTCGCGGGTTCTAGTCCCGCGCCGGACAACTATTTGTACTGGTAACTGTTATTCAGTATTTGTGTGAATAGTTGTTCTGAGTCTGGATGTAATTTCTGTCCGTGTATTATATGTTTGTAAAGTACCCCGCGACACAGGGATTAAATTTCCTAGTGCGGGCGTTGTCTTTGCCTAACCTAACCATATGTGACCTACCGATTATATTTTATGTTTAAAGTTTTAAGTAAAAAGTAAAATCCAAACACTCAAGTATTGAGACTTCATGTTCAAAATAAACATATGCAAAAATAGTCAATACAGTTTGAAATTTCTTAGCATGGCAAGGCCGTAAACACAAGCCACTAATAAAATTGTCCCAGGTATTCCAGTATTCAGTAAGTAGTGCTATGTTTGTTAGCACTGTCACTGAAGTTGTTGTGTTCAATGTAGAATGGTTGCGTTCCATGTCCTCTTTTTTCATGAAAAGGTATCACTACCAACAGATAGATGGCGCCGTTTTTCAGTTAGTAAGTTCTTCTAGATACGGTCATCAAAAAACGCCTCGACGCACAGGGATAATACTATTTTTGTAAACACGGAAGTTTTGTTTTTTCAGTATCTGTATGATAAACGACTCCAGATATTGGTTACAAGCTATTTAACATAATATCACGCTCGTTATACCAGAGATCAAACTCTCAAAGTAAGTGGTGGGTGGTTTGATCTTATTCGCATAAACAAATTGGTGTTCCCAATTTCAAACTAAACAATTACTATTCAAATTTCGTACTTATCCGGTAAGAAAATGTGCCACACAATAGTCTGTGATTAGTCAAGTCAAAGTCGAAATTATTTAACAGTTCGCGAAACTCCAGAAAGAATTTATGCAATAGCAGAGATATTACATGTACAGTTCCGCAAACTTATCTGACCCGCTGGCAGCGTCGCTGTTATCGCATTTAGTGTTGCTAGTAACTATTTTTTGCAATAAAGTGGGTAAAAATAATATGCACATTGTAACGTAAATATTACTTCACTAAAAAGCAAACAAATACTGTCATTACAAATCTTTATATTTTTATACAATAATATGAGCATTTACAAAAAAATGTATGCTGAGTGTCCTCTAACGGGGATACTCCAGGTATTATTATGTCACCGGAATTGTTTAATGCAGAAGTCTCTTCATCTTCATCATTATCACTGCTTTCACTTTCACTACGTAATTGATTGATGAAAGGCTCGTCTAAGTATCCATCCCTTTTCGATACTCATTTTCAATATTTTTTACATGATTGCAATGCTTTTGCCATTCATTGACTGTTATTTTATCAAAAGTTTCTGCAATCAATGTAGGCATTTCGAGAATTCGACCTACCAATATTCTGATCTGCTATAAATTTTTGTATCTGCTCGCTCTTTTTCTTTCACAAGTTTTCTTACAAATCACTCCCCGACACCTACAATGGATATAGAAAAAATTAAATAAATAATGAATATTTTAAAATATGTATTTAAATTTAAAGTGCGAGGGGGAATTAAGTATTTTTCAGAAGCTGACAATACTAATCTGTAGCAGCAGCTACGCGTTCATACAAGTTATTGAAGGGTATAATTGGTGCCTGAAGGTGATTTTCTTCATTCATATAATTCAATACTTGTAATATGACGTTCCTCGCAACAATTTTTAAAGCTTTCGGCATTTTTCACAATTAAAAACCACAAAAAGAAAAATAAATACGCGCAACAAACAATCAATGGCAGGAATGTCAGGGAATAACAGCCGATTGACATTTGAAACTGGCGTCGTTAGTTCTACTTTTGGCCACCGGGCCAGATAAGTTTGTAGCACTATACATTGCCATTCATTTAGTATAAGTATAATATAATACGTCAACTATTGACATAAATAGCCTGCAAATTTGACTTTTAGTATGGTCACGTAATGACGGATAATCATTTTCGTAGTTTACGCACGTAGAATAAATAATACATCGCTGCTCGTCGCGTCGTTGAAATTCAAGATTAACCGGATATACAGACGCCAGCACATCAATCAAACAAATCTGTTAATCCCAATCTGCCAAATTTCCCCAATTAAAAGTGAACTTTATGCTTTTGTGATAAAATTGAAAATCTATGAAAGAAACTTGACAGATTGGGGTAGCTGGATGTGCTAGCGTCTGTACCTACACCCGTTAGTACACCGGTACTAACTTCTGTACTGAATTTTCTATAGGCCTACCTCACGAATACAGAACCGTAGCCTTTGTAGTAATTTACGGCGATTAACTCAGATTTTTACATTATCAGCCTACAGAGGTGAGCCGTACTATTCACTCGTACGTCCAAGATAGGTTGGCACTAAACGATATCATACGATTTGAGTACGAGTTAATTATTTGGAGCGCATCCGGTTCGCGCATTCGGTTTGAACCCGAGTCAACTGACTTCACAGTTTAACTGTCTAACGTTTAGGTTATCTCGTCCACCACAAGCATATACGAGTATTACGCTAACAGTTCCTACTAAGGAAAATATACAGCTAGATAAAGCCACTTTATATCTTATAATAATATATCATCACTAGGTTTACGTAGTACAGATACTGGCTAAGGACAAATTTTATTGGTCTAATAAATATCTGGCACCGATATATCAAAGGATATTGCCAACTGGAAGCAAGTAAGGGATTTAAAGGGAAATATTCCAGTTAGGTACCTGCTTGAGTTATGTTCCAGTTTTTTATTGTTCCTTTATTCATTTTTACCTGTACTGTGGTGTCCTATTCTGAAAGCTTTTGTGTAAAGTATTTTTAATTTATTTCAGTATTTTCTTCGCTGGAGTGTTCAACGAAAGATAATGAGTTCCGGGTTTGAACCTGTGTACAGACGCCAGTACATCCAAACCACCCAAATCTGTCAAATTTCTTTTATAGATTTTCAATTTAGTCACATAAGCATAAGGTTCACTTTCAATTGGGGAAATTGGACAGATTGGGGTAGCTTGATGTGCTGGCGTCTGTACAATAGTGTTCTTGAGTTTTTTCTGACAAGAATATCAGAAATGTCAGGAAGTTAGCGGTGTTATTATGTTCTATTTAAACTTATAAATTTAAGTGAAACAAATATCTATTATACCTACTTAGTTTACTTTTGCTTATGGTTCCGTAAAAAGATGGTAGGTAATGAAGAATCCTTCTAGATTCAAACAGTCCGTCCGTCTGTCTGTCACAGCTGTAGGTAGGTATACCACAGCAGCTATTAATATTGAAGTTGAAATTTAGAGTAAGTAATCATCTGCACCTCATCACCCGATGTGTCTGAAATCCTACACGACCGGAGACAGATTAGGGTCAGGAGCGACAGTTTAACGTGTTTTCCTAGGTATGGGGGTGCAACATTGCCAATTCTGCTACTACGTGGTTTTTTAATAAATAAAAATAAACGATAATATTTTTTTTAACCCGAGTCATGATTGGATCTTAGGGTTTTATCTGCGGTGGTATCGTTATCATCATCATCATCATATCAGCCGAAAGACGTCCACTGCTGGACAAAGGCCTCCCCCAAATTGCCGGTCTTGGGGTATTCATCCAGTGTCCAGCGCATAAGATCATCGGTCCATCTTGTAAGGGGCCTGCCCACGCTGCGTCTTCCGGTTCGTGGTCGCCACTCGAGAACCTTTCTGCCCCAATTACAGCCGTCGGTTCTACGAGCTATGTGCCCCGCCCACTGCCACTTCCATTTTGTAATTCTTCGGGCTATGTCGATTACTATGGTTCACCTGCGGATTTTTACATTACTGATTCGATCTCGCAGGGATACTCCGAGCATAGCCCTCTCCATTGGTCTTTGGGTGACCTTGAGCCTTCTAATAAGGCCTATAATGAGCGATCACGCCTCTGTTCCGTAAGTCATCACTGGCAACACACACGGGTCGAAGACTTTAGACTTGAGACCCTGCGGTATTTTGGAAGAGAAGATGTTACGTAGCTTCTCGAACGTTGCCCAGCCGAGTTGGATTCTACGATGGACCTCCTTTTCGAAGTTGGACTAACCTAGTTGGATGGTCTGTCCTAGATAAATATAGTTCTCTACAACTTCGAGTGCAAAGTCTCCAACCTTCAGTTGAGTGGGTGCAACATGGACGTTCGACATAATGTTCGTCTTATCCATGTTCATTTTCGACCCACTTGTTGACAAAATATGCTGATGTCGTCGAGCATTGTTAGGACTTCCATGGTTTCAACCATGACTAATAGGTAGTAGGTGGTAGTATCATCGGCAAATCGAAGGTGAGTGACCGTAAGATCAGCTGCAATTAAAGTCAATTCCCCAAAAATGACCCAATAAACTCATATATTCAAGCAGGCAGGTACAGGTGACACAAACTAACCTAATGTAATAAAATAAGTAGGTTACTACGTACAGTGCTAGATGTCAGTAACATTTGGAGTAAAATAAAAAATCTCCAGAGAGAGGAGATTGGCGATTTTCCGGTTCTCAAATGACGTCCGGCCGGTCCGGATGTTGACCGGTCCGGCAGGTGGCGTACCTTTAGTGACTTGTGAAAGGGGAAAACTGTATCCTTGGAATTAGGCTAGAGTTAGATTGCGAGTAAAAGTAAGTAAATTGAGCCATGGCAAGTTTTATTTTTAAATTAGAACAAGGTTGAGACTCTCAATTTCGTCCTAACACAAGTCTCCAAAGAATGCTGCAACCAATAACAAAACCCTGAAATTGTAAAAAGAATCATTTTGAATAAATAAAATAAAATAATAAAATAAAAAAGGTTTTTATTCACGTAGACTTTAAAAAAGCGCTTGTAAATAGTCAGAACATGTTTGTAGTATTATAGTTGTATACATTATTATTTCTAGTAACATAGATATTTAGGTACACATTGTGGTCTACGTTTTTTATATTACATAAAAAGGCTTTAGCTTGGATCAGTAGGTACTTACCTAGTGTTACCCCCTCAGCTTCTTAGAAATGCTTCCAGTCGCCTTGGCATATCTACCTCTAAAAAAAAATATTAAATTATTAATAAAATCTTGAAGGATTGAGTTTACTTTTTTAAGATCTCTCAAAAAAAACAACAAAACAAATGAAAGACGAAAATAATAAATTCTAAAACATTCGTTTTGTAAATAATATTTGTTAATATTTGTGGCCAGTACCTAGGTATGTACGATCATTACAACAGAAAATATTTAACTTCTTTTATGCGTTCTTTTTGACCACGAGTGTTTATAGGAAACTATGAATATACATAATATATATGTTATAGATATGCAATGGAATTTTACTTAAATAAAATATAGGATTATGTATTGCCTATAGATACAGACGCTAGCACATCATGCTACACCAAGTGGGGAAATTTGACAGATTGGGGTAGCTTGATGTGCTGGCGTCTGTACATAAGGAGTGTGGGCAACACGAGAGGAAATCAGTGTTCCAAGTATTCCTGTCGATTGTATGTAAGTTTATTTTTATTGTTGACAAGCTGTGCCCCGCTGTTTTACCCGCTTGAAACTTTATAAGTTATAGCCTATGTAAAAATCTATCTAGTCTATGTGTAAATTTTATTAAAATCGCTCCAGCCGTTTAGCCGTGAAGAAGTAACAAACAAACACACTCGCAAACATTCGCCTTTATAATATTAGTGTGATAATATAGATACGATTTTATAATTAAAGATGTAATACGTAGCTACATGCATATTGCTAAACATTTACCCGCCGTGTTCTTATGAAATAAAACTCTGATAGTGCCATGCTCGGGGGACTTTCTCGGCGAAACAAGGAATACGAATATTAGCTAGGAACGGTACGAATGAGATTACATAATACGCGTGCGAATGTTACGTAACCTACCCCACTTTGTTACCTACCTACCTACCTACTGTATTCATTTGAACGAAATTGTTAAAAATACAGTCCTGTCGCTATAATAGTCTAGTTATTGCCGTCGCGCACTTTTAGAGTACTATATTTTTTTAGAATATGTTGTTATCGGTAATTTTTGTGAATATCAACTATATAGATTATCAGAGAACTTTTGAATACACTTTTTCACCGTCTTCAAAAGGAAGGAGGTGATCATTTCGATTGTATGTTTTTTGTATAGGTTCATGTTATATTTGTGAGAAGACTTAGGTTTACCCTAGCTTTTCGTTATTTTTTAACCGAATGGGCGGTCGTCGCATTAATTTTGTCTTTAGTTATACGAGTAGATACTAACAACAGTTTATAAGAGTAAACCTGTTACTAACAATTTATGGATCTTTCAGTTGTATTAGGTACTATTATAATATGATGTCTCCGTTGCTCATGAACTGATTGTGATAAATAACTCTTTACTTATTGATAGGTTTCTAGCTCTTTCTTTCTTTACTTATTCTATAGCATCTGAGGATATGAGTAAAGAAATGTTGAAATTAGTTGTATGTTTTACCACCTTTTACAATATTTTTTCACTTAAAATTCTTAAGTCAAAAAGCCTGTATTCACATCTGTTGGGAACGAAATCCTTACAAATAACAAACACCATTGGGTTCTTTTTTTACCTACCATCACATTAGAAAATTGATTACCCACACCTAAAAGGCAACAAATACAAAATAAACATTGTAGAAAAACCGCAATATAACGTTGGATTCTTCCTTCCTTCACGTGAGCGCGAAATCCTCCATTTTCATTATCACAATGCGTTTTCAGTCGTCACTTCGCTCCCCTCGGTGCAGTTTGAAGGGTCCTAGAGATTTCCCACTTGTAATTTTTCTCGGCAGCCATATTGCCATGTTCGCCCAATAACACCCGCCATTAGGGCCGGCAACACATATACACACATCAACACAATCTAGGGATATTGAACATTTCATTGATTATCTAGAAAACTATAAACATTTTGTTATGACTGTAAATGGAAGAATTAAAGATAATTTCATGGCCGATATTTAAACATTAACAACACGATGCGATTTTGTTTTTCTAATTAATAAAAGTCTTAAATTAATTAAGCCATAGAAAATTACTGAGTGAACAAAAACATTTTATTCTTATAAAATTATTCAATCGAATTAAATGAATAAAAATCTTACCAAATCTGATAATCAGTAATCGGTATTTCCTCCTCTAACATTAATCACACAGCGGCAACGATTTTCCATACTTAAAATTAAGGTGTCAATGTCTTGCTGGGGTATGCAGTCCCAAGTTCTTTTTAAATGTTCGAAAAGTTGTTCTTCTGTTGTCAAGTTGGGCGGAAAATCCCTCAATGCTCTTCGCTGTAACATGTCCCAGGCGTGTTCAATTGGGTTTAAGTCTGGCGACTGTGGAGGCCAATCTAATACCTGAACATCGTGTTCTCGAAGGGCGGCCCTCACCAGCCGCGCTGTATGGGAAGGTGCATTGTCATGCATGAGCTGAAATTCTTGCCCCGTTAGGGCCCTGAGCGGGACAATGACACGTTCTACTACCTCCTCACGGTATCTATGGGCAGTCATGCTGCCCTGAATCCAAATGAGTTGGGTTCGTCCGCCGATTCGTATTCCTGCCCACACCATAATTGTCCCGCCTTGGTAAGAGTGGACCTCCTGTGGATGTCGGAGACGGCTGACCCTGCCTGGAGTTCTCCAAACGCGTGTTCGTCTCGAATCTGGATGAAATCCATAGCGGGACTCATCAGTGAACAGCACCAATGACCATTGTTGATCACTCCATGTCAAATGTTCTTGAGCCCATAAAAGTCGCCTACCGCGATTGCCACGTCGCAGCGCTGGGACTCGTAGCGGTCTGCGAGCATGAAGACCAACTTCATGCAGCCTCCTTCGCACGGTTTGGTCGCTCACCAGCAGCTGCTGACCCTCCTGGAGCCTTTGCACTAGTTGCATCGCTGTGATATTGGGTAGTCTTCTGGCGGTCATTTGGAGAAATCGATCCTGTCTCTGAGTGGTAACACGATATCTACCTGTGTGCCGTTCTGCCACATCTCCAGTAGCGCGATAACGTGACCACAGCCTGGATACCACATTTTGGCTTGTGCCCAGAGACTCAGCAACGACGCGTTGAATAGCACCGTTTTGTAACATGCCAACTGCCCGTAACATTTCATCTCGACTCAAATGATGGCGTGGCATGACGCTAAAAAGCTTACACAACCAATTGAGAAAAGAAAATAAAACAATTTATCAGGTTTTCTTCAATTAACACGCAAAAAAAATTTTAATGCAACTTCTTGAAATTAGATACAACTCAAGATTGCGCTGTGCTTTGCGTGTTTTCATTTGTTTCTCATTTTAATTTTTAAATTTTGAATAAAGAATAGACAAGGTTTAAATCTGTAAATAAACTTTTTAAGGAAACTAAATAGGTTTTAAACAATAAAGCCATGTTTGATTTCAAAATAACGTATCCCTAGACTTTGTTGATGTGTGTATTTAGTAAGAATAGTTTATTAATGGAAACTGTACAGGAAAAACAGGTTATTTTTCATTACAATAATAAAATAGCAATAAATATATAATATCCAATTTAATAACACTGCTGTGTGGCGCAGCGGCTAAGACAGTCGCTTCGCGGGTTCGAGTCCCGCGCCGGACTACTATTTGTGTGACCCATAAATAGTTGTTCTGAGTCTGGATGTAGTTTGTTTTAATTATATGTTTGTAAAGTACCCCGCGACACAGGGAATAGATTCCCTAGTGCCCGGGGTTGTCTTTAAGAAAAAAAAATGAAAATAACAGCAGGGTTAAATGTAATACATTGTTATAATACATTCATAAGGGTAAGTTATAATATAATATTAACAGACTAACTAGTGATACGACGTTAATTTTTCTTAATCAATATAGTAGCAAAATTATTTTAATGATATTTTTAAAATGTTGAGATATTCTTTTTCTTATTTATTTATTTCTCATTTAAGTTCCCATTCGAAACGTTATTTAGGCTAAAATTTTGACAAATACTTAAAAATTAACAAGTGAATTTTAAATTGCCAACATTAAGGTTTTATTAGAGGATTGTTAAATTAATAATAAAGAAAATAAATTTAAGAATAACGAACTTCTTTTTTTCGTGTGGTAACCCTGGGTAACACCCGTTGTCGGATATAACTCAAGGGCTAAATTAAACTTTTTGCTTGAAAACGTAAGTTGTCATGTGCGAATGGCTTTTATGGATTAGTTTGTTTCAGCTGTGTTATTATTTCGTTATGAATGGGGCCGATCTCATAAGGTGTCATAATATATAGGGAGTTTCAGTAAAAGTTAAGTATTGTAAGTTAATACATAAGAAAAAACTATTTTTATGATCTGAAGCAATACCAACAGTTGGTATGCTAGGAGACTTTATTATGTTATGATGAGACCAATTACACAAACTATATTTGATGGAGTCCTTAGATGAGTGACCGCCAATGTGCTTAATTTTTGAGCGTCACCATGCTTCGGAAGGCACGTTTAGTTGTCGATCCCGATTGTAGTCATGAGACAACAGTCGTTAAGCCATGTCTCAGGCCTATTGGGCGGCTTGAACGACTTTGACACTAGGTTAACCACTGCCCATACGATAAGTAAGTAACCAAAATATTATACACACCATGTGCTCTGTTTAAATTATTTTGCAATCCTTTTTAACTCTTTTAATAATCGGATTAGTAAAACGACTCAGCTCAACTTCGCGGCTTGTACATTGGCCAATATTGTTTATATAATTTCTTAAACAACAAAATCTCGCAACTTAATTTATATCTCAACCTTTTGCCAACTGTAGGACTCTACATTAGTAATGATTTCTGAGACACTATTCTTAAAACTCCGTTGGCAATCTTTTTGTTTCACTCTTGCTAAGAAGAAAGAATATTCTTTCCATTTTTCGCACCCATTCCGATCTTAAAGTGCTTCAGCCTCTACGAGTACATCCGAGTCGTTTTTAAAAGTGAAACGTTTGAAGAAGACTTACATTGTAAAGGCAACGTTCAGTAAGTGATTTTAAGGTTGAATTTATGTTTGTCGCGAGATCTACTCCAATTATAGTATCCGAGATAACACTGGCAGTGTAGGCAGTATTGAAAGACAGTGAGGCTGACTCGGTGACAGAATGAAAATCTTGACGGAGTATACTGTCATTTGATTTAATCAACTAGTTTTGTTGGTGTTTACTAGGTAAAGGGTAAAGTGGAGGTAAAGTTGAAGTTGGTAAGCCAGTTAGTTTGGCGTTATGTTATTACTCTTTCATAATAATAAATCTTTATTTTGCAATAAATTAAACAGTAGTTACAAATTTCCTGTGGACCCACATATTAATAATATCTAATATCTACTTAATATCTGCTTTGAAAGTTTTAGAGGTTTTAAAATTTTGACGTTGCCATCTAATATATCTACTGAGATACTCCAATACCGCGTATTTAAATGTTTGCTACGCAAATAAAATCCTCAAAATAAGGATTACAAATTCGAAGGAACAATGATATCACCAAAGATATTATGTCCTGTAAACTATTAACTAAATAAGTTATCAAGGCACAAAGCCCTTGCTTTATGATTCCAACTTGATAATCTTTTAAATGTCAGGTGCTGTAGTGTCAAACATAAGAAGAACTAATAAAATGTCATAGATTTTCTATAATATCTGTTACTACTATTAACTTTTAGTTTTATTGCATAACTCGCAATGCAAAGAGTAAATATTATCTCAAAAATGGGAAATCATAAATGTAATCGTCCGGCGGGTTTCGAACCAGCACTCTCTACCAATCCGGGGTAGGCTCTGCCGTTAAGCTATGAACGATACACACTGGTGGAACTTTATGATTGCCTAGCTAACATCCTTATCATTACACAAATTTGTTTGTAAGAGGCGCTCATAGCGAGTCCCTGTAATCGATTTGTATGTAATCGGCGAGGTTAACCATATGGAGTGACCCCTAAACTGATTTAGCTTCTGAGCGTCTCTATGTTTGTCACTCATATTTTTCATAATTTTATTCGTAATTTTTTTATACTTTTGGCAGTTTGGTAGGTACACAGCAATGACACTAATAAAAATTATTATTATAGTTGCAACAGAGCACATTTTTAGACACATTTATTATAGTAACAAAAATGTATTAAGGAATATGGAATATGTAACTTGCTCAGGTTATTCACGCCACCAGCCAAGTCCTATAGTAATTACTTTCGGTACATGTAACTAAACACGTGGCTATGGTTTTTTATCAAACTGCCCGCACACAAATGTTTTGTAATATTTTTATACCTTTGACATTATTGGTGGGTACACAGCAGTGGCACTAATAATAATAACGCATAGGTATGCCTATTCTAATTTACAGTCTCACGTGTCGTAGACGCGTTATTTTGACACTTTCGGAATATCAGCGTTACGGTAGCATTTCCTAAGGTAGACGCCTTTCCTTAGCTTTTACGGAGAATGTTTCATGCTTAACAATTAATGCCAATGTAAACTAAACGTAGTTTGTTTATCTGCTTTTTAATGTTAACTAAGTAAAGGATTATCTGTGCTTGTTGTGAACTTTAATTTTTTTTCCGATTCGTAGGTGCTTTATGCCGTCGGTCTGGGTTCTAGACGTTAGGTTAGTTACTCTTGATCGTTAGAGCTTTGTCGGCAGTTTAAGCACATTTGACACGTTTATGTAATTAACTATTTATTATTTTCAGAATATAATAAGGTCTAACATTATAGAAATGTTTAACTTTTAATATGAATTCACGTATATTTGCAATTATTTAATAAGTAGGAAGGAACTGGGCCTCACGACACAGGGAATCCTAGTATGAGGCTCAGCAAACATGTTAATCATTAGCACATAAGTTTATTTTAAGTTGAAATATGTACATCAAAAAAAAATGTTAATGTAATGTATCGTATATTGTGTAAATGAAATAAATTTATCATGTCAAATTTAAAAGAATTGGTTAAGTTATTCGTTCATGCTGTACATCCAATGATGAGCCTTTCGGCTTTATCCAGAAATAATGCTAATATCCTCCGGGTCAAATTTTAGTCAAGACGGCCAGATTCATTGGAAAAAGACATCTGTGTATGTGTGACAATTAATTATAGTACACAAATACGGGTGCGTTCTCTAATCTCCAATTCGCGCGGTCCGATGAAACATGCTGGAATGATCACAAGAGGTACGGATCGGGAGCAACGGCTTTACGTGTTATCTATATCTAAATCACGATATACTACACCGCTCGCAATGAAAAGACTTTCATTAACACATAAACACCTTTGTGCAATGTCTTCTCTTGATTTTTATTCTTTCTTTCTTTTATACTTTCAGTGTGTACATAAATTTGAAATAAATTCTAATAACATTTGGCCCCTTCCGGGATTTGAACCCAGGACCCCATCATCTGCAGTTGCTTATGCTACCGCTTGACCAACAAGACAGTCAAGACTGGGAAGAAAGAAAGAGCGAACAGACACCCGCCTATTACCGAGTTTTCATCGGATATATCCTAGAAATATAAATATCTGTCAGTTTGCATCAATTTGGTAAAACTTCTGAGCCTACTTACCTATCTGCTAATATGCCTTTAAAGCAGCCGTAAGTACGTTTAATCATGAAAAAATGGTTAAGTAGATTACTGCGCGTTTATTTTTAATTAGCTGTAAGCCGTTGCTGGGTCGTGTAGTTAGAATTTTTAGCCTAAATTTAACACTCCGTTAATACAATTTAATTATTCATAACTTCACGTTAATCCAGCTTTGTAAAAGCTTTAATTTCATTATAAATTAGCTTTTGTTCGCGGTTGCCTATGTGCGTCTCGGGAGATACGTTATATTGTGAAGAACATTTTGACTTAATGCGGTTTATGGATCAGTAATCTTTTGTTGGAAGTACTTACTTAAATGTACCATAAAATCATAATGCGTTAATTGACGGGACGGTTGGCGTGATAGGTAAATCTTACTTTTCACGCCGTAGTTCGTGGGTTCGATTCCCACCCAGGACAGACATTTGTGTGCATGAACATGTCTGTTTGTCCTGAGTCTGGATGTAATTATGGAAATAATTATGTATTTACAAAAAGTAGTTTACCTATGTAGCAATTATCATCAGTTATTTGGTAACATACAATAGTACAAGCTCTGCTTGGTTTGGGATCAGATGGCCGTGTGTGAATAATGTCCCAGGATATATTATTATATTATAATTACCTAAGATAATTTCTAATAGCAGAGTTTCTCGAAGTTCTGTAACTATGACGATAGTAAAAATAGTAAGTCACTGTTAACTTACTAGCAGGATATTATTATTTCTGGCATACTATCAGCAGTTGCTTAGCCCACTATCAGGCTAAGGAACCGCTGAAAGAAAGTCAGAAATTATAATCTCCTACTGGTCGAACTTCCAAGCGTATTCTTTTCAAAGTCAAAGTCAAAAATCATTTATTCCGTAAAAATTTTACATTTATGTGGAATCGTCATATTATTATTTTTTTACCCTACCGTGCAGTGCATGACGTGGCAGCTACTGAGAACTCAGTAGGAATCCTTTTTTAAAATAAAATATGCTTTAGATTAATTACAATCATGTGTGTTGACTCAGAACAACTCAATCTCAAGCACTTTTATCACTTAAATAATCAGAAATTTTGTAAACTTATTCGTAGACAATTCTCTAATATCATTGGGAAGTTTGTTATATTGTTATTGAATCTTATACATTGCCCCATAAAAGAGTTACTTATTTTGTTGAGACGGGTAGTATGCAATATGAGATTATCCTTATATCTAGTATTTACATTATGTTTATCGTATAACGTTTAAACAAAGGTGTATTTACTTACTCTTATGATCTGATGGGCAGGCTGGCCAACAGGACTGAGGTCAATACCGAGGCGTGGTAAGTAACACCACCAATTTTTCTTTCTAGAAACATTCCTTAATTTTTTTCAAACTGGGATTTGAAATCAGGATCCATTGTAATGCTTAACATGCTGCCGCTAAACCAAACAAGGAGTCAAAAATCATATCTTGGAAAGCGAGCCAATTTATAACCTATATTTAGCTTCTATTTATGTTTGAAAGAGCGTAATTATAATCCCTTGAAAACTCAGGTTTGGTTTCAGTTGCAGTGTGTGTGAAATACCTGTTTAGAGCATGTGCACCGGTATTCTCAAATTTGCTTTTAAGCTTTGCTAAAAGTACAATTCGCACATATCTAAAAAGGAACGCTCTGAAATTGATGGAATAACCCAGATATGATAGACAGATCCGATTAAGTCTTCTGTTCCTTATGAAGTAGTCTAATAACAAGCAGGTTAATTGTTCGTAGTAATCGACCATGTATAGTCTGTATGTCCTATCTACATAACGTATGTTAAATAACGTAGATATTACAGACAGAATGCTGTTAGTAATATATGCGTTATTTAGATCTGCATTAGTTCGGTACAAAGTATATAAACAAGCGACTTAAGAAAAATACATTAAGGCAGCATACGCGAAGCAACTGTTTTAATATAGTTCATACAAATGTTGTACTATGCAGTAATTGGAACAGCGGCACTCAGATATAGAGGTAGAAATGAAGTTTTACCATGGACCCACAGGTGCCATTATCTTCTTCTTATTGGCGGTATATTGCATCAATTGCTTACAAATAGTAACACAAGTAAATTCACATTTCCATTCACTTTACTACACTTAACAAAACAAAATAAACCAACACACTTCTAAGTTTACCTACCTCGTTTACGTAAACCCTACTTGGCCCCCTAAATAGCTGAAAAACTTTGTCCTTTTTAATCCGCCTCTACGTGTTTTACGATGATGAACTTTTTTTGTTGTATAAACTTTTTTGAGTCACCCTCTAGCAATAAACATCAGTATAATGAAGGTGCCTTCGGTGCCTTCTGTTACTTTTTTAACTTACTTATTGTTTTAATCTATTAAGCTTTTGTGACCTTTTTAATATGTTACGTAAGTGGAAAATTACGGCAACTTTTAACGAGGTATGGAACTTGCGAGTAGGTTGGCACATATATTATGTTAAATGGATATGTTAGCCCAAGGGAAGTTTAGTACATAGAAGCATATAATGATAAGTGTATATATTTAGAGTCAGAGAGAGATTTGGCTAAGGTTAGTCGATGAATCAGTCCATCGACTTAGAGTCCAGACTATACCCATGTCTCTTTCTGACTCTGATTATATTTCTATGTTTAAGTAGAATTTTAGTTTTATATAAAAGAACCTATTAGTCTCTAGCTCATTAGTAATCCCATCCACCCCATTGTAAGTAACTCATTGCAGCTAGCCTTCGAAACAACCAGCATGTTTAGCATGCCCTTTGGAGTAAGCCTAGAAGACTTTCAGTAACTCACCGCACAATAAAACGTATAGTGATGTTTTAGAACCTGTGCTCACCACGTTTTTTGGTGGCTTTTATCCTACAGAGCAGTTTGGTGTTTGTTTGAATCGATACAAACGCGATGCTAACGCGCGTCTGTATCGCTACAAACGCAAATTTTGGGGGTTCCCCATACTTAGAAACTCATTTTTTTTCACCAAATCTATACATTAGACCCATTTAGGTTTCAAAAATGATATTGAGGTTTTTTAATACCTATATTTTTTTTTCTGAACTGCATAGTTTTCGCGATAGTCACAAGTGGTAAAATGTGTGACCCCTAACTCTGCCCCTAACCTAACCTGTAACTTCTAAAATAAGAGAATGATAAAACTAAAAAAAAT
Source organism: Pseudoips prasinana (assembly GCA_951640165.1). NCBI lineage: Eukaryota > Metazoa > Arthropoda > Insecta > Lepidoptera > Nolidae > Pseudoips > Pseudoips prasinana. Next base: position 19,010,379 of record OX621239.1, read on the forward strand.
GTGAAGTACATTACTATGCAAACTAAACGAAAATTGGTTTGAACGAGATCTAGTTAGTAGTTTTTTTTAAATACATCATGAAAACCGGGACTACCGGCTTAACATGTTCTCCGAGACAGGTTAGTATCTTAACTAACGTGATCTTGACACAAATTCTCGTTTTTACATAATTGTAATTAGCTTTGACGGTCATTGTACTACGACCAAATGGATTACGCTGATCGGACAGAGGTTGTAATGTGTTGTGTTAGAGGTATAAACTTCTGTAAAGCACCTTAAATTGATTGCCTCGTTGGTCTAGCGGTAGCGTGTTCAACCGCGGAAAATGAGGTCTTGGGTTCAAATCCCGGGTCGGACCAAAAAGTGATTCTGTGATTTTTCCGTAACAAGATATTTCTCAATATCAGCCCGAAGTCTGGAAGTTGGCGCTATTACACCCCCGTGCCTCGGAGAGCACGTAAAGCCGTCGGTCCTGTACCTGTCCTCTTTCCGGTCGTGTCGCTAGTCGTCCCATTGGATCATGAGAGTGATGGAATAGAAAGTGCCCCTGTGTTTGCTCACACAATTGTGCACTATAATATGTCGTGCTCAATTGGTTAACCTCTATTGAGAATGGCCGACGTGGCCGAAATTCGGCCGGGAAGACATCATCATTATGGCCGGTACCAGTCCAATGTAGTACAGTACCAGTTAAAAACGTTCTGTAACGTTGTTGAACGTAGTATTTCTCTATTACTTAAAACAATCCAATAGGTCAACAGACATCTGGGAAGATATCACGCGCAGAGTTCTACGTGTTTTCCGACATGCCACCGCAACGTGCCTCGACCGGGATCTTAACAAGCCATTTGGTAGCTAAAAATTACTAATAACTCTTTACTTCAACTCTGTAATAGAATTTCTTTCCACATTATCTGCCGTTATAAATGCTACCGCAATACCAACGAGGCAATAATTTCCACATCGCACTCTTTAGGTACAATTACAACACATAACAAACAGAACGGTAGCTGACACCGTTCTTTCGATCTGAGCAGCTCGACTGGGAAAATACCTTCCTATTACAAAATGCATTTATTCTAGAATAATAATTATGATGTTAATATTATATTATATATAATAATAATAATATCTAGGGACAATGCCACAGATCATCCTAGCCCCAAACTAAGCAAAGCTTGTACTATGGGTACTTAAATACATAGAAAACATCCATGACTCAGAAACAAATATTCGTGCTCATCACACAAATTCGAACCCAGGACCACCAGTTTCGTAGGCAGGAGCACTACCAACTAGGCTACGGTGATCGTATATATATAACATAACATTAATAATATATATATATATATATATATATATATATATATATATATATATATATATATATATATATATATATATATATATATATAGGTGTAAGTAAGGTCGTCAATGTTCATCGGTATGGAAGAAGGGTTAGTAAAGCGTGTGCCGACCCCTACACAACATTATCATGATGGCATGAATGTCGCAAGCGTCATCGGGTACTGGAGCCACTTACTATCAGGTGGGTTGTATGCTGATTTGATGACTTGGTATAAAAATGAATAGTTAGTATTTAGCTTTAATCATCTTCTACACGGTTGTAAGCACGACCCCAACAGAGGTCACCCTGGTGGTTGCCATCCATCTAGACTGCAGCTGTTCAGTCTAGATGGTCTCCCTGGTGGTTGTCATCCATCTAGACTGCAGTTGTGCAGTCTAGATGGATGGCAACCACCAGGGTGACCTCTGTTGGGACGTTGGATTGCAACCGTGTAGAAGATGCTTTAGCTCAACCATTTACAATAAACTTGAAGCCGAATATTTTATGAATTTAAATAGGCAATTAATTGACACAACTATATTACCTGGCCATTGTTGAGCAAGTTTGCACCATAACTACTTTTTATCACTATGGAATTGAATTATATTTTACGTATTACAAAGACTATATATTTAATTTATTACATACTCTCCTGTAGTGATATGATTTTTTACTCGGTAACTTTGATTACACTTGGTCTACGATCTGCATTTTGCTTCAATCACCACCTTCAAAACGAATTTAATATTAGATTATAATAAAATTATGTTTAATCATTGTATTATTACGGTAGTAGCTTAAAATGTTCTAACGACTACCAGTGATACGACGTAGCTACCAAAATTGCTACGAGCGTAGAACTACGAGCGTAGCGACGAACCGCACCGTTAAAATGTTTCTTCGAAATTAAAACCTCCGAACGTTCGAGGTAAACACCTACGGAGGCACATCGACATAGCATTAAGGATAGGTATCGATTCAAAGCGGGTGATTTACATGGTAGCCTACGTAATTCGTTGCCCTGACGGACGTCTAGTATAAATCAACGTTGGACCCCCGCTAACCGGACATTTATCTCGGCGTACGATAAAAAACTACGGCGCCAGAGGGCAGGGATACATTGCCATGATTATTTGCTCTCCGCGAGATTGAACAGAAATGTATGAGGTATTATGATGTTTGTGTTTTGCATATTAGATGACAGTGAAGACGGATGGTTCCAAAGCGTAGTCAATATTCCGAAAAGTTGATATGGTACCATATCAACTTGTCAGATTATTTTCAATTTTTATTGAATGTTGATTGTTACAGGTAATCAGTAGGTTATCTGATACTCATTGTGGACCCGGTAGTAGAATTCAAGCGCGACCGTCGTCTTACACGCTAGGTCGGCAATCTATATAATATGAAATAATAACTTCCTAAATGCCTAACTCAATATTAATGAGACGAAACAGAAACGATAATAATAGAAACGAAAATAAGAATTTTGACGAAAATAATTATAATTAAAACACCTACCTAAATAATGATTATTTTTTCCGTGTGTATTTTTATTTATCTCTATGTCTATATTTAGAAATATATATGTATGTTTATCAGTTGTCTGGAGGCGTTCACAGCTAGAAGCTCTTACTGGTCCGTAAGTGATCGACGAGTGTAAGCAACTAGGCTCGCGGTCAGTCCATCCATAGATAGATGGGTGACCGCCAAAATGGTTTTACTTCTGAGGGTCTCCGTGCTTCGGAGAGCACGTTAAGTGGTCGGTCCCGGTTGTAGTCGATAGACAACAGTCGTTAAGCCATGTCACAGGGCGCCTACTGGGCGGCTTGAACAACTCTGACACTAGGGTAACCGCTGCCCATACGATAAGTAAGTTGTCCGGATGCCATAGTAGAGGCTTAGTCTAGTTTGGGGTCCGATGCCAGTGTGTTGTCTCAAAATATCATACATGATAAATTCCCAAAAAATAAACATTAACTTTACATTCTTGAATAATGAACATTTGGTGCATTTTGTATGGGAATCCACTAAAAATATTATTGGATTTCAGAAATTGGTTTTCCTTAATTTGTTTATTTTCATGAGTAAATAGCGCTCCTTAAGTTACGTCCACTATTATGTTAAACATAGTATATTTCTTAACATATAATTAAAATTACCTAAGTGCCTAATCCACGTAACCTGCCTAAAACCCTACTCTAGAGAATTTTATATAATGATTCATTGAGATTTTTTCACAGGCGGCTCTCGGTTAAAGTAACGCAAAATGATTGCGACATCCCGTCTAATATTCATGGAAAGGCATAATTTAATTCCGTGAGACAGTTCGTGAGGCCTTAGAGATTAGTCTCTTGTCTCGCTAACGTGAAATGAAGGAAAAACCGTACGAAAAATATGAAATTATGGACTCACGAATGATATTTCTTCATTTGTTACGGTACGATCGAGGTTAGGTAATGCTGCTTTTGTGCAATAAAGTATTCAGCTTGAGGAAAATGTTCGTTTGATTTTTATTTATATAGATGGGTTTTAAGCCTCGATTTAAGGAAATAGAAGAAATGTAAGGGCGTGTAAGTATTATGTTATTTGTAAGGTTTAAAATATTTGAGTTGTAGGTTATTTTGTTTTTTGATTAAAACATTTTTAAATCTATATCCGCTCCAAAAATTTTGCTTGAATATGACTAAAAACCACCAAACTGCAATAAAAATTAAAAACTGACAAGGTTTTGGCGGTCAATTTCTGCAACGTACAACTGCAAACAGAGACAATGTAACGCGGCTTTTAAATTTGATTAATAATCTCTTTGGTCGAATCAAAATAATTTATAAAAAAAATATTACATGTCTATGGTGTACTATAATAGAACTAAAATTATGTTATCGAGTTTTATGGTATCATTTCGCTAGCTAGAGAAAACGGAAACATATTTTTTTTTTTAAGAGGCATGTGGATAAATTAATTCTTATTTGAATATGAGTGTAAATAAAATGATTTACGCACAATCATTTCAAGACACAAGTAGAGCCAAGACCAATCAAGAATTATAGAACAGAAATTATATTGTTGAATGTGTGCCGCTCGCTATTTTATTTCCGAACTGTTTTCTGCTTCCAATGCCACTATACATACAATAATTGCAGAGAAAATGGCGTCGCTTTTTCATTTTATGCAGCTGCTCCAACAACGTTAAGTATGATTCGAAAAATGCAAAATACTATTAAGAAAGACTTAAGTACACGTATCTATGCGTACTCGTTGTTGTCGCGACGATAATTTTTATTTGTTTTATTACTCTATACCTACCTACCAATCGTATGTATTTATTATTCTACTCTTTGCTTACAATACTGTAACTGGTAAAAGAATATTTCGATGCAATGGCCACGTGTGAACAGTGCAGTTAAATAAGTTAATGTTTAGTTAAACACCAATAAGTACATTTGTTTTTTAACCGAAAAAGCAGACGTTCATTTGTGAAGCTGTTAAAAAAATTGTACTGCGGCGTCACGTAATATTAATTTATAACAACAACAAACCACTTCAAAGCGAAAACTGCTCTCAAAATAACAGCGGCGAACACAATAACTGGCGAAAAGGGTTGACTGTGACATGACGTTTACAGGTTAACTCAATTAACTCGTTACTAGGCGCGCGGCGGTTAATTTCTTTATCGCTTTAAGCTGAAGCGTTCCAATCTTTGAGATCAGACGTCGGAGGGTAAGAATGTTGAAATACTTGTGTTTTGTTCGCGGGTTTTTGGAAGAAAAGATTTTAATATTAATTTATTCTTTAAGATTAAAACATGATTTTGAGTTGGTTGCTTCACAAAATTTTGTAAGATAATTTAGTATAATAATAATAATATCGTGGGACATTATTCAAACACGGCCATCTGATCCTAAACTAAGCAGAGCTGGTACTATGGAAACTAAATTACGTATACTACTTTTCTTTTGTAAATAAATACTTATATAGATAACTAGCTGACCCGACAGACCTTGTCCTGTCTTAACGATGACTATTAACGCACGCTATCTGTCAATACTATGTCAAATAAAAAAAAGTTACATTAAAAAAGGTTATATTGTCCAAAGCGCTAAGGTTAGATTAGAAATAATATTTGGTTGTGAAGTATTCTTAAATTTTCTTATTTTCCGCGCAATTTTAAATTCTTTTTTTTACATAAGAACCTTCTCCTGACAATAACAAACACAATAAAAAAAGAAATAGTGAAATCGGTCCAGCCGTTCACGCGTGATGTCGTGACAACGGAAAACGGGTTTCATTTTTATATATATAGATTACATCCTGACTCAGGACAAACAAACATGTTCATGCACGCAAAAATTTGTCCTGGGTGGGAATCGAACACACCACCTGCGGTTTGAAAGGCAGGCATTTACCAACCACGCCAAACGGCCCAGCATAATCCAATCACCAACCAAATCCAAAACCAAATTGTTAGTTTTGAAATTATTACATTTACTTGAGAACCTTATGTTTCGATACTACTATGTTGAGTACATTGTAGTATCGTAATATAAGGCTTAATAAATCCCGTGAATGTTATCTTCCCGGGAAATTTGAAAGATATTAATTTAATTGAGTTCTACTCGTAGTTATCTCATTTATATTGCAATCTTACCATCGTCTTAGGTCGTATAATATGTATTAATTATAAGGCATATTAAACGAACTCATTCTTATGCATGTTCGGTCATACATTCGTATTAAGAATCAAATTCAAATCGAGCCGAACACCGGGGGAGTTGATTCTCCAACGATCATTATATTACATATTATATTTATTTCGAACTAGCTGTGCCCCGCGGTTTTACCCGCGTTCATTTTTATGAATATGAATATTTATGAATAGTCTATGTTGTTAATCCAGTGGCAGCTAACTCCATATCAAATTTTATTAAAATCGCTCCAGCCGTTTAGACGTGAAGAAGTAACAAAGATACACACACTCACAAACGTTCAGCTTTATAATATTAGTGTGATTTCCATTTTTCTATCTCCTTGTGTTAACCTTTCTTTCGTATGGAGTGCCTAAACCCTTTGTTTTCAATAATCATGATCTTGAAATCTAATTACAATTTCTTATTTAAATGCGTAAATGTTTATTATAGATTTATTTTATTCTTAAATTACGCAAACAAGACATTGACACCCATCAAATTAAAGCTATTCATTCCCAATCAATCTTGTCGTTAACATGGACTGAAACTTTGTAATTTGATTTGCTTAGTTTTTAATTACTTGATTGACAGTTGTCTGACGTTATAGGAAAGGTTGTTGTAGCACAAAAGAGTTACTTACTCTTTGTGGACGGAAAGAATATGCTTATTTAGAGTATTTCTATTATGATTTTAAAATTAAACGGTTCGATATTTTAATATAACATATAACAAAATTGAAACGCTCGATTTGTGGTTCCTAACGGTTTTAATTTTAATTTATTTTGTTTGTGATATTTAAAACTGATACAAAAATTTTGGAATAATAGTCACAAATTATGGCCGTGGCACAACCTAGGAAAGTGAGGACAAACATTTGATAATGCTGAACTGCGTTGTGCGCCTAAAATCAGATAGTAGTGTCACACCGGGTTCGGTACCTTTACCTTTACCTTTACTATGAGAGGTGTTGATTCGCATTTTAAACCGGCAGGTGGTGTTGCGGCCAGCTATTCAGTTTTGATTATTTTCAGGGCAGGATAAATTCCGCCCGCTAGTATATCAAAAAATTTAGATATTTCATGACATACTAGCGGCCTGGTAGACTTTACATATAAAAATAATAATTAATATTATAGATGCGAGGGATATATTTTTGACACTATAGAATAAGCGGAGCTAGTTAATAGTAGCCAAGTAAAATACCTACCTAGAGACAATGCTAATTTCTCAGCTCTGTAATTAGGTATGCAAACGAAACGTTAATAGCCTCATACACATTCAAGTCAGGTTTTAGATAGTATTTTATGTCCATTTGTTACGACGTTTTTATCGCTAACTTGGATAACTAGGCTTTGTATTAAACAGTAACTTATACTCATAATATACTATTAGTTTGAAGGCTATGTTTATCTGCTTTGATTATTATTAATACATGGGTTAATAATAGACCTTTTCTACTGACAAACATTCCGCCATATTTTAACAGACCGAGATAAAGTAGTGGAGTGTAACAGGTTCTAATTTCTGCACGTGTGGCGCAGCGGCTAAGACAGTCGCCTCGCCGCGCACCGCTACGTGTCACGGGTGCGAGTCCCGCGCCGGACAACTATTTGTGTGAACCATAAATAGTTGTTCTGAATCTGGATGTAATTAGTGTCCGTCTATTATATGTTTGTAAATTACCCCGCGACACACGGATTATTAGACTACCTAGTGCGGCCGTAGTGTTTTTATAAAAGAAAAAAAAAACTAGATTTGAGCCATCGCTCGCTTTCATTCTCCGGTGAAGCAGTAAATAGTTCCTAGGCCAAATGTAAACTTAACAGAATTTTACTTTACTTTTTAAACTTTATTGCCTCTTACTCTGAATGCGCGACGTGGTTACTACTGACAAAATATAAACGATACGAAATAACAACCTATTGTTATTTATTTCGGTACTCTTTAATATAATAAGAGGAATTTCTGAATATAATTCAAAGAATTCCTGTCGTTGATCAATTGCCTGATCCGGAACGTCTCCAAGACGAGATTATTAGATTTCCCGATACAATTTAAAATTTCCCGGATTTCGTTATCTGTTAGCCTTTATTGTATTAAGCTCGCTTTGTGCTGAATAATATATATTTGCATGTTGTTTAGTTATAACTTGTGATATATTATTATGTTATGTAGCTCTTACATATTTGCTTTTCCTTTTTACCCTCTCTTATTTTTTTATTTAATGATATGGCAAACGATCGAGCGGGTCACCTAATGGTAAGTAATCACCGCCACCCATGGACACTTGCAACACCAGAGGGTCTGCAATTACGTTGCCGGTCTTTGAGAAAGGAATAGGCTCGCAGTTTAAAGGGTCCAGTTGTACCCGAGATGTCGCTTGTTCCATCAAGCGACCCCGTGGGTACAAATTTATCACTCGGACATAGAGTTCATCAATGTTATAAATTATGTCAATTACTGTATTACGGAAGATTTTGCGTTTTATGGTTGTTTACTTAGAAGTGAACAATCTTTACGAGCTTATTTAATGTCGACGGATGGTAGATGTAATGAATACTCGAATTTGCCATTTTATTTTTACGTACGAATTCTTTAGAAATATGTAATACCTCATTAAAATATGATTTCATGTTTTTGTATGAAATAGATATCAATAAATTATACTATACGACCAGTTTGACGACTTGGGATATTTGCATGTAAAGTTAATGTTGTGAAAGGTTTCATTATAAGAAGAAACAACAAATGTCTTATCACATAAATGTTGTAAAATCAATAATAAAAAAAAAAAAAAATTAAATTTTATACTATATTATTTTATAACACCGTTCAACTGGTGATCGCATAAAAAGCTGTTCACCAGTACAAGCGACAAACACCTCAGGGCCAAACCAACCCCTATTTGAGGGCCACGGGGGCGCTGAAGTTAAAACCCTACAGAAAGGCTGGGTTCACTGGCACGGACTTGTATGACAGGAAAAGGGGGCATATCAGCCGAAATATGTCAACTGGTGGACAAAGGCCTCCTCGTAAGATCTTCACGAATGCCGGTCTTGTGCAAATAGTTTTTATATTTTTGAAATATTAGTACGCTGTATAGAGTGAATCACACATCGTTACATTTTTAAAACGTAATAATTACTTACCCTTACATATCGTATTTCTCAATTATCATTTTATGTCATTGACTTATTTGTATAACTAGACACGCTGTTTCGAATAAAAACTCTGTCCCAGTCCGGCTGTGTGCGAGGTGAGGGGCGCGCGCGCGGCGGCCAAAATTGCTTACTGAGTTGCAGCGCCCTCGCTGCAACTCGGTGAGCAAATTCTCAATATGGGATTGTGCGTCTAGTAGAATAGATATAGGTCAACGTTTTATGTCAAGGAAACCAATAAAACGGGGAAAAAATATCCTTGGGTATAAATCAAACACTTTGCTAGCTTAACAAAACATCCAACGAAATAATTAATAAATCGCTGCGATATTATACGAAAATAAATAAAAATGATAGCAGGCGCCGTATTTTAAGGACAATATTGTATGTGATAAATTTAAAAGCGTCTTGGTGCCATTTTTCATGGCAATATTGTATTTTTTCGTTACCTATATTGTTTGTTACGGTATGTTACAATGTAGCATTGTATAATATGTGACATTATTTTCAGAACACACCACGGGAGCCGTTTAATTTTCCGCCATATTTTAAATTTTATGTTTCATACTTTATGTGTTTGGTATGCTTATAATATAATTACCTCAATTTTCGTTTTAAAGCGTCGTGATCGTGGTCTGGGTTGTGGGCTAGAAGTGTTGTTGGAAGTTTCCGTACTAGTAGAAGATTCAATAGCAGCCCAGAGTCTTACAGTTGACTGTTTTACGACACCTTGCCTTGAATAGTTTGTAAAGCTGCAAGTTTTTGTCTGATATCACACTGACCGTTCTGGATAGCTGCCAATCGGATTATGATAGGGAGAAAAAAGAGAGACTGCAGCTATGTTCGATCACACCCTCGTTCACCATGGTCTGTTATGCTTAGTTGGCTAAACTTCGATGCGATTAAGAGCCGTAACAGACATTACTGAAGGATTAGTGATAGTAAATATTTTTGTTCAATCGTATAATTTAATGATCATATTTGTTGTGATCTCTGCTGACATTTTGCTCCTCTCTATCTGTGTCCTCTGTCAATGTCCTCCTAGTCACATCTAGGCCATGGCTGCCAGCCTCAATGGCGAGTAGCCAACTGCACGGGATATAATATAGTGCACAAGCGTGTGCGCAAACACAGGTGAATGTCCTATTCTCTCTTATGATCATGAGTGCTAACTAATACGCCCGGAAAGAATTCAGGTACAGCACTCTTGGAGGCAAGTATCTTTATCGTAGGTGTCAAGTATCTTTAAAAATACCTTCTTAAATATCAATTCTCATTTGACATTGGTAAAATCGTACAATATAACGTGAGATTGAAAGAAAATACTTTGAATGCAATCATACAGGGATATTACCACTGGAACAGGGAACTGGTCCTTATTCCAATGCATTCAAAATCTGAACGTCTATTGAGTATATTTTTTACAACTAGGTACCCATAATAAATATGACTTCAAGTACCCATACTGGTCCCATTCACATAAAATTCCAGCCAAGTCTCTTAAGTCCACTCAATGCTTATCGAGACAACAATTCAGATCGGACCGCTGTAAGATTCGTAGGGAAAATAAATATTTTTAAATTTGGAACAATATGGCGGACAGCGGGTTGCCATAAATCTCAAGATGGCGTAATGCGAGAATGTACGTTTAGAATTCTTTATGAAGGGATACAAGCTTTAGTTTAGATCGCATTCAGGAAAATAAATTGCATTTGAATGTTTATATGTGCTTTAACGTGCGATTTATTTTATTTTATTGTTGTTGAAGTACTCTGAATTGCAGATGAATAAATGAATATACAAGATAATATAAGTTTTCAGCATTCAAATATATAAATGTTATTAAATAGTGCAAATAATATTTTGACTAATTTATAAACGGACTTAATGGGTTTATGTGTGTAAAACATTTTTTGATTTTCATGAAGCTATAGCACATTTATGATTTATCTTTTATTTATGAGTTGGACATGCCGCCAAGAATGGGATACGGTACGACTGGCTGACCGTGCGGTCTAAACACACTCTAAAATTAAACCACTATAGCCGTCATCCATTTACATACTGACGCCTAGGTTCGTTTACGAGCACCTATACAAACTTATAACGTGTAGGTAGGTAAAGAACTACAATTATTGAAAACTTCCATTCTGTAATGGTACTTACTCGTATAGGTTGAACGTTAATATCAATAGGTGGGTATTAATGAAGCGGCTACCCGTAATGGCTACAGTACAATCGCATTAGTGCATCGTTAACCAAAACGATTGTATGGCAATCGTAATTTGAAGAAATGAGTATTGGAATATCGTGCTAAGTACCTGTAATGCGTTTCCATGTGCTAATACAGGGTAGTCATTTGTATTTAAATATTTTTTTTACTGTTAATGTTTTTTTTGGTTTTACTATTGAGTAACTACAACAAATATTTTGGTTGTATTACAAGCATTAAAATGTTTGGCAAACACACAATCCACTTTATGGGAGTAAATTAAATAGTATTGGCAACAATATTAAAAAAAATATATGGGGTTTTGGAAAAAGACGTATCGAATATAGTATTTGGACCTGATCAAACTCTTTGAAACATACTCGTATAACAAATGCATAAGTTTGCAAGCGCTCAAGTAGCATCAAGAAAACAGCAGTCCGCGTAGTTCAGAATGAGTTGTATGACTATGACGTTTGAGGGGCCTGTTAGAGTGGTTGGTAAATGCTTGCTTTTCACGCCGCAGGTCGTGGGTTCGATTCCCACCCAGGACAGATATTTGTGACAGATGTTTGTGAGTCTGGGTGTAATTATCTATATAAGTGTTTATTTACATAACAAAAGTAGTATATGTAATATATCAGTTATCTGGTTTCCATAGTACAAGCTCTGCTTGGTTTGGGATTAGATGGCCGTGTGTAAATAATGTTCCAGGATATGATTGTTATTTATTTTAAATGAAAAGAATATGATTCGCTGATATGAGAGAACAAAGTTCCGTACTTAAAATTAAGTGGATCTTCCTAGTACTTCATACTAACTTCCGATACTTGAGCATTCCAAGACAAATCAAGGGTAATGCCCAGATTTTGATCAGGTTTTGGTGCCTAATATGAACTGGTATTAATTATTTGCATTGTAATGAATGTAAACTAGCTTTATACCTCCAATAAGATCAAGCTAAATAAAAACGAATCAAACGATGGTAGCATAATTGAGCACTTCATTTCTCGCTCTCATCAATTAATTTTATAAAGGGCCTTTGACAAAGATGTCTGCTGGGATTTTAAATCAAAAAGACTGATGCTGTGTAAAGTAATGAGAGATTGGTTGATTATTCCCCGTTCGACGTGACTGGGCGACGCCTTGCCGCCTCGGGAACCTTTTTAATTTTCCGCTAGCCTTCAGATTTATATGTTTTCACTTCACCCGTCAATTTCCGCCATTTTTAATTTAAGCGGCATGACGAAAAGACCCGGCCCAGTCTTTTTGGTTTCATCTTTTAACACTTTTTATGATTTATATTCATAATGATTCATGGAACGTTTTTAAGATAATTGTTCCGCCTTGTCGTCTGTCTGTTATTTGCGGGATTAAAACGTGGAAAAGCGTTTGTTTTTAAGGTAAGTGTTTACTAAAATCTGTTTGTGATGCGTCTAAATAAAATGGCGGTGATTTGTTAATGCCGTAAGTGTAAACGAAAGGTAGATACTATCTCAGTTTATAATAATAATATACTGAGACATTATTTACACACGGCCATCTAATTCCAAACTAAGCAGAACTTGTACTATGGAAACCAGATAACTGTATAGTACATATACTACTTTTCTAAATACATAGTCATATAGATAAATTTCACCCAGACTCAGGACAAACAGACATGTTCTTGCACACAAATATCTGTCCTGGGTGGGAATCGAATCCACGACCTCCGGCGTTAATAGCAAGCATTTGCCAACCACGCCAACAGGCTCGTCAATCGTCAATTTATACTTATTAATAAGTAAAAACTGAGATAGTACGTATCTACCTATCAAAGGTCAAGAGAGTAGTAAATTAGTGATCCAAACTTGTATTTTTATGCCTTGCTAACGAACTTCCAGACAACCTTTTTGGTAGAACACTCGTTCTACCATAGTTATTGTGATCCTCAGGCCTGACTAAAAAGTATTGTTCCTACTTATTATCTCTACTATATAAAAATAAGTCGGGTTTTCCTTCCTGACGCTATAACTCCAGAACGCACGAACCGATTTCCACGATTTTGCATTCGTTGGAAAGGTCTCGGGCTCCGTGAGGTTTATAGCAAAGAAAATTCAGGAAAATTTTCAACAGAAAAGCGGGAAAATCTTCTTTAACGCGAGTGAAACCGCGGGGCATAGCTAGTCTTCTACTATATAAAAATAAGTCGGGTTTTCCTTCCTGACGCTATAACTCCATAACGCACGAACCGATTTCCACGGTTTTGCATTCGTTAGAAAGGTCTCGGGCTCCGTGAGGTTTATAGCAAAGAAAATTATAAAACACCGCGGGGCACAGCTAGTATTATACTATTTATTACTGGTTATTTTGGTAGTGTCACCTATCCCTGACATAGGATCATGAGAGTGAGGTATAGTGAGTATACCGGTGCACTATAATAAGTCCTGGAGGACCATATTTGATATACAACATGTAACGTAATTAACGCACACCCTCAAATACCTCAATTAGAATATTATGTTGTAATCATAATACATTAACTTAATTTTTAATTCAACATGTACATGAATTGTTATTTAATAAATTAGTTTCTTGGAATAAAGTTTATTTTTCTTTATTTTGTATTGAATGATGGAATTTGTATGAACATAAATAAAACTGTGATTTTAAAAGTTTATTACTTTGACTAACGGTCCATTTGAATTTGTTTTGACTGTACAGGGACATGACAATAATTTTCGTAGATTTAATTATCTTGGAATAAAAAAATACCTATATTAAAAATGACATAAATCGATTCAGTAAACGATTTTGAACAAACTATTTTCAGGATGTGCGTTAATTAAGTTACATGTTGTATATTTAAACTTAAAAACGTGCTTAATAGAGTCACAGTGTAATGTTAACACAGATATTTTTAGTATACATATACAGAGAAGATATATCTGAATATTATAGGCTAATAACTGACGATTCTTTTATGTTTGATTGCCTCAGAAATTATAATACAAAAAGGGGCACATGTTTAGACATTCTACTAACTTTTTTCCCTTATACATATATCCATTTTTTGGCTGTATAAGTAACAACAACGTTAATTTGTAGGTGCAGTCAGACACCTTTAATTGTTAAGCGCTGAAGTATAAAATAATTATTAAATGAATGGGATGCTTAACCCTGCTTAACCCCAAAATCAGAGTATTAATGATATATTTCTGCGTAATTATTATTTTTTATAGACATCGCCCGCACTAAGGCATTTATCCCTGCGTCGTCGCGGGGTACTTTACAAACATGTAATTGGCGGACACAAAGTACATCCAGATCCAGAACAATCATTTATGGGCCACACAAATAATTGTCCTGCCCGGAAATCGAACTCGGTACACGAAGTGGCCAGGCGACTGTCTTTATTTAGTTTCTAATACTAGAAATCCATACTCCGAGTATTTAATAGCGCTTATAAAGTTCGTAAGTCTCGTTTTTATTTTATTTGTTTTTTATGGAAACATTCTATGTAATTATTGAAAATATCACAATAAAATTTAAAGTTCGTTATGGATTATTAGACGATGAACGGATCTCTTTTAGTTTCACATAATTTTTATATATTTTTCAGCTATACACACCTCTTAGCAGATATAAAGTAGTAGATCTACGTACGTTACATCGCAATCCCGCACTTCCCAATAAGAACGTGGTTGCAGCTAGTGTACTCGTTGTAATTTTCTCTGAGACGAGCCTCGCGACAATCCCGACTTATCTTTGTTTCTTGACAACACTTTCCCTTGGGCCCGTACTCGCCAACAAGCCTACCATACAGTTACCTCGACCCTTGGTGCTAAAGAAATAAAGTCTATTTTTTATATTTCAAAGCAGATTTTAAATTGGCGAAGACATAGCTCGGATTTATGGTGTAACTTCACAAGTCTCGTAGTTGTTTTCATTTCACACACTAGTAAGTAGACTGGTTTGTATCTGCTTTCATTGTTTCGTTTATATTTTACGACCCCTTGACGAGTAATGCCGACTTAACTAACTTTGCTTATTTACATTTGAAAGGAATTGTCACCCGTTTTTGTTTTTGTTGGTAATTTAGTGGATAATGTCTGTCTAGATAGTCGGAGGCAGCCGAAATCGAATTCAGATACTACGAATTTATTACTCCCCTATTTTAATAACAACGTACAATTTGTTTGTAATTGTCCTTAATAAGATCTTAGTACAGCTACCAATTGGACCTAAATAAAAAGAAATGTATTCCTGTAAGAATTTTTAAATGTTAACTGTTGTCGTATAATAATACTGTACCAAGTTTCTTAGTTAATCATCAATTCTTACGTAATGTAGCGGACTACGCACAAGCGCCTCAAATCGCTACTCGTGTATGCAGCGGGGCACCGGTTGTTTGTCACAAGTAGCGCGACCGTCAATACCGTAGAGGACGAAGACCGGGCGTAGCTACATATGAGCGCGGGCGCAGCGCGCGGCAGCATTCACTCGCGATCTCCCGCGCCGCGCACTAGCCTATAACTTTTTACCATAATTTAATTGTATTATTTCTTTGTTATTTACGTTCTTTGTTAATATATATTTCTTGTTCACTCACCGAAAAAGCATAAAAGTTAGAAGAATAAAACGATAATTAAAAGAAAAACGGCGATGCAATACACAAGAAAGAAAGCTATTAGAAACATACTTCGAAGCGACTGAAGAGTATGGGGAAACTGACTTAGATGATTACTCAGCAGACGATACGATTTTGTTGAGTATTGAAAAAGATAATGTTGATGTAATAACGTCAATGCCGTCCATGAAGCCGCAGTCAACTTTTACAGGGCAGCTAAAAGAAGGTATGCTCGCCCTAATACAGCATAAGCTACTGGAGTGTTCGTGGCCGGCTGGGTGGCTGCCCTGAACGCATCACCACTGATCGCAGCCGGCAGTTCGAGTCGCACCTGTTTAAGGCACGTAGCCTTGCTAGGTACCACTCACCTCACCACAACAGCATATCACCCTGCAGCCAATGGTTTGGTGGAAAGATTCCATCGGCAGCTCAAGGCTGCAATCACCTGTCACACGTCATCTGACTGGGTGGAAGCTCTTCCATTCATTCTTCTCGGCATCCGCAGCGCATTGAAAGATGTCATCCAATCTTCAACAACTGAACTCGTCCACGGCGAACCACTCCGTTTGCCTGGGCAGTTTATTGCATCTTCACACTCAACAGGGGACATCACGGATTTCGTGAGCCGCCTGCGCCATCACATGAGCAAGCGGTCATCCCATGCTACAATTTGGCAAACGTCACGTCTATTCTACATACCCAAGGATCTCAAAACAACTACGCATGTTTTTCTGCGACAGGGTCAACCTCACCGACCGCTTCAGCCTGTCTACGTCGGACCTTACAGGGTGCTCAGAAGGAGTACGAAGACTTTTGACGTGGACGTGTAAGGAATAGAGACCACTATTACCAAAGACCGTCTTAAACCTGCCTACGTGACGCGAGACGAGGTTACACCGAGTACGCCTGGTCCCTTTTCGGGTCCATCACAACCTCGTGCTGCAATTCCAAATCCCGGTCCGACAACAAAAACCAGAAGCGGACGCACTGTCAGATTTCCCGGCTACTATTGACCGTAGTACCTGTCTCGGTAAGGGAGTGATGTAGCGGACTACGCACAATCGCCTCAAATCGCTACTCGCGTATGCAGCGGGGCACCGGTTGTTTGTCACAGGTAGCACGTCCTTCAATACCGTAGAGGACGAAGACGGGGCGTTGCTATGAGCGCGGGCGCAGCGCGCGGCGGCATTCACTCGCGATCTTCCGCGCCGCGCACTTGCCTATTACTTTTTACCATAATTTAATTGTATTATTTCTTTGTTATTTACGTTCTTTGTTAATAATAGGTCTTTACCTATGAAATTGCCGTTTTGTATGAAAAAATTTAAACGAATTTTTTTCATGAATTTTTTTATTTGTATTAATCGAAGTAATCACCCATGCAATCAATGCATCTTTGCCATCGCAGTGGCAGTTTATTGATGCCCTTCTTAAAGAAATCAGCTGGACGGGAGGCAACAAATTCTTCAAAGGCATTTTGTACTGCCTCTCGGGTATTGAATTTTTTTCCCGCCAAGAAGTTATCCAAATTCTGGAAAAAGTAGTAGTCTGTAGGCGCAAGGTCTGGTGAGTAGGGCGGATGACGGAGAGCTTCCAACCCCAGTTCTTGCAACTTGGAGACCGTCTGCTGTGCAGTATGAGGTCGCGCGTTGTCGTGCAGGAGCAGCGGAGACGAGCGATTGACCAATGCTGGTTGGAGATGCGCCAGCTTCTCCATCATTGTGCTCAGTTCTTCACAGTACACATCTGCAGTAATGCTCACCCCGTTTGGTAAGAAGCTGTGATGAATCACACCGGCGCTAGACCACCAAACAGTGACCATCACTTTTCTAGGGGTAAGTTTTCGTTTAGGGCATTGTTTAGGTGCTGAACCAGGATCCAACCAACTTGCTGAGCGCTTGCGGTTATCAAACAGAATCCATTTTTCATCGCAGGTAACAATGCGGTTCAAAATTCCTTCATTTGTGTGTCTGTTGAGCAGTGCAAGGCACGTCTCGACGCGTACTTCGCGCTGGCGATCATTGAGTTCGTGGGGCACCCATTTGTCAAGCTTTTTTACCTTGCCAATTTGACGCAAATGGACCAATATTGTTTTGACGCTAACGTCGAAAGCTGCTGCTAATTCAGCCGTAGATTGTGTATCATCAGCTTCCACAACCGCCTTTAATTCGTCATTGTCGACCAAAGTCTTCGGACGACCGCGAGGTTCATTTTTCAGGTCGAAATTTCCAGAACGGAAGCGAGCAAACCAATAACAGGTGGTGCGTTGGTTTGTAGTGTTAGCTCCGTAAACGTCGTTGATGTTGCGTGCCGCTTGTGCCGCGTTGCTGCCACGACGGTACTCATATTCCATAATTACTCGAATTTTTAACGTATCCATGATGACGAAAAAGATTGAAATGCGATGAAAATGTAACACTAATCAATAAAGAAATGACTACTTTTGGAAAAAAGAATCCATGTTTTTAAAATAAAATTAATTTGAAATTAGAATTCTTAGCCAAACAAAAATTATTTTGATTTGAAATGGCCAGTACTGCAGAACGGCAATTTCATAGGTAAAGACCTAATATATAATTCGTGTTGCAAATTTAATACAATCAATCATTTCGCCTTGCTAAATTCATTCTATCCTTTCACTTTCACTTCCCATATACATTCACGCTCGCATACCTCTGTAGTCTCTCAAGTGGGGTTCGATTCCCGGGCCGCGCTTCGCAATACCTACGCGCTTGCTATCTCGCCGCTTGCGCTTAGGAGCAAGTAAGTACGGTAGGTAAGCTACGTACTACCGAAGGTTACGACCGCCGACACACCAGCGGTCCTACAGTAGTAAAACTGATTATAGCCGTGTGGTATCCGGCAGACAAAGAATGATAGGGCCACCCGATACCACACCTTGGGTGTCGTAAACGCTGTCGCATTCACACACGGTCATCTGATCCCAAACTAAGCAGAGCTTGTACTATGGAAAACTGATAACTGATATATTACATATAAAGATAAAGATTACATATACTACTATGCTTCTGTAAATACATACTTATATAGATAATTACACCCAGACTCAGGACACACAGACATGTTAATGCACACAAATATCTGTCTTGGGTGGGAATAGACGCAAGCATTTACCAACCACCCCACAGGTCCGTCAAATAATATAGCTTATATATCCAAATAACATAGCAAATAAAGTTTAACGGGGGTAAAACCGCGGGACACAACTAGTTAATAAATAATTACCCGGAACATTCACACAGCGCCATCTAGCTCATTCTAAGCAAAGCTGAACTGTGGATTCTAGACAACGGAGAGAAATACTTATATATTTTTTTATAAATACTACAGCTGACAATTCATTACGCCAATGACGAACAACTCAATATAACACAATGTTTGCGGAAAGTAAATCGCATTTAAAATATAATAATAATTACAATACTAAACTACTACTTGTCTTGTGCAACCTTTGGATCAGAAGGTAGGTTCACTGCCAGTGCCAACTGAGACACGGCGCGGCGGTTGTCAATAAACTTAGCATGTACATAGGTATACATACGGCTGACTGTTTACGGCACCAAGCGGCAATCTCGCTAGAACATTCAGCTCTTCAGATTCAGTTTCCTAAGCTATCTCGGTTGTTCTAATGCCAGTAATATATGAGTGACTCCCGCTGCGAGAGACATATAAATCGCACACGACCATACAGCCAGGCTGTTTGAATGGAAATTTTCAGTACCCAGTACCGACGGCTTCCTTTGCACTAGTTTTGAATGTATTTAGAAAGTAGACAGACACCCGTACCTACCTACAACAGTGTTAAGCGGTAAGAATGGATGCAAAAGACGGGGATATGAATGAACTGTTTGTTTGTAAACTGCAGTTCCGGTTCATTTTTGTCCTCTTATATTGAAATTATATTTGAAGTGAAAACTTCTTTAGCAGCGTTTTTGATATGGGTAAAAAATATTTAACTCTCGTTAGGACACGTGAACTGATCGAAAATTCGTAAGATGGAGGGTCTGCTTTTTAAATTCACACTGGCCGTTTATACACTGCCAAGACCGACTGCCCAAACAAATTTAGTTCTATTTTTTTAATTTATTGCCACCATAGGGAAGGAAGATATTACTTTTGGACTTTTTACACTACTTTCGGAGTATGAGAAATGAAAAAATAGTTTTCACTTTTATTCGCAGTCACTAGTCTCCCCTGCATCTTTTTAGGGTTCCGTAGCCAAATGGCAAAAAACGGAACCCTTATAGATTCGTCATGTCTGCCTGTCTGTCCGTCCGTATGTGACAGCCACTTTTTTCCGAAACTATAAGAGCTGTACTGCTGAAACAGTAGTACAGCTGGTAAGTAGATGTATTCTGTGAACCGCATTAAGATTTTTATACAAAAATAGAAAAAGAACAAAATTTTTGGGGGGTCGCCATACATAGAATTGAAACTCAACAAAAAAATTTTCATCGTACCCATGGGGTGTCTATGGATAGGTCTTCAAAAATCATATTGAGGTTCCTAATATCATTTTTGTCTAAACTGAATAGTTTGCGCGAGAGACACTTCCAAAGTGGTAATATGAGTGTCCCCTCCCCCCCCTGTAACTTCTAAAATAAGAGAATGATAAAACTAAAAAAAAATATATGATGTACATTACCATAGAAACTAACAACGAAAATTGGTTTGAAGCAAGTAGTTTTTTTTTAATACGTTATAAACTGCAATTTGCTTTCATTTAATCAACTGAAATACTTGATGCTGCGGAACCCTTCATGTGCGAGTCCAACTCGCACTTGGCCGGTTTCTTATATTGTCGGGTTGCTTACTACAAATGCAATTCGAAGAAAAAAAATACGTCTGGTATATTTTCAGTTATCAAAATGAAATTTATCCAAACCCGTTAGTACCTACCCTAGAACATGCACACCTAGGTCATGACAATTTTGTTGCCAAATGAGGACAATAAGAGAACATTGTGAGATCAATTTGAGTCCAATATACCAACAGTTCAAATATGAGATGTGGTTTAATTAAATATTCAACCCTTCTAGTATTCCTGAGATCAGCAGATCACTTTAAAAGCCTCGTTCTATTCATTGATAGAAGGGTAGGTACTAACGGGTAGATACATGACAGGTGCGGCTAAAAAATTCCTCTGGTGCTGGTCACTTAGTTTTTAGCAAAATTTAGCTAGATAGCTTCAGCTTCCGCTCGCTTCTATTGCCCGGGAAGAAGTAAAAGCTTAGTACGTTATATGTAAACGTCTTGTTAAAAATGCAATAAAATTTTGCAAAAAATATAAACATTATAGTTTCACAATTAATAAAAAACCTTACAAACAAAATTAAAGGCCACTTTAATTTTGCCCACGTGGATAAATTGTACAGATGAAGGGAATCCGCTTTTATGATTGCGTACCCAAACAGTGCCAACAGAACCCTATTACTAAGCCTCAGCTGTCCGTCCGCTGTCTATCAGTTGACATATCTCATAAACCGTAATAAGTAGAGATTTGAAAGTGTCAGAGAGTGTGCATTTGGGTTGCTGCTATAAAACAAATAATATATAAAAACAAAACAAAACAAAAAGTTAAAAAAATCTAACTATTCACTATAGGTCTCTTGAAGATACGGAATCATTTGTCCGACTCACACTTAAATATTACGTTTTCGTGTGCGTTCACAAAGACTTCAACGTCTCCAACTCCTCCCGACTAAACCAATTTTTTATTCAGAATACTAAATTCACTATAATGTAAAAATATATGTTCCGATCAGCTTAACAAAATAACTTTAATCACAGATTTTTACTGAATGAGATTTTAATAAATAATTTCATTAATGTTTCTGTAACCTTTGTTCAGCTTTCTTAAAAAATAGCAATTTAAAAAAACAACATTACTTATTTTTTTTTTGAATTATGAGTTTAATAAATCAACCGCCTTTGGACCGTCTGCTTAAACAGAGACATCACGTGCCAGTAGATGATAAAATAAATTCGGAACATCCCCCATTACAGAGCTAATGGGCTGTATCTCGAAAGCTGGAATAAAAGATCCGTCGATTAGAAACTTTATGTTGCAATTTTCCGGAGACCCCTTCGAGGAGAACCTGATGTACCTACTTATTGACTAGGGGGACTTTGTAGCCGTGTGGAAATGTTAAGCTTGAAGTTCTTATTTATATTTGTCTATCTAACGTATTTTAAATACTATAATAACACTTAATATTTAACTTGATTATTACTCACGTAAATTATTAATGTTCGATTCAGCCAAAAACATAAAATTAATTACGTGAAAAAAAGCTATGGGAAACTTGGAGACCGTTTAAAAAACCATACACATTACTTCTCACATGTTAACTTCTAAGTCATGTCAACAATACTCACACATACATTACAGATAATTGTAGATACGGAATTATCTCAATTAGGTATTTACAAATATATCATTGAAATTATATTGTGATTGGTTGACTGGAAGAAATCGCTCATAACGATAAGGCCGACGATTGCATTAACATTACTGTTGTTTATTTTTCGGGATTGTAAACTATTAGACGAAATAAAGTGTACCTACTTAATTTTATATTATTATTAGTAGCTATGCCCCGCAGTTTTACCCGCGTTAAACTTTATAAATTATCACTGCTGAGGAGCAGTGATAATTTATTATAATAAGTAGGCTACATATTATCACGCTGTCACCTACGGGGGAGGCCCCGTAGGTGACAGCGTGATAATATGTAGCCTATATGTTGGCCCGACCTCTTAGTATTATTCATGCAAAATTTGAAGTAAATCCATGGAGTACTTTTTGAGTTTTAGCCCGGACATACATACAGACAAACAGACACACAGACAAAAATTCTAAAAACTATATTTTGGCTTCGATATCATTTGTAGATCACGCCACCTTTTTAAAAAATATTTTATGTACAGTTTTGACTTTTCTACGATTTTATTATTATTATCATTTATTCATATATATTTCTTATTAAATACATTTTAAAATATATAAAAAACAGAAATATACATTTTAAAATATAAAAAATAGGATTTGCAACCGGCAGCAGGAACAGGGTCTATGCTACCGGAGGTTACGACTCTAGAGACAGGAACCTCCTGACAATGCGAGCCGTGTCCAAAAGCACCGCTTTTTGGATTTTGTTCTTGACCCAACCGCCTAGCGTCAGCCTCTTTAGGTGTTTTTCGAGGCTCTTTGCTATTAATCCATTAGCAGAAACGACTATCGGTACAATGATAGCTGAGTCAACATCCCACATGCTGACAATCTCCCGCGCAAGATCCAAATATTTAATTTCTTTTTCTTTTTCAGCCTTCAGAAGATTTTCATCATGCGGGATGGTAACATCAACCATCACTGTGCAGCGTTTTTGTCGATCTATCATTACAATATCAGGTTTGTTGGCAATCACAGTCCTGTCTGTAATGATAGATCGATCCCAGTATAACGTGATAGTACCATTATCCAGAACTGGCGCAGGTGCATACCTGTAATAAGGCACCTCTGAAGCTACAAGGCCATGTCGCAGAGCAAGTTGTTGATGAATAATCCTGGCTACGAGGTTGTGTCTGTGCAAATATTCACCATTTGCTAGTCGAGAACAACCGGAGATAATATGTCTGAGGGATTCACCGGGGCGATGACATGCTCGACAAACATCGTTTGTGCCATCTTTTAGAATATATCTCCGGTAGTTTCTCGTCATCATAACTTCATCCATAATTGCACAGACAAAACCCTCAGTCTCAGCAAATAGTTCACCGCATCGTAGCCAAGCCACAGATGCAAGCAGATCCACATCGGGTGCGTGAAGAGCACGATAAAACCTGCCATGTAACTCCTTGCCCTGCCACACTGCCCTGCGTTCATCAGTGCTAAGTACCACAGGTTTACGCCAGTTTCCTTTTGCCATTGACAGCGGGGTTAGGCCTTTATCTACAGCAACCACCTCCGCATGCATACCCCCCGTGACAGCGGTGCGGAGAAAGTACTCCCTGAGGCTACACACCTCGCGGTTATGTAGGTTCTTGGCGTTTAAAAAGCCTCGACCCCCACACTTCCGCGGGATGTACAGCCTCATCACCGATGAACGAGGATGATGCATGCGGTATGAAGTTAACAGTAGACGGACCGTCCGATCCAGGGTTTCTAATTCAGCTTGGGTCCACTTGAGTATGCCGAAGGAGTACATCAACACTGGCATAACCCAGCCATTGAAGGCACGCACCTTGTTTCCACCTGTTAAAAGACTTTTCGGAACTTTTTTAAGGCGGGATAGAAAGCGTTCCCGCAATGACTGTTTTACATCAGTATCATTGATGCCCAATGCCTCCGTCATACCCAAGTATCTATAAGTCTCGGTATCGCAGAGGGACCTAAGGTGAATGGAATCTGAAAGTTGAATTCCTTCAGATTGCATTATGTGCCCATGTTCTACATGCATGACCGCACACTTGTCAATACCAAACTCCATCCTGATAGAGTTACTAAAATTTTCAGTAACCTTTAGTAAACCTGTCAATTGAGAGTTGGTAGAAGCAAATATTTTTAGGTCATCCATGTAGAACAAGTGTGATATGATTTGACCTCCTCTGCGCAACCGATAGCCTAATCCTGAATTCTCAAGCAATGTGCTTAAGGGATTCAAGGCTAGGCAGAACCATAGTGAACTTAAACTATCACCCTGGAATATTCCTCGCTGTACCCTAATTGGTTCGCCGCTAACAAGTACTTGTTGAGACCCTGGACAGAGAAGGACTGTTCTCCAGTGCCCCATACATGACATAAGGAAGGCACGTAGAGTTGTATTTATTTTATACAACTCCAGTACCCTCATCAGCCATGCATGCGGCACAGAGTCATAGGCCTTTTTATAGTCTATCTAGCATGTCAACAAATTTCTTCGATTTCGACGAACCTGCTGGTTAATGGTCATATCTATGAGGAGAAGCTCTTTTGTACCGCGGGCCCCACTGCGACAACCATTTTGTGAGATAGACATTATTGTATTAGATTCTACGTGTCTCGTGATTTTTGTTTTTATAATAGATGTAAGTAATTTATACATTGTAGGGAGACAAGTTATCGGTCTATAGTTTTTGGGATCCACGGAACTTCCAGATTTAAAGAGCAAATGGGTTACGCCTAGTGTCATAAACTCTGGGAGCAATCTTGACTGCAAGGCTTCCTGGAAAAGGGACGCTAAGCGGGCATGTGAGCTACGTAACCATTTAATCCAAAAATTATGCAGTCCATCTGATCCTGGTGCCTTCCAGTTAGACATAAGACGGACTGCACTGGTTACGTCTTCTTGGTGTATGTTTATATTATCCATTTCTTTTATTGGTTCACATGCTCGCTCAACGTCCTGTATCCAGTCACCTTCGGAGTAGGAGACGGGTACTGACCAAATACTGCGCCAAAATGTAGATATCATTTCCGCATCTGGTGAGCATCCATCTACTGCTTGATGTGATTGCTCCCAGTTTCTGTAGACCCATTTTTCGTTCCTTTGGAACATGTGGTTCTGATTATAACGCTCCGAACGTTTTATATACCGTTTAATACGACTTGCCCATGCACAAATCTTTTGCTTCCAGAAATCGATGCGTTCTGTGACATTGGATATGTTATAACCTGGGGCAGAAATTCCTGTCCCAAAGAATGCTTGTTTAACAAAACGAATTACTCTTGGGCGTATGTTACCTTCTCTGAAGGAAATGAGTTTACCAACAAGAACCCTAGCGTGGTCGATACGACGCTCAATTCTGCTCTGCCATGCCGGTACAATGAATCTGGTTTGTGTACCCGAATTATAACTCGGCAGTTTCACGTGGGCTAAACGGCAAGCAGCAATAGCTCCACAGTACATTAGTGAGTGTGCGTCTTCAAGAGATACACAGTTGTCGAAATATGGGGACAGAATTGAGTCGAGGGCACACACCAGGGCTTTGTTTTTTTTGTGCATGGGTAACCGAGCTAAGCGTGGTTTAAGATGTATAGGTACGGATCGGTAATCGCGAACCACGTCTTCCAAAGTGCTCCTCACAAAATCGTTATACTGAGTACTTACAACAGTAGCCGTGTCATCTATGTCCACATCATTGGTCCTAGGTGTTACGGGACCCGAAGTAACATCCTGTGTTTGCACTGTAGGTAATGTAGCAGACGGTGAGACAGGGGTGACACGGGTACATTGCACTTCCAAACGAATTTGCTCAAGTACGGAGTCATTCAACATTTGTCCACGTTGGATAACCCGCACCTGATTCGATAGTCGTTGCGCGGAAACGTTGACGGTTGGTTCAAGAACCTGGAACAAAGCAAGCATTCGTCCACGGTACGCTGTAAGGTTAGTTCCTACCTCTGTAGCTCCGTAAAAGGCGCGCATGGCATTCTCATTCATTTGCTGAGACCATCTCATGCGCGGCACTTTACCACCGGGAGCGGGGACCCTATTCGAGGCCGGTTGCCCCGTTGGTCCCAAGCTGCCTGGCGGCCGGCCTCTCCGACGCCGTGTTGGTGGTAGCGACGACGGTAGAGGGAAATATTCGTCGCTGGAACTCGACGCAACTGCAGGAGCCGCAACACTTGATCCTGAAGGTACCTGCGAGGCGGAGCTTAGCGACGAATCCGGAGGTCTTTTTTGTGCCCGTAGACGCGTCAACATTTTAAATGAAAAATTCTTGTTGTCATTTTATGCCAAAATTATTTCTATGTGTTCTCTGGTTTTGTTGGGTCTTCTAATTTTCTTAGTATTGCTGTATGGTTTCATTATTAAATGTATCTATATGGTTTTTTAGGTTGAATATGTGTAAATAACGGTATTAAATGATTGTTTTGCAAAAATTTTCAGTAAAATATTTTAGTAAAAGAAATTTTCAGTGTCACTCTTGACAGTTGTTGACACTTTATTATTATTATTATTATAACGTTGCCATTTGGAAGGGTTTGCCGTAGTCACCGCGCTTGACATGTGAGTTGGCGATCGCAATCAGGTGGTAGCTAGTGCACCGCTGCTGCCCGGTTACTTAATTTATGTGCATCTTAGTTGCCTATTATGACACCCGCAGCACCCTGTGGGTGTCATAAAAGGCCCTGTATGTGGTGGCTATGTTATTTTTTCCGAGCCGGAAACCACACGACATGGCCATATAAATATGTAGTCAGATTATATTGACGACCCCCGTGACTCAGTTCTCAGCCAAAGGTCGATCTTCGCGCAAGACAAATATTTGTGTTCATGAACACGTCTATTTGCTTTGGTCTGGGTGTTTTCTGGGTATTTTACAAAAAATGTATATAGGTATGGCTATCGGTTGAATCACAAATCTTAAAGTACGATTACTGAAATGCGAAACCCGTCTTACTCTTATACAGTTAAGAGTAAGACGGGTACTTCCAGGTAGTCTGTTATTAATGTCAATGAAAGCTAGCTGATTGCACGTGTGGTGCATCTTCGGCTCCGAATTGGAATCCCGTACAATACAACTATTCGTGGACCTAATTCCCTGGTACCCATAAGGTGCTATGAGTCTGGGTGTGCTTTGTGTCCGCCTATTATATGTTTGTAAACCTGCGTAACTCGCAACACAAGAATACATTTAAAAAAATCAGGGACTGTCTTAAAAATAAAAATTTTGATTGATTGATTTTACGAATCGTAATATATAAATATCTCGGAACAATTAACACACTGCCAACTGATCCCAAACTAGGCAGAGCCTGAACTATGTCAAACAGACAACTGATAAACATACTTATATATTTCTAAGTATATACATACATATTGTAGATCAATTACACCCAGACAAAGAACAAATAGTCACCTAAAGATTTGTCCTTGGTGAGGATCGCATCCAAGACCAGAGGTCGCTTAGCAGTTAGAGTTATAAGAATTCGAGTAGAAGGTTTACAAAGAAAGTATAGAATAGAAATAAAATTTAGTTTATCTAGGGATGTATGGTTGTTCATTGCTTCTATCCGTTTCGATCAGATTCTTCTTTATTTGCCTTTCCCCAGTCCTCTGAAAAACAAAACATGTGAGTGAGGTTGATAACAAGTAAAACAATTTAATTTTTTTTTCTGCCATAGGGTGACAAACGAGCAAACGGGTCACCTGATGGTAAGCAATCACCGCCGCCCATGTACACTCGCAACACCAGCGGAGTCACGGGTGTGTTGCCGGCCTTTAAAAGAGTCAGCAAACAAGTGTTGCCGACCATTCTCCCCACCCCGATGAGCTCTGGCGACCTTACTCATACTCAGAAACACAACATTAATGTTATAATTAAGGAATGTCTTCTGTAATGATGTCGACATCATTACAATAAAATTTTATAATAGACTTTTTAAATCTACATTACTCAGTCACTTATTAAATTATAGATTAGATGGTAATAGAGTAGATAATCTTTAAAGTTAATGAGCAAGCAAATTTTTTTGATACAACATGTCTTTATTCTGCTGTGGGTTTAGTTAAATTGATATAATTGCGCAGTGGTTTTAGTGAAATTGACGTTTGGCGATAAAATACTATAAGGTAAAAAATATAACTTGTTACTTTTCATAAAATTAATACGAGTTGACTTTAAATTTCCTAATGATTTTTTTAAAATCGGTAGTTCATTAGTGAAGTATACATACTTACGATAATAGGCCAAAGCATGACATGCACGATAAGAAACAGCATTGACTTTCTTCCTCTTCTTGTCTGATTCGCCGCCGTTCTTCTTTTAAAATAGAGCGTACGTGTGCTCTATCCTGGGATTCGCATTCAAGTTCTTCTCTTACGAGCAAGGGTGAACGTTGCGTTTCTCTTTCCGAATTAGCCTGTCTTTTGGCTTGGCAGCATGGTTGCGTCACGTTAACATCAACGTTGACTGGTCCCTGACACGTGGTCGTGGGCATTTCATTTTCTAAAAGTGGAGCCGAACAATTGTTTCTAATTGTTTCTGAGTATGAAGGCGGTGGATTTCCCATATTCTGTAAAATAATACGTCGAAAGTAATAGTCTCATAAGTAGTGTAAGTGTATTGTTGTAACATTCGCATGATTTTGAACAAACCAAGTGTTGGCTTATAACAATAATAATGGGATCCGATGGCAGTATGTTAGATGTCCTAAGATATGTATTTATTTAATTAAGTATAGTTTATTTAGATACTGTTATATATTTATAAAAATATAGTTTAGAAATTTTACAGACATTTCTAAACTATATTTTTATAAATAATATATAAAGTTGTTATAGGGGAATAGTTTATTACATTGAACATGTTTTACAGTTAAAGCACGCGGGGCCGGTTACCCTGTAGCTCGTGGGTTCTATTCCCACACATACTTCTATTTATCTAACTCAATTTAAAGATGACATTTAAGTATAGAGATATGCAAAGCAATGCAAAGCGTTAATCTAATCTCAAAACTAGGAAATCATAAACTTAATGGTCATACGGGTCTCGAACCAGCACCATCTACCTATCCGAGGTAGGCGAACGATACACACTGGCAAATCAAATTTAGGATTCCCTTGCTAACACTCTTCCGGAGGATGTATAGGTCCATCGACTTTGTTTTCAAGAAACATGGCCGACTGCTATGTTCCATGTGAAAGATCGTATCATATTGATATCACCTTCAAAATGATTAAATTTGAAATGTATAGCATTATTCACAATGCATGCGTTAATCTAATCTCAAAAATGGGAAATAATAAATTAAATTCCGGCGGGTTTGTTTAATAGTCATCGAACGTCACTTACAGATAAATGCATTTCATAAAGTCTGGAAGTTGGCGCTATTTACAGCCCCATGCCTCGAAGAAGTGCACGTAAGCTATCGTAACAGTACCTGACCTCTTGCCAGTCGTGTCACAAGTCATCCCATTGGATCATGGCAGTGATGGATGGAATAGAAAGTGCCCCTTGTGCCCACAGTTTTGCACTATAATATGTCCCGCGACAGATGGCTAGTCTCCTTTTTCCTTTTTTATTACAGACTTTATGAGCTTTACTTTAGTTAGTCGGGTGTCCTTAATAAAGCCCTTGAGTAATAATTTTCTTCTGGAGGAATAGAGGGAGCTTAATATGAGATTAGGTTGTGTAGTACTTGAGTATTTTATAAGAGTCAGCAAGGTTGTTACGAATGCCAGACATTCATAATATCAAAATTATTCCTAACTAGCTGTGCCCCGCAGTTTTGCCTGAGTTAAACTTTATAAATTATAGCCTATGCGTTAATCCAGGGCTAACCAGCTAACTCCGTACCAAATTTTATTAAAATCGCTCCAGCCATTTAGACGGGAAGAAGTAACAAACATACACACTCATAAACTTTCAGGTTTATAATATTAGTGTGATAAAAACAGTTTTCTGCCCTTTCAGTAGTTTCACCCTGAATTATTTTAAAACGTGCGCAAAGTGATATCTAGTTTGTCTGTTTGTAGAATGAAAACGAGCTGGCAGCGCCATTAAAGGTAGAGTAATGAGCTCAAACACAAACATGGAAGAATGTAACTTCAAGTGTTCTCTTTAGACTGACGGAAAAGGATTAGTAGCTGTTTTTCAAATGCTCAAGATACGCATTCATTGCTGGAACACAATTCGAACTTGCATGACACGCATGAGATCTGAGATTGACATGAGATTTCATAAGTATTTATATACATGTACTAGCTATGCCCCGCGGTTTCACTCGCGTTAAAGTAGTTTTGTCGTATAAGACTAACTAGCATACACCTATATACCACTCACAAACTTTCGCATTTATAATATAAGTAGGATGGGTACCTCTAGCGGTTTTGGCAGTGCACGCCGGAATAGCTCGCAGTTAATAGATTTTTCCTACTTACTTGACACTTATCGTCATATTCTGGACAATTCAAAATATCTTTATAAATTGTAGCCTATGTGTTAATTTGATGTGTAAGCTATATTATTGTAAAGTTTCATTAAAAGCCATTCAGTAATTTTCACGTGAAAGAGTAACAAACATCCATCCATACATACTTACAAACTTTCGCGTTTATAATATTAGTGGGATTATCAAGTTATTTTCTATGTGAATATTGAAGGCCCTATACAAATGACGACAGCACGTATGGTGCTGGCACAAGTAGTCGCCTGTAGCGAGACGACTCCTTAACCATTGTGCCACTCATGATTTGGATTGATCAGGGCACAGTATGACTATATTTTGTGTGACCCATGTATAGATGTTCTGTGTCTAGGTGTGTTTTGGAATTAACGGCCGTTTTATTTTATATAACTACAAGTTAGATGCTAAACCATGCATTCTTTCGGTCCATCCAACGGTCATTTTATAGTTACAGAATTAGACCGCCAATTGTAGCAAAATCTTGAAAGCTACAAATGGACTTTATCTTGTGTTTTATTTAAGTGCAAGAGAGCGTACTACATATATTTAACAAAATATGAAAAATAACACATTATTATGTTAAACAAAATCTAAGAATGTATGAATTCTAACCATGACTAACATAGGTAAATATGTGAAGTGAATAGGAACTAACTTGTGTGTCTTTTTCCGTATGATGTTTCGGTTTTATAGGTTCACAACCACACTAATTTCACTGTGAAACACAACTGTTTTATAATAACATATTTTATGTTTATAAATTTGATGGTACTTACGATCTTTTACTGCGAACGTCCAACGCGCACAGGTTAAAGTTTATCGCTTCAGTAGGTATCACCACAAAAATGTAGCAATTTATGCCATTTAATTTTAGTGTATTTATTGCTAAGGGCGTGGATGCACCAAACGATGATTGATAGCTAAAGGTGAACGACATGTCTGCAGTAGTATTTTTAAGAATCGTAAGTCGTGTCATTGAACATTTCATCCTTATTATATAGTGACCATAATAATGTGCCGTTAATAATAGAAATCGCCGTAGGTGCATACACGCCCTAAGCCTGTCTGTTAGCGTCAATTATTTAGGGTAATTTGAAAAACACCAACAACCTCGCAGGACTAGATAGCCAACACCAAAAGCAATAACTTTTGCTCTACAAGTTCGGTCATAACTCAATACATTAATAAAAAAACATTTTACACGGACGACTAGAGAAGTGGGTCAAGTTCAGAGGCGCTAGCGCTGCACCTCTTCCCTGCACCCTCGCAAGGGAATAGTTACGTAATCTTTGTTATGCACGTAGAGTTATAAACATTCAAGTGGGTATTTAAATTCATTCTTATTTATATACGTTACTGAAATCTAACTAATTATCAAAAGTTGTAGAACAAATGTTGTTGCTTATGGAAAGTGATAACATTATGTTGATCATGTGTGTAATAAAATTGCACTCAATCTTGGATAATCTTACACCTTAACCTTTCACCGCTGGTGCGTAATAAAGTACAAAAAATTTGTATATTCATAAAACGCCTATTTTATGAATAAAATACATTATATTATTGTTAGCGGAGTTCTAATTGAATAGAGCTTAAGCAGTTACGGACTTACATTCAAAATGCAACTTCATCGAATAAAGCAAATTAATACATATTATATAACTTATATATTTGGTGAGTAAAAAATAAGTGTTTATCTAAGTATAATCAGTTATTTAATATTTATAAAATAATACCATCATGCCGCTAGAATTGTATTTGTTACAAAACATGTAGGTAACTAATAAATTATATTTAATATGGTATTATATTACATTATCTTAAAGAGTGAAATACAGTAAGTTTTAGGAAAACTAATTCAATATTTTATGTCTAAACAATATCCAAATGTACAAAAGTGGAATTGACCTTGAATATATAGAATTTTGTATTATTAGGTTTATTAGGACATAAGATGTTTTGTCTATTTACCAACACTCTTAATGGGTTTATATGAATACACCCATGTTTAATTTTGATTAATAATAATAATATCCTGGGACATTATTCACACACGGCCATCTGATCCCAAACTAAGCAGAGATTGTACCTACTATGGAAACCAGAGAACTCATGTAATATATACTATTTTTCTTTTGTAAATTCATACTTATAGAGATAATTGCACCTAGACTCAGGACAAACAGACAAGTTCATGAACACAAATATTTGTCCTGGGTGGGAATCGAACCCACGACCTGCGGCGTGAATAGCAAGCATCTACCAACTCCAACCACCGGCTCGTCAAAATCAATTCAAAAGTCATTAATTCCGTACAAAAATTACGTTTATGTGGAATCGTCACTTTTTTACCATACCGTGCAGTGCATGACGTGGCAGCTACTGAGATACACTGCCAGAAAACTCAGTAGGAATCCTTTTTAAAAATAAAATTTATACTTAAGAATAATTACAATTATGTGTGTTGACTCAAAACAACTCAATCCCAAGCACTTTTGTCACTTTTGTAATAAGCCCTGCTACACAATTTGGCTTTAATAATTTAAATTTATTCGTAGACAATTCTCTAATACGGGAAGTTTGTTATAGAAATTAAACATTGCCCCATAAAAGAGTAACAAAATAAAAGTCAAATAAAAGAAAGTATAATATGTCATACTATCGCAAATGGACCTACAAATTAGAAAGAGGCCGTAACCATTTGTGGAAGCACTTCTATTGCTGTACAGTAACGAGTACGTACACTATTGTACCGAGGCTCTACCAATAATACAGGTAGTCTAACTTTACCTTTGCCGCCTAATCCTCAGTCACATGGAATCGCCTTTGATCCGTGTAGTAGATGATTTGACTAACGCCGGGGCACTCATGGTGTGTTACATGCACGAGTGATCACCGTAGCATTGTTAGGTAGAGGAATTTACTGAAGGTTTGTAGTTGGAAAACCGAAGATTCATCAAAGGGGTTTTTACTTTATATTGAAATATTAAACTTGATACTAACATTTGGACACTGTACAATGTATGGAGATACAAGGATTTTTTTTAATTAATATATCCTGGGACATTATTTACACACGGCCATCTGATCCCAGTCCAGATCCCACTAAGCAGAGCTTGTACTATGGACAGCAGTTAAGTAGTACATGTAATATATCAGTTACATGTACTACTTTATTTTTTAAATACATACATATATAGATAATTATACCCTGATTCAGGAGATACAGATATGTTCATGTACACAAATATGTGTTTTAGGTGTGAATCGATCTCACGACCTTCGCGTGCACGTGACTTTCGTTGTGCACTGACAATCTTAAAAGGTTGTTAAGTCTGTTCAAAATCAAAAAAAAAAAATCAAAATAGTTTATTATCACAAACAACGAATTACATAAATAAATGAATTTGTATGGGGTCTCATTTTAGGCAGACAATGCCTGTATTACGAGACCCCGCTCTTCCATATCAATTTTATGTTTGCGTGCTTACAATTTACAATATATATATTTCTTAACAATAAATAGAATAAAGTTAAAATAAAGGATTGCTCGTGTGTGTGTGTGTGTGTGTGTGTGTGTGTGTGTGTGTGTGTGTGTGTGGTGTATGTGGTGTGTTGTGTTCGTATTGATGTGATTTTTGTTCACTCGCTATTTTCTAGTAGTGCCTCTGTGTCCTCGTAGGTAAGTAATTTTAACCAACTTGTTAGGCTTTTTTTGCACTCGTAGTAATTTTTGTCAAATATATATATTTCTTTATTAATTTTGTTATACAGCTGAGCCGAGCGTTTATTAAGCTGCCTGCTAGCAAATGTGGTTTTAGTTCGTGGAACTTGCGCAACGATATCCTTTCTCCTTTTGCATAGTATCGTTTTGTCGTAGGGTAGGTTTTTATGTTGTTTGAGCGTAGTTTGGGTTATGTACAATTTTCTAACCGAAAGTAAGCCACTAATTTCATACAACCTTTCAGTTGAGAATCGTTTGTTCTTATAGTACATTACTTTTATTAAGGCTCTTTGCGCTCGTTCCACATTGATGAATTTGGTTTTTGCAGCCCCACCCCAGACTGGGATACAGTATAATAATACTGACTGAACTAGAGCAACGTATATTTCATTAAGTAAATTCCTAGGACGGTCTCTACAGTTGGTAACTTTATTAGGAACAACATTTCTAAGCGTCTTAAATATCCAGCTAAGTTTTCTTATCCTACCAGTGACTTGTTCCAGTTGGGGGTACCATGACAGTGTCTGATCTATAATCACACCTAGATATTTCGTGTTATTTATTTTAAGAATATGTGGGCAGCCACAGTTTCTGGCCTGTGTATCTCCGCATTCATGCACTGTTAGTTTTAAATCTTCAGTCGGTTGCGTTCGGTTACTGATACTAAAGCAAATATAATTAGTTTTACCGGTATTTAGTGATAATAAATTTGATTTAAGCCAAGCAGCTACATTGGCCATTCCCGCCTCTGCACTCTCTTTAACTTCGTTCCAAGTAGAGCCCGAAAACACAATAGCTGTGTCATCAGCGTAAGAGAAAACCCTTGCATTTTTTATTTTAATATTGCAAAGATCATTAATGTATAGTAAAAATAGGGTTGGTCCCAATACGCTACCTTGGGGGACGCCATATGATATATTTTCAATGTCACTTAGACATTGCCCTATTTTTACCCTTTGTCTTCTTTGGAAAAGATAGTCTTTCAGTAAACTGAGCGCAGTGTTTCTTATTCCAGCTTTTTCAAGCTTGTTTACGAGGATTGGAACAGAGACGGTGTCAAACGCCTTTTTTAAATCTAAAAATACCGATAGGCATTTTTTCCCATTGTCAAGAAGATCAGAAACATGAGAACTTAGAGCAGTAACGGCATCTTCAGTACAAATACCCTGTCTAAAGCCAAATTGTGAAGCAGATATTATATTAAATTTATTTATATATTTAATTAGTCTCATGTTTATAACCTTCTCGAGTATCTTTGATACCACCGGTAAGACTGAGATGGGTCTGTAATTGTTGCAGTCGTCTCTGTCCCCACCCTTGTGAACTGGTGTTATTATTGATTGCTTCAGCGGAGCTGGAAACACGCCTATATGGAGACAAAGATTGGCAAAGTGCGTAAGAATTGGAACCACTTCTCTATTGATGTATTTTAGAAATTTTGTAGAAATGTTGTCCCAGCCCGGTGCACTGTCTGATTTCAAATTCATTAGTATTCCTTCCACTTCCTCTACGTCAGTATCTATTAGTACAAATGTATTTAATTGTGATATATTTGAGTCTTGTAAATTATTAGGAATTTGATTTAAGTCTGGTTTAATCTGCTGAGCTAGCTGTTTACCAATATTAGCGAAATAATAATTTATGTCATTAATGGATTCCCTATGGGTTGATTTTATATTTAACAGTTCTAAGTTCTGACTTTTAACTTTATTTGAGTATGTAATCTGTTTAATATTTTTCCATAGAAGTTTGTTGTTTGAAACCGATTCCGTTAGTAATTCTCTCTCATATTTTCTTTTTAGCTTTTTTATTAGGTTATTACAGTGGTTTCTGTATCTTGTATATGTTATTTTCAAAGTATCATTATACGGATCCATGCGATACTGCTTTTGCAGTTTATTACGGTTTCTAATACATCGAAGCATTCCCGTTGTCATCCATGGCTTGATAATGCGTTTGCTGTTTGGTATTGGTTTAATATATGTATTTTCTTTAATAGCACTAGTAAGTTTATGAATAAAGGAATCCATTAGCTTATTTGGGTCATTACAAAACAGCAACTCCGATAAATTATTTTCCCGTAAATACTGCAGAGCTTGTTCATAATTTAGTGTGGTGGTAGTTTTATTTACGTTATGGATATTTTTGACCTTTGATATAGATAATAATGTCGTATAATGGTCTGTGAGAGAAGTGTGTAAGATGGCTATGGATGCCGAAAATTTCTTTTTGTGAATTTTCAGCATAAAGTGGTCTAGACAGTTACGTTCTCTTGTGGCTAAAGTATGACCTGGAAGAATACCGTATAAAGATAGCATGTTTAAATAGTTGATTCGGTTCTTGTGGTCTTGGGATGACTCATTCTCTTTTTGTTTGATATTTATGTTTATGTCACCTGCTATTATTATGTTTTTTTCTGTCGTCAGTATCTCTAGCTGTGTGCTGAGAGAGTCAATAAAAGCATCAGTATTTGTATTGGAGGGAGAGCGGTAAATACAATATACATGATTATTAAAAATGTCTAACTGCAAACACGATGCTTGGGCTAAGTTGACTTCTCTAACTTTGTGTTTCAAAGAACCTTTTACATATACAACAACCCCGTCATTCTGGTTCATTTTACGAGTTGTTGAATAAGACTGGTAGTTGTCAATTCGTGGTAAGGTTTTATTAGTACACAGTCTACATTCGGTAAGGATTATAATGTCTGCATCGAATTTTAAGATCGAGAGGTTAGTCATAAAATCGTCAAAATTACAATATATGCTTCTGATATTTTGAGATATGATAGTTAAGTCATTTTTGTGTATATGGATGTACTTATAAAGATCTGAAGGCACGCATTCAAACGTACGGGCAATTTCGATATTGTCTATCTCAGAAACAGTTCTCAGTGTATTATCCATTTAAATGTATTATAAATAAGTGAATCGGCCAGCTAATAAAAGTATTTATTTCAATGCACATCCACTGTATGAGTTGTTGAATGATCTGTGTTATAGAAGTGACCATATATAGGAATACGGTGTACGGAATTTGTGTGCAATGTATTAAATAGCGTGTGAATATAAGTAAGAAGCATGTGAGTAAAGATGTGTGTATATACGTGAGATGTTTTTTAACATTTAGTTTAGTTCTAAGCGAAACGTAATAATATATAGAGCAATTCCTTACAAAAAATAATACCGTAAACAAATTAAATCTATAAATAAAAAATAACTTTGCCGCAAAAAGTCATTTTTCTAATAAAAGTTTGTGTACTTGTTCTTCACTTCTAATAATTACAGTTGGAGAGTTTTCATTTTTCTTAACGTAAACCTTGCCATAGGCAGTCCAACAGTATTTATAGATGCCGGATTTAGTCAAGTCGCGTGCTAGAAAATGCAAACGGGTGCCTTTAACGGTTAAATGTTCAGATACATAGATGGGAGTATTTTCATAATTTTTCAAACCTATGTGTTTGCAACATAATTTATGTTGATGTTTGATATTGAAAGCCTTTGACATTTTCAGAATCTCCGTTCTCATAATTGTGGAGCCTGTTTCCACAACAATAGGTGTAGTTCTCTTTTCCGGTGAATTTCCACGTACCCTGTATATATCCTTAATATCGTGTTTATTTACAGTGCATTCTATGTTTTTAAAGAGGCACATAGCCATTTCAATTAGGTCATCTTTAGACTCATCTTTTTTTTGTGGCACATTTTTGATCACTAAATTACTTTTACGGCTTCCCATTTGCATTTCTTCCATTTTATTCTCCAGGATAGTAATATATTTCTTGTCTTCAACAGATTGCTTTTCTAAATTAGTAATTTTTAATTGAAACTTATCATTTTGAGCAGACAAGAACGTTATGGATTGTTCTATATTTTGATTGGATTGTTGGATCTCCCTTAAAGTGCAATTAATTTTTTGTATCTCTTTCCCTTGATTAGCAGTGAAATCCAAAAGCATTTTCTTCATTTCTTCCTTAAAGATATTAAATTGATCACTAAGAGAATCTTCCGTACCATCATTAATTCTCCTGATACGTTGGGATACATAATTTGGTGACTCTTCTTTGGTAGACATTATGTCAAGATCTGGATCCGATATAGACCGGGATTTATTCATATCTGAAGCAGCAAGCAAATAGTATACGGAGCTTATAGCAAGCTTTGTGTTGCTATAGAGGGATATAATTCGTGAATCAGTCCAATATGTCGCGACGTTGTCCAAATTATAATGTTATTATTAAGAAGTTGCTTACGAGTTTAACGGTGAGCCGGTGAGCCACAAGTGTCGTAGTGAGAGGCGCACTCGCGGTGACGCGATGCAGCGACGTAGGCACCAGGGGCACGTACTAGGATTTTTCACTCGGTTCCTTGCAGTTTTATCTTACAAACTGCACGTACGTAATACTAGTAGGCAGTTACTTTGGCCGTGTAGCGTGTAGCAGGCGCCTACGCCGTGGTCGGTTCGTTCTGAGCGCGGCGAGACAAAGATGGCAATTATGACTACTGCTCTCCTCACACAGGCACTCTGCGTTCGCTTGTGTCAGATCTGCCTTTCACTTTTACTGCACTGCTCGTACTAATTGCGACTTTATTACTCTTAATATAAGAAACACTTTAAGATTTACTGATTATTAATTATGCGACAATATTTTAAATATAAATTGATAACACGTCTGCCCAGAGTGACACCATGGACGAAAGGGCCAGGTGGCCAGATCTTGCTATTTTCATTCCAAGGCCATCCTTAGTTAAAACACTTAATAAACCTCCAATATTGCGGAGGCGCAAATTTTAATTTTACTTAAAACCAAAGGCATTTTCTACCAGTCAACTTTTACGTGATGCCGATAAAACTATAGTAGTTGCACTATACATTTGGATAGAGGATAAAGCAAGTTACTTAACTTGCTTTATCCTCTATCCAAACATATAAAACAAATCAAACCCAGGCTAAGATTAATCTATGGGTTGTGTTACCCATATATTAATATGACAAAAAATTGTTATTATGTGATTTGAAATGCGAAGGCGAGTAGTAGTAGCCAGGTGACTAGTGATTGCAATCCGGCGTCATTTTCAGTCCGGGCGGATACGACCGGATTCCCATCAATCCGGCCGGATCCGGACGGATCAAGATGATTTTCGCTTTTAAGTACAAAATAAGTGAGTTAATCAAGTGTCACTGCACTTATATGTAGGTAGTTTATAAAAAATAAATCACAAATATATAAAATCGACTTTATTTCCTAACCAATGTTAAGACAAATAGACAACAAGAAAACAATTAAAATTTAGTAGTGCAGGTAACTAGTAATAACTTTACGACGTAACGAGTAGCTCACTCTTTCTAGATTTCACTTTCACAGATAGATCAATTTATAAGTAACAATATTAATTATCAAGTAACTATAATATCTAATAGATACAATTAACCTTACGTAATTAACTGAAATGAGATCAAAATCATTATTAAAGTATTTAGGAATGCTAACAAACAAGTCTTATAGGCATTTATGATTATGACAGATACCATCATGATTTGATGAATCTGTCGAACGAATGAATGGCAAAAAATATCGCGACGAACGACTCGCGCGCATGAACACTACGCACAACGCATTTAAAGAACCTACTCATGCAACAGCTATATTATTTTCCCACAAACTGCTAGCACCGGATCCGGTCTTCGGATCCGGTATATTGGTACCGGAAACCATTAAATGATGCCGGATCCGCTGGATTACCGGATCCGTTTTTCCGGATTGCAATCCCTACAGGTGACCTTAATCATTGCACACCATTAATTTTGGACGAGGTCGTTTCCACTAGACTCACCCATCTCGTGGAAATTTGCGATGCAAAAGTTTACTAAAAAGACTGTTAGGAAGGTTTAATGATAAAGTCCTGGGGGGCTACCGCCTAATTTGCCTGTCATCGTGATCGGCCTTTTTCTCAGGGGTATAAAAAGGTAGCACAGCAACCATGGTAATAAACCAAGGGACTCATGGTATATATAGGCGGTGAAGTAATTTATTTTTTTAGAAAGAAATGTAGCCGCTGTACCAAGTGCACTTTTTACCATTAAAATCGAAGCAAGCATAGAACATCTGGTTAAGGATAAATTATTATTAAATCAGTTTTAAGTGCAATCGGAATACGAGGTCTAAAGTAAAATTGCACTTTGGTGACTTTGAAAATGCATTATGAATATTTTCTGTTCCACACCATTTCTCTACTCTATCATTATTTTAATGTAGTTATATTTACTTGCATATTACGGGCTAAACTCGGATCTCAGGCTACTACAGAATTAAATAAACACCAAAGAAGTTGCCTTTAAGTATCAGCAAAAATTGTTGACGCTTCCCCCCACCCCGATGAGCTCTGGCAACCTTAGTCACACGCAGAAACACAACATTAAAATTATTAATGTTATTATTAAGAAATGTCTTCTGTAAGATGGAGGTACTTCCCCGGTCGGGCTGCTTTTTGAGCGAATGAACGCTGTGCCCTATATGCAAGAGTTATCCCATATGTGTTCCTAGTGGAAAAATCCTTGCCATATCCATAGGACGCTCACGTGTTGCTGACCCTTCACTGAGGAGCTTTGGCGATCATAACATTATAATATAAAATGAACCGAATTCTGGCCCCAGCCAAGCTGAAAATAGAGCAAAGTGACGAGTTCGGGAGGATCGGCGAGACTAAGAACTAAGGGACACTACCTCTTTAAGTAATTTGGTTATAAAGGCAGGAAAAATCCAGCAAAAACTAGTTTAGGTTTCATTCAAAATTGGTAATAATATTTAGCTAGCGTAAATCCATAGACAGTTAATATTTTAACTTACCCTTATATTAGAAGAGTTTTAAAGTTTTAAACAGATTTATAATGTGGGGTATCTATGGATAGGTCTTCAAAAATGATATTGAGGATCCTAAAATCATTTTTTTCTAAACTGAATAGTTTGCGCGAGAGACACTTCCAAAGTAGAAAAATGAGTGTCCCCCCCTGTAACTTCTAAAATAAGAGAATTAAACTAAAAAAAATATATGATGTACATTACCATGTAAACTAACAACGAAAATTGGTTTGAACGAAATCTAGTAAGTAGGTTTTTTTAATGCGT
Source organism: Pseudoips prasinana (assembly GCA_951640165.1). Lineage (NCBI taxonomy): Eukaryota > Metazoa > Arthropoda > Insecta > Lepidoptera > Nolidae > Pseudoips > Pseudoips prasinana. The sequence goes on from OX621239.1 coordinate 19,052,161, forward strand.
CATAAATCGTAAACCGCAATTTACCTTTCACTTTATTGTTTCTGTCACTTTAATTTTATTGTTAATAATGATAGAACTGTGAGCTAGTCCTACCAGGCAATCGTATTATGTATGATAACCTCGATACAGGCATTGCCTAGTGAGGCTATCATTGTACATCAATCATGTAAAAAGTGAAGTGCTAATAAAATTATTATTTTTATTTAATCAACTGAAATACTTGCTGCTGCGGAACTTCATGGGCGAGTCCGACTCGCACTTGGCCGGTTTTTATTCTCCTAAATCAGTAAAGGTACTAGCGTACCGTAGGCTGGTGGTAAGCGTTTACCTATATTTATAGCCCATGGACAGTTACAACACGCGGGCTATCTTCTGCGTGTTTCTCAAATAGACAGTAACATTTTGACCCCTATTTTGAAGAGTTCAATGCTGTTATCTCTTGCCTTAGGATTTTCATTGCCAAATAAGCAATAAATAAAATCATCTTGACGGTCACCGTAGCCTAGTTGGTAGTGCTCCTGCCTACGAAGCTGGTGGTCCTGGGTTCGAATCCCGGTAAGTGCAAATATTTGTGTGATGAGCACGAATATTTGTTTCTGAGTCATGGATGTTTTCTATGTATTTAAGTATTTATCTATCTATATAAGTATGTATATCGTCGCTTGGTACCCATAGTACAAGCTTTGCTTAGTTTGGGGTTCGGATGATCTGTGTGACATTGTCCCAAGATATTATTATTATTATTATCTATACGCCAACATCTGATTGAACCCACGACTTCTTGGTCAGTAGTAGATAACCATTGTAATTGTTGTAGCAACAATCAGTTATCTTTTACGGTCCTATATAAAAGGTTGCTCATACATAATTTCGGCCACATAAACACTTGACGAATAAAAAATGCCAAGTCCCGATCGTATAAAAAGCAGAACAATAAAAAGGGAGGATTTTCATTTGATAGACGTGAGCAGATTATAAAGATTACCCCTCGCTAGCTTTAAATGGAATTTATTAGAAATCTTTTGTTTTTGGGCTGCTTTTCAGAAATTCATTTAAAATTTAGGTACGTACTGTCTACGAATCGCGGATGTGCTTAACGTAAATAATTTTATTTGAAATTATTCATACGCACAATAATTTTGGAGATAGGTAAATGAAAAGTGGGTATTTTATTGGGACCAATCCAACTCTTTTTAACCACTAGGACTGTAGTAAGCCAGGATCGTGGAATATAATAAAAAGGTTCTAAGCGGCGTGACTTTGGCACTTCACGGGGTAATGCGGGAACAATTTTGAATCAATTATTAGAAACTAATTTAATTCCGTGTCCAGTAATTTATGCCCGATTGAACAAGGTTTGTTTATTTTTAGTATAAGTATCATTATTTACTTCAGATGTTAGCCTAAATAGCCTGGAATTCGTACGGTTGCATAGTGCTAGAAAATACATATTTGTTGTTAACTTCCTTCATGTTCTGTTAGGGCGTTTGAAAAGTACTCGTAATTTTGATCTGCCGGTGTGATATCGTTCGTAGCTTAATTTAATTCGTTAAAGTTGAAGTTACCCGAAACTATTGTAACTATATATTATGATTTAAACAAATAATACACTGAAATCTGTATTATAAGATGAATTTATTAGTGTATACTTATTTTAAATAACCTAATGTATTAACAGGCCTGTTGGCCTATTGGTTAATGACCCTGAAGGCTTAGCAAGAGGTCGGTCGTGGGTTCGATACCAGCCAGGACAAATTTCTTTGCGTGATAAGGCGATTATTTGTTCTGTCTGTAATTTATCTGTAATATGTATGTATTTAAGAATATATAAGTATGTTTCTGAATTGTCTGGTTGCCATAGTAGAGGATCTGCCTAGTTTGGGGTAAGGTGACAATGTGTTAGCTGTCCCAGAATATTTAGTTAAGTATAGAAACATAAAATAAAATTAACTTAAGTATTGAAAATATATACACCTTTTGTAAAACAAATAAATAATATGTGATAATATGTTTCTTATTTTAAAATGTCTCATTATATACCGTGTCCTATGGCCTATGCCATCTCATTATAAGAGAAGGACCTTGCTGGGAAGGGGGCTGCTTGAAGGGGACAGTAACAGGCTGCATCATTTATTATGTTGATATGGTCTGGTTGATATTTTGATATATTTAATACCACGATAAAAAGTACTAAAACAATTAACGAAATTAAAAGACTTATTTTTTATTTCGTAAATTTTCTTAGATCTCAAATATTTTAACAAGGATTTTCTTTAAGAATGGAATAGAATATACCAGATTGGATGGCAATGCTAAATCACTGTCCAAACAATTGGCCAGCCCTTTCGGACCATATGGCCCAAGCGTCTCCACTCCAAACGTCTCAAATATGTAATGAGTTTCAAGGTATTGTCTAGCCTGTTTAAATAAATACGCTTAAAGAACATGGAATTATTGGGGCACAGGTCCACACTTGGCGATTTTTATTTTTCTTCTGAAATACTGCGTGAAAATAGACCAAATTCAGAAAAGTCTTCAATATATTTTTTTTTTGTTTTTTTTTTTCTTTTTTTTCTGGGGACAATGTTACACAGATCATCCTAGCCCCAAACTAAGCAAAGCTTGTACTATGGGTACCTACCAGGCGACGATATACATACTTATATAGATATATAAATACTTAAATACATAGACAACATCCATGACTCAGAATCAAATATTCGTGCTCATCACACAAATATTTGCACTTACCGGGATTCGAACCCAGGACCACCAGCTTCGTAGGCAGGAGTACTACCAACTAGGCTACGGTGACCGTCAAATATGTCAATATGTATGGCCATTAAATAATAATAATAAACACCATAGAAATTTACCATATAGTCTAGCTTAAAGCTGGTAAAAAAGTTTATTTGTATATTGTAGAAATCACAAAACTTTGCAATATACTCCAAAAATCTATTCCCAATAAAAAAGTCAGGTGGAAGTTCGAACACAACGCGAGACAACCCGAAAAATCAAAGAGAAAATACTTTTGTGCTTCGAATAAAGCATTGAAACCAAGATTTCGAACAAACGACTAGATCAAGTCGTCTGCAATTGTAAACGTGTATTGTTACATTGTACAAAATCCATAGCCGCCATCTTTGAATATCTAAAACGCGGGAAAATTGCAAATGGAAACAATAAATAATTCGAATGTTGCGGTTTTTATTATAAAAGTCCGCTTGAAAAGGTTGTAAAAGCTTTCACCGCAATAAGTCTTAGCACAAAAGGCGATTATGCCTGTTCGCACGCTTTTAAGCGTTAAATAATAATAGGGGAAAACTTTCGTAAGTAGCTGTATTTTCTTTTTGACGCCATTCGATGAAAAGTGAAAAGTTAATTCTTACGTAAATAAATTGAATACCTCCATCAATCTTTTTCAAATAAAATTTTATAAGAAAATAATGTCGAACCTTTCGTTAAGTACTTTGATTCAGATCATATATTGAGAAGAGTGTATAACTTATAAGGAAAAATTGACACTATTTTGTACTAGGAGACTAGTTTTCGAAAATCCCCTTATATTTTTATAGGAAAAAGGTTCCGCAGATTATAATTATAAGAACTTAATCGTAATATTTTTGTAACTGATATTTCGCAATGATTACGATTTAAAGTAATCGTATTTAATTAAACCTTGCATCATTTTGGTTTTTGGAGCTTATTTAAGGGTTAATATAATAACAAAAAATAACGTTAAGTAAGGGCCGAGACGGAGCTGGAAGGTAAAAAAGAGGCGAATTCTTGAACTTCTTGGTTATACCGTTTGGGGTTTACTCAGATAATGCAGATTCACATTCCGTCGGCGGTCTAAATGTATAAAACTCAGAATAAAATTTACAATACAGTGCAGATAGAAAGCGACAAATGGATGTAGGACATATATTGCGTCACGGTGGGATAGGAAGAAGAGAATGATGATGATAAGAGAATGTTTCGAAAGTGTTAGCTCGATAACATCTGTGATTACAAACGTCTTAATTATATCAGCAACTGGTATGTTCATAGGATGTTTCTCTTCTAGACCAACGATTTGGATGTAATGAGTAATCATTTAACGCATTAAAACTTGATGAAAATGAATAGAATTTTAACTAATTAATCAGAACATTTTCCATGCGAGTTGAATCAACACAAATGAAAATTCACTCGCTAATCTAATGTGGAAGGCTCCATGACAATGTTAATGCCAATGGAAGCCATTTGAAGGGGCCGCTTTAAGATGTTTACTTTCATACGAACGAGATCCGCCATTGTTTGCTCGGATGAATTTTCATTTATTTGCGTAAACCTCCCTCATGCTGTGTTTCCTTTTATTTCCGTCTGTTATTTGATGATAGGTACCTACTGCCATTTCGGTGAATTATTGACGAAGCCGAGTTATAATATAACCATTTTGTAATGTACTTTATATGGTACGTTGGTTCCGTTGTTTTACGTAGGGTTGTGATCTGGTACATAATAAAAATGCTTGTATTTTATTATGAAAATTCGCGCCGTTTTTATTTGATGGTAATAAACTAAATAAATGTTGTTGATACACTTTTATTCAACATGGTTGGTGTCAATATCAAAACATGTTATTGACCCCAACAATGTTGAATAAAAGTGTAAATATATATAACCAACGTTAAGCCATGTTGTATCTTAGTAATACTTTGATAATCCCAAAACATACTATGAATAGAACAATATTTGTTGTTGTTCCTATGGTATAATCATTTATATGGTCTAGATTTTAGACCCTAGAAATATATGTTCAACATATTTCAAATACAAATTTTACTGTGGGGAGCATGCATAAAGCTATCTGTTCCAGACAACCATTGGATATAAAAGAAAGGATAAAACAAAAATGAACGTGGATTATTTTAAAGTTACAGTGATCATGTTGTTGCGCACTTTGAGTATCTTAACAAGTTCCACAGATTTATACCCATCTCAGTAAAGTGAATTATTCTTGGTTTCTTCTTTATATTTTCATTTCGTATCAATGGAATATTCCATTACTAAGTAATGAAATAATCATCACCGAATGAAATGAAATGTACCAAATAAATAATATAAATTACTATACCTACTACAGAAATGTCATTGTAATACTGACTGGCCTGTTGGTTTATTGGTTAGCGAGCCTGACTGCTGAACCTAGAAAAAATCTTTGTGTGATGAGCACGATTATTTGTTCTGCTTCTAGGTGCAATTTATTATATATTTTTTAATTTATTAATATTGATGTATTTAAAAATATATATAAGTATGTTTATTATGTTTATCAGTCGTCTGGTTGCCATAGTAGGTACAGGCTCGTTTGGGATCAGATGGCAGTGTGTTGGTTGGTCTACGTATTTAAGTAGGTATATTGAGATATTTAATACTTAAATAATATAATTTACTCCTATCACCTTTACGCGGAAAACTTGTAAATTTATTATCAAGCTTCAATTGAAAGATTACCAGTGGCCATTAACACTCTTAACTTTGACTTGGCTAGAATTAGTGAGTGGATCCTTGGAAACAATTCCCTCAAGTCTAGATTAATGGCAGTTTTCAGCAGCTGAGCAATTGTGTTAAAACTTGGGTGTCCTAGTTGATAACTGTCTATCTTGGAATGTGCAGCTGCAGAATATTAGTCACAAATTGTACGCATCGGTTGGTTCATTAAGGAGACTTCGTCATTTCTTGCCAATTGCCACCAAAATCACGCTTTCCCAACTTCCAATACTATATTATGAACGATTCAGTTGTCTTGATGATACCGAAAAATAGGCTAAAATTTTTGCAACAGATTCCTCTCGTCTGCGCAAATATGATCGCGTTACAGAATTTTGAAATAAGCTTAAGTGGTTACCTATACGTCTTCGCCGAAATACTCATATTCTATCATTCTTGTAGATACAGTATACTTTTCAATATGCCATCTACTCGTTTTTACCTCAAAAAGCGTTTTTTTATTTTTCCATGAACCACATTTGAAATGCTTAATCTTGATGTTCCAAAAATTGAAAACTAGAAATGCCAGCTCATTCCACAAGCATCCTCGTAAATTCTCTTTTTGTAAAAAGTGATCGTCTCAAAAAAAAAAAAAAATAATTAGCACTAGGTACTATTTATATTCCAAAGTATGCATTTAATAATTTATTGTTATTTAAATTATACCAATAAGATGTTATTGTATTCATACACAAATTTTATAGAGACAAACATTTGACTCTGATTTGTAGAGTCGGTAAAGAAGACATTTATCGATCATCTAATAATGATCGTATTTATCTTCCCTCACAACCACAAGGTGCATACGGAAGAAATTAGGTCTAAAAAGTTTCTTTAAATATAGGTCTTTTGACGTACGGAATACTCATAGAAGTAGGAAGTAGTCATAGCTATCGGTTGGGTACATATTTATATAATATTCTTTGCTGACTGTATATAATTCATGAAAACGAATTTCCAGATACAAAAATCCGGGCTAGAAAGAGTCTACATTACAAAAACCATATTTTACTAAGGAGCTATCTCAGAAAAACCTAATGACTGCTAAAAGCGTCTACAGAGAGCCATAGAATGGTCATTAAAGTATACTTCTACATAACTTGCATACTAAAATTAAAATATTCAGCCTTAAACGATCCACATAATATCTCCAGCCATATGTACGCAACAAAATGTAAAAAAGAATATTATGATTACAAAGTAGGTTCTTCCGTAAAAAGGTTTATTACATAGATGGTGCTTACGTAGGCGCAGCTCGGATTCCATCTAGAGGCAATTTAACGCCACGTCGTCGCGAGCCGCGTGTGTAATTCTTTAGCTACATGCAAATATACCTAATGCGACATTGAAAAATTCTACATAATATTGTATTGAAACACTTTAACATTTATATTCTTTAGAGTTTTTTTAAAATAATCTCCTTTAGTAGACTTCTGAGAGCAGATGTTATGAAGAATTATGTTGACGTTTATGACACTCATTCACTTTATAATGTCCTCCAGGCCGAATTTCAGCCATGGCGGCTACTCCCAATGGAGACTAGCCAACTACGCAGGACATATTATAGTGCACAAGTGTGTGCGCAAACACAGGGGCACTTTTTATCGATGTTGCTAGCGATACGACCGGAAAGAGGTACAGTACCTAGGGATTTACGTGCACTCCGAGGCACGAGGGTATAATGCCGCCAACTCTCAGACTTCATTCTGATACTAAGAAATTTTCTTTTGAGGAAAAATCCCAAAATCACTTTTTGCCCGACCCGGGATTTGAACCCAGGACCTCATTATCTGCGATTGAACACACTACTAAGATTACATAAATAACTATTTATAATAGTTAATAGAATGATATAATATATTTTTTTATGGGTTTAAGTTGAAATTAGTTTAGGATAGAGGGTTCGGACACTAAGCGAAAGAGAATTCCAAAACCTGGCCGCATAAACATTCCATATTCATACGTCATCTACTGTTGTAACGCTAAAACAAAGCAAACGCCATTGTTTAGCTATTGTGCTTGGATTGTATAATGATTACAATTTGCTTCATAGGACACAGTAAATATCCACCGTCATGTACTACGCCTTAGGACTCGTAGTACAATGCTACACAGAGGCGTAGCAATTATGTAACGCTTGATTAAGTATTAGATAATTGCTACGCTAAACATCGAAAACGATGTAAATTGGATAGACTAACATGGAATAATGTACTAAAGGCAAATGCCCACAGACAGTGTCGTTGAAAACTAAGTTGTGCCACATGATCATTATAAGTAAAAATCCTATTTTTAATTATCATAATTTAGTATCGTAATATGGAGTTTCACATTTGCCGGATAAAAGAAAAACCAATTATTAGTCCTTTTATTGTTTTTGCATTGTAAACGAGCGGCGCCATTAATAAAATGTTGCCTCAAAAGAAAATAAATTCACTCGGAATATTTAAAGCCAATAATAATCGATGGACAAAAAATAAATAAGGATTTATTTCAGCCTAATTAGTTAAATAGCCAATAGCACTTAGTAATGGTAAATTAGCGCTGAATATTCTTAAGTCTATTCATTTTTATTACGTTGTGGTGCGGGTTTCTGCTTTGTGAAATAATCAAGACCACTAAGCCATATTCCTACTGAAACAATATTTCTGTTTAACATAAACTAATTATAGATTTTATATTCATTTCTTTTATTTTCTAAATGCTAGAATATAAAACGTATAAAATGAATGACACATCACGACATGATAAGCAAATCGATAAAATAAATCGATATCTGGTTAATATTTTTGGCAACACTTAAGTGATCTTTGACGTTATGTGACAGCGCAACTGCGCAAGTCACTACTGCTTTTTATTATAGTGTTTGGCGAATGTTTTGATATTTCTTGTGTGTGTAGTTATGGATTATTCGTAACAACTCGAGTGACTTTGAGAAAGAGACTCCATTGCGCTAATAATTGTCATCTGAGACAGAGACTCTTTATTGTGAAAAGTGATTTTGAGACGGGAGACTAATAGTGTCTAATATCACTTCATTATGGATAGTACAGTTCGCCGGTGTATCAACTGTTCACTGCCCCATTAGACAATCAGAGCGATGAAATAGAAGTGCCCCTACGATTGCACAACACTACAATATATCCTACTTAGTAGGCTAGACTCCGTTGAAATTGGCCGCCTCTACCCCATAATATTACTTAAGTCATAATTTGTCTATTAACTAGTTAGCAACCAACGTTTTTTTACCTAAGATGTTCAATGTTCACCCATCTATTTCCATGAAACCCGGCAAATGACGTAAATCATGTTAATTTTAATTGGAAGTATATAATAATCCCAACATAGATCAGTAGTTTTCACCTAGGCACAATAATATTTGCACCGATACTAAGTTCCATAGTCACTTGGGCATTCCCTTTTGCACAAATCTAGAATGAAAAATTAAAATAGTGTAAGACTTATTGCATTCCAAAAGTTGTTACTTCGCTTGCCGATAGATGGCGTTACTGGAAAAATTAGAAGTCGGTGTTGAGATTCTCCGCCGTCGAATGACCTCCCCCGATTTTCACTTCTTATATATTCTGACTAGGGACTCAATATACCTGGTTTACTCGGATTTCGAAGAATATTGTAATCTGCACCTATTGCGTACGGAGGTTCCGTCGAACCGCCAACCAAGTAGCGTATCGCCTGTACGTAGGATAAGTTTCAATAAACGTTATTATTACTCGAAAGTACTTTAGTTTCTTCTGCGCCCACTGTCACCTCACTACAGTGGCGTCCAACGTGAGGCCTGCGAAACCAGCGACCTACCTGGTGACAAAATCTGGACGGAAGACAACGTACCCACTTCGAGCGACAACCAAAGAATCGAGGAAAATGTCTGTGAATATGACGGACACACAGTTCCAGCAGCTACTTTTAACGCTGGGGGGCTCGCGGAGAGGTTCTATGGCTACATGTAAAGCAACCTATGACGGCACTAAGGACAGAGAGACTGTCGAAGCATTTTTAACAGCAATTCGTGTCTTTAAGCAGATAGAATCTATTACGGATGGAGATGCGCTTACAGGGCTAGCGATGGGTCGTTGACGCTTTTTTCGTTAACGCAACGTTAACGTTAATTTGCGTTCGTCAACTAGTCGATCAACTAGTTAAATTCGTCAACTAGTTAACGTGCTACTAATGTCAACTTGCAACGTAAACCGTTCATTCATTGAACGTTTTTTATTCAACGGTACAACGTTCAACGAGTCTCACATCTACTGACCTGATATTTTATAAACGATTTGATTTAATTTATTAATAGAAAACGTTTGATTAATGCTAATACTTAGATGACCTTCCCTTTGTACTTTAAATTTTTCTTCCTATTTTAAACACAATTACGTAGTATTTATTAAGTAATCTGTGACACAATATAACACAATTCTATTTACAAACACAAATTAACACTGTTACTGTACACATTAACCAAAAAGTCTGATAATTTATAATAATAGCCGCAAATTAGCCTCTGACCGCGCCAATTGTCACAAACAGTCAATCAAAATTTCAAAAAATTAAATGATGTGCGAGTGAACCTATACAAATCTTCGTAAACGTAAACAAACTAGTATAAACCGGTTTCTCGCGGGTGGCGCGACCGAGCGCTAATATCGCCATCATTTTCTTGAAAAAAATATGAATTTCAAAAATTAACTCTTGATAACGTTACATAAAGTTCAAATTCAACCGTCGCTTGATGTTATTTTCAACGTAAGTTTTGCGTTAAATTCAATGTCGTTGACGAATTCAAGTAGTTGATTCATATACAGTTAAAAGTTCAAATTCAACAACTGTCGCTTGATGTTATTTTCAACGTAAGTTTCGCGTTAAATTCATTAACGTAAATAATGTCGTTGACAAATTAAACTAGTTGATCCTTATACAGTTAACGTTGATACGTTGACAGGAGATCAACGGTTGATTTAACTAGTCCGTTGATTCAACGCCCATCGCTATACAGGGCTACCCTTAGTACTTAAAGGTGAAGCAGCGGTTTGGTGGTAAGGTACCAAATCAGCCATAAAAGAATAGAACGAGTTTGAAAAGGTTCTTAGGACTGCCTTTGCTCCTAAGAAGCCTGAATATTTAATTTATTTGGAAATCTGTGGCGAAAAACAATCAACGGACGTGCCTACGGACTCATTTGTTAGCGAAGAAAGAGGATGCTTTTTTCCGAATTACCTGAAGGTGAACAATTGACTGAAAAACAACAAATTGATATTGTATATGGTCTCTTAAACTTAAAAATACGTGACAAAGTACCAAGGGAGAAGTTAAATACATTTATTGACCTTGTCCAATACGCTCGAGGAATAGAAGCGCTATTAAAAGAAAAAAACTACAGGAAAGCAATGTGTTAAAAATGATAGTAATACAGCAACCACGGCAACCGCATCAGTTCCTGTAAGTACAAAGAAAAAACCACGATGCAACTTCTGTAAGAAATTAGGCCATGGTTTCGAAGAGTGCCGCAAAAGGAAACGAATACAGGAAGATACTCAAAATACTGGTCCAGCCACATCTGCAGTTCCCAATGCTCCATCGGTTGGCACTGCGGAGGTGAAATTTTCCTGCTATGGATGTGGAACACCAGGAGTCTATCGCAGCAACTGCAAACTGTGTGCTTCCAAGCCGTCTAATGGTGCGGAGAAAAGGGAAAGTCTTGGCTTCTGCAGTATTAATATACAAAGAGAACGGAGTTCTAGGCCAATGGTATATCTAAAGGTCAATGGTTTAGAGGGCAAAGCTTTCGTAGACACTGGTGCGAAGCTGAACGTGGCATCATACGAGCTATACAATTTGCTCAAAACACGCGGACAAGTTTTTGGTGAAGAGACCGTCAATATTACTTTGGCAGATGGTGTACCCCGAAGACAGCTAGTCAAATTTTGTAGAGCCACGGTGACCCTTTGCGATCGCGCAACAGAGACTGATTTTATAGTTCTGCCAGATTCTACCGATAACCGTACACTGTTGGGTATAAACTTTTTACAACATGCTGGCATTGTTCTAAACTTGGGACAGTTTACTTGGCATTATATAGACAGGCCAGAACAAGAATTTGAACTATACCAGGAACAATTTGTGACATTCCAAAGGTCCGTACCAATGACCGGTAAACCATGGACCCCATCTAAAGCAACAGATGAAATAGCTCGGCCGCAAATAGGTGTAGCACAGATCAGTAAAGCCCAAACTGAACCACGCCAGGCCAGTAAACCAAGGATAGCAGACGAAGCTGCTTTACCCCCATCAAGCTCAACTAGCACGTACAGACTTATGCCTTTAGATCTTCCTGGTTTACCTCAAAAAATTAACTGCACGGAGAAGAGATTTTTATTTGATGGGTATTCACCCCGACTTGAGTACATGATGCAAGATGCTCAACGTAACATTGAACAAGCCGAAGTTACTCTTTCTCCTCATGCCCTAAGCCTTTTTGATGATGTTGGACTCATGACAATGGATTTAACCATGCTAGTTAACCGGCAGAAATTTCAGCTCGAAGAATTACAAGAAGAGTTCTGTGATGTGTTCAAACCCAATGGCAAACCAGTACAGGGGGTTGAACATTGTATCGATACCGGTGAACTTTCCCCTGTGGCAGTTCCGCCATATAGAATGTCTCCACAAAGAAAAGAGGTCCTACGGAAGGAAGTCAACAAGATGATTGCCGAGGGTATAATAATGCCATGCACATCTCCTTGGGCTGCTCCGGTGGTAATGATACCAAAACCCAATGGAGATATTCGAGTCTGTATCGACTACAGGAGATTAAATTCTATTCCTAAACCCGCCCGACCGTTGAGAAGGCGAGGAAGACCAAAGAAGCAATAGACCTCGTGAGACACTTCGGTCTTAATGGGGGAGAATGTAAGACTTATTGCATTCCAAAAGTTGTTACTTCGCTTGCCGATAGATGGCGTTACTGGAAAAATTAGAAGTCGGTGTTGAGATTCTCCGCCGTCGAATGACCTCCCCCGATTTTCACTTCTTATGTATTCTGACTAGGGACTCAATATACCTGGTTTACTCGGATTTCAAGCTATTGGAACCAATAAACTAGAATATTGTAATCTGCACCTATTGCGTACGGAGGTTCCGTCGAACCGCCAACCAAGTAGCGTGTCGCCTGTACGTAGGATAAGTTTCAATAAACATTATTATTACTCGAAAGTACTTTCGTTTCTTCTGCGCCCACCGTCACCTCACTACAATAGTAAATATATGTACCATAGACCTGTCCAAACAAAAAAAAAAAATGTTGGTTTTGATTAACTTCCTTTCAAATCTACTGATATCAAAAGAAGTGACTTTATCAGTGACAGAGTTATTTAACTCAACCATTGGTAAAAGCAATAATGGTTGAGTTTAAAATATTTTAAAGTGTAATGTGGATTCCTTCCAATATAGGACATTTAACGATTTAAACCATTACAACAGTTTACATTACCATGTCTAAGCTTCAAACTTCAACCAAGTACAACGTACTCCAAAACAAAGGGTTTCATGTAAACCCAAGGATTACCTTACACAGACGCAGTGAAGACTGTCTGAGGCACTTACACTAGACCACTTACTTACCTACATTACTCTCGCAAACACAAACCGAGAATGCCGGAGATCAACAACAGAGGAACAAAACATATTGCTACGAAATTTCAGCCATTACCTCTCAATTAGTTTAGTTAAGTCGACTATACTGCAGGCATCCGTGCATAAATTAGTCTTGTTAAGTGCAGTACAGGAATTTAATCCTCATATTTCGTCTACACCCGGTTCGGCATATCTTTTCAGGTCTAAAATGAATTGTACATGAGATTGGATTAGCATATTAAATTGATCTCTAGTTGCTTAACTTTCAAGGTTCAAAATTGAAAAATGTAACGATTTTCTATTCCTTTTACAGCCAGATATCTGGATCAAACTTATTAGACAATTTGTAACTTTGTTCATTTTAAAATACGGGTGGTATTGAAATACGTGGGGGAAGTTTTTGACCCCTTTTAGATGTATGAAGTTGTATGTTTAATGGTGCTCATTACTTGGTGAATGAAATCGGATTACCAGACGGCAACTAAGCTTGATCTCTGACTAAACCATGAGGGGGTTTTAATTTTGAATGCGTATTAATCGAACTTTTTGGAGAATTTTAGATCAATACTTGATAAGGGGTGCAGAGGAAACTTTTCATTACTGGGAGCCTTTTTAAAGCGTTGTATGGTTTAAAATAAATGACTAAGTATATACTTTAGCAACATTACATTAGTTAAAATGACTTATCATATAATGAGACTTATCCGCATGGATTACTTATCCAGCCCATTATTGAATTTAGTGCAGAAAGTGATAGATTTTTATTTTCTTAAGTATAACTAATTAACTGTTAGAGTTTTTCCAAAACAATGATATGGAAACTCTTTGACGAAATCCCATCCATTTAGCTTACAGAATGTTACTAATAGTATTTCAAATTAAAATAGTTTTCAGTGTAGCTTTCTAACCACAACTGGAAGAAACAATATTAGGGGTTGAATGCTCCCGCTCCACTACCGTTTAGAACTGCCCGTGTAAGGGACACGTGAATTCGGGTAGTGCTAAACGATAGTAACATTTAAGTGAATTCAGGCACAGCGATTTTTGCACTCGATAAGCAGCTTGACAGGTGAAGTGCCTACATTTTAGACAATTTCCGCTAATGATGCCTCTAGTCTTGCAAGCGTTTACAGGCTACGGTGACCACGTAACATCAGGTGGGCCATATGCTTGTTTGCCAGCTAAGAAGTATTAAACATAATTACCATACATTATTGGTATTATAACGTCCAAGTTCTCGCCCTGGGTTCGTATTCCCTAATGAGCTTCAGTAATCGCTTACCATCATGTTGGCCGTATGTATACTGACCTGGTAATAAAAAAAATGCAAAATACCTTACAAAAGGGCTCAAAACTTAAAAGCTAAAAATTCTACTCTGAGTGAGTTTTACTTCGTAATTGCATATTCCAATACAGGTTACTTTTTATGCCACGTATTCTTCAAGTTATAATTTGAAAAGCTCGAAAAATACTATTCCAACCGCCACTTGCATTTATTTGTCATAAGTTATATTAAATACGATGTCGGCTATTGTTGAACAAATATCTGCCTATTTCATAGACCTAAATGGAATGGAAGCGACGAGAAATAAAATTGTTTGACTCGAACACACAATCAGAATAACTAACGGTGATATTGAATTGTATTGGTTTACCGGTACAACTCTGTTATCTTTTAAATTTAAATTTCTTCGTTACAGTCAATATTCCTACTAGGTACTATTAATTTCTTTGAAAAGAACACACATCGTAGGAATATAATGAAAAAAGAAACCATACTATGTTAAATAAACGGAAATCAATTTATCAACCATTGTAAACTGAAAGTAATTTAATACTCGAACTTTACTTATATCGAATGGTTAATAAATCGAACATTCACTACTGGAAAGGTAGGTTAGGTTATAACTGCAACCATACGACACCAAATACAAATCATTCGTTTATCACTGAAGTGTACTTTCGATTGAATGCTCGACTATTATTAACCTTTGGTCTTCTCTTAGAGATGATACTATATAAGCGTTTTTTTTATTTTGATTATTGTCTCTAAATGAAACTAAAATATGTTTATACTCGTAAAACAAGTGTAAATGCATTGTTTGTTTTTGTCAAAATAATAATCTATAAATTCGTTTTTTTTCTATTGATACGACCTAGTTTACAAATCACCAGACTACAACAATCGGTTATAAAAATGCTTCGTTGGTGTAGCGGTAGCGAGTTCAACGGCAATGTGATTCAAATCCCGCATCGGGCACTAAAGAGTAACATTGGGATTTTTCTGTTTGGCAAAATTATCCGTATCAGCCCGAGGTCTGGAAGTAGACAGCGTAAACGCCTGTGGCTCGTAGGGCACGTAAAGCCGTCATTTCTATACCTGAACTCTTCATATCAGCTAGCTCTCCTACTGTGTTATGAGACGGACAGAATGAAAAGATCGGATCACAAGCACAGACCTGCGTCTGTGCTTGTGATACAATCTTTTTATTCTGTCTGTTTGCGCACACACTTTGATTGCTAGTCTCCATTGAAACTGGCCGTCATAGCCAAAAGTCAACTAGGAGGACATTACATCAAAAATATTTTCAATGTCTTCATAATTCACGTATTTATGTTAATCTACCTGCTTTTAATACAATACGATTTAACACTTTCACCGTAACATATCGATTTGAACATTGGTACTAACCCTGCTATTGAATAATGCTAATAGTGCCTTTGGACATGCAACCAGCAATTTGAATGATAGCTCATGTAAAAGGATAGAATGATAGTGATTTTGATTACGACCTATTTAGAGTGGTTGTAAATGGGGTAGGTTAGCATTAAATATCGTAGGCTAATTGACTGGCCTGTCCCAGGAGATATCTTTGCGTGATGAGCTCGATTATTTGTTCTTCGTCTGGGTGGAATTTATCTATAATGTGTAAGTATTTAGAAATATATAAAGTATATTTATCAGTTGTCTGGTTGCCATAGTACAGGCTCTGCCTACTTTGGGATCAGATTGCAGAGTGTTAGTTGTGGTCTTAATATATTTATTTAAAAATTTCTAGAATTCCTATAGCAATCATAAACAAAGTTGTCTAATCTGTTATAATTGTGCAAATTAAATAATTATTGAAAATAAATTGTATTTTTTTTTAAGTGGTTTTATTTTTTATTCTATTGGGCGAAAGCAGTTAAATCTTTGAGGGTAAAACTTTTACAAACTATTAATGTCATATTTATTTGTGTTGAATCAACTGCCTAAAACATAAGTTTCAAGCTTGTAGTTCTAAAACTGACGATACTTCAATACAATCATTTTTCATCCTTCATCCTTTTCATCCCCTTACAACCTTTTTTCGCTTTAATAAGTAGCCTATGTCCTTTCTCAGACTCTAGACTATGTGTGTACCAAATTTCATGTGTCCAGTCGTTTTAGCGTTTAAGCGCGACAGACAGGCAGACGGAGGTACTTTCGCATTTATAAAATTAGTAATGATTATATTAGATATGGTATTATTATACTAGACTGCTTGATCCATCGCTCGTATTTATAGTGCAGTGACAGCCTCCAAGGCAAACCGTAAATGTTTAAATATGAATCGCAAAAAAATAGCAAACTGTTATTTATATCTCATTCGTCTACTTTTATCTATCCATTGCCAGCAACGAAAATAACTAACCTCCACAATACATAATATTTTCTTTTCAAACCAGCATTGGAAACCATAGATATGCATCGAGTCGAATCGGACAAAAGCTGACTACGGCTCCATTTATGTATTGTTGTTAGAGTTGCACAATGCACGGGTGACCTATTTGTAGCAATATTGGGACCCATCGCAGCGAATAGTTTAAACATCGCGGCTTGTTTTAGTTTTCGATTTTAATTCACGTTTTGTCATGTGGTTATGACAAATGAAGATTAAAAGAAACTGAAGCGTATTATATTATTATTGGATGTGACACCTGATCAATGGCGGCGACTTGGTGATGTTCACAAAACGATCACAATTACACAGATTACTGTAAGATGTTATATCACAGTACATATAGTTCTGATACATATTGCTGTAAGGTCTAGTTCTAGGCCACAGCGAGGCCAAAGAGTTATGTTATATGAAATTAATAGGTATTGAAGAAACTGTTGAACGCAGAGAAATTATTCCTATATGACAGAATAGTAAACAACCTCCAACAAGTAAAATTCTAATCAATTCGTTTATGTAACTTTCACGTCACCATAGATTGCATTCCTATGAAATGTGGTGTGCTCATAATTATATAGGCATATCAAGATGATTTTAGACAACTGTCTTTAGTAATAATTAAGATTATATAATTTTAATTTTTTAGTGTAATATGGCTTTATTTTCAAAAGAAAGTAATAAAATTGGATTACGTAATTAATTATATAATATCAGCAAAAAATTAGAAAAAGCTACAGAAACCCTATTTACACTAAAAGGCGTCGAATAATCTCTCCGCATCGCGTATAGGAAAAGTTCCCAGAAGGCTGGCTGCATTGCCACGCTGGATGGCAATGCTGATCCTCTGACTCAAGAATAGGCCAGCCCTCTGATCATGATCCTAAGGTTTCTACCCCAACGCCTCAAAAACAACTTTGCAGCTAAATTTGTGTATTTGCGCCGTATTTTAATTGTAATGAAAATAATGTTATTTATAGAGTACTTTCCAAAGGGTGTATACAAATCAAATGTGTTTAATTAGAGTCTTAAACGTGAATTGTATTCGTAAACATTAAAGTATACATATTGTATATCTAGCCTTACAATACTTACGATAATTTGTGCCTATGCTACCATTGAAGGTTGATGAATTTGTTATTCCCATCTGCCACAATAATGAAGCATGTATGAATTAAAATAATTATAATTCCTGACTGTCGCAATGGGCAGTGCGACACGTGCAGTAGCGGACAATGTGATATTTAAAATAAGAAATCCAATTTGTCATCATATAGTACAAGTTTTGTTGACATATAATATTTCCATTATAAATAAAAACGCCATTTCCATTTGTCTTTAGTATAACTTGATCTGCCATGTGTATTACAACAACTATGTGTTCTATTTTATATTCTAAAACCTGCCACTCCAGTCAGACTTGGTTGAGTAAATAATAAGACATCAGACGTCAAAAAACTAAAGATAAACCTTAGAGTAAAACATTTCATACACTATACTGAACTAAGTTAGCTAAACAAACTTCTGTATTACGAACGCGAAACGTACACCTTGAACAAACTGCTAGAATGTTTCTAACTTTAGTCTAGGATGTTTCAAACTATACAAACGTGGTTTTATCTCAATGTTTGCGAAGTGAAGTAATTAGTTCCGAAGATCATTAAATTTGCATGACAGTCCCGTTTCCTTAGGGCAGACGGTTGTTTCCCGTTTGGACATTGGTATACACCCTTCTATATCAGTAAGCTATACAGAGTGTCTGGAAATTTGAGTTGTTATTTGTGTCAAATACAGGATTACACAGTTCGATTCCCACCCAGGACAGATATTTGTGGTCATAAACATATCTGTTTGTCTCGATGTAATTCCTTATATAAGTATGTATTTAGAAAAGAAAAGTAGTTTAGCAGTTATCTGTTTTCCATAGTAAAAGCTCTGCTTAGTTTGGGATCAGATGGCCGTGAGTGAATAATGTCCCGGGAAATTAATATATACATATTTTAAGTAGTTCCTTCTAATTGATTGGGACAGAATCTTTTAAAATCAGATGTTTGGAAATATCTTGCAGGTTAGTTTGCTTCTAATTATTTTGTTCTTCGTATTATTTTATAAATCTGAATCTATAATTTTTAGCACCAAATACAAAAAATTAATATATACGGTCTTTTCCTGTAAGTCCTCTAAATTTTTGTATATTGGTCTTGTGGATTTTACGAAATTTTTTCCTCCTTAAAGTTACTGTGTTTTACCATATTTTAAAAGATTGATATAGTACCGTACTAATAATTGAGTATCATGGAATTACAGTGAGATAATTTCAACCGCGATATTCTTTCGGAAACTGCTCATTTCTCAGAAACTGCTGATTTATATTTTAAAGGTAGTTTTACTTTGATATAACCCCTTTCGAAGAATGGAGATTTCGTATTTCATTTACAGTCACCCTGTAGAGATACACGGACTCGTAGGCTGGGCTCAACTATTCTTACAGTGGCGACATAATGAATATTCAAATGTCGTTTTTAAATTCCGTCTGTGGTGTTAATGGTTATGGTTATTTTGCGCTGGTTTTATTTGTGTCACTTTAAATAAAAGCTTGTTGTCGTTCTCTTGCATCGTCTTTATTTTAAGCTGTTTTATTGAACGACTGTACAAGATAAAAGAAAAGAGTAATCTAAACTAAGTAGAACTTGTTATGCTCACAATAGTTTTATTAGAAGATCTTGTAGATCGTATAATGAAAAGTTGTCTAACGTTGATATTTGTAATGAAACCTTATGTGCATTCAAGAAAAATACTTTAAAGTGTATTTCCTGTACGGAACTGGAATGATATTGCTAGATCAGATTAATCTTTACAAGCAAATAATCTCATGTAATTGTAAGTCTAAATGAACGACTGAAATTTTGCACTTGATTGTAGTTAATACTAATCGATCAAGTATTTTTTTCTTTATGTATATCATTAAGGAAATTAAAGGTCTAACTACTAAATTATAATATATTTATTCTGTAAGCATATATTTGTATGACTGTTTGTTTCTAAATAATAAATAAATAAATAAACTCTTAATTGTTTATTTAACGGTCTGGGTAGTGGTTATCCTAGTGTCATTCATTAGGCCACTTACATGACTTAAAAACTGATTTATTACTCCTGTTATCTTGGATCAGAGAATCTGAAGAACTTTTACCACTCAGTGTCATTTTATGGTATGCCTTTTACAAAGGTTACGAAAAACGAAATAACGAAACGCTGCAACTGTCTTGGCTCCACCAACGAATTTAATCTGAAAGAAACAATTTCAGAGCAAAGCGTGAGATTGTATAATATAACAAGGCTAAATTCTCATACATATGAGAAAAATGCAACAAAATAAGGTAGTTGCAAAAGCACTACCGGTATGTTTTAAGGGTTCTATTAAATGAGCTAGATGTTCCTTGGCGGAGTTAAATGGCGATGTTTTTCCTTATTGCTACATGATCTGTATAATTAAATATTCCAGATATTGGTTGCAAGCTAGGTATTATTAGTACTAATTTGAAACTAAACAATTTACTTTGAAATGTTATCTACATACAACAGATATTGGCAGGGAATTTCACTATCAAACCGAAGTTAAGGTTGTAGAATGCACTGCCAAAAATTGGAACAGATTTATCAAGGAAAGTGGTGAGTGGTCATAGGCTGGATGTTCCGTAGCCTGGGTTGGCGATCGCAGCCGTAGTTGACGTCTTTTTGGTGCTAACCGAATTATTACCTGTAACATTTGCTGAGGTAGACGCCTTTTCCTAGCTTGTACGGATAACGTTCCATGCTTTCTAACAAAACAACAAACTAAACGTAGTTTGTTATATTCTCTTTGATGTAAACTAAGCTGAGGTTATCTGCGATGTTGGGTATAAACCTTTTTTCTTTCTTTCTAGATACCATTTATAAAAATTTTGTAAAGTAAAGGGAGATAAAAAGCTATCCTAAGGCATATCCACAGTAGTGTTGCACCATATGCGAAACGAGTGTCATGATACAAAAATATTGCCATCGCATCTGCCAGAAAGGTAACTACAAAACCAGTTAACGACTGTTGGAGATACGTTATGAATGCGTAAAATCCCAAGTAATTTAACAGAAACATACTTATTCATCATCATCATATTATCAGGCTCAAGACGTCCACCGCTGGACAAAGCTCTCCCCAAGGATCTCTAAAATGGTATTGTGTCTATCATTTGGGGGTATAGGCCATAATTGCCAAGATTGGCAGACGAGTTAACAATCTCAGTACGGTCCTTATAGGACACTGAGAGACACTGCTGATCGTTCTCTAATAGATATTCCTACGCCCCTCACGGGATAAGATTGGGCGGCAATATACCTACATACGTCACCGTCACAACGTCGCTTAAAAAACTTATTAGTTAATAATAAGCTTTTTAAGCGACGAATTATTACTTATTATTTGTAATTTTATTTCAAGTAATAAATATATTATAAATAATATCTGAATTTCTATATTGAATTATTAATTTTGTATATCTCCTATTATTTTACATCAAATAAACTAGTTACTGATTTCACTTATTAGGTCACCGCTTTGTCTGTATTTACAATAAATAAAATATATAAATTACAAATAAACTTTGCATTTACAAATATGTTGAGTAAGGAATATTTACAACTATTCTGTATATCAAATCGAAAGTAGTTAATTGAAAAGTAAATGTGGATGGACTTAGATGGTTTTAGAAGATGCACAGATATGGCCCTGTGACGGACAAACAAAGAAATAGAATCACATCATAAGGGTTCCCATTTGTCTAGTAGCACTAAACTGTAGAAGTACTGACAGTAGGTACGTACTAAAACTTAAGTGTAATATAGTGCTATAATTGAATTTAAAACACAAGACAATGAAATATACCTACTTACATTCAAATATCTACATATGAACAAATACTTTGTATAAACTCTAAGCATGCCATACAGGCATATAAAGTATTAACGATCCCGACATTGTTTATGTAATGGCGCATAATCGAGCCCGTTGTATCGGATATCCATAATTACAGTAAAAAGCACATCCATACAATATTAATATTCAAAAAGGTTGCGTCGATAACAGCCCCGATACATAAACGATAAAATTTCAAATTCTAATGTTTATCCGATAAAAATTGGGTCATAAATAGACGTTATAGCTCCCTAAGCCCCAATCACAATTTTGGGAAGATACATAACATATTTCACTGGCCCTTTCTTGTGTTTTTTTTAAATATATGTAACGTAGCGGTTAAAAAGGTTGGTGATAAATTGTGCCGGCATGTGTGGCGTGTTCTTGGGGCATATAACGCGGTTGCCCATCTTTAGGCGATTTTGATTGTACCTATCGTTATTTTATGGTGGTTGCAGAACTTTAGTGTGGTTGATGTAAAAGATTTGTTTTTTATGTTTTGGGTTCGGAGTATTTTAGTAGCCTCGTAGATAGTCTGTGCAGTTAACTGCACATTGTTATGTTTTGTAGATATTCACCAAGTGCCAACGTTAAAAGACGCCATGTAAAAATAATATAATAAATGCCTTGAAGAGAGTTCAGTACACGATTCGACGGGCCTGTTGGCGTGGTTGGCAAATGCTTGCTTTTCACGCCGGAGGTCGTGGGTTCGATTCCCACCCAGGACTGATATTTGTGTGCATGAACATGTCTGTTTGTCCTGAGTGTGGGTGTAATTATATATATAAGTATGTATTTACAAAAGAAAAGTAGTATATGTAGAATATCAGTTATCTGGTTTCCATAGTACCTACAAGCTCTGCTTAGTTTGGGATCATAATCATATCAGCCGAAAGACGTCCACTGCTGGACAAAGTTTGGGATCAGTTGTGTGTAAATAATGTCCCAGGATATTATTATTATAAAAATTAAGTCTGAACGTGTTATATTATTATCTGCCAGGTGAACACGCTG
The DNA here is from genome assembly GCA_951640165.1 of Pseudoips prasinana. Lineage (NCBI taxonomy): Eukaryota > Metazoa > Arthropoda > Insecta > Lepidoptera > Nolidae > Pseudoips > Pseudoips prasinana. The sequence continues at coordinate 19,075,009 of OX621239.1, forward strand.
CCACTTTGTCAGTGAAGCAGTCAAATTAAGCATTATTACATAATAAATTATTGTCCGAACGCTTTCTAAACAAAACAAATCAGTTAATCAGTATTTAATTAAGTCTATTAACCTTTTTGCACACAAACCCAGTATATAGGTCGATGAGCGTAGCGTGTGGACCTCGCATTAGCGTGTCATTCCGCCAACATTTTTCACAAACTACTGTCGCAGGTTGCATGCGAAATCGGCCCGATTCCACGAAGATATTTTCCCATACATGTTTAATACAGGATGTGACAGTTGTACAAGATATACTTATAAAGTCTTGACGATATATAACTTGAACATTGTTGTCAGAAAAAAGGAATTTCTTATTAATCAAAACACAAAATCAATATGTAGTGTTACTTCCGCTAATTGTCAGTTTAGTGATGCCGGGATGCAATTTGCACCGCCCTCCCGCCCGCAAAAATGTGCACATGAAAGAAGGACAATATAAAAAAAAGCAAATTATATGCGCGAGTACGATACAAAACACGTGTTTCAGTCCTCCACGGACCATTCTCAAGGGCTGCTAACTCGTCGAGTGCTCGAAGGAGACTATAAGTCAACGAAGCGAGCGCTCTTTTATATACTACCAACCTCGTGGACAATTATTTCTAACTACCCCCAAATATTCGCAATAAAGGAGATGAAATTGGTATTTCAACGATTGAACAAATTCAACAATTTCTTATTTTTTAAAAACAAGGATATAGGGTTTTGAACTGCTGTATCGCGGGGACTTTTGTAATCATCAGTCTGATATCATCCACTACTGGAAATATGCTTCCCTAAAAGGTTTCTAAAACGTTGCCATCTGGAGGGGTTTCCGTAGTCACCGCACTTTGCGTGCGAGTTGGTGACCGCAGTTAGGCAGTAGTTAGTACACGGGTGGCGCTTCTGCCCGAAAAATACAAACATGCTATTCACGGACATAAAGCATTAGTTAGGACAACTTACTATGGGTTACACAAAAAAATTAAATTCAACTCCAACCTCGCAGGAGCTGAGGTAGTACGAGTAAAATTCAACTCCAACCTCGCAGGAGCTGAGGTACTACGAGGCGACTACCTCAACCACTGCACCACACTTGCAGTTGATTTTATATGCAACAAGTACATACTATATACCGGTACTTTATTTTGTCGTGTAAAAGATTGAAACATTAGGTACTCCCACGTACGCTTAGGCTTTCGAAAGAACTCCCAGCCACGGTTTCCACAGAAGACTGCAGTATAGGGAACTTCAAAAAAGGATTGATGAGGTTTCTAAAGCGTCGGCAACGCACGAGTAACGCCCCAGATGTTGTAAGCGTCTATAGGCTATGGTGGTCTTACTAGAAAAGTGGTACCGGTAGTTACCATATTTTTTTAGCAGACATATCTCTTCCTCAGTTATTTTTTTTTATATTTGCCAAAGAACATTCCCGTTGATTTCAGGCCGAAGAGTTGGATGTCAAGTTTCGCGTGTGAGGATTCGGAAGGTTTTGTCCTAAGGTTTTTGGTTGTAATTTTCACGATAAAATTTCATTTATTTATTTATTTTAAATATTGTCTTTCTCTATCTTAGAAACTTCATCTATTGGGGTTTTTCTCTATGGGGCCAACTTCAAGCTTAATGTAACCTTTTTTTACAATAATTATATGAGCAACTTATATGAACATGCCGTCTGACTTCGGAATACGTTTCAAAAGTAACCTAATAGAATTTCACACATCCAGAATAATATTAGATTCTATTACTAATGAGAGATTGGGGTGAAGTCCCAGTTGTTGCGCGATTCTTAAATTCTTAGTTTACTTTTGATTGGAGTTTCGTAGTCAGTCACTCGTGTAGTAAGTACGTAAACTCTGCAAAAACATCTGCCGATTCTGTAAGAAAAATCTGGGGACTGGCAATATGAAGTTTTGGGCGCGGTGTCACCTGCTTGAACGGATTATACAACTCTGCCATAGAACTAGAAAATAACAAGGTTTAAAAACAAATACACAAAAATACCACCCTATAGAACCTGACAAAAGGCCCTGGCCTATTTCGATTAGGTTGCGTGCCTCAAAATATGTCTCTAAGACAATCGGATTCGATGTAAATTTGATTTTTTCACCTCACATTGACGATAAACGAATTCAAAGAGACTATTTAGGTATATTTGGTTATTGATTTGTTACGAATCATTCATTACTTTATTGTTATATTCTGTTTTAGGAATGTAAATTAAGTAGAATGTTACGCTTTACTGAATATGGCAAAATATTAACGTAGAAATATGTTATGGAGTTATATTTGCGATTTTATTCGTCGCGATAAGGAATGCTTTTGATATAGTCCTATTATTAAATGTGCTGCAAGCAATTCGACTGCACGTGTCAACGAACTAGTTCAAATCAACTTTGAACACTGCGGCCATCTTCATCATCATCACAACACAACATGTGATTGAGTGGCTCAAAGCCAACGCCAATATGAAACAATTAATATTTAGGTGTCATAGTTCACACCTTTTATAACGATTCTTTCTGAATGCTCCTTTCATTGCAAAGTTAAAAATTACCTTTCGACAGACATTAATACATTTTTTCCAAATAAATAATATTAATGTCGTATTTGTATCTGGTATAGAGATTAGAATACATTATCAAAATAATGCTTATGATTTTGCTAGTCGTTTCGGCTATTGGTATAAAACAAGATTTTGATAGATACCTACATGAAATATTTCAATTATATGTTTGCATTGATTTTAAACGCATTTATTTTACTCAGATTTTTTAATATATGTTCCAATGATATGAATATTGCTGTAAGTATAAATATTAAGGGATATTTTGTGGTCGAAAATAAAATATCATTTACTCCTATTTATTTTCTAAACCGACACAAAAGAAACGCACGATTCAAATCGAAACGCACAATGTAAGTGAATCGATGCGCGAAATTTAATTCATACCGACTTTTGGCATTTTTATAAGCAATCAATTTCGAATGACATCGAAGGGTTATAGAAAAAAATATATTCATACTTCCATAGCAACTGCCGCCATCAAGTCCCATCCATCAATGGGCCACTTGGGTTGACAAACTGATATCGCTGACATAGAAAATATAATTGATTTTTAGATGAATTCGACCATAACGAGTTTTAGACGAATATCGATGCGCAGTTGCTTCATAAATAAAAAAACATATTTAATAAAACGAAATAGGTACTTACTACTAATATACGGAAAAGTTAACACACTTTACTTGAACTTATGAAGTAAAATGTGTTAGGTTCTCCGTATATACTAGAAAAAGTTTGACTCTAATATAGTAAAGACATAAGTGTCCTAAATACCCTCACTGTATTAAATACAACGAAGATAAGGAATGTAGCATCATCAGTGTGTTGCTGCTCATATAAGTCTAAATATGTGTTATTACACCCTTTCCCCCCGCTGTTTGTGAATTGATTAGATCAGAGAAAGTTAGAGTTGGTCGCATATAACTTTATTAAAATCAAAATAAATACTGAATGTAATAGTAAATCTATTATTTATTAAAACAAATTGTACAAATGGCTCAGCATTCATAATTTCTATGACATCAAGGATTTAAAATAAAATGAACTTTTTAAAGAATAATATGCACACAATGTAATTTTTGCAATTTTTTAATATTTAACTATATGCATACTTAATAATGTTTAAACTTTGATCTTGACCAATTTTTACAAATATATTGAATTAATATTAGCATGACATACTTAGATTAATTAATTATTGTGATTATAGTGTATAAATTTTAAGTTTTATTTGTATATTGACATATATAAGTCTACGGATGGGAGTTTTCCCGGAAACATTAAAAAAGGCTGTGATACACCCAATCCATAAAGGAGGGACCAGAGACAGTGTAAGCAATTACAGACCCATATCAGTTCTTCCCTCCATATCAAAGTTATTAGAAAAGATTTTAAATAGCCGCTTGAGATCCTTTCTCGACAAATATAACATAATAGCTAACAACCAATATGGATTTCGTACTGGAGTTTCCACGGAAGATGCTGTTCTCGACCTGACTCAATATATAGCTGAAAATATGGACCAAAAAAAGAAATGTCTAGGAATATTCTTAGACTTATCGAAGGCGTTTGACACGGTCTCGGTTCCCTTACTTATTACAAAACTTGAACGCCTTGGTGTTCGTGGGATGGCCCTAGATATTTTTAAGGACTACTTAAAAAACCGCAGACAACTAGTAAAAATTGGTCAATACCTGAGTGACGAAACAACAATCAACTATGGCGTACCCCAGGGGAGCATCCTTGGTCCCACTTTGTTCCAAATTTTTGTAAACGACCTCTGTAAGATGGTCCTTCCAAATTGTAGGATCTATGTATACGCAGATGACACAGCGATAATAGTCGAAGGTCATACGTGGGATGACGTCAAGATAAAGGCCGAATACGCCCTCAGAAAAATCATGCTCTGGCTGAAACAAAACCTATTAACGCTCAACATGAACAAAACTGCATACGTTCCTTTCGCAATCCGTCGTATTAACAAGCCACCTAATACTTACACCATTTTGGCGCACTCATGTGATACAGCTATATGTTGTTGTGTTCCTCTAACTCGTACTCACTGTGTGAAATATTTAGGTGTCCAAATTGACGATGGGCTGAAGTGGAACCTTCATATTGATACTCTAGTCGGTAGAATCATGCGTCTTATTTATATTTTCAAATCGCTCAGAGAATCTGCCAGCCCGGAAACACTAAAAATGACTTACCTCGCACTCTGTCAGTCAATTATAGGATACTGTATTACCGCTTGGGGCGGTACAAATAAAACTAGCCTTCTAAGGGTTGAGAGAGCACAACGAGCTGTTCTCAAGGTAATGATGAAGAAACCCTTTAGATACCCAACCTCCCAAGTATATGCAGATTCTAAGGTCTTGACTGTTCGACAGCTCTTTGTGCTCCTGGCAACTCTTAGAAAGCATAGCTCTGTCAGCCCATCCAAACCTGGAAAACGAAAAAATCTCCCTCCAAATGTTCGACATAATACTACCTTTTCTAAGCATCAATATTACGTCTTAAGTACCCATATTTATAAAAAAATAAATAAAACACTAAACATACTAGACCTTAATAAATACAAACTAAAAAATATACTGACAACATGGCTTCTCAACCTAGACTATACAAAGACCGAGTCACTGCTGACCTACATCACGTAACACAACACTCACGCACACTTACATCACAATACACACACCTCACACACACTCACACTGGTTGTAAATTTACCTATCATTAAATTAACATTTATTCACTGATGACCGAACACGGTCCACTTGAGACACAGGTTTATCCTAGTTTAAGTGACAGGGTTCAATAATTATTCGAACATAGTTTTAAGTTTATAACTGTAAACATATGGTATGTAAACTTTTTGCCAATAAATCTTTATTAATAATATTAATAATTAATTATTTTGCATGCAATTTTTACATTTTTTGTAAGCTAAACATGTGGAACACAATATGTAACCAATTTGTAACATCATCATACCATGTTTAAGGCAAATAAAGACTTATCTTATCTTATGAGTAGTATTAATTATATATAAGTTAACAATAATTAGATAAAACTTCAGAAACTACTACTTACTAATAGGCGTCAAAGAATCCCTCCGCATCGTAGATGTGAAATGAGCCCAGAAGGCTGGCCGCATTACCAGGCTGGATGGCAATGCTAATCCTGTGACTCAAGAACATAATTATAAATTACTAGCTGGGCCCCGCCGTTTTACCCGCGCTAAATTTTATAACTTATCACAGCTCGTCCCCCGTAGGTTATAGCGTGATAATATATATAGCCTATAATTATGTTGAGCCAACCTCTTAGTAATATTCATGCGAAATTTGAATTAAATCCATGCATTACTTTTGAGTTTAGCCGTCTGACATACATACAGACAAACAGACCAAAATTCTGTATTCACGCCCCAAGTATCCTTTAAAAAAATATTTAATGTACAGTTTTGACTTTCCTACGATTTTATTATATTTATAGATTTAATTTTATATTTTTCTTTAGATGGTAACAATTATGTATAATTACATAATTGTTACCATCTGACACCATAAAATCGATTTATGTTTATGAGAAAGATTATGTTTCCGTTAATTTGTTATTTATTATATTAGCGATGTAATAAAATACGTGTGTGTAAACAACGTATATAATGTGTGTTATTTGTTCGTGGCGTCGGGAAGGATTAGCCGTTTTGCCTTTAATTATTACTCTCCTGTCGAGTGCATGGTGTGTACGCGACATAGAATTTAATATGTACAGAGGTGATATATTTACGTCCGCGATTTACTACCTGACAGTGTGCGCAATAAACACACCCGTCGGAAAGTGATATTATTTCTACTGCGATATTTAAATTAAGAAAGAGAGAAGATTAATCTGTTTATCAAAATAAATATCATAAAAGAATTAAAATAATGAGTTCCAACTTTATGTTTAAAAAATTAAAGGCAGTCAATAATGCTTCATACCTAATTTGTATGCACTACTCATACCTTTATACTCAAATATATATCCTGTCTTCTTATTATTATGTTAGTTCTGTATCTAATATTTAGTAGTTACATTAGTATTTTTTTATAAGCAAATTTATTTAAATTTATGTAAATCGACCTGTTAGCATGTTTATGTTTATAAAATCTTTGAAACTTTTCTATTAGAATCAAATTTTGGTCTACACCGCCTCCACCACCGTTGTCTACCATGACCCTTAATTAGTATTCGTATCTACGAAATATCTCCTCCGTTCTTTAACCAGACGAACGGCCCGTGTCATGAGTATTTCACATGCACAAACCAACACTTTCATGCAACTCCAACGCGCCAATAAGCGCTCTGAGCCGAGGTTCGAACTTCTTTTATCGCCGGGTTCCTTTTTTGGTTAATAGAAATGGCTCTAATGACACTCTGGAATCAAATTCCTGTGTCTCGGAAGTCTTTATAAACGTGCAACGCAGAGACCACAGCACAACAATTTCTTGTTCACACATATATTTGTATGCGGGATTTGAACCCAAAGCACGAGAGCACCGAGGATGTAGTGAGGCGACCAACTTAAACATTGCCCCATACGGGCAGTCAAATGTTTGAATTCTTATTTGTTAGACGGGTTGAACCCTAGCTCGCTTCTATTGTCCGGTGAAACATTGAAAGCCAGATGAGCAATTTTTTTTTTAATCGGGACTAGACTCTTCCTCTTACCCACCACTGCAACTCCTGTAAGCCAGGATCAAAAGAGGGAAATAATGAAATTTATTCAGCACTTGGGTATTTACATACACTTGTACTTGTCAAGCTCACAATGTATTACATAAACACAGTAATTAAAGCAACAAAATATTTTTTAGTCCGTCCGTGCGGTCTGTTTCGTCACATATATTTTTAATATCCTTAAATAAATAATAAATAGCAAGTTACTAAGCTATTATTGTTACATTTAGCAATTGTATATTAAAATGAAAGAAATGAAAACAACGGCTAGCGCAAAAGGCTCTCAACCAGTAGCTTAATTTAAGCGACTAATACCTGAGGGCACGCTTGTGGAGTTCAGACCACAGCTCAGGCGGCCGCTGAAGTAAAAAGATGGAATTCGAAATGGGGGTCAGATCACTTGCACGGGATTAGCGATCACGTATTATGCGGCTTTCTCTAGGTGGACGGCTCACAATGAAATGACACTGACCGGTGAGGCTCAGGTATGTTCCACATAGGCATGGTTACAACTGTAAACATCTAGTCAAAAAGGCAGTTTTGCGAAATTTTGCTTGCTGGTCTATTATACCGTATAAGGAAAAACAAAGGGCATCAACCTTCATAGACAACGACCCATAAATAAAAGAATAGAAAAAAAGAAAATGCTTAATTTATTTTTCTTTGAATACTTCTGTTTCCGTCATACTCTTTGACTAAGCTTTATGAGAGAGATTTCAAAGTTTATTTGACGTTTCCCTTAAGGGTCCTCTAGTTGCCGCGGTACTCATGGTACCAACGAATTTACGCATAAACGCGCACCACATCAACCATCAAAATTAATTGCTCCAACAAAAGGTTATAAAAATGGAGGACGAAATAAATTATGTCCGTACCCTATCTACATAGATGGAAAATAAAAGATACCTTTTATTATACGCAACGATTATCCACGGCATAATTTGGTAGCTAAGCATCATTTTACCCCGCTGCTTGTCTATCCGTTCGGCCGTCTGTCTGTTAGCAGGCTGCATCTCTTGAACTGTAATAGGTAGACAGGAATAAAATTTTCACATAGCTGTTATTCTCCCAGAGAACGGGCAGCAGCGTCTCTCAGTCAACTATAACCATCATACTGCGATCGCCAACCCGTCTGCCAAGCGTGGAGATTCGCATATCCCCTCCAAATTGTGGACACAACTCCATTGTGGATATCGTTTGGGGAAGCCTTTGTCCAGCAGTGGACGTCAATAGGCTGACATGATGATATTTTATTGACGACTAGCTGTGCCCGCGACTTCGTCCGCGTGTTAATTAGTTTATTTTGTTTTTTTGTAAAATAAATGACTTTTTCTTAAATAAAAGTAGCCTAAGTTACTCCTTATTACATCAGCTACCCGCCAATAATAGTCCCGTCAAAATCGGTTCAGCCGTTTCAGATATTAGCCGGAACAAACAGACAGACAGACAGACAAAAATTGTAAAAAATGTTATTTTGGTGTATGTACCGTATATATATTGATATTTATGTAGTAAAAACCGGTTATTTCAATATTACAAACAGACACTCCAATTTTATTTATTTGTATAGATAATAGATATTAGAAAAATATTTAAAGTGACAAAAGCGAAACATTCTTGGTTTTTTGCTCGACCTTAACAATCGCAGTACGATGAACTTGTAAGATGGTTCGGAACCCTTTGTGTCCGATTTGCACATAGTCAGTTTTATTAAAATACAATTAGTATTTATATGCTAAATTAACTAATTACCTTTATCTATGTTTTTTGGGAACAAGTCTTCGCCTTTGTGCCTCATAGGGTAATTTAACTTCATCTTGACATATTCAATTGTACATGTTTCAAGGTCATATAGTTTCACTTGAATAATTCGAAGAATTTAGAAGAACGACCCCAACTAGAAAAGGTAAAGACAAATAGGGAAACAAAAAATTACTGGTATGTTCGGTTCAGTATCTATCTTGATCTGTATTAAAGTGATTACAAAAATTTTACTTGCCTTACTTAAAACTGCACTACTAAAACCGTCCTTACTGCCTTCGCAATAAATATGTTGTCTATGTCTAAGTGTATAACCAGACTATGTGTCGTGTCTACATGTAAGTACAAAGAATAACCTACTACATTTTCTGTGCAATATTCGGAGCTTCATAGTAAGAAGCGTACTTTATTACTGAAATACCGCTTGAGCTACGTCTGAGGTAAAGAGTATGTAATAAACTGCTCTTCGCATGCCAAGAGCTCTTAGCTTATATAAATACCGACATCTGATGATATACAGTTGATTCAGAGAAAATAGTGGATATTGTTTGTGGTAGGTGTGGCTTCAGTATGAATAATTGGCAAATATAAAACGTGAAGGCAATGATACTGGCAGAGCTGTCCTATTGCAGTCAGTCTTAACCCTTTATAAGGCAGTAGGTATATTTTTAATTTATTCGTCTTGAACTTTATTACAAGCCGATAGAGTTCAAAATATGGTGACAATTATATGACCACAGCCCGGTAAAGCGTTAACGGAGACTTTTCATCTGCGCAATAAACTTGCATGGATAGTCAAACACTGGTACACTTTTTCGATGAAATGATCACTTTGATCTTCAACTTCAAATTTCATTTTTACAGTTAGAATGTTACATTTGTGTGGAATAGTTATTTTTTTTTGACCCTGCCGTGCAGTGCATGACGTAGCAGCTACTAAGAAACACTGCCAGAAAACTCAGTAGGAAACCTTAAACCGGATGAGTGGCCCGTGCCTTCCCGTACTAACGTAGAGCGATAGCTAAGGTCCCCAAATAGCGACCCTCTCATGCATCTCCACGTTAGTAACCACCCTGAGCTAATATACGAACGCAATAGGGGGTATTATGTGGTATAGAGCTTGGGCGCCCACTCATCTCTTTAGTCTAACTGTAAACGTCAGGTTGCACTCTTTATCACAATTCAAAGAATTCCCACCTCAATACAACCATAATTAAGAAAAGGGATCTAACTTTACGTACTCTCCGAGATACGGCGATTTCTGACTGAAAACTGAACGGAAACTTTCTTATTCGAGACTACTTACTACTGAGAATTTGCTTGCTAGAAAATTCCATCAACTCTTTTTCAGGAAGACAAATATTATTTTAATTATAAAGCGGTTTTAAGCTCTTTTTACAAATATAATCGTAATCTCTCCGCAGCATTACAGCAGGGGATACATTCTGGATTCTTAGAGATCAGTAAAGCGTAATTTTACCTGAACTTGAACTCTCCCCAGTGTCAAATTACTATCCCATCAGAATATGAGAGTGAGGGGATATATACTGTACCTGTACTTGTTGATGGAAAGTCTCTGTCGTGACTAGTCACTATGGTACAGCTCTGGCAATATCATGTTTTCCCGCTGAAAGCCTTACCAGGGCGAGCAGTAGCATTACAGTATAGTCTAGTTGAGACTAGACTATACTGTAATGCTACTGCTCGCAATTTTTTGCTATTTTAATGGCAGTATACTGAGGTGATAGGTGAGTAAAAAAGCTAAAAATTGCCTTTATAGTCTCGTAGTCAAATATTTCCACATATTCGTTGAACGCAGTAAAGACAATCGAAACTCTTTTATCATATTAGCCTCACAGAGAACATTTGCAACCGGTGGTATAACTCCACAAAGCTCTGAAACAGCACTGTGTACTTATATGACTGCATAGTGTTACACAACAGCGATCTGTCCGTCGGTTAATTAATAGATCCATGCCTTTGTTGTGGCAACAATACGCTATTGTTGTGCGCAGTGGGCCAATCTTCCCCGTGTTCCTTTCTACGAGCATGCAACCGACTTAGCTCAAGTGCGACCATTGTATCATTGCTATGTGATTTTGGTGGCTAATGTACTGATTTCAGCTAACTATCAACGTACGTAGTTGGAAGTCTGGTTAAATAAACCAGACTTCCAACTACGTACCTGTAACTACGTACCTATTTTGTTACCCTAATTATTTATAGTAATAGAGCGACAGAATTTTCATTTTGCTGATGCGTTGGGAGTTTAGAGATTAAATTGGTATTAATCCCTGAAAACTGCTTTATGTAAATTTATCTACAAGCTTTCCTATCCTTCCAGTTATCTTAGTTTCGGATAATTTATATATGTACATATAAATTTCGTGCATGATTCTTTTTATAGAGAAGGATGTTTTTAAATGTTGGTATTTGATAATTTTTTGCTAGAATTCAGAGCTCAGGTCGTAGAATAACAAAAAAATCTATATAATTTGTTAATGTGTGTTGGAATCAAACTTCGTTGATTAAAGAAGCTTTCGATTCTGACGGGTAAAAGGTGGATCTATCTCTTAGAATTTTACAGTTATTTCTTAGTACATACTAAGATAATTTTAGCGGATCTTCACCAACTGATGTTCTTCTAAAACTATTAACATAATTAGGAAATAACTAAGTAAAATAAAGAGAAAGAATTTTAATTATCTGTATTTCAGCAATTAATTTGCAGTCTTAGATAATGCAAGTTTCAGCTCACCTTTTCTTAGGGATCGTAACTACATGGTTCATTATCTGTTATTAGGTCTCACGCCAAATTTAACGTTCCTTTATCTGGTAAACATGGCATTCCACCAAGTGACAAGATCCGTCTTTTGAGCCTCAGTGTAATTGTAAGGGATCGATGGGGATCCAGTTTCTTGATACTAAATTTTTGTTGTCTGACTTTTATCTGAACTCTTGTCTATATCGATCATACGGTGAACAGAACTGAAGAATTCGATGTCGACCATGTTTTAATTGTGCAAACCGGCTTAAAACAGTTGACCTGCGTGGTGATTTAAAGCCAAAATTTGTTTGAAGGCAAGCTAAACTCTATCCACGTTAAGTGTTAAATCATACTACGGAAATTTCCTGGAGTTAAACACTCAATATTTAAAATGGTGCCAATATGTAAAAACATGGGACAGTAGACGAAACAAATTCCATTTTAAAATCAAAAATGTACATAGGGCCTCACTTATCGGCACCAAAGGAAATCTCATCGCAAATACTCATTCAACCTTTCATGAATGTAGAACGCTATGAGATTAATTATTAGATTATTACATTTATATCAATGCAAACCGCACGAGTTATGTGTTGTGAATTTGAGAAGTTTGCTGAAACAAGTTTGGCGCATACGTGTAGATTCACGCCAAGATATTTATAGAACAAGAGTTTGGGCTGAGTTGCTTTAGAATTTGTCTTAAAAGCTTTAGGAATATAATATTGCATTAAAAGCTTTATAAAGTTAAATGACTTCCTGAAGCTTTCAACGCACATATAACGGACAGCATGAGCTTCGCATTAGCTAATCGGCCGACCTTAATTAAGTAGCTACAAGTGGATTAAGTTCAGTGTCTATGGCGAGCAACAAGAAGCTGAGCTTGAGCTTGCTTTATTTTACAGAACCCAGATACTACGGACAGCATGAGAACTGCTTTAGCTAGTTTCATGCCCCTTAAAAAATGCTCCAGTAACTAGCAGGTTAACGTAAAATTGAACCTGCGCTCTGATCACCATTTACCAGTATTCCATTACTTAAAGACGCTTAGCTTTGTATCGGTTCTCTACCAAATTCGTACTAATACTTTATACTAAATAGTTAACTGAAAGAGTGAGGCTTTTAATAAAAGTTTTATTAAGTTCAGACGATTCTAAATCTATAATATAGACTTCATATATTTCATGCCACAAAATCCCAGAAAAAATATTATGACTGTTTTTATCTTAAGCGCGTAATAAATTTGAGATTCATAATAATTTGTTACAAACCCTAAACCCTCCATATTGAAAGTTTTTGTAAGAATAGTTTTTGTACAGTTTCCGAACCCTACACAGACTATTGACTCGGGTCCTTGAACCCGGTGACAGGTTGGTGAGTATCTAGATATATTCTTACTTACTTACTTCTGCATCCCTTCTCTCGCTAGAACTATAATTTTAAGCCTATGTACCTGTAACCTACTACCATGGGTGGTGACCAGTGGCACAGGTTTTCGCAACCTATTTCAGGCACCAGTCCTTCACAAATGTAAATAGTATTCATAGTTATAATCTAGCCTTAAGTTACAATTTGTGGAAGGACAAATAAACGTATTTTATTATTATTCTTTTTATTTTTTATAAGTAATCCTGCTTCGTAAACTTTCGTGGTACTCCCGTATTATTTTTTGGGTCAAAGGATCCGCAGTTTTGCATTTGATTATGAGAATCTCTCTATTTTAGTTTGAGGATACTTATTGTATCTAGATAAATGTTAGTATTCATTTATGATTAATATAATAATAACGATAAAACTACATTAAATTAACCTTGAAATTTTATTGGTAAATTCCAGGTCAACCTGCTGACTACCAAAATAGTATCAGTCAAAATAGTAAAAAAAGTCTTGCTCTTAAAAAAGTATACACTCAATTTTATATCTTGTTCTTTAAAAAATTTAAACTGCATATTACATTCCTGTATCAGTAAACTGATATGACGGAATAAGCCTGTAGTTTGAAATACCTCATAATTTCAGTTTCCAATTACCAAATATGAAACAAAACATGATCGAGCCCATTCAGGTAAGTACAAGTTATCTTACTCGCGGGTTGACGTTAATTTCGAAAATAAATTAAAGAACACACCCCGGGCAGAGTTGGGAACAATCTGGCAAACCGGCACGCGGCAGTTAGATGTTGAACATTTAAGAGCTGTTTAGATGAAATTTTCAAAGGATTTGTTTCCCAGTTTTCTCTCCCAACGAGCTTTTGTTTGAAAGTTTCACCTGCAGAGAAATTTTGGACGTGTTGCGTTCTTATCTTAGTATTGTTCCTTGCGATAATTACCTTCCTTGGTAGAGTAGTTAAGTTTGAAAAACGTTTATGGAGAGAACTACTCATGTTTTGAATGTAAAAGCAAATTAAGCTTTATTATTTCTTACATATTCTGAAGTAGGAGTACAGTCTACATGCGTGTTGAGCGCAAGCTAACGAGAGATTCGGTGAGTGTGTAACAGTACTGAGTAATCATGATTATTCAGCCCACTCCTGGCCCGTGATAGGACAAGGATCTCTTCTCAGAATGAGACATTATTCACACACGGTTATCTGATCCCAAACTAAGCAGAGCTTGTACTATGGAAACCAGATAACTGATATAATACATATACTACTTTTATTTTGTAAATACATACTTATATAGATAATTACACCCAGACTCAAGACAAACAGACATGTTCATGCACACAAATATTTGTCCTTGGTGGGAATCGAACTCACGACATCCGTGAAAAGCAAGCATCTGCCAACCACGCCACAGGCCCGTCAAATTCTTTATTATCGTTTTTAATATGTTGGTTTTAAACACTCGCCTTCAGCCCGGTTGTTGTTCTTTCACCATTAGGGAAAAAATATTGTTCGTGTTAATTGGTTAACAAATTGCACTCTAAAGTGTTAACATGGAATTTCACGGGTATATCTCTACCACTCTGTTAATCAGATACTTTACGGGTAATCGCTCAATAAAAATGGTTTAGCTTGCTCTGTTTGTCTCGAGTCTGGGTGTAATTTTCTATAAAAGAATGTATTTAAAAAGTAAAGTGGTAAACGTAGTGTATTAGTTATCTGGTTTACATAGTACAAGCTCTGTAGTTTGAGATCAGATGGCCGTGTGTGGATAGTGTCCCAGGATATTATATATAAAAAATGCATTCTGCTGACACATATACAGTTTACATATACGGGTTGATCTTCTTCGATATCGGAACGATATCAGTTGCAGTTTATTAGTATATGCATAACTCTCCACCACCCATATATTACCTTTACCCATAGACTGCCACAAGTATAATTTAGTATCACATTTGCAGAATTTGCACATCGAGCTATAAATAAAGCGGTGCCCACTTTCGCTGACAGCCATTTTGCCAGTTTCCTCTGAATCTAATTTGGAGTGATACATGCCACCGTCGTAGACCACAATTACGTTAGTGTAGGGTGCCATAAATTTGGCAATTACAGACTCGATGGCAAAACAAGAGTGCTAAAATGACGCTGCAGTACGAATGCATTCAAATTCGTGATGCATTTTTCAATTGCAAATTTTGCAGTCGGCTATAAAAACGATGCTTATTGTTTCGTATTTCAAACTCTTTACGCAAAACTATTAAAGTCAGAAAAATAGTAAATAAATAAGTATAAAAAAATAAAATATAATAAAAATATAGTAAGTAAATAGTTTTGCAAAATTATTACTTTTCTACAATGGAATTGTGTCCATCATTTAGGGAACATAATACCATCGTCACTCTTGGCAAATGGGTTGACGATCGCAGTATGGTGCTCATTATGTAGGTATTCCCTTGGGACTACCACTACGTCAGCCAAGTGATAAAATGGGGTGGGTGATATTCGTAATCGTCACACACATGGCAAGACAGAACATAGCATTCAAATATCTTTAAATATTGTGTTCCTGTGTGCTATCAAGGATCGTCACACAGTTAAATTAAAAAACACAATAATTAGAAACGATAGCTCACTTGTTGTTTTGGCACTATGATTCCTACCTTTAATAGTGTTTTTTATTTATCTGAAGCAATTTCTACAAGATCAAATCACACGGAAGTATGTTTTGTGCAGTTTGAATCGTGCTATATATGCATATGCGCATTTTTTTTTGGAAAATACATGCCTGAAATAGTTTTCGATACAGTTTCTATAACCTGTTTGGAAATAATCATCATAATCATCGTCATATCTGCGAAATGACGTCCACAGCTGAACCAAGGCCTGATTGGAAAGATCTACAAGTGAAGTTGTGTCATCATTTGGAGATGGGGTGGCGATCACAGCATGTTGGTCATAGTACACGGAGAGCCGCTGCTGTCCGTTCTCTGGTCGATATTACCGCGCCACGGGACGACCTCTTTTCCGTCATCCACATCCACAAATAATCGTAAGTTGAAGGCCCCCAGTACTGTGGCCGAATCCCATAAGGGTGCTCTCAGTTATTAGTCGCTTAAATTAAACTACTGGCAGATAGCTTTCTGCTCTAGCCAACTGCTTGTTGTCTGCAATTCTTTAATGTTAATATAGTAATACTAAATTTAAAAATAATTATTTTTTAACTTGTTATTTATTTAAGGATAAAGAAATATATGATAAGACATACCGCACGGACGGACTAATTAGTTTTTTTTTTACTTTTACACTATATTCCACTATGTTTATGTAGCTTGACAAGTACAAGTGTATGTTTATACCCAAGTGCTGAATAAATTTAATTATTACAATTATTTGCTAGATCTAATGTTGAAACTTGAATATTGTTCAAGAATATTAAATATCAATGTCCAAAACAGCATTTTAGGCGTCCAGGAGGAGCAACTTAATGCCTGCGGCGACGACGCGGCGGGTCTTCAGACGCTTAAACTTCCTTCACGGAATCTTGCAAAAAAGATACATATTTTGGCACCATACATGACTTTATTGTACAGCTTCCTTTATTCCAGTACGAAATTGTGCGGATTTTATCTCCAAATATGCTGTGTAATAGGTATCTTCCGTAAAATGAGTTAGGAGTTTTGAAACTGCTGTTTTAGATCGGAACAAAATACTGCTACAGATCGTTACTAATACTGATAATTTTGCCTTCTATATTATGCTTCTATAAGTGTGTGTTTTTGAAATTATTTGTATATCCAAATAAAAAATATAATTATGTAATTTTGTTATAAGTTTATATTTTACAGCAGTCATCGCTAACTGATTAGACATACATATAGTCCTAATATGAATGTGTTCTAGTATTAGTTTCGATACAAAAATGCATTCGTCAGTTTTTCACGCGTTGCGGGTCATTATGTACAAAGTTTAACTGATCGAAAGTGCGACTGAAAAGACGGATTTAATGGATATTTATTTATTTTTATAGGCAATTTATATTGTTATGATATATATATATTATGAATTTAAGTTTATACATATTATAAAATTGTATGCTAAGCAACATTAAACTGCAATAAAATCAAAATTAATTTAATTATAGAAACACATGAGTCTTGCGTTGTAGTGTACTGTATCGTATGGACAGTGGTTACCCTAGTATCTGGGTTGTCCAAGCCGCCCAGTGGTCTCTGAAATGCCTTAACACCTGTGGTCTAACGACAACTGGGAGCGATAGCTAAACGTGCCCGCCGAAACAGAGGCGCTCCAAATATTTGGAGCGCCTTACTACTTTGGCGGTCATCCATCTATAGACTTATTACGTGCTTAGGTGCTTTACCTCTCCGATACCTTACGGATCAAAAATTATTATATTCTTCGCAAGTGACCATTGAGCCGCTAAAATGAGTTCTTTGAAAATATTAAATAAAATGTAATGGATTAAAGTTTTTTTTAAGATAAACTGCAATTACAATATCCAATTTCTCTTGGAATATAGGTGTAATTGTGCCTCCTTATCCAATAATTCGACTAGTAGGTACTATTAAACTTTTCAGATCCATTATCCGTTTAAAAAATCTTCTCATTAACACCTATGGAAATATATCTACGTACCTACGTACACGAATGTTACGCAGGCGGTTTTACTTAAACGTACCTACGTACACGAATGTTACGCAGGCGGTTTTACTTGAGTAGATAATTTATTATAATAATAAATTAAACTGTAAAACAAATATAAGATAGTAAAATTTACTGAACAATGGGCCATAATACGCTTCTGCGGAAAATAATGTTTAAGAACATACTTTTTACTGCTAGCAATATTGTCAGCGTTGAGGAAAATTATATTCTCAGGTATAAAGGCAGGCTGCCTTGTGTTGCGCGGGTTGTACGGGTTGTCTATTATGCTTTATAGCCCGAGTAAAATGTCGTCGAGGTATAAATCACGGGGTATTTTCCTGACAGTCAATTGTTAGCTAATTTGCGAATTAAATGAGCTTTAATATTTAATTTATTATTACGGGTACGAAGGTTTTCTAAGCCGGCAATAATTCAACAGTTTAAAATATAACTTTTATTTTTAGGAAATGGAATTAATCCATTTTTGTTAAGTAAGCAATAGGGAAGATAATACAGTACTACTTAATAGCCATATTATAGGTTTGACTTTTGACTGCATGTATGGCGCAGTGTTTAACGTAGTCACCTCGCTAATACCTAGCTCTTCGATCAATTTAATCCCTGTGTCGTTACAAACATATAATTGACAGACACAAAGTACAACAAGTAGTCCGGCGCGGTATTCGAACCCGGGACACGAAGCGGCGAGGCGACTGTCTTAGCTGCTTCGCCACACGTGCAGTCACTGAACTTTGTGTAAGTACTAAGTACTTAGTGCATAAACTCAGGATATTTCGGTGACGCAATACCCTAGATTCCAACCCGGAGTGGCACCTTCACGATTGTCTTTGTCTTTCATGTTTATCCGTGTGTAGGATATTTCACTGCGCGCGGTAATGAACCTCGACTAAGGCCAAATGCGGCGTGATAACGCATGGTACGCAGATGCGGGAATAGGTTCACCGAACATTTAGACTGGATCGATTGATGGAGTAAGATGGGCCCGCAAACAGAGCATAGCGGCACTTTTTGATAGTTCACCTCAATCTCCTTCCTTCTCCTCTACTTCCTGAACCATTTGCCTAAGGCGTCTGCAATATTCTGGAGATGGTTGTGGGTGACTTTCGGACTGGTGCTGTAGCGATATAATGTGAAGAGAGCCAGATGGGCTTTCTTAGCGATGTCGCAAGTACTTAGGGAGAGCTATTGTTTGAAATTGAAGCGGACAAGCTTCTTACGATTCAAATCACGTGTTCGTTATAAAATATAGTATATGAAAATCAAATATAGGATTAAAATTCACCTAGCTTACCCCTTTTCTAAAACAGAAACTGTGAAGGTACCACTAGTTCGTGTCTGAATTATTGCAGTTTATTTAAACAGCCCAAGATCACGTACGCAAATAGTCGCCGCGACTGAGTTTACTATTCGCAGTCTAATTTAATTCCCGTACACTCAGACGGCCTAAAAAATGTACTCATTTGAAATTCGAATGCGATTGCAGACGTGTCCTTTTTATAATCCTATTTGGATGCACTCCGGGAAGCCTCGATTAGGCCAAGCTTCTGTTTACAAAATTATACTGCCCAGTATGAATTTTGTGCTGTAAAATTTCACAAACGAATTTAATTCAGAGATAAACTGTAGTACCGTTGGAATTGCGTACCTACTCGACTTTATGCTAGCTATGAATGGAAATTACTTGGCTTGTGAAAAGATACCGACTGTTACTAACAGATGTTTTTCGCTAAAATGTTTCTACGGCTTTTAGAGTTATTTTGGGAATGGTAGAAAGTCAGTTTGGACTGGATCAGATATGACATCAAATAGAAACTAGCGCTTTATTTAAATAAAAATGTCACAGTAATATTTTAGAAACTAAAGACGTTGTTTGCTTAATTAGGGTTTGGTAACAAATAGTCTCTTCCACGGAAATGTTCTGAGGACCTGTTGGTGGTGCCATGGTGCCATCGTCCCCTTTTTATCAACGCACCATGCGCACTGACAGTAGGGTTCATCCGTACCACCTGGAAGCGATCTCGTTAAGCACGGTTCGCTTTCAGCGTTAATACATCTCACGTACTTACAGGCGCTGGAATGAATTATTGCTGCGGTCTTTCCTCAGCACTACGACATGTCCTTTAAACGAGGTTAAAAGAGTATTAATCTCACGGTAGGCAGCGGGTTGCTGTGTCCCCTGGCATTGCGAATGTCCGTGAGTGATGGTTACTACTCACCATCAGGAGGGCCGCTAGCTCATCGGCCTCTAAAATCTTTAAAAAAAAAACGCAAATGAACGTCTAATATGTTTTACAAGCGAAGTCATCATCATCATCATCATATCAGCCGAAAGACGTCCACATCTGGACAAAAGCCTCCCCCAAAGATCTCCACAATTGCCGGTCTTGCGCTATTCGCATCCAGCAGTGGAAGGGAAGGGAAGTGCTACAGGTTAATTAATATACTTCTTCAAGTGCGATATAATGTAACAAATTGTTGCTAGCACCATTTACTTATAATAAATAAATAAAAATTACAGTTATTTCTTATCTTGCTAATGCATAAACTTTGGTGCTAAAGTAATAACTTTCACAATAATGGTTACGTTAAAACTATGTGATACGAATATAATTTAGTGGAATTTTTGCTTTCATATTTTAAACTAGCTGTGCCCCGCGGGTTTTCCGCGTTAAACTTTATAAATTATAGTCTATATGTTATTTAGATATATAAGCTATATTACTACAACAAATTTTCATCAAAATCCGTTCGGTAGTTTATGCGTGCAGTGCAGAGAGTAATATTCCCAAAATTTCGCATTTACAATATTAGTAAGATTGGATTGTTGTAACAATTAGACTGTATACCGATACAGATACCCGATTTCTCAGTTGTTTTTGAACTGAGTTTTTTATAACTTATTCTGCTGCTTCCGTTAGTGTTCATTGCTGATCTTGATAGCTCCAAAGTTTCCAATGGCCCGGCATATTTATTTATGGTTAATAAATTCAATTTTTTGTAATGACAAAATAACAAGGACCAAGAATATTTAGTGTTCTCTTTGTCTCTAACAACACTCACAATGTAAGTTAAGCTGTGCGCCAGGTATCCACCGGCTGGATGAATTTTCTTCATAAACTACGCACAATTACTTCCTTAGTACTTTAAATTTGCATGATAGCGGGTTAAAGTTTCACATTTCAAATGGAGATATGCAAAGTATACTCGGTGTATGTAGAAATTTTGAATAAAGAATTACATTCAGTAAAGGAATTGCTTGTTTTCGTTAGTGTCTCGAATATAGAAATTAATTTACTTTATCTTATGGCCAGTGTTGTTTCAGTGTCAGGGTTTTAAAGCCCAGTAGCCCAGTAGTTTAACGACTCGTACGTACTCGGTATCAGCAACTTAGGAATTAAACAAATTTGCGGTCAACTATCTATTTATAGTACTGTTCTGTGTGACGGCGGCGTATATCAGAATATCATCACCCCGTCTCATCCCGTGGGAGCGTAGAAGTCGACCCGAGGGAATATCTACCAGAGGAAGGGCGGCGGCTTCCTTTTGATTGCTTTGATCATCTTACTGCGCCAACCCGTCTGCCAAGCGTGGCGATTATGGCATATCCCCCAAGATGGTTAGTGGGAGAGGCTTCTCCTGCCGTGGTCTACTTTCAGCTGTAATGATGATGATCTATTTATATGTATATATAGGTGTTTAATCGTCTAGAACTCCAAAGATCCGTTTCTTTGTAGTTTGTAGTCTTATACAAACTAAGTAATGCGTTTGGATTTCGAAACTTGTTTCAGGATGATTACTGACGTATGTATGTACATGACGATGCATGGAGTGGTCAGAGTAGATGAAATGAGTTTGCTACTTCTATTTTTAAACACTATGCTATGAGTCTTTAAAAATAGAAGTACGAATTGTTATAGCGCATATAACAATCTCACCAGTAAAGAGGTGAGTCTATAAATATGTCTATATTATGTTTTACGAGTAGAGGATATAAATTGCTGACTAATGGACTGAATATTACGCGGGATTTCAGGAGCAGCTCGTGCTTTTATAAAGTTAGACGTTTAACCGCAGACAGTTTTACGAGTATAGTCACAACGATAGACTAATCTTGCACCTAGTTCTAGACTATTTTATCGACTCAATATAAAGCTACTCAGTTTTCTGTTAAGTATAAACAACAGTGAAAAAGGTATATATTCACGTATAAAATCCATTAAAATCACTTTAAAATAAAGTAAAGTCAAAAGTTCACTTGTTCTATTAAAACTATTATTATGTAATATTACATGTTAATTTATTTTCGAATTTCTAGTGGGTCTACTACTCTGTCAAGAAAGTTCCGGGAAAAGATCAATAATATACAAAATGTTTGTTATTCATCCAAATTTATTTTATCACCTTCAAAGTATGCTCCTTCAGAAACTATACACTTACGCCAACGAATAATCCATTCATCAAAACATTTTTTAAACGCTGCTTTCGGAATTGAGTTCAGTTCTCGCCGCGAATTCTCCTTTATGTCTTCTACCGATTGAAAACGGGTATCACGAAGTGGTAATTTGAGTTTAGGAAAAAGAAAGAAGTCAGCTGGAGCCATATCTGGTGAATATGGTGGTTGCTGGATGGTATTTGTTGAGTGTTTGGTCAAAAATTCGTTCACAATGATGGCCTTGTATGAAGGCGCATTATTGTGGTGCAAAATCCAAGAATTTTCTTTCCACAAATCTGGCCTTTTTCGGCGAATTTGCTCTCTTAAACGCCGCATAACGCTCAAATAATATTCTTTATTTACCGTTCGACCTTCCGGTAAGAATTCAGGGTGCACAACACCGCGATAGTCAAAGAAAACAGTCAATATGACTTTGACTTTTGATCAACTTTGGCGTGGTTTTTTCGGTTTCGGTTCAGTTGGAAGGCGCCACTCCGAAGCTTGTTGACTAGTTTGCATGTCAAACTCGTAAACCCACGTCTCGTCACCAGTAACAATGCGTTTCATGAATGTTGGGCCGGAATTGACTCGTTCTACCATGTCCTCAGCGACTTTCATGCGATTGAGTTTTTGGAGAAAATTCAGATCTTTTGGGACTAGCCGAGCGGCAACATGTTTCATACCCAAATGATTAGTTGAAATGGTACGAATCGACTCGTGAGATACAGAAAGTTCGGCGGCTATCTTTCTCAGAGTTGAATGAGGATTTTCTGTCACAATTTCCTTCACTTTTGCGATGTTAACTTCAGTTGCAGACATTGATGGCCTACCAGAGCGAGGCAAATCTTTCATCACATCTCGACCGCTTTTGAATGCTTTGAACCACTCATAAGCATGAGTTTTTGATAAAGTCGATTCACCGTTAGCCTTCTGTAAATTTTTCAGTGACTCCGAACACGAAATTCCATTTACGATGCAAAATTTAAGACAAACTCTTTGTTCGATATTTTTGCCCATTATGAAATTCGCAATACATACTATATATGATATTAATAAAACCAGCACTGTATTTAATATAAATAACAGATGCAACTCAAACTCCGCGCAAAAATGGAAAACAGTTGTGCGAATCTAACAACAACAAAAAAAAACATGAATTTGAATTTGGAACCATAAACAAATCATCCATTCCCGATACTTTTTTGACTGAATGTATGTCGGTATATTCTTTAAACTCGTAATCTCTTTAATTAAACAGAATAATATCTGCGCTTATTTAAGGCATTTGGCACGGAGATGGTTTATTCATTCCATTTGGGATATTTTTTTAATTATACTTTTGTAATAAACTAATTGAAAAATGAGCCAAGTACTTCGACATGTCATTCGAACAATCAATTTGCTATTCAATTTTAAATAATTACGGTTTTAAACCATGCAACCGACTACTGACTAAGCAACAATCGGTTTGTATAAAAATTACATAACGAACGCATTCCCTATTGTGATATATGAAAAAATTTAATATTTATTCTACAAAATATACTAAACCACTTATTAAATTATACTTAGTCATTTCACTTTTAACCTTTTTCAAGGATATAAGTATAGCACAAATTCTACAGTACACTAGCATTATGCATAATGAACTATTTAAAAGCTCCCTCCTATATTGCACTTCGATCACAAATTGCTTGAAATATCTGTGCATATTGTCACTGTTCAAATTCAGTACGTAAATTTCTCTTTGATATCCCGCTTATTTCTGTCTACCAAAATGAGTGCCGCCGTACTAATTTATTAGCTTTAATGAATGAGAGACATGGGCATTCACATTAGCTACGAATTATCCGATCGTCATTCCGATAATAATAGCGAACAGCATGACAAATTCCTGAAGTGCTCCAAAAATAGTATAGTGCAATGATTCTGGAGTGCAGGCTATAATGCGCGTTGAATAAGTGATGTGACTGCGAATGTGCAGTCCATCCGCTTTTGTAGACTCAACGTTAGTTTTTCATACGAAATATTTAAATATTGCTGACTATGTACCTATTACTTTAGGAGTTTATGTGGTAAATCTTCTGATTACTGCCTGAACATATTTATCTGTACTTACGTGGTATTGTATACGTGTGTTTGGTACTGACAGTGGTTCCAAGATAACAAAAATGGGATGGCACCATCTCTCCGCCACCACACGCACTCATTGGCCAATACGTTTACCGCACGCTTGCACACTCTCCGGCTTCCTGCAATACATTTCCGTCCCTTATTCAAAAAATATTCAGCAACCGAGAGGAAAGATGTTAAAAAAGAGAAAACATTTTACAAAACTACGTACAAAAATATAAGAGCATACGTTTAAAAATACAAACTCCACCAAAACCGATAAATTTCTTACCGTATGTATTCCACCGAACAATACAAACAGTTACTATTACTTGGAACTGTGCACATAGAAGATAGTGCTATAAATTAACGCAAAGAACTGCAACAAAAGATTAGACAAAGGTGCACTGCACACCGTATATCTAGCGCACAATCTTTTGCCGGTACACTTGAACTATGTGTTTACAGGAGCAATGGAGACGGTGTGAATTTGGAATAAAAATTGTTTGCTGAGAAACTGAGTTAAGAATAGAACAAATGTGGAAACTGTACTTATATTTTTTCGAGAACAACTAGGTTTCCTTTAGTTATGGGCCTTTGCACTAGTGTGTTTTAATTAATGACAGTTGTGAATGTATTGTTCTGTGCAAAATAGTTTAATAAGACTGACGATAAGGAGTTGAAGTTCGCCATTCTTGATTTCTATAATGGTTAATTCGGGAACACCCAAATACTCCGAAATATTTTATTCCGAATTTCAATGTTCCGATTTTCAAAAGTCCGAATTTCATAATACCTAAGAATTGTAATGTCTATTATTAAAAATCACGTAATTAATTTTACCGAAAGTCGTAAATACGATTTGTTAGATTTCCGATTTTCAAACGTTCGAAGAGTCAAATGCTCGAAGGGTTCTCAGGCCGAAAAACGACATTCCGATTTTTAATACTTCGAATACACTAGAAATCAATATGTTATGCTACAAAATTTGGTGACAGAAACGAATCGCTGCACAACCGACTTCACGTAGTCTTGTCTGCCCTACCCTAGAGTGTAATTTAAGCCCGCGTAGGCGCGGAGGGGTGGGGCGGCCCGCGAGCTGAGGAGCAGGTGGCTTGAAGGCCCACCGCTGCGGCTGAGGCTGGCCGGCAAAGCCGGCCAGCAAGCCGAAGCTGCGGTGGTGAGCGTTAAAACCATCTGCGACGATAAGCTCGCGTGGGCCCGCCCAAACCCCGCAGCAGCCGTGACAGAAACAATGCCTGATGCATGTTGCATGCTTGCTTGCTTGTTGCATGCCTGCATGCTTGTTGCATGCCTGCTTGCATGCTGCATGCCTGCTTGCATGCTGCATGCAGCCGCCGAGTTTCAGATCCCCTCTAATGTTGATTAATCATTTGGGTTAGGTTAGGTTAAAATTGGGACCAGGGAAACAAATATTTTTATTCGTATTGTTGATATTTCGAATTATCATTAAGTCGGACTTTTTGTTATTCGATCTATTGAAGCTCGGTGTTTTGAGAAGAGTAATTATAATCAGGCATGCAGCATGCAAGCAGGCACACAACATGCAAGCAGGCATGCAGCATGCAAGCAGGCATGCAGCATGCAAGCATGGCGTGCAGCATGCAAGCAGGCATGCAGCATGCAAGCAGGCATGCAACAAGCATGCAGGCATGCAACAAGCAAGCAAGCATGCAACATGCATCAGGCATTGTTTCTGTCACGGCTGCTGCGGGGTTTGGGCGGGCCCACGCGAGCTTATCGTCGCAGATGGTTTTAACGCTCACCACCGCAGCTTCGGCTTGCTGGCCGGCTTTGCCGGCCAGCCTCAGCCGCAGCGGTGGGCCTTCAAGCCACCTGCTCCTCAGCTCGCGGGCCGCCCCACCCCTCCGCGCCTACGCGGGCTTAAATTACACTCTAGGGTAGGGCAGACAAGACTACGTGAAGTCGGTTGTGCAGCGATTCGTTTCTGTCACCAAATTTTGTAGCATAACATGTTGATTTCTAGTGTATTCGAAGTATTAAAAATCGGAATGTCGTTTTTCGGCCTGAGAACCCTTCGAGCATTTGACTCTTCGAACGTTTGAAAATCGGAAATCTAACAAATCGTATTTACGACTTTCGGTAAAATTAATTACGTGATTTTTAATAATAGACATTACAATTCTTAGGTATTATGAAATTCGGACTTTTGAAAATCGGAACATTGAAATTCGGAATAAAATATTTCGGAGTATTTGGGTGTTCCCGAATTAACCATTATAGAAATCAAGAATGGCGAACTTCAACTCCTTATCGTCAGTCTTATTAAACTATTTTGCACAGAACAATACATTCACAACTGTCATTAATTAAAACACACTAGTGCAAAGGCCCATAACTAAAGGAAACCTAGTTGTACTCGAAAAAATATAAGTACAGTTTCCACATTTGTTCTATTCTTAACTCAGTTTCTCAGCAAACAATTTTTATTCCAAATTCACACCGTCTCCATTGCTCCTGTAAACACATAGTTCAAGTGTACCGGCAAAAGATTGTGCGCTAGATATACGGTGTGCAGTGCACCTTTGTCTAATCTTTTGTTGCAGTTCTTTGCGTTAATTTATAGCACTATCTTCTATGTGCACAGTTCCAAGTAATAGTAACTGTTTGTATTGTTCGGTGGAATACATACGGTATCACGTAATTAATTTTACCGAAAGTCGTAAATACGATTTGTTAGATTTCCGATTTTCAAACGTTCGAAGAGTCAAATGCTCGAAGGGTTCTCAGGCCGAAAAACGACATTCCGATTTTTAATACTTCGAATACACTAGAAATCAACATGTTATGCTACAAAATTTGGTGACAGAAACGAATCGCTGCACAACCGACTTCACGTAGTCTTGTCTGCCCTACCCTAGAGTGTAATTTAAGCCCGCGTAGGCGCGGAGGGGTGGGGCGGCCCGCGAGCTCAGGAGCAGGTGGCTTGAAGGCCCACCGCTGCGGCTGAGGCTGGCCGGCAAAGCCGGCCAGCAAGCCGAAGCTGCGGTGGTGAGCGTTAAAACCATCTGCGACGATAAGCTCGCGTGGGCCCGCCCAAACCCCGCAGCAGCCGTGACAGAAACAATGCCTGATGCATGTTGCATGCTTGCTTGCTTGTTGCATGCCTGCATGCTTGTTGCATGCCTGCTTGCATGCTGCATGCCTGCTTGCATGCTGCATGCCTGCTTGCATGCTGCACGCCATGCTTGCATGCTGCATGCCTGCTTGCATGCTGCATGCCTGCTTGCATGTTGTGTGCCTGCTTGCATGCTGCATGCCTGATTATAATTACTCTTCTCAAAACACCGAGCTTCAATAGATCGAATAACAAAAAGTCCGACTTAATGATAATTCGAAATATCAACAATACGAATAAAAATGTTTGTTTCCCTGGTCCCAATTTTAACCTAACCTAACCCAAATGATTAATCAACATTAGAGGGGATCTGAAACTCGGCGGCTGCATGCAGCATGCAAGCAGGCAGGCAACATGCAAGCAGGCATGCAACTAGCAATCAGGCATGCAACAAGCAAGCAGGCATGCAGCATGCAAGCAGGCATGCAACAAGCAAGCAGGCATGCAGCATGCAAGCAGGCATGCAGCATGCAGCCGCCGAGTTTCAGATCCCCTCTAATGTTGATTAATCATTTGGGTTAGGTTAGGTTAAAATTGGGACCAGGGAAACAAATATTTTTATTCGTATTGTTGATATTTCGAATTATCATTAAGTCGGACTTTTTGTTATTCGATCTATTGAAGCTCGGTGTTTTGAGAAGAGTAATTATAATCGTAAGGAATATTGAAATATAGGAATTATAAAAATAGGAGTAATGTTAAATCGGAGTTGTAATATTCGGAATTCAGAACCATTCGGATTTATTAAAATCGGTATTTTGAAATTCGTATTTGTGACTGTCGGAATAAAGTTTTTCGTATTAAATGAAGCAGAAATCTTAAATTACATCATCAACCATTTAGTTAATAACAGCCGTTATTAACAGGCAACACCCAATTTTATCGTATCAGGCCTATCTCACCCATACAGGCTAATAAGTACTTGGCAAAATAGAGTGAAGACAAAACTATTGAACTGTGTTAAATTGTACAAAATCGTTAAAACGTTCCGTGATGTGGAGACGCACACAGAAAGCATAAACCCATCTATTCATTCTCCGTCCACGTTCTACCACTAACCCAGTATGTAACGCAGCAGTAGTAGAATAGATATATAAAAACATCCTTGTTACTGTTATCTAATCAGCCATGTCTAAAATGTAGGTGGTTACGTTAGAAGAAAGTAAGCGACAGTATGTTGTTTATATAGTAGTGTACATACAAATGTTTTCCCGATAAAATCCCCCTTCCATCAAATTGATCCAAATAGAGACAAATTAAATGGGCTCAAATAAAATAAAATAAACCAGACGACCCAAACTGAAAGTCCATAAAAGTTTCCCAATTTGAGATAGTAATAAAAACGTCTGGGTTTAATAATAGTTATTGGAAAGCTTGTATAAATGCACCCCGCAGACATTTGTATAGAAAATATTATTATGTATGGACATTTTATATTAGAATTTTAATGAAAACGATTAAAATATGTTCAAATTATAGGATGTAGTAAATTAATTTCAGAAAGAAAACTTGAACTTCTTCAGTAACACACATGTACACGCATTTTGTAAATTAAGATTAGATACTCAGAAATGATGAGATGGGGTCACCCGTTCATACTGCGCTCGCCAACCCGTCTGCCAAGCGTGGCGATTATGTCATAGCCAGCAGCGAACTTCTTACAGCTGTTATGATGACTCAGAATTATTCTTTAGATAGGAGTAGGCTGTGTTAATTCTGGGTTAATGGTCACTACATTATAAATTTTATCCTAATCTATTTCGAGTATAGAAGATTTTTATTTTGACGACCGCTGTGACTCAGTAGGTAATGAGTCTGCCTTTCGATCCAAAGTTTGCGGGTTCGATCCTCGCACAGACATTATTTGTATTCATGAACTGGTCTTGGAACAAACAAGTAAATAAGTATTTCTATCGTTTCCTGTCTCCATAGTACATACTTTGCTTAGTTAGGGCTGGATGGCGCTGTGTAATAATTATGTTCCGGATGTTTATTGATTTTATTTGAACATTTTATATTCAAAATTATTGTGCTATTGTAAATTTTATACGTCAACGTTTTGCCTATTTTAGAAAATAATATAAAAACCATATTTTCTCCCTTTACCGGCGTATTATTGTTATATGTTTAATTTCTTTCCGATATTTAACAGTGACGTGTGTCTGTGTTCTAATAGGGACAGCATTTTTGTGTGTTAATTATTTCATTATAGTTCATTGAAAAGGAACACACGATATATATCGCTATAATTCGCGGATTTCAAGAATATTTCCTTCAACTAAAACTATCAATTTAAGAACTACAAAAGGACAAAGTTTATAGAAGTGTTTCAATATTTTGTCTCATTTAATTTGAAAGATCGTGCTCAAAATTAAATGGGGCTAAAAAAATTAACATTTTTAAAACTTCCCATATCCTTCAGTTTTGTAATTATGATAAAAGCTATGCTAAACATGGCACTTTGCCATGTCTATGTGTTTTACATTAATAAGATTAACACTTTTTGGGCACCCTACCAGCATTTTAGACTACTAGACTTAAATTCAGTTTTTCGTCCCTTATGTTGTTTTGGTATGTTTATTGTATTCATTTTTTATATTAATTAATAATAATAATAATCATTTATTCATAACCCAACAATTTTTTTACAATGAAGAGCAAAATAATCGGTATGTACGGGTTAGACTGGAAGGTTTACACTAAGTTAATGGACCCCTGACTCTGAAACTAGGTTAACTGTGCTATCAGTCAATTTCATAGTTACTTTTAGTTTATAATACTTAGGTATATTTTATTATAAGAGTTCATGTATGTCCCACTTGAGCAAAGGCTAATAAAAGGTCCTTTATCATATCAGCCGGAAGACCGCCACCGCTGGACAAAGCCCTCCCCCAAAGATCTCCACATTTGCCGGTCTTGCGCTATCAGCATTCAGTGGCCCTTAGTTTTCTAGAATTCCCTGTCTTTCGCAATTTCTGGCTAGTTATTACAAAATGAGATCAGTTCATCGCGCTTAGGGCCTACCACACCGACGACGTCGGCCCTTTTGATGTTCTCAATTAGTGTCATTTGCGCCCATCTATCTGCATGAAGTATGTACAGCCCAGTCCTACTTCAACTTAGCTGTCTTCTTGCTAATATCAGCTAATCGGGATTGTGTTTATACTTTTTCTATAAAATAATAAATTGTTCTTATTCATGGTTTTAAAAGCACATTTCCTTGTATTTCTAGTTAAGAATGATCGTTGAGGTAAATAGTAACGGGCGTATATCATTCTATCATAAATAGGACAACACCACTCATAACTGTCAAGTAAGTAAGCCATCTCTCGGCTGTATTCTATCCCGGATCAGCTGAAGAAGCCACGAATACAGAAACACTCTCACATAATTTCATATCATTTATAACAAAGATAATACCATTCGAAACGTAACAAAAGGCAAAACTCGCTTAATTTGAAGTGTCATAAGCCACAGTATATTCATAAAACAATACAATAATTCTGTAGCCTGACGGCTTACGGCCCAAACGTGGCATTGTGAACGCGTGTCTCGTTGTCTGCCTTGAATCTGCTTTGCGAATCCCTTTTCATGAAAACGACGGCTTAAAACCTCATTTAGCTGGGACTTGACGCCTTCGCCACTTAAACGCTATGGGCCAAGAAAATTGTCGCGTAATTTAAATAACTTCGTCGAGACCTTTTCCATTGTCTTTGGTTGGAAGTCTAAGGACCTCGAGTGTATAAATCTTCCAGTTTCTGCTACGCATCTTTATTTTGGTAGGAGGTTTATACAGTTGTCTGTTTAGATACCGCTATACTTCAGAGCTATTAAACGTTCAGTTGCGTAATTGTTATTCAATTTAATTTAACATGTTTATGGTTATAATTGCTTTTTTAAAATTGTAGTAATTAGTTTATATTTACATACTAAAGTAAAGTAATATGTGTAGTTTATCCGTTATTTGTTATAGTACAGACGATAGCACATCCAGCTACCTACATCTGTCAAATTTCTTTTATAGATTTTCAACTTTATCACAAAAGCATAAGGTTCACTTTCAATTGGGGAAATTAGACAGATTGGGGTAGCTTGATGTGCTGGCGTCTGTACAAGCTCTGCTTAGTTTGCGATCAGATGGCCATGTGGGAATAATGTCACAGGATATTATTATTACGTACATAATATTTCTGATTAATGTTTGTGGCATTATATTTTAACTTCTTTCTACTATTTCAAAATGTCAAAAAGTGTCATTGAAATATTTCTGACAACACCAATTTTCAGTGTCAGGAAGTTTGCTGTGCTATAACTTAAACACTTTACAATCGTGTTGGCATCCTCTTCAAAGTTAAATTAATTAATGCATAGTATTAAAACTAGTGATTAGAAGATACAAGTCACACTTGTACTTGGCTAGTTTTATGATTGAGTTAAGATGCCGGGTGTATCTTAACTAATAAAAATAAATAGGCACCTAACTGGCACATAAAAAGAACAAATATACGATAACATTCTTTATAGAAACCAGCAAAGCTTTTATAACAAACTTTTTCTTAAAGTACAACGTTAGCAGTCTTGGCACCACGGCGTCGAAAGTCCGTCAATATTTGGCCATCGCCCTCTATAATACCTCCAAACTTCTCCAAGTACGATAAAAGTTAAATTGAGAATACATAACAAACACTGAACACTTACATAAGGCGCGCTACCCATCGTTTAGGGTGTAAGGGCAACTAAAATATGTGACAGTGTGGACACGCTCCGTGGAGCGGGGAAGAAATGTAACCTTTTGAGACCTTTAATATGTATGAACGTTGTTCACAATGTATATGAGATAATAAGTACAATAGGTTATTTAATGTAAGTAGTTACTTTCCCCCTGTATTTTTTTCATATAAAGGACGGAAATGATTTTCCGCTTCCGAAGTTATTATCGAGAAAGAAAATTATGTTGTTTATATTTACCTAATATGATATTCATACTTAATTATATTATGATACTATATAAGAGTGTCTAAGACAATCTAGTTTGATATATAACATACTCTTAATTCTATATTCTGTAAAATAATTAAAAAATATTGAAAAATAAATGATTAATTTCTTATTGAAATGCGATAATATGCAAAATTACTATTTTATCTCGTAAATTAGTATTTTCTTGTAACTAAGCTATGTAACTAAAATTATTTTTATATAAAAGATTGCAGATAAGGTTTATTTTTGTCATGTCAAAATTTGAGTGTTTAAGGTATTTTATTTATACCTTCTATCTGTAATCACTACACTCTGAGAGAAAAGAATTTCTATTTCTATTTAAATTTTGAGTTTCAATAGGTTTAGTGTGATTGTGATAAATAAAATACATAGTAATATCTTGATTGATTTAAAATTATGAAAAATCATAAAGCTATTTTTTAAGCACGGGAATGAGAGAGGCAAATGTTTTTGCACCCATCTGTGTTACGGGTAGGTCGGGGATAGGTTTGACCCTTGGCTTTTTTCTTTAGCAGTTGACACAATTATGAACTTTTAACAAGTAGGTTTAGATATACTAGGCGAAACTAGCGTCTATCATATGAAAACCAGTTAAAAGATTTAAAGAAATTTAAATAATAAGTTAGTTAATATATAGCGCTCAGGTTTTGCGAGTTTTCATTAAGTCATGACGCATCACGCTTACACACTAAAATTTGCTTATTTCTGGTTAGAAATAAGCAGTGGATATTAATTACTTGATGACATACACCGCTTCTGAAAACAAGGTATTAGAATAATTATTCCTCTGTTTATTTGATTGATATTATCTTTACCTGTGTATTAGTTGTGTAAGAATTCAGATATTTCATTATGAGGTAGGTACATACAAT
Organism: Pseudoips prasinana; assembly: GCA_951640165.1. NCBI lineage: Eukaryota > Metazoa > Arthropoda > Insecta > Lepidoptera > Nolidae > Pseudoips > Pseudoips prasinana. The sequence continues at coordinate 19,108,496 of OX621239.1, forward strand.
ATTTATATTTTGGGAGAAAATCTCCATCTCAGCTTAATGTCTAAATAAAACTTTTCCAATAAAGATTACGTTGATCAAAAAGTCAATTCACGGAGATCATTACAGGGTGCCAATCACATCGTCTAGTGTGAAATCATAACTCAGCAAGACGCCAACCCTCCCCGCTAAATCTTTGGGGAAGCGCCATCTATTGCGTTTAATTATAGCCCGAGTCCCGACCCCAGCTCTCCACTACCTGAAGATCGTTAATCTTTCTTAAAGATATATACCCTTCCTTGGAAGAGGTCTGCAGCTTTAAGCGCTTCATACAGCGCTTCACGTTAGTACAGTCTAACGGCACAGTATAAACTCTAGTCGCTGTTTCGCTACATTTGCGCAGGGCCGGAGTGAAATATAAGGCAGCGGGATATGACGTGCACGACGATGTTGTATATTTTTAGCTGATGAACTATGATTTTAGCTAGTGAATAGAAAAATGGTGTGGATACGTAAGGGTTTATAATATATTCTATTATATAATAAAAATTAATCTCAAATTTTAACACAGTTAAATTTAATAAGTTTATTAGTCATAATGTTTTGATTATTTACTTATTATTATTGTATTTATATTCAAGTATAGTTTTTTTATTGAATGATTTGAATTTATAAAGTAAATAAATATCCTGGGACATTATTCTCACACAGCCATCTAATTCTAAAATAAGCAGAGCTTGTACCACAGATAACAGATATACAGACTTTTATTTTGGTAAATACTACTTATAGAGATACATACCCCCAGACTCAAGATGTTTTCATGCATACAAATATCTGTCCTGGGTGGGAATCGAACCCACGACCTGCGGCGTGAAAAGTCTGTATTCACCAACCACGCCACCCAACGGTTATTTTTATTGTATTGTATTCTAATTAGTTCCAAAAGTTAATCACTTACAAACATACTATGCACTACTTTCGAATAATTGAATCAGTTACTAGTTCATTTACATTTAATGAGTCAGGTCGCTTTCCACTTTAGGGAAGTGGAAATCATAATCGATGGAAGTTCAAATCTGGCGGCACGCCAGACTACGTGGAAGTTTTAAATAAGCTTTGTTAAGTGCAGTAATTTTTAGTACAATATTTAACCGATATAACAGTTATTAAACTGACCAGGAGCACTGAAGTGATTTCTCCGTTTATATGCTCCTCGGCGAACAAAACGCTACGACCAGCGTAAAAAAAGATGAATATTGTTCCCGTTTTTAAGGTATTTAGACAGACCGTAATGACTGAAGTTTCAAATCATATTTCGTTTACAATTGAAGTAATGCTTGATCTATATAAAAATACTTACTTATTTAAAATAATCTCGGAAAAAATTGCTTAATTAAAAATAATATTGAGTCCAATCATCAATCTCCCTTGTACATGGAAAAAAATAAATGTAATGTTAAGGTAACACAAAGATTTCATATGCAATTGTGTCATCAAATTTATGAGAATTTGAATGAGTTTATAGAGACTCCTTTTAAGCATTTAGTTTATAGGTGGGTGAACGCTATAGTGAGTTACTTTTGAAGATCTGTGTTTCCGAACACGTTGAGTGGCTGCTCCCAGCTAAAGTCATTAGACAACAGTCGATGATTAAATACTTACTTACCGCCCAGTACGCCTCAGACATGGCTTAACGACTGTTGTCGTTAAACAACATTAGTCATCAGTAGTCATTAGACTACAACCGGGACCGACAGTTTAACGTGCCCTCCGAAACACAGAGACGCTGAGAAATCAAACCACTGTGGTGGTCACCCATCTATGGACCGACCGTGAGCCTAGTTACTTAACCTCACCAAACACTTACGGCCCGGTGACAGCATCTAGCTAACGTTAAAGACTAACTCGGTGGTTTACACTAATGCCCACACGAGAAAGTAAACCAAAGCCTAATATTACAATATCTGAACCACCAAAATCAAAATCCGGCCCTGAATCTAAATTAGAAAGTCTTTGAACTTTCCCCTCTGGGTATTAAGATGGGTACACGGCTTTACGTGTTCAAATCTCTGAATCGACGTTTATGTTTATTGATTAGCGGGAGTAAGGCAGATTTCAATGAGCACCATTAACCAATTTAGTCGGAGATCAGACGGTTTAAAGTTCATAGCATTTAGCGATCAAGTTGATTAGCTAACGTCTGTCAACTGTTGCTTTTGAAGTTTGCGGTCTAATTGACATACAGGCAGAACAATGGAATGGTGTTTATTTGTGCTGCTGTTGTAATTTTTTATATTACCGATATGAATAGACGATTCTTCTGAGTTGGAGGTGGTTGTTTGTGTGTATGTGGGCTTATACAGTCAGTTTCAAAGATATGGATAAAGTTTCTTTAATATAAACCTCTTATTAATATGGGTCTTACAATGAAAAAAATGCTCTTTTGCTGACCTTAAGCCTATTGGTGAAAACTGCTTTATCGCGAGAATAACGTGGTGTGGGACTTGGTTTAATAATATGGTAGATGCAGGCTATCGAGAGGTATTTCAAGCAAATTAGAGGTGCTGAATACTTATTTTCGAATCTGACGGTAACTCATTAAGTTATGTAGTATAAATATTTGATTAAAATTCAAATAAATCCAAAATCTCATGTAATTCCAGTCTTAGTTCCCGTATAATACTGAAACAACAATTTTTACGGTATGCGGTAGCACGTACGGAAGTGACGCCCGTAAAATGTGACGAAATTATGAAAATTTTTAACTTCTAAGCTTGAAATAGTGCCTTCCTGGTGTTCTTACTTTGTCAAATTAAGAACACTCCGCTCGCTCCACCAAAACATGAGACCTTCACATTATATACAATAATTTATTAATTTTGTTCAAGTAAACAACAGGTCCACGTCCGGTTCGCTTTGACATAAGTCCTGTTGAGGAGAACACACAGTCTGGTCACAAGTACCACAAGTACTAAGTAAATACAGCAGCGCTTTCAATTAACTCCTCTTTGATAAGAACATTGTATAATTGCATATAGCAGCAGTTAATCTATCAACTGCATACGGTTTATCCAGTGTATGTTTACGATGCGACGCGGAGATGTTGCGTCTCTACCATAAGGATGTCTCCCTAATGCTATCATCATCTAACTAAATAATAAAGTAGGAAATAAAAATCTAAAACGTTTATACTTAGCAGTATGCAAAACACAAATTATCTACACTACATACGCGTATCCGTGTTCCACATTGTCGTCAGATAAAAACGGTCAATTATTAACGTTATATGTTAATAAATTGCATGCTCAATTAATTAATGATATAAGGTCGCATATGCCGGGATGAGAAGCAAGTATTGAATCAGCTTCGTCTCCAGAACTCTGTTGTATTCCAAGCTATTCGGATTGGGCATGTTCGTAGTTAGTTTGTTAGAAGCATATAACCCTAACTATGGTTTAAAACTGATACAGAATAGAGTATTTTTAACATTAATAACTTTAATGTTGTGTTTCGTGTGATTAAGTTAGCCAGAGCTCATCGGAGTGGTTGGTATGCGGACTCTTAAAGGTCGGCAACGCACCCACGACTCCTCTGGTGTTGCGAGTATCCATGGGCGGCGGTGACCCACTTGCTCGTTTGTTACCATCTATTATACACAAAAAAATTGCAATCTGCACAATATTTACCATCTTACAATTTAAAATATTCAAAATTCACAGAACTGGCCCTCGTCATAAAGTTCAGCCTCACGGTCTAGAACGTATACAATCAGGTATAGCAGGGTATTAGCAATACTTCCTCCCAATTACGCTGATGAATGAGCTCCATGCCATGGTTTTTCAAAGAGACTACACGCGGCTCTTAAAAAACCGAATAATATTTCAACATACCACGTGTCTTCACGTCCTATGCTAGTTTATTGGCTCAGTTGTGTAAAAAAAGATCTACTATATCGGCAGTAGATAACATGACTTACTATTAAAATTAAAATACAAGCAAAGTAATGAGCTAACAGGTTTTTAAAAACGGAATTATTTTTTTCTATCTATGCCCACGCATCTGGATCACTATAACGATGTATATATGCGCGGGCGCGCGCATATATTTTAGTCACGTACGTTTATTTAATGTAAAGTGAACCGCCACATTTAACATCTGTAGCAATACTTAAGCTGTGTTACTATCATACCTGCCTTTGATGTCCATATCCAAGCTGATGTGTAACTTGCTTTCGTGATTTTGTAGGGTAATTAATTTGGGAATTAGATGGATGAGGTAGTGAATGTTTAGTTCGCGGAACTTGTTGGACTATTTGCTAATGGACGGAATGTTATGTATTATTTTATTAGTATTGTGTGACTTAGTATAATAGGCGGACCAGCTTACGTGTTTACTACGTTCTTAGAATTGTGTAGAATATGAATCCCAAAATTTGATCCGTATGCAACGCGTGGTTTAATTAGCATACAGTACATGTTATGGAATGATTTCTAGATATTTAGTTTACAAAACTTATTGAATAACTAATTATTTGGTGCAAATTTGTTAAATTAAGTTTCACGTTCTGTCACTTAATCTAGACTACGGAAATTTGTTGAAACTCCGTAGTCTGCTCGGAGAATGTGAATTTTATTGTTCGTCCTTTTACCAGCCCTAAGTAGTAACTACTAACTAAGTTATTCTTAACGTCTTAGTTATTCATATATTATTAAAATGTTGTTGTAAGTTCATATATATGGTCTACCATCAGATGGACTGGCTGACGGACGAATATGAGGAAACTGTAAAGGTCCCTATTAGAAAAAACTAGAAACACAAAAGATAGGTGGTTTAAAGTTAGTACAAGACTAAGCTTTTAACTACTTATAGGTAGTTTAAGTATTACGTACCTTATCATAAAAAGAAACTCTTTCGGTAAGATGAATCATAGAAAATGTGTCGTAATCACCCTGTTACAAAAATTGTTCTGAATTCGAGTATTTTTTTATTTAATCATAATTTCAGACATATACAATGACAGATATAGTCCATAATTTTATTACTAAACTAGGGTTAGTACGGCTTGTTAGTAGTATACAGAAATAAATACAAAAAAGTGTTAGTAATTTGTTAGTAAGTAGAAAAGGAACTGGAGAGAAGTATTTAATTTGAAACTTCTAACGAGGCAACATTATTTCGAATTTCTTATTTATGTTACGTTTAGGCAGCTCCAAATAAAAAAACTAATATTATTAGTGGCTTGATAACCACGCAATAATCGAAACAAATTATCACTCAACCTTACGCACTATTTAAATCTGTTCAGTCCATACTCACGGACTATTATAGTAGATACTAAATCCGTCCTGTCAGTACGTTCAAAGCCTGTCCACAGCCTGCAATAATCCTACGCTCGGCAATACGTCAATTATAGCTCTCGCTGGAATATTCGGAATCTATTCGATATGCTGGCGTATTATTATGGTCAAGTAATATGAGGGTATTATGCCTCTAGTTACCAGAGTCAAAGCTAGAAAGGGCTTTGTACGGCCTGCTAGCTTAAATATTGTAATTGATATTGATAATGAAATAGGGTTTAGTAAATGGTAAGTTAAAATGTTTGTAGTTAGTCTAGATGGCTTTTAATATTGCATCGGGAGATGGAGGCGAACGGAACCTCAAGCCGTGTACCAATAAGTCTACAAACTGAGGTATGCGCGTTCACCTTTGTATCTTTAGCTCAGGGCAGTTGCTGGTTGAATCGGTTTTAAAGGACGTTATAATATGCAACTTCACCTACGTTAATACCCGAAGTCGCGTACGTCATCAGATTGAGGATCTGTGAGGGAATGCTTGCATGAGTGGTAAATTGCGTTGCACGCCGCAGGTCATGGGTTTGATTCCCACCCAGGGAGGATACCGGCTAAGTCGCCGAATATCGGGATAGTGATCGGCGTTCAAAAAAATAAGGGTTAAAAATCACTTATTCAATCGTGAAATCGGCTTCCATGAGCACATGTGACGTCATAAATGGTTCGGAATCGATTTTTAGCGTAGAAGCCAATTTAACGATTTTTTAAGTCATAACCTTTATTTATTTGAACGCCGATCACCATTCCGATGTTCGGTGATTTAGCTGGTAGCACCCCAGCACAGATATTTGTGTGCATGACAATATATGTTTGTCCTGAGTCTGGGTGTAATTATCAATATATGTATGTATTTACAAAAGAAAAGTAGTATAGTGTCAGTTGTCTGGTTTCAATAGTAGAAGCTCTGCTTAATTTAGGATCAGATGGCCGTGTGTGAATAATGTCCCAGGATTTTATTAGTAATAAGTCTACAAACTGAGGAATCGGAGACGCCCTTTGTAACGTCAGTTCAAGGCGGTTGCTGATTGACCCGGTTTTTTAGGATACATGCAACTTACACTCTACGTTAATACCCGAAGACGCGGACGTCATCCGAGTGAGGATCTGAGAGGGAATGTCATAGATAAGAATACAAATTAAGACTCATGGAAGGCGTTTATTGTTCGGAATAACTTTGAGGATAAAAATACCCCTTTTGTGCTCTCAATCAGGGCTCTAGCCGGACATTAAAAATGTTGGGTGGAGACAGATTTATTAGCTGTGTCGATGATACGAAGCTATACGTACTGTTTCACTGTGGCACCATAAAGTACGACAGGGAAACTAAGGTATAGCTTGAACTGTGCTTAATATAGAGCGAGTATTCTATGAGAATAACTCGTCACTTTTCAAAACTTTAATAACAATTTATGCTTAATTTTTATTTGCTATTTGCATTTGTATTAATGAAATACCCTTTCTGATCTTCGATTGGGCGAGCAGTCTACACATTACTCACGTAGAGTAACAGTTGCACGAACCTTAACTTAAATCCAACCATTTCATGCATCTCCACGACTAACCACACTGATCCGTATTCAAACCCCAGACAGGTCCCCTTTGCGGGGGGTTATTAGTTTGTAGTCTTTTTTGGTGGAAACTTTGAGCTGCCTTATCTATTCTCCAGTAAAACAATGAAAGATTCTTACGATAACTGTATACAAGATTTTGCATCTTGTAAAACAGTACTATTTCTGAATTTTATCGTTTTTGGTTTGTGTATTAAAAACTTAATAATAATTATCATATTTTACGTCATTATTCACACACGGCCAAACTAGGCAAAGCTTGTACAATGGTAACCAGATAGCTGTTATATCACATATACTACTTTTCTTTTGTATTCTGTACTAGCTGTGCTCCGCGGTTTGTCCCACGTTAAATTTTATAAATTATAGCCTATGTGTTAATCCAGGGTGTCACCTAACTCCATACCAAATTTTATTAAAATCGTTTCAGCCGTTTAGACGTGAAGTAGTAACAAACATACATACTCACACAATCACAAACTTTCGCCTTTATAATATTAGTGTGATAGTAACGTACCCCATATATGAAATCCATCCAAAAGACAGAAAATAACTAAAGAAAAAACAAAAGAGACGTTCCAAATCACAAGCCATTGTAAAACATCGCACACGGAATACACAATTCAAGTTTTCATAAAATATGTCGCAAGATAAACCGTCTAGTCGAAATAGTTCCCAAAGAAATGGCCCTAGTTTACCATAATGCGATACACTCAGTCATCGGTCCTCTATCTCGCAGTACTGAAGACTGGGACTATTAATCACTGGATAGTTTCAGCGGAAAAATAGTACGAGTTCATAATTCTGTCGGCTTGATAACATCTCGACGGATGAAGACGATTTATAGAGCTAGTTGATGTGGTAGAATAATAATAATGCTGCTGGCGGAATTTCGGCTGCGGCGGAAATCTAACTGGAGACTAGCGAAACATAAGCATACAGAGGGCATATTAGTGTGCATAATTGTCTTCTTCTTTGATTATTCGACAAGACTGGGAAGAAATCAGCTTAAACCATCATAATGTCCTCCTAGTCAAATTTCGGCCACGACGGCCAGTCTCAATAGAAATTAGGCATCTGCGCGGGATATATTATAGTGCTCAAGTGTCTGCACAAACACAGGTGCACTTTCTAAGCCATCACTCTCATGATCCGATGGGAAGCCTAGCGACACGACCGCAAAGACGTCAGGTACAGGACCGACCGCTGTACGTGCTCTCCGAGGCACGGGGGTATAATACCGCCAACTCCCAGACTTCGGGCTGATGCTGAGAAATTTTCCTTTTACAGGAAAGTCCCAAAGTCACTTTTTGGCCCGACCTGGGATTTGAACCCAGGACCTCGTTTTCTGAGGGTGAACACGCTACCGCTAGACCAACGAACTTTATCAAGTTTACAGCAGCTCTCATATCACACAGCGCCATCTAGCAAAACTAAGCATACAAGAAGTGACTTCTTTTAATGTTTCTTTTTTTTGTATTTCTGTTGTATGCACAATTTTATGAATAAATCTTATTCTTTCTCTTCTTAAACTTCTTCTATTATGGATAAAAATACTTATTTACTTGTTTTGAACACAAATATTATACTAGGTATACATATTCAAAATGACAAATTACACTGGTCAACAAAATTTTAACTTTGTCGTGCCACACGGTCTTTTTTGGTATTTTTTACTTTAACTCGTGATTGTACGAAAAAATAAACAGTTAAAAAGAATTTGCTAGACAAGGATTTTATTCTATTGAGTAATTTAAAATATTAAGAAAAAAACACATCTCGTAAATCAAGTTTATTTTTTTATAAATGACGTAATAAATAATTAAGATTTTCTTGAATATTTAGCTTGTGGTTGGTCCCTTTAAATTGTCCAGCAGTAATCTGCTGTGTGGTGACGGCCTAGAGAATATCACCACCCCCTCTCATCCCGTGGGGGGACGTAGAAGTCGTCCCGAGGGAATATATACCAGAGAATGGGCAGCAGCGTTCTTATGAGTACCAATTTCTACCTTACTGCGATCGCCAACCCGTTTGCCAAGCGTGGCGATTATGGCAGATCCCCTCAAATGAAGGACACAATTAAACCGCGGCCCCCAGTCCCCGGCAGTCCTGCTATTCCCAGCCGTGGTAACAGCCGTTGTTACGGCAGGGCAGGGGGTGCTAAGAATCCCCGGCAGATTCCGCGTTACCAAAACCGACGACCTCTGGCCCTGGCAACATACAACACACGCACACTGCGGACCGACGAGAAGATGATCGAACTGGAGGAAGAATTGAGCAGGTTACATTGGGACATAATAGGATTATCTGAAGTCCGAAGAGAGGGGGAGGACACGATAATCCTGAAATCAGGGAATCTGTTCTATTTCCGGGAAGGCGACCAACTGTCCCAAGGTGGTGATGGGTTCATAGTCCACAAGTCCCTCATACACAACATAGTGAAAATCGAGAGTGTGTCGACTAGGGTTGCGTACCTTATACTCAGAATTACCAAGCGGTATTCGTTGAAGGTCATACAGGTTTACGCGCCGACTTCGACGCACTCCGACGATGAGGTTGAGGTCATGTATGAGGATATTTCTAGAGCCATACATACCTCGAACTCTTATTTCACTGTGGTCATGGGGGACTTTAACGCGAAGCTGGGTAAACGATTCGGGAATGAGCTGAAAGTGGGGCAATTTGGAACTGGAGACCGGAATCCCCGGGGCCAAATGTTGACCGACTTCATGGAGAAGGAGGGACTCTTTATGATGAACTCCTTTTTCAAGAAGTCGGAAAACCGCAAATGGACCTGGGTAAGCCCCGATGGTAAAACAAAAAACGAGATAGACTTTATCTTGTCGACGAGTAGACAGGTGTTGACGTCTCAGTGATCAATATGGTTAAAACCGGGAGCGATCACAGACTTGTGAGAGGCTCATTGAACCTAAATGTCAAGCTCCAGAGGTCCCGACTGATAAAGTCTACGCTCCGACCTTTACCCATCCACATCCAAAACCCTGAACCCTTTCAGCTCGAACTGCAAAACCGTTTCGAATGCCTAGCAGATTGCGAGGAAGTGGACTCATACCATGACAGGCTCGTAGAAGCTGTCCATACGGCTGGGTCTAAGGTCTTCAAGGCCCACCGTACAAACAGAACCAAAAAGAACTCTGACTATACCCTGCAGCTTATGGACGAAAGACGGAAAATGGTTCTGACATCCTCTGATGATGCTACCAGATACCGGCAGCTCAACAGACAGATCTCAAAGTCTTTGACTCGCGACACGCGCCAATTTAATACAAATTGTATTAAAGAAGCCATTGAGCGGAACAAAGGCTCTAAAGTGTTTGCAAGAGAACTGTCTGTTGGACAGAGCCAACTGACGAAGCTGAAGACTGAGGATGGCAGAATCGTCACGTCTAAACTTGAGTTGCTGGGAGAGATCGAGAGGTTCTATGGACAGCTGTATGCGAAAACCCCGTCACCTGTCGATAGTTGTGCCTCAGATCCCAGAGCACGACTAACCCAACACTTCACCGACGACATCCCGGACGTCAGCCTGTGCGAGATTAGAATGGCTCTCGAACAGCTTAAGAACAACAAGGCGCCTGGTGATGATGGAGTTACGGCAGAGCTTCTGAAGGCGGGTGGTACACCAATCCTACGGGCCCTTCAGAAGTTATTTAACTCCGTCATACTAGAAGGTCAAACGCCAAAAGCATGGCACAGGGGTGTGGTGGTACTCTTCTTCAAAAAGGGCGATAAAACCCTCTTGAAGAATTACAGACCAATCACACTGCTGAGCCATGTTTACAAGTTGTTTTCGAGGGTCATTACGAATCGTCTCGCACGCAGGTTTGACGACTTCCAGCCTCCCGAACAAGCCGGTTTCCGTAAAGGCTTTAGTACCATAGACCACATACATACGCTGCGGCAGGTTATACAGAAGACCGAAGAGTATAACCAGCCATTATGCTTAGCGTTTGTGGACTATGAGAAAGCCTTCGATTCGATCGAAACTTGGGCCGTACTGAGGTCTCTCCAAAGGTGCCAAATCGACTACCGGTATATCGAGGTGTTAAACTGTTTGTACGAAAACGCCACTATGTCAGTGCGACTCCAGGTCCGGAACTCGAAACCTATCCACTTGCAGCGAGGTGTGAGACAGGGAGATGTTATATCTCCGAAACTGTTCACCGCTGCATTGGAAGATGTCTTCAAGCTTCTGGACTGGAAAGGCTTTGGCATCAATGTCAATGGCGAGTACATCACCCACCTTCGATTTGCCGACGATATAGTAGTCATGGCTGAGACCCTTGACGACCTCGGTACAATGCTCGATGGCCTCAGCAGAGTCTCTCAACAAGTGGGTCTGAAAATGAACATGGATAAGACGAAAATTATGTCAAACATCCATGTTGCACCCACTCTAGTTAAGGTTGGAGACTCTGCACTCGAAGTTGTAGAGAACTATATTTACCTAGGACAGACCATCCAACTAGGTAAGTCCAAATTCGAGAAGGAGGTCAATCGTAGAATCCAACTCGGCTGGGCAGCGTTCGGGAAGCTACGTAATATCTTCTCGTCCCAAATACCGCAGTGTCTCAAGTCGAAAGTCTTCGACCAGTGTGTGTTGCCAGTGATGACTTACGGAACAGAGACGTGGTCGCTAACTATGGGCCTTATCAGGCGGCTCAAGGTCACCCAAAGAGCAATGGAAAGGGCTATGCTTGGAGTTTCCCTGCGAGATCGAATCAGAAATGATGAGATCCGCAGGCGAACCAAAGTCACCGACATAGCCCTAAGAATTGCCAAGCTGAAGTGGCAGTGGGCAGGGCACATAGCTCGTAGAGCCGACGGCCGCTGGGGCAGAAAGGTTCTCGAGTGGCGACCACGAACCGGAAGACGGAGCGTGGGCAGGCCCCCTACAAGATGGACCGATGATCTTGTGCGGGTCGCTGGAAAACGCTGGATGCGGATAGCGCAAGACCGGCAATTGTGGAGATCTTTGAGGGAGGCCTTTGTCCAGCAGTGGACGTCTTTCGGCTGATATGATGATGATGATGATGAATCTGCTAACATATTTGGGCTCCATTTGCCCTGGTACCGCTTTTCCATATTAGAAATTTCCTGATGGAACCTCTCACCGTGCTCGTCGCTGACAGCCCCTAAATTGTCAGGAAAAAAATCCAGGTGCGAGTCTAGAAAATGGATCTTAAGTGACATGTTGCAACCCAATGCTTGATATGACAATAATAGCTCGCTAACCAACTCTCTGTAGCTGTCACTCTTGTGGTTACCCAAAAAATTAGCAACAACATTTTTAAAAGCCTTCCATGCTGATTTTTCTAAATCGCTTAATTTTTCTTCAAATGTCGAATCTTTTATTAACTCCCTAATTTGAGGGCCAACAAAAATACCCTCTTTTATCTTTGCATCACTTATTTTAGGGAATTTTTCTTTTAGATACAAAAATCCACTCCCATTGCGATCCATTGCCTTCACATAATTTTTTATTAATCCTAATTTGATATGCAATGGTGGTAGAAGCACATTATTTGGCTGTACAAGGGGTAAATACTTTACGGTTTTTTGCCCAGGAACTAACGATGCACGCGTAGGCCATGTTTTTTTTATATAGTGTTTAGTTCTGTCTCGGCTATCCCATTCACATAAAAAGCAGCAAAACTTTGTATAACCCAGCTGAAGTCCAAGCAATAGTGCAACAACTTTAAGATCACCGCAGATTTTGAAGGAATATGTACTGTAATTTATTTTTTCAAGTAAAAGTTTCATATTTTCATAGGTTTCTTTCATATTCGCAGCATGGGCCAGAGGTACAGGCGGAAGCATATTTCCATTATGCAATAAAACTGCTTTTAGACTTGCTTTCGAAGAATCAATGAATAAACGCCACTGAGAGAGATCAAAATCTATGTCCAACATTTTCATAATCTCATTTATGTTATTGCAAAACACCAAATCTCCATCCTGAGAAAAATACGTTCTGAAGTGTTGATCACGGTTTCGAAAATAGCTAACTTTTGTATTATGATGTAGCAAATTCCATCCTTTTAGACGAGATCCTAATAGTTCTGACTGCTTTTTTGACAAATTTAAATCCCGAACCAAATCATTTAGGTCTCCTTGAGTTATCAAATGTGGCTCGTTTACAATTTCTTCAAACTCAAAGTCATTGTCCTCGTCAACACATTGACCTGAAGTGGACGGTTGTACATTGTCGTTCTCAACAGACGTAGTTGCAACTGGTATTAGTTCTGGCATTTTTTTACAATGAGAGACTGGTCTTATAGCCGATGATAAGTTAGGGTAAATAACTGTGTTTTTTTTTCTTGTAATTTATACCTTTTATGTCAGTGAGACAAAAATAGCAATCTGAAACGTGATCTCGCTGTTCAGTCCATATCATGGGTACAGCAAACGGCATAGGTCGTGCACCTTTCTTCCAGTCAGTTAAATTTTTCACACACGTTATGCAACAGATATGAGGGGCCCAGGATTTGTCTTGATGGGCGAAAGAAAAACCAAAACATTGGTGATAACACTCCAACACAAGATTCGTTAAATTTCGTCGTTGTTTTTTGAATGTTAGTTCTCCGCAGACATAACAAAAAGAGTTAGGGTTATTATTACACTTCCTCGACATGTTCAAAAAAGTGTTCAAATTCAACGACAAATATTTTATAACGATTTACTTGTAAGCGTTTCTGTTAATTTAATGCCGTAGTACTAGTTATGAGTATTACCGTATCACAACAAATATGAGGCTAATTGACATATGACAACTGTGATTTAATAATGAGGGTAGATTGATAAAACAAAATTAGCTATCAAAGTTCGTGTGGCAAAACCAGTGTTGACCAGTGTTATTGTTAACGTAGGTATTCAATAGTGCATGCTGTGGCTTCCTATAATAGGAGGAGAACCCTCGAGAAAAACCAGTATTTTTTTTTTGTTTTTAAAGACATTGTATTGTGTGTATCCTCCGTTGAAGGTCCATAAATAAATAAATATTTAATCGAAACCACTACCAACTACCAGTACCAACAAACAAAAGCACGTCATAATTGTCTGCTATACGCTACTGATTGGTATTGATAGTATATTAAAGAAAGGATAATTAAAAGATCCTCTCTGTGAGATAGTGCAAAAGACGTATTTTAAAAGATAATAGGAACTTTGAAGATCATATTTATTTATATAAAATCAACAGCCTGCCAATAAGTTTCAAGCTTCTAGCTTTAAAAATGATACAACTTTTCATTCCCCCTTTCAACCCTTTTTTCGCATTAAAAAGTAGCCTATGTCATTTCTTAGGCTCTAGACTATATGTGTACCAAAATTTAAATTGGTTCAGTAGTATTGGCGTGAAACCAAGACAGACAGGCAGAGAGAGATTCTTTCGCGTTTATTTTATTTGTAACGATTATAATGTAAATAATTGTATTTGGATTAATCCAAAGCGTATAGTGTACTATAATTTATCTGCACCAAAAGTTGACGGGGAGAGAGACCTTTGCAATAAATTTAAAAAGACAGTTTAAAAAAATAACTTTGTCCATTAAATAAGTGGTAACATAGGCGAGAACAACAAGAGTGTAGTTAAATAACTATTTTAATAGACAAAATATGCTCCAATGTTCACGACATTTTTACCATAGCTCGCGTGGCAGACAGCCATATATTATATTTTAATCAACGTGATGAATATTTGTTGAACAATATGGTTTCTAACCAGCTAAGAAAATATATGTCTTTATATTGTATTAAATAAATGTATTTATTTATTTATGCTGAAACTCAAGCACATTAGCATCATCATCATCATTATATCAGCCGAAACATGCCCATTGCTGGACAAAGGCTTCCCCCAAAGATATCAACTGCCGGTCTTTCGCTATTCGCATCCCGCGACTTCCAGCGACGACCCTCACAAGATGATCGGTCCATCTTGTAGCGGGACTGTCCACGCTGCGTCTTCCGGTTCGTGGTCGCCACTCGAGAACTTTCTGCCCCAGCGGCCGTGTCGTCGGCACATTATACTATAATATGATGTTCGTGAAATATAACTTAGTATTTCAATACTGCTCATTATGACAGCAACCATGGTGTCGTAATTAAGGTTATTAACTCGGTGCAGATGAGTATCTGGTTAGAATTCCGCACAGGACTACCATTTGTGTTACCCGTATATTAAAGTTGTTCTGTAAAGTCCTCTGCGATACTATATTTATTTTCCTAGTCTTGTTGCCTTATTTATAAGAGTTCCTTATCTCATCATCATAATCATCAACATGATCTACTGCTGGACTTAGGCCTCCCCATAGGCTAGCACAACGTTGGCATGTGGAGGGGTTTGCCGTGGTCACCGCACTAGCATGCGAATTAGCGACCGCAGTTGTGGTACCTAGTACACAGGTGACGCTACCAAGTGTACTACGTGACTTCGATAAATGGATGTTTTGCGACAAAACTGTACTGCGACTCACCATAGTTCGAAGGCACGCTTCGACACTCGACATCTCGCTAAACGATCAATAGGTTTAGGTTTGGTTTCAGTTCGGTTAGTTTAGGTTAGAATAAGACAAAACAACGCACGAGCCGAGCGAGCGAAGCGAGCGTGCCGCGGCAGCAGCCGGTGAAATCAAAAAAGCCAATCGCTTTTTTACGAGATGTCGATCTTTAGTGTGTTTCCCTAGAATGCATTAGATTCATACATATGGTGAGTCGAATTACAGTTATGTTGCATAAGCGTTAATCGCACATCCATTTGTCGAGCTCACGTAGTACACTCGCTGCTACCCGCCTATGTGCTGTGTTCCTTGTCGCCTTTTACACCACCCACGGGATGTGATGGAGTGGCCCTGTCTATGTTAATGTTATTGTTTACAAGTAAACACACTTGTCATTTTATGCTGTTTTTAATTTACCCACACATCATTTTATTCATATTAACCACACAGCAAATAAATATCTATTATTAATTCTTGATTAAGACGATATGGCCATATATGTATTCAAAAATAAAAAAACACATATTTCTTTCTTTACTTTGTGCTGTATAAACTTAATTAGTACCATATTTCTATTTTTGGTTCTATCTCGTATACTTCCTTACTGTAATGTTACAAACTGAAACGCAAACTGAACTGAATAACAATTAAGTAATGATCATGTAAACAGAGCGAGAACGTTGCCGACAAACTGCCATGCAGTTTGGCAAAAATGTCAATAATGTAAATGTGTACATTTTTCAATCATACTAATATTATAAACGCGAAAGTTTTTGAGTGTGTACTCACAAACTTAAAGTTTATAATATTAGTATGATTGAAAAATGTACACATTTACATTATTGACATTATTCACACTCACACAGTCACACGACTGTGTGAGTGTGTTTGTTTGTTACTTCTTCACGTCTAAACAGCTGAAGCAATTTTAATAAAATTTGGCATAGAGTTAGCTGATATCCTCAATTAACACATAGGCTATAATTTATAAAATTTTAATGCGGGTAAGACCGCGGGGCACTGCTAATAGTAAATAAATAAAAAAAAAATCTTGTACTAGTAGACGTTTAGAAATGAAAATTTTAGTACTTAATAACAACGCAACCTAACAATAAGCAGACCACACATCAACATAAATATACCCACCACAGTAAGTATTACCACTTGCTGGGGTTGGAATATAAGGTGCTCACCGGTTCACGTAGGGATATGAGTACCTCTGTGATTATCGTTGTTCTCTTTAAGAGCTTCTTGAGATTCACTTAGCAATGATGAGTTTTCTTTTCGCTCTCGCTAGGCTTTGTCGCTAGGCAACAGATATTACTTTGTTAACTTAGGAATACTGTACTATGTCTGTTATAGATATGGTAAGTACTTACGGAGATTTAGATGTATGAGACATGTTTATAATAGTTGTGTTATGCCTAGTGATTTACAGTAAATGTAATATAAAAGAAATAAAATATTTCAGTGTATTTTTAACACAATCACGATAATAATTTTAGTTTTAGAAAATGTGTCACGACACTTTTTGCAGCTGTGCGGCGTGCGCATGTTTCTCTGTCTGTCTGTCTATCTCTCTCTCTCTTATAGAAAGCAAGCCAGATATTTTCATTACTATTACGCATTGAACAGTGTGGTGTCGCGATGATTATTTTCGTTGAGTGTATACAGGTTTTTTGTACATAATAAATAATCTATACATCTATACAAATAAATAAAATTGAAGTGTCTGTATGTAATATTGAAATAACAGGTTTTTACTACATGCTTATGCATATATATACGGAACATACACCAAAATTATTTTTTTTAAATTTTTGTCTGTTTGTTCCGGCTAATCTCTGAAATGGCTGGACTGATTTTGACGGTACTTTTATTGGCAGGTAGCTGATGTGATAAGGAGTAACTTAGGCTACGTTTATTTTAGAAAAAATGTTTTATTTTTGAAAAAAAACCAAAAAAGAAATTAATAAGCTAATTAACACGCGGACGAAGTCGCGGGCACAGCTAGTAAGAAATAACTTCGTTCCATCCGGGTGTTCCTTGACACCTCTCAAGTCTTATTGTTACATTTTGTACTACTATATTAGAATTAAAGAATTGAAGACAACGAGCAGTTGGTTAGCGCAGAAGGTTTTGTCTGCACGTGTGGCGCAGCGGCTACGACCGTCGCCTCGCTGCTTCTTGTCGCGGGTTGAGTCCCGCGCCGGGCAAACATTTGTGTGACCCATAAATAGTTAATTTTTTAATTTTATAGCATTAATCGCAATGCAAAGCGTTAATCTAATCTCAAAAATGGGAAATCATAAATTTAATCGTCCGGCGGGTCCCGAGTAAATAGTTGTTCTGAGTCTGGGTGTAATTTTTCTCCTTTTCTTTTTTTTAAAAAAAAGACCAGCTTAATATAAGCGACTAATACCTGACGGGCACCCTTATGGGGGTCGAGCCACAGCTCAGGGGACGTATATTCAATGTAATAATTGTTGTAACAAAATTATCATTTCGTAGACCTAAACCATTTCCTTTAAAAGCCAAGCTGGCGTACGGTATCTGCTACTATTGGAGAAATCTCTCCTCTTACCAAGTTTCTAACTCGTTATCGTGCAGCCCGGTTCACTTCTTCACTAACAATAAATGCTTTGTCAAACTTCGCGACCTGCCACCCGGCTAGACAACCGACTTGTTTGTTTATACTTTAAAAGCCAAGTTCTGACTTTTATAAGATTTCATTCGGTTCTAGGTGCAGGTGGGTTTTACATTAGATATAAGTAGGTGGACCATGGAAGGCCACTCTTACGAGTAAACACTTTATATTCGCTTATTTACTGGATAAATTAGGGAAACAAATTATTAAGTAATATTTTGTTTTATTGCGCACCATATAATTGACTTTCTTTTTACCTAACATTAACCACTATTTATTAAATTTAAGTTTTATAAAGTTCTTCCAAATGGCCTTGCAAGGAACACGGCTCCAAACAAGGCCAATATTATACATCAGTCGTTAAACTTAAAAATAGAGTGGTAACAATATATATATATATATCTGCTTTTACAAAAACTACATAATAAGCTCCATCATTTAAGCGAAACATTAAATGCTCAATGTATTTTAATCATTTTATGAGCCTTTATGAGTAGCCGACAAGTCTCAAAGAAGGCTCGACTGGCCGTGCATGTTGGAGTGTTAGTGCCAACTTTAATGTATGGAAGTGAAAGTTGGGTATGGCAGAAAAAGAATGAAAGTAAAATAAATGCAGTGGAAATGAGAGCTCTGAGAAGTATGTGTGGTGTGACTTTGAGAGACAGAATTCGAAATACTGATATAAGAGAGCGTTGTGGTGTGAAAGAGGATGTAGTCACAAAGATTGAAAAAGGTATGCTGAGATGGTTTGGTCATTTAGAAAGGATGAATGAAAGAAGACTGACAAAAGAAGTATACCTGGCCTGTGTGAATGGTACAACCGGAAGGGGAAGACCTCGTAGAACATTCTCTGATCAAATTGGAGACGTACTTAGGAAAGGTCAGGTCAGAAGTACCCTAAACCGGCGAGCATGTATGAAGAATATAATGTCAGTAAACGAAGCGAAAGAGGTGTGCAAGGATCGTGACAAATGGAAGTCCGTTGTCTCTGCCTACCCCTCTGGGAGACAGGCGTGAGTCCATGTATGTATATATGTATGTATGTATTTTAATCATCTATAAAAAACCTAATGAACATTACTTGAACACCATCGTGTAACTAAGAATATATTAATGGAAGTTTTTTTAAAAATAGTATTATTAAGTATCATATTAGCAACAAAGAACTTGCCAACGTGTTTTATAATAAAATTAAAAACTTTTATTTATATCCAAAATGGCCTTCTTATGGGTCCGTTCTTTGTAAGGCCACAATGTTCCTAAGAAGGCCAAGCTAACAATAAAGTGTGACAATGACTTTTTCATATTAATTACTACAATAAAATAATAGAAACTACAGACTACTGTAATTATAAAAAAACTTATCATGGCACATAGTCAGTCTTGTAGTTAGGAATATTTAAAATCAACTAAGTATTCTTAAGATTAAAAGACGAAAATAATTATAACAAAATCAAGATTAATTTCGAAAACTAATTTAGAAACTAAAAAGATATATTTTTTATTGGATAGATTAATCACAATTTGGGCATATAAATATGAGATCTTTTTTAGTGAGACCCATACACTCCTCGTGATACCACTTTTGACATTGGGTACATTGCCTCATCTCTCTCATTTTACACTCGCCAAAAAAGGTTTTTATTCACGTAGACTTTAAAAAAACGCTTGTAAATAGTCAGAACATGTTTGTAGTATTATAGTTGTATACATTATTATTTCTTGTAACATAGATATTTAGGTACACATTGTATTGATAGTATTAAAACATTGTTAAATTTTATTTTATAGCAGCAATGATATTTAGCTAGCTCGTATCAAGTTATTGTCAAGAGATTATGTTTAAGTTTAATTATCTAGTTTAAGTCTAATTATCTAGTTTAAGTCTAATATTTGTAATACATATTGGCAATGGTTCTGTCTATATTAAGGTGATATTATTATGACGGACCTTATGTTAATAACGACGGTCGCGCTTTAATGCTACCACCGGATCCAATGCGCCCCAACTGAGAAGACCCAGCGAAACAAACTCAGTGGGTGTCTCTACTACCGGTTTCAACACGGCCCAGTTGAGACGCTCCGGCGAAACATACTCAATGGGGCATATCCACTTACTGTAATTATTTAGCAGGCAAACACAATATATGCTCGATCGGTTGTCTGATTAATTATTTATTTTAGGTTTAATATATTAGAAAGAG
The DNA here is from genome assembly GCA_951640165.1 of Pseudoips prasinana. Lineage (NCBI taxonomy): Eukaryota > Metazoa > Arthropoda > Insecta > Lepidoptera > Nolidae > Pseudoips > Pseudoips prasinana. The sequence continues at coordinate 19,128,767 of OX621239.1, forward strand.
AAAATAAAAACGTCAAAATAAAAGTAACATTAATCATTTTGAGACACAACCAACAGTTCTGAAATTCGTAGAATATTTAAATAATAGATAGTTTTATTACAGATAGTTCATGTAACATAAAAGATTACTCATGTCTATATGGCTATAAGATCTCCAGCGGACTATGTGCAGGTAGATGCCGACCGCCAAATGTCTTTATCGTCAATGTAATCCTTAGTAGTGTAGTAACCCTTAGCCATAAGTTCACGTTTAATGTGTGACTTAAACTTATTATCAGGTAGTTTAGTTATATGAATAGGGAGCTTGTTATAAAACCTAATACAATTTCCCATGAATGACTTTTTAGTTTTGCTAACTCTAAAGGCTGGTATAGCTAGTTTGTCCTTATTTCTTGTATTGACATTGTGCAATTCACTCCGTTTTTTTATATTTATCAAAATTTTTACGCACAAACATAATATTCTGATATATGTATTCAGATGGAACAGTAAGTATATTTACCTCTTTAAAAACGCTTCGTAGAGACTCGCGACTGCCTAGATTATAAATAGCTCGGACTGCTCTTTTTTGTAATACGAAAATAGCACTTATGTCAGCTGCTGAGCCCCACAGCAGAATACCATAGGACATAATGCTATGGAAATAAGCAAAATATACTATTCTAGCAGTTGGTTCGTCTGACAATTGTCTGATTTTCCAAACTGCATATGAAGTTGAACTTAATTTGGCAGATAATTTTTCAATATGAGGACCCCATTGTAATTTTGAGTCCAGTGTTATTCCCAAAAATACGGTCGAAGGAACTAAATCTAAAACTTCCTCGTTAAGTGCAACCGTTGGTTTAATATGAGTCACATTCGGTCTTTCCTGCATTCAAAAGAAGATTATTTGCCGAAAACCAATTTGATATGAGGCTGAGAGTTTTATTAGGTTCTAAGATCCTTATCTGCAAATAGAATTATGTCTGATACTTTCTCTACTAGATATGGGAGATCATTGATATAAACTAGAAATAAAAATGGACCCAAAATCGATCCTTGGGGCACCCCCATTTTGACAGAATGTCGTGTTGAATTTACCCCGTCTATTGAAACCAGTTGTTCTCGACCTGATAAATAGGACATTACAAGATCAAGAGATGTGCCAGAAATTCCATAGTATTTTAGTTTCACAATAAGCGTATGGTGGCCTACGCAATCGAAAGCCTTAGAGAGATCGCAGAAAACTCCCAGCGCATCCTGCGACCCCTCCCAAGCCTCCAATATAGACTTCATTAGTGTACACCCCGCATCCTGAGTAGAACGGCCCCTTGTAAACCCAAACTGCTTGTCATGCAATATCCCATTCACGTTAAAGTGCGACAACATCTGGCTGAGCATGAGCTTTTCAAATATTTTACTTAACGCTGGCAGTATAGAGATGGGTCGATAATTTGTGGCATTATTTGAACAACCTGATTTGAAAACAGGTACTACCTTACTGATTTTCATAAAGTCTGGAAATACGCCATCACTTACACAGCTATTGAAGATGTTTGCAAGGATGGAAGCAATGTTTTGTATAACTGATTCAATTGCCATTACAGACAGTCCCCATAAATCCTCTGTGCCCTTTTTTGTAATGCTCTCAAAAGCTTTTAAAATATCAGCATTTGTAACAAATCGAAAACTGAATTTGGGTACAATTGGTTTAATAGATTGTTTTAAAAAAATTTCAGCCACATCCGGTGACGACGGGAGGCACTTAGTAGTAACTAGAGGCATATTTGTAAAAAACTCGGCAAAAATGTTGGCAACGGTGAGTTTGTCTGAAACAAGTTCGTCATTAATTTTTAGTTCCACTGTTTGGTCTCTCAATCTTCTTTTACCCGTTTCAGTATTTATTATTTGCCAAGCTGATTTTATCTTATTATCGGAGTTTTTTATTTTTCCGCTTATATACAAACATTTAGCTTGGATGCAAACTTTTTTCAAAATTTTTGGATAGTTACAAACATAATTTTTAAAATTGACATCAGATGTATAGGATCTTCTGTCATACAACTCATATAGGACATCTCTACTCCGTCTAGTGCCTTGAGTTGCCCAATTAGTAAATTTTATATTTTTATTGTCAACTTTAATGTTTTTTATTTTACTAACTTTATTAAATTCGTTACTAATGCAATTAAATAATATACTGTACATGTCGTTAGGGTTATTTCAGTTAGATGAAAGATGGCACAAACTAGTCTCTAGGTTGGAACTAAACTTCCCTAAGTTAGATTTTGGGAGTGGCCTACAAGTGATTATTTGCTTTTCTACAGTTATCACATTACTTAGTCTGATCATCTGGCATTTATGATCAGAACGAACACCGCTTACTAAACACTTCTCAGCGACTTCAAAATTTGTAATAATGTTATCGATGCAGGTAGCAGATGTTGGTGTGACTCTTGTGGGCTCAGAGAATACACATTGAAGATTAAAAGACCGAAATAGAGACAAAAACATATTCAATTCAGGTGAAACTGTTAAAATATTTATATTGAAATCACCGCATACAACAATTTTTTTACTACTTTTGAATTTCTTAAGAATATCCTCAATTGTGGATGCAAAGAGCTTTAAGTCAGATGATGGTGGTCGATAAACACATAATATGTAATAAAATTGTGTTTCAACATAAGCTACCTCACACACACGCTCAATAGACATTTGAGAGATATCTTTCCGTTCTTTAAATTGAATTTGGTTCCGTAGAAGTATCAGTACACCCCCACCATCTGCAGAAGTCCGATTATAAAAACTGGCAACCCTATAGCCACTAACATTAAAAGCCATTTTGTGTGCTCTCTACCAAGTTTCAGTAAAACACAGAATATCTATATGAAATTTTTGACTAAAAAGTTCTACATATAGTATTTTGCCAGAGAAGCGGTTAATATTTTGATGAGATAAAATTAAAAATTGATCACACTTCTCTGTTGTCTTACTTAATTGTTTAAATTACTAACTAAACTAATCTTAGTAACATTACTAAGCGATGATAAAAATAGTGAGTTCGTCATACTACTTATGACTGAGTTAATAATTGAAGATACTAATGTAGAAAATAAATGTAAAAACTTTCTTGAGACATGTAATGTACTCATGGTCAACCTACTACTATCTATAAATTTATTTGTGTCAAAAAACATAAATTTGTCATTGTAATGACTGACTAGAAACTGTAGATGCATATTTAGTTTATGAATATAATGATTTATTCTGTCAGGCATGTTGGCCAAATATGGGAAGGCACACAATATTATTTTTTTACAATTTAACTCCAACATCTTATTAAAACTATCTGTAATATCTTGATTTTTCAAGTTCTTACAATTTCCTACCAACAAAGTAATACATGAATTTTCACTGTGTTTATTCTTAGTTAATTTGTCTACAATATCTGAGAAATGTACTCCTGGCAAGCAGTAGTTAATAAAGGGACTACTTATCTTATTAATAAGCAAGGTACCAAGGCCCAAGGCCCAAGGTACCAAGGCATGACAGTACAACTCCTTCTCTTTATCTTCTGCACTTTTCTTCTTCTCTATTTTCGATCTTTGTTTGTTTTGTTTTGGTACTATTCTTTTAAGCCGTTTTACAGAATCATTTTTATGTTTGGTGTTCTTTTTTTGACCTTTTTTAATTGTAGACATTCCATTTTTCTTACTCGTCGTTTGCTTCATCTTATTCTCTTTATCTCCAGTTTTAAATAAATCTTTTACTATTCGTTGTCCCTTATAGTTAATAGCTTTTTGCCGTGGACGTGAAGACGTTATCGTAGCGTAATTTGGAGTAGGCAAAAAAGTATGAACCGATTCTTCTTTATCCTTTATTAGCTTAATTAACGGCTCGTCATCATCTGAAGATATGGTCTCATGACTCTTTAGTTGAGCTTTTGTTTTAATTGAGTTTTTGTTTTGCACTAATAGTTTTTTTGGAGTGATTTCTCCTTTCTGTTCGAGATCATCATCAGATGAAGTAGAAAAGCTGTATAGATCCGAGACTTGAAGTTTAGAAAGAAAAGAAAGAAAAAGATTTATTCAGACAATTGCACAGACAACAAGAATATAAAATAACATAACAAAAAAAAAAAAAATAGAAACAGACACTAGTTGTCCGTGCAAGCCTGAAATGGCACCATCTCAGCATTAGCTAGAACATTTTATTGTTCTAGCGCTGGTCATTCTGATGATGCCAAGTGACTATCACGGAACATTAACTTAAATAATAAAGATACAAGTATGTCACGGACAAAAACGATAAAATGAGAATAAAACAAACATGCTAGTGGCGCATCACTAATATTCGTTCCCTTGGAGCATTATGCGTTCCATATCACGAGCGAAGCGAGTAGAGAGTCGTACTAAACACGTTATATACTCTTTGGAACAAAGGTATAAAAGTTATATTATTTGCTCTGTGGACAAACAACAACAAGATTCGCTATAATGGTTTGTTTACATTACATACCTATTACAGGAACATTATTTTCCGATCATATAAACACAAATTTATCAGACACGACAATACTAAAGACTTAAGTAATGAGTCAAATGTAATGTATACATGAACTGTCGAATGAAGCACTGCTGCTTGTATAGCCATACTCATCGTGTGAAACGGTAAAGTGCACCAAGACTTATCGAAAATGTCACAACTGTAGAACGAAAGCAAAATTTACCTCTGCTAAGGGTACCAAGGGTCTTCCACAGTCCTCCCAGCTATACGATGCACAAACCTCGGTAAGTAATAATTTTTTATTGTAAAAGTTGTAAGTTTACTTCATTTAGTTAACTGTGTAAAATTTGCCTTGCTAGTAGTAATTTTTTATATTTTATGTTAAAAGACCACGATGTCCGCAGGCATCTGAGCGGGGCGGTTCGCCAAACCTTGGCAGCAGCGTATTTAAAAGAACCACGGAAAGCAGTTGTTCTATGTTTTGGTGTTGATATGAGGTAAGCCGACGCTCTGGTATTATATAAATTGTGGTCTCTAGACCAACAAAGTTTTGAGTAAAGGTATTGTGGTCTACGTGTTGCGATTAATCCAAAAACCAAAGTAGAGAGGTGCAGTAATCTACGTGATGACATTTTCATCATATTTCCGCTATTCAGGAATGGAGTGACATGTGACCGTGGAGGTATATTATAACAGAAACGTGCGCATGCGTTTTGCAGTCGCTGTATTAACCTTTCAGATCTTTTTAATAGGCAAGCTCCATATACCGTGTCACAGTAGTTTAGTCGAGACAATATGAGTGACTCGCAGAGGGTTGTCCTAATGTGAATATTAATATAGGGTCGTATTCTATACAATAGCTTGAGTCTGCAAAAACTGTTTTGTACAACTTGTTGTATGTGGGTTTCAAAGTGTAGTTGGCCATCAAATACAACTCCTAAATTGCGAGCTTCAAGTACTTGTTCTATTGGCAAGCCATCTAACATGACACTGGGGGAATTTAAAACAATTTGTGTTATGATATTCTTGGGACCCATGATTAAAAATTTTTATTTAGCTGGATTTAACACTAATGAGTTTTTATGTGACCAGTCTGCTATCCTATCTAAGTCATTATTTATTTTCATTACAGCTTCAAGACAATTAGAAGGAGTAAATGAAAAATACAACTGAAGGTCATCTGCGTATAGATGGAAACTACAGTTCCTTATGGATTGAGAGATATCTGCTGTATAAATTATAAAAAGTAATGGGGCGAGGATTGAACCCTGGGGTACGCCTCGTTTCACTGGACATTGTGAGGATGTGACCTCATTGCCAATCGTTTTATCTCTCATCCGAACAGACTGGTCATGCTGCCTTTGGGTGCCATGCTTACCTTTGTTCCAGGTGGCAAATTCTCTGCTAATTCTGATCTGTGCCTAATTCCTTTAAAAATAATCATAGGCGGTATAGCAGTACCCACAGCATTTACGCACATTGCTATTTTTACGTTCTCGGCGTGTTCCGGAGCAACAAGATGTACTCTTTTATTTCCCCTTTCAGCCAAAACTACATTTTGTTTGTGGACCGTAATGCGACACCCTTTTTCATCCATGTTGTACAGACGTTCTGGATGTGCAATAATATCTTACTCTTCATAGAGTTTCTTCACTTCTTCAAAGTGGTGTTTAACAATAGGCTTATTCATTTGAGCTCTAGCTGGATTCATTAACTGGGGTTTTCTTTTTGATATTTATGGGTTTCGAGATAAAAACATTTAAAGCCATTTGCGTCCAGCCATTCTAGTTGACGTATTGAACGAGTGTTTGATTTTAAACCTCTCACAAAATAAAAATGGTTGTTTTCTGATAAATTTAGGCGTAAGTGGTGTACCCAGTTTTGCAAACAGTATGATTCGCTGCGATAAATTTTCTTCTAATTGTTTTGTGAGAATAGTCATCTTCCCAATAATTTTAGCACTGTTACCGCTCAATATATGGTTTCTAAGGGTGCGTCTTGGAATATTGAACTTTATCGCTGCAGCATTTGTATTAAGTTTATTATTTTGTACTGCTTCCATGGCACGTCTTAAACTGTCTTCATCCCATGTACTACCCCATTTTTTTCTAGGTTTTGACTCCGACATTTTTAAAATCTGAAATATTCGCATAAATTTAATCATCTGTTCAATTACCCACTTAATAAAATAATTATGAATAAAAATGTTATTAAATTCGAGTTGAAAAAGTTATAAACGCTTTAAAGTAAAAATATTATAACATAAAACACTGTTTTAACTGTAACGGTACGTAGATAGATAGAATACTCTTTATTGCACACACTCAGGCGGAAAGAAAGTACATCGGATATAATATAAAGAACAAAAGTACAATGGGCGGTCTTATCGCCTTAAGCGATCTCTTCCAGACAACCTTTGGATGGATAGGAACTGAAAATAAAGTAAACAGTAGCAGTAGTGCAACAAATAAATTATACTAAGGAACTGTGATAAATATAGTGCATACCAAAAACTTAGTATGACTTCACAATCAACGTATGTTAATAAACATATCATACACTAATTATATATACACATATAATATATATATACATACATACATATGACAATAATAAATATATAAATATTATATTCAAGTGTAAGAAATTATGAACATAGGTAGTGATCCTTAACAAGTTTATTGAAAGTAGGGAGAGTCTGGGCACGTCTTATAGAGATTGGCAGAGCATTCCACAATCTCACGGCTTGTACAACAAATGACTTATCCATGAATGTAGTTGAATGTGTAGGTATATGCAGCTTCAAGTTATTTGTTGACCTTAGGAATCGCGAATGTGTGTCACAAAGGAAAACAAAACGTTTTTTGAGATAATTCGGAGTACAGGGATTGAAAAGTATATTATGCAATAATGAAAGAATATGGGCATTCCGACGAAGACGAATTGGCAACCACTTAAGCTTTATACGAAATAATGAAACGTGATCATATTTGCGGAGACCAAATATAATGCAAAAATTTTGGAGTCGCTCAAGGTTATCCAGTTGTTCTTCTGTGAGGTCAAGATAGCTGGCATCGGCGTAGTCGAGAATAGGCAAGAGAAGAGACTGTGCAAGCGCAGTTTTAGTGGTAATAGGTAGGAAGTTACGAAGCGCCGTAAGGAACCTGCTGATGCGAACAGTTTTCTACTAACAGTTTTAAGCTGTGGACCCCAAGATAATGTGTCGTCGATAATTATCCCCAAGTTCTTGACGCTGTCCGTAAAAGGAATGTTGGTTCCATCTAAAGTAACCCGAGGAAGTTGTGACCAGTCCACTCTATAAATCATTCGAGAGCTAACAACGACAATAGCCTGACTCTTCAGTGGATTGATTTGAAGTCCATACGCGTGACTCCACTCTCCTATTCGAGCCAAATCATGATTAACCGTGGTAATGGCGTCTGGAAGTTTCGCAAGCGGTGTATGGGAATAAATTTGGAGATCGTCTGCATATAGATGGTAGGAGGAAGTAATATTATTGGATATTGTATTTATAAATATAGCAAAAAGTAACGGAGAAAGAACGCCACCCTGTGGTACGCCAGCAACTGTATTGCACCATGACGAAAATGTGTCGTCAATACGGACTCTTTGCCGACAGCTAAGCAGGTAAGACTGAAACCAATCAATCGCCGTTGGAGATATATTAAATGAGCTCAGGATGCCAAGGAGAATGTCAAAATCTACAGTATTAAATGCGTTACTAAAGTCAAGTAGAAAAAGAACTGTGAGATTTCCAGTCTCCATAGCATTACCGATGTCCTCCGTAATATGGACCAAGGCCGTGACGGTACTGTGACTGGGTCGGAAACCGGATTGCATTGGATTAAGGAGATTGTGATTGTGTACGTACTTATTTATAACTAAAAAGTAAATGTTCATATGTTCCATAGCAAGGCCAACGGTCAAATTTTCGATTGGCCTTATAAGGACCCACCGGCCATCCTAGGAACACTGCCAATATTTAAACTTAAATCGAGTTAAAACCATGTTTTTATTCTTTAGAAACCATAAACATAACCTTATACAACAATATACAGTAAAAAATATGAGATAATAATAGGTTATTGACTAAAAACTTACGTTTTGCTAAGCGCGCGAATAACAACTGCAACGTCGACGACCGAAGTCTACGAAACGTGAGCTCGCACTGCCACAATAATGGCGCGGTCGTCAAGCCGCCGCGTTTGTGGCCTTGAGTTTGATGGAGCTTAGTATTTAGTAAAAGGGATGTGTCTTTACATGTCGATAACTACGACTTTTTAATAGTTGGCCTTCAAAGGAGCGTGGCCTTCCATGGTCCACCTACCACCATTATGTTTCGGTGAATCCACGTTTATGTTCATAGTACAACAGTAAACAAAATTATTCTAAGTTACAATTCGGAATTTTATACATATTTTCTTTATTATTTCGTTGCTTACTATTTTCGGTTACTAATTACTTCTTTTATATATTGTGCTAACGGTGTTTTACGGAGTCACAAGCGGGGAATTATACTACTACCACGCGACCGTCTGCTGCGTTTCGTTTATATTTTCCTTACAGTACAACCTTCGATAATCTTTTAATTTTCCTGTTAGCAAACTAGATTTTCCAATAAATTGATATTTTTATGATTTGATTGCACGCAATAAATGTTTGCATCGTAAACATCAGTATATAAGGCGACAAACACAATATTTATGACAAAGTACACTTGTCTATCTAACTCTTCGCATTGATTAAGTTGACTTGTTAACTGCTAAAATGGCAAGACCTTCACGTATCATCTTTCTACTGGCTTGCCTGGCGTTTTTGGATATAATATCTCTACAACAAAGTGCTACGACTGTGACCGCAGAAGTGAGAATTGGCGGCTGCATATGGGGTTCTTATGTGGATTATAATGCTGTTTGCAATGGAGAGTGCGAAATTCGTGGTTACAAAGGAGGGCGTTGCGGTAGCTTTGGTAATGTAAACTGTTGGTGTGATGAATAACTTGGTAATGTGTAATATAAACAACTTCTTTATGTCCTCTCTATTACTGTCTGTCAATTCGCGAATAAATATACATGGAATTTTTCAGATGACGTATTTCATTTCATACATTTTATTTAAATAAATTTATTTCTCAAAATATATAAAAAAATATTAAATATATTTACTACTTTATTTTTTAAACAGCTAGGCGAAACTCTCATGAGCACTATTCATACTCTAACTTACTCGTAAGATATAATTTTATGTTATTTCTTACTTAAACCTTGTTTTTATTTGAAACAATTTTAAAGAAATTGTGAACAATAACTTGGTAATATCTAATTTATACAACTTCTTTGTCTCCTGTCTGCTACTGTCTGTCAATTCGCGAATAAATATCTATGAGATTTTTCAGATGATTTATTTCTATTCATACATTTTATTTAAATAAATTTATATCTAAATATGTATTCAAATTAATATATATATATAAATTTATTAAATATATTTACGGTAAATTTACTGATTTGATTACACGGCTTGTATGAAAACATTTAGATATATCATTTAATTTATGGTCTAAAATTCTTTAGTTATTTAGCTAGCTTATAATAAGTTATTGTCAAGCTTATATAGATAGATCTGTCTATATTAAGGTATGAATTCCATATTATTATTATGGCGGACCTGATGTTTATAACGACGGTCGCGTGGTAGTAGTATTATTCCCCGCTTATGACTCCGTAGAACACCGTTACCACAATATATAAAAGAAGTAATTAGTAACCGAAAATGGTTAGCAACGAAATAATAAAGAAAATATGTATATAATCCCGAATTGTAACTTAGCATAATTTTGTTTACTGTTGTACTATGAACATAAACGTGGATTCACCGAAACATAATACTAAATCTAATGTAAAACCCACCTGCACCTAGAACCGAATGAAATCTTATAAAAGTCGGAACTTGGCTTTTAATGATAAACAAACAAGTCGGTTATCTAGCCGGGTGGCAGGTCGCGAAGTTTGACAAAGCATTTATTGTTAGTGAAGAAGTGAACCGGGCTGCACGATAACGAGTTAGAAACTTGGTAAGAGGAGAGATTTCTCTAATAGTAGCAGATACCGTACGCCAGCTTGGCTTTTAAAGGAAATGGTTTAGGTCTACGAAATGATAATTTTGTTACAACAATTACTACATTGAATATACGTCCCCTGAGCTGTGGCTTGACCCCCATAAGGGTGCCCGTCAGGTATTAGTCGCTTATATTAAGCTGGTCTTTTTTTTTTAAAAAATAAGACAACGCCCGCACCAAGGAATTTAATCTCTGTGTCGCGGGGTACTTTATATACATAATCGACGGAGAAAAATTACACCCAGACTCAGAACAACTATTTACTCGGGCCCCGCCGGACGATTAAATTTATGATTTCCCATTTTTGAGATTAGATTAACGCTTTGCATTGCGATTAATGCTATAAAATTAAAAAAATAACTATTTATGGGTCACACAAATGTTTGCCCGGCGCGGGACTCAACCCGCGACAAGAAGCAGCGAGGCGACGGTCGTAGCCGCTGCGCCACACGTGCAGACAAAATCTTCTGCGCTAACCAACTGCTCGTTGTCTTCAATTCTTTAATTCTAATATAGTAGTACAAAATGTAACAATAAAACTTGAGAGGTGTCAAGGGACACCCGGATGGAACGAAGTTATTTTTTATTATTTATTATGTACAAAAAACCTGTATACACTCAACGAAAATAATCGTCGCGACACCACACTGTTCAATGCGTAATAGAAATGAAAATATCTGGCTTGCTTTCTATAAGAGAGAGAGAGAGAGAGAGAGAGAGAAAGAGACAGACAGAGAAACATGCGCACGCAACAACTTTTCGTAAGAATTTTTTCCGTCGAGCCCCCTTTCACAACGCGCGATAAGGAACCTCGTTCCAATAGCTTAGTGGTTAACTTGTTATTTAATATTAATTTTAGGATTTAAAAAAATGTATGTGACGAAACAGACCGCACGGACGATCTAATTCAAAATAAATTTATTACTTGTCGTTTATGTACTGCTTTGTGAGCTTGACAAGTACAAGTGTATGTTAATACCCAAGTGCTGAATGAATTTCATGATTCATGTTTTCCCATTTTTAACCCCTGATGCAAAAAGAGGGATGTTATGAGTTTGACATCGATGTCTGTCCGTGGCATCGTAGCTGTCAAATGGATGGATCGATTACGATGTGGTTTTTTTCGTTTGAATGCCAGTTTCCTTTCCAGTTCTTAGCTATGTTTGGCTAATATCAGTCCAGTAGTGTAAAAGTATCAGCTCTTTTCCAAAATGATGTAACTGTAGTTGGAGTCGTGGGTTTTCTAACGATTAGGTTACTGAGATTAGATTTACATTTTGCCTTGCTAATAATGCCATAAAACTAAAGTTATCATCATTTGTTAGGGTTCCGTACCCAAAGGGTTAAACCGGACCCTATTACTAAGACTTCGCTGTCTGTCTGTCCGTCTGTCACCAGGCCGTATCTCATGAACCGTGATAGTTAGACAGTTGAAATTTTCACAGATGATGAATTTCTATCGCCGCTATAACCACAAGTACTAAAAAACTAAATATTTAAGGGTGCTCCCATGCAACAATCGTGATTTTTTTGCTCGTTTTTACGGAACCCTTCGTGCACGCGTCCGACTCGCACTTGGCTGGTTTTAGATTAGATTTACGCTAAAACTAAAATTATTATCGTGATTGTGTTAAAAATACACTGAAATATTTTATTTCTTTTAAATTACATTTACTGTAAATCACTAGACATAACACAACTATTATAAACATGTCTCATACATCTAAATCTCCGTAAGTACTTACCATATCTATAACAGACATAGTACAGTATTCCTAAGTTAACAAAGTAATATCTGTTGCCTAGTGACAAAGCCTAGCGGAGAGCAACAAGAAAACTCATCATTGCTAAGTGAATCTCAAGAAGCTCTTAAAGAGAACAACGATAATCACAGAGGTACTCATATCCCTACGTGAACCGGTGAGCACCTTATATTCCGACCTCAGCAAGTGGTAATACTTACTGTGGTGGGTATATTTATGTTGATGTGTGGTCTGCTTATTGTTAGGTTGCGTTGTTATTAAGTACTAAAATTTTCATTTCTAAACGTCTACTAGTACAAGTTTTATTTTTCTTTATTTACTATTAGCACTGCCCCGCGGTCTTTCCCGCATTAAAATTTTATAAATTATAGCCTATGTGTTAATTGAGGATATCAGCTAACTCTATGCCAAATTTTATTAAAATTGCTTCAGCTGTTTAGGCGTGAAGAAGTAACAAACAAACACACTCACACAGTCGTGTGACTGTGTGAGTGTGAATAATGTCAATAATGTAAATGTGTATATTTTTCAATCATACTAATATTATAAACGTTAAGTTTGTGAGTACACACTCAAAAACTTTCGCGTTTATAATATTAGTATGATTGAAAAATGTACACATTTACATTATTGACATTTTTGCCAAACTGCATAGCAGTTTATCGGCAACGTTCTCGCTCTGTTTACATGATCATTACTTAATTGTTATTCAGTTCAGTTTGCGTTTCAGTTTGTAACATTACAGTAAGGAAGTATACGAGATAGAACCGAAAATAGAAATATGGTACTAATTAAGTTTATACAGCACAAAGTAAAGGAAGAAATATGTCTTTTTTATTTTTTAATACATATATGGGCATATCGTCTTAATCAAGAATTAATAATAGATATTTATTTGCTGTGTGGTTAATATGAATAAAATGATGTGTAGATAAATTAAAAACAGCATAAAATGACAAGTGTGTTTACTTGTAAACAATAACATTAACATAGACAGGGCCACTCCATCACATCCCGTCGGTGGTGTAAAAGGCGACAAGGAACACAGCACATAGGCGGGTAACAGCGAGTGTACTACGTGAGCTCGACAATAAATGGATGAGCGATTAACGCTTATGCGACATAACTGTAATTCGACTCACCATATGTATGAATCTAATGCATTCTAGTGAAACACACTAAAGGTTTTCTTGATTTCACCGGCTGCTGCCGCGGCATGCTCGCTTCGCTCGTGCGTTGTTTTGTCATATTCTAACCTAAACTAACCGAACTGAAACCAAACCTAAACCTATTGATCGTTTAGCGAGATGACGAGTGTCGAAGCGTGCCTTCGAACTATGGTGAGGTACAGTTTTCTCGCAAAACATCCATTTATCGAAGTCACGTAGTACACTTGGTAACAGCGTCACCTGTGTACTAGGTACCACAACTGCGGTCGCTAATTCGCATGCTAGTGCGGTGACCACGGCAAACCCCTCCACATGCCAACGTTGTGCTAGCCTATGGGGAGGCCTAAGTCCAGCAGTAAATCATGTTGATGATTATGATGATGAGATAAGGAACTCTTATAAATAAGTCAACAAGACTAGGAAAATATAAGGAGTCCATAAACTATAGTTGACAATTTGCTAAAGCTTTCGTGTTTGTGTGATGGTTTTATTGACAACTAGCTGTGCCCCGCGGTTTTACCCGCGTTAAACTTTATAAATTATCACAGCTCCTCCCCCGTAGGTGATAGCGTGATAATATGTAGCCTATATTATGTTGACCCGACCTCTTAGTAATATTCATGCAAAATTTGAAGTAAATCCACGCAGTACCTTTTGAGTTTAGCCCGGACATACATACAGACAAACAGAAACACAGACAAAAATTCTAAAAACTATATTTTTGGCTTAGATATCGATTGTAGATCACGCCCCAAGAATCCTTTAAAAAAAATATTCAATGTACAGTTTCGACTTTCCTACGATTTTATTATATGTATAGATATAATTAGTATTATAGAAAATAAAGTATATGTAAGAAGTTACGACTAGAATTCATGGTGTCAGTGATGGATTAATTTAGTAATAGCATAAATAAGTGATACAATGGCTCAACGATTTCCCGCAAGTGGACCGAGTCCTGCTCCGCCACCGGGCGCCATGCAGCCGCAGCAACGTTACCCAGGGCCCGCGCAACCTCAGGGCTCCCCTATGCCGCCCAGACCTTACTCTGGACCCAACTTCCCCGCTCGCAGTGGCTTCACCCCTCCTCCCGTGGGTGCGAGCGGTGCGGTGGTGGGCGTGGTGGGGGCGGGCGGCGTGCGCGCGGGCCCACGGGCGGGCGCGCCGGGGGCGGGTGCGGGCGGCGCGGGAGGTGCGGCGCCGGCAGGGGGCGCCAAGCGGCCCGGCGATGCGCGCGCCGCCATGGCGCCGGCGCACAAGCCGGCGCTGTACGACAGCTACGCGACGCCCTCGCCCGCCAAGAGAAAAAAACGCCTCACCGACAAGATCCTGCCGCAGAAGGTGCGGGACCTGGTGCCCGAGTCGCAGGCCTACATGGACCTGCTCGCTTTTGAGCGCAAACTGGATGCCACCATCATGCGCAAGCGCCTCGACATTCAGGAAGCGCTCAAACGCCCCATGAAACAGAAAAGGAAACTTCGCATATTCATCTCGAACACCTTTTACCCTGGTCAGGGTGACAACGCGGTGCCGTCGTGGGAGCTTCGCGTCGAGGGCCGCCTGCTGGACGACACTAAAAATGACCCCAATAAAGTAATACCACCCATATAGTTCGCCAGTTGTTAATATCTTTGTAATAGATCCAAAATTAAATCTTAAGTACCTATACAGAAAACCTACGCAGTTCACTTTTGACATTGAAATTAATTTGGGTACAGGTTTTAATTGTTAATATATAAGTAATTTGTCTCACTCTATAAAAAGGCAAGCCCACGCTTGCTCTAAAGATAACTTGTTCTAAAGTCAATTGTTTAAAAATAATGTTAAATATCCCAGAATACCTTAGAAATGAGACGAAGCGGAAAGGATGTGATACTGCAAAACACGGACTTTACACGGCATATTGGTCTGGGGTACCGAACACCACCAGAGCTTGCCAGGGTGTGGGTCTCATTCTTTCCACAAGAATGTCTGAATGTGTGACTGAGTTCGAATGCGTGAATGCAAGAATTATTTGGTTGCGAATGAAAGTCGGTATGACCCGTATCTTCCTAGTAGGGGTGTACGCTCCTGTAGATATGGGTGCAGTTGTGTCACAGCGAGAACAAGAGGAAAGAAAGGCATTCTGGGAGACCTTGGGAGATGTGTTACGAATAAGTCAGTATAATGAAAGAGTAATAATGTTAGGTGATTTTAATGGTTGGGTTGGGGTAAAGCGTGATGGTTTTGAAAGATCTCTAGGTCAATTCGGTTATGAGAGTGAGAATGAGAATGGGAATAGTCTGCTTGAGATATGTCTGGAATGGGGTCTTTGTGTTACAAATACTATGTTTGAACATAAAAGAATCCATACGTTTACACGGGAGAGAAAAAATGTGAGAAAGAGTATGATTGACTTTGTGATTGTAGATGAAAGATTGAGAAAGAATGTTCTAGACACAAGAGTCTATCGTGGGACCGCAATCCATACAGACCACTTCCTGGTGATGAGCCGAATAAGTAGTCTGTTCAAAGGATGGCGCCACCGAATCCCTGAGACTAAGAGTGTACTAGAGAGAATAAAAGTAGAGAAACTGCAAGAGGCAGGAGTGGCAGATGAGTACAAAAGTAAGTTGATTGATAAGTTTGAGGGATCTAAAGACATAAGAGAAGTAGAAGAGCTATGGAAGTCAGTCAAAGAAGGTGTGGTGAGTGTAGCTAGTGAAGTATGTGGTGTAATAAAGAGGAGAAGAGGAAGAAAGATGAAGAATATTTGGTGGGATAAAAGTGTACAAAAAGTTGTATGTGAAAAGAAGAAAGCGTGGTTAGATTGGCTAGCCACCAGAGCAAACGAACGAATGCATAAGGCGACGAATGAAGATATAGAAAGAGCCTGGAATGACTATAAGAGGATGAAAGGAATAGTAAAGAACGTGGTGAACGAAAAGAAAAATGAACAAAAGGATAATTTTGATAGAAGGTTGTCTAAGGATTTTCAGATGAACATTAAGTTTTTCTGGAAATCCGTTAGATCAGTAAGAGGCATAACCCAAACCTCAGAACTGAACTCCATCCGAGACCAAGATGGATATATAGTGAAAGGGGAAGAATGCGTGTTAAAACGTTGGAAGGACTATTTTGAGAGTTTGTATGATAGAAGTGTAACAGAGAGTGAACGTAGTTCATTAGGTATAGACAAAAATAATTGTAAGGATGAAATTGGAATGGATGAGATTGTGAAAGCTATTAAGAGTATGAAATCGGGTAAATCACCAGGGTATGACAGGATAACTTCCGAAATGCTGAAGGCTGGACATGGCGTCATAGCGAGTTAGCTGTGCAGCCTTTTCAATCTGTGCTATAACACCGGCCAAGTGCCAAGTGATTGGTGCAAGGCTGTCATCGTACCTCTTTACAAAGGAAAAGGCTCACGGCAAGACTGAAAAAACTACAGGGGCATTAGTCTGCTCAGCGTCGTTGGTAAGTTGTATGCGAAAGTATTGGTTGAAAGAGTTGTGAAAGAAACCGATACGAAAATATGGGATGCACAGGCGGGTTATCGAAAAGGAATGGGATGCACGGATCAGGTCTTTTCTCTACGAAGCATAGTAGAGAAGTTTTTGGGCAAAAGCCAAAAGGTCTACTGTGCCTTCGTATACTCAGAAAAGGCCTACGATAGAGTGTTGAGGAATGAGCTTTGGTCGGTACTGTCCATATATGGGTTAGACGACAACCTTGTTCAAGCACTGAAATCTCTTTATAGGGATTCCAGAGCTTGCGTGAGGATTAACGGGTCATACACTGAGTGGTTTAGCATCCAAAAGGGTGTTAGACAGGGATGTGTAGCGTCACCGTGGTTGTTTAACCTATTCATGGATAGCTGTTTAAAAGACTTGAAAGAAAGTGAATGTGGTGTAAGGATGAATGAGTTACTCATCAAATGTCTGCTGTACGCTGATGATCAAGTTCTACTTGCATCATCTGCGGACGAGTTGCAGGTGATGGTAACAAATATGCATGAAGCTTTTGAAAGGAAAGGGATGAAAATTAATGTTGGTAAGACGAAAGTAAAGGTATTTGAGAGGGATGAATACACGACAGCTTGTGATATTGTGGTTGGAGGTGAGAAAGTCGAACAGGTGAAAGAGTTTGTATATTTGGGAACTTTGTTTACGAGAGATGGGAAATATGAGAAAGATATTGTTTGAAGAGTAAATGCGGGGAACAGAGTGAATGGGGCACTACACGCCTTTATGAGTAGCCGACAAGTCTCAAAGAAGGCTCGACTGGCCGTGCACGATGGAGTGTTAGTGCCAACTTTAAAGTATGGAAGTGAATGTTGGGTATGGCAGAAAAAAAATGAAAGTAAAATAAATGCAGTGGAAATGAGAGCTCTGAGAAGTATGTGTGGTGTGACTTTGAGAGACAGAATTCGAAATACTGATATAAGAGAGCGTTGTGGTGTGAAAGAGCATGTAGTCACAAAGATTGAAAAAGGTATGCTGAGATGGTTTGGTCATTTAGAAAGGATGAATGAAAGAAGACTGACAAAAGAAGTATACCTGGCCTGTGTGCATCGAAATACTGATATAAGAGAGCGTTGTGGTGTGAAAGAGGATGTAGTCACAAAGATTGAAAAAGGTATGCTGAGATGGTTTGGTCATTTAGAAAGGATGAATGAAAGAAGACTGACAAAAGAAGTATACCTGGCCTGTGTGAATGGTACAACCGGAAGGGGAAGACCTCGTAGAACATTCTCTGATCAAATTGGAGACGTACTTAGGAAAGGTCAGGTCAGAAGTACCCTAAACCGGCGAGCATGTATGAAGAATATAATGTCAGTAAACGAAGCGAAAGAGGTGTGCAAGGATCGTGACAAATGGAAGTCCGTTGTCTCTGCCTACCCCTCTGGGAGACAGGCGTGAGTCTATGTATGTATGTATGTATGTATGTACCTTAGAAATGCTATTTCAGTTTACCGTTACTATGGAAACTAACAAAATTTTGTGTCATACAAAAAACATTATTGCATGCAAGATGTAGTAGACATTATTATGTTCAGACATGTTTGCTATACAATAGCGTGCAAATGTGTTATAATAATATTAAAGGTTTTCAATTTAAGAATTATTATTTGGAAAATCTAAAAATTACATTATACAAAAAATCTATTCAATAATAAAAATATCATAAAATTAAAAATAATATGTCAAAAATAAAATACCAGTAAAATAAATGTCAAAAAATTATAAAAAAGTTGATTGAATGTCAGGTTAGAACTTATCAACTAGAAAATCTGATGTATTAAGTAGGCTTTTTCAACTAAATGTGATTTAACTTTTCTTTTAAATATAGTGATTGGGAGGTCTTTCCAATCTTTTGGTATTTTATTAAATATGACTGGAGCCATGCAAAGAACACTTTTGCGCATAAGTGCAGACCTAGCCGGGTTCAAACATATTAACTTACTGATATCACGTCTACTTCGGGGAACTACATCTGCCACTCGTGGAAATAAAGTTGGATTGGTCTTAACAAATACTAAAACCTCATATATATATATAGAGACGGCAGAGTCAATATTTTGTACTGCTTAAAATAAGATTGGCAGCTATCAGTCATATTTAGTTTAAACATTGCTCTGAGGCATCTTTTCTGAGCTTTAAAGACAATGTCTTTGATTGTAGAGTTGCCCCAGAACATCACGCCATATCTAAGTACAGATTCAACCAGTCCTTAATAGGCAGTAAGAAGCGCATCAATACTAAGTGTTCGCGACAGGGTATATAAAGCATATGAACTGCTGCTTATTCTCTTGCTTATGTTCTCAATGTGTGCCTTCCAATTAAGAGCTGTGTCTATAGTTAGTCCAAGAAACTTAGTTGTATTCACTGCGTCAATTTATGTATGTCGAGCGTTGGCTAAAATGCATTATTAGGGTTTTATTAATATTTATTTTTAAATTATTATTATCTAACCATTCTATAATTGCTATTAAAGCATTATTTATGTCATTTTCAAATGTATCTTTAGATTTACCTGTCACAGCAACTGTACTATCGTCTGCGAAAAGTGTCATGGGATGTTCAGTCGCTCTAGGAAAATCGTTAATGTAGAGCGTAAAGAGAAGGGGTCCTAATACGCTTCCTTGAGGGATTCCGTACACGACTCTACATTCTTCCGATGAGAATATCACTTCCCTATTTTTTTGGTTAAATCTACTTATTTGTGTTATCTGTTTACGATTATTGAGATAAGATTCAAACAGCTTCAGTATATTACCTCTCACTCCATAGGATTCCATTTTCTTAAGAAGAATATTATGCTGAACCTAATCAAATGCCTGAGTCATGTCGCAGAATATAGCTAATATTGGAGTATTTTTATCCATATTTTTTAAAACAACTTGCAGAAAATCATACACGACTATATTAATTGTTTTGTTTGCCCTGAATCCCTTCTGCTCGTTGCATAAAATATTGTTTTTTTCGAGGTATGTGTTTAATTCACTACAGAAATACTTTTCCAAAATTTTCGAGAATATCGGTAGCAGGGAAATGGGCCTGTAGTTTTCCAATTTCTCTCTGTCCTGTTTTTTGAATAATGGTTTAATTATCGAGGTCTTAAGAGCATCTGGGAATTTACCTTCACTAATGCTCAGATTTATTATGTGACTCAAAGGACTACATATTTTATGGGCAACTGTTTTAATTATTTTTGTACTTATTCCATCATAACCCACACTATTCGTATTTTTAAGTGTTATAATTATTTTCAATACGTCGTGTGGCAAACACGGGGCCATGAACATAGAGTCTTTTTTGCTGGAATTTTGATTTCTTAATGACACTCCTGAATTTTTTATTGGTTGAATCTTATCTATGAAATAGTTATTAAATAAATTAGAATTTTTTTTTGGATCCGTAATTATTATATTATCTACTTTCAGTTTAGATATAGTGGTTTTTGGTACATTTAATTTAGTTTCATTGATTAATTGCCAAACGGTTTTAGCTTTATTATTTGACGTTTTAATCTTGTGATCGTTCTGAGCGCGTTTAGTCAAATTAATTTTTTTTTTTTATCGTTTCGAATAATTTATTAGTTTCGTCTTATTATGATGCATAGATTTTAGTCTATATTCCCACAAAAGTCGGCGTTTTTACTTACTACACATTTTTATGCCTCGCGATATCCATCTACTACTTTTATTTGTTTTCACAGAGATCGTTTTTTCAGGAAAACACTGGTCATAAAGTAATGAAAACATTTCAATAAAAGTATTATAAGCTAGGTTAGTCTCATGAGATTCATATACATCAAAAAAGGACAGACTACTAATATACGACACAAATTTATTAATGTTCTCCTTACTGTAATCACGTCTGGTAATTCGCCAACTGTTAAAACAACATACTGTCTTAATTGGGCACTTAAGAAGCTGAGCAGTGTGATCAGATAGAGCTAGTTCTAATACCGTGGCTTTACATGGCTTATGAAAATTATGCGCAAAATTGTCTATACAAGTCTGGCTTTTTAGTCGTGTAGGCTGATTAAGTGCAAGTTTCAAATTAAAATTTAATAATAAGTTTTCAAATTCAATAGATTGTGAATTGTTTTTCAGGATATCAATGTTAAAGTCACCTGCTAATACTATATTTTAAATAACATTTTTTCATTAGCTCATTTAATAAATGTTCAAGCTTCTCAAAACACGCATTAATATTGCTTGAATTCGGTACCCTATATATACAAACAAGAGCAGTCTTATAGTCAAGTAATTCAATGGCACAACATTCAAACATGCCAGTAGATGAAATTTTCACTATTTTAGGCAGCTCCTTCCATCGAAGACCATTCTTGACAAGGATACAGACGCCTCCTCTCTTGCTTGCTGGTCTACCACTGAGCCGCAGCGTAGGGGGAAGGGAAATGGAATTATTGCAGGCTGTGGACAGGCTTTGAACGTACTGACAGGATGGATTTAGTATCTACTATAATAGTCCGTGAGTATGGACTCAACGGATTTAAATAGTGCGTGAGGTTGAGTGGTAATTTGTTTCGATTATTGCGTGGTTATCAAGCCACTAATAATCTAAGTGTTTCTTTATTCTTTATTGCACACAGAAAATAAATACATAAGTTAGAAGTAACAAAAGAAAAGGCATGTACATAGGCGAGCTTAATTCATTATTGAATTTTCTTCCAGCAAACCATCAGGAAAAAGAGATTTTCAAAATTATGGGTATAGGCAGTGTACAACAAACTATTATAATTAAATACCTTGTCGGGTAAATATATTGATAAAATACACACTAATAATTACATACGATACCTTATAAATACATATCTATTTAATAAACTACATGAACCTACATACCTTATATATACGTAAGTTACAGAGATAAGAAGTGATTCTTAGTTCTGCTCTTAAAAATACTCAATGACGAGCTATCACGTATGGAATGTGGTAAGGAATTCCAAAGACGTACTGCACGTACAGTAAATGAACCATTATAGCGGCTGGAAGTATGGGAAGGAGTCCTAAGAAGATGAGATGTAGCAGTGCGGCAAGGTTTGCCACTGGGCACCAGATACTCAAAGCGTTCACGGAGATAGATGGGAGCAACAGGGTTATGAAGGATGGGAAAAAGTAGATAAAGAATATGACAGTCCCGACGCTGCCGAATAGGCAGCCACTTCAATTGCAACCGGAACTCCGACACGTGGTCGTACTTCCGTAGGCCGAAAATGAAGCGGATGCATAGGTTCTGCAGGCGTTCGAGCTTATCTAGAAGTTCTTCTGTTGCATCAAGGAAGCAGACATCAGCATAGTCAAGAAGAGGGAGTAAAAGCGATTGAGCGAGAGTGACTTTAGTCTGAAACGGTAAGAATTTTTGGAGACGTTTGATGGATTGAAACGAACAGTATACTCTCCTGCTTACTTCTGCAACGTGATTGTTCCACGAAAGGTTACAGTCAATTAAAACACCTAAATTTTTGGCAAGTTTTGTATAAGGTATCGGCACATCATCGAAAAGAATAGGAGGAATGGCTGAAAAATTTAAGGTGTTAAACATGTGTCTGCCACCAATAATGAGAGCTTGTGATTTAGAGGGATTGACCAGGAGGCCAAAAGATTTTGCCCACTTGCTAATGTTTACAAGATCATTATTGATGGCAGAAATAGTTTCAATGTCTTTGAAGTGCCGATATAACTGCAAGTCGTCAGCATAGAGATGATAGTTAGAAGTTAAGATTTTAGTGATTGCGTTTATAAAAACGGAGAATAGAAGAGGAGATAGTACGCCACCTTGAGGCACACCCGCAGTAAGATCACACCACTGAGAGAAAGACTCTTCAGCGTGTACAGACTGTGAGCGCCCTCGAAGATAGCAGTCGAACCACGCAATTACAGGAGCCGAGACATTCAGGGAGGAAAGGATACCAAGCAGGATGTCAAAGTCCACTGAATTAAAAGCACTGCTAAAATCCAGTAGTACTAAGACAGTGAGTAGCTTCTGTTCCATAGCCAAGCGAATATCGTCTGTGATTTCCACAAGTGCAGTGACAGTGCTGTGGCCAGGACGAAAACTGGACTGGAAAGGACTTAAAAGGTTATGATTACAGAGGTAATGAGACAGTTGCTTATGCACAATGCTCTCTAGGATTTTAGACAGGAAAGGAAGAATTGAAATTGGACGGTAGTGAGAGAAGGAAGAAGGATTTGTGGTTTTAGGAAGCGGCAGTACATGAGCTTTTTTCCAAGCAGAGGGGAAAGAACTTGACTCCAAGGAAAGGTTAATAATATGGGTTAAGATAGGAGCAAGTTCTTCCACAATGATAGTGATCATTTGTGGTTGGAGTCCGTCGTTACCTACCGCTTTGGTGGAAATGGATTTTATGACGTCTCTCTCCGTGATTGGTGTGAAAGAAAAAGCAGTACATAATGGCTTAGAAAGATTTAGAAGTTGTTTAAGAGTGGAACTTTTGATGTCGGCACTCATAGCGACAGGTGGTCTAGAAAAGTGCTGATTAAGAGTGTTAATATCCACGTTTGTTGTGTTGTCACTAGAAGATTTACCGACACCTAGAGATTTTAAAAATTGCCATACCTGTGCTGTGTTGAGGTTATTAATCTCTACACATACGACTGCATCTGTTACGGAGTTTTTTATAGATATCCCAGTTTTCATTAGTTGCACTTTTTTTAAATCTTCTTTTGGCCTTATCCCTTAGAGACATCAGTTTTTGTAATTTGGTCATTAATCCAAGGGGCTGGGGCATGTTTTACTCTCACCCTTTTGAGTGGAGCATGTTTGTCGAACAACTGAATTAGTAGTTGGTTGAACATGGCCACTTTGGAGTCAATATCGTTGCAGATATAAACAGGTGACCAGTCAATACTGCCCGCTTCCGCCCTCAAACGTTCCAGACAAATATTTTTAAAGCTGCGAAGGAAAATGAACTGTGACTTACGTCGAGGGCAGCGAATTTTATAAGAGAGTTATATAAGATCGTGATAAGAGAAGGAGTCTGGAAGTTGGCCATGCGTTACCACTTTGGTGGAATCCGAGACGAGAATGAGGTCTAGAAGAGAAGGAGTGGAATGAGGAGCATGGTGTGTAGCACTCAGAGGAAGGACATGCATATTGACAGACGAAACAAGAAAGAGGAGTCGACGACTGTTTAGTGTTTTATTTGGAGCTGCTTAAATAAGAAATTTGAAATAATATTGCGTCGTTTGAAGGTTCAAATTAAATACTTCTCTCCACTTCCTTTTCTTCTTACTAACAAATTACTAACACTTTTTTGTATTTATTTCTGTGTACTACTAACAACCAAGCCCTTTGGCCCTTTGGCCCTTTCAGCAATAGACCTTTTAGTTTGGCCGATATAAAACATACCGCAGTTGCACTCAAACCTGTAGACACCCGGTGTTTGAAGAGGAATAACATCCTTCAGTGTACGCAGCTGGTTGGAGACTTTGGAGATCGGACTATATACAGTCTTGATGGAGTATTTCTTTAGTACTGATCCAACTTTATCCATTACTCCTTTCACATAAGGTAAAAACGCTGGTGCTCTGCTTACTTCCGGATGCTTCTCCCTCCTCTTCGTCCGTTTAAAGCCCCCCCTGTAGCCGTTTTGCCTAAGTACCTCCTGAACGTGTGTGAGCTCACTTTCTAAACTATTGAAATAAATACAAAAAAGTGTTAGTAATTTGTTAGTAAGAAGAAAAGGAAGTGGAGAGAAGTATTTAATTTGAAACTTCAAACGAGTTTCGTAATAAAATTATGGACTATATCTGTCATTGTATATGTTTGAAATTATGATTAAATTAAAAAAATACTCGAATTCAGGACAATTTTTGTAACAGGATGATTACGACACATTTTCTATGATTTATCTTACCGAAAGAGTTTCTTTTTATGATAAGGTACGTAATACTTAAACTACCTATAAGTAGTTAAAAGGTTAGTCTTATACAAACTTTAAACCACCTATCTTTTGTGTTTCTAGTTTTTTCTAATAGAAACCTTTACAGTTTCCTCATATTCGTCCGTCAGCCAGTCCATCTGATGGTGGACCATATATATGAACTTAAAACAACATTTTAATAATATATAAATAACTAAGACGCTAAGAATAACTTAGTGATTGAGTGCCAAGCTCCAGTTGTGCTTCTGGGGGTCTCGGCTAATAAATAAAACTAATCTCCGATATATAAAAACTGTATTGTATCTAGTTCAAAGATAGTAAGTAGCCGCGTTGCTTGCGCTGAGTCTTGAGAGCGAATCCCCGCTGTAGCTCGACGGCCGGTTAGCGAGGTGGGGGAGGACGTTGAAGGTCAGCGGACCGGTCGGAGGCGCGAACGCAGCGCCGCCTGGTGTGATGTCCGGAACATATTCCCCGGGTTGAAGATAACTCTTCAAGATGATGTTGGCGAGACGGGAAGAGGGCAGATGTTATTGTAGGCCCGTGTTATCATACCCTTCTTTGTTAGAACATCGGCGACTCGACACTGACCATCTGACCCCGTTCTCACGGCAATCACTCTGCCCAAGTGCCATAGAAGAGGAGGAAGGGTAGCGTCTCTCACTAAGACCATGGTGCCAGTCTTTAAATCCTGCCCAGCTGTCTGCCATTTGGTTTTCTGCTGCAGGAGAGACACATACTCATTAGTAAAGCGTTGCCAGAAGTGTTGCCGGAGCTTTTCGATGCGATCAAAACGATGTAGCCGATTGATGTTGGCGTCAGTGATCTGCAGACGAGGAACAGACGTAAGTGGTCGACCGATATGAAAATGGGAAGGAGAAAGATAGGAGAGATCAGATGGATCCGTTGATAGAGGTGTTAAAGGTCTAGAATTTAAAATAGCCTCTATCTGAATCAGGCAAGTTGAAAGCTCCTCGTATGTTAAGTGAGTTAAGCTCATGACTCTACGTAATAGATGTTTCGTAGATTTTACTGCTGCCTCCCATAAGCCACCAAAATGGGGGGAATAGGCAGGTATAAATTTAAAATCTATGCCTTCATTTGCAATATCTGACGCTATGCTACCAGAAGAAACCTTTAAGAGGCGCGAAAGCTCATTGAAAGCTCCCACGAACGTGGTGCCGTTGTCCGAGTACACGCATTGAGGTTTGCCTCGACGACTGATAAATCGACTGAAGGCCGCAAGGAAAGCTTCCTTAGTGAGGTCAGACACCAGCTCTAGGTGAACGGCTCTGACTGCAAAACAAACAAAAACACAAATATAAGCTTTTGTTAGCTTACATCCTCTACCTTTACGGTCAGCTATCAGCACTGGCCCAACGTAATCAAGACCTGTATTCAAAAAAGGGTACTCAAGAGATATTCTATCGCTAGGTAGGTTGCCCATAACGACCTGAATGGGCTGAGCTTTGAAGCGAGTACAGCGCACACAGTTACGTACCACCTGATTGGCCAGGTTTCTGCCTGCTAAAGGCCTGTAGGTAAGCTTAATATGAGCCAAAAGTAGTTGTGGTCCAGCATGGCATAGCTTTATGTGTTTAATATCATAGGTATAATTTGAATTATTAAGACGCCCACCTACACGTATTAAATTGTCTGAATCGATGAAGGGGGAATAACTTATTAGTCTATTCTTTTTATGTAAAGTTTGATTATTTAAAAGATATGTGTATTCTTCAGGGAACATTTCCTGCTGAGATAATTGTAATATAAGGTTTTGTGATGACTGTAATTCTGACAATGTCAAGAAAGATGATTTTTTTGTATTATGTTTTTTACAGTTATGTATAAATCTTTGTATATATGCTATGACTCTTATTAAATTTGTAAATGATGATTCGTTATGAATTAAATGTGATAATAAATTATTATTATTGTCTATAACATAGCGCGTGTGTGTGTGTCAGCAACGGTACATACAGCTAAATCAGGTACTGAATGATTTTGTGTATTCGGTAAAGTAGGAAAATGTAACTCAGTCTGGTTAAGAAAATCAGGACCAGACCACCAAAGAGTGGACGATCTGATGCAATCAGCCTTCACCCCCCGAGAAGCTAGATCTGCGGGGTTGCATTTAGAAGGCACATAACTCCACTTATGGTGGGACGTAGCTTCTTGTATCTCACTTACTCTATTTCGAACAAATTGATCGAGTCGACTTGGCGATGTAGATAACCAACCAAGCACGATCGTTGAGTAGCACCAGAAAAAACAGTGATTGAACGCTAGAGTAAGCGATTTGCGTACCTTCATAAAAAGTCGTGTCCCCAGTAAGGCGCCACACAATTCCATTCTTGGTATGGTTGCGGGTTTTATAGGAACTAGCTTGTTTTTGGAGGCTAAGAGGCGAACACATACCGTTCCATCAATCGCTACCGTTCTTACATAGGTACAAGCACTACACGCGCGTTGAGAAGCATCTGTGAACGTATGTAACTCTATTGATGATGGGTTACAACAAGATACCCAACGTGGAATGTATACAGAGTTAAGAGCTGAAAGTGACTGCATGAATTCAGTGAATTGTGATTTAATTTCGGTTGGTACTTCATCGTCCCAATCACACTTAAGAATCCATAGCTGCTGTAATATAAGTTTGGCCTGCACTATGCAAGGGCCGACCAGACCAAGATGATCAAAAACTTGACTTATTAATGATAAAATATTGCGTTTTGTAATTTTTGTAGCAGGTTTCAGTTGCATTGAAAAATAGAGTACATCTGAATTGCAGTCCCAGTATAACCCGAGTGTCTTGCTAGGACTGTCATTTAAGTTAAATTTTTTATCTTTTTTATCTAAACTACTATTTGTGACCGACTCTAATATTTTTAAATTATTTGATTGCCATTTCCTCAAATGAAAATGGGCTGACTTAAGAGTATTAATGACGCATTTACACTTATGTAGGACTGACTCAATCGTGTCGCCACTACTCGAGTAATCATCTACATAAAAATCGCGTCTGATGGACTGACTAACCTCTGGATCTGAACATTGATCAGCGAGTGAGGCTAAGCATTTTGTAGCTAAATATGGAGCTGAAGCAGTGCCATATGTTAGCGTATTCAATGCATATGTTTTCAATGGGTCTGAAGAACTGAATCCAAACAGTATTTGTTGTAAAGGGCGCTGAGATGGCTCTACTAATATAGCTCTATACATTTTTTCGATATCGCCCGTTATGACATACCTGTGCTCTCTGTATCTTAATAGTATAGAGAGTAAATCCTCTTGTACTGTTGGACCTATCATCTGAATATCATTGAAAGACTTGCCCGAGGTGGTCGAGGCCGAAGCATCGAAAACTACGCGAAGTTTTGTGGTGGAACTAGACTCGCGTACAACACCATGATGAAGCAAAAAATAATTAGTTTGTGATTTATGAATTGAATTTGTCTGTTCTGTCATGTGATTTAGGTCAATATATTCTTGCATAAACTGTAAGTATCTGTTTTTAAAAGTGGAGTCCCGCTCAAACTTACGCTCTAGGGAAAGAAATCGACGCTTGGCCATCGCGTATGAATCACCTAAGCACTCTGGTGAGTCTTTCAATGGTATGGTGACAACGTATTGACCAGATGTATTACGATGTGTCGTTTCTTTAAAAAGCCTTTCACATGCTTTTTCTTCTAAAGTGAGACAGTTGCTATCCGATACGGAATCTAGTTCCCAGAAACGAGTTAGCTGATCAGACTCCATTTGTGAAAGAAAATGACAAAGAGAAGGTTGTGTACGACTGCGTGAAGCATAAACACAGCCTGAAATAAGCCAACCTAATTTTGACGATTGTAATCTAGGTTGCTTGTTACCTAAATTAATAGTATCGGAACCTAAGACGTCCCAGAATACCTGTGCACCTACAAGGATATCAATAGCCGCAGGTACATTAAAAGAAGGGTCTGCTAACTGAATGCCTGGCGGGATAATGATATGCTTTTTGTTGACGTAAGAGCCAGGTAGCGATTGTGTGATCTTTGGTAAGACATAACATTCTAACCTCGCCTGATAACCACCATAACAAGACTGTAAATTAAGATAACAACTTTCTGAAGTACAAGAAACTTGTCCATTAATACCTGTGATAGTGGAGTTAGTGCTGCGCTTTACCAGGCCGAGCTTCCCACAGAGGTCTTGGGTGACAAAATTGGAAGTGCTGCCGTTGTCCAACAGGATTCTGACAGTATGAAGCTCCCCATTGATGTCTGCCACCTTGGCCAATGCTGTGGAAAGTAAAATATAAGTTGTGTTATTATCGGAACATGGTGAAGCGATATTAGTTGACAAAACTATGTTGTCCCCTATTTGTTTTTCTATAGAAAGTGTGTTATGCTTTAATTTGCAATATTTGCAGTGTGATAAGTTGCAACGGTTTACTGTATGGCCCGGTCGAAGACAGTTCATACATACATTGCTTTCTGATGCTTTTTTAATGCGTGCGTCAATTTCAAGGTTACTGAATGATTGACAGCTAAATAAAAAATGATTCTATAGATATAGATAGATATAGATTCAAGTAAATCTGCTTTGTTTGTTAAAAATTTCATATAATTTTTTAAATTGGGAAAACTATCTAAATTATTTTTAAATTCTTCCCATTCACGATAGGTGACTGAGTCCAATTTCTTAGACATCATGTATATAATTAATGTGTGCCAATGTTCAGTAGGCTGATTAAGCGTTTGAAGGGCTCTTAATTTTTTATTTGTGACATCAATCATGTTGCGTATTGAGCTACAGGATTCTTTATGAATCTGTACAAAATTAAATAAACCCTGCACATGATTATTAATGAGCAGCCTCTCATTATTGTACCTCTCGGTCAATAACTGCCAGGCTATATTGTAATTTGTTGATTTAAAATCTATACTTTTTATTACCAAGGATGCGCTGCCAGTTAACGCAGCACGAAGGTAGTGAAATTTGTTTATGTCTTGAATACTAATTGTTATTGTCAATAAGGGAAATATACGTATCTCGGAATTCAAGCCAGTGCTGATAGTCCCCGATGAAGTGAGGCAAGGCTATCTTAGGTAGCCTGATGAAGTCGTGTTTGCAGCCAGAGCCGTGGGTATAGTCGTCTGAAGCAGCAGACAGGAGCGCGGGCGGAGGGGCAGGCGTGGGGGCGAGCAGTGCCCTTGCACGGGCTACCAGCGCGTGATACTGCGACTCGAACTGTTCCCTCTCGGCATACATGTCGTCCGTGTTCTCGGACAACAGCTCCAGCTCACTCTGTAACACGTCGAATTCCGTATACAACTTTTCTAATAAAATGACGCGGCCATTTAATTCAGCCGTTTGAAAATTATCTAAATCTGAACTAGGTAACAATTTTAAAAAGTTTCCAAAATGTGTAAGTTTCGCTTTGAAGCCACCACGCTTCTTAATTAGTTCCTTTAATTTTGCGTCGGACATAATGGAGGGCAGTTTATAAGGCAGCGGAAGAGAAAAGGAAAAAAATAAATGCTAACCACGTTAAAGAACAAAAGAAAATAACTAAATTACCTATAAACTATAAAAATACGCGGCAAAGCTAACGGTAAACCAGCTGTTGCGCAGTGAATGGCTCAGGTATGCGAACCCGTTTGGTAGGTAACACACACTTCGATCGCTAATGAGCTTGTTTACGTCTTTAGCAGCGATGACAAAAAAATGCGTCAAGCAAACAAAGGAATGCGAACAGGTAATAAGATTAAATTTTGATAGAATGAAAGAAGAAAGAAACATGTACTGAATATTATTTTCATATGATTGTGCTCGCTAATGTATATGTATATGTAAAAAGAAAGCTTGAAGAAAAAATCAACTATGCCTGATCTGTATATAGCACTATCTTAAATTCCTGGAAGACATGAAATAAGATAGGATATAAAGGATATCGGAACGAACTCACTCAGTATGTTACCACTCCGTCCGGGTAGACACGTCCTTGAAAGTCCTCTACGGCGTCGCATGTTGCCGTGTCGGGCGGTCGGTCCAAAGTCCACGGGCGGATAAGCGCAGCTTCCAAGACGGCTATCTTCTTTCTTGAAGGACCACTGATTGAGTGCCAAGCTCCAGTTGTGCTTCTGGGGGTCTCGGCTAATAAATAAAACTAATCTCCGATATATAAAAACTGTATTGTATCTAGTTCAAAGATAGTAAGTAGCCGCGTTGCTTGCGCTGAGTCTTGAGAGCGAATCCCCGCTGTAGCTCGACGGCCGGTTAGCGAGGTGGGGGAGGACGTTGAAGGTCAGCGGACCGGTCGGAGGCGCGAGCGCAGCGCCGCCTGGTGTGATGTCCGGAACACTTAGTAATAACATAGTTACACATTATTTTATTTGTAATTATGTTATTTTATATTTTGGTTGTGTGTGCATTATTCTGAATAATTTTTTTTATTTCTTTTCTTTCTTTCTGGTTACTACTTAGGGCTGGTAAAAGGACGAACAATTAAATTCACATTCTTCGAGCATGACTAAGGATTTACTCGCGTTTATTTTATTTGTAACGATTATAATGTAAATAATTGTATTTGGATTAATCCAAAGCGTATAGTGTACTATAATTTATCTGCACCAAAAGTTGACGGGGAGAGAGACCTTTGCAATAAATTTAAAAAGACAGTTTAAAAAAATAACTTTGTCCATTAAATAAGTGGTAACATAGGCGAGAACAACAAGAGTGTAGTTAAATAACTATTTTAATAGACAAAATATGCTCCAATGTTCACGACATTTTTACCATAGCTCGCGTGGCAGACAGCCATATATTATATTTTAATCAACGTGATGAATATTTGTTGAACAATATGGTTTCTAACCAGCTAAGAAAATATATGTCTTTATATTGTATTAAATAAATGTATTTATTTATTTATGCTGAAACTCAAGCACATTAGCATCATCATCATCATTATATCACCCGAAACATGCCCATTGCTGGACAAAGGCTTCCCCCAAAGATATTAACTGCCGGTCTTTCGCTATTCGCATCCCGCGAATTCCAGCGACGACCCTCACAAGATGATCGGTCCATCTTGTAGGGGGACTGTCCACGCTGCGTCTTCCGGTTCGTGGTCGCCACTCTAACCTAGTATTTCAATACTGCTCATTATGACAGCAAGCATGGTGTCGTAATTAAGGTTATTAACTCGGTGCAGATGAGTATCTGGTTAAAATTCCGCACAGGACTACCATTTGTGTTACCCGTATATTAAAGTTGTTCTGTAAAGTCCCCTGCGATACTATTATTTTTAAGAAATTATGAACATAGGTAGTGATCCTTAACATGTTTATTGAAAGTAGGGAGAGTCTGGGCACGTCTTATAGAGATTGGCAGAGCATTCCACAATCTCACGGCTTGTACAACAAATGACTTATCCATGAATGTAGTTGAATGTGTAGGTATATGCAGCTTCAAGTTATTTGTTGACCTTAGGAATCGCGAATGTGTGTCACAAAGGAAAACAAAACGTTTTTTGAGATAATTCGGAGTACAGGGATTGAAAAGTATATTATGCAATAATGAAAGAATATGGGCATTCCGACGAAGACGAATTGGCAACCACTTAAGCTTTATACGAAATAATGAAACGTGATCATATTTGCGGAGACCAAATATAATGCAAAAATTTTGGAGTCGCTCAAGGTTATCCAGTTGTTCTTCTGTGAGGTCAAGATAGCTGGCATCGGCGTAGTCGAGAATAGGCAAGAGAAGAGACTGTGCAAGCGCAGTTTTAGTGGTAATAGGTAGGAAGTTACGAAGCGCCGTAAGGAACCTGCTGATGCGAACAGTTTTCTACTAACAGTTTTAAGCTGTGGACCCCAAGATAATGTGTCGTCGATAATTATCCCCAAGTTCTTGACGCTGTCCGTAAAAGGAATGTTGGTTCCATCTAAAGTAACCCGAGGAAGTTGTGACCAGTCCACTCTATAAATCATTCGAGAGCTAACAACGACAATAGCCTGACTCTTCAGTGGATTGATTTGAAGTCCATACGCGTGACTCCACTCTCCTATTCGAGCCAAATCATGATTAACCGTGGTAATGGCGTCTGGAAGTTTCGCAAGCGGTGTATGGGAATAAATTTGGAGATCGTCTGCATATAGATGGTAGGAGGAAGTAATATTATTGGATATTGTATTTATAAATATAGCAAAAAGTAACGGAGAAAGAACGCCGCCCTGTGGTACGCCAGCAACTGTATTGCACCATGACGAAAATGTGTCGTCAATACGGACTCTTTGCCGACAGCTAAGCAGGTAAGACTGAAACCAATCAATCGCCGTTGGAGATATATTAAGTGAGCTCAGGATGCCAAGGAGAATGTCAAAATCTACAGTATTAAATGCGTTACTAAAGTCAAGTAGAAGAAGAACTGTGAGATTTCCAGTCTCCATAGCATTACCGATGTCCTCCGTAATATGGACCAAGGCCGTGACGGTACTGTGACTGGGTCGGAAACCGGATTGCATTGGATTAAGGAGATTGTGATTGTGTACGTACTTATTTATAACTAAAAAGTAAATGTTCATATGTTCCATAGCAAGGCCAACGGTCAAATTTTCGATTGGCCTTATAAGGACCCACCGGCCATCCTAGGAACACTGCCAATATTTAAACTTAAATCGAGTTAAAACCATGTTTTTATTCTTTAGAAACCATAAACATAACCTTATACAACAATATACAGTAAAAAATATGAGATAATAATAGGTTATTGACTAAAAACTTACGTTTTGCTAAGCGCGCGAATAACAACTGCAACGTCGACGACCGAAGTCTACGAAACGTGAGCTCGCACTGCCACAATAATGGCGCGGTCGTCAAGCCGCCGCGTTTGTGGCCTTGAGTTTGATGGAGCTTAGTATTTAGTAAAAGGGATGTGTCTTAACATGTCGATAACTACGACTTTTTAATAGTTGGCCTTCAAAGGAGCGTGGCCTTCCATGGTCCACCTACCACCATTATGTTTCGGTGAATCCACGTTTATGTTCATAGTACAACAGTAAACAAAATTATTCTAAGTTACAATTCGGAATTTTATACATATTTTCTTTATTATTTCGTTGCTTACTATTTTCGGTTACTAATTACTTCTTTTATATATTGTGCTAACGGTGTTTTACGGAGTCACAAGCGGGGAATTATACTACTACCACGCGACCGTCTGCTGCGTTTCGTTTATATTTTCCTTACAGTACAACCTTCGATAATCTTTTAATTTTCCTGTTAGCAAACTAGATTTTCCAATAAATTGATATTTTTATGATTTGATTGCACGCAATAAATGTTTGCATCGTAAACATCAGTATATAAGGCGACAAACACAATATTTATGACAAAGTACACTTGTCTATCTAACTCTTCGCATTGATTAAGTTGACTTGTTAACTGCTAAAATGGCAAGACCTTCACGTATCATCTTTCTACTGGCTTGTCTGGCGTTTTTGGATATAATATCTCTACAACAAAGTGCTACGACTGTGACCGCAGAAGTGAGAATTGGCGGCTGCATATGGGGTTCTTATGTGGATTATAATGCTGTTTGCAATGG
The DNA here is from genome assembly GCA_951640165.1 of Pseudoips prasinana. NCBI lineage: Eukaryota > Metazoa > Arthropoda > Insecta > Lepidoptera > Nolidae > Pseudoips > Pseudoips prasinana. The sequence continues at coordinate 19,163,338 of OX621239.1, forward strand.
AGAGTGCGAAATTCGTGGTTACAAAGGAGGGCGTTGCGGTAGCTTTGGTAATGTAAACTGTTGGTGTGATGAATAACTTGGTAATGTGTAATATAAACAACTTCTTTATGTCCTCTCTATTACTGTCTGTCAATTCGCGAATAAATATACATGGAATTTTTCAGATGACGTATTTCATTTCATACATTTTATTTAAATAAATTTATTTCTCAAAATATATAAAAAAATATTAAATATATTTACTACTTTATTTTTTAAACAGCTAGGCGAAACTCTCATGAGCACTATTCATACTCTAACTTACTCGTAAGATATAATTTTATGTTATTTCTTACTTAAACCTTGTTTTTATTTGAAACAATTTTAAAGAAATTGTGAACAATAACTTGGTAATATCTAATTTATACAACTTCTTTGTCTCCTGTCTGCTACTGTCTGTCAATTCGCGAATAAATATCTATGGGATTTTTCAGATGATTTATTTCTATTCATACATTTTATTTAAATAAATTTATATCTAAATATGTATTCAAATTAATATATATATATATAAATTTATTAAATATATTTACGGTAAATTTACTGATTTGATTACACGGCTTGTATGAAAACATTTAGATATATCATTTAATTTATGGTCTAAAATTCTTTAGTTATTTAGCTAGCTTATAATAAGTTATTGTCAAGCTTATATAGATAGATCTGTCTATATTAAGGTATGAATTCCATATTATTATTATGGCGGACCTGATGTTTATAACGACGGTCGCGTGGTAGTAGTATTATTCCCCGCTTATGACTCCGTAGAACACCGTTACCACAATATATAAAAGAAGTAATTAGTAACCGAAAATGGTAAGCAACGAAATAATAAAGAAAATATGTATATAATCCCGAATTGTAACTTAGCATAATTTTGTTTACTGTTGTACTATGAACATAAACGTGGATTCACCGAAACATAATACTAAATCTAATGTAAAACCCACCTGCACCTAGAACCGAATGAAATCTTATAAAAGTCGGAACTTGGCTTTTAATGATAAACAAACAAGTCGGTTATCTAGCCGGGTGGCAGGTCGCGAAGTTTGACAAAGCATTTATTGTTAGTGAAGAAGTGAACCGGGCTGCACGATAACGAGTTAGAAACTTGGTAAGAGGAGAGATTTCTCTAATAGTAGCAGATACCGTACGCCAGCTTGGCTTTTAAAGGAAATGGTTTAGGTCTACGAAATGATAATTTTGTTACAACAATTACTACATTGAATATACGTCCCCTGAGCTGTGGCTTGACCCCCATAAGGGTGCCCGTCAGGTATTAGTCGCTTATATTAAGCTGGTCTTTTTTTTTTAAAAAATAAGACAACGTCCGCACCAAGGAATTTAATCTCTGTGTCGCGGGGTACTTTATATACATAATCGACGGAGAAAAATTACACCCAGACTCAGAACAACTATTTACTCGGGACCCGCCGGACGATTAAATTTATGATTTCCCATTTTTGAGATTAGATTAACGCTTTGCATTGCGATTAATGCTATAAAATTAAAAAAATAACTATTTATGGGTCACACAAATGTTTGCCCGGCGCGGGACTCAACCCGCGACAAGAAGCAGCGAGGCGACGGTCGTAGCCGCTGCGCCACACGTGCAGACAAAATCTTCTGCGCTAACCAACTGCTCGTTGTCTTCAATTCTTTAATTCTAATATAGTAGTACAAAATGTAACAATAAAACTTGAGAGGTGTCAAGGGACACCCGGATGGAACGAAGTTATTTTTTATTATTTATTATGTACAAAAAACCTGTATACACTCAACGAAAATAATCGTCGCGACACCACACTGTTCAATGCGTAATAGAAATGAAAATATCTGGCTTGCTTTCTATAAGAGAGAGAGAGAGAGAGAGAGAGAAAGAGACAGACAGAGAAACATGCGCACGCTTCAACTTTTCGTAAGAATTTTTTCCGTCGAGCCCCCTTTCACAACGCGCGATAAGGAACCTCGTTCCAATAGCTTAGTGGTTAACTTGTTATTTAATATTAATTTTAGGATTTAAAAAAATGTATGTGACGAAACAGACCGCACGGACGATCTAATTCAAAATAAATTTATTACTTGTCGTTTATGTACTGCTTTGTGAGCTTGACAAGTACAAGTGTATGTTAATACCCAAGTGCTGAATGAATTTCATGATTCATGTTTTCCCATTTTTAACCCCTGATGCAAAAAGAGGGATGTTATGAGTTTGACATCGATGTCTGTCCGTGGCATCGTAGCTGTCAAATGGATGGATCGATTACGATGTGGTTTTTTTCGTTTGAATGCCAGTTTCCTTTCCAGTTTTTAGCTATGTTTGGCTAATATCAGTCCAGTAGTGTAAAAGTATCAGCTCTTTTCCAAAATGATGTAACTGTAGTTGGAGTCGTGGGTTTTCTAACGATTAGGTTACTGAGATTAGATTTACATTTTGCCTTGCTAATAATGCCATAAAACTAAAATTATCATCATTTGTTAGGGTTCCGTACCCAAAGGGTTAAACCGGACCCTATTACTAAGACTTCGCTGTCTGTCTGTCCGTCTGTCACCAGGCCGTATCTCATGAACCGTGATAGTTAGACAGTTGAAATTTTCACAGATGATGAATTTCTATCGCCGCTATAACCACAAGTACTAAAAAAATAAATATTTAAGGGTGCTCCCATGCAACAATCGTGATTTTTTTGCTCGTTTTTACGGAACCCTTCGTGCACGCGTCCGACTCGCACTTGGCTGGTTTTAGATTAGATTTACGCTAAAACTAAAATTATTATCGTGATTGTGTTAAAAATACACTGGAATATTTTATTTCTTTTAAATTACATTTACTGTAAATCACTAGACATAACACAACTATTATAAACATGTCTCATACATCTAAATCTCCGTAAGTACTTACCATATCTATAACAGACATAGTACAGTATTCCTAAGTTAACAAAGTAATATCTGTTGCCTAGTGACAAAGCCTAGCGGAGAGCGACAAGAAAACTCATCATTGCTAAGTGAATCTCAAGAAGCTCTTAAAGAGAACAACGATAATCACAGAGGTACTCATATCCCTACGTGAACCGGTGAGCACCTTATATTCCGACCCCAGCAAGTGGTAATACTTACTGTGGTGGGTATATTTATGTTGATGTGTGGTCTGCTTATTGTTAGGTTGCGTTGTTATTAAGTACTAAAATTTTCATTTCTAAACGTCTACTAGTACAAGTTTTATTTTTCTTTATTTACTATTAGCAGTGCCCCGCGGTCTTTCCCGCATTAAAATTTTATAAATTATAGCCTATGTGTTAATTGAGGATATCAGCTAACTCTATGCCAAATTTTATTAAAATTGCTTCAGCTGTTTAGGCGTGAAGAAGTAACAAACAAACACACTCACACAGTCGTGTGACTGTGTGAGTGTGAATAATGTCAATAATGTAAATGTGTATATTTTTCAATCATACTAATATTATAAACGTTAAGTTTGTGAGTACACACTCAAAAACTTCCGCGTTTATAATATTAGTATGATTGAAAAATGTACACATTTACATTATTGACATTTTTGCCAAACTGCATAGCAGTTTATCGGCAACGTTCTCGCTCTGTTTACATGATCATTACTTAATTGTTATTTAGTTCAGTTTGCGTTTCAGTTTGTAACATTACAGTAAGGAAGTATACGAGATAGAACCGAAAATAGAAATATGGTACTAATTAAGTTTATACAGCACAAAGTAAAGGAAGAAATATGTCTTTTTTATTTTTGAATACATATATGGGCATATCGTCTTAATCAAGAATTAATAATAGATATTTATTTGCTGTGTGGTTAATATGAATAAAATGATGTGTAGATAAATTAAAAACAGCATAAAATGACAAGTGTGTTTACTTGTAAACAATAACATTAACATAGACAGGGCCACTCCATCACATCCCGTGGGTGGTGTAAAAGGCGACAAGGAACACAGCACATAGGCGGGTAACAGCGAGTGTACTACGTGAGCTCGACAATAAATGGATGAGCGATTAACGCTTATGCGACATAACTGTAATTCGACTCACCATATGTATGAATCTAATGCATTCTAGTGAAACACACTAAAGGTTTTCTTGATTTCACCGGCTGCTGCCGCGGCATGCTCGCTTCGCTCGTGCGTTGTTTTGTCATATTCTAACCTAAACTAACCGAACTGAAACCAAACCTAAACCTATTGATCGTTTAGCGAGATGACGAGTGTCGAAGCGTGCCTTCGAACTATGGTGAGGTACAGTTTTCTCGCAAAACATCCATTTATCGAAGTCACGTAGTACACTTGGTAACAGCGTCACCTGTGTACTAGGTACCACAACTGCGGTCGCTAATTCGCATGCTAGTGCGGTGACCACGGCAAGCCCCTCCACATGCCAACGTTGTGCTAGCCTATGGGGAGGCCTAAGTCCAGCAGTAAATCATGTTGATGATTATGATGATGAGATAAGGAACTCTTATAAATAAGTCAACAAGACTAGGAAAATATAAGGAGTCCATAAACTATAGTTGACAATTTGCTAAAGCTTTCGTGTTTGTGTGATGGTTTTATTGACAACTAGCTGTGCCCCGCGGTTTTACCCGCGTTAAACTTTATAAATTATCACAGCTCCTCCCCCGTAGGTGATAGCGTGATAATATGTAGCCTATATGTTGACCCGACCTCTTAGTAATATTCATGCAAAATTTGAAGTAAATCCATGCAGTACCTTTTGAGTTTAGCCCGGACATACATACAGACAAACAGAAACACAGACAAAAATTCTAAAAACTATATTTTTGGCTTAGATATCGATTGTAGATCACGCCCCAAGAATCCTTTAAAAAAAATATTCAATGTACAGTTTCGACTTTCCTACGATTTTATTATATGTATAGATATAATTAGTATTATAGAAAATAAAGTATATGTAAGAAGTTACGACTAGAATTCATGGTGTCAGTGATGGATTAATTTAGTAATAGCATAAATAAGTGATACAATGGCTCAACGATTTCCCGCAAGTGGACCGAGTCCTGCTCCGCCACCGGGCGCCATGCAGCCGCAGCAACGTTACCCAGGGCCCGCGCAACCTCAGGGCTCCCCTATGCCGCCCAGACCTTACTCTGGACCCAACTTCCCCGCTCGCAGTGGCTTCACCCCTCTTCCCGTGGGTGCGAGCGGTGCGGTGGTGGGCGTGGTGGGGGCGGGCGGCGTGCGCGCGGGCCCACGGGCGGGCGCGCCGGGGGCGGGTGCGGGCGGCGCGGGAGGTGCGGCGCCGGCAGGGGGCGCCAAGCGGCCCGGCGATGCGCGCGCCGCCATGGCGCCGGCGCACAAGCCGGCGCTGTACGACAGCTACGCGACGCCCTCGCCCGCCAAGAGAAAAAAACGCCTCACCGACAAGATCCTGCCGCAGAAGGTGCGGGACCTGGTGCCCGAGTCGCAGGCCTACATGGACCTGCTCGCTTTTGAGCGCAAACTGGATGCCACCATCATGCGCAAGCGCCTCGACATTCAGGAAGCGCTCAAACGCCCCATGAAACAGAAAAGGAAACTTCGCATATTCATCTCGAACACCTTTTACCCTGGTCAGGGTGACAACGCGGTGCCGTCGTGGGAGCTTCGCGTCGAGGGCCGCCTGCTGGACGACACTAAAAATGACCCCAATAAAGTAATACCACCCATATAGTTCGCCAGTTGTTAATATCTTTGTAGAGAGTTGTAGAAAACCTACGCAGTTCACTTTTGACATTGAAATTAATTTGGGTACAGGTTTTAATTGTTAATATATAAGTAATTTGTCTCACTCTATAAAAAGGCAAGCCCACGCTTGCTCTAAAGATAACTTGTTCTAAAGTCAATTGTTTAAAAATAATGTTAAATATCCCAGAATACCTTAGAAATGAGACGAAGCGGAAAGGATGTGATACTGCAAAACACGGACTTTACACGGCATATTGGTCTGGGGTACCGAACACCACCAGAGCTTGCCAGGGTGTGGGTCTCATTCTTTCCACAAGAATGTCTGAATGTGTGACTGAGTTCGAATGCGTGAATGCAAGAATTATTTGGTTGCGAATGAAAGTCGGTATGACCCGTATCTTCCTAGTAGGGGTGTACGCTCCTGTAGATATGGGTGCAGTTGTGTCACAGCGAGAACAAGAGGAAAGAAAGGCATTCTGGGAGACCTTGGGAGATGTGTTACGAATAAGTCAGTATAATGAAAGAGTAATAATGTTAGGTGATTTTAATGGTTGGGTTGGGGTAAAGCGTGATGGTTTTGAAAGATCTCTAGGTCAATTCGGTGATGAGAGTGAGAATGAGAATGGGAATAGTCTGCTTGAGATATGTCTGGAATGGGGTCTTTGTGTTACAAATACTATGTTTGAACATAAAAGAATCCATACGTTTACACGGGAGAGAAAAAATGTGAGAAAGAGTATGATTGACTTTGTGATTGTAGATGAAAGATTGAGAAAGAATGTTCTAGACACAAGAGTCTATCGTGGGACCGCAATCCATACAGACCACTTCCTGGTGATGAGCCGAATAAGTAGTCTGTTCAAAGGATGGCGCCACCGAATCCCTGAGACTAAGAGTGTACTAGAGAGAATAAAAGTAGAGAAACTGCAAGAGGCAGGAGTGGCAGATGAGTACAAAAGTAAGTTGATTGATAAGTTTGAGGGATCTAAAGACATAAGAGAAGTAGAAGAGCTATGGAAGTCAGTCAAAGAAGGTGTGGTGAGTGTAGCTAGTGAAGTATGTGGTGTAATAAAGAGGAGAAGAGGAAGAAAGATGAAGAATATTTGGTGGGATAAAAGTGTACAAAAAGTTGTATGTGAAAAGAAGAAAGCGTGGTTAGATTGGCTAGCCACCAGAGCAAACGAACGAATGCATAAGGCGACGAATGAAGATATAGAAAGAGCCTGGAATGACTATAAGAGGATGAAAGGAATAGTAAAGAACGTGGTGAACGAAAAGAAAAATGAACAAAAGGATAATTTTGATAGAAGGTTGTCTAAGGATTTTCAGATGAACATTAAGTTTTTCTGGAAATCCGTTAGATCAGTAAGAGGCATAACCCAAACCTCAGAACTGAACTCCATCCGAGACCAAGATGGATATATAGTGAAAGGGGAAGAATGCGTGTTAAAACGTTGGAAGGACTATTTTGAGAGTTTGTATGATAGAAGTGTAACAGAGAGTGAACGTAGTTCATTAGGTATAGACAAAAATAATTGTAAGGATGAAATTGGAATGGATGAGATTGTGAAAGCTATTAAGAGTATGAAATCGGGTAAATCACCAGGGTATGACAGGATAACTTCCGAAATGCTGAAGGCTGGACATGGCGTCATAGCGAGTTAGCTGTGCAGCCTTTTCAATCTGTGCTATAACACCGGCCAAGTGCCAAGTGATTGGTGCAAGGCTGTCATCGTACCTCTTTACAAAGGAAAAGGCTCACGGCAAGACTGAAAAAACTACAGGGGCATTAGTCTGCTCAGCGTCGTTGGTAAGTTGTATGCGAAAGTATTGGTTGAAAGAGTTGTGAAAGAAACCGATACGAAAATATGGGATGCACAGGCGGGTTATCGAAAAGGAATGGGATGCACGGATCAGGTCTTTTCTCTACGAAGCATAGTAGAGAAGTTTTTGGGCAAAAGCCAAAAGGTCTACTGTGCCTTCGTATACTCAGAAAAGGCCTACGATAGAGTGTTGAGGAATGAGCTTTGGTCGGTACTGTCCATATATGGGTTAGACGACAACCTTGTTCAAGCACTGAAATCTCTTTATAGGGATTCCAGAGCTTGCGTGAGGATTAACGGGTCATACACTGAGTGGTTTAGCATCCAAAAGGGTGTTAGACAGGGATGTGTAGCGTCACCGTGGTTGTTTAACCTATTCATGGATAGCTGTTTAAAAGACTTGAAAGAAAGTGAATGTGGTGTAAGGATGAATGAGTTACTCATCAAATGTCTGCTGTACGCTGATGATCAAGTTCTACTTGCATCATCTGCGGACGAGTTGCAGGTGATGGTAACAAATATGCATGAAGCTTTTGAAAGGAAAGGGATGAAAATTAATGTTGGTAAGACGAAAGTAAAGGTATTTGAGAGGGATGAATACACGACAGCTTGTGATATTGTGGTTGGAGGTGAGAAAGTCGAACAGGTGAAAGAGTTTGTATATTTGGGAACTTTGTTTACGAGAGATGGGAAATATGAGATATTGTTTGAAGAGTAAATGCGGGGAATAGAGTGAATGGGGCACTACACGCCTTTATGAGTAGCCGACAAGTCTCAAAGAAGGCTCGACTGGCCGTGCACGATGGAGTGTTAGTGCCAACTTTAATGTATGGAAGTGAATGTTGGGTATGGCAGAAAAAGAATGAAAGTAAAATAAATGCAGTGGAAATGAGAGCTCTGAGAAGTATGTGTGGTGTGACTTTGAGAGACAGAATTCGAAATACTGATATAAGAGAGCGTTGTGGTGTGAAAGAGCATGTAGTCACAAAGATTGAAAAAGGTATGCTGAGATGGTTTGGTCATTTAGAAAGGATGAATGAAAGAAGACTGACAAAAGAAGTATACCTGGCCTGTGTGAATCGAAATACTGATATAAGAGAGCGTTGTGGTGTGAAAGAGGATGTAGTCACAAAGATTGAAAAAGGTATGCTGAGATGGTTTGGTCATTTAGAAAGGATGAATGAAAGAAGACTGACAAAAGAAGTATACCTGGCCTGTGTGAATGGTACAACCGGAAGGGGAAGACCTCGTAGAACATTCTCTGATCAAATTGGAGACGTACTTAGGAAAGGTCAGGTCAGAAGTACCCTAAACCGGCGAGCATGTATGAAGAATATAATGTCAGTAAACGAAGCGAAAGAGGTGTGCAAGGATCGTGACAAATGGAAGTCCGTTGTCTCTGCCTACCCCTCTGGGAGACAGGCGTGAGTCTATGTATGTATGTATGTATGTACCTTAGAAATGCTATTTCAGTTTACCGTTACTATGGAAACTAACAAAATTTTGTGTCATACAAAAAACATTATTGCATGCAAGATGTAGTAGACATTATTATGTTCAGACATGTTTGCTATACAATAGCGTGCAAATGTGTTATAATAATATTAAAGGTTTTCAATTTAAGAATTATTATTTGGAAAATCTAAAAATTACATTATACAAAAAATCTATTCAATAATAAAAATATCATAAAATTAAAAATAATATGTCAAAAATAAAATACCAGTAAAATAAATGTCAAAAAATTATAAAAAAGTTGATTGAATGTCAGGTTAGAACTTATCAACTAGAAAATCTGATGTATTAAGTAGGCTTTTTCAACTAAATGTGATTTACCTTTTCTTTTAAATATAGTGATTGGGAGGTCTTTCCAATCTTTTGGTATTTTATTAAATATGACTGGAGCCATGCAAAGAACACTTTTGCGCATAAGTGCAGACCTAGCCGGGTTCAAACATAACTTACTGATATCACGTCTATTTCGGGGAACTACATCTGCCACTCGTGGAAATAAAGTTGGATTGGTCTTAACAAATACTAAAACCTCATATATATATATATAGCAGAGTCAATATTTTGTACTGCTTAAAATAAGATTGGCAGCTATCAGTCATATTTAGTTTAAACATTGCTCTGAGGCATCTTTTCTGAGCTTTAAAGACAATGTCTTTGATTGTAGAGTTGCCCCAGAACATCACGCCATATCTAAGTACAGATTCAACCAGTCCTTAATAGGCAGTAAGAAGCGCATCAATACTAAGTGTTCGCGACAGGGTATATAAAGCACATGAACTGCTGCTTATTCTCTTGCTTATGTTCTCAATGTGTGCCTTCCAATTAAGAGCTGTGTCTATAGTTAGTCCAAGAAACTTAGTTGTATTCACTGCGTCAATTTATGTATGTCGAGCGTTGGCTAAAATGCATTATTAGGGTTTTATTAATATTTATTTTTAAATTATTATTATCTAACCATTCTATAATTGCTATTAAAGCATTATTTATGTCATTTTCAAATGTATCTTTAGATTTACCTGTCACAGCAACTGTACTATCGTCTGCGAAAAGTGTCATGGGATGTTCAGTCGCTCTAGGAAAATCGTTAATGTAGAGCGTAAAGAGAAGGGGTCCTAATACGCTTCCTTGAGGGATTCCGTACACGACTCTACATTCTTCCGATGAGAATATCACTTCCCTATTTTTTTGGTTAAATCTACTTATTTGTGTTATCTGTTTACGATTATTGAGATAAGATTCAAACAGCTTCAGTATATTACCTCTCACTCCATAGGATTCCATTTTCTTAAGAAGAATATTATGCTGAACCTAATCAAATGCCTGAGTCATGTCGCAGAATATAGCTAATATTGGAGTATTTTTATCCATATTTTTTAAAACAACTTGCAGAAAATCATACACGACTATATTAATTGTTTTGTTTGCCCTGAATCCCTTCTGCTCGTTGCATAAAATATTGTTTTTTTCGAGGTATGTGTTTAATTCACTACAGAAATACTTTTCCAAAATTTTCGAGAATATCGGTAGCAGGGAAATGGGCCTGTAGTTTTCCAATTTCTCTCTGTCCTGTTTTTTGAATAATGGTTTAATTATCGAGGTCTTAAGAGCATCTGGGAATTTACCTTCACTAATGCTCTGATTTATTATGTGACTCAAAGGACTACATATTTTATGGGCAACAGCTGCTTTAATTATTTTTGTACTTATTCCATCATAACCCACACTATTCGTATTTTTAAGTGTTATAATTATTTTCAATACGTCGTGTGGCAAACACGGGGCCATGAACATAGAGTCTTTTTTGCTGGAATTTTGATTTCTTAATGACACTCCTGAATTTTTTATTGGTTGAATCTTATCTATGAAATAGTTATTAAATAAATTAGAATTTTTTTTTGGATCCGTAATTATTATATTATCTACTTTCAGTTTAGATATAGTGGTTTTTGGTACATTTAATTTAGTTTCATTGATTAATTGCCAAACGGTTTTAGCTTTATTATTTGACGTTTTAATCTTGTGATCGTTCTGAGCGCGTTTAGTCAAATTATTTTTTTTTTTTAATCGTTTCGAATAATTTATTAGTTTCGTCTTATTATGATGCATAGATTTTAGTCTATATTCCCACAAAAGTCGGCGTTTTTACTTACTACACATTTTTATGCCTCGCGATATCCATCTACTACTTTTATTTGTTTTCACAGAGATCGTTTTTTCAGGAAAACACTGGTCATAAAGTAATGAAAACATTTCAATAAAAGTATTATAAGCTAGGTTAGTCTCATGAGATTCATATACATCAAAAAAGGACAGACTACTAATATACGACACAAATTTATTAATGTTCTCCTTACTGTAATCACGTCTGGTAATTCGCCAACTGTTAAAACAACATACTGTCTTAATTGGGCACTTAAGAAGCTGAGCAGTGTGATCAGATAGAGCTAGTTCTAATACCGTGGCTTTACATGGCTTATGAAAATTATGCGCAAAATTGTCTATACAAGTCTGGCTTTTTAGTCGTGTAGGCTGATTAAGTGCAAGTTTCAAATTAAAATTTAATAATAAGTTTTCAAATTCAATAGATTGTGAATTGTTTTTCAGGATATCAATGTTAAAGTCACCTGCTAATACTATATTTTGAAAACATTTTTTCATTAGCTCATTTAATAAATGTTCAAGCTTCTCAAAACACGCATTAATATTGCTTGAATTCGGTACCCTATATATACAAACAAGAGCAGTCTTATAGTCAAGTAATTCAATGGCACAACATTCAAACATGCCAGTAGATGAAATTTTCACTATTTTAGGCAGCTCCTTCCATCGAAGACCATTCTTGACAAGGATACAGACGCCTCCTCTCTTGCTTGCTGGTCTACCACTGAGCCGCAGCGTAGGGGGAAGGGAAATGGAATTATTGCAGGCTGTGGACAGGCTTTGAACGTACTGACAGGATGGATTTAGTATCTACTATAATAGTCCGTGAGTATGGACTCAACGGATTTAAATAGTGCGTGAGGTTGAGTGGTAATTTGTTTCGATTATTGCGTGGTTATCAAGCCACTAATAATCTTAGTGTTTCTTTATTCTTTATTGCACACAGAAAATAAATACATAAGTTAGAAGTAACAAAAGAAAAGGCATGTACATAGGCGAGCTTAATTCATTATTGAATTTTCTTCCAGCAAACCATCAGGAAAGAGAGATTTTCAAAATTATGGGTATAGGCAGTGTACAACAAACTATTATAATTAAATACCTTGTCGGGTAAATATATTGATAAAATACACACTAATAATTACATACGATACCTTATAAATACATATCTATTTAATAAACTACATGAACCTACATACCTTATATTAGGTCTTTACCTATGAAATTGCCGTTCTGCAGTACTGGCCATTTCAAATCAAAATAATTTTTGTTTGGCTAAGAATTCTAATTTCAAATTAATTTTATTTTAAAAACATGGATTCTTTTTTCCAAAAGTAGTCATTTCTTTATTGATTAGTGTTACATTTTCATCGCATTTCAATCTTTTTCGTCATCATGGATACGTTAAAAATTCGAGTAATTATGGAATATGAGTACCGTCGTGGCAGCAACGCGGCACAAGCGGCACGCAACATCAACGACGTTTACGGAGCTAACACTACAAACCAACGCACCACCTGTTATTGGTTTGCTCGCTTCCGTTCTGGAAATTTCGACCTGAAAAATGAACCTCGCGGTCGTCCGAAGACTTTGGTCGACAATGACGAATTAAAGGCGGTTGTGGAAGCTGATGATACACAATCTACGGCTGAATTAGCAGCAGCTTTCGACGTTAGCGTCAAAACAATATTGGTCCATTTGCGTCAAATTGGCAAGGTAAAAAAGCTTGACAAATGGGTGCCCCACGAACTCAATGATCGCCAGCGCGAAGTACGCGTCGAGACGTGCCTTGCACTGCTCAACAGACACACAAATGAAGGAATTTTGAACCGCATTGTTACCTGCGATGAAAAATGGATTCTGTTTGATAACCGCAAGCGCTCAGCAAGTTGGTTGGATCCTGGTTCAGCACCTAAACAATGCCCTAAACGAAAACTTACCCCTAGAAAAGTGATGGTCACTGTTTGGTGGTCTAGCGCCGGTGTGATTCATCACAGCTTCTTACCAAACGGGGTGAGCATTACTGCAGATGTGTACTGTGAAGAACTGAGCACAATGATGGAGAAGCTGGCGCATCTCCAACCAGCATTGGTCAATCGCTCGTCTCCGCTGCTCCTGCACGACAACGCGCGACCTCATACTGCACAGCAGACGGTCTCCAAGTTGCAAGAACTGGGGTTGGAAGCTCTCCGTCATCCGTCCTACTCACCAGACCTTGCGCCTACAGACTACTACTTTTTCCAGAATTTGGATAACTTCTTGGCGGGAAAAAAATTCAATACCCGAGAGGCAGTACAAAATGCCTTTGAAGAATTTGTTGCCTCCCGTCCAGCTGATTTCTTTAAGAAGGGCATCAATAAACTGCCACTGCGATGGCAAAGATGCATTGATTGCATGGGTGATTACTTCGATTAATACAAATAAAAAAATTCATGAAAAAAATTCGTTTAAATTTTTTCATACAAAACGGCAATTTCATAGGTAAAGACCTATTATATACGTAAGTTACAGAGATAAGAAGTGATTCTTAGTTCTGCTCTTAAAAATACTCAATGACGAGCTATCACGTATGGAATGTGGTAAGGAATTCCAAAGACGTACTGCACGTACAGTAAATGAACCATTATAGCGGCTGGAAGTATGGGAAGGAGTCCTAAGAAGATGAGATGTAGCAGTGCGGCAAGGTTTGCCACTGGGCACCAGATACTCAAAGCGTTCATGGAGATAGATGGGAGCAACAGGGTTATGAAGGATGGGAAAAAGTAGATAAAGAATATGACAGTCCCGACGCTGCCGAATAGGCAGCCACTTCAATTGCAACCGGAACTCCGACACGTGGTCGTACTTCCGTAGGCCGAAAATGAAGCGGATGCATAGGTTCTGCAGGCGTTCGAGCTTATCTAGAAGTTCTTCTGTTGCATCAAGGAAGCAGACATCAGCATAGTCAAGAAGAGGGAGTAAAAGCGATTGAGCGAGAGTGACTTTAGTCTGAAACGGTAAGAATTTTTGGAGACGTTTGATGGATTGAAACGAACAGTATACTCTCCTGCTTACTTCTGCAACGTGATTGTTCCACGAAAGGTTACAGTCAATTAAAACACCTAAATTTTTGGCAAATTTTGTATAAGGTATCGGCACATCATCGAAAAGAATAGGAGGAATGGCTGAAAAATTTAAGGTGTTAAACATGTGTCTGCCACCAATAATGAGAGCTTGTGATTTAGAGGGATTGACCAGGAGGCCGAAAGATTTTGCCCACTTGCTAATGTTTACAAGATCATTATTGATGGCAGAAATAGTTTCAATGCCTTTGAAGTGCCGATATAACTGCAAGTCGTCAGCATAGAGATGATAGTTAGAAGTTAAGATTTTAGTGATTGCGTTTATAAAAACGGAGAATAGAAGAGGAGATAGTACGCCACCTTGAGGCACACCCGCAGTGAGATCACACCACTGAGAGAAAGACTCTTCAGCGTGTACAGACTGTGAGCGCCCTCGAAGATAGCAGTCGAACCACGCAATTACAGGAGCCGAGACATTCAGGGAGGAAAGGATACCAAGCAGGATGTCAAAGTCCACTGAATTAAAAGCACTGCTAAAATCCAGTAGTACTAAGACAGTGAGTAGCTTCTGTTCCATAGCCAAGCGAATATCGTCTGTGATTTCCACAAGTGCAGTGACAGTGCTGTGGCCAGGACGAAAACTGGACTGGAAAGGACTTAAAAGGTTATGATTACAGAGGTAATGAGACAGTTGCTTATGCACAATGCTCTCTAGGATTTTAGACAGGAAAGGAAGAATTGAAATTGGACGGTAGTGAGAGAAGGAAGAAGGATTTGTGGTTTTAGGAAGCGGCAGTACATGAGCTTTTTTCCAAGCAGAGGGGAAAGAACTTGACTCCAAGGAAAGGTTAATAATATGGGTTAAGATAGGAGCAAGTTCTTCCACAATGATAGTGATCATTTGTGGTTGGAGTCCGTCGTTACCTACCGCTTTGGTGGAAATGGATTTTATGACGTCTCTCTCCGTGATTGGTGTGAAAGAAAAAGCAGTACATAATGGCTTAGAAAGATTTAGAAGTTGTTTAAGAGTGGAACTTTTGATGTCGGCACTCATAGCGACAGGTGGTCTAGAAAAGTGCTGATTAAGAGTGTTAATATCCACGTTTGTTGTGTTGTCACTAGACGATTTACCGACACCTAGAGATTTTAAAAATTGCCATACCTGTGCTGTGTTGAGGTTATTAATCTCTACACATACGACTGCATCTGTTACGGAGTTTTTTATAGATATCCCAGTTTTCATTAGTTGCACTTTTTTTAAATCTCCTTTTGGCCTTATCCCTTAGAGACATCAGTTTTTTTAATTTGGTCATTAATCCAAGGGGCTGGGGCATGTTTTACTCTCACCCTTTTGAGTGGAGCATGTTTGTCGAACAACTGAATTAGTAGTTGGTTGAACATGGCCACTTTGGAGTCAATATCGTTGCAGATATAAACAGGTGACCAGTCAATACTGCCCGCTTCCGCCCTCAAACGTTCCAGACAAATATTTTTAAAGCTGCGAAGGAAAATGAACTGTGACTTACGTCGAGGGCAGCGAATTTTATAAGAGAGTTATATAAGATCGTGATAAGAGAAGGAGGCTGGAAGTTGGCCATGCGTTACCACTTTGGTGGAATCCGAGACGAGAATGAGGTCTAGAAGAGAAGGAGTGGAATGAGGAGCATGGTGTGTAGCACTCAGAGGAAGGACATGCATATTGACAGACGAAACAAGAGAGAGGAGTCGACGACTGTTTAGTGTTTTATTTGGAGCTGCTTAAATAAGAAATTTGAAATAATATTGCGTCGTTTGAAGGTTCAAATTAAATACTTCTCTCCACTTCCTTTTCTTCTTACTAACAAATTACTAACACTTTTTTGTATTTATTTCTGTGTACTACTAACAACCAAGCCCTTTGGCCCTTTCAGCAATAGACCTTTTAGTTTGGCCGATATAAAACATACCGCAGTTGCACTCAAACCTGTAGACACCCGGTGTTTGAAGAGGAGTAACATCCTTCAGTGTACGCAGCTGGTTGGAGACTTTGGAGATCGGACTATATACAGTCTTGATGGAGTATTTCTTTAGTACTGATCCAACTTTATCCATTACTCCTTTCACATAAGGTAAAAACGCTGGTGCTCTGCTTACTTCCGGATGCTTCTCCCTCCTCTTCGTCCGTTTAAAGTCCCCCCTGTAGCCGTTTTGCCTAAGTACCTCCTGAACGTGTGTGAGCTCACTTTCTAAACTATTGAAATAAATACAAAAAAGTGTTAGTAATTTGTTAGTAAGAAGAAAAGGAAGTGGAGAGAAGTATTTAATTTGAAACTTCAAACGAGTTTCGTAATAAAATTATGGACTATATCTGTCATTGTATATGTTTGAAATTATGATTAAATTAAAAAAATACTCGAATTCAGGACAATTTTTGTAACAGGATGATTACGACACATTTTCTATGATTTATCTTACCGAAAGAGTTTCTTTTTATGATAAGGTACGTAATACTTAAACCACCTATAAGTAGTTAAAAGGTTAGTCTTATACAAACTTTAAACCACCTATCTTTTGTGTTTCTAGTTTTTTCTAATAGAAACCTTTACAGTTTCCTCATATTCGTCCGTCAGCCAGTCCATCTGATGGTGGACCATATATATGAACTTAAAACAACATTTTAATAATATATAAATAACTAAGACGCTAAGAATAACTTAGTGATTGAGTGCCAAGCTCCAGTTGTGCTTCTGGGGGTCTCGGCTAATAAATAAAACTAATCTCCGATATATAAAAACTGTATTGTATCTAGTTCAAAGATAGTAAGTAGCCGCGTTGCTTGCGCTGAGTCTTGAGAGCGAATCCCCGCTGTAGCTCGACGGCCGGTTAGCGAGGTGGGGGAGGACGTTGAAGGTCAGCGGACCGGTCGGAGGCGCGAACGCAGCGCCGCCTGGTGTGATGTCCGGAACATATTCCCCGGGTTGAAGATAACTCTTCAAGATGATGTTGGCGAGACGGGAAGAGGGCAGATGTTATTGTAGGCCCGTGTTATCATACCCTTCTTTGTTAGAACATCGGCGACTCGACACTGACCATCTGACCCCGTTCTCACGGCAATCACTCTGCCCAAGTGCCATAGAAGAGGAGGAAGAGTAGCGTCTCTCACTAAGACCATGGTGCCAGTCTTTAAATCCTGCCCAGCTGTCTGCCATTTGGTTTTCTGCTGCAGGAGAGACACATACTCATTAGTAAAGCGTTGCCAGAAGTGTTGCCGGAGCTTTTCGATGCGATCAAAACGATGTAGCCGATTGATGTTGGCGTCAGTGATCTGCAGACGAGGAACAGACGTAAGTGGTCGACCGATATGAAAATGGGAAGGAGAAAGATAGGAGAGATCAGATGGATCCGTTGATAGAGGTGTTAAAGGTCTAGAATTTAAAATAGCCTCTATCTGAATCAGGCAAGTTGAAAGCTCCTCGTATGTTAAGTGAGTTAAGCTCATGACTCTACGTAATAGATGTTTCGTAGATTTTACTGCTGCCTCCCATAAGCCACCAAAATGGGGGGAATAGGCAGGTATAAATTTAAAATCTATGCCTTCATTTGCAATATCTGACGCTATGCTACCAGAAGAAACCTTTAAGAGGCGCGAAAGCTCATTGAAAGCTCCCACGAACGTGGTGCCGTTGTCCGAGTACACGCATTGAGGTTTGCCTCGACGACTGATAAATCGACTGAAGGCCGCAAGGAAAGCTTCCTTAGTGAGGTCAGACACCAGCTCTAGGTGAACGGCTCTGACTGCAAAACAAACAAAAACACAAATATAAGCTTTTGTTAGCTTACATCCTCTACCTTTACGGTCAGCTATCAGCACTGGCCCAGCGTAATCAAGACCTGTATTCAAAAAAGGGTACTCAAGAGATATTCTATCGCTAGGTAGGTTGCCCATAACGACCTGAATGGGCTGAGCTTTGAAGCGAGTACAGCGCACACAGTTACGTACCACCTGATTGGCCAGGTTTCTGCCTGCTAAAGGCCTGTAGGTAAGCTTAATATGAGCCAAAAGTAGTTGTGGTCCAGCATGGCATAGCTTTATGTGTTTAATATCATAGGTATAATTTGAATTATTAAGACGCCCACCTACACGTATTAAATTGTCTGAATCGATGAAGGGGGAATAACTTATTAGTCTATTCTTTTTATGTAAAGTTTGATTATTTAAAAGATATGTGTATTCTTCAGGGAACATTTCCTGCTGAGATAATTGTAATATAAGGTTTTGTGATGACTGTAATTCTGACAATGTCAAGAAAGATGATTTTTTTGTATTATGTTTTTTACAGTTATGTATAAATCTTTGTATATATGCTATGACTCTTATTAAATTTGTAAATGATGATTCGTTATGAATTAAATGTGATAATAAATTATTATTATTGTCTATAACATAGCGCGTGTGTGTGTGTCAGCAACGGTACATACAGCTAAATCAGGTACTGAATGATTTTGTGTATTCGGTAAAGTAGGAAAATGTAACTCAGTCTGGTTAAGAAAATCAGGACCAGACCACCAAAGAGTGGACGATCTGATGCAATCAGCCTTCACCCCCCGAGAAGCTAGATCTGCGGGGTTGCATTTAGAAGGCACATAACTCCACTTATGGTGGGACGTAGCTTCTTGTATCTCACTTACTCTATTTCGAACAAATTGATCGAGTCGACTTGGCGATGTAGATAACCAACCAAGCACGATCGTTGAGTAGCACCAGAAAAAACAGTGATTGAACGCTAGAGTAAGCGATTTGCGTACCTTCATAAAAAGTCGTGTCCCCAGTAAGGCGCCACACAATTCCATTCTTGGTATGGTTGCGGGTTTTATAGGAACTAGCTTGTTTTTGGAGGCTAAGAGGCGAACACATACCGTTCCATCAATCGCTACCGTTCTTACATAGGTACAAGCACTACACGCGCGTTGAGAAGCATCTGTGAACGTATGTAACTCTATTGATGATGGGTTACAACAAGATACCCAACGTGGAATGTATACAGAGTTAAGAGCTGAAAGTGACTGCATGAATTCAGTGAATTGTGATTTAATTTCGGTTGGTACTTCATCGTCCCAATCACACTTAAGAATCCATAGCTGCTGTAATATAAGTTTGGCCTGCACTATGCAAGGGCCGACCAGACCAAGATGATCAAAAACTTGACTTATTAATGATAAAATATTGCGTTTTGTAATTTTTGTAGCAGGTTTCAGTTGCATTGAAAAATAGAGTACATCTGAATTGCAGTCCCAGTATAACCCGAGTGTCTTGCTAGGACTGTCATTTAAGTTAAATTTTTTATCTTTTTTATCTAAACTACTATTTGTGACCGACTCTAATATTTTTAAATTATTTGATTGCCATTTCCTCAAATGAAAATGGGCTGACTTAAGAGTATTAATGACGCATTTACACTTATGTAGGACTGACTCAATCGTGTCGCCACTACTCGAGTAATCATCTACATAAAAATCGCGTCTGATGGACTGACTAACCTCTGGATCTGAACATTGATCAGCGAGTGAGGCTAAGCATTTTGTAGCTAAATATGGAGCTGAAGCAGTGCCATATGTTAGCGTATTCAATGCATATGTTTTCAATGGGTCTGAAGAACTGAATCCAAACAGTATTTGTTGTAAAGGGCGCTGAGATGGCTCTACTAATATAGCTCTATACATTTTTTCGATATCGCCCGTTATGACATACCTGTGCTCTCTGTATCTTAATAGTATAGAGAGTAAATCCTCTTGTACTGTTGGACCTATCATCTGAATATCATTGAAAGACTTGCCCGAGGTGGTCGAGGCCGAAGCATCGAAAACTACGCGAAGTTTTGTGGTGGAACTAGACTCGCGTACAACACCATGATGAAGCAAAAAATAATTAGTTTGTGATTTATGAATTGAATTTGTCTGTTCTGTCATGTGATTTAGGTCAATATATTCTTGCATAAACTGTAAGTATCTGTTTTTAAAAGTGGAGTCCCGCTCAAACTTACGCTCTAGGGAAAGAAATCGACGCTTGGCCATCGCGTATGAATCACCTAAGCACTCTGGTGAGTCTTTCAATGGTATGGTGACAACGTATTGACCAGATGTATTACGATGTGTCGTTTCTTTAAAAAGCCTTTCACATGCTTTTTCTTCTAAAGTGAGACAGTTGCTATCCGATACGGAATCTAGTTCCTAGAAACGAGTTAGCTGATCAGACTCCATTTGTGAAAGAAAATGACAAAGAGAAGGTTGTGTACGACTGCGTGAAGCATAAACACAGCCTGAAATAAGCCAACCTAATTTTGACGATTGTAATCTAGGTTGCTTGTTACCTAAATTAATAGTATCGGAACCTAAGACGTCCCAGAATACCTGTGCACCTACAAGGATATCAATAGCCGCAGGTACATTAAAAGAAGGGTCTGCTAACTGAATGCCTGGCGGGATAATGATATGCTTTTTGTTGACGTAAGAGCCAGGTAGCGATTGTGTGATCTTTGGTAAGACATAACATTCTAACCTCGCCTGATAACCACCATAAAAAGACTGTAAATTAAGATAACAACTTTCTGAAGTACAAGAAACTTGTCCATTAATACCTGTGATAGTGGAGTTAGTGCTGCGCTTTACCAGGCCGAGCTTCCCACAGAGGTCTTGGGTGACAAAATTGGAAGTGCTGCCGTTGTCCAACAGGATTCTGACAGTATGAAGCTCCCCATTGATGTCTGCCACCTTGGCCAATGCTGTGGAAAGTAAAATATAAGTTGTGTTATTATCGGAACATGGTGAAGCGATATTAGTTGACAAAACTATGTTGTCCCCTATTTGTTTTTCTATAGAAAGTGTGTTATGCTTTAATTTGCAATATTTGCAGTGTGATAAGTTGCAACGGTTTACTGTATGGCCCGGTCGAAGACAGTTCATACATACATTGCTTTCTGATGCTTTTTTAATGCGTGCGTCAATTTCAAGGTTACTGAATGATTGACAGCTAAATAAAAAATGATTCTATAGATATAGATAGATATAGATTCAAGTAAATCTGCTTTGTTTGTTAAAAATTTCATATAATTTTTTAAATTGGGAAAACTATCTAAATTATTTTTAAATTCTTCCCATTCACGATAGGTGACTGAGTCCAATTTCTTAGACATCATGTATATAATTAATGTGTGCCAATGTTCAGTAGGCTGATTAAGCGTTTGAAGGGCTCTTAATTTTTTATTTGTGACATCAATCATGTTGCGTATTGAGCTACAGGATTCTTTATGAATCTGTACAAAATTAAATAAACCCTGCACATGATTATTAATGAGCAGCCTCTCATTATTGTACCTCTCGGTCAATAACTGCCAGGCTATATTGTAATTTGTTGATTTAAAATCTATACTTTTTATTACCAAGGATGCGCTGCCAGTTAACGCAGCACGAAGGTAGTGAAATTTGTTTATGTCTTGAATACTAATTGTTATTGTCAATAAGGGAAATATACGTATCTCGGAATTCAAGCCAGTGCTGATAGTCCCCGATGAAGTGAGGCAAGGCTATCTTAGGTAGCCTGATGAAGTCGTGTTTGCAGCCAGAGCCGTGGGTATAGTCGTCTGAAGCAGCAGACAGGAGCGCGGGCGGAGGGGCAGGCGTGGGGGCGAGCAGTGCCCTTGCACGGGCTACCAGCGCGTGATACTGCGACTCGAACTGTTCCCTCTCGGCATACATGTCGTCCGTGTTCTCGGACAACAGCTCCAGCTCACTCTGTAACACGTCGAATTCCGTATACAACTTTTCTAATAAAATGACGCGGCCATTTAATTCAGCCGTTTGAAAATTATCTAAATCTGAACTAGGTAACAATTTTAAAAAGTTTCCAAAATGTGTAAGTTTCGCTTTGAAGCCACCACGCCTCTTAATTAGTTCCTTTAATTTTGCGTCGGACATAATGGAGGGCAGTTTATAAGGCAGCGGAAGAGAAAAGGAAAAAAATAAATGCTAACCACGTTAAAGAACAAAAGAAAATAACTAAATTACCTATAAACTATAAAAATACGCGGCAAAGCTAACGGTAAACCAGCTGTTGCGCAGTGAATGGCTCAGGTATGCGAACCCGTTTGGTAGGTAACACACACTTCGATCGCTAATGAGCTTGTTTACGTCTTTAGCAGCGATGACAAAAAAATGCGTCAAGCAAACAAAGGAATGCGAACAGGTAATAAGATTAAATTTTGATAGAATGAAAGAAGAAAGAAACATGTACTGAATATTATTTTCATATGATTGTGCTCGCTAATGTATATGTATATGTAAAAAGAAAGCTTGAAGAAAAAATCAACTATGCCTGATCTGTATATAGCACTATCTTAAATTCCTGGAAGACATGAAATAAGATAGGATATAAAGGATATCGGAACGAACTCACTCAGTATGTTACCACTCCGTCCGGGTAGACACGTCCTTGAAAGTCCTCTACGGCGTCGCATGTTGCCGTGTCGGGCGGTCGGTCCAAAGTCCACGGGCGGATAAGCGCAGCTTCCAAGACGGCTATCTTCTTTCTCGAAGGACCACTGATTGAGTGCCAAGCTCCAGTTGTGCTTCTGGGGGTCTCGGCTAATAAATAAAACTAATCTCCGATATATAAAAACTGTATTGTATCTAGTTCAAAGATAGTAAGTAGCCGCGTTGCTTGCGCTGAGTCTTGAGAGCGAATCCCCGCTGTAGCTCGACGGCCGGTTAGCGAGGTGGGGGAGGACGTTGAAGGTCAGCGGACCGGTCGGAGGCGCGAGCGCAGCGCCGCCTGGTGTGATGTCCGGAACACTTAGTAATAACATAGTTACACATTATTTTATTTGTAATTATGTTATTTTATATTTTGGTTGTGTGTGCATTATTCTGAATAATTTTTTTTATTTCTTTTCTTTCTTTCTGGTTACTACTTAGGGCTGGTAAAAGGACGAACAATTAAATTCACATTCTTCAAGCATGACTAAGGATTTACTCGCGTTTATTTTATTTGTAACGATTATAATGTAAATAATTGTATTTGGATTAATCCAAAGCGTATAGTGTACTATAATTTATCTGCACCAAAAGTTGACGGGGAGAGAGACCTTTGCAATAAATTTAAAAAGACAGTTTAAAAAAATAACTTTGTCCATTAAATAAGTGGTAACATAGGCGAGAACAACAAGAGTGTAGTTAAATAACTATTTTAATAGACAAAATATGCTCCAATGTTCACGACATTTTTACCATAGCTCGCGTGGCAGACAGCCATATATTATATTTTAATCAACGTGATGAATATTTGTTGAACAATATGGTTTCTAACCAGCTAAGAAAATATATGTCTTTATATTGTATTAAATAAATGTATTTATTTATTTATGCTGAAACTCAAGCACATTAGCATCATCATCATCATTATATCACCCGAAACATGCCCATTGCTGGACAAAGGCTTCCCCCAAAGATATTAACTGCCGGTCTTTCGCTATTCGCATCCCGCGAATTCCAGCGACGACCCTCACAAGATGATCGGTCCATCTTGTAGGGGGACTGTCCACGCTGCGTCTTCCGGTTCGTGGTCGCCACTCTAACCTAGTATTTCAATACTGCTCATTATGACAGCAAGCATGGTGTCGTAATTAAGGTTATTAACTCGGTGCAGATGAGTATCTGGTTAAAATTCCGCACAGGACTACCATTTGTGTTACCCGTATATTAAAGTTGTTCTGTAAAGTCCTCTGCGATACTATTATTTTTAAGAAATTATGAACATAGGTAGTGATCCTTAACATGTTTATTGAAAGTAGGGAGAGTCTGGGCACGTCTTATAGAGATTGGCAGAGCATTCCACAATCTCACGGCTTGTACAACAAATGACTTATCCATGAATGTAGTTGAATGTGTAGGTATATGCAGCTTCAAGTTATTTGTTGACCTTAGGAATCGCGAATGTGTGTCACAAAGGAAAACAAAACGTTTTTTGAGATAATTCGGAGTACAGGGATTGAAAAGTATATTATGCAATAATGAAAGAATATGGGCATTCCGACGAAGACGAATTGGCAACCACTTAAGCTTTATACGAAATAATGAAACGTGATCATATTTGCGGAGACCAAATATAATGCAAAAATTTTGGAGTCGCTCAAGGTTATCCAGTTGTTCTTCTGTGAGGTCAAGATAGCTGGCATCGGCGTAGTCGAGAATAGGCAAGAGAAGAGACTGTGCAAGCGCAGTTTTAGTGGTAATAGGTAGGAAGTTACGAAGCGCCGTAAGGAACCTGCTGATGCGAACAGTTTTCTACTAACAGTTTTAAGCTGTGGACCCCAAGATAATGTGTCGTCGATAATTATCCCCAAGTTCTTGACGCTGTCCGTAAAAGGAATGTTGGTTCCATCTAAAGTAACCCGAGGAAGTTGTGACCAGTCCACTCTATAAATCATTCGAGAGCTAACAACGACAATAGCCTGACTCTTCAGTGGATTGATTTGAAGTCCATACGCGTGACTCCACTCTCCTATTCGAGCCAAATCATGATTAACCGTGGTAATGGCGTCTGGAAGTTTCGCAAGCGGTGTATGGGAATAAATTTGGAGATCGTCTGCATATAGATGGTAGGAGGAAGTAATATTATTGGATATTGTATTTATAAATATAGCAAAAAGTAACGGAGAAAGAACGCCGCCCTGTGGTACGCCAGCAACTGTATTGCACCATGACGAAAATGTGTCGTCAATACGGACTCTTTGCCGACAGCTAAGCAGGTAAGACTGAAACCAATCAATCGCCGTTGGAGATATATTAAGTGAGCTCAGGATGCCAAGGAGAATGTCAAAATCTACAGTATTAAATGCGTTACTAAAGTCAAGTAGAAGAAGAACTGTGAGATTTCCAGTCTCCATAGCATTACCGATGTCCTCCGTAATATGGACCAAGGCCGTGACGGTACTGTGACTGGGTCGGAAACCGGATTGCATTGGATTAAGGAGATTGTGATTGTGTACGTACTTATTTATAACTAAAAAGTAAATGTTCATATGTTCCATAGCAAGGCCAACGGTCAAATTTTCGATTGGCCTTATAAGGACCCACCGGCCATCCTAGGAACACTGCCAATATTTAAACTTAAATCGAGTTAAAACCATGTTTTTATTCTTTAGAAACCATAAACATAACCTTATACAACAATATACAGTAAAAAATATGAGATAATAATAGGTTATTGACTAAAAACTTACGTTTTGCTAAGCGCGCGAATAACAACTGCAACGTCGACGACCGAAGTCTACGAAACGTGAGCTCGCACTGCCACAATAATGGCGCGGTCGTCAAGCCGCCGCGTTTGTGGCCTTGAGTTTGATGGAGCTTAGTATTTAGTAAAAGGGATGTGTCTTTACATGTCGATAACTACGACTTTTTAATAGTTGGCCTTCAAAGGAGCGTGGCCTTCCATGGTCCACCTACCACCATTATGTTTCGGTGAATCCACGTTTATGTTCATAGTACAACAGTAAACAAAATTATTCTAAGTTACAATTCGGAATTTTATACATATTTTCTTTATTATTTCGTTGCTTACTATTTTCGGTTACTAATTACTTCTTTTATATATTGTGCTAACGGTGTTTTACGGAGTCACAAGCGGGGAATTATACTACTACCACGCGACCGTCTGCTGCGTTTCGTTTATATTTTCCTTACAGTACAACCTTCGATAATCTTTTAATTTTCCTGTTAGCAAACTAGATTTTCCAATAAATTGATATTTTTATGATTTGATTGCACGCAATAAATGTTTGCATCGTAAACATCAGTATATAAGGCGACAAACACAATATTTATGACAAAGTACACTTGTCTATCTAACTCTTCGCATTGATTAAGTTGACTTGTTAACTGCTAAAATGGCAAGACCTTCACGTATCATCTTTCTACTGGCTTGTCTGGCGTTTTTGGATATAATATCTCTACAACAAAGTGCTACGACTGTGACCGCAGAAGTGAGAATTGGCGGCTGCATATGGGGTTCTTATGTGGATTATAATGCTGTTTGCAATGGAGAGTGCGAAATTCGTGGTTACAAAGGAGGGCGTTGCGGTAGCTTTGGTAATGTAAACTGTTGGTGTGATGAATAACTTGGTAATGTGTAATATAAACAACTTCTTTATGTCCTCTCTATTACTGTCTGTCAATTCGCGAATAAATATACATGGAATTTTTCAGATGACGTATTTCATTTCATACATTTTATTTAAATAAATTTATTTCTCAAAATATATAAAAAAATATTAAATATATTTACTACTTTATTTTTTAAACAGCTAGGCGAAACTCTCATGAGCACTATTCATACTCTAACTTACTCGTAAGATATAATTTTATGTTATTTCTTACTTAAACCTTGTTTTTATTTGAAACAATTTTAAAGAAATTGTGAACAATAACTTGGTAATATCTAATTTATACAACTTCTTTGTCTCCTGTCTGCTACTGTCTGTCAATTCGCGAATAAATATCTATGGGATTTTTCAGATGATTTATTTCTATTCATACATTTTATTTAAATAAATTTATATCTAAATATGTATTCAAATTAATATATATATATAAATTTATTAAATATATTTACGGTAAATTTACTGATTTGATTACACGGCTTGTATGAAAACATTTAGATATATCATTTAATTTATGGTCTAAAATTCTTTAGTTATTTAGCTAGCTTATAATAAGTTATTGTCAAGCTTATATAGATAGATCTGTCTATATTAAGGTATGAATTCCATATTATTATTATGGCGGACCTGATGTTTATAACGACGGTCGCGTGGTAGTAGTATTATTCCCCGCTTATGACTCCGTAGAACACCGTTACCACAATATATAAAAGAAGTAATTAGTAACCGAAAATGGTAAGCAACGAAATAATAAAGAAAATATGTATATAATCCCGAATTGTAACTTAGCATAATTTTGTTTACTGTTGTACTATGAACATAAACGTGGATTCACCGAAACATAATACTAAATCTAATGTAAAACCCACCTGCACCTAGAACCGAATGAAATCTTATAAAAGTCGGAACTTGGCTTTTAATGATAAACAAACAAGTCGGTTATCTAGCCGGGTGGCAGGTCGCGAAGTTTGACAAAGCATTTATTGTTAGTGAAGAAGTGAACCGGGCTGCACGATAACGAGTTAGAAACTTGGTAAGAGGAGAGATTTCTCTAATAGTAGCAGATACCGTACGCCAGCTTGGCTTTTAAAGGAAATGGTTTAGGTCTACGAAATGATAATTTTGTTACAACAATTACTACATTGAATATACGTCCCCTGAGCTGTGGCTTGACCCCCATAAGGGTGCCCGTCAGGTATTAGTCGCTTATATTAAGCTGGTCTTTTTTTTTAAAAAAATAAGACAACGCCCGCACCAAGGAATTTAATCTCTGTGTCGCGGGGTACTTTATATACATAATCGACGGAGAAAAATTACACCCAGACTCAGAACAACTATTTACTCGGGACCCGCCGGACGATTAAATTTATGATTTCCCATTTTTGAGATTAGATTAACGCTTTGCATTGCGATTAATGCTATAAAATTAAAAAAATAACTATTTATGGGTCACACAAATGTTTGCCCGGCGCGGGACTCAACCCGCGACAAGAAGCAGCGAGGCGACGGTCGTAGCCGCTGCGCCACACGTGCAGACAAAATCTTCTGCGCTAACCAACTGCTCGTTGTCTTCAATTCTTTAATTCTAATATAGTAGTACAAAATGTAACAATAAAACTTGAGAGGTGTCAAGGGACACCCGGATGGAACGAAGTTATTTTTTATTATTTATTATGTACAAAAAACCTGTATACACTCAACGAAAATAATCGTCGCGACACCACACTGTTCAACGCGTAATAGAAATGAAAATATCTGGCTTGCTTTCTATAAGAGAGAGAGAGAGAGAGAGAGAGAGAAAGAGACAGACAGAGAAACATGCGCACGCTTCAACTTTTCGTAAGAATTTTTTCCGTCGAGCCCCCTTTCACAACGCGCGATAAGGAACCTCGTTCCAATAGCTTAGTGGTTAACTTGTTATTTAATATTAATTTTAGGATTTAAAAAAATGTATGTGACGAAACAGACCGCACGGACGATCTAATTCAAAATAAATTTATTACTTGTCGTTTATGTACTGCTTTGTGAGCTTGACAAGTACAAGTGTATGTTAATACCCAAGTGCTGAATGAATTTCATGATTCATGTTTTCCCATTTTTAACCCCTGATGCAAAAAGAGGGATGTTATGAGTTTGACATCGATGTCTGTCCGTGGCATCGTAGCTGTCAAATGGATGGATCGATTACGATGTGGTTTTTTTCGTTTGAATGCCAGTTTCCTTTCCAGTTCTTAGCTATGTTTGGCTAATATCAGTCCAGTAGTGTAAAAGTATCAGCTCTTTTCCAAAATGATGTAACTGTAGTTGGAGTCGTGGGTTTTCTAACGATTAGGTTACTGAGATTAGATTTACATTTTGCCTTGCTAATAATGCCATAAAACTAAAATTATCATCATTTGTTAGGGTTCCGTACCCAAAGGGTTAAACCGGACCCTATTACTAAGACTTCGCTGTCTGTCTGTCCGTCTGTCACCAGGCCGTATCTCATGAACCGTGATAGTTAGACAGTTGAAATTTTCACAGATGATGAATTTCTATCGCCGCTATAACCACAAGTACTAAAAAACTAAATATTTAAGGGTGCTCCCATGCAACAATCGTGATTTTTTTGCTCGTTTTTACGGAACCCTTCGTGCACGCGTCCGACTCGCACTTGGCTGGTTTTAGATTAGATTTACGCTAAAACTAAAATTATTATCGTGATTGTGTTAAAAATACACTGAAATATTTTATTTCTTTTAAATTACATTTACTGTAAATCACTAGACATAACACAACTATTATAAACATGTCTCATACATCTAAATCTCCGTAAGTACTTACCATATCTATAACAGACATAGTACAGTATTCCTAAGTTAACAAAGTAATATCTGTTGCCTAGTGACAAAGCCTAGCGGAGAGCGACAAGAAAACTCATCATTGCTAAGTGAATCTCAAGAAGCTCTTAAAGAGAACAACGATAATCACAGAGGTACTCATATCCTACGTGAACCGGTGAGCACCTTATATTCCGACCCCAGCAAGTGGTAATACTTACTGTACGGTTCACGTACAGGCTTATTTTGCTTACGCCGCCTTAACCTAGTTTCGGCGCATTACTTATACATACTTTTGACATTAATATAGTTAGTTGACAAATAACAATAACAACGAACAGATTAGCATCCAAATAACTTATATTGTATACTTGAGTAATAAACGTGGTTTTAAGTCAACTCAACTCGTTTATCTACACACCACCTCGAGACCCGTACATCCGTTTTGGTCCTTCGAGCCGGATAATTACTCACCGTTACGACAACAAAAGACTTTTATTTACATCTTATGTAAATACTCTACTAAACCAATCTAACATTCAACAAGCAAATGCCGCCAGTATACCAAAACTTCATGACGTCATGCTAGAGTGTCTGAACGGATTGACAAACATCGGATTAGATATTACACAATGGGATCCGCTGGTAGTACATCTTTTGTCACAGAAACTGGATAGCGTTACGTATAACGAATATATAAAAGATCTTAAAGAGCCGAGAGGTTTTCCCGACCTACAAGAATTTTCAAAGTTTCTGGAATCCAAGTTCATGGCACTGGAGGCTACACAAAAAGGTAGTCCAAAATCTTTCAGTCCGGAGAAGAATAACATGTTAGAAAAACATAACAAAAATAGTTACAAAAATCGCAGTAACAATAACTATAATAAATATAATGCACAAAGGTCATCGTACTTTAACAACTCATACAAATCACACAAAACCTTCTTGACAACAGCAAAAAATTGCCCGATTTGCAAAACTGACCATGTTTTGATGAAATGCGAAAAGTTCTTGGCTATGACAGAAAAGGGGCGCCGAGACTGCGTTCGGAATTTGCGTGTTTGCAAAAATTGTTTGTACAGTCACGGCGAAAAACAATGTACGTCAATGAAAACATGTAGGATATGTCATAAGCTTCATCATACTTTGCTGCATGAAACAATGGAACAACCTGCTAATTCGCAATCTACCCCATCGACAAGTACCTCTGCGCGAGGGGTGAACAACATTACTAACGAGGGCATGGAAGTTTTGTTAACAACTGTACTGCTCAAGGTAAAAACAATCGATGGCGAGTATATCTACTTAAGAGGTTTGCTAGATCAAGGCTCACAAGTAAGTCTTATAACTGAAAATGCCGCCCAGCGCTTGAGGTTACCGCGACAACAAGTGAGTGCCATAGTGTCGGGTATCGGATCACTAAGCGGAAGTTGTAAAGGCTCGTTGAACCTAGAATGTAAGTCAATACATTCGGATTATACATTTAACTTACAACCACTCATTATGAAGAAACTGGTTAACAATTTACCATCGACATCATTTTCAGTAGAAAGCTGGACTTATCTACAAAATATAAATTTAGCCGATCCTAACTTTAATACGTCCGGGCCAATCGATATGCTTTTGAGTGCGCAAGTATATTCGGAAATAATTTTAGATGGAATTATAAGATGTAATAGTACATATCCGGTGGCTCAACAAACTAGACTCGGTTGGATTTTAAGCGGCAACGTGAAAACTTTTAATTGTTGTGTCACACTTAACGACATAGAAAACATATCACGATTCTGGGAAACTGAAGAGATTTCGGACCCTTCTTCGTTAAATACAGAAGAACAACATTGCGAAGAATATTATCGTGCGACAACTACTAGACGGACAGATGGAAGATATGTGGTAAAACTGCCTATCAAACCGAATGCTGTATCCCGTCTACCGGTTAACAAGCAACCCGTACTCGCTCAGTTTCTACAACTTGAGAAGAAATTGCTTAAGAACCGGGAACTTAGCAAGGAATACCAACGTTTCATAAACGAGTACATATCCATGGATCATATGAAACCTATGACGTCAGAGGCTGAGGGTCGCGTTTATCTACCCCATCACGGTGTGTGGCGGGAAGAATCAACTACAACTAAACTAAGAGTTGTATTCAACGCATCCTACCGAGCTAACAACAGCCATAGCCTTAATGACTGCATGTATACGGGTCCAAACTTACAAAAAGACATGTTAACTTTATTAATTAACTGGCGGACCTATAGATATGTTTTCACGGCTGATATAGAAAAAATGTATCGGCAAATATGGCTTGACGAACAACAGTGTAACATACAAACTGTATTTTGGAGATTTTCCCCACGGGACAAACTGCAAGAGTGGAAATTGTGTACCCTAAGTTATGGGATGAACTGTGCTCCCTACCTCGCAATGAGAACTTTACATCAACTCGCGAAAGATGAGAGTAAACGATATCCTGAAGCGGCAAAGGTCCTTCAGAACTATATGTATATGGACGATTTAGTTTATGGTCAAAATTCTATCGAATCAGCAAAATTATTGGTATCTCAACTAATAGATCTATTGAAATCTGGCGGGTTTAGCTTAAGAAAATGGAAGAGTAACGATCCTTCTATTTTGGAGCATTTACAAGAAGAACAAAGGTGTAATAACACAACGAGCCATGATTTCAACTCGGAACAAACTTGTAACTCAAAGATGTTAGGAATGAGATGGAATCAGGAGAGCGATACATTTACCTATCGTTGGGATCTGCCGGAAAAGAAAAACCTTACCAAACGTATCATATTAGGGGAAATCAGCAAGCTGTACGATCCCTTGGGATTACTGTCGCCTGTAACTATAAAGGCAAAATTATTATTTCAAAAGGTTTGGCTCAACAAAACCGAGTGGGATGAGCAACTATCTATGGAATTGTGTAATGAATGGGAGGCATTGCGATCTAATCTACCCCTTATTAGTAATATTTCCATACCAAGGTGGCTGCAAAGTACTGAAAACGAGATAGAAATTCATGGATACTGCGATTCGAGTGAGAAAGCGATGGCATGTGCTATTTACAGCCGAGTAAAGAATAGTCATGGCCACTATACAACTACACTTATAACAGCCAAAACTAAAGTTGCACCGCTAACAAAAAAGATATCCTTACCTAAAATGGAACTGTGCGCGGCGGTCCTTCTCGCCAAACTCATGGCAAAGGTAAAGGATACTCTTTCCGGTAACAAATTATTAATATACAGTTGGAGTGATTCACAAGTTGTTTTAGCTTGGATCAAGGGTGATATAAACCGGTGGGAGAAATATATTGCTAACAGAGTCGAACAAATAAGGAACATTATTCCGCCGCAACAGTGGGGTTATGTGAAATCGGAAGAAAATGCCGCAGACTGCGCAACAAGAGGACTCTCCCCTTCACAACTTATTACTTTTAAACTTTGGTGGGAGGGCCCAGAATGGCAAAAAACAAACATAGTTTTCGATGAAGAAAAACGAATCCTGACCTACATAACAAAAGAAGGCCTTAAGCAAACGAAATGCTACGTTGCGATTTACAAGCGCAATGAACTCATAGACTGCTTAGTAAATAAATACAGCAATTACAATCGCGCAATACGAGTACTCGCATGGATTCGACGGATCAGCTATATATTACGATGTAACAAAAATAGCGGTATTATAACTTGTTTAACCGACTACAAAAAAGAAGGTTTGTGTTTGTCATCAAACGAAATAATGGAAGCGAAGCGGTTATTACTCAAGACAACTCAACTAGAGTATTTTGGAGAAGAAATAGATTGTTTATCGAAAAATAAACAAATATCAACAAGAAGCAACATTTTGAAATTGACACCCTTCCTTGACGAATACGGATTATTAAGGGTAAAAGGGCGTTTGATACATTCTACTCTACCTCCTGAATCTAAACATCCAATCATACTTCCGGCGAATGGAAGGTTAACAGAACTTATAATAGAAGAAGCTCATCGTGACACGTTACATGGCGGGGCACGGCTTACATTGGCGCATTTACGTCTTGAATACTGGATCGTTGGGGGAAGCCGCACGGTGAAGAATAAGCTACGCCAATGTGTCAGATGTCATCGGTTCAAAAGCGTAAAAAGTGAGCAGCTGATGGGAGACTTGCCGAAAGAACGCGTTACTCCCGCAAGACCATTCAGCAATACCGGGGTTGACTTTACGGGCCATGTAGACGTAAAAATAAACAAGGGAAGAGGAGTCAAAACATGTAAAGCTTACATAGCTGTGTTTGTTTGCATGGTGACAAAAGCCATACACCTAGAATTGGTTTCTGATTTATCAACAACAACCTTTCTTGCTGCTTTTAGTAGGATGTGTGCACGCAGAGGAACACCAAAACATGTGTATTCGGACAATGGTACAAACTTCGTTGGAGCCGCAAGACAACTACGTGAAGAACTTAAGAGATGCAATACCTTTACAAACTCAGAGTTCTTTGATGAAATGAGTAACTTAGGTATTCAGTGGCATTTTAATTGCCCACTCTGGCCGAGCGGAAATGGTTTATGTGAAGCCGGGGTAAAATCAATGAAGTATCACCTACACCGTGTCCTTGGAGAACAGAAGCTTACGTTCGAGCAATTCACTACCCTACTAACTAAAATTGAAGCATGCTTGAACTCACGTCCATTGTGTCCGTTAACTGAAGATATAAATGATCTTGAATATTTGAGTCCAGGTCATTTCCTTATAGGTGGACCATTATTATCCTTACCCCAACAAGAAGAACCTAGCGGATACGATTTGAAACATAAATGGCGATTGATAGAACAAATGAACGTACATATTTGGAACCGTTGGTCGAAAGAATATCTACAGCAGTTACAAGTAAGAAGCAAATGGCAACAACCTAAGAATAATCTCAAGGAGGGTAACCTCGTACTTGTAAAAGATGAACATTTACCTCCTGGGCGATGGGCGCTAGGAAGAGTGACAAATATTCACCCTGGCACAGATGAGAGAGTCAGGGTAGTTACCCTTAAAACAAAAAAGGGGCAAATCAAACGACCTATAACTAAACTTTCCCCTCTGCCAATTTCAAATGACTTGATGACAGACAGGATACCGGAAGCAAACTCAACTACAACCAAATCAAAAACTGAAAAACGAAAAATTACAACAACTACTCTGAACAAATTGTCCATAGTTCTTATAACTATTTTAGCAATCACAGGTATAACAAAAGCCTCTCCGATTACAAGAAGCTATAAAATATCTTCCATACCTACCAATCACCCAATTTATTTTGATGAAGCTGGAAAACTACAACTGATACACGATGAATGGACACTATTAATCTACTACAATTTAACTTCTTATTGGCAAGCGACAAGTAAGATCCAATTATATATTTATCAAATTGACCAACTTTGCGAGAGAGTTGTACATCTCTATGAGCCGTGTGAATCAATGGTAGATCACCTACGTCACGAATTGCAACATCTCGAAGAATACAACTCTATACTACTGTCTCAACACTTGCGTCAAAAACGAGGATACTTTGACGGAGTTGGAAAATTAACACGAACACTTTTTGGTATTTTAGACGCTGATTTTGCAGAAAAATATGAGAAGGACATCCAAAATTTACAAACAAACGATAATTATTTGTTAAAACTTATGAAGAATCAGACATTAATTATAGAAGCGGAAAATAACTCGATCAAAAACAATACGATATTTATGGATAAGCAATTCACAGCTATACAAAGTTATATGAATCAGACTGGCAGCGTAATCACAAAGATTGAAAATAGAGCCCAAGTATTGTATACAATAAATGACATAAACTCTGCCGCGGTAACATCGACTCTAATCTTAGGTGACTTGAATCGGATTTTGGATCTACTAATGAATGCGATCACTAATATCTACCGTGGTCATTTAGACACACATTTGTTCTCCGCCTCGCAATTAATTGAACAACTAAATATAATATCAGGAAAATTGCCGCAGGGATTATCCTTACCTATAAAGGATACTCAGTCAGATTTTCAAAATATATATGAATTAATGCATGTAAAGGCCAGGATAACTAATAACTTTCTTCTTTTAGAGTTACACATTCCGTTGTTAAGCGACGAAGACTATAAGATTTACCGTGTCATACCAATACCTTTCCTTAGACAGGGACGGTTGAAACTGGTACAGCCAAGCTCAAAATTTATCGCCATCAACTTTGTCAAAAATTCATATATAACCTTAGATGAACAAGATATACATCAATGTACGTCGTATGGACAAGATGAATTCTCCTGCATATCCAGACAGCCTGTCTACAACTTACACGATAAAAATGCACCGTGTGAGGCCAAGGTCTTCAGTCAACAAACTTCAATTTCGTGCTTACTGAATGACGTAATTTGCAAAGAAGTCTGGGTAAAATTGCATAAACCTAACTTATGGTTGTTTACCGTATGTCACAAACAGCTGATGCGTATTATTTGTAGTGATCAGGTTACGCCGGCGATCATTGACGGGACCGGAGTAATATCCTTACAAGCAAAATGTATACTACAGAAACAAGACGCTACTATATTTACGTATAATCATTTAGGAAATAGTTATTACATGGGTGTGGATACGGATGTTCCTACGATTAACTCAACAATTAACAACGTCTTTGATTTAGGTTGGAAAAGTGCACAGTTAAATATTACTGAGCTCGGTACACCAAATTACAATCGATCTATGTTTTCAAATATTGAGGAACAACTAAGCTACCAGAAAACGCATGAAATTCTTCCGGAATCGTCGACGATATCCAGTCATGATGTTTACCTATATTCTGTTACTTCTGTGCTGTTGGGAGGATTTGCCGCATTTGCTCTTTACTTTGGCATAAAACGTTGGTGTAGAAAAACAACTTCAAAGAGCACTAAGCGATCTAAGCCTAGAGAAGAAAATAACCTTGGAATGGAAATAGAGATGCTAGAAATTCATGGCCAGGTCGGACGGGAGCCCATTTACAGCAAACCAGAACCGAAGAAACGATTTGAATTTGAGGACACAACTAATTAATATTTACATACTTATTACATATTTTATACTTATACATATTTACATTTTTTCTATTTTGATTATCTTATTCTTTGCTTTGTACTGGATGCTCATCTTGTTTCTCTTTTCTCGGGAGCATGTACGGTTCACGTACAGGCTTATTTTGCTTACGCCGCCTTAACCTAGTTTCGGCGCATTACTTATACATACTTTCGACATTAATATAGTTAGTTGACAAATAACAATAACAACGAACAGATTAGCATCCAAATAACTTATGTTGTATACTTGAGTAATAAACGTGGTTTTAAGTCAACTCAACTCGTTCAACTCAAGTCAACAACAACGCAACCTAACAATAAGCAGACCATACATCAACATAAATATACGTGGTGGGTATATTTATGTTGATGTGTGGTCTGCTTATTGTTAGGTTGCGTTGTTATTAAGTACTAAAATTTTCATTTCTAAACGTCTACTAGTACAAGTTTTATTTTTCTTTATTTACTATTAGCAGTGCCCCGCGGTCTTACCCGCATTAAAATTTTATAAATTATAGCCTATGTGTTAATTGAGGATATCAGCTAACTCTATGCCAAATTTTATTAAAATTGCTTCAGCTGTTTAGGCGTGAAGAAGTAACAAACAAACACACTCACACAGTCGTGTGACTGTGTGAGTGTGAATAATGTCAATAATGTAAATGTGTATATTTTTCAATCATACTAATATTATAAACGTTAAGTTTGTGAGTACACACTCAAAAACTTTCGCGTTTATAATATTAGTATGATGGAAAAATGTACACATTTACATTATTGACATTTTTGCCAAACTGCATAGCAGTTTATCGGCAACGTTCTCGCTCTGTTTACATGATCATTACTTAATTGTTATTCAGTTCAGTTTGCGTTTCAGTTTGTAACATTACAGTAAGGAAGTATACGAGATAGAACCGAAAATAGAAATATGGTACTAATTAAGTTTATACAGCACAAAGTAAAGGAAGAAATATGTCTTTTTTATTTTTGAATACATATATGGGCATATCGTCTTAATCAAGAATTAATAATAGATATTTATTTGCTGTGTGGTTAATATGAATAAAATGATGTGTAGATAAATTAAAAACAGCATAAAATGACAAGTGTGTTTACTTGTAAACAATAACATTAACATAGACAGGGCCACTCCATCACATCCCGTGGGTGGTGTAAAAGGCGACAAGGAACACAGCACATAGGCGGGTAACAGCGAGTGTACTACGTGAGCTCGACAATAAATGGATGAGCGATTAACGCTTATGCGACATAACTGTAATTCGACTCACCATATGTATGAATCTAATGCATTCTAGTGAAACGCACTAAAGGTTTTCTTGATTTCACCGGCTGCTGCCGCGGCATGCTCGCTTCGCTCGTGCGTTGTTTTGTCATATTCTAACCTAAACTAACCGAACTGAAACCAAACCTAAACCTATTGATCGTTTAGCGAGATGACGAGTGTCGAAGCGTGCCTTCGAACTATGGTGAGGTACAGTTTTCTCGCAAAACATCCATTTATCGAAGTCACGTAGTACACTTGGTAACAGCGTCACCTGTGTACTATAGGTACCACAACTGCGGTCGCTAATTCGCATGCTAGTGCGGTGACCACGGCAAACCCCTCCACATGCCAACGTTGTGCTAGCCTATGGGGAGGCCTAAGTCCAGCAGTAAATCATGTTGATGATTATGATGATGAGATAAGGAACTCTTATAAATAAGTCAACAAGACTAGGAAAATATAAGGAGTCCATAAACTATAGTTGACAATTTGCTAAAGCTTTCGTGTTTGTGTGATGGTTTTATTGACAACTAGCTGTGCCCCGCGGTTTTACCCGCGTTAAACTTTATAAATTATCACAGCTCCTCCCCCGTAGGTGATAGCGTGATAATATGTAGCCTATATGTTGACCCGACCTCTTAGTAATATTCATGCAAAATTTGAAGTAAATCCATGCAGTACCTTTTGAGTTTAGCCCGGACATACATACAGACAAACAGAAACACAGAAAAAAATTCTAAAAACTATATTTTTGGCTTAGATATCGATTGTAGATCACGCCCCAAGAATCCTTTAAAAAAAATATTCAATGTACAGTTTCGACTTTCCTACGATTTTATTATATGTATAGATATAATTAGTATTATAGAAAATAAAGTATATGTAAGAAGTTACGACTAGAATTCATGGTGTCAGTGATGGATTAATTTAGTAATAGCATAAATAAGTGATACAATGGCTCAACGATTTCCCGCAAGTGGACCGAGTCCTGCTCCGCCACCGGGCGCCATGCAGCCGCAGCAACGTTACCCAGGGCCCGCGCAACCTCAGGGCTCCCCTATGCCGCCCAGACCTTACTCTGGACCCAACTTCCCCGCTCGCAGTGGCTTCACCCCTCCTCCCGTGGGTGCGAGCGGTGCGGTGGTGGGCGTGGTGGGGGCGGGCGGCGTGCGCGCTGTTATGGGGTCCCTTTCAGTAGGCGTTTTAAAAAAAGGTTTTTTATACACACTTGATTATTTATTAATATAAAGACAAAATACACTACATTAGAAAGGGACCCTTAGGCAACCATACTTCGCGAGAGCTCTGAATAGACTGACTGCCCGGCGTTATGCTTCCAGTTCATACTCATTATTGCTGACAGAGCGTCTAGCAAGGCTGAGACCTTCGTCAGCAATAAAGCTTATATTGTACGGTTATAACACCTCCCCTTTTAGAGTGAACTTCGGGGATGATTACCGAAGTTAACCCTAATAAGAGGTTCTTAGGGCTGGAGCAGGAATTTCCTGAATTTCTGGAATGTTCTGTTCCAGCTCAACAGAATTAACTTTGAACTTGTTAGATTTGCGAAATCTATATTTACGTGGGTTGCAGCCAGGTTTACAATAGGTTACAATTTTAAAAATAAAGTAAATTAGAATTAAACATAAAACTAAACTAATTATAGAAAGGTAGTGTGTCCCATACCTTACAATATGCGGTATTTCTTTAATTTCCATGGATTCTGATAAGAGTCTGTCAGTAAGTCTAATAATTTCGTTCATATTATTGAAGTCAATATCCTCTAAATGAATAGGAGACAGTTTATTTGCCATATTATTTATTTTGCAGCAGCTACTATTTAATAAATTAAATTCTGGTACGTTAATAGGCGAAGTTAAATTCATGACATTACTATATTTTGGGAGTAGCGTGGTACCTTTACAATAGCCCACACAATTACTCGGTATTGTGAGAATACCTACACCAAACATGTTTATTTCTCGTATCTGATCAGAGTCTTGGCAATCTAATGAGAGTTTGGTTGGCTCAGAATGTATGTAAATAAATTTATTATTGTTTAACAGTTTAAAAATATTAAACTTGCCATGTATCGATTTGGTGTTGCATTGTATAGGAATGTCTTTCACTGTTTTAGAAAGCAATTCACTTTCACAGCTAGGCTTTGCATCAGTTTTATGAATTACTGAAATTTGGCATAGATATTCTGCAGGATGTATTGGTTTACAGTCTTCCAATGATTGCAATTTACAGTAATTAGATTTGTCTTTTGTTATAGCTATGTATTTGCTGTTAGGCACAATTAGACTAAATGTCTCCGGTTGGTTTACATCGTGAGGTGTTGGTAATGCAATGCTATGAAATAATGAATATTCCTGATTGGTAATCAAAGGGACACGCAAAAGAAACACAAGCTTATCATTAAAGTAATAACAAAATAAAGAAGACACTTTTACAATAGTGTGCACTGAACTTAAATCTAAATATACTGGTAGGTTTAGATTATTAGGCAGGTGCCTAATGTTATCAGCTAAATATTTATACATAATGGTCGGAGACATAACCGACGGATGTAGAATGTTTTGGCTACAAAACATAATCGCATTCGTTATATCTTCCAGTTGAAATGTTAGGGTGACCATGGAGGACTCTAACATATTTAGGACAGAGTCAAAATTAATCCTTGATCCCAATTCATTTGTTGTTTCTGATATATTTTGAATACTATTTGATAATGTATCAATAGCATTATTTAATTTTATCTCGTTTTGTTTAATTTTCTGAAATGAGTTGTTATAGGTTGACATGATAGAGTTACTGATTAAAATATTATTCTTAACTAATGTTACAAGTTTGTTCTGGTTATCCTGTATAAACTCAATAGCCTGATCATATTTGATGGCATCGTTTTCGTCTAAAGTGCCGAAAACTTGCTTTAATATGGTTCCGATTCCACCTATCCAAGCTCGCTTAGACCTAGAATCTTCGTTGTCGGTTAGGTGAGAAATGGATGTAAATAGTTTGATGATATTTTCTTGTTGGACTATTAATGGTTCCACTGTATTGTTGCACTCTGAAAGTTCTATAAACCTGCTTTGTTTACATAAGTAGGTGACTGTGTCTAAAACTGTGTTTATATTTTCTATATGTGATTCAAAATGTGAAATTTTCATTGGCATGATAATGTTTAACATGCCGGTATTAATTTTTAATTTTCCTATGTAGTCGAAATATATCCCAGGACTTGCGGTGATCGGTTGGATATACTCGTCAGGTGTTGGGACCTCCGCCGAGACACTGTAAATACATAAGTACCCATGACTTAGAGCTATTAATACTTATCTAACTGATCTATAAGTTGTCATATATTTCTTAACTAACCAAGTTTATAGTGATAATATATGTTTTAATATATGTATATATTTATTTATTATTTAAAGGTCGTTATTCGTAACTGCAAGCTTTACTTCATCATAATGATGACTGACGTGTCGTCTGTTGATCAACAACGACAGAGTATTATTGCCATGTATTTTAACGACTTTGTATGGTCCTTTCCATATAGGTGATAAGGCCTTGCGTAATCTGAGATGGTTTTTCAAATAGACATAATCTCCAATTTTATACTGTACGGGCCGACTATGAGTGTCGTAATAATTTTTTGATGATAATTTTGATCTACGGATATTTTCTAGAGTCTTATCACGCGAATATTTTAATCGATTTTGCAACATACGTACATAATCGGGGTATGTGGCACCTAGTGTTTCATCCCATATAGAGTTTGGGATAAAAGGTTTATTACCAAACATTAATTCATATGGGGTATGATTTGTTGTGGAGTGCACGGTCGTATTATAGGTGAGCATAGCAGTGTATACATAGCGAGGCCAATTTGTTTGATCATCGTTAACAAATGATTTTAAGTATTCTTTAAGGGTTGAATGACTTCGTTCTAGTGCCCCTTGAGTTTGAGGGTGATAAGGGGTTGACCATAGTTGTTTGATCTTTAGAAACTCACATGTTCTTTTGAATAATTCCGACGTAAAATTACTGCCTTGGTCGGTTAGAATCATTTTTGGTATGCCAAATACTGATATAAAATGTAATAGACACTCGCTAGTCTCTTCAGCTGTAGTATTTCGTAGGGGATAAGCAGAGGAGAATTTTGTGAAATCGTCTTGTAATGTTAGTATGAATCTAAGTTTAGCGGAGCCGGACTCCGGAAGTGGTCCTACGATATCTAGCGACACACGTTCACATGGTTTAGTTGACGTACTTGTAATTTGCATGGGTGCGCGATTTATTTTACGTAGGGCTTTATTCTCTTGGCATAATTTACAGTTTTTTACATAGGATTCTGTATCGCTCCGCATTCCTTTCCAGTAATATAACTGTTTTAATCTATTTAACATACGGCTAACGCCCAGATGTCCCGCTACGGGTAAATCGTGGTTATCACGGAGAATTTTCTTCACTTCGGAAGGAGACGGATAGGTTATAGTATTATGATAAATGTTTACTTGAATATTTGTGTTATGGAAA
This sequence comes from Pseudoips prasinana, assembly GCA_951640165.1. NCBI lineage: Eukaryota > Metazoa > Arthropoda > Insecta > Lepidoptera > Nolidae > Pseudoips > Pseudoips prasinana. Next base: position 19,205,591 of record OX621239.1, read on the forward strand.
AGGTAGTTTAAAATATTGTCAATTTTAATGAAGCTATGTTTTTCAAATGGATCTCGGAAATCGGATATACTCATTTCCTTAAGGTCCTCAGTGACGACTAACTCATTACGAATTGATTTTAATGTGTCAAATATTTCTTGATACGTCGTTTGATCAAAGTGGTGTACTTTTGTATAAAGGAAGTAATAATCTTTGTTCCCTAAAGTGACTCTTGAAAATGTGTGTAACTGTTTTTCCAGATTACGGAATTGATCCTGATTTTCTAATTTGCTTAATATATCCTCAACATATGAGTTAGATTCATCGACGTCTATTGATGTTGGAACCAAGATAACTCTGCAAGAAGTTTTTAATAAACTTTCGTTATGTTCAATTATATTTGTGTTATAAGATTTATTTTTGTCAGACATTTGTTTCAGGAAGGTTGAGTAATCATCGGCAATTAAGTCGGGGAAAGACTTTGGAGAGGAGTTTGGTGTCACCGGATTTTCAGGGACCTCTACTGGTTGAGGTGGAACCTCAGGTAAGTGTGAGGTAGGGGGGCTTATGTCAAAGAGATCGGGTATTGGACATTCTAAAAGATAGTCGGGATTAATTTCGTCTGATTGTAATGAAACAGGTGATGTAAGTAAGTCGAGCAGATCTCTGTCTATATGATCGGTTCCCCTTATGGGTTCTTCTATGCTTTCAGGAAGGGTGTTGGTATCCTGGGTTTGAGGATTATGTGTCGGCACATTATCTGTAGTAGGTTGTACAGGATTAACAGGAAATCTGGACAGAGCATCGGCATTAACGTTGATTTTGCCCTTTTTATATTGTATGTCATATTCGAATTCTTCAAGCTTCAACCTCCAACGGATAAGTCGAGAACCTGGGTCTTTACAATTGAAAAGCCACTGGAGAGGTTTATGATCCGTAACAATAGTAAAACGACGGCCATAGAGGTAAGGTCGGAAAGTTTTGGTTCCAAATACTATGGCCAAACACTCTTTTTCGGTGACACTGTAATTAGTTTCAGCTTTATTTAGGGTGCGCGACGCGTAGGCAATTGGGTGATCGCGCCCAATAGGTCCTTGTGACAAAATAGCTGATATGGCATAGTTAGATGCGTCACAGGTTAACAAGAACGGTTGATTAAAATCGGGATAGGCCAGGATAGGCGATTTGACCAGTTTAGTTTTCAATGTTTCAAAACTAAGTTGTTGTTCGTTTGTCCAATTGAATGAGACGTCCTTTTTTAAAAGAGAAGTAAGTGATTTAGCGTGTTTAGAGAAGTCGGGAATGAAGCGCCTGTAATACGATACTAAGCCTAAGAAAGATTTAATATCTTTGGGTGATTTTGGCACGGGATATTGAGTAACAGCTTGATTTTTTCAGGGTTAGGTTTAACACCGTCCTTGGTAATGATGTGACCAAGATAAGTTACTTCTTTCCGGAGAAACTCGCATTTTTCTGGTTGTAATTTTAGGTTAAACTGTCTGAGCCTGTCGAAGACGGACTTAAGGTTTTGTATTGCGATATTTAGGTTATGAGCATATAAAACAATGTCATCGAGATACACATAGCAATGAGAGCCTTGCAGACCAGTAAGACAGGTATTCATAAGTCTCTGAAACGTTGACGGAGCATTTTTTAAACCGAAGGGCATTCGATTAAACTGAAATTGTCCTTGAGGCACAGAGAAAGCTGTTTTGGGTGCATCCTCGGGTGACACTAAAAGTTGATGAAAACCGGATGACAGGTCTAAAGTGGTGAAATACTGGCTTTTACCTAGTTGGTCTAGGATTTCGGTAATTTGGGGAATAGGGTAGATTTCACCGATTGTAACATCATTCAACTTCCTATAGTCTATTACAATACGCCACTTCTTTTGGCCTGAAGCATCAGTCTTTTTGGGTACTACCCATATCGGAGAAGACCAGGGAGAGGATGATGGTTTAATAATACCCTGGCTCAACATTTTATTCATCTGAGTTTCTACTTCATTCTTGTGGCATTCCGGGAACCGATATGATTTAGTGTGGATAGGGGTGTTACTGGTAGTTTTGATCTCATGTTGTATGGCTGAGGAAAATGATAATACTTCGTCTGGTAAATGAAAGATATCCGAATAATCTGAACACAATTCAAGTATAGCGTTTGTCTCCTCGTCATTCAAGTGAGATATTCTTAATGAATCAAGTACTTGCCTAGTACGGTCAGTCGTACTTTTTTCTTGTGATCCTGTACCAATAGAATACACTTCTATTGGATCTAATTTTAACTTCAAATTACGTTTAATTTTGAAAGGTTTATTAGATGTATTAATCACTGATATATTTATTGTTTTATTATCTTTTACTTTCACTAGACAGTTAGCAACAAGAAGGGTTTGAGAAAGGTGTTGATCTAAGATTACGCCTTCCCCTAAATCTGGATTTGTTACTGAGCATTCAATGACGGTTTCTGTTCGTGGTGGTATGATATAGCACGGGTCAAAGAAATGAATTTTAACCTCGTCACTTATAATTTTCAGAACATCACGACCGTAATCAATCTTGCAAGAATTAGTAGTAAGGAAGTCATTACCCAAAATGCCATCATAAGGTAAATTGATATCCTGGATGATGTGAAATTTATGTTTGATTGTATTATTTTGAGCGATTTTAAACTTTAGATTAAAATAACCTAACGTTTGAGTGGTCTCTTCACCAGGGTCAATACCTTTAATATTTATAGGCTTTTGGGTGACGTTTGGTTGAGTAAGGATACTTGCTTCCTTTATCAAACAAATAGCAGAACCCGAGTCTACCAAAAGAGTTAGTGGTCTGTCAGACACTGAGGACTCCACTAATATATGAGGCAAAAGCCTCTTCGAGGTATCAATACTTACCTCGTAGATTTTCATAGAAATCGGAATTTTGGTAGGTGATTCAGTGAGGTTTCCGTTTTGGGGCTGGTTACCCTGATGTATAACCTCAAGAGGATAGAGGTTGCCGTTTTGGGACTGGTTACCCTGATGTATAACCTCAGAAGGGTAGAGGTTGCCGTTTTGGGACTGGTTACCCTGATGTATAACCTCAGAAGGGTAGAGGTTGCCGTTTTGGGACTGGTTACCCTGATGTATAACCTCAGAAGGGTAGAGGTTGCCGTTTTGGGGCTGGTTACCCTGATGTATAACCTCTGAATAATTATTAGATGAACATACTTTGTTCAGATCCATGCTGGCTTTTGGATTACGTCCTGTGCAGCACGATTGCAGGACATTTACAAGTTTAAATTCTCCCCTTCGGTATCTTCGTGTTCGGACTCTTCCGACTCATCATAATCGTCAATAAAGTTTACTGGGGGAGCTTTTGAACTGCTGGGCTGAGGCCCAGATGATTTATTACTATCCTTAAATGGTTGAGTATTAGGGTAGCGTTTAGCTCGTTTGAGGCAATTATTTAACTCATGACCCACTTCTTTACAATACTTACATGTTAGTTTTGGGTCATATTTAAATGGTTTAGTGTCATTACTTGAGATACTCGGTTTGGATAGTAATTTCTGTGGTAGAGTGGTTTTATAAGCTTGGTTCTGAGCGGATGAGCTCTGTTTGAACCGATTTTGATTCGATTGTTGCGAATTATTATTGTTACTACGTTTATATAGGGATTCCTGGATCCTCTCTTCAGAGATGGCAAAATTCACAGCTTCATTAAATGTTTTAGGTGTTTTGCATCTAACAATATTTGAGATGCGGGGATTTAAACCCATAAGGAATTGATGGAGGGTTATATCCTCCAGTTGAGCTGTGCGACCAGGTATTTCTATAGCATCATGATTAGAAAGAGACATTTCTGTCAATAATTGCGAGAGGCAAGTTTCTATTTTGAGAGCATATTGACCTACGTTTTCGGATGAGCTTTGTCTGCTTTCCTGGAGTTCGGTAAGCAAATGAGTGAAATGCTTCTGTTCAGAGAATTGAGTTTTGAGGAATGTTTTTAGTTGGTCCCATGATGTGAACTCTTTAATAGAGCAGGCGGTTTCTGCTTTACCCGTGAGTTGGCAGAGTATATATTTAAATAAAATTGGTCTTTGTGTCTCGGTAGCTAACTCATAAGCATTATTACAGTTATTGATAAATGAGTTAAGCTTATCGCGGCTGCCATCGTATTGTTTAACTAATTTCAATAATATATTTAGATCCATTTCTACAACAGCGGTTACTTTTTTAGTGGCCCAGGTCACTTTGGGTGATAAAATTGGAGAGTTTGATTCCGGTGGATCGGTTTCAATGTCAACATTCACTGCGACTTTTTCGGCTTTAGGCACTTTAGGCATAATACACAAATTTCATTCCATGAACAACACTAGGCGACAAAGTATAGTAACCAAATAAAAGTTCCAGCTAAGAGCCGATAAATGTTCAACGACTTACAAGAATACGTGGGCGGCGATAACGGCTAATACTCGGAATAGCTTCATAGCGACGCGCGACGCACAGACACAGATGACGTAATGATTTTATTCACAGAACACTTGCACTTTTGGACACTGAACGGAATGGTTTACACATAAATCACAGGATGCTTGAAGGACAATTGCTAAGCATATATATAGGATGCTTGAAGGCAATCACATGACCCTCACAGGGCACTCGCAGAATACTCGAAGATTGCTCGCAGGTCACTTGCAGGTTACTCGCAGGATTTTTGTTTTATTTAATTTTTGTAAGATACGGAGAGTCTATTCACTATACACATAAATATAGATTTACGCGAATCGGCACTGGGGTTCCGTATCCCACCGCTGCCACCATTTGTTATGGGGTCCCTTTCAGTAGGCGTTTTAAAAAAAGGTTTTTTATACACACTTGATTATTTATTAATATAAAGACAAAATACACTACATTAGAAAGGGACCCTTAGGCAACCATACTTCGCGAGAGCTCTGAATAGACTGACTGCCCGGCGTTATGCTTCCAGTTCATACTCATTATTGCTGACAGAGCGTCTAGCAAGGCTGAGACCTTCGTCAGCAATAAAGCTTATATTGTACGGTTATAACAGCGCGGGCCCACGGGCGGGCGCGCCGGGGGCGGGTGCGGGCGGCGCGGGAGGTGCGGCGCCGGCAGGGGGCGCCAAGCGGCCCGGCGATGCGCGCGCCGCCATGGCGCCGGCGCACAAGCCGGCGCTGTACGACAGCTACGCGACGCCCTCGCCCGCCAAGAGAAAAAAACGCCTCACCGACAAGATCCTGCCGCAGAAGGTGCGGGACCTGGTGCCCGAGTCGCAGGCCTACATGGACCTGCTCGCTTTTGAGCGCAAACTGGATGCCACCATCATGCGCAAGCGCCTCGACATTCAGGAAGCGCTCAAACGCCCCATGAAACAGAAAAGGAAACTTCGCATATTCATCTCGAACACCTTTTACCCTGGTCAGGGTGACAACGCGGTGCCGTCGTGGGAGCTTCGCGTCGAGGGCCGCCTGCTGGACGACACTAAAAATGACCCCAATAAAGTAATACCACCCATATAGTTCGCCAGTTGTTAATATCTTTGTAATAGATCCAAAATTAAATCTTAAGTACCTATACAGAAAACCTACGCAGTTCACTTTTGACATTGAAATTAATTTGGGTACAGGTTTTAATTGTTAATATATAAGTAATTTGTCTCACTCTATAAAAAGGCAAGCCCACGCTTGCTCTAAAGATAACTTGTTCTAAAGTCAATTGTTTAAAAATAATGTTAAATATCCCAGAATACCTTAGAAATGAGACGAAGCGGAAAGGATGTGATACTGCAAAACACGGACTTTACACGGCATATTGGTCTGGGGTACCGAACACCACCAGAGCTTGCCAGGGTGTGGGTCTCATTCTTTCCACAAGAATGTCTGAATGTGTGACTGAGTTCGAATGCGTGAATGCAAGAATTATTTGGTTGCGAATGAAAGTCGGTATGACCCGTATCTTCCTAGTAGGGGTGTACGCTCCTGTAGATATGGGTGCAGTTGTGTCACAGCGAGAACAAGAGGAAAGAAAGGCATTCTGGGAGACCTTGGGAGATGTGTTACGAATAAGTCAGTATAATGAAAGAGTAATAATGTTAGGTGATTTTAATGGTTGGGTTGGGGTAAAGCGTGATGGTTTTGAAAGATCTCTAGGTCAATTCGGTGATGAGAGTGAGAATGAGAATGGGAATAGTCTGCTTGAGATATGTCTGGAATAGGGTCTTTGTGTTACAAATACTATGTTTGAACATAAAAGAATCCATACGTTTACACGGGAGAGAAAAAATGTGAGAAAGAGTATGATTGACTTTGTGATTGTAGATGAAAGATTGAGAAAGAATGTTCTAGACACAAGAGTCTATCGTGGGACCGCAATCCATACAGACCACTTCCTGGTGATGAGCCGAATAAGTAGTCTGTTCAAAGGATGGCGCCACCGAATCCCTGAGACTAAGAGTGTACTAGAGAGAATAAAAGTAGAGAAACTGCAAGAGGCAGGAGTGGCAGATGAGTACAAAAGTAAGTTGATTGATAAGTTTGAGGGATCTAAAGACATAAGAGAAGTAGAAGAGCTATGGAAGTCAGTCAAAGAAGGTGTGGTGAGTGTAGCTAGTGAAGTATGTGGTGTAATAAAGAGGAGAAGAGGAAGAAAGATGAAGAATATTTGGTGGGATAAAAGTGTACAAAAAGTTGTATGTGAAAAGAAGAAAGCGTGGTTAGATTGGCTAGCCACCAGAGCAAACGAACGAATGCATAAGGCGACGAATGAAGATATAGAAAGAGCCTGGAATGACTATAAGAGGATGAAAGGAATAGTAAAGAACGTGGTGAACGAAAAGAAAAATGAACAAAAGGATAATTTTGATAGAAGGTTGTCTAAGGATTTTCAGATGAACATTAAGTTTTTCTGGAAATCCGTTAGATCAGTAAGAGGCATAACCCAAACCTCAGAACTGAACTCCATCCGAGACCAAGATGGATATATAGTGAAAGGGGAAGAATGCGTGTTAAAACGTTGGAAGGACTATTTTGAGAGTTTGTATGATAGAAGTGTAACAGAGAGTGAACGTAGTTCATTAGGTATAGACAAAAATAATTGTAAGGATGAAATTGGAATGGATGAGATTGTGAAAGCTATTAAGAGTATGAAATCGGGTAAATCACCAGGGTATGACAGGATAACTTCCGAAATGCTGAAGGCTGGACATGGCGTCATAGCGAGTTAGCTGTGCAGCCTTTTCAATCTGTGCTATAACACCGGCCAAGTGCCAAGTGATTGGTGCAAGGCTGTCATCGTACCTCTTTACAAAGGAAAAGGCTCACGGCAAGACTGAAAAAACTACAGGGGCATTAGTCTGCTCAGCGTCGTTGGTAAGTTGTATGCGAAAGTATTGGTTGAAAGAGTTGTGAAAGAAACCGATACGAAAATATGGGATGCACAGGCGGGTTATCGAAAAGGAATGGGATGCACGGATCAGGTCTTTTCTCTACGAAGCATAGTAGAGAAGTTTTTGGGCAAAAGCCAAAAGGTCTACTGTGCCTTCGTATACTCAGAAAAGGCCTACGATAGAGTGTTGAGGAATGAGCTTTGGTCGGTACTGTCCATATATGGGTTAGACGACAACCTTGTTCAAGCACTGAAATCTCTTTATAGGGATTCCAGAGCTTGCGTGAGGATTAACGGGTCATACACTGAGTGGTTTAGCATCCAAAAGGGTGTTAGACAGGGATGTGTAGCGTCACCGTGGTTGTTTAACCTATTCATGGATAGCTGTTTAAAAGACTTGAAAGAAAGTGAATGTGGTGTAAGGATGAATGAGTTACTCATCAAATGTCTGCTGTACGCTGATGATCAAGTTCTACTTGCATCATCTGCGGACGAGTTGCAGGTGATGGTAACAAATATGCATGAAGCTTTTGAAAGGAAAGGGATGAAAATTAATGTTGGTAAGACGAAAGTAAAGGTATTTGAGAGGGATGAATACACGACAGCTTGTGATATTGTGGTTGGAGGTGAGAAAGTCGAACAGGTGAAAGAGTTTGTATATTTGGGAACTTTGTTTACGAGAGATGGGAAATATGAGATATTGTTTGAAGAGTAAATGCGGGGAATAGAGTGAATGGGGCACTACACGCCTTTATGAGTAGCCGACAAGTCTCAAAGAAGGCTCGACTGGCCGTGCACGATGGAGTGTTAGTGCCAACTTTAATGTATGGAAGTGAATGTTGGGTATGGCAGAAAAAGAATGAAAGTAAAATAAATGCAGTGGAAATGAGAGCTCTGAGAAGTATGTGTGGTGTGACTTTGAGAGACAGAATTCGAAATACTGATATAAGAGAGCGTTGTGGTGTGAAAGAGCATGTAGTCACAAAGATTGAAAAAGGTATGCTGAGATGGTTTGGTCATTTAGAAAGGATGAATGAAAGAAGACTGACAAAAGAAGTATACCTGGCCTGTGTGAATCGAAATACTGATATAAGAGAGCGTTGTGGTGTGAAAGAGGATGTAGTCACAAAGATTGAAAAAGGTATGCTGAGATGGTTTGGTCATTTAGAAAGGATGAATGAAAGAAGACTGACAAAAGAAGTATACCTGGCCTGTGTGAATGGTACAACCGGAAGGGGAAGACCTCGTAGAACATTCTCTGATCAAATTGGAGACGTACTTAGGAAAGGTCAGGTCAGAAGTACCCTAAACCGGCGAGCATGTATGAAGAATATAATGTCAGTAAACGAAGGAAAGAGGTGTGCAAGGATCGTGACAAATGGAAGTCCGTTGTCTCTGCCTACCCCTCTGGGAGACAGGCGTGAGTCTATGTATGTATGTATGTATGTACCTTAGAAATGCTATTTCAGTTTACCGTTACTATGGAAACTAACAAAATTTTGTGTCATACAAAAAACATTATTGCATGCAAGATGTAGTAGACATTATTATGTTCAGACATGTTTGCTATACAATAGCGTGCAAATGTGTTATAATAATATTAAAGGTTTTCAATTTAAGAATTATTATTTGGAAAATCTAAAAATTACATTATACAAAAAATCTATTCAATAATAAAAATATCATAAAATTAAAAATAATATGTCAAAAATAAAATACCAGTAAAATAAATGTCAAAAAATTATAAAAAAGTTGATTGAATGTCAGGTTAGAACTTATCAACTAGAAAATCTGATGTATTAAGTAGGCTTTTTCAACTAAATGTGATTTAACTTTTCTTTTAAATATAGTGATTGGGAGGTCTTTCCAATCTTTTGGTATTTTATTAAATATGACTGGAGCCATGCAAAGAACACTTTTGCGCATAAGTGCAGACCTAGCCGGGTTCAAACATAACTTACTGATATCACGTCTATTTCGGGGAACTACATCTGTCACTCGTGGAAATAAAGTTGGATTGGTCTTAACAAATACTAAAACCTCATATATATATATATAGAGACGGCAGAGTCAATATTTTGTACTGCTTAAAATAAGATTGGCAGCTATCAGTCATATTTAGTTTAAACTTTGCTCTGAGGCATCTTTTCTGAGCTTTAAAGACAATGTCTTTGATTGTAGAGTTGCCCCAGAACATCACGCCATATCTAAGTACAGATTCAACCAGTCCTTAATAGGCAGTAAGAAGCGCATCAATACTAAGTGTTCGCGACAGGGTATATAAAGCATATGAACTGCTGCTTATTCTCTTGCTTATGTTCTCAATGTGTGCCTTCCAATTAAGAGCTGTGTCTATAGTTAGTCCAAGAAACTTAGTTGTATTCACTGCGTCAATTTATGTATGTCGAGCGTTGGCTAAAATGCATTATTAGGGTTTTATTAATATTTATTTTTAAATTATTATTATCTAACCATTCTATAATTGCTATTAAAGCATTATTTATGTCATTTTCAAATGTATCTTTAGATTTACCTGTCACAGCAACTGTACTATCGTCTGCGAAAAGTGTCATGGGATGTTCAGTCGCTCTAGGAAAATCGTTAATGTAGAGCGTAAAGAGAAGGGGTCCTAATACGCTTCCTTGAGGGATTCCGTACACGACTCTACATTCTTCCGATGAGAATATCACTTCCCTATTTTTTTGGTTAAATCTACTTATTTGTGTTATCTGTTTACGATTATTGAGATAAGATTCAAACAGCTTCAGTATATTACCTCTCACTCCATAGGATTCCATTTTCTTAAGAAGAATATTATGCTGAACATAATCAAATGCCTGAGTCATGTCGCAGAATATAGCTGATATTGGAGTATTTTTATCCATATTTTTTAAAACAACTTGCAGAAAATCATACACGACTATATTAATTGTTTTGTTTGCCCTGAATCCCTTCTGCTCGTTGCATAAAATATTGTTTTTTTCGAGGTATGTGTTTAATTCACTACAGAAATACTTTTCCAAAATTTTCGAGAATATCGGTAGCAGGGAAATGGGCCTGTAGTTTTCCAATTTCTCTCTGTCCTGTTTTTTGAATAATGGTTTAATTATCGAGGTCTTAAGAGCATCTGGGAATTTACCTTCACTAATGCTCAGATTTATTATGTGACTCAAAGGACTACATATTTTATGGGCAACAGCTGCTTTAATTATTTTTGTACTTATTCCATCATAACCTATAATTATGATTTCATTATAATTATTTTCAATACGTCGTGTGGCAAACACGGGGCCATGAACATAGAGTCTTTTTTGCTGGAATTTTGATTTCTTAATGACACTCCTGAATTTTTTATTGGTTGAATCTTATCTATGAAATAGTTATTAAATAAATTAGAATTTTTTTTTGGATCCGTAATTATTATATTATCTACTTTCAGTTTAGATATAGTGGTTTTTGGTACATTTAATTTAGTCTCATTGATTAATTGCCAAACGGTTTTAGCTTTATTATTTGACGTTTTAATCTTGTGATCGTTCTGAGCGCGTTTAGTCAAATTATTTTTTTTTTTTAATCGTTTCGAATAATTTATTAGTTTCGTCTTATTATGATGCATAGATTTTAGTCTATATTCCCACAAAAGTCGGCGTTTTTACTTACTACACATTTTTATGCCTCGCGATATCCATCTACTACTTTTATTTGTTTTCACAGAGATCGTTTTTTCAGGAAAACACTGGTCATAAAGTAATGAAAACATTTCAATAAAAGTATTATAAGCTAGGTTAGTCTCATGAGATTCATATACATCAAAAAAGGACAGACTACTAATATACGACACAAATTTATTAATGTTCTCCTTACTGTAATCACGTCTGGTGATTCGCCAACTGTTAAAACAACATACTGTCTTAATTGGGCACTTAAGAAGCTGAGCAGTGTGATCAGATAGAGCTAGTTCTAATACCGTGGCTTTACATGGCTTATGAAAATTATGCGCAAAATTGTCTATACAAGTCTGGCTTTTTAGTCGTGTAGGCTGATTAAGTGCAAGTTTCAAATTAAAATTTAATAATAAGTTTTCAAATTCAATAGATTGTGAATTGTTTTTCAGGATATCAATGTTAAAGTCACCTGCTAATACTATATTTTGAAAACATTTTTTCATTAGCTCATTTAATAAATGTTCAAGCTTCTCAAAACTTGCATTAATATTGCTTGAATTCGGTACCCTATATATACAAACAAGAGCAGTCTTATAGTCAAGTAATTCAATGGCACAACATTCAAACATGCCAGTAGATGAAATTTTCACTATTTTAGGCAGCTCCTTCCATCGAAGACCATTCTTGACAAGGATACAGACGCCTCCTCTCTTGCTTGCTGGTCTACCACTGAGCCGCAGCGTAGGGGGAAGGGAAATGGAATTATTGCAGGCTGTGGACAGGCTTTGAACGTACTGACAGGATGGATTTAGTATCTACTATAATAGTCCGTGAGTATGGACTCAACGGATTTAAATAGTGCGTGAGGTTGAGTGGTAATTTGTTTCGATTATTGCGTGGTTATCAAGCCACTAATAATCTAAGTGTTTCTTTATTCTTTATTGCACACAGAAAATAAATACATAAGTTAGAAGTAACAAAAGAAAAGGCATGTACATAGGCGAGCTTAATTCATTATTGAATTTTCTTCCAGCAAACCATCAGGAAAGAGAGATTTTCAAAATTATGGGTATAGGCAGTGTACAACAAACTATTATAATTAAATACCTTGTCGGGTAAATATATTGATAAAATACACACTAATAATTACATACGATACCTTATAAATACATATCTATTTAATAAACTACATGAACCTACATACCTTATATATACGTAAGTTACAGAGATAAGAAGTGATTCTTAGTTCTGCTCTTAAAAATACTCAATGACGAGCTATCACGTATGGAATGTGGTAAGGAATTCCAAAGACGTACTGCACGTACAGTAAATGAACCATTATAGCGGCTGGAAGTATGGGAAGGAGTCCTAAGAAGATGAGATGTAGCAGTGCGGCAAGGTTTGCCACTGGGCACCAGATACTCAAAGCGTTCACGGAGATAGATGGGAGCAACAGGGTTATGAAGGATGGGAAAAAGTAGATAAAGAATATGACAGTCCCGACGCTGCCGAATAGGCAGCCACTTCAATTGCAACCGGAACTCCGACACGTGGTCGTACTTCCGTAGGCCGAAAATGAAGCGGATGCATAGGTTCTGCAGGCGTTCGAGCTTATCTAGAAGTTCTTCTGTTGCATCAAGGAAGCAGACATCAGCATAGTCAAGAAGAGGGAGTAAAAGCGATTGAGCGAGAGTGACTTTAGTCTGAAACGGTAAGAATTTTTGGAGACGTTTGATGGATTGAAACGAACAGTATACTCTCCTGCTTACTTCTGCAACGTGATTGTTCCACGAAAGGTTACAGTCAATTAAAACACCTAAATTTTTGGCAAATTTTGTATAAGGTATCGGCACATCATCGAAAAGAATAGGAGGAATGGCTGAAAAATTTAAGGTGTTAAACATATGTCTGCCACCAATAATGAGAGCTTGTGATTTAGAGGGATTGACCAGGAGGCCGAAAGATTTTGCCCACTTGCTAATGTTTACAAGATCATTATTGATGGCAGAAATAGTTTCAATGCCTTTGAAGTGCCGATATAACTGCAAGTCGTCAGGATAGAGATGATAGTTAGAAGTTAAGATTTTAGTGATTGCGTTTATAAAAACGGAGAATAGAAGAGGAGATAGTACGCCACCTTGAGGCACACCCGCAGTAAGATCACACCACTGAGAGAAAGACTCTTCAGCGTGTACAGACTGTGAGCGCCCTCGAAGATAGCAGTCGAACCACGCAATTACAGGAGCCGAGACATTCAGGGAGGAAAGGATACCAAGCAGGATGTCAAAGTCCACTGAATTAAAAGCACTGCTAAAATCCAGTAGTACTAAGACAGTGAGTAGCTTCTGTTCCATAGCCAAGCGAATATCGTCTGTGATTTCCACAAGTGCAGTGACAGTGCTGTGGCCAGGACGAAAACTGGACTGGAAAGGACTTAAAAGGTTATGATTACAGAGGTAAAGAGACAGTTGCTTATGCACAATGCTCTCTAGGATTTTAGACAGGAAAGGAAGAATTGAAATTGGACGGTAGTGAGAGAAGGAAGAAGGATTTGTGGTTTTAGGAAGCGGCAGTACATGAGCTTTTTTCCAAGCAGAGGGGAAAGAACTTGACTCCAAGGAAAGGTTAATAATATGGGTTAAGATAGGAGCAAGTTCTTCCACAATGATAGTGATCATTTGTGGTTGGAGTCCGTCGTTACCTACCGCTTTGGTGGAAATGGATTTTATGACGTCTCTCTCCGTGATTGGTGTGAAAGAAAAAGCAGTACATAATGGCTTAGAAAGATTTAGAAGTTGTTTAAGAGTGGAACTTTTGATGTCGGCACTCATAGCGACAGGTGGTCTAGAAAAGTGCTGATTAAGAGTGTTAATATCCACGTTTGTTGTGTTGTCACTAGACGATTTACCGACACCTAGAGATTTTAAAAATTGCCATACCTGTGCTGTGTTGAGGTTATTAATCTCTACACATACGACTGCATCTGTTACGGAGTTTTTTATAGATATCCCAGTTTTCATTAGTTGCACTTTTTTTAAATCTCCTTTTGGCCTTATCCCTTAGAGACATCAGTTTTTTTAATTTGGTCATTAATCCAAGGGGCTGGGGCATGTTTTACTCTCACCCTTTTGAGTGGAGCATGTTTGTCGAACAACTGAATTAGTAGTTGGTTGAACATGGCCACTTTGGAGTCAATATCGTTGCAGATATAAACAGGTGACCAGTCAATACTGCCCGCTTCCGCCCTCAAACGTTCCAGACAAATATTTTTAAAGCTGCGAAGGAAAATGAACTGTGACTTACGTCGAGGGCAGCGAATTTTATAAGAGAGTTATATAAGATTGTGATAAGAGAAGGAGGCTGGAAGTTGGCCATGCGTTACCACTTTGGTGGAATCCGAGACGAGAATGAGGTCTAGAAGAGAAGGAGTGGAATGAGGAGCATGGTGTGTAGCACTCAGAGGAAGGACATGCATATTGACAGACGAAACAAGAGAGAGGAGTCGACGACTGTTTAGTGTTTTATTTGGAGCTGCTTAAATAAGAAATTTGAAATAATATTGCGTCGTTTGAAGGTTCAAATTAAATACTTCTCTCCACTTCCTTTTCTTCTTACTAACAAATTACTAACACTTTTTTGTATTTATTTCTGTGTACTACTAACAACCAAGCCCTTTGGCCCTTTGGCCCTTTCAGCAATAGACCTTTTAGTTTGGCCGATATAACCAGATACTCATCTGCACCGAGTTAATAACCTTAATTACGACACCATGCTTGCTGTCATAATGAGCAGTATTGAAATACTAGGTTAGAGTGGCGACCACGAACCGGAAGACGCAGCGTGGACAGTCCCCCTACAAGATGGACCGATCATCTTGTGAGGGTCGTCGCTGGAATTCGCGGGATGCGAATAGCGAAAGACCGGCAGTTAATATCTTTGGGGGAAGCCTTTGTCCAGCAATGGGCATGTTTCGGGTGATATAATGATGATGATGATGCTAATGTGCTTGAGTTTCAGCATAAATAAATAAATACATTTATTTAATACAATATAAAGACATATATTTTCTTAGCTGGTTAGAAACCATATTGTTCAACAAATATTCATCACGTTGATTAAAATATAATATATGGCTGTCTGCCACGCGAGCTATGGTAAAAATGTCGTGAACATTGGAGCATATTTTGTCTATTAAAATTGTTATTTAACTACACTCTTGTTGTTCTCTCCTATGTTACCACTTATTTAATGGACAAAGTTATTTTTTTAAACTGTCGTTTTAAATTTATTGCAAAGGTCTCTCTCCCCGTCAACTTTTGGTGCAGATAAATTATAGTACACTATACACTTTGGATTAATCCAAATACAATTATTTACATTATAATCGTTACAAATAAAATAAACGCGAGTAAATCCTTAGTCATGCTCGAAGAATGTGAATTTAATTGTTCGTCCTTTTACCAGCCCTAAGTAGTAACCAGAAAGAAAGAAAAGAAATAAAAAAAATTATTCAGAATAATGCACACACAACCAAAATATAAAATAACATAATGACAAATAAAATAATGTGTAACTATGTTATTACTAAGTGTTCCGGACATCACACCAGGCGGCGCTGCGCTCGCGCCTCCGACCGGTCCGCTGACCTTCAACGTCCTCCCCCACCTCGCTAACCGGCCGTCGAGCTACAGCGGGGATTCGCTCTCAAGACTCAGCGCAAGCAACGCGGCTACTTACTATCTTTGAACTAGATACAATACAGTTTTATATATCGGAGATTAGTTTTATTTATTAGCCGAGACCCCCAGAAGCACAACTGGAGCTTGGCACTCAATCAGTGTTCCTTCGAGAAAGAAGATAGCCGTCTTGGAAGCTGCGCTTATCCGCCCGTGGACTTTGGACCGACCGCCCGACACGGCAACATGCGACGCCGTAGAGGACTTTCAAGGACGTGTCTACCCGGACGGAGTGGTAACATACTGAGTGAGTTCGTTCCGATATCCTTTATATCCTATCTTATTTCATGTCTTCCAGGAATTTAAGATAGTGCTATATACAGATCAGGCAGGTTTTCTTCAAGCTTTCTTTTTACATATACATATACATTAGCGAGCACAATCATATGAAAATAATATTCATTACATGTTTCTTTATTCTTTCATTCTATCAAAATTTAATCTTATTACCTGTTCGCATTCCTTTGTTTGCTTGACGCATTTTTTTGTCATCGCTGCTAAAGACGTAAACAAGCTCATTAGCGATCGAAGTGTGTGTTACCTACCAAACGGGTTCGCATACCTGAGCCATTCACTGCGCAACAGCTGGTTTACCGTTAGCTTTGCCGCGTATTTTTATAGTTTATAGGTAATTTAGTTATTTTCTTTTGTTTTTTAACGTGGTTAGCATTTATTTTTTTCCTTTTCTCTTCCGCTGCCTTATAAACTGCCCTCCATTATGTCCGACGCAAAATTAAAGGAACTAATTAAGAGGCGTGGTGGCTTCAAAGCGAAACTTACACATTTTGGAAACTTTTTAAAATTGTTACCTAGTTCAGATTTAGATAATTTTCAAACGGCTGAATTAAATGGCCGCGTCATTTTATTAGAAAAGCTGTATACGGAATTCGACGTGTTACAGAGTGAGCTGGAGCTGTTGTCCGAGAACACGGACGACATGTATGCCGAGAGGGAACAGTTCGAGTCGCAGTATCACGCGCTGGTAGCCCGTGCAAGGGCACTGCTCGCCCCCACGCCTGCCCCTCCGCCCGCGCTCCTGTCTGCTGCTTCAGACGACTATACCCACGGCTCTGGCTGCAAACACGACTTCATCAGGCTACCTAAGATAGCCTTGCCTCACTTCATCGGGGACTATCAGCACTGGCTTGAATTCCGAGATACGTATATTTCCCTTATTCACAATAACAATTAGTATTCAAGACATAAACAAATTTCACTACCTTCGTGCTGCGTTAACTGGCAGCGCATCCTTGGTAATAAAAAGTATAGATTTTAAATCAACACATTACAATATAGCCTGGCAGTTATTGACCGAGAGGTACAATAATGAGAGGCTGCTCATTAATAATCATGTGCAGGGTTTATTTAATTTTGTACAGATTCATAAAGAATCCTGTAGCTCAATACGCAACATGATTGATGTCAAAAATAAAAATTTAAGAGCCCTTCAAACGCTTAATCAGCCTACTGAACATTGGGACACATTAATTATATACATGATGTCTAAGAAATTGGACTCAGTCACCTATCGTGAATGGGAAGAATTTAAAAATAATTTAGATAGTTTTCCCAATTTAAAAAATTATATGAATTTTTTAACAAACAAAGCAGATTTACTTGAATCCTTATATTATAACAAAAACAATACACTTACAAATTTTACAACTACAAAAAATACTTATGAGAATAATAATAAAACTAAAAATTTTCTTACATCGACTAAACCTAAACCTATTGGTAACTTAGAAAATATAAAATGTTCCATGTGCTCACAGAATCATTTTTTATTTAGCTGTCAATCATTCAGTAACCTTGAAATTGACGCACGCATTAAAAAAGCATCAGAAAGCAATGTATGTATGAACTGTCTTCGACCGGGCCATACAGTAAACCGTTGCAACTTATCACACTGCAAATATTGCAAATTAAAGCATAACACACTTTCTATAGAAAAACAAATAGGGGACAACATAGTTTTGTCAACTAATATCGCTTCACCATGTTCCGATAATAACACAACTTATATTTTACTTTCCACAGCATTGGCCAAGGTGGCAGACATCAATGGGGAGCTTCATACTGTCAGAATCCTGTTGGACAACGGCAGCACTTCCAATTTTGTCACCCAAGACCTCTGTGGGAAGCTCGGCCTGGTAAAGCGCAGCACTAACTCCACTATCACAGGTATTAATGGACAAGTTTCTTGTACTTCAGAAAGTTGTTATCTTAATTTACAGTCTTGTTATGGTGGTTATCAGGCGAGGTTAGAATGTTATGTCTTACCAAAGATCACACAATCGCTACCTGGCTCTTACGTCAACAAAAAGCATATCATTATCCCGCCAGGCATTCAGTTAGCAGACCCTTCTTTTAATGTACCTGCGGCTATTGATATCCTTGTAGGTGCACAGGTATTCTGGGACGTCTTAGGTTCCGATACTATTAATTTAGGTAACAAGCAACCTAGATTACAATCGTCAAAATTAGGTTGGCTTATTTCAGGCTGTGTTTATGCTTCACGCAGTCGTACACAACCTTCTCTTTGTCATTTTCTTTCACAAATGGAGTCTGATCAGCTAACTCGTTTCTGGGAACTAGATTCCGTATCGGATAGCAACTGTCTCACTTTAGAAGAAAAAGCCTGTGAAAGGCTTTTTAAAGAAACGACACATCGTAATACATCTGGTCAATACGTTGTCACCATACCATTGAAAGACTCACCAGAGTGCTTAGGTGATTCATACGCGATGGCCAAGCGTCGATTTCTTTCCCTAGAGCGTAAGTTTGAGCGGGACTCCACTTTTAAAAACAGATACTTACAGTTTATGCAAGAATATATTGACCTAAATCACATGACAGAACAGACAAATTCAATTCATAAATCACAAACTAATTATTTTTTGCTTCATCATGGTGTTGTACGCGAGTCTAGTTCCACCACAAAACTTCGCGTAGTTTTCGATGCTTCGGCCTCGACCACCTCGGGCAAGTCTTTCAATGATATTCAGATGATAGGTCCAACAGTACAAGAGGATTTACTCTCTATACTATTAAGATACAGAGAGCACAGGTATGTCATAACGGGCGATATCGAAAAAATGTATAGAGCTATATTAGTAGAGCCATCTCAGCGCCCTTTACAACAAATACTGTTTGGATTCAGTTCTTCAGACCCATTGAAAACATATGCATTGAATACGCTAACATATGGCACTGCTTCAGCTCCATATTTAGCTACAAAATGCTTAGCCTCACTCGCTGATCAATGTTCAGATCCAGAGGTTAGTCAGTCCATCAGACGCGATTTTTATGTAGATGATTACTCGAGTAGTGGCGACACGATTGAGTCAGTCCTACATAAGTGTAAATGCGTCATTAATACTCTTAAGTCAGCCCATTTTCATTTGAGGAAATGGCAATCAAATAATTTAAAAATATTAGAGTCGGTCACAAATAGTAGTTTAGATAAAAAAGATAAAAAATTTAACTTAAATGACAGTCCTAGCAAGACACTCGGGTTATACTGGGACTGCAATTCAGATGTACTCTATTTTTCAATGCAACTGAAACCTGCTACAAAAATTACAAAACGCAATATTTTATCATTAATAAGTCAAGTTTTTGATCATCTTGGTCTGGTCGGCCCTTGCATAGTGCAGGCCAAACTTATATTACAGCAGCTATGGATTCTTAAGTGTGATTGGGACGATGAAGTACCAACCGAAATTAAATCACAATTCACTGAATTCATGCAGTCACTTTCAGCTCTTAACTCTGTATACATTCCACGTTGGGTATCTTGTTGTAACCCATCATCAATAGAGTTACATACGTTCACAGATGCTTCTCAACGCGCGTGTAGTGCTTGTACCTATGTAAGAACGGTAGCGATTGATGGAACGGTATGTGTTCGCCTCTTAGCCTCCAAAAACAAGCTAGTTCCTATAAAACCCGCAACCATACCAAGAATGGAATTGTGTGGCGCCTTACTGGGGACACGACTTTTTATGAAGGTACGCAAATCGCTTACTCTAGCGTTCAATCACTGTTTTTTCTGGTGCTACTCAACGATCGTGCTTGGTTGGTTATCTACATCGCCAAGTCGACTCGATCAATTTGTTCGAAATAGAGTAAGTGAGATACAAGAAGCTACGTCCCACCATAAGTGGAGTTATGTGCCTTCTAAATGCAACCCCGCAGATCTAGCTTCTCGGGGGGTGAAGGCTGATTGCATCAGATCGTCCACTCTTTGGTGGTCTGGTCCTGATTTTCTTAACCAGACTGAGTTACATTTTCCTACTTTACCGAATACACAAAATCATTCAGTACCTGATTTAGCTGTATGTACCGTTGCTGACACACACACACGCGCTATGTTATAGACAATAATAATAATTTATTATCACATTTAATTCATAACGAATCATCATTTACAAATTTAATAAGAATCATAGCATATATACAAAGATTTATACATAACTGTAAAAAACATAATACAAAAAAATCATCTTTCTTGACATTGTCAGAATTACAGTCATCACAAAACCTTATATTACAATTATCTCAGCAGGAAATGTTCCCTGAAGAATACACATATCTTTTAAATAATCAAACTTTACATAAAAAGAAAAGACTAATAAGTTATTCCCCCTTCATCGATTCAGACAATTTAATACGTGTAGGTGGGCGTCTTAATAATTCAAATTATACCTATGATATTAAACACATAAAGCTATGCCATGCTGGACCACAACTACTTTTGGCTCATATTAAGCTTACCTACAGGCCTTTAGCAGGCAGAAACCTGGCCAATCAGGTGGTACGTAACTGTGTGCGCCGTACTCGCTTCAAAGCTCAGCCCATTCAGGTCGTTATGGGCAACCTACCTAGCGATAGAATATCTCTTAAGTACCCTTTTTGAATACAGGTCTTGATTACGCTGGGCCAGTGCTGATAGCTGACCGTAAAGGTAGAGGATGTAAGCTAACAAAAGCTTATATTTGTGTTTTTGTTTGTTTTGCAGTCAGAGCCGTTCACCTAGAGCTGGTGTCTGACCTCACTAAGGAAGCTTTCCTTGCGGCCTTCAGTCGATTTATCAGTCGTCGAGGCAAACCTCAATGGATGTACTCGGACAACGGCACCACGTTCGTGGGAGCTTTCAATGAGCTTTCGCGCCTCTTAAAGGTTTCTTCTGGTAGCATAGCGTCAGATATTGCAAATGAAGGCATAAATTTTAAATTTATACCTGCCTATTCCCCCCATTTTGGTGGCTTATGGGAGGCAGCAGTAAAATCTACGAAACATCTATTACGTAGAGTCATGAGCTTAACTCACTTAACATACGAGGAGCTTTCAACTTGCCTGATTCAGATAGAGGCTATTTTAAATTCTAGACCTTTAACACCTCTATCAACGGATCCATCTGATCTCTCCTATCTTTCTCCTTCCCATTTTCTTATCGGTCGACCACTTACGTCTGTTCCTCGTCTGCAGATCACCGACGCCAACATCAATCGGCTAAATCGTTTTGATCGCATCGAAAAGCTCCGGCAACACTTCTGGCAACGCTTTACTAATGAGTATGTGTCTCTCCTGCAGCAGAAAACCAAATGGCAGACAGCTGGGCAGGATTTAAAGACTGGCACCATGGTCTTAGTGAGAGACGCTACCCTTCCTCCTCTTCTATGGCACTTGGGCAGAGTGATTGCCGTGAGAACGGGGTCAGATGGTCAGTGTCGAGTCGCCGATGTTCTAACAAAGAAGGGTATGATAACACGGGCCTACAATAACATCTGCCCTCTTCCCGTCTCGCCAACATCATCTTGAAGAGTTATCTTCAACCCGGGGAATATGTTCCGGACATCACACCAGGCGGCGCTGCGTTCGCGCCTCCGACCGGTCCGCTGACCTTCAACGTCCTGCCCCACCTCGCTAACCGGCCGTCGAGCTACAGCGGGGATTCGCTCTCAAGACTCAGCGCAAGCAACGCGGCTACTTACTATCTTTGAACTAGATACAATACAGTTTTTATATATCGGAGATTAGTTTTATTTATTAGCCGAGACCCCCAGAAGCACAACTGGAGCTTGGCACTCAATCACTAAGTTATTCTTAGCGTCTCAGTTATTTATATATTATTAAAATGTTGTTTTAAGTTCATATATATGGTCTACCATCAGATGGACTGGCTGACGGACGAATATGAGGAAACTGTAAAGGTTTCTATTAGAAAAAACTAGAAACACAAAAGATAGGTGGTTTAAAGTTTGTATAAGACTAACCTTTTAACTACTTATAGGTAGTTTAAGTATTACGTACCTTATCATAAAAAGAAACTCTTTCGGTAAGATAAATAATAGAAAAAGTGTCGTAATCATCCTGTTACAAAAATTGTCCTGAATTCGAGTATTTTTTTAATTTAATCATAATTTCAAACATATACAATGACAGATATAGTCCATAATTTTATTACGAAACTCGTTTGAAGTTTCAAATTAAATACTTCTCTCCACTTCCTTTTCTTCTTACTAACAAATTACTAACACTTTTTGTATTTATTTCAATAGTTTAGAAAGTGAGCTCACACACGTTCAGGAGGTACTTAGGCAAAACGGCTACAGGGGGGGCTTTAAACGGACGAAGAGGAGGGAGAAGCATCCGGAAGTAAGCAGAGCACCAGCGTTTTTACCTTATGTGAAAGGAGTAATGGATAAAGTTGGATCAGTACTAAAGAAATACTCCATCAAGACTGTATATAGTCCGATCTCCAAAGTCTCCAACCAGCTGCGTACACTGAAGGATGTTACTCCTCTTCAAACACCGGGTGTCTACAGGTTTGAGTGCAACTGCGGTATGTTTTATATCGACCAAACTAAAAGGTCTATTGCTGAAAGGGCCAAAGGGCCAAAGGGCTTGGTTGTTAGTAGTACACAGAAATAAATACAAAAAAGTGTTAGTAATTTGTTAGTAAGAAGAAAAGGAAGTGGAGAGAAGTATTTAATTTGAACCTTCAAACGACGCAATATTATTTCAAATTTCTTATTTAAGCAGCTCCAAATAAAACACTAAACAGTCGTCGACTCCTCTCTCTTGTTTCGTCTGTCAATATGCATGTCCTTCCTCTGAGTGCTACACACCATGCTCCTCATTCCACTCCTTCTCTTCTAGACCTCATTCTCGTCTCGGATTCCACCAAAGTGGTAACGCATGGCCAACTTCCAGCCTCCTTCTCTTATCACGATCTTATATAACTCTCTTATAAAATTCGCTGCCCTCGACGTAAGTCACAGTTCATTTTCCTTCGCAGCTTTAAAAATATTTGTCTGGAACGTTTGAGGGCGGAAGCGGGCAGTATTGACTGGTCACCTGTTTATATCTGCAACGATATTGACTCCAAAGTGGCCATGTTCAACCAACTACTAATTCAGTTGTTCGACAAACATGCTCCACTCAAAAGGGTGAGAGTAAAACATGCCCCAGCCCCTTGGATTAATGACCAAATTAAAAAAACTGATGTCTCTAAGGGATAAGGCCAAAAGGAGATTTAAAAAAAGTGCAACTAATGAAAACTGGGATATCTATAAAAAACTCCGTAACAGATGCAGTCGTATGTGTAGAGATTAATAACCTCAACACAGCACAGGTATGGCAATTTTTAAAATCTCTAGGTGTCGGTAAATCTTCTAGTGACAACACAACAAACGTGGATATTAACACTCTTAATCAGCACTTTTCTAGACCACCTGTCGCTATGAGTGCCGACATCAAAAGTTCCACTCTTAAACAACTTCTAAATCTTTCTAAGCCATTATGTACTGCTTTTTCTTTCACACCAATCACGGAGAGAGACGTCATAAAATCCATTTCCACCAAAGCGGTAGGTAACGACGGACTCCAACCACAAATGATCACTATCATTGTGGAAGAACTTGCTCCTATCTTAACCCATATTATTAACCTTTCCTTGGAGTCAAGTTCTTTCCCCTCTGCTTGGAAAAAAGCTCATGTACTGCCGCTTCCTAAAACCACAAATCCTTCTTCCTTCTCTCACTACCGTCCAATTTCAATTCTTCCTTTCCTGTCTAAAATCCTAGAGAGCATTGTGCATAAGCAACTGTCTCTTTACCTCTGTAATCATAACCTTTTAAGTCCTTTCCAGTCCAGTTTTCGTCCTGGCCACAGCACTGTCACTGCACTTGTGGAAATCACAGACGATATTCGCTTGGCTATGGAACAGAAGCTACTCACTGTCTTAGTACTACTGGATTTTAGCAGTGCTTTTAATTCAGTGGACTTTGACATCCTGCTTGGTATCCTTTCCTCCCTGAATGTCTCGGCTCCTGTAATTGCGTGGTTCGACTGCTATCTTCGAGGGCGCTCACAGTCTGTACACGCTGAAGAGTCTTTCTCTCAGTGGTGTGATCTTACTGCGGGTGTGCCTCAAGGTGGCGTACTATCTCCTCTTCTATTCTCCGTTTTTATAAACGCAATCACTAAAATCTTAACTTCTAACTATCATCTCTATGCTGACGACTTGCAGTTATATCGGCACTTCAAAGGCATTGAAACTATTTCTGCCATCAATAATGATCTTGTAAACATTAGCAAGTGGGCAAAATCTTTCGGCCTCCTGGTCAATCCCTCTAAATCACAAGCTCTCATTATTGGTGGCAGACACATGTTTAACACCTTAAATTTTTCAGCCATTCCTCCTATTCTTTTCGATGATGTGCCGATACCTTATACAAAATTTGCCAAAAATTTAGGTGTTTTAATTGACTGTAACCTTTCGTGGAACAATCACGTTGCAGAAGTAAGCAGGAGAGTATACTGTTCGTTTCAATCCATCAAACGTCTCCAAAAATTCTTACCGTTTCAGACTAAAGTCACTCTCGCTCAATCGCTTTTACTCCCTCTTCTTGACTATGCTGATGTCTGCTTCCTTGATGCAACAGAAGAACTTCTAGATAAGCTCGAACGCCTGCAGAACCTATGCATCCGCTTCATTTTCGGCCTACGGAAGTACGACCACGTGTCGGAGTTCCGGTTGCAATTGAAGTGGCTGCCTATTCGGCAGCGTCGGGACTGTCATATTCTTTATCTACTTTTTCCCATCCTTCATAACCCTGTTGCTCCCATCTATCTCCGTGAACGCTTTGAGTATCTGGTGCCCAGTGGCAAACCTTGCCGCACTGCTACATCTCATCTTCTTAGGACTCCTTCCCATACTTCCAGCCGCTATAATGGTTCATTTACTGTACGTGCAGTACGTCTTTGGAATTCCTTACCACATTCCATACGTGATAGCTCGTCATTGAGTATTTTTAAGAGCAGAACTAAGAATCACTTCTTATCTCTGTAACTTACGTATATATAAGGTATGTAGGTTCATGTAGTTTATTAAATAGATATGTATTTATAAGGTATCGTATGTAATTATTAGTGTGTATTTTATCAATATATTTACCCGACAAGGTATTTAATTATAATAGTTTGTTGTACACTGCCTATACCCATAATTTTGAAAATCTCTCTTTCTTGATGGTTTGCTGGAAGAAAATTCAATAATGAATTAAGCTCGCCTATGTACATGCCTTTTCTTTTGTTACTTCTAACTTATGTATTTATTTTCTGTGTGCAATAAAGAATAAAGAAACACTTAGATTATTAGTGGCTTGATAACCACGCAATAATCGAAACAAATTACCACTCAACCTCACGCACTATTTAAATCCGTTGAGTCCATACTCACGGACTATTATAGTAGATACTAAATCCATCCTGTCAGTACGTTCAAAGCCTGTCCACAGCCTGCAATAATTCCATTTCCCTTCCCCCTACGCTGCGGCTCAGTGGTAGACCAGCAAGCAAGAGAGGAGGCGTCTGTATCCTTGTCAAGAATGGTCTTCGATGGAAGGAGCTGCCTAAAATAGTGAAAATTTCATCTACTGGCATGTTTGAATGTTGTGCCATTGAATTAC
The DNA here is from genome assembly GCA_951640165.1 of Pseudoips prasinana. Classification (NCBI taxonomy): domain Eukaryota; kingdom Metazoa; phylum Arthropoda; class Insecta; order Lepidoptera; family Nolidae; genus Pseudoips; species Pseudoips prasinana. The sequence goes on from OX621239.1 coordinate 19,231,338, forward strand.
TTGACTATAAGACTGCTCTTGTTTGTATATATAGGGTACCGAATTCAAGCAATATTAATGCAAGTTTTGAGAAGCTTGAACATTTATTAAATGAGCTAATGAAAAAATGTTTTCAAAATATAGTATTAGCAGGTGACTTTAACATTGATATCCTGAAAAACAATTCACAATCTATTGAATTTGAAAACTTATTATTAAATTTTAATTTGAAACTTGCACTTAATCAGCCTACACGACTAAAAAGCCAGACTTGTATAGACAATTTTGCGCATAATTTTCATAAGCCATGTAAAGCCACGGTATTAGAACTAGCTCTATCTGATCACACTGCTCAGCTTCTTAAGTGCCCAATTAAGACAGTATGTTGTTTTAACAGTTGGCGAATTACCAGACGTGATTACAGTAAGGAGAACATTAATAAATTTGTGTCGTATATTAGTAGTCTGTCCTTTTTTGATGTATATGAATCTCATGAGACTAACCTAGCTTATAATACTTTTATTGAAATGTTTTCATTACTTTATGACCAGTGTTTTCCTGAAAAAACGATCTCTGTGAAAACAAATAAAAGTAGTAGATGGATATCGCGAGGCATAAAAATGTGTAGTAAGTAAAAACGCCGACTTTTGTGGGAATATAGACTAAAATCTATGCATCATAATAAGACGAAACTAATAAATTATTCGAAACGATTAAAAAAAATAATAATTTGACTAAACGCGCTCAGAACGATCACAAGATTAAAACGTCAAATAATAAAGCTAAAACCGTTTGGCAATTAATCAATGAAACTAAATTAAATGTACCAAAAACCACTATATCTAAACTGAAAGTAGATAATATAATAATTACGGATCCAAAAAAAAATTCTAATTTATTTAATAACTATTTCATAGATAAGATTCAACCAATAAAAAATTCAGGAGTGTCATTAAGAAATCAAAATTCCAGCAAAAAAGACTCTATGTTCATGGCCCCGTGTTTGCCACACGACGTATTGAAAATAATTATAATGAAATCATAATTATAGGTTATGATGGAATAAGTACAAAAATAATTAAAGCAGCTGTTGCCCATAAAATATGTAGTCCTTTGAGTCACATAATAAATCTGAGCATTAGTGAAGGTAAATTCCCAGATGCTCTTAAGACCTCGATAATTAAACCATTATTCAAAAAACAGGACAGAGAGAAATTGGAAAACTACAGGCCCATTTCCCTGCTACCGATATTCTCGAAAATTTTGGAAAAGTATTTCTGTAGTGAATTAAACACATACCTCGAAAAAAACAATATTTTATGCAACGAGCAGAAGGGATTCAGGGCAAACAAAACAATTAATATAGTCGTGTATGATTTTCTGCAAGTTGTTTTAAAAAATATGGATAAAAATACTCCAATATCAGCTATATTCTGCGACATGACTCAGGCATTTGATTATGTTCAGCATAATATTCTTCTTAAGAAAATGGAATCCTATGGAGTGAGAGGTAATATACTGAAGCTGTTTGAATCTTATCTCAATAATCGTAAACAGATAACACAAATAAGTAGATTTAACCAAAAAAATAGGGAAGTGATATTCTCATCGGAAGAATGTAGAGTCGTGTACGGAATCCCTCAAGGAAGCGTATTAGGACCCCTTCTCTTTACGCTCTACATTAACGATTTTCCTAGAGCGACTGAACATCCCATGACACTTTTCGCAGACGATAGTACAGTTGCTGTGACAGGTAAATCTAAAGATACATTTGAAAATGACATAAATAATGCTTTAATAGCGATTATAGAATGGTTAGATAATAATAATTTAAAAATAAATATTAATAAAACCCTAATAATGCATTTTAGCCAACGCTCGACATACATAAATTCTAATCTTGACATTCAATATAATATTACTATTATATTGAATGTCAAGATTAGAATTTATGAATATTTATAAAATTGACGCAGTGAATACAACTAAGTTTCTTGGACTAACTATAGACACAGCTCTTAATTGGAAGGCACACATTGAGAACATAAGCAAGAGAATAAGCAGCAGTTCATATGCTTTATATACCCTGTCGCGAACACTTAGTATTGATGCGCTTCTTACTGCCTATTAAGGACTGGTTGAATCTGTACTTAGATATGGCGTGATGTTCTGGGGCAACTCTACAATCAAAGACATTGTCTTTAAAGCTCAGAAAAGATGCCTCAGAGCAATGTTTAAACTAAATATGACTGATAGCTGCCAATCTTATTTTAAGCAGTACAAAATATTGACTCTGCCGTCTCTATATATATATATATATGAGGTTTTAGTATTTGTTAAGACCAATCCAACTTTATTTCCACGAGTGGCAGATGTAGTTCCCCGAAATAGACGTGATATCAGTAAGTTATGTTTGAACCCGGCTAGGTCTGCACTTATGCGCAAAAGTGTTCTTTGCATGGCTCCAGTCATATTTAATAAAATACCAAAAGATTGGAAAGACCTCCCAATCACTATATTTAAAAGAAAAGTTAAATCACATTTAGTTGAAAAAGCCTACTTAATACATCAGATTTTCTAGTTGATAAGTTCTAACCTGACATTCAATCAACTTTTTTATAATTTTTTGACATTTATTTTACTGGTATTTTATTTTTGACATATTATTTTTAATTTTATGATATTTTTATTATTGAATAGATTTTTTGTATAATGTAATTTTTAGATTTTCCAAATAATAATTCTTAAATTGAAAACCTTTAATATTATTATAACACATTTGCACGCTATTGTATAGCAAACATGTCTGAACATAATAATGTCTACTACATCTTGCATGCAATAATGTTTTTTGTATGTGAACACATGTTTATGCAAATAAATGCTTACTTACTTACTTACAAGAACAATATTAATATGCGCGTTTAAAAAATAAATTGTTGCAGCTAGACAACAAATCACGGGCTGCTATTTACGTCACGCGTACTAATTTTACGGTAAGCGCTATGCGAAACCTCATGACGTCACACTGTGCTGTCGCTGAAATATCTTCCCCATCCTGGAAAGTTTACGTAGTGAGCTGTTATTTTCAGTATTCAGATCCTGTCGGTCCCCATTTACATCACTTGCGCCATGTGTTGATGTCCCTCAAAGGACACAAAATCATTATTGGCGCAGATGTTAACGCATCCTCTACGTTATGGTATGGCAAATACCGTTCAAGCGATACAGAACGGCGGAACGACGTCGAAGATTTCGTCGCTGAGATGAATCTATCAATACATAACACTCCTGATGCACCGCTACTTATTGTAGCCCTACTGGCGAATCTTTTATTGACGTCACTTTTTCAAACTCAGACGTCCGAGTAGATGGATGGCGTGTTTTGCCTGACGCTTCATCCTGTGATCACCGCTTAATCGTGTACGAGTTTGTTCCTCGGTTGGCACAAAGTCCTGCGGCTATTTACGGTAACTATAGATATCGGCTCAAAGGGGCCGATTGTGATTTTTGAGAGCTCTTTTTGCCGCGCATGCCAGGGATTTCACCCGGGATGAACTAACAACAGAGGAATGTGCTGTAATGATGTCGGACACTTTTACCTACTGTGCCGATATTGCCATAGGCCGCGTCCCTATCACTTATATTCGAAGATGCGATTGGTGGAATAACTACTTAATTAAAGTTCGATGTGAATTTCGTAAAACACGTAAAAAATATAATAAACTAAAAAAACGTAAAATTGTAGGCGATATTTTAAATAATGCATATATAAATCTCAAAATAGCTCGTTCACGTTACCGCTCGTCAATAGAGAAATCCAAAGGCAATCTAATTAGAAAAATAGTCGATAAATTAGATAAAGAAGGCCCGTAGTCACCCCTATACCTTGAGTTTAAAGCAAATTGGTCTATAGATTTGGCCTAAATTCAAAACATAAAAATCAATAACACCTACACCAGTGGCATAGAGGAGACCACGGAATCCCTACTTAATTCGCTCATACCTGATGATAGTTCCTTTAACGATAATGACTACCACAAGCAGATCAGACAGTGGGAAAACAATCCACCCGCTACGTATATGTCTAGTCTTCCTACAATTAATGAGTTTATGAATACTGTGAAATCGCTACCTGTTAACAAAGCTTCAGGTGAAGATAAAATATCCAACAAAATGATAATAGAAGCCACAAAACAATCCGGTGATTCAATACTAAAAGTTTTTTTTCCGCATACTAGGCGCAGCGGTTTTATTCGTATTATACCAAAAAATGGCGATAAACTGCCTGAATACCCTAAGTCATACCGACCAATAACGTTACTGCCTTCCTTAGGCAAGCTTCTAGAACGACTTATCGTACCGCGATTGCTACTGGGAGGACCAAAATTTCACAGAAATCAATTTGGTTTTACTGCGGGTAAATCGACAGTGGACGCAGCTATCTCAGTGAGGAAAGCTGTAAACTCGTCCGAATGTAAATACGTTTTGGCCATATTCCTAGATATTTCCTTACATTTGCTCCTCATAAAACCTACCAACTCCTTCTTAAAGGTGAACTAAAATCTCCCCCGAGCGTAAAACATAATAATGTTACTGTAAAACGCAATATATCAACGTGTTATTTAAGTTTAGTTTTAGAAAAGAATTTCTCGTTTATAGAACATATAAAATCAGTTGTGGAAAAAGCTAAGCGAAACTTTTTTGCACTTACGAGGATATCGACGGCAACCTGGGGCCTCTCTTTTACTACTCTTAAAATCATTTACGGGGCAACCTATCTTGGTTGTATATGCTACGGCTCGCCTGTGTGGGCTGATAGGGCTACCATCGGAGCTGCTCGCCGTAAATTACTACAAAGCCAGAGGTTGGCGTTGATATTTCTGTGTAAAGCCTATAGAACAGTAAGCTCAGAGGCCCTACCTGTCCTAGCGGGTGTACTTCCGGTTGATCTTGAAGTTCAAAGACGAGCAGCGATGTATTATTCAACGTGCGAAAATTTAGAAAATGATTATTTTATCATTACGCGACCGTACGAAAATAACCATGCTATTTATGCCAATAGCTGACTTAAATAACGAACTACTAAATGAATGGCAATGTAGATGGAATACCTCAAACAAGGGTCGCCATCTGCACTAGTTCTTTCCGGACGTACGCGAACGGTTAAATAAAACTTGGCTATTCATAGACCATTGTGTTGCACAATTTCTTACCGGACACGGCAATTTTAAAAGTAAATTGTATAGTTTCAAATTAGTTTCTTCACCAATCTGTCTGTGCTCAACTTCCAGTAACGAATATCACAAACTGCTCACCACATCCTGTGGGAGTGTGATCTCTGGCAAAATCAGCGTGATATTATGTTAAACAGCTTGCAACCAATATCTGGAGTAGTTTATTACACGGATCTTGTGGCAACAAGGAACAACTTCCGTGCGTTTAAGCGCTTTTGCCATACCTACTATTGGAATCAAATATAGCTCACATAGGACCCTTAAATTGATCCTCGGTGCTTTTGCAGCTGGCTTCTCTAGTTGCAAATCTCTCATTTTATGCCTCTTTATAGCCTCTTTACATCATTCTGTCTCCCGCTTTGCTCTGGAGGGAAGTGGAACTATTCATTTTCTACTCCTCCTTTTTTATCTTTCTGATTAAATTCGTTGCGGGATCCAAGACAGTTAAAGCGATTCCCCGGGACATGCCTGAGCTTCACCACTCAGTGTCATTTCATTGTGTGCCACTGTTGATCCTGGCTTACAGGAGTTGCAGTGGTGGGTAATAGGGAAGGACTAGTCCCGAAAAGCCTGCAATAATCCTACGCTCGGCAATACGTCAATTATAGCGTTCGCTGGAATATTCGGAATCTATTCGATATGCTGGCGTATCATTATGGTCAAGTAATATGAGGGTATTATGCCTCCAGTTACTAGAGTCAAAGCTAGAAAGGGCTTTGTACGGGCTGCTAGTTTAAACATTGCAATTGATATTGATAATGAAATAGGGTTACGTAAATGGTAAGATAAAATGTTTGCAGTTAGTCTAGGTGCCTTTCAATATTGCATCGAGGGATAGAGGCGAGTGGAACCTCAAGCCGTGTAGCTATAAGTCTACATATTGAGGAGTCCGCGACCCCCTTTGTATCTTTAGCTCAGGGCAGTTGCTGGTTGAATCGGTTTTAAAGGACGTTATATGCAACTTCACACCTACGGTAATACCCGAAGACGCGTACGCCATCGGATTGAGGATCTGTGAGGGAATGCTTGCATGTGCGGTAAATTGCTTTGCACGCCGCAGGTCGTGGGTTCGATTCCCACCCAGGGAGGCTACCGGCTAAGTGGCCGAACATCGGGATAGTGATCGGCGTTCAAAAAAATAAGGGTTAAAAATGACTTAATCAATCGTGAAATCGGCTTCCATGAGCACATGTGACGTCATAAATGGTTCGGAATCGAATTTTAGCGTCGAAGCCGATTTAACGATTTTTTATGTCATAACCTTTATTTTTTTGAACGCCGATCACCATCCCGATGGACGGTGACTTAGCCGGTAGCCCCCCAGGACAGATATTTGTGTGCATGAACATATCTGTTTGTTCTGAGTCTGGATGTAATTATCAATATAAGTATGTATTTACAAAAGAAAAGTAGTATTGTGTCAGTTGTCTGGTTTCCATAGTACAAGTTCTACTTAATTTGAGATCAGATGGCCGTGTGTGAATAATGTTCCAAGATATTATTAGTAATAAGTCTACAAACTGAGAAATCAGTGAGCCTCTATGTATAGTCAGCTCAAGGCGGTTGCTGGTTGACTCGGTTTTTAAAGATATACATAACTTTCGCTCTGCATTCAGGTATTACCCGTAGACGCGGACTTCATCCGATTGAGGATCTGAGAGGGAATGTCATAGATAAGAATGCTTATTAAAACTCATGGAGGGTGATAGCATTTGGTGTTGCTAGATAACTGTGTGTGTGATTCCCTACCGCTCAGATCCCTTACCCCCTCCCTACCTCAATTAGCTGTACGCACGCGCCGCGATCGGATGCGCTTCCGCCGTTTCCGCCATAGGTGTTAAAAATAAACCTATAATAGATTATTGTGTTCGCCTGTGTTCCAATTACCGGACTACGAAAGCGTTGAGGTTCCATCTCACCTAATTCCAAGTAAGTCCTGAATATACCTTACCCTGATCACACACACAGTTCGATACTATAGTTCAATAACTTCAAAATTTAGATACAGTCCACTCATATTCTACCACATGGTCCTTCGAGCCGGATAGTTTAGTTATAGAAATAGTAAACTTCAATTCAAAACGTGGTTAGTTCATCGCCATTTTGATTTAGATGTTAGCAATTAGCGAAGCATATTTGTAATTTCACCGAAAAATTCATCTCAGTGTCTAGTAGACTTGGGGAATTTTCGGTAATAGAATATATCCTTACGTATTTTACAATAACTTAGCTTATAAATCAAATAGTAACAGTAGTCGATGGGATTAATCATCTGGTTGGAAGGTATTTAAGTTACAAATAAGCACATAGTTCACCAAGAACTCAAAGAGGTTAGATACCTTTCTCATTAATCTTATTATTCATTCATAGTGCATTTGTACAAAATACTTGATTTCATAATATCTATGTCGATAGTAGGATTTTAGAAGTTGTGAGATTATGTATTAAATGCATCGGTACATCAACCCATTATAAGGTATTCTTGTGAAATTATAATACCTGCATATAATTAGTTAAATAGTTATTCATATTTCACATAGGCTCGCACGGCTCGTCGTTAAGACCGGTTAGCCGGCCGTCTTTTGTTTACGTTATCGTTCGGTTGCATCGCATGCGAACATTATTTGTGTGAGATACAATTTAGTTATCTAGGCGGTGTTCGAATGCGCAAGGCAATTAGCAGTTGTAAACAGCTCAGTTTAGGTAGTTAGATAGGTATAGAAAAATAAAACTGGTTCGTATCGTCGAACGAGTCAAACGGGTGGCAGTTTTAAACATATCAAATAATAACTAAGTGGGTATAAATCATAGATAGTTAGTTAAACAGGCGTATCATATTTAGATTGATCATTTAGGTTTATTATTATATTATATACGGCTAATTCGTATATAGTTAATAGTATGCCTAATATAATATTAGATAAACATTCAAATAGTCACTTTTATTCATATATAAAAATGGATAAAAATCTGGAGATTCTTCATTCTAAGAAAGAAATAATATTTACCCGTTTTCAAATTATTAGTTCTCATGCTGACAAAATGAGTACCTCGGAAGCATCTAAAGAATTATTTTTGAACGCTTTAGAAACGATAGATAATTTAAAAACCGAATTTGAGAAATTAATCGATGAAATAAATTTATTAGAAAAGGAATGTAATCCGAAGTATACATATAATTTCCAGCAATTTAGCTCATTTGAAGATTTGTATTGCAAAATAAAAAGGGCATCTAGGACAGTTTCGGATAACTCACATTGTTCAAAACAGTATTATAAAAATAAACTTAAACTGGCTCCCTTAGAATTAATAGAATTTCAGGGAGATATTAAAACTTGGTCCATATTCTTCAGTAGTTTCAAAAAACTATTTCATGAAAATAACACTTTAACCTTAGAGGAAAAATTATTTTATTTATTATCAAAGGTTAAAGGTAATGCTAGATCAGTGTTTTCAGGGATCACCCCTAATGCTGATAATTATTATACAGTAATAGAAGCCTTAAATAATAGGTATGAAGATAAAAGAGTTGCTACATATTATTTAGACAATATTTTTGAATTTAAACAGATACCTTCGGCTACACCTAATCAATTAGAGTCATTTTTAGACACTATATCCACATCAGTTTCCGCAATTAAAAATCTACAACTGACCGATTTAACGGATTTTATTTTCTTATATATATCTCTTAAAAAATTAGACCGAGAGACTGTTAGATCTTTTGAAATCATCAAAAGAGAATCGAAAATTCCAACTTACCAGGAATTAATTAGTTATATTCGAGTTTATTGTAGAGTGTTATCAAATACAGAGGGTTCAAAAAGGGCTACCAATTTCATTAGTAATATGGAGTCAAAAATCAAGAAGCCTCCTAAACAAGGGCAAGTATATATAAGTACACAAGCCGAATCTATAAAAAATCAAACGCCATGTACTCTGTGCAAATCGCAACATGGTAAGTTATTTAGTTGTGTAGAATATCACATATTGTCACCTGAAGATCGTTACAAATTTATGAAGGCTAATAAATATTGCCTGAACTGTCTCAGCAAGAATCATTACATTTCAAAATGTACATCTAAAAATTGTTGTTCCTTTTGCGGTAATAAGCATAACAGTACTTTGCATTTTGTAAATTCAGAGACACCTAGCACTAGTACGCAAATAACACATAGCAAGAATGGCACATCAACAGACTATTTAAAAGAAGTAAGCTGTCTATCGGCAGGTGATAGAACAAACTTCACTAGTATTAGTAAACAAGTTTTATTGAGTACTGCCAAGGTATTAATAAAGAGTAGTGATGGCAAATACCATGAAATTAGAATTTTATTAGATAGTGCATCTCAGAGTAACTTTATAACCAGCAGTTGTTGTCATAAATTAGGTATAGAATGGGACACAAAACATAATACAACAACCGTACGTGGTATTGGCGGGACATCCAAATTGGTACAGGGTTCTGTCAAAGTTAAAGTTCATTCATGTTTTAGTAAGAAAATTAGTTTCGACGTGAACTCATTGATAGTAGATAAAATCACAGGGTGTTTACCCACCAGGGAGGTGGATACTTCATTTATAGAAATTTTAGATAAATTGAAAATGTCTGACGATACATATAATAAACCAGGAAATATAGACATGCTCTTAGGAGCGGCTATTTTCCCACATTTAATTGTACCGGACATAATACATGGTCACCCTAGTGTTGAAGTATGCGCCTTAAATACAATTCTTGGTTACGTTATATTTGGGCCGGTCCCTATGAAGGCAGATACTCAATTCATATCATTATGTTGCGTTGATGACAATTTAGACTCATCACTTCAGAGATTTTTTGAGTTAGAAGAGATAGCAATGCCACCGTTAGTCAGTCCAGATGACGAAAGGTGTGAGCACATTTACACGCAGACCACAATAAGAGATGGAAATGGTCGATATAATGTATCATTGCCTTTCAAGGGTGATGTGAATTCTTTGGGAAATTCATATAATACTGCAGAAAAGAGATTTCTTTGCCTAGAGAGAAAAATGTTAACCTCACCCGAGTTAAAGTCAGCCTATGACTGCGTCATTAGAGAATATTTAGATAATGGAATTTTGTCGATAGCGCCACCTGAAACTGAAAGTTTAATAGGTAGCCCCAGCTTTACTATATCGCATCATGGAATATTGAAAACAGATAGAATTACTACAAAGTTAAGAGTCGTTTTATATGCTAGCGCTAAGCCTAGTACTTCGGTATCGTTAAACGATATTTTATATGCTGGACCTAATCTTCAGGGTGATTTATTTCAAATTATAGTTAATTTTCGTTTATTTCCCGTAGCTCTTTCTGCAGATATTAAACAAATGTTTGTGTGTATAGGCGTTGATGAAAACGATCGCCGTTTTCAACGTATTTTATATCGCTTTTCAACTGATGATCCAATACAAGTTTATCAGTTTAATCGAGTCTGTTTTGGATTGAAGTCAAGTCCCTTTCATGCTTTAAGAACAATTAAACAGCTTATTATATGTCATCAGCTTAATATATGGTCATGGTTCTAATGTGAGTTTAAATGGGAAGGCAGATCCACGTAATGTAATAAAAAAAAATTGGAAACCATCAAACATACATGATAAAGTCAATAAATATACTAAAAAAAATTGTATTAACCTGGTGCACCAAAATATTCAAGGTTTGATGGGAAAAGAGCTAGAATTGGAGCTGTTTTTGAATTGTAACAATATAGATATTTTATGTTTAACTGAGCACTGGCTAAAACTCCATCAATTCATTTTCAGCTTCAATAATCACCAGGTTGTAAGCTCGTTCATCAGGGAAAAATATATTCATGGTGGCTCTCTAATTCTAATAAATAAGTTGTTAAAGTTTAAAGAAAGAAGTGATGTTGTGAGCCTCTCTGTTGAGCGAGTTGTAGAGATTTCATGTGTTGAGTTGGAGCAATTTATTGTTTTGAGTCTTTACAAACCTCCTTGTGCACCATTTGATACTTTTTCAGATATTATGGAGGATGCATTAAATAAATTATCTAACAGCCATAAAACAGTTATTATTTGTGGAGATTTTAATATAAATATTTTGGAGAAAAGCACAATAAGTTTCAATTTATTAAATTTGTTTAAATCCTATAATTTATATCACAATTTTACAGAACCAACTAGAGTAACTGCTACAAGTGCTACATGCATTGATAATATATTTAGCACTGTAAAACCTTTATTTAAATCAATAATCAATAAAATTCAGTCAGATCATTCAGGTCAGTTGGTAACTTATTCAAATGCTCCAAAAATTAAAAGAAAACTTATAAGCTATATTCCATTTAGTGAAAACCGCTTAGACAAATTTAAATGTAATATAGTAAAACAAATAGTATGGCTGCCCTATCATGATAATCCGGATCACTTGTACAACTCTTTATTCAATTTGATTAATGATGAGTTCTGCACAATGTTCACACCCAAACAACTGTCTGTAAGTGACCGTCTGGTATTCAGTGATTGGGCAACTCCAGGCATCTATAAAAGTCGGAATCGGTTGTATGAATTGTATGAAGAAAGATCCCATAATCATAATACAGAGTTTCAAGAATATGTGAAACAATATGCCAAAACATTTAGACGAGCCTGTACCGCTGCTAAATCTTTGCACATAAAAAATATACTTAAATCTTCTACAAATATAATCAAAACTACTTGGAAGATAATTAATGCTGAGACAGATAAAACAAAAATACGTAGTCGTGATTTTAACTTAGTAATAAACAACATAGATATTAAAGGCGATTTGGAGATTGCGACTGAGTTTGAAAAATTTTTTTTCGAATATTCCAGTCATACTTACTAACTCTCTTTCATGTGCTTCTACATCTGCTGAGCAGATACTCAAGCAAAGCGTAGGGTCGTGTGACACAGTTTTTGAATTTTCGGTGGTTAGCCCTAAAGATATTTTAAATGCTTTCAAGAGTATTAATATGAAAAACACAAAGGATCTGTGGGGTCTATCTGTTAAGACTGTTTCATCAATTATTACTATAATCGCCCCACACTTAGCTACTGTGTTCAATTGCTGTGTTGCATCAGGTGTATTTCCTGACTTGATGAAGTATAGTAAAATCATTCCTTTGTTTAAAGCTGGTGATACTTCAGACCCTTCAAATTTTCGACCTGTTTCCGTGCTGCCCACTCTTAGTAAAATATTTGAAAAGCTTATGCTTAGCCAGCTGCTCAGACACTTTAATATATATTACTACACCGGAAACAGTTTGGATTCACAAAGGGTTGTTCAACCATAGATGCAGGGGTCAACTTATTAAAAAGTATATTCGTGGCGTGGGAAGACTCGCAAGATGCATTAGGTATCTTTTGCGATTTGTCCAAAGCGTTCGATTGCGTTCATCATGATACTCTGGTCAGAAAATTACACCACTACGGTATTAGGAACAAGGCTCTCGAACTCCTGACTTCTTACTTGGGCAATAGAATTCAGAAGGTCGAAATAAACGGTAAAATATCTCCGGGATCTCCAGTGGTAATGGGCGTCCCACAGGGGTCAATTCTGGGCCCATTTTTGTTTTTAATTTATATAAATGACTTACCTTACTACGTAAGGGATAAGCATGAGATTGTGTTGTTTGCAGATGATACTTCCCTGACGTTCAAAATAAACCGACAATTAAGCAATTTTGACGATGTTAATGATGCAATCTCTAAAGTTGTTCATTGGTTTAATGCCAATAATCTTGTGCTTAATGATAAGAAAACTAAAGTCATTAAATTCACTACACCGAATGTGAAACAGGCGACAACCAATGTACAACTTAATGGAGCTAGGTTGGACCCTGTTGAATCAACTGTGTTCTTGGGTATCACTATTGACTCAAAGCTACAATGGAGCCCACAAATAGAAAAACTGTCCGGCAAATTAAGTTCTGCAGCATATGCAGTGAAAACTATTAGACGGCTGACTGATGTTGACACAGCTAGAATGGTTTATTTCAGTTATTTTCATAGTGTAATGTCCTATGGAATTCTTCTCTGGGGTAGCTCTGCTGACATTGACACCATATTTATATTGCAAAAAAGAGCTGTAAGAGCTATCTATAATCTTGGCCCGAGAGTGTCTCTAAGAGAAAAATTCAAAGAGGTCAACATTCTAACTGTACCATCTCAGTATATATATGAAAACTTACTATATGTGCATAAAAATATCGATTCCTTCTGTAAAAGGAGCGATACACATAATGTAAATACTAGATATAAGAATAATCTCATACTGCATACTACCCGTCTCCACAAAATAAGTAACTCTTTTATGGGGCAATGTATAAGATTCTATAACAAACTTCCCAATGATATTAGAGAATTGTCTACGAATAAGTTTAAAGGAATTATTAAAGCCAAATTGTGTAGCAGGGCATATTACAAAATTTCTGATTATTTAAGTGATAAAAGTGCTTGGGATGGAGTTGTTCTGAGTCAACACACATGATTGTAATTAATCTTAAGTATATTTTATTTTAAAAAAGGATTCCTACTGAGTTTTCTGGCAGTGTTTCTCAGTAGCTGCCACGTCATGCACTGCACGGTAGGGTAAAAAAAATATGACGATTCCACATAAATGTAAAATTTTTACGGAATAAACTTACTTTGACTTTGACTTTGACTTTATAGACGAAGGAGACCACTACCCTCGTGCCAAAGCTACTGTGAACGCTGGTCTATATATGGATGACTTTTTATATTCAGTGAACGATGAGTTTGAAGGAATCGAGACTGCTTCTGAGGTAATCGCTCTCATGAAAGCAGGTCAGTTCGACATAGTTAAATGGACTAGTAATTCAGATAGGGTAATTGGTTCGATTCCATTATCTCATCGACTTTCTCCTATAAAAGAATTTGATAAGTCAGACACTCATAAAGTGTTAGGTTTATGTTGGTCCCCAAAAACTGATTTCTTTAGCCTCAGTATACATTTGCCTACTGAGGATTGTACTAAAAGAAATATTTTATCCTGTATAGCTAGAATTTGGGACATAATGGGGTTCGTAGCTCCCGTAGTTTTACATGGCAAAATACTCTTGAAGCATTTATGGTTATGTGGTTGCAATTGGGATGAACCCCCACCGACACGTACAGTAGAACTTTGGACTCAATTTAAAGAAGAGTTACCTTTACTTTTACAATTAAAAATTCCTCGTCATGTAGATATAGTGACAGACTCAATTATAACTATAGCAGGATTCGCAGATGCTAGTGAAAAAGGATTCGGAGGATTAGCACAGTTATTTATTCCCAAAAAAATGACGCTAAACGTATAGAAATGGACATAAATTGTAATTTAGTGAATATTATAGATTGGTTGACATCAAATAATTTAATCATAAATCTTGACAAAACCCATATAATTGTATTGTATTGTATAATTTTATTGCAGACAAATAAATCCATAGAGTGTTAGTGACATAAAAATAACTTATTTTCTAGTGTTAGTATTTACAATTAACCTTACAAAACGGCAAATAATTGGCGACTTGTGGTTCTCGGCTATAATTTTCAGAATGCTATTCTGACTGTCTCTCACTCTTCGCACAAGAGATGCTGTTTTTTTGCGTATAATCGCATGAAAATCGTCGGTACGAGCTTGCGCAAACATTTCCGACGCACTACAGTAACGAGGCAGTCTCAATAGCATTCTGAAAGCATTATTATACTGGACGCGGAGGACATCTAGCGTTCCCTTGTTGTAGTTGAACCATAGATTGCCCGTGTACAGACTCTGACAGTATGCCTTAAACAGGGTGATCTTAACTTGGTCTGTACATCGCGCAAACCTACGGGCCAACATGTTGCTCCGGACTGCCAGAGCCCTCCGTTCCCTCTCAATGTCCAAATTGTCCTTGAGGTCGTCAGCAAGAAAGTGCCCTAGGTATTTAATGGTGGATACCCTGTTAATTATTGAACCGTTCAAAAGTAGATCGGGTCCATTCCATAGACGCTTGCCACCGACCTCAAAGATCATATATTCACACTTTTTTACATTATACAGGAGACCGTGCGAGTCAGCATAGGCCTCACATAACCTAAGTAACTCTCCAATTGAATTCACAGTCGGTCCCAAGAGCACCATATCGTCTGCATAGCTGATGTTGTTTACACTAACTCCACCAACGCTGCATCCGACACGCATGCTGCTAAGTCCGGCTACGAGCTCATTCACGTATAGGTTGAAGAGCCTAGGAGACGAGAGACCACCCTGCCTCACTCCGCACTCCAACCCATACGGATCAGAGAGTGTACCGTCCCACTTCACATGGTTGGTTTGGTTTCCGTACCAATACTGAAAAACTCGGCAAATCTCAGTCGGTATACCCCTGTCTCTCATTTTTCCCCATAGCACATCATAAGAAACTAGGTCAAACGCCTTGGAGAGGTCGAGGAAACAGGCATACACCGGCGTTTTGCGATCTAAATAATATTGAACAGTATGCTTGAGAATTAAAATTGCGCTTTCGGTGGATAGTCCAGGACGAAACCCGAACTGTGCATCATGAAGATGTATGTAGTTATTTAAGCAAGAATCAAGCACTCTGTCCAACACCTTCGCTATTACCGTTGCCAGTGAAATAGGACGATAATTGCCCTTGTCCGATATATCACCAGTCCTGTTCTTCACAATGGGAATTATGATGGTCTTCATAAGATCAGCAGGTAAGTACGCGTGGCTAATACACATTGTGAAGAACATAGATAGGACACGCGACAAATGGACACCCGCATGTTTTAGGTGCTCAATGCTGAGCCCGTCATGTCCTGGAGATTTTCCTCGGCTCATATTATATATGACTTTGCTTACTTGTTTAGCTGAGAAACGTATCAGAGGAATCTCTCCACGACAGCCGGACTCAGGAGTGATCACCTCAGTTGAGGGACCGAGTGGGGATTTAATTCTAAAATGTTCCTTGAACATGTTCGCAATGCCCGCCGCGTCACTTATGCCATCTACACATGCTGAGAGATTAGGCTTTGTTTCAAATTTTGCGGTTGACTTCCAGAATTTACCAAAATCTTTATTAGCGAGTTGTGTGGCTAACTTATTCATAGCAATTTGCTCAGCATTATTTTGACAAAACTTTAATCTGCTTTTAAACATTTTTCGTTTCTCGTGCATTTTATCATAAGAAGGGCCTGATGAAGGACGATTTTCCATTATCCAGGCCTGGAAACTACACCTAGCCTCACAGTGAGCAGATCGAACATATTCATTCCACCCACAGACACGCTTACCCCGCCTCGGTTTCCCAACAAAAGTCATTTTAGATTCCCTAGCTGACTCACACAGTATCCCTACAATACGCTCATACAAATTATCCAGAACAACTTTATGTTCTGCCAAACCGCAAGGCCCGTTTGCGCAACACATAAACTCATGGGGGAAATCAACATCCCGCAACTTACTGTTACATAAATGATGATAATTTAGTGTTTCTGACTTATCTCGTTCACCCCATAAGACAAAGTCGCGGCCAGTGTCACGAGTCCTCAATTTAGACCTCACTATTTCAAAATCACAATCGAGATGCATAGGCAGATGATCCGAAACATAAACATCTTCGGACACATAAACATTTTTTATTGTTTGCCACGCTGATGCTGATACTAAACAGTGATCTAGCCATCTCTTACTTCCATAGACATCGCTTATAAAAGTGTATGTATCACTGTTCAATCCCCTCATTTCCACGTCAGCACAAATCCAGGATTGATCTGTACAGAACTCTAACATCTCTTTATAAAACAATTCATGAGGGTGAGCATTAAAATCACCCAAAACAAATACATTTTCTATACCACAACTTTCTATGGTAGCACTAATCTCACTTAGCACATCTGTAAAGAATGGTAAGTTGTCTGGACAATTTGTAGGCATGTACACAGAAAAAACAATAATACTACGGCCCTTTGTAGTCGCTGTGATAGCTACCAGTCTGGGACTATTACATTGAACAACAGTGACCGAATCAAATAAGCCTTTTCTCCAGAGAATAGCAACTCCCCCATGTGGTCTTCCTCTCAATAATCCCTGAGTGGTATCTACAGCCGACTTACCCGTATACTCAAAGTCGGAGCTTATCCTCCCAAGCACTGAAATTTCATGAGGAAGTAGCCAAGTCTCTTGGAGCGCCACCAAATCAGATAACATACATAAACCTTTAATATCATCTATAGACCTTTTAGCCGACTTACAATTAAAGCTGCTTAACTTAAGATATGTATTATAAATTTTACGAACCATGACTTAAAATATAATACTAGACTTTAACTTTAGACTCCTGGTTCGCTCGATACATAAAATGTACAAAACGCCTAAACACAATACCATCCGGCCATAATTTATCATTTAAAAACAAGTCAACTTTGTGCTTAGAGACATATAATTTGTATGCGTTATACTTTCGGACTGATTTCATGTTTATCTTTTTTAAAGTTATTACTTCACTTGTTTTGTCCTTTATATAGCTAATAATATCATTTTCACTTGCTTCCGGACTGACATTGGATATAAGCAACGGTACTTTAATGTCCGCAGCCCGAAATTTACCACCCATCACAGTCGAAGCCGTTCCTTTCCGGCTAGTTAGCCTATTGTGTTTGTAATGCTTATTCTGAACTAACTTCCAGTCTGAGTCCACATCAATAACATCCCCTACCATTTTCCCACTACTCACGTTCACATCACTCGAACTCGCCCAACGTTCATTCTTCTGCGCACCTAATATCGAAGGCAGGAACTCATTTGAAACTGACTCGCGCGTTATCGCCGCTGTGTTAACGGGAAATCTGCCGCTAGTAGGGGACCTTGGCGTATTCATGCAGTTTGTCGGTAAAACAGGTTCCTTACCATCTATCGTTGCACTTTTGTTAGTCATGCAATCGATCTCGCTCGCACTCACTGTATCCGTCGTCCCTTCTCGCTCATCAATGCATCTATGAATTTCTATCGCATTATTCTGTTCTAGTAAGACAGAGATGCAATTATTCCCACACTCATCGGGCGTTGGTGACGCGACCTTCACCGTCGTACCGTTAACCTTTGAATCAGCTGTTAACGGTTTAATAGGCATATATTGCAAGTCACTTGGGCCGCTATCTAAATTAACACTGTTTTGTAGACATGCTCCTCTTGTTGTGTTAATATTTATATCAGGCTGGTGGCTATCAATTAACGATGCATGCCTCATATTTTCAACTTCCAACTTAAAAAGATCAAACTGTTCCTTTGTGACTGTTTTTTCCTCCAGGAAACTAACCTTATTTTGCAGTTTTAATATATCCTTCAAGAGTCGGGTAACATCCACATGATCATGGTAACTTGTGTAAGTCTTTTGCCACAAATATTGGGAACAATTCTGGATTCGTTCCCTTCAGCAGGCAAATTATGTCATCCAGATCCCGTGACATTTTCTTTTTACCATCTTTACGCCGGATAGGCATCTTCTTTCCGCTTGGAATCGCCCCGAATAGCAAGGTCTTGGCCTTCACAATTTCATCCGCAGTGAAAGAGGAAGTACACAGCTGATGCACACTTTCTTCATCCATAACATCCAACACACTACTTAGAAACGCCAATAGTTCATTAATAACAACATTACAGCTGTTGCACTTCACAGTGTTTACGTTTTGCGACATATTGAGTCACCGATCTTATCGGCACTGTCAACGCGTAGTCGCTCGGTCGCGTACGCAACAAGACTGTGAAATAATGCCTCTTTAATACTAATTGTATTAAATTGGCGCGTGTCGCGAGTCAAAGACTTTGAGATCTGTCTGTTGAGCTGCCGATATCTGGTAGCATCATCTGAGGATGTCAGAACCATTTTCCGTCTATCTTCCATAAGTTGCAGGGTAAAGTCAGAGATCTTTTTAGTTCTGTTTGTACGACGGGCCTTGAAGACCTTAGACCCAGCCGTATGGACAGCTTCTACGAGCCTGTCATAGTATGAGTCCACTTCCTCGCAGTCTGCTAGGCATTCGAAACGGTTTTGCAGTTCGAGCTGAAATGGTTCGGGGTTTTGGACGTGGATAGGTAAGGGTCGGAGCGTAGACTTTATCAGTCGGGACCTCTGGAGTTTGACATTAAGGTTCAATGAGCCTCTGACCAGTCTGTGATCGCTCCCGGTTTTAACCGCATTGATCACGGAGACATCATTGAACATCTGTCAAATATAATGACATTTAAAAATAATTATAGATCTCTTAATAATGCTAATACCATGGATATAAAATATGGACAAAGTAATTGAGACTACAGCAGAGACGAAATTTCTAGAGTTATATATTGACTCAAACTTGAACTGGAAATCACATGTCGACTATATATGCAAAAAATTAAATAGTTTTTCGTACGCGCTTTACATGTTATATAAGGTAGTGAATAAAGATGCTGTCCTTACTGCATACCATGCATACGTTACATCGGTGCTTAGATATGGTCTCATATTCTGGGGCAACTCATCAGATCGGGAAAGAGCATTTAAGGCGCAAAAAAAGTGTTTAAGGGCGGTATTTCACCTCAAACAGACAGATTCTTGCAAACCTGTTTTTATAAAATATAGTGTACTGACATTTCCTTGCCTGTATCTGTATGAGGTTATTATGTTTGTCAGGAATAACCAAGTTCTTTTTGAGTCCCTAAAAAGTAAGAGACTAAGGAATAAGCTATGCATACCTCCGCATAGAACAAGTCTTTACGATGGAAGCGTTTTCTGTATGGCCCCCAGGATATTCAATAAATTACCTCACAACCTGGCAGATTTAAAGTGCAACATTGAATTTAAGAAAAGGCTTTCTGAATACCTTTTACGTAAAGCTTTTTACACAATCAAGGAATACTTTGACGATAAATTAGGTTAAGCAAACATATTGTGTAATTATTTAATAAATTTAAAGACTTCCATTTCCATTCAGTTTGTTTAATAAATTAAAATTATATTTTTATGTGTGAGACATTTGCATGCCGAAAGGCTAATATGGAACGGTAATAATAATTAGAAATAAGAACATTGTATAAGACCCATATTTCTGCAAATAAAATAATTTGAATTTGATTAGTTTATTTCCCCGTCTCTAACAATGGAATTAATTCTGTACATTTAATATGTGCCAAATCAAAAATTGCTCCTAAGAAGGTAGTAAGTTTAGCCCGCCTAGAGTTATGTGGTTGCCTTTTATTATCAAAGCTCATTAGTAGTGTAATATTGTCATGTACGGACCGTTGTAATATAGCGAAAATATATGCATTTTCGGATTCAACCGTTTACTTTGTTGGATACATTCTTCACCCCATCGTTGGGATACTTTCGTCGCCAACCGGGTGTCCAAGATTCAAACAGAATTGCCATCAGAGCATTTTTATCATGTATCGGGAGTAGACAATCCTGCTGATTGTTTATCTAGAGGGCTCACTCCCGCACAAATGATAGATCATCCTCTATGGTTTTGTGGACCATCGTGGATGAAATTAGATCCTGCTCTATGGCCAGTAACCGAGTTCAATCCAGCATTGGTTTCTGAACAGCCGGAAGAGAAAAAACAAACCTTCATAGTTTCCTCGTCACCAGAGCAAAAGCCTATTTTAGTTTCGATAGCAGATAGGTTTTCATCCTGGTCTAAATATCTTCATTGTTTAGTATATATATTTAATAAAGGGTTACGTATCAGCTTCCGATATTAATTTCGTAGAATCAAGAATTTTCATAGCTTTACAGGCTTTCCATTTCCCCCAAGAGATAAAGAGCCTTCAGACTGGAGAGATTTGTAGCCCAGCTTTCCAGCGTCTCAAGTCATATTTAGAAGATGGTTTAATTAGAGTAGGAGGACGTCTCTCACAACCAAATTTAAGTCATAGCCAAAAACATCCCGTTGTTTTGCCACGTAATGGTCACGTGATGGATTAATTAGTAGACTATCACCATAAGGTAAATTGTCACGCGGGTCCCGACTTATTAATGTCCATTTTGCGACAAAATTATTGGATAATATCGGCTCGTAATTTGATTCGTAGTAGAGTGTATAAATGTATTCCTTGTTTTAGGTTAAAACCTAAACCTACTTTCCCGGAAATGGCCGATCATCGGTCATGTAGAGTAGTCGAAACTATTAAAAGTTTTGTGCACACTACAACGGATTACGCGGGTCCTTTAAAGGTCGTAATGAATAAAGACGTGGTAATAGGTCAACGAAAGCTTATGTATTCTTGTTCGTATGTTTGACTACCAGAGCTGTCCATATATAATTAGCTTGTGATTTGAGCACTGATAGCTTTATGTCTACATTCAAACGGTTCTTGTCTAGACGAGGTCCAATAGGACGCGTATCTATATTCAGATAATGGCACCAATTATATAGGTGCTAAACGTACTTTATCTGAACTACATTCGTTTTTAAACTCAAAGTATTTTAACACGGAGTTTTCTAAGGTTCTGTCAGAAAATCGTATCAGTTGGATATTAAATACACCAACAGCGTGTCATTTTAGTGGGAATCATGAAACTAATGTTAAAAGTCTTAAAACGCATTTATTTAGGGTAATAGGGGACCAAATTCTGTTATTCGAGGAATTAAATACAATTCTTATTCAAATAGAGGCAGTCATGAATACACGCACTCTATGCAGCTACATATTGACTGATTCATCTGAGCCCCTTGCTTTGACGCCAGCTCACTTTCTAACCACTACTCCGCTTAAATACTTTCCAGCTAAAGATATTACAGAGGACAGGTTGCATTTATTGTCTCGGATAGAGTAATTAGATAAATTAGTACAATCATTTTAGAAAAGGTGGAGAAAGGAGTATTTACATACTCTACAGTCGAGACAGAAGTGGAATACTGCTAATTATCCCATTACTGTTGGAACAGTAGTAGTTTTGACTACCGAGAATTCGCCACCCTTACATTGGCCATTAGGTATTGTTGAGGAGGTTTTCCCAGGTTCAAATGGAGTAGTTCGAATAGTAAAAGTAAGAACGTCTACTGGCGTATATCATAGACTAGTAGTACGGCTTTGTCCTTTACCTAACCAATAAGAAGGGCAAGAATGTTATACTTAGGTAGGTTAGTTTGGTTAGTTAATTCGTTACTTTAGTTAGTTTAGCTCTAGTTATTTTGGCAGTTTTTTT
Organism: Pseudoips prasinana; assembly: GCA_951640165.1. NCBI lineage: Eukaryota > Metazoa > Arthropoda > Insecta > Lepidoptera > Nolidae > Pseudoips > Pseudoips prasinana. Next base: position 19,253,743 of record OX621239.1, read on the forward strand.
GGTTTCGAATTAATTTGGATTACTTCAAGGGGAGGGGTAAATGGTGTTGCTAGATAACTGTGTGTGTGATTCCCTACCGCTCAGATCCCTTACCCCCTCCCTACCTCAATTAGCTGTACGCACGCGCCGCGATCGGATGCGCTTCCGCCGTTTCCGCCGTGGGTGTTAAAAATAAACCTATAATAGATTATAGTGTTCGCCTGTGTTCCAATTACGAATAATACAGATAAAAGTCTCGTCAATCATCGCTGCTGGCCCAGGATAAGGAGAACCAGGACTACGAAAGCGTTGAGGTTCCATCGCACCAAATTCCGAGTAAGTCCTGAATGTACTTAACCCTGATCACACACACAGTTCGATACTATAGTTCAATAACTCCAAAATTTAGATATCCACTCATATTCCACCAGCGTATTTTGTTCAGAATCACTTTGAGGATAAAATACTACCCTATTTTGGCTCTCTATCAGCAGTCGCCGTATGTGCAAAATGTTAGAGTTAGATGGAGACACATTTAGATTGTAGATGACGTGAAGCTATAATTGCTGCTTTACTGCGGCGCCATAAAGTACAACAGGCAAACTATTGTATAGATTGAACTGTGCGTAATATCAGAGTTATATTATATAGAGCGAGTATTGTAAGAGAATCACTTGTCACTTTTTTATTCACTAAACTTTATTAGGAATTGCAGCTTAAAAATGTTTTGCAACTTGCATTCGTATTGATGAAATACCCGTTCTGATCTCCAATTGCAGTCTACACATTACTAACGTAGAGTAATAGTTGCACGAACCGTCCCTTAAAGCCGACCCTTTTATGCATCTCCACGACACGATCACGACACACTGATCCGATGTTCAAACCCCAGAGCGGTCCCCTTTTCGGGCGTTATTAGTTTGTAGTCTTTTCTGCTAGAAACTTTGAGCCCCTAATCGCCTCTATTCTACAGCGAAACAATGAAAGATTACTACGATGACTGTATACAAGATTTAAAAAAAAGTTGCATCATGTAAAAAGTATCTACTATTTCTGAATTTTATTGTTTTTGGTTTCTGTATTAAAATTTTAATAATAATGATTATATTTTAGGACATTATTCACACACAGCCATCTGACAACACACGGCCACACACGGCCAAAGTAGGCAAAGCTTAAACAGTAACCAGGTAGCTGTTATATCACATATACTACTTTTCTTTTGTATTCTGTACTAGCTGTGCTCCGCGGTTTGTCCCACGTTAAATTTTATAAATTATATTTATATTAATTATAGCATATGTGTTAATCCAGGGTGTCAGGTAACTCCATACCAAATTTTATTAAAATCGTTTAAGCTGTTTAGACATGAAGTAGTAACAAACATACACACTCACACAATCACAAACTTTCGCCTTTATAATATTAGTGTGATAGTAACATACCCCATATTATGAAATCCACCCAAAAGACAGAAAATTACTAAAGAAAAAACAAAAGAGACGTTCCAAATCACAAGCCATTGTAAAACATCGCACACGGAATACACAATTCAAGTTTTATAAAATATGTCGCAAGATAAACCGTCTATTCGAAATAGTTCCCAAAGAAATGGCCCTAGTTTACCATAATGCGATACACTCAGTCATCGGTCCTCTATCTCGCAGCACTGAAGACTGGGACTATTAATCACTGGATAGTTTCAGCGGAAAAATAGTACGAGTTCATAATTCTGTCGGCTTGATAACATCTCGACGGATGAAGACGATTTATAGAGCTAGTTGATGTGGTAGAATAATAATAATGCTACTGGCGGATTTTGGATGCGGCAGAAATCTTACCGAAGACTAGCTAAACACATACCTACATATAATAATAATAATAATGTCCTCCCGACCGAATTTCGGCCACTGCGGCCACTCTCAGTGGAGACTAGCCAATTGTGCAGGACATATTATAGTGCACAAGTGTGTGCGCAAACACAGGTGCACTTTCTAAGCCGTCACTCTCATGATCCGATGGGAGGTCTAGCGACACGACCGGAAAGGTCAAGTACGGGACCGACTGCTTTACGTGCTCTCCGAAGCACGGGGTTGAATTACCGCCAATTCCCAGACCTCGGACTGATAAATCACTTTTTGGTACGACCCGGGATTGGAACCCAGGACCTCGTTTTCTGCGGGTGAACACGCTTCCGCTAGACCAACAAGACAGCTAGAAGTAAAGTAATATACAGAGGGCATATTAATGTGCATAATAAAATTGTCTTCTTCTATGATTATTCGACAAGACTGGGAAGAAATCAGGTTCAAGACCATAAACTTTATCAACATTATCAAAGCTTTCATATCACACAGCGCCATCTAGCCACAATAAGCATTCGACAAGTGTCTTTGTTTTATTTATTGTTATTTTGTATTTTTGTTGTACGTACAATTTTTAAACAGTTTTATTTAGCTTACCCCGTTTGTTTTATTGAACGGTTTTATTTAGCTTACCCCGTTTGTTTTATTGAACGGTTTGATTTAGCTTACCCCGTTTGTTTTATTTTTTATTCTTGGGTCAAATTTAGTAACTGAAATTTGACCCCCTTCCTGTCGACCGATTGATCTGAAATTTGGTACACACTTCTACTTCTGGTGACAATACAATTATATAAATTCTGTTTTATTGTAAATCCAATATGGCCGCCGCTACAAAATGGCGGATAACCTAGGTTTTATCAATCCCAACAATATGGGTATCAAATGAAAGAGCTTAACAAGTAGAATACAATGTACTATACAAAATGAATATCCAAGATGGCCGCCTCTACAAAATGGCAGATAACCTAGTTTTTAATGGTGGATAACCTAGGTTTTATCAATCCCAACAATACGGGTATCAAATGAAAGGGCTCACCAAGTAGAATACAATGTACTATACAAAATTGAAATCCAAGATGGCCGCCTCTACAAAATGGCGGATAACCTAGGTTTTATCAATCCCATCAATATGGGCATCAAATAAAAGGGCTTGACAAGAAGAATACAGAGCACTATACAACCTCAAAATTTTAAGATGGGCGCTGCCACAAAATTACATATTATAATAGGATTGTCAAATTTATAAATTTATCTTTGCAGGGACTATGTATAGAGGAGTTGGACTGCAATAAACTAACGGGCAAGATACCTTGCAGTAATGAGGCACTAAATGAATTAAACAGAATGCGAAATAAAAACTAAAAACTAGAAAATAAAAATTGGTAAAAAAACTTTTTAAGTTAAACGGTTTTATGTTAAACATACATTGTAATGTTTAAGATATGTACTAAAAGCTAAAAAATAATAAAATAGATACAGTCGTGGGCATTATAAACATATGTATAGACTAGACTAAAATAAAACCGTGGGGCACGTCAATTGTCTAAAATCGTTGAAAATGTTTGTTTTGTAGTGTCACACGATAATAAGACAGTTGTTCAACCGGCAACGATGGACGAGTGGCATGTAGGGTTAGAATGTGGAAACAAGCTAGCGAGCTTGACTATAAGCGAGTTTTAGGCTTTCATAGTGTTGAGCGAGTGTTTACTTTAATCATAAGTTTTGTCGATTAAAGACAACAACTACGAGTATTCATATTCATATTCATATCATTTATTTGCATTCCACAATGTGAACTTAGGTGGTAAACATTAGGCTTATAGCTAGGAGCATTATGGACCCTGTCGGGCACAGGAAATTTATAAACATATATATCGGTAAATTATTATTGTTCGTAAATTATTAAGGAACTAATTGAGTCTTCCATTCCATATGACCACTTTACATTTATATATTTATACATTACACTAGCATATTATTATTTAACTATCATGTCATTCAATAAAGAAAGACATTTTGCTTATTAACAGTAACAAGTTATATTTGTGTGATACATTTGGATCTAACTATTTAATAGATTATATAATTAAAAATATATACATGTATAAGTTAAGAGTAGTGAAGCGAGTCCTCGCCAGCCAGCAGTGTGAACGTTCAACGATAAACTATTTGAAACATCTCTTTTGTTTACATGGAATGTATAACTATCGGACTTTCAATGAGCAAGAAAATAGTAAGTAATTTTCTCACCATCGGTGGGCCAACTGCCTAACGACGAATTAAACGATTCTTCTATCGCACATTTTAATCGATAATTGTAGACAATTGACGTGCCCCACGGTTTTATTTTAGTCTAGTCTATGCATATGTTTATAATGCCCACGACTGTATCTATTTTATTATTTTTTAGCTTTTAGTACATATCTTAAACATTACAATGTATGTTTAACATAAAACTGTTTAACTTAAAAAGCTTTTTTACCCATATTTTTATTCTTTCACTTATTAGACTTATTCTATTATGGACAAAAATACTTATTTACTGTTTAGAACACAAATCTAGGTATATTCAAAATTATAAATTATTGTTAACGTAGGTATTAAATAGTGCATGCTGTCGCTTCCTATAATTGGAGGAGAACACTTGAAATAAACCTGTATTTTTTTTTTGTTTATGAAGACGTTATATTGTGTGTATCCTCTGTTGAAGGTCCATAAATAAATAAATGTTTAATTGAGCCCTCGACCAACTACCAGTACCAACAAACAAAAGCACGTCCTAATTGTCTGCGATACGCTACTGATAGATGGGGTATTGGTAGTATGTTAAAGGAAGGTAAATGTAACGATCCTTCCTGCGAGATAGTGCAAAACACGTGTTTAAAAGACAATATACCCTTTGAAAATCATACTTATTTATATCGAATCCACAGCTTAAAAATAAGTTTGAAGCTTCTAGCTCTAAAAATGATAATAAAATTACATTATTTACGCAGAGCTTGTACTACGGAAACCAGGTAACTGATATATTACATTTACTACTTTTCATTTGTAAATACATACTTAATAATTAAAATAGATAATTACAACCAGACTCAGGACAAACAGACATGTTCTTGCACACAAATATCTGTCCTGGATGGGAATCGAACCCACGACCTTCAGTATGAAAAGCAAGCATTTGCCAACCACGCCAACAGGCCCGTCAAAAATAACACTTTTCATTCCCCCTTTCAACCCTTTTTTCGCATTAAAAAGTAGCCTTTGTCCTTTCTTAGGCTCTAGACTATATGTGTACCAAATTTAATTTAAATTGGTTTGTTAAAAGCGAGACAGATAGACAGAGTTACTTTCGCATTTATAATATCAGTAAGGATTATGATGTAAATAATTTTATTATAAATTAAAATTATTATTATTAAGAAATCATATAATGTACTGTAATTCCTCTGCATTAACCAAAAGTCGACGGAGAGAGAGACCTTTGTCATTAATTACATGACAGTTTAAAAAAATAAATGTGTCCATTAAATAAGTGATAACATTGGAGAGAACAACTAGAGTGTAGTTAAATAACTATCTTAATAGACAAAATATGCTCCAATGTTCACGCCATTTTTACCACAGCTCGCGTGACAGCCATATATTATATTTTAATCAACGTGATGAATATTTGTTGAACAATATTGTTTCTAAGCAGCTAAGAAAATATATGTTTTACAATATATTTAGTTGGTTGACATTTATTTATTTATGCTGAAACTCAAGCACATTATACTAGAGGTATAATGAAGAATGCCTATGAAAGGCAAGAAGAAATCATTTGAAATATGCATTATGCCATGCTTGCTATACGGGTGTCAAACGTGGGCGCTAACAGAACAATTAGAAAGCAAATTAAAAGTCTGCCAAAATAGTATAGAGAGGAGTATTTTAGGAATTAAAAGAAGAGACAGAGTACAATTACACGAAATTAAATTAAATACAAAATTTAAAAATGCACACGTAGCTTACAGACTGCTTAAATGGCGATGGGCTGGACATATGCTACGAGGAAACAAAGAGAAATGGACTAAAATAACAACAGAGTGGTACCCAAGAGATGGCAAAAGAAAAAGAGGAAGACAGATTAAAAGATGGGAATATTATTTGAAGAAAATAGCTGGGCCGGCATGGACCCGTATAGCAAGAGACAGAAATAATTGGAAATCTTTAGAGGAGGCCTTTGTCAATGGACAAGCTGTTCCAGATAAATATCCAGTTGCCGATAATGCTTATCATTGTTAAATATATTGCATGAATTTTATTTTAGTGAGTAGGCAATCTTTGTAAGCTTTATGTAATAGTGATAAGGAAACAGCAATAAAGGCTATTTTATTTATTTATTTATAATATGTAATAGCGCAGAACAAACGAGGTGTGTCAATCGAGAAATATAACCCAGTATTTCAATACTGTTGAATGATTGAAATCATGCCGCTGCAGTTAAGGTTATTATCTCGCCACTAACTCGGTACAGACGTCTATCTAGTTCAAATTCTGCGCAGGACAATTATTTTAGAGACCCGTATAAAGTTGTTCTGTAGGTCTCCTGAAAAAAAAACTGCACCAAGCGGGATATGGCCGCTTTTAAAAATGACCACTGTAAAAAGCTGCTGGGAAAAGCTCGCTGAAAATAGAGTTGAATGGCGCAAACGTGTAGTGGAGGGTCGTAAAATCTGTGATGAAGCCTGGTTCGGAGGACTTGCTGATAAGAGACAGAAGCGACATGAATGCGGCTCGGCACCAACCACCGCAAACTTCTCTTGTCAGGCCTGCGGCAGGCTATGTCGCTCTCGCATCGGTTTGTTTAGCCACCATAAATCATGCGCCGTAAATCGTCTGTAACAGACGCAAAGACCATATATATAATAGGTCTTTACCTATGAAATTGCCGTTTTGTATGAAAAAATTTAAACGAATTTTTTTCATGAATTTTTTTATTTGTATTAATCGAAGTAATCACCCATGCAATCAATGCATCTTTGCCATCGCAGTGGCAGTTTATTGATGCCCTTCTTAAAGAAATCAGCTGGACGGGAGGCAACAAATTCTTCAAAGGCATTTTGTACTGCCTCTCGGGTATTGAATTTTTTTCCCGCCAAGAAGTTATCCAAATTCTGGAAAAAGTAGTAGTCTGTAGGCGCAAGGTCTGGTGAGTAGGGCGGATGACGGAGAGCTTCCAACCCCAGTTCTTGCAACTTGGAGACCGTCTGCTGTGCAGTATGAGGTCGCGCGTTGTCGTGCAGGAGCAGCGGAGACGAGCGATTGACCAATGCTGGTTGGAGATGCGCCAGCTTCTCCATCATTGTGCTCAGTTCTTCACAGTACACATCTGCAGTAATGCTCACCCCGTTTGGTAAGAAGCTGTGATGAATCACACCGGCGCTAGACCACCAAACAGTGACCATCACTTTTCTAGGGGTAAGTTTTCGTTTAGGGCATTGTTTAGGTGCTGAACCAGGATCCAACCAACTTGCTGAGCGCTTGCGGTTATCAAACAGAATCCATTTTTCATCGCAGGTAACAATGCGGTTCAAAATTCCTTCATTTGTGTGTCTGTTGAGCAGTGCAAGGCACGTCTCGACGCGTACTTCGCGCTGGCGATCATTGAGTTCGTGGGGCACCCATTTGTCAAGCTTTTTTACCTTGCCAATTTGACGCAAATGGACCAATATTGTTTTGACGCTAACGTCGAAAGCTGCTGCTAATTCAGCCGTAGATTGTGTATCATCAGCTTCCACAACCGCCTTTAATTCGTCATTGTCGACCAAAGTCTTCGGACGACCGCGAGGTTAATTTTTCAGGTCGAAATTTCCAGAACGGAAGCGAGCAAACCAATAACAGGTGGTGCGTTGGTTTGTAGTGTTAGCTCCGTAAACGTCGTTGATGTTGCGTGCCGCTTGTGCCGCGTTGCTGCCACGACGGTACTCATATTCCATAATTACTCGAATTTTTAACGTATCCATGATGACGAAAAAGATTGAAATGCGATGAAAATGTAACACTAATCAATAAAGAAATGACTACTTTTGGAAAAAAGAATCCATGTTTTTAAAATAAAATTAATTTGAAATTAGAATTCTTAGCCAAACAAAAATTATTTTGATTTGAAATGGCCAGTACTGCAGAACGGCAATTTCATAGGTAAAGACCTAATATAAGGTCCCCTGCGATACATATTATATTTATTTCCCTAGTGTTGGTGATGTATTTTCAATATTTGCCTATCTATAACTGTTATTTACCTCATCATCATAATAATCATGATCAACCTGATTCACTGCTGGCCTGGATTCCCGATGAGCTACCACAACGTTGCCATTTGGAGGGGTGTGCCGTGGTCATCGCACTGGCATGCGAGTTAGCGACCGCAGTTGTGGTACCTTGTACACAGGTGACGCTGTTACCAAGTGTACTACGTGAGCTCGACAAAAACAACACTGTATTAAAACATGACAAAACAACGCACGAGCCGAGCGAGCGAAGCGAGTGTGCCGCGGCAGCAGCCGGCGAAGTGTAGAAAGCCAATCGCGTTTTACGAGATGTCGATCTTTAGTGTGTCGCACTAGCGTGCATTCGAACTATGGTGAGTGGCAGTACAGTATTGTCACATAAGCGTTAAGCGCACATCCATTTGTGGAGCTCACGTAGTACACTCGCTGCTACCTGCCTATCTGCTGTATTCCTTGTTGCCTTTTACACCACACCCACTTGATGTGATGGACTGGCCCTGTCTATGTTATTGTAATACTTTACAAGAAAACAGACTTGTCATTTTATGCTGTTTTTTTCACACAATTTGATTAAATGTCGTACTAATAGACGTTTAAAAATGAAAATTTTACTACTAAATAACAACGCAACCTAACAATAAGCAGACCACACATCAACATATATACCCACCACAGTAAGTATTACCACTTGCCGGGGTTGGAATATAAGGTGCTCACCGGTTCACGTAGGGATATGAGTACCTCTGTGATTATCGTTGTTCTCTTTAAGGGCTTCTTGAGATTCACTTAGCAATGATGAGTTTTCTTTTCGCTATCCGCTAGGCTTTGTCACTAGGCAACAGATATTACTTTGTTAACTTAGGAATACTGTACTTTGTCTGATTTAGTTGTATGAGCTATTATATAATATTTGTGTCTTTTCAAGTAACATAGAATAATTGTCATTTAAAAAATATAATATTACAGTGCATTTTGAAAAAACCGGCCAAGTGCGAGTCCGACTCGCGCACGAAGGGTTCCGTACCATTATCTATAAAATTGAGCATAAAATTCACGATTATTGTATGGGAGCCCCCTTAAATTATTTATTTTATTTAGTTTTTTAGTATTTGTTGTTATATGGCAATCTGTGAAAATTTCAAATGTCTAACTATCACGGTTCATGAGATACAGCCTGGTGACAGACGGACAGACAGACAGCGAAGTCTTAGAAATAGGGTCCCGTTGTACCCTTTGGATATGGAACCCTAACAAAAACGATAATAATTTTAGTTTTATAGCGTTATTAGTAAGGCAAAATATAAATCTAATCTCAGTAACCTAACCGTTAGAAAACCCACGATTCCAACTATAATTACATCATTTTGGAAAGGAGCTGATACTCTTACACTACTGGACTACTAACCAAACTTAGCTAAGAACCATCGCAAGGAAACTGGCTTTCAAATGAATAAAAAAACCGCATCGTAATCGATTCATCCGTTTGAGAGCTACGATGGCACGGACGGACATCGACGTCAAAATTATAACGCCCCTCTTTTTGCGTCCGGGGTTAAAAATAGGAAATCATGAATCATGAAATTTATTCAGCACTTGGGTATTAACATACACTTGTACTTGTCAAGCTCACAATGCAGTACATAAACGACAAGTAATAAAAATATTTTTTTATTTTAAATTCTATATATATTTTTTTTATTTTTAATTCTTCGGAAAAAAGTAAATAAATAGTAAAAAGGTATGAAAAAAATAATATCAATATAATAAAACTTTTAGTACAAAGAAAATGCCCGAACGGAGTATAGATAAATAATCCGAGTTGTCACTATGCTCGATAGATGGCGTTGGGATCGAAATAGAGATCCCGCGAGATCGGGAACTATGTGGGTAAAACCAAAAATCTGCCGGAAGTCACTATTCCACGCGAACGAAGTCGCGGGCAAAAGCTAGTTTTTTATATTTAAAACTTTAGCACAACGATGTACAAGGCGGACTTAATGCCAGAGGCATTCTCTACCAGTCAACCACTACTACTATACTACTTTACTACTATATTAAAATTAATTAATTGAAGACAACGAGAAGTTGGTTAGCGCAGAAGGTTTTGACTTGTGTGACCCATAAATAGTATTTTTTTATTTATTTTATAGCATTATTCGCAATGCAAAGCGTTAATCTAATCTCAAAAATGGGAAATCATAAATTTAATCGTCCGGCGGGTCCGGAATAAATAGTTGTTCTGAGTCTGGGTGTAATTTTTCTCCGTCTATTATGTTTTTAAAGTACCCCGCGACACACGGATTAAATTCCCTGGTGCGGACGTGGTCTTTTTTTTAAAAAAAAGAACAGTTTAATTTAAGCTACAAATACCTGAGGGCACCCTTATGGGGGCGAGCCACAGCTCAGGGGACGTATATTCAATGTAATAATTGTTGTATCAAAATTATCATTTCGTAGACTTAAACTATTTCCTTTAAAAGCCAAGCTGGCGTACGGTATCTGCTACAATTAGAGAAATCTCTCCTCTTACCAAGTTTCTAACTCGTTATCGTGCAGCCCGGTTCACTTCTTCACTAACAATAAATGCTTTGTCAAACTTCGCGACCTGCCACCCGGCTAGATAACCGACTTGTTTGTTTATACTTTAAAAGCCAAGTTCCGACTTTTATAAGATTTCATTCGGTTCTATGTGCAGGTGGGTTGTACGTTAGTTATAATATTATGTTCCGGCGAAACTAGGTTTATGTTTATAGTAGGTACAACAGTAAACAAAAATATGTTACGGTCCAATTTGGGCTTATACTTATTAGGGCTCCGTAGTCAAATGGCATAAAACGGAACCCTTATAGATTTGTCTTATCTGTCTGTCCGTCCGTATGTCACAGCCACTTTTTTCCAAAATTATAAGAATTATACTGTTTAAACTTGGTAAGTAGATATATTCTGTGCACCACATTAAGATTTAAACTCAAAAATAGAAAAAAAAAATGGGGATTCCTCATACTTAGAACTGAAACTCAATTTTTTTTCATCAAACCCATACATGTGGGGTATCTATGGATAGGCCTTAAAAAATGATGTTGAAGTTTCTTGTATATTTTTTTTCTAAACTGAATAATTTGCGCGAAAGACACTTCCAAAGAGGTAAAATGTATGTAATGTAATAAAAATAATATAAGATGTACATCACCATGCAAACTTCCACCAAAAATTGGTTCGAACGAGATCTGGTAAGTATTTTTTTTTAGTACGTCATAATTCGTAAACCGCAATTTACCTTTCATTCAATCAACTCAAATACTTGCTGCTACGGAACCCTTCATGGGCGAGTCTGCGAGAGTCTGACTCGCACTTGGCCGTTTTTTTTATTATTTCGTTGCAAACCATTTTCGGTAACTAATTACTTCTTTTATATATTGTACTTACGGTGTACTACGGGTAATTGCACTACTACTAAGCGACCGTCGTTATAAACATAAGGTCCGCTATAATAATAATATGGAATCCTTACCTTAATATAGACAGAACCGTTCAAACAAGATGTAGTAAATTTATCTATACATATAATAAAATCGCAGGAAAGTCAAAATTGTACATTGAACATTTTTTTTAAAGTATACTTTGGGCGTGTTCTACAATCGATATCAAAGCCAAAAATATAGTTTTTAGAATTTTTGTCTGTGTGTCTGTTTGTCTGTATGTATGTCCGGGGTAAACTCAAAAGGTACTGCATGGATTTACTTAAAATTTTACATGAATATTACTAAGAGGTCGGGTCAACATATAGGCTTCATATTATCACGCTACCACCTACACGCCACTACCGCGGGAGGAGCTGTGATAATTTATAAAATTTAACGCGGTTAAAACCGCGGGGCACAGCTAGTTATATCTAAAACTTTAAATTTCGATGAGTAGTCCTATGAATAAGCTAGATGAAAAACTTATTATAAGCTAGCTAAATAACTAAAGCGTATAACCATAAAATTTTATATCTAAACTAGCTGTGCCCCGCGGTGTTACAAGCGTTAAATTTTATAAATTTTCTTTGCTATAAACCTCACGGAGCCCGAGACCTTTCCAACGAATGCAAAACCGTGGAAATCGGTTCGTGCGTTCTGGAGTTATAGCGTCAGGAAGGAAAACCCGACTTATTTTTATATAGTAGATGTTACCATACAATCCATATATCTACTTAAATATCTATATGTACCTAAAAATAACTATGTTTACTTAACTATACTACAATCATATTCTGGCACCAAGAAACTTATACTCGACAACAATACAATAATATAGGGTAAATAATATATACGCAAGTACTTTTCCTAAGCGGTAATGGTCAATATAATATGTGAGCGCCCAGTGGGAGAAATGTAAAAATAATAAAACAAAGGATTTTATACACGTAGATTTAAAAAAATCGCTATTACAAGCGCAATTATTTTTACATTACCTCCCACTGGGCGCTCACATATTATGTTTACGTCACTTCCGGTATCAATGAGAGCTATAAAGTCTATTCCATTAATCATTATCTTCTTGTAGGGAACTTTCTCCTTCTTATCTTTATTTTGTTCCATATGCTCCTCTTTTCCTTCATTCCGTATATTGAGTGACTTCTTATGTTGAATATTTGTACATTCAGTAGATTTGTGCCCAAATTCATTACATTTTAATCATTTGATCCCCTTCGAACAGGATGGTGATTGATGGCCTAATTCACCACAGTTGAAACATCTTTTCACGTGAGTTGTTTCACGGCCTGAATGATGAGTAGATGAATGATCAACTTGTGCAGTTTTACTCTGCACTTTCTTTCTAAAGTTACTGTAGATGTCCAATTTCTTTCTGAAATCCTTTATGTCCGTGGCACCATACAGAATGGTTTTATTAGTCTCTAGATCACGAATACCATCAATGACATACTCTATCAGTGCAGCATCTTCAACATTGCCATGGAGTGCCAACTCTTTCATAGTCAAAAAATATTGTTGATAGGTTTCATCATTTTTCATTTTACGCGCGGCAAGGTTCTTATGTATTATTGCGCTGTTAATCTTAGGTCCGAATTCTTCTTTAAGGGCTTGCTTCAAGCTTGCGTAGTCTTTAACCTTTCCTATAGATCTCAGAAAAAGTTTTGCGGTTCCATCCAAGAGTCGTTTAGCATAAATCAACTTCTCGACTTTACTCCACTTCATAAGTTGAGCAGTATCTTGGAATTCATCGATAAATGTCTCAATAGGGTAGGTGTCGTCTCCAGTAAAAATATTCATCGACTTTTCCAAATCATTGAAAGAAATCTGTACCTTAATGTCTTCATCTTCGCGTTCTTTGTCATCTTTTTTAGCGGCGTAAAAGTACTTGCGTAGGTATATATTATTTACCCTATATTATTGTAGTTGTTGTCGAGTATAGGTGTTCTTTGTGTCTGATATTTCACGATTTTTGAGTGCAGCGAGATATATTATTCATCATATTGCAGGCGATGTCTTTTTAACCGACTTAAAAAAAGGAGGAGGTTGTTGGGTTGGATTATGGTTAGCACATTAGATAACAGTGATTTAAAAATCGAAATATTTTCACCGTCAAAGGATATTATTAAAGTGCATATGTTTTGAATTTTATTCATCATCATATTTTGTAAGTTACCTTTTAGTTAGATAATACAGTTAAGTTACATAATATATATATACGTTACACAAAACGACGCGACATAAAAACAAGGTTTAAGTCAGAAATCCGATAAAATTATCTTTACTTAGATTGTGAATAATGTTTGCGAGAATTCCACCTAGTGGATAACTAGTTCGGAAGCAGTAAGTTAACCCTAAATATATTTATGTGGAATAGATATTTAGATCTAAATTTATTTAAATAAAATGTATGAAATGAAATATATCATCCGAAAAATCCCATAGTTATTTATTCGCGAATAGACAGACAGTAGTAGACAGGAAACAAAGAAGTTGTTTATATAACATACTACCAAGTTATTGTTCACACCAACAGTTTACATTAGCAAAGCTACCGCAATGTCCTCCTTTGTAACCACGACGTTTGCACTCTCCATTGCAATCAGAAGTGTAATCCACACCGCCCCATACGCAGCTGCCAATATGCACATCTGCGGTCACAGTCGTAGCACTTTGTTGTAGAGATATTATATCCAAAAACGCCAGACAAGCCAGTAGAAAGATGATACGTGAAGGTCTTGCCATTTTAACAAGTCAACTTAATCAATGCGAAGAGTTAGATACACAAGTGTACTTTGTCATAAATATTGTGTTTGTCGCCTTATATACTAATGTTTACGATGCAAAAAAAATCTGCGTGCAATCAAATCATAACAAATCAATTTATAGGAAAATCTAGTTTACTAACAGGAAAATTGAAAGATTATCCTCGGAGGTTGTACTGTAAGGACAATATAAACGAAACGCAATCAACAGTTAAAAAAATATATTATTACATAGAAATTATTACCGGATTGATAGCAGTGAATTGTATATTAATTAATTAAAAGGCAATATAAGTTAGAAGGTTATTGTGGATATAACTAGCATACTTGACAGCTAATGCGCAAGACGCTTTTGTTACTTTTAGAAGTTATACTTCTTTTGGCGCGCTGGAGAAAAATGATGAGAGTGAATTTTTACGATGAGCGCGCACACCGACACCAAAAAAATTAACAGCATGAAGTTAGATCTAGGTGGTATGAGAGTGAATTTTTACGATGCGCGCGCATCGTAAAAATAACAGCATGAAGTTAGTTCTAGGTGGTATGAAAATGTATGAGAGTGAATTTTTACGATGCGCGCGCATCGTGCGCGCGCGTCGTAAGAATAACAGCATGACGTTAGTTCTAGGTGGTATGAAAATTGATAACTATGTTCAAGTTGTATATTAAGAAGTATAACTTCTAACGCGTGTACATAAGTACACACAAGTTTTTTTTTTATTCCATTTTTATGTGAC
This sequence comes from Pseudoips prasinana, assembly GCA_951640165.1. Taxonomy (NCBI): domain Eukaryota; kingdom Metazoa; phylum Arthropoda; class Insecta; order Lepidoptera; family Nolidae; genus Pseudoips; species Pseudoips prasinana. Next base: position 19,268,840 of record OX621239.1, read on the forward strand.
ATAATTAATAAGACGCACCGAATCTATAATTTGTAATATTATTATAATGTAGTAAAAGAAAGCTAACGACTGTACTATTAAATTGTATACGGGCCGATAACCTCAAGAAAACCTTTCAAAAATAATGTGTAATCATTGTAGGAAGTTCTAGAATAGTATTGTCAGTTTTTAGGGTTCCGTAGCCAAATGGCAAAAAACGGAACCCTTATAGATTCGTCATGTCTGTCTGTCTGTCCGTCCGTATGTCACAGCCACTTTTTCCCGAAACTATAAGAGCTGTACTGTTAAAACTGGGTAAGTAGATGTATTATGTGAACCGCATTAAGATTTTCACACAAAAATAGACATAGTGATGGACAGAACAGTGATTCCAAAAAAAAAATACGAGACAATGCGTTTCTGTCTTATACACAACTAAACTAATTTGAAAACATACTAAAAGTCCTGATGTCTAGGAGGTGAGGCGAAGTGAGGGGAGGAGGAGGACAAAGACCTCAATTTTAGGTTTTTTGCTAATATTTCAAAATTGGCGCATTTAGCAAAATTGTTCTAAGATGAAATGAAAGCTTATAAAAAATTCTATAACTTTGGTTAAATATACTTTTCCATATTCCCATCTGTTTTCGAACTACAGGCTCTGGAAAAGTACAGATAAATAAAACTTGTGTGTACTTATGTACACGCGTTAGAAGTTCTACTTCTTAATATACAACTTGAACATAGTTATCAATTTTCATACCACCTAGAACTAACGTCATGCTGTTATTTTTAACGATTGAATTTTTACGATGCGCGCGCATCGTGCGCGCGCATCGTAAAAATTCACTCTCATACATTTTTATACCACCTAGAACTAACTTCATGCTGTTAAATTTTTTGGTGTCGGTGTGCGCGCGCATCGTAAAAATTCACTCTCATCATTTTTCTCCCTCGCGCCAAAAGAAGTATAACTTCAAAAAGTTGAAAAATATTCGTTTCTAACTCCAATTCTGTGAATGATTCACATTTTTATCCTCTTAGGTCGTAAAGGTCCTGGCAAAAAGTCATTTTCTGTGGTATCTTCTTCCTCGCCCTCCTCAGTGGTAAGTGGTTCTTGCTGAGAGGGCTCTAAATCATCTTCGTCATTCTCGTTGTCTTCCTCGCTAAAAGACACGCCGGCGCCGTTGAAGCATTTTCCTTGGCAATGAAAACACGCAACAGAACTTTTCAGCATAGCTTTGCGACATCCACATTTGCTGCTGCTACAATCCTTGGTGCAGCGACAAAATATTGTTTTTATTAAAACCTCGAGCGCCGGTAAATTTTCTGATGTTCTTGGCGCCAGGATATCACCTTCATTTTTCCACCCCCACTTTTAAGGGGGCAGCTCTTTTCCGAGCCACTTGTGCATTTGGTGGTATTTGCACTAGGTATGATATTTAGCAGCGCTCTGAGATGGCGGGAGGGAGCTAATATCGGGCTTAATTTTTGGTAATGACTTCCTGAATGACTGGAAGCGGTATTGATTGAGAAGGGTCACTTTTGCTGTTGCCCCATACCATTTCAGGAAGCACAACTTTCCAGCTTCTACAACATCAGTAGGGCTTGAGTTTGGGTTGTAAAAGATCTTTGCTGTTTCCTTAATAATTTCCGAATATAAATACTATTTATAGAAACCCACCTTGCTTCTTTTAAACGTTGCTGATGTTGTGTCGCAGCCGGTAAACGAGTGTAAGAGGATGTGTTCATATCCATGCTTTTGCATCTCGTTTTTTGTCATTCATTTATCGTCATTCATCATCATTTTGCAGTTTTAGCTAGTAAGGTTGCGTTTCCTACAGTGAGCCTTGAGCGAAAAGCAATCTTCACGATGGTTTTTCCCGCCTAAGCTCAGTTATCAGCTATTACAAAGAAACGCAATTTCTTACTGTTGCCGCTTTCACATCTCATCTTAAAATAAATAAGAGATAATTGTCGCATCAGGTAATGGTCATCACGCTGAATAACTTAAATTTTCTATATTTCTGGAGCGTGTAGCTCATAAACGGATGGAAATACGAAAAAGTATTATTTTTTTTTGACGGGACTAGTCCCTCCCTCTTACCCACCACTGCAACTCCTGTAAGCCAGGATCAACAGTGGCACACAATGAAATGACACTGAGCGGTGAAGCTCAGGCATGTCCCGGGGAATCGCTTTAACTGTCTTGGATCCCGCAACGAATTTAATCAGAAACAGAAAAAAGGAGGAGTTAGAAAATGAATAGTTCCACTTCCCTCCAGAGCAAAGCGGGAGACAGAATGATGTAAAGAGGCTATAGCCTCATAAAATGAGAGATTTGCAACTAGAGAAGCCAGCTGCAAAAGCACCGAGGATCAATTTAAGGGTCCTAAGTGAGCTGTTATATTTGATTCCAATAGTAGGTATGGCAAAAACGCTCAAACGCACGGAAGTTGTTCCTTGTTGCTACAAGATCCGTATAATAAACTACTCCAGATATTGGTTGCAAGCTGTTTAACATAATATCACGCTGATTTTGCCAGAGATCACACTCCCACAGGATGTGGTGAGCAGTTTGTTCATATTCGTTACCGGATGTTGAGCACAGACAGATTGGTGAAGATACTAATTTGAAACTATACAATTTACTTTTAAAATTGCCGTGTCCGGTAAGAAATTGTGCAACACAATGGTCTATGATTAGCCAAGTTTTATTTAACCGTTCGCGTACGTCCGGAAAGAACTGGTGCAGATGGCGACCCTTGGTTGACGTATTCCATCTACATTGCCATTCATTTAGTAGTTCGTTATTTAAGTCAGCTATTGGCATAAATAACCTGGTTATTTTCGCACGGTCGCGTAATGATAAGAAATCATTTTCTAAATTATCGCGCGTAGAATAATACATTGCTGCTCGTCTTTGTACTTCAAGATCAACCGGTAGTACACCCGCTAGGACAGGTAGGGCCTCTGTGCTCACTGTTCTATAGGCTTTACACAGAAATATCAACGCCAACCTCTGGCTTTGTAGTAATTTACGGCGAGCAGCTCCGATGGTAGCCCTATCAGCCCACACAGGTGAGCCGTAGCATATACACCCAAGATAGGTTGCCCCGTAAATGATTTTTTGAGTATTAAAAGAGAGGCCCCAGGTTGCCGTCGACATCCTTGTAAGTGCAAAAAAGTTTCGCTTAGCTTTTTCCCCAACTGATTTAATATGTTCTTTATACGAGAAAATCTTTTCTAAAACTAAACCCAGGTTAATATTTTGCGTTTTACAGTAACATTATTAAGTTTTACGCCCGGGGGGGATTTTAGTTCACCTTTAAGAAGGAGTTGGTAGGTTTTATGAGGAGCAAATGTAAGGCGATTTCTTTTACCCCATTCACTTATCATACTTAAGCAAGTTTGAGCCAGATTTTCCAACTCTCTCCTGGAGTTACCGTGTATAAGTAAGAGGCCATCGTCAGCATATGCCGTTAGAGAGCAGCGTGATGGCAAGGGTAATGTCAAGAAGTCATCAAAACCCAAGTTCCAGAGATACGGCGCGAGCACTGAGCCCTGGGGGCAACCCATGGTTAACGATTTAGTGACTCTGAAGTGACCAAGCTTAAGAGTTGCAGAGCCATGTACGAAATAAGATGTGATTATCGAATATATATTACTGTAACAACCGCGTAACTTAAGTTTTTGTAACAAAATTGGCCACCAAGTATTATCAAACGCCCCTGAAATATCTAGGAATATGGCCAAAACGTATTTACATTCGGACGAGTTTACAGCTTTCCTCACTGAGATAGCTGCGTCCACTGTCGATTTACCCGCAGTAAAACCAAATTGATTTCCGTGAAATTTTGGTCCTCCCGGCAGCAATCGCGGTACAATAAGTCGTTCTAGAAGCTTGCCTAAGGAAGGCAGTAACGTTATTGGTCGGTATGACTTAGGGTCTTCAGGCAGTTTATCGCCATTTTTTGGTATAATACGAATAAAACCGCTGCGCCTAGAACGCGGAAAAGTCCCTTCAGATATGCAACGATTAAAAACTTTTAGTATTGAATCACCGGATTGTTTTGTGGCTTCTATTATCATTTTGTTGGATATTTTATCTTCACCTGAAGCTTTGTTAACAGGTAGCGATTTCACAGTATTCATAAACTCATTAATTGTAGGAAGACTAGACATATAGGTAGCGGGTGGATTGTTTGCCCACTGTCTAATCTGCTTATGGTAGTCATTATCGTTCAAGGAACTATCATCAGGTATGAGCGAATTAAGTAAGGATTCCGTGGTCTCCTCTATGCCACTGGTGTAGGTATTATTGATTTTTATGTTTTGAATATAAGCTAAATCTATAGACCTATTTGCTTTAAACTCATGGTATAGGGGCGACCAAGGGCCTTCTTTATCTAATTTATCGACTATTTTTCTAATAAGATTGCCTTTGGATTTCTCTATTGACGAGCGGTAACGTGAACGAGCTATTTTGAGATTTATATATGCATTATTTAAAACATCGCCTACAATTTTACGTTTTTTTAGTTTGTTATATTTTTTACGTGCTCTCCGAAATTCACATCGAACTTTAATTAAGTAGTTATTCCACCAATCGCATCTTCGAAAATTAGTGATAGGGACGCGGCCTATGGCAATATCGGCACAGTAGGTAAAAGTGTCCGACATCATTACAGCACATTCCTCTGTTGTTAGTTCATCCCGGGTGAAATCCCTGGCATGCGCGGCAAAAAGAGCTCTGAAAAAATCCCAATCGGCCCCTTTGAGCCGATATCTATAGTTACCGTAAATAGCCGTAGGTCTTTGTGCCAACCGAGGAACAAACTCGTACACGATTAAGCGGTGATCACTGGATGAAGCGTCAGGCAAAACACGCCATCCATCTATTCGGACGTCTGAGCTTGAAAAAGTGACGTCAATAAAAGATTCGCCAGTAGGGCTACAATAAGTAGGCGGTGCATCAGGAGTGTTATGTATTGATAGATTCATCTCAGCGACGAAATCTTCGACGGCGTTCCGCCGTTCTGTATCGCTTGAACGGTATTTGCCACACCATAACGTAGAGGATGCGTTAACATCTGCGCCAATAATAATTTTGTGTGCTTTGAGGGACATCAAAACATGGCGCAAGTGATGTAAATGGGGACCGACAGGATCTGAATACTGAAAATAACAGCTCACTACGTAAACTTTCCAGGATGGGGATGATATTTCAGCGACAGCACAGTGTGACGTCATGAGGTTTCGCATAGCGCTTACCGTAAAATTAGTACACGTTACGTAAATAGCAGCCCGTGATTTGTTGTCTAGCTGCACCAATTTATTTTTTAAACGCGCATATTGATATTGTTCTTGTACAAGCACTATATCTAAGTTGTATTCATTGACTAAAGTTTCCAACTCTGATGTCGCAACCCTATCGTTGTGAAGATTTAGCTGCCCTATTTTTAAGTAAGCCATATTAATATTTGGTATTTAGCACTAACTGCTCAAGTTTATGCTTAAATGTGGGGCAGTTGTCCGAGCCGCATTTGTGGTCGTGAGGTTTTTTATATGTTTTACACGATGCACAAACTGGTTTAAATTCTGGGTCATTGTGGTGCTTACATGATTTTGTGGGATGTGCTTCTGCGCATAAGGCACAGGTAGGTAATTTATTACTACAGTACTTGAAAACATGCTCATATTGCTGGCAGTTTAAACACCGAACTACCTCTAAATCATCAATAAAGCGGCATGTAGCCCAGTCGATGAAAAGTTTTACTTTAGTGCTGACTAAATGTTTTCTAATCTCCGGTTCGAGCTCAATTCCCACCCACTTGCGCCCATTAGCTACGTTACGCTTGCGCACAATTTTAGTTTTAGACGTAAAATCGTCTTCGCTGACTTTAAGATCACGATCTTTGATATTTTGCCTGTATAACGCCGTTAAAAAGACCTGGTCGTCCATTGACGACGGTATATCTTTTATAAGTATGCGCGGTCGTCGCCCGGATGGAGTTTGAAGTTTTAAACCCGCCGAACGAATGGCCTCGACTGAGCGAATTTTATTGAGTTGGGTTTCATTTGCCACTCGGAGTACAACGCCAGAATTGGAAGTTTTTTTAACGCCTACTATTTGAAAACCGTCGTCCGCGGGTTTTATAGCCTTCATAAGCGCTTCCTTGGTCGCCGACGAAGTCGCGTACTCCTCTGATCGCTCAGCGGTGGGAAACGCAATAATTGAAGGAACCGGTTTTCGCGTCTGTACTATGGGGGCGGCGGTTTTTTTCGGTAAACGCAGTTTTAATTGTTCCGCGGACGTAGGAATCTCAGAATTGGTTTTATTTACGCAAAGGTCTAACTGACGTTCTGCGTTCGCCAATTTAGTTTCATTGCATGAAGATTTAAGCGCAAGTAATGAAATAATACTGGTAAGGCATGCGTACAATCCATCACCGATAGCTTATTCGCGATATTCATACCCGAGTTGGAATCACTGACTAATTCGTTAACCTTTGACAGTTAAACGGAAGCTTGTGTCACAAGATCGCAATAATTATATTCCGCACTGTTTGTATCGCTAATATTTAATGAAGACGAATAATCGGATTGAGATCGGACGAAAAAGTATACATAATCAAAGTTATAGATTATAAGTTTTCATTTCGTCTTAGAACATTTTTTGCTAAAACGCGCCTTTTTAAAGTCTTTGCCCCCCTCCCCCTCCTCCGTCCGCCTCACCACGTCGTCAGGACTTTTAGTATGTTCTCTCTCTAAGTACTCTGAACAAGTTTCTGAAAAAATCACTTAGGTTCCCGCTCACGCACTCTATACCCTCCTTTTAAACATTCCTTAATCGGACTATCAGTATTTCGTGTAAAAACCAAATTGACACAAATAAGCTGTTATTTTCTTTTCTTAGGAACTATGTTGGAATGAAATGGAACGGTGTTTAAAGTTGTTTAGTTGGTATTGCATAGAATAAAAGAAATAAAAATAAAAGACTGCACGTGTGGCGCAGCGGCTAAGGCAGTCGCCTCGCCGCTTCGTGTCGCGGGTTCGAGTCGGTCCCGCGCCGGACCACTGTTTGTGTGACTCATATAATAATAATATCTGGGGACAATGTCACACAGATCATCCTAGCCCCAATCTAAGCAAAGCTTGTACTATGGGTACCAGGCTACGATATACCTACATACTTATATAGATAGATAAATACTTATATACATAGAAAACATCCATGACTCAGAAACAAATATTTGTTGTTGTGAGTCTGGGTGTAATTTGTGTCCGTCTATTATATGTTTGTAAAGTACCCCGCGACACAGGGATTAAATCCCTAGTGCTTGCGTTGTCTTTTAAAAAAAGTCGGAGCAATTTCAATTTAAAAATATGTAGGTTAACACACAAGCTTTTGTCGAGCTAAGTTACTTTAAATGGTCGCTGCTTGCTAATATAAAAGTGACATTCTAACAATTTGTCGGGCTGGTTGGCGTGGTTGATAGATGCTTGCCTTTCACGCCGCAGGTCGTGGGTTCGATTCCCACCCAGGACAGATTGATGCATGAACATGTCTGTTTATCCTGAGTCTGGGTTTATTTACAAAAGAAAAGTAGTATATGCGGTATATCAGTTATCTGGTTTCCATAGAACACGCTCTGCTTAGTATATCAGATTGCCGTGTGAGAATAATCTCCCAAGATATCATTATTATTAATTATTAAAACAAAATTGGCTCAGGCAGTAATGAAATATGAACTGTTTCCAAAAGTAAAATAAAATATACCACTAAATGTTTTAAAATAAGTATACAATAAATGTGATGTGTATGCCGTATTTTAACAGACATAAAACTTGAGGAAAATACATAATTATACGCCATAATTATATCTAAGAGCAATTAAATACCTACTATACCTAAATTAAGTGGCTTCCATACGAGCTGAGCCAATGATGTTGTTATAGCTATATAAATGATTAATCACAACCAATTATACCTACAGCGGGTTTAATGAAACTCTGCTTGACTGGGTTTCATACAAAGCATGCAAAGCAAATTATTTATCTAAGGAAAAAATCTTGACTAGTTATAGCTTGATATTTCTTGTTGAATATCTTTGAATATATTGCATGATCACAAATACAACATGTAACGTAATGAACGCACACCCTCAAACACCCCAATTAGAATATTATGTTGTAATTATAATACATACACTGAATATTTAATTTAACATGTATATGCATTGTTAGTCTTTACTAAATTACTTTCTTGGAATAAAGTTTACTTTACTTTATTTTGTACTAGCTGTGCCCCGCGGTTTTACCCGCGTTAAATTTTATAAATTATCACAGCTAGGTTGTAGTATATATATATAATATGTAGCCTATATGTTGACTTAACCTCTTAGTAATATTCATGCAAAATTTGAAGTAAATCTATGCAGTACTTTTTGAGTGTAGCCCGGACATACATACAGACAAACAGACACACAGACAAAAATTCTAAAAACTATATTTTTGGCTTCGATATCGATTGTAGATCAAGGCCCAAGTATCCTTTTAAAAAAATATTTAATGTACAGTTTTGACTTTCCTACGACTTTATTATATGTATAGATTGGATGATGGAATTTGTACGAATACAAATAAAACTGCGATTTTAAAAGTCTTATTTCTATGACTTACGCTCCATTTCAATTGTTTTGACTGCCCAGGGTTAAAATGACAATAATTTCCGTAGTTTTAATTATTTTGGAATAAAAAAATACCTATATTAAACATGATATAAATCGATTCAGTAAACGATTCTGAACAAACTATTTTCAGGATGTGCGTTAATTAAGTTACATGTTGTATATGTGTTTGTGTGTGTGTGCACTCCAGGCCGAATTTTGGCCACGGTGACCAGTCCGAATGGAGAATAGTCAACTGCGCAGGTCATATTATAGTGCCCAAATGAGTGTGCAAACGGAGGGGCCCTTTCCTCATGATCCGATGGGGCGACTTGCGTCACGTCAGGATAGTGGTTAGTTACAGGAACGATGGCCTTACGTGCTCTTCGATGCACGGGAGTTTAATACCGTTAACTCCCAGAATTTGCGCTGATACTTAGAAAATTCCTTTACGGAAAAAATAATTTTTGGGCCCGAACCGGCGCAAAGTCAGTATTTGACCCAACTCGGGTTTTGAACCCAGGACCTTTTTATCAGCGGTTGAACCCGTTATCGCTAGACCAATGTGGCAGGTATATATAACATATGACAAGAAGCAATGTTTTAGAGTATAAGTAAAGGGAAAAATTCGAATTCTACACATTTGTGGTTACATCACATAAACAATGAACATATTAAACTCAATATATTTGTAATAGTTTATACGGAATGCTTAGTGCTTGAGTCTGTCTCGCGCTTGGCCGGTTTTAAAGAGCTATGCACTAACTTCATGCTGTGCATTTTTACAGAAACCACAACGCGATGAGAAGTTTTGTTTGGTATTATTATATCGTGATAGTCGTACAATTCTAGTTAAATGTTAAATTATTATGATCATGGTTACTAATTAAATTCATCTTGTTTTCAGGTTCGATTTTATTTTTTATTTACGATGGGGCTACATTTTAACACAAGCCTTTTATTTAATTAACTTGATACGAATTCACTTATAAATTTGTAATGAATTCATCACATGCTATATACGTCCCTTTATATAATAAACTAGCTGTGCCCGCGACTTCATCCGCGTGTTAATTAGTTATTTAGTATTTTTTTCAAAGAGAAAGCTTTTTCAAAAATAAAAGTAGCCTTAGTTACTCCTTATTACATCAGCTACCTGCCAATAAAAGTCCCGTCAAAATCGGTCCAGCCATTTCAGAGATTATCCGGAACAAACAGACAGACAGACAGACAAAAATTGTAAAAAAAAATATTTTGGAGTATGTACCGTATATATATTCATATACATGTAGTAAAAATCGGTTATTTCAATATTACAAACAGACACTTCAATTTTATTTATTTGTATAGATAATAACTAATATATATATATATTTATATATTCAGTGTGTTTAGTTGTGCAGCGAGGATTAAAAGAAATGTTGTTGTCTAATAATAGCCCTAAAAAATAAAGTTTGTCCCCCATTTATAGTTTCGTTTAATTTTACACTGTTTCGTAACACATGGCTCGTATATGATGGCCGCTGGGGCAGAAAGGATCTCGAGTGGCGACCACAAACCGGAAGATAGAACGTGGGCTATCTGGTGAGGCTTGCTGGAAACCACTGGATGCGAGTAGTGTATGGCCGGCAAATGTGATCCTTGAGAGAGGCCTTCATCTAACAGTGAACTTCTTTTTGCTGACATGATGATTACAACATGATTGGATTAGTTGCTCAGTATATTTTAACCCGCACTTCTTTGCTTATAAGGGCGGGATACAATAAAATTGGGTGTTGGTAGCCTCTTAAAACTTTTTAGGTACGGACTTAATGCAAAATTTTTGGAATCTTTACTTAGGTAAGATCAGCAAATCTGCAACTCATTAATGTTTCTTTTTTCATAATAGTATAATCAATAATTTTATTAGATTAACTATAAAACGTAACCAAATGCCAGAATGAATGATTGTTTACAACCGTCTGCCTCGCGAGAAACTTCTTGCCGCACACAAACACTCCGGGGAATAAATTAACTTCGGAGGTATTTCTGATCCAGTATGATCCAATATCTAAAAGAATAGGCATATTCTTTTAGATATTGTATACATATTTAGTTAGTTAGTTGGGCGATAGGTTTCCGCACCTAGCCTCCTAATTGGGCCATTGTGCGTGATACTTGTTTGGCTACTCGAACCATTTTAGTTCCATCCAGAAGTCCAGGAGACCACGAAAACCTGGCATCGGATCATTCAGGAACTTTGCCCGTTGGTAAGAAACACTCTTGCAGTGTAGCAGTACGTGTGCTGGTATTTCTTCATTTTCAATGCACCCTCTGCACAGGAGGCTGTCTGTGACACCAATCTTGAAGAGGTATTTGTTTAGTGTGCAGTGTCCGGTAATTGTGCCTATCACCATGCGTAGATCCTTCCTGTTCAGGTGTAATAGATTACGCGATAGGCGTTTGTTCAGAGATGGTAGGAATTCTTTTGTCTGTCTGCAAAGAATAGGCATATTCGTCTTTTCCTTTACATTTTTGTCTGAGGTGTTCAAGGCGCCTAGAAGGTATCTGACTACAGTCGGGTATGACATGCCAACCTTCAAGAAGCGAGCAGCCTCTTTGATGTTACAAGTGTCCTTGGACGGCGGTGAAAATTTTAATTTGTTTCTTTCTTTATCGTATGGGCGGGTGGTTATGCTGGTGTCAGAGTTGTTCAAGCCACCCAGTAAGCCTCTGTCATGGCTTAACGACTGTTTACTGCCAGCAACAACCGACAGCGACAACTTAATGTGCTCTCCGAAGCGCGGAGACACTTATATCATTATCGTTCAATTATAAAACTAAAGTATCTAAAGTACGAACACTATAATATCTGGGCCGTTTGCTTGTTTGCTGTCTTAATGGTATAAAAACACTTTTATATAAGTTTTAGTAGAATTACAGTCCATTATATCTGATCTTGAGGCTTTATAGAGTCTTTGTACACAAGGGTAATCCACGTGACGTAATAAAGGAGCACTTTTTCGTAGATCTTCTTAGATAAGGGAAGGTGAGAGTCGATATATCAGAAGATTAGTCGTTTGGCGTTGAGAGCGCGTTGAATGTAAAGTGGTTACGAGTAGTGATGTGCTCGTGAGATTATTCGAGGTGTCGATGATTTTTTAGTAGAACTAATGCCGGAAATATCAATTCATTCATTGGGTAGTGGTTAACCTAGTATAAGAGTTGTTCAAGCCCTACAGGAGGCCTTGAATATGGTTTGTCAACTGTTGTTTGATAACTACCTACAGTTTAACCTGGACTTTGCAAAACAGATACGCTAATTTTTGCGGTTAACCTAAGCTTAGTTTAGCCATCGTTCTCAACAATATACTGAGAATATTTATCGTGTTTTAGTTTTAAAAGTTTGCTATAACTTAAATCCGCCATTTCATGCAATGCATCTTATAAAACCAGACTGATTAAGGTCATTAAATATAGTTAGTTAAGTTACGTTACGCTAAGAATAAGAAAGGTGTTTGGGGAAATAAAATTGGAATAAGACCAACAGGCCGGTCAAATATCTGCCACTCATTATATTCATCTGCTATTTCAACATTCGATTACAATAAATAATAATGATAATGTCCTTTTAGCCGAATTTCGGCCACGGCGGCCAGTCTCAACAGAGATTAGCCATCTGCGCGGAACATATTATAGTGCACAAGTGTGTGCGCAAACACAGGAGCACTTTCTTTTCCATCACTCTCATGATCCGATGGGACGCCTGGCAACACGACCGGAAAGAGGTTAGGTACAGGACCGACGGCTTTACGTACTCTCCGAGACACGGGGGTGTAATACTCCCAACACAAGACCAACTCCCAGACTTCGGGCTGATGAGAAATTTATCTTTTTATAGAAAAGTCCCAAAATCACTTTTGGCCCGACCCGGGATTTGAACCCAGGACCTCGTTCTCTGCGGGTGAACACGCTACCGCTAGATCAACTAGACAGTATTACAATAAATAAACTGGTGCTGTACTTGCGTTCTTTTGCTCGGATGAACGTTGAACAGTTATGCAAAGATGCCTCTGAGATTGATTGGGAACATATCATTTTAGCCAATTCAATAGACGACAAAATTAATCTACTTAATAACATGATCATCAACTTGTATGATATCCACGCGCCTATTAAGAAAACCAGAATAAAGCACCCACCTGCACCGTGGATGTCAGAGGGCATCAAAATAGCAATGAGACGGAGGGATCGTGCTTTTCGGAAATTCAGAAGGGATAGGTGTGATGAGAACTGGAGTTTCTATAAGATCGCAAGGAATCGGTGTAATCAGATGATATGTAACGCTAAACGCCGTCATATTCTAGAAAATATCTCCACTAATACTCCTGCTGGTATCTGGAAGTTTCTTGGAACTCTTGGTATCGGCAAGTCGCGACATTTAGACCTTCCAAGTTCGGTACGTTTAGATGACCTTAATCAATATTTCACTACCACTGATTCCATGGATCATCTAACCAAATCCTTAACTGTAGCCTTAATAAATGGTCTAACGCGCTCTAATATTCAATCATTTCAATTCATTCCTGTGGACTCAAATGAGGTCAAAAAGATTATCCTTTCCATTAAATCCAATGCAGTGGGATGTGATAACATCAGTCGACGCATGGTCACTACTATCCTGGATTCCATTCTGCCTGCAATTACCCATATCATTAACTATTCCCTTGACTCTGGTTCATTTCCTTCCTTGTGGCGTAAGGCCTATGTCCGTCCACTTCCCAAGGTATCCAACCCATCACTACCCCATCACTACCGCCCTATCTCAATACTTCCTTTCCTTTCTAAAATTCTTGAGTCCTGCGTCCATCAACAATTTTCCCGTTTTGTGCTGAAAAACAACCTTATTAGTCCTTTCCAATCCGGATTCCGCCCTGGCCACAGCACCACCACTGCCCTACTTAAAGTGACTGGCGACATTAGAGGTGCTATGGAGGATGCCAAAGTGACAGTTTTAGTACTGATCGATTTTTCAAATGCCTTCAATACCGTCAGTCACGACATCCTTTTATCTATCCTTTCCCATCTTATGGTCTCTGATGAGGCACTGGAATGGTTCTCTTCTTATCTTCGGGAACGCCAACAGTCGGTTCACTTCGGTGACTTTGCTTCGAACTGGAGCAATCTTGACACTGGTGTCCCTCAAGGCGGTATACTATCTCCTCTTTTATTTTCTATATTCATAAATTTCTTAGCTCATGATCTTCAGTGTACGTATCATCTTTACGCCGATGACCTACAACTGTATTCTCAAGCGACTACAGACAATCTCTCTGAAGCGATTGGGAAGATTAATAGGGATTTAAGTTTCATTAAAGATTGGTCTATCTATAATAATAATATTAAATCCCGAAAAATGTCAAGCCATCATAGTAGGCAGTTCACGCATGATGAGCAGGGTTGATATCGACCATTTACCACCAATTGTGTTCGACAACTCTATTATTCCAATTAGTCAGAGTGTCAAGGATCTTGGTATGATAATTGATAAGACGTTGAGCTGGCAAAATCAGGTTGCTGCCATCAGTAAAAGGGTAACAGGGACTTTGCGGTCACTCTATCGCCTTAAGAATTTTCTTCCATCCGAGACGAAAGTAATGCTTGTGCACGCCTTAATCTTTCCCACAATTGACTATGGTGATGTATGCTACTTTGACCTGAATGCAGATCTCATCAATAAGCTTGACCGACTTCTGAATAATTGCATTCGATTCGTATTCAATCTTCGAAAGTATGACCACGTGTCAGCTTATCGCCTGAAACTCAATTGGTTGCCTATCCGCCAACGTAGAACTCTGAGAGCGTTAACTACTCTGTTTTCAATTCTTGACTCTCCTTCCTCACCTCCTTATTTGACTCGTCACTTTCAATATTTATGTACCTCTTCGCTCATCTCATAATCGACTTTTACAATGTCCTTCTCATCGAACTGACTTCCTTCATACTTCTTTTTTCGTCCAATCCATTTTGCTTTGGAACGCGCTACCATCCGAAATCAGAATGTCTAAAAGCCGCTACACATTTAAAAAGAAGGTTCGTGATCACATCACTTCATCTAATCAATAGGAAAGCTATCGTATGTATGTATAATTTATATTATGTATATATTCTATTTATGTATGTATATAACATGTATATATGTAGAACTAGTATGTATTATTATGTTATATATAGTGTTTATGTATATAATTAAACCAAGACAGAAAGTTGCATTCGACATCTTAGTGCACCTACCGTAGTCTCTCTGCACCACCCAATGGTTGACTGGTAGATAATGCCTATGGCATTAAGTCCGCCTATGTACATATACTTTGTGCTAAAGTTTAAATAAATAAAATAAAACTAAATACACAAACTAAAAACTACGTATTCTACACACATATACAATAAGTAAAAATGAAGGCACCACACCGTTTGTCCATCCATCCATATGCGACAGCGGTTAACATCGTTTTGAAAATTGTTTATTCAAATTCACCTAAAAAATATATTCAATTTTATTTACTTTTGAATGGAGTTGAATGTTTGATTAAACGTAATTGTTATATTATTCACTTAATTTCATAAACGATTTTTACATTATGTTAGAAATTTCTTTAACTCAACTAAAATCATGAAATAATTCTCCTCCCTTATAACAATAATAGCAAAATGATAGGTTTTTGACACTTCGTAATTTAAAACTACTGTTCCATAAATAAATAAATTCAAATGAATATATTTCGAACAAAATTAATATAATGACCCGTGAAAAGATAAAATATCAAATAAACTGCTAATAATAATTTCAATTAGAATATTAAATAGTATTTCAACTGAATGTCTAATCAATTAATTAGTTATAACAACAGAAGCATAATTTAATAAGAAAAATGTAAGTCTATTCTGAAAACCACTTGTATAGTTTTGATGCTTGAATAGTAGCTTGGCTAGTTCTTAAATCCTTTAATTGACTTTGAAAAACTCCTTCATAAACTAATTTCCTTATTTAGTCCGGGTTCAGTAGTATATCAATAAATAAATAACTTAATAGCTGAACCCTTGGTATGTGGTGTCCGTTCTTTTAATTGTATCTTACCCACGTCAGTCCACAAGAGCTAGAAACTTCTTAGCTTATCGATATTCGTTACGCACGTCACTACAATATAAGGAACTCCATAAGTTAACAGCTAGGTAGAGCCTATCATATATCAGCGCCGTGACATATTCGCCCGTCATGTACGCTTTGCATAGCTTGCCTATACAGCCTCCGCCAGTTTTACCTTATTTATCATGTTGCTCTACAATTGAGATGGTTGTTAAGCTCGCCTGGGGAAGTAGACGTTATATATGCATATTATTATTATTTTGGGGTACAACGTGTTTTTAATACTGACGAACGAAACATTTTGTAGAAAGGACAAAATGATTTGCCATATTTGAATGCATATAATATTGATTCTCGTGTATATATTGAGTTATTACGTTGGGTAATGTGACTATTTTATAACTTTTCTGATGGAGACAATCCAGGACCATGTTTATTACAAGATATACAGCCCTTTATTATTATTCGGATAGGTTAGGTTTTTGTATTTTCATCTTGTTATCTTCCACAAAAACTAGTACATGCATAACGTTTTTGTTTCACTGTCATTTTATAAGGTTCAATTTTGCTGTACCTTGACGTTTCTTCTTTTGACTTGGAACTAAACGCTTAAAGTCTCTTATAAACTTAATTAATATCTTGGTTTTCTTTAACTGCGGCTCACTTTCCTTTTACCACTTACCCGTAATTTTAATGTTTAGGTAAATGGAACGATATCGATAATTCGCTTTTATTTTTTTAAACTTGAGTATGTCTTTATCTGTTTATTTTGAGTTAGTATTTATCTGAGCAATTACTCCGTGCTTGACTAAAACAAAAATAAAACGCTCCTAAGAACTGTTTAAAAGTTAGGACAAATATATTTATTTTTACGATTTTTAGTGCATTTGAAATTAAGAAAAATCTTAACTTGTTTTATCCACCAATGTCAACAACTTCCACAGGATGTTTGAAGTGAGAACGCAACGTAGTGACAGTTTTGAAGTCTACTAGTTCAGGAGCTCCCCTTTTTGTTCCCCTAAGCCAAATTTTACGACTCGCACAGAATAGTAAGTGCCTGATACATCCTGCCTTTTGTTTTTCTAAGAAATCAGCGCTGAAGTTTGTGAATCATGTATATCTCGTTGATTTTCATAGTTTCTGACATAATATATTTTATATTAACTGAACTCAGTTTCTCGCCTACATTATTGTCTTAAGGACAATGCACTTGATTTAAATTATGTATGATTCGAAATGATAGACACAACGCCATTGTGGAAATGGAGACAATGAGGGTTCAAATCTCGGGTTGTGCCAATAATTGATTTTGGGATTTTTCCGTAAAGCATATTTCTCTGCATTAGACCGAAGTCTGGGAGTTAGCGGTATAATGCCCCCGTGCCTCGTAAAAACACATAAAGTCCTGTACCTTTCCGGTCGTGTTACTAGTCGTCTCATCAGATCAGGAGAGTGATGGAATAGAAAGTGCCCCTGTGTTTGATCACACACTTGTGCAGTATAATATGTCCTGCCAATTGGCTAGTCTCCATTGAGACTGGCCGCCGTGGCCGAAATACGGCCGGGAGAACATTATTATTATTGTAAGCATCTATAAGTACACTTGTACGTTGTATAAATTGGCTACTTAGGTCAAACACAAACTCACTTAGATATAAAACAAAAATACACAAAGTATAAGAAGTAGTAGTCAACGTGGTGATCCCTGGCTTCAATGCATTATCGTCATCGATCGTCAACATTGTCTCGAGCACGATATAAGATAAGTAGCTATGGGATAGAAATGTCCGTCCCGGCGTTAGCGGGATTTGAAAACGTGGTAAGTACGTTAAATATATCTCAACACCTATATGTTATTATTTTTCTTACTTGTATGTAAATATTTGTTTAAGTTATTATCGTCTGTTATAATTTTTCACAATGAATAAGAATAATCTTTGTGAAAAAAATTTTTATAAGATCACTGGCCGACAATCTGATCGTAGGAGGTAGTTTACTAAAGTCTGCTGGTAAGCTTGGTGACCTTTTGGTTGACGTGAATAGATACATAATCATAACAGACACATATAATATACCAGTCAGATTATATATAATAGATAAACAATATGGAAAATTGACTGTTCGGCAATTGAAGGATAGTCTGAAAAATTTTGTTATATTCTTATATCTTCGTAGATTTTAATACGCACAGAAGGTTTACTTATCTATATGAGTTTAGTTTTGTTTACCGTAAGTATCACAATACTCGAAACCTACTCTTCATTATTGGTATACTATCTTCTTCTAAATATAATCATACTGATTTGGCCCGTTAAGGTTAAATACGTGATGTAGGTACTTCTATCCATTTAAATAGAGAGTACGTCAGGCCTGACATAGATCACTTATATATTAAAATTAAGTACTTTGTTGTTAAAAAAAAACTAGCTTCTAGACATCTTTGTAACAGAATTAGGTATATTTTTTTCACTGAGTTTCGTCTCACTGACTATACCGGACTTTCTCGGAGGAAATTTCAATAATACACCTAGTCTTCAAGTAGCAATGGAGTCAAGCAGGTGTTAATGCTCCAGATGTACAGTTGCTTCCACGATGGACCGGCCTTGATTTTTGTACAGCTGGCATGCCTGTCAACAATAGTCACACGGGTCACACCTTGTCCAGTTCCGAGAAACTATTTCAATGATGAATTCAGTGTTATTCTTTGGGTTGGAGTTGCCGCTACTCCCCGCAAGACTTTACTATTTTACATCACCAGTACCAGTGACCAGAAATTAAATTAATTCAGCACTTGAGCAAGACAAGCATTTTTATGTGTGGCAAAGTGTATAACAAAATCACACAAGCCCTATGAGAACTAGGTACCCCTAAGAATATTTAGAGACACAGTTTTATAAAATTATACCTTTTTTATGGTCAAATATGTCGATACTAACCTATATTAAAACCAGCTATTTCATAACTATGCTTAATGCACACATATTATGTTGTATTCTATTCTTGAAGTTAGAAAAAATGTTTTTAATAGTACTTATACACAGAACATTTTTAGAATGTTGAAGAGGTTGTACTTGTATACCCTACTCTTTAATAAAAGCCTCAATATGCAGGTCTCATCCCGTGCTCCGGGATTTGTCGCTAAGCAACACTAGCGAGACCCCTCCTTAACAGTTACGTGAGGTATTAAGAATTTAGTGAGACCCGGGATCCCTCCTCATCGATTCGATGAATTTCGACGCCAGGTTGTTCCCTTTATTGCCTTGTTTTGATTGTAACCTTGAGGAGCGAAGTAAGGTACAAGTTACGGCTCAATACAGTATCGGAAGTATTGGGAGTTTGCTGTAAAATTTTGATGGTCTCAGTTTATAAGTCTTAAATTAAAAGTAATGGCCGCACAATTTTTATGAGTTTCAGTTGGAAACTTTATTAACGAGTCAAGTTATAAATATATGTTTAGTTATATAATTCGGTTTTAAATTATTTTTATTAATTAGTAATATAATGTTAATAAAATTATATTGGCAAATACTATACGGTAGCTTTTGAATAGCCCAACTAATTGTTATGGAAAATAGGTAAGAACCATCTCAATTTACCTAATTGAGTTCTATGATACCCCAAACCAACGCATAGATAGGCTTCAAACCAATTAATAACCTTGTTGACCTATTACTATGAAAGATTTAATTCAACACCTCCAAATTCATATAACTTACGTTTTCATGAATTTGGAGGTTAATAAATATTGTTATACACAACTTAACATTCATAATATGGTATTGTTAACAAAGAGTGATACAGAATAGAAATAGTCGTCATTTGTATATAGAGTATTCAACCCCGAAAAACGCCATTTTACGCGATGCCTCAACAAATAAACCTAGTCTTATTTTACTTACTTGTGACACGGTGCGACAAGTATGTAAGATAATATTAAGATTGGTGTGAAAGAGAAGCGTGACTCACTTTCCGTGTATTCCGATGCTATGAACAGTTATAAAAAGGTAAATTATACCTAACCATCACTTCCTCCTTGAGCGCCTCTCTGCTTTTTGGGTAGGGTAGGTAGAAATTTTGCCTTATAAACATCTAATAGTTAAGTTAACAATAGGCAAGAAAAGTCACGTCCTAAAGAAACTAGGAAAGTTTTTAATTAAAAAACAACAACAAAAGTATTCGTAAAACTACGCACATTAATTTAACTGAAGTACTTACGGCGTTTCAACATAGGAACCTCCGTAAACGCCAAATTACATACATAAACATCCGGTGCTCATCCCCCAACAAAGGTCGCAATTTATCGAGGGGTAGCAGACGCATTAAAAAGAGGAAAAAGTACACAGATAGGTAACTGCAGCACTCTGGGTTTCGCGTAAAGTGAATGATCAATGAAACTTACTAGAAATGTACACGATTTGCTGTTGACATGGCTTAGTGTTTTTATTGTTTCAGTTTTATTTTGGAATCGTTTATGTATGATTGCAAGTATAATTCACTGCGGTATGATTAATTGTGTTGTTCCAGAAAATTAGGATCCCCTTATAAAAATGAAGCCCATGGCAGAATCTTTAAATGAAGATGATTGAATGTTCAATGAAACTTCCTAGCAATGTTCACGATTTGCCGCTGATATGGCTTAGTGTTTTGATTTACTTTGCTTGTTTTATTTTGGAGTCGTTTATGTATGATTGCAAGTATAATTCACTGCGGTAGGGTTAATTGTGTCGATCCAGAATAATAAGATCCCCTTATAAAAATGAAGCCCATGACAACAACTTTTAATGAAGATCATTGAATGTTCAATGAAACTTCCTAGGAATGTACACGATTTCCTACTGATGTAACTTAGTGTTTTGATTGTTCTTTGTCAATTTTATTTTAGGATCGTTGATGTATGATTGCAAGTATAATTTGCATAAAATTTCAAATATAATTTCAAATTCAAATAATGTGTTAATTATTTGCAAGCGCTATTAATGGGTTTATGGGTATATTTTTTTTAATTTTCAGTTAAGTGGGTGGAATATGGCCAACTTCCTGGCTCCTGAGTTTTTACTTTGCAAGAATAATTACAAAAACACACATGAAATGTGTCCATTAAAATCGTGTTAAAAACAACGTAGAAATTGTGTATTACCTAAACATATAAAATTTAAATATATAGAGTAGAATTGAATGTATCAGTATACATTTTTACTTTCTTATTAGACCTTATTAATGAAAAAATCATATTATAATAATGTTTGTGGACTAGGTACATCTTCGGTAAAACACAGCAGCGAATTTACAGACGCCAGCACATCCAGCTACCACAATATGTCATATTTCTTTTATAGATTTTCAACTTCATCATATAAGCATAAGGTTCACTTTTAATTAGGCAACTTTGACAGATTAGGGTAGCTTGATGTGCTACCGTAATCTGTACAGTCTTTCGACTTGTCTCCAATTCATTAACTTTTTGCATCAGAAAACTATCCTTACTGCCTATGAAATAAAGACGCCGTTAAATTGAATGGCCGTACACAATGTACATGTATGTGTGCCTAGTGTAAATACAGCACCGAAATACAAAGTTTTTGAATAATTAATTCATAGCTGTGTTTTCACATCGTTCATTCATCCATGCCGTAATGAACATGGGGGATAACCTAAGCGAGTCGAATGCGCCTGTGTGGGTAGTAGGTACCTATGTTTTGGCTTAACTTCACAGTACATTTAAAAATATTGTGTCTATTTACAAGTAAGAATGATTCGAAGCTTTCATAGTTTATTTAAAACAGTTAATTAGTGTTAAAACTGAAAACCGTACAGGTAATATCTAATAGGCTTTGAGCTATTTCATTGGGGAAATGGATTAGTTTTACCCAACTATGAAAAGACAGGTTGATTGTTTGTTTTTTATACGTCTGTGTCTGATAATGGTTGATTGTCAGCGTCTGTACGTAATACATATATATGTATATGTTAAAGGTTTTGATGCTATATTCAAATATATATAAATCGAATATGTATTTTAATTCGTCGGAAGAACGGGCTAAACATAAAATTGATTTTAGAAATAAAATGGAATATACGGATGGAATAAACGAAGTCAGGAATGGAAGGATGTTTCATCTGCTTGGTTATTTATACATTTTTATAAGCACGATTTGTAGATATATTATTATAATATGCTAATTTGGCGTAATTCACGTCATTGTTAAAGTATAAAGTACGGAAGCGAAATGACAAAGATACTTTTTTACATGAAACAAGTGTTATTTCTTTTAAACAAACTATTAAACCTCTACCTTGTCAATTTATTTTGACGAGTATTATTATCAAATATTACCTAACATTTGATGTGAAATATTATTTTGATAATATTTTATTTTTCTTAGATGATTCCTCAAACATATACAATATCCAATCTCTTCAGGTTAAACAGCTTTAAGGCAAGTTTGATTTACAAATACGAGCTTAATTTTCCAAAACCATGTATACGATCATGGATTGGAAACATTTTCCTCTTACATTAGTTTTACTTAATCATCTCCGCAATAATATTGAAACATACTCATACATAGCACACTAATCCCCGAGGGTTGCGATACAGGAATAACTAAGCCGATTACAATTCGAGTGACAGGCACCCCCATTGTTAAAGGCAACAAGTTCGAAGTTTGTCTTGTTAAAACTCGTCTTAGCCGTCGAGTATGATTCTACGCTCTACGCTGTCTACACATATGGATATTAAAGTATTGTTAAGTTAAATATTTTCTGATGCACTTCTTTCAAAGGGGAAAAGTAAAGTATTCTGGATGGTTCAAATTTTCAGGATTTTTATTTAAGGATAATGGACGCTTCACGTAAAAAAAAAACAAAAAAAGATGTTTTTGTTAACGTAGACTTTAAAAAAGCGCTTGTAAATAGTCAGAAATTGTCTGTAGTAGTACAGTTGTATACATTATTGTTTCTAGTTACATAGATAGTAGTACTTCATGTTCAAGTTTGTTATTTTAGAAATAAGTATTTTATTTCTACGTAAATAATTGAAGAATGATAATGTAGTTATAATAACAGGGCAAGTAAGGTATTATAGGTGCTTTACATTTTCAAGATTGTTATCTTAGAAATACTTAAGTATTTTCTTCATAAAATAACTGAAGTGAGATTATGACGAAGGATGAAGCATATTATTCACTAGTTAAACTTTATAAATTATAGCCTATGTGTTCTTCGGATAGATAAGCTATATTACTACAAAGTTTCAAGAAAATCAGTACGGTAGTTTTTGCATGAAAGAGTAACATACATACTCACACGCTCACAAACTTTCGCCTTTATAATATTACGAGTAAAGTGTGATAACTATACTAACGGGCAGAAACGTCTACGAATCGGAAGATGCAGCGTAGCAGGCTCCCATAAAGTGGACCGATGATTTTGCAAGGCACGTAAAAAGCCGCTGTATACGAATTTTGGCTAACACGATTGCACTTAAAAATAAGAAATAGTAAGTTCTTACTAACGCTTCACGTTTTTAAGTTTGTTCTTTTAGAAATACCCTAAGATCTTGCAAAGGTAATGGAAAGCCGCTGTATGCTGGTATCGTGGATACCGGCCATTTAGGAGATCCTTGAGGGAGGCGTTTGTCCAGCAGTGGTTGTCTTTCGGCTGACATGATTATGATGTTGATTATGCAGTTAAAAATACAAAAAAGTAAGGGAATATGGATAAATAAAAATAATAAAAAAACGGTTTTAATTCACGCAGACTTTAAAAAAGCGCTTGTAAATAGTCAGAACATGTTTGTAGTAATACAGTTATTATTTCTAGTTACTTATTACAGATATTTAGGTACCTAATTACTTATTAAAGATATTTAGGTACACGGAATGTTAAAACATTCATATAATTTATTTTATGATGGTAGTGATATTTAG
This sequence comes from Pseudoips prasinana, assembly GCA_951640165.1. Lineage (NCBI taxonomy): Eukaryota > Metazoa > Arthropoda > Insecta > Lepidoptera > Nolidae > Pseudoips > Pseudoips prasinana. The sequence goes on from OX621239.1 coordinate 19,292,542, forward strand.
CTAGCTTGTATTAAGTTATTGTCAAGGAGATTATGTTTAGGTTTAATTATTGAATTAAACATAAACATAAATGGATGTTCCACTTTCTCATTTATAAATGGTGTACTATATGCGATTGACAAATGGATATGCCATTGATGCTTGTGCGAAAAAACTGTTTTCCGACTTACCATATTTCGAAATCATGCTCGAAATCACACTGAAGTTTGAAGTTACTCTAGTGTGATATGTAGTGTTAACATTGACCGCACAGGACAACTATTTTTGTTACCCATATGTAATTATTCTGAGTCTAGGTATGTTTTGTGTATAATATATAAATTGCGTATTTATAAACCTGCCTTCCCCGCGGCAGATGAATTCATAAGGTACATTTCCAATATATTACGGACGTTGTAATTTTAAGTACAGGACAATATCTTCATTAGTTTTATGTTTCGATGTCTGCGGTGACTCAATTGGTAGTTTACCTACCTACTGATCCAAAGGATATGGGTTCGATCTTTGCACAAGACAAATATTTGTGTTCATGAACATATTTATTTGTATTGGTCTAGATGTTTTCTGTGTTTTGTATGTAAGTATATATTTACAAAAATAAAGTATATAAGTATTTCAATCCGTTGTCTAGTATCCAAAGTACAGACGCAAGCACATCAATCAGCTACCCCAATCTGTCAAATTTCCCCAATTTAAAGTGAACCTTATGCAAACCTTATGTTAGAATGTTAAAAATCTATAAAAGATTGGTGCAGCTGGATGTGCTCGCGTCTGTACAATTTATGCTTAGATTGGGCTATATGGCGCTGTATATATCGCGGATATTTATTTATTTATGATATTACTAGAATTAGTTTATGTATGAGAAAATAATTATGACCATATGTCTATTTCAAAGAAAAAATAAAAAGTTAAAGAGATTACATATCTATGTTATAAAAGGCGAAGCTTTGTGTATTACGAAAAAGGTCCAAATAACAATAGGTATCATATTTGCCATGCTCTTGGAAAAAGCGGAACAAGTGAGATAAACTTTGCCATGTACAAATACTTATATCGGTCGTTTGTTACTGGCATGTGGATATAGTTTTTCCTGCTTTTCCGTAGTGCGTAGGCTGTTCGTGTGTACTGATAAATCATGGTTTTCTGTTAAGGCGATGCGTAGATAATCAAAAATAAGCGGACTGAGGGGCAATGAGCGGCGCGGCGACTGTTTACAAAACGGTGCACGACGTAGCTTGATTCGGTGGATCGTTTGCGCCAAAACAGTTTAATCCAAGATTTTCTTCAATAATGCAAGTATTTAGAATCATCTATTATAAAAATTTGGAGACTGTAGTAATTCTCGTTGAGCTGTATTTTTTTCATATCGAAGATTTTTTTATCTATTTTTAACACGCTTTTATTACCATCACTTGTAACTATGTAGGTATGTAAGAAAATCTTGGGATCTTAATTTGACCCACTTACCGGTCCCCGATTAGGATGAAATTTTATTAACGCTCTCAATTCTGATGTCAATACATGACTAGCTCAGAAACGTCATTACAAATCCAATATGGCGGCCTTCCCAAGATGGCGGGCTGGCTGTTTGAAATCCACCCCCATGATATGGGTATCAAATGAAAGGGTTTGCTGTCAGAAATACGAAAAAATAGTCACGTGATTTAAATCCAATATGGCGGAAGTCCATAATGGCGGACTGGCTTTATGAAATGCACTCCCATGATATGGGTATCAAATGAAAGGGTTTGCTGACAGGAATACGAAAAAAATTGTCATGCGACTTAAATTCAACATGGCGGACATTTAAGATGGTGAATGGGCTATTTGATGCACCCCCATGATATGATATGGGTATTAAATGAAAGGGTTTGCTGAATGAGATACGAAAAAAATAATCACGTAACCTAAATCCAAAAAGGCGGCCTTAGTGCGTATTAGAAGCGTGTTTTTTTAGTTTTTTAAACTCTTAAAAATGTTAGTGTTGTGAAAATGCTTAAAACGAATGATGAATGCTCACTTATTTAAATTATTTCAAAGACCTGCTAAATAAAACACATATCTTTATGTGTTTTATTTAACAGGTCCGAATGTTTTCGTAAGATTAAAATAATGTCCGATATTATAAAGATAATATAATTTTGAAACGACTTTGTTCAACAATGTAGTATACCATATTATAATAATATACTGAGGCATTATTCAGACACGGCCATCTGATCCCAAACTAAGCAGAGCTTGTACTATGGAAATCAGATATATTACATATACCTACTACTTTCCTTTTGTAAATACATATTTATATAGACAAATACACCCAGACTCAGGACAAACAAACATGTTCATGCACACAAATATCTGTCCTGGGTCTCGAACCCCGACGACCTGCGGCATGAAAGGCAAGAATTTACCACATTAACAATCCGTACTTTAATATGTATATTTTATTAATATTCTTCATTCCTATTCTATTTTGTTTCGTTGTTCGTACCAAAAAGGTTAAAAATAAGCTGAAGATACATGGGACACAATTTCTAAATCATTTGATTTAGTACAAAAAAAAACGTACAAATCGTATGTGTTAACACCGGACCCGTGTCAGCCCTCGGATTTGCTTAACAAGATTAGAGAGCGAAAAATGCCAGACAATGAGCCCGAATTAACTGGGTATTGGACTAAAACGGGAAAGTGGGGCATTTTGTTGTATTCTACTATATATTATATAAGAGTACCAATTTAAAATGTATTATGCTAGTAGGTATTTTCAGGCTTATTACACATGTGCAACATTTGCTGATGAAATGTGCTAAGAACAAGCATATAGGGAATCTCTGACTAGGGAGTTTAATTTAAATATGTGGAATGTTGGTCTGATCCTAAATATTTGGCATACCCTAATCAGATAAGACTATACACATAATTTGTGGTTTAATCAAAGTCTAGTCGGTGATTCTGTTTTCTATTTTCATAGTTTATTAAATAGGTACAGTTGGGTGTAAAATAAATAGAGCATACGGAACAATAATAGAGTTGACGTACCCGTGTAAAAACCCCTTAATAATAAAGATTAAAAAAAATACTGTTAACATACTTTTGGTATTGTAATCCGCTTTCAAAAGAAGAATGTTATCAATTCGACTGTACCTATATTGTTTTTTGTGTCTTATTATGTACACACGGCTACATATTATATTGACGGTCACCGTAGCCTAGTTGGTAGTGATCCTGCCTACGAAGCTGGTGGTCCTGGGTTCGAATCCCGGTAAGTGCAAATATTTGTGTGATGAGCACGAATATTTGTTTCTGAGTCATGGATGATTTCTATGTATATAAGTATTTATCTATCTATATAAGTATATATATCGTCGCCTGGTACCCATAGTACAAGCTTTGCTTAGTTTGGGGCTAGGATGATCTGTGTGACATTGTCCCCATATAAAAAAAAAAAAATATCAAGCAATACATTTCCAATATAAGCCGACCTCTCATTGTATGGAAATCCTATACAACGTGGGATCGGCTTATACTGGAAATGTATAGCTTGATATGTAGCCGTGTGTACGTTATGCGATATTTCCGTAGATCGTACATATAATTGACGGACACAAAGTACATGCAGACTCAGGATAACTATTTATGTGGCACAAAAATAGTAGTCCTGCGCGGGAATCAAATAACCCGCGACACGAATTGGCGAGGCAACTGCCTTAACCGCTGCGCCACACGTGCACTCATTACCGTAATAAGCGACTTATAATAGACAGGAAAAGCAAATTGTTTAAGTAGATTATTGTTGCTTGTCCTAAAAAAGCTATTTTGAAGCTTGGTCTACCTATATTACGGATACTTTGGTCAACCTTCATTAGATTATTGTACGGTCTGGGTCTGGTTGTACTATTAACAGCTATTTCATTATAATAAACATAATAATAATATTCTGGGACCTTATTCACACACGGCCATCTGATCCCAAACAAAGCAGAGCTTGTACTATGGAAACCAGATCACATAGGGAATCGGACCCACGACGTGCGGCGTGAAAGGCAAGTATTTACCTACCACACCAACCGGCCCTTCAACACATACATAGATATTTGAAACAATTACTGGTATTGGCCAGCAGAATCAGATATTTAGAGGTGAAAGCCCGAATAAAGCCGTTTTAAATCGAATCGAATATAAGGAAATTTTATTAAATTTTATTTTATTTGAGAAGCTAACGGCTACATACAATTAGATAAAAATTTTGAAAAAATATAATAATATAATAATTGCCAATAACAAGCTTCCACAACTAGTTAACAAAATGGAGGCATCTCCGGTCTACTTAATTAATTACAATAGTGACTATCCTACAAATGGTTTTACAAGTTTGTGCCAATAGTACTATACGGAGATTTATACATTATCAATGAAATATCTAGTTAATTTGGATCTGGTAGAATTTTTGCTAATAGTAAACAGATCAATAAAATCAAAACGACTGTCACCATTTTACCTGTTAAATTCATTGATTATTCTAGGCAGAATGCTGTTAACTCTAAAATTGGTGTGGCGTGGAGAACAATGTAACAAGAGATTTTTACGTACATTTCTTACGTGTACAACTTGATTTTTGAATTCTTTCAAAAATCAAGCTGTACATGTAAGAAATGTACGTAAAAATCTCTGTTCTGTTCGGGACAGTCGATATCGCCCTGTGCAATATTGAGAAGTAAAGTTATATCAGAAATGTTTCGTCTTACATGCAAAGGTATAATATGCAATTTGACACAGTCAAATATCTATCCGTCTTTAATATCATCACACTTGGAGAACTGATTTGCACGGACGCCAGCACATCAAGTTACCACAATTTGTCAAATTTCCACAATTGAAAATGTACCTTATGCTTATTTCATAAAGTTCATATAAATTTGACAGATAGGGGTAGCTGAATGTGCTGGCGTCTGAACCTCTTCAGTACGACTCCGTATTGATTATATTATGCTACTAATTACCTATGAACGTATGATTGCTTACTATCATGGATATATCTAAATATACTCTCATACGAACAAAGTGCCGTAGACAACAAACAAAACATTTTTAATTTCGCACGACCAAAATATTCAGGTTTCAAACTTCCCAGACAGGTTCCATTTAAATGAAATACAAATCCCTTGGACCTGAAGTGGTGTCATTAATAAAAACAACATGAACAAATATTAAACATTCCTATGTTTGAAACTCAGACGAACATTTTAGCACTTTTGCTTATGAAATACTAGCTGTACCCCGTGGTTTTACCCACGTTAAACTTTATAAATTAAAGCCTTTGTGTTAATTCAGGGTGTGAGCTAACTTCATACCAAATTTGATTAGAATCGCTCCAGCCGTTTAGACGTGAAGGAGTAACAAACATACACACTCACAAACTTTAACGCCTTTATGATATTAGTGTGATGTGATTAGGTAATGGCCTCTAGGAAAGCGAGATCTTGTCACATTTACCCAAGAGTCTTATATACGTAACCATTATTAATAGCCTGAACATCCCGCCATTAATAAATAATAAATAAATAAATGTCTTGGGATAAGTAAAACACTGCTATCTGATCCCAAACAAGGCAGAGCCTATGCTATGACAACCAGATAACTGATTAACACACGTATATATTTCTAAATATAAATTACACCCAGCCACAGAACAAATAATCGTGATGAACACAAGATTTGTCCCATGTGGGAATCGAACCCATGACCTTTGGCTTAGAAGTCACGGTCACTAACCACTAGATTAACAGGCCAGTCGAATATTATATACATCAAATGCCTGTAATTAAGTTCCCCAATCTCTGATGGGACTCTATAATGAGGAGACGAGGGAATAAAATATTTCAAATCCAAAGTTCAACCGGAAAGAACCAAAAAAAATATTGCAAACTTCAAGAAGGGAACCTATTCCTTTCTTAAAGGCCGGCTATGCGCTTGCAGCAACTCAGTTGATGCGTGTGTCTATGGGCGGCTGCGAGCACGTACCATCAGGTGACACGGTTGTTCATTTACCTTGCTGTTCCGTAATAACATCAAAATTATGATAAAAAAAGCTGTGCCCTGCGGTTTTACCCGCATTAAACTTTATAAATTATAGCCTATGTATTAATCCAGGGTGTCAGCTAACTCCATACCAAATTTTATTAAAATCGCTCCAGCCGTTTAGACATGAAGAAGTAACAAACATACACACTCACACAGTCACACTCACAAACTTTTGCCTTTATAATATTAGTGTGATTGTTTTAACTTACTTGCAAATGCTCGTATCAACTTCTTCTATGTAAAGGAATAATAAATTTGATTTACAATATTAAATACTTAGTTTTGAATCGACGTACTACACAATATAAAATAACAGGATAGGACGAGATAACCAACACGTTCGCAGAGTATTACTTTACGTGCTCTGTAGCACACGGGGATGTTACGCAGCCGACTTTCTAACTTATAGTTTTTAGTGACTTTTATTTTCAGAATTATCCCAATTTGACTGCACGTGTGGCGCAGCGGCTAAGTCAATCGCCTCGCCGCTTCGAGTGGACAACTATTTCTGTGACCCATAAATAGTTGTTATTAGTCTGGATGTAATTTGTGTCCGTCTATTATATGTTTGTAAAGTACCCCGTGACACAGGGATTGATTCCCTAGTGTGGGCGTTATCATTATATAAAACACAAAAAAAAACAAAAATTGGCTTGACCCGGGATTTAATCCCGGACCTCAATTAACGGCTGCACACGCTACCGGTAGACCAACGAGGCATAGATATTGACCTAATCAATTCAAAGCGTTCGCTCGCCTGCAGATTGCCAAACAATTAATTAAGCTACGACCCGCGTACCTCCTGGTTACGTCCCATTAAGTAACGGACTTATCTTCGATGACACGTGACCACGCCCTCAGCTTTGATGTAATCCCTGTCCGCTGAACGTTATCTAAATCTCCAATGAATACTACCTCGTTATTTTTGGATTATTTACACAGTGCTTTTAATCACCTTGTCTCATTGATCAAACGGGTTCCGTATGTAAGTTAGCTAATTAGTGTTCAATTGAAGTGCAGTAATTTGTATGAGCTTAAAGGGTTCCCTTACCCTTTAAGTTCATTCTGTTTGCAGTACAAAAAACGTTCAATATATGTTCAGGAATGTTATGATCTGACGGGTAAAGAGTTGCGTAATAAATACGAGTATTAGTTTATTTGCAATAGCCCAATTGAGTACTATGTTTATTTTTATTTATTTATTGAATAATTCATCTTCATAGGAGAAAAAAAGATCATCAAAAAAGCTGGACAAAAATGCACGGTAAAACGTATTTCAATAGAAATTTCTGTCAGCGAACCAACGAGAGGAAAAATTAAGAAGAAATATTTATGTACCGTAAAACGGGGTGATTAGAAACCCCGCGTGTGAATAGAACGCAATGAGTAACAAACATCTAACATACAAACTTTCATACTTATTATTACAATTATAATTGTTAGCCGATTACTAGGAGGGTCAATTTCTTTTTGTGAGGGTAAGAAATAAGGCATTTATTTATAACTAGTTGGGCCCCGTGTTTTTACCCGCATTAAACCTTATAAACTATAGCCTATGTTTTAATCCAGGGTGTCAGCTAACTCCATCCCAAATTTTATTAAAATCGCTCCAGCCATCTAGACGTGAAGAAGTAACAAACATACACACTCACAAACTTTCACCTTTATAATATTAGTGTGTTCTGTAACTTCCATAAATATCCTATTTGGGGTTAATCGTATCCTAAGCAAAGGTAAAACGTCAAACTCACGATTTCAAAAACACACAACATTACGAACTAAACGTGACATTAAACGACTTTTGCTACATTTAGACATGTAAAACAAACTATGATGCAGTCTCCGGATCTGGCCGACGTTTCCATTTCCCGAATGCGGTGGATTTAAAAGTGTCTAAGCAAGTAATTGCTCTGCCAGTCACTTTGGTGGATTTGTAAACTCCGTGGCTGAAGTGGTTTGAGGCTTTGTGGTGACTTTTCTCTTTCTGTATGCTTATTTGGAAGCTATAGTCTATATATTTTCAAAATACAAAATTAATAGAATAGAATTGAATATAATCTTTTTTGTAATATTACATAGACAAGTTGTACAAAGGGCGGTCTTATCACATAAAGCGCCCTTTTCCAGAAAACCTTAGGATAGATAGGAGCTGAACAATAACTATAGCAGTAGGTGTGCAACTAGAGATATACCAAAATTCTGATATATCCAAAAATAATTGATGATGATGAAAAAACATAATTAAATAACTAAATAATAATAAATACTTTACTTACGGTACCATAAATTATACAGACAAATGGTGTTCTCTGACTATCTTTTTAAATTACGATAGGCAATAGTTAATTCTGCTAATTATCAGTTTAATCAAACCGGAATGCTGATGGCACAAAATATTCATATGCTAGACGGACGTTATAAATAATGCCGATTGTTGGCTCTCACGTCGGGAGACGGGTGCTGCTTGCGGTAACTGGTCGAACTGCTGCTGGGGTACTTACTCATTTTTTTTTCTCATACAGCCGTCGCCTTTAGTCGACTTCGTGTAACTTGTTAATTTTGTAAATGTGCGCGGATGCACCCACCGTTTGTTCATCTTGCAAGAGGTTATTTTAATTGCTTGAGTGAAATGGAATGTTATTGTTTATTACTTCACAATTATTTTGATTAACTAGATGTTCTGTGCGTGCATTAGCCCACATAACAGCCAATCACAATGTCAAAACAAAAAACAATGTTAAAAAAAAAGATATAAAAAAAATCGAAAACAAAAAGCAAATAAGACGAAAAAAGCAAGCCCGGAGTTTCTTTGTGGCTTTCTTCTCCGGGTCGTCCACCTAGGTAGCTAGAGAAAGCCGCAGGCTAGCCAGGGTAGGATCCTCAGCGGCGATGATCGCGTTGCCCCCTTAAAACGTGATCGTTAATCCCGTGCAAGTGATCTGACCCCCATTTCGAATTCCATCTTTTTACTTCAGCGGCCGCCTGAGCCGCCCGAACCCCATAAAGGTGCCCTCAGGTATTAGTCGCTTAAACTAAGCTACTGGTTGAGAGCCTTTTGCGCTAGCCAACTGCTCGTTGTTTTCAATTCTTTAATTTTAATATACAATTGCTAAATGTAACAATAATAGCTTAGTAACATGCTATTCATTATTTATTTAAGGATATTAAAAATATATGCGACGAAACAGACCGCACGGACGGAGTAAATCAAAATATTTTGATGCTTTAATTACTGTTTTTAAACTGTGTTTATGTAATACATTCTGAGCTTGACAAGTGTATGTAATTACCAAAGTGTTGAATAAATTTTATTATTTCATTTAATGAAATAAGGTCCACTAGTACATATCCAACACGTGTTTCGGTCTTCCACGGACCATTCTCATGTAAAGCTAACTCGTCGAGATCTCGAATGGTCTTGTCATTGTCATGGATTTATGAATGTTAACACTTGATTCCAACACTTAATGTATTTTGTGTACAGGTTTTTTTTAATATGACGTTTACAAATTGCCTTGGAGGATTTCACATGGACATGCTCATTATAGTGGCGAGTGGGAATTTGAGGTGACCATAAAAGAAAATACTAATACTAAAACTACATACCTAATCTACGCCAGAGGGTGCCCTTTGGTGTGGAAACTCGACGAGTTTATGACGTAGTTGGTTTTTAGAGACGTTAAAGTGCAACTGTCGATCTACATTAATTTGCGAAGACGTGGATAGCTTGTCTGATTGAGGTCGGAGGGAACATCTCTTTGATATGATTGTGAACTATGGATTGTCGAGGGCGTAGTGTACTTATAATTATTATAATTTAGTAATTTTATTTAATTAAATATCAAATTTAATTATCATGTGATAATCTAGATTAATTAAAATAATATGATTATATAATTCTGATAAATTGTTATTACTTATGATAAGTATATTTGTAAACGGTTCATCATGGAAATAAAGAGGCTATAAAAATAAGATATCACGTCAAGAAGTGGCGGTATGATTAATGTTTGTCATAAGTTATTTTACCGAACCGTTAACCGAAATAAAATGTCCGTAAGTGATTGGCGAGATTAAGCAACTAGGCTTGCGGTCAGTCCAAAGTGGTTTGATTTCTGAGCATCTCCGTGATTCGGAGGGCAAGTTAAGCTGTCGGTCCCGGTTGTAGCCATAGGCAACAATCGTTAAGTCATGTCAGAGGCCTAATGGGCAGCTTGAACAACTCTGACACTAGGGTAACCACTGCCCATACGATAAGTAAGTAAGTACTTTAAGGGTTATAATTTATTCTTATTCTTCTACTTTCTTATGTGGGCAGTGGTTACCCTACTGTCATAATTGTTTCAGCCGCTATTAGGCGTTCAACAACGGTTATCTAATGACCTACCGGGACCAACAGTTTCACGTTTCCTCCAAAGAACGAAGACGCACTTAAACAATTTGAGTAATCGCTCATTTATTGATCGACTACGCACCTAGGTGTTAGGCTAATCCATTTGCCTATACAAAAAAATGATTCGTGGCAAACGGCTGGCTAGCTGTTCGTACAGACTATCAATTGCCGTCGATTAGCGGGTCATTACCTTTATAACCTTAACATGTATCGAAAAATATAACACATATAGATATCGAAAACGTGTTATTTGTCCATTTTGTTCACCTACGTTGGATAATAAACCAAAGATTAGCTCAGTCAGTTGCGGTCCGAATCCATGTAAAATCCGTAATTTGATAGTGGGGAGCTAGTTGAGCAGACTGTACGTGTGCCGAATAAATAATACCAACTGATTAGTGTCGTACAGGTGAGGATGCGGACGTGATGCAGAGAGGATCATTATAGGGGCCCACGAATAAATAACACGCAGAGTAAAAGTCGTGAACAAACCTGGATTCTATTGAGCTCATACACGAGTGCAGCGGTGACACAATAATATACTTATAAACGCAAAACGTCATTGGTAGTCGATGCACACGAAATTGTTCTGAGGCATTTCCGATACATTTAAACATAGTTTCAATGCTTAGTCATATTTGAATGCTTAATTCAAACATGTGATCTACTTTCGTGATAGATTTAATTTACTTTTTGAAAATAATATTAAATTGCTGTCTCACTTGCCGGATCATAGACGAATAATTCTATTATGTTATATAGTGGGAAATTGTATTATCTATTTTGAAAATGGCAAATACCATTGCGAAACCATAAACAAAGCCCATTTAGAAATACGTTGTAAGTTAGAGAGCCTAAGTAGGTCGGATATACAAGTTAATAAGACTGGTAAGGGGTGCTTTCATCTTTAAAAAAAACATAATGTTTGATATATTTATCGACATGGGGTCTAAGTTCATACGCACAGTGGCAAGCGGACGGTCGAGCGGGCGGGCAATGACGTGGGTAAATGTTTGAAATTCGAATGATTCATTTGTTTCTCGTAGATATTTTTAATCGTCAGTACATTATAGACAATTTGAACAATTTATTTTGAATACGATATATTCAAAATAAATTACTCTATGTACACGATATATTCAAAATAAATTGTCTTAAAGGTCATTAAGTGTCATGCTCTTAAAGGTAGAAATTTCATACAAAATTTTTCCCCCGACTTAGGCCATTAGAGCTGGAATTTTTTAAGAAAACTTGTACAATATGCGATTACTTCACAAAAACCAGGTTTAGATTTATTGGCCGCTCAACCGGCGCTCAAAATATCTACGAGAAACAAATGAATCATTCGAATTTCAAACATTCAAATTCAACTTAGTTAGGATATCAGAAAACTCATTAGAAAATTAGTCGCGTCAATAACCGAACAATATAATAAGCATAGGTTTAAAATTGTAATATTTGTTATTTGATTTTTAAAGGATTTACTTTACAATAGTTTCGATATCAGAAAACATGTCATAAAATCAGCAGGCATTTTTTTATAATATTATTTCTTACTTTAACTTATTCAAGGTCTGGGCCACATTCATTTCGGGAAGCGAAAGGTCCAATTTTCTCCCCATTCCGTGCAAGACGAGACACATCTAATGATGATTAGGGTTCTATAAATGCTCGGACGTGATGTCTGAGAGCATTATGATACCTATTACGATGAGGCAATTTTGTGTCAACTTTGTAACTGAACTATGTACCCACCTACCTTGTATTACTTATTAGAATGCGGTTATCCTACTTATATAATAAATGTGAAAGATTTTTTTGTGTAGTTGTTTGTTTAATCATTAATTTGTAATAAAATTGAATATTGTACTTCAAATCGATACTTTGAATTTGGATAAATATCTTGGGACTACTGACACACTGCCATCTGTTCCCAAACTTGGCAGATCCAGTACTAGGGCAACCAGAGACAACTCATACAGATATTTATTCATTACTAAGTACGTACGTCTTATAGAAGAACTACACCAAGGCACAGAACTAATAATCGTGCTCATCACAAAGGTTTGTTATGGGTGGTGATTGAACCCATGACATGCCATATTACCGTCTCTATATCTTCGGACGTCCTAAATGTAAAGTCAAAAACCTCAATATTTTTTGTAATTAGTGAATGTGGATTAAAATAGTTAGTGATATTTGTATTGTAAAAAAAAATATGCACAATTATATTAAGTAATAATAACTGTCCTTAACTAAACTACTGTCACCTGTCCGAGATGGAGGCCTGGAGACTTGTAACACAGGTTTTACCTAGTACCGTCCAGCCTCCACAACATAGTATTAAGTACCTACATCACCTAATTGTACATTAAATGTAAGAAAATATCTGTGGAGAAAAATAAACGATATTTGTATTGTATTTTCCATTACCTCACTCTCAGAATCCGATGAGATGGTCATTCGACCCGGACGAGATTAGGAACGAAGCTTCTTCGATCCTCAAACGGATGAGCGGCCTGTCCCTTGCGTATTAAAAGGTTTGCGTGTTCTCTGATCCACGTACGTATAACTTCCACAAACTTCTAGACTTCAGCCTATCAATGGACGTCACTCTTGGCGGAAAACTCCTTTTTGGCCAATCTTGATTCCAGCACAAATTTTTTCTCACTGAAATGTCTTTTAATTGTAAGAAACATAAAAAAACAATATAACAAAAAAAAAGGAACTGAAGAGAGATTTTTTTAGAGAAGGATTATTTATTTCGAGCAATTATGTAGGTACGTTTGAGTTGATCCAATTTCTTCATCTGCTATTATAATATGATGCGGTTAATATACGCTATTAGCACCCTTACTTGACCGTCACCTAAAATTAATATTAAGGTAAGCTATGTACTTACCTCTTAAGTGAAAAATTTAACTTAAAATTATAAACACTACCGAAAGAGCAGAATTTCCTGACACAATCATAATATTTTGCTTAAAAGGAAATTCTTTAATATATAAAATGTAACATAATTCTAAGTTATCGAAAATAAAGATTTAATTATCATTATTATTATTATGTTAATGATTAGGTTAAATTAAATTACTAAGCAAAACATCTCAGGAATGTTAATATTAATATTAGATTAAATATGTATATAGGATAGTCTTTATTCCAGTATTTTGTCCAATCCTTCAAATTATAAATCTTTTTCGTCGTTATTTGGCAGTAAGTTTAAATCTCGCCCGCAATTAGTAATTTCGAGAAACTTATAATGCCCGTACCTGTACTGTTATACGAGTGACATCTGTATGAATCTACTAGAGTCTTGCCTGTCTCAAACTTGACCCATGGATGCTTCTGACGCTTGGTGTATTATTCACTCTCTACTGAACCGTTTCCTCGAAAAGCTCATGAGTTCACTCAGGGGCTCAGGATAAAACTTTTAGATGGGGTGGAATAGGGTATTGTATGGGAGCCCGGCTCGGCAGTAGTTACGTGTTGCTGGCCCTTCTACACTCCCCGATCAGCTCTGTCAACCTTCCTTACACCCAAGCGTTACCATAAAATTAACATAATAATGCTTTTGGCAATATTTCAATGGACCTGCACAATCCGATATATCATAGTTGTCGGCTGAGAGTATGACCGCAAACGCGTCGCGACCACCAGCATCCTCTATAACTATTTATTGCATTCAAACGAATAAAACGCTCTCATCGAACCTCAATTGGAAGTGAGGTCCGCATCTTTGGGTATTAAGATAGTAAATGACGTTGAATAAAATGCCCTTAAAGCAACCGTCGTCTCATGCATCCCCATGTCAGTAGCGACCCAGAATCAAGGTTCGAACCGCAAAGGTCCTCCGGCTCAGGTACTTACTTTGCAGTTATATTTGGTTAGATTTCTATTGTCCAGTGAAGCTAAGCCCCGAAAACCTCCTAAATTAACGGTATACATAAAAAAAATATTCAGCGTTTTTACCACGGCGCCCTCGTGTTTCAGGGCTTAATTCCCGCAAAAGGAAACTATCTGTGTGAATCGTATAGAGGCAGAGTGTACCTACTTCGTGTCCATAAATTGTAAGTTTATAAAGTCTCTATCGACACAGATTATTATTCCCATCTTGTTCAAAATAAATATTCCGATAAATGTACTTTCCTAATCGGGCTGACCATAGAGCGTAAAAAAGCTGATCCCACCTAAATGTAGTTCCTGTTTCTCGCTACCTACAGCCATTGTGTAAGGTCACTACCAGGAAAAGCCTATGGACGCGGGAGCATCCAAGCGGTTAGGTTAAGTAGAGGAGCACTTTTGCCTACTATAACCTCCAAAATATACACGTATAACTAACTACAGTAGAACTACTTTCAATAAGATTGCAGACACCAAAGTAGTCCAATTATTATGTTAATCGTAATACGCAGAGATTATTCTCCTCAGACGGGTTAACTATGGGGAACTTAAAATCTGCGTAAATGAATTTCAAGCAAGGTTTAAGTAAATATTCCAATGCAGGTACGGTACATAAGGGTTTCGACAAGGGGAACTTATCCCAATAATCCCGCAATTTTTAATAGACTGAGTTATCCTTACTAACTATATTCAATAAAAAAAACTTCATTTGTATGCTGTTCAATCACTCATAATAACCGCCAATTTTCATTAGGGTGATTTCTCTATAATATATCTAGATTACAGAAAAATATCTTAAAATTTTGTAAGTTGAAAAGAAAGATAAACGAAAATGGGATACAAAAAGGAAGAGAATGTCAAATTGTGAATAAATAATCGTTCTATTTACATATGTAAAGTGAAGAATCTATCTTTTTTGACGAAACCATGCTATAGTGTCGTGAGATAATTACGACTAGTTTCACCACAGAACTTTACCTTACAACAGAAAAGTTCTTCTAAAACTAAAGAAATAATAGTACATTATGGTACAAGTGTGTAATGTTGGTGATTACCGCTGAGGCGCCATTGAGACCAAAACCGTTAGGTGAGTGTATCATACAACGTTTTTCAACACTCTTGTGAACAAAATGATATTAAAAAATCATTATCTATGCCTTTTACAGTTATATTTGTTTATTCTTGTATCCTACATACACCAGTTACACCAAATATTAAAGCAGCAACCTGAAAAAAGAAACAATAATTAAGTTCAACTCACAACAAAGGCTATCAGGTAGATATTTAAAATTAAGTTTACTAACCTTCCTTAGTAGCTAGATATTGGTTAACTGGAGCATCTTTTATAAATTTTTCAACATCGGAATGTCTCTTTAGATAAGCTGAAAAATAAGTGAGTATTGTTCTTTTTTGTATCGAAACTTGTTTAAAAGCAAAGCAACTCAACACTATATTTCATGCGATTTATTTGAAATATATGGATTTACGTGGGCTTTTTCCGTTTCATATATCGCTTAGTTTTTTTTATATGATAGCAAACGATCAATTGTGTCACCTGATGATAAGTGATCACCGCAGCCCATGGACACTCGCATTACCAGAGGAGCCGCAAATTTGTGACCGGCATTTAAGAATGGAATAGGCTCGCTTCTTGAAGGCCATATCATGTGCCGTGACCATCACTTGGTCAAAATCTTAGTCTGATTTAGTTCATAAGTTCCATTACCCATTTACAATTTTCTAAGGACCAATTATGTTTAGCTGGACTTTAGGCCGTGACGTATCGGGTAAATAAGGTGCTAACACACTCAATTGAAAGTGCTTATATCTTCTGACCCGATGCTAATACTTACATACATCTCGTAGTCACTTCTTATGAAAGTATACTATACTCATCCGACCACCCAAAATGTTTCGACGTTATATGTATATCTGCTAAGAGTTTCAGAATTATGTAAATCCATTTACTAATTTCGTTACGCTGTCCCTTGTATCCTGAATCAGCAGACGATCTACACCTCAATTAAAGCTAAATACATACTAGACGTAGCTCCAAGCTATATTCGTTACAATTTAAACAGTTGAAACTAAACGTAAGTTGGTCGTACGTCGAGCTATCCCGGCGAGACCCAACCAAATTGCTCTGACACAATAACTAAACAGGGCAGACCCCTACCTGAGTTACAGAGAACTGTTAACAGCGAGACTATTTGTATGTCAACCTGCTTTTGTAACCTGCTTTATTTGTTATTGACCAAGTGACAGTGTGCCTATGTTATTATTATTCTAAAGAGTTTTCAAGATTTTGATATCTTCAACATACTTTATTTACTTTTTTCTATTCTGTCATATCGTTTTGTACGTGTGCCGTATTTGGAAGTGAATGCGTACTGTTCAGCAGATCTGGTGATGTAGGAACCTAGCCTCAATGAACACTATTCAAGTTCGAGGTCATTAGATTAATCTTAACACACGTTTCAAAAATGTGATTCTGTATATATAATATAAATATATAGGTATATATATAATTTTATTGTTTTCCGATACACTAATAAAGAACCATATTATTATATACTTATATTTATATGGTCTGTTTCAATGAATGGCTTCGGTATCTTTTCGGCTAATGATAAACAGTCCAAGATCAAGTGACTTAGTACTTCATTTTCCAACACTTTATTTGTCTAATAGTTTGTTTATAGTTTTAATTCGCCTAAACAGTCAGAATAATCGAACACAAAATGTTAAATAGGAATTGGTGAATCCACCCGCTGCGTGGCGGCAAAAATATTTATCGTGTTTCAGCATATTTGTGTGTTCCTTATCAGATTTTGCCTACCGCTCACTATGTAGGTATAAGATTTATATCAAACTGGCTTATTTAAAGATTCCTTATATGTAAAGTCTTTATAGAAATTGTACTCTTCCGTTGTTGCTCACTGCTTTAGATTTACTCTCTGTCGATAAAGTTATCTATGTCATGGTTCTGAGCATGCTAATTGATCCCGCACACCGATATTTAGGTTGCTGCCAACCGGATTTGTATGTTGCTGCTGTAATTCTGACTTTTGTTATAACATTAGTCAGAAAAACAGTGTGGACTTATTATATATTTTAATTTTACGTTAATTTTAAGGTTTTCATAATGTCCTGATGTGGTGTTTATAAAAAAATAGAATTAATTATGTTATATATTTAATTAAACCACGGCAAAGGTTCTGTCAAAGTCTAAGTTTAACTACCAGCGTGACGACGTACCGGCTAGAAATAAAAACAATTTAATTATTTTAGTATAGATATACACCATCGACCTATATATCGTCCATAAAATATAGTCTGAATCATTAACATACACATTTAAGGCCTACGAAAATGATCATACGTTGAAAAGATCTAATTACTTATTTCATATTATTCATGTCACTTGTGGTAGGATGTTTGTGTTTAATTTACTAAAAAAAAATATTCATTCATAGCTGTTGTGGTCGGCAGGTTGAATTGTCGTCGCGTCTCTGGATTAACTATGACTTTGACAACATATTTTTACGTTGATATTAAGGGCGAATTCAATGTGCAAGTGTATATAAATAATACTGATTATACTTGTATAGTCATCATCATCATCATAACAGCTATATGAAGTCCACTGCTGGACAAAAGCCTCCCCAAAGTATAATCTTGGAGAGTATGCTATAATCGCCACGTGCCAAAAGGGCTGACGATCGCAGTATGATGGGCATAGTACTCAGAGACAAGCTGCAGCCCGTCCTCTGGTAGATATGTATTCCTCGAGTCAACTTCTACGCCCCCCACGGAATGAGATGGGGTGATGATATTCTGATATGCACCGCCGTCACCACACAGATTTAACTTGTATAATACTACAGTGGCAACACCATAAACGTGTTTTAGGCAAATTTGCTCACCATCAGTAATGGAAGCCTTCATCTTCTGTTTGTATTTCTGAATAATTTAAACACATTTTTACACTGACGATAAGTGAGTATATAACTCTTTATTATATACAAAAAAATATTACATACAAAGAACTATGAGCATGTTATCAAGATTGTACAAATGGCGGTCTTATCGCTATGAAATTGTAGAGGTAGAGCAGCTCGACTGGGGAAGTACCTCCACCTTACAGAAGACATTCCTTAATAATAACATTAATAATTTTAATGTTGTGTTTGCTGACTCTTAAAGGCCGGCAATGCACCTCCTCCTCTGGTGTCGCATGTGTCCATGGGCGGCGGTGATTACTTACCATCAGGTGACCCGCTTGCTCGTTTGTCGCCCTCTGACATAAAAAATAAAATCACCATGCCAGGCAACCGTTGTATGGACCAAGAGTAAAGAAAAGGCATTTAGGTATTTGTTGGCATATTAACAGAAAGGATGATTTTTTTTTTTTTTTACTTAGTTCTCAACGTTTATCACAAAGATATTAGGGTAGCGGGTAGTTTATTTTTAAACTGCTTTAAGCAAGGGTCCGAGATATATTTTTTCTATAAAGGGCTATCCTGTCCTTTTCCTGTTTAGTTTATGGCCGTTCAATGTTGTGGAAGTGTGTGGAAACTCCGAGATATGGTGGTAACGTAACGTGTCATAAATATTGCCAATATACGGATTTATTCCGGAGAGGGCAAAAGGCACCGTTACTTTAAAAAAATGGAACAAAAAATTTTTGAAATGTGTGGTGGAATAATATTTATGGGGACAGACATATCTGTTTTTTTGTTGAGGCATGGGTCGTTTGTTAGTATCAGCATAGAAACGTTGCAGTATTTTGTTTTTACTGAAGTTTATGTTCTTACTTTAAATACTTTTTAAATTTAAATAAAGATTAGTATTTCAGCCTCTCATAGCTCAGATCTTACTCAGAGTCAACCCTTGCGCAGCCCTTCAATAGGTGTCTGGCCGTATAAGCAATAATTTATTTCGTAATACAAATTTATTCGTTGACATTGAATTATTTTTTATTGAATTATTGGAAAACAATGGTGTATCTTGGAATACCTTGATTTTAGGTACTCATCTTCACGTTTAGTTTTGTAGAATAATATCCCTGGTGCTATCTTTTCGCATTGTTTTACTATTGTATCTTTGTTTTTGTTGCGGCAGGGGGTATTTCGTCCGCAAAAGCCGTCTGCGAGTGTGAAGGTCGAGCCCGCACCGACTAAACCTAACCTGCCGTGGACTTCTCTTGGTGCCTGAGGGAACTGCAGGGGGAGGCACCTGTGAGGCGTTCAGACCAGAGAGGCGCCCCATAAGGCGCCCATGGAGCACATGGCAACACCGTAGATACAGTGAACTTCTTCACGAGTACTCCGGCATTCGATAGAAGCCGGTGTAACGCGCCGGTTACTCGGTGTACTCGGGGGCCATTATTATTGTATTTGAATTGAGCGTACCGTGTTATTTGTTAGACCGGTCAAGTTAGCTCAAAAACAGTGCTAAGTGTACAATAAATACTACGAACAAATTAAAAACTTGCACGAATTAAAAACAAAATCTTAAAAATCTCCATCTGTCGGAAGCGAAAATACAGTCTGTACGGTCAACGGGAGCATTTTCAGAAAAGATGTGAATCATCACTTATTCACTTCCTTATAAGCCCTATATCTACTAATACCTAAATCTTTAGCGCAAATGTATTACAGTACCTACAGGTTTCCGTAGTAGGTACTACAACTAGGTACTTGTAGTGTTTATGTTTCATTAGCTTGTTTAGTTACGAGTGTACTTAAGATGTAAGTGTTGCTCAGGTGGTCGGCATTTGTCGGGGTGCGGGGTCAGTACACCCAATTGTAAGGGGTGCGAGGTTTCGGAAAGCCGTAGAGTGATAATCTTTTTTTTTTGTTATTATGAGTGAATTATTTATGGCAAAAGCATGTTGCTTAGATATTTCACCGTATGTAGTATGGAAATAAATTATGAATATTGGTTAATATCCAAAATATACTATATTTCATTTGAAGATGATTTTTTATTAATTCCTTTAACAATATTCATTGTGTTCGAAATAAAATTCACTTATAACTAACAGTTTTCAATTACATGCAATAGGCACATTAACAGTCAATAATATTAAATAATAAAATAACATTAAATAAAATAAAACAATAATCTACAACACAAAGAACTATTTCAATAAAATTAACAAGTGGAATTAATAATGTAATATGATTTCAATTCATCTGATACATTAATTATTATTGGAGTTTGGCAACTCTGATACTGAATAAAAACAATTTTGAATCAAGAATGCCTTTAACTTAGTTTTTAAATTATCTCAATAGGGTTTCTACATTATTTGTATCTTCAATTGAAGGAATAGACAAAAATAATTCATCTTTGCTTTTAATATACAGGTGAAGATACAGAAGTTTTTACTATATTGCAGTTCAAAGGGAGCAAACTTTTAATTGAAGTTTTGAAAAAAATGCTGTGACAGATGAAAAGAACGACAATAGACAGAAAAAGAATTTTAATAAATTTATTCTGTAATGCTCTTGCTTCGCAGCAACAAGCAAGTAGTAACTCGTACATATAGACCTAAGTATTAAACAATATGATTGAATTTAGTATGGGCGTTAAAGATAAATATTATTAATTGATGATTAATGAAATAACTATTCAGTTATATTGAATTATTTAAACATCGTAGTTACGGAATTATTAATAAGACAAATGGTTCCTTTACGTAAACGATAATATATGGCAGATGCCGCAGATATGTGTATTGTAAAAATAATAAAATACTTATTGAAAAATAACAAATAACAGTTCGACTCTATTATTTCTCTGTCGAATCTTAAACTTTCGTACGTGGAAGATTATCGTAGTTGGAACCCCGGACGGACCGGAAGCTGCAGCAAGGGCGCCACCACGGTTATTATCTACCTGCAACGTCACTTCCGCTTGGTATCGCCCGTTTGTTACCCTCACGGTTCGCTGAAATGGGTTCGATTTTTGAAAGTGCATTGCCGTTGATGTTTCCCCTGTAGAAAAACTTCACGCTTGAATTCTTGGTAACAGAACTTTTTGTAGGTACTGCTTTTTAATATCCGTTTTCATTATTTTGTAGGTTTATGTGTTGTTTCGTAGTTGGCGCTGTGTGAAGTTTGAGGTAATTATTTCCAAAGGGTCCTAATTGGCTAAGGGGTGTGTATTTATTTGTGTCAGTGAGACAAGTATGATACTATTAAATGGTTAGATTCTTTTAAGTAAGGAAGGCAAATTTGATAACATTGCGTTTCATTAAAATTGTCGCGTGAATATTATAGGGACATTATAGGATATAGCAAACAACTTGATATTTTAATATAGTAATAACACATAGAAGTCGCTGGATGGATGAGGGTAGCACAAGACCGTAATTGTGGAGATCTTTGTCCAGCTGTGGGAGTCTTGCGGTTGATATGATGATGATGATCTATATACATATAATAAAATCGTAGGAAAGTCAAAACTGTACATTGAATATTTTTTAAAAAGGGTACTTGGGGCGTGATCTACAATCGACATCGAAGCCAAAAATATAGTTTTTAGAATTT
Organism: Pseudoips prasinana; assembly: GCA_951640165.1. NCBI lineage: Eukaryota > Metazoa > Arthropoda > Insecta > Lepidoptera > Nolidae > Pseudoips > Pseudoips prasinana. The sequence goes on from OX621239.1 coordinate 19,314,481, forward strand.
TTGTCTGTATGTCTGTTTGTCTGTATGTATGTCCGGACTAAACACAAAAAGTACTACATGGATTTACTTCAAATTTTGCATGAATATTACTTAGAGGTCGGGTCAACATATAGGCTACATATTATCACGCTATCACCTACGGGGGAGGAGCTGTGATAATATATAAAATTTAATGCGGGTAAAACCGCGGGGCACAGCTAGTAATGAATAATACAATAATATTCGGGTAAGTATCAATGTGCATAATCCTTTTTTTTTTATTTTACCAAGTTGCATGTAAGATCTTGGTCTCGGTTAATCGCGCTAATACTCAATCTTATAAAAAAAAAGACAATGAGGGGAGAATTAAAATGAATCCCTATGACGCTGCGTATAATTGACGGACATTCAGACTCGGAACAACAATTTATGGGACACACAATTATTTGTACAGTGCGAGAATCGAACCCGGGACACGCTTAATAGCTTCGCCACACGTTCAGTAATTTTATATAACAAACGGTAGCGTGTTCACCCGCAGAGAACGAGGTCCTGGTTTCAAATCCCGGATCAGGCCAAAAGTGATTTTGGGATTCTGTAAAAAGAAAATTTCTCAGCATGAGCCCGAAGTCTGGGAGTTGGCGGTATCATACCCACGTGCCTCGGAGAGCAAGTAAAGCCCTCGGTCCTGTACCTAACCTATTTCCGGTCGTGACGCTAGGCGTTCCATCAAATCATGCGAGTGATGGAATAGAAAGTGCCCCTGTATTTGCGCACACACTTGAGCACTATAATATGTCCCGCGCAGATGGTTAATCTCTGTTGAGTGGCCGCCGTGGTTGAAATTCTGCTAGGAGGACATTATTATTATTATAACAAACACATTTGTCTTGTAGACGAGGAGTAAACAGCAAAGTGCTTTATACGGCTTTATTCATTGACAGCATCCTTAACGAAAGCCATAACTTAATCATCCTAGTAAGGATATACTATACAATACTACCGACATAGTTCTATTTGCTAATTGGTTCTGTAAACGTTTAATCCCGTCGGCATCTCAACAAAGCTCTCATGCTAAGTCATACGTCGCAATGGTTATCTTAATTCGATCTTGGCTACTTATGATGTATTATCCGAGCTCGATTACGAATTACTCTGTAATTATACCTGCAGCCATGTATCACAGTTAACTGGCAAAAGTGACAAATAGGTCTGATTAATGGACGGCGATTAAAAAGATTTAGAAAATGGTATGAGTGAGAAAGTTTAGTAATAATTATTAGGTAGTTATAGCTGCCATTTTTGGATTCAAACATATTCCTAATTTTTTACCCTGCTCAAATATGCTCATGGACACAAATATCGCCGAACATCGATTTTTTAAATGGCGATCAAATAAATAAATGTTAAAAATGACTTAATCAATCGTTAAATCGGCTTCAACATTGACAGTCACATGTGCTCATGGAAGCCGATTTAACGATTGATTAAGCTGTTTTAACCTTTATTTATTTGAACGCCATTTAAGAAATCGATGTTCGGCGACTTAGCCGGTAGAGCCCCTGGGTGGGAATCGAACCCACGACTCCGGCGTGAAAAGCAAGCGTTTGCCAACCACGCCAACAGGCCCGTCAATATCTTAAGAACCGGTATATGTACTATTAAGTTCCTTGATCTTACCAACAACTTGGCTGATTTTGCTATCAATCAAACTATGTTACATTAGCGTGGCACACACAAACAGTTACTATATAACCCATAGCTAAATCTTTTTGATAGATTTAGCTATGGCTTACTATCAGCTAATTTTGGCACCCGCTTCTCGTCGGTTAGATCTACCTCTGAATCACCATGAGTTGGGTTGATCAACGTTTTCTCTACAGCTTGGCAGAGCGATGTCTTATCGCTAGATTGACTCAGTTTTAATTTATCAGTACCTTGGTAGTTAGTAGAGCTAGTTCTAGCTCACCAATAGCTTTACGAAAGTTGATATTGCACTCATGAAAATATCAAACTTATTTTTTTAGTGATTTCTAGGTAGAAGTTAAGTAACATCTTCTCGTCCAAACTACCGCAGTGTCTAACTTCGAAAGTCTTCGACCAGTGTGTGTTGCCAGTGATGACTTACGGAAAAGAAATGTGGTCGCTCACTATGGACCTTACTAGAAGGCTCAAGGTCACCCAAAGAACAATGGACAGGGCTATGCTCGGAGTTTCTCTGCGAGATCGAATCAGAAATGTCGAAATCCGCAGACAAACCAAAGTCACCGATATAGCCCGAAGACATAGCTCTTAGAACCGACGGCAATTGTTGTTGTAGAAAGGTTCTCGAGTGGCGACCACGAACCGGAAGACGCAGCGTGGGCAGGCCCCCCACAAGATGGACCGATGATCTTGTGCGGTTCGCTGGAAACCACTGGATGCGAACAGCGCAAGACCGGCAATTGTGGAGATCTTTGGGGGAGGCCTAAGTCCAGCAGTGGACGTCTTTCGGCTGATATGATGATGAATTTCTAGGTCCGACTGAATTCGAAATTAGGATTAGCAATATTTTACTCTGCATCGAAATTCTCAAAACATAATTATAAATAAAACATTGGCGTTAAATTAAAAACCACGTCTATAAATTCTTCGGTTAAATATATCCCTCCACTGTTTAAATTGTCATAGGTTCTACCCGTAAAATACTCAAGTAATTTAATACTGTCTGTAATTTAGATCTTAATGAATCTCCCCAAACATTTAACTCAACGTGTGTCATTCGTTTACAGCAAATTATCTTGTTGTGCCCAAACAAGGAGTCAAACCACCCCTCGGCTTTTGTTTCGCATGGTCGCACTTGAGGGTTGCTCTCCGATGACTTAAGACAGGTAAACTTAAGTTAAGGTATATCAATGTTTATATACATCTTACTATCTCTATGTGACTGACTTAAATGTCGTAGAGTTAAGAAGAACTAATCGCATACTAGTTATGGTAATATGTAGTTTTATAGCCAGATAATTGAAAAAAGATACTGATTGATTGATATGTTTTTTTTATGCTGGATTGGTTGATTGCTTGACCACGATCTCACCTAATGATAAGTGAAGATGTGGTCGAAGGTGGGCCGGGCCACCCGTAACCATAAGATGCCTGTTCACTTTAGCTTTGAATAAACCCATGTTGTATAATTCGCTAAACACGTCGTTCGGGGGGAGGGTTATACTTGAATGTTATTTCATTTTTGTACTTATTATTAACATAATCGTTCTTTCAACAGAGTTTGAGTGATATTCTTTGTTTCAATAATGAGAATGTTGGTAGACATTAGTACTTTTAATTGTCTTAGCGTAAGTGTAAAAAATGAAAAAACAATTACACTTACGACAAACAAATTAGTTTGTTACATACGCGAAAATATTTTCATTTGAACAGCGTTAGCTTACTATAAACATGTTTATTTATTTAGTTATTATTTAAAAAAAAAGAAACAAAAATCTCACAAACGATGAAACACACGCACTATAGGAATTATAATAAAATTAATGTTATAATTTCTAAACTGTTTTAATGTAGTGAGGAACCGCGTTCTCAGAACTTATAAGATAACTTTGTCAATGAGATAATCTTAAGAAATTTATTCATTTTATATATATCTTGCTTAGATAAGGGTTTGTGCATTGTGTCAGTAATTTAATATCGTCAGATATAATTTGCCATAGCGGAACGCCATGAACCTTCACGGCAGTGGATACACATGCAAACTGAAAACCGCTCTTACTACCTACGTAATAACGACGTCGTCAAGGTAAAAGAGTATCCATCGTCATGTCATCGTCTACGTATTCACGGCAACCCACAGAATATTGTTCAACTACACATCTGTATTCCATTAGCAAATACGGTTTAGCCTGTGTTACTTAACCAGTGCAAGTTGACCTCCTCTTCCCCTTTCCTAGTTATGTAATTGGGTGTGATATAGATGAGGTGATGTTTTATCATGGGTCCGTTATGAGTGGCCGAGTATAAGACGCGACGAACGCCTCAGGTGCTATCAGCCAGGTAACGAGAAAGGTAAGGCTGTACGTAATTTGAGATAATATTTTGGGAGATGTTATATTGGTGACATACTTAGATAAGCACATAGACACTAGGTAAAGGTATACAGGGTGTACTATAATGGCTTCGTACTAAGTAATTTTAACTTTTTAGACTAAGTTAAAATTCAGGCTATTAATCCCACAGTATGCTTTTTTTTCTACTCTCTCTTTTATTTCTTTTCTTTTTTTTTGTTTTGGTCTTAGATGTAAAATCGTCTTCGCTGACCTTTGCATCGTTAATATTTCGCCTATTTAATTTATTATATTCCCATTTATCATCATTCCAATTAATATAATTCCGTTAATTATTATTTCATTTATTATCATTTCATTTATTATTATTTCATATATTATCATTCGCAACGCCGAAGATCGCCGTTAAGTATTTATATGTAAACTGATTTTGATAATTCTTTTTTTATTCTATGGTAAATGCTTTCAGTATGGTCCCATATTAATTTTAAGTTGTTTGTCATAATTTTTTAAAGAAAAGATAAATTTGGATCAATATTTTCAGAATATTAATTATATTAACATAATAAATAACAGATAAGTTTATTATAACGTTTATTATTTAACTAAACGATGTATGAATTTTGCTATTAACTCAAATCAGTATACATACATGGGTATTATCATTATGGTAAATATTAGCTAGATTAGAAATAATACAACTTAACTAATTTTCATATAATTACATACTTTTTTAACGCCCCAAGTCTCCTAAACGTCGTCGTTAGTACAGTTGTCCTAGGAACGTAGTAAAAGATCCAGGCAACGACATTACGGTTAGACTCTCACGACAATGAACATAATAAAATATATAGTACTCGCCAGCCTATCTCTATCGCCCTCTATGACCCTAAATTTGCATTCGTATCGATGAAGAAGCCTCTTCTCATATTAGATGGTAGCGAAAGATGCACAAAAGACAAACCGATGTATTGTACTTGCTGGCTGAGGGTAAACCCGTTAATGCCCCGCTCCCTACAAAATCCTGCATAACTCTCAGTTATTCTTCTACAATCGGACAAGCAGACCGCGTTTTCGTGAATAAAACTAGACTAACAATTGTTCCAATGAACCTTGGCTCAGTGTAGTTACTGACGTGCAGATACAGAAAAGTGTCGTTTTGCCACTTTTCTGTATCTGCACGTCAGTAACTACACTGAGCCAAGGTTCATTGGAAGTGCCCAAAAGGAGTGCCTTCGAGCGCGGGTTTTTATTTAATTTTTTATAAGATAAAATAAACGAGGCGTTTATAAATTATGCGCTGTGAACAAGTTTTTAAGTAGTTTGAAAGTTCTGAGTATAGGGTTTGCAAGTACGTTGAGAAAGGAATAGGCTTACTTCTTGAAAGTTGCCAAGTCATACCGGATCGGAAATGTCTCCACAGTTAATCATCAGAATTATTTCGCTAACTGGATGATGACCAATAATTCATTCTTATTACAACACCAAGGTCACCCAAAGCGCAATGGAGAGGGCTATGCTTGGAGTTTCCCTGCGGGATCGAATCAGAAATGTCGAAATCCGCAGGCGAACCAAAGTCACCGACATAGCCCGAAGAATTGCAAAACTGAAGTGGCAGGGGGCGGGGCACATAGCTCGTAGAACCGACGGCCGTTGGGGCAGAAAGGTTTTCGAGTGGTCACCATGAACCGGAAGACGCAGCGTGGGCAGGCCTCCTACAAGATGGACCGATGATCTTATGCGGGTCGCTGGAAACTGCTGGATGCGAATAGCGCAAGACCGGCAATTGTGGAGCCCTTTGTCCAGCAGTGCACGTCTTTCGGCTGATATGATGATGATGATGATGACAGCACAAAAGATTTTAAAATGAGGTGGGAACCATTGGCCTTTTAAGGATTAAGTGTGCTAGGTTTTGTTAATTTACAACGCGTAATTTATCCAGCATATTGATAAATTTAACATTATCTAGTGGCTTCACGGGGAAAACAGCACACAAAGTTTAGTTACACAAAGGCTTCTATTGTTTTTTCTATATTTTTGTATTAGATATGCAGCACTTATATAAGAGACGAGATAAAGATAGTTGCTTCATTTATAAGCTCATATAGCTATAACTAAGCCACGCCTATTAATCTTATAGTTATATTAATCACTGCCATCCTTACCCAGGTAAACGTTGCCCCTGTAATCTCATTTGGATCGCGGGCACGAATTTCATAAGTGCTTGGTTGGACTAATGGATGAAAACATTAACTCCTTGGATTCGGGCTTTGCCCCCGAGTGTCGTACATTTGCATATGCGATTGTGGCTCCCCTTTACACTTTACAGCTTGGTTTATGACAATATTGAGAAGTTGTAAAGCAATAAACGGTCGGTATTTCTACTCTCTGAAGGTAGGTTTGATATTGAATGAACATTTTTGGTTATTGCGACGATTCTGTTTTTTATATAGAAATGTGAATAAATCTCTGTCTACATACGTTGTATATTAGTAAATGAACACATAATAATTATCTTCAGTACACAATCTTTAATAAAGTATGCTAAAATGTTATAAAAAGTTCAATTAATATCAATACTTGTTTATAAATATTATATTTGCTTATCCCTAACTAAATTAAACTGTTGTGAGATTGTGACTGTTGTGCTGTGTAGTGAGGGCATAGAATATCATCACCCCATCCTATCCCGCGGGGGGCGTAGAAATACCTACCAGAGAACAGATAGCAGCGTTTTTCTGTGAACTATGACCATCAAACTGCGATCGCCAACCCGTTTGCTAAGCGTGGCGATTATGGCATATCCCCACATACTTTGGGGACGCTTTTGTCTAGCAGTGGACGTACATTGGCTGACATGATGATGATGAAACTAAACTAATAATGCCAAATGAGGAGATTTTGCATATAGTAACTGTAATAAGTAGGTAAGTACCTAATGCTTTTTGTAATGTTTCCTGTGTAGCACTTACAATAATATCCAACACCAAAAATATAATCTTCAGATGTTTATACTCCTAGTTGGATATTACCCTAAAATTGCATCATTAATTTAGCTATAGGCATCAGTGGTAAATTACGGCAACGATGGTCCAACACAATGAAGATTATATAACTACGCAGAACATAATTGTAACCGTCTAGTCTATATGTAAATATTGAAGCAGATTCCAGTTTTCGAAGAAGACGGAAAGAGGCGAATGATTAACGAATTCACGTGTTCTTAAAGGCACAGCAGCGTAACACCGCTGACTTCTAGACTCGTATGGGCTAGAGCCTAGAAGTCATAATATGTGATAGAACACGCAATTAATATAAGGATTTTTTTTAATCTAGAAAACTTACAGCTATTTTAACAATAATAAGGTTGTATGTTTATGTTTGTAACGTATGTACTGCCTGTTTGGCATAATGACATGGGACCTTTGCCTGTACATGATTGACATGAATAAACGTCAGTGCGATAATGTCAGCTCGCCGTTTTATTTGTATTTCAAATATATAAAAATGTTAAAGCCAATTACAAGTTTTCACTTATACTATTTTAACAATTAGTAATTTAAGGAAATGCACAAAATTACATTTGCATGCAATGTGTTACAAAACTATATGTGTTATTATACATACATGTTGCTTAATGCAGAGGTGTGCAAATTGGATTTATATTAATGTCACCAAAATATCAAAATAATAATACATACATTAATGTCAAATACAATTTAATCACACCAATTTAATCAATAATAATTTTAAATCCTTTGTTATGACTCACTGAATAAAAGATTCTATAACAAATTTCCCAATGATATTAGAGATTTGTCTACGAATAAGTTTAAAAGAATTATTAAAGCCAAATTGTGTAGCAGTGCATATTACAAAATTTCTGATTATTTAAGTGATAAAAGTGCTTGGGATTGAGTTGTTCTGAGTCAACACTCATGATTGTAATTAATCTTTAGTAAATTTTATTTTAAAAAAAGATTCCTACTGAGTTTTCTGGCAGTGTTTTTCAGTAGCTGCCAAGTCATGCACTGCACGGTAGGGTAAAAAAATATGACGATTCCACTTAAATGTAAAATTTTTACGGAATAAATGATTTTTTACTTTGTCTTTGATTTAAAAAAAAACTATTAATCACAAATTCATGTCATTTAAATAATCTCCTATATCATAGTAAACTTTGTCAACAAACAAAGATTTTATTTTAGTTTTAAATATACTAAGCTGTCTACAACTTTTTTTTGGTAAGTAGTATTATAATCTTAGTCTAAAAAGTCGATAGGAATTTTCCGCCCAAACTTTGTTTTTCCACAGATGTATAACGGATTTAGTGAGCACTCTACCATACTGGAAAACGTTAGGACGCAATAACAAAGTTATGAAACATTCGAGTTCAGTTTAGGGTCAGTTGGAGTGCGACGCCGAAGTTTAGGACCGTCCACTGTTTATTTTCGATTTCACTTTTCCCTCATATTAGAATTCGGACAGAAATTTCCTATAAGTAGTTTTATGTATTTTAACGCCCTCAAAAAGGAGAAGGTTCTCATTTCTACTGCAAATTTTTGATTTCTCCGGAATGTGTGAATCGATTTTGAAATTATGTTTCATTGTCTGTCTTTTTTGGGAACCAAGGCTTCCGAGATGATTCCTTTTTTTTTTGTTATTTAGTTTTAATTTAATTCTGGGTCCCTGGAGCCCAGTAGGTCGTGTTTTACTTAGGGAGCTATCCAGGCGTCTTATCAAGTATTCAGGTGACTAGACAGCTGTGTCGCACTTAAAACAACGTATTAGGCTCGCTATTCAACTGGGTAATGTTGCCAGCTTTCTGGGCACCTTGCCCGCAGGCGATGATTTAAATTCAGTTTTTTATTTATAGGTATTTAATATTAATAGTATGTAAGTTTTGGTTATATGTTACTGTATATTATTTTGTTTAAAAGGAATAAAATGAGGAAAGAGAAAAAAAAATAAAAGTTTTCACACATAAACAATTGTACAGACGCTAGCACATCCAGCTACCCCAAACTGTCAAATTTATTTTATAGATTTACAACTTTATCACATAAATATGAGGTTCACTTTCAATTGGGGAAATTTGACAGATTGGGGTAGTTTGATGTGCTGGCGTTTGTACTGAGGCGGACTTAACGACATTGGCATTATCTAATAATCAACCATTGATGCAGAGAGACTGGTAGAGAGTTGAGGGGATTTAGTGTTATTGAAACAACTGCATTCGATTAATTATGATTTATTACTCTCCTTAGGAATGAATAACATAGTTTTATATTAGATCTATTACACACACATACTACTAGATAGATACTAAGATACACACATACATATTACTACACCTCACCTCGGGGGTGAAAAGAAAAAAAAAAAAAAAATGTTGTAACAATATTTTTTTTTTGTATAAATTTTATTATTGTATATAAAAGTTTTATTATTGTTATGTTATATATGGTTTTGTTTTATTTTTATGGATTACATAAGGTTTATTATTTTTCATAATTTTAACATTAACACCTAAATCCTCCAAAACAACAAATGGTCCAAGCCATTTAATATCTAACTTACTTGCTGTTTCATTTTTAATTAATATTAATTGTCCATTATTATATGTTACATTATTGACATATTTGTCATAAGAAGACTTACGATTCTGCTTACTTAATATTAGGTTATTACGAGCATCTTGTTGTGCTACTTGCAACTTATATTTAAGGTCTAAAGGATAGCTTTCTGGGTTATATAAAGGTTCTATGCATTGACTTACTCTAGATGGTATTACACTAGGCCTACCAAAAACCAATTCAAAGGGCGTATATTTTGTTTCCGTATGAACCGTATTATTAAAACTATAGCACCAAAATGGTAACCAATGACTCCATGTATCTTTTTGACCATTACAATGTATTCGCAAAAATGCTCCTAAATTTTTATGTGTATTTTCAAGTGCACCGATAGATTGGTGATGATATGCTGTAGAAGTCAATTTATTTATTTCTAAAATTTTACATACCTGTTCCATTACTGAAGAAACAAATTCGGTTCCACGATCTGTCGCCATGGCATTTGGTATTCCAAATCTTAAAATAAAATTATCAACTAAAGCTTTTGCTATACTTACGGTTTCCTTATTTTTTAAAGGATAAGCTTCAATAAACTTGGTTAATTCGCATTGTATTGTTAAAATATATACGTTACCTTCAATGTCTTTCTCAAAAGGACCTACGACGTCAAGATAGATCTTTTCAAAAGCATATGAAGCCGTTGTAGTTATCTCCATGGGCGCCTTGATATACCTACAATGCTTCATTTTTTGACATTTAACGCATTTAGCTACAAATTCTTGTACATCAATGTCTAAACCAGGCCAATAAAATTTTCTTTTTATATTATTGGTCATTCTACGCACACCTGCATGTCCCGCTGTGGGTAGTAAATGAAAATCTTGTAAAATATAGTTTCTTTCCTCCTTATTATCAATTCTCCTAACTCCTCTTAATACAAAAATTCGGGGACCGGTCCAATTATTATTATCTTTAATTCCTCTTAATAAATCTTTTATAAAGTCTTCATATTCTTTATTTCTTACTATGCATAGTTCATTTATATTTATATATTTGCAAAAATCATCTAACTTAGTCACAAATTCGTCTCGCGTAAATTGTGCTCTAAAGTTGAGATTAATAAACAATATTTTCTTATTCTTATTGTAAATAAAGCATTCCTTTTCTTCATTTATATTATTTTGAGCTCTTAATTTTTCCAATTCGTCACATCCTATAAAAGTCATTTCCACAGTATTACTAGGTATTTTTAGCACCTCAACTACTCGTGGTTGATCAGGCCACGCCTCATTGGGCTTGCTACAACTAGCTTTTATAGTTTGGTTGTCAACTACTGTACTAGTATGATTTCGTCATTCATTTGTTTTAAACTATCTGATGTTATAATTATTCTAGATAACGCATCAGCAACGCTGTTGTCTTTGCCCCTTATATATAAAATTTTAAAATTATACTCTTCTAATGCTAATCTGAATTTTAAAAGTCTACTTGATGGATCTTTCATTGAAAATAAATATACTAAAGGTCTGTGGTCAGTCATAATTGTAAATAATTTACCATAAACGTAAGGCCTAAAATATTTCACTGCCCACACAATGGCAACTAATTCCTTCTGAATGGTGGGGTAGTTAAGTTCAGCTTTATTGAGTGGTCTACTTGCGTATGCAACTGGTTTCATATTTTTATTGCATAACACTGCGCCAATGGCTGTGCCAGAAGCGTCAGTTTGTATAACAAATTCATTATCATCAGAAAAATCTGGAAAATCTAAAATTGGTGGTGTCATTAACTTATTTTTTAATTTTTCAAATGATTTTTGACAATCGTTAGTCCAAACAAATGGTTCAAATTTACGAGTTAACTTATTTAATGGGCACGTTATGTCTGCAAAATTTTTAATAAATTTCCTATAATAGTTACAAAATGCTACAAATCTTTTCACTTCATCTGTGTTAGTTGGAACTGGGTAATTTTGTAAGACTTTAACTTTTGATGGATCGGGTAAAACTCCATTTTCAGATACAAGATGGCCTAAATAAAGAATTTCTTTCTTCAAAAAGCTACATTTATCTGGATTCAATTTTAAGTTAGTTTTTCTTAACCTTTCTAACACGTCTGTCAAATTTTTGTTATGAATATCTAAATTTCTACCGAAAACTACTAGATCATCTAAGTATATGAAACATCTATCATGAGTGAGTCCAGACATGGCTACTGACATTACTCTACTGAACGCGCTGGAACTGGTCTTGAGACCCATAGGTAATCTCTTCATCTTGTACTGGCCAGTGTTTGTAGTAAACGCAGTAAACTCTCTACTTTCTTTATCTAAAGCTACTTGGTAATATCCTTGATTAAGGTCTAAATGTGAGAAATAGATAGAACCCGAAAGAGAATCTAAAATCTCTGTAATGTTCGGCAATGGGAATTTGTCGTCTACAATACAGTCATTTAATTTCCTGTAATCGACAACTAAACGCCATTTCTTTTCGTTATCGCTTTTCTTTGGCACCAGCAAAATAGGACTAGACCATTCGCTTTTCGCCTCTTCTATAATATCATTGTCAATCATTTTTTGAATTTCCTTATCCACCTCATTTTTTAATGAGTGTGGCAAACGATACTGTTTCACATAAACCGGACTTATGTTTGGTTTTAAAGTAATCGATTGCTCATAAACGTTCGTAGTCGTTAACTTATCACCGGGTAAAAAGAACACATCTGAATACTTAGAGCATAATTGTTGAATAGAAATGCGCTCTTCTACATTTAAATGATTTAATTTTAAAATATCTAATAATATTTTTGCTCGCTTTAAATTATTTTGATTTGATTTGAAATCGCAAATATGATAATCCTGAATTGAATGCATCTCTGGTTGAAACATTGGTAAAGATATACTATGTTCATTGCTGTTTAAAATTTTTACCGGTACTCTATTGTTTTTTATTCTACTAATACATCCAGCTAAAAACACATTTTCTGCCAACTGCTTGCTAGGGATAACACAATCATTATTAGCTAAAGCATTATTTAAAAGTAAATAGTGAATTGATTCACTCCGTGCAGGAATATGTAAAACTTCATTCGAATAATCGACCGTATCACGAAGTAATAAAGAATATTCCATTCCATATTTAGAAAACGTTATTATATTTCTTTCCAAATTAATATTCGTCATGTAATGACACAGAAAATCTAAACCTAATATTCCATCCGCCTTTAAAGGTATGGTATCAAATACATGAAGTTTGATATCAAAATCAACACAGTGTTGGTCATCACGATGAGTCAATGTGAGATTAATAAATCCTGATGACTGAATCTGACCCCCAATACCATTTATGATAGTTTCGTCTCGAATGATGCAACTGTTGCTAGGTACAGCATCTTTCTTTATGACGGATAATGATGCTCCGGTATCAACCAACCAAAAGTATCTTCTATTACCATTATACAAAGTCAAAAATTTCGCTTTACCACTTAGCGCTAAAATGTTATGTTTCAGATCGAAAAAACTGCATTGGATTCGTATTGGAACTTACAGACTCATTATTGCTAGACTGATTTGAATAAAACACTCGATGTGTATTACCCTTACCACGATTCTCGAACCTCGATCGATTTTCACTCGACGTTTGATGAACTCGTCCTCGCTGTGTGTTATTGTACGAACTTGTACCATTAGTACGGGCATGATAATATGAATTATTACCGCGAAAATTTCCTCTGGCAAAATTGTTAAAATTACCTCTAAAGTTACCTCTTCTGAAAGTATTAAAATTATTTGAATTCTGACGATAATTATATCGTCCTCGTTGTCCACGAGACTGTTGACCGAAGAATTGGCCTTGCTGGAAACTATTAAATTGAGACTTACCTCGTCCACGATGAGAAAACTGCATGACATTTTCACCCGTCGAAGATGATGCCGATGTCAACTCTTCATCCTTGGCGGCCTGAATCGCGTCTTTCAAGCTGTCGTAATTACGCGCTGCGATTATTGTGCTGAGCCGGGAATTACTTAACCCATCTGCAAATCGTTTAATGGCCATTTTCTCATTTAACGGTTTTAATACACCATAATTTTCAGAATTGCCATTTGCCTGAGCTATGGTTAAATTGGTGAATAGTTTTTCTAATTCGGTACCAAACTGATCTATTGTACGCCAACCCTGAGTTGTACTCTGTAACCGTGATTGTATAGCAGTGAACGATTTTTTAGGTAATAAAGTGTCTTTTAATTGCTTAATCAACTCTGTTACCGACTTGTAATCATCACACATGCGTAATTTTGCATTTTCGGACAGTCTACTTTTTAAAACGAATTTAATCAGTAATAATTTTCCCGATTCCGATAACATATCGGCATACATTTCTACCGAGTCAATGATACTTTTGATGTTACTTTCATTACTGTTCATAATCGGAATCAAACTACAGGCCGTTTTTAAATCGAACTCCATGATTAAATCTGGGTTTGAGCTAGTTTCACAAAAATCACTTCCACTACTGTCGATATCAGAAACTACTTTATTTTCGGAACATAAATCAATAATTTGTAAATAATAAGATTTTATCCCATTTTGTATTAAAATTAAAGATTCCAAAATTTTTGATTTTGAGCCTTGTTCTGAAGACAAAAATTGAATTATTTCCTGACTTCTATTATAAATTTCCTTAGTCTCTTCTAATCTATTTTTAATAACATTTCCTTTAAATCTTAATTTTCCTTTCTTAATTAAATATTTTCTTATACTCTTAAGTTCTTTTAAACATTCAAGTAAATCATCTTCCATTACCTTACAATAAATACATAATTACTTAAAGAATACATACCACAATCTCACTAAGTCACAGTGAGTTACCGTAGTAGGTGTTGTAGAGTGTAAGTCGATCCACGATACATTGAGACGATTAATGAGCAATTACAATAAATTGATTTGGTATTACTTTAAACTTAGAGTCTATAGAATAATTATTTGGATGTCCATTATTCTTGAGGTTAATTTTAAAATAAAAAATGACGCATTAATACTATACATTAAACCGCACTTTATCGCACTTTTATAGTAATTTGACGCACTTAATTCAACTAATTTTGGCTGCCGCACGAAATACTATTTACTTAGGTATGTCTCTCATCGGGATACGTAGGTCGCGCTCGCGCTCCTCTCCACGTACATCTCTGGACCGGTTAAATGATCGCCGAAAATTATTCTGCATTATTTGGTCTCTGATCCAAGTATGGTGGCATTTCCTATACTGTTTCCATACGAAGTATAATGCACCAAGACCCAACAGAGTAGCGATGATTATGAGGACAATGCTGATACTTGACATATGCAGCTTAAACTGCTCCACATCTGCATTGTTTGAACCCGCAGCATTCTGGTTCAAAAATATCTGCTCTTTTTCATAGTTTGAACGGCACATTTTATACGATGATTTTAATTCGCCCACTATTTAACAAAAATATATGTTAAATAAAATATATAATATATACTGTTCATAGTTTACACTTATTTTACATGCCGCATCCGAAATTAACTTCACTTTCTTGATTCATTGTTCGATTCATTTGGAGCCGTAACACTATACCGATACCGTATTCGCGTCGCGAGCCCCAAATATGGCACGGGTCGCCATGAGGGGATTTAGTGTTATTGAAACAACTGCATTCGATTAATTATGATTTATTACTCTCCTTAGGAATGAATAACATAGTTTTATATTAGATCTATTACACACACATACTACTAGATAGATACTAAGATACACACATACATATTACTACACCTCAGAGTTGCTTTAAAGTTATCCATTGTAAGTAAATTTACTGCTTATTTTATAATGTTGCAGAATAGATTGAAAGAACAAGAACATTGAAGAAAGTCAGTACGGTGAGGATAATGCTTGCTTTTCACGCCGGAGGTCTATAGGTGGGTATCGAACCAACGATACCCACCCAGGACAGATATTTGTAGGCATGAATTGGCTGTTTGTCCTGAGTCTGGGTGTGATTATCTATATAAGTATGTATTTACAAAAAAAAGTAGTAAATGTAGTTTATCAGTTATCTGGTTTCCATAGTACAATTAAGTACTACAAACATGTTCTGACTATTTACAAGCGCTTTTTTAAAGTCTACGTGAATAAAAACCTTTTTTATTTTATTTTATTATTTTACAAGCTCTGCTTAGTTTGCGATCAGTTGGCCGTGTGTAAATGCTCAGGTTATTATTTTCATTATTCTAGTTAAGAAAAATTAAAGTCGTTATTTGAATCTTTGGTTACTTTAATAAATAACTTTATTATCATTATTATGTTTTTGAAAATGGGAGGACACGTGGATTTAGCAGCATTGTTTTAAATCGCAATCATATTGTCAGAATAGAGCTATGAGGATATTTCTGGCAGGAAAATGACTCAGACACGGAGGCTTTGCTCTCATGCGTCGTTGAGCTTGGTAAGATGTCGGTGCTGCTTATTACTTCTCGTAGGTCATAGGATATTTGTATAAGAGGGAGACAAAGAAGCAAAAGTGTTACTTGATAGTAAGTGATCACCGTCACCCATGTACACTCGCAACAGAGAAGTCGCTGGTGCTTTGCTGGCCATTAAATAAGTCAGCAAAAACTTGAGATTACCCTTACCCCACCCCGATGAGTTCTGGAGACCATACTCACACGCAGAAACACAATATTAAGTTATTTATATTATTATTCATTACGGCATGTCTTGTGTAAGTTTAAGTTACTTCCTCTGTGGGGTCTTTGAGCAAATGAAAACTTTGCCCTACCTCTCTGAAATAGCTCAGCTCAGCTAGCTGCTACCACAGTGTAGTGTGAATAGGGTTGTAAGGGTCCACTTGTATTTTCGCACACATTTGTGCACTAAATAAGAGGTCTGTAGATGGTTCATCTCCATTGATTGAAAGGGGAATAATCTAATCAAGATGGCATTATTATTCTTATCATTATTAATTATTCATAACAAAATATGAATCCGATTGGTAGGTGAAATCACAGTAATATTATAAAGGCGAAAGTTTGTGAGTGTGTATGTTTGTTATTTCTTCACGTCTAAACGGCTGAAGCGATTTCAATTAAATTGGGCTGGATTAGCTGACACCCTGGATCAACACATAGGCTATAAATTATAATATTATATTATATTTAACGCGGGTAAAAACACGGGGCACAGCTAGTTAAGTTATAATGCACAGAACAAACTACT
The DNA here is from genome assembly GCA_951640165.1 of Pseudoips prasinana. Classification (NCBI taxonomy): domain Eukaryota; kingdom Metazoa; phylum Arthropoda; class Insecta; order Lepidoptera; family Nolidae; genus Pseudoips; species Pseudoips prasinana. The sequence continues at coordinate 19,331,330 of OX621239.1, forward strand.
AATAAAATCGTAGTTAATGTTTAAAAGCACCCTTGTAACTGTGTAATAATAGCATGTCTTTTAAATACCCGTCAGAGCATCCCTTTGCCTCTCTTAACATCTAAAAGTGAAAGCATGGGACAGACATTGAAATCCGTTGACATAGATTCCAGTAAGAATAGGGTGCACATATTGATACAAAATCGTGGACTCCTTTTGTTTTCTTCAGACTGGACTTTACAACTCCTCCTCCTCCAACACCCAACCAAATACTTTCCCTTTCAACTATAATCAAAGAACTACAAACAAACACTATATTATTACAATATACTTATTGATATTTTATTAATTATACTATAATATATTTGCCAAAAACTCGTAAGGAACTAATAAAATAGGTGTAAAGGTATATAATATAATATATATGTTTAAGTACATGTAAGGATTGTCATAAATTCACCTTGTTTCCGAGGTACGGCACCCCAAACTAACTAATAAATCTTGATTCACAAAAATATTGCTAAAACTTTATTCAATTAATTGTTTCCTTAAATATTCTCTAGTAATCACATGACCCTTGGACCAACTATACAGAAGGAGCTGGTATTTGAGGACTTAGTGGATTTATCTTTTCTGTTTCTTCTCTTCTCTTTGGGTCATGACTATTTTTACGACAACCTTCTCGAAAAAAAATGTTGTAACATTTAAAATGTATTATTAAATATACCAAGAAGACAAGTCTCGAAACGAAAATGTAATCTACAATCTTGACTATTCTGAAAATTGTATTGTATTGTTATATAGGTATTTATGTACCTACGTAACTATTTGTGTATAAATGTAGTTTATTAAAGAAATAGTAGAATTACTATTATTTGAATAATATTATTACTTTGCGGGTAATTATATAAATTTCTGCTTTAAATTCTTCACCTTGCACTAGCTTTGTCTTGGGTCTTTATTTTTTTTCATTCATTTAAAGGGTATGTGCAATAGATCGTTGAATGCGATAAGACCGCCTGTTGAAAAAAACAAGAAATAATAAATACAATGTTTGTTTGAATATGTAAATTTTTCATTAATTCAATAAACTACCAATATTTTATTATTTAATCTTATATTATTTGTGTGACTCAATTTATGAAAATAATTTGGATATATATTTGTGTGCATGAACATGTCTGTTTGTCTTGAGTCTGGGTGTAATTATCTATAGTTATTTTTTATCATATATTTTCAAAGAAAAGTAGCGCTTAGTTTGGGATCAGATGGTTGAGTGTGGATAATGTATAGCAAGCGATTTAACCGAAGTGTCTATGATGAGTGTCGACCCATCCTCATATTGAACTTGCTCTAGCCAACAGTACCCAGAAGAAGAAGTACACATTATTGCAAAAATAAGTAATACAAAATTAGATTGATGCGGAATAGTTACCATTTGGTCCCATAAAAATTTTACATACTCGTATTTAGGCCCATTAGTTTTCATTTTATGAACATTTTTGTTTAAGTGGACGATGTAATTTTCTTTGGCACATACGTTTTTACATCTTAGCCAGTCTATCTAAACTAAAACTTCTCAAGTGTTATCTGGCGTGAACATAAAGGACAATTTCAGACTAGCGTTTAATATGCGCATTTAAGCTCAATTTTGGAAGCGCATGTAGAAGCATCTTTTAGCACAAGCGCATTTTTTTATGTACGTTCACCGATAACGCTGAGATTTATGATCCGATTTACGGGATTCTTCTGCGCGCCAGTGTGGTACCTACTATTACATTTGCTTGGCACCGATTTCAAATTCATTAATATTGAAGGTATTAGGATTGCATAAGAGATGTGTTAAATTAAATCTTTACTAAGTAATTTTTTTGTACCTTTCAGTTTTTGAAGTCGGGTTTTTAAACGAAGTTATTTTTTTGTTGTTTGTGCACAAATTTTGATAATTAGGTATTATTTTATTCAATGGAAAATGCTTCCGGACTGGTTCAATATTTTTGTTTATATCGGTCTTGACCTGCGCAATCAAAAGTGTTTATTATATAAATAAGGTAATAAGCAGGATTTTCCCAGAAAAAGCTGGACGTTTGGTAACGCTAGGCGAGCGTCATCAACGAGACATCTCAATTAGGTGATTGCTTGCTCTCAGAGCGACAAATAGTGGTCCTTTGTGCTGCACGAGTGCTGAGGACTCATTATGTCGTCGTACTCTTAGTCACTCAATGTCATTATGCATATTTGATAAATCTAAGTGGAAATTAATTGTTATTTCATAACTTGGGTACTTTATGTGACTGGCTGTTGGTCTAGTGGATACTGGCCTTGACTGCTAGCCAAAAGTCGTGGGTTCGATCCCCAGCGAGGACAAATCTTTGTGTGATGAGCACGATTATTTTTTAAGTGTACTGTAATTTATCTATAATATAATCTATACATAGAATAAAATCGTAGGAAAGTCAAAACTGTACATTGAATATTTTTTAAAGGATACTTGGGGCGTGATCTACAATCGATATCGAAGCCAAAAATATAGTTTTTAGTATTTTCGTCTGTTTGTCTGTATGTATGTCCGGGCTAAACTCAAAAAGTACTGCATGGATTTACTTAAAATTTTGCACGAATATTACTAAGAGGTCGGGTCAACATATAGGCTACACAATATTATGACGCTATCACTTACGGGGGAGGAGCTATGGTAATTTATAAAATTTTACGTGGGAAAAACCGTGGAGCAAGCTAGAGCTAGAGAGCACAGCTAGTATCATATAATTTGGAAGCAGGGTAGGCCTTTGGTGTGGGATGCGACATGCGTCGATACCCTTGCGCCATCTCACCTTCCATGGACAATGGCGTGCGCCGGCTCTGCTGCTGCATCAGCTGATAGGCCACTAAGCGGCTCAAATATACAAACCTTGTAAGAGATTATATTTTTGAGCGGTTTGAAGTGATGACGCTTGGGCCATGGGGTCCGAGAGAACGCGGGTTATTTTCCGCGAATTCTCTAAACGCTTGGTCGACGCTACATGCGACCAGAGGGCTGGCCAATATTTTGGACAGCGTTTAAGCATTGCCATCCATCGCGGCGATCAGCGATAACGAAATTTTTTCGACGCCCAAAGATGAGGCTTTTGAATAACAATATAATTATGTATATTGTAAATATTATTTAATGTCTGTTGTAAATTATATTAATAGTTGTTGTTGATTATTTAAGTGTAAATTTAAATTTAGAAATATAAAGGTATATTTATCTGTGGCAACCAGACATACATTAGTACAGGCTCCGATTAATTTGGGACCAGATGGCAGTGTGTTGTCCCAAGATATATATATTTTTTTATTTAATTTTCTATATTTTGTAACTATACTTTACTGCCATTAGATATTTCACGATACTTTATATTTACTCGTACTTCACTTATGTAAGCCTGCTGATTTATGCCGCTCTTGTCGGTCTGTAAATCCGTCCGTCCACGGCGTGGTCGGTCTACACATGGCTGTCCACGAAAATAATTTTATTTATTTAATTTATATTTAATTTAATTTATGAGCGTGATATTTAATATATATAGACTTGCCAGATGGTGAGCTCGTTGCTAGTTGCGTATGAGTGATGACTTTGGGTATTGCCTATACACACATACGAGTATATACGACAGAGTGGCTAAAGATTTAGATAAGGAGGTAAATCGACTGCCTTGTGACAACTGCAGGCAATCCTCCTGGGTTGGTAATTTCAACCACGGGTCGCGTGATTTTCTAGTGCAAGAAGTCACCGCTGACTCGGCATATTAGCAGTGTTTCAACCCCGTAACTTGGAGAGCACGTACTGCTTTCGGTCTGATTTCTCCTCGATAATTTTGGATAGCCGTCCCATCAACAATTGAAAGATATATATAGAGTGTACATGATTATGTTTGCAAATATATCCTGAGTAGCTAGCTAATGTCTGATGAGATTGGCCGCCGTTGCCAACATTCAGCTAAGAGCATCAGAAAAGGGTGGTCCATATCTGGAGGGAACATCAAATACTACTAAGTGATAAAAAAAAAACATGTGTGTATAATTGCGTTATTTCCCATCATTATACGGACACGTAATCAAATTAATCTACAGTTAAAAACTCATTTTCGGAATTTGTATTGCTACCGGCTATTAGTCAAATTACTGATAAGCATTAAGGACGATGACTAAGTCTTAAAAAAACCAGGGCATCACATTGATAATATATATTATTGTTGTTTTGGTTATTATTTAATTTCCATGTCTTTGTCTTCATAGCTCGTAGAACCGACGGCCACTCGGGCAGATTCACGAGTGGTGACCACGAACCGGAAGATGCAACGTGAGCAGGCACCTTTCAAGGTGGACCGATCTTGCAAGGCTGGGAGCTGCTGGATTCGGGTGGCAGTACAAGTACTTTGTGGAGATCCTTGGGAAAGGCCTTTGTCCAGCAGTTGACGTCTTGCGGCTGATATGATGATGATGATGTCATCTAGTGGAATGACTATCGTATAGATTAATGAGAAGAAGGATTATATAGATAAGGATAAATATATTTTGTTTTCAATATATGTAGAAACTTAGTTTAAAAATCACCTTTATAACTATAGATATAAAATGTTAGTAGTTAAGGCAGCAAAGCAAATATAGCCAAAACTCTTGCTTGGTCCGTTCATATGAAACTTCAATAAATTTGTGAGCGTCTGCATTGAGTATTCACGAATGTATGATTCTATTCACGGAAATGATCATTTAGAATCTTGTAGTCGTTCCGCGAACCCTTCGTACGCACTGCGGAAAGTGCGTTTGAGTGATTTTAGCATGGCCAAGTTACTGGCGTCAGTTGTCAATTGACGCTTTTATTATACTATATATTATTATCATTATACTACCAACGAGATCCATCTTGAGATGTATCTATAAGCAAAAAAAGAGACGCTGGTCCACTTGAAGCAACATAACATTCTTTTGCGAAATATGTGTGTTTGGCCCCAAGAAAAGTAAGTTGAAATTACAACCTACTTTAGTTGGGTCCATACACGTCCTACCTTCCTCTTCTTCCTTCCAGTTAGCTGAAAAGTAAAATCTAAGCTGAAAACAGAGAAAATAGAAAACACCGCACCTTGTAGAAAATACATTATTTTCCAACGTTAAGTTTTATATTTATTCTCAATTTTTTTGTGTTCTTTTTTTGGTTATCAAGCTGGAAAATCAGCCGTACAAAAGGTGTAGGTACAATGGATTATACATTATTGACTGGTTTGAGTATGCCTAATAAGACTATTGGGCACTCTCAAGCCAGTATACTTGCTCGAGAACCCTCGCAATCAAAGCGACATTTAACGTTTTTCTTGAGCGCAGATGTGCTGAATAGTTCCGTCGCTTTACGATTTGGAATATTACATTTCGGATACATTGATGCACGATTCAGAAAAAATGTTCGACATGTTAGTAGGAATACGTAAAATGGTATGCCTTATGTTTCTTGTGTAAAAATATTATAGTCACGTAGGGAAATACTTGTATTTTATTATTTGCGACTGTGTTTCTTGATGTACACACATTTTTCTACAAAAGTGTAGAATTTATCTACAATTTCGAACCATTTTTAAACAAATTATTTAAAGAGATAAGCTTAGAGTTTTGTATGTTTATTTGTAACTAGCAGTGCCCGCGGACTTTGTTCCGCGTAAATTTTGTCCCTGCACGTTTCTCCCGCGTAATACTTCGGGATAAATAAAAAATATGATGATGAATCATAGCTTATGATAACACTCCACAATAACGTAGCTATTGGTGAAATAATTTTGAAAATCGGTTCAGTAGATCCAGAGATTACCCCTTACAACGTCACAAACTCACAAACGTTACCTCTTTTATAATATTAGTATAGATGGATAAACTGAAAAATTACTTAAAATATTTTTAAATTTATATTTTAATTTGTAATAATTAATAAATTACAATAATCTAAAATATATCGAGGCGAGCGACGCTGGTTCGGGTCGCCTAGTAAATAATAAATAAACGGACTGTTTATTATTATTTAAGTCAAATCTACAAACCCTTATGGCCGGTGTGTTTTAATTTATACTGTTATTTTCTTACAAAATAATAAAGAACACTTATCAATGAAACAATTAATAAATGTACAGACGCCAGCATATCAAGCTACCCCAATCTGTCAAATTTCTCCAATTGAAGTGAACCTTATGGCTACGTGATAAAGTTGAAATTCTATAAAAGAAAATTGACAGGTTGGGGTAGCTGGATGTGCCGGTGTCTGTACAATCCATGGTCTTGTCTGTTCTAACGGATAGAAGTTGATAGATTCAGAAGCTGAAATGCCGTTAATAGTTATACACTGTAGGACGCGAAACAAAAAAAAGATACAAGACCTAGAATTATATTATAAAAACATTAATGCGCATAGGTACGTAAGTAAATAAGAAACCATATCACAATTAATTTTCGATATTTTTATGTCAAGTTCACCACCTATAATATAACGATAGAAAGGTATCGTAATAGAATTCCCCAAACATCTCAAACCATATGAAAATTTATTTAAATTAACCGGAATTGACATTCTACGATCCTACCCACAATCTATTTAGGTAATTGCACGGTCGTTGACGGTATAATTTGTATAATACCGTTGATTGTATCCGCTTTTGCGATCCGAATACGTGTGCAGCATAACGATAGGCTCTACAATCAGTTGGGAAATTTATTTGTTATGATTTTAACGACCGATTTTATTAGGACAATGTTTGTAGATTCGATTTGGGACTGGGGCTGATTGGCTGTAGAAAAAATATATGCCAAGTGCATGATGGTTACATGCATGATATGGTTTTCTGTTGGCGTGTTTGGTAAATACTTGCTTTTTACGCCGCAGGTCGTGGGTTCGATTCCCACCCAGGATAGATATCTGTGTGCATGAACATGTCTGTTTGTCTTTAGTGTGGTGTAATTATCTATATACGTATGTATTTACAAAAAAGTAGTATCAGTTATCTGGTTTCCATAGTACATGCTCTGCTTAGTTTGGGATCATTTGGCCGTATGAATAATGTACGACGATATTTACTAATTTTTGCTACGGCGACTAGCTAACTAAGCACGATCATTTTAGTAAGACTGACTGGATGAAACGCAGGATCAAACGCTTAGCGTACTCTTCTAGGTATGAGGTGTGCCAACACCACCACATTTCAAATTCCTGGCCACTGGGACTTTTTATAAGTAGCAATCCCTATTATATCTGGCCAAACCAACAAACGACTCTAAAACCTTATTAGCGGTTGAACACGTTACCGTTACGTGTCCATTGATAGGAAAAATATCCTTAAGTGGCACTAAAATGTTGACTTACCTATAGGTTACATAATTATGTACAGACGCCAGCACATCAAGCTACCCCAAGCTGTCAAATTTCCCCAATTAAAAGTGAACCTTATACTTTTGGGATAAAGTTGAAAATCTATAAAAGAAATTTGACAGATTGGGGTAGCTGGATGTGGCGTCTGTACAGCACTGTAAAACCGCTGACTTGCATTTACCCCATTGCTGCACATCGCTATACCGGGTTACACGAAGTGCTTGATCAGGATAACCGAAAAGCAACGTGACCGACGCTGAACCGGACACCCGAAGCCTCCTCAGCTCCGTGGATCCATTGACAAATTAGATTGGCTGTCGACTAATGGATCCCGACTGTTCAGTTGTTGTGTTCCATTATTAGAATATATTTTATTTTCTTCAATAGTATTCATTCAATAGTACATTATATAATTTTAGACCACCAGCCATCTATGTGCTTGTTTTTTTCTTTTCAGTTCTTTGTCTATGTACGTAGTTTGGTTCATTTTATTTACGCAGTTGGGTTTTTTATTAATTAAATAATTTATTTATTTAAAGTCTACGTGAATAAAAACCTTTTTTATTTTTTATTTTATTTTTATTTTATTTACCCTTTGGATACGGAACCCTAAAAATTGGTTAAAAACTTTTTTTTCTAATTTTTTCGTGGTATCTTAATCACACACTTGATAATGCAAACAAACGAGGAAATTCAGTCGACATTTAATTATTTTTTTTCCTTTTTATCGTGTTCTAATTAAGCAGTTTATACTATCAATTTGAACTATGGACACTAGTTACATAAAACTCGTGTGTGAAAACGTCATTATGGATCAGCAATCACATGCAACCACATGCAGTGATTGTTGCGATGGTCTTATTGATTCTGAGGGAAAAGATGTTGAAACAGGGTATTCAGAAAGATAATAAAGTTTAAAATTACCTAGTTCTTTCTTAAAATACTTACACACCTACAAAATTACGACAGCATAACAATTTTTACAAAACTACAATCAGAGATAAGATAACCATGCATACTCAGTCTGATCAAACGAGTGGATATCAGTCGACGTAACTGCGTACTTGGTTGGAAAGTATTTTTTGTGAATAAAAAAAGGAATCTAGAAAAGGCTCAATCAAATTGGTAAGTTAAATATATAAATACTAAGAATTTGACTCATCTATAAACTTTCCTTCTGATCCAATTTTATGAATTATTAGGAAAGTACCGATATCTATTGCTATCGCATCCCTCCTTATAGTGCTTGAAGATGACAACACATGTCGACGATTGACAGTAATCACGTCGCATATTTGTCACTTGAATTGCGTGTTTGATGAGTTCATGTTCATGCTCAATTTGCAGCGACACATGAAAATTATAGAACAGTTATACAGTATACCACTTTAGTGGACGCCAAAGAGTCGGTGCTGATTATCGCTGGTCGTTTTCTTATCGGTGAGGCTATTAGCTATGCGTTTTTTATTGTTTCATACACCGATTGATAGTGTTACTGGAAAAGAACTTATATAGGAAAACAATATATAACAGAAAATACATCATAGTTACGTTATTATTTGTTTTTGACATCATAGTTTCCAACAACATAGTTGTTGTGCAACAACAATATGTCTGATCTGTGTAACATCGAACATATGTATATCCAGTAAACCATCGATAAGGGACGCTCCCTGGCTTAAATTTATTGATGAAACTAAATTAACGAGGTGACATCAGAATAGTATTGATGGCGCAGATAGAGCTAAAGCTTATTTATGAAAGTCCATCGTTCTTTTTGGCCACACCACACGTTCGGTGGACACACCTTTCCGCGCGTTCTCCCGCCATCTTTCTCTGTTGGCGGACTGACTGGCACAGTCCGGTACGCAGCTTCCTACTGCGGATTTCACTTGTTTAGTCCAGCGCATAGGTGACCTGCCACGCGATCAGGTTCCCTCCACTTTTCCTTGCACAACCAATCGTTCAATGGAGTCGTTATCCCATCTAGAGACATGTCCGACAGACGCTGCGCGATGCAGAGTTCTTCAAGTGGATTTGCTAGTGCGGAAGTCCGTCCACGATATCCTGAGCATCTTCCTCCAGCAACACATCTCGGACATCTCCAGTGCTATCTTCCCCTTTTCCAACTCGCGCACTGTCCATGCCTGATAATAGCATACAAAAGTAAATAACATAAGCATGTCTACGGGTAGCGCACCGAACAAGATCGCCGTACTCTGAGTGCGAGACTACTTTTACTGTTTTATTATTGTGGAATAACGGCAAACATCTTACAGCGGATATCCCATAGCATCAACTGATTTTGGAGAAAACAACCAGTTTTGTGAGAGACTGGTGCCTGATGTAGGTTCAGAAGACCCTGTTGTATCACAGATCACTAGGAGCCCACACTACGGATTGTGTTGTCAACACACAATTAATATGTAACAGAAAATAAAATAAGATAAAAAGCAACATAATAATAAAACGTTATACAATTGCCATATTAATATTAAATTATGTATAATGTAGTGTTAGTGTGTGAGCAACAATACAAGTATGTTTCACGATGTTCAATCTTACAGCAAATTGTTAAAGAAATGCTTTGAGCTACCTTCTTAAAACTACCCATTTCTCTCATCTGTCTTCATATAGATTACTTTAGAATTGCAATTGGTTAAAATAATTAAATTATTAAGAGACTGAAAATCTATTGAATCCTATTATCTACTTATTTAAATACGGCCGATATCTAAGCATTTACCCGAAACACTGTTGCACATGAGGAAGTGATATTGTGTTTTGTGTGTAAGTACTAAGGTATAAGATTATCGGCTTTTGCGCATTCATTTATTTCGGGTAAATAATTTAATGTGTATTTTATCAGTTGATGTTCTACACGTTGTTTGGTTTCATAGTCGATTTAAGACCTACGCAGACTGGGACGGCAAGGCGCTGACTCACGGCAAAGCATTTTGCCGTGAGTCAGCGCCACTAGCCGCTTAGATACCGCGGCATTCCAGCGCCACGACAAAGAACGCCTCGGCAACTCCTGCTGCCCGATACACTTTTAGTATTCAATTGGGTTTGATGGAGTGTTGATCTGCCTCAGTTTTAATATGGTAGATTGGGATTTGGTGTTGGTATCGATTATTGCAGATGAAGAAGATGCACAGGCTAATAATAGGAGCGCCGGAGTCCGTGGCATACCGTTGCTTGCCGCAGCACGCCACGGCATCCCGCTACGGGAGCCTGTGGCGCGTCTTTTAATGCCGTGCAATGAAAATCTATGTCGATGCCGCGGCATCATTTTAAAGCATAGCAATTAATGCCGTATTTCTGTATCGATACGTTTGAATGTCCATTAGTAAAAATGTAAATCCCTTGCCATGCCGTCCCAGTCTGCGTAGGCTTTTAAGCTTCATCAGTTCCGTCCTTTGTTTATCTTACACTGCTCTTGGGTGTACAAGATAAATCTTCGTATGTAGTTGATACCGCTAAACGGTCCTCTGTTTCCTCCTATTTTTTACCTAAATTGAAATTCCATGTATGAGTTCTATATTTCAGACTAGCTGTGCCCCACGGTTTTACCCGCGTTAACTTTTATTAATTATCATAGCTCCTCCCCCGTAGGTGATAGCGCGATAATATGTAGCCCATATGTTGACCCGACCTCTTAGTAATATTCATGCAAAAATTGAAGTAAATCCATGCAGTACTATTTTAATTTAGCCCGGACATACATACAGACAAACAGACACACAGACAAAAATTCTAAAAACTATATTTTTGGCATCGATATCGATTGTCGATCAAGCCCAAGTATCCTTTTTAAAAATATTCAATGTACAGTTTTGACTTTCCTACGATTTTATTATATGTATAGATTACTTAATTAACAGATCAATTGTACATAATAAGCTGATTTAAATTGTAATATGGGTTTCTTTTTTCAGAAAATGGGCAACCCAAATGCACCACCACCTTATACAGACCCACCCCCTTCCTATGGAGACCCACCAAGCGTACAAAACCCTCAGGTTGTTACGACAACGTATGTAGTCCCAGGAGCTATGCCTGTACGTGTCCCCGTTGTAATCGGCCAGCAGATGGGTTCCAGACCCGCAGTCATAACCTGCAGGTCGTGCAATGCTCAAATCGAGACCAGGATAGAAAGGAAGTCAACGATGAAAACGCACCTTTTTGCTTTACTCCTCTGCGTTTTTGGGTAAGTTATTGTAACTTAGGTCCATAGCTATAAATCAAACTAAACCTAGAGCCGCACTAACTTCGCACTTGAAACCTGACTGATCAGATCCTCAAGTGTTTGTAGCTTATGTAATGTGTTTAATACGTTACAAACACTTAAGGTTATGCTTATCTTGTATTAATATTATGTGAATCATTACTTTTTATAAAAGGAAACTCTATTTTTACTAACATACTAGCTGTGCCCTGCGGTGTTACCCGCGTTAAATTTTATAAATTTTCTTTGCTATAAACCTCACGGAGACCGAGACTTTTCCAATGAATGCAAAACCGTGGAAATCGGTTCGTGCGTTCTGGAGTTATAGCGTCAGGAAGGAAAACCCGACTTATTTTATATAGTAGACTAGCTGTGCCCCGCGGTGTTACCCGCGTTAAATTTTATAAATTTTCTTTGCTATAAACCTCACGGAGCCCGAGACCTTTCCAACGAATGCAAAACCGTGGAAATCGGTTCGTGCGTTCTGGAATTATAGCGTCAGGAAGGAAAACCCGACTTATTTTTATATAGTAGATAGACTAGCTGTGCCCCGCGGTGTTACCCTTATTTTGCTGGATAGCCTTAATTTGCTGTGATTTGTCGAAAGCCTTTGATGTCGCGGATCGTAATATAATTGCGATAAAACTGCGACATTACGGTGTGGACGGCCCATCACACGCACTTTTTGCAAAGTTACTGCAAGACAGGTCACAAATTGTTGTAGGTTGCGAGGGCACGGAGAGGTCAGATCCGTTACTGTCAAAGATAGGCGTGGCTCAAGGCTCCTCAGTGTCAAACATATTATTTTCACTACTGCTAAATTACCTGCCGGGTTCTGTAACTGATGCAGAAACTCTAATGTTTGCGGATGACGTGGCTGCGTTAGTAATGGCCCCTTCGGTAGATTTACTAGAGGAAAAGCTAAATAGGACAGCTAATCAGCTTGATAAATGGTTTCGAATTAACGGGTTGGTACTTAACGTGGCCAAAACTCACTTCATTCACTTTGTGCTATCGGGTCACACACATAGACCACTCGTGGTGTCCGCGAATGGAGTGAGTATTGCACAGGTCGAAGAGACTACTTTCTTAGGCTTCGAAATTGATAAAAGTCTCAAGTGGGAAAGCCACATAAATAAATTATGCGGGAAACTAGGGAGCGCCTGTTTTGCTCTGAGCCGATTGCGAAGTGTAGTGTCCATGGCAGAGATGCGTGCATGCTACTTTGCAACAGTGCATTCGTTGCTGCAATACGGTGCGGAACTGTGGGGCTGCGCAGCCGATTGGGAGCGAGCATTCCGGATGCAGAAGCGTGCCGTTCGAGCAATGGTCCATGTACCGCAAGACATATCCGCTAGACCCTACTTTAAAGAACTGGGTATTATGACTGTGCCCTCCATAGTCATATACCAAGTTGGCGTGTATGTTAAAGCGAATATAGAACTATATACCACACGAAGCACTATTCATTCGTACAACACACGGCATAACTACAAATTGGTAGCAGTTCCTAGGACACTTACAAAATCATCTAAGATCACTTATGTTATGGGTTGCACAGTTTATAACAAACTCCCGGTGAGCATATCTAATATCCCTTCATTACAGAGTTTTAAAGTTCGATTGAAGAGGTGGCTTATCGAGCAATCGTTTTACTCGCATGACGAATTTTTAAAGTTTAAGTAAGTAGTGTGTATTAGAAATATTTTTATTCTTTGACATTGTATCCTATTATATTATTTAAAAACTATGACATGTAAAACCATTACCAATAAATGACTATTTGACTATTTGACTATTTATAAATTTTCTTTGCAATAAACCTCACAGAGCCCGAGACCTTTCCAACGAATGCAAAACCGTGGAAATCGGTTCGTGCGTTCTGGAGTTACAGCGTCAGGAAGGAAAACCCGACTTATTTTTATATAGTAGACTAGCTGTGCCCGCGACTTCGTCCGCGTGTTAATTAGTTTATTTCATTTTTCTTGTAAAAGAAAAGACTTTTTCTAAAATAAAAGTAGCCTAAGTTACTCCTTATTACATCAGCTACCTGCCAATAAAAGTCCCGTCAAAATCGGTCCAGCCCTTTCATTGATTAGCCGGAACAAACAGACAGACAGACAGACAAAAATTGTAAAAAATGTCATTTTGGTGTATGTACCGTATATATATTCATATTAATGTAGTAAAAACCGGATATTTCAATATTACAAACAGACACTCCAATTTTATTTATTTGTATAGATTTTCTAGTACTATGTGTATACGAGGTAAAACTTTCTGACATAGAAAACATCCTTAGGTAGGTACGCAGCGCGCCGCGCGCAGCCGCGCTGCATTATCCTCGCGTCGCGCGTCTTGTGATTGTAGTTCACCAGAGTTTACCGTCAATACTTGCAATTGTAAAATATTTTAATTTTTTTAATTATGTAAAAGTATGTAATATGTTATTTTTATCTCTATAATAACATTTAGCATGTAAGTTTTTATTCATGAGTTAAACTGCGCTTGGCAGGCATTTATTAAGTTACATTATTGTAAATATTTTATTTTCTCTTTAAGTGAATGTAATACGTTCATTGAGAAAATGAAATTACTTCAACCATACATAGTATGTATTTATAATATATTTCACGTCAGCCAAAGTACGTCCATTGCTGGACAAATGACTCCCCAAAGAATGGTGGCATATGCCATAATTGCCACACCTGGCAGGCGGGTTGGCGATTGCAGTTTGATGGTAATAGTTAACAAAAAACGCTGCAGCCCGTTCTCTCGGGATGATATCCTATGCCGTCACCATACAGCAAATAAAAGCATAATATATATACATATATTATAAATACATACACATATATTCAATCCAAAGTTCAATTACCTGTATTGTTACTGTTAAGTACTCGTAAATATGTTAAACTGAAATGTACTAAATTATTTGGATTCAATAAATAAATAACTAACTTAAAAATATACATAGGCCTGTTTCCGAAAGGGGTAGACAGAGACAAAGGATTTCCATTTATCACGATCTTTGCATAACTCTTTTGCCTCGTTTACTGTCATTATATTCTTCATACATGCTCGCCAAGGGTACTTCTGACCTGGCCTTTCTTGAGTACGTCTCCGATTTGGTCAGAGAATGTTCTACCTTAACCTTAACCTTACCTGAATATTATATTGTTACTTTATTTAAGTCCTGACTAGGTACGCCATTATGAGAATCCCATTAAATACTAAACATTATCGTGAAATTAGTTTCACGATAATGAAATAACAACAATAAAATATATCCCAATAGCTGTTACTTTACAGTTTCTTTCATAGTTCTGGCAACGTCATTGGGTCATTCGTAGATTATTTTACAACCTTAGGTCATTTTAACCCTAAACCTGACCTGATACGATTTGTCGTGGGCCCGTTAGGTTATTTATCTACATATATTCGAGACCTCTTTAAATTCCAATGAAGTTCCAATGTTGTAGAATTATGGTCGATCGCTAGATTTTATTTCACTGTTTTTTATTATTCTAGATTTTATAATAAAATTAAAAATTATTTCATTTAAATATTCTTAATTTTTTTTATTTTTCAATGCGGAATATATGACTAGCGTTGCTTTGCAACTAATTGGAATTTCTGACATAAAAATCCTTAAAGAACATCTATAAATGGCGGATAGACGCAAAAAAATAGACATCCGAATCCTCTATGTATAGTGAGAGTAGGTACTTATGTTATTTTTATTTTTTTATTTTTTATTTATTTTAGTAGGTTAACCAACGATTATTCACACATTTGAATATAAGAGTTATAAGCTAAATGTTACAGATTTTCGTGTAATAATCACTTATAGGCTAACACAGCATGCAAATCAAATTACCAAAAATTAACTATATAAAATATTTTGAATACAATAAAATAATAATGGTACATTCCAAGTTGCTAAATACTTAACTAAGGTATGTTATTTTTATTTGCAGGTTCTGGCCTTGTGTTTTTGTGCCCTACTGCGTGGATTCCTGCAACAACATTGACCATTACTGCCCTAACTGCAGTTCCTACATTGGCAGCTACATCAATTAAAATACACACCTAAATCTCATTTCCCAAGGAGTTCGAAGTTGTTCTGAAGCGCATGCATACTGCAATATAGACTTTTGTTGCTATACGATAGTTGAGTCTTCTCGGCTGATAATATTTCGCTTAAAGCTATCACAGTGTTTTTAGACCCTAACATACCACATGCTAATCGCAGCAAAGGCGGAGTTATTAATTATGTATGATATAATGCTCTTACCGTGTGTGTTGATCTTTGGGGGGAAGCCTTTGTCCAGCAGTGGAGTGGTCTTTCAGCTGATATGATGTGATATAATATTAAATATTATTCATATACTGCACAGTGTATTATGGAGCATACACTAATGCAGTGTTTTTGAACAATTGTTAAAATATCAAATGGTAACGATGATGTTTTTGGACAAAATTTTTGTAAAACTTTAGAGATGCGCATTGATAAAATATAAGTTAAGTATTTAATTTGAATGCGCCGAATAACAAATACACAAAATGATAAAGTATTGCTAAATGATAGCTATTAAATGATTAACAATTTTTCATTATGTTAATAAATATAATACAAAATGTCGCGATTATTTTATATGTACCTATGTATAATTATGTATAATATACTGTTATGTATGTAAGAATGTATATTTTTGGGTTTTCTTTGTCTTAATAAAAAATACGACTTAAATTAAATTACGTAGATTTAAATAAATAAAAAATACGACTTAAATAATTAAATTACGTAGATTAAAATAAATAAACAATAGTTAAAATGTTTAAAATCAAAATTTTAACTATAACATTTTAATAATTCTTAATACCTACATAACAATTTTCATTCTTTTATATATTCAACGCCCGCACTAAGGAATTTAATCCCTGCGTCGCGGGGTACTTTAGCAGCATCATATTAGAATAATTTTCCGTCTTTCTTCCATAATCTGTAGGGTATAGTCGGAGATCTTTTTGGTTTCATTTGTACGGCGGATTTTGTAGAACTTAGATCCAGCCATATGGCCAGCTTCCACGAACCTGTCATGGTATGCATCCACTTCTTCGTAATCTGTTAGGCAATAGAATTGGTTCTGAAGTTCGAGTTGAAAGGGTTCGGGGTTTTGGACGTGGAACGATATGGGATGGAGCGTAGACTTCTTCAGTCGGGACCTCTCGAGTTTAACATTTAGATTCAATGAGCGTCTGACTAGTCTGTGATCGCTCCTGGTTATAACCGCATTGATCACAGCTGGTCTCCTTGTCGAAAAGATGAAGTCTACTTTTCCCATCGGGGCTCACCCAGGTCTATTTACGATGTGCCGGCTTCCTGAAGAAGGAATTCATCATAAAGAGTCCCTCCTTCTCCATGAAGTCAGGCAACATCATTCTGACCTCGGGGGTTCCGATCCCCGGTACCAAATTGCCCCACATTCAGCTCATCACCGATTCGTTTGCCCAGCTTCGCGTTGAAGTCCCCAATGATTATAGTTAATAATTTATAGTAATAAGAGTTCGCGGTATGTAAGGCTCTGAAGATGTCCTCATATATGACCTCGACTGCATCATCGAAGTATGTCGAAGTGGGTGCGTATACCTGTATAACCTTCAACGAATACCACTTGGTGATTCTGAGTTTAAGATACGCATCCCTCGTCGACACACTCAATTTTCACTATGTTGTTTACGAGGGACTTGTGGACTATGAACCCGACACCACCTTGGGTTAGTTGGTCTCCCTCTCGTTGATAGAGCAGGTTTCCGGATTTTGGTATTATCGAGTCCTCCCCCTCTCTTCGGACTTGAGATAATCCTACAATATCCCAATGTAACATGCTCAGTTCTTTCTCCAGTTCGATTATCTTCTCGTCGGACCGCAGTGTACGTGTGTTATACGTTGTCAGGGCCGTCGTCGGTTATGGTAACACGGAATCTGCCGGGGATTCTAAGCACCTCCTGGCCTGCCGTAACCACGGCTGGGAATAGCAGGGCTACCGGTGACTGGAGTCCACGGTTTAATTATTTATTGTGTCCTTCATTTGAGGGGATTTGCCATATCACCACGCTTGGCAGATGGGTTGGCGATCGCAGTGAGATGAACATGGTACTCAGGAGAACGCTGCTGCCCGTTCTTTGTTATATACATATATTCCCTCGGGACGACTTCTACGTCCCCCCACGGGATGAGAGGGGGTGGCGATATTTTTGTGGCCGTCATCCACATCCACAGCCAAGTATAATGTATGGTAATTAAAACATTGGTATAATGAATGTTCGGAACAAATGTTATTTCGGCTAAGTGTAACATCAGTGAAAAGTTTTTTGACCATATGAAACTGTGTAATAACGAAACAACACGAATTAATAATAGGTCAACTGATACAGTGGCAGACGTGACTTCAGTGAAATAAAAAAAAAAACGAAACGATATAAGTTGAAAAGTGTTAGGTGAAATAAAATTCGGTCAAATATTTTTCGAATTATGATAGGAAACCCCACCTGCATAATAAGGTGAATCACACTTTAAGGCGGTTTAATAAGTTTTTAATTTATAACGGCACTTAGCATATGCACGCCAACATTGCTATCCTCCTTCTTGTTTGAATCAGTTAACTTTATTACTTGTAATACTATTAGGCTTAAGCCTAGATTACAAGTAACATTTTTCACTGATCTGAGTTCAAAGTAGAAGCGTTCTGCCCATAATTTGTTAGTAGGTTTAGATTCTCAGCTTAATTACCATAGCCAGTACAAACGTCACCAACACCGATAACTAATTGAATTCTGTTATCATCACTATAGGTACTTTATTCAGATGCGTTATTAATGTTGGTTTAATATCATACTAAACACGCTTCCTTTTTTAGTTTGACGGCTGTAGTTGAGTGATAAACTCTGTGTTTCTATTAATATACCTTCTTCTTAGAAAGTAAGTAATGATATTATTCCGATTTTTTCATTTTACGTTTATAGTAAGCCTTGGAGCTTTCCACTGCTTCAGTGGATGTGGCGAGTGGGACTAAAGTCATCTATCAAATTGGACTTAAAATTAAGTAACTCGCGCTAGACGGCACCCTCTTTGGGTTTCGGAACCTTGCCTCAAGGCGAATATTATTCTGTTATACTCTAATTTTTGTATATCCTCACAATAAATACGATGCTTAATAATTACTGACCTTCTGCCCTATGGTCTCTACTAGGTAGAGCAT
Source organism: Pseudoips prasinana (assembly GCA_951640165.1). Taxonomy (NCBI): domain Eukaryota; kingdom Metazoa; phylum Arthropoda; class Insecta; order Lepidoptera; family Nolidae; genus Pseudoips; species Pseudoips prasinana. Next base: position 19,350,189 of record OX621239.1, read on the forward strand.
GTACTATGGCAACCAGACAACTGAAAAACAACATAGATATATTTCTAAATTATTTAAACCATACCTTAGCTATTCTGTTATTATTTTCATAACATTTGATACTTTTGATTTTTTTGATTCGTCTCCTCCAAGAATAGTAAGACTATTAAGATATAGGAATTCACATTTTAATTTGTTTTAATTTTTAATTATAGGTAATCTTTGGAACTAATTCAAAAACATAGATAAAAATTACATGAAAAAACACACTACAGTTTTTATTATCACCGGAAGTTTTAAGAACAATCCATTGTCGCTGCCTGTAAGCTATAAAACGCGAATTTCTTTTGTTAGATTTGTTTAAAAAAACATATCAATCATATCATTTTGTGCAAGTGTTTTATTTATTTTAATAATTAAAAAAATGCCGCGGCGAACTAGATCTAATCTTTCCCAACGAAGCCTTAATGCAATTAAGCTTCGTAACATTGTGAATGAATCCACTGAAGCAGAACGAGATCGCTCCTGAAGAGCACCACGTTAGTATGGCCCAACTTTGTGCTTGAAATCAAGACAGCTAAAATCGAAACGGCTCCGTTGGTAATGAGCAATCGTCGAACTCACAGATCGACAACGAGATAATCGACTCGCGAAGAAATACTTCAAGTGGTCATTTGAATCGAGCAACATTTCTATACAAGTGCAGTTCGCATTATAATATTTCAGAATTGTATTGGTCTAATGAACGTTGTATGTGGACATTGTACACGAAGTTGCCTGGAGCAATGCCTGAATTGTTTTGCCTCATAGCTAAAGTGAAAAAGTCGTTATTTGTATAGAGTGGTTTCAGTTATACCAAAGTTTACATAATATAGGTAGCTAGAATTAATACATTAATTGATTAATAAACTTGACTGACTTGGTTTTATATATAAAATATAATATTGTATGTATATCATTATATTATTTTATATATAAAACAAAGTCAGTCATGTTGTATGGAATGGCTTTTTAATGATATCCCGACAACGCGTTGACTTAAGTACTCAGATAGATTTTTGTTAGTCTCGGCCTAAAGATTTTCCACGCTCATTGGAAAAGTAATACGAACGACATCTTCGATACCTGGCAGTAGATTATAAACTTCTAAACAACCGATAAACGACCTTGTAATGACATTTTGTTTCAATTAGAAGCGGTAGGTAGAGTTGCGATGAAATCCAGGTTTCAAACATCACACAAGAATTGTCTTGGGTGGGGATCGAACCCATGACCTCTGGCTTAGCAGTCAGGGTGTAAACACTAGATCAACAGGCCAGTATAACTTTGAAGTTTATTGGAAACTGTGGACTTATAGGCCTATTTTCAGCGTGAGTGCATCTGTAACTTAAATTTTTCTTAGTCAGTTTACATATATCAATTTTCCTTTACAGCCTGACATTTTGTGCTTTTGACTTATATAATAGCCATAAAAAGTCTCTAAATAAATTTAATTCTAATCATTTATTAATCTAAATATATCCTAGCTTATTTCATGCTAAAGCATGTGCAGTCTTTGGCAGTCTTTGCGGTTCCGCAGTTGCCAATTCATGGTTGTTGGCTCAAATAGCAGGGCGACTTGATCCTAATCTACTGGTTTTGTCCATAAAATCATATATTATTTACTCCTATTAATCTTGCATAGTTATGTTTACTTACACAAATTAATTAATTTTCCTTTGACTGTTCGGAGATTGTTCGTAGCTCCTAAATACATAGGTCGATCTATGGCATTTATAAATCATCTAAAAATTAGTTAATCGTTTTAAGATATTATTATGTTGCACAACGATCTGTTTAGTAATTTTAAGTTATAGTATTTATTACTGTTAGGATTTTAAACGTTTTCGTATAGACTTTGAATACGTAAATTGAACTGGTTGTGTAGAATATATTGAAGTGTAGTCATTAGACAAAAGTCGTTAAACCATGTCAGAGGCCTTCGGGGTGGCTTGAAAAAGTCTGACACTCGGGTAACCACTGCCCATACGATAAGTAAGTAAGCAAGCAGGTATTATTAGTTACATAACTTGAGCTTGTTTTGTCTTTATTGTCTGGTGAAACAGTGATAACCTCCAAGGCTAACTCTAATCGTCTTACCAATACTAAAAACTTAGATAATGTAATCCAGAAAACATCCTAAATTATTTTATACTCTTACATACTTGTCAAAGGTATAAGTGCATACGCTAATTTAGGAGATTTGTATAATATTATTACAGAAAATGGGAAACCCAAGCGAGCCACCACCGTATCCAGAAAATGTCTACAACCCACAAGACCCGCAAACACCGTACCCACAAGGCCCGCAAGCACCATACCCACAAGAACAGCTAGGGCCACAGGTGCAATACGTTCAAGGGTCTGGAGCCCCAAACGCCCCGAGTGGATCCGTCGTGGTCATGGCCCTGCAAATTGGCCCTGTACCGGTAATGGTGACGTGTCAAGCCTGTGGGTACCAAGGCTTAACCAGAACCGCAACAGAACCATCGTCTAAGACGCATCTAATGGCATTGGGCCTTTTTTTAGTGGGGTGAGTTATCATAATTACAAAATAATTTAAGAATACATATTCATTGTTCCGTGCTTCGGAGGGCACGTTAAGCTTTCGGCCATAGTCATTAAACACGTCGATAAGCCATGTCAGGGGCGGCCTGTTGGCGTGGTTGGCAAATGCTTGCTTTTCACGCCGGAGGTCGTTGGTTCGATTCCCACTCAGGACAGATATTTGTATGCATGAACATGTCGTATTGTCCTGAGTCTGGGTGTTGTTATCTATATAAGTAGGTATTTACAAAAAAAAACTCGAGAGGTGTCAAGGGACACCCGGATGGAACGAAGTTATTTCTTATTATTTATTATGTACAAAAAACTTGTATACACTCAACAAAAATAATCGTCGCGACACCACACTGTTCAATGCGAAATAGAAATGAAAATATCTGGCTTGCTTTCTATAAGAGAGAGAGAGAGAGAGAGACAGAGAAACATGCGCACGCCGCACAGCTGCAAAAAGTGTCATGACAACTTATCGTAAGAATTTTTCCCGTCTAGCCCCCTTTCACAACGCGCGATAAGGAACTTCGTTCCAAAAATTGTAAATGTAGTATATCAGTTATCTGGTTTCCAAAGTACAATCTCTGCTTAGTTTTGGATCAGACGGTGGTGTGTCAATAATTGTCCAGGATATTATTATTGTTATGCGGGGCTGCTTGTCCAACTCTGACACTAGGGTAGCCATTTATCATACGGTTGAACGAATGACATGCGACATGTTTGAACCCCATTTTATTAGTGAAATCTTCTTTAGGCGCGTTGATACTTTTGAACAAAAATCATGGGACTCGCGTCATCATCACGTCACGCTTCCCTAGACTACACTTTCAATCGAAATACTCTATAATACAATAGTTATACATAGACATAATAAGTTATATCATCATCACTAAGAATATCATCATCACTATTATATTTTTAATATCTAGGGACAATGTCACACAGATCATCCTAGCCCCAAACTAAGCAAAGCGTGTACTATGGAAACCAGGCGACGATATATATACTTATATAGATAGATAAATACTTATATACATAGAAAACATCCATGACTCAGAAACAAATATTCGTGCTCATCACACAAATATTTGCACTTACCGGGATTCGGACCCAGGACCACCAGCTTCGTAGGCAGGAGCACTACCAACTAGGCTACGGTGACGACTGCCTCGTTGGTCTAGCGGTAGCGTGTTTAACCGCAGATATCTTTATGGACAAATCATTTGCATATGAACATTGTTAACAGGTATTAACGCGACTAACCTTATTGTTATTTTCCCGACGTTTCGACCAAGTTGCATTGATTAACACCGCGATATGTACAGTCGGTCAAAATGTGGACTCCGTTAGTGCAGTGTGTAACCGGCCTTAACATTGTGACAAAAGATCAGTGAGGGTAGTTAAATACTCCATGCCCTCAGTAGCGGAGAAACACCGCTGCGCCAGTCATCCCGTGACCACGATTAATGCAACTTGGTCGAAACGTCGGGAAAATAACAATAAGGTTAGTCGCGTTATTACATGTTAACGATGTTCATATATAATTATACGCGAAAGTTTAAAAGTGTATAAATCATTTGCAGTCCAAGCAGCTCGTTTGTGGAATGAGTTACCAATTTCTATTGGATGTTTTCAGAATATACTAAGCTTCAAAAAACTTGTGAAAGACCACTATCTGTCTCTATCATAATAATTTTTAATTTATTTTATATGAATAAAGTATTATATTTATAGTATATTATAATATAGTATTTTATTTACGTATATGTATGTGTAATAATAATATGATCATTGACATATTTTTAGTTTTTAGTATACCTTTTTAAATATCTCTGTTCTTTCTATTTTTATCTATGTACCACACATTGTTGCACCGTCCGTCCCCGGCATTTTTCTATCCATCCAAAGGTTGTCTGGAAGAAATCGCTGTATGCGATAAGACCGCCCATTGTACATTATAATCATTGTAAAATGTCTTCATTGTGTTTCATTGTAAAATGTACTTTTTTGTATACAATAAAGTGCATTTAAGTATAATGAGGTTCTGGGTTCAAATCCCGGGTCAGTATCAGCCCGAAGTCTGGGAGTTGGCGGTATTAGACCCCCGTGCCTCGGAGAGCACGTAAAGCCGTCGGTCCTGTACCTGACCTCTTTTCGGTCGTGTCCCTAGTCGTCCCATCGGATCATGAGAGTGATGGAATAGGAAGTGCCCCTGTGTTTACGCACACATTTGTGCACTATAATATGTCCTGCGCAATTGGCTAGACTCCATGGAGACTGGCCGCCGTGGTCGAAAATTTGGTCGGGAGGACATTATTATTATATTATAGATTTTTTAGATTACAAGTGTAAAATATAGTTTTCACTTCTATCGGCAGTCCCCAAAGCCAAAGCCATGCTTGTTTTATTTTTTGTTACTGTTGGCGTGGTTGGTCATTACTTGCTTTCCATGCCGCAGGTCGTGTGTTCGAGGTTTATTTTCAAATATTTGTTCCCACGACAAATATTTGAGTGCATGAGTATTTATTTACAAAACAAAAGTGGCATATTTGGTACCTTTATCAGTTATCTGGTTTTCATTCTGGTCCAAGCTCTGCTTATTTAGGGAGATTTATAATAATAATAATAATATTGGGGGACAATGTCACACAGATCATCCTAGCCCCAAACTAAGCAAAGCTTGTACTATGGGTATTAGGCGACTATATACATACTTATATAGATAGATAAATACTTATATACATAGAAAACATCCATGACTCAGAAACCAATATTCGTGCTCATTACACAAATATTTGCACTTACCGGGATTCGAACCCAGGACCACCAGCTTCGTAGGCAGGAGCACTACCAACTAGGCTACCGTGACCGTCAATGTGAATAATGTCCTTGGATATGATTAGGCTCGCGGTCAGTCCGTAGATGAGTGACCACCAAAGTGGTTTAATTTTTGAGTCTTCGTGCTTCGGAGGGCACGTTAACCTGTCGGTTCCGGTTGCAGTCATTAGACAACAGTCATGACCGTATGACGTAGCAACGTCATAGGCCTACTGGGCGGCTTGAACAACTCTGACACTAGGGTAACCACTGCCCATACGATAAGTAAGTAAGTAACACTTGGTGCATTACTTTCTTATTACTCCTTTTTAGTAGGCCTACTACTACTAAACTGTAAGAGTGAGTAATTTATACAATTAAAAAAAATTTCAATTGCCTGGTGTGACGTTTAATAAACAAGTTATGCGTGCTGTGGCGGGGGAATGGTGCGGAGTGGGGAGTGCGGGGCGAAGCGTCGCACCTCACTTTGAACCGAGCATTCGTGGCGACTGCACGTATAACACCGTAACAGTGTGAACAGTGTTTTATTTGATACCTACCCTACGACACCACACCTGGTATGTTGACAGTTTGGAAATATAGATACAGTGCTACCACCTCCGTAAAGGCTTTACGTCTAGGAATCTATACGTGACCCTGAGTAGCACTAAACAATAGTCAATTAAAACTATTAACCCTGCCGCGCTGTGACAAATTGTTGATCGGACGGATGGAGGTAGCCGCAACCTAAGTGTTATTTTTGTCTTTTTGGTACTGTACCAAGTGCACCAATAAAAATATAATCATTATATCTTATAATAATATCTTAGGACATTATTCACACGGTCATCTGATCCCAAACTTAGCAGACCTTGTACTATGGAAACCAGATAACAGATATACATGTAGTATTTTTATGTAAATATATACTATTTTTTGTACATATATACTTATATAGAAATTTACACCCAGACTCAGAACAAACAGACACATTCATGCACACAAATATCTGTCCAGGGTGGGAATCGAACCCATGAACTGCGCTGAGCAAAGCAAGCATTTGCCAACCATGCCACAAGTTTTCATAATTTAAGAAAATTATAGTGATTACATTTCATTTTTCCTTATTTTATTATTTAAAGGCGTTAACACGCATAGCTGAATTTATATTTATATAATTGAATTTATACAACTAGCTGTGCCCTGCGGTTTTACCAGCGTTAAACTTTATAAATTATAGACTATGTGTTATTTGTATATATAAACTATATTGCTACAAAGTTTCATCAAAATCCGTCCGGTAGTTTTGGCGTGAAAGAGTAACAAACGTACACACTTTCGCATTTATTATATTAGTGTGATTTGTGTAATTTTTCTATTTTCTTTTTACAGTTGTTGGTGTTGTTGTTGCATACCCTACTACGTGGACTCCTGTCAGAATATTAACCACTATTGTGCCAGATGTAATGCGTATATTGCAACCTACAACAACTAATGCTTAGAGGGCAATCCAATTCCTGAACATGCAAAAAATATACGTATTACAAAATTACAATTGTAAATAGAATTGTAATGATTTTTTACCATTATCTGTAATTTTGTTGTGGTGTTTTTTATAAAGCTGAAACGGGTTGAATAGATATCCAGGGGCGAACGGAGATAAAGACAATGTCCTTAATTGATTTTGTTTCTGATTCTATTCACCCCGTGTTTTTAATTCTCGCCCTTTTATGAAACTCAAAACATTTTTTATGTCTGTGGACTTAAAAAAAAAATTGTATATGTTTCTTAATAAAAATGATAAATAATCTAGCTGTCCTCCATGGATTGCTACTTACGAACTTAACTTTCAATTGCACTACTTACACTTTTAATTCTTCCTCGTAAAATAAAGCTTATATAAAATTAATTTGTTTGCCATTTGTTTTTATTTGTTATTAAATGTACCAATTTTACCAAAAAAAAATGTGTTTCTTTTTAAAACGCTTTTATAAGCTTCACTATATATGTAAGAAAATCTTGGAATCTTAATTTGACCCACTTCCCCGGCTCTGATTAGGATTTTGCACACGCTCTGAGTTCTGATGACAAAATATGATTAGCTAAGAAACGTCATTACAAATCCAATATGGCGGACGTCCAAGATGGCGGACAGGCTATTTGAAATACACCCCCATGATATAGGTATCAAATGAAAGGGTTTGCTGTCAGAAATACGAAAAAAATAGTCACTTAACCTTTTTTAGTGCGTGCTAAAAGCGTGTTTCTAGTTTTTAAACAATTACCATCATCATTTTTTGTTATTAATCATACTCAATACGGCTTTGCGAATACTTGTTAGTTTATTAATAGGCTTAAATTAAGTATCCTGTATTTCTCAGATAAATGAATTGCATTCTTTGACAAAAGTTAAAATAATGTAACCTATAAACAACCTTTCTCGTTTCTTCATTATTTGTATGTATGTTACGCGGTATCTCTTTTATTTGTATACAGATTTTTAAACAATTACCATCATCATTTTTTGTTATTAATCATACTCAATAGGGCTTTGCGAATACTTGTTAGTTTATTAATAGGCTTAAATTAAGTATCCTGTATTTCTCAGATGAATGAATTGCATTCTTTGAAAAAAGTTAAAATAATGTAACCTATAAACAACCTTTTTTTTTTCTTCATTATTTGTATGTATGTTACGCGGTATCTCTTTTATTTGTATACAGATTTACAAAATGCTTCTTTATTAAGTATTGTTTCTACATAGGTCCCATGTGTATTTATTCAAAATGAAAGAAAGAGACTTTGACTGGCGCAGCGGCTAAGATAGTCGCCTCGCCGCTTCGTGTCGCGGGTTCGAGTCCCGCACCGGACAATTTGTTTGACCCATAAATAGTTGTTCTAAGTCTGGTTGTCATTAAAAAAAACGTTTTAACAATAACTTAAGTATTTCATGTTCACTGTAGCTAAATTTAAAAAGTTTTAATGAAAATATGATAGGTTTTGCGCCCAGTAAATAAGAAGGTAAGACCACTTGTCAGACTCTTCTTGGTTTCTGACTAACTGTAATAATTGTCATAAATATAAGTACTCTTAATTGAGATAAAAAAATTAAATAATGTAACCTATAAACAACCTATATATTGCACCAATTTCTAGACTCCAAGCTGACCAGCGGACTAGAGTTTTGCCACAAAAATCCCAATGCTACTTTTTAGCCTGCCCCACAATTGAACCCAGAATAACCCTAAAATGCGTGTGTTGTACACACACGGTCTCTTCTTCTTTGATGGCACACTTGTTAAATTTTTCTGGCCCAAAACATGGCCATACTGATTGCCCTGCTTGTGGCATCCCTAAGATCCTGCCATGTAGATGTGGCAGGCTGGGCATGATGTTAGGTGGGCCATGGATTGGACCGATGCTCCACAAATACAGTCCATCTCAGGGTTGCCCGACCGTTTGACCGCACAAGCTAAACCAACCAAATGTCACATTTGATTCCGTATTAGATGAATGAGTATCAATACCTGATGGTCATGTCGCCATTTTACTGAGATATATTATGTATACTGCCTACTATATCAACGAGCACGTCGCTTTATGATTCGGCGCCGGTCATAACCACCAACAACAACGCTACTATAATCGGCGTAAAAATATAGGACGGTGGCGTCATAATCGGTAACATTAAATTATGTTTAGCTTTGTGCTTGGGCGGTCAAACTGTCGGGCAACCCCAAGATGGACTCGGGGTTGACCGACAGTGTGACCGCCCAAGCTAAACCAACCAAATGCACATTTGATTCCGTATTAGAAGAATAAGTATTAATAACGGATGGTAATGTCGCCATTTTACTGAGATATATGTATACTACCGACTTTATAAACGAGCACGTCGCTTTAGGATTCAGCGCCGGTCATAACCGCCAACTACAGCGTGACTATAATCGGCGTAAAAATACTGGAAGCCGGCGTCATAATCGGTAACATTAAATTAAGTTCATCTTTGTTTGTTGGCGTGGTTGGTTAATACTTGCTTTTCAGGCCACAAGTTATGGGTTCGATTCCTATTATGTTAGATTTTATTTTCAAACAAAAATAAGTATATATTTAATTTTCCGTTTGAATGTTTATAATTCTACGAGCATCGCAAAGAGGCGCACACACGCGCGAGCTTAGCGTCGTAATATAGGCCTACAAATGTCACGACAGTACCTATAGGTACTTCAAGTTGGTAACTAGTAAACCTACTACAAAGTAAAATAATTTATTGGGCAAAAATTTGTTATAAAACTACCGTTTTATACCAAATTTCTGCCCAGTGCATTACTTTTTTTATTAATTTGACCCTGACCTTTTTTAGAAAATTTTTGAGTAAAAGATTTATATCAAATTTACTAAAACAATTATCAAAAAATTTACGAAGTAGATTAGGTGAAGTTTTGTAGGTAAGTATAACAAGGGATCCTGTATGTCAGTAATTTCCAGTGACAGCATGCACTTAACGTGACTGAAAATTACAGAATGCACTTTCATGCGTTTAACTTCAAAAATGTCACATTTATCATACAAACATACATCTCCTATTTTACGCCCTTAGGGGTTGGAATTTCCCAAAATCCTGTAAAACATACTTTTAATTTTTAACTGAATGGTTAAATACCAATTTCCATGCCTTTAAATTCAAAAATGGCGGATTTTCATACAAACTTTTATCCCCCAATTTACCCCCTTAGGGGTTGAATTTCCAAAAATCCTTTCTTAGTGCTCCCCTTCGTTATAAAAGGAACCTCTGTGCAAAATGTAAAAGTTTTGACCCTTATAGTTTCGGCTGTGCGTTGATATGTACATATATAGACTAGCAGTGCCGGCGGACTTAGTTCCGCGTTATAAATATTTTTGTCCCTGCCCGTTTGCCCCGCGTAATACTTCGGATTACACTTATACAATAACGTAGCTTTCTATTGGTGAAATAATTTTGAAAATCAGATCCAGAGATTACCCCTTACAACGTCACAAACTTACAATCTCACAAACTCACAAACGTTACCTCTTAATAATATTAGTATGACAAATCCGCAGGCGAACCAAAGTAACCGACATAGCCGTAAGTATTGCCAAGCTGAAGTGGCAGTGCGCAGGGCACATAGCTCATAGAGCCGACGGCCGCTGATGCAGAAAGGTTCTCGAGTGGCGACAACGAACGTGGAAGACGCAGCGTGGGCACACCCTGTACAAGATGGACCGATGATCTTGTTAGGGTCGTTGGAAATCGCTGGGCGCGGATAGCGCTAGACCGGCAATTGTGGAGATCTTTGGGAGAGGCCTTGTCCAGCAGTGGACGTCTTTCTGCTGATACGATGATGAAAGTAACATATAAATTAACACACTGTCTAAATTTAAGACCTCCTCCCGCATTTTAAGTCATTGAATGTTCTCAGCACGGTTACTTCTGCGTTATTTTGTTTGACCCGCACGCCCTGCACCGTGGCGTCTAGATTGGTAAGTAAGTGTGCTGCTATAAGAGAAGTACCTACATGTTTGGGTAGGCTCTATATTTGCACATAAAAGTCTACCATAAGAATTTGACGGCTAAAATCACACGTCCGGCATAACTAGATCGCTGTCTTCCCGGAGCTAGCAAGTGACTGCAGCGTCGAAGGGGAGTTGGGATGCCAGGTATCGCAAGCACCCCGACACCTTTTTCGTCGGTGATCAAAATCGATAGGCTCTCTCTCGATCCAGCTCTTTGGAGCATGATTGCCTCACATAAAAAGATCACGGCGTCCCATTTGGTGGAGTCACCCGTCCCCATCTCACTTACGATTGCCTGTAGTTAAGTATAAGTATTAACAGAATTGAATTTTAAATTACTACGTTATATTAAAAGTTTCTAAACATATACTTTTTGTCACGCACTACCACTCTGTAGAATCAATTAACTGCGGAGGTATTTCCGATCTGGTATGACACGGCAACCTTCAATAAGCGAGCCTATTCCTTTCTTAGAGGCCTGCAGGCGGCAACGCACTTGCGGCTACTCTGGTGTTGCGAGTGTCCATGGGCGGTGGTCATCACTTACCATCCGGCGACCAACTTTTTCCTTTGCCATCCTATTTTATATGAATAAATAACATACAAACATGGCTGACTTTTGCAGTGGAGTCCAAACGAATGTTTCTCGAGCTCTGTTCATCGGACCAATTTGCGAATGCCAGATACCACTAACACTGATAATAGGCTAGTCAGAGCACATGAGACAACACTAATGACAAACTTATCAAAGCAAATTTCTTCGTACGATAAAATTCCTTGTTTCTACAATGCAAGATTGTAAAGACAAAGAATTTTATCGTACGTAGAAATTTGTTTTGATCGTGAGCCATGTTCAAAATGAAGAATGAGTCACAACTTTGTAAATATTATCCAGATGCGCTCACTAGTTCGGAAGTTATTGGCGAAGTTAAGCAACTAGGTTCGCGGTCAGTCATAGATGGGTGACCGCCTAAGTGGTTTCATTTCTGAGCGTCTCCCTGCTTCGGGCACGTTAAGCTGTCGGTCCCGGTTGCAGCCATTAGGCAACAGTAGTTAAGTCATGTAAGATTACTAATGGGCGGCTTGAACAACGCTAACACTAGGGCAACCACTGCCCATAATACGTATGCCCATCGTACGATAAGTAAGTAAGTAATGTAATTATTTCTTAAAGCGTTCATGTTTCTTTGTTATTTGGAGTGAATAAGTATTATCGCCAAAATATAATCGATAAAAGTAATTACATGGATATTCTTATCGCGGATAGATTTGGTTATCAATCAATACATCATACAGTTGTTTGGTTAACTTTCGCGTAGTCACATCGTCGAAATCAAAGGTGATTTTATTTATTACTCTGCGCAAAAATATAATAGCAAACTTTGTGTCTTCGTATAACGGTTGCATCCAGAATAAATTTATATCAAATAGTAAGTACATGTTCCTGTAAAACACGTTCATTAAATTCCCTACCAACATGACTCAGAAGAAAAGAATTGATAATCTATACATATAATAAAATCGTAGGAAAGTCAAAACTGTACATAATAAGAATATTTTTTTAAAAGGATACTTGGGGCGTGCTCTACAACCGATACCAAAGCCAAAAATATAGTTTTTAGAATTTTTGTCTGTTTGTCTGTATGTATATCCGGGCTAAAAAGTACTGCATGGATTTACTTCAAATTTTGTATGAACATTACTAAGAGGTATCACCTACGGGGAAGGAGCTGTGATAATTTATAAAGCTTAACGCGGGGCACAGCTAGTAATTAAATATAAACCGACTACCTACACTGTACTCTTACATTGTTTTTAGTTATCAAAACTTTTGTCCTTGCCCAGGGACGAATGTTGTAAAGCAACAAAACTCAGTACGCTGATACTATTTATTACGTAACCTCTGTCTGGTTAGTGTAACTTTAAATAAAAGTCCGCCGCCAAGTAAATTTGACTGAATTTCGTTGGGTGTATATGATAATTAGATCCTTAATGAAAGGGGAAGCTCATAAATAAACAAAACTATCTGGAGAATTTTAATCACGTTTATAAATATAGAGCTATAATTTATCGTGGTTCCCTGTAAATGAATAGTCCACAAGATACCATGATTCAGCTTTTCTAGATTAGTTTAAATGTGAAACCGTTGTAGTTATTATTGCTACTAAAAATAACGGTATTGGCCAATTACCTTTGAACATGGCCCCCATGTACACTTTTAAACTTTCGCGTATAATAATTATATATGAACATTGTTAACAAGTATTAACGCGACTAACTTTATTGTTATTTTCCGCCGTTTCGACCAAGTTGCATTGATCCCATGCATTGATCGTGGTCATCCCGTGACCACGATCAATGCAACTTGGTCGAAACGTCGGGAAAATAACAATAAGGTTAGTCGCGTTAATACCTGTTAACAATGTTCATACATAATGGTCCCCATGGACAAAATTCGAACAAGAGGACATTATTCAGGGTCAGCAGTTGAAATTATATACTATATATAACTTAATCCATTCACGATAAACAAATCTCTGACATGTCATCTGTTAGCAATAAGGCGGGACTACGTTTAGCTCTGTGATTGAAAACTATAGCCATTATACAAGTAAAACACGTACATTAAGTGACGTAAGTTAAAAGAAATCCTTTTGATAAGAGTTAGCTAGTTAGCGTCATAGTTACACATACAACTTTTTATAAATGAAAAAAATATGTTTATTTCGGGTAAGTAATTTAGACCCGTAGACAGAATTTGCAGGCACGACCAAATACAAGAAAAAAATTATATATATTTTTTTTAAATAATAAATACGTTTATTTTGTTTGCACAAATTGGAACTTAAGGCTAGATTATAATTATACTTAGATACTATTTTCATTTGTGAAGGACTGGTGCCTGAAATACGAGTAGGTTGCGAAAACCTGTGCCACAGGTCACCAGGCCCCCCTCTTGGAAAAGTAAGTAGGTGCATAATTGAAGCTTACAGTTTTATTACTAGTAAAAGAAAGGATGCAAATAAGTATGTATAGGCAGGGTGTAGGGTGTGTAGGGTGTGTGAGTGTGTGAATGTACGTGTTGCGATGAGTCTGAGTCATAATTAAAAAAAAAACAGAATATGAATTGGATATTGGATAATAAATAAATCCTACTAATATTATAAACGCGAAAGTTTGTAATTATGGATGTATGTTTGTTACTCTTTCACGTAAAAGCTACTGAATAGATTTTAATTAAACTTTACAATAATATAGCTTATACATCAGAATAACACATAGGCTGCAATTTATAAAGATATTGTGTGATTGTCCAAAATTTGACGATAAATGTCAAGTAAGAAGGAAAACATCAACCATTTGCGAGCTATCCCGACGTGCACTGCCAAAACCGTTAGAGGTACACATTCTACTAATATTATAAATGCGAAAGTCTGTGAGTATAGATGTATGTTTGTTACTCTTTTACGCCAAAACTACTTTAACACGGATGAAACCGCAGGCGCAGCTTGTATACATATAATTAAATAGCACTATATTTAGAAAGACAGAAAAATACTGGTCATTATGACTCCATAACTAATATAAATTATAGATCTAGTAATCTATTTTTAAATAGAAATGTAACTTGTAATACTACAATCCATGTTCCGACTATTTACAAGCGCAAAACTGTTTTTATTTTAATATTATTTTTTATATTACGATATTATAATACTTTTTTATTCTTACCGATAACCGTTTCACTAATCTTTAGGTTGAATAATATTTGGAGAATATCTGGCTATGCTATGTAAAACGACGAATAACATAAATATTAAATGTCATGTTAATTGTTTTAATTAATTGTTCATTATTTCAATTCACCCGTGAAATAGAAAATTTTCAGGAATAAAAATTATATCTTCATACAAATGTCCTCGAAATTGAGCGTAATATATTTTTTATATATTTTTAGCCAACATGAGTCAGCCAATGCAACCACCACCGTATTCGGCGATGCCCCCTCCCCACAACGTTCAGTTTGTTCAGGAGTCAACAGTGATTCAGATGCAGCCGGTGGAAAATTTTGTGGTGATAAATAAGTCTATGGGACCTGAACCTGTGACTATGGTCTGCAACGTCTGCAACCGTTCAATTATTACAAGGACTGATGGCAGACCTACTATGAGAACACATCTCTGGGCACTGTTTCTATTCTTATTTGGGTAAGTCTTGATGAACAGATATAGACGAAATGACTGGCCTGTTGGTCTAATGGTTAGGGACCCTGGCTACTAAGCTAGAGGTCATGGGTTCGATCCCCAAGCAGGGCAAATCTTTGCGTGATGAGCACGATTATTCGTTGTGTCTGACTGTACTTGATCTATAATATGTATGTTATTAGAAATTTATAGGTTTGTGTATCAGTTGCCTGAGCCCAAACTAGGCAGAGTCTGTACTATGGCAACCATGCCATAGTACAGACTTTGCCTAGTTTGGGATCAGATGGTAGTGTATTAAAGTTTAAATATCTTGGAACAACTAGTTCCAAGATATTTAAACTCATAAAAAAAAAATATTATCATCACGACACCCAAAAGACATCCTCTCTTGTCAAAATCCACTCTTGCGCTACTCAAATCCAGCGGCTTTTATAAAACTTGTAGTCTACCATGTGCGGAGCCTGCCCGCGTTGCCTCTTTCAGTTCGTGGTCTCTCTCGAGACTCGAGAATCTTTTTACACCAAAGGCGATAGAGGAGGCCGAGGTTTCGCGTAAATTTTTTGGGGTTTACAATATTATGCCTATTAGTCAAAAGAGGGGGAATTATCCAGAAAGTTATTTAAAACCTTCAATGGTATGCTACGTTTGATTTATGTAACATTCATGCTTCTCTTACAAACTTGTAAGAGAAGCGTGAGTATTACAAAAAATTAAATAATTGTACCAGCTGTAGTTTTTAAATTAAAATAAATTATTATTGTTTTTTGCTATGATATACTTACTATTAGTTCTAGTAGTCTTATAAATAAAGAACCACTTGATCTTTGATCTTTATAAATAAACGTTAAAGGCGCTCTATTGATTCTTCAAACTTCTGACTACTTTAAAATGAATAAAAAAAGCGGCACTCCCAAAGTGGTAAAATGAGTGTACCCCGCCCCTGTAACTTCTAAAATTAGAAAATGATAAAACTAAAAAAATATATGATACACATTACCATGCAAACTTTCACAGAAAATTGGTTTAAACGAGATCTAGTTAAAAGTTTTTTTTAATACGTCATAAATCGTAAACCGCATTTCACCTTCCATATAATCAACTGAAATACTTGCTGCTACGAAACCCTTCATGGGCGTGTCCGACTCGCACTTGGCCGGTTTTAATTAATTAAAATACATATCAACGTCTTTACTAAAGCAAACAAGGTACATAAAAATTAACATATTTTCTTAAAATTTTAATTTGTTTGGTACAACTCTTAATACTAACGTAAAAGTTTTCATACTCAAAAAACGAGATCCACCAAAATAACCACAAGACATAGGAACGTATTTCTTTCTCTTTATAAAAATATAATAATTAGAAAGTAATATAACATCAAAATTTTCTCATTATAATCATAGCTTTTGCAAAATTGTAGGGCTTCTTGTGAAAAATGTGCATTCACTGTCGGGAAAATCTTACAGATTTGAATGCACATTTTTGGGAGCATTCGATACAAATCGACTTTTTACACGCAAAACACTTGTATTGTGTCCTACGTTTCTTTTTAAGGTCACAGGTTGAGCAGTTTTATCGAGAAGCCTATCTGTCTTCGGAACTGCTTCCACCCGGTAGAGCTAGTGGGGTCAACTCATTGCCGCAGTGAAATATGCACCGAAGTGCGATTCGAATATCTCGTTGAATCTTCACATTATTTTCTCGACTCTCCATATGCAGACTGGTCAGTTGTGCAGCTAGTTTCTTCATAAATTTGAACCTGCTCTAAATTTTGTTTCCTTGGGCTTGAGCAGATAATCTGACGACGAAGTGGTTTGAGGTCGAAATATCGAGTGAATAAATAAATGACAATTTCAAAAGCTCAGCCCGACTGGGGATGTTCCTCCACCTTACAGAAGACATTCCTTAATAATAACATTAATAACTTAATGTTGTGTTTCTGCGTATGAGTAAAGTCGCCAGAGCTCATCAGGGTGGGGTGAAGAGTCAGCAATACTGGTTTGCTGACTCTTTTAAAAGCTGGCAACGCACCCGCGCCCCCCCTTGTGTTGCGAGTCTACAGTCGGTGATACGTGTCTTCTGACCCACTAAATGTTAAACGAGTTGGAACCTTCTCCATTAACCGTAGGTAAGCGATACATACGACCCTAATGAACTAGAACGACTGGTTCAAGATAAACAAATAAGTTATGCCAATTTGATCCTTAATGCGTAACATAAGGCATAGTAATAAAAAAAATATTATTAAGTTCATTTAATCAAACAAAAAAATATTTTAAATTGCTAAAAGATGTTGATTTTACACTTTTTCAAGACTTTTTTTATATTTTCTCTACGTACAAACCGTTGTTGAGTTATAACATTACAACGAAACGTGGCATTGATTTTTATATATATCTATGTATAATAAAGTTTTAACGAAAATGATGTAATTATTATCAGTAATAAAGGCTATTTTGATTTTGATTATTTATTATATTTAGGTATTTGTTTTTTAACACTACAAGTACACCCGACCTTAGAGGTGGTTAGGATTTAGACCGTCTAAAAAGTAAAACAACAAACTAAGTGGATTAATTCACGAAAGCGAATCTCCTTCGGGGCTCGATCTTCGGTTCAGTAGCTAGTGACGGTAGATAAATGAGAGGGTCAAATTTAGGGACATTTCATGCAACTGTCACTCGTTAGAAATTAAAGAGGCAAGCAGCTCTTCTGATTGAGTTATGTCGATACAAGTGCCACAAAATTGTATTGACTGGGAGATGTGTGTACGTGGTTTGCTACGCTCGCCTAACATCTAATTTAAAAAAAACCGCCTGCACTATGAATATTTATTTCTTGGTCGCAGGGTATTTTACAAACATATAATTGACGGACACTTAGTACAGACGCCAGCACATCTAGCTACCTTCTTTTATAGATTTTCTACTTTATCACAAAAGCATAAGGTTCACTTTCAATTTGACAGATTGGGGTAGCTTGATGTGCTGGCGTCTGTACATCAAGACTCAGAACAACTATTTGTGGGTCACCCAAATAGTTGTTCTGCGCGGGAATCGAACCCGAGAGACGAAGTGGTGAGCAGACTGTCTTCTTTTCAATAAGCATAGAATGTTTATGAATTATCTTATACATTAGCAAGTCTTGTACTTATCGTTTGTATTATTAAATATCAATAATAATATATCAGTGAGATAGGTGACTAGATACAAGTAGATATGAAGTGGATTAGATTGTAGTTAATTTTATCCTAGATTGTATAATCTAACAACAGATCCTACCTGTTTTTAGATTATACAATTTACTGCAATGAAGATTTACGGCATATGTTTATTTATTGCGACGGACTGTATGGGATACAATCAGTCCACGCTCTCGCCAAGAAAAAAATAACGTCATTGAGGACTGCCGATAGAAGTGATAACTATATTTTCATTTCCCATACTCAGGAAGTAGTGTTTATTTGATCCGAGTAGCAAGTGGAAGATGCTACTTACCGCCTTTGGGCGGTAAAGACTCATAGTAATGGCTTTCCTCTCTATGGTGGGAATATATTTTAAAATTAGAACGAAATTTGTTAGACAGTCGACTGTCAAAAATCTATCATAATTAAGGAAAACATGCTGCGGTCATGAGAGTGTATAAACAGCCAGTGTGAATAAAAATATAGACCCTCCGTCTTAAGGATATTCGATCAGGTCACGAGATTCCCGTGTTTTGTACATTAAATTAATGTAAAATCTATTCTTCTAATCCTTCCCTTTATAACTTTTAGATGAAACGTCTTTTGTGCTCTTGATAAGCAAAGATACGATTTCCATCCTTTCTCGCTTATACAATTTCATATTTTATTAATTTTCATATTATATTATTCTTAATTTTATATCGTAAGATGTTACAGAATTGGTGAACGAATATTTATTTTTATACCGCACAGACACTTTTTCCGGGATGTTGGATCTTTTTCCTCAGTATGGTAACATTTGTCTGTCTCTATTCTAGGCTTCTAACTCTTCTCTTTCCACTATACTATCACGTCCTATCTTCATGACACCCATTTTGCTTTGAAGAGAAGTGGAAAAGCTACTTTTTTGTAACTCTTCCTTGTTTCTTTCCGATTTAACTTATTGACAGTGGTTGCATAATCCAAAACAGTTGTAATGATTTACCGAAACAAAGAATACCAATGTTCCACCATTACAATTTAGACTCTTATACGTCTTAGAGCCTGTGCACATCACGTTTTTTAAGCGCACCGTTAACGTTTACGTACATAGGCCCTTAATTGTACAAGCGTTGGTATTCTTCAAGACTAAACAATAAAAATTTCAGATCTACTCTTCGATTTTATAATCTGTGTTATCGACTTTATTGTAATTTTTTTAATTATAGAACTAAAACTCTTTATCAATCTATCAATTCAAACTTACTTTGCCAGAGCTGGAGGCTATATACTAGGTTTAAGACTTAAATGAGAGATTCCCAGGCACCCCTTTGAATTACCACTAAAATTTATGGAGGTAAATATATAAAACGTTCTTGCGTTAAACTTGCACTTGAGTAAAACGGTGTGAGTTTATGTGCATCCTCATGTATAAGTCTAGTCGTATTGGCAGGTATATATTATATACACACAGGCACATATATATCGTAATATAAAATTAACATTTATATTATGTGGGAATATATGTATTTTCTATTTTTTGCCTCTATAGTCTAGCTTTGGTAGCCAGCTTGTTACTCTTTCTAAATATATGAATTAACAAAATATATTTTTAAAATTTTATTGTATCTGTGCAAAATTTCTATGCCAATGACCTCAACTTAAACTCAATTGATCGTTGCGCCACAGCCAAAAGCCTTTCAGGCAATATCTTCCATACTACGATACTTTCATGCCACAAATAAATAACTTATCTGATCGAGGTATCTATTAATCTAAGTTTTAAGATATCATTACATATTATTTAAGAATCCGCCCTAGAAAAAATGCTGACACAGGCATTTTTCCACGAATTAATAATAGTATCGAGGCATATGTTATTTCGGCTATCAGATAACATTTTAATAACATCGGTCTACTAATAGTCGCGTTACTAAGCGTTGTAATCCGTGATCGGTTCACAGAACGCCTAGCCTTGTTGCAGTAACAATCAAGTGCTAATCTAAATATTTGTTTAAGATATTAACGGTTGTTAATATCTTGAACAAATACGATTGACTACGCGCTTGTTTGAATTTTAAATTTGATGATTCCCGTTACGCAGAGCTAAGTATCATTGCAGCTGAAAGTCCACTGCCTCCCTAAAGAATCATCTTAGAGGGATATGCCATAATCGCCACGCTTGGCAGACGGGTGGGCGATCACTGTAAGATGGTCATAGTACACAGGAGGAAGCTGCTGCCCGTCCTCTGGTAGATATTTCTTCGGGTCGACTTCCATGCCCCTCATGATATGAGATGGGTTGATGATATTCTGATATTCGTCGCCATCACCACACAGATATAAAAGTCTAATTTGAGATAGCAACTAAAATATTAAGTCGTGTTAAATTGTGTATCTTCATCATAAAAATCATCTTCTGTTTATATTTCCAGATGCTGGCCATGTATGTGCATACCCTACTGCATGCCTAGCTGCTTGAACGTTGATCACCACTGTCCCGGTTGTAACACATACGTCGGTAGCTACAGAGGTTAAGATACCGAAGCTGCTTTTGGACGAATACCTGAAATTTTTAACCAGGCTTAAGCCCAATTCTTTCCCAAAGTCCTGCCTTTTATTTGAGACTATACATGCTAACAAATTTCTGTCCGCATTTACATAATTCTATTGTTATAATCTGCCAAAGCTTTTTATTTTGTTGCTTAACCAGTCTCAAAGTTAAAGGCATACTTTACACAACCAATGTAATGTACCAACATGAATCAATAATTTGATAGAGCTGACAAATATTTAGGGTGTCTCAGAAAGGATGTCGGATGAAGGACCTAGATACGAGACTATTAAAGAGATTTTGTTGTTTCATTTTTAGCCTAATAGGTCTGAAAATATTCCGTATGTTATGGAAATCGCTTACCTAGTTGAGGTCTAAAATACAAATACTTATTATTTTAAGATAACATTTTGGTACATACAATTGTAAAAATATCTTATATAAGAAAAATATTGTGTAGATTATTCATACTTATATAAGAAAAGTTATATACTTACAAAAAAACAAAAAGTCGAACAGTAATAAAAAGCAACATGGATTTGGTAACCATTTTTCAAGTTCCGTATTAAACATTGTAATAACAAAACCGTCGTTGTACTTTAGCAAAGTTAGTTTGCCTGCCCGCGGCTTGGTTCAGTTTTTAAAGTCTGCAATTCCGCTTCGTCATTCATATTAAACAGGCACACAAAGTTGTGAATTAAATTAGAAAAATCATTGGTCTTTCCTTACGGTAAAGGAGGGTGATTTTTCAAATCTTCTATTGTGTCGTTAGATATGTCTTCCAAAACTATTGCGCGTATAGAATAAACATTTTTCATTATTTGCTTAATTGTTGTTTTTGTATGTTATGATTACATAACTAAGGAAAATTAAGTTAAGTAAGATAGTTGACGAGCAAGAGGCGAAAAATATTTGTAAATATTGAAGAAAATAAAAACTAACTAAAGCTATATTCAAACTACACAAATTCCTATTAATACGGTACAGAAGCCCTATATTGTATGTGGCTATATTTTCTACGTCTATGTTTTTATAAACGGTAAACTTTAATAAATATAATTATATCATTCTTTAAAAAAAATGCTGTCGATTTTGTATTTTACGCCACTAAACCGAGTTAAATGTCATTACATCTCTCTCTATCCAGTAAACCTTATAAAAAGAACAGGGTATAGGTACACACATAGAATTGCCAAACAGCTGAATCTGCGGACTTAGACCCGCCACCAGGACCATAATTAGTCGACGGGTACTAACGTGTTCGCTAACGCTATTTTTAATCAGTATTTCATGACAAAACTAAAGATATCCTGTCCCTTTCATGAGAACTATGTTAGAAAGAAATGTCATTCATATTTGTTTGGTTGGTATTACACGGAATCAGGGGCATTGCTTACTTTAAGTAAAAGACAATTCGTTTACAGAATACTACTTACCCACTTTAGTTTCAATTTTTTTTATTGTAGAATACCATATTGAGAGTTGGCTATTTGGTCGTATTCTGATAGTTATTTTGAATGTATTTAAATAAAATTTTCTACAAATTCAAAGATAACAAGTATAAAGCATTTTTATTGTTTTCAATTAATGGATACAAATAAAAATATTATTTAGTATTTACATAGTTTTATTAAGAAATAAAATTGTAATATATAATATTATATTTTTATTTTTTTTTGCATTTTTTTACTATTAGCATACATTTCTTTACAGTTTATACAATATAGTAAAATAGTAATAGTAATATGTAAGAAAAATGTATTTAATTAAAATAAATATCTTTCTAACGACTTTCCCATTGTTTTAGTCTTAAGGTAATTGAGTATGTTGTATGACTTGTACCTACGCAATATATAATATTGATTCATATCTGTTAAAACCCGTCAAGTTATAGTCAACTTGACATATCTAACTTAGTAGTTATTTTATTAGTTAATTATAAGTAATTATGAAATACCGTCAAGAATATCAAATCTCACTTGAAACTGGCAAAATCCCACGTGAGGATAACGGTGAATACGGGTCGGTTGGCTTGATAGATAGATACTTGCCTTTCAGGCCGCCGGTCGTGGGTTCGATTCCCACCCAGGACAGATATTTATTTGCATGAACATGTCTGTTTATTCTGAATCTAGGTGTAATTATCTATATATAAGTATGTATTTACAGAAGAAAAGTAGAATATGTGTATCAGTTATCTGGTTCCCAAGTACAAGCTCTGCATAGTTTAACTTACGTATATATCAGGTATGTAGGTTTATGTAGTTTAATAAATAGATATATATATTTTTATAAGGTATCGTATGCAATTATTAGTGTGTATTTTATCAATAATTTTACCCGACAAGGTACATAATTATAATAATTATAAAAATCTCACTGTCCTGATGGTTTGCTGGAAAGAAATTCAATAATGAATTAGGCTCGCCTACATGCCTTTTTTTGTAATTTCTCACTTATGTATTTATTTTCTGTGTGCAATAAAGAATAAGAATAGTTTCGGATCAGATGGTCATGTGTAAATAATGTCCCAGGATATTATTATAAAAAAATGGCTGTGACATACGGACGGACAGACAGACATGACGAATCTATAAGGGTTCCGTTTTTTGCCATTTGGCTATGAACCCTAAAAATACCTAGTAATTAATACATATTGTCCAATAGTTTAGTAAGAGAAGAAAATGAGATAACCTAATCTTAGTTTTAAATATTGGTCTTATTGCTTTTAACAAATATAGCGTGCACTGATAACATGATAGTTACGACCTTGGCATTTCCTGATAATAAAATGGTCAACGTTACGTCGGTGGAAATAATTTGATTTTGCTCACCCATCAATAGGCTCAGTCAGGCGATGAATTCATATATAAAGTCCACTCCACATGCTGACATATATCATGACTCCATGAATATCTTTAAAACCCAAATTTTGAAGACCCGCACACAAACAAATAATATATTATGCTAGTACATAGGTATATCTCATATACTATCACATTTGTGTTTATTGATGTCTTTTTATTTTTGTTTGTCTTTTTATACATACCTATATATTATTTTTTTGGTTTTAAGTATAAGTATAATTTGGTTTAATTTCTATTTGATAAATTGGTTTCGTTAAGTTTAATAACTGTTTGTTTTATTTTTGTCTTTATAGTTTATTATCACTTTAATTTTACTACACTTTGTTTTAGCTTAGGTTATCATTTCTATTTGTGAGTGTTGGTTCACCTGTTATTGGCAACTGTATAAGACCATAACTTGGTATCATTGTTTGGAATCATTATTTGAAATGTTATATACAGAAGCTGTTGGTGTACCTTTAATTAAATAAATAAATAAATTTCATTGGACGAACGCTGTAGAGAGCCATGAGACTTTATCATCATCCTAGCTACACAATTCTGGGTACACAATGATAGAAAGATAACACACATTCGATAGTAGGTACTGTTTTAAATAAACTTTGTAAATCCATTTCTATGGCTACTGACTGCTTCGTTGGTCTAGCGGTAGATTGTTCAACTGCAGATAACGAGGTCCTGAGTTCAATGGCGATTATGGATTTTTTCTGTAAAAAACATTCTCAGTATAAGCCCGAAGTCTGGGAGTTGGCGGTATTATACTCCCGTGCTTCGGAGAGCACGTATAGTCGTCGGTCTTGAACCTGACCTCTTTGTATATATAATTCCCAGACTTCGGACTGATACTGAGATTTTGTTTTCTTCACAGAAAAATCACAAAATTAGCTTTTGACTCGACCTGGGATTTGAACCCACGACCTCGTTATCTACGGTTGAACACGCTACCGCTAGACCAATTAGGCAGTTACACAGTAAAAGGATTAAATCGAGAAAGAATCATCATCATAATATCATCCAAATTAGGTCCACTGTTGGGGGAACCGGAGCAGCATACCCGCGTTCCCGGGGCTCCCCGTATCAGGCGCCAGAAGAAGTCCACGGCAGGTTAGGTTTAGTCGGTGCGAGCCCACCCGCAGACACTTTTTGCGGGTGGCATGCATTAGCATTCCCTCTGCCTTATATGTATAAAAAAAAGGTCCACTGTTGGCCAAAGCCTCCCCAAGAATGGGGGGATATGTCATAATCTCCACGCTCGGTAGGCAGATTGGCGATTACAGTTTGATGGTCTAGTTTTTTCAGGTAGGTTTCCTCGTGACGATTTCTACGCCCCCCGTGGGTTGAGAAGGAGTGATGATATTCTCCGCCGTCACCACTATAATAAAAGTTATTTAATATTTGATAAGAATTTCTAGACTACAAGCTAATAGTTCAAAATATTTTCATAAGTGTCAGTGATTCACAAATTACTGTTTAAAAAAAACCTACAACGGATTAATTTTTTAGTTTATTAATCCTAAGAATCTAATCCGATTGATTCTAAGCTCATTAGGATTGACTGTTACAAATATGAATACATTTATATATAGGTATAAATAAAAATCAAGAATTATAGTCGCATTCAGTAGATAAGATTATTATTTAAGAACGGCTTGGCTGATTAGACTGATTTATTTGATGTACATAATTATCAGAAAAAGGTTATTATGACCGATTATTTTTAAGTAATAAATAATAAGTCACACGTACATAGCCACAATTTTTATTAATTATGCAGTTGATTATGCGGGCGCCATATTTAATATGGCTGCAGTGAGTAATTTGGAAACATGCAAGTTATTATTATATTTGCCGACTAGCTGTGCCCCGCGGTTTCACCCGCGTTAAACTTTATAAATTATCATAGCTCCTCCCCCGCACGCTAATAGCACGATAATATGTAGCCTATATGTTGACTCAATCTCTTAGTAATATTCATGCAAAATTTGAAGTAAATCCATGCAATACTTTTTGAGTTTAGCCCGGACATACATACAGACAAACAGATAAACAGACAAAAATTCGAAAAACTATATTTCTGGCTTCGATATCGATTTTGCATTCAAGCTAAATCTTTATATATAAGAGATAAAATTAAAAAAATCTGATAATAAAATAAAATCAGCTTGGCAAATAATTAATACTGAAACTGGTAAAAGTAGATCAAGAGATCAAACATTAGTATTGAATATTGGTGATGAACTGGTTTCAGACAAGCTTACCATTGCCAATTTTTTAGCTGCTTTTTTTGCAAATATACCCGTGGATATTACTAAGTGTCTCGCATCATCACCAGATGTGGCTGAACTCTTTTTAAATCAAAGCGTAAAACAAACTGTACCTAACTTTAGTTTTGAATCCTTACGGATTCAAAACTAAAGTTAGGTAAGTGATGATATTATAAAAGCTTTTAAGAGTATTAAAAGGAAAGGCACAGAAGATTTGTGGGGACTGTCTGTTAAAGCAATTGAATCAATCATACTAAACATTGCTACAATCCTTGCAGCCATCTTCAATGGCTGTATAAGTGATGGTGTCTTTCCCGATTTAATGAAAATAAGTAAGGTAATACCCATTTTCAAGGCAGGTTGTTCAAAAAATGCCACGAATTATAGGCCTATCTCAATACTGCCAGCTTTAAGTAAAATATTTGAAAAGCTGATGCTCAGCCAAATGTTGACGCACTTTAACGTGAATGAGATATTGCATAACAAGCAGTTCGGGTTTACAAGGGGCCGCTCTACTCAGGATGCAGGTTGCACTAATGTGCAACCTGCAATATTGACCTAATTAATATTAGGTCAATATTGGAGGCTTGGGAGGGATCACAGGATGCGCTGGGAGTTTTCTGTGATCTCTCTAAGGCTTTCGATTGCGTTGATCATCGTACGCTCGTTGTTAAACTGAAGTACTATGGAATATCTGGCACATCTCTTGATCTTGTGATGTCCTATTTATCGGGGCGACAACAGATGGTTTCGATAGGCGGTGTCACTTCGGCACGTCATCCTGTGAAAATGGGGGTGCCCCAGGGGTCTATATTGGGCCCATTTTTATTTCTAGTTTATATAAATGATCTCCCTTATCTGGTAGAGAAAGTATCAGACATAGTTTTGTTCGCTGATGATACGTCGCTCATATTTAAAGTAAATAGAAAGGATAAAGATCTTATTGAGCATAATAAAACACTCAGCTTTATATCAGAATGGTTTTCGGCAAATAATCTCTTGTTAAATGCAGGGAAAACTAAATGCATCAGGTTCTCATTGCCGAATGTGACTCAAATTGTACCAACAGTTGCACTTAATGCGAAAATATTAGATTTAGTCCCATCGACCGTATTTTTAGGATTGACACTTGATTCAAAATTGCAATGGGATCCTCAGATTGAAAAGTTAGCAGGTAAATTAAGTTCGGCTTCCTATGCTGTCTGGAAAATAAGGCAATTGTCAGATGAACAAACTGCTAGATTAGTGTATTTCGCGTACTTTCATAGCATTATGTCGTATGGCATTCTGCTGTGGGGTTCGGCGGCTGACATAGGTGCTATTTTTGTATTGCAGAAAAGAGCAGTCAGAGCCATTTATGGTTTAGGCAGTCGCGATTCTTTGCGAAATTTGTTTAAAGAAATAAATATACTTACTGTGCCATCGGAATATATATATCAGAATATAATGTTTGTTAGAAAAAATATTCATAATTATAAAAAGAAAAGTGAACTGCATAATATAAATACTAGGAATAAAAACAAACAAGCCATGCCAGGCTTTAGGGTAAGCAAAACTAATAAATCATTTTTAGGAAATTGTATTAGGTTTTATAACAAGCTTCCTACTCAAATTACTGATCTGCCTGACACAAGTTTTAAAACACATATTAAACGTGTACTTATGGCTAGGGGTTATTACACCACTAAAGAGTACATCGATGACAAAGACGTCTGGCTCTCACTTTCTACCTGCACATTGCTCGCTGGAGATCTTGTAGCCATATAGACATGACTGATCTGCTGTGTTACGTGAACTATCTGTAAATGATTGCTATCATATACTTAATTTAAAATTATTGACTCTGTCTCAAAATGAATAATGTTATTGTTTCGAAGTTTTTCTTTTGTATACCTAAATATAATCTAAAATAATAAGCATTCAGACAACCGATCGAGCATATATTGTGTTTGCCTACTAAATAATTACTCTAATTGGACCAAATCCCGTGTTCATGCCCGCTTGAGTATGTTTCGCCGGACCGTCTCAACTAGGTCGTGTTGAAACCGGTAGTAGATGAACCCACTGAGTTTGTTTCGCTGGGTCTTCTCAGTTGGGGCGCATTGGATCCGGTGGTAGCATTAAAGCGCGACCGTCGTTATTAACACAAGGTCCGTCATAATAATAATACCTTTAATATAGACAGAACCATTGACAATATGTAGTAAAAATATTAGACTTAAACTAGATAATTAAACATAATCTCTTGACAATAACTTGATACGAGCTAGCTAAATATCATTTCTGTAATAAAATAAATTTTATAAATGTTTTCATACAAGATGTACCTAAATATCTATGTTACTAGAAATAATATCTAATGTATACAACTATATTACTACAAACATGTTCTGACTATTTACAAGCGCTTTTTTAAAGTCTACGTGAATAAAAACCTTTTTTATTTATTTATTTATTTATTTTTATTGTAGATCACACCCCAGGTATCTTTTAAAAAAAAATATTCAATGTACAGTTTTGACTTTCCTATTATTTTATCATATGTCATATTATAATTGCAATATATCAACTGCGTAGGATTAAAATTATTAAATTACTAGCTGTGCCCCACGGTTTTACCCGCGTCAAATTTTATAAAGTAGCACGGCTCCTCCCCAGAGGTGATAGCGTGATAATATGTAGCCTATTATGTTGACTCGACCTCTTAGTAATATTCATGCAAAATTTGAAGTTAATCCATATAGTACTTTTTGCGTACAGGCAAACAGACAAACATTCTAAAAACTATATTTTTTGCTTCGATATCGATTGTAGATGACGCACCAAGAATTCTCTTTAAAATATTTGACTTTCCTACTATTTTATTATGCGTATAGATTATATTTTCATTAGACATCCAATACTTATCTTTCATTTACCCGCCTGTAATATAAAATATTGGAAAAGATTTAAACAATTTTTCACAAACATTGCTTTCTGGCGCCTACAAGTTTTGTTTTCACACATTAGCTGATAGACGGATGTCAGTGTCGGATAGTTACAGGCGAACGCTCTAGCCACCTAATTCATTAACATTACATTAGTTATTTTTAATGATTACTACATTAACATTGATGAATAATAAATAATATCTCATAATAATAATAATAATATCTCGGGACAATGTCACACAGATCATCCTAGCCCCACTAAACTAACTAACTAAACTAAGCAAAGCTTGTACTATGGGTAGCAGGCGACGATATACATACTTATATAGATAGATAAATACTTATATACATAGAAAACATCCATGACTCAGAAACAAATATTCGTGCTCATCACACTAATATTTGCACTTACCGGGATTCGAACCCAGGACCACCAGCGTCGTAGGCAGGCTACTAGGCTACGGTGATATAATGAATACACAAAAAATTGTTTGCATTGTTGTTATGTATTCTACATATATAAATAATTTTCATAATTTGCCGCCATTTTAAAACTATCAAAATGCCAGCAGCTAACTATCCCAGCTTCCATAGCTTCCATGTATTTTTTAAATCTATACTTCAACTAGCAGGCTGTGCCCCGTGGTTTTGCCCGCGTTAAACTTTATAAATTATAGCTTTATCTATAAAGTAAAATTCATAAGATTTACTTCAGCTAAGTTTGGTATATATATATATATATGTATGTATAAATATTAATTAGTGTTTTATAGTTTGTAAATATACATTAAAGGAAAACAATACAACACGTTCCTATAGAAATAATACAACAATGTAAAAACGTGACCAGTAGTATTCATAATAAATCATTTATAGATTTAACTAGCCTAATACTGTGTCCTACCTATCTGTGTGTATAATATATGTTATTTGTTGTGATCATTAAACATAAATAACGAATATACGTTAAATTCGCATATTCCTATTATAGTTCCTCCATGTATGTATCTGCGGAATCGAATCAGAAATGTCGAAATCCGCAGGCGAACCAAAGTCACTAACATGTATACTTAAAAAAAACGCTTTTAAATAGTTAGCACTTAATTATTTCTAGGTATATATAAGGGTAGTAGTTGTATATCCATTTAAATAGAACTCTAAGGAAGGCATATACCAAGGAGTGGTCTATCGGTAGCATGTTCAAGATCGTGGGTTCATATTCCCGTGCAAGTGATCAGACCCCTATTTCGAATTCCATCTTTTAACTTCAGCGGCCGCCTGAGCTATAGCCCCATAAGGGTGCCCTCAGGTATTAGACGCCTAAATTAAGCTACCGGTTGAGAGCCTTTTGCGCTAGCCAACTGCTCGTTGTTTTCAATTATTTAATTTTAATATACTATTGCTACATGTAACAATAATAGCTTAGTAACTTGCTATTTATTTAAGGATTCGATAGATATATGTGCCGAAACAGAACTATGTTTATGTACTGCATTGTGAGCTTGACAAGTACAAGTGTATGTAAATACCCAATAACAATTCCGGTAGTAAAACGTATCCCTCGTGATGCACGTATTTTGATAGCTCAAAATTTGTCATCCAAAATTCAAAAGGTAATTAGCGATAATTCAGAACGTTCCTGGGAGCAATTGCTGTCTTTTCCTTTGCAAATATTACACTGCTCAGACAGTAAGAGCTCATCTCTTTAAAAAATAACTGTTCAGCGTCACATTCAACCTCTTTCAATAACAATAACCTTCTAATTGCAGACCCTTCTGGAATAAATGGCAACTTACCGCTAACTCAAAACATTTTTAATAAAGTTGAATCCAAAGTGAGCGACGGTGATTTGAGAGGGGCCGCCCAACTTTTGTTTGCCAATGACGTAGTTGCTCCTGACACGCCTGAAACTTTAGCAGCCCTATTTGAGAAGCATCCACCAGCTCAAAGACCTCTCCTCCCACCGATATCGTCAAACCCTATAGAACCCATGCACGTAACATATAAGGAGGTTAAGGCGGCGTTGCTATCCTTTAAAATCGGTTCTGCCGGTGGTCTCGATGGCCTTAGCCCCCAACATCTTAAAGATTTAATATTTGGTGCCTCTGGAGAGACCGGCCGGACTCTTCTGTAAGACGTCACTTCCCTAATTAATTTCATGCTTATGGGCAAAGTGCATGCACGGATCGCACCGCTCCTTTATGGCGCTAACCTATGCGCTTTAAAAAAAATGATGGCGGTGTCAGGCCCATACTCGTAGGTTGTTCCTACAGAAGAATCGCTTCTAAAGTCTGCTGCAGGCACATTCACCGAAAACTAAATATTAAACTTCAGCCTTTACAACTAGGGTCCTTTTTGGAACAAAAACTCGCTTTTGACAAGATTGGATAGTACTATTAAAACATTTTAATTAAAATTTTAAATTGTTCTCTACCGGATAGTTCTTGGTGCCAAGCCTCTCTCCCGATTTGATTCGGAGGCATAGGCATCCCCAAAATTACAAGTGTTTCCTTACCAGCTTTTCTATCATCTATCCACGCTAGCACCAAGCTATACGCCAAAATAATCGGCCCATCACTCGGTGATATACCTTTGATAGGTATGGAGGAAGCTAGGAATGCTGTGGCCTGCCCGAACGGCATTCTTCCTAAATTACTCAGTTCGCAGAGAGCCGCTTTGTGAAGTCATTAAGAGCAAGCTTCTCAATAATAGTAGCGATTTTAAAACTCGGGCTCGTCTCCTTGCCACTAATGAACGTGAGGCGGGCTCCTGGCTTCAGGCAATACCATCAGCTAACTTGGGAACATTAATGGACAACAACAGCTTCTCTATCGCCATCGGTTTGCGTCTCGGCATCTCCAGAACTGAACCACACACTGCCATTGCGGAATGGAGGTAGAGCGTTTAGGTTCTCTTGCCGCCGCAGTGCAGGGCGGTTTTCTCGTCACGCTGCCCTAAATGATATCATCCGTCGGCCCTTGCCACTGTTAACGTGCCGGCTACTTTTGAGCCGAACGGTATTTCACGTAGCGATGGTAAGAGACCCGACGGCTTGACATTGGTGCCTTGGAGTCGTGGACGGCCGTTGGTTTGGAATGCTATGTGCGTAGATACACTAGCCCCTTCGCACGTCCAAACTACTTCTAGGATAGCGGGTGCTGCCGCCGATCTAGCAGAGGGCCTCAAGCGGAGAAAGTTGTTAGATCTGTAACAAGCTTGACATGAACGGCCTTGACGGTGAGGCAAACAAATATACACAGGTAGGCATTTATAAGCTTATACCCCCTCCCCTTGCGAACAGCTAACAATACTGGCCTGGCATAAGCTACGCTGCAATAAAATGGGTAATTTTAAATGAATCCTTGATGTAGGTAATTTGACCCATTTAAATAGCTTGACTTATTTTTGAAACATAATTTTTTTTACTATTATATTAGCCAAGTCTCTGCCACCACGAGGCCAATACAGTTGATGACCAATATGCAAGTGATTAATGTAACATATTAAAATCTGAGAATTAATTAAGTAATGAAATTATGAATTAGTTTATGAAATGACTGATTATGTGATTGATGAAATTAAATTAAGTTATTATCTATGACATGAGATATACTATTTCTGTTAGATCCTGTCTCACGCATTTATTGGGCAAATTTGGCCTGTACATTTCATCTTTTGACAAAAATTGAGGACCTGAACACCACAGAGAATACTCGCTGGTAAGGTCAGCCTTCAGCCCCCGAGAAACAAAAAACAAAATAGCCAAGATCAAGAATTAAATTAGAAAGAATTTATTTGTTAAGAAAAATTCTCACTATCATTTGACGGAGTTGACGGTATTACAGCCCCGTGCCAAGTACTTTTTATTCTGTGCCCGTGCCTCGGAGAGCACGTAATCCTGTCGGTGCTATTACTCGCGAGACAGCTATTGGCTAGAGAGCTACTGGCTAGACAGCTACTGACTAGACGGCTACTGGCTAGGCAGCTCCTGGCAAGACAGCTACTGGCTAGGCAGCTACTGGCTAGACAGCTACTGGCTAGACAGCTACTGGCTAGACAGCTACTGGCTAGGGAGCTACTGGCTAGGCAGCTACTGGCTAGGCAGCTACTGGCTAGGCAGCTACTGGCTAGGCAGCTACTGGCTAGGCAGCTACTGGCTCGACAGCTACTGGCTAGACAGATACTAACTAGGCAGCTATTGGCTCTAGGCAAATCTTAAGACAGCTGTTGCAGCTACTGGCTAGACAGATACTAGCTAGCTCTAATCTAGCTAATGATATTTATTCAGCACATGGGTATACATATACTTGCAATTGACAAGCTCACAATGCAGTAATAATGTAGTAATGCAGTTACGCATAAACATAGTAGAATACAGTATAAAAGTAACAAAATTAGTCCCAATTCAACTATAATTGCCTATAGTAGTTACTCGCTAGACAGCTACTCACTAGACAGCTACTCGTACAACAGTTATTGCGTAGATAGCTACTCGCTAGGCAGCTACTTGTACGACAGCTATTGCGTTGAAAGCTACTCGCTACTCATCTTTTGACAAAAATTGAAATTTTTTATTCCTCAATTCTCTTAAGAATACTCGCTGGTAAGGTCAGCCTTCAGCCCCCGAGAAACAAAAAACAAAATTGCCAAGATCCAGACCAAAATTGATTTAGATTTAATTTTCTGTTAAGAGCCATTTCACGCTTTCGCGCGAATTTCTAAGATTTTGGGCTCCTCTATTACCATCTTAAGTAATACCCAAAAATTATTGAATACATGTTAAATATGGCAAAATCGTTTTTGTTGACGTTTAATGTATAAAATCACATTTACCAAAAAAATTTGCTTGTTCTGCAGTGACTCATCTCCCACAACCATTTTAATGAAAATTCGCCGTAGAGTCAATTTCAAAGTCCTGTATCTAGCAATAATTATAAACTAAACTAAAAAAAATACATTCAGCATGAGACATATATTTTATTCGTTGTTTAATGTAACAGATTCTTGAATTTTGTTACCATTAATTAGTAAAAAAATAAATTCTTACACCAATTTTAAGTTTTTTTTGGGAATTTACTAGTGATTTTTGGTTTAAATAAAGCGTAATTACTAAAATAAAATTATACCATAAAATTAAATAAAAAAGGTTTTTATTCACGTAGACTTTAAAAAAGCGCTTGTAAATAGTCAGAACATGTTTGTAGTAATATAGTTGTATACATTAGATATTATTTCTAGTAACATAGATATTTAGGTACATCTTATATGAAAACATTTATAAAATTTATTTTATTACGGAAATGATATTTAGCTAGCTCGTATCAAGTTATTGTCAAGAGATTATGTTTAATTATCTAGTTTAAGTCTAATATTTTAACTACATATTGTCAATGGTTCTATCTATATTAAAGATATTATTATTATGACGGACCTTGTGTTAATAACGACGGTCGCGCTTTAATGCTACCACCGGATCCAATGCGCCCCAACTGAGAAGACCCAGCGAAACAAACTCAGTGGGTTCATCTACTACCGGTTTCAACACGACCCAGTTGAGACGGTCTGGCGAAACATACTCAAGCGGGCATGAACACGGGATTTGGTCCAATTGGAGTAATTATTTAGTAGGAAAACACAATATATGCTCGATCGGTTGTCTGAATGCTTATTATTTTAGATTATATTTAGGTATACAAAAGAAAAACTTTGAAACAATAACATTATTCATTTTGAGACAGAGTCAATAATTTTAAATTAAGTATATGATAGCAATCATTTACAGATAGTTCACGTAACACAGCAGATCAGTCATGTCTATATGGCTACAAGATCTCCAGCGAGCAATGTGCGGGTAGGAAGTGAGAGCCAGACGTCTTTGTCATCAATGTACTCTTTAGTGGTGTAATAACCCCTAGCCATAAGTATACGTTTAATATGTGTTTTAAAACTTGTGTCAGGCAGATCAGTAATTTGAGTAGGAAGCTTGTTATAAAACCTAATACAATTTCCTAAAAATGATTTATTAGTTTTGCTTACTCTAAAACCTGGCATGGCTAGTTTGTTTTTATTCCTAGTATTTATATTATGCAGTTCACTTTTCTTTTTATAATTATGAATATTTTTTCTAACAAACATTATATTCTGATATATATATTCCGATGGCACAGTAAGTATATTTATTTCTTTAAACAAATTTCGCAAAGAATCGCGACTGCCTAAACCATAAATGGCTCTGACTGCTCTTTTCTGCAATACAAAAATAGCACCTATGTCAGCCGCCGAACCCCACAGCAGAATGCCATACGACATAATGCTATGAAAGTACGCGAAATACACTAATCTAGCAGTTTGTTCATCTGACAATTGCCTTATTTTCCAGACAGCATAGGAAGCCGAACTTAATTTACCTGCTAACTTTTCAATCTGAGGACCCCATTGCAATTTTGAATCAAGTGTCAATCCTAAAAATACGGTCGATGGGACTAAATCTAATATTTTCGCATTAAGTGCAACTGTTGGTACAATTTGAGTCACATTCGGCAATGAGAACCTGATGCATTTAGTTTTCCCTGCATTTAACAAGAGATTATTTGCCGAAAACCATTCTGATATAAAGCTGAGTGTTTTATTATGCTCAATAAGATCTTTATCCTTTCTATTTACTTTAAATATGAGCGACGTATCATCAGCGAACAAAACTATGTCTGATACTTTCTCTACCAGATAAGGGAGATCATTTATATAAACTAGAAATAAAAATGGGCCCAATATAGATCCTTGGGGCACCCCCATTTTCACAGGATGACGTGCCGAAGTGACACCGCCTATCGAAACCATCTGTTGTCGCCCCGATAAATAGGACATCACAAGATCAAGAGATGTGCCAGATATTCCATAGTACTTCAGTTTAACAACGAGCGTACGATGATCAACGCAATCGAAAGCCTTAGAGAGATCACAGAAAACTCCCAGCGCATCCTGTGATCCCTCCCAAGCCTCCAATATTGACCTAATATTAATTAGGTCAATATTGCAGGTTGCACATTAGTGCAACCTGCATCCTGAGTAGAGCGGCCCCTTGTAAACCCGAACTGCTTGTTATGCAATATCTCATTCACGTTAAAGTGCGTCAACATTTGGCTGAGCATCAGCTTTTCAAATATTTTACTTAAAGCTGGCAGTATTGAGATAGGCCTATAATTCGTGGCATTTTTTGAACAACCTGCTTTGAAAATGGGTATTATCTTACTTATTTTCATTAAATCGGGAAAGACACCATCACTTATACAGCCATTGAAGATGGCTGCAAGGATTGTAGCAATGTTTAGTATGATTGATTCAATTGCTTTAACAGACAGTCCCCACAAATCTTCTGTGCCTTTCCTTTTAATACTCTTAAAAGCTTTTATAATATCATCACTTGTTACGGATTTAAAACTAAAGTTAGGTACAGTTTGTTTTACGCTTTGATTTAAAAAGAGTTCAGCCACATCTGGTGATGATGCGAGACACTTAGTAATATCCACGGGTATATTTGCAAAAAAAGCAGCTAAAAAATTGGCAATGGTAAGCTTGTCTGAAACCAGTTCATCACCAATATTCAATACTAATGTTTGATCTCTTGATCTACTTTTACCAGTTTCAGTATTAATTATTTGAAAAGCTGATTTTATTTTATTATCAGATTTTTTTATTATTATTATTAATAATAAACTATGTTATTTGGAGAATCGAATTCTACAGTTTTTTTTAAATATTGGCAATTAATTTGTCATAATATCGATTTGAACATCAGTTTAAATTACAATAAATTACGATACACGGGTGGGCACCGATTAGTACGGCGCGAGCGCCCATCAAGGTAGGACCTGTGCCATTTTTTCCGCGTCCCGACTTTCGAGCGCTCGTATAGTGAAGTAATTCATATACTGCGACCACATAGTTTTGATTCGTTTTGTATTTTTTCATAAGGTACGGTTTTATTTATTATGAAGTATGTATGTATGTAAGATTTTAGTTTTTTGTAGAATAATTATATAATTTTGTTTCATTACGGGGCGCAAGGAATGTGTATACCGTTGCGTAAAAAAAAGGAAACGTGATAATTCTGCAGCTTTAAAAAAAACGACAGAAGTGAGGTAGATACCTATTTTTTTATTTACAATATTCATATTTACTGTAACCGATTATTGAAGGTTAAACAAACTTACCTTAAGTGAAGTTTGACCATAATTATATGAGTCGCTGCATCCGAAGAGATTTTCATATTACACAGTAGTACACTCTTCAATGTACTGGACATCGAACACTTTTTAGAGCTTGCAACATTAAAAAGACAAAATGTCAACGTCATTTTTCCGCCGCCACCTGGATGTCACCTCATTCTTTTCAGAGTAACACAGCGTCTACTTTAGATTTCACTAAAGGCAAAGCATTAAAATCAAATAACGGGAAGAAAGTATTCACAAGAATACTTTAAGGGAGGGAGGGATCGAAAATCTCTTCGGATGCAGCGACTCATATAATTATGGTCAAACTTCACTTAAGGTAAGTTTGTTTAACCTTCAATTATATTTCGTCGCTGCATCCTCGAGATTTTCATATTACACAGTAGATGTTTAGAGCTTTAGGGAAATCGTTAGTAAGAGTATTGAACCAATACCCATAAACGAATTAATACATGCAATAATTTACTTTATCTTATTAACTTAATCATTTTTAACTATACTTAACCATAATCAACTGGAATTTTTAAATACAGGATCATTATTCGATTTGTCATAAAATTTACTAAATCCGTGGGAGTTTCATGACCATTCTGCTGCCTTCCTAATCACTTCAATGGAAACGCATCGACGGACGTCTCTGCGTGGCGAGCACTATGCGCAGAGTATACGCTTGCGTCAATACCCGCTCTCTTGCAATACTTGCTGGACACAGCGGCTGATTGTGGACACAGTTGCGTTGTGGTATATATATATTTATATATTTTCTTTTTCTTTTTTTTTTTTTTTTTTTTAGTGGTCAGAATTAACCTTTCTGCGATAGACGTGTCTCTAAACGGTCCTATTAGTTCTATGTATGCTATCAGGGTTTTCCCTGGGCATATCTCCTTCTAATTGTGATAAAAGAATTAGATGCGATTGAGGCCTCGCTTACAAGAATTTTAAATATTGGAATCGTTATTCCTAATATTTGAAACAACGTCTCTTATCTTAGGTTCATAAATGACAACTTTAATTTTTGATACACTTAAGGCATCCCAAAAGGCCTGCGGCCAAAGCTCGGGTGCTGAGAGTTCATCTTTATTAGATTATTTGGTCGGGGTAGCAATATCAGCGGTAGGATCCTGCGTAGCGACAACATTATCAAGAGTATGTGTAATCGGGTCAATATTATTCGGCGAAAATGGAGCGTATACCCTAATTTGCTAAATATGAATGTTCAGATGTATTATTCACATAAAATAAAATATACATTATCACCCTTATTTAAAAAACGAAGTCTAAAACTAAACTACAGTTGAACTGTGGATCAAGCAATATCATTGGATGGTTTTCGACTAAACCAAGGATCGCATCACGGTTCAGAAATTATATTGTTATGATGTTTGTATATTTGGTCGTTATCGAATCAAGATTCTTTAATTTTATGCGTATTAGCCTTGACCAACGTTACGACGGTACGTATTCTAAGATTTAATGAAAATGAATGCTCAGATACTTTATCTGCATCAGAAAAAAAAATTCATATTAATATGCGAGTAAGTGACCATAATCACATCATGGTTCAATAATTATATTGGGTAATGTGTTCGTATATTCGGTCATTATCGAATCACGACTCTTTAATTTTATAGGTATTAGCTTTAATCAACAGTATAAATACGACGGAGCCTATTCCAAGATTTAATGAAAATGAATACTTAGATACATTATCTGCATTAGTAAAAAAAATGCATATATGAGGAAGTGACCGTAATCGCTTCATGGTTCAGAAATAATATTGATATATGGTGTTCATATATTCGGTCGTAATCGCATCGCGGCTATTTAATATAATCCGTATTAGCTTTAACCAACTATACCGAGGACGGACGGACGGAGCGTATTCACTGATTAAATAAATATGAATGTTCAGATACATTATCTGTATCAGGAAAAATACATATTATTATGCGAGTAAGTGACCGTAATCGCATCACGGTTCAGAAATAATATTGGTATCGTATATTCGGTAATCAAATCATGACTCTTTATTTTTATGGGTATTAATCTTGACCAACAGTATCGATATGACGGAGCTTATTCACAGATTTGATGAAAATGAATGCTCAAATATCTACATCAAATACAATACATATAATTATGAGTAAATGACCGTAATCGCATCACGGTTCAATAGGTATATTGGTATGGTATTCGTATATTCGGTCGTAATCGCATCACGACTCTTTAAAATATACATTTTTAGACGCCAGAAAACCCTCAGCTAATCTGCGTCAGATAAAACACATACATATGTGAGTAAATGACCGTAATCGCATCACGGTTCAATAAGTATATTGGTATGGTATTCGTATATTTGGTCGTAATCGCATCACGACTCTTTAAAATATACATTTTAAACGCCAGAAATACTTTTTTGCTAATCTGCGTCAGATAAAACACGTACATATGTGAGTAAATGACCGTAATCGCATCACGGTTCAATAAGTATATTGGTATGGTATTCGTATATTCGGTCGTAATCGCATCATGACTCTTAAAAATATACATTTTTAAACGCCAGCAAGCCTTCTGCTAATCTGCGTCAGATAAAACACATACATATGTGAGTAAATGACCGTAATCGCATTACGGTTCAATAATTATATTCGCATCACTACTCTTTAATATATATATTTTTAGACGCCAGCTTAGGCTACAATACATATGTGAGTAAATAACCGTAATGCCATCATGGTTCATTGGTGTGGTATTCGTATATTCGGTCGTAATCACATCACGACTCTTTAAAATATA
This sequence comes from Pseudoips prasinana, assembly GCA_951640165.1. Lineage (NCBI taxonomy): Eukaryota > Metazoa > Arthropoda > Insecta > Lepidoptera > Nolidae > Pseudoips > Pseudoips prasinana. Next base: position 19,390,122 of record OX621239.1, read on the forward strand.
CATTATAATAAAGTCAAATTCAACGATTTATTTGCAAATAAATATGGTTTTAGAAGTGAATGTAAGAACATTGGTAGCACAACCAGGTGCTATAATTTTTTTATTATTATTATTATTTAGTTGTCAATGGTATTTCTACATTTGGGTAGCATCTACTTACAAAACAAGTACCACAGTATTGAGTTTTGTTAATACCTATAAGCCATATCCTGATATTAGCATATGAACTAAATCGTTTATTCAATATGGGAGAAAGTGCTGAACGGAATGTATTTTCAGATGAGAAATTAGCTCATGCTATGTAATGAAGTTTAATGCTACAGGATTTTTTTTTTTTTTTTTTTTTTTTTTTATTTTTTTTTTTTTTTTTAATCATCAATGTTATTATTATGACCAAAATTCTATAAATTTTACACGCTGCGTCGTTATCGTTTTATTGACAGAGATGCAATCATTAATTCAATTGTCTCATTTTGAGTGCTTGTTACAAAAAAAGGCCTCTTTATTGGCTTTGCCACACAGATTAGATTCACATCTCACTAGGCGAGTTAGGAACGACAGTAATATCTACTGCCAGGTTGTCTATTATCTTGCATAATCATTTTAAAATTGGTGAAAAACGGAGGAAACAAGCAAAAGAAAAAGTACCTATTTCTAATTAAGGGTAAACATTTATATTGAAAGCGTTAGTATCCTTCTTCCAGTAAATATATCAAGGTCATTTTTCATTTAAAAAGTAGGCCTGAACTTGTTTTCTAGATCTGGGGAGCCCGATCTCTCTGCTAAACATAGCATACTAAATTAAAGTAAATATATGTATGCATCTAACAATACGAGTAACCGTATCAAAATAAGGAAACTACATGATAATCTTAAATTTAATTTTAATATTGGCCTCTAATGGTTTTATTAAAATTTTAATATTCCTGAGTGCTAAGCCATACGGTGTGGGTTCGATCCCCACTCGGGACAAATATTTGTTCGATTAGCACGATTATTACTTCCGTACCTGGGTGCAATTCATCTATAATTTGTATGTAATTACTGATATACAAGTATATTTATCAGTTGTCTGTTGGCCCCACTATGACAACAGTACTGGTTCTGCCCAGTCTGCAATGAGATGGCAAGACATTTATTTATTGTTATTATGTATATAATATACTTTATAATTAACTTATAATATTCAAATTAATAGATCGAATATTAATAGCTACTTTGTTACGTAGTTACGTAGCAAATGACTAATACCATTTCAAATTGATAGACAAGCAATGAACAACATTTTCTCTTATACTGGATATCAAACAAAACTAATACACGTTTACCATAAACGAATTCTATTTTCCACAGGTTTTTTACAACAATCACAGTCAACTTAACTGGAAAAAACCATGTCTGCAAAACTAGCAAATCAATCAAATATTCGCTATACTGGTAACCCATGTTACTAATACATGTTCTAGAAGTAGACGGGATCAACATCGGGACTTGTACTTGAGTTGTACGTGTACTTGGTTAATCAAATATAATAAAAGCATTCTGGCTATGTGCGTACGTTTCTGTTACCTACTAATCTAAATAGAAACTACATTGCAGATTATTTAGAATTAAGCTATTTGAATGGTTGAATGAAAATAACCTCTATAGCATTAATGAATTCCTGGAACTGAAAATTTTCTATTTCAGGATTCAGTCCTGTATTCTCCTTGCTAAGTGCGTCCATTATAATTTGCCCCCATTGTTCAGAGAACACGTGGCAGATATCTAGGTTAGTTTTGTAAGTAAGTAATCAGGTTGTTAATAATAAATCATCACAACTCCATATGATTTTAACCCAAACATTGCCCCAGGGCATTGTAATTATTAGGGTTTTACAACAGGTACATACCTGTTGTAAAAACAGGGCTTGTACTATCTGACACAAAGGGCAGATCTTATTCCATAGAATGGCTAACTGTAAAATAGGTTAGAATAATCTAATAATGCCAGAAAACATTCAGCTTGTAAAACTAAAATCTAATTATTCATACACTCACGCCTGTTTGCCAGGGGTGTGTAATGTAATCATAATTGGTAATAAAATAAAATGATAGTATCGTTGTAACCGTCGGTCACCTTAAGATTCAATATGTTGTATATTTGCTGGAGAGTAAGTATGTACTTACATTTTTTGCTGACACTCGGCATTTGCGTAGATTCAATCGGCACCAAATTTTTCTTCATATTCCTTCTTCGTGCACTTAAACTAGCCCATTTTTATAGGCCAATACAGTAATTCACATTAAATGTCACTATAATATAATTATAACACTTGTTTACTGAAAATAAAATAAAATAAAAAGAATTGATGTTTCGATGCCCAACACGAAAAGTGAATGAGGTGACATCCAGGTGGCGGCGGAAAAATGACGTTGACATTTTGTCTTTTTAATGTTGCAAGCTCTAAAAAGTGTTCGATGTCCAGTACATTGAAGAGTGTACTACTGTGTAATATGAAAATCTCGAGGATGCAGCGACGAAATATAATTATTCATTTAATATGTCACTTATACGTAGATATTGAAAATTAACAGCTATTTTGTTTTTATTTTCGAATGAATAAACGTCTAAACCGTACAGAAGAGGGTAGCGCCTTTAGATCAGACGCGGTGCCAGGTACTAGCCGTACAAGTGATATATCAGATTCGGCTACAGAAGTTGTACGTAACATTTTAAGAATTATTTATTTGAATGAGAAGTTTATTAAAAATACTATTTTCGTTTTTGTATCAACTTTTATTAAATATTTTACATGACATACCTATCCGTGTTTTCTTATTAATCTAGCTAGAAATCTTTGTTAGAGTAAATATAACTTTTTTTTTATAAATCTCTTATCAATTCACTTTACGATTACGGCTCAAGATAGCCTCGTCCGTCTTGACACGTGTATTACACAGTTTACATTGCGTTTGAGTGGGTTGACACGCACACATAAACAATGATGCAGTCTTTTACCTAAACTCGAGCGTAATCATTTTGTGAAATGGCTCTTAAGAAAATTTCTCACTATCATTTCATCCGTTGACGGTATTACAGCCCCGTGCCTCGGAGAGCACGTAAACCTGTCGGTACTATTACTCGCGAGACAGCTACCGGCTAGACAGCTACCGGCTAGACAGCTACTGGCTAGACAGCTACTGGCTAGGCAGCTACTGGCTAGACAGCTACTGGCTAGACAGCTACTGGCTAGACAGCTACTGGCTAGGCAGCTACTGGCTAGGCAGCTACTGGCTAGGCAGCTACTGGCTAGGCAGCTACTAGCTAGGCAGCTACTAGCTCGGCAGCTACTCGCTAGACAGCAACTGGCTGGACAGCAACTGGCTAGACAGCTACTGGCTAGACAGCTACTGGTGAGACAGCTACTGGTGAGACAGCTACTGGTGAGACAGCTACTGGTGAGACAGCTACTGGCTAGGCAGCTACTGGCTAGGCAGCTACTGGTTAGGCAGCTACTAGCTAGGCAGCTACTCGCTTGACAGCAACTGGCTGGACAGCAACTGGCTAGACAGCTACTGGCTAGACAGCTGCTGGCTAAACAGATACTAACTAGGCAGCTATTGGCTAGACAGCTACTGGCTAGACAGCTACTGGCTAGACAGCTACTGGCTAGGCAGCTACTGGCTAGGCAGCTACTGGCTAGACAGCTATTGGCTAGTCAGCTACTGGCTAGGCAGCTACTGGCTAGGCAGCTACTGGCTAGGCGGCTACTGGCTAGGCAGCTACTAGCTAGGCAGCTACTAGCTAGGCAGCTACTCGCTTGACAGCAACTGGCTGGACAGCAACTGGCTAGACAGCTACTGGCTAGACAGCTACTGGTGAGACAGCTACTGGCTAGACAGCTACTGGCTAGGCAGCTACTGGCTAGGCAGTTACTAGCTAGGCAGCTACTAGCTAGGCAGCTACTCGCTAGACAGCAACTGGCTGGACAGCAACTGGCTAGACAGCTACTGGCTAGACAGCTGCTGGCTAAACAGATACTAACTAGGCAGCTATTGGCTCTAGGCAAATCTTAAGACAGCTGTTGCAGCTACTGGCTAGACAGATACTAGCTAGCTAGTAATGATATTTATTCAGCACATGGGTATACATATACTTGTAATTGACAAGCTCACAATGCAGTAATAATGTAGAAATGCAGTTACGCATAAACATAGTAGAATAATTTAGGACCTGACCACCACAGAGAATACTCGCTGGTAAGGTCAGCCTTCAGCCCCCGAGAAACAAAAAACAAAATAGCCAAGATCAAGACCAAATTGATTTAGATTTATTTTTCTGTTAAGAAAATTTCTCTCTATCATTTGACGCAATTGACGGTATTACAGCCCCGTGCCTCGGAGAGCACGTTAACCTGTCGGTACTATTACTCGCGAGACAGCTACTGGCTAGGCAGCTACTGGCTAGACAGCTACTGGCTAGACAAGCTATTGGCTAGACAGCTACTGGCTAGATAGCTACTGGCTAGGCAGCTACTGGCTAGGCTACTGGCTAGACAGCTACTGGCTAGGCAGCTATGGCTATGTGTTTGCAGGGGAAAGATGGTATATGTGTTGTAACGATTGTAAGTTTTCCGTGATAAAGGCTCTGCTTAGTTTGGAAACCGAAACAGGTGGCCGTGTGTGAATGATATCCCAGAATCTTAGAGATATTATAGTAATGGTTTGAAGACGGCCGAGACGGCGGTTTTTGTAATGGGAGATGGATCATCTAATGATGAGGGGATACTGAGACTGCTGTGGACTTATTTAACGAGTTGTATGGGTTTGAAAGAGCTGACTTGTAAGTTGGAGATGGGTTTTGGTGGAGAGAAATAGAGCCGGATCTAAAGGTTTCAGTTACGAGCTTAAAAATGTGCTAGCGGCAAGTGCTTGGTCTGAGGGACTGACTTTTATTGGTCGACGTTCCGAATGGAAGCACTGCGCTGCATGTGTGACCTATGAGAGTTCGATGATATGGCCTGTGAGGGGTCGGTTGTGTAGTGATTGAAGGGTTGACCAGTCCACGTCGTCATATATGATTACGGCTGGTCGAAAGGACGCCTGACAAATGGAAGGGCACTAAGACGTTGTTCGGTTCAGAGATGGATATGATATGTCGAAGGGACGGTGTTCTCCGGTCCATGCCATTGTGGGCTGGTCGAAGGGACGCATTTGTCCGGTCCAGAAGTGAAGGTAGTGAAGCTGGTCGAAGGGATGGTGTTGTTCGGTCCATGCCATTGTGGGCGGGTCGAAGGGACGCATTTGTCCGGTCCAGAAGTAGAGATAGTGAAGCTGGTTGAAGGGACGGTGTTGTCAGATCTATGCTCTTGTGGGCTGGTCGAAAGGACGCATTTGTTCGGGCCAGAGTTGGAATAAGTAGGGTTAACCGCAGAACAGGTGTTGTTCGGTTGTTCTTGCCTTCGCGGGCTGGTCGAGGAGACGAATTTGTCTAGCACTAAGATGATCATGAATATGACCTTACGTCAATGGTTAAGGAGGTGTACTTTTGTGCGAGACGTTGAGCCTGAGGCTTTGAGGTTCTTATTTAGAGCCGTAGTATAGTAAAACTAAACGATGAGTAGAGTATGGTCAGGCTGGGCGAGCGATGCTGATTGCTTATGTCCTAGTCCGTCATAAATGTTCCATTGCGCCCGGGGACGATTATGTGCGAGAAACTATCATAATGTTATTCCAAAATCAAATGTGTAGACCTCTACAGATGATGAAGAAGAATCTCCAGCCGAGAAAAGACGGCATCGTACCTTTTGCAGGAATAAAAAAAGATTGTCTTACTAAGATAACATGCGCCAACTGGAGTTTACGACGAATACAAAAAATGGCTTTCTATGTCTATGAAACCAAATAAGGAGCCAAATAATTATAATTTTCTCTGACTATTTTTTAGTTGATTAACTAGTTCATAAGAAATAATTTAATTACTTTTAGAGAAAAAATAAATTATTTTGTGTTTTTAATTTGCTGTAAACGGAAGATTCCGAATTTTGTTGTTTTTTTTTGAGGTTTTTAGATTTAAGTTTAATGTTTCAAATATATAAATAAATTAACCAATAAAATTTTATTTATTATAAGTTCAATATCCACCCATTAAAACTATCAGGTTAATAAATACGATAAAAAGGTATTTAATAATAAAAAAAATATAAATCCTCAGAAGCGTATGGTTATCTTTAATGGCAGTTTAAATAAGGTTATCTTTCTAGGGTTAACAATTAACGGACTTCTGCATATTAACGGAAGTTAACGTTAGTCCGATAACATTTTTACCAGTTAATCCGTTAATCAAAATGTTAACTTCGTTAATTAACGATTAGCGGATTAACGAGTTAATGCCCAGCTATGGGTATACATATGACGGCGCAGCCGTGGAGCTACCAACAGAACTGCATAGATAAGAGTAATAGGTCGGTGTCACTCTGGTGGAACGTCGAACGGGCGGCCATCTTGACGTCACTATTGCTTGGAGACGTTATAGTGGTCGCATATTATCGACGGATCGCCGTAATAGAAATTAAAATCTAACTTAATTAGTGATTTGGTGACGCATTAAACATAGTTGATTGATTTTGCTGAATAATTGATTGCTAAGGAAGTGAAGTCCGCCTATATTTTTAAATTAACTGCCTGCATAACCTCACCTAATAATAAATGATAAATTAGGAAAATAGTGTTCCAGGCATGTCTCCGTATACCCCAGACGCGCCGTTACATAGATATTTAGATATGCGGGTTGTGTGAAATGATTTAGAAAGTAATAATTTAGTTGCATGGCTAGCTTATTGAAGTTATTTCGATTTTTTTAAGTTTGGAGTTTTTTTTATATTGTTTGAAACTGTTCAAGTTTGAACAGAAGAAATAGCAGCATTGAAACAAGAAAATGGGATAATCTATTTAACAAGATGGTGTTACCATACGCCGGCCATTGAAATGGCTATATACAAATGTGACCTACAACGGGTTATTTTAATATCATTGTATTTCTTTATAACATAGTTCTGATAAACAATGAGTGTGTGGTCGTATTGGACGTGTTAAATTGGATGTGAAACATACACCATAGCCATGATTTTTGCTTTTTTAATTTAAATACTATATGAGCTGCTTTGTAGAACTAACTGGTTAGAAAGAAGAGGTTTTTAAGTGATCGTCATCGGCAGCAATAAAACAAAATGACAAGGTTATGCCTAGATTTAGCGCACGTGTAAACTCCGAAATCTAAGGAGTTTCATGGGCGATTCAAATAAAATTATCCAATAAAATATAAAGGCTATACATAGCAAAATTATTGAATACATGAAAATAGAATAAATGCAGTGGAAATGAGAGTTCTGAGAAGTATGTGTGGTGTGACTTTCAGAGACAGAGGTACTGATCTAAGAGAGCATTGTGCTGTGAAAGAGGATGTAATCACAAAGTTTGAAAAGGGTATGCTGATATGTTTTGGGCGTTTAGAAATGATTGACGAAAGAAGTATATCTGACCTGTGTGAATGGTACAACCGGAAGGAGAAGATTTCGCAGAACATTCTCTGACCAAATCGGAGAAGTTCTCAGGATAGACCAGGTCAGAAGTACCCTAAACCGGCGAGCATGTATGAAGTATATAATGACAGTAAACGAGGCAAAAGAGGTGTCCAAAGATCGTGATAAATGAAAATCCGTTGCCTCGGCCTACCCCTCTGGGAAACAGGCGTGAGTTTATGTATGTATGTAGTAATATCTTGAAATATGCACAAACGAAATATAAATACTGACTGTAAGATAGATTTAAGACTGTAAGATTTCGAGATAGAAGACGGATTTTTATGTTGCGAATTTTATTTACCTGGGTTGGACATGTGAACAGATGATAAAATTCAGAGAAGCTGCCCCTGACACACGCAGTATACACACTTGCATAGAGTAGACTAGATTACTTAATAAAATTCTTAACCATTATCATACCAGTCCACTGCTGGACAAAGGCCTCCCTAAGGATCTCCGCAATGGCCTGTCTTGCGCTACCCGCTTCCAGCAGCTTCCAGCGACCCTCATAAGATCGTCGGTACACCTTGTAGGGGGCTTGCGCACACTGCGTCGTCTGATCCGTGGTCCCCACTCGAGTTCATCATCTACGAGTTCACTACACTCCCCCACACACTCGCCACTGGAAGGGTACGCAAGGGGTAAACTCAATACTAAACCAAAGGCTGTTATTTCCTTATTAACACACTGCCTCGTTTGTCTAGCGGTAGCGTGTTCAACCGCAGAAAATTAGGTCCTGGGTTCAAAACCCGGGTCGGGGCAAAAAGTGATTATGGGATTTTTATTAGATATTAAAAATTTCTCAGTATCAGCCCGAAGTCTGGGAGCTGGCGGTATTACACCCGGAGAGCAAGGAAAGCCGTCGGTCCTGAACCTGACCTCTTTCCGGTCGTGTCGCTAGTCGTCGGATCATGAGAGTGATGGAATAGAATTTGCCCCTGTGTTTGTGCACACACTTGTGCACTATAATATGTCCTGCGCAATTGGCTAATCTCCATTGAGATTGGCCACCGTGGCCGAAATTCGGCCGGGAAGACATCATTAACACACTTTAAAAAGTTAAACGCAAACAGGAGATTTGCGTTAACTATTTGCGTCGCTTGGCTTGTTAATAAGTGTTTGCTCATTGTAGATAAAAAACGTATGATTGACGATGCAAGATAGATCTTTAAAGAAATGGTTTAATATCATCGCATTCTCTTTGATAATTCACCATTTAACTAGGTAGGTACGTAAGTTCTTTAGATATCCGATTGAAATACAAATTTACAACTGGAACGGTGCCAGCCAAAAATTTTAGGTAGATATAGATGATTATATTTAAAAGTATTTTTTTATGTGGACTTTGGCAATGCTACGAGTTTGAGAGCTTTTGTATATTGAACACATGTGCGTGCAATTATTATTATTGATTTTAGCTTTGAGTATTGACTGGGCAACCGAGAGCTCGTTTTGTTCAATAACACTCATAAAAACTCCTCCCTAGAGATGATAGATAGATTTTTTGCCCTCTAAAACTCGTTATATGTATTGAAGAGAATCAAGCGTTCATATCTAGATGTTCTCACCGTTCCGTAAGTGATCGGTGAGGTTATGTAAATATGCTCGCGGTCAATTTATAGATAGGTGACCATCAAAGTGGTTTAATTTCTGAGCGTCTTCATAAGTCGGAGGGCACGTTAAGCTTTCGGTTTTGGTTATAGTCATTAGACCACAATCGGTAAGCCTTGACAGAGGTATACTGGGCGGCTTGGACAACTCTGACACTATGGTAACCACTGTCCATACGATAAATAAGTAAGAGAATCTATTCTAGAAGACTAGAATGTGCAAACAAGCCCTTCTATGTGATACTTTTCTTAATACTTTAATAGCTTTTATGCAATATTTTCGAAGTTATACTTCTTTTGGCGCGATGGAGAAAAATGATGAGAGTGAATTTTTACGATGCGCGCGCACACCGACACCTAAATTTAACAGCATGAAGTTAGTTCTAGATGAGAGTGAATTTTTACGATGCGCGCGCACACTGACACCTAAATTTAACAGCATGAAGTTAGTTCTAGGTGGTATGAAAATTGATAACTATGTTCAAGTTGTATATTCTAGTATTTTTATTTAAATAAAATCTTTTTGATTAATTTTAATATTTATCGTTAATCACTACTGCATTTTAGTTATTTTTTTTTCCATACGCCAAAGAAGTATAACTTCTAACGCGTGTACATAAGTACACACAAGTTTTTTTTCTTTTTATTGCACTAATAAAAAAGTCATATACTCGTGTTTTGATTGTATATTCTGGCTGGACCCATTTTGAGGGGACTTTTATTGGCAGGTAGCTAATGTAATAAGGAGTGACTTAGGCTACATTTATTAATATATATATATATATATATATATATATATATATATATATATATATATATATATAATTAACACGCGGACGAACTGCGGGTGCAGCTATTGTCAAAAAAGAAATAACTTAATATGGAATAAGTAAAAAAAAAAAGAAATTAAGTAGGTATCAATATAAAAAAAAACAAAAAAATTAAAGAATCGACTGTTAGGCGGAACAAAGTTAGCCGGGTTAGCTAGTTAAAAACTAAATTTGTTGTTGACGGATTAAAATAAAACTTGACAGTATGCTAACCTTCCTCTTTTTACATTGTACGCAATAGCAGGTATGCTCATAAGTGTTTATAATTACTATTGTCATTAATTTATCTGGCTTTGTTATCATTTTAAGTATGGAACTCAGTTTTCAATTGTTTTTTAATTTGTTTTCCCATTATGGGTAAGTGATTTCTAGTAATAAACCAAACGTAAATCTAAAATAATATGGCTGTCCATACTGGTACTATCTAGCAAGTAATTTTGCAGCACCTCTAGTGTTCCGAGTGTCCATGGAAAGTTTGCTTTAAAAAAGTGCGCGGAAATTTTATTTGCAACCTTCATTAAAGATATTTTAACTTACTCCTTACGTGCGAATACGGCCTAGGATATCTGCAATACTTCTTCATTGAACCCTGACAAACTGCGTATCTACTAACATAACTAAACTCTGGTATGTAAAGTTTCTTAAACTTTTAGTACTTACGTACATGTATGCAATTTTTGAAGTGTCATAATCTAATATTGCTTCGAAATATTATTAAGTAAACTAATTTTTATTAATTCCCCATACCCTACACAATCAAAATATTTCTCCAGTTATATTTGCTGGTTCTGTTTTTCAACCCAGCACGCATTAGATACGTATTATAAACTAGCTGTGCCCCGCGGTATTACCCGCGTTAAACGTTATAAGTAATAGCCTATGTGTTAATCCAGGGCGTCAGCTAACTCCATAATAAATTTTATTAATAACGACTAAACGGCTGGAGCGATTTCCAGCCGTTTAGACGTGAAGAAGTAACAAACACACTCACAAACTTTCGCTTTTATAATATTAGTATGATAACGTATAGTTATAACTCAACGCGACTAGATTATTTATTTTTTTGTCACATGTGTGTTCATTAAAATTAGAATCTGTTGATATTAGTGAATCAGGCTTCGTTCGTTCTTCATTAAAGGTATGATAAGAAATTTACTTATTTATCTGCGGCCAAAAACCGAGACTAGTAACTATGTTCATGAGGAAAAAGACATGAAATGATTAATGTCATGTGTTTTGCTACATTTATCAACTGCAATTATTTCAGTTTCTTTGCTGTACAAACTTCCAAGACAATGGAATGAGTTTAACATTATTTTGAAAACAAAGCAACATACGAGAACTACAACGTCTTTATTATTTGCAAAATATGCTTCCTTTCTGTTAAAATGTGACTAGGTATATGGAACGCACCAAAACTATCCAAAACTGAACACTTAAATTGAAAATGTTTAAGTGCTATGAAGTTTGAAAAAGGAACTTTTTGGCTTTAACATATTTATTTTTCCGCTGTTCGTAACTTATTTCTACATTTTAACGGTATTTTTAATATTACGTATCTACGTTTCCATGAACTAACTTGAGAAATTTTCCTTAGAATGATTTAGGTACTACTATTTTAAGTGGAGTTCGAATTGGTTTTAGCGATGGAGAGACATGCAAGTCAATGCATGTCTATTCATAGCTAAAACCAGTTTAAAGGTTGGTGTCATACAATACTTATAATCTTATATATTTTGCGATAGAGAGCTGTCTGGTATGCGGGTTTCCTCACTATGTTTTCCTTTACTGTTTTAATGATCCGTTTATTTCACCGTTTCATACGCACATGAATTCGAAAATTTATTAGTGTGCGCCTTTGGTTTGAACTCGAGACAACTGACTCCAAAATTTAAGAAACGGTTAGAATATATAGGCTGCTATGTTTACCAGATTCGATAAAGGTACATATAATTTTGTGTAGGACATATTAACTTACAGGTGTTAAACATGGATTTACAGATACAATCCCAAAATAAAGCAGGACTCGACTGTTAGGCTCTTTTCAGGTGAGGCGAAACCAACAAAAGCGTGAGCCCTGCCGCTAAATGAAAGGTTTAAATTGTTTTGTCGCCAGGATCATCTTTCAGTCAATAGCAATACTAATACTCAACCAACTAATTACCGGAAGTTAAAACTGAAGATCTACGTAAAAATAACCTATAACGCCGTATTATTTTCACTGACAATGCTAGCGCTCACACGGTCAGACAGACAAACAATTTTTTTAAGGGATAAATGTAGATATGTAGTCACTAAATGGCTTCTTTGTATTTAAAAAATTCAAGAAGAATATTTATTTACGCGGTCATCAACCGAAGAGGCTTTTGAAGAGAATAAAATGCATGTTTGTGACGTTACCTCGGAGGACTGGCATAAATGTTGAATGATTGGTTTATTCGAATAAAAAATTAACATTTTAGTAGTTAAAATATTCTAATCAAAATATCTTAACTACTAAAATACTGAGATTTCACAAATTTTCTAGAATTAGTGGAATCTCACCAATTCTAGAAAATTCTTAATTTATATTTTTCAAATGCTTAATTTCTGAGGCGCTTCGTGCGGGGCACGTGCTAATAAAAACATTGAGTATAATATTTTGTATATTTTAGATGAGGCACTGTTGTGCCCTCCAACATTGTTACGTCTAAAATTGCCTTGATCTAGCAAAATAAGTACATACATAGCCGGTTTACCCATTCTTATGCGGTCGGTGAAAGTAAGTAGATACCTTGGTGGTCAGACTGTCGATGCGCGAACGCAGAAATTGCTTACTTTCTGACCGACTAAGTGAAGACACTTCAGAGCAACGGCATTAGACAACACTCGCTGCACAACAAGCCATGTCAAAGAGCTAGTGGCTACTGGTTAAGTTGAACGACTCTGACATAAGAGTATATACTGCCCATACGACTGTACGAGTATGTACAGTCTAACCTTATATTATAAATATTCAAGGGATAATAAACTTCATCATCATCATAATATCAGCCGAAAGATTTTCACTGCTGGACAAAGGCCTGACTCAACCTTCTCCATATTTGACAATCTTGCGCTATCTGCATTCAGCGGCTTCCAGCAATCCTCACAATAGCATAGGTCCATCTTGCAGAGGACCTGTCAACCTGTCTTTCGGTTCGTGCCTCTTCCACTGACAGCTTTACGAGCAGATCCTCGAAGAGACACTGGCGTATAATATACTTACTTAAACATTTACTCATAAAATCCAATTTACAAATTGCATGATAAGAAACAGATAGTCCCGATACGGAAATTACCTGTCGCAGATCGATAAAAAGTCAAGATCGGGCATTTCATTTATTACTTTTATTGTGTGGGTGTCTGCGGCTGGCCTTGACCGATGTATAAACGCAGGCGCGGAACACTTTTTTGGCCATGGCGTCATTCGGGCGCGCCTATCATCATTTGTTGGCGGAGTAATCTATAGTGCTTTCATAAATATCTATAGAGTTTGCTTCTTTCGCGTGTTGTTTTGGCTGTATGGGAGCTGATATATTATATTCGTGTTCACTGAGATGAAAATAGTACAAATTAAATTTATGTATAGGGATGATTTTTACTTATTTATTTATTAAAGTACTGCCACATGACACATATTATAAGTATAAAGTTAAATAACATCTATAATACATTGTCTGATATGCCTCACAATAACGGCGTACATAGCATTTGCACTAATTATGTAACTAATGACAATTTATGTGTAAATCTAAATTAAATTAAATGAATTAGGAGCTAAACAAACAAATATAAATCAATAGTAACGTGATATAATATTATTATTAAAGTAATCAGTTATTCTATTAATGAACTCTGATAATTAGTGTTCTTGGCCGAATTTCGAGTATGGCTATTGTCAACCGAGGCAGGGCATATTATTTCACCATGTGCGTAAAAGCTTACTACTGGCTCACATGCGACGTTCCACTATTTGAACTAGCAGTGTTCAAATAACTATTAAAGATAGTATTGTTAAGCAGAATTATTTTTTCCGTCGACGAGTGGATTCAAAAACAGTGATGTATTCTGATTTTATATTATTTTGTATAATAGTGCCTATATTAATTTGATATTTAATTTGGTTTTGTTAAAAATGTATATACTTGCATTTCTGTGACTTTTTAAATTTGAAGTTCCAATCAAATATTATTCACATGCCTAGAATTGGTAAAATAGATTAAAGGCACCCTAAGGTAATATACTTTTAATTGTAACTCTATTTACTGTGAACACATTAATTCAATTGAATATAGTAGAGGGCCAGTACACTCTCTTATACTCTCACTGTCATAATTAGATGGAGCGGCTCTTCAATCCAGAATCCATGTTGGTGTGGGGTGTTCTGGTTTTTTATGGAAAAATATCAAACACTTTTGGCCAACCAAGATTTATTTTTGTTAAAATCTGCGGTTATGCTAGCTATCAATAACAACAAAGTAGTCCAACGAGATGTCTGATGTCTGACTATCAAAGAATAAACTGCAGCTGTTTCCTTGCATGCTTCTGCGTAAATTTCCGTACCGAAATCGCTGCACCGATTGAATGTTACCGAGTTCGCAAGCTTTACCTCGAGTACCGAAATCGCTGCACCGGTTGAATGTTACCGAGTTCGCAAGCTTTAGGTACCTCGAGTACCGAAATCGCTGCACCGGTTGAATGTTACCGAGATCGCAAGCTTTACCTCGAGTTACTCTGCTCGTGACAACATGTTATCACTAAATGGTAACAACATTTAACCGATTTATCAGATCAACTTTATTTTTCTTGTACACATTAAATAAAGTTTTTTAAAAATTCTGTGTTTTTTTTCTGATCCTTTAATAAACTGTAGGAAACGGAATAAACTGTAGAAGGTCTAGTAGTTTATTCCGTTAAAAGTATCTTTCTGTTAATATCTACCCGAGACAGGAGAAATTTTAAAGAGAGTATATACCCAGAATAATATGGGTAGGTCAATAATTCTAACATCTATGTATAAATAAACAATTTTTGATTATAACAGAATTTTAAACACCGTCATGTTCATAAATAATATGAAAACTGACAGAGTTAAAAAATTTTCATTAGAATAATTATGAATCACTAGCTACCAACCACGTCAACCGGCCCATCAATATATTTTAGTAAACTATATACATTTTCAAAAATGTATATAGTTTACTATTCAGACAATATTATCATTCAAAAATGTCCTATAAGTTTATGTTCATATAAATTATTTATTTATTTTTATACCTGTTAAAATACACCTTACTACATATTATACTTATGCATCAACATGTTAATAAGTAGTTAGTAGTACTAATAAAGTGTATAGATTAGCACCTCCGTTTTATTTCTAGTTTCTACGAGATCGTTCAAGGCAAAGTTTTGCGAGATCATAGCTTGAAAAACTTCAATAATGAGGCGCACTAGACTAGACAATAAAAAATGAAGCGGAAGTATACGGTAAAAAAAAGACAGCTCAATGCCATTGTGCCGAACGGGTTCAAAGAAACAAAGCTTTATCGCTCGAACACGTAAAATTTACACGCAATGGAAGGTCAAATACCCTAAAATTGTAACGTAGTTATCAAAAACCTACATTAAAAACTGCTCAAGTCAATCGGTTCGCAGTTACATAAGGTAAGAACCACTTCAATCAAACAAAGATTTTTAGAAGAAAACTGCATCGGAATCTGGGCATCCGTTTGTAAACTATTTATTTTCATTTATGTCTGTAAAGAATTAATAAAAGTAAGCGCAATGAGGAAACAGAACGCGTGTAGCTGGCCTCCTCAAAAGTCCATAATTTGGAGGGATATGCCATAATAGCACGCTTGGCAAACGGGTTAGCGATCGCAGTATGACAGGTCTATTGGCGTCAGCTATTTCTCGCATCATAGTTTTTCTGGAGAAGAGTCCATGAGTTAAACATTTCCCAGCCATCGCAACCTATTGCAATGGATACTTAGCAGTTTGGAAATTAATAGTTGGTGGTCTTTTCCTCTCAGGAGATGCCTAATATGTAATAAAACCAGCACAAGTGGAAGCTATGAAAGTTTAGTTTGTGTGTGTCATATGTGGTCCAGTAAGTATTCAATTATATACAAGATTATGCCTATAAGGCAGGTTTGGTAGACAAACATTTTCGTGCAATTGAATAAGTACTTGCAGTTCCATACACGAGTACTAAGCATACAGAACATGGTAGAAGCCTTGCCGATACCAGTACTAATGTTACCATTGAGTGGGAGAATGTAAAATACTAAGGAACCTAGATATCAGAAAATCTTCCAAAACCTCTCTAGGCTTAAAAGTGATATCACCAGCTAGTACTACAGTCTTTTTAACCCTTAACTTGGCAAAGTATCCTATAATGCACATATTCTAAGAAAAAATATATGAGAACAGATTTGGTATTTATTGTTGTTCTTTTACTTTATACCTTTATATGAGACCCTAGTTATTGGTACAAAAAGAGAATTTATTACATCTGGCAACATTTGTAGTCGGTAGATTGCAATTTGGCGGAGCGTGCGCGTACGTCTACGAGTTATAAGGTAAGAATCGATTATAATCCTAATAAAATATCTATATTACGATAAATAAATGTAGTTATTATTTGACTGAATGTACATTCTTTAGTTTACGTAAAAAAACTGATAAAAACAACAATGATTTTTATCTAAAATATGACTGTGAATATTCATGTATCTACAAATGCACACTGCCATGTTACCACATTATGACCTGACTTTTGGGATGTGCATTTTAAGATACATTGCCAAATATACAACACTAAAGCTTACATTATGCAGTGTGCATTTGTAGATGCAGCGCCAATTTATTACGTAATTATAAAACTATGCGATTATAATTATTATGCACTAAAAATAAACACATAATACATATTTGTTTCCTTTTCAGGCTGGTACAAGAGCACAAAAAGTATTGACTTTGGTTCGGAAACTAGGAGCAGTTCAGATGGCTGGAGTATCGAGTATTGTCTACGATTTCTTGATCTATGGTGGAGAGGACACTTTAGGATTTCATCAATTCAGTGAGGAAGAAAACAGTATGGGTTGGGATCTAAAGTAGTCATAGCTTTGAGCAAGTCGATCAAGAACCCGCTTGCAGTGTGATTTATTTTGATAATTTTTTCACCTCCATCGCATTAGTACATTATTTGAAAAATAAATTCGGAATATTTTGTTTGGGGACCGTGAGACCAAAACGTCTTCGCGGAGGTGATCAAAACTTCCTACTAGTAAAGTTTTAAAGAAAAAAGGCCGAGGAGCATTATACAAAATCTCTTCAAATCAACGAAAAATAGCTGTTGCCAAATGGTTTGACAACAAATGTTTTCCAGTCGTTAGTTCTTACGCTGACGCTCATCCAGTTCATCACGTATTGCGATATAACACAAACAAAAAGCGCAAAGAGCCTGTGCCTTGTCCGAACATACTTCGTCAATATAATTCCCATATGGGGTGTGTGGACTTGTTGAGGATATGTATATGAGCGGATATGTTGATTGCACTTTACCGCACAGAAATCCGAGCACATTGATGGTACATACTTCTCACAAATGCTTGATATCTGTATCAACAATGCATGACTCATTTATAACTATCATAAGAAGTAGTAAGATAACTTCACCTTATTACTTCGTATGATAATGTAAAAACCACCACGGTAGCCAGCGTCACAGTGCTTGTTGCGGGGGCTACAAGCACTGTGAGGCTGGCTCTACAACTCATGTACTCTAGTACTCGTGAACGATCTCGCCAGTATCCCCGCTGTACACTGAGCGTCCGTGAGATCTCATCCGGGGAGGGGAGGGGCCCAAATGCCTCCTCCCCTCCGCAGTACGCACAAGCGCGTTTAGACAACCTGCAGATTACTTCTTCCCGGGACCGCTTATACAAGACGAGTGGAGTTTCTCCTACAAACGCCAGCGTTCCAGGGGCTGCGCCCAGTCGGGGAGAAGCCAGCCGGGCGCCGCATACTCTCTCGCGCTGGGATTAGCTCCCAGCGCCGGCGCCGATGAAGGAGACATTAGCGTCAATGTCCGCTTCGTCGGCGCCGTCTCTTCTGCGGGAGGGATCGTTGCGCTCCCTCTCGCGCTCGGCGGCCTCCTTCTTGAGCATAACAGCTTCACAGAAGGAGCCACCGCGTTCCATTCGGTTGTCGCCGCCAGCATAGCCGAAACCACTGCTCGCGGCGAAAGGTCCAATCCCATTTCAGCGACCAGGACATGCCTCTCGGGGGCCCAAGCTGGGCACTCTTCGAGTGTATGTTGGGCCGAGTCCGGGCCGCCGCGCCGCCACAATGGTGACACGTTGGTATCGATGTGATCCTACTTTAAGACTATGATTTTACATATAATTTGAGTAAGATATCTATGTCTATAAGACCACATAAATAAATATTTGTACAAAATTAAAATGTATTTTATTTTCTAACAATCAAGCAGTGTATCTTACAGTGCACATGGACGTCCAAAGTTATATCCAAAGACAACTTGGCAATGTACATAATTAGATACATGGTATAAATACAAAACGAATATTGTTGGAATTTTATTTTTATTTTTCTAGGGTCTATTTACCAGGTAATAACCTAAATTTAAGAAAGAATATAATAGCTAGTGACATCAAACTCTCTGCCAAGTTAAGGGTTAATATCTTACATGGAAAAATTAACTACGGGTATCCGCAACCTTGTTAATAATACTCTCTAGCCCTTCAGATGTTCTGGCAATGAAAGCTTATCAGTGGACAATAGGCTGTCAATAGACAGACTCTCGCAATTATTGCAGGACTTGAGCAAAACATTTGGACTTAAGACCATAGAGACAAATTAATGTAGACTAGCATGTGATACTAGCTTAACCTCATAATGTGCTTCAAACCAATGTGAGTGAACTCACGACTATCCCATTTATAAAGTCGCGGGGGTTCCCCGATACCGACCCCATAATAATGATAATATAACAATATTGGTGACTCCATTTCTCTTTTACATCATATCTTTAAATAACTTGATTGCACTACTGTATAGTGCATTAACGTCACATCGGTCGATAGCCATTTATAGCATTCTTATCGGCATCACTCTCAACGTGTTCATACAGTAATTATGCCGTTCCGCTTAGATTACAAACGGTGACATACCACTTAATTGCCGACTAGCTACTGAACATTTTATAGTTAACTTGAACGCTGATGTTTATAAATCATTTGAGAGTAATTCTTCACAATAACTGTTCTAAGATAAATATCCCTTGTTCATGGAACGACCTCAGTGTTAGCCTTATTATGATTATGAAAGACAAAAAATCTTGTTGTTATTATCATAGATATTGCTAATAATATTGTTGTAATAATTTGTATGAATAGCCAAGGTACAGACGCCGGCACATCCAGCTATCTCAAACTGTCAAATTTCTATTATAGATTTTCAACTTTATCACATAAACATAAGGTTCACTTTCAACTGGGGAAATTTGACAGACAGGGGTAGCTTGATGGGCTGGCGTCTGTACATCATTAATATTTATGTTATTTGTAAAGTACAGACGCCAGCACATCAAGCTATCCCAATCTGTCAAATTTCCCCAATTCAAAGCGAATCTTATACTTATGGGATAAAGTTGAAATTCTATAAAAGAAATTTGAAAGCTTGGGCTGAATGTGCTGGCATCTGAACATCGTTTGAACCACGTTCACATGGATGTGTTAATTTAACCATTGATAGTAAAATAGCTGACGCTCGGGTGGCTGATGTGCTACCAGGTAAAAAAGTTGTTATGGGTTCGATTTCTACGGTAGAGTAAACGTCCATTTCCAATTATTGATTTAGATCGTATTGCTTTCAAAAATAATAATATTTTTAGTTACAATACTACATTAGATAATAATTATCATAGTAGTTAAGCAACAAATAAGCGGCTAATAACTAATGGAATATGCATAATCTTAAAGATAGTTTGGCTATTACTATAGGCATTCAACTCGGTAGTCAATCTCTGCTTTAGTGTCATTATTTTTAAAAAGACAACGCCCGTATTATGGTAATGTGTCCCTGTGTCATGGGGTACTTTACGAACATATGATTTACGGACACATAATACCTACATCCAGACTCAGAACAACTATTTATGGGTCACGCAAATAGTAGTTATCCAGCACGGGATTCAAATCCGGGACTTGAAGAGGCGAGACGCCACATATGTAGGATTAGAACTGCTGTACAAAAAAAAAACATCCACGAAGGATCCGGATACTGGACGCATGCGCGTACGCATACATTCCTGCCGTAAATGACGTAATGGTAAAATGGCTGCCACATGCCACTGGAGATGATCGCAATCACTACGGCACGTAACTTGCTTAACCTTGAAACCATAATAAAACTTTGATACACTTATAATACACGCACTGTCGAGTAACAGAAAGTAGGTATTTTATCTCACTGCGACACCAGCTGTCTAGACAACAATATTCTCATAGTATAGACTAAATGGTCTACTAATACGAGTGACAAGTTTCCGACAATTGATGTCTCAGTTATATTATATATTGAGGCGATGAGACAGCCACTGATCAACCAACTATATATTCCTGTCAATAGCTATGTCACTATGACATTCACAATTTACATAATTATGAATATAGTATATTAGTCACGCTTACTCCTTTGTGAATAGACATCCTGTAATTCACGATTTATTTATCATAAACGTACAAGGCCAATCACTGATGATGCTAGTTTTGGTTTTTCAAAAGATTTAACATAATCATTAGCGGGTGTAGATGAAGAGAAGAACCACGCTACGGCATGTAGCAAGACACTTCTACTAATCAGTAGATGTGGCTTACATGCCGTAGCGTAGTGAATCGTATTGGTCTCAATATACTGACCTTCAAAGCATCCAGGCTTATCAGTGTGTAATTGGATGCGCTAATATGGTTTAATTAAGGCCCAGTATTACCCAACTCGCACATTACATAGTATATAAAATGATTGTCAAAACGTTCGATGAAGGTGCATGGGTAATTTGGTGAGATTAATATTGTAAAATATTCCAAATATTTTTGTATTTATATATTTTTTTATTCACGGAAATAAATCTTAATGTGCGGTCGAGATGGCTGTGTGCTGAAGTCTTGACCCTGACTATGGTCAACACACTAGTCACTAAGTTATGGCAGAATCCTAGGCCGCCCTTGAACAACACGTACAAAGTAACTCATAAATCTTTATTTGTATAAATGTGGAGAATACAGGTGTTATTGTTTACATTATGTAAGTTTCACACATTTGCCATATTGTAAATGGCATACAAATGTTGTACTTACAAACAGGGTAGGTATATTTAACTCAAAATATTAACTAATTTGTGACACTTCACACTACTAACACAATAAATAAAGTCAAAAGCTTTTGATACCGCATCGAAGGGGCTTTATCCGCTCCCCTTCCGCTTCGAGAAGGAGTTCCGCAAGGCTAGGTCCTTTCCCCACTTCTGCTGTCTTCGCAGGTGACGTTATTCTGAAAATTGGGTTTTGAAGCTCGGCTCGGTGAGCTTCAAACCTTCTAGACCGCCTCCGCCTCCTACAGGCTAAATATAAACGTCATGTTGAAGAAAAACAAAATAAGTAAAATTAATCTTATAAATCGTGACTGGTCCACCGTATTTTGGGATTAACTAGACACACAAACCAGTTAATACAGAACATGAGGATAATGGGTACTAAAAATGTTTTTATAAATACATATTATGTTATGCATAGACAAAACTGTTGTAGGTATAAGACTTTATGGTATTCGTAAAAAAATGACAATCGCTATACGTATAGCAACAGCAAAACGTCTCGTTCATTTTGTCAAATATGCCAATATACATATTTTATTTTAGTCCATTCTAATATGTGCTTCCTTGTCTTTAACGCGATGCCAGGATCCCTGTACAAGGAAATAATAAAATCCTAAGAAATGACGGGCCCGTTGGCGTGGTGGGTTCTCAGGTCGCAGGTGTGCATGAACATGTCTGTTTGTCCTGAATCTGGGTGTAATTATCTATATAATTACGTATTTACAAAAGAAAAGTAGTAGGTATATGTATTATATACATCAGTCATCCGGTTTCCATAGTAGTTAGTCCTACTTAGTTTGGGATAACATTTTAGCTAGATGACCAAATTGACTGCACATTAACTTTAGATCAAACACTTTTGGTTAAATAAATGAATATGTAAATGTTGTAAGGTGTAATAAATGCTAATGGTCACTAAACCTTTTCCGAGAATTGAAATCGGTTAGTAACGCGTGTGTGATTTCATGTATGTTGCAAGCATTATTGGCTAAAGTAACTGCTAACCATCAAGTGTACGATGGTTTATCGTTAGTATCACCAACAATTAGTTTATTTCATATCTCACTACGCGGTCAATCGTGTAGATCGTATTAAGTTTTAATGGTAAATTAATTGGAGACAACATAACAAGAAAATTCTAATCCAGATATTGGGATTCTCTGGCAACAAAAACACCCACCAGCAAATCGGAGGCTGGAAGTTACCGATGTGACGAGCCCGTGCCATATCTACCCGGTCTAGGATTGAGAGTTCCCTCATTTTAAGGATTGTAATATTTTCTGCGTGCTTGTTTGATCTCCGTTGAGTTTAGCCACTGTTCTCGAAATTAGCCCGGAGGAGCACTCTAATGTTTGTTTACTCGTATAAAACTTCCTTTTGATGCCTACCCTAATCTGTCTAATTAGTGTATGAGCCAGAGAGAATTATGGTATGTCAGATAATAAGAATGATCAATAAAATCTGTAGTTTCAGAACGACTTTGAATTTCGTATGTAAGAAGACAGATTGGTCCATAAAGTACTATGTATAACGCCGAGTTATCGCGCCACAGTATGGATTATATAACATAGAAAAGTACCTATAGCAAAGTTTACGGAAGACAATATGCAGGCAATAGCTATAACGAAACAGAATAACATTCCCCCTCTACTCAGAAACTGGTGTAAAAGTACTATGTTTCAAGTCAATGACGTAGTCATAGCGTAGACGTTAAAATGGATAGAGAATAAATTGTTCCTCGCTAACCAGCGGACGCATGTTATTAAATACTCGTCATGGATGATACGTCAATAAATGTGGAATAATTTAATTCGGAAAATTTGTATGTAATTTCAAAGTGCGCAATATTCGTAAAATTGCGTTTTTATAACTTTAATTTTGAGAATAAATGGATTTTTTTTAAATTACTTTATCATTTACGTGACCAGACTGGCCTGTTGATCTAATGGAATTCCACCCAGGATAAATCTTTTTGTGATGAGCACGATTATTTTTCTGTATCTGGGTGCAATTTATCTATAATATGTAAATATTTAGAAATATATAAGTTGTCAGGCTGCCATAGTATAGGCTCTGCCTAGTTTGGGATCAGATGGCAGTGAGTTAGTTGTTCCATGATATCTATTTTTATTATGTTTAATTTATTTACCTACCTGTTATTTCAATTCTATGCATATATTTATTGCAAATAAACGACATTCCAGTTGGCCCAGAAGGGTTTCACTGCTTCACCGAGCACTTTGCCGCTGCACTGTTGATTACGCGGTATCAGGCATAAGTCCGCAATAACCATTACCATTCTTATCGGCTGCTCTGGTGGCTATGAAATCTTAGACATTCGTATGTACTAAATGTGTTATTGGTAAATTAATTGGAGACAACGTAACAAGAAAATGTACCTTGGGCATAAATCTGCAATAAATATTTTATATTCATTATTTCATATTTTTTTATTACTTAATTTAAATTATTTTACCTTTGCATAATGATTATTATTATTACAAATCAAATAGATTGATTTATTATAAACAGGCTTTTAATAGATACAAATGTACTTCTCTATTTTTTCGTATAGTCTATGTTCGATGACTCATCACTGGCCATGTACTAGTAACTAATGATCGCGCTCAGTCGCTTAGTGACAGAGTTTCTCAGTGACGTGTCGGTACCGTCTGTGTGTGGCCGTGCTTTTATAATAAATAAATAATTACATTTTTTTTCTTCTATAATACGCAACATTTATATTAGAGGTAAGTGTTATTACATAATATTTATGTGCACTAATATCGTTTTAATTATACAAGTGGAGTTCAGTTATTACTTAATAGATTTGAATTTATTTCGGATGTGTCTATTTACGGAAGTATGCAAGGTTACACACAGCCCAAGAGGATCTTTGATGGGAATCGGTGGATAAGTGTTTAAGAGACATCGTAGCGTAATGAAAATTGATATCGAGGTTTTAATGAATACTTCTGGACCTAAAGCTTTTCATGAATTTTACGATCTACTTTAAAAACAGAATAAAATATTTTAGAAGACTATTAGTTTTAGATTAGATTATGTTTTTGGTTCTTTACAAATTACCTAATTAGTTAGTTTCGAGTTTCTACTGGGTCAGACTGGATGCGGAAGGCGGAGGACCGTGTGCAATGGCGCGTGTTAGGAGAGGCTTATGTCCAGCAGTGGACTGCGATAGGCTGATTGATTGATTGAGTTTCTACTGAGAGATGATAATGAAATATAGCAGATTATTGCAACATAATATTTATATTAAGCGAAGTCATAGGTAAAGACAGACCGGCTGGCTGCTAATTGTGATTACTCTGTTATTTGTTTATTAAAAACTGACGTCATTGAATCACGATTGACTTCTCGGGTTATCCCTGACACGAAAGCCTTTTGCGATCGAATGTCTTATTTCTCAGAAGTCAAGCCACAACAAAATTTGTGCAATAATAGCTTCCTTCTCAATTACAAATCACACTAATATTTTAAAGGCGAAAGTTTGTGAGTTTGTGTGTTTTATGTTTGTTACGTCTAAACGGCTGGAGCGATTTTAATAAAATTTGGAATGGAGTTAGCCGACACCCTGGATTAACACATAGGCTATAATTTATAAAGTTTAACGCGGATAAAACCGCGGGGCACAGCTAGTTAGTAATATGTGTCACTAATACATCGCAATAATTTATAATTGAATACGTGATACCGGGATAATCTGATTTTAGGTATGATTACCTCAAAGTTATTTATTGAATAGGCCGTAACCTTAATTTTGAGAGAGATAGGGCATAGCATTCAGTCGCTCAAAGAGCAGCCCGACTGGGGAAGTACCTCCACCTCACAGAAGACGTTCCTTAATAGTAACATTATTAATTTTAATGTTGTGTTTCCGAGTGTGAGTAAGGTCGCCAGAGCTCATTGGGGTGGCGGGAAAGGTCAGCAACACTTGTTTGCTGACTTTTAAAGGCCGGCAACGCACCCGCGATTCCTCTGGTGTTGCGAGTGTCCATGGGCGGTGGTGATCACTTACCATCAGGTGACCCACTTGCTCGTTTGTCGCCCTCTGATAAAAAAAATACTAAGGCCTTAACCTTAATTGTGATAACTGTTTAATTGAAAAAGATTACGTGGTAACTACTATGTTCTTTTTTTAAAATTAACTTCTTTGAATTACTTTTAAATAATGTAGGTATATGTATAAATAATTATAAGTTGTGTCCCGTTAATGGCATGTTTGTATTGTCACCTGCGATAGTATATATTTATTGTCCTAGTGCGGGCGTGGTTTTACAAAAATAAGTGTTCTATACATATATATAATTATATAGATATATACTTACTACAAACAATTCGAGTGTCTGTTTGTAATGTTATAGTAATAGTTTTTTACTAGATAATGTCCCAGGATATTATTATTATTTAGTAAAAAATGATTACCTATATAAGTAGTATTAAAACGTAGTATACATATACTACGTTACTTTTGTAAATACATACTTATATAGGTATTTATACCCATAATTAGGATGAAAAGACATGTTTATACACACAAGTATCTGTCCTGGGTGGGTATCGAACCCACGACCTCCGACGTGAAAAGCAAGCATTTGCCAACCACGCCAACAGGCCCGTCATACATATAAGTAGCTAAAAAATAATTATCTTCTTCCAAACTTTAATTGTAATAATAATAATAATACTCAAGTATTTTATTGGCACTTCAACATCACTTAAAAATATCATTAAGTACATAAATAAAAAAGATAAAATTAATATATTTAAAGCTAAATTAAAATCATATTCCGTAAAATGATACAATGTTTATAATAATTTCAATTAAAATATTAAATAATTTTCACTTTCGATACAAACTTGCCAGTTGCTTCGTATTAGGTTCTAAGTTTTACGTTGCGTGATGCATACCTACTGATATTCCACAAGTGGTCAATTTTCAATGATAGATTGAGATGTTAAGTATATCTCTCTGCTAAACATTGTATAGAAATAGCAATAAATAGTAGCTATTGAAACAGTATACATACCACTTTTGATCTTGCAGATTGTGCAGTACATCCAACTACCCCAATCGGTCCAATTGCTTTTATAGATTTTCCACTTTATCACAAAAGTATAAGGTACACTTTCAATTGGGGAAATTTGACAGATACGGGTAGCTTGATGAGCTGGCGTCTATACCCACGTAAATATTACGCGAATTTTGTGCAATCCTTGAACCAAATTTGGTAATCCAAAAGGGAATACAAATTTAAATGCTTCGGTAATATAACCACGTGAAGGTAACCTTTTTTTTAAACTTACATGAGGTTATATTGCTACAGTTTCATTAGGTTTAAACTTATTTAATACGTTGGCATGCGCGTGTTTTTTACATTTCATTCGTGTTTAGAGTTTAATGAGTTAATTACGGTAAAAACTGGGACAGAGCGTGTCTATGAGTAGTTAAATTGTATTATTATTAAAAATCTAACAATTCATTGCATGATTTTAATGTAGGTATAATGGGAGAAAGAATATGTGTACCATTATACTGAAATCGAATATGCACCTTCTACACTAGTTCCGTTTTCGGATGTACATACCCTTACGAGGGGATTTTGGATCCGGGTTAAGCGCAATTGGTGCTTACCCTGGGTTGGTAGAACAGACAGATTCAATTCTCGTCGGGCAATAAAATTTAAGATTTCCCACTTTGGAGTTCAGCTATACTACTTATATTTTTAATATGGTATCGTTCCGCCACCTCCTCCGTGACTATCACCTCGCAGAAGGAAGCAACGGCAACCCAACTGCTCTCGCTCTCGACCATGGACAATACCATGTCCGGTAGCGAGAGGACCCCCGCACTAAGTGCGGTGACCAAAGCACGACGACGTTGTAGCCCCCATACACCTTTAAAACATTAGATAATTATCTCTTCAGAGAGATATTAGTTTGTATGTCAGTTCATAAGAGCATTGAGGCTTTTAACAAAAACGGGCCCGGGTTTTTCAATACTGATGTTGATTATATCTTCCTTGCGCTGATTGCTCCAGCCATCACACTGCAGATACAAATCATTTGCAGACTTCAGTTCTCATCACCATCTTTAGACTTCCCGCGACCCTTACAAGATCGTCGGTACACCTTGTAGGTCCACGCTACGTCTTCCGGTTTGTGGTCGCCACTCGAGAACCTTTCTACCCCATCTGCCGTCGGTTCCACGAGTTATGTGCCCTGCCCACTGCCACTTTAGTTTGGCAATTATTTGCAAATAATCAAAGTAGCCGATGTAGCATTTCTGATTCGATCGCGCAGGGATACTCTGAGCATAGCCATCTCCAGTGCTCTTTGGGTGACCATGAGCCTTCTGATGAGGCCCGTAGTGAGCGACCACGTCCATAAGTCAGTAGTTACATTATACCCAGATAATTAGCCCCATAACATTTTAGTTCAATTTCTTATTATTTAGAATGTACTGATATAACGTAATTATTTATAAAGTTAGAGAAGCTCCGGTTAAGGACAAATTCTTATTATGGATTAAGTAACATATTACTTATCTAAATTTAAAAAATCCCGAACATTTTCCCATTCGGGTATTTTCTCTATTTATTCCCAAAATTTATTCCGGGTAAAATCCCATCACTAATTGCGCGTGGCAACGTTTGATAGTCGGGGAAATAAATGAGGATATGACCTTACATGCTGACTTCTAATATATAAAGACTTTTGGTCAGAATTTTGTGTTTTATGAACAATGGTTTGCAGCTATCTGTAACTTTGAGCCCAAACATGGCACGTATACACCATTGTTGACATTTAAAAGACATATCTATATTAGTCGAGTTGACCCAGAAAATAAAAAAAGTACAAATTAAACAAACACGATAAAAACAAATATTTAAAAATTGCTTTAAGACTTTGCGGCTATGTAGTAGAATCAAACAAATGACTGACATCTGGCCTCAAAATCTGTGGGGAATACTAATTCCCTATAGATTTTTAATTGGATTTTGAGGCCAGATAACCGGATCTCACCACCTCGGTTACTGAACCGCGATCGATTTCGTATTGGTTTTTAGGTCAAATAACCTTGTCATACCATCACGGTTAATGAACTGAATGGATGTGACCAGGTTTATCATTTTATTAGGCATGTTTTAAAATAACTGGTAAAGATTGTCTTAAATGTACTCTCTGCAACCGGAACGATTGGTTTATCGTGTTTTTCAAAGCATGCAGGTAGGTCTATTCTTGGTTATCGAACCAGAACCCGAAACAAATTTAGTTTCTTAGCCGAATTATAAAAAAATGTATATTATGTTACACGAATTCGCCGTTGCTCGTGAAGATTGTAATGATTCTCTTTTTAAAATTCGATGCGAAAGTTTTTCCGAATATATTTAGTTTAAATAGGTTCTTGTTAAGTAAAATTTGAAATTAGTTCTATTTCTTTTTAACAATAATTATCTTTTACACAACAATGTGTTGGAATCAGGAACCATACACATGACTCGGTGGCATAAACCCAATAGCTTACGGCAGTCGAACAGAGAGGTGTTTGTACAGACGCCAGCACATCCAGCTACCCCAATCTGTCAAATTTCTTTTATAGATTTTCAACTTTATCAAGTAAGCATAAGGTTCTCTTTCAATTGGGGAAATATGACATATTGGGGTAGCTTGATGTGCTGGCGTCGCGTCGGTACCATCTTATTTTCTTATTAATTTAAAGTAGGTATACTATTAATATATATTTAAAGTAGGTATATTATTTGACCTTCTTAAGATATTAAACGGCAAATACACTAAAAACTGTCTTTTGTAAGTACCTAACACAGTTTCTTTCAATTATTATGTCAGTATTTTGTATAGCAGTATTAATAGAATACACGCGCATCACGCACGACGCGCCAGTGACTTTTATGACATAAGAGTAGTGGAGTGAAATCGTAGCGTTTATAATAAGGAATGGAGACGTACAGACGCCAGCAGATCAAGCTACCCCAATCTGTCAAATTTCCACATTTGAAAGTGCACCTTATGCTTTTGTGATAAAGTTGAAAATCTATAAAAGAAATTTGACAGATTGGGATAGCTGGATGTGCTGGCGTCTGTACAACTGTTACCTTGATACTTTGTTACTATTTAAATTTAAATACAGTTCTAACAATATACATTAAATCTGGAGATCTGTAGTACAGGTCTTCGACCTAGTTCAGACTCCAGACTCTCACAAGGACCGTTTTACTTTCAAGCAATTTGTAAACCTGCTGTTTTCTGTAATTCCTTGTGAGATGTGAATAAACATTTTATTATTATTATTATTTTATTTTAATTAACAACAAATTCCTTCTAGCCTAGTGGTTCGACTGTAGGTCTATGGAGTCAGTGCTCCCAAAGGCGCACCCTCTGACTTTTCTAATTCATGTTCATATTAGAAATTAATTATCTCGTACTTAAACCGGTGGTGCAAAACATCGTGATGAAATCTATATACCTGAGGGGTCTTGATGTCAGCCTCTATGCTTATGCCCTTCCATAATGGCGTATCTGTTGGCGTGGTTGGCAAATGCTGGCTTTTCACGCTGGAGGTCGTGGGTTCGATTCCCATCCAGGACAGATATTTGTGTGCATGAACATGTCTGTTTGTCCCGAGTCTGGGTGTAATTATCTATATAAGTATGTATTTACAAAATAAAAAGTAGTATATGTAGAATTTCAGTTATCTGATTTCCATAGTACAAGCTCTGCTTAGTTTGGGATCAGATGGCCGTGTGTAAATAATGTCCCAGGTTATTATTATAATGAGAAGAGGCACTTGTTGCACAGTGAGACAGTAATAGACTGCATCATCACATTAAATTTGAAGACTAGGTAAGTTTCATACTTGTTTTACTAGATATCAAAATAACAAATAAAAAAAACTTCGTTTAACAAAACCGACTTCAAAAACTAAAAAGTATAAAAAAATATTTGAATAAAGATTAAATTTAATAAATCTCTTATGCAAACGTAATACCTTTAATATTAATGAAATACTATAATTTGTATGTATGTGCTACCTATTGATAGGTTTGAAGTCGGTGCCAAGCCAAATGTAATAGTAGCTACCACACTCGCCACCCGATACGTTCATCGGGATACCTTCGAATTTCTACACACACAACCCAAGCGGGCAGAAGTCGTTGACGGTTGTCTCGAAATATAGTAAAATTCTGATGCGTTTTCTCCTAAAATTAAAAATGTATCTGTTTGTTTTTCAGACCCTCAAATATATTCATATATACGCATAATATAGATTGATTATAACTATAGTCACTCATTCAGGTATTAATTGTAAATATATGTATTTTTATGATACAGTTTCATCTGTTTCATATTAATTCATATATGTAGTTCTTTAAGTTTATTTACGTAGGTCAATCTTTAGTATAGGAATTTCATCACAAAGTATGAAAGCTGTATGTAATATTAGTTTTTATTTTGCTAACGGCTTGGCACCGACTTCAAAACTATCAATAGGTAGCACATACATACAAATTATAGTATTTCATTAATATTAAAGGTATTACGTTTGCATAAGAGATTTATTAAATTAAATCTTTATTCAAATATTTTTTTATACTTTTTAGTTTTTGAAGTCGGTTTTGTTAAACGAAGTTTTTTTTATTTGTTACTTTTTAGTGTCTAGCTATGGGTAGGACTACGAAAGGTGCCGCGTGCCTCAAAACTATAGGTCCCAACAAACTAGAACGGAAAAAGAAATATCCTCCGAAAAAATGTTGATCGAAACTCTTTTTCGCGTTCTTGTGAGACAGTGAATGATCGAAAAGACCGTTTGTAAAGTAAGAAAAACTACATAAAATTACGTTCACGCTAAGAAAACATGCACAGTACGAGTCTAGACACGCTAAAATTCATGAAAGTCTGAACAGCAAGCGCATAAGTTAGGCCGTATTTATGACCATCTAGCTAACGAGTCTGTGTGCTGAGGGTTTAGGACTAGGTCTTATTAATGATCGAATAGCCATCAAGTCTGAGCGGAGGGTATGAGTCCATGAAGACTAGGTCTTATTAATGATTGATTAGCTAATGAGTCTGCTGAGCAGAGGGCTGTTAGACTAGGTCTTATTCATGATCGATTAGCCATCTATACAGTGTACTGAGCAGAAGGCTCATAAACTAGGACGTATTGATGATCAAGACAACGAGTCGAGAGAATTCGAGTCGGACTCGCCCGTGAAAGGCGGAATGTTTTTTTCCGTACCAGCAAGTATTTGAGTTGATAGAATGGAAGGTAAATTGTGGTTTACGATTAATGACACATTAAAAAAAACTACTAACTAGATCTAGGTCAAACCAATTTTCGGTGGAAGTTGGCATGGTAATGTATGTATGTACATCAATATTTGTTTTAGTTTTATCATTCTCTTATTTTATAAGTTACAGGTGGGGGGGGGGGGGGGGATATATTACGCCTTTGGAAGTGTCTCTCGCGCAAACTATACAGTTAAGAAAATAATGATATAATAAACCTCAATATCATTTTTGAAGACCTATCCATAGATTATGGTACGATGAAGTTTTTTTGAAATTCAGTTCTTAGTATGGGGAACCCCCAAAATTTATTGTTTGTTTTTCTATTTTAGTGTAAAAATCTTAATGCGGTTCACGGAATACATCTGCTTACCAAGTTTCGACAGTATAGTTCTTATAGTTTCGGAAAAAAGTGGCTGTGACATACGGACGGACAGACAAACATGATGAAACCATAAGGTTTCCGTTTCTTACCATTTGGCTACAGAACCCTACAATGGCACCTATTCCGCATGAAACTAAAGAAGAATCACGTAAATCGGTTCATAAAACTCAGCGTAATCGGTGTACGTACATAAAAAAATGCGCTTGTGCTAAAAGGTGCGCCTACATGCGCTTCCAAAAACGAGCTTATACTCGCGTATTCGCTAGTCGTCTGAAACTGTTATTAATATTCACGCAAAGAAACACTTGAACAATATGAGTCTAGCTAGACTGGCTAAGATTTAAAAACGGCTGTGCCAAAGGCAATTACATCGTCCACATAAACAAAAATTGTTATACAAAAATGTCCATAAAATGAAAACTACTGGGCCAAACTATATAAAATTTTTATGGGACCAAATGGCAACTATTCCGCATCTAACTAAAAAAGAATCACGTAAATCGGATCATAAATCTCCGAGTAATCGGTGTACATACATAAAAAAAAATACCGGTGAACTTGAGAACCTCCTCCTTTGGAAGTCGGTTAAAGAACACTCGAGCGATGTGTGGTGCGCTGTGTCCCGCGCCCCTCGCCTCCTCCGTCGCCTGCGCTGACGTACTAAAGTTCTAGACATCCTAATAATTATGATACTATTTTATTCGATATTTAGTTCGTTGTAGTTACCTCTCTAAAAAAAGGCTATATAAATATTACCTACAGTGTCTTGTAATTAACATATTTCTCACATAATAAGCAACAGTAGGTATTCTTTCGTGCGATAAAACTACAACCGGCTCGAATATTCTTCCGATCATTTTCAAACCTAACAAATATCAGGTAATAATAATTAAACACAGGACAAAGGATTTAAAATAATATGCATTGCATTTTAAAAACGTATGAAACCTTTATTCCTTATTTTATAGAGGAGCAGATTAAGGGGCTAACAACCCCTTTTCGCAACATTTTTTGCCAACAGCTCCAAAGATCCGTCTTATAAATAGATATAATGCGAAATTAAGTATATTTCAATGAAATAAACGACATTTAACTACTATACCCGAAAGAAATGTCACGTCTAAAAAAATCACGTAAATGTCAACTCAATTTAAAATAATATCATAGAACCATTCTTTTAGGGCCAGCGCAGACAGAGAGGAGCGCAGCGGAGAGGATTTTATTAAGCCACTAGAAAATCAACTTTAAAATTATTTTAATAAAGTTCATATATGCTTAAACATTATATGCCCGGGACCGCGCGAGCATTTTATGTCAGGTTCAAGCATATATGCACTTTATTTCTAAAATTTTATAGTTGATTTCCTAGTGCTTTAATAAAATCCCCTCCGCTGCGCTCCTCTCTGTCTGCGCTGGCCCTTAATGATTAATCAATTTGATTAGGCAAATCTTTGTAGGCGTAGATCTGGCATATGGATTATATTTTTCTTACAAATAATTATTTGTTCAATTTGACCTTATTTTCAATTAATACCAGTCATATTTAGGAATCAGTCACTAAGCTGTAGACACATTAGTGTGGAGTTCACAACGTACAAGGCTAATTAACACGGCTTTTAAGGCTTCTGAGTCTTAAAGGTTTTTTCGTTTTATAGTTATCCGCTGCCTAGTGTTCACTTGTAAAATAAAAGGTTATGTGTGATGGGCATGATTTTCAATTATGAATTTGTATCCCGTTAGGACGGATAAAGGTGGGCATTTAGTTAATATATATAAACTAAAAGCCCACCTTTTTATATATATTTATAATTAACTACTTAAATCTACTACAATTGAATTAGCTCGTTTTGATCTCTTAGGAAAGTTTATTTTCTATTTAAATTAATTTACATAATTACTACCAATCGAATCGTATACAATCCCGTTTTATTACACAATCCTATTCTTCTTATTAATTGCTTAAAAATATACTATTCTGTTTTGTATATTTTGGAAAACTTTGTAGAAACATATAAATATACATATATTAATCCTACTCATATTGAAAAACATGAACCTACATTACTAAAAAAAATTAAGGTTAAAATAGGCAATCGGTTGTACTAATATGAGTATATTTATTTGACTAGATAAACAAAAACAGGAAAAGCTATTAAATACCGACGTCTTTTTTCGCCATCAAGTGCTTAATATTTTTAATCGTACCATGTACTTCAGAGCACGTTGCTGTGTGGTCCCATCTCATCCCATGGGGAGCGTAGCAATCATCCGAGGGAATACCTACCAGAGAACGGGCAGCAGCGTTTTTCTGTGAACTATGACCATCATACTGCGATCGTCAACCCGTCTGCCATGCGTGGCTAGTATGGCATATCACCCTATTCTTTGGGGAGGCTTTTGTCCAGTAGTGGACGTCTCTCGGCTGACATGATGGTGATGATGTTGTACTTCAGAGTCTTCGTCATTACGCTTGCTGCATTATTTTGTAAACTAGAATTAAGTTTATTTTCCAAAAACTTAATTCTAGTTTACAAAATACTTATGTTTAGCTAAAATATTTTATAACATACAAATAAATTAGGCATCTGTAACCGAACTAGGCAGAGTTTTCGAATAGCTCACTTGTACAGACTGTGATTTAAGTACAAAACATTCAGTGCAGCAAGCGTAATGACGAACACTCTGAAGTACAACATCATCATTATTATTATTCATTTCCGTTTCACAAAACCAGAATTAGGAGGAAGTTTCGTTACGATGTTTCAACTATGGTTTTTGCATGCGCTGTCAACCATTTGTAGAAACCAATGTATTAAACTCGTTAACAAATATATAAAGTGCTAAATAAGACGCGTGAAGTCACGAATCATGTGATCTACAACTTCTACGTAATTGTTTTGTTGGTTGGCAATGAGGTTCAAATATGGCCATTGTCATTTATTTATCTACCGGCTTGACAGGGACTTCTATGTGTATTGTATTGTCTTTTTGTTCCATTAGTACGATATTATTTTATCAATAAATACATAATAAGCCCTACCAAGATGAATTATGTGACTAAAATCCTATCCTACTAATATTTTTTAATATTATAAACGCGAAAGTTTGCAAGTATGGATGGATGGATGTTTGTTACTCTTTCACGTAAAAACTACTGAATGGATTTTAATGAAACTTTACAATAATATAGCTTATACATCAGAATAACACATAGACTACTATTTATAAAGATATTGTGTGAATTGTCCAAAATCTGACGATATGAAAAAATCCATTATCTGCGAGCTGCGAGCGAGTTTTGGTTAGTTGATTAGATATCTAAGTTTCTTATATGGTTTGAAAAACGCCAAATTCATTAGTTGAGATTGAACCCTCGGTAGCATCCTTTTTTATCGGGACTAGTCCCTCCCTCTTACCCACCACTGTAACTTCTGTAAGTCAAAATCAACAGTGGCACATAATGAAATGAAACACCGTAGCACGCTTGTTGCGTGTTGCTGAAAACATACATAATTATGTAATATCATTTCCGGAAAGAACACATTTACCCTATAAATTAGTACTAGTTTGACCGCCAAAGTAGTTTAATTTCTGAGTCTCTCTGTACTTCGGAGGGCAAGTCTTGCTATCACTACCGGTGAAGATAAGCCACTTTAAGAAAGGCCTACTGAACGGCTTTAAGAACTCTTGACACTAGACTAGTACTCACTGCTCATATCATAAAATATTTGCTACACTAAATTCTAAATAGGTGTATGGAAAATCGTAATTTCTTTTACAGAAAATGAACGCTGTACCTGTTGGCCCCAAACCTTCCCAAATCACCTGCCCATCATGCAGAGCATCGATAGTGACCAGGGTCGATCGGAAGGCTACGACCAAGACACACGTCATAGCTCTGCTTCTCTGCCTGTTTCTGTAAGTATAATCTATCCTGCTTAGGCTTACTTACAACACTCTAGAGATAGTCGACTATTAGTCTGCTAGTGCAGGCCGCTCGTACTATTCTAGCCCAGAATTCACCACTGTCCCGTGCATTTCACTATATCAGGGATATTCTGAAGGATTTAAAAATATAACATAATAACAGATTGTTAAGTCATGGTGTTATACAAACGTACAGACGCCAGCACATCAATCTGTCAAATTTCCCCAATTGAAAGTGAACCTTATACATTTGTGATAAAGTTGAAAAACTATAAAAGAAATTTGACAGATTGGGGTAGCTTGATGTGCTGGCGTCTGTACATTACCAAACAAGTCAATACAGGCATGGCATTCCAAGGAAAAACAGCCATAAATCTAAACAATTACTAGCCACCTAAGACGTGATAAAAGTAAACAATGATTTCACTGTAATCGTGATACGCCGCAGTAAATATTTTCAGAACTGGCATGATAACCGCCTTTGAGTACCTGCCTACCTGCCTACCTACTTGTATTTTATCGGAAAGCAAACACAAGTACGGGTATAAGCTGCATATTATTTGATAAGGATATTTTTATAGTAAACTGACTGCCTGTTTTCTTCTCTTCTTCATCTATACATATACCTAATAAAATCGTAGGAAAGTCAAAACTGTACCTACATTGAATATTTTTTTAAAGGATACTTGGGGCGTGATCTACAATCGATATCGAAGCCAAAAAAAGTTTTTAGAATTTTTGTCTGTGTGGCTGTTTGTCTGTATGTATGTCCGGGTTAAACTCAAAAAGTACTGCATCTATTTAGTTAAAATTTTGCATGAATATTATCTACTAAGAGGTCAGGTCAACATATAGGCTACATATTATCACGCTATCACCTACGGGGGAGGAGCTGTGATAATTTATAAAGTTTAACGCGGGTAAAACCGCGGGGCACAGCTAGTTCCAGATAAATTATCTATTCCATACATATAATAAAATCGTAGGCAAGTCAAACCTGTACATTGAATATTTTACAAGAAGGATGCTTGGGGCGTGATCTACAATCGATATCGAAGCCAAAAATATAGTTATTAGAATTTTCGTCTGTTGGTCTTATATCCGGGCTAAACCCAAAAAGAATTTTTTATGAATATTACGAAGAGGTCGAGTCAACATATAGGCTACATATGCTATCACCTACTGAGCTGTGATACTTTATAAAGTTTAATGCGGGTAAAAACGCGGGGCATAGCTAGTAAATTAATAAAACAGGTTATATAACTACAATATATATAAAAGCTTAATAAATAGATTGGTAGTATTTTATATCGAATGGATTGTATATATTCGAAGTGTCAGTGCCACGGTGCGTAGATATTAGAATAATCTCATATTGCATACTACCCGTCTCCACAAAATAGGTAACTCTTTTATGGGGCAATGTATAAGATTCTATAACAAACTTCCCAATGATATTAGAGAATTGTCTACGAATACGTTTAAAAGAATTATTAAAGCCAAATTGTGTAGCAGGCATATTACGAAATATCAGATTATTTAAGTAATAAAAGTGCTTGGGATTGAGTTGTTCTGAGTCAACACACATGATTGTAATTAATCTTAAGTATATTTTATTTAAAAAAAGGATTCCGAGATTCTGAGTTTTCTGGCAGTGTTGCTCAGTAGCTGCCACGTCATGCACAGCACGGTAGAGTAAAAAAATATGACGATTCCACATAAATGTAAATTTTTTACGGAATAAAGAATTTTTGACGTGGACTTTGAACGCACATGGGGCCGGATACCCCGTGGCCGTGGGTTCGATTCCCACCCGCACTTAGATTTATACAATTCATTTTAAAGAATACAAAGATGTATTCTGGTCCAATTTTGATCATCGACTTTTGCCGTTGACGCTCTAGTACCCTCTGGTGCGGCTACTTATTCAAATAAATAAAAAAAGGTTTTTATTCACGTAGACTTTAAAAAGCTCTTGTAAATAGTCAGAACATGTTTGTAGTAATATAGTTGTGTACATTATTATTTCTAGTAACATAGATATTTAGGTGCACATTGTATGAAAACATTTATAAAATTTATTTATTATAGCAATGATATTTAGCTAGCTAGCTCTATCAAGTTATTGTCAAGAGATTATGTTTAATTATTTTGAAGTCTTATTTAATAGATGACTTTAGCCAAAAAGTTACGATATCAGCCAGTCGATTATTCAAAACTAGAGCTATTTTGGCACCCACTTTTTGTTCAGTCATTGACTGCGCCTGTGGCGCCTCGCTACTTCGTGTCCCAGTTTCTATTCCCGCACAGGACATCTATTTGTGTGACCCATAAATAGTTGTTCTGAGTCTGGATGTACTTTACGTCCGTCAATTATATGTTTGTAAAGTACTCTGTGACACAGGGATTCATTTCCCTAGTGCGGGTGTTGTCTTATCAAAAGAAAGAAAAAATTAAGAAAAGAAAGAAATGTCCTTCCTCAGGGTTCAATCCTTGTTGTTGTAAAAGTTTTATGATCATTTTTTCAGCAGTTTAGGCGTATTATAAACTAATAATGTTAATATTTATTACTTGGAAACACCCACGTATTGTCGTTTCGCCATAACACCCAGACTTCCTGAAGATATTTTATCTATACTTCCGTACTTTAACATAACCAATCTTTCATTGTGTATTTACTAACATACATGTTCATTGAATACCTAATTGTTGAAGCGCTCATAGCCAGATGTTCTCACCGATCCGTAAGGGATGGGAAAGGTTAAGCACGTAGGTTCGCGGTCAATCCATAGATGGATGACCGCCAAAGTGGCTTCAATGCGAGCGAAGGCACGTTCAACTGTCGATCCCGGTTGAAGCCATTAGGCATTAGTCGTTAGGCCATGTGAGAGTCCCAATGGGCGGCTTGAACAACTCTGACACTAGGTAACCTCAGCCCATACGAAAAGTAATTAGATAATTTAATTATTTTTTTATGTTTCTAAAAACGCTCGTATGCTTTCCCGAGCTAAGTCTATTTAATAACTATTATGCAATGGATACTTATTATTAACATAAAACCATGTATCAATGTATACAATTGACAAAGGCTGTATCCGTTTACATGAACCAACGTGACGTCATTACCCCGCTTGCGATTAGTGTGTAATCAGAAGATAAACACTGTTGGTTATGAAATTCTAGCTCACATTTGATTTAAATATTCATAACATTAAGTATGTGAGTTACTGCTTTATAGAGACCTACTTTCATTACATGTATTGATTTGTTTTTAATATTTTTGTTTTTACACTACTAACTCTACAAAGGGCCACACAGGCAATGACGCTTGGGGACATGCATGACATAACCTACACTTGATTACGCTTATACAGGACCACAAGCTCATGCAGTTTCTAGAGCGATTGATAGCTAGAGGTAACGTGTTCAACCGCAGGTAATGAGCTCGTGGGTTCCAATCCCGGGTCAAAATAAATAGTGTATAAGGATTTTTCTGATAAGAAAATTCCTCAGTATCAGCCCGAAATGCATACCGAACAACTATATACTGCGCGATCTAAGGCTCAATTCCGTGAAACGGGAAATCGCTGTTCGAAGTTTTAACTACCAACAAAAACTAACGCTTCATGTTAATGCTCTAGCTGCCAAATTACCCGGTTCTGGAAGTACTCATCACACAAGACTGAGGAGGAACAGTGTTCCGAATCTTATTAACCGATTCCCCAAGTGAGAGTGGTAAATGGACAACTCCTCACTGCTGCAAAAAAAAAACGGACATGGTCCGACAACGAAACAGCTAAATGTCTATGACAGATTGCCAAG
Source organism: Pseudoips prasinana (assembly GCA_951640165.1). NCBI lineage: Eukaryota > Metazoa > Arthropoda > Insecta > Lepidoptera > Nolidae > Pseudoips > Pseudoips prasinana. The sequence goes on from OX621239.1 coordinate 19,430,011, forward strand.
CTAAGCAGGATATATTAAAAAAAAAAACAGTATTAGCCCGAAGTATGGGAGTCGGTGGTATTACACCTCCGTGCCTCGGAGAGCACTTAAAGCCGTCGATCCTGTACCTGAACTTTTTCCGTTCGTGTCGTCCCATGGGATCATGAGAGTGATGGGATAGCACCTGTGTTTGCGCAGACATATGTGCTCTATAATATGTCCCAAGCAGATGGCTAGTCTCCATTGAGACTGGCCGCCATGGCCGGAATCGGCGAGGAGGACACATATCTATTAAAATATCACCCAGAATATTATTTTTCACTTGACATTGGCAAAAACATGCGCGGGTAACGTGGATTATCATTATATAAACCAGAATTATAATTAGAACTAGCTTTCTTGCCGTGGCCGTGAACTACATTTTATATCACCCATGAATTAAGAAAGTATGAATAAGAAATTATTAAAAAATTATAAATTGGTATTCAAAACAGCCCCACTTCTGGTCCATGTAGACCAGAAGTGGGGCTGTTTTGGATACCTGCTAGTTCCTGTTCAGTTCTATGAACTAACATAATATCAGCCAAAGTACGTCCACCGCTAAAGAAAAGCCTCCCCAAAGAATGGGGAAGCTTTTGACTGTCTTATGCCATAATCGCTACGCTTGGCAGACGGGTTGGCGATCACAGTTTGATGGCCATAGTTCATAGAAAAACGCTACTCCCCGTTCGCTGGTAGGTATTCCCTCGGTCGATTGCTACGCCCCCCACGGGATGAGATGGGGTGATGATATTCTATGCCGTCACCACACAGCAATATACTTTACTTTATTTTATTACTATTCAATGGAGAATGTCTTTGCATGAGGAGGCATTAACATAAAAAACCGGTCCTTTAGCATAACCAAACATCGTAAAATACAAGTTCTATAAATATTAAAGTAGAATAATTAAATTTCTTTCACAGAATTATTATATGCTAACTGTGCCCCGCTTTTGAAATTATAGTCTATGTGTTTATTCGGATATATAAGCTATTTTACTACAAAGCTTTATCAAAATCCGTTCGGTCGTTCTTGCGTGAAAGTAATATACATCCACCCATCCATACATCTATACTCATAAACTTTCGCATTTATAATATTAATCGGATTTCTAAATGTCTTGTCTTTCTGAATTTCTAATTGATATTTTTATTTATTTATGTGGTAGTAATTTAGTTCAATACATTATTGTGTAAAAAAAATAAGCAGGCTATATAAAGATACACCCCGTATAAAAGCTAATTCTATAGATATTTAAATTATTTATTATTATTGTATTAATAATGATTACTGAATTTTGAAAAGTGTTCAACGTCAGTACGTTTAACACTTTTCAAAATTCAGTACAATATCAGACTAATATTAACTTTAGGTATGTTAAATATGTTTTCCATATGAATTAATGTTTATTCTTGAATGTCACTGTTTTAGCAGTTAACTAATTGATATAGTTATTAATTAATATGGTATCGGCACAGTTAACATATAATAATAATATTTTCGGCCATTATTCACACTAGGCCATTTGATCCCAAACCAAGCAGAGGTTGTAGGTACTATGGAAACCAGATAACTGATATAATACATATACTCGTACTACCTTTCTTTTGTATATACATACTTATATAGATAATTACACCCAGACTCATGACAAACAGACATGTTCATGCACAAAAATATCTGTCCTGGGTAGGAACATCATAATTTAATTATATTAATAAAAAAATTAATGAATAAAATCAACGATTTACAATGAGTAAAGACGTAAGATAACAAACCGTGGAATACTTTTAAACATTCAACACAATTTCGGCATATCGATAGATGTATGTAGTATGAAAATATGTTTTTCATTTCAGTCAGTTACTGAGGCACTGTAGTCTGAGACATATTTCGTAACAACGCAATAAATACGTAACTAATTTCAAGGCTATCGTGTGTATTTGCGTTTTCAAATACTGGCATCGTGTATAACTAATTTAAGATTTTGAACTAAAATGATAATGTTCTCTTGAGAATTACTGAAAGTGGGATATTTATTTACCTCGTACAATTCTTTTTTTTCGAGTCTGTTGCAGCGTTTTGAAACACTAGCATCGTGTATAACTAATCTAAGATGTTGAACTAAAATGATAATGTTCACTTGAGAATTACTGAAAGTGGGATATTTATTTACATCGTACAAGTTTTTTTTTCGAGTCTGTTGCAGCGTTTTCAAACACTCGCATCGTGTATAACCTATTTAAGATTTTGAACTAAAATGATAATGTTCACTTGAGAATTACTGAAAGTGGGATATTTATTTACAGCGTACAAGTTTTTTTTCGAGTCTGTTGCAGTGTTTTCAGACACTAGCATCGTGTATAACTAATTTAAGATTTTGAACTAAAATGATAATGTTCACTTGAGAATTACTGAAAGTGGGATATTTATTTACCTCGTACAAGTTTTTTTCGAGTCTGTTGCAGCGGTTTTAACCACTAACATCGTGTATAACTAATTTAAGATGGGGTCAAAACTGAGTCTTGTTTTTTTACTATATATTTTTATTATCTTCGTATGTAAATTAGACGGAGCCTTAGTCATTATAATGTAAGTCATTAACTGTAAGCGTGATGACGTATACTAATTTCCACATGATCTGTTCCATAGTATATTATTATATATATGTTCACTGAGCATATTTAATAAAAATTGGCATGCTTGTGTAAGGAAATACGAAACGCAAAAAGATTTGATATTTCTGCATCAGATTCTTTTTTCTAAGTCATTCACTATATTGTTAATTTGCGAAACAGTAAATAAAACTTTGTATTTCTCTCTCTCTTTCGGAAATTTCTAGCGGTTTTCTGTATGAATTAATTATTATAAAGATCAAACGTAATAAATACTAAAATCTATCCCAAATTTAATGCGCAGTACATGTTAAACACAAGATAAAGATTTAACGAAATCGTTAAAGCCCTTTTGGAGAAGCCGATACTTTTATACAAATAAAAAAATGCATTTTTGATATGCAACGATTTTTATTTCAGTGAATATGTAGAGCTAAAATAACTCGAGAATACCATGCGGGTGGAGCCGTTAGCGACGTTCTATGATAGACAAAATTTAAAACGATTATCAAGGTCGAAATTTCCGCTTTATCACCATAACTCTATGGCTAATTGCCTAAATCGTGGTACCAATTAAATGCGTGGCTCTTGTTTGAAACCTCTTGTGTGAATTATTTGCTTTGTTAGGTGACTTAATTATCACGATAGGCATCATTCACGCATATCAAGCGTCAGGTCAAGATGACCTAATAGTTTCAGTTCTTTTAGGCTCTCTTGAATGACATTCTAAGGCCGATTAATAATAATTAATTGAGATCTGGCAATTGATCTTCTGACCCGTAATCAAGAGGTTGTGAGTTGGCATATCATCATCTGGGCTATTGATGTGAATTCGCTCAAGCATTTTATTTTTTAATTCCTTCCGATTAAGGAATAAATATAGCAATTTATTATGCAAATGCTATGTAATAGACTAGCTATCGACAAGTACCTAAATCAGTTATAAATAGCGCGACTTATTTTTGCGTCAGCTGTAGTGATGTAACATTGAATATAGGGGCAAAATTTTACCAATTCCATGTAAATTCATATAAAGTTTTCAATTTAGCTCATTATTTACAAGGAGTTTTTCTATGACGAAGAAGTTTAACATCAATTTCTTATTATTACTTTTTACTTAGCGATTATTCGCAATTTGAATCACTCTTCAGGCTATTATAAGAACAACCGGTTATAATTGAATATTTTTTTAAATCTTCATGTAAAAATGGGGACCGTTCCTATCTAATTAGTTGTCTTGGATAGAGCCTCTGGTCACACAAGTGAAGGTTTTTACTTGCTCTTCATTAGAATAGATATGCAGTAAATTTTATTATTGACCAAATTGTATATATTGTACCTAGAACATTAAAATTCACGAAGCTTTTGCAAGAAAATTACCTAAGTATTCATGTAAAAGTTACGTTTTACATTGATACTAACATTCGCATAACACTTGAAGACATAATTAATTCTGTTTTTCATATTGTTTTAGGTGCTGGCCATGCGTATGCGTTCCATACTGCATGGACTCCTGCCAGAATGCAGATCACTACTGCCCCAACTGCAACTCTTACCTGGGAACTTATCAAGGATAATTTTATGTGTCCATGCACACTAAATCTTTATTATTACTAAGTTAAACTATGATTCGGGCGCTTTAGTGAGGATGCAACAAGCCAAATCGGTGACGTAGTTTACAGGAAAACAATGTTAGATAAGATAGTTGCGCTTCGAATATATACTTAAGAATTTGTAAAAGATAAGCAAACATAACTTCTGAGAAAATTTAGTAAGAATGTAATGTTTAAGTAGGTTGCTGATATTAATATTTAAGATGAACAGACATTACTGAACGGCGCCCGTTTCTGGATTTACAACACTTTTGGTCTTCTACTAATCTTCTAATTAATAAAAAAAAATAAAAAAAAAAAAAAAAAAAAATAAAACTATCTTTTAAGAATTTTTAACCTTACTTATATTAACACTGGAAGAATTAGTGGGCGCTTTTCTAAGATTGCTGTAATCACTAAATTATATTTTATATTCTCTATACATTTGATATTTGTAATGGAGTAACTGAGATGACTTTGTCTCATTTTTAATGTGGTAATATTCTAAAAGACTTCCAGCGTTAAATATCGGACCCAAGGAGCCTATGATTAAGTGTAATCTCATTTTGATGTTAATCGGAAGCCTTAGTCAAGTTTATTTAATCGCTATCAATATCTTTTTCGCCAATCATGGCCATCAAATAACATACTACGCTGTCGTTGAATAAAAAATACTTCAAACGATGCTATTCCACTGTACAATTGGTTAAGGCTCCAGGGTGTTTTGGAATTTGTGCAGGAGTCTATCTTGATGTTATTGGTGATGCCCCTAACATGCTTTTATTGGTTCTTAATATCCTTAAGGATTAGAAGTTATACCTACCTACCAGTTCTGGGACACCTAATACTATTAATTGTTTTTAATGTTATATGAAGTCAAAGTGTTCCATTTACCTATAATTGTTTTATAAATTATGAGCGTCATTACTCGGAAGTCGGATACGTAAGGCCTCGGTCACGAAGTCAGCGGTGGCGGGACGGCGAGGGCGGAGGTGCGTGAAGCAGTGCATTTCAATGCATTCATTTATAACTGGACTTGAAGCAGCCGCGTGGAAAGCGGGCGGCGAGTGACGTACGAGCGGTGCGTACCAATCTAGCGGTGCCCGCGCGTCCGCAGTGACTTTGTATTCAGTTGTAGTTCTTTTCTTTGCTAACGACCAAGTTTACATCTTGTTTAGCCCACAATAAATCAAACTTAGGGAAGGAATGAGTATCAAAAATTTTTTGTCATCGCAGTTCACGAACAAAGATACTAATGTCTCGTAACACCACACTAAGCGAGATCTAGTCTGCCCGGCTGGTTTCGAGACCAGGTACTAGGTTGTCGCGCCGCTCCCCGTACCGCCACTACACCGCTGCCGCTCCGCCTCCGCTCTCTCTGTGACAGAGGCCTTAGAGGCATGATGAAGTTCAGCAATTAGGTATGTGATCTTAATATGATGGTGCCGTGATTCATAGTATGTAATTATATGATCTGCATTTAAACCGATGTGGTAGAGTTTATATTTAATAGCTATTTTGTATTTATGTATGAAATACTTATAATAATATACATATTATATCGTATAATAAGTACGTACTTACTTAGTATTTTATGTTAAACCTTGAAAAAAATATGTAAACCAGAGACTACTTATTTCTGAGAAATAAGATGTTGCTCCAAATATTTACGATGGGCTTATTATTTTTTATTTGTATACTGCTACTACCTCAACACATAAGTTTTGAACTTATATAAATCATACATAGGCATAAATAAAACAACATTATGATATGTTTTGTAACCTGAATTTAATAAATTTCAGTCGAAATTTATGTCAAAAGATCAGGGTTTTTTATTGTTTTCTACAAGTGACAATATCGTGCCTATACTTGCTTTTTAATAATATATAAGTGTATATAGTATAAGTAATAAAAAAGACGTACAATCGCAACGAATTCTTGATATACTACCTACCACTGTTTTTATAATCGGAATTGTTTGATTAAATAAAAAAAATATAATAATGATTTATTATTGAATTGATCAGTTACCCTTTTTCACTTTTTTGTGATTTTAGGAAATTAGATATAACTGGTATTTTTTTTTTAACTTTAAATGAGAAAATATACTAGTTTTTCAATAGTTATTAAACCTATATTGTTTGTCATAGGTCATATTGCATTATTGTGCATTATTGGCTAAATAGTTTAAATATGATAAGTAATTGTGAGATAATTATACTTTCTTTAAATTAACAGAAATAAACTCCTTGATCCTTTTATAGAAAGAATACATAGAAAGAAATGCAATATTAAAATTAGCTTAAGGTTAATTTTCCCTAAGCTACAATGGCCGTTGCTCCGGATACCACCCTAACCTAACATCCAAACGAAATTAAATTCTCTGAAACTAAAATGAAATAAGATTGATTTTAGGTTTTTTACGGGTTGCGATTGAAAATTTTACATTGGTTTTCCTGTGTTTACATGAAAAAAGCAATAGCATATACAATTAAAAATATATATAGAAATTATACATTTTATGTCGCATATTACATTGTAAAACAACGGTCGGAATGTTCTTCATTTCTTTTAACTTTAATTAGCTATCACAACTCATTAGCGGTTATGTATTTTACGTTGTTAGATATAATAGAAGTGACGAATGATACACAAGTCAAGTAAAGATAACAGTAATAAGTACTAGGTTCACCAGAGGCCTCCAAGACCCTTTGTGTACATTCATACCGCTGAAATTTCCGCCCCGATCCTCAATCGGGCTGTAAGTCTGTGTCTTCACGTATAACCCAGAGCGACATTGTCACAAAACGTCCCTAAATCATTCGACCCTGTTATGCATCCATACGTCAGTAACCGCCTACAGAGTCGGAATGATGTTGAACCTCCAAGAGAGAGCCATCGCATTTCTTTATTTGTCATATTGGTAAGTGAATGTTTTCTGAAATGACCACTCCGATCGTTAATAGCGCTGTAAGTCTGTGTCCTCGCGTATAACCCAGAGCGACATTTTCACAAAACATCCTTAAATCGTTCGATCCTGTTATGCATCCATAGGTACGTCAGTAACCGCCCGCAGAGATGGTATGATGTTGAACCTCCAAGAGAGCCATCCCCGGTTCTTGGTTTGTCATATTGGTAAGTGAACATTGACAAAGATAGGATAAGAAAAAAAATATTAACTTTTTAAACAAACTGATCGGAATGTTTAAACTGTGTTTTAGTCAGGAAATATACATACTATAGCTGCCCTTTTTTATAAGGCAGGGTAGATACCTACGTATGCACCCGCATAAAGTGTCTGCAGGTGGGTGTCGGACTCGCACCGTCTAAATTAGGGCCTGCGGGTTCCCCGGGATCGTGGATATGCTTCCCCGTTGCAAACTTATGGCTACCCTGATAGTTAAATGTTAGCCAACAACGCTTGCAACTCAAATATCGCCCCGCACATATTGGTGATCCATTCCTCTCTCGTTTTTATAAATTAACTAATTGGATATTGTAACAGATGCTTTTCATTTGGGACATAGACATTATACTGTTTTATACGGCGTTTTTATTGTCACAATTGACGGTGCAATTAATAAAAGTGTTCTTATTATTAAAATGCCATTGGGACCCATTATGCTCGTAGATCAAGGCCATTGTGATCAAAAACATTCGGTTTCAATCTGTAGAGTACGGTGATCATCAAACGTCAACAGCTTCGGATATGTCGAAGAAGATGTTGGATGGATTGGCTGAGGCTGAGACGTTGGATGAAGTGAAAATACACCTCCTTTAATGTCGTTACAGACATTTGTCCCAATTGTCTTTTGTCAAATACTAGATAATTTGTGGGACAATTGACACTAACTTTTATTTCCAGTAGTGACATGTTAAAATATTTAATACATCCTCATACATAACTGTGAGCATTTGTCCACTTCAACTGGACGTACACTGAGATGGAATCAGAGATAATAAAATCCATTACTTAAGTTGAATAAGAACTTAAGTAAAAAACAGGAAGTACACTCGATATAGACACTTTATCACGTTTGAAATGGAGGATATGGATTTACTGAAAGGTTATTTATTTTTTTGTTAGGTTTTAGTTCCAAAACTATGAACGATTTAGATGGGGGTTTTTGACCTATATTTCATTGAGACATAATGTTACTGAAAGGACTTAGGATTCATAACATGGTCAATTATGTGTATATATTAATTTCATATTGTGGAATTATTAGCAGTCTCAGAAGCGAGTCGGGTTTTTAAAATCGTGTTACTTTGACAGAGAGCAAAAGTTTGCAACATTTGGTTTGGTTTTCCTCTAGAGTCAGAAGTGCTATGATACTTATGATAGCCTACTCGGTTTTAGACAAAATCCATACGTTGAAGAGTAGGGGAATTGCTTTGAAGTTAAATTAGATTTCTCACGTCGGTATACACCCCAATAAGGTGGTGACTATTTTGGGAAAATGCATTGTAACATTAATGATTTTTTAACACAAGCACTATTCGGGGAGCCATGTACATCGATTTATAGATACTATGAACCCTCATAACTAAACGTCATTTAAATGAGGCAGAGCATTATTATATTCATTATCATATTGTGGTCCTGTGACCTCACTTATACCTAGAATAAATAAGGTAACTCACACTCATAAAGGAAGGAAGGCGGCAGCAACTCGTGAATGATATTTTTGAGTCGCAAGCTACTGCAGTAACAGCTTACCAGCTTGTTTGCCGGTTTAAGCCTATGTAATAATAATATCTAGGGACAATGTCACACAGATCATCCTAGCCCCAAACTAAGCAAAGCTTGTACTATGGGTACCAGCCGACGATATACATACTTATATAGATAGATAAATACTTATATACATAGAAAACATCCATGACTCAGAAACAAATATTCGTGCTCATCACACAAATATTTGCACTTACCGGGATTCGAACCCAGGACCACCAGCTTCGTAGGCAGGAGCACTACCAACTAGGCTACGGTGACCGTCGAAAACCGTGTAAAAACCTAAAACACAAAGTCACCGACTTTACCAAAACAATTTTGAAGTCGAAGTGGCAGTGGGCAACCGGAAGACGCAGCATGGGCAGGCCCCCTACAAGATGGACCGATGATCTTGTGAGGGTCGCTGGAAAACGCTGGATGCGGATAGCGCGAGACCGATAATTGTGGAGATTTTTAGGGGAGGCCTATTTCTAGTAATGGAAGACTTTCGCCTGATATTATGATGAAACAAACCTAAAATTTTGGCAATTCTGTATTTTACATGGAAATTGTAATTCATAACAACTCTTCCTATTATATTATAGCTGGTATGAAAATACAGAGAAAACGGAAAAACTTAGATCAGAGGGCGGAATAAAACTGCTTGTCGTATATTTGCAGTTGGCAAGGTTGGTGAATGCTTGCCTTTTACGCTACAGATCGTGGGTTCGATTCCCATCCAGGACAGATATTTATGCATGAACACGTATCTTTGTTCTGAGTCTGGGTGTAATTATCTATATAAGTATGTATTTACAAAAAAAGTAAGAAAAGTAGTATACGTAGTATATCAGTTATCTGCTTTCCATAGTACAAGCTCTGTTTAACTTGGGATCAGATGGCTGTGTGTGAATGATGTCCCAGGATATTATTATTATATTTCCCTAGAGAATTACGTGGCACAACTAAATTCACAGAATTAAATCATTATAAAGTATCTGTGTAACTATGTATTTAGGTATATGAATCCCTGAACGTGTTATCAGTAATGTTTCCTTTGTTACGAAGCAGGAATATTGTTAGTCATTATCACTTCCTGGCGTACCATACAATAGTAAGCCTTATTTTTGATAATCAACTGGCAACTGCGTCCGTAGTTCGGAGATAAATAAAGAATACCTTTTCCCTGGAATAACGTTAGAACATCAGAAGACATATAGGCGTTTGATATTTATCAACTTATCTATACCAAATCTCAATTGAATATTATATCCTACAGTTCGGTTATATGTATTACTCAATCTCGCTTAAACGGCTTCACATATTTTAAAGAAATTTTGCACACTATTATTGCATACTAATCTTAGCCGGTTAAATGTTTTTTAAGACATGAGTCTGGATATAATTTGTGTCCGTCCATTATATTTTTGTAAAGTACCTCGCGACACAGGGATAAAATTCATGAGAGCGGGCGTCTAATGAATTTTATCCCTGTGTACTGGTACCTGGCACTTAACAAAAATATAATGGACGGACACAAATTATATCCAGACTCAGAACAACTATTTATGGGTCACACAAATAGTTGTCCGGCGCGGGATTCGAACCCGCGACACGTAGTGGCGAGGCGACTGTCTTAGCCGCTGCGCCACACGTGCAGTCAATGCAAGTGCAATTAGGTATTATGATGCGTTACTGTGGCATTATTTCCACAGTAACTCAACATATTTCCTTTTTTCCATGTGATAATCTGTGAATCCGTTTGAGTGTCATTAAGTAACAAACATCCAAGCATCTAAACATCCAAACATCTTTAAATCAAATTTAAAATTAATATTATAAGTAAGTTACATACTAACTTACTTATAATATTAATATAATAAAGCATATTTCTAAAAAGCTACATGAACTTGGTGATTTAATCTACATTTGGATTTAAAAAAAGAATTATCAAGTGAAATAAATATACGCTAACTTATTAATTTATCCAGTCAAATTCCCAAACCTATCCACATATTTTCTTACAAATAGAGTATTTAATATGTTGATATAAACCTAGTAAAAATAAATAAAAATTATATATACTCTCACACAACCCTTAGTGTGCACGCTCACGTCTACCAACAACTTTACCATATAAGCATAAGGTTCACATTCAATTGGGGAAATTTTACAGATTGGGGTAGCTTGATGTGCTGGCGTCTGTACAATTCACATTTTACACCTAATCAGCTATATTTATTATTACTACTACTCTGGAGCGATGCATATAAATAGTACCGCTGACAGGTAGGCGCCATTTTGTTGTTATCGAAACAACGAACATTTTTTGTGATTTGTAATTAATTCAATTAATGCATGTGTTTTATATTGTTAAATAAAATAAATAAGTAAATAAATTATTTATAGTAGCGGCAATAGCATGTAGGTACACATTGTGAGCAAATTTCTATTATGGTTCATAAAATACAGCCCATTGACAGACAAACAGGCAGATAGAGGGCAGCGAGGCTTAATACAAGGATTCCGTTGGTACCCTTTTTATAGAATCCTAAAAATAAAATATATTTCCAATTTCGCCAATTTCAAAATTTTACATTACATTGTCAGGCTCAATTTAATACGCAATTAAAATTTACACCTAAAGTAAATATTCGCCTTACTCTCATAACAATGTCTACGTTATTTTAGGCAACATTCTATAGATACTTGTATTATATCTCTTAAATTGAGTTCACAAGTTAATATGGTTTTAGAAAAACTCGTCAGGACACTTCACACTCTACGCTTTATCATATCCGAGTATTTTTAGTATCAACATACCGAGAGTATAGCAGCAAATAACTAGTGAAAAATGTACGAGCAAAATGAAAAATAAACTCTGACATCAAGCCGCTCAGTTACAAACGGCCGACGATCTACATGTTTACCTTACCATAAAATTGCATAGTACTCGGCGAACTATTATTCAAAGTAAAACATAAATACGAAGCCAGTAACAACCCTACTGTGGCTTACATTGAAACCGTTTCTATTCTAGAAAACCTGGTGGCATGTGATCAGCCAGTACTATCAAGCAAACGGAAGACCGGCGGAATGCAAATTGTGTCTTTTGACGGGCAAAATACACGAGAGTTTGTTGTTGACATAAACATACTTAAATGTCTTTCTTATATATATAGCCCGACTTAACTAAATATGACCGCGAATTTATTAGATTTGTTTTAAAGATACATGTGGAATTATAATAATGATAATGTTTACGTTGAAATAATTATAATACTGGAGCTAACTATGTATTTAGATTAAAATTAAAATTATTTGAATCATGAATCAAACTAACATGATTCATGTAATTCTGTATGTTGTCATTCAATATTAAAAACAGGTTTATGTTCATATAACCCAGCATTTAGTGCTTTGTGTGGTATAAATCAAATCAATGGATCAAGAAAATTAAAGTATGTTCATCAAATTAAAAAGAATATTTCGCGAAGGCTAAAACTACATGGCTTCGTGTAACGTCTATTATTTATTATTACCAATAATCTCTCAAATCGGGCATCTGTAAATCGTTTCATTTTCAGCTTTTGTTGAATGATATGGATATACATTACTTTTGTAAAGTGATAGGTGACATTTTAAAAATTGCACACATCACATAAATCTGTTTTTAGTAACAATAATACAGTATTTTGTACGGTATTTATATTGTATATCGCCATTGTTACTCTGATTGTGTCTTTTTGTATCTTTATTATGTGTGCTCAATAAATATTTTTTTCTTTCTTTCTTTCTTCATTTCCTATGATGACCAATTTGCTATTTGTATTAGTTTATTAAATGATACTTTGGTGCATTATCTCAAATCTCTTATTTATTGAATTGGCCAGTAAATAACGATGCCAAATTAGCGCCAATTTACAAATAACGTTGAGTATGAAATTGAGTAGAGTAAAAAATATATTTACGACTTTCGCTGCCGTCTACTACTTCTATTGGCATTTCTCATTATGAACTCCTATATTTTACCACTGGCTATAACAGGTAAGTACAATGAGTTTCAATTTAGCACAAGCAATCACACCGCTGATTTATTTGAAGGAAGCCCTATTACTGCGAACTCAGAGTTTACATGAGTGCCGTGCAGCTAATGTTAGAAGCTGATAAAAGAGATTTCCTAACAATGAATTTAGATAAGTTTTACAAAAAATCTTACTATGAATATTTAGGCGTCAGGAAGAACACTAGACGGATACCCATAATATGGTAGCAGAACAAAACTGCTGGTGAACAGTGCAGTGGTGCGAAATACTTGTAAAGTATAATACTTATGACTTATTTGCAGACTATAAGTGCCGTGCAGCTAATGATAGAAATTGATAAAAGAGGCACATAAGAAAGCATTTAGATAAGTTTAAGTATGTTATGTGTTAAGTATAAAAAATCTTACTCGAGCATTTAGGCGTCATTAAGTATTTCACTAGACGGATACCCATAATATGGTGGAAGAACAAAACTGTTAAGGAATAGAGGTGCAAAATACGTGAAAATACGTCATGTGACTCATTTGCAGATTATGAGTGCCGTGTAGCTAATGATAGAAAGTGATAAAAGAGGCACATAAGAAAGCATTTAGATAAGTTTAGGCATAGGTACCCAGACACAGAAGAAATAATCGTGCACATCACACAAAGATTTGTCTCGGGTGGGAATTGAACCGGCTTAGCAGTCAGGGTGATTAATCACTAGACCAACAGGTCAGTCAAAAAACATTGTTATACACATATAAACGCGGGTGGGAATTGAAGCAATGAATTCACATATACAACATGTAACTTAATTAACGCACATCCTGAAAATAGTTTGTTCAGAGTCGTTTACCGAATCGATTTATATAATTTTTAATCTAGGTATTTTTTTTTTTGAAAATATTCGAAACTACGGGAATTATTGTCATATTAACCCTATACAGTCAAAACAAATTGAAATTGACCGTAAGTAAAAGTAATAAGACTTTTAAAATACCAGTTTTATTTGTATTGATACAAATTCCAACATTCAATACAAAATAAAGAAAAATAAACTTTATTCCAAGAAACTAATTTAGTAAATAACAATGCATATACATGTTAAATTAAAAATTCCGTGTATGTATTATGATTACAACATAATATTCTAATTGGGGTGTTTGAGGGTGTGCGTTAATTACGTTACATGTTGTATAAATTTAAACAAGGATATTTTGTTCCGAAAACAAAAATTACATTATTTATTTCAAATCCTACAATTTATCATTACAATACCATCATCCGCCAAACTGCACAGCAGTTAGTTTGAAGTATACTTACTACTTATATAAATATACTATGGGTACTATATAACTACTAATATATATAACTAGGTTTTAAAGACTATACGGTACAATATATTTAATTGAAGTAGATATTACAACCATTATTTATGATCTATGGTTTAAATAAATTAAAAAAGACAATCTGTTAGAAACCCTGTTCCACTTACCAAGATCTAACTACGAAACCATATCTAAACAACATGTCGTCTAAAATCTGTAATACATTACTGAAACCCTATACATCTCACAACATCTTAAGTCAGTTAGCGATAAAGTTTGTCCATTGAAGTGAGGCCAGAACTTGGATCTGGAAGATGCAATTTAATTATATCCAGTTCAAAGGCGACTGCATAACGGGCCGGCAGTATGGAAATCATTTTACCAAGTTGAGCATCTCTGTGTAGTTGGTCTGTGAGATCCTACAATGATGTTAGTTACCTAAAAGTTAAGATTTTGGCACAAGAGACAGCAAACAACACAATTTGATATTATTCAAACTAAATGAAAATATTAAATTTTAATTTTATAGCATTATTCGCAATGCAAAGCGTTTATCTAATCTCAAAAATGGGAAATCATAAATTTAATCATCCGGCGGGACTCGAACCTGCAACCAATCCGGGGCGGGGCAATCGCCTACCCCGGATTGGTAGTAATAATTTGGAAGGTATTATCAATATGATATGATCTTTCACATGCAACTGTGAACATATCAGTCGGCCATGTTACTAGAAAACATAACCGATAGATAATACCTATATCCTCCGGAAGGGTGTTAGCAAGGGAATCCTTAATTTGATCTGCCAGCGTGTATGGTTCGTAGCTTAACGCAGAATGCCTACCCCGGATTGGTAGATGGTGCAGGTTCGAGACCCGCCAGACGATTAAATTTATGATTTCCCATTTTTGAGATTAATAGAAAATATATTTATTCAGCAACGACAAGGAGAGGCGCTCATAGCCAGATGTTCTCACCGGTCCGTAAATGATCGACGAGGTTAAGCAACTAGGCTCACGGTCAGTCCATAGATGGGTGATCACCAAAGTGGTTTAATTTCTGAGCGTCTCCGTGCTTAGAACGGCACGTAAGCTGACGATCTCGGTTGTAGCCACTAGGCAACAGTCGTTAAGCCATGTTAGAGGCCTACTGGGCGGCTTGAACAACCCTGACACCAGGGTAACCACTGCCCATACGATAAGTTAGTAATGACAAGGAATCCAGGACATTCAAACCAGCGACTATTTTAGTGACTGAGTAAACTTTCTTAGAGGAAATTGTTAACTTTCACGTATAGATGGTACCGAATACATTACATCTTTACTACACGCTGTAAACGTCGACGACATCCTGATCTGATATATCTCCCTAAATAATAATAAATCTTTATTTCGCAATAAATTAAACAATAGTTACAAATTTCCTGTGTACCCACACTAGGCAAGCCTGTATCGTGCAAACCTAGTTAGGACTTCAACATAAATTCGGTGCCAAGCATTTATTATGCTGAGTATGTCATTAGTAATTAATTAATTAGTTGCTTAAGTAGATTGAGCTCCTCAAGTATTTTACTCGATTTGAATTACATATATATGTCTCATATTAAATCTAACGTAAGGTAAACTATTCCAATGTTCCGAGTGACTTGTCACTCTAACTCTGCTAACACGTAGGAATTCATTACATAGTGCAATAGCCGAGTGATTATGTATTTCTGTATTGAAATAATGACCTGAAATGTATTTTGCCTATTCTTATAGTTACATATGTTGTTACTACGAGTAGTATGTGCTTACATTAAATAAACAGTATCTTTAGAAAACTTTTACCCAAATGAAGTTAAGTTAGACTACAATGGATAAGGTCACCTGGCTACTACTTCGGAGCCTTCGAAATTTGGGTTCGAGTCCTCCACTGGACAACTATTTGTGTGACGCATAAACTGTTGTTGTGAGTCTGGGTGCGCTTTTGTTAAATCTACCTTGAAATTAGCTTGTGCAGGCATTGTCTAATGATATTGTAGATATACCTCGTATTGAAATCTCTATAAATATGTGAGAATAGAAAGAAAGAAATACCTTTATTTATAAAACACATACATACAAATTAGTTAAAAGGGTAAATAAATGGGTGCAAACTTCAGCATAAGCTTTAGCAAAAAATACTGTAGCACTGGTATTCTAGTTGGTCCCAGTGATTGACGCCATACATTTCTATACAGGTATAAAAAGAGTTAAAAAGAAATTAGGTACACTACAAACAACAGTAACAAACAACAACAGAACAAGAATACTTAGATTAATAATCCTAAGTGGATAACTAACACATACACTATACATTTTTTAAAATATTTTTTTTATAAGACAACGCCCGCACTAGGTAATCTAATCCCTGTGTCGCAGGGTACTTTCAAAACATATAATAGAGGGACACAAATTACATTCAGACTCAGAACAACTATTTATGGGTCACACAAATAGTTGTACAGCGCGGGACTCGAACCCACGACGCGAAGAGGCGAGGTGACTGTC
Organism: Pseudoips prasinana; assembly: GCA_951640165.1. Taxonomy (NCBI): domain Eukaryota; kingdom Metazoa; phylum Arthropoda; class Insecta; order Lepidoptera; family Nolidae; genus Pseudoips; species Pseudoips prasinana. The sequence goes on from OX621239.1 coordinate 19,446,842, forward strand.
ATAGCCGCTGCGCCTACGATACATTTAACAACATTAGAATAAGTACACGTTTTCATAGTAAATCGGCAAATACGATCAATGTTATAGTACGCGGCCATTATGCGGGTCGCAACAAGCCGTATTACATAAAATTGTATGAAAAATATTACCGACAATTAAGAGACCTTTATAATTAGCTGAAACAGCAGTGAACGTTCATAAAATTCTACACATTCAGCGCTGCAGTAATTTCAGAGTCGATCTCATATATTCCGTCCGGACACGAGCTCGTTTTGTGGTATTTTTGCAGGCATTTGGTAAATTGTATGGGCGAGCATTGAATCACGGACTGTCATGTTAGGATTGAAATATGCTCCTGTTTTGTAAATGGCGGGTTGAAATTATCGGTATTTAGGCTTAGGCATTGATTTTTAGTTTATATTTGTCCTTAAATAATGGTTAATTAAAAATATTCACTTCGAAATATGCTTTAGACTTAGAACGTTTGTGTAAAGAATACATAGTATTTCTTCGATTTGTTTTTTCATTCATTCGAATGTTCTTGTAAGATTCATAGAAAAGTATGAGGCTGTTCTAGGTCCATAAACTGATTCGATTTTGAAAAGAAATTGGAACGATGCTTAGATATATTTTTCCAAATATGAATTATGTATATGGACTTAGAAATTAGCTAATTAGTTTCGTATCGATTAATGTTGCGTTGAAAATGTATAGAAAACTCATATTTAGTCATTGATATATCCAAATTAAGCACATGGAGCACAACAATCGCCTTGGGCTCTAGTAATGTTTCTCTTTGTAAGAATCAAGATTTAGTTTTCTCACCAGATTAATTAGAATATCCGAATCTTGGCATATTATATTTAGAAAAGTATAGATTTGGCACTTCCTATGATTGTAGATTATTTTTGTTGAGATTGTCGTTCTTATTTTGTTCATATTCAATAGTAGTTTGCTTGACCATAATAGCAGCTAAGTAAGTGGAGATTTGATTTAGACTAGATTGCACATATCCACGACGCCTATTACTCTGACAAACATTATCCTATGTATGTCGAAAAGAAAACCTCCGTTGGTCAATTATTTCATAACTGTGAAACGTTGACTGTGTACCTACTCCCCTACCTTCATTCCATCTAGTTTCTACACTATGCCTAATTTATCCATGAAATATTTTATTAACGCCTTTCTTATTAAAACTCATCGTAAAAACGCAGTCCCTAAGCAGGTTTATTTTCAGTTAATTGCACAAGTTTTAACTGTTTTATCTACTTTCATAATATTAATTTCGCTAATTGATTTTCTAGTAAGTTATTGAGTTGCATTTTTAGATTCTAACCGTCTCGGCATGCATACATACATACGTTTGAAAGAGAAATTAATAGATACTAAAACTATAATATCGGGGTTCCGTATTCCCCTATTTCCTTCAAAACTGACTAGACTTTTTTCAGTAACCAAACAACAATATTATACTTATATACAGGCTATACTTGAGTGATTTAGTTTTGTGTCTCAATCGAGGCGCCAGATTTGTTGACCGCAGGTGTATTTGGAGCAGTTTTAAGTAAGTGATTCTGTTGGTATTTATATATTGATTTAACTTTTAGTAAATAAATGTATTCTCATCAATGTATCGGAATGGTCGTAGTGGTTAAGGTAGTCGTCTCGCAACCACCTCAGCTACCTCATATTTCTTTATGCAAAACTGACTTGACATTTTTCAGAAAGCAAACAACGTGAATATATTTATTTATAGGCTATATAGGCTTGAGTGATTTAGTGAGGTTCAAATTTTTTCGACCGAAGGTGTATTTGCAGCAGTTTTAAATAAGTGATTCTGTTGATATTTATATATTGATTTAGCATTTAATAAATATGAATCAGAATCAGAATCAGAATCAGAATCAGAATCTTTATTTGTTAACATAGGTCAAATTACAACAAGTTGTGAGATGTTACAAACAGGCAGATCCTCTATGTTTTGCCCAGAGGCGTACAAATATTGTATTTAATTAACATACTGAATAATTTAACTAATAATATTACAAATACATTGGTTACAATAATTAATTTAAATATAAAAATGTCAAAATACGTATTACATGTCATTCTAAATTTTAATGTCGAATAAATTCATAATTGTCAACGTAGGTCAGTTTTATTTTTTGAGGCAGTAATTATAGAATTGTCGTCTAAATAATCCTTCAATGAATAATAACATTTATTTATCAAAATGTTCAATAATTCTTTTTTGAAATTGTCTAGATGTAACGTTTTAATTTTTTCAGGAATTTTATTGAATATTATTTTGGCCATACAGAAGGTACTATTATTCATCAGCTTAGTTTTGCCATAGGTGACTTCGAGTTCTGACTTATTCTTATCCCGCAATCGTCTGTAATGACTTTTGGGAGCTATTTTATATGACGAAATGTTAGTTTTTACAAAAACATTAGTTTCGTATATGTACAACGATGGCAGGGTGAGAATTTTGTGACGAATAAAGAACGGGTGACAGCTGTCTGTGCTTTTTAGACCAAACATAGCTCTGAGACATCGCTTTTGGGCTCTAAATACTAGTTCTCTATCTACAGAATTCCCCCAGTACATTACGCCATATCTGAGTGTTGATGAAACATAGCCATGATAGGCCGTCATTACGGATTCTATGCTCACTATTTTTGATAATTTGTAGAGAACATAGGCAAATTTATTAAGCTTTTTACATATTTCGTCTGTCTGGGATCTCCAAGTCAAATTGTTATCTATATTAATTCCAAGAAACTTAGTAGCGGTAGTTGTTTCTATTTTTGTCCCTAAATAGTTAATATCAAGAATTTTATTTGGAATTCTTTGGTAAAAATGCATAATTTTTGTCTTTTCTAAGTTTATAACTAGATTATTACTGTCAAACCATGATATAATTCTATTTAATGTCATATTTATTTCATTTTCATATGTATCGGGATCATCACACTTAATAACTACAGTGCTATCGTCAGCGAAAAGTACCATGGGGTGATTTATTTGTTCTGGGAGGTCATTTATATAGAGCAGAAAAAGAAGGGGTCCTAGCACACTTCCCTGAGGAACGCCGTATTTAATTGGTTCGCTGTCGGAACGGTATTTTTTCTCGGAACTGGTATTTGAGCATATTTGTGTGATTTCTACAAATTGCTTTCTGCCCGTTAAGTAAGATTGAATGAGATCAAGTGAATTTCCCCTGATACCGTATTTCTCAAGTTTGCGTATCAGTATAGGGTAATCTACATAATCAAACGCCTTAGTTAGGTCCATATAGATAGCGCATACAGGATTTCTATTATCCACATTTGACATTATAGGCAAAAGCAAGTCATATATGGCCATGTTGATTGTCTTCTGCTTACGAAATCCTTTTTGTTCTTTGGCTAGTAGGTTTGATTTTTCAAGATAGTTGTATAAAGACTTGTAGATAACTTTTTCGAATATTTTTGAGAAGATGGGTATTAACGCAATAGGTCTATAGTTAGATATAATTTGTCTATCACTTTTTTTGTGCAATGGTACAATTATTGATGTTTTTAATTTTTCAGGGAAGATCCCGCTAGAAATGCTCATATTAATAATATGACTGAGATGTGGAGCTATGTATTGAGATACTTCTTTGATAACTTTAGTACATATTCCGTCAAAACCAACACTATTTGTGTTTCTTAGTGAGTTGATATGGTTGTTTATGTCTTGAGGAATGGTCGGCTCCATGAATATAGACCGAGAATTTGGGCTTACGTTAATTTGTGGTATAGTATTTTTTGGTTTGGTAACTTGATTACTATAAAACTTGTTAAAGGCCTGAGCAATTTTTTGTGGGTTTGTGATTTTTTGTGTTTCCGTTTGAATTTGTGTTATAGGTTCTTTAGGGAAGCAAGTCTTAGAATTATTAATAATGGTCCATGCTGCTTTGGATTTATTTTTGGATGTCTCGATGAAGTAGTTATTTTGCGATTTTTGTGTTAATGTTATAACTCTTTTAAACCTTGCCGTATATGTCTTAAAATATTCTTTATTGTTTTGAGTACGATTTATTCTATATTGCCATAGCAAATGCCTTTTCTTTTTGCTGCATTTTCTTATACCGTTAGTAATCCATTTTGCTTTTTTTGTAATCGATTTTGTTAATGTTTCGAAGGGAAAGCAGAGATCGTAAAAACATCGGAATAAGTCAAGAAAGTAGTCGTAGGCCTCATTGACATCACTAGTGGTATATATGGCTGAAAACTTGAGACTTTTTAAACAATTTATAAATTTTTGTACATTATCTTTACAATAATTCCGTCTGTTTATTTTCCAGCGTTTTAAAATACATGTCTTTTTTACAGGACATTTTAAAAGTTGAGCGGTGTGATCTGACAGACCCAATTCTATAATTTCTCCTTTACAGCCTTTTACATTATGTGCTATATTGTCCAAGCAGGTTCCACTACTTAATCTCGTAGGTTGAGAAAATTGTAATTTTAAATTATAACTTAACAATGTATATTCGAAGTCTATCGTTTGTTTATTTCTTTTCAATAAATTAATATTAAAGTCCCCACATAAGATAACTTTTTTGTTGTTGAATTTTAAACACAACAAATGCAGAATATTGTTTAAATTTACGAAAAATTTATCCAAATTAGATTGGGGCACTCTATATATACATACAATAATAATGTTGTGTTCTGTAAGTTCTATCGCGCAACATTCAATTACATTGATTAAAGAATGTTTCTCTAAGTTTAACACTTTATACTTGTGACCGACCCTAGATAGAATGCAGGCGCCACCCCTTCTGTTATCTCTGGAAAAACTTGTTGCTAAGCTGAAGTTTGGTATATTTAGAAGCCCTTCCTGGTGAGGTGTCATAAAATGTTCGGTGATGCATATAGCATCAATCCTTCTATTATTGTTGTCTAGTTCGTCTAAATGAACAGTGAGGGTATCACTTTTACTCAAGAGTCCAGCAATATTTTGGTGTAGGATATGTATACTATTATAAACGAAAAAAATTGGGGTTTTCTTTCAGGCTTTTACTGTGTTCATCTCCAGTGGAATTAACTAAAATCTTGTCACATTCTTGTCTGCAGTTATTATTCGTCTGTGTTCTTGTCAGACTATACAAGTCTAAATCGATCTGGATGTTACTCATAATTTTGCCGTATATATTTCTGATTCCATGTTTGTTGATTCTGCCCGTGGTGTAAGAAAACATCTCAAATGTTAGATCATAATTGCTATCGAAGATATATGCGTATTTTCGGTTTCGGTTGTCTACATAGAGGAGGTTGTTAAACATCTCAACTTTATAGTTGTATATAGGTGATCCTATCTTATACGTAGGAAGACAAACTACTACGTTGGTGTGAGTTACTTCTCGCAGGGACTCGTACAGTATGTTTATTGAGTTGATGCCGTTGTTTTCATTTGAAATAATGTGATTTTCTCCTATTAGAATTAGGCAGTAGTCATTTAAGGTGTACCCTTTTAATTTTTCTTTAATACCACATAATAATTGTTTTAGTGTGCTGTTAGGTATTATGTAGTGACAGTAGGCGAAATATTCAGAGAAAACTTCCTCTATGGAAGACAAAGATCCATTGTATTTGTTACTACTTAAGATGCATAGTTTATTCTTCTCTGTAGGTTTATTATTATTACGCTTTGATATTTTGGGAATTATAGGGTTTTTCAGTGGTACACTAGAAGGTGACTTTTTATATTTTTGTGGTGTCTGATTACGACTATTGGCAGTCTGAGTCCCTTTATTGTGTTTCGTGTTCGCGCCGTCAGGCAGAATGATTAGAGAATCGCGCCTCTTTGTTGGGTCCGGTGAACTAGCTAAGTGCGATGCCTTATGTATGCGTGTTGTTGCTGCAATCTTTTTCTCAGGCGTTGAACATATTTTCTTGTAGGTGTTAACAGCCGTTGTCATGTTTTGTAGATCTGTTCTTAGGCGCAGATTTTCTATGTTTAAATTGTCGATTTCTTGATGTGCGCTTAACAATTGCTGCTTAAGTGAACTGATTTCGCTACATAAGTCGTGAATTTCGTCGGTTGTGTTGTGAAAGCTATCTGGAATACTCATCGTCGTTGTATCCAATATAGTTCTGTCGGTATTATTATTTTGCGTTATTTTAGATAGATCGGTTAATGAACTTGTTCTAGAAGGTTTATTCCGGTAAGTTATATTATTCATTTCGATATCCATTTTAATTCGAAGCTATCGAGCGCCCTCTGTTATGATGTTATGTATTTACCAGCTTTGTGGATAATGCTGAGCGATATGTTATGCAGAAATGTGAAATTTAATAAATCACAAAAAGAACTCCTGTGGTGCGGTTCGAACTTGCGTTCGACGGAATACGGCTTGATACTCAGAGCCGCTAGTCCATATGTGCTTACTGCTGAGTGGCGAAATTGGTCATTACAACGTACGGATGTTGTATTTAAATAAACGACAACGGTTAGAAATGACTCATGTAAATGGAATTTTTTCGATGCAAGCACTTGAATCACTTTGTTTTGGTTTTAAAACTATGAAATTATTTATATTTATGCACTTTTATTTTGTTATGTTTGTTGGATATTGTTTATAATTTAGTTTTAGCACTATTATGATAATGACACCGATCAAAGTTTAATCCACTTTTTATTTCCTCTTATTCAAATATTTTTGTTATACATAAATGCATATTTCAAGTTTATTTTTTATTTATTTTTTTCCACTTAATTGTCACTCACACTAATTGTTATTAGTCAATTCATTTGGTTTTTGGTAATTGTCACTGTTATTATTTAGACTTTACTTGGTTTATGGAAAGTTATTATTTATTGCTGTTTTTTTTTAAATACTTGCAATTGGTTGTTTTTTTGAAATAATACTTTCACAATTTAATGGTAACTATTCAAACATATTTGGCAAAGAAAAGTCAACAAAAAAGTCACTTTAACTATTTTTACTTCGTACGCGTACACGTCTGCTCTCGCCCGCGTAACGCGCGACACTATGGTTAAGGTAGTCGTCTCGCTACCACCACAGCGCCCTCGTATTTCGGGTTCGATCCCAGTAAAGAGCAACTATTTGTGTGACCCATAAATGGTTGTTCTTACACTGCGGTGTCGTTTAATTATATGCTTCTTATAATCCCCGTCATATTTATTTACCTAGTGTCGGAACTGACGTATTTATGTAACACGTACTTGATTTATACTAAATACAAAGAGTCACTTATAATTAACTTATTACTTATAATCAGTGGGTATTACGCAATAAGCAAGAAGGTAGGAAATAATAAAAATAAATGGTATACATACTCGCAATAAATTAGGTTTGTTTACTCTTTACGCTAGATGTTTTAATTAAAAATAACATTATACACACAACCATGCTTTTGACACACTGACAAATTGAGAAGAGTTGACAAACTAAGTGTCAAAACTTAGAACAGATTATTATTATTTGTCTGTAAAGTCTATAGTCTTTGACATTAGAAACTTAATGTTCTAATTTCGAACAAGTGTGATCTCTATAAACATAATTTAATTATCTTTTACATGGAACTATGGACATATAGGCGGCCACTTTTCCAGAAAAAGAACCTTTATAACTTTATCGTCTATATGGGTATTAAGTAAGTGAAATTGAAAATTGTTCCGGTGGTGTGTTCATAGCTTAACGGCGGAGCGTCTTGACCGGATCATTAGAGGGTACACCTGATCGATCTCCATCAAACGATTTAAGTTTAGATTTACGCTTTTCATTACGAAGTAGCTATGAATAAAAAATGTTTGTTTTTTTATAGAAATATTCTTTTTTACAAATCTTACAGAGCAAACTATGTACAGACTTATAACACACACCTTGTAGATATAGACATATTTGCTCTTTATATTTCAAAATTCAAAAAACTTGCCATAGATCATCTAACAATCGGAAACACCTTTTAACGTCTTATGTAAACTCGCGCGAGTTTTGATTAAAATTACCTTTTTTTAACTATTATTTTGCGGACATTGGTATGGGTGTGTTAACTTTACTACGTTACTTATCTACTCTTATTATATTATACTGTAATGTGTAACTGTTTAATGTCAAAATACAAAATTAAAAAAAAATGTATAGGACTATTTATATAAAATGTTTTTAATTTATAGGATATTTATTATAACTAAATCTTTTTAATGTACTTAAGTAGTTAACTACCGCGTAACAATGTTACATATGTTTACATAGAAGCAAATGCCTTGTTGTAGGTACTTCAGCTGATTCGTGTTTATTAAGTTCAGACACATGTTTTTAGTTAATAGGATGTTTACTATAACTAAAACTCGTAAATGTACTTAAGTAGTGAACTACCGCGTAACATTTTTACAGTTGTTTACATAGAATCACATGACTTGGATACTTCAGCTGATTCATGTTTATTAAGTACAGTCACCTATCGCACACTTACTTGCTCAGTATATCCGGTCTAGGAAAGATGTCTGGATTATGATACTTAGTTATTCATTACTTAATGAATCATCAAAATTACCAGCTAATCTAGATTACATAGAATAACTTTTTACTTCGAAATAATGTTATAATAAGAGTATGGACGATCTGCTTCTATTATTTAGTGACTAAATGTATGCGTAATATTGTATCGTTCCTGTATTAAAGCCAAATTTGGTTTTAATACAGAAATTAAAGGTACACACGCCAGCACATCAAGCCGCCCCAATCTGTCAAATTTCTTTTATAGATTTTCAACTTTATCACAAAAGTATAAGGTTCACTTTCAATTGAGAAATTTAACAGATTGGGTTAGCTTGATGTGCTGGCGTATGTGCCTCGCATCACAAATTCCCAATCCGAACCCAACGTCTAGATAAACTTGGGTACAAACTTTCATATTCCAATGCGGTATGTCAGAATGACATATTATTTTATTAAGACATGGGACTTCATTTGTGGCGCAGCGGCCAAGACAGTTGCCTCACCGCTTCGTGTCGCGGGTTCGAGTCCCGCGCCGGACAACTATTTCTGTGACCCATAAATAGTTGTTCTGATTCCCTAGTGCGGGCGTCGTCATCTTTAAGATATAAAGAAAATCCCCGCTCTAGGGATATTAATCATTGTGTTTCGGGGTACTTTACAAACATATATGTAATTGACGGCATAAAGTACATCCAGAGTCAGGACAACTATTTATGGGGCACATAAATAGTTGTCCTTCGCGGGAATCGAACTCGGGACACGAAGTGGCGAGGTGGCTGTCTTAACCACTACGCCACACGTGCCGTATATTTCTCCTGTTTAAAACCTTTTATAGCTCCCCGCCTATAGTAGAGCGCCGGTAGACGTAGGAGTCACATGGTTATCCACTGAAACCACCACCGTATTCCTGCAACCACCTTCAGTTTGAACCACGAGATTCTCTTGCGTATTTGCCGTAGTCCAGACAGGCGCCCTTTCAGAGGTAGTCCACGAAGGGCACCCACCTGAATGGCACCTGCGCGAATGGCACCTAGCCTAGTCCACGAAAGGCACCTATCAATATTTCTGGCAGGTGGTCGTCGAGGATTCAATTTATTTTTTGCATTTTTGTCCACGAAAGGCACCTACGTAAACCGTTACAGTAACCTAGGTTATTAAATGAAAGATCTCGATAAAAATCACTAGAAAGTTTATTAATCCTACTAATATTACGCACTTTAAGAGTAGTATTTTCTTATGTTTAAAAGTATTGACAGGTGCCTTTCGTGGACTAGGCTAGGTGCCATTCGTGCAGGAGCCATTCAGATAGCTGCCCTTCGTGGACTACCTCCCCTTTAAATGTGTGGCCCCTTCTTCACGGGAAGCGTGTGTCGAAAACGCCATCATCCTTGTCGCCATTTCAGGCCAATTTTAGTCGGCTAATTGCTCCAAGCAAGCCACCCACAGACTACCCAGATTTATGTGTAGTATATCATAGTACAGACGCCAGCACATCAAGCTACCCCAATCTGTCATATTTCCCCAATTGAAAGTGAACCTTATGCTTTTGTGATAAAGTTGAAAATCTATAAAAGAAATTTGATAGATTGGAGTAGCTGGATGTGCTGGCGTCTATACCTATGCTGTTATAATAATATCTTATGTTATAATATCTTAGGACATAATTACCTGATCCCAAACTAAGCAGAGCTTGCACTATGAAAATCAGGTAACTGGTAGAATATATATACTACTTTTCTTTTGTAAATAATTACACCCAAACTGAGGACAAACAGACATGTTCATGCATACAAATATCTATCCTGGATGGGAATTGAACCCACGACCAGCGCGTGCAAAGCAAGCATTTGCCAACCACGCTACAGGCCCGTCATAAATATTAGTTATTATCAACATAATAATGTATGTTGATGATAACTTATTTTTGAATTGAGGAGGATATAGTTGTTATTTAAAATGACTAATTAATGACTAATTTTATTAACGATGATTATTCATGGGTACTTATTTTTAATCGATATTGTTGTATGTATGAGTATAGTATAATTGTATGACTAAGTCAAGCAAAGCTATTTGATTGCACCATGTTTTAGTAAAGAATATTCTATGGTACTGTAATTTTATTTCAGTATAAATTGATTGTGTCATCATATACTAGCTTACTATACTGTACCTTCTAAATAAAAATAAATAAAATATTCTATTGAAACCGGCCAAGTGCGAGTCGGACTCGCGCACGAAGTGTTCCGTACCATTTCTATAAAAACGAGCAAAAAATTCACGTTTGTTGTATGGGAGCCCCCTTAAATATTTATTTTCCTTTGTTTTTTAGTATTTGTTGTTATAGCGGCAACAAATACATTATCTGTGAAAATTTAAACTGTCTAACTATCACGGTTCATGAGATAAAGCCTGTGACAGACGGACAGGCAGACAGACAGACAGACAGCGAAGTCTTAGTAATAGGGTCCCGTTTTACCCTTTGGGTACGGAACCCTAAAAACAGAATTCTAGTTAATTAGTATCAACGCTATGAACTATTTGCATTATTTTATGAACGTTATTACAAAAGATTTATTGTTTTGTAACGTCCCTCAAATCGGGTGCTCTAAAGTTTACCTAAATTTTTACTCCAATAATTGGAAATCCGAAAATGTTCTTCCTAAATTTTTTTATCCTAACAATCACAATTCCTAACTATTTCGTCATTATTGTTAATTCCGAAGCATTCAACTTCATAATGTAAGCAATAAACATCTATTATACTTTTATTTGTTTTCCTATATTTTCTCAACATAACCATATTTCACACTATTAGTCAAAATTCTGTATTCTATCTATATTCTTTAATCTGTACTATTCTTTCTGATAACGAGTGAAAATGTTATGGTTATGGTTAGGGATAAAAGCGTTATGATAAAAACAGAAGGAGGACAGGAGGACATATATTTACATTAATGATATTATTAATTACAATTTTCAGAAACATAAGTGTTATGAACATCGCCGGTAGCAGTACAAATAGTATGAATGAAAACTTTGGGATGAAAAATTTTAGGAAGAGCGATCTTTTGGATTACAAACCATTAGGAAGGACAATTTCGGGTATAGAACTTTAGGTGAGCCAATGGCAATTATAGCATAACCCACCAAATTAAGGTCCCATCACCTTTTCTAAAATCTTTTGGGGAGGCCTTTGTCCAGCAATGGTTGTTTTTCAGCCGTAAGATTACTTAAAATTAAATATTAAGATAAATTATTTAGCGTTTAGATAAATTATTTATAAGAGTTAAAAAAAGCTTAGTTAAACTATGATCATTCTATTTCTCCATATTCGATATGATAAATATGCAGTGAGAAATTATTTAGCGTTTAGATAAATTATTTATAAGAGTTAAAAAAAGCTTAGTTAAACTGTGATCATTCTATTTCTCCATATTCGATATGATAAATATGCAGTGAGATAGATGGGCAACACTGTAAGGTGTAAGTGATGACGAGGGTAGAAGGAGTTGTTCGGTGGATTGGGCAGAAACAAGCAATATGGTTTACGGATTTAAAAGATTATATGGAATTGTAATTAAAGCATAACCAGATTCACGCCAACCAATTGTGTTTTTATTTATTATATTAATAATAATGTCCTTCCAGCCAGATTTCGGCACGTCTCAACGTATAGTTCACAAGTGTATTCGCAAACACAGGGGCACTTTCTATTCCATCACTATCATGATCCGATGGGATGAGGTACAGGACCGACGACCCTCCGAGGCACGGGGGTATAATACCGCCAACTCCCAGACTTCGGGGCAGATACTGAGAAATATATATTTTCGGAAATATCCCAAAATCACTTTTTGGCCCAACCCGGGATTGAACCCAGTACCTTATTATCTTAGGTAGACCAATGAAGCAGATTTTTTATTTATATCCCTGATATAACCCGAATACCTTAACCATTGAGCCACAAGTGTAGTGAACCTAGTATCAATGTACCTACAATTGTATCAATGTATCGCATGTACAGACGCCAGCACATCCAGCTACCCCAATCTGACAATTTCCTTTTATAAATTTTCAACTTTATCACAAAAACTTAAGGTTCACTTTAAATTGGGGAAATTTGACAGATTGGGGTAGCTTGATGAGTTGGCGTCTGCACATATACTTATACTGTATAGCAGTTTCATTAATCCGTTAGTAAGACAAGCATGAACACAGCTCCAGTGATCAAATATAGCGAGTAAACACTGACGAACAAACACGTAACATTTGCATTGCTTCTACGAAATTAATACTTACTTTGATTTCAGTGCAGATTTGAGTTCGTGCTGTGCTTTGTATGATTGGAGCAGACATTCTATTCGGTGTTAAAGTTAAAGTGCGTTAAACTTTTATTTTTAAAATAACTAGTTATTGTGCAGATTAACTGGGGATTCATAAATACTTATCATGGTACTTGTTACCATTACTTTCAGCCGCACTATGTTAATCTTACTTCAGTTTTCAGGATAAATGTGGTATTTTATTTAATTATTAACAACTATTATAATATAGGTATGGCCTATGCGTTAATCCAGCGTGTCAACTAACTCCATACCAAATTTTATTATATTAGTGTAATTAACAGCTATTATTATATACTAGCTGTGCCCCGCGGTTTTACCCGCGTTAAATTTCATATATTATTACATCTATATTAGCAGTCATAATAAATATACTATAAAGTATTAAACTAGCTGTGCCCCATGGTTTTATCCGTGTTAAACTTTATAAATTACTAGCTGTGCGCCGCGGTTTTCCCGCGTTAAATTTTATAAATTATCACAGCTCGACCCCCGTAGGTGATAGCGTGATAATATGTAGCCTATATGTTGACCCGACCTCTTAGTATTATTCATGCAAAATTTGAAGTAAATCCATGCAGCACTTTTTGAGTTTAGCCCGGACATACATACAGACAAACAGACAAAAATTCTATAAACTATATTTTTGGCTTCGATATTGATTGTAGATCACGCCTAAACTATCCTTTTTATAACATATTCAATGTACAGTTTTGAATTTCCTACGATTTTATTACATGTATAGATAGAAACCTTATGTGTTAATCCAGGGTGTCAGCGAACTACATACCAAATTTTATTAAAATCGCTTCAGCAGTTTAGACAAGAATAAGTAACAAACATGCACACAAACTTCCGCTTTTATAATATTAGTGTGATAAATAATATATGCTGCTAATATATACTGCTAAAATAGCTACTGAACATGGGCTTTGTTCAATCGCTTAAATGAAGCCAATTGTGGGCATTAATTAGTAAATTGCCCTAATAGGTATTTAGACGATTAACGGCCCTTCCTGCATGAATATACTGTATGAGGAAGGAAAAAAATCATCAAAAACATATTGACGGTCACCGTAGCCTAGTTGGTAGTGCTCCTGCCTACGAAGCTGGTGGTCCTGGGTTCGAATCCCGGTAAGTGCAAATATTTGTGTGATGAGCACGAATATTTGTTTCTGAGTCATGGATGTTTTCTATGTATCTATCTATATATGTATGTATATCGTCGCCTGGTACCCATAGTACAAGCTTTGCTTAGGTTGGGGCTAGGATGATCTGTGTGATAATGTCCCTAGATATTATTATTATATTATATTAAAATCTATTATTATTGATATCATTGAAAGAATTTTATGTGCATGGTTACTGAGCTAGTATTTGCAGCTAATTATGTTAAATGCATATGCGATTAGAAAGTCCGTGTAGTGAAATTCTACCTTTCAACGCATTGTTTGCCGGACAATCCGCTGTCAATAACAGTTTCTTATATTACTATGCCTCTCGGAGTTTAACGAGTTAGATCCGTTAATGTGCAGAATGCCTAGGTATTATTAGATGTATGTGTTAGATGGAGTGGCGACCACGAACCGGAAGACGCAGCGTGGGCAGGCCCCCTACAAGATGGACCGATGATCTTGTGCGGGCCGCTGGAAACTGCTGGATGCGAATAGCGCAAGACCGGCAATTGTGGATATATTTGGGGGAGGCATTTGACCAGCAGTGGACGTCTTTTGGCTGATATGATGATGATATTAGATGTATGTAAAAAAAAAAGAATAATAAAAACCTTTATTAGCCAGGGGAATGCCTACGCATGCCACACGCAAAAAGTAACTGCGGGTGGCATGTCGGACTCTCACCGACTAAACCTAACCTGCCGTGGACTTCTCTTGGCGCCTGATGGGAGGAACCCCGGGGTTGCGGGTGTGCTGCTCCCTTTTGCGCCATGTACCAGATTTTCGGGACACGTACCTACCCTGGAAGGGCTATGGATTGCCCTATTGCCAACTCCTGCCAGTCCGGCACAGCGACTGCACCACAAACAAATCGCTGTCATCCCGGAGCTGCTTGCCAGTGGCGGCAGTAAAGGATATTTTTCATACCGCAAACGCAGCCCCGAGGGGAGTTGGGTTGCCGGCTGCCGTCGCCGCCCCGATGCCTCCTACGTGTACAATAGAAACAGACCTGAACAATCATACTAAATAGCTAAACTTGTCAAAGAGATATTATCGGAATTTAGAAGTAAGTTATGTTAATCATAAAATAAAAATTTTACTAGATTTTCTAGTCTGACGCTCAATCACAAATGTTGTTGAATATTAAATAATTTTAGGCCCAGTATAGGCTACCGGTACAGACGCTAGCAAATCAAATTACCCCAATCGGTCAAATAAGCCCCAATTGAAAGTGAACCTAATGCTTATGTGATAAAGTTGAAAATCTATAAAAGAAATTTAACAGATTGGGGTAGCTGGATGTGCTGTCGTCTATACGTGTAATCGGTTACAATACTAGTTAACAGAAGGCTTTAATAATCAGTTACTACTATGTGGCAACACTTGCACTGAAGAATGCAAACGATCCAGAACGATACAAACGATCGTTGTAAATGGCACGAGAAATATCTGAAACATTGTTAAACCAACTAACGGTACGATAACTATCTGGAATACAGTAGAACCTACCAGGTTGTTCGAGAAATACCTGCTTCATTGTAAAACCTTCGAGTTAGAGAAATACGTATCTACTTTATTGTGAAACCTTTTGTATCGTAATACCTTCAACTAGGCTTTAGGGGGCATCGAAAGTAGTCTAATGCGTTCCCAAGATGTCTAGTGGAACTAACTTAGCGATAATTATAAACAGGACAGTCGTTCGGATAGCGCTAGATAAGCCAATGGTGGTACCATTGGCTCATCTAGCGCTATAATCGTCCTGATCGCCCTGAAAAAATTAAAACAAACTAATTCCAGTTTTGAGTAAGTGCTCTTAGCTATAATAATGTAAAGGGTGAAAGAGACGAAAAAGCGACGTAAGTGCTAATGATTATGAAAATAAGAATTATCATCATCATCATCATATCAGCCGAAAGACGCCCACTAGTGGACGAAGACCTCCCCCAAAGATCTTCCTCCTTCAAAGATCATCAGATCTCCACAATTGCTGGTCTTGCGCTATCCGCATCCAGCGACTTCCAGCGACCCTCGCAAGATAATCAGTCCATCTTGTGGGGGAGCCAGCCCAATATATATAGAAAATAAAAATAGTTGCGTTTAATTAACTAGATGGAGATTAAGCAGTTAGTGCAGAAGGTTCCCAACCAGTTTTTATTAATTAACAATAACAGTTATTGATTATAATTATATATAACTAATTAAAATCAGTAACTGGCATTGTTAATAATAATTGGTATTTGGTAACCGTTATTTTTGATGGAGTTTACCTTCCAGAATATATAATAATATATTCTTAAAGGAAAATTCATCTAAAAATTCAATCATATTACATACCTACCTAAAAACCTTGATTAGGTTCGAGATAATTAGCACCCTCTCGATGTGAATCGGGACCACATACTTTCGGGGGTAGATTTAGATAATTTAGTACTAAGAAACTTGGTCATATTCGTTAAATGGCTAAGCCAAAGTTCTGATAAAACTCACTTTTTTTCGTAACCTATGTTATTCCATAGTTGGACAGTGTCCTCCCACATAACTTTCCAATATGTCACCTAGTTTCTGTGTCAAGCGTCCTTATCGTTGCTCTATTGCTTTCGTGGTTTATCAAAGCGATACCGCCTATTTTTTGGGCGACTAACTTATTAGAGAATAAGTTGGCGTGGTTGGTAGATACTTGCCTTTTACGCCGCAGTTCGTGGGTTCGATTCCCACCCAGGACAGATATTTGTGTCCATGAACATGTCTGTTTGTCCTGAGTCTGGGTGTAATTATCTTTATACATAAGTATCTATTTACAATATAAAAACCGTACCTATATCAGTTATCGGGTTTCCATAGTACAAGGTCTGCTTAATTTGGGATCAGATGGCCGTGTCTGAATAATGTCCCAGGATTTTATTATTTACCCACTTCCCCTACTACCCTACTGCATCTTAAAGATCCACCGCATCCAACTATATTTTCAACAGATAAATTAATATCATATTTATTTTATATTTGAGGGCGCAAAACAAGCAAGTTGCTCGTCTGATGCTAAGTGATCACCGCCGCAACATCAAGAAGTCGCGGGTGCGTTGCCAGCCTTGAAAAGAGTCCGGAAACAATTGTTGTTGACTCTCGCAACCTTACTCACACTCAGAATCACAACATTAAATTATTTATGTAACTATTAAAGCATGTCTTCTGTAAGGTGGACGTACTTCCGCAGTCGGGCTGCTCGTTGAGCGAATGAACGCTGTGCCCGACCTCTACTTATCTCTCATAAAGCTTTTCACTGTAATATACATTAGACAAAGAAAATATTACTGAATAGAAATGACATAAGAATATTTAATTATCTTAACAACAGTCTGAACATAATTATGGTGCGTCTAATCAATTAGTAATCAACACAAACGCAGGTATTGACTTTACAATATGCCAGTGTACATGTATAATGAGGAGTGTTCAACATTAATTGGTTTGCAAATCCAATTAGGTGGGCTTCATACGCATTAAGCACGTTCTGATCATTATAGATCACTAATGATCCGATGTCTGAGGTTCACATTTCTAATTTTAATTCGATTAATTCAATTGTATAATATCATGTTACATGGACATTGTACGTAGTACTCGTGCGAAAAGGTTATACGGGACTGTAATAAACATAGGCGCTAACATAACCGAAGCTAGCAAAACTCGCCAACACAACACCATAAAACTTACCATTACCATAGATACTATATTAACAGGACTAGAAATGTGATTATACTGTGACTTTGGAAATATATTAGGCGCTCACCGGTCTATAAGTGATCGGCGAAGTTTTTTTTTTTTAAATTGGGACTAGTCCCTCCCTCTTACCCATCACTGCAACTCCTGTAAGCCAGGATCAACAGTGGCACACAATGAAATGACACTGAGCGGTGAGGCTCAGACATGTCCCGGGGAATCGCTTTAACTGGGACTTTAACAAAGCGGGAGACAGAATGATGTAAAGAGGCTATAGCCTCATAAAATGATCGGAGAGGTTAAGCAACTAGGCTCGCGGTCAGCCCACCAAAGTGGTTTAATTTCTGAGCGTCTCCGTGCTGCGGAGAGAACGTTAAGCTGTCGGTCCCGGTTGTGGTCATTAGACGTAGGGTAACCACTGCCCATACGATAAGCAAGTTAGTTTAGAAAAATTCTCATAATACTAACAGTGGTATCCCATGTATACTATAAATGAAATGAAAAAAATGTGTATTTTTGACAAAACAGAAATCTTACCATACATCGCTAAATTAATATAATAAAGGTTGTAAAAAAAGGCCCGTATCTCAGCATTAGCTACGGCAACACAGGTGTATTACTGCAGCGCTGATCTTCCGATAGAGGCTGATATAAGCCACAATGGCATAGTAAATTAAATAGAAAGTAATATAAATATACGTATTAAATACTTACTTTTTTTGGACGCGGGTAGTTGTATAAAGAAGTTGTATTGAATTTTGCTGCTCAATTAATTTAATTTAGTTTTAACATTTATTATTATTATTGACATCTAATGTGCTTAAAGTTAAGCTAATACACTCACCCTGCCAGCCTAGTGTTATCTTTTGTCCAACTTATTTATATCACATCACAACACCATTCACTGTTTGAAATGGAGTCCATGCAGCAAGCTTTCTCAACCATGAAAGAGACCTTCTTGAAGCGCATGACTGATTTTGAAGAGCTCCAGAAGACACCTAGCACACCTGCCACTGCAGTCACTTTAGCAGCGGACTTTGCTGCCTTTAAGAAATTCGTTTATGAATCATTTGGCTGCTTCCAACAACAACTGGATGCCCTTGTCCGTTGTAATGACCAAATGGAGATGCGGGGAAGGCGTAGGATGCTGTTGTTCCATGGAGTTCCAGAGGAGAAGAAGGAGGTGACCACTCAGGTTGTAGTCAACACTATTACCAAGCAGCTGAAGCTGCCTGACTTTTCCAAAGCTGATATTCAGCGTTCAAATCGTCTGGGCCGTGCTCCAACCTCTGACAGACCCAGGCCAATACTGGTAGAATTTACAAGTTACCAAGCTCATGATAGTGTGTGGTTTGGTAAGACAAAGTTTAAAGGTAGTGGAGTCACAATTTCCGAGTTCCTAACTAAGTCCAGGCATGAGGTCTTTATGACTGCGCGCCAGCGTTGGGGAGTTTCATGCTGCTGGAGTCGCCATGGCATTATATATATCCAAGCTTCAACTGGCCAAATACACAAGGTCGTAACGATGGAGGAGCTCAATAAGATCGCGCTCGCTGCGATGCAGGACGACATCACGAAGGAGAGCACCTCAACTAGCAAGGCTATCATCGCAGCAGCTAGGCCTAAACGAGGAGCTGCCACAAAGAAATGAAGTCCAGTCCTCTGACAATCCGGTGTGCAGTGCAACATGTTTTGAACATAATCGCTTATTGTGTGAGTGATATATCTTTTTACTCATATCTTATATTATCTATATTTAGTTTTAAGCTTGCTTTTAATTTTGATACCTTCTTGTTGTTTAGTCATTAATTAGTATAGGTTATCTCTCAGTTCTCTCATTGATTACTTATTGGACAGCAACCAAAGAGTCTATAACGAACTACGTTGTTGCAACAACTTTGGTTTCTTATATTCTCTTTGACAACAAGTGTCTATGGGACATTAAGAAAAGGAGCATTAACTGCATGTTTTTATCGAAGTGTCAAGAAAAGGAGAAGTTTCTGAAACTTAGGAAATAGTCTGTTAGTGTAATGTTCGGTTTCTCCGTAACTTTGAATAATATATTAATATTATTGCAGTCTATTGATACAAAAATATACAAATTTTCTTGGCAAATATTTAGACTTAATTTATTTCTCCTTTTCTCTATGTGCAATACGCATTAAGCCATTTGTAGCCTTATATTTTAAAATTGATGTTATTCTTAAGTATAAGATAATATTTATTTTGAGCTTTTATCATGAATTAAAACTATACAATATAATAGTTCTGTGCTATATTGTATAGTTTTCATTAAAATATTTTAGCTGGTTAGCCATACTTTTGTATTTCTTTTGTTTTTATCTTTGTTTTTATTTTATTTCTATTAATGCCTCAGATGGTGTGATCAAAATGTATTTAGCACTACACTGGCGGGTATTGAGTGTAGATTAGTGCATATAGGTTTAATTGTTAAAATTATTTATTAGCATATTTATTTATATTTGTAATAGTAATAGTATATAATATTATATGACAGATGCTGAAGATGCTGATACTGATCAAGATTTCTTTTCGGTTAGTAGTGATGATGACAGTTTTGTTAGTATACCATCGCTCGCTGACAATCTTGAATGTGTTTTTTCTGATGTTCTTGGGAACTTCAATGTGATTCATATTAATGCCCAAAGTATTCCGGCCCATTTCCCCGATATGCTGGCAAATTTTCAATGCAAAAATATCCATGCCATCCTCGTTTCCGAGTCTTGGCTAAAACCTTGTCTCCCTTCTGCCTCTTACTCACTTCCTGATTTTCAGTTGATCAGAAATGATCGTACTGGTTCAGGAGGTGGTGGAGTTGCCATATACCTACGTAATAATTTTAAATATTCTATCCTAAGTATGTCCTCGCAGCCGCCACCTGCAAGTGCTGGTGAGCATCTTTTTCTCGAAATTGAGCTTCACCACACTAAAGTCTTGTTGGGCGTGTACTACTGTCCCTCTCTTAGGATAAATTTTTTCTCTTCTTTTGAACAATTACTAGAAACTTTCTCAGCTTCCTATAGCCATACAATTGTGATGGGTGACTTCAACACCTGTTTGTTGAAGAATGACTCTCGTTCTTCATCCCTTATTTCTGCTGCGGAATCTAGTAACCTATCTATCCTTGCTCTTAACGCTACACATCATTTTCCAAATTGTACTCCTTCCCTTCTTGATCTTATTCTTGTCTCTTCGAAAGACCACGTCGCTAAGCACGGACAGTGCATAGCTGATGCTTTCTCTTACCATGACCTACTTTTCCTTTCTTACAAAATTCGCCTTCCTAAGGCAAAATCTAAAATAATTTCACAACGCAATTTTGGTGGTATAGATTTGGATTGTCTTCGAGCGGATGCTGGCAGCATTGACTGGGCTCCTCTGATTGCTGCTGATTCGGTCGACGAGAAAGTTATGATGTTCAACTCCAGTATTATTGGGTTATACGATGTGCATGCCCCATTGCGTAGAATAAAAGTTAAGCATCTCCCCGCACCTTGGCTAACATCTGAAACGAAAACTCTTTTAGCTAAGAAAGCGGCAGCTAAGTCACGGTATGCGAGTAGGCCTAACGATCTGAATCGGCATAAATATATTTATCTTCGAAATCGCTGCAATAAGGTGTGTAGGTATTCACAACGCCAACACATCCATAACTCGGTTGAGAATGGCGATCCAGCAAAAATATGGAAATTTCTGCGGTCATTGGGAATAGGGAAAGCTCGAAATGATGCTACTCCTAACAATTTAGATATTAATTTACTTAATAAGCATTTCACTACTTCGCCCAATTTCGACAGGGCAACAAAATTTAACACTTTACGTGACCTTTCAGTAGTTCCCTGTCCCAGCTACTCTCCCTTTTCTCTTAGTCAGTTGTCTGATTGTGACGTTAGGAAGAGTATTCTATCCATTACATCGAACGCAGTAGGCAATGACAATATCACCCGTAATATGGTCCTTCCTATCCTTGACGAAATTCTTCCTGCCATTACCCACATCCTAAATTCATCTTTAAGCCGCGGTGTCTTCCCAGTAATATGGAAAGATGCACAAATTACTCCCCTTCCAAAGAAGGCCAACCCAGCATCCTTTTCGGACTATCGCCCAATTTCCATCCTGCCTTTCCTTTCCAAAGTCCTTGAACGCCTTGTCCACAACCAACTAAGTAGCTTTCTCACGAAAAATAATCTCCTTAATCCCTTCCAGTCTGGGTTTCGTCCTGGCCATAGTACAACCTCAGCCTTGGTTCATATTACGGATGACATTAGAGCCGGGTTAGAACGTGGTCACTTAACAGCGCTTGCACTGCTCGATTTTAGTAATGCGTTTAATACTGTGGATTTTGATGTGTTACTGGGGATATTACGCTCTCTTAACGTATCTCCAACAGTTATTGACTGGTTTCGTAGTTACCTGTCTGGCCGCCGGCAATGTGTTCGTATCGAGAATTTATGTTCTTCTTGGTGCAATACTATTGCAGGCGTGCCTCAGGGTGGCGTTTTATCTCCATTACTATTCGCAATTTTTATAAATTCCATTTCAAAAAGCCTTCTTTCTTCCTACCACCTTTACGCAGACGATCTTCAGATCTATAATCAGGCTCCTTTAAATAGGCTGGCAGAAGCTGTTAGCAATATCAATACTGATCTGGTTACTATCAGCGAATGGAGTCGTGCGCACGGATTACTTATTAACCCTCAGAAGACCCAGGTCATTGTTGTCGGCAGCCCGAGGATGATAGCTAAAGTGTCCTGGTCTCAACTTCCACAGCTTCGTTTTGGTAGCAGTGTTTTGCCGCTATGTCGCGAAGTAAAAAATTTGGGCATATACTTGGACAACTGCCTCTCCTGGGGCCCTCAGCTTCAATACGTCAGTCGCAAAATATTTGCGTCGATTGGATCTTTGCGAAGATTTAAAAACTTCCTCCCAACTAGCACCAAAATTGCGCTTGCTCAATCCCTTCTTCTTCCAATACTAGATTACGCAGATGTCAGCTATCTTGATCTTACCGAGGCCCAGCTTGATAAACTTGAGCGTCTCCAGAACGTCTGTATAAGATTCATATTTGGTCTACGCAAATATGATCATGTCACGGAATTTCGTAACAAGCTCAAGTGGCTGCCCATTCGCTTTCGCCGGAATGCTCATATTCTGTCACTTCTTTACAATGTTTTGTTTACTCCTTCTACTCCCTCTTATCTTAAAGATCGCTTTTCTTTCCTTTATGAGTCACATTCGAGGTTACTAAGATCAGCGCAAAATCTTCGATTAAAAATGCCAGAGCATTCCTCAATATTTTTTGATAAATCGTTTGCTGTGCAAGGTGCCCGTCTGTGGAATGCACTGCCATTAGTAATTCGTCACGCAAAATCACTACGACAGTTTCAGAATCTTGTGAAAGAACACTACTTGTCTCTTCAACAAAGTACAAATTGATTACTTTTAATTGGTCTAGAACTTCAGCATTAAAAATAGCTCTTGTGTACATTATGGTTATAATTTTCAAGAATGTATATATATTTTATTTATATATGTATATATTTATATGTATATATTTATATGTATGTGTATATAGTATAGATGTTATGTAATATGTAAGTTAAGTATAAGTTTGTAGCGTATTAAGTTCACTGTTTTTGTCATGGTACCAGTGCGTACTATGTCATCATTTTTGTACACTGACAACTACCGCAACTATTTTGTTCTATATTCCAATCCCTGCCTAGGTTGTCTGGAAGAGATCACATTTAGTGATAAGGCCGCCAATTGTACATTTCTGTAATGCATCCTTGTTCCTTATATTTTATTTTACTTGGTGTACAATAAAGAGTTATCTATCTATCTATCTATCTAAATAACTTAAATATTAAAATTAATACATAACAAAGCAAAAAATAAATAAATAATTTAAAACATATTGTAATATTAAGGATAGGCAACTAAAATAATCTTATAATCTAAATAAAAACAATTCACTGATAACATTACACTACTTAACACTAATAACGAACAATAGAACCTATAATTATCAAATTTAACTTTTTTGTTGTGATAGTAAATATTTTTTATAGCGCATACCGAAAGAGTTGACAGATTTCAAAGTATGAAAAGGTGGCGGCAGATCATTCCAAATTTTACTAGCAGCGTATCGGAAACTACCACGGAATGCAGCAGTCCTGTGGGTTTGTGTACACATAAGGTAGGAGGAGGCCCTTGTTTTATAAGTATTATGTTCTCGTGACCAGAACAACTTTTCATACAGGTATGTGGGACGCCCGCTCGTTACTACACCAAACAGTAGGGACGCCAGATTAAGCTTTATGCTTTATCTTCATCATATTACTCGTGGAGGGATATTGTAACAAAACCGGGCGCAAGCATTCTGGACCCGTTGGATAAGTCTTTCCGATCAAGCAAGTAGACAGGACTATAAAGGCGTTGTGATCATGATATACTCTGTACAATTATACCAGCAAAATGAGATGTTACAAGTGCTTATTTGTTATGTCTTATCTAGCGCTGTATGATGGCGGCAGCGAATATCAGAATATCATCACCCCATCACATCCCGTGGGGGGCGTAGAAGTCAACCCGAGGGAATACCAGAGCACGGGTAGCAGCATCTGTGTACTGTGACCATCATACTGCGATCGCCAACCCGTCTCACAAGCGTGGCGGTTATGGTATATCCCCCCAAGATAATATGTTGGGGGGCTTTTATCCCACAGTGGAGTTTTTACAGTTGTATGTTGATAGCAGCCGAAAGACTGCTGGACAAAGATCGCCCCCAAGGATCTCCACAATGGCCGTTCTTACGCACCCGCTTCCAACGGCTTCTCGCGACCCTTGCAATTTCATCGGTCCACCTTGTAGGGGGCCTGCCAACGCTGCGTCTTCAGGTTATTTATTTGGCTATAATTTAATAAATAGCATATAATATATATCACGAGTTTTAGGATGGTTATCATTGACCGACAATCTAGCGATAACTTGAATTACCAAATTTGCCAAACTTGAGTAAGAATACGGGGAATATTTTGGGCACGTTGTTATGTTTTGCCAATATCTCACCATCCACTTCCCTCCAAACTCCAATTACCGCCCCCATAATTCAATGAACCGTTTCAATCTCCGCACTAATCGTAGATCGATGCTCTAATGCGTTTGCTTTGTCCAGTACGCACTCGTGCCAAATAGCGAATAATCAACATTGAATAGTGCCTTACGTTAATGACTTGCCTTACGCACTGGGGCTCTACCGGCCACCGGCTAAGTCGCCGAACATCGATTTCTTAAATGGCGTTCAAATAAATCAATTTGTACCGCTGCTTTATAAGTTTAGAGTTCATTGTCAATTATGTTTAGAGTTCATGGTATAATTTTGTGTTACTCTATCCCTTTCACTTATATACCTTCAACTAAAGGATCAGGGGCTCTACCGGCTAAGTGACCAAACATCGATTTCTTAAATGGCGTTCAAATAAATAAAGGTTAAAAATGACTTAATCAATCGTTAAATCGGCTTCCATGAGCATATGTAACGTCATAAATGGTCCGGAATCGATTGTCAACGTTGAAGCCGATTTAACGATTGATTAAGTCATTTTTAACCTTTATTTATTTGAACGCCATTTAAGAAATCGATGTTCGGCAACTTAGCCGATAGGGCCCCTGATCCTTTAGTTGAAGGTTTATAAGTGAAAGGAATACAGTAACACAAAATTATGTATAGATTAAAAGTAAACAACCTTAGTACTTATGATCTATATCAAAATAAAATCAAATTTAATAATAAGAATATATAATAATAATATCCTGGGACATTATTCACACACGGTCATCTGATCCCAAACTAAGCAGAGCTTGTACTATGGAAACCAGATAACTGATATACTACATATACTATTTTTCTTTTGTAAATACATACTTTTATAGATAATTTACACCCAGACTCAGGACAAACAGTTTTTTTTTTTTTTTTTTTTTTTTTTTTTTATCGGGACTATTCCCTCCCTCTTACCCACCACTGTAACTCCTGTAAGCCAGGATCAACAGTGGCACACAATGAAATGACACTGAGCGGTGAAGCTCAGGCATGTCCCGGGGAATCGCTTTAACTGTCTTGGATCCCGCAACGAATTTAACCAGAAACAGAAAAAAGGAGGAGTTAGAAAATTAATAGTTCCACTTCCCTCCAGAGCAAAGCGGGAGACAGAATGATGTAAAGAGGCTATAGCCTCATAAAATGAGAGATTTGCAACTAGAGAAGCCAGCTGCAAAAGCACCGAGGATCAATTTAAGGGTCCTAAGTGAGCTGTTATATTTGATTCCAATAGTAGGTATGGCAAAAACGCTTAAACGCACGGAAGTTGTTCCTTGTTGCTACAAGATCCGTATAATAAACTACTCCAGATATTGGTTGCAAGCTGTTTAACATAATATCACGCTGATTTTGCCAGAGATCACACTCCCACAGGATGTGGTGAGCAGTTTGTTCATATTCGTTACTGGAAGTTGAGCACAGACAGATTGGTGAAGATACTAATTTGAAACTATACAATTTACTTTTAAAATTGCCGTGTCCAGTAAGAAATTGTGCAACACAATGGTCTATGATTAGCCAAGTTTTATTTAACCGTTCGCGTACGTCCGGAAAGAATTGGTGCAGATGGCGACCCTTGGTTGACGTATTCCATCTACATTGCCATTCATTTAGTAGTTCGTTATTTAAGTCAGCTATTGGCATAAATAGCCTGGTTATTTTCGTACGGTCGCGTAATGATAAGAAATCATTTTCTAAATTATCGCGCGTAGAATAATACATTGCTGCTCGTCTTTGAACTTCAAGATCAACCGGAAGTACACCCGCTAGGACAGGTAGGGCCTCTGTGCTCACTGTTCTATAGGCTTTACACAGAAATATCAACGCCAACCTCTGGCTTTGTAGTAATTTACGGCGAGCAGCTCCGATGGTAGCCCTATCAGCCCACACAGGCGAGCCGTAGCATATAGACCCAAGATAGGTTGCCCCGTAAATGATTTTAAGAGTATTAAAAGAGAGGCCCCAGGTTGCCGTCGATATCCTTGTAAGTGCAAAAAAAGTTTCGCTTAGCTTTTTCCCCAACTGATTTAATATGTTCTATAAACGAGAAATTCTTTTCTAAAACTAAACCCAAATAACACGTTGATATCTTGCGTTTTACAGTAACATTATTAAGTTTTACGCCCGGGGGGGATTTTAGTTCACCTTTAAGAAGGAGTTGGTAGGTTTTATGAGGAGCAAATGTAAGGCGATTTCTTTTACCCCATTCACTTATCATACTTAAGCAAGTGTGAGCCAGATTTTCCAACTCTCTCCTGGAGTTACCCTGTATAAGTAAGAGGCCATCGTCGGCATATGCCGTTAGAGAGCAGCGTGATGGCAAGGGTAATGTCAAGAAGTCATCAAAACCCAAGTTCCAGAGATACGGCGCGAGCACTGAGCCCTGGGGGCAACCCATGGTTAACGATTTAGTGACTCTGAAGTGACCAAGCTTAAGAGTTGCAGAACCATGAACAAAATAAGATGTGATTATCGAATATATATTACTGTAACAACCGCGTAACTTAAGTTTTTGTAACAAAATTGGCCACCAAGTATTATCAAACGCCCCTGAAATATCTAGGAATATGGCCAAAACGTTACATTCGGACGAGTTTACAGCTTTCCTCACTGAGATAGCTGCGTCCACTGTCGATTTACCCGCAGTAAAACCAAATTGATTTCCGTGAAATTTTGGTCCTCCAGGCAGCAATCGCGGTACGATAAGTCGTTCTAGAAGCTTGCCTAAGGAAGGCAGCAACGTTATTGGTCGGTATGACTTAGGGTCTTCAGGCAGTTTATCGCCATTTTTTGGTATAATACGAATAAAACCGCTGCGCCAAGTACGCGGAAAAGTCCCTTCAGATATGCAACGATTAAAAACTTTTAGTATTGAATCACCGGATTATTTTGTGGCTTCTATTATCATTTTGTTGGATATTTTATCTTCACCTGAAGCTTTGTTAACAGGTAGCGATTTCACAGTATTCATAAACTCATTAACTGTAGGAAGACTAGACATATACGTAGCGGGTGGATTGTTTGCCCACTGTCTAATCTGCTTGTGGTAGTCATTATCGTTCAAGGAACTATCATCAGGTATGAGCGAATTAAGTAGGGATTCCGTGGTCTCCTCTATGCCACTGGTGTAGGTATTATTGATTTTTATGTTTTGAATATAAGCTAAATCTATAGACCTATTTGCTTTAAACTCATGGTATAGGGGCGACCACGGGCCCTCTTTATCTAATTTATCGACTATTTTTCTAATAAGATTGCCTTTGGATTTCTCTATTGACGAGCGGTAACGTGAACGAGCTATTTTGAGATTTATATATGCATTATTTAAAACATCGCCTACAATTTTACGTTTTTTTAGTTTATTATATTTTTTACGTGTTCTCCGAAATTCACATCGAACTTTAATTAAGTAGTTATTCCACCTATCGCATCTTCGAATATTTGTGATAGGGACGCGGCCTATGGCAATATCGGCACAGTAGGTAAAAGTGTCCGACATCATTACAGCACATTCCTCTGTTGTTAGTTCATCCCGGGTGAAATCCCTGGCATGCGCGGCAAAAAGAGCTCTGAAAAAATCCCAATCGGCCCCTTTGAGCCGATATCTATAGTTACCGTAAATAGCCGTAGGTCTTTGTGCCAACCGAGGAACAAACTCGTACACGATTAAGCGGTGATCACTGGATGAAGCATCAGGCAAAACACGCCATCCATCTATTCGGACGTCTGAGCTTGAAAAAGTGACGTCAATAAAAGATTCGCCAGTAGGGCTACAATAAGTAGGCGGTGCATCAGGAGTGTTAGGTATTGATAGATTCATCTCAGCGACGAAATCTTCAACGGCGTTCCGCCGTTCTGTATCGCTTGAACGGTATTTGCCATACCATAACGTAGAGGATGCGTTAACATCTGCGCCAATAATAATTTTGTGTCCTTTGAGGGACATCAAAACATGGCGCAAGTGATGTAAATGGGGACCGACAGGATCAGAATACTGAAAATAACAGCTCACTACGTAAACTTTCCAGGATGGGGATGATATTTCAGCGACAGCACAGTATGACGTCATGAGGTTTCGCATAGCGCTTATCGTAAAATTAGTACGCGTGACGTAAATAGCAGCCCGTGATTTGTTGTCTAGCTGCACCAATTTATTTTTTAAACGCGCATATTGATATTGTTCTTGTACAAGCACTATATCTAAGTTGTATTCATTGACTAAAGTTTCCAACTCTGATGTCGCAACCGTGACACCTTCACCGTCCGTTGTGAAGATTTAGCTGCCCTATTTTTAAGTAAGCCATATTAATATTTGGTATTTAGCACTAACTGCTCAAGTTTATGCTTAAATGTGGGGCAGTTGTCCGAGCCGCATTTGTGGTCGTGAGGTTTTTTATATGCTTTACACGATGCACAAACTGGTTTAAATTCTGGGTCATTGTGGTGACTACAGGATTTTGTGGGATGTGCTTCTGCGCATAAGGCACAGGTAAGTAATTTATTACTACAGTACTTGAAAACATGCCCATATTGCTGGCAGTTTAAACACCGAACTACCTCTAAATTATCAATAAATCGGCATGTAGCCCAGTCGATGAAAAGTTTTTCTTTAGTGCTGACTAAATGTTTTCTAATCTCCGGTTCGAGCTCAATTCCCACCCACTTGCGCCCATTAGCTACGTTACAGTTGCGCACAATTTTAGTTTTAGATGTAAAATCGTCTTCGCTGACTTTAAGATCACTATATTTGATATTTTGCCTGTATAACGCCGTTAAAAAGACCTGGTCGTCCATTGACGACGGTATATCTTTTATAAGTATGCGCGGTCGTCGCCCGGATGGAGTTTGAAGTTTAAACCCGCCGAACGAATGGCCTCGACAGATCGAATTTTATTGAGTTGGGTTTCATTTGCCACTCGGAGTACAACGCCAGAATTGGAAGTTTTTTTAACGCCTACTATTTGAAAACCGTCGTCCGCGGGTTTTATAGCCTTCATAAGCGCTTCCTTGGTCGCCGACGAAGTCGCGTACTCCGCTGATCGCTCAGCGGTGGGATACGCAATAATTGAAGGAACCGGTTTTCGCGTCTGTACTATGGGGGCGGCGGTTTTTTTCGGTAAACGCAGTTTTAATTGTTCCGCGTACGTAGGAATCTCAGAATTGGTTCTATTTACGCAAAGATCTAACTGACGTTCTGCGTTCGCCAATTTAGTTTCATTGCATGAAGATTTAAGCGCAAGTAATGAAATAATACTGGTAAGGCGCTGCGTACAATCCATCACCGATAGCTTATTCGCGATATTCATACCCGAGTTGGAATCACTGACTAATTCGTTAATCTTTGACAGATAAACGGAAGCTTGTGTCACAAGATCGCAATAATTATATTCTGCACTGTTTGTATCGCTAATATTTAATGTAGACGAATAATCGGATTGAGATCCCCGAAAACCGTTTTATGTCCGATTCCTGTTGACCATCGGGAGTACAAAACGTCGGTGACGCATCGTCTAACACTCGTTTGTTGAAGCCTGAAGGGGGCGTTCTGGGCGTCAGTTTACTTCTCCCAAATACGTTTCGCCCTCTATCGGGGGGACATCATTTATTTTTGACATGTTATTCACAAGAAATAAGCAAGCGCTTTAATGTAAACAGCACGATAACAAATTTAGCACGATAACAAGTAACTGTGACTATGACGCGGTACCCTCACAAGAAAAGAAGTTAAACTTACTCACCGAACGATAATTTGAACAAAAATCGAGATATTACTTATTAAAACACTAAAAAAATTTACAGATTGTTGTATTTAGCACTAACACTAAAGCTAGAAACAAAACACAGGTCACAAAACAATCACGAAATAGCAGCAAAAAAAAATATTATTTCACAGCGAACCTCCGACGCACTGAGCCGTAGCGTAGCGGGAAGGGACAAACAGACATGTTCATGCACACAAATATTTGTCCCGGGTGGGAATCGAACCCACGACCTCCGGCGTGAAAGGCAGCGTTTCTACCTACCATGCCAACAGGCCCGTCAATATATAATCCTTAAATATAAATTAAAAATAAAACTTATCTTACAATGAGTTCAGGCTTCATTTAATCCACATCGCTTTCAATCGGAAATGTTTCAGAAGACTGGCAGCATTGGTACAGACGCCAGCACATCCAGCTACCCCTATCTGTCAAATTTCTTTTACAGATTTTCAACTTTATCACAAAAGTATAAGGTTCACTTTCAATTGGGGAAATTTGAGAGATTGGGGTAGCTTGATGTGCTGCCTTTTGTACATATGTTAAATGGCAATGCTAATTCTTTTACCTTAGTATAGGCCAACCTTCTTCTATCAACTTACGTTACGCTGTCCCCTCCAACTTGTGGCTTTAGGGTAGTTGTAGGCATGGCGTTATGGTTAGATACCCCAGATACACTGTTTCTGGGGTGTCCAACCACCAGTGAAATGTTAAGCTAAACTGAGCCACTATTGTCTCAGCTACTGATCAAGAACCAGTAATGGAGAAGGGAAACTTCTGGGCCCAGCAGTTAACTACGTGAAATGTGGATTAAAAAAGGCGTTATATTTTTCTAAAGGAAATCACAAAATATGGTATCATGTTTCTATCTAGGAAGCGAGAAAACTTAAATTAAGTTATGAAACGAAATAATCGATAAAATAATGATGAATTGCTCGCAATCGATTAAGAATAAATCGGTAAAATCTCAGAATATGTTTGAAAATCGAGTGACAAGTGTTTTTTTGTGGAATCGATTCATAGCGGATCCTATTACTTTAATTTTTCTTAGGGCAACACTTCTCTGGCTGACAGCCTTTACATGCTCTTTAACTGTCACTCGTTCGTTATCTTTCGTTTTAAGTGCGCACGTATTTTCCATTTTTATTTGCGGTTTTCTTCGACTGTCTGGGGCGTAGGGGATCCAAACGTGCCAGATCTTCGACATGTCACACTCTCCATGCATAAAACCATAACACAACCGAAGCCATTCAAGAATATTTGGTAAAAAACTACAATGTTATAATATAACCTCACTTTTACTATAGTTCATATAACTTGATTCCTGGATAGCCGAATTTCACCAAAATTTCAGTGCTCTTGTTATTATGTCCTCTCACGAATAAGGCTAGTTTGATTCAGTTAACACCTGGGCCCAGGAATGTATGGAGTCATTTCCTTCTCCTTTACATTAGCTGTTTGATCAGATTTATTTGCCCTATATATCTGTATTGGCTTAATATAATTAAATATAAGTCATTCGTCATTAACATATAAAATTTTATTAATCAGTCGCGATTTTTTTATAAAACATCGATATATCCTTTTTTAGGGATCGTTTGGCCCGCTCTTGATAAACCAATCCGTGAACCGCAGAGGATATTACAAACATGCCATTCAAGAACAAAAAGTACCCTCATAAGTAAACACTGAGAACAACGATTTATAAGTCACAAAAATAGATTTCCTGTGTGACAATCGAATCGGCTCTGAGGTAGTACGAGACGACTACCTTATTCAGTGAATAGATGTCACTAACATGTTGATAAAGGGAACTTATATCTACTAATGTGAATCTTTTCTAGCTTAAGAGACTTAGAACACACAATTTTATATTATGAGGTCTCAATCTCAACCGTACAATCTAACAGGAAAAGGTCACAAAGAATGAACAATAAAACAATCAAAACGGGTTAATAAGGCTAAAGTTGAACAATATTATACTCGTAGTATATGGCATAACATTATAAGTCCTTAAGAAATCTAAGACGATCATTTTTTTATTATCCTTTCTTCTTGAAACTTTTGTTATGTAATTTTAGATTCGTGGCATTCTGTACATGTGGCTGCGCGTACAAGTTTAGTAAAGCTCCTATACCTTTATGTTGAAAACGGGTTCTTTATGTAGAAAAGCTATTATAATAATTAGGATCATACCGGGCATCATAATAATAGCAAGTTAGAATGTTTTTGCTCTGACCATTGCAGTATCAGTCCATCTCCGAGAGTATAGAGTTGCGTGAAATTCATAGTGTTGCCGCCCCGCATATCTTACGCCGATGTAGTTGTACATTCGCATCAAAGATGCTGTGTGCGTCAGGCCTGGTAGGGAATAAAGTGCAGCCTGCGTGGCATTCTGTCTCGGAATTTTACCAACGCTGTCTTTTAACACGTACGAAAGAAATATATAATAATATAGAACTAAACTATAAGTATAAAACTGACTAATATAGAACTAAACTATAAGTATAAAACTGACATCAAATTACAAGAATATAATACTAAAAAGAGCCATAACTTTCAGCGGCGCCAGACAAATAAATTGACAAGCAAACAAACATTCGTCACATTGACTGTTATTATTTCCTTTCCCCTACGAATATCAAAGGGGAATACTTCAACAGTCCCATAAAGATCTTAATCTCTATGTTTTATGTCATCCTAATTCTTGCCACAATTGGCCAGTTTAGTATAAAGATATTAGGATTGCATGCATAAGCAATTTAGTTTGTTATTTGTAAGAGAACTATGCGCCAAAGAAGTACAGTTAGGTACTAAACGGTTGAATAAATATCGTATCTTACAAAACATAAAAAATTGTAAGAAATTACAAAAATTAAACGGACTGGTATCTTTCATTCAAATCTCGTCTAGCTATATTTTTTGGCATCCCATGATTCTACACACTACACAAAGAATGAGATAGCGACGAAAAATATTTTAGAATGTTTTCAAAAGTATATAACGTTATGTTAGATTAGACAGTGACTTTTTGACTTATTTTTAAATCTTAATAAATTGGCTGACATTACTACGTCCTGTGAAATCAACTTAGTTTCAGTAATGACCTGTAATTTTCTATAGTTATACCTACTGTTTAAATACATACTATATACACATACTGGGTTCTAGACAATAAGTACACTATTAAAAGTGATTTAGTCACGATAATAATTCGATTAAATTTTTTTAAACGTTGATAGGTCTTTTTCGTGTTGTTTACGTTAGTTAAGTTGCGATCAGTGATAATAAGGCCAATGAACACTCATTACACTAAAACCCTGTATATAAATAATATACACAATCTAAATAGGAATCAACTCTTTTTTCTTAAACTAAAAAACATCAGTCTTATAAAATATTTTCGTATAATTTTTGTCATAATGCTACCCGATATACCCAAATTTTTTATCGGGCACCTTCCATTGAAGTGCTGAAGACCGTCTGTCAGAACATACGGTTAACTATATACAGACCGATATACGATGACTGTCTATTGGTCTGTAGTATAGTACGTAGTGATTGAAAAATAAAACTGTAAAGTAAAGTATTGTTGTAATACTGGTATAGAAGAAAAAGAAAGAGATCTCTTCACTTTCTTAAAAACAACACTTTTCTCACTTTTTCCTTTTATTGTGCTGCTTTATATAATTTCATAATTCAGGTTCTATTATACCTTGTGTGTTGTAGTATTTAAGGATAAAGTTTATATTTCCACTAAAATATTTAACTAAAATTTAATAAAGTACCTCAAATTATTATTATTATTTGTACAACACTAGTGTATAACACTAGCAGCTCTGGAGCTCAAGAGCTGAGTCACAACTTTAGGGCTTTCTTTTGTTCTGTACGTAAATACAGAACCTGAAAAATAGATGGTCACAATCTACTACGCCGTAGCAGTTCAACCGTTTGTAGTCGGCTATTAGCAAACATCTTTGTAACCAAGTGGTTACATAGATCTATAGATATTATTTACATTAACAAGATACAAATGATTTCATCAACGTAAGTAACGTGGTATTTAAATATTTGTTTACTGAAGTGTCAGTAATCCAAACAAGATGCCTGTTAAGTAATGATTGGAAAATTAATTTAAACTTCGCAATAAAAAGTATTAACCAGCGCCTGGTTATATGAAATTGTTTCATACATTTAAAATTAATAGAACATAAAGGTTTTGGTAAATTTTGCGCTTCGATTAATTGTTTTAATTTGAACGGTTAATACCATATTTTTCATTATACGAAGTTAATAATTCTTGAATTGCCATAGGTATATTGAAAATTGAGTTTAGAAATACGAAGATATATGTATATATATATATATATATATATATATATATATATATATATATATATATATATATATATATATATATATATATATATATATATATATATATATATAATTAAAGTATCACAGTAATAAAAATAGTAGTATAGTACGATACGTAGTATCTAAGAATTACGGGTCAAAATAGAGTGAATAAAAAATATCGAAACGAGTAAACCTGAGTCAACTGGTATTCTTAATGTTTTCATTTAGTTTAATAAAAAACATCTTAGAAACTTAGTAGAAAAATATTTTAGTCACTGTATTTAACGCAGTATCGATTTTTTAAAATTTTTGAAACTAAATAATCCAAAATTGTGATCTTGACTTTTTACATTTTCTGATCCCAGTGTCAGGTCCCATTAGAGTCAGAAAAATATCATAAAATAATATTATAATATAGGTAAGCAGAATACTAGTCATTTACGTTTGATTATCAAAAAATTGTAGAAATGCTTATTTAAAACGCAAGCATTAAACAAACATTTATGATACCGACATAATTTTTAATATAAAAAATTCTGTCGCTCACAGAATCATATAAAATACATTTTCACCCCAAATTATATTTCCAAATGAATGAATCTCTAATGAAAAATCTTTTCATTAGGAGTTATTTTAGTATTAAGAATGTTTGGAAAACGTGAACGTATGTCATCGGGCGCTGGAAGAATGTCATTAAATTTTAGAGATGACAATAACAAGACCCAACGTAGGGGGCCCACATTTCGTTACTAATAGTGACACTGTCCGACATGGGTACTTTGGACACCCTAACCACCAAATATTCTAATGAAAATTCTTTCCCGTTTTTGGTCACCCCAGTTTGGTGACAGTTCTGGCTGAATCGGTTTTCAGTTCAAACTTTGTCCGGCGTGAAATTTTTGATGAACTGGGCTAACATAAGTTAGTTTTATACAGTCGTGCTATAATGTGAATTTCCTTACCAAAATTGGTTACATTATTTCCCATCGGTGTTATTCATGGTAAAATGTTCTATTATTAATTATTTTATTCATTTGTTCTTATTAATTATCATCATCATCATCATCATCATCATTACAGCTAAATAAGTCCACTGCTGGACAAGCCTCCCTCAAGAATCGTCTTGAGGGGATATGCCATAATCGCCACGCTTGGCAGGCGGGTTGGCGATCGCAGTAAGATGGTCATAGCAATCAGAAGGAAGCTGCTGCCCGTCCTCTGGTAGATATTCCCTCGGGTCGACTTCTACGCCCCCCACGGGATGAGATGGGGTGATGATATTCTGATTCTGATATTTGTCGCCGTCACCACACAGCAGCATATATTAATTATCAAATAAATAATAATAAGGCAGTATTTCTATTAGATTTATTTATTTATTTATATTGTTTCAACGACTGAGTCGGATAAGTCAAGTATGAATATAACACACCTATCCAAACTGTTCTAGAGTTCAGCTACTTAACAGTAGAATACCATCACTCTCGTCAAATTAATAAACCTACGGAAACTTTATGTTGGTTTAGGTATAAATTATACTGACTATTTTCCAAAGAGGTGGTTTGCGCAATAAATAAAATCTATTAATTAGAAAGGATTTTTCTTTTTGATCATTAAATTTTATGAATAATTAGCTGTGTCCCGCGGATTTACCCACCTTCAACTTTATAAATTCTGACTTATGTGTTACTCGGATATATAAGCTATATTACTACAAACTTTCATCAAATTCCGTCCGGTAGTTTTTGCGTGAAAAAGTAACAAACACACACACACACTCACAAAACTTCGCCTCTATTATATTAGTGTGATAAGTATTTAGATTACCTTTATAATTAAAAGGTGTATAATCGTATAAAAGTCATGGAAATATTGTTTTCGAAAATAGATCAATATGGCGGAAGTGACGTGACAATTCACTAGGTACCTAAAAGTAAAGTGACCATAACCTAGACTTCTTCTCCAGTAAGCCTCCGTTTAGATTGGTCGTTAAACGCAAAGGGGCTCCAACGCCCTCTCAATATGCTGACGCATCTCCGACTACCCTTGTGCAGATGCCAGCACATAAAGCTACCCCAATCTGTCAAAACTCCCCAATTGAAAGTGAACCTTATGCTTTTGTGATAAAGTTGAAAATCTATAAAAGAAATTTGACAGATTGGGGTAGCTGGTTGTGCTGGCGTCTGTACCATGTTCGAGTGTTTTGTACGACCGATAAATTGAGATGGCACATGTACAAGAATCACGAACGCAATAATCCTCCATCGAAAACTATGACGTTGTCCATTCGTCGTATTTCTTTGGGTCGTAATATCTTGATATTATCTATATCAAGAAAATCACAATAGCTTGTAATATTCTCAAGGAAATAATATAAAGTAAATAACTATTAACTATACTTACTACAAGGTGGACCGACCGGCTTGCAAGGGTTGCGGGAAGCCGCTGGTTGTGGGCAGCGCAGGATCGGCTATTGTGGAGATCCTTGGGGGAGGCCTTTGTCGAGCAGTGGACGTTATTCGGCTGATGTGATGATGATGATTATATTTTTATTAATAATGCTGGTTATTCTGCCTATTACCCTCCTACATTCGATACGTAGTTTATAATAAAAATAAAGATGGTGTATCACTCATTTCCGCATAAGCGCGTAGTAGGTATAGCCATCTCACAACACACATTTATTAAGAAATAATATAATCCCGCTCAACGCACGGGCGGGGATATTTCCCTTATTTTTTTAAGTATTCCTACGGCGTGTTTTGTAATTGGTATATATTTTTAAGTGGTCTTAAATTAGTAAATCTATGGATATTACCCGTTTTATGTCTTACTGAGATACTTAAAGAGCTAGACTTTTGCCTTAATTTTGAGTCAAATCAGTTCTTTAACAAGATAAAAAAAAAATTTAAATTTAAGTATTTAAATTAAATGACTGGCATGTTGGTCTAGTGGCTAGTAATAATAATATCCTAGACGTTATTTACACACGGCCATCTGATCCCAAACTAAGCAGAGCTTGTACCTACTATGGAAATCAGATACCTAACTGATATACTACATATACTACTTTTATTTTGGAAATACGTACTAATATAGATAATTCCACCCAGACTCAGGACAAACAGACATGTTCATGCACACAAATATCTGTCCTGTGTGGGAATCGAACTTACGACCTCCTGCGTGAAAAGCAAGCATTTGCCAACCACGCCAACAGGCCCGCCTCGAACCCACGACCTCCGTATACACATCACATCAGCCCAAAGGCATCAGTACATGTTTACTTTTCTAAGCCAAGTAGATCAATTAGTTTAAGGTTGCACAGCGAGTATAACTAAATTTTAATAAACATGTTGGGCAGTAAAAGCGCCTACAACTTTACGCACAGCAAACAGTTCTTCACCCGCGTTTAGCAGATCATGACTATAGGCGTAGCGAAATAAAGGTACAGGGTAAAGTAAACTAACAATAGACAAACTTGACTATGTCAACGTATCAAAGGACTCACTAAAACTGCCCACGGCTGCTGGTGACAGATAAAAACGCCGGATTTGGTTGCGCGGTGTACCCGTGTCTTCGTCAGCGTATTTACCTACCCTGGAGCTGTTTGCTCCTTTACCCTTAACCTAACCTTTTGGGTTGGGGTGTAATCTATAAAATAAGAGAGATATATTCCAGTAAGAATATAAATAATTTGTAGTGACTAGATTCATATATTATCACTTACCAGAGTGAAAATGATACCTATATTAAAAAATAAAGATATCGCGAGCCCGAGTAGAAAAAAGGAAAAGAAAAACATTCACAACTCAATTGGCAAAATCATGGGTGGATAACGTCGAATGCCATTATATAAATTAAAATTGTCTATTGGCTGAATACCATCTGTGTAAATATTGCAGTAACCCGGTAGATTTTTAATTTTTTTACGTCTATTACTATGCATTCTGCATTCTACATCATTTACAACTAAACTATTGTGGAAGCTTCAGTTTATCTCGAAACATTAAGTGGTCGTCGTAGTTGAAATCAGCTAGGATTGTATTATTATCATGTAATATCTGGTTAAGATCGCTACATTATGAATATAATACTAAAGGGCGATCTCAGTAGCCAAGTACTTAGTTTAAATTGTAAATTGTTACAAGCGTGAAATTGTCGGAGTGATCAAAAGTACTTTACACAAATATGTCAGGGATATAATATCAACACCTGTTCGTAGGTAGACCCAAAAAGAGATAAAGAAATAAATAATTCTCAAGTCCTGTCAACTATAGAGTAAATAAAAAGGATTACTGTATAATACCCAATTTGAACAAAATTTAAATGGGACCACATACCTTCGAATATAAAAATAATTATTAAATGACTACAAATAACGAATAACAGGGCGACCCGATCTGCCCGTGGGTGTCATAAAAGACGACTAAAGGATAGGGCAGAAGCACCTCCTGGATACTAACTACCACCTAACTGAGGTCGCCAACTCATATCCCAAAAGCGATGACTACGGCAAACCCCGCCAAATGGCAACGTTATAGAAACTTTTGGGGGAGGATAACGTTCAGCAGTGGACGATATCACGCTGATGATGTGACTGCAAATAAGCCTGCCCTCAACGCAAATCATATTGTAACAATTCCTGTGTAGTTAGCGAGTTTCTGTTAAGATTTGCTGGCGTAGGTGAATTCCCACCAGAAATCTAGATATATAGACATAATTCCGTTGAACTCCAAAGTATTCAGTACTTGGTATTTCAACGGAATTAGCTATATTTATACCTTCCGCTTTCGGCTTATAATTTGTACCGCCCATCATATCGATTCTGCACTCCTTCAACACTTTACATATTGCTTATTTAGCATTATTTCATTTCGGAGAGCCGCTATTTGTCTTTCGTTTCGCTGATATTGTTATCGTTATTCCAGGTGGAAATTCGACTTTGCTGAGTTTCAAACCGTGCATGATAATGTACTATATGTATATATGTCTACCTATTCGCATACTGCGTGATTTAAGAAAGTTTAGTGAATAAAAAGTTGTAAAATAAATCTGGAATCTATAGTATTTCATGGGGATTATATATAAATTGAACTTTTGAACACTCTAAAGAGTTTATGCTTTATTATAGGTTAGACACAGATTCACAATCACCTCTATAGCTGTAAAATTTGTTTTATGCAACGCCTATTAAAATGATTGGATCATAATGAAACATAGTCATTCAAAAAAGTAAATGCCTATATCTGCACTTTTGCACATTGAAGACCGATAGACGCCTTAAAAGATTGGCTCTCGGTGTTATCTTATCGTGAAACAAAAACCTGTTAAACACAACTCATTAAATAGATGAATGCAACAAATATAAACCACCCATACACACATACAAATATTG
The DNA here is from genome assembly GCA_951640165.1 of Pseudoips prasinana. NCBI lineage: Eukaryota > Metazoa > Arthropoda > Insecta > Lepidoptera > Nolidae > Pseudoips > Pseudoips prasinana. Next base: position 19,487,222 of record OX621239.1, read on the forward strand.
ATATAAATTTATTCATCATCATCACATTCCTTTTGACGCCGGTCCATCCATCTTTATCTTATTAAAATTAGTTTCAGACATCTCATTACTTATCTAATAAGGTCCAAAATTGTATATGACTGTATCTTGGTGTCCAAGGTACAGTCTTGTCCAGTTAGGGATTAGTTGCTAAACCGTTATATATCTATATAAGTTTATTTTGGGAAAAAATATGTTAGAGAAAGAAAACGTAACCTTTAAAAATGATAGATAGGAGGCTCGAATCAAAACTTTTAAACCTGGCTATCGGGACCAAAAAACTTTAAACAATTCACAAAACCGGGAGAGAGGAAAACTTTTCCGTCTGAAATAAGGGGAAAGTGGAGTCTTACGCAAGGGCTCAAGGGATTCGACTGCGGCTCTCAAACACGTAAAGCCGAAACCGCGAAATCTCCGGCTCCATCCGTCATAATTTTGGAAAAAGCCTATACTTTTAAATAACACCCTTCGTACTCATGAAATTTTACAACCACTAACGCAGAGATACGTTTACAACAATTTTATGTTATTTTATATTGAAATATGGTTACGGGCCTAAGTTGTGTTTATGACACTGCACTTACACGGTTTGACTCAAATTTTCGTAACACCTTTTTATCGCAAGGGAAGTTTATATTATACTTCTTCGTAGAGTAATAAAACGTATATCAAACTCGTACAGTACGTAATCGGTGATACAACATTGTAAATACGGTATTCTGATAGCCTAGCGAAATGCTAAGCGAATTTATATATCGAACTGAAATGACATGAATAGGTAGTCATTGTCTAACAATTGCTGTTTAAAAATAACAACCGACTTCAACTTTTCTTAGCACCGACCGTTTTGAATTATCAAAATCGGTTCAAAAACAACGTATATACGTATATTATATGTATTCCTTAATTACGACATAGTATTCCAAATTACTCGTATTTGCGTTCCTATAGGATATGTTGCAGCTGCGATAAATACCAAATTTTGAACCCTTTTAGAAGCTAAGATAGCAAAAATAATAATAACCTGGGACACTATTCACAAACGGCTATCTGGAGCTTGTACTATAGCAACCAGATAACTCTTAATAATATATTACAAATACCACTTATCTTTTGTAAATACATACTTATATAGATAACAACACCCAGACTGTGAGCGTGAAAGGCAAGCATTTACCAACCACGCCAACCGGCCCGTCTATAGTTCACGTTAGAGATTTTTGGCTGTGACTAGACGTGACAAAGATTTAAAAAAAAATGTGAGCCGTCACGGGACGTCTGGCAGATGTGAAACATCGACATTATTTTGTAAAAGTAATATGCAGAAAATAACATATTGTGATAGGAACTAAATATGTCATAATGATAAAATAAAAAGTCGATTGCGCATGCGTCACGTCATGCGTCGCCACGCCAGAAATCTGTTTTACGTAATAATAATAATAATAATAATAATATCCTGGGACATTATTCACACACGGCCATCTGATCCCAAACTAAGCAGAGCTTGTACTATGGAAACCAGATAACTGATATACTACATATACTACTTTTCTTTTGTAAATACATACTTATATAGATAATTTACACCCAGACTCAGGACAAACAGACATGTTCATGCACACAAATATCTGTCCCGGGTGGGAATCGAACCCACGACCTCCGGCGTGAAAGGCAGCGTATCTACCAACCACGCCAACAGGCTCGTCGTGCGGCAATAGATGTTTCACATCAATAACGGGGAATATCTTACTGTAGTGTTATCACTTAAATAAACTGTGGTCTCCCAAAGCTCCATACCACAATATCAGATGGTGCATTATAGTAAATCATCAGAGGTGATTAATGGCAATGGAATAGGTGACGTACGGTACTTGCTTAGGTATTAAACCAACATTGAACGAATTAAATGGTATTAAACGAACATTGACATTGTTAAAGAAATTATAGTAAGGATCCCTACGAAAACTATAGTAATGAAACCCAAGGTGCAAATTAAAAATCCGGACACCGCATGCCAAAATGCCAAAACTATTGACGACAGAACAATGACATGTATGTAGTGCAATAATAAAGAACATTTCAATATCTACAAAAATCTTCACGAGTCTATGTGTCTAACTATTTCAGTTATATTTACAACTACATATAAGATAAGATAAATACTCTTTATTGCACACCAATTACAGATAAAAACATGGGAAATATTAATTAGCAATTGAAATTGTACAATAGGCGGTCTTATCGCAGTCAGCGATCTCTACCAGACAACCTTTGGATGGATATGAAGCAGAAATATAGAAAGACAACACGATAAGGGTAGTGCAAGATGAAATAATTTAAGTAGGAATCTAAATACTTACAAACTAATAATGGCATTTACTTAATAGTAATACTACCATGTCATTAGATATAATACATACATAATTACATAAACATAATAATACATACATAGATACATACATAATAAATAATATAATATGGAAGGACAGTGGAAATGCATTCATAGTGACAAGTAGTGGTTTTTCACTAGTGTTTTGAACAAACCAAGGGATTGAGCACGTCTAATTGTTAAAGGCAACGCATTCCAGAGGCGAGCTGCCTCAACAGTAAAAGATTTAGTAAAATAGTTAGTGGAATGTGTTGGTAAAGACAGGTTTAGGTTTTCTGATGATCTCAATGATCTCGTATGTGTATCACTTAGAAATTGAAATTTTTCTTTAAGATAATAGGGGGCAGCAGGATTAAAGATAATGCTGTATAAAAGGGACAAAATATGTGCATTCCGGCGAAGGCGTATAGGGAGCCACTTGAGTTTTGAACGAAATTCAGATACGTGGTCATACTTGCGGAGCCCAAATATGAACCTTATACAAAAATTTTGAAGTCGCTCAAGCTTGTCAAATTGCTCTTGGGTCAAATCGAGATAACTGGCATCAGCATAGTCGAGAATAGGAAGAAGAATGGATTGAGCAAGCGCAATCTTAGTGGTTACTGGTAAAAAAATTCGAAGCCTTCTCAGAAATCCCGCAGATGCAAAGACTTTGCGGCTAACCTCCTGTAATTGAGATACCCAAGAGAGATCCTTGTCAATGTATATCCCCAAATTTTTCACTTTATCACTTAAAGGTATAATTGCATTATCAAACATTATATTAGGGACTAGTGACCAATCAACTTTGGCTCTCATTCTGTTACTGCCAACGATAATGGCCTGAGATTTAGACGGGTTTACTGTTAGCCCATAAGATTTACTCCATGTGCATATGTGTAAAAGATCTGAATTTATAGATTCTATAGCTTTCGGTAGATTATCAGGAGAAGCTCGGCTGTAAATTTGAAGATCATCTGCATAAAGGTGGTAGGACGAATTCAGATTTTTGGATATAGCATTAATGAATATGGCAAATAATAAAGGAGATAAAACGCCACCCTGCGGCACGCCAGCTGATGTATAGCTCCAGGAAGAGGTTGCATCATCGATACAAATTCGTTGGCGTCTACCATACAGGTAACTGTGAAACCAATCAATTACCGTTGGAGATATGTTCAGAGAGCATAGTATACCGAGCAATATGTCGAAATCTACGGTGTTAAAAGCGTTGCTAAAGTCTAGTAGACAGAGCACCGTTAGTTCGCCACTATCCATAGCAGATCTCAGGTTATCTGTGATGTGAATCAGTGCCGTAGTCGTACTATGACCCTGGCGGATACCGGACTGAAAGGGATTGAGGAGAGAGTTCTTGCAAAGGAAGAGATTTAGTTGATTATAAATAAGACGTTCAAGAACTTTGGATAGGAACGGTAATACGGATATAGGACGATATTCGGTGAAGGATAAAGGATTAGATTTTTTAGGTAATGGAGTAATTTTGGCTTCTTACCACTGTGTCGGGAAGGAGCCACTGATTACGGAATGGTTCAAAATATGGGTGATAGTGGGAAGGATCTCGTCTAGGATGGGTAGGATCATTTTACGACTAAGACAATCACTGCCAATTTGCATTGGACGAGATGGACATTATGCTTCTCTTAACATCACAATTAGTAAAATGATTAAAGACAAATTGGGTGTGATCTGGTGTTGGAAGTGCGGAAAGATAATTTAAAGTATTCGTTTTAGTTGCCCTTTGCATATTGGACGAAGTAGAGAAATGTTGATTTAGTAAATCTAAGTTCAAATCTTTTGGGATTGTGTTTTGACGTGACTTACCAACACCTAATGATCTCAGAAATTTCCAGACTTTAGCTGGGTCTCCGTTTTCTACGGAACTATGGATATGTTGGCGTTGGGCTTGCCTACACACCTTGTTGCAGTGATTTCGGATTTCTACGAATTTTTCCCAGTTTGCCGAATTGGGGCGGGCGTTAAATTTTGACTTAGCAGCTACTTTCTTGTTCATTATAGTTTTAAGGTTTTTTGTCAGCCACGGCGCTGGGAGATGTCTTAATTTAACAGGACGAGTGGGAGCGTACTTGTTATAAAGTTTTATAAGGCTTTGGGTAAAACAATTAACCTTGTCGTCAATTGAATCAAGGGCAAAGAGGGGCTCCCAATCTAAGTTACGAGCCTCTTCTCGAAGATCATCCAGATTCATATCACCAAAATTGCGCTGCAAAAGAATTTTCCGACTTGCTTAGGGGGTCGAATTTTGTAAGTTAGATAAATCAAATCATGATAAGAGAAGACGTCAGCAGAAAATTGACCATGCTTGATAACATGTTCAACAGAAGATACAATAATTAGGTCAAGAAGTGAAGGAACAGAGTTAGGGAAATGATGCGTAGCATTCGAAGGTAGAACAGTGAAATTTTTTGATTCTATAACAGATAAGAAGCTTGAAGATATTTTCGAAAGAAGAGAAGAAGTTTATTCTTAGGGAAGGAGAGTAGTATACTCCTAGAAGGAGCTTAGTGTGACATAATTCAATCTCCAAAAAAAGATGTTCACCGGCGTGCTGTGGTGGTGGCTGTGATGACATGCTAATTATTGAGTACGGTATATGCGATCGGAGATAAATGGCAACACCTCCGCCACCGCCCACCGTGCGATCATTCCTAATAAGATTGAATCCCGGAAGAGAGTATGAAATGGAAGGGAGACATGGTTTTAGCCACGACTCTGAGACAAGTATTGCATGCAAATTCTTACAGTCCAAGTTAGCCAGTATATCGGGGAAATGTGCCGAAATACTTTGGGCGTTGATGTGAACAACATTAAAATCCTTGAAAGCATCAGAAAATTGAGACTGAAGTGTTTCACTAAGTGAGGGAATACTTACGAAACTGTCATTGTCACTATCTACCGAAAAATAATCAATATCACTACTAGTGTCTAAACAATAAGACATATACCTATATTTAAAATACAATAAATAACAGTTATTAATCTTATAAAATTAATATAAAAAGTGGAACGTTATAAAATAAAATAATTTTATTATTATATAATATAAAAATTCTATGTATTTAAGTATTTATCTATCTATATAAGTATGTATATCGTCGCCTGGTACCCATAGTGCAAGCTTTGCTTAGTTTGGGGCTAGGATGATCTGTGTAACATTGTCCCTAGATATATATAAAAAACAAACAATACTAAACAGTCCATCTGCCGGTAGTGTGGTAGAAGAGAAAAAATATGTTAAATAACTATGTTAACCTTGTATGAATCTATCTGGGTAATAAATACAAAAAAAAATCTAATAATATTAAATATCACAAACGAAAAGCACAAAAATTATAAAAATACTTACAAATAAAGTGTAAAACATTTTTTTGTATTCAAAATGAGAAATGGATCTCGACCGCAAATATAATTAAACGTATTGTGCTACAAACTTATCTGGCCCGGTGGCCAAAAGTAGAACTAACGACGCCAGTTTGAAATGTCAATCCATGACATTCCTGCCATTGATTGTTTGTTGCGCGTATTTAATTTTCTTTTTGTGGTTTTTAATTGTGAAAAATGCCGAAAGCTTTAAAAATTGATGCGGGGAACGTTATATTACAAGTATTGAATTATATGAAGGAAGAATAACGCCTTCAGGCACCAATTATACCCTTCACTAAGTTGTATGAATGCGTAGCTGTTGCTACAGGTTAGTGTTGTCAGCTTATGAAAAAATACGAAACTCCCCCTCGCTCTTTAAATTAAAATACATATTTTAAAATATTCATTATTTAATTATTTTTTGCTATTTCCTTTGTAGGTGTCCGCGAGCGATTTGTAAGAAAACTTGTGAAAGAAAAAGAGCAAGCAAATGCAAAAATTTATAGCAGATCAGAATATTGATAGATCGAATTCTGAAATCCTATCATTGATTGCAGAAGCTGGCAAATGCATTGCGATCATGTAAACAAAATATGGAAAATGTGTGGCGAAAAAGGGATGGATACTTAGACGAGCCTTTCATCATTCATTTAGGTAGTGATAGTGAAAGTGAAAGCAGTGATTCCGATAATGATGATGATGAAATGACTTCTGAATTAAACCATTCCGGTGACATAATAATACCTGGAGTATCTCCGTTAGAGAACACTTAGCATACGTTTTATGTAAATGATCATAATTATTGTATAAATATATAAAGATTAGTAATGACAGTATGGTGTGTGGTGACGGCGACAAATACCAGAATCAGAATATCATCACACCATCTCATCCCGTGGGGGGCGTAGAAGTCGACCCGAGGGAATATCTACCAGAGGACGGGCAGCAGCGTCTCTCTGAGTACTGTGACCATCTTTCTGCGATCGCCAACCCGCCTGCCAAGCGTGGCGATTATGGCATATCCCCCCAAGACGATTCTTGAGGGAGGCTTGTCCAGCAGTGGACTTATTTAGCTGTAATGATGATGATGATGAATGACAGTATTTGTTTGCTTTTTAGTGAAGTAATATTTACGTTACAATGTGCATATTATTTTTACCCACTTTATTGCAAAAAATAGTTACTAGCAACACTAAATGCGATAACAGCGACGCTGCCACCGGGTCAGAAAAGTTTGTGGGACTGTAGTTGGTTATATTCTCTTTGAGTACTGTGACACATTTCATTGACGCATTTCACTTTTTAAAAATATCATATGAAGTGGGTAAATAAACAAAACATTCAAGTAAACTTCAATGTTTTGTTCAAGTGAATGAAGAGTGAATTTCGATACTGTGTACTGAGATAAGTAGTCAACGAGTGGATTACAGTAAATTTTAATTAATTGTGGATGAAACTGACTGTGCCTTAATTCATTACCCAGAAGTGTATTATTCAAAATAAATAAAGAAGGACTTAATGTATGAATAATGGCGAGAATTACTTTTTCGATGTGGTAGTGCGTTTGGATCGTGTGGTTGACGGCTTTTGAGTCGCGGTCTGCGGCTGCGGGGCAGCATCTTGATTAGATACCGGGATGCTATTGACCTCGTCAACAGTTGTTACTCGATGGCGAGTTAGATCTGCTCCCTGGATGTAGACAGTACCATCTTTAGTAAAGCATCGATTAATCCCATGTCTCTCCCTTGCGGCTAGGAAAACATCATGCCGTGACTTGATGAGGAACTCCGATAAAGTGATACCGCTGCCTTTCAACTTGGTTTTGGAGTACCAGATGGCATCGCGGTCACACTGCCTGATGAGTTTTAATAGGATTGGTCTAGGCCTCTTGCCAGATACAGGCCTTCCCATCCGTTGACAGCGCTGGATATCCGTAGCTTTGAACTGGCTTAGCTGGAGCTTATCACAGACGATCTTCGTGACGACCTCTGCCGTTTTTTCCTTCGGTTCCTCAGCCACACCATGGAGCAGGAGGATTCGTCTACGACTACGAATTTCGATATGGTCCACAGTGTGGGCTAGCACATCTATCTGCTTCTGTAAAATATCCAGCTGCAGTAACATGAGCGACCTGAGAGATGCTACTTCATCCGTCAATTCAGTGGAAGTGGAGCCGGTGTATGTCTTCTGGATCTTAGCTTCAACTTCAGTCATTCTCTTTTGGAAAATATCCTTCATCTCCAGCAGTGTGTATTGAATTCTATCCATGTTGTTAGAGTGAAGTGTGGAAGTGCAAGTTATCGTTGTTATTGGTTAACAGAATGATGTCACAACACTTGACTGGCAGGTGGAACAGGTTAGTTATAAATTTTAACCATAAAATGTAATTATAAATAACAATTAATATTAAATTCTTAATAAATTAAATCTTAAGAAAATTTTAAGTGCACTTGCTTCAACTACACCCGAGCGAAAAAAAAAAAAAAAAAAAAACAATTTACATGTAAAACGTTAATAAAATTCCGATTTCGACTTACAGAGATACCGAGTTTTAACTGCACGTGGGACGCAATTGTGGCGCCTCATTTCTACAAATCCAATGAAATTAAATATTAGAAATGATTTCAACCAGACGCTGAACGTTCGACATACTCGAATGAGTTCATATTTTAATTTCACTATTAAATAGAAAGAAAATTGTGGCGTATAAATATCTAACTACTGGATTGAAATGAGCTAATACAGCCTATACGAAGCGTATTATGCTTCAAGTCAGAATTCATTACATTTGATCGACTTTCACTTGGATATTGCAGGAAAAATATAGCAATTTCCTAAGCTTAAAGAAAAGAAAGATCTCATCATCATCATATCAGCCGTAAGACGTCCACTGCTGGACAAAGGCCTCCCCCAAGGATCTCCACAATAGCCGGTTCTGAAAGAAAGATCTGACCTAACATATTTTACACATTGCCGGTGAACCAGCCGGTATTCTATACAATCCCAAGGAGTTTTATACGTTACCTGGCTAGTATGTAATGGACAATAATATTTTTAATATTTCAAACATTGCCTGAACGCCCCAGGTATTCTATACATTAGCTAAGTATGTGGAAACTTAGTAAGTGAATATTAAATTAGCGACCCTTTATTACCTGGTTCTGTATCGTTTGTAATTTAATAGCGCTTATTTGTTGACGATGTCGGTTCAATCCTTGCAGATGATCCAATTGACGGTGCGGTTGACGGCCAAGAATATCTCCACCCCATCTCATCCCGTGGGGGGTGTAATAGTCATCCCGAGAGAATGTATAACAGAGAAAAGCAGCGTTTTCATGAGTACTACAGCCATTTTACTGAGATCAACAACCCGTCTGCCAAACGTTGCGATTATGGCAAATCCCCTTACATACTGGCCAACATTAAACTGCAGCCCCAACCCTGAGAGCCCTGCTATTGCTAGCTTAGGTAACGGCTGGGCAGGGGGTGCTGAGAATGTCCGACAGTTACCGTGTTACCATCATCGACGACTTCTCGTACACTACGGACCGACGACGAGAAGATAACCGAACTGGAGCGAGGTCTGAGCAGGTTACATTGTGAAATTATAGGATTGTCTAAAGTCCTAAGAGATGGGGATGACATGATAACCCTAAAATCGGCAATTCTGCTCTATTTCCGGGAGGGCGACAAACTGTCCCAAGGTAATGTCGAGTTTCTAGTCTAAAGGTCCCTCGTGAACAACGTACTGAAAATCGAGAGTGTGTCGACTAGGGTTGCGTAACTTATACTCAAAATCATAAAGCAGTATTCGTTGAAGGTATTCGCGCCCTCTTCGACTCACCGTAGCCTAGTTGGTAGTGCTCCTGCCTACGAAGCTGGTGGTCCTGGGTTCGAATCCCGGTAAGTACAAATATTTGTGTGACGAGCACGAACATTTGTTTCTCAGTCATGGATGTTTTCTATGTAAGTATTTATCTATCTATATAAGTATGTATATCGTCGCCTGGTAGCCATAGTACAAGCTTTGTTTAGTTTGGGGCTAGGATGATCTGTGTGACATTGTCCCTAGATATTATTATTATTATTTCGACGGTTGGGTTGAGGTGATGCTTGAAGACATATTAAGAGCCATACATACCTCTAACTCTTATTTCACTGTAGTCATGGGGTACATCAACGAGATGCTAGACAAACGAAAAGACGTGCACTGCTGGACAAAGGTCTCACTCAAGGATCTATAGCCGCTCTTGTGCTGCCCGCATCTAACGACTTCCCGCTTCTTCATTTTGTACTTATGCTATTATATATAATAAAAAAAAAGCCATAATTCATACTCAGTGTCAAATAGTAATACTATTGACGAGCCTGTTGGCGTGGTTGGCAAATGCTTGCTTTTCACGCCGGAGGTCGTGGGTACGATTCCCACCCAGGACAGATATTTGTGTCCATGAACATGTCTGTTTGTCCTGATTCTGGGTGTAATTATCTATATAATATCCTCTTAGCCGAATTTCAGCCACGGCGGCCAGTCTCAACAGAGATTAGCCATCTGCGCGGGACATATTATAGTGCTCAAGTGTGTGCGCAAACACAGGAGCACTTTCTATTCCATCACTCTCATGATCCGATGGGACGCCTATGCGACACGACCGGAAAGAGGTCAGGTACAGGACCGACGGCTTTACGTGCTCTCCGAGGCACGGGGGTATAATACCGCCAACTCCCAGACTTCGGGCTGATGCTGAGATTTTTTTCTTTTTACAGAAAAGTCCCAAAATCACTTTTTGGCCCGACCCGGGATTTGAACCCAGGACCTCGTTTTCTGCGGGTGAACACGCTACCGCTAGACCAACGAGGCAGTCAATTATCTATATAAGTATGTATTTACAAAAGAAAAGTAGTATATCAGTTATCTGGTTTCCATAGCACAAGGTCTGCTTAGTTTGGGATCATATGGCCGTGTGTGAATAATATCCCAGGATATTATTGTTATTATTTCCGTAATAAAATCTTTGTATGTGAGTTTTCGTACCTACACGTATTAAAAATGTACACATGTTGTGAATTAAAATTCATCCGTTCCCTGTTCAAGGAATTCTAAATGACAGCGGTCAGGGGAGGTATGTAAAGAGAATTTCGTCTCAATGGTTTGCAATTATTCATGGGGTCAAAGTAAGTTGTTGCGTGAAGTAAATATGAGGTAATTCGATCTCTTTATGTAACTTTTTAATAGCAACTTTTCTACATTTAATATCATTGCAAACCTTGATCTTGATAATGGGCCTGTTGGCGTGGTTGGCAAATGCTTGCTTTTCATGCCGGAGGACGTGGGTTCGATTCCCACCCAGGACAGATATTTGTGTGCATGAACATGTTTGACCTGAGTCTGGGTATAATTATCTGTATAAGTATGTATTTACAAAAGAAACGTAGTATATGTATATCAGTTATCTGGTTTCCATAGTACAAGCTATGCTTAGTTTGGGATCAGATGGCCGTGTGTAAATAATGTCCTAGGATATTATTATTATTACTTCTTTCTTATATATTTCGTATGAGAAAGACAGATCATCTTCAGTTACCTGTCACCATAGCCTAGTTGGTAGTGCTCCTGCCTACGAAGCTGGTGGTCCTGGGTTCGAATCCCGGTAAGTGCAAATATTTGTGTGATGAGCACGAATATTTGTTCCTGAGTCATGGATGTTTTCTATGTATATATGTATTTATCTATCTATATAAGTATGTATATCGTCGCCTGGTACCCATAGTACAAGCTTTGCTTAGTTTGGGGCTAGGATGATCTGTGTGACATTGTCCCCAGATATTTATTATTATTATTATTTAGTTACACCATGTCATCTGAATGACGGCCACTGTTTGACAAAGGCCTCCCTAAAAGATTTCCATAATGGAGTTGTGTTCATCGTTTGGAGGGATATGCCAAGATCGCCACGGTTGGCGCTCGCAGTATGATAGACATAGTACACAGCGAGACGCTGCTGCCCATTCTCTGAAACATATTCCCTCGGGACAACTTGACTGACTTCGCATGGTGAGGTGGGGTGGCGATATTCTATGGCCTCAGCCACAAAGCAATTTAGTTTAGGCGCATAATTCTGAGAGAAAATAAGCGACACATTAGAACCAGTTGACCAATAATGTGCTCCGTACGTATAATTAGTGCACGTATTGCGTAGTCTTAGTAACTTGACTGTAAGTTCTATTTATGCCTTATTCTTTTCATAAGTGCTGTATGGCAGATAAATGTAATGATATTTAAATTAGGTTAGTGGTGTAAAAGAGAAAATTGCCAGCAATATTTTAAATTTAAAGGTTTAAAATATTACCCTAAACCGGCGAGCATGTATGTAGAATATAATAACAGTGAACGAGGCAAAAGAGGTGTGCAAAGATCGTGACAAATGGAAATCCATTGTCTATCCCTACCCCTCTGGGAAACAGGCGTGAGTCTATGTAAGTATGTATTGTAAGTTTTTGTAATATGTAGGTCTGTATTGCAATAATAATGTTATAGATGGTAAAAAAAAACAAAGATTACAACCTTTTATACCCGCCTCTTGGTAATTTAGTATCTATCCTATACCTACCCTCACTTGACAATCTCATAATTAAGTACTAAAGTCCGGTACAGAGTCCACTCGTTTGCTCTATATTGTGACATAAATGTAAATGTTTTGAAATATATATAAATAACAAGTTATTTTAGATAACATCTAGAAAGTGATGATAGCAGAAGGTTCTTAATCAGTAAGGACTTTCCAATTTTTAAGGTTGTACTCAAAATTAGACCCAAACAGTACCTTTACGTTTACAATCCTCTAAAACAAATTCCAAAACCGCAAACCAATTCCATCTGACATATTGGTCACATATTACAAATTCAAGCCTCGTTTATTCACCCAAATTAGAATCTGTCAAACATAAGGTTCCATTAATTACTGTATGACCATGTTTTACAATTTTCCTTTTTGAACAACTGTCCATACGTAAAAGCTTTGATATCAATGGAAGCCTCCGGGCGGTCAATGCCATGTGAATATTTACTTTTTACTAAATATATTCTAAATGTTTGTGAGGGTGGATAATGAATATGCTTGTATGGATCAATTGATGGTTATATTATAGGTTAAGATCTGGTTTATTGTTATATGGATTTCGTTAGTGCTTTTAAAATTAACTTATTGATCAAGTGCTATTGTTAGATAGATAGATAGATTACACTGTATTGCACCAAATCGAAACATAACATTGAAACACCAGTTAACTTATATTATAAGGTGCAAACGGCGGTCTTATCGCTAATATAGCAATCTCTTCCAGACAACCGATACATAGTACTTAATGAACTAAACTAGTAAGAAAGTTAAAAGTGATATGGGTTAACTTTGAAATTTGTCAGACTAGATTTATTTAATATGAGTCATAGAATTGATTGATTATTACTATTTTTAAAAGTTGCGTTTTGTTATGATGAGATTTATTAATCCCGATGTCTTTAAAAACGTTTTGGACATCGGTCACACACACACACACACAGATACAGTCTTTATCGGTTTTAGAGCTGCTGTGAGAGAATTTAAAATACACGAATGTTATGAAGGTGTTTGAATTAAAAGTTCAGCTTCCGTATGTTTGTAACAGAAATCCTCTTAAAAGAATTTCTGTCGCAAACATACGTGATTCCTTTTAAAAAAATATTTTTAACGGGATTCCTGCTATAATTATTCAAGCAACTATTATCTGAATTTTATAGGCAGCCAGTAAGCAAGTTAGTTAGTTTTGGTATCAGTTTTTGAGAAACTTCGTTAATAATTATAGCAGGAACTACGTTACAGGTAGATATACATACATATATGACAGGAAATGCAAAGAGAAGATTATGTCAGAATATTAAAATATAACTTTTTTATATTTTATACCAATAGCGCCATGTGGTATTACCCGCAATTTATTATTCAGTGTTTCAAATCGATGTGGCCGCTTACTATGGGCTTCATTAGCAGGCTCAATGCCACCCAAAAATCAAAATACGTTTCCTATGGACTTCAAAACGTCTGGAGTGATTTTGATCGGCTGTTACATTTCATATAATAGGTAGTATCGTCAGAGGCTATTCCAAACTCAATGTTTAGGGCCTATGCACAGCACGTTTTTTTAGCGCGCCGTTGAAGACCGTTTGTAGCGATACAGACGCGCGTTAGCATCGCGTTTGTATCGATTTAAACAAACACCAAACTGCTGCTGCTGTAGAATAAAAGCTCACCGTTTAAAAAACGTGGTGTACACAGGCTCTTAGAGTTTCAAAACATATATAAGTAAGATATGTAGGTATATTCCACTTCATTGTCACGGGTAAAGTATATAAAATTATCATTACTTCATAAAACCGGTAGATTGAATCCATTTAGCATTATAAAGACGTTTCAACGTGCATCAATATGCATATGAAAATGAAATTCAGTGCTGGCAGGCTGTTGAAGCAGTAAATAAGATCCGGAATAAATATCCGGCACAACTGAACCCACTACTCTGTCTCTTTTTCATTTGTAGGGGGGAAAGGGACGGAATAGAGACCAATGTAGATGACGAACTGTGATAGTCCCTACGGCTTCCCACGAAGTACTGATTGACAGCCCAATCGATGCACAGTGGGATGAATGTTTGTGGAAATTAATATATTTTTTCAGAGTTTTTGTAACGCTTGATTGCGAAAAGTTACCGGAGTTTGGGAAAATTTGAGTTTTTCTGAAATATATGCAACGTGAAGAAATAGGTAGGTTATCTGACGTTCCTTTAAGTGTTGCCGTAATGCCTTTTTGAGTATTTTATTGCATTGAATATTGGTTTAGTAAGGTTTGACCTGAAGCTGTATTTCAGCTTATATATAAAATACTGAAAGCTAATTTCCTGACGTCAAATTACTTAATTATTCTTAAAATAATCCAATTTTTTTAAGATGGAGGTTTTCTTAAATGGATGTGTTCCTGGTGCAAAATATGCTACAAAAAACCTTCCAATATTTGTTTCTGGAATATGACATGTTTCAATACTATTTACTATTATTGTTAGGTAATCACTTTTATTTATTTCATTTTATGTACCAATATTTCTTTAGAAATGAAGTTATAGAAGTTTTTGCTATTGTGAAATAATTGATAATTTTTTAATTGTCCTAGGATATTATTATTATTACTTCTTTCTTATATATTTCGTATGAGAAAGACAGATCATCTTCAGTTACCTGTCACCATAGCCTAGTTGGTAGTGCTCCTGCCTACGAAGCTGGTGGTCCTGGGTTCGAATCCCGGTAAGTGCAAATATTTGTGTGATGAGCACGAATATTTGTTCCTGAGTCATGGATGTTTTCTATGTATATATGTATTTATCTATCTATATAAGTATGTATATCGTCGCCTGGTACCCATAGTACAAGCTTTGCTTAGTTTGGGGCTAGGATGATCTGTGTGACATTGTCCCCAGATATTATTATTATTATTATTTAGTTACACCATGTCATCTGAATGACGGCCACTGTTTGACAAAGGCCTCCCTAAAAAATTTCCATAATGGAGTTTTGTTCATCATTTGGAGGGATATACCATGATCGCCACGGTTGGCGCTCGCAGTATTATAGACATTGTACACAGCGAGACGCTGCTGCCCGTTCTCTGAAACATATTCCCTTGGGACAACTTGACTGACTTCGCATGATGAGGTGGGATGGCGATATTTTATGGCCTCAGCCACACAGCAATTTAGTTTAGGCGCATAATTCTGAGAGAAAATAAGCGACACATTAGAACCAGTTGAACAATAATGTGCTCCGTACGTATAATTAGTGCACGTATTACGTAGTCTTAGTAACTTGACTGTAAGTTCTATGTATCCCTTATTCCTTTCATACGAGCTGTATGATAGATAAATGTAATGATATTTAAATTAGGTTACTGGTATGTAAGAGAGAATTGCAAGCAATATTTTAAATTTAAAAACGTAAAATATTACCCTAAACCGGCGAGCATGTATGTAGAATATAATAACAGTGAACGAGGCAAAAGAGGTGTGCAAAGATCGTGACAAATGGAAATCCATTGTCTCTGCCTACCCCTCTGGGAAACAGGCGTGAGTCTATGTAAGTATGCATTGTAAGTTTTTGTAAGATGTAGGTCGGTATTGCAATAATTGCTCATTGGGGTGGGGGGAAGGGGCAGCAACACTTGTTTGCTGACTGTTAAAGGCCGACAACGCACCCGCGACACCTCTGGTGTTGCGAGTGTCTATGGGCGGCGGTGATCACTTACCATCAGGTGACCCACTTGCTCGTTTGTCGCCCTCTGATATAAAAAAAAAATAATAAAAAAAAAAAAAGTTATAGATGGTAAAAAAAAAAACAAAGATTACAACCTTTTATACCCGCCTCTTGGCAATTTAGTATCTATCCTATACCTACCCTCACTTGACAATCTCATAATTAAGTACTAAAGTCCGGTACAGAATCCATTCGTTTACTCTATATTATCAAATAAATGTAAATGTTTTGAAATATATATAAATAATAGATAACCCATCAATCAAAATTAGACCCAAACAGTACCTTTACGTTTACAATCCTCTAAAACAAATTCCAAAACCGCAAACCAACTCCATCTGACATATTGGTCACATATTACAAATTCAAGCCTCGTTTATTCACCCAAATTAGAATCTGCCAAACATAAGGTTCCATTAATTACTGTATGACCATGTTTTACAATTTTCCTCTTTGAACAACTGTCCATACGTAAAAGCTTTGATATCAATGGAAGCCTCCGGGCGGTCAATGCCATGTGAATATTTACTTTTTACTAAATATATTCTAAATGTTTGTGAGGGTGGTTAGTGAATATGCTTGTATGGATCAATTGATGGTTATATTATAGGTTAAGATCTGGTTTATTGTTATATGGATTTCGTTAGTGCTTTTAAAATTAACTTATTGATCAAGTGCTATTGTTAGATAGATAGATAGATTACACTGTATTGCACCAAATCGAAACATAACATTGAAACACCAGTTAACTTATATTATAAGGTACAAACGGCGGTCTTATCGCTAATATAGCAATCTCTTCCAGACAACCGATACATAGTACTTAATGAACTAAACTAGTAAGAAAGTTAAAAGTGATATGGGTTAACTTTGAAATTTGTCAGACTAGATTTATTTAATATGAGTCATAGAATTGATTGATTATTACTATTTTTAAAAGTTGCGTTTTGTTATGATGAGATTTATTAATCCCGATGTCTTTAAAAACGTTTTGGACATCGGTCACACACACACACACACAGATACAGTCTTTATCGGTTTTAGAGCTGCTGTGAGAGAATTTAAAATACACGAATGTTATGAAGGTGTTTGAATTAAAAGTTCAGCTTCCGTATGTTTGTAACAGAAATCCTCTTAAAAGAATTTCTGTCGCAAACATACGTGATTCCTTTTAAAAAAATATTTTTAACGGGATTCCTGCTATAATTATTCAAGCAACTATTATCTGAATTTTATAGGCAGCCAGTAAGCAAGTTAGTTAGTTTTGGTATCAGTTTTTGAGAAACTTCGTTAATAATTATAGCAGGAACTACGTTACAGGTAGATATACATACATATATGACAGGAAATGCAAAGAGAAGATTATGTCAGAATATTAAAATATAACTTTTTTATATTTTATACCAATAGCGCCATGTGGTATTACCCGCAATTTATTATTCAGTGTTTCAAATCGATGTGGCCGCTTACTATGGGCTTCATTAGCAGGCTCAATGCCACCCAAAAATCAAAATACGTTTCCTATGGACTTCAAAACGTCTGGAGTGATTTTGATCGGCTGTTACATTTCATATAATAGGTAGTATCGTCAGAGGCTATTCCAAACTCAATGTTTAGGGCCTATGCACAGCACGTTTTTTTAGCGCGCCGTTGAAGACCGTTTGTAGCGATACAGACGCGCGTTAGCATCGCGTTTGTATCGATTTAAACAAACACCAAACTGCTGCTGCTGTAGAATAAAAGCTCACCGTTTAAAAAACGTGGTGTACACAGGCTCTTAGAGTTTCAAAACATATATAAGTAAGATATGTAGGTATATTCCACTTCATTGTCACGGGTAAAGTATATAAAATTATCATTACTTCATAAAACCGGTAGATTGAATCCATTGAGCATTATAAAGACGTTTCAACGTGCATCAATATGCATATGAAAATGAAATTCAGTGCTGGCAGGCTGTTGAAGCAGTAAATAAGATCCGGAATAAATATCCGGCACAACTGAACCCACTACTCTGTCTCTTTTTCATTTGTAGGGGGGAAAGGGACGGAATAGAGACCAATGTAGATGACGAACTGTGATAGTCCCTACGGCTTCCCGCGAAGTACTGATTGACAGCCCAATCGATGCACAGTGGGATGAATGTTTGTGGAAATTAATATATTTTTTCAGAGTTTTTGTAACGCTTGATTGCGAAAAGTTACCGGAGTTTGGGAAAATTTGAGTTTTTCTGAAATATATGCAACGTGAAGAAATAGGTAGGTTATCTGACGTTCCTTTAAGTGTTGCCGTAATGCCTTTTTGAGTATTTTATTGCATTGAATATTGGTTTAGTAAGGTTTGACCTGAAGCTGTATTTCAGCTTATATATAAAATACTGAAAGCTAATTTCCTGACGTCAAATTACTTAATTATTCTTAAAATAATCCAATTTTTTTAAGATGGAGGTTTTCTTAAATGGATGTGTTCCTGGTGCAAAATATGCTACAAAAAACCTTCCAATATTTGTTTCTGGAATATGACATGTTTCAATACTATTTACTATTATTGTTAGGTAATCACTTTTATTTATTTCATTTTATGTACCAATATTTCTTTCGAAATGAAGTTATAGAAGTTTTTGCTATTGTGAAATAATTGATAATTTTTTAATTGTACCGTATTCATAATAAACTAATTCTATTAAATTATAAATGTATGTTTCATTTTATTATTGAAGTAAGGAGAGTAAATAAGTATTTAAGCATTTTTACAGGAAAAACGTGTATTATGGCGACAAAGACCTTCATCGCGCCCACTGTGCAACGTGCATCGGAAATAGAAACGTTAAATTCACTGGTTCGAGCTTAGATTTGGAAGTGAAAGGTTTCAAATACATTTAACGTCACTAAAGTTCCCCATTTTTCAATATAGACGAATTTTATGAACTCTAAGTTTGTTCTTACAATCAAACAACTACCTGACTTTATTAAAATTATTTTAAGAAATATCGAAGTTGCACAATATAGGACTGATTATGAAGAAGTGGTAGTTTTTAATTCAGTTCAATTAAATTTTTCATTTGCTTTATACAGGTATTACAGACGATGGTACACATTAAACCTATTTTTACGCTGTATTCTACCTAAAAACTAAGGCATGCAAATTGTTTCATATAAAAGTTTAATAAACAATGGAGTGACAGCAATATTAAGTAAAATATTGTAATAATTTAATAAAATAGAATTGGTTAGATTGATTTCGATAAGTGCAATTATTAAACTCAAGTTAAATAAATATAATTAGATCACAATATAATTAATTAATTCAGTAAATGTTACAATGTCAGAGAAGATATAGAATTACAATCAATGTCCAATTGTATTGTACAATGTCACGTTAAATAAAAGTAAATGTCGAAATAATATATAAGATTCTAAAAAAAACAATTATTATATACAAATACAATTAGCATTGCTATGCAATTTATAGTTTATCATTTAGGAAGTCAGTCACACAATAATATTTTATTAATAAGAAATTGCTTCAATTCTTTTTTGAACGTCTCGTCATTACTTCCTTTAAACGCTTTGGGCAGTTTGTTATATATTAGTGGCGCCATATAGAACACGCTTTTATGCATCAGAGTAGTCTTTGATTTTCTAAGACAAATTATAGATTTTATTCAATATCTATCATTGTATCAACTGCCACACGGCCACTTCTGCACAAAGGCCTCCCCAAAGATCACCACAATTGCCAGTTTTGCGCTACCCATTTCCAGCAGCTTTCAGCGACTCCCACTAGAACATCGGTCCACTCAATTGATTAGTTGCTTAGTACACCTGCGAGTTTTGACATTTCGAAATACACATTTGAAAGTCCGAGCAAGCCTCTTTTTTCATCTTCGGAGGCCCATGGTAAGCGACCACATCGACATTTGACACTGAAGAACGTAGGTACATGGGACAATTAAATATAGTCTTGAATAAAAATGTTTAGAATATAGCTGCATAAGAAAAATTTGCAACATTTATTCATATTCCAAATCTTCTAGAGACACATTTATTTCTATTTATATTTATGCATAAAAAATTTTAAAACATTCGTATCAAAACCAACCTCGGAAATGCAGGTATTAATGTAAGTACCGATTTATCGTGCAAGTAAATCACTACACGTCACATGTTACATTGGACCAATAAAACAAGGCCTCTATGTTTTCGCATACGTCTCTTTAATGTTCCTAATTTGTATGAAATAAGGGAGGAGTGGAAGGTCGTGTTAGATTGGAAGGCAATGCTGCCAATATAAATGAAATTAATTAGTGGTAGATAACGCCTTCGTCCGCTGTACAGGAGTTGGTGTCTCATATCCAAGATTATTAACTAATAGTTTACAAAGGTAGGTAAACAGTTAGGTACCTATATTTTGAGGTAGAAGCGATGCTAATGATTAATTATGGAACTAATTATACAGCTTAACTAGTCAGTAGAATTAAACTATATAATTAAACTATATATGCCCGTCCGTTATAATCTATATTATAAGGGACGGACCGGTTGGCGTGGTTCGTAAATGCTTGCCTTTCACGCCGCAGGTCGTTGGTTCGATTCCCATCCGGGGCAGATATTTGTGTGCATGAACATATCTGTTTTTCCTGCGTCTGGGTGTAATTACCGATATAAGTATGTATTTACAAAACAAAAGTAGTATATGTAATATATCAGTTATCTGGCTCCCATAGCACAAGCTCTGCTTGATTTGGGACCAGCTGATGGCAGTGTGTGAATAATGTCCCAGGATATTATTATTAGAATATTATTATTATTCTATCGCCTTGCGAAATGTGATGAAAGGTAAACCAAATAACGGGCTATAAATAGGATAAAGATTACTAAATTACTAAAATAATAACATTTTACTTTTGAAAAATACTTTGAATATTAAATAAATAATACATTAGTATTATTTATTTAATATTCAATGCAATTTTTCAGAATAGAAATATAGCAGCTTGCCACCTCATCATGGAAGAGGGTAACAAAATTGCAGCCTGCCCTCTTGCCGTATGTTTTATACATGAATGTATGAAGAAAGTTTTGAAAGAAATATATCTTTGAAACGTCCGATTTAGTAAATGTTTGTTTGTTGTGTTAAACTTTTGACTTCCTTAAAATATAGCACTCGCATTGCGTGTATTATTGAGTAACTAACTTTGAACAATATATCAATTATGTTGGTGATGTGTCACATATTTGTATTGGTTACCGACTCCAAAAATAGATTCAGCCAAGTATGAGTACTAACGATCTTTTAGGGTAACATAAAATATCACAACAACTCTATGGAACGAGAAAAAGAACTTTTGCGTCGACTTACGGGCGTAGCATTTGCTACAATCGCTACGCCCGTAGGTTACCTTATACCGCATTACGAGTATAAATCCAGGTTTTAAATATATTTTTGTCAAAATGTAATATCAAATTTACCGTTTAGTTTTGTAGATATATCCCGAAAATTAAATATCTTAAAACTTAAACCGATAATCATATTTTATAAATAGTTTTTTCTTACTTTAATTATATAAGATTTTTTATGTATATTATATATTATAACCCACCCCGGCTACGCACGGGTATCTAAATAGAAAGATAAATTAGTATTTAAGATTACGACAAATAATGACTTTTATAAAAGAAAGCCTCGCCAGAGGTGGAATTTTATCCATATCAACTACAGGAATGGTCGTCAACCACCGTCTGTTTCACAAATAACTTTCAACCGTGCACTAACCACTCTATGAAATTAATTAACTGCGGAGTCTCTTCCGATCCAGTATTTCAGCCTTCAAGAAGTGGCCCATAGCGCCAGCGCAGACAGAGAGGAGCGCAGCGGAGAGGATTTTGAATTGAATTGAATTTTATTTAGCCACTAGAAAATCAACTTTAAAATTATCTAAATAAAGTGCATGTATGCTTGAACATTATATGCGCGAGACTGCGCGAGCATTTTATGTCAGGTTCAAGCATATATGCACTTTGTTCCTATAATTCTAACGTTGATTTTCTAGTGCCTATTCTAAAATCCTCTCCGCTGCGCTCCTCTCGGTCTGCGCTGGCCCTTATGCTTGCTCAAAGGCTAGCAACATACTTGCAGCCCCTCTGGTGTTGCTGGCGTCCATTGGCGGCGGTGATTACAAATTAAAATTGGAAATTGATTTATTCCGTAAAAAAATACTTTTATGTCGAATTGTCATTATTTTTTACCGTACCGTGCTGTGCATGACGTGGCAGCTACTGTTGAACACTGCCAAAAAACTCAGTAGAAATCTTTTTTTTAAATAAAATATAATTATTATTAATTATAATTTTTTATGTGTGTTGAGTTAGATCAAACCGATCCCAAGCACCTTGTCACTTAAATAATCAGAATTTTTGTAATGTTCCTTGCTACACAATTTGGATTATTAATTCTTTTAAACTTATTCGTAGACAATTGTCTAATCATTAGAAAGTTTGTTAGAGAATTTTATACATTACATACTTTCAGATGACCCACATACTCGTTTCCCTTACTGTTATATAAAAAAAAATACAACACAGCAACATCCTCGGTGCATAAGGCGGTCATAATGTTTTATACATAATTGAATTAAGCGTACCTACATCAAACGTTATTTAATGCAAACAAAAACACAGCTACCTTCTAAAGTTAAACGTCTTAGTACATCAGAGAGCTTCACAGGTGTCGCATTCACCCTCAGTAGGGGATGAACGCATGGATTTTTTGTCGATTTAGACGTAAAGACTGCTTACGACCCAACAGTGTAACAGCCTTGTTTTGAGTGTTATATTGTTGAAAATATTATGAGTGTGTAAGATTGTTATTTTTGGTAAGTGTTTGTTTGTTTTAAGAGAAATATATACTTAAGCGATATCTAGGCATTATTAAGATGTTTCCTTGAGAAGCGTTTACTGGGAAATACATTAATGAGACCCGTTTGTTTTTATATATCGTTAGTGTTGTCTGAAGTCCTGCTTCGGTGGCACCATTTTGTGGAAGCAGCGGTTGTGGGCCTCTAGGATAAATATTCCATGTTATTGTCAAGCGTCTAGTTAGAAATTTAGTTGTTTTACTCTAATTAGAGTGGTCGCAGTTCCCTAACTAAAGAAAATATTATAGAGTTATCTGTCAGAACTTAAAACGCCCCGACGACTACAAATTCACATTCATCCCTAAATAAAACTTATCATCATCATTGTATCAGCAAAATTACGTCTAATGCTGGACAAAAGTGCTATGCACAATGTATTAGATAGAAAGATACACTTTATTGCACTACATATAAAAACAGCTTACAGAAAAAAACTTAATATTTAAAATAATGTATAATTGGCGGTCTTATCGCATAATAGCGATGTCTTCCAGATTACCGTAGGACTAGTATAAATTGAAAATGACAGGCAGCTGTACCATTTTTTATTTATATTATTATATATGGACCCATTTAAGGAGTGCTGGAAAATTTTAGTATAAGCGTTCAAATTTGAGTGTCAGAAAACTATACCTCATTAAAAATATCCAAGCAGCTGAACGTTTTAATAGCTGCGTTAAAAATAATTAATTAAAAGAATTTGCCTCCATTTAATGGAAGTGCCAGTATTACTTACGGAGTGCTAGTATTAATTTTATTTTTTGTTAGGTACCCTGCAAAAGTTACAAAATTTGACCTAAAAATTTAATTGATTTATAATGATTGAAATTATTATGAATTTAAAATGTTCATAATTTTATTCATTATTCCTTTCTTAGTGCGAAATCAGAATAACTATTGTATAAGTAGACTAGTACTTGTCGTAAATTATTACGCCAGTCGATAAGGTTATTATAAATGAACGAGCAATGGTTGTGCCTAGAATACTAATTGCTTGCTTCATGCTCTTAGTTATCTTCTTAACTAAATCTTACTGGTAGAACATTTAAGGCTTTTGTCTAGTTAAAACACAATTATTAAATTATATTTGCCATGATTACGGGCCTTAAATATATGACTGGGAGAGCTAGTTGTATGTGCCTCGATACCACATGTAAACAACTAGCTGTGCCCCGCAGTGTTACCCGCGTTAAACTTTACAAATTATAACCTATGTGTTAATCCAGGGTAACAGTTAACTCCATACCAAATTGGATTAAAACTGCTACAGCCGTTTAGACGTGAAGAAGTAACAAACATTCACACCTACACACTCACAAACTTTCGCCTTTATTATATTAGTGTGATTTGACGAACTGAATTAGTTCCTTATCACATTTGCTTGATTCCGTATATAATTGGTTCACATTGCGATTTTATAATTTTAAGTTTATATAAATTGGTGTTGACATTTCCATCCGCGAGCCTTGTGGTTTCCGGTCTTTGGTACCCTTCTTTCTAGGTGCGCGTACTAGTTACCACCTAACTGCGGTTACCAACTCACATGCCAAGCGCGGTGACTACGGTGAAGGAGACGTTATAGAAACCTTTGGAGTAGGCCTATGTCCAGCAGTGGGCGATATCAGGCTGATGATGTGATGTTTTGTGATGTTGGAATTTGGAGGTCATAGTGCTATAAATAACATACATTATAGTGTTACATTTCCTGAAACATAACACTACTGTTTTTTGTTTCTGGCTCGTAGATACCTGTTGTTCAACTACTACAGGGCGCGGCGTAGTATGGCTACCTATATAATTATAACAGAAGACATCGTAGTCAACATAACCATAATCTCGCTGAACGGAAACAATTGTATGGCGATTTATAAAAAATAAGCTATTTGATAAATATCCCTGCATAATAATAAAATTAAATCTATATAAAGTTTTCATAGTGTACCATGTTGGTAAATTCGCAACGGTGGCAAGAGGAATACGAGTAAAAAACAGCGCCTCACAAAGAGTGGACATTTTTAATTGTTCAC
Source organism: Pseudoips prasinana (assembly GCA_951640165.1). Taxonomy (NCBI): domain Eukaryota; kingdom Metazoa; phylum Arthropoda; class Insecta; order Lepidoptera; family Nolidae; genus Pseudoips; species Pseudoips prasinana. The sequence continues at coordinate 19,512,289 of OX621239.1, forward strand.
TGGCGGAATTCGTGAGGGTGACTCTGGATTTACTTTGTAATAATTAGTAATATTGTTCGCATTATCGCATTGGGTACAAAACCTGTCGTGATAATGTTTAGTAGATTAAATAAATAAATAAATTAAATGTTAATTTTTTTAATGTTTAAATAATAAATAATTATAATATCCTGCGTCATTATTAACACACGGCCAACTAATCCAGAAACCAAATAACTGATATACTTCATATACTACTTTTCTTTTGTAAATTCATACTTTTATAGATACTTACACTCAGACTCAGAACAAACATACATTTTCATGCACACAAATATCTGTCCTGGGTGGGAATCGAACCTACGACCTCCGGCGTGATAAGCAAGCATTTGCCAATCACGCCAGCAGGCCCGGTCATAAATAGTTATAGTTAAAAACAATGACTTAAGAATGATTAAATAACATGGAAGCAGGCGACATCTGCCGGTAATACCATACAGTGTTTGCATACCAGCCGTCTTAACCGTGTATGTTTCAGTAACAAAGGGTTAAGAGTCATTATGTCATAAAGTTAATGGCGCATGACGAGGCTGACCATTCCGTTACGGTGGCTGATCGGTTAACACACATGAGTCCAGATACCTTGTGGTTTGAAGGTATGATTCCCACCCGCACTAAATTTTATTCTACTCATTTTAAAGATGTCTTAATATTATTTTTGTTTACTTTATTTTATAATCCATAAATGGTACTTGATATGAAAATTGTTTGAGATTGTTATAATATTAAGGATATACATATACTGTCAAGTCCCTTGTACATATTCTAAACTCCTCTTGTCTCCTATTAATTACTGTTGTCTCCTACTCTTGTCTCCTATTAATTACTGTATTAATTAACAGTGCAAATTAACAACGTAGTATGTAGAAGGCAGACGCAGCATATCGAACTCGTATTGTCGTTACATATATTTTGGGACCGCACCGGTTGTATTACCAAAGATATAAAGCGACTAAATTCAATTGTGGTAAAATGTGTATTCTACACAGCTAACAAATAACGATCGACCGATTAATGAGGCTCCATGATGTAACGTGTTTGAGTGCGCGTGCGCTTCTGTGTGTGTGGTAGAAGCTCATACTTATTAACTTGTAAGTGCTTTGCCATATTAAAGCCAGGGTGAAAAGTAGTGAATTGCGGACCATCGTATCAACCACGAAAGACGGACAATGGACGGACAGGGCTATGTACTGTTAATTATGGAATGTTGTTGGAGGACTTACTACGCGGCATAGGACGCTGGTAATTCTCTAAAGAAATCTGAAATACATTATGCCCAAAAAAGACAGTTCTGCATACTTTTAACTAGATGTTTGATTCCCATTACCTACATAAGTCATTTTATCACAAGTAACCTCTTCGTTAAATTCTAGCTGTACAATATGCTACAAGTAAGTATACTAATATTTTAATATAGCTCATAAAATATATGCCATTTTTCTTACATCTATACATATAATAAAATCGTAGGAAAGTCAAAACTGTACATTGAATATTTTTTTAAAGGATTCTTGGGGCGTGATCTACAATCGATATCGAAGCCAAAAATATAGTTTTTAGAATTTTTGTCTGTTTGTCTGTATGTATGTCCGGGCTAAACTCAAAAAGTACTGCATGGATTTACTTCAAATTTTGCATGAATATTACTAAGAGGTCGGGTCAACATATAGGCTACATATTATCACGCTATCAGCTACGGGGAAAGAGCTGTGATAATTTATAAAGTTTAACGCGGGTAAAACCGCGGGGCACAGCTAGTAATTTATATAAATAGCCAAACAAGCTAAATGTAACCATTAAACTGATATTATTTTAGTATAGGTCAATTCGCTCAAAGAGCAGCCCGACTGGGAAAGTACCTCCATATAAGATGTTCCTTAATAATAACATTAATAATGGCCAGTCGCCAGAGCTCATAGGAGAGGGGGTGGTGAGGGTCAGCAAAAATTGTTTGCGCACTCTTTTCAAGGCCGACAATGCACCTGCTATTCCTTGGTTTTGCGAGTGACCATGGGCGGCGGTGGTCACTTTCCATCAGGTGAACCTTACTCATTTATCGCCCTCTTATATAAAAAAAATGCTAAACGACTGTTGTTGAGATTGTTTATGTTAAAAAACGCTAGAACACGTAATTTACTGAACCCCTAGTATTTGTATGTGTTATGTTGTCCATTACACTCATTACAAAGATTTTACTTTACTTAAAATTATACTTTACTTTGTTAATGCCGTCTGTAAAGAGTTATTTAACTCTGTCACCTACTTCATTTTCTTTTATTTAAAAATAAAAAAGAGGAATTTATTTAAAAGAAAAAGAAGAATGTGAAGGACTGTGTAGTATTAAAGCTAGAAAAAAGAAAATCAGCACCAACTCAGCAGCATATTACTCCAAGCTTTTCCTTAGATCTTCAACTTTTTAAATACATTTGCAACTCTGGTTCACTTTTTTTTATTTCCACAAACAGCCTTCCATATAATATAATTCAGATTAAATTTTATTGTTCAAAGTGTTGACAATTTAAATTGAAATAAAGGCTGTGTAAATTCTAGCTGATAAAATAAACGAGCGTTAGGTAATCTCCGTAATGTATTTTACTACAGCGTTAATAACGCGCACGTAAATATTTGACTTTGTCTTTTCGTAATTTTACGCTAGAACTATGAATGTGAAATTAGATGATAAATTAAATAAATTAAATGAGAAATTACAAGGGTTTGTTAGTAGCGAAACTTTTGAAAAAATATGTTGAAATAGAAAGTTGGGGGAATAATTTTTATTTTACATAATTATTATTCTACAAAGACGATTAATATTTTTTTATGCCATGAATCGAGCTAATAATTTTGTATGTGTTTTGTTTTAAATTAATTAATTTTGTTTAATCAGTTTCATGGGTAGATCCATGAAACTGATTAAACAAAATTAATTTATTAAATATATAAAATACTTTTGTTTACTACTCATTCAAAAATAATCAGGTAATCGATATTTTTTTTTTGTAATTTTTATGTTGTTCAGTTTCGTAGGTAAATTAACCATCTTTCTATTTATATATGGGTGATATAAATAGAAAGAAGGTTAGACTAAACTGAGACAACATTTATATGAGCTCAAACACAGCGTTCTTTCACATTAACAGCCTGACTGGCGAAGTGCCTTACAGAAAACACTCTAAGTCTAAGTACAATATCATAATATAAAATAATAATAATAATAATAATATTTAATAAAAGAATGAGGTAACCAGAGCTCAACGGATAGTGGGGGAAGGTCACAAACGCGTGGGTAATGCCATTTATCTCTTTATCGTTACATGCTACATCAGGTGTTTATGCTGAGTTGGCGGCATTAATAAGGCCATAGCTAAGTTTTAGCACAATAATTCCAAAAAACTTGGCACATTTCCAAGTAGGTATTCTTACAGGATCCATGCTGTAGGCAAAAATGAGTAAATATGGTTTTAAGACTTATCAACTAAATTTAAGAATTAAAAATTATTCATGTATTTTTGTTTTGTATATTCATGCAGTTATTGTGTCAGAGTTGTGCAAATCACTCTGTTGTACTCGTAAGCTTAAGTCTTTTCTAATTAGTAGCGTGGGAACTATCAACTATAAGGGGTCTCCAATGGCACCAAACTTAAATACTGGATCAGTCGTTAAATAGACTAATAAACATAAACAGTGCCGAAATTAACAAGTAAAAGTTATTACATCTATTGTTACCCGTTTAACTAAGAAAATAAGAGCACATTTGAATACTCTAGTTCCACGTACAACAAGATTTACACTCACGTTCGAATTACGAGTACCTCCGGCACCTTAAGCGTACGACGAATAAATCAAGCCGTTCGGCCGTCTCATTCCCCTATAAAGACCGACTAGAACCGCTCCTATTTGATGGCGATACCAGCCTGAATATTTTATTTCGTCCGTGATTTGTTGCGAATGTATTGTTTACATGTGACTTTTGTTTCCATGTTATGCGGTCAGATTCAATTTTGACGTGACATGAAAATTTTATGACACAGCATTGCTCTTTGGTTAAAACTGATTTGTTATTTGCCGATATTCTATGATTATTGCTTATTAATTTATTAATATTCCTTAAAGTAAAAATCAAGCCGTTCGGCCGTCTCATTCCCCTATAAAGACCGACTAGAACCGCTCCTATTTGATGGCGATACCAGCCTGAATATTTTACTTGGTCCGTGATTTGTTGCGAATGTATTGTTTACATGTGACTTTTGTTTGCATGTCATATGGTCAGATTCAATTTTGACGTCGCATGAAAATTTTATTTTAACAGCATAGACCTTTGTTAGAACTGATCTGTAACTTGGAAGTATTTATATTGTTTATTAATATTTTAACTAGACCCAAAATAGAATCTTCATACAATGACCCAACTCGAAACGTAATTATGAACTGCCACCATCTGGCATCAGATAGAAATATATTACGTGAAGCATTTGAAAATATCTTCTCTGATTCCAGTTAATTCTAGTTTTTTAATAATAATAATATCCTGGGACATTATTCACACACGACAATCTTATCCTAAACCAGATAACTGATATAATACATTCACTACTTTTCTTTTGTAAATACATACTTATAAATAAAATAAAATAAAAAACGTTTTTAATAACGTAGTTAGTCTACGTTATTAAAAACCTTTATTATTTTACAAGTGCTTGTAAATAGTCAGAACATGTTTGTAGTATTTATAAACATTTTAACAATCAGGTTAACAAAGGATTGTTAAAACATTTATACAATTTAGTTTATAATAGTAGTGATATTTTTAGTTATTATATAGATAATTTATATATTACACCCAGATACAGAATATACAGACATGTTCAATCTTCATGCACACAAATATCGGTCCTGGGTGCGAATCAAACCCACGACCTGCGGCGTGAAACTCAAGTATTTACCAATTACGCCAAACGGCCCGTCAAATAATTATCATGTAGTAGTCTATTCGGTCAATACATTTGCTATAATCAGAGTGAATGACATCGATCTGCTGACATCACTCATGCTTTGTGGATACAATCATGAATTTCGTTATAGTAGACATACTGATTGAAATAATATTGCCATAAGTCGTGTATAAGCCAAATTAAAATATTAAGTTAACTCAATACACTTTAGAATTAGGATTAAAATATGATTATTTTGGTTTTATTTGAACAAGACTTCAAAAATCTGCATCATCATAATAAATATTTAAGTAGAAAACGTACAAAGCCCTGAATTATGTATGAATACAGTGTACAGACGCCAGCACATCCAGCTACTCCAATCTGTCAAAATTCTTTTATTGATTTTCAACTTTATCACAAAAACATAAGGTTCACTTTCAATTGAGGAAATTTGACATATTGGGGTAGCTTGATGTGCTGGCGTCTGTACAAATAAATGAGCATCATTTATTTAATCGTGGTGTACCCATTTAAGATTAGCTCATTACATTATTAAGCTTACATAAGCGTGAACTTCCAGAATCATTCCATCATCCGGATAGGAATGAAATGATTGTGGAATTAATTTGGTTTAAGTTTCCATTAAGCTTAGTTGAAAACTCACTATAAGCTGACTTTAAAGCCTATTGAGAACCCAAGTTTTAGTATTTCACATTAATTGTCGTATGCATTTACAAAAGAAAAGAGTTATCTGGTTTCCATAGTACAAGCTCAGCTTAGTTTGGGATCAGGTGGCCGTGTGTGAATAATTTCCCGGGGTATTATATTATTCTTATATTGACGAAACCAGGATTGTATACCCGCGCTTAGCGTAATAATATGGTGGTGTGTTAATACATACATTTTCTTTCAACAAAATCAATCATATTTTGTTACAGGAACGCAGTAAATCGAAAAAAAGAGATCAAGATCAAAAATATTCTGAATATTATCAGAGGGCTTATATCCAGTTTCGTAGAGACAATTCAACTATTCGTCCATCCACTATAGAATGGGTGCCCGCAAAAATGGTTAAATTTATGAGCGCTTCCGTGCTTCGAAGGGCAGGTTAAGCAATTGTCTGTAATCGTTATACGACAGCTGATAACCTTTAACAATTCTGATACTAGAGTAATCGAAAGAATTGAGTTACAGACGCCAGCATATCAAGCTACCCCAATCTGTCAATTTTCTCCAATTGTAAGTGAATATTATGCTTATGTGATGAAGTTAAAAATCTATAAAAGAAATTAGACAGATTGGGGTAGCTGGATGTGCTGGCGTTTGTACAATGAAGAAAGTACATATGCGCACTTCAATCAGGGAACGTTATTTGACTAGAAAACTTGCCATAAACTAATCATAAAATATTACATGAAATCATTTAAAACGAGTCTGTGGCTAAACTAAACTTGGAATTTTTAGTTTGTATATAAAAGTACATTAAGTTCATATTTATATATAAAATCAAAGTCTCTATAGTAGATTTTTTAAAATTTTCATCTGAGTGATTCATGCACTCAGCAACGTTTATTAATGAAATGAAAAATAAATGAAAATTATAACGTTATCATCAATAAAACAAACTATAGGCGCTCGTAACTAGTGTGCTCACCAGAGTTTAAGTACTAGCCGTGCGGCCAATATAATGCTGCCAATTGACTTATTTTCCGAAAGTCTCCATGCTGCATTTATCCTGGCTGCAGTCAAGAAACGTCAAGCCATGTGAATCAACTACTGGACGGTTTGCACAATACGTCCAACGGGTTACCAATTTAGGTATAAAATAAAACCTGTTACGATCACTTTACATACTCAAATGTCTACCCATAATTCAGGTATTTCCCCTTTTATTAGATACATTTTCACATTAACATGGGGCATCGCTAAAAGGTTGGAATACTTGTGAATTTGTTTGGTGTCGAATGTCAAGGTTAGTGACCTTTGAAGGGTCGGGGATATGACGCGGCAGTTCCGTACTTTTGTGATCCTCTTGTATCGATTTGTAGACTTTTACTTATTGGAGTCTCCGTACCATGATAGTTTAGGGATAATGGTGTATATTCTTTTGTCTGAGTCTCATATAACAGCAGCATTATTACTGATTCATCTTAGACTTATTTTACCCACCATAGGTTAAGATCTATTACCAGCTGCCATTTTTCCATACAGACATGTTCTATTTTTCTACCCGTATGATGATACCAACTTTTTTCGCCACTATCTACCGGTTTACCCTACTGTTTTGTTTTTGTGGATTAATAATTTATTTGTAATATGCCGTTATTACCTATACCTATATATATATAGTTTCTTCCAGTAGTGATTCAATCTTATCCAGGCTTCTTATTTAGGCTTTTTATAGTAATTGCATCAAATGATTGGCTTGTTTCTAACAGAAGTATTTATTTTGTTAATTTGGCAAATCCAAATTAAGGTGAAATATTAGGACTAAGTAATAAATTTCAGTAGGTGACAGAATATGAGCTAAAAATCTGTTTATTTACTATCTGATCATTTGTTTTGTTGCTGGTATAGTACAGAGGCCAGCATATCAAGCTACCCCAATCTGTCAAATTGAAAATGAACCTTATGATTTGGTGATAAAGTTGAAAATCTATAAAAGAAATTTGACAGATTGGGATAGCTTGATGTGCTGGCGTCTGTACATATACAGGAAGCCGCTGAATGCGGGCAGCAGAAGACCGGATATTGTGGAGATCCCTGGGCGAGGCCTTTGTCCAGCTGTGGAAGTCTTTCGGCAGATATGATGATGATGATGATATCTTTGACCTAAGTACATTGTCATTTCTTGTTCAAAACTTGGTTGAGAGCCTGATAAGGTCAACATTATAACAATATAAAATACACTTTATGGTACACAAAAAATAAAAGAACATTTAACAATGAAACATTAATTATAATGTACAATGGGCGGTCTAATCGCATAAAGTGATTTCTTCCAGACACCCTTTTTTTTCGATTATTTTCATTTGCATTCAATTTCTTATTTGTTTCAGCTTATACCCAATACGACACATGAAGACTGTACATAACTAACAAAATATAATATTTATCCGCTAAATTCAATAGACAGTTATAACTTGTTCAGGTTTAAACACTCCATTAAAACTTTAAAGTTATACGATTTCACGTAAATGTATAAATGAAGTAAATGAAATATTTGACATTAATATTGTTATTTAACCTTATAAAGTAAAATCCGGTGTATAAAATAGAGTGCAATAAATACAAAGTGACCCATCAATCCAACGTTACACCTGTATTCACTGCAGTGTTTTACTGAGTTGCAGATAAATGACGATATTTCCTCTTATAAATTAAATGAAAACGTAGATTGTTGTATCTTTGTGCTTTTCATATTATTTTCTATATGGTTTGGAACATTCATTTACTTTTATTTTAAATAGAACGGCAGTGCTTGTAGAAACAATTGCACACAGATAAAGTTTATTTCTGGACGTAGTGTGCATATTTTATCATTAATGGCTTTAGAAACACTAAGTTAAAAAAAACTTTGACAGCATTTAGAGTTTAACTGATGATAGGTCACTCTGCTGTGAGTTCTCTGAATATATTATATAAAATAAAAAGCCTAAGGCTGCATATATTATCCCAATTTTCGAGGTTTTTGGATACTCATAGAACAATTGAAAACTGCGATTTAAGTAAAAAGTTTACAAGTTCTAATGTCTCCAAATATCCAGCATACATAATACATTCTCTTACTCATCTGAGTATGAAGATTGGTTTTGCAGTTTGTAGCATGTCTAAATGATATCTACATAAAAATTTCTGTTAAAATTTCTCCTTGCATTTTCGCAGTCGAAAATAAACTGTTATGTATTTCTAGTTTATTCTATACTGTCATCAATCAACACTCAACTAATTACTACGGGTAAACTTTGCCAATAAAATAAAGCATAAGCTCAAGATGCTAAAGCTCCCCGATGCATCCCATAGTCACACCTTACGATACTCGGAGGGGTTGAAGGGTGTCTCCGTCGAGAATCACACCTATAAACATTTTATGATTCGAACCAAAACAGAATAAACCAAATCTAACTGTCACATAAAGTGGTAGTCGTTTTGTGGCTCTTGAGATTGTTATACAGCTACCAGTCTTAATTCGATTTATATGTATTGGCTTTTGCCCGCGACTTTGTCCGCGTAGATTTATAGTTAAATGAGGCATCAATTACGCAAAAATCATATCCCGTACTTTCGAATAATTCATCCCCAATCTCTGTCTAATCTCAATTATAAGTCAAAATATTTTAGGAAGTAAGTAAAACAGTGATTGTTTTATATGTCTTCATATATGACCTCAGTAGTTTCCACCTCAAATAAACGTCCCGAACTCTTCTAAATAGAAGTGTAAAACGGATTCGGATGTCTTCTAGCAGATTGAGAAAGTGGACTCATACCACGACAGGATCGTAGAAGCTGTCCTGGAAGGCTGAAGGCTGCGTCAAGATCTACAAGGTTCGCCGTACAAACAGAACCAAAAAGATCCTATAATTTACACTATATTAGGTAGTCAAAAATATCACAGAAATAATTAAAAAGAAGTATCTACTGGAAAGAAAAAACTGAAGAAAATAATTTAATTTGGATGTTGTTTAGCTTTGGATTATTTATTCAATTTAGCTTTGTATAAATAAACCAAAGAAACACGACAATTACATTACGTTTTTAATAGTTTTTTCTAACTGATGGTATACAGCTAAATCCACAATGCAATTGTTTTATTATCTATTATCAATTGATGAAGAGAGCTGTAGATAATTCTTTTTAATAGATCCTATTGAAATGTATTTATATTTTGAACGCATTAATGAGTGTATACTTTTAAAAAACACTACTCGCAATAAAAAATACACTTCAGCACCCGTGTCACCATGAATAACTTACCTTACCAAAAAGCCTATTACATTGCCATTCAGTGACACCTATTCACCATTCGCATTCGTCATCGGGCCACAATGTAACGCAAAAAGATTTAGTTCATTCCTGAATGGAAGACCGGATCCCTTGAGCCGTCGCATGATGAATGATGTTGTTCTTTTCATTCGTAGGATCGGGATCGCGAGTTGTATGAATAAATAACGCATTTTTCAAGGCCTAAGGTCTAAGGCTGAAATGATGAGTTGTTTTGACGTATAATAGTAATGTTTAAAATTTATGTTGTACTTAAATAAAAATAAATTTGCTCTGGCTCATTGGTCTGGCGGTAGCGTGTTTACCCGCAGATAATGAGTTCCTGGGTTCAAATTCAGGGTTGGGCCTAAAAGTGTGTGATTTAACTAACAAGAAAAAAATTTAAGTCATGAGTCTGGCAACCATGAGTCTGGCAGCTACTGGTGTTATACGTCCGTATGTCAGATTATAAGAGTGGGAGACTAGTGAGTGCACTTGTGAATGCGCACTCTCCGGCACTATAATATATCCTGCACAATTTCTACTAAGCTAAGAATTCTGAAGGGTAATGCCATGGTCTATGGCCCACCTTATGCAAAGGCATAACCTTTTTACCTTTAAAGGCATAAACTTTTTACTGACTCAGTAGTATAAGAAAATAGGAAAAATCTCATAATATAACTTTTGTACCCATTACTTGTCAATAGTTTACTTTATATATATAGTTATACTCTATATAATAGTTTACGTTCCAAATAGTTTACGTTCCAAAAGAACACTACGTATAAAATATGAGTCATATAACAATCAGATGCTTGCCTTTCACGCCGTAGGTGGTGAGTTCGATTCCCACCCAGGACAGATATTTGTGTGCATGAACATGTGTTTTCGTCCTCAGTCTGGGTGTAATTATATATATAAGTACTAGTTTTCAAAATTCAAATAGAAAAAATACTGGGAATCTGTTTGCAGTAGCACTTATTAGGTCTAGATATTGTAAATATATTCTAAAATTAATTGGTGTCCCACTCAAACATTCAAAAATACCAAAATAGGTCCAGTTGATTAGAAGGAGTGCAATGAACTATTCTGTATCAGATATGGAGTAGTATACGGATTTAATTATTTTGCGTTTTTCTTACTTTACCAATAAATACCATTCTTCTTGATATTCAAATAAGGTCATGTAGTATCAAATTCAGTTATTTATGAATTAATTGTCCAAGGTCAAAGATATCATATATTATTTTTCAATGAAAATAGTTTAGATTAGGCCACGGCATTTTTAACAATAATACTAATAAGTATTTATAACAACAAAATAAATAAATCAGTAATATAATAAAAAAAACTAAAGATTTTCGAGATTTCTAGCTTGTAAACTGATAAAGCGATAATGGATTATTCTAAAGAAATCTTGTACATTCCGTATTGTCAATCTTGACAGTTGTTTCTATATCATTTCGATGCAATTACTTTCTATGTATTTGAATATTTTTTTTTTTTTTAATTTATATTACTACATTTTATTATTTATTATCCTATTCTGGACGGGATAAATCCAAAAACACAAAAATCATTTAAATTGTTTCAGATGTTCTTGAGTTATAAGTGGTGTAACTAACACAACCTTATTTTATATATAGACCTTTTTTTTTTTTTTTTTTTTGTTTAGGCAGGGGGAATGCCTACGCATGCCACCCGCAAAAAGTGTCTGCGGGTGGGTATGTCGGACTCGCACCGACTAAACCTACCTGCCGTGGACTTCTCTTGACGCCTGATGGGAGGAGCCCCGGGAACGCGGGTATGCTGCTCCGGTGCCCCTCTTTTGCGCCATGTCTCAGATGGTCGGGACACGTACCCTGGGAGGGTTTGGGATTGCCCTCCCCTATTGCCGACTCCTGCCAGTCTGGCACAGCGACTGTGCCACAAACAGATCGCTGTCTTCCCGGAGCTGCTTGTAAGTGGCCGCAGTAGAGGACACTTCTCACACTGCCACCGCAGCCCCGAGGGGAGTTGGGCTACCGGCTGCCGCCACCGCCCCGACGCCTCCTCCGTCTACGAGCGGGATCGGCTCGTTCCCGAACCCGCTCGGCGGCCTCCTTCTGGAGCATGACTGCCTCACAGAAGGAGACCACGGCGTCCCATTTGTCACCCGCCAGCATCGCGCCTACGATCGCTGGTGGGGACAGATCCCGTCCGATCGCTGCGACCAGGACTCGCCTCTCGGCCTCCCAGGCCGGGCACTCTTCCAGCGTATGCTGGGCCGAGTCCAGGTCGCTTCCGCAGTGGTGACAATGTGTCGTCACTTCTCGGCCGATCCGGCTCAGATACTCACCGAAACACCCGTGTCCGGTGAGTATCTGAGTCAGTCTGTAGGTGACGTAACCACCCTTCCTTCCCACCCAGGCCTCGAGGTGAGGCAGGATAGCACCGACGGCACGTTGGCGCGCGTTCAGGCGCAACTCAAGTCGTGCGCGCCACTGTATTAGTACGCGCCGGTGTACATCCCGTCTATACTCAATGAGCGTCCGGTCCGGCGCCCCCCCACTCCCCTGGCGTTATATATAGACCTATTTACAAAAGAAGTAACTATAAGAGTGAAGAAGAAGTAACTATGCAGAACTTGTACTATGGAAAAGAGATACCTGATATACTACATATACTACTTGTATATGTAGTATATCAATACAATATCATCAATACAATCAATTAAATGAACTGTGTAAACTATGGTATCTAAGTAATGTGCAATAATGTCTATTTCAGTTTAGTAAAAAAAACGAAACAGAAGTTCCAAAATTATAACTGTTATAAATGAATACCTATGCTGATTGAAAATCCAGAACATTTTTGGTATAGCCCTTTGACCTGCTTTTACTTGAGTAAATTATGAAGAACAGAAATCTTATTATGCAAAACTCACGCTGTCCGTAATAGTGGGGTTACATAACGTTGAGCGAGCTCTATATAAGAATAGATTTTCGATCACTATAGCCACTTATCTTTACCCGCGGGCTTAAGTGCACGTATTTTTCTCATTGTATCAATGGAACACAAACAAAATGTATATATATGCACAAGGAGTATTTTATACGTATCTTTCTAGAACCTACAGCGCGTTCTCGCTTTTAAAAAAGAAAGCTAATTATTGCTGCGTTAAATTTACCACTCATAAAAGTGGATACTTCCTGAAAAACAGGATTTTATAACGTATTCCCAAAGATTAAAATATGTTCAATAAACCTCAACAATTAAATAAAACACCTTGCTCACTCAAACCCCTCTCAAATTAATAAAAAAATAACATGAAAAAGCGTTGCCGTAATTGAGAAAAGCCTGCTTCCGACTTTTATAGCTGTGTTTTAAGCTGTACCTATAAATATCGCCGCATGATGCCTGTGGAACAGAGGGGGCATCGATTGGCTGTAATTATATTATCCTACCCTAAGGTGACTGTTAATCTATGGAAAAATAGGGGATACGGTGTTGCCTGTTCATTTTACTTAGGAGAAGAGAATCTTAAATGTTATTTGCGGCTTATTTTGATAAAGTTGTTTAGTTTTAGTGAGCCATAAGTATGATTCGTGTTTATGTGCTTTTTTTCGTATTTTGATGAATATTGCTCCACCTCATAAAAGCCTATACTTGCTTATTTCAATTATTTTATATTAGCTGTGCCCGCGACTTCGTCCGCGTGTTAATTAGTTTATTTAGTTTTTTTGTCAAATAAAAGACTTTTTCTTAAATAAAAGTAGCCTAAGTTACTCCTTATTACATCAGCTACCTACCAATAAAAGTCCCGTCAAAATCGGTCCAGCCATTTCAGAGATTAGCCGGAACAAACAGACAGACAGACAAAAATTGTAAAAAAAATATTTTGGTGTTTGTACCGTATATATATTCATATTCATGTAGTAAAAACCAGCTATTTCAATATTACATACAGACACTCCAATTTTATTTATTTATATAGATTATTTCAACAAAATTCAACATTAATCCAGATCGACAATCTGCTTCTCACCTAGACAAGTTCCTGTGCCCTATCGTGCTGATATATGTAGAACGTTTATCATTTTATCTATCTTTTTGAGCAAATAATTCAATCGTAGTTTGAATTTGCGATGAACTTCTTATTTGGATTTGGTCTACGAGGATATCAACTATAATATTATCCATCTATTTACACCCTCATCTTTATGCTATACAAAAATAAGATAATATTTATTAACATAGATGTAGCATCAATGGGTAAACAATTTAGTTTCAGAGTAAATATTTAGGTATCTCTTGTACAATAATTTAAGTTTTAATGGGAAAAATACGAGCATTCGTTACCTATAATTAATGCAGGAAACGAAAACAAAGTTAGTTTAATCCTATTAGATCTGCCGGTGCTTTTGTCCGAGGATTTATCCGGTCCGCACTACCTCGGATAGAGTGATCATCGGTATTAGTGAGGTGGAGCATAGTGCTGTGCAAATCCCGGGAAAGGGATAAAAGCAGATTATCTAGATATGTGTATGTGATATTCATCATTCATCCAGTTGGTGATGATATGGTTCAACCTACTTCCTAGCGCGTGAAGAATGTACGGCGAATGTATGACAAATGTGTAAATTCGATATTTGTCGAATTGGTCCCATGAATGAACAATAAATTATTGAGGCTTAATAACGTATTACTTACAAAAATTTTGGAGCAATAAAACTTTAGTACATCAATTGTTCATAGGCGGACTAAAAGCTAAGGATTTTCTCTCCCAATCAATCTTAGGAAACAGATACAATATATTAACTGTATATAATATATTAACTTAATGTTTAAACTAGTAACAGAAAATATAATGTTAAATACAATATTATATTATGTAAAAGTATATTCTAGGTTAGTACATTGAGTATACATTATTATATGATACTATAAAATACAGCTGTGACGGCTCTGCCAATTCTTTTGGGTCAAGCATGTCAACAAGAGCCTATTCACAGAATATTTTCCTGAAAGAGAGGTGACTTCAAGCCTTAATATCTACTCCATCCAAACAAATTTAAATTTAAACATACTTGGGTTTTGCGTAAAACTTACGAGTATATATTTAGTTTGTAATAAAAAATTACAAACTGTACAAGAATATAATTTGTAGTAATCCATAAATAATATTCTTGTATATTCAAATCAATTCAAAAATTCATAGTTTTTAATGATTTTTGTACGCTATATTAAAATAAATGCTCATTCTGCTTCTCATGTCTCTCACTGTTCATTTTCATTCTGTTTCACATATGATTGAAAGTTATAAAAATTTTCACATTAAAAAAGTAAAACAAAATAACGCATGATTTCATTACCAGGGTATATATATGTTACCGGTCAAACCCGATTTCAGGACAAACTAGTTTGGCCTAGGATAAACTAGTTCTTCCTTTAAGCGATAGGATTAACTAGTTTAACCTAGTCCAAACTAATTTTTCCTAAGCCCGACAGGATAAACCAGTTTAGCCTAGGCCAAACTAGTTGATCCTGATATAAATACGAACACTCTAGGATAAACTAGTACGGCTTGGTATAAATATTGCAGTATATCTAGAAAGTCAAAATAAATAGATAAACAGAATAAAATACTCCATAATTATTATTTATATCAGGATCAACTAGTTTGGCCTAGGCTAAACTGGTTTATCGTGTCGGGCTTAGGATAAATTAGTTTGAACTAGGCTATACTAGTTAATCCTATCGCTTATGGGAAGAACTAGTTTATCCTAGGACAAACTAGTTTGTCCTGAAATCGGGTTTGGCCGGTAACATATACATAGGTCTCAATTGCTATAAATATCAAGAAAACATTTTCTGAAATTCTATAAAATAGTCCGTGCTTGATTTCAATATAGCGAAAGCCCTGATATAGTAATAGCACCCATAATACACTTTTAAACATGTGCATAGTTAACCAGGTGGACCAAAAGATCCCACAATCGTACTAGGTATAGTTGACTTTTTGCATATAATAATAATAATAATATCTGGGGACAATGTCACACAGATCATCCTAGCCCCAAACTAAGCAAAGCTTGTACTATGGGTACCAGGCGACGATATACATAGATAAATACTTATATACATAGAAAACATCCATGACTCAGAAACAAATATTCGTGCTCATCACACAAATATTTGCACTTACCGGGATTCGAACCCAGGACCACCAGCTTCGTAGGCAGGAGCACTACCAACTAGGCTACGGTGACCGTCAAATATGTTGGTATTAACGGGGAAGAATACAATACTTCCCGTATTATATCCCGTTTCTCGTTTGGCAGAATAAATACAGTCTAGAGACAGCCACGAGCTCTGATCTAAAAATATCTACACTATTCTCCGAAAATAGCAAACCTTTCCTTTGTTCCGCGAATTTCAGGGCACTTGACAGCACTATTTGGGGACCAACACAGATAAGGTACATTAATATTCTAACTTTGTCGAACGTGTTTTGTTTCCAGTTGCTATTTTGTTTTTGTTTTAATTAGTAAGCTTGTACGTAGTTATGGGTGTAAGCCATTAAGTGGACTGAGGCCGTAATTAAAATGTGTATACTGTACAGGCAAAACAGAATAAGAGCGCTTTTGAAAATTACTTTGCACTAAAATAAATGTAGATGTTTACTTCAGATTAAAGTAGAAAGGCGAGGTTCTGGTACGCTTAATAGTAATGGTTTTCTATTTTATATAAAAATAAAGTTTTTAAACTACGAATACGGATCAGATTCTTAGATTTTGTTGTAAGGTTCGTTTTTAGGTCAAAGCGGGAAGGTATTGTCCATGATTGATAAATTAATAACACCTTAGTCATTGTCAGTCGCTAATATCATGTAGGGAGGTCATTTTGTATATTTTTCGTAGCCTTTTGTGGTTTCAAAACTAGGTATAATTAATATTAATACTTATTTAATTTATTAGTGAATGTACCGTGTTCTGTACGAAACACACATACATAATCCACATTTTGCAAGGTTATTATCTGCTTCCTAACATTGTCTATACATAAAGTATTTTTTTACTAAACATAAAAAAATATTAGCGTACAAATATTATAGTTTTTCCAAGTCATTTGTCGTTGTCTGTAATTTTGATTATTTAGTCACATTATTTCAACATTTTAGCGCTAAGTGATTTTAAATGAGGAAAGAAACAAGTGTATAATATACTTGCTTCTAATTTAGTCTCACTTTTATTGTATTATTGTTTTTTTTAATTTGGAACACCGACGAAACACGAACTCACAACCGTGACTTATGAAGTTGAAATTTGAAATGTTGCTGTTAGTGTTGGTTGTAGTCATTGGACAGTGGTCGTTAAACCATACAAGAGGCTTTCTGACTGCCTTGAACAACACCGACAACGGCCACAAATGTAAACGCTGCCCACACGAGTTTTCTTTGTTAAACATATGTTTGTGTTTAATAATAACCAAGCATATTAACGTAATATCTTAAAATTCGAATGTTATTCAGTTGGAAATCCATACTATTCAGACAACGAAAATCGGGTTATAAACTTAACTTTATAGCGCCTCCTACTGGAACCAATTCAATATTTAAACCATAAAAAAATCACTCGAACACACAAAATAATAAATCAAAACGATACACACACATAACATTTCTCCTTTTTTTCTGCTACAACTTCCACATAGTTTATTGTTATTGTTTTGGTACAAAGGGCGCAATTTAACATCGTAATCTCTATCACACTTCATCAACACAAAAAATACATAATCCCCATTTCCGCAAATATTTTTTCATAACCCGTAAATACCGTGTTCCGAGCATCCCCGTTTTAACCGCCTCAACGCATTTAAAAACAAAACAAAAGGTTTATAAAAGCTTTTTATATAGAACATGGGATGAAAAAATTCTCTAATTGCGGGTACTACCGGGACTACTGGCCAGTGAAGCGATAAACATGAATAATGTTGTGAGATGTCGGACACTTGCTCCAAAGTTTAACTATTTATACAGTTATTAAAATGTAAAAAAAATGAGTGCCGATCCTGATCTTAATTTTTCAGACTACCCAATCTTTGTAATTAAAATATCTATATCTTAGTCTTATCTATATCTATATAATATATGTATTTACAAATACCAGTGAACTAAATTTACATATTATATGTATAACAAAAACAAGTACAGCTATATATTTTTTTAAATCAATAAAAGATTAGTTTGGGAAACTTACTATTAAAAAGAGTAAATAGAGTTATCGACATGGACATATAACTTTTATTGAAATCCGACTATAGAAGTAGATTTTCAAAAGAAAAGTTAGAAGATATAAATCGGGTCTATGTTTTATTTTTATACAGTTATTAATTACGCAATTCCTCCGTTGTTCGTAAACCAACTTTTACTTAATCGTTTTATGCAATAGAAAATACTTTACTAAGAGATATTACTAGACTAGCTGTGCCCCACGGTTTTACGCGAAACTTTGTAAATTATGCGGATAAAAACAGCTATACTACAAAGTTCCATCAAAATCCGTCCGGTAGTTCTTGTGTGAAAGAATAACAAACATACATACACAATCACACACTCACAAACTTTCATCTTTATAATCATAATAATATAATAATAAATACATTTATTTCAGACTTTGGTCCATAAATTTGTTAGTAACAGTGTTCTTAACCTAGTGTTAGCAAAAATACAGATCACGAGTAGCCTAATGTTAGTAAAGGGTACAATTACGTCAGGCGCTTGATCTCGTGTGTAATGATAATATTAGTGTGATATATTTAGTTCCTATTGATCGTTGTTGACAAAAAAATGTTTTATCGGCACGGCGTAGAATCGGTGACTATATAGACTACAAGTATCCGTTTATCTTACTAACATTATAAATGCGAAAGTTTGTGAGTGTGTGTTTGTTACTTCTTCACGTCTAAACAGCTGGAAATATGTTATTAAATTTGGCATGGAGTTAGCTGTCACCCTAGATTAATACATAGGCTATAATTTATAAAGTTTATCGCGTGTAAAACCGCGGGGTACAGCTATATAAGAATATTTCCAGCAAGTACTGTTATAGTTATTGCTATTGAAAAGTAACGGTAGGAGGTTCTTTGCCGTAGGTTGTTACTATGATTATTATTTTAACGTTTCGTAGGCTTACATAGTTAAGAGACAACGTAATAGCTCTTCCATATACCCCCAGCTTTGTTGCGCTCAGGGTATACGTCATTAATTCTTGTGTTTATGTAGTTTGAAGATTACCTAGTATGTATTTAAATTACAGCATTATATAACATATTGTAGTTAAAGTATTGGCTTGGGTTTAAGGTTAACATACTTTATATAAAAATTTAGTGGTTTATTCAATAGGATGTAGGTATTTATTATAGTAATTTATAACTTGAATGCATTTAAATAGTGCTTAGGTTTTTTCTGATGGTAACTATTCCCACCCATAAGTAAATCATATTTATTATGTTTCACTTCAGTGTTCGACCAATCCCGACTCTCGCAATCACAAACTTGGGTGGTTTCTATGTTTCAGTATTATTGGTCGAACGGTGTAAAAAGAAATTAATCTTCGTCATCATGCTAGCTACGCTGACTGTAAGTGCCTATCACGATTGCAACACAAATGGCATAAATATTTCACACATTGGTGACCCGTTCCACCTCCCTGATGATAATTTAACAAAACATCAACCATGTGTGTTAAAATAGAAAACATACCTCTCTCTCTCATAGCTCTTTAAATTGTATGGGAAACGATGTTTTATAACTCAGCGGTAATCAATATTCTTGTAACTTCGCAAAACAAAATGTGAATGATCAAAAAGAATACTTATTTATAGATGTGTAAAGCTGAATTTCCCAAATTGGTTAAAAACCTTACAAACCACACTAAAAACTAACTTCGTATTTCAAAATAGCAACCGATTTAAAATTCGAACACTTATAATTCAGTTTTAGAGCAACGACCACCTCCGTCACCTGGTTTCCAAAGATAACATTTGGAATGTTCGCATTCGCATTTTCTCTCGCTTTCGTAATTCAGTTGACATTTTGATTCATTTTGATTAATACCACTTTGTAATGACAAGAACTTGCACGACTTAGTATTGTGATTTATGGGATTACTTGTAATTTATTAGGTAATGGGGGCGAATATTAAGCGGCCGGAGATTATGATTCGCGTTTGTGAATGTCAAAACTTTAGCGGTGGCGGCTGATGTATAGTTAATGTCACTTATAAAAGCTTTGCACAAAATTGTAAGTGTCTTAAAACAAACTTTGACAGAATCTGATATTTATATGTCTATACATACACTGAATAACTTTAGTTATATTGTTCATTAAAGATTTTGTACATAATTACGTAGGAAAAATTTTGAATAGAATGCATTGTGTAAAAACTAATTTGTTTAAATATGAAAACAATGATTCCGCTGTTATAAACTTTCCCTTAATTGAATTTCTTCTAATATAATTAGAATACAATTTAATAATCTAACTTATTATTAGGATTAAGACCTAATTCTAAGCAATCCATGAATTCACCGCCGTTCATCGCGCGGTAGAGGAGGGGACACTCGACAGAGTCTGAGACTTGTGACTCAGACGTAGGTTTAAGGGAGCCCCCTGTGATGCAACAACGCTCACCTTCTCTGTCTCTCAGTGTTCCCTACTCTTCCTAGCCAAATTGGTATTTATAATTACATTTCTTTTTTATTATCTTATTTAAGATAACTCTTTATTGTACACCAAGTAAAATAAAATACAAGAAATAAGCATACATCACAGAATTGTACAATTGGGGGCCTTATCACTAAATGAATAACAAAACAAAAAAAAATATATAAATATCTTTTATATTATATTGTTAATATTTATAATAAAATTACCGTATTTTGACAGAGATATACTCAACACACAAAAGACGATCGCCGTGACCCTTTTGCTGTATATGTTTTCTATAGTACAAGCTGTATTTAGTTTGCGCTAGGTGCCGCTGTGACTTTTTTTTTTATTTACTTATAACTTTATAAATTTAAAAGGACATCTCATTGGTCCACTGTACCTTATAAAGTTCTGTATAGTAACAGGCAAGATAACCAAAGTGACTATGACAAGCGTACACCTATCTTATTTCGTCCACCACGCCGTTTCTTCCTATATATTACGAGCATCAAGAAGTTGCTTCTCACCAGTCTGCTGCCCCTTATATCGCCTTTATAATATTACTAAGATAGGATTAGTAGGATTACTGCCAGAAATTTATTTTGAAAAACCACAATAATTAAAATGCCATTACAACTCATTTTTATAAGAGGTCATTTAACAAGGACCGATCATGCATGGAACTGTTTGCTATATTAGCTTTAACCAGAGCACAGCAAGCCAACAGGTTTAATGTATGACTTATTGTGAGCGCTGTAACGTTCAATTAATAACATTATTAAAAAAATATTGGTATGGCCTAGAATCGGGGACTATATATGTACAGACGCCAGCACATCCAGCTATCCTAATCTGTCAAATTTCTTTAATAGATTTCAACTTTATCACATAGGCATAAGGTTCACTTTCAATTGGGAAAATTTGACAGATTGGGATAGCTTGATGTGCTGGCGTCTGTACGTTATACATTTACGTATATTAGGAATATTTCCAGTAAGTATTGTTGAATAATAACAGTTGACGTCCTTTGTTCTATGCTTAGCTCTCAACAGTTCGCTGCCCCTTATAACAAGCGTCTTAATCTAAAACTACAAAAAGATCTTAGCATTATAATGAAACAGACATTAGTAATACTTCATTACCCAAGTAATCTGTTATGGGACCATTGGCACTATTCCAGTTTTAAGGTCATGACCATACAATAATCCCTTGTAAGCTACAACGACAACAAACAACTGACAAATTAAGTACTCTGCATTACTACGCTGGAGATAGTATCTTTTGTGATTTGGGAAATTACACTGTCTTCTCTGGCACAATGCCAACAGAAAGGTCATGGACATACAATCCATTTGTAACCTCCAATGACAAAAACCATTTGGAAACAAGTTTCGTTTTCGAGAGAATTATTTGCCGACCGTTTTGAATATGCCTATAGGATGGGGCGTAGGTATCTGTAGTCCTTAAAATATAGTTTGATTAGAATAACAGTTTTCAGATCAATATGACTAGTACTGGTGCAGTACTCACACATGCTGTTACAAATGGATGTATGTAATTTAAAAAAACTAGAACAATCGAAACATAGCCATAATAAATTTATTGAATTAATGGCTTGCATCTTAAATCTGAAGGTTAATTATTAATTCCTAGTAACATACTGAATAGTATTTTGCGTCGCTTCAACTACTTATTCAATTACCTGGAATAACATGGTCTCACATGAATTGTTTACGAATCTTAATTCCTTACTTTAACCCCGACATATTTAAAATCCATTAAAAACCTTTTAGAATAGATCTACCAGTCCGTAAGTGAAAGGCGAGGTTAAGCAACTAGGCTCGCGTTCGGTCCATAGATGGGTGACCGCCAAAGTGTTTTAATTTCTGAGCGCCTCCGTGCTTCGGAGGGTACGTTAAGCTATCGGTCCCGGTTGTAGTCATTAGAAAACAGTCGTTAAGCTATGTCTGAGGTCTACTGGGCAGATTGCACAACTCTGACACTTGGTTAACCATTGCCCATACGATAAGTAAGTAAGTACTTGTGCCCAAATTTCAATTCAATTCTATTTTATATTCAATTCTATTGTAGTAGTATAAGATTTAAGATTTTCCAGTTTAAGATTAAAATAATCCATTATAATGCGAATAATGCCATAAAAACTATATCAAACTAAAATGGATTCAACCATTTCAATCTCAATTAAAACCTCTTTAAAACTACTCACTTAATTTCCATACAACATCTTGACGACAACTGGCCCAGCAAAAACGTCTAAACGTTTATTTAATAGCCAAGTCCCGACGCAATAATCCCCGTAGGTACCTAATTTCGTGCCTTCACTGCATACAAAACAGATGCTCCAAAATTAGCATTGTTTATTCACGGAGAAACGAAATTTGTTATAATTATTGTGATTTGACACGCCTCGGTGGAGGTTCGGCCAGTGCCTCGTAGCGAATGAATAAAGATGGAGGAAGTGAATAAAATATACGTAATAATATACATTTAACTACTTACAAAACGATCTTGAATTTTTAAAAGACATATAAAAAGCCGATTACACGAAAAGCTCATTGATTGTGAGCTTTTAATAAGATCGATTTGTATAGTGTAACGTGTAGTTAAATATAACCTTAAGAGACTGAATATTTAAATTAAATTTTATTCTGTTTTTTCGGGTAGTACAGGTATGTAGACGCCAGCACATCAAGCTACCCCTATCTGTCAAATTTCCTTAATTGAAAGTGAACCAAATGCTTATGTTTTAAAGTACAAAATCTATATAAGAAATTTGACAGATTGGGGTAGCTGGATGTGCTGGCATCTGTACATTTAAAATAACATTTTTTTCCACACGGTCAAATCTTGCGACTATATTTTGTACTTGACGTTTAAGTTAAAATAAATCTACGAACTTACTTTTCACACTACTGCATTCGAAAAATAAACTCACGGATTATATCGCTGGACAAAAAAGACATAATTTTGCAACTTTATTGGCTAGTAGAGAGACTTATGTCTATATCGTTATCGTTAATTACTGAAATTATCTTGTATATATATTGCCTATTAAATAAAAAGCGAATGTAATATAAAATGTTAGTATCATCCTAAACTATTCATCATAAAAGCAAATTATAAACAATATTTCAAGACATTGTCCAAGAATATTATTCTGCAAAAATGTTTTGGCAACGAATCTTTCCAATTTTCTTTAAACACTTGTTTTACTGGATGAAATAAATACAAAGCAATAAACAACCTCCCAAATATATTCTTATACGTGGTAGCTCATGGTGTACGCTTTACTACCTTCTCATGTTTGGAGCGCTGCCAAAACTGACCATACTTATTTATTACGCTATTAATGAAGTGGTAAACCGAGCTATTTCACCTAAGCGCTTTAAGCAAATAACAGGCATATCCATCTAAAGTTTTTAAAAACTAAATTCCGTTTAAAAAAATTTAACTGACTACAACGTGCTTCTCAGGCGCTCATATCTAGATACTCTCACCGGTAAGTGATCTGTGAGCTTAAGCAACTAGGCTCGCGGTCAGTCCATAAATGGGTGACCGTCAAAGTGGTTTAACTTCAGTTCTGAGCGTCTCCGTGCTTCGGAGCACTTTAAGCTGTCGGTCCCTTGTTGTAGACAGGCAACAGTCGTTAATCCATGTCAGAGGTTTACTGGGCGGCTTGAACAACTCTGATACTAGGGTAACCACTGCCCATACGATAAAGAAGTAAGAAGCAACTTTCTTTAAATCAACCGATGTGAACAAAATTTATATAAGACTATTTCAAAAGAAATTCGGTAATTTTTTTTTCTAAATCGAACAAATCCTTATGTTTACAATCGGTTCATACACGACGGCGAAATTGCAGTCAAGTTAATAACCTCCTTTTTAAGAAAGGAGGTTATTAACTTGACTTCATTTTATTAAAAATAAAACTAGCACGACAAAATTATTTTATTAACATCAATTATTTAAATTTGTTTACCTAAAAACAGACACGACACATGAAAGAAACCGCATTCGGCAAATCAGTCACAGTTAGATTACGGCACTAAGTCAACGCCACCCCATTCGTGTCCAGACACTTCTTTCAACAGTAAATAGTACAGAATTAATGAGCTTGTAATTAAACCGGTGTTTAGACAAACATAGGGACCTCACATCAAAGGCAAGGGATGAAGATTAAACAGAGTGCGTCTGCGCCACGTGCTAGCATTAGTCTGCCTTGTGTTACCAGCTTATATTTGCCGCCAACATTTATATACAATGCTTAACTCCCTCATGATAAGGTTTAAATTAGATTGAATTTTATTTTTGGTAAAGTTTATTATATTTTTGTATATGATGGGAGTTGACAATGCAACTAGACCCAACTATCATGGGATTTGCCGTGTAATAGGGTATCTCTTACTAGTAAGCGCTTAAAAGCAGAGATGAGGCTGTTTGTAAAGTCCCACGATATTGAGTTCTTGTAATCTCGCAGATTTTGTCTGAAAGTAAGCTTTGCGAGTCGTGGCTTACCTAATCTTCAGTTTTCTGAATAAATGTTCTAATAGGTACTTTATTGGTATTCGCGTGTTAAAAACCGAGGTCTTAGAGATCTTAAATTAAAATTTTAATTTTTTTTCCATCTATATTAAGTAAGTGGGTAATCAATATTTAAAACTATTTTAATACGGTAAGATTAGTAGGTAATAATGAGCTTTAATCAATAATTAAATGCTTTGATATACCTAACTAGTCCTAATACTGCGATCATATACATTAATAATGATTGTACACATAATTATATATCCTAATTGGATTATCTTACTTTGTCAAAATAAGTAGGTAAGCAGTTCATTATACCTACAATGAAATGAAATAATGAAATTTGTTCAGCACTTGGGTATTTACATACACTTGTACTTGCCAAGCTCACAATGCAATACACAAACACAGTTTAAAACAGTAATTTAAGCAACAAAATATTTTGAATTAGGCCGTCCTTGCTGTCTGTTTTGTCATATATATATTTTTATTAAATCCTCAAATGAATAATAAATTGCAAGTTACTAAGCTATTATTGTTACATTCAGCAATAGTATATTAAAATTAAAGAATTGAAAACAACGAGCAGTTGGCTAGCGCAAAAGGCTCTCAACCAGTAACTTCATTTAAGCGACTAATACCTGATAGTTTGGTATGTTAAAGAACTGTATTGATACTGCCTTCGTAATAAATACACTGTTACGGATAAAGTGTATTCACCCATGTAGCGTCTACTAAATTTTCAATACAACATAACAATAATATGGAACATTCCAAAGTGGCACACAGAGATAAAATGAGCCGAGTATAAAATATCGATATTCCCATTTCACGCACAGCCACAGTTTGGCAATGCCACACTGTTTTTCTGCTCGAAAACCAAATTTCCATTTACGCAATCTGCGGTAAAAGCAGCGATATTCAATACAGTATATCAACGAGTAGGTATCGATTCCAATGCTATTGTAGGGATTGGTTCCTTATCGTTCTTTAAAGCTGTGCCGTGAATTTGAAAATAGTTCTATTTTTTAATAGAGGTAGCGTCATTCGCTCAAAGAGCAGCCCGACTGGGGAAGTACCTCTACCTTACAGAAGACATTCCTTAATAATAACATTAATAACTTAATGTTGTTTTTCTGCGTATGAGTAAAGTCGCCAGAGCTCATCGAGGGTGGGGGGGGGGAGTCAGCAACAATTGTTTGTTGACTCTTAAAGGCCGGCAACGCACCCGCGACTCCTCTGGTGTTGCGAGTTTCCATGGGCGGTGGTGATCACTTCCCATCAGGTGACCCACTTTTACGTTTGTTGCCCTCTGATATTAATTAAAAAAAATCAATTCAAAACCAATAGAAAAACTATGCTGAAATCGCTTCATGTTTATAATACTAGGTAGTTAAGCTTAGTTACCTATCTAGCATAAACATGAAATTAAAATAATGTCTCAGACAAACTTTAGAAACATATTTTACACAGTTTATTATTGTTCAGGACTACTTAATAATAGAAGTGTAGATTCAAGTATTAACACAATTAAAATTATAAATATTTTAAAATATATGTACTCTTGAAGTATGTAATTTATATTAATTACATGCGTTTAAAATAAATAAAAACATTGTTTAATGAGTGAATTTTATTTGACAACCCTACTATCAAAATTAACTGAAGCCAACTCGTGACCAATATTCATCGAGCGCAATTAAGAACAATTTCAATGAACTAAGTTTTCTAATAAAAAATATCACCCATTTTTGAGATATGAAGCTATCGACAGACAGATACACATACATGGGCTTAAACTTGTATCAACTTGCTTAATATGTCGAGGATTCAAATACATTCTGATATCAGAAAAGCACTTAGCAAAAATGCTAGTCAAACAATACCCGTCATCAATACCTCAAAATACAAAAGGAACGTATCTTTAGCACAATAACCTAGATGCGTAGCACTTAGGGATATGGAAGGAAGTGGGTCACCTCCCTGGAGGTTCCTCGAGATAATGCCTCGAAGACACGCCAACAATGGACGGTGCATCGCTTAGAGACACTTGGCACGCTGTGACGTCACTTTTTCAATAATGCTGAGCATTGCACGTGGATATTTGGAGTTTATTCTTAAACGTGCAGGAAGGTATAGTCAGGCTATTCTAAAATCGAGCGTTTACCTTTTTTTATTCATTATAACATATTCACGCCAAATTTTAGAGAGGTATTATATAATAACTTTGATGAATATTTTCTTGCAATTAAAAAGTACTTAAAATAATCTTACACAATTTAAATTGCTTTCATTACAAATAATGCTAATTTTGATGAATATTTTCTTGCAATTAAAAAGTACTTAAAATAATTTTACACAATTTAAATTGCTTTCATTACAAATAATGCTCTAAAAATAAAATTTAATAGTTTGGAAGGATTTAATAGTTTGCACATGCAAGAAGGACAATATAAAAGCAAAGCTAGTCTCCTTCGAGCACTCGACGAGTTAGCAGCCCTTGCGAATGGTCCGTGGAGGACTGAAACACGTGTTGGGTATCGTACTGGCGCTGTAATTTGCTTTTATATTGTCCTTCTTGCATGTACACATTTTTGCGGGCGGGAGGGCGGTGCAAATTGCATCCCGGCATGATTAAACTGACAATTAGCGGAATTGACACTACATATTGATTTTGTATTTTGAGAGTTTGGAAGGTGTTCTCAATATATGATCTTGTAAATGCAACTGTTAACATATCAGTCTGGTAGGTTCCTAGAAAAACAAAGCCGATGGATCACACCTCCGAAAGCGTTTTAGCCAAGCAATGCAAAATTTGATCTGCCCGTGTGTATGATTCGTAGCTTAACGCTCCGCTGCACTCTCTACTAATACGGGGTAGACGCTCTTTCTACCCCGTATTGGTCGAAGGTGCAGTTTGAGAACAATCGGATGATTAGACAGATTTATGCTTAGCATTGCGAAGAATGCTATAAAATTTAATTTAAAAATTATATTTGTAAAAATAAAATTATGTTAGTCTGTCTCAAATTTGATTAGCTTGTACGAAAGTCTGTTAAATTACAGATTACGAATATATGTAATTATGTTGAATTTAGTGTTCAATTTATTCAGAAATTATACCTTAGTATTAATACCGCATTCATTTTTAAATTATATGTAGTTTAGTGTAGTGAAACTTGAGCGGAAAATGCTGTATTCAGATAAAAGCGTTTAGACGTAAAAATATGTTTTGAATAGAAGGGTAGTTTGGAACATGTTTTTGCATCGACAGAGTGTTTTCTGTGGTTTGATTTATTTAAACTATATGAGCAATTTACATTGTTATATTATACATAAAATAGTTTTAATAATAAAGCTGCTAATTGTATCCACGATTTCTGTACTTTCGTTAATTACTCCTCCCTAACTACATGTTTTTGGTTGGCAGTATATAGTAATCTATCTAGACACGCGGCAGCGGGTCAAGCCAAGTTCAAGCTTACAGAACTGGGGAGCAGTACCATTTGGAGCCACTTCATAACTCAAAAACTGTTTAAGACAAATTTGGCCATTTATTAGTCCGGTCAATTTAGACATCAAAGGTTACAATAATTACCATTAGGCTGAAAATTGGTAGGGTCGTTCATTACACTATTATAAAGGAAATATGAAAAGTCCTCATAGGTCCGGCACGTGCAAAAAAAATACAAAAAAACCTTTTTTTTTTAACATTTTTTCAATAATTGATACTTATAAGGACACACTTATATTGCCCGTAATGCTTGTAATGTAGTAAAGTATCAACAATCAAAATTGATGACAGCGGGTTTTTATATAGATTTTAAGGTATCACGTGCATAATAATAAAAAAAAATCTGTATAACATGTCCGGCACGTAATGTGAGCACGGTGGAAGAACAAAAATAAAATGTACGTAGTGTAGTAGTAGTAGTTTATATAAAATAGTTTTAAATTGATTACTAATAGATATAATCTTGGAGAACACAAAGAAGTAATATTTAATTTTGTTTAACAATATATATGTCACGACTGCGATCCGGCTATTTTATAATGTCCTCGAGCAAGTATGTTAATACAATTACATTTTACAGAAGCCCTTTCTTTGACTCTTTCCCCTAAAACCGTTTTTCCAATATAGAATTTTGCATATTTCCTATCCACCTTTATTATCCCAACCCTTTAAATGTCCGGTGCATTACGAACATGCGGATTTTCTGATTTTGTATTCAAGTCAGATCATTGCGTGGACCTCAGTCTGGTCCAAAGCCCGATTATATTAATCCTACGTGCGTTTTGTCGTCGAAAATGCTTAAATGCTCTGGTGGACTCCCATTTCAATGCAGTGTTCTGATTGGACGGTTTTTAATGGATGTGTTTGTTTGTGATTAACTAATTAATTTGATTACTTACATAGAATATTTACCTTACGTAGGAAGCTCATAATAGTTACTGAAAGAATAAAATGTAGTTACATTAATAATTATTAATGTAACTACATTTATTTATTTAACTAGGCATTATAATGCCTAGTTAAATTTATTATATTAAATTTATATTATATTAAAATATATAATAATTTTAAATATTACGTTATATTACGGACTGGTGCCCCTTCGTTCTATGTGCATATTACGGATTTACAATTAATTTAGAGTAATATAGTAAGGATTTTGTAAAACTGAACTCTATCAATATTGATAACATTTACAGTTATAAGTGACTAAGAAAATTATAAAAAATAATATGGTGAGCTGGTATTTTTTATTCCGATTGAGTATACCTGCAAAATATGTAATAATAATAGGATATCGGAATACAAAGGCTTTTATGCAATTGACAGCACGCTACATTTGTTATTCCGTAAAATTCTTAAAAAAACTAATTTTCTTCATCATTTCCACTTAAAAATAAATAGAAGGTTGTAAAATGTACAAGTTTTTTGTCTTCCGCAAAGTTTTGATCGACAATTTGCCGAACCGAACGTAAATTGTGGCTTCACAAAATCTGATGCGACGTGCCTAGCCAAGCTAGGCTCTTAGCTTGCTGAGCTATTTAGAAAAACGGCTGTTACAATCGATTTACGAGCTCACTATTACTGCCTCGTTGGTCTAGCGGTAGCGTGTTCACCCGCAGATAACGAGGTCCTGGGTTCAAATCCCGGGTCGGGCCAAATGTGATTTTGGGACATTTCTGTAAAAAGAAAAATTTCTCAGCATCAACCCGAAGTCTGGGAGTCGGCGGTATTATACCCACGTGCTTCGGAGAGCACGTAAAGCCGTCGGTCCTGTGCCTGACCTCTTTCCGGTCGTGTCGCTAGGCGTCCCATCGGATCATGAGAGTGATGGAATAGAAAGTGCTTCTGTGTTTGCGCACACACTTGAGCACTATAATATGTCCCGCGCAGATGACTAATCTCTGTTGAGACTGGTCGCCATGGCCGAAATTCGGCTAGGAGGACATTATTATTATTAATTATTACTAAAATATCTCTTATGTTTTATAATCATAAGAGATATTTAAGTACCTAAACATTAATAAGCAAATACAATTAGTAATAAGTAGAAATTAATAAGAATAAAATTATTTGTCCAAAGTTGTACCAAAAATAACGTAAATGTTTAAATTAAATATTATTTATATTTTCTTAGCTTGTTTATGAATGTATGAATGTCATTTAATGTATAATTTATAAGAAATACCATTGATATTATTGATATTTATTTTACATTACCATTAATATTTATATTACCATTAATATCCCTAAATTATATGGAGTCTGGTGGGCTACCGGCTAAGTTGCCGAACATCGGAATAGTGATCGGTGTTCAAATAAATAAAGGTTAAAAATGACTTAAACAATCGTTAAATCGGCTTCCGTGAGCACATGTGACACCATAAATGGTCTGAAATCGATTTTCAACGTCGAAGCTGATTTAACGATTGATTAAGTAATTTTTAACCTTTATTTATTTGAACGCTGATGATTATCCCGATGTTCAGCTATTTAGCCGGTCACGGTCTGCAACACGGTCACCTTTTTGTCTCCAACTGGCTGTTGTAGACGTTTTCTGGCTAGAAAACTTGCAAGAAAATTTCAGACCGACCCGGGAATACGATTCTCGACCTCATTTCCTTGCAATAGAACAGGCTACCGACCAACTATAGCTATTGTGATAAAAAAGTAAGTATCATAAAAAGTTACAACGGATAAAAAATCAAACTAAATGAACAACCTGCAGAACATTCCAATTTAATATCCAGTGAATAACTGAATACAGAACCGATGCAATGTAAAACAGAAAAAGTGAAGAGTAATCACTATCCGAATGAAAAGTTCTCATTCAAAGCTGAATTACGTTCAACTAAGTTCGATTCCGTTTTTTATACGGTGGGATTGAATCTGCGAAAACTGCTTCTATTTTTTCAGACACGCGTCCAATCTTCCAGGATCTCTATGGTTGAGTAACATTGAGTAGAACTCAAAATAATAACAGGTCTAGATAATTTGGTTATGTCGTTGGAAGTCGGGAGTGCCGTTGAAGCCGACAATGTGTATAAATAGGCAATCCCGATTGCGATCACGTACCCTTAACGAGGCGTCGCAACTGTAGTATGTATCGATCTAGCCATGGCGGAATTTACTGTAGTTGATAGTGTTAAAAGCTACCTGTCTGGTAGCGATTCCTTCTCCGTAGATTTATTTTTGCAGACGATCATTATTAGACTTAGCTTTTAGAAATACGTAAATATCAATTGAATTTTTTCTAATGTTTATGTACTAAATATTTAACTATTTTATACTAAAAGTATAATAAAAGTAAAAGAAATGTTTTTCAGCAAAACTACTTAACTGATGGGAATAAGAAAGAAGAGGCAGTCGCTTTTTCTTATAAAATAAAAGTGGATCTTAATAATATTATTAGAGTTGTAATATTTTTGGGCTTACGCGTATGCCACGTCACTAAGTGACAGCCAGGCTACATTAAAAGCCCTGATTTCACACAAAATCGAATCGAAATTAATCCAGAACTGTATGACGGCTCTGAACAAACTTGCCACTAAAAATAAAGTCAAAATCGTATGGGTACCAGGCTATACGGGAATAGAAGTCAACGAAAAAGCAAATGCACTGGCTAGGAAGGGATCTGAAAGTCAGTTATGTGGACCAGAACCGTGCGTAGGGATACCTCCAAACGTAAAAGGAGCATTCCTTAATAATGAATCCACAGTTAAACACAACCAAATGTGGAACAAAATCAAGGAACTAAAACACTCCAAACAACTCATAAAAGGAGTAGACAAGAGGTGGTCCAAAAAGCTTTGGAAATACAGCAGAAACCAGCTACGAATAATAGTAGCAGTTTCACGGGCCACTACGGCGCCAACTACCACCTACACAAACTGGGACTGTCGAATAGGCCGATCTGCAGGACCTGTGGGGAAGAAAATGAAACAATGCTGCATATAATATGCAAATGCGGTGCATTGGCAAGACTCAGAATGGCAATCCTGGGGCTGGCATATCCAGAACCAGGTGACTACTGGGATACAGGAGAGTACTGGATTATGTGCAGACTTCATTCAGGGCTCTAGGGATAGAATAAAACCAGTGGGGGATAGTACAAAAGATCATGAAGGGTCGAAGTGCTGTACACAAGAACACCCCAAATAAAATAAGATAAGATGCCACGTCGTGGACAGAAACAGTATGCACAATTTAATTTTATTGTTATATCATTATAACAACGTTTTATCGAGGAGCTGTTAGATTTTTGAAGTTTTTGTCTCTAGACATTATAAGTTTAAATAATAAAAAAAAAAGTTATGTAACCTAGGACCTTGAAATCAAATGGTCCACCGTAAATGTGACTGTAGCTGCTTTATGATGAAATTATTATTATTTAGCATAGAACGTCCTAATATCATATTTCAAACTAGCTGTGCCCGCGACTTCGTCCGCGTGTTAATTAGTTTATTTAGTTTTTTAGTAAAATAAAATACTTTTTCTAAAATAAAAGTAACCTAAGTTACGCCTTATTACATCAGCCACCTGCCAATAAAAGTCCCGTCAAAATCAGTCCAGCCATTTCAGAGATTAGCCGGAACAAACAGACAGACAGACAGACAAAAATTGTAAAAAATGTTATTTTGGTGTATGTACCGTATATATATTCATATTTATGTAGTAAAAACCGGCTATTTCAATCTTACAAACAGACACTCCAATTTTATTTATTTGTATAGATATCAATGGTATCTATTTGTGGGAGAAAAATCCATATGTGTTTTTGTTTTGCAGAAACATTTAAAACCTTTGGAGATGCCCGATTTGAAGCTTTTGATTCTTGAACTTTTCTATACAGAATTATTTTTCGGTCCATATTACTTTAAAAAATAATGTTAAAATGGATAACTGTCAATATGTTCCATTAGCCTTGTATTACGATGTGTCCATCCAATTTTAATACATCACTAGAGCTCTATACCCTGTTTACGTAAACGTATTGGCGTTTTTCATCCTTTAACCATAATAAATGCTCGACTAGTTTCGTCCCGGCATTGATTTATAGGGAATCGGTCTATTTAAAATTGCTTTATAAATTGCAGTGGTTCCGTACGTGTAGGGTACAGTATAGGAAGTATATTCTGGTAAGGTGTTGGCGTTTAATAAGGAAGGTTGTGGTTTTAGTTGGCTGTTCAAATTCATGTGAGTTCTAGTACACTCTGATATACAGGTTGAGACATAATTAGCGGAAGAAATTAAGAAGCGCAATCTACCCACGTTGCTGAAAAAAAAACAGTTTATAAAATGAGAAAAATGGCTCAGCTGATCTGTATTTTTAAGCATGTTTGATATACCCTTGTATGATATATTGTAAATAATATTGGTAATAAACATGTGATAATATCCTGGGACATTATTTACACACGGTCATCTGATCCCAAACTAAGCAGAGCTTGTACTATGAAAACCAGGTAACTGGTATACTATTTTTCTTTCGTAAATACATACGTATGTGTATATAGATAATTACACCCAGACTCACGACAAACAGACATGTTCATGCACACGAATGGGAATCGAACCAACGACCTCCGGCGCGAAAAGCAAGCACCACGCCAACAGGTCCGTCATATATATATGACGGACATATATATATATATATATATATATATATACACTATTTATTATGCACCCAGCACACCGGCAATGTGTACCCTGGTATCAGAGTTTTTCAAGCCACACATTACACCTTTGACATGGCTTAACTTAACTAAACTAGCTGTGCCCCGCGGTTTTATCCGCGTCATACTATATAAATTATAGCCTATGTGTTATTCGAATATATAAGCTATATTACTACAAAGCTTAATGAAAATCCGTTCCGTAATTATTGCATGCAAGAGTAACAAACGTCCATACATCCATACTCACAAAATTTCGAATTTATTATATTAGTAAGATGACAACAACCGGGTCCGACAGCTTAACGTAGTTTTACAGTGACTACTTTGGGGGTTACCGATACATATAGCGCCTTAGAGATTACATGTTGCAGTTCGATTTTTTCTGTACTGATAGCTAATGATCACTACAAAAAAAGCAAAGTTTATTTGGCTAACTTACAGTCTTTAGGTAATAACTATGTCTTAAATAAATATAAATAAAAATGGTTTTTATTCACGTAGACTTTAAAAAAGCGCTTGTAAATAGTCAGAACATGTTTGTAGTAATATAGTTGTATACATTAGATATTATTTCTAGTAACATAGATATTTAGGTACATCTTGTATGAAAACATTTATAAAATTTATTTTATTACAGAAATGATATTTAGCTAGCGCGTATCAAGTTATTGTCAAGAGATTATGATTAATTATCTAGTTTAAGTCTAATATTTTTACTACATATTGTCAATGGTTCTGTCTATATTAAAGGTATTATTATTATGACGGACCTTGTGTTAATAACGACGGTCGCGCTTTAATGCTACCACCGGATCCAATGCGCCCCAACTGAGAAGACTCAGCGAAACAAACTCAGTGGGTTCATCTACTACCGGTTTCAACACGACCCAGTTGAGACGGTCCGGCGAAACATACTCAAGCGGGCATGAACACGGGATTTGGTCCAATTAGAGTAATTATTTAGTAGGCAAACACAATATATGCTCGATCGGTTGTCTGAATGCTTATTATTTTAGATTATATTTAGGTATAGAAAAGAAAAACTTCGAAACAATAACATTATTCATTTTGAGACAGAGTCAATAATTTTAAATTAAGTATATGATAGCAATCATTTACAGATAGTTCACGTAACACAGCAGATCAGTCTGGCACAAGGTTACGTCTCGTGCCACAAAGATTTATTTAGAATATATTCTGGATTAATGTAGACTCAGTCAATATATTAGGCTTATGTAGTAAACTAGGCAAGTCATTAATACAGGCGCGTAGGCGTGCCTAGTCCGCCCCGCAGCTAATGAGCGTTATTGATGCGAGGTCTATTACAGACGGTTTTTAATAATGCTCTATTTAAAGTAGAAGTTCGAAGTAAGGCTTTGATTGATCTCTTTTTATATATTAAAAATAAATAAGTATATACCAACCTATTGTAAATTACATGCAATATTTTTGGTATAACGAGCTTGCTTTATATAGGAAGGAATCATCATTATGTGGTGTGTAGTAAAAGTTATGTGAAAAACTGGGTCAGTAAATAAAAAATATTGAAGAAAAATATGTTTGTCTATGACGTCGTAAAAGTTAGATATTGCATCACACAAAATTAGAAAGATTAACATATAAGGGGTGTACATTTCACGCAGTTTAAATTTTTCTCAGAATATTGGAACACCAGGACTAAAAACACCATCAATTAAATTCAACCGTTAAACGATACAATGTAACCATCCCAAAAATTGTGTCTAGTACCTTAAGGCGCTCATAGCTAGTTGGTTTTACCAGTCCGTAAGTGTTTTGTGAAGCAAAACGCATCGATACTCGGTCGGTGCATAGATAGAGTTAGACTTTCTTTAGACAAGTTGAATAGCTCTGATACTAGGGCATTAGCAGCCGTGTGGGTTCAGTTATTAGCCGTATATTCTTAACATTTTTTAGGTCCAATGGGGAGCTTTCTACTGGACGACGTGGCGACGGTGATTTGCCGGACTCTGCTATTTATTCGAGATAAAGCATGCCAACAGTACAAGACTAACAATATTACATTACATTTAATAGGAGTCACCCATGCATGCAATTCATTGTAACGTTCAATTTGAGGATATTCAAGTGATTCTCCTCGTACACTTAAATAGATTACACGACCAAAATATGCCACGAACACGTATAGGTAACACATTCGTATAAGCTCCGCGTATATTGATTGGTTCACAACTGTTTTCCATTAGAGGTACAATTTGGAACATGCTCGGTAATTTGCTCCGAGCTACTAGGTGCGCTTTAAAATTATTTCCTATGTAGAACATAAATACGTTGGCAATGATTAAAAAGCGTTTAATTTAATCACGTGAAATTCTGATACTACGCGGGTGAAATGCGTCGTTGTTAATTGACGTAATATGGAAAATATAACAACAGTGTATGATATTATGGGTAGTGTTGTATACGAAAACTAATATTCTAATGTATTTTGTAACACGCTAGATGAAAGGTGCAAATTAGTTTTCGTATAAAAATATTTTAATATAAAATAAAATATTTATATTTTAGGGAAAAATTGCAAATTTTAAATTAATCGTACTTAATAACTGTACTGAACAGTCTGTTAAAACTTTGTTCACCAGCAAGTACTCAATCGAGGTAAACAAGTGTTTATTCTTTTTAAATTTCAGGATACGCGGCGAAGATTTGGTAAAAGTTCAGTTGCAAAAGCACTGCAAGTCTTAAAAGTCCTGTGTATAAGTGTCCATGTGTAAACTAGCTAATAAATTTCACGTTAAATAGTCCCTGTCATTTACTCTTCTATAGAAATATGTTTGACGGGCCGGTTGGTGTGGTTTGTAAATGCTTGGCTTTCAAGCCGCAGGTCGTGGGTTCGATTCTCACCCAGGAAAGATATTTGTGTGCATGAACATGTCTCTTTGTCCTCAGTCTGATTGTAATTATCTATTTAAGTAAGTATGTGTTTACAACAGAGTAATATATATGTAGTATATCAGTTATCTGGTTTCCATAGTACAAGCTGTGATTATTTTAGGATCTGATGGCCGTGTGTGATATTATCATTTATCTATTTAAAAAAAATTTATGTTTTTTATAAATAATCACATGAAAAATGTAAATAATCTAACTTAACCAAATATATTTATATATATAGGTATGAACAGGGACACAACCGCACTTTCACACGTGACAGTTACCATCTTTAAGTTGTAATCGATACTATTTATTATCTTATCACGTAAAGAATAAGATAAGAAAATATCAAAAAAATATGATCTAATATAAGACCTAAAATTTGATTCAACTGAATAATTTAAAACTCTCGGCCATTATGACCAGAACTAATTGCATTTAAATAGCACAGCACCATAGCTCCACAGGACATAGTTACGTTGAACATTAATGCCTGCAGAGTATTTCGGAGTTCATTCGATAAATCAAATTCTTGTAATGAAACGTCCGAATTTAACCGCTTCGGTGTAGCGTTCGTGTAGTCATATAACGAGCTTTGCTGTGTTTTATACAGAATGCTACAAGCTTTGGTGGAAATTAGAATAGTTGAATGAAGTGGTTTGTTCGCCAATATTACGTGAAATAAAATTTGTTGCATTGAAACTTAGTAATTACAATTTAAAGTTCAAATCAAATGCAGTCAGTTTATTAAACAGATCTTGTAGCAATCAGGAACAACTTATTTGCGTTTAATCACTTTTACCATATCTATCTACTATTTATATGAAAAATAACAATGACAACTTACTTCTACTTATATTTAAGAGAGGTAGGGCATAGCGTTCAATCGCTCAAAGAGCAGCTCGACTGGGGAAGTACCTCCACCTTATAGAAGACACTCCTTAATAATAACATTAATAATTTTAATGTTGTGTTTCCGAGTGTGAGTAAGGTCGCCAGAGCTCATTGGGGTGCGGGGAAGGGTCAGCAAAACTTGTTTGCTTACTTTTAAAGGCCGGCAACGCACCCGCGACTCCTCTGGTGTTGCGAGTGTCCATGGGCGGCGGTGATCACTTACCATCAGGTGACCCACTTACTAGTTTGTCACCCCCTGACATAATAAAAAAAAATTAAAAATACCCTCAATATTAAACTTGGTGCTTTTGCCACTGGCTTTTCTAGTTGCAATTGTCTCATTTTTATGAGCCTCTAACCTTATTAAATCACTTAGCCTCCCATCTTGCTCTGGAGAGAAGTGGTATTACTTTATTTTTATATTCCCCTTGTTTCTTTCTGATTTAATTAATTCCGGGGTCCAGTACACAGTTGACAGTTGAAGTGATGAGTGTCCCTGGGACTTACTTGAGACTGACCACTCAGTGTATAAAGTGTGCCACTGTTAGGTAATCCTGGCTTACAGGTGTTGTAGTGGCAGTTTGTACGTGCGCAGGACTAGTCCCATTAGATTTAAACTAGTTGAATAGGACAAAAGAAGCTTCTTCCGAATTCAACTGTTTCAGGGCCACAATCAGGAACACAAGGCAGGAATCAAGTTAATTCCAAAAAACACAGACCCAGTCATACTTTTCACATTGCAGTTCAGTTTGTGTATGTATGTATGTAAAACTGAAATAACTTTACAAAATTACTATGTTGTCAGTTGATCTGTCCGCCTGTCAAGAAGCGTTTTACTGAAAATGGGTACAGGTATCGAATTGCAATGATTATATTATAAAATACTAAGGTTCGCTGTCTCTTTAGAATGCAGATTATTTTTTAAATCTATTTTCGTGCTTCTCAAATGTGACGGGTTTTTGTTTTGTAGGCAATGGGCCCATACACTGTGTAACGGAGAAAGGCTTACCGACTGCCATTTCAAAATGCAAAAATGCGTTTTGTATAATTAATTACTGTTCTCATTCAGAAAACAATGCTTGTAAGCGTCATATGTTCAAATTCGGCTGATCGTGAAGTTAACAGAGCAGCCAAAGTTTGGCATATATGGCTCTATTCACGATACCACCGATGTAACAAATAATATTTGCCTTTTGCCGTGGTTGGCAAATGCTTGCTTTTCACGCCTGGTTGTGGGTTAGATTCCCACCCAGGATAGATATTTGTGAGCATGAACATGTCTGTTTGTCCTGAGTCTGGGTGTAATTTATCTATATAAGTATGTTTTAACAAAAGAAAAGTAGTATAATATACTACTTTTCTACATATTATGTAGTATATCAGTTATCTGGTTTCCATAATACAAGCCCCGCTTAGTTTGAGATCAGATGTCCGTGTGTAAATAATGTCCCAGGATATTATTATTATTATTAATGTTTCGTATAATACGTGAATTAAAATTTTCTTTCATTATTTTTAATACATTATTTTTCATACGTCTGAATGTAGACGAGCTAGTGTTCGGGACATATTATAGTACAAGCGTGTGCGTCCAATGGCAAAGCATGCTGATTTAATTGCAAAGAGAGTACAGTACTGTAATACTCGCCGGCAACCGGAGTTTGTCGATGATAGTATGCATACGAAATGATCGTCATATCGTAGTATCGTATCATAGAAATACCAATGGCTCTATATGGAATGTGAGAGCGCCAGTTTCCAGACTTCGGGCTGATACAGCGTAAATTCAGAAAAATCATAATTTCACTTTGATTATCCAGAATAGAAGAAAAAGTTATCAAATAAGTTTTAATAGATTGCTCTGATGATAAAAGTGCAGCGGACCCATTTCTTCCATTTTGATTCATCACGTAGTTCATTATCGTTCTGAATCTGAAACACATCTATAACTAAATTTTGATTTTTATATTGAATTATAATTGTCAATAGCATTAGTCTTAAATTAATAATTACAATATATACAGGGTGTCCCAAAACTCAACGTCAAGCCGAAACGGGGTGACAGGATTGATCATAACCATCACGAGAAAAATCTGAAAAAAAATCTATCCCATGCAGTTTAAAAATTATGGGCATTTTAAGAAAAACCTAGAAATTTGATCAAACTGTACCATTTTTCGGTTATTGTGGTTATTCTTTTTTATTTTTGTTCATTTGAACTTTGGAAACGTAATTCTAAATAACATTTCTAGAATCCCAATAAAAAATAATGACACAATTGCCTCAAGTTTCCGAGAATTGAGACTATTTGTTAAACTACGAATTTAAAATTTTCAAGATTCGTCGACTTTGACAGGCCCTCCTATAAAAAAAATGTACTAGAGTGCCTTGGCAAGTGGCATTAAAAGTTGGCGCATTTAATCAGAATTCTAAAATGGTACAATACTTGTTAGTTCCATACAATAGAAAAGAGTAAAAAAATTAAAACCTCAAGTAACCCGATTTTTGCTATCTCATTTTACTCAGTTAAAATGTTTTTAATTCACACAAGCTCTAGGTAGGTTCTTAATTTTAAGACAAAATGATGAGAGAGATGGATAATGGGTATGTTCGCCATGAGTGAGCGAGACAGATAGTGACGCCACTTTTACCAAAGTGAAAAAAAGTTAGTAAAATTAGTAAAATAATTAGGTTTGTTGGAATAAAAGTCAGATGATAGAGAAATAACGTTTTTTATTAAAATAAATGTTCAAATTGTTTACCATCAGCCTCAATACAAGCCCTACATCTTCTTAAAAAAGATCTACTTATTAGTCGGGCATATCTTCGAGAGTTGATCGCCTCAGCTGCTTGAGAAATGCGTTCACGCAGGTCGGCTACGTTCTCAATGGGCTTTGAGTAAACTTTTTCTTTGAGAACTCCCCAATAGAAAAAATCCAGGGGATTTAAATCTGGTGAACGGGCGGGCCACGAGATAGTGCCCGAACGTCCAATCCACCTTCCCGGATATTCCTGGTCAAGGAAATCTCTTACTTGCACTGCGAAATGCGCTGGGCAGCCATCTTGTTGAAACCACATGTCGCGAAGATCTGCTAGTGGTACGTCCTCTAACAGGGTTGGTAAATCTTCTCTTAAAAAATGTAGGTAATTAGTTCCATTCAAGTTCTCAGGCAGTTTAATAGGCCCAATAATTTTACCGTTTAAAATTCCGGTCCACAGGTTTACTTTAAAACGATACTGGGATCTATCTTCTCGCATTAAATGTGGATTCTCCACATGCCACTCGTGATAATTGTGCAAGTTCATGTAACCATCTTTTTTAAATGTCGATTCATCTGACCAGAGAATTTTTTGGATGAATTGGGGATTCTCATTATGCCTCTGTAGCATTGTTCTACAAAAAGAAATCCTTTCCTGATAATCTCGAGGTAGAAGACTTTGAACTCGTTGTACGTGAAACGGATGCATTTCGGCTCTTTGTAAAATACGATGAGCAGTGCTTTTCGGTATTCCCGTTCTTTCTTCAATTCCACGTACGGAAATACTTCGGTCACGTGCGACCTCTTGCAATACTTCTTCCTGGAAAGGAAACACAGGTCTACCTCCAGCCTGTATTTGATTCGGGAAATGGCCGCCCTCTGTGAGTGAACGGTGCACATTAACAAACACGCGGTGATCCGGGTAGCGCTCTAAATTTGGATATCTTTCACGATAAAGTCTAGCGGCAGCACTTGCGTTGCATCTGCATTCCCCATAAATGAGGTGCATGTTCGCATATTCTTGTGAAGTGTAGCGCGTAGGCATGGTAGATAAAAAGGATGCCAACACAAAAGTCCAGAGAGAAGCCAAAGTTGCCGGTATGTTATCAACAAGTCCAATTCACAAAGATTCAAGTCCAAAAAGAGAAGCCAAAGTTGTCAGTACTAAATCAACACAAGCGAATACGAACGTGCGCAGTAGACGAATGAGCGAAACGTACTAACTGGTTGGTGTCGGACTGGTAGCGTAGCCATTTGCTTGGCTGAAACTAGTGCGAATGAAACAGATAGATGCCATAGCATCTATCTGTTTCATTCGCACTCGTTTAAACGACGCATCTCCGTCTCAATGCGTGGCGTCACTATCTGTCTCGCTCACTCATGGCAAACATACCCATTATCCATCTCTCTCATCATTTTGCCTTAAAATTAAGAACCTACCTAGAGCTTGTGCGAATTAAAAACATTTTAACTGAGTAAAATCTGATAGCAAAAATCGGGTTACTTGAGGTTTTAATTTTTTTACTCTTTTCTATTGTATGGAACTAACAAGTATTGTACCATTTTAGAATTCTGATTAAATGCGCCAACTTTTAATGCTACTTGCCAAGGCACTCTAGTACATTTTTTTTATAGGAGGGCCTGTCAAAGTCGACGAATCTTGAAAATTTTAAATTCGTAGTTTAACAAATAGTCTCAATTCTCGGGAACTTAAGGCAATTGTGTCATTATTTTTTATTGGGATTCTAGAAATGTTATTTAGGATTACGTTTCTAAAGTTCAAATGAACAAAAATAAAAAATAATAACCACAATAACCGAAAAATGGTACAGTTTGATCAAATTTCTAGGTTTTTCTTAAAATGCCCATAATTTTCAAACTGCATGGGATAGATTTTTTTTCAGATTTTTCTCGTGATGGTTATGATCAATCCTGTCACCCCGTTTCGGCTTGACGTTGAGTTTTGGGACACCCGGTATATATATATATAAATATATATATATATATATATATTTAAAGACAACGCCCGCCCTAGGAAATCTAATCCCTGTGTCGCGGGGTACTTTACAAACATATAATAGCCGGACGCAAGTTACATCCAGACTCAGAACAACTGTTTATGGTACACACTAGGGTTGTAACGGAGGCCTCTTAGCGGATGCGAAGATGACTGATTACACCTCCGCGGACGCGGAGGTTAACGGATGCGAATGCGAAGGTGAAAGTGGATGTCAAAAAATAGTATTTTATGAGTAATATTAATAATTTTTTTAAACTCTTTCCATAAAAACACTTTCATACCTCACTTGTTTTTGGCTTCGTGTGACTTGAGTAAACAATAACAATTTCTTTGCATTGCAAAGCAAAATTCGGC
The DNA here is from genome assembly GCA_951640165.1 of Pseudoips prasinana. Classification (NCBI taxonomy): domain Eukaryota; kingdom Metazoa; phylum Arthropoda; class Insecta; order Lepidoptera; family Nolidae; genus Pseudoips; species Pseudoips prasinana. Next base: position 19,555,615 of record OX621239.1, read on the forward strand.
CGTACGACTGAGTCGTAATCGGGCGACGCGGCTCGCGCATTATGATTATTCTATGATTTATTTTTATTTTATTGAAACTTATTCCACAAAACTACAATTTTTGGCTGTGTGGCTGACGGCCATAAAGAATATCGCCACCCACTCTCATCCCGTGGGGGGACGTGTCTATCTTATTGCGATCGCCAACCCGTCTGCCAATCGTGGCGATTATGGCAGATCCCCTCAAATGAAGGACACAACTAAACCGCTGCCCCCAGTCCCCGGCAGCCATGTTATTCCAAGCCATGGTAACAGCAGTGTATTCGGCAGGGCAGAAGGTGCTACGAATTCCCGACAGATTCCGCGTTACTAAAACTGACGACCACTGGCCCTGGCAACATACAACACACGCACACTGCGAACCGACGACAAAATCATCAAACTGGAGGAAGAATTGAGCAGGTTACATTGGAATATAATAGGATTATCTGAAGTCCTAAGAAACACGATAATCCTGAAATCCGGGAATTTGATTTATTTCCAGGAGGGCAACCAACAGTCTCAAGGTGGTGTTGAGTTCATAGTCCACAAATCCCTCGTCCATAACTTAGTAAAAATCGGGAGTGTGTCGACTAGGGTTGCGTACCTTATACTCAAAATTTATTCGTTGAAGGTCATACAAGTATACGCGCCGACTTTGACGCACTCCGACGATGAGGTTGAGGTCATGTATGAGGATATATCTAGAACCATACATTCCTCTAACACTTATTTCACTGTGGTCACGGGAGACTTTAACGCGAAGCTGGGTAAACTTTTCGGGAATGAGCTGAGAGTGGGGCAATTTGCATTGGCCTTCATGGAGAAGGAGGGGCTCTTTATGATGAACTCCTTTTTCAAGAAGCCGGATAACCGCAAATGGACCTGGGTAAACCCTGATGGTAAAACAAAAAACGAGATAGACTTTATTGTGTCGACGATAAGACAGAAGTTCAATGACGTCTTTGTGATCAATACGGTTAAAAGCGGAAGCGATCACAGGCGGGGCTCATTGAACCTTAATGTCAAGCTCCAGAGGTCCCGACTGATAAAGTCTCACGCCCCGACCTTTACCCATCCACGTCGAAAACCCCGAACCCTTTCAGCTCGAACTGCAAAACTGAACTGCTCGAATTGCGGGGAAGTGGAGTCATACCACGACAGGCTCGTAGATGCCATCCATACGGCTGAGTCTAAGGTCTTCAAGGCCCGCCGTAAAAACAGAACCAAAAAGATCTCTGACTATACCCTGCAGCTAAAGGAAGAAACATGGTAAATGGTTTTGACATCGTTTGGTGATGCTACCAGATACCGGCAGCTCAACAGACAGATCTCAAAGTCTTTGACTCGCGACACGCGCCCAATTAATACAAAATGTATTAAAGAAGCCATCGAGCGGAATAAAGGCTCTTAAAGTGTTAGCAAGAGAACTGTGTGTTGGACAGAGCCAACTGACGAAGCTGAAGACTGAGGATGGCAGAATCGTCACGTCTCGACCTGAGTTGCTGGGAGAGATCGAGAGGTTCCATGGACAGCTGTATACGAGAACCCAGTCACTTGTTGATAGTGGTGCCTCAGATCCCAGAGCACGACTAACCCGACACTTCACCGAAGACATCCCGGGCGTCAGCATGTGCGAGATAAGAAACACTCTCAAACAGCTTAAGAACAACAAGGCGCCTGGTGATGATGGACGGGCCCTTCAGAAGTTATTTAACACCGTCATAATAGAAGGTCAAACGCCACAAGTATGGTACAGAGGTGTGGTGGTGCTCTTCTTCAAAAAGGGCGATAATACCCTCTTGAAAAATTACATACCCATGACAATGCTGAGCCATGTTTACAAGTTGTTTTCTGCTGGCTGGGCAGCATTCGGGAAGCTACTCAATAACTTCTCGTCCCATATACCGCAGTGTCTCAATTCGAAAGTCTTCGACCAGTGTGCGATGCCAGTGATGACTAACGGAACAGAGACGTCGTCGCTCACTATAGGTCTTATCAGGCGGCTCAAGGTCACCCATAGAGCAATGGAAAGAGCTATGCTTGGAGTTTCCCTGCGAGATCGAATGAGAAATGCTGTTGTTCGCAGGCGAACCAAAGTAACCGACTTAACCCGAAGAATTGCCAAGCTGAAGTGGCAGTGGGCAGGGCACATAGCTCGTAGAGCGGACGGCCGCTGGCGCAGAAAGGTTCTCGATTGGCGACCAGCAACCGGATGATCTTGTGCGGGTCGCTGGATGCCGATAGCCCAAGACCGGCAATTGTGGATATCTTTGGGGGAGGCCTTTGTCCAGCTGTGGGCTTCATTCGGCTGATATGACGATGATGTTGACAAAGGCGGAATTGATGCCAAAGGCATTCTATGCCAGTCGACCTTTGGGTGATGCAGAGATATATGATTATGCCGTAAATAAAACTCCGTTATAACTCCGCAAAGAAATTGCGGAGGCGGAGGCGGATGCGAAGGTACGATTTCATGCGGAACTTCCGCAGTAACGGAAGCGGAGGCGAAGATCCGTTACAACCCTAGTACACACATATACTTGGGGAGGCGACTGTCTTAGTCACTGCGCTACACTTGCAGTTAATTATATTTGTACAGCAATATCGGTTGCTGACCGTACTTTGTATACTAACACGTTCTAGCTAGCCTAAAAGCAATTGATTTCAGCTATAACTTAGTTTGATATCCTTTATCCGGCCCTTTGAACGACAGCCTACCATCCTATCCGTCGTCCTGTGATCGAAATTTACTTAGTTATAAACCCATATCACCATAGATTGGTTACATTTGTTGTCATAGCCACTTTAAAGAGATATTGTTGAACAGAGCTACACATACAAGTACTTATTTATAGATATAAGAACTATGTGTACCACCTTCACCTTGTTATGTTGAAATAAAGACAAAATTTCTTTTCTCAATAAAGTATGCTTGAAAACTAGAATGAAGACAACTAGTCCAGTTGCAGCATCACGACCCTAAACGAAACTTAAGAACGGAAAACCCAGTACTCTATTTATACTCCCACTACGTGGCACTATAAATAGAGGGTTCCATCAGTATTCATTACAGGTGCGAATGTAATCACAAATTGACAAAAGGTAGGGCACAGCGTTCATTCGCTCAAAGAGCAGCCCGACTGGGGAAGTACCTCCACCTTACAGAAGACATTCCTTAATAGTAACATTAATTATTTTAATGTCGTGTTTCCGAGTGTGGTCATTGAGGTGGGGGGAAGGGTCAGCAACACTTGTTTGCAGACTTTTAAAGGCCGGCAACGCACCCGCGACTCCTCCGGTGTTGCGAGTGTCCATGGGCGGCGGTGATTACTTACCATCAGGTGACCCACTTGCTCGTTTGTCACCCTCTGAAATAAAAAAAATATAAATCAAACCCGACCTTTCTGTAATATCTATGATTCATTTAGTCAACCATGGGGCTAGAACTTATTTTAATTAGCATACAATTTGTGTGTTTACCAACAAGCGAAACTATTGTCAAATGCCTGCAAATTGTCATACAATATTTCACAATCCCTGCTAGTAGTTCCAACTAGCCCCTATAAAATACATCTGAACCGTTCATCAATCATTCAAAGAACACAAAATGAACCGGCAATATTGAATAAAAACTTATGAGTATCTCGTCTTCAGATGATATAAATTGAAACAAATTATTAACTGGCTATAAATAAGGGTTCGAGTCGATATCCTGGCACTGCTCCAAACGGTTCAGATAGGAAAAACCTCTTGTTCGAAGCTCGGGAGGACATTCGGACACCCAACTAATGGGATTTTGTGATTACGGACAAGATTTATGCTAAGCGTTTGAAACTTCGTATTCTCTTTTAGAACAATTTCTCAGCTAGCTCAGTTAGGGTTAAGTTGGTTTAGGTTTTATCTCGAAGTTAAATGGCTTCGCTGAAAATATTTATTAGAAGGTACTTAGGCCAATTGCGTTTACACCTGGCCCCTGTCCCATATAGACTATACCACAGAATTCAAATTGTTCTTGCTCCACCTGATAGATTTTTACACTTGCGGAACAACTGCGCCGAGTTCAAGTTAAGGCATACTCTAAAAATCGTATTAAATCTTATTTATTTTTGTACACAAAAACATACAATATCTATACATATAATAAAATCGTAGGAAAGTCAAAACTGTACACTTGGGGCGTGATCTATTATTAATATCGAAGCCAAAAATATAGTTTTTAGAATTTTTGTCTGTTTGCCTGTATGAATGTCCGGGCTAAACTCAATAAGTACTGCATGGATTTACTTTAAATTTTGCATGAATATTACTAAGAGGTCGGGTCAACATATAGGCTACATATTATCACGCTATCACCTACGGGGGAGGAGCTGTGATAATTTATAAAGTTTAACACGGGTAAAACCGCGGGCACAGCTAGTATAAAATAAGTTACAAGAAATGAATAGCACAAGGACCGCCCCGTGGCTTGCCGAGTGTACGTGCCCACTACTACGCTCCACCGCTTTGCGTTAGCTCCAAGTGTACCAACCAGCCAATAAACCTAACCGGGTCATAAAACCGCGACTGCACCGACGACTCTAAAGCCCTTACCCCTAGGGTGTACGATTCATGCCGGAGGAGAAACAGGAAATTCGAGTGCTACTTACAAAGCTAGAAAAAAGGAGGATTTTTCCTGGTCCTTCTACTCGCTGCCGGCCGAGAGGAGCTTGAAGGTGGCTATAAGAGGCCTGCCGGTTAAAGCTGCACTACGGACAGAAGGGTTCGTGTCTGAGTTTGGGCGGTTTGATACGTGCCCGATAGGTGAGACCGGGCTTGATTTCACAACAACAATTCAACTGTATGTTTTCTATTGTTCGTATGTTACACGATTTTTGCGTTGTTTGGGGGTTCCTAAACAACGCAAAAATTTCATATTTGAAATTATAATATTAATATAGTTTTAGTTCAAATTAGTCGTCGCTAAAAGTTGAAGTCGGTTGTATGTTTTCTCAGAAACAATCAATGTTTTCTGGAAATACGTACTTATTAATTAGGCTTATATGTTTATTTTTATGCCATTTTAAAAATACAACTGAGTCTATAATAAAAAAACTGATAAACTTTAAGTGAGTCTTATTAGCGACATAATTGCAAAATATAGTATGAGCTCCTGTATAAATTGTCTTTGCCACAGGAGTTGTTTAGATTGAACTACACTCTGATGAGAGTACCTACTGTTCAATACTATCCTATAAATATCTAATGAAATAGATTTTTTTGAATGCCATAATTTGAGAGTTATCAGCAATCTTCTAGTAGTATAGCTTTTTTGTTCTGTCTGTCTACGCAAACGATTAAAAACTCTTTGGAGCAACGTTTCCGTAGTAACTGGTGTTGCGATAATTTACTGTTTTGTTGAATCATTTCTTTTTATTAAAACAATAAAATAATGACTGCTGCCATCTTAAAATTGTAAAAAACCACAGGTAATTTTATTTGCTGATTCCCAGTAAAATACTCCTGTATTCCTATTCACTGTCCTTTATCTATGAAACAGACAAAAACAATATCCAGTCGAAAAAAAAATGTTTGGTCACCAGACTTCTGCCTACATTCAATAGCATCGTTTTCTTATCTTTATATTCTTTAAAAAGGGAATATTGTACTTAGAATAACTATTCTATTCAACTTTTTCGGAGATCGGTTTTCCTGACTTCTTTCATTTTCACTTCATCATCACAACTGTAAGCAGTCCATAGCTGGACAAAAACCTCCCCTAGGGGGAATCATCTAGGGGGAATGTTCCACGCTTGGCAGACCGGGCGACAGTATGATGCTCATAGTATTGGACGAAGCTGTTGCCCGTCCTCTAGTAGATATTGCCTCGGGTCGACTTCTGCGCCCCCCACGGGATGTGATGGGGTGATGATATACTGATATTGACTGCCGTCATCACACAGTAATTTAGACTTTAATTTAAATTTGGTTACGATTCTAATTTTTATTGACATTCCAATATGTGTAAGTGCCGAAGTATAATTGAACTATTATTGTATCCTACTTTTAAAAAGATTTCATATTAAGGATAAATACATAATGATAATAACAGTTATTAAGTTTTTCTCGCTAACAGTATTTTTGTGTACCCTATTAAGGTGTACATTCAGTTTGGATGGATACTATGTATAAGAGTTTTGCTACCTTCTAAGGCTAATAATTTTAACACTCCTGGTATGGAAATATATGTATAGGAGATCAAAAAGAATACCATAAATAATATAAGTAAAGTTTGGTAAAGCAGTGTGAATGGATTTGTTGTGGATTAAGTATTTCGGATACCTTCTTAAAATGTAGAATATTTATAGTAGGCTATAAATATTCTACATTCTAGCTTCTAGCTTTTAGAAAAATACTTAGCAATACAAAAGATGATAGATGTCTGGTTATCCATTGACCTTGTTTCTATATTTAATGTAAGACTCTATAGTCTTACATTAAATACATAGTTCTAAGAAACTCGTTATGAAAGAGAAATTGTTTGCTCAAATATCATTTTGCTGGAATATTTTTTTATGTATATTATTAAGTTTGTTTTAGCACGGGATTACTAGTCTTTTTGATAGGACTTTAAGTGCAAAATTTGAAGTAAATCCATGCAGTACTTTTTGAGTTTAGCCCGGACATACATACAGACAAACAGACAATAATTCTAAAAACTATATATTTGGCTTCGATATCGATTGTAGATCACGCCCCAGGTATCCTTTTTCAAAAATATTCAATGTACAGTTTTGACTTTCCTACGATTTTGTGATATGTATAGATTCCAAAAAATAATAGAAGTAATGCATTTAAACTACTAACAGGATTTGAGCCTACATTCTTTGTGTAAGCGTTCAATGCTTAGCCAATTTCACTACGGTTAAAGATTAGGCAGTTAGCATTTAAGATACAAATTCTAACACATTTTACATTCCATTTTGTACTTAAACGCTAGGGGCTAAAAAGTAAAAAACAACAATAACATTGTGTTCTTAAAGACGTTAAATTACAACGGAAGTAGGCTCTCACCGGTCCGTAGGTGATCAGCGACTTCACTCACGTCACTTCATAGCTGGGTGACCGCCAATGTGGTTTAATTTCTGAGCGTCTCCGTGTTTCGGGGGTCACGTTAAGCTATTGGTTCCATTTGTAGCCATTAGGCAATAGGCGTTAAGCCATGTTAGAGGCCCACTGGGCGTCTTGCACAACTCTGACACTGGGGTAATGATACGATACGATAAGTAAGTACAACGGGAGTTATTAAAATCTAATAGATATAATTTTAAACATAAAATAGGTACAAAATATTACAGTGATAAAATTGTATCTTTTCGGTAATACCTGTTGTGAGGGCTGCGTTTTTCACGCGTCATCGTGTAGGGGGCGCTGGGGCGGAAAAGCTGCCAGTTTGCTCTCCTGCGTTATTCTTATCAGACGAATATCTTTTGACATTTTGAACTTTAAGGATTTTGGATGGTTTGATGAGGAGTTTCCGTGGTATATAGCGGGCTTTTAAATTATATAATCGTGAGTTGGGTATTTTTATTTAAGTATTTTTTTCTTAGGCCTCTTTAAGATACATTTTGTGATAAATAAAATGCCTATTATAAGAGGTTAGAAAAGTAGTTATTTGTTATTATTAAAGTTACGTGATATATAAGACTGGATAGATAAATTAAAAAAAATGTAGGAGATGACTTGTTTGGAACGAAAAAATTAGATATATATATAGATAGATAGTTACAGTTTCACTAAGCAACACAATTCTAATTTTGTTGATCATACAATACGTGGAATACCACCGTAGCCTAGTTGGTAGTGCTCCTGCCTACGAATCTGGTGGTCCTGGGTTCGAATCCCGGTAAGTGCAAATATTTGTGTGATGAGCACGAATATTTGTTTCTGAGTCATGGATGTTTTCTATGTATTTATCTATCTATATAAGTATGTATATCGTCGCCTGGTACCCATAGTACAAGCTTTGCTTAATTTGGGGCTAGGATGATCTGTGTGACATTGTCCCTAAATTTTATTGTACTGAAATATTAAAAATATTATTATATTATATTATATAAAATATAATCCCGTGCGGGGACATATAAATCTCTTTGTATAGGTATTTTGGCCATCATACTGGCACTACCAACCCGTTTGTCAAGCGTGGCGATTATGACATATCCTCATTATAAAGTTTTAACAGGAGTTCCATGAAATGGATGAAGATTGCACGTACATGAGGCCCGCATGCATAAGCTGTTACATATTGATTTATTCAAGTAACTGGTTGTACAAGTTGTAGTAAATAGTTACACAATGATTTTAGAAAAAAATATAATGCAATAAATTGATATCGTAATTAATAACGCAAATTTCCGAGTTGTAAAATCGCTTTTTCGATTACGAGTACTTGAAAATACATGAGATTTTAAAAATAATTCTTCATATGTATTGGCGGCTCTTTATTTGATCTTATCATAAGATGTATAATAGGATACAAATTTATATTATAAATAATCAAATTATTACAAATATCTTGGGACAACTTACAGACTGACATCTGATTCCAAGTGAGTTCTATGGCAACCAGACAGCCCGTAAACATACTTATATATATATATATATATATATATATATATATATATATATATATATATCGAAATACATAAAAGCCACACAGTCAACATGTTACTAACACCTTGCTTTTTTGCAAGTTGATATACTACACCTTTGTGTCATTCAGATCCTAAACTCGTCTCGTAGTTCTTTAGTTCACTATGCACCCTAAACCTGGTATAAACTATAATGTAATGTTTAATATCAATTTTATGAGTATTATCATTATAGTATAAATTATTACTTAAGATCAAATTTCATAATCACTGCAACAAACCCTTATCTCTTCAACTCAAACCCGAATTTTCGTCACATAGATTTAACCATCCCAAGCTTACTTACCCGTGAAGGCTGTCGTCATGCGGGTAGAATAATTCCTCGCATTTGCGGGAAGATAAAGTGCCTAACGTGATGCCTAACGTTACGAATAGTGGTCAAGAATAATGCGACGGCTTAATGATTTATGGGCTAGTGAGCTGGTTTCAGCAGGATATTATATGTGGTCTTACATTGTGACAAGTGTATTAAATGACAATGTCGCATATAAAAAATAAATCCTGTGAAAAAAACTACAATAATAAATTACTACATTTATATACAACTAGATTTCGCCTGTGAAGTCACAGGCCAGCAGGCAGCAGCAGGTCCTAAGTTTATTACTATTAAGAAAAACTAACAAAAATACTATGTTAAACTGATAGAGTGAAATCTTTGCTTGGTCTAACTGAAACCCACCGTAGGTGGTTAAACATCCGAGCGCACTTCTTTCTTTATTATGTGCTTTCAAAATACAAATGTATTTTATTTTATTAGGTAAAAGAATCATAATTTTTATGCGGTTCGTTTTCAAATTAGAATTAATAAAATATCCATTTTTTAAAGTATTTAATTATTTATTCGCTCTTACATATCAGTACTTTAATTTTTACAGTTCGTTTAAAAATAACTTGTATGGACTGAACTTTTACGTCCCTATTAATAATAGAGCCACAATAAAAGATTAGTTAAACTCTCGTTGTGTTTTGCGTCTCCGAATTCCATGTTTCTCCGAACCTCTTTCGCCATCCAGAGGTCTAGTGTAGGCGTTATACAAAAAAAATATTTGGACTGCACGTGTGGTGCAGTGGCTAAACAGTCGCTTCGCCGTTTCGTGTCGTGGGTTCGAGTCCCGCGCTGGACAGCTATTTGTGTGACCCATAAATAGTTGTACTGAGTCTGGATGAAATTTGTGTCCATCTATTATATGTTTGTAAAGTACCCCGCGACACAGGGATTAATTAACATAATGCGGGAGCTGTCTTTAAAATATATATATATATAAAACCTTATCGCCAGTACAGATTAAAAATACCAAAAACTCTTGACACTTGATCTTTTGCCAATAAAATAAAAATAAAAAAGGTTTTTATTCACGTAGACTTTAAAAAAGCGCTTGTAAATAGTCAGAACATGTTTGTAGTATTATAGTTGTATACATTATTATTTCTAGTAACATAGATATTTAGGTACACATTGTATTGATAGTATTAAAACATTAATAATTTTAATCAGTTTAATTATAATTAAACTGAAACATAATCTTTTGACAATAACTTGATACGAGCTAGCTAAATATCATTGCTGTTATAAAAAAAAATTATTAATGTTTTAATACTATCAATACAATGTGTACCTAAATATCTATGTTACTAGAAATAATAATGTATACAACTATAATACTACAAACATGTTCTGACTATTTACAAGCGCTTTTTTAAAGTCTACGTGAATAAAAACCTTTTTTATTTTTATTTTATTGGCAAAAGATCAAGTGTCAAGAGTTTTTGGTATTTTTAATCTGTACTGGCGATAAGGTTTTATATATATATATATTTTAAAGACAGCTCCCGCATTATGTTAATTAATCCCTGTGTCGCGGGGTACTTTACAAACAAATATTAGACTTAAACTAGATAATTATCTAGTTTAAGTCTAATATTTGTAATACATATTGGCAATGGTTCTGTCTATATTAAGGTGATATTATTATGACGGACCTTATGTTAATAACGACGGTCGCGCTTCAATGCTACCACCGGATCCAATGCGCCCCAACTGAGAAGACCCAGCAAAACAAACTCAGCGGGTGTCTCTACTACCGGTTTCAACACGGCCCAGTTGAGACGCTCCGGCGAAACATACTCAATGGGGCATATACACGAGATTTGGTCCACTTACTGTAATTATTTAGCAGGCAAACACAATATATGCTCGATCGGTTGTCTGATTAATTATTTATTTTAGGTTTAATATATTAGAAAGAGAAAATAAAAACGTCAAAATAAAAGTAACATTAATCATTTTGAGACACAACCAACAGTTCTGAAATTCGTAGAATATTTAAATAATAGATAGTTTTATTACAGATAGTTCATGTAACATAAAAGATTACTCATGTCTATATGGCTATAAGATCTCCAGCGGACTATGTGCAGGTAGATGCCGACCGCCAAATGTCATTATCGTCAATGTAATCCTTAGTAGTGTAGTAACCCTTAGCCATAAGTTCACGTTTAATGTGTGACTTAAACTTATTATCAGGTAGTTTAGTTATATGAATAGGGAGCTCGTTATAAAACCTGATACAATTTCCCATAAATGACTTTTTAGTTTTGCTAACTCTAAAGGCTGGTATAGCTAGTTTGTCCTTATTTCTTGTATTGACATTGTGCAAGTCACTCCGTTTTTTATATTTATCTAAATTTTTCCGCACAAACATTATATTCTGATATATGTATTCAGATGGAACAGTAAGTATATTTACCTCTTTAAAAACGCTTCGTAGAGACTCGCGACTGCCTAGATTATAAATAGCTCGGACTGCTCTTTTTTGTAATACGAAAATAGCAATTATGTCAGCTGCTGAGCCCCACAGCAGAATACCATAGGACATAATGCTATGGAAATAAGCAAAATATACTAGTCTAGCAGTTGGTTCGTCTGACAATTGTCTGATTTTCCAAACTGCATATGAAGCTGTAATAAATGTAGTATTGCGTTTAATACTGTAATAAATGTAGAACATAAGCTAATAATATCAAATGGCCTGCAGGCTAATTAGTATGTCTTACTACAGAGTATTATCCTAATGAATGGGTATATTTCAGTAAAACTGTATTTTTTAAGAGAAAATAAGTTCATTAGCTCCAAAATTCATATAATGAGATTTTCCACTGTGCAACGCTACAAAATAGTACAATCAACACTATCACCACCAAATAAAGATATACACACACCTCCGTTCGGATATCGCGGCTGTAAGTCGTACTAAATCTGTGGATCGCATCGATTGCCAATAATGTCTGTAATACTGTAATTACTGGGGCTATGGCCTCGCCTCCCGTTAATCTTACTTAGGCTTACAGCCGTGCCAAGTTTCGTAAAAATTATTGGTCCAGGTGAATGTATGTTAAAAAGGGTGGTGAAAGCCGATTAGAAAGAAAGATTGGATAGAGGCAGGTTTTAAAATTGTTTGGATTAGTTTAGAATTTAGAAACCATAGGTAGGTAAAAAGTATTAGTAACTATAAATTAATGCTCTGAGTAAATGTTTATTTAAAAATGTTGTTGGAATTTCTATCTTTAGTTAGCTATAGTAAAATTATATTGTGGATTCAGATAGGTTAGGTAATGAATTAGTTCTAACAAAATATTTAGAGACATGATGACAGAGAGTTTAGTGTTACAAATATTTGAAAAAAAAAAAGCAACCGTATGTCAATGTGACTGCATAATTTTATATGCTAGAGGGTACAAAATGATTAGATAAATTGTTTTGGTTATCCTATAACAACGGGTACATTATTTTTCTCACTATCCTACTAATATTATAAATGCGAAGTTTTGTGAGTATGAATGTATGGATGTATTGATTTATGGGTGAATTGAATTTTGTTACTATTTCACGCAAAAACTACCGAACAGATTTTGATTAAAATTTGTAGTAACATAGCATATATATTCGAATAACACATAGGCTATAATGTATAAAGTTTAACGCGGGTAAAACCGCGGGGCACAGCTAGTAGTAAATAATGAGCAGAAGAATGAACCCGTTGAAATATATCTGCACTAGTTGTGCCCCGCGGTTTTACCTGCGTTAAAGATTATAAATTTTAGCCTATGTTTTAATCCAGGGTGTCAGCTAACTCCATACCAATTTTATTAAAATCGTTCCAGCCATTTAGATGTGAAGAAGTAACGAACATACACACTCACATACAAACTTTCGCCTTTATAATATTAGTGTGATACTTTGTGTAGGTATATCTCAATCCACAATAAGATCATATAGTTGGCGACTGGGTAATGGCCATCAATACTTCCTCACACAAATAGTGCAATGTTTTTATTCAATTTGATTGGGGTGCAGAACTTAGGGTGTTGTGTGTCACATTGTCCGTGTCATGTCTGTCTATTAAGGCACTTACCTCTATAGTTGTAGCTCCTAATGGATGAATTGACAGACGTGCGACTATTTTTATACTTAAATTGCCAATATTTCATTTGGACCGTTTTTTGTGAAGGTTACTAAATAAAAATAATTCAAATATTATTTAAACTAAGAATATCTAATGATTATCACACAAATATTATAAAGGCGAAATTTTGTGACTGTGTGAGTGTGTATGTTTGTTACTTCTTCACGTCAAACGGCTAGAGCGATTTTAACAAAATTTTCTATGGAGTTAGCTGACACTCTGGATTAACACATATGCTATAACTTATAAAGTTTAACGCAGGTAAAACCGCGGGGCACAGCTAGTAAGTAAATAAATACCAAAAACTTAAGCGAAACAGTACGCGGCGAGTGGAATTTGTTTGTGTGGTTAAAATAGTTGTTATTTTAAACTTTAGAAGGAGTCGTATAAATTTATAATGTTAAGCAGCAGACAATAAATATTCATCATCAGCCTAATAATAGGTCTTTACCTATGAAATTGCCGTTTTGTATGAAAAAATTTAAACGAATTTTTTTCATGAATTTTTTTATTTGTATTAATCGAAGTAATCACCCATGCAATCAATGCATCTTTGCCATCGCAGTGGCAGTTTATTGATGCCCTTCTTAAAGAAATCAGCTGGACGGGAGGCAACAAATTCTTCAAAGGCATTTTGTACTGCCTCTCGGGTATTGAATTTTTTTCCCGCCAAGAAGTTATCCAAATTCTGGAAAAAGTAGTAGTCTGTAGGCGCAAGGTCTGGTGAGTAGGGCGGATGACGGAGAGCTTCCAACCCCAGTTCTTGCAACTTGGAGACCGTCTGCTGTGCAGTATGAGGTCGCGCGTTGTCGTGCAGGAGCAGCGGAGACGAGCGATTGACCAATGCTGGTTGGAGATGCGCCAGCTTCTCCATCATTGTGCTCAGTTCTTCACAGTACACATCTGCAGTAATGCTCACCCCGTTTGGTAAGAAGCTGTGATGAATCACACCGGCGCTAGACCACCAAACAGTGACCATCACTTTTCTAGGGGTAAGTTTTCGTTTAGGGCATTGTTTAGGTGCTGAACCAGGATCCAACCAACTTGCTGAGCGCTTGCGGTTATCAAACAGAATCCATTTTTCATCGCAGGTAACAATGCGGTTCAAAATTCCTTCATTTGTGTGTCTGTTGAGCAGTGCAAGGCACGTCTCGACGCGTACTTCGCGCTGGCGATCATTGAGTTCGTGGGGCACCCATTTGTCAAGCTTTTTTACCTTGCCAATTTGACGCAAATGGACCAATATTGTTTTGACGCTAACGTCGAAAGCTGCTGCTAATTCAGCCGTAGATTGTGTATCATCAGCTTCCACAACCGCCTTTAATTCGTCATTGTCGACCAAAGTCTTCGGACGACCGCGAGGTTCATTTTTCAGGTCGAAATTTCCAGAACGGAAGCGAGCAAACCAATAACAGGTGGTGCGTTGGTTTGTAGTGTTAGCTCCGTAAACGTCGTTGATGTTGCGTGCCGCTTGTGCCGCGTTGCTGCCACGACGGTACTCATATTCCATAATTACTCGAATTTTTAACGTATCCATGATGACGAAAAAGATTGAAATGCGATGAAAATGTAACACTAATCAATAAAGAAATGACTACTTTTGGAAAAAAGAATCCATGTTTTTAAAATAAAATTAATTTGAAATTAGAATTCTTAGCCAAACAAAAATTATTTTGATTTGAAATGGCCAGTACTGCAGAACGGCAATTTCATAGGTAAAGACCTAATATCATCCACTGCTAAACATAAGCTTCCCTCAAAGGATTCTATACCGTTGCCATTTGGAGGGGTTTGCCTTAGTCACCGGACTTGGCATGCGAGTTGGCGACCGCAGTAAGGTGGTAGCTAAACTCGTAGTACGCGGGTAGAGCTGCTGTCCGACTACCTGCTGTATCCCTTACTCGCCTTTTACGACACCCACGGGGTGGTAAGGGGTGGCCCTGTGATTCTTTATAGGAGGCATATAGCTCCAGTAATTACAGTATTACATAGATTATTGGCAATCAATGCGATCCACAGATTTAGTACGTCTTACAGCCGCGATTTCCGAACGATGGTGTGTGAAATGAAATGAAAATAGAAAAATGAAAAAGATGATGAATATCTTTATTTGGTGGTGATAGTGTTGATTGTGATAGTTAGTAGTGTGGTACAGTGGAGAATCTCATTATATGAATACTGGAGTTAATGAAGCTATTTGGTCTTAATAAATCAATTTTAATGGCTCTAATTATTTACAAAATCTTCATAACCATCATCATTGTAGCTGATTAAAATCCTCTGCTGGACAAGCCCGGATATGTCATAATCGTCAAGCTTGGCAGACGGGTTGGCGATCGCAGTAAGATTGTCATACTACACAGAAGGAAGCTGCTGCCCGTCCTCTTGTAAATATTCTCTTGGGCGGACTTCTACGCCCGCCACGGGATGAGATGGGGTGATGATATTCTTATATTCACCGTCGTCACACACGGCATAATTTACAAAATAAAAAATGTGAGCCGTCACAGGACGCCTGGCAGATGTGAAACATCGACATTATTTTGTAAAAGTAATATGCAGAAAAGAACATATTGTGATAGGAACTAAATATGTCATAATGAGAAAATAAAAAGTCGATTGCGCATGCGCCACGGCATGCGTCGCCACGCCAGAAATCTGTTTTACGTGCGGCTATAGATGTTTCACATCAATAAATATTTATTTTATTTTTGTTATGTATTTTATTTATTAATTTTATTTGGTTCACCAACAATTGTTTACACTGGTACACGCAAATGACATAGAAGTAACTAATTGGAATAAAATGGAACAATCACTTACAGGTAAACTTAGCATGCTCACAAAATGTTGTAACTCACCGTAGCATAGTTGGTAGTGCTCCTGACTGCGAGGCTGGTGGTCCTGGGTTCGAATCCCAGTAAGTGCAAATATTTGTGTGATGAGCACGAATATTTGTTTCTGAGTCATGGATGTTTCCTATGTATATAAGTATTTATCTATCTATATAAGTATGTATATCGTCGCCTGGTACCCATAGTAGAAGCTTTGCTTAGTTTGGGGCTAGGATGATCTGTTTGACATTGTCCTAAGATATTATTATTAACTTACTAACTAAAATATATACATAAAAAATATATTATAGAAATGAATTAAACTTAATAAATTTAATTAAGTGAATTAAAACAAATTAAACTAAGTAATACTAGGAGTAGGTGATACATAGTATGGCATATACAAATTATTTATAAAAATAATTATGAGTAACGTTTAAAAACAATGCTTTCAAAATTAACTTCTTATTTCTGGCCTTAAGTTAAACTTAAAATATGCGTAATCCCTTTTCAAGATAAATAAAACTGAAAGTAATAAAATAGTTTATCACCCGCGTGACGGCCCCCAGCGAACTGCAACTAAATGTTATAGATACCACAGATAAACGTCTGCAATGTAATGTTTTTATTTGATTTCTTTGGGGTGCAAAACGAGGGTCTTCTCTGTCATATTGGCTGTCTCTTGGCCGTCTATTACGGATCTAATGTTGAACATTAAATTATGCAATTGGAGGAAGAAAATATGAATATTTCATGAGTAAGGTCTTGAATACTTTTTATACAAACCGTGCTTAGGTATTAGTTTTTATATTATATTAAATTTTAAATACGTGAAGTTTAATGATTAAAAGTCAGTTATATGATTGAAAGTATAGTGATAATCATGATCATCGTTATATCAGCCGAAAGACGTCCACTGCTGGACAAAGGCCTCCCCCATGGATCTCCACAATAGCCGGTCCTGCGCTGCCCGCATAGCGGTTACCCGCTGTTGGATTATTTGGATTAGTTTGATGATCTGTCCTAGGTAAATATAGTTCTCTACAACTTTGAGTGCAGCGTCTCCAACCATAACTAGAGTGGGTGCAACATGGATGTTCGACATGATTTTCGTCTTATCCATGTTCATTTTCAGACCTACTTGTTGAGAGACTCTGCTGAGGCCATCGAGCATTGTACCGAGGTCTTTAAGGGTCTCAGCCATGACTACTTTATCGTCGGCAAATCTAAGGTAGGGATAATTTTTTTAAAGTATCCCTCTAGGACGTAAACAAACATACTTATTTTTATGTTATTTATACTTATTATGTTATACAGTTACTTTATTTATACTCTGTGAAATAAAGACGCATAAGTTAAATGTGTCTTGATATATTTATCGTAAAATTGTACGGAGATTTTTGCCCGATATGTAAGTTTATCTCCAACAAAATATTAAAGACTACCCTCCATTGTGTAACATCAAAGAGTTGTGGGGTGATGGATTAAGCTTGTATCGACATGCCACGTGCCATAGATAACAGTTTGATGTAATACTAAACGTTGGTCGAAGGGAACCGTAGTAGTGTAGTAGATTTGCAGATAAGGGGGTGCAATTGCAAATGTAATTAAGCGGGATTTTATATCGAGCTTGCGTATGGGAATGGAACCCTTGTGGTGAAAAATAGTCGTCTGTTTGTTACAGCGCGTTTTATTGATACCACCATGTGTTTGCTGTCTTTAAATTTGCCAGTATTGCTATTTTCTTCTATATTACCAATAGGTTCAGATTAGTCCTTACTAGCCCATTGAAATTGATTTTGTTTATTCACAATTTTCTATGTATTTAAGTATTTATCTATCTATATAAATATGTATATCGTCACCCATACTATGGTACCCATACTACAAGCTTTGCTTAGTTTGGGGCTAGGATGATCTGTGTGACATTGTCCCTAGATATTATTATTATTATTATAAATTATATTTCACGGGCCGGTAGGCGTGGTTGGCAGATACTTACTCGTACTTTTCTCGCTACGTGTCGTGTGTTCGTTTCCCATCCACAACATATATTTGTGCGCATGATTTGTTAGGAGTCTTGAGTGTAATTATCTATATAAGTACGTATCAACAAAAGAAAAGTAGTATAGGTAGTAGTACATCAGATATTTGGTTTCCACAGTACAAGCTCTGTTTAGTTTGGGATCAGATGGCCGTGTTTGAACAATGTACCAGGATATTATTATTATTATATACGAAAACTTGAATCCGTGGACCTGTAAGATGGCATTTACTATTTCAAATGGATTCCAAAGAACAAGCTCTACAACAGTAAGAATCATATCGCTTGTTTATTGCAAGAGTGACATATCTCAAAAACACGGAATTTTCGGATTATGTGAAAAAAATACTCTTTGATTAGTATATTTTTTAGTACTAGAATGCCATAAAGATCCTTCCACTCGAATCCGCTAGGTGGCTACACATGTCGTTTTTGCACGCTCATGGCGGAGGCATTCGTTTGTTTCAATATAGTGCTATCTCAGTTACTCAAAAGTTATCGACGCAGACGCACGCATCGTGTTCCTCAAGGCCGTCATATTTAAAGTTAATACTTTCTTGCAACATATGGTAAGAGCTATTTTCACATTAATCATTTTGAACAATATGGAATTATTTTGTATTATGACACTATTGCAACATAAACTGAGTTAAATTGATTTGTATTATTAAAAAAATGACGCTATTGCACGTAAAACTGAGGGTGTTTTTTTATTATTTATCGTTAGTTCGTTATTGTAATAATAACAATGCATTTCAACATGGAAAACTAAAAGTCATATTTTGAATTATACCATTCTTACAGAAAACATTCAGAATTTTTAAGTATTATTATGAGTTATGTTACTACTGTAACAAACAAAATATTATTTTGATGTTAATTGTTTCTCTCCTATTTGTTTTCGGCGTCGTGCGGGCGATTATTAGTTAATCTTATTGAGGCAAAAGAAAGCGCAGACATGGAGAAATAAATTCCATTACCGGAAGTAACAGTACCACAACTGCCCAGACATTGGCATAATCCTCTCTTTCGTCCAGCTCTAATTCTTAGTTCATCTAGTACATCAAGCGAAGACAAAACGGAGTTTGAGAACAGAAGCACTCAAAAGCAAATTCCGTCATTGTAGGGTAAGGGCACAATCATTGCCAAGAATTTATACAAATAACTTTATAGGATAATTTCTTACTTTTACAATTTTATCTTTTTTCACAGCTTCTACTAGTAAACCACTTGTATTTAAACCCGAAGAAGAACCTGATACAGAAGGCAAAAGTTCTAATGACTAGTTACTTCGCATTTTTTAAGGAAATTCAATTTTTTTATCATAGTTTATTTACATTTAACTAAAGTATGTAGTTACCATTTTGTTCGATAACTTTTTGCCATCTTGTAGTTAGGGACTTCTGATCAAAATACTGCGACAAGTGGTGTTGGCAGTCCTCTCGTGATTTTAACCTTACACTGCCTAAAGAATTCTGAAGAGACCGAAACAGGTGAAAGTCTAAAGGTGCAAGGTCAGGACTATACGGCGGATGCATTAACACCTCCCAGCCAAACTCTCTTAATTTTTGCTGAGTGGCGTAAGATGTGTGAGGTCTAGCGTTATCATAATGAAAAACCACCCTTCTGTTGATTAATTCCGGCCGCTTCCTCTCAACTTCTTGCTTTAATCTCATCAGTTGCTCGCAGTAGAGTTCAGAATCGATGGTCCTGCCTGGTGGTAACAGCTTATAATGAATAATACCCTTCCAATCCCACCACACACCCAGCATCACCTTATTGCGAGTTAACCCAGGTTTCGTCACAGTCTCTGAAGCCTGACCGGCCTTTGACCACGACCTTTTTCGCACGTTCTTGTCGTAGGTGATCCACTTTTCATCACCAGTTATCAGCTTCTTCAAAAATGGTTCGGTTTCATTCACGTCTTAATAAATAATCACAAATGAGACCACGGTTCATTAGGTTTCTTTCAGTGAGCTCGTGAGGTACCCAAATATCCAGCTTTTGTGTGTATCCAGTTTTTTTCAAAAGCGCCAAAACTGTTTTGTGGTCAATTTGCAGTTCTTCAGCTACGTTGTTAACTACAGACATGCCGATATTGCTCCGATTTTAAAAAAATGGCATCCTTTTTATCCGTAATAGGGCGACCAGAGCGACGTGTATCTTTGACATCAACATTTCCGGATTGAAAACGCTTAAATCAAAATTATGCTACTCTCACAGATACTGCACTAGGTCCATAAACATCGCAAAGGTTTTTCGGGGCTTGCGTTGCATTTTTACCTTTTTTTGTAGTAAAATTTTAAAATGTATCGAATTTCTCCATTACATTCACTCATCTTGTTCAGTACGAAAAACAAATGAAAACACACATTTTCCTAATTTGTATTTGGAATTATGCTCTTTAAAATTTTAACTTTCAGTGATACCAAAACCATATAAATTTGAACTTTCAATAAGTACGTAGGTAAAATACAAAAAGATTTTTATAAAGGTGATTAATTTCTTTATTTTGCAACTAAAGAATAAAGGTTAAAACCTGTAGAAACTGTTTTATTTCTTTAAAATGAATTCAACCTTTTCGGCAATAGTGTCATTATTTGTTTAACTAACGAATTTTCGCATATGTTTGTGGTGTAAGAATGACCTATTTTGGGAAAATACTTTTAAAATTTATTTATTTTCTGCAACAAAGACACAAGTGGGGACTACTTGTCGTATTTTATTTATTACGAGACAAAGACAATATTTATATATATTTTTAGTACATGCCTTTACAAGTACAGTAATGCACAAATATATGACATACCGTTTGCCAGTACTTTATTTGTAATTTAGATGTGTAACTCAAATTAAATCTTTAAAATCGCTCTCCTGAAAAATTCGGTTTTTTTAGATATGACAGTCTTGCAACAAACAAGCGATATGTAATCATTTAGCTATTTAGAAAGATTTAAAGATAATTTCAGTGAAACGCGCGACGGGTCCTGTTTAGGTTCACAAATTGCTTCTCTTCGCACAATGCGTGCAGAACTATGTATATTGTATAACATTACCCTTAAGATGATCACTGGTATAGAGACTAGCGAAAACACCTACCAGATAGCACCTTGACCAATAACAAAAAAATTGATCTTTGATTTTGATTACAACATTGTCATAATAATTGTTCTCTACAGTATATTCTGTAAGGTGGTCAAGCTGCTCGTAGAGTAAAGAAATACGTGACTACTTAAAAAAATTATAGAATAAGAACTATCTTAATCATTATTATGTTTTACATAAAACCTTTTTGGAAAAAATTAAGGCTGGGTACTAAGCTTAAATTTTTTCCAAAAAGGTTTTATGTCTCACTGTTTCAGATTTATTACAAAATATGTCAAAATTATTATATGTAAGGTTCTAAAGTTAAGCGCGGTAGCATTACAACAAAAAACGACAAAATTAAAAAAAAAAAGATTAGATAATATTATATTATTAATAAATACACCACAAATTTTCGGTTTGAGAACAAAAGTCCTGTGGTCTACCAGCAAAAAGCCATCTTAATTTAGCCAAAGTGTTCGATTGTTATTTAAAATGGAATCCAATCAACTGAGATAACGTATTTTCATTTATTCCAGTGAGCCATATAGAAAACAAAACCTCGGTAGGTTTGAATACACAAATTACTTTAGGTATAAAAGATAACACTATAGGCATTAAGCACTTGCGGTTTTAGTTACAACAATATTTAAATTTGAATTTTGCTATTTGATTATAAATGTACGTGTAAATATTATCATAAAAATACTGACATAGTAACAAACAAAAACAAACATTGATCTCTACACGAATCAAATTAATCAATACAATCACTATCTACGTAAAATGCTTTATGTAATTCAATTCTTCATGCAGCACAAATGAGCAAAAAACTCCAGTTTCATCACTCATTAATATTTATACGAACATCGATTGTTTCGGGGAAATTAATTCAATTTTTTGGGGAAAATGGCTTTGAGGGGAGAGCTTTATCATATTACCGATTACTTCTTGCACAAATGCCCCAGTTTTGTATTAATAACAGAGTGCAATATGACGTTGTAAATATAAATGCGAATTGAGAATAATTCTGTTTCGTCCCTGTATTGTTTAAATTAATTGTTTTTGTTTTACCGGGGTGTAACATTGTGCGCCTAAATTCCAAATGTATTATGTTGTTAAATGTGTTTACATTGTGTTTCTATTTGAGGCACCTTTTAAGTGTTATCACATTGAATTTGGACATTTAACTTCAAAAAGCTTGAAGCTTGTGTCTTTGTATCTATTTATCACATCTACAGCCCTCGAACTTTTTTCGAGCGAAAACTAGTTTAATTGAGAGGTTATTTTTGTCTCGTTTTCAAGTTACAGCCGTTTTCATAAAATTTTTAACGGTATGATTATATATTTTAATGATATTTCTGTGTTACATAGATTACGAAAAAGTTCATGCGCACTAAAATATTTACAAAACATTTAAATGAACGTAGTTATACATGTGTCACAAATGGTTTATCATAAATAAAACAAAGTTTATGAGGTCATGCTCCTCTTCAAAATGCCCAACATGCCGTCAAATGATGCCATTAAAAACCTCAAACTTTCTCAATGATAATTAATATTAGCAAAATTTGCTTCAATTCAAATTTTATGGTGTAAAAAGTTTTATAATTACCGCAGCACAACCGCTAACTTTATGAGAGGTAAATATTTAAATGAAATTAAGTGGTCATTTCTACAGTCGGGTAATTAAAGTTAAGTAATATATAGAAAAAGTACTGGCAACAAAATATAGCACTTTCAGCAATTAGAGTCCGCGCTCAAAATGAAATCAATAATCTAGTTGCAAATCTTGTATACATAATAGTAAAAATATTTTGTTTGTAACTAGTTATCGAAGTTGTGAGTGTTGTAAGAATTTTCTCTATTATAATTATTTTATGGATATAATATCAGCACTATTTAAATTATTAAATTTGAATAGTGGATTAGGAGTGCGACAATAATTACCTACCCATTATCTGAATTTTAATAATTAAAGTTTTCAAGAAAATTCTTACAATATATATATTTCTATTATAAAATTAAACTCGTTATCATGAAATCATAGTATTCTATAATAATTCTAACCCAAAAGGATAAAATAAATACCTAAATATATTAAAAGGAGTGAAATCTTATTTTTGAATTTGCTTATAAATAATCGTCATGAAAACTAGAAAATATTGTAATTTATCCCATCTGTCTTTATGATTGATACCTACACAGTAAATAAGACAACGCAAAACTAGGGATATATCCAAAGTAAACATTCTAGACAAGGGACACAATACCAGCCGTAAATGTTTATACCGTCTTCATTCAAAACAAGTCCTAACATGTACACTGTAGGTACAGGTAATCGTAAATAGGGTTACTAGCGTACATATAATGTTAGAGAGAATACCACCTTAAAAAAGCAATTTAAAGAGGTTCAAGTGATTACAATACAACAACCGTACTAGAAATGTGTCACGCGTAGGGCATATTATCCAGATATCCGGATATCCGAATTATCCGGATATCCGCCAAATAAAATATCCAAATATCAATTGCATTATTATCCGGATAATACGAATAAAACGGATAATTTTTGACAAATACGCCAAAACTAGTAAAATCTTTTAAAGCACGCGTGTTATTCAACGCCAAAAAAACAGAAGTTGTTAGTACATTAAAATACTAGCACAACTCAACGAAATTCTATGAATATTTAATATCTATACAGTATTTCTTATAATAAAGTGCCAGTGCCAGCATTCGTTTTTGATTACTGAAACTGCGGCGGTTAGTTAGTTTCTGATCACAAACCAGGCAGAGCCTATTAGAATACAACTTTCTAAATACATACTTATAATAGATACATTACCCAGACCCAGAACAAATAATCGTGGTCGCGGACACAGAACAATGGTTTATCCTGGGTGGGAATCGAACCCACGACCTCGGACTTAGCAGTCTGGGATACTAGCCGCTAGAGCAACGGGCCAGTGCTAAGTCATGGTGGCACCACATCATAAATTATTGCAAAATTACAACAACAATTCTTCACAATCAACACTCGATTAAAATAATACCCAATTAAACCTTTCTAACCCCTACTAAGGAACATCTATCGAGAATCGTGCGCCTAATACGGTTACTCGAGGAAATTGTCGTCGAGTATTGGGAAATAATGTCATTAAAATACTGCTTACGTACACTAGACGTGATTGATGTGACTTCATTTGTTGTTCATTACCGGCGCGAGACTATGGTAATTTGATTTGAAAGGGGTGTTCGATTTCAAAGGTAAAGGGTATTTTAAAATGATACGGTTGATTGTATTGCATTGTATGGAATCGAATTCCATAGTTATATTCGATAAAATGTACTGTTTGAACATACATACTTGAGCTAAAAATGCGCAAGTAGTTTCTATATCACGTTCTGTTAAATAGTGTAGTACTATGTTTTGTTATTTTTTATGTATTTAGGACAAGACGGAAGACGCAGCGTGGGCAGGCCCCCTACAAGATGGACCGATGATCTTGTGCGGGTCGCTGGAAACTGCTGGATGCGAATAGCACAAGACCGGCAATTGTGGAGATCTTTGGGGGAGGCCTTTGTCCAGCAGTGGACGTCTTTCGGCTGATATGATGATGATGATGATGATGATTTAGGACAAATCTCAATTCATCATCATCATTCATTCATCCGAATCCTAAGTACTCATCCATTATGTCTACCCACTGCATTATTTTACATACCTTTACTCCCCAAACCAATTTTTCTTTAATTTCATCGTGTCAAATAAAGACCATCACCATCAATAGAATATTATGTCATGATCAATAAACTACTATACATACATTATAGTATACTAAATACTATAACTGTGGTTCATCTTAATGATACTAGAGGCATTAAAACAAGCGAGTAAAAATATACACGTCTACATATATATATGTACAGCCGCCAACACATCAATCTACCCCAATCTGTCAAATTATATGCTTATGCTTTTGTGATAAAGTTGAAAATCTATACAAGAAATTTGACGGATTGTGGTAGCTGGATGTTTTAGTGTCTGTACAAATATATCATAGTTTTTTTTTCTAAAATCAACAAATAAATGTAAGGTATTAAAACTTTTAAACTCATTAATATCCTAGAACGTTTTAGTGTTAAGTTCCATCGCTGCTGTATTCCGAATTTATACTAAACCCCTCTATTCTTTTTTTTATGTTACACTGTCTGTTATAATTTCTTTCAATTTAAAATAAAAGACTTGATTCTCGTTTTAACTTCGTAAACACAATACGTTTTTCCGGCCCTACAAAGTATAAGAAAACAGATATATAGAGAATTCATTTAATTGTTTTACTTTCAGCAAACGATATCAATTCCGCATTTGATCTACAAAAAATATGTACGAGGAAGTCAATTCTCGCAAAGAGCTATTACATTATGTAAAGAAAACACATCAGTCAACGTGTGGCAATCTACCCTTTCAGCAATATTAAATTGAAGGAAAGAACTTGCAACTCAAATGTATTAGTTCCCTTATGAAAGAAGTTTTGGTTTGTTTTTCTTTTTTATTAACTGCATGAGCAAAGATTCCATAGCCTTTCACTAATCACACTGATATTATAAAGGCAAAAGTTTGTGAGTGTGTATGTTTGTTACCTCTTTACATCTAAACGGCGGGAGTAATTTTAATAAAATTTGGTATGGAGTTACCTGACACCCTGAATTAACACATAGGCTACAATTTATAATCTTTAACGCGGGGGAAACCGCGGGGCATAGCTAGTTCATAAATAATTGATGAGGTTAAGCACTAGATTTGCAGTCAGATCGCGTTGACGGTGACCGCAAATAAATTGAGTACTCTGTCGGTATCGTAATCGTATTTCTAAATTAGTTTGCACTAAAGGATTTGCGCCATTTTTATACCCAATCGTTTTAATTTGGCTTTTATTTATAGAAGAAAATAATAGAGAAGCATTTAACATGCCGGTTGCCCACATGTACCCCCATGGATTCCCTGTCCTAAACATTTATATTCTGGAGAAAATTAAATAAGTGAAATGTAACCTCAATCAGGTATATGTTTACTCTAATGCATCCTCATTTATTTAGGTTAAATTCATCACCATCATCATCATCATATTTTATCAACCGAAAGACTGCTGGACAAAGGCCTCCCCCAAGGATCTCCACAATGGCCGGTCATATGCTCCCCATATCCAGCCGCTACCCGCGACCCTTGAAAGATCGTCGTGGCTCACGCTGGGCCTGCCCATGATGCGTCTTCCCGTGGTTACGGGTTTAGGATCTTTTTTAATTCGTTTTACTATTTATACAAAAATGTATCACCCTACTTAAAGCGTCACTTGTAGTTTTACTACAAATTGTAGAATGTTGTTTTTCTTCCAAATAATGACCCTTCGAGCGCGATCACAACAATATGCTACAGCAATATCTACGAGTCTACGCCGTGTGCTACGGCGCGGCGTAGTAATACTGTCTACATTTATTATTAGTTATTTACTCACAGCAGGATGCAGTTTTACATCTGTAGCAAATAACATAAATATGTGTATTTTTTATAAATCAATTAGTTTAGTCCGATAAATTGTATTTGAATAAAATTAAGCAAATGGCAGTTCTAACTACGACAAAATTAAGAATATTCTATGCCCGCTGGTTAAGGTTACGTTGTTGAATTTTGATGAAATGACAAATGTGATCTATAAATTGACCCTACTATATTATAATAATAATAAAGTTATTTGTTACCAATGACTCAAAATTGTTAGTAATACATAAAACTTAACATATGAGTAAAAATATAGCTAAGATTTTGCTTACTGGTAAACATTAATCACTGATGCCTCATTCTGTGAGAAAGAGCGTATGAGATATAGCGATATATGAGATAATATTGTAGTAATTGATTATTTATACACATTAATGTACTTTTGCACTAAAAGTATGCGTACAGGCACATCTTCATAACAGCCGCCAAAAGTCCACTGCTGGACAAAAGCCTCCCACAAGAATCATCCGTGGAATCCATCCGGCCATTATCGCAACGCTTGGCAGACGGGTTGACGATTGCAGTTAGATGCTCATACAACACAGATAGAAGCTGCTGCACATCCTCTGGTATATTACCTAGGGTGAACTTCTTAGCTCCCCACGGGATAAGATGGGGTAATGCTATTCTGATTTTCGCCACCGTCACCACACAGCATACTGGCACATAGCAGCCCTTAACTCTTCAAATACCTTTGTTTTTGTTGGCGCATGTTAAACAAAGGCAAATATAATATAAAGGCTTGTCACGAACCGACACTTTTTTGTGATGTTCACAGCTTTGCGCCTTAATTTTTTGTCTTCTGTGACCCTATTGTTGTATAAATAATGTAAACCTAGGCTACAGTTGTGTAGGTTTGCACATATTAAACGCGGTTTTGTCAAAACAAACGGTGACTGCGGAAAAAGGTTTATACATTTTTTATATGAAAGGATATAGCCCTAGACAGTAACGCATGTAACAGCTTGTATTTACAGAGCTTGTTATTTAAAACCATCGATATTGTGTGGTTAAATTGCCTTAATTTCTATAAATGAATAATTTTTCGTTACCAACTTTTTCCGCGTACATTTAACCAAGCTAAAAGTTAAACAATATCTAATTCTACTCTAAATCGAATCTAATTTCATATTTTTTTATAAATATATGTCCAATAAATAAATATGTCGTTTAAAAACAGTATATTTTTATTTGTTATACATTTCATAGAATTAATTCTAGTACAAAAGAAAAGTGACGGGCGGAAGAAGTACGTACTAAAGCTGAATTACATCATTAGAAGAATATCGCCAGTTACTTTTAATTGAGACAGCAACTCAATTGACTTCGTTACGGAGTTAAAGGATTTATTGACTGAATGAAGGCGAGCTATCAGAGTTCGCTTGGACAAATGAATGTTTGTAGTTGCCTTTCACGTCGCCCACCCAGAACAGATATTTGTGTGCATGTACATGTCTGTTTCTCCCGAGTCTGGGTGTAATTATCTTATTATCTAACTATACAGTGTATCAGTTATGTGGTTTCCATAGTTCAAGCTCAAGCTTAGTTTGGGATCAGATGACCGTCATATGTGAATAATGGCTATATTTGTATGTGGACTCAGTAGTCTGGAGTTCAAACCCAGGGCGCGGCCTACTGACTATTCAAATTCATGTGCGTATAGTAAATTAACTAACTCGTAGTTAAAATGACGAAGAAAAAAATGTTCTTGATCACTTGATGTTTAGGCTAGCGTGGTAGCTATGCCCTCTAATTGTGGGAGGAGGTCCTTGCTCTGCAGTGGGACAGTAATGGGCTGCATCATCATCAGGGGCTCTACCGGCTAAGTCGCCGAACATCGTTTTCGTGAATGGTTTTCAAATAAATAAAGGTTAAAACTGACTGAATCAATCGTTAAATCGGCTTCCATGTCCACATGTGACGTCATAAATGGTCCGGAATAGATTGTCAACGTTGAAGCCGACTTAACGATTGATTCAGTAACAACTTTAAACCTTTATTTATTAGAACGCCATTTAAGAAATCGATGTTCGGCGACTTAGCCGTTAGAGCCCTTGATGCTAGTCTACCAGTGGGTCTGCAAACGCAAATAGGAAGGTCTTTGTCGATTATCAGTTACAGTTGACATAATACAAAAAAAATCAAAATCAGTTCAGTTATTTAATAGTGGCATTACGGAAAAATCCTTACATCCATCAAAACTCTATTTTAAACATGGATGTATGAGATACGATGTATTAAAAGTATAAATACCACACAAAAAATCCGGTTAGCTATGTATCAGTAAACGAAGAAAAAATACTAAAATAAACACATAAATGGCTAGTAAACAAAGGTATAGTACGAAAAAAGATAAAAAATATTCAGCCTATGAATTCATCCAGATCAGCTAACTTTATAGCCACGTACACATCCATATGAACCTTAACAAAACTAGAGAGTAAAAAGCCGCAAGCCATCGCAACAGGACGTACAGGGAGCGAGCAAAAAGTTAAATTGAAACATCCCACGGTGTAACGGGGGCATAATTAGTGCTGCACAGTGTACGTGCTCATAGAATTTATGGCACCGGACTTTTTGCACGTGGGACTTTTTCTAAAGAATGACTTATAAAGGAATATCTAGCTCATCTATATATAGAAAACCTATACGCAAACCAGGCAAGAATGATAAAGAGAACCAGCTACAAAAAAAAATGCAGTATCTATTCTAATTTCATTTATCCCCTAGGTTACTTTAAACGTATATAACTATAACGACGGAGTGTGTGGGCGATCGTTAATTGTCAGCTCTTTATCCACTGTAGGCAGCTTTAGATGTTCAAAATAATACACGTTATGTACTCAATAGGTTTAGTTATAAAAAGTTAATGCACAATCACTAGAAAATACAAACACGTGGCTGGTATATAACTGAACTATATAATTATATAAAATAAATTTAAATATATATAAGCTATAGCTTATTCATCCGAATCTTCTTCTTATCGTGTCGATGGCAAGAATTAGATTCTATCTTCCCAAAATTGGGCAACGCTGACCGCTTTGGCAGAAGCGTCATACTAGTTCTGAAGGGAACAAGAGACTGGACAGGAGGGACAATCGGATAAATGTTCCATTCTTTGGGGTTACACGCCGCATTTGCAGATGTTTTGTAATGTGGGAATGTAACCCCATTTGCTCATGTTTTCTTTGGATCTACGAACCTGGGTACGTAGTCTATTAAGAGTCCTCCAGGTTGGCCATGGCAACTTTGTGCCGGAGGTAATTTTGCCTTTGGCGGGACAAACAATATATGTTAACGCGGGTAAAACCGCGGGCACGGCTAGTAATAAATAAATATAGAAAATATATAGTTAAATTATATACGAGATTGTGCAAAAATAGGAATCTAAAGCTCGTTTGTAACAAACGGGCTTACATAGGAATTTCTGTTAAGTGGATAATAAAAAAATCTAACTTCTTTCACTAGGTGTGGTAAGATAATAATATGTTTTATTGAGAAATCAATTGTGAAATATATATTTTGGGATTGTGATTCAAAGCTCCAATGAACTAGACTGCTAACGGACAGAAAAATACACTGCAAGAAGCTAATAAATGATCATCGTAAAAAAATCGACTTTGTACAAAAAGTTTAAAATTGGTGTTTTACTTCAAAACTCTCATTAAACTTCATCACTTAACAATCTGGTTAATTTAAAGAAAGGACAATTAATTGCCACAACTTCCTGTAGGTACCTACGTCTTTCCAAGTAACATTTGTCAACCCTAATGCGACCTCGTAATTCCAAACTTAAAGTATTCTGCTTTCGTCTCTATAAATTAAAGTGATTTATAGATGGTGAAATCGCGTAGGGAGGTAAGACTATACAATTTATTATCGTTATCGATACACGTAATTAATGTTTGAAGCAACATCCCAATAACCTTGAGAACAATACCCTTCAAGTCATCTATATATACATTGTTACCGCTTTCCTCGCATACAGAAATATTTCAGATTATAAATTAATTTATAAATTAAATAAAAATCAATTCTTAAATTCAAAATAGTTATTTTTCTTTATTATGTTCAGGTGTATGTACATACATATTATTGTAGTGTTTAGATTGAGGTTTCCAAGGTAAACAAGAATTGTGATTTGCATGAGGTTTACCAAAAATATGTGACATTGACATCTGTAACCAAATCTAAGATATGGTGACTGTTTATCCTGTTTGAATCCTTGCGACCGACGCATAATAAAACACAACTGATACAAAAAAAAAACTATTTATGTGACCCATTTATAATTGTTCTGAGTGTGGGCGCCCTTCGTGTCGTTCAATAACATGTTGGTAAAATACTCTGCGACACAAGGATTCATTCTCTTGTATGGGAGTTATATAGAAATAATCACATATATTAATAATCAAAACCATTCAAAGCCAGATTTAATTATTTTGTGTCAAGAAGTGTATTTAGCGTGAAGACTTTGGTACCCGATGCTGACAGCACTGCCACAGACGCCGTAAAAAACGTGGTGTGCATAGACCCTTAGATTAGCTAACATATTTACTAAATAGATATTTTTAATAAAATTTTAAATCTTAGAATAAAGTGGCAAACCTTTGGAGGCTACTTCACTATAATCGCCGCTTATCAAATTAAAATAAATGTTTATATAATCTCAAATTAAAAGAAAAGTCTAAACGTTGTCCATAGCACATCACTAACTGATACAAGTACAGATCCAAAACTTTTGTCGTTTGCAAAAAAGCAGATTTCTCTCTGGTAGTAATGAAAGAGGCTTTTTGTCTTTCACCTTGTAGCGCAGTTTATTTTATTCGTACACTGAGTGGCTATGATAAAAGAAACGCTTACCATGAATTTTATTTCCCTGTTTTATATCAGAGTTTTTTTACGAGAACATAGCTTTTGTTTTATTAATTCATATTTTGGTATATACAAAGATGCGGGTTGGAGTTTTAGTACTTTGTTTTATATGGTGTGGTATGATAGCGGCTGTTGTTAACTAGATTGTAGCTGCCACTCCATTGGATTCGCCGCTTATGAAAATGTTTTAGAAACAATTTAATATCGATAATAACCTGCCAATGCTACAAAACGTATGCATTTTTATGCAACCAATAGACACATGGCCTGCTGTCTGATGGTAGCATAAATGATGGTAAGTGGTACATAAATTAAAAACATATTCCAAATGATTCAAAGAAATCGTCCAGATGTGTCTCGGTGAACATAGTATAGGTAATAAATACATATACTATTTTCGCCGAGACACATGTTGACGACTTTTACGGCATAATAAGAAAGAAATCAGCTTCAATATTGACTCGGTTGCATGAGAGCACTAATGGGATTCCGTTAGAAGGTAAGAATGTTAGGAGGGAAAATGGATAGTCCATTCCTTGTACATTGGGTTCGGCTTCACGTATGAACCCGATGCTCAAATCCTGCTAGATATGAGTAGATTCTACTTATTGTCTTACTAATGTATTTTGTATTGATACTATATGGTTTTGTTATAGCTGAAATAAAGTATTAATTATTATATGATATTGATTAACAGGGGTTTAGGTGGTTTAAGAACCGTTATTAGTTCACAACAAACATCAGAAAACGGAAAGCCTGGCTAAAATCTGTTTGTTTTTTGCATTAGTAAAAGTTTCTATCGAAGATTTAAAGCGCCTAATATACCTGCATGTATTGGGGTCTCTCGAATCTAGGCGTCGAATGTAGCAACATTATCACAGCTCATAGTTTCTATCGAAGATTTAAAGCGCCTAATATACCTGCATGTATTGGGGTCTTTCGAATCTAGGCGTCGAATGTAGCAACATTATCACAGCTCATCTTGTTTTGTCGGGTGCAGACAGGTTCAGACAAATGCGAGCAATTGGTGGTCGATTCACTGTCCCTTGGCACTAGGCTTAAAGGGCAATAAGGGCTTATTGGGGCTAGATATGTATTTCCTACTCTGTCAAGAAAGTACCGGGAAAAGATCAATAATATACTAAATATTTGTTATTCATCTAAATTTGTTTTCACCTTCAAAGTATGCTCCTTCAGAAACGATACACTTACGCCAATGAATAATAAATTCATCGAAACATTTTATAAACGCTGCTTTCGGAATTGAGTTCAGTTCTCGCCGCGAATTCTCCTTTATGTCTTCTACCGATTGAAAACGGGTACCACGAAGTGGTAATTTGAGTTTAGGAAAAAGAAAGAAGTCAGCTGGAGCCATATCTGGTGAATATGGTGGTTGCTGGATGGTATTTGTTGGGTGTTTGGTCAAAATTCGTTCACAATGATCGCGAAGGCGCATTATCGTGGTGCAAAATCCAAGAATTTTCTTTCCACAATTCTGGCCTTTTTCGTCAAATTTGCTCTCTTAAACGCCGCATAACGCTCAAATAATATTCTTTATTTACCGTTCGACCTTCCGGTAAGAATTCAGAGTGCACAACACCGCGATATTGAAAGAAAAGTCAACATGACTTAGACTTTTGATCGACTTTGTCGTGGTTTTTTCGGTTTCGGTTCAGTTGGAAGGCGCCACTCCGAAGCTTGTTGACTAGTTTGCATGTCAAACTAGTCAACAAGCTTCGGAGTGGACAACTCGTAAACCCACGTCTCGTCACCAGTAACAATGCGTTTCTTGAATGTTGAGTCGGAATCGTTCTACCATGTCCTCAGCGACTTTCATGCGGTTGTATTTGGTTGGTTGGTTTTGGTTGGTTGGTTGATTTTGGTTTTGGTTTTGGTTTAGACCAAAAGCAACCAGTTTTGGTTTCGGTTAGGGTTATGGTTGGTTGGATTTGGTTTTGGTTGGTTGGTTTTGGTTAGGTTTTGGTTGGTTGGTTTTGGTTTTGATTTTGGTTAGTCTTTGCTATTATTTTCGTTTTCAATAATACGATTTTTCAAAACTTTAATTGTTGATTTTGGTTGGTTGATTTTGGTTTTGGTTGGTTGGTTGGTTTTGGTTGGTTGGTTTTAGTTTTGGTTGGTTGGTTTTGGTTTTGATTGGTTATTTGGTTTTGGTTGGTTGGTTCTGGTTTCGGTCTTGGTTATGGTTGGTTGAATTTGGTTCTGGTTGGTTGGTTTTGGTTTTGGTTCGTTGGTTTTGGTTGGTTGGTTTTGGTTGGTTGGTTTTGGTTGGTTGGTTTTGGTTTTGGTTTTGGTTGGTTGGTGTTGGTTGGTTGGTTTTGGTTGGTTGGTTGGTTGGTTTTGGTTTTGGTTGGTTAGTTTTGGTTTCGGTTTTGGTTATATTTGGTTGAATTTGGTTCTGGTTGGTTGAAATTGGTTCTGGTTGGTTGGTTTTGGTTTTGTTTTGGTTCGTTGGTTTTGGTTTTGATTTTGGTTAGTTTTTGCTATTATTTTCGTTTTCAATAACACCATTTTTCAAAACTTTAATTGTTGATTTTGGTTGGTTGATTTTGGTTTTGGTTGGTTGGTGATGATTTGGTTGGTTAGTTGGTTTTGGTTGGTTTGTTTTGGTTTCGGTTTTGGTAATGGTTGGTTGGATTTGGTTTTGGTTGGTTGGTTTTTTTGGTTGGTTGGTTTTGGTTCGTTGGTTGGTTGGTTATGGTTGGTTGGTTTTGGTTGGTTGGTTTTGGTTGGTTGGTTTTGGTTGGTTGGTTTTGGTTGGTTGGTTGGTTTTGGTTTGGTTTTGGTTCGTTGGTTTTGGTTTTGATTTTGGTAAGTTTAGCTATTATTTTCGTTTTCAATAATACCATTTTACAAAACTTTTATTGTTGATTTTGGTTGGTTGGTTGGTTGGTTTTGGTTGGTTGGTTTTGGTTGGTTGGTTTTGGTTTTTTTGTTTTGGTTTTGTTTTTGGTTAGTTTTTGCTATTATTTTCGTTTTCAATAATACCATTTTTCAAAACTTTTATTGTTGATTTTTGTTGGTTGATTTTGGTTTTGGTTGGTTGGTTTTGGTTGGTTGGTTGGTTTTGGTTGGTTGATTTTGTTGGTTGGTTTTGGTTGGTTGGTTTTGGTTTGTTGGTTTTGGTTGGTTGGTTTTGGTTGGTTGGTTGTATGGTTGGTTGGTTTTGGTTGGTTGGTTTAGGTTTTGGTTTAATTTGGTTTTGGTTGGTAGGTTTTGGTTTGGTTTTGGTTCGTTGGTTTTGGTTTTGGTTTTGGTTGGTTGGTTTTGGTTTCGGTTTTGGTTATGGTTGGTTGAATTTGGTTCTGGTTTGTGGGTTTTGGTTTTGGTTGAATTTGGTTTTGGTTGGTTGGTTTTTGTTTCGGTTTTGGTTATGGTTGGTTGGTTGTTTTTGGTTTTGGTTTCGGTTTTGGTTATGGTTGGTTGGTTTTGGTTGGTTGTGGTTGCTTGGTGATGGTTTTGGTTGGTTGGTTAGTTTTGGTTTTGGTTATGGTTCGTTGGTTCTGGTTGGTTGTAGTTGGTTGGTGTTAGTTTCGGTTTTGGTTTTAGTTTAGTTTCCTTAAATATTAGGGTGTTTCAGTTGCTATCCTTGAAAACCTGTAATTGGCTTGTTTCCTACTGTATTAGTCATATTATTTTTTGTATAGCTGTTGGCTTTCTAAGTTAATAATGACTTAATAATCAAGGTAATAAATAACAATATTTTAATTATTTTGTTCTTATTATAGACTCACTTTGTCTTTAAATGGGTGTTCCTATCAAAATATTCAATAAATTTTTGATCTTCAATATTAATTTTAAAATGATATCTTGACTGCCTTGTGAAGGGTATCTACTTATATATAAGTACTTTCTTACTTGGATATTTTGATATTGAAGCCATTTGGAATAAAAGCACTGAACATCAGAATGAATCTATAGGTACATATAATAAAATCGTAGGAAAGTAGAAACTATACATTGAATATTTTTGTTAAATTATACTAGGAGCATGATCTAACGGCGATTTTCCAAAACTTAATTTGTTTTGCTTTTGGTTTTGGTTGGTGGGTTTTTTGGTTTTGGTTGGTTGGTTTTGGTTGGATGGTTGGTGTGGGTTTTGGTTGGTTGGTTGATTTTGGTTTTGGTTGGTTGGTTTTGGTTTTATATTATAAAACGTATAAAGAAAATCACAAAATTTGTCAAACTTATGTTGTTGTTTTAATTATATATTTTGGTAGTCTGTTGTTGTCCTTCTATGTCCAAGTCGTGACATTCTGTGTACAGTGATCTCTTTTTGAATACAATTTGAAAACAAAAATTGCTTAGAGTGTATTCCCTGGTAGCGGTCTACTTTATACCCCGAAAGTTCCACGTATTGGTATTTCCGTAATTAGTGTACTTTTAATTTGTTTCTTGTTTCTGTTTTATCTCATAGCTTGCTTTGTGCTTCACTCTCGCAGCGCTGATTAATATCTACATATTATAACTCGTTATCTGCATTTATCACATGTGAACACTGAACAATGAAATTTAGGTCACTTTGGCCATTTAGAAAAACTTAAAATGCTACTCTTTTTTTTCAACTTTTACTAAAATTTCCACGCATTCAGTATTGAGGTTATACAACCGGCCGTTCAGATGGCCGTACACAGGCCAAAGTGATCATAAATAATTTTTGTAAAACTTATTTGGCGTATTTAACTTTTTTCTGTTGGGTCTGTTGGTCCTCCATACTTTTCTTTGTTTATTAAAATTACGATTGTAATACGAATTTGGAAACAAAAATTGCTTAGAGTGTATTCCCTGGTGGCGGTCTACTTTATACCCCGCAAGTTCCACGTATTGGTAATTTCCGTAATTAGTGTACTTTTAATTTGTTTCTTGTTTCTTTTTTATCTTGGTTTGTTTTTTGTTTTGGTTTTGGTTATGGTTGGTTGGATTTGGTTTTGATTGGTTGGTTTTGGTTGGTTGTGGTTGGTTGGTTTCGGTTTTGGTTATGGTTTGTTGGATAGTTTTGGTTGGTTGGATTTGGTTTTGGTTTTGGTTATGGTTGTTTGGATTTGGTTTTTGTTGGTTGGTTTTGGTTGGTAGGTTTTGGTTAGTTGGTTTTGGTTAGTTGGTTTTGGTTAGTTGGTTTTGGTTGGTTGGTTGGTTGATTCGTTGGTTTTGGTTTTGGTTGGTTGGTTTTGGTTGAATTTGGTTTTGGTTGGTTGGTTTTGGTTTGGTTTTGGTTCGTTGGTTTTGGTTTTTGTTTGTTGGTTTTGGTTTTGTTTTTGGTTATGGTTGGTTGAATTTGGTTCTGGTTGGTTGGTTTTGGTTGGTTATTGTTGGTTGGTTCTGGTTGGTTGGTTTTGGTTGGTTGGTTTTGGTTGGTTGGTTGGTTGGTTCGTTGGTTTTGGTTTTGGTTGGTTGGTTTTGGTTTTAGTTGAATTTGGTTTTGGTTGGTTGGTTTTGGTTTGGTTTTGGTTCGTTGGTTTTGGTTTTGGTTGGTTGGTTTTGGTTATGGTTTTGGTTTTGGTTATGGTTGGTTGAATTTGGTTCTGGTTGGTTGGTTTTGGTTGGTTGGTTTTGGTTGGTTGGTTTTGGTTGGTTGGTTTTGTTTGGTTGGATGGTTTTGGTTTGTTGGTTGGTTGGTTTTATTTGGTTGGTTGGTTGGTTTTTGTTTGGTTGGTTGGTTTTGGTTTGTTGGTTGGTTGGTTTTGGTTGGTTGGTTTTGGTTGGTTGGGTTTGGTTGGTTGGTTATGGTTGGTTTTATTTCGTTGGTTAATTGGTTGTTTGGTTTTGTTTGGTTGGTTTTGGTTGGTTGGTTTTGGTTGGTTGGTTTTGGTTGGTTGGTTGGTTGGTTGGTTTGTTTGGTTGGTTTTGGTTGGTTGGTTGGTTGGTTTTGGTTGGTTGGTTGGTTTTGGTTTTGGTTTCGGTATTGGTTATGGTTGGTTGAATTTGGTTCTGGTTGGTTGGTTTCGGTTCGTTGGTTTTGGTTTTGGTTGGTTGGTTTTGGTTGGTTGGTTGGTTGGTTTTGATTTTGGTTTTGGTTGAATTTGGTTTTGGTTGGTTGGTTTTGGTTTTGGTTTTGGTTATGGTTGGTTGGTTGTTTTTCGTTTTGGTTTCGGTTTTGGTTATGGTTGGTTGGTTTTGGTTGGGTGTGGTTGGTTGGTGATGGTTTTGGTTGGTTGTGTTAAATATTCAAGTAACAAAATAATAATCTATGTACATCAGCGCCCTCTGCACAAACCATTGTCTATAATTTGATGTTGTATCTGTGGTATTGTCTAATGCAGTTGACAGTTCTATACATTAAAGATTGATTCTGAACAAGCAAGTGTTTTTTATTAGGTTATGGGCCCAGTCCTATTAAATGAGGTTAAAGTATTACGTTGAAATACGTGAGTGTAAAAATATGTCTACAAACTATTTAGTTAATGTTCCGAAACTTAAAAGGTCGCGAAAACTACGACGACTGGTGTTTCGCGGCGGAGAACGTGCTCGTGTTGGGGGGAATGGCGGACGCTATCAAATCACCTTTATCGCCAACAGTTACTTCGGATGAAAAAGCAATTGATTTAAAGGCTAGAGCAAAAATAATATTGACCATCGACACGTCTCTTTATGTGCACATTAAGAAAGCGTCAACAACCTACGACTTATGGCAGACCTTAAAGAACATGTTCGATGATTCGGGATATTCCAGGAAAATTAGTTTGCTGAGAAATCTTATCAATATACGCCTAGAAAACTGCGAGACAATGACGAGTTACGTAAGCCAAATCATTGAAACTTCTCAAAAGTTGATCGGCACGGGTTTTGAGATTAATGACCAATGGATGGGATCACTTATGTTGGCCGGATTAACGAAAAAGTTTGGTCCTATGATCATGGCAATCGAGCATTCAGGCATCGAAATAACAGCTGATACAATCAAGACAAAATTATTAGATATGAGTGCAGATTTAGAGGTTAAGTCGGAATGTGCATTTGCCGCCAGAAATATTCACAAAGACCAAAGACAAGTTCGTTACGTTGGTAATGCAGGAACGCCATCTGTCAATGCCAGTGGAAATAAGTCAAACATGGCGCGGAAAACAATCCGGTGTTATAAATGCAAACAGATTGGACATTTTAAAAATCAATGTCCGGGTGCGGATAACACGAAAACAAATGCATTTAGTGCAGTATTTCTTACAAAAGAATTCAGTCAGTTAGACTGGCACTTAGATTCCGGTGCAAGCATACATATAGTGTCGAACGTGAACTTTTTGACAAATACTTGTTATCAACCTAAGATAAAAGAGATAATTGTTGCGAATCAAACTGTCGTGCAAGTGTTATGCTCCGGAGATTTGCAGCTTACCACACGTGTTGGAGACAAAGAGTATACAATTGATGTAAACAATGTTTTGTGTGTGCCTAACCTTACTACGAATTTACTCTCAGTGAGTAAGATCATTGCTAATGGCAATAGAATACGGTTTAACCAGCATGGATGTTTAATTTACAACTCACAGAATGATTGTATTGGTGAGGCATCTCTGGAAAATGATGTATACAGATTAAATGTTGTGAACTCTAAAAATCTCTTAGTAGCTGCAGTAAAAGTCTCAAGTACTACTTGGCATAGAAGATTAGGTCATATTAATGCCAATGATTTAAATAAATTGAAGAATGGAGCAGTTGAAGGTGTTAGTTTTGATGGAAGATGTGATACCAGTAAGTACAGTTGCATAGTTTGTTGTGAGGGAAAGCAAACAAGATTACCATTCCCTGAGAGCACAAACAAAAGTCAACAGGTTCAAGAGTTGGTTCACACAGATCTATGTGGGCCGATGGAGAACATGTCTCTTGGGAAGGCGAGATACTACTTATTATTTGTAGACGACTTCAGCAGAATGTGCACTGTGTACTTTCTCCAATCTAAGAGTGAAACATTTATGTATTTTAAACAATATAAAGAGTTTGTTGAAAATCAGCAATCAAAGAAAATTAAAATCTTAAGATCTGATAATGGAGGAGAATTTTGTTCTGCAGAAATGACAAACTACTTGAAACAATGTGGTATACTCCATCAGAAAACAAACAGTTACACACCTGAACAAAATGGGTTATCTGAAAGATATAATAGATCCATAGTTGAGAAGGCACGGTGTCTACTTTATGAGGCTCAATTTAAAAGTGTCTTTGGGCAGAAGCTGTAAATACAGCTGTGTATTTAAAAAATCGATCACCAGCATCGGGCTTAGACCATAATACTACTCCTTATGAAATATGGACTAGGAGAAAGCCGGATTTAAGTCATCTGCGGGTTTTTGGCAGTCCTGTGATGGTTCACATTCCTAAAGAGAGACGAAAGAAATGGGACAAGAAGGCAAGGAAAATGTTTCTAGTTGGATATTCTGAAAATATCAAGGGCTATCGCTTGTATGATCCTATTTTGAGAGAAATTACTGTAGCCAGAGACGTTGTTGTCATAAAAAATATGGATGACAGTTCAAAAACATCTGTTGTGATCGAAAATAAGGCAATTGATAAGTCAAATATTAGCAGTGCAGATGAAGATGATCAAAATGATGATACTTATATTACTGAAGAGTCATCAAGTGACACAGAAGACAGTTTTGCAGACACTTTGTCCGAGTCACCTGAGGGTGGCTTGTCAGAACAGTGTGGCACTATTCAAAAGCGTGTGAGACGAAAACCAGATTTCTATCATAGTGCAAATATGTGTATGAACATGTCGAGTGATCTGATTACTCTTAGTGATGCAATGGCTGGATCTGAAAAAGATCTGTGGCAGCGTGCAATAAAAGATGAACTTAAATCCTTTAACGATAGATGATAGACTATAATGAGACATTTTCACCAGTGTTAAAATATTCTACTTTTAGATTATTGTTAGCTTTAAGTGTGAATTTAGGTTTAAAAATGAATCACCTAGATGTACCTACTGCATTCCTTAATGGATTTCTCAGTGAAACAGTGTATATGGAAATACCAGAATATACTGAATAACAAAATTGTAATAATAAGGTACTGAAATTACATAGAGCTATTTATGGGCTTAAGCAGTCAACTAGGGCCTGGTATTCTCGGGTAGAGGATTGTTTGTTAAAATTAAGATTTAAAAATCTAACTATGAGCCATGTCTCTTTGTAAAATGTAACAATAATGTAAAGTTTTACATTGCATTGTTTGTCGATGATTTTTTTGTTTTCTATAACTGTAAAAATACCTATGAAGAGTTGACAAAAGAATTAGTATCCAAATTTAGAATAAAAGATTTAGGTCAGTTAAAGCAGTGTCTTGGAATGCATGTTAATGTATATAAAGACAGTATTACTATAGACCAGAAACAATACATTGATACTATTCTAAATAAATATAATATGTTAGATTGTTCACATTCAGAAACTCCAATGGAGATAAATTTAAAATTGGAAAAAGATATAAGTAATGATACTCCAAAAATTTTTCCTTATCAGCAATTGGTAGGAAGTCTTATGTACTTAGCGGTGCTTACTAGGCCACATATTTGTTACAGCATAAGCTTTTTAAGTCAGTTTAATAATTGCTTTAATGAAACTCATTGAAAACATTTGAAACGTTTGCTAAAGTACCTAAAGAAAACTAAAAATTTTGGTTTAGTATATAGAAAAACTGATTGTAATATATATGGTTTTGTAGATGCAGATTGGGCATCCTGTACATTAGATAGGCGATCATATACTGGTTTTTGTTTTATAATGTCAGGATCAGTGATTTCTAATGAAGCTAAAAAGCAGAAAACTGTTGCTCTTTCCCGTACGGAGGCGGAATATATGGCACTATCTGCATCTTGCAAAGAAGCAATATATCTTAGAAATATATTAAGTGAACTGATTGTTACAGATAAAAATGTTCCACTTAGTATTAGTAGTGATAATCAGAGTTCTATAAAATTAGCAACTAATCCTTTGTTTCATAATAAGCGTACTAAACATATAGATATAAGACATCACTTTGTAAGAGAATGTATTTCATCTAGAATAATAGAAGTTAAATATGTCTCGACCCTGAACATGCCAGCAGATATTTTTACTAAAAGCCTAGGAGCAGAGAAACATTATAAATTTTTAAATTGATTGGCATGTCAGAAGTTAAATAAATAATCAATGTGTATTTCGGAATTTAGATTATTTTGTTAGGTTGGGCTGTTAAATATTCAAGTAACAAAATAATAATCTATATACATCAGCGCCCTCTGCACAAACTATTGTCTATAATTTGATGTTGTATCTGTGGTATTGTCTAATGCAGTTGACAGTTCTATACATTAAAGATTGATTCTGAACAAGCAAGTGTTTTTTATTAGGTTGGTTAGTTTTGGTTTTGGTTTTGGTTATGGTTCGTTGGTTTTGGTTGGTTGGTGATGGTTTTGGTATGTTGGTTGGTTTTGGTTTTGGTTTTAGTTTAGTTTCCTTAAATATTAGGGTGTTTCAGTTGCTATCCTTGAAAACCTGTAATTGGCTTGTTTCCTACTGTATAAGTCATATTATTTTTTTTATAGCTGTTGGCTTTCTAAGTAAATAATGACTTAATAATCAAGGAAATAAATAACAATATTTTAATTATTTTGTTATTATTATAGACTCACTTTGTCTTTAAATTGGGTGTTTCTATCAAAATATTCAATTAATTTTGATCTTCAATATTAATTTAAAAATGATATCTTGACTGCCTTGTGAAGGGTATCAACTTATATATAAGTACTAACTTACTTGGATATTTTGATATTGAAGCCATTTGGAACAAAAGCACTGAACATCAGAATGAATCTATACATATAATAAAATCGTAGGAAAGTAGAAACAGTACATTGAATATTTTTTAAAGGATACTAGGAGCATGATCTAACGGCGATTTTCCAAAACTTAATTTGTTTTGATTTTGGTTTTGGTTGGTGGGTTGGTTGGTTTTGGTTGGTTGGTTTTGGTTGGTTGGTTTTGGTTGGTTGGTTCGTTGGTTTTGGTTTTGGTTGGTTTTAGTTGGTTGGTTTTGGTTTTGGTTGGTTGGTTTTGGTTGGTTGGTTGGTTGGTTCGTTGGTTTTGGTTTTGGTTGGTTGGTTTTGGTTGAATTTGGTTTTGGTTGGTTGGTTTTGGTTGAATTTGGTTTTGGTTGGTTGGTTTTGGTTTGGTTTTGGTTGGTTGGTTATGGTTGGTTGGATTTGGTTTTTGTTGGTTGGTTTTGGTTGGTTGGTTTTGGTTGGTTGGTTGGTTGGTTGGTTCGTTGGTCTTGGTTTTGGTTGGTTGGTTTTGGTTTTGGTTGAATTTGGTTTTGGTTGGTTGGTTTTGGTTTGGTTTTGGTTCGTTGGTTTTGGTTGGTTGGTTATGGTTGGTTTTGGTTCGTTGGTTTTGGTTGGTTGATTAGTTGGTTGGTTTTGGTTGGATGGTTTTGGTTGGTTGGTTTTGGTTGGTTGGTTGGTTATGGTTGGTTGGTTTTGGTTGGTTGGATTTGGTTGGTTGGTTATGGTTGGTTTTGGTTCGTTGGTTTAGGTTGGTTGGTTTTGGTTTTGGTTTTGGTTGGTTGGTTTTGGTTGGTTGGTTGGTTGGTTGGTTTTGGTTGGTTGGTTGGTTTTGGTTGGTTGAGTGGTTGGTTGGTTTTGTTTGGTTGGTTTTGGTTGGTTGGTTTTTTGGTTTTGGTTTTGATTATGGTTAGTTTTTGCTATTATTTTCGTTTTCAATAATACCATTTTTCAAACTTTTATTGTTGATTTTGGTTGGTTGATTTTGGTTTTGGTTGGTTTTGGTTGTGTGGTTTTGGTTATTTGGTTTTGGTTCGTTGGTTTTGGTTTTGATTTTGGTTTTGATTTTGGTTAGTTTTTGCTATTATTTTCGTTTTCAATAATACTAATTTTCAAAACTTTTATTGTTGATTTAGGTTGGTTGAT
Organism: Pseudoips prasinana; assembly: GCA_951640165.1. Taxonomy (NCBI): domain Eukaryota; kingdom Metazoa; phylum Arthropoda; class Insecta; order Lepidoptera; family Nolidae; genus Pseudoips; species Pseudoips prasinana. The sequence continues at coordinate 19,599,109 of OX621239.1, forward strand.
TTTGGTTTTGGTTGGTTTTGGTTGGTTGGTTTTGGTTATTTGATTTTGGTTCGTTGGTTTTGGTTTTGATTTTGGTTAGTTTTTGCTATTATTTTCGTTTTCAATAATACCATTTTTCAAAACTTTTATTGTTGATTTTTGTTGGTTGATTTTGGTATTGGTTGGTTTTGGTGGGTTGGTTGGTTTTGGCTGGTTGGTTTTGGTTGATTGGTTTTGGTTAGTTAATTTTGGTTGGTTGGTTTTGGTTGGTTGGTTGTATGGTTGGTTGGTTTTGGTTTTGGTTTTGGTTGGTTGGTTTTGGTTTGATTTTGGTTCTTTGGATTTGGTTTTGGTTGGCTGGTTTTGGTTGTTTGGTTTGGTTTTGGTGGGTTGGTTTTGGTTTGGTTTTAGTTCGTTGGTTTTGGTTTTGGTTTTGGTTGGTTGGTTTTGGTTTCGGTTTTGATTATGGTTGGTTCAATTTGGTTCTAGTTGGTTGGATTTGGTTCTGGTTGGTTGGTTTTGGTTCGGTTTTGGTTCGATGGTTTTGGTTTGGTTGGTTGGTTTTGGTAAGTTGGTTTTGGTTGGTTGGTTGGTTTTGGTAAGTTGGTTTTGGTTGGTTGGTTTTGGTTATGGGTTTGGTTTTGGTTGGTTGATTGGTTGGTTTTGGTTTTGGTTTCGGTTTTGGTTGTGGTTGGTTGAATTTGGTTCTGGTTGGTTTTGGTTTGGTTTGGTTTTGGTTGGTTGGTTTTGGTTTCGGTTTTTGTTTTGGTTCGTTTATGTTTTTGCTATTATTTTCGTTTTCAATAATACCATTTTTCAAAACTTTTATTGTTGATTTTTGTTGGTTGATTTTGGTATTGGTTGGTTTTGGTGGGTTGGTTGGTTTTGGCTGGTTGGTTTTGGTTGATTGGTTTTGGTTGGTTAATTTTGGTTGGTTGGTTTTGGTTGGTTGGTTGTATGGTTGGTTGGTTTTGGTTTTGGTTTTGGTTGAATTTGGTTTTGGTTGGTTGGTTTTGGTTTGATTTTGGTTCTTTGGTTTTGGTTTTGGTTGGCTGGTTTTGGTTGTTTGGTTTGGTTTTGGTGGGTTGGTTTTGGTTTGGTTTTAGTTCGTTGGTTTCGGTTTTGATTATGGTTGGTTCAATTTGGTTCTAGTTGGTTGGATTTGGTTCTGGTTGGTTGGTTTTGGTTCGGTTTTGGTTCGATGGTTTTGGTTTGGTTGGTTGGTTTTGGTAAGTTGGTTTTGGTTGGTTGGTTGGTTGGTTGGTTTTGGTAAGTTGGTTTTGGTTGGTTGGTTGGTTGGTTTTGGTTATGGGTTTGGTTTTGGTTGGTTGATTGGTTGGTTTTGGTTTTGGTTTCGGTTTTGGTTATGGTTGGTTGAATTTGGTTCTGGTTGGTTGGTTTTGGTTTGGTTTTGGTTGGTTGGTTTTGGTTTCGGTTTTTGTTTTGGTTCGTTGGTTTTGGTTTTGATTTTGGTTAGTTTTAGCTATTATTTTCGTTTTCGATAATACCATTTTTCAAAACTTTTATTGTTGATTTTTGTTGGTTGTTTTTGGTTTTGGTTCGTTGGTTTTGGTTGGTTGGTTTTGGTTGGTTGGTTTTGGTTGGTTGGTTTTGGTTGGTTGGTTGGTTTTGGTTGGTTGGTTTTGGTTGGTTGGTTGCTTGGTTGGTTTTGGTTTTGGTTGGTTGTGGTTGGTTGGTTTTGGTTTGGTTTTGATTCGTTAGTTTTGGTTTTAGTTGGTTGGTTTTGGTTTCGGGTTTGGTTATGGTTCTGGTTGGTTGGTTTTGGTTGGTTTTGGTTGGTTGGTTGGTTTTGGTTTTGGCTGGTTGGTTTTGGTTCTATATTACAAAACGTATAATGAAAATCACAAAATTTGTCAAACTTTTGTTATTGTTTTAATTATATATTTTGGTAGTCTGCTGTTGTCCTTCTATGTCCAAGTCGTGACATGCTGTGTACAGTGATCTCTGTTTGAATACAATTTGAAAACAAAAATTGCTTAGAGTGTATTCCCTGGTAGCGGTCTACTTTATACCCCGAAAGTTCCACGTATTGGTATTTCCGTAATTAGTGTACTTTTAATTTGTTTCTTGTTTCTTTTTTATCTCATAGCTTGCTTTGTGCTTCACTCTCGCAGCGCTGATTAATTTCTACATATCCGCTCGAGTGTCAAGGCGCCGATTAAAAAACGGGTCAAGTGCTCCTAGGTCAGGATTAAATGGCGACCCGCCGTGCGCTAAATGGGCGCGCTCAATAAACAATTTTTTGTTGAGGTTTGGTCGACATGGGTCGACACAAGTGTTGTTTTTATTCATGCTTATGAATGACTCTTTCAAGTCGTAATGAATGTTTGTTGATATTTCGTTTCTAATTTATTATACTTAGGGCCAAACATTGACAAAAGTTGAAAAAAAAAAAAAAAAATGTTGATTTTGAAATACGATTATTTTAAAAAGTAAATCGATAACATATATATTTTATGACTTTTAACGGTGGAATGGCTCTATTTACACACCATAAAAAAAAACATTCTTCATAAAAACACACTTCTTGCTTCAAAACTATTAATTTACAGTCGTAAGATTAACCTCACTTACGCGCGAGAATCAACGACTGACGTTTGACATTTTTTATTTAAGTCGAATGAACTATTGTGGAACTTTTGTCGTATTTCTTGCATGAAGGAATGTATTAAGATTCGAGTAGAAAAGAGAAAAAGATAAGAAACGTAACGCGATAGAAAGAAATACGTAGATTGCTCCGATGCATCATAACTTGTCATTTGTCATGGGACATTTGTCACTTGAGAGCACTCAACGGTAAAACGAAAAAAGGGACAAAAGTCACTTAGGAGCACGCGACTGGATATTATAACTCGTTATCTGCATTTATCACATGTGAACACTGAACAATGAAATTTAAGTCACTTCGGTCATGTAGTAAAACTTAAAATTCTACTCTTTTTTTTCAACTTTTACTAAAATTTCCACGCATTCAGTATTGAGGTTATACAACCGGCCGTTCAGATGGCCGTACATAGGCCAAAGTGATCTTAAATAATTTTTGTAAAACTTATTTGGCGTATTTAACTTTTTTCTGTTGGGTCTGATGGTCCTCCATACTTTTCTTTGTTTATTAAAATTACGATTGTAATACGAATTTGAAAACAAAAATTGCTTAGAGTGTATTCCCTGGTGGCGGTCTACTTTATACCCCGCAAGTTCCACGTATTGGTAATGTCCGTAATTAGTGTACTTTTAATTTGTTTCTTGTTTCTTTTTTATCTTGGTTTGTTTTTTGTTTTGGTTTTGGTTATGGTTAGTTGGATTTGGTTTTGATTGGTTGGTTTTGGTTGGTTGGTTTTGGTTGGTTAGTTGGTTGGTTGGTTCGTTGGTTATGGTTTTGGTTGGTTGGTTGGTTGGTTTTGGTTTGGTTTTGGTTCGTTGGTTTTGGTTTTGGTTGGTTGGTTTTGGTTTCGGTTTTGGTTATGGTTGGTTGAATTTGGTTCTAGTTGGTTAATTTTGGTTGGTTGGTTGGTTTTGGTTGGTTGGTTGGTTGGTTTTGGTTGGTTAGTTAGTTGGTTATGGTTGGTTGGTTTTGGTTGGTTGGTTTTGGTTGGTTGGTTGGTTGGTTATGATTGGTTGGTTCTGGTTGGTTGGTTTTGGTTCGTTGGTTTTGGTTTTGGTTGGTTGGTTGGTTGGTTTTGGTTGGTTGGTTGGTGGGTTAGTTTTGGTTGGTTGGTTTTGGTTTCGGGTTTGGTTATGGTTGGTTGAATTTGGTTCTGGTTGGTTGGTTATGGTTGGTTTTGGTTCGTTGGTTTTGGTTCGTTGGTTTTGGTTTTGGTTGGTTGGTTTTGATTTTGGTTTTGGTTTTGGTTGGTTGATTGGTTGGTTGGTTTTGTTTGGTTGGTTTTGGTTGGTTGGTTGGTTGGTTGGTTGGTTGGTTTGTTTGGTTGGTTGGTTGGTTTTGGTTGGTTGGTTGGTTGGTTTTGGTTGGTTGGTTTTGTTGGTTGGTTGGTTTTGTTGGTTGGTTGGTTTTGGTTGGTTGGTTTTGGTTTTGGTTGGTTGGTTTAGGTTTCGGTTTTGGTTATGGTTGGTTGAATTTGGTTCTGGTTGGTTGGTTTTGGTTCGTTGGTTTTGGTTTCGGTTGGTTGGTTTTGGTTGGTTGGTTTTGGTTTTGGTTGAATTTGGTTTTGGTTGGTTGGTTTTGGTTGGTATGTTTTGGTTGGTTGGTTTTGGTTGGTTGATTGGTTGGTTGGTTTTGGTTAATTGGTTATGGTTGGTTGGTTTTGGTTGGTTGGTTTTGGTTGGTTGGTTATGGTTGGTTGGTTTTGGTTGGTTGGTTTTGTTTGGTTGATTGGTTTGTTGGTTGTGTTTGGTTGGTTTTGGTTGGTTGGTTTTGTTTGGTTGGTTGGTTGGTTTTGGTTTGTTGGTTTTGGTTGGTTGGTTTTGGTTGGTTGGTTGGCAATCGCACCAGCACCGAGGAGACGGCGAAATTGTGGGAGGAGAACGACCGTCTCCGATCGGAGCTGGAGGACCTCAAGCGGCAGGTTGCCGCCCAAAGGACAGTTCCCGCAGTCACCGGGTCCTCTCCTGTTGCGGCCCCATTGTCGGTTCCATCGTCGGCCATATCAGCGCCTGCACTTGTGGATGCGGAGATCGAAAAGATCGTCCGCGTCTGCATGATGCAGTGCGGTAAAATGGTGGGTGCCCGCTTCGAGGCCATAGAAGCGAGGCTCCTCCCAGCAGAGTCCGTCCGCCCTCCGCTCGCCGGGGACGGACGAGGGCGGGAGGAGTCCCACAAACGGGGCCCGACGGCCGTGGCGGCTAAACCGGGATCAGGGAGGACAGTGGCGCCCAAGCCCGCGCCGGAAATGTCCACCACCCGGACAGCGGGACCTCCGGCGGGATCTACAGCGGCGCCTCCGGCGGCTGCGCCTGGACCTAGCACTGAGGCCTGGACGACGGTCGTCAAGAGGGGCCGGAAAAAGAAGAAGGCGGCGCCGCCAGCACCAGCACCCGCTGGAGCACCGGCACCCAAGAAAGCGCAGGGACCGCCTAAGGTCAGAGCCCCACGCTCCGCGGCTGTAGTGATAACACTGCAGCCCGGAGCTGCCGAAAGGGGCATTACGTATAAGGCGGTCCTGACCGAGGCAAAAGCCAAAGTCGCGTTCCCTGACCTTGGCACATCGTCCGGCTTTAGAATAAAGTCGGCGGTGACGGGGGCGCGGCTCCTCGAGGTATCGGGTGACTCCAGCGGGGCGAAGGCGGACATCCTGCCCGCCAAGTTGAGGGAGGCCCTCAACCCGGAGGACGTCCGGGTGTCCAGGCCGGTGAAGACCGCGGAGTTGCGCGTCGACGGCCTGGATGACTCGACCACTCCGGCTGAAGTTTTGGCGGCTGTTGCCCGGGTCGGTGGATGTCGACCCGAGGATGTGCGGACGGGCGACATTCGCGCCGACTCCTCCGGACTCGGCTACATCTGGGTGCGGTGTCCGGTGGCGGCGGCGAGCAAGATCGCCAGCGCTGGGCGACTGTTGGTGGGGTGGGTTGCAGCCAGGGTCAAGCTGGTGCAGCCCAGGGCTATGCGGTGCTACCGTAGCCTGGACATTGGGCATGTCCGGGCGCGATGCACCGCTGAAACTGACCGCAGCGAGGAATGTTATCGCTGCGGCCAGCCCGGCCACAAGGCGGCCCAGTGCTCTGCGGCGCCAAACTGCAGCCTCTGTACAGCTGCAGGGAGGCCCGCGGGGCACAGAGCGGGCGGCAAGGCCTGTGGCGCACCCGCCAACAGGAAGAAAAAGGGATCCAAGGCTGCCGGGGGCTCTTTACCCCCCCGACAGCCTGGCTGCCCTTCGGCCGACTCCCGGCCTGAGAGGGGTGCGGAGGGAATGGACACGGCCTAATGGCGTAAAACGTATAAAGAAAATCACAAAATTTGTCAAACTTTTGTTGTTGTTTTAATTATATATTTTGGTAGTCTGTTGCTGTCCTTCTATGTCCAAGTCGTGACATGCTGTGTACAGTGATCTCTTTTCGAATACAATTTGAAAACAAAAATTGCTTAGAGTGTATTCCCTGGTAGCGGTCTACTTTATACCCCGAAAGTTCCACGTATTGGTATTTCCGTAATTAGTGTACTTTTAATTTGTTTCTTGTTTCTTTTTTATCTCATAGCTTGCTTTGTGCTTCACTCTCGCAGCGCTGATTAATATCTACATATTATAACTCGTTATCTGCATTTATCACATGTGAACACTGAACAATGAAATTTAAGTCACTTTGGTCATGTAGTAAAACTTAAAATTCTACTCTGTTTTTTCAACTTTTATTAAAATTTCCACGCTTTCAGTATTGAGGTTATACAACCGGCCGTTCAGATGGCCGTACACAGGCCAAAGTGATCTTAAATAATTTTTGTAAAACTTATTTGGCGTATTTAACTTTTTTCTGTTGGGTCTGAGGGTCCTCCATACTTTACTTTGTTTATTAAAATTACGATTGTAATACGAATTTGAAAACAAAAATTGCTTAGAGTGTATTCCCTGGTGGCGGTCTACTTTATACCCCGCAAGTTCCACGTATTGGTAATGTCTCATATACCTGCTCTATAGAGTCTCCATCAATTTTAATAGTAGGGTGATACTGCTCCATTTGACTTATGGTGTTTTTTGACCCCATAACCATAAACTTTGATTTTGATGGGTTTAGGACTAGTGAATTTTCACATGCCCATTTAGATACTTTACTTAAATCATAATTTATTTTTGTTACAGAGTCAAGACAGTCTGTGGGATGGCATGAGAGATACAGTTGCAGATCATCTGCATATTGATGGAATTTGCAATAAGTTATGGAATGGACAATGTCTGCACTGTAAATCAAGAACAGCAGAGGCCCAAGTATTGAGCCTTGTGGCACGCCCCTGTTTACTTGACGAAGCGAGGATGAAGCTTCATGACTATTTTTGTCACCACTAATCCGTACTAATTGGTATCTTTTTGTAAGGTAACTATGAAACCACTTAACTGTCTCCACATTGCACCCATAGTATGTCAGTTTGGACAATAGAAGGGAAATATTTATACAGTCGAATGCACGAGAGAAGTCTAGTAAAGTTAATATTGTTCCCATGCCCTGGTCCCTGGCCTGTAGTATATTATCCACTACATCAACTAAAGCTGTAGTAGTGCTGTGGCCTTTACGGAAGCCTGATTGCCTTGAAGGTAAAATACCAAATTGTTCTACATATTTGCTTAATTGGTCACATACCACCCTCTCCAAAATTTTGGATATACATGGCAATAAGCTAATTGGGTGAAGATCCTTAATATCATTGGGACTATCTTTTTTAGGTATTGGTCTTACAATAGCAGTCTTCCATATGTCGGGGAAAGTTGATGTTGACACTGACCTGTTTATGATTCTCGTGAGGGTTGTCAGTGTTTGTGGCAGTGTCAGTGTTAACATGTCTAGTGATATGTCATCTATTCCCATGGCATTAGACCTAAGGTTATGGATAATCTTTGATACCTGCTCCTCATTGACTAACTGAATTTGAAAACTACCACAACCAAACCTGTCGAATTCAAACTGTGTAAGATGGGATATAGTTACTTCATCACTACTAGGTATATTTAAAAAGTGAATGTTTAAAAGTTCAGGATTGTTGCAGTGCTGTGGTAAATCATGACTTTGGGTTTTGTGCTTTGTTAAATTTTTCTTAATGGACTTCTATAATAATTTAGGTTGTTTAATTTTGCTGTTAATATGAGTCTTAAAGTAAGCAGTTTTTTCTCTGTCTATGGCTGCCCTTACTTCATATTTAAGTTTCTTATAGAATTCTAAATGAATGTCTGATTTGGTCCGCCTAGACTTAGTGTGCTGTTTGTCCCTTATTTGCATCATATCTTTAATAGTGGTGGTGATCCAGGGATAAGATACTTCTTTAATCAAAATTCTTTTAACTGGAGCATGTAGATCAAATAAAGTTATAATGTAGTTGTTTAGAGTCTCAACCATGCAATTGACATCTCCTAGCTTGCCTATGGAGTCCCAGTCTATACACCCTAAGTCATACTGGAATAAGTCTTGCAGTATGTCATTTAATGGCCGATATCTTACCCAGAAAGGGGCAGGTTTATAAACCTGAAAGTTAAGTTCAGTTGTGGCTATAGCATGATGTCCAAGGTCAGGTATGTGGTTTACTGATACTCCACGGACAGAGGCATCTGTACAAATCAAGTCAATCAAGGTCGCACTGTGATCAGTAAAATGAGTTGGTTCCGTAATTATATTAATGAGATTGGTGCTGTGTAGAAAACAGTTGAGTAGCTTCACTTTGTTATCAGAGGTATCAAGTAAATTAATGTTAAAGTCTCCCAGTAATACTATTTTATCAACATTCCGGAAGGAAGTAACAGAATCAGTAATGGCGTCAAGAAATACGCTGACATCGAGCCAGGGCGGCCTGTATGCGGTGCCGACGACCACCGATTGTGTGTTCACGCTCAGCCGGAGCCACATCTGCTCTACAGTTGGTACAGACGGGTGCGGCAACGCGCGGACTCGCAGCCCCTGACGCACGTAAAACCCAACGCCGCCACCTCGCGACCTTCCCGAGACAGCTGTACGTGGCATGTGTTGTAGTCTATAGTTAGGAACGAATGGTGCCCTACCCACCTCTCCCGCTTTGATCCAGGTTTCGTTTATTGCCATTAAGTCCACATCCAGATTCTCCATGGCTACTATAAATGCCTCATGCCGTGTTCCGAGTGATCCCGCGTTAAAAAGTCCAACTTTTAATTGTTTTTGTTTAACCATTTGTGTATAATAAGTTGTGTGTGTATTGATATGAGATGTATTGAGTGATAACCAATAATGTGAACTGTATGTAGAATAAGCTATAACCTATATATTGAGACAATTTACACAATGTAGTCAAGAAAATATCTATATAAATAATATAATGATATTGTAAATATTTATATAAGTTAAACCCTATGTTTATTAATTTAGAAAATTGACAATAAGCAGATAAAAGAATAATGTTTAAATGAATAATATAATGTAATTGTAAATATTTATAATATGAGCCACTCTTAACTAAATTGTGCAAACATGATATATTCAATAGGTGAAATATGGTGTATATGCAGATCCTAAACTGTATATATGATATAAAGACAGCACTAAGATTAATCACATTAGTAAGAGGAGTAATAGTACCACGTTTTACATTATTCTTCTTCACAACATTATGCTTCTTTGTCAAACGATTGCTCGCCAAAAACACGACGGATGTCAGCCTCTGTTCGAATCGCAAAGGTGCGCTTTCCATCAGATTCCTTTGCCAATATTTTACCATGCTTAGTCCAAGTGAAACGCCAATGAACGCGCTGGGCAGCCTGTCGAACGAGGTAGAACAGATGCCTGTTGACGTATGTTAGCCTCTCGTTGACATAGAACCTCTGGGGTGGCGCAGCCAGGCCGAGGTGCTCGGTGTCGACAGCTCGGCGGACGCGCGCCGCGCGCAGCAGCTCGTCGCGCAGCTGGCGGCGCGCGAGGCGCAGCACGACGCGGCTGGTGCGCGGCGCCGGCCCGCTCACAGCGCCATGCGAGCCAGGCTCGGCCACTCGCCCGGGGCCCAGGCCCACCCGTTCGGCAAACACTATGTCTCGCGCTTCGAGGGTGACCCCAAGCTTCTAGGCAACTAGTTCAACGGTGTGTATGATGTTCTCACCCCTATCCTCAGGGAGGTTAGTGATCTCCAAATCCGAGCTTAACAGATCCTGATCTCGATCATTCATCTGTGATTTCAGCTGCGCCACTGTATTTTCCAGCTGCTTAACGGAGTCATCTGTTGCGGTGGCGGGTGGTCTTTTTTCAATGACTGTAATCTTTGATTCCAAGTCATTGACCCGTTGCTCACACTTAGACACCCGCGTCCCTAGTGCTGATACCTGATCCGTCAGCTTCCTGATATCTCGCCTAACTTCAGCCCTCATCTGCTGAATTTCAGACTTGATTTGTCTGAGCAATTCCACCTGTGATATTGGCGCTTCATTCGGGTCCTCTTCATGCTCCAAGTCGGTCAGCTCTCCAGCATCTTCGAATGCGGTGTTGGGGCTATTTTGCGACATAGAACTGCAGCTGTTTGCGTCCGTCTCTTTATTCAGGGTTTTTGCCTTGGAATTGGAGTTTACGCGACATCCGCCACACTTCCAGGTACCCGCTTTAGGTACTGCAGACAGCTGAACACAGTCTAGATGGTATTTTTTCCTGCAGTTGCTGCAGGTGGCGCCTCCACGTACTGACAAGAATTTACCACAATGCGCACAGTTGGTCATGGTAAACAGATAGCGTTAGTACTTCTGTTAGCTACTAGATGGCGCTACGCGATCAATAATGTCTGTCTTATATTATAATATTGTATTTTGATGTAATTAATACAACAAGGCGGGTTATTGTATGTAATTTATATAATTAGGCCGAATCCAGGCACTAAACTGACAGTTTATCGTACTTATATAAATATCACTTTTACTTTTAGTTCACTGTGAGGTAGTTTATAAGATGTAAGTTATGTTAAAATTGTATAATTTAGTTTATATTACACTTTATCTTTAAATAACAATTGTTCTTATTAATCACAATATTATCCACTTCGGGCAACAAAAATCTTGCACAGTTATTACTTTATTTAATTAATATTAATGGATTTTTATTTTTTAACTGGGAGCTATACCTTCACGTTTGATAGTTGACAAACGTCAACTGTCAAACGTGAAGTTTGACAGTTGACGTTATTATTATTTTCGTTTTCAATAATACCATTTTTCAAAACTTTTATTGTTGATTTTTGTTGGTTGATTTTGGTTTGTTGGTTGGTTGGTTTTGGTTATGGTTCTGGTTGGTTGGTTTTGGTTGGTTGGTTGGTTGGTTTTGGTTGGTTGGTTGGTTTTGGTTTCGGTTTTGGTTATGGTTCTGGTTGGTTGGTTTTGGTTGGTTGGTTGGTTGGTTTTGGTTAATTGGTTGTTTTTGGTTGGTTGGTTTTGGTTTTATATTACAAAACGTATAAAGAAAATCACAAAATTTGTCAAACTTTTGTTGTTGTTTTAATTATATATTTTGGTAGTCTGTTGCTGTCCTTCTATGTCCAAGTCATGACATGCTGTGTACAGTGATCTCTTTTCGAATACAATTTGAAAACTAAAATTGCTTAGAGTGTATTCCCTGGTAGCGGTCTACTTTATACCCCGAAAGTTCCACGTATTGGTATTTCCGTAATTAGTGTACTTTTAATTTGTTTCTTGTTTCTTTTTTATCTCATAGCTTGCTTTGTGCTTCACTCTCGCAGCGCTGATTAATATCTACATATTATAACTCGTTATCTGCATTTATCACATGTGAACACTGAACAATGAAATTTAAGTCACTTTGGTCATGTAGTAAAACTTAAAATTCTACTCTTTTTTTTCAACTTTTACTAAAATTTCCACGCATTCAGTATTGAGGTTATGCAACCAGCCGTCCAGATGGCCGTACACAGGCCAAAGTGATCTTAAATAATTTTTGTAAAACTTATTTGGCGTATTTAACTTTTTTCTGTTGGGTCTGATGGTCCTCCATACTTTTCTTTGTTTATTAAAATAACGATTGTAATACGAATTTGAAAACAAAAATTGCTTAGAGTGTATTCCCTGGTGGCGGTCTACTTTATACCCCGCAAGTTCCACGTATTGGTAATGTCCGTAATTAGTGTACTTTTAATTTGTTTCTTGTTTCTTTTTTATCTTGGTTTGTTTTTGTTTTGGTTTTGGTTATGGTTAGTTGGATTTGGTTTTGATTGGTTGGTTGGTTTTGGTTGGTTCGTTTTGGTTGGTTGGTTGGTTGGTTCGTTGGTTTTGGTTTTGGTTGGTTTGTTTTGGTTTTGGTTGAATTTGGTTTTGGTTGGTTGGTTTTGGTTGGTTGGTTTTGGTTGGTTGGTTTTGGTTGGTTGGTTCGTTGGTTTTGGTTTTGGTTGGTTGGTTTTGGTTGAATTTGGTTTTGGTTGGTTGGTTTTGGTTTGGTTTTGGTACGTTGGTTTTGGTTGGTTGGTTTTGGTTTCGGTTTTGGTTATGGTTGGTTGAATTTGGTTCTGGTTGGTTTATTTTGGTTGGTTGGTTGGTTGGTTTTGGTTGGTTGGTTGGTTGGTTGGTTTTGGATGGTTTGTTGGTTTTGGTTGGTTAGTTAGTTGGTTATGGTTGGTTTTGGTTGGTTGGTTTTGGTTGGTTGGTTTTGGTAGGTTGGTTGGTTGGTAATGGTTGGTTGGTTCTGGTTGGTTGGTTTTGGTTCGTTGGTTTTGGTTGGTTGGTTGGTTGGTTTTGGTTGGTTGGTTGGTGGGTTAGTTTTGGTTGGTTGGTTTTGGTTTCGGTTTTGGTTATGGTTTTTTGAATTTGGTTCTGGTTGTTTGGTTTTGGTTCGTTGGTTTTGTGTGGTTGATTGGTTGGTTGGTTTTGTTTGGTTGGTTTTGGTTCATTGGTTTTGTTTTTATTTTGGTTAGTTTTTGCTATTATTTTCGATTTCAATAATACCATTTTTCAAAACTTTTATAATTGATTTTTGTTGGTTGATTTTGGTTTTGGTTTGTTGGTTGGTTGGTTGGTTTTGGTTTTGGTTATGGTTCTGGTTGGTTGGTTTTGGTTGGTTAAATGGTTGGTTTTGGTTGTTTGGTTGGTTTTGGTTGGTTGGTTTTGGTTTTATATTACAAAACGTATAAAGAAAATCACAAAATTTGTCAAACTTTTGTTGTTGTTTTAATGATATATTTTGGTAGTCTGTTGCTGTCCGTCTATGTCCAAGTCGTGACATGCTGTGTACAGTGATCTCTTTTCGAATACAATTTGAAAACAAAAATTGCTTAGAGTGTATTCCCTGGTAGCGGTCTACTTTATACCCCGAAAGTTCCACGTATTGGTATTTCCGTAATTAGTGTACTTTTAATTTGTTTCTTGTTTCTTTTTTATCTTGGTTTGTTTTTGTTTTGGTTTTGGTTATGGTTAGTTGGATTTGGTTTTGATTGGTTGGTTTTGGTTGGTTGGTTTTGGTTGGTTCGTTTTGGTTGGTTGGTTGGTTGGTTCGTTGGTTTTGGTTTTGGTTGGTTTGTTTTGGTTTTGGTTGAATTTGGTTTTGGTTGGTTGGTTTTGGTTGGTTGGTTTTGGTTGGTTGGTTTTGGTTGGTTGGTTGGTTGGTTCGTTGGTTTTGGTTTTGGTTGGTTGGTTTTGGTTGAATTTGGTTTTGGTTGGTTGGTTTTGGTTTGGTTTTGGTACGTTGGTTTTGGTTGGTTGGTTTTGGTTTCGGTTTTGGTAATGGTTGGTTGAATTTGGTTCTGGTTGGTTTATTTTGGTTGGTTGGTTGGTTGGTTTTGGTTGGTTGGTTGGTTGGTTGGTTTTGGATGGTTGGTTGGTTTTGGTTGGTTAGTTAGTTGGTTATGGTTGGTTTTGGTTGGTTGGTTTTGGTTGGTTGGTTTTGGTTGGTTGGTTTTGGTAGGTTGGTTGGTTGGTAATGGTTGGTTGGTTCTGGTTGGTTGGTTTTGGTTCGTTGGTTTTGGTTGGTTGGTTGGTTGGTTTTGGTTGGTTGGTTGGTGGGTTAGTTTTGGTTGGTTGGTTTTGGTTTCGGTTTTGGTTATGGTTTTTTGAATTTGGTTCTGGTTGTTTGGTTTTGGTTCTGTGGTTTTGTTTGGTTGATTGGTTGGTTGGTTTTGTTTGGTTGGTTTTGGTTCATTGGTTTTGTTTTTATTTTGGTTAGTTTTTGCTATTATTTTCGATTTCAATAATACCATTTTTCAAAACTTTTATAATTGATTTTTGTTGGTTGATTTTGGTTTTGGTTTGTTGGTTGGTTGGTTGGTTTTGGTTTTGGTTATGGTTCTGGTTGGTTGGTTTTGGTTGGTTAAATGGTTGGTTTTGGTTGTTTGGTTGGTTTTGGTTGGTTGGTTTTGGTTTTATATTACAAAACGTATAAAGAAAATCACAAAATTTGTCAAACTTTTGTTGTTGTTTTAATGATATATTTTGGTAGTCTGTTGCTGTCCGTCTATGTCCAAGTCGTGACATGCTGTGTACAGTGATCTCTTTTCGAATACAATTTGAAAACAAAAATTGCTTAGAGTGTATTCCCTGGTAGCGGTCTACTTTATACCCCGAAAGTTCCACGTATTGGTATTTCAGTAATTAGTGTACTTTTAATTTGTTTCTTGTTTCTTTTTTATCTCATAGCTTGCTTTGTGCTTCACTCTCGCAGCGCTGATTAATATCTACATATTATAACTCGTTATCTGCATTTATCACATGTGAACACTGAACAATGAAATTTAAGTCACTTTGGTCATGTAGTAAAACTTAAAATTCTACTCTTTTTTTTCAACTTTTACTAAAATTTCCACGCATTCAGTATTGAGGTTATACAACCGGCCGTTCAGATGGCCGTACACAGGCCAAAGTGATCTTAAATAATTTTTGTAAAACTTATTTGGCGTATTTAACTTTTTTCTGTTGGGTCTGAGGGTCCTCCATACTTTTCTTTGTTTATTAAAATTACGATTGTAATACGAATTTGAAAACAAAAATTGCTTAGAGTGTATTCCCTGGTGGCGGTCTACTTTATACCCCGCAAGTTCCACGTATTGGTAATGTCCGTAATTAGTGTACTTTTAATTTGTTTCTTGTTTCTTTTTTTATCTTGGTTTGTTTTTGTTTTGGTTTTGGTTATGGTTAGTTGGATTTGGTTTTGATTGGTTGGTTTTGGTTGGTTGGTTTTGGTTGGTTCGTTTTGGTTGGTTGGTTGGTTGGTTCGTTGGTTTTGGTTTTGGTTGGTTTGTTTTGGTTTTGGTTGAATTTGGTTTTGGTTGGTTGGTTTTGGTTGGTTGGTTTTGGTTGGTTGGTTTTGGTTGGTTGGTTGGTTGGTTCGTTGGTTTTGGTTTTAGTTTCGATTTTGGTTATGGTTGGTTGAATTTGGTTCTGGTTGTTTGGTTTTGGTTTGGTTTTGGTTCGTTGGTTTTGGTTGGTTGGTTTGGTTGGTTGGTTTTGGTTGGTTGGCTGGTTGGTTTTGGTTTTGGTTGGTTGATTGGTTGGTTGGTTGGTTTTGGTTTTGGTTTTGGTTGTTTGGTTTTGGTTTCGGTTTTTGTTTTGGTAAATTGGTTTTGGTTCGTTGGTTTTGGTTTTGATTTTGGTTCGTTTTTGCTTTTATTTTCGTTTTCAAAAATACCATTTTTCAAAACTTTTATTCTTGATTTTTGTTGGTTGATTTTGGTTTTGGTTGGTTGGTTGGTTTTGGTTGGTTGGTTTTGGTTGGTTGGTTTTGGTTTATTGGTTTTGGTTGCTTGGTTTGTTGGTTGGTTTTGGTTTTGGTTGGTTGGTTTTGGTTTGGTTTTGGTTCGTTAGTTTTGGTTTTAGTTGGTTGGTTTTGGTTTCGGTTTTGGTTATGGTTCTGGTTGGTTGGTTTTGGTCTGTTGGTTGGTTGATTTTTGTTGGTTGGTTGGTTTAGGTTGGTTCGTTGTTTTTCGTTGGTTGGTTTTGGTTTTATATTACAAAACGTATAAAGAAAATCACA
Organism: Pseudoips prasinana; assembly: GCA_951640165.1. Taxonomy (NCBI): domain Eukaryota; kingdom Metazoa; phylum Arthropoda; class Insecta; order Lepidoptera; family Nolidae; genus Pseudoips; species Pseudoips prasinana. Next base: position 19,614,676 of record OX621239.1, read on the forward strand.
ATCAAAAATTGCTTAGATTTATACCCCGCAAGTTCCACGTATTGGTAATGTCCGTAATTAGTGTACTTTTAATTTGTTTCTTGTTTCTTTTTTATCTTGGTTTGTTTTTTGTTTTGGTTTTGGTTATGGTTAGTTGGATTTGGTTTTAATTGGTTGGTTTTGGTTGGTTGGTTTTGGTTGGTTGGTTTTGGTTGGTTGGTTGGTTGGTTCGTTGGTTTTGGTATGTTAGTTAGTTGGTTATGGTTGGTTGGTTTTGGTTGGTTGGTTTTGGTTGGTTGGTTGGTTGGTTATGGTTGGTTGGTTCTGGTTGGTTGGTTTTGGTTCGTTGGTTTCGGTTTTGGTTGGTTGGTTGGTTGGTGGGTTAGTTTTGGTTGTTTGGTTTTGGTTTCGGTTTTGGTTATGGTTGGTTGAATTTGGTTCTGGTTGGTTGGTTATGGTTTGTTTTGGTTCGTTGGTTTTGGTTGGTTGGTTTTGATTTTGGTTTTGGTTTTGGTTGGTTGATTGGTTGGTTGGTTTTGTTTGGTTGGTTTTGGTTGGTTGGTTGGTTGGTTGGTTGGTTTGTTTGATTGGTTGGTTGGTTTTGGTTGGTTGGTTGGTTGGTTTTGGTTGGTTGGTTTTGTTGGTTGGTTGGTTTTGGTTGGTTGGTTTTGGTTTTGGTTGGTTGGTTTTGGTTTCGGTTTTGGTTGGTTGGTTTTGGTTTTGGTTTCGGTTTTGGTTATGGTTGGTTGAATTTGGTTCTGGTTGTTTGGTTTTGGTTTGGTTTTGGTTCGTTGGTTTTGGTTGGTTGGTTTGGTTGGTTGGTTTTGGTTGGTTGGCTGGTTGGTTTTGGTTTTGGTTGGTTGATTGGTTGGTTGGTTGGTTTTGGTTTTGGATTTGGTTGTTTGGTTTTGGTTTCGGTTTTTGTTTTGGTAAATTGGTTTTGGTTCATTGGTTTTGGTTTTGATTTTGGTTAGTTTTTGCTTTTATTTTCGTTTTCAATAAAACCATTTTTCAAAACTTTTATTCATGATTTTTGTTGGTTGATTTTGGTTTTGGTTGGTTGGTTTTGGTTGGTTGGTTGGTTATGGTTGGTTTGTTTTGGTTGGTTGGTTTTGGTTTATTGGTTTTGGTTGGTTGGTTTGTTGGTTGGTTTTGGTTTTGGTTGGTTGTGGTTGGTTGGTTTTGGTTTGGTTTTGGTTCTTTAGTTTTGGTTTTAGTTGGTTGGTTTTGGTTTCGGTTTGGGTTATGGTTCTGGTTGGTTGGTTTTGGTTGGTTGGTTGGTTGATTTTGGTTGGTTGGTTGGTTGTTTTTCGTTGGTTGGTTTTGGTTTTATATTACAAAACGTATAAAGAAAATCACAAAATTTGTCAAACTTTTGTTGTTGTTTTAATTATATATTTTGGTAGTCTGTTGTTGTCGTTCTTTGTCCAAGTCGTGACATGCTGTGTACAGTGATCTCTTTTCGAATACAATTTGAAAACAAAAATTGCTTAGAGTGTATTCCCTGGTAGCGGTCTACTTTATACCCCGAAAGTTCCACGTATTGGTATTTCCGTAATTAGTGTACTTTTAATTTGTTTCTTGTTTCTTTTTTATCTCATAGCTTGCTTTGTGCTTCACTCTCGCAGCGCTGATTAATATCTACATATTATAACTCGTTATCTGCATTTATCACAAGTGAACACTGAACAATGAAATTTAGGTCACTTTGGCCATTTAGTAAAACTTAAAATTCTACTCTTTTTTTTTCAACTTTTACTAAAATTTCCACGCATTCAGTATTGAGGTTATGCAACCGGCCGTTCAGATGGCCGTACACAGGCCAAAATGATCTTAAATAATTTTTGTAAAACTTATTTGGCGTATTTAACTTTTTTCTGTTGGGTCTGATGGTCCTCCATACTTTTCTTTGTTTATTAAAATTACGATTGTAATACGAATTTGTAAAACCAACCAACTAACCACAACCAACCAACCAAAACCAAAACCAAAACCAACCAACCAACCAAACCAACCAACCAACCAAACCAACCAACCAACCAACCAAAACCAACCAACCAACCAACCAAAACCAACGAACCAATACCAACCAAAACCAACACACCAAAACCAACCAACCAAATCAACCAACCATAACCAACCAACCAACCAACCAAAACCAACCAACCAAAACCAACCAACCAAAACCAACTAACCAAAACCAACCAACCAATTAAAACCAACCAACCAACCAAAACCAACCAACCAAAACCAACCAACCAACAAAAACCAACCAACCAACCAACCAAAACCAACCAACTAAAACCAACCAACTAAAACCAACCAACCAATCAACCAAAACCTTCCAACCAACCAACCAAAACCAACAAACCAAAACCAACCAACCAACCAACCAACCAAAACCAACCAACCAACCAACCAACCAACCAAAACCATCCAACCAAAACCAACCAACCAAAACCAACCAACCAAAACCAACCAACCAAAACCAACCAAACAAAACCAACCAACCAATCAATCAACCAAAACCAACGAACCAAAACCAAATATAACCAACCAACCAACCAAACAAAACCAACCAACCAAAACCAATTTACCATAACCAACCAACCAACCAACCAACCAAAACCAACAAACCAAAAAATCCAACCAACCAAAACCAACCAACCAACCAACCAAAACCAACCAACCAAAACCAACCAATCAAAACCAAATCCAACTAACCAAAACCAAAACAAAAAACAAACCAAGATAAAAAAGAAACAAGAAACAAATTAAAAGTACACTAATTACGGACATTACCAATACGTGGAACTTGCGGGGTATAAAGTAGACCGCCACCAGGGAATACACTCTAAGCAATTTTTGTTTTCAAATTCGTATTACAATCGTAATTTTAATAAACAAAGAAAAGTATGGAGGGCCATCAGACCCAACAGAAAAAAGTTAAATACGCCAAATAAGTTTTACAAAAATTATTTAAGATCACTTTGGCCTGTGTACGGCCATCTGAACGTCCGGTTGCATAACCTCAATACTGAATGCGTGGAAATTTTAGTAAAAGTTGAAAAAAAAAGAGTAGAATTTTAAGTTTTACTAAATGGCCAAAGTGACCTAAATTTCATTGTTCAGTGTTCACATGTGATAAATGCAGATAACGAGTTATAATATGTAGATATTAATCAGCGCTGCGAGAGTGAAGCACAAAGCAAGCTATGAGATAAAAAAGAAACAACGGGGCACGTGGTCGGAAAACCTCCTCGTGGTCCGAGACTATCGGTCCCATTCGAATATTTATATTCGGTGGGAACGGAAGTTTTTCGGATTGGTGTGCCCTGGGCATGGGCGCTGGCTTTTTCCTGTGCTTGCATGGGGATAAGCCACCGTCCGTGGCGAATATTCCGACATCTCTCGCCTCTTTTCCCCCTTCTATTCACTAGAAGGGGAGTATTCAGAGGTTTGACCCCTTAACCCCTGAGCATTACCCGGCGCAGGGGCTACCGGGGGGTAAACCGGCCCGCAGGGTATTAAGGTAATAATGTCTGGTAGGAAAACAATACCCCAGGAGGGTACCGGCTATGCCGGAGAATCCCTCCCGGGTCCATCAGGGCCCGGCAGTCCCACCGTATCTGGGGGGGACACCATTAGACAGTTAACCGTAGAGGTTGCGGATAGGGCGCACACGCCCAGTTTTGTGCGTCCGAATGTGGAGGAGGAAGTAGTTGTGTCGGGCGAGTTTGCAGACGGTGCAAGGAGGAGCAGGCGGACCACGAGGTCGAGGTCCCGTCCGGCCACTCCTATTCCCGCGGACCAAATGTCCGGCGAAGAAACAGGCGGGTGCCGTTCCAGGTCTTGATCTGGATCCAGATCCGGACATGGGAGGAAGCGCAGCGGGTCCTTAAGTAGGGAGAACTTGGTGGTCGCAAAGGTCTCCACGGCCCGGAGAGGCAACTTTCGCGCGGTTCCGAGTGGAGCCATTGCTCGGATGCCGGAGCGTGACGGGCAGGGTCGCTTTGTTGCGGCAGCTCCAGTGGAGCACGGGGAGGGCACGGAGAGCGACCCCGGGCTCGCCATGGCTGACTCGAGCGGGGGCTCCACTGCTTCCCTGCTGGACAGCAACCGTGCGGAGGTCGCTGCTGCTAGGCGGGCACAGCGGAAGGAAGCCGCGGCTGACGAGGTCAGTGAGCTGGCCCGTAAAGCCAGGGAGCAGCGCTCCGCTCGGATGGCTGGAGGGAGCCCATCAGCGGTGGCGCTCAGTCGCCAGGTTTTAGACGGAGTGGACGTGGTTCTGAGGGTTGCCACCAAATCGGGCAACCTGAAGGGCACGTTCACTCGAGCTCTGAAGGAGGCAGCTGACGGCATCCGGGAGGCGGTTGAGGTCCTCGCCAATCGCACCAGCACCGAGGAGACGGCGAAGTTGTGGGAGGAGAACGGCCGTCTCCGATCGGAGCTGGAGGACCTCAAGCGGCAGGTTGCCGCCCAAGGGATGGCTCCCGCAGTCACCGGGTCCTCTCCTGTGGCGGCCCCATTGTCGGCTCCATCGCCGGCCTCTTTCTCGACCCCTGCACTTGTGGATGTGGAGGTCGAAAAGATCGTCCGCGTCTGCATGATGCAGTGCGGTAAGATGGTTGGTGCCCGCCTCGAGGCCATAGAGGCGAGGCTCCTCCCGGTGGAGTCCGTCCGCCCTCCACTCGCCGGGGACGGGCGGAGGAGGGAGGTTGTCCACGAACGGGGCCCGGCGGCCGCGGTGGCCGCGGCAGCTAAACCGAGCCGACCAGGAAGGACAGTGACCTCAAAGCCCGTGTCCCAGATGCCGGTACCCAAGAAGGCACAGGGACCGCCTAAGGTCAGAGCCCCACGCTCCGCGGCTGTAGTGATAACACTGCAGCCCGGAGCCGCCGAAAGGGGCATTACGTATAAGGCGGTCCTGACCGAGGCAAAAGCCAAAGTCGCGTTCCCCGACCTTGGCACACCGTCCGGCTTCAGGATGAAGTCGGCGGTTACGGGGGCGCGGCTGCTTGAGGTGTCGGGTGACTCCAGCGGGGCGAAGGCGGACATCCTGGCCGCCAAGTTGAAGGAGGTCCTAAACCCGGATGACGTCCGGGTGTCCAGGCCGGTGAAGACCGCGGAGCTGCGTGTCGACGGCCTGGATGACTCGACGACTCCGGCTGAGGTTTTGGCAGCCGTTGCCCTGGTCGGTGGATGTCGACCCGAGGATGTGCGGACGGGCGACATTCGCGCCGACGCCTCCGGACTCGGATTTATCTGGGTGCGGTGTCCGGTGGCGGCGGCGAATATCGTCGCCAGTGCTGGGCGACTGTTGGTGGGGTGGGTTGCAGCCAGGGTCAAGCTGATGCAGCCCAGGGCTATGCGGTGCTACCGATGCCTGAACATTGGGCATGTCCGGGCGCGGTGCACCGCTGAAACGGACCGCAGCGAGGAGTGTTATCGCTGCGGCCAGCCCGGCCACAAAGCGGCCCAGTGCTCTGCGGCGCCAAACTGCAGCCTCTGTACAGCTGCAGGGAGGCCCGCGGGGCACAGAGCGGGCGGGAAGGCCTGTGGCGCACCCACCAAGAGCAAGAAAAAGGGAGCCAAGGCTGCCGGGGGCTCTTTACCCCCCCGACAGCCTGGCTGCCCTACGGCCGACACCCGGTCTGAGAGGGGTACGGAGGGAATGGACACAGCCTAATGGCGCTGTTACATTTTCTCCAGGGCAATATCAACCACTGCGCCAGAGCTCAGGATCTCTTGCTCCAGAGCATGGCGGAGTGGTCGATTCGCGTGGCGGTGATCACCGAGCCGTACTTTGTCCCCCCCAGGGATAACTGGTTGGGGGACTTGGACGGCTTGGTGGCCATCATTGGCGGGGCTCTTGTCCACCCGTCCCGAGGTCACGGCTGGGTAGCAGCCCTCGTGGATGGCATTGGTACGGTTGGGGCGTATTTTTCGCCCAACAAGAGTCTCGCCGACTTCGAGAACTTCCTTGTCGAGTTGGGTGCCGTCGTAGGCCGGCTCCACCCTCGCCCCGTGCTGTTGCTTGGGGATCTCAACGCCAAGTCTGCGGCGTGGGGATCTCCGGTGACGGATGCCCGGGGTGAGGTGCTGGAGGAGTGGGCGGTCACGACTGGTTTGACCGTCCTAAATCTGGGGTCGGTCCACACGTGCGTGCGGCAGCGGGGTGGTTCAATAGTGGACGTCTCGTTCGCTAGCCCTGCTGTCGCGAGCCGTGTCCGCGACTGGCGTGTCGCCATGGAGGTGGAGACGTTGTCGGATCATCGGTATATCCGTTTCGACGTCTCCGCCCAGACCACTGGCGGCCGCAGTCCACCGACCCCGCGAGCGGACGGTCCGCGCTGGGCGCGTAAGCGCATCGACAAGGAACTTCTCGAGGAGGCCGCCATTGTCCAGGCCTGGTACCGGGAGTCGGCGACCATCGTCATCAGCGTCCCAGAGGTGACACAAGAAGAGTTGAGGGCGGCCGTGATGCGGCTCCGGGCCAAAAACGTGGCTCCGGGGCCCGACGGGATTCACGGCTGCGTGTTAGCCCTCGCTCTGAAGGAGCTGGGTCCCCAACTGAGAGGTCTCTACACAGCGTGCCTTGAGCGGGGCCAGTTTCCCACCTTGTGGAAATCTGGTCGTCTGGTCCTGCTCAGAAAGGCGGGGCGCCCTGCAGACTCGCCGTCCGGGTACTCCGGGTAAGCTGCTCGAGCGGATAATCGCAGTCCGCCTCGTCGGCCACTTGTGCGGAGAGGGGCCGGACCTGGACGAGAGCCAGTTCGGCTTTCGGCATGGGCGCTCTACCATTCACGCTGTGTCGAGGGTGAGAGTCCTGGCGGAGGAAGCGGTGTCCCGGGGTGGGGTGATGTTGGCGGTGTCCTTGGACATCTCCAACGCTTTCAACACCCTGCCCTGGAGTTGCATTCGGGAGGCACTGCGATATCATCGGGTGCCTTCCTACCTCCGCCACATTGTTGGGGATTACCTGGCGGAGAGGTGTGTCACCTACTTGGGACGTGATGGCGGACACCGGCACTCAATGTCGTGCGGTGTTCCACAGGGTTCGGTATTGGGCCCGCTCCTGTGGAACATCGGGTACGACTGGGTGCTGAGGGGTGAACTCCAGCCGGGCGTGGACCTGACGTGTTATGCGGACGACACGCTGGTCACGGCCCGTGGGAGTTCGCACAGGGAAGCAGCGTTGCTGGCGACGGCGGCGGTCTCACAGGTGGTGGGCCGCATCCGGCGCCTCGGCCTGGAGGTGGCCCTCAGCAAGTCGGAGGCCATGATGTTCCATGGTCCCCGGCGGGCGCCGCCGCCCGGATCACACATTGTGGTAGGGGGGGTCCGGATCGCTGTCGAGCCTACCATGAAGTACCTGGGATTGGTGCTCGTCAGCCGGTGGGACTTCGGACCCCACTTCCGGCGGCTGGTGCCCAAGCTGATGGGCGCGGCTGGGGCGCTGTCAACGCTGCTTCCCAATCTGGGGGGCCCGAGCGCAGCCTGTAGGCGGCTCTACGTGGGGATCGTGCGATCGATGGCCCTGTACGGGGCCCCGATCTGGGCGGCTGACCTGACGGCCGGTAGCATCGCTGTTTTGCGGAGACCGCAGAGAGCTATGGCCGTCAGAGTTATCAGGGGGTATCGCACGGTCTCCTACGAGGCGGCTTGTGTACTGGCCGGATCCCCGCCCTGGGACCTCGAGGCGAAAGTACTCGCGTCACTGTACCGGTGGCGCGAGGAGATGCTGGCGCAAGGCGAGGGGCCGATGCAGCAACACATGGGGCTGCGTCGGTCCCAGCTTCGCGAGGCCCTGGTGGCGGAATGGCGGGACAGGCTATCGCGCCCAACCGCCGGCCTCGTCACTATCGAGGCGGTCCGGCCGGTACTCGAGCGTTGGCTCGGGAGGAGGCACGGCTCCCTGACGTTTCGGGTGACGCAGGTACTCTCGGGGCATGGCTGCTTCGGGAAGTACCTGTGTCGCATAAACAGGGAGCCGGACGCCCGGTGTCACCACTGCGTCGACTGTCGGGAGGACACGGCGCTGCATACGCTGGCAGAGTGTGCCGCTTGGGAGGAGCAGCGCCGTGCCCTCATTTTTGGAGTAGGCAGTGACTTGTCGCTGCCGGCCGTCGTGAACTCGATTGTTGGCAGCGAGGAGTCCTGGGACGCGGTGGTTTCCTTCTGCGAGACAGTCATCTCGCGGAAGGAAGCTGCGGAGCGGGAGAGGGAGATTACATCCTCTCATCCGGCCCGCAGCAGACGCACCGGGCGTTGGCGGAGGGCGGACAATGCCCTCTTCCAGCCCCCCTAAATGGGTCCAGGGGCGACGGACTCGGGGGCGTCCGTCGCCCACTACACATCTGGACCCGAGGCGGCGGCGCGACGTGTTCCACGCGCGCCCCTCTTAGACGTTGCGGGGGGAGTTTAACACCTCACTCCCCCCGCTAATGCGAGGAGGCCCGCAGGCATGGGCCAGCACTAGCTGGGGTTGCGGAAGTATCATTCGCTCCCGCGACCCCCGGCGCAGGTGTGAGATGGAACACCGGGGTGGTTTTTAGTCAGTAGGAGTCTGACAGACCCCTCCGCCTCCCCCAAGGCGGAGGACATCCATGCAGGATTTTCCACCCCGCAAAAAAAAAAAAAAAAAAAATGGTTGGTTGGTTGGTTGGTTTTGGTTGGTTGGTTTTGGTTTTGGTCGGTTGGTTTTGGTTGGTTGGTTTTGGTTGGTTGGTTAGTTTTGGTTGGTTGGCTGGTTGGTTAGTTTTGGTTGGTTGGTTTTGGTTATGGTTGGTTGACTTTGGTTCTGGTTGTTTGGTTTTGGTTTGGATTTGGTTCGTTGGTTTTGGTTTTGGTTGGTTGGTTTTGATTTTGGTTAGTTTTTGCTATTATTTTCGCTTTTAATAATACCATTTTTCAAAACTTTTATTGTTGATTTAGGTTGGTTGATTTTGGTTTTGGTTGGTTGGTTTTGGTTCGTTGGTTTTGGTTTTGATTTTGGTTAGTTTTTGCTATTATTTTCGTTTACAATAATACCATTTTTCAAAACTTTTATTGTTGATTTTTGTTGGTTCATTTTGGTTTTGGTTGGTTGGTTTTGGTTGGTTGGTTAGTTTTGGTTGGTTGGTTTTGGTTGGTTGGTTTTGGCTGGTTGGCTGGTTGGTTGGTTTTGGTTGGTTGTGGTTGGTTGGTTTTGGTTCGTTAGTTTTGGTTTTAGTTGGTTGGTTTTGGTTTCGGTTTTGGTTATGGTTCTGGTTGGTTGGTTTTGGTTGATTGGTTTTGGTTTGGTGGTTGGTTTTTTTTGGTTAGTTGGTTTTGGTTGGTTGGTTTTGGTTTTGGTTTTGGTTTTGGTTATGGTTGGTTGAATTTGGTTCTGGTTGGTTGGTTTTGGTTGGTTGGCTTTGGTTGGTTGGTTGGTTTTGGTTGGTTGGTTGGTTGGTTTTCGTTTTGGTTTAAGTTGGTTGATTGGTTGGTTGGTTTTGGTTGGTTGGTTTTGGTTGGTTGGTTTTGGTTGGTTGGTTGGTTGGTTTTGGATGGTTGGTTTTGGTTTGTTGGTTTTGGTTGATTGATTGGTTGGTTTGTTTTGGTTTGTTGGTTTTGGTTGGTTGGTTGGTTGGTTTTGGTTGGATGGTTTTGGTTGGTTGGTTGGTTGGTTGGTTTTTGTTGGTTGGTTGGTTGGTTGGTTTTGGTTTGTTGGTTTTGGTTGGTTGGTTGGTAGGTTTTGGTTGATTGGTTGGTTGGTTTTAGTTGGTTGGTTTTAGTTGGTTGGTTTTGGTTGGTCGGTTGGTTGGTTTTCGTTGGTTGGTTTTGGTTGGTTGGTTTTGGTTGGTTGGTTTTGGTTGGTTGGTTTTTGGTTGGTTGGTTGGTTGGTTGGTTTTAATTGGTTGGTTGGTTTTGGTTAGTTGGTTTTGGTTGGTTGGTTTTGGTTGGTTGGTTTTGGTTGGTTGGTTTTGGTTGGTTGGTTGGTTGGTTATGGTTGGTTGATTTGGTTGGTTGGTTTTGGTGTGTTGGTTATGGTTGGTTTTGGTTCGTTGGTTTTGGTTGGTTGGTTGGTTGGTTTTGGTTGGTTGGTTGGTTGGTTTGGTTGGTTGGTTGGTTTTGGTTTTGGTTTTGGTTTTGGTTGGTTGGTTGTGGTTGGTTGGTAGGTTTTGGTTGATTGGTTGGTTGGTTTTAGTTGGTTGGTTTTCGTTGGTTTTCGTTGGTTGGTTTTGGTTGGTTGGTTTTGGTTGGTTGGTTTTGGTTGGTTGGTTTTGGTTGGTTGGTTTTGGTTGGTTGGTTGGTTGGTTGGTTTTAATTGGTTGGTTGGTTTTGGTTAGTTGGTTTTGGTTGGTTGGTAATGGTTGGTTGGTTTTGGTTGGTTGGTTGGTTGGTTATGGTTGGTTGATTTGGTTGGTTGGTTTTGGTGTGTTGGTTATGGTTGGTTTTGGTTCGTTGGTTTTGGTTGGTTGGTTGGTTGGTTTTGGTTGGTTGGTTGGTTGGTTTGGTTGGTTGGTTGGTTTTGGTTTTGGTTTTGGTTGGTTGGTTGTGGTTGGTTGGTTGGTTGGTAGGTTTTGGTTGATTGGTTGGTTGGTTTTAGTTGGTTGGTTTTCGTTGGTTGGTTTTGGTTGGTTGGTTTTGGTTGGTTGGTTTTGGTTGGTTGGTTTTGGTTGGTTGGTTGGTTTTAATTGGTTGGTTGGTTGGTAATGGTTGGTTGGTTTTGGTTGGTTGGTTGGTTGGTTATGGTTGGTTGATTTGGTTGGTTGGTTTTGGGGTGTTGGTTGGTTGGTTTGGTTGGTTGGTTGGTTTTGGTTTTGGTTTTGGTTGGTTGGTTGTGGTTGGTTGGTTGGTTGGTTGGTTTTGGTTGGTTGGTTTTGGTTTTGGTCGGTTGGTTTTGGTTGGTTGGTTAGTTTTGGTTGGTTGGCTGGTTGGTTAGTTTTGGTTGGTTGGTTTTGGTTTCGGTTTTGGTTATGGTTGGTTGACTTTGGTTCTGGTTGTTTGGTTTTGGTTTGGATTTGGTTCGTTGGTTTTGGTTTTAGTTGGTTGGTTTTGATTTTGGTTAGTTTTTGCTATTATTTTCGCTTTTAATAATACCATTTTTCAAAACTTTTATTGTTGATTTAGGTTGGTTGATTTTGGTTTTGGTTGGTTGGTTTTGGTTGGTTGGTTTTGGTTTTGATTTTGGTTAGTTTTTGCTATTATTTTCGTTTACAATAATACCATTTTTCAAAACTTTTATTGTTGATTTTTGTTGGTTGATTTTGGTTTTGGTTGGTTGGTTTTGGTTGGTTGGTTAGTTTTGATTGGTTGGTTTTAGTTGGTTGGTTTTGGCTGGTTGGCTGGTTGGTTGGTTTTGGTTGGTTGTGGTTGGTTGGTTTTGGTTCGTTAGTTTTGGTTTTAGTTGGTTGGTTTTGGTTTTGGTTTCGGTTTTGGTTATGGTTCTGGTTGGTTGGATTTGGTTGGTTGGTTTTGGTTTGGTGGTTGGTTTTTTTTGGTTAGTTGGTTTTGGTTGGTTGGTTTTGGTTTTGGTTTTGGTTATGGTTGGTTGAATTTGGTTCTGGTTGGTTGAAAGAAAGAAGAAAGAAAGAAAATCCATTTATTCAGTAAACTGACACAGATAATAATAACAATATATATAAATGTATACAAACAGAAGTCCTTAATTCTTATCTGTGTGAGTCCGAATTGGTTGGTTTTGGTTGGTTGGCTTTGGTTGGTTGGTTTTGGTTGGTTGGTTGGTTGGTTTTCGTTTTGGTTTAAGTTGGTTGATTGGTTGGTTGGTTTTGGTTGGTTGGTTTTGGTTGGTTGGTTTTGGTTGGTTGGTTGGTTGGTTTTGGATGGTTGGTTTTGGTTTGTTGGTTTTGGTTGGTTGGTTTTGGTTGGTTGGTTTTGGTTGGTTGGTTTTGGTTGGTTGGTTTTTTTGGTTGGTTGGTTTTGGTTGGTTGGTTGGTTGGTTATGGTTGGTTGGTTTTGGTTGGTTGGTTTTGGTTGGTTGGTTGGTTGGTTATGGTTGGTTTTGGTTCGTTGGTTTTGGTTGGTTGATTGGTTGGTTGGTTTTGTTTGGTTGGTTTTGGTTGGTTGGTTTTGGTTGGTTGGTTGGTTGGTTTTGGTTGGTTGGTTTCGCGGGCGTTTCGCGCTGACGCCTCCGGACTCGGATTCATCTGGGTGCGGTGTCCGGTGGCGGCGGCGAATAAGGTCGCCAGTGCTGGGCGACTGTTGGTGGGGTGGTTTGCAGCCAGGGTCAAGCTGGTGCAACCCAGGGCTATGCGGTGCTACCGATGCCTGGACGTTGGGCATGTCCGGGTGCGGTTCACTGCTGAAACGGACCGCAGCGAGGAGTGTTATCGCTGTGGTCAGCCCGGCCACAAGGCGGCCCAGTGCTCTGCGGCGCCAAACTGCAGCCTCTGTACAGCTGCAGGGAGGCCCGCGGGGCACAGAGCGGGTGGGAAGGCCTGTGGCGCTACCGCCAACAAGAAGAAGAAAAAGGGAGCCAAGGCTGCCGGGGGCTCTTTACCCTCCCGACAGCCTGGCTGCCCTTCGGCTGACTCCCGGCCTGAGAGGGGTGCGGAGGGAATGGACACGGCCTAATGGCGCTGTTCCATTTCCTCCAGGGCAACATCAACCACTGCGCCAGAGCTCAGGATCTCTTGCTCCAGAGCATGGCGGAGTGGTCGATTCGCGTGGCGGTGGTCGCCGAGCCGTACTTTGTCCCCCCCAGGGATAACTGGTTGGGAGACTTGGACGGCTTGGTGGCCATCATTTGCGGAGCTCTGGTCCACCCATCCCGAGGGCACGGCTGGGTAGCAGCCCTCGTGGACGGAATTGGTACGATTGGGGCGTATTTTTCGTCCAACAAGAGTCTCGCCGACTTCGAGAACTTCCTTGTCGAGTTGGGTGCCGTCGTAGGCCGGCTCCACCCTCGCCCCGTGCTGTTGCTCGGTGATCTCAACGCCAAGTCTGCGGCGTGGGGGTCTCCGGTGACGGATGCCCGGGGCGAGGTGCTGGAGGAGTGGGCGGTCACGACTGGCCTGACCGTCCTAAATCGGGGGTCGGTCCACACTTGCGTGCGGCAGCGGGGTGGTTATAGTGTATAGTAATAATAGACGTAGTAATAGTGGACGTCTCGTTCGCTAGCCCTGCTGTCGCGAGCCGTGTCCGCGACTGGCGTGTCGCCGTGGAGGTGGAGACGTTGTCGGATCATCGGTACATCCGTTTCGACGTCTCCGCCCAGACCACCACCGGCCCCGCGAACGGACGGTCCGCGCTGGGCGCGTAAGCGCATCGACAGGGAACTTCTCGAGGAGGCCGCCATTGTCCAGGCCTGGTGCCGGGAGTCGGCGACGAACGGACCCGTCGACGTTGAAGAGGAGGCGCGGTGGTTCCGCGGGGCGATGACACAAATCTGCGACGCGTCTATGCCCCGGGTCCGCACACAGACAGGAAGGCGCCAGGTGTACTGGTGGACCGCCGAGATCGCGCAGTTGCGTGTCGCGTGCGTGGCGGTCAGGCGCCAGTACACCCGATACCGGAGGAGACGTCGTCGGGTCCCTGACGAAGAGGCCGCGCTGTATGAGATGTACCGCGCGGCGAAGGAGGCTCTGCGGCTGGCCATCGGTGAAGCCAAGACGCGAGCCAGGGAGGAGATGTTGGAGACTCTGGACGGAGATCCGTGGGGGCGCCCTTATCGTGCGGTTCGAGGGAAACCGCGGCGTCTCCACTCACGGAGAGTCTCCAACCCGAGCTGCTGGAGGAAGTAGTGGCAGCCCTCTTCCCGGCAAGAGCGGAGCAAGAGAACGCCGTCAGCGTCCCAGAGGTGACACAAGAAGAGTTGAGGGCGGCCGTGATGCGACTCCGGGCCAAAAACGTGACTCCGGGGCCCGACAGGATTCACGGCTGCGCGTTAGCTCTCGCTCTGAAAGAGCTGGGTCCCCAACTGAGAGGTCTCTACACAGCGTGCCTTGAGCGGGGCCAGTTTCCCACTTTGTGGAAATCTGGTCGTCTGGTCCTGCTCAGAAAGGCGGGGCGCCCTGCGGACTCACCGTCCGGGTACCGGCCCATAGTGCTGCTAGACGAGGTGGGCAAGCTGCTCGAGCGGATAATCGCAGCCCGCCTCGTCGGCCACTTGTGCGGAGAAGGGCCGGACCTGGACGAAAGCCAGTTCGGCTTTCGGCATGGGCGCTCTACCATTCACGCTGTGTCGAGGGTGAGAGGCCTGGCGGAGGAAGCGGTGTCCCGGGGTGGGGCGATGTTGGCGGTGTCCTTGGACATCTCCAACGCCTTCAACACCCTGCCCTGGAGTTGCATTCGGGAGGCACTGCGATATCATCGGGTGCCTTCCTACCTCCGCCACATCGTTGGGGCTTACCTGGCGGAGGGACGTGATGGCGGACACCGGCACTCAATGTCGTGCGGTGTTCCACAGGGTTCGGTTTTGGGCCCACTCCTGTGGAACATCGGGTACGACTGGGTGCTGAGGGGCGAACTCCAGCCGGGTGTGGACCTGACGTGTTATGCGGACGACACGCTGGTCATGGCCCGTGGGAGTTCGCACAGGGAGGCAGCGTTGCTGGCGACGGCTGCGGTCTCACAGGTGGTGAGCCGCATCCGGCGCCTCGGCCTGGAGGTGGCCCTCAACAAGTCGGAGGCCATGATGTTCCATGGTCCCCGGCGGGCGCCGCCGCCCGGATCACACATTGTGGTCGGGGGGGTCCGGATCGCTGTCGAGCCTACCATAAAGTACCTGGGATTGGTGCTCGACAGCCGGTGGGACTTCGGACCCCACTTTCGGCGGCTGGTACCTAAATTGATGGGCGCGGCTGGGGCGCTGTCAACGCTGCTTCCCAATCTGGGGGGCCGAGCTTGGCCTGTAGGCGGCTCTACGTGGGGATCGTGCGATCGATGGCCCTGTACGGGGCCCCGATCTGGGCGGCTGACCTGACGGCCGGTAGCATTGCTGTTCTGCGGAGACCGCAGAGAGCTATGGCCGTCAGAGTCATCAGGGGATATCGCACGGTCTCCTACGAGGCGGCCTGTGTACTGGCCGGATCCCCGCCCTGGGACCTCGAGGCGAAAGTACTCGCATCACTGTACCGGTGGCGCGAGGAGATGCTGGTGCAAGGCGAGCGGCCGATGCAGCGACACATGGAGCTGCGTCGGTCGCAGCTTCGCGAGGCCCTGGTGGCGGAATGGCGGAACAGGTTCTCGCGCCCAACCGCCAGCCTCGTCACTATCGAGGCGGTCCGGCCGGTACTCGAGCGTTGGCTCGGGAGGAGGCACGGCTCCCTGTCGTTTCGGGTGACGCAGGTACTCTCGGGGCATGGCTGCTTCGGGAAGTACCTGTGTCGCATAAACAGGGAGCCGGACGCCCGGTGTCACCACTGCGTCGACTGTCGCGAGGACACGGCGCTGCATACGCTGGCAGAGTGTGCCGCTTGGGAGGAGCAGCGCCGTGCCCTCATTTCTGGAGTAGGCAGCGACCTGTCGCTGCCGGCCGTCGTGAATTCGATGGTTGGCGGCGAGGAGTCCTGGGACGCGGTGGCTTCCTTCTGCGAGACAGTCATCTCGCGGAAGGAAGCTGCGGAAAGGGAGAGGGAGATTACATCCTCTCACCCAGTCCGCAGCAGATGCACCGGGCGTCGGCGGAGGGCGGACAACGCCCTCTTCCAGCCCCCCTAAATGGGTCCAGGGGCGACGGACTCGGGGGCGTCCGTCACCCACTACACATATGGACCCGAGGCGGTGGCGCGACGTGTTCCACGCGCGCCCCTCTTAGACGTTGCGGGGGAGTTCAACACCTCACTCCCCCCCTAATGCGAGGAGGCCCGCAGTTATGGGCCAGCACCAGCCGGGGGTTGCGGAAGTATCGTATGTTCCCGCGACCCCCGGTGCAGGTGTGAGATGGAACACCGGGGTGGTTTTTAGTCAGTAGGAGTCTGACAGACCCCTCCGCCTCCCCCAAGGCGGAGGACATCCATCCAGGATTTTCCAGCCGCAAAATAAAAAAAATGGTTTTGGTTGGTTGGTTTTGGTTGGTTGGTTGGTTGGTTTTGGTTGGTTGGTTTTGGTTTGTTGGTTTTGGTTGGTTAGTTTTGGTTGGTTGGTTTTGGTTTGTTTTGGTTGGTTGATTGGTTGGTTGGTTTTGGTTGGTTGGTTGGTTTTGGTTGGTTTTTGTTGGTTGGTTTTGGTTTCGGTTTTGGTTATGGTTGATTGAATTTGGTTCTGGTTGGTTGGTTTTGGTTTGGTTTTGGTTCGTTAGTTTTGGTTTTGGTTGGTTGGTTTTGGTTGGTTGGTTGGTTGGTTTTGGTTTTGGTTTTGGTTGGTTGATTGGTTGGTTTTGGTTCGTTGGTTTTGGTTGGTTGGTTGGTTGGTTTGTTGGTTGGTTGGTTAGTTGGTTTTGGTTTTGGTATTGGTTGGTTGGTTTTGGTTTCGGTTTTGGTTATGGTTCGTTGAATTTGGTTCTGGTTGGTTGGTTTTGGTTTGGTTTTGGTTCTTTGGTTTTGGTTGGTTGGTTTTGGTTGGTTGGTTGGTTGGTTTTGGTTTTGGTTTTGGTTGGTTGATTGGTTGGTTGGTTTTGTTTGGTCGGTTTTGGTTGGTTGGTTGGTTTTGGTTGGTTGGTTGGTTGGTTTTCGTTGGTTGGTTTTGGTTGGTTGGTTTTGGTTGGTTGGTTGGTTTGGTTGGTTGGTTTTGGTTTTGGTTGGTTGGTTTTGGTTTTAGTTTAGTTTACTTAAATATTAGGGTGTTTCAGTTGCTATCCTTGAAAACCTGTAATTGGCTTGTTTCTTACTGTATTAGTCATTTTATTTTTTGTAAAGTAAATAATGACTTAATAATCAAGGAAATAAATAACAATATTTTAATTATTTTGTTATTATTATTGACTCACTTTGTTTTTAAATTGGGTGTTCCTATCAAAATATTCAATTAATTTTTGATCTTCAATATTAATTTACAAATGATATCTTGACTGCCTTGTGAAGGGTATCTACTTATATATAAGTACTTACTTACTTGGATATTTTGATATTGAAGCCATTTGGAATAAAAGCACTGAACATCAGAATGAATCTATACATATAATAAAATCGTAGGAAAGTAGGAACTGTACATTGCATATTTTTTTAAAGGATACTAGGAGCATGATCTAACGGCGATTTTCCAAATCGAAATCCAAGCCAAAAATATAGTTTTTAGAAATGTTGTCTGTGTGTCTGTTTGTCTGTATGTATGTCCAGGCTAAACTCAAAAATTAATGCATGGATTTACTTCAAATTTTGCATGAATATTACTAAGAGGTCGGGTCAACATAAAGGCTACATGTTATCACGCTATCAGCTAGGGGGGCTGTGATCATTTATAAAATTTAACTTGGGTAAAACCGCGGGGCACAGCTAGTAGATATATATGAATCAGTATCCAAATCACTTCTTTGTTTCCTACTGCCTGGGTTGGTTTTGGTTGGTTGGTTTTGGTTTCGGTTATGGTTATGGTTGGTTGGTTAGTTTTGGTTGGTTGGTTTTGGTTTGTTGGGGCTGCGTCGGTCCCAGCTTCGCGAGGCCCTGGTGGCGGAATGGCGGGACAGGCTATCGCGCCCAACCGCCGGCCTCGTCACTATCGAGGCGGTCCGGCCGGTACTCGAGCGTTGGCTCGGGAGGAGGCACGGCTCCCTGACATTTCGGGTGACGCAGGTACTCTCGGGGCATGGCTGCTTCGGGAAGTACCTGTGTCGCATAAACAGGGAGCCGGACGCCCGGTGTCACCACTGCGTCGACTGTCGGGAGGACACGGCGCTGCATACGCTGGCAGAGTGTGCCGCTTGGGAGGAGCAGCGCCGTGCCCTCATTTTTGGAGTAGGCAGTGACTTGTCGCTGCCGTGGTGAACTCGATGGTTGGCGGCGAGGAGTCCTGGGACGCGGTGGCTTCCTTCTGCGAGACAGTCATCTCGCGGAAGGAAGCTGCGGAAAGGGAGAGGGAGATTACATCCTCTCACCCAGTCCGCAGCAGATGCACCGGGCGTCGGCGGAGGGCGGACAACGCCCTCTTCCAGCCCCCCTAAATGGGTCCAGGGGCGACGGACTCGGGGGCGTCCGTCACCCACTACACATCTGGACCCGAGGCGGTGGCGCGACGTGTTCCACGCGCGCCCCTCTTAGACGTTGCGGGGGAGTTCAACACCTCACTCCCCCCCTAATGCGAGGAGGCCCGCAGTTATGGGCCAGCACCAGCCGGGGGTTGCGGAAGTATCGTATGTTCCCGCGACCCCCGGTGCAGGTGTGAGATGGAACACCGGGGTGGTTTTTAGTCAGTAGGAGTCTGACAGACCCCTCCGCCTCCCCCAAGGCGGAGGACATCCATCCAGGATTTTCCAGCCGCAAAATAAAAAAAATGGTTTTGGTTGGTTGGTTTTGGTTGGTTGGTTGGTTGGTTTTGGTTGGTTGGTTTTGGTTTGTTGGTTTTGGTTGGTTAGTTTTGGTTGGTTGGTTTTGGTTTGTTTTGGTTGGTTGATTGGTTGGTTGGTTTTGGTTGGTTGGTTGGTTTTGGTTGGTTTTTGTTGGTTGGTTTTGGTTTCGGTTTTGGTTATGGTTGATTGAATTTGGTTCTGGTTGGTTGGTTTTGGTTTGGTTTTGGTTCGTTAGTTTTGGTTTTGGTTGGTTGGTTTTGGTTGGTTGGTTGGTTGGTTTTGGTTTTGGTTTTGGTTGGTTGATTGGTTGGTTTTGGTTCGTTGGTTTTGGTTGGTTGGTTGGTTGGTTTGTTGGTTGGTTGGTTAGTTGGTTTTGGTTTTGGTATTGGTTGGTTGGTTTTGGTTTCGGTTTTGGTTATGGTTCGTTGAATTTGGTTCTGGTTGGTTGGTTTTGGTTTGGTTTTGGTTCTTTGGTTTTGGTTGGTTGGTTTTGGTTGGTTGGTTGGTTGGTTTTGGTTTTGGTTGGTTGATTGGTTGGTTGGTTTTGTTTGGTCGGTTTTGGTTGGTTGGTTGGTTTTGGTTGGTTGGTTGGTTGGTTTTCGTTGGTTGGTTTTGGTTGGTTGGTTTTGGTTGGTTGGTTGGTTTGGTTGGTTGGTTTTGGTTTTGGTTGGTTGGTTTTGGTTTTAGTTTAGTTTACTTAAATATTAGGGTGTTTCAGTTGCTATCCTTGAAAACCTGTAATTGGCTTGTTTCTTACTGTATTAGTCATTTTATTTTTTGTAAAGTAAATAATGACTTAATAATCAAGGAAATAAATAACAATATTTTAATTATTTTGTTATTATTATTGACTCACTTTGTTTTTAAATTGGGTGTTCCTATCAAAATATTCAATTAATTTTTGATCTTCAATATTAATTTACAAATGATATCTTGACTGCCTTGTGAAGGGTATCTACTTATATATAAGTACTTACTTACTTGGATATTTTGATATTGAAGCCATTTGGAATAAAAGCACTGAACATCAGAATGAATCTATACATATAATAAAATCGTAGGAAAGTAGGAACTGTACATTGCATATTTTTTTAAAGGATACTAGGAGCATGATCTAACGGCGATTTTCCAAATCGAAATCCAAGCCAAAAATATAGTTTTTAGAAATGTTGTCTGTGTGTCTGTTTGTCTGTATGTATGTCCAGGCTAAACTCAAAAATTAATGCATGGATTTACTTCAAATTTTGCATGAATATTACTAAGAGGTCGGGTCAACATAAAGGCTACATGTTATCACGCTATCAGCTAGGGGGGCTGTGATCATTTATAAAATTTAACTTGGGTAAAACCGCGGGGCACAGCTAGTAGATATATATGAATCAGTATCCAAATCACTTCTTTGTTTCCTACTGCCTGGGTTGGTTTTGGTTGGTTGGTTTTGGTTTCGGTTATGGTTATGGTTGGTTGGTTAGTTTTGGTTGGTTGGTTTTGGTTTGTTGGGGCTGCGTCGGTCCCAGCTTCGCGAGGCCCTGGTGGCGGAATGGCGGGACAGGCTATCGCGCCCAACCGCCGGCCTCGTCACTATCGAGGCGGTCCGGCCGGTACTCGAGCGTTGGCTCGGGAGGAGGCACGGCTCCCTGACATTTCGGGTGACGCAGGTACTCTCGGGGCATGGCTGCTTCGGGAAGTACCTGTGTCGCATAAACAGGGAGCCGGACGCCCGGTGTCACCACTGCGTCGACTGTCGGGAGGACACGGCGCTGCATACGCTGGCAGAGTGTGCCGCTTGGGAGGAGCAGCGCCGTGCCCTCATTTTTGGAGTAGGCAGTGACTTGTCGCTGCCGTGGTGAACTCGATGGTTGGCGGCGAGGAGTCCTGGGACGCGGTGGCTTCCTTCTGCGAGACAGTCATCTCGCGGAAGGAAGCTGCGGAAAGGGAGAGGGAGATTACATCCTCTCACCCAGTCCGCAGCAGATGCACCGGGCGTCGGCGGAGGGCGGACAACGCCCTCTTCCAGCCCCCCTAAATGGGTCCAGGGGCGACGGACTCGGGGGCGTCCGTCACCCACTACACATCTGGACCCGAGGCGGTGGCGCGACGTGTTCCACGCGCGCCCCTCTTAGACGTTGCGGGGGAGTTCAACACCTCACTCCCCCCCTAATGCGAGGAGGCCCGCAGTTATGGGCCAGCACCAGCCGGGGGTTGCGGAAGTATCGTATGTTCCCGCGACCCCCGGTGCAGGTGTGAGATGGAACACCGGGGTGGTTTTTAGTCAGTAGGAGTCTGACAGACCCCTCCGCCTCCCCCAAGGCGGAGGACATCCATCCAGGATTTTCCAGCCGCAAAATAAAAAAAATGGTTTTGGTTGGTTGGTTTTGGTTGGTTGGTTGGTTGGTTTTGGTTGGTTGGTTTTGGTTTGTTGGTTTTGGTTGGTTAGTTTTGGTTGGTTGGTTTTGGTTTGTTTTGGTTGGTTGGTTGGTTTTGGTTGGTTGGTTGGTTTTGGTTGGTTTTTGTTGGTTGGTTTTGGTTTCGGTTTTGGTTATGGTTGATTGAATTTGGTTCTGGTTGGTTGGTTTTGGTTTGGTTTTGGTTCGTTAGTTTTGGTTTTGGTTGGTTGGGTTTGGTTGGTTGGTTGGTTGGTTTTGGTTTTGGTTTTGGTTGGTTGATTGGTTGGTTTTGGTTCGTTGGTTTTGGTTGGTTGGTTGGTTGGTTTGTTGGTTGGTTGGTTAGTTGGTTTTGGTTTTGGTATTGGTTGGTTGGTTTTGGTTTCGGTTTTGGTTATGGTTCGTTGAATTTGGTTCTGGTTGGTTGGTTTTGGTTTGGTTTTGGTTCTTTGGTTTTGGTTGGTTGGTTTTGGTTGGTTGGTTGGTTGGTTTTGGTTTTGGTTGGTTGATTGGTTGGTTGGTTTTGTTTGGTCGGTTTTGGTTGGTTGGTTGGTTTTGGTTGGTTGGTTGGTTGGTTTTCGTTGGTTGGTTTTGGTTGGTTGGTTTTGGTTGGTTGGTTGGTTTGGTTGGTTGGTTTTGGTTTTAGTTTAGTTTACTTAAATATTAGGGTGTTTCAGTTGCTATCCTTGAAAACCTGTAATTGGCTTGTTTCTTACTGTATTAGTCATTTTATTTTTTGTAAAGTAAATAATGACTTAATAATCAAGGAAATAAATAACAATATTTTAATTATTTTGTTATTATTATTGACTCACTTTGTTTTTAAATTGGGTGTTCCTATCAAAATATTCAATTAATTTTTGATCTTCAATATTAATTTACAAATGATATCTTGACTGCCTTGTGAAGGGTATCTACTTATATATAAGTACTTACTTACTTGGATATTTTGATATTGAAGCCATTTGGAATAAAAGCACTGAACATCAGAATGAATCTATACATATAATAAAATCGTAGGAAAGTAGGAACTGTACATTGCATATTTTTTTAAAGGATACTAGGAGCATGATCTAACGGCGATTTTCCAAATCGAAATCCAAGCCAAAAATATAGTTTTTAGAAATGTTGTCTGTGTGTCTGTTTGTCTGTATGTATGTCCAGGCTAAACTCAAAAATTAATGCATGGATTTACTTCAAATTTTGCATGAATATTACTAAGAGGTCGGGTCAACATAAAGGCTACATGTTATCACGCTATCAGCTAGGGGGGCTGTGATCATTTATAAAATTTAACTTGGGTAAAACCGCGGGGCACAGCTAGTAGATATATATGAATCAGTATCCAAATCACTACTTTGTTTCCTACTGCCTGGGTTGGTTTTGGTTGGTTGGTTTTGGTTTCGGTTATGGTTATGGTTGGTTGGTTAGTTTTGGTTGGTTGGTTTTGGTTTGTTGGGGCTGCGTCGGTCCCAGCTTCGCGAGGCCCTGGTGGCGGAATGGCGGGACAGGCTATCGCGCCCAACCGCCGGCCTCGTCACTATCGAGGCGGTCCGGCCGGTACTCGAGCGTTGGCTCGGGAGGAGGCACGGCTCCCTGACATTTCGGGTGACGCAGGTACTCTCGGGGCATGGCTGCTTCGGGAAGTACCTGTGTCGCATAAACAGGGAGCCGGACGCCCGGTGTCACCACTGCGTCGACTGTCGGGAGGACACGGCGCTGCATACGCTGGCAGAGTGTGCCGCTTGGGAGGAGCAGCGCCGTGCCCTCATTTTTGGAGTAGGCAGTGACTTGTCGCTGCCGTGGTGAACTCGATGGTTGGCGGCGAGGAGTCCTGGGACGCGGTGGCTTCCTTCTGCGAGACAGTCATCTCGCGGAAGGAAGCTGCGGAAAGGGAGAGGGAGATTACATCCTCTCACCCAGTCCGCAGCAGATGCACCGGGCGTCGGCGGAGGGCGGACAACGCCCTCTTTCAGCCCCCCTAAATGGGTCCAGGGGCGACGGACTCGGGGGCGTCCGTCACCCACTACACATCTGGACCCGAGGCGGTGGCGCGACGTGTTCCACGCGCGCCCCTCTTAGACGTTGCGGGGGAGTTCAACACCTCACTCCCCCCCTAATGCGAGGAGGCCCGCAGTTATGGGCCAGCACCAGCCGGGGGTTGCGGAAGTATCGTATGTTCCCGCGACCCCCGGTGCAGGTGTGAGATGGAACACCGGGGTGGTTTTTAGTCAGTAGGAGTCTGACAGACCCCTCCGCCTCCCCCAAGGCGGAGGACATCCATCCAGGATTTTCCAGCCGCAAAATAAAAAAAATGGTTTTGGTTGGTTGGTTTTGGTTGGTTGGTTGGTTGGTTTTGGTTGGTTGGTTTTGGTTTGTTGGTTTTGGTTGGTTAGTTTTGGTTGGTTGGTTTTGGTTTGTTTTGGTTGGTTGGTTGGTTTTGGTTGGTTGGTTGGTTTTGGTTGGTTTTTGTTGGTTGGTTTTGGTTTCGGTTTTGGTTATGGTTGATTGAATTTGGTTCTGGTTGGTTGGTTTTGGTTTGGTTTTGGTTCGTTAGTTTTGGTTTTGGTTGGTTGGGTTTGGTTGGTTGGTTGGTTGGTTTTGGTTTTGGTTTTGGTTGGTTGATTGGTTGGTTTTGGTTCGTTGGTTTTGGTTGGTTGGTTGGTTGGTTTGTTGGTTGGTTGGTTAGTTGGTTTTGGTTTTGGTATTGGTTGGTTGGTTTTGGTTTCGGTTTTGGTTATGGTTCGTTGAATTTGGTTCTGGTTGGTTGGTTTTGGTTTGGTTTTGGTTCTTTGGTTTTGGTTGGTTGGTTTTGGTTGGTTGGTTGGTTGGTTTTGGTTTTGGTTGGTTGATTGGTTGGTTGGTTTTGTTTGGTCGGTTTTGGTTGGTTGGTTGGTTTTGGTTGGTTGGTTGGTTGGTTTTCGTTGGTTGGTTTTGGTTGGTTGGTTTTGGTTGGTTGGTTGGTTTGGTTGGTTGGTTTTGGTTTTAGTTTAGTTTACTTAAATATTAGGGTGTTTCAGTTGCTATCCTTGAAAACCTGTAATTGGCTTGTTTCTTACTGTATTAGTCATTTTATTTTTTGTAAAGTAAATAATGACTTAATAATCAAGGAAATAAATAACAATATTTTAATTATTTTGTTATTATTATTGACTCACTTTGTTTTTAAATTGGGTGTTCCTATCAAAATATTCAATTAATTTTTGATCTTCAATATTAATTTACAAATGATATCTTGACTGCCTTGTGAAGGGTATCTACTTATATATAAGTACTTACTTACTTGGATATTTTGATATTGAAGCCATTTGGAATAAAAGCACTGAACATCAGAATGAATCTATACATATAATAAAATCGTAGGAAAGTAGGAACTGTACATTGCATATTTTTTTAAAGGATACTAGGAGCATGATCTAACGGCGATTTTCCAAATCGAAATCCAAGCCAAAAATATAGTTTTTAGAAATGTTGTCTGTGTGTCTGTTTGTCTGTATGTATGTCCAGGCTAAACTCAAAAATTAATGCATGGATTTACTTCAAATTTTGCATGAATATTACTAAGAGGTCGGGTCAACATAAAGGCTACATGTTATCACGCTATCAGCTAGGGGGGCTGTGATCATTTATAAAATTTAACTTGGGTAAAACCGCGGGGCACAGCTAGTAGATATATATGAATCAGTATCCAAATCACTACTTTGTTTCCTACTGCCTGGGTTGGTTTTGGTTGGTTGGTTTTGGTTTCGGTTATGGTTATGGTTGGTTGGTTAGTTTTGGTTGGTTGGTTTTGGTTTGTTGGGGCTGCGTCGGTCCCAGCTTCGCGAGGCCCTGGTGGCGGAATGGCGGGACAGGCTATCGCGCCCAACCGCCGGCCTCGTCACTATCGAGGCGGTCCGGCCGGTACTCGAGCGTTGGCTCGGGAGGAGGCACGGCTCCCTGACATTTCGGGTGACGCAGGTACTCTCGGGGCATGGCTGCTTCGGGAAGTACCTGTGTCGCATAAACAGGGAGCCGGACGCCCGGTGTCACCACTGCGTCGACTGTCGGGAGGACACGGCGCTGCATACGCTGGCAGAGTGTGCCGCTTGGGAGGAGCAGCGCCGTGCCCTCATTTTTGGAGTAGGCAGTGACTTGTCGCTGCCGGCCGTGGTGAACTCGATGGTTGGCGGCGAGGAGTCCTGGGACGCGGTGGCTTCCTTCTGCGAGACAGTCATCTCGCGGAAGGAAGCTGCGGAAAGGGAGAGGGAGATTACATCCTCTCACCCAGTCCGCAGCAGATGCACCGGGCGTCGGCGGAGGGCGGACAACGCCCTCTTCCAGCCCCCCTAAATGGGTCCAGGGGCGACGGACTCGGGGGCGTCCGTCACCCACTACACATCTGGACCCGAGGCGGTGGCGCGACGTGTTCCACGCGCGCCCCTCTTAGACGTTGCGGGGGAGTTCAACACCTCACTCCCCCCCTAATGCGAGGAGGCCCGCAGTTATGGGCCACCACCAGCCGGGGGTTGCGGAAGTATCGTATGTTCCCGCGACCCCCGGTGCAGGTGTGAGATGGAACACCGGGGTTGTTTTTAGTCAGTAGGAGTCTGACAGACCCCTCCGCCTCCCCCAAGGCGGAGGACATCCATCCAGGATTTTCCAGCCGCAAAATAAAAAAAAATGGTTTTGGTTGGTTGGTTTTGGTTGGTTGGTTGGTTGGTTTTGGTTGGTTGGTTTTGGTTTGTTGGTTTTGGTTGGTTAGTTTTGGTTGGTTGGTTTTGGTTTGTTTTGGTTGGTTGATTGGTTGGTTGGTTTTGGTTGGTTGGTTGGTTTTGGTTGGTTTTTGTTGGTTGGTTTTGGTTTCGGTTTTGGTTATGGTTGATTGAATTTGGTTCTGGTTGGTTGGTTTTGGTTTGGTTTTGGTTCGTTGGTTTTGGTTTTGGTTGGTTGGTTTTGGTTGGTGTGTTGGTTGGTTTTGGTTTGGTTTTGGTTGGTTGATTGGTTGGTTTTGGTTCGTTGGTTTTGGTTGGTTGGTTGGTTGGTTTGTTGGTTGGTTGGTTAGTTGGTTTTGGTATTGGTTGGTTGGTTTTGGTTTCGGTTTTGGTTATGGTTCGTTGAATTTGGTTCTGGTTGGTTGGTTTTGGTTTGGTTTTGGTTCTTTGGTTTTGGTTGGTTGGTTTTGGTTGGTTGGTTGGTTGGTTTTGGTTTTGGTTTTGGTTGGTTGATTGGTTGGTTGTTTTTGTTTGGTCGGTTTTCGTTGGTTGGTTTTGGTTGGTTGGTTGGTTGGTTTTCGTTGGTTGGTTTTGGTTGGTTGGTTTTGGTTGGTTGGTTGGTTTGGTTGGTTGGTTTTGGTTTTGGTTGGTTGGTTTTGGTTTTAGTTTAGTTTACTTAAATATTAGGGTGTTTCAGTTGCTATCCTTGAAAACCTGTAATTGGCTTGTTTCTTACTGTATTAGTCATTTTATTTTTTGTAAAGTAAATAATGACTTAATAATCAAGGAAATAAATAACAATATTTTAATTATTTTGTTATTATTATTGACTCACTTTGTTTTTAAATTGGGTGTTCCTATCAAAATATTCAATTAATTTTTGATCTTCAATATTAATTTACAAATGATATCTTGACTGCCTTGTGAAGGGTATCTACTTATATATAAGTACTTACTTACTTGGATATTTTGATATTGAAGCCATTTGGAATAAAAGCACTGAACATCAGAATGAATCTATACATATAATAAAATCGTAGGAAAGTAGGAACTGTACATTGCATATTTTTTTAAAGGATACTAGGAGCATGATCTAATGGCGATTTTCCAAATCGAAATCCAAGCCAAAAATATAGTTTTTAGAAATGTTGTCTGTGTGTCTGTTTGTCTGTATGAATGTCCAGGCTAAACTCAAAAATTAATGCATGGATTTACTTCAAATTTTGCATGAATATTACTAAGAGGTCGGGTCAACATAAAGGCTACATGTTATCACGCTATCAGCTAGGGGGGCTGTGATCATTTATAAAATTTAACTTGGGTAAAACCGCGGGGCACAGCTAGTAGATATATATGAATCAGTATCCAAATCACTACTTTGTTTCCTACTGCCTGGGTTGGTTTTGGTTGGTTGGTTTTGGTTTCGGTTATGGTTATGGTTGGTTGGTTAGTTTTGGTTGGTTGGTTTTGGTTTGTTGGGGCTGCGTCGGTCCCAGCTTCGCGAGGCCCTGGTGGCGGAATGGCGGGACAGGCTATCGCGCCCAACCGCCGGCCTCGTCACTATCGAGGCGGTCCGGCCGGTACTCGAGCGTTGGCTCGGGAGGAGGCACGGCTCCCTGACGTTTCGGGTGACGCAGGTACTCTCGGGGCATGGCTGCTTCGGGAAGTACCTGTGTCGCATAAACAGGGAGCCGGACGCCCGGTGTCACCACTGCGTCGACTGTCGGGAGGACACGGCGCTGCATACGCTGGCAGAGTGTGCCGCTTGGGAGGAGCAGCGCCGTGCCCTCATTTTTGGAGTAGGCAGTGACTTGTCGCTGCCGGCCGTGGTGAACTCGATGGTTGGCAGCGAGGAGTCCTAGTACGCGGTGGTTTCCTTCTGCGAGACAGTCATCTCGCGGAAGGAAGCTGCGGAGCGGGAGAGGGAGATTACATCCTCACATCCGGCCCGCAGCAGACGCACCGGGCGTCTGCTGAGGGCGGACAATGCCCTCTTCCAGCCCCCCTAAATGGGTCCAGGGGCGACGGACTCGGGGGCGTCCGTCGGCCACTACACATCTGGACCCGAGGCGGCGGCGCGACGTGTTCCACGCGCGCCCCTCTTATACGTTGCGGGGGGAGTTTAACACCTCACTCCCCCCGCTAATGCGAGGAGGCCCGCAGGCATGGGCCAGCACCAGCTGGGGTTGCGGAAGTATCATTCGTTCCCGCGACCCCCGGCGCAGGTGTGAGATGGAACACCGGGGTGGTTTTTAGTCAGTAGGAGTCTGACAGACCCCTACGCCTCCCCCAAGGCGGAGGACATCCATGCAGGATATTCCACCCCGCAAAAAAAAAAAAAAAATGGTTTGTTGTGGTTGGTTGGTGATGGTTTTGGTTGGTTGGTTTTGGTTTTGGTTTTGGTTTTGGTTTTGGTTGGTTGGTTTTGGTTTTGGTTTTAGTTTAGTTTCCTTAAATATTAGGGTGTTTCAGTTGCTATCCTTGAAAACCTGTAATTGGCTTGTTTCCTACTGTATTAGTCATATTATTTTTTTAAAGTAAAATCTAGGAAATAAATAACAATATTTTAATTATTTTTTTATTATTATAGACTCACTTTGTCTTTAAATTGGGTGTTCCTATCAAAATATTCAATAAATTTTTGAACTTCAATATTAATTTAAAAATTATATCTTGACTGCCTTGTGAAGGGTATCTACTTATATATAAGTACTTACTTACTTGGATATTTTGATATTGAAGCCATTTGGAATAAAAACACTGAACATCAGAATGAATCTATACATATAATAAAATCGTAGGTAAGTAGAAACTGTACATTGAATATTTTTTTTAAAGGATACTAGGAGCATGATCTAACGGCGATTTTCCAAAACTTAATTTGTTTTGCTTTTGGTTTTGGTTGGTGGGTTGGTTGGTTTTGGTTGGTTGGTTTTGGTTGGTTGGTTATGGTTTTGGTTGGTTGGTTTTGGTTTTATATTATAAAATGTATAAAGAAAATCACAAAATTTGTCAAACTTTTGTTGTTGTTTTAATTATATATTTTGGTAGTCTGTTGTTGTCCTTCTATGTCCAAGTCGTGACATGCTGTGTACAGTGATCTCTTTTTGAATACAATTTGAAATCAAAAATTGCTTAGAGTGTATTCCCTGGTAGCGGTCTACTTTATACCCCGCAAGTTCCACGTATTGGTATTTCCGTAATTAGTGTACTTTTAATTTGTTTCTTGTTTCTTTTTTATCTCATAGCTTGCTTTGTGCTTCACTCTCGCAGCGCTGATTAATATCTACATATTATAACTCGTTATCTGCATTTATCACATGTGAATACTGAACAATGAAATTTAGGTCACTTTGGCCATTTAGTAAAACTTAAAATTCTACTCTTTTTTTTTCAACTTTTACTTAAATTTCCACGCATTCAGTATTGAGGTTATACAACCGGCCGTTCAGATGGCCGTACACAGGCCAAAGTGATATTAAATAATTTTTGTGAAACTTATTTGGCGTATTTAACTTTTTTCTGATGGGTCTGTTGTTCCTCCATACTTTTCTTTGTTTATTGTAATTACGATTGTAATACGAATTTGAAAACAAAAATTGCTTAGAGTGTATTCCCTGGTGGCGGTCTACTTTATACCCCGCAAGTTCCACGTAACGGTAATTTCCGTAATTAGTGTACTTTTAATTTGTTTCTTGTTTCTTTTTTATCTTGGTTTGTTGTTTGTTTTTTGTTTTGGTTTTGGTTTGTTGGTTTTGGTTTTGGTTTCGGTTTTGGTTATGGTTGGTTGATTTTGGTTGTGGTTGGTTTTGGTTGGTTGATTGGTTGGTTGGTTTTGGTTGGTTGGTTTTGGTTGGTTGATTTTGGTTGGTTGGTTTTGGTTGGTTGGTTGGTTTTGGTTGGTTTTGATTATGGTTTTGGTTGGTTGGTTTTGGTTTCGGTTTTGGTTATGGTTGGTTGAATTTGTTTCTGGTTGGTTGGTTATGGTTTGGTTTTGGTCTCGGTTTTGGTTATGGTTGGTTGGTTTTGGTTGGTTGTGGTTGGTTGGTGACGGTTTTGTTTGGTTGGTTAGTTTTGGTTTTGGTTATGGTTCGTTGGTTTTGGTTGGTTGTAGTTGGTTGGTGTTGGTTTTGGTTGGTTGGTTGGTTTTGGTTTTAGATTAGTTTCCTTAAATATTAGGGTGTTTCAGTTGCTATCCTTGAAAACCTGTAATTGGCTTGTTTCCTACTGTATTAATCATATTATTTTTTTGTATAGCTGTTGGCTTTCTAAGTATATAATGACTAAATAATCAAGGAAATAAATAACAATATTTTAATTATTTCGTTATTATTATAGACTTACTTTG
Organism: Pseudoips prasinana; assembly: GCA_951640165.1. NCBI lineage: Eukaryota > Metazoa > Arthropoda > Insecta > Lepidoptera > Nolidae > Pseudoips > Pseudoips prasinana. The sequence goes on from OX621239.1 coordinate 19,644,451, forward strand.
TCTTTAAATTGGGTGTTCCTATCAAAATATTCAATTAATTTTTGATCTTCATATTAATTTCAAAATGATATCTTGACTGCCTTGTGAAGGGTATCTACTTATATATAAGTACTTACATACTTGGATATTTTGATATTGAAGCCATTTGGAATAAAAACACTGAACATCAGTATGAATCTACACATATAATAAAATCGTAGGAAAGTAGAAACTGTACATTGAATATTTTTGCATGATCTAACGGCGACTTTCCAAAACTTAATTTGTTTTGCTTTTGGTTTTGGTTGGTGGGTTGGTTGGTTTTGGTTGATTGGTTGGTGTGGGTTTTGGTTGGTTGGTTTTGGTTGGTTGGTTGGTTTTGGTTTTGGTTGGTTGGTTTTGGTTTTATATTATAAAACGTATAAAGAAAATCATAAAATTTGTCAAACTTTTGTTCTTGTTTTAATTATATATTTTGGTAGTCTGTTGTTGTCCTTCTATGTCCAAGTCGTGACATGGCTGTGTACAGTGATTTCTTTTTGAATACAATTTGAAAACAAAAATTGCTTTGAGTGTATTCCCTGGTAGCGGTCTACTTTATACCCCGAAAGTTCCACGTATTGGTATTTCCGTAATTAGTGTACTTTTAATTTGTTTCTTGTTTCTTTTTTATCTCATAGCTTGCTTTGTGCTTCACTCTCGCAGCGCTGATTAATATCTACATATTATAACTCGTTATCTGCATTTATCACATGTGAACACTGAACAATGAAATTTAGGTCACTTTGGCCATTTAGTAAAACTTAAAATTCTACTCTTTTTTTTCAACTTTTACTAAAATTTCCACGCATTCAGTATTGAGGTTATACAACCGGCCGTTTAGATGGCCGTACACAGGCCAAAGTGATCTTAAATAATTTTTGTAAAACTTATTTGGCGTATTTAAATTTTTTTCTGTTGGGGTCCTCCATACTTTTCTTTGTTAATTGTAATTACGATTCTAAGCAACTATATTGGGCAAATATCGTAAATTGCCTCTACCTACACTATCTTTTTCATGCAGCTTTTTCTCCGTGAAAACCACTGTTGAAAAAACTGATCTATTGCTCGGTATGATCCGTACCAAGATCTACCGTTGTTTTAAATTTCAAGTTCGTCTGAATATTGAAGAAGCGAAGAAACTAAAATCTATTAACAACACACAAATAAACAGAAGCATTTTAGGAATTATAATATTAGTAGATATGGATAAACCACGGGGCGTCTACTTACTCTATGATCATGTAACATTAGACAAGAATCCCTTCGGGAACGCGACTGTCTATATAATGTATGTACGGTAAAACCTTGACCTAACTATGATGAGGGTTTTCGTGGTAGAATGTTACTGAATAATATGCTAATATTATCAATCTAAATTGCTATTCATCTCACATTTAGCTGGATAGAATATGGGTTCTTGTTTTGGCAGGTGCAGTAACCTGCTACTATATTTATAATTCTCTATAGAATAAAAATATATAACAGTATTGCAATAATATTTTAAAATCTTGTAATAATTAACGTCACACTTCCTTTGTGTAGTTACAAGTACAACAACAGTAATGAATTTTTAATTCTATTGAGAATTACAAATATAGTAGAACTCCTAGCCAAATTTCGGCTTTTAACTTAACATAGGCCAAGTTACTTTAATTATAACTAGATATTTATTTTTTATATATCAGAGGGCAACAAACGAGCAAGTGGGTCACCTGATGGTAAGTGATCACTGCCGCCCATGGACACTCGCAACACCAGAGGAGTCGCGGGTTCGTTGCCGGCCTTTAAGAGTCAGCAAACAAGTGTTCCTGACCCTTCCCCCCACCCCGATGAGCTCTGGCGACCTTACTCACACTCAGAAAAACATTAAAATTAGGTCTGCAAATTTGAACTCTTATTTTCCCCTTTTGGATTTGATTGCTGATCTTGAGGTATTTTGGTGCGCTGATTACGAATATGTACTTGGATTTGTCCTATCACCCTCAGTTTTTTTGAATAATCCTTTTATGTGAAATCGGAAAAGAAGGCCAACTTTACAAAGTTTTTTTTTATAACAATGAAGTAACAATTATATTACTAAACTTAAAACATTAAAAGTACATTGAAGGGACGGTAATAAATAAATTAAAAATATTAAATACTTTTATAGTATCTTGCTTGCTTCACCGAAGCTCCGATTGTGAGATTTTCGCTTGAAATTCCGACTGGGATCATCACGCTTTAATAGCCAACAGTAGTCTGCCATGATTACTTTATTCCACTTCTTCTTTCACTTTCCTTCTTCACTTACAGCTCCCAAGTTATCAGGAAAGTAGTCCAAATGCGAATTAAGGAAGTGAAGTTTAATGCTCATCGAACATCCCATTTTGCCGAAATTTTCAATCATTTTCTTTACAATTTCCTCATAATTTGGACTTTTATGGTTTCCTTGAAAATGCCTTACTACTTCCTTAAAAGATTTCCAGGCTTCTAATTCAATTTCACTCAATTTTCAAGTTCACGAACGCAGGTGGTACAAACTTTATGTGGGACCCACTGTTTATCTTGATTGGCGATTGATAGGCCAAAATACATATTATAAACGTTCCTTATAAATTCGGTTATGTTATGCTGCTGTTTTCTCAGCATAAATTGCCCACAAATGTAGCAAAAATTGTCCGGAGAGTTTAAACACTTTCGCGATGACATTTTTCAAGTAAGCGTTACGAATTGCACAGAAATACTGACTTTTTAAAAATAGTGATGGTACTATTTATACAAAATAATATTAATCTACCCTCATTAACTGTCTTCTAACGATTTAAGTTAATTTCTATAAAAAAAGCATTTAGCCTACAAGAAATGAGGTCTTTAGCAAATGACCTAAAAATCCACTAGTTTTTTTTATAATAAGGGTATATCACATACTTAATTAAAAGTTATGTTTAACTACATTTATGAGAACTCATTCATTAATGTCTACTTCAAACATTTAGTGTGTTTTTGTTCAATAAGATACGATTCAAATAAAATAATTAATAAATTACTAGGAAGGCTTAAGTAAGTTAGGCAAAAAAAAGGATGATCTATAACTAAAAATCCTGACGTGATGGAATTTTTTTAATATTTTTCCCGTAATTAGCGCCCCAAAATCTATCCAAATCGCTCATCAAAACTGAAAGGGGAAAACCATTGCAGACCTGTGATTATTAATATTATTATTAAGGAATATCGAATGACGCTGTGCTATACCTCTCTGAAAGTTATAGAATAAATTATTTCATTTATTTCTACCTAATCGCTCGCGTTGAACATCATTTTATTTATGAACGGGAGCTCTCAAACATTTACCTTAACTAGCGCCATCTTTGGAAACATTATGATCTAATAACATATCCCTAAAATTGCTCTTGAGTCTTTTGTATACTGATTTATGAAATAAAACTAGCAGTGCCCGCGGATTTAGTTCCACGTTATAAATATTTTTGTCTTTGCCCGTTTGTCCCGCGTAATCCCTTCGGGTTAAAAGTTCGACATAAATAAAATTTATGATGATGAATCATAGCCTCTTTATAATATAAGTATAGATTCACCAATCTATATGTATAAGGAGAAACTTACTGACATATCAACGCAGGGCTTAACCCTTAACTGTAGTGGTTAAAAATAGTCATACTTCTATAGTCTTGGCTACACGGGACCCGCCTATTTTTGGCTTAAAATAAAACAAAGACTTATTAAATTGTACACTTTTTTAGTAATTAAACTTTACATTGAAACATTAACCATCGTAATATTAAACAAAATCAACAAAAGGAACTTTTATTCTTATATAATAGGTCTTTACCTATGAAATTGCCGTTTTGTATGAAAAAATTTAAACGAATTTTTTTCATGAATTTTTTTATTTGTATTAATCGAAGTAATCACCCATGCAATCAATGCATCTTTGCCATCGCAGTGGCAGTTTATTGATGCCCTTCTTAAAGAAATCAGCTGGACGGGAGGCAACAAATTCTTCAAAGGCATTTTGTACTGCCTCTCGGGTATTGAATTTTTTTCCCGCCAAGAAGTTATCCAAATTCTGGAAAAAGTAGGAGTCTGTAGGCGCAAGGTCTGGTGAGTAGGGCGGATGACGGAGAGCTTCCAACCCCAGTTCTTGCAACTTGGAGACCGTCTGCTGTGCAGTATGAGGTCGCGCGTTGTCGTGCAGGAGCAGCGGAGACGAGCGATTGACCAATGCTGGTTGGAGATGCGCCAGCTTCTCCATCATTGTGCTCAGTTCTTCACAGTACACATCTGCAGTAATGCTCACCCCGTTTGGTAAGAAGCTGTGATGAATCACACCGGCGCTAGACCACCAAACAGTGACCATCACTTTTCTAGGGGTAAGTTTTCGTTTAGGGCATTGTTTAGGTGCTGAACCAGGATCCAACCAACTTGCTGAGCGCTTGCGGTTATCAAACAGAATCCATTTTTCATCGCAGGTAACAATGCGGTTCAAAATTCCTTCATTTGTGTGTCTGTTGAGCAGTGCAAGGCACGTCTCGACGCGTACTTCGCGCTGGCGATCATTGAGTTCGTGGGGCACCCATTTGTCAAGCTTTTTTACCTTGCCAATTTGACGCAAATGGACCAATATTGTTATGACGCTAACGTCGAAAGCTGCTGCTAATTCAGCCGTAGATTGTGTATCATCAGCTTCCACAACCGCCTTTAATTCGTCATTGTCGACCAAAGTCTTCGGACGACCGCGAGGTTCATTTTTCAGGTCGAAATTTCCAGAACGGAAGCGAGCAAACCAATAACAGGTGGTGCGTTGGTTTGTAGTGTTAGCTCCGTAAACGTCGTTGATGTTGCGTGCCGCTTGTGCCGCGTTGCTGCCACGACGGTACTCATATTCCATAATTACTCGAATTTTTAACGTATCCATGATGACGAAAAAGATTGAAATGCGATGAAAATGTAACACTAATCAATAAAGAAATGACTACTTTTGGAAAAAAGAATCCATGTTTTTAAAATAAAATTAATTTGAAATTAGAATTCTTAGCCAAACAAAAATTATTTTGATTTGAAATGGCCAGTACTGCAGAACGGCAATTTCATAGGTAAAGACCTAATATTACACTTCTTTGAATCAGTTTTTATTGACTTAATCTAAAAACATGCTTTCGTAAAAAAAAGTATAAAATTAACTACAAAATAAATAAATACAACTCGTTTTATGCACAATAAAGAATCATTTTTAAAAGAGTTATAAAAAAACCTTAAAATCATCTTCCAAAAAAAAAATTAATCCATAAGCTGTTAACCTAATTATAAGCAAGAATTGCATACCTTTTTTGCACATGTAGGTAATGCAAATAGGCACTCTATACTTCGGACATAAGTGAAAAGTCTTCGTTCTCTTGTTTGGCGCACAGCAAGAGCATCTCTTTCTTTTATTCCTCTCCAATATCACAAACTTCCCTTCATTGTCAGAAAATTCATTTTCTGAGTAGATGGTCAGAGCATTTTTCTAGTTTGTGGGAGAATTGATGCCGTTATGATCTTAATCACTATCAGATTCAGCATTCAACCACTGCTCTAATATACTATCTCTACTTGCAGACATATTTCACCGAATTCCGCCATCAACAATAACAAAAAAACCAGTAAAACCAGTAAAACCAATAAATAACAAAAACTCAAAAAGTTACGTAACTATAGTCGTGGGTCCCACGGACCCGCACGCACACCTATACTCACCTTAGGAATAGCGAACACATAAGTTCCCCTCCGCACGCTTTGGCTTACTGTCCAAAGGTACCTAGGAGCGCGGGGCACTGGGGCACCCGCCGTATTATTTACACACGTTCAAAGATTGAACATGGGTCCCCTGGACCCACGACTACAGTTAAGGGTTAAACTACACTAAGAAAGGATTTTTGGAAATTCAACCCCTAGGGGGGTAAAATAGGATGTAAGTTTATACAAAAAATGCGACATTTTTGAAGTTAAATGTACGAAAATTGCAATTTGACCTTACAGTTAAAAATAAAAAAATATGTATTTCAGGACTTTTGATAATTTCACCCATAAGGGCGTAATATAGGGGAGGTAAGTTTGTATGAAAAGTGTGACATTTTTTAAGTTTAACCCACGGAAATTGGTATTTGGCCTTTCAGTTAAAAATTAAAAATATATATTTCAGAATTTTAGGGTTTAAATAGGGGATGTAAGTTTGTATGAAAAATGCGAAATTTTTGAAGTAAAACGCATGAAAAGTGTTATTCGGCCCTTCAGTTAAAAATAAAAATATATATTTCAGGATTTTGGGAAATTCCACCCCTAAGTGCGTAAAATAGGAGAATGAAGTTTGTATGCAAAATGTGTCATTTTTTAAGTTTAACCCATGATAATTGGTATTTTCAGTTAAAAATTAAAATAATATATTTTAGGATTTTTTTTACCTTCATGCCCTCCACGTGATGATTCGGGGCGATGACACTATGGAGTGTGTGTGGCATGGGCCGTGATCACACAGCACACATACTATTATTATGGCATTAATTGACATAGACACTGAATGACTTTCACCATAAATTATTCTCTCATTCTGGTTCTGTTCTGGTTTTGGTTTTGGTTCTGGTTCTGGTTCTGGTTCTGGGTTTGGGTTTGGTTTTGGTGTTGTTTTTTTTTTATTTTGGTTTTGGTTTTTGTTTTGGTTTCGGTTTCGGTTTAGGTTTAGTTTTTGGTTTTGGGTTTGATTCTGGTTCTGGTACTAGGTTTGGGTTTGGTTTTGGTTTTGGTGTTGGTTTTTGTTTGGTTTTTGTAATGGTTTCAGTTTCAGTTTCGGTTTTGGTTTTGGGTTTGATTCTGGTTCTGGTTCTGGTTCTAGGTTTAGGTTTGGGTTTGGGTTTGGTTTTGGTTATGGTGTTGGTTTTTGTTTTGATTTTAGTTTTGGTTTTTGTTTTGGTTTTGGGTTTGGTTCTGGTTCTGGTTCTGGTTCTGGTTCTAGGTTTGGGTTTAGGTTTGGGTTTGGTTTTGGTTGTGGTTGTGGTTATGCTTATGGTTCAGGTTCTGGTTATGGTTCTGGTTCTGTTCTGTTCTATTCTGTTCTTTCTGTTCTGTTCAAAAAAGACGAAAATTGATCAGTTATCAAGCGGGATTTAAATGATTCAATTACTAAAATGGCTATTAAAAAATAGAAGATGGTGATAAAAGGGTAAAAAATATGAGTTGTATGTATTTTTAATGCCACATTATAAAAATATCTAAACAAAATATTTTGTCCTAAAATTAAAAAAAATGTTAAGGGTGAACAACCCTTTTCACTTAGGGGTATGAAATAGTAGCTAATTCTTAGACCTACTGAATATGCTTATAAAATTTGGTAACAATCAGTAAAGCCGTTTCGGAGGAGTAAGGTAACTAACATTGTAAATAATAATAAAATAAAAATAAAAAAGGTTTTTATTCACGTAGACTTTAAAAAAGCGCTTGTAAATAGTCAGAACATGTTTGTAGTAATATAGTTGTATACATTAGATATTATTTCTAGTAACATAGATATTTAGGTACATCTTGTATGAAAACATTTATAAAATTTATTTTATTACAGAAATGATATTTAGCTAGCTCGTATCAAGTTATTGTCAAGAGATTATGTTTAATTATCTAGTTTAAGTCTAATATTTTTACTACATATTGTCAATGGTTCTGTCTATATTAAAGGTATTATTATTATGACGGACCTTATGTTAATAACGACGGTCGCGCTTTAATGCTACCACCAGATCCAATGCGCCCCAACTGAGAAGACCCAGCGAAACAAACTCAGTGGGTTCATCTACTACCGGTTTCAACACGACCCAGTTGAGACGGTCCGGCGAAACATACTCAAGCGGGCATGAACACGGGATTTGGTCCAATTAGAGTAATTATTTAGTAGGCAAACACAATATATGCTCGATCGGTTGTCTGAATGCTTATTATTTTCGATTATATTTAGGTATACAAAAGAAAAACTTCGAAACAATAACATTATTCATTTTGGGACAGAGTCAATAATTTTAAATTAAGTATATGATAGCAATCATTTACAGATAGTTCACGTAACACAGCAGATCAGTCATGTCTATATGGCTACAAGATCTCCAGCGAGCAATGTGCAGGTAGGAAGTGAGAGCCAGACGTCTTTGTCATCGATGTACTATTTAGTGGTGTAATAACCCCTAGCCATAAGTATACGTTTAATATGTGTTTTAAAACTTGTGTCAGGCAGATCAGTAATTTTAGTAGGAAGCTTGTTATAAAACCTAATACAATTTCCTAAAAATGATTTGCTTACTCTAAAGCCTGGCATTGTGACACGAGAATTTTATATATTAGATTATCTATTCTTCTTTAGAACTCCCTTCCACGGGAAATCATGGCAAGGAATGTGCCGGGAACGAAAATTCCCAAAAATCCTGAAATACATTTTTTTTTATTTTGAAGTGAAAAGTCAAATAGCAATTTTCATGCATTTGACTTCAAAAGAGGCGCATTTTTTTCATTCACTGTCATACCACCTAGAACTAACTTCATGCTGTTAAATTTTTTGGTGTCGGTGTGCGCGCGCATCGTAAAAATTCACTCTCATCATTTTTCTCCATCGCGCCAAAAGAAGTATAACTTCAATAAAAAAAATTATGATCTATTTTATATGTATAGAATCTCAATCTGTACTTAAACGGTGTTGTTTAAATAATAGGCTGGTATTCAGGCAACTATATTTATTTTATATTTAAGGAGTATATAGTGCTTGTACGACCTTTATCAATTTCCTCAGTCGTCCTCACAATAGCAAGAAGGCGCTTAACTACATCGTTCAATTCGCCATGGTAATTCAGCGTTGAAGTGAGGATAGCCTATGAATAAGAGCTTCTCTGCAATTGCCTCAAGTTGTTTTGCATAATACGGTCATGCTGAACAGAGACGTAGTTTAAATGATGAAGGAAAAACGTCTGGGGAATTTGAAGAAAATTATCTCCCTAGTTGTTTAGATGAGTGTATTTTTAGAGATATTACCAACTCACAAATTGTATGTCGAAGCTCAATTGAAAAAGAACATACAAAGTTAACTACACTTGCAGTTTATTACTATTAGCAAGTTATTCTAATTAGTAAGGATGATGTTTCTAGCACAAGTGTTTCTATAAATTACATACAGTAGGAGCCTTTACCATACCTTATATGTACACACGTACAAATTGTGATCATTGACAATTTTAGATTGATATAGATTGATTTTTGGTCGCTTATTATTATTATTATGTTCGCTTATTAATATATTAATTGATCATTGTAATAATTATCTTTAATTACTGTAATTGGTGTTCTACCGTTTTAATTAAAGTGAATAAATAAACATTGGACCAGAAACACGCTTCTCGCGAGAGGCTTATTGTTGTTCGTTGTGCGAGTGTATTGCAAGACGAATTCAAACAGCACTATACCTATATCTTAATCTAATGAAGCCTACGGGTACGGCGGCGCGGCGATCACGCGCGAGCTATGCTATGGCTATTTTTTAGTGGAAAAGTGTGAGTGCGATTTCAAATCTCTTCTCGCCTCGGATCGTCTTGCCACTCTGGTGGAAAATCACCTTAAGACTCATTACAGTAAATTAATAGAATACAGCCACAGTCATTAAAATCCAAAAAAAAAAATGATTTTGCTTGGAAAGCAAAATATCTCGAAAAATTACAACTCGATTAAAATTTTTACGATATAATAATATTTGTAAGTGCATTTTATGATACCGAAAATCTTTTGTCGAATTATATTTGTTATAAAGATTATATTCTGCATGCAATTTATTTAATTATTTTGTTCAAATTTCAGCTGTTTTTATAGGTTTTATAGGTTTCTGTTAACTTTAATCTGTGTCATACATCAGCTTATACGGGTGAAATTGGCGTGGTACGATAAAATTGCTAGTTAATGTTCGAAGATCGTGCAACTTTCTGACTTGGTCAACTGATCTTTATTTGAGTTGTACACAATACATAAAAGGTGTAACATAAATAGTGAATCACCGATAATCAATCCGGTTGATGTATGTATTATTTTCACACTCCAAAGTGTAATTTAACTTAACTAACAGGTAGGCATAACTGGGCCTATAACCTGTAGTTATTAAATAAAGGAAACTGTATTCCAGAATAATTGCAGTTTTATTACTTCCACCCACGAACCACGGATTACACACATACAGCGAGAGAGAGAGAGAGAGAGAGTTAGTTTTTAGTAACTCTTAATGTTTTATTTTCATGTCAGCATGGATATTTTAGAAATTTATTAGTGAATACAAATTTATTTGTAACCTGTATATTGCAACATTATAATTTTTGGCGACATAATATCTATAGTTTAACCGAATTTTTCAAGTTTTCTTTCTATGTAAAGAAGCTATAAAGAAAGTCCCATTAAGAAAAAGCCGTGACAGAATTTCTTAAAGTGTAGTAAAAATACGTTGCACGATTGTATTAAATATATCATGGATTTTTTATTTGAGATTATTTTATAAAACTTCGCTTATTATAATGTTAATCACACTAATATTATAAAGGCGATAGTTTGTGAGTGTGTGACTCTGTGAGTGTGTATGTTTGTTACTTCTTCACGTCTAAACAGCTGAAGCGATTTTAATAAAGTTTGGTATGGGGTTAGCTGACACCCTGGATTAACACACAGGGTATGATTTATAAAATTTTAGGCGGATAAAACCGCGGGGCACAACACGTTACTAATAATGTAACAAAATAAATAAAATATTCAATGTTTTTTATTTTATTTTGCTTTTGGTTGTTATATCATAAAACCTATACATATAAAAATAGCTTCTTCTTTAATATAAAATTACAGATCGTGTAAATCTCTTAACTAGTTCTAGTTTTAATGACTAAAAACAAAAAAAATATTTCTTAAGGACTTCTTAAATATAAGATATAACTGGGGATGCTCTCCACATTATTAGTCTACCAAATTACGGCTTAAAAGGCAATGCTTCAGTATGGATATAAACTAATTTATTTAATTAGGGTATAATTTTTCGGCAAGTTACATACAAATAATACATTCGCATCCCTAGGAACGGTATGTTTCAAATAAATAGCATTCTTTCTATCACAATAAACATGTACGAGTCTGAAATCCTCAAAATTTAAATACCCTAAAGTAAGAGTAACAAATCACAGACCACAGCGTCTTCGCATAAGAATACAATTATAATAACAATGACAGTCTGAGAGGCTAATGGGCACTTAACTGCCGTGTGCAGGTGCTCTAGCATTTATTTATTCAGATTTTAACCCGTTATGACCATAGAGGTAGTAAGAAATAGACGGCTGTAGTATCAAACAAAGTAGAAATACTAAAAGTAATCTAAAAAAAATGTATTAGTCTATACATGAGGAGGCTTTAATATAGTCCAAAATTATTATAATAAATGATTAAAATATTAAATGTTTAAAAGACTTTGTCGGGTTTTAAACTGCATTAAACAACAATTGTTTAATCCAGTTTAATTTATTGGACTCGGAATTTATGTCAATGGAATAAAAAATTTAGCAATCCATCCAATCTGGGTTAATAGAAGATCGTTAGAAAATTTCTTCAATATCACTCTATAGGGACATACATTGATTTCATTATATGTAACTAAGAGTTACTTATCTATATCAATTTAAATTTTCATCAAAATATGGTAAGCCATTTTCAGTTATTGAGTAACAAAAATCTTAATTGGTATGGAAAATATAGCAGAAAATTACAGCAAAACCTGAATGAATTGATATCAACGCTAACTTGTTTATGCGGTTATCAATGGACTAAAAAGAAAATTTCATCAAAATTACTGCCCCCGTTTTAAATTCCAAAGGGAACATATTATAAATGCACATCGACTTTTATATATAATATACCATACTTAAATTGCAATGAAAAAGGAACATTTAAACATACTCTTATATTTAAATATCTGTCGATATTTGTCTAGATCTATGGCAGTGATGGCGTGCAGTTGCGGGTAATGCCGAGGGAGGAGTCTTGTTTTCATTACACGAAGCTCTCATGTTTTCTTTTATGTCATTATTATAATTCACGCCCGCGCTTTTTTGGTTGTTTTTATCTTGTTGCCATATAAGAAATGTAAGCTTTGTGCGACATTCATAATTTTGAATCTGGACATACTTCAGTATCCATTATTTTATACATATGTATCACAAATTACTTAAATTCATATATGACTGCTTTGCCCCAAATAGGTAGAGATACATTTAGCTATATGTTTTTCATTCCTAAATTAATGTCTGTGACGGGCCTGTTGGCGTGGTTGGCAAATGCTTGCTGTTCACGCCGGAGGTCGTGGATCGATTCCCACCCGGGACAGATATGTGTGTGCATGAACATGTCTGTTTGTCCTGAGTCTGGGTGTAATTATCTATAAAAGTATCTATTTACAAAATCAAAATGGTATATGTAGTATATCAGTTATCTGGTTTCCATAGTACAAGCTCTGCTTAGTTTGGGATCAGATGGCCGTGTGTAAATAATGTTCCAGGATATTTATTTATTATATTTAGTGCAAATGATGAGTTAGCACAAGGCCATTTACATTTTTCATATTTTTTTACAGTATTTAGTATTTTAGGATAGCTCTTCTTTGTACTGTATTTGCTTATAATTATATATTTTGTGTGTGTTTATAAATTAGTAAATAATATTTGCTTACTTAGTTAAGTCCCCAATCGTGGTGAATATTTCAGACAACTGACATTACAAAGGCAGAAATTTTTATCATCTGGACTTTCACTTATTATTCTTACCTAACTTTAATCTAACTCCATAGTGGCACACATTCACAGTCTACATCGCATGTACTAATTTGTATACTCTTAATTTAACAAGACCTACTTAGAGAAAAACTAATGGAAAATTCCAAAGGCTTTCTTTATAGCTTGGGAAGTCTTTGTATAGTTTTGTTCACCAGGTTGACCATATTTGAGCAACACTCTCATTGTGATATTTTATTTTTTCACTAGTAATTCTCAACTTTACATAACACAGTCTCGCAAAATTATTAAGAAGTAATTTTTATCTGTAAAAATATTATTGTTCCTTAGAACCAAATAGTAACGTTGAACCAATAATCTTTATCAAATTTCCGAACTCGAACAAACAGAGAAATACAGAACATAAAACAAAAACTCAGTATATAAATTCAAGCACGGTAACTGTAAGTTAGCCTCGAGCGTCTTTCACACTTGCTCTCTGATCATTCCATTTATCAGATCGATCTGAAACATGAAACATTACTTCACAGGTAAGTGTAGGAGGTGCCTTAGGACACATTGGAGCTGATGTATGTAGACGAGCAAAAACGGGCGTACGTGATTTTATTCAAGTCCCTATGGACATTTTCAAGTATCTAGTAAAACTTGTCAGAAAGCATTTACGTGTACATTTGGACTAGTGACGTTAGAACTTATTACATTTTTATTTTTTATTCTAAAGATAGAATAAGTTTAACGGATCTTTTTCACCAAAATATTTTATATGTGCCACTGAATTAATATTTTACTGGGGAGTGTATTGGCCCGCGTTGAGACTGTGGTCAATGATCACCATGGTTTCAAACTTCATTTATGCGTGTTTCAAGTATTGTCGTTTATATCATCATAACAGCAAGTAAATATTAGTATTTTCCACTAATATTTACTTGTCAAGGCATTGGCCAGCGTGTTGGTAGACGTTTGTCGTATTCAGGCGAGGCTATTTTACACAAATAGCCTCATAAAATAGTAAAATCGATTCAACTTATGCAGTACTGAAGAAATAAATATTACCAATTTTAATACAGCGTTTGACCAAAATCTGTTTTAATTATTTTAACTAATAATTATTTTTCACATTACAAATTATATAATATGCATGATTTTTATTAAATCCTAATTTACAATAAAATTAGGATTTAATAAAAATCATTATTGTCTGACACTGCCACAACAACAAATCTATCTCAAACGGTCTCTCATTACGTAATAATATGCCTACTCTGATTATTGTATTGAATCTACATAATTTATAACTATTTATGCTAGGTTTAATTTTATAACTCGCTTGATAACTTATTCCCGAATATTTAAAAAATAATAACGCTCCCCTTTTTAATCAGTTCAATCAACTCTATTTTTTATATTTGTACAATTGTATCTTCTATAAATTAAATAAAGTGGATTAAAAAAATTAAATTAATTGACATTTAAATGAAGATTTTTCAATTGTTAAGGCGCAACTAGGAAATGGGAGAGATCAAACTTGCTTACATTGATACACCTCTAATAATAATAATATTAGTATAAAAAGAATAAAATATTGTATTTAGTATTATATATTATAGTAGGTACTCTTTTTATATTAATCACACTTTGAAAACAATGAACTACTTATATTAAAGGGTAACCTTTATTTTATTTCCCCAACAATTCAAACCAGTTCACTAATCGTCGCATCGCATAGCCCATCATTTCTGCGCCATCATGGCCAAATATATAGGACACCCTCAATACCCATCCCATCAAATCAAAACCAAACAAGGTCTGAAGAATATCTAACTAGACATAATACTTTAAATATTAAAATGTAAATACGCCTAGTGTTGCTAAAATCGTTCAACAAATTTTAAACGTTTTCACACCTTAACTGTGGAAGCAATCATCATGATATTTGTATTAATCATTCGTCAGGGGTGCAAGAAATGTATAGGTACCTTCCATCAACAAAAATAAATACAGTTCCTAAGGAATAACGCGAGCAATGCCGCATGGATCTCCATGTACCTACACTACCATCTAGTAGTGTACTATGTATAAACAACCATTCTACAAATTACCTAAGTAAGTTTCATGTACACTAAATAACTTATTCAATACATTTTTACGTGACTCACCTGATTTGCTAAAAGGAAAGTAGAAAAGAGTTTGTCTTGAGTTTTTTGTGATTACTTTGTTTGGGTTCAATAAAGATATCAATGTCCATTAGACTTTGGATTGAACCCTCTAAGTAGATTAGAAAAAAGTTAAAGTAGGTTGGTATAACCGAAAATGAAAGCTCAACTATGTTAAAATATAATTATTATTAAATTAGTTATTAATTATAAACTAAGTTAATGTATAAATGATGTTCATGGATGTCAGAGTTCGCTTCCTTTCTCATTGTTCACTTAAAAACCCTCTGTTATAGAAGTAAACAGATAGGTATCGATTGATCCCCGAAAACAAATATAGTTGCTAACGATTTGATGGCAGAAGGGTTTATTCTCAATCTGATTGCATACAAGAGTCGATATTGTAACAAATCAAATAGGAAAATATGGCATGTAATTGTGCCAAATTTTCCTATTTGATTTGTAGCCAACGGTTCAAACAACAAACTGTTTCTCATAAAGTACTCTAGCTAGTAACAGGTGGGTGAAGATAAGTGTATATTCAGTCACAACTTATCCTTAAATGTATATATGTATGTAGATACTGCTCTATGTTACATAACGCAGATATTATGGACAGTGTGAGCAGCCCCTTAGTTATTTTTCTATTCTTTTCAAAGTACTATAGTAACCGGTGAGTTCTACAGATTGTACTCATCGTAAGGGCAATGGTAACCCTAGTGTAAGAGTTGTTATAGCCGCGTAGTAGGCTTCTGACATGGTTTAACGGCAGTTGTCTAATGCCTACAACCGGGACCGAAAGCTTAGCGTGCGCGCCAAAGCACGGACAAGCTCAGAAATTTTACCATTTTATGGTCACCCATCTATAGAATGACTGCTTCTATCTCTAACTGTACTATAAGACTGCATTATATCGTTTATATCTTGTGTCTGGAAAGACTATAAAGTAAACGTTAGGAGTAACATAAAAATAAAGCAATTCGTCAAATGTTACAGTCCTAATTAATCTTATAATTAACTTGTACAAAGAAACGTATTAATTAAAAACCACATAAACTAATTGTTTTTATCAGAACGCGTGACGTTCAGGCGAGTTTTATATCAGCTCAATTAATGCAACAATTAAGCGGGCCAGCTAATGATTGAGTGTAAAATAAATTAGATAAGATATTTGTGGTCTGAGACTGAAGGTTCATGACTCAATAAGAGAATAGGCCGTTTCGTTATGCGCAAATTTAGGGTAAAATCAAATAAAATCTATATAAATAAGAAGAGAAGTCCTGACTGATTGACTGACTCATCAACGTACAGCCCAAACCCTTGGACCTAGAAAGCTGAAATTTTGTACAGATATTAACTTTATGATGTAGATATGGAATAAGGATGGATTTTTCGAAATTCAACCCCTATGGAGGTAAAACGGGGGTACAAAGTTAGTATGAAACTTTGTCGTTTTTGAAGTTAAAGGCATGAAAATTGGTATTTAGCCTTTCAATTAAATTTAAAACAAATGTGTTTCAGGATTTTTGGCAACTAGCATGAAAATTAGTATAAGTAAAAAATATATATTTCAGGATTTTTGGAAACTCCTCCCCTAAGGGCGTAAAATAGGGGATCTAAGTTTGCATGAAAAATGTGCCATTTTTTAAGTTGAACGCACATAACTTGGTATTTGGCCATTCAGTTAAAAATTAAAAATATATTTTTCAGGATTTTTAGGAATTCCACCCCCAAGGGCGTAAAATAGGGGAAGTAAGTTTATACTGACTGACTGACATATCAACCTACAACCGGGTTAGAGCCTTGAAATTTTGACAGTAGGTACCTTTTATGTTGTAGGCATAATGGATATTAAAGAAGGGTTTTTGAAAGTACCAACCCTAAGGGGGTGTACCACCCCTTTGGTATTTAGCCTTTCAGTTAAAAAATATAAATATACTTTTCAAAATTTTTGGAAATTCCACCCCTAAGGATACGTCCTCTGGGGGTTTATTTTACGAAATAGGGGATATAAGTTTGAATGAAAATCTGTTTTTTTTGGAGTTAAACGCATGTAAATTGGTATTTGATCTTTCAGTTAAAAATAAAGCAATACATATTTTAAATCAAAATTCAGGAAACAATTTGTTGTTAGAAAAAGGTAATCAAAAACTGATTCAATAGATCGACACCAACAATTTATGCCAACTCAAAATTTAGATAAACTCGCTTTTTTATGCCAAGTTGCTTAAAATGTCGTAGTCGTTGTCGTCTAAATAAAGACTTAGTGTTTTATAAGATTTGTAACTTCTTTCTTTTTGTATGATTTTTATAATAAATCAAAAAACGACATTTAATCATAAAATTGGGATAAAAAACTAATTTGCCTAAAATTCGAGTTAGCGTAGTATAAATTGTTGGTATCGAGATGATCGCACCCAAAAAATATAGTTGTCCAAAACTAAATCAATAGATGATCGCCTATCACCCAATAATATGCACACATCTTAATTATACCGCTTTACAAGTTTATATGTTTGTTAGTAGATGGTGTAATCGTCGTTTTAGATCGCGCTATGGTTTTGTTCACAAAATGTGATATTAGACCTATCCATGCCGTGGTCGCAATCTAATCTAATGGGAGTTACCTTTATGATTAATGCATCGTTGGTTTTTATTTTACTTTATATGACTTACTGGCTATCCTTAAGGGCAATTGATATTTATTCATTGATTTATTTGGTTGATGGTGGGGTCCTTCTTTTGAAATAACAGTAGCAAAGTAGTCTTCAGTTTCTTTCTTAGTTAGGTTATTTTAAAGGTTTTCTTAAATTTATATTGCATTGCTTATTAAGTTATATTTTTTAGATTAACCTAGAAGTAATTAGTTACATTTGTCATCATTCAAAATTGTCGCGGGCGAAGTCGCGGGTGCCAGCTAGTATAATATAATAAAAGGGTTTTGTTCCATTCGTAAATTATAATTCAAAACTAGAAAATTGAGAATTCTTTTGTCCGGCGCGGATCAAACATTCCCTTAACCAATCTAGGTAAGGTGTTCTACTTTTAAGCTATGAACCATATTATGCTGCAATATCCAAGTAATGAGTGCCCTTTCTCGATGTATATCAACTTTATCGATTACCGATTTTCAATATTATACACACCTAGTATAATATTGAAAATCGGTTAAGAAACAAGGAGTAAAATAATATACAGTCGAATTGACGACGTCTTTCGTCGAAAGTCTGTCAATAATAATAATTGCTAAGTTACACATAAGTCTAGGTCTCAATTTACAAGTTACATAAGAGCATTAATATGGCAGCTAAAGTACACTTATACTGTAAACTCGACATTTTCATTACGCGTCCGCTATTTATTCACGTAAAGGTCATCCAGGAAGATGAGAATAGCAGATAGCGTAGCATGTTTGTGAAATTTACAATTTCTATTTGGACGTGCTCATACGGTCGGCGATTACCATCTTGCTTTTAGTGAATAGATTGAATATATTAAAGTCAAACTTTTCAAGGAAAGTGTTTGTGTTTCGGTATGGGAAATCTAAAAGATCAAGAGATTGTTTGGGAAGTTTTTGGTTGTATTTGAAAAACCCTTCCAACGGGACCATTGGAGATGTGGTTCGAAAAGAGAAACAAAAGTGTGAAGGACACCGAAGCGGCCCTCGTAGATTTTTTTATACAACTGAACTAGTAACAAGACTTATGGTCTACCATAAACTTACTAGTAGTAGATAGAGTTGTTCCTGACTCCCAAACTAGAAAGTTATTGTGTTTTGAGTAAATGAATATCATATACATAAATATCCGGGACATCATACACATCAATCATATCGCACAGTGCCATCTAGTCCAAATTAAGCAAAGCTTGTCTATAGATAGTAGATAATGGATATAAATACTTATGTACTTTCTTGTAAATATATGAATACAATGTGCCGAAAACAACCTGACTTAGACGAATAGACGTGGTTATGAACACAAATATTTTTCTTGTGCGAGGATCGGAATCGCAGTCCCGGCAGTTGTCATTACGAACTATTGTTAATTACGATTAAATTAAAGTTAATCATGACATAGTTTAATAGTAATAGCTAAAGTTTTGGTTACTAGTCCCACAAAAATGCTAATTTCGAAGTAATTTAATTAGCATTCCAATCAAGATTTATAATCGAATGTTAATTGCGTCTTTGTACTTTTTGTCTCCCTACAAGATAGATCAATGATCATGAGCGGCTCGCTGGAAACCGCTGAATGCGAATAGCGCATATAGGCAATTGTGGAGATCTTTGAGGGCGGCATTTATCCAGCAGTGGACCTCTTTCGCCTGATATGATGATGGTGATAAACTTACCAGAATACTATAAATTGTCGAAAGAATATATGCAGGTGTGTAAGTGATCTAAAAGCGCACAATACTACAGGCTCTCAAAACAGGTTGAATTTTCTTACTGACTATTTCACCGCGTTGTCTTCCCAACTTATTATTCGTTTCAAACAGAGGGTGCCTCAAACACACCACTTAGACACCAAACAAGGGTGTATTAAGTGTGAGTTAAAATTTAAATTGATTCCACCCTCCCTTAGGAGGAAATTCAAATAGTGCATGGTGTGATCTGGAGCGAGTAACAGTGTGTTTGTGGGATTCTTTTCTGTAAATTGGACGCTTCGGGGCGTTTACAGATAAAAAGTATGGGTAAATTATAACGTCTATGTGGGGGTTTGCATGTGTGGAGCTGTAAGGCGCTGACACGCTTCATTTGTTGAGGGTGCCTGTGCAAGCAGGCGGCCATATTTCTATCCTAGTTATCACTAGTGTTATATCATAAACAAAGGGTTGTATTCTTTGAAAATCTTGCTTTCTGAAATATAAGGAAATATAGTCAATAAATCATTATGCGAAATGATTCTATTATACAAAACTTGTGAACCTTAAAAGCATTTTTATCTGTGTGTCAGCAACGTCAGTGATGTTTCGGGAATCAAAAGCGCACATGGGCTAAGTTAACCGGTAACCACATACCATTAAGCAAACCGAACGCTTTTTTAATGACACGATTGTAAAAAAAATTATAAATGTTTCGTCCCCGTTCGAAACCAAATCTCTCTGAGCCATCTTATAACCATTGAAACACCAACTCAAAGAAAATTCTTGGATGTAAAAATCCTAACAACAACCCATTAGGTCGGATAAGAGTCAGTTATAAAATGATTCTGGTACAGAAATACCGCCGATCTAATTAGCAATTCTTCTGTAATTCAAAGGGAAAAATTCAAATTTCTGTTGCAGATCGTTTACTATTGTATACAAAGAGATGAGCCGTAATATCATGCAAATTTCGACAGAGCTGAGTAGAGCGGTAGCAAAGACTTCGGTAAAATTCGATTCATGAAAATACAGTACATAGCCGATACTACTGGTATTGACGTTTTAGCTGTAAGTTTATGTTCAAATTTATATTTATTGAATAAGAAGTTGTTAATTTTAAACCTGTTGATGATTTTTTCCAGACAGAGATGAAGCCACTCTGTTTTAATTTTTTTTATGGTTCCGTACCCAAAGGGAACGTCTGTCCGTATGCCACCAGGCTGTAGCTGTAGCGAGCCGTGATAGTTAGAGAGAAATTTTCACACATGATGTATTTTTCTTGCCGCTATTACAAAAAAAATACTAAAAACAAAATAAAATAAATATTTAAGGGGGCTTTCATACAACAAACGTAAATTTTTTGCTAATTTTTATAGATTATGGTACGGAACCCTTCGTGCGCTGGTCCGACTCGTACTTGGACGGTTTTTAATAATGTCGTCGGATGAAATACTTGCTTAATTTTAAATGCTAATAATTCATTAGTATCAAATTAAAGAAAATAAAAATATCCTGGGACATTATTCACATACGGCCATCTCATCCCAAATTAAGCAGAGCTTGTACAGACGCCAGCACATCCAGCAACCCCAATCTGTCAAATTTCTTTTATAGATTTTCAAATTTATCACTTAAGTATAAGGTTCACTTTCAATTGGGGAAATTTGATAGATTGGGGTAGCTTGATGTCCTGGCGTCTGTACTATGAAAACCAGATAACTGATATACTACATTATACTACTTTGAATTTTGTTTTACTACGTTAAACTTTATTTATGATTCGCCTTAATACTGAAAAATAATAAAAACTTAGTACGCACCCCTATTAACGAAGATTCACAAACTAAATCCATCGACTACGTAACATTACATCCCTAAAATATGAAATTCATTTTATTTTTCTTTCATTTTCTTAAGGTTTTCGGGTCATGTCGTAAAATGCGTTTACATTCGTCTCGCTTACAATGTTAACAAAGGCTCGGCTATTTCCTAAGCAGAATGCTTAATTGACTGAACATTTTTGTACATTATGCTTTTTTAAATGGGCCTATGATGATACTATACAGCTTTTAGTAGATAATACTGAAGTTATTTTACGTTTATTTCATAATCTACTATAGGGGAGACCCCTATAGTAGATTATGAAATTTTGTTTTTTAAGAATCTTTTTTCATTGTAAGTAGTTGTAAAATATTTGTGCCTTTTTATCTAAATGAACGGTTTCAGACAGGGTTTTAGGCAATGAAATCCAACATTATAAGACCCATCTACAATTTCCTGTCATTCAATTTATTTCTTGTTTAGTTTTTGTTGTGATCAGTAGTTAAGTATCTAGTATTAAAGCTATTTAACTAGCTTAGGCCAGCATAAGTATAACGGTGTGCTAACTTAACGGATATATAACGAAATACATCTAAAACCAAAAGTTTAATATATAAACATATAATAGAAATGATATTTCTTTTTAATTCTTAGGCTTAAATTTTTAATATTATTATTGTATGTCATACACAACCCTATTCCATTGTACAAAACTCCACTACAAATATATTATTAAATAATATTTCTTATATATCTTGAGATCACTCACTACCATCTGATCCCAAACTACGCACAGCCTGTACTATGAGAACTAGACAACTGAAAAAATTACTTGTATATTTCTAAATATATACATATTATAGATAAATTATACTCATACAAAGAATAAACAATTATGTTTAGCACACAAAGAATTCTCTACGGCGGGATTCGAACCCATGACTCTGGCTTAACAGTCAGGGTCACTAAGCACTAGGCCATTTACATTTACTTGCAGTTATAAATACATGTTGTTTTTTTCTTTTTATGTTTGTTTGTTAGTATTCAAAAGCTGATTAGCAAATTTAATAAATTCTCTTTTGGCTATAAAAACCTACATTATTAGTGCAACATGTGCTACATATTTTTTTTTTTTATTAGGGAAACTTAAAAAATTACTCTAATATAAATAAATCAAAAAATTGCATCTAAAAGTAATTATTTAGCGTAATGTATACATTTAAGGTACTAATGTATCTTTCTATATATCTATCGATGCGTAGCCGTAGCAAATTAGTACCTGTGTTGCCACTGTGTTGGGTAAATATAAAAAAAATCTTCTATCGATATATATCCAAAAGGACAAGTACTTACTTGAGCAAGAAAAATAAATAAAACCCATACATATCAGGTAAGCGCTGCCCTTTTCCGAAGGCGCTTATACCCTTCAAACATCTGCCAAAATCAATCTTAAATATTGAATTTGCGTCGTAATCTGATAGAAACTTTTACGGGAAACGAGTTCTATTACATTTTAACACAATTTGTTTCGAATTTTCACCTCCCAGCGTAGATGGTACTTGAAACTTGTGAGCGATTTTGAAATTTTAATTGCAAACGTGAAAATGAGCGGAATATGATTATCCACGTTTAAAATTTGTTGTAAAGTGGTGTGGTATGGTGTTTGTTATTAAATACGTTTGAGTTGCATGTTTTGGGCTACAATTATTTTACTTCCATCATTATGAAATGAATGGAATCTATTATTTTTAGATAACACTAGCTAGATGCTCTCACCGGTCCGTAAGAGATTGGCGAGGTTAAGGAACTTGGCCCGCGGTCAGTGCATAGATGGGTGGCCGCCAAAGTGGTTTAATTTCTGAGCGTCTCCGTGCTTCGGAGGGCACGTTAAGCTGTCGATCCCGGTTGTAGGCATTATAGTACAACCGTTAAGCCATGTCAGAGAGGCCTACTGGGCGGTTTGAACAACTCTTGACACAAGGGTAACCACTGCCCATACGATAAGTAAGTAAGTTGAAAATTGGTAAGATTTTGACATTAATCGAAATTCAAAGCGTAAATTTATTTATTACAGTATAGTATGTATTGTATATATAGATATATTATAGATAGTGTTCGTAATTATTATTATTTATAATTATAATAAGTAAATATATTTATTATAAGCTAAGGTGCACCTGCCTTGATCTACCCTAAACTAAAATGGTAGAAATAGCCTTTGACATTAAGTACGCCTATGTACTCCCCATAGTACTGAAGAATAAATCAATAAATAGATCTAGCCTCAAAAAATGGGAAATAATAAATTTAATCGTATCGCAGGTTTGAACAGGCATCCTCTATCAATCCAGGCACCGCCGTAAATAGTTTGCATACAATTAAATAAGCTTACCAGGGATTCCAAGACCTCATATTTCCTCTCCAGGTAACGGATGCTGACGTGATAAATAAAAAAAAATGTAATATATAATTAATGCCCAGAATTCCTCTTAAGTATTTTCTTAAGAGGAATTCTGTGCATTATTCATGGATGATATTTATTACTTTTAACCTCGTTTACCTTACGAACCCACCGTCAGATGTGATGTCAAAGAGGTAACCCGTATGAATATTATTTAGTCCAGTAAATATTACGAGTTAAATTGAGCTTGCCAACATAATACCTCAAAACTCCCCAATATTCCACATTTATTTATCGGTTTCCATTCAACGCTTTGAACGCAGACTTTAATAAATCGAAATCCTCTCTTCGTTGTATCAACGCCAACAATACACAATAGGTATATGCTGCATTATTCCCACATTAAAGATGTAATCCCAATTTTCGACAGCTGTTGGTGACACTTTTTTGGTCTTTGCTCTACTATTACTATTAGATTACTATCTTTGGTAACTCTCGAGGACAATTAGAAAATTAACTATTTGTTAAAAAAGAAATACGTCATGTCTATAATATATTTTCCTGATTTAATATTTATGAAATAGCAAAATGAAAAAATATGTCGATTTGTCTGTTTATGTACTTAACTTTTTTCATTAACATAACGCTCGCACTAAAGAGTTGTTTTTTTTATTTAGTTCACGCAATTAACTAGCCAGATAAAAAAATACATTATGTATATATTTTTTCCGGATTTAACATTTAGGAAATAACAAAATGAAAAAATATTTTGAGTTTTTTCAGCTTAGCCTGTGCATCCATTTATGTACTTAATTTTTGTCATTACAAACAAAAAATTTAAATTATTTTTTATTTTTTTCGGGTGGCGTGTATCTCGAGCTAAGCAAGTATAAAAAGTATATGCAATACAAAATTAACTATCCAGTCATCATAATTTCTTGACTACATCTAGTAGAATTTGATTTATTGTTATGAAAAATCAACTTCATCATCTTTATCATCATCATGTCAGCCAAAACTGCCGTTCCAATAAACGTGTTAATGGCAATACTAATAACTACCCCACTGTTAGCTCGCTCTACTACTATAGTGGGTAATTTCTTATAGCTCTTTCTGGCAGATGGGGGTGTCAATGCACCGGTTGACTTGCCGTTGGGGTTTGACAAAAAAAAAATAGGTTATATAGTCATCGCCTCTGGTTGACTTCGTGTGACTTACTTTCAGACATATTTAAAATAATTTGTATACATGTCAATGCCGTTAGGCATGGAACTAATTAACCACGGAGTGTATAGCCTTATATACGTTATCGTGTATATAGTGTTCTCATACAATCCTTTACATCTTAACGGAACCTCGACGGCTGGTATGTCAATACTTTGATTGGGCCATAACTTTTAAATTATATTAAATCATAGTGACGTGATATATTTTTTTTACTTTCAGCGTTTTAAATATGCAAAACTGAATTTAAATCATGCTCATTTTATAAATATAAGCGAAACGGAGGCAGCCACCGTTCTTTCATCAAGCAGGATGTTATTGCTTGAGTAAAATTAATATCTTTGATTATCACCTCACAATAATTTTGGTAAATTAATCCTGAGCAAGCCTCGGCGTACTAGCAGTAAATCATAGAATAACAAACCAATTTAAATGAAGAAAATAATCTAAACAAAAGGCAAAAAAGAAGCCAAAAAATGCTAGCCCAGAGTTTCCTGGGCTGCAGGTTATCTTGGGAAGGATCAAAGCCTGTGACTGCAGTGGCCCCTGTCCATAATCTGTGATTCCGTGCTAGTGCTTCTTTATTGAATTCCTTTTATTATTTCAGACAAGGGTGCCTCAAGGTGATTGTCATTTAAATTAACAAAGTACGGGTTGAGGGCCTTTTGTACTCGCCACTTGCTGAGTGTCTCGAAATTTTGGTATATTATAGAATTAAATTTAAAAACATGTAGTTGTAAAATGCCTTATTACTATTATATTTAATTACATGTGTGAATAATTTAAAATAAAAATTGATCACACTAATATACGCTAAATATCAATATTGTTTCAGACTTAACCACTAAATAGTGAACTTGATTTTCTTTATTTCAAACTTTCCAGGAAAATATTAGACATAAAATTTAATATTTTCACACGACGAAGCTATCCCATAAAATAGATAACACTAATATTGTTACATGAATAAACTTTTCCAGAAAATAATTGAGACGTATATTATGACATGAATGAACATTCCCTGAAAGTATTTGAAACCAATATTCTTACACGACTCGCAGAAAATATTTGTCACTATTTATTTATTTATCACTTTATGAACATGAAATTGTACAAGCCGGATTTAATGCCCTAGGCATTGTCTGCCAGTCAACCTTAGGGTGGTGCAGGGAGAGGAGCATGGTATGTGCACAGATCATAAACCAAATATTAATAAAAATAAAACTACTACTACGCTACTAACTACGGACTATACAATAGGTACTACAAATTACTATGCAATGCAATACATGCGATACTATACTATAGAACACTATACTATATATTACTATACTATAAAATACTATAGTATACTATTCAATCCGATTATGTAATCACATATTTATAATTTTTACACGAAAATCTTTCCCAGAAAATATGAGACATATTAAATATAATTTCAAAACCAGTAGACTTTGAACTACTGATTGACTATTATTGAACCTATTTAACCAATTTTAATTATAAAATAATTTTAGGTTTAGAAATAAAAAAAATCCACAACAGTAAGAAATGAGGTAACCCTATTTATGTTGGGCTTACAGGCGTCGACGGGGGCTCACTACAGCTCACTACGGTGAACTTTGCGCTGAAGCTTTTTTACACGATGCTATTGTTAAGTGCGCACCTTATTAATTAATTAAGCTTCGGAATCAAAGTTTCGAGCGGTCTGTTGAATTTATTTGAATGTAGCATTGTTGGTTTAAAACTGTTGAACATTTATAGCAGACCTACGGTAGAAATCGTTCAGACTAAAATATTTAATTAGTGGTTCTGTAAATTGGAAATATATTGTTCTATATTAAGTTGAAAGTACATTTGTTTATAGTAATTTACTATTCATTTAAGTCAAATCAAGCAGTGGATTGAGCTTGTGGTGTATCCGAACAGTGTAAAGTATTTATAATAATATAATAGAAATAGAAAAAAGGTAAAAAACTAGTTGATTATTATCAGGCAATGCTATAACTTATTGTCCATTGATGATGAGGTTTCGCAACGTTACCATAACAGAGGTATAGCATATATTTAAGCGATGGAGGGTAGATGTATTCCGCGAGGTGGTTAGAGAAGGTTGCACACCTTCAACAGTTATAACACTAAACTTACAGTTCTTACCTTCGTTCAGCAGCTTCCCGCGCCCCCCAAAAGAGCATTGGCTTATCTTGTAAAAATTGAAGAATCAAACAAAACAAAATCATCTATACATATAATAAAATCGTAGGAAAGTCAAAACTGTACATTGAATATTTTTTAAAAGGATACTTGGGGCGTGATCTACAATCGATATCGAAACCAAAAATATAGTTTTTAGAATTTTTGTCTGTTTGTCTGTATGTATGTCCGGGCTAAACTCAAAAACGACTGCATGGATTAACTTCAAATTTTGCATTAATATTACTAAGAGATCGGGTCAACATATAGGCTACATATTATCACGCTGTCACCTACTGGGGAGGAGCTGTGATCTTATCTATACATATAATAAAATCGTAGGAAAGTCAAAACTGTACATTGAATATTTTTTTAAAAGGATACTTGTGGCATGATCTACAATCGATATCGAAACCAAAAATATAGTTTTTAAAATTTTTGTCTGTTTGTCCGGGCTAAACTCA
Source organism: Pseudoips prasinana (assembly GCA_951640165.1). Classification (NCBI taxonomy): domain Eukaryota; kingdom Metazoa; phylum Arthropoda; class Insecta; order Lepidoptera; family Nolidae; genus Pseudoips; species Pseudoips prasinana. The sequence goes on from OX621239.1 coordinate 19,671,899, forward strand.
AAAAGCACTGCATGGTTTAACTTCAAATTTTGTATTAATATTACTTAGAGGTCGGGTCAACCTAATCTAATGGGAGTTACCTTTGTGATTAATGCATCGTTGATTATTATTTTACTTTAGTTGACTTACTGACTTTACTTAAGGACAATTGATGACATCGGGTAATTTTTTTAAATAACAGTAGCAAAGTAGTCTTTAGTTTATTTCATAGCTAGGTTATTTATAGGTTAGGTTTTCTTTAATTTATATTGCTTATTTCTTTGAAAGTTATTTTTTTTAGATTTAGCTAGAAATAAGTAGTTATATTGGTAATCATTCAAAATTGTCGCGGACGAAGTCGCGGGCACCAGCTATAATAAATATAAACATAAACAATTTCGCAGGTATGCTCATTATCAATTTTAGATAAAATAAAGGCTAGTAAAACATATGAGATATTAGGCATTGCGTCTTATGATTTTTTAGATTCTGACAATGAAAAGTACCCTGTAGGTTTGACTCACTTGCCAGTAATAATATATTGCATAAACGAGCGTATCTTTTGATAGGGTTGTGATATTTTATTCAATTTCATCATGATACAGACAGACGGTCAACGACTACAGAAGGCTTTCTTTTTTATTGCTTCTTAGAATCATTTAGTCTGTTCGGGTGCATAGAATTTCTGCAAAGCTGTGTGTATGCTTAGTAATTTAATTTAACCGCATACAACTACCATGTTCCGGTAGAAATATAAAACGTTAGAACGCTCATCAGATTACAAAAGCAACCTCACTATTCACCAAATTAAATTCCGCCAGATATTCCTGCACTCGATTCTTATTTTGTCTGTTTGGCCATCATAAATCTTTTGTTATCTCGCCCGGTTTCCATTAACATTTTTATTCGGTATTTTACATTAACGTCCGAATTTTTGTGCACGTTTTTGATTCGTTTTTGGCCGTGTTTGGTCCACTGACTTTGCGGCTTACTCGCGTGTTACGGTGGTGTTTTATCGGGACATCCTTTTGAAAATGGATATACAAGCTATAGTTTTGTAACTAATATCCAGAATCGATTCTTAGTAACTCGGTAAGATTAAATACCATACTGCTGATAAAGATCCATCATATTTGTAAATTCTGGTGTTTAAGAAAAAGGAATACTTAATCATGATTTATGAAGAATCTCAACCATATACCTGGCGGTAGGAGGTTATCGCAGTCTATGGCTTTTACATCATATTATTATTTGGTACCACTAATTGCTATCCTTTTCCCATCTTGTATGAGCTCTGGCAACCTGACACTGTAACCAAGACCACATTAATGGCATTACTATTACTCCACTATTCTTAAAAGTGTATGATATAAAAATCTTGTATATGTTTTCACATCTGTGTGGTGTTTCACACGGCTGTGTGGTGACGGCCTCAAAGAATATCGCCACCCCCTCTCATCCCTTGGGGGGACGTAGAAGTCGTCCCGAGGGAATATATACCAGAGAACGGGCAGCAGCGTTCTCCTGAGTACCATGACTACCTTACTGCGATCGCCAACCCGCCTGCCAAGCGTGGCGATTATGACATATCCTCCCAAATGATGGACACAACAAAACCGCGGCCCCCAGTCCCCGGCAGCCCTGCTATTCCCAGCCGTGGTAACAGCCGTGGTTACGGCAGGGCAGGGGGTGCTAAGAATCCCCGGCAGATTCCGTGTTACCAAAACCGACGACCTCTGGCCACACGTACACTGCGGTCCGACGAGAAGATAACAGAACTGGAAGAAGAATTGAGCAGGTTACGTTGGGATATTGTAGGATTATCTGAAGTCCGAAGAGAGGGGGAGGACTCGATAATACTGAAATCCGGAAACCTGTTCTATTACCGGGAGGGTGACCAACTATCACAAGGCGGTGTCGGGTTCATAGTCCACAAGTCCCTCGTGAACAACTTAGTGAAAATCGAGAGTGTGTCGACGAGGGTTGCGTACCTTATACTCAGAATCTCCAAGCGGTATTCGTTGAAGGTTATACAGGTATACGCACCCACTTCGACACACTCCGATAATGCAGTCGAGGTTATGTATGAGGACATCTCCAGAGCCATACATACCTCTAACAGCTATTTCACTGCTGGGCAAACGATTCGGTAATGAGCTGAGAGTGGGGCAATTCGGAACTGGAGATCGGAACCCCCGGGGCCAGATGTTGGCCGACTTCATGGAGAAGGAGGGACTCTTTATGATGAATTCCTTCTTCAGGAAGCCGGATCACCGCAAATGGACCTGGGTGAGTCCCGATGGTAAAATTAAGAATGAGATAGACTTTATCTTGTCGACGAGAGGACAGATGTTCAATGATGTCTCCGTGATCAATGCGGTTAAAACCGGGAGCGATCACAGACTGGTCAGAGGCTCATTGAACCTTAATGTCAAACTCCAGAGATCCCGACTGATAAAGTCTACGCTCCGACCTATACCTATCCACGTCCAAAACCCCGAACCATTTCAGCTCGAACTCCAAAACCGTTTCGAATGCCTAGCAGACTGCGAGGAAGTGGACTCATACTATGACAGGCTCGTAGAAGCTGTTCATACGGCTGGGTCTAAGGTCTTCAAGGCCCGTCGTACAAACATAACTAAAAATCTCTGACTTTACCCTGCAACTTATGGAAGAAAGACGGAAAATGGTTCTGACATCCTCAGATGATGCTACCAGATATCGGCAGCTCAACAGACAGATCTCAAAGTCTTTGACTCGCGACACGCGTCAATTTAATACAATTAGTATTAAAGAGGCCATCGAGCGGAACAAAGGCTCCAAAGTGTTCGCAAGAGCTCTGTCTGTTGGACAGAGCCAACTGACGAAGCTGAAGACTGAGGATGGTAGAATCGTCACGTCTAAACCTGAGTTGCTGGGAGAGATCGAGAAGTTCTACGGACAGTTATATACGACAACACAGCCACCTGTCAAAAGTCATGCCTCAGATCCCAGAGCACGACTAACCCGACATTACACCGAAGACATCCCGGACGTCAGCCTGTACGAGATTAGAATGGCTCTCAGACAACTCAAGAACAACAAAGCGCCTGGTGATGATGGAGTTACAGCTGAGCTTCTGAAGGCGGGTGAAACACCAATCATACGGGCCCTTCAGAAGTTATTTAACTTCGTCATACTGGATGGTCAAACGCCACAAGCATGGCCCAGGAGTGTGGTGGTACTCTGGTTCAAAAATGGCGACAAAACCCTATTGAAGAATTATAGACCCATCACACTGCTGAGCCATGTTTAAAAGTGGTTTTCGAGGGTCGTTACGAACCGTCTCGCGCGCAGGTTTGACGACTTCCAGCCTCCCGAACAAGCCAATTTCCGAAAAGGCTTTAGCACCATAGACCACATACATACGCTGCGGCAAGTTATACAGAAGACCGAAGAGTATAACAAGCCACTGTGCTTAGCGTTTCTGGACTATGAGAAAGCCTTTGATTCAATCCAAACATGGGCCGTGCTGAGGTCTCTCATAAGGTGCCAAATCGACTACCGGTATTTCGAGGTGATAAAGTGCTTGTATGAAAAGGACCAGAACTCGAAACCTATCCACTTGCAGCGAGGCGTGAGACAGGGAGATGTTATATCTCCGAAACTGTTCACCGCTGCATTGGAAGATGTCTTCAAGCTTCTGGACTGCAAAGGCTTTAGCATCAATGTCAATGGCGAGTACATCACTCACCTTCGATTTGCCGATGATATAGTAGTCATGGCTGAGACCATGGAAGACCTCGGTACAATGCTCGATGACCTCAGCAGAGTCTCTCAACAAGTGGGTCTGAAAATGAACATGGATAAGACGAAAATCATGTCAAACGTCCATGTTGCACCCACTCAATTGAAAGTTGGTGACTCTGCACTCGAAGTTGTAGAGAACTATATTTACCTAGGGCAGACCATCCAACTAGGTAGGTCCAACTTCGAGAAGGAGGTTAATCGTAGAATCCAACTCGGCTGGGCAGCGTTCGGGAAGCTACGTAACATCTTCTCGTCTAAAATACCGCAGTGTCTCAAGTCGAAAGTTTTCGACCAGTGTGTGTTGCCAGTGATGACTTACGGAACAGAGACGTGGTCGCTCACTATAGGCCTTATGAGAAGGCTCAAGGTCACCCAAAGAGCAATGGAGAGGGCTATGCTCGGAGTTTCCCTGCGGGATCGTATCAGAAATGTCGAAATCCGCAGGCGAACCAAAGTCACCGACATAGCCCGAAGAATTGCAAAACTGAAGTGGCAGTGGGCAGGGCACATAGCTCGTAGAACCGATGGCCGATGGGGCAGAAAGGTTCTTGAGTGGCGACCACAAACCGGAATACGCAGCGTGGGCAGGCCCCCTACAAGATGGACCGATGATCTTGTGCGGATCGCAGGAAACAGCTGGATGAAAATAGCGCAAGACCGGCAATTGTGGAGATCTTTGGGGGAGGCCTTTGTCCAGCAGTGGACGTCTTTCGGCTGATATGATGATGATGATGATAATGTTTTCACATTAGAAAATTCCTATTACCAGTTACACTATCTCATTATATATCAATATCTGAAGTACAGGTTTTAAACCTAGTACACCATCAGATGCTAACTAATGAGCACTATATAATTACATATATATTTAGCCCTAGCTTAGCGTTGATCTAACTCAAATATTAGCTGATAAGAAAAACAAAATAATGGTGCTAGTAAAGTTTTCTTTATATACAATATTAACTGCAAGTAAAATAAGATAAGTAAAAAAGAACATTAGTATATGGACTATATCAGTCATATGTTTTCCATAGTACAAGCTCTGCTTAGTTTGGGATCAGATGGCCGAGTGTGAATAATGTCCCAGGATTTTATTACTATGTAAATATGTGATATTCAGCATCTCGTTTTTATTAGAAATCAAGTTCATAAAAAACGTAATTTGTTTATACTTATAAAATTCATGGGCAGAATATCTTACTAAATTAAGATCTCTAAAACATTACACATTGCTACAGTTACTTTTAGCGACTTGATATATATTTTCGGCATAAATTTGATAGTGATCAACGTTTTAGTGATAGATCGGTACATAAAACCTTACCTTTCATAATTATTAACACCAATACCCCCTGAAATACATAAATAACTTTTCTTGACGCATAATATCTCCAGCAAAGGCGTGACATTTACTATATATATATTTTAAGACAACGCCCGCTCTAGGGAATCAAATCCCTGTGTCGCGGGATACTTTACAAACATATAATAGACGGGCACAAATTACATCCAGACTCCGAACAACTATTTATGGGTCACACAAATAGTTGTCCGGCGCGGGAATCGAACCCGGGACACGAAGCGGTGAGGCGACTGTCTTAGCCGCTGCGGCACACGTGCAGTCAAATTTTCGATATAAATTTGATAGTGATCAACGTTTTAGTGATAGATCCGTACATAATATTTACATTACATTCCATAATTCTTATCACTAATCCCAAAAGAAATAACTTTTATTGACGCATAATATCTCTAACAAAGTCGAGACATTTGAAATATTTGCCAAAAATTTGCATAGAAATTTCGAATTCCGATCAAAATATCTAAGAAGCCAACGAAATATTACAAATTTATCGTATGCCTAAAATACGAAACCCTGTAATAGTATTAGATAAGTTTCAACTACGTCAGGTATATCTTGGCTATGTACAGACGCCAGCACATCCAGCTACCCCGATCTGTCAAATTTATTTTATAGGTTTTCAACTTTATCCCAAAAGCATAAAGTTCACTTTCAATAGGGGAGATTTGACAGATTGGGGTAGCTTGATGTGCTGGCGTCTCAACGTAGGTTTCATAAACATTCACTGAAACCTTCAAAAATTAACCTCCTTGGTTTGATTGTTGCAGTCGAGGGTATTCACGTGACGGTTATATTAAAATTATATTGATTTAATCCGCCTTTCGCTTTCATCTTTTAAATAAATTATGTGCAATGTATCTTATTTGACGGGCCTGTTGGCGTGGTTGGCAAATGCTTGCTTTTCACGCTAGAGGTCGTCCCACCCAGGACAGATATTTGTGTGCATGAACATGTCTATTTGTCCTGAGACTGGGTGTAATTATCTATATAAGTTGGTATTTACAAAAAAAAAAAATATTAATTAAGTAGTAGTATATGTAGTATATCAGTTATCTGGTTTCCATAGTACAAGCTCTGCTTAGTTTGGGATCAGATGGCCGTATGTAAATAATGTCCCAGGATATTATTATCTCTGTAAGATTCATGCCACCAACGGCGATCAATTTCAAAAACTACGAAATGACCTCAAATAACAGACAAAGAAGACATATCTACCTGTTGTCCCCATTCCGAGATGGCTATTAGGGGGCAAAGCGACTAATATACATAACTACAGTCGAATAAAAGACTCAGTTAACAAAAGTGCTACCACATGAGCCACTCTCATACAATTGTACTCCGTTAATTTTTTGTGTAGCACAGAGGCTTTTAGACGACATTGATTAATAGTCCTAAGAGAACATGTATCTCACTTTTTATTCCGAAACCAATATAACAAGCCCTCCCCGGTCCCTTAAACAGTAACCTTTTCCTAAAGTAAAGAGGAATTTGATGGAAGATAGCAGGTCTTGTTAAATTTGTCAGGTGTTTTTCAAAGTGTGTTCAGTGATATAGGAATCTAAAGGAAATCGCTTGTGTCATTGCTCCATTATTAGTATTAAGACCTTTTTAGTACAGTGAAGGTTTGAATACTTCTATAATCATCTTCTTTAGTTAATTCCTGTTTTCTTGTGGTAAACTTCCCAGTAGAGGGACTGTCATCTGACCTTGAATCTTCCAGGACGAATAGGTACCAATAACTAATATGTCAGATTATTAAAGGGTTTTTTCTGACTTTAAACAACCGAGGTGAAATCTTGAAACCATCTTCATTTTTCTACAGGTATTGGATCCGGTGCGGGGATAGAATCCTCCATCTCCTTGGTACAGTGTAGCCAGTCAGCTACATAACGTGATTTACAATTAGTCAGAAACTTAATCTAAAATATTAGATTATTATAGCTTAATTTTACCTGTACAGAAGTTTTCTTGATCTCCAAAACATGGTATGGCCAGTGTTTGCTGACTTTTCGGGACAGCGAAGTTATATTTTTGTTTTTCCTTACTAATAAACAGTATTTTTTTGAGAAAACTTCTAGCCCAAGTTTATTTAAGTTCATTTATAATATTCACCACTAATAAAAGCAAAGTAGACTGCATCATCTTCATCATCATATCAGCCAAAAGTCGTCCACCGCCGCGCTGGAAATTGGCCTCCCCAAGCATCTCCACAAAGGCTGCTCTTGTGCTGCCCGCATCCAGCTGCTTCCCACGATGTATAATCATATATAATTTCTTAATATTTTAAAAGTTGAACATAGTATATATCATAATTACAGGCGTCTTTGGCTACATATTTAATTTTCCACACCTATCTTTTTTCTATACATATAATAAAATCGTAGGAAAGTCAAAACTGTACAATAATTATTTTTTAAAAAGGATACTTGGGGCGTAATCTACACTCGATACCGAAGCTAAAAATATATATTTAGAATTTTTGTCTGTGTGTCTGTTTGTCTGTATGTATGTCCGAGCTAAACTCAAAAAGTACTGCATGGATTAACTTCAATTTTTGCATGAATATTACTAAGAGGTCGGGTCAACATATAGGCTACATATTATCACTCATTCAACTACGAGAGAGGAACTGTGATAATTTATAACGTTTAACGCGGGTAAAACTGTGGGGCACAGCTAGTTCAAAATAAAAATTACTTGCCTACATTCAATTATTATTTTAAGATACTTATATTATTTTCAGGGAAAAGCTAATACTGTAAATAATAATCTATCTGTGTTTCAGATACACAAATTTGGCGTATAGTCGTTCATTTAATTTCTAAATTATATTCCTAACATAAAAGATTCTATAAGAGGTCGGAAGTATTGTTTAAGATAAGCATAAAATCCTTTTGTGGGTACTGTGGTTTTGAGACTAATGTGGTGTAACAAAAGAATAAAAATAAAGGAATTAAAATGGTGAAAAACATTTAATTGTGAAAAAAGTAAACAGTTAATGATGTGACGTGAAAACGTGGAGATAAACTCGTACATACTTATTATACGCTGCGTGAAATTAAGAAGTTATATTTAGTACGTAAACACCTAGACAGCACATTTTATAAAACAATATAAATGTTTGTACAAAGTTATATATTTTACACGTAAACACGTAATTATAACGCATTAATTCTATTTATTTATTCATTTTGAAATAAATTAGCGATTATTCTAATTTTTTTTCGGCGAAACTTTTTTATCGTCTTTAATTAAATAGGAAGAAATTACAATATCATCACTGTAAATTCATCGATGTACCTATACGATAAATACATTTTTATTTTTTTTCCAGGATATTAGCTTTATATTATACTAAGATTGATATCTGAACCGTTTCGTTTTATATACTTTTGTTTGTAAGTATTATAACACTAGATTGTCTAGCACAAAAGGCATTATGATAATGTAGTACCTGGTCGTGGCATACCTTCAAATGAAAATGACCACAAGCGTTCTGCTCATTTATTTGTAGCCGTTTGTACTACACACATCTTTTTAATTATGCTTAATTTCTTTCTAGCTTGTTTATAAATCACTAAGTGTAGCATAGAGTGTTTAACCGCAAATAATGAAGTCCTAAGTTCAAATCCTGGGTTGAGACAAAAAGTGATTTTTGGGATTTTTCTGCTAAGAAAAATTTCTCATTATCAGCCCGTAGTCTGGGACGGTGTTACACCCCCATGCCTCGGTGAGCACGTAAAACCGTCAGTTCTGTACTTCTTTCAAGGCGTGTCACTCGTCGGCCCATCGAATCATGAGAGTGATGCAATAGAAAGTGCTCCTGAGTTTTCACAGACACTTGTGCACTATAATATGTCCCGCTATGATGACTAGTCTCCATTGAGACTGGACGCCGTTAACGAATTCGGCTAAAATAACATTATTATTATTTTTAGTTAAATACTCGCGCTTTCATACTTTATTCACAAACAAATACTTTTTCGTGCATTCTTTTGACACTTCAAGAAACTATGCTGAATTGTGCCCTTTTTGACGTTAATAATTATTTCAATTACATGTTTGAATCATTGATAATTGTCATTTTAAATACTTAACTTTAACAATAATATTCATCTATTAACATAATACTATGGCCTATAATGGATTGAAGATACGCTTGACGGTTCGATATAATTTTTTTTGCGTTATTTGACTTGTTTCAACGAGTTGAAAATCTCACATAATGTTTTCTAACGTTTTTATAATATATTAAATATTCCGTGGTATATGTTTGAGCAAATAATACGGTTAAACACTTAACGGCTAACGGCTAATCTGTCAAGAGACACACAAATTAATCAAATTTTCTTAACAGTGCCTATTTAAAATTTTACAAATTTTGGTGGCGACGTTTGTCTGCCAACGTAAGCTAAGTACACTTGTTTGGTGCTTCCCCCGACCATTAAATGCGCAGATAAGCTGAGTTCCTGTCAACTGTTACATCGTTAATTTTGCGGGAACTCGCTACTTTTTATTATACGTAATTTTTCCTTACCCAGGGAAATATATCGTGCGTACTGTAGACATGTGGAACAATGAATGCATTTATCTTTCGCAGCAATAAAATTATGCCCGAGTGGCTTTCTTCAAGCGATTAATTACGTGGTTAGCGTTAGTTTAGTATAATAGAGGGTTAGAGAAAAAGGTTTTATTTCCTGCCTTCGTCTTATTTATTTACAAAGAACACTGACAGAGCAACACTGGGTGTTAAAACTTAACTAATTGATTATAAACGGTATCATATAAGGAGCAACAAATTATGAAGTCATTTAGCTCAATTCTGGACAATAGAGGTATTTGCATTGCATTAGGTATTTACGAATGCCATGAAAATAATTAAGAAAATAATTAAATTAAGTAGGTTATGTTAAATGCATGTCTGAAAATGATAAATTTGGTTGGATCCAATACATTTTTTGCTTGAAGTTTCCAATAAATCAACAAATTTTTCCCAATTGCTTTTTAATGGGTGCAGGAATTAATTTTACAAAACTACTAATTTTTCAAAAATTATTCAATATGAGAATATTGAATAATTTTTGTATAAAAACTACTTTTTGTATACAAATTACCTAACTAATATTTTGTTAAATTTAAAACTGACATCCGGCGGGTATGGAACCTGCACCATCCATTGTCTCTTTGCACCAATGCAGCGTACGGTGCTCGCCCTTAAGCAACAAACGATTCACACGTCGAGTTGTTACATTTACGATTTCCTGAAATAAAATACCTTTATTTTTATCCCTTTCCCTCCTTATGGTAGGCCTGTTGGTGTGGTAGGTACACGCCGGAGGTTGTGGGTTCGATTCCCACTCGGGACAAATATTTGTGTGCACGAACATGTCTGTTTGTCCTGAGTCTGGGTGTAAACTACCTATACAAGTATGTATTTAGAAAAGAAAAATAGTATATGTAGTATATCAGTTATCTGGTCTCCATAGTACGAGCTCTGCTTAGTTTGGGATCAGATGACCGTGTGTGAATAATGGCCAAGGATATTATTATTATTATTTCTATTGTGCTTACGGGGGATATAATAAGTTAATAAAAGGTTCAGGTTTAATTCCCGTTGGATGCCAGTTTTAAGTTTAACATTATATTAGTTGTAAATAAAAAATCTACCCACTTTGAAATTATTTACTTATTTCGACTCCTAAGCCATCTTAAGCTATTATTTTATCTCCACCAATACGAGTGCTCCCATTATTATTTTGTATTTTTTACTATGACGTATGGTACCTTTACCTAAACCAGGTAAATGTGCCTTAAGTCGCTATTGGTCTGGAAGAGATCGCTTTTAGTACTAAGTTCACCTATTGCATTAGGTACTATTGTTTATTTGACTTGATTATAAATTATTTGACTCCTGTATTTACTTCCTCGGTAATTTAAAATTGTACTAAGTAGATTGATGTAATTTGGGTGAAGTAAGAATGTGAGGGAAAAAAAGAGTTGCTGGTTTTAACCATTATGTCAACAATAACTTAGGTAATTAAAATATATAAAAATAATCAAAAATACAAAATCAATATGTAGTGTTAATAAAAAGTTTAATGAGTGTGTTTCCGCTAATTGTCAGTTTAATCTTGCCGGGATGCAATTTACACCGTCCTCCCGCCCGCAAAAATGAACACATGCAAGAACGACAATATAAAAAATCAAATTACATGCGCCAGTACGACACCCAACACGTGTTTCAGTCCTCCATGGACCATTCTCAAGGGCTGCTAACTCGTCGAGTGCTCGAACGAGGTCATTCGCACACTCGACGAGATTGTTATGGATTTCCTCAAAGTAACGCCTGATTCCATCACTTATATATAAAATAATTTTTATTGAAAAAAGGACTTTATTATTGAAGTTATTATAAAGTATAATCTCCAACTTAAAAAAAATATGTTTTATTTTAATAGATCGTCAAAAAAGTTAGTCTTAGTAGATGTAGTAAGATGTTCTAGTCTTAGCAGCGTAATACAAGTATAATCGACTTTAAAATCAAGGAAATGCTCTTAAGACATAATACTTTCATGTTATCTTACCATCCTCTACAGCGAACTAGAAAGCCCCGATCTAATAAACTGAAGCCTAAAAATTCCGCATCTCTTACCTCAATTCACAAAGCAACTCAGCTACTGAGCACCCATAAACTAAAGAACAGCTGTCTTCGGATCCTAACTCCTAACATATGAAGGCTTTCCCTTAACATGTATACAGCTTACGGTCTGCGCGCGACTCTAGAGTGTAGACTTGTCCCGAATGCCCTCCCCTCAGTACCGTATCAGTTGCTGGGGAGGGTGCACGCGGTCCACCGGAAAACCCGCCTCCGGAAAATTTGTCACGTAATTTTTTGCAAGTGCAGTGTTGTGCTCAAGGACTTTGTGATTGGACTTATCGTTTATTATGGATGTATGAAGTAAGTTATTTTATTCTTATTAGATTTTAACATAAAGGTATATTTCTGGAAACAAAGTGATTTGATATTAATTCCACGTGCTCTTTTAAGATCAAAATATTTTTTAGATGTGAATAAAATAGGAATTTTAGTAATAGCGACCACCCTACAAATTAGTTTATAGAATCATTATCAGATAGATAAAAATAAATAAAAGTTAAAAAATACCCTACTAAATTACATAAGTTTACAAAACCGGAAATTGTTTGTCAAAAATTGTCTATATGTTCAACATGATTCCATAACAAAAAAATAAAGCCGATGACGAGTACTCTGAATACTAGAATATAAAAATCTGCTAATGTGTTTCTATTATTAGGAATAGGAGAATATATATATGAAGATGAGCCCGAGATAAGCTTCTATTAAAATATCTGTTTTAAAATGAACTTTAATTACGGAAAAACCTTGAAAGATATATATTTAATATCTGAGAGCACGCTGATTTCATATGAGTTTTTCAGACATGAGAAAACTTTTATTAATCATCGATATTCTACCTCAAAAAATTTGATGTTTGAGTGTAATAAAAGAAATAAATACAAAATAATAATAAGAGGATTTTTTTTTCAAACATAGGTAACCAAAGTATTTATATCGGTACTTATTATATTCCTGATGATTCTCACTTATTTCATTAAATTATGTAAAAAAGCGCTTGTAAGTTGTCTGTCTGAACGAGTTTGTAGAATTCGAAATTGAATATATAATTATGATGAATAATTTTTATTTATTACGCGCAAAAATAACAAAAAGGGTTTGTTTTTTTAAGAAGGAACACTGACACCTCTAGGGTTGGAGTGTGCCAATTACTATATGTCGTCCGCACTTAAGATTAACATAATTAAAAATTATCCCAGAATATCATTACATGAATTGTCCGTATAATAGTATAAGTATTGAATATAAAACGTGACTTGAATTTCCAGCAATTATAAGTTTTGCATGATAATGACCCATAAAACTAATCATAGCGTGATAATATTTAAAATGGTTTATTATGGACATAAACCGTAATAAAATAATCAAATTAATCGTTCTTATAATACTTACAAGGTGTCGTGTAAACTCTACTACGGCTCTACTACGGCTACTACTATATGTCTATACAAGGTGTAATATAAATAGTGGATGATAATGAAACACTATTTTCCAATGAAACTATACAAATGAATGAATAACAGTTTGTGAAATACGAAAAACAATGTTTGACTCTCCATATAAACTTTACACATCACCTGATGATCGTTATTCTTTCAAGGGTTGTTAATCTACACATTTTTTAGGTTCATAGCCAAATTAAGCTTCTTAAGGTACGACCATTGTTTATATTACACTTTGTATAAATAAAAACCAAATTGAGTCATCAAATTCTGATGTTTACACATATTTACGTTGTTTTTTTGGGTACTTACAAACATATAATAGACGGAAACAAATTACATCCAGACTCCGAACAACTATTTATGGGTTAAACAGATAGTTGACCGGCGCGGGAACCGAACCCGGGACGTAGCGGCCAGGCGACTGTCTTAGCCGCTGCGTATCTAATAATTGATAAATTGTAAATATTTATTATAGAATTTCCATTAACTAATTTTCAAATCAAAAAGTCATATTAAGGGCTACACTGTATTCTGCTTCTGGTGTTGGCTAATAAAGTCCACGAAAGTACTGATGATACTACGTCCAGCGATCACTTACTTACCATCAGGTGTCCCGCTTGCTTTGATATTCTGCTCGCCGCTCCAAGTAAACTTCACTGTCTTATCTACTACACAAATGGATTGCGGGATCTTTTTGACAGGATTATCATGAATTGTTTTTGCAAGATGATTTGGTTTGATCCCCTATTTTTGTAATCCGGGCGATGTCGGTTAAAACAAAAAAGTATAGTGTAGTAAAAAGTATAGTGGTGTTTTATTTGCATCGTTCCAGACGCTAAAAAAATCTATATAACACTATATAATTATCGTTAAGTCAATAATCGCTTACTTTTTATATAAAAAAAGTAAAATCAATTGTTCATAGTACAAGCTTTCCTAAGTTTGGGCAAGATGGCGCTATGTGATATGTCCTGGTTATTTGATTGCTTTTTATTTATTATGCATGATTGACTACTATTACAAAGTTTCTAAACCAACTGATAAAAAATGCTAATCATTATACAACCTCCATAAAAAGCTATATCTTAACAGTTATAAGCCTTATACCATATACCTTACATATAACGTTTTCCAAGATATAAATAAAATTTATTATAATTATAAAGTATTTTCTCCAAAATAGTGTAGGTATATAATGTGTTTGGATGGATTTCGGTCAAAAATGGATATGGTCAAAGTTGATCAGAGACAATCTGATTGATTACGCTCAAAATCTACCTTATTAATTTTTTAGGTTGTTTCGCGCTCTGATCCGTTTTGCTTCCTGAGATAAAGCAATTCCTTGGCTGTTCGAACTGACAAAATTTTACGTGTACCAACAAATTACTTTAACACTTTTTGTAATGTAGGTAGTACCTACATTACAAAAAGTGTTAAAGTAATTTGTTGAGTAGTGCAACTCGTGGTAAAGTATACATATGTGGAACGCTTGTAAAAAGTGTTAGTGTTGAGTTATTTGTTAATAAGGAGTACAAAAAGTGAACTAACTGCCTATTATTATTACTCGCTAAATGATAGGACGGCAATCTAACACATCCGGGGAAAGATCGTGTACAAGCCCAACGGCTTTACAGCTGTCCGATGCTAGGGACGTAACACAGCCTTACTTCAAGCGGCTTAAAGTATTATCCTTTCCAGAAAAATCCCACTAACATGATCTTGCGTAGTCTCAAGATTCAAATAGAGACTTTCTTTAATCCTAGATTTTAATGTGCTACATAATTCCCCTCCCCACTCTTTTGTGTTGTCTGCTTTCTCTACCAGTCACTAATAAAACTGATGACAATTAAAATTAGACAAATTAACAAATCTTTGCTGTCGGGAATACATGACTGAGGCTAAAAAGAGAAAATGCCGGAAAGGTAAAACAAAGTTCTGCTAAATATTGTTGTCTCGTCAGTAAACGTAAATCTCGTAACTTTTGCTTTTTCATTGTATAATTGTTAATTATAAAACTAAGATTGTTAATTACTATAAACTATCACATTCGAATTACAAATCATGTATCAAAACTTTTTGCGTAACTAAACAGTATTAATAATATATTACAAAATGCACATTAACGCAGAAACGTGGTCTCTAATCATAGTTACCGAATGCTAAAACAGTAAGTCTCTATTGAGCTATGGAGAGGCCTATGTTCTAAATTTCTGATTAGAGTTGTCGACTTTAGTATAGTGGTCGCTATAGAATACAGATGGCGCTGGGATGGTATGGCGTTGCCCTGTTATTATTTTTAGGCCGGAATCCACACGGTAAAAACAGGTTGCAGTAATAAATTACAATGTAGCAGTAACTATGACCACTTTCTCTTTCTTATTGATAAAAAAACGATAATTTTATATTTTTTATATGATATATGCATTAAATCATTTTATAAAGAACGGAGAAATTATATAAAATGCATCCATACAAAATAGTTAAAAATAGAACATGAAAGCTATCTTGCATTTTTAGTTATGACAACCAATCTTGACTGTTACGTGGTACTCTGAAATATTAAACGAAAGAAATGGAACTTAGTTCTTATACGTTAATATATATATCATATACAAGACAAATAAACTTTATAGAGTAATATGCTACATAACGATTCAAGTAAGCAGCAGTTCTATTTAAAGGTATTTCAATACAATACTTATTTTTAGACCACCTTACAAGCATGAACCTTTAAGATCCATTTTTCTCGACACAAAAGCAAAGGTCATTGTCAAACAAAAATATCCCTCCGAGATCCGACTCACGATTATTCAAATATTATTCTTAGACCCTATCTGTTTCACTTGTAACAACACGGCAAACACGAATTTTAAAAAGGCTACACGAATCTTAAAAAGAGCAACACAAAATTTAAAAAGTTATGCCTGACTGGTAAAAGAATTAAATGACGCAACACAAATTATAACGCCTTTGAACACGATAAAAACGGACACGAGCCATCCGAAATAAAGTCATTTAAATCTATTGTCATTTCGGTATAGCACTGAAAAACAATAAGAATAAATAACATCAAATATTTTGCTACACAAATTTCAACCTTATGATTTCGTGGTAAGGGATAGTTGATAAAAAAATAGAATGTGATGTGTAGGTTTAGCATCGTAAGCACACAAAGGGAGCGATAAAACAGATAGTGCGTACAATAGGTTGTAACAAAAGGTGTTATTAGGTATATTCTTCTCTATAAACCAAAAATAAAATGTAGGTTGTAAGCTATACATTTTATTTTTGTAGTAGATTCGTAAAATATGTCTACCTACTTACTATTTCTAATACATTTATTTCGATATTAAAAATCTTCGTTGTTCTTATAACCGCTTTTTACAATGCCCTTCTCATCAGACTAACTTTCTCCATTCTTCCTTTTTGTCCATTCCGTACTTCTTTGGAATGTGCTACCTCTGGAAATCAGAATGACTAAGACTCGATTCACTTTAAAAAATCTTGTATGTACTTTGTCAGCATTATAAAGACAGAATCATGAAAATTAAAGTTTATGCATATATCATAATAATATGTATATATTTATGTTAATACTATCTGTGGCCCGCGGTTTTACCAGCATTAAATTTTATAAATTATATCCTACGTGTTAATCCAGGGTGGCAGCTAACTCCATACTAAATTTTATTAAAATCGCTCCAGCCGTTTAGCCGTGAAGAAGTAACAAACATACACACTCACACAGTGACTAACTTTCACCTTTATAATATTAGTAGGATATTATAGTAAGTAGTTATGTAAATATGGTATTTATTTTATCTCATTGTATTTTATATTATGTACCCTGTTTCAGTAATTTTGTTATAAATCTATATTGTACCTACTATATTATCTCTGCATCACCCAAAAGTCAACTGGCAGATAACGCTTTTGGAATTCATTTTGGAACAATATATGTATATGAATTAGACACCACTATTAGTGTTAAGTAGTCTCCTACAATTTTTACATACTCGTATACTAGGTTGTCTGAAAGGAATCGCTGTAAGCGATAAGACCACTAATTGTACCTTTTTTAATCTTATAAAATTATATCATATATCTTACCTTATGTCATATAAGAATAATGATATTCATAGGAATTTATAAATATAAAAATCAATTACCAATAAATTATCTCCAAAACGATTCCCTAGTGGATACAAAAATACAAAATGACCAAACGACCGTTTCAATTTAGCCTAAATAAAGGGACAATATATAAATTTTTATCATCAGTCACATCAAGCGGGTATTTATTACTAAATTGCGATTTGATAAATCGCCAAACATTATTAAGGGCGGCGAAAGAAATGGGCTCGCTTAACTTGAAACCGTACTGAAAATACTTTAACATTTAAATAAAAAAGAGCTTTCATACAATAAAAATAAAGCTTACTATTGATCAAAAGGAATTGGAGCATGTAAAATAAATATTATGAAAGTAATAGGAAAACATAATGCCACGGATACAGTGATGAAAGAGGGAGTTTCTAATAAATTGACCCGAAGTTGAATATTACAAAAATCTCTTCTAAGTTGTTTTTGGAATAAGAGTGGAATAATGTTATATTATAAATGAAATAAAAAGAATCAATCTCATGTGATAATATGATGGAATCCATTCCACAAAGAAATGTTTAACTTACTCAACTTAATTTTGTCATAACTTTAACTACGACGTTTACTTCCTTTTTATTATTAATAAATTTATTAATAACGATACAATTTAGATAAAATAATTGCACTAATTATAAGAAGTTTCCAGTTATTTATTTAGAACATTAAATGAGCTATTTAAATTTTAAATAAACTAGTCAAGTACTTGCTTCAATTCCAGAGTTATTAGGCGCAATTTTTTTTTTGACATACAGACATCTGATAAATGTACTTATATGTTTGTAAATACATACAGTGGATAAATTACACCAATGATCGTTACCTTGACGTAAACCATGATTTTGATCGTCGCTCAAATATTTGTCCTGGGTGGGAACCAAACCCACGACTTCTGGCTTAGCAGTTAGGGTCACTATCGATTAGGTCAATAAGCTAGTCGAATTATTTTTCTGGAAAGGTTTGCCTATTAACGGTATTGACACAAAACCCTATTACCCTTTATATTTATAATAATAATATCACATTCAAACATGGCCATCTGATCCCAAACTAAGCAGAGCTTGTACTATTGAATTAACAAACCTGATATGATATCACACTTTAAACCATTCTTATACCCGACGAAATTATTATACCAAAATTGTGAAGTTTTAACCATCAGGCAACTCTTTATCTTAAACATAACACTTACAACATGCAGAACTAAACTTTGACCCTTCTTTATTAACTAAACGTATATCTTATAATATTTGCAAACAGCTTCGTAACTTTCACACGTCGTTTTCACATAGATTCTATGGTTTTCTAGGCCCTTATGTATATAATATAAGCAAACAAACTTTTATGTATCTACCCAGAAATAAAAAACCGAGTTAAATCTAAATTAATTAAATGGCTACGTACTCTATCATACGATGACACAGAAAATCTAATTACTAGTACCCTTTAAATAATTTTAACTTTATAACTTATGAAAATCTTAATAAGTTTTTAGTTAACACATCGATTTTCAAACTATCCACATAACATTTCCATATACACGTTTTCGTTCATAAATACACCCCACAAAGAATCCGGAGAGCCTGGAGTTCTGTAGTACAGATTTCGACCTAGTTCCGACTCCAGACTTTCACAAGGATTATCCATTACTGTAAAATTATTCAAAATTTACAAATAGCTGTACTTGTTGTTCCTTGTGAAAAGTAAATAAATCACTTTTATTATTATATTTCTTTTGTAAATACATACTTATATAAATAATTGCAAGAAAACCCAGGACAAACAGACATCTGTCTGTGGGAATCGAACCCATGACCTGCGGCGTGAAAGGCAAGCATCTACCAACCACGCCAACGGGCCCGTCGTTATATTTAAGCTTTACGGTACAACACCACACGAAGCCCAAAATTATGTATTTTTCGAATTGAACAGAATACTACACCGTAATGACTAAGGACCTATGCACACCACGTATTTTTAATAATGTCGACGCGCGTTTGTAAATACAAACGCGCGTCGGCGGCGCGCTTGTATCGTACAGAGCAGTTTGTTTTTGTTTGTATCGGTACAAACGCGATGCAAACGAGCGTGTATCGCTAAAAAGCAAACGTACGTCAACGGCGCGCTTAAAAAACGCGGTGTGCATAGGCCCTAATTCAAACTCCTTAAATTTAGTATTCTTAAAAAAATAAAAAATTATATTCACTCAATTAACAATCAAGTTTGTTACATAATCATAGCTGATGGCATGTCATAACATTTTCCGTATAGCTTTGTAATGCGTGTTCACGCACTATTCTCAAAGGACTAGCTTTTCACTCAGAATTATAAATTAATCAATTTGCCAAAGTTAGTTTAAATTCTACCAAATTATTCATTGCGTGTTCTCGTTGTTGTGAAATAGTTTTCTGACTACATAGTTTAATATAAATGAGAAGTCTATCCCATAACTAGGTTAAACGAGTGAGAATAATGTAATATTCTGGGATATTATTCACACGGGCCATCTAATCCCAAAGTTTTTTTTGTAAGGCAGGCGGAATGCCACCCGTAAAAAGTGTCTACGTGTAGGTATGTCGGACTCGCACCGACTAAACCTACCTGCCGTGGACTTCTCTTGGCGCCTAATGGGGGGAGCCGCGGGAAGGGGTATGCTGCTCCGGTGCCTCCCTTTTCCGCCATGTCCCAAATGGTCAAGACACGTACCCTGGGACGGCTCTGGATTGCCCTCCCCTATTGCCGACTCCTGCCAGTCCGGCACAGCGATTGCGCCACAAACAGACCGCTGTCTTCCCGGAGCTGCATGCACGTGGCAGCAGTAGAGGACACTTCTCTGACTGCCGCCGCAGCCCCAAGGTAGAGTTGGGCTACCGGCAGCCGCCACGGCCGCCCCGACGCCTCTTCCATCTGCAAGCAGGATCAGTTCTCTCCCGCTCCCACTCAGCGGCCTCCTTTTGGAGCATGACTACCTTACAAAAGAAGACCACGTCGTCCCACTTGGAGGTATCACCCGCCAGCATCGCCGGCGGGGACAGATCCGGTCTGATCTCTGCGACCAAGACTCGCCTTTCGGCCTCTCAGGCCGGGCACTCAGCGAGAGTGTGCTGGGTAGAGTCTAGGCCGCTTCCGCAGTGGTGACAGTGTGCCGTCGCTTCTCGGCCTATCCGGTTCAGATACTCACCGAAACACCCATGTCCAGTGAGTATCTGAGTCAGTCTGTAGGTGACGCAACCACCTCTCCTTCCCACCCAGGCCTTGATGCCTCGAGACCAGGATGGCACCGCGATGCGACGGCACGCTGGCGCGCGTTTAGACGTTGATCTAGTCGTGCGCGCCACTGCACTAGTACTAGCCGGTGGGCCATGGAATCTAATCCCAAACTAAGCAGTGCTATGGAAACCAGCTAACTGATATACTACTTTTGTTTTGGAAATATATACTTACATATTTACGTGGGCAGGCCCCCTACAAGATAGACCGATGATCTTGTGAGGGTCGCTGGAAGTCGCTGGATGCGGATAGCGCAAGACCGGCAATTGTGGAGATCTTTGGGGGAGGTCTTTGTCCAGCAGTGGGCGCCTTTCAGCTGATATGATGATGATACTTATATAGATAATCACAACCAGACCCAGGACAAACAGACATATTCATGCACACAAATATCTGTCCTGGCGCTCTACCGGCTAAGTCGCCGAACATCGTTATCGTCAATGGCGTTCAAATAAATAAAGGTTAAAAATGACTTAATCTATCGTTAAATCGGCTTCCATGACCACATGTGACGTGATAAATGGTCCGGAATCGATTGACAACGTTGAAGCCGATTTAACGTTTGATTAAGTAATTTTTAACCTTTATTTATTTAAACGCCATTTAAGAAATCGATGTTCGGTGACTTAGCCGGTAGAGCCCCTGGTTGGGAATCGAAAGGCAAGCATTTACCATCTACGCCAACCGGCCCGTCTACTATTTACTATTATTATGAATACTAATTATATTTAGGATACCACTTGTTTTAAATCCTGTTGTTTAATGTGTTAAGTACAAAATACCCGTTATTGACTTAAGTATTTATAAGGTGGCTCCATTATAACTTTACAAGATCAAACTTTGTACGTAATTACTTGTCGTGACTGTTTTATTATCACCCAACCAAAATAGCTATAGTTAATTACAGTAAAATTTTGGCCTTGATTTACTGAGCGATTTTGATTTGTATTTGGCGCTGTGGTCATAGTAGTCATCTCACTGTGACCTCGGCCCCCTCGGACCCTGCCTCGGACCGTGAATCGGGTTTTTTTTTAATTCACGTTGATTTTAAATAAGCGCTTGTAAATAGTCAGAACATGTTTGTAGTAATATAGTTGTATACATTATTATTTCTAGTAAGATAGATATTTAGGTACACACTGTATTGATAGTATGAAAACAATTATAAAATTTATTTTATAATAGCAATGATATTTAGCTAGCTCGTATTAAGTTATTGTCAAGATATTTTTCTTTACATACGTATTGTCAAGTGAGTTATGTGGATATCTGTAATTTAAATAGCTTACTATCATTAATATCTCAGTGCATGTAATGTTTATATTCCTTTTATTATATTAATAAATGAAATTAAATAAAATACTTGTTGTAAAATCTGTATTTTACAAAGTGAAATAATATTAAATGATTGCACGTGTGGCGCAGCGGCTTAGACAGTCGCCTC
Source organism: Pseudoips prasinana (assembly GCA_951640165.1). Classification (NCBI taxonomy): domain Eukaryota; kingdom Metazoa; phylum Arthropoda; class Insecta; order Lepidoptera; family Nolidae; genus Pseudoips; species Pseudoips prasinana. The sequence continues at coordinate 19,694,008 of OX621239.1, forward strand.
ACCGCTTCGTGTCGCTGGTTCGAATCCCGCGCCAACAACTATTTGTGTGACCCATAAATAGTTGTTCTAAGTCTGGATGAAATTTGTGTCTGTCTATTACATGTTTGTAAAGTACCCCGCGACACAGGGATTAGCTTTCCTAGTACGGGCGTTGTCTTGTAAAATAATAATAATAATGTAATAAAAATAATAATGTAATAATACCTCTTTCTATGAGTGGATCATTTAGAAGCACAGGGTAACCTGCTTTGTACGGACAAACTATAACCTAACAGATATGCGTTTATTATCCCTCATTATGCAGCTTACCTTAATTATCCGACATAAATACATAAACTCACGCCTAATTCCCAGACGGGTAGGCAGAGACAACGTATTTCCATTTGTCACGATCTTTGGACAGCTCTTTTGCCTCGTTTACAATCATTATATTCTTTAATCATGTCATTTATCGGACATAAAATGTCCAAATTTTTTATGAGAAATAAGTGTCAATGCATATGATTTTATATCAATTACAATTACATTAAAATAAATTTATTTGCAATTAGTTGGAATAGGGGCCATTATCAAACGTTTTGAATTATCGCGTGTCCTTTCTGATTTATGTAATCTCGTTGGTTTAGCGGTAGCGTCTTGAACAGTGGATAGTGAGATCTCGGATTCAAATCCTGGCTCGGGCCAAAACCTGTAGTTTATCTGTAAAGATAATATTACAGTAGTAGTCCGGATTTAGTAAAAGGCGGCGTCACAACACAGGGGCATTTACTATTCCATCACTCTCATGATCCGGTGGGACGACTAGTGATACGACCGGAAAGAAGTCAGGTACAGGACCGACGGCTACACGTGCTCTCCGAGGCACGGGGCTATAATACCGCCTAATTACACCTCTTAGAATTCAGGCTGTTACTTAGAAATTTTACTTTTTACAGAAATATCCCAAAATCACTTTTGGATCGACCCGGGAATTGAACCCAGGACAAGCTATCTGCAGTTGATCACGCTACCGCTAGATCAACGAGCCATTTCTGTCCTTTATAAAATACTCTACTCTATACTCTTTATAAAATACACGTTAAGTGTTTATAGTAAGTGGCAACCTATCCTCATATTGAGCTTACGATTATATATGCCCGACGGTTTTAAACTTTATTTAAATTATAGCCTATTTTGTACTGGGATATATAAATTATATTACTACAAAGTTACATCCAAATCCGTTCTGTAGTTTTTACGTGAAAGACTAACAACATCCACAAATTACATCCATACTCAGAAACTCACGCATTTACAATATTAGTAGGATTTACATCAGGATAACCTAAACATAGCATGACCTCTGCTTGGCGAGTATTTCTAAGTACTATAGGTAGTCATAAGTGGGTTACATGGGCAATAGAGAATACCCCTCTGTTTCCGTACCCACTAGTCCCAGGCTGTTGATGGCTAGCTTCCTTGTAAGCCTCGACCTAGACAAGATTTATATAATACTAGCTGATCCGACAGACCTTGTCCTATCTTAACGATGACTATTAACGCACGCTATCTGTCAATACTATGTCAAATAAAAAAAAGTTACATTAAAAAAGGTTATATTGTCCAAAGCGCTAAGGTTAGATTAGAAATAATATTTTCCGCGTAATTTTAATTTTTTTTTTACATAAGAACCTTCTCCTGACAATAATAAACACAATAAAAAAAGAAATAGTGAAATCGGTCCAGCCGTTCACGCGTGATGTCGTGACAACGGAAAACGGGAAGCCCGTTTTCCGTTGTCACGACATATATATATATATATATATATATATATATATATATATATATATATATATATATATATATATATATATATATATATATAGATATATATAGTATTTTGTATTAAAATACTTATAACATCTAAAAACCAACCAAACAAAAGACCCCACACAAAAGCCTAAATACAAATACATGTTTACTACCCCTACCTGCGAAAAACAATTTTCCCACGCTTAATAAATAATTAATCTCCGAAAATCCATCCCAGAATTGTTCGCAATAAGTAAAAGCATGAAAGCGTGCTAGTAAATCATAAGCGCCATTTTCTTTCGCAAAGAACGTTAGCGTGTCGAGTTGCACGCGATATCAGAATTTTCTAACCTGGTGGATGACGTAGCGGAATTCTCACGATGTAATGTTCAAGGTTTGGTTTTGTAGAGAAAAAAATATACTGTGTGGCTGACGGCTAAAATTATCGCCACCCCATCTTATCCCGTGGGAGGCATAGAAGTCGTCTCGAACCAGACAACCAGAGAACGGGCAGCAGCGTTTCTATGAGTACTATACATCTTACTGCGATCGCCAACCCGTCTGCAATTCGCGGCGATTATGGCATTTCCCGCAATTTTCAAATGATGGACGTAATTAAACAGCTTTGGTATTGCCAGCCTTGGTAACAGCTGTGGTAACGGCAAGGCAACGGGTGCTAACAATCCCCGGCAGATGCCGCGTTACCAACATTGAAGATCTCTGGCCCTGGCAACTTTTAACACTCATACACACCGATGTCATACGACCGAGCAGGTTACATTGGGATATCGTTGGATTGTGTGAATGCCGAAGAGAGGGAAGTACACGATATTCCTAAAATCTGGAAACCTGCTATGTTTCCCTCTGGACCCGATGAACCCCACATGTTGGTCACCCTCTGGTAACCATACGTGGTGTTGGGTTCATAGTCCACAAGTCCCTCATGAACGCCATGCTCATGACTTTGTGGGTAAGGAGGGACTAATTATGATAAAATCCTTCTTCAGGAAGCCGAAAGTAAGCCTGGCCTGAGTGAGCCCCGGTAGGCAAAATAGAAACGAGATAGTTTTCATCTTGACGACGAGAAAACAAAAAATTAATGATGTCTTTTAATCAATGCGGTTAAAACCGCGTTACTTCAGTATTACAGGATTAAATTATATTGCCTACCTAGACATAATATGTCCTGTTCCTATTAATTCTAAAGAAGAAAGTAGGGCTGTGTATTTACTTACCGTGACATAGATGTATTCCCCTTTTACATTTCCGAATCCAATTCTTAGAAATGTAATTGGGCACACCACCATATTAGAAAACTTTCTTGTGTACACATAGGGGCATAGGATGTGTTAATTTGCGCTGTCATGCGATGAGAACAACAATGTTCGGATTGTAACGGTCGACACTACACGCAATTGTGTATTTCCAGGATTGTACTAGCCACGATATTCGTGCATGTAAGTTTTTCAAAAATGCGCTCCTATGATCAATTTTGTATGTTTTTCTTACGAAGTCCAGTTGATTGACGTGTTATTTTTTGGTAAGGGTGTTTCGGGGTGATAGAAAATGGGGGAACGATAGTGGTTTTCCTCTAAACTTTGTTTGTTTACACGCTATGTGCGTTATAGGTAGATAATTGAAAAGTTTCGTGCTTACCTGTGTGACCACCATCTCTAATGGTACTCTGGTTTATATAACCTGAATAGTAGCCTCTATTCAATTGACTTAGGGTTTGTTTTTCTACTTTTAAGGTGGTGTAATAAAAGGCCATGTTGTATACTACTTTTTGGCTTACACGTCCTGTACCGACGGAGGTTATTATATCAATAGAAAAAACGAGAATAAAGTGTATGTCTTCATATAGTCCAGTGATCCAAACAATATTGTCTCTGCAATGATTGTCAGATAGTGCTTTGCTAGGTTTCAGATGTCTTTAAAATGAGTTGTTTATATTTAAGTGCGTGTGACTCTAATCGAACCCACCAACCACGGCGTACACATGAGGCCGTTAATGTGCGTTAAACACTGCACCATCGTGGTGTTAGGACTCGAATTTATACAATGCATTCGATGTTCCATTGAATTAACGCAATGAAGATGCTCGCCGGGATAGGTCGCAGCTCTAATCTAACCTAACCTACTTTTCTATTAGCAACTCGTTTCTGAAGGGGTCGCCGTTCTAACCTAACCTATTTTTCTATTAGGAACTCGTTTCTGAAGGGATCGCAGTGCAATCCATCGATGGATCAGAGTGGAAAAAAATCCATCGATGGATCAGAGTGGAAAAATAACGTGGAAACAAATCCATCGATGGATTTGTTTAGTGGATTAAAGTGGAATAGACCCCCTATATTATGTATCGCGTAGGAGTCTAGTGATAGCAAAATTTGTGAATAAATTCTCGTATTATTCATGTTACATGTTACATGTCCTCTTCCCCTCGGACCACCGCCTGGTGTTAACGTGTTTAAGAGAATATTTGTACGTTAATATATTAATATTATTTCACAAAATAAATAAATTTAATCAATCGGTAACAATAGGAGTGCATAAATATAAGAAGCTATTCGCAGCAGCGCAACGTACGTGAGTACTCTTCATTATCCTGCCGCCCTGGTACATTCGTGCCGGTCACAACCACTTAAAAGCGTTGCGCAGCCGCCATCACTGTAACGCCACGCCTCTTTCTACCTGCTCGAAGACACCTCTTCGACGCCACTATTGGCAGGCATAAAAGTGTTAATCGCCAATCTAATCGTTTTGGCGTATGCCCGGCGCTGCGATTAGTCTGTTTGATTCTTTTGTACTTAGTTGCAAACTCCTGCGCTTAATACAACTCCTTTAATTTATTATTGCCTGGTACACAAATGGATAAATCATACTCTGATTCCAACTTAAGTGAGTTATGATATTACACCGTCTAACTATGTATCGCAACGGCAGAAAAGGAAAAGATCCCCCTTGGATTTTACCAGCTTTAAGGAGGAAATGAAATCGATGATAAACACAATGTTAAGTGCTCAGCAAAATGATCTAGAAGAAATAAAAACTAGTATGAATGGCATCAAACAAACATACGAAAAGATGAACCAAACTATCAATTTCCTGGCTGAACAAAACTCAGATCTTAGAAAACGGATTGAACAACTAGAATCTCAGGCGACAAAGGAGAAAGAACATGCATTTTTATTAGAAGAAAAATTCGAAGACTTGCAACGCATAATCCGTAAAACTAGTTGCGAAATTAAAAATGTCCCAATGAATAAAAAAGAATCCACTCAAGATCTATCTGAGATGGTATTGAAATTGGCTAAAAATGTTAATTGTAAAATGGAAATATCTGATATCAAAGACATATATAGAGTACAGAACAATAAAAAAAAGACAACAAGCCCCCCCATAGTTATTGAAACCGGATCTTCTATTCTAAAATATAAGTTTCTAACCGCATGTAAAGCTTTTAACGCTCAGAACAAATATAAACTACAAGCAAAGCACCTCGGATTCACAACCAATGAAGATACACCAATCTTCGTGTCTGAACAACTAACCGCTAAAGGTGCCCGTCTTGACAATAACTTGATTCGAGCTAGCTAAATATCATTGCTGTTATAAAATAAATTTTATTAATGTTTTAATACTATCAATACATGTGTACCTAATATCTATGTTACTAGAAATAATAATGTATACAACTATAATACTACAAACATGTTCTGACTATTTACAAGCGCTTTTTTGAAGTCTACGTGAATAAAAACCTTTTTTATTTTATTTATTTTTATTTTATTGTTCCTAGCCAGAGACCTAAAGACTGCGAAGAAATTCAAGTATTGTTGGACATCGTTTGGTAAAGTTTTCGTAAAAGCAAACGATAGCTCTGCCACTATATTAATTAAAAATGAAGCACAGATTCACCAATTACTATCAGAAAATTGACTATTTGCTCAGCAATTATATAGCATACAATATTCATATGCGTATTGTAATTTACTAATACTAATTCTAAGATACTTACATCATATTGGAACCATATACAAAAATACTCTCACACAAACCACCATCTCACACACATATCGTTCACTCTATAAAAAGTTACAGTCACAGTTTTTACATAAATCATCAAATACATATGAATATAAAAACTACAAAACACATTTGAATACGTCATATATACCTTTATCTAATAATATATTCTCCACACTAAACAGTAATTATCAAACCTTAATTTATTATTTTATAGTCACTAATAAAATTAATTTGGTAGTAAGTTATAATGGAATCACCAATCCCTTTCCGATACATCTGTATGGCAAAAATATACTACATAATGGGTAATAATAATAATTTATCTAACTTAGACGAATTGGATCACTTGCAATTTGCTAGCTCTACAGAATGTTCAGTACGGGATCTAACAAATAAGTACTCTGTCCTACTCTCTAAGGCTAATTTAAATATAATATGTCAAAATATCCGAAGTATATACAGCAACTTAGAAGATTTCCAAATTGAATTAGCGCAATCTCTCGATCATTTAGACATTATGATTTTCACTGAATGTCGATTAGTCCGTGATAAACAATTACCACACATAAATAATTATAATTCTTATTTTACTAATAACACTGGTCTGCGAATATTTTTTTTTGTAAAGTTTTTTTATTAAATGGTTAACATTTGTTTTAATTGTCTTAAAAGTAATAGAAAACGGCATTCATATGATATATACCACGTCACGTTTATCAGATTTAGATGATATAGCATTTGAATACGAAAAATAACAAAACAAAAATTTTATAAAATTAATGAGAATCATTTGTGAATATTTTGTAAAGTTTTATTGAGTATGTAGCTATGAAAATACTACATAAAGGTACACATAAAGAAAAAAAAATAAAGGCAACGTTTTTTTTTATGAAAAAAAGCTGTGTTTTGTTGGTTTTCGTTTATGATTTTTTATTTCATCTCTGTGTATCATCCAGCAATAGTCCGCCATCATATTAACGTCCCAACAACCTTGATATCTTCTTTCCATCTCTTTTACGTCCTGATGAAACAGTTCACCTTGTTCTTCACTGTAGTCGATTAGATTTTTTGGACTAGATTTTTTGAACAATCAATGTGAGACTTCAAAAAAATTATTTTCCGACTCATATTACAACCTAAATTTTTTTAGGCGTTTAATATTTCCTGCACAATATTTTTATACTCAGGATCTTTTGTGTTGCCTAGAAACTTAGTTACGACATTTTTAAAGCCATGCCAGGCATTTCGTTCCCAGGTTGTCATCACTTTGTCAAATTCTGTATCCCTAATCAATTTCCTGATGTCAGGTCCCGTGAATATTCCCTTTTTCAACTTCGCATCAGTTAAGCTAGGGAAACATGAAATACTTGAAAGTATTTCCATCATGCGGTAATACCTTTATCAATTTCACCACTGCTTTGCAGATGATCACTGTGTTATGAATTTTGTGATAAAGGCGTTTTGAAGCTATTAGTGTCAGTAGGAACTGGTATGGGTATTTCGAGTCCATGTGAAAAAAAAAATATTTTTGTTACTTTTTCTCACACGGGAAAGGCAGGTTAGTAACAATAGACTATAGGATGATTGGTCATAGAGTATAGAATAGAAATATAGATCATGGAATCGATTAGGTAAAAAAACAAACTAACTTACCAATCTAACGAACTATTATATATTTATCTATATGCAAAAAGAATGCGACGTGATACGTTAAAACAAAGTTTATATTTGCTATATACAGACCAACATCTATATGTTTGTGATGAATTTATTTAAAAAACTTTTTCATCGCAGACCTGTGTAATCTGTTGAACCAAAATGACGGTGTTGTGGCATACATTAAGAATAATGTACAAATAAAAGTTCAAGAAGTAATTCTAAAGCACGCCTCATGTTTACAAATAACCACCCCCGAATTTATAATTTTAGAAATCTATCGCTCGCCTTCTAACCACAACGCTAAAGATTTTATTGAGTCCATCGATTTATATCTTGAAAAAATTAGATTGCAAAAGAACATAATTGTTACAGGTGATATTAATATCAATTTAATAGGGCACGAAGTAGAATCTCCCAATGAAAGAAATAACAGAAACTACTATCTAAACGTAATGTCACACCATGGGTTATTTCCTGCCCATTGTCTACCCACTAGGGGTAAGAATTGCTTGGATCATTTTCTAATAAAAATCCATAAACATTTTATCAATGCATTTTCTGCGGTACTAGATACATCTACAACAGACCATCACTCTATTCTTTTAAGTCTCTCTAATGGAACCAAACCATATTTACCCTCATCATATAAAACTTTTATTGACTTTGAAAAAGCGCTGGACACTTTAAGATCTTCTAATCTTCACGAATTACTCTCCTGTAACGACCCTAACATTCTTACTGACATGTTACTAAATAAAATTACAAGCTCACTCACATTGCACACAAAATTATTACGTATTTCAAACGCTAAACGCACAATAAAACCCTGGATTACGGAGGGGCTATTAAGGTGTATAAAAAACAGAAATAACATGCAAAAAGCTTTAAAACTTAACCCAACAAACGAATTATTAAAAATAACGTTTCGACGTTACAGAAACTTTTGTAATAGTCTTATAAAGAAATTAAAACGTCAATATGATAGAGATAAACTTTCAGAATCAACTCGAAACAATAAAAGCTTATGGAAATCTATAAATGACATAACTCATTATAAGCCCACGAAAACATCAAATATCAACCTACTTTACAACTGTAATAACCCATCTGACCGAGTTAACTTTATTAATAAATCCTTTGCTAATATAGGTAAAAATTTGGCTGAAAGTATAGGGGAAAGTAATCACGATCACTGCTCGAAAAACACATCACAACAGAGCATGCTGTCATCTTTCGTATTGCTAGACACAGATCCCATGGAAGTCGAAAGTATACTAATGAATCTCGATTCAAATAGTGCCCCTGGGTGGGATAATATCCCTACCAAATTTCTAAATATATCAAGGACCGAAATAGTTCCCATTATTTGTCATCTGGCGAATATTTGCTTCGGGAAAGGCATATTTCCAAAGGCGCTGAAAATAGCAATTGTAACACCAGTATACAAGAGTGGAGACAAAGATGATATCAATAACTATCGACCTATCTCAGTATTACCGGTGATTTCAAAAGTGCTAGAACGAATCATAAATAAAAGATTATTAAGTTATTTAAATTGCTATAACATTCTATCTCCATCTCAATTTGGTTTTCGTAAAGATATGTCCACGGAAGATGCGGTCTCTAAGTTGAGCTCTATTATCGTTAATAAATTAGACAAGAATAAAAAATGCTTGGCTACTTTTCTCGACCTAAAAAAAGCATTCGATACCGTCTCTATCCCCACTCTTGTAAACAAACTTGAAAGGATAGGAATTCGAGGAAATTCTCTATCTCTTTTTAAAAGCTACCTATTGGAACGCCAACAACAAGTGAAAATTGGGGTTTATATAAGTGAATCAGAAAATGTGACACTCGGGGTACCGCAGGGCAGTGTCCTCGGTCCCACATTATTCCTGATTTACATCAATGATTTATGTAATCTAGAAATTAATTCAGGAAACATTTTCTCATATGCAGATGACACTGTTGTCGTATTCACTGGAGACTCATGGCGAGATGTACACGAACTTGCTGAAAATGGTTTAGCTAAAGTATCAGCCTGGCTATCAAATAATCTTCTGACATTGAATACCACAAAAACAAATTATATGTGTTTCTCTATATATAAATCATCTCAACCATCAGAGGACTTTGGGGTTAGAATTCATAATTGCATCAATTGGCAATCCAATAGCTGCAACTGTGAATATATTACTAAAGTCGAAAGTATCAAATATCTAGGTATTATGATTGACCAAAGACTATCATGGCTCGCTCATCTAGATTTATTAACAAACAGGATAAGAAAATTAAAATGGGTTTTTAAATCGTTACGCCACGTTGCATCTGCAGATATATTACATAGAATATATATCTCTTTGGTTCAATCTGTGATAATATATTGTATTCCCGTATGGGGAGGAGCAATCAAAAGCAAACTTATAAATGTCGAGAGGGCGCAACGTTCTATAATAAAAATTATATATTCGAAACCATACCGATATCCCACTAAGGAATTGTACCAACTTTCTAAACTTTTATCAGTAAGACAGCTATATATCTTACAAACTGTTCTAAAAGTACATAAAAAAATATGTTTTAATCCCATCTTAACTGAAAATAGAAGAACTCCTAACGTTGCACCTATCTGCACCATCGCAACGACATTTGCAAGAAGACAGTTCGAGAGACAATCGTGTTATTTATATAACACAATAAATAAAAAAATCAAAATTTATAATATGGTATACTATAACTGTAAAAAAACACTTACGACCTGGCTAAAGCAATTGTGTTACATTGAAACTGAACAACTATTACACATTCAATCTTAAAAACATTAATTAAGTAGAAAACCTATAAATTATCACGTTTATACCTCAATATCTACTATAAAATATGATATTATATGAATAATGCAATGAAATTAAATATTTTCAATAAATACAACTAATTATCTCTGCGCACTGTAAAATAGACGACTTCGCATCCAGAAACACAAACATGCACGCACACACACACACATACATGCACGCACGCACGCACATACACCACACACGACCCTCACGTTCCATTTCCACATTCTATACACCCAAAATTAACACACTTAATTAGTTTATTTCATAACATCTCAATTAGAATATTATTTATTATGTCCTAGTTTATTTAAATTTTCTCTTTTTGTTTAACGAGTAAGTATAATGTGAAGAGCGGGGCATCCTAACACAGGTATTTTATTACTTAAAAGGAATGCCCCAACCATTACTATGAACCACAATGTAAGAAACTGAAAATAAACTATTTTTATTTATTTATTATTATTTACATGTTGTTACAATTTATTGCTTAATGCGTCAAAAGGCAACAACTGAAACATGTAAAATGCATTTACGAAAGGTCAAGGCGACGCCAACTAAACGTGAAAGCGTCAATTAGATTAACCGGTGGAAGCGGGGTGTCTATTCGATTGTCCCTCTCTTTACCCTAGAGGCAAAAAGAGAAAGGGCATAGGTAATTCGGTTATGTCTGCGGTCAGGTTTACGAATTTACTTGCTTCCATTGGGTACTGAAAATATTTACAGTTTTAGAAAATATCTACAATTTACAGAAATTATAGTTTATTGGTTAAAGGTTTTAATTGTTTGTTTTCATAAATTAGTCTATATATAAGAATAAAACATAGGCGTACATGTAGGTCTTGCGAGGTACGGGACATTGTGACTAATTTATTACTGCATATAAGGATTTATTTCTGTATATGTACCGTACACTTCATCATCATCTTGTACACACACTTACCTAATTTTATTGGTATATATTTTGGGTTGTAGCTCATAGAGCCAAAAATTATCAAACAAGTAAGTAAGCAGGTAGTTAATTTAACATATGAGTATAAGCTATAAACAACGCTTCTTTCTTTTGTATACCTAAATATAATCTAAAATAATAAGCATCCAGACAACCGATCGAGCATATATTGTGTTTGCCTACTAAATAATTACTCTAATTGGACCAAATCTCGACCAAAGCCCGCTTGAGTATGTTTCGCCGGAACGTCTCAACTGGGTCGTGTTGAAACCGGTAGTAGATGAACCCACTGAGTTTGTTTCGCTGGGTTTTCTCAGTTGGGGCGCGTTGGATCCGGTAGTGGCATTAGAGCGAGACCGTCGTTATTACCACAAGGTCCGTCATAATAATAATACCTTAATATAGACAGAACCATTGACAATATGTAGTAAAAATATTAGACTTAAACAAGATAATTAAAGTTAAACATAAACTCTTGACAATAACTTGATACGAGCGAGCTAAATATCATTGCTATTATAATATACATTTTATAAATGTTTTCATACAATCAATACAATGTGTACCTAAATATCTATGTTACTAGAAATAATAATGTATACGACTTTATTACTACAAACATGTTCTGACTATTTACAAGCGCTTTTTTAAAGGCTACGTGACCTACCTTTTTTATTTAATTTAATTTTTATTTATTTATTTACAAGTTAACACTGGAGTGGTTAAGTTATCTAAGTTTTGGACTTTCTCTAGTGACACAGGCTCAAATACTGATAAATAATACACTTTTCCTCTGTTGAAAGGCTTATTTCGATTATTCCTAAAATGTCTCGAATAATTTCTTAAGCAATGTACAGACGCCGGCACATACCCTACCCCACACCAAATTACTTTTATAGATTTTCAACTTTATCACAAAAGTATAAGGTTCACTTTAAATCAGAGAAATCTGACATATTGGGGAAGCTTGGTGTGCTGGCGTCTGTACTATGCAGAATATTTTGTACTAGCCGAGAACCTTAACTACGGTAATAAATCCATCAGACGAGTCAAATAATAATATGTCTTATGTCTTTATTCAAATTCTTTGTTTGTTAATCAATAGTCCCATTTTACAATGAGACCGTACTTTATTGCTTCACAGTTCAGCGAAAACCCTTGCAATATAATAAAGTTCTAAACATTAGTTCCACATCGTGGTAAAAATATTTTGTCCACTCTTAGTCTAAATGGACACTATGGGATAACTTTTGTGTTACCGCTTAACACCCGTGATGCATTTTTGAGAATTGTAACTGCAACAATGGGTCAATAATTATGTTACGGGCGTAATAATGGTACATTGTAAAAGCCTATTGTTTACACAGAAGCGGTTACTGTTAAGCATCACAAATTTAGAATTGTGCTCTATTGATATCATTGAAATTTCAATCTTAATACAGTTGAGGAGAGTGCGTTTTGACTGGTTCCGTCAGTCGTATTTGCATTTGGACTTTTTGGACGCATGTACGGGTCTTCGTGATTTATGTTTGTCTTTTGTTTTTGGCTGTTTAGTTAGACTTGGAATCAGTGCCTCGTAATGGCGTTATTCTTGCATTGTATCATGACTATTGTGTTAAAACGACATCGTTAGCGTACGCCGGGTGGTCGACTCTATTGAAATTCTATTGGTGTGTTAATAAATCAACTGCTATTATTAGAAACCATTCCGTAATTATTTTTCATTACAACAGGTGACACTTTTATGTTAATGGTAATATTTCTTATTACCGAAATAGAATTATATCAGCCGCCATAAAAATTTTTAAAATAGTTTTAAAATAGAATTATGAATGCAGTAAAGAAAACAACTATGAAATCATAAAAAATTCAATCGTTTCATTCAATAAAGTCTCTTTTAAACTTTATCGATTTTCGAAAAAGGTTCTCCATTGGGTTTTTTCACGGTGTCAACCATTGATATATCGCAGTAAATACAACAAAGGGATTTACGTCTGTGTGTCAAAATACAACGACATCGACCTACGCGTAACATGGGGATATCACACGTCGAAAAACACTACACATGACTGAAATAAATCATCAATACACCAGTTGTATCTGACTATTTTACTCTATGTATGAGATACTAAAAACGTAACCCGTGTGGAAATATAATTTCTTTTGGGTTCTGTTGATTGAAATTTTGTTTAACAGCAAGCAAGTATTCTAACTTCACATAACTATACACAGTTTGACGTTAAAACTCGCTTAGTAAGTAGTTTTTGGACCGAGAAATGATTCAGTTTAAATTAATAAGGTATTTGTATTTTTACGATAGAAGGCCATTATGTACAACACTGGAGAAGAATTTATGTGAATACCATTTCTAGCTTTTAGTGTAAGTGGTATCTGTGTTAGTGAATCACAAATATGTAAAGGCCCACGTGATTCATGATTACAAATTCGTAGTGAGAGCGGCGTTGTTTTAATAAATAACACATATGAACTCTTTCGAAATATCGATGGCCAAAAAGTGTTGAAGTGGCAAAACAAATCAACATCATCATCTACTTATTGTATTTTGTGAACTTATACTAAGCTAGAACATGAAAAATAAAAATTGAGAGGTGTCAAGGGACACCCGAATGGAACGAAGTTATTTCTTATTATTTATTATGCACAAAAAACCTGTATACACTCAACAAAAATAATCGTCGCGATACCACACTGTTCAATGCGAAATAGAAATGAAAATATCTGGCTTGCTTTCTATAAGAGAGAGAGAGAGAGAGAGAGAGAGAGAGAGAGGGAGAGAGAGAGACAGAGAGAGAAACATGCGCACGCCGCACAGCTGCAAAAGTATCGTGACAACTTTTCGTAAGAATTTTTTCCGTCTAGCCCCCTTTCACAACGCGCGATTATGAACTTCGTTCCAATAACTAAGATTATTATTATAATCCTCTACGGTACCCCAAAACTACAACATTGAAACATCCAATCGTAGTCCTAAAGCTTATTACAAAACCGAGGTTGTATTGTTACCGAGGACGGGTGATCTCTGATGTCTCCTATTGTATGTGCTATTGAACAATAAGTGACCATCGGGAGTATACCTTTAAGGACAGCTGTGTTTTTGTACAGGATGTCATTGGACCGATGAGCTATGAGCTTTTATAAACTCTATTCAGTATTGATAGCAACAATCTGCAGATAAATGTTAGTGGGTAGTTCTTTAAACGTTTTTAGAAAATGTCCTTTTTGTTAAGGTATATTTTTAACTACTTGTGACGTTCCTTGAATAGAAAGAATTTTTAAAAGGATGTAGAATATATGACAAGGTGTTATTTTTATATAAAATAGGGATAACATCATACTACACTTAATGTTTTTATTACTACGTCGTATTCCAACGAAGGTTGGAAAGGATGGTACGTAATTTATAGATTGCTTTATACGCTATCATTTAGTCCAGGAGGCTTTTACTGCTTCAACGACAAAAGAATTGAAGTGAAGTCAAATAAGACTAAGTAACATATTCTTTTGGGTTGTGGGTTCGAAACATGGCCTAAACTGGTTTTTTTTTTCTAAAGAGAATGCGGGCGATTAGGGAATCTAATACCTGTGTCGCGGGGTTCTTTACAAACGTATAATAATAATAATAATAATAATAATATAGCCTTTTATTCAGATCCATAATATGATAAAAATACAAAGAAAACTTAAATTTAATGTAAACCTAACCTAGTCTCATATTTGAGTTTTACATATTTTCTGTGGATCTGTTTGCCAGTCGACAAAGGCCTCCTCCAACCTTTTCCATTCATGTCTTTCTTGGGCCACTCTGTTCCATGTGACGCCTGCCACTTGTCTTATGTCGGCATCCCATCTTTTTTGCGGTCTACCTCTTTTCCGTTTACCTTCTCTAGGATACCATCGTGTCACAATTTTGCTCCATTTGTCTTTACCTCTTACCATATGCCCCGCCCATCGCCATTTAAGCCGTCTAATTTTGCACATTACATCTACAACCTTTGTTTTGCTTCTTATGGCACTGTTTCTCAATCGGTCTGACTTTTTCACATTCATCATGCTCCTTTCCATTGCATATTGACATGAGGCAAGTTTGCTAGTCGTTTTTTGTGATAAGGTCCATGTTTGACTGCCGTATATGAGAACTGGTAGTATGCAAGTGTTAAATAGTTTGCATTTGATATTCATATGAAGATTTTTATCTTTCATAATCTCTTTTAAACCCCAGTACCTTCTCCAGCCATTGGTTATTCTTCTTTCAACCTCTTTGCGCATCGGATTATAATCGGTTATTAGCTGCCCGAGATAAATATATTGATCTGCGTATTCAATTTGATTGTTTCTTAAGTTTATGTTTATTCTCTCTCCGTTTGTCATTATTCTTGTTTTTTCGGGGTTCAGTTTTAACCCTACCTTCTCACTTTCCGTTGCCAGTTCGTTTATCATTTTTGTTATGTCTTCCGGGGATTTTGCAAATAACAAAATATCGTCTGCGAATCTCAAGTGAGTCAATGAGACACCATCTATATTTATACCGAGATTTTCCCAATTAAAACGTCTGAATATTGTTTCTATTACCGCTGAGAATATTTTTGGTGACAGGGGATCTCCTTGTCGTACACCTTTGCTTACTCTGAAAGGTTCACCTTTCTTTTCTAATTGTATTCTCGCAGTACTCTGGCTGTAAACATTCTTTATTAAGCGAATGTATTTGTGTTCGATTCCTTGTTCTTTTAATGACTCCCATATCTTGTGGTGAAACAGAGAATCGAATGCTTTGCTATAGTCGATAAATGCGATGTAGTAGGTACATTGGTATTCTTTATATTTCTCCATAACTTGCCGTACTACATGAATGTGGTCGATCGTTGAGTAGTCTTTCCGAAAACCCGCCTGCTCGATGGGTTGGTGTTCATCTAATATTTTTTCAATCCGGTGAAGTATGATCTTAGCAAATACCTTGTATATGTTGGACATAAGACTGATAGGGCGGTAGTTCCCGATGTCATATTTGTCTCCTTTCTTATATAGAAGAATTATGTTTGATTCTGTCCATTGCCGTGGAATAATTTCGGTATTTAATATCTCGTTAAACATGTCAGTTAGGACTGGTGTAATAACTTCTATGCTCTCTTTAAGGATTTCGTTGTTTATGCCGTCGGGTCCTGGTGCTTTGTCTCTCTTTTGACTGTCTATAGCTTTGATTACCTCATTTTGAAGTATGTTAGGGACATTTGAGGTTTCAGTTAGATCGTTGTTGTCCCAAGAGGTAGTGTGTTGGTACAAGTTTTTGTAATAGGATGTGGCGATTCCTAGTATATTTTTTCTGTGATGATTCGATTCTCCGCAGTCGTTTTTAATTTTTGTAATCCAGTCTTTTGAATTTGTTAATTCTTTATGAGCTTTTTTAACACCTCCCGTTTTGGCTACATATTTCTCGATAATTTCCATTCTATTCTTGTACCTGTCCATTCTTATACTTTCTTTGATGTCTTTACTAATTTTTGCTAAATGCCTTCTTCTGTCTTTTACTTCTTTTGCGTTGATGAGCTGGTTTCTTTGCTCTAGTAATTTGATGGTATTAGTTGTTAGGCATTTTCTCGGTTCAGATCTGGTCTTAGCAACGTATAATAGATGGACACAAATTACATACAGACTCAGAACAACTATTTATGGGTCACACAAATAGTTGTCCGGTGCGGGACTCGAACCCGCGACACGAAGCGGCGAGGCGACTGTCTTAGCCGCTGCGCCACACGTGCAGTCAAAATGGTAATGAGATAATAAGGTTAATGAGCTGGTGGTGCATGAGACGATCAGTTTCAGAAACAGTTTCGTGTAAGAGTTACTCTACGTTAATCCGCGAAGACGGCTACCGTACATTAGATAATGCATAACGATGATAGCTGCAAAAGTAAGTTTTCAGTTAAGTTCAGTTTACAGTTTCTTTGAGTTCTTTATTCAAAATAATTAGCATACGGTTCTATTCATTACATTAAATTTGAATACAATTTATAAATTACAAAGCACGATACTTATACATTGCACTGTATCCTTAAATAACACCAAATTAAATTAAACTACCTCCAAAACATGAGCCAAATAACCACTCAAATTAAATGAAACACAAATTTAAAACGCAAGTGAAGTGGCCAAAAGACGGGCTTGACGGGCATTTTGGGTTAACGCTATAAATTTAATGAGTAGTGAGACTTTGGAATGGTTCCAGGTTGTCTTGTAAACACTGGACTTGACCAGCTGGTATGAATTATGATTAAGAGTTGGAGTAGCCTCACGTTTTATTGCGCAACAGCCAAAATTGATGCTACAACCAGACACTTTCTTTAATTTTCAGAACGAGTATAGTTTTATTACTGAAATTAAATTGGAATTGCCTTATTAGTTGAGATGGTCGAATACATTTGTTTTAATTTAGGCCTTTACCCAACAATCTTAAAGCCCTGACGCCAAACAAGCAAGCCCACACGAAAACATGCGATTGTACGTTCAGTCCAAAGATGTGTGACCTCAAAATGTATTAATTTCTGAGGATGCTAGCGCTTTAGAGGGGAGGTCAATTAAACAATGAATGTTCAGGTTAATTGTATATATTTAGGATCGCTGAAGTTTAAGCCTCGGCCAAGGATCACAACCAGATTCTGAGGCGCTCTCACCTAAGTGATCCGAAAAGTAAACCACCCAGGAACACGGTCTGTCTATAGATGGGTGACTTCTGAGCGTCTCCGTAATTTTCTGGTCACGTTAAGCTGTCGGTCCTGTTTGTAGTCGTTAAGCCATTTCTGAGACCTATAACTGGGCGGCTTCATGAATTCTGACACAAGGGTAAGCACAGCCCATATTCAGTAAGATGAAGCCAAAACCATTCGATCTAAAACGATGATATTTAATTTAATAAGGAAATCTAAAACATACCGAGAATTTACATTCCATTTATAATTTAGCCAAGAAATACTACTCTACATAAATCTGATAAAATTCTGTAAAGCTTTATTACTCAGACATTAAAGGTGATTTTCGCAATGCAAGTGTATACACTGACGTAGCTCGACTGTATTTACGTGCTAGATGCAAACTGAGGCTAACATTTTTTATCTCGCAACGTTTGTGATCTTAAGTTCCAACACGAGTCAAGACGAAGTTCTAGTACGGGTCGTTAAGCACGTGAATTAGAGGTTAGTAATACTTTAGTAATACTACTGCCTGATGTGGTTTGCCGTTTATCAGCTCAAGTACGGATAGTTAAATTAAATAAAGTACGTTATAACTATCAACATCTTGGATATCGACTTTTATGAAACTGTACATTGAAAACATATACCATAAAGATTTTTTTTTATATAATAATAATATCCTAAGACACACGGCTATCGGATCCCAAACCAAACAGAGCATGTATTATGGAAACCAGAGAACTGATATTCTACATATACTACTTTTTTGTAAATACATACTTATATAGATATTTACACCCAGACTCAAGACAAACAGACATGTTCATGCACACAAATATCAGTCCTGGGTGGGACTCGAACCCACGACCTCCGGCGTTAAAAGCAAGTATTTGCCAACCACGCCAACAGACCCGTCAAATGTACCCATTAATATATCAATTTATAAGTAAAGCCGTGTTTTTGTATGTACCTTGCTTATTTAAGAAGTCATAATAATATGTGTAAGTAATATTGGCATATTAAATTTATTTTTTTCTAGCAGTTTCCATATTAAAATAAAGTAGATATAGCTGTAGTAATAGTTAAGAAGGCAATATGAAGAATGAAGCAAAATAGCGACATACGTCATCGGCATCATCATCATGTCAGCCAAAAGACGTCCACTTCTTAACTATGTAGAAAATATAAATTTCAATAATTAAACCTAAATATAATCTTTTTGACAATAACTTAATACAAGCTAGCTAAATATCACTACCATTATAAAATAAATTGTATAAATGTTTTAACATTCCGTGTATTTAAATATCTGTAATAAGTAACTAGAAATAATAACTGTATAACTACAAACATGTTCTGACTATTTACAAGCGCTTTTTTAAAGTCTACGTGAATAAAAACCTTATTTATTTATTTTATTTATTTATTTAACAAAGGCCGTCCCCAAACATTATCCTTCCACGTTGTGAGGGGCCTTCCATACTGCGTCTTCCAGTATGTAGTATTCGAGTACCTTTTTTCCCCAGCGGCCGTCGGTTTTATGAGCTATGAGGAGCCCTTTGCCACTTGGCAATTCTTAGGGCTATGTCATTTATAATGATCCGCCTGCTGATTTTGACTTTACTGATTCAATCCCGCATCCGAAAAGCGACTCCGAGCATACCCATCTACATTGCTCTTTTGGTGACCTTAAGGCCCCAACATATCTAGTTACATGTACACAATTTATAACCGTCTTATTTATTAAAAATGTTCCTATAAATTACTACTTAATTAGTTAAGAAGGCAATATGAAGGTTTTATGAGCTCTGAACAGCCCTTTGCCACTTAAGCTTGTCAATGCTTAGGGCTATGTCGTTTATAATGATCCCCCTGCAGATTTTGACTTTAGTGATTCAATCCCGCATCCGAAAAGCGACTTCGAACATAGCCCTTTCCATCGCTCGCTAGGTAACCTTAAGCCTTTTTAAGAGGCCCTTATATATATTTTTACATGTACACAATTTATACCCGTCTTATTCATTAAAAATGTTCCTTCCTATAAATTACGACAATGAGAGGCAAATAATTTAAATTTAATTAATAAATTTTCACACCTCGATACTCCTTTAAGCTAGCTTCCATACGACTCAATAAGCGAACGTGCTCCAACTGCAAGCTCAACTATGCTTAAGTTCTTGTCATTGAATTTCGTGCTTCTACTGTAAATTGGCTGGGAAATTTCCGAACTGAAATAACAATTACCAAATGCTTTAACTAAGAATATTTAGCACATGCGCAGATAAATTAAAGTGTCTTACACTTTTGAGGAAACTATTAAAGTTTTGCGATGACCATATCCCTGTCCAACCGCAGTTAAGCTCAGGAACTCTTGGTATTATTTTACTGGGCTACGCTGAGACAAAGGGACATCTATGATTTTAGTACCATTTATGTGATATACATACGACATCATATTTGTCCTTGTCGGTGGTAAAATTAGTTAACAGATGATGCCGCCTAAATCGTTAACGACATGTCTTCCGGGCTTCTCAATTACGTGCGTATCATGAACTGTGTAATTTCAGGTAGGTATATAAAACATAAAACAATTGGAAAATACTTCTTAAAACTAAAACTCTTAAAAATAACGTAACGTATGTGTGGTAACTCAACTATTTATATATAGCGTCTGAGGCGTACATGTAAAACTCGCGTATGCCTGACACTATCTTACATTGTTGCTCTGCTTACGTGGATCACAATATATAGCGCCACTTCTCTTTCTCTGTAGTTGTATCTTGCATCTCTTTCTAAAACGCCTAAACGTGTCCCTTTTTAAGGTTCCATACCCAAAGGCTAAAACGGGACCCTATTACTAAGACTTCGATGTCTGTCTGTCTGTCCGTCTATTACCAGGCTATATCTCATGAACCGTGATAGTTAGACAGTTAAAATTTTCACAAATGATGTATTTCTGTTGCCGCTATAACAACAAATCGACTTATCCGTAGAACAGAGTCCGATGTGATCATAGAGCAAAAACGAGTAAAATAGATAAACGAGATTAGATATACAAACTCTACAAACGTACGTTTTTAAATTTTTTGTATCTCATTTAGTTTCGGAAATATAGAATCGAATAACGTTCTATCTGACATTAGCTCCGCATATAAACGCCCGAAGTGATCAAGCGACGGCACGGGGAGAGCGGGTGCGGCGCGGGCGCCCCGTCCGGTCAGCAGTACGGCCGCTGTTTGTTGGAGTGAGGTCAGTTTTGTGTCATGCGCTTAACTTTTTTTCAGATTGACGAAAAAGATAAGTTTTATAAGTGTTTTATATGAAAAGACATATTTTTAGAGAATTTACGATCACGGTAAATGTTGGATATGCTTAAAAAATATATTTAAAGGCCTTAGCTTGTTTCATTATTTTCAAATGTTTCTGTTATTTATATAAAGAAAAGTGTAAATGCCGGTAAATTGACAATTTGAGTTGTACTATTTGGTGATTACATACTATTAAGTTTAAAATTAAGAAAAATTGTCTCTATATTGCTTTTTGGGTCAGTAAATAGTTGTGGGCGATCGATTTTTACATAGAACGTTTATTGATGGAGAGCTATATAAACGCAATTTTAGTATAATAATAAGATAGGCATAATGCATATTTACAGGTGAATAATTTATTCTGTAATAATAAACAGTAAAAAGTTGAGGTCTTATAAAATATTAGGACGATTTTGTTCGAACACATTTGAACTTCTAAGGATTTCATGTGAATATTAGACGTATTTCTACGAAATCTGTGATACGATTTGTTGGTTAGAAATTAACATGAGACTTTGATACTCGGTTAATGAAATCAGTTAGGACGTTGTTCATTTAAAAATATCGTCAGATATTTACAAAAAATTTGTTTAATAGTTGCTAGATAATTATTAAGAGTATTTTATGAATATCTACAATAAAAGTAACACATTTTTTTTTACTTTAGTTGTTGTATTTGTGAAAATTGACATGATACAACAAATCTTTGCCTTCTGGTTCAGAAGGAATCTGTCAGGTATTGATATATGGGAAGAAATTCAGCGTGAGAGTGGGGAAATCAAAAAAAATATCTGCGACAGAATACCAATTATTATGTCTCATCCGTCTGCCATTGATGTTTACAGCTATCAACCAAATATATTTTTGTTGTAAATACCTTCTAGTTTCGTAAACAGACCGAGAAACTGTTAGAAGTTTCTCACCACAGATCTTTTTTATTATTATTATTGTATAGGACAACAAACACTTACACTGAGGGTATAATAAATAACTTAAATGCTAAAAGTAATGAACAGTGGAAACAGCCGTTGTCCACAAATTATTTTTACAATTTTGTACCCATATAAATACATTTACAATAAAGTAGAATGATCGATGTGAATATCATTATGCTATATTAAATAACACTGTAAATAAAAATACAATTCGAAATAAAATAAGATAATCTTCTCTTCATATGAAGCAAGTCCTTATGAATAGAATAATATTATTATTTTAAAGCTTGACGGTGAGCTTTCAAAGTATTC
Organism: Pseudoips prasinana; assembly: GCA_951640165.1. Classification (NCBI taxonomy): domain Eukaryota; kingdom Metazoa; phylum Arthropoda; class Insecta; order Lepidoptera; family Nolidae; genus Pseudoips; species Pseudoips prasinana. Next base: position 19,716,535 of record OX621239.1, read on the forward strand.
AAATTTCACTTCAAAAGATCTAGCCCGGTTAGTTTCTAACTATCAGTGCAAACTCCTATGCCGTGTCTTATTAATGTCCATTCGATCTGTTATCATTCTGACTATTTTTTCATACTTAAAGATTTAAAGGGACGCTGAGGAGTCCAACGGAAACCTAGTCATCATAGTGAATTATACTGCTGTATCGGATTTTGAAAAAGTATTGCAGTGTCCTCGTTGCAATATAAACATATATTACTGTGAAGCCATCTTACATATATTACTAGAAAGCTCTTTAAACGTTACGGTTTTTGATGTGGCTAAAAGAAAGACCGTTTGTTATATATGGGATGAAACTGTGGCAAGACTTGACGCAATTTAGGTCAGCAGTTGCCAGTTAAAGAGTTTCGCTTTTGTTCAGACAATTGCTAGTCAAAATTGTAATCGTATTTTTATTGTAGATATATGCCACTGAAAAAGTGGCATATATCTACAATAAAAATACGATTACAATTTTGACTAGCAATTGTCTGAAGAAGAGACATACATAAAACGAAGGGACAGTGTCCATTCTGTCATCGAGGGAGCTTCTCAAACAAAAACTATATATACCCCTTATGAATATCGTTTATTAGTAAGATTGGCCAAGAATGAAGGAGAAGCCTATGTTGTCCGCAACGTAACCTTGATTGATATGTTTGACTTTAAATATATTTTAATAATAAGGTTAGGATGAAGATATTACAGGCAAAAAGTTTTACTGGAGTTCAATTTCAGAAGTTTATTCAGATGGTAGTAATCCCAACAAATTGTTTTATAAATAGAACCTGACTTATTCTTATTATATATTTTTGTGGTAACACGAGAAACTGAACTAAACCCTGCATATTCTGGACGTGTTATCGTTCCTCCTGCTAAAAAAGAGTTAAAGGATATATGTCGCTCAGAAGTATTTCCTTTAGAGTATAATCAATATTCCTGCATTCTAGCTAATAATGTAACAACCAAGCAATGCTAATTCTGGTAAATACTCAAAAGAATAAAAAAAATTGTCTACGTACGTTTTCATTACTATAAAGTATGTGCACATAGGCCTGGTCATGATATTAATTGCTAATATTATAAAGACTGATTGTTATGATTTATTTTGCATTAAGTAATTAATATATAATTATATAGTAAATAATATTTTCCGTAATTATAATAAATATTTACGTTAATTCAAGACTGCTATTTAAGTCCGTGTCGTAATCTTTTAGGTTACCTAGTGACCAAGCTGTGATATGATATGCCATTTAATTACTATTTTAAGTTTTGACTATTACAGGCTACCAAGACAATTCAGGTATACAGTTTAAAATTATTCCTTAGCATAGAACTTCATCTAGGTCACGATGCTTCTCATTGGTAAAATAATGAAAACTAAATGGTATTTCGAAAAAATATGTTATTGTTGAATTTATAACTAATACGAAGTTTAAATTGCTTCATGCGCGTCTCCCGCATTGTTCAAATAGGTACATAGATCTGTCAGTTATAGACTGTGCTAATTTTACATGACCTTTACAATCAGCCTAGTAGGCTTTCACCACTTCACAGGACAATTCTAATTTAAAGTAGGTAATAATTATATGATTGCTATTCAAAGTGATGTCATCCAATTGTTAGCTATTTTAATTAATAAACGATATTAAACGACAGTTTTAGTTTATTATTTAGTTGTATTCAAAGGTAGTCTTATGAATACCTTCGAATACAACATAATCTTTAAATATTTTGAGGTGGTTATTTATAAAGGACTCTCGATAGATGAATAATTCCAATAAATAATGCCCCATATTGATATAGAACGTCATTTAATTCAAACGTCTCCATAAAACAACGTATAATGTTCACTACGGACCCACTCTCTTCCGCTATAAAATGCCCTATGTCGATATGGAACTCATTATCACGTGAAATAAAAGCATAAGAAATATAATCTGTATACCATTTAACTAGGCTGGGGTGTTATAACAACATACCGAAAAATCTAAATGTCAAATCTCACCGTTCAAGAGTTACACATGCCAACAACTTCTCTAGCCTCTACTGAAAACTATCACTCCAGCAGATCGGACTTTGTTCTACGGATGAGTCAAAATGACCAAAATAAAATATATATTTAAGGGGGCTCCCATACAACAAACGTGAAACGTGAATGGTACGGAACCTTTCGTGTGCGAATCGCACTTGGCCGATTTTAAACTTTACTCCTCAACTAATCGAGACGCCTAAAAATATACATTTTTATGAATTGTATGTACCAAATTTTACATAATTATGACATATACCTCTTGAGCTCATTTAAATATTTTGAATACTGATATTTATAATTGATTAATGTTTGTCTAGATATATAGGATATGTAGATTACTCTTTATTTTACACTCAAACGGGAAAAGTAGAAACATACATTGGATATTATAATATACTGGGACATAATTTAAAAAACAAGAAACTAAGCAGAGCTTGTACTATGGAAACCAGATAACGGTTATACGATATTTATTTCCAACTTTACTTTTGTAAATACATACTTTTCTATGTCTTATAATTATAGATATAAATAACATAAATACTGTTTACAGATTTTACGCGTAGTACTATTTTGATTGGAACAGAATTCTTAATTATACGAATACCGATACTCAATTTCACGTACAACGCTGTTAATTTAAGAGCAAAATGTAATAAATGAACATAATGAATTTTATGAAATCGCATTATGTTGTTTTTTGCTTTCCTGCAGCTTCATTGATATTTATGTCGTTTCATAACATCTTGTTTATTTTATGCGAGAATATGTGTAGGTACCCGGTTCTTAATACGAACTCAGAATGTTTTGCTAATAAAACCGGTCAAGTGAGAGTTGGACTCGCTGTCGAAGTATTCCGTACACCGTACAAGATTTTGCAACGATTGTTTAGATTAGAGCAAAAACATAAATAAATCACGTAACTTGTATGGGGTATACTTCAATTTTAAATTTAATTTAATTAACATTACTTGTTTTTAAAGTGGCTATATTTCTATTGATATTTTAATTGACTCAATTTTCAGTCCGTGTAAGTTTCAACTGTACTATTACGGTCTATGACATACAGCTCACTAACAGACGGATGGATGGAGGAGTGGGTGGACAGTTGAGGGTTAGTAATAGGGTTCCGTTGCCACTGTTTGTTTATGGAACCTTAAAAGAAGAGTAGATTTTATTATAAATTGATGCTAACGATATTTAATCAATATAGTTATGCTTATTAGTGACCTCTGAGTATCAATTATATATATGCTATCACCGTTCCGTAAGTGATTGGCGTGTTTAAGCAACTAGGTTCGCGGTCAGTCCATAGGTAAGTGGTCGCCAAAGTAGTTTAATTGCTGAGCTTCTCCGTGCTTCGAAGGGCAGGTTGTTCTATCGGTCCCGGTGGTAGCCATTAGGCAGCAGTCGTTAAGCCATATCAGGGGCGTATTGGGCGGCTCGGACAACTCTGACACTAGGGTTACCACTGCCCATACGATAAGTAAGTACAATTGAGATTATTAAATGGTAAGTAGTAGTCCAAATTTAGTACAGAGCCTACACTTCGTTTTCATATTAAAACTAAGATCAAACATTCAAAAATATCGCAATATTACAATTAAAGTTTACAAGTGAACCTCTATTAGAATTTTGCATCCTTTGATTTGATTTGATTCATTTAATCATCAGTAATAAAGAGAGAATAGAACTATAGACCGTTTAAGTTATATTTTATAACAATTCTTAAATCTGTCTGCAGCTGTTAAATTAATGGTTATGGGAAGGAAGTGTTTCCGACTGTTTGTCTATTGTTTATTGTTAGCTACTGACTTGACACGAATTGTTTCTTTATCGGTATTGGAGGATAGACGAATGCTATTTAAAACATTCAGGCTTCATCTAATGTAATAATTCTAAGATACTCGTATCACGATAAGATTTGGTTGACGGATCCTACAAAGTAGGCGTATTGCATCGGTATACTGTCGGTTCTTAGAAGGTTGCCAGTCGTTTAGTTAATCCAAAAAATTCGATCCTTGAATATTGAATGAACTGGATTTTAGAATATGTTTCAACATGCAGTGGAAAGTAAACTTACTATACCTGTATTTTATAGTCTCGCCATCTGTCACGCAACCACATAAATACTAAAATTAATATAATTCTTTAAAAAAATGTATTTTAAGAGTTGTCAAATTAATACATAAATAAATTAGGTACGCTGTAATGAAGATATTTTATTCATTCGACTTGGATTTTGAAACATTTACATAAACTTATATCACTCTTTTGTCTATTATGTAGCTCAACATATCAGCGACGTCCTATCGTCAATTGTTTATTTTATGTCTAAAATAAATATTTCATTCTAATTTTATATCTTATGACCAGCTGTTTATTGCATGTAAAAGAGATTCTAGCCTCAACTCATAAAAAGGTTGTATATGAGGTAATAATATAACGAAACGAAACGAAATAATATAAATAGAAAACAAAACAAATAATCTATTGGCAATGTGAGTTAGGACTTTTAATCTGCCAAGAACAAACCCAAAACAACAACTAATCAAATTGATAACTGAAATTCTGAACCCAAACCGCGCATAAAATATGAAATGGCACATTTCCCATAAATTATTTACATTTTGCATATTTATTAAACTAATTTATTAGTAAGTAAACTATTTATCTATATACAATGTAGATAAATATAATGAGTTCTGTGTGTTCAGCGGCATCGCGCCGCACTGTACTGTCATTATCTTTAGGAGATTCTCTTAGCTTAAGATGGGATTAACTGCTACGTAGAAATTAGGCTCGTCGCATACACCACCGTTATAAAGGATATATATTAGTATTTTAGACATAGTGGACAGGCCTATGGTGTGGTTGGTAATTGTTTAACACGCCGCAGTTCGTGGGTTCGACGCCCACCCAGGACAGATATTTGTGTGCATGAACATGTGTGTTTTCCCAGAGTCGAAGAAAAGTAGTATATGTATAATGTATATCAGTTATCTGGTTTCCATAGAACGAGCCCTGCTTAGTTTGGGATCAGATGGCCGTGTGTAAATAATGTCCCAGGATAGTATTATTATTAAGGTGGTGGTATCTCCACAAAAAATATTAGAATAATGTAAATGCATGTATTATTATTAACTTTATTCAAATTGAATTTGTTTTTGTCACGGTGTACAGCGAGTAAACCAAATGGTAATTAACTCAAAAATGGTTTGGAATTGTGATGGGATGAACTACATATATTTTCAAAATCTGTTTTGAATATACGTGACGTGGTATTTAAGGTTCTACCTCAGTGCCCTATTTTGGGTTCGATCCTCTCACTCACCTATTTGTGTGGCCCAAAAAAACCTTGGATGAGCTTAGTGTCCGTTAATTGTATAAAGTCTCCCAAAATACAAGAAATTTACTACTGCAGACGTTAACTTAGAAACAGAAAAAACTTAGGTAATCTTTATAAAAGATAGTTCTATTTTCAATTCAAAATCTATTTATTATAATTGCCAACTTTATTCTATGCCGATCGGTAACAAATTCGTGAGGCATATTTGACTCAAGGAGTCATATTCGAGTTTTTTTCAGCGTAACAGTCTGGTAATTGATTCGTATGGGCAGTAGTTCTTCTAGATCTGAAATGGCTTATTTACTATTTTCTTATGATTACGTCAAGGGTGACAGCTGAACGTGATGACCGAAGCATAGATATGCACAGAAATTGAACAACCACCTTTGCAGTCACCAATCTATAAACTGACTAGTCGTTTAATGTTATATTTTATTGTTGTTGGGCCGGGGAGAGCAACTGACTATGTGCGCCTTATATAAATAAAACTATCTATTCAGTTAGCCGATGAATTTAAGTAGATATATAGACTTTAGAACTAGAGTTTCCTAGCACGCAAATTCCAGTTATTCGGAGATATGATCTAAATTAAAATATTCCAGTTATTCGGAGATATGATCTAAATTAAAAAATAAATAAAACTATCTATTCAGTTAGCCGATGAATTTAAGTAGATATATAGACTTTAGAACTAGAGTTTCCTAGCACGCAAATTCCAGTTATTCGGAGATATGATCTAAATTAAAAAATACTTTTGCCTTTTAAATTCCTAGTCGTTACATGAATGTACCACATACTTATAGTTTTTAGATTTCGTTTTTAAGTTCATGTATATAAAAAATACTTCTCTAATTTATAGCTAGTGAATGTTATGTACACCGTACCTAATTGTTATGTAATCAGATGCAAAACCTTGTAAAATATTTACTTTTTATGAGTAATATGCATAATGTGATTGAGCTATATATAAATTAATAAATAGATATGATCGCTAATTTGGCCACTTTTTGAACTATTTCGTTCGCTCTGAGTACTTTCATGATGTATTCCATGGTAATCTATTTCTTTTATGTGTGTTAGTGTGTAGAAGTTTGACACTGGAATTAGGCAAGCAAAATAACAATATGTAAGCATGTATTGTGTGCGTCGGTCTTAATTTTAACGCAAAGTTCACGATTAACCCGTCTATTGCACGTCAGGTACATTTTACGTAAACACGTTGAGTCTTTTCTTAGAACGTGTCTGTCGCGTCGAATCGACTTTATAATCTCGTTGTTAGTTTTGATCTAGTGTTGGTAATGTTTGAACATGTATGTTGTATGTGTTCTTTGGTACAATAACAAATCCAAACATCAACACTCGATCAAAAATAAGGTTGATTTGGCTTTTAAAATTCGAAAGTTGAGTACATGTCACACTTTTTTAACGTCCTCTTTGCTAAGGAATATAAATAATAATAGATACAGAAAGATTCAACATTTATTCTGTAGTTACTACTGCATATAAAACCTTATACTCTCGATTTAATTTCTCTGCTATATCATAGTTAAGCTATGTTTTTATTATGTTAGAGCCGTTATCGTATAAATAAGCGCAGAACCGGCAATTGTGGAGATGTTTGGGGAGGGCTTTGTCCAGCCGTGGACACCTTTTGGCTGATATGATAATCAGATAACTTTTATAAACTCATTTAAGCAAGAGTATGTGTAAATTATATATACAGTTAAAATTGGACTGCAGAATAACTCTCTCTGCTATATATGCATATTATTTTAAGCTTGGCATTGTATAATTGCTGGATGCAGATACCGCAAGACCGGCAAATGTGGAGATATTTGGGGAGGGCATTGTCCAGCAGTGGACGTCTTTCCGCTGATATGATGATGATCGTATGTTATTAGTGATCTTAATATAGATATTCCGTTCCATTTTTTATTCAGAAAGATTCACGATTCCTCTTGAATGTCGTTTAAATAATTACTGTTTAAAAAAACACTAAGCAGTCATTAACTATTCTCATTGGCATCCGGCCGGTACCACTCCGAATGCATCACCTCTTGATAAAAACTTTTTTAACTATAAGTACTTAAGTAAATACCTACACAAAAATGGGATCATATATCTTATGGCGTTAGAATACTTGGATTGTATAAACTCTATCAAGATTAAGATGGCCATTAAGTAATTTATTTTTAGCCAAGAACAATCGTTTAGAAACGTAATTACTCTTACTCTTTTAATGGAAGTTTACGACGTCCGTTGGATGAAAAGCACATGATCAGTTCCTCTGTTGTTTGATATCCTGTTAAATACTAATGATTTATATGAAAAAATAACATAGAACCCTTAAGAGAACAAAAAAGAAATGCGGGGCAGTTTTTGGGGACTGCTGATAAAAGTGAAAACTAATTTTTCAATTCTCAATACGGAAAGCAGTGTTTATTTGATCCGAGTAGCGAGTGGAAGATGCTACTTCCCACCTTTGGGCGGTAAAGACTCAGTAATTATTTCCCTCTCTATGGTACGGAATACAATTTGAAAATAGAACTAAATTTGGTTAGGCAGTCGGCTCTAAAAAATCTAACATAATTAAGAAAGAAAAGTGCACAACGCCGCTTAAGAAGTTTATACTTCAATTGCGGTCATGTTTATAAACGGCCAGTGTGAATTAAATAAAACCATCCGTCTTACGAATATTCGATCAGGTTGCGTGTCCTGAAGCGAGTTTAACATTTATACCCATCCCAAAAAACTGCACACGCATTCAAAGAAGATTTCACTTCAAAAAAAAAAAAGAATTACTAAGTTAAATCAACTCAACCTTGTTCAGGAATTTAAAAACTTAAATTCAATTGGCTTAAAAGTACATTTAACATTATTTACAATACTGTTGCTTCGTCATCATGGCTCTATTATTCAGTGCCAGTATTAAAATGACTCGTCATAAGTGCGTCAATTTGTCATTATGCCCGCATCTGTTTGAGGTGGATTACGGAGATCCGTGGTTATGATCTGTTGTTTAACATTGTAGTTTTTAATAATAATACCATTAATATGTATTGTTTAGTAATCTCTTAACACTTCATGAGTATAATAAAAAATCAATACTACGAAGGTGTACGTATTATTACGACCGCGTAATATTGTCAATCTTTTGGTAATTATACTTTACTATGGTTATTTAAAAAATTAAATGTTATTTGATATATGGTTATAATCAATATTATAGTAAATCAAAATATATGTTATATTTACTCTTTGTTTTCGAAATTAAGTTGATTAAATAAAATGTTACTTAAATAAACAATATTAGGAATACCAATATATTTTTTTTGCCTGCTAAGTTATGCTATGATTGTTGTGATTTATCATTTGATTACTTTACACACTACCTAGCAGCTATAGCCTCGAAGTAGTATTATTTACTCGAAGTAATATAAATATGTTGGAAAAATTTGGTAATCGCAGACATAACAATAAAATACGGTTTCCATTAAACAAAACTGCATTACTAAATAAGAGCATATTTTGAATGGCCCCTCGAATTTATAACCACTTACCAACCAAACTGCTTGAAACATAAGACTTTGTCGTGTTCAAGCGTAATCTTAAGAAATGGCTTATTGAAAAGTGCTACTATGCTGTTAACGACTATTTGACGGTTAAATATTTATAATTCATGTTGTATTTATGTATTTTTTATATTTGTAGGTAGTTAGTTTAGTTATTTTCTTCGTTATTTTCTCTGTAATTCTCTTGACATTCATTTTTAATTATGACATTTATATTATGTAATTTTAGGTAAATGTTTGTTTTGAGCATTTTTTTTAAATATTTGCATGCCTAAAAGCTGATTATGGTGATACCTACTACCTTTGTAATACCTAAACCACCCATTTTCGCAAATAAAATATTTGATTTGATTTGACAATTATCCATTTAAAATTATTACAATGATAACGTAAAGAAGAGCCATTGTAAGCGGTTTTATTTAATACTTTTCGAGATTAAGGTCGATAAAGAAAGAAATGTGTGGCAAACACATTTTTATTTTTGTTCCAAAATCGGTAGTTACGTGCACAGACTAGCACTTTAAATTTTCTAAAACTAATGGATAAGGCCAAAATAAAAAAATAAGAAGTAGGTAGTTTTATTGCAAATTGTAGCCCAAACCTTTAGTTTAAAAAATTTAAACGTATGTTGTGCAAATATATTGCACAACTTTTCTATTATAGACATGGTTAAATAATGTTACGGAATTGAAATAAAAAATAATTGTTTTGCACACATTCAGAGTACCTACTTATTGTACTAAATTTCACGTTACTGTTAAAAACAGATTACAAATAGTAGTAAGTATTAAGCTGATTCTATGAGGGTTCCTGTATCCTTTAAAGGTACGCATCAGTAAAAATTAACTCAAAGCTTAACCTACTAGATATATCAAACATATGACACGCCCTCGTTCTAGGAAGTCGCCAATTGAAGTGATTGTCAATAATTTTTAATATTCACCCCACACAGAAACGAAAGTGGAGCATGGAAATAGTTTCTAGGACAATGTATATCTTTGAGGTTGAGTTTGATTAAAATTGGCAACAACTAAACAAAATTATTTTTGTTTTTATTTAATATAATTATAAGAAGGAGAAGAGAAAGAAAAAGATTTATTCAGAAAATTACACGGGCACCAAAAATATAAAATAATAATAAAAAGAAGAATAAAATAAACATTAAAGACATTTGTTGTCCGAGCAAGATAGAAATGCCACCTCAGCATTTGCTAGAACATTATATTGTTCTAGCTCTGGTAATTCTGATGGTGCAGAGTGATTCACACGGAACATAAACTTAAAAATAACGCAAGTCACGGAAAAATTGAGATGTCTTATAAATGAATAATACAATATTTCACTCGAAATAAACTATAGGAAAGTTATATTAGCAACGATGTTAGTTTTCATAGTTGTAGAAAGCAAAGGCATCAATCACCCACCGTATTTCAAGAAATTAGTGAAAGAACCTACGTCTTGTTGGCGATAGTCACATATAATAACAGTCCAACGGCAAAGTTTTTGCCAAGAATCTATTTTGCTGTAACAGACGTTGCCTGTAGACGATAGACTGGAGCGTAGAACGGTAATCCCTATATCGAACAGCCAGATTAACACGGTGGAAAGCACCTTCCTCGACATGAAAAACAATAATTATTATTGCAATTTATTCTTTAAAATTATTTCTATCTATTACAGAGATATTATCTGTCGTTTTTTGTCGCCCTATTTTATTTCTAAGAACATGTTAAAATATAATTATAAGAAGGAGAAGAGAAAGAAAAAGATTTATTCAGAAAATTACACGGGCACCAAAAATATAAAATAATAATAAAAAGAAGAATAAAATAAACATTAAAGACATTTGTTGTCCGAGCAAGATAGAAATGCCACCTCAGCATTTGCTAGAACATTATATTGTTCTAGCTCTGGTAATTCTGATGGTGCAGAGTGATTCACACGGAACATAAACTTAAAAATAACGCAAGTCACGGAAAAATTGAGATGTCTTATAAATGAATAATACAATATTTCACTCGAAATAAACTATAGGAAAGTTATATTAGCAACGATGTTAGTTTTCATAGTTGTAGAAAGCAAAGGCATCAATCACCCACCGTATTTCAAGAAATTAGTGAAAGAACCTACGTCTTGTTGGCGATAGTCACATATAATAACAGTCCAACGGCAAAGTTTTTGCCAAGAATCTATTTTGCTGTAACAGACGTTGCCTGTAGACGATAGACTGGAGCGTAGAACGGTAATCCCTATATCGAACAGCCAGATTAACACGGTGGAAAGCACCTTCCTCGACATGAAAAACAATAATTATTATTGCAATTTATTCTTTAAAATTATTTCTATCTATTACAGAGATATTATCTGTCGTTTTTTGTCGCCCTATTTTATTTCTAAGAACATGTTAAAATCTATACATATAATAAAATCGTAGGAAAGTCAAAACTGTACATTGAATATTTTTTTTAAAGGATACTTAAGGCGTGATCTACGATCGATATCGAAGCCAAAAATATAGTTTTTAGAATTTTTGTCTGTATGTATGTCCGGGCTAAACTCAAAAAGTACTGCATGGATTTACTTAAAATTTTGCATGAATATTAACTAAGAGGTCGGGTCAACATATAGGCTACATATTATCACGCTATCACCTACGGGGGAGGGAGCTATGATAATTTATAAAATTTATCGCGGGTAAAACCGCGGGGCACAGTTAGTATAAATTATAAAATATTTGGGTCATTTACGGACCGGTTAGAGCGTCTAGCTATGAGCGCCTAGTTAACCTACCATAGATAACTTAGGGGAGCCAGTTTTTAACGCGAAATATATGGAGACGGAACTGCAAGAGAGACAACCTAAAGAAGCGAAATGCAAAGTTCTCAGTATTGAGGAACAGGTTAAGTCAGTCAGTCAATAGACTTGAAATTCGAATGCCTCATTGGACTACGAGTATCGTGTGTCAACGCAGCTACTGGCACTGGGTTACATTCCTAGGTCGAGCTGAATAATAAATTATTACTTTCCTCTTACAATAAACCCGAAGTTAGGACATTTGCGGTTTTATTGGTAAGTGCTCATATCCAGATGTTCTCACCGTCCGTAAGTGATTGGCAAGGTTAAACTAGGCTCGCGGTCAGTCCACAGATTAGGTGACCGCCAAAGTGGCTTAAATTCTGAGCGTCTCCGTGCTTCGGAGAGCACGTTAATCTGTCGGTCCCAGCTGTAGCCATTAGACAACAGTCAGTTAAGCTAGAAGCCCTTGAACAACGCTGACACTAGGGTAACCATTGTCCATGTCATAAGTAAGGTGTAAGGCGGTCTTAAATTCCCGTGGCACGGCAAGCACGTAAGACTCGGTCGTTCATTGGACCTTCCTCTGGCGTGTCAACTTGCCCGTTCCATTGGAGTACGGGAGTAATATGCACATTCTTTTATTATTATTACGGAGCACGGAAACGCCTAGATATGAATCAATTTCCTGTTAAAATGTCTGTTCTATATAAAAACAAACTGCCTTTGACTCTTACTTTAGCCTCTTTAGAATTTAATGAACAAAGAAAGTACATCTAAAATGCAATCACACTAAAATACTACGAAATCTAAACGGTTCGACGTCGAGCAGTTCCCAGTTTCCTTTTACTGCACTGAACTAAATTTATATTAGATCAATACGGATTATTCTCGGCAGTGCAATGGTGAAGCAGACGTTTTATTAATAGAATCTCTATCTATTAGTTATTTCGAAGTGATGAGATCGCAGGGTTTAGTAAGAATATATTTAATTTTTATTTTAGTTTGGGTTATTGTTGTTAATAATGTGGTGTTGGCAAAGAATGGAGGAAATTTATCGTAGAGAGTGAAACGAATTAACAAATGCTAGTAATGGTAAATTAAACGAAATCTACTTTAAAAGGATTCAATAAAAAAGATGTTTTGACACTAGATACAGGATGACACTTTGATGGTATAATAGTGGGAAGAAATCTGGGCAGACTAAGGATCATTTAAATGGATAAAATGGAAATGAAAATTTAAGTAAAGACTCTTTTGAGTCTGGAAACTTTGGGTTGGATACTCCTTTTTCTTTTGTTGAATTTTATGCTAGAGACAAGAAGAAGATACTCTGAGTTATTTCCGCTAGTTCTAATGCTCATGGGCTTACTGTAGCCATTAACTTTGAATCTTCAATAAATTATAATATACAAAGTGTAGATAGCTTTGTCTGACGAGTAGTGAGATAGCTAAACAAAATTCAAATCAGTATAAAAGTGCTTCCACATTCTTCGTTAGTAAAGGAAATAGTTGATAGTGACTGCCTGTCCGGAATCACTTGCTTTATACCAAATTGCTGTTTGGTATAGAAGGACCAAGCGAGCACCAAGTGGCAAAGCGATATAATAAAAAAATATATTGATAGTTATCGATAAATATTCTGCCGACGAGAACAGCCAATAATCGAGGCACTGTTAGGTTACGTGGTCTTGAGTGGTTGTCACTGGCCAATGTGATAATACCTAATAACAATTCTATCCAGCTTACTTGGCTGAGTCTAATGATTATTTGGGTTTCAGAGTATTTAATATAGAGTAACAGATATCTACAAACACAAGCTCCGTGTGTTTTTGTATGTAACTGGTCTAATTAGTATCATATAAAAATTCGTCAGAATCAGCTGCATAGGAGTTTTGGTTAAGATTTAAATAGCGAGTAGAGTCCATGTATCTATAAAGTGTTGGCGTTGTACGCTCTGTACTAGGTGCTCATAGCTAGATGCTCTTACCTGCCCGTAAGTGATTAGCGAGGTTAAGCAACTAGGCTCGCGGTCAGTCCCTAGATGGGTACCGCAAAAGTGGTTTAATTTCTGTGCGTCTCCGTGTTTCGGAGGGCACGTTAAGTGGTAAGTCTCGGTTATAGCCATCATGTAACAGTCGTTAAGCCATATCAGAGGTCTGAGAGCCTAATGGGCGACTTGCACATCTGACACAAGGGTAACCACTACCCATACGATAAGTAAGTACTACCACTTCAAGAGATCCTTAGCATTTTATGTTTTAATATGTGCCGTGGACGTTTGTGGAAATCCCAAGGTATAACCCCGGCAGTATATAGGATACGTCATAAAAGTAACGACTTTTGCATTTCAACATAACACAGAAACTTGGCGTCCATAGATTTATGATGTGCGGGCATTTACTCCTCGTAAATCTGAACGAAGTGTAGAACTATAGCAGAAATATAGGTATCCAACTTCTTTACTACCAGAGTGAGTTGGAAAACCTCAATAAATATATTTAGTCAAATTGAATTAGCACGGGAATCACACGGATAGTATATCTGTGTGGTTCCCGGCTTGAAAAGAATAACAGGTCTTACCCATTACATGCCGTGGGTGTCATAAAAGGCAACTAAGGAATACAGCACGTAGTTGTGCAGCCGCATCACCTGTGTATTAGCTACCACCTAAATCCGCTCGTCAACTCGTATTCCAAGCGTGGTGACTACGTCAAACCCTTCCAAATGACAACGTTGTGGAAACCTTTTGGGTGAGACCTATGTCCAGCAGTGGACAATATCAGGCTGATGATGGTGATATTTAATATTTTTAATGTTATGAAGTTAAATGAGAACTCATCTATAAATGTACAATGTTAATATTTTTGTGCTAATATACTTAAGTAACTTACTTATACTGAAGTGGCAGTGGGCAGGGCACATAGCTCGTAGAACTGACGGCCGATGGGGCCGAAAGGTTCTCGAGTGGCGACCACGAACCGGAAGACGCAGCATGGGCAGGCCTCCTACACCGTGGACCGACGATCTTGTGCGGGTCGCAGGAAACCGCTGGATGCGGACAGCGCAGGACCGGCTATTGTGGAGATCCTTGGGGGAGGCCTTTGTCCAGCAGTGGACGTCTTTCAGCTGATATGATGATGATGATGAATATACTTAAAAGTAAATTACAACATTGCTGGTGTTATTTGAATGCACACTTGAAATAAAGTATTAAATTAATATTGGAAATATAAATAAAATGTATGTTAATATTTAATATTAAGTCGACACTACTGTATTGGGGTCCTAACCCTGTAAAAGTAGATGTAAGTTGGTGGAATAAATAAAGAAATCTTATTGGCCTTTGCCAGCACTATTAAGTTTATTTTAAGTCTTGTTATAGACTTTTTAATAGTAGGCTTTGTAATAGTTTTATAGTCTGCATTCCATTTTCCTACAGTACAATACTTAACATACCTATGTATACATATTAATAATACAGACATACAACATATGTGCGTGCAGTATAATCCCTAAACTGTTTTTGGCCCGCGGCACCGCTCGTGCTTTTCCCGGGATCAACTGATCTACGCTCGTTTACATCACACCCCCTTTATGTATGCAAAATTCAAATCCTTCGATTGTACATCCGTATCATGGAAATGTAATAAAAAAACTCAGGTTTATGCGTTCGGAACACGAATTTCGTTAAATAATTAAATGAGGTATCAGTAGCAAGGTTTAGGTATTTTTGGTCACTATTAGTCAAATAGAATATTCTGAAATGATACTAACTGGTGGCTTTTCAATTCAACTAAATATATAACTTCAAAGGTTATATATTTTATTGGGAACCTTTCAAGTTGGTAACAAAATATTTATTTGAATTGTAAAGCCATCAGTAAGGTTTTTCCACAGACTATAAATGGAGGGCGTTCTCATTTCGATTGCAGACCGATTGTAGTTATTTTAACTGAGTTAAAAAAGGAAGAGTCTTTGATTTTAAAGAAGATGAAGTCCGTAATACAACAGAATGGTTTTTAAATTACTTGAAAAAATATGGGGTTCTCATTTCGACTATATCTATTTTAACAGACTTCAGAAAAGGAGGAAGATCTTAATTTGACGGTATGTTTCATTTTTATGTATGATTCGTGATTCTCAGTGTTTGTGAACTGATTTTGAACCCTTAATTGGTCATAGCTTATGTTCATAAATTAACGGTTTTAGCTCTTATTGTAACACTATAGAGTTTATAATGAGGTAGTAACTATTATACTACTGTCCCATTAAGAGTTAATAAGATTTTTTTTTATTCGGAAATAAACATGTTTAAGAAATGACTCAATTGAAATCATTTGTACAATTTTGAAAACGGTAATAATCATAATGTATTAGTATTTCAAAGACAAAGTAAACAATCACGAATGCGTTTGCGTTCTAAAAAAGGCCTACTTAACTTTATAAAAATTGAGATTAAGAACCAAATATATATGTTTGAAGAAAATTTGTTAAAGTATCTTTCCGTGACTTGTAGAAGTGGTCTCTTAAGCAATTTTCTCTCTGGAAATAAACTTCAAGATAAAATCAGAACCAAATTAAATTGTATCCGAAAACAGACAAAAACAAAGAACAGAATCTACCACGACCGAACAACAAATTTTAATAAAGTTACAATTGCGAACTTCTTTTGCAGGCTAGCTAAAGTTTTGAACACAAAAACGCCTTAATTATCTCGCGTTGCCTGTAGGGCTAAATCTGTTCAGGATATCACGTCAAATGATTTTATCTAATTGAAGTACAAAGTCGACGTTATTAATACTTAATAAGATACTTCCTTATTGATGTTTGAGCTTGGCCGTTTTTCGGGCAAATGTTGGCCGGGGTGAATTCGCCCTTATCCCAGTTATCCCCCTCCCTCGCCCTTGTTCCCAGCCGCTCGTGTCTAGACTGATGCCGAAGTTAGTTGCTTCCGAGCTTTCGTGCGGGAAGGGTGTACCGGTCTGTGCACGATTGGCGCGAATTTTAAATATCAGTTTAGTTTAACGTGACTTTTGATATCGGGATTATAGTGGCTTAAGTGTTTCAGTGAATTGAAACGGACAAAATATTGCAATTCTTGAATGGATATTGAATTATTGTAAGTATTGTTGTTTTTTACAGTAGCAATTACATATAGGTTATAACGAAAATATTTAGTATTTCTTTATAATATATAAGAAGATACTTTAAATATTTTGGTTTTTGTTTTTGGAGATAAACTTAAGACAGTAATGATAATACTTACAAATAAAAAGAATATGTGTACATATACGTATGAATGAAATAATTTATTTTTAACGGCTGCGGAAATTAGTTATATAGAAATCGACTGTATGTTTTAAGCATCTTCAGAAGAAAATTAATAGAACGCCACCTTGGCTTCTTCTTTTCGTATTATACCTACGTATTTTACGCGATTGATAATTTTTGTCCTTCGGATACCAGAATTTTAAAGAAAATTTGAAAATTTTCTTTAAAATTCTGGTATCCGAATGTTATTTCCTATCCATATAAATTTATATAAATTATGGTATAATCAGTTATCAAGAGGACGATTTATCCGTTACATGTGCTTTGATTTTGTTATTTATTTGTATTTGCTAGGAGATGCTCCTAAAAATGTCTCGTTTAAATTTTGTTTATACTTGTACGAATTGCGGAGGTATTTCCGATCTAGTATGACCATCTTCAAGAAGTAAGCCTACTCCATTCTTAAAGAATGGCAATGCACCTGCGGCCTTCTGGTGTTGGAAGTGTCCACGGCCGATGGTGATCACTTATCATTAGGTGACCCATAATTTATAAAGAAAATCTGAAGTATATTTTATAACAGTACCTAAGTAACAGTAACATAAAACAGTACCTAAATAAAAATTAAGGAAAATAAGAGAACAAAAAAAAACAGGATCCTATTGTGATTAATTCTGTGGTTTCTATTAACAAATAATGAATTATGTAAGCCCAAGTAAAAACCAAGATCATTAGCATGCATGTATTGTTACAATAAATGATCTGATAATCGTTATATAATCGTACAATAGCCGAGCGGTGGCTATTGTGGCATATTAGCTGCGCTATGAGAATTTTGTGTAGCACACGATAATATCAACAATTTCGTAGTACTTTCCAAATCACAAGCTCTATTACAATAACAAATCTTCTAAGCACACATACTAATACCACTTATTCCTCAAGCACCCTCTAATACCACAGTTACATAAAGACACAAACGAGAGCCAAATTTATTTTCTCCGACGCCAATGACTTTTACAAACATTGGTCCAAGCTCCGACACCACGAGGCTTAAGTGCTGCCATTGTAAAAAAAAAGATGTCGAAATGTACTTAAAACGAGAAAAAGTCATTCCGAAGACATTTTTGCGGAGCTCTCAAGAGTTTGCGGGATGAAAAAGTAAGTTCCGGCCGAGCCCAACCACTTATCGACGCCCGCCAGAGATGAATTAGCGAAAATGTACTAAAAGTGTGTAGTTGGAGAAAACTTGGTATTGAAGTAAATGTTTGTAGAACGACTTGGTTTTCGGTAAATCTAGAACAAGATAAAGGATAAGTACTTTTTAGCTATTGCCTATTTCGAGTAAATAATGTAAGTTTGTTTTATCCCACACACATAAAATAGTATGTTAAACGTTAATCCAGTTTATATTCAATTTATGAGCTAAATTTCTTTAAAAACTGTCTAGTCATTTTTGCATGATTGAGCAACAAACATAGAAGAAACTTTTACATACATATATTATTAATGGCTGTTCCCCGCAGTTTTCTAAACTTTATAAATTATAGCCTAGTATATATTCGAATATATAAGCTATATTACTACAAAGTTTCATCGAACTCCTTTCTGTAGTTTTTGCGTGAAAGAGTAACAAACATCCATACATCCGTACTCTCGCATTTATACATAATATTAGTAGGACGAAAAAGTAGGTATAACTCAATGAACTTTTATTTTATTTTCTCGACGCGATGGTACGGTCACGATCCACGTGACAACGATCAATACATGATCGTAGTCACATGGTAAGAATGAATTTCATAGGTTTTAAATATTTCATCGATTGCTTTTCACTGGAAATATACTTAGGCAGAATAAGTTTAAGAAGAAATAACAAGGCTTTGAATGACCCAAACCAATATAAGAGGTATCTTTTTACAGGCTGAATGCATTCCACTATAGATTTCACAAAAAATGGTACAGAGACATGGACTTCAGATTTATGAAATGGGGAACATGTTTATTACCTACGGACCAAAAAACGTTTCACAGTGATAACAATTATGAAAACCTAATTAAATGAAAACTGCGAGCATAAAAGCCAGTCTAAATATATAAACTAAGATTCCTTTAAGACTACTTTGTTATGCTACTGACTACTAGATCTAAGTTTCATATGTTTTTCATATTTCCACATAACAATCTTATATTTTCCATAGAATATGAATGCAACAGTTTTTATATATCCATTAAATTACTTAGATCTAGTTTACCTATTATGGTTTTTGAGATGCAACCCGTTAACGTGGACGTGACGGACGGGTGAACAGCGCCGGCATACAGATCCTGACTGTATGTAACCTTTGAGTTTGGGATCCCTTAAGCAGCTTCACTCATTTTTTGAAGCATCTAATTCAGATCCAAAATGAATACCTTCTGGTATTAGAAATTATCAATATTTAAGAAACATTTTCGCTAGATTCGTTACAATGCAGATTTAATTATACCAACAATAAAATTAGACCACTAACTTAACGGGATTTGCCATAGTATAAAGAATCTACCCAGACAATACGAGTTCAAAGTAAAATGCCAGTTAACACTTTTCATCTTCGCGTATCATAATTCAATATTATTTACGGGTATTAACGCGACTAACCTTTTTTGTTATTTTCCTGATGCTGCATTGATCGTCGTCAAGGGCTAATAGTGATTTCCTGACAACGATCAATGCAACTTGGTCAAAATTTCACGAAAACATTAATAAAAATTTGAAACGCTAATGTCAATCAGATGTCAATGTCAGAATAAAAAAATAGTCCATTATCCTCGTTTTCGTCTGAAACCAATAAAAAGGTTCAGCATCAAACATCATTTTTCCTAATTGCTAACTTTGACGCCGATGTAAAAGCCGGAAATGTACAAATAGATACATTAGTTCTTGTAACCGAAACATGTGATACATTCATTCTGTAGCATTCACTTACTGTGACGGAAATAAAAAAATACAAAACTCTTTTTGGTTTTATAAAGTTCGAATTTTTTAGTTTCGTTTTCGGAATTGTCCTGCAGGCGCGTATATGCTTCACGGATTTAGAGTGAAGGTTGAATTCGTAAATTCCACCTTACTTATACATTTATTACCATTCCAACACGTAAGTTAAATAAGTCGATTTTTCATTTAAAATCGGTATAACTTAATTTAGATTTTACTGTGCTCATAATTTCATGGTTAAAATTGTTAACTGTCATCATAAAAAAAGTCTTGAAATCTATTATGTTGCCTTCTGATTAGGCTTAATTTTGAAGTGATATAAGGTGCATATTTTATAGCAAATACCTTGATTTTTATCCAACATACTATTAAGCTGGACATGTTATTACTATCAGCGTAATAAAAATTATGAACCTACTACTTCTCTCTTTACATTGAAAAATATCTTTAAATCTGAAATGTAATCAATTATGATCCGGTATAATCTATTTAATTCCTAAAGATTTTTTTATTTTTGGCGCTCATAGCCAGTTGCTCTTACCGGTACGTAAGTGACTGGCGAGGTTAAGAAACTAGGCTCGCGGTCAGTGCATATTTGTGTGACCGTCATATTGGTTTAATCTCTTTTCATCTCCGTGCTTAGGACGGTACGTTAAGCTGTCGGTCCCGGTTGTAGCCATTAGGCAACAGTCGTTAAGCTATGTCAGAGGCCCACTGGGCGGCTTGAACAACTCTGACACCAGGGTGTGTGCATGTGCTCATACGATAACTAAGTATGGTCGGCTGAAGCCTTTCACAGTGTCCATAGCGTCAATGTCAACGAGTAACGTCATGTAAAAATATCAACTAAATAGATGATAAACCATATTCTCCAAGAGGGCAGTAAAACCCTTACAGTTATTTCAATATTCAATTATACCTCCTTCAGACGGGTACACTTTCATAATTATAGGATCCTGATGCACCCGACTGGGGTCACCTCACCTCAATCTTACAATCTTTACATACAATGCACAAATATGCGCATATTTAAAATATCAATCCCGTCCCACTTAACTGTTTAAGACGCTGTGCTGTTTCCAAAATGAAGGAAGAAAATGAAAATATTATTTGCATCACAAACAGATTTGGGGGAAAAGGGATTTTAAAAGTTTTTACTGCACAAACATTATCCAACGTCTTAAAAATATGAAACGAAACTTACGACTTTTTTAATATCATTGCATTTCGTTCTATCCTAGTTCTTATGAAAAGGATAGGACATTTCATCTCATTATAGCGCGAAATGCTAAGGACCAATTACACACCCGGTGCGCATAATTGGTGCGTTTTATAAGTACCTAGTTCTAGTAGTTTCACAGTTCTATGTATGCTGTGTTCATTTCATACGACCTTTATTTGAGAGAGATGTAATGACATTTAAATAAGATTAAAATACAGAATGGCAAGCACTGTAAAGTGGCGGGTCGTTTGGCATGATTGGTAGATACTTGACTTTCTCGTCGCAGGTCGTGGGTTTGATTCCCGCCCAGGACAGATATTTTTGTGTATGAACATGTGTGTTTGTCCTGAGTCTGGGTGTAATTATATATATAAGTATGTATTTAGAAATGAAAAGTATTGTACAACATGTAACGTAATTAACGCATACCCTCAAACACCGAAATTAGAATATTATGTTGTAATCATAAAACATACACTGAATTTTTAATTGAACATGTTATTTACAAAATAAGTTTCTTGGAATAAAGTTTATTTTTCTTTATTTTGTATTGAATGATGGAATTTGTATGAATACAAATAAACTGCGATTTTAAAAGTCTTATTACATTGACTTACGATCTATTTTAATTTGTTTTGACTGTACAGGGTTAATATGACAATAATTTCCATAGTTTTAATTATTTTGGAAAGAAAAACTCCCTATATAATATATAATCGATTCATATCGTTTTTAATGATATGAATCGATTCAGTAAACGATTCTGAACAAACTATTTTCAGGGTGTTTGTTAATTATGTTACATGTTGTATTGTATTATATCAGTTATCAGGTATCCATAGTACAAGATCTGCTTATTTTTTGATCAGATGACCGTGTTGAAATAATGTCCCAGAATATTGTTATTATTGTTAGTTTCACAAGTCTATGTATGCTCTGTTAATTTCATACGAGCTATATGTGGGAGAGATGTAATGACATTTAAATAAAATTAAAAGACAGAATGTCAAGCACTGTAAATAGCCTATTAAGACATATGAAAGATTTAGTAACATATCGTTACTATACAAGCCTAACATTTATTTCTAAAATACCAAGACGCCAAACAAATAAGAAAAATAATTGAATACAAATATTTCATGTTTTCGTTAGTAAAGCAGTATAATATTTAGTTTTATAAAATCTAATAAATTAAATCGTAATTTCACTAGTAATTGCAACAATAATTTTAGCCATTACTATGGAGGTAGCTGTCGTATTGGTCAGAAATAGTTTTCAAGATTCATATAAAGATTAGAGAGTAATCGAGTACACAGTCCACCCTGTCTTAACCTACACTCTAATCAAAATTTCTCAGGCGTTGTACTACCCGATCCCACCTTATTACTTTAATGTGAATATCAAAATTTAAAGAGAAAGATCTGCGTACATTCACTATATTATTATAGAACAAAATAACGTGATATCCTACCCCACTTAAAAGTTGCTTCTCTTTAGCTCTACCCAGGGTTTATGTGAATGGCTTCAAGAGCTAAATACGAAATAATATGAACCCTAAATAGGTAAATGTAAAGTCTCAGTGCGGGACATATATTGAGCAGAAAAATGTGTGCGCAAATACAGGAGTACTTTTTATTCCATTTTACTCAATATGAGAGACGGCTAGCAACCACGACTGAAATGAAGTCAAGTCCAGGACTTGCAGTTTTACGTGCTCTTCGAGGAATGGACGTATAATACCACCAATTTACAGAGTTCTGACTGATACTGCGAGCATTTCTACACTGAAATATCGCAATATCACTTTTTAGCCTGATTCTGATTTAAACCTAGAACCTTATTATCTGCGCAACACGCTGCCGCTCGAGTACTCAGTTATTTGATATATATGTAGGAGTATATATATAGAGATACCCGTAATTGTAAAGCTATATAACCAGTCTTTTATACAGTTTTAAGCCTAATCTCACCCAACCATATAAATATTATCACAACAGTAAAAAGTCGTATATAGAATCAGACGCGATAGACAGTTTACTCTTTGTAATGAAATTTTTATCGGCACTAAAAGAATTTCTACACCATAAAACCGACTTATCTGTATTGTCATCTAACACCCGATAATCAAAATAAAATTAGAATTCATTCACGAAATCCGATACCTTCAGAACAAATAGATCACCCAATCCTGACACCGAAAATTTTCAATTTCGAGAGGTCACGTAATTATTCCTCTCCCTATCGACTCGCACTTTCCTCTCGATTTAAAAGCCTATTCTTGTTACTGATAAAGCGGAGATATCTTTTGACCTCACTGTATCTTTAGGTGCGTATTTTCAGGATAAGAACAATGAATTTTAATTCGTTTAGCCGCCCGGATCGTAAATAAGTCTCTTATCGTATAGGTAATTGGGACTGTGGGCGACCGCTCCCATAACGTATGGGTTATCGATACAGATATAAATTAAATTATATAATCGTGGTTGGTTTGAACAAAATGATACAAATCAGCCCCTTTATGATCTATTTGTGGTAACTGTGTGTGTCTCTTAAAATATTTATTACTTACAATGAAATTATTGGTATTTAATGTAAGTTAATGTTGTTATTTTATTATCAGTATTAAAATGTTTATAACATAGTAATATTTTTGATGAAAAATTTATTTTATATATTAGGTAAATTAGTAAAATTAGGATTATATGGAAAAAGAAAAATACAAAACTAAAGATGTATATGCTACGTGAAAGATAAACAACAATTTAAAGCACTGCAATCTGTCATATACGCAAATAAATACTCAGAGAGAGAGAGAGAGTGAGAGAGAAACTCGCATGGATGGGTATAACGCTTTTTTATTACGTGACGATGTCTGCCAGTTAACTTTGATCATCCGGTAGACTGCTTAAAGAAACTTCGTTTCATTAAAAACGTCTTTCATAGGTACAAGATATGACAGCTGACATATAATATTTATGCAAATTATATAGTAGTATGTACTTGTTTTGTTGTAAATCAATTTAATTGTTTTTTTTTAAAAGGCAAGGCCACAAGCAATCAATCCCGCCTTAGGGAATCTAATCCCTGTGTCTCGGGGTACTTTACAGACATATATAATAGACGAACACAAATTACATCCAGACCCAGAACAACTATTTGTGGGTCAAACGAATAGTAGTCCAGCACGGGACTCGAACCCGCGACACGGAGCGGCGAGGCGACTGTCTTAGCTGCTGCGCCACACGTGTATGGGTATCAATCGATAGGGAATGCTTTCGGAATAGTTCCATAGAGAATTTGTACCAATCAGTTGTTTAGAAGAAAATTGAAGCCGGTTTCAAGACTATTAAACAGTTATTATGACGTTTAAATTAGACATTTCCTAAGTTGTTCAGTTGCAAGAGTAGGTGGGGCTCCATACGAGATGGTTCCACACACTGCAGTCATCATCATATCAGGCTAAAGATGCCCACTGCTGGACAACGGCCCCCCCAAAGATCTTCACAATTTTCGGTCTTGCGCTATTTGCATCCAGCGGTTTTCAGCGACCTCGCACAAGATCATCGGTCCATCTTGTAGGGGCATGCCCACGCTGCGTCTTCCGGTTCATGGTCGCCACTTGAAAACCTTTTCGCCCCAACGGGCGTCGGTTCGACAATAAGATACACTGTAGGACGTGTTTTCAATCGTCTAAGATTAAATAAAAAAACACCGTTTATCTACTTCAAAGTCAAGTTAACATGCACTCTATAAAAGCACAAGCTTTTAAAAACATAAGCTTATTTTATGTAAACTTTTTTGAAATGTGAACCTTATCAGTAGAAAGTCAAATATATCAAAATGCTCCTTCAGGAGTCTTTATGGAACTAAGATAAGATATGACAAAACTTAAGATTTAGATGAGGACACCCATCGTGTCATATGTTGACAGTCATATTAAGAACTCCCTATTAAAAATTAAATACGAGTCCTTGTGTCTGTACATAATGTGTACTATTTCAAATTGAATGTAAAATATTAGAACATCCATTGATAGACCACTATAAATCGAATGTCTAATTACGCGAATGTTCATTAAACAAATAGTTAATATATCGAACATTCTTTACAAGAAAAGTAGGTTAGGTTATATATAACGCCAGCAATAAATCAATCGTTTATTGCTAAAGAATAATTCGATTAAATGTTCTACTTACTAATTCGATTATTTAACGTTCGATCATGTAAATATTTGATTCATATAAGTCGATAAATTGATATTCGATTATTTAGCATTCGATTTGGCATAGTACACTCCTACTCCCACTCCTGATTTTAATAAGATTGTTAATTTTATAAAAAAGATATATTTTCTTTTCGTCTTTCCGATATTCAAAAATGGAGGTATTTTGGTAGTTAGGTTTATTTTTAAGTGATCGTTAATAATTATCCTATTTCATTCAATATTATACAGTAAGAAGAACATATTAACATCCATTTCCGATGACATAATGTTTCTGATTGTGATAGCGATACCTACCTAAATTTGTGACAATCGGCAGAAAAATCGTTTTTTATTACAGATCCCTTAATACATCTTATCAAAATCGTATCACCGTTTATCGAGACCCATCAGTGACAGTAGGACCTAAATCCGCCATCCAGTCTATCAAAATCGAATAAAGTACAATTTTCCCCCATTACCGCCCTTCATATCTTCCGTCATTTCACGTATCGCTTCCGAGCCCAAAAGAGGGTAAGATGTAAAAGATGAAAATAATAAATCCGTATCGAATATGCACGGATGGAGCGAATGAAAAAATTCTTCGCATCCAAAATATTATAGTCGTCCGTGTGATTCGCCTGTCGGGGATTGGTAGTGATCCATCAACAATTAAATGTTGGCTGTTGGCGATACATTATCGGCCGTATTGCGAACATACTGATTGATGGGACCAGTGCTATGAAACCATAGATGCTTCCCGCTCCATTGACCGGCACTCTATGGAGACTACTGTCAGAGAGTGACCGATCACCAAGCCACCACCATTCTATTCATACTTAGTAACGATCCTAATTGAAGACAGATAATTCATGTTAACACGCATGAAACATTAAAACATTCTAATAAACAAACAGGTCCGAATAATACTCCGTAGGGTGAGTTTTGTTAAAATTTGTGCAATAAATTTACACGAAGCACGCAGATAATTACCTCCATTTAACAACCGAACAATGTGCACCTGATATTATTAATATTTTAGAATAGAGCGGCTTTAATCACGGTCTCGAAATCGAGCTTAATTATTCCGTCCGCTGGATAATTAATTAAACAAAAGACGTGCAGCCTAGGTGAGTATTGAGACTGACTTCCATTGTTGTTGGGATAACAGGGAAAAATCCGCGACGCTTCCGGTTGCGTCCCCACTGATCCATTGTTCACCTCTGCTTCATTCCAATTTACGCAGATCTTTCATCGCGTGACTGATGCATTTATCATTCGTGTTTGAGAAATTTCTTTATCCCTTATAAATTGTTTATTGAACGGGCGTTTCTAATCGCGTCGCCACGTCTATCTCGATGTCTTTTTGATTCTACGACAGATTTGTAGGCATTTAGCGTGAGGTCGAAGGGTGGGTCTTCGTTCCCATGGCATTGGGGTGTTACGCTATTTTAGTCCGTCGTCGCAGGGTAATTTACGAGCATGCAATGCACACAAGCAGCCCTGCTTTTAGGGTGATGGCCTGGAATAACGATTTTTCGTGAATTTATGTCTCTTTAAAGATGATAAGTGATGGTGCTACGATATTCACACACGCTTCCGAGAAAGGTACATGAAATATGTACGCGTACGAAATTAGCTGTATCCCTTTTATATATTATATCGGAAACATCTTGATAGCGGTTTAAATATTAAATGAAATTACGGTGCTTAGACAGGTAGGCGGTAATGCGCTAGAGGCATCTTACTAATATGTCTGCGTTGCTGTGTTACTGGGCGCTTAATTGATATTCTCTTTATATTTATTTGTCGGCAAACGATTACTAGTCATTTTAGATAATTAGTGATTATTATTACAGACATATTAATTTCACAAAAGATTAATGGTCAAAATTGTATTACGGTATTCTAATTCAATTTAGAAAACAATACTCCATTGTTTTTATATGCTTTATAAATAGTTTCATCTGTGTGTTGCTAATGTATCCTGAGCAATCACCATAAATATTAACATTCTTGTATTTAAAAGAAGATAGTTGAATCTATGCCTTATGGTGCGTAAAATATTTAACTACATAAACATGCCACTTAATAGTTAAATGTTAAAGCAATTTGTCTTCAAATTATTTGTCAAGACAAGCCATTCTGGAAATTGTTCCCGATTTAGAGGCAAAGGGGTTTGGTTATACAGCCAATGTTACGATTACAGACAATGTTCCCTTTTATAAATAGATATAGAAGTCTCGTAGAACTGAAATCTAAATTATATCGTGAACTTGACTTTCAACTTTAAGTTGTAATAATTAACGATTAGTAAGCAATCATCATAAATTACAGTTGAGATAAGAACGACTGTTAATTTAATTGCAAAGTAATGTAATCAACTTATTGAATAATTTATTAGGAACTTATTTTATTTATTCATTCATTACGAGTTCACAATTCATAAACTGTGAAGTATCGGAGGATAGATAATAATATACTTTGATAGTGAAGTTTGGTATCTGTTTTCAGAAAGTAAGTGTGATTATTATTTTCTGTACACAGGCTATTTAATTTTCTAAACTGATTGATAGTCCTAACTTCTAAACTAATATTATAAAGAGAAAAGTTTTCACATTTTGTATACTTGTTTGTAATGGATAACATTTAAAATTACTTAACTGATTATAAACATTATTTAACCCTTAGAAAACTACATTATCAGCAAGTAACATCAACTGTATTTTGATAAAAATAAACTTATATAATAAATTCAATAATGGTAAACCAAGGTATCAAAAATTTACTTATAAAAGTCATTATTTGGATCAAAGTAGGTACAAATTTAAAATACAAATCTTTCTGTCTATCTACTCGTGTGAAGCCGGGACGGGTCACTCAATAATTAACTTTCATGATAATATAGCTATATCCACAACTACATTCGTTTAATTCCCTCACGTGTAAGAATACCGACAACACAATAATTATAATATGGTCCTGGGTTCGAATCCCGGTAAGTGCAAATATTTGTGTGATGAGCACGAATATTTGTTTCTGAGTCATGGATGTTTTCTATGTATTTAAGTATTTTATCTATCTATATAAGTATGTATATCGTCGCCTAGTACCCATAGTACAAGCTTTGCTTAGTTTGGGGCTAGGATGATCTGTGTGACTTTATCCCTAAAATATCAATAATATAAAATAAATAATATCCCTCATCCCCATAAAAAATTAGTTAATTTTTTATACCTCACCCAGTTTGTAATCCGTAATCTTCTAAAATTTCACAGTAAAGGAGAGATAGAAATACTTTCTGTTATTCTCTATTTTGCATCTATATACATTCTAAAATACATAGCAACTTGACTGTTGGTCTGGTGATATGACCCTGACTATGAGAGGTTGTGGGTTCGATCCCACCCAAGTGATGAAAACGATTATTTGCTGTGTCTGGGTGTAATTTATCTATAGATAATATGTATGTATTCAGACATATATATCTATGTTTATCAGTTGTCTGGTCGCCATAGAACAGGCTCTGCCTAGTCTGGGATCAAATGGCACCCAAAATGCCTAAATACTAATTGCCAATTCCATTATTTTTAGAAATATATTTTACTACTTCGCGCCTGAATGGTTCCGCCTATACCTAGATATTTTTATTCGACAGTTATCTACTGTTTTCGAAATGGTCCTACATATAAAATTTATCGGTTATCTTAAAGACTAGTCAGTTGTGTGATTTTTAGAACAGTAGAGAGTACATATCTAATGAACAAATATGACATCTTCACGATTTAAAATAACAAGATATCACAAATTAAGTAGGTACTTACTGTTTGAAGCAACTTGCAACCGTCTTCAACTTTATTTATTTCAATCGATTAAAACGAAATTTATATGAGCCATTTTGAAAATATATAGAACAAAGTCAAAGTCGTTTCACAAGCAATAGGTTCAAATAGCCTATAGACGAATTGCTGATAGTCTCCTTCTTTTATAATAGTGGGTTACAAAAATAAATAAATGAATATCACTCTGAAGGTCCCCATCTTCAAACCAACATAAATCAATACTTATATCGCAAAACTCAATATCTTTTATGTAATCGCCCAATGTCATGGAAAGAGCAATGAGGTGTGGTGCATCTGCCAGTTTTGTATCGTTTCCAATAATGATCGTATGTTGCAATGCTGGTTTTAGCACAATTTACGATATCGATAGCCACTAGTCGTTATCTAAATTAATACGGTTATTATACCTATGTTTATTGGATAGTTAGCGGTTAAAGCTTAAATGGTTAGGATGAAATTTATTTTGATGGTTTGAAGTGTTCACAACCATTTACTCTCATTGGGCCCTAAGTGATCGGCGAAGTTAAACACTTATATACGGGTCAGACTATAGATCTGTGACCACAAATTTGGTTCAATTTCAGAGTCCCTCGTGTATACGACACGGCTACACTATACAATCTTGGTGCTCAAGTTTCGAGTTCGATCTCTAGTCAAGACATCTATTCGCGTCGCGAATAGTCGTTGATTTGAATCTCAATTTGCCTTCTGTCCGTGAAGTGCATCTTTGCAAAATTAATTCCCCAGAGTAGGTGTATATAAAACTTATGCGATTACATTGTAAACATGTGCCACCTCTACGCATCTCTTAGTTCAATGTATAACCCTCCTGAAATAGAACTGTAAGTTGAGTATATAAATTAGCTGTCAGAGCGCTAATCGGTCCGACAGGCCGCGATGAAACTCAAGAATCCATCAGCGGTCTAAAAGGCCCACATGTTCCAAAATAGACCCACAATAAAGGTATACAGTTATTTATATTACACTTTTAGCGAAAGCCCTAGAGAGATCGTTAGTGTAACGAATTGGTATGTTTGCTCAAGAATTTTGGACCATCTTCGATTTATGAACGTTGAGTTGTAAAATCGATTTATCGGATGTTGTATGGTGTAATTAAGACAATAAAGATATTTCCATACGATATGTGAAAGCATTGAGCTTCTATAATGATGTATTTTCTTAAGTTAGCTGTAGTTAATTGCTATTATTATTTTATTTTTAAAATATAAATAGATTGATTAATCACAACATAATATATAAAGAATAAAATAAAAACTACTCTTGAATAAATCGATTTGATAAGTGATTAAACTTTTAATTGTACTAAATGAAATTAAGTATTTAAAACGTATCTACCGAGTTTAAACTTGCTAGGTCATCAAATCTGAAAATCCGTCCAACACATTAGCGTAACGCGAATCACGACCCTACGTAATTCACACGGTTAGGGAAAAAATCGTCACCAATACAATAGCCATCATAATGAGCCAACCAATGAGATAGCGATAAAATTTCGGCTAACAATACAGCCGTAATTAGAATTGACTGTCTCATTCCCTCCCACGAATACAGCAGGCACTCGACTATAATAGTCCCGGCTTTAAGCGTCCCGGAACTTTACGGGCTTTGGGAAAATCGCAATCCCGGAATATTACTCTTAGCTCATGCTTAAACTTTTAGGTTTTAGACAATATTAACAGGCACAAATGAAAAAGTTTCGCAATTGCAAAGAAATCCATGACCACTAATTACCTTCATTAATCTTGTAAGACACTTTTATTGTAGGAATAGTGAGAAATAGCTTCACACAAATTAAACTATTTCCACCCTCTATATCAGATATGTGCCTTAAATTTTTCACAGATGATCCGCAAGCCCCTTATTATTAAACACTATATAATAATTTGAACTATAGGAATGTTATCCTGTTGCTGTAATTAGCTGTGTTTAGAGTAAATAAACTCGTATAAATAACACAACAATATTAGTGTAAAATAATTTTAAGGATAGTTTATCACGACAATCTGGAAAAATATTTATTTAGTGTTGCTACTAAAAATATTCTATATTTGCCTCACAATTCATTAATGCTTTTATACGTAGCACGCGATAGGATAAAAGCATTTTCTGTAAATATTTTTCACATGATCAGTATGGACTTATTAACTTATAACTATTTATAGTTACACTAATCTATGATAACTATCCCGGAACCGAGTATAATTTAGACTCAATCCCGCGATTACAAAATTGGGATTTATTTTTGGCACCCCTACACATGAGGTGGCCATCTCTATTTTGTCTAATTCGCTCCATTGCTCTCGGTTTCTGGGCAGTTATGTTCGAATTGTGCTCTATTGAATTTGTCGTGGTTGCTGATTTTAAACCGATGGTGTCCATGGCAGTTTCCTATTCGCACATTGAATTATATTGAAATGCATTAAGAGTATTATGGTTTGAATTTATTACAAAAACAATAACGAATATAAGTCATTATTATTGCCTATTAAAATAAAGTAAGTAGATATAAATTTTTACGTTACGTTTTGTCAACGATCCTAGAGGAAATAAACCAGAAAACAGTAATAATAATAATAACCTGGGACATTATTAATACACGGCCATCTGGCCGCAAACCAAGGAGAGCTTGTACTATTAAAATCAGATAGCTGATATATTACATATACATACTACTTTTCATACTTATATAGGTAATTACATCCAGACACAGGTCAAACAGACATGTCCATGCACACAAATATCTGTCCTGGTTGGGAATCGAAATCATGACCTATGGCGTGAAAGGCAAGCATCTACCAACACGCCAACTGCTAATATAATAATCAGACAAGAATTGCAAATAGATATACACTGCATATATCGGGCGAAAATTCAAATCAGACGTGACTGAAAAAGAAGTCGATTTTGTGTCATATTATATTTCATTTCATTAATAGAACTATTAAACTTAAGCATTTTAGCTGTTGATTATTTTACTATTTTGTTATGCGTTGATTTATTTAAATAACCTGTACTGTACATGACTGTTTTATTACATTATTATTTAATAAAGTTACGAAATCATAATACTTCTTTTGCATCTTATAAAATTACGAGTAAGCAAGTAGGTATATTGTTCTAGTAAGTGTCTAAAGTTTTTCCTCCACCTTCTTTTTAAATATAAAACAGCGACTACTAGTTCCTAACTTGAAACTCAACAAGACCAATTTTCTCACAAAAATTCACAAAAACCTTTCAAGAAAACATGCACTCCAAAACCTCATAAAAGTAGCTTTGTTAAAACTTGAAACATCTGCTGTAGAACACCTTTCTTTACTGTTTCGAGCACATTTGAGTGTTGGTTTTTGTTTAGCCAATTAAAACGATACCGTTTCTTGTATATTCTCTGTACTTAGACGTGGCGATGCGATCTACCGATACGATTCAACCGATTTTCTTATCAACATAAAAATCTTATATTAAATTTAATAAATTTTAATTATTCTTATGTTATTATAATGTTAAATTTTTCCAATATTTTATTATATTTTAATTTTAAGTACTAGCTAGTAGGTAATTTTATGTGGACTTTGAGCACTATACTGCGATCAACAGCCAACCAAGCATGGTGATTATACAGTATTCATAAAATATGTATGTCCAGAAGTCGATATTTTTCGGTTAATATGATGATCATATCATTTTCTTGATATATCATCTCACCATCTAAGGTCTAGTAAAAACCAATATCAGCAATCTTAGAGCGAACCATTTATCGTAGCATAGAAAGGTCCTCATTGAAATTCATGGATCCCTCAGACGAACTCATTTAGAAGATTTAGTAGGAATTAGGAGGGAGAATAGTGCAGCATTGTGTACGTTCACAATGTACTATTGTTTTAGGACTTAAATACGGTTTTGTTTTAACAGTTTCATTGAGGGTTTCCTCATATTTTGGGTAGTTCCATTGTCTGAGTTTATATTGTTCTATTTCTTATTGCAGGGAATGTTATAATTTCTTTTGGATAACTCCGTTTTGAAATTATAATGAAGTGTGAGGAGAGGTTAGTATATTTTTTGAAGAAAATACATTGCGTAATAATTTATATTCTATTAAGTATAAATTATTACGCAATATATTTTGATATAAAAAGTGAGAAAATTGTAAAGCTTAAACTTATCCTGAATGACAGGAGTAATAAAAATATGGTAAAATTATCTTCATACTTCACGTTTCGTAGAACTTAGTCATGACATAATGAAACTAGCTACATATAATAGGTGTATATTTTTTGGTAAATTTACAATTGGCTATTATTATATTGCAATGGTTAGATCGCCTCCGTATTTTAGCATTTCTAATTCGATCGCACTGGGATACTCTGGGCATAGCCTGCTTTTTGACCGGGAGTCTTCTCAAGAGGCCCATAGTAAGCGACCATGTCTGGCAACACACTCTCTACACACACTCACTTTAGAACGAGAAGATATTATGTAACTTCCCAAAGTTGTCCAGCCGAGTAGGATTCTACGATTCTACGATACGACCTCTTTGATTGAACATGCACATGCTTTTTTCTTTCAGTATTAAAAAAATAAATATTGAATTTCTATAGTTACTATTGAAATAACATATTCCCATATTTTAGTTTCTCGTATTTTTTTTGTAAAGTAGTTTCTATTATTCGCAATTTCTATTAATAAAATCATCATCAGTCGAATGACGTCCTCTGCTGGACAAAGGTCTCCCCATAAAGTCTTGCTAATATATTGGGGTAATGATATTTGTAGTTGTTAGCCACACAGTCAATAAATTATACCTATATTTCAAAAGATTGTTTAAATTAAGTGTATGACCAATTATTAAAGATCTATTTTTTATTTATTTTATTTTATTATATTAGTAAATTGTAAAATCTAACAATACGAAATGAAAACAAAAACGTATCCATACAAAATAATTCTAATATTAATTAAGCCCATGAGTGGTTTGTATTTAAATCACAATCCTATCGTTATCGCGTTCAAAACCATTCGTTTTACTTAATCCGCTGGGAAAAACATACCATATAATATTACAACATAATTTATCACCAGGGGAAATAAGCGTGTTGGAAAACAAACACTAAAATGCAAATGTTCGTAATTAGTTGTACCATAAACACTAGTCGATCTGACCCATAAATAATGCAATGGAATCTAAACTGATCCATAAAGCATTTGAAATCGGAGCTCGGAATATTACGTAAACGGTTGGATTACGCCGAAAGCGGTGTTGGAAAAATGTAATTATGATCTATGCTTTTTTGCCATGTATTCGGCAAGGGTTGCTATTTAATTTCGATACAAATTTCAAATCGAAATGAAATATCGACGTAATTCGGATGTTGCATGGAAGGTGGGAGACAAGGTCTTAAGTTAGTAAAGTTTTAACTTCGAATTGATTCTCGAAAATGGGACTTATACTACTACTAATAAATGATAATTTTCAATATGATTTATAATATAAATAAATGATAATTTTCAATATGATTATTTCAAGTATTTCTTACTTATTCAAGGGACCAGTTATTACGCACCAAATGATTTTCTTACCGACTAAAGGATAATATTTGTAATGCAGTGTCTACTTAGTTTGACAATCTTTGATAGAATTTGCCGTCTCTCATTGCTATTACATTTAAGAACAAAAATAAATTAAGAAACTTAACACTTTAAAAAGTTAACTGCCGCAAACGGGATATTAAATCATCAAAATTATCATTTCAAATAATAGTTTAGGTACTTTCAGGCAAAATGAATGAATATATGTACGTAAACAACTCGTACGTACACTATATACGTAAATCAAAGTGTACGTGTACCTGGTACATTTATATCAGGTAATGCACATAAGACACAATATTAAATAATTAATGGCAACCTACCTTCGAGCCATTTACAAAAAAATCAAGCACAATATACTTATATTGACTGATTAAAAAGAAACTAAATCCATGACAAATCTTTTATAACCACTATACTGGATATATCACTTTCTCGGTACGTTTTTATATCTTTCTCGGTGGCGATAACGCGTTTTATTTTATTAGACCAAACATCAAAGTAACTTAACGTATGCTAATTAGGCTAATAAATATCTGATTTTTTACATCCACCATTAAATCCGTAACGCTACGCTAAGCCAAAGGCTATCAATCAAACCCTTTGAAATTCAATCTGTATTTTTAAACCCTTCAATTAAGCACAATTTGAGATAAGCCTTTAATTTTTCCGTCACGGGTGGCCTCAAAGAAAGTGTAAGCCAATCATTAGCCACGTTTTTAAAATTTTTATACCTTTTGTCTTAAACCACATCGTATTTCTCAAGCATAATACATAATACATGAGATACCGTGCTCCTCATAGCAATTATGTGTAATAAATCTCAAGTTAGATCAACAGCTGTGGCCTACATATATTTTTGTTTTGCCATAATTTTATAAATTAAGATTGAATACCTAAAATATTCAGTTAATTTTAGACGGGATTAAATCATATTTGATTGCGGCGAGTACCACTTCAGTAGCTTAAAAATTAAAACCACTCGACGTCGACGCAGTGACTGGCGTTATCATCCAAAATAAATGACCAATTAAACAATCTAATTCATTTCGGTCGGGTCCCACTCCTCGGGTTGGAAACATAAATCAACATGCCGTCAAGTGGCGATAAACATTTTGTGACTTCCAACCCAGGTGATAAAAAAGTGACCACTTTTTTGGTCAATGCCCATGCAAAGAGCTTTTGAAAGGGTGACATTTTTTAGCCCTAACAGCTCCTTAATTGTTGCAGCCCACCCTTTACGGTTAAACAAGCCCCTTTTTCACATAAAATCATCCTAAATAAATGACCCTAACGAGCCGATTTCGAGTTCCGCCGAAACAAAAAACTCGTAGGTAGCCGATCGTAATTGGTCATAATTCGTGTGTGATAAGACTAAATTCTTTAATTCTACTGTGTAGAGGTTCTTAAATCAATATTTTTAATGTCGCATGCCTGGACATTAAGTGCCCGCTAATAGGGTAAAGCAAATAAGAAGGTGGAGAGACTTGTATAAAGTAAGTACCACAGTGCAATGCGGATAAGAGGGTCAATATTTTGATAGCACGCGTGGTACGATGGTTGAAACATGTGGTCAAACATTGTGCAACTGAGTATGTGTGTTTAATCGTTGTGGCATGTATAACTGCTCGCATCGGCAAAACAAATGTAACCGCGCTTTCGTCACGCGCGCTCGTAGAGTACTCGTAAAGTCACGGGGTTCAGGCTCCAAAAATATCCTCTGCGCTGAATCAACCGCTAACTCGAGAAATTCCTGCAGATCAAAGGCGAGAGGTTCGCGGAACATCATTTTATATTTCGTCTCTAAACAGCTGGAATGTCAGCTATTTTGATTGCGAGACTTTGAACGTCATTCTTAATTAGCACGTCTGAACTAAGCTTCAGATATACTATAAGGATTTTTTTTCTCTAGAACTTGTAATGTCATCATTATTATTAAAGGAGTAACACACAGCCACCAAACTCGTCATGCATTGTTCATATTGTAGATGAAGCTCCTTTAATGTAACTACATAATTATATCTATTTTCAATGGTTACCATTTGTACTCCAATGGTACTTAAAATTGACGGCAAGTCGGTGGATACACTTTGGTCTTGACAGTGCCTTTATTATGAAAGCAGTAAGGGCGATTTTTGAAATATATTGAATAACAAAGCGCCGTACCTCCCTGGTGAAAAATAAAAATGGTTAAAAATAAATATATTCATAATCGTTCACAAAATATGGAATTATTTAATAAATTATATAATTAATAAATTTAAATTATTAATATGCTATGTGTGGAAGGTATCATTTAAAGGACCAATCTACTTTTATGGATCCTTAGAATTAATGAATAACAATTTTTGTCCAATCCTTATCAAGGAATCTTAAATTTTGTAAATGACTTAAATACTGTTGAATAATTCAGATCAGGTAAGATGATGAGGACGTAACTACCGTTCTACTTAAAAATCGTAATCGAAACGAAATTATATTGATCAGTTGTTAAAAGCACATTCAAAAACGCTTGTAAATTTTTAAAACTCTAATTTTAAAGTTGAAGGCACGGTTTAATGACGTGGAAAATTTGACACTTGGCCGAGGGCGAGGCGAGCGAG
This sequence comes from Pseudoips prasinana, assembly GCA_951640165.1. Classification (NCBI taxonomy): domain Eukaryota; kingdom Metazoa; phylum Arthropoda; class Insecta; order Lepidoptera; family Nolidae; genus Pseudoips; species Pseudoips prasinana. Next base: position 19,754,028 of record OX621239.1, read on the forward strand.
AGGCAAATTATTCAGAGTTTTATTGACGGTCGACAAGATTTACATGCACAGCTGCCTTTGCCTCGTGGCAACACATCGTGTGCACACAACCTTATATTAAAATTTTATACCCAATTTGCATATCACAATTTTTCATGTTAACGTTGTGAATTGCTGCAATATAGTTCTACATGGTTATTAAAATTTAAAATTAATAAACAATGCAGGTAAATCAGTTTATGGCTTGTAGCGTGGCGTGACTTATTCTTTGTTTTTATTTCTGCATTGTAAATAAAATTTTATGCCTACTACTACAGGAATAAATTAACTAAGTTACTAATAATATATGGGGCACACTACATTACACGATACAAACAATATATAGGTATATATATCTTTGGACAAATAACACATTGCCATTTGATCCCAAACTAAGCATAGCCTGTACTATGGCCATTAGACAACTGCCATAGTGACCTGACATACTTATTTATTTCAAAATACATACATATAATACATAAATTACAACTAATCGTGTTCATCACACAAAGATTTGTCCCGGGTGGGAATCGAACCCATGACCTCTGGCTTAACAGTCAAGGTCATTAACCACTAGACCAATAGGCCAGTCATCCAACAATACTTGTTCCATGCGGGAATCGAACCCGAAATATATAGTAGTGAGGCTTTTAACCACTGCGCCAGACGTGCCGTTAGGTCCTCGTCAAGGTATACGCTTCAGATGACCAATTTAATAAGTTTTTAGTTAGACAGTTCTAAAAAAATCCACCTAATATTTATTTATTTAAGGATCGTCAACGTCTCATACACTCATGCAGTTATAAGACAGGTACATACTTAAAAAATAATAATCGCTACAATCCTGCGCCACCTAAAATACTGGTGCTTTAAGGCAAGTGTAGTGAGAGACTTAGTTATTGTAACTAAATTACCTATATAATAGTATGTGGTAAGGTCTGATTTACTTAAGTAAATGTTCTTGAAATTATTTTCAAAACTCGCTAAAAATTTATACATTTTACACAATGGGTCTTAAATTCTTGAGCTTATGTTTTAGTGGAGAATATTTGCCCTTATTTATGAGCCACTTCTCTTGTGAGCTTGCAAAAGCTCGCTATAAAAAACCGTTTTTATTCCTGTGCTACATTGTTATGACGGAAAATTAAATTCACAACAAGGAACCGATACAGATTAGTAACACAGTATTGTTATTAGTATAACTTTGAATTACTGTTCGTTTTTTTCTTTATTTTTTTTAGACAATGCCCGCACTAGGTGATCTAATTCCAGCGTGCGGGGTACTTTACAAACATATCATATATGGACACAAATTACATCCAGACTCAGAACAACTATTTATGGGTCACACAAATAGTTGTCCGGCGCGGGAATCGAACCCGGAAGACAAGGTGAGGCGCGCCATACGTGCAGTCGAAGTTCTGTACGAAGAACGTTAGTACATTAATTTATGTAACATTCTTTGTACAGAACATTATGGTCTTACTGAAAATATCTCTATATTTTGACGGACGGATGCGTGACGATGTAGTTGCTTGCTTTTCACGCCGCAGGTCATGGGTTCGATTCCCACCCAGGACAGATATTTGTGCGCATGAACATGTCTGTTTGTCCCGCGTCTGGTTGTAATTATCTATATAAGTATTTTTATATATATATATTATTATTATATATTTACAAAAGGAAAATTGTAGATCAGTTATCTGGTTTCCATAGTCCAAACTCTGCTTAGTTTAAGTTAGGTTAGTATTCTCTTTATTGTACACCAAAAAATATTACCTACGTACAAAGAACTATGAGTATGTTTTCAAGATTATACAAATGGCGGCGTTAACACTAGGTGCGATCTCTTTCAAGCAACCGTTGAAATGACCAGGAGTAAAGAAAAGGCTTAGGATCAGATAGCCGTGTTTTATAGTTCCAATAGTCTCAATTTCAGATTTTCGTAGATATGTAGGTATATATATTAAAGAGGTCGTAACCTACTTATCTCAATATTATAATAGTTCTCGTAAACAAAAGAACACCCATGTCCATCAGTGGGACATTAAGCCATTAATTATGTCATTAATGTTATCATTATCTCTACTATCTACAGGCTACATTCCTCAAGTTAAACAAGTATTCAAAGATAAGAGACAACTACCTGAATTCAGTTACAAAATGACTTCTAATACCATATGAATAAGGACTAATTTTATTAATAATTTATAATAGTCCGTTGGTTATTCAAGCAGTAAGTGAACACAGCGATAATATCTACTAAGGTTATCTTCACCTACTTAATAATTTACTAAGGTTTATCAACAAAGTAGGACTCTAATAAAATGTGAAACTGTTAATGAAATAAAGCCATCTATAGCAAAATCTCAATACAAAATGAATAGTCTATTCAAAATTGTTTAATAACTTACTTAAATTACACTCGAGTGGTAATTAATAGATTAATTGTATACCTACAAATTGTTCACCACGGAATAAACCTGCATAATGAACAAGTATTAACGTTTAAGAGGCCGATATCTTCTTAATTGCTTCAGTCCATAGTATCAAGTATTTACGCATATTTATAGATAATTATGACAACACATAGCTAGACGTTCGTATAATTGGTTGTAAATTATACGAAAAATACGGTTCAAGTGGTCGAAGACTTTCGACTTGAGCGACTGCGATATTTGGGACGAGAAGATATTACGTAGCGTCCCGAACACTCCTGTAATTTATTATAACCTAAGTATATAATGTACATGCCAGTAGCTAGCATTTTCCAAAATCAAAATAGCCTTTATTACCGATAATAATTACATTTAATTGCGTCATATATTTCATTATAACTTTTAATATATACTTTAACAATATAATACGAGTCCATATAATTAATTCCTATTCTAATATACCAAATTATCTTTCACTTCTATTAATTAATGTTTAATGTAATATTTCTTATCTTAGACATCGGTAACAGTATTATCAGTTTGCCGTTTGGCATAGGCCTCCCCTAGCATTTTCCACGTATTCTTGTTTGCGACTTTTCTTTGCCATGTTGTACATGATATGATAAATATGATGTTAGTAGCTAGCATATTAGTACTAGTACGGGAATTGCGGAAAATAATAAAATTGGGTGTTGTCAGCCTTTTAATTATATACAATGATTTCATTCAGAAGGATTAAAACGTATGTGGAATGATGACATAATTATGTGATTATAACAAAATATACATTGTAAGCGTGTATTCACAAAGACAGTCTCGTTGTTTTAGGGTGAGGTTGTTAAACCGTAGAATTATAAGGACATGAGTTTCAATTCCAGTTTAGCCAAAAAATAATGATATATTGTCAAGAAAAATGTAGTGAGTCTGGAAATTGAAGGTTGACACCCTCGTTTTTCAAAAAAGCACGTAAAATTGTCGATACTGCTCTATTTTTCTTCCCGGTTGTGTCCGATTGTCATTCAATCGTATTGTCAATATGTGTTTATACATAACGCACCTATGTTTGGCTAGCCTCCGTTGGGGCTATCCACCTTAACCAGGATTAAGTAAAGAGCTTTATTAAAACAGATCTTTTATCTTAAGGCGGAAAACTGATGAGAGATGAACTTTTTTATAAGAAGTATCTTTTTTTAATGACAACGCCCGCACTTGATACATTTATCCCTGTGCCGCCGGCTACTTTACAAACTTATAATCGTCGAGCAAAAAGTACATCACCCAGAACAACTATTCATGGGTCACAAAAATAGCCGTCTTTCGCGGGAATTGAACCCGGTACACGTGCAGTCAAAGTCAAGTGGCAAGGCGACTATCTTAACCGCTATGCCACACGTGCAGACAAAATCTTATCACGCAACGAGAACACACGAAAATATGTAATAATATATAACATAAAGTATATTTATACAAATAATATTTATTTATCACCACAGCTACCAACTCACGGCAAAGGAATTCACAACTTTGAACGACCGAAACATAAACTTCTGCTCTTTTAGCAGTTTTGACAACGTCTGGAATGACTTCAAAGTTGCTCTACATTATTTATAATATTTATTTCTTGTCGGTATTGGTAGTTTTAGTTTCAGATTTCTTTTATGTTTTGATTTGTTAAAAGGATGTTGTTGTGGAAAGCTTAATATTTAATATTATAATATTAAACAAGATTGTTTCAAATGTTTCTTTAAAAGATTTATTCGAATTTTGATTAATGGGTTAGAATTTGGTTATTTAATATTTTTTTTGATATTGCCTAACTTTTTTATATTTTTTTTTCGGTCCAAAGATACCTCTTATTTCAAATTTTGTACTAACCTAGGCAAAAAGCCCTGCTCTACATATCATAAACACTATTATTAATACGCGCTTTTAATTTGTCTTTAGAATTCTGCCTTTAATTTTGTGTCTTCATGTTTTGGAGTGAAGAGTATTTCGTTTTTATTATAACCTCACTAAAATGACTAGTGCATGTAATGTTTTTTGGCCTGCGAACATAAAGTTACGAGTAATACTGTGATAAATAGGGGGTGTTAACTCCGGCGAGTCCATTGTTGATTTTTTGTTAGTTGTGATGTGATGTCTTTGACGCCTCCGCTCCAAATCTCTTTTTATTTACTTAGTTACGTCGATGAACCGTTTTTTTTGTGTGCATTGTATTTTTTGGGAACGTAATACTGGGATTAGTTGGATGTAGGGTGTGAATGTTAATAGTAATTGCGCCAGTATTATTGTCATCAAGTTTAGTATTTGAGTAAAACAAATTCACCTTAGTTTTTGTTGACATCATTAAAAGAGGTATGCAAGAGTCGTGGCAAATGGAAATCTTTTGACGCTGCCTGCCTCTGCTTGACGTGATTTTATGTATTGTTTTAATTAATAGATCTTGGACTCCTATATATAATTTTAACGTTCAAAACCAATTTATTTCAAGGAATATTGAGGTACTCATATGGTAAGTGTCTAATTTTTATATTTTTATTTTACTTACAGCTGTTTTCACTACAATAAATGTAAAGATAGGTAATACTTTACATTTTGGAGCACAGCTGGACAAACCGCCTTACAATTTGTTATAAGTAGCATTCAATACTAGATACTTTCTGCGGAAATAATTATATTTTTTTTCAGATTTAAATATGTTGTATAATTGCGTTTACACTAATACTATTTCCTCTCTACTTAAGTAGTAATTGACAAGAACAAAGAAGTTAGCCTATTATCCATTCCAAATATTATATTTCCAATTCGTAATCATTCATACGCATCCTAAATTCTCCTTTAACAATAATCTTTCGGTCGCTTTGTGAGACCGCTTCCGTCCCTTACAATAGATGCATGCAAACTTTGTGAAATGGGTAAAAATAATCCTCTACCCGAGCCCAATACATCACGCGAACTGTCAGTACCGACCGCACGAACAAAAATATACCATTGTGAACGACTACGAGCCGCTTTGAACAAAACTTTCGTAAAAACTTGTGCAATTTTCGATGTACGCACAGACGCAACAATACCCTCCTTACCTCACAATCACCCAAAAAAGTAATCGTCCCTTGTCAAAGTATTCACACGAAATGTCTAAACTCCAATTGTCGATTACGTCGGATTGCTCGCTTGTAAATCAACGTCGGTACTGAGCGATTGATGGTACCAACAATTAAAAAACTAGCTTTGCTGTCGACAAATAGACGTTTGGGACTGATCTTAAATTGGAACAGGCAACCGTATCTTTAACGCACAACTGACAATTAATCAATCCGAAAGTAGAGCGGTTCATATTTTACTAAATTCGAACGATCAATCCCTCTTTGTGTGGGTCCGCTTACGCCTACACGTTTATGGCTTCAAAACAAACATTATTCTTACGTATGTTTTCATTTATTTTTATAATAACACCCACGTTAGTGCAACCGCGTGTGATCGTTACGAGCGGCCAGGTTTCGTGAGACTTTCCTATAAACTTTTAAGGCTGCAGTCAAAATATTTTCGTACGTTACAATCTTGCTTCTAACTTGTAAGCTAGAGTAAACATAACACTTCCAAAATGCAGGCGAAAATACCGGTGATATTTTAAGGGAGTTGGTGTCACAATTGGTGATGATATTGACATGTATGTACGGTTTGGTACGTTAATAAACTTTGTTGACAATGTTACTATGTGAAGAGTAAACATAGAAGTCCAACGGTTTAGTGGTTTGCTAAAGTCGTATCTTAGAAGTAAAAAAGTCAACAGTTGCTTTGTAAATTCAAGTGTTGCTGGCACTAATAATATGATTGTCGTCGTGTTGACGTTAAAGAAAATATGATGAAATTGAGTTCTCGATAACTAAAATACACAGGTACAATGTCGGGAATAATTTTATCGGGCCGGTTGGCGTGGTTGGTAAAACCTTGCCTTTTACGCTGCAGGTCGTGGGATCGATTCCCACCCAGGACAAATATTTGTGTGCACGAGCATGTCTGTTCGTCCTGAGTCTGGGTGTAATTATCTATGAGTATGTATTTAATAAAGAAAAGTAGTATATGTAAGTACTAGCCGTGCCCCGCGGTTTTACCCGCGAAAATTTTTATAAATTATCATAGCTCCTCCCCCGTAGGTGATAGCGTGATAATATGTAGCCTATATGTTGACCCGAACTCTTAGTATTATTCATGCAAAATTTGAATCCATGCAGTACTTTTTGAGTTTAGCCCGGACATACATACAGACAAACAGACACAGTCAAAAATTCTAAAAACTATATTTTTGGCTTCGATATCGATTGTAGATCACGCCCCAAGAATCCTTTTTAAAAACTATTCCATGTACAGTTTTGGCTTTCCTGCGATTTTATTATATGTATAGATATCAGTTATCTGATTTCTATAGTATAAGCTCTGATGTATAACAATAATAATGTCCCAGGATTTTTATTATTATAAGTATACAATTGAATATGCGTACCATTACGACACATGTATTAAGTTAGTAATAAGTAGCAGTTAGCTGTTACAAAGTTTTCAGCTCATTATTCATAAGTCATTCAAAGCGCTTATACCCAGTTGCTCTCACCGGTGCGTAAGTGTATGGCGGGGTTAAGCAACTAGGCTCGTGGTCTGTCCAGGGATGGGTGACCACCAAAGTGGTTTAATTTCTGAGCGACTCCATGCTTCGGAGGGCACCTTAAGCTGTCGGTCCCTGTTGTAGCTGCTAGGCAACAGTCGTTAAGCCATGTCAGAGGCTTAATGTGCGGCTTGTACTCTAGCACTAGGGTAATCACTGCCCATACGATAAGTAAGTACCTCAGTCGTTTATCACCCAACATCATTACTACAAAATGGTCCTTCTGAATTCCACCCTTACAAAGACTCATTGTTTACAAAACTTCATATTTATTCTTAAACATTTCTGTCACGGTTCAAGTGGTTATAATTTATGGCTTAACCTTCGAATTTTGTTTTAGTTTTGTCTAGACATACACACATGTTCACGCGTGAGAAATATTTTATAGTTATACTTAAAGTTTTATGTATGCTAGCTGGTTTGATTGTTTACTTAGCGGCTGCACTGTATACGTTAAGTGGTTGGAAGTCAATTATAAAAGGTTGAATGAAAATATTGTGGTCGCTGTTTTTAGAATGTGGTAACATAAAATTGTAAACAATATATATTCTAATACATAGAAAGAAAATATATGATTATTGAAAAGTCCTGCAATTAGATAATGTATTATTAGAAAATAAATGAATTGAGATCATTTATTTTATGTTGTGTAAGTAATAGGTCTTTACCTATGAAATTGCCGTTTTGTATGAAAAAATTTAAACGAATTTTTTTCATGAATTTTTTTATTTGTATTAATCGAAGTAATCACCCATGCAATCAATGCATCTTTGCCATCGCAGTGGCAGTTCATTGATGCCCTTCTTAAAGAAATCAGCTGGACGGGAGGCAACAAATTCTTCAAAGGCATTTTGTACTGCCTCTCGGGTATTGAATTTTTTTCCCGCCAAGAAGTTATCCAAATTCTGGAAAAAGTAGTAGTCTGTAGGCGCAAGGTCTGGTGAGTAGGGCGGATGACGGAGAGCTTCCAACCCCAGTTCTTGCAACTTGGAGACCGTCTGCTGTGCAGTATGAGGTCGCGCGTTGTCGTGCAGGAGCAGCGGAGACGAGCGATTGACCAATGCTGGTTGGAGATGCGCCAGCTTCTCCATCATTGTGCTCAGTTCTTCACAGTACACATCTGCAGTAATGCTCACCCCGTTTGGTAAGAAGCTGTGATGAATCACACCGGCGCTAGACCACCAAACAGTGACCATCACTTTTCTAGGGGTAAGTTTTCGTTTAGGGCATTGTTTAGGTGCTGAACCAGGATCCAACCAACTTGCTGAGCGCTTGCGGTTATCAAACAGAATCCATTTTTCATCGCAGGTAACAATGCGGTTCAAAATTCCTTCATTTGTGTGTCTGTTGAGCAGTGCAAGGCACGTCTCGACGCGTACTTCGCGCTGGCGATCATTGAGTTCGTGGGGCACCCATTTGTCAAGCTTTTTTACCTTGCCAATTTGACGCAAATGGACCAATATTGTTTTGACGCTAACGTCGAAAGCTGCTGCTAATTCAGCCGTAGATTGTGTATCATCAGCTTCCACAACCGCCTTTAATTCGTCATTGTCGACCAAAGTCTTCGGACGACCGCGAGGTTCATTTTTCAGGTTGAAATTTCCAGAACGGAAGCGAGCAAACCAATAACAGGTGGTGCGTTGGTTTGTAGTGTTAGCTCCGTAAACGTCGTTGATGTTGCGTGCCGCTTGTGCCGCGTTGCTGCCACGACGGTACTCATATTCCATAATTACTCGAATTTTTAACGTATCCATGATGACGAAAAAGATTGAAATGCGATGAAAATGTAACACTAATCAATAAAGAAATGACTACTTTTGGAAAAAAGAATCCATGTTTTTAAAATAAAATTAATTTGAAATTAGAATTCTTAGCCAAACAAAATTTATTTTGATTTGAAATGGCCAGTACTGCAGAACGGCAATTTCATAGGTAAAGACCTAATATTAATTGTTAAAGCACTTATTATTGTTGCATTTAACTTTATTTCAAATGATATAAGTAATTCTTCAGATTTTTTAAACGACTTCAAAACGGAGGAGTGTATTAAATTATGATAAGTATTATTTATTCGTTGGGAATCAATTCCAAATATTAATTTAGTAAGAGTACCAAAAAGTGAAATAAAAATCTATTTTTTGGAACCCCATAGAAAATGAAAAAGTTAATCGCTATTCCTGTATGAGAAGTTAAGGTTATTTTATAGGTAAGTATTTTTTGTTGATGTGTTACACCTTGCGTAGTTCCATAGTCAAATTTACCACTTTATCAAAATGGGTTGACAACAAGGGACCTCCTTTGTTTGAAGACGGTTAAAAATTTGAAGTCAATTAATATATAGTTTTGAAAACAGTAGTTATCATAGAATTTAGTGGATTTGAATCCGTATATATATATGTCCTGAAGACGCAATTGAGCATCTTCATATTACATTTATTTATTTGTATAATAGTGAATCTATTTCTATAAAAACAGATTTATTACGTAGAAGTTAACAGTTTCCGTGATATATCGTTAAACGTAGTCGCTTCCGTTATCTCATACTAACTTTATTTGCTTCCTAAAATATCTTTAATATTAGTCACGGGATTAGCACGTTGTAATGTAAACTGGGAAATGTTTGGAAGTTGGTAAAATATAGTTTTGTTACATTTAATTTTTAAATATACATTTTTAGGAATATACGTCTCATTCGTGTAGCGGTAGCGTGCTTCGCAGTTATTGAGGACCTGAGTTCAAGTCTCCGGTTAGGCTAAAAAGTTTTATTGATCTGTATGATTTCACGGTTATCCGATCCGCTGGGGAATAGGGAGTCTGTGCACGCACACATGCACTCTATCCTATGTGCTGCGTTATTGGCCAACGTGTATTAAATCCAGGCACTAAAATTATTTTAGACACTATATAACTATTAATAAATTTAACTAGACTATTTCATGTTAGTCAGTTAGCTAAATAGGCAAGGTTTCCTTTGACCTTTCCTATTTAGCTAACTAACTGGGGGTTTAGGGACCGAGTCTCAATTTCCCTAAAACTGCTCTTGAAATTTATTTCACATATATTTTGATCAGATATATTTTTAATTCATCATCATCATCATATTTAATTATCGGACGAGCACTTGGCCTACCTTCTTAATGTCTACTATAACTTTAACACTTAATTGGTTATCTATATGTATATAACCTAACTATCTATTATATAAATTAATAAAATCCAATCCAACGCCTTCAACACCCTGCCCTGGAGTTGCATTCGGGAGGCACTGCGATATCATCGGGTGCCTTCCTACCTCCGCCACATCGTTGGGGCTTACCTAGCGGAGAGGTGTGTCACCTACGTGGGACGTGATGGCGGACACCGGCACTCAATGTCGTGCGGTGTTCCATAGGGTTCGGTTTTGGGCCCACTCCTGTGGAACATCGGGTACGACTGGGTGCTGAGGGGCGAACTCCAGCCGGGCGTGGACCTGACGTGTTATGCGGACGACACGCTGGTCACGGCCCGCGGGAGTTCGCACAGGGAGGCAGCGTTGCTGGCGACGGCTGCGGTATCACAGGTGGTGAGCCGCATCCGGCGCCTCGGCCTGGAGGTGGCCCTCAACAAGTCGGAGGCCATGATGTTCCATGGTCCCCGGCGGGCGCCGCCGCCCGGATCACACATTGTGGTCGGGGGGGTCCGGATCGCTGTCGAGCCTACCATGAAGTACCTGGGATTGGTGCTCGACAGCCGGTGGGACTTCGGACCCCACTTCCGGCGGCTGGTGCCTAAGTTGATGGGCGCGGCTGGGGCGCTATCAACGCTGCTTCCCAATCTGGGGGGGCCGAGCGCCGCCTGTAGGCGGCTCTACGTGGGGATCGTGCGATCGATGGCCCTGTACGGGGCCCCGATCTGGGCGGCTGACCTGACGACCGGTAGCATTGCTGTTCTGCGGAGACCGCAGAGAGCTATGGCCGTCAGAGTCATCAGGGGATATCGCACGGTCTCCTACGAGGCGGCCTGTGTACTGGCCGGATCCCCGCCCTGGGACCTCGAGGCGAAAGTACTCGCGTCACTGTACCGGTGGCGCGAGGAGATGCTGGTGCAAGGCGAGCGGCCGATGCAGCGACACATGGAGCTGCGTCGGTCGCAGCTTCGCGAGGCCCTGGTGGCGGAATGGCGGGACAGGCTCTCGCGCCCAACCGCCGGCCTCGTCACTATCGAGGCGGTCCGGCCGGTACTCGAGCGCTGGCTCGGGAGGAGGCACGGCTCCCTGTCGTTTCGGGTGACGCAGGTACTCTCGGGGCATGGCTGCTTCGGGAAGTACCTGTGTCGCATAAACAGGGAGCCGGACGCCCGGTGTCACCACTGCGTCGACTGTCGGGAGGACACGGCGCTGCATACGCTGGCAGAGTGTGCCGCTTGGGAGGAGCAGCGCCGTGCCCTCATTTCTGGAGTAGGCAGTGACCTGTCGCTGCCGGCCGTCGTAAACTCGATGGTTGGCGGCGAAGAGTCCTGGGACGCGGTGGTTTCCTTTTGCGAGACAGTCATCTCGCGGAAGGAAGCTGCGGAAAGGGAGAGGGAGATTACATCCTCTCACCCGGCCCGCAGCAGACGCACCGGGCGTCGGCGGAGGGCGGACAGCGCCCTCTTCCGGGCCCCCTAAATGGGCCCAGGGGCGACGGACTCGGGGGTATCCGTCGCCCACTACACATCTGGACCCGAGGTGGCGGCGCGACGTGTTCCACGCGCGCCCCTCTTAGACGTTGCGGGGGGAGTTTAACACCTCACTCCCCCCCTAATGCGAGGAGGCCCGCAATTATGGGCCAGCACCAGCCGGGGGTTGCGGAAGTATCGTATGTTCCCGCGACCCCTGGCGCAGGTGTGAGATGGAACACCGGGGTGGTTTTTAGTCAGTAGGAGTCTGACAGACCCCTCCTCTTCCCCCGAGGCGGAGGACATCCATGCAGGATATTCCACCCCGCAAAAAAAAAAAAAAAAAAAAAAAAAAAAAAAAAGTGTCAGAGTTGTTCAAGCCGCCCATTGGGCCTCTGCCATGGCGTAACGACTATTACCTAATAGCTAGAACCCGGACCGACGACTTAACGTGCCCTCCGAAGCCCGGAGACGCTCAGAAATTAAACTACTTTGGCGGTCACGCATCTATAGACTGACCGCAAGCCTAGTTGCTTAACCCCGCCGATCACTTACAGACCGCTGAAAGGATCTAGCTATGAGCGCCTCCTGTATAAGAATATAGCGAATACAGAATCATGAAATCCAACAAAATTTTGTTATTGTGAAAAAGGGGCCTTAGGTATGCATTGCATAACATAGTAATATCTTGGTAATAACCTTAATCCGTATATTTATGGCAAGTTTGTATACTGTGCATCTTATCTAAGCGGCTGACGTTTTATTAAAAGAGATTTCGGTAACAAAATATTTTCGAGTGAAACTTATAGCCACAATAATAGCATGCTCTACTTCTCTGAAGATTATCTTTAATGTGAGCAATTATAAAAATTGGGTGTATGCTGTTATTTAGTATTGCTTAGGTAAAAGTGTTGTTAATATTCTTTCCGTAAATAGAATCATTCAACACAATTAGATGACTATTTGATTATATTTGACTATTGATTAGTTATACACGTGTATTTAATGTATCATTGTATCCATATTAAATATATTTTCTTGGCCCTTTAATCTTTTTAATATATATTAACGACATTCACGAAATTGGATTAAAAGGTGACATTGCCCTATACGCGGATGACACTAGTTTATTTTACTCTGCAAAGTCAATATCCACTATTATTGAGCTAGCACAAAATGACTTGGACCTTCTACATACTTGGTTACAAACTAATTTATTAACTATAAATATAAGTAAAACAAACTATGTTATATTTGCAGCTAAAAACAAAAAAATCGATATACATAAACATTTGACTATCAATGGACAAAAACTAAATAAAGTTAGCAAAGAAAAATATCTTGGTCTAACAGTGGATGACAAGTTGTCATGGCGACCACATATAGAAAATATCCGTAAAAAACTTGCGTCTCTTACGGGAGCTTTACGTAGTATAGTACGATGTCTTCCCAGAAAAGTCCGATACACTATATATAACTCATTGGTCAAATCCAATATTGAATATCTAATCGAGGTGTGGGGCTCGGCCGCTAAGTCGAACATACAAGTACTACAAAGAGCCCAAAACAAAATAATAAAAACACTTTTTCAGTATCATTACCTTACCTCAACCACAAAAATTTATAAAGAAAGTAAACTTATGAACCTCACTCAGTTGTACAAATATAACACATGTATTCTAATCCGGAAAATATTAACAAGAGATATACATTCACAAATAATACTTACAAAAAAAAATCAGACACAAAAAATTTTAACAAGGCAGGCGAATAATATCACTCTGATAACCCCTAAAAGTAATCATGGGAAAAAAAATATTATGTATGAAGGAGTGAGGTTCTATAACAAACTGCCTAAAGATATCAAAGAAATTAAAACCCTCAAAATGTTCAAAAAAATATTAAAAGACCATATATTAAAGGACTTCTCCCTTTTATCGTAATAAATATAACAAAAAAAAATATAACAACTTAAGTAATATAAAGCGATATTATAACAAAAAGTATATTAGTAAAAAAAAAAACCCAACAACAAACATAAAAAATAAAAATACAAAAAACCTAAATGAAACTTAAACTTATTATTATTTTTCTTTTAATAACTATTATTATAAAATTGTTTACAAAAAAACCCACTCACATGCATAATGACCTAAAAATCCTATAATACTTATCTACTAGAACAAAAACATAAAAATAAAACCTAAAAAAAAAAAAAAAATTATTACGATTAGCGATTTCTCAGGTTGCATAAATCCATCAAAAAAACAATTATGTTGATACTATTAATATTTAAAAATATATATACATATATATTCCCATTGCGTTGTACCGAATAGTTCACGTTGCTGCGCCACTATGGTATGGGCCTTAAAAACATAACTGTTTTATATACATACTAGATACGATGCGAAGCGCCGTGTGCACTTCGTTCATATCTACCCACCGCAACACAGAAAAAATGGATGTAATTTGTGTAGTTGTTAATTGTGTTATTTGTAAAATTGTTTTTGTATTGTATAGTTTAGTATTTTAGTTTAGTTTAGTTTAGTATTTGTAAGTAGCCACGCTTGGCGTCCTATAGTAAGTATTTTAATTTCTCTGCAAGTGATGTATTATCTTAAGAGAAAATAAAGAATCTTTAACCGTATTTTAATGAAATCAGTAAGATTTTTTAAGACAAGCCCGCATTGGTTATCCACGTAGCGTAGGGTACTTTAAAAACGTATAATTGATGGACACAAAGTGCATACAAACTCAGAATCATCTACAAAACCCGGGGCACGAAGTGGGGAGGCGACTGTCTTAACCGCTCCGCCACACGTCTAGTCCAAGTCTAATTAATATAATTTATCAGTCCGTAATTATAAGTTCACAGTGGCTTAGCTGTTGCAAAAGACTACTGTGTAGTTTGACTAACTCAGACACATTAGACTACAGTAGACATTAATAAAAAAATTACTGCGCCTCACTCATCTAATTAATTCTTTAGGAACCTTGGTTCGATAAAAAATGAATATAAATAGAGTAAGTTAATTAAATACCTGAAAATCTTTTTAAGTGATATCTTTGCAAAGCACTACAGTATCAACTTAAATCTACTATTTTTCACGCATTTATCAAACAAAACGAACGTAATTGTTTCTACCTCATAGTAAAATGGAGGCTTTAAATATTATATGTCATTAATTTAAGTAACATAATAATACTGATTTTGAACAAAACAACCCAAAGAAGTCTTTGTTGTACTTACAATCTGTTGATTGCATCACAAAATTCAAAAGTGATGCGAGGCGACGGAAATTTCATCGTCTCGAGGACTAATAAATAACCCAAACAAAAACAAAACACTCTCGGTCTCTAACCAACTATACAATATTCACTATCCAATAACATCAAATCACGGCGCCTACCGGAAGTCGTCAAGAGCACTTGAATGCTGATAAACTAATTTGAACCAGTCAATAGTTAAATCACGGTCATGCGTCTGATCCTGTTGTGCCTATTGTAGAAGAAGACAGAAGTTTATATGGTTAGACAGATTGCAATAAACTTGAGAATAGAAGATTCTAAAGGTATAATTATAAGACCAGTTAGCTATGTTTGTAGCAGGGCTAAAATTCATTTTCTTTTTTTCATTTTGGTATTACTAAGTCGAAAAACGAGCACGATTCACAGCCACAGCAGTGATTCGTGCTCCCTGCCATTATTTTTCCAAAATATTGCAGCATTGAGGGCCTTCCAAAAAGGTTCCAAACTAACTAAAGCAGAGCTCATGTTGTACGTAGTATCTGGGTTATATAACAGAGAGTTCAAAATGAGGAAACGTTATTGCTCTCTATAGACGCTTAACTTAACCAGCTTGTTACTTTATAAAAAACAGCAGACTAGCTAAATAGGAGCTCTTGCTGTACGTAATATCTAGGTCGTACAACAGAGCGAGCTCAAAATAAGGAAAGATTATTGTTCTCTTTAAACACTTAACTTATCCCGCTTGTAAATTTATAAGAAACAGCGGACACTCTAAAGCAGAGCTCATGCTCTACGTAATATCTGAGTTATACAACAGAGTGGACACAAAATAAGGAAGTTTATTGTTCTCTATATACGCTTAACTTCCCGCTTGTAATTTTTTTAGAACCGCAGAATAACTGGCTAACAAAATGTAATAAGATTATCTAGCTAAATATAATAGAAATAAACTGAGTCGTAAATATAAAAAGAAAAGATTTCTTTATCTTCTTTATTTATATATAGTCAAATAAAATACTTAATATGAAATACCACCCTATATTTTCACCCCTGAAAATATACGTATAGATTGTTTGTTGATATATAAACAATAAATCAATATTAATTGAGAAAATCTATGAGCCCCACTTACTTTAACTACTACTTCCTTTCTGTATCATTATATAGCTCGGCAAATCCTCTACGGGGGTTAAAATAATATTACCCACAGAATCACACAGAACTGCCAATCCCAGAATGTTCCAAATATAATTCTATTTTCTGACACGTATGACTTAAAATCGGTTGTCGACAAACTTATCGCATTTCACTCATATTGAATATTTGTTACCAATCAAGCACATCAATATTATTGGATCAATGATGAAACTGTCAGTTGTAATTGAAACATCCTTGTCAATCAAACAACCTATAGCGTTTGAACTTCGTCGGAAGGTTTGATTGTTTTGCAGTGATTACACTCTTCGGTTATAGTAGAATTAAAAAATATTCAACTTACAGTCGTAGTGCAATATTAGTGTCAAATATATTCAGGAATAGTTAATTAAGCTATAGTGATTATATATATTTTTTTGTTTTTTTTTTTTTATTTCTAATGTCACACAGATCATCCTAGCCCCAAACTAAGCAAAGCTTGTACTATGGGTACCAGGCGACGATATACATACTTATATAGATAGATAAATACATATATACATAGAAAACATCCATGACTCAGAAACAAATATTCGTGCTCATCACAGAAATATTTGCACTTACCGGGATTCGAACCCAGGACCACCAGCTTCGTAGACAGGAGCACTACCAACTAGGCTATGGTGACCGTCTCACACAGGACAACAATTTGTGTTACCAATTAAATGTTTTCCTGAGTCTACGTATGTGTAAGTCTATAAGTTCATGATTAAAAATTCTTTCGATTCAGGGGCACAATTGTTGACGGTGTACTTTAAGAAAGTTAACGGGCCGTTTGACGGGCCTGTTAGCGTTGTTGGTAGATACTGGCCTTTCACGCCGCAGGTTATGGGTTCGATTCCCACCCAGGACAGATATTTGTGTGCATGAACATGTCTGTTTGTCCTGACACTGGGTGTGATTATCTATATAAGTATGTATTTACAAAAGTAGTATATGTTAATATGTGTAAGTAGTAAATGTAGTAATCAGTTATCTGGTTTCCTTAATACTTGCTCTGCTTATTTTGGGATCAGATGGCTGTATGTAAATAATGTCTCAGGATATTATTAGTTTACATAATTTTATATTATACCTTACATTGAAGCCGATTTAACGATTGATTAAGTCATTTTAACCTTTATTATTTGAACGCCATTTAAGAAATCGAAGTTCGGCGACTTAGCCGGTAGTGCCCCAGGACAGATATTTGTGTGCATGAACATTTCTGTTTGTCCTGACACTGGGTGTGATTATCTATATAAGTATCTATTTACAAAAGTAGTATATTTTAATGTATGTAACTAGTAAATGTAGTAATCAGTTATCTGGTTTCCTTAATACTTGCTCTGCTTATTTTGGGATCAGATGGCTGTATGTAAATAATGTCTCAGGATACTATTAGTTTACATAATTTAATATTTTAATATTATACCTTACATAACTAAACTAATTAATGAACATACGTAGTGCATTGTAATTGGTTTATTTTATATTAGATACTCGCACTCTCAACTCAGAAGCAAGATAAGTTAACACTTCTAAATCTCCTGACGGCTGTTTACCGTTGTTGATTATCTAAATAAACATTATTAAGATGTTTACATTGTGCAAGGGAAGTGTCGTCGGCGTGAGAGCTCATTATTTTGTTTGTTTAATTTGATTGTGGATAACCAAAACAGATGGCCACTCGGACCCTTAGTGAAACCTTGGTGAGACCGCAAAGTTATTTGATTAGAAATTGGGATTGATAAGACTGCGAAAGCAATTCTGTTAAGTGTCTTGAGCAGTAAGTAAATAATTTAGAAGAGCGTTAAAAATAAAATTTGCGTCTTAATTGTAAAACATACGTATATGCAAATAGTTGCATAGGCACACAAAATTATTATCACCCTCTGTTCAATCGGGCTTTCCAATAGACAATTGGAGAAATGTGACATTAGGTTAAGGGATTTTATTCATAATATATAGATTTTAAATAAAGTTTACAGTTTAATTAACGAATAGATTAGCTTAATAGGTAATTAGCGTCAACTCCCCCCCCCCTCCCCCCTTATATAAGGAAATAAAACTTGTCATACTAGACTTTACACGTATCCAAATATGGATATCAAATATATCCATATTTGCAGTAAAGAATCATAATAAATTAACTCGATAACTTCATACCGATACATAGAATTAAAACTAAAAACATTTCACTTTATTGTGAGTGTAATAAAATTCTTATTTTATTACGCATGCCTATCTAAACACTGCTTTTGAACAAGACTGACCCAGAAATAAGGTCATCGCTGGGATAATAGATACATAGACGGAAGGACTGCTCAAATTTACAACGGCCCTTGGGCCCAGTTATCTCGTTATGTTATTGAATAAAGGGCAAGGGTTTTATCCAAAGAACGAAAACTAAATTATACGGTACCCCACATCGAGGAACTTAATGAAATTACGAAAGGCTATTTAAATATTTTGAGGTGTTTGTTTTGGACCGAAAAATTAAGTTTCAAAGGTGCTCCAATACAATTGAGGGCCTTAATCTCAGAATGGGGAAGTATTAAAATTAATTCTATAAAAGTAAAGGACTTTGGTAATGTCCTTAATTGGTTGATTCAATGAGCAAATTCTGTCTCCGTTTTAAGGCTCATAAGGGTTTATCTACGTTGAAGACTTTTCACTTTTACTAAACTAAATAAAACAACAGCGTAGTATTGCATTATAACTTCTGTATATTTAATAAGGCCTGCATTAGGGTAACTTCTGTGTTACTAGGTTCATTTAACACAAAACAATCATAGGTATAAAGACATATTGGCTAACAATGACTATCTATGGTTCAATCTATTATTTGACAGGCGGGGCTTGCTTGGATTATACTTTAATTTAATTTGATGATTATTTGAAATATAATTAATAATTTAATCAATAACATATAAAATAATAATCATCTAGCTAAAACAAAATCTGTATAAATTAATGAAGACCAGTCACCACGGCCTCTGGTTTAGCAGCCGTGTCACTTACCACTAGACCATCATACCAGTCAGGTGTTAGGAGACTAACTGCCTTTTTAGACTTGCTAGTACATTATGAAGTCCTCGGGTCAAATCCCAGTTCGGTCACAAAAGACATATTAGAGTTTTCCTAATGTAAAAGACTCAATAGCGACCAGTCAAAATAATACATAAGTGTATGCACAAACACAGTTCAATTTCTTCACTTTCATAAACCGATAGGACGACTAGCCGATACGACCGAAAAAGATCATCTTGAACCTAATGCTCAGTAGAACCATGAGTCTGAAAATTGACGGTATTGCGTTCCGTGCCTTGGAGAGCACGTAAGTTCGTGGGCCATGTGTTTTTCCGGTCGAATCGGTTATCCAAATAAAAGGTGCCAAAGGTGCCACACTTGTGCATTATAATATGACCCGCATTGATGATGATTAGTCCCTAATGAGACTGGCCGCCGTAGCCATATTTCGACTAGGACGACATATTTCTTAAAACAATAAAGTTTAATAATATTAGCATTGAATAATGTATAAAAGCCTTCTGGGCACTTTTCCCATAAGCGATGCGGAGGGATTCTTGGACGCCTTTTAGGGTAAATAGTGTATCTGTAGTTTATCTAATTTTTAGCTTATAATTTCATTTTATTTAATTTAATTATTTACTATTGAATAAATGTTACCCTTTTATAATATATTAATATTACGTTAATATAATATATTGGCGTCATGGTAGTTATGTGATTAAAACTCTGAACATTGCCCTAACTTTATAAAAATAATAATAATATCTAGAGGCATTATTCACACACTGCCATCTGATCCCAAGCAGGATTTGTGCTATGGAAACCAGATAACTGATGTACTACATATACTACTTTTTTAAATACATACATATAGAAAATTACACCCACACTCAGCACTAAAAGACATGTTCATGCACACAAATATCTGTCCTAATGAAAAGTAAGTATTCCGACCGATGCGGTGACGCATAGTCAGTTTTATAAGTAGTTTGTTAATAAGTTTTTTCTTTGTTCACAGATAAATGAAGAGAAAGAAAATGTTGAAAGGAGTATTAATTCAGGAACATCAAATGTTGAGCTGAAGATGTGGTAGGAGACCATCAGTATGGATGTCTTGACTGTGCTGACGTCTCTAATAGGGCTGATATGCTTTTGTTCAGGTAATATATCTTACATTGCAAGTATTATCATTAGTATACGATACGTGCTAAATCTATGTTTAGTATGGCACAGGACTGCAATGAAATTCACAGCTTAGAGGACTGCTCATCTTTTTAAAATACATGTATGGTCCACCCTAATAAGCTACATAGCAAATTTGGCGTACAAGTGTAAATACCTGAGCACTCGGTACTTTTTTTTTGTACATTGTGCTATACAACTAAAGGATATTCCAATAAAGGCGAATCGATTTAAAAATGCAATAAAATTTGCTGTGTATGACATATTTAAATAAATTAAATGGAACTTCAAGGCGTTTTTGGGTTTGCCTACTGCAATTTTGGCTGAAGTGAGTTAGTTTGCTAGATATCTACTGTCTTTCAGTCTTTAATGCTCGATGACCACATTAACAGGTCGATGACTTTCCGTTGTACGTAATTGTGAACAAAACGCTTATATATACCATGAACCTACATAATTTTTTTATAATAAGAATCCAATACATAACAAATCATCGTAGAGCTTGATTTGATTCCAACATTTAAACAAACTCAATGCAAACAACTACTCAGAAATACGTCAATAATTATTGTCTAAATACCAACTCATTTCATACGCAAAATAAATCGTCATGGCTACGTTCTGAAACTATTATTCTAAATAATTTCCTAAAAGTTACAGAGAGAACATTTATATTTAGATATAAACATGCATATTTTATTTAAATAATGCTAACCTATTACTGTCAGTTATCGCTGGATGCGAATAGCGCAAGACCGTCAATTGTGGAGATCTTTGGGGGAAATGATGATGATGATGATGAAGCTATTACTGTTCGCGTCTGTTTGAATTACTAAACTACGGATGCTGAAAATACCAGTTCAAACTAGATGAATTTCATGTATAAAATTAATCTTACATTTCACATGAAATTGAAATCATATTTAAACATAGATAAACATCATATGTGAAAATGAAACGGAAAGTTCACGGCTATTTCGGTACCGAACAGTGCCCACAAATCTAAAATGGTACGGCAAGGCACTAAATATCTGCAGGGGTTCGTACCCCTGGGACCGAATGGGCTATTAGATGTGAACCTTGACTTCACCAATTCTTTTGGGTAACTTTGTTGTAATTGCCCCATTTTTTCCCAGGGAAAATTGCTGCTTTTTGTCGGCATAATTAGAATATTTCGACGCTAAAATTAATATATTTTTTTGTTCTTACTGTGGAAATTTTTATCAAGAACTTTTATTATCAAGATGAAATTTAGTAATTAGGATTAATATTAGTTACTCGTTCTCATAATAAATAATGTTCTTAAGCATATTTTTTTATAGAGAACATTAAGTTTCGTTTAAGTTGAAAAATAATACTTAGTACACCTAGTAGGTATTAAATAATTATATAAATATAATAATAAATATCTTGGAAAAACGAACACACTGCTGATTGATCTCAAACTAGGCTTATACTATGGCAACCAGACAATAAATATACTTTTTCATACTTAGGTAATCACTGCCCAAATCACCGAATCTGGCTATGTTATTATGTTTTAGCTTAAATATTTTGTTCCGACTAATATTCATTAGTATTTAAAAAAAACTGTAACTAACTAGAGTTCATTATCTACTATAGTATATAAATATATAATAAAGTAGTTAGCATACAGAAGCTCAAAGTGGCGGCACGAAAATTGATTTTAATGCCCTTTTGAGAGATTTACTTTCACTGACTGACCAGTGACTTCACACTGACAATAGACTTATGTATATCATTAGATCCTACCACCAAACTAACAGGATTTTGTTGTTTTCTACAACAACTGTTTCTACAAAAGCATTCCCAACGGGCCCCTTTACTATTCACCACAGTAAATAAAATATCTCAGTTACTTAAGTTAACTTTACACTCAATAAAAATCCCGCCTTCGTAAAAACTACTAAAAGGCCGTGTTTTACAAATAAACACTGTATAATGATACGCAAGGGACTGAAGAAGGAAGCGTAACTTATTGACGAATCTCATTAGGTTAACAAAACACATGTGGGTACCGCATCTGTGATCTCTAATAGTATCGCATATTTTACAATCAACAGTATAAAATACAGTTTCTGGATATTGTCAAACTTTGAGGATGAATGCCGCGTTTTGTAGTAGGGTCTTTAATTAAGATGGATAGTAGGGTACTATTAAGTTTAAAATCCTTACTAATATTAGAAATGCGAAAGGCAGTCTTTAAACGAAATTTGGTACTCAGATAGTCTAGAGCCTGAGAAAGAACAAAGACTACTTTATAATGCGAAAAAGGGTTGTATGGGTTCAAAAGGGGGATGAAAAGTTGCATTAAAATATCGTCATTTTTAGAGCTAGAAGCTTGAAACTTATTGTTAATGTTAAGGCTGTCGTTCTTTCACGCCAACACTACTGAACTAATTTAAACGAAATTTAGTACGCAGCTAGTCTAGAGCTTGATAAAGGACATAGGATATTTTATCATGCGAAAAATGGGATCTACGGGGTCGAAAGGGGGGATGAAAAGTTGTATGAACATATCGTCACTTTTAAAGCTAGAAACTTATTGTTTTCGGTTGTTGATTTGATACAAATAAATATGACATTCAAAGTTTGTAAAAGTTTTACCCTCAAGAGTGTAAAATAACAATAAGTAATAGGGGATGAAATATTTTATGGAAATAGGTAGGTTTATGTGAATATTTTATATGACGAAGTCACGGGCAAAGCTACTATACACATTTGTATGGGCTGTAGCCATAGGTTATGTGTTAGACCATTAGGCCTATAATTAACTTAGAAGACCTCTGAATTTTATCGTATTGGGTAACATGGTGCTAGTAGGCGTCTAACATGACTCACTGTTGTTAAAAGCCAACAACCGGGACCGACATCAAAACGTGTCCTCCAAAGCATGAAGACGCTCAGATATTAAACCACTTTGACAGTTACCCATCTATAGGCTGGCCGCCAACCTCGTGAATCACTTACGGACCTGTGTGTGCAACTGCAACATCATCGTTTTTACAACAGCCATTATTTATTATAACAGTTATAAAGATACCCATTCCTTTACCTTATAAATAGAAAACTTATGAATATCTACAACAAAAGTATATACCACTCATAAACAGTTCCAATATTTCACTTACGGAACCCCATCACCCGCGGCCTATCAAAGCGTAAAGAAGTTAAGCTAATGTTAAATGACGCCTATCTTTTGTATCTAATGCATTACACCGTAAAAGTATAAAAAATACACATACATACACACAATAGAAGCGAAACTAAATGTGTGCTGCTTTTTCCCCCAGCCTCAAAATGTCTGTAACATCGTAGTTCTGAAATGTTTAAACGCATGTAGCATTTTAAATTGATGTTATGTTTCATGAAAATCGGTGCATCTATTTAAAGTAAGTTATAGCCATCTTTCAAGCTGGTCTTGGGAGTTTTGTGGTCAAGCACACAGCGCAATTTGTACTCGCAGTCAATGCATTTTTTTATAACACGACGGTTACAGTTAGCCTTTGATACTTTCTCTGCTTCACCGGACAATAGTTGTCGAGCGGAGATTCAAGCCATCTAGCAAATAAGACTACGAACTAGGTATTCTTGCCAAGGGCACCCTCTTTGGGTTTGCAACTCGTCGCAGAGCGGTTACTGACTTGAAGAAGCATGGGAATGTCGCTGTGCCTCGATTTGTAAAAGTATTTTATTTATTAGGTTTACCAACAGAAGCTACAATATTTCACGGACAGATACTAATAATTCTAATCGCGCATCTAATTATAGGTACACACCACTTGTATTGGTAGCGAGCGAGCCTACCATTTTTGCTCTTTGTTCGGTCTTATGGTATAATTTCTCTAATAGAAATAAGCTTACTAAAGCTTCATACTACTGACGGACAAACTAAGTTATTCGTTAAAACATATAGTTTAATTATGTTTATAAACGTATTTATTTATAGATGTTGCTTAAAACCAGGTTAATATAATTTTATAACGTTATTAATTTCAATATGAATAATACTAATTAAAATATAGGGATCCGTTTTTAACAAAACAATAACTACATCTGGTAATTTCTTAATAAGTACCTACACTATGCTATAGTAGCTAGCTACTCGTATATCAAGTTTCTTAAGAAAATATTCTCTGCGTCATAATTTGTACATACACTTGAACAATCGAAATCCAACTAAACTCGGAAGCACACTACACGATAATTTAGTGTACAATAAAAATAAAAATCACACAATAGATTGTTCATGCCCGTTGTTCGATATTTGAAAAATGCCGTATCTCAAACGTCTAAACAAAGGTTTGACGTTTATGAATGTTGACACGTGTGCCTGACCCCTATAAAATTATTTTTTTTGTATTGTAAAGGAAAAAGGAATTTCGTGTTTCCGTTTTTATTGCGGAATACTTAGCGTTGTTAGGGACATGAAGTTTCTTTGAGTAGTTTTAAAATGTTCTGGGTAAAATTAAGTTAGTTATTGACACTTTAGAGGTATCGATAATTTAAAATTATTTATTTTTGTTTTTTCAAAATACATCGCTTTAATCCCTGAGTCGCGGGGTACTTTAGAAACATATAATAGACGGACACAAATTACATCCAGACGCAGAACAAAAACTATTTATGGGTCACACAAATAGTTGTTCGGCGCGGGACTCGAACCCGCGACACGAAGCGGTAAGGCGACTGTCTAAGCCGCTGCGCCTCACGTGCATTCAGTTTTATAAGTTCCTTGTGATTTTTTGGTGTAGGATAAATAGAAAAGACAATCCATGTTCCTTCAAATTTTGAAAGAACATGGATTTCCAGATACGTTCAAGACTCCAATGCCTTTTACATGTTTAGATAATACATTATAGTAGGCTTAAACTACGTAGTCTTTCATCCTATACAAGTTGATAGACGATCTTTATCATTCTTAAATATAGACCTCGGATCTCTAGCTAATCAATAATCAAAGAGGCAACTCCATAAACCGTTTTTGTTCATCCGATCAGATAACTTTACGTTTGCAAACTATACTTCTTTTTGCTTCCAAAATACAAAACTGTTAAATGGCTTCCGATTTATGTTTTTGCTGTTCGGTTTTTGCTTAGTAAATCTACCTTTTATTCAATTCTTTTCTCAGATGTGATCTTACAGGAAGAAGACGGTTATATTGAGATTGTGATTTTGATACGATAACAGATTTTTAAATTTAGTTATCTCTGATTTTTAGTATGTTGTGTTTACCGACGAAGTAAAGTTGTTTCGAATTGTTTATAAATATGACTGTTTCTTGTTAAGTTTTACCTAAACTTAGTGAAACAAATGTCTTAAAATTTGTTTCATCACCATCATCATCATAACAGCTGTAAGAGGTCCACTTCTGGACAAAAGGCTCCCCAAGAATCATCTTGGAGGGACATGCCATAATCGCCACGCTTGGCAGAATATGCTTATGAAGCTGAATATATTTTTTTAAATTTAAACTTTTAAATTGTTTTAATGTCTCGTTTAGTTAAATATAATTCATTAATAGGTTTCTTGGGGGGGGGGGGGGGGATAATAATGATGAATATAAATATACCTCCACCTCTACTAACTAAACAGCTGTAATTTTTTAAATGATTTATTTTAATGAAAATAAAACCCGATTAAATTACCTTTTAGATTAAATAAAAACCTAAATAAAACTAATTTGGGGGAGACGATGCCACAAATAGGCAAACACAGAAACTTCTGATTTCCAATTTAAATTTGTCACACGTCTAGTTTGGTTGAGGTTGGAATAATATTTAGTAAACAAAGTATAGAATACGTTGAGTATAATAACGAAGTTTGAAAGATAAATCACAGATCTTACACATTTTTGTATTGTATCAGAATCTGTTATTTCATCTGCCCACGCGCTTCACAACAAACCTTTGGAGACGTCGCGACTGTCGCCAACGCATTTCCGTAAACATCGCTATGAAACGGCTACACGTTGCAAAACAAAATAAACTATACCGTCAAAACTAAAGCCCGGTAAACCACATCAACTTTTGTAGAAAGCCATAAAGTCAAAAATCGAATAACATTATTTCTCCAACGAACTTTTATGGCGTTAGTTTGTAGGAGATGCCCCAGTTTTAGCCAGGTATCGGTCCCTAAGAAAGATGACACTGTGTCAACAATTTGTCCCTATGCATTAGAACGCTTTACAAGACAAACATTGTAAGTCACGAAAAACACATTTTAGTAATCCGTCCATCCGTCTGGCTAATTCTTAGCACATGTGACTTTTTTTGCACTCTAGACGTATAAGTGTTATTTCATTAGCCGTAACGTTGAACGGTCGTTTTACATTCTTGACGTTTGTTTGAAACTGAGCGTTATTTTATAGTTTATGGTCTTGATAATGGTGGTGTGAACACTGATGTGTGAAAATGCTTCAAATAAAATATTTAAGTGTTATAAAGTTTATTATATGAATACTTTTATATCTAAACCTTAATGTTTGAAGATAAAACCTCTATTCTACTTATATATCTCTTCCGAATAAACAATGAAAAATATCTTGGTTGGTAGACCACTAGGTTATTTTATTAATCAGGTTTCATGCATTTGATAGAATTATTGAAACTAGTGTATCTACACAGACACACCTTAAAATATAAAATAAATTAGAAAACCGAGTAAGAACCACAAAAGTTTTGTTTAATTTGCATAATCTATATAAATAAAAAGACAAGTCCTGACTGACTGACTGACTCATCAACGCCCAGCCCAAACCCTTGGACCTAGAAAGCTGAAATTTTGCACAAATGTTTGTTTTATAATGTGGACAAGGAATAAGGAAGGATTTTTCGAAATTCAACCCCTAAGGGGGTAAAACAGGGGCGCTAAGTTAGTATGAAACTTTGCCGTTTTTGAAGTTTAAGGTATAAAAATTGGTATTTGGCCTTCCAGTTAAAAATAAAAAATCACGTATTTCAGGGTTTTTGGAAATTCCACCCCAAGGGCGAAAAATAGGGGATGTAAGTTTGTATGGAAAATGTGACAATTATTAAGTTAAACGCATGAAAATTGGTATTTGGCCTTTTAGTTAAAAATATAAAATATATATTTCAGCATTTTTGGAAATTCCAGCCCCAAGAGCGTAAAATAGGGGGTGTAAGTTTGTATGAAAAATGTGTCAATTTTTAAGTTAAACGCATGAAAATTGGTATTAAGCATTTCAGTTAAAAATTAAAAATATATATTTCAGCATTTTTGGGAATTCCACCCCTTAGGGCGTAAAATAGGGCATGTAAGTTTGTATGAAAAATGCGACTTTTTTGAAGTTAAACCCATGAAAATTGGTATTTGACCTTTCAGTTAAAAATATAAATATGTATTCCAGGATTTTTGAAAATTCCACCCCGAAGGGCATAAAATAGGTGATGTAAGTTTATACTGACTGACATATCAACGCACAGCCTAAACGGCTGGAGTTAAAGACTTGACATTTTGACAGAAGGTACCTTTTATGACGTAGGTATCCACTAAAGAAGGGTTTTTGAAAATTCCACCCCCAAGGGTGTAAAATTGGGGATGTAAGTTTGTATGAAAAATGTGAAACGTTTTAAGTTAAACGCATGAAAATTGTTATTTGGCATTTCAGTTAAAAATTTTAAATATATATTTCTGAATATTTGAGAATCCCCCCCCCCCCCCTAAGGGCGTAAAGTAGGGTACGTAAGTTTCTATGTAAACTGCGACTTGAAGTTAAACACATGAAAATTGGTACTTTGAATTTCAGTTAAAAATTAAAAATATATATTTCAGGATTTTTGGGTAGTTATTTTAAGTTACTTTATTTAACTTACTGACTATACTTAAGGACAATTGATATGTATTCTTTGATTTTTGCGTGATGATATCGGGTACTTTTTGTAAATAACAGTAGCAAAGTAGTTTTTCATTTATTTCTTAGTAAGGTTATTTATAGGTGAGGTTTTATTCAATTTATATTGCTTATTTGTTTTAAAAGTTATATTTTTTAGATTAAGCTTAAGTAATAAGTAGTTACATTGGTCATCATTCAAAATTCTCGCGGGCAAAGTCGCGGGCACCAGCTAGTAAATAATAATAATAAAAGCAATGCCAAGAAATATATTAATTTCTCCAGCAGTCGTTGTTTGATCAACCCGTTATTGATTATAGTTTTTATAATTAAAACATTACTTGAAAATATTAAAACAAAAAGAGACCAACATACCTACATACGTGGCAAAATTCATAAAGTCCCTCAACCCCTAAGGCTTCAGGATAGGACAAAGCAAAAAGTACTTTGAAAAGTAATTTTTAATTTTGCACTAATTACACGCACTAGGTTGAAACGTCCCGTGGTACGTAGCGCACTGGCAACTAATATCGTCATGCGCCTCATATTGCAATGGGGTTCCAAAATTGAACACGTGTTCGAAGTTCAAAAATCATGATTACCTCCTCAGGGAGCCAATCACTGCCATTAGAATTAGATATTCGAAATGGCTATCGGGTTACTTAGGGTGACAGTTATGAACGTTTGAAACCGTTCACTGAATTCATAATTACGCAATTAGATAGCTGAACGATATTTTTCTGCCCGTAACAAGTTTTATAACCAATGATCAAAGGGATCTTCTAGCTTTGATCGACTGTGCTGACAGTTTTATTGCAATATCATCGTTTTAAATAAAAAGTTACTCTATTTTACAAATCTATAAACCCAAATCCATTGAACTAAGAGCAATCGTGTGTTTTAACTAGTGAAGTAATGTTTATTGATTCAGAACGAATACGAGAGCTATCAATAACGAACCGACAAGAAACAGTTCTAGCGGACTTGCAACACTTTGGTGTCGGTCGGTCGGCCGCGTGTCAGTCGACTTAAATGCGAAACTCGTGTCTCTATAACCGACTTTTTATTTTTTTTGCTCTTGCCACGCGTGTCAACATGTGCCAGGAGTAAATTAGTAGCGGACACGAATCACCCTCGCGAACTTTTTATACAAAGATTTTTGAACAATGGAGTATAACTACTGGCGTGTGAGTTAAAGTCACTCCCGGCGGCGTTGGCGTGTAGAACGTGGGTTGAGTATATATTTACATTATCCAAATGCAATTTTTAATTTATGTTGCGAGTGTAGGTAGCAATTTGCCTCTTGGAAATTCGAATCACTTATAAACCTTTACATATCAGAGAATTAGTATTTTCTTGCTCTTTATTTATGTTTTTTTCTTTTCTGTATGTAGTTTGCATAATTTATCCGTTGATCGAACTGATTTTGGAAATGTCTTCTTCTTGATTTCAGAATAGTGTCAGAATTTTATTTAAGTCGGATTTTATAAATTAATGTAGTAAGTTCGATTATAAGAGTGCAGATCCACCTGATTTTGCGCACAGCCTCGAGCACGATTATATGTCCTGCGTAGTAGATCCAATGAGAATGGTCACCGTAGCTGAAATTCCTGTAGCATTATTATGAATCCTATATTTAAACTATCAATCAACGAATTTTCTAGTACTTAATCAAAAGTGAACTAGATTCTGCCCGTGACTTCATCCGCGTGGCATAGTTACTTTGGGCTAACGCTAACTTTAACTCGTGACTTTGTTTACGTAGAAGGTGATATTTTTTTTTTATAACTGGTGTCATATATTCCTTCTTGCCCCCTGCTAGCCCTGCACATCATAATTGGGCCAAAAATAATGATCAAGTACTGCACTTGATCATTATTTTGCTGCGATGTTATTTTAAAACTGCGATATTTCCTAAGATATTCATTGAAATTGAATGATGTAAATGGCAATTTTTTTTAAATTTAAATACTTGTGATGAATAACTTATTAATTTGGATAAGGATTAATATCTTGCTTATAAAAACACCTTCGCAATTAAGCATCATATTTAGAACAAATCTGGTTAGCCCAAAAAGGGTTATAGTGAGCCAACTTTAAAAGATTGACACATATGCTATCGTGGATTTTGAAACATTGTTCATTGGTGCTCCGCTCCTATTGGTCTTAGCGTTATGATAATATAGCTCTAACTAACACTGACATAATTTTTCAAATCGGACCAGTAGTCCCTGAGATTAGCGCATTCATGCAAACAAACTCTTCAGGACACCAATTCTAACATGTAGGTACTTAGTAATACATATTATGTATCTCACATTTTGTACGATAGGTATGAATACAGAATTTAGATATATGATGTGTTCTAAATTCTTAATTTACTTCGCACAAAATGTAGCTTGACATAGATAATATGAATAAGCAAGTATATTTTTGCATAGTAACATGGTATTGTTCAAACTGCGGCTAGTTTGACATACTGCCAGAATCGATATTATCATGATGTTCCATATACGGCGATGGCCTATGTCTTTATTACACAATCATATCAATTGCACAGGGTTCATTGCTAGATTTTATTTTTGAGAACTTGTCCTGTAGGTATAATACTTTGAGATCATATCCATTCAAAAACAATCCAGAATCAAAATCAATATAATCGTTTACTGTACAAATATCTGTAAATAATGCAATAACATACCAATCACTTTATAATTATTTATACGTTCGAATTCTAATATAAGGATTTTGCAGTGAATTGAACGAATGTTGTAGGTAGATATTGTACTGTGATTCAGTTTGAGTGTGGAATTATACTTTGAGGCATGCATAGATATTTCTAAGCAGGTCTCAAAGAGTCTCAAATACCGTCGATTTTAGCTATTGCTGCACGGTGCTGCATTTTAGTATTGCTCGAGGGTATTTAAGACCTGTATAGATATTTCTATGGAAGTCTCAAAGTGTCATCCCACACTCAAAATGAATCAGAGAAGTCTGTAAATGACGCAACATAGTACATATAACTTAGCAATTATTTATACACACGAGATCTAATAAAAGTATCCTGCAGTTAATAACTAATAACATAGCTAACGTCCAATAATCGATAGTTCTAACGGACGACCGTATAAACTATAAAGTTAGTTTTATACGCGATAAAGTATAACGCAAAGATAAACATAAATAATATTTTATGTGCCTCGCAATCTGCTAAATCTTATTTTTATCTGTGCATGTATAGGAATGTTTGACTATGAAGTAAGCGGACTAACTTTCAATCGCAAACTGTAGAAAAGATTGAGTTACATATTCAAATCAAGAAAATAATTTCTTGGTTTCATAAAAACACATTATGTGTTTTATTTAACATATTTTTTGATAATGGGTTCTATTTGTTTGTATTGGATATGTGGTTTAAAAATGAAATACCTTTAAGAACAACTGTGTGAAAGTCACTGTATACAAATGATTCACTAACTGCTACATACATCGCTAGTTAAACTAGACTATAACTACGTAACTAAATATTGAATAGTTTAAATAGAGTAGACTGCAAAAAAGATGTATAACGTCTGCCCTCTCACCAAGTTTCGATTCCCACACAAGACATCTATTTTATTAACCATGCAGTAGGTCTGAAACTGATATACCAAAATAAGATTGATTCCTGATGTGGTATAGTTAAATACAGGCGTCTGCTTTGGGACTGTAGCAGTTGAAAACTTAAACAGCATTTTTATAATCTCTACGAAAGATCACAGTTAAATAATGAGATTATAGAAAATGAAGATATATGTAATACTAGCTGTGCCCCGCGGTTATACCTGCGTTAAACTTGAAAAATCATAGCCTATGTATTAGTCCAGGGTGGCAGGTGACTCCATACCAAATTGTATTAAAATCGCTCCTGCCGTTTAGACGTGAAGAAGTAACAAACATATACCCTCATACACTCACAAACTTTTGGCTTTATATATAAGTATGATAAGTGTAATAAATGCCAAATGACCACCTAAATCATGAAAATAATTATAAATAATCTTTTCAGAAACTTCTCAAAAATCGCTTATCTATCGCCTTTTCATTACTCTTCGTTTTAAGCGCCCCACACACTATCTCCAAAGCGTTGCGTATCATACTGGCGTGTTCTTTACGATGGTGACAGTTAATTTATAGCGTTCTCACTGCCGTTGTATGGTCAATATTTTTTGCTCTACATCCATTCATATGGCGACACATAGGTGCTTATCTAGTTTTTATGTATCGAACTTTTTGTAGGGAATGGTGATCTTTTTTTGGTTGAAAGGATATTACTGACAAAAGTCGCTTCTATTTGTATTCTTTTAACCCATGGCACAAAAAGAAAAAAAAAAGCTTCCAAATAGAATAACAGATTCCAATGTACCATATTTTAATTTTTAAGCTAGTGGAGATAGTAAAAGACGAAGGTTTTTAATAGTTAGATCAGAGTAAAGTTACGATTTAAGGCAAACAAAATTTAGTATATATTAAACCTTCGAATGTGGCTCTATTTTTTTATTATGCAGGAGCAAACGGTGGTTTTATTGATTAGTAAGTAGCAAATTCCTAGTTAAGTAAAACATAAAACAGTAGAAGCTGATTTAATAAATAATATTTTTACTCTCTCTCATCCGCAACATGCGCTTTGACTACTAGATATGTAAATCGATATCAATAGTACTATAAATTAATTAATATTTTGGGACAACTAAATCACTGGCATCTGATCTCAAACTATGCAGAGCCTGTATAACAACCAGATAAATGATAAACATACTTATATATTTCTAAATACATAAATATTATAGAGAAATTACACCGTACGATATACCAACTTCCAATACAAATACTACGTAATATATATAATGAAGATATCCAGCTAATTTGATAATAACAAGTAAAAAAGATTATTATTTAGAATTTAGTTTTTTATCGCGTTAATATAAAGTTACACCTAATTATTCCATAAAACCAATAACAAAGACATATAAGAAGTTGGGTTATTAAACCTTTACCTTAATAAAGACAGAACCATTCAGACAATGTGTAGTAAAATATAGCTAAAACTATAAATTTCAATAATTAAACTTAAACATAATCACTTTAACAATAACTTAATACAAGCTAGCTAAATATCATTACTATTATAAAATAAATTTTATAATTTAATGTTTTCACACAATCCTTGTATCTAAATAAAAGGTTTTTATTCACGTAGACTTTAAAAAAGCGCTTATAATTAGTCAGAACATGTTTGTAATAATATATGTAAATATACTTAATTATTTCTAGTTACATATAACTAGAAATAATTAAGTATATTTACATATATTATTACAAACATGTTCTGACTCATTATAAGCGCTTTTTAAAGTCTACGTGAATAAAAACCTTTATTGTTTTATTTAAAAAACAAATAAATAAGTATTGCATTGGTCCAGTCACCTTGAAGACATACAGAACTCCAAAAACGATTAAAAATATTTTCATACAAATAATTCAAAGTAAGTTGTTACTTTTGGTGATTTATGTTTCTTTATAAATGTCGTGGTTTGTAATAAATTCACACTGATTTATTTATTCAAACAATGAAGTCAACTTTTGAAAACTTTCCGAAGAAGGCAATCACGCAAAGTCGCTATTATTTTGGTCGCCGATATCAGATACGCACATTATGTCAACACTCTTTGGTTACATGTTATTTATAGATGTTGACTGCCTCGTTG
Organism: Pseudoips prasinana; assembly: GCA_951640165.1. Taxonomy (NCBI): domain Eukaryota; kingdom Metazoa; phylum Arthropoda; class Insecta; order Lepidoptera; family Nolidae; genus Pseudoips; species Pseudoips prasinana. The sequence continues at coordinate 19,788,045 of OX621239.1, forward strand.
GTTTAGTGGTAGCTAGTTAAACTGGACATAATAAGGCAATGAATTCCATGAAAACATTGGATTTTGCTTGAAAAATATTTCGTAACCATAAAATGCATAGATATTAATTTCAAAATATTAATTTATAAGCTTTCCTAATTAAAAAGCATTTAAATTATATATAACTAGCGGCCCGGTACGTGCTTCGCTACCTATAAGGCATAGTAATAAAAAAAATGATTATTAAGTTCATTTATTCAAACAAAAAAAAATATTTTAAATTGCTAAAAGATGTTGATTTTACACTTTGTCAAGACTTTTTTTAAATTTTCTCTACGTACAAACCTTCCCTGGACTTCCACGAATAATTCAAGACCAAAATTATCCAAATCGGTAAAGGCGTTGTTGAGTTATAACATTACAACGAAAAGTGGCATTGATTTTTATATATATAGATATATAAGCCTAGTTGCAAGTTTGGCAAACTAGTTATGTAAACTGTTACACAACTATTAAGTATTTATTTTAGTATTTATTTCTACAATTACAATTCCGTACTGATCCTATATTGGTAAGGAAGCATGTACCGACTTGCTCTTGGCCAGTTTATGATTTAAGTCGATGCAATTGGGTCAGCCATCACTTTCCAAAAATACGCAATAAAAATAGGGCCATGGGCGCAAAATCGAAAGATAGCAAATCGAATGGAGATTCAATTATAGATTAGCCCTTGTATCGCACCGCATTCACAACTTTGGGACACGTGAATAAATAAACACAATTACTACACACAAAAGCGTAATCCCTATTGATTTCCATCACAAAATACAAGTTCGCCTATGAAATCGACTCGTATAACGATTATGAAGGTTCATTTTGTCAAATTCGGACACTGAATCGAATTTTTTTTACATCGATTTTTACGTCGATACAATAGTGCGAGGAACAATGAACATACATCAATTCAAGTGTCAAAAACTAACATCTGCGCGGATCGTTGTAAACAGAGTAAAATAGTGGGGACCCACACAGCTTCCTTGGGGGACCCGAACGTAGGCCTATGTTTATAGCTCATTATTATTGTGCTTCGCTTTAGAGTAACTGCAAATGACATACTCCACCTATTATTAAAGTAAACCGTAGACTAGAAAGGGCTTTTGTTCGTTTAATTTTTAGAAATAAAGCTTGTGTTTGTGAGAAATTGCAGTGGGTGAGTTATTCGAACGTCGCCTTTCATTACGCTTGCCCAACACGCTACTGCTACATAAACACTTGAATATAAGTGTTTACACTGTAATTTATATGGTAAGGGTCGATAAAAGTGCCGCTGAAGTAGCACATTATGTTCACAGAGAGACAAAAGCTTACCTATTTTTAGATGTGTAGTTTGATATTAACATTAATATATTTGTATAAACGTGCTAGTTCATTAATATTCATTTATACAGTAAAATGAAGCGGATTATAGGTATTCAATTTGATTTTTTTTATTATATCTATAGTTTATCGTGATCTTAAAATGATATTCAAGAACCAATTTCGATGGACGGCAAAATTATTGAAACGAAAACTGATAATTTGAATCAGGAGTGACCTACAATTAAAATGAATCAACAATAGAATAGAATGTTGATGGTATTTTGCTCATCGATTCAAAACTTTGTGGTTTAAATAAACATAAAGTACCATTTACCATGCAATAACTGTTTTTTTTATAGGGGTACATCGATATATATTTCCAAATGCACGTTATCAATATTTGCAATTTACAGTTTTTATATCAATTTTAGAAAATCTCACTAAATTAACATATCAAGGCATACATTTTAAATTCTGTTGTCAGCTATCAACAAGGCGATCCTCTCGAACCACATGTTTTAGTTGAGCAATCCACCCAATAATAATAAAATTCCAAATATAACGCATTGGGTACAGGGACCCTGAGAGGCGACGTAAACACTGTTTGATAATGACTTATTAATCCTTTAAATGGAATTTGATCCATAAGTCTTGTTGTCACGTGTTTCACACCTCAAAGCATCCTATATATAATTCAAAATAGGTTTTATTTGGAATTATGTATACGACTTATAATTGGATTGGACTTATAATAAAATTATTCTTATGCAAGTCATTAAACAAAATTTATTCCACAGGTCCTGTGAAAGGTGGCATGAGTGATGACTACGTTAGCAGTGGGGAAGCACCTTACATCATCGAACAGCCTATTGACGTCACCGTCGCGCGACACCAGCCAGCAACCTTAAATTGTCGGGCTGGGGGTTCCCCGCCACCTACCATACGATGGTACAAAGGAGGAATACTCGTAGTATCCGATACGCACAGGAGCCTACTACCAGCTGGAGGATTATTCTTTCTGAGAACCACTCATGGAAGGGCGCATTCAGATGCAGGCGTTTATTGGTGTGAAGCTACCAATCCGTATGGCACAGCGAGGAGTAGAAACGCTACGTTGCATGTTGCAGGTACGTTTGTGATTATCGTTAAACTATTTTGCACATTTAATAGTAATATTGACACGACGGTGAAAACAGTTGTACAAGATTAGGAAAATGCCTTTTGTAAATAAGTACTAGTAATGAAAATTAGCATGCTATTTATAATAATAGAACTACTGGTTGTGTATAACTGGTAACTCATGTAATTTTAAAATATCTTTATTTCATTCAACGAAACAATTATTATATTAGGACTGGGGCTGTTTCTAATGCCTGAGACAAAACTGTAACGGTTTTATTTGACCATTAAAATATTATACGACTAATTTCGGTAGATAGCTCAAAAAGCTTTGGTTCATAAAACTAATAGTGTCTCTTCAGCTCCGCAACATAATTTTAAAATGATCTTTACTATGCGACTCAGATTCTATAATTTTTTTACCCATTTATGTTTCTCACAAAATTCGGTAGGGTAGGGTATTTTACAAAAAAAAATCTGTGCTCTTTCTGTCAACTTACTTTATTTGTGCTGTATAGTGTTTGTACGCTCTACGTGAAGCACTATTTAAAAAAGTATCTACAATTACCCAATAAAAAATAGTAACTAAAATTTCCCTCTCATACACCTCTATATAAATTCTGTGATCCTACGTGAGTGAGATTGCCAGAACTCACCATAGTGATATTTAAAGAACTAAATTACTTTCGTCTATTCAAATTATTGTCCGTTTTAAATATATGTACACATATATTTGAAACGGACACCGATTCCTCGATACAGAATTGCAACTCGCACTTAGCCCGGTTATTTATTGGTAAATAAATAATCCATCTATTCTTTGTAAAATATATTGTCATTTTGGTTCATAGTTCTTCGAGAAGAATTTAGACTGGAGCCAGTATCTATGCAGTCAGCGCAAGGTGAAACTGTAATACTTGAATGCTCACCACCACGAGGCTCTCCAGATCCTACTGTGTACTGGAAGAAGAATGGACAGATGTTACATTTTGATGGCGATTCCAGGTTAGTTAAAAAGCCTTTACCTTTTAATAGGTCTTATAAAATTACATAAATATATAATATCACGCAAGCAACACGTTAACAAATATAAGTTTGCCATATATATTTAGATGTTCGACATTCTGTCTAGAATACACGCCGCCTAAACATGGGTATATTTTAGAATAGTTTGAAGAAAACCCATAAATCGATGAACATCATCGAATATATAATAAATAACTATGCTGTTGAAAAATTAAATCTTGACTGTAATACATTTTGCCAACCAGTAAGTTAAAAATATAAGTATACTCTATTTGAATACGGTAGACCAAAATTTTCGTACTCAGTTTGCCTGTAGAAAAGCATAGTTTGAAGTAAAATTGGGGGTTGTATGAAAGTGTTCTCTTCGTTTAAGTAGTATGTTGGAAACTTAATAGCCTTGATAAGCTTGGATAGACTTGTTTGATATCCGATCTCCCGTATAAACGCCGCAGTTTAAAGCAATCAAAGTAACGCCTAATTTATACGTCACCCTTCCGTTGACTTTTTGTAAACCAGCAACTTGAACTGATTATGTAAACATAATAAAAAAAACCTAAAAGACAAATTGAATTTCTCCTAAAAGATTTGTTATCAATTTTCACTCTATACTCTATGAATTTTTATGAGTATAACATCTTGAGGGCACGTTGTTACGTATCGTGGAGCACAAAAATAATTAACAGTCGAACGTAGGGGTGTATGTACATCAAAGTTATAAAAGAAGGGGATATTTGAAGAGCTCAACAAGCAATCAAGTAAAAATCTCAATAAGTAGTTCTGACTCACCGGACCCTTTATTAAATGTTAATTTCCTATTGAATAATTCCGCCCCAGATTTAAATGACTTTGTTACTATGCACTTTGTTCGTGAAAATAAAAAGGTTCATTATGAACTAAAACAAATGTTTTGAATTATATGGATAATAAAACATTAAACTGTGTTGTTACAGAATGCATTTAGTCGACGGCGGCAATCTAGTAATACAAGACGCCAGACAAACTGATGCAGGCAGATATCAATGCCTTGCAAGGAATGCAGCGGGGACCAGAGAATCGGCCATTGCCATACTCAGAATACACAGTGAGTACCTAGTCCACAATTCCTTGCTCAAAATTTCGTAGCAATTACCGTAGATTTGTTGGGTTCAATTCATAAATGTTAGTTGTACTAATTTCTGGTTGCAAGTCGACGTTGTAAGCCGTTTCTCGCGAGCTCTTTTGTCATGTAATTCAGAGGGACATTTCTCACTACACAGTTAAGCCGTACTTAATCACGGGACCGGAGGACGTCGTGGCACAGACTGGCGGGAGCGTGACATTCCAATGCCGGGTGGGTGGGGACCCTCTCCCAGATGTGTTGTGGCGAAGGACCGCTGGAGGTGGAAACATGCCACTCGGTCGCGTCAAAGTTCTCGACGACAGGAGTTTGCGACTCGACAACGTTATTTTAGCCGATGAGGGAGAATACACTTGTGAGGCTGAAAATTCTGTAGGTGCTGTAAGTGCCAGCGGGTACTTGACTGTATACGGTAAGTTCATAAAGCTTGAGATGATTCGTAAAATACAATTTATATTATTTGAATATTGTTTAACGTTTTTATTTCTGTTTTAGATCCTCCTACAATTTTGTTAAGACCAAATTCCATTAACGTTGAAAGTGGAAATTTAGTTACATTCACCTGTACAGCAACTGGAACACCCGAACCTACTATGTTCTGGAGTATAGAAGGAAACAGGACAATTATTTTTCCTGGAACATCGCGAGGAAAATACCACGCGACAACAGTTCTAGACGGTGTCACTATACTAACAATCAACGACACAAATAAAAACGATAGTGGACATACGATAGTTTGTTCGGCGGTAAACTTTGCTGGCAGTTCGTTTGTCCGAGGGAAACTAACCGTGACGTCAGACGACGACCGCCCACCGCCAATCATAACAAACGGGCCCGCTAACCAAACGTTACCTATAAAATCGATGGCAGTTTTCCCCTGTACAGCCGTCGGCGCACCTGAACCAATCATAGCCTGGTATTTTGAAGGGGAAGCTTTAATACAAAATCATAGAAGAAATGTTACTAATGACGGTACTCTCATATTGAAGGATTTAGATAAAACCGATAGCGGAACGTATACTTGCGTTGCATCTTCACATCACGGAAAATACGTATGGAGTGGAGTGTTGCTTGTAGATAGTCCGATTAATCCGAACATTCATTTTTTTCGAGCGGCTGATGTATCGTCTCTGCCAGGGCCGCCAACCAAACCACAGATACATAATATAACTGATTCGAGTATAATATTAACCTGGAATCAAAATAATAAAATCGGATCTTCCTCAATACTTGGCTACCAAGTTGAAGTGTTTTCTAGAGAAGCTTTATCTGGAAATAATACACCAAGAAATTCTAGAGGTTGGGTTGTGCTAGCCAGACGTGTCTATCATACGCAGTTCCATGTCAAATCATTAGTGCCTGGGATAACTTACATGTTCATTGTGCGGACTGAAAATTCCCATGGGCTTTCCGGACCAAGCCCTGTGTCGGACGCTGTTACAATCGGAGACAATTCTAATTCTCTATGGGAATCAGGAGTTTTCTCGAACAATACAGAATTCAGAAATAATATACTAACCGATAATATTGTAGAACTAATTGAAGCCACACCTATAGATTCAAAAACTATAAAATTAATGTGGGAAATATTAAATTTCTACTACCTTGAAGGGTTATTTATATATTTCAGACCCCTAGACAATATAACCACGGAGTATGAAATGAAAACTATTTTGCATTCCAACGACGTCTCCGGATATGAAATAACTTCTTTGAGAAAATACACAAAATACGAGTTTTTCCTTATACCGTTTTACAAAAAATTCGAAGGGAAACCTTCGAATTCCAGAGTGGCTCAAACGTTGGATGATGGTAAATATTTTGTTTATATAAAACTGTTTATGCATATCATAAACACTGAATCTTCAATATTTTAATTATTTGTGTGTTAATTTTACAGTTCCTGACGGTCCGCCTATTAACATAGAAATGTTCATTTTAAATACCACAACGGTCCATTTAAAGTGGTCGCCACCGGAGGCTCATTTTCAGAATGGCATTATAACTGGTTATAACGTCCTGGTTAATTGGCTGGATATACCTGCGAACAAATCTATGGTAGCTATCAACACAACAGTCCATCAAGCGACGAGTCTTATTATGACTAATTTAACGTCTGGCGTCAGTTATTCAGTGCAAATTGCCGCCGAAACAATCGTTGGCTTCGGTCCATTTAGCCAAAAAGTCTATTTAAATATTGATTCGCGTTCCGTAGGATTGGATCCGTTGCTGAGGTAAATTTAAATTTTGTATTACTAAAATACATACCCAGAAAGATAATATGGTAATGGCAAATGAGTTGTCATAGTACACTGTACACACGACTGACATTTTTGACACGTTTATTTTATTGCAGATACCCTATAAATGGAGAAGTGTCTATAGTGGCGGGGGACTTTGTTATGGAAACATGGTTTTACTTTTTGATTGGAGCAATTGTTCTGTTCAAAATAATTGTGATTGGCGGCATTATTTACGTACGGAAGCACAACATTTTCGCAAAAAAGACTGCGCTGCCGAACATTTATGGTAAATAAATTAATAAGCTATATCTATTTAGTTACACGTTATTGCCTTGGCGATAGAGCCCCACTTTTAGTGTACATAACTCGCTAATTTAAGTATTCGTGGCATAAGATCTATCGAGATTAATTTTTAACTCTACTTAAATGTACTTTTCTGCGATGTACATTGAAATAGTTCATGGCATTTTTAGAACAGACGATATACCTATATATGTACATATATATTGCTCGTTTAATAGTGTAACATAAAGTGTTATCTTGTAAAGACCCAAATTTTCGAAGAAATAATGATAAGAGTTTCATAGTGCTATGATTACTCACAGTACTTATCCAATCCACTTTTATACAACAACCAATTATTCATTTTATCTGAAAACGCTATTTTTTTGTGGATTCAGCATCAGTATTTCAAAATTAAAAACATTCCTCGGGTGTCGTGGGGTGGTGCAAGGCGCGAGCGTTTGTTTGATGGAAGCTTTGCCATGCGACGGCAAGGGGAGCTAGATTACTTTCGAGTTGAAAGGTAGCGCGAGCCCTCTCGTGAGCGCAGTGGATCTCTTTCACTTTGCATTCATGTTCGGGGCACAAAGGAATGATACAAATCCGAGAAATAAAGACCCAGTAAATGTAAATGTTTTCTATTTTGTTTTCTCCGGGCGATTCGTTTGTTGACTCACCCAGTTACCTTTAAGCCAATTTCCCTCGCTTTGTTTGTTTTATATTGCGTGGTATATCTTTTAAGTATTCGGTAAACGAGATCATTTGCATTCGGTTTATGAAATGGTTGACAAACGGAATTATAATGAAGGAAATCCTCTTATGCCTAATTGGAAATGTTGTTTTAGATTCAAATGGAACAAGTCTGGTGACTCAAATGAACATAAAAGCGGCGGTGTCTTTATCGCATCCCTTGAGCAGTTGTTACAATAAGAATACAGTGACAAAGACTGAGTCACTATTGTGGATGGAGAATCAACCGGGATTATGTATGACTGGAAATCAAACTACTCAGACTAAAGAGAAATCTAGTTCCGACTATGACAAAGTTGGCCCACAATTACCTGAGTATGCAGAAGTGACGTCTTCACGAGCTAATGCAAATGAATGGAATACTAGTAAAACTGCAACTTCACCGGCGGCGTACGCCTCAGTTACTTTAGTTGCCAATACCAGGCAATGTGTGAGTTCATTGGTAAGTGTCCAATTATACAATGTTCTCGATTTCGAAAATTTGGAATTATGCCAACTTGTACTTTGCACTCCTTAACTTTTTCACTTATTGGTAATTTATATTTGTACAGTCCGCAATTATACACTGTTTTGGAAAATATTTGAAGATTAGATACTCAACATTAAATCTTAAATCACTACCGATTCATTATGCAACTTCAATTAAAATATGCGAGAAAGACTGCACGTGTTACTCAAAGGTTAACACAGTCACCTCGCCACTTCATGTTCCGGGTTCGACTCTCGTACAGGACATATATTTAACTGTCACACTGATTTTTGGAGTTCAAAATAGCGATGAACTGTCGTCCTAAAGATTTTTAATTCACGTTAGTGTGAAAATGTACCACATCGATACTACTAAATTTGAATGTTTTCCACCGCGATGCAGTGAGAAAGTATTGAACATCCATCGATTCAAACATTTTGCTTCAGTTTATCACTTTTTTGAAATTCTAAATTCAGAATGACAGTATAAAGATGTATTTGTGTGACCCATAAGAAGTTGTTCTGAGACTAAATGTCATTTATCGGCATCAATTATATGTTTTTAAAATGGGGTTCTTTAAAAACAAACAATTGGTGCACACAAAGTATTAATAGCAACACAGGAATTCATTTCTTTAGTGTGGACATTTGAATAGAAAACAATAAGCCTCCATATTAACTTTTATTATTTTCATAGGGCTGGTTTCCTCCAACGGGAAAAAATATCGAATCATTTGATAATCGTTATGTTCCTGATGAAGAAATGTATCCAGCTAGTAATGGCGGTTACTACAATAGAAACGTTTACAGTGAAAAATATTTCCAAGGTCATCCCAACGTTCTGAAATTTTATGATTTGCCTTCTATGGATAAAACGCAAAAAGCTCAGCTGAGATATAATCAGAGTTTAGATGATAGAAAAGGTGATAAAAACTTGAAGACTGACATAACGCAATCGCTTATAGGTCGTACTTACGGAATTAGTTCGAGGAAAAATTCTGAAACTGAGTCTACCTATAGAGCGTTTGGTGAAGACGAATCCGATGATGAGAATTATGCAGAAGATGGTGGTTATGACGAGTTGCAGGCTATGCAACCACAACGACAAAGAACTCAGCACCAATACGAAAGGCCTAATTTTGACAACGATGCAACTAGAACTTTGGCAAGACTGACGTCATTTAGACAGGGGCAAGGCATCCCTCAAGGGCTCACAAGTGGTTCTAAACCGACTCTTGCACCATCTCATCCGCCTCCTGCTCCTCACCCTCGAGTGGACTCAGTGACTCGGTAGTATCACGCCTTGCCGGCTTTCGGCAACTTGTGCCAAACGGACGTATAGACCGATTCATTCCTAATAGTGTAGTGATGTCACCGAGAGAGATTGTTCAAAGTTCTTCCTCACGTTATGCGGTACCAGTATACTTATAATAATAAACTTTTAATTGAATTATTTTTAAAATTTTAAATGTGAAGTGATAGTGAGTGATTTTTGTTTTGATTTCTCTTGACTGCTATCAGGCCTAATGTGGAGACAATTGACTGGCGTACATTTATTTAACGCACAAATAATAAAAAGCTGATTTTTATTAAATTTACTTTAATATATTTTGAAAATATTCCTAGTCTTTGTATATTGTAGTGTAAATAATATTGTAAATAGTTAAGATACATTTATTTAATAGGCCTACGTTCTCGAAGTAACTAAACTTGACTTAAGTTAAATATCAGTTCGATGAATGTTTACGATGTTATTATTGGAATTGGAAATTCAATTGATATGCCGTCTGAATATCAATAAACGAATTTGTAATCCTATATCATTAGTATAAGTGTACATTAAAATAACAAATTAACGCTTGGCAATAATTTGAAAATAAATAACCTTTATCCACAACATTGTAAATGTACATAATAGAAACTCGAATCTTCTAGTAGTACTTTAATTTAGTGCTGCAGTTTTAGCAAAACAATAATTTATTTCGTAATGAATAATATTATTTTTATTAATTATATTTAATTAGTATTATTTCACGTGCCATATATCAAATCGTCATAGATAAAATAATATTAAAGTAACATTGGAGTTGTGAAATGAAATTCAAATAAATGAAGCTTTTACAAAACTAAAGTTATAATCTACGTAAAACAATGTGATATGAGTTTATATAGCCACTTGTTATTATATAATAAATAGCACGACTTGTATTGCATATCAAATGTATTAGTCATGTAATAGTTAAACATGTTAATGATTAGGACGCTTCCATATCTGAAGATGAAAAATTATAATAACATGTAATCGTCCTTCATTTTGTAAATAATTAAGATGGAGTTGACTCGCTTTTTGTACTTCAAGTTTATGTATTACTTCTATTTTAATCTGTTGATTGTTAAACAAACTATTTTGAGCGGATATCTTAAGATTGTGATTTAAGAGGCAGGCAGCCAAACGGTCGGCAGAAATTAATTTAAATGAAGAGCATACTCTGTCAGGTTCAACTGGCATTCATCAAGCTTATGTTCTTCTTTTTGTTTTTTGTCTGTACTGACCGTTTGCCGCATTTCTTATTCTCTGTTTTCATTAAGCATACCATGCTTTGCTATGTAGCTACATCAAACTCATATAATATGTAATGTAGATACTAGACTCACAGATTGCTTCAGGTAATAAATGAATCTTACTAGTTCCTATTTTCGCACATCATCATTTAAAGGTTACAAAGCAGGCAATAGCTCATTCAAGTAAGATAGTGATAAAAATTTGTTTTAATAATTTCATATATTTAGGTTATAAAAAGTTGTAAAATAAGGCGTAACGCAAACTGACACCAAGCAACCAGGATATATTTCTAGCCTAAGTAAGGACTAGAAATTTTTGTACAATATTTTTGTCGAATTCTTCAAAAGTTTCGCTCTTTCAGTTAATGTCTAAAATATTGTATATAAAAAGCCAAAGTGGTCAGTTAACCCTTCAAAAGGTCAGAAGACATTTTCAATCTGTTCCAAGACTTTCATAGTAAAATGAGTCTTTTTGAGTATCCGTACCTAAATGGTACAGTGGTTTTACACCGTTCGTCTGTCTTTAAACAATTCCATTTATTTATTGAAATAGCTTTTCTTCCTCGAAATCTCAGAACTAATCTTTTAAAACACTGTAGGTATTTATATATTCGCGTTACTTGTTTATTTAATGAATTATGATTACAGCTACTTATTTATTCATTGATATAGCATACTTTGTCATATATGTCAATGCTTATTTTATTAATATGTTTTGTTGCTTGAAATGTCTTTAAGTTTTAGATTACAGGACAATTGAAGGCGTTTAATATAGTTACTGAATCAATTAATATATTAAAAAAGGTTAGTATGATATAGTTTATTTCAAAAAAGTAAATGTAATTTTATTCCTTAACTAAAAAAAGTATTAATTAAAATTTGCTTAATAATAAAAGTATATTAGTTCCACCGAACACGTTTATGTTTTCATCGAGGTAATTACTTAAGTTTGACCCGCTTTTGTCTGGATTATGTATAATAAGTTAGAACAAACCAATTTACATACCGTCAATCATAGGTATATAATGTACCTACTGAATATATATGGTATCAGCTTGCGTTAGGACCTATTTTAGGAATACTTCTGAAAAGGATTGTTTTATCGTCAAATATTGTGTACCTGTATTGGTTTAAATTGTGATCTATTTCAAAAATATTACAGCTGATATTATTATTTTTGACAAGTCTTCTCAATTTACTATGACATGTATATAACTTGAGACATGAATTGTGTGGGATGCTTGAGAATCTATATTATTATATTTAATACTAGTTGTGCCCGCGGTTTTACCCGCGTTAAACTTTATATATTATAGCCTACGTGTTATTCGGATATATAAACTATATTACTACAAGCTTCATTAAAATCCGTTCGGTAGTTTTTGCGTGAAAGAACAACAAACATACATACATCCATTCTTACTCTCTTTATAACATTTTACTTATCCAGATAATTTTGTCCAAGAGACGCAGTATATTTACAGCCCCTACATATACTCGTAAGTATCGTTTATTCCGACAGTTAAAAACAATTAATTCTTTTTTTATTTTATTTTTTAAGCCATAAGACGCATTTTTAATAAGTAATTAACTCAGAAATGTATATCTTTACGATCAATAAAATAATTGGATGTTGTTCGGAAAGGGCACCTCTCAGAATCTGACACAATTTATGTACCAGGTTGTATAATATTTTATGCAGTATATACAAAAATGATTCAAAGATCGGATTGACTTTCTTTAAAATACGAATGCAGTTGCCATCATAACAATAACTGACTCATTGGTAGTATGTTCAACCTCAGATCAGGGCCTGGGTTCAAATCCCGGAGCGGACCTAAAGTGTTATCAATAACAGCTCGAAGATTATTTGTTGCAATAAACATTAATAATGCAGAGTGGAGTTGACATATGGGAAATATTGACTGTTAGCGATTATCACTTTCTGTTTTCTGGAAAATTATTAAGTTTATATATAAACAAAATGTAACATCAATACACTCTTAAATAATTGTACTTGGTGATAAATGACTCGTTTAACAGCCTCAAATCCTTTGATCTACTACTGTTTTAGGTAAATATGAAAATTTAATTCAGAATATTGTTATTTGATATGCAAAATCAATCAATTAAGAGTTAACTGCATTCCGGTCTACAATATAAGTATAAATTCTGAAAAAAAAACGAAATATTCCTTCTTAGAGCAATCTTTGTTAGTAGTCGTCATCGGTAGTCATCACTGGGTTACGGACTTTTACAATTCTATAGACAGAATTGATTGTATTTTGAAAAAAAAATGTTTTTTGTTCTCGGGAATGAGTCAATCGCAGAATTTGCTTTGATTACTAATTATTTTTCATCCAGTCTCTGTATAATTTTTTGAAAATATCGCGTTCATCCACCCTTCAACTTGACCGAGTATCTCAAACATATAGTGAAGGTGGCTTCAGAATTATAGGTTTTATTTCTCATTGATATCATATCTTTAAACTAAGTTTTATTTATCTGCGGTCGAAAATGTGTAACGGCTCTGATTTAAAGTAAGGCAATTTTTTTGCACATTTTATATCAATGACCAAATGCAATTAATGTGAAGTTTATTGTTTTGTGCGATACTTGTAATATGGCCACAAATTGAAATAGCTGTTAAAACAATAATATACTGACCTAAACCTTGACGGATTTTATTTTTTGTATTAGTCTTTGGATACCTATTTTTTAATAAAATAATTTAAATACGAATGGTTTTTGTTTCTTTTATTTCCCCGTGTAATTTTATGTTTGCGCGGCGAGCGCGTAACTTTGTCACGTTACAATGTGGCGTAGTGTATATTTTTAGATAAATCTAAGATCCTTTATAATCTAACTGTTAAGCAACTAGGCTTGCGGTAAGTCCATAGATGGGTAACCGTCAAAGTGGTTTAATTCCTGATCGTCTCTGTGCTTCGGAGGGCACGTTAAGCTGTCGATCCCAGTTGTAGCCATTAGGCAACAGTCGTAAATTCATGCCAGAGACCTACATCTCAGCTTGACACCAGGGTAACCACTGCCCATACGATAAGTAAGTATAATTCCGGTATAAAAAGGAGGTTATTTGTTTAGATATATGTATGTTACGCAATTTCTCCGTTCTTTGTGAACTAATTTATATACTTTGTTTTCGATGGAAAGGGCTTGGTTGGCGTAAAAAAAGTGAATTTGATTATATGTATCGAAAAAAAAAAGTAATGTTTAATAACATTTCTGGGGAATCACGAATTGAATCGTTCTTCAGGTAATTTACGCTATTAAGCTATATAGCGTAAAATACCTGAAGAACGATTCAATGACATAAAAAAAATTACAACTAATGCAACACTTAACTAAATAGTCTGGTAAAAAAGAACAGTAACGTAACGTAACGTCAGTAATTATGTTAAAAAAGATAATTATTATCATCCCTAAATTTATATTAAAATGGTCTTTGTTGAGTCCGATTCGATAAGATCTGTTAGCAAATTTAATCGCAATAATTTTCGATTATATTTTATGACAATTCAATAGTTTTAGTTCTTAAGATAGTAATAATAATGAGACCTAATATATATATATATGATGATCTATCTAATCAATATAGCTTTTATATTATTATATAAAATTTTCTTTCTTCAACCAAACAATATCCAACTTTGAAATACATTGTTTAATTCCAATTAATAATGATAAATACAGTTGCAGATATAATTCCATAATTAAATTCAATGACGTCAACCTACGGCATTATTTGAATGAACATTTTAATCGTGCAAAACATGAACAGCTGTCACAGAGCTTAACATTAATAGAAAAGAATTTTAACTCAGGAGAAAAAATATTCTATCACAATAAGTTATCACTTGAAAATATATTTACCGAGATAAAATTACAAGACAGTATTATTAACACTTTATTTATTGTTTTAAACTTATTATTTCCTAAATAGCTCCAAGTCTAATCTGTGCAAAGGTGCTAGGGTGAAACTTGAGAGTTCTGACTTCAAAACCCATAAATAAAATAAGATAAAATTAGATCTAGTGTCTCATCTTATTAGACGTCTGCCTGGTGTCCCGTGACTACCACATATTTTATTGCGATTTTAACTTGGTCCCGAAATGAAAGTTGTTTTTAATGTATGAAACGCGGTTTTACCCACGTTAAACTTTATAAATGCCTATGTGACAATCGGGGCTAACTCCATACCAAATTTTATTAAAATCGCTCCAGCCGTTTAGACGTGAAGAAGAAGTGCTTTATTATTCCTTAATTTGCACACGAATCATAAATATCAAGGGGTCTGGATTTCACATTGACCTAAGACCTCTATTTACAACAGAAACTCGTTTCCAATTTTATCCATATTAAAAATAAACAATTATTCACCGTCTAAAATACCAAATTATACACATAAACAATAGTACTTTGTCTTTAAATACTTAACGAAGGCAGGAGACATATATAGGTACGTCTTAAAAAGTCTATTTGTCAGAGTTGAATGCGACATCTCCCGTAATTTGTTCAATAAAATTACTCTAGAAAATGAAATGTCGACATTCATGCGCTTCAATGACTTCTATGAGCAAATTTCATTTATGAGTCTATGGCGCAGAGTATTGTCAACGATGTTCATTGAATTTATACCGTTCAAATCTCTATCCTGCACTCGCCGTAAGTATTTTATTGACTGGTATTTAGCATTGGCTTGTGGCCAGTCGCTCGTCTGTACCCGACTGATAACTCATATAATGTACATTATACTGTACATGTGAATGCTGCTTTGTCTTGTAACGGAGGGTTGACACAATGGTAGGTAAGTGATGTTGAATTAATTTGTGAAGGGCAGTTTTGTTTTACACTATATGACTCGTTAATATCGTTTCAATTAGTTTTTATGATCAGCCAATTTCAGACAGTTTAAATAATGCCAAAGGAAGTTGACATTTATGAATTGATCATCATCATAACGTCTCCACCATTTGTTGTTGTTGTTTCGCTATTCACATCCAGCGGTTTCCCGCGACCCGGAAAAGATCATCGGTCCATCTTAGAGAGGGCCTGCCCTCGCTTCGTCTTCCGGTTCCTGGTCGCCACTCGAGAACCTTTCGGCTCCAACGGCGAATTGGCGATTACGAGCTATGTGCCCATCCCACTGCCAATTCAGTTTTGCAATTCTTCGGGCTATGTCGGTGATTTTGGTTCGCCAACTGACTTCAACATTTCTCTGGTGGAAGGCTTTACACTTGAGACACCGGTATTTAGGACGAGAAGATGTAAATTGTAATTGTCAAGCTTAATTCTATATTACGAGTATGAAATGCATTATTATATAGAATAATAGGCTTGAAAATACAAAAAGTATTCCATCGGATAGATATAATTATGGTCCAAAAAAAATGTCTTAAAACTAGAATATGAAAGAATTTCAAATGGTTTCTTTTATTGAGTGTGCTTTACATAAAATGAAAATCATAGATAGGAAATACTGAAAGTTGAACTTAGTTATGACAGTTCCTGTCTCGTAGTCTTACTTACCAAGGTAAGTTTTATCTTCATACGATATCGGAAAGTTTGAACTTTCACGAACTTTGAATAAATAGGTGCATTTGTAGGTTTGTTAACTTCAGTTTTACAAACTTTTACGTTCGTTTGTTGATAGTGGGGTTTCATATATTAAAACTATGGAAGTATTATTAGTAGTTAGCAACATTCTGAATAAAACATCGATTGTTTATTTGATAATATGTGTCTAACAGTTAGCTTAAAGAACTTGGCAAGAATACTCGCTGTGACACAAATAAATTCGGATGGTCTACAGTAATGACTATGTTCATGTATATAAATAAATCAAAGTGAAACCTTATTAAATATATTACAATTCATACTATACTTAATAAAAACGGGATCCCTTCTTTTCGCATAATGTTTTTTGTCCTAATATACTTCGGCATAACGATTTTGGCACAATTTGTTTTGGCATAATAATACTTTGGCATACTTTTTTTAGGCATACATTTTATGTTGGCATAATCATGTTAAAGACTAATTTGTTTTGGCATAAATTTGATTCCCATAACGTTAGTAGGCCTAATAACTATTAGCATAACGTTAGTAGGCCTAAAGACTTTTAGCATAACGTTAGTACGCCTAATGGCTATTAGCATAATAATATTTAGGCATACAATCAATATAAATAACAAAAACAATGTTCATGCAAATGATTTATTATAAATATACATGACATTTTACATTAATTAACTTCAATCAGTTAACTTCAACAAAAGTTAGTCACAGAACCGAATTGCTGCAAAACCGACTTCACGTAGTCTTGTTTGTCCTACCCCTAGAGTGTTATTTAAAATCGCGTAGGCGTGTAGGGGCGAGGCGGCCCGCGGGCTGAGGAGCAGGCGGCTGCGAGCGAGCCGCCGCGGCTGAGGCTGGCCGGCGAAGCCGAAGCCGAAGCCGAAGCTGCGGTGGTGAGCGAAAGCCGTCTGCGACGATTAGCACGCGTGGGGCCGCCGGAGGGCCGCAGCGCCGGAGCCGTCACAGAAACCCTGCCTGCTGCATGCTTCGCATAATCAACGCTAGCATAATATTGTATAAACGTGTATAGTGTCTAATATTCTAGGTGTTAATAATTATTTCACTGTTATACCTATAAAAATATCTTTTAATATTTTTATGCGTTATTTATGCTTAACTTTTATGCTTTAGGATATTATGCTTAAAAAAGTTATGCTTTATAACTTTATACTTAAAAAAGTTATGCTTTAGAACTTTATGCTTAATAAGTTTATGCTTTAAAATATTATGCCTAATCATTATTATGGTTACAGACATAATGCTTAAAAAAATTATGCATGAGCTGTTATGCGTAATTATATTATGCGAAAATATAATTATGCCAAACAACATTATGCTAAGTTATATTAGGTCTTAAAATTTTATGCTAATGGATAGGGAACCAATAAAAACAAACCATACCAAAGAAGGAAACTTGTATTCTTGTGATCTTCTTGTGTGTGAGTAAATCTTAATCCCAGCCGTTTAAGAAGACACACTATTTATAATAATGATATTATTATAAATAGTGTATCTTCTTGCAAAAGGGTGCCCGTGCTTTACAATTTTAGACATTCCACAAACATTTTAAAGCATGGAGGTCAGGTAAAGTAGACCATCATATAGAAGGATTTAATTTTAAACAGTATTTCCTTTTTATGTTTTATTATTTTCATAAATATATTTATAATTTATACCATTAAATACCTTTTATTCAAAGCTTGATTCAACAATCTGAAAAATTGAGCAATTTACTAATACAATAGTATTTCATAGATTTTTAAGAAACCTACTTAGATATGCAGTCTGTCTTATAGGGATATACTCCTCACTGAATAATTTTCTATATGTCAATAGAAGGTGCTAAAACCTCAGAACCAGGTCAGGCTAGGAGTTTTGCTAAATTAAGTGACTAAGGTCTGAAAGCACGTAAAGCTTGAATATTTCATCACGGTGCGTCTTAATTTAAAATTTCTTTGAAGAAGTCATGATCGCTTACAGTGTAGTCTGTAAGCGATCATGACTTCTTCAAGCACGGCATCATTGATCAGAGGCAGAAGGACTAACGCAGTCCTCGCCGTCTTAGGATTCTACCTTTTGAAACCTGCAGCGTTCTCCAACCAAGTAAGGAGACAAGCTACGTGTTTAAGTAAGTATCATTGTATTGTTAGACCCGTGAAGGCATATTTAGCAGAGATACTGAGGTTTTGAGTTTCAAATAAAGTCGGTGGAGCAAATTTGACGACACAAAGAGGAGACCCGATGACTTTACATCAGATGTCATACTCCTTATGTTTTTTAATTCATTTAGAACTGAAGAATAGGGAGTACGGAAATAAAGTTAGTGTCTTTTAAAGATGTTAGTTTTCAGAATGCAAACATTGAAAAACATACACCGTACATATACTCATCATACATAATGATTGGTAAGTAAAAAATAAACGGTTACTTATTGTTTTTAATATATAAAATTTTACAGACGGTAAATTGTTATTAGCATTTCAAATTGAATTTACTTATATTTACTTTTTAAATATAAATCTGTCAAATCATGCGTTATAGATAAAGACAATACAGATAAAGACATATCTAAAATTAATTACGATTAAAAACAAAATATCATACTTACTGCAATTCGAATCTGATGACAATATACACAATACTTGTAAGTTATACTCGTCACACAGGCAAGCGGTAAAATTTAGAACAAATTTAAATTTCGAAGTAGCCCCAAGTCGATCGTGATTTTTTCTCATCGTCTAGGCCACAGTTCAAACAGAAGCTAACAGCGTCGTTTTGCTACAACCACGAATAAAGTTTTTACTGCGAAGTAAACGAATGAAAACACGCAAACTTTTTTTTTCTTATGCTCCACTTTTCCATATTTCCACAATAGGTGTGTTTCCAACGGTGTGTGCTTCGCCTCGGGTGCCATTTTAATTTTCCGCCGGCCAGAAAATTTACAGTGAATGAATGAACCGTCTTTTTTAATGAGCTTTAAAAGTTAACTGATCATGGGAATGAGGGTCGAGAGTGTGCCAGAATGGAGCTATATCATTGTACTAGTAGAACTATGAGCAGTTTGATTTTAATATGCACAATTTCATGGACTTTTTACTACAGAAGATGGTAGTGTTCTCTGAAACGTCATTAGATTTGAGGAGAAATTAATGACTATAAATAATAAATATAATAATAATACAAATTTTCAAATGATAAATCTATCGGGATGCATTAAATTAATAAATACAAATATTTAATACAAAAAAGCTCTTGACTATTACTAAAAATATCTAACGTGTTAGCTATGCTATTTGTAAAATTTTAAGAAGTAGTTATGTTTAGTTTCAACTAATTTATTCTTAATATACATACCAATGTATTTTATTTCTCTAACTACTGTATAAGCATTGTATTGGGCTTACATTGTACGTATGAACTAGCGGTTAAGACGGTCGCCTCACCATTTCGTGTTCCGGGGTCGATTCCCGCACAGGAAAACTATTTGCGTGACCCATAAATAATATCATGGGCTATTCTTCACACAGGGCCACATGATACCAAAGTAAGCAGAGCTTCTACTATGGAAACCAGATCATTGAAATACAACTTCAACTCTTTCGTAAATACATACTTATATAGATAATGACACGCAGACTCAGGACAAACAGACGTCATATTCATACACGCAAACATCTGCCTGGGTGGGTATCGAACCCACGACCTGCGACGTGAAAGATGTGAAAAATTTACGTTGTTTGCCTTACCAAACATAGCTAAAACCACCACAAGCAAACTGGCTTTAAAATGAAAAAACCGCATCGAAATTGGTACATCCATTTAAGAGCTACGACGCCACAGACGAGACACACACACACACACAAAGACGGACGTCGACGTCTAGCTTAAAACACCCCTTTTTACGTCGGAGATTTAAAACTACATTTTATATGTGAATGCGTTTGGGAGTTACTATGCCACACACTTACGTATACTATAAAACTCAGATATACATAGGTTTACTCAGCATAGGCTTCAAACGTATGACAAGTATGTTCACAAACGGGGAAAATCAATTCTTTCATAAATACAGGCGGTAAGTGGTCAGGGGTTCCCAAACCGAACTCATCATCAAAACCAATGACGTATGTGATTGAATTAGGGTTAAATGTTAAATTAAGTGTCATATGAAGGCAAACCATGAGTATAGGTTGATAATTGGTTAAATGGATAAGCACATTACAAGACAGATTGAAAATTTTATTAAAAGGAAGAAATATTAACGATACCTATTATTAGTTTCTAAATGTATAGTTCGTCTTAAATCTACAAGACCCTCGTCAAATAATAACCCTAATTAAATACTCAGGACTATAGACATAGCCTTCAAAAGTGTAACAAGGATGATCAGTATGTGTTTCTGTGTCAAGGGTTACAAATGGAAACAAAATATTATGTTCAATCGACATTAAATCAAATAAAAATCTTTCATATATCCGAGCGTTTAGTGGTCAGGGGTATTAAATTGAATCTGACCTCATCGTCAAAACCAGTGACGTATGTGATTGAATTAGGGTTAATTGCTAAATTAAGTGGCATTTAAAGAAAAACCATGAGTATAGGCTGAATGTTAAAATTCACATGAACCTCGCCAAATAATATTCAGAACTGCTATGGCTAAAAGTTCAGTTAGGTGCAAGTTACATTTAGAATTAGCATCGAATTATTCTGTGTGGTGTAATATTACTTTTAGATTTTGTACATTTGATCTTTATATCCTTATCAGAGAGTACGGGAAATATCACTGTAGCAAATACATAAATATTATTACCGAGCAGGCATTATAATAGGGAATATGATTACCATGTAATATTACGTATACAGACAGGCTTCGGGACTATTACAGATTCATCGGACTATTTGTGTGGTTTACGTGCCTATAATAATGCCTCACTTTTTGATGTTTTTGATGTAAGAGTTCTAAGTTGTCTACACCCTGCACCAATCACCATGTCCTACAAATGATTCACATATACCGCATCCAAAAAGGGTATACTAAAATTTTACTATATCACATTATACTGGTCTTGTAAATAAGCAGTTCATTTGACTTAACCTCACGGTTATAACTCTGGTTTAAGTTTGTCCTTTTCCTGATATATGATTTGTCGGAAAGGTGTGCCCGTCAATTAAGGTAATGGAAAACTCTGCACCCAATTTGGCTGACAAGTGGGCTTGTAAAAGTGATCGGTGAATGTTGGCAATCAATTAGTGAGATAGCACAAGTATTTATTTTGGTACATTGTTAATTTTCGATAGTAATAATATACTAGGACTCAATGATGAAAAACAATGATATAAAGTAATTAGTAACATGTGTTGTGTGTTTACTATTGTCATGGGTGTTTAAATCTTCATCATTTTCATATTAGCCGAAAGACTACTGAACAAAGGTCTCCGTAAGTCTTGTCGGTCATTCGCTACCCGCATCCAGCGGCTTCTAGCGACCTTCACAAGGTCGTCGGTCCATCTTGTTTATAAATCACAGGGTCTTTAGTGTGATATACTGCGTAAAATACTTTACCTTACGTAATGATGTTCGACTAGTATCCAGAAATTGAATCCAGGAAGACAATGGTTACACCCTGAATAATCATAGAACAACATAGGCTACAATCAATCGTTAATCGCAGGTAACTGGCGCCGGCGAAGCTTTTATAACATAACATTTTAAATTAAATGAAATATTTTTCGAATATGCTTGACTCTCATAGCTCAGCAAACCTAAACATGATCCTTGACAATAACTTAATTTAAGTTAGCTAAATATCGTTACTGTTATAAAATAAATCTTATTGTAAATTATTTCCTACAATCCGTGTACCTATATGTACCTAGAAATAATTAAAAATTAATTATATATTACTGCGAACATGTTCTGACTATTCACAAGCGCTTTTTTAAAGTCTACGTGAATAAAAACCTTTTTTATTATTTTATTTATTTTATTTTATTTCAGCTTAAAATATCTAACAAAATAATTTACCTAATTGAATTGAAGTTTAGTGAATTTTTATGTGATTACTTATTTAACCTTTATGAAAACATTTTACAGTGAACGTAAAATGTTTTCATAAAGGTTTTCAAAAATAAGTTGAACGGTATAATATTTTCATTTTAATCTCAAACAATTAATGCTACAAAATTTACTTCCCACTTCGATCAGATAGCAAGTTAAATTTTAGTGAAGCGAGCCCTCATATTTCAGAGCAGCCGTCGGAAAACTTTAATACGATCAAGTTGGGTAATAAGGCTTGTTGTTGACACACCAGCTTTAGACTGACTAAATGTGACTAATATAGCTGCTCTGTGCCTCTAATGGTTTTCCGATGGCCTGCCTTCCGATGGATAGACTAAAAATAATTTGATAATTGACCTTAAGTAAATAATATAATATGTTCAACTCGATCGACCTAGAAAGATACAGCTTTACAGAGAGCATACATTACATTTAATGAGTATTTTGGACTATACTATAAGGTAATAAGAAACACTCGTGACACTGCACATTAATGTACTGTAGTGTACGAACGACTATGAACCTAAGTTTGAATTCGTATCGATGAAATGCCCCTTCCGATACTCTACTTTACAATATATGTGCCTTATATACAGTTACGGTTCCATATTTATATCATATTATATTAAATAGATAATAAATTCAAAACTATCAATGATTGCGCGATGTGTAAAATACTAAAACTACTACTATCTAAAATTACGTCTAGAGCGCCTACGACACTGGATAGATTCTAGATCAGCATCAGGTTGGGTTCTCATCGGACGTTAAATTTTATATAATTTTTCTGACTTTATTTACAAGTCGCTATTTGTATCTAAAAATATAACTTGGAATAGTAATGCTTGAACTAATATAAAGCAAGATTGGACCCTCCTGGCACTAGCCCAAAATGGTTGAAGGCCGTTCTCCTTAGTTACATGATGTTCGCATTTATAAATGGATACCACCACTCCAAAAAATATAAGTTGGTGATTCACAGAAAAAGAAAATATTTTCTCCTTATTCTTGGTTTTCTCGTCGCTGACCGATTTATTTGACACACTAGCTGTATATGTATATAGTTATTATCCATCACGATCAAGTGATACAACAACATTTATATCTATCCACTGATCAAAACACAAATACCGTGGAGCCTTTGTATAAATGAGTGAGAATGTAAATGCTACACGGTCGCTGATACGAGCCATGGGCGCCACCATATTGGCCGTGGCCAGTTGTAATGAGAAAAAAATAGAGTTGCTGTAAAAAAGTATCAGTTTATATTTAACAAAAGGTACAGGCCAAAAGAAAGAAAAAGAGCAGAACAATCAAAGATGCATAATAGAGTGACTTCTCGTCGAATTAATTTTCCCAAAATGGTTGAAATCGTTTACTGAATTCGTCTACAGTCCATTGAAATGGATGATTATTCAGTATTTACACGGAATGGCTGGCGTCTGACTTCCAAACTCAACCAGAGAGGATAGCGGTAAGCTGAAATGCATGTCTGACTAGTGAAATGCTATTTAAAGATACGACTGAAATACGTCCGGTCCGTGCATGCCTTTATTTAGAATCAGCCAAAATGGACATTGGGCTATATTTTTGATTGACTGACATGCATTGTTAGAAGACATAATGGTCGGGGGTTTAATTTAAAAGTAATCGAGTTTGAACAGACATTGATAGGTAGAGTAGGTTTAGGTATTGAATACATTTTAAAGGATTTTATTTCTATCCTGATATTTGGTATATTGTACAGACGCCAGCTCATCAAGCTACCCCAATCTGTCAAATTTCTCAAATTGAAAGTGTAGCTTATGCTTTTGTGATAAAGTTGAAAGTCTATAAAAGTAATTTGACAGATTGGGGTAGCTGGATGTCCTGGCGTCTGTACATTTTCCCTTAGAAAATGTCACTAGGGTAACATCATTCTTGAAAATTACATTGGAGTATGAACTACAGCTGTTTAAGCCGTCACCTTTACCTTTAAATTTGTTTGTATTAGGTTGAGTGGGAGATGACCACCCGTGCTACTGTCACTATACGCCGGAACGGGTCACTTATATATAAAAATATCCTACCTACTTCGCCCACATTGGAAACTCGCGAACCTGTAGGTTCTACGATTATGCAGATGAAGTACCACTACCTTTCTGTGCCAATGTGGATCAGTGAGGTATAAACGTGATGCAGTCATGGGGCCACAGGATCATGTTAGGAACACTCCTGTTAAAAGTCCAGTAGTACATCATCTATGTTGCAGAGATAGTCAGTGATGTTTCGCTGGACCGACAACAGTTCAACGCTGGACACAGTATCATCAGAACTTTTGGTAATAGCCGCCACCAGAAGAATAAAATCATGGTCTAAATGTCTAGGTTACTAGTGTCTCAAAGGATTAATAGCAAAAATAGGCAAGGATGCTAAGAGAAGAAAAACAAGTCATTATTAAGTAATTTTATTATTTAATTGCTATTTTTAATTGACCTCATAGAAGAAAGATGATATTAATTCGTGATATTATTATATATTTTTAATAGATAGTCACTTTTAACTTATGTATAAAGCTTACGTAAAAAGAGAATTGAGATTTTAATTACAATGAACATAGTACACAATACTATATTTAGTGCTGTTTTCATCAAAATTCTATTTTTTATTTTTATTTTAAGTTATTATTATTATTACCAATGTCTGGGTGAAACTGTCCTTATTCCACTTAACAAAAATATAATCGATCAAGTTACGTGTTTTCCTAAGTAACTCAATAGGGAAGTACATAACCAACACGTGGTCACGAAAGCTATTCAACACTGCTTTTAATACCAAATAACAGTAGATTCCATAGATAATCCCCAATCCAACCCTCCGATACCCGGTTCTCATATTAACCCGTCCGAGTTAACGACTCCACTATCGCTCATGGGCACACACATGCGTTTGACAGAACTGTTATTACGTCATTAATAAAATTACAAAAGTACGGCCTGCGCCCCATGTGCTGGAAGTTTAGAGCCCATTTTGCCCAACGCAGCAAAGGGTTGCTAGGCGCAGATTAATAATTCAGACTGTGATCAGCGTGGCAGTTGCTCCTTATGCGATGTAAAAATCATAACCTAATATTTGTTAGTAATCTAGTTGCAGCCCGGAATCAATAAGTTGACAGGGATACACTCGTACCCTCTGAAAACAAATAATAGAGGTATAGTCTATGATAATGGTGCTTCGTTCGTTTAGCGGTATCTTTTTCAACCGTAGATAATGAGATCCTGGGTTCAAATCCCTCGTGGGGCTAAAAAGTGATTATTAGAGTGATGGAATAGACAGTGCACCTCTGTTTACGCACACACATGTGCACTATAATTATGTCCCACGCAGCTGGCTAGTCTCCATTGAGACTGGCCGTGGCCGAAATTTTTTTTTTTTTTTTTTCTTTTTAAAAGGACAATGCCCGCATTAGGGAATTTATCCCTGTGTCGCGGGGTACTTTACAAACATATAATAGACGGACACAAATTACACCCAGACTCAGAACAACTATTTATGGGTCACACAAATAATTGTCCGGCGCGGGACTCGAACCCGCGACACGAAGCGGCGAGGCGACTGTCTAAGCCGCTGCGCCACACGTGCAGTCAAATTGACTAGGATTATTGTCGTCAGGCAACATTCGATAAGCCATATTAAAGGCCCACTGGGTGGCTTGAAGAACTTTCACAAGAGGGTAACCACTGCCCACACGATAAAGAAAATAAAGATTCGTATCATAAGATGTAATATCTTCTATACAACCTAAGCAGGCTGTGAAATATGGATGATTTATTGACGGATAGTTGCTGGTGGACATATAATTTCAAACGCACTAACCTTTAGCATAATTAAAAAGTAGATTACTTACATAAATAAATATTTATTAATAAATAATAATTTGTTTCAGACATTAATACAGTTCTGACCATCAAATGCTTATTCACTTATTTCAGATTCAAAGTCTGGTCTTGTTTTCATTCATAAACAACATTCCTGCAGCTGAAAATGGAAATATAAATTAAAGTACAAAGAATATTTCCCAGTGCTTGGAACTATTTATGTCGTGACACTTGACTAAGACGTGTCTAAAATGAAACTGGTCTCTATATAATTAAATTTGGGCAATTGTCGCTCTGTTTTGTAAGGAGTGTAGTTTGACAGTGACCCTGGGTGAGAATTAAGTGAATTAAGTTGGAACACGTCTGTCTCCTCTGTTATCATGTGATGCAGGCGTGAGTTTATTACCTTAATTGTAAAGTAAATTGTCACAATATGTTTCATGTTTATTATATGAAGCCGTACGACTTTGAAAAATATTTCAAAGTCACCATAGCCTAGTTGGTAGTGGTCCTGCCTACGAAGCTGGTGGTCCTGGGTTCGTCCCCAGATATTATATTACTATATATTATATTTGGATGCAAATATTTCGTGTCTAGTTGTAAGTGCACAAAATATGCTTTTTACAACCAACTCAGCCAACGGCTTATTGTTAAAAAAGAACCGGAAGTTCTAAATGGTTGCACGAATTTTTACGTATCATGGTTGAACATTCCAAATGATGTTCAGAGTAAAAAGTTGAAATTAGCAATATAGAGTTAAAATCTACAATATCTCTAAAATGTAAAAAGCTAAAATTGGACAATACGTACTGCTTAATATGGCTATTATGACTGGTCTGTTGGTCTAGTAGTTAGTGACCCTGACTGCGAATCCAGAGGTCGTGGGTTCGATTCCCACCCGGGACAAATTTTTGTGTGATGAACACCCTTAGTTGTTGGCTGTCTGGGTGTAATTTATCTATAATTTCTATGTATTTATAAATATATAAGTACCTATGTGTATTAGTTGTTTAGTTGCTATAGTACCGGCTCTGCATAGTTTGGGATCAGCTGGCATTGTGTAAGTTGTCCCATGATATTTACATTTAAAGTACTTTTTAAGCACAAAATATGGTGTTTCTGGTTAAAAATTACGTGGAAATGACAACATAACGAAAACTAATACCTACCATTGATTCAGCACAAAATTCTACTATTTCGCTAATGTTTTACATATTCACTGACATTGCAATAGGTGAAGATGAGTTTTAATCTAAAATTCACAAACGAAAACTATGATTTACCTTTCACTTGACCACTTTAAAACTTCAGATAGATATGAAAAAAAAAATGTTTTGTATTCATTTATTAGCAAGTTAACAACAACAGTGAATCGTCACTGTCGTTGTTACGTGCCGGTGGCGGAGCCCACCGGCCTTGGTAAATGCTTGCCTTTCAAGCTAGGTCATGGGTTCGATTCCCACCCAGGACAGATATTTGTGTACAGGAACATGTTTGTTTGTCCTTTTACAAAGGAAAAGTAGTATATGTAATACAACAGCTATCTGGTTTCCATAGTACAAACTCTGCTTAGTTTGGCTTAGAAATACTTTGAATAATGAATAATATCCTAGGACATTATTCACACACGGTCATCTGATCCAAATGTGTAACTAAAAGTCTATAGAACCCCCTTTGCAATTCACCGTTCGCCTCATCTATTCCGTTTAGAATCCAGCCATTTCTCACCTATCCACGCAAGTTTTCATAAAAGAACACCTGATTTAACTGCAAATTCCATTAAAAACGGTAACAGTTAAGAGATCCGATAAGCACGTCTAGGGGTGCGATATTAAAAGGCTTACAAGTATGCGCTGAAAGGCCTCTGAACATTTCTGAAGCTCGCCCACTTAAGCACAGTATTAAGGGCACTTTCGGCTTAAGGGCCACGTATATTATGGCTGCCTTTACCTATATCACGTGGTATTATATAATCAGCAGGTTATATTTAAAATGTATTTTTATGTATGTTTGTCGATTTATTCGTAATGTATTGTGAGACTGCTTCATTGATCTAGCGGCGGCAACGTGTTACGAGGTCGAGGGTTCAAATCTCGGCTCGGTCCAAAAAGCGTGAATGGGATCTTTCTGCCTAGAATACACTCAGTAGCAGTTTGGAGTCTGCAAGTTGGTGGGATGACAAAATCGTGCCTCAGAGATCATGTAAAACTGAGCTTTCAGTGATTAAGCCCTCCCCAATCGTGTCAGATTGATGACACATCGGGCTATGAAAGTCTTACAATAAAATGTCTCACTAAGTTGGCTAGTTCTTGTTAACATTAGCGTAGGTTAAATTCGGGCAGGAGCTTGAAAATGATTACTATTTAGATTACTTAAAAAATCCAAATGGTATCATCTTCTATGATTGGTGGTCACCATTTTACAACTTCTGAAAAATTTACGATTTAGAAGACTATTTTATATCCTATTGAAATAAAAAAAAACAATGGGCTCACATATTTAATACAGAGCCTTGTTACACAAGTTGGTTATTGAAAAGGATTATAATAAGGATACTATAATCCCTTTCAATAACCAACTTGTGCAAGGTTCGCACTCCAAATGAACTTCCTTCTGTCTCGGGTTACTAAGTTTTACTTTGCTAGGTTGCCTGAGCCCTCACTTGCTAGGACACGGCGCTGCATACGCTGGCAGAGTGTGCCGCTTGGGAGGAGCAGCGCCGTGCCCTCATTTTTGGAGTAGGCAGTGACTTGTCGCTGACGGCCGTCGTGAACTCGATGGTTGGCAGCGAGGAGTCCTGGGACGCGGTGGTTCCCTTCTGCGAGACAGTCATCTCGCGGAAGGAAGCTGCGGAGCGGGAGAGGGAGATTACATCCTCTCATCCGGCCCGCAGCAGACGCACCGGGCGTCGGCGGAGGGCGGACAATGCCCTCTTCCAGCCCCCCTAAATGGGTCCAGGGGCGACGGACTCGGGGGCGTCCGTCGCCCACTACACATCTGGACCCGAGGCGGCGGCGCGACGTGTTCCACGCGCGCCCCTCTTAGACGTTGCGGGGGGAGTTTAACACCTCACTCCCCCCGCTAATGCGAGGAGGCCCGCAGGCATGGGCCAGCACCAGCTGGGGTTGCGGAAGTATCATTCGTTCCCGCGACCCCCGGCGCAGGTGTGAGATGGAACACCGGGGTGGTTTTTAGTCAGTAGGAGTCTGACAGACCCCTCCGCCTCCCCCAAGGCGGAGGACATCCATGCAGGATTTTCAACCCCGAAAAAAAAAAAAAAAAAAAAAAGCCCTCACTTGCTAAAAGGTTAACAGTTAACGTCATATTAAAAAAATTGTTGACCTTTTTAACCCGTAACCAGACTTCATTTATTTCATTGTTTTTGTACCTTATTCCAAAGTGATAAGGTTGTAATTGATTTGTTCTCGTATAGTACACAGCCTGTTCATATGTAAAAACTCGTTGTATTACTAGTAATTAGTAGTATTTTTGTATATCATATTAATACCTATTACAAAATCGGAAAAACCATCTTAATCTGATCCGATCTTTTAGTTTTATATTATTATAGTTATATTTCAACTCAAAATTAGGAAATCAGAAATTTTACAGTCCAGTGGTAATCGATTGGTTGAAATATATACTGCGGAACGGGTGGATGGCCGGGTACGTATTTGGGTACGGTACCATAAAAAATCTGAGTATTCAATGACAG
The DNA here is from genome assembly GCA_951640165.1 of Pseudoips prasinana. Classification (NCBI taxonomy): domain Eukaryota; kingdom Metazoa; phylum Arthropoda; class Insecta; order Lepidoptera; family Nolidae; genus Pseudoips; species Pseudoips prasinana. Next base: position 19,818,175 of record OX621239.1, read on the forward strand.
AAACAATTCAGGAAAGTCTGGCCTTATTTTGTGTTTCAATTCAATAAACGTGTTCTACGTTGTTCTAGTTTATCAATAAGGCACTTCCTAATTCACTATTTTTCAAAACCAATAATGACATGTGTTGCAAAAATCAATACATAATATCACCCCTAATGTAATGATGGATTGTATGCCAGTTATCTGAGCACGACATCGTCGACCACTTCTCTTTGTTCTGTCTCGTGTAGTACTGTTAATCAATCAGGAATGAAGGGTTTCCACTAGGTATATCTAATCATAGTTAGTTTTAGTAACACATATTCCAGTATGATCTAATTACATGCATGCATTACATGCATGCAATTAAAGGATGTTATACTTATTTGATTTATAATAATAATAATAATATAAAACATTTATTTCAGACTAGGTCCATATTTTGTTAGTAACAATGTGCTTAAAAAACGAATGTTAGTAAAGGTTACAAAATTAAATTTCTACGTGAAGCCAGACCCATCTTTGCAGCATGCGGGACTCCCACCGGTCTGTAATATGAAGGAGTGATGCGCAAAAATATATTATATTCGCAATAAAAGTAAAATTGTTTAGTTTTTAAGGCGCCTTGTTCTAAAGAAGCCGATGGATATCACATACATCCTACGTAAAGTTGTTAACAAGGGAACTCTGAATCTAATTTGTTGGTCTGTATTGTTCGTAACTTAACGGTAGAGAACTAGCCCCGTATTGGTAAACTTTGCTGGTTCGAGACCAATTATTTTTTATTTCCTATTTTTGAGTTTTTAAAAACTAAATTCAATATTTAGCATATCATTGTTTAGAGGCAGCGGATGAAAAAACAAAACCTATATTTAGTATATATTTATAAAGTGTTTAAAGACCAATAGCCGTAGTAGCCGGCAAGTATCAAAGAAGGCTCGACTAGCCGTGCACGATGGAGTGTTAGTGCCAACTTTAATGTATGGAAGTGAAAGTTGGGTATGGCAGAAAAAGAATGAAAGTAAAATAAATGCAGTGGAAATGAGAGCTCTGAGAAGTATGTGTGGTGTGACTTTGAGAGACAGAATTCAAAATACTGAATTAAAGAGAGCGTTGTGGTGTGAAAGAGGATGTAGTCACAAAGATTGAAAAAGGCATGCTGAGATGGTTTGGCCATTTAGAAAGGATGAATGAAAGAAGATTGACAAAAGAAGTATCCTGGCCTGTGTGAATGGGACAACCGGAAGGGGAAGACCACGTCGAACATTCTCTGACCAAATTGGAGATGTTCTCAAGAAAGGGCAGGTCAGAAGTACCCTAAACCGGCGAGCATGTATGAAGAATATAATGACAGTAATCGAGGCAAAAGAAGTATGCAAAGATCGTGACAAATGGAAATCCGTTGTCTCTGCCTACCCCTCTGGGAAACAGGCGTGAGTCTATGTATGTATGTAAAGACCAATAATTTATCCATATTTTAATGGCTTCTAAAAGATACGCTACATACTAGTATAATCACATAATTAGGATATTGAATGTTGTAGTGTACAGTGGTGACAACCAAGTAACTGCGTCTATTCTTTTCAAATTGCGAATTCTAAGTAAAAAATATGTTGAAGTGCAAAATATCGTATACGTGACCTTTTGACATGGCAGCAACGACGTGGCGCCTAGCGTCTCGTCTCTGTGCGTCGTATTGTCCCGTAAGAATAATCTGGAAGGTGGAAGCAAAAGGCGAATGTGTATGCCATGGCTATAGAACCTTTTTTGTGATTAGTTTTAGCTGAAAACATGTTGATTCTATAAAAACACTTAGTATGGTAACAACTTAAACTTTTCTCTGACTTTAAATATGAAATTATTGGACTTTCTGTTTGTTGCCTTGTTCGAGTATCACACCAAAACCGCCAGTTCAATCTTAAGCTTATAATTGACTGAAGAATGTATTTGTATAAATGAAACGAAACTCGGAACTATGTTAATCTTGTGCAATACGGGTGATTAACCAATCCGCATCACCTGACCTGACCTGATCAAGTGTCAGGTTGAGCAAGTTGAATACCGGCCTTAAAAACTAGAACTTAATGCTTTTATCTCATTACTATCATGGAGTTCCAAGATACAAAAATATTACCGTAAATGCACAGTGGTGCACATGGCCATCTGATCCCAAACTAAGCAGAGCTTGTTGTGATGGAAACCAGATAAGTGACTATACTACACTAGTTTTATACATATATACTTATACGGATAATTCCACCCAGACTCAGGGCAAACAGACGTGTACACAAATATTTGTCCTGGTTGTGAATCGAACACACGACCTCCGGCGTGAAAAGCAAGCATTTGCCAACCACGCCAACAGTTTCTTCAAAGTCATGCCGCTCATTAGGACTCTGACAAGGCTTGATGACTGCAGTTGCTGAGTGAAAAATCGGGTACGACTTAACTTGCTCTTGGAGCACAGAGACACTTAGAAATTAAACCACTTTGACGGCCACATGCCTATGGACTGACCGCATTCCTAGGTGACTAACCTTGCCGAACACGTAATATTAATTTTTTCTAGCATAACTAGAGAGTTATGCTAGAAAAAATTAATATTACGTTTATATGTCTATTTATAGCTCGACTGGGAAAGTAGCTCCACCTTACAGACTATACTCCAGGTAATATAATATCATTATAATGTTTTATTATCTATACATATAATAAAATCGTAGGAAAGTCAAAACTATAAATTGAATATTTTTTTTAAAAGATTCCGATTATAATAAGGATATCGAAGTCAAAAATATAGTTGTAATTGTAGAATATTTGTCTGTTTGTCTGTATGTATGTCCCGACTAAACTCTAAAAGTACTGCATGGATTTACTTCAAATTTTGCATGAATATTACTAAGAGGTCGGGTCAACATATAGGCTATATATTATCACGCTATCACCAAAGGGGGAGGAGCTGTGATTATTTATAAAATTTAACACGGGTAAAACCGCTTGGCACAGTTAATAAATGCCAAAATATTTTATTAAATTGGTTAGACCAATTCTAAAGATATCATCAGCGTATTCCTACTGAGACTACATATTGTGATGTTCTATTATCATATAAGGTTTTTGTTTTAAAGAGACCAAACCTACGCTTCATTGTCAAACGCATCACGACCTCATCTGCTTACAGTGTACGTCAGGAGTAGGCCACCCTGCCTCTTGCTTGTGCGTCATAACTTTTACGTACAGGGTAGGCGTCATCGTAGGTGTTGTGGTCCCTCTGTTCAGATCCGGCTGCTGAACAATTTCAGCAATACGATTTATCGGAAGCTACCCACGTGACAACCGCCACAGTGAAAACAGAGGCCGTATACCCGTGGCTTAATCGAAGACAACGCGTGCATTGAAGCAGCGGCGCCTGGTCATATACCTAAACCTGCTGAATATCAATGTGCACCTTCCCGGACACAGTCAGGCGCCTCCAAACGGTGCAGAGACCTGCAGGACCACACCGCAACTGTGATCTCCCTGTTTGTCAAGTAAAGACATCTTGATTATGCGCTTTGATGTATGTCAGCGTTGAAATTCTGTTTAAGTACGTTGGTTGTGACAATGAAATAGTTCTTTAATTTCACCTCTTCAACCCTTAAGGTTATGGTGGACCGCCACAAGCTATATGTCACGCATTGGTGGTCTTCATTTGCATGCATGGATCACATTTTGATCGCGGTCTTTTCCAATATCCCCGATCAGCCCCGATGTTTGCAGCGGCTACTATGGTTCTTATTTTCTCCACTATGGTATCGTAGTGTCCTCCGATGATATTACAGTTTAGTGCATTATGGTGAGTGTACTAGTTTTGGCTGTCGTGACCCCTGCATAGACTAGTGTAGTGGGAAGGGCTGGGGGAGCAGTGGGGGTCGACGACTGGACTTTTTGAACCCATATACAGGTGGGGCCTGCCTTATTTTTCTACTTCGCTATATTAAACTGATGAAGATGATGATGTATTGCAGAATACTTCAAGATACGTATGATGAAGCCTATACGTTTCATATCAAATAGTAATTGAACTTATCTGCTTTGTCGTTTTCGTTTTATTTTACAGTCAATACTATAGTATATAATGTATTGGATAAACTTGCACAATGAACACTACTCTTACTGGCTTCGTACTCTCTCAAAGTTAAAGAGTTATCACGGCGTAATCATCATCATGATGCAGATGTCATCCATAGGTTTCTACAACTTTGCCATTTGAGGTAGCCGCAGTTATGTCAACTCTTTTGAATTGGCAACTACAGTTAGGTGGTAACTAGCATACAGGTGGCACTGCTGCCCGTCTACCTGGTGTATACCTTATCTTATTTGCTGTCTACGACGTCCTGTTTTTTTTAAGCCCCTCGACGTAGTATTGATGGTAAAAATCAAACTTAGTTTATAATCTTTGTTTTTCGTGAGACATAAACTTCAAGGCATGTCATCAATCTACAATATCTGCACCGTTTGATACTGAGATTGCTATCTCATCGGAGTGCCAAAGTCAGAATGATACGGCCGGATGGAACTTGTGCATTTGTGGCATGCGGGTATGCGGACAGTTTAGTCCACCTGCCAGTCTATACGTGGATTGTTAATTATTTAGGACGAATGCATCTTGACTATTTCGTCTACAGAGGAGATAAATCTTCTTTTTCATTGCATCTACTTAGTACATAATTAGGCATACTTTCCTATACATTATGAAAATAATAAAATACTTGCTATCCTTTATTAAAAAAAAATCTATTGCATAAACGTGCCTAGTAAGGCAAGTGAAAGTCTAACGTTAAAATCAGATCAAAGCTCGTGAATTTATTGTTTGTATTAGATGAATATCTTCGATGCGCTAGTCTGTTTACTTTTTTATACTTTGATAAGTTTAAGTTATATATAGTCCATTGGACTATAAATCCAACAAATGCTCTGCGGATTGGAAAGCTATCTAAACAATTACCATACAACTATGATTCATGGCTAAAACAAGCAACTGTTAATTTCATAAAAAACTTATCGTACCAAACAGTTTGAATTAAAATTCAAAAATAGACACGTTTGAATTGCTCGCTGATTGTTTGAAATTTAACTGGGAACAACGCGCTCGGTCTAAAACGAATTAAACACAACTCGTTACAAAATGAGGACTTTCAGCGCCATTCAGAAGTTTCCTACAATGAATAATTACTGTTGGTAACAAATGTATGCCATATTTTCGTGCCTAGACGTAGTGAAACGACAAACTTGTTCGGCAACAGTTTAGGAGATATTGTTCGTATTTATCGATGACGTGCACGCAACGTTTTGGTACGATGATACAATAGTTTGGAATGATATTGAGGCTATTATTTTATTTGATTTGTTTAGGCCAGGATCAATAAGTTTGCATTTAGGTCGGCCAAAATTATTTGTTTGAGCTATAATACTTCTTGGAAGATGTTAGGACTAATACATACCTATCTGTAAGATTTGTGATGAGCTATATTAGCTGCCATTTTCTCATATAAACCTTTTCTTCATTTGCATTCACTCATTTTATTTATTACTCTATTTTTGACGTAACTTTGTGTCCAATCATTTAGTTTTTGAAGGTATTTTTGTTGTTGTCGTTGATAATAAACCCCTAAAATGTATAAGAAAGACTTTAAACATATAAGGAAAACGGTTTGACTTACTAATAAGTACTCTACTATGTTTGAAGGTGTAATATAATTGTACTCCAGGCTGAAAGTCTGCTACGGCGGTCAATATCACGTGACTAACCAACAATACGCAGGATATATTATCGTGCACGTGTGAGAAACAAGAATGGCCAACTTTCAGCCTCTGGGCTCTGAACTCTGCTATAGGTTGTTCCTATAGACTCAAAGTCGCCAGAGCCCATCGGGTGGGGGGGAGGTTCAGAAACACTTGTTTTCTGACTCTTAAAGGTCGGCAACGCACCCGCGACTCCTCTGGTGTTGCGAGTGTCCATGGGCGGCGGTGATCACTTACCATCAGGTGACCCACGTGCTCGTTTGTCGACCTCTACCATAAAAAAAAAATCTAAAAACAATCTGAACTTTTTGAGCCCCCGACCTGGGTATGAACGCCAGACCACATTATCGCCAGTTCAACACACTATCTATAGATCAACGAGGCATATATAGGGATATAATACAATCAATCAATCCAAAACTTTCCTAAAAAGAACGATCCTAAGACTTAGTCTTGGATTTGTATTCGATCTACTTCAAGATTCTCTCTCACGTAAACGTATTCCCAGTTGTCACATGAATATCGATGACAATCGTTAAGGGTATTCAAGCTTGAAATACCGTTCAAATGTGCCTTCATTCGGTAGCGTCGTTTAGCAATAAAAAGAAATCTAGTAATCAGAAAGGAATTGCCAATTGCTTAAGATTTTAACTATATGAAACGTATTGAAGTAAAACGAAACCATTTTAAGCATAAGTTTAAAATTACATTTAAAAAGTTTAGGTTCAAATAAGGTCCTTAGGTATATATGTACAAACATAAATACATAATAAAATAAGCCATTTAACTAAACTATAACTATCATACATTTAATTATATTTTATGTGGTCAAATACAAGCCTTCTTGTACCTAGAATTAATAAAAAGTTAATTTGTTATACTACAATTATTATTCATGTTCTAATTATTTACAAACGCTTTTTTAAAGTCTACGTGAGTAAAAACCGTTTTTATTTTATTATTACTTTATAAAAGACAAATTTATTTAAAAAAAATATCAGAAGAGAAAATCTAGCTTTCAAAAATGTAAGTTTTTATGACAGGCTACTTAAGATTTCCTGTATTATCTTGATCTTATTTAAAAGTCATAATTGTGATGTTGAAATGCGAGTACATACATGAAAATTTAAAGCAAAATTCATCTCGTTTTACCATAGAAATATAATACCCTACCATAACAGTAATACTATCCTGTTATGGTAGGGTTTTACACAAAAGATTTAGTTGTCATACCAAATCGAGGGCATACATATGTATTTAAAAACTAAGTTTAAAAAAAAATAATGATTATCATAAATCAGTTCAATTTACATATGTCCACTTTATTTAGGCCCACTCAATTAAATTTTACCGTTTTAATTGCGTACTTTATATAATTCCCACTATCTAGTATTTAATTAGTTCCGTATAATATATCTTCTTAAAACACGCATTAATTTACAAACGCACATGTTGAGCGCACTGAAATTAAACTAAAACGTGCCTAAATATACGAGAATATATTAAGCTCAGCTGCTAATTCTTAATAGTTTATGCAAATCTATGTCAACTGGGTCCTGAGTAAATCTTGTGACGTCATCCCTTTCCAAGATGAAAACAAAATGCTGATTTGCATGTGCAAATAACATTGTAGAGGAATCCAAACAGTAATTTTGTAGACAATTGGACCAGCTGCGATGCCAGCCCTTTTGAAATGGGGACATAAATTAAACAATAATTTCTTGTCGCTTCTTCGACGTCAGGAGTTTGGCTATAGGTTATTGATGATTACCGACCTGGGTATGAACGCCAGACCACATTATCGCCAGTTCAACACACTATCTATAGATCAACGAGGCATAAATAGGGATATAATACAATCAATCAATCCAAAACTTTCCTAAAAAGAACGATCCTAAGACTTAGTCTTGGATTTGTATTCGATCTACTTCAAGATTCTCTCTCACGTAAACGTATTCCCAGTTGTCACATGAATATCGATGACAATCGTTAAGGGTATTCAAGCTTGAAATACCGTTCAAATGTGCCTTCTTTCGGTAGCGTCGTTTAGCAATAAAAAGAAATCTAGTAATCAGAAAGGAATTGCCAATTGCTTAAGATTTTAACTATATGAAACGTATTGAAGTAAAACGAAACCATTTTAAGCATAAGTTTAAAATTACATTTAAAAAGTTTAGGTTCAAATAAGGTCCTTAGGTATATATGTACAAACATAAATACATAATAAAATAAGCCATTTAACTAAACTATAACTATCATACATTTAATTATATTTTATGTGGTCAAATACAAGCCTTCTTGTACCTAGAATTAATAAAAAGTTAATTTGTTATACTACAATTATTATTCATGTTCTAATTATTTACAAACGCTTTTTTAAAGTCTACGTGAGTAAAAACCGTTTTTATTTTATTATTACTTTATAAAAGACAAATTTATTTAAAAAAAATATCAGAAGAGAAAATCTAGCTTTCAAAAATGTAAGTTTTTATGACAGGCTACTTAAGATTTCCTGTATTATCTTGATCTTATTTAAAAGTCATAATTGTGATGTTGAAATGCGAGTACATACATGAAAATTTAAAGCAAAATTCATCTCGTTTTATCATAGAAATATAATACCCTACCATAACAGTAATACTATCCTGTTATGGTAGGGTTTTACACAAAAGATTTAGTTGTCATACCAAATCGAGGGCATACATATGTATTTAAAAACTAAGTTTAAAAAAAAATAATGATTATCATAAATCAGTTCAATTTACATATGTCCACTTTATTTAGGCCCACTCAATTAAATTTTACCGTTTTAATTGCGTACTTTATATAATTCCCACTATCTAGTATTTAATTAGTTCCGTATAATATATCTTCTTAAAACACGCATTAATTTACAAACGCACATGTTGAGCGCACTGAAATTAAACTAAAACGTGCCTAAATATACGAGAATATATTAAGCTCAGCTGCTAATTCTTAATAGTTTATGCAAATCTATGTCAACTGGGTCCTGAGTAAATCTTGTGACGTCATCCCTTTCCAAGATGAAAACAAAATGCTGATTTGCATGTGCAAATAACATTGTAGAGGAATCCAAACAGTAATTTTGTAGACAATTGGACCAGCTGCGATGCCAGCCCTTTTGAAATGGGGACATAAATTAAACAATAATTTCTTGTCGCTTCTTCGACGTCAGGAGTTTGGCTATAGGTTATTGATGATTGATGAGCACCTGATACATAAACTATGCTAAACAAGCAAATGAGAAGTCCAATAACTGATCATACTAATATTATAAAGGCGAAAGTTTGTGACTGTGTGAGTCTGTATGTTTGTTACTTCTTCACGTCTAAACGGCTAAAGCGATTTTAATGAAATTTGGTATGGAGTTAGCTGACACCCTGGTTTAACATATAAGTAATAATTAAAAATTTTAACGCGGGCAAAACCGCGGGGCACAGCTTGTGATACATAAAGTTCAATTAGTTTAAAATTATATTCAATTAATACATTACATACACAACTTAAAATTGGAATTATTACTTAAAATTATTTTAGCTTACTAGATTATATCTTAGGACATTATTCACACATGGCCATGTGGTCCCAAACTTAGTAGATCTTGTACTAAGGAAACCAAATAACTGATATAATCTATATACTACTTTTTTTTTGCAAATACATACTTACACAGATTATTACATCCCGATTCAGGACAAACGGACATGTTCATGCACACAATTATTTGTCCTGCGTGGGAATCGAAACACGACCTGCTGTGTGAAAGCCAAGCATAAACCAACCAGCCCGTTAATCAATTCATTTTATTTAATTATCATTCTTAAGTTAAATTGATATCTCCTTCCTCTTCTGAATTTGGTTCAATATATGGTTATCAACATAGACTATCCAAATATTATACGGATTATAAGATATATTATATTATACTATATATTATACGGAACTAATTAATGTGAATTATATAAAGTATGCAATTGCAACGGTAAAATTTAATTTAGTGGGCCTAAATAAAGTAGACATAAATTGAATTGATTATTATATTCACTAAAGTATTTTTAAACAAGATTTTAAATACAAATCTATGCCCTCGATTTGGTACCACAACTAAATCTTTTGAGTAAAAAGCAACCATAACCATTGACCTATATGTATTCTATAAGTCAATGACCATAACAGTAACATTATATTTTTATGATGACATACATACATACATAAATAAATAAATAAAAAAGGTTTTTATTCACGTAGACTTTAAAAAAGCGCTTGTAAATAGTCAGAACATGTTTGTAGTAATATAGTTGTATACATTAGATATTATTTCTAGTAACATAGATATTTAGGTACATCTTGTATGAAAACATTTATAAAATTTATTTTATTACAGAAATGATATTAAGCTAACTCGTATCAAGTTATTGTCAAGAGATTATGTTTAATTATCGAGTTTAAGTCTAATATTTTTACTACATATTGTCAATGGTTCTGTCTATATTAAAGGTATTATTATTATGACGGACCTTGTGTTAATAACGACGGTCGCGCTTTAATGCTACCACCGGATCCAATGCGCCCAAACTGAGAAGACCCAGCGAAACAAACCCAGTGGGTTCATCTACTACTGGTTTCAACACGACCCAGTTGAGACGGTCCGGCGAAACATACTCAAGCGGGCATGAACACGGGATTTGGTCCAATTAGAGTAATTATTTAGTAGGCAAACACAATATATGCTCGATCGGTTGTCTGAATGCTTATTATTTTAGATTATATTTAGGTATACAAAAGAAAAACTTCGAAACAATAACATTATTCATTTTGAGACAGAGTCAATAATTTTAAATTAAGTATATGATAGCAATCATTTACAGATAGTTCACGTAACACAGCAGATCAGTCATGTCTATATGGCTACAAGATCTCCAGCGAGCAATGTGCAGGTAGGAAGTGAGAGCCAGACGTTGTCATCGATGTACTCTTTAGTGGTGTAATAACCCCTAGCCATAAGTATACGTTTAATATGTGTTTTAAATATATACATAGACTCACGCCTGTTTCCCAGAGGGGTAGGCAGATAAAACGGATTTCCATTTGTCACGATCCTTGCATACCTCTTTCGCTTCGTTTACTGACATAATATTCTTCATACATGCTCGCCGGTTTAGGGTACTTTTGACCTGACCTTTCTTAAGTACGTCTCCGATTTGATCAGAGAATGTTCTACGAGGTCTTCCCCTTCCGGTTGTACCGTTCACACAGGCCAGGTATACTTCTTTTGTCAATCTTCTTTCATTCATCCTTTCTAAATGGCCAAACCATCTCAGCATACCTTTTTCAATCTTTGAGACTACATCCTCTTTCACACCACAACGCTCTCTTACATCAGTATTTCGAATTCTGTCTCTCAAAGTCACACCACACATACTTCTCAGAGCTCTCATTACCACTGCATTTATTTTACTCTCATTCTTTTTCTGTCATACCCAACTTTCACTTCCATACATTAAAGTTGGCACTAACACTCCATCGTGCACGGCCAGTCGAGCCTTCTTTGAGACTTGCCGGCTACTCATAAAGGCGATAAAGGCGTGTAGTGCCCCATTCACTCTGTTCCCCGCATTTACTATTCTAACAATATCTTTTTCATATTTCCCATCTCTCGTAAACAAAGTTCCCAAATATACAAACTCTTTCACCTGTTCGACTTTCTCTCCTCCAATCACAATATCACATGCTGTCGTGTATTCATCCCTCTCAAATACCATTACTTTCGTCTTACCAACATTCTTTTTTATCTCTTTCCTTTCAAAAGCTTCATGCATATTTGTTACCATCACCTGCAACTCGTCCGCCGATGATGCAAGTAGAACTTGATCATCATCGTAAAGCAGACATTTGATGAGTAACTCATTCATCCTTACACCGCATTCACTTTCTTTCAAATCTTTTAATCAGCTATCCATGAATAGGTTAAACAACCACGGTGACGCTACACATCCTTGTCTAACACCCTTTTGGATGCTAAACCACTCAGTGTATGACCCATTAATCCTCACGCAAGCTCTGGAATCCCTATAAAGAGATTTCAGTGCTTGAACAAGGTTGTCCTCTAACCCATACATGGACAGTACCGACCAAAGCTCATTCCTCAACACTCTATCGTAGACCTTTTCTAAGTATACGAAGGCACAGTAGATCTTTTGGCTTTTGCCTAAAAACTTCTCTACTATGCTTCGCAGAGAAAATACCTGATCCGTGCATCCCATTCCTTTTCTAAAACCCGCCTGTGCATCCCATATTTTCGTATCGGTTTCTTTCACAACTCTTTCAACCAATACTTTCGCATACAACTACCAACGACGCTGAGCAGACTAATACCCCTATAGTTTTTACAGTCTTGCCGTGAGCCTTTTCCTTTGTAAAGAGGTACGATGACAGCCTTGCACCAATCACTTGGCACTTGGCCGGTGTTATAGCACAAATTGAAAAGGCTGCACAGCTGACTCGCATTGACGCCATGTACAGCCTTCAGGATCTCGGAAGTTATTTTATTTTTTATTTTTTATTGATAAGGCATACCAACAACCTATTCACAATTTGTTTGTAAGAAACTAATACAGAGAGATTAATCCAGTGTGAGTAGGTCACTTACAGGTATGCACAACGTTCGCAGACAAGTACTTTACATTACCTTGACCAGTATTAGTAAATTAATTTATTTATATTTATTATTTATTTACCCGATTTCATACTCTTAATAGCTTTCACAATCTCATCCATACCAATTTCATCCTTACAATTATTTTTGTCTATACCTAATGAACTACTTTCACTCTCTGTTACACTTCTATCATACAAACTTTTAAAATACTCCTTCCAACGTTTCAACACAAATTCTTCCCCTTTCACTATATGTCCATCTTGGTCTCGGATGGAATTCAGTTCTGAGGTTTGGGTTATGCATCTTATTGATCTAACGGATTTCCAGAAAAACTTAATGTTCGTCTGAAAATTCATAGACAACCTTCTATCAAAATTATCCTTTTGTTCATTTTTCTTTTCGTTCACCACATCCTTTACTATTCCTTTCATCCTTTTATAGTCATTCCAGGCTCTTTCTATATCTTCATTCGTCGCCATATGCATTCGTTCGTTTGCTCTGGTGGCTAGCCAATCTAACCACGCTTTCTTATTTTCACATACAACTTTTTGTACACTTTTATCCCACCAAATATTCTTCATCTTTCTTCCTCTTTATATCACCACATACTTCACTAGCTACACTCACTACACCTTCTTTCACTGACTTCCATAGCTCTTCTACTTTTTATGATAAAACGAGATGAATTTTGCTATAAATTTTCATGTAATGTAAATGTATTCGTATTTTGACATTTTATAGTGAAAACCAGTGAGTGCGCAAACACAGGTGCAATCTCTTCACCCCCATTTCCCTAATTAGTCAGTTTGGGTAATTCTTCCAGGACATCACTATTAATCATATTGTCCGTGTTCGTGCTTTTATAGATATGGATGTGTGTAACCCAATGTCGTCAATATGGCTGAGCGGATTAGAATGAAATTTGGAGTAGAGATCATATCTACTCTAAATTAACATATATTGCTCAGTTAAATGTAACAAATAGCATTTGATTAAATATAGTGAATGATTTCTACTTTGTCGAATTTAAGCATCCACCTTTTCGTATACAGTAGAGACTTTATTTAAGTCAGTGTTGTTCAAGCCGTTTGGTAAACGTCTGACATGGCTTAACGACCGTTGTCTAATGGCTACAACTGAGATGGCTTTATAACGCATCTTTCGAAGCATGGAAAAACTAAGAAATTAAACTTATACGGTCACTTATGTGTAGACTGGCTCTGAGCCTAAGTGCTTAACTTTATCGATCGCATACGGACCACGATCAACTTTGACTGAGCACTGTCTCCCAAGATACAGGCTTCAGCCTAGTTTGGGAACCAGGACCAGTCATCATTACAGCTTAAATAAGTCCACTGCTGGACAAGCCTCCCTCAAGAATCATCTTGAGGGGATATGCCATAATCGCGACGCTTGGCAGGCGGGTTGGCGATCGCAGTACGATGGTCGTAGTACTCAGAAGGAAGCTGCTTCCCGTCCTCTGGTAGATATTCCCTCGTAGATATTCAGGACCTCTTGTAAATTGCATATATCATGGTAAAGAATCCGAATTTTGTATTTTATGTTATTGTGGCAAATAAACATTTTATTATTTATTATAATAACTTTCAAATTCCTTCAATTAAAGGTTAGTTAACTTTTGTAGCAAACTGCTGCTGCTTCTGCTGTGTGGTGACGGCAACAAATATCTGAATCAGAATATCATCACCCCATCTCATCCCGTGGGGGGCGTAGAAGTCGACCCGAGGGAATATCTACCAGAGGACGGGCAGCAGCTTCCTTCTGATTACTATGACCATCTTACTGCGATCGCCAACCCGCCTGCCAAGCGTGGCGATTATGGCATATCCCCCCAAGACGATTCTTGAGGGAGGCTTGCCCAGCAGTGGACTTATTTAGCTGATAGATGATGATAACTTTTGTAAGGAGTACACGACATAAGTATACTATTTTGTCACCACGGTGACACGATGGTAGTAAGATCAGTTGAACTAGCGGCTTTATGTGCTTTGAGAGGAATGGAGGTGGAACACTTTCAACTTCCAAAACTCGGACAGCATTCTATGTTTTCTTGCCATAAAATTACAATAACACTTTTCAGTCCCAACCAGGATTTGAGCTCAATTTGAAAAACACGCTGCCGCTAGACGAATGAGCCAGCCATAAATTCAAAACAAGTGATGAATACGTAAAACTGTTCACAACTCGATGAAAAGTTCTGATACCAGTAAATAAACACTTTAACAATCGATATTATCAGTGTAATCCTACATAATCTATTTATCTCAACATGATTAACGATCTGCAAGCGACTTCCATACATTCTATAAATAAAAAGGAAACTAACAATAGATCCTATGAACCAAACATAAAAATGTCATGTGCATAATGCACACAATAAATATTATTCCCTAGATGAAACTAATGGTATCTAATCTCCCTTAGGAGATGTAGGTCAGTGTGTTGTCTAGGATTTTACAAAACATTTGAATTTAACACATATTCAGAGTATAATAAAGTTCAATTTTCGATTCGTAGAAACAAAATCCCTTCTGTATACCAATATGCAAGCTTAATTTTACATCGTTAGAGCTTGATTTTGATTGCGTGAAACTCTGGATGTAGTTGTAAAATTATGCGCACACGACTGGGGTAACAGATTTGTGCATGCGTATTTTGCGTGGGGTGTCTAATGGCATTTTATACGTAAGTGCATTTAATTTATGGTCACTGTAAGAAAGGGTGGTGTATCCATTGTAAACATTATCTTAAATATTTTATGTATAATTAAGTCGGTTTTTATCTTTCAAAGTCATAAATCTGACCGCAAAATAGAGACGATTTAATTTGGTCATCGTTACTGATAAGTAAATAAAATGATCCCTTATTTCTACTATTCATCATATTATAATAATATCCTGGGACATTATTTACACATGGCCATCTGATGCCAAACTAAGCAGAGCTTGTACAATGGAAACCATATATCTGATAAACTACTTTTCTTTTGTAAATACATACTTACATAGATAATTACACCCAGACTAAGGACAAACAGACATATTCATGCACACAAATATCTAACCTGGGTGGGATCGAACCTACCAGCAAAGGCGTTTAAAGGCAAGCATCTACCAACCAGGCCAGCCAGCCTTTCATATTTAATAAGTTTTACTTTTGTATTGTTGAAGACACATAACAACAATAAAAGGAAAAAATAAAGAAAAATCAACCAATAATTTATTCTTTTACTCTTAGAGTAAAATAATAAATTATTGGTTGATTTTTCTTTATCTTCCCATGTTTTATGAAAGTTATATCCAAAGTAGTGTATGCAATGTGTGTTAACCGAAATTGTATAATTTAACAATGGCTTGTTTCTCTCATGAGTCCTAAGATCGACGAGGTTGAACACATTGGCACGTGGCAGTCTATATATAGCCTATTATACTCGTATGGTGGTATACCTGAAAGAATGCGTTTCTGGTAGGTAGTGATCGAATAGACGAGGTAACTTGGGATTCGCGTTAAACTTACGATGAAAATATTTAAATTTCTTATTTACTAAATCCCTTATCTCTCGAATAACGACCAGGTCAGGTTCTAAAGACATCCACAATTGCCGGTCTTGTTTGCCGTTACCCGCGTCAAGGGCTTCCAGCGGCCCTCACAAGAATTAGTCCATCTTGTAAGAAGTTAATATACTGTATTTAATAATATTGAAATTTCCTAATTTAAAACGATTCACAACCATTATTCTCAGCGGAAACTCATAAACTATTCGCATCTCATTACCATACATGGAATCCGAGCCGAACTTCGTAAGCTTGTAATTAAAATAGACAATAAACTTTATCCGTATAACCACACGTCTTACGGTACTAAAGGCCAACGCAACCACCCTCTGTTTGCACAGTAACCTACATTCTGAGGGATAGCATCATTAATGATGGGAATTGATCAACCCTCCGTGACTTTGAATGTGATGAGCGTTTGTTCATAAGATTTTAAGTTTAGGAAAGTGTCAGAAATGTGGTGGTTATCTGTTTGTGGTGATTTGTTTGTGTTTGATCAAAGGGTTGAGAATAATAACTTAATTTATATACTAATGCTTTATAACGAAGATTCAGATATATTTATAAATTTAAGTGGAAATCGAATCCACGGAGTTACCGACCCCATATGCGTTAACTACTCCGCCAACTTTTAGATGAAGGCTTTTAGAAGAAATCCTTAATTTCTTCTAAAAGCCTTCATCTAAAAGTGTGATTAAATTAAATTTTCATTTGATTTACATTAAGTGGATAAGTAGATGTAGTGAGATTAAAGTTTTAGCACTGTTAGAAAAAGATGACATCACTCTGAAACGTTCTCTGACCAAGTTGGAATTATACTTGTGGCGCAGCGGGTTTGATTTTCGCAGATATTTATGTGAATCATAAGAAGTTATTCTGATTCTAGGCGCGCCTTTGTGTGAAGGATATTCTAAAAAACGCGTGATTCAAATGTAATTATTTAAATTATACCTTATATAAACCGTGTCAGCTGCTTAGACACTATTAATAATAATTTCATTGGTAACATCAAAGCATACTAAAATATTGTGTTTAATAAAAGCTTGATTAGGACACTTTTAAACTGTTATTTTCATATGACATATCACTTAAACTACAAGCTGTACCTTACAATTATACATTTTTGGAAAGCTTTAAAGATATTTAAAATTTTCCTTTTTTGATAAGGTTGAAAAAAGTAAAAACTGTTCTAGAAGAATACTTGATAAATTTGATTATTGTTGAAATTTTCTGCTACATGACTGATAGGTTTCTTATCATTTTTGTACGGAACTCTAAAATAAACGTCGTCTTATTCACATTGCAAATTCCAGAAACAATGCAATTACCAAGCTCAATATTTTTTTATCATATATTGCCTGATTGGATTCGACTCTAACGTACCAAACGTAAAAAAGGAAATCTACGTAAGTTCCTCCAATTTCAATATCAGATGGAGTCCGTGCTCTATTGTGAGTCCCGTCCGAGTGGTCGGAAGTATGCACGATGAGCGTAGTGGGCGTCACCGCTGCCTTTCATGCCACCCTATATGTTCCATTCAAATTTTTACCCTTACCCCAGCGTGGACATGAGTGCAGAACTGCACTATTACCATAGTTTAACTACAAACAGTTGTTCAACTCGACGCACCGACCACTACAATTATAGGAGGGCCTACATTTTAAACATGACATTTATAGTTGACCTAGGTAGTTTTACATTGCACTGAGCAGTTAGGGAGTACTGCAGTGCCAAACAGGAGATTTTCTACTATCATGTACCCCAGTTTCTTATTACGGTTGAGGGCATTATGTCAGCCAAAGTACGACAGGTGGACAAAAGCCTCCCCAAAGAATGGGGCAATATGCCATAATCACCACGCTTTGCATACGGGTTGACGATCGCAGGTTGATAGTCATAGTTCACAGAAAAACGCTACTGCCCGTTTTATTGTAGGTATTCCCTCGGACTATTTCTACGCCCCCTACGGGATGAGATGGGGGTGATGATATTCTATGCCGTCACCACACAGCATCAGTTGAGGTATTAGGTGCTAAATTAGTAATTTTTCCTAGTTAGCTTTACATAAGCATTCGAAAAGATTGAACACGGAATTACTACTTAAAATGGCACTTAATTAAATATCCAAGTCAGTTGTTGATTGTTGAACATTAAAAAATTAAATGAAATTTGTTAGTAGCCACCACGCAATCACCACTTTGCTAAAGCAAATTAATCTAAAATAATATTTTTATATTAAATGTAATCTGATAATAATTCTGAACCACCCACTTGGACCGTGGATACTTATTACATTAAACTTTGTAAAGACTGTCAAAGTGGTTTCGTTTTTATAAAGTGCCTCTTGGTCCCGTCACATTAACAACATTTATCCTGCGACAAAATCACACTTAGCGCCTTGTATAGCCCGCACATAAGATTACCACTGCCCACACCAGGAACTTCGTAAGTTATATACCAATAGTTCTCCTATGTGTAGACACATATACAACATGTAACGTAATTTACGCACACCCTCAAACACCCCAATTTGAATATTATGTTGTAATCATAGTACATACACTGAATTTTTAATTTATTTTGTTTATGCATTGTTATTTACTAAATTAGTTTCTTGGAATAAAGTTTATTTTTCTTTATTTTGTATTGAATGATGGATTTTGTATGAATATAAATAAAACTGCAATTTAAAAGTCTTATCACTTTGACTTAAGGTCCATTTCAATTTGTTTTAACTGGACAGGGTTAATATGACAATAATTTCCGTAGATTAAATTATTTTGGAATAAAAATTACCTATATTAAAAATGATATAAATCGATTCAGTAAACGATTCTGTAGAAACTATTTTCAGGATGTGCGTTAATTCAGTTGCATGTTGTATGTGTCAGTGTAATTATCATATATGTGTCACGAGTTTAAAACATAACTACTATAACGTCCTTTAACTATGTTTCTAACTTTGTAAAAACTGTCGAAGGGGTTTAGTTTTTATAAAGTGCCTCTCTTGGTCCCGTCACATTAACGACATTTATCCTACGTCAAAATCACACTTAGCGCTGTGTATGGCTCGCACATAAGGTTACCACTGCCCACACCAGGAACTTCGTCAGTCATATACCAATAGTTCTCATATGTGTGGAAACATATATGTGTAAGTGTAGTTCTCATACATGTGTCGCGCGTGGAGTTCAAAAAATAACTACTATAACGTCCTTAAACTATGTTTCTGTTAAAGGCTATTCAATGCAATTCGATGAAGCCACAGCACTATTCCACTGAATAGGATTGGCTACGACAATGTGATTTAATAGAACCACAGCTTACTCTACATTCTACAAGCCTTGTTGTCGAAGGATTTGTGGTGTAATTGAGTTATTGGAGGAATTTAAGATGCGATCAAAGGATAATCTGATATTGATTATAGAAATTTGTAGTAACGATGCGTGGGTGACAGGGATTTTGTTGTAAGGAAACATAATTGAATTCTGTTATCGTCTTCTCATCGTGTGTTTAAAGTAATTACTAGCTTAATTTTTTAAAGGGTAAGGAGGTTAAAATGAATTCATCCATATTCATTTAACTTTCAAATAAATTATGGTTTAGTACATATTTATTTACTTTTTAAAAATAATTACAAATAAAGATTGGATATGCTAATATATTTTAGGTGTATTTTTAACTGAAATGTATTTGACGATCTAGAAGATGACAATCTCAGATCACGTAATAATATGTGTAACGAGCTCCCGCTTGCCTCTATTGTCTGGTGAAGCAGTAAACATTTCCTAGGTCAAATGTTGTCATATCAAAACAAAAGTATACATTTTTAAGTACCTATTTTCACCGTTGTGGTCTCAACTGAACTTTTATAATTATTATAGATCGATTCGACGATCACCGCAGCCTAGTTGGTAGTGCTCCTGCCTACGAAGCAGGTGGTCCTGGGTTCGAATCCCGCTAAGTGCAAATATTTGTGTGATGAGCACGAATATTTGTTTCTGAGTCATGGATGTTTTCTATGTATTTAAGTATTTATCTATCTATATAAGTATGTATATCGTCACCTGGTACCCATAGTACAAGCTTTGCTTAGTTTGGGGCTAGGATGATCTGTGTGACATTGTCCCTAGATATTATTAATTATTATAGATAAATATTATAAAATACTAACCATAAAAATTAAAATATTGGTACCTATCCAGTTGTATGACCCATCAATACATCATAATAAAATTAATACCCGAGGGACCACTACTTGGATCGGATAATCCCCTTTTACAGAAAAATGAATGGACGAGACTTTCATGTAAATTAAATGAAGGGATGGCATGAACTTATGGGTAGTCATAGTAAAATAGTTATAGTAAGATAATTTGATGCAAGAATATAAAGTCACGTTTATTATTAATAATAATTAAACCTAAACATAATCTGGTTGACAATAGCTTAATACAAGCTAGCTAAATATCACTACTATTGTAAAATAAATTTTATAAATGTTTTAACAATCCGTGTACCTAAATATCTATAATAAGTAACTAGAAATAATAACTGTATTACTACAAACATGTTCTGACTATTTACAAGCGCTTTTTTAAAGTCAACGTGAATAAAAACCTTAATTATTTTATTTTAAAATAATATATTCGTAGATTTAATTAAAGAAAGAAAATAAATTTAATAAAAGAAAAATGCATTATAATGCAAAAGCATATTTTACATTTGTAATTTAATACAATATCTTTTGTGTCACCTTGCAGACTTAAAGTTAACTAGGTGGGTGGTACCTAAGTGGAGGATATGCTTTTGGCATTAAATTCATGATGGTACATTTCTGTGCACAGTTTTCATAAGAAAATCGCTTATTTAATTCGGTAGAAAATAAAATGACATCATCATTATATCAGCCAAATTTCGTTCACTGTTGGGCAATGGATGTCCCAAGGAATTGGGGATATACCATAATCGTCACGTTTGGCAGATATTTTACATTTGAGACACAGTTTGATTTAAGTGAAGTTAAAAATAAATATAATGCATAAACAGACACTTACAATAATATATTGAAAGAAAGAAAGAAAGCAATATGTAATGAGAAATTACAAAAATAACAAAATAGTGTTCAGTTAAAATTAAGGCACTGAGTGTGTACTGCGATAAAGGTTTGTCATCTATACAACCTTTTTAATTGGTATGGTTTGAGAATGAAACCTCTATCTCTTACTAGCAGATTATTTAAAATGATAAAGCGGATAAAAAATAGTTTAATAGATATTTTAATGTATAATCAATAATCAGAAAATATCCTCTGAACCCTGCTGGAGAATCTCAAGATAGCAGTAACTGGCGAATGTTGTGTGTTCTAGAAGTTATCTTACTAAAATATTTTAACTG
This sequence comes from Pseudoips prasinana, assembly GCA_951640165.1. Classification (NCBI taxonomy): domain Eukaryota; kingdom Metazoa; phylum Arthropoda; class Insecta; order Lepidoptera; family Nolidae; genus Pseudoips; species Pseudoips prasinana. The sequence continues at coordinate 19,839,589 of OX621239.1, forward strand.
TGATCCTCGATATAACAGATCGATTATTTCATACAGAATTAGTAGTAAGCTCTTTAATGCTGCCCAACTGTGCTCATAATGATTGATTGAATTCACTCAAACATTGATTCAAATGGAATAAAAGCGTAAAGTAAGACATCAATATAATTTTAATGAAGGCCCAAATGTAGATAGCCCTTGTTTTACCTGAAAGTTAAACTATTATTTAAGAAAATATTTTAATTTAGCCAAACTGAACTAAAACTGTTTGATGTTCACTTAAAGGAAGTAGGTAGACCATTAATACCAATAATACTAATACACTTAGCGTGCTAGGATTATTGACTTATTTTATATAAGTTAATATTTATTATTTAAAGAAACTTCAAATTTTGCCAATTGAGGACGTTACCAAAACAAATTTGTTAAAAACTCGCGGTCCAGTTGAAAAACAAAACACGTATACATTAAAAAAAATCCGAATGGTTTGAGGCCTGTTAAGTTATTCTGTGATCGTACTGGTAAAAAAAATCTAGTTGCTTGCCGAATTACTTTAATTTTTTGTCATAAAAATATTTAACTATGAGACACAATGAAAACCCTTTACGAAATTATGCCTTCGCCGTTTGCCAAAAGATGCGCTTAATGTCATTTGCAAATATATCGTTTCATGTATTAAAATTAATAATATTCTACATCAAAAGATTCCCAGGTTTTCTGCTTGATTAATCGTATGGTGCTCACGATTTCCATTAAACTATAAACGAAGAAAGCTGCAATAAGGCTACCAAATAAAAAAACAAAAACTTTCAGATTACGTCTTTTACAGAAAGGAAACCCAATAACTACATCCATCCAATAAACCACCCAATATACTCCTAACTATCCACACCTTCACTAAAATATTCCAGCACGCACACACTGCCCGTTAAGCCCGAAAATCGATGGAGAAGGACCACGAAAGTTTCTAACGACATAACCGCCTGCAATTGATATGCCCCCAGAGTAACCCATTGTAAAGAAAGGAAAATCTTGATCCAAAAATCTTTGGAGAGTTAGAGTTGTGCATCAGTATTCAGGGGGCGTTTAGTCCCCGGTGTCGGTTACCCCCAACTCTGTGGATGCGGTAAACTCCTTTGGTAATTTGACTTTGTTGTTATAACTCAGTTTTAGTTGTTTGTCGTTCGAGAATTTATTGCTTTAGTGAAATCTGTTAAATATGAGTACTGTTCTTGTTTTTGAATTGTGTCGCGAAATTTTAATCCGTTTAAAAAGCGCATTATTAAAGGGAAATTAAAACAAAGATAGTTTGTCCATGGCGAATTAATCTTAAGTAAGAATGAAGGATCTTATCGGTCTTTCTTGAGTACTTAATAAGTTATCCATTATTCAGCTACCATTAAAAACCAACTGAGTTATTTAGATAGATTTTCTCTTAAAATCAGTCTTTAAAGCTTATATACATCGTTTTAGTTAGTAAATTAGAATGTTGTCTTTACACATTTTGTTGATAAAGTTAAAGTAATTTTAAACGAACACACGACTGAAATAAAACTTAGATATACGAAACGTAAATGCTATGAGAGAAAGAGAGAAAGAAAACGTGTGCTTGCATCTCTCTCTCCCTCTCTCTCTCTCTCTCTTGTACCTACAGTAATATTATTATATGAAATGTAACTGTCTCTCTATCTTCTATCTTCAGTTCTTTACTAACTGAGATATAAGTTAGTGAAGATAGAAGATAAATTCTTTAACAGCACTTACGTTTCGTAAAGTACACTCGTTTTTCTTTATTATAAAATATATTATAATAAGTATTAAAACATCATGTGAAACTTTATAAAAATAATGTGTTATATGAATTGTTATTTTTCATGTAACTATAGTCATAAAAATAAATAGAATAATGGATTGAAATCCTCTCAATTCCGTTCCCATCGCACAATCACAATATTCGTAACGCTCTCGTCACCCATTCACCAGCTTACTCCACAAGTCAAGCATGCGTAAAGAAATTTTACTTCAAAAACTTGTATGTGGTAGAAATCTTAGAGATTACTCCTTGCCCATTCAATAATAGCTCGTCGTCGTCGTAGTACACAATTTCCGGCATACTCTAAATACTCAAACGCTTTCCAAGATAAAAAAGCAAATCTTTGAAAACAATACAAACTCGACGGAATAAAAGATTGTAAAAGTCTAAACAGTCAGGTAGGAGGCTGGATCAGAACCCGCCTAAACTCTGTTCACGGAGTCGGAAAATTGCATTCGTTATCGCATATCCGTATCCGGCTGCCTACTTGCATTCACGTTGGTTTAGAGTGGATGTGACTTGGTATAAATTAGGTGGTGTACGAAGTGACCGTTACCTTATTTTATTTTTATAAATACATAATAATGAAATATTTTCTGCTTGAGATAACAAGATCACAGATAACGTACTACTAAGTAGTTACTTACGCATTTATCATCATCGTTAGCTTTACAATCTAGGATTTTAGTTTTTGTCAAGCAAAATTCTCCAATTGTGAACTGTTTAGTAATAATAATAATATATTAGGACATTATTTAAACACGATCATCTGATCCCAAACTAAGCAGAGCTTGTACTATGGAAACCAGATAACTGATATAGGTACTACTTTTATTTTGTAAATACAAACTTATATAGATAATTACACCCAGACTCAGGACAAAAAGACATGTTCATGCACACAAATATCTGTCCTGGGTGGGAATCGAACCCACAACCTCCGACGTGAATGCCAACCACACCAACAGGCCCTATCGTACATGTGGTTCAGCTTGAGGATATATTGCGACCATTATCGTAGCACATTTTCTATGTTTTCTGCTGAAAACTATTCAGCACTCCTTCAAAAATGTACTGCCGTTAAGTATATTGTGATAAAACACCAATAAGGCATTTTATCAGTTTAATCCAGTACCCAGAACTCCAAAATGTTTTTTAGTGGTTTTCTAGATGGATTCTTCAATGATAGCAGTTTAACATACAAAAATAGTGCCTATTAGCCGTCATAATTATTTCCTTCCATTTCTGAATTTATTTATTTGTTTGTTTGTCAAGATTGATAACATGACTGACTACACCAAGATGTTTACTGTTGAGTTTTTACAATTTCAGGTACATAGTATTAGAAGGACTGGTTGATCTTTAAGATAAGCTTAGCTTAAGAACTTTATAGGGCCAATTACCTATATTCTTATTTTTAATGTACGTACGTAGTCTACGGAAAAGTTATTGGAATATTATATAAGTAATGTTTGAAATAAATTATATTCGGTCGGTGTCGGTCACCATAGCCTAGTTGGTAGTGCTCCTGCCTACGAAGCTGGTGGTCCTGGGTTCGAATCCCGGTAAGTGCAAATATTTGTGTGATAAGCACGAATATTTGTTTCTGAGTCATGGATGTTTTCTATGTATATAAGTATTTATCTATCTATATAAGTATGCATATCGTCGCCTGATACCCATAGTACAAGCTTTGCTTAGTTTGGGGCTAGGATGATCTGTGTGACATTTAAAAGAAAAAGAGCTACAACATTTACTTTTATATAATAATAATAATAACTTTATTCTTCAATCAAAACAGTTACAAATTACAGAAAAATTTAACTAAATAACAATCATAGTGGTAATATAATACAATAGGCAGCTAAGCTGTGCGTATCGTTCTTTACCTCAAGGTTAAAATGATTATAATACTTGGCTATGATTGTACGAGTAGCAGACTTGAGTGGCATCTGACTCACAAACTAGGTAAAACCTGTATTTTGAGTCATCAGTGGTTCTTCGTTCTGACTACGACTGGAGAAGTTTACAAAAAATAATTAAATCTAGGGGGTGTGCAATGTATGTGTGTGAAAGTGTAGTGAGTGGTGGAAATGCAAGCGTAAGAAATAACGTGTGCTGATGTTCGAGCACTATGTTAGTCCGCATAAGGAAAACGTTGACATTGTCCCTAGATATTATTATTACATTATTAAAATATATTAATAATTATCCAGCACCACAAGGAGGGCCATCCCTCTTGTGAGGGTCACGAGAAGCCACTGAATACGGGTAGCGCAAGACTGGCAAAGCTGATAACCATTGGGGGTGGCTTTTGTGGAACATTGTTAATCTTGCGGATGATATTATAGTGGTGATAATGTTATATATAAAACTACCACTGTAAACCAACGTTTGTAACCTGCATCATTTTTTACTGTAATCTTTTACCCGATTGATAAATTTTAATGTCACATCCACTCTATTTCTACTAATATGGAAACGGCCCGTGTGGACATTGAAGTAACAAATGTCGCGCAGTCAGTATAAATAAATGTGCGAGACAAATTGATTTATTGCCGATCACTACCCAATCTAGTGTGATGTTCGTCCTGATCGGCGCCCATTATTTTTGGGTCAAAAATCGCATCATCTGCTGAATTTTCCTGGCTTATTTCCGTAATCCTGGCAATAAATATCCGAAAGCTTAATATAAAATGTAAAAATGTATTTTAACTGCTTACTTGTCTACTTTAATCGAGTGACATGTTCTTAATAACTCTAGCTCTGACAATTAAATAACATAATAGTCCTCTATGGTTTATAGAATTTACTAGCGGCCCGGTACGTGCTTCGCTACGCTTTTAAGTATTAGTACAAATTGTTTGTATATGGGAGTATAGAAATGTGTTGAATTTTTAAGACTTTTTTTAATTTTCTCTACGTACAAATAGATTTACACAAAATTAATTAAGTACTTAATTTAATTAGTGTCGAGTATTATGAACAAATTGAGGGTAGGTACTTACCTACTCTCAATTTACTCATAATTACGATTGCCACCACAAATAGAAAACCTTCAAAGTTATTCAGTTCACCAAACAAAATAATATGCTCCCCTTACCTCCCAGCACGAGACAGACGACATCTTCTGAATGACCTGTTCACTCCCTACTCATTCTGCTAATGGAGTTGCCTTTTTAAGGTGGAAATAAATAGTCAATGCTTCTCAAAGACGCCCCCTACCGGCAAAAAGCTGCTAATTAATTAGAAATTTCTTACACTCAAATTATATGCTACTTTTGAAGGCTGTGAAGTGATTTACATTTCTAGGTGGGAAATAGTATTAGTTATATTTTCCGCTCTGTGGATGCTCTTAATTTAAATATTTTTAAGATAAAATATTATACTTGAATAGAAAATAGCCTTTAAGAAATACGTATCACACGTTTTATATAAGTCTTGAGTTGAAGTCCTATGATAGCGATCTCTTTAAAGGATTATTTATTAAGAGTACACTTTCATACGACTATATTCATAGGAATGGGAATTTATTTGCATGTTTTTACTAAAACATGCAAATAAAACCCTATATAACCAACATGTTTAGAGACATATAAATATTTTCGGTTAGTGCAGTGTCAATTGTGCATATTCTTTCACGATAGTACAAAGTTCGCCGGGAGAGATAGTAGATTAAGTATAATAATAAGAGATTCTTCTAATAATTACAATCATGTAACGAGTGAAAGTACTTCAACGTATATTAAATTAAATTAAAATAAATATATTTACGATACATTTGTTTGCACAAACAATTCATCCAACGAAAACAAACTACAAAACTAATCTTCTTCATTGTCGAACACAAATTACCATGCGACATCACTTTCAAATCGCACCAATTATATTAAAAATCACAAGATAGAAAATTCAAAACACAACAATGGAAGCGGAGACTGACTAAATGAAATATCGTACTTATAAACGACTGTTTATTTAAAATTCCTTATGCATTATTAGGATTGGAGACGAGACGAGACTGGCAGTACATTCTTCAAAATATCAGCTCAGACGGCATGCCAATATAATTGAACATTCTGTCGGGGTTAAAATATTTTGTGAATAGGAAACGCCGCTTTATTTGATACAATCTGGGATCGTTATTGAAATAAGTGGGTATTAAAATATTTGTAAGGAACCATTGAAAGGAAATACAAAATAAATGAAAGGCATGAATATTTAAATACAAAGTATTAAGAAACCAAGTTAGTAGCTAATTTAATAAGTATATCTAACATAAGCAAGTTGGCGTGGTTGGTAGATGGTCGTCTTTCACGCTGCAGGTCGTGGGTTCAATTTCCACCCGGGACAGATATTGGTGTGCATGAACATGTCTGTTTTTCCTGAGTCTGGGTATAATAAAATCGTAGGCAAGTCGAAACTGTACATTGAATATTTTTTAAAAAGGATACTTGGGGCGTGATCTACAAACGACATCAAAGCCATAAATATAGTTTTTAGAATTTTTGTCATATCTGTTTGTCTGTATGTATGTCCGGGCTAAACTCAAAAAGTACTGCATGGATTTTATTCAAATTTTGCATGAATATTACTAAGAGGTCGAGTCAACATATAGGCTACATATTATCACGCCATCACCTACGGGGGAGGAGCTGTGATCATTTATAAAGATTAACGCGGGTAAAACCGCGGGGCACAGCTAGTTATCTATATAAGTATGTATTTACAAAAAGAAAAGTAGTATATGTAGTACCTATACCAGTTATCTGGTGTCTATAGTGCAATCTCTGCGTAGTTTGGGATGACCCAGTATATTATCATTTATCATTTTTACTAATATGGACTGTGGTTACCCTAGAGTCAGTGTTGTTCATGCCATCCTTCTGTTGTCAAACGACAACAACCGGGTCCAAAAGCTTAACGTGCCCTCCGAAACAAGCAGAAGTTCAATCAATAGAACGCGTGCCAAGGTGCTTTACCATGGTGATCACTTACGAACCAGTGAGTGCGACTAGCTATGAGCACCGTAAAGCAACATATTCTTATTTGTTTACTAGTGTGTATAGAAACATGGATACTGGTTAAAGTAGTAAATGATTAAAAATGGGGTTATACATATTCTGCAGCTCGTTTAAATAATTTAATGAACGCAAAACAAACGCGTGACATTAATCTACTTTTTTCTAAATTACAATCACACTAAATTAAATGTTATTAGTAAATATCCCGATAACGCGTGCTTAGATATAACTTTCATTCTAATGTAAGATATTATAAGAATAATAACGTGTTCATCTTAGTTTAAACCACAATTGGAAGGACCTAGCCCTCGCAACACAGGGAATCCTAGTGCGAGAACTAGACCACCCTTAATTATGTTTCGATATTTAATTGGAACTAAACTTATTATTATCACATGTTTATTAGCATTATTATTTACAATACATATATTATATAAGGGTAATTTAATACAAATACAACTTATAAAATATATGGGCTACATGGAGAGAAATTTCCGCACAATCCTGGCATTCGCCAGCAGAACCGCCTTCTGCATGTAACTCTCCAGCCAGATATCAAGTCCTAAACTTGCAAGGTTGATTTTCGGGGATTTAGGAATAACTTATTATTATTATCATATTATAATACAGTACCGTAAGCCGATGTGTGCGAGTAGCGCAAGACCGGCAACTGTGGAGATATCTGGGGGTGGTCTTTTTCCAGCTGTGGATGTTTTATAGACATAATTTAATATTGATAAAATTATTTTGTAGGCAACCGTATTTAAAGATTTTTCAGATTGAAAATCTGATAAAATTATCTATACATATAATAAAATCGTAGGAAAGTCAAGACTGTACAATTAATATTTGTTTAAAAGGATACTTGGGGCGTGATTTACATTCGATATCGAAGCCAAAAATATAGTTTTTAGAATTTTTGTCTGTGTGTCTGTTTGTCTGTATGTATGTCCGGGCTAAACTCTAAAAGTACTGCATGGATTTACTTCAAATTTTGCATGAATATTACTAAGAGGTCGGTTCAACATATAGGCCACAAATTATCACGCTGTCACCTACGGGGGAGGAGCTGTGATTATTTAATAATTAAATTTTGGGAAACTGTATTGTTACATTCCGTTGCTATTATGACGATGCAAATGGAATAGATTTCATTACCTTATAACAATTGATTTCAAAATAATTCATATGGCACAGAATTTGTAATAATTGGTACAAAAACAATAGAGTGAACCAAGGTCCACCCCCAAACCTAATACAATAGAGTAATTCCCAAGAACCTGTTGACTAATTGTGCAATCCAAACAAATATAACATTCAACATAAAGTTATTTGCCCAAACATCCAAACATGACTTTTATATTTATAGAACACTAGCTGTGCCCCGCGGTGTTACCTGCGTTAAATTTTATAAATTTTCTTTGCTATAAGCCTCACGGAGCCCGAGACCTTTCCAACGAATGCAAAACCGTGGAAATCGGTTAGTGCGTTCTGGAGTTATAGCGTCAGGAAGGAAAACCCGACTTATTTTTCGATAGTAGACTAGCTGTGCCCCGCGGTGTTACCCGCGTAAAATTTTATAAATTTTCTTTGCTGTAAACCTCACGGAGCCCGAGACCTTTCCAACGAATGCAAAACCGTGGAAATCGGTTCGTGCGTTCTGGAGTTATAGCGTCAGGAAGGAAAACCCGACTTATTTTTATATAGTAGATGAAAACAAATAATTTGCCTACAATGTCTCTGCACAAACACTACCTAAAAGCTTAGTACAAATCTACACACTAATATACATAAATATGGTATTTTTATTTTACTTAATAAAATGGCGGGGTCTATCAATTGTGTCGCTACTCTAGACCCTATAAAACAGAGATAATAAAATACAGTGATTTCAATTCCATAGTATTTCGTAATAAAGCGTTGCATTTATAATCCTCCCTTCATTCGTTGGTAGGTAATGAAAATTCGAGACGTCTCGCCGCGGATTTCACTGTTGTCGAGGCCCTTTTCTTTTCAACGGGGAGACGTATTGAAAAATTGTTTGATTAATTTGGAATAAGTAGTTATTTCATTGATTTGTGGGTAAATGAGAGTAACTTGAATATAAAAACTTACCATTTAAAAACAGGAAGCCTTAGTACATTAAAAATTATGTTTATTGATGACTAGCTGTGCCCCGCGGTTCTACCCGTGATACATTTTATAAATTATCACAGCTCCTCCCCCGTAGGTGATAGCGTGATAATATGTAGCCTATATGTCGACCCAACCTCTTCTCTCAAAAATAGGAAATCATAAATTTAATCGTCCGGCGGGTCTCAAACCTGCACCATCTACCAATCCGGGGTAGGTGCTCTGCGTTAAGCTACGAACGATACACGCTGGCAGATCAAATTTAGGATTCCCTTGCTAACACCCTTCCGGAGGATGTAGGTATTATCTATCGGTTTTGTTTTCTAGAAACATGGCCGACTGATATGTTCACAGTTGCATGTGAAAGATCATATCATATTGATAATACCTTCCAAATTATTAAATTTTAATTTTATAGCATTATTCGCAATGCAAAGCGTTTATCTGATCTCAATAATCTCAAAGACCTCTTCTATCTCCCTCCGATTCATGAAAAATTGTAAGTGAATCCATGCAGTACTTTTTGAGTTTAACAGGACATACATACAGACAAACAGACCCACAGACAAAAATTCTATAATCTATATTTTTGGCTTCGATATCAATAGTAGATCACGCCCCAAGTATCCTTTAAAAAAAATATTCAATGTACAGTTTTGACTTTCCTACGATTTTATTATATGTATAGATGATGATGCAACCAATTACTGTCCCACTACAGGACAAGACCTTTCTCTCACAATGAAATGGCATAGGTCATAGTAGGCGGTCTTTACATACCATCAAGAACATTTAATAGAACTCTCAGGCATACAGGGTTCCCTAAGATGTTTTCCTTCACAGTTGTAAGCACGAGGTAATTAATTCGTTGAACATGTTTATTTTATTATTAAAAATATTACACATTTGCATCTGCACATTTTTACCAAACTGCGTAGCAGTTTTTCGGCAACGTTATCGCACTCTGTTTACAAGTTTATTACTTAACTAGCTGTGCCCCGCAGTTTTACCCGCGTTAATCTTTTTAAATGATATCCTATGTGTTAATTCAGGGTGTCAGCTAACTCCATACCAAATTTTATTAAAATCGCTCCAGCCGTTAAGACGTGATGAAGTAATAAACATACCCACTCACCCACCCACCAACTTTCGCCTTTATAATATTGGTGTGATTGTTATTAAATACAATTTCTAATGTGTTGTAACATGTGATTGTTATTAAATACAATTTCTAATGTGTTGTAACATTAGAAATTGTATTTAATAACAATCACACCAATATTATAAAGGCGAAAGTTGGTGGGTGGGTGAGTGGGTATGTTTATTACTTCATCACGTCTTAACGGCTGGAGCGATTTTAATAAAATTTGGTATGGAGTTAGCTGACACCCTGAATTAACACATAGGATATCATTTAAAAAGATTAACGCGGGTAAAACTGCGGGGCACAGCTAGTTAAGTAATAAACTTGTAAACAGAGTGCGATAACGTTGCCGAAAAACTGCTACGCAGTTTGGTAAAAATGTGCAGATGCAAATGTGTAATATTTTTGTACAAGATAAAAAAGAAAGATGGACGTAGACGTATATGTATAGAGACGTACATGTTGCTGTGTGGTGACGGCAGCGAATATCAGAATATCATCACCCCACCTCTTCCCGTGGGGGGCGTAGAAGTCGACCCGAGGGAATATCTACCAGAGGACGGGCAAGAGTTTCTTTCTGAGTACTATATCTTACTGCGATGTCCAATCTATCTGCAAAGCGTGGCGATTATGGTATACACTACAAACATGATTCTTGGGAAAGGTTTTTGTCCAGTAATGGAGTTCTTACAGTTGTTATGATGTCATGAATTCGAAAAGTGGAACTCGAGACCATTGACTCTACAGTTTAACTGTCTTTACCTTTTTTTTTAAAGACACCATTTGCACTAGGTAATCTAATCCCTATTTCGTGGGGTACTTTACAAACATATAATAGATAAGAGCTAGCTAAATATCATTGCGATAGTAAAATAAATTTTATAAATGTTTTCATACAATCAATAAAATGTGTACCTAAATATCTATGTTACTAGAAATAATAATGTATAGAACTATTACTATATATGTATTACTACAAACATGTTCTGACTATTTACAAGCGCTTTTTTAAAGTCTACGTGAATAAAAACCTTTTTTATTTATTTATTTTATTTTATTTATTTATTTAAACGAACACAAATTACATCCAGACTCAGAACAAGTATTTATGGGTCACACAAATAGATATCCGGCGCGGGACTCGGACTCGCGACACGAAGAGGCGAGGCAACTGTCTCAGCCGCTGCACCACACGTGCAGTCAACCTACTAGCCTATAATTACATAATACTAAATCAAGTATTTATCATCTATTTATCAACCCGTTTAAAGTAAATCTCTACCAGCTTTCAATCATACAACTGACAAGACATGACCCCTGCTTAAGAAATCAAGTGTAAACATTATAAAGATTTCCACAAATTGTTACATTTGGGTTAGCAATCATTGAAGTGGGTAAAACCAAGGGGCCCAATATTTCCCCCAACTGATATGTGACTGTACATTTCCACCCACCTAATCAATAAATTAAGTGAACATTACCCTAACATATCGAAATATTGAATATGTCTTTAATACATTTTATTTCACTCTTCATATTGTTATTTTCAATGAGTTTTAACTCTTTGTACCGTATGGTGGTATAATTTATACCTACACAATTTACTTAATTGGTCTGTTTTCATTTGAGCTCCTGCAGGAAGCTCCCTACGTGTCCTCTCAAGAATTTTCCTATGGAGTGCTTTTCAAATAAATAAATAATAAAAGCATTTATTTTCTCATTACTAAGTTATCTAATTAGTAACTTAATTCTATTAAAATATAATTTAAAAAAAATAGGACAGTATTCATGAGGTAACAAATTATTATAAGACTGACTTTAGGAGAGTCTGGCATCTGATTTTGGTTTTTAGCCAAATCCAGTATTACAGGTCAATAGGACTCTTATGCCATTATGCTAATTACGGAACTAAGCTTACTATTTGAAGTAGGAATCAATAAATAGGATAGGATTTATGTTAAGTGTTATATCGAGGCGCTCATAGCTAGATGCTGTCACCGGTCCGTAAGTGACTGGCGAGGTTAAGCACCTAGGATCGCGGTCAGTCGATAGAGGGGTAACCACCAAAGTTGTTTTTGAGCTTTTCCGTGCTTCGGAGCGCAAGTCTAGTTGTTGGTCCTGGTCATTAGACAACAAAAAGCCATGTCGAAAGCATAATGGGCGGCTTGAACAAGTCTAAAACAAGGGTAACCAATGCCCATACGATAAGGAAGCAAGCAAATATAATATCTGCTAGAGAGCTCCTTAATTGCGTTCGGGAGATAATTTTTCTGTTAGACCCCACTTGTATAAATGGTAATGATTAGTCATAGTACAAATGCTCTAATGTTTTCCACTTTTCATAAACCGGGTTGCGCGGCTATAGGACCTCGTTGTCCGACCCCATTGTTTGACCTCTTTGCTGATATTGTCTTTTGCTGTAGCTTCCGCCTATCTGATATACCAAAGTAAAACACACTCTAGTAAATGCTATCTTTTTATCAGCTCCAACTTTACAGGTCCGATGCTAGCTTTTTTTTGAATTTCAGGCTCCAGCTTATCTGCACATAGGACTAAAATGAAAGTGTTTTATAAACCAACTATTAAAATCCCAAATGATTTATTAAATGGGAAACCATAATCATGAATGTGATTTATGATAACTTTTCAGTATAAATAACAAAGTTTTAGTTGAAAGGCTAATTTGATAGATTTTAGGTACCATATGGTCAAATTTAAACTTGATAGAGTGTTAGTTGTTCGTGATCTGAGAATAGTTTTTGATAAATCGCTATCGTTCCGCCAGCATATTGACGAAATGATACTCAAAGCTTGAAAAACACTGGGGTTTATAATAAGAACGATAAATCCTTTCCGTAATAATAATACCATCGTTCTGTTGTATTAAGATTTGGCTAGAGTTTTAAAATATTACATCCATATACTTACGCCTGTTTCCCAGAGGGGTAGGCATAGACAACGGATTTTCATTTGTCATTATATTGTCTAGACCCGCTATACTCAACCTTTGTTATTGGTCTATCTAAACAACAACTTTTTACATTGTTTTACTTAATAAAGTAACTTCGTCGTTAACTTGTTATTACGTTTTAATAATGTCCAAAATAATTTTTGCTTGCGGCCCTCGACAACATGACTGTAACATGTTTGTGGCCCCTATAAAAAAAACCGGCCAAGTGCGAGTCGGACTCGCACATGAAGGGTTCCGCAGCAGCAAGTATTTCAGTAGATTAAATGAAAGGTAAATTGCGGTTTACGATTTATGACGCATTAAAAAAAAACTACTAACTAGATCTCGTTCAAACCAATTTTCGTTGTTAGTTTACATGGTAATGTACATCATATATTTTTTTTAGTTTTATTGTTCTCTTATTTTAGAAGTTAGGGGGACACCCATTTTTCTACATTGGAAGTGTCTCTCGCGCAAACTATTCAGTTGAGAAAAAAATGATATTAGGAACCTCAATATTATTTTTGAAGACCTATCCATAGATACTCCACAAGTATGGGTACGATGAAAAAAAAATGTTGAGTTTCAGTTCTATGTATTACCCTCAAAATTATTATTATTTTTCTATTTTTGTGTGGAAATCTTAATACGGTTCACAGAATACATCTACTTACTAAGTTTCAACAGTATAGCTCTTATAGTTTCGGAAAAAAGTGGCTGTGACATACGGACGGACAGACAGACAGACAGACATGACGAATCTATAAGGGTTCCGCTTTTTGCCATTTGGCTACGGAACCCTAAAAAGGTTGATTATGGCTGGTCTAGATCATTGTTCTAGTATATGGTCTCCTTATTACGTTACATACAGTGCCAGTGTTGAATCTATCCAAGCTCGCACTGTTAAGTAACTTAAATTTGCACAAAACTAATGAAATAATTAAGCATTTTAATTTTAAGCTTCCCCATCGCGGTATATGGCAACATATATACCCGCTATCAAGTTAAATACAATATTTAATAGTCCTCTCACACATAGGTATTGCAAGATTTTACAACGACCTGTCAACATCAATCAATAATAATATAGTGTGTGTTTTCTCCATGACATTAAAATGTCATGGAGAAAACACTTACTTAAGCTTTACTATTGTACGTTAAAACGTACAATAGTAAAGCTTTTTACAAAGTAAAGTATTTACTTTGTAAAAAGTTCCTAATATAAAAAATTATAATATAGTCTTAAGTAATTTCCTACTAATAAAATATGGGTCATGTTGCCTGACACAATTTAGTTTTTTATTTATTACTTTAGGTAACGTAGCAAAACTTTGTTTATTGGTAAGTTGAGTCTCTAATCTAAATGTCATGCATACCTTTTTCTTCGTTTTGATGAGGCAGGGCGAATGCCTACGTATGCAACCCTCAACAGTGTCTGCAGGTGGGCATGTCGGTCTCGCACCGACTATACCTAACCTGCCGTGGACTTGGTGGTCAAAACTAGGGACTTCTTGATAGCACACCGGTTAAACTGTTAGGACACCCGCCTTACAGTGCTGAATCATGTCCAATCCTTGGCCGCGTGACTTATTATGGTTGTCCAAAATAAAATAAAAAAGAACTGAAAGGAACACAGCTTTCATGGCCAGAAGATGCACTAGCGGCATTCGAGCGAGCTGTAGAAGAGGTGTCTTAATATTACTGGAAAAAGTGCTTACAGAATTGTTTCAGACGCTTGCGACTTTGTATAGACGCTGGGGAGAGTACTTTGTAAAGAATTAATAAAAAAAAATACTCTATAAAACCTTTTTTTTAAGTTTCTACAAATATTCCGAGTGCATGCTACAACGATGGTAGTTCTAAATTAGGATATACCATACACATCTGAGCACACAACTGACAATACAATCACAATACTAAAACTTCTTCACATAATTATTAACCCGTCCCAGTCATATATATTCAACCCATGAAAACTGCTTTCCCGCTGTAAAAATCGCACAGAACTTTAAATACAGGTATAACCAACCCGTGATCCCGTTTTGTGCGGGATTCGGCTCCGGGCATCATGAATGAGTAACGGCAGAGGTCATGAATGTTTTATAAGTCGCTCGGTGATCGGGTCGATCACACCTCACAAGGACAACGAGTCGCTGAAAGATAATAGTATAATAGTACTTGTTTATGCTCGACTTTTTGGTCGGTTTGCATTTATATTGTGCCATACTTATATTAGTTTAAATGTTACGAATTATTGCATCAGGAGTTTAGCGGCAGAAGCTGTGGCTCGAAATGAGTAGTCTTGTTTGTTGAATTTGAGACAATTTGTATATTTACTATTAAAAATTGAATTAGTTACATAGCAGAACCGACAATAATGCGCGGGAAGAGATCTTTTCTCTACGTATTTTTAAATAAGATAACTTTTTAAAGTTAAAAAGATATTGCATGCGTAACACAAAAAAAATGCCCCACATTTTATAGTTTAAAACAGTGCCATCTAGTGGATTAAATTTCCACCAACTAATCTTTAATAAATGATCTTTTATTTTAACTAATATTAAAACATAGAGCCATCTATCACAGATGGCTCTATGCATTAAAATGAACACACACACATTACAACACACATACATTAGTTAAAATGAACGATCATTTATTTATTAATTTTTTACAAGTTTAATTTCCGCATTGTTGTTCTAAAATTTTGTTCTGTGTGTCCAGTCTTACATAAATTAGTACAGACGCCAGCACATCCACCTATGAAATAATTGTAACTAAAATATACCGGACGTTAACAAAACCGACAAAAATGCGCAGGAAGAGTTCTTTTCTCTGCGTTTTTTTTAAATTAGACAGCTTGTTAAAGTTTTAAAAAGATTATTGCATAGATACCACAAAACATTGGTTTAACAGTTTATAGTTTGAAACAGTGCCATCTAGTAGATTAAATTTACACCTACGGCGATAGATGGCGCTATGCGTTAACATGAGTTAGAATGAAAGATCATTTATTCATTTATTTTCATAAATGTTTTTAACCATTTTAATTTTCGCACTGTTGTTCTAATTTTTTTTTCTGTGAGTCTAGTCTTACATGGTTTAGTACAGACGCCAGCACATCCACCTACCCCAATCTATCAAATTTCTTATATCGATTTTCATCTTTATCACATAAGCATAAGGTTCACTTTCAATTGGGGAAATTTGTCAGATTGGGGTAGCTTGATGTTGATGTGCGGCGTCTGTACATCAAATAATTGTTACAAAAATATACCGGACGTACACAAAACTGTATCTTGTCCTCAATAAATAAATATCAAAGCTTCGAAACAAAGCAACATTATTATAAATATTATAATAATTATTATATATATATATTTTTATGTTACCGTCTTGATGTTGATGATAGAAAGTACACCTGAACTCAGAACATGTATTTATGGACCACACATTTATGGGGTCGAAGCTGAAACACGCGGGCTCTGAGGTAGTCGCGAAACGACTACGTTAACCAATACGCCACACGTTCAGTCAGACAATTATTGATGTATTTTATCGATTGTTCTTATGTCATCTTAAATAATGAATCGAGCATTATTCGTTTCAATACCTGCATAATCCGCTTCATCAATATATTCAATACTAGATGTGCCCCACGGTGTTACCCGCGTTAAACTTTATAAATTATAGCCTGTGTTATTTGGCCATATCACACTAATATTATAAAGGCGAAAGTTTGTGAGTGTGTATGTTTGTTACTTCTTTGCGTCTAAACGGCTGGAGCGATTTTAATAAAATTTGGTTTGGAGTTATATGAAAACCTGGATTGTGTTAATCCAGGTTGTCATATACACTTAATAGACTATAATTTATAAAGTTTAAGGTGGGTAAAACCGCGGGGCACAATAAAGTACAAGAAACATATCACAACAAAGTTTATTTATTTAAACTTTATCACAAATAATATTGTATATAGACGGACTTAATACCATTAGCATTATCTACCAATCAACCTTTACGTGGTGCAGAGAGACTACGGAAGGTGCACTAAAATTGTCAAATATGAACTTATTCATCAAAATCAAATCGGCAAACGATTAGTCAGTCTAAGTTTCTTATCTGGAAAAACTGATTTTCAATAAATAAAAGTTATTTGTAAGAATATCTTTGGCTCATTATGTTGAACAAATGATTGAATAGTTACCCTTAAATTTTACATTTAAATCAGAATATATACCAAACATTAATTACGTTCCACGTGCGTAACTAAATGCCCTATCGATGTGCAATTAGATGGAACATTGAGTAATTAGTTTACTCATAGGTACATGTAATGGATAAATGGATGTGAGGTAATAATTATTACAATTTAATAGGATGCTGAAGTTAAAGTTTTAAAACAAAACAAATGCGCTAACTTAAGTCAAGCTAACTTGAAGACTCATTAAAGATTTGTTTTATAGTATTATTCACAATGCAGACCGTAAATCTAAACAAATCTATCAAAAACGGGAAATTATAAATTGAATCATCCGACGGATCTCGAATCCGTCGGCCTTGTTTTCTAGAAATGTGGCCGACTGATATGTTCACAGTTGGATGTGAAAGATCATATCATATTGAGAACACCTTCTAAACTATTACATTTTTGTTTTATAGCATTACTCCCAATGAAAAGCGTAAATCTAATCTCAAAAAAGGGAAATTCTAAATTTCATAACTCGGAGGGTCACGAACCAGCACCCTACCACCAAACCGCTCCGCTTTAAGCTACGAACGAGATTTGAGGTTAAACAGTCTTGGACACAATATACTACTCTATCGGATTTCGTTCGTAAAAAGTTTTCTTCGAACACAAAGTTTTAGGTATTTTATCAATATCTACGCCCCAATTTCATTGTTACAATTATTGGGTTACAAAATTAGAGATTAAAAGGTTTCCTGTTAAAGTTTGCGTTTGTTTATTATTTCACTAAATTTATCATTCATCCAATAAATCATTCAAATACACATTTCTCCCACCTTTAATGTTACTGTACGAAAAAGACTCCGTTTAATTAAAACAACAATATATAATATTTCACAACTACTATGTCATACGAGTTTTAAACAATTCACCGGGTAGAAACTTCTTAACCTAGGGTTTAAAATTCTTTTGTTTTATTCGTTTTTGATCCCTTCTGGCAAAGTGTTAAATAAATATAGCCTTTTCTTCAATGTTCTTTCTCTGTAATATTTATAAATTCGAACCTATTTGCCATACGTCATAAAGCGAGTATTATAATTATTAAAGACAAAACTTATATAGAGTTAACGATACGATTCTTACCGCTAGACAATAAATAATCTTTACATATTATGTTTCATAGTGTAGGTAGGTAATACTTTAGATATTATAAATAATTTGTTCTGTAGTCATTTTTACGCTGTTCCTTTGTTTTATGATTTACCTAAAGAATTAGAAATCTTATCTGGATTGATTCCCGTTTATGTACATAAGTTTGGCTGCAACAATCGAGAGTATGGCTGAGGAGAGAATCTACACATGTCAATGTGCCAATAGGAACTTACAAAGAAAATCTTTTTGAGAACACGATTTATGTTTGTTTCTGATGTTTAGGTTTTTTACATTTGGAATTATTATTTCTGTGATGAAACCCTACATATTCTTGAAGTGACGTTGGATCACTATTATAAAAGTCGCTTCAATCGAAGATATAAATTCACCACAAATATAAACGTGACGTTAATTCGTTGCAAGAAGATTGATAATGCGTCGATTTTAGTTTATTGTCTATTAAAATAGCTCACGCTATTTGTTGAGATTACTTTTTACAAAATTTATGTTATTATTTCGTAGATTTAAATTAACATTGTAAACTGAAATAAACATATATGTTTCTACAAAACAAAACAAATTTAAAATAACCAAAATCTATATCGATACATAAAGGAAAGACCATCAAACCACACATTTCCACTCGCCCAACAAACAGAGCCACTGTACAAGATTCCCGGATCGAAACCTGAAGCGGACATACTTACCCCCTGCTTACCCCATCCGATAATGGCGACGGCTTTATAAAATATTCAACATCTTCAACGTTATTTATGAACCCGAACAAAAGCTTCATGTTAGTCTCCAAAGGTTTGTTAATGTGAAAATAAAAACAAGGTTTCGGTAACCGTAAATAGAGTTAACATGTTTTGCTTTTTTAATAGAATAAGTTGGTTTTTTGTTCGCAAAAAAATCCGTGGATGTATTTTCTTTAACTACATTTAAATGGTTAAAAGCGATAAACTATGTAGATGTCAACCAAAGGATTTCCACTACAACCAGACTTTTTCTACTTGCATCCAGCAGTTGTAGCCATGTACCATCGCCTTTTTGAGGCCTGCCCACGCTGCGTCTTCCGTTTCGTGGTCGCCACTCGAGACTCCTTCTGTTTAAATTCCCTCTTACTCCAAAGAGTCGGCTAATATATGGCCCGAGAATGCCAGTCTCTAGTTTGTAATTGCCTCACTTTCCAACCATCACCGATTTGTTTACCCAGCTTCTTCTTTCCGAAAATATCCCGAATAATAGAATTATCGTGACCTACTTAGCTAAGCTGGATGTGCTGGCGTCTGTACATATATATAGCTTCCTAATATTGTATGAATTTCTCAGCACATGGTGCTTCTTCGTGACTTATACTCAAGAAAGTAGTATCTATAATATCAACCAATTACCCATATCCTAACAATATTTACGACGAAGCTAGCGACCCGTTTTCAGTATGTTCATAATAAAATCTAGCGCTTACGATAGGAAAGTCGTGATCGCACTAGTTGGTACGCCTTACGTGATAATATTTTATATCGAATAATATCTGCACTATATTGAGCACCATACTTCAAGGCCTACAGGGTACCTATAAAATCATCTTTTTTATTTACAGTTTTCTAAATTGTGTGCACTGTAATGATTAAAACAAAACATTAGTTACAAGACCAAAACGTTAATGTTTTATTACATTCTTATACACATATTTTTAATATATTTATAAGGATTAAAATTTGAGGATAATTACAGGGACACTAAGTAGTTCCAGACCTTAGAGTTTTAACGTAATAAATATTTTGATTATTACTTTATCATCATCATCATCATATCAGCTGATATGATGATGATGATGATAAAGTAATAAGTAATTTTCACCGTCGGTGGGCCAACTGCCTAAGGACGAATTAAAGATTCTTCTATCGCACATTTTAATCGATAATTATAGACAATTGACGTGCCCCACGGTTTTATTTTAGTCTAGGCTATGCATATGTTTATAATGTCCACGACCGTATTTATTTTATTATTTTTTAGCTTTTAGTACATATCTTAAACATTACAATGTATGTTTAACATAAAACCGTTTAACTTAAAAAGTTTTTTTACCAATTTCTTTTCTAGTTTTTAGTTTTGTTTTTATTTTTTTTTACCATTTTGTTCCCCCGAGTAATGGACATTTAAACGGTCAACCCCCCAGAGGTCTAATAAAGGGGCAAGGCTATGTACAACAAGATGCGCCTGAGTCTTGAGGGGAAAACGCTAACGACATATCATTTTTGTCCACCCTAATGCCATACAGTTCTCGGCGCGTTTTTAACCTTTTACCTTAACTTGGGTGGTGTACCGCTAACGAAGTATCATTTTTAGCCACCCTAACGCCACACAGTCCTCAACACGATACAAAATCTTGACTTGGGTTGTGGATTTAGGCTGGATTAATCAGATACCTACATTTCAGTTTCAATTTATACATTTGGCAATCCTATAATAATACGCCACTTTGTGGCAGCGCCCATCTTAAAATTTCAATTTTGCATAGTAAATTGTATTCTACTTATTGAGCCCTTTCATTTGATACCCATATTGATGGGATTGATAAAACCTAGGATATACGCCATTTTGTGGCAGCGGCCATCTTGGATTTCAATTTTGTATAGTACATTGTATTTTCCTTGTTGAGCCCTTTCATTTGATACTCATATTGATGGGATTAATAAAACCTAAGTTATCCGCCATTTTGTAGCGGTGTACCAAATTTCAGATCAATCGGTCAACAGGAAGGAGGTCAAATTTCAGTTACTAAATTTGACCCAAGAATAAAACAAACGGGGTAAGCTAAATAAAACCGTTTAAAAAAGATCCTGTGTACAGCAATTTCTTTTTATAAAAATAAAATGAATTTTACGAAACAGATCAAACTATGGGCTACTTTTCAGGTCATAATGCAAAGACAACTCACGTATATAGACAACTGTTCGTTTCGCATAATTTCCAGTGTCTGTATATGCGAATGAAAGTCTAATGAGCTCGATGCACCTGCACGTGAGCCTCAGTCGCAGGTTTTCAATTTGATCCTTTCTTGAAATCTTCTCAGTTGCGAAATTCGATAAACTAACAAGCCACATGGGAAATTCAAAATATCTATAAGTAGGAATATTTTGTTTCAGCGGTCTTCACTTTGATAAAATGATGCTACGTACGTTTAGAATTTTTTCCTCATTACAGTAAGAGGAAGTAACTAAATAGGTAGATTTTAGGCTGTACAACCAAGGTGTCTTTTTATTTTATTTACGTAGACCGGAAGACGCAGATGATGCGGGTCGCTGGAAATCGCTGGATGCGGATAGCGCAAGACCGGCAATTGAGGAGATCTTTAGGGGAGGCCTTTGTCCAGCAGTGGACGTCTTTCGGCTGATATGATGATGATGATGACGTAGACTTTATAAAACGAGCAGTTTGTAGCAATATAATTAACTAGACATCATTATTTCTAGTTACATATAGATATTTAGGTACACGGATAGTATGAAAACTTTTATAAAGAGTATTTTATAATGGTAATGATATTTAGCTAGCTTGTATGAATTTATTCTCAAAGAAATTATGATTATGTTAATTTATCGAGATTTATAGTTTTAGCTATATTATACTAAATATTTAATGCGTGGTTCTGTCTATATTAAAGACCGAATTCAATATTGTTGTTATGGAGGACCTTGTGTTTATAACAACGGTCGCGCATTAATGCTACCACCAGATCCAATACACTCAATACGCCCCGTGACCTACGGCTTTTCTAGACATGGACAGTCAATGCCTTGTCGATGTTAGATTTGAACAGCGTCCGTAGAATGCAGTCAGGTACTCTATTTTTGTCGTTCACGTGTATACACAGATGCAACGTTGACTGTACAACTCGTGTTTTTAGAACCCTGAGGTGAGTAATACTGCATATAGTTTTGGTTGGTTTTATTTGACTTTTGTAACTATATTGTTTCAGTAAACAATAGAGGCAAACGGGACCTTAAGCAGCCTAACAAATAAGACTAAGTAACCTGCATCAAACGGAAAACCTTTTGTGGTTCAAACCTCGGTTCGGTGTCGTGACCTTAAAAACCCAACCTATTACGAATTAATAGAATGTATTTTTGGGAACGTTATGCGCTGCTGTCACTCTTCATTAATGCGCGTACGCAGGCTGCTCATCCAATTGCACTATATTGAGAACTATACTTCAAGGCCTACTAGGTACACACGGCTACATATTAAGCTATACATTTTCAGCATAAGCTGATCTCACGTTGTAAAGGATTTCCATACATTGAGAGGTCAGCTTATATTGGAAATATATAGCTTGATATGTAGCCGTTTGTACCTATAGCAAATCACTTTTTTATTTACAGTTTTCTACATTGTGTGCAGTATAATGATTAAAAAAAACATTAGTTACAAGAACAAAACGTTTATATTTTACCTTCTTATACACATATTTTTCATATTTATAAAAAAAAATTGAGCATTGATACATCTCGAGTTTTTAGAACCCTGAGGTGAGTAAAACTGCATATAGTTTTGGTTGGTTTTAATTTGACGTTTGTAACTTTATTGCTTCAGTAAACAATAGAAGCAAACGAGACCTTAAGCAGTCTAACAAATAAGACTAAGTAACCTGCATCAAACGGAAAACCTTTTGTGGTTCAAACCTCGGTTCGGTGTCATGACCTTAAAACCCAACTTATTAGGAATTAATAGAATGAATTTGTTCAATAATGCGCGTACGCAGGCTGCTCATCCAATTGCGGATGAGAGTGGTAATTCCATTGATACAAGTATCTGTAGTTACTTGATTGAATTCTTTGTCGAGTGCTAGGAAAACATAAAATTCTTGTGTAAAGAAACTACTATTCACAAACTACTAATACGCACCGTCAGCACGATAAAGACATACATTGAGTGAAGGGGTCGACAGTAATTGCATGTTTGATTTGTGTTCACCCTGCTATTCACACAACGAGTGTCTGTCATCATCAGAATGATTAAGTATTAACAATAATTCAAGCATTGTATCTAAATTTCACAAATATATTATATAGTATTGAAAAGCTTAATATGATAAAAAGTGGCACTCCTCGATGGTTACCTGTTACCTTACGAATTTCTGCTTATTCGGTTATTGGTTTAACGAGATGTATTCATTGCACTAAAAATGAAAAGAGTTCTAGTTGGAACTAACTTGGCTTATTATAATTCATTGAGTGGCACAATAATTTATTGCACACTGAAACTTTAATAAAAAAGTTGCAGTGGTGGATAAGAGGAAGGAACTAGTCACATTAAAAAAAGTTGTAGGTAACTTTTGAGGCTGTTTTAACTAGACGTTTACGTATTTAAAAAATCATCTAGTATTTTTTATCTATAATGTCCAATTCAAAAAATGCCGCGGTGTGGACATGGAATCTTTATTTTATCGTAAATTGGTGAAATTTGGCGCATCTGTAAAAGTTTAAAAAAATATATCGGTACTTAACCTTCTTATAATATTGTCTTAAATACCCCCATAAAATTTGGAAGCGAACTACATTCAAGGCTAGATAGTACAATCTTTTTAAACTCACTTTATAATGGGATCCATGTGAAGGCAAATTACGCACTTTACGGTTCAGAGTTTCGGGTTTCACTCATATTTAGTTTACTAAGGTGATGTAAATATAAAAGCTAACTAACATTAATGATGACGTAGGATCTTTTTTCATCAGCTTACATACACTTATAATGAGAATATTAATTTCAGTAGCAAAAGGGAAATATCCTCGTCTACCACCGTGTGTTTCACTAAAAACTCCTTACCGCATACTCTGTAGAATCAATTAACTGCGGAGATATTTCCAATACGGTACGTCATGGCAACGTTCAAGAAGTGAGCCTATTATTTTTTTAAGGCCGTTACCAATGAATGTAAGAAACTAACATAAAACTAATAATGTAAACGAAAACCTCCAGTCCCTGATAAGCATGTTTTTAACACTGCGCCTAACGGTAAATAAATTATTACAATGTGAAACAATTAGTATTTCCGTACAGTTATTGTACAGAATCACTAAAGTTCAACTTCTTTAAGGTAAAATATAATAAAAGCAATCTTCATTACTTATACATCATGTCAGACATGGCAGACTATATGGCAGTCGAGGTGGTTTTATTCGCATGAACGTCGCAAGGCAACGCCTTTCGCATGTCACAAATGGTAATTACGTGTTTCCTTCATAACAGTGGACTGCATTTATAAAAATATTCAATTTTATTTTCTTTTTATTGAATGTTAAGGGTACTTTCTTAAACTTACCTAATATTTTTACAATACTTATTTAATTTTTTACATACAGATTGTAGATGATAAAACGATATAAACATTATTCAGACATTTATCCGAACAAGTTTTGTAAAATTTTGTTCTTAATTAAAGACGCCGTGGGTTAATTCCCATGGATAATAAATCATAAGACTTTTATAACCGACTTTAGCATCACTTAAATAGTTTAATAATATTACTAAGCCGCGACACAAGAAAGAGTGTTTAATTAAAAAATAATTCAACAATATTTTCGTTAATTACTTGGCAATATATTTCCTACTTTCCTATTCCAATATTTTTAATATACTTTTTCCTTATAAATATTGTCTTATAATCCCGAAATTTAAGGTATATTTTTAGGAAAACAAAATTTGCTTGAATTAAAAAATAAAGAGAGCCGATGTCCAAGGGGAAAGTTTCACGAGATTAATTCTCTTGATAAAATTTCACGGTTCAAGAAATCCAACTACCGGTTGCGTGGGGCGATGAACGATACTGATTACGTACGTCTTGATGAAGAGTTACTAATATTTAGAAGTGAACTTTCGTGTTTTGCCTTTTCTTTTTGCAACAATTATTATATATGTGAGTAAGTCATATTTAATTATTGAATTCCATCTAATACATCAAATTCAGAAATATTTATTTTAAAGTTATTATAAAATAGTCATTTTTTATGCTATACGGTAAGGTTCATGATAAAGTGTGGTTCATTAAAACCAAGTTTACTCAGTTAGATATAAAATGGAAACATGACATAATTTTGGGCCAATGTTTGGTTTCATTTTATTTATTATATTTTTAAAATAAAATAGTTTAAAACCTTTAAAAACTTTTATTTGATTGGATTGTGTATTTTCTTAATGAGATGTCAAAAATATACAGAAATAATGCTAGATTTTTTATATCTGTACGTTAGTTTTTACTGTCTTATACACTAAGATGTAAAACTGACAAAATTTTAAGTGACATGAAGCTTAAATATGTAGTTTAAGAGAAACACTTTTTATAATATAAAACTATGTTTTATGGTTGAGATATTTTGGAGCCCCTAATTGCATTGAGATTAAAAGCCATACATAACGTTTACATAAAGTAAAATCAAAGTAACGGTACGTCACTATAAAAGTAAATAAGTAAAATTCACAAATGTGTCAAATTTATCATATAACGCCAATTGCTAGCCAAATTTAATACTCTACCACTTTTGTAACTCTATTTTCGCTACCGTAGTCTCTAGCAGTCTACGACTGTGCTACGGTCTCCTACTACGGGGCGTAGCTGCTACGAGTCCCTTGAGATACAGGCCTTCGCAACCTTACAATGTTCAGCCCCTGCGTGGAGCTAAGCTGCCTTTTATTATTTTATAGATCATTTTTAAAAAGCTGTTTATAGTTTACGTAAATGTATCTATTAAGATTTTGTGACAAATTGTAATTATTAACGAACGAACCTATTTCTTTCGTTCATATAAAATTTTGTTTCAATGTCTTAGGAATTTACATATAACTCTACTAGCTTTAGCACGGCATGGTGAAGCCAATCATTATTTCTAACTAAAGAAAGCGTTCTATGACCACTCGATTTCCTAAAGATGTGTAAATGTATATTTAAGGGACGACCTTTTTTAATGTGCCCTACATAATCATGTTTTGACACTACATGGTTCACAGCTATTTTGAAGAAAAGAAGATTGGTAGATATGTAAAGAAAATATTAAAAAATATAGCTATTTTGTTATTTTACCCAGCGGAAGCATGCTAAATGACCATAATATCTTAGATATAAATATGATAGGGTCCACTCACTTATAAAGTCTAAATGCCTGCGCAATTCTCTTTAAAATCTCCATGTAGAAACACGCCTAAACCAACACGGTGCCTCTAGTGTTAAATACGATTAGTTCATTAAAATATGCTCAAAAGTGCGGCATTTATTTAGTTTTGTTTCCAAAGCTTCACTACAGTTTTAGTAGTGGACAACACTTTGGTTTCAAGATTGACAACACCTATGTGAATATATTGCTAATATATTCACATAGTGATTACTATTAAGTTACTAACAAGTAGTTTGTTAAATATAAAATAAATAATATTTTGCAATATATTTAATACTAAGTGAGATATTTTTTATTTTTTAAATGCTCGAGAAAGATTAACCCTAAACAAAAGAGTTAAGAATTCTTGGATTATGATGGATTATCGACTGTTGTCTAATGACAAAAAATGGCAAAAACGTACCCTCCAAAGCCTTCCATGTACTCTATGACCTCCTATAGTCTGACCGCGTGCCTAGGCGCTTTACCTCACCGATCATTTACGGACCGGTGAATGAAACTAGCCATGATCGCCTCTAAATATGATAATTAATATTTTTTTACTATTAATTATTATATTTTTATTATTAATATATTTAATTAAGTATAGGTGTTAACAATATTATCTGTAAAGGGTTGGAATATCTGCCCGCCTGTACTTTTAAAGCACCCAAATCTGTTACTTATATTGATTGATTGAAAATAATGTAATTTCAGAATACAAAATTATATGATATAGCACGCATTTTATAGCAAATTGTTATAATATACTAAAATATACTAAGGAAAAGTGTACGTCTTTATTGGCAGATTTGTGAGGAACTAATATGTTTATTTTTTAATACCTTTGACTTTGTAATACCAAAAATCACACGAATAAATGAGTTTGAGTTGGAATACATAATGGAAATCACACTATAATATTATAAAGGCAAAAGTTTGTGAGTGTGTATGTTTACTGTTTCTTCTTCACGTCTAAACAGCTGGAGCGATTTTAATAAAATTTGGTATGGAGTTAGCTGACACCCTGCATTAACACACAGGCTATAATTTATAAAGTTTAAAGGGAGTGAAACCGCGGGGCACAGCTAGTTTAAAATAAAAACCATGGACTAAAACAAAATACACTTAATAAGTCTTTAATTACGTAAAATAGATCAACTTCAAAGAAACTTCTTACTCTACTGTCAAGAGCTATGAGCTAAAACACGCCAAGCCAACCTGCCATGTTATTTTACACAATCTCACCAACAACTAGGCTTATACTTAGTTCAGACTAAGTTTGTGTTAATGCAGGCTTTTTGGCAACGAACATTATGTCTAAGTAAATAGGTACCTTCTTGCTATGTATTGAGATGAGTATTTAAAGATTTTTTCAGTGATATTAGCTACAGATACTGTCACAAAAACTAGTAAGTTATTAAAATTTAAGGTATGATTTCTTATATTGTACTAGTTGAAACAATGATTTGGCAATTTCAAGTATTGTGTGACTATAAAAGTAATTTTTTGTCAGTATCGATGATAGTTTTCCATAAAAATCAATTTTTAAGTCGCTAATTTATTAGGGTGAGAATATTCTTTAAGAACGTAAAAAGAGTTAGTATTTAGAGTTTAAATAAAAAAAATGTTAATTCCATAATAATCAGCATAAACTTTAAGGATTTATTTGATTTGAACAGTAAGTAAAATTACACATACCTATATATTATACATAATAATTTCATCGGAATGTAAGAAGAAAAATTAGAATGTCACTTATACAATATTCACTAATATTTTCTATTGAATAAATTTTAGAATAATGGACATTATTTGAAATGCATTCATTTATGTGTTTAATAACTTTTAAATGTGAGCGCGGTAGCTATAGGTAGGTAGCTACCTTGCTAACATTTAAACGTTACGCACCAAGCTGAATTCTGAACTCTGGGCCAAAGTCCAAATCCTAACACATCTGTTAAAATTATCATCACCATCTTGTTGTGTTTCAAGAAAGTACAACAGTACAAAATATATTCTATTTACATTCTAAGCCTATCCACGGGTTTCAACTAAACAACTCAAAACATGGGTCCAACCTATTCAATATTTTTTAAGCAAACAATAATAAAGACTTATCTTCCACGAATCCTAATTTTATGTAGTAAGGACTTATAAAATATTCTCTGTTTCTCGTCCTTACCACATAATCTTTATAATCAGTTTACGTAGGTAAAAAGGATGGAGTGTATAGTTGATACACAGTCCCTTTATTTTGATTGTATTTTACACAAAACATCGTTATTATTATTTGGGTGAGCTCCGCTTACTTTCCTCGAAATAATTCGTCAAAACCCAGCCTATACTTAAGACTCCGCTAAAACCATTTTTTATCTGCGAAAATCTATGATATTATGAAAATCCTGTCGAAATGGTTAGGTAGCTTGTAAAGACAACACTTTCGAGCCAAGAATATTAAAGAAGATCCGTATACTTACGTTGTAAAAAAATTCTCGTATAATTTCACGTCATTATCTTCATTCCGTCACAATTTCAGCCAGTTATTACATAATGTTTCGAGAACCCTCCACGTAGGCTCGACATGTAATTTATGTGATAGGGCGAGGCCTGTTCAAAGTAGGTACACATCTGGTTTTATTGAAGACACTGCAGAAACCTCGAAGGTAGTTTCTATTAGGGACTTTCATTTATGTTATATATAGAGCGCCTATAGTAGCCGAACCCAAATGGCGTTGAGAAATTTGCTATTAATTTTTGTAAGGCACCATGTGGTCGACAAACGTTGTATGGGAGTTTAAAATATATTTTATATAAATTTAATTGTATTATAATAAGAACTTATCTATTTATGTTATAGTTTCCAGATATTTTTTACACATTTGAGAGAAAATGTGAAAATTATGATATTGGGTAGGTAGGTATTTATCGACCACAATCAAAATTTTATGTGTTTTAAAGTAGTTTAACAAATAATGAAACAAAATAGGTGAAATGTAGGTACTTACTTATTATCTGATAAGCTAAGGAGGGTAACTCGCGATGTAGCGGTTATTATTTGTTGTACGTATCTGTGGGCTAGTTCGGAATAAATCATTACTACGAGAGGTGGTTTCACTTTGCTCTGCCGAACCTTCTAGGACATTACAGTGGCGACGAGGATAAAAAGAGCATTCGCGTGTGGAGTAGTTTAAAATTTACGAGATGTCTATCGGAAAAGTAAAGGAGTTCGACGTGGCGACAGGAGTGTGGTCGTCATACATAGACCGTTTAAATATGTATTTTACGGCGAACGCCGTGAAGGACGATCTTAAGCTACCTACTTTGATAGCCGTGATGGGGGATGCCGCGTACGAGCTATTGGTTAATTTATCCAGTCCTAAGAAGCCTTCAGAGCTGGATTACACCGCCGCGGTTGACATGATGCAGAGCCATCTACAGCCGGTACCGTCAGCTTTGGCAGAGAGGTTTCGCTTCAGGCAAAGGCGTCAAGCAGCAGATGAAAACATCGCCAGTTATGTAGCCGAGCTGAAGAAATTGACGCGTCATTGCAAAATGGGGGCGAATCTGAGCGAGAATCTACGAGATCAGTTTGTGTGCGGGCTAAAAAGTGATGTGATTCGGCAGAGATTGTTCGCGGAGGAAGACTCGATAAGTTTTACAAGCGCGGTTAAACTTGCGACATCGTTAGAAGCCGCGGAGCGCGATGCGGCGGCGGTAGATACGTCGGTGGCAGCGGTGCCGCCCGCGCCGGGTGCGACGAGCGGGGAAGGCGGAGCCAGCCTACATGCGTTGACAGCGGCGGACAGCGAGCGGTGGCGTTCGGTGGCAGGCCGGGGCGGCCGCGGAGCACGCGGCAGTCGCCCGGTGAGGCGAGGAACCCCAGTGCGGAATAACGAAACTAAGAGTGCGGACGGGAACTGTAGCGGATGTGGTTCGACCGGACATAATTACGAGGTGTGCAGGTTTCGTGGTTACGTGTGCAGCCGGTGTAGGAAACCGGGCCACTTGAGGCGGGTATGCCCGAGACAGGGCGCGGCCAGTTCGAAGGGCCCTGGCTCTTCTATCAAGGCTTCCATGTACTTTGGGGAAGCGGCGGAAGGCACGGATGCGGAGGAGCGTGACGGTTACCTGCAGGATTTTCATCACCTCTGTTTGAACGACTATAAGGCGGTGAGTTTACCTGTATCTATCGGGGGTACAATTATTAATATGGAGGTAGATACTGGGACAGCTGTATCGTGTATTAGTCAGCAGACTTATAATCAATATTTTAAATGTATACAGTTACAGCCTACGAAAGTGCGTTTGAAATTTTACGATGGATCGGCATTCAGACCGCTAGGGATAATTACACCAAATGTAGGTTATGCGGGGGTAAGCAAGCGCTTAGAATTATTTGTGATTGAGGGGGGCACCACGTCCTTGTTAGGCAGACAGTGGTTAGCCGAGTTGGGAATACAAATACCGAAATTTTGTAATTTTCATAATATTAAGGAAAATGTAAAATTAGGGTTAGAGAGTGAACTCAGGAAATTGTGTTTCAGATATAAGGAGCTGTTCAGTGGCGGGTTGGGGCGGTACACGGGTGGCAAGGCAACACTGCGGGTGCGCGAGGGAGCGTCGCCGGTGTTCCACCGCGCCAGACCGTTACCGTATGCACTGCGCGAGCGCGTCGACGCCGAGCTTGACGCGATGCTGCGCGACGGTGTCATTGAGCCCGTAGACTGCTCCGACTGGGCCTCACCCTTGGTACCGGTAAATAAAGCAGATGGGTCCTTGAGGATTTGTGCAGATTATAAAGCTACCGTAAACCCAGCCCTAATTGTAGATCGCTACCCTTTACCTAGGATTGAGGATTTAATTGTAAGGTTGGGTAATTCGTCTTATTTTTCAAAAATTGACTTGTCACAGGCCTATAACCAGATCGAGCTGGATAGTACAAAGAAATTCACAGTAATAAACACTCACAGGGGTTTGTACCAATATAACAGGTTAGTTTATGGATTAGCATCAAGTGCCGGAATTTTCCAACGTATTATGTGTAATTTATTAAGCAATATCCCTAACGTGGAGGTATTTTTGGATGACGTAGTTGTAGGGGGGCAATCCAGGGATCAGCACCTGCAGGCGGTTGAAGCTGTGTTTAGTAGGTTACATAAGTATGGGCTAAAATTAAAGAGTAATAAATGTGTATTTTTGGTTAACGAGGTCAAATACTTAGGTTATATTTTGAGTAAAGACGGTATTAGGACTGATCCCAGTAAGATCGAGGCCATCTCTAAAATTCCTAGACCGGGTAATGTGGGGGAGTTGCGGTCCTTTTTAGGATTAATAAACTTTTACGCAAAATTTGTAAGGAATATGAGTTCGAAGTTAGTACCCTTGTATGATTTGTTAAAAAGAGATAAGAAATGGTGTTGGTCGAAAGAGTGTGAATGTGCTTTCAGGGAGATTAAACAGTTATTAACTAGTGCGGAGGTGCTAGCACACTATGATCCTAACCGGCCACTGATAGTGACGTGTGATGCGAGCGCGCGGGGGGTGGGGGCCGTCCTCTCGCAGCCGAGCGGCGATGGCACGGTTGAACGACCGATAGCGTATGCGTCACGCACACTTAATGACGCGGAGAAAAATTATTCTCAAATACATCGCGAAGCGCTAGCTATTATATTTTCGGTAAACAAATTTCATCAGTATTTGTACGGTCGGCATTTTCTTTTACGAACGGACCACAAGCCACTAGTATCTATCTTAGGCCCCCATACGGGAATACCTACGATGGTAGCCAGTAGGATGCAGCGTTGGGCAATTATTCTATCTGCGTATTCATTTGATATCGAGTACGTTCGCACCGACGAGAACGGAGCGGATGGGTTGTCACGACTACCGGTAGTAGGGAGTAAACAAATGACTCATACGGTGCCCGAACAGACTTATTTACATTTCGTTCAACAAGAATTACTTTTAGATTATAATGAGATAAAGAAACAGACTATCCGAGATCCGATTTTAGGTAAAGTATTGGGTTACGTAAGGGACGAATGGCCAATAGAATGCGAAGTTATAAATTTGCGTCCTTATTTTAATAGGAGTAAGGAATTATATGAAGAGTTAGGGTGTATTATGTGGGGCCATAGGCTGGTGGTTCCTGAGGCATGCAGGGAGAGAGTACTTCGATTAATCCATGAGCCTCACATGGGGATTGTAAAGTCCAAATCGTTAGCGCGTAGCTATGTATGGTGGCCAGGCATGGATGAAGCGATTGAAGGCTTGTGTCGGGGATGCGCGGTATGTGCGGCACAGGCGGACGCTCCACCGCGGCAGACGCCGCAGATGTGGCCTTGGCCTAACCGTCCATGGTCCAGGTTACATTTGGATTTTATGGGCCCTATTCTAGGTAAAACGTACCTGGTCGTAGTGGACGCCATGTCAAAATGGTTGGAAGTGTTTCATGTGTCAAGTACGGCGGCTACGGGAGTGATAGATAAAATTATGGAATTGTTTAGCCGATGGGGTCTTCCTAAACAAATTGTGACGGATAACGGGCCTCCATTCACGAGCGGGGAATTCAATAAATTTACTAATAGCCTAGGAATCGACCATATTTTCACAGCTCCATATCATCCGGCGTCGAACGGTTTAGCGGAAAATGCGGTGAAAACGTTGAAAAGAGTTATTAAAAAAGCTAGCATTGAACGGAATAATGTGGATAGGGCTCTGTGGACGTACTTATTGCATTATAGGAACACTCAGCACTCAACCACAGGTGAAAGCCCTGCCACCTTGATGGTAGGTAGGCGTCTACGTACAAAGCTAGATATTTTGAAACCGGACAGGGGCGCTAAAGTTTATAGATCTCAACAGCGTCAGAAAGCATACGTAGAAGGGGAGAATAGACAATTAGATCCTCAGCAAGAGGTATGGTATAGGCAGTATCTGAAAGGGGAGAAGTGGGTCCCAGGAGAAGTAGTCGAGTGCGCTGGTTTAAGTAACTATAGAGTGAAAGGTAAAGAGGGGGAGGTAGTTCATAGACACATAGATCAGTTAAAGAAGAGGTCTTCGCGATTATCAATCGCTTGCGCTGGTAGCCCTGTTGTGGAAGTCGGTCAATCTAGCACAAATTCTCATGGGGAGATATCTGCTGTAGATTGCGAGGCATCGCAGGGTGGGGTTCAGCCGGAGCGGAGTTCGGCAGATAGACTGAGGGAGCCCACTAGGGATAGGAATTCGGAGGGGAAAGAGACTTTAGAAACGGGTTCTCCAGTTTCACCGGAATTTCAGGATGCCTTGCCAAACGTGTCACCGATACCCCAACCCCGTCCTGTTAGGCAGTGTAGAATTAAGAATAAATTAAGTTATAAGATGTAACCAAACTTTATTGTTTACATATATTACTTCATAAGTATATTACTTCATTATCATTGTGTACCTAGGAAAGTAAACATTATGTGAACCTAATAATGATTTTACATTGGATTGTATAAGTTTAGATTCTGCAGATTATTTAGCTAAGTTGGTATGTATAAATTGGTGGGGAAGAGTGTAATGTGGGTACTTACTTATTATCTGATAAGCTAAGGAGGGTAACTCGCGATGTAGCGGTTATTATTTGTTGTACGTATCTGTGGGCTAGTTCGGAATAAATCATTACTACGAGAGGTGGTTTCACTTTGCTCTGCCGAACCTTCTAGGACATTACAATATCCTTTAGAAATTTTTTAGTCAGTTAAACACAGATAATAAACTGTATGCATAGGCATACAGTTTATTAGTAGCACAGTTGAGTTCTCAGTTTCTCAAAGCAAAAGAAAGCAATACCATTTCAGGCACTGTGCTACTACTAGCTTAGTACTCTGTAAGTAAAACACAATGATGTACTATTATTGATCGAAGACAATGATAGTGAGATTAAATGCCACAAAATGTAATAAAACGAATACAAAGAAACTTGAAGATATAATTTTCACCTTTTAAAACGAAGTTGTGCTTAATTAATATTCATGTCTTGGTACCTATCTTGTGCCGTATTTCGGTTAAGTTTCGTAATGGAAAAACTTTTTTAACTGCCCAAATCAGGGGTCCGTTCATAAATAACTGTTACAGCAAGCTGTTACGCACCGGTACGCAGCGGGGTTGCCAGTGCAAAAAGTAAAAAAAAACTTGATTTATTTATTTTCTGTAAGTAAGTAAAAAAAATATAATTTACTCACCGTCAATCGATTTATTTTACATCGTTGATTTTAGCACAACTAGAGAAGTACAATCTTTTTATGGAGCCATCTTACAGACATTCCCACCTACCTATATGTTCACGATTTGTGAATATTCCTGAATTTGTTTGACATTTCGGAGATAGAAAATATCAAAGTATTTATTGGAATTAGGATAAATCAAAAATCATCATTAGCCTGATATCGTCCACAGCTGGACATAGGACATATATCGCAGAATAGGCGGAGATAAGAAGGCAGCTGTGAGCGGAATTACGATTATCAAAAAACCCTCATATATATATATATATATATATATATATATTACACAGGTCGCGCAGCTGCCCGACTACTTGCTGTATCCCTTAGTGGCCTTTTACGACACCCACGGAATGATATTAGGTTGGCCAGTTATTCTTTCTATGCCGCAAACCACACGGCCTACAACAACATTAAAGAGAAATTTATTTGAATTTAGAACAATTACCGCTTTGTAACCTATTATTATACCTAAATAATTTTGTACTCCTTTGTGTGGTAATATGCAATGTTTTATATAAGGAATCGTATTTTCTTTTAAAATGCATTTTAATTTTTTTTATTTAATCTTAGTTAAATATAATATATCTAGCCACTAATTCGTTTTTACCTCTGCGAAATCCAAGACATCTTATCCTGATAGCGATATTTCAAAAATAAGTGAGACATTTTAAATGTGGCAACATCGCACTAACTTCCGATCAAAATGAGGGTCAAACAGCGAAACAACACGTAGGTAATTATTTGAGAGACCCTATTCTAAAAACATTTTTGTTTTTGGACGCTATAAAACGTGGAAAGAATACGCGATTTTCCTCAAAGATTAAGTTGAATTAGGCACGGCGTTAATATATCTGGAGTGCTTCTTACAATTTTCTTATCGGACAAGCATTTAATGTTGCCTTTTTATTCAGCGTCTGTTTTATTTATGTGTCAACTCTTGTTATTTTTAGATTGTAATAAATGTTATTTCTTGCATGAAACATGTAAATAAGCTTTTGAATTTGTTAACAAGGAAAAGTTAATACTTGCGTTACTTAAAGAAAGGAAATAAAATACTCCTTTTATAAAAAAAAATGTTTATCTATTCTTACATTTATATAAAGAATTTGCAGGGTTTGCAGACATAAGTAAATTAGTTTTTTTACTCTAACATTCACAGTATATAGTTAGTTTCGGTACAAAAGTCACTGCAATGGTCTCCATCGCGTTTTAGATGCACTACAGTATAAATGGTTTAAGAAATGCGGAAGATGTGTGAAGTGGTGGACTAGTGCACATAGTTTTGAATATTTCTATTTTTTAATTTTCCAACGGATTCATTATTCTAGAGAACACGCGCTCAATTGCATACAATGAAGTCCCGAGTTCTAATGACTAGATCGGCCCAAAAGGGATTTTAGGATTATTCTGGAAAGAAATATATCTCGTAACATACGAAAGTCGGTGTAAGAGGTTTTACACGTGGGTGACTTAAAAAGCACGTGAAACCGTCGGTCCTGTGTTTGATCTTATCTAGGACCGATAAGATCAAACACAGGACCGACGGTTTCACGTGCTTTATATCAGATAAACATCAGATAACGAGAGTGAAAGAATAGCGAGTATTCCTGTATTGGTCACAAGTTCTTGCACTGTTGTGACACTAATATTTGTCCTGAATGGGAATCGAAGCCACGACCTGCGGCGAGAAAGGCAAGCATTTACCAACCACACCAACCGGCCCGTCAATTATATTAAGTAATAGATTATGATAATACACCATTCCCTTTTACAATATTAAAACAAAACAACGTATCACTTATCACTTTTTCTCCGCTTAATCTCACAGAGATATTCGCTCAACTCAGCTGACCTGTATACAAAGGAAAGCTCGGAAAATTTTGCATAGCCTGCGCGTCGCCATTACATATTTATGAGTTTTCTAACCGAGATCCAGGGGAGAAAGTCAAACATTAATGAACACTTAAATATTCCGTACATGTAGATAAAGAAATGAATTTTTACATCATAATAGAACAACGGGATGTATTGGAATTTAAATTGTGTTAGTAGATGGTTTTGAGATGTTTGTTAGTTTTTGTGATGGATTAATCTTAGATGTGTTGTCATGTAGTTTATCCCGCAATACATGTTTCTAGTGAAGATCTTTAGAATATTGGGCTTTTACCTGAGGTTTCAATAAAATTAAAAAATCGGACAACTCAGACCAGAGCCCGTAGAACCAATCGTCGTCTGATCTGCTGATTACATTGGTTATGAAAACAGATTCTGGATTCTTATAGTTATTAATTGGAAGCATATATTATGTCTGTGGGTATGTTGTTGTGTGGCAACATACTAGAATACGGACCACAGGTTGCGGGCTGCCCGATTTACCGATATTGTAGTCTTCCTAAGATCGAACCGTCATCAAGATAAAAGTATAGCTTAGTGAGATTTGTTGATCATCAATACGGCTGGAAGAAGTCCACTGCTGGATAAGCGTGACAATTACGGCATTTCCCCCAAGATCATTCTTGGGGATATGCCATAATCGCCACTCTTGGCAGACGGGTTGGCGATCGAAATAAGATGGTCAAAGTTGACAGAAGGAAGCTGCTCCCCATCCTCTGGTAGATATTCACTCGGACTGGTTTTGGTCACTAACATTCTGGGCATTCAAAATAAGAATAGGTTCGGGTTGGAGTTTCCAATTATAATAACTATTATGGACAGAGGGGCAGAAGGTTTTTAGTACCCACGATTTTTAATGATCTTCCTTTTGAAAAAAATGAGTGCAAAACAAAAAACACATTTAAAAGCGGTTAGGAACATATCTGATGGAAATTGTCAACAATAATATAAATTTAATGTATTTCTTTAATATAGGTATGAAGTTGTTTTTTTTATTTATCTTAGTCTGGTGGAATGTATTGATTGAACAATTAGTTTAATTATTTAAAGCAGGGAGCTACATCTGCCTATAAACTGTTATACAGTTTGTCAGTAGTATTATTTTTGTAACATATTTATATATGCAGAATAACGCTTTTCATTTTCATTTTATACATTTTTTATTTGGTGTTAGCCAAAGTACTTTAGAAAACACATCAAAATTGTTAGCTTTTAAGCAAAAAGCAATACGTAGGACTCTGTTTCTTGAGGCAGGTGAATAAGACACATACACATACATTCCCACTGTCCAGAGAAGCAGTGACAGCCTCCTGTAAATTTCATGTTAAATAACGTGTTCTGTTTTTTAATAAACTACTTCTTGTATATTACACTTACCTATATGTATATTATATATTATACTACTTATATTTTATAAATTTATATTTATTTTTGACTGTTACAAGTACTCTGTGCTCCTAAAACTGTCAAATATCAACGCATACAAAGAGACATATTTTAACCGTAGACGTTTCAACTGCGAATACCACTTACTTGTTTGGTGACTTGATAGTAATAAAAAATGAGAACTTGGTATTGATAAACATCTCGTACCTACATAGCTATTACGGAATGAAAAATTTATATGGTATAATTTGGATTCTAACATTTGTTAATATATCATACGCTACTGATATTCTCTCTACAATAACTAATAAGTTAAGCGGCAGACATTAGACGTACAATAGATACACAATTGCGTCGCCCCCTTTACACAATCTTTGGTGGAAGAAGGAATATTGGATAGCTATCTCAAAACAGAACGAGTACGATACTAGCTACTACAACTATTTAAACCTAAAACCAAAAGACATTAAAGGCTACTGATTACCTATGATTCATTGGGCGATCAACTGACCGTTACCACACTCCGGATATACATACACCGGATGTGGTCCGCCATAACTCAAAGAGCGCGTCCGCCTGATAGCGCATCTAGTTCGACCTGAGAGCCTCCTTTTGTGGTTTTAAACGATGTGGGTCCGTTTGCTTTCATTGGAAAAGCTGGTTCGATTAGAAGACTTACTAAAGGCAAAATTTTTAAACAAGAGATTATTGCGTGGATAAAACTAAAGTTAGTGTATACTTATTTATTTATTTAAGTTGCTTTTTAATGTGTATGATTAAAAAGCATCTTAAATAAATACAAAAATGTGAACTATTCGTTTTGTTCAGTAAACAATAATATTTTTGGCTAATGGCCCTATGGCCATTAGTGACTATTTTAAGAATACTGAAAGCCATTAATTAAACTGGATTATCGACATTAATCATTTTCGTATTGTTATACATTTTGTTTATTGGGATAATTATTGAACGTGATTTTAATTCTAATGTCATCTTCATTTCTTACTAAAAGTATTTTTGACAATTTCGCCAACGACAACAATACTGCCCAACTAAGGGCAAAAGCGGTATCTTAATGAAAGCGAGTTTCGAGATAATTGAAGTTTTGTAAAAATACCTTTTTTTTTACTTTATATTATGACTTTTTTGCTTATTAATTAGAATTTATATATTATATTGGATCTATTTGTTACTACAATAGTTAAAATATCAAAAATGTATATGGATATACCTTTTTCATGAGATACTGCTACACCGCTTAGTAAGTATACAATTAAAATTTGAGTTACCGCTTTTTCGTTAGCTTTTCTCCTACATGTACGTATACAAAAAAGTATGAATTTTGAATCGAATAAAATATGCATTATTTAAGGAAAAACAAACGATCAAAGTATATTTATGAAGTCTTTCATTATTCCAATTTATAACGGCATAAGAAAATATTTGAAGAAAAAACGGATTCTATGAAATTAATCTAGTCAAAAGTAGGGAGTTCTCTCCAAAAGGACATTCTGTTTTGAGGTATAATATTTTGAAAAGATTTCAAAATATTTTCTTTTTGCTTTTAGAAATGCCTTCCATTACAGTTTTCTTCTTTGGTGGAGGCAAAACTTGGGTTTCAAAATTTTATTGCCGATTATGCTCGCAGTGATAGGGTCTTTATTGAATCCAGTTCTGTATGTCAAATCAAAACTGTCTCTATTGCCTTCTACTTCGACCATTTCATTGATATATAGAGATATATAAAGGTCGCGTTTGATGCAGATGGGCCCGATAAAAAGATTAAATCTTCAGATTTAGAATAATTTGACGCATGGTTAAGCGGAACCAGTTAATGAATTTCAATGTCGCTTGAACCTTTCTTTCATCGCCATATTTTTTTTGTGCTAATTGCATCATCATTTTAGTATTTCTTTGTGACATGGTTCATCTGAAACAATATTCGTTTATTTTAATTAGGTTACTTTATAATACCTACCTATTACCTGAGGTATGCTAAATCTAAATACAAAATATTTGGAAATAATTTTAAATTATTTAGATGCAATTGCATAGGTAATGTAAAATA
Organism: Pseudoips prasinana; assembly: GCA_951640165.1. NCBI lineage: Eukaryota > Metazoa > Arthropoda > Insecta > Lepidoptera > Nolidae > Pseudoips > Pseudoips prasinana. Next base: position 19,879,731 of record OX621239.1, read on the forward strand.
CTAATCAAAATCATCGTCACGACTGCAACAACCGTGAGGCTGGGAAATTGTAAGAATCACGTATGTTGTGCCCTCGCAAATAAAGTTCAATTTCGCTACGTAATAAAATTTAAAGTTCAAATCTTTCTTGCTACCCTATACCTACGCGCACTCGACTTTTTTGAACGAAATATCATTACTTAATTACTTTTTATAATGGATAATCCATATTCATATCTTCTAAAATTACATTTAATAGGACTTACCTGATGGTCAAAATACGAAATTACACCACTGAACAATGAATTCACAGATTTTTACTAATTTAACACAGGAATATCAATATTATGACCTCTTTGCAACGAAAACAAACAAGTTATGACACGGAATTGTCAACAGTAAGGGTAGTATTAGAAAGCGGATCGTATCAATCAAACAATAAGAGCCATTTTAATTTGCCGCTGCACCCGTATCTCATAAAACTCATAAAGTAAAATGATTTGCGGATCAAGTAAGTATTCAAAAACTAAGCGTTATAGCGGTAAGTCAGTAATTCAGGCATTATACATATTTGCCGCTTAACGGCTTAGAAAAATTGTTGTTATTGATAAAGAGATTTGGCGGTATTTAAATATACGGCTGTTTGCCTACGTAATATTGACATACCTCTAATATCCTTAGTGATTTAAGGTAAAACTGAGATAGAGATATCTTTCTTAAGGGTATTTTTATATGTTTTCAACAAGATAGCGCTAAAAGGCTTAGTTCATTAGATGCGTATTTTTTAAAGCTATCCGATGGTATAAAAATAAATATTACGATTTTTTTTGAGATACCGCTTTTGCGCTTAGTAGGGCAGAATAGGCATTGCAAAAAAACATCAATATCTTATTAAAATAAATAATATCAAAAATAAAAATATAAAAATAATCATCAAAAATTAATAGAAATGCTGTTACAAAATTTTATTTAACTAATACTTTGTATTTCATATATAGCTGATATGTTTTTGTGCGAACACAAAATTAAATTCCTACATAAATATAAATTTAAAAACATTTTTCTTGTCATTTTATTGAGCTAACGGAAATTGTAACCTTGCAAATCTGTATTTAAATAATTTATAAAAACCTGAGGAGATAAAAGTAATAAAATTTAATTAAACTCACTGGGATGTAACAATTGTACGTTCCGTTCAAAAACCCAAAGGAAAATATCCGCGTGATAAAACTCCAAAACATTTTTAAAGGTCAAGATGGAATTCCATCTTACTCAGAAATATGTCGATTCGGTCTTACTTATTAAATTTTTGCAGTGCCTAACGTTACAGAAAAAGAAAACAAACATTTTAAAATGTATACACACGGATAATAAATATGGCGTTCGGTAAGGAAAAGGAAGTTTTGGAATTTAATTTCTTGGGGATTCTTGCCTGTATTAAATAAGTGGGTAGTTTAATTTTAAAATGACAAGAGTCTACTCTCATACATTAAAGCAAGCTTTACATACCAGTTTAGAATGGAGGAGGCAACATTAAAACTTTACTAACAAAAATATTATATGTAGGTAAGATCACGTTTATAGATAGTTAATTCTTCCGATCTTCCACTGATCTCTTCATGAGTGAATCGACGACACAACCTTTCCACTTCCGACGGAGTTTCAGTTCTAACTTAACCTACTTTTCTGGTAGCAAGTCGTTTCTGATGTGGTTGCACGTCCATTTATCGAGCTCTTGGAGTGCAGTTAGAGAAAAGGAACGTAGAGTAACAAAAACTTCTCACCAAAATGATTAATGGATTAAATTAAAACGCAATTTATTACAATAAATTACTTACCAAGTACTAAAATAAATATTGGAGACAAATATTATGCTTTTTAAACATAATTTTGAAGGTTTACCATGAAACATAACACTTTTTACTGGCCTCGCTTCAAAATAAATAAAACTTCATTGAAACGAAGATAACCGCACAATATCATCACTAAACATATAACATGTCTCTAAATTCCTCCGTCACGTTTCCCATAATAATATAATTCGACTTATCAATGTTTAATCCATATTCATACGGTGCCCGCACGTCTAAAAATTTCCGTCACGAATCTAAATAAAGCCACCCCTTTCCGTTTCACTTAGGGCTGCTAAGTGGGAAAATTAATAAAACTTGCAATTTTCGACTCACAACTAAATATGTTCTATAAATCACTAGACTGATGAAAACGCGACCATTGTTATAAACATAAGGTCCAAAATAATAATAATAATATGGAATTCTTACCTTTATATAGACAGAACCAATCAGACAATATGTAGTAGATTGTAACTTAAACTTTAAATTTCGATAATTAAACCTATATACTAACTTGAAAATAACTTAATATAAGCTAGCTAAATAACGAAAATATAAATTAAATGTTATATTTAAATGTTTTCATACATGTACTTAAATATCTATATGAAATAGAATATAGATATAGAAATAAATATGTTAACTTAACTATATTACTACAAACATGTTCTGACTATTTACAACCGCTTTTTTAAAGTCTATGTGAATAAAAAGTTTTTTATTTTATTTTACTGATGAAATAGTTGGATCTTCAAAGTCAAACTTCTTGAGCGCCAATTCAGTAAATAATAAATAGACAAGTTTTAATGACGCGACATGTTATGGCATATTATTATGTTGTTATATGAGAAAAAGACATGACATTCTTATGCCTCGTTATTGGAGCATCAGAGAGCAACGAATTGAAACGAAGATAACCGCACAATATCATCACTAAACATATAACCTGTCTCAAAATTCCTCCGTCACGTTTCCCATAATAATATAATTCGACTTATCAATGTTTAATCCATATTCATACGGTGCCCGCACGTCTAAAAATTTCCGTCACGAATCTAAATAAAGCCACAGCCACCCCTTTCCGTTTCACTTAGGGCTGCTAAGTGGGACAATTAATAAAACTTGCAATTTTCGACTCACAACTAAATATGTTCTATAAATAACTAGACTGATGAAAACGCGACCATCGTTATAAACATAAAGTCCAAAATAATAATAATAATATGGAATTCTTACCTTTATATAGACAGAACCAATCAGACAATATGTAGTAGATTGTAACTTAAACTTTAAATTTCGATAATTAAACCTATATACTAACTTGAAAATAACTTAATATAAGCTAGCTAAATAACGAAAATATAAATTAAATGTTATATTTAAATGTTTTCATACATGTACTTAAATATCTATATGAAATAGAAATAAATATGTCAACTTAACTTTATTACTACAAACATGTTCTGACTATTTACAACCGCTTTTTTAAAGTCTATGTGAATAAAAAGTTTTTTATTTTATTTTACTGATGAAATAGTTGGATCTTCAAAGTCAAACTTCTTGAGCGCCAATTCATTAAATAATAAATGGACAAGTATTGAGAGACAAGTTTTAATGACGCGACATGTTATGGCATATTATTTTGTTATATGAGAGAAAAAAAGACATGACATTCTTATGCCTCGTTAATGGAGCATCAGAGAGCAACGTATGTATATTATACAAGAAGCAAATCGATAGAGTAAGATAGCGTAGCATGAGATAGCATTGTAGACCCACGTCTCAGACGCTACACGTGAACATCTGAGGTAGCACTCATATGTTGTGTTATTTTTAAAAGTTACATTTCTATCACGTTTATGGTGTTACGCGGGGCAAAGCAGATATGTTTCTTTGTAAATTGTTGTGATTAATTTTAATATTGAACATATTGAATAATTTCTGCTTATAATTTTCATACAACATAATTTCTGACTTTTGAGGCGTAAGGTAGTAATTTTACTTAGTACCATAAAGATACAATGTATATTTAGTACAAATGCGATACAACAGGTATCAACCCTAACTTGACCGCGGGTCCTCATAACTCGGCCCGTTCAATAATATCGTCATATTTTTTTCTAACATTGCGAAATTGGTATAAAAGGACAGAAGGGAAAGTTCCAGGCAAAATTGCGCAATAAATAATACGCAATCTGTGACTGGAGAACACGTTTCAGGCGTCACGTGTCTACTGGCTGCTAGTTAGGAAAGCGTTTATTTAGGAAACCTTTTGTTTGTTTACCTATAACTGCCTGGTTGGGTTAGCGGTAGCATAAAGGATGAATTTGTAATTTTACCGAGATCTATTCATTGGCCTTCGAAAAAAAACCGCTGAGGTTTTGCGAACTAGAAAAACTCTTAAAGGCATTGGTAACTTGGCTGTGTTGATTGTCAGTTTTGCCTGTGAACCATTTCGGGTTGTGTCGGTTTGGCTGTGTTATCACATTATGGCAGTTAAGTGATAGATAGAGCACCTGTATTAGCACACAATCGTAAGCATTCCAGTATATATCGTAATAAAGGATACCATGATTGACAGTAGACATAATATTTCTATTTAATATTTATTTTGACGGTCACCGTAGCCTAGTTGGTAGTGCTCCTGCCTACGAAGCTGGTGGTCCTGGGTTCGAATCCCGGTAAGTGCAAATATTTGTGTGATGAGCACGAATATTTGTTTCTGAGTCATGGATGTTTTCTATGTATTTAAGTATTTATCTATCTATATATGTATGTATATCGTCGCCTGGTACCCATAGTACAAGCTTTGCTTAGTTTGGGGCTAGGATGATCTGTGTGACATTGTCCCGAGATATTATTATTATTATTTATTATTTAGGAAGATGATAACATTCACGTATCACACTAGTCTCACTCGTATAAAAGACTGAATACGGGTCAAAATAGAGTAAGCAGAGAACAATCAAACCAGGGTGAAACATATAAAATAATTCAACCAGGGTATTGGCTTGGTTCAAATATCAAGGTAAGGTCGCCGACTTTGTGAACACTCTACCCGCAGTAGTGTCTCTTAATAAAAATTAAACACAACATAACATTATTTTAGACGCAATTCATAAAGCATTTAATATTTCCCTCCTGGTAGTATTTCACCCATGGCGGCCAGTCTCGATATAAATTAGCCATCAGCGAAATATTAGTGTCTGCGCACTCATGATTCAATGCGAAAGGGTTGCCAGTAGGACCGGAAAGAGATGTAGTCGTAGAAGAAGAGTACTCTCCGAGGCACGAGGTGAAGTGAGGCCAAATTGAAAATCCGGGCTCATCACTTTTTACCACGTCGCAGGATTGGAACCCAAGACTTAATTATTTCCAATTGAATACACTACCACTAGATTAACAATGCATCAAAAAATATTTAGGTAAGCACATTAAAAAAATATTTATCCCAATAACATACTCAAAAATTCTTATCGTAGAAGTAATATTCTTTCTTGCTGAGCTTGATGTTTTGTTAAATGCTTAGCACTTTTATTTCTATTGCCCATTTGCCATATACCGGCAGGATATGCAGTCGTCAATTATCGTAAATAAATGAATAGACGTCGCTAGCTTGACGTCGGTCCGCCTATTCGGTGTCTAGGACAAATGAGACGGTTTGATGCACCCCACAATCTATCCGAAGAATTCTAGTTAAAGTTTAGTAGGTAAGTTGTAGACGACTTTATTACTTTACTGTGATGTTTTGATTACATTTTTTTTCTCATTACAGGGAGTTCTTTATAGAACTTATTTTCTTTAAAATAATTTATAATAAAATTTATTTTCCATGTTTCAAACAATTTTAAAGGTAATTTTAAAATTTTAAAGGTTTTACAATTTTTAGGTTTGAGAATTTTTATACTCTTTACTATATTTTCTTAAATGTATTGAGGAATTTTTATGTTGTTCCAATCTTATCTATTGAAGCCGTTAACTTTGTAGTCGGTAGAAGTTGGTTCTGACCTCTACCGACTACATCTTAACTCTTAATTTAATAATTGTTTGATTAATCAATCATATTCACGAATTAATTCTTAGTTTTAACCTTAAAAAGCTTTAGAGTTTAGATTTGTTTGTAAATACTCCTCCGACATGGAGGAGCTTTAACTTGTAATTATAATAATGTAGATTTGAAGTGAGATGTAATGTGTTCAGGCCTCTCCACTCCCAGAATCATAACCCGATGGGAAGTAAAACCCAACCGGATCAGGTGCAAGATAGATTGATTTAAGTGGTTTGCAAGGTACGAAACTGTGTTACAACTAATTTCCTGACTTATGCGTATTGGTTGTTAGATATTATATATTTACATTTCTATAATTATTAAAGATTATATATTATAAAACCGAATTCAACTTTTTGCCAACCGGGTGTAACAAAATTGAAATAGGACAATTCCGATATTAGCCTATCGATTAAAAATAACGAAGCGTCAAAACACGTTCACAAACTATCTACAATAAAATATACGGACTGACTCTCGTATACTCATTTCTGTCAAACCAATTAATCTTGCCTGGAATGACCTAATAATTATTAATCAGAATCAGATCAGATCAGATCATAATTATTAATCATTCTAATGTGACTGTCTTTAACCGGCTTCATAAAAAAGAGGTTATTGTTTTAATCGTAGTTTTGAATGTTTGTTCATACAATAATTAAAAACCAGAAACATGACATCACATACATATTTTACGTGATTTTTCTGTTGATCATTTTGATAGATATTTTATTCGATGGTTAATGCTATATGTTTGGTCCCATATGGGTTTTGTTCAAATTAATGGTGATTCAGGGAATTTGAAGTTAGATTTATATTTAAAAAAGAAACATGAGGGGCAGTGTTTGGGGAATGCCGATAGAAGTGAAAACTATTTTTTCGTTTCTAATACTCGGATTATTTGATCCGAGTAGCGAGTGGAAAATGCTATTCCCACCTTTGGGCGGTAATGACTCATAATAGTTGCTTCCCTCGCTCTGGTGGGAATAAATTTTAAAAGTAGAACTAAATTTATTTAGGCAATTAGCTGTAAAAATCTAACATGATAAAGAAAAAAATTCTGCGGTTATGCGAATATATACGGCCAGTATGAATTAAAAAAAGACCATCCGTCTTACAAATATTCGATCAGGTCACGTGTCCTGACGCGAGATGATTTTAAAATAAGTTTAGTTTTAGTAAGTGAGAATACACCCGTATTCTTAATCACAAAATAAATCAGAATAACAACTTAACTTTACTTACGAGGTAGTCTATGGAAATGAAATGTTCTTTTTCTAATAATATGAATAGCAGATGCAAAACGTCCCTTACATGTATACGTTTGATTATTATAATGTCAATTACTTTACGAGTAAGTCGGACAAAATTTTCACGTTAGTAAAATTGAGTAGTTTCCTACTTAGTAATGCTAAATAATCGTCTATTACGCTCGGTATTATTATCCTGAAGTTGGTACCGCCTATTCAATGTCTGCAGAAAACGAAGCGATTTCATGCACCCCCAATGAACCAGTAGATATCTTAAGAGCCATGTCACGCTTTCGCGCGAATTTCTTTTTAATTTCTAAGATTTTGGGCTCCTCTATTACCATCTTAAGTAATACCCAGAAATTATTTAATACATGTTAAATATGGAAAAATCGTTTTTGTTGACGTTTAATGTATCACATTTACCAACAAAAATTTGCTTGTTCTGTAGTTACTCATCTCCCACAACCATTTTAATGAAATATCGCCGTAGAGTGAATTTCAAAGTCCTGTAACTAGCAATAATACTTATAAACTAATCTAAAAAAATACACTCAGCATGAGACATATATTTTATTCGTCGTTTAATGTAACAGATTCTTGAATTTTGTTACCATTAATTAGTAAAAAAATAAATCCTTACATCAATTTTAAGTTTTTTCTTGGAATTTTATAGTGATTTTTGGTTTAAATAAAGCGTAATTACTAAAATAAAATTATACCATAGTAAACTATGTTCTTTGGAGAATCGAATTCTACAGTTTTTTTTGAAATATTGGCAATTCATTTGTCATAATATCGATTTGAACATTAGTTTAAATTACAATAAATTACGATACACGGGTGGGCACCGATTAGTACGGCGCGAGCGCCCATCGAGGTAGGACCTGTGCCATTTTTCCCGCGTCCCGACTTTCGAGCGCTCGTATAGTGAAGTGATTCATATACTGCGACCACATAGTTTTGATTCGTTTTGTATTTTTTCATAAAGTACGGTTTTATTTATTATGAAGTATGTATGTATGTAAGATTTTAGTTTTTTGTAGAATAATTATATATTTTTGTTTCATTACTAGCTATGGGGCGCGAGGAATGTGTATACCGTTGCGTAAAAAAAAGGAAACGTGATAATTCAGCAGATTTAAAAAAAGTAACAGAAGTGAGGTAGATACATATTTAAAGGGTCCCGTAGCCAAATGGCAAAAAACGCAACCCTTATAGATTCGTCATGTCTGTCTGTCTGTCCGTCCGTATGTCACAGCCATTTTTTTCCGAAACTATAAGAGCTGTACTGTTGAAACTTGGTAAGTAGATGTATTCTGTGAACCGCATTAAGATTTTCACACAAAAATAAAATAATAATAATAATTTTGGGGGTTCCCCATACATAGAACTGAAACTCAACATTTTTTTTTCATCGTACCCATACATGTGGGGTATCTATGGATAGGTCTTCAAAAATTATATTGAGGTTCCTAATATCATTTTTAGGGTTCCGTATCCAAATGGCAAAAAACGGAACCCTTATAGATTCGTCATGCCTGTCTGTCTGTCTGTCTGTCCGTCCGTATGTCACAGCCACTTTTTTCCGAAACTATAAGAGCTGTACTACTGAAACTTGGTATGTAGATGTATTCTGTGAACCGCATTAAGATTTTTACACAAAAATAGAAAAAGAACAATGATTTTGGGGGGTCGCCATACATAGAACTGAAACTCAAAAATTTTTTTTTCATCGTACCCTTACATGTGCGGTGTCTATGGATAGGTCTTCAAAAATGACATTGAGGTTCCTAATATTTTTTTTTTTAAACTGAATAGTTTGCGCGAGAGACACTTCCAAAGTGGTAAAATGGGTGTCCCCCCCCCCCCCTCTAACTTCTAAAATAAGAGAATGATAAAACTAAAAAAAATATATGATGTATATTACCATGTAAACTAACAAAGGAAATTGGTTTGAACGAAATCTAGTAAGTACAGTTTTTTTTAATGCATCATAAATCGTAAACCGCACTTTACCTTTCATTTAATCAAATGAAATACTTGCTGCTGCGGAACCCTTCATGTGCGAGTCCGACTCGCACTTGGCCGGTTTTTTTTATTTACAATATTCATATTTACTGTAACCGATTATTCATCATCATCATCATCATATCAGCCGAAACACGTCCACTGCTGGACAAAGGCCTCCCCCAAGGATCTCCACAATAGCCGGTCCTGCGCTGCCCGCATCCAGCGGCTTCCCGCGACCCGCACAAGATCGTCGGTCCACCGTGTAGGAGGCCTGCCCACGCTGCGTCTTCCGGTTCGTGGTCGCCACTCGAGAACCTTTCTGCCCCATCGGCCGTCAGTTCTACGAGCTATGTGCCCCGCCCACTGCCACTTCAGTTTGGCAATTCTTTGGGCTATGTCGGCTACTTTAGTTCGCCTGCGGATCTCAGCATTTCTTATTCGATCTCGCAGGGAAACTCCAAGCATAGCCCTTTCCATTGCTCTTTGTGTGACCTTGAGCCGCCTGATAAGGCCCATAGTGAGCGACCACGTCTCTGCTCCATAAGTCATCACTGGCAACACACACTGGTCGAAGACTTTCGACTTGAGACACTGCGGTATTTGGGACGAGAAGATATTACGTAGCTTCCCGAACGCTGCCCAGCCGAGTTGGATTCTACGATTGACCTCCTTCTCGAAGTTGGACCTACCTAGTTGGATGGTATGTCCTAGGTAAATATAGTTCTCAACAACTTCGAGTGCAGAGTCTCCAACCTTAACTAGAGTGGGTGCAACATGGATGTTCGACATGATTTTCGTCTTATCCATGTTCATTTTCAGACCCACTTGTTGAGAGACTCTACTGAGGCCATCGAGCATTGTACCGAGGTCGTCAAGGGTCTCAGCCATGACTACTATGTCGTCGGCAAATCTAAGGTGGGTGATGTACTCGCCATTGACATTGATGCCAAAGCCTTCCCAGTCCAGAAGCTTGAAAACATCTTCCAATGCAGCGGTGAACAGTTTCGGAGATATGACGTCTCCCTGTCTCACGCCTCGCTGCAATTGGATAGGTTTCGAGTTCTGGTCCTGAAGTCGGATTGACATGGTGGCGTTTTCGTACAAACACTTTAACACCTGGACATACCGATAGTCAATTTGGCACCTTTGAAGAGACCTCAGCACGGCCCATGTTTCGATAGAATCAAAGGCTTTCTCATAGTCCACAAACGCTAAGCATAATGGCTGGTTATACTCCTCTGTCTTCTGTATAACTTGCCGCAGCGTATGTATGTGGTCTATGGTACTGTAGCCTTTTCGGAATCCGGCTTGTTCGGGAGGCTGGAAGTCGTCAAACCTTCGTGCGAGACGATTCGTAATGACTCTCGAAAACAACTTGTAAACATGGCTCAGCAGTGAGATGGGTCTGTAATTCTTCAATAGGGTTTTATCGCCCTTTTTGAAGAAAGCACCACCACACTCCTGTGCCATGCTTTTGGCGTTTGACCTTCGAGTATGACGGAGTTGAATAACTTCTGAAGGGCCCGTAGGATCGGTGTACCACCCGCCTTCAGAAGCTCAGCTGTAACTCCATCATCACCCGGCGCCTTGTTGTTTTTTAGTTGTTTGAGAGCCATTCTAATCTCGTACAGGCTGACGTCCGGGATATCTTGGGTGTAGTGTCGGGTTAGTCTTGCTCTTGGATCGGCATGACTATTGACAGGTAGTCGCGTTGTCGTGTATAACTGTCCGTAGAACTTCTCGATCTCACCTAGCAACTCTGGTTTTGACGTGACGATTCTACCATCCTCAGTCTTCAGCTTCGTCAGTTGGCTTTGCCCAATAGACAAATCTCTTGCGAACACTTTAGAGCCTCTATTCCGCTCGATGGCCTCTTTAATACTAATAGTATTAAATTGGCGTGTGTCGCGAGTCAGAGACTTTGAGATTTGTCTGTTGAGCTGCCTGTATCTGGCAGCATCACATGAGGATGTTAGAATCATTTTCCGCCTTTCTTCCATAAGCTGTAGGGTATGGTCGGAGATTTTTTGGTTCCATTTGTACGGCGGGTTTTGTAGAAGTTAGACCCGGCCGTATGGACAGCTTCCACGAACCTGTCGTGGTATGTATCCACTTCTTCACAGTCTGCTAGGCATTCGAATCGGTTCTGAAGTTCGAGTTGAAAGGGTTCGGGGTTTTGGAGGTGGAACGGTATGGGACGGAGCGTAGGCTTCATCAGTCGGGACCTCTCGAGTTTGACATTTAGGTTCAATGAGCCTCTGACCAGTCTGTGATCGCTCCCGGTCTTAACCGCATTGATCACAGAGACATCATTGAATACTTGTCTCCTCGTCGACAGGATGAAGTCTATCTCGTTTCTAGTTTTCCCATCGGGGCTCACCCAGGTCCATTTACGATGTGCCGGCTTCCTGAAGAAGGAATTCATCATAAAGAGACCCTCCTTCTCCATGGAGTCAGCCAACATCTGGCCTCGGGGGTTCCGATCCCCGGTTCCAAATTGCCCCACTTTCAGCTCATCACCGATTCGTTTGCCCAGCTTCGCGTTGAAGTCCCCCATGACCACAGTGAAATAAGAGTTCGAGGTATGTATGGCTCTGGAAATGTCCTCATACATGACCTCGACTGCATCATCGGAGTATGTCGAAGTAGGTGCGTATACCTGTATAACCTTCAGCGAATACCGCCTGGTGATTCTGAGTATAAGGTACGCAACCCTCGTCGACACACTCTCGATTTTCACTACGTTGTTCACGAGGGATTTGTGGACTATGAACCCGACACCACCTTGGGATAGTTAGTCACCCTCCCGGTAATAGAGCAGGTTTCCGGATTTCAGTATTATCGAGTCCTCCCCCTCTCTTTGGACTTCAGATAATCCTACAATATCCCAATGTAACCTGCTCAGTTCTTCCTCCAGTTCGGTTATCTTCTCGTCGGACCACAGTGTTCGTGTGTTAAACGTTGCCAGGGCCAGAGGTCGTCGTTTTTGGTAACGTGGAATTTGCCGGGGATTCTTAGCACCCCCTGCCCTGCCGTAACCACGGCTGTTACCACGGCTGGGAATAGCAGGGCTGCCGGGGACTGGGGGCCGCGGTTTAGTTGTGTCCATCATTTGAGGGGATTTGCCATAATCGCCACGCTTGGCAGACGGGTTGGCGATCGCAGTAAGGTGAACATGGTACTCAGGAGAACGCTGCTGCCCGTTCTCTGGTGTATATATTTCCCTCGGGACGACTTTTACGTCCCCCCACGGGATGAGAGGGGGTGGTGATATTCTTAGGCCGTCACCACACAGCAAACCGATTATTATTGATTTAATATGTAACTTATACGTAGATATTGAAAATTAACAGCTATTTTAGAATGAATAATCGTCTAAAACGTAGAGAGGAGGGTAGCGCCTTTAGATCAGACGCGGTGCCAGGTACTAGCCGTACAAGTGATAATTCAGATTCGGCAACAGAAGTTGTACGTAACATTTTAACAATTATTTATTTGAATCAGAAGTTTATTTAGTGTTTGTCAATAATTATATAAAAATTTATAGGAGAAAGAACACGGTGCAGTAGACCCTGGAGACCTAGACGAATCAATGAAACTTTCAGACTCAATCGTAAATCGCAAATCGTAAAACAACGTATGTGTATTTGCTGTATGGACAGGTCCTGATTTTCCATTGAAAGTAGTAAGAGTAGAGAAAGACGACGTTTTTTGGCAGGCGAAAATGCTACCCAAATAGGTTCGGTTTTACCAAGACTGCGTATTGCCGGATATCATAGATCCGAGAAAGGCAAGATCAATTTGGGTATGCATATTTGCCTTTACGGCAAATATGCATTTAGCGTATTAAAAATACTATGTTCGTTTTTGTATCAACTTTTATTAAATATTGTACATAACATACCTATCCGTGTTTTCTTATTAATCTAGCTAGAAATCTTTGTTAGAGTAAATATAACTTTTTTTTATAAATCTCTTATCAATTCACATTACGATTACGGATCAAGATAGCCTCGTCCGTCTTGGCACGTGTATTACACAGTTTACATTGCGTTTGAGTGGGTAGACACGCACACATAAACAATGATGCAGTCTTTTACCTAAACTCGAGCGTAATCATTTTGTGAAATGGCTCTTAAAATGTTATATACAATCGTTATAGACAGTATACCAGAAATAAATGTTATTTCTTTCTTTCTATATTAAATACTTTATTTAATTTTTTTTATAGGTATTCTTATTTTTATATCTAAGAAATTCACAGTCAAAACATTCTAAGAGGTGTTTTGACTGTGAATTTATTAGGTACAAGCTGTGCCCCGCGGTTTTACCCGCGTTACTCTTTTTAAATTATCACAGCTCCTCCCCCGTAGGTGATATTATGTAGCCTATATGTTGACCCGACCTCTTAGTAATATTCATGCAAAATTTGAAGTCAATCCATGCTTTATGTTTTGAGTTTAGCCCGGACATACATACAGACAAACAGACACACAGACATAAATTCTAAAATCTATATTTTTGGCTTCGATATCGATTGTAGATAACAACTAAAGTATCCTTTTAAAAAATATTCAATGTACAGTTTAGACTTTCCCACGATTTTATTATATGTATAGATAACAATAAATAATAATCCACTTAAAAACTCCGTTAAATAGAAAGACGGTTAAATAAAATCAATAGTAAATTTTCTTATAAATCTTTAGATTATTTGTGACTTTAACAAAGCTAAATCACAATCTATAACAAGAAATCACAAACACCTATAAAATAGGTGAAGCTTAAAACTTGAAATAGTAGAGCCAATAATAAAATTTCTCAAATAATATATATATCCTGGGACATCCTGGCCATCTGATCCCAAACTAAACAGAGCTTGTACTATAGGAACCAGATAACTGATACTACATATAATACTTTTCATTTGTAAATATGTATACACTTATATAGATAATTTCATCCAGACTCAAAACAAACAGGGATCATGCAAACAAATATATGTCCTCAGTAGGAATCGACCCCACGATCTGTGGCAAGAAAGGCAAGTATTTACCAACCACGCAAGTCGTCATATAATATAAGCTTTACGTATCTTAATGTCCAAACAAAAGCAACCCAATGATTATATAGAGTTTAAACACAGAACTTTAGTTAAATCTTAATTGTAATTTATTGTAATAATAGTATCAAATGTTTATATAACTTTGGCTAGACCATTCAAACTTTCCAGACGTTTCGTAAATATATTGATTGTGCGAAGTTACTTCTTGATTTTGAGCTGAGTATATACAAGGTTTTATTAATATTAATTATTGCGCAGTGGTTTAACAAATGTGTATTCTAAAATGTTATCGGACTATTTTATTTGTAATTATATTATTCTAGCTAAGCCCCGCGGTTTTACCCGCGTTAAACTTTATAAACTATAACCTATGTGTTTATCCAGGGTAGCAGCTAACTACATGCCAAATATTATCCATCGCTCCAGCCATGGAGACGTGAAGAAGTAACAAACATACACACTCACACCCTCACAAACTTTATAATATTAGAGTGATGATCTATATTAATTTTGTTATTTGCATTGTAATCATACTTTAGATTAGATGCTTTCGAATCTAGAACCAAAATTAATGTTTTTTTTTTTTAAATGGGACTAGTCCCTCCCTCTTACCCACCACTGCAACTCCTGTAAGCCAGGATCAACAGTGGCACACAATGAAATGACACTGAGCGGTGAGGCTCAGGCATGTCCCGGGGAATCGCTTTAACTGTCTTGGATCCCGCAACGAATTTAATCAGAAAGAATTAAAAGGAGGAGTTAGAAAATGAATTTTTCCACTTCCCTCCAGAGCAAAGCGGGAGACAGAATGATGTAAAGAGGCTATAACCTCATAAAACGAGAGAATTGCAACTAGAGAAGCCAGCTGCAAAAGCACCGAGGATCAATTTAGGGGTCCTAAGTGAGCTGTTATATTTGATTCCAATAGTAGGTCTGGCAAAAGCGCTTAAACGAAAAAACTTAATGTTTGTGACATATTTGATAAGTTTTTTACTTTGATAAGTAGATTTAGCTAATAAAATATAGAAAACTATTTATGTGATATGATGACTGACCTGTTGGTGTTGTGGTTAATGACCATAACCGCTAAACCAGAGATAGTAGGTTCAATAGTTTCCCGGGACAAATATTTGCCTGATAAATACGATTATTTGTTCTGTGTCTGGGTGTAATGTATCTATAATGTGTATCTATTTAAAAATATATTACATACTTATATATTTTTAATATCAGTTGTCTGGTAACCATAGTACAGGCTCTGCCTAGTTTGGGATCGGATGGCAACGTGATTTTTATGTATATATACAACAAACATGTGTATATACATATATAATTAAAAGAAATATTATTATTTATATTATAATTAAATAGCAGCGGCTAAGACAGTCCCGGGTTTGATTCCCGCGCCGGATAACTATTTGTGTGACTCATATTAATAGTTGTTCTGAGTCTGGATGTAGTTTGTGTCTGTCTATTATATGGTTGTAAAGTACCTCGCGACTTAGGGATTAGATTTCCTGGTGCGGGCGTTGTCGTTTCAAATGAATAAAATGAAATATAATTACACATTACATATCCTGAAGTCAAAAAGCCAATATATGTCCAAATACGTACCAATTTATATATTCTATATTACTCCGTTGTAGTGCGCCAAAGTATGTCACGATATTATACAACTAGATGGGAGACTGTTATTCGAGAACTGACTTTTGAGCTTGATTCGGTGGTTAGAAAGATATATGTATCTAAGATACTTTGCTGATAACTATCAGATATTAATAAAATAAATTATATATTATTATTATATATAAATTAATAATAATAATAATAATAATAATATGTAGGGACAATGTCACACAGATCATCCTAGCCCCAAACTAAGCAAAGCTTGTACTATGGGTACCAGGCGACGATATACATATTTATATAGATAGATAAATACTTAAATACATAGAAAACATCCATGACTCAGAAACAAATATTTGCGCTCATCACACAAATATTTGCACTTACCGGGATTCGAACCCAGGACCACCAGCTTCGTAGGCAGGAGCACTACCAACTAAGCTACGGTGACCGTCAAATTAGAATTAAAATAAAGTGATCAAAATAGATAAATGTTTCTATTATTATTTACAACGACAAGACTAGACTAAGAAAATAAATCCCTGTATCACGAGGGACTTAGCGAACACGCAAATGACGGACACAAACCCAACCAGACACAGCTTTATTGATTGATATCACTTATATTTTATTGATTTCTATTTTTTATGTCAATCTCATACAAATAATGTAATTGTCTGCACTGTCAGTATAATCGGTTGCAAGGCCTACAGAATCAATATTTTTGTATTAATATCGTGTGGAGATTCGATAAACCATTCTTAAATCGCCTGTAGAATAAAGTTCATCATCATCATATAAAGCGAAAGATGCCCACTGCTGGACAAAGGCATCCCCCAAAGATTTCTACAATGGCCAGTCTTGCGCTACCTGCACCCAGCGGCTTCCACCAACCTTCACAAGATCATCGGTCCATCTTATAGATGGCCTGCCCACGCTGCCGGTTCTTGGTTGCCACTTGAGAACCTTTCTGCCCCACCGGCCATCGATTTTACGAGCCTTGCCCACTGCCACTTCGGCTTGCAAATACTTCGGACTATTTCGGTTAAAGTAAAGCTAAAGAAGTTTTCACTACATAAAATATTATTTATTAATCAAGGTACTAATTTGAATGTATCTAATCCAAGTATGACTAACGATACAAATAAAAAAGTAAGATAATATAATTTTAAGTTAAATAACACGACTAAAAATCAAGAAGTAGCTTCGCACCGTCAATATATTTATGAAACGTCGGGAAAGTTTGAATGGTCTAGCCAAAGTTATATAAACATTTAGATTCTATTATAAAAATTGATAAACGAACTCTTTTACATCCACACAGAGACTACACAAAACATTTACCAAAATAATTTACAAAAGTGTTCATAATAAAAACCGCCAAAAATTACGCTAAAAAGTAACATGACGCACAAAAGTTAGTTACAATAATACGTGGTGTGTGTACAATATTAGCATAATCCCGTGCATAAGCATAAGAGCATAAGAATCCCGTGGGACTCACCACTTGGGCAAACATAGGGACAAACGATGTGCCTGACTGTACCCGGCTGCTGGAAAAATTATTTTAATATTATAAAAATACCTAACCACAGTACCACACGGCTTTTGTATTCCGAACCACATAAAAGATAATGGAGTCGTTATTATGGAATCATCTAGGTGACTGCTCATCTGTAACAGATATTTAACTCAAAGATTTTTTTCTTAGAAAGTTGATACTATAGAAATTGTAGAGGAAGTGAAGTATGAAAGTACAAAACAACCGCTTTTTCTCCTTTTGACCCTCTGTATTCGGCAACATTAGGAACTAGGTCCATGTCATTCTCATTAGCATTAGTAGTTTTGCTTGTAGCTCACGAAAGTAACCAGATCTTTTCCCAGACATTCGCCAGATGAGATGCCAGCTCAAGTTTCCACCTTAAAAATAGACAACCTGTATATTTTATTGAATCATACACAATATAATCCCTATTGAAATACTTATAGCCGGTTGCAAAAAAAAGATAACATGTATTCAGTAGTCACGTCAAATTGGTTGTGCAGAATAATTTTCAGATCACAAATCCCAAAAAGGTGGGTAAATTATGTGAGATGCTTTGATTACGTTAGAAAACATTTTTTTGACGATTTGGAGTTTGGTATCATTTGACATAATATACCCACCGTGCACGATACTTAATATCTAATTTGAAGGTTGAAATTAATTAACCCCAAAACATATAATAATAATAAGAGTAATAATATCCTGGGACATTAATCACACACGGCCATCTGATTCCAAACTAAACAACCCAAACTACTTTACTTTGTTAATACATACTTATATAGATAATTACACCCAGACTCTGGACAAACAGATATGTTCATGCACAAAAATATATTTCTTGGGTGAGAATCGAACCTACGACCTGCGGTGTGAAAGGCACGTATCTACCAACCACGACAATACTAATTCTACTAATGCTTAACAACGCAAAGCTAAGTTACTTGCTAATGCTAACGAATGTCTAAAAAATAAACCTAAATTTAAAGAATAAAAATAAAATTATTTCACAAACGACGCGACGTCAAGATTTAATGAGCATGAAACCCGAATTCAAACCAAGTAAATACATCAAACGACATCATGTTTTGATGATATATTTATAAGAAAACACGAATTCACGAAAACACATCTTAATTTACAGAAATTCTTTTCTTCTACACCGAAAATTCTTTTGTTCAGTGTGGTTTCCAGAAAATTACGCCCAACTTGTTGAGTCGATGTAATAAGCGCACGAAAACATCTGACTCCATACGTTAATATTTTAATTACTTCCTCTTACTGTCTTACGAGTTTTGTACGCCCCCAGCCTAATTAGACAGGAACCATTTAATTAAGCTTTTCATACGAAACCATACAAAGAATGTTCTCATTAGATATGTGCAAAGTTTGACATGGGGTCTGGAGATAAATTAAGTAGCTCGATGACGTGATAAGTCCCACATACAAATATTAATATTAAGTACCTACGGGTTTTGGAATGATCGAGTATTAGATGCCTGCATACATATGTAGATATTATTTTATTTCACTACCTTTTTTATTAAATCCATATTTTATTTTAAAACTGGATTCGTATTGAGTTTTTTGGCATGTTTCTCAGTAGCTGCCAAGTCATGCACAGCACGGTAGGGTAAAAAAATTACGATTCAATATAAATTAACAATTTTTACGGAATATGTAGATTTTATTTTATTTGATTTCCTCATTGGTCTACCGCCGCCGAGTTTAATGGTTGTGGACAGTGGCTATCCTGGTGTGAGAGTTGTTCAAGCCGTGTAGTTATAGGCCCCTAACATGGCTTATCGACTATTGTTTAATGACAACAACCGGTACCTACAGCTTATCGTGCCCTCCAAAGCACGGAGGCACTCTGAAATGAAATCACTTCAAATGTCAACCATCTATGTGTTAAACGCGTGCTTTATCTTGTCAATCACGGACCGGTGAGTTCAACTGGCCATGAACGCCTCGTTCAATAGTAATTAATATTATTTTAATTTATTTGTGCGCATAAATATGTTTGTTTGTCTTGAGTCCTGAGTCTGGGTAATTATCTATATAAGTATGTATTTACAAAAAAATAGTACATGTACTATATCAGTTATCTGGTTTCCATAGTACAAGCTCAGCTTAGTTTGGGTACAGATGGCCGCGTGTGAATAATATCCCAGGATAGTAATATTGTAATTTTCTAGAACTAAGTAAGCACAGTAGCCGCTGACTCCCTGACCGGCGTCAGGGAGTCAGCGGTCTTGACACAGCTAGAATGGTTTATTTCAGTTATTTTCATAGTGTAATATCCTATGGAATTCTTCTCTGGGGTAGCTCTGCTGACATTAACACCATATTTATATTGCAAAAAAGAGCTGTAAGAGCTATCTATAATCTTGGCCCGAGAGTGTCTCTAAGAGAAAAGTTCAAAGAGGTCAACATTCTAACTGTACCATCTCAGTAGATATATAATAGGTCTTTACCTATGAAATTGCCGTTTTGTATGAAAAAATTTAAACGAATTTTTTTCATGAATTTTTTTATTTGTATTAATCGAAGTAATCACCCATGCAATCAATGCATCTTTGCCATCGCAGTGGCAGTTTATTGATGCCCTTCTTAAAGAAATCAGCTGGACGGGAGGCAACAAATTCTTCAAAGGCATTTTGTACTGCCTCTCGGGTATTGAATTTTTTTCCCGCCAAGAAGTTATCCAAATTCTGGAAAAAGTAGTAGTCTGTAGGCGCAAGGTCTGGTGAGTAGGGCGGATGACGGAGAGCTTCCAACCCCAGTTCTTGCAACTTGGAGACCGTCTGCTGTGCAGTATGAGGTCGCGCGTTGTCGTGCAGGAGCAGCGGAGACGAGCGATTGACCAATGCTGGTTGGAGATGCGCCAGCTTCTCCATCATTGTGCTCAGTTCTTCACAGTACACATCTGCAGTAATGCTCACCCCGTTTGGTAAGAAGCTGTGATGAATCACACCGGCGCTAGACCACCAAACAGTGACCATCACTTTTCTAGGGGTAAGTTTTCGTTTAGGGCATTGTTTAGGTGCTGAACCAGGATCCAACCAACTTGCTGAGCGCTTGCGGTTATCAAACAGAATCCATTTTTCATCGCAGGTAACAATGCGGTTCAAAATTCCTTCATTTGTGTGTCTGTTGAGCAGTGCAAGGCACGTCTCGACGCGTACTTCGCGCTGGCGATCATTGAGTTCGTGGGGCACCCATTTGTCAAGCTTTTTTACCTTGCCAATTTGACGCAAATGGACCAATATTGTTTTGACGCTAACGTCGAAAGCTGCTGCTAATTCAGCCGTAGATTGTGTATCATCAGCTTCCACAACCGCCTTTAATTCGTCATTGTCGACCAAAGTCTTCGGACGACCGCGAGGTTCATTTTTCAGGTCGAAATTTCCAGAACGGAAGCGAGCAAACCAATAACAGGTGGTGCGTTGGTTTGTAGTGTTAGCTCCGTAAACGTCGTTGATGTTGCGTGCCGCTTGTGCCGCGTTGCTGCCACGACGGTACTCATATTCCATAATTACTCGAATTTTTAACGTATCCATGATGACGAAAAAGATTGAAATGCGATGAAAATGTAACACTAATCAATAAAGAAATGACTACTTTTGGAAAAAAGAATCCATGTTTTTAAAATAAAATTAATTTGAAATTAGAATTCTTAGCCAAACAAAAATTATTTTGATTTGAAATGGCCAGTACTGCAGAACGGCAATTTCATAGGTAAAGACCTAATATATGAAAACTTACTATATGTGCATAAAAATATCGATTCCTTTTGTAAAAGGAGCGATACACATAATGTAAATACTAGATATAAGAATAATCTCATATTGCATTATACTACCCGTCTCCACAAAATAAGTAACTCTTTTATGGGGCAATGTATAAGATTCTATAACAAACTTCCCAATGATATTAGAGAATTGTCTACGAATAAGTTTAAAAGAATTATTAAAACCAAATTGTGTAGCAGGGCATATTATAAAATTTCTGATTATTTAAGTGATAAAAGTGCTTGGGATTGAGTTGTTCTGAGTCAACACACATGATTGTAATAAATCTTAAGTATATTTTATTTTAAAAAAGGATTCCTACTAAGTTTTCTGGCAGTGTTTCTCAGTAGCTGCCACGTCATGCACTGCACGGTAGGGTAACAAAAATATGACGATTCCACATAAATGTAATTTTTTTACGGAATAAAGTACCTTTGACTTTGACTTTATACCCCTGTGTTTTAAACTTATTTATGCTGTGACTGAGCTCAGATCATTTGATTATGATCGTGCTCGAATAAAGCATGTACTTTTGAATGGGTACATACTTGTACATTATAATAATAATGAACTGATCGGATGGCTTATCTCGGTTAAAACGGGTCAGACCGAGATAAATAAATTAAAAAGTAAAAGGTAGTTCGATATCGTAACTAAAACTTGTGCAGCTTACAAGCTTAGTTACTAACTTAAAGCCCACATAGGATTACAACTAAGTCTAGTCTTACGGTCTTAGTTGCCAACTGTTAAGTACGCAGTATTTGGATTAATTCACTGAGATTAGAATGAAATCTACTAAGTTCTTATGCTAATAAAATGAAATATTAATTTATTTTGCTATTTTCCGTAAAAAAAAGTTAATACAAATTGTTTGTACCAAAATATTACGAATAGTTCCCAAGAGAAGAGTTTTTCACAATCAACAGATTTTAAAAGATATTATTATTTGAAATCCATTTTTGTCATTTTTTTTTATAGAATTTCAACTTTATCAAAAAAGCATAATGTTTACTTTCAATTGAGGAAATTTGACAGATTGGGGTAGCTTGATGTGCTGGCGTCTGTACAAAGATTAAGAACAATTCCTTGTTTCCAGAAATAATGTGTACATTACATATAAGTACGAGCATACAAAAGTGTCATTCGTATGCTCGTGAATAACAAATAATGGTGAAATAGCATCCGTTGTTAAACTAGGTATAAAACCTGTATGTGTTGTTTGTGTATGGCCACCTTATCGACAACAAAAGCTATTTTGTAGCCTACTGATGACGATTTAGATGTGACTAAGGGCCGGCCTGTATTTCTACTGAGTATCTTTGGGGGCGCTAGTCTGAGTCCACACTCAATATCTTAGAACATTATTCTCACACGGTCATCTGATTCCAACCTAAACAGAACTTGTACTATGGAAGCAGATAACTTATATACTACTTTTATTTTGTAAACTTATACGACCATGTGAGTAGCTATCGAGCTCAGCTCAAGTGGTTGCCTATTTGCCAGCGTAGAACTTAAAGAGCCTTAACCACCCTGTTCTCCTTATTAGATTCTCCTTCTTCTCCTCTCTATTTTACTTGTCAATTTAAATATCTACATACTCAGCATAATAAAAACCTTCGGTCTACTCACAACCGTCTTCTTCATTGTCCTCTTCATCGTACTGATTCTATCCATTCTTCCTTTTTCATACAGTCCATTCTCCTCTGGAACTCTCTTCCTACGGAAATCAGGATGGCAAAGAGTCGTTTTTCTTTTAAAAAGAAAACCCGTGCGCATTTGATGAATTTTTTTTGGCAGACTCAGCTCAATAGTATTCTCATATTTATTTTTAATATTATATACATATATAGGTATATATTTATATATGTTTATACTTATATTTATTTATAAATCTATATTAGTTTATGTAATAAGTATTTATGTATTTTATGTAAGTGCACATCTTGTATATTAGTATAGGATTTTTACCTTCACACATTACAATTTATAGCGCACCTACCAAGTTTTTCTCTGCATCACCCTAAGGTTGACTGGTAGAGAATGCCTCTGGCATTAAGTCCGCCTTGTACATCGTTGTGCTAAAGTTTTAAATAAATAAATATACTTATATAGATAATTACATCCAGACTCAGACATGTTCATGGACACAAATATCTGTCCTGGGTGGGAATCAAGCCCACGACCTGCGGTAGTAGCAAGTATTTACCAACCACGCTACAAGTTCAGGACATTTCATGCACTCAACTCGCACAAAGAACTGATGTTTAAAATAATACGTCGCTCAGAAATTAGACTACCACAAAACCAGTCTATGTTTCAGTTTCAAACACGATAACATTGCTCACATGAAAACTGGCGTATAGTTATTTATGAAACAGATACCTACGCGGTACAGCAGACCATGGGTAGATAATCCTTCCGGGCAACACAGAGATAATCTGCCATAACAACGCATCCTGACGCGAAGCCTAAGGGTCAAACAGAATTGTAAATTATCATACCTGAGTGTTTAATATAATATTCATTCGGTAATGCATGGCTCATAATGTTAAGAGTGAAAAGTGGGTCGCATTTACATAGATTTTTGACTCGTGTAAGCATATTTTGTTGGTTCTATAAATAAATTATTATTGTTCAGAGCCATCATATTTCGTGGCACAATACTTTGTCAATTTTTACATTATTATGTTAAATTTATTCAAATAATAATTTAATTTTTTACCACCAGCAGTATTTGAACCAGCTACTCGTATATGAAGGTAGAGTAAAATTGAAATTACAGAATATTTCTTTAAAAAAAGATGATAGAATAAACTTAAATTCTTTTTGAAATTGTACATACATAGACTCACGCCTGTTTCCCAGAGGGGTAGGCAGAGACAACGGATTTTCATATGTCACGATCATTGCACTTTTTTTTCCTTTGCCTGTCATTATATTCTTCATACATGCTCGCCGGTTTGAAATTCTATGTATTATTAATCACCATAATGATGAATGAAATTAATAAATTTGTAAGTTAGCTGCGTTATTGACGGTAAGTATAGCATCTAAAGAAGAGTTATAAATTTAGAATTTGAAGTAGAGTAATCAGTAAGGCTATATACTACTACTACTGACGGAATTTACCGTAGCTTGATTGAAAAAGTATTTAAAGGAATTTTCAAAAAGTGCAGGTTCAAATCCTGCAGGTGGTCTCAATATATTAATATTAGACCAGGATTTTGAATGTGGAGTATCCACACCAAGTTCTCTGGAAGAAATTGCAGTAGGATATGACCGTCCATTAATGTTACTGACATACGTACAGACGCCAGCACATCAAGCGACCCCAATTTGTTAAATTTCCTCACTTGAAAGCGAACCTTATGCTTATGTGATAAAGTTGAAACTCTATAAAAGAAATTTGACAGATTGGGGTAGCTGGATGTGCTGGCGTCTGTACCTTAATCTTAGGAAGAAATGTTTTGAACAACAACAATTTTACATATATTGTATGAATAAAAACTTATTAATACATAGGAATATTTTTAAAACACAAATTATGCTTTTAATTATTTCACAGCCATTATAACTTCTTTCACAACAACCCTTATTTTTTTGCAATAACTTCCAACTGGACATTTTCTACCTATAATTAGGAACTAACAGAATTACGTACCTAACCAGCAATATTAAAGACAGCCCGTAATCATTCAAAGGAAACCATATTCAGTATAAAAATTTTAAAATTATAGAGTATAATGGGTAGTCGAGTTTCCATAATTGGAAATCGTTGCGAACAAGCTGTGCTATTTCAAACTGCACCCACGGTGTGCCAAAGGTTGATTACCTCTGCAATGCGATTGATTTTTATTATTCTTATGTCATTATTTTCATGGTTAGAAATTCTTTACTATAGAATGCATACAACAATAAATTTTATTGTTTTGTAACTAAACCATTAACATGGCGGTATTTCTAGTAGTCTAGTATATCAGTTATCTGGTTTCCATAGCTGCATAGTTTGGGATCAGATGGCCGTGTGTCAATAATATCCTAGGACATTCCCAGCATAGTCCATACCACATAGCACATAGTATTAGGTTTTATAACAAGCTTCCTACTCAAATTACTGATCTGCCTGACACAAGTTTTAAAACACATATTAAACGTATACTTATGGCTAGGGGTTATTACACCACTAAAGAGTACATCGATGACAAAGACGTCTGGCTCTCACTTCCTACCTGCACATTGCTCGCTGGAGATCTTGTAGCCATATAGACATGACTGATCTGCTGTGTTACGTGAACTATCTGTAAATGATTGCTATCATATACTTAATTTAAAATGATTGACTCTGTCTCAAAATGAATAATGTTATTGTTTCGAAGTTTTTCTTTTGTATACCTAAATATAATCTAAAATAATAAGCATTCAGACAACCGATCGAGCATATATTGTGTTTGCCTACTAAATAATTACTCTAATTGGACCAAATCCCGTGTTCATGCCCGCTTGAGTATGTTTCGCCGGACCGTCTCAACTGGGTCGTGTTGAAACCGGTAGTAGATGAACCCACTGAGTTTGTTTCGCTGGGTCTTCTCAGTTGGGGCGCATTGGATCCGGTGGTAGCATTAAAGCGCGACCGTCGTTATTAACACAAGGTCCGTCATAATAATAATACCTTTAATATAGACAGAACCATTGACAATATGTAGTAAAAATATTAGACTTAAACTAGATAATTAAACATAATCTCTTGACAATAACTTGATACGAGCTAGCTAAATATCATTTCTGTAATAAAATAAATTTTATAAATGTTTTCATACAAGATGTACTTACCTAAATATCTATGTTACTAGAAATAATATCTAATGTATACAACTATATTACTACAAACATGTTCTGACTATTTACAAGCGCTTTTTTAAAGTCTACGTGAATAAAAACCTTTTTTATTTTTATTTATTTATTTATAGCAAAATTATGATATATATAAAAATAAATAAATAAGCTATAATGGCCGCAAAAATCAGTTTCCTTTTACAATATAGTTAGTTAACTTGTAAGTTTAACTTGAAGCTTTCAGTAAGTCTAGTGTGTGGTTGGTAAATGCTTCAATTTGACGCCGCAGGTTGGGGGTACGATTCCTACCCAGGACAGATATTTGTGTGCATGAACATGTCTGTTTGTCTTGAGTCTGGGTGTAATTATCTATGTAAGTATGTATTTACAAAAGAAAAGTTGTAGGTATATGTAATATATCGATTATCTGATTTCCATAGTACAAGATCTGCTTAACTTTATGATCGAATGGCCGTGTGCGAATAATGTCCCTGAATATTTTAATTATACGACTGCTTCACAAAAATTTTGAACTGTTATCATATTTACTTGAGTATCTACATTCGCCAAACCACAAAAGTTTCTAAAGATATAACAAAAATTCTTTACCAACAGGAAACAAAGACATAAAGGGCAATTTTAAAATTAACTTTTTGGTCTTTTATCAAAATGGTTTACAAAAGAAACATTTTTAAAGATACCAGTAAAGATTTGATAATAATCTTAAGGCTTTTTCCCAGCTTTTTTTTCGCTGTAATTACGTCTTTGTTCGTCTGCGAACTCTTTTGTTTGTAGGTAAGACTGAACTAACAAAAGGTTCGAGGGAGAAAACAAAGATGTCTGCTATGAAAGCCGGATGGTGTTTCTCATTCACGTCATCAAAAATCGATAGCGGTATGGAAAAGTGGGAGATGCCTAATTGCAGATGCAAGCGTAGTAACTTACTGACGTATTCTTGAGATTTTAAATAGGTGTTTAGTAAAACGACATTCTCAGGTAAATTATCTAATATTTAAGTTGGAAATGCACAGACGACAGCACATCATGCTGCCCCAATCTGTCAAATTTCTCCAATTGAAAGTGAACCTTATGCTTATGTGACAAAGTTGATAATCTATAAAAGAAATTTGACAGATTGGGGAAGCTGGATGTGCTGACGTCTGTACCTACATACGGGGAACTCAAAAGTATTTAAAATAAACAGAGTACCTGCGTTCTTCACATCTCTTAGTATTACTAAATCAGTCGCAAGTTTTTGAATTAATTCTCGTTAATACCAATTACTATTTGAACGGAAATGGTATACAAAATCGCCTTAATTTCATTTGATTGGTTTTTAGTAGTAGTGGCTGTAATTTCATGTTAAAATAACAAAAGGAGAAATAAGAAACTTAGAAGGTTTTCATATTAGTGGTTGTAAAAAGAAAGTGTACTTATAGGAATAGTGTAGGTATATTATAGTAAGGAAATTAAATTCTGCCCAACCTAACATTTGCATTGTGAATATAGGTTTTACTAAATAAAGTGTTCCTTAATTAATTTTGGTAACGTTTAAGTTATGGTATAAATAAGTAAAATATTATAACCAGTATATATAGAGAGTTTCAAATGTTACTTAAAACAGCCTCTGTGTCCAAGTGGTGTGTTAAATGAGAAATTGATTAAAGGATCTACATCTGTAACCAAGGTATGGACATTAATTTGGCAGTCTCGGTTTTTATGAAGTCATCCATGACAATTGTTATATATAGAAGCCTAAGAAAATCTTATCCCCAGTTCAGCCATCTTTGTTACTGGGTCAGTTTGAAAACCCTGTCCGTAGGCTTTGTGCTTTGATAAATATACGAGAAACATATGTAAACATTAAACCATATAATCTGTTCCTAATATGGAGTTAATTATATCTAATTAACTCCATATTAGGAATAGATTATATGGTGTGGGTTATTTCTATTGAATTGGGATTGGGACTATTCCCTCCATATGACCCACCACCACCCACAACTTCAGTAAGCCAGGGTGAATAGTGGCCCACAATAAAATGAGATTTAGTGTTGAGGCTTAGGCTTAAAATTTAATCAGAAATAAACAAGGAGGAGTTGGAAAGAATGTAGTTCCACTTCTCTCCAGAGCAATGCGGAAGACAGAACTGGTTAGGTGATAGGCGGTATGTTTACTGTATCTCATTCAATAATATTTTAATTTTTAAATAAAACGCCATTGCTAAGAAATTTTACCTCCTGTTGCGCGGGGGACATTACAAACATCATCATGTCAGCCAAATTACGTTCACTGCTGGACAAAAGCCTCTCCAAAGAATGCGGGGATATACCATAATTACCACGCTTGGCAGACGGGTTGGTGATCGCAGTTTGATGGTCATAGTTCACAGAAAAACGCTGCTGCCCATTCTCTGGTAGGTATTTCCTCGGGACAATTTCTGCGCCCCCCACGGGATGAGATGGGGTGATGATATTCTACGCCGTCACCACGCAGCTTTGCCAAATGCACCACGCAACTAACGACCTATCCTTCAACAGCGAGATGCAGCATCTGGCGTGCACAAAAATCATTGCTGGATCAGTTTGTCACGCCTTCCGAAAGCCTCCCGCCTGGACATCAATTACCGTGGCCGATCTGGAAGTCCCTAAACAGACTCCGGACTCAAGTGGGCCGAAGCAAAGAAAACATGTCTAGGTGGGGACTGTTGAGCAACCCCAAAATGGACTGTATTTGCGAAGCATCGGCCCATCATTCAATCCACGTCCCATCTAACAGCTTTCCCAGCCTGCCCTGCCACCTGTTCATGGCAGGATCTTAGAAATGCCACAAGCAGGGCAATCAGTGTGGCCACGTTATGGGCCACAAAATTTAACGAGTTTGCCATCGAAACGCTCAGAAGAAGAACCACGCAGCAAACATACAATGGGTATAGATAGATAGATAGATACACTTTATTGCACAACATATAAAAAAAGAAGTTTACATGAAAAATCTTAATATTCAAAATAATGTACAATTGGCGGTCTTATCGCATTATAGCGATTTCTTCCAGACAACCGAATGATGGACTGGTAAAAATTGGAAATGACAGGCAGTATATTATCATGTAAGGTTACAATCTTCAGAAGTTAATTTTGTTACATTATAAGGTACTTCTACGAGTGATGCATTAGTATTATTGAGCCACTCACATAATTGGGGAACGCCACACGGCGTGCGTCATTCTAATGCTCACAAAACGACGATGTCGCTACTATAAAGAATAAACTACAGAATACATAATATATAACCCATTACATTAACTTTGTTCAACTTTATTGCTGTTGATATTGGTCTTATCGTAGACTTTCTAATTACAGATAATGAGGTCCCTGGTTTAAAGTTCGTATCGGGTATTATCGTTATTAGATTTTTTCTGATGAAAAATGTTTAATGGCAGTCTGGTCTTATACTGACAGTCATCGAATCAAATCAAATCAAATCACTTTATTTGCTATATATATATATATATATATATATCATACACTCCCATCCCTCGAAGAATGCTTACTATAGGTATATAAGACTGCTATAGGCAGTCTGACGCCTGATTTCTACCAATGCTGGATAGATCGTCACATAAGGTTATGAAATAGAACGCTATAATAGTGCACCCTTATTACAGTAGGTACTTACTTGCGTCCTTGCAATATTTTAGTTTTAAATCAGACTCAAAGAGGAACATTCGTAGACAATATAAATACACACATCAACAAAGTCTAGGGATACGTTATTTTGAAATCAAACATGGCTTTATTGTTTAAAACCTATTTAGTTTCCTTAAAAAGTTTATTTACAGATTTAAACCTTGTCTATTCTTTATTCAAAATTTAAAAATTAAAATGAGAAACAAATGAAAACACGCAAAGCACAGCGCAATCTTGAGTTGTATCTAATTTCAAGAAGTTGCATTAAAATTTTTTTTGCGTGTTAATTGAAGAAAACCTGATAAATTGTTTTATTTTCTTTTCTCAATTGGTTGTGTAAGCTTTTTAGCGTCATGCCACGCCATCATTTGAGTCGAGATGAAATGTTACGGGCAGTTGGCATGTTACAAAACGGTGCTATTCAACGCGTCGTTGCTGAGTCTCTGGGCACAAGCCAAAATGTGGTATCCAGGCTGTGGTCACGTTATTGCGCTACTGGAGATGTGGCAGAACGGCACACAGGTAGATATCGTGTTACCACTCAGAGACAGGATCGATTTCTCCAAATGACCGCCAGAAGACTACCCAATATCACAGCGATGCAACTAGTGCAAAGGCTCCAGGAGGGTCAGCAGCTGCTGGTGAGCGACCAAACCGTGCGAAGGAGGCTGCATGAAGTTGGTCTTCATGCTCGCAGACCGCTACGAGTCCCAGCGCTGCGACGTGGCAATCGCGGTAGGCGACTTTTATGGGCTCAAGAACATTTGACATGGAGTGATCAACAATGGTCATTGGTGCTGTTCACTGATGAGTCCCGCTATGGATTTCATCCAGATTCGAGACGAACACGCGTTTGGAGAACTCCAGGCAGGGTCAGCCGTCTCCGACATCCACAGGAGGTCCACTCTTACCAAGGCGGGACAATTATGGTGTGGGCAGGAATACGAATCGGCGGACGAACCCAACTCATTTGGATTCAGGGCAGCATGACTGCCCATAGATACCGTGAGGAGGTAGTAGAACGTGTCATTGTCCCGCTCAGGGCCCTAACGGGGCAAGAATTTCAGCTCATGCATGACAATGCACCTTCCCATACAGCGCGGCTGGTGAGGGCCGCCCTTCGAGAACACGATGTTCAGGTATTAGATTGGCCTCCACAGTCGCCAGACTTAAACCCAATTGAACACGCCTGGGACATGTTACAGCGAAGAGCATTGAGGGATTTTCCGCCCAACTTGACAACAGAAGAACAACTTTTCGAACATTTAAAAAGAACTTGGGACTGCATACCCCAGCAAGACATTGACACCTTAATTTTAAGTATGGAAAATCGTTGCCGCTGTGTGATTAATGTTAGAGGAGGAAATACCGATTACTGATTATCAGATTTGGTAAGATTTTTATTCATTTAATTCGATTGAATAATTTTATAAGAATAAAATGTTTTTGTTCACTCAGTAATTTTCTATGGCTTAATTAATTTAAGACTTTTATTAATTAGAAAAACAAAATCGCATCGTGTTGTTAATGTTTAAATATCGGCCATGAAATTATCTTTAATTCTTCCATTTACAGTCATAACAAAATGTTTATAGTTTTCTAGATAATCAATGAAATGTTCAATATCCCTAGATTGTGTTGATGTGTGTATGACATAAATTTACCCAGAATACAAAACATGATTTATTATAAAAGTACTTATATATCTGATATTCGTGTATATATAACCACTTACCATCTGATATAAAGCAATCAAATGGAACATTGTTTAAAACGAAATTAAAGAATATGTTAATTGAGAATGTTTACTATAGTTTGCATGATATGTTGTATGTATGTTTGTATACTATTTTTTGCCAAAAAATAATGTGTTTTTATTACTAAGAATAAATTAAATAGACTTGTTTGTGTTGCATATCCGATATGGGTAGACTGTTGATCCTTAAAACTGTTACGTTATGATAAGACCTTATTGGACACAGTTACGCAATGAATAATTCTTTATCTTTATCCTATACTATGGCCTATTAAGTGGTTTGTATCATTGACACTGGCAACTAAAGAAGACGGATATGAGTTTACACTTTTGTTTTTCTTAATTTTTCGTAATAATAAGCATTGTAATAAGTAGCCAACCAAATAAATAAAATCTTTGATGATGATGATGTCCTCCCGGCCGAATTTCGGCCACGGCGGCCATTCGCGATGGAGATTAGCTAATTGCGCAGGACATATTCATTGCACTTTCGCTAGTCGATCATGAGAGCCATCACTCTCATGATCCGATGGGACGACTAGCGACACGACCGGAAAGAGGTCAGGTACAGGACCGACGGCTTTACGTGCTCTCCGAGGCACGGGGGTGTAATACCGTCAACTCCCAGACTTCGGGCTGATACTGAGAAATTAATTTTTATGGAAATATCCCAAAATCACTTATTTGCCCGACCCGAGATTTGAACCCAGGACCTCATTTTCTACGGTTGAACACGCTACCGCTAGAACAACGAGGTACTTAAAGTAAAAAAAAATATGCAACTACTGAGTGCGACCGTACGTCAGTATTGCAAAATTATACGCAAAATATTAGAGTGTGGATACGATTATGTTTTTAAATAGCACAGTTTTCTGAAATCATTGAAAAATCTTAACTAAAAACCTTCACTAACAGATTTAGCTACTTGTAGTTAAACGGTTCAGTTCACGCTGGTATATTTGAATAACTTTAAAACTATGACATCTAATGGTACAAGTTATTATAATTTAAGACCGGCACCTATCATCACCGAGTTTATATCTAGGGTAAATGAAAACTATTTTAGTATGGAGATTGAAGAACGTTTAAAAGAATTTATTAATAAATTGTTATCATCTAACGTTTTCAAGTGAAAAAAATAATCCACGTGAGCGCCTGTGAAGATAGTTTTTCATTTCAGACGTAATGCTCGATTAACACTCCATAATGGCCAACCGGAAGTAGAGGCCATGTTGGGAACAAGATAGCGGAAATATATCGCAGGAAGTCGACAGCCATTATTTAGGAAAGGTGTTCTTCCGTCATCTCTGTATGAGACTCATATTATTCTGGTCCCCTGGTAGTTCTACGATAAACGTCTGAAATATTGGAGTAGTGATATGAGTGGCCAGTAATTGTTTATTATCTTTTGTCATCATTTATTAACGAGGGTGGAGCTTGGCTTTGAGTATCTTATTACTTGTGTATCTTCGAACTGTTTTGTAACAATATTCTTTTTGTATTTAGGTCACGTGATACCATAGCAAGTGTTCGAATAATTTTCTTTATTCCAGTATAAAAATTAGATGTGATTCAATTTAACTGTCTTTGAACTTTTTTGAGTTAATAATATATATCCTGGTAACTATAGTCC
Organism: Pseudoips prasinana; assembly: GCA_951640165.1. Lineage (NCBI taxonomy): Eukaryota > Metazoa > Arthropoda > Insecta > Lepidoptera > Nolidae > Pseudoips > Pseudoips prasinana. Next base: position 19,912,819 of record OX621239.1, read on the forward strand.
CACAGTTTGGGCAAGGGATTCGTTGAATATTTTAGCGATGGTATGAGAGAAGGGGTTTTGTGTATTTATGTGTGTCTAATTGTAGGTTCAAAATTGTTTAAAAAGTTGGCTTATCGGGAATCTGATTAAGTTTGGATCTTACTACAAACATAGCCAGATTTAATCACAATTAATTAGTAGATTTCCTTTTGTAGACGATTCTATTAGACTACAAATCTTAATCGCGTATACTTGGAGTCTGGACGACGCTGCTTAAAGATTGGTGTTTTTTTTTGCTGGAAATGGTATACCTATTCCTATATATATGTATGTTCTTTATGGCCATAAGGTGATTTATAAAAATAATAATAATATCTTGGGACATTATTTACACATGGTCATCTCATCCCAAACTAAGCAAAGCTTGTACTATGGAAACCAGATAACTGATGATAACTTATAGATTTAATTTCCTGAATTGTAATATTTTTGGCTATTTGGATTAGTTATGCTCCGTTTGAAAAACCTGTAATATAAATTAAGTGCTTAGACTCCGATGAATGATGTGATGAATATCATCACCATATTATCTCTTGGAGTAGATTTTTCATAGAGTTAATATCTACCAGAGAATGAGCGGCAGTGTCTCCTTGAGTACTATGACCTTCATACTACGGAAACACAGCCGTCTGCCAAGGACGGCGATTATACTAAATCGTCCAAATTAATTTTCGGGATGCCTTTGTGCAGCTCTGCACATCTTTTGGCGGATATGATGATGATGATGATAAGTCTAAAACGTACAACCCTATCTAAAATACATCATACTACCAATTTGTCAAGCATCGCTCTTGAGACGTAGCATCACACATTAGAGGTTTGCCACGTGCCCGACACGTGCCGCGACGAGAACACGTCATTAGCTACCAACTCGTCTCTGGGGAGTAACTGAGGTATTTTGTTTGTAACTACTCACTATGGTCTATGTATGAAGAGGAGAAAAAGTCCGATGATGTCGTATCGAGTGCGTTGCTTTAAGAACAAAATAGGCGCGTATACGTGGTTATAGTAAGTGATCATAGTCGTCATTTTTTTTAAGTCTGGTCTGAAACTAGCCATAAAATATCTTTATCGTTCGTGACTTACACAGTCATATTTTATTTACAAAAATGTTTATTTTATTAACATGTGGTGCAATTATTTCAACAAGAATTTTCATTTAAACTTAGATAAGCGTGCGTTTTGAAAAATATAAATCAATATCTTGTTTACATACATAAAAACAAAAACAAATATTTATTGTTATTTAATTTATTTATTTTATATTATTCTATTAAGTTAGTCAAAATGTGGGAAAAAAACAATTTTAAGACCTATTAAAAGATATATATGTGTTTGGTGCATGTTTAAGGCAAATTTTTAATTAAGTTTTATAGTAAATTATAAAATTTTGATTTCAACTTAATAGTTACATACATTTTGTACTTGTGATGTTATCAAGTCGATGTTTTGATTATTTAACCAGTTTATCACACTAATATTATAAAGGCGAAAGTTTGTGAGTGTGTGAGTTTGTATGTTTGTTACTTCTTCAATTCTAAATGGCAGAATCATTTTTTATAAAATTCGGTATAGAGTTAGCTGAAACCCTGGATTAACACATAGACTACCGTCCACCTAGGTAGCTAGAGAAAGCCGCAGGCTAGCTAGGGTCCTCAGCGGCGAGGATCGCGTTGCCCCCTTAACACGTGATAGGTAATACCGTGCAAGTGATCTGACCCCCATTTCGAATTCTATCTTTTTACTTCAGCGGCCGCCTGAGGTGTGACCCATAAGGGTGCCCTCAGGTATTAGTCGTTTAAATTAAGCTACTGGTTGGCCTTTTGCGCTAGCCAACTGCTCGTTGTTTTCAATTCTTTAATTTGATATACTATTGCTAAATGTAACAATAATAGCTTAGTAAGTTGCTATTTATTATTTATTTAAGAATATTAAAAATACATGTGACGAAACAGACCGCACGGACGGACTAATTTAAAATATTTTGTTACTTTAATTACTGTTTGTAAACTGTGTTTATGTAATACATTGTGAGCTTGACACGTACGAGTGTATGTAAATACCCAAGTGCTGAATAAATTTCATTATTTCACTATAATTTATTAAGTTTAACGCGGGCAAAACCGCGTGACACAGCTAAGATTATCTTATTAGTATATGTGTTACTATGATCTTTTATTGTATATCCATGTAAATGTTAACAAAAGATTCGAATGAGATTATTTAATTTATTTGTCAAACATGATACATAACAATTCTGTAATAAAATAAATTTTATAAATGTTTTCATACAAGATGTACCTAAATATCTATGTTACTAGAAATAATATCTAATGTATACAACTATATTACTACAAACATGTTCTGACTATTTACAAGCGCTTTTTTAAAGTCTACGTGAATAAAAACCTTTTTTATTTTTTTTATTTTATTATTTAAAGCATGCAATATGTAAAGATAAATTTAAAGTGAAATGCTGTGTGGTGACGGCGACAAATATCGGAATCAGAATATCATCACCCCATCTCATCCCGTGGGGGGCGTAGAAGTCGACCCGAGGGAATATCTACCAGAGGATGGGCAGCAGCTTCCTTCTGATTACTATGACCATCTTACTGCGATCGCCAACCCGCCTGCCAAGCGTGGCGATTATGGCATATCCCCCCAAGACGATTCTTGAGGGAGGCTTGTCCAGCAGTGGACTTATTTAGCTGTAATGATATATGATGATAAATTTAAAGTACATATTAACGGCGTTGAACCTTTTAAACTGTTCATTTCCATAAAAATATATATTATTATCCGATGTGAACAAGATATGGGACATTATATGGAATTACATTGTAAGCATGTACATCTGAATGAAAAATTAAATTCCGTTCTCAAACACCAAAGTAAATGATATTCGTATTCAACGAAACAAAATAAGCACTGATTTGAACCTCTCTTCTTTTCAAAGTCGTTTAAAAAGCTATTGTATCTATGTATACATTGTTCCTTTAGGTATGATGGAGAGATAATTGTATTTAAGTTAATAGTGAAGAAAAAGACAGACAGGCAGACGCAAGCAATACCTGAGTTATATTATATGGAGCAAAGTCTGTATAATATATTGTAGCTTATAATAGACAGTCCGCTTAATCAGACAGTACGCTTCTTACTAGAGAATTTTATAAGGGAAAGGAAACGTGTAAGAAAATAATGCGTGTTATTCGTAATATTTAACTAATAAACTTAACTTTAGTAATACTATCTTAAAGTAAATTATATTCCACTTGATCAAATATAAGTCACGATCGAATAATCTAATTGTACCTTGAATTAAATGTCTATAGTTAAATTGTAATACTATTCATGTTCCGACTATTTACAAGCGCTTTTTAAACCATTTTACAATTTATTTATTTATTTACTTTCCTTAGATATAAATGAGAGACCAGACACAATATAAAACGCAAAGTTCAATGATTCGGTTGATCCAATATCCGCACAAAACTTCAGACGTTTCCATAAACTCGGATAGTTTGAAACTTGCATTGATATTTTAAAACTATCTGCGGTATCCCATAATGTTATGCTTCCACTATTCTTTTACGACTTGAGTCAAACTTTAAAAGTAAAATAAAAAAGGATTGGGGTCTTTCAATATTTCTTTTGTAGTGGTAATTGAAATGCTAAATATTTGTAGTTAAATTAAATAACATGGGTTAAGATTAATTCTTAATAGTAGAGATAAAAAGTAATCGAACTTGGATATAACAGTATAAAATAATCGACCAGTTACTAATAGAGTAAAGATACATTTTAATCCTCACTTAAAAATTACTTGAGAACGTTATAATAAATTACACCCACTAAGTTTATTTATATCTTCTACTCTGATAAAATTTAGTAACTCCGTATTCGTACCCAAATCTGATTACGATATAATGTATAATTAGAATGAAAGGGCATACTTCAAACCCAAAATAGGGCTGCACCTTATAAATTATACTTAGAGACTATCCATTAGTAATAGTGATTCGACAAGTCCGACTGTTGACATTGAGGTGTTGTTTATCAACCCTACATCAAAGATTGATTGTAAAATAAGCTAAAAAGCTGTAAGGGCGATATAATTGAGCAAATTTCCTCGCTTTCCTTCGTAGGGTGCTGTTATCGTGTACACCAACAAAAGTGACACACAGTCGTTCCATTCGGCGATCTATACCACATACTCGTAACTTAAAACTTTTTGAATAAAAATAATAATAGTTCTGTCGAAATGTTTGTTAAGCCTTCCAATCCCAATGATAACAAACACAGGTGAACTCATAAAACCAGATGGGATAGTTATTTTTAATTTGTTTGATGAGAATTGTATTATAGTAATGAGGGCTAATTATTAATTTTAAATAAATTTGAGCTGTTATTTATTCGCAATATTCACTTTGTTAAATCGTTATCAATACAAACCTACTTGTTGTCATCAATTCAATCCAGACGTTCACAAACTGTTAACAAATACTTGGGTAATCATAGACCATTATGTGGCACATTTTCTTACTGGATACGGAAATTTATTATGTATCTAGTAGCTTATAGTAAGAATAATAATAAAAGATAATTGCCATTTCCACACAAATGTAATATTTTAACGGAATAAATGAATTATGAATTTGTTAATTCAACATCGCTAATATTTAAAGGCCTTTATCGGTAGCCTGAATTTAATGTAGCGCGTAATTTTGAAGGAAAATAAATATCAGTTAAGTACCTGTTGGCTAATTAAACGTTCTGGACAGGTATAACCTACTTGAACAGGTCTAAATTCACCCAGTCCTTTACATATATATAAAAGGATTGAAATGTTATAACGTATTAATAAGTTTTGTCGTGAATTGCTGGCACTGTCAATTAAATTCGAAAAACTACGTTTACTTGTTCATTACCCACTTGTAATTTTTACACTGGAAACGTGACAAAATTAATTGGTAAACATTGTTTATTCCTATAACATTTTTTTAAATATTATGTTTGTCAAGGATGTTTTAATTGCTTAACCATACATTATTTTACTTCATATAACTATAATTAACGGTACTAATTTTCAAACATCCTTAATAGGAGGCTTTGTCATTAATGGTTTTAGTTCCCTAGGAGTAAGTGTAGCAGGGTACTTTACAAACTTATGATTAACAAACACAAAGTACACTCCAAACTCAGAACAACTACTTATGAGTCACACAAATATTTGTTATGTGCGGAAAGCAAAATCGGAACACGAAGTAGTCAAGCAATACAGTAACAAAATGTAAGTAGCTAGGTAACTCATTGGAAGACTAAAACTGCTTCGAATAGAACATCACATGTTAAATATCACAAATTGTTGACTGATTTCTAAATCACAGTGTGTATCACACATTAGGGTGTTCACCGAACCGAACGACATATCTCAAATTAATTCATGTTTTGTCATACCCCACTTTATATTCAGAGTTTAATGACGTAGCACTATAAAGCATAGTACGCCTCAGCGTAAGATATCGCGGACGTGCGTATCGCATAAATGGAAAAACATGGCTTTGCTCTTACTGGACGCTCGGAGCAACAAAAACCAATATTTGGAATTTGGAAGGGTGCTATTCAACGTCACCCTTTAGCGTAAAAAACGGAATATCTTTTGATTAATACTATAGGTACGTTATTGATTACGCAATGCTCGGGAAGCTTATTCGTGAAAGCTTTTAGTGTATGGTTTGGACATACACCTTCATCATTACTGAGTTTGTTGACTCCAGTATAATAGAATACAAGAGAGGCACCCGAAAACAATTTGTTTACATTTTTTTTATAACGTTGCATGTAGAACTGACCTGAATTGAAATAATAACATAATGGTGTTAGAAATGTGGTTAAACCCGTGATTTTTATCCGGAAACGGTCAACCCTAAAAACGGAGGCATATTAACATAAATAATAATTTTACGCAACAAAGCAATTGGCTGAGTGACTGACGGCAAAGAATATCACTACCCCATCTTAACCCGTGGGAGAGGGTTGGGGGATAAAAGTCTTCTTGAGGGAATATTTCCTAGAGAACGTATGTGTATCTGACCATCATACTGCGATTGCCAACTCATTTGTCATGACGATTACGGCATATCCATGGACACAACTCTATCGCGCAAATCTTTTGGAGAGCCTTTGTCCAGCTGTGGACATCATTCGGCTGACATGATGAAAGCGATTAACTAAAAAGGACTTCCGCATAATATAAATATCTGAACTCAAAATACTGTATATCATACATTTTATTGTCTGATGAAAATTCAATCTGCTATTTATCAATCCAGAGTAGACCTTCTTCAGCTAAGCTACGAATGATACTCACCTGCTGATCAAATTTACGATATCCATATATTGGAACTATTGTTGGGAAGGGTGTAGATGAATCTTTGTTCTAGAAACATATGAAATTTAAATTTTGTGTCATTTATTACAGGTACTTTATTTCAGTCTTCTGAAATATTACATAAAATTCCAACTTAACAGACAAAATATCATAATTATTATTCATTTAGTCTCCAAAATGTAATTACCTGAACACACAAAGGAAAAATAACTTCGTACCAGTAGTATTTGTAATTAATTCTGTTTGTGGTTTTTAATCAAGCTTGGTATGAGTTGAAAATATGCGGTTAAAATCCATGAATAATTATATCCTCCGGAAATGGACTGTGTGAACTAACAAAGGTCGGATCAGCTTCATGACGATATGGTGATCAAATCTATAGCAATTAATATCAAGAATGACTTGGTAGGTACCCTTTCTGAGCAGAAGATTATACTGAAATTAAAATGCAAATCATTATTATCCTACTTAATCCTAAAGACATCTATTTCCAGAGAAATCCCCAAAGATGAATACAATTGCATTCTTGCACTACCCGCCTCCGAAAATGAAAACACTTTGCCGTACAATTATGGTCTTATTATAGACACAATAATATTAATAACAATAATATTCTGGGACAGATTATTCTGAAATTAAAATGCAAATCATTATCATCCTACTTAAGCCTAAAGACATGAATTTACAGGGATATCCCCAAAGATGACTACAATTGCATTCTTGCACTACCCGCTTCCGAAAATGAAAACACTTTGCCATACAATTATGGTCATATTATAGACGCAATAATATTAATAACAATAATATTCTGGGACATTTATCACACACGGCCATCTGATCTTAAACTAAGCAGAGCTTGTACTATGGCAATCAGATAACTGATACACTACATATACTACTTTTCTTTTTGTAAAAACATACTTACATAGATAATTACATCCAGACACAGGACAAACAGACATGTTCATGCACACAAATATCTGACCTGAGTGGGAATTGAACCCACGAGCTGCGGCGTAAAAGGCAAGCATTTACTAACCACGCCGACTGGCCCTGTATAAACTAATATAACATATATAATAATGTGCGCAGCCATCTTACTGACACGCGCGGTTCACCTCGGACCATCACCACCACGATACCATCAAAAAATATTGTGGTCAATTCGCAGCTGTAAGGCGTGAAGGTCAATTCGCAGCTGTAAGGCGTAAAAAAGTTATCTCTATGCTGCAGCGCCTAAGAAACAGCACCAACAGCATTCTAAAAATGATAGTTGCCCGATTTGACTGTCCCTTTCAGAGACACTGGGTAGGTATGGCACTGGGTCGGATTTCCTTATAATTATAATATTGATAACAAAGATTTTAGATTAAATTATGTATTTCTATAGTTTTAATCTGTTTTAAGTTGAATTGTAAATCTGTGTATTTTAATTTATTATGTTTTTATTTGATTTTATTTTCTGTTTGTTTGATTTTTATATGAATTTGATTGCATTGTCATTTCACGCTATTTTTATATTTTTAATTTATTTATTTTACTACAATTATTAAAAAATTAAATTCAGATCATATTGTAATTATATAGGATACATTTATAAACAATGTTAAATTGATGTATTACTATGGACTTTAAGTCTGAAATAAAGATTATTATTATTATTATAACGAGCCCATATTTAACCTTAATATATAGGATTAGACCGAATTGACATTTACATCGCAAATCAAATTCGTTACGGATATTTTTGGAATCAAATATCCATTTCGAATGACGGGTATCTTATAACTGGGTATCGTATACCAAAAGGTAAAAATGTAGAAGATTTATTTAACACTCCAAACTTTTCTCAATTGATAACCATAAAAGAAGTATGAATATTATTAACTTTGGCCAGATTTATTAGATATATTACGAGAAAATGGGAAAACGTAATTCAAGCGCAGGTGTGCTGACGATTTGCTAAGTTGCCATATTTTTGTGCGAAAATTGAGTTAAGAAAATTTTGCAGATAGGTCGGAGTAACGTATTGTTCAAAATCTTATATCTCCGGCCATTATTTACTTGAAGAAGCCTATTCAACGTTGTGGCACGTTTATTGCGCCATAATTTTACACTCACTCCTGAAAATATATGCTTAATATTACTTAGTGTCACGTAACATCACTGTTTTGAAAAGTATATTGAAGCGGTAAATTTGCGCTGAGTGCTATATTTATTTGGAGATTTATAGTGTAATTTTAGTGTTACACTTAAGTGTTTATAAATCAAATATAGGGTGTTACAGATCACAAAATGGTAACAGATACGACGAAGGAAGTATATGATGTCGAATAGCCCAATAATAGGATTTAATAATACATAAATATGTAGCACATCCGTAGCATATGCAGTGGCATCTAGCCCATACTAAGCAAAGCTTGTACTATAATAATAAAATAATATAATATCTAGGGACAATGTCACACAGATCATCCTAGCCCCAAACTAAGCAAAGCTTGTACTATGGGTAGACGGCGACGATATACATACTTATATAGATAGATACTTATATAGATAGATACTTATATAGATAGATAAATACTTATATACATAGAAAACATCCATGACTCAGAAACAAATATTCGTGTTCATCACACAAATATTTGCACTTACCGGGATTCAAACCCAGGACCACCAGCTTCGTATGCAGGAGCACTACCAACTGGGCTACGGTGTCCGTCACTATGGATACTAGACAACGGTCAGTCTCGCTTGTGCAGCGTTTCGGTGCGGACGCGTTTTACGTAATCCGTGTTGATTAGCGCGGCGCGAGCTGTCGCTCGTAATTACTCGCCATGAGTACTGTACTTGTGGCAAATGAGCTGCTGGCGTTCTTGCAGCAGAAGCTGGATGTGATGGACGAGGTGTCCGCTATCCAGATCTGCGCAACGAACTTCAGCGAGGACGACATAGCTGCTGCCAAGCTGATGCTGTACGACGTGCTGAACAAGCGCGATCAGATGGTGTCCCGCCGGCGTGACGGGACTAAGAAGAGCTTGGAAGACATCATCAAGCTGTTCAAGGAGACCGACCCGGACGACGTGCCGACGTTTGTGGCGAAGGAGCTTCACAAGCTTCCCCCCGTCACTTTCGACCACGTCGATGTCACGAGCCTTTTGAAGGACATTGTCTTTTTGAAGGCCAGACTCGTGGATGTGCAGGTGAAATTAGACACATCCCAGAACACCGTCGCCGATTTGCGCAAGGAAGTTGACGAGTTGCGCAAGACCGTGGCGGTAACTAGGTCACCAGTCGATGCGTCAAACGTAAACACGCGTCGCGGAGCTGCGCTCGACATGTCGTCATCGAGTTCCGCGTCAGCAGTTTCGTCGCCAGCGCACCCACCGATTGCTGAGCCTGCGAAGTGCCCCTCCCGCGCGCCCCGCAGCTCTGTGCCTGTTGCCGCGGCTCCTCCACGCACCGCCGCTCGAGCCCCTCGCCCCGCCCCGCTGCCAGTACTTGCAGCCACAGCAAAACCATTCCAAAAGGATTTTGCTACTGTCACTGCGAGCGTCCCTAGCGCTGCCAGTTTGAAGCCTGGGCCATATAAGGCAACGAAGAAGGCTGATGATGATGATGGGTTCGTGACGGTGCAAAGGAGGAAGCGCCGAATGCGAACCAACAAGAACCGCTGCGGCAACGCTCCTACGGAGCCCAACACGAGTCTGCGTGCCGCCAAGCCGAATACACCGGTGTATATCTCCCGCCTGCACTACACCACGAAGGCGGAGGACATCGTGGAGTACGTGCGCCAGAAGATCAAGTACACGCCGAGGGTGCAGTTACTGGAGTCGCGCCGGAACGTCAACTTTAAGGCGTTCGTGGTGCGAGTACCGAATTGCTTTCTGCCCCGCGTCATGGATGAGGACTTTTGGCCGCAGGACGTGGTGTTCCGTCGCTTCCGCGGACAAGTGCCACAGGACAGCACAAAGACAATAAGTGCAAAGTGAAGTGTTACTAACATAGTCTTAAGCCCTATATACTAACACTTTTTGTATATATTTTATATATGTTAGTCTGTAAGGTATATATCTATGGGCCATTAGATGCCTGATAATAAATGATTATTATTATTATTATTATTATTATAAATACCTATATACTTTTTTGTACAATACTGTGTGTATTGTATACACACACTGACCAAGACAAATATACATGTTCATGAATACCAATATTTTTCTTCTGCGAGGATCGAACCCGCAATTTTTGGATCAAAAGGCAGCTTCACTACCAACTGAGTCATCAAAACCTTTTTACCTCAAAAACCTGAACATTTATTTTCCGATTATTATGGGGTACTCAAACAATTGAACCATATTAATATAATAGTTGTAAGAGACAAATTCACCCAACCTACATGGCTCGCCAAGGAAATTAGAAATACATCAAAATTTTAAATCCACGTTTTAGTTGCCATTACAATTGAAGTAAAACATGACAATTATATTGATTTATTTATTACTCACTAGAGTCAAACATTTCAAATAATTATAATAATATCCTGGGACATTATTCACACGTTGCCATCTGATCCCAAATTAAGCAGAATTGTACTATGGACACCAGATAACTGATATACTACTTTTCTTTTGTAAATCCATATTTATATATAGATAATTACACCCAGTACACACGGACATGTTCATGCACACAAATATCTGTCCTAAGTAGGAATCGAACCCACGACCTGCGTGAAAGGCAAGGCTCTAACCAGCCCGTAAATGGCTTTTACGTAAAAACAAGTCACTAAATAATTCTGAATTTTCGTTATAAACCGTGAGTCTTATATTTCTGTCGACTGAGTTTTGTTACCCATTCAATGTTCTATCAAGAATAATGAAGAACAAAAACACTCGATAGCCAATATGCGAAGCCGAAATTGCTTTCCTAACGTTGTTTCGCAACTAATATTGAACTAATGCTATTATCACGTCCCTATTAACTGTCGATGTTTTCTTTTTCTTTAATAGAACCATGCGTATAAAACAGGCTTGGTTATTTAACAGTTGATGTTTGATTTAAAAATATTCGAAGCAGGGTTTTATAATGTCTGTCTAGTGTACTGATCGAGAGTCGAGAACTACGCCGAATAGTATACAAGCGCCTAAGAGACCAACCAAGATATTTCATCCTATCAGCTGTAAGAAGGCCACTGTTGGACAAAAGCCTCCCCTAAGAATCATCTTGGGGGGATATGCCATAATCGCCACACTTGGCAGGTGGGTTGGCGATCGCAGTAAGATGGTCATAGTAATTAGAAGGAAGCTGCTGCTCGTCCTCTGGTAGATTTTCCCTTGAGTTCTACCTCCCCCACGGTAAGAGAGAAGGGGTGATGATATTCTGATATTCGCCGCCGTCACCACACAGCTATTTATTTACCAGTTTTTTTGTTTTGTTTTATGCGATGTCTTCTGTTTGATTATGAACCAATGTAGATTCTTTCCAACTGTCGTGACAGATGGAAATCTGTTGTCTCTGCCTACCCCTCTGGGAAACAGTCGTGAGTCTATGTATGTATGTGTTTTTGTAGATTTTTTGTTTTTATTCGATGGGAAATGCGTACTCTTTCATATTTTTCAAATCAATTGTTACAAATGCATTGACTGCACGCGTGGCGCAGCGGCTAAGACGGGCGGGTTCGAGTCCGGCGCCGGACAACTATTTGTGTGATCCATACATTGTTGTTCTGAGTCTGGATGTAATTTGTATCGTCAATTACATGTTTGTAAAGTACCCGGGGACACGGATTAAATATCATAGTGCGGGCGTTGTCTTTAAGAAAAAAAAAACAAAATAAAAATTGAAGTCTTAGGTGTTTGTCACACATCACATTTAGAGCAGTATTTGGATAAAATTCTGGCAAAATATATTTCACTTTCAAAAGGTTAAGGATAGTAGTATTTAATCATTTCAACTTGTTTTCCCAATTAAGTAACTTATTAGTTACCTACGTATTTTGAGAGCCCATTCAGCTGCGCACTTCAATTTAGACAACTTTGTACGAAATTCAATGAAAACGTCAACATTGTATGTTTTGCTTATTTTGTACGTCCACGGTACTCAGACGACATCTCGTTTCGCTAATGGTACAACTGCATTGAATCGGACTTGCTTTTTGACAAATAAGTCCTACACGTAACGCGTCACGTACGTGTACGTACTGCCAGTTTTCCAGACCATCCCATTAGTAACTATAGTAAACTGATAAAAGGATATATCTAAAAACTAACTTACATAGGTACTTTTATTTGTAGAATGGGTATTTGAAGAGTTACTGTACATTGGACAATGATTTATAATGTAAAATTGACTTGCACGTGCACTTATATTTTAAATATTACTTTTTTCTACTTCGCATTTTTAAGAGGAAAAGGGTCGAATAATATATTTAACAAGAAATACTAAAAAAATATTATATAAAGGAATCGTGTGCCGTAGTGAGTGATTATATAGCTATGTATTGTATGCATGAGTTCGAAATAAGTAGTATTTGAGAATTTCGCGTTTATTAATAATAATAATATCCTGGGACACTATTTACACACGGCCATCTGATCCCAAACTAAGCAGAGCTTGTACTATGGAGACCAGATAACTGATATATTACATATACTACTTTTCTTTTGTAACTACATACTTTTATAGATAATTTCATCAGGACTCAGGACAAATGTTCATGCACACAAATATTTGTCCTGGGTTGGAATCGAACCCACGATCTCCGGCGCGGCGTGAACAGCAAGCATTTGCCAACCACGCCAACAGGCCCGCATTTATAATTGTAAATCTAACCATGAAGTAATAGAATCGTTATACCTAGCCAACCAAAGCACAGCACTATTACTATAATTACACGAAGAGCTAAACAGCCGGTCTATTTAATAAATCACTGTTTAGATGTAATTGACGTTACTGCCTCGGAACTGCCAACTGACTTCGCAGTCAGTAGGTATGTGGCGTGCGGCTCTAGTATGACAGATTGTGGAACAGGTTCGCTAAACTGCAACCTTAGAACGTGCATTTCAAATGTTAGTTTAGACCGTAAGCTCAAGTTATCTCTTTGTAATACTCTTATTAACATTTGGAGAGGGCTATGCTATGTTTCCCTGCGAGATCGAATCAGAAATGTTGAGATCCGCAGGCGAACCAAAGTAACTGACATAGCCGTAAGAATTGCCAAGCTGAAGTGGCAGTGGGCAGGGCACATAGCTCGTAGAACCGATGGCCGCTGGGGCAGAAAGGTTCTCGAGTGGCGACCGCAAACCGGAAGACGCAGCGTGGGCAGGCCCCCTACAAGATGGAACGATGATCTTGTGCGGGTAGCTGGAAATCGCTGGATGCGCACAGCGCAAGGCCGGCAATTGTGGAGATCTTTGGGGGAGGCCTTTGTCCAGCAGTGGACGTATTTCGGCTGATATGATGATGATGATGATAAACATTAAAGTGATCCAAATCTGTCCTATTTGACGGGCCTGTTGGCGTGGTTGGTAGATACGCTGCCTTTCACGCCGCAGATCGTCTGTTCGATTCCCACCCGGGACAGATATTTGTGTGCATGAACAAGTCTGTTTGTACTGAGTCTGGGTGTAAATTATCTATATAATTATGTATTTACAAAAGAAAAATAGTATATGTAGTATATCAGTTGTATGGTTCCCATAGTACTAGCTCTGCTTAGTTTGGAATCAGATGACCGTGTGTGAATAATGTCCCAGGATATTATTATTATTATATTATTGATTTTCGGTCTGAAATATTGTGACTCACATAGGATTAGTTCTATAAGCCTTATTTTTTATGTTATTTATAATACTAACTGTAGTTATACGTATTTGTAATTGACAAACGTTTAAAGTAATAAATGTAAGCGAGTACCAATATTTTATTTGTCATAGGATTACGAAACTTACTTTATAATCAGCGTATGAAATAAATAAATACAGAAGAAAAGTCCAAAGCTTCGGATAAGTAATTTCTAAGTAACATATTATTACCTTTTCGCTCTCTAATGTTTTTATTTGACCCAGGATAGGTGCCTATCTACTGAGAAATTTATAAATAAGTACTAGTGGGAAAGAATGCCCTTTACTTTTGCTCAAGTACCCGTTTTAAGACATTTCTGAGCATACCTAATCAGATTTGTAACTTGTCAAAGAAGCTCTCATATAGAGTTTCATAGCAGTTTTCTTAGAAAAATATCTTTGTATCTGGTTGTCGGAAATGTTATGTGCTGGTTTAACAAATGTATTTCATTTACTTTTATGAAAGTATCCTTTATTAGGGTTCCGTACCCGAAGGGTAAAACGGAACCCTATTACTAAGACTTCGATGTCTGTCTGTCACCAGACTGTATCTCATGAACCGTGATAGTTAGACATTTGAAATTTTCACAGATGATGTATTTCTGTTGCCGCTATAACAACAAATACTAAAAAACAAAATAAAATAAATATTTAAGGGGGGCTCTCAGACAAGAAACGTGAATTTTTTGCTCGTTTTTATAGATAATGATACAGAACCCTTCGTGCGCGAGTCCGACTCGCACTTGGCCGGTTTTTTCTTAATAATTTTGTATTTGTACTTATCTATTGAGGTCTGGTACTTTTTTAAATCGAGATAAATATTGATTACTGCTGGCGTGGTTCGTAGATGAATGTTCGTGAAACGCCGCATGTCGTAGTTTCGATTCCTATGCAGGACAAATATTTGTGTGCATGAACATGTCTGTTTGTCCTGAGTCTGGGTGTAATTATCTATATAAATATATATTTACAAAATAAAAGAAAAATATGTAGTATGTCAGTTATCTGGTTTCCTTAGTACAAGCTCTGCTTAGTTTGGGATCAAAAGGCTGTGTGTGAATAATGTAGAGGATATTATAGAATGGTATAGGTATTATATGTATAAATATTTATTATTTATAAAAGGTATTTCTAAACTACTTTTAACATAAGTAAATAGGTACTACGTAGAGCCTCTTATAACAATAATAAATGAAAGTTCATCCACTGCCCCATCAGACTGCAAAACAGCGCTTATGAAGAGCTATTTTCGTCCAATATAAGATTATTCAACCGATGCTTTGTAAAATAGGTATCTGACGACCAAATTGGTTTCTAAAAAGATAAGTCTACAAAAAACGCTCCGAATCTAATAGCAAATATTCTACTCTATGTCGAACTCATATTATAATACAGTATACAGATTTGCTATAAATCAAAGTATTTTGTGATAGTGTATACAAAAATATAAAAAAATCATGAAGGGTTCCGTAGCAGCAAGTGTTTCAGTTGATTGAATGAAAGCAAATTGGGGTTTACGATTTGTGACGTATTAAAAAAAACTACTTGCTTGATCTCGTTCAAACCAATTTTCGTTGTTTGTTTGCATGGTAATGTACATCATATATTTTTTTTAGTTTTGTCATTCTCTCGTATTTTAGAAGTTACAGAGGGGGGGGGGGGGGACACACATTCATTTTACCACTTTGGAAGTGTTAGAAATTTAGAAACCTCAATATCATTTTTGAAGACCTATCCATAGACACCCAAAATGTATGGTAAGATGAAAAAAAAAATTGAGTTTCAGTTCAATGTATCCCCCCAAATTATTGTTCTTTTTTTATTTTTACCGAATACATCTACTTACTAAGTCTCAACAGTACAGCTCTTATAGTTTCGCGGAAAAGTGGCTGTGACATACGGACGGACAGACAGACAGACATGACGAATCTATAAGGGTTCCGTTTTTTGCCATTTGGCTACGGAACCCTAAAAACAATACATTGTTTGCCAGCGATAGTTCATTTTCACTGTCCCTTTATTTAGTTACTATTAATTTAAAAAAATAATTCAATTTTTACGGAATATTATCAATAATTATTGTAGTGACAATGTATATAAAATAATAGTAACTAAATAAAGAGACAGTGAAAATGAACTATCGTTAGTAAACAAAGTGTTGTTTTTTTATATTCTTGTATACACTATCATCATGACAGCTAAAGGACGTCCACTGCTGGACAAAACCTCCTCAAAGAATGGGGGGTATGCCATAATCGCCACGCTTAGCAGACGGGTTGGCGATCGCAGTCTGATGGTCATAGTTCACAAAAATAACGCTGCTGCCCGTTCTCTGGTACGTATTTCCTCGGTCGATTTCTACGCCCCCCACGGGATGATATGGGTGATGATATTCTATGCCGTCACCACACAGCTATTATGAATATTTAACTTTATTACTCCAAACATGTTTTGACTACTACAAGCGGTTTTTTTAAATCTACATGGATATTAAAACTTGCTTCTTCTTTTTATTATTTTATTACGTCGTTATGTTATTAGTCTTATAGGTTTACTTATCCCTGAAATGCTTTCTGATATCTTCCCTCCAAACACTCTATAACTCCACAAATATATGTTATCTTAGTAACCAGAATCCCAGTCACACAAATTAGTGCAAAGGTTTTTTTTAATGTAGATAGACACCGAAGTATAGACAATATTTCAAATAAAATCAAATTTTAAAATATCATATAAGAATACAGGTAGGTACATTATATACTAGCTACAAGTTATGCACAGTTATAAAATTCTCAACAAGAATATTTCAAGAGCTTTTGTGCAATATTACATTCTTATTGCGGCTTCCACATATTTCTAGATCCGATCATTCAAGTTCGTATAGTGATTTTTATTATGCACTTTATATTTATATACAAATTTGTGTTGCTTAAGGTTTTCTTTCTAGCGTGTTATTGACACTAAACATTAGAATAAACAGGTTATACGCTTAAATCCTAGTACAGTGCGTGTATGTGGCATCGTAGCTTCTAAAAGAATAGGCCGATTTCAATGCTTCTAGCAGGTAATTTAATTATCTATAGTATTTTTGATTCTGTTTTGCTGGTCAAACAAGTCTATACTATGTAATTACAGCACGCGTGCCGCAGTGAATGAGGTAGTATATTCACTAATATACACAATAACTAGTACATAGCAACTATTTGTGTAGCCCATAAATTGTTGTTCTTGGTCTGGGTGTGATTAGTATCCGTTATACAGTCTGTGGTTGCACAGAGTAAGAGTTATTCAAGCCGGCAAAAAGGCTTTTGACATGGCTTATAAACTGTTATCTAATTACTACGGCCGGTACCGACCGCTTAACGTGCCGTCTGAAACAAGGACACGTTCAGAAATTAAACTACTTTTACATTCACCATTTATAGATGGGCCACGTGTCTCGGTACTTAACCTTACCTATGAAAACGGACTGGTGAGGGTTAATTTGTCGCAGTATTTTAATACTGATAATAATATGCTGGAACATTATTCACACACGGCCATTTGCCTCCAAACTAAGCTTGTACCATGGAAACCTGATAACTGATATTTTACAAATATTACTTTTCTTTTGGAAATACATACTTATATAGATAAATACACCGAGACTCAGAACAAATAGATATTTTCATGGACACAAATATTTGTCCTGGGTGGAAATCGAACCCACGACCTTCGGCGTCTACTTACTACGCCAACCGGCCCTGAATAGTAAAGAACTAAGATTTAACAATACAGTTGCTTTTCACACATTTTTTCAGTTCATATACCTAAGGGTTGAGGTCTTGGTAGTTAAATGAAACTGCAAAAAAGACTCGACTCAATTTTGTCGATCATTTCGACAAAATGAATACTGAATTGATTATGATTACGTTCTACCTACAATAGGATATATCAATATTACTCTTTAGAAATCCCGAATATTCAAGTTGGTCCGTCTATTGAACCAACTGTGTCCATAACTCTTATCATATCACAATATTACATTTCCATCCAAAAAGTACAATATACAAATCTCGCTGATTACTATCTTTATCGTCATTGGTTTACCCTCCCAGTTCTCGGAAACCCTTAGAAATGGAAGTTCCGACATTACACAGGGGATGCTATGTAAATACGCGGCTGTATGAATGTAAATGTTACTTAAGTAGGTAGCATACGTGGTGGGCTTATGTTGTTACCTAGTGTTATTGGGATATGAAAAGTGGCACGCCATGTTACAAAAAGTGTTAAAGCAAGTCGTAATATTATGTCTTTGATATTATTATAAAGTTATAGATAAGTGTCATAATATCCTGAGACATTATTTACACACAGCCATCTGATCCCAAACTAAGCAGAGCTTGTACTATGGAAACCAGATAACTCATATACTACATTTTATACTTTTCTTTTGTAAATACATACTTATATAGATAAATTACACCCAGACTCAGGACAAACAGACAAGTTCATGCATACAAATATCTGTCCTGGGTTGGAATCTAACCCACTACCTCAGGCGTTTAAAGCAAGCATTTGCCAAACACGCCAATAGGCCCGTACAGTGTATGCCAAAAAATATGTTTGTTTTTAAATACGGTTTCTCTTCACCTTTAAAAACGACTAAGTTAAGCATCTCTGTTTGCCTGAATGTTAAGCGATCATTTAGAAAAGTAAATACAGACAAACTATTTCTTAATGGGAACTCCTGTGGCCTCTCAGTCTGGTTACTTTGGCTGCTTTCATGCATACCAGGCGGAACATTAATTTGATCACATTAATTTGAAACTGCATCTTTATTCTTCCATAGTTTACCCAGCCATCTGAATAATAAACAAAGGTATTCTCTATTAATTACCCTTTCAAATGGACTCCAACAAAATTGTTTTAGATCAAAATATTGTTAATAACAAACACACAATTGTCGAAACAATAGTTATTTGGTTTCCTACTTTTAATCGTGCAACCCTAAATAGTTCCTCCTCAAAAAAATCTGAAGTAAAAAATATCAATTATTATATAATTTTTAGTACAAAGCAAAACCTTTCCCTGATTTTACTACCTAATATTGTATCTCGTTCTTCCTAGCCCTAAAATCCCTAGCAGTGGCCGAATACTTTATTTATTTATTGTATTTATTTATCTCTCTCCTTAACATCTATCATTACAGGTCTTGACTTAATGCGATAGTGTTGGTATTAAAATTATAAAATCCTTATTGAACTAAATTTTAAACTAATCATTCATATGCTAACTACATTTAACGTATAAAAACAATTATAATATAATTATAAATGTTTTAGACTATATATTTCAGTAGCAACATATTTCCTGTCAATGCAATATGTAGATGTATAACTTCACTTCAAGGAAAATGATTACCTGATGATGATTTACTAATACAGTTTCTCAGTCAGTCATTGGATATAGTTTCACCTTGACAGCGTTCTATTACGTAAGCTGTAAGGGCAATTTTCGTACCGCAAGTATTCCTTCTGATGTGACGTCCACTGTACGACGACGTATAACATGCACATATTCGGCTCCCACATTGAAACAAAGTAAATATTTGTATGGCCTACAGTTATTTGTTCCGAGCTGGATATTTTCATGAAATGGAGCGAACTCTCATGAAATTTTAATGAAAACTGACATTTATGCCAAATTGTGACATTATATTTTCATCATAAATATTGTTTGCATCGTAACTATGTAAAGATAGTGTAAAACAAAACAATCTTGCTATTGTTTCCTTTATGCTTTCCTCCGATACCACTCCGATAGTCTACCGGTAACATATAATGAGGTACTGTTATTGGATTATTTTTTAAGAAGAAGCACTATTAGTAGATACCCGGGTAGTTGACGGTGCTCAAAGAAATCGTAAAGTCATTGGTCCTCTCCTTGCCGTGGTCATGGACGATTACCCGTCTCAATCGGTAAAGTATGGTAGAATTTCGCCTAAGTCGGGTGGACTTTTACGTTTGGATTAAAACTAGCTATCTACACGGGACATATTATAGTACGCAAACAGAAGTGCAATTAATATTACCCTGTTCTAATAATCTCATGTCAGGGACAATTAGCTGACACGACTGGAAAGAATTTAGGTATAGTACCGACGGATATACGTGGTCTTCAAGGCACGGGGGTGCAACTTTCAGACTCCGGGCTAATGCTGAGAATATTTCTTATAAGAAACATCTCAATATAAATAATTTTTGGCCTGACCAGCATTCTGACGGTAATACCGCGCCGGACAACTAAATTTATGATTTCCTATTTTAAGTCACAACCTTCAACATATTATTATCAGGTTAAGTTGGATTATTAATTACGTTAGAATTAAGTTATATTCAATTCAAGTCGAACCGGAAGACGCAGCGTGCGCAGGCCTCCTACACGGTGGACCGACGATCTTGTGCGGGTCGCGGGAAGCCGCTGGATGCGGGCAGCGCAGGACCGGCTATTGTGGAGATCCTTGGGGGAGGGAGGCCTTTGTCCAGCAGTGGACGTCTTTCGGCTGATATGATGATGAAGTCATATTTTCTATAACAATATGGTATTACTTTTCAGGGGATAAATACGTTCAAAGCATTTCCTCGGATCCATGAAGTCACATTAATATCAAACTCATATAACTATAAAATATCTTGTTGCTTCTTGTTCATAATTGCTACTATAACATTTCCTGTAGTAACATACCGTAAGCTCTGTTATTAGAAAATATGACAGAGTGCATCTACCCGGTATAACTGCGATCATTATATGGCAACTACACTCACTATTTTGTTACATATGAACGCTAATGTTTTAGGAAACTGTTTAAATTCAATACAGTAAACATTAATATTATTAGTTATATGACGTTTGTTAATATACTCGTACTATTAAGTT
Organism: Pseudoips prasinana; assembly: GCA_951640165.1. Classification (NCBI taxonomy): domain Eukaryota; kingdom Metazoa; phylum Arthropoda; class Insecta; order Lepidoptera; family Nolidae; genus Pseudoips; species Pseudoips prasinana. The sequence continues at coordinate 19,934,017 of OX621239.1, forward strand.
TAATATTTTCTGCTAGTTGCTAGACGAATTTTAAAACGTTACAGCAGCCTGATGCTCTCACCGATCTAATTCCTCTCAACTGATTGGCGAGGTCAAGCTACTAGGCTCGTCGTCAGTCCACAGATAGGTAACCGCCAAAGTGGTTTAATTTCTGAGCGTCTCCGCGCTTCGGAGGACTCGTTAAGCCATGTCAGAGGCCCAATGGGCGACTCGAACAACTCTGACACTAGGGTATCCACCGCCCACATGATAAGTGAGTAAGCATATTAAAAATAAATATTCGGGACATATCACACAACGCTATCAAGCCCAAACTAACTAACAAATCATAACAAATAATCATGCTCATCACAAATATTATTGTCCTGTACGTAACAGTTTTGAGTAATTAACAATTGCTTGATTACTTATCTTTTACCAGCTTTTATCTATGACTCTATCCCCGTGGCTTTTATTCTTGATCCCAAAGAATAAAAAGTCCAAACTTATTCTTTCTCAATCTAAGAGAAAACAATATAGCTCAAATTTTCCTTCTAAATCCTAAGCCAGCAAGGAAGGAGTTTTCTTTAATTTGTTTCTAAATATTAGTTTATGATAAATTGCGACTAAATTTGTCCAGAGTTATGGGTATATAATAATAATGAATATCATTATTGATAACATAAAAAGTTAAATTACTTAATATGTAACCAGCTCCGTTATCTGCAAATAAAATAAAATAATTAAGTAGATTAAAGTAGATAATGTGCCTATCAAGTATCTACTATAAAATAATGATAAACATAAGCTATTTATAATTTTCTCCTCATAGGAGAAATATCTAAAAAGGGAAATTTATTTACTTGTCCGTATATGGCGAACATGTTTTGCTAAAAACTTTTACGTTTGACAAATCGTATTGAACAGATGCCAGCAGATCCAGCTACCCTAATCTGTCAAATTACGTTTATAGATTTTCAACGCTATCACATAAGCATAAGTTTCACTTTCAATTGGGGAAATTTGAGAGATTCTTGAGAAGTAGCTTGATGTGCTGGCGTCTCTACAAGTTCATTATTTTACGCAAAAAGCTACAATAGCCTACATTTGTTTTGCAGTTTGTAGGTGCAAAAGGCAGTCAATGGATACATATTAGATTCACAAGCTGAATAAAATCAAATCTATGGTTGCAGATATCATATAAAAACATAATAACTAAAATAGTTCACAATATTATCTTATGAAACAAACGTGTATCCTATATAACAAACAAAAGAGGTTGTCCAGGCTTACCTTTATATTAAAGTTCTAGGCAGTATCTCGAAAGGCAATAACGTCCCTTATTCTAGAAATAAACTTACTACATCATCACAATATCATCTACGCAACATTTTATTAAAAATATACCTTCTAAGATGCAACGCTATAGCCACGCACTCACGTCGGCATATCAATAGAAACTATAGTGCACCTTTTAACCACCTTATTTAGTAGTAACATGATCCAGTTTCCTCTGCAATTGTTACTATTTATGTGAGAGCAGTTTTCCTAGGGGCTGGAGTACTGTGAATATGCATATTGTCTGCCACGGAGAGACGAGAGCACTTCACTCTGACTACAATAGGCCTACCGTAATCCCAAGTTTTTATAGTCTTATTGCGAAACATACCAGACAATGTCTTGTACGAATATTGCGCAGTTTTTAATTTAGATAAAGTAGAGGTAGTTTAACATAAATGTGGCTCCCTACATAATTAGTTTTTCCTACTATTATTTTTGAAATGTCAGTTACTATTATATTTGTTCGCTTTTATATAGGTGTAGCCTGTTGCGGCTAGTCACCAGAATAAAATGAGTGCCTGTGACAAATAAGTGTCAGATAGCGACTACGAAGCTCAGAAAGGAAACATGTTGTACAATCCTACAATATGTCTCACTGGATCGCATTGACTGAGCAACGCGTAATCCGGTGGTAGAGAACCTACTGACTTTGTTCCGCCGGATCTTCTCAGTCAGGCCACAATGTATCTCAATACTATCAGGCCGTAATATATCACTACCTTCCTGAATATCAACATCAATATAAACAGACAAAAAGACATGACAACAATCTAAACTTAAGTTATAAGAATATACATACATAGGTTTACACACAATGTTGTTACAATAATTTGAAAATAAATTATTGTAACGGACGTGGCTGCGCTAATAAATAAATATGTTAAAAGGATCCATTTTTACATGACTTCCGCTTAATGAAACTAATTAAAAATGTAAGTTGCACTCTATGAAAATAGAGCCAATATTAATTAATAGACGCTAGGAGCAAGCTTTGCGATAATTTGCATTAACAATTTTTAATACATTGTTGATGGGTTACACTTTAATGGATTTATGGAAGGCTTAATTTATAAGTGATTGCAATTTTTAAATGGCAACTTTCTTCTAAAACTTTCTTAATGTATATTTAACAAAGCGAAAATAATAATGAGTACACATGAAAAGCACATACACTTTTAAAAAGTGTATGTGCAGCTAGTTATTAAAATTCTTGATTCATTAAACGGCATTTAAATTATATAATTAAACTAGTTCTAGATGATTTTATTGAATAACAATTTACTTACGGCATGGTGTGCAACCCAAAGTTATAGAGGAGTAACTCTTACAAATCGTATAAAAATGATTATTAACGTTCAAATTGCAATCCTATTTCCAATTTTTAGAATGTTTAGTTTAATTCACAACAATTATTTTTTTATTATAAATTTCTACAATATTATAAGTATAACACTAGAACTTTTCGAAAGAAAACTTATAGTCCAGATTTTTCGGGCTATTAGTTTTTGAATTTTATAGCATTATTCGCAATGCAATATTTTTTAGTTTTTATTTGAATATTAAAAATTGATTACCTATTTATTATTTTAAATTATTACGCATGTTCTCTATTTATTTTTCTTTTGGATAATTTTGGCTGATTTTGTCCATCCTAAGGCTGTCTGGAAGAGATCGCAGTTAGCGATAAGAACGCCCATTGTACCATATATAATACAACTGTTTACTTTAAATGTAAATCTTGGTGTACAATAAAGAGTATTTGACGTTCACCGTAGCCTAGTTGGTAGTGCTCCTGCCTACGAAGCTGGTGGTCCTGGGTTCGAATCCCGGTAAGTGCAAATATTTGTGTGATGAGCACGAATATTTGTTTCTGAGTCATGGATGTTTTCTATGTATTTAAGTATTTATCTATCTATATAAGTATGTATATCGTCGCCTGGTACCCATAGTACAAGCTTTGTTTAGTTTGGGGCTAGGATGATCTGTGTGACATTGTCCCTAGATATTATAGATATATTATATAGATATTATATAGTATTTGTATAATTCAATACGCTATCCACTCACCTCATGTCCCACACAACTCCTAACGTAGCAAAATAACGGAGCTCTATCGTGCTACATTGTTAACACCAAACACGCCGTTGCCTATTTAATTATGCCTTATTAACGTAATGGTAGGACTAACTCACTAATTTATTAGGTCACGCTTACACTGGATTACGGTTTTCTTTATTTGGTGTCGGTGTTTATGGTAAAGGCCTGATTAGTGTGAAGATGTGAGTGTATGAATTATACCTTGTGTAGATGTATAATATACGTTGAGTTGACCAGCTTGTTGGTTAGTGGTTTGTGAACGACTACTAACTCAGAAGTCGTGGGTTCGATACCCTATCTAGGAAAAATCTTTATGTGATGACCATGATTATCTGTTCTTTGTCTGGGTATAATTTATCTGTAATATGTTTATTTTATGAACATGTGTATGAGCTGTGTGGTTACCATAGTACACACTCTGCCTAGATTGGGATCAGATGGCAGTGTTAGTTGTTCCATATACTATATACTAGCTGGGCCCCGCGGTTTACGCGTTAAATTTTATAAATTACACACAGCTCCTCCCCCGTGGGTGATAGCGTGATAATATGTAGTAATATTCATGCAAAATTTGAGGTAAATCCATGCAGTACTTTTTGAGTTTAGCCCGGACATACATACAGACAAACAGACACACAGACAAAAATTCTAAAAACTATATTTTTGGCTTCGATATCGATTGTAGATCACGCCCCAAAAATATTCAATGTACAGTTTTGAATTTTCTACGATTTTATTATTTGGATTGCACAGCCATTTTCCAAACTAATTGCTTTTACTTTGATCTAAAATTTAATTTTTAAATTTAACTAGGATACTTTGGAACAGGTTAATGGTAGTAGCCTAGTGTGAAATAAAGTAATACGACAAATCATCTAAATTGGATATTATTTAGGATTTATTTTCATGTGAAGTCACTGGTCAATTCATCCCTGTTAAAAGTGAATGCTAGTTCGAAAGTACACGTCATATCGGTATATACATTTCGAACTTGATATCATCTTTTACCGATGCGAAAATATGGGCAGATGCGTAGGCTGTTTTTCAAAAACGAATGGGATGCATGGATCAGGTCTTTTCTTTATGAAATTTAGCAGAGAAGTTTTATGTCTAAAGTCAAAAGGTACTGTGCCTTCGTAGATTTAAAAAGGATAGAGTGTTTACGCCTTCGCGCCTTTATAAGTAGTCGGCAAGGCTCGATCGGCCGTGAACGATGGAGTGTTATCTCTAATTTTAATGTATTGAAGGGAAGTTGGGTATGGCATGAAAGTAGAAAACATGCTATAGAAATGAGACCTCTGAGAAGTATGTGTGTTGTGTCTTTGAGAGACAGAATAATAAATACTGACGAAAGAAAGGGTTCCGGTGTATAAGAAGATGTAGTCACATATATTATCTTGACAATAACTTGATACGAGCTAGCTAAATATCATTTCTGTAATAAAATAAATTTTATAAATGTTTTCATACAAGATGTACCTAAATATCTATGTTACTAGAAATAATATCTAATGTATACAACTATATTACTACAAACATGTTCTGACTATTTACAAGCGCTTTTTTAAAGTCTACGTGAATAAAAACCTTTTTTATTTATTTTATTTATTTATTTTATTAAAAACGGTATGCTGAGATAGTGTGGGTATTTAGAAAGGATAAAAAAAGATTAACAAAAGAATTATAGGCCTGTGTTAATGCTAGAACCGGAAGTGGAAGATATCGTAGAACATTCTCTGACCAAATCGGAGATGATTTCAAGAAAGGCGTACCCTAAATCGGCGGGCATGTATGAAGACTATAATGATAGTAAACGCGGCAAAAAAGTGTGCAAAGATTGTAACAAATGGAAATCCGTTGTCTCTGCCTACCCCTCTATGAAATAGGCGTGAGTCTATGTATACATCATCTTCATTACGTAAGCAGTGAGGTCAGTTTTCATAGTGCAAATCTATCCACTGGGTTGGCGGTGAAACAATCCCAAAAGATTTATTAATAAGGCCTTCAAAAAAGGTTTCTGCGGGGTCGGCAGCGCTGTAAAGATGCCCCAAGAGATGTAGCGTTCGTAGACTACGGTAATTTAGGCAGGACGTGTACTTATTTGGTGGCTAAGTGGCCTAGTAATGGATAAAATCAATATAAAATTCAGAGACATTTCTTTATTTGTAGCTTATTTCGAGTTATAGATAAATGAGACCCAATATAAAGACAAAATATATCATAAACATTCTAAAGCGTTAGGCTTTCACGTAACAGTCAGAATTTGGTCAAACAGTAGAACTCCCACGCCATATTTTTTATGATTGCTAGTAAAATAGCATATGAGAAGACGCATTCGATCCAAAACCAAATTTAGACTTTCTGTTAAAAGCGCTGACTGTATGCTGGCAATTTTTGTGGCACAAGTATAATACAGAGCATAACTTATCTGCATTCCAAAGGTGCTAATTGATTAAAAAGAAGTCTGTTTTTCTTTTTAAACTATTCGCCTCTAAAAAATTACATTGCCATCTAAATTACTACGTCATCCACAATTAACAACCGTCTGAATTGTAATATCTTAGCCACTAGTTATCTTCTATGTTAGCCACTAAGTTCACAAAGCCACCAATCTTCACCAACAATAGTGTATCTAGTGCTCGGCGGCCGCTGTCGCGACACACTCGCTTCACTCGCTCGCCTTCGCGCGCTAGATGGTCACAGTTCTTTTTTTTTTTTTTTTTTTTTTACGTGGGGAAATCCTTTATGGATCGTCCCGCCGCTGGGGAAGCGACGGGGTATGTCGGACTCCCAGCCAGATGGTAGGGCTGGGTTTACCGACTAAAACCCCACGGTGTTCCTCAGCCACCTTTAGTCCAGACCACGGGATTCGCTCGCGCATTCACCGCAGCCTGGACAGGTGCTGGCTCATTTTTCAGTGAGCCTCACTTTTGTTGGGGACATCCATATCCCCCTCTTCAAGAGAGGCGCGCGCGGAACACGGCGCGCCACCGTCTCGGGCCTATTCTGGTCGGATGGTGGACTGCCCCATGTCCACCATCCGCAGGCCTCTCCTCATGGAGGCCGGAGATTGGCGATATGCGCCCTCCGACGCCCGGTTCTCCTAGCGCGGCTTGGGCGGGAAGACAATGCCTCCCGTTCTCGCTCCGCCACCTCCTTTGCTACCATCACCTCCTCGCAAAAGGTGGCGACGATACTCCAGGCATTCTCGCTCGCAACCATGAATTTGGTCACCGTTGCAAGCGAGATGTCAACCGCACCCATTGCAGCCCCGAGAACACGGCGCTGTGTCTCCCAAGCTGGGCATTCCACCAATGTGTGAAGCGCCGTGTCAACCGGGCCACCACAATGGTGACAACCAGGCGTCTCTTCTCGGCCTATGCGATGCAGGTACTTCCCGAAGCACCCATGATCCGAGAGTACCTGCGTAAGCCGATAAGTGAGGGCGCCGTGCCTTCTCTCCAGCCATTCCTCCATGATGGGTCTTACCGCCACTATTGTGGCGTGCCCCGATGGTCACAGTTCTAACCTAACCTAACGCAAATAAAGGACGAATTACTTTATTAGAGGCTATCTCATTATCGTAAATCGGTCATTCTATGGGCTTAGTTATAAAATTAGTAGTTTGATAACATGGCCAATAGAGTGGGGCTTAACTTATAATTTCTCCATTACAATTTGTAACAAAATCCGTTCAGCCGATTATATGTATGAAACTTTCAAACGTACATACTTTCATATTTATCGTATTAGTGGGAATGGCGTCGTCAGCCGCTCCATACAAGCTAACTCTTTACGAGAACAACAGCACATTTCAATCGCATTTCCGCAGCCGGTCCCAAAATTTACAAACTTAATATTAAAACAAACCGAACCATACGAAATAGCATAATATCGTTCCTACACTAATGAAATAAACTTTCAGGTAGATAAAGTAAAGTATAAATATTCATGGGGTGTCCTCGGGTCTCCTGTAAATGTTTTATTCGTTAACGAGGGAGCAGAATTAGGGTAATCATGTCACGTCGTATGTTCCTTGCGATTAATTCGTTGTAATCAATTATATTTCAATTTCTTGTATTATTTGATAGTTAAATCAAACTTGTTAATTAACACGTGACGTGACGTTAAAAGTTTGCCTGGAAGACCTTCACTGCTTCACCGGACAATAAATTCGACCAGAGCTTCAAACCGTCTAGCAAATAGAAATCATTAACAAAATAACCCGCGCTAGGACTCTCTTTGGGGTTCGAACCACGGTTCCGGTTGGTTTAGGGGTGCTCGTAACGTGCACGTTAAAATGCGACATCACGGGTCAGTAATCCGGTAGACGAGTGGAGAGGGCATTTCATAGATACGAATGCAAAGTAAGGGTCATGGAAGACGACACGGTTGCGCCGGGTTCACGTGTGTAAAGTATTACGAGAGTTACTAATAACGTTGAATAGTTCTAGCTTAATAGATAGATTAACTCTTTATTGAACACCAGTATTAAAATCATACAGTACAGGAGCATATAATTAAAATGCAAACAATTGGCGGTCTTATCACTAACATGTGATCTCTTCCAGACAACCAAAGAATGGAAAATAATAGGCATTATTTAAGAGGGCATTTGTCGGTGTACTTAAACGTTGTTAACAGTACCCATTGGTACTCAGTACAAGAGCCTACTATATATACTATATACATACATACATACATATCTCTAATAGATAGAAACTTACATATTACAATATTACCTACTTGTTTTTTCAATGTATCCCATAGTGATAGATAGTAATCCTTTACACTTTGCTGGAACTTGTGAAAACGTTGTGTTTGGCGCACTGTTATTGGCAGTGCATTCCACAACTATTGACTAGTTGCTAGTTGTTTCTTGGATTTCATTGATGCGTTGTAAGCGTTTTCTACTTAAACACAACTCAAAGCCATATAATTATGGAGATGGTTTTGGTTTTCATCCGGTGCTTGTATGTAAATTTAAATCAGTATTTGCTTTCGCTAAAATAAGTCTACGGGAGACGGAGGTACGGAGCGAGTGGTACAGTAAGTGATTACTATGTAAATTAAATAACATTAATAATAATATAACATTAGTAATATAATTGATTAATTGTTTCTACTGGCATTTTTAACACAGGCTCTGTGTTATTTTTGTTATAACCTATACAACTAAGTTTGTGCTTGGAATGTGCATGTTGTCAACCTACCCAGTTAAGCTTCAGTTAGGCATAACAAACGCAGACAGGTCGTGGGTTTGATTTTCACTAGATACATTTGTGTGAATTATAAAGATTTGTTTAAAGCTTGCATGTTTAATTATAAAAAATGCGCATTTGTGATTTTTAATAATTTATAAATCAATTGATTGGTAGTAGTTATTAAGTTCTCTAAATTAATAGAATATTTGATTTCGAGATTAGATAAAAAATAAGAATTCCAGAAGTTAACTACACACGGATGTAGTAATTAGAGTTAATTAGGAACATAACTGTGTATATCCCTACATGGAAATTATTCTCGTTGTTACTTGTTTAGTTTTTAGTTAGTTTTTTTGGCTTAACCAAAAAAAACTAATATTGTATTTGTAAGCTCTTAATAGTATAGCTATATAGTATTCATAAACTCATGTTTCTTTTTTGACAAATGTACTCATTTACCTATTTACATTTTTACCAAACTGAATAGCACTTACTTACCTACTATTAAGAGCTTACAAATACAATATTACTTACAATTACACACAATACAATATTTTTATCAAATATACCTCTGGCTATATATATATATGGCCAGAGGTCGAGGGTGCGATCCCCACACAGACAAATCTTTGTGTGGTGAAACTTAAATCACGCTCTCCATCTCCTCATATATCTGAAAAGATTAAACTGCACCAGTCTATTACATACTAATAAATTGTTTTTGGCTCCCTATTTGAAATTCCTCAGCTGTTCGATATTCTTGTATGGCAAGTTATGTGTTTTTACGGCTTTTACATGTTTATTTGCCATACATTGCTGATTTTCTTGGGCAACTTTAGCTCCTTAACTTTAGTTCCTCTCACCGGCCCGTAAGAGATCGGCAAGACGGTCTATATACGGGTGCCCGCCAAAGTGGTTTAATTTCTGAGCGTCTCTGTGCTTAATAGGGCACGTTAAGCTATCGGTCATTTTTGTAGTCGTGACTCAACAGTCGATAAGGATTGTCAGAGGCCTGGGCGGCTTGAAAAAGTCTGTCACTAGGGTAACCACTGCGAATATGATAAAGACAATTGACTTATAATGAGAAACACTTAAGTGCTTAAAATTAACGTTAAATCGTTCTTATGGAACGAGTATTTATAGGAATGAAACAATGAACTGAAGAATAACTAAAAATCCATTTTGTAACTTATACTATGCTGTTAATGTTTAACTCAAATACGTCTACGAGTCTCTGACTCATAGACCGATTTGAGTGAAGTCGATAAACCCTGCTTAATTATGAAAACACAAATTGTTTTTTTTATTTTATATATATAAAGCTTAAAATCGAATAAATCTAATAAAATAGTTGCATTATACGAAAATATTTGCCATTGAAATGATATTATAAAAATTGAGCCAGGTCAGTCGCAAAGACTTTCCTGCCGCTACGCACACTTTCGCTCCCTTTGACCGCCCCCGCATACTAACCATCGCGCAATCTCACTACAATAAGGTACCATGAGCGGCGACGCTCAAATTCGAAAATTAACGGTAATAAACAACTTCACATTAATGATAAAAATATTGACGGGCCTGTTGGTGTGAGTTCGATTCCCACCCAGGACCTTACTTGTTCTGAGTCTGGGTGTAATTATCTATAATAAGTATGTATTTACAAAAGAAAAGTAGCATATCAGTTATCTGGTTTCCGTAGTACAAGCTCTGCTTAGTTTGGGATCAGATGGCCGTATGTAAATAATGTCCCAGGATATTATAATATTATTATCATATTAATAAATTGAAATATATCTATATATGCACCTAAAATTCATGATTTAGAAGTGATTATATTTTTACAAATACTCTGGCTGTTAACACGCGCATTTTAAAGTCTTCGCAACTATTCCCACTTTATTTTTTCATCTGGGCCAACAATAATATTAATGTCCCTCAATGTGCACACCGATCTAACTTTGACTATCTTTACCGCTAAGAGCTTTGACCAACATCTCGACTTGCCTTCGCTTAATGATGTACCTAACTACATAATATGTATATTCGTCTGGTACTTAGGCACGCATCATAAGTCCTCACTAAACTTCTTATGCTCTGATCGTTGATGAACTAGATTTAAGAATTAACTGGCTGTCTGGTTATTAAAAAAAAATAGATATATATGTATAGAATATTATAAGGATGACCGTAAAAATATCTATACCTATAGGTCAAGAATAGTTCAATAACTTAAACAAACAAAGCTAGAACACAAATCTGAAAAAAATTATCATAAATTAAATAAAACGATCGCATTAAAGTAATAAAATCATATTAATTAAATATTTAAGTATTAAAATAAACAAAATATTAAAAGTAATATTGTACGCACCATACGAATATAATAATATACTTTATCTCGAAAAAAAACCATTTTTTTGCCTTTCTCCTATAATGAAATAGATCCCAATTTCTTTTAATAGCAATATCCATAGCGTTCGTGTTTCGTAATACAAACCGTTCCATTTACCTCATGAGATTACCTATGAAATTGCCGTTTTGTATGAAAAAATTTAAACGAATTTTTTTCATGAATTTTTTTATTTGTATTAATCGAAGTAATCACCCATGCAATCAATGCATCTTTGCCATCGCAGTGGCAGTTTATTGATGCCCTTCTTAAAGAAATCAGCTGGACGGGAGGCAACAAATTCTTCAAAGGCATTTTGTACTGCCTCTCGGGTATTGAATTTTTTTCCCGCCAAGAAGTTATCCAAATTCTGGAAAAAGTAGTAGTCTGTAGGCGCAAGGTCTGGTGAGTAGGGCGGATGACGGAGAGCTTCCAACCCCAGTTCTTGCAACTTGGAGACCGTCTGCTGTGCAGTATGAGGTCGCGCGTTGTCGTGCAGGAGCAGCGGAGACGAGCGATTGACCAATGCTGGTTGGAGATGCGCCAGCTTCTCCATCATTGTGCTCAGTTCTTCACAGTACACATCTGCAGTAATGCTCACCCCGTTTGGTAAGAAGCTGTGATGAATCACACCGGCGCTAGACCACCAAACAGTGACCATCACTTTTCTAGGGGTAAGTTTTCGTTTAGGGCATTGTTTAGGTGCTGAACCAGGATCCAACCAACTTGCTGAGCGCTTGCGGTTATCAAACAGAATCCATTTTTCATCGCAGGTAACAATGCGGTTCAAAATTCCTTCATTTGTGTGTCTGTTGAGCAGTGCAAGGCACGTCTCGACGCGTACTTCGCGCTGGCGATCATTGAGTTCGTGGGGCACCCATTTGTCAAGCTTTTTTACCTTGCCAATTTGACGCAAATGGACCAATATTGTTTTGACGCTAACGTCGAAAGCTGCTGCTAATTCAGCCGTAGATTGTGTATCATCAGCTTCCACAACCGCCTTTAATTCGTCATTGTCGACCAAAGTCTTCGGACGACCGCGAGGTTCATTTTTCAGGTCGAAATTTCCAGAACGGAAGCGAGCAAACCAATAACAGGTGGTGCGTTGGTTTGTAGTGTTAGCTCCGTAAACGTCGTTGATGTTGCGTGCCGCTTGTGCCGCGTTGCTGCCACGACGGTACTCATATTCCATAATTACTCGAATTTTTAACGTATCCATGATGACGAAACAGATTGAAATGCGATGAAAATGTAACACTAATCAATAAAGAAATGACTACTTTTGGAAAAAAGAATCCATGTTTTTAAAATAAAATTAATTTGAAATTAGAATTCTTAGCCAAACAAAAATTATTTTGATTTGAAATGGCCAGTACTGCAGAACGGCAATTTCATAGGTAAAGACCTAATATTAACAATATTTGTCACGTAAAGTTTATGGAATGTTTGGTAGTGGGAATTAGTGTAAACTGTACCTGGAATCTATGTGAAATACTATTTATTATGTATTTAATAGTACAAACTAGCAACACTTAGTTTTATTTTTATAATTATTTTCGTAAAATTATATAACGCAGCAATTTTATTAATATTTATTGGATTAGATTATTAAGATTTCTAATGCAATGTCGATGATAAAAAATTGTGCTCCATATAATATTTTTATCTCTTTTTGTATTGCTAAACTAAGAAGTTAACCAGTTGCCTTAAACTAGTGTGAAAATAAACTGGAATAAATAAGCAGACAAAATTATTTTTCATAAGATTTTTTAATTTTCATATGTTGGATATACAGAGTGTAAGGATTTGGTATTTATCGCATATTTTGAGTCCTAAATACATACATTATATTTCACCAATAAAACCATTCTACTAGAATTTATAGACTATGTCGCATTATACATATGTGAGCATTATATAAAGATTTGTTTTAAATTTAAATGCATCAAAAATAAAATTGATTTGGCTATAGAACTGCTCATACTAAAATGTATATTAGTTATGTCATTAGGTTGGTATATTTAATTATACTAAATTCTAGTATATATTTTAATTTCTCTTCCCTAGAAATACTGTTTACCCATACAATACAAATTAATGTTTCCACCTAAAATTTTCAAAACAATTGCTTGCCATGACAACAGTTGCCTGTCGTCTCATTATCATCTCAAAATGCGTTTCATTTTAGTATAATTTGCGTATTATTCCACTCAGATAGAACCTGTGTAAGGATTATCTGCAGAAGACGTCTCTACGAGGGAATGTAACATAACTAATTGCTCCCGGTTTTATAGTCCCGGGAATTTTCGTAACTCAGTCCTTAATTAATACAGGGGCTAGATATTCTTCATAAAAAAGGCAATATTAATGTTATTACTCGACACAGAAATTTAATGTATAGTAACTCATTTGAGCTATAAATAAGCACAGAAATAAAATTATATTGATATTCTGTCTATATACCTAACTCCCACGTAGTAACGGGATTTGAACTCAGACCTATTTAAATTTGGGTAAAACGTTGGCATTGATATTGACATTAAATACTTATTTAAACATTGAACTGACTACACGGTTACAATTCAACACTCTTTTTCTTACTAGAAACAAAAACTTACTAGAAAAAAGTAAAATATCCTTCAACGATAAAAGTTCTTTGTTTTTATGCTGCGTTCAGAAAACACGGTTTCATGCCCTTGGTAACTAATCTACCATTATGCCTTTTTTAAATGAGACACCCGTTCGTATAATAGAAAAAATGAAGAAAAATCTTATGCTTGAACAATTCATTCATTAGTTTATTTTTGGTGGTACTATACATTATGGGATGTGAGTTAATCAAGTGTAAATAATATATTATTGATTTAAAAAACAAATGGAACCGTAGTTTCTGAGAAACGCTAAACACCTCGTAGGCTGATAGAAATTCACTCAGTGTAAGAGGAAATGTAATTAGTTTTGTCACTCTAAGGCAATAGTTAATGTATGGAAATATTAACTTGCAATGGCTAGGAGAAAATGAATGTAGAAGGCACCTGTACGTGTCAGTACCGGGACTGGCGGGAATGTACTAGATCCGGGAATTACCGGGACATATAGAACCGAGTGCAATCTCTAATCCAGACGGTATCGTCAGCGTCTGTAGGCTTAAATTTTCATTATGTTTATTGGATAATTCGCTTCTGAAGCGGCGTGAGGCTCCGCGATAGAGGGGATTGTCAATGCAACACTGAGCATTCCTTAACGCATCACTATCAGAGGTTCGGTTACTTGAACAATAGAGACCTAATTTCAGCTCAGTATCGTAGTTTATACTCTTAATTAACTTATTTATAATCTCAGAGTAACTAATTTCAATAACATGAACATTTTCAATGTTCACATACAATATATAATATAATAACCTGGGACATATTCACGCTAAAATCCATCCCAAACTAAGCAGAGCTTGTACTATGGAAACCAGATACTACTCTTCTTTTGTAAAGACACAGGTACACACGGCTACATATCAAGCTGTACATTTTCAATATAAGCTAACCTCTCATTGAATTGAAATCCTATACAACGCGGGATCAGCTTATACTGGAAATGTATAGCTTGATTTGTAGCCGTGTGTAATTATATACACAATTATACTCAGACTCAGGACAAACAGACATATTCATATATCTGTCCTGGGTGGAAATCGAACCCACGAGCTGCGGCGTGAAAGGCAAGCATTTAGCAACTGCGCCAACCGGCCCGTCATTATAATGTAATAAAAAATCCAACTGATAGAACAGAAAGAAAAATAAAAAAGAGAGAGATTTTAATAATAAACAGTTTCACACTCGGATGTCCTTGAAAGCAGGAAATTACTCAATGTTGTATATCTTAAGCCCTTATATTGAACGGCGGATATAACGAAATTGAATTTTCGCGTGTTCTACTTATTTATTTTCATTACTTACAATGATTGATATCTTACTCCAATCTAGAATAATGTAACGGAAATGTGAATGTAACATATTATATTGAAAATATTACAAAAGAGGTTAAAAGGAGTAATCGTACCTACTAAAAAATCGATTACATTGGAAATAAAAGATTTTTACAGAATTGTAACATATTGTTTTAGTTCACGTGTTTGATGAATAATTTTTAGTGTTCCATAACAAGATGGTTAAATATAAAACTTAAGGTACGGCATATCCATGTGTCCGTCTGTCATTAAGATACATTTTAAAAATTTGAACATATTTGTATATTATTTTATGTATTTTATAGTGGGAGAAAGAAGGTTTAATAATTTCTAAGTATCGAGTAACTTCGCCTCAGGCCTTTATCGGTCTAAATTCCGTGGGCTTTTTTGTGTATTCCAAAACATTTTGTAGTTTGTTATTTTCATGCAACTTCTGCAAAATGTCAATAAAATACCATACCTTAGTTCCGAATTTTGTAGTAATTTATATGGTATTCCGAGTTACTTTTTACGTCTAAAAACGTCAACTCTCACTGAGTTGTAGTATCTTAACGTTGTTGCCTTTTTATTAAATTCGAGAATGGCAGTTGGTTTAAGTAATGTGCTTCGTACGTCTCGGTAAGACGTACGAATCACTTTACAAAAACCAGCTAGGGTCCCACCTATTTACACACTTTCTGCGCGTCCAGACGTTTGACCTCACCAGTATTTTACGAAACAGACTATGCACTCCGCAAATACCTTTTGTTATAGTAAATTATAGATTAAATTTAAATATATAATAAATGTATATTCCTCCTTAACAAAACAATACCACTTTATCCCGAAAAAAAGCGGGTAATCTATATGATGGTTCAATCCATATTCACAATTATTCATCATCATCATCATGTCAGCCAAAGTATGTCCACAGCTGGACAAAAGCGTCCCACTTGGCAGATCGCCACGCTTGGCAGACAGGTTGACGATCGTAATTTGATGGTCACAGAAAAATACTGCTGCCCGTTCTCTGGTAGGTACTCCCTCTGACGATTTCTACGCCCCCTCGGAATGAGAAAAGCTGATGATTTTCTATGCCGTCACCACACAGCAGTGTTCACAATTATTATAATACTCAAATAAATTAAAATTTAAGAATATAATATTCTGTAATAGAGCTACAAATGATAAATATCCTTAAACAGGCATGAGGTCGCAGATGGCTCTGATATTTTAGTAAATGAGGCCTACGTTTCAGTTGCAACTACGAAAAGTGCTTTCAGATTGGATGGAGAAGGCATTAAATCAGGTAAAGCTGGTAGATATGTTTTTTAATAAAAATGTACAACATTTTATTGATCACCAAAATTATCACAATTAAATATATATTTTAACGAAATGGGGGCATCCCCATTTAACCATTTCGTTTAAAATATATATTTAATTGTGATAACTTTGGTGTAACTTAGCGCTATAGGGGCCTATCTCTTTAAAAATGGGAGTTGGATATTTGGTGGCATAAAAAGTGAAAGGACATTTTTTAATACCATACGTAAAATATTAAAAACGGGTACCGTTATTTAAATTTTTAGTTCCATCTCAAAATCACATCTCACTTTCTCATACATGTCGATCGCCATATCAAATTCTTTTGTGTGTTAAAATTTATTGAACCGAGCTTTACTTACGTACAGACGCCAGCACATCAAGCTACCCCAATCTGACAAATTTCCCCAATTGAAAGTGAACCTTATGCTTTAGTGATAAAGATGACAATCTATAAAAGACATTGACATATTGGGGTACCTTGATGTGCTGGCGTCTGTACAACGTAATTCGATTAACTTTAATAGTGAGCACCTGTACTAAACTTATTCTACGCAGAAAGTTAAACCGAGTTCTTATGAAGTTTTCCAATTTATGGAGAAACTTATAGTGCTCTCAGAACGAGAACTCATCATTATTTATTATTTGTTATCTCATTAGGACAAAATACGTCTGCTGATACTTCATCGTAAATTACATAATATAATGAATGATTTTTGCAACTACATAATGAGAAAAAGTATAATAATAATAAATAATGACAAACGATGAGATTTTTTTACTTTGATATCGAATACATCCTTAATTGTATCATTTTCAATAATATATGCGAATAAATCACTTTCAGTCCTATTAATAAAAATCGCTTCTTACAAGCTTAGTCCGAAGTTAATCTTGGACTTGTTACTCCCAGAGTAACCACATATTAACGTCGTATTAGCACAACTATTAATAAACTGGGAGTAAGTTCGGATTAACAATACATTCCTTTAATGACAGTGACAAATAATATTTTAAGTTTGAAATCTTAAAAATCAACGATTTAGCGTGCTCTGATCAGTTCTCTTCTGTCTGCTTCGGTGGTAGATTCTTCCAATGTATTTTTAAGCACTTCATGTAACTTCACACGCCTCAATGGAATCTGATTTTCAACCAAATATGATTCATTTATCAACCTCAAATCATAAATAAAATAATATATATCCATGTTAATTAATTGCCACAACAAACAATGAAAGCAATCAAAATGAATTGACGTTAGTATGTCAAATCACGTCCTAGTATATACTTACTCAGTCGCTAAACTAGGTGGTGCCAAGGATTAACTTTTACTCCGAGAGTAACCTCGATGATTCGTGATTTTAATTAATTTTAAGTTTAAAACTGAAATAAAATTAATCGTAGTCTATGTTTATAAATAAGGCTGAAAGTATAAATTATTAAATTAGCAGCTGGTTTAAATTAAAGTTTTTTTTTATTGCTTGATCCTGCTAATATTATAAATGCGAAAGTTTGTGTGGATAGATCTATGGGTGTTTGTTACTCTTGCACGCAAAAACTACCAAACGGATTTTGATAAAACTTTGTAGTAATAAATCTTAAATATCCGAGTAACACATAGGCATAGTAACATATAATGTATAAAGTTTAACGTGGGAATCCGCGGGACTCAGCTAGTAACTAACAAAATATCACTATATTTAGTTTCGAGTCTGCGCACCAGAATAAACATTTAGACAACGCCTGCACTGGGAACCTAATCCCTGTGGCGTGAGTTACTACTTCACTAACATGTAATTGACGGACACAAAACACATCCAGACATCAACTACTTATCGGTCACACAAATAGTTGTCCTATGCGGAAATTGAACCCACGATACGAAGTGGCGAGGCGACTATGCACCACAAGTGTAATCAAATTTAATATTATAGTAAAATCTTTCCTTTCCAAAATCTTCTTTGCGAATAATAATAATAATGCCCTCCTAGCCTGATTTCGGCCACGGCGGCCAGTCTTAATAGAGATTAACCATCTGCGCGGCACATATTATAGTCCAAAAGTGTGTGCGTAAACACAAGAGCACTTTCTATTCCATCACTCTCATGATCCGATGGGACGCCTAGCTACACAATCAGAAAAAAGTCAGGTACAGGACCGACGGCTTTACGTGCTCTCCAAGGCACGGGGGCATAATACCGCCCAATCCCAGACACTGGGCTGATGCTGAGAAATTTCTAATCTTTTTACAGAAAAGTTCCAAAATTGTAACTTTTGGCCGGACCCGGGATTTGAACCAATTTTAACACGCTACCGCTAGACCAACGACAATTAACGTAGTATAAAATTAACATGCCGTATCCAGCTCCGGCTTTGTTGATCAAATGGCTATGTGACACGGCTGGCCATCTGTCACAGTGTAACCGGGCCGCAGTAAATTACGCGCCTTCATCTACCCGAACTGACCTGAAGCTGTCTCACCCAACTCTGTGAGATTTCTGTGGCTTTTATTTAACATGAACAATGTTTGTTAGGATAAGTGGCACTATGAGGAGGTGTGTGTTACTCATTATCTTTCGGTTGTACGTATTATGTACGGTAATGGGGATAAAAGCATGTGTACATATTATACTGAAAGAAGATGTAATTTGTTGAATAATAACAAAGGTAGGTTTATCTTACATAGAGGCTTTTTTAATATACAACCAAATAATATAATATCCTGGGACATTCTTCACATGATCCCAAACTAAGTGGAAGCCAAATAACTGATAAATTACAAATACTACTTTTGTTTTGTTGTGCCTAGTTTGGAATCAGATAACAGTGAACTAGCACACTGTCCCAAGATATTTTGATTTTTATTTTATACAAAAAGTAAACATGCAGATGACCTCTTTAAGATTCTCTTTTAAAATAAAAGCTGTCACAGGATCATAAAATACATCTATTTTACCAATCTTACCAAACATTATATATGCAATAACACTTACATAGGCATTTTTGAAGACCACACCTGCATAATGTATTTATTTCTCTACCGCACACCCAGACTTAGTTACTAGGGCACTAAGACCACTAAGGCGACCGTCTTAACCACTGCGCCAGAAGTCTAATCACATCAAAATGATCCTACGCCCAAGCCTGAAACTAGAAACATCTTGCCAAAATCGTGTTTGCTCTCCTCAGGTGTAATCTCGTATCTGAACTTTTCTGTTTATTTTCTCTTCCAATTTCAGAGGAGTGCCAAGGTGTTGTCTGACGGCTTACGATATGCAATATACGGGAAGGTATTACTACTAGCAATATGCGATCGCTATAAACTGAATTGTGCAAGCCTTGTTGTATTGTTGTGGTTGAAATGGATTGTTTCAACGTTTATTCTCTGAGGAAATAAAATATTGTTGAATATTCTCTAGGTGTTATTGTAACAACTTATATAAAGTAGACGTATTCATAATTGCCACCACCTCTCAAACTAACTGAGATTAACATTCCGATTAAATTTATTGCAATCTTGTTACAGAAGAGCAGAGCTGCCTAACACAAGCGAAGTAATCTTGCTTCAAAGGTAGCTCTAAGAATGTGATAGACTAAGTTACTGAAATAAATTATTTGAATTCAAATTTTCTCTTTGATTCAGATATCAACACCATTGCCAAAAGAGCATCAAAGTGAATGGTTTTTGTGTAACGATTTTGTGAGGAATTTTGAAAAATAAGTAATTGAAGGTATTTTGCTGCGCCTTTTTTTGAAGTCACCTAGAATAATGCTCTCTAGAACTTGAGTTATGGCATTTATACAAACCGTATCCAAAACATGATAAATCAGGAAATATATTGATATTTCGTGGAAGGTTCTGCGCGTGGTGATAGGCACAATGGCTGTACACTGCATTAAACAAACGCATCTTCAAGATTAGCTTCAGACAGCCCCTGGGCAGAGAGTTAATCGAAAATGAAAAATCACCAGCACACCTACTGCTATAGGTATTGCAAGATTGTTGCCTGCCAACGGGAAAAGTTCGTGAATGATCCGAAGATACTGCAGGAGGCCCTCAATCCAGGTTTTTGTGGTCTCCTGGAGTTCATCATCATCATCATATCAGCCGAAAGACGTCCACTGCTGGACAAAGGCCTTCCCGTAAGATCTCCACAATTGCCGGTCTTGCGCTATTCGCATCCAGCAGTTTCCAGCGACCCGCACAAGATCATCGGTCGATCTTGTCGGGCGCCTGCCCACGCCGCGTCTTCCGGTTACTGGTCGCCATTCGAGAACTTTCTGCCCCAACGGCCGTCGGTTCTACAAGCTATGTGCCCCGCCCACTGCCACTTCAGTTTTGCAATTCTGGACTTCTTGGTGGTACTGAAAGGGTTTGAATAGCCAAATAGGTTCACGCACAATGCGCTAATTAGGAGGCTAAGTGTGGAAACCAATCGCCCAACTAACTAAGCCATTGAGACTTTATTTGGACCATTTTAGTTCCAACAAGAAATTTAGGAATTTTAGGACAGGTCCCGGTTTATATGCATGGATGCTTGCTATTCAGTTGTAGAATATCTCAATAACTCAACAGGCTTTCTTTAGAGACGGCAGAATTTATTTTGTCTGCGTATTCAATTTTAGATATATCCACGGTTTTCATGTTTCTACTTTGTACGTTTTACTAAGTAGCCATGTTTTAGACTTTTTTTTGCTTTCCATTATCTTTTTGCTTGTTTTATTTTGTAGTCTACTGATTTTTTTCCAACAGTGGCAACACTTAACACATGCTGTACGTATTATAAATACTTCCAAATTTAATAGTTGCGAGCCAGGTAAAATTAATTGTTTATTATTGAAACAAATTGGTGAAGATAAAACAAAAACGTGGCCTCGTAAACAATTTTGTTTTGAATATAAATAAACTACGTCAAAGCATTTTAGCTCTAATGGATGAAGAAGAATGAACGCTTACTAATCCTTAAGATTAATTAAATAGCTTTTAGGAGAATTGAGGTGATATAAAAAATTTCATTAGGTAGTTACTGCGAAGTAATTGCTCTTAGTATAAGAACGTCTAAATGGCCGTTCTTTTATATTCAAAAGTTTTTAAGCAGGATTTTATATAAATCTTTTAACCACAACCATACATTATACATGTTTATATATTGTGGACACGGGTCACAATCGCGAGAACGATTGAAGGCAACTCATTACTTTTAGGTTACCCAACGTTTCGGCATGGATTGCACCAGCCGTGGTCACGGGTCAACTGGTGTAGTTCGGCAGCGTCGTCTCCGTGAAGCTCGTGTTTCGGTATCTACCCTCGCATGGTCTTGATACTTTTCCTTATTTTCTTGTATGGAACTGTCGGTACACACAACACCGATGACATCAGCGCCCGGGCGCACTACATTGGTTACGCAACGATGGCACTTCGTGATTACAGGATTCCAAGATGGTGAAAGGCGGTATCCGTCTTCCCGGTTGAGATTGATATGTTTTTTTATTTCAACCGCTTAACGTACTATTCTGGAGTAATAGTGACGATCGGTGGAGATGACCTGTAGTTTGTGTAAATGTGTGTGATGTGTACAAATCGCGAAAGTTTATAAACATTACAGAATATATTTTAATTTAACAGTAGCTTTGACAGGTATTACCATCACTAATAACAAAACAAACAAACATCTAATTTAATCATTTTCAATAATAAAGAAAATGATAATAATCAGCTCGGTAAACTACTTTAACGTCCCGTGCGTACACAGACTTAACCAGCTTTTAAATTTCTTGCAGTTTTACGCTAAGGCTCAACTTTGTTTTTAAAATCTGCAAACTTCTCTCCTGCAATTCTGTTCACTTTTATTATCTGTATAATGAGTTAAACTGAAAAGACGTATGAACTACTAAAATCACTTTCCAGAAGAAGAAACTATAAACTACGTAGGGAAAATTTTTAATCTACTTTAAAACAAGGACATATTATTAAAATTGAAAACAATGGGCAAGTTACTTGTGTTATAGCATTTTGCAGTTGGTGATTGTGTACTGTATTAAATATGAGACTATCTTTTATTTAGTGCCAGTGGCTAATTATGAACTACCATGTTCTATCATTTATTGCTAAATATGAGTAGGTAGGTACAATATAAGTTGACAATTAAGCGTTTAGTTCACTATGTTCTGGCTGATGTGGCATGCAAAGTCACTAAAATATATTTTAAAAGTATGTTATTACCAATATGTCATGCTTCATCAACCATAAAATTCATCGGTCTTACTCCTGACTGGAGACAGGCCAGGTTGGTTTACCTGTCTTGTTTCTTTACAAATAGAACCAGAATGTGCTAGTTATTTAATTATTGAATGGCTGCTAAAAGAAGTGTGGTATAATACATATTATAAGGATTTGAATTCTAAAGACGCTAGCACAGCCAGCTATCCCAATCTGTCAAATTTATTTTATAGATTTTCAGCTTTATCACAAAAGCATAAGGCGCACTTTTAATTGGGGAAATTTGACAATGGGGTAGCTTGATGTGCTGGCGTCTGTATATTCCACAACCAATTGTTTTTATGTGAAAATATTATGCCAACTTATTATCTTTAGGGTAAAACAATAAATCTTTAATAACAGCACAGTTGAACTAGTAAAATTAATCAATAAATAAGTTAATTTAACTAGTCTAACTGGGCTGTGCTGTGTAGAACAGTTTTGTAGAAATCGTCTTATTAGTTACGCAGCCAAATGTAAATGTTAACTGTCTTCAGAGCTGAAGCTGTGTATGTATGTAATTAATATTTGCAATGGACTAACTTAACACAGCACAGTTAGACTAGTTATAGTAATTAATAAATAACTTTATTGATTAATTTTACTAGTTTAATTGTGCTGTGTAGAACAGTTTTTTAGAAATCATCAAATACCAATCACATAATATTAATTGTATCATATCATATTAATTGTATTCAGAGCCGAAACTTTGTATGTAATAAATATTTACAATAGACCACCTTTTATATCACAGCACAGTAAAACTAGTTAAATTGATAAATAACTTTATTGATTATTTTTTCACGCTTATTTATTAACTTTACTAGTTTGGCTGTGCTGTGCTTGTGTAGAACAGTTTTGGATAAATCATCAAATATCAAGCATAAGCTCATCTTTATTAGCTATTCAGCCAAGTGTACATTTAAATTGTATTAAGTAATAATAATATGTAATTAATATTTACAATTGACCACCTTTTACAATTAAATTAATAGTATCGTAATAATATCTGACTTACTACTACTAATAAGTTTTGGATAAATCATCAAATATCAAGCATAAGCTCATCTTTATTAGCTATTCAGCCAAGTGTACATTTAAATTGTATTAAGTAATAATAATATGTAATTAATATTTACAATTGACCACCTTTTACAATTAAATTAATAGTATCGTAATAATATCTGACTAAACACGGACCCAAAACAAAACAGGTACTCCGAAAAACATAACCGCACAGAAGGAAGGCACGTGTCTCCAAAATCTCTTTATTATTTACAAGCCATTTTCCACCAACTACCTTTGAGCACCGCTTTGATTCTCACGTAAAATAAACGTTAGGAAACTCGGCAGCAAAACGTATCAAAACACGTAATGTAAAAGTTAAGTAACTTTCTTTTCTTTTTTCTTTTAGGTTTTGTTGTTCAGGTATGGTACTGTAGTTTTTTTAAAGGACATATGTAATTTCCTGTGTCGCAAGGTACATTACAAACATATAGTTAAAGGAGAAAAACCACACGCAGAGTCAGAACGACTGCTTATGGGTCACACAAATAGTAGTCATGTGCGGGATACAACCCGGGACATTATGTTTTAACCACTGCGCCACACGTTGTGCAGTTAAGATGTATAATTCTACACTCTCACTCTCTCTATTCTTGACAAAATTAAGAAATAAAAAACCAAAGCGGTATTTTACGTCTATTTCGTACTTCGCAATAGTATGAAATCATAAAAATGCTGAATATACTCATAATTTGGTATATCTTTTGCCGAACTATGGAACTAGTGATAACAAATTTAACATTAAATATTTTTTTAAATAATATAAAGGGACAATGTCACGCAGACCATCCTAGCCCCAAGAAAAGCTTGTACTATGGGTACCAGGCGACGATATACATACTTATATAGATAGATAAATACTTAAATACATAGAAAACATCCATGACTCAGAAACAAATATTCGTGCTCATCATCACTTACCGGGATTTGAACCCAGTACCACCAGCTTCGTAGGCAGAAGCACAACCAACTAGGCTACGGTGACCGTCAAAGACATTAGTTCCATTATTTTCAGATTCTTTTAAAATGGAACTAGTGATAAAATAAAGAATCAGTAGGTAGTCATGGAACTGTCAATGGTACACACGGCTACATATCAAGCTATACATTTCCAATATAAGCTGATCTCTCATTGTATGGAAATCCTATACAGCGTGAGATCAGCTTATACTGGAAATGTATAGCTTGATATGTAGCCATGTGTACTAGTGACAACAAAAATTGTCAACACAGCTGACGTCACCGCTCGTATTACTAGGCTCAATCATTGCAAAGACAAAGACAATATATTCAGACGCAATTTATTATAAAGACAATTAAAACAATGTTAAAATCTGTAACAATAGGTAAACCAGTCACGAAGTATAGCCCAAAAATGTATTTTTTTTAATAACGTGGCTCCCCATCGCTCTACTGTTTTCGCTACCAAGATGGCGGTGTGGTATCGTTGTGAAGTCATTACACTTTCATACTTTGTTCTCTTAATTCGTTACACAATTTTTGAAGCAATTTATAACATAGAGTGAATTTCATTTTAGTTAAAACCATTTAAAAATTCTAATCTTCCGCTTGCCACTTTCTACTTTGCAAGTCGGATATCAAAACTACATTTAATCGAATACAAACTTAATCTGATAGATTTCAACTTTAAAAATAAAGTAAATAATTTAACAAACATAACTTAATTTAACAGCAGTTCAAGTTGAGTTCCGATTTGCTGTCCGCAAGACAACACATCAAAACTTTACATTTTACCTCAGAAATTGACAAACAATAATACATCTAAAGTATTCAAATCATAAAAATGCTAAACTTATTAGTTAACTTTAATCTATAATTTTGGTCCTGCGTCGACATAATAATATAAATAAGTTATGTTCTTGATCACTCTGGTTGTTTATTCCCAGAAGAAACTATAGAAAGGATTTTACATATTTTGAATTATTAATTGTAATCATTTGTTTATTTTACTTGCGTAATGAAAGTGGATTAGTTGTCAAGGAGTTAAGCTAAGTCTTCAATTCTTACAGATTTGGATTCCAAAATATGAATACTTATAATTTCTCCGAAGGTCTGAGCTCTTTTGAATAAACCTACTTATTAGCTTAATACCTGATATTAATCAGTATACAGTTACTTACCTACGTAATTACAGCAAATTTTGTGACAAATATGAGATACCAGCTATTTATCCAGCACTTGCGGTATGATACAGCAAACCTCCGTAATACATACTTGTAACTTCTGTTATTGTGTCGTGTTGTTGTTGTTTTGGGGCATTTTTTACGTTTTTTCCGTAGCCAAATGGCAAAAACGGAACCCTTATAGATTCGTCATGTCTGTCTGTCTGTCCGTCCGTATGTCACAGCCACTTTTTTCCGAAACTATAAGAGGTGTACTGTTGAAACCTGGCAAGTGGATGTATTCTGTTAACCGCATAAAGATTTTCACACAAAAATAGAAAAAGAACAATAATTTTGGGGGTTCCCCATACATAGAACTGAAACTCAATTTTTTTTTCATCGTATCCATACATGTGGGGTATCTATGGATAGGTCTTCAAAAATGATATTGAGTGTCCCCCTTCCCCCTGTAACTTCTAAAATAAGAGAATGATAAAACTAAAAGAAATATATGATATACATTACCATGCAAACTTCCACCGAAAATTGGTTTGAACGAGATCTAGTTAGTAGTTTTTTTGAATACGTCGTAAATCGTAAACCGCAATTTACCTTTCATTTCATCAACTGAAATACTTGCTGCTACGGAACCCTTCTTGAGCGAGTCCGACTCACACTCGGCTGGTTCTTTTTAAATTTGAACCAAATTAATAAAAACGCGCGCTATTACATATATAATACTATTAAACAAAATTTATAATGTGAATTCATGTATCAATGAGTAATCTCTATGCAAATCATTACGTTGTATAAATTACAACTACTTCTTATCAAAAGTATTTTATATTGTATATAGTAAACCACTAAACTTAGTAAACTTTTATAGAAACTTTACATATTATTTGCAATAATAATGGTTTTATATATTTTAAATGATGCTTTAAGGATTTCGTTTGTATTTTCTGTTGATTAAAATTGACTATTAATTCAGCTTAATTAAATTATAAGTTGGCAATTGTATTGTTGATTCAAGCTAAGAGCACAAAAATCGACATTCCAAAGTCGCAGGTAGTGTCGCCCTGGTTAAGAAGTTTTTCGCGAATTGCCTTTAACCTAATATATAATAATATGAGGAAGGGTCAGAAAGCCGATTACAGGTCGCCTTAGAAACGAAAAGCTTTCTCTCGTAATCCATTAATGTTACTGGCTTATGAACCGAACTTATGATAACTCCATTGATGGAATATAGTTGAATACGTCTATAAAGTTTAATGTGGGGTTTTAAACTATTCAAGTGCATTTTGATACAAATGAAAGTATATAATATTAATGATAGGAATATTATGATTTATACAAATGGCTAAAATATAAATTTTAAGAATAAAATATACTTAAATTGTACATTGGATTCTTAAAATTTATATATTTGTCGATTCTATATTAGCGTTTAGCGATGGAATTTAAATATTTTTGATACATTTAAGTTAGTTTAAAATGCCTTTTATACGTTTGATCTTTTTTAGATTTATTCTATAACGTATGTAAATATATATTTATGTTTATACTGAGGATAAATATTATAACAATTATTTTTTCTTCATATTATATTAAATATGTTTCCTTACATTCTATTAAAACAGTTTTAAAACATCAACCCGTTTTCTTAAATTATCGAGTTGGCAAACAAACATACTTAAACTTATACGCAGTTATTACGTAGCCTTTGACACTTGCTACATACCTGGCAATACTATCCGATGGCAATGTTTTCCCATCCGCGATAAGCTCTGGCGACCCTACTCACACTCAAAACATAAGCATTACGTAAATTACATTAACTAGCACATAAGACAACTGAAACTTGTGTAAAATACCCTTTGAAACCAATTTACATAACTGTATCACCTTACACTCAGAACATATCTACTGCACTCAAATGTTTATCACAAACTACTTCAAACGGCAAAATTATTAAGTAACAAACACACCACGCGACGAGACGGGAAGTCACCGAACCACAAATCCTCTACACCGAGAGTTACCATGCATCTAGTTTTGACTAGGATAATCATTGGGACTTTATACTTTGTTATCTTTCATTGTAAGTGCAAATATTTATGTGATGAGCATGAATATTTGTATCTGAGTCATGGATGTTTTCTATGTATATAAGTATGTATCTATCTATATAAGTATGTATATCGTCACCTGGTACCCATAATACAAGCTTTGCTTAGTTTGGGGCTAGGATAATCTGTGTGACATTGTCCCTAAATATTATTATTATTATTATGGTTTATCTATTGAAGCCGGTTTTAAAGTTATTAATCTATCGGAGATAGCTACCATAATTAAACTAGTAACTGTACAGGCTGACCATGAAACCCATGGGAAATCCTTCGTCGTAATAGTAAGACCCGGTGTCTGAATCTATAAAATTTCTGACCATCTGTAAAGTATTCATGAAAACGATAGCTCTAATGCATGTGCTTAAATAAAATTGAGTTATTTAATTAGATTTCGTGACGAGCAAGCAATGGGGATTCTGTGCTGTGTGGTGACAGCATAGAATATCATCACCCCATTTCATCCCGTAGGGGCGTAGGAATCCACTGATATACTGTATAGAGATTACCTGCCAGAGAGCGGGCAGCAGCATTTTTCTGTGAACTTACTGCGATCGCATACCCGTCTGCCAAGCGTGGCGACTATGGCATATCCCCCCATTCTTTGGGGGGGCTTTTGTCCAATAACGGACGTACTTTGGAGATTAGATATTAAGTTCCAACTAAATACAAAATCAAAACACAATGTTAACTGAAAGCCACTGTCATGATTCCAAGCACAACTAGATTGAAAAACAGATTTGAATAAACTGTTTTTCTCACATGGACCCAATTATATAATGTAAAAATATTTTGATTGAGAAAAATCACATCTTTGAAATCTTTTTTATTTATATATAACTTGTGTTATTGTATTATGTGAATAACGTTGTGGATTACGCAATTGTTTATTAGTGATAATTTTTTTGTAACATTTATTGTGTAATTGTTGGTTGTTCCAAATAAAATAAAATAAATCATGAACATATCAGTTAAACACGTCTGTCTGTCTCTCTGCTGAACAAATACTTCCCCCAAAGACCTGCACAATAGCGGAACTTAGACTGCCCACTGTCAATGATTTCCTGCAACCCTATCCATAAAAAAATTGTACATAATATTTGAACTCCGATATTAAAAAACAAAATATAAATTCTCTTCTATCCGATATTTTACGAGTGCAATTTGGACACCTCACAAACCCTAAAACTCCTGTATTGCGTAATACCTGAAACTACCCTCAAATGTGTTTTTGTTCTTGCGGCAACAATAGTTAATACATAATTCATTTTGTGGAATAGATTAATCTCTGAGAGCGAACTTTGTGGGTCTCATAAGATACAGAAGATACGTCTACATGTTTACGAATCTTTATATAAGTGGTTTTTGAGATAGTATTTATGGTAGTGCAGTAAGTCTAATCTATTAATAAAAGCACATCTGCTGCTGTTAATGGATGTTACATTTAGCCGATATAGATGCTCACAAGCAATTCCTTAGCGATCATTGTATGATTTGATCATTTTTGTTAAAAAAAATGTTAAACTATATGTCTCTTTTCATTAAAAATTCTGCCTGATTTGCTAACCTAATTATGTAAAATTCACAATTTAATACTAGTTGATATAATTGTGATTATCGAACATGAGTATTTTTACAGACTCGTTGCTCTAGCAGTAGCGTACTAAACCGCGGATAATGAGGTCCTGAGTTCAAATCCCGAGAGTGGCTAAAAAGTGGTTTTGGGAATTATCTGTTAAGAAAATTTTGCAGTAGGTATCAGTCCGAAATGTGAGAATTGGCGGCATCACACCCCCGTGCCTCGAAGAGTTCGTTGATCATGTACCTGACTTCTTTCCGGTCGTGTGGCTAGTCGTCCCATCGAATCTTGAGAGTGATGGAAAGTACTGTGTGTGTGTGTACACTTGTGCACAGTATGTCCCGTGCAGATGGCTCATCTATACCGAAATCCATTAATGGGACATTATTATTATTTTACATTAGATACACGAAATTATTATATAGTTGATATTTTTTAATACACGGTTACGTAGCCCGCCCATAAATGGCGAAATAATTTGCCACTAATAATGACTAAAGTTATACATTTTATCAAAATATTTGCTAAATCTATTTTTTTCTTTTTAATACATATTTGTACAACTAAATTTACTTAAGTTTTGAAAGAAAGCTGTTCTTTTAACATATGTTCTGACCGTCTTAGTCTTACAACCAAATCATCAGTCCCATAAGGACAGTTGCCCCTTGTTCGAGCCCATATCTTGGCACTGAGAACTTTACGAATGGCCAATTGTAGTCGTTTCATTGCACCCGTACGCCCTCTTGCGCTATCTTCTTTGTTTCAAGTTGTATAAGAAAGAATAATTTGTTACTGATAGTTTTGAAGAGATAAATGTAAAGGTAGCCTGATATTTCATAATATGGGAAATACTGATAACATCTTTAATATTCGTGATAGAATTTTAATTATAACTAGTTTTTTAGTCTTTCTTTTTTTTAAACTACCCCTTAAGTTACTATTCAGCTATGTTTATTGCTCTTTATATTATGTTTTAAACATGATAAAATCACAAACAATATGAATATATAAGCGATAGAAAATATATTAAAAGTTTTAAAATTTTGTTAACTATCCACGACTTTTTAATTTTATAATAATGATACAATTTATAGGCAACGCCAACTTTGAATAGATATTAAGGTCTAATGGGAAGCCAAAGGATGATAATTTTATTTGAAAGACATAGACTCTTTTGATAGATGACTTTTTAAGTTTAGCTGATAGAGGCCTTACTATTTAGTTAATTTTTTAAAATAAATATACATTTACATAAAAATATAATAAGTGAAATAAGAATGAAAGGTTTTGTTCTGGTCAAAAAATCTTTCACAATGGCCTTATGCAATGGCGCGTAGTAGTAGTGCATAATCCAAAAAAAAACTTATCACAAATCTGGTCTTTTTGACGAATTTTACCTACACATTATTTTTTATTCGCCGACTTTCTGGCAAGAATTTTAAGTGCAAAACACGG
This sequence comes from Pseudoips prasinana, assembly GCA_951640165.1. NCBI lineage: Eukaryota > Metazoa > Arthropoda > Insecta > Lepidoptera > Nolidae > Pseudoips > Pseudoips prasinana. Next base: position 19,964,903 of record OX621239.1, read on the forward strand.
TGATGGCCAAAGTAAACAGTCAACGTGACTATGATTTGTGATCAACTCTGCGTGGTTTTTTTAGTTTCCGTTCAGTTGGAAGGTGCCGTTTCGAAGCGCGTTGGTTTGCATGTCAAACTCTTAAATAACAAAAGCTTTTTGCGAGTGTTTTGGTTATATGAGAAATATATTCGTTCTGGCATGTCGTCAGCGACTTATACACGTTTTAGTTTTATCAGAAAACTAAGGTATTTCTGGAGTAAACGAGCAGTAACTTATTTCTTGCCTAAGCGACCGTTTCAAATGGTACGAATCGATTTGTGCGACATAGAAAGTTTAGCGGCTACCTCTTTCAAACTTAAATGAGGATTTTTAGTTGCCGTTTCCGTCACACTACTGATGTTAACGTCATTTAAAGACATTTACAGCCGGCCAGAGAAAGCAAATCTTCCACCACATATCGATCGCCTTTGAATTCACTACACCACTCATATGCACGTGTTTTGACAAAGTCCCAGTATTCCATTCACGGTACAAAATTCGAGATTTATAAACTCTTTGTTTGATGTTTTTATCCATTATAAAATCTGTAAAACAGACTTGAACTACCAAAATCGAGCACTGTAAACAAATTTAATGTCAGATGGTGTTCAACCTCCGTTCAAATATAGAACCTTACATTAAAAAGTCTATTTTTAATGTAAGGTAGATTTATTCTGGAACACTGTTCCAGTGGCTCACTATTGGATATTCAATTATGTATAATATGGTATTTTGGAGTCCGCTGGTACTATCTCGTATATAGTACTTCAGCGGAATATGTATTCAACTAAATGTTCACTTTGCCCTTGACCTTTTCTAGAATAGAAACCCAGTACTGAAACTTACCTTGAGACCGCCTCTAGTGTAACTCGATGTAACTAAATTAGAATATTTACATGGACCGAGAACAGTTTGACCCTTGAAACTAGGCTTCTGAGGATAAACTAGGGTTAGTTTAGCTAGACTTTTTAGGTTATCCTTAGTAAAGGTCAGCTTTCCGTAGGTATCATAATAATTCATTTGTGCTAGGGCTGAAATATAATGGACTAAAATTTAATTTTGTATCTGTAATCTGACTAGTCGTGCCCTGCGGTTTCATACGCGTTAAACTTTATAAATTATAGCCTATGTGCTATTCAGATATATTAGCTATATTACTACAAAGATTCATTACAATCTGTTCCGTAGCTTTCCCGTTTAGATATATAAGCGATATATTACTACAAAGTTTTATAAGAATTTGTTACGTAGTTTTCACGTGAAAGAGTCCAATCTATGGCCCACGGCGGCCAGTCTCAAAGGAGAATAGCCAACTTCATGGGATATATTACAGTGCACAAGTGTGTGTGCAAACAGAGGGGCACTTTCTATTCTATCACTCTCATGATCCGATGGGACGACTAGCGACACGACCGGAAAGAGGTCAGGTACAAGACCGACAGCTTTATGTGCTCTCCAAGGATATAATACCGCCAACTCCCAGACTTCGGGCTGATATTGAAATTTTTTTTATTATATATTAATCCCAAATTCACTTTTGGACCGACCCGGGATTTGAAGCCAGGACTTCGTTATCTGTGGTTGAACACGCTACTGCTAGACCAAAATTAAATTTATTGGTTATTACGAGTATATTATAGATACAAACCTGATACCTTAATATAATTTTGTCAACAAGGACCATTTATGTAGAACATTCTATTCATACGGCCCTTATAGAAAGAAGTATGTGAAAATGAATCCAAATTTAACATCATAATTGTAAGCGACTAGACGTTTTCCATTATTCCTTTCAACAAAAACCTCTTTAAACACCCCTAAAAACTAGCGGGCAGACGAATAAATATTCACTGTGTATCTTGTATCATTACATGTAAATTTAGCTCTGAAACATTTAGACCACGTAGGAACCCTCGGGGTGGGATACGGAACCCTTTGCCGTGTTTGGAATTCGTGTGTGTCAGTTTGTTTTGTTTTTTTTTTGTTTATTTACCGGCTCTGCGATGTCTCGGGATGTGGTTTGTTTGTTGTCTAGGTGCCTTCTACAAGTAAATAGAGATAAAGGACAGATAACCAGTCTATTTGCTTTTGGCAATTGGCTATGGCGATCGTGATTCAGGAATTGGGCATGAAGTTCTTCTATTTGTTTTACGTCGAAATCTAGGACTGATGTTATTCATTCTATGTACAGACGCCAGCATATCATGCTACCCCAACCTCTCAAAATTCCCCAATTGAAAGTGAACCTTATACTTTTGTGATAAAGTTGAAAATCTATAAAAGAAATTTGACAGATTAGGGTAGCTGGATGTGCTAGCATCTGTACCAACTAACAAGTAACGTAGACAATAAATATTTACTTTCTTCGGTTACTGTAATTTGAGCCTAATAGGATGATATCTGAAAATTTTGTCGTGATAATCCACTCTTTAGGACAAATTGGACCATCATATACTAATTTAAGAGTTAGTTATAAAAAGGTTAGGTCTATTGTGGTTTAGGTCGGATCAGATGCTGATATTTGTTAGTTGTTATTTGTGGCCAAAGATTTTTAGCTTTTACCCTCAAATTAGTGTATTTTTATTTTATGTTTAATCAGCCTCAAAAAGGAGGATTCTTAATTCGATGTGTAAGTCTACTTTTAATTTTCCGTGTTTGTAAGCATATTGCTACGGCGTTTATGCTGCACTGTTTTTAAGAACTACTCTGATGAATCGTCAAATATGACGTCAATATCGCGGTAAAACTCTAATGTGTTTATGTTTGCATCATTATGTGTATTTATATAGTGTGTATTCGTAAATTAATATTTAAAAAAATGTGATAGTACCTACCATTCAATGAATTTGAATTTGAATGAAGATGGAGTTGATCCGACTCAAGATTGCATTCTGGTTATGTACAGCAGATTTCCAAGTAGAGTGGGTGTTAGTTGCTCATAAGCAAGCCGTTTCTTGTAACAAAAACGTATATTGTGAACATACGTACCTACTGGCAACATGACAAAGGTTCCAATACACTTTCAACACTAAAATGTGAAGTTTCTAGAAGCTATAAGCTATTTGGGTTCTAGAAACTTCACATTTTTCTGTAGAAAGGGTATTGGAACTTTTAGAATATTACTGAGCTTTGCTTTTTCGATTAGAATAAAACAGCAATGGTTGATGTAGTATGATGTCACCCAGGTACTGTGTTACACAATTTCAATAAAATATAACTTAAATGCAAATTTAATTTCGTTAAATTGTATTATATTTCTTTATTTATTACCTTTATATTCTTTATTTATTATTCAAGAGAGGTAGGGCACAGCGTTCATTCGCTCGAAGAGCAGCCCGACTGGGGAAGTACCTCCACCTTACAGAAGACATTCCTTAATAATAACATTAATAATTTAATGTTGTGTTTCTGAGTGTGAGTAAGGTCGCCAGAGCTCATCGGGGTGGGGGGAAGGGTCAGCAATACTTGTTTGCTGACTCTTAAAGGCCGGCAACGCACCCGCGACTCCTCTGGTGTTGCGAGTGTCCATGGGCGGCGGTGATCACTTACCATCAGGTGACCCACTTGCTCGTTTGTCGACATCAGCCATAAAAAAAAAAAAATTACCATTAAATAATAACATACTTTAAAAAGTATTACACACTGCTAATAAAAACACTTGGACTATTTCTAGTTCTCGCTTACTAAGATACTCGAAAAAGAAAACTGGCGAGCTTGGATCTTATAGTGTGTGTATTTTGCAATATTTGCCGCCCTACGATACGTCAAAGTAAATAAAAACTTACATTTTAAGAACGCATATCTTTTAGAAAGCAAGCTACCCTGCCCGCATTATTATAATATTATCTATTAAACATCAGCCCAAATAAAATCACAAAATAAACGAGGACCCATTTATTAAACAGAACAGCCAGGCACCTTTAAACCCCATCCAATTTATTTGGAAGCCATTGGTATAACCACAGTGATGTTGACAAATCGACCAAGCAATGTCCCGCCTTTTTGATGTTCCGATGTTCGATCTTTTGCTGCTGGTATCAATATCGGATGGACTCTAATAAATTCAACTGAATTACCTTTTATATGCTCAAGCATGATTTATTTAGTAGGCCAGTTGGTGTGGTTGGTAAATGCTTGCCTTTCACGCCGCAGGCGGTGGGTTCGATTCCCACCCAGGACAGATATGTGTGTGCATGAATATGACTGTTGGTCCTGGGTGTAATTATCTATTTAAATTATGTATTTACAAAGAAAAGTAGTATATGTAGTATATCAATTTTCTGATTTCTATAGTACAGATGGCCGTGTGTGAAAAGTATCCTGGATATAATTATTATTATTTAGACCCAGTTTAATTGACCTCCATTAGACATATATCTACAGAAAATATTTTACTCTCCATTGTTTTCAAATGTAATCAAAGATGTAGACGAAAGGGTAATTCAATTTTAGTATTTTAATAGGGAACACAATAACGTCGGAACTGGCCACATTCGATAAAGTTGTATTTGAAAACATATTACGACATTTGAAAATAGAACTTTTAGGGCTTCTAAATCCAAACAGACAAGCATGTGGCCTGTCATTTCATTTGGCATCCTTAGGTTTAATCACGAGTCAGATCACATTTAATCCTACAAAACCATTGGAGTGAGAAAAAACTGTGTTCACAACTGTGTTTGTTGTTTCTACTTTTTTTTATCTATACAACTAGACACGTGCTACTAATGTCACCTTTGAAGACCGTCGTATCGTAAATATCAATTGGTACACGACCTTTTGGTTGCTGGAAGTTATTAAATAACTCAGTAAAATTAACGAAAACCGCTAAATCATTTTATACTACGCATTACAATGCCAGCCCACACACGTCTAGATGGACAAACGAATTTTAGAGAAATAAAAACATTGATATCATAAATCATCCTGCATTAATTCCCGTCGGAGCACCATGTGAATTCTTGTTGTTTTCAAAAATCAATCATTTACCTAAAAACCACGTTTCAGATGTTACCACGGTGGATGGCGTACATGTATTCAAAATTGAATTATTTGCTTTAAGTGTATAGGGATAATATTTTTTAAAACCATTATTATTATTATATTATTAGTCATAGAATTTATTTTCTTATACATTCGAGATTTTTTTATGGGTCCACTGACTGCCACTGCCTATTTTATATAGATTTATTTTCATTTGAAGCGGTAAACTTTTAGTACGCGCCTACATTTGCTTTTTTCACAAAGCAAAGGTAGGCGCGCTGCCGTCAAACTAACGGCAAACGGCCCTGATTGGTAATGATCCAGTTTCAATCCACGCCCGCTAATTCAATTTATGATTTCAGTTTGTTGTATTGGATTTGACCAATTACATTCTATACACATGGACATCGCATAAAAAAGCCCTTGATCGCAGATAGTTCAACTGATTGAAAGATCTAACCGATCAGTGAAGGCACACTGTGTCATATTAATCTCAACTTTGAACTGTATTAAAGTTTTGGTTTCAAAAATAGGCTATCGTAAGGTTATCATGTCCCAGTAGTCTTGCTCTACATTCATGTGGTAATACGAGTATAATGGTCGAGTCACGTTTTACGACACCCACGGGGCAAAGAAAAGTAATACTTGTCAGATTACTTCCATACGTGGGCCGAGACAAAGTAGGCAGGTACAAGTGTTATACGGAACTGAAAAATATCACAATTTTATTAAATAATTATAAAATTTTACGTATTAGTGATACTATATCTACTAGTTTGATGTGTGGCTAACGGCAAAGGATATCCCCACCCCAATACATTCTGTGGTGGCGTAGAAGTTGACGTGAGGGAATATCTCCCAGAGAACGGGCAGCTGCGTCTCTCTGTGTGCTATAAGTGACATAGATACTGCGATCGCCAAACCGTCTGCCAAGCGTGGCGATTATGGAATATCCCTCAGAATGGTGGACACGACTCGATTGTGGAATTCTTTTGGGGAACGCTTTGTCTAGCTGTGGACGTCATTCAGCTGACATGATGATGATTATTATATGTATACTGTACTTTTGATCTATTGGAAGCGTGTTCAACTGCAGGCTAAGACTCGAGATGTGGAGAACTAATAATTGTAAATGAGAATTTTATGTCAAAATCGGCCTGCAATTAACGGCACTACGTCCCGTCCCACTCGATCAAACTATGATACCAAGAAAATAAAATTAATATGGTATTATTGATATGTACCATTTTATGAAACTTCGAACATACCTAATATAGTCAGAATAGGTAAATTCTAGTCACAATTTTTTTACCGGACTTCTCAAATTGAATGAGTTTTTTTAAGTAGGGTATACTGACTAATAGTGGCCAAATAATGCAGAAAACTATTGATTTTATATATTGATAGTTTTCTAACTATCAATTCAAACAATCAATTTTAGCCCTTTTAGCCGGTTAACCTACATAAACTATACCCTAAGCAACTATTTTCATGTTCTACAAAATGTCTCAAGAGGCTATTGTCATAGTTATTCTGTGATAAATATAATTGTGATGCTTACTACCAATATACTGACAGTATAATAACTTCCTGGTTGGTCTAGCAGTAGCATGTTCAACCGCAAATAATGAGGTCCGGGGTTAAAATTGACCCGGACTGGACCAAAAAGTGATATTGGAATATTTGTAAAGAAAAAATCTCAGTTTCAGCCCGAAATCTGGGAGTTGGCGGTTTATACCCTCGTGCATCGGAAAGCACTTAAAGTCATGGGCCCTGTACCTGACTACGTTCCAGTCGTGTTTATAGCTATCCCATCGGATATAAAGGTACACTATAATATGTCGCGCGCAGATGACTATTCTCCATTGAGACTGGTCGCGCCGTGGCCAAAATTCAGCTAGGAGGACGTTATTATTATTACTACTATTTATTACCCACGAAGTCTTCTGAGGCTATTTACAGCATATTTTTTAAGTTTTAGATGTCTTAATAATTTAAATTGGCAAAGCCGTGAGTGGAAATTAGTTGATTATATTATACTAGCTATGCTCCGCGGTTTTACCCGCGTTATATTTTATAAATTATAGCCTTTGAGTTAATCCAGGGTGTCGGCTAACTCTATACCAAATTATATTAAAATCGCTATAGCCATTTAGACGTGAGGAATAAACAAACATACACACTCACACACTCGTGGACTCACAAACTTTCGCCGTTATAATATTAGTGTGATTAGTTCCGTAGAATATTAGCTACTTATATAAAATATATACTTTGTACACAGCTGTTATATTAACATCTCAAAGATAAACATCAATTTTATTCATTTGTTTAGATATCTTGCAAAACTGTTATTCTAGAAGAGTGTATTGAGACTTTTATGAGTATGTTGTATATGCAGCTGTATCTTATGGGATTCTCAGCTCATATAATGTACTTCATATTTGCATAAGTTAACGATATTATTCATCCTCTTACCCAAAATTTAAAACCTATATATATTTCTCTAAGCATAGTTTTTGGTCAACTAAACAGCATCACAACAACCTTAATAAACCTGTCAACAACACAGAAACGTTTCTGCATATCCTTTACAATCACAATCCACATGCTTTTACCACAATCACCAATACGATTGGTGTTGCCAAATATCAGCTGACTTAGTCCCAAGAAGAAATACACTAATTTATTGTTTATTTATGTTTTACAGCCATGACATGGAACAGAAAAAGAAATAGTACAAAAGATCCTGAAGAGTCGATGTGTTGTCGGCAAGTTATTTTTTATTTTATTTATTTATTATACCTAAGATATACAACATATACACAGAAACAAACCAAAAACCACGAGTTTGTCCGGAATGCCCTAAAAAAACAACCGCGCACAATATATTTTAATGATAGTGTATTCTTACTAATATAGTACTTTAACATCAAGAATAACAATCATAGGCGTACAGTCTAACGATGTTTCTGTACATATCTTAAATACAAAACTATCCATACTGTTAAATGAAATACCTTCACGAGTGCAACCCTATCAAGACAACCTGATACATATAAAGTAATGGAGGATGGAGTGGCCGTTCCTTTAACTTAAATACTGCGTCAAGCGAGACGTAGTGAACTAAAATTTTCAGCCTGTATAAGAGAAGATAAATACACTTCATTGCACACCATTTATAGAACATAACTTATAAAATAATTAATAATTTTAAAAAGGTACAATTGGCGGTCTTAACTTTCAGTTGGACCATATTGTAAGGAATTTGGAGTAGGGTATCTGGAAAATTTTATTCTATTTCTTTAAACATGGAATTGAAGGCCAAATTCAACGAAAAATCTACGTCATCAAAGCGCCAGGGCACTAACTTCAAGAGGCTATTACTCATATTAGACTAACAGCAAATAATGTGGCAACGCCATCTTATGGATATATTACTAACCAAAACTCTTAAGAATAAAAAAGAGACTCATATGATACTGATATAGCTATGTTATTCAGATAGTTTAAAATATCTACGTACCTAAAAATCTATTGGTAAAATAATGTACTGATGCTTACCCATAACTCGAACTCGTGTTACGTAGATTAGTAAAACCAAAACTACTGAAGGCTTTCAGTATTGATTATTTGAAGGATTTCTGACACTTAAACCTCTCAGATTAATTATAAATAAATAAACGTGGTAAAAAGTAATTAACTAATAATATCTGCTTTACTGACGGACGGGTTAGGTTTTCAGTTACTTGTAAAACATTTATTGTTAAGGGCTTATTTATTTGCAGCGTATTATAATTTAATTTCTACCAGAAACTTCGCAATAGTCAACAGTTACTCGCTAGCTTTATGGGTATAACCTTCTATACGGCAACACTGAAAACGAAAATACCACATAAGTTACCAAAGTGCACATAGGTGTTTCGATTTTCGACAATCTCATCAAATTGCATCGCTACCAAGGGAACTGATTGAATTGAATCCCCTCTACCATATTTCTTTTGCCCGTTTCCCCAAATTGAACTTTTACCTACAGTTAAATGCTTTAATCTGATCGAACTCGGGACTTAGATAAATCGGTTGAACTTAACGACGGAGTTTTAAAATATTAAAGGTTCAGAATGTTCTGTGGTCACAACAAATGTAATTAGAGACTTGATTTGTTTAATGTAGTTTTAGATTTTCTACAGAAAAATAAGTATTATGTCACATGTTACACATGCCGGACTTACACAATGATGTGATTATGCTCAGCTATGACTAAACAATTAATTGCAATAAACAACAAACAACAGTGTTATTTGTATTGTATTGTATTAATAAATATTCTATTGAATACCTCTCTAACTGCGTGTATGAGAGTAGTGTCTTGATTAAGAAGGCAGTTTTTTTACCTTTGTATTCGTATTTCAACTTAGACTGTTTCAATAATTTACATGAATTCAGAAAAATACACTTCCATTAATAAACTGGCAAGAACATTCATACTTTTTTTTAGTTGGATACATTACAGAGAAGAAGAAGTACACTTTATTACAAATTTATGTAATACATGGATACAAATTAGAAAATTAGCTTATTTATAAAGCATTTGGCGGCCTTATCGTTAAAAGCAATCTGTTCCACGGACTGTCTGATTGACCGACACAAAGTACATCCAGACTTGGGACAACTATTTATGGGTCACACAATAAATAGTTGTCCTGCGCGGGAATCGAACCCGGGACACGAAATGGCGAGGCGACTGTCTTAGCTGCTGTGCCACAAGTGCAGTCTTATTATAAATATTATGTTTATAACGTACGTTAAAGTAAAGATGACATCAATATTAATTTACCAACTGAAAAAAATAAACAAAGAAATGTTATCACAAATGACATCACATTATAAATCCATAACCCACACTGTCAATCATAACAATGAAGTTTTCATAGACAATCGATAGTTTTTCTAACCCTGCTCATAAGAAATGCATGCGTTGCCACTTTATTTATTTATACAGGGTTAGTTCCATAAATCCGGGACTTGTAGGGGAATTTTATTGAACTTTATATTTAGTCCATACCCATTGGATCAATAAATGGACGGAAAACTGGGAACTTTTGTTTTGTTCTGTTATCGTCACCTTTTATTTTAAATGTAAAGTTATACGACCTGTAGGTATAGTAAATACTATATCTTGGTTAATTTTATCTCTATGATGTGGTCCATAAGTGATCGGCAAGGTTAAGCAACTAGGCTCGCGGTCAGTCCATAGATGGGTGACGACCAAATTGGTTTAATTTCTGAGGTGCTTCGGGAGGCACCTTAAGATGACGGTCGCGGTTGTAGTCATTAGACAACAGTCGTTAAGCCATGTCAGGGGCCTACTGGGCGGCTTGAACAACTCTGTCACTAGGGTAACCACTGCCAATACGATAAGCAAGTAAGTAAGTAACTTAAACTAAAATACTCATAGACTTAAATCCACTATTTTAATGTCACCGGAAGCCAGACCTTTGATGTAAATGCACTTTAAAATTGAGATTTACAAGAAAGCAATAATTGTTATCTTACCAATTTTTTGCAGTAAGTTTTCAAGCATTTTTCGTTAGTTAAATTTATCAAGAAATATATTTTTAACCATTTGTTTCTTCTCATTTGACCTTTAATAAAATTATTATATATTTACTGGAGTAGTTATTAGTGTTTAATGCAAATTGAAATAAAACAAAATTGTGAAAGAAAACTATTTGGAATAATATTACTACTAACTACTATTTTACGGATGTTATTTTTTATTTCCTGATATTGATGATAAATCCACAGAAGCATGAAGTTTAGTTTGATTAATAGCGATGAGTTTTAGCTAAACTACACTAGTTGGATTTTTACATATATATTTTTTTTTATTTAGGACTAAGTAACTATTGGCGTTTAAATCACAGTTTTTAAGTCAGTTACATCAAACATACATATATATTTTCTAGAGTGTGAATATAAGGTGGCTTCCCGTTTAGAAATAATCAAGTGAAGCACCAAGTTGCTGTGAACACTGATATTTTGCTTTATAGGATTACTATTCTTTAATTCTACTAAAGGCATAGTAAAGACTTTGAAGTATAACACAGTTTGATGATATGTTTAAAATATTTTCCGATAATGAATAATATTTTTTTTGATCTTCTAAACATTACTTATTATTATTATATCTTAATATAAGAAACAGATGCGACTTATCATTTGGTGACGATGAGTATGTAGCAAATCAGTGCTCCTCAATTTTTTCGACAGGCTTTCATTTTCATGCTTTATAATATGTACCTACTAAAACGTAGTAGACACGTTTTGCCACTGTGCCGCTTAACAATAATAGTTGGTACCTATTTACAGAATGTAATTAACGAGGGGACGTAGAAGCGCGCAATTTGTTATGGCCAGTCGGAGCGTTTATTGTAGCAGCGTAGACGCGTAGATACTACGCTGTAGCATGTAGCATGTAGCCGGTTCAATTCTACATTGTTAATTTTTTTATATTATCAAAGGCAATGGAACTATTTTTTGTCCCTTGACACTATTAAATCTAATTTTAATATCATTAATCCCTTTTTAAAGAATGTTTGAAACCACTGAAAAATATTTTATTTTTTATTCTTCTTAAATTGAAAAGTTTGGTGTTTAACCATTTTATTGAGAAAACTTAATTTTTAAAAGTGGAAATAAAAGTAATTTATTTATTTATATACACATACCTATTACTAAATCAGGACCTAGGTTAATCCGTATAGCATTTATCATGACTAAGTACTTTGTACTAGGTAGGAACATAGCTTGTTTAAATCCCATTGTAGGCGTTACCCCTACGTCGAAATTTCCACCGTTACTCCTGCTTCTTTTTAAAGATATATAATATCCCATTTATAATCCAATCAGGTAAGTAATATTTCTAACCGCAATTTTTTTCATTGATATATATAGTTGAAGTTATATAGCGTGTCTGATCGAATGTAGGCTACGAAACACAACTGTGATCCAACTGACCAAAATTATTTAGCTACGGAATCGTAACAGTGAAATAGAAGTAACATGTTTATGGATTCAATAAAATAGTGCTTACGTTAGCTTGCATAATGTTCAATGTAATTTATAATGGTTGATAAATCTTTGAATTAATAAACAGGGAAGGTGCAAACTCTCGACAATTGCTAATATTGGCGCTCGAATATTGAGCCAGGTAGTGTGGTTAGACTACACAGGCGGAGACCGAATCACACCGACGCGACGACGCGCTGTTTACCAATCTAGTTCAAATATCGGCTACCTAGTGCCTGGAGTTACAGCATCAGAAAACAAGCAGCACGACGCGACGGTGCCGTGGTTGTGCGGGACTATTGGAGCACAGTAAACACTATGCAAACAGTAGCGAAACTAATAGTACTATAAGAAAAATACTTAAGCATCAATGGCATAAGACTTAAATTTATTTACAAGGATTTTACTTAGAAAAGTCTTAGAACTTAGAAGATACCTTGTTATTTACTAGTATGTATAGTAGACATGTATGTAAATTTTAGCTTTTAGAAATAAAATCATCTCTGATTTGTATACATTCTATGACAGAACGGATGGAATTCTTGATTGCAGTGATACAGTATTGCAAGTAAACATTTTGATAACCCTATAATACCAAGCCCAGTAACACTAATCTGAACAATTTTCTGTTTTTAGTTTCCCTATCGAATAAGAAATTGTCCTACATTGTCGACGATTAACCAAGTTTTATTTGTGAATATTTAATTTTGGTGGAGTTCAGATAACTGTAGAAAATGGTAAATAGTCTTAATTTATCCTTATTTATACTAACTTATTTAATTGTCACTGTATTTTTCCCAAATAAAACGAAACAAAATAAAAATATTGGCATTCATTTAAAATTTAATTATAGAAGTCAGCTATTGGCTTTAAAAGGCTAGAAATTTTTGTACTGTAATGAATAAAATTAGACCCCAAGTTTTCCTACGTGGAAGAGTATATGTCCGCACAACTATTAACTTCAAGGCCAACCGAAGATGAGAAGAGAGTCTGATCTAACTTTCCTACCGTAAAATCAATACAGTAGACAGTTATAGTATTGCTGGTGTTTGATGTAACCATATCCTGAGATGAACCCGTTGAGTTTTGCCATGGTTCATAGTTCAGAAGTAAGCCGGAAGCTATAAATGGTTACAAGTATTCAAGGTTGATCGCCGGAGTGAATAAGTTGAAAATAGAACACACTGCAATAAATGCGACATGTCTGTTACATAAACACGTTGAAAGACAGCAAAATTGCATGGTACGGGTGGTACGAGGTGAGGGCCTTCGTTGAGATAGGTTATATCTTTGTACGTGAATTATGACAAATATGTGACTAAAAATACCATTGTACACCATTATATTCAAATACATTTAGACAGTTGTACAACACAGGCACGGGCATCTCTTTAGTTTTAATACTTGAACCAAACTAGGTACCTATACCTAGATAGTTTTCAAAATCATATCTAAGTAGCGAATAAAAGCCCATCGTCCTTTTTCCACATCTTAGTTTTAATATTAATCCACGGTATGGTTGGTTGCTCATTAAATCTATGTACTAAAACGTCAAAATGCTGTCATTTAAGACATATTTTTAACAATTAAGACAATCATCAATCTGCCTTTTTTTACCTGAAAAAACAAACACTGCACTCTAAAAGTAATCTACTAAATAAAAATAAGTCGGGTTTTCCTTCCTGACGCCATAACTCCAGAACGCACGAACCGATTTCCACGGTTTTGCATTCGTTGGAAAGGTCTCGGGCTCCGTGAGGTTTATAGCAAAGAAAATTTATAAAATTTAACGCGAGTAGCACCGCGGGGCACAGCTAGTCTACTATATAAAAATAAGTCGGGTTTTCCTTCCTGACGCTATAAGTCCAGAACGCACGTACCGATTTCCACGGTTTTGCATTCGTTGGAAAGGTCTCGGGCTCCGTGAGGTTTATAGCAAGAAAATTTATAAAATTTAACGCGGGTAACACCGCGGGGCACAGCTAGTAGTTTGTAAAATTAATAAACGATAGTCCGGTCAATTTAGACATCCAAGGTTACAATAATTCCCATTAGGTTGAAAATTGGTTGGATTGTTCATTACAGTATTATAAAGGAAATGTAATAAGTCCTCATCGATCCGGCACGTGCAAAAAAAAATACTCGGGGTCAAAGTTCACAAAAACTGGTTTATCGCAATTTTCAGCCAAACGGTAAGTTTTGTCATAAAATTAGCGAAGACATAATTGTAGATTAAATAATTATCTATAAAAATGCCCCAATACTTTTGTTTTTAAGAGCCACCATTTTTTAGATATAACGATTCAAAAAGTTGAAAGAGTAGTAATCGTCATAATATGCACACCTTCCACACTACCTTTGAGGTGATGTACTTAGCGCGTTTTTTTGTAACGTGGATTCCCCGGTAGGCCTATTTTACTGATCTGTTGTGATTCTGTTTAATTTGGAGCTGGGATGACGATTACAACTCTTTCAAATTTTTGAATCATTATATCTAAAAAACGGTGCCTTAGGAAAATGGTATTGAGGCATTTTTTATAGTTAATTATCTAATCTACAATTTCATTCCCGCTAATTTTATGATAAAACTTACTGTTTTGCTGAAAACCGCAAAAAATCCGTTTTAGTGACCTTTGACCCCGAGTATTTTTTTTTTTGCACGGGCCGGATCGATGAGTTGACTTGACTGACTGAATTACTTTTCACATTTCCTTTATAATAGTGTAGTGAACGATCCTACCAATTTTCAGCCTAATGGGAATTATTGTAACCTTGCCCCTATTTTTTGTCTAATTTGACCGGACTACGAGGTATGTTTCGATATTATATATTCAGATAAGGCATGTTTAATTCCCTAGTAGGCTCAAAAAGTATTATTTACTCAGAGGTCACCCTGAGTAGCAACTGGGAGTAAAAATTACTACCACCCCACGTAAGCAGTCAAAACCTATCCTGCACATAATCTCAACATCATGGTATAACAATACCGTGCCATTGCCTTTTGACGTTAAACAAACAAGTGTGTTGCGCACACATTTTTTAACTGTAACGTCACCAATAACTATTCAAGTGACTGAATGAGGAACTCATTTTAGTCAGTTCTTGCCTGAATATGTTGTTGTATCGCTATAAATGCATAGTTGATCGTGGGCCTACAACACGCTTCAAGAAGCTTTATTAGATTTTTTCCATGTAGATGAGACTCTGTGTTATGGTTATACTGTGCCTGTGTGGCGGCTGCGGCGTGGCAGTGCATTATACCGGAAACACTGTCCGATTGTTGCGGTCCTACCGTAATGGGCTTAATTTTGATGCGGCTTTCGGCTTTTAGCCATTGTTTACCTGCCTACGATATACCGCGCACTCAACATAAATCTGAATTTGTATAGTTTTTGTGAATGGTTGCGCGGAAAGATAGAGCCTTTTTGGTGTATTCGGTTTTAGGGCTAAAAGCAAAATGGTATAGCAAAATTCGTATTTGTTGATATGGAACGTTCATCGTATGGATATCGATGAGTCTTTTTTATAGTTTTATGTGATGCACAGACGACAAGAATGAAGAATGTAATGTAACAATAAGTAGTTCATTCCTTTAACAATTAGCATTGCTATTTAATTTGGAAATCCCAGCTATGGAAACGTTGCCGATAGCTGGCAATTTGGTATATTAAAAATAGTAGTTATTGGAATATATTGAATAATTTTAGTAATAGAATACTAATAATAAATATCTTGGGACAACTGACACACTGTTATCTGATACCAGACTCGGCAGGGCCTGTACTATGGGAACCAGACGACTAATTATGCAATAAACCCAGCCACACAGCAAATAATTGTGCATATCCCACAAATATTTGTCACGGGTGAGAAACCAACGACCTCTGGTTTAGCAGGGTCACTAACCAGGCCAGTTAATATTAGACGGGATGTACACCGGGGCATACTAACACAGTGGCGCGCACGACTCGAGTTGCGCCTGAACGCGCGCCAACGTGCCGTCGGTGCTACCTGCCTCACCTCGAGGCCTGGGTAGGAAGGAAGGGCAGTTACGCCACCCACAGACTGACTAATATACTCACCGGACACGGGTGTTTCGGTGAGTATCTGAGCCGGATCGGCCGAGAAGTCACAACACATTGTCACCACTGCGGAAACAGACCTGGACTCGGCCTGGAAGCATACGCTGGAAGAGTGCCCTGCCTGGGAGGCTGAGAGGCGAGTCATGGTCGCAGAGATCGGACGGGCTGATCGGCGGCTGACTTCACCAAAAGGGGCGCTGTGGTCTCCTTCTGTGAGGCAGTCATGCTCCAGATGGAGCCGCCGAGCGGGTTCGGGAACGAGCCAATCCCGCTCGTAGACGGAGGAGGCGTCGGGGCGGCGGCGGCGGCGGTGGCAGCCGGTAGCCCAACTCCCCTCGAGGCTGCGGTGGCAGTGTGGGAAGTGTCTTCTAATGCCGCCACGTACAAGCAGCTCCAGGAAGACAGCGATCTGTTTGTGGTACAGTCGCTCTACCAGACTGGCAGGAGTCGGCAATAGGGGTGGGCAATCCCAAGCCCTACCAGAGTACGTGTCCCGACCATCTGGGACATGGTTCAAAAGGGAGGCACTGGAGCAGCATACCCGCTTTCCCGGGGCTCCACCCATCAGGCGTCAAGAGAAGTCCACGGCAGGTAGGTTTAGTCGGTGCGAGTCCGATACACCCATCCGCAGACACTTTTTGCGAATGGCATGCGTAGGCATTTCCCCTGCCTAATAAAAAAAAGCCAGTTAATATATAAAAGTCAATGGTCACCCTGTCACTCAATAAATAAATAAGGCATCTACTTGACTTTATGCAGCTGAAATTTGGCTGATGGCAGCGGAGTAATTTGTGGAATCCCTTATGTAATATTCCAATTGCGATTTAATGCTTTCTGAACATATATTTTAAACTTACTAAATATTTTTTCATTTTATAAGATAAATATTTTTACTCAATCAACTCAATTCACGGACACAAAGCATATTCAAGTAACGACTGTTGGGTCAACATCAATAAATAGTTGTCCTGTGCGGGAAAGCAATTCTAAGTAACATTCTAACAGTCTATACGTCCTTGGTATGTTATGCACAATAGAAACAAAAGTTGTATACATCTGCATGTATAAACTCGACTAAACATTGACATACAACGAATTTAGTACCAAACTTCCAATTTTATGACATTACGTTACATGCTGTGTTGGGCCAAAAGTTAAATTGAAACTGGTAGTCTAACCGCACTGGCATGATTTATTGGCCACATGTGAGTACACCATAGTCAACATGCGTAGGTATACGTAACGACTAACAAAATAAGCTGCAAACAGTATACATATTGTTCAGAGTGAAGATGAATTTATTACGTTCATACTTTTAAAACCTAAACATATAATTGGAATACCTACATAATATTTTTTTATATCTAGGGACAACTAATACACTGCCATCTGATTCCAAACTATGCAGAGCCTGTTCTATGGCAACCTGACAACTGATTAACATACTTATATATTTTTTAAATACATACATACATATTATAAATAAGTAACACCCAGACACAGAACAAACAATTATGTTCATCACACAAAATTTGTCTCGGACGTTAATCGAACCCACGACCTCTGCCTTAGCAGTCAGGGCTACTAACCACTAGACAAGCAGTTCAGTCAATTGGTACATGTTAATATCGTCATCATGCTTGTAATGAATAAAATAATGGATAAGTGTTATTTCTTTATTAAAGTTCTTTAAACTAGAAATAATTGCTTAGATTATGACTACTTAAATTGCGTTTGTTTTTCATTACGTTGGCCGTAAGTCATAATAATAATGTCCTCCTAACCGGATTTTGGTCACGGCGACCAGTCTCAACAGAGATTAGCCATCTGCGTGGGACATATTATAGTGCTCAAGTCCGTGCGCAAACACAGGAGCATTTTCTATTCCATCACTCTCATGATCCGATGGGATGCCTAGCGACACGACTGGAAAGAGGTCAGGTACAGGACTGCCTCGTTGGTCTAGCGGTAGCGTGTTCACCTGCAGAGAACGAGGTTCTATGTTCAAACGCCGGGTCGGGCCAAAAGAGATTTTGGGGCTTTTCTGTAAAAAGAAAATTTTCTCAGCATCAGCGCGAAGTCTGGCAGTTGGCGCTATTATACCACCGTGCCTCGGAGAGCACGTAAAGCCGTCAGTCCTGTACTTTCTGGCCGTAAGTATACGGTGCATAAAAATACCAGACGTATTTTATACGCATCGCCCTTTTGACCTTCTAGATATTTTAATTATTATAGACATACAGAACATTGTATTTTGGTTTCTCATACATTTTGTTCGTAGGTATACCCCGAAACTAGTGCATCAATCTAAGTTTATGTTTATAAAATTTTATTTAATTTTGCTTTAAAAGCTGAGTGTGAGAGTGCGAAAATATCAAATTCCACAAAGTGTGTGTTATACGTATCTACAAGACGGCGTAGAGGAGCCCGTGCCCCAGCATTATACTAACATCCTAAAATATTTACAGCTATTTTATCAGACTTTGTAGAGTATGTATTCACGTATAATATAAATATACTAATATGTACATATGCACATCATATATGTAATCGTGACTGTACTTCTCCTTTACCCTAGAGACTTTGTGGTTTGCAATTGCAGAAACAGTTAAAACTTTGAGCTGTTTAGGAAAACACTTAACGTCTTGAGTTAAACAATGACAACGACTCTTGGTATTAGCAGATTTGGGTTGTTTTGCCTAAGATACTAGAGGGAGAATCGTATTATGAAGTAAATTTCGTATTATTCTACACTATAAAATATTTTCATGTTGAAGTTGCTAATAGTATGGCACATTGAGCCATTAAATCAAAGTTACTTCTTATATTTTTTTCATTTATTGTTAAATAACCTTCTAATAAAATATTTGGCGTTATGATCCTTGTATACAACTATGTTATATTTATTAATAAATTATTAAATGATAAAAATATTTTACCATGCATAAAACATGATATTTTCTTTTTACCTTTTTGATTAATTTCAATATTATAGTATTTCCAGGAAGTTGATAATTAATTTCGAAAATGTAAACCTATTGTTGTGCCATATATACCCCAGATTTCAGTAAAAATTAAAATATTATAATATCTTCTTGTTTCTTTCATCAGCAAATATAAATGTTTATATCCGTAACCATACGTATTTTATATTCATTGTTCGCATGATACATATTGTTCTTGTTAGGACTCTTATGTGGACAAACTTTAAGTATTAAAATAATTTTATTTGCTTCTCTGTAACCTTATTCACTTTTAACCAAATGCTTTGATCGAAAGTGGAAAATACTCTATAAAAATAAAAATCATATATAAATAATATATATGTATGTATATTATATATAATTATATATAAATGATTAAATAGTATGTAACTAAGTTATATATGCTATTTTTCTTGTTTTAGGAATATTTTGTGGACAAACTTTAAGTATTAACACAATTTTATTAGCTTCTCTGTGACTTTATTCACTGTAATCAAATGTTTTGATCGAAAATGGAAAAAATTCTATAAAAAATATATATCATCACCTGTGTTCTTTTTTTTTTTTATTTAGGCCCGCAAACTGGCCGTTACGGCAAAACATACATTATTGCATTATACATATGAATAAATGACAGCCAAACGGCCTTCTAAGTGCGAACACAGCATGCTCACGAATATCTCGCTTTCACAAACATTTACAAACTTAATTTTAATAATAACAAACTTATAATAATTGAATGACAATAATAATTGAATCTATATTACTACTACATGTTAAATTAATTTATAATTTAGTGTGAAGAAATGTCTTGATAGTATTGACAGATACACTGAACGGATCGAGTTCCTGATAAATTTCGTTAAGGGTGGAGCACATTCGATAAAATGACGAATGCTGAGCGTAGTTAGTGTGACATGATGGTAGGTTAAACAATTTACGGTTGTGTAAGCGGCTTCCAGTTCGCGGTATATATATTTGTAGTTTTTCCAACAAATCCGGACTATCTATTGCACCATTAAGGATATTAAACAATAGAACAACATCAGATACCTTGCGTCTATGGGCAAGAGGCAGTACTTTGAAGTGTTCTAGCCTAGCTTCATAGCAATTTAACTTGCGACAGAGATTATTTGCGTAAGTTAGGTGGTATAGAAATTTCTTTTGAAGCCCTTCGATTCTATTGATATGAACTGCATAAGATGGGTTCCAGATTGGGCTGCAGTATTCCAATAAACTGCGAACATAGCAGTTGAAAAGGATGATGGGAATTATTGGGTCTCTAAAAGTCTTGGTTTGCCTGATAACAAAGCCAGATAGTCTTGCCCCCTTTTTAATAATGTGGTCGATATGCTCGTGGAAATCCAATTTTTGGTCCACAATTACTCCTAAGTCACGGGTGCTCGTAACTTCATTCAAGAGTGTATCGTTTATGTGATATGTTGCACTGGGTGAGTTTATTTTTCGGGTAAATTTTATATATAAACATTTCGCCGCATTTAGTATAATTTTATTCCTATAACACCAGTCACTTATGATATTAAGATCCTTTTGTAGACATTTGATATCGTCATTACCGTTGATCACTCTATAAATTTTTAAATCGTCAGCATACATTTTAAAGCTAGAGGTTATGGTGGAGCCAAGGTCGTTAATAAATAAGAGGAAAAATAAAGGTCCGAGATGCGAACATGTTCGACTTATACAGACAAGTAAAATAACTTTCTCTTAGATATTCCTCCTATGAGAAGAAAATTAGATATGGAAATAGCTTGTTTTTATCATTATATTATAATAGATACCTACTTACTAAGTATAATGTATTAACATAACATTATACTTTAATTTATTTAATTTGCAGATAATGGAGCTGGTTACATTGTAAGTAATTTTACTTTTTTAAGTTATTTATAAAGCTATTAATTATTATTATTAATAAGATAAGTATAGTTCTTCTTATTTGATTACTGTTTAAATAATTATTTAAATAATAATATCCTGGGACATTTACACACGGCCATCTCTGATCCCAAACTAAGCAGAGCTTGTACTATGGAAACCAGATAACTATATACTACAATATGCTGCTTTTCTTTTTGTAAATACGTACTTATAAAGATAATTTACCCCCAGACTCAGGCAAACAGACATGTTCATGCACAAAAATATCTCAAATCCAATGGGTGGGAATCGAACCCGGCGTCCGGCGCGAAAAGCAAGCATTTGCCAATCAGGCCAACAGGCCCGTCAAAATCTGTTTTTATAATGATTTATTGATCAAATTCTTTAATTATGATTTTTGCTATGATTATGTTTCTCTGACTGAATTAGCTTGATACCCATAATAATGGACACATACGCAGTCGCAATTTATCAAAACTAATATTTAGAAACAAATTTAAGAATACTCCTTACTTGCTGGCTTAGAATTTAGAAGGAAAATTTTAGCTATATTGTTTTCTCTTAGATTGACTAGGAATAAGTTTGGACTTTTTATCCTTTGGGATCAAGAATAAAAGCCACGGATATAGATTGCGGTACACCGGAAGGAATCATTACGGCTGGGGATTTGAAACCACGAATTGCTACGATTTGAGAGCGATTACGGAGATAGGATTCACACCATCTTAGAAGTGTGCCGCATATGCCAGCATGACCAAGTTTTTGAATGAGAATATCATGGTCAACGACGTCAAAGGCTTTAGAGAAGTCTGTATATATTGCATGCACTTCCTTTCTATCATCCATTGCCTCGACTATGTCATTGACGTACCCAAGTAAGTTTGATGTGGTAGATCTTTTAGGGAGAAAGCCATGCTGTCCACAGTTGATAATTGGTTTCACATGAAAGAATATAATTTTCTGTACCATTGATTCGAATAGTTTTCCTGTGGCTGATAATATAGAGATAGGTCGATAGTTTGATATATCGTTCTTGTTATCTTTTTTGTGGATTGGTGTAATATGGGCTATTTTGCAGAAAACACACCACATCTTAGGGACTTATTAAAAATAATATGTAATGATATGTGTTCAAACAAATACATGCATATTAATACTGATATTTATTACACGGACTAAAGACAGTAGTGGTTGATGAAAACTATTCAAGTGAATATTCATATTGTTTTTTATTTTATAAAATTACGACCCCCGCATTCGGAAATTGAATCCTAGTGTCGCGTTGTACTTTACAAACAAACAATATAGATATTAAACTTTATTTTTACTTTATTTCAGTTGTGCTTTTATTTATTAAATAATTTCTTTTAATATTCGTCAATTTGATTCACTAGATGTGCGACAAAGAATATTATTATAAAGAATAATTCCCTGTCCGCATCCACTTTGTTATTCTTCCACACAATGAAAACATTACATTAAATAGATAACAAAAGTCACATCATTAAAATGTGTATAAAGAAATAAAATTTTAAATTAACAAATGTACATCTTAAATTCGCTTATAACAAATAAATAATATGGTCTATAAATATTCACTCCATTAGCTTTGAATTAGTTCACTTTGTTTGTGTTAGCTAACTGGTTCACACGTTTAATTTGTAGAAATCACATTACATATCGTGTAGTCGTGCTCACGGACTACACGTTAACCCACAGAAGACTCAAGTGATTGTTGTTGGTAGCTCAAGGATGTTGGCTAAGGCATCTTTGTCACAACTACCACAACTTCGTTTTGGAGGCAATGTTTTACAAATAAGTCGTGAAGTTAAAAACCTAGGCATATTCTTTGACAGCTGCCTTTCCTGGGGCCCTCAACTACAAAACGTCAGTCGGAAAATTTTTGCATCAATTGGATCCTTGAGAAGACTTCGTAACTTCCTCCCAACTACCACCAAAATCGCGCTTGCTCAATCCCTTCTTCTCCCAATACTAGATTACGCAGATGTCAGCTATCTTGATCTTACAGAAGCCCAACTTGATAAACTTGAGCGTCTCCAAAACGTC
Source organism: Pseudoips prasinana (assembly GCA_951640165.1). Classification (NCBI taxonomy): domain Eukaryota; kingdom Metazoa; phylum Arthropoda; class Insecta; order Lepidoptera; family Nolidae; genus Pseudoips; species Pseudoips prasinana. The sequence continues at coordinate 19,988,013 of OX621239.1, forward strand.
TGCATAAGATTCATATTCGGTCTTCGGAAATATGATCATATCACTGAATTTCGTAACAAGCTCAAGTGGCTACCCATTCGCTTTCGCCGGAATGCCCATATTCTCTCACTTCTATACAATGTTTTGTTTACTCCTTCAACGCCCTCTTACCTCAAAGCACGCTTTTCATTCCTTTATGAATCACATTCGAGGCTTCTGAGATCATCGAATAATTTAAAATTGACAATGCCAGCACATTCCACAATCTTTCTAGACAAATCGTTTGCTGTGCAAGGAGCTCGCTTGTGGAATGAATTGCCATTGTCAGTACGCCAAGCTCAATCTTTACGTAACTTTCAGAGTCTAGTGAAAGATCACTACCTGTCCCTGCAGAAAGGTACGAAATAATTTACTTTCAACTAGTTTATGAACTTCAGCAACGGTTCCTACTTTAGTTTTGTTTATGATAATGTATTTATTTATTTATTTATGAAATATAAGTATATATATAATATAGTATGTAGGTTAATATATAATATATATGTAATTTATCTTAAATGACTCTTGACATTTTTTGTAATGATACCAGTGCGTATCATTTCTATACTCATGTGCACTGACAACTACCCTATCTCGGTTACTCCATACTCCAATCCCTGCCTAGGTTGCCTGGAAGAGATCACATTTAGTGATAAGGCCGCCAATTGTACCATTTTTTTAATGTATGCTATTGTATTCTGTAATGTTTTGGTGTACAATAAAGAGTTATCTTATCTTATCTTATCTTATCTTATCTTACATTTTGTGTTTACATTACATAATGAAAGCACAGTTCTAAACTAATATAAACTTTAACGTTATCACCGTTATTTTATGGCATGAAATACAAATAGGCAATATATTTAGATATGGCGTATAAACGGTCATTATTTTATCACTAAGTAAAGATGTTCAGTACATTTAGTAATAAAGTTAGGTATTATGGATTTATTTAATTTTAATGGGGGGAGAGTGTGTATACCTTTTCTGTTCTATAAATGATCAACGATGGTTATGCGTGGCATGGTTTCATAGGTCCACACTAAAAAGTCAAACTTTCATGAGAAGCCTGATATATACAGGATTACAAATTACTGGGCTAAATCTCCACAAGACAACATATACGAGGTATCGATAGTTAATAAAATAAAAATGTATCCACTTTTTTTTGCATCAGTAAGTTCGCCGACTCATCCCAAATATTTTTTTTATTTAATTTTCATTATATTGTATGGAATAATATGTTTGCGCAAAGGCGCACTCGGCACTCTGTATTCCATTGCTCTTATAATCCGACGCAATAGCAATCCGACACGATCAAGAAGAGACCAAACGCAGGATTGAAAACTTTAGGTGTCCTAAACACCGCCGATTTCTAGACTTCGGGCTACTTCTGGGTGGTATTCTTGCCGAAATTTCTAAGGATTCTTAGAATTTTTTAGGTTACACATTATATTAATGTAGGTATAAGGTTGCGTAAGCAGTATTAAAAATATTGTATCGAAATTTCTTTGTACTGATACTTCTGTAAAATACGGATAGTCGGACTTTCACAGTAACCTTTTGTATTTTGGTACCTGGTGGAACTCTAAGAAGAGACTTCAGATTATAAAACCTTAATAAATAAAAAATATTAACAAGAACTGCTTCTGGATGATTGTTTATTAAATGTCTATTTATATTGCTTTTTAATTTATCAGTTATATATTTTAATTACGAAATTTATATATATCATCATCGTAAATGTTTTTTAATAAAAAGAAACAGCCAATAAATCACGTAACAAAAAAAAAACAGTCCAGTTAAGAATCAACTTCTTTTTTGTTGTCGATTTACAATCTCAGTAGTTTTTTGGATATTTTTGTTATCGAACTCTAAATGTCTTATTATTTGAGGTTGACATGTCATCGCTAGACCAATGAGGTAGTTATCTGACATATTTTACCTGTAACAGACGTCTAAAATTTACCTTTTACATAGAGTATCTTAAAGCTACTCGTATCTTCAAAGGGTGCGTAAAAAGAAACATTTGCTAAGATCAGCGAGACGGAAGTGAGGCCTTTGAGTACAGATAATAACGTTTCAGACGCAGACGGGACGGACAGGATTTTCGGGGGGCTTATTAATATGGTACGCGATATTTTATACAAAGAAATATAATATTTACAATTATTATAATGGAGCTCTAATATATACTTGTGGGCACATAAAATGTCCTCCTAGCCGACTTTCGGCCACGGCGGCCAGTCTCGATAGAGATTAGCCATCTGCGCGGTGCATATTATAGTGCACAAGTGTGTGCGCAAACACAGGAGCATTTTCTATTCCATCACTCTCATGATCCGATGGGACGCCTAGCGACACAAACGGAAAGAGGTCAGGTACAGGACCGACACAGCGCGGCTTTACGTGCTCTCCGAGGCACGGGGGTACAATACCGCTAATTCTCAGACTTCGAGCTGATGCTTAGATTTTCCTTTATTACAGTAAACTCTCAAAATCACTTTTTTTTAATCCAGCACCTCGTTCTCTGCGGGTTCTCTGCGCTACCGCTAGACCAACAAGGCAGTCAACAACGAGGTTTTGTGGGCACATATTCATAATAGAAATCAGAGTTAATAAAGGTTACTTGAATATATTAATACTTAAGTTATGAAAACTTATGGGATAACTTCATTATTAGTAAGTTGCCGATACATTATGATAAAAAATATAAATTTTAATACATATGATAAAAAACATATGATAAAAAATATAAATTTTAATATAGGTACTACCAACCAACTTGGGTTGCTTTTGTTATTTTAGAATTGGTCTCCACGAGACAGGCTCGACCTAGTGTGGAGGTCATAAGTTAATGAAAGATATTTCCTTTTTGTAACAAAATTGTAATTTCACTGATATATGTAAAATAGTTAAGGAATATGTAAATAATTTTGGTAAATAAATTTTGGTAAATCTTGGTAAATCTTAACATTTCTTTTTAGTTCTTACCATTATCAGCATCCTTGATATCTAAGCTAAGATAGGGGAATACAATTTAATAAGATGGATTAATTATCTTAATTTTATAATTGAATCGAGTTTAATAGTCGTTAGTCATTGTCCCCAGGGGATATCTCCCAGAAAACGGGCAGCAGCGCCTCTCTGTCTAGGTACTAAGGCCATCATACTGCGATCGCCAACCCGTCTGCCAAGCGCGGCGATTTTTCAAATCAAAGCAAATAGTTTCAAATCAAATAGTTTATTTCAGTAACTTAGTCTAATACAGTATCAAGTGGTTGGAGCCACCCTTTAAGCAAATAATCTTGCTTGTGTTAGGAAGCTCCGCGATTATGGCACATCCCTCCAAATGATAGACACAACTCTATTGTGGAAATCTTTTGGGGAGTTTTTTCTCCAGAAGTGGACGTCATTCGGCTGTCATGATGAATAGTATATATAATTCATAAAGAGAATTTGTTTATTCGTTAACATTTGGTATTAAAAAAATATTTAACGTTATAAAGCTATATTATCAGCGAGTAACATTGGTTGTATTTTATTTTCAAAAACTTTGAGATTGCGAATGCTTACTTTTTTCTTCTAATCATTACCCACGTAAAATCCTTAAGTTTATGTGTCTTATTATTTTAAAAGTTACCTTACAAAAACCATTTTTGTTAAAACTATTAATATATCGAGTATTTCAGTGACCCGCCCCGGTTTCAGTCGGTCACTTATCGTTCTATAAGTGACCCACCAAATCTTGTTCCATAAAAGACCGACCGAACCTGAGGTGAATCACTAGTCTTCTCATAAAGGGATTTATTAATTCCCAAATAGCTCTGACCTACGTCTGTACAAACATCTCTTCTAACAGTTAATTATTATAACGTTAAAGTGTTTATAAAGGTCATTAATTCTAAAAAATGTCGTGCACGAAACTTTGGGTTTCAGAATATGCCCAAAGAACTCATCGCCGCGGGACAGACCGTCCTTTGTTCTTGGATTAACTGCTGCGCTTTATCTACTCGGCTTATCACTGTCCTGACCGGAAACATTTCAGTTTCAACTGCACGGTGTTGTGATGGACGAGTTATCCCAAGGGGGCACTAGCCACGGTTCTTTATTACGATGACAAGAATGATATTTATAGCAGACAATTAAGGTATAGTAAACATAATAGACCAACTTAAAAACCGCACTTACTGCTTAACAGACCTTACGATGTTATTGTACATCCACAAAAATGGCATCGGCCTTACTTCTTATATCTGGCACATTTGTTAAATTAAACTTACTTTTTCGATTAGGAAATTTCCTCAGTTTCTTGTTCAAGAGACCTTTTACCCTTATGACATGGTGGTAATCTATCTATAGACATACCACGTGGAAATTATTAAGTTAGGTATCGGTGAGATCAAACGGCTACGAAAAGCTCCCTAAAACTTGCAATCTAAATAAATGACAAGAATATACTCCATTCCAATAATGTTTTCAGAACAATTAAGAATAGAATAAATCATTTCGGATAATAATGTTATTCATCATCAATATTGAGATATTCAGCTACAAGTTAAAGTAAGGCTGTGGGAACCAGTTAGGAAAAAGAGAGCTAGTCTGTATTTTATTATAAGTTTAAGTTTTAACTATTATTAAATATGACTCGCTTTTTGGTCTAATGGTTAGTAATCCTGACTGCTAAGTTAGATGGATCAGATGGTGGTGTTGTTGGAAGATATTTATTTATTTAAAATGCTTTTCATGCCAGTGAGTATGGCTATCAAAAGGTATAATTTTTAAGGGTTCCGTAGCCAAATGGCAAAAAACGGAACCCTTATAGATTCGTCAAGTTTGTCTGTCTGTCCTGTACAGCCACTTTTTTTACGAAACTATAAGAGCTGTACTGTTGAAACTTGGTAAGTAGATGTAGTCTGTGAACCGCATTAAGATATTCACACAAAAATAGAAAAAATACACAATAAATTTTGGGGTTTCCATACTTAGAACTGAAACTCAACATTTGTATAGTCTTTGAACCCATACGTGCATAGTACCTATGAATAGGTCTTCAAAAATGATATTGAGGTTTCTAATATCATTTTTTTTCTAAAATGAATAGTTTGCGCGAGAGACACTTCTAAAGTGGTAAAATGAGTATTTTCTTATTTTAAAAGTTAAAGGGGGGGGGGGGGGTTTAACTTCTAAAATAAGAGAATGATAAAACTGAAAAAGATATATGATGTACATTACCATATAAACTTCCACCAAAAATTGGGTTGTACATGATCTAGTAAGTAGTTTTTTTTTAATACATCATGAATCGAAAAGCGCAATTTACCTTTCATTCAATCAACTCAAATACTTGCTGCTACGGAACCCTTCATGGGTGAGTCCGACTCGCACTTGGCCGCTCTTTATTTTTTATTAATGTAAAAACTTCCTATGTTAAAGTTTTCTGTTTAGATATATCTATCCTAATATATAATCCTTATCGTTTCGTTTTTGTTCTTTCATAAAAGTAATATAAAACCATAAAATATTTACCTTTCTTCAGTGAATCTCGGCGCCTCGGCGCGAAAATGTTCCCAAGACTAATAGTCTTTAAGTATCAAGAGGGTAGTTTCAACTTTCACGTCATTCCATCTCACCACTCTTAGACAAAAGCGCTCGGAGACTTTCCTAAGACTTCCTACAAAGCATTAAAGTCAAACCACGAAGTTGGAACTTAAACATTAATAATAACTTATAACGACAGTTGCATAAAATATAAATTTTCTTTTCTTCAAAATATTATTATATGCATAATTTATATTTTATTTAAAAAGGACTACACCCGCAGTAGATGAATAATTCTGGGACTTAATAAACATATAAATAGCGAATACAAGGCACACCTATTCTCAAAAAAATAATGGGTCTCAAAAATATTTGTCCTGTTCGGAGATCAAACCCGAAATACGAGCGTACCTTAACCCTTGCGCTACACGTCTACTTAAAGGATTAATCAAAATTTATAATTTCTTGTATGTGGTTTGTTTGTAATGGATTAACTCAAACACTACGAAACGGATTTTAAAAAACCTTTCATCTATAAAAAGCTAATAATAGTTAGGGCTAGTATTTGTATCGGTGGCAAAATGATCTCATTTGGATGAATAAGCTCAATGCTCAGATTTGTGCGGAGAGGATGCTTTCAGTCGTGGTAATCCCTTTTCGAAGCCAGTTGGATGATTCGTTTTGAACTCACGACAATGACGTCCACATATGGCTAGAGTCAAAGATGTGCTCTGCCGTGATGGACACCTTGCATGCCCCACAACAACTTTTTGGCTTTAGAAAGAACGTGGGTGGCCATTTCTCAAAGTGGTTTTGTAGACAGTTCTTCAAAAATTGTATGCATTCTAAATAGCTGTGATTGTGAAATTAGTGTCAACGGTGAAAGCATAGATTTATTAATTATTATCATAACAATAAAAAATTAAAAACTTTTTGCCTATGATTGGTAAGTAAGACTAGATTTGGTGAACATTAACTAGATAATTTTTCTGGTTAAAAATAAATCCAGGTCATGTTTTCCATATGCACATTGTAATCTGTATTATATTTATAATTTATATAGATAAACTTATCGAAGTCATACTGAAAACGCAATGATCAACATTAAATACCAACAAACTTGCGTTATAACGAATAATTCAAAATAATCTGGTTATTATAATAATATAAATTATTATAACAAAAAAAACTCAATAAAATATACTTTATTTGACACTAGATGTGCTTCACAGGTTTACCCGCGTTATACTTTACAAGTTATAGCCTATGTATTATTCAGATATATATATATAATATTACTACAAAGTCTCATTAAAATTCGTTCGTTAGTTTTTGCGTGAAAGAGTAACAAACATCCATGAACCTATCTACTAACAAACTTTTGCATTTAAAACATTATAGTAGGACAAGTACAACGAGCGGTCTTATCGCATTATGCAATTTTTTTCAGATTAACTTTGGAAGTAGAATAGCAAAATTGAATAATCCCCTTAACAGCGCAACAAAGAGGGACACTAAATAAGATTTTATCCGTGTGGTTTCCGGCCTTGAAAGAATGACACCGCCACCCCATACCATCCCGTGGGTATCGTAAAAGGCGACTAAGGGATACCCCAGATAGTTGGGCAACAGCGTCACCTGTTTACTAGCTACCACCTGACTGCGGTCACCAAATTGCACGCAAGCGCGGTGACTAAGGCATACCCCTCAAAATGACAACTAGAAACCTTTATCCCCAAAGACCCAAAGCCTATGTCCAGCTGTGGTCGATATCAGGCTGATGATGATGAGTGATGAAATAAGATACTTCATTATCCGACACTGTAAAATATATTTTCAGGTTTTATTAGGTGCGAATTACATATTACTTATTTATGCACTTATGCGATTGGCAGAATTTACATATGTTCTACGATTACCGTGAACCGAAAAAATATTCTGAATCAACCATACTGGAGAATGGATCCAAATTACCTGAAACCCTGTAGGTTGATTTGAGTTTACTTTTCTACCTCGTAAATGCTTTTACCAATATTTTTCAATATTCATAATAGCATAACAGTCGAACAGTAAATATCCATCAACCTGTCAATATAACAATACATACAAAGTGATTGCTTAATCCAACATCAAATCATTCATACCAAATACGGGAAAATACAATAGGTACCAATAAAATAATGGATTTTTTCCGTCCAAACTCATTACATTATTCCCCAAAGTCACAATACATCTTAGCACTGAAGGCGTTATAGAAAAATGAAAAGATTCAAATGGATCAGATTTTTTTCTAAAGCGAAATTAGAAAAGTTGTTGGCTAGATTCTCTTCATAAGGAAATTCATTATTAATCTGACACCCCAAGTTTTGAATAAAAGAAGCTTATAAAGGAACGTATTTAGAAAAGTTTAGATGAAAACTTTGGATTCTAAATGAGCTCCAATTTAGGAATGGATTTAGATTAGTTTAGCAAGTATTAGAACATATTTTTCATTTATTAAATTAGACTGTATTACCTTTTGAATGATCTCTAAAATATTAAATTAATTATTTAGGGCTCCGTAGCCAAATGGAAAAAAATCGGAACCCTTATGCATTCGTCATGTCTGTCTGTCCGTCCGTATGTCACAGCTACTTTCTTCTGAAACTATAAGAAGTAACTTTAGTAAACCGCATTAAGATTATCACACACAAATAGAAAAAAAATATATAAAATTTGTGGGTTCGCCCCTTAGAACTGAAACCCAATTTCTTTTTTCATCAAACCCATACATAGCTATGGATACATCTTAAAAAAATATTTTGAGGTTTCTAATATAGTTTTTATTAATCGAATAGTTTGCGATCGACTTCCAATATATGGTAAAATCGAACCAGCACCCTCTACCAATCCGGGCTAGGCAGTATGCATTAAGGCTACCAACGATACATACTGGCAGATCAAATTTAATATTTCCTTGCTACCTTGCTACTGTGCCAATTTGCTATCACCGTTTCGACTGTTGTAGGTTTTATTCAACGACCTTGTTTCTAGAAACATGGCCGATTGATATGTGCACAGTCGCATGTGAAAGATGACATCATATTGAGAACACAGTAAATTTTATCTGAAAAATGGGTATCATAAATTAAAACGTCCGTCATGGTTCGAACCAATACCCCGGATTGTTAGAGAGTGCTGGTTCCAATGCTTTGCATTGCACATAAAGCTAAAAAACTAAATTTGATGCGGCTGTTACTGTTCATCGAAACATATTTAAATTACAGAGTTATTATATTACTAGGTGTATATATTTGTAATAAAGTACCACTCAAATCCTTTGTTTGCCTATCTGTGTTTCTACTATTCCTGCAAAATATAATAAATTCTGTTGCCTACATTTGTAACTCTTATTAATTGTTTATAAAATCTTCTTTCATTCGCAATGTACCAACTAATTAATTATCTTTACTAGCCTTAAGCATCTCATCAACATCTTGAACATAATTAAAAATAACAACCCGAGATTAAGAATATTGCTTTTAATATGATATAATACATTATTTTCTTCTCATTAGCTAAAATTTAATTGGCCTGAAGAAAAATATTATGATATGTATGATTTTTTTCTTCAGGCCATAATCGGAAGCTAAGGTAGGCTTAGCCTGCTAAAATTAGGCATTTGTCTCTTTCTTAATTGTAGGGGCAGTGGTTACCCTGGTGTCAGAGCTGTTCAACCTCTGAAATGGCGTATCGACTGTGTCTACTGACAAAAATTGGGTCCGACAGCTTAACATTCACTTGGAAGCACGGAGACGCTCCGAACGAATCCACTTTAATGATCATCCATCTGTGGACTGATAGTGCTTCGTCGACCACTTATGGACCGGTTTGTGGCCTGACTGGCCACGTGCGCCTTATAAGCCCATGACATTTAGTTATGTCAGTTGTCATTGATTACTGGTGTTTAAAGTATTACCTTAATTGATTAATTCATTTTGACCCACTTGGACTGACCAGTTCGGTTATGTGTTTGGGTCTCTATTTTAAACTGGACATAACTTTTTTCATTGTTGTCTTCAGTTCTAGCAAAGACTTTTAAATTACACATTACACGCTGAGCATGCCTAGTTGTTGCTGGCTAAAGCACAGGTCACACTGCCAGCGAACGGATGAGCGAGCTAAGCGGGTGGACATCATTTCACCTCTTTTACATACTTCGGTTCACACCGCGAGCTACCGACTAACCTACGTCAGCGATGCGAGAGAAGCTATTGAAATATCCAATGATTCCAGCGAAGCTACTCGTTCACCCCGTTAGGCGCACCCGCTACGCTAGCTTGGCTCACCCGCCCGATTCGCTAGCTTAAATTATTCCTCTCGCTCCCCCATCCGTACACCCCGCTTCATCTGCTTCGGCCGTTCCACCCACCCGCTCGCTCGCCCGTCCGTCCGTAGTTTTCGGTGTGAACCCTATAGTTTAGCTCGCCAATATTCCACATATTTTGTATAGTTTCCTTCTCTCGCTTCGCCCGCCCACCTAGCTCGCTCGCCCGCTCGCTGGCAGTGTGGCCTGCGCTTAAAGCAAAGTGTAACTATTTTTCGGCTTTAAATCGTATATTAGTTCTTGGGCCATACGTAGGCCGTTGCACTCATCATTCCGTATAACATCAGCCATTAAGCAACAAAGTGCATTGTTAGTCAATATGGATGTTCAATGATTCAATTTCTGAGCATCTCAATGCTTTGCCGGATCCATTATGCTCTCAGTCCAGGAAGTAATTGTTATACAACGGCCGATTGTCGACCAGTAGGCGCTTGAACAATTCTATTACGTAGGACAATGTAAATAATGATTATACCTTAAATCATAGTTTGTAACCTATTATATAGCAATTGCTAAATGGAGGAACGCTAGGCATATCTAGTATTTACTAAAATGTTAGTAAATATGGATTACTTATATTAAGGGTTTCATCTCTCCTTACAGCGGAAAAAAGTCAACTGCGGGACATATCCCGCAGTGGACTTTTTTCCGCTGTAAAGAGAGATGAAACCTTTAATATAAGTAATCCATATTTGCTAACATTTTAGTACCTCTGTGCCATAATCACCACGCTTTGCAGACGGGTTGGCGGTCGTAGTAAGATGGTGATAGTACTCAGAAGTAAGCTGCTACCTGTCCTCTGGTAGATATTCCTTCGGGCTGACTTCTACGCCCACCACGGGGTATTCACCGTCACCACACAGCAACGGTTTCATACCTTTCCATAAACCTTAAAGTGGTCGATTTCTTTTGTAATAATCATCATTCTAATGAAATATTCCTTAAATAAAGTATAAATATAGATGTAAACTAAAGCCGACCTAAAGAAACCTAATTACCTTATCTAATAAAAACATTATTACAGACAAAGCCAACATCTTTATATGCTTCCATTCCGTTAATAGCCACTACGCCAGTTTTTCCACGTATGTATAACGAACATCTCATTATCAGTGTTTCGTTCTCATTACCGTAGTCCTGTGCGTCGGAAACGAGGGTTAATTTCATTAGTGTGGACTCAACGAATCGTGTGATAACTTTAGTGGGCAGAAAGCGCCCATGGGAGGGCAATGTTTGTCGACGTTGATATGTATGTTTCATATTGTTTAAACTCCGTAATAAAGTTGGGAATTGTAGTTGAGAGCATTCAAAAGGTTGTTTTATAGTTGTTGCTATAAATTTTAAGCGCGGGATAGATATTAAATCTATTTAATTACATTAATACTGTGTATAAATGTAAATACATATTACTGTATTTAGACCTCGTAGAATATTCTTTGAAAAAGTCGGAGACATCTCATGAAAGGCCTGGTCAGAAGTACCTACCCTCAACCGACAAACATGTATAAGGAATATAATGTCAGTAAAGATCGCGACAAATGGAAACCCGGTGTCTCTGCCTATCCCTCTGGAAAAGAGGCGCAAGTCTATCTATGTCTGTAATAAAATGTCGGTATAGAATGTATCGCTGGGTAATTCATTTCTTAGAGAAGTGTAAAACAATCAGCGATACATTCTATTTATTTTATTATAAATCAATTGTTTTGTATTCATTTAACCTATCACATGATATGTGTACAAAACAATTAATTTTTAATAAAATATAAAAAAAATGTGTTTTGCACTTTTTTATTGTACCAAAATCTGACACGTTAATGAATAATGTAAACAATAGAAAAGTTGTGGAATAAATTTGAATGACGTCACATCAACTCCCCTGCCTCAACAGTGCAGTTGTACTCTTCATAGCGAATATAGGTAGTATAACAAAAAACACGGTTCGCCTTTGTTGACTTTACCTATGTTTCGTTTGGGGATGAAACAAAAAGCGACCATCGATCGCAACGCATCATTTCCATAGTTGATTGGCTAGTTCTGTGTAGGGTATTCGGGCCAAATACTGA